>CM057470.1:39475552-49475552 GCA_030035585.1 Dugong dugon
TGAGTAAGGATATTGTTGATGTGTTGTGAGATTGTTAACCATTGTCATAGGGCAACATGTGTAGTAACTATTAAATGAGAAACTATTTTGTTCTGTAAGCCTTCATCTTAAGTGAGAATAGCAGCACAATTGGAAGAGCATAGTCAATGTCACTGAACTGTGTATACAGAAATTTTTGAAATGGTATATCTTTGGCTATGTATATTTTCACCAAAAAAAAAAAGGTTGAGAAGTTAGAGGGCTGACATGTCATGAGGTTGTTAACCAATGTCATAAAACAATATGTGTACTACTGTTTCATGAGAAACTATTTGGTCTGTAAGCCTTCACCTGAAGTACAATAAAAAAATAAAAAATTTAAAAAAAAAAACCTCAGGAAGAGTCATTTCCACCAGCCTGGGTCCCAGAGCACCCTGCTAGATGCCAAGACAGCCTACCCTTGTCATGAGGGTCCACCCTTGCCCCACGTTGCCACAGCACTCCCAGAACCATTTTAATCAGCTACAGCTTTTAAAAGGTGGCAGCAGCCAAGTGGTTAGATTATGGACCCTGCTTAAAAGCCACGGGGGACACTACATTGCTGACACTGAGTGATGTGTTTAGTCAGGCAACATACAGCTCTGATCCTTTGCCAGCCTGACTCTTGGGGGTGGTAAGAGGCCTAAAGTGCACTGGCATTCTTAGGCTAGATCCACTCTGACCAAGGAAAGTGGAGGCAATAACCAGGCCAAACCAGGCCCAGAGGCCGCATCTGTCTGAATCAGCCAGAAAGTTAAGGCCACAGTGTTTCTGCCTCAATCCTCAGCCTTAGCAAGCCAAAGCTACTCATAGGCATGTTCCTATTGCTTTTAGAAGAGGAAGATAGGAAGATAACTCTACATATGTTCAGCGAAGACACATTAGATTGTTATTACACAGATTCCAACACAATATAGTCTACAAAATTAAGAAATGGAGCTGATAATAAATGAAAAGGGTGACTTGCACTTCTAAGGCTAACCTGATACTCTGCTTGGGGAAAGATGACAACAGCTGCCTCAGATCATGTATGTGTATCTTTCAACATCCTCAACCATGAGGGCTTAACTATCTGGAGTGACATGTCTTCTCCTGGGATCCACAGATGGCTCAGGTCTGAAGGCTTGGGCAGAAGCCCACTCAACAAATTTAAAAACACTTGTCCAGTGGCTTATCTTGGCCTCCCTCCTTCTGTTTTCTCTAGGGATTTATTCCGGGAGCTGTGTGTGTACAACTGGGCAGGTGGCCTGGGGGAGGTGGCCTAAGGGAGGAGGAAGCCCAAGTTTGAAGGCCTGGACTCACCTTTCCCCTCTGCCCTCCTCTGGAATCATCTTCCCTCTACCTTACCCAGCTCTCTCGTTTATCCCTCACTCATCCCTCCTCTTCATCTTCTCTCCAAATTCCTCCTTTCCCTCTGTGCTAAGCTCTTGGACTTGGCAGGTGGACCAGTTACTCTAGGTCAGGAGTCAGCAAACTTTTTCTGTAAAGGGCCAGATAGTAAATATTTTAGGCTTTGTGGGCCATACAGTCTCTGTCGCAACTACTCAACTCTGCTGTTATCACAGAAAGTAGCCACAGACAATACATAAACAAATGACTGTGGCTATGTTCCAATAGAATTTATTTATGGATATTAAAATTGAATTTCATATAATGTCACAAAATATTATTCTTCTTTTGATTTTTTTAAAACCATTTTATAATGTAAAAATACAAAAAACATCTTAGCTCATGGGCTGTACAAAAACAGGCAGCCCGCCAGATTTGGTCCAAGCGCCATAGTTTGCTGACCCCTGCTCTAGGTCACTGAGTTCTAGTAACACTTGTTCAGGGGTTGTTCAGAGCTTTGCCTGGATGGTCCCAGAGGGCTAGGCTGAGAGAACGTTCTGGATTGTAAGCAAAAGTCCCCAAATTCATTCCCAAGAGAATTACAGGGGCCCTGAGAGGTCTTCTGGTGGAGTAACACTAATCGTCCCTGTTCTGTAGATGGGAAAATCGAGATCTGGCACCAGAGCACTGATGTTCTGGTTCCCAGCTCAGGACTCCTCTTCTTCATAAAAAGCCCCAGCACAGTCAGTTCTGTGGCCTGCCTTCTGCCCCCCACTCTACATCCACAACAGCACACTTCAACTTTCAAGAAACCTTTGCAGATCCTGGTATGATGCAGGCAGAGCCCTGTACACATGACTCCAGGTCATCCCTGTCCTGGGATTAAGATTGCTTTGATAAATGACAGCCCCAACCCAAAAACCTCTGGACTGAATCTTCGGCCTCCTCCTGCACTTCTAGGCAGAGCCCAGCTGATCTGTGTGTCTTCTGTCACCCCACAGAGGCTCTCAAAGCAGTGACCACAAAGCAAGCTGGAGCTGGGGAAGAGGGCCAGGGTTGGGGGACACCAAGGCCACAGCAGTCTGTGAGGGCTCAAAGGCTACATTAAAGGAGAGCACCACCATCCCTGCCCTGGAAAAGATGGCCCTGAGCCTGCCTGTGGCTCCTAACCCTTCAGGCTTACTCTCCCAGGCCACACAAGTAACCAGATGTGTGTGTGGGTATGTGTGTGTGTGTGTGTGTGTGTGTGTGTGCACGTCCACACATGCTCATATGTGTAGTGAGGAGTGTTTTTGGGGGGAGCTTCATCCCATCTCTGATTCCATAGGGCTTCCAGACCAGAAAAGAGCTACCTCGTCTTTTCAGGCAGTGATAGAAGAGGCTTGAGTCCCTCTGGGTTGGGAAGGTGTTGAGGGGAAGGTCCTGTGGCTCAGCCGCAGCAAACTGCATGTGAGCCCCATTTTCATACTGGTAGTGCTGGAGGGCCTGGTGGGCGCCATGCAGGGGGCTGACATCAGGCTTGGCAGAGAGCTGGGTAGACACAAGCCTCTGCCTCATGATGCTTTTGGAAATCACGGGATATTCTTTGCTGAAGGGGCGGGGAGGACAGTGAGAGAGAGAGACAGAAGAGAGGGAAGAAGACACTTTAAGGGTTACTGAGTCTATGTGCCTGAACCCAGTCCACCCACCCCACCCCCAGGCCGGGGCAGCCCCACCTCTGCAGTCGGGCCACACGCAGGTCACTGTCGTCGCTGCCCCGGAATCCCTTGGCAAAAGGGTTGTTCTCGATTTTCAGCTGTGTAATCTGCCAGGACAGGACACACGGGAGAGCCGCTGGGAGCAGAGCAGAAATGGACTGCCCCTGGCCCTCCTCCCCTACCCAGGTACATTCAGAACTCACGGCAGGGATGGGGAAGCTGCACCCCTGTGGATCCTTGGGGTCTAGAGCTCAGCAGCTCCTCCCCACCCCACCTCTGGGCTTGGCTTCTCCAGCCCCTCTGAAGACAGTACAGCAAATATTCAGTAACTTGCTTCTCTTCCAGGGTGGTTCTCCCACCTCTTCCTCATGCCCCTGTCCCTCACCACATCTGTCAGACCTTCCTTGTTCTGGCAGTGACTCCAGAGGCATTTAGAAGATGGAAAAGAGGGATGAGTGAGGGGTGAATGAGAGAGCTGGGTAAGGGAGAAGGCGTCTTTCTCCTCATTAGTGAAGAAGAGTCCAGAGAGGGCAGAGGGGAAAGGTGAGTGCACACCTTTAAACTCAGAGAAGCCTCATCCCAGCTCAGAGTCATGCGGGGTCCTCCTGGGTCTTGCCATTCACATCTGGCTCTTATCCATCCTCCTTGCTCCAGACCCTCCAGTTCTTTCTCCTGCTCTCCATCTGCACTGCACCACGTGGCTTCAGTCCCCCATCATTCTCTCCTGGATGCCTGTAACCCCTTCCCAATGAGCTTCCTGTCCATGGTGTCCCAGTCAGTGCAACTGCCACACCTGATTGTCACTCTTCTACCTAAAATGCACCACAGCCTATGACCCTTCCCCAACTTACCCTGCTCACCTCACACAATGTGAAAAGCACCCTGAGGAGGAGGAGCATAGGCAAAGGTGGAGAGGAAGGAGACAGCGGCCTGCTCCCTGATCAGGAGGTAGTTTGGGATCGTCAGGCTGGAGCTGGGGAGGGGCGAGTAGTCAGGTGGGAAGTGGGCTGGGGCATCCCAGGCATCTCTGACCACAGCCTGGGAAGGGCCTCCAGAGGCTCAGTCCCACTGCTCCCACACAGTGGACAGTGCTCCAGGGCTGCTCTCCCGAAATCCTAGTCCTCTCGGCAGGCCTAGAGTCCTACCTTTGGATGCACCAAGAGAAAGAAGATTGTACAACTAAGGGCCTAACATTCAAGCCACAGGGCAGGCTCCACACTCCCAGTTTTTATACTTGCCAACTTTGTCCACTGTCCAAAATACACAGACCAAAATTTCTTTGTGCTGGAGACTTATGAGTCTGCTCATTATTCAATTTGCTCACTGCTCTGAGGGACACTGCAGGTTTCTGAGTTCCCTGCACTGGGCCTGCCTCAGTCTCACAGTGTCTTGGACTTTACTTCCTGGCTGTCTGTAGGGTGAGCAGAAATGCCAGGCCCTGTCAGCTGTGGGGATTGTGGAGTCTGTGGCTGTACCTTGTGGTTCTGGTAGGAGGTCACAGAGATGAAGGAGGTCTCTGGGAACACGTGGGTGCAGAAAGCTGTGTTTTTGGAGCCAAAGGCATTGTTCTCATCAGCCTTGACGATGTGCAGCCGTGGCTGGTACTTGTGCATTGAGTTGAGGATGATCTGGAAGAGAAAGGTCTCATCCTGAGCTCCAGGTTTCCACCCTGTGGTCCTTGGCCTCACTCAGCTGGCCCTGGGCTAGCTTTCATTCTCCTAAAAGCCCAGGCCCAGGGCCTGACCACCAGGACAGAACCTAGCAAGATCCTAAAGCTCTGGGATTCAAATTCAGCCTCCAGGATGCCCACTTAGCCTCTCTGCTCCTGCACCTAATGCCTGGTCCCAGGACCACCCTGATGTTACACATTGTTTCACTATGGTAACAGAGACCCCAGGATCAGTCAACAGGTTAGAAGCCCCCAGTGAAGCCCAGTACAGGGTAGCAGGAAGAATTCTGAGTTGCAGTCAAAAGTCCAGGGTGCCACTGACTCACTGTATGACCTCAGGCAAGTCACTCGACTTTTTGAGCCTCCGTTTTCTTACTGTAGAATATCTGTAAAATACATAACTTACCTCCCTCAGGTGTTTTCCCTCCAAGCTGATCTCCCCTTGCTTCTCCCTCTCACCCCCTACCTCTTCTCTCTCTACTCACCACCCTCCCACCTCCTCTGAGGTGTGACTGCCTTTCCTAGAAACGCCCGCTGTGAGCTCTCAGCTCCCTCTGCCCACATTTGTCAGCACCAAAAGCAGCTTCATGGCCCAGAGTATTGCAGAATTGGGGCTGGAGAGATGCTGAGGAATATGTCCCACTTTGACTTTTTCATCTAGTCACTCATTCGTTCATTCATCTCAGCCTTCACAGAGGCCCACTTGGAGAATGCTGGGGAGACCTGGATGCATCCTGCCCTAAGACTTTCCCATAGCAAGTCACAGCCTGGAGAAACTCCACCACGGGCTGGGGCTCAAAGTACCAAGGTAGGAGACAAGCAAATTTCCTAAAATAATGCCAGAGGAGGCCAGAAGCCCCAGGCACCGAAAGCCCCTTGAGAACCCCTGGGGCCGGGGGTAAGGTGGGTCCCCCAGCCAAGCAAGGCTTAAGCAAAGAACCCAGGAGGCTCTGCCTCGGGGCCCCAAGGAGTAAGGCACAGTAGTCGCTGCCCCAAACCTGCTTCATTTGGCGGTACCCCACAGTAGCCGCGGCATCGTGTACCATTAAAATGTATCTTTTTATTGTTGACATTTGCCAGACACCCTCCCCGCTGGAGGCAGGACCAGGAATTTGGGGCATTTTATCAGCCCTGCTCCTTTTGTTAACCCTTTGGCTTCTCTCCCGGCCGGGCTGGGCTGGCCCTCAGGTCCCATCCCCCATAGCTCTTTTCTACCCTGGGAGTGCCCCTTCCTCGGCGGGCCCTGCTGGCTCCCACCCTTCCAGGTTCCTGGGGACCCAGCCTACTGCCAAAACCTAATGAAAGATTTAACCCTTGGGTGTTCAGAGTCAGAGAAAGGCCAGAGTCAGGGCTCTTCCACAGCAAGCCTGGGCTGAAGCTTAAGTCTGGGAAGGCTCTGCTCTCATTCTGCCCCAGGGGCAGGGACAGCCCAGAGAGCAGGCTCAGCTGGGGAAGAGGCTGGGCCGGGCACTGGCCTCACTGAGCTCCTCAGTTTGACTGGGCAGCTCCATCCAGCAGGAACTAGCCTTTCTGCCTCCTGCTCTGGCCTCTCCCCTCCTCGGCCCTTGGTGACAAAGCCTCTGGACCCTCTTGGGGCAAGTGCAGAGCTTCCCAAACCCCAAATCAGGCCCTGCAGCCAGGGACCCAGTGCCCAGCTGAGGGCCTGCCAGACAGGAAACTGAGTGAGACTAAGTGATACAAGCCCTGCCCAGGGACTCTGAATGTGTCTCTTTCCAGGAGCCTGGGACACTCCTCTGGGGAGAGAAGCTGCGTCTTGGGAAATACCTCCCAGTGCCCTTGGGTTTTGTTATCTTCCTGCCTTGTTCGCCAAGCTGCAGGAGCCCACAAACAGCCTAAGTTCCCTGAGGACCCAGCAACTGAATACCTGGCCTAGATATCTATTGTTGTTGTTGTTAGGTGAGGCCCCAGATCACTACCTCTGCTCCTTTGCACATGCAGTTCCCTCTGCTGTCTTGGTCTTCCTTTCCATTCTCTCTTACCTTCTAGGCCTATCATCTCAAGGCCCAACTCTTCCAGGAAGCCATCCCAAATTACTAGGACCTGCTCTGAACAACCAGTTCCAAAGCTTCCTCCCCACTCATTGTCTGTTTGGCTGGTCATGGGGGTGGGAAGACCTATGCCATGACCACAAACTCTCTGTGAGAACTCAGGCAAGTCCCTTCCTCTTTGGTCTTTACTGTTCTCACTAGAAACAAGATAATCTCTAAGGCATTTTTCTGCTCAAAAATCATGACTAGACATTTGCATAGACAGTCTTCCTGAGAGCACTTACATGCTTCAGCCCCCCCAGCAACAGGACCAGCCCCAGCACTCTGGCTCTCCTGGTGGGGGGGGGGGGGGTGTGTGGGGAGAACAGTAGGCTGACAAAACTCAAAACAGACTCTGCAGGCATGTGTGCCCCAGTGAGGCTGTGCTGCCCCATAAGGACCCCTCAGGACAAGTGGCCCTACCTCTGTGGCGCCTAGGCAGTCACAAGCTGTAGCAGTCCAGCCAAAGCTCTGAGCAGCAGCAACAGCTCTCCCTTCTCACTGTCACCCACCTCCAGGTCCAACCAGTGACCAAATCCTATGACTCTATTTGTAAAACAAAAGCCTCTCCATTCTCTCAGCCTGGGCCCAGCCCCACCATTCCTGCTGTGTTGCTGGGGCAGCCTCCTCCCTGTCTCCATCCACTTCCTCTCCATTTTCATCTGCTACACATTGGATCAGGTCACTGAGCTGCTTGGAACGCTTCCGGTGCATCCAGGATAACTGTATGTTCCTTGAGAACAGTGCCCTTTATACGTGCTCCTCTTGCTCTCCTTCCCCCACCACACCTGCCAGCATTTAGGTCTCAGTAAATACTTTATCTTCACAATGCCACATTTGATGATTCCCTCTTGCCCCTCAGGATAAAGGCCAAAGTCCTCAGCCCTTGAGAAATAGTGTCTTATAACAGGGGAGGAGAGACTGCCAAATACAGGGGACAAACAGGCTGGCGGGGAAACCAGAGAAGAGAGAAACTGCCAGACCCTAAGAAGTCCCTGAATGGTGTAAATGGTTTAACACGCTCGGCTGCTGTTAACCAAAAGTTTGGAGGTCTGAGTCCACCCAGAGGCACCTGGGAAGAAAGGCCAAAAAAAAAAATCAGCCATTGGAAACCCTATACAGCACAGTTCTACTCTGACACACATGGGGTCACGATGAGGTGGAGAACACCACGGCAACCAGTTAGCGGGAGGAGGTAGGAGCCACTGGGGGAGAGATGTTGGTGTGTGCAAATCCCAGCCACAGAGAAGTCAAGAAGGGCCCAGAAGCCCCTAAGGATTTCTGCCCACCAGCTGTAAGTCCTGAGCATGCATTTCCCCACTCCAGCCATTGGGGTCCCCATCTGTAAAGTGGGGCCTTCAACTAAGTGATCCCAAACATCCCTCCCAACTCTGACAGTGGAACCTGGACAGGCTCCACCCCTTGAACCAATGCAAATATAAAGTAGAGCCTCAGTACCATCAGCCCAGGAAAAGGTGAAACCAACCCAGTGACTCACATACCTGGCTTTCCTCAGAAGGTCCTCAGGCGCCACGTTAAACGCCTTAGCCAGAGTCTCACATTTTTATTTCTTACAGAGGATATTGGGCCAAATGGACCAGCCACATCAACAAACTACATGACTGGTCCTGCCATCGTCACTGTTTTACAGAAATGGGATTCATTATGTTCTGGCTACAATTCAGAAGCCTGTTCTATTTTAACAATTGTGATAGCGCCAAACATCCATCCCCTTAAGAGATCAGTGTAGCGTGCTTCGACAATGAGGCCCAGATTTATATACATTAGAATTACAGAGCACTAGAGCATGGAGAGGCAGACCTTAGAGATCATTCTAGTCCAATCCCCTAATTTTACAGATAAGGAACAGGAGGCCTGTAGTGGAACATGACTTGCCCAAGGACACACAGCTGGTTGGAGGCAGAGTCCTGAGCAGAATCCAGATAGATGCTCTTTAAGAGAGCACACCCTGCTCTCAACACCAAGCTCAGTAATTAATGATAAGGTGTTAATCAAACACTATAAGGGACGTGGATTCACCAGGTCCAGCTGACCATCATAGATCACAACATATCTGGTGATAATGTCCGTTTTGTCATATATGAAAATCAGATCTTACCCCACATCATAATTTTACTTTCTAAGACTACCTTTTCCATCATCCTTCTTGCCTTCCCCAACCCTGCCAAAGAGGTTAGGACAGAGGTAGGATCTACAGCTTAAAAAAAAAAAAAAAAAAAAAATGGAAAGAAAGAAAACTGATATCCAGAGAGGTGACCGACTAGCCCAAGGAAAATCCAAAACAGAACTAAGCAGGCAGCCCATAAGCCACTCAAGAAGCCTTGGCCAGATAGACAGGCCTTGGGCTCACTCCCAAAGAGCAACCCTGGAGTCTTACCACATACCTCTCACTGTAACGACAATAATAGCCAGTGTTTACTGAGTATTCCCTATGTGCCAGGCCCTGTGCTAAGTGTTTCATATGTATCATATAATTAAGCTTTACAGCATCCCTTTAAATGCCAGTTGCCATCAAGTGGATTCCAACTCCGGTGGCTCCATGCGTGTCAGAGTAGAACAGCGCTCCATAGGGTTTTCAGTGGCTGATGTTTCAGAAGTAGATCACCAGGCCTTTCTTCTGAGGCACTTCTGGGTGGACTTGAACCTCCAACCGTTCGGTTAGCACCCAAGCATGTTAATCATTTGCACCACCCAGGGACCCAGGGACCGCCCCCGTAAGGTAGGGTTATCATTATTCCCATTTTAACAGATGAGTGAAGTGACTGAGGCTCAGGAAGGTGAAAGCATTTGCCCAACATCAGACAGCTGATGTGAAGCACAGCCACCCGGCTGGGGAGGGCTGAGCCTGATCTGGAGTTCTGTGGTGCATCTGTATCCTCTAAAGCACCTGGCACAGGGCTTGGCAGATTGTCACGGCTCAGCAAATGTGGGAGAAAAGAGGAAAAGAGGGACATAATAGCTCTGAGTCCCACTGGCAAGTTGATGGCATTAGCTCTGGGGAGACATTAGCCCGTGGCTGAGGAAGTGCCTTCTCTGTCTACATCCCACCCCTTCAGTAGGTTTACTCATTCACTTACCAGACACAGTGCCAGGCACTAGGACACAACAGTGATTAAAAACCTCATGGCTGACTATCTAGTGGGGAAGTCACACAGAAATCAAAAACTCAAGCAAAACTAAATGGTGAGAAATGCAGTGAAAGAAAAACTACATTTATAATAATGACAAACAAGATAAAATACTTAACAAGATATATGTAAGACCTTATGAAGAAAACTTGAATATGCTTTTGAAGGACAAAAAATACTTGCATAAATACAAAGATATTCCTATTAATTTAAATTTAATTTAATTTTAATAATTCAAGGTAATTCCAATAAAAATACGAATAAGAATCTTTTCTTGCCATGCCAGACACTTACAAAGTCTGAATAGTTAAGGAACTGACACATTAAGAGACACAAATTCATATGGGAATTTAGTATACAGAAATACCCAAAACCAAACCAAACCAAACCCGTTGCCATCAAGTCGATTCCGACTCATAGCGACCCTATAGGGCAGAGTAGAACTGCCCCATAGGGTTTCCAAGGAGTGGTTGGTGGATTCAAATTTTTGGCTAGCAGTCAAACGCTTAACCACTGCACCACCATGGCTCCATATAAAAATGAAAAACAAACAAACCCACTGCCATCGAGTTGATTCTGACACATAACGACCCCACAGGGTTTCCAAGGCTGTAAATCCCTATGGAAGCAGACTGCCATGTCTCTCTCCCACGGAACCACTGGTGGTTTCAAGCCGCTGACCTTTCAGTTAGCAGTCAATCACTTTAACCATTGTGCCACTAGGGCTCCTATACAGAAATAAGGCATCCTAAATAACAGGTGGAAAGAGGACTGTTCAATTAATGATGTTAGGGCAACTGGATGACTCTCTAAGGGAAAAATAAAAGTTGGGATCACACATGCCTCATATTGAATGATAAATTCCAAAAGGATCAATACTTTAAGTGTAAAAATAAACCCATAAGATACTGGAAGAAAAGGTGAGAAAATTCCCTTGTATGTAAGGAATAGATAAGGGCTTTCAATTGCTCAAAATCTAGAACCATAAGGAAAAGACTAATAGTCATTCAAAAACTTGTGCATGGAATACTACTATACGTGATATCAAAAGACAAATGACAAGCTGGGAAAACACGTACAACTTATATCACAAATAAGTCTTCCTAATTTATAAAAATCTCCTAGAAGTTAATAACAAAAGAGAGCAACAATTTAAGAGAAAAGCGAGCAGTTCACAGAAGAGGAAATATATAGAAAAGACACTTAACCTCACTCATAAGAAAGAAAATGAAAATTAAAACTAAAACCGAGGTGTATTTTTACCTATCAGGCTGGCAAAAATCCAAAATTGCTCTCCTACCCTGTTGGTGAGGCTGCAGCAACGGAGGGAATATACATCAGTACAACTCCTTCCTATACAGGACAATTTGGCAATATTTTTCAAAACTGCAAATCCAAATACCCTTTGAGCCAGTAATTTATTGCACAGATGATATACTTGGCACAGGCATAAAATGACATATGTGCAAGCTTATCCCAAAGAGCAAAAAAATAGGAAACACCTAATTCCTTGAGTAAGGGACTGGTTACATGATGTATGGAACAACCTTGCAATGAAATTCTACAGAGTTGTAAAAAAGGAATGCGGAAGCTCTCTGTGAATGGAATAATCTCCAAGATACGTGTTAGGTTTACAAAGCAAGATGCAAAAAGGGTTTATATAGTATGTGACCTTCGGTGTATAAAAGGGGATTTGAGATTATGTATTCATATCTGCTTGCATATACATAAAGAAATGCTGGAAAGAAATTAATAACACAGGCTACCTGTAGTGAAGGTTGGAAGAAACTGGATGGATGGCAATCGAGTGGAGAGAAACGTCTTTGCATACCTTTTAATTTATTCACCGGTTTGTTTTTGAATCATGTGAATGTACTTCCAATTCAAAATTAAATTTTAAAAATACAAACAGGTGCAAAATTACAACTGTGGCAAGTACCAGGACGATGAGGTACATGGTGCTGTAAGAGTATATAATGGGGAGACTGTCTTCCCAATCCGGCATTTGAGCTCGGATCCCGAGGCCGAGGAGTAATTTACTAGGTGAAGGGGGTGGGAAGATCACCCCAGGCAGAGGGAGCTGTCCTGAAGCCCAGTGGCCGGAGGAGGAGCCGGCACACGAGGGGCCTGTGCACATGCTTTATATGAAGAGCTGCAGCCCACACCCCTAGCCCAGAGCTCGCTCAGCATCTCGGACAGTTAGACTCACTATGTCAGAAACCATGCGCTGGCCCTTCCTCCCCAGCACCCTGGAAGTGCCAGGACACAAGTGGTGGTGAAGATGACCATCTTCCTTCACACACAGCCTCACACACACACACTCAGGTACCAGCATGAGGGCACGTTCAGCCCCTGCAGCCATTTTCTCCCTGCCTCCAGATCAGGAGAAATGCAAGACCCACACGCTGGCCCCCTCTGAGGCCTCTGCATAGGGTGCAGCCCCTACCCACACCCCAGTGAGGCCCTCCTAGACTTCCTGAAGCCCAAGCATTGTTGGAATCTTATTCAGAGGAGAAGAAGAAAACAAGCAGCTTCTCCTTCTATGACATGGAGCCTGGCACAGGACCCTACGGGAGGGGTAGCAAGTAGGAGGAGACGATTGGCAAGCAGCCTCTGTAACCAGCAGAACAACAGAAATGGAGCTGAATCTGGGCTATTGGAGGCAGCTCAGTCCTGCTCTAGCCCCCCTGACCCTTCCTACCCCTGCCTGCCCATTACTCCCAGAACCCCGTGATCATACCCTGAACCTCTCCCCCAGAAACAGAGGGCTTTTCTGGACTCACAGCAACAACCCACAAGGACTTTTCTAGTTGGAGCCCAGTCCTGTCTTATAGGAACATCTGTCCATGTTGTCTGAGGGCCCCACCTGCCTTGTAGGACAGGTTACTAGGCACAAGTCTCCACCTGGACCCTGGATGCTTCTCCTGAATCCTCAGTGAATAGACAAAAGCAGTATATGTGCTGGGAAAGGGGTCTTAGGAGATAGGGAAACTAGTAAAACACAGACTATCCCAAAATGGCTATTCTCCACCCCTCTACAACCAGGATTTCCTTCTCCTTGAGGCCTTTACACATGGCCTCTCGGCCACCCCTGTCCAAATCTTGGGATAAGAAAATGGGGCAACTTGGACTTGGGGACCTCTAAGCTAGAAGGGCATTGAGTCCACCTTGCAGACCCTAAGACCATGCTACAACCAATCTAACTGGCACTGTCTTCAGCACATGGCCCCAGTCCCAGTTCCCAAGGAATGATCCCAGCCCTTTAGGTGGTGGTAGTGGGGGAAGACTGCCAATGGAAGATAGCCGCTAAAGCCCCTGGGTTACTGTGAGGACCCCAGGGGAAAATCCAAAGTCCATTTGGCTGGAGAAAGTTCATTGAGGTTTGGAAGCTTCCAGGTAAAACTGAAAGATGTCGAGGTGAGTTGTGCTGAAGGAAGGGTTTTTAGGGGCAAGTTCATAGTATAAGATGGTTCTTTCACAGGCTCCTGCACTGAGAAGCCAAGAAGAGTGACTTAGGGAGTCACCACTCCAACTGTACAGGGCAAGGAGCAGAAAGACAAGGTCCAAATGGGCTGGTTTGCCCTGATAAGTCTAAGAAGTTAGCTCAGCCTCCACAGCCCTTGCCTGGACGGCCAGTGGCTGTTCGCTCTCCAATGATGCTTCAAATGGCTGAAGACATGATGCTAGAGCCCTGGGTACAGAAAGACAGATGGAGAAGCAAAAAGAGTGCTGGACTAGGAGTCAGAAGGTGTGGGTCCAAGCATCTAGCCCAGCTCCTTCCAAGCTCTGTACTCACCCCAGTGATGTGTTCCATGGGGTCTGTGAGTGTGTGTGTGTGCGTGTGTGTGCGCGTGCGTGTGTGCAGTTGTGGGCAGACTGTGCCTGCCAACTTGGATCCCCAGCCTCCCACCACAGAGGCCCTCCCTGACCTTCCCAGGTTGGTGCCATAGCCTGGCCAAACAGAGGAAACCAGGTAGGAGTCAACCAGGAGCAGTCTCGGACCAGGACGGTGCCCAGGAAGACCCAGGAGCCCCCCTGCCTATCGGTGAAAGAACCCTGGGGCTCTAGGAGGCTGGGGCTTGACAGGTCAGTGGCTTGTCTCTGCCCCCCTGAGAGGTTGGGGCTACACCCCCATGTGTACATACCACTGTGCATGTGTGCACCTCTCTGCTGTCTGGCCACACACCCAGCAGGATCTGCCTGCCTAGCATGGGAAAATCCAGTATATGGACTTGCAAAACAGATAAGTCAGGAGTTAATGACGTTCAGGAAGCATTCTCCTGGTTGCTTACTTATAGCTCACCAATGACTTAGAAGAGAGCTGAATAGACTCTGAGAGAATTCAAGCGAGGAGCTGCTTGCCAGTTACATACCAATCAATCAGAAATGAAGCATTGCTGGGGTTTTCCATGAGGAACTATGATTCACAGAATTCTGATTTGCACACAATTCCCCAGAAACAGAATTAAGACACAAAACGGGAACACACTGCACACATCCCCACCCCTGCTCTCCCTCCACCCCCACCCCGCCACGCACATAAGTGTCCTGTAGACAACACAGGCCACTGTACCTAGCAGCCTCTGCTGTACCCCTCACCCCAGCTACCTCCACCCCGTGCTTCCAGGGGAACCACAGGTAGCCTAGAGGGGCGGGACCTGTGCCCTGGCAAATAATACCAGGTCCCCAGGCTTCTGTTTGCCACACACTTAAGCTAAAAATTTCCACATAAAAAGCTCCTTTTTGAGGGCCTGCCAGCCAGGGCCAGATGGGGAAAGAATGAGCTTCAGCAGCCCAGATAGGACGTCAGCAGCAGCATCCCTGGGGCTCCAGAATCTCTGCTGTGAGAGCCAGTCCCAAGCAAGGCCAGGAAGGAGCTGACACAGGAGCCAGAGCAAGGCCTTCCCCTCCAGAGGGCAGGTGGCTGTCAGGCCAGGCAAACAGTACGCTCCAAAGAGGGGCTTCAGAATTCATCAGTGACCCTTTCCCAAGGTTTACTTGTCTTACGTTATGCTTGAGCAAGACCAGGTTTTGGGAAACTGCAGAGATCTGGCTCATCATCATTGCCATCATGGTTGCAGTTTATTCAGAGTCCCCGGTGTATAAGTGCGATGTTCATATTCTCCCATTTAATCCTCACAGCCATGAAGGTACTTGTGGTCATCTCCATTTTCTAGCCAAGCAAACTCAGGCTCACAGAGGCTAAGAAACTTGCCCAAAGTTATTCCCCAGTAAGGGGTAGGGGAAGGATTTATAGCTGGTCTGTGAGACTCAGAAGTTTGTGCTCCATCCATAAACTGGCCCAGCAAGTGCCAAAGCCTGGGGCTGGCTCCCTAGAGTAGACGCTCCCACCCCCAACACTGCCCCCGGGCTTGACCCCAAGGTGAGGCAGTCCCCGTTCTTACATGGCCAAAGGGGTCCAGGTGATTGTTTGTCAGCTTCAGTTTCTGGAAGGAGACCAGCTGCCGCATCCAGTGGGCCCCAGTGGCGGGAGAATCCGGGTGGACGTAGAGCCTTCCTGGCATGGCTGGCTCAGCCTTCCCTGCCACCATCCTGCCAACAGAGCAGACAGAGTGGTAGCAGCGATTACCCTGGGGTCTGGTGACACCCAGATGCCCTGTCCCCTCTGGGAACAAATCCCCATAGGCCAGACAAAAGACAGCTGCTGGTCCCATCACATTGTCAGTTTAGGACTCTGGGGATAGGAATGAGGAGCAGAGGCAAAAGTGGTGAGGAGGGGATAGCAATTCTGAACCTCTCTTAGCTTACTGCAGTAGAAACAGAAAGGGAGATGATGGAGAAATGCGATTATTTATTGGAGCGACTGGGCTAATTACAAAGACCTTATGGTGATATCTAGGCGCTGCTGTATGTGCGTTATATTTCACAATTTTTAAATGGTATACATTATGCTATTTAGAGGGAGCCTCTCAGAGGACTTAGACAACTTTCAAATTGCTTGCCCCAAAAACAATGGCAGTAAATTAATTGGTAGTTGTGCCCTCAGCCAAAGAGTCTAACCCAGCCCAAAGAGAGAAGAACAGAAGAAACATCACCCTGCCCAGGACCTGACCACCAAATCCTGCCTCCCCACCTGATCTCTGCTGGCTCTTCCACCCACCCACCTGAACGGCTGCTGACTCCTTTACCCCCTCTCTCCCCTTGAGCCCTGTCCTGAGCTCAGAGTGCAGATAAGGCATTAAGGAGTTGGCTTCATGAAAAGTAACCCAGTATTTATTTACCAGGCCTCAGTTTAGTTTTGCCCCTCACTCTGCTTGTCTCCCTCATTCCCCTGGGTCATACCACCCAACCACCCAGGCAGAGCCTCACTCACTCGGGACAGTAGACATGCAGCCAGACAAACAGGAAGGGATAGCTCAAATAGGAGGTGAGTGAATAATAGGAAGGAGCTGCCACACACCAGGTAACTGGACCCTAAGTTATCAGAGTCTCCCAGGAAAACAGTTCCCATCCTTCTAGGCAATCCAGCCCTGCCAGATCCTGACTCTGCCCATGTTGTCCGTCACCCCGACAGCATAGTCACCAGGTCCTGACTGTCTGTGCTTGGGGGCATAGGCCCTTGGAATCTACCAAACAAGCAAATGCTACAGCTCATTTTCAGCCTCTAGCCCCAGCCCCACCTGCAGCAGGTATGCAGACATCTGCCAACCCACCCCAGCCTCTGCAGTCCCAGTTCCAGGAAGTGGACCTGAGGCTGCTGATCTGGGCAATCACTTAGACTAACTGGTGAATCCTTGGAAGAAACATCAGGTGGGTGGGAGAGGTGAGTGGCAGAGCAGTTGAAGGGAAGCCTGGTGATGTGGTAAGTGTCCCAGGCCTCTTACCATTTGTTGTCGCAGAACTTGTAGCGGTGGTCATCGGCAGGGACGATGTCAATCAGCAGGATGTACTTGGTCTTGGGGTTCATGCCTGTGACCTTTACCTTGTAGCTGGGGAACATCCTCCTGGGGGAAGCCAAGGGGTGAGGTGGGAGGCATGGACAGAGCATCAGGAAGGATGGCACAGAGTTAAAGAGAAGGGGCAGAAAGCCTTTAAGAGGTACTGTTCTTTTTAGCAAGAGCCCTGCTGGTGCAGTGGTTAAGCACTCGCCTGCTAACCGAAAAACCACCAACCACTCCTCAGGAGAAAGATGTGGCAGTTTGCTTCCGTAAAGATTAGAGCCTTAGAAACCCTACGGGACAGTTCTACTCTGTCCTATAGGGTCACTATGAGTCGGAATTGACTTGATGGCAATGGGTTTCTTTTCTTTTTTGGGTCCTTTCAGCAAGACATCTTGGCACTGGTCATAGCTGTGTGGACTTGCACAAGTCACTTCTCTCTCTGGCTCAGCCTCCCCCTACACAAGGAGAGGGTTGCACTAGCTGCTTTCTCAGGTCCCCTGGGGCACTCATTCTGTGTGTCTGAGGAAGGTTAACGCAGTTTTCCAAATCCAGTGGCCTCACCCACCGCCCCCCACTACCCCATAATTCCCTAAGATTTAGGCCTAGTGACTGAGCCGCTGAAGCACAAAGTTCCTGGTCAGGATTATGAGAAAGGAATTTTGATACCAACTTGGCAGCCTTTATTTCCTTACTATCCTTTGCCAGCCAAAATTCTGGGATGCCATTTCAGGAGGCTGGCACAGATGACCTGGAAGCCCCTGTCAGCCACTTCCCTAAACAATGAGATGCCTCCTCTGGGTCGCTGTCTCTGTGGAAGTTCTCAGGAAAACTGGAGAGTGTTGCTCAAAACCCTGCTGGGTCTTTGGATTCCTTAGGTGTGCTTAGCAGAGTATTTATCCTTGTGAACTCTTCCCTTGAGTCTGCTCACACTAATTGGGTATCCAGGAGCCTCGTCGATAAGAGCATGGACTCTGGAACCACACTGCCATGGCCCACAGCCTGGCCCCACCACTTACTAGATGTGAGGCTTTGGACAACTTACTTGGATCTCTCTATACTTTCGTTTCGTTATCTCTAACATGGAGATATATTACTACCTACCTCATAGGTTGCTGTGTGGATTAAATGAGTCAATTTCTTGACTGTTACCCCTAACCCTCAGTGCGCTGCACCCTCCACAAACCAGTGGTATGATCTACATCTATGAAAATGTATTCACCAAATAACAAAGTTTTCTAGTTCCTACAGTCCATGCTGAGGCTGCACAGGACCCTGAGACTCAGGGAACATTCTAGAGAAAGGCTTCTCCAGGCCTCTCGGCACATACACAATATGACAGCAAACATGCCTGCAAGGAGACAGCTCCCTCCCCTGGTCACCAGGTCCTTAACACTGAACTTCACCAGAGGGAGGCAGACAGAAATTCTTCACAATCCTCCTCAGATGTCCCTCCTTCTCTAGATGGTCTTCGTCAAAGAGGACGGCCCCAAGAGAGAAGCAGGATTCAACCTAACTGAAGACCCTAAGGGAAAGGAGAACCAGCTCCTCTGAGTTGTGATACTGCCCAACCAATCCACTCTAGGAAAGTCATCAGGGGCTCCTGTCTGCCTCTCATTAACCCAAGAAACAGTGCAGAGGCCCTCAAGATAAGCTGTCCTAGACACCTTACATATGAATAGAGTCCCATACTTTGTCAGCAGTGGTACCAGCTTACCTGGACAGGGCAGGGCTTCCAAAAGAATCAAAGCCTCCACAAGCTGACAGAGCCCACATCAAGCCCAGGCCAGGCCCCTGAGGTTGAGGGTTTAGTTCCACACCCAGCCCAGGCCCCATCACAGCCCCAGTCTGTGCACTCCCTCTCATGCTGAAGGAAAGGCCAGTGTGAGGTCTGTGTGTGAATGTGTGTAGGCACATGCGCATGAGCCCATGATGTGAGTGTGTGTGCGTGCATGAGTGCCTGGAGGGAGGAGGGAAGTTCTCACTGCAAGCCTAGAGAGTTATAAACCTTGTGGAAGAATTTGTCTCAGATGTCAACTGAAAGCATTTTCAAATGTCCACCACACCCCCTCCCTAGGAATGGGGGAAGTGAGGGCTCAGGAACCCAATCCCACCTCCTGCTTAACAGCCTGCCTGCCCCCAGCCTGGGGGTACAACTGGAGCCTGAACCACCCTCTTTCCTGGCCTGAAGCTGAAGGCAAGGAAGGCAGCAGTTGCATCATCTCCCCCCTCCCCGGGGGAAGGCAGAATCTTGTCCTTTTCAGGCCACCATTTTGTAACTGCTACAGAAGCAGCCGTGAAATGGGACAGTCCTGGCTGTGCTTGGGCTGGTGTGGTATCAGTGCCCTGCACTTAGCCTGTTTCTCCTGTAATCACTCCAGATGGCAGCAGCAGAGGGTAGACATGGCCTCCCTAAGGGGCCAGCATCCACAGAGGCCAGGAAAAAAATGGCTCCCTGCCACTTCACAGTCTTCATAACCTAGGCTGTGGGGGCTAAGGGGCCCTTGTGCTTCCCCTTCTCTTCCTCCCTGCTACACTTTACCTCAGCAGCGTCTGAGGCCAGGTTGACATTGACTAAGTGCCCTTTAAAAGGGCTTTAGGAAGCCTGTGTTCTGCCTCCAGAAGGCATGGAGCTGGTGTCCTAGAACTTGGCCACCCCTGGAAGCTGACCATAGACCAGATTCCTGACTGATAACAGCCTCAGGGAGATGTTGCTGGACTTGGGGTGGGGAGGGAGGGTATCTCCTAGCCTCTGCTTCTCTTGCCCACCAATTCCCCTCTTCCTGGGGCAGCAGCCCCCAGAACCCAGGAGGGAGGATGTCTGCTCTGATCAGGGAGTTCAAAAATCCTCTGCTCCAGGCTGAGCTGGCTGACTGGGAAGCTCCATTGCCTTCTTGGAAACAGATATCTCAGTCTGGCAGGGTCCAGTTCAGGGACTGCTTCTGGGCCATGGAGCACACACTCCACCCAGACCCTAACCAACCACTAGTTGCCCTTCAGTCTGAGTCCAACTCATGGCGATTCATGGGTTGCATAGTAGAACTGTGCTTTATAGGGTTTTCATGGCTGTGGCCCTTCAGAAGCAGATTACCAGGTTCAAATCATCAACCTTTTCGTTAGTAGCCAAGGGTTCGGTTTGCATCACTTGGGGACTAACCAAAAACTCATTGCCGTTGAGTCGATTTCGACTCCTAGGGACCCTATAGGACAGAGTAGAACTGCCCCATAGGGTTTACTCAGAGACTAGACACTGTCATTTCACCACCTAGGAAGGATGAAGGGCCAGCCCAGCGTGTAGGAAGGGCTGAGCGTGAACGTGAAGCACGCCTCCAGCCTCCACACACCCATAGGCCTCCTGCCCAGGCTGAAAGGAGAATTCTCGGTTCTTCTGTCCTTGGTTCCAGAGGAGACTAAAGATGGAACCCAGAGGCCCCAGCATGGGAGTGTTCACCAGGTCAACATAACTCTGGGCTCTACGGTACTGCAATGGCCCTCTCTAAAGATCACTACCCGGCCTGCCCCTGAGCGTCCTCCTTCTAGAATTATCAAGCTCTTTGATACAAACTAAAAACCAACCCCTGTGGGGGAAACAACACCTCAGTGGGTCAAGGAGGGAGGGTCAAAAAGGGAGGCACTGACCAGAGCCACTGGTGTCCCACTCAGCCCCACCTTTACCCCCTTACTCCCCGCTTCTAGCCCTGTGCCCTCTCCTTGCGCTCCCCACCTTCTTCAAGCTCCCCAAACCATCTCCCCTTCTTCTACTCTCCCCTCGGCCCAGCTGGTGAGCTCTCCCCCTGCGCGCCCCCCTCTCTCCTTGACCTCTACACCCCCTTGCCCCCAACTCTCCCCCCGCCCTCTCCCCGCGCCGCCCACTCTCTCCATGCTCCCCTTGAGCCTTCCCCCCGCGCCTCCACTCAGTCCTTGCGCCCCATGAGCCCTCTTCCGGCGCCCTCCGCTCTCTCCAGGCGCCCGGCAAACCCTCTCTCTGGGCCTCTCCGCACCCTTTTAGCACGTTCTGAGCTCCTTCTCCCTGCGCCCCACAAGCCCATCCCCCCGCACCTTGGGTTCCCGTACCCCCTACCCCGGCAGATGGAGCGCTTCCCCAGCACACGCGGAAACGGCTCCGCCAAGGGAATAAACAAGCCGCCTGCCCCGCCGGCCCAGAGGAGATGAAAGCCCGGGGTTTCTCCTCTGATCACGAAACAGGCTCTGAAAGGGTGCGGGGCTGCAGACTTTATCTACTTCATACTCGGAAATGGTTTTAGAATGAACTGCTAACATAAGCTTCCTCGGACGTGTCTTGGTGACCGAGGCTTGCGGGGCGGGGGACAACGCTTTCGGAGCATTTTGATTCTGGCAACAAACCGGTACACGCGGACTCGCTGTTGAGCCGGACGCGCAGGTTACTGCTGGGCTCGGAGAGCCGCGGAGCTCCCGAGTCAAAGCGGTGGCCAAGCACGGCGCGGACCTACTCGCTCCCCCAACCTACCTTGCGGGCCGTGGCGGGAGGGAATAGCGGATTTAGGGCACCTGTCAAATTCTCTCCGCCTGGCCGGGGACCCGAGCCACCGGCCCGACTTCCCCAAGGGCATCCCAGAGACCTAGGAGCAACTGCATGTGCCTTGCTTTAAATTTAGGCGAAAAACCGAATCGAGGGGGTGGGAAGCCTGGAGGGTGCTTGCGAGGATAGGGTTGTCGTGACTGCGGCGGGGTGCGGGTGGGGGTGGCACACAAGAGGACTTGGGGTAATGTTCGTATTGTTGTAACGTTGTATTTCTTTATCTGGGTGGTGATTACAAGGGCTGTTCACTTTGTGAAAGTTCGTCAAGCTCTTCTCTTACGATTTGTGTCCTCTTCTGCGGGAAAGTTCCACTTCAGTAAAATGTACATTTTTAAAAATTATATGGGCACACGTCTTGGAGCCAGCTGAGTTTGAAAGGAACTGGCTGCAGGAGAACGGCAGGGGTCCGCAGAAAACCCCACCTGTCTTGCTGTGCCTAATGTCTGGGAGTCTGGAGGAAGAATCCTGGGCATGTTGGGGAGAGGCCAGGGCCCAGCAGCCAAGGCTGAGGATGGGGGTGAGAGTGGTGACGCTGCCCACACTAGGACCAAACCTTCTGTAGCCAAAAGGATTTCTGGGAGCAACAACAAAGCCACTTAATTTATTTCCACTGTCCACCAAAAAAAGAAAATGTTTTCTAATTCGCCAAAAGCATTTTTAAGAAATATTTTCCCTGAATGAGGGGAGGAGAAGCAGGGGTGAGGGTGTATGGAATGGATGCTGTTTTGGAAGGTCAGCTGCTTCTCTTAGATTTTTCTTTTTAAGGCACTTCCTTCTGATAGATTTTTGCTTTCAGAAAATACTTTAAAAAGAGATCAAAGCACTCTCTCCCCAACGCACTTTTCCAGTGTCTTCAACCCTTACTTCTCTTATCACCCACGCCACTGGGCTCTGACGCTCTGTATACAGAGTGAGGGCAATTGGCTTTGAAGCCCCGGATTAAGCCAGGCCAAATCCTTGCCTCAGAATAACAAACAATACAGGTTCAACAGGAGTTCTCATCGGTAGTTCATTTTTCAAACGCAAATTCACTGTCACTAACACAAGCAACATTGAACTCAACAGGCTATGAAGGCTGATAGAGGAGATTTATCTGGTGGCAAAACTGTGACCTAGGAGTAGGGCGGTCAGACAGTTAGGAAATTTTCATTTTGGGGAGGTTTATATTTAAATTTTTGCAGAGTTCACTTTTATCTGTGTTTGGGAGAAAATGCAGTTTCTCACATGGATCAAGCTTGGCAGGGATGTGAGGGGGTGGACGTCAGAGGGTGGAGAGAGGGATCTGCTCTCTGTAGTTAACAGCATGGACTCTCGGGTACAGAGAACTGGTGGGGGTGACAGGGACTGGTTGGGGAGGGACTTCATCCCATTTTATACCTGACATCAGGGATCCCTGAACATTCAGAAACTGATGTCCCACCTTTCGGGGGCATTTTATTCACCAGATCAAGTGGTTTAACAATTTAAAGTCACTATCCAATGAAGGAGACCACCTTCTCCTTTGGTCTTCAGAGCTTCAAAGACCTAAAAGACTTAAGGCAGGCAGGAGGCTTGTGACCCAAAAATTCAAACTGGCTTGAGAACGTTCTGGCTCTCCTTCTCGAGGGCCCACAACAAGTTAGCAATTTACCATGCCCTTAACGAGCCAGGGTCTCAGGGCAGAGCAACAACCCTAAATTAAACAGAGACTCCGTAAAACAAGCAATCATGAGGATCTCTCAAAGTTGGGGCTTTGTTCTGGGAGTGGGGTGCATCATCTGCTTGGCTTGTGTAGACCTAAAAATTGCCCAACCCTGCCTCTGTCTACAGGAGTCAAGTGCCTGCCTTCCCTTCTCTTTGGTTTATGTTCTCTCAGTCCGCCTCCAGCTCTAGCAGTCTAGGAATCTATCATTCAAGGTTCAGGGGAAAGGCCCAGGCCGTCTACTGAGAAATGGAAGTGTCCCAGGAGGGGCTCATTAGAGTCACAAAAGAGTTAGGGGACTAGAGAGAGTCTTGGACAGGACAGTGAAGAGCTCCAAGCCCAAGCAAAGCAAGCTTCATTTAGAGGCCGCCTGTATAAGGGAGGAGATGATGGAAGGGAGGGGAACCCAGCGACCAGGGCGGTGAAAGTGGTCTTTGAAGACAGAGGGCAAGATGCAGGAGGATGAAAGGTCTCTGAGAACCCTGGGGTGGGGTGGGGGGGCGGCGGAGAATGAGGCCAGCAACTTAATGACTAGACCTGTTACAAGGACAACTTTCTGCTAGAAAAATAGAAGGCTGTGATGAATCCATAATTGGCCAACATCATCACAGCCATTTTTGAATTATTACCATTATTCCCTGAGGCTCATCTCTAAGGTTCTACCAGGATCAGACACAAACATCTGCCTGAAGCTGATCACCTCTGGAAACGCATGTGAGTGTACATGTTGGGAGGAAGGGAAGGAGGAGAACCTGTGCAGGTGCAGGAAACCCCACTGAGGAGAACCACAAATGCCTTTTGTTTAGAATGGCAGAGGCCAGGCATGCCCAGAGAACTTACTGGCCAACAATTTTCAAGAAGTTATTTCTGCTGCCTAAAAATGGAAGTTCTGAATCTTTCTCTTTCTTCTTTCCTTCTCTCCACCCAGCAGGCACAAGAAATAAATCCTCCTCTTCACACCTGTAATCCACTTGACATTTACCAAGCACCATTCAAATGATTGCTTGGTTTGAGCCTCACAGTAACTGAAAATGGAGGGGTGGCAAGTAGGTCTCCATCACCATCTCTATTTTAACAGACTACACTGAGTCACTGGGAGGTTCAGTGACTTGTCCAAATGCACTCAGCTAGGAAGCACCAGGGCTTGTGACACCTGGGCCCCCACTGCCATGACATGACCCCCTCCCCAGTGCACACTCCTTCCTTACCCCCAAAACGCACCAAATGCAGGCCCTGAAGTCTCCCTGCTCCCTCCCCTGATAAAGACCCTGGGTGGCCATGCCACCTCCCTGACTAAGGCTAGAGGGTGACTGAGTGCTCAGACCCCCAGCCCCAACAAAACAAAGGAGACCAAGGCTGGCCAGCGAGCAGAGACAGGAAGGACCGCAGTACCCCTACACTGCACACAGCAGGCCACCGGCTTTTTGTTTCATTTGAATGGGCACCATTCCCTAAACGCAGTTCAGCCAAGTTCTCTAAAAAGTACGAGAAAATGCTGAGTGGATGCCAGACACTTCTCTAATTATTATTAATATTATTAGCTAACATTTATTGCCTACTTACCTGTGCCAGGACCTGTACTAAGTGGTTTACATACAACTGTATGAAGCAGACTCTATTCTTTAAAGACGGAGATCCCGAGGAGGGCAGAGATCTTTCAGTACCTTGCCTAAGGTTACGCAGATACAAGTAGCTGGGCGGGAACTGGAAAACCCCGAGGTCTGACTCCAGATTTCAAGCCCTAGATGCTTCACCATGATATTATTCCTCCGAAAGCCCAATTACAGGCCCACAGCCAGCCAAAGGAACACTTTCACACCTAACCTGTCTCCAGGGAACCAAAAATAAGTGTGTGTGTGTGTGTGTGTGTGTGTGTGTGTACACGTAGAGGGTAGAGGGGGCGAGTAAGGAGGGAGTTCCCGAACCTGAACTTACCAGCTTCTCTGTCTGCAGCAATCTCCCTCCACCTGATAACCGCTGGGCCCCATTCCCTGCCCCACCCCAGACACCCGAAGCTCCAGCGAATCCCCACCGTCTGTGTCTTCCTCCTCTCACCCTCTCCTCCCCATTCTCTCCCACAGACACCAGTGCATTTTAAAGATGTTTCCACTTTATAAATCATCCCTTTCTGGCAGCCACCCCGAGAGCTGCTCCCCGCGTGCATGCGCATACACACACACACACACACACACACACACACACACAAAGCCCAATGGTGCTGTGGAGGGGGCTGGAAACAGAAGAGCAGCACCTATAAGAGACTTGGGGTCCATGGTGCCCCAAGAAAGTTATGGAAAAAGGAAAAAATCACATGCCCTTCCCCCATCTGCTGACGGGCTTCTCCTGGGGGTTCCCAATCAGTGCAATCCTGAGAATGCCCCCCGCAGGTCCCTAAAGGAGGAAGGACAAAGCAGCCCCTCAGGGGGCAAAAAGTGCTAGAACAAGGACTCGGGGTTGCGGTCCTTGTTTGCATCTCATTTACATAGTGTTCGTCTCCCCTCCTCCATCCCACCTCCCAGCTTCCTGGTCAGGTAGCCCCCTGCCGCCTCCATGCCAGGTCTGAAGTCACAGCATAAAGTAAGGCTGAAGCCGGCAGCCCCCGCGACACTGGGGACCGAGAGGACTGCTAAGAGAGTCCTCTGGAGACCCCCACTGCTCCCGTCCCTCCTCTCCTGAAGTAAATCTCCCAACGCTGACCTGCCCGCCTTGGTGATGATCATCTCGGTGCCCGCCTCGTGGAACTTCTTCCAGAGCTCCTTCTCATGCAGCCCCACCTTGATGTTCTCGATGGTCTGGGATGGAAAGGAAGACTCATGTCTGCCTGGCCCACGGCTCCACGCAGGACGCTCTCACGCCCGCCTGGGGCGCTTAGGGGACCAAGCCCTCGGAAAGGGGCACACCGGCCCCAGGAAGCGTTTAGAACACCGTCAGCCCCGGGCGTCCACGCCTCATGATTTCGTTTCACAAAATTACTTTGTACCATTAGGATATTTTTAAAAATTTAATCAGTGGTTGAAAGTCCCTCCTTCAGGGCTGCAGCTACAGATGGGACGGAGAGGACACACATACTGACCCTGCCAGGTAGATGACACACTCCTACACAAACATCTGCAGAGAGAGGCGTACGCTTCACGTGGCGGGACAGAACCCCAGGATTGCGGGCAGACACACAGACACCGGGAGCGGCGCCCACGCCCTCAGCCAGACGCACGCACCCACAGACACTGCACACAGACCCACACAGGCCGCGGGAGGCACTGCGGATTCCCTTCCTTGTGATCGTCCGGGTTTTCACCTTGAAGCCTCTCAGTGATGTCCCGGCGGCCTGAGAGCTCCGCCGCGGCTCCCGTGAGCACCGGGGAAAGGTCAGCTCTTCCTGCTAATCCCAGGCCGCCGCCCGGTCCCCTGGGGTCCTCGCAGCTGGACACTTAGCCTGGGGTCACTCCGCTGCCGCAGGAATCTCCCTCCCCCGCCTGTCCTAGAGCAGCCCCGAAGACTCAAAGTGGAGCAGCGAGCCCTGCCCAGGGAAGGACGAACAGACAGACCGTCCTGGACTCATCCAGGTCCTCCTGGAAGGAGCCCTGCCCACAGTCGGAAGTCCTGATCGCCACAGGCAGACCTGCCGACAGGCGGACGCCGGACTCTACCCGACGGCGGCGCGGCCTACCTGTTCGGCAGCGGCGGCTGCGGCGACGTCGGCACCGGAGCCGGGAGGGCTGCCCAGCGCGGCTCTGCCGAGGCCCGGCGCGGCCAGCGCGGGCTCGGGGGCGGTGGTGGCGTTGGCGGCGCTGGTTTCTCCTAGCGCTGGGCCCGGGGCCCGGAAGGCCTCCTCGCTCTCCGACAGGCCCTTGTCCTGCAGCATCTCCTGCGGACACAGCACACACCGAGTTACTCGCCCAGCCCACACTCACCAGAGGCCCCTCGGCCAGCTTCGTGGGCTTCGTGCAGGGCGTGGAGACCGCCGGGCGCACGTGGACCCCGCCCCCGCCTGAGATGTGGGAGGGAGTGACAGGGAGGGCAGGACCTTCCTCTTGCCTCCAGGTTCTGGACCCCAAAGGGTCTGCGGTGCAGTTCTCTGTCTGCCTGCTCCTGGTGTGGGGCTGTGTGATTAGTGGGTCTGGGGGAAGGACCGCCCTCTCGGCATTGCCCCAGCGGCACCCCCAGTCCCTCCCTCCTGCTGGGCTCCAGGGGGTTTTGAGCCTGGCCTTCTCTGCTGTTCCTTAATAACTGGAGTCCAGGACCCACTTTTAGCCCAGGGCAGCTAGGACACTTCCCAGGTAGACAGTAGAGGAGAGCCTCCCAGGAGGGCAGGCCCAGGCTCTTGTGGCTGGGCTTCACACCTGCAGAGATGGCCTAGGGCCATCTACCTGCACCCAGCCCCTCAGAGGACACTCCAGTAGAGACCCCCTGGACAGAAGGCTTTCATTCCTACACATTTCTGTTCCCACAAACACCCTCTTCCCGCAGGGACACACACATCCTCGCACCTTGCCTTCTAGTCACCCAAACAGCCATTCACCTAGGGCTGTTCTGATCCAGGCAGTGAACTCAGGCCCTGGGCCGCCTAGCCTAGCCCTCACATTCACACCGACTGGCTCACCACCCTCTCACACATTAGCTCCAAAGGGCTCCAATTTGGGCCAGTGGGCTAAACCCGGACCATTTCCAACTTAGGACCAGGCGAGTTGGGTGGGTCCAGTTCACAGGCCTGGGCACAGCTATTCTTCCCCAAGTGTCTAAGTCTATTCACTCCCCTGCCCAGGTGGCTTATTTCTGCCCACTGCTGGCACTGGAATACAGGATGAAATCCCAGTAGGCAAGGATTGGCCTGTCCTGCCTGTATCAGGGGTGCAACCCTACTGTATCCCCACTTCCCCTTTCTACCTCACTGTGCTTCCGCCTTCTTCTGGAGCTGGGCAAGTTCTGGTAGGGCTTTGTGTGTCTGACTGCCTCTTGTGTCTGAATGTCCCCCTTTACTACTCCTGCCTTCTTTCTACTCTCCCCCTGGATCTCTCTGCACATCCCAAGGCCCAGGCCCCTCTCTCACCCTGTCCACTGGCCTCCCCAGCCAGGGCCTAGACTTCAGCTTCCAGGGCCTCGCTAAGTAAACAAGCCAAGTGCAACCGAAGAGATAAAAAGGGGCCAGGGCCAGCCAGGGCTGGGAAAAGCCCATAAAGATAAGGCTGACAGCCTCGGTCCTCGGCCTAAGGCCACAGCTAGCAGTGAGCAAGACTCACAGGCATGGCTAGTGCCAGACTCAGACCACGCACCAGTTTCCAGATGGAGCCTCGGAAACCCAGGATCCCCCAAGCAGGGGGACCCTGCGTGCGTAGGGTAGTTGTGCGTTCAACCCAGCGGCGCTGGTTCTTGTAGCCAAACGTAGCCTTGTCGGCCCCCGACTATATCTGGGGTCCAGCCGGGACGGCCATCCACAGTCTGCCGGGTCCCAGCTGTGGCGGCCCGCGGGGCCAGGAGGAGGGGCCGCTCTCACGTTGCGGGGCATGCCCGCTAGGTCCTCTGCTGGGCACTCGTCACGCCCGGGGCCTTACAGCGGCAAGGTGCGACTCGCGCCACGAGCTCCCCGTCCTGTTCCGTGCCCAGCAGGTCCGTGGTCGGAGTCCACTGACGCCGGTCCCGCCGCTCAGACACGAGACGAGGGCTCCGCCGCCCTCTCCTACCCCTCCTCGGGTTTGTCTCTTCCTTTTCTTTTGGTCACCGGGCCACATACCAGCGTCGCGACAGCTCTCCCTTGCCAGAGCTCCCCGCCAATTTTGTTCTCTTCCCGACAGGCTGGCCCGGGGCGGCGGTCCCCGCGGCCTCCGAGTCCTAGAGCGCTCAAGACGCCGGCACAGTCGAGCCACGCTCGTCCTTCGCGCCGAGCCCTCTGAGGGAGCGCGGCCCGCCGGCTCCGCTCCCTTTGCTCTTGGGTCGGTTGCTTTTGGCTGCCTCGTTTTCCAAGGAGGATAGCATTTTTCTTTCCACCCCTAGATTACTGGTGATATTTCTGTTACGTTAGGGGAGTTGTTAATATTTTGAACTCTTTTTAATATTTTAATTGTCGCTAGTATTAGGGTAATATTCTAGTAAGTTCAGTAACATTAAGAAAATTCTATCACATAACAAATTATTATTTTTTTTAACACTGGATGTTTAAAGCACTAGTCCGTTTTGTAACTTTATCATTGTTACATATGTTGTTGTTGCTTTCCTGTCACTGCTCCATCATTCCTGGGCCTCCTGGCACATTAGTAGTACTATTACCAATATTTTGGTCATTATTAATTACAGTATTCATGTTCTTCCATCCTTAGTTTTATGTTTACTCCCTACCCCTAAAATGGTTCTGTTGCTGGTTCTACATTCTATTTATACTTTGCCACAGTGTTCCGCTGGTCAGATAGCTATTGTTATTTATATAGTCTGTAATATCGTTCTTAGTGTTCATGAGAATTTTCTTCACATCCTTATAATATTTCTTGTTATTTTGCCGTAATTTGTTTTGCTAGGATTGTTCACAATACTCCAGGTATTGTTCACCGCATCATTACAGTATCTTGTCATTATTTGTAATATAACTGATCTTAATTCGCTGGTTATTTTTCATCACATTATTACTTCTTGTTACTTTGTCATAATTTGTAATTTTGCCATAGCTCTTAATACTCTGATTATTTTTCATCATGTTGGTACAATACTTCTTATTACTCTGTCATTTCTTATAATGTTGTAACTATTAATACCTTGGTCATAAATTGTTGTATTACTTGAGCAATTCTTGTTTCTGTGTCTTTATATTACTATTGCTTTTAAGATTTTGGTTAATACTTGTTTTAATAGTTCTGAATAGTATGATAGTATTCTATCAATACTACTAATATTAGTATTTTTACTGTAAATAGTATTTTTCATTGTTCACCTTTTTCCTACAGTTTTCTTTATCATTTGTTATCCTATTATAATTTATTTTAATATAATAGTTCTTATTACATTGTTCCTATATTTGGAGTTACTTTGTCTTTATTTACTCATTTAAAAGCGTGGTTACTATTTTCACTATATTCTGAAGGTGACTGTGGTTAAAAATCTGAGCGTTGTATTAGTTGTGCTGCTTAGCTCTGGTTCTTCGATAATTGCTCACATTCTGATAATTCCTGACCATCAATCATTATTTATATACAATGTTCCTTGTTTCAGTTTTGTCGAGTCTGTTGCCCCAAAGGCTCTGAAATCAATGTTCATTCACACTTCTACATCGCTATTCGCCACCGGTATCGGGTCCTCTTCTTTGGCCTTTCTTATTCTGCAAACACTGACTCCAAGGCCACCGTTCCGCCTGTCGCGGCTTAACCTTGTTCCCAAGGCGCCATCGTTTTTACACTGTTGTTGGGTCCCTGGACCCAATTCGTCCTGTTACTCAGAGGAGAGGAGGGCTCGCTCCCAAGCGCTGTGAGTCAGGCCGAGGCAGCGGCCCGAGATGAGGCACATCGCCGCCCTTCTGCCGCCTTGGCTGCCCAGGTCCTGACCAAGGTCCCGTTACTCGCTCCCTTTCCAGCTCATCCTCCCCTACCCTGCAGCCTGACCCTGGGCTCCGGGTGGCCCCAGTCCCACGCGCCCAACTCACCCTAACTGCGCTGCTGCATGCGGAGGCGCCTGTGGCCGGGGTCCACTGCAGTCTCGGGTCCGAGGAGCGCGGGACAGCTGGGGCACGGCCTTGGGGCCGCTGGGTCAGGGTCCCGCCGCCTGCCGCGCCCTTGGGGCCGGACGCATCCCCGCTCTGGAGCGGGCCCTTGATCTCTGAGGCTGCACTTTGGAGCCTTAGCTCCTTCCCCATCTCTCCCTCCCTCTGGGCCCCCCCTCCACCCCGCTGACGTTGCCGCTGTCAATCAACGCCAGCCACCCCCCGCGGGAGGGGCTCGAGGGTCCCCCGGCTCCCCGGCCCCAGGACCCCTGCCCAAGCCGCCCATGCGCACCCCGCTGCGCGGCACGGTGCCCTCGCCACGGCCCTTGGGCTGCGCGGGCCCGACAGGGGCTGGGAGCCCCGCATGGTTTAGATTAGAGAGGCGGGAAGCGAGGACGAGCGGCCCGGTCGCGCCGCAAGTCTCCCACCCCGGGCTCGACAACTAGAACTGCACTCCCGGCGCCGCCGTCCGGCCCGCGACAGGGCGCCCCGCGGCCGGGCCTGGCCCACGCCGGGCCCACTCCCAGGCAGCCGCCCTCCACCAACCCCTGCGCCACGGCTCCGCACCCGCATACATCCCCTGTCCGAGACCCGTTCCCAGCCCCGCAAGCAGTTGATTGTAAGCCCATTTCCCCGATTCGCAGGCGCACAAACCCTCTTGTTCAGCCCGCGCTCACGGGCCTCACAGTCACACACTGTTTTACCGACCATGCACTCCACACACTCACACCTACGCGCTCCGTCCCGCGCCCGCTCCTGCTCTCGGCTCCGGGCAATGTCTGGCACGTCCCTCTGCTCCCCAGCCCCTCCTCACCCCGGCCCAGCCAGGCAGCAGGCGCTGGACCCGGCCTGGACGCGCCTCGGGAGTCGGCTCGGGCGGTCACGGTGAGGGGAGACCCTGCGCTCCGGCAGGGTGGAGGCCCGGAGGAGTGGCAGTGGTGGTGGAGAGGAGCTGGGCCTCTGCTCAGGCTTTGATGGAGCCCAGGCCGGGCCGGAAGGTGCCAGGTACTTGTTCAGTGCCGAGGGCCTGAACTCCACAAACAAAGCCCAGCCCGGCGCCTGCATCAGTCTAGGGATCCTAGACCAAGGAGCATCCTGCTCCGAGCCACGCTGGCCTTTGTGCCTCAGTGGGGCTAGTTCAGTCTTCTAGACTTCCCTGCCTGGCCTCTGACTCTCCACCAGTCTGACTCTGACTCCTTCTATCTCCACTTCCCTCTATTTCTCTGTCCTCTGTATCTCCTTACAGGACCCTGCAGCCCCACAGACAGACCCAGCCTCACAGCCTGTCGTATGCCAGGAATACTAGGGCAAGGATAGGCCTGCTCACTCAGCCTCAAATGTTCCAGAGTCTTCTGTCACCAGGGATTCCCAGATTAGCTCCTCATTCTCAGCATAGGCTACATCCCTCTCTCTGCTGGTATCCCCAACCTCTCCTATCAGCCTCTGTTCCCTTCCCGATCCGGATCTCAAAATCAGATTGAAGGGAACAGGACAGAGAATTTCCTTCACTGTGGTTACTACTTTCACTCTTCTGAAATTGAGTGGCAGTCCCTTTTCTGTGTTAGGAAACGGAAAGCCAGTATGAGTGTCCCCCCGCCCCCTACACCCCTCCACTCAAAGAAGGAAGTAAATACCAGCTCAGAAGAGCTAGCTGCTGTTGTGGGGGGGGGGGGGGGCCTGTAATCCAGATCAACAAAGGGCAGACTGTTCAAGAATCCCTATCACCCCAGCCAGTACCAGAGCTCCCTCCCCACCTTCCCTTCACAGCTCATCTCACTGAGTCCCAAACCAGGGAGGGTAAGTAAAATCCAAGAGGAGTGGAGAAGCTTAATCCTCCCCAATCCTGCCTCCTCCTGGAGTGGAGAAAGGGAAGGCCCTGGTGTTTCAGGAGAGGCCTTGGGAGCCATATTTCCTGTGCCAAGGGAGAACAGAATGACTTGTCTCAGCTTCTGCATCCAGGTCCCCTACCATGCCATTCTCCAACAGCCTGTGGGGAAATTCTTTGCCAGTAACTAGTATATACCAACCAAAGAACCAACCACTGGGTGGGACAGTGAGCAGGGAGGGTAGTGAATCACCAGGTACTATGGGAAGACTGGAGTTAGGCCACACTCTGGAAAGAATTTGTTGACAGTCGTTGGAGGAAGTGTGTAATGAGATTGTCCAGTGTAGCTCTTTAAAAAAGACTAGACTAGAGCTTTCTTGTAAGTATAGGGCTTTCTGGAGAGTCACAGGAGATAGTCTAAATTTGGTGCAGGGTCAAAACTGAGTCATGATGTTGGAGAAATGAGATTGGAAGGGACAGGCAAGGTTTTGGTGGTGGGAAGGAAGGGGTAAGTAAGCCAGCCAGCAAGTAAGAAAGAAAGAGAGGTTATGCACACATTCCCCGTTACTAGAATGAAATACCTTATTTCATTGATTCTAAGACACATATTTTTCATATTTTGACATCTCTGAGACTGAGATACATCTCATAATCAATGCTGTATCATGATTTAATTAGCAGCGTTTATTTCTTCTTAGTGGTACATAAAATAATTGAGTAGCTTATAAATCGATGAAATACAGTATTTGCTCATCAATAGTCTGTGAAGAAAAGAAAAAAAGACCAAATTCTTCCCCAAAACTGCTTTGAGGAGATCAAAATACAAAAACACTGTTCAACTAGCTAAGCAAATGATTAACTGTAAGCAAGCATCTAGCACACTGACATGGCTCAGAGGAAAGTGCTCAGGTTTGGTGTCAGGCTGACCTTGGTTTTGAAACCTGGGTGTGAGTCCTGGCTCACCACTAAGTAGCTGCACGACCTTAGGCAAGTCCCTTCACACCTACATAAAATGGGGATAATCATACCAACCTACTAGCTTAATGCAAGGATTGGTTAAGTTAATGCATGTAAATGCCAGGTATGTGGTAGGTGGTTAATAAATGTTAGTTCCAAGTATTTTTGAAATTTATTTTACCTCACCTCTTTCCCAAAAAGGCTTAAGGTAGTTTATAACCAAAATCAGCTAATAAAAATACAAGTAGAAAGACAAATTAGGATTAAGGAAAAAGGAGGAAGCATATATGCTATCAATAAGTGTTAACGAAGTTGGTATAATTAACAGCAATACTTGGCTTACCAACAGCAGGGCAAAATGGTAGTTCTCCCCTTCAGAAATGTGACAACAGAATAATTCTGTGAGGAAGGGTGAGGGAAAAAATGTTGCCCTGGCCCTAAATTTTGAAAGCAATTTCAAAATTACTGTCAATGTAAAGTTTAATTCTTATATCTGTACGGTGTTTTATAAAGTGATTTCACAGCTACTATCCCATTTGAAAATGTATTAACTCCATTTTATTTCCATTTTATGGATGCATGCATCCAAAAAATATTTATCATGTGCTTACTATGTGCCAAACACATAAACATTCTATCAGCCAACTGATTGGCTAGCCAGTTACTAACCACAAATTCACTAATAATGACCTGCAAACTCACTAATTGAACACCTAAATAACCAATGGAAAGGGAGCAGGAGCTGCAGGAAAAGCTGGGGAATCCCAGGTAGCACAGGAAAGTGCCTTGCCCAAAGCCTAGGATGGGTTTGGTTGAGGATGACTTCTTGAGCTGGCACCATAGTGCAGTGAAAAACAATTAAATTTTTTTCTTAAAACCTAGGTTTTTGGAGCATTTAATAAATACCAATGACAAGCCCCCACCTTGACCAACTGAGTCAGAATCTCTGAGAGTAGTGCCAAGGTTGAGGACACTCCTCTATGCCAATCATGAAAATCCTGTTCCCTGCTTTCCTAGCTCCCTGTAACCAGGGTGGGTCGCATGATCCAGTATTGGCCAATGAGGCCTAAGCAGAAGTTTGGAGGGGAGAAGGGCTGTGGGGAAGCTTTTGCTTTCTTGATAGAGGGGAAGACACTAACAGTCTTCTTTTCCCTGTGGAGCAGATCCTTAGAGTTCTCACCCTCTAGAGACCTTGAGACAAGAAGTCAGGATGTTGTTAAGATGACAATACTACCCAAAGTGATACACAGATTCAACGCAATCCCTATCAAAATCACAATGGCATTTTTCACAGAAATAGAAAAATCCATCCTAAAATTCATATGGCATTTCAAAGGACCACGAATAGCCACAACAACATTGAAAAAGAAGAACAAAGTTGGAGGACTCACACTTCTCGATTTCAAAACTACAGAGCTACAGTAATTAAAACAGTGTGACACTGGCATAAATGAAAGACACATATCTGAGTGTCTGTGTGTGTCTCTGTGCATGTGTGTGTACCTTCCCATCCAAATCCAGAAAACAAAATCCCTCCCCACTCCCTTCTCAGCCATGTTATTCTGTGATTGCTATGGCCTAAGGCCTGGGATGCTTTTTAGGCCCCCAAAGGGAAAGGATGGCTGAGGCAGTAGTGAATTTCTCTGTCCCTTGTGACTTTATTGTTACCCGGTAGCCCTAAATCTTGGTTTCAGATTCCGCAGCCCACATCCCAATGGGATTATCAAGCTCAGGACAGCGGGAGTGGGGCAGGAGCTTGAGCTCATTCTGGGAGGCTGAAGAATTGAGCAGGTGGACACGTAGTAGGTGGCAGCCGCTGCTGCTGTAGGTGCTTCCCCTCACACCACAGATGCAGGTCTGCTCACCTGACCTCTTGCCCTAGCCTCCCAGGCCTTCTCCCACCAGAGAGACTTGGGAAAATTCAGGTTAGAAGGAACTGAGGACTGGGCTGGCCTGACCCCTGACCTGGGTGAACTTGAGCTGGTCTGTGCCCCCTTAGAACTGAGGGCAGAGGCAGTGATTCACCAACAGCACAGGTGAGTCCCTCCTACAACTCTCATTGGAGACACCACAGAGTTGTTGAGTCTGTGTTTCACATAGGCTGGGCTAGCAGTCTAGACCTTCCGTTCCAGAATACTTATCTGCAGGTGGAATCTCTGCGAAGGTCAGACTTTCCTCCCCCATTACACCATTTCCTCCAGTAACACTGCTCTGAAATACTGTACACGCTCGTTTTACTGTCTGTCTGAGGAAGGTACATCTGCTAGGATTGTGGTCAGTGAAAAAAATTCCTAAATCAGAGAACTTATTTAATTATCCACCCCACCCCACATACACACTTTTCTTTTTCTTCCACACCTCCATTCATCCTAAGCACGGATAATCCAAAACCAGCTCTTAATTTAGTTTCTCAAGGATATTATTTTTGAACACGAGGCTGAAATAAATTAGAATTAAGAAGTGAGAGAAGTTAATCCTAAATCAAAAATACCCCCTGAAGTCTTCTTAAAACCAAACAATAGCTTAGCTAGTGTCACGGTTTGAATTATGTCCCCCCAAAAATGTGTGTATCAGTTTGGCTAGGCCATGATTCCTGGTACTGTGTGATTTTCCTGTATGTCGTAAACCTGCCTCTATGATGTTAATGAGGGAGGATGGGTGGCAGTTGTGTTAGTAAGGCAGGACCTGATCTACAAGACTGGATTGTGTCCTGAGGCAGTCTCTTGAGATATAAAAGACAGCAGTGAGCAGTGAGACAGGGGGACCTCATACCATCAAGAAAGCAGTGCTGGGAGCAGAGTGTGTGCTCTGGACTGGGGTCCCTGCCCTGAGAAGCTCCTAGTCCGGGGGAACATTGACGAGAAGGCCAACAGAGAGAGAAAGCCTTCCCCTGGAGCTGACACCCTGAATTTGGACTTTTAGTCTACTTTGACTGTGAGGAAATAAACTTCTCTTCGTTAAAACCACCCACTTGTGGTATTTCTGTTGTAGCAGCACTAGATGACTAAGACAGCTAGTAAAAAATATCTGCCTTGTGCGTTATGCTCTTTTAAAAACTATCTATATGGGACAAGTTGACAACAGCAACTTGAAAGATTAGATAGGAACCTTAGGGGCCAGTGAGTTTATGTTAATGAAAGAGGAACAACTCAGAAAAGGAGGGTGAGAACGGTTGCACAACTCGGAGAATGTAATCAGTGTCACTGAACTGTAGAAACTGTTGAACTGGTATATGTTTCGCTGTATATATTCTCAACAACAACCGAATAAATTTTTTAAAAATTTTAAGAAGTGAGAGAGGGTGTGGACTTGGAATTTTAAGCTAGAAAACCTGAATTCATGTCCTCAGTGGGCTGATACAGACGGATCTAGAGCATGATCAGCTTTAGGTCTCTATTTCCTCTTCTGTAAAATGAGTAATAATAACAGCCACCTCGAAAGGTAGTAGAAAGGATGGAGTAGTGATATCACATTGACAAAAGTGCTTTAAGGGTTCACAAAATTACAAAAAAAAAAAAAAAAACTTCACTGCCATCGAGTCAGTTCTGACTCAAAGGGACCCTACTGGACAGAGTAAAACTGCCCCATAGGGTTTCCAAGGCTATAATATTTACAGAAGCAGACTGCCACATTTTTCTCCCACAGAGTAGCTGGTGGGTTCAAACTGCCAACCTTTTTGGTCAGCAGCCCAGTGCATAACCACTGTGCCACCAGGACTCCTTACAGCTAACATTTATTGAGCATCTGCAATGTGCCTGGCAGGACTCTACAAGCTTTCTGTGCATTATCTCATTTCAACCTCGCCACCCTCTCATGGATACTACCATAATCCCCATTTTACAGAAGAAAACATTGAGGTTAGGTTATTTGCCCAAGGTCATACAGCCAGGAAGGAAAGTGAGGATTTGAACCCAAGTAGTCTGGATTTGAACCCAAGTAGTAACCTCCAGCAAGTAGCCACTAGAAGAAGGTCAGCAAAACCCATGGGAGAGAGCTTCTCATTCACCAGGACACACTGTTGATGGAGAGTGGGGTACACACAGATTCTACTCCAAGCTTTTCACGTGCAAAGATGGTGTTATGGGCCCTTCTAGCTGGGAACACAGCCCTGGCCAAAAAGGCAAATGCTTGACTAACCCAGGCACAAAGGGAGATAAGGATAAATGTGCTTTCATTTGGAATAAAAGCCTCTATAACAGGCAATAAGGCAAAGAACCCTTCTCCCTCCACTTCTCCCCATCCTAGATCCTTGGGCACAAACCACCGCCCCAGTAGTCTGACCCTGGATGTCAAGGGGATACACTGTAAGGTTTGCACACTGGGCTCAGAACACCATTCTCTCTCTCCTACCTTGAGTCTGATTCATTATTATGAACGTACCATACAAACAGGAAGCCAAACAACTCATTGTAACAATGCTAAATGTTTGCACCGACACCAACAGCAGACACCTCCATGTTACCTTCCACTCTTTCACATCTCAGGGCCCCTCTCTCAGTTTGTAGCCAGCTCAAACTTCTTTTTCACTCACAGTCCCAAGAAGCTGTCCTGGAGTTTCCGAGCTGCCTCCATCCCATCTCACCCCTACCCCTCCTCTCACTGCTGCCTTTTCCCTGAACATCCCCCACTGGGCTTGGGCCTCATTCATCTTAGAGTTGCTCTCTGTGTTTCAATCATAGATTTTTAAATCCCAAACTCTATAAGGGCAGCACAGGTGAAAAGGGAATGGAAGAAGACTTGATACAGTCATCAGTGAGAGGATCTGGAGGAAAATGGAGGGTTCCTGCTCACTACTCAGTGACCAAAACCTTTCTCTAGCATATTTCCTGAAAGGAAGAGGCTGAGTGAGCTGCAGGCCAAGGGGAAACTGTTCCTTTCCTCCAAGATCCATAAGGTCCCATAGTCCACAAATCCAAAGGCTTCCTCCAACTAACTAATGTTTGGGAAGTGCCTCCTAACATCTAACTTCAACCACTCCTGCTGCAGTTGGTCTTTTCTCTGCCTCTAAGGCATTAGAGGCAGCTAGGGCTCTGTTAACTGGTCAGACCTCCCCATAAATTTTCATTCCTTCCTTCATCCCCTGAAGCTGGGTGGATAGGGCCAAGGAGCCCTGTGCCAGGGAACTGTGCCAACACTGGTAGTGAGCAAGGTACAGGCCCGAGTGTGTGAGTTCCTGGGAGGCAAGGCCCCAGGCTGTGGCTCCTCCAGAATTCAACAAGCCATAAAAGGGGAGGGCACGAAGGAGTCCCTAGGCCTGACCCCACATCCCTGCATTTTCTTAAGTTTCTCCTGTGAACACGTTCCTATATTTATTGGGCCTCATTTAACCTCAGCCATGTCCTCCTGGGATCATTCATTTGGTAACTGACACTCAGCCTGCTCTGGCATTAACCTCATAATCCTATTGATTGCCTCCAAGCAAGTTGGGGGTTTTCTCATCTTCTTCCTGGGCCGGTGGGGACTAATTTTCAGTTCTGGTCATTACCGAGGAAGAGACCCCATGCTGGTAAGGGGCCTTCTCGGAGCCCAGAGGACCATCTGGGGGTTCCTTGTTCCCACCTAGCCCCTCCCAGGCCGCAGGAAGACATTCACAAGGTAGCAAGCATCCCTCACTCAAGTGTGAGGTAAGGTGGCAGCCCAACCGCGGCCGCTACCATCAAAGCTCCCTGAGTGGCTACTGAAGCCGTCCTTCAGCTCAGAGGGCCTGAGCTACACCAATCACAGCTTCGGTTTTCCCGGAACCCCACCCCTCTCTGCCATCTTGGATTCTGGAGAGGCAGGAGGCCCAATCGTGGAAGGGGAAGCGGGTGGGGCGGGGTCAAGGCCTTGGCCTCACGCCCACGTGGCCGGCGGGCTTGCGCCTTCCCGCCACCTGCAACCGGGAGCCTGGCCCCTGTCGAGCTGCAGCTGCGACTCCCAGACACCACCCCAGCCCGTCGCCAGGGGATTAGTGTCCGTCTGTCAGTCGGGGAGGCCTCAGTGGGGGTTGTCCTAGCCCAGACTAAGGCCTCCACTTTGTCCTTCCCCAGGACTAAGCCCTCCCCAGACTCTTGCTAGGTGTGGAGGGGCTTGATTTTGGGGGTCCGACAGCCTGGGGTGCTGATCTCTCCCAGAGCTGAGGGGTGGAGTAAGGGGAGCCCCACTCCCCACCAAGCCTCAGCCACATGTGCTGGGAAGTTCATTTCCCCTTGTTTTGCAGAATGGGCTCAGGGATTGACCCCGGGAGTGACCCCAGTGTCAGGAGGCATTAATGATCTCCATACGGGCAATAAACAGGCAGACCGGCTGGTTTGGTGTGGAGGTGCCCTGGAATGGGGCCGCCTTATTAGCCTCACATTCGCTCTTGGGTAGAGGCTTAATTAGCGTGGGTTCGCTCATCCGTCTCCCCCTCCCCCAAGCACCCTGAAGCTCCATGGGATCGTAGTTGGAGACTCTGAAGGCCTCTGGCTGGTTGCTCTTCTCATGGACCCTCTCAAGAAGCAGCCTCTTCAGGGGTCGGGACAGCCATTTGCTCACCTTTGACAGGACTTCCAACTTAGTCCTGATGGATAAAGTCTCCCTTGTTTTTAAAGGCCAAGTCCACAGCATTCTGAGTCAGCTCCCTTTTTCTCTACCAGAATCCAGCAATAAGAAGGCCATTCTTTAACTTAAATCCCTTCCGATTTGACTTTGAGCCTGTTGAACCTCATTTTCCCAAAGAGCTAAGGGAGATAGCGACCGCCCTTTATGTCAGCGTCCCCCAAACAGTCTTTGGCATCCATCGAGACAATTACAAAGCACGTTCTGATGTATTACAGAATATTACATCAGTATTACGTCTCTCTGTCCAAATCCATTTCCATCAGGTTACTGGTTCTAGGTGCGTTTCTTAACCTCTTTGGGCTTCAGTTTTCTTATCTGTGCAGTTCATTTAAGATTCAACAAACACTATATACTAAGCAAGGAGTCCTGGTGGCACAGTGGTTAAGTGCTCAGCTGCTAACTGAAAGGTCGGTGGTTCGAACCCACCAGTACCTCCGTGGGAGAAAAGACCTGGCAATCTGCTCCTGTAAAGATTTAAAACAACTAAAACAAAAACAAACCCGTTGCCATCGAGTGGATTCCGGCTCTATAGGGCAGAGCGGAACTGCCCCATAGGGTTTCCAAGGCTATAATCTTTATGGAAGCAGACTGCCAAACTCCACCCCCCACCCACCCCCGCAAAGCATGGCTGGTGGGTTGGAGGCTAGTGGCCGAGAGCTTAACTCTGCGCCACCAGGGCACCAAGGTCTCCTTCTGTAAAGACTGCAAAACCCAGTGCCGTAGAATTGGTTCCAATCATAGGGTCTCCTAGGCTGAAATCTTTCTTTACAGGAGCAGATCGCCAGGTCTTGAGGCTGTTGGGCTTGGATCACTGACCTTTTGGCTGGCGGCCAAGCATATAACCATTATGCCACCATACTCCATATATATGTATGTACTTTTGGAATTTTAGGAGTTTGGATAAGTTTTTCCCTAGTGACAAAACTTTTCTAATTTATCTTAACCCATAATCTTTGGCTGTGGTTTCCTTTTCATGCCTGTGTATGTTTGTGTGTGCATAAGTACACCTAGTTTGTTCCCGTAAATCATCGTTAAATATTTCATTTGTTTTAATAAATGCTTTATGGTTGGGCATTTAAGTTATTCCAAATATTTGCTAATACAACACAAAGAAGAAATAGTTAGCCACAAAAAATTAGAAAGTCAATTTCAAAAATCTTGAAAAGATGGACAGAAATTCTAATGAGCACCTGAAGGTTACAAAACCATTTCACAAGGAACAAAAATACTAATACTTAAATAACTGTGGCTGTGGATATTAGTTTTCATCACTTCACAAGGCCATGCTGCTGATCAGCCTGCTTTTGGCCAACCACCTGGAGCCCACCTGCCCCAGCACATCTCTCCATGCTAGCCTGTTACAGTGCATATGCCTGGGCATGCATTCAGGCTCATGCACAGCTCCTGCTCCCTCTGCCTGACAGCTACAAAAGAAAGCGGGATCCTCATATGTGAGGCTCCACCTGCTGCCCAGTGCCATTTCACCTGCCACTCCCTATCCCCTCCGGCTCTGTGCTCCCATCATGCCCAATTGTTTGCAGTTCCCAGTAGGATGATGTATGTCGTTCCCCCTGCCCAGAATTGCCCTCCCCCCATCTGCAAACCCACCCGGGAAACTCCTATCTTAGCTGCCTGATCTGTGTGTTTTTCCATAGCCTTCATCTTCCCTGACTTTCACAGCAAACCTGTGAGGTAGGCAAGGACAGGAACCTGTACCCAACGTCTGGAGGAGGAAACTGAGGCACAGAGGTTAAATGACCAAGTTAACAGCAGAGCCAGGCAGAACTAGAAACTAAGACTGTCCCTCAAAATGCTGTGCTCCTTCTTCCCCCCTTGCTGCCTCTTGTCTCTACTCTGGCAACTTCAGTGAGAGATACTGACTCAACTGTTGCCCGGTTTCCTCTTACTATGCTTGAGCTGGTGCCTGGAACACCTCAGGGTCAGTGTTTCCCTGCATCTGCCAACAAAAGAGGAAGCAGAAGAGAGCCGAGGGGGTCCCAAGCCTCTCTCCTCCAACAACAGCTTCAAAACCTTGGAGAGCAGGTCCAGACACTAAAGTAGGTTTGAGAAGAAGCTAATGGCAAGGCCCGACACACTGGGGGCCATAGGTACAACACCAGATAGCATAGACCAGGGTTTCTCAAACATGACACTATTGATATTTTGGGCCCGATAATTTTTTTGTTTTGAGGAGCTGTCCTGCGCATTGTAGGATGTTTAGCAGCACCCCGGCCTCATCCCAAGTTGTGACAACCAAAAATGTATTCAAACACTGCCAAATTTCTCCAAACACTCCCTTTAGTGAGAGTGTGTGTATGTGTGTGGGTGAGAGAGAGAGAAATTGCCCCCTCTTGCAAACCACTGGCCTAGATTTTTCAGGACAATGTCTACCTTAACTGCATTATTTTCAAGAAGCAGTGTTTACTCAATATGTAATGTGACTTAATTTGTATACACCTCACATACTTTGGACATGTTATCTGGAGGGATCAGTCCCCGAAGAAGGGCATCATGCTTGGTAGAAGGTCAGCAAAAAAGAGGAAGACCCTCAATGAGATGGATTGACACAGTGGCTGCAACAATGGGCTCAAGCATAACAATAATTGTGAGGATGGATCAGGATCAGGCAGTGTTTTGTTCTGTTGTACATAGGGTCGCTAGGAGTCAGAACTGACTCGAAGGCACCTAACAATAACAACAACAAAGGACTTTTCCCATAGATCAGTTTACAAATTCTTTATCAGTCTCAGGGAACATCTAGCTCAATTGGCATAACATAGTTTACAAAGAAAATGTTCTACAGTCTACTTTGGTGAGTAGCGTCTGGGGTCTTAAAAGCTTGTGAGCGAGCATCTAAGGTACTCCACTGGTCTCACCCTGTCTGGAGCAAGGGAGAATGAAGAAAATCAAAGACACAAGGGAAAGATTAGTCCAAAGGACTAACGGACCACAACTACCACAGCCTCCACCAGACTGAGTCCAGCATAACTAGATGGTGCCCGGCTACCACTACTGACTGCTCTGACAGGGACCACAACAGAGGGTCCCAGTCAGAGCTGGAGAAAAATGTGGAACAAAATTCTAACCTACAAAAAATAAAAATAAAAAAAACCAGACTTACTGGTCTGACAGAGATGGGAGAAACCCCGAGAGTAACGACCCCCAGACACCCTTATAGCCCAATAATAAAGTCACTCCTGAGGGTCACCCTTCAGCCAAAGATTAGACAGGCCCATAAAACAAAATGAGACTAAATGGGCACACTAGCCCAGGGGCAGGGATGAGAAGGCAGGAGGGGATAGGAAAGTTGGTAATGGGGAATCCGAGGTCTAGAAAGGGAGAGTGTTGACATGTCATGGGGTTGGTAACCAATGTCACAAAATATTTTGTGTATTAATTGTTTCATGAGAAACTAGTTTGCTCTGTAAAACCTCACCTAAAATACAATTTAAAAAAATTAAAAAAAAAATCTTTGTGCAATCCAGTGACATCCAGTGACTGGTATATTACCACGTTAGACTCTTAAGGAAATTATGACCAACTCGTAAAAGAAAAAAAATTCTTTATCAAACATGATGTCCTGATTTGAGATTTTAAAATATGGTTCCCATGGCATATGCACAAAGAGAGGACAGTTATTCTCCTCTGGGGGAAGGAGAGCAGCTAAGGCTTGAATTCTTGCACTCTGCCCAAAGGCTTGGCATCCTGGGGATGTGCCCAGCCAGCCTTGGGAAGGGGGTCTAACTGCTGACCCTGAGGTGCCGGGTGATGTCAGGCCATGAAACAGACTCTGAATGTTCTGTCCGTACTTGGTGTGCTGGGGTTTTGCCCATGAAAACAAAATGGCTGCCTGCAGAGCAGAGAGTGCTGTAGCCATGGTGACCACCTCTCCCTGTCTGAGTCAGCAGAGGACAGAACTCCTCCCACCTCCCCATTCTCAGCATGGAGAATGTGTTCACTAGATTTAATAGGTTAACACTGGTCAGAAGACCAGAAGCACTGGGAAATAGAGTGTCTAAATAAGAAGCCCTGGTGGCATGGTGGTTAAGTGCTTGACTGCAAACTGAAAGGTCAGCAGTTCAAACCCACCAGCCTCTCTGAGGAAGAAAAGAGCTGGCAATCTGCTTCTGTAAAGATTATAGACTAGAAAACCCTATGCAGCAGTTCTACTCTGTCCTACAAGGGTAGCTATCAGTCAGAATTGACTCAACGGCACCTAACAACAACAAAAATTGAACAGTCGACATTGTTTAGCCCAAGTTGCAGAAACGCTTCACAGAACTTTACCCTTCTGAAAAATCGCGGGATTAGGGGTGAGGGAGTTGTTTTCTATTTCTCCCAGAATGGATCCAACAATCAGGAGCTTCTCATGCAGAGGGAGATATTTAGCTAGAACAGGAACTTCTCCTGGCAGACAGGGCATGAGGCTCTGGAAATGGAGGAAAAGAGTGGTCAGTGGCTTCTCACTGACCAGAGGCAGGTAGATGGACAATCGGTGGCCCTTCACCCTCCCTTCTAGCCCAGAGTTGGCTTGGGTGGTGATTCTCACCTAGTGCTGAGGTGTAAATTAATGTTTTTAATACTTTCAAAGAGTGCCTCAGGCAAAGTTGCAAACACTGAGGAGGCAATTTCATATTCTTTGCCCTTTGCATATTCTTTTCATCCCAGCTTCCCTCTCTCTTTGAGAACTTGGCAACTCAGAGCAAAAGCCCTGGGCTTCTTGAGGGCAAAGCCTGCATTATCCACCTCCCAGTACCAGCCAGACGCTTCCACAGAGCTGGTACATATTTGTTGACTAAGTAAGTTCTCAAATAGACTCCTGCACATGCAAAGACACTTACCCTATTTTTAACGAAGTAGAAGATGGAGTATTTAGGATCCCTGGTTTCATAGAATTTGCTTCTTTTTAGTCAACTTTATTGAGGTATAATTTATATGCAATAAATTACACCCATTCAAAGTGTCAGTTGGATAAGTTCACCTAACCACATTTCCAAGGAGCCCTGGTGGCGCAACAGTTAAGAGCTTGGCTGCTAACCTAAAGGTTGGTGGTTTGAACCCACCCAGTGGCTCCATGGGAGGAAGATTACAGCCCATAAAGATTATGGCCTAGAAAACCCTATGGGGCAGTTCTACCTTGTCGCATGGGGTCGCTATGAGTTGAAACCTACTCAGTAGCACTCAACAATAACAACCACATTTCCATCACCCCCCGGAGTCCCTAGCTATTCCTTTGCAGTCAATCCCCCTCAACCCTCAGCCCAGATAACTTTCGGTCTTCTTGCTGCGGCTGAAGATTAATTTGCATTTTCTAGAATTACATGTAGATGGAATCATAGAGTATGTATTCTTTTGTGTCTGGTTTCTTTCATTCGGCATAATGATTTTGAAATTCATCCATGTTGTGTAGACCAGTAGTTGGGTCCCGTTTATTAATGAATAATATTACGTTATATGGATACACCACAATTTGTTTATTCCTTCACCTGTTGATGGACATTTGGGTTGTTCTCAGGTCTTGGCAATTGTGAATAAAGCCACTAAAAGTGTTTATTTTACCATACAAGTCTTTATGTGGACATACATTTTCATTTCTCACCAAGTCTTCTACTAGGGTAGAGGTGGCCAGGAGCAGGGACTTCAGAAAGGGCCCTCTCTCCCTCACCCATCAATCAGCAAACATTTAGTAGGACTATGATGTGCCAGGTGCTGCACTGCAGTCTAAGAAAGCCAGGACAAAGAGGGCTTTCATGAGGGTGAGGTGTGGTCAGCACGGTGTTGGTGGTGGCTGTGCCCTCCTCGGAGGGGAACCAGCCCAGCAAGGGAGGCAGAGAGGGTGTCAAAAATCTTCAGACCACACTCTACCAAGAAGGCTTCATTTAGAATGCAGGTGTGTGAGGGAAAGTTTTTAATGTCTCAGAGGGAAAGACTTTTTAACTAAATTATCATTTTTTTTTCCACTCAACACCAAGGTAAATTTCCCTGAGAGATGGGAGTTTCCACTGAGAAGAAAATGGAAAGGTGGGCCTATGGACAGATATTTCTGGGGAGAGTGAGCCTGGACAGGGCCTCACAGCGGTCTGGACAAACAAAAGGAAGGTGCATTAGTATCCTAGGCCACCATAACAAATTACCACAAACTTGGTGGCTTAAAACAACAGAAATTTATGCTTTCACTGTTCTGGAGACCGGAAGTCTGAGATCAAGGTGTCAGCAGGGCCACACTCCTTCTCAAGGCTCTTGGAAAGAATCCTTCCTTGCCCTTTCCGGCTTCTGGTGGCTCCAGGCAGTCCTTGGCTTGTGACAGCAAAACTCCAGTCTCTGTCTCTGTCTTCACCTGGCCTTCTTCCCTGTGTGTCTATCTCTGTCTGCATCCTTTCTCTTATAACGGCATCAGTCATTGGATTTAGGGCCCGCCCTAAATCCAGGATGATATTATCTTGAGATCCTTAACTTAATTACATCTGCAAAGACCCCATTTCCAAATAAGGTCACATTCACAGGTACCGGGGGCTAGGACTTGGATGTATCTTTTTGGGGGAAAATAATTCAACCCACACAGAAAATGAACTACCAGGAGTGGAAAAAGCTCTGACCCAGAGGTTAATAGCAATAAAAGCCAACATTACTAAGAGTTTCCTCTGTGCCAGGATTTATCCTAAGCACTAGATATAGATTATCCCACATAATACTCTCGGCAATTCTGTGAAGTAGGTACAATCTTTAGCTCCAATTTGGTAAGCCAGGAACCTGCGGCAGCAGGAGCTTCATTAACAAGTTCATGGTTGCACAGCCAACAAACAGCCCAAGCGCAGAACCACCACATCATTTTACCTGCAGCAGGTGTTGAAGAAAAGTGCATTCTAGAGCAAGCTCTGCCCCTACAGTGCTTGGAGACCTTTTGGCTAGAGGGCCCCTGACCATAGGGGCTGTCCCTGGGAGCAGAAATGAGGACAGTGAATAACCTGTTGCCGATGAGTCGATTCCAACTCATAACAACCCTGTAGGACAGAGTAGAACTGCCCCATATTGTTTCCAAGGAGTGCCTGGTAGACTGGAACTGCTGACCTTTTGGTTAGCAGTTGTAGCTCTTAACCACTATGTACCAGGGTTTCCAGGATAGTGAATAAACATCATTACAGAAGGGCAGCTGAGAAAACTGGGATGATCACTAGGTAGGGTTGGAGGCAAGGGGAGCATGATAACAGTCTTTAAAAGTGTGGAGGGCCCCACCCTCCACTCAACCTTTCTCTCTCCTCTTCCACTTATAAAGCAACAGCTTCCCTACAGATTAATGAGGACAATCAAATAACCAAGAGCCAGCCAAAACTGCCCTGTTTCTAACCATTAGACTAGTTCAAATCTGGAACAAGCTGCCGCCCTTGAGAGGTGGTGAGCTTCCTGTCATGTGCAGTGTCCAAGCAGAGAGGCCAAGTGATGGATTCCTGATTTAGTATGGCAACTGGAGTCAACGACCTCAGACACCCTTTCAACCACAGAGCGGGGCTTGTAAAGGATTTTGTCTGAGAGTGTGTCCCCTCCCCGGGCATCCTCTCTGTGACAGCTGCTGCAAGGGGTACTGGGAATGGCATGGCTGTCAACAGGAATCTAATTCAAGTGATGTTTTAACTCAACACTTTAAAAGGAGGTAGAGTGATGTTCTGGGGATAGCTAACGGACCTGTTTTTATTTATTTATTTTTTAATTGTGCTTTAGGTAACAGTTTACAGAGCAAATTAGTTTCCCATTAAACAATTGACACACATATTGTTTTGTGACGTTGGTTGCCAACCTCGCACCGTGTCAACACTCTCCCCTTTTCATCTTGGATTCTCCATTTCCATCCGTTCAGCTTTCCTGTCCTCTCCTGTCTTCTCGTCCTTGCCCCTGGGCGGGTGTGCCCATTTAGTCTCATATATATGGTTGAGCTATGTGTTGTTGTTTTATGGGCCTGTCTAATCTTTGGCTGAAGGGTGAACCTCAAGAGGGACTTCAGTACTGAGTTAAAAAAGTGTCCAGGGGCCATACTCCCCAGTTTCTCCAGTCCCTGTCTGACCAGTAAGTTTGTTTTTTTTGTGTGTGTGTGCATGCGTTTGAATTTTATCCTACATTTTTCTCCAGCTCTGGCTGGGACCCTCTATTATGATCACTGTCAGAGCAGTCAGTGGTGGTAGCTAGGTGCCATCTAATTGTGCTGGACTCAGTCTGGTGGAGGCTGTGGCAGCTGTGGTCTATTTGTCCTTTGGACTAATCTTTCCCTTGTGTCTTTGATTTTCTTCATTCTCCCTTGCTCCAGACAGGGTGGGACCAGTAAATGTATCTTAGATGGCTGCTCACAAGCTTTTAAGACCCCAGACGCTACCCACCAAAGTAGGATGAAGAATATTTTCTTTATAAACTATGTTATGCCAATTGAGCTAGGTGTCCCCCGAGACTCAGACCTGGGTTTTTATCCCAGCTGTGTTTCTAGCAAGTTACCTAATCTCTCCAAGCCTCAGTTTCCTAATCTATACAATGGGAAAGTTACACCAACTATACCTGACCATATGCAATCTGTCTGCCTCTCCCCAGTCATGATAGCACTACCCCCCACAGCTCTGTCCCATCCTCTTGCTACAGGGATGAGCATGTGAGCTGGCCTGGACTATAATGTTTGCTGACCTCTGTCCTCAGAATGAATACCTGACCTCCAGGGAGCAAATCAAAGTCTTACCAGGTGGTTTGCTCTGCACAGAGAGAGGGCTGCTCTCTTCCCCTGGGTGTGAGGGCTCTAAAAGCCATCTGGGCTCAGGCGCCTCAGGCATCATTCCTGCTGTGTAGGGAGAACATGCATGAGAGCTGAGCCAGTATAGACAGGGGTTGGGTTAAGAGCTGGAGCTAATGAGAAACAGCCCAGACTTATTTGACTCCCTGGATCCAGCTATGCCTAAGGTCCACTCCTACTTTGATCAGTTATGTGGAGCAATAAATTCCCTTTTTGATTTAAGCTAGTTTGAGTTGGGCTTCTGTCAGTTGGAACCAAAAGAGCCCTGACTGGTATATTTTTCTGCAGAGCAGTTGTGTGAATTAAAAGAAATCATAGTGCAAATTACCTGATACTTAGCAGGTATTTTGTGACAGGCCAGCAAGCACCGTTCGGTATAACTGTAACGATAGTGGCGGATGGAAATGGGTTGCTTTATACCAGTGTTAGGAGTAGCAGGCATGTGATCCCAGCTGGGCCAATCAGAGAGTTTCTCTGGGATGATTCTAAAAGGAGCAACATGGCAATTTCCTTTCCTCTTGGGCCACTAAGCCGAATTTCTGTAAACCACAGCCACCTGCATCCAAGCACCCTGTCACATGAAAAAGCCTGTCTGTGTTAGGAGAGAATGATGCCAGCACAGAGAAAAAGAAATGAGAGAGAAGGCAGAGAAAGAGTGAGGGGGGCCAAGGGCCTTCCCAGCCCTGGCTCCCAGCATTCCAAAGGCCAGCTGCCCCCTCTTCTGCACTTCCCAGGTTTCGTGTGAGCCAATAAATGATTTTTCCTCAGCTTGAGCTGGGTTGGTCCTTTGTGACTAGAGGGTTCCTGACTAACATGCCCCAAGGCCAGCTAAGGTGAGTCCATAAAAGACCCACCAACTCAGCTGAGCAGCTAGGATGTCTGTCTCTCAACCCCGGCACGTGGAACTGCCAACATCCTTTCCCATCAAGCAGGTCTCAGTCCAGAGTCTGAAGCAGAATGAGTCCTGGAGAGGGCCAGGCAGGGCCAGGTCAGGGCACCAATGTCACACTTGAATGCCCTCTCCAATTGCCATCCTTCAAGCCCTTTGACTAAACTGTTGTTTTGTCTACAAACAGCGTTCTATACAATAAATGGACCTGTTGTAATGATTACAAGGCTAACAGACTTGCTTCCCCACCTCCTGCCTGGTTTATGAGAGGTGGTCTGCTTCCCCCTTTCCCCTGGTTAGGTGGGGGTAAGAGCATGAGTGGTCTGGGCTGAGCGCCCGCAGCAGATTTGGCACGTGGAAAAACGCCCAGGCAAAGCGCCTCGATGACACCTGGGCCACCTCTGCGGCCTCAGTGACACCTGGTCCACCTCCCTGTCACCTTGGTGGCACTAGGTACACCTTCCTGTGGCTTCAGCGACAGCCCACCTCCCTGTGGACTCGCCATGTTCTATCCCATGTGCCCAGCACAGCACCCTACATTTCCTCATTCATTTGTTCAACAAACATTTGTGCCAGGTACTCTCCTAGGCGCAATGATACAACAATAAGCAAAGCAGACTGATGGAAATCGCGAGCTTGGCACCTGGGTGAGGGAGCACATGGAGTCAGAGGGCCCCTCTCCCCGCAAGGCCCCAAGGGAGGGAGCCCTTAGAGAAGCCTGGGAGGAGGTGGGAGAATGGGGAAGGTCTGGAACGTAGGGCACTGTGGGCATTTAGGAGGGTCCTGAGGACAAGCCATTTCTCGATGCCACAAATCAGTCTGAGCAGGAGCAGGATCTGGCCTTGATGCTGGCAGAGGCAAGCTCAGCCTGCAGCTCGGCTGCTCTCCTGAAGATGGCGCTGCAGGGGGCAGAGTGGGGTGCACTGAGGGGGACACTCTGGGGAAACTGGGGAACACTGCGGGAGGCCCTGGGGGGTTCTGCAGGGGCAGAGATGAAGCAAACACAGCCTGCTCCAAGGCACTCAGGGAGGAAAAAGGGCACGATACCTGATAAAGCTCATTGGCTCCTAAAACCTGGAAGCAGGCTAGGCAGGTAGGAGTTCTCATTTTTACTTCACAGGTGAGGAAGCCAGCTGTGCTCAGAGAGGTGGAATCATCTGCCCAAAGTGATTTAGTTGAGGAGTGGCAGAGCCAGACAGGAAGTCAGGTCCATCTGACCCTACAGTCCAAGCTCTTTCCATTGTGCCCCCCGCCCCCACTTCAAACTGAGCCTGGGTAAAATTGAAAACTGTCCCCAGTAGGGAGCATGCGCCCCCTCCCTGGGCTCCCAGCCCCTTTGCAAGTTTTGACTCCTCTGATTAACCCCATGGTGGTGGCTGAAGAGGACATGAGGCCTGGGGGTGGGGGTAGGGAGTGAGGATGGGCCCATAACCCCTGAGAGGGCATGGCCATAAACTGGCTCGGGAAAGGCTGGGCTAGTCCCAGTCCACTCCCAGGGTGAGCAGACAAGGTGCGGTTTCCGACTTGGGGTTCAAGTAGGCCCTCTAAGCAGCCAGTTCCTCTCTCCCCATCCTAGCTCGGGGCTGATCCATCCCCCAGCCACCTCTGCCCTCCTAAACCTGTCCTCAGGGCCTTCCTCTCAGGGCTGCCAGCCTCGAGCCAAGTTCACACTTCACCTAAACTGGGGTTCGTGCCTCTCCTCACACAACCCCAATCCCTCCCCCTGGCCTTGAGAATGCTCCCCGATCTTTTCAGGTCCCCTCTCACATGAAGTCTTCCTCATCTTCTGGCAACATTCCTGTACCCTCTGTGCCAGAAGCCCACCCCTGGCCTAAGGTCTCTGACCCAGTGTAGCTGAGCCGGCAGAGAGGGATGTAGCAGGACTGCAGGAGCCCAAGATTGGAGGGAGGGGACCAGAGAAGCCCTCGTGAAGGAGAGGATGACATTTGACCTGAGCCTTGACAGTAACGAGGCATTTAGGAGAGGAGGGCAGTGGGCATTCCAGGCAGAAGGAATGTGGGGTTTGTCCTGACCTGGCTGAGGAAGAACCCAAAGCCCTTTGTTCTCACTTCCCTGTGGACTCACCATGTTCTCTACTCGGTGCTTGTCTGTGGGCAACCTGAGGACAGGGACCAAGGCATGCTCCCTTGGGACCCCACAGGGTCCTGGAAGCAGGGAGCTCTGGGAGAGTGTTGGATGGGACAGACAGAAACCCTCAGCTCCTCCTCCTGGGTCAGCTTCTCCTTTGTGCGGGCTCAGAGAAGCACCAAACACTGCCCATTCCCTCTACTGTGGGTGCAATCAGGGCAGCCACATTTTCTCTTTCCCCTGCAGAATAAGCAAACATGAGCCTTAGAGTAGCCTGTTTTAGAGATTAGGAAACAGGCTCAAGGGGTCAAAGTCACAGAGCTAGAGGTGCAGCTGGGATTTGAACTCAGGTCTCTCTGGCTGCTCAAAGTCCATGCTTTTAGTCACTTCCCTCAATGTTACTGGCTTGGCAGCAGGACCTAGCCAGAAATTAAAGTGGAGAATGGCCGGGATCCCTGGAGGCAGCAGCCAGGCGGGCTGGGAAACTCTGACCTGAAACAATCCTCAGGCAGGAGTGGGGCTCCAAGCCTAACCCAAGCCTGGGACCCCAGGTCTGGATGACTCCAGACCGCCACCTAGTGGTAGGAGGGAGCCACTGTCCCCACAGCGTAGGCTGTTCACAGGTGGCCCAGATCCAGCCAGGTCACCAGTTCCCACGCTGGAGCGACACAGGCTCCCTCTGCTTGGATCCTCAGGTGAGAGAGAAGCTCTCGGCAACAGCTCAGTCTCCTGCCAGGGGCTTTTTCCTCAGCTCAAACACCCCAAATCACAGGCCCCTCGGGCCACCCCCTGGTCTAAATCCCTCAGTCCAGGCCAGATTCCCTAGGGTCAGGGGCTTTGAGCCTGTTGCCCCAGAAAGCAGGGTCCCTTTGGCCTGTGCCTGGCCTCCAGGGCAGGAGGGGACTCTGGCCTGGGGGTTCTGACCCCCAGCTCTGGTGAGCTCAACCTCGGCTGCTGCCTAGGGCCAAGGGGAATTTGCACCAGCCCCAGATGGCCCCCAAGTCCCTATCCTCAGGCTTCCCCAGGCCCCTCCAAAGGAGCAGGGCCTCTCAGAAGGCACAGGAAACCAGTGTTCACTGTGTATCAGGCTCTGAGCCCGGAACTGTTATAAACAGCATCTCTCTTAATCCTCAAACAACACCATGGACTAGGTGCTATTATGTCCGTTTTCTAGAAATGATGGGAGGAAGGGTAAAGTAACTTGTCCAAGGTCACGCGTTCACTGAGTACTAACTACAAAACACTGTGTGTGGGCATCTAACTCAGAAGGAAAAAGGCCAAGGGGAAACTTCCTGGAGAAGGCAGGAAGAGCTTTCCCGGCAGAGGGAAGGGCAGGTGAGGCCCTGAGGCAAGGTGAGCAAGATGAACCATGATTTGGGCCTGCTAGGCAGTGGCATGGAGGTCTGGGATGGGTGGGGTGCTGAGGTGCAGGACTCATACAGGCCCCCACTGCCAGACTGGAGTCAAAACTTGACCCCAAGAGTATGAGAGGCCTTTGGAAGATTTTAAACAAGGCGGTGACCTGATTTCATCTGCATTTCAGGAAGGTCGCCTTGCTGGTACAAGAAGGATTGGAGGGCAGATGTGCTGGGAGGTTCCTCAAGGTCCCAGATAGAGAGGCTTGTTCTGGAGTGCATGTGTGTGTGCGCATGTGTGTCTGTATGTGTGTGTGTCTCAGGGAGAGGTGTCTAGGTTGTTGCTCCAGGAAGGGGGCTCAACAGCAACAAAGTCCCCGAAGCCAGAGGGTGCCAGACCCACCAGCGAACAAAGAATCCCCCAGTGCAGCTGCAGAGCAGGGCTTGGGGCCTGGAACCTCCTCCAATAGGGGCAAGTCCTCAGGTAAGATACACACCCTCCCTGAGCCTCAGTTCCTCAGGAGAGCAAGGAGCCCCCAAGGCTGGGTCTGAGTCCCTCAGAAGCTCTCTGCAGCAGACTCCAAGTCAACGTGGGCAGGAGAATCCTGGAGGGGCCAGGTGTGGGTCCTGCCTCTGGAGGGTGCACTTCATTAGTTCATTCATTCAAAAAACAAAAACAAACCCATTGCCTTCCAGTGGATTCTGACTCATCGTCCATCCTATAGGGCAGAACAGAACTGCCCCATAGGGTTTCCCAGGAGCGGCTGGTGGATACGAACTGCCGACCTTTATGGTTAACAGCCAAGCTTTTAACCACTGCACCACTAGGGCTCCATTCAGCAAATGTTTATTGAGCCCAGCACAGTTTTAGTCTGGGGACCCAGCAATGTGGAAAAGCAGACACCAGCCCCCCTTGAGGGAACCAATGATTTGGGAGACAGAGATATTAAGCAAATTATAATCCCTCCCAGAGGAGGTATGGCAGTGCAGAGGGGTAGGGAGGAGAAGGGCTTGGCCCCAGCAAATTGCGGGTAGGGGGAAGCCCTGAAGCCAAGTAAGGCCAGGCTGGGGAGCTGGTAACTGGACTGGTATTCTCTGTGGAAAACCACCTCGACCAAGGGTCTGCATATGGGCATATCCGTGTGTGTGTGCGCGCATATGTGTCTGCGTGTTGAGTGCATGTGCGTGTCTATATGGGATGTCTGTGTGTGTTTGTCTCTGTGTGTGTGTATGTGTGTCTGAGCATGTCTGTATGTTTTTGCATGTCTGTGTGACTATGTGTGTGCATGCCTGTGTGTGTTTGTGTATGCCTGTGTGTTTGCGTGTGCTTGTTATATGAGCGTGCCTCTGTGTGTCTGGGGGGTCTGTATATGTGTATATTTGTGTGTCTGTGGGTGGGTGGGTGTTGGTGTGCCTGTGTATAGACCTCCCTGTGAGTGCATGTGCAAGGAATCTGTGTGTGTCTGCATGGGGGGCGGGGGTGGTAGACTGACCAACTGTCCCAGTTTGCTCAGAACTGAGGGCTTTCCTAGGACATGGGACTCTCAGTACTAAAACTGGGACTGTCCTGGGCAAACTGGGACAGCTGTGGGAGGCCAAAGCCTGCGGCAATATATGGTGGGTTAACTGGCCCCTCAGAAGGGAGTAAGACCCGAAGTTGTAGCAGGATGAAGAAACCAACTAGCCAGTCCAGGGCTAAGTAACAAACAGTCCCACAACAGCCCCCACTGAGTGCTGGGCCCCACAGTGCCCAGTGGGGCTCGGAGGCTCCAGGGCTTAGAGCAGGAACTCTTAGGACTCCAGGAAAGGCCACAGGCTTAGGGTCAGTCAGACCTTGGTGTGACCCTGTGCCCTGTTTCTTAGCAGCTATGTAACCTTGGGCAAATCTAAGCCTTGGTTTTTTCCTCTGTAAAATGGGAGTAATCGTACTGAGAATTAAGTAAGAAAATGTATGCTCAGTGTTAGGCACCCAGTGGGTGCTCCCCAGCTCCTCCTATCAGGCCAAGGACATGGGCCATAGGGCCAGAGGACAACGTGGTCTCTTTGGGAGAGATATAAATAAAAATGAGAGCAATAATAACAATAATGGGAGCAAAGATGAGTGGTGCCTTGAGCTGAGCACTTGACATGCAGTATCCCAGGTAATCCTCTCAACCACACCAAGAGACAGGTCCTGTTATTGTTTTACAGATGAGAGGCCCGTACCTCCACCAGGGTCTCTGGCAGGTCCAGCTGAACTGACACAAAGCCGGGCAGTTGCCCTCTCCAGTCCTCTGGATGTGGGCTGTGAGTCAGGCTGCTTCTCCCACGGACACACCTCCTGGCCGGGCCATCTGGGGCTCAGCATCCAGAGGCAGAGGGCACTAGCCCGGCCTCTTTGCCCTTTCCCAGTGGTGAGGCTGACTCTTGCCCACAGTCACCTCATCAGCTAACATTTCCGAGGGCCCAGCCCATGGGATTGTGAAAGAGCTCTGTCTTGTATTTACTGGATGACCTTGGGCTCCTCACTTCACTTCTCTGAGCCTCAGTGTCATCGTCAGCAAAATAGGGGTTTATAACCTCTACCCTGACAGTGAGGGTTCAGTGAGAGGCGATACGTACGTGCAGTGCAAGCACTCTGAGCATCCCAAAGCCTCCACACAGGGAAGGCAGCGGCACATTGGGTACTCCAGATTTGGAGGGCACCCTTAAACATGGATGCCTGCACGTTCTCCATGGGTATCCGCTTCTCTCTTTGGGGAGAAGTCACACAGGCAGTCAACGACCTGTGATGCCGGGCGCCAGAGTCAACCCCCAAATTCACCAGTCTCTGCCTCCCCAAATGAAGTTTGCTCCCAGGTGGAGGGCAGTGCCAGGGGAATAATACGCACACCCCACAGGGAGCAGAGGCAGCTGGAGCCAGCCTGTTCCCTGAGGGTTTCAGGACTTGGAATGTAATTTCCTAATTGGGAATTCATCCAGGCCACCAGCCCTGCTCCCTCCCCAAGACTCTCAGCAACAACAGCCAAGGTCCCCAAGGGCCTGAGAATGACCCCGCCTGTCTGCCCTGCCTTCGGTTTCCTCAAGCATTAAATGGTGCTGTAATCCTTGCCTCCTGTCTGAAGACGTTGAGGCTGGGGGGTTGCTGGGAACTGAGTCAGGGTCTGCTGGTCATTCACAGATCAATTTGATTTTAATCCAAACCACTTACTTTGCAGATGAGGATTCTGGGGCCCAGAGAAGAAAGTGACATTGTCCAAGGTCACACGGCTAGAGGGGCTAGAGGCAGAGCTCAACCTCGTACTGATCTCCTGTCCAGTTTTCCTGCCAACCAGCTTCCTCAGCAGTAGATGGACATGTAGATAATCATTAAATCATCAAAGGTTTGACCCTGTCCTACATTACAAATTGAAGGGGAAGATGCCGGAAGCCCCGAGCAGGGAATACACCTGGCTGGGGTCATACCACAAGCTGGTGACCTTGTCACTGTGGAAATGACTTAGACTGGTGTTGACTGGGCTGTTTTCTAGCTGCATGCCCTTAGGAAATGTGTGTAGGATTGATAATAAGGGAGATAATTTCCAAAGGTGCCAGCGCTCTTGTAGGTGGAAAGCAGGCTTCCAAATCCCCCACTCCAACCCTTGGGCTCCCCTGCCACCGGCCTCACACCCACCCACCATTCAAACCGGACCCAGAACCTTAGTGGGAGACGTCCTCTGGTTGACCCCTGGGCCCTCGCCATTCCCCACCACCTCCTGCTAGTGCAACACAGACTCAAAGCCTCCCCTGAGGCTCTCACATCCAGGACCTAAGGAGACAGGACCCCAGGTGAGCAGCTCCACCTGCACACCACCGCGCTCCAGCCCTGAGGATCCCGGCTGGGTGGTGAGGAAGTGAAGGTGAGCGTAGGCGGACCTTGCGGCGACCGGAGCATTGGGTCCCGCCCAGCGGCCGGAAGCGGCTACCATCCCAGGGCCTGACGGCTGGAGCTGCTCATCCGGTGATCGCAGCCGGTAGTCCCACTTCTGAGAGGCCAGGAAGGCCGGAGTCATGCGGCCGCCCTGCCCTGAGAGGGGTCTTGGAGACCCCAGCCCAGCCAGGCACACAGTAGGCTACCGGCCAGCGTTTGCTGCCGGGCCTTGCAGGCTCGAAAGTTGGCATTGCAGGGCGGCCCCAAGGAGAAAGAGGAGAAACCCCAATCCCGAACCTCGGTCCCTCGGGTCAATGTGTTCACAGTCCCAGCCTGGAGCTGCATTCGGGCTCCACGGCCGACTCTGTCCCTTGGATGCAGGTGTCTGTCTCTGGGCTTGGATCTATGTCAGTCAGTGGCTCTGTCTCCGTGCCCATCTCACTGTTGGTCCACCTCCCGGCTCTAGCCCGGGGCGCGTCGTCTGGCCACTGTCCGGCCTCTGGCCTGGAGCGCCATCTCGTGGGTATGTGGGGAGTTGTCGCGGACTGGGCTGACTCCTGGTTCCCTGTTGGTCTGGAGCAGCCCGCGGTGCCTGGAAAAGGGGCCAGGAAACCAGTCACACCCGTCAGTTCCGGAAACCAGGTGATTCGGAAGTGGGGCGCAGCTCTGCGGCTCAGAAGAGCCCAAAAAGAGTTCCATCGGGCTAAACAGAGTCCCAGGCGCACTACGATAGAGCACCTACAGATTCAGCGAGGGGTAACCAGGCTTCACTGCCGACGGCACTCTCGAGCTCCCTCTTCTTTGCAGGTCCCTGGGAGCGCACCGGTCCCCCTTCCGCCGCCGCCCAGTCCCAAGGGTGTGTGCGAGCGCAGAGCGTTCCTCCCCTCGCCGGACCCTGCCTGCAGGAATCTAGGACTGGCAAGGAGAAGGAAGGGATTGGATTTGGGGTCCTTCCCAAAGGAGGAAGGCGGACTCAGAGATTAAACCTCTGTCCCGTTGCAGCTATGTCCCTTGAGCCGTCCTATACCCGGGAAGTGGCAAGTCGGGCCGCGAGCTGTGGCGTTCACGTGTGGGTGTCCTTGGGAGGGTGAGGTTGAACGCGCCCCTCTGGGCCCCAAGGAATGCCCCGTGTGGGCGTTTGTGGTACCCTAGGGAGGGCAGGGTCAGGCGATCAATGCTCGTGATTTCCTCCTTGGCAGCATTTGCTGGGGGAAGGGGGAGAGAAGGAATGGCTTGAGGGCTGGAAGACTCAGATTAACCAAAGAGGAAATCAGGTCTCCTAGGTCTCAGGTCTCAGGAGGGTTAAACGTCAGGACACAAATGGTTAAACGCTGCCTACTAGCCAAAAGGTTGAGTTGGAATGGACTCCATGGCAACTAACTACAACATCAACAAACGTCTGCTCACAGCTGCTATTTCGGAAAGGTTGGAGGCTCCAACTCACCCATTGCTGCTGAAGAAAGGCCTTGGCAATCTGCTTCCATAAAGATTGTTGTTAGTTGCTGTGGAATGGATTTCAACTCATGGTGACCTCATGTGTTACAGAGTAGAACCGCCCCATAGGGTTTTTTTTTTTTGGTTGGAGGGGGGGCTGTAATCTTAACGGAAGCAGATCCCTAGGCCTTTTCTTTCCCGGTACCGCTGGGTGGGTTCCAACTGTCAACCTTTAAGTTAGCCAAAATCCACCATACCCATTGCCGCTGGTGGGGTAGTTCCCAACTCATAGCGACCCTGCAGGACAGAGCAGAACTGCCCCACAGCGTTTCCAAGGCCATAAATCTTTATGGCAGCCGACTGCCACATTTTTTCTCCCCTGCTGAGCAGTTGGTGGATTCAAACCGCTGACCTTTCGGTTTGCGGCGGAACTCTTTAACCACTGAGCCAACAGGGCTCCTCTTTAGGTTAGCAGTGGAGTGCAAACAGTTTCGCAACGGAATGCGTACAGTTTGCGCCACCACAGCCAACAAAACCCTATGAAGCTGAGTTCTACCCTGTAGCACATGGGGTCGCCAGGAGTGGGAATAGATTCAGGGGCAACGGATTTGGCTTTTTGTTTTTTGTTTTAGGTCTCAGGATCCAGGCAGCTGAGCCGCTAGGGGTCTCACGGAGTCACTTACACCCACACAGTTCCCCTGTGAATCACACTCAATCCTACGCTGACACGCACAATTCCACTCTCAGACCCCACACTCTCGATACAAAGCCTCTTACGGCAACACACCCAGTCACCAACAGACCTCAACGCCCCCTCAGTGCACATCATCCCAACACACGCCCTGCATACACGCCCGCGCTGCGCTCCACCGCCCAAGGCTCGTGGTGCTAGTCCCTGAAAGGTTAAGGATGCCTTGGGGCACCGGAGCGGCGGATACGTGGGGAGCCTGGGCTAATTGGCGACCCCGGGGACAATGGGGGCCCGAGGCCGGGGAGGCGGGTGGCCTAATTGGGCCTGGGAGCGGCCTGGCCTTTGTCTGGGACAAGGCCCTGCCGTCGGCAGCACGGTTCCGCAACCGCACTCACGCTTGCAGCTGGGGCTCCGCGGAACGCCTGGAAGGCGACTCCGGGAAGAGACGTGTGAGTTGGGGTGGGGGTGGAGGGGGGGGGGAACGGAGCGGGGAACGGGTGGGGAGAACGAAACCAAGCTGCGTTCGGGGACTGGGGGCCTCTCGAGTCCCCGGAGTACCACCCCACCCCGCCCGATGCCGCAACAACGCCCATCCAGGTCTTCCTACCCTCCTCCCCAATCTGCTCGCAGCCCTCCCGCAGCCCAAGGTCAGTGCTGCCCTCTGGTGTCAGCAGCACGGTCCGCTGGCCGCTGCGGACCTGCAGCTCTGCCCAGCTCTCCTTTCTGGTCATGCTGAAAGTGAGAAGCGGGAAGAAGCGAACGTGCCCCAGCTCTTCGAATTTTAGGGGCGCATTTAGCTCAGGGCGATCTCAGAATAACACACTGTCTAAGGGAAATTCTATCTGAGCGGATAAGGGGCTTCCTTGACCCCGCCTAGCTCCTGGACCGTTCCTTCCTGGTTCCGACGTCAAGTTCCAAGCCGCAACCTGCCCTCCGGAGACTAGGGCAGGGTCTTCTGCCCCCTCCCACTCGTTCACTGGTCGAGCCCCCCTGCCAGAATTCAGTGTGGCACGGGGCAGCTCCCACCCTCCACCGAAGAGGCAGACATCGGTCTCTTTCCTTGCAAATGCGTAGGTCCACGAAGGTGCCATGGGCCCTTGGAGGAGCAGATATTGTCAGTTCTGCACCCACCTTCACCCTTACTCCATCCCACCGTCCTTGGTGTCCCTGGAGAGTTGGAGGCCAGTCCTTGGCCCCGCAGTGCCCAAGATGGGCAGCCAGCTCAGCCAAGGAATCAGGAAGGAACCCCAAAGGCTTCAGGAGGAGGGAGAGGGCCTGGAGATACATACTAGCTGGGTGAAGAGTGAGAGGGAAGATGTTTCCCACTTGAGCTCACAGGATGCGGGTGGGAGGAGAACAGGGGAACAGTCCTCGCAGGGGTGGGCTGAGGGGAAGGGCGTGCCTAATGGAAACTAACACAGTGGGACACTCAGACCAGTTCGTTATACTGCGGGAAAGTGAGGCAGGGAAAGGGATAACCTTATTGATCCACACTGTCCACACTCCAAGAAAGATTTCGGTAAGTTACACAGAACTTTCAGGCCAGACTTTGCAACTCTAGTCAAAAGCCCTGGTATGGGGAGGATGTTTCTCTTTGAAGTTCGAGAGTAGAGAGACGGGAAAGGATTCGGGGGTCCGTGGTAGCTGGTGGGGGGTCACGACTGGGCCCCTCTTGGGAAGTGAGAGAGGGATCGGGAAGCACCCACCTACCCAGCCCCATCCACCCAGAGGCACTGAAAAGGAATGCGTTTCCACTATGAACCTCGTCCCTGAGCCCCCAGGAGAGGTGGGGATTCCCTCCCCCCGACAGATGCCCCATTTCCGACTCCTGGAGTCGGGAGTCCAGGCAGCTCCGCTGTGCTTCGCCTGGCTCGGGCTACGGGCAGGAGGCATGAAGTGACTGGAGTGACGGACGACCGTGAGTGGCCAGCAGAGGGAGCCCGGCCTGCGTGGGGGGCGCGGGGGGCGCGGGGGGCGCGAGGCAGCCCGGCGCCTCCAGGCCTAGCCCCGCCTGGCGCCGGCGCCGCCCGGCCCCGCGGCCCCGCCCGCGGCCCCAGCTGCGTCGCTGCCCCCGGGGTGCGGCTGCCGCCGAGTGGGGGGCGCCCAACCCTCGGTTTCCTCCCTCCAGTCCCTCAATACGCGCCAGCGGCGCCCCGAGCCCCTCGCGGCCCACAGAGCGCACAGCGCCGTTCACTTCGGATTGCAGCGTTTTATTGTTGTCTCGCGTTTTTGTCGTTTCGTTCTCGCTCCGGAGCGAAAAGTGAAAACCTGAGGTGGAGCCCGCGGGCTCTGGCGAGGAAAGCCCGGGCGGAGGGGCCGAGGGACGAGCGGGGTAGAGGCTCCTCCGGGGCGCAGGGCCCTCTCCCGCGCCAAGAACCCCAGCCCTGTACAATATAGATGCTCATGTAAAATGAAAAAAAATTTAAATGCTGAGTTAATCTCTAAATATTATGTACACAGCAATGTACACCTTTGAATAAATTAATACCAATTTGCATATTCTGGGAACCTTAAAGCTTATTTACACAAATTACCATTTATTTCATAAATATCTTTTTTTTCCCTGGGGAATCAAGGCAGACGTGCCACTCCCTCCACTGACCCAGGGGTGGGAGGGGTGTTTATCCCTTGGGGGAGGAGATGGTGGGACCAAAAGGACAGGGCTCCTCCTTACAGTCCCAGCTCAAGTCTACACTGACTTCAGTCTTCACTGACCCCAGCACCGCCCCCCCACCCCAGCTTTTCACGCCGTGCAGGCCGCAGGCCAGGGGCTTTGGGGCTGCATCCGAAGCGCCCACCCCCGGCCCTTGCCCCTCCTGGCTCCCGAGGGTACCTCTGGGCCCGGGATGAGGCCTTCCCCACAGCGCTGGGGGGCCCAGAGAGGTGCCTGGCCGGTGCCACCTTTACGCCAGAGCAGATCTGGACCGAGACCAGTGCTCCAAAGCGACTGTACTCCCGGCAGCCAGATTCCACGTTGAAGCCCGGGGGAGGTGTCCCAGGGCCCCAGGACAGGGCTCCATTCCGGCTGCTGCAGCCCACCTTTGCGCCTTTATTTAAATAAATACCCATTCTGTGTTGTACACGTCCCAAGCAGCAGGGGCAGGCAGCCCGGGAGGCCTGCGTGGCAGCGGAGCGGCTGGGTGGTCCCTCATTTGGGCGACTCCCGGCCGGGGGAGAGGGCTCTCTGGCTCTCCAGCCCACTCACCAGTCTCTGGATGCTCTGCAGTTCACTGGCCGCCTCCTTGGCTGAGCCGCTGGGCGACAGGGCACCACGGGGTGGGGCCCCCACTTTGCGGAGAGCCAGCTCCGGCAGAGGACTGGGCTCCCGGCTGTTGCCGCCCGCAGCCTTGGAACCCTCCGCCGCCAGCCCAGTGGTGAGGAGACTAGTGCTAGGTGGGATGGTGACCGGGATCTGGTAGGGGCTGAAGCGCAGGCGGGGTCGGGCACTGCCCAGGAAGGGGCTCCGGGATAGGGAGCCAGCGGCGGCAGCAGCTGCGGCGGCAGCGCTGGTGGCTGGCAAAGCGGAAGCCGCTGCGGCAGCTGCAGCCATGTAGGTGTAGGGGTAGGGGAAGAGGCCTCCGAAAGTGGGCATCGGGATTCCCTGGAGGAAACAGAACGAGGCAAGGGTTAGCCATCCTGCCTGAGCTGTTTGTCGGTTGGTGGGCTGGGTGCTGGAAGGTGATGCTACAACCGGCAATTTTTGCCCTGCTGTTTTAGGGACATAAAACAGAGCTCACATAACTACAATCCCAAGCAGCACAAGTAGGCATGAGCCAGTGTGCCCCACTCCCAGGCCTTAGGAGAGGAGCTCACTTCAGGCTGGGATGCTAAGGCCTGGTGCCATCAAGCCTTGTGCTGGGCATTATAGTATGGGCAAGGGGAAGGACATTCCGGGTGGCTTAACGATGGTGGACAAAGGCCTAGAGGGAAGAAAAAGAACAGGCATAGGGCCAGGTGGCAAACAGGCGGCTTTGCTGTCTTGGGAGGTGCTGCTCACTTAGAACGGTGTCCGCCCCACCTCTCCTAACTGCAGATGCTCCAAAGGGCTGTGGAAGTCACAGGCTGGAGGGGGAAGCTTTGTAAATTCTCCTTCTGTCTGCCCACCTGCTCAGGGGGCTCCTGCCTGGGCCAGGAGAAGGAAGCAGATGTCAAGCAGTTCATAAACTGGCTTGAATGTTCTACAAAGACTTCCTAGTGGCACCTCAGTGGCAGCTGCAGAGGGAATGCAAAATGCCTGTGGAGAGCACAATGGCCAGGAAACCGTGGGCCAAACACCACCTGAGTCCATGAGGCTCGACTTCTGGATTATCTGACCTTTGTGATGATGGCTCACTCCCCAGAGATAGAAAGAGTTGTGGGGGTGGGCTGACTATGCTTCCGGGGAACCTCCCTGGTTTAGGAGGGAGAAGGAGGAGTCAGCTTAGTCAGGAGTGAGGAAATAGCCTTCCTGAGACCAACAATCTCTACTGGGCATTTCAGACCTGGCATCTCAAGTCAGAGGGAAGGAAGTGGGCTGTGGATCTCCCAGAATTTGGCTGTACCTGATGGTCAGGGATGGGCTGCACTGGTCTGGGAACTTAACCACCAGTGGCTACACCAACTGGTGCCTCCCGAGAGCTGGGTGTGCTCACCTTCACCTTGCACCTGCCCTGACTAGAAGTCCTGACTTCCCTGTGGTCTCTGTGATGTCCCTCATCATCCACCAGAGTTTGTCTAGGCAGGAGGCATCACATACGTACAGAATCAAGGGTGTACTGAATCCCATCCTCCTCAGGTGCCCTCTCCAACCCAGAGCCCCAGGTACATGATGTTGGTGCCTCCAACACTCCACATACCCCTGACACTGAGCTCTGTCTAAAACTCATTTTAGAATGCACCCCCCAACTTTGAAAATATTTGCAATTGAACCAAAAGAGCCTTCTCAGACCTGAACTCCTATTTTCCCTTCCCCTGAGATAAGATCTCAAGGGTTCAATTTGCCAGAAACCTCAGAGGGAAGAAAATGAATGAAGAGATTCCAAATCTTTCCACGGGGAATATTCCACCCAAGCAACCAAAGAGGCCGCTTTCCCCATCCAATCTCCTTATTTTGCCGATGGCGACATTTTCATAAACTCTCCTGGGAGTTCAGAATTTCAACCAGGGCCTGGGGAACTGAGGCCCCCTTCCTTGAGCTGTGACAGGGGTAAGGGGAACTGGGGGGGCCTGAGGTAGGGGAAGGACCAGTCCTGATCTTTGTCAGGGCAGAGAACTTCCCACAGGGCTTGACAGGGGACAGAGGAAGTTGGGAGGTGGAGCATTTTGGTGGTCAATTGTCCAGAAAATAACGCAAATCTTCCACATCTCTTTGTCTAGCCATCCTGACCTTTCAGGGACTGAGAGTGAACCAGGGTTGTCCGTTCCCAAGAAAAAGTTCCTGAAGCCAGGAAAGTGTGTTTCACAAATGCCAGGAGCAGCCCCTGTCTGTTAGAGCAGGAAGAGTCTTGAAGGGCATCTCGCTTATTGCTGGGGTTATTAGGGAGGAAACTGAAGCCCATAGAGGGTCAGGGACTTGCCCAAGGTGACACAGGAGTCAGAAGTAACGCTGGGGCCAGATTCTAGACCTGCAGTCTTAGTCTGCCGGAACCCGGGTGTCATGGAGACCGTAACTGGGCCTCCCCTGGCAGAATTCTTCCAGCTGGAGGCTCCGGGTGGCTCAGGCGCCGTAAGCCCTCTGCCCACCCCAGCCACCCAGCTCGACTCCTCCTCCCTCCACCGTGCTGCCACCAGATCACCGGCCTTACCTGAGATGCCAGCATGTGCTGGGAGAGGTGGAATGGGAAGGGAGCCGCAGTGCCTGCCGCGCCGGCTGCGGGGCCCAGCCCGCTTGCCTCCAGGCCCGCGGCCGCCCCGGGCCCGCCGCCTCCACCGTTACCGCCGCCACCCGCCACCGAGGCCAGCAGATGGCCCATGCCCATGGCGGAGAAGGCGCCGGGGCCCATGGCAAACTGTCCCGGGTGCAGGAAGAGCGGTTGGCCGGCTCCCAGAGGCCCAAAGAACTGTTGCCCGTGCAGGTGGCCGGAGAAGGCCAGGCCAGGCAGGTGTCCCGCGCCCAGGGGGGACGCACTGTCCGTCTGCACCACCAGTGGCGCCAGGCCCGGGTCCTTGCCCTCGCCCGGCTCCTTGCGCCCCTCGTCCTTCCGCCGGGTCTCGGCGCGCTCCTTTTCCAGGCCCCGCAGGCCAAATGGCCCGTCCCCGCCGCTTTCGGGAGGCTCCTTGCCCCGCTCCGGGCTGCGCCGCTCCCGAGCGCGCCCGGGTTCGCTCAAGCGAGGGGGGCTGGCGCCGTCCAGGCCCGGGCTGCGGCCCAGTGCAGTCCCGGCTCGCTCCTCGCCCAGCCGCTCAGGCTCGGGGTCGCTGTCCGCGGCGCACGACTTCTCCTCGACTGCAGAGAGAGAGGACGCGCTGGGTCACAGGGGCCCAGGTGGAGACAGACCAAGCCCTCTCTCGGTGTGTGGGCCCCTTCGGGGAGACTTGTAAATGCCTGCTCTTGCGGGGAGCTTCTCGGTCCTAGTCGGGCCAGGGGCAGCTGTAGGTCACCTATTCCAACACCACTGATTTACAATGGAAGGAACTGCGCCCTGGAGAGGAAACCTCAGTGCAAAGTCACGCAGCGCTGCAGGTGACCGAGCTCGGCGTCCAGCCGGATTTTCTGGCTACCAGAGACCACCCTCACAGGAGAGTCCCTGGGTGGAAGCCTCACCCCAGACACACCTGCTGACGCTTCCCCCGCACCTTAAGAGTAACCGGCCGCCGAGCGAAGGGGCAGCCCGGCGCCCTGAGGAGACCCTCCAGTGTCTCCCTCACCCCCGCGGTCCAGCCGTCCGACCCTCACCTCGGGCCCGGTGCAGGCGCAGGGGACTGGGCGCTGCGCCGGGAGAGGGTGGCGGCTCCCGCGCCGGGGGAGGGTCGCAGGACGAGGCATCCGACTCGGCGCCATCACGCTCGGGTTTGCAGTGCTCCTCGTACAAGCGTAAAGACGGCAGCGTCAGCTGCTTCCTGAGGACAAGCGGAGGGAGCCATCAGGCGGGGCGCAGCTCCCCGCAGGTCCTGCTACTCCGGCACCCACTGCAGGACTGGCCCGCGCACCCCTCACCTCTTCTCCCGCCGGCCGTTCCCGGTGTCCCTGAAGCCCTTAGCGAACGGGTTGTTGTCGATCTTCAGCTGCGTGATCTGCGGGAGTGGAGGCAGAGCCGCCAGGTCAGACCGGGACTCTTCCAGTCCGGCCGGGGACTCCCGTAGGTCAGCGGCTCACGGCCGCCGAGGTGACACCGGGGGAGAGTCCACGCGGTACCCGCCCGCCTGGGCCTTCCCTAGGATGGAACTTCCCCAGCCAGAAGGCGAGGTGAGGCGGGCGGGCGGGGCTCGCAGAAAGCCGTAGGGTCTCTGCTCCAACAAAAACCTTATTCGAGGAATAATTCCCCAACACGCGTATGCAGGCCCAAAACCGTGTGCACAGAGTGGAAATCAGCCTAAGCATGCTGCACACAGCCTGCGCTGTCACGCGGGTTACAGAAACCCAGCACTTGAGCAGGAGTGCACAGGGAAAGCAGAGCACACGCAGCCCGCAGGTACACGCGAAGACAAGTCACACGCACGGGCCCGCGCACACGCAGGTACACACGGACATAACAAACAAGCGCCCACGGAAACCAAAGGAATTTACACGCCTCCACACGGGTCCAAGGCTCCCCAAATAGTGCACGCATACTCACACGCACACACAGAAAGAATGAACCGCACGGACACTGGTACACTCTCGTTTACAGGAGAGAAGGAACACTAATGGGCACAGGCCTAGTGCGGAGAGGGTGCTTTGCTCCACTAGAAGGCAGCAAGTAGGATAGCGCTTTAACGGGTTCAGCTCCTGGACTTGACCCAGAGCAATAGCCCGGGGTGCTCTGGGGACTGTGTCACCTGGCCCGCCCTTTGGCTCCCTCAGGAGAGTGAAAACTGGGCCCCGGGTCCCTAGCGCCGGTAGAGCCTGGGCAGATTGCCCCAGGCGCCCTTTCTTCATTAAATTCCCATCCCGGAGCCAAGAAATAAACGAATAAAAAGTAAAAATGTCAGCGCGGGCCCCCTAGCCTCTGTTAATTGCTAAGTAAACATCTCCACCCGAACGAACGCCCAACCGTTCTCCAGCCCAGGGGAGCGTGTGTGTACGTGTCGTGGGCCTGGGAGGGGGGTTGAAGAATTGCGGTGGGTGCTGCGCCTACGGATATGAGACTTGGTGCTCCCGAGTGGGCCGTGAGCGGGCCGGGAGGGCGCGGGGTGGGGGGGCTGTAGGCGGGTGTGAGTGGAGAATTGGAGCCTGCACGTGTGCGGGGTAGGTGCAGGGGCTGGGCCCGCCGCCCGCCCCGCACACCTTGTCGTTCTGGTAGGCAGTGACCGCGATGAAGTCTGTCTCCGGAAACACGTAGGTGCGGAAGGTGCTGTAGGGTAGCTTCAGGATGTCGTTGGCTCGCACGATGTGGAAGCGCGGCTGGTACTTGTGCATGGAGTTCAAGATGGTCTGCGGGGAGGGTGCGGGTCAGCCAGCAGTCCCAGCCTTTAGCCTGAACATTTCTACAATCTGGGGCCCTCCCCCTTCCTCGCCATCTCTCTCTTTCATGGTTCTGCCTTTTCCCGCCCTGTGTTCCTTGTTTTTCTCCTGTCTTCTCTGCTCTTTTTCTCCTTTATATTTCTTTTTCTTCTATTTTTTTGGTCTCAGTTTTCTTTCTCACAGTTTCTCTCTCTTTCTCTCTCCATTTTAAATTTTCCCACAGTTGAAAACCAAACCAAACTAAAACAAAAACTGCAAATCCACTCATTGCTAATCTCCTAATAATCCAATGGAGAAAAGACCCCGACAGCTTGCAGGTGCTCCCTGACTTCCTGCCCTTGGGATGGGGGAAATTCACTTTTGCCCCATGAACTCCCAGTTTGCTGGGGCCTTGACTAGGGAAGCAGGGCAGAAAAGGGAGACCTCCTAAACCCACTCTTTCCTGATGGGCCCTCAGCCTGTGGAAGGATGCAAAGGTGGCCCTCAGGGAGGCTTTGAAAGGGGCTGATTTAACTTTTAAATCACCTCAAAGAGGGCCGGGACAGGGGTCTTGGGGAAGGGCAAGGGCAAGCCAAGGCCTTGGACAGGTCTTCCAAGATTGGCATTTATAGGCCAAGAGCAGGGTGACCTCCCCAGGCCCAGGGGCTGCACTATTCATTACCCCCTTGCCTCCTGCCTGGCCCTGGAAGGCCTGACCCTAGCCAAGGCCGTGAGCAGTTTGGAAATCCCCAAGCAGCCTTGGGGAATGGAGCTCTCCAGGCCCAGGCCCAGCTGGGTAGGCCACAGGGCTTTGATCTGAGCAGGGACACTCTGTGGGTTCCTGCAGCCCTCTCTGTTGGAGAATCATCCTGCCTCCTTGCTCATCCTCCAGGCACTGGTGCGCAGTCTCAGACCCCCACCCCACAGCCACACACTCACAAAGCCGTGCTTGTCAGAGATGTTGTTGGTTAGCTTCAGCTTGTGGAAGGCCACAGGCTTGGCCATCCACTGTTCGCCTGTGGCTGGGCTGTCAGGGTGGATGTACATGCGTTTAGGCATCTCTGGATCGGCCTTGCCTGCCACCATCCAGCGAGAGTTGTGGAATTTATAGCGGCAATCATCAGCAGCCACAATGTCCATCAGCAGGATGTACTTGGCCTTCTTGTCCAGGCCGCTGACCCGCACCTTGAAGGGGGGAAACATCCGCCTGCAAGAAAGGGAAGGAAGGAAAGCCATTGAAACCTGGTTTTTCTATGCCCAGAACCTCTCTCCGCCTTTTCATGCCCCCACCAATACTGCCTGGAGGTCCCCCATCCGTGTTTCCCTGTTATCACTGCTCTGTCCCCTTATCACTGTCCGATTGACCCCACCTGTAGTTATTACTCCTTGGAGATCCCATTTCTGCCCGTCAGACCCTCGTTTATAAGGTTCCCATTCGTCAGATGCTCAGATCTGGGGGCCCTTTTTCTCCCCGATCTGAGATGAAAGCTGAGGGCCGGGAAATAAATCTAGGCCCTCTGGAAATACTTGCGTTTCTCCTGAATCTCCCCGAAATTCGTTCAGGGGAAACATCGGCTTGGGACCGAAGCTTCCAGAAATAAATTCGGAGAGTGTTTTAGGAAACAGATTACAGAGCTGAAACAGGGACCCTGACCCTGCAGTTCGGGGGAAGAGGGTAAGCCTGAGACCTGGATTCTCAGCAGCTGACTCAGAGGGTGGAGGGCTTGGGGACTGTCGCTTTCTTCTGGCTTTAAGGCCTGGAGCGGCGGGTGTGTCCCAGACTCCTAGCGCCACGGCCGGGACCAGGCTTCCGGCTGGGTCAGGCCGCGTAGCTCCGCAGGCCTGGGGCTTGCTGCCCGGAACTGAGCGGCCGGCGGGAACCGACAGGCCTGGCGGGCCTAGCGGGACGTGGGTCCCACTCTGGGCCCCAGGGTCGGAGCACAGTCCGGGAGATGCTGCATCTCCCCAGAGCGCCGATCCGGACCAAGAGGCGGGAACTCGAGGCTGCCGGGCCGGGGCGGGGGTGGGGGGGCGGCTCCAGCCGAGACCTGCCGGGGCCGGGCCACGGGACCTCCTCTGCTTTGGGACTCAGAACGGCTGGGTCTGTTCTCTAGGAGTATGTTTTCGTTTTATTTCATTCGGGAGATTTTGATGTTTTAGTTTTAGAAAATTCGTTCCAGTGCCAAACGAGAAAAGTCAACTTAGATGTCTGTGGAAACGAAGGGTGGCACCTGGGCTGGAGCCGGGTGCCGCCGGCCGCGGGCTCGGCGCTGGTCGGTGCTGTCGGGTGCCCCCGCCCGTTAGCCCGCGCGCCCGCCGGCCGGCCGGCCGCCCTACCTCCCGGACTTGGTGATGACCATCTCGGTGCCAAGCTTATGGAACTGGTCCCACAGCTCCTTGGCCTCCAGCGTCACCTTGGGATCGTCCTCCACCTCGTCCTCGGGCTCCAGGCTCTTAAGCGAGCGCAGATGCGCGGCGGGCGGGTGAGGGCCGAGCGCCGAGACGTGCAGCCCCGCCTCGGCCGCCGCTGCAGCCGCCGCCGCCGCTGCCGCCGCCCCCGCCAGGCCGGGGTCCGGCAGCGGCTTAGCCAGCGCTCCGGGTGGCAGCGCGAGCGCCGGGAAGAAGGAGGGCTGCGTCGCAGCCAGGAAAGCGGACATGGGGAAGTCGGCGGGCCGTGGCGCGTGGAACGGGTGGTAAGCCATGGCGCTGGCCGCCAGCGCCGGCTCTCTCATCGGGACATCCGGCTCGGGCGCCCGGGGGCCGGGGCCGGGGGCGCGCAGCTCGGACCCCCGGCCCGGGCGGCGGCGCGCGCGGAGGAAGGGCGACCCGGGTGGCGGGAGCAGAGGCTGCTCCTCCCGGCTCCCCGTCTGGCGCACAGCTAGGGGCGCTGGGCTGCGGGCGCGGGGGCGGCGGGGGCTCCGAGCGGGGCTGGGCTGGGCTGGCCCGCTCCGGCGCCGGGGACCACGCGCGACTGGTTAGATCTTGTCGTGATCTCTGGAAAACTGTGACTATCTCACATGTCCTGCCCTGCTCGGATCCCCTGCGCTAACGAGCCAGGCCCCCCTTGATTGCTGATTTTACGCTTTTTGGACCAATTGTGGGTCTCCGGGGGCGGGGTTTTGACAGCTCGGGCCAAGCTCGGGCCGGGAAGGGGGGCCGGGGAGAAGGTGTCGGAAGCCTCAGCAGTAAGAAAACATGTCAACAGAATAAAATATTAACCAATGACGGGCCGGCGAGCCCCGAGACCCCTCCCCCTGCCCCGGCCCCCACCCCGCGCCCGCTGGAGCTGCTGCCTGCGCTGGGACCGGAAAGCGCCGCGCGCCGGCCCCCGGCCCTACCCGCTGAAAGGGCCCTAGGCCGGGGGGTGCCGGGGTCCCAGGGCCTTCGGGAAGGACCCTCAGCCGCACGCCGGCCCCAAGTGCAAAGCATTGACACCGCCCAGAGAGGAGAGGGGGCTCCCTCCTTCTCCCGCGCCCTGGCGGCCGGGCTGCTCCGGCCCGCGCCCCAGCCTGGCCTCCGACCCTGCTCCCGGCCTCGGCGCCGCCCGGGGCCCCTGCTCTCGGGGCAAGGCGGCAGGCGCTGGAAAGCGAGGCTGGCGAGCGGGCGAGTCGGAAGGTGCGGGCGGCCGAGGTCCTGGAGCCGAACCCAGGTGGCGGGAGCTGGTGAGTGGAGCCAAAGCCGAGCCCTGCTTGGGCCGACGCGGGCGGGAGCGGGACGCGGCCTTGCGCTCGGAAAACTTGGGGACCCCATAGCCCGGGCCTTCCCTCACAGAAAGACTCAGGAGGAGCCTGGAGTCTCAGGCAGTCCCTGGACTCAGCCAAGTGTCCGTCTGTGTCCCCGATTCAGCCCTGAGGCTCCCGCGGCCTGGAGAGCAGGTCCTCGAGGCTACGAAGGTGGGCGCACCTTCCGCTGAACAGAGGGCTGCGCGGCGCTGGCCGGTCGTAGCCTCGGGATTCTTGACCCGCGACAGAACGAATTTTCGCCGCATCCGATACCGGAGACGCAAGTCTCCCTCAGCCTAAACATCGTCATCCTCTCTCCTCTCCCCCTACTTCTCTATAGTTTGTTTCCGGCTCTCAGAAACTCTTGTCTCCCACGTTCAGCAATGCTGAGTAACCCGTGTAGGGGTCCGGGTGTCTGAGCACACCTGTGGTTGAAACGCCCCACTCTCCACGAGCAGTCTTCATCCTCAGGAAGCCTGAGTATTTTTGCGGGTTCGCGCTTTAGTGTGTGTGTGTGTGTGTGTGTGTGTGTGAGAGAGAGAGAGAGAGATTCTCGCCCATTGTGGTGCCCTACACGGTGTGTCCCCGTAGAGTGGAGCGGTCATACACCTGCCTCCATCCCGGCACTGGTGCCGACACTCGGCTGGTGCCTGTTTGTCGCGTTCCGAAGGACAAGAGTGACCGTGCACTAGCCACCGGTGACGCGCCTGTCCGCACAACGAATACAAGTGCGGGTGAGTCTGGCCGGTGCAGGCCCTGTGTCTGCGTGGTGGGCACACACTGCTCATATCGAGCAGTGACCCAGACAGCCTGCCTGGCTGCTGCGCCCACCCGGTCGCAGGGCACCTAGTTGTTGCGCGCTTGGATTTGGCAAGAAAAAGCCCAGATCGCCTCTGGCGGTGAGGGTTCCGGCCAGGCGAGAGCGGTTTGGCCTCTGCGACCTTTTTTCTACTTTTCGGAGCCGGCCGTAGTGCTCTCGCAACTCCCTTACACCACGCACAAGTGGCCGCCGCCCCCACAGAGTTTTCTTCACGACCTTGCTCCTGGCTGGGTCGTTCCTCTTCGTACCTCGTCTCCGCCCAGAACGAATCTTCGACTCCGCGCTGCGCAGTCTAGGCAGCCAGAGCAGGATCCGTTGAGGCTTTGCGTGGCAAAGTCCTGCCGCTCCACGTTAGGCGGCTGTGGCCCCTCTGGGAGGAACGTATGGACACGTTTGCTAAGTCGGTGAGGTGCCCAGATAATAGCCAGGGTAGCGCTCCTTAGTCGGGAATCCGGACAAGGGCCTGGGAATCCATGGATGTGTTTGCCAAGTCGTGTGTGTGCGTGTGTGTGCGTGTGAGTGTGTGTGTGTGTGTGTGCGTGCATACACGTACTTTCGGTACTTGTAAGAATGTGTGTACACCTAATAGGTGCATTTTGGACATTTTCCCAGGGAGAGTCTGTAGTTGGTCCAGGGGTCCGAGGCCCAGAGAGTTTGAAACATGCTGGCCTGGGTTGTTTGCCCAAGAAACCCGGCTGCGACGGTGCAGCAGCTGCATTTGGGGACCACGATTCCACCTAACCACGACCACCGAGTCCTGTCTTACGGTGGCCACGGGCTCTTTCTGGAGTCCTGCGCGGTTTCTAGGTGGCCCCTGCAGGACCCCACCTTCTGCCCCGTCAGTCCGCAACCACCCCGAGGTCCTGCTGCAGATGCTCCCAAAATTCTGAATAGACCTGCCAGTCAAACTCTCAGCAAGAAATATCTCTGGCTCATCGAAAACTCTCGCTGGGGAGGCCCAAGCGACCCGGGAGCGGCGCCTTACGGCGCCCAGCTTCCCCTCGGCCCCTCCCCCGCCTGGGTCTAGCCCCCCTCCTCCTTCCCCGGAACAAGCGTCTCTGGGGGGGGGGCTCCTCGGGGCCGAGAGTGCGTGTATCTTTAAGAGGCCCCGGGGCGGGGGTGGGGGGGGGGCGCCTCGCCGGCCGCCTGGGGCTGCAGGGGGAGGGCACGGGCGGGGGCTGCTGGCGCCAGGCGGCCGAGGCTGTACAACAAAGCTCCGGCCCCTGTCACTCCGCATCGGCCCGGTCCGGCAGACGGGCGGGGGACGCGCGCTCAGCCACCCCTCCCTCCCTCGGGCAGTCCAGGGCCGGGGCGTCCGGCGGGCGCAGGCCTCGGGGGCTCCCTCCTGCTGCGCGTGCTCAGTCCTCTCCTAGCTTCCCGCAACTACCAAATCCCGTGGGGAGCGTCTGGGCCCCGTAGGGCCGCGGTCCCTAGCCGGGCGGGGCTGCCCGTCGGTCCTTTGGCAGTTTAACCTCCCGCGGGGCCAGGGGACACTGCTGGGACCTTTTTCGGTTTGCGCCTTGAGGTCGCAGAGATCCCCGCCCATGTCAGGGTGTGTGTGACTGGGCATGGATGTACGTGCGCCCGCGTGGAGTGAATGGCGGGAACGCTCGGGAGTGCGTGGGACTTGTGGCAGAAGGGACACCCAATCGGGTAATGCGGCGCTGTCTTAAGGCTGGTACTGAGCGCGCGGCGGTATATGAGTGTGGGCGCATGTGCCCAGACCGAGTTCAGGTGATGTGTGTGACCCTATGCGTGTGACCAGCTGTAGGGGTGCCACTGGGCTCATCCATCCCCGCCCTGGCGCGTTGGGTGCGTGTGTGGGGGGTGGAGACACCCCCACGGGCAAAGTTGTCCTCGGTCCCCCGCTTCTCTGGCCGGACCGACCTGCGCCTCCAGGAGCCTTGGCGCCAGCCAGCCCCTGTTTAGCGACCGAGCTGGGCTCCCCCGCTGTCCTTGGTCTGGCTGGGGTGGGGGCCGCGGCCTCGGTGACCCCGGCCCGCAGCGGTCCCGGCTGTCCCGGCCATTTAGACAAATTGCGGCTGACAGGCGCGCAGCCTCTCTGGAGCCGCCGCCGCCCATCGCCTCCCTCCCGCCCCAATTACCCTGCGTAGGGTCGGGCCAACTGGCTGGGAGAGGGACGGCGAGACCCCTTCCCGGCCACGATGTGGCCCCAGCCTTGCACCAGGATAGGCAGCGGGATTATTTCCTCCTGGAGGGCACAGAGAAGTGCCTCCACAGCCTGTGTGGCCCAGTCCCTAGACTTCCAGGCTGATGCCAAGGCGAGGCCCAGGCGGACAGGCCTGGCCCTCGAGGAGTGTCGTTCTGGACCTGAAGCCAAAGTCACGCGGCCGAGAACCGAGGTCGCGTCCCGGCCGAACTTTGGGCAACTTCCCCATAGTTTTGGAGATCCAGAACTCCATACTGTTCATTGCTCTGGGGACCAGGTTTAGCGGGTGGCAGCTGTCCGCTGGGGACCCAGGGGTTGGCGAAGGTGAGACGCGGGTCTGTGAACCTGCATGTGCGTGTGTGCGCGTGGACGGGCGAGAGATCGTGGGTGTGGATGCCTGGGACCACAGGAGCGTGAACGGGGCACGCGGCTGCGTGGCATGAACGCAAGGCTAAAAAGTAAGGACCCTAAGGAGCAGCCCACCTGCGAGAGAGGGGCGGGGCTGGCCCGCGCGCGCTCACCAGGCTCTTGATTTGCTTTCAGAAACGTTTTTGCAGGGAGTGGGGCCGGGATTCCCGGGAGCGGCTTCGGGGGCAACCCGCCACAATCCAGGCTCCTGCTGTGCTGCACCCGGGCTCCCTCTCTCCGTCAAGGAGCAACCCGTCAGCTTCTGTGCCTCGGACCACCTTTTGCCTCTCTGACCTGCGGCTTCCCCTTTGCATCCCTCAGCTTCCTGGCTCCTCCCGCACGGGGTGTTCCCCTTGCAGCAGTTTACGGATTCAGATGCTGAAGCCCAGGGGTGCAGTAACTTACCGAAAGCCACATAACTACCGGTGGCAGAGTTGGGACGGGACCCCGGGAACTTCAAAGAGAGCAAGCCTGAATCCACTCCTTAGAAGGTGGAGATGTTATTGCGGTCAAGCTACCTGCACCTGCTCATTCAACATGGCCTCACTAGACTCCTTTTCTACAGCATCCCCCTCCCGCCAGGCTTTGAATACAAGACATTCAAGATGCCTGCCAGGGTCTTTCCCTTTGCCCTCCAGCCCCTCCTCCTCATTTCCAGTTCTAGGTCCTCAAGAGGGGGCTGCTGTCCCAGTTACACAGGGGTGAGGAGCAGCTTCAAAGCCAGTGAGGGGCCCAGTCTGGAGGCTGGAAGTAGGAAGGATGGGGTGAGTAGGATCAGAATCCTGGGTTGTTTGGGGGCCCTGAGGTCAGCTTCTAAGGGAACTGGTGGGGCCAGGGAGATAGCAAAGTGCAGATGGGGTCAGCAGACTAGCAATGTGACTTGGTAACCTCAGGCAAGGCCTTGCCCTTCTCTGGGGCTCAGGATTCCCATCTCAGAGTTCCATGAGGAGGACTAAACAGTACTCTTAGGTCTTAGGTACCTTGTAGTTTAGAGATCGTCTGGTCTGTGAAAATCAGCGTATCAGCACTGAGAAGCCAGCTCCCAGTCCTGGGCCAGCAGCTACCTGGTCTGGATTTGCTTGCTTTCAGAGGAGCTGACACTAGAGTGTTTCACAGTGGGTGCCTGAATCTGCCTCTTCCTTGAGTTGCGACGCCAGGTCCCATCAGCCTCCCGGCAGACCACGAAGATATTTTTCCAACTCCGTGAAATTGAGAGGGAGTCCATTTGCCCATTCAGCAGATAATACTATGACAATCAGCAAGGTCACATGGCTCCTTAAGGTCACCTGGTAGGACCACAGTTAGATTCATGCTTTGATGGCTTCTTAGGTGATGCCATCATGGAGGTCTGTCGGGGATGCCGGGGACGAGGTGGAGATTGCCCTGGAGGTTATCTATAGAGGACAGAAGGCTGGCTGCTCCAGGGCCGGGGAGCAGTTAAGGTCCCCCGTCCTGTGGCCCAGCTCTCACTTCCAGCTGATTACAGGCAGGGTCTATAACCTCACCAATTAGCCGGGGGCCAGGCCCAAGGCCTCTCTGATAACCCCAGCTCTAGTGGCAGCACCATGGGGCCAGCTTATCTGGCCTCTCTTATCCTCCCCCTTCCCCCACATACTCAAAGGGTTGCCCTGGCTGTGAGCAGATGAATAACCAGATTGTCCTGCAAGCTCAGCCTGCAAGTCCAGCCCTACACCCACCACTTTCCCTGACTGGAGGAGGCCACAGCTGTTTTGCCCCCCTGGAGGGAGAGGGCTGGGCCAGACAGGGACTCCTGACTCTAAGCTGCCAGCCAGTTCCCTTTGTAGCTGGAGAGAGCTCCTGACAGCAAGGCCTTTGCCCCATCCACGTGTCCTAGGGTGGGTTCAGAGGGGCTCACCCATCGTAGAGCTCTGGACCCATCCCCAGAGAGCCAGAACATGGGCAGAGTGCACAGGTAGCCCATTGGCACCCTCCCTCATCCCCTTTTGACCTCAACACTGTTCTGGCTGGGAGGTGGGGGTTGTGCCGGTTACGCCAACGTCTCCAGTTCAGCTGAAGTGAGGAAAGGCTGCAGCTCCTCCAGCTGACCTGACCAGCTGTGCCCAGGCCTCCTTAGGTCCCCAGCATGGCTCACTCTGGCATGTGATTTCTCACCCTGCAGGCTCCCAGGCGGGAGGGACTGGCTCAGGCCACCGTATGCCGGGTCGTGTATCCAGCTTACAAAGCCTGGTGTGACTGAGGTCCCTCTTCTCCCAACATGCCCAAATGATCTGGTGAAGGGAACTGAAGATGCAGTCTTTTCTCCGGTGCCAGGATGGGATGGGGTGTGTGCGAAGAGGGCAGGAGGCCCAGGAGCTGCCCTGGACTGTTGGATGGGAAGGCTTGATTGTCTGTGAACTCGACTCTTGGCTGTTACATTAAACTTCACCTGAAACCACATCTGGCTCAGTGGGTTTCCTTCAATCCTCAGGTGTCTCTGGGAAGGGTGGGCCAGAGAAGGCAAGGAGGGACTTGCATTAATCTTCCTGCTCAATATGCTTCTTTTACACCCCCCGCCCCCCGCACTCATGGCTCCTTGTTGCTTTAGGTCCAGAACTGGGAGGAAGGAGAACTGGGAGGAAGGAGGGGAACAAAAACAGGAACTTGTCAATACAGGTTTCATGGGAGACCCATATTCACCTGACCCTGCTTCCATCTTCTGGGTTTGAAAAGAGAGGTGCCTCAAATATAAGGTTGGAGGCTTTGTGGAGATCTCCAGCCCAAGGAACCCCTCAGTATAGCCAGGAATTGACTGGCCTTGACCACATCTATGGAGGGTCCAAGCCTGTAGTGACCCAGAACTCACTGGCCCTGCTGATAAGCAAGGAGGTTGGAGTAAGGGCTTAAATTAGGGCCCACCTGAATTCCTGAGCAAAACTTCTCATTCCTACCCCCTCACCACCCTTCCACTCCCTGCCATTGCACAAGAGGTGGTGGGGTGTTGGGATCAGGGGCACATGGTCAGGCCCACAGGGCTCTGCTCAACCTTTTGGGAGGACGATGACCCCAGAAACTCAGGGACGGACACCAATCGCAGCGTGATTTATTGGACAAGACGTGCACTTTTTTGACAGGGCCTCAGTAACCACGGTTTCCTTCACTGAACAGTACAAGACCAGGGCAAAAGGGTTTAAAGATAAGAAAGATAAATTCTTCCCATGAACTGAAAGGGAAAGAAAGGAGGAAGGTGAGGTTTCTCCTTCCTCCCTCCCTCCCTAATACTCTGGGCCTCAGTTCACCCCACGACAGGAGGGTGGTTGACCAAGGGAAGCTGGGGGCAGTGTGTCACAGCCAGAAGTGGGCTGGGGCTGAGGCTCTCCTACTCAGGGTCAAAATGCCCAGCTGGGCCATCCATTCTCTCCTGACACAGACCCCAAAATCTGGGCACTGTCCCCGGTCCCCTGTGGGTATGGTTAGAAAATACAAAAGCGATCCAATGCAAGACATCATGTGCAAATGGAAGAGAGGGACTGAGCTTCTGCAGTTTCTCACGGCCACAGCCCTGCTGACAGGTGCGGCAGAGGTCAAAGGGCACCGAGGTGCTTTGGAGAAGGGTCTCTTCTCGATCCAGGTAGGGTAGATGGCTGTTGTCAGTAAGCTCAGGGAAGGTGGTTGATGAAAGAGGAGCAGAGACTGAAAGGCAGGACCAGAGGGGGGCTTCTCCCCCTCTCTCCAGCAGGTGAGTAGGCCAGCCAGTCAGAAGCAGGTTGCCGGTACCTACGGGAAGCTGGTGGGGAAGAGGCTGAGGGGCTGGCTCTCATTGGTGGGGAGCGGAGATCGGTAGCCATCAAAGTTTCTCGGGATGCTGCCACTGGTGGAACCTGAGCTGTTACTCAGAGTCTCGATGCTTCCCTCTCGCTGCAGTTCTGCAAGACAGGAGAGGGCCGGGTCTGGTCAGAGTGGGGTCTGGAGGGTGAATGCACACCCTGGGCCAGGCTGCCTGCCCTGAGGCACCAATCTGGATCCACTTACATCCTTCTGCAGGGGGATCTCCACCTGCTCCCCACATGGGCCAGGCGGCAGCATCACAGGGAAGCTCAGCTGGGGGAGGGAGAAGCTCCCTTGGGTGGCAGCCTCCAGTCTTCCCTCACTGCGGGGAAGCCCTTTAGGCCACATACATGGCTGCCCAGCTGATCTGTCTGGGCAACACAGGGCATGTGCCTGCGCCGCACACATACTCATGCTCAGCCAGCATTCTCCCTCAGCTCCACGGTGTGTCCTGTCCTGGATCTACAGGTGAGGCAGGCAGACGCCAGTGCAAGGGAAGGACTGCAGCTTCCCTGCCTGATCTCTCCACACCTCTCCTCTACTGCCCGCCTGCCCCGGAGCCTTCACCCCTTGCTTAGCCACTCACTTGCTCACTCATTCTCACCCCTACACTCCACCTGCTGGCCAGGCCTCAGCTCCTCTTTGGCATCTTCTAGAAAGTGTCCTGTTTCCCTGCAGGAGGGAAGGGCTGGTTTGAAGGGGGGCCTACTCCAGTGGAGAAAGAGTCCCTGATTGCCTGGTGTACCTCTTTTTTCTTCCTCCTCTTAGCCCCCAGGTCTCCTGGAGGCCCCTCAGAATGTACATGCTCAGAACGGACCTAAAAAGCAGGCAGAGAGGCTCCCACCTACCCTCCCGCCCCCTTCCCTGGCCTTACATATCCATGTGGCCATCTTGAAAACAGCAACTTCTCCATCTCAGTCAGCTGTGGGCACCTGAACTGCCCCACCATCTTTTCACCCAAGACGGGTACCATGGTAAGTGAACTGGAGAGAGATTTCCTTGCTTGCTGGATGCAAGGAAGAGGAATAACTTCTTAGCTCTTTGAAGGTGGCCAGTGTACTTACATTGCTTTGTAATCCTTCCTACCAGGCTCTGAGATGTGGGCACACACATCCCTGGGCAGTCTCTAGGAGTCTGCCCCAAGCCAGGATGTGATGACCTGCAGCCTATCCTTCTCCCAGGTATGCCTGCCTGTGACTGAGGAGGTCTTGCCTCTCCACCTCAGAATCGTAGGACCTCAGAGCAGTTATTTGAGGTCAAGGTGTGCTCGAATGTTAAACTTATGCAGCCTGGCTTGAGGCCTGTATCTCCCAGTCTGCACGGGCTCCCAGCCCCTACCACCATACACATGTAGCACAGCCGGTTTTAGTTAGGGAATGGGTCACGGCCTCAGCTCCCAGGCTGGCTATTGCCAGCCAGGAACTAAACACTGGTCCCCATTCCCTGCAGGCTACCCCAAAACAGTGAGGCTGCTCAGTAGTAGCAGCCACAGCATAGGGTTGGGGAAGGGGTGAGGAGTCTGTGCTGCCCTCCCTCAGAGTCTCAGAAGGCCTCTGGAACCAGGTCTGAGGTCCCTCAGGCTATACCAGCCATGCCTGGGGCCTGGCCCCAGGATGGAAGGGTGTGTGGGACACCAGAATCTCTCAGCAGATGGGTAGTGGGGAGGACGGAGACTGTGGACAGAAGCTGACGACTTGGCTATGGTCTCTGCTATCCAAGAGATGCTGCCCCTTTGGGCCCCAACCCTGGGATAAGTCAAGAATTTTCTGGATATGGATAGAAAACAAGGCAGGTGGCTGCTGAGTGTGATCTCTTCTTCCCTGCTCATTCTTCAGTCTCTAATTTGGGGGCACAGGCCATTGTGCCAAGAAGGGATGGAAAAGCAAAAAGCAGACCCTAGGAATTCTACATGAAAGCTTCAGACTCCAAGAAAGCTCCTTCCACCCCATCCTCCTACCACAAGCAAGCCAAGTTTGTGGGAGAGCGCCAAGGCCCCAGTTTAGTTTCAGAGGCTATTGCCCTCATGCAGGGCCGTCCTGGCACTAGGGGGCGCTGACAGCAGGGCCAGGAGGGCAGGAGAGACAAGCACTGCAGAAGCAAGAAAGGCAGGGGCTTCCTTAGGTCCTGGACATTAGGCCCAAGGGAGAAAGCCCCAGATGGAGGAGCAGGAGAGGCCACTAGTATGGGGAAGGGTGGCTCTTTTCCAGAGCTGAGGGACAGGCCCAACCATCTTGATGCAAAATGCCAACATGGTCACGCTGCCAAGGAAGCCAAGGAAACCAGAGCCCAGGACCAAACACGGCATCCGCAGCACAGCACCTGCAATACCCTCAGCAGCCCAGAGACCCCACTGCACAAGTCTGGGTGGACGCACCTATCTTATCATGTCACAGTGTGGGGAATGTTGCCATTGGGGTTTGTAAGATGAATCTGCTGCTCTTCGGGGCCAGGTGGAGCCTGAGCTGCCTTCCTCATGGTTTCTCTTCACCAGTTGTTGTTAGGTGACACTGCGTCAGTCTGCAACTCATAGGGACCCCATGTGATAGAGTAGAACTGCCCATAGGGCTTTCTAGGCGGTAATCTTTATGGGACCAGATCGCCAGGTCTTTGCCCCAAGGAGCCGCTGGCTGGGTTCAGACCGCCAACCTTTTGGTTAGCAGCCGAGTGCTTAACTATTACACCGCCATGGCTCCTCTTCACCAGTTAGGCCTGGGGTGAGGTGGAAGTGGACCCCACTGCCCAGGGCGACCAAGGCTTCGCTGACTTTCTCTCTCACACATCTCTGCAGCCTCGTCTCTCCTCTCCAAGGTCAGGTCTGTACTTACCACCTGGATAATTTCAATAGCTCCCTACCGTGGGTAGCAGGTCTGTGTTTTGAGGTCTCTGACCTCCAGACCACCCCTCCCCCAACCCATCCCCCATGTCACAGCCAACAGGATCTGTCTTCAGCACAAACCTCATTTTGCCTTCCCTCTGCTAAAAAGCCTTCTGGTGACTCCTATTGGCCCTCAGGATAAGGCCTAAACTCCTCAGCACTACAAAAAGGCCTTCCATGACCTGTCCCCTAGACCTCGCCTCTCCAGGGTTACCTGTTATTGTATCTGAGGAATCAAAAGTAATGAACATGTGCAGTCGCTGGAGCTCCCCAGGCTGCTGGGCTGGGCTCTGCAGCTCCCGCTGACTCAGGGCCCATCACAGGCTCCCTCAGCCCCAGAACACCTACTCATCTTCCCAAGCTTAGCCCAGTCCCCTGGCAGAGGGGGCCAGGCCCCACTCTGGTCCCCTATATCCCACACTGACTCCTACCGCAGGCCCTCTAATGCTTTGTACACCATCTGCTCACATGTGTGTCTCCCACCTAGATATGAAGCCCCTCAGGGACAGGGTCTGTGCCTTATTCATCTCTCTATCCCTAGTGCCAACCACAGGACCTGGAAAACAGGACTCAAAAGAGATTCCTTGCATGAATGAATGAATGATGTGGTAAGGGGAGGCAGGACTCATTCTTCAGCATGGACCAGTAGTAAAAACCAGGGGCCTGGCTGATCCTGGGACAGTTTCCTGGGTACTTTTTGACATGCCTTCTGTCCAACCCCTTTTCTCCTCTTCCTGCTTAAGACAAAAATGAATGTGTGTGGGAAGCAGAGGTGGATCGAGGAGCACACAGTTTCTCCCCTTCGAGTCACCCCGGCTGCCCAGCCCTAGTAGCAAGCGGCAAATGGAAATGTGCGACCTTACCTTCCTCCATCCCGAACGCATGCTTTGTTACTGCTGGATTGCTCACGGACGCTGGGCTGTTGGCATTGTTTTTTTTTTTTTTCCTTTTTTTTTCCCTTTTGAAAAGAAAAGCATTGAGGAATCTTTTTGGAAAAGATGTGGACAATGATTGAGAAATATACTCATCTCTGCAAGCAGGTGGAGAGGGAGTAAGGAGGCATGGGGCGGTCACACTGGGAGGAGGATAAGCTTGCAGCAAAGTCTGCAGTCAAGGAGGACAGTGACATGCATGTGGAGAGTTGGGGACCACCTCATCTTGGGGCCCCAGGGAGGGAACTGTGTGACGGAGCCATGACCCCCTTCAGCATGGGGGTGGGGGAAGAAGAGGAGCCACACTCTGAGCACGAGGAACAGCTTTCGGAAGAGGCAGAGAGGAAGGCCTGGGTCTATGCAGCGCCAGATGGGGCCCATGCAGGCAGGTTGCTGGGACAGTGAGAAGAGGAAGACAGGCTGCACAGTTCTCAGGAACACCTCTGGGCCTTCTGACTCATTGGCTTACAACTGGTGGCCCAGCTCCAGGCTGCTGCCCTCCTCCCCCACTCCCAAGACCCCCAGGTCTGGGCAGCTCTCCTGCAGTTGAGGTGGATTTGTGGGGAATGTCCACCAGAAACCTGCCAGGACCACGGGAGAGAGCTGGAGCTCTGTGAATGGGAACCAGGGAAGCATCCCCAGCAACGTTCCTCTTTAGTAAACGTGCATTCTGGTCCATGGGGAAAAGTTAATTAAAAGAGGTTGTTTTCCAGGTCTCAAAGTAGTGTATGGGGATGAGAAGGCTGGACCCAGACATCGGATAATCTTATCCAGACTTCACGTTCTCCAGGGACTTTGTGCCCCTGGAAGGTGGAGGCTGCTCTCCCCATCTTGCAGACAGTAAAACCAAGGAGACGTAGAGGCCATTCGCCCTGCACTGTGTAGTCCATCGGAGAGAAGTGGTGCTGGTGCAGCCACAGGACCGAGGTGCTGACAACTCCAGGATCATTAAGGCTGGCCCCCAGCTGCCCATCACTGGCTGTGCCCCTCCGTTCCCTATTAGCCCCACTGGAAACAGACCTGCTATGCACAGCTGCCCCTCCATGCCATGGGCCAGGCTGGGCAACCTACAGGAGGGACTGCGACAATGAATGAGCAGCAACTAAAAGGGAGGAGCCTCAGCTCTCATGAAATATGTGAGGGAACGAGAAAGCTCCATCCTCATGTTGGTCCATTCATTTGGAGCCTGACCAAATTCAAAGGTGTCAGAGAGGGCAGAGAGAGGTGATAATTCTATTAGGTAGAAACAACCTTGGTTACTGGGGAGTGGGTGCCAAGGGAGACAAAGGGAGGAGGTCATTCTTAGTGCATTTGGGGAGGCAGGAGCATGGCTGCCCACAAACCTCGCCCTACTCCAGGGCCAGGCGTGCAGGAGGGAGGGAGCCTTTCTGCGGCATCTTACTCCACCATAACCCCTGCCCCTATCCCACAGGATACTGCAGCCCCTCTGCAAAGACTGGGGAGTGCAGACTGACCCCTGGGAGCTGTGTGTGGTGGGGATGAGGCAGGGCCCAGCCTGGGGCAGAGACAGAGCTGGAGGCAGGAAGAAGACATCCGCTCACAAGGCACCTCTCCTGGGCACCAGACACACATTTGGGGGGCAGGGCATGAGGAAGCCTGGTTCCCGCCTCTCTCTGTGCCTCTCTGTGTGGCCTTACCCTCTGGGCTGCTGGTCCCCAAGGCTGCTTCACAACGTTCCCCCTGGGACTGCCCTCTCTCCCTTGAGGTCACACTGCTCCTGGCAAGGCAGCAGCTTCTCTGTCTGGGGAGGTGGCTGGGGGCTTCTGGATCTGGGAAGGCTCCTCCTCTGTCTCCCAGCTGCCACAGTGAATTATCCAGTGGCTTCAGCCTGCCAGAGCTGCAGCCCAAGTGCTGGGAACAGGCTGGACAGAAGGGACGAAGGCCTCTTTTCACTCACAGCCACCTTACCAAGTACCACGGTCAGGTCTCTGGGGAGGGTGTGAAACACTGAGGACACAGGACCTAAGGGAGACCTAGGGAAAGCTGGTGAAGACCAGGGGGAGGGGGCCCCATAGAGGGTCAGGTGTGAAGTCCTACTTTGGACATGGCACTCCCCAGGGCTCTTCCAGGCTGCATGGTAGTGGGCATAACTGGTCACACAGAGACCCTGAGGGAAGCCCCTTTGGCTCTGGTAGGTGGGGGCACTGTGTAGAGCCCAGGTCTCAGAGGGAGGCCGTTTCTGGGACCTGCAAGGGGTCAGTAAGTGCAGTGCTCGGTTGTGTGTGTGTGCCTGGGGAGAGAGTGCCTGGGACTCCTGATTCAGCCTCTGGGCAGGCCCAGCACTTCCCCCACCTCAAAAGGGGCAGCGTCTACTGCCTGGCCCCTCTGGTTTCCTCAGAGGCTCCAGCCAGCCCTGTTATGTCCATTTAGAGCCTCATGATGCTGCTCATTAAAGGGATTAGCAGAGTACTTTTACTGGGCTCTGGCTGCAACCACACACCCCAGTCTCAGGCTAACCACCCAGGCTGCCTGGTGGGAGTAGGACTGTACCTCAGGGTTGAGTCTTACCCTGCACCCACAGCCCTACCACTTCCAGCAGTGAAAAGGGAATAGGCCCCATCTGGCCTATTCTGTTGCCTCAGAGGGCCTGAGTAGGAGGGCGTGGGGGGGGGGGCAGTGTCTGCCCAGGTTGGCAGAATAAGTTTAGGGAGGTGGTTCAGAGTATAGGCTAGGCTCTGGCCACCTGTGAGACTTTTGACAAGTCACTCAACATCTCTGTGCCTCAGTTTCTTGAATGTGAGAATAATATCTATTTCATAGTGTGATTAAATAATGCATGTAGAGTACATCACAAAGTGCTTCAAGCTTCCACTCAGCAAATATGCATTGTTACTGTTACAATCATGTTAGTAATTGTGATTATCCATAGGACTCCAGGGTCCCTCTTCATCTTCCCTCCCCAGTAGATGTCTCTGCTATCCAGGCCCCCACTAGCTTGGCCTCCACTGGGTCTTGGGAAGGATCCTTTCTTTTTAATCAAGAAATGGCCCAGGGAGGAAGATGGCAGATACATGTTTACAGCTTTTAATTTCCCTCCTTGCTCTTTGCAAATACTCTTTCAAGCTGGAAAATAAATTTCCAACCCTGTTGACATGCATCGATCTCCCCTTCCCCTCCTGCATCCACCTCCCAGTTCTCCCACTATAGCAGGCACCGTGGTTAAGCCCCTTGCCTGCGATGGGCTCATGGGCACCCCAGGGGAATGGTGGACACTTAGCAGCCAGCCACACTGCCCTATCTTGCTCAGTCCCCTTCTGCTGTGAAGGTTTCTAGGTGGGAAACAAGGGAAGGTGGAGGATAGCCCTAACTAAGAGGCAAGGGATTTCCAGCACTTTCCCCTGATTTGTGATATATGGGAAGGGAACCAGGAGACTCAGGACTGCTACATATTCAGCAGAGTGAGGTCTGTCCCAAGCAATCAACTTTGTCAGCAAGGGGCCTGCAAACAGGGCCTGGGACCAGCTGTGCAAACTGGGGCTTGGAGAGAGGGGCTAAGCAGGGTAGGCAGCTTCCTGGTACTGGAACCAAGAGAGATGCCCCAGACGTCAAGCAGGAGGTGGACACTGTGGACATAGCTCAGGGCTGCTTGTCTTACACCAGTCCTGGGCCCGGAAGGTGGAAGTCTGTTCAGCAAGACAGAGACCAGTTTGCTGAAATTGCCTCTGGAAACCCTGACAACTCTTCAGAGACCATACTCTGGTCTGGAGCCAGCCTCAGCCCCAGGGCACTTTTTAGGAGGTTAAAAGTGCAGCAGTTAAAGGAGGCAGCCTACTGGGAGGCCTTGCTTTTCTCCACACCGGCACACCCACCTTTGCCGGCAGCCTGGCTCCCCTGCCTCCCCCTCCCCTTCCCTCTCCAAGCCAAGGCCCGAAGCGTTCACACTGTCTCACCCTCAGCCACTCCCTCAGGCTTCAGAGCTGGCAGATCTGCCAGGACCGCCAGACTAGGGATTCTCTTTGTCCACCTGCAGTGAGGTCTTGAAGGAAAGGCTCTGGGGTCGGGGGAGACCGAGAAGGGAGCCTCCTTTCTCCTCCAGCAGGGCTTTTTGTTCCCTTCCCAGGCATGCTTGAGGAAGGGAGGAGGTGAGCTTCTCATAGCTGAGGGGCCAAAGATGAAAAGCCTTCTCCTTGTTCTGATAACAGGAATCCTGGTTTGGGCTGTGGGAGCTAGAGGGTAGATGAGAAGCAGGGCTAACTCTGGCCCGGTTATCTCCGAGGCTTAATGCCTCTGCCTTAGCACAGAGAGACGCCACATACTTCTGGTGATCTTAGCCCATACACAGGCTGGTGTTCCCGAGAAGAGGTCTGTGTGCAGGCAGGCGGTCCCTGGCCAGAGTCTCCCACAGGGCTTCCACAAATGTGCGTGCTTGCTTTCTTCCTTGCCCAGCTCTTGTTCCTGACCCTGGCAGGTACTGAGACCTGGAGCATAGCTGACTGAAGACTCTTTATCATGCCCCACTCAGTCTCTCAGCTCCAACCATGGAGGGTACATCTCTGGTGCTCTCAGCTCAGGACAACTGGAACTGCTTCCCTTAGCCACTGGAGCCACGCACAGGTGCCTAAAGCCTCAGCAGGAGGTGGGGGAAGACCTGAGGCCTAGGGGAGACCGCAGAACCTCCTGGGAGTCCACTGCCCTCTAGAAGGTGAAAGTCGTGGCCAATTCTTAGAAAGGGATGAGGTGAGACAAGCAAGCAGAGGCTTGCATCAGCCTCCACCCAGAAAAACTGGGAAAAACTCATACCTCCTTTCCTCCCCATCTCCCCTCCCCTCCAGTAGCCCAAGGGGATGTTCTCAGGCCTCTGCACCCTGTTCATGATGGCAGGCCAGAGTGGCATTAATAGCATGAGGTAGCAGCTAGAGGTTAGCTAGATCCATGCATCTCTGCTGGGCCCGGTAGGGATGGGTGATGACGGTAGGGATGGGTGATGACGGTAGGGATGGGTGATGACGGGAAATGCGAATGTTGGAATGTTGGGGAAGGGAGAATAGAAATAGGGAAGGGGCGGGAAGGGAGACTTGAGGAATGAAGGATGGACCAAAGGGGTGATGTAGGAGAAAAGATGAGGGGGATTCAGGAGGGAGGGCTGCCAGGCCCTGGGGCCCCTCTCAGAGTCCTGCCCCATGTTCATCAGCACTACTCTCTCTTAGTGCATCCGACCTCCGTCAGCTGGAACCAGCTGTGTATGGGGGACAGGAGGAAGAGGGCATTTGACTTCCTTGCAGAGAAGCTTACAGCCCAGCCCCAGATTTCCCTTCACAGCCTTGAACTGCTGATGAGCAATGATGGTGGGTAGGGTCTGAGCCAGAGGGTAAGCTAGCCTGGCTGGCGGCTGGAGCTTTTTCCAAGATCTCTCCTGTAGTGGTCGTGGCCCTGCACCAATCCCAGGCAGGAAAGGACTCGAAACAGAAAGGTTACTCCACTCCACTCCCAGGAAACCCGTGTCACCCAACCCCCTCAAGTCTCGGTTTCAACGGAGAGGAGAACAGAATCACCCACCTGGACCACTTCGACCAGTGCCCCATGTCCAGTGATCCTTGCAGTGCCACTATAATACATCCTTAAATCCTGACCAAGGCAGAGGATATCGTCTTGTCACAACACATTGTACACGGGGACTGAAAAGGCTTTGCTGCCCAGGCTCACATCTCCCCGGTTTGGAGGTATTTTATAACTCTGGCTGAAGCCAATGCTTAACATCATCCAGGTGTGGGAGAAGCCTCGCGCCCAAACTCCCCTCCCCGTGCCTGGCAAGAAGGAGGAGTGCTGTATTAGGAGGCTGAGACTTTGCTCTAGCCCCACTTCTCTCAAAGACATATGAATGGCTTGGGCAAGTCACTTTACTTCTCATCTGTTGAACAGGATGGGAGGGTCTGCTCTAGTGACCTCCCTGGGTGTGTAAGGCTCTAATGACAAAAGGGCGAGAAGGGGCTTTAAGAAGCAGAACAGGCATTAAACATGTGTAAGGGAACACCATTCTTGTAGGGGCATCTGGGTTAGAAAATAAACTTTGCCATCTCTGGTGTCTTACTTAAGCAAGCAGAGGCACCAGGAGAAGTGCCCCCCACCCAGCAGTGAGGATGAAATGCCCTTTCCACCCCCAGTTCCCTGACACACACTTGGGCAGAGCCTCAGCAGATGTCATTTACGGTAGACTCAGAGCTGGCAGCACAGCAGACCTAACTCTGGTGTCAGAGAATGCCCAGCCAGGTGGCTGCAAAATGCCTTGTGTGTGTATCTGCATGTGGATGTGGGTGCTAGTGAGGGGTTGTCTCAGATGCTGGAAAACAAACCCCCTGTGCATGGCTATGAAGAGGAGACAGGGCTTGGAAACCCTCCCTTTGAACCAGGTGTCTGGCAGCTACCCTTGATCTGCCTGTCTCCTCAAGTCCAGCCATGAGCTCCCAGGCAGGGGTCTTCTTGAGCTATCTCTAAAGCTATGAGATAGCACAGGGGCCTGCAGACTGCAGGAGACGCTGCTCCCTGAACACTGTTGGCCTGACAGGCCAGAGCCACATCTGGTTCTCATTCAAATGTCCAAATGTAATTAAATTCTCTACAACACAACGGAAGAGTTTGGTAAGATGTGGTTTTCCCCCTTTCCAATTGAGATGAACAGATCACAGTCTCTCATTCAACGGTCGACCCACTGCCCTCTCTGCACTGGCCTGTCCTCTTCTACAAAGGCAAAGGCCTGTGCTATTATCTGCTTTTCAGAGTTTATAGGGCTGGGGTCAGTGTGGGACACACAATGCCCCCCCCCCCTTCCCGCCACAGTTCCACTTACCCACCTGAGAGGATTAACAGCTGAGGCCAAAGCAGCAGACTAGCTGCTGAGCAAGTTAGTGCACGGTGGGTTGGTCAGGGTTAGGGGCGGGGAGGTTGGTGCCTCCCATCCTCCTGAAAGGGTCTCTCCCAGCTCTGAGGAGACGGCTGCTGGACCCAGGCTCACCTCAGTGACACACCAGTGTCCTCCCTTCCACTGCCTAGATACAGGGGTATCTTCTAATATCCTGCCAAGGGGATCCCTTCTTCGCAATTCCTCACAATAGGAAGCGCTTGAGAGTCATAATTCTGGAGTCTTTGGCATGGGGAGCCCTTCCTTGAAGCTCATATGCTCTGGCCTGGCCCAACAGCCCGTCTGTGGGAAATGGAGCTTCCTACAATCAGGGGAGGAGAGGCAAACCTCCCTGCACCTCTTATCTCTCTCACCTTGCAACCTCATGACTGCTATCCCTGAGCCCTATCCCTGTCCCCCCAGCCCCCGCAACACACACAGAGCAAGGGAGGCATGAGAAATGTTTGGAGGAATGGAGGGAAATTAGCCTACTGGAGAAGGCCAAGTGCAGCATCTGGGCTCTCAAGTAATCTCAGGGACCCCCACGTCTCACAGGATTGCTTGTCATTTCTGGCCTGTCAGGGATCTGAAGAGGTTAACAGACAGCAGGGTCCAGGGTGCAGTCCTCTGTGCACTAACCCGAGGCTTCAGCGCTGTCCCCTCTCGGCCTCTTGTTCAGGATGCCCCCATATTCAAGCAGAATATTCCCTAGACAGGGCTGCTTTTTCTAGCTTCCCTTCCCAACTAAGTATCTTCAGTTTATGGTTCCTTTTTACTTAGGGATTTATGACTTTCATGGTAATGGGTTCCATTCTACTTCCTCTATGCCTATTTTTCTAATCACTGTGGTACAGGCTTTATGAGAGTTTCTTAATAAGTGGGAGGTATTTTTCCTTTTGAAACAAACAGTCCTGCAAGTTAATGATTTATAGTGGGTGTAGATGCTACCCAGAGACAAATGGGGGTTGGGGAGGGAATAAGTGGGATGGGAGTAGGGAACAGTCATCTAGATTAAATAGAGCTAGCTGTGTTGAGGTTCCTTTTATATCCCTGATCACCTCCCATGCTAGAGTCCCATGTGCTGCTTCCAAACATCGACACCAGAGGAGGAGAACCAAGTACAAGCACACGTGGTGTGTGTGCCAAAAAACATGTACCCAGGACAGGCACTTACATACCCAACTTGGTTTGAACCAACCAATTCCAACATCACTGACCTGGCTCTAAATAGGAATAGTTTTGTGTATTTGTTTCCAAAAAAGTAAAGTTTAGTTTTTAGCTTAATTTCTTGGTGGTATTTAGGGCTAGGTCCATGCATCTGGTAGCATTTACATAAGTGAGTAAGGTTTTAAGGAAACTAACCCAGTTCTTGGGCCAGTTCTCTTAGGACAAGCTCTAGCAAAGGGAATAGCACTGGGGGGTCGGGTCTCTGTTGCTCCCTTTGGGGTCCCAGCCTGTGCTCTCAAACCTTCAGACTGTGGCCAGGAGGGAATCACAAGCCTCAATTAATTGCTGTAGTGCCACCTGTCCAGATGAAAAAGGCTGGGCTGATGCCGGGTTTGCCTTTGTGCTCTGTTCACAGACTGGCTGCTGGTGCTGGGGCGCTATTCATTATTCAATTCAGCTAGCTCAGACGAGCCTTTCCATTTGCTCCTCCAGGAGGAATAACAAATCTAGAAATGCAATTCCACTTTGGTGTATTAAGATATTGATTTGCCTGTCGAGTGGAAATGCATTTGTTCTGTCAGCCCTCCCGTGGGTGGGAAGGGGTTAACCAAATGTTTATCACAAGGCTGGCTTCAGAGTTGAAAGTAATGTGATCAGTAATGAATTTTGTGTTACATTAGGTTGTATAAATGGACAGACAAGCGCAGACAACAAGTGGCCAGGAGTCGGGGCTAATCTAATGATGTAAAAATAGAGACAGCACCAATTATACTAGGGGCCAGCTCCAGGCTCCTGCAGGGACTGCAAATGAATAGGTACAAATCAAATTACTCACTAATAGACGCACTACAAGAGGGGTAGTCAATGGTAAATACATTAAAGCCTAGTGACCTCTCTGCTCTGCACAGCAGAATCTGAAAATTTGACTTCCATCTCAAAAGTGGGGGGAAGGGAGTGGAGTTCTCAAAGGAACTCTTGTTGGTTGAAGGACAGCAACTACTCCCCATCCCCAACCAGTGCCTGGCCAGAGTACCTCCCGTCTGAGCTGACCTCTTGCCCACACTTCAATGCCTCTGAAACCTGGGCACCATGGAGTAAGGAGGCAACCTCTTGAGGGACAAAAAGAGCAGTGGGACAAAGCCTTCCCTGCAGGCAAAGACAGGAATTACATACCAAAACACTTCACAGCCATGTGTCTCTCAGTGGTGATGTTTTTTACTGCTACATCAAGGGATGTCTCCGTATTGAAAATAAAATATTTCTTTAAAGAAGATCAGGACATGGACTTTTAAGACAGCAGCAAGGGCTGAGATCAAAGTGAAGAGACCTCACCACCTGGTTTGACCCTGAGAGCTTTGCAGAGGGTATCATGGTCTGTTCCACTAGAGTCTGTTCAACGGCACAGCACGTCTAGGATTTTACACATTTCTCATTAGCCTAAACTGGTACCATCCTTCCCTCTATTCCTCCTCCCCAGTCCAGCCTACAGAATTCCTACATCCTGCCTGCTGCAAAGGGCTGGGGTAGGGAAGGATGTGGAGGTAAAGCCAACACCTTGGGTAGCCCCTCAGGTTTTCTTTCTCCTCTTGGGATCCATGGAGTTAGAAGCCAGGCCTGAAGTTCAAAGCTGCTTGGCAGTGTGGCTGGGCTTCTTGGGCAGATGATGGAGACGTGCTCAAAGGCACTAACTGCATGCTCATATTCAGCTGTTAGTGGCTTGGGGATGAATAAAATATGAAACTTAAGAAGCTTCAAACCTCCCAAGGACCCAGGCCATGCTTGGATAGAGGCTGGGCCCTGGTAGGCCTAGCTCACACTCCCCCAACCCACCCCTAAGGCCAGCACCGAAACAGTCACACATATTAAAGTGGAGATGGCATGCCTGTCCTGGCCAACTGGAGCCTGAGGACGATGAGAACATGCCAGTAAAATGAGCACAGTGGGCACAGAATGGAAAAAGTCATCCTGAACAAATGAAGCAACTGGGTGGCGATTCTCCCCAAACTTGATTAAGTGCACAGAGGGATGGAATTGCAAGCTATTGAGCTACACTAAATAAAACATATGTGGGGGAAACTTCGGGGAAGTCTGTGAAGCCTGGTGCTGCAGTTCAGCTAGCAAACTTAAAAATGTCTCATGCAGTGGGTCTGCGGGTCCCTGGGGCAGGAGTTGGGTAGAAAGAGGAGCAAGCAGGCAGAAATCACCACAAGTCAGAGGTTGGGCAGCTGTTTCTGGTATGAGTATCCCAAAAGGCCTCCTTCTGTTAAATTCAATCAGATTAGCTTGGCTTGGTCTTCTTTAGGACAGTGATTTCTTTTGCTTCTAAGAGCTGAGGCTCAGGATTCCTAAAGGGTCAGAGGGTCATTTCTAACTTTCATTTTCTGTGTGGCTGTGACTTTCTCTGTTACCAGCCATCAAACCTAGGGGGTGGTGTGCATACCTCAGACCATCCTCTGAGAAGGCAGAGGTGCACAGGCAGGGAAAGACGAGGAGGTAACCATCCATGACTGTGTTCAACTTTGTTCAGATCTCACACCTCACGGAAAGGTCACTGGTTAAAAGCAAACTCCCTGGCAGAGGAGGAGGAACAGAGAGAAGCCCTCCCTTTGGTTAACCATTTACCTATGTTAATGCTTCCAGAAGAGGGCCCCTGCTCCAGGGTCCAACAGCCCTCCCCACCCTTTTGTCCAGGCCTGTTAGTTTTCCACAGGAATTCTTGGTTCCATGTTGGGGGCAGCACTTGGGAAGGGGACTCTGAAGGATCACCAGTGAGAGCACACAGGCCCTTCTTCCTTGTGGTTGAGAGAAATCAGCGAGCCTCGGTTAAAGAGTTCAAAGTAGACTTTAGGCAACTAGGAAATGCAGAGGCACTTCCCAGTCCTAAATTCCCATTATACTCTGCCTCTGGCTGAGGCTTCCAGCAGCTGTAGTTGAGACAATCTACCTAGAATCAGACTTGAGACCTAGCCAAAAATCAGCGTGTCTTTTAAATACAGTATTTTCCCCATTGCTCTGGTTGGCTTTCATTTACTTCTCAGAGGCCATAAAAGCTCATCCAGTCATTCAACAAACATTGACCAAGGCTCAGCGTGGCTCTCAACCTGAATGCTGGGCTGGGAGAAGGCTTAAGGTTAGAGCTAACACAGACGAGTCAGGCCCGGTCCAAGGAACCAGAAGCGGGTTAAGACACACCATGGCAGTATGGGTGAAGGAGGGGCTGAAGGCACTGCCAGAGCTGGCCCTTCCCCAGGGCATGCAGAAGGGAATCAGCTACTGCTAGGTAGTGGAAAAGGCAACATACACTACTTGTCCAGGGCCAAGCGTCCAGTGAGTAGGTGGTGCAGAAGTTCAGAGGAGAGAGCGAGGGCATTCGTTTACATGGCCAGGAAAACTCCACAGAGGAGGTGAGATCTGAGCTTGGACTAAAAAGATGAGTAGGCAGAGGGGAAGGGCAGCATGTACTTTTAGGAGGGCGAACTGACGAACCAGCAAAGCCAGTAACCAGGGTGTGTGCTGGGGATGATGGGATTGTTTTGTTGGGTGACATGCTTGCATGAAGGTGGTGGTGGAGATGAAATATGAAGAAGGGCCTCTTGTGGAAGGGGAAGCGGGAACTCAGATTGGAAAGGGAGGGTGGGAAGGCCTGTAAGAGATGTGAAATATCACAGCCAGGAATCTGGGCTGTAACGTGGAGGCACTGGGCACTTTCAGAGTAGGGAAGTGGGACAACAGAGAGCAAGTCCTAAAAGTGAGAGTCTTCTTCCTCTACTGGATCCCCTCTTATTCTGTATAAAGGGTGGAAGTAACTGGTATACGTTTCTGGGCAGGTGAGACCGACAGGTTCTTAAGAACTGAAAACTTTCCCTAGATAGCTTATTTTAATCCCACATCTTTTAGTTGTCATCTTGGACAGCTCACTACAGATCTTTCATTTCCTCATTTGTAAATTGGAGAGAGTAATGTGTAGCTGGCAGTGTTGTGACGATTAGGGGACATTTATGTAGCAAGTACAGAGTCTGAAGTACAGAAGCCTCTTGGGGGGTGACGTCTATTGTTATTGTTGTGAAGAATAAATGAGATGATATATACTCATTGCCACTGAGTTGATTCTGACTCATAGTGACCCTACAGGACAGAGCAGAACTGCCCCATAGTGTTTCCAAGTATGTAATCTTTACAGAAGCAGACTGCCACATCTTTCTGCCACAGAGTGGTTGGTGGGTTCAAACTGCCAACCTTTTGGTTAGCAGCCGAGTGCTTAACCACTGTGCCACCAGGGCTCCTTTTGAGAATGATATATATAAAATGCTTAATAGAGAAGTCAGGATATAGTAGGTAAATATTTACTACATCTACTGGTTTTCCTCTCCCATTTCATTGAGAGGAACCCAGAGGGGGAAAGGCACTTGCCCAGTGGTCACAGGATTCCCCTCATTTCTTGGGGAGGAATTCCAAATCCTGCTGAAAAGAAAAAAAAAAACCAATATTCTTCCCAATGGCAGAGCCGGCTGCGAAAGGACTCTTAGATTTGGCCTTTCCTACTAGTGGAAAATAGCTAGGCAGAGGCAATCTGACACTGAATGAACTGAGACACAAACAGCAACGCCACCATGCACCCCTGCTATAACCACCACCGCTATTCCACAGTCTCACTGGCAGCAGCTGCTGTTACCAGGAAGTTGGCAGTTTTGTCTTCACATTCTAGAAAGACCACACCCTGGGGGTGGGGGAATAATCCTGACCTCTGCTTGGTCAGCTCTGTTAGGTGGGCCCTAGTGGGAAGCTGGGGGTAAGAGCGAGAGAGAAACTGACCCACAGCGTTGCACTTCTCTAGGGCAACAGTGTCTTCTCCACGGTCCCAGCATGGTGTGGAGGGAGCCAGCAGACATCTACAGAGAGCCTGCCCACCTGCCTGATGCAACTACAGTGAATGCTTGGACCCGCGACTGAGGATGCCGAGACAAGACACTGAAAGCATTTGGTGAAAGCACTGTAGGAGGAAAAATTCAGGGCCCACTTCGGTGAAGCAGAGGAAAGGGGCTTGGTACCTGGCTAAGTTGCCTGAATAACATTATTTGCTGAGGAACCAGGGGGCAATTGTAGGAGCAACAGGCAATCAGGGATATTAACCAGAGAAGCCCAAACAGAGCCTTTAGCAAGAGAGCCAGGCCCAGACCAGAAGCCATGCCTTGAGGAAGTGAGAAAGCCCAGTTACATGAATCACCCTCACCCTTCTTGAGGAGGTGGAATGGGGCTCTAGGCTGGAGGGTAAGACGGGGGGGGGGGGGGGGGGGGAATAAAGACTGGGTTTTGTGGGCTGTCATACTGGGGCATCATTGAGAGGAGAGAGGCCAAAAGACTCAGGAGGCCAAAAGACTAAGCTTTCCCAGGGTGTTTAGGGTGGACACCATTTCGACTCAAAGAGAGGCCATAGGAAGAGGAAAAGAGAAGATACAATGGAAAGCTCAAAGCAGCCTGGTTGCTGTGCGATGGCAGGTGATACGACCTATGGGGCTATGAGCCACAACTGTGAAACCAGCCTCTTCAGCCTATACAGCCTCAGGGTGGCTAACCCAAGATCCATGGAGGTGACTCCCTCTTCATGGTGGCAACTACTTTAAGAATCAGGAATCTCGGGATTGGGGCAGGGATCTTAGAGGTCCCACAAACATTAAGTGTCACTTCTCTAGCCTTCTTGAGGATTCTGTTGGGAAGGTAAGCCAGGTTCCTGTTTCCATGGCCTTGCAGGGAATCAGGTCACCATGGTGCAACTATCCTGGAGCTGGACTGAGTAAAATTCTCCCTTTTGAGCTGTAGATTTTTTTATCTGTGGGATGGAGAAAATTCTAGCAATTGGCACATCTTCTGAATGGTCTGTGAAGTCCAATGTGGCCAGTCAGTTTTTAAATCACTGATAATTAGCAGCTTTGAATACAGGAATGACCAGACAGTAGGGATGTCTAAAAGCAAACAAAAAGGAAATGTTTGCAACTATCCTCACCGGATTGTGTGGCACCTTGTGATGGCAGGGGATGTGGCCACTAAAGAAAATGCAGCCTTAGCACAAAAATGTTCCCAGCCCTCAGGAGTGGGGCAAGGAGGAGTTCCAAGCCCACTGGAAAAGCTAATCCAGGGGTGGAGGGGTCCTGACACACTGGATTGTTTGTGCTTGTATATATCTGGATAACTCCAGTAACAATAGCTAACACTTATTGAGGGCTTACTTTCTACAGTCCTGAACAGAAAGATGTTATCAGTGTAAAAAAAAATAATGCTTTCAGTTCATCTTCTGCAAAACACAGCCAATCAACAGATATGTTAACTAACTTAGTGAAACCTCCCTGTGACCGTTTAAAAACTGTGTATAATGTTCAAAATGTGCTTTTAATGTTAAGGAGGAAAAAAAGGCACAGCCCTTTTAATAAGTTGTTTCTGATAGAAATTTTTGAAAGAGCTTATGTTGAAAATAATTTTAAAGGCTTCTCTGCTGAGTATTTAATATGCAAACAGGAAAGCTCAGAATTTAGTAGAATAAACTAGAGCACTGGTTTTCAAATGGTAGGCTACAATTCATCAATATATTAGGAAATCAACTTACTGGGTCATGACTACATTTTTTTTAAAGTGAAATAGAAAGTACTAGCATTTACTGCCTATAAAGTCATTCTGTGAAAGTTTTGTATATGTGGGTGAACTGGGTCAGGAAGTAAAATTTTTTTTTTCCTCTTGTAGGAGTAGTTTATTTTTTACTCCTAACTTTTCATTTTAAGAATTTTCAAGCCCCAGAAGGGTTGAATGAATAGAACAATAAACACCCACATACGCTTCAGCTAGATTCATCAATTTTTAATATTTTGCCACATCTGCTTCTTCTCTCTGGCTTGCTCATTCTCATGCGTGCATGTGTTTTCCCTCTTTCTCTTAAAATGTATCTCCGACAGAAGGTAAGAGGCAAAGATTGAGCCTGTTGTGTGAACCCCAAGAGTAACTGCTTCTGGACTAGAACAGACACTGACAAAAAGATCTTAGAAAAAGATGAAGCCTCTTCCTTACTTTTCTGGGAGAATGAAACAAACTGCCTAGGACTATGCGAAACAATAGTCTTGAGAAAGAGACAATCCCTCTTAACCTTGAGGGCTGACTTAGTGAGCTCTTCAGAGTCAACAGCAGCAAAAGAAGGCTTGCCTGCAACAGAGACGTATCAAGATTACTTTAATGATGATGATTAGGATCTGTGAACAAGGCAGGGAGCTTTGGTATCAGATGTAGGAGAAAGTAGAAAAAGAAAGACAAGGTTTAGCTAAAGAGTTAAAGTCTAAAGACAGTCTAACGCATACCCAGGTGTTTTTGTGTGTTTTGGGTGTGTGTGTCTATGTGTCTGTGTGTGTTCTGTGTGTATGTATTAGAGTCTATCTTTACCTAGTCACAAAACAACTGATGTAAGGAAATATTTTGCTTATTTTAAAAATTCGATTTTTCTAGAAAAGTCAATAATGAAAGGAATGTCTGCTAAGCAGGAATTAGTCAAGCTATTTTGAGGGGGCTGACAGAGAGAGGAGGGGGCTATAGAGACAGCATTCCAAGCAGAAGGAAAAGTATGTGCAGAGGCCTGCAGGTCAAGAGCACTAGCGCTTAGAAACCCTCCAGGGAGTTCACCTGGGCTGGAGCTTGCCCAGAGCAGCAAGAGATGAACCTGGAGAGGAGGGCAGCGGCTGGTCAGGAAGGGCTCTGTACACACTGAGATGCGGTGAGCCTGGGTTGGGGGAGAGGAGTTCAAATTTTGGGCATGTGAAAATGTCGGTAGGTGATTGGACAGACGGTTCTGGAGATCAGGAGAGAAAGCCAACGTAAAGAATAGTTGGAAACTATCAGTTTATGGGTAGTAATTGAAGCCATAGACACAGAGGAGATTGTGTGTACAGAGGGAGAAGAGATGAGGGTCAAGATAGGACCTTGAGAATATACTTAATAGGCCTAAAGAGGAGGAAGACCCAGAAATGGATCGAGAAGTAACCAGAGGCAGAAAGAAAACCAGGAGGGTCTGGTAAACAGGAGCCACAGGCAGAGCGCTTGAAGAACACAGAGCATGGGTAACAAGATCATTTTTGAAGTAAACCAAACTTGCAGGACAGCAGAAAGAGTGTGGTTGCTGGGGCCTTTAGGATCTGGATGGCAGGAAGTCAAGAGATTTCTCACGTGATGATAATCATTTTCTGAGAGAAGGTAGGGTAAGGAATTTAAGAAGAATGGGGAATTTTGAAATAGTATTCATGAAGAAGGAAAAGGACTGATTTCAAGATGATGGACTTAGCACATGTAACATATTAAATAGCAATCATAGAAAAAAATAAAATAACTAATACATAGCCATGTTTGGAAACAAGAACACAAACTCTTAGTGGCCCAGAGATCTGGGGATTCTCTAAGAGAATGAAAACAGGCCAGATGTCACAACAGTAAGCAAGTCTGAGCAGAACTGCTGGCTCCTAGAGTGAATGTAAAAGAATTCATCTGATAGTTACTGCACGCCTACTGTGTGCTGGACATTGTTCTATACACTGGCCTCTGCTGAAAAGATGAGTGCAAGCTCAGGATGGTAGAAGTGGGGAGGCTAGGAAAATACATTAGGACAACCAGGGTTCAATGGAGAGTAGAGACTCAAAATCTGTAGAGGCACCAATCTAAACCGATTTTAATTCAGCAACCCAGGTATAAGAGCAGAGAATGTAAGTTGCTTGAACTCGGATTGGAGTTTTGCTGAATGGGTACAATGGAAGGGTAACAGGAGCAAGAGGCATGAGAATATTACCAAGAAAGCATTTCAGCCAGTTATTTTTGAGCTGGACTTGTAAATCACACATGTGATCTAACTGAACTAACTGATCAGCAGCCATGATGGAGGCCAGAATTAACACTGCCTCATAGGTTAATCGTGTTTAAAGAGGCCTTCTCAAATTTTGGAGCCCTGGTGGTGCAGTGGTTAACAGCCTGCCTGCTAACCAAAATCTCCCTATTCAACGAGTAGGAAGGAGCCCTGTAGGTGCAATGGTTAAGCGCTCGGCTGTTCTGAATAAAAAACGAAACCCACTGCTATCAAGTAGATTCCGACTCACAGTGACCCTATACGACAAAGTAGAACCACTCTACAGGGTTTCCAAGGAGCAGCTGGTGGATTTGAACTGCTGACCTTTTGGTTAGCAGCCAAGCTCTTAACCATCGTGCCACCAGGGCCCCCTGCTTTGAATAGGGAGGTTTTAAAATGGTTTGCCTTATTTTTTGGGAGACCTGATTCGCTTTACAGTGTAGCTTACCAGTGGTGTGCTGGAGCTAGCTGACTGTTAAAATTCTTGGGAAGTCGGTTAGCCCACTGACATCATGTTGACAGCTTGAAATTGGTTGTAATAGGAATTTTTACACTATGGAAATCTGCAAATGCTTCAAATCAGGGCTTTCCCTTTGGGAAGCCGGTTGTTAAAACATCTACCAGCACACCACTGGCTAAACCTTTGTAATACTGAGGCATGCTATACTATGAGTTTCAGTGTCAGGGGTCATGAGAGCAAGTTCTGAGTTGGCCTCTACGCTTCATTCATACTTGATAAAGAGGCCGTCAGGCCTGATTGCTATACCAAATGAAGTGCCTGCTGTAAGGCATTAAAGGAATTAATTGACTTATCTCTGGTGCATCAGAGTACCTAACAGAGGCAAACACCTGATGTCACCCTATCTGTTTGTTCTATGACACACCTAGAGAAGTAGGGTTGTGGGAAGAGAAAGAGGGGCTGAGAGGCTGCTGTGGACAAAGGGTGACTTGCTGGAAATTCTTACCCAAATTGCACTATATGTATTTCCCTGGATATCTCTGGGCACTAGGCTGGCACTGACATGGGTGTGCCTCACTAGCTCTAGGCTGCCCTTTCAAGGCCTTGGACTGCACTACTAGGTTGCTATTTTATCTGGAGTTGTAAAATGTGAAAAGACATTCTCAACTATGGTAGAAGGAAACAGGTTAATTTCCATAATATTTGCTTTACTTACTGATCGTTGAAATAGAAGGCGGGTTTTAAAAAATAAAACTTACATCTAATATGGTCAAAGAAAACCAAATGAATCCCTGTTGGTGACAGTTTGGAAAGGAAAATGAAGCCCTCTGCTCAAAAAAGGGAGTCTCCTATTTTCTGACCTGTGGATCATGTAGTTTTAATTTCCTCTCTCTCTCTCCCTCTTTTTTTTTTTTTTTTTTTCCTATTTCATGAACCAGCTTAAGGCCACAAATACTCTTCTGAATCCCTCAGCTGTCTGGCAGATGAACTGCTGCCAGTTTTGCTCAGGTTACTAACTATGGCAGGCTGAAGCTCCAAACTCAGGCTGAACGCACCTTCAAATCTGCTTGCTGGATGAAGCTGAGATGCTCCAAGGGGCTTCTGAGGAAGGCAGCTGGAGAGGAGAGCTGATCCAGGAGGTTCTCTAACCCTTGGAAGAGGGAGGCTCCTGGAGAGTGAGTCTAGCTAGTGACACCAGGCTCTGGTTTATATGACTGAGGCTGGCAAGTGGCCCCAGAGATGCAGGGGAACGGCTGTGCTACGGGCAAGGCTTAACCAGTTGCCACAGAGTCACCTTCAACTCATGGTGACCCATGTGTGTCCAAGCAGAACTGTGCTTCATGGGGTTTCCAATGGCTGATTTTTCAGAAGTAGACGGCCAGGTCTTTCTTCCGAGGGTCCTCTGGGTGGACTTGAACCTCTAATTTCTGTTAGCAGCTGAGTGCATTAACCCAGGGACACCGTAAGTAAGGTTTAGGAAGGGAAAAGCTTTCCTCCCTTAGGTTAGCTTCCAAGAAAAACACGGTTAGAGCCCCAGTAAATGGCATGCAGGTGGTAGAACAACGGTATGATGACATATTACCCACAAGCTGGGGGTTTATGATTGGGGTGGGGTGGTGGTATGCACGTTTGTGCATGTGTACACATGAGGGTGTTGCATCTTCCAAGGCCTTTATCTCCCTTCTTGCCAGGGTAGAAGAGGGGGTAGAAGGGATTCGTCCTCAGAGATGGCTGTCTCCTATGGCCTGATAAGAAGGCTTCTCTATCTCTACCCAAACTAGCTTCTCTTCCTCACCAATTCTTATACATTTGCCAATTATTATTCATTTGCCAATTATTACACAAGTACTAAGGGCAGGCCACTAAGATAGTACTGTGGAGACAGATATGAGTAAAATATGTCTCTAACCTCTGAGGAATAGAGACCGGCACAGGGATAGGGAAGAAAAGGAGGAAAGTTTAACTGCTAAACCCATATATCTAAAAGACTGAAGGATTCACAGGGAAGTTAGCCTGTGTGATAATGACAGGCATTTCAAACCCTGCAAAAAAGGCTTCAACTCTCTAATCTTGCTGGCCCTGATTCCTGCCCCTGGGTTCTTGGTAACTCCTCACTGGCATCCTTTTTCCAGGCAGGCACGTGGAGCAGGGAGGGAGCAGCTCACAGTAAAGACTAACAGTCTTCAGAGGACTCAGGCAAGTAAGAGAGGGAAGGCCTCCAGCCAGGGGTCTGATAAGCCCAAGAAAAAGTTACCAATGACCTCAGAAAGCCAGGAAGAGGTCTGCTGGGGCAGTCTTTCTCAGGCATAAAAGCAGGGCTGCAGCAGCCCAGATATCTAGAACAAAGAAGTGACTTGGAAAAAGGAGAGGCAGGCTGTATTGTGGTTCTGTGGAGCTGGAAGCATTGTGGTCTTTCCTGAGAGCACACTTGGGTGTGCATGTGTGTGTGTACATGCACTTGCCTGGGGCAGGGCTCACTCAATATTTAGGGATATCTTCTGATTGCTCTATGGATGTAGGAAGTCACTCCAGTACTCAGTCGCTGGATTTTCTCAGAGGCAAGAGTGCAAGGGCAAAAGGCAGCATAAGCAAAGGCTGTCTGGGGGGCTCAAACCAGCCCTTTCTGCTTTACGCTTGTTCCTTCCTGAGTTGGCAGGCCCCACTGATCCTTGCCAATCTATAAAGCTCCAAGCATGCCAGAAGAAGGTGTATTGCCTGGACTTCAGTTCCCCAGTGCCTAAGAACTGTTGGAAAACTTGGTGACTCCAGGGCTATCCTTTCCCCAAAAGAAGTTCTTCTGGGAGCCACTTATACAATTATGTTTATCCTGGCATTTTTGTATGTGCTGTTCCATGTAGAAGGTATCAGCTCCGCTGGGAACTCCCCTTTTCAGTGTTTCCCAACACCAGAGGCTTCCAAAACAGACAGCAAGCAGAGTGCTAACTAAAGAACAAATGGTTAAAACAAGCATACACCCACTCTCCACCAAAGAAGCTCTATATCAACAGGTGCCAGTCACAACCAAGTCAGGCTAAAGGTCTGATGCCAGCCTTTACCTGTTCCGGATCCCACAACGTCCCGGCTTGGTGACTCGGCCATGGCATCAGCAAGCCGCTCCCGGAGGCCCTCCTCTGTGTGCTCCATGGAGGACATGTGCCTCAGCCCAAAGCCCTCTGGCCAGCTACCGCACACCTCCAGCAGGGTCACGCTCCGGTCAAAGGTACCTGTGGCACACATGGGACACCCAACATTGAGTCCACACCTTCAGAGGGTAGGTTGTTCTTTTTGTCTACCCGCCACCAACTCCCCTCTGTGCCCTGGGTCCATTTCAGCCCTTCTGCAGGATGAATGAAGGGGAGAACACCATGGAACATGTAGGTGAGGCACAGAATAAAAGAGCTCATGCCCCTGAATCAGGGTGTATAGAGCCTAGGAGGGCTCCTTCAGGTTACTGAGGCCAGTGGTTTTCTGAAGATCTAGAGGGTTCCTCTGAAGTCCTCAGGGACTGCTTCAGGAAGTGTGATTGGGGCAGGAAACCCCCTTCTCAGGTTCAACGAAAACACCTTTACTTTTCTCTGTGTGATACAATGGCATTCCCTCTAAAAAACCATTTAAAGAAAGGGTTACACTGCTTAAGTTGGAAAAAAAAAAAAAGGAAGTTTTCTAAACGTCTATATCCTATAACCTATATCCAACCTCCTCATTTTACAGCTGAAGCTCGGAGAAGTTATGGCCCACGATCAAACAGAAAATTTGTGGCTAATTTGGTCCAAGAAGTCAGATCTCTTGATTCCAGTCTGGAACTTGTTCTACTCTGCTGCATACAGTCTCCCAGCTGCTCAAGGACATGTGCACAACTTGGGTGCCATTTTGGAGATGCCAGCAACAGCGTTGGGTGATAGCATCTTTAAACAAGGATCGTTCCTTAATCTGAGGCTGCTCCCCAATTTCAAAAAGTACACGATGTTCTGCTGAATGCCAAGATTAGATTTTGCATGCAAGATCACTTCAAAGTCCAATTTAAATTATTCTACTTTATTATACAGCAAGTCTTCTGTGAAAGTGTATTTCATCCACTCTCCTTTGGAAGGAGATTATAGTCAAGCTCTGTTGCTTTAAGCACATACCATTTCCCCAGCGATTAGGTAACCAAATCCACTACATTTATTGGGCTTGGTTCCTGCCAGCACTAGGAAGACCGGGGGGAGGGGGGTGGGATGCAAATGCCAATGCTTCCCAAAGTTAAAAGTACATGAAACACGTACTCTTTATCAGGCCTTGCTTCTCCTCTTTGATCAGCCGTCAGAAACTATCTTCCCTAGGCAGTCAGGACTGGGCAGTGTCAGCACACACTCTCTGCCAATGACAGGTGGTAATATAGAGGGTGCGAGCCCCAGCCCCGGCAGGCGGCCCTGCCTCTGATAATGGCCAAAGCACTGAGGTGATAACCGTTAGTAAACACTCCGACAGCCGCGACTCCATACATCAGCAAAGAGGGCCAGATAATCCTGAACTCCCCTGACCAGACAAAGGCCCTTGGTCGGCCCACTGGGATTTATACGTGGCAAGGGTCACTACTGGCTCCTGAATTTCATCAGCCAAGCTTGGTTTTGATTTATCTCTTGACTAATTGTAGGGTAGATTCCTAGTACTGGGAGAATGAACAGCATCTACAAATGCATCTCCCCAGTTAAGAGGCCCACCCTGGGAGTGGGTTGCTTGGGAACAGCCTGTCAGGTGGGACTCAAGAGGGATGGGGAGCTGCCCTGTGCCATCTCTTCCCCCATCAAGGAGGCTCAGGAGGTGGGTCTGGGGAGCCAGACACTGAGCAGTGGGGGTGGGGTACTCTGAGTGCCAGCTGATCCTCCTAGTCGTAACTGTGCTAGAGCCATGTACTGGCAGTGCCACATCCAGAGCCAACACTCAACCAACATTAGCAATGATTCAGAGGTGCCCAGGTCTCAAAAGACACTCAGCTTTTGATACTACTGCCCACTCACTAAGTGATGTTAGGGAAGTCCCTCTATCTCCTTTTTCCATCTTTTAAGTGGAATTAATAACTCCTTGCCCTGTCTCAAAGGAGTGAAGAGATTAAGCAAAGTTCCTGCCAAGAGTCTGTGCTTTCCTCTAGGGCTGCCCCAGTCTTATTTGATGAGATCAAGGGCTACAGCATCACTGTTTTGTTCTGAGGGGTCTGCCCAGGACACCTATGCTTAGTGATTTCCAGAAGGGAGAACTGTAATAAAATGTGGGCTCTCCTCCTCCCTGTACACTCGAGAATGCACCCTCCTCATGGGCAGAGAGGTCTGAGAGCCTGTAACAAGAGCAGGGTGGCTGCCTCTAAAAAGGAGCACAGTTGGTGTTTGTACACACCATGTTTAGAGGACAAGGCAGGTGAGCTGACAGCAGGGGCAGAAGGAATATCAGAAGTCAAATTGGGAAGACAATTAAAAAAAAAAAAAAATCCAGAAAAATTTTATAGTAAGAAGAGTTCAGGTAAGGGGGTGGGCCCAGCCCATGACAGATGGTAAAGGGTAGAGGAGTATGTAATATTTCAAGAGACAAATCAACAGTCCATAACAGAAAAGAATCAGGAGCTAATGTTATAGCAGAAAACAGAAATAAACCTGGATTTAAATACAGGCTGTACACATATTAGCTGTATGACCAGAGGCGGATATCTTTTATCTTTCAGTCTCTAATTTCTCATCCGTAAAAATGGAAAAGCAATTCAACCCTATAGGGCTGTTGTGAGGACTGAATTTGATAACTGTAAAAGCTCCTGGCCCATAGTAACTGCTCAATGTATGTTAATAATAATAAACAAATACAGTAAAACCTGTGAAAGCCGGAACGTGTGTAAGGCAGAAACCTGTCAGAGAAGGAAAATTCAAACATTTTCCACTAAAACGAATGATAGAACAGTGGCAAGAATGCACTCTGCCAAAGGCAGAAGACTCGTGAGACTGGAAAAACAAGGTAGTCCTGGCTGAGTTTCTGCTCTCACAGGTTTCACTGTAGCTTTATACCACTTGAAATATCACTACAAACTTTGACCATCACAATGGTCCTGAGAGATAGTACAGATGTACTATCTAATTTACGGAGGAGGAGCTGGAAGCTCAGAGAGGTTAAGTGACATGTTCAGCCTGTAAGTCAGATCTGGAATAGAGCCTCCTAATTCTTAGCTTGGAGCTCATTCTATCAGCCAGGCACTGCTTCCCTCAGCAGCATCTGCAATGGAGAACTGTTACATGTGGAAATCACCTCTCTTTCCTAACTTGTTTTGAGAACTCCTGTCACCTTCAACCAATGCCTTTAAAAATCTTTCCCACTTCCTAACAACCCAAGTTCCTAGGAGTATCATTGTAATGCTGAAGAGTCTATTGGATGGCACACAGGAGAAAAAAAAAAATCAATGGAAGATCTATTGTCTATTGGCATGGGCACTGCTAGGAGGTTGTGGGTAGGAGGGGGTAGATACAAAAGGTGTGTAGCAAAGCAGCACTCAATCGTTTCTATCGTCCTGAGAAGCCACAGAGAGGATACAATTAGTGGTTCTACTTATCCTGGTGGAAGGAGTCCCAGGAGAGGCATGCAATACCCCCTTCTTGTCCTTCCCTTCCACCCCTGCCAGTCCAGAGGAGGACAGCAAGAAAGCTCATGGAATCTCCCAGTCCTGGAGTGAGAGAAGTGCTGCAGGTGTTCGTGTGGCAGCAGGGGCTGGGGCTAAGAGGCCAAACCCTTGGAGGGTGAGGTCAGCTCTAGGCTCTTAGGAAACTGCCTTTTTTTCCTGCACATCTTGTCAGTGTTGACGGCACAGCTATCATTTATCTGGCCAGCACAGAGACACTCCATCAGATGGGCTGGCCCTCTGAGTCCCATTAAGGCAGAAAGGGTCAGTTTCAAGAGGGAGAAGATGTTCACTTGGTGCAGGCTGCTTGTAAAGCACAAAATGTATGTACTTAGCAAAGATCTTTTTGCTGAGGCAATGCTCTGCTGTTTACAAAGGCCTCTCACGTTTATTATTTCAGTTAACTCACACATTCATCAAGTATTGATTAGTGTCCACTCTGATATGAGTCAAGCACTGTATGGAGGAATGGGGATAAAGAGTGAGCAAAAAAAAAAAAAAGAAAAAGAAAAGGAGTTCATGGCCCTTCACAAAACTCTGGGACTTATCACCATTTTACAGATTTAGATTTTACTGCAGAGAGAGAGGTGAGGTAACTTAAGGTCATTGATTCTAAGTGGAACAGTCTTCCCATGATGCCTCCTGGGAATCCCTTCCTTCAAAGCTGCCTCCTTCCCTGCAATTCTCTGAGTACAACAACTTTTCAAGATTCAGTTCAAGTCTCACCTGCTCAACGAAGCCTTGAGTGACTACCCAAGGTATTATGGGTGCTCTTCCATAAACTCTCATTGTACAAAAGGTTCTTTACCTTTTGGGGTGAAACTGAGGAAAGCTATGAACTTACACAAAAACTGTATGCTTGCATACATAAAATTTTGCAAACAATTCTCTGGGGTGTTCAAGGGTGCCTCTGATGTTCATTTTTGGATCCCGGGTTAATTAGATCATTCCCAGGGCCTTAATCTCATCCTGCCTTATACTGCTCTCATGATCCATTTTCCAACTAGTTTAGAAGCTCCTGGAGGGCATGAATTCCCCCATAATACTAAACACAGGACTTTGTACACCATGCTTGCTCAAACATGTTTGCTTATTGACCTGTTAGGACCATATAAGACAATGGACACTCACTTCAGAGCCAATGCCCTTTGAGTTGGGTACCAGAGCCTAAACATTTCAGGTTAGCCTGGGGAGAATGCGATGAAGGCAGGCAGAAAAGGTGTTAAAATTAAATGGGAGGAAGGAAGAAAATGGTAAATGAGCAGAAAACAATGTTACAGTTTCACTCTACTGCCTATTTTGGAATGGAGATTCTGGAAAATGGAAAGGACAACACGATCTGCCTGGGATGGCCTAGAGAGGTGGCCTCATAAAGTTTTGAGAGAATCCTGCTTCTCAGCTTGGCATACTGCGTTACACTCTCCCCAGGGGAGAAATGGGTCAGGTTCTTGGGTTTCACAAACCCATTAAAGGCATGCTGTGACAGCTGGTAAGCTGGCACTCCTGGGGTGGGGAGTGGGGGTTGGATAGAGGAACATGTGCTCTGCCTTTTGTACGCCACTGTTAGGGAGCATGGAAGCCCAGGGGGTAGAGATGGAATGGGGTAGGAGGGATGCTCATCTAGACTGATAGTGTCTAATCACACCGTTGCTATTTATGAGACTGTGGCACAGCCTCCGTTTTGCATCAGTTAGATTTAGAACTTTACTTACTGAGAGCCTGTTGATCAGATTTCTAGCCACTTGGGAGACCAGGTACCAAAAGCAAAGCCTGCCATTAAACAATGCTTTTTAGGACATAAGCTCTTCTGAGTGAGAGCTCATGATAATAATGATGTCCATGATAACTAAGAAATGATCCGAGGCATGCTGAAGGCAACCACTGGAGAGTCTCCTTGGCTGCTCTCCAAATCAACTCAAGAATGGTGTGGTGGGGAGAGCTCCTTTCTCTATGCTACAGGTTGGTTCACACAAGCACAGGATGAGAACATTAGCTTTACTTGGTCACCTGGATATGTCCACAGGCATTTCGTACCAAACAGATTGGTTCACTGTGGGAGGGCAGGTAGGCTGAAAGGATATGAGGAGCCCATCTGATTCTCTCAAATCTTTGGAATGGTTTACAAGATAACCATAATCCCATATCCACAGACTTGGTACAGAGCAAAGGGTCCTAAATCCCAGCAATCATTTATGACTTGGATATCTAATGCTCACCAAAATTTGACAATCACTGTACCATGTTTGGTCCATATTCACCCATTTGGCTATGGGGTTTCAGTTTAGGGGGTTAGGTCATTTTTAAAGGATCCACTACTCTGTTTAGGGACTGAACTGAGCAAAGCGAAAGGAAAGATACCAGCAAAGCAAAGAAACTTCTTAACTAATGTTGGAAAACTAGGAGATGAGGGCCTTATCATGGGTCGGGTGTGGCATGCACATTTGCTCTCACTAGTGGGAAAGGACTACTCATTGGTCAGAGGTTTATGACCAATTTACCATGCATGGCCAAAATATCAAATGGTTCTGAGCCAGGAAGGAGGAGTTCAATGGTAACTGGGCCTCTGAGAATTTCTTTGCAATTTAACATAGAGCAATAGTTTGAAAAATGAGGCCATTTTCACAATTCCAATATACAATCACAATGAATACTTACAAAGATTAGAATATAGATTACAAATCAGGACATCTAGGTTATAATTGGGATTTGCCATTAACTCTTCTGGTGACTTTGGGCAAGTCATTAATCCCCTCTGGGTCTTAATTTCCCCATTTACCACTGGAGAATAAACGAGTGACTCCCTTTTAAGGTTTCACATTGGCACTAATAGTTTCAATGTAATTAACAATAATACACTGACAGGGTGATGGCCACTATGTGGAATGATGCTTGAGTGTAGTGTAAAGGCTATCAAATTTCATTCTGTATAAACCAGATAGCATACTCAAGCAGTCACACCACAAGAGTCTTGCTTTTACCTAATTAAAGGTAATTAAAGGTAAGCAGAAGACCTGGAGTTCAAATGCCAGCTCCTGTACTTTCTCACTCTATGACCTTGGGAGAGTCATTTAACCTCTCTGGACGTTGGTTTCCTTAACTACTGTAGTGGGTTGAATGGTGTTCCCCCATACCCCAAAGATATGTCCACCCAGAATCTCAGATCATGACCTTATTTGGAAATAGGGTCTTTGCAGATGTAATTAAAGATCTTGAGATGAGATCATCCTGGATTTAGATGGGCCCTAAATCCAATGACTAGGGTCATTGTAAAAGAAAGAAGAGTAAGATCAGAGGCAGAGGAAAGGTCATGTGAAGACAGAAGCAGAGAATTGGAGTTATACTGCCAAGGAACTCCGGGAGCCACCAGAAGCTGGAAGAGGCAAGGAAGGATTCTCTCCTGAAGCCTTCAGAGGGAGTGTGGGCCCTGCTGATACCTTGATTTTGGACTTCTGGCCTCCAGAACTGTGAGAATAAGCTTGTTGTTTTAAGCCACAAAGTTTGTAGTAATTTGTTATGCAGCCATAGGAAGCTAATATACCTATAAAACAGGGAAATGAATATTTGCTCTCCAGGGCTGTTGTGAGCATTAGATCAGATAGTATGTGAAAGAGTGCTTTATAAACCACACAGGGCCATTCAAACACAGAGGATTACCTTAGGGCTCTGTGAACAGCTCTTTTAGGGGCAGTAGGATTCTGTGAAAGGCTTTGAAAGTGAAAAGTGACTGAAGAAACATCTGGGCCAGAAGACTAGGAGCCTAGGCTCCTTTATCATAAAGGCTAATTAATTATTATGTCAATTATATAGCAAGGGCCCTCGTGGGGAGTCAAAGCATATAAGTGGGTATTTGTACCCCACTTTCCTGAGGATGCCTGCAGGGGGCACAGGAGGGCAGGGGAAGTGACCTTTTTGCTCTGATAAAGGTTAGGGCCCTCATCTCCCCATGATCTCCACTACATCTGAGGGTGGGGACAGCACATTTCAGCTCCCTGTATTCTTTAATAAATAAACAGAATCATACTCAATAAGGTTAAGGATGAAATGAGATAGACTGTTGTTTGTGAGACTATTACTGGTAAAAACTATCTGAAGGATAACTTGGAAATATGTATTAAGAGCCTTTTAAAAACATGCCCAGCTACTGACCTAAGGGCTCCATTTGCAGAAATTGAACCCAAGTACGTAAATAATCTAAGATGCCAACAAACCTTTCATGCACAAAGATGTTCACTGCCACTTTAACATAGCTTTATAATAGTGTATTTGTTAAGTAAATTTCACACTTGCAGTATAATATTAAGTAGTCATGAAAAATAATGCTTATAATAGGGAAAATTCTTTAAGATATATTAAATTAAAAAAGCAAAACAGAAAAATTACATTGCTAGTATCATGGAAAAATGTAAAAGAAGCATAGGAAAATATTTTAAATGATTCACGACAGAAGTTTAACTATAGTTGCTTCTGGGTAGTTGGGTTACGGGAGACTCTATTACTTTCTATTTTCCTATACATTTACTAATCGGTAAAAGCAAAACCAAAACCAAACAAACAAAAAAACCTAAGAGGGTAAAAAAAGAAGAAAAGAAAAAGTTGAGAAAGGAAAAATATGCCCTGTAACAGGAGCACTCCCGCTGGGACCCGGGCACTTGTAAGGACCGTGAGAAGCGTGTGAAGGGAGGCCCGGCCTGAGTTCCTTCTCCTGTCAAGCCCTGTGCTGGGCCCTGACTCAGGTGGGAGCAGGCGAGCCTGCAGCTCCACAGCCCAAGTCTGACTCTTCTCACAGTGGCCATGGTCTGCTGCATGCAATGTTGACTCATCCCTGCATACATATGACATAGTTCTTTTAAATTCATATTGGGAATGTGCACCAACTTGTGCGCGAGAAATTGCAGAAACAATTCCACCTCTGTATAAATTTCATACATCAGATCAGAAACTGCTAACAGAACAACTCTGGAAGAAGTCCATTTTTAAATCAAGTCCTTTACCTGTCACCTTGGCTCCCCCCGCCCCCGACCCCTCTCCAACTATCTTTTGGATAAACAGGACACAGCTTCCTAGGAGACATCCTTTCTTGATTGTCAAGGAATGTCTGAGTCCTTCGCACATCATCATGAGGTCACTGAGCAGGGCCCTTGCAGTTTGCCTGTGAGCCTGAGATCAGTCATCACCACAGGTCCCAATAAGGAGAATTTCAACTGGCTTCACACTCAGACCAGACTCGGAGGTGCCTTGGAGAACTAGTGCTTCCCAGTGAGACTGACACTGTCACTTCCCAGACTGCAGTCCCAGAGGCCCCCTCCTCCTCTGCTTTAAGCCAGGGAAGAAGAGAAGAATCACTTTGTAGCTAGTATGCAATAAAAATATTTCCTTCAAGAAAGATGCTCTGGCTTGCTTCTAGGGGTGGAGAGAAAATTTACACCAGCATATTCACAGACAGCTCTGTTACAGGACTCCTAGAACAAGGCTCAGAATACACTGCCAGACAAACTATCCCTGGAAAACTAACAACTCCTGGAATGGAAAAACTTCATGGAACTGTATCTCCAAATGGCAGGTACACAAACTGGGTTTTCTAGGACAGTCTTTATTCCAAATAATCAGTCCTGTGCTCAGATATCAGGAAAGGGAAGAGAACTAACATCTGAGCGCCTATTTTGTGCCAGGCAAGGCTAGCCACTTCACATACACCACCTCATTTCAGTCATCCCAAAACTTCTGAGGTTGGTGCTATTGTCCTCATTTTACACATCAAGAAATTGAGGCAGGCAGCACAACTCGTCCAGGGCAAGGTCACGGAAGTGCCACAGACACATCCAAACTCCCTGAGGGACCGAGTTACTGGGCTGAGGGCTGTGGGGACCATGGTCTCGGGGAGCATCTAGCTCAATTCACATAACATAGTTTATAAAGAAAATGTTCTACATTCTACTTTGGTGAGTAGTGTCTGGGGTCTTAGAAGCCTGTGAGTGGCCATCTAAGACACTCCACCGGTCTCACCCCATCTGGAGCAAGGGAGAATGAAGAAAACCAAAGACACAAGGGCAAGATCAGTCTAAAGGACTAATGGACCACAACTACCACAGCCTCCACTAGACTGAGTCCAGCACAACTAGATGGTGCCTGGCTGCTACCACTGACTGCTCTGACAGGGATCACAATACAGGGTCCCGGACAGAGCTGGGGAAAAATGTAGAACAAAATTCTAACTCTCTCTCTCTCACACACACACACACACCAACACACACACACATGCACGAAGACCAGACTTACTGGTCTGACAGAGAATGGAGAAACCCTGAGAGTACAGCCCCCGGAAACCCTTACTCCTGAGGTTCACCCTTCAGCCAAAGATTAAACAGGCCCATAAAACAAAATGAGACTAAATGAACACACCAGCCCAGGGGCAAGGACTAGAAGGCAGGAGGGGACAGGAAAGCTGGTAACGGGGAACCCAAGGTCAAGAAGGGGAGAGGGTTGACATGTTGTGGGGGTGGCAACCAATGTCACAAAACAATATGTATATTAATTGTTTAATGAGAAGCTAGTTTGCCCTGTAAACCTTCATCTAAAGTACAATAAAAAAAAAAAAAAAAAGAAAGAAAGAAAGAAAGAAATTGAGGCAGAGAGAAGTAAAACTTTTGCCCAAAATGACAGGGTGCAGTCAGGACTCAAACCTGGGTTTATCTGGCTCCAAAGCCTGCACTTTCCCCACTAAGATCCCTGCTGAATTTTGACTTTGACAATATACCTGCAGTACCAGTAAGGGGGTTTTCAGCCCAGTCTTGCTAATTTTAGAATTTTAAGTGGTTCTTGTGGTTGGGGGAGGGAGCACCAACTCAACTAAAATCCTGTGCTCATCTTAAAAGAGATTTCCGTGCTTCACAAATAAGCCAAATGCAGGGCTCTCAACTGAGGAGAACTTTGAAGTCTGAAACCTGGGGCCAAGAAGTCCTCTGTTTTATTAATCAAAGAAGATGTTTCTAAAACCATCAGATTCATCACGACTGGATTTCATAAGCGAAACCTGATATACACACAGACATGCGTCGCTTGTCCCTTTGGATTATATTTGACCTTTTACTCTCCTCTCTGAAGATCTGTATTTCCTCAGAGTGAGACCTCTCTGCTTCCCCAGCTGGCAGAAGTGTCTCAGAGGCCCAGCTTTGCAGACCTGGGCGCCCACTAGTCTCAGGTAGGAATTTCAAAGGCAAAGGGGGGATGGGTGGGCAAACTGGCTCCTACTGCTATTTGCTTCTCTAAGCCCCACGGGCATGGCGTGAGGCCCTGCCTATTACTGGTTTTGTTATTTTGGTAGTCACCTAACTATCTGGGCTTTAAAATGGTGCTCCCAGTGTGGGCAATAGGCATTTCCATTTGTAGCGTGTGGTCAGCCTTCCACCTTTCTCTGCCATCAAAACCCATCAGCTTTCAGTCCGGAGGGATTGTACTGGATTTTCAGCCACAGGTTTGTGGAATGATGCTCTTGGCCTGGCCTGCCATTCTAACATGTGATCTGGTATAAAACGGAATCCCTGCTTTCCATGTCCTTACAGAGAAATCGCTGGGCAAAAACTTGGTCTCAGGACCTAAGAGCAAGATTTAAGAAGCAGCACTACTTTGGACAATGGAGGGAGCACTCCCTGGAGCTGGGTGGTTGAGCACAGTTTCCATCAGGCCTTGAGGCTTGGGATGGGTGGAAGATATTCCACAATGGTGTACTGGTTTGAGCAAGACATAAAGGCATGGATGTTACTCACTTGGGGGCAGTGAGTAGAGTCCACTAGAGCAGGAGTTCTTTTTAATATCATACATGTTTTTACATTTAAAAAACCCTCCGTTTCCGTCGAGTCGATTCCAATTCATAGGGACCCTACAGGACAGAGTAGAACTGCCCCATAGGGTTTCCAAGGAGAGGCCGGTGGTTTTGAACTGCCAACCTTTTGGTTAGCTCTTAACCACTGTGCCACCAGGGCCTCCATTTTTACATAATCAGTATGTATTTTCACATAATTATTTCATTTTGATTGTGGGAGCACAACAACTTGTAACACAGGCAGGACAGATACTGCTAACTCCATTTTACAGGATACTGAGGATACTGAGCTCAGGGTGGTTAAATGACTTCCCTCAGTTAACTTTCTTGCCTCACAGGATAGTTGTAGAGCCATCTGTGAAGGTTCTCAGTGAACAAATGAACATGCTGCAGAAATATTCCCATGGCCACCCGTGGTGGAGAAGACTGGAGAGGTGGGCTGTGGTGCAACTGTGGCTTGGACTGGGTGCTTACCTTGCTGAAGACTTGACCAGTGCTCACTCAGGCCCCTTGTTTTAATGGACTTCCCTGACTTTCAGCCTTGTTTCCTGCTTTTCAGGCTATGGGGTGGGTGGGGCCTTGTTTGGTATTACTTGATCAAACAAGGTGTGTTCAGGGCTTGCCCCACACCTGAAACAGTGGGGTGCCTGGGAACTGTCATTTCCTGCCATGATATGTCAAAGTATTTGTTCGACTTTGGCTGGTCACACCGACTCAGCAGCCCAGGCATGGAAACCAGGGAGGATGCGGGGGAAAGTTCAGAAGCTGCACGAACACATAGTGTGAGCAACAAAGCATAGCAATCTTAACAATGACAATGATCCCTTACACGGTATACTGCTTTACCCTTTACAAGGTGCTTTCACAGGCATCTTCTCCCTTAATCCCCACAACACCCCTAGAGAGGAAGAGAAGGCAACTATTACAATTCCCCCCCACATTTCACAGGTGAGGAAATAAGTGCAGGGAAGTTAAGCGAGGGCAGAACTTAGATTTCAGAACCCAATCCTGTGATCTGCACCTTTGCTACTCCAGGTGTGGTCCGCGGACTAGCAGCATTGGCATCACCTGGCAGCTTGTCAGAACTGCACCAGACCCACTAAATCGGAAACTACATTTTAATAAGACCTCTGGGTTGTGTGTATGCACATTAAGGAGCACTGCTTACACTGCAATCCCCTCAAAGCATTTTTCAGCTATTGGTCCCTTAAAGCATATTATCTATAGATTTAAAGATGCTGCTCTGGTGGTGCAAAGGTTAAATGCTGGGCTGCTAATTGAAAGGTTGGGGTTTGAACCCACCCAGTGGCTCCATGGGAGAAAGACCTGGCAATCTTCTTCTGTAAAGACTGTAGCCAAAAAAACTCTATGGGGCAGTTCCAATCTGTTACAGGGGTCTGTCACTATGAGTCGGCATCAACTGGGCAGCAACACACACACACACACACACACACACACACACACTCACTCACTCACTCACTCACTCACTCACTCACTCACTCATTTAAAGACAAGGAAATTAAGACCCAGGGAGGAGGAGGGACATGGCCAGTTAATGACAGAAGCCAAGACCAGACAGAACTTTGGCCTTGCAAACCAGTCTTGTTCTATTACATCAGGCTGCTTTATCCAGCTGACATTCAACTGGTGTTTTCCCTTTCCTTTCCTCTCCCCCACCACCCCACGACGGCGGGCCTCAAACTGCCCTCAGCTGCCAGTCCCCTGCCCTCCCCCCTCCATTCCAGCCTTGTGTTAAGTGTTAACAGAAGTTCCAGGGACTTGGGTTAACACTCTATTAAAGCGAAGGAGAGAAGTTAATACCTCCTGCTAACAGTCTAGAAGCCAAGCGGGAGCGTGGGGGACACGGAAGGGCTTCCTCTGCACAGCTGCAGAGGGGTAGGCCACAGTCCTTCAAAGCAAGGTGCTGGCTTGGGTTTGTCTGCCCTTTGCCCTCACAGACCTTTGCCTGTAGGAGAGGGCTGGAGAATCCTTGACTCCCTGTAGAGGAGACTGCTTTCAAAACCAACCAAATCCACTGCCATCCAGTCGATTCCGACTCATAACAACCCTATAGGACAGAGTAGAACTGCACCACTGGGTTTCCAAGGCTGTAAATCTTTATGGAAGCAGACTGCCACATCTTTCTCCTGTGGAGTGGCTGGTGGGTTTGAACCACCGACCTTCGGCTAGCAGCTGAGTACTTTAACCACTGCACCACCAGGGCTCCTGGAGACTACTTAGGCTTTATAAAATGCCCACTTCATTAGTAGGTGTGAAAAATGCCCAAATAACTGTTAATCTGGTTATCATTTCCCTGCAACTCACTGGTCTCACTGTGTGCCAAGTTTGGCGCCTGTGGGTAAAAGGATTCCTGGGGCTAGGATTCCCACTCTCCCCCCATTTCTACTCCACTGAGGCCAGTCAGGATGTTCTTAATTTCCTTAGCTGAGAAGCAAGTTCAAAAAGGCCAGCAGAGACTCCTTTTACCCATTCCTTGTATAAGACATGACAATTTCTCCCATGAGAAGGAAGCAACATATTTTGTTTTTGCTGCACTGAGGTGAGGAGCAGGTTTATAGAGTCAGCCCAGAATGAGCGTGTTTGTGTGTGTGCAGAAACTAGAGGAAGACTGGATTCATCCACAAGGGGCAGGGGTAGGGGGTGGAGCCTACATGCCCAGGGGCCCCTAGGAGGGGCTTGGAGACCTCCTGCTACTGTATCACACAGACATGGACCTTTCATCTAACTGTGAGTTAGTGGTAACAGCTGAACAAAGGAATTAATTTCTCATTGTGCTTCATTTGATTTTTAGAAATGCCTTTAGGGTTGAAAAGTCACTAGAATAGTTTTCTCATATTCCTCAGACTGTAAAAAAATAAAAATAAAAATGAAGCAGTGTTTTTTATAGAAACACCTACCAAATAGCTCAACGAACTTGCAAATTCACCAAAACTCTTCTAGGTAAGTCACTAACCCCTTTCTGGGCCTCTCTTGAAAATGAAAAGGCTTGGATATGAGTTCTCCAGTTCTGACATGGGAGGTGGAGCTCCTGCTCATCCCTGTACTGGATGAACCATCCTTTCTCCTTCCACCTCCTCCCCTGGGGTCTATCCTCAAGGCCCAGCAGTAGTTGCTCGCATCCTCTGAATCCAGATGCAATCTCTTCTCTTCCTTTAGCACCTTCTTACAGAGGGTGGGGCACATCCTTTGGACAGATGAGGTGGCTATAAGGTCTCTAAACTAATGAGTAGTGGCAGTGGCTCAGAGGTAGGGTCTGTTGATGGAAAGAGTGGGAAACTGAGTACTTGTTCTGGCTCTGCTGTGCAAGTCACTTAACCTCTTAGAATCTCAGTTTTCTCTACTGTAAAAGGAATGGTAATGCTAGCTGTCCTGCAAAATTCTCAAAATTATGCTAAGATCCAAACAACAATGCATGTGACAGAACCTTCAAAATTATAACATGTAATCTCTCTGTATATAAAGTACTGATTTTACTCTAAGATCAGAAGCTAGGTGGTCTTAGCTTGGCGCTTTGACTTCACTCCAGATCCTTTGAGATATAAAGATAATGCCCAAGCTGTTTTGGCTTCTTGCGGATGGGGATGTCCACATAACTCAGCATACTGTGCATTTCTAAACTGGAAATGTTAAACAACAACCATGCCTTCACTGTAATTTCAATATTACACAAGACATTCAATTGCTGCCCTTTAGGCTTAAACAGTGCTCACCTTTAAGTTATTCTGATGTCCCAAATATATCTAAGAACCTCGAAAGCGCAGCACATAATAGGTGCCTAATAAAAGTTTATTGAACGAATGAATGAAAGAACACACCTTCATTGTATTTTGAACTGAAGTGTTTATAGAGGGTCTGAAAGGGGGCTGATAAAGGCACTTCTCCACCACCCTCCTACCTCCAGGCAGCACTGGCCTCAACTATCTCAGATTCTAATTCCAAACAGGAGAGGTCCCTATTTTCCTTAGAGACACATCTCCAAGTTTTCTACCTCGGTAGGTACCTTATCCCTGCAATATTAAAATATGTATAATTAATGTTTCTGGCTATCCTGGAAAGAGAATATCGCAAAGCTAATTGTTTAGGGAAGGTCATTTATCTTGACTATTCATTAATAAGTGAAAATATTTGCATTTCTACAAGTATCTGAATTTCACAAATCTGTAATTTCACACAAGGGGCACAGGTCCTCTGAGCCATTTCCTAACGACTAATACATACCTTTGATAGACACAGATCTTATTTATGAAATTACTCCTGAGAATAAATATATTGGGCATACTTCATGAATTTCACTGCTGAGAACATTGGCCAGTCTCAGGCCTTATAAACAAGTAGCACCAGCTCCTTCTATGGCAATAATTGAAAATGTCTTCTCTGCCTCTTCCATACTTCTTTAATAGTCAGTTTTTTAACATGTGGTTTTCTTTTTTAAAATGCTGGATTGCATTCAGGTCCATAATTCCACAAAATGGAATGGGCAATCAGACTGTCTACACCAGAGGGCAGTGAGGGTCTCCATTCTAAATGCTTTTTCAGAGAAGTAGGGCTGGACCAATTACCTGTCTAAATGCATGATTTCCAGTGGATTCCTGAATACTCAGAAAGTTGCTCAGAAACTCTTAACTCCTTTAGCTCAGTGGGTTAGCATTTCTTTCCTTCCCAACACATCTGAGGGGTTCACAACACAGTTCCATCAATAACAGAGGCTCATAACTATGGGGATTCTCAAGAATCTTAGATCGGAATCTTTACGTGGGGGTAGGAAGGTGGGGTTGTGATCTGTGTAGTCTGAGAGAGTCCCAAGGTTATTATGAAATGAGCCCTGGTCTAAATCATCATTTTCAGGCTCCCACAATGAGAAGAATCACCTGGGGTGCTTATTGAACAAACAGATTTCTCAGGCCCTTCTGGATATTCCAAATCAGTGGCTCTGCGATAGAGTCTGATTTTTATCAGGGCATTTGGGGAACCACTGTTGTACGGAACCAACCAAAAAACCAAACCCAGTGCCACTGGGTCGATTCCGACTCATAGTGACCCTATAGTTCTATAGAGTAGAACTGCCCCATAGAGTTTTAGGGCAGCAGGTCCTCAAATCTAGCCTCAAGGATCACTGCCCAAGATTGAAAAAGCAGATGGCTGTCCTCCTGTGATCATGGAGATGTAGGTGTGGCCATGTGCTTCCCTGTGAGCAAACCAGATGCTATAAAGGAAAGCTGACTTCATTGGGAAATTGCTGACTACTCCCTTTCTTCCTTAGTTTCCTCTGGTTTTCCTCCTACCTCTCTGACCACATCCAAGTCTTGCTCAATGCCTCACTTTGTTCCTTCTGCTCCTAAATTTTGGTGTTTTTAAGCGTTCCACCTTTAGCCCTCTTCTCTTCTTTCTCTATATACACTTTTCCTAGGTCATCTCATCCACTCCCACAGTTACAACTACTACCTACACGCTACTGACTTCCACAACTGCACCTGTAACTCTGTTCTTTCCTGGGCTCCAAATCCATTTATGTAAGAACCAAATACCTTCACTTGGATGTTCCAGAAGCACCTCGAACACAACATGTCCAAAGCAGATTCATTACTTTACCTCTTTAAAACTTGCTCTTCCTTCCCTATTCCCTACCTAGGTGAATAACAACACTGTCTTCTCAGTTGCCCCAACCATTCCAGATCCCTCCCTTTCCTCACCCCCAAATCCAACCGATCAGTAAGTCCTGTGGACTCTACTTCCTAAACCCTCTTGAAAGAGTGCCCCTGACTCTTCATAGCCACTGAGTTTAGGCCCCATCAATTCTCACTGGTCCTCTCACCCCTTAATATGACTTCCTTTTAAGTGCCACCAAAGTGACATTTTTGATAACAAAAGTCTGAACATTTTACTCCTCTGTCCTCAGGATAAAGTCAAACCTTCTTAGCATGATTATTTACCATGTGGCCTCTGCTTAGCTTTCCAGATTTCTGTACATTATGCTCTACCTTGCGCCTTGTCCCCTATGCTTCTGCATCTGCTGCTCCCTCTGCCTGGAATATTCTTCTTCGGATAAGTCCTATTCATTCTCGAAGACTTAGGTCAGCTGGAGAAGCCAACCACTCCCCTTCTGGGTCTGAATTATGAAATCTTCCAACAGATTGCCACTACACCCTGGGCTTACCTTCGTCATAGCACTATAGTGTCATCGATTCAACAACAGGTAAACAGGTACTTATTAGGTGTCTATTATGGTCCAGCCACTATGTTGGGTGCTTGGAATTCCTGATAAAGAAGACAGACTACAAACAAAAGCAACAAAGTATTTTCTGGTCTATCTTTCCCACTAGACTATAAATTCCTTGAGAGCAGCATCTGCTTTTTTTTTTTTTTTTCTTTTTACATTTCTATGTCTCCAATGTGTAGCACAGTGCCTCCGTGCCTGGGGCCTAGCAAAGGAACCAAACTTGTTTAACCTGGACTAGAGAAGAAGGGAGCTGTGACTCCAGTACTCCACCTTTTGAAAAATGATTTTATGGAAAAGGGAAAAGATTGTTCTTTGCGGCCCCAAGGGGCCAAATAGGACACAGAGGGAGGAGACAAGGACTGGCATATTTAAGATCAACATGAGACTCTCAAATATTAGAGGTACAAGAGGACAACAAGTTGTCTCCTGCAGTGGACTCAAGACTCAACCCAAGAGTAAGTTCTTCTGCCAAACCTTCCTTGAGTCACCTTGGGCAAGAAATCAATCCCTCTGCTGCATCCTCTCAGAACCTGTACACCCTCTGACCTCAGTACAAGGTGTGTATTGGATTGTGGTGAAGCAACTGCTTTCGTGTCTGCTCTGCAACTTAGCACTATGAGCGTTTTATCTTATTTATCTTCAGAGCCTATCAGATGGTATAGAAATAGTTAAAGACTCAGGCTTTAGGGTTCTTGTTGTGTCATTTAATAGTTGCAAAATCTTGGGAAAATTAAGTTCTTGGCTCAACTTATACATCTATAAAAATGGGAATAATAAAAAATATTAAGGCTTAACTGAATGTGTTCAGCACAGTGCCTGCCATATAGTAAATGCTTAAATCAGTCAATTCCACTGATCCTCACAGTGACCCTATGAAGTCTTCCATTTCACAGAAACTGAGGTATAGAGAGACTTTGCATTAAGCCACAGAGCTGGACCCAGAGGCCAGGTCTTCAGCCATCTCGTATAGTATTCCTTTCAGGCATTTAGGAAAAAGTTTTCTTCCTGATTTTTCAATCATGCTGAAGTGCTCTGACAATAAAAGGAAGTACTTTCTTCTCCAAGGGAATACAAACGTTCTTTGTGAATTATACCACCTCTCCCAAAGGAATTATCTTACCAATCAAGAGAGAGTTTCAGAGCTCACAAAATCTGTCTAGAACAGTTCTACTCATCACTGGACTCTATAGACCTTCTAAGTCAATCCCCTGCCTTCAAAAAGGAATGTGGCACCTACACCATTATCATCTTTTCAACAATTTCTGCCAAATGTTAGGAAACTGCGATATTCAGGTGCATGACCAAACCAGTACCCTTGCTGTTGCAATTCACTGACCTCCACATACCAGTGACTTTTACCTTCACTCCAGCAACCTACTCACCTGGATCCTGTCATTGTCTGAAATCAGCACTTCTAGTATTTTAAGCTCACAAGTCCCACATTTTTTTTTTGTTTATTGTTGTAGTTTAAGTGAAAGTTTACATTTCAAGTTAGTCTCTTATACAAAAATTTATACATACATTGTTATGTGACCCTAATTGCTCTCCCCATACTGTGACAGCACACTCCTCCTTTCCACCCCTGATTTCCCATGTCCATCCAACCACCTCCTAACCCTCTCTGCCTTCTCATCTCACCTCCAGACAGAAGCTGCCTGTTTAGTCTCATGTACCTACTTGAGCTAAGAAGCACACTCTTCACGAGTATCACTTTATGTCCCACAGTCCAGTCCAATCTTTGTCTGAAGAGTTGGCCTTGGAAATTGTTTTAGTACTGGGCTGATACAGAATCCGGGGGCCATGTCTTCTGGTGTTCCTCCAGTCTCTGTCAGACCATTAAGTCTGGTCTTTTTACTAGCATTTGAGTTCTGTACCCCACCTTTCTCCTGGTCCATCAGGGACTCTCTGTTGCATTCCCTGTTAGGGTGGTCATTGGTGGTAGCCAGGCACCGTCTAGTTCTTCTGGTCTCAGGCTGATGAAATCTCTGGTTTACGTGGCCCTTTCTGTCTCTTGGGCTAATACTTTCCTTGTGTCTTTGGTGTTCTTCATTCTTCTTTACTCCAGGTGGCTGGGACCAAATGATGCATCTTAGATGGCCTCTTGCAAGCTTTTAGGACCCCAGACTCCACTCACAGAAGTAGGATGCAGAACATTATCTCAATAAACTTTGTTATGCCAACTGACCTAGATGTCCCCTGAAAGCATAGTCCAAGTCCCACATTTTGATCGTTAAACTTGGTATTTGTCTAACTCCCTCACTTCCTTATTCTTACTAATTATGCTCTTCAACCTCATCAAGCCCGCCAGCCACTGGAGAATTCTCTATTATCCCAGTCAACTGGCTTACTCCTGGTGACACTTCTTCACTTCTCAGCTTGGTGTTCAAGGCTCATCAGTCCAATAATACTCTCGCCAACCCCCAGCCACTCCTCCTCCTGGTCTATCTGCCACTCCTGCTTTGCCAGATCCATCCAGAATGATCCAACCATCTAATTCCTCTGCTTCTGCTCCTGGGCTGCTGAACTGTGCTGCAGAAAATCACATACTTCTGTCAACTGACACCATGACAAATTTATCAGCCAAGCCCTCTCTGTTCCTCAACCTTTTATTTTGCCTTCTTTTTTTACATTTGTTCCTGGTCAGTTCCCTACTGTATTTCCCCTTCTTTTCAAGCTCCCTAAACCTGTCACAATTCTCTCCCTCATCCTTGGTAGATGACCTGCCACTAACGGCCTTTGAGATTTCCTTTGAGTTCTTTCTTTTAAAGATTCAAAAGTCCATGCATCTTAAAAGCGAACCAGTGTAGGAGTGACAAGCACAAAACACAGCCCCTGAAGAATCACCCAACCAGCCAGTGAGGCATAGCGGAAGCAGAGTCTCTTCTGATAAGAGAAAGCAGAGTAGGAGTGTTGGCTGGGAACAAGAGAATAGCTCTTCCCACCTTTAGTTTCCCACTGAATACATTCTAGAGAGTTTTTGATTTTGCCCTTGTCACTTCTATTCTTCATCAGATAGCTGGTGCTCTGTGAGGCCAAGTGGCATCCTAACGTGGAAGAAAAAGATGATTATGGCAGGCAAGCCCCTGACCCAGGTGGACGGTTCATAATTACCCTGTGCCTCCTCTAGATGATAAAGGATAAAGAAGCTATCTCACCTGTGAGATTTGCACATCAGAAATAGTTATTTCCATGTACATGGAAATAGAGTCATCCTATAATCAGAAAATATTCAGAAAGTACAAAGAGGGGCTAGAGTGACATGTTAACTCCTTGCCATGGTTTCCAAGTTACTTGGTGAACTGGCCCCTGCCCACTTCTCTGGCCTCATCTCTGCCCACTCTTCCCTTGCATTAAGCCATAATGAACCTCTTTCAGTTCCTCCAATGTACTGTGCTTCCTTTCATCTCTGGGCCTTTGCACATGAAGTTCTCGCAGCTTGAGAGATTCTTTTTCTACTTCTTTTCCCTGTTCATCCCTTGAAAGAACTTCTTCTGGGAAACCTTCCCTGGCCCATCGCTAGATTGATCAGGTGTCCCTGCTAAGTGCTCCCATAGCAGAGCACCCTGAACCTACCCTATCACAGAACTGAACACACTTTACTGTTATTGCTGGTTTGTCTGTTTTTCCTCTCCTAGAATATAAGCCCACAAGGGCAGAGATATCATCTATCTTGTTCTCTATGGTATCCTCAAAACTTAGGACCCATCTTTAATGTCTCTATCCTGGTCCCAAAGAATCAAGAATCTTAGATGCCAACAGGACACTAATATCAGTGCACAGGGGGAAGAAAGTCCCAGTGAAGATGAAGCTGAGCTTAAGAGGTTATCAATCTCAAGGAGACCCAGAGTTGACTGATGCAGGCTTCACGATGCAATGGCTCCAACACTCAGCACAGGGTCTTGGATGAAGAGGCTCATGTCTATGACAAAGGAGAAGCAACTAATAAGAGGTGTGGCTCTTTCAGGCCCAGGGAACTTAATCTCAAGGGATGATTTAGGCAGGTGAACTCAGGTCCTCTAAGCAAAGAGAGTTCACGTGTTCGAGTTCCTTATGGTTAGCAAGGATGCCTCTCTCAGGCTCATCTACAGTGTTCTCCTGGATTAAACAGAGCTTTGTGCTGGTCTGGCCTACATCCTCAGCCTGCTCCCCAGGCTCCTGGCCCTAGTCTACTTCTCTTTGATCTTATTACTGACTCTTCCCAGTCTTAGCCCACCTAGGACCTTCTTGCCAACCAGATTTCATCTAACCAACTACACCCAAACCTGCATCCAGTCAGGCCGCCAGTCCTGCTGGGATGACCTGACTCCATCATTCCAGGAATCAAACAAAGCACCGGACTTTCTGGAAGGAAAAGACAGTTATGTGTGTATGTGGGGGAGGGAGGAGAGGAGCCCAAACAGAGAGGGTGTAGAGTTGAACTGAGCAAAGAACAATGACAGAGATTTGATTCTCTCTTTACAGACAAAATGTACAACTGGTACTGTGTTTAGAGGAATTAAGCTGCTTTTGACATAGACTGAGGATAATTACAAGGTCCTGGAGAATAACACTGAGATGGGAATCTGTCAGGAGAGACATCTGATTACACTCAGACCTGGTAGAGGAATGGTAGAGGGATCAGTTTGTCTTGCTATTTAGCTGTTTGGCACAAACCCCTACATACATTCCCTCAACCAGTACACATTAGAATCAACTAGGGAGCTTTTCAAATATGTGGTGGTGCAAGCTCCACCTCAGCCCTTAATCAGAATTTCTTGGGCACAAGATTAGGGCCTGGGCATCTGTGTCCTTCAAAAGCTCCCCAGGTGAGTCTGAAGCACTCTCTGTTACTAAAAACCAAGATCTCTGCTGTTGTCTGGTCGCTGTGTCTGCCTGAGACCATTAGTACTTACAATGTGGGGCACAGACCTGTGCAATTTTGTCTATTCAGAGGCCACTTTGGTGCCATATACAACGAGGTGCTCAATGGAAGGGCTTGTTCTGCTGGTCCAGATGGCATTTTCAGAAACATCATCATCCCCACCCTGTGAGGGAAAAGACTTCGCCAATGTGCCCATGAAGGACCATGGCAGAGAGAGATGACAGAGGCATTTGCTGCCAATCCTCCAGGAACTGACCCTCCTCAGTGGCTCAGTAGGCTGCGAAACTAGGAGGAGGTAGCTAAGAAGAGGTTACTTTCTGGAGTATACAGCAATAGTCCCATTTTCCTTTAAAAGAAAGTGTCTTCATCCAGTGCATGGATAGAAACCCACAGTCCTTCACTCCATTTATTTCTTTAGTATGTTGTTCACTTCTGTATGCCCAGCACTGTAACAGGGGATCAACACATGTTTGCTAAGTAAATGAACAACTGGGAAGCTGTGAAAAACACTTGTCCTTCTTCATGCTTGGGCCCTCTCTGCTTCCCAATGATGAAGGGTGGATGGAGTAACTTTGCAGTTGGGAGACTCCTGGACTTCCATACTTCCCCATTCACTGTGCCTGAGAATTAAGAAGGAATCAACATTCTTAAGAACCAAGTCCTGAATCACCACCCTAAGTTCTTGATTTCTATCACGGCCAATTCCTTTTCTACATCTCATATCACTTTTCCGTCAATCTTTGCTGTACAGCTGTGACCCAGGTATATTCTTAAATACCTAAATTCCTTAAGATTAAAATGCTATATTATTTCCATTCAAGAATTGTTACCCAAATCATCCCTGAGAGGGAATGCTTGCTTGGGTCCCATTACTGGCTCCAAAGTTTAGGATATTTTGGGTATCACAGACAATGGCCATTAACCTCTAGGTGGATCTGAGAATAAAAAGAATAGGCCAAATGATCGTCACTTCCCCAAACCCATGGTGGGTACTGACTCTCACGCTCTGGAGGCAGTGTGAGAACAACAGTTTCGACTCTGAATCAAGTGTGTTCTTGTGGGGTCTATGTGAAAACTGCTGGCCTCCTAAAGAAAGTCAGTATGATGTGGAAAGAGTACTGGACTTGGAGTCAGAAGATCTAGATCCATCACCAACGAGCTGAGCGCCACTGCACAAACACGTCACACCTCTGTAAGCTTCAGTGTCCTCACGTGTAAGATGGGGATAATAATGTCTGCCCTCCCTACTTGACTGCGTTGTTGAAAGAATCAAATAAAATAGAAAGTGTAAATAAACATTCTTTATCTGTAAATTCTAAAGTGTTTATTTTGAGAAATACTAGGCTCTGAGGACACTGTCTCCCCAGCAGTCCTCTCCTGTGGTGGCGGATTTCTCTCCCACATCCTTGTACTCTGGGGTGGAGGTAATGTCCTTCCACTATTCACAGATGCAGACTTTCCTTCTCTGTTCCATAAAACATCCAGCTTTGGCTTTCATATCATAAAACGATGCTACCCACTACTGCTCACTGTTATTGTCCAGTACCTGCCTCCCCCAGTCACATTCCTTTCTTTAGCTCCTGGTTCAATGTCACTTTCTCCAACACTAATCCTGTCATAATTTACACAGATGATCCTTCCAACAGCCTCCTCACTTCCAGTGCTCTTCTCTACCTCTGCCACCCACTGCTATAGCCATTCCTTTGAAATAAACGAAAAAAACCAAACCCATTGCCGTTGAGTCGATTTCAACTCATAGCTACCCTACAGGACAGAGCAGAACTGCCCCATGGGGTTTCCAAGGAGTGCCTGGTGGATTTGAACTGCGGACCTTTTGGTTAGCAGCCATAGCTCTTAATCACTATGCCACCAGGGTTAACAACAACTACAAACACCTTCACCATCTCAATTTCAAATATCCCACACTGACCACGACTTCCTGTCTTTCTGGTTTTCTTCCTCTAGTTCCCCAATTCCAACAATCCTTTTACCCCACCGGGGTTCTAAAATTTATCGATCCTACCCACTTTTCAAGGAGCCCTGGTGGTATAACAGTTAAGTGCTTGGCTGCTAATGTGAAAGGTTTGCAGTTAGAACCCATCCAGTGGCTATGCAGGAGAAAGACCTGGTGATCTGCTTTCGTAAAGATTACAGCCAAGAAAACCCTATGGGGCAGTTCTACTATGTCTCATAGGGTTGCTACGAGTCAGAATTGACTCAACAGCACTTAACAACAACAGTACTCACTTTTCATTGTCCTTAACCCCTCTCATGTCCTCTCTTCCCAACATATTCAGTTGTAATAATCGATCCCTTGTACACACCCTCAACTTCTGCACCCCTCTTTCCCTTTGCTATACTTGCTTAGTGAAACCATAACCTTGTTAAATCCAACTCTCTGCCTACTCCTGGTACCCATGCAATTATTTGTAGCTGGGGAAAAAAAAAGTACCCATGCTAACTGGTTTTACTTTAAATTTATGATCACTAACTTCAAATGGACCTTTAATGCTGCCCTCTAATCATATTTCCTTAGTCTATTCACTCTCTCACTCTCCTAGATGATTATTTCATATTTTCTCCTCTTTCCTCAAACTTCCAACAGCTTCTCCAACATTCTCACTTTCAGTTGAGGACGTAAATTACTACTTCATCAAGAAAACCAAAGCCATCAAAAGGGAATTTAAAATCCCACTACCACATCTACCCACCCACCTGCATCTGAGTACGTATACTCTATCTTCCCTCCTGTTACTATGGTTGGACTGCTTTTGCTTCAACCCTATGCTTAATCTCTCCACCTATGTACTAGATACCATCCCCTCTTGCCATCAGTAATTACACTAGTATTTCTTTCATTAAAAAAAGAAAAAACCTTTTGACCCCACTCTCTCCTGTAGCTACCATTTTCTATCTTTCAGCTCACTCCAATCAGGTTTTTGCCCCCACCACTCTACTGAAATTGCTCTTCCAAAGTTACCAATGACCTCCACATTGCTAAGTCCCATGGTCACTTCTCAGTTATCACACTATCTGATCTACCAGCAGGTTAAGTCTGTGTCTTCCCATTGTACCTTTATTCCCTGGGTCTGAAGTGAGCCAATGCCTGCGGGCTCTCACTCACCAAAAAGAACACTGGCTTTTCAGGTATGACCAGAGGATGGAGGAGAGGTGGATCTGGACGTGAGGTGATTAAAAAAGATCAAGGGCGAAGGGTAACTGCCACTGTCAGAATCAATGTTTAGGCTGAGAGCTATGGAACATGATCGCCAACCATCAGCTTCTACATCCTCCACTAAACAAACTTCCCAGGAGGTCACACATTGCCCCTTGAATAGGCAGATTGAGTAACAGCGTCCAAAACAACATGAGAAAATGGGAAATTCAGATGGGCTTTTGCAACCTTTTTTTCCCCCTTCGGCTGACTGAGCAATGGGATATAGAGAGGGACGTGACTGCCACGAAGGAGATAAACAAGGGTTCATTTTGTTATTTTTTCCTTTTTTTTTGGTAAGGGCACCAGATAGGCTTCCCATTTGAGGACTGATAAGAATTTGCACTGGAACACTGAAAAAAAAATAACTTTTCTCAGTGTCACAGGAGGAAATGTATTTTTTCCTGGGAAATGGAAAAGGCATTAGTCGGGGTGAAGAGAGAAGCTACTCCCACATAAGCCTGGTTTGTCAGAGCCAATGGTGACTGGCTGCCTCCTACCTCCAGGATGGGCCTTCTCCTTCCAGGCAGAGTTCAGCCTGACTCACAGCTCCAAAAGCGCCTACCTCCAGTCAGCAAACAATGCCAGAAAAACATCTGCTACCCCTAACCTTCCACTTCCCAAAAGAAATGATTAAAAAGTTAAAGAAACACTTCCATATGGAAGAATCCTATCCCAACAGGTCACCACAAAGATACTTCAAACACAATACAACAGGAAGAGCTAAAAAAAGCAGAGAAGTTCACAGAACCCACATAATCTTTTATATAGGGAAAAAAAGTCACCCTGGGTTGCTTTACACAGTTCAGAAAACCATTTGGCAGTCAAGTACGTCCTTAATCGGCTCAATTTACTTATAATAGTAAAGGTTTAGAAGAATTTGAGAGTGGTGGCCAAAAATAAGGCAATAATCTCTATTCCTAAAGTAAACTCACAAAGTGAATTAACTTCTTCAACTGAAATATTTCAAAGTTGAAAGTGTCTCCCCGCCTACCTACTCCTGACACAGAGACTGGCCACAGGAAAGACATGATTGTTTAAAATCAGAGCCACTTGGGTGGATTTATGATTATTCATCCAACAAACATTCATTGGGCACCTAAAATAAGCCAAGCCCAGTTCTAGTCACTGGGATACAAAATTAAGTGTGACGTGCAACCTACGTTTCAGGTGCTTAGGAGGGATACTGTTGTTCCTAATGCTGGAACTCAGACCTAATGGTTGAAAAACCAAGAACTAAACCCACTGCCATCGAGTCGATTCTAACTCATAGTGACCCTATAGGACAGAGTAGAACTGCCCCCATAGAATTTCCAGGGCTGTAAATCTTTACGGAAGCAGACTGCCACATCTTTCTAATGTGGAGCTGCTGGGTTCAAACCACCAACCTTTCGGATGGCAGCTAAGTGCTTTCACCACTGTGGCACCAGAAGGAGGGACTGAATGTGAGCAGCAGGGAGAGGCAGCACAGCAGACCAAAGAGCATAAGCTTTGGGGTCAGCCAGGTCTGGGTGTTTAAACCTTAGGCCTGCCATTAGCTGTGTGATACTGGGCAAGGTACTTCACCTCACTGAGCCCTGGTCTCCTCAAATATAAAATGGGGATAGAACTATCTTCCTTGCAGGGTTGGTATAAGGATTAATGGAAATATATGTAAAATCAAAAAACCAAACCCGTTGCCGTCAAGTCGATTCAGACTGATAGCGACCCTATAGGACAGAGGAGAACTGCTGGATGGATCCTGGTGGATTCAAACTGCTGACCTCTGGGTTAGCAGCCATAGCTCTTAACCACTATGTCACCAGAGTTTCTGGAAATATATGTAGGCACTCCAAAATTGTTGATACTGGGGAGACATTTTCTGTCTCTAAAGCACTGTGAAACGCTCAAAGGCTTCAGCAAGAACCTTGCAGGCGTTTTAAGGCCAGAGGAGAGAGAGTGGACCAAATATGACCTTTCAGGACTCAGAGTTAACAAAAAGAAAGAAAGAAAAAGGAAACAAACAACAGAAATCCCACCGATACTCAGTTTGGATATATTAGAAACAGTCATTTCCTTAAGAGTAACAAAAACAGAGGCAGTTCACAGGGAATTTGGCAAATCAGAGGCCGAGGGAAGCCTGTCAGGAGTTTGGCAGAATGACGACTGGGAGCACTTTGTTGCTCTGAGGGGAAGACCTGGGGCTGAGGGCACTGGGCAAAGCTGAGCCTTTCATCCAGGAGGCTGGAGGCTGACTTCTTCAGCTACTTCCCTTGGGCCTTAAATTGCTTCCTGAGGCGAGGACCCCAGCTAAAGGTTTATTTACAACAGGAAGAAGCAATTACCTTTGAGAATACTGAGTCATAGACTCCACCATTACCCAGGTACACTGGTACTCTCCACCAATAACCCCCAAAAGATATGTGCACCAGCACTGCCTCCATTTAAAGACACTGCCTTAACACTCTTTCCTACTCCACTCTGGTGAGCTTATTTTAAATACAGGATGGCAATGAGAACCTGGGAAGTATAAAGTTATTTTCAGTTCTGTCACGGCCTTTTTTGTGTGACCTTGGGTAAGGCCCTTATCCTCTCTGGACATTCATGCCCCGAATCTAGCTTCTCCAGAAGAACGTTGTCAGTAACGTTAAAACAAACGAACGAACACAGACAAATCCTTGAGGATGAATGAAATGAGGCACTAGAACAAAGTCCTGTGACTGTGGGGAAGCCAGGCTTGGAATGGACACAGAGCTCCTACCAAACTGGAAAGTCAGATTACCTCTCAGGTAGGAATTAGCAAGGCTGCTGCCAGTGTAGCTGGACTAGGGGTGGGCACAGGTGGGTAAGGTTTCTAGAAAGACCCACAAAGAACAGGAGGAAAGCCTGAAGCTCTACAGGAGGAGACTGAGAAAGACAATGAAAAAGAAGCCTAAGGGAATGCAGACTGTCTGTTCTGATATTTAATATCGAAGAACTAAAGCAGAAGAGGTGCAAAAAGCTTAATAGTATTTGTAGTTCAAATTAAAGTGTTCAAAGCCCCATTATAGAGCAGGGTAATGTACGCCAATGACATCTGGGACTGCAATCAGCAAAGCCCTTTCAAGAGCTGCCAAAGCAAACAGCCAAATAACAAATCCACTTTACAGATCATCAATCTGGTCCTGGACTTGCCAAGGTAAATAGTACAAGGCTGAAGTTTGCTTTGCAAACCAGGGAGCTGGGAGTTTAGCAAGGCCTTGATCCAGAGCAGCACCATTGGGGCAGGGCCTCTGGAGCTTCATTCGCATCAGGAAAGTTGACAAGCCCTACATCTGAGCAGAAGTACAGAGAGGAGGCCTCCCCATGGGCTCCCCATGGAGGAATCTGGGCAGACCTCTGGGGGTGGGGTCTGCAGACAGTGAGCCATCTGGCAGACTGCCAAAGCTGCCAGGATGGGCAGTGCCTTCTCAGGTGCCCATTCGCCTGTCTCAGGTACTTTGCTTCTCCGGACAGGCTGGAGTTCCTGGATTTCTGAGAAGAAAATACAGCCAAAAGTTGCCTTTTTCTCCCATTCTTTCAGTATCTATGCAGGACAATTAATTTCCAATGCTTGGAAGGCATTTCTTAAGAGAAGTCAGTCAGCATCCACAGGGGACAGTGTGGCCCTGAAGACCGGGATCAACATGGATGCTCTCCAGCAGGACCAGGCTCACAGGGACCCTTACTCCCCACTGCTTCTGAGCCTGGAGCCACCCTGAATGAGGCATGGAACCCTGGGGTGATCACTGAGGACACCCACAGCCTGAGAGTCATAAGTGGAAAAAAGGGACCCAGACCCAGCAGACCCCAGTCTCTCCTTTAGTTCAGCACCAATTCTAGCTTTACCAGCTTAGAAACACAGGTCACTGCTCTTCTCCCTCCTCCATCCCAAACTGTCTTTATACAATACGCTCTAGTGCCTGGAGAGCAAGAGAAAGCAAATTTGTAATTATGTCTTTATTTATGTGATTATTTGTTTAATGTCTGTTTCCCCTACTAGACTGAGCTAACAGCTTCATGAGTGCCCAATTCTCTCCACCGTGGTATCCTCAGGGCCCAGCCCAGTGCCAGGCACATAGCCCAAGCCAGTTGCCACTGAGTCAATTCCAACTCATAGAGACCCTATAGGACAGAGTAGAACGGCCTCATAGGGTTTCCAAGGAGCGGCTGGTGAACTCGAACTGCCAACCTTTTGGTTAGCAGCCTGAGCTCTTAACCACCGCGCCACCAGGGATCCTAGGCACTACTAGGCACTAACAAATAGTAGCTACTGTTATAATGAGCTGAATCTGTGAAACTTATTTTTCCAACAAATAAATACAATCCAATATTCCTTGTGGCTCCTTTGTTCTTTTGTGATCATCTATTACGTATAAGACATTGGCTTGATACTTGAATATATTATGTCTAATCCTTACAATGTAACTCTGTAACACAGGTTTTCTCACCCCATTTTACAGATAAGAAAACTGAGGCTCAGAGAAGGTCATCTAACTCACCCTTGCCTCCCAGACTCTTTTCTATGACTTTTTTTTTTTTGGCTTTAAAGAATAGAAATTTATTTTCTCACAGTTCAAAAGGCTGAAAGTCCAAATTCAGGGCACTGGCTCTAAGGTAGAGCTATCTATTGACTCTGGGGGTTTCTGCAACTTTTAAGCATTCTAAGAAATGAAATATTGATTCCTACATGCTCCTTCCCTCAGCAGCTTTCAATGGAGATAGTTTTGACATGAGCTGGGAAACATGTTGTTGATGTTTCTACTGTGTCCTGATCATCTATTTACACATCTGTCTCCCTTGTTAGACCATGAACATCTGGAGGGCAGGGATTATATCTGATTACCTTTCTGAATCTCTAGGGCCTCTATTGGGTACTCATCAAATTGTATGTTGGATGAACAGATGAATACATGAACTCTTTGCTCCTCATAAATATGGTCAGCAGGGGTCTCAACCTGCTGAGGAAGGAAGCTTATCTCTAGGATGCTAAAGGGAGGGGAGGAGGGAATTTTTGGTAAACAAAGCAGAAGTCCACAGACCTAGGGGACTCCTTTCTGAGTGCCACACATTGCCTGGCTAAGAGATAGGCACACCTTAGGCCCACTGTCCTACCAGAGACTATCAAAAAGGACGGAGCGCTATAGGTGGCAATGACCAGTTTCTGCAGGGCCAGCAGGCAGTTTCTTTTTAAAGAATCCCTTCTTCTCATGCCTCACAAAACCCAAAAGATAAACCCATCTGGGTGCCTCTCCACATGGCCTGTTCAGAGGGGAGGCCTAAAGGCATAGCTACTCCTTGCAGAGTCGGCCAGCGGCCCAGCTCCAGAGCCTGGTGGGCTGGGCGGCAACTCTCTGCACTTGTTTGAGGCAGCCTCACCCTACTCATGGGAGGTCGGGACCCACACGCCAAACCAGACAAACATATGGAGAAGATTATCCCAAACATGCAGAAGAGACAGACCAGCACATGATGACACATGAAAAAGACCAGCTGGGTACAAATAAAAAAAAGTACACCACCCCATCTCATCATGGGGTCAATTATGGGCAGACAAAACTCCTGACAGTCCCACTGACTGGCTGGATCTGCTGGGCTGAATTTTCTAACTCAGGATTCAGAAGGGTAGTCACTTCAGGTCAACAAGCACAAGTTATACACCTACTATGTGTTCAGTACACACCGACAAGCCCACATCAGACTGAAATGACAAGAAATGGCACTAAAACACATTCTTAGTTCATGGATTCTCTTCATGAGAATTTCCCTTTCACTTTTCCTTACCCCCAGGGGTAGGATGCAAGAAGGGTTACACCACTTTGGGTCTCTTTCTTTTTTTTTAAATTGTGCTTTAGGTGAAAGTTTACAGCTCAAGTTAATTTCTCATACAAAAATTATACACATATTGTTATGTGACCCTAGTTGCGATCCCTATAATGTGACAGCACACTCTCCCTTTCCACCCCGGATTTCCCGTGTCCATTCAACCAGCTCCTATCACCTTCTGCCTTCTCATCCCACCTCTGGACAGGAGCTACCCATTTAGTCTCATATATCTACTTGAGCTAAGAAGCACACTCTTCACAGGTATCATTTTATGTCCCATAGTCCAGTCTAATCTTTGTCTGAAGAGTTGGCCTTGGGAATGGTTTTAGTTCTGGGTTGACAAGAGTCCAGGGGCCATGCTTTCTGGGGATTCTCTAGTCTCAGTCAGACCATTAAGTCTGGTCTTTTTACATGAATTTTAGTTCCGCACCTCACTTTTCTCCTGCTCCATCAGGGACTTTCTGTTGTGTTCCCTGTCAGGGCAGTCATTGGTGGTAGCCATCTAGTTTTTCTGGTCTCAGACTGATGGGAGTCTCTGGTTTCTGTGGCCCTTTTGTATCTTGGGCTAATATTTTCCTGTGTCTTTGGTGTTCTTCATTTTCCCTTGCTCCAGGTGGGCTGGGACCAACTGATGCATCTTGCTAGCTTTTAAGACCCCAGACGCCACTCACAAAGTGGGATGCAGAACATTTTCTTAATAAACTCTGTTATGCCAGTTGACCTAGATGTCCCCTGAAACCATGGCCCCCAAACCCCTGCCCCTGCTACTCTGTCCCTCAAAGTGTTTGGTTGTGTTCCAGGAACTTCTTAGCTTTTGGTTTAGTCCAGTTGTGCTGACTTCCCCCGTATTGTGTGCTGTCATTCCTTCAACTAAGATAACTCCTGTCTATTATCTAGTTAGTGAATTTCCCTCTCCCTCCCTCCCCACCCTCGTAACCATCAAAGAATGTTTTCTTCTGTGTTTAAACCTTCTCTTGCGTTCTTATAATAGTGGTCTCATACAATATTTGTCCTTTTGTGACTGACTAATTTCACTCCGCATAATGCCTTCCATATTCATTCATGTTTTTAGAGATGTTTTGTGGATTCATCATTGTTCTTTATCGTTCTGTAGTATTCCATTGTGTGAATATACCACAATTTGTTTATTCATTCGTCTGTTGATGGGCACCTAGGTTGTTTCCATCTTTTTGCTATTGTGAACAGTGCTGCAATGAACATGGGTGTGCATATATCTATTCGTGTGACGGCTCTTATTTCTCTAGGATATATTCAAAGAAGTGAGATTGCTGGATCCTATGGTACTTCTATTTCTAGGTTTTTAAGGAAGCGCCAAATCGATTTCCAAAGTGGTTGTACCATTTTACATTCCCACCAGCAGTGTGTAAGTGTTCCAGTCTCTCCACAACCTCTCCATTTATTATTTTGTTTTTTGGATTAATGCTAGCCTTGCTGGGGTAAGATGTTATCTCATTGTAGTTTTAATTTGCATTTCCCTAATGGCTAACGATCATGAGCATTTCCTCACGTATCTGTTAGCTGCCTGAATGTCTTTGGTGAATTGCCTGCTCATGGACCTCTTTCTTGAGGTTAAAGTTGCCTTAAAACTGTCTGGGCTTATACCAGGTGACCTTCTTCTTTGCCCAGAAGGACAGTAAAGGGACTCTAGAATAAAGGGATGAGGCATCTGCCTGTTTTTCAACCCTCTCCTCCAACAAGGTAATTTCAGAGGCTCCAGTGTTCATACTGTCAGAAACTGATTCAGAACAGGATGCCCTGGAGTGAAACAGGCCAAAAGAGTTTGCCACATGCCTTATTAAAGGGCAAGTTCTCTGAAGATCAACAGGAAACTTTGGAAACTGACCAGCCAAAGAACCCACGTCCCACTCCCAGCCTCCAATACTCCTCCATCTTCCATTCCTTTGTGCTGAGGGTTTTAGGGGTTGCTACCATTGCTTGTACATTTTTCTTGTCTTTCAAAGAAGATTGGAAGGCAGGACAGGGTCTTACATGCTTCTTTCTTTTCTACAACATTCAGCACTTGTAGTAGTAGGTTTTCAATAATGATCTGTATTTTTGTTCAACAACAAACATGTGTTGAACACTTACTATGTGCCTGGCACTGTGCCAGGCACCCCCGACAGGACAACAGTGCACATTCCTTACCGAGAGAGGTCCTCTGGGTGGTGGCCACACCTGGTCCATCACGGGGATGGCATAATTGTTTCACCATGATTGCAGAGTGTCAACATTGGAAGCAACCATTCAGCACCATCTGCTGATTTCGCAAACAAGGAAACTGAGGTACAGATAGAGAAAGTAATTTGTCCAATGCCATGCTATGAGAAGAGTGACAGTGCTGGAATTAGAACTCAGGTCTCCTCCCTCCCAGGCAGGTGCTGCCCAAGCCCTCTGTGTACTTTAGGTTTCTCCTGTGACACGGGTTGTTGAGGGATGACCAGGTAGCCTGGGGAATTCTGGGGGGCTATGACTGTGGATGTCTGAGAAGTTACTGGATCTTTGGAGACAGAATATGGCTCTCAGCTCCATCATCAACTTAGCTAATTGGCCACAGGCTTACATGTCTGTCTCCTCCACAAAACCTTCTAACGAGAAGAGTAGCTTGCTGCCCAACGAATTAAGGCCTGCATTTGGAAGCCCAACCCAGGAGCGAATACTTAGGAAAGTACGGAACTACTCAGTGAGCCCTCCTTCATGGAATCAAAGGCTTTTCAGGTTGGAAGAAACCGCAGGTCATCTAGACTAAATTCTGTACCAAAATCACTTGTTTCCTTGGCAATTTTTCCCTCTCAACAGTAAGCTCCTTTAAGCCAGGGACCATGTCTTATTCACTTTCATATCTTCAGTGCCTAACAGTGTCTGATAAAAGAAAATTCTTAATAAATTCTCATTAAACAAATACTCTGAACTTGATTATTGGGAACGGCTTCCTGGAAGAGCTGGCACTTGTGCTGGGCCTTGCAGGATCCATGAGTGCAGCTAAGTCACACAGGTAAGTAGCATCCAGAAGAGCTATGTTCCACAATCAGTAGTTACTTCTACCCTTTCACTTTTGGTCTCTTTTAAAAACTCTTGCTATTTCTGATTACAAAAGTAATATGTTAACTATAAAATATTTTAACTATATAAACCACGTAAGAGAGTGTGAGTTCCTTGTATTTTTACTTCCCCAGAGCTAACCACTATTAACTGAGATTTATGTTTATACCAAGGAGCCCTGGTGGCACAATGGTTAAGTGCTCGGCTGTTAACTGAAAGGTTGGCAGTTTGAACTTACCTAGTGGCTCCATAAGAGAAAGACCTGGTAATCTACTTCTGTAAAGATTATAGCCAAGAAAACCTTATGGGGTAGTTCTACACTGTCATATGGGGTTGCTATGAGTAAGAATTGACTCGACAGCACCAAACAACAATAACATGCTCATTCTAAATCCACTGCCATAAAGTTGATTCCGACTCATAATGACCCTACAGGACAGAGTAGAACTGCCCCATATGGTTTCCAAGGAGAGGCTTGTGGATTAGAACTGCCGACTTTTTGGTTAGCAGCCAAGCTCTATTTTTTTCCCCTTTGGAATCATATTATCCAGATTGTTTTTCAATTATTTTTTATAAATTTAAAATGTTATTTTTAATAGCTACATGCTGTTCCATGATATGGACTTTCAAAAATTCACTGTTATCTACTTCTAATCTTGATATTTTGCTATTACAATAGTGCTTTTACCTCTACATTAATCCTTTTACATATACTGTATTTTTGTAGGATAAATTAATAGAAGATAAATTGCTGGGTCAAAAGGAATGAACTATTAATATATAATAGTTACTGCAAAACTGCCTTCCAAAAAGGGTGTATCAATTTACACTTCCACCGATAGTGTCTGGATAATTACAACAAACTTTATTTTATTTATTTATTTTTAATTGTACTTTAGATGAAGGTTTATAGAACAAACTAGCTTCTAATTAAACAGTTACAACACATATTGTTTTATGACATTAGTTAACAACCCCCTGACATGTCAACACTCTCCCTTCTCGAACTTGGGTTCCCCATTACCCGCTTTCCTGTCGCCTCCTGCCTTCTAGTCCTTCCCTCTAGGCTGCTGTGCCCCTTCACTTTCATTTTGTTTTATGGGCCTGTCTAATCTTTGGCTGAAGGGTGAACCTCAGGAGTGACTTCATTACTGAGCTAAAAGGGTGTCTGGTGGGCCATATTCTCGGGGTTTCTCCAGTCTCTGTTAGGCCAGTAAGTCTGGTCTTTTTTAGTGAGTACAACTAACTTTAAAAAGTCAACGTCTACTGATAACCTACTGAATGTCACCTTTGCAAGAGTTCTTTGGTCAGTTATGCCTCATTTTCCATCTGTCACACCTTCTCATTCTTGCACAATACACGTTTTGCTGTAACTCTCAATATAGTCTCATCAAACTTCTACTATAGTTATGAACATTTACATTTATTATATTAATTTATAAACATCTCCTTGACTCTGTAGTCCTCATTGCCTCTCCAGATAGACTCTGAGCTCCCTAAAGGGAGTGACTGTGTCTAATCCATCTTTTTATCATCTCTCATTTCTTTCTTCTCATCCTTCCCCAAGGAAACACCAAGTCTGGATCTCTCTTCTGTGCTCAAGACCCACAGATCCAACTGTGGACTCAACATCTAAACATCTCCACTGGAACCTCAACATGTCCAAGTCATATGACTGGCAACTCTCAATGAATGAATTCACTCAGTAAAATGAGGTGGAAACCTGGGGACCATCTCCTCCTCTTTCACCTACCTATATCGTTTCCATCACAAAGTCCTGTTGATTTTATCTGCTGAATATCACTTAGATTTGTCCATTTCTGCTTGCTACTAATACCAGCCTAATTCATTCCATCATTTACTTGACTTCTGTAATAATGTCCTAACAAGTGTCCTGACATTCACCTTTGCTCCCTTGCAATTTGTCTTCTACACTACAGCCAGAATGATCTTTTCAAAACTCAAATATGATCATATCACTCCTTGCTGAAAACTTATCAATGCTTCCCACTGCTTTTAGGATAAGACTAAAATCCTTCACATGCACAGTAAGGCCCCAGTGTCTTGCCCACGCTATTCTCCCCCTTAGGCTCTAAGCTCCAGCCACACAGTCTTTCTTTCAATTTCTTTACCATTTCCCTCACCTCCCCCACCCCTGCCCCCTCTGCTGACCTATCTAACCCATTAGAGCTTAGCTCATATGTGACTTCTTTAGGGAAACTTTCTCCTGAATACCCCTTTCAGATGCTCTCATACCAAGTAGTATTTTTCCTTTCCTAATTCTTCACATAATTTGTAATCACATATTTATTTTTGAGATTATTTGATGAATGTTTTTGTCTTTTTCCCTTCCCTAGGTCATAAACTTCCCAAACTCCATTGTGTCTGAACACAGTGCATTTAATAGTATACGTTATAGCATTCAATAGATATTTGATGGTTACTGAATTAATGAATGAATGGTGGGTGCTTGGTAATGTATGACAACATGATTTTTAATTATTTTTTTTGGTTAATTCTTCCCCGCTGGATATTTTAGCTAGATTTAATCTAGATACAGATATTGTGAGCTTTTTGGTGTGGGAGGCATATTTAACATGACTGGTTCCTGGATGAGAGTCCCTAGGGATGACCCAATCCTGTTTATCCTGCCACAAAGATCAGCAGAAGTGGAAAGCCTTTTTTCAAATACACCTCCGAAAAAGACTGCCTGCTTGTGCAGTGGCCCATCTTTCGCTTGCTAAGCAAGTCAGGCCTGTTACTCCTGGAATCCAGCCAGTCATTCTTTGAAAAGGAACCCCTGTCACTTTAAGATTTTAGTCCCTTGCATGGGCCATATATCAATGCTCCCTGCTGCAGTGGCTATGCTGCCTGCTGCTCAAATTTGTCCAATTAGACACAGCCCCACAGGGTGGAATTCAGTGTGAAATGTGCCTGCCACTGACCAAGAATGAACTGGTGTGGTAACCCTGCTGCTTTAGAAAGGCCTCAGTAAGACAACACAGGTCGTCCCAGGAATGGCTCACCACCACTCTGGACAGAGGGTCAACTTCAGGGTCACCCCTTCTACCTCAAGGGTGGGTCGCCTTCAAACCCCTGTAAGGCCTGACAACCGTTCAGGCCAGGGCAGGGCAGGGCAGGGAGAAGCTGCCTCAGAGTATGTGTGGGGCAGGGTTGAGGTTGAGGGTCAGACCCCACAGATATGAAAAGGTCAGGGTGCTGTTCATAAGGCTGGTAGTTACTTGCAACTGTCTCTCTTTCGGCCATAGAAACACAGATTCTGACACTCCCTAAGTGTGACTGTGATACAGCCTGTGGTTTGTGCTGTGGTTCCAGAGACAGAGAGTCAAACATTCAAAAGCTTCTGATCAGCAATGCAGTTGGCAGTCGGGGAGCTGGGGAGGGGTGCTTCTAACGTACAGGCAACCTGCCCATGAAGGGACCCTAGTGGAAATAGATTTTAAGATAAGAATTCTTCATATCTTAAAACAAAAAACAAAAAAACAGAACTTCCTTTGCTGTAACTCTAATTTATTTTAAAAATGATTTTTATCTAACTTATTTTAAAAATCATTTTTATTCTCTTCAACTCATAGACTATTAGGCTTTTGAACAGAGAGAAACTTTAGAGATCATCTAGCCTAAACCCTCATTTTATAAGTGAGACAAAGGAAACAAGAGAGAGAAACTGATCTACAATCAGTCACTGGAGGGCTAGGAGTCAGGCTGCTGACTCCGAACCCAGCTCTTGCCTTTCTGTCTAGTGTTGCCTTCCTTTTGGGGGCTATTTCAGTTTGATGCTTAACACACAATCAACTCTGAACCAACCTGAGAAAAAAGCAGCTCTGGCTCTTCCAGCTCTGAGTCAGGATACTTGAACTCCAGTTCTAGTCTTCTCTGTGTAATCAATTCATGTAGCAGCTGTGGGTTTCAGAGTTGTCGATGTGTACAATGCGGGGTGGGTGGGTGGGTGGGTGGTGGTTTGGACTGTAAGTACTCCAAGGTCCTTTTTGTCTCCAACTCATTCATTCATTTAAACGTTTATTGAGTGCTTAGCATGTGTCAGGCACTGGGGACACACACCTACAGAAAGGCACAGTCCCTGCCTCTGGAGGCATTCTCAGCCTGATAGGAAGAGAGAGCTTCCTATGTGCTAAGTACTCTAGCAGAGGCTTACACAGATGCCCTGGGAGCACAGAGGAAGGAGGCCCTGGCCCAATAAGTTCTAGGATTCCAGATGGAAGGCAGGGTGAACGTGATGAAAAGACCTCAAACACCTCACAAACACTAACAGTTCTAATCTTGTTTCCCACTCATCCTTTGACAACGAGCTATCATTTTTCTCCAGGGAGAATGTACAAACGAGATGGGGAAAGAGAAGAAACAAAGAGCCAACTAATCTATACAGGGACCAAGCGGGGCCATGGACAAGTGAGGGCTGTCTGCTTCTGCTGGATAGCTTACAAGCAGTGGAGCACAGCAGACAGGCTGCCTGCTTCCTGGGGATTCAGCAGTACAGTGATAAATAGACTCTGAACCCCCTCGGAGGGAAGTGGGGCCCACTAAGGAAACAGAGACCCATCTTTTGACTGAGATGCCATATGGAGGAAGGAACAGGGGAGCTTGGTCACCAATTCCCTTCCCAAATAGCCAGAATCACCTCCACCAACCCCACGCCCAACAATTATATTTTTGAGAACATCTAAGATATTTCTTAAAGCACTTTTACATTATCAATAAATTTTCTCTTCCAAACCAATCCTCCAAGGTAGAAAGGCCTTGTGTTATCATTTTGTTCTCCAGAGTAGAAAACTAGACTCCAAGGTAGTTCAGGGCCACTCCTTATACAGCTTAAACTTCCTTACGTCAATCCCTACTGCACTACTTCCATGCGGTTGCTGAGTGCTCCACATATAGTCATATTTGACCAGTGAGATTTAAGAGGAAAAAAATAATCAGAAAGGGTTATAAATGAGTCCTTTCCCCTAGGGAAATCTGGGCTCTAGACAAAAGTCCTCTCATCTTTAAAAGACTCCCCTTTGTGAAATGAACAATCTGGCCCGTGGTCATCAGCTGCCTAAAAGACTGCTGGGTTACAGTGAATTTCCCCGTGTGATGCTAAATCCATGTGACCATCATCCTTTTTAAATTTTTTTTTTTTTTTTAACTTAGCAGCTCAATCAAATTAATTGTGGTGCTTTCAAAAGGCATCAAAATAGCCACAATTTCCCTAACAGAAGGAAGGCGCCTTGTTTTCAGGAAAAGATGTAAAGTCCTCACCCTAGGGGTACTCAAGCAGATATCTATTTCATGACAAATCCTCCTTTTCTTCCAGAGTGTCTTTTTTTTAAATAAAGTCTTAAAAATATCAACATCAGCGAGACTATACTTAATTCGGGCCAAATTTTATTTTCAGCTTTGAGTAACTGGGAGTTCTTTATGGCCAAGGACAAAAAAACAAGAAGCTGGAAAAACCTCATTGAAAAAACAACTAACACAACTCACTTGTTTGAAATGAAGTGGAGGCAGGAGAGAGGGAGGAGAAAGGAAAGAAGAGTGGGAGGGAGAACAAGGCCATGTTCTTGGCCAAACTTCAAGTCTAAAGAAATGTCCTAGTGGAATCACGGATGAGTTTCAATCTCACTCCTAAAAGGATGAAGGAAGGCTTAGAGGGATGGGTGTAACCTCAATAGGCAATACTGGTCCTCACCAAGAGTAATGAGAAAAAATTCTTTCCGTTCTTTAAAACTGCTCAGTTTGGCAGCTCCCTAAAACATAGTCTCCCAGAGACTAACACCTTCCTTCAGAGTAAGCCCCTTGCATGTGTACAGGCTTTCGAATTAGCAAAGTGCCTTTGCATGCATGAGCTCATTCTTGCCTAATATCAACCTGAGGAAATAAATATTATCTGTATTTTACTGATGAAACAACTAAGGGGAAGCTCAGAGAGCTTAAGTAACCTGCCAAAGGTCACACAGACTGCAAAAACTAAAATTCAGTTTTCCAGAGTTCTTCCCTCTATTCTTTCATCTCCCAGCTTAAACCTGGCCAGAATGCAGACCACTAGATCAGTTTGGTTCTCAGAGTCTAGAGCAACTACCAGAGCAATTTGCTGATCATTATACCTAGGGCTTGCTACATTCTGAAGACTTCTTCTTGATAAGGCCTGAATTCCAACGCAAGTGACACTCAGTAGAGCAAGGTTCCCTGGAAAGAGACAAGGTCCCAGTAGCCTGTAGGGCTATTCAGATGGTTTACAGGAGTAAAGGGGTTTCAGACCACAACCTCCTATTAGCCTGGGCCAAATGGTCTCTCTTTAGGGGTCATCACACACTCGTCATCACTGTTTTTGCTTATGCATTTCCTCTAGGCTCAGGACCACAGTCAAGCTCTTTGAAAATGGAGGTCACAAGCTCCCCAAGAAGCCAGAGGATAGATGGGTACAGGAAGATGGGGGTGGGGCAGGAGGGGTGTGAGTCTATCTCTATAACAAGCACATCTTTCTTTTTTATCCTTCCTTGGGTTAAGTAAGGTGCTACCCATTTTATTTCATGTCACATCTATCCAGAGGATTCATTTGTAAGGAAACTGAGAGCCTGCCTTAAACCAAATGAACAGAAAAGGGAAGTTAGAAGCATCGCATTTCTAATTATGTTTGTAAAACTCATTAGAAAAAAGGATAGGTGGCCAAAAGACACTAGAGAAAGGATTCAGATGACGTGAGTTCTCGTCTCAGGTTTAGTATTTATCAATTGTATGATTTGGAAAATACTAAATTCTCTGGACCTCTTTTTAATCTGCAAAATGGACTCATAATTATAGGCAGTGATAATCCTTGCCTATATCATAGTATGCTGTAAGGATCATCTGAGATAATGCATATGAAAACCCTTTGTAAATGTTAAAGCATTATACACGTTATAAATTATTATTATGACTGAAGAACTTATCACACACGTTTCAGGCAGATTGAAGAAACCCTGTTTGCCTATTAAGAAAATACATGAAACATCCAAAGCAAATACTGGAAAAATTCTAACTGTACACTCTGGGTTCTGTCACTAAAGCAGGTAAATGTTTTGTGATTTCAGAAAAGCAGAAGAGAAATGGGCTGGAAAAACACTTTACAGTCATATATATATTTTTTACCAGTATCTGCTGGCTGAGAGTCCAAGGGCCTAGTGAGGAACTCAAATCCTTTTTTATTCATAGTACAGCTGTCTAGGAATAGACGCCTGATACAGAATAAAAACTGTGGCTTTGGCTCTGCCAATTACTAGCTCTGCACCCGGAGCAACTTACTTAACCTCTCTGGGCCTCAATTTCTATTTATAAAAATAGGGATGAAAATATCTTTCTGTGCAGAGTTGCTATAAAGATTTGAAATTATGCACAAGAAGTGTCTAGCAAGGAGCAGATGCTAACTATTAGTAACAGTTATCTTATATATCTCCTAAAACGTTAGAAAATTCTAGCGGTTTGCCAAAGTAGATATAAAAGAAATAACCCAAAGCAGTAGCATGGTACCATGAAGAACGAGGTTTTGAAGACCTGGGTTCCTAGTTATGAGACCATGGGCAGGGAATAGCCTAAATTTCCTCATCTGTAAAATGGAAGTAAAACTGTACAATCAGTGTAAGGATTACAAGAGACAAAGTATGAAAAAACTCTAGCATGCCAGGCATATAATAAGAGATCAATAAATATTAGTTATCGGGCATAATTTGTTTTCTCAATCTAAATTACCCCTTTTCTGAGTTCACTGTATTTGAAATTTGCTTGTGCAGGTAACATAAACATATTTTCATTTGCTAATTGTTTCTCTAGGCCTATAAGGCAAGGGGAGCCCTGGTGGCACAATAGTTACGCACTCGGCTGAAAGGTTGGCGGTCTGAAGCACCCAGTGGCTCCACGGGAGAAAGATCTGGAGATCTAGTCCTGTCAAGCCCAGAAAACCCTATGGGGCAGAGTTCTACTTGGTTACATGGGGTCGCTATGAGTTGAAGATCAACTCGATGGCACCCAACAACAACAACATAAAGCAAGGTATAGATGCACAAAAGTGACCAATTTTTTTCTTGCTCCATTTAGAAAATGTTTTTGGTTTTTCCATCTATTTGGCAAATATCTAGGGCCTTGAATTTAAAATAATGGACAACTTTAGTATCAGTAACAGCACAACAAGCATTTCAGAATGATTCTAGATAGGTAAACATCAGAGTTACAGGCATGTCTTGTGTGTGTCTCAGATGCTTTCCCATCTGTCTCTTTATTTCCTATTCCTACTGATGCCGTTCTTGGCTCCTTGTACCCTTGGAGAATTCTGTGCACACTGTCGCCATGATGCCTGCTTTCATAATCTAACCCAGGGATTTCTCTGTCGTCTCAATTCCCATCTGGCTTAGTTATCACCTCTCAGATCTCATCTCCTTAGATGGACTGGATCTCATTTCTAGGCACAAGCAGTAATGCAGAGTTAACCAATTAATGTATGCTGATTTGCTATTTCTATATTGGAGGAATGGAACTGAAGGCTAGAATAATTGTAAGGATACATCTTTTCCTTCAGAAATGTCTCATGATAGATGCATAGAAAAACAGGTTGCTTCCTGAAAATTATGGGTTTATGCAGAAAAGGAGATTTAAAATCCACCTTCAAAGATCCATGTTACTTTTTACTCTAATGGAATTATAGCTATTTAGTCTGGAGGGACCAGTCCCTGGAGAAGGACATCATGCTTGGTAAAGCAGAAGGTCAGCAAAAAGAGGAAGACCCTCAACAAGACGGATTGACACAGTGGCTGCAACAATGGGCTCAAACATAGCAACAATTGTGAGGATGGTGCAGGACTGGGCAGTGTTTTGTTCTCTTGTACACAGGGTCACTATGAGTCGGAACCAACTCTACGGCACCTAACAACAACAAGTCTGACGAAAGGCTAGAGATACAGTACTGCACTAAGGGGGAAAAAGAAATTACTTTAGTGTCAAAATGACAAGCCAAAAAAAGGTCTCTTAAACAGAGAGATGGCCTGGCAAACTTCTGAATTTAATCTTGTGATATACTATAACAACAAAAGGCCTCTACAGCATATCAAGCAAATTTATAAGAATATAATCAATACATTTGAGATGTTATTTAATTAAAATCTTTAGTGAAAGAGACAATATGAAAACCTAGCCGCAACATTCTGACAGTGGAATAAATAGATATAATTATTCCTCATACTAATCCCAGCAGAACTGTAAATTATCAGGCCAGACTGTAGATTTGAGTTCTAAGGTTTCCTTAATATGATAGAGTTTGATGTAGGAGATGTCATATCTCTAATATAATGCCTCTTATTAGAATAAAGGGGTCTCTGAGGATTTTCAAGTTCAAATGGTCAGAATGACCCTATGTTCCCTCCATATTACTAGGCTTCCCAGATCATGGCCAACTACTGGGATACGCACAGAGAGAAGCACTATGGGGAGGGGTGTAGGCCTGAGGCAGAGGCAGAAGCAGAAGCAGGAGTGGAGAATAACTGCAGTCTCAGCATCGCAGACTGTTAGAGGTGGAAGGGACTTCAGAAATCCTCTAGCCTTTACCCATCATATTAAAGAGTGGGAAAATGCGCATCAGAGAAGAGAATGAACTTGTTAAAGGTCACATGGCGTCCTGGTATAACCAGGTCAAAACCCAAGTTTCACGATGCACGGTACAAAGCTCTTTCAACAGGAGAGAAAGCAACTGCTGAGGTGGTCAGCTAGAACATAGCCAATATAACTGTGGCTATTATCATACCAACAGGAAGGAATGCACTCTCCAGCAAGGGCCAAGAGAAATTACAGTTAACATTTAACATTATGGGACCAACTTCAAAGGCACTCCAGCTGGACTCTAATGGGAGATGAAACTGCTAACACTAGCAGAAAATTGCAGGTGGACAACTCTGGCTAGAAATAGCACCCGTCCTCAAAGCAGGAGCACTCTTCAGAAACCCCAACACAAAGCTGCTGCCTCACCACAGGGTGGGGTGAAATGTGGGAAATAACCTTCAGTCTGTTTGTGGTTCAACATGTTACTAAGCTGTTAATGCTACATAGAAACGTCCACACTTGCCATTGGGGGTAGAGTGGGGATAGCGTGTGGCTGTTGATGACAACAGGCAAGGGAGATGGAGCTATCAGGGTGGGCTTTAAGAAAGACTATTTCTTAAAGAGTGCTGGTGGTGCAGCAGTTAAAAGCTTGGCTGCTAACAAAAAGGTTGGCAGTTCGAATCCACCAGCCGCTCCTTGGAAACTCTATGGGGCAGTTCTACTCTGTCCTATAGGGTCGCTATGAGTCGGAATCAACTCGATGGCAATGGTTTTTTTGGTATATTTGTCTACAGTAGAAAAGGAGGGGAGGGGAGGGGAGGAGAAGGCAAGAGAGGAGAGGAGATGGCTGCTGCTCAGTTGCCACCAAAGGGTGTAGACAAGATACTGCAAACCCCTTGACCTGGGATGGACAGTTTCCATTTAGACAAGTCAGTTAATTCTGGAATCTCTTTTCCTGTCTCAAAAAACAGGTAGAATTCCGCAATGACAAAGAATAATGACGAATTCGCAAAACATCTCACAACATGGATGAATTTGGAGGACGTTATGCTAGTGAAATAAGTCAATTACAAAAGGACAAATATTATATGAGACCACTATTATAAAGTAACAACAAAAGGTTTATACACAGGAAAAAAAAAAATTCTTTGATGGTTACCAGGGATGAGAGGGGGAGGAAGGAAAAATTACCAGATAGGAGACACATGTTAATATTGGGGAAGGGAAAGGCAATACACTATATGGGTGAAGTCAGCACAACATGACCAAGGCAAGAGAGGGCACTGAGAGGAACACAGGAATAAAGGACAACTACGGTAACTACTATAGCATAGACAATCCTGCAACAATAGTATTAATAAACAATAATTTATGAACGGATACACAGATAGATAGATATGCCAAGAGGTGAGGGAGGGTGTAAGGGAGCACGTCCACTGGCAGATACAGGTTTGGTGGTGGAAATTTCTAAGTATATGACTGTAAGTGCTCCTCATGTATTAGTATAGACAATAAAGCACACAAGTGGCACACTCAAGGAAACCTCTGAGACATAACTAAACACCTCGTGGGATGAAGTTCCCAGGCTTGAAGGCAAAAGATCATAGATGCCAGGGACATCTATGTCAACTGGCACAACATAGTTCTTAAAGACAATGTTCTACATCCTGCTTTGGTGAGCAGCGTCTGGGACCTTAAAAGCTTGCAAGGAGTCATCTAAGATACAACTATAGGTCTCCTCAAGCAAAGGAGAGTGGAAAAAAAACAAAGACTCAAGGGAGCAATTAGTCCAAAGGACTAATGGACCATATGAACCACAGCCTACACGACCCTAAGACCAGAAGAACTAGATGGTGCCCAGCTACCACTACCAACCACTCTGACTGGGATTACAACAGAAGGTCTTGGACAGAGCAGGAGAAAAATATAGAACAAAAGATCAAATTCACAAAAAATACCAGACTTACTGGTCTGACAGAGAATGGAGGAAACCCCAAGACTATGTCCCTAAGACATCCTTCTGATCTGGAACTGAAGTCCTTCCCGGAGACACCTTCCAGCCAAACAACAGACAAGCCCGTAAAATAAACAATAATACCCAAGAGGAATGTGCTCCTTAGAACAATCAATTATAAGATATCAAAAGGGCAATAACTGCCCAAAATCAAAGATGAGAAGGCAGGAAGGGTTAGAAAATCAGGATGAAAGAAAACGGGGAACCCAAGGTGGAAATGGGGAGAGTGCTGACACATTGCGGGGAATGAAGCCAAGGCCAGGAAACACTTTATATACCAACTATTGAACAGGAATCTAATTTGCTTTGTAAACTTTCACCTGTTGCACATTGAAAAAAATGAAATAGAAAAACAAGGCTGGAGAGTCCATTAAAAAAAAAAAAAAAAAAAAAGGTAGAGCTCACTTGCAGGCCCTTAAACTTACATCTGGCCACAGCCAATATTTTAAACACAGGATTGATTCCACCTAGCAGGGTAACAGGGTCTGTCCTACATATCCTTTTTTTAGTGGGTTCTAGTCTCTTCCAAGGAAGCCTGGTGGCAGAGTGGTTAAGAGCTCGGCTGCTAACCTAAAGGTCATCAGTTCAAATCCACCAGCTGCTACTTGGAAACCCTATTGGGCAGTTCTACTTTGTTCTACAGGGTCGCTGTGAGTCGGAACCAACTCAATAGCACCTAACAACAATAGTTCCTTCTAGGAGCCCCGGTGGTACAGTGGTTAAAGAGCTTGGCTGCTAACCAAAAGGTCAGCAATTCAAATTCACCAGCTGCTCCTTGGAAATCTTATGGGGCAGTTCTACTCTGTCCTATAGGGTTGGTCCCTTTTAGCCAGGGCCTAAGTCCTTGTGTGATGGTGGAATGACAGGAGAGGGGCAGGGACAGAATCCTGGCAGCAGAGTATGTCTCTGTCCCTGTCCTCATGTGTGTCCTGGGCCACCTGAAGCCCCTTGCTGCCCCTTCACTATTTGATTAGACATGTCAGGCCTGCAGAGTGGTTCTGGTCGGGGCATTCTGTCATGCTCTGCCTGGCTCTTCCCCACCCTCAGCCCTCACCTAGGTTCTTCACCCAAGTTTCCTTACATGGGTAGAGGAGAAGAGATTCAGCACTGGGTCACTCTAAGGAGAGCCCTGGGCTGGTTCTGACACTGTGCCTCTGTCCCTGAGGACAAGTGACCCAATTTGAACACTAGGTTCCTGCCTTGATAAGCTTCAGGTTTCTAGGAACAAGACTGTGCCTTACCCTGTCAACTATCATGCCCCACCCCACCTAAAGGGGCCCTTCTGGATTTTCAACCTGTTATTAGGTCCCACCGTTAGCTGTTCCAAATGCTGCTCTACCTCGTCATCCCTGACCTCTGCAGAGAGCCCTCTCCTACACCACCCATCACTCTCTACTACCTATGAAGACCTCCACATTGCAGGAGCCGCACCTCCCACGGCCTGAACACCAGGAACTGTCTAGCTTATTGGGCCTCGCGCTCAGTACAGGCCTACAAAGAAGCAGGTGTTTGAGAAAGGCTTTTTGCTGATATTGAAAATAACAATATCAGCAGCTAAAAGAATAAAAGCACATGATATATTATTTAGGAAATGCTGCCTTTCAGTTGTTTTCTGATGTCACATTGTATATCGCATCCTCTGGGTGGGGTCTGGAGAAGAGCCACCTCTCTCACTGGCCTTCTGCTTTGTCTAATCTAGTGAGGATGACGATCAGGTGTGGAGCCGAGGCTGCTTAAAAGCCTGGCAATGCAATCCACAAATCGATCAGATACATGAGAAATTCCTTGAGCGAAAACAACTAAATATAACATATAAACATATTAATTTAGAGGGAAGACACAACTCTTTGGAAACCTAAAATTTTTAGGGAAATAAAATAGTAAATGTAATTTTTGTATATGCTATACCATCAAGGAGCCCTGGTGGCAAAATGGTTAAGCACTTGGCTGCAAACCAAAAGGTCAGTGATTCCAACCCATCCGCGGGAGAAAGATGTGACAGTTTGCTTCTATGAAGATTTACAGCCTTGGAAACCCTATAGGAAAGTTCTACTCTGTCCTATAGGGTCACTATAAATCGGAATTAACTCCATGGCAATTTTTTTTTTTTTTTTGCTATACTATCTCAAAACTGTACATGAGCCTCCCAAATTCTCATGGTGCCATCAGTGTTTGAGGTGTAAAAGAAATTTTGGATTAATTTTGTAGTAACTATTTTACAAAACAACTGGCAATGGTTGGAGTTAGCTTCTTGCAAGAAATCGATTGAATACATGAGGAATTCCTTGGGGGCAAACAGCTAAACATAATTTAAGTTGAAACTGTTAATTTAATAAACTTAAATGGCAGGAATTGTTGTGTATTACCCTGAGGAATCTAGCACAGCACACACATAGTCTTGCATGTAAGCCTGAGAAGGTGTTTGACTACAAAGAGAAACAGGCCACACTCTTCAGTCTGAGGGCCTGGAATTCTTTTCTGAAGAATTCACCTCTTCTTCCTATTTATATTCTCTCTCTCTCTCTCAATAACTCCCTCCATCCTTCTCTCCTTCCCCATTCCCTCTTTCCTTTCTTTTATCAGACACTAACTACATACACTCCTATGATTTTATCTTCTGCGGCTCTAAGACGACATCTTAGGCTTTCCTTCAAAATACATCATCCATTTAGCACATTTTCACTAAGCACCTGCTACCTACTAGACACTATTCTAGGCACTGGAGAATCACAGATGAAAAGATAGAGTCCTGGTCCTTAAGAAGTTCAGTGAAGAGAAAGAGACAGGTGGACAATGGAGGTAGATTTAAGATATTAGCCATGGAAACCTCGGAACCTACCAAGGGAAGAAGGAGAAGATTATGCAAAGATGTTGCTACTTGATGTGACTCATGAAGGAGAAGCATGGCCATCTGGCATACAGAAAGGAAGAGGTGAGAGAGTAAGTAAGGGGAAGTCTCAGGGACTAGTATGAACAAAGGTAGGGGGGAATCAAATAGCCTAATGGGTTCAACGAACTACAAGTTATTTGGCCTGGCGAGATTCCAGGATCCATATGGGAGACTGTCGAGGAGTGAGGCTAGAGAGTCCTCGAGGTTAGGGAGGAGGCATCAGAATGTCACTGGAGTTCACGGGCCTGTAATCCTCTCTCCATCATTAACTATCGGCCCCTTCTGTGGGCCTCTTTGCTCTTTGGGAAGCTCGCAGCCTTGAGGTGAGAGCAAAGGCATCAAGGCTGAGAGTAGGATTTGAGGCCGTCTGCAGGCCCTCCTGTGCCTCAGAACAGGGAGTGCACACCAAGATGTGCAGGGCTGCAAACAGCATGCCATTGAAATGTTTGGGAAAGGATTAAAGCCATGTTCTTCAGATGAGTGAAGAGGAGTTCCAACATCAGATGTACGTGGTTATTGCTAATGCCATTCAAATTTGGAATTCACTCTGGTGGCTGAAATCAACATTTCGCACAAAGGGAACCTGAACAATTATTATCTGTAAAGAGCATTATCCACTCCCTGTGTGCAATTTATTGGCCCAGAATATCAGGTTAGCAAGCTGAAATAATTAAACATCAGGCCAGCTGTTTTAGGCAATTAGGTAACATTTTTCATTTAGGAGACCACACATCAGAGAGGAGACAATATGGAGATAAGACTTGGGTTTTGATTTACTGAATCTCTGCTGCAGATAAGGCCTAGCTTTTTGGAATTCTTTGGGCAATTACTATTTCAGGCTTGGCAAGAACTTGAGTCTGAAAGTAACTATTGGGCTTGTCTTGGCAAGACTCAAAGTCACTGTAGTTCTAAGGTTGTCCCAGGCAGCAGTAGAGGGGAAAGTCAGTGGCAAAGAGGCCGGGAACTGTAGAGCCATTAGGAGGGGTGTTGCAGGCTTGGAGCTTAGAAGAGGCCAAATCTGGTCCTCCCACCACATGTTCTTAGAGAGGGAATGCGGTCAGATGGTAAAGGCCCAGGCCTGCTAGTTAGAATTCTGTAGTTCCCTTCCTGGCATCTGTTCTTGTCAGTTCTGCAGGCATTGCTTACACTCCCTGCCTTAGTATCCTTTCCTGTAAAAGAGGAGAAGGACTGAGCATTTTTATGTTTAGGGGGAAAAGAAAAGAGGTGTGACTGGCAGGTTGCCAAATGGTGCTGGCTTAGCCTACACTGGGGGACAGGGGAATGGGCATTAGAAGAAAGACTTTAATTTCCTTCCTGCCACTAACTGACAAGGTGACTATGGTCAAGTCCCCTCCACTGTCCGAGCCTCAGCTTCCACAGTATTAAACCAGGGAGCTGGAGTAGACAAGATGATCACTAAGGCCCCTTCTAGTTCTGACATTCTACTATTCTAAGATGCCAAACAAGATAAATTGCTGCGCTGAAAGCAAGCAAGATTTTCTTTGAATGGAAAAGAGAAAAAGCCTGTCTGCTGCCAGCTGATTTCCCCCACAAGATTCTGGAGCCAACAATAAGTATGGGGCAGGGAGAGCGGGGCCGTCTGAGGAGACAGCAGGCCCGCATGTGGTCACTGGCTACACTGTATTGAAACATCTCTTGCTTGAGCTCTTCCACTTAATTGGGAGCTTGCCTTTCCAGTTGTATATTTTTATCCTGTGCCCTGGAACCCAAACCATTAGGTTTGTAGCCAAAGACGATTTCTTGTTTAATCGTTAACTGCTTCGGCACTGTGGAGCTCTATCCCAGCCGGAAAGTCATCACCCAGATGCTGCAACTCTTCAGCAAGCAGGACTCGAGGGAGGATGCTGAGCTGGACTAGAATTCAAGTTCTCTACTCCAACTTTGGAAATAAATCCCCTACACTGTCTGGCCCCCACAAATCTCAGTTCAGCCAGGCCTCTCCTGTGGGGTTACTCTGCTAACAAAATGCTTGAGATCAGCAATTCTTTTCTACTCTTACCCACTCTCAGTGAGGAGCCAACTGGGCTATTCCTTAGGCTCCACTTTCCATGTCTGAAATGTGGTTGAAAACTAATATTCCAGATGTTTCCTCATATTTTAAGTGGAACCACAGATTAAGCATCCTGCAGGAAGGCAGTACAGCACAGTGGAAAGAGTATGGTCTTTGGGGTTGGACAGGGTTTTGAATTGTGGCTCCACACTTTCTAGCTGTATGGCCTTGAGAAAGTATTGATTCCTCGAACCTCAGTTTCCTCTTCTGTCAAAACAAAAACATCCATTTCTTCCACTTGGCAGTAACCTCCATGAGTACAAAGGCTGTCTGTTTTGTTCATCACTATGTAGTCTAAGCCTAACACATAGTAGGTTTCTCCATAAATACATACTCAGTCAGTGATTAAAAATCTCACAGGATTTTAAGGAGATAAAGATTAAAGATGTGAAGTGCTTAACCCTGTACCTGACATTTGGAATCACTTAGTGCTGCACTAGTCTGTAGTACTTGGGGACACAGTTCTACCTGAGTGAGATGGATGCTCAAGGAGGACTATAAGGCCTTGGTTATGCCCATTTAAGTTATGAAGAGGCTACCTCATGGGAGAAAAGACAAGCCATTTAGAAAGCTCTTTGATTTGGGGGTATTTTCCAATATAATCAGTGCTGACTCTGAAGTTACTGTTGAAGCTCACTCTTTGACAACAGAAAAAGAAGCCAATCAGATACAAAGCCACTGATGTCACTGATGGTGGTAGAAGGTCCTTCAGTAACACCCATTGCTTCCTGGCCTTAGGGCCTTCCAAGGAGATTCACAAAACTAGACACAGGCATGGAAACAAGATTCCCTAGAGCCCCTGGTACACTAGACTATTGTTTCAGGACAGAAGCAACTCAGAACAAAATGGTGAGTGGGATTTTCCTTGCATGGGCCACAATACATATGTTTGTTCAAGAAAAAAAAGTTGGAGCAAGAAGACATGAACGTCTGCTGCTAAAGAAAAGCCTGTTTGTGTCTGCCACAGTGGCGAGATTGTTCAGAGAGTTCATCCTGAAAGTCCAATTACCCCAACAGCATGGCCAAGGTCAGTATCATTTTGGGGTATGCCAACAACTCCAGCCACTTTAGTACCAGATGTGAATTACACAGGGTATCTGCCTCTGGGAGAACTGGCCTCCACTAGACTTGCTAGCTCATTTGGGCTATCAGACATTACCTTTCTCCTTGTTCCCTTCCATTTCCTTGGGCAGACCTGTCCAATGCATACCTCCATAGATACCAAACAACCATAACATGCAGAATTCTGGACTCATTTTGTTGAGATTTGGGTTGAGTGTTACCTACAGGGTGAATTAAGGAGAACTTGGCAAGGGCCAATACCTCTTAAGGATGACCCAGGGCCTACATTTGAGAAGGAAGGGATCCAAAGATTTTCTGTTCCTGCTGTTTCTAACAGAACTCCCAGAAATCACAACAATCTGGAGAAGTAGAAGTCATACGTGGCTGAGATGTGAAGTGACCTATTTACTTTAACACTTTACTTAAAAATGTATCTTTTAAATGCAGGATGCCAAGTTACCTTCTGCCCCACATTTCAAAGGGATTTAAGGGGAACAATTTACCTCACAAACTGTTCAATCAGCCTAGAAATTAGTCCACACTTGTTTCTCCAAACAGTAAATAATGTATTCGAATCCTGGTGGTGCAGTGGTTAAGAGCTCGGCTATTAACCAAAAGGTTGGCAGTTTGAATCCACCAGCTGCTCTTTGGAAACCCTATGGGGCAGTTCTACTCTGTTCTGTAGGGTAGCTATGAGTTGGAATTGACTTGATGGCAAGGGGTTTGCTCTTTTGTTTTTTAATATGCTTTTAAAGAACATATAGCTAAACTTTTCACAGACCAAATAGCCTGAATAGAGATCTGAAATTTGGACTTTGAAGGATGCAAACTCCATCTATCATGGCAAGATCCAATCTTGGAGTGGTACCAGCACATAGAATCTGCAGTCTTTGCTGAGGTCAGTTATAAACTTCCTCAAAAGAAAAATAATTGTAAATCAATGTCATAAGGTAAATCTATATGTGCTAATATGGAAAGCAAATTAGACTTTCTGTATCATATGATCTTTAATGAGAAAAAGATAGACATACATCACATTTATATACATATATACAATATATGTGAAAATAATAATAAAATACTAATATTAATAACTGATAATACTTACACAGCATTTACTGCTGGGTAGTATTTATCTGGGTGGTTGGGGAAACAGTATTTTAAGTGTTTTGCACATATAAATTAATTGAATTCTCACAACAACCCTAGGATTTAGGCATACTATTTTATGAAGAAATGGAGGCACAGAGAGGTTAAGTAATTTGTCTAAGGTGACACAGCTACCAAGAGGAAGAGCTGGGATTTAAAGTCAAAGCGGACTGTTAGAGTCTGTGTTATTATCTACTAAGCTAAACTGCCACTAATGTCCTGAATGATACTCATAAGCTATTTGAAACATAGCCTTCCCTGTATGCACTATACCTGCCTCCCAGCTGCCTCCCCAAAACACATAGCAAACAGGTCAATAGAATTGGGAGTCCTTTTTCCACCACAATATTTACCACTATAACGATCTCAATATATCAATCTCTAGAACTAGACTGTGAACCCTTGGAGGGCAAGGTAGGGAGGCCTATTCCTCTTTATGTCTCTCACACTTCCAAGGTTTGGTTCATGTTGTTGTTGTTAGGTGCTGTCAAGTCGGCTCCAACTCATAGTGACTCTGTGTACAACAGAACAAAACGAAACACTGCCCGGTCCTGCACCATCCTCACAATCGTTACGCTTCAGCCCACTGTTACAGCCACTGTGTCAATTCATCTTGTTGAGGGTCTTCCTCTTTTTTGCCAGTTCATAGCTTGGCTTAATATCTGGGCTCGGGCGAAAGTCTAGTTTCTGAGATATGGTTCACACACAGGCTTGAGAGAGATGAGAGTTCTTTAAATGGTTTCATTCCAGATTATTCAAAAGAACCTTTAAGTTAGGGGTTTGTGAGCCAAAGGGATGGAAGCTCATATGCATCTAAGCATAGCAGTGAGGGAGGGCTGGGAAGCTATGGAGAAAGAAGAGGAGTGATACCTTTGATCCATCCACCAGGCAAACCATGGCAATTCCCACTGATAAGTGAGAACCACAACCAGGTTCATTAATCTCTGCATTCTTATATTTACTATTATTAACCATAGGAAAGTCAACAACTAATTCCTGCTACTTGGCGGGGAGACGGCTTCTTTATTAAGGAAACACAAGGTGGTAGCCTAAATGTTGTAGTCTTTATAAGGAAAAATGCTTGAAGCACACTTCTTTCCCTTAATTTTATACCTTCGTCTATAACCACTGACTTTCTCATTTGCTAGTGTTCATGGATTCCTGTTACAAATTGCCATTTGACTTCACGGGTCTCTTCCCGCAAGGGTATACAGATTCATGGGAAGCTCTGGTCTATCCTCTTGCTATCCTGTCCTTCCTCTTCAACCCACAGACCCATAAACAGGCCACCACTTTCCCACAGTGGCTGCTTCACAACTCAAAAGCACTGGGGCCACGTCTCCAGCTCTAGACTTTGCTCAGAGTGCCTGTGCTTTGCTTGGGAAAGGAGAGGCACTTCAGGAAGAGGAGGCAACACCTATCTGGGATGGTAACTGTTGTTTCTCAGAAAAAACAAACAAATCAAAATAGTTTCTCACTCTGTGATGAAGGTGGGAAGCAGAGGGTAAGTAAGGCAGGGAAGGGTCAGGGCCACACTAGCCATGCTATAACCCATCTATCTGACTTCAAGTCCATAGGTATTGCCCTCTAAGTAACTCCTTGCTACCTCTTCTACAAAAGGACAGTTTGGGGAATGATGCTGTAGAGTATAGTATTTAAGCATTTTCATGTCTCCCCATACCAGTTCCCTCAAAAAATTTACACTGTCTCCCTTACAGCCCCTCATTATCCTAGAATGAATGGGGGCAGGAGAAGAGGAGACTCTGGATATCTTTTCCATCTTGAAAATTTCAGAGTTGTTTGCAAATCAGAAGAGAATTACCTAATTCCCCCAAGAGCATCCTCACACAGACTAAGGTTCTTTTTTCCCTTGTCACTAAATCCAAGGCTGAAAGGAACATTACTCCTTGTGGAGGGGAAAAAAAAAAATTAACCGTTGCTTGGGTCAAGAATAATAGACTCCAAAAGGAAAAAAGGATTCTATGATGAAAACACTCAGGATAGGTGAAAGAGGCCCCCAGAGTCTCTGCTGGGGGAGTCCACATGGCCGGATAGAGCGGACACATATAATATTCTCCCAACCTACTTATACAACCTACTTATACTTTGGTACATAAACTTTATAAATATAATGTTGGCAGATTGTGCTGCATAAAAAAGTAGCTGAAAAAACTCAAACCATAAATAATGCCAAGTAATAAAGGAGGTGAATGTTTCTGTTATTAGATTCTTTCATTGTATAAATCTGTTTAATAAGCTCGCTAGGAATCACTGATAGAAAACAGACTTAGTATGGTGTTACAGACCAACCTGTTCTAAAAGGCCAGTATGGGAATTCGTGCCAAGTTACATTTTTTTTTGTTCTTAACCAACGCAACTTAAAATGTAATTGTTGTTTCCCTGTTCAAAAATGGAAAATGTCTTATGAGGTGTGTTTGGGGGGGGTATAAGGCATGCTCAGTCTCACAGAGCACTCCTGCCCACCTTCCTTAACCACTGCCCCCTTGTCCTCCAATACTCATTGTTTTGAAGGCACTTTATGGTATTTTCAGATCACGCAGCCTTTGTCTTACTATTGGGGGTCTGTGTATGACTCTTGCTTTTTAGAACCCTATTTCTTAACATTTGTATGTGTGTGTTTAAAAAAAAATCCCTCCAAATGTCCTCCTTTTGACCCAAGACCCATGGCAACCACTTTGGCTAAAGAAATTCATTCAACAATAGAGGGGGTGGGGAAGGGGACGTGGTAGGATGGTGCGGGGGGGGGGGGGGGGGGGGTTGGGGGGGAGGGGGAAGGAGAATGGAATGGAAGTCCCTGGGGTCACATTCATCTTCCAACACTATGGTTTCTAACAGCTTGTTGATGTTTTTCTGAGGTTGGTTACTATCATCATGATGGGCTGTAAAATGAAACACTATAAACTAGCTGAAGGCTTGAGTAGAAATATTTGCCAAATGGCATAAACAACAACACCGGGAGTCCCACATACTCAGACACACTTACAAAGCTTGGCCAAGTGTACCCACACTGTTGTTTACAGCACTGTGATGCATAAACTCCACTATCTGGCCAGTCTAGTTTCTGACCCTAATTCCCAGGTCCCTTTTCAGGAGGCCCACACACAGCTTTCTTCCAAGGGTTTGCTAAATAGATAAAACAAAGTAATTTGATGAAATAGATTATTTATCTGCCCAATTTAATTAGTGCTTGGAAAATTTTAGTCTCAACAGTATAATGGTACATCACTTGGAGTTGCTCATATAAGATTATTTGTGTTACATTTGTACCTATGTGTCAGATGTTTTGCTACGCATTTTGCATAGGTCATATGAAAGTATCTAATAGAAGGTATTCTAAAAAATTAGATAAAAGTTTGAATTAAATATGGAGCCTATGGTTATCTCCCAAGAAGTTGGGCATTAAATCCTTAGGAATGTAACCCTTTCTAGAATACTTTAGATAGGAAAAAGAAATTCATTGTAGAGCACTTTGACATGAAATTAACTAGAGGCCTTTCCATAGTTTCTCAGACTTACATACCCTCTGCTGCTGAGTCAATTCTAACTCATGCTGACCCCATATGTTACAAAGTAGAACTGCTCCATAGGGTTTCCTTGGCTGTAATCTTTATGGAAGCAGATTGCCAGGACTTTCTTCCCCAGATTTATATGGTTCCTTTTATTTCTGAATATTAATTTATTTCGGCAAAACCCCATTGTGGGTTTTACACAGGTAGATGCCAAATGCAGAGGATAAAGTTTAAAAGGACCTTTTACATGTTGGTAAGAGGTTAAAGAAAGTTAATTCAACGTTTAATATACTTATAGCCATGGTAAGTGCAATGGGAGAAAGAAAGGATGGATTATTCTCTGAGCTTTCAAAGAACTTGAGTAAAACTCTAGTAAAATCTAGTAAAAGTAGAGGGAAAGAAAGATGGGAAAAATTACAAGTAATATTCTTTATCCCCCAAAAGTGAACTAAAAACTGATAGAAAAACTGCCTCTGGGAAAAGCAATCCCTGACGAATCTCATGGCTGTGACAGAACTGCCATGCACTCTTCATGACTGTGGAAATGGGAGAACCAACATTCATCAAGTACCACCTCAAGGCTATCACTGTGCTAGGCCCTTAGCTCAGTCCCTTCTTTTCTAATTCTGTGGCTTGTGGGGAAAGAAGCAAAAGAAAATCACAGGGACTCAGTAGGAATGACTCCGCTGAACACTGACAGACCTTTGAGAGAATTACAGAAGCCGAGGAAACTGGCTCAGAGGCTCTAATACCAAATGGGCCAAGAGACCCAAACCTGTTCCTAGAAACATCCAAAGCCAAGAAAATAACTAAAAGTTAAAAATAATCGTTTTACTTAAGCCTAGAGAAAAACTCAAAGTTCCATGAAGCAACAATCAATAATAGTTAAAATCAATAGGTAATAGTACCTATGGGCTTATTTTCAGAGAAATATTTTAAAGAAAACTTCTTTAATTATCTCCAAAAATTAGTATTTGGTGATAAGGACTATGTTCCACTTCTTAAGGTGAGTTTTGTTTTCATTTAAAAACAAAACAAAGTCTGCTAATTTCTAATAGCTACATCTAAGGCTGACGTTTGGCTGATAAATAGTTATAACCAAACCACCATTATAGTGCTGAGCTACTTGAGTTGTAGGCAGAGTTTCCATAAGGAAATAAAAATAGCACATCCAAACAACAGAAGGTTCCATATATGCATTAACCTCACTTTTTCTTCACAATTCAAGTGCAGAGACTCTACGGAATATACCCAAGATCACACAGCTGCCATGCCAAGAAGGGAAACCAGGACTAGGACTCAGGTGTACTACCTTTTGTACTATGCCACACTGCTTTCCCACATACAGGATTTGATGCTTTATCATGTTTTTATCAATTCTGTTTGAAAACTGGAAACACATTCTAACACATTGAGGCCTCCTAAGTCAGAAGCCACCCAGCACCCTGGCTTAGCTGCACTGATGTAGAAATCAGAGGATAAATTTCAGGGCTAAATACAGTAAAATAAGAGGGAAGCACATAGACCTCAGGGATTACCTCTTGCTTTCAGTTCATAATGATGTCTTTCTGGCAGGACCACGACAAAAAAAAATATACCAATATAGGCAGTCATCATAACTGATTACTTACTACGTGCCAGTAACAAATATTCCGTCATTTGATCCTTACCACAATTCAGTGGGTAAGGTATTATGCAAGTTCACACAATAAAGTGATAACCAATGGATCTGAGTAGAGGCATGTCAATCTTTCAAAGGTCCTGCTCTTTGTAGTATGTCAGGTTTTTCTTCCAGCTGGGCTTAGTGCTGCTCTCGGCTCACTGCCGACTTCGCCATGTGTGATTGGTGCTCTGCTGCTTTGCTGTTTCTCACACTATACTGAAGAGAAAGGAAACGGTTTACCCAAATGAGCAGCTGAATCAGAGTTCAACTGATTATTGACTATCCACTGGGGTCACCTGACAACCCGAAAAGAGTCTTCCCCACCCACTGACTAATGTGAATATTCCATCTTTAGAGGAATAGAGCCCTGTAAAATTGGGAATCCTTCTAAGAAAGGTCACACTTGAAGATATGACAGTCTACTTCTATAAAGATTACAATCTTGAGAACTCTATAGGGTAGTTCTGCTCTGTCCTACAGGGTTGCTATTAGTTGAGATCAACTTGACGGCACACAGTAACAACAGGCAACTGGAAGAGACATGGTAGGAATCGATATACTATGGAAGTGTCTATCTGTTTCAGGTACATTTAGGTGTGTACAGCATTCTATGAAAGTCCAGAAGAGGTGTAACTAGTATATTTGCCTTTCCTTTCTTTCTCCCTCCCTCCCTTCCTTCCTTCAGATAGGATTAGATAAGGCTTCTCAGAGGAGGTGACATCTATGCTGAGTATCACAGTATGAGTGGGAATGGAAAAGCAAAGGTGAAAGGGCACTCTAGCCATCAAATACGGTATGAGCAGATGTGCAGAGGTATAAAACAGTATGACTAATATGGGGAACTACAAGAAATCTGGTGCTGCTGAAGCATAAAATTCAGGAAGGCAGATAGTGGTTGGAACTGTGGATATAGAGGCAGGCAGAAGCCAGACCAAGGAGAGCCTTCCTTGTACACTATGCTAAGAAGCTTGGGCTTTATACGGTGGGTAAACAGGGAGCCTCTGGAAGACTTTAAAAGGGCACTGACATGGCCAGAGCAGCAGCATCACAGGATAGATAAGTGGAAGCCACCGTGAAGGCAGGTAGACCATATAATTGCAATAATGAGGCAATGAACTAGGTTGTGGTAATAGGAATAGAAATGAGAAAGGACAAATTTGGGAACTATTTAAAGGGGGAAAAAAAACAAAAAACAGGAGATGTTGGTGATTTACTGGATGTGGAGAAGTGAGGGAAAAGGAGGCAGCAGTGAAGATGACTCCTAAATTTTCATTTTATTGACAGGGTGGATGGTTGTGCTACCAGCTCAGATCAGGATTCAGAAAATAATGACTAACGGCATTGCTGGGAGTGGAGTATGGTTAGAATGGGTTAGGGTAATAACCCATCCTGACCATAAGAGTAGCAAAATTATGCCTACTTTTCATCCATCCAACAACTATGACTGAGCACCTACTAAGGCACAGAATTTGGTGCTGGGGTCACAGAGATGACTTGTTAGCCTCTGCTTTCCAGGAACTTATAATCCAGTAAGGAGACAGAAACATCAGCAAAAAATCATAGCCCTGTTTGAGAAGTGATCAATACAGAGGCAACAAAAGGGGAGTAGAGACACCCACTCCACCTCAGGCCATGCAGAAACAGGCAATGGAAGAGTGGATGAGCACTGACATGAGCCCGGACCCCCTTCCTGCGGAGTAGTCACTCCTACTGCACCACCCTCCCCTAAAAAGAAGTCCAGGGCAGTAATGAGAAATGACAGCAGGAGAAGAAAGCAACAAAGTCCAATTAACAACAGGTGGTAAGGCTGTCAGTTCAAATCAGCTTCCTGGGAGCCAAGCAGAGATGGCGCTGAATCTAGATCAGTATTCAAACTCTATTAAACCTACAGCACTAATTGCTCACTGAAGCCCATGTGTTCCTTCTCACCCACTGGATGTTTCTCTGGCAGTTCAGAAGTTCCAGGCTATTGCTGTGTCCCCAAACATAGATGCTTGTTTACATTCTTTCCCTACTCTTGTAGATACAGCACTCTTTTTTTCTTTTTTTAAGGCAGCTCAGAAGATGCCCACCAACTAGGCCTCCTGTAGCAGTATGCTTAAGGAGCTCTGGTGCCCCATAACCCCTCTCCATTTTGTCTCAATAAGATGACATTCAAATATTATTTGAAAAATCAATAATATCCTTAGCTTTGCTGTGTCAGCAGAGCTGCTGAGCACACAGGGCGATGGCTGTGATGCATACTGATCCATCTCAGAGGTCCCACTGTTAGGAAATCCTTGCCTTTAATGGCCTGTCTAAAGGCAGGCTGCAGAGCTCATCACCAGTTTGCTTTGAATTTCCTAGAACCACAGATGGCTAGATGGTTATAGATCATCTTCTTTCTCAAAACCCCTCCTGCAAAGACGAGAAACTTAGGAAGTTAAATCTGACCTTATATCCCCTGAGTCTACTGCCAGAACTGTCCCATCTCACTGCCTCTCTTCCACAAAATTTGAACTACTACAGACTTATCTTAGATAAAAATACACCCAGGGACCATGGCTGACCTTATAAATGAAGAGACAAATAAAGTAAGATGGTCTTTTCTCTCGGTGCTGGGGAAACAAACAAACAACAATAACAAAAAACAGATTCTGGAATCCTGTCACTCATTAACGTAAGCTAAGCTCCCTACATCTTAGTTTTCTTAGCAATAAAAAGGGAATAGTAATGATATAGGCCTTGCAAGATGGCTGTGAAGATTAAATATAATAGCATAGGGCTCTTGTAGGTGAAGAGACTACCTAAAATTAGTGTAAGAAAATTCTGCATCTTAATTTCCAGTTATTAATTCATAAACTTTAAAGAGGATATACTATTCCTCAAGTTAAGAGTCTAAAAATGACCATGCTAAAAAAGCAGGAAAATTTGCATTTCATTATTGGAATGGTGTGGTTAGCATGTTGAAGATTCTATTAGATGGTACCAATTTTCACATTAAGTGGACATGAGTTATTGCTGAATACTTGAAGCTGTCTCTGGAGAATAAGACGTCATAGCCACATAAATGGCCAAGTCAGATCCCATGGTATGTCTTGATGTGACATTAAGAAACGAAATGAGAAAAGTCAAGTTATACACCAGAGAGAACAGGGGAAGCCTGGAGTGGGGGAGGGGAGAATTCTGACTCTTTCTCCTGGCAGGGCAAGAGGTAATAAGCTGATTGTATGTGCAGAGAATCTCAATTTTGAGAGAACTAGCCTTTCCCTGGCAAAGACATTGGGCTCTTATAGGATGGGGATTGAGTCCAAAGTGGCTCTGACTTACCCAGTTGTAGGGATGACTTGTCTTCTTTTTGATTTACCACTTAAAAAAATCCTTTATATGAAGATGTGAAATTGCAGTACATAAATTTGTGAGATCAGTGGAGAGGAAACAGATTTCTCACATTGCAAAAGAATCTTTTATTTTTTTTGCTGAAAGGTCCTTGAAAAATTGTAAACCCATGCAGAGGTTGTTAGCCTGGGGTCCACCGGTCCCCAAATGATCCATGAATAGAATTCAAGTGGCCTGTGGATTTGGCCAGAAAAAAAAATTACATCTATATTTTCATTAACCTCTAACTGAAATCTAGCACTTACATCAATTATGAATGTAGGCAATAAACAGAAATTTCACATTACTGTTGTTGCAATTTACACCAAGGACTGACAAACTTTTTCTGTAAAGGGACAGAAGGCAAGTATTTTAGATTTTGCCACCCATATAATCTCAGTCACAACTATTCTACTCCGCTGTTGTAGCATGGAAGCAGGCATAGGTAATGTACAAATGAATTAATGTGGCTGTGCTCCAATAAAACTTTATTTACAAAATGAGTCTCTAGGCTGTAGTTTGCTGAACAAGTCATGTACATGTTGCAACTTGGTCATTACAGTGTGATTAGTTCTAACTATTTAATATGTTAAAAATAAGTACATATATTGCTATATCATAAATATGTGGGCATTTAAACTATTTTAGTTATATTCCTATTCATTTTATTTTATGCATTTGAAAATATTTTAAGAAGGGATCTATAGGCCTTACCAGACTGCCAATGGTCCATGGCACAAAGAGATTAAGGTGCCCTGTCATAGACGTAGTTAAGAGCTTCTTTACAAATGACTCCTGGGCAGATGCTAGAAGTAATGGGGAAGAGGAAAGCTGGAAGAACAAAATCAGAGTGGCAGACGGCATTGTCGATCAAAGCCAAACAGATACGAGATAAAAACCTCTCCAAACTTTCTATGGCATTTGATGGGAGAAAAAGAATTATTTTCCCTATTTTCAAAGACTGCATAAAGGGAGGTGCACATCTTGTACATTTCTCCTCTATTTGTTTCAGACAGTCACTCACTAGTCCCATCTTTTATTCCCATGCCATTACTTCTTGCTGCCACACATTTTTCCTAAGCGTTTATAAATGAAACCTGTTACTTAAATGGATTTATATACACCAAATTAAAACTTGCCTTACTGATGATTTCCTTCCCCAAATGTCACCTGAGGAGCAAGTATTCTTTTGGACATTTTCCTTTCAGAAACCTCAAGTTGAAGGGGAGGACTTGGGGACCAGACGCTTCTGTGTGTCTGACCAAGGTCAAAGCTCTGTGAAAATATCCTTAGGGTTTTGGGACACTAAAACCAACTGGGAGTATACGTGGCAAGTCACATCTTTGCTTTTTCATGGAAGACTGGCTGTTTTGTCCTTTAAGTATAAGCTGTATTTACTTCAAATAAAGCAACAGCAAAATATAATGTGAGGAGAAAGCACCTTCTGCTTAGTTCTGTACTAAACAGCTCTGGGTTACATTTACAATTTTAATAAACTGATTTGTCAAAACCGTCAGAATCAAGGGAGATCATCTGGATACCAGATGAACAAAAATATCTGTAATTATAAGTTGTCCATTTTTTCTCTTTCATCTTCCATATATGTATCTGTGAGCAGCTACATATTTTCATGCACATACATACACATAAATTTTAAATCATTAAATAAAAAAGGAACCTTTCATAATAGAATTCAGGAAAGCAGAAAATACAGTTCTCCTGGGATACCAATGGGACTTGAAGGCTAGCCTGCATTCCCCCCATCTCAGGACCAACATCCTCTTGCTGAACCATTCTGTCAGAGCCCAAACATTTCAGTCTCGTTACCACCTGGATTGTTACTACTCCTTGCCTGATCACTCGCGTGCTATGTGACTACAGGCAAGTAACCAAATCTCTCTGGCTCTCTGACATGTATGTGAAATAAAAATTCTGATGCATGCTAACTGTCTCAAATTAAGAGGCACAAGTATAAATAAGATTGTTTTGGTAAAGAACCTCAAGTTCTCTGAAGAAAGATATTATGAACTAATCTTACGTTGTCATTAATTAATTCAAATATATTACCCCCCGTTTTAAATTATGACATGTAACTACTTTCAGCTGGAAGGTAGCCTGCATTTTTGAGACATGGAAATCTCTGTTGCCACAGAAAGAATGAGTGGAAAGATGAGGGATGCAGCCTGAGACACAGAAATGGAATGAGCGTGCGTCCCACTTGACAGGTTGTGGGATATCTCCTTTGGGGGTCTAGATTCTGGGTCCCTTTTGGAAGTGTTTGGAAAGGCAGTGGGCTAGTTATCAGTGATCTTTTTCGCTATTATTCTCAGGGTGGAGAGTTTGAGCTAGAGAATCAACTCACATGGAGAATGAAGATGCTGAAGAGAGCTAGTGCTAGCACTGACAGAAGGACCAGGGCATTTGGGAGAGTTTCCATATACTAGAGCTGAATGACCTTTTCATTTCATTTTTATTTTAAGATCAGTAAGGAATGCAGTCTCTAGATGAAGCCAGCTAGGGAGCTGACTTTTTTTAAAGGACTGACGGGGAACTGAGTTTTAAACCTCTGACATTCTAAATGACCCTTGATTGGTTAAGGGCTGTAGTGAGTGTCTCTGTGGCAATTTTCCAGCCCTGCTACACACCAGGCACAAAGTGCTGGGAAGTACAATTTACTGAAGTATTTTTCTGATGTCCAGGGCCTGTATCTTTGGTGAGTAAGAAGAATCTGTCATTCTAAGCAAGACTAGTAGTCTTTTCAAACCAGAAATGAATACAGATATAGAATGATCCTACAGTGATCTTAGAAACCTGCTAGGAGAGGTTCCTTCATTTTCTAGGAAGCTAAGAGCCAGAAGGGGTAAGCGACTTGCCCAAGGCCCCACAGTGAGCTAGTAATGAAGCTGGAGGGGGGACCCAGTTCACTCTCCTGACTGCTATCTAGAGCTCATGCTAGGCTCGGTGCTAATCAATGGTTCTTCTTTGATACTATTCCTTTTGGGTGATCTAGATAAAATTTCTCAAAAAAAAAAAAAAAAAAACAGTAAATCACTTGACTATAGAGATGAGTGGAATGTGTTACTAATAATGGATGCAGTAAACCATTTTTGAGAGCCTGGCCATTGGGTAGAAGTTATTCTCAGAGTGAACACAAACATCTATCCTTTCTCTAGACTCCCCATTTTACCTTCTCCATCAGGCATGGCTTGCCTCGTTTTATCTCTTCCCAACAACCACTGGGGATCCATATCACACTAATATCCTTTCTAGCAAGAATGAATACCTGGGCTTGGCTTTCTCTGTAGCCCTTCTCCTTTGCCTACCTCCATAGAGGTCTAGGTCTCTGTCAACAGTCATTTGTTAATTTGCTTAAACATCTGGTCAAATTTTGGAAAAATTCTCAACAGGAAGGTTTATGCTAACTTCTCTTGGAGGTTGAGCGTTTCCACATGACTCTCTTCCCCACCCCCCGCAAATAAATCACCAAGATTAGTGAGACAGCCTAAGCCAGTAAAGAGAAAATCAAGGGGTATGGCTTTGGCCCTATTTCTCTTGGTTGTTCTTAAATTCAATATGCTCCAAAGTAAAAATATCTTGTCTTCTCCATCTCCACCCTCTTCCTATATGAACGGCACTGCTTTCTACTAGTTGCCAAGCCAGAACTTGGGTATCATCATAGACTCCTCCCTCTTTATTACATTCTGGATCCAATTAACCCCCACAGAGCCCAGACCTTTCTTTCACATTTTGGTACCTCCTCTCCATTCTTACTATTATTACTTTACTTCAGGCATTTATCACTCCTCACTTAGATTAATACAGTTAGTACCTGACTGATTTTCCTGGATCCAGTCTCACCCCATTTCAATTCACTTTCCACACTGTAGCCAAAGTGGTCTTTCTGAAACATACATCTGATCATATTGCCTTGCTTAAAATTCCACAGGGATTCACCAAGGCGTTTAAGGTAAAATTCAAACTCTCTGGACCATGACACCCAAATTCCTCTTATGCCTTCTATTTCTCCTACTTCATCTCCTACAACTCCAAGCATTTATGCCCTATGTCCTGGCCTTCTGAACTACATTAATCTTCCTGTCTGTGCTCTGACCACTCTTGTCTATAGACTTTGTCCATGTTCTTCCATTTTCACTGCTGCCTGGCTAATTCCAACTTGTCCTTCAAGATTTGGTATAAGCAATAATTTCTTCAGGAAGGCTCCCCTGGCACATAGCTGATGCTTAGTAAACTTCTGTTGAATAAATGAATAAACTAAACAAAACAGTAGAAATGTGTTCTAGTAAATTGATCTCTTTACTACAGAAATTTAGTAATAACTGCAGAGGAGAGGGAAAGAATGCAGGCTGGGGAACAAGGACTCTGGCTGAAGGTGATATCAATGTCATGGCTTGGGCAGAAGCACTCTGTTTCATCTACCTTTTTAAAGTTGACTTTTTCAAAAAAGAAAGAGAACCCTAAAGAACAATCTCCCCACAAAGGACCAAAATTTTAGAACAATAATATAATTGTCTTCTTTGGAACCACTGTTGCTGTCATTGTATACCATCGAGTGGATTGTGACTCACAGTGATCCTATAGGACATAGTAGAACTGCCCCACAGGGTCTTCAAGGCTGTAAACTTTACGGAAGCAGAGTGCCACATCTTTCTCCCTGCGAGTGGCTGCTGGGTTCGAATGCCAACCTTTCGGATAGCAGTCAAGCACTTAACCACTGAGCCACCAGGGCTCTTGGAACCATTGAGAACCATCAAATCATAGCGACCACGTTATTTGCCTTTGCTGATTTTACCAACAATTGTCCTATCAAATTGTCATTAGGGCTACCCAAAGTAGCCACCAGGAACTTGGAGAACCCAAATAACCTCTGGGTAGAGGCCTGGGGGGATGAGAGAGTGGTAGAGGCAGACATGTTTTGCCTCATATGATGATGATATACAGTTAGAGTCTGTGTCCCTAGGAAGAAATTCTAGCAGGGCTATTTTACTTAACATTGCACAATAAAGCTCATTTTCAGAATAGAAAGAGAAATTTTTCCATGCCCCTCTTGGCCCAATGTGTCAGTTGTTTGAGCAACTGTTATGTTTAAAATTTTGATGGTCTACAGAAATTTCAAATGGAAACAACAGACATCTCAACAAGACTAGTCTTTTGAACTGAGTGGTATCAGAAATAGGCTTTACCATGACCAGGTAAAGAACTGGACAAAAGAACTGTCACCTGAAGGCCCTGCCTTGGCTCTTGGGGGCAGCAATCTCACAGAAAAGGGAGCTCCCCCCATTACCTCAGGGACAGAGACACTCTTCTGACAAAACTCAGTCTGTCCCTGCCTTGGGGATAATGCTGGGCACTGTCAGTCTCAGAGATAGGGGTTCTCTATCCACCCCCTCCCTCCAGGAGCCAGACTGCCCTTTGGCCGAAGTCTCTATCACCAACACCTCCTTGCTGCCATCACCTGCTTCTTATAAACCACTTCACTTGAGAATTAAGTTTTAGGAAGGAAGAAAGGGGTTGCAGGTTGCTAACCAGGCAGCCTAGTAATCCAGTATGATCATTCCAGATGTTGGGACCCACTTAAAGGGAGTTCCTTGTCTGGATTGCCCATCTCAGGCAGCTTATTATGGAGCGTGCCCTCCAAAGGTTTAGAGATAAGTCACAGGGGGAAGCATATTCCCCAATCAAGAGTTCATCACCCAGCAGGGGCTATTTAGAAGGTGGGATTCTCAGCTTGTCTCCTCCATAAGGTGACACCAAACCTTCCTGTCAGCCACAGTCTTGAGTAGTGATGTCATCAAAAGCTTTGGTCATGTGGGTGAAGGCAGTCTTTGTTTTCTGAATTACTGAGGTGACTGAATACTTAACTGACCTGCCATGCTGTAAGCACCTTAGGAGCAGAGAGAACTGTCTTAGCAGCAAAGACCTCAAAAGTAAGAAATGAACCAGAAGTCTTAGGAAAAATTGTCTTATGATGTCGTCTCAAAGCCCAGCTGCATCAAATTCAGGCTGAACCCCAGAGACTGGGATTGAATGGAACCTGGCAGAAAGGACTGGAATTGCTTTATTTTGTTTAAGTGACAACACTGTCCTGAGAACCCTGCAATCAGGCAATTCTGTCACCCAGTCTGGACCCAAGATTCAACTGTGTTAATGACTCAAGGCCCGTCAGAGGCTGTTCGCCCAAGAACGCCTAAAATAGTGAGTTGAAACAGCACTCGACAAGAGCTCTCTATTTCTTATCCCTCCTCAAGCTTCCTGAACTCATACTACCAGTGTGGAATTTTTTAATAACAAAAGGAATTCCAAATACCACGCTGTAGCTAGCGTAACTCTGCTTTCTCCTTCTATGGCTTAATCAAAAGTTTAAAGATACTTAGGATGGGTGATTCTTCCAAGACCGGTGGGAAGTTCCTCGTCCCTCAAATAAAGAGGTCAAGGACCTGTGAGTATGGGTACATTATAGCCTAATTTCTACTACCTACCTGTGGGCTCAGAATAAACACATAAGACACTACGTTTCAAGTCTCTTTTCGAGCTTAGTAAGTAACTCTATTATGAGTTTAATTATAGAAGTTGGAATCTGTTCTGTACATTTATTTTCTTTTTTTAATATCATTTTGGTGACTAGAAGAAGCAAGAATTAAGTGCTCTAATCTATGATTTAACTACTTTGACCATAGACATGATAACCTACTTTCCAGCAAAATGAGTTGCTACTTCCAGCAGATCTCCTGAATCCTGATGCATGTAATAGAATTTAAGCTTATGACCATATATGTAGTTCCCATCATATCAGCAGCAACGTGGTCTTTTCTCTTTTGTTCTTGGCCGTTGTTGATCCCTGTCACCTGGCAACAACATAAATGTTGTGACTTGATATCTTAGAAATACCTGGTCCCCTACAGCCATCACTTCCAGTTGACAGAATAAGACACTGTTCTGTCCTCTACTGGAGTTCTCTGATCCTTGTTTTTCTCATCTTAAAAATGAGTCAGGAGGCTTAAATTAGATGTTCTTAATTTTTTTCTCCATCTCACGTCTGAGATATAGACATCGCTACCATTAGGGTTGCTATGAGTCGGAATCTACTTGACGTTAATGGGGTTTTTTTGTTTGTTTTTTTTTTACCATTAGTAAGAGTGGGAATGATCTTTACATTGGGAAGGGGAGGTAAGAAAGGAGAGAAGAATTTATCAGAGTATCTTGGATTAGAGAGGCAGGGAGATCTTCTCAAATTATAAGTGAGATTTCCAGCCTAAAGGATTTCTAATGTCCCTTCTAACTATAAAACTATGACTACCACCATACTCCATCAATTCCCTAATCAATCTCTCCATTTGCTTCCTGTGAGGTTGAGGTTACATCTCTTTTAAGATTGTTGTTATTGTTGTTAGTTGCCGTCAAGGTGATTCCAACTCATGGTGACTCCATGTGTGTCACAGTAGAACTGCCCCATAGGGTTTTCAAGGCTGTGACCTTTAGGAAGCAGATCGCCAGGCCTGTCTTCCAAGAAGCCTCTGGGTGAGTTGGAACCATCAATCTTTTGGCTAGTAGTTGAGTGCTAAACCATTTATGCCACCCACGGACCTTTTAAGATTACATCAATAATATTTTTTGCTAACATACTTGTGGTCCCTGAACTTGCTCACAGAATATGAGTTCATAGAAGCTCTTCTGGTTGCCAAATTTTAGCAGTAATTGGCATTTATACTTCAAGAAATCTTTATTAAAAAATTATATATATATACCATCTAATACCAACACAAACAAACAAACCACCAAACCAAACCTATTGCTGTAGAGTCAAATTCTGACTCATAGCAACCCTGTTGGACAGAGTAGAGCTGTCCCATAGGGTTTCCAAGACTATAAATCTTTACTGAAGTAGACAGCCACATCTTTCTCCCACAGAGCAGTGGCTGGTGGATTCGAACTGCTGACCTTTCAGTTTGCAGCTGAGCGCTTAACCCCTATGCCACCAGGACTATACCATTTAATACATTTGTCAAAAATAACTCCTATAAATGACTTTTTCTGGCTTATATGATTGCTGGTTATTGCTTAAGTTTATATGATTTAATTGGATTTTTTTAATCACCAACTCTTCAACTTTGCAGATATTCTGTACGTACTGATGAAAAAGAGAGCTCCCCAGCCTCTTTTAAACAATGAAATTCACATACTTCATTACTTACAAGACATCACGTGACTGATAGCTCACAAGGCTGTATATGGTAACTTGGTCATCAAGTACAAGTACTGGGCATCAGATTAAGGGATTCTCTATATTCTCCCAACCTCCCTCTACTGTGCGCTCCACAAGCATAGGGCCCCTCTTTTTTTTTCAAATCAAACTAGCGGACTGTCCTTTTCTCTTAATTGTCTGCAAACATACTTGAGATAGAGAGAGACAAATACAAGAACCGGTGTAAGAAGGGTGAGTGGCAAAGAACGAAAGTGTGGGCAGGGTGAGGTTGGAACTCTTCTAAAGAAAACATTGAGGTGATCCTAGAATCCTATCCCCTGCAGGAGTGGGTGGGTGCCAAGTTCTGCATTTCTTCTAAATAATCCCAGCAGCTGCAGCACGTTATATGTGGCAACCCTTCTAGGATCTGAAAGGGTTTTCAAAGTCATGCTGGCAGCTGCCTCCTGTCGCCCCACTCTATAATGATTGAACCTCTTGTTCCTTTTATAGAGTTGTTCTCTCCTAATAAAACACTAAATGCTGGTCCGAGCAACTGTTCCAGAATCACTGGATGTAATACTCCCTCCCTCTTCCCTCCTCACCCTATATGCCTTTCACTTCCTAGTCACAATCGACCCTGTGTAAACTGCTCGATCATGGACTCACAGCGGCACAGGCATGCACACATGCTTTAATGTGTGCACACACAAATATACACACGGGCACCATCAACCCCATTTCACCAAAACCAAACTCCACATCCATTTCCAGCTATTTTAAGAGCCGCTACTTTGAAACTGGGCAGCCATCCTAAACACATGAAAGCATACGCGAAGCACAAACCACCATAAATGAAGAACCACAATTCACTGTGTCAGGAGCCTGCAGAGGTGATACCTTCAAGCTGTTTGTCAGAATAAAAAGCTGTGACTTGTCAGCTTTTGGATGGGAAGCATTGCGAAACAAGCCATTTTCCCCCTGGCAAATATGAACCACATTTTAAAGGTGTGAACCCCTTCCAAACTTCAAAATGCAGATGGAAACACCACCATACGGATCTAGGAATCAATCAGCTAAAAAAGGGTTCCTAGCTCATCTCAAATCTCACAATCCTTCTCTAAGTCATAACCTGAGAACTAAAGAGAGCTCAATTCCTTTCCTACCTCAAGTATAGCAAAATTCATAGGCGGCCTTTCTTTTAAAGGTTTCATGCCTACTGTATGTTTTTATATTTAAGATTTTAAGTGTCTCAAGAGCGGGGTCCTGGGTTATTCTGCTTTTTAACCGGCAGCTAACGAAATGTCTGGTACATAGTAAATGCTCATGAAATGTTCGCTGAATAAATAAGCAAAACCCTGAAAACAAGATGAACTTGGCTGGTGGGTGCTTGTCTAAAACAAACTGAAATAGTACCTTGAACACATTTGTTCCCAAGATTTTGAAGGCTTTTTGTTGGGCTTTTTATGACAGAATTCTACTTTCTTGAAATAATTTCTGTTTAAGAAATGGCCAGTTGACTATAAATGTGAATACAGAAAGAAGCTTCAGGCTCTAGTGAATAGTAAACGAATTAGAGGCTCCCAACTTCTCTTGCAGCCTTTATCTTAAGATTTCTCTCAAAGTATAAATAAAAATGTTATAATTGGTGATTTAAAAATTTAACTCACATTATTTCATTTTAATTTTCTTGAGTGATTTTAAAAAGTACTTACTGAGCACTTTATGTAGACTAAGGAGCCCCTGGTGATGCAGCGGTTAAAGTGGTCGGCTGCTAACCAAAAGGCTGGCAGTACAAACCCACAAGACCTTCCGAGGGGAGAAGATGTGGCAGTTCTGCTTCCATAAAGATTACAGCCTTGGAAACCCTATGGGACAGTTCTACGCTGTCCTATAGGGTTGCTGTGAGTTAGAATCGACTTGATGGCAGTGCATTTATTTAGACTGATTTATTCTTTTACTATTATGAAAATTTTTAAAAATCTGGAAGTAGAGAGAATGGTATAATGAACCTCATATACCCATCACCAGCTTTAACAATGATCAATTCATGGCCACTCTTGATTCATCTATATAAATTAGTTTTTAACTTGAGTTTTGTGACACTCAGACTATTGCCTGGAGCTCCCCAATTAGTTTATAATTACTACCAACTTTTTAGTTTTGAGAAACCTCCCACTCAGAAAGTGGAAGTTTTGAGCCAAAATATGATATTTGACATGAGGGCAGCTGCTTAAAATATGTCTTCATTAAAGTCAGATGAAGGAGATAAGCTCAGTCTCGGCCTCCAATGAAACAGCCAAAGTTTGCATTTTTTCTTTTAAGTTTAAAAGTAGAACTCTTTCCACCACCTTACTCCCCTTACTCATGCTCCACACACACACACACACACACACACACACACACACACACACACACACACACACACACACACACACACACACACACACACACACACACACACACACACACACACCTCAGTAACACAGTTTCTGAAAAACTTAATTAAGAGTGCATTCCAAGATCTTTTGGTCATTAGCACTCATAACTCCTGTTCCCAGTTTCTGAACTCACACACTTTGAAGAAACCTGAAGGCAGGGACACAGGGCAAAAATAAACGATCAAACAAATTGATTTTAAGGAACAGACCTTTATATATCTTTTCATTTTTATGGCTTAAGATGGTGCAAAAATGTTACTTACTCCCTAAACAGTTATTAGTCTCTGTAATGTAACATAGCAGATACTTTCTAAATCTTTTTTGCCTTCTCCCCCTTACTGGAAAGATCATCTTTTTTTTTTTTAATTTCAAAGTGGATTTAATAAAGAAAAGGAGTGCTGTTATAGTAATACGTGAGGCTTTGACATTAAGCAGTGCAACCCTGCGGAGTCGGCAAGAACAGGGTCTCTAATCTCCAGTGATTTATAGAGGTTCTTCCTTCATCTCTGTACTTGGGGAGGGCCAAAAAGTTTAGAGACAGCCTGGCGTCCCTCTTACTCCACACCACTAACTCCTGCTGGCCAGCCTGCCTGCTAAAACTTTTAACCCGTTAGCTGCCAGCTGACAGCACACCCATTAAAGCCAGTTTATTTGCTTTCTGAGGACAGAGTGGTTTCATATTGCAGTAATGCACATGGAGGTAAACATCTATGTCTGATGCTGGGAAATTGTAAGCAAAGAGCAAAAGGGAAGCAAAAAACCAGAGTGGGCTCATTTGAAACTTTTGGGAAATGGTCAGAGAATAGCCACTTTTCGTGAGCGAGTAGGAGTTTACGGGGTCAGCACCTCCCCTGACCACCCCAACCCTTTGAGTGAGCCGGCTGAGTCATGGTGGCTACACTCTCCAATGCAATGCTTAACACTTGAAAATACAACTCAAGGTCAAAGTCAAAGTTACAGAATATGATTAGAAGGATTAGACTACATTAAGAGTCTGAACATTAATTGTTGACTGAAGGGTGGGAAGGAAGAGAAAGAAGGCATTTGCACTAGAGGAATAATGTGTGCATAGGCAGGGCATGAGGCCTCAATGGTCCTTCCTGAATAGGAAGGATTTATGGATTGATGGGGTGACAGATAAATACTATGCACATGTTTCCTCACCCTCTACCCCTATCCTTCCAAACCAAAATCTTCTGGCCCACGGTTCCCCTTAACATCAAGGCACCCTGCATAATACCATCCACCATCTGAGCCTGACCAGTATTTGGTGGTTCTGAGTATAGCACTTTCCCCCAAGGCTGAGTACATACTTAATAAGAGGATTGACAGGTGGGAGGCAGCTTCCTTCTAGGCATCTCTGCATCAAAACCTGTCATGGCAACTGGCTGGTTCTCTGCTAGTCCATATGTTGTGGTTCTTAAACTTGGCTCCTTGTGTCTATCAGTCAGATAAAAAGGACTCCTCTTAAGTCACCGGGAATGAAAGAGAACTTAACTTCGTCAAGGTCTTGGGCTGAAATGCATCTTTTAAAAGATCAGATCATCACGTTAACCAAAATGTTTGGCTGGGGATGTGAAGCAGAAATTGCATGCTTACCTAAAGCTAGGACATTCTGCAGTAGCGACGGCCCTGGGGCAAAGCCTTTGTGTTCGATAACCTTGGGCCCTTGCTGCCTCACTGCCTGGGCCATGTATGACAATGAAGACTACAGAGCCCTTTCTTTAAGAGGCCTTCTGGAATCAAGTACACAGGTGAACAAGTAAGACTGACAAAGATCAATACTGCTTACTTTAGGGCTGGCAGATGGCAAGTCAAGGTCACAAAATTCACAATGATAGTAGCAACAGCAAGCAGTAAAAGACCTTATTCTTTCCCTATCCACAGTTCACGTTAATTTAAGTGACCTAAGAAGCTGATTGAGTACCCTCATTTGACTGCAGTAGTGGTGGAGGGAGACTAAGGCAGAAACAGAAGTGACTTGCTCAAGAGCATACAGCCAGCTGGTAAGAAAGTCAGCACTAAAGCCCAGAGCTCCTGACTCACGGTCCACTGTTGTTAGTTGCCATTGATTGATATTACAGGTAGTCCCCAGCTTATGATGTATTGGAGTTTCAATGAACTGCACATAGAAACATCTGTTTTTGTTTTTTTGTACATCTTATCATTAATAATATGAACTACATACAATGTTAAAACATATCTGTAAGTTTATATATAATGTTTCCAACCCCCAAAGACAAATAAATATCAGATTTATAAAAACACTGATAATAAAAGGCAGTAATAATAAAAACTAAAAAAAAAAAAAAAATGAGGTATTCGACTTACATCAGAACCGACTTACAACTGGAACATAACCCTTTTGTTAGTCTGGGCCCACCTGTACACCTTGATTAATAATAATAGTGCTTATGAGCTAGAGCTTTAGAGCTATCAGTCTTGAGTTCCAGTCCTAGTTCCTCTACATCTTTGAAGTCTTTGTCAAGTTCCTTAATCTCTTCAAGCTTCAGTTTACTCCTCTTAAAATAGGAATAATAATTAAATCTATCTAACAGAAATGTTCACTACCAGAATGCTCCATAGAAGAAAAGATACAGAAACTTTGGCTTGCTTACTTTGGACATGTCATCAGGAAAGACTAATTGCTAGAAAAGGACAGGATGTTTGGTAGAGGGTCAGCAAAAACAAGGGAAACCCTCAGTGCGGTGGACTGACATAATAGCTGCCACGTATCAACTCAAACATTTGATCATGAAGATGGCGGAGGACTGGGTTCTGTTATACATAAGGCTGCCATGAGTCAGAGCTGACTGAATAGCAACTAACAACAATAGAAATATTGTGAAGGTTAAATGAGAGGATGAGCAGAAGCACTTAGAACTGCCAGGCACATAGTAAGTACTCAACAAATGTTAATAATTGTTTTATTGTTGCTATTTTTGTTATTACTAGCTTTTTTCCTTCAGAAATCCATGTGTTGGTCCCACTCAGGTGAAAGAAATGACAAGTGCACATTTGTGGAACACCACATGGCCCTCAAGAAGTCTCCAAACTTGAACCAATGAAGTAAGGCAGACAATTTTCCCCATGACAGCCCACCACCATATGCTTCCTTATTCCTGCCACGGCACATACCACATTTGGTTGTAATTTATCTATATACAGGTCTGTTCCCCAACTAGATACAGCTCTTTAAGGTAGAGACCATGGCTTTTTCCTAGTTGCATCTCCAGTGCCTGGCTCAGTAGGTGGCCCACAAACATTTACTGAATGAATAAATGAATGAACATAAAGGGCCTGGAAAGCATTCTCTGTCTTTCTGGCTCTCGCCAGGATTTCTATACTGTAACTTGTCTAAATATGCTGCTTTCTCACTCCAGTAGGCCCAGGGCAGAGTTTAGAGATCAAATACATTTACAGTCCAACCTTCTCTGAAGGTGACAGGCTTAAGGAGATTGTCTGTGATACCCTGGAAGACTCTTTCACAGGAGTGTGAAATGAATATTTAACTCGTCGCACCTCCTCACAGCATTCCCACAGATCTGGGCGCACTGCTAGTGCTCTGTTAGTGTGAAAAATCCCTATTGTGTCATGTTATTTTTTTGGTCCCAGCACTAAGCAGCAGCATGCTAATGTGAGAAAATCTGGAGAAACCCCTACTGGGTTGAATTGCTGATGGCATACAGGGTGATAAACACCATGCCACATTCCTACTCTGGTGGGCCATTTACCAGTCTCCCACTAACCATAGGCCTTTCTCTATGCCAGATTTCACCAGCGCAGGAGTAGGAGCTGATATCAATACAAACCCAGCTACTGTTGCTTCATCTGGTCCTGACAACTTTCAGCTACAGACTCAGAGAATTTACAAGCAAGGGGAAATATGCAACACTCCCCTTTAACCAGGCTCACCACTGCCCAGTCACAAAGACCCATCCTTTGAAATACTGCAAAGCAACCCCAGAGGAAGATGAGTGTAGAATTAAAACTACTTTTAGCAGCCTGTTGACTCACCCCACGCACTGGGAACTCTTCAGAGAAAACTTTCCACCAGTTGTTTCCTTTAAAGAAACATTTCTGTTCTACGAGTAACAAAGGTGTCATGATATTCTGATAGCTAAGGCCAGGTGCTGGTTTTAGGTTCCACAAGGCAAACTCCAATATTAACTTTTTTTTTTTAAATAAAGATAAGCTTCCCAAGTCTTGAAAATCAAGTAAAAAGTAGCGGGGCTCCAGAATTTAGAGGACTAAAGTGGATTCGCCCAAAGTAGGGACCAGAAATGTGAAGGAAGATGTCAGAAAGAGGAGTCTCAGCTGTAGACTCTTTACCTCTGGAAAACTGCAGATCACCAGGCTCTAGCTGTCTCCCCATCCTCGATAAACATGTCTTATCGGCCACCCACAGCACTTCAGTTAGTAAAAGGATTTAGGAATGAAATCACACTGGAGTGAAGTGTGATCCTAATTTGTACTTAATCAAAGCCAATTAGAGGTACACTATTTACACAAAGCCCATGCATCTCAATTATGCCTAGCACAGTCCAGGATGGTTTGAGTGCAGACTTTAATGCTGCTTAATTAGAGAAGTAAACATTTTCACTGAGTCAATCCACCAGCCTCTCGTTTAGAGCCTATGGGTAAACTGAACCAAACACAGTCTTTCTATTGTAGGGCCAAGAAAGTGTAACTGACACCTGTTGGAAATCAGCAAAAAACAAAGTAGTCAGACCCATGGCTACTCTGGGCTGGAAAAGTAGCACTCAGTTCTCTCTTTTACACACATTTAGTAGCACCTACTCTGTCAGGCACTAAATATTTGTTTCCTCTTCCTTTTTTGGCATTTTAGCAAGAAAAACCACAACCCAGGAGGGCAGGCAAAGCAAAGAAGCTCAGTTCAGTTCTCAGGTGGTGCTTTTCAATACTCTGGTTCCTATGGTACTTGGTCTATTGAGCTGGAGGCAGTTTCAGGGTAGCTGGTTTGAGTCACTAAGAGGCAGAAGAGCCCCAAGGTCAGCAGCCAGGCAGTAGGCCAAAAGAGAGGAGCACAGTTTGAGTAGAACGGAGGTCAAGAATTTAGGGCAACAAGGCTTGCAGACCAGATAGCCAGGAAAGGACCTTGGGAACAACTACTGGAGAACTTCACTCACTCATCCATTCAACGACTGTGTGCTAGGCATTAAGTTAGGTGCCGGGGAAGCTTCTGCTGCCCTTCCTGCTGAGGCGTCAGGCAAATCCTCTCCCTGTATTGGTGAGCAGGGGCTCTCACAGCACAGACCTGTCACCTGACAGCTCATTTGAGGGCTCCTCCTCTTCAGGTTTACAACAATCCATATGGCCTTAGGGAAACAAATGAAACAGCTTTAAGTACCCAGGCGATTGAAAAGCCAGTTAGAGTGAAGCCTAAACAGGGTCCTCCAAATCTCAACAAAAGAATGACAAAATGAGCAGAGAAAAGACATGAAGCTGTGGACTCTTCTGCTAATTCAAAGTAAAGCCCAGTACGACTATATTTCTGCAGCCCAGAAACAGCAGCAGAGCTCCACAAGGCTTCAGAAGGCATGTTTAAAGCTGCGCAGGTAAGTTAGTTCAAGTTCTAATCACTCAAAATTTACTTTTTAAACCTCACTTTGGAACAAATACTCTCTAAATTCACTTGGTCATCCTGTTGTCACGTCTGCCTCCTCCCAAGTAGGGACAGAGGGGGAAAAGGATACACATACAACATAAAGTGTCTGATGGGTCAATTTATCAACGAAGTGTAGGAAACCGAAACTAAATGAGATTCCTACAGCACACAGGCTCACATTTATATTAAAAAACAAATAAAATCTCTGAATGGGTTAGGCAGCACCATTGATCAAGCCCTGGATGCCAAATTGTGTTCAACGCATAAAGGAGCAAAGTGGAGTGAAATGATCGTAACTTCATTATAGATATACTATTATTAACAATATAATATTTAGAGTTAAGATGTCATGGGGTGCTCTATTTTTTAGTTCAAAGGGGGAAAAATCAAAGGCAAAAATAGTTCCATTTGTTAGCGTTCATTTAATTATACACTTAAGATCCATGCATTTCATGGCATGAAAAATATACCTCAAGAAAAAAATGTAAAAAAGAATCACAGTTTTCGTAGACAAAGGGATGGTATAATTTGATCAACTCCTTAAAACAAGATGGAAACAAAAATAATAATGTACAGTTCTTCTCTAAATGAGACATAGAAACTTCTGGTGGAGTCTGGTCCACAGAGCTTACTGGGTTTACTGGTTTCCTTTTGTTTCATTCACCCCAGCTCCTCTTATTAACAAGGACCAATCCAAGTAAGACTTTCTATAACTTAGTGGACATTCACCATGTCCTTGGGGACTTCATAGGTCAAGCTAGGAAATTTTCCCTTGCTGACACAGGAAGTCAGACTTGTCTAAGAGTAAACCAACTTTAGTTCCCAAAAGATTTTTGCCTTTGAACTCTTTCAGTACAACCAAAAGGAACTGGATTCTCTGTCCTTGCATATCAACCCAAATGCCCTGTGCACTTTTCTAATCATCCAACTAGTTTTGACGCTTGGGGAGTACCTCTCACCAAAGGCCCAGTTCTCCCCTCCCTTCTCAGCTCAGCTCCCAACCAGGAGAATCAGGAAAGACTTCACGTTGGTAAGGTACTCCCAAGGAAGCAATAAAAGGAAATTTCACACGTATTAGGTTTGCTTTTTCCTAGAGACGAATTTTATTTCAAACCTGAGACCAATTAGGAAGAAAAATAACAGAAGCATATATAAATGATGTGATCACTGAGAAAATTTAAAGGCTGAAGACCAAGTCTACAGCTGTCCTTTCAGAGTATTCAGCTAAAGAGAAAGATCCCTGGAGAGAGAGAATGGAAATTGTCCTGTGTGCCCTACTGCCAATAAAATACAAGTGGGAAAAAAGAAATGTAACAGCACACCATCACATGTTAGTAATTAAAAAATTGTTGCACTTTAGAAGGCACTTTCTCACATTTTCTTTCATTTAATCTTATTTGATATTCACAAAGTCCAAGAGGCAGGAACACTGTAGCTAACTGGTTTGTAAATGTTACAGTTAATAAATGAGGTTTCCTGAATCCAAATTCAGCGTTTCTTCTACTACATGAAACAGCCTAAACTGAAATAGTTGTTCAGGAAAATAGTTCTTGAACATCTATTACGTGCACAACTGTCTTATAAAAAGGGAGTAACAGACAAGAAGTACCACAAACATGTTAAAAAGATATTGATTCACAAACTGGGGAAATATTTATAATCCATATGAAAAATAAAGCACTCATTTTTCTTAGTATATTGAAAGCTCCTCCAAATCAATATAAGACCAATAACCTAGTAGAAAATGGGCAAAGAACATGAGTAGAGAATAAAATAAACATGACATTTAAATATCTGAAAAGAGAAATGCAAATTGAAACTACAATGAAATTATATTGGCAAAGCTCAAAAAAACCTGGTAACATTGTATTGGCAAGGCGTGGAGAAATAAGAACTTATATATTGTTGGTGAGAGTATAAGTAGGTATAATGACTATGAAATAAAATTTGGAAATACATAATAAAATTATGAATCAATATACCCTTTAACCTGGGAATTCTACTTCTAGGAACTAATTGTATAGTCACAGTTACACAAAAATTCAAAGAAGTATATAAAAGGATATTTACTTTGGCACTGTTTATAATGAAAAAAGATTTAATATCATCTATATGGCCAACATTAGTAGGTTGTTGAAAAATTACAGTAAATCTATGCAATGGAAAATTAAGTTACCTCTAAAAATAAGGCAATTTTATAAATACTAAAAAAGAAACACTCTCCAAGATATATTGGACATATAATAAAACTAAGGTACAAAAGAAGGTGTATAGTAGGGTATTTTTTGGTATAAAGAAAAGGATCTTTGTATGTACACAGAATATCTTTGAAATGGCACACTGCAGCCACAGGGAAAACTTAGGGTAGGGTTGGGGAGAAGGGACGAATGGGTACTCTCTACTACCTGCTCAATTTTCTGTAAACCTAAAACTATTCTAAGAAATGAAGATAAAATAGGTATTTTTCAGACAAACAAAAGCTGAAATAATTCTAAGCAGTGTATCAATATTTCAAGAAATGTTAAAGGAAGTTCTTCAGGCTGAAGGAAGATGATAGGAGACTGAAACTCGCATCTACACAAATGGATCAAGAGCACTGGAAATGGAAGGTACTGGAGGATGTACTCCATCAAAATGAAGACGTAAGCCAAGAAAGATTACGTGGAATACAGGAAGACATAGGAGATCTACGTAATGTAAGTATGTGAGGCAAAGGGACTCCCTGGTGTGATACTAAAAAAAGATCCATAAATGATGCATTGTTGTTGTTGCTGGGAACTGCCGAGTTGATTTTTGACTCATAATGACCCCATGTGACAGAGTAGAACTGCCCCATAGAGTTTTCTAGGCTGTAATCTTTACGGAAGCAGATCACCAGGTCTTTCTTCCATGGAGCTGCTGGGTGAGTTCAAACCACCAATTTTTTTGTTAGCAACAAAGAGCTTAACTACTATGCCACCAGGGACCCTTGTTTCAGGCATACAGGGCAACAAGTTCAGATTGAAGCAGATGCCAAGAGATATTTTAGGAAGGCAAAACTGATACAAAACCTAACGCATCTGAACAGGAATTTATCTAATTCTGCAGAGCCTGATACTTAAAATATTGGAAGCCCTCTTTGAGAAAAAGAATATAAAATTAAGACACAACTTAGGTATGAAAGTTAATTTTTACTTAGAATGAGAGAGATCATAACAAATTACATATTTTAAAAAGCTGACAGAAACCACAAATATCATAAAATCCAGAAGGAAAAAAAACCTAGTATTTTTATTAATTAACTGCCTTCCCTACAGGATCTGTAATTCTTATTTTCCTATATTTTTGACTGCATAGTCCTTGGTTACCTCTGCAGACGACAATGCTTTTCTAACAATTTTCTATAGAAAAAGAAGATCTTTCAGTTTTTCCTTGAAAAAATAATTTGAATCTGGAAAAGGGAAAGCAAAAGAAAACTAAAAAATGTGGCAGTGATGGAAGTTGGTGGTGGAGAGGGAGAGAGAGATGAACACTGCTATTTACTGTATATTTCTGTCTTCCCAACTTGATTGAGGCTGTATCTTGAAGACAGAGTCTGTGTCTGTGTCTTTCATGTTTGAATAATGAAGGGAATACTTAGTTAATAGAAAGTACTGAATGAATAAATAAATGTGAAACAGGCAAGGATTGAACAATTAGAGGTGCAAACAATTCCCAAGACCATATATGACCAGGGATACTCAATCTCCAGTGAATGACAGTATATCTGTGGCCTGAGTGACATCTGCAAGTGAGTAAGTTTCTCTCCAGGCACAAAATGTAGGACATGGTTTTAAGTATTCAGGAGATACATGACCTGGTTGTTGTTGTTTTTGAGGGGGTAATGGGTTTTCAGAGACCTCTGAGTACACTCAGACCTATACAGGACAGGTTCTTGGACACACGTGAAAATAAAAGAAAGGAGAGCAGAATCTTTGACCCTATGGTCATGTTTCTGGTCAGACAGTCGTTTCTTACATAGCCTCTCCTGGTTTTGCTTTGGAAAATTCCATGTTTCGCCTCCTTGCCATTTCCCTCAAGCTCACAATCAAACTGTAAGCCTGTGGGTATCCCATGCTTCCTGCCAATGATTATACTTTTTGGCAATATGGCATTAATTCATTTCCTCACTCATTCACAAACTATGGCTAAGTGTTGGGACTTCAAAGATAAATAAGACATGGTCCTACTGAGGTTGATTGTTGTTGGTATTAGCTGTGGTCAAGTCAGCCCCTGACTCATGGTGACCCATGCACAACGGAATGAAACGCTGTCCGGTCCTGTGCCATCCCCATGATCAGCTGCAGATGTGACCATTTTGATTCACAGGGCTTTTAATGGCTGATTTTCAACAGTAAATTGCCAGGCCTTTATTCCTAGTCTGTTGTAGTCTGGAAACTCTGATGAACTCTGTTCAGCATCATAGCAACATGCAAGCCTCCAGTGACAGAAGGGTGGTGGAAGCCCATGAAGTGCACTGGCTGAGAATCAAACTCAGGTCTCTTGTATGGCAGGTGAAAATTCTACCACGGAACCACCACTGTTGCCCCAGCTGTTTGTAAGGGGGCTGAATATTTCTGAGAGACCAGTCAACCTTGACATCACTACTTAATATCATTTAATATAACCACCACTGTGGCAATTAAAAATTTAGCTTTTATATTGTAGTGGAGACAGGAAAAGAAGAAAATCTTGCTTTGGGAATTCTGGGCCTATAAAGAAAACATGGAGGGTCCCCTTTTGAATGTATTTCTGGCTAGAGATAGTTCATCTCTAGCAAGGGATGAGTGTGCGTGTGTGAAGACACTGTTTATTCTAGCCTTTGTGCAATTTACAAATTGAAACAAATAATGATGGAGACATTTGCAACTATGGAAAAAGGGTGTTTACACAGTGGGAGAAAATAGACTAAATAGGCTTAGATTACAGAAAATTTCTAACACGGCATGGGATGGACTCTGCAACAACAGAAGGTGCAAAGGGCTGTGAGTCATACTTATTGTAGCAATTAGATCTTTAAAAAAATTTCCGAACTATGTCAGTTTCAGAAAACAGTATCTACATGCTAGGTCATTCTGGTAAACCCTGGGGACATCAGACAGGAAAATTTTCCTAGGCCTCTTGTTTTATCTCCCCATCCTTAGATACAGCTTCTCAGATACCAGGTCTAGTGTTAAATCATTCAAGCCCAAGGTGCTTCTCACACTTTCCTTCGGAAATTAATTCTATTTTCCCAAACTTATCCTCAAAGGGGATTGCTCAGGATGAGTTTCTTTGTAAGAAGCATGCAAGGAAGACTATCCTCTTAAAATCCACACATCAGCCATTTTTTGTTCACTAATGACCTGGGTCTCTTTTGACTTTAACTCTTTCTCTCTTTTAAAACCATCTGTCTCTTTCACACATTGCACAGCTTCTCTTTTTTAGCCCCCAAACTCACCAAATGATTGAAGTAAAAATGAGGCCAAATCCCAAACAAAAACCTTTACTTACTAACTACTTAGTTCTTATAGAAGTGTTCACATGAAAAGCACCAAATTGTTTATAAATGATCAAAAGAGGTTTTCCGAGAATTGATATAACTTTAATGAAACGGAAGAGAAGTTTCCCCCAGGCAGAAACTGACCCTGACTGCAAAGGCTTTCCTAGCTTTTGTGCTTGTGTGTATTATTACTATTATTATTTTATTGTGCTTTAGGTGAAAGTTTACAGTGCAAATTAGTTTCTCATTCAAAAATTTATACACAAATTGTTTTGTGACACTGGTTGCAATTACCACAATGTGCCAGCACTCTCCCCCTTTCCCTTTCCACCCCGGGTACCCTGAATCCATTCGTCCAGTTTTCCTGGCCCTTCCTGACTTCTCTTTGCTTTTGGGCAGGTGTTGCCCATTTGGTCTCACATACTTGCTTGAACTAAGAAGCATGTTCCTCATGTACGTTACTGTTTGTTTTATGTTATTGTTCGGTGCAGTTGAGTCAGTTCCGACTCATAATGACCCTATGTACAACAGAATGAAACACTGCCCCGTCCTGTGCCATCCTCATAATGCTGTTATGCTTAAGCCCATTGTTGCAGCCACTGTGTCAATCCATCTCATTGAGAGTCTTCCTCTCTTTCGTTGACCCTCTACTTTAGCAAGCATGATGTCCTTCTCCAGGGACTGGTCCCTCCTGATAACATATCCAAAGTACATGAGACGAAGTCTCGCCATCCTTGCTTCTAAGGAGCATTCTGGCTGTACTTCTTCCAAGACCATAATTCAAAGGCATCAATTCTTTTTCGGTCTTCCTTATTCATTGTTCAGCTTTCCCATGTGCATGAGGCGATTGAAAATACCATGGCTTGTGTCAGGTACATCTTAGTCCTCAAAGTGACATCTTCGCTTTTTAACAATTTAAAGAGGTCTTTTGCAGCACATTTGCCCAATGCGATACGTCGTTTGATTTCTTGACTGCTGCTTCCATGAGCACTATCAAGGATCCAAGTAAAACGAAATCCTCCACAACTTCAGTCTTTTCTCTGTTTATCATGATGTTATTTACTGGTCCAGTTGTGAGGATTTGTTTTATTTGAGGTGCAATCCATACTGAAGGCTGTAGTCTTTAATTTTCATCAGTAAGTGCTTCAAGTCCTCTTCGCTTTTAACAAGCAAGGTTGTGTCATCTGCATACTGCAGGTTGTTAATGAGTCTTCCTCCAATCCTGATGCCAAGTTTTTCTTCATATAATCCAGTTTCTTGGATTATTTGCTCTGCTTACAGATTGAATAAGTATAGTGAAAGGACACAGCCCTAATGCACACCTTTCCGGGCTTTAAACCATGCGGTATCCCCTTGTTAGTTTTATAGGCCTGTCTAATCTTTGGCTGAAAGGTGGACTTCATGAGTGACTTCAGTTCTGAATTAGCAGGGCGTCCAGGGGTCGTAGTCTCAGGGGATTCTTCCAGTCTCTGTCAGACCAGTAAGTCTGTGTTGTTGTTTTTTTGTGAATTTGAATTTTGTTCTACATTTTTCTCCTGCTCTGTCTGGAACCCTCTATTCTAATCCCTGTTGGACTAGTCAGTGGTGGTAGCTAGGCACCATCTAGTTCTTCTGGCCTCAAGCTGTTGTAGCCTGTGGTTCACGTGGTCCATTAGTCTTTTGGACTAATATTTTCCTTGTGTCTTTGGTTTTCTTCGTTCTCCTTTGCTCCGCACAGGATGGGACCAATAGATGTATGTTAGATGGCCACTCTCGCAAGCTTTTAAGACCCCCAACAGTACTCACCAAAATACGATGTAGAACATTTTGTTTATGAACTACATATGCCAATTGACATAGATGTCCCCCAAAGGCTTTCATATCTTTATAAAAACAATAATCAAATAGCAACTCTATTATTAGAGATGACAAAGGGAAGTATTTTAGAATCCATGAAAGGTGATGCTAGGTTTTTACAAGATGGAGACATTTATCTTTTATAGGGGAAAGGAAGGGGGATAATGATTCCCTAGCTCAGTTAGTGAGAGAAGGTACAAATTCGTGAGTGCTTATTACAAAAATAGTATGGTCAAAGATTGTTTTATGATAAAGGTAGGGACCATAATCAATTAATCTTTCTTACACAAAGCCCAGGACAGTACTACATGCATAAAGACTGGGAAATATACTATTTGATGGAAAGAAAGAATGATGGGTTTATACAGTGAGATCCTGAAGTTCATTTATCAAGTGAGCTTGTTTTACTAACCACTAGGTTTGAACATGAATTGGCAATCCCCGTGTAAAATCAACATGAATTGTAGCCAAGACAAGATTGTAGAAACTAGGCCCATGGAAGCAGAAATTTGGTCTGAAATATTTTCCAAGTGAAATGTTGAATATTGCCTAGTTCTTTTTTCTTCCTTATGAATTCATATTGATCCTTAAAGGAGAAAGCTAGAAATGATGGAAATTTCCACAAGTTATCTGTAATATTTTTCTGCCCTTGGGAAGGGATATGGAGCCCTGGTGGCACAATGGTTAAAAACTCGGCTGCTAACCAAAAGGTTGGCAGTTAAAATCCACCAGCCGCTCCTTGGAAACCCGATGGAGCAGTTCTACTCTGTCCTATAGGGTTGCTATGAGTCAGACTCGACTCGACAGCAACAGGTTTGGTTTGGTTTTTTTTGGTTGAGAAGGCCTATATCTAGTTATCTGAGAAAGACAGATTCTAAGTCTATAATCAGTCAAAATAATGAGTTTCTATAAACTTCTCTGAGAATACGCTCTATATTTTCATTACTCTTAGAACCCGGAAATTAATTCTGATATGTAACATAAATTCCTTCCAGTAAATTTAACTCAATATCTTTTGCAATGTCCCTAGTAGGTAAAGTGGAAGAGGCGACAGGAAGAGGAAAAAAAAACTAAAACAGAAAAAGGATGAGGAAAATTATTGAATATCCCAGTGAGGTTAGTAACTAAGGCTCAAAGAGGTTAAGTAACTTATATAAGGTCACACAGCTAGTGAGAAAAAAAAAAAAAAAGTGGAACTGAATCCAGGGCTGGCTGCCTCCGAAAACCACATTCTTTCCTCTACAAGGCAATTTCTTCCTATCATATTTCCAATATCCCTTTTATATTTTTAAAACCTGGCCATAACTAACTGCTTAGCTCTGCCTCTCTCTCTTTTTGGCTCAGACTTTTAAAACTGTTTTTCAAATGTTTTTATAGGTAAAGGTGAAATTTCTGTGTACTTTGCCCCAGTCCCATTTCTCCTTCCTGCCCAGTATCATACTATTTTTATTACTCTGCAACCTATTTTTTTCCTCTCTCAATGTTCTTAAGATTTATCTATGTGCTGCATACAGCTCTAGTTCATTCATTTTCACTGCTATGCAATGAATAGATCATGAGTTTTAATCCATTCTTTTATCTGCAATGAGCATTAGTGTATGAGTCTTCTTCTATACACAAGGCAGAACTTCTTAGGAATATACACCTAGTAGCAGGGACCCAGGTGATGCTGTCTATCAGAATGTCAGCCAAGAACACCTTGAAAATAGAAAAAACCTATACAAGATAATCTCTGATCGCTCCTTCACATCTACTTTCCAGTTTTCTCCACCTAGCACTATGCCCCATAAGGATGATGTCATCCTCATAAAACCTCATCAACTGGGTCTCTTCATCCTGAACTCGGCCAATCAGAGTCAATGGCAGGAGAGGTGACATAGGTCTAGGTATTTATCCCCTCAGCTCCCTCAGAGCTGGGCCTAGGTTAGTCATGGCTGTACCTCTATTAAAGGCTAGTCTGGTGGGCCTCTCCTAAAGCTATAGCTATAGCTACAGCACTCTCTGGGTTCTGATAACTGACCACTCTCTTTGCCCTTTCAGGCCCAGGGGTGCTAAAGGCATCTTGCTTTTGCTAGCTTGCAGTGTTTTCCCTTCCCCTGTTGGTTTCCCTAAACTTTGTCCTTCATTAACTCTCTTCAGTAAACCCTTCTGTATGTGCCATTGATTTTTATTACAATTTCATTTAATTTCTCAATTAACTTGAAGAGAATGGGTAACTTTAAAATATTGAGTTTTCCTATCCATTAACACGTTATATCCATTTATTCTGGTCTTCTTTCATTCCTTCAATTTTGTTTTATAAATTTTACTGTAAAGGTTTTATACATTTTTTCTAAGGATTATGTATTCCTAGCTTCCTTGTGCTTTTTATTGTTATTGCAAATAGGCTCTTTTTTCTAATTGTTTATTATTGGCATATAGAAACATCAATTTCTGTATCTAGTAATCTTGTTGAACTGTTCATAATTAATTCTAAGAGTTTGTTGATTCTCTTGGATTTTCTCTGTAGCAAATTAATTCATCTGCTTCTTTCTTTCCAATTCTTATACCTCTTTTCATTGTTTGCATTTCATTGCATGGGCTCGTACTTCCAGTACAATGCTGAGTAGAACTGGTGTTAATTGGCATCCTTGTCTCATTTCTCTTAGCCTTCTTTTCACTAAGTAAAACCACCCTAAATGCTAAAGTCATGCCTCCCAGCTTCCATTTGCCTTTAAAGAATTACAGTTGATTCTTATTATTCACTGTAGGTATGTTCTATAAAATCGCTGCAAACACTGATTTAGCAAATACTGAACTAGTCTTGTTTCCAGCTCAGCTGGAAATGAACACTTTGGGTGACTAGTTTTTCGCTGCTTTGTGCACGTCTATAAACAACTGAAAGCGCCACCAGTATCGATTTTAGGGTTACAAGTAAATTTTAGTGTGCGGCGAATTCACAAATACAGAACCTGGGAATAATGAGGATTGACTGTATATTCAAATTAAAGTACTCAGGAGTCACATTAGCAAAAAAATTCACATTACTATTATGTGCCCTGGAGAGTATGACATAACCTTCTAATATAGACATGAGAAGTCTAAATTGAAACAGCCTTATGTGAGTTGTAAGCCTTGGCTTGCGTATAGCTAATTTAAACGGTAACGTTGAACCAATTCCTGTATAAGCAACCATCGATTCATTAATTCAAATGATATAGTATTTTCGCTTTTGAAACTAGGGGTAAAACATGCAGAAAAGAAATAAACAGCTCTGTTTTTAAATGAATGTAATAACAGAAGAGTAATGAGGTTGGAAAACAGATGTGGACAAAGGGAGAGCTCATGCTACAGTGTGGCCCACACAATCTGGGAAGGAATGATAAAAAAAAAAAAAAACCAAAAAAAAAACCCACAACTTTACAAGCTGTTTTGAGTGTTGAATTAAAAGGAGTAATCAAGAAAGGCTGCCTTATAAAGGGTCGGGCATACATCCTGCAGCAGAGAATAAGCAGAACTCCTTTTCCTTAACTGTCCCTTGCCCAGCGAAGTCTGGGAAGGAGGATTTTCCTGGGTAGCAGCCTCTCTGAACAGATTCTTGATTCAATGTTTAATAATTGCCATCAAACCTCCCTTCCCTGCCCACCCCCGCTTCCCCAGGGAGGTACTTCCCTAATGGGTTGGCCCTTTTTAGTCTGGTTTTAGTCTGTGGCTCTTTATGTTCTGACGTAGTCACCTCGGTCTCTTTCTATGACTTCCAGGCAAAATGTGTCAAATTAGATAAATGCATTCGATGCTGGTTTGGGAGAGCTCTCATTCTCTAAATGATTTCTTCCCATTCCCTTTTCACCATGTTTGTCTCCTAGAGTCAATTAGAATGTGTATAATAAAAGAATTCCTTGAGCATCTTGAGAGTATCTAAACCCTTAAATAGAAGTTTGTGTGTGTGTGTTTTACTTTAACAGTATACATATAGTAAAGCAGTATCAAGAGGTAAATGCAGCATATTGGTAAAAGGAAGATAAAGCCTGATCCTGTTCCCATGGCGATTAACCACACAAAGATAATTTTCCTCTGCTCCTATGGCATTGTTATTAATGGGGTTTTATGGCGGAATTGTCAGATAGTCATCAGTTTACCAAACTGTGTTAGTCTGCACAAAGTGTCTCTCAGAGCAGTTGTGTGAGAAAGCAGTCTGCTGCAGTTGTCTGACTTGGCCTCTGAAAGCTTTCAAACTCAACTACTGAAGTCCAGCCAGCATCTAATTTTACCCGTGAGTTCCAGGAGAGAGTAAAGCTGGTGGGAAGATTACAGAGTTCCTTGAAGCTCTGACCTACAACAGGAAGAGAATTGTCAGCCTTCATGTCTCTCACCCTAAATCCCAAGGAAAACAACAGTGGCAGGGCATTTTATAACACGTTCCCATTGTAAAATTGCATATTTCAGAAACATGTTGCTGGCTCCCACATTTTCCATAGTCCTGTGTTACTATAAACAGCTGACCTGAAAATGAGTATTTTTACTTAAGCTTTTCAATTCTAATTTCTCTAATGTAATCGGGCTTCTCTTATAAAAAACGGGTAAATTTGTTTTCAGATTGGTTAATGCCACTACACATTTAACTCAGATCACTGCATTAATGTCCTGGGAATTTCTGGTAATGTTAGGGTAAAATACCACAGTGATTTCAGAGCTTCAGGGGCATTTTGAACTTTCTGTAAACAGTGTGGAAACAGGACTTTGAAGTTAAAACTTGGCTTTGGCATTAGTAACTGCTTAAATGTTGGGCAAGTTCTTAACTCCTCCAGCACTCATCTGTAAAATGGGTGTAATAATAATACCTACCTTAAAGAGCTGCTATGAAGATTGACAGCAACTATTTTAAGCAGCCTACACAGTGCTTAACTCATACAGCAGTTCAATAAATAGTAACTATTGTTATTATTATTATTACTTATTACCACCACCAAGCTGTTCCAAAGTGACAGAAAGCATACCCACAATCTTATTCAGCAAAGATGCCACAGACTGACATCACTAAGGAAAAAGATGACCTCAAGTGCACCTAAAAGAATAGGAGGCTCAGCCAACAGGAAAGCAGGAGTGATAGCAAGTGTCTGATGTCCAGGGAGATCTCCAATATGATTGTTTCAGGCCAGCAGTGCACAGCTGCCCACTGTAAGGCTGGTGCCCTGGGAAAGAACATGAGCCTCTTTTTGGAGGTAGGCTGATGGAAGGGAAAAAACAAGAGAACCAGCTCCTGTGGCTGGAAAACTTAAATGGCTTCATTAAAATTCTTATGCTGACTAACTTGCTTTCGGAGTTGCAGTTCACATAGTACCAGTAACGTAAGAATGGACCATGACTTGGGCAACCTCAGCTTCTCCAGTGTTATACAGATAGCCTGACGTTTTCAACCCCTATGGATAGGAACCAGCAGCTGCTGTTATTAAAGTCAAAGCTGGACACTAATAAAAAAAAGAACAAAGCACAAACCATACCGGAACACTGACCATAACTGTGGGTCATTATCTGGCTGAATTTCAGTGTTTTCAAATACTGCTCTGCCCTCAAGTAGAAGAAAGCAACACAGACTAGTTCTATGAGCTCTGCTTGCTCTCCCCAGGCCTCTGCCAAAATAAAGTAAATAAAAGTAAAAATCATACTAACTGCTATTTACTAAGTACCAGGTACTACTGCTAATCCATGCCCATACCTCTCTTGTGCGTACTACAAGGAAACATTTTAGAAGGCACTCAGATACTGGAAAGCTTCTTCCATATCCAATAGAGAATAATGAGTTTACTTCTGGCATTAAAACAAGCTGTTTAGGAGAGAAGGGTAGTGCACATTTAGACCCTCGGGTTTAAGAAGCAAACTCATCTTTTAATCAGAAATGAAACAAGAATCCCCAAGGGCTCAAGGCTCACCACAACATCTGTCAGTTCAGAATGGATTATTAAAATTAAGAGGGATGGTAAAATCTTATCTTGGGGGAATTACAAATCCAAATCCATATGCTAGAATAAGATGGGATAGTCAGTTGTCAATATTTAGCTAGAGTTCTGTGGTTCTTACTTTAAAAAGTGTAAGGAGTGATACCTGGTTTACCAAATAAACTACAGAGGATGTATACCAGCCCATATTATATTGGATGAAAGGCATGTGGGAGACCCAGGTTCGATTTCTGGCCAATGCACCTCAGGCACAGCCATCACTCATCTGTCAGTAATGGCTTGCATGTTGCTATGATGCTAAACGGGTTTAATCAGAGCTTCCAGACTAAGACAGATTAGGAAGAAAGGCTTGGCGATGCACTTCCAAAAAATCTGCCATTGAAAACTCTATGGATCAGAACAGTCATATCCACAGCCGAGCATGGAGATGGCACAGGACCAGGCAGTATTTCGTTCAACATTATATTAGATAAGTCTACTAAAAAGTGTTATCGATAAAAACACTGTTTAGGAAAGCATGGCAAAAGGGCTGAGCATCATTTGAGCATTATGGTTTTTTTCCTACTTAATTAATCCAACAAATTTTACTTTTTATTAAGACCAAGAGAAAAATTAAGCACCTATTCTGTGCCAGGCACTCTATGTGTTATTACATTTAATTCACACAATAACACTATGAACTAGGTATGATTATCTACACTTTACAGAGACTCAGAAGATGCAGTAATTTGTTTAAGGTAAACAGCTAGTAAGGAAGTGGCAGACCTAGGATTCAAACCCAGATGAGCCTGCCTATAAAATTTGTGTTTTGTTTAACCATATCATGTAGCCTCCCAGGAAATATGCTAGACATTGTGGAGGATATCTAGTGGCAAGAATTACAACTCCTTTCCACAATGAGTTTAAAGTCTGAGAAAAAAGATAATAAAGACACTTAAATAAAGGCAACCTAAGGCAAAACATGAAAAGTACCACATGAGGGCACTGATTATTAAAGACATAGACATCCAGAGAAAAAGAGATAATTTGTGATTGGAATGATCAGAAGAGGCTGCAAGGAGTAACTGGTATTTGAGCTAAGCCCTGAAGGATGGGAGAAATTCTACAGGTGGCTATAAAAGAGTATATGAAGAAAAGGAGGGCTTTTGAGAGAAGGTGAAAGTGTGCACAAAAGTATTAAGGTAGAAGGCATGCTCAAGACATGACAAATAATTAAATTTGGCATGAGCAAAAGGTTCATCTAAGGCAGAAGTGTGAGATAAGGTAGAAAAGATTAGTTTGAACCAAAGTGAAAATGGGAAGGAAACTTCTATTTACTGGATTCCTATTTACAATAGGCACTGTGCCTGTCTTTTCATTTAATACTCACAAGAACCCTTTGAGGTGGTTTGCTATTCACATTTGTATAGATGAAGAGCTAGGTCACGAAGGTCACACACAGTCATATTTTCAATTATTTGAATGATTCCAAACTCCCTGTTTCTTCCAGTATACTATATTACCTTAAACAAGACATTAATGAATTTGGATTTCTATTATTTGAAAGTGGCAACACATCATTAAAGTTTTTTAGGGGGAAAATATTTCAATGTGGTCAAAACATTTGCTATTTTGGGACAAAAAGAAATTCTCCTGGGGCCACTGAAGTGCTCTGTTCAAAGGAAGGTGACTTGATAAAAAGTATTCTTGAATAAATCTGAACATGGGTTGAGTACCAGAGTTTTACCTTTTATTATGTGATTTTAGATGAGTTTCCTTCTCTAAGCCTTACCGGTAAGATGGGGGTGACAATACCTATCTCACAGGTTTAGATTTAAAAGAGATAATACGAGTGGAAATGATCTGTAAGAATAAAGCAAAATGTAAATATAAAAAAAAATCCAATTTTTTTTTATTTTGGTAGATAAAATACCTCAGGAGAACCTGAGTTCACCCCCAGGAATTGCTCAGACCCATATTTATGTGCAGTACTATGGTCCACCCTTCACTGTGTAAGTTGCTCAAAGGCCATCTGCAGGGGCTAGGGCCTGAGGAGATTATTTTGGGTTCTTGTGCCATGGGATACAAACAATCCTTAAAGCCTCAAGACGCTTTTGAAATGATTATTTTTGTGTGGCCTTGTCTCCAGTTCACCTCTGCATCCTACTCATTCTTCCCCTGCCCCAAGACTCAATGGTCTCAAAGGCAAGAAGTAGGAAACAACCTTGGACACACAGTACTCCATGGATAAAGACAAAACAGTCTTTATCCATGTCTTTTGTCTTTAACAGCTAGAAGATGGAAGACTTGATGACCCCATGTAGTCTGGTCCAGGTGAAAGCCACTTTGAAGGCAAACATAGCACTTTAATGTTAAAAAGGAAGCCTCAATTATATAATTTAGCTTATGACTACAAGTAGGAAGTGAGAGTAGGGTGGGAAACATTTACTAACAGTAAAAACTAGAAACCAAAGCCAGAAAATAGATATGATACACTTAAGGATGAGAGTTTCAGGAAGAAAACAAAACAAAAAAACCTTCAGTTTGACCAGACTCAATTTTCAAGAGGAAAAGGACAGTATGGAATCGCCTATCATTAAAGTCAAGAAGCAAATCTATATAGTTTGGCAAGAAAATCATCAGGGCTCCAAACATCTTTATAGTCACACCCCATCTACTTATTATTTTATTAGGTGTTACTCACTGAATATCTGAATAAATTGCCAAGATTTTACCGCAAATAGCTCAGGGAAAGAAAGCTGTTATAAGGTTCTCTATGTGAGCAGCTATATCAGGAACACTTTAGTCCCAAAGCCCTATACACACTGTGGTCAAGTGAAAAAGAATTTAAAAGACTTCCAAAGAATGAGTGTTCTGATGGGCGAGGCTTCACTCAATACAGACACAGTACTTAAGCCAGCTACACAGAGAAGAGCACAAAGCCAAAGCTATTCTGATTTCAGGGCTCAGACCAATACCACTGGGTGCAAGGATATGCTCATTGTGGTTCCAGAGAAGGATGGGAAGACTTACGAGTACTGGTGATGTTCAAAAGTCTCTGCCCTTGGATAGTCACAACCAGCTTCCCATGATGCTTTCCAGAAACTGTCAAACTGAGGAGAAATGTAGGAAAGTGGAGTGTAGAAACTGAAGAACATGTATTCTGAAAGTCTTCTGTAGGCTATAAGGGAAAGAAACTTGGGAACATTCATGAAGCTCTCATCTTGTCAGGTGACCTTGAGATGAGTAATTACCTCTTGAGTTTTGGTTCTGCTCTTTGGCAAATTAGGAATGAGATTAGCTGGGAATGGTATTTTTAAGAAGAACTAGAGAAGGGAAAACATTGATAATTTCACCCAACTCTCGGGTAGAGATGGGGATGGAGAATCTATTCCAATCTCTGGTGGCTCCGTGAAACTTCAATAAGTCATTGAGCTCTTTCTGCGACAATTACCGCTTTTACAAAATTTGCCTTAGTGCCTTCAGAGCAGATTAGATTAATGAAAGCAAGGAGAGTCCCAAAGAGGAAGGCACCAGGAAAAACAAAATGGGATGACACAATTTAAGTGACCTCAGGGTTGCTTGAATATAACCAGGAAATGTTAGAACTTAAAAGTTTAAAAGAGATGAGCTAAAAGAGAGGTTGGGTGAGTTTAAAGTTAATTTTTTTCTAGGTAAATCTAGGTTTTTCTTGTTGTAGTGTTATTGCTCAGGTATGAAAGACCTCTCCAGCAACCAAATAATATACTTAAAATAGTAAACATTTCCAATCTTACCAGTTACTTGATCAAACATTCTAGAAACACAGGAAAATTGATTTGACATGAAAGCAAAGGGGAAATAAGAGCTCAAGGAAGAGACAATCGAGACAGCAACTAAGAAAGTGTTTTACTTTCTAAACCAGTGGGACTTATATTAAGCAAAGAAATGTGCTTGTCATAGCTGTTAAAGCAAGCTGAAAATAAGTTGTCTTTAGAGTAGAAGTATTACTAAGGAACAAGGTCTCAACTAGTGATTCAAAAAGGGTCACAGTGGGCCTGATGTAGGAGGAAGAAAGGCTAAAGGATTTGAGTCTTATGGGTATTATCTTAAGGCTCTTTCTCCTGCAGTTTTGTTTTTATATATAAATTAGATAAGCACTCTATTCAATTACCAAATTAGGCTAGAAAGACATAAGGCAAGTCACTTTATCTTTCTGAGCCTCAGTTTTCACATGTGAAAACTGAGAAGACTGAATTATAATATAATTACTCAATCGTCTCTGGAGTCCCTTTCAACTAAAATTATTGTAACAAAGTTATAAAAGCAAAATAACAATAATCAAACAAAACAAAATACCTCTAAACCTCTGCTCCTCAGCTGGAATCTGGGGATAGGACTGGTCCAGAGGTATTCATGACTAACCATCCCCTTTACTCTGTGCCTTCAATCTTGGGTCTGACAGTCTGCTAGTGATGGACCTGATGCATCATATAACCTAAGGCCAAAGCTCTGAGTGTGACTGCTCATATAGCAACTGCAGAAATAACAGTAGTAATAATAACAACTGAAATGATAGTGATAATGCTAACAATATTGCCACAGAACAGTTAGGTAAGTAGTAAGAGCAAACAGTATAGCAACAATCATTGGACAGCATCCTGGAGCCAAAATTCAAGGGAAGGAAGGCCTACTGGGCTCCCAAACAATGTAACAGGCTCCTAAGGACAGGATGGAGCTGTGTGAGAAAGAAGAAGGCTTTTAGTCCAGTAAGGTGAAAGCTAGGGGGTTTAACAGACAGAGCTGAGAGATATGGATTCCACTATTGACTCTGCCACTACAGTCACAGGCAGGGCAATTTCCTTGTCTATGAGATGAGGGCAGAGGATGAGATAACCTTTAAGGCCTCTTTCAGCTCTGACATTCTCCATGATGGACCATGTTCCATAAGGACTCAGCAATGTTTGATTCCCAGGCTTTTTTTTTTTCAAGTTCTTCATTTCTATTTTAAAAAATTGCATGTTCCCGTGGCCCTGGAATGCCTGCCTCCGGCCCCTCTGGAGCCCTGGGTTATGTGAAAGCAGCCGTGCCAAGCTGGCCCATGGGCGGGGCTGAGTCTTCCTGGCTGGCTTGTGACATGTTCCTGACGTACTGTGTGGTCAAGGAGCTGGAACTGGGGGTGCTGAACAAGGGCCAAGCCTTGCACTTCAGCTTCCTGACCTGGCAGCCATTCAGAGAGACCCTGCTAAGTGCTATTTCCTAAATACACTCTCTTTTCATAACAATCTTACCACATTGCTTTTCTTTACAAGCGCTCTTGAAAAAGGGGACTGGACTCCTTCTGGTTAATCTACACAGACTACATTTGGAAACCATCAGAAACTGAACTCTAAACAAAACGTTATTAATGTGTTGTAATCTGCCCTCTATGTTGCAGATGAAAAGAAAATGTTTTATAGTTTCAGAGCATACGTTTTAATTGCCTTTTAAGAGTGCATATACTTTTAGTACTTAGTGTTATAAAACTGTAGTATCTGTTTCTTGATAACTGTTGAGTGAGCTCAGCTATTTTTATTAGTTTTTTTTTCCCCTTATCCTTTTCTCTCTCTCTCTACTAAACTGCCACCCATGTAAAGCTCCTTTAGATCAAGCTTGATACAAGGCTTCCATATTTGGGATCTTCATTATAAGCAGCTTCTTTACAACCTCTACCTCACTATAAAACACTTATTCCTGAAAATGAGTTCAATAAACAAAGGTAGAGTGTGTAGCTTTGTCTAATAATCCAGTATAGCTGGGAACTGAGCAGTCTAGCCTTTTCCCAGTTGCTACTGCTTTTTTATGGGGGCCAGATAACCTGCAGAGATCTGATGCTCTTGCTACTTTTCTCAACTGTACAGCCCCGTCCCAAGAGACTAACGTATCAGTCATCAATCCAGAGGTCTCAAGGGCAGAGTCTTCGACACACCATGGTTCAATCTTTTTCAGCAGGGACTCCCAAATTCTTTAGAATTAGGTCTGGAGTTAACAGAGCTATTGGACTCCCCACCAGTTTGTCACCAGGCTGACAAATTCCTGGAAGCCCAGGTCGCTTGACAAAGGCTGCAGGGGCTGAGGCCTCTACTGTCTCATCTTCCAGTTGGGCAAGCAGTGCCCACTCTTGTACCAATGATACAAGACTGAATCACGGGTTTACAGGAAATTAAATGATCTTTCTGAGATAAGGGTTTCTTGGGGCAGGACTGGGGGCATGAGGGTGTGTTCGGCCATCTGAATTATTAGCTAGGAGGAAACAGGATTGGACGCTGGTCTCCTAAGTGGTCCACAGTATGAAATACTTCTACTGGTATGAAGCAGCACAAAGGCAGACACAAATGATAAAAACATTTCCAGGGTTATTCAATGTAGGATAAGGTTCAAAAAACTAGATTCACAGACTCTCTGAACCAAATAGGACCCACAGAGATTATTTAGTTCATCACTCATTTTTAGGTGAGGAAATTGAAGCTGAAACGGACAGTGATTTGCTCAAGGTCTCATAGCTTGTAAGTGTCCAGAGCTGAGCTTCTCTTGGTTTCTAGTTCTCCATACTGCCTCTTCACCACACCTATAGCATGTAGATCAGTAGGTAAAGTTGATGTCACTAAAAGGAATTCCCTTTAGTTATCTAAAAATAGCAACCTGAGGTTAATTTCAACTTCTTTTTAGAGATAATCATCTTTCTTACCTCAAACATTAACTCAGATGCTTCTTATGATGTCTCCAGTGCTTCCCTAATGCCTTCAGGACTCAGTGGACATTATGGCTTGATACAGTACAGAGCAGTGCTCAGTTACAACCTTAGTTTCTAAAGTAATTTTTCATGAAAAGCAAGCCCCTTTCTGAGCTCTCCTTCCATCCAAACTCACATAATATATTTAGAATTCTTATTTTCACAATATGTCAGATTTCATACGATGTCAAGGAACGGCTGTTTGTAACTCTCCTTTTTATCTCTAAAATCATCAGAACTTATATAATCTAGGCTTTCTTTACTATCCTCCCTTTAATAACCTTTTACTTCATATACGTCCTCAGGAGGATAAATGAACTAGGAACATTGAGATCTTATGTATGTCAAACTGCATACAGACAATCATGAGGCAAAGCTCTCTACTAGATCCCAGTGTATGAATTTTCCTAAAATTTCCACCAAACAAACCCAAGAAAAAGGCCCTTGCATCGTAGACCTTCCTTAGAGAGAAGGAATGCCATTTCATAACCTTTTCTAGTTCTACAATGGCTGTTGTTATTCAGTACCTTGTTTTTTTATCCCCTTCAAGCCTGCTTCCTTCAATTTCTGGTTCTTAATCTTTGCGGCAGGTGATATTTTAATACCCTAAGAAATCAGCTCAAAAGAAAGCTTAAAAAAATTGGGTCATCACATTTTCATATTCCATGGGTCTATTAGCTAGATACAGCAAGGCTTGCACCATTTTGACAGATCACAGATTAAGGGGTGGTAGCTACACACATATATAAGGCAGACAGCAGCTAGTTAAACATCCTTGGCAATAATTCCTACTACCTCCATTTTACAGCTGCTTCTAAAGAACTAGAATTCTCTTATGAGATTCCTGAAACAACATGGAAAAAAATTTTCCCCCAGACCAGGTAAGGGAAAGCCCTTACATCCTGTAGCGTTTACATTTATTTGGGTATCCACAACAAACCGTTTCATTAGCCAAGGACACAATTCTGTTGGAATACAAGAGTCTATCTCTGCTACAGAGATCTCTCTCCTTAAGGCTGCAGCAATACAGTGTGTTGAGTGTACTGCATGACCTTTTGTGCTAGCCAATAAGCCTTTGGAGGATTAAAATTAACTTTTCTTATCCTAGTTTAAGGAGTGTTCTGCTCTGGGAACATCAAAAAAAGGCACAGGCCTGAGCCAAATACCCAGTCTAGCAGTGCTGATACGGCTTTCAAGGTCCTTATTTTCAAAACAAAATTTTTAATTTTTGCAGGATAGTAGAGTAAGTAGGGAAAAAAAATTATATATATATAATTTATAATATATATACACATACACACAGACACAGAAGCACACACACAGACACACAAGGTCCTCTCTTTAAGATCATAGAAGAAGAAAGTTTTAAGTTACAAGTATTTGAGAGTATACTACTTTAAACTACTCCAGGTGAACAGACTGGTTGAAACTTGTTGACCTATAGATTTTAAATAGTTACTCATCTTGTCCTATGTATCCAAATATACTGATGACATTCTGGGTGTATCTATTTATTAATTATTGTAATTGCAAAAAGAGTTTTTGCCCTTTCAATCAATTTAATTTCAGTACCTTGGACTCTACTAGATATAGTGAAGTAATTCCTATTCTAGTTTTAGGTGAAATTACTAAGTAAACACACAAACAGAAGATCTAGAAAGAAATACAGCAAACTTTTAATAGTGATAACCATTGCCACCTCTGTGTAAAAGGATGACAGATGATTTCTACTTTTCTCTTTATACTCCTCTGTATTCTTTCAATCTACATATATTATACTTACATAATTACAAGGGTACCACAAATAACATTGTTTTAAAAAAAAGTCATGGAGACCAGTATGGACTAAATAGAATATTCAATGAAGTCCTGGTATCATATATGTTAGGAGCATTAGAACCAGCATTAGAACTATCAGGATTGGTCATCTGCCAGAAAGCTGGCTAGATAAATACCCACAATGACAAACTCCTCAAATGACCATTCAGGGACTCAGGTCACTGCTACTCTTCCCTGCTGAGGAAGCAAAAACCAGTCAAATTCTCACCACATGGCCTTTGCCCTCTGGTCTTAACATCTTACCACCCTAGGCCTTGGCCTCTGTGGGAATTCATGCCAGGCTGGGGCTTAGAACCTCAACTGCTAGTATGTTTATGAGCTATTTTCTTTGAAAGGTCCTGGGAAATAGATGGTAATCATTCTAAGTGTGCTCCCATAAATTTCCATATTTTTTAAAAACCAGTAGTATCAGCCACAACTCACAAATCCACTCCTTTCCCCGAGGACAAGGAAAACAGAGAAATTGAGTAAAATCATCCAATCCAACACAGAGGCAAAAATAGGCCTGTAAGTGCTTCAGTCTTCGGAAGGACTCAAATAGGGCATCATCCATGATGGATACAAAGAAATGGGATCAGAAGTTCCCTTGGCTGTCTTGATGGGGAAAATATTCAAGAAGTGCTCATAAAAGCAGAAAGTTCTCCAAAAGAACTTATTCAAAAGAGCTTTCTAAGTCAACATCCAAACCAACGAGATGTGGAAAAATTCAGAAAAGCATCCTAACAAAACATCCCAACAAAGTACCCCAACTCCTTTTTACAAACCCACAACTGGTAAGAGCAAGGTTCCAATGTGACGGCCTTTTAAAGCAGCAAGTTGCAACCACAAGTGTGGTTGCTCTTCCAACACTACTTTCTTTGGGAAAATTACATGGGTGGGTAGGGAAGCAAACCCAAGAGTACTACAATTTACAAGTCCTGAGGCCTGGGAGGAAAGATGCATGGAACCTAGGAGGCAGGGTGCCTCATGGCAGATAGGAGAAATCTAGCCTTACTGCACAACGTGGCTAAGATCTCCAGTTGCTCATCAGGTAGAGCATGCTGCTCTACATTTGCAAAACTGCTCAATAAAATTTTACTGGCAAGGCAAAAGGAGAAACATCTGCTCTAGTCAAGAGCAGCTGTGGTCAGCAATAAGGCAGCTGGCACATGGTCAATGCTGCTCTTGCTAGTAGGTGGTATTGTGGTCACCAGTAATTACTTTGGAGAATTTCATGGAGTCAAGGATAACTAAATGGACAAAGAACATTTTATTTTACTTTCTATCTTTAGCACAGGAGCAAAAATCGTGACATGTTGTACAGAATTCAGAAGCCCAATGCAATCCATATTTTTCATGGAAGAACTTTTTACCTCAAAGACTGGAAACCTTTAAATATAAGTATTTCAAACAGTATGTGCTGGACAAGTGACCTCTCCACTCATTATTTCTGATTGAACAGTTCCTGTATATTACATTTGTCTTTAAGTGTTTCCTTCTGAAAGATACACTAGAGAATACTCTAAAGAAAATGTGAAAATTATATTTAGCAAATCAGTAAGTGGTATAAGTTTTTAAAAACCTCATTTTCATCAAATTTGCATGATATCTTCAAAGTTAAATAACTTTACACTGAATGGGAACTGGGGTGTAAATAAAAATATGTTCAATGTATGCAGTTGTGATAATTTTTCATGGAATGATGAATGTCAGAAAGTAGCAGTTAAATTAAAATACACCGTACTTAAAAAATTAAACACTTGGGAAATAACCTTTTCAGCCACTGGAAGATGACAAAGTCTAAGACATTTCAATCAAGTTAATTTCAGCATCAAAGCAATGCATTTTTCCCATCAGAAACTATATGAAAAAACAAATTAACCAAAATGGGTCTCTGAATGACGGGATAACATCAGGGCATAAAGAGAACTTTATGATTGCTTGTCAATTAGGTTATTCCACACACACACAGTCAAAGCAAAACTAGCCATTTTAAATCATGTCAAGGCTGAATGGTTGATACTGTATTAAAATGAAAGCATGACTTGCATTTAAAAAAGAAAAGGAAATTCTCTTAACAACTAAGAGAGCTGACCTGCAGAAACTGGTACAATTCAGGTACACAGGCTCCAGTGAGGCAATACTGGTGGGCCATGTCTAAAATGTTATTGGATACACTATCTCTAATCTACTGACCATGAGGGCTCCTAGAACACCCCTGGATAATTTTGCAAGTACAGGAAGAGACCGGGGGACCACCTTCAACCTATTTTAAATCTAGTTGTGACTCGACCACCTTAAGCAGCTCAGTTCTGGGATCGTGTCGGGTGTGGGACCCTCGTAGGACAAAAAAGCATCCCTTGTCAGGATAAGAGGGAGGCCAAATCAGTGTTGGGAGGCCAATGTTGTAAGTCTCAGTCCTGTCTCTCAATTTTATTATGGTAGTTGAGTGGATCACTTGAACCATCAGTACTTCAGTTTTTTCACATGTCAGAGGAGGAGGCTTCCAGCTTTCCCATTATGCGGAGCCCACAAAGAACTGGCCTCTAGACCCTAAATTTAGAGCTGCCCCATCAGTGCCACAGGCCTCATGACTTTGCACTAAGCAGTAAGAAGGCCCCTAACAATCTCCTGTTTTTTTTAATTTAATTTTATTTTTCCAATGAGACCTTCACAACCATAAAAAAGGAGTTCTAAATTTAGGTGTTCTTTTGGGAACTGCTTTTTATGACAGCCAAATATCTCATAGTTGTTATGTTAAAACATACCATCTAAACCCACTGAATATCAGGCAGAGAAGTACTTCTACAACTTTGATTTGTACATATAAAATTTTCTACCAGAGATGCCAGACTGTTTGGGAATAATTTCATTTTTTAAAATAAATAATTTTATAGTGATCAATATTTGTTTAAATACTGTCTAAAATTATATTGTATATTACACTGCATTTAGAAAGGTAGATACTGAAATCAGAAGCTACTATGTAATTATAGTTAAGTCTTAAAAAAAATTCTCCTTACCTGTATATTCCATTTTGTATAATGTAAACTAAATGAAGTGTGTGAGCATTAGGCAATTTTAACACTAAAGAAAAATAATCTTCTGAATTTTACTACTGCTATCCTTTTACGACATATACTTTTTAGAACTTCCAGTCACCCTATTTCCAAACACATATGTTTGATCATGCTATTCCTCAGACTCAAACAGTCTTTCCTTATTTTTTTTACCTATTTAAAAGACACTACCTTCGAAAGCATTGACAGAATAAATCCTGGTATGTCCAATGATGAAATAGTATACACCCAGTAATAATGATGCTGTAAAATTGTATTTATTGACACAAAAGATGTCCATAATATAGTGCTAAGTAAAAACAAACAAACAAAAGAAAATATATTCATGGAGGTGGGAGAAAGACTTATTACCCAATGGTAAGCTCAGTGTGATTTCATTTTACACACATACACACACACACACACACACACAAATATATATATAGAAGAATCTTGTAGAATATACACCATAATGTTAATAGTGTTGTCTCTAGGCAATGAAATTATGGGTGATTTTAATTTCCTTCTTTTCTCCTCTGTCCTTTTTCTTATTTTCCTATAATAAATCTATATTACTTGAATGAAAAAATAGGTTTAAAAATGCTTTCAATTGATGTACAATTTTTTTTTTAAAGCTTAAAGTGATTAGTGTATTAAAACACCCTCATCCCTCAGCCATATAAAATAGAAGTTATTTTCCAACAAGTCTCCAGTTATCACTTCCTACAAGATGTACGTTTTACGCTGGGAATGGGACTATATAAAAGAACTTAGGTGAAATGAACTTTATTTCCTATACACTGGGGCTATGTTTACCAGAAAAATTAGGCTAATCTCCACAGCACAGCTTTTCAGGTTCAGATTTACCTATCAGAACACAAATGCTTCTGGAAGGAGAGGTTAGACAATACAGCAAACATCACAGTATCAAGGAAGACAGGCATGGTGCAAAAAGCACGGTTTGGGGAGACCAACAAACGTGGGTTTGAACTCACGTTTAGGTATTTCCTAGCTGTGAGTCTTGAGTCAACTTAACACAACTTAACCTGTCTGAGCATTAGTTTCCTCTTCTTTAAAGATGGGAAAACAAACTGTATTACAGAGCATTTGTGACGAATTAAAAAGATTACATCTGTAAAATGTTCGGCCAACTGCCAATTCCTCAATAAATGGCAGCAGCTACTACTGCAACTACTGAACGGCAACTAACAACGCCCACCGCCACCGCCACCACCAGCACCTTAACTATTACTACTACTTCCTCTAAGATAGTAGGGAATTAACAGGTGATTTTCGGGGCCCAGAGGAAATCGGACAAAGGACTAAGAGGAGGCAAAATGAGGACAGGAAAGGAGAATGGAAAGGTATAAGAAAACAACTAAAGAAATCCTTTATTCTCCCCTTTGCAGAGGAATGGCATGAGTCTAGTCACAGACTATAGTTAACTTTGTTGAAAAACAAACTGCAAATAATTCTCTAACTCAAATTTAGCAAATGAATGAAGGCCCTGAAGATCAGGATAATAGCGCATACTGGTACTCCCGATTTAATCAAACATCAGTCACTTCTAAGTCTTCTTAAATTGTGTCTATATTTTCTTGAGATACACTTATGGGAAAGTCCTACTCAGTGTGACTAAATGAATCAAAACTAGAATTCATGGATTTCTGAATCTGGGTCTGGGACTCCATTCCTGGTGGTCTTGTGTGGAAAATACTTCCTTATCCACCCAACAGTTTATTAAAGTTATAAATAATTCATGGAAAATAGAAGGTTATAAACGAAGTTTTCACCAATCTGTTTGGAAGAAATTGGGGTTAGCTCATGAAGGCAATAAGGGAAGAAATAACTTTTAGAGAATTATGATTAACATTAGTCCTTCAACTCAACACTGGATAGGAAAAATTGAGATAAACCTATCTAAGCAAAAAGCAGGCTGACTGGGAAAAAAGAGGCTTTGAAAGTGAATTTTTCCTTTAGCCTCCTGACTTCCATGTTCTTTGCAGTTTAGGTGATTGTAACTATTGGCTTTGCCACAGCTCTTTACAATAATTTGTATTCAGTGATGTCCTTCTAATTGGAGGGAGATTCTAGGCATCACAGGCTAATCAATGAGGAAGCTCTTGTCATGGCTAAAGCATCTAATATGAAGAGAGGCAGGCTGGAGTCTGGCCCTGGCAACATTAACCAGGTATGGATTGGGTCTTAAATAGACTTGTAAGTTACTAAAACACTACTACAAATGTCTTTTATGTGCTTTAAGGTACAGTCAAAGGGCTAACCAGGACATATCTAAAGGTGTCTTTTGGCTCAGATCCTCATATTTATACTCTCTTCCTCATGTACTTGGCTTCTTTCTCTTGGATAATGAGTCATTTCTGGTGCTGGATATACTTATCACTGGGAAACCATCCTCCTTTAATAAAAACAACTACAACTTATACCATTATCATGAACATTCTTAGAAAAATTAAGGAGTTACTCAACAAACATTTTTTAAAAAATTTTTCCCATACAAAAATTTATAAATACATTGTTATGTGACTCTAATTGCTCTCCCTATACTGTGACAGCACACGCCTCCTTTCCACCCTGATTCCCCGTGTCCATTCAACCAGCTCCTAACCCCCTCTGCCTTCCCATTTCACCTCCGGACAAAAGCTGCCCCTTTAGTCTCTTGTATCTACTTGAGCTAAGACACACACTCCTTATGAGTATCACTTTATGTCCCACAGTCCAGTCTAATCCCTGTCTGAAGAGCTGGCCTCAGAAGTTGTTTTAGTTCTGTGCTGATGGAGAATCCAAGGGCCATGCTTTCCGGGGTTCCTCCAGTCTCAGTCAGACCATTAAGTCTGGTCTTCTTACTAGAATTACTCAACAAACTTTTTTTAAACACCTACTATGTGTTAGGAGTCCCTGGGTGGTGCTAATGGTTAATATGCTTGGCTGCTAACTGAAGGGCTGGCCATACAAGTCCACCCAGAGGTGCCTCAGAAGAAAGGTCTGGTGATCAACTTGCGAGAAAAAAAAAAGCCATTGAAAATCCTATGGAGCACAGTTCTGGTCTGACACACATGGGGTTGTCATGAGTCAAAGTCAACTCAATGGCAGCTGGTTTTTACTACATGTTAAGCACTGTTAGTAGAGAAAAAAAAAAAAGGTAAGTACAATTTTTGAACAGGTTTTACCTCAGAACTATTACTTTATTAGTCTTATTTACTATCTCTTTTCTTCCATCTTTAGCATAAACAGTTGGCTGTTGTTCTTGCTGTACGTGTGTTTTAAATCACGGCATGAGACATACTGAGTAAGTGAGTAAGTAGAGACTAACAGAGCCAAAGGGAGATGTAGGCTAGGCCACTTGCTCCCACACACAAACATCACAAATCAGTAGTAATAACAAATTTCTCATGAGATTTTTGGAATCACTTTCAAATAGTCAAACCTCTAATGTCAAATCTACTGATTCAGTGTATCTACTGTACTGAGGGTCCCCAAAAGAAAGCCTAACTGAATGGTATTTAAGGACTGAATTCTTTTGAGGGTGTGGGACAGGGAGTGAGAGTTGAGAGTGAGGGTGTAGAAGACGTCTCACGACAACAATCCTCCCATGCCTAAGAAAAGGAAAATTCCCAAGTAAGAGTGGTACACTGAAATGTAATCAAATGTCTAACCTATTTTTCCCCTTGATTTCTTCAAAATCATTTCAAGAATAACAACCTTTGGTATATTTTAGGAATGCTTCTTTTTTAAGGGAAGATTTGGGTTAAGATATACTTCAGTGTGTTTGAGATCAGTTTAAAAGAAATGGGCCCTTTAGTCAAATTACTGACATAAGTAAATAAATTCAGTCTACTGAATAAGATTAATACAAGGTCTGTTTTGAAGTTCTTAGGGTCTGTATGCTAAAGCTGTCAAGTTTTACATGAGCATCAGCTACAACTTGTTCCTTCTTAATATCATGATATAATAGAAAAACTATAGATTTTGGAGTCAGAGGAACCTACGTTTCAAAGCCTGTCCCTATCACTTATCTTCTCGTAGGCTCAGTTTTTTTTTTATCTGTGAAATAAAAATAATATACTACCTGAAAGGATTGTTGTGAGGATAAGTAATAAAACATACATAAGTGCCTATCACAGTAGGTATTCAATAAATGGTAGTTGCTATTATTATTATTAGTGGCATGGCTGCAGCTCCCAAACATCCACAAGATGCTTTTGTTGTTGTTGGATGCCATCAAGTTGATTTTTGACTCATAGCAACCCCATCTGAACAGAGTAGAACTGCCCCATAGAGTTTTCTTGGCTGTAATTTTTACAGAAGCAGATGGCCAGGACTTTCTCCTGTGGAGCTTCTGCGTGGGCTTCAACCACCAACGTTTTGGTTAGTAGTTGAGCACTTAACCGTTGTACCACCAGGGCTTCTTGCATAAGATGCTTTTTGTTATGTTGCTGTTGTTAGGTACCGTCGTGTCAGTTCTGACTTATAGCGACCCTATATACAACAGAATGAAACACTGCCCAGTCCTACACCATTCTCAAAATCGTTGTTATACTTGAGCCCCTTGTTGTAGCCACTGTGTCAATCCATTTCGTTGAGGGTCTTCCTCTTTTTTGCTGACCCTCTACTTTACCAAGCATGATGTCCTTCTCCAGGGACTGGCCCTTCCTAATAACATGTCCAAAGTACATGGGACAAAGTCTCACCATACTTGCCTCTAAGGAGCATTCTGGCTGTACTTCTTCCAAGACAGATTTGTTCATTATCTGGCAGTCCATGGTGTATTCAATATTCTCACCAACACTGTAATTCAAAAGTATTAATTCTTCTTTGGTCTTCCTTATTCATTGTCCAGCTTTTGCATGCATATGAGGCAAATGAAAATACTATGGCTTGGGTCAGGTGCACCTTAATCCTCAAGGTGACAGCCCTGCTTTTTAACACCTTAAAATAAATCTTTTGCAGCAGATTTGCCCAGTGCAATACACAGTTTGATTTTTTGACTGCTGCTTCCATGGGCATTGATTGTGCATCCAAGTAAAATGATACTTGACAACTTCAATCTTTTCTCCGTTTAGCATGATGTTATTGGTCCAGTTGTGAGGATTTTTGTTTTCTTTATGTTGACGTGCAGTCCATACTGAAGGCTGTAGTCTTTGATCTTCATCAGTAAGTGCTTCAAGTCCTCTTCACTTTTAGGCATCAAGTTATGTCATCTGCATATCGTAGGTTGTTAATGTGTCTTCCTCCAGTCTTGATGCTGCATTCCTCTACATATAGTCCAGTTTCTCGGATTATCTGCTCAGCATTCAGACTGAATAAGTAGGATAAAAGGATACAACCCTGATGCACACCTTTTCTGATTTTAAACTACACAGTATCCCCTTGTTCTGCTGGAATGACTGCCTCTTGGTCTACGTGCAGGCTCCGCATGAGCACAATTACGTGTTCTAGAATTACCATTCTTCACAATGTTATCCATAATGTGTTATGATCCACACAGTGGATGCTTTTTTTGAAGATGTTTGTACCTATATCACAATACCTGTCACCAGGAGAAATGTAACAGCTTTCAGAGTAAAGCCCCATCAAAATATTTTTATCACACGCATATTTAAAATTCAAGTAAAAGACTTCTAGGACCGTGAACTTCCAACACAATAGTTATGTCTTCATATACCTGAGTGTTCTTTTAAAAAATATATTCACATTTAAAAGGTCAAGTTGTAAAGCCATTTGATTAAAATAGTAATAAAAGAGTAAACATTAACTCACAATTTCTCCTTTGCTCTTTACTATTCCAAGTGGTATCACCTCCAGAATAAGTTGTACCTTAAGACATTTTAGGATTATCTTGATTAAAATCTTCAAGTTCTTAATTTAAGTAGGAAAAACCTAATCTCCAAAAGCCAAGTTTAATACTTATAGCATGATCAAGATCTTAACAGTTGCACGTTATCCTCTGTTACTCCTAAAACATTAACACATTGAAACATGATCACCCAGAGTAAATGAAGTTTCCTCTTATGTTAATCTTAGAGCCACTGATAAAATACAAATGATTAACATTAGAAAAGAAGAACTGCTCACCTTTGGGCAATCATAATTTGCAGAAGTACAATGAGTTATAGAAAGTTTGTCTGTAAAATTTCAACAGCCTCCTCAAAAGTTTCAGAGTTATCTATTAAAGGCTTTGCAAACTGAATCCCAAAACAAACTGAAAATCTGTACAGCTACAGTCAGTATTTCAAACCCAGGCTTTCCTCTTAGGAATCTAACTTTCCTTGATGGTACTGTCGTCTAAGCCAAGATCTGCTCTCAAATTCAACATGCAGAGAATTTGGTTTAACCGATGCAACACTTAAGCTATCAGTGCCAACTAATTCACATTATATATACTATAGAAAACTGCTATTTTATTCACTTTTGCTTTTTGTTTCAAAAACGAGCTTCCTAAATACCTCATCAGCATTGACCTTCCCCTAAGAAGTGTATCTTCTGTACATAGGAAGGACTGGCACAAAGGCAAGTCATGTTGTTTCTATTGTTAAAAATACCAGCTAATAAAAAACCCTAAATATCCAAGCATTTGGACTTCTTATGTGTTTGTCTGGACTATCTGCAATATCCATTTCGATTTCTGCTATTTCTAGCCACGAAGCTATCACAGGAGTTGGCCTCAGGGCCCTGAGAGGAAATCTGGCTTCCACCTCTGGGACATACGTTTCAGTGCTTATGTCTGAATGACCCCGCCAATCACCCCTCCCAGAAGCCACAAGCCAGGCTTACAATAACAGAGTATATCAAAGAGGACAGGAAAGAAAACAAGACAGTGGCAGGGTCAGCAGAGGATAAGAATATGGTGAAGATGCCCTGTGGAAGCTGAGAAATGGACAGCCATATACTAATGGTATCAAATGTGTTTTTCAGAAAAGGCAACACCATAAATGTGTAAGACCTTAACTGCCAACGTCAGCTCTCTACTACCATAAAATCACTAGCAGAAGTAACTGGGAGAGCAGATTTTCTTGTTATGACAGAATTGGTCAAGAAGAAATATTGTCATTCACACAAATTTATTGCAACCCACATGTTCAAATAAACTTAGAGTGGTGATCATTACAATTACTTTATCCAATATGAAGATCATTTAAGTAAAGTAATTCTCTTCAATATAACCATCCACTTAAGGAATAGTAGTGATCCACTGGAAATCCTGGTGGTGTAGTGGTTAAGAGCTACAGCTGCTGACCAAAAGGTTGGCAGTTTGGATCCACCAGCCACTCCCTGGAAACTCTATGGGGCAGTTCTAGCCTGTCCTATAGGGTCCCTATGAGTCAGAATCGACTCGATGGGAACAGGTTTGGGTTTTTTACAGTGATTCACCAGAGTTAAGCTTCTTGTCTCCACACAAAAATATGCCAAATACATTCTGCATTATAAGAACAGAAAGTCAGCAAATTTATAAGGATCCGTGTAGAAAAGTAGTTAAGAGCTGAGGCTCTAGTCAGTCTGAGTTTGAATCTTGACTCTGTCACTTAAGGGCTATGTGATCTTGGGCAAGCAACTTAGTTTCTCTGAGTCTCGGTTTGCTCAGAGAATCGTAGTAAGGATGCAATGTCGGGGCACATGATAAACTTTCAATATTTGTTAACACATATAAAGACACTATGTTAAAAAAAAAAAAAAAAAAGATAACTTCCATGGCTTCTTCTTGCTTTACCAAATAAAGCCCACTCTCTTAGGCCTAGCATTCTAAATCCACGACACATAATTCTCAGTCTACTTGTTCAGCCTTCTCACTTGCTACTTCACTTCACATCCGCCATCCAACTTGCCTGCCTCTTTTCCTTTGTGCTGTTCCCTCTGCACAAAATCACCTTTACAACCACCTTTAAAGTAGCTTTAAAGTCAGCCACTTCCTTCAAAGTCAGCTCAAATGCTCCCTTCTCCAAAAAGTCTTTTTTGAAATCTTCCTTATGCTCCTCTACTAAATTACTCATAATACTGTGTAACCTTTTTACAACTGACTATTTTATACCACATACTATAGCCATTTGTATATAGAGCATCTCACAGGGCTTTGCCCATAGCAGCACTCAATAAATGTTGGTTAAAGGAATGAGTAACAATGATTATCTCCATAATATAATTTAAGAAAACGAGCAACTCGTCTTCGCCCTCCCACTTTCCTACAGAACACCACGGGAATGTCACTGCCTCATTAACTCTGGCAGGATGGGGGATAGGAGCTGCCAGGAGCCTGAGCTGGGATAGTTGGCACTTTTCGCTTTGCACAGCTCCTTACCAGGAGTTAAGCTGAGTCCAGGGGGAGATAAAAATCTCTGGTTTTATTGTTTGGTGAGGCTGCCTGACAAACGAAGATCCAGCTGCAACTGTAACATTCCAAGCTCAGAAGGCGCCAAGTTTTACTAACTATAATTTAACTGGTCCGACTGTTGCAGTCCAAATTCTTGTTTAGATAATCAGCCTTTGTTTGAATATGTTCAAAAACAGCACAGTCCAGCATTAGCCTCTGGGTATGTCATGTGAGCTGATTACCCTGTGGCTCCCAGTAGCAGAAACTCAGTACACAAGAGGAGGATTATTTTCCTAGTATTACTGTTACGCTAACATGTAATCAGTCCTTTCCCCTCAGTCTCCACATCTCTTCCACAGCCTCCCCCAACCTTTTATTCCCTTGTCCGTCTTTCTCTCTCTCTCTCTCTCTTTTTTTTTTTTTTTTTAACAATTCAAACGTCTCCTTTCCAAGTTCAGACAAAGTTTAAAGGTGAAAAGGTCAAGAAAGTTTCATGGCTGTGGCTGTTTAGAAAGGGGTAGGACTAACTGGGGTCTCTAGCTCAGCATCTACCAAGGACTCAAGAATCTCATATTTCACTGTATTTCTGCAGTGCACAGTCCCCTTGACACAATCTGTTTGGAATGAAATTAAACCCTTGTTAATAATTTTTAACATAATATAATAATAATAATTCTACCTGTCAAACAATCATAATTCATACATATGCAACTTGAGTGGCTCACTGATTTGTCAAAACATCCAAATTCTCAAAACAGTATGTTTTAACTGAAGGACACTCATTTGGGATCTTCCCAGCCTGCCTCCAAGTCATTTAGCTATCACTGGCTAAGACAGATTCTGGAATCTCTGTTCCTTTCCTGTCACTTCTGTCTTGGCCTGGCCATTCTCAAAGAGACCAAATAAGTTAACACAGTTAAAGTGCTTAAGACAGTGCCTGGCTGAGAGAATGTGCTAAACAGTATTTGCTATTAATATTTTTTTGGAGAAATCTAAACTCAGAGGTACAGCTCTCACAATCAGAAGAAAAGTTGCTGGTGGGAAAGGCCACGAATCAGGAAACATCAGGATGATGTGGGCAGTGATATGTTGCAAATTTGAAACTGAAGTGGGGCTCTAAGCTGGTCTGGAACTGCAGGTGTAAATCTGGTCCCAGAAGCTCCTGTGTTGCTAGCAAGAAGCCCACCAGAGGAGAAGGAAACTCCTCTCCCTGGGAAGCAGATCTGTTTATTTTGCAATTAATAACAGCAAAGGAACACTTACTAAAATTTTTCCTGTAAGGTTCATAATTTAATCCTATACAAGATTGGTGGTCAATCTGCAAGGTCTTAGCTGACATGACAGGTGGAAGTCAGAGCACTTCAGACCTGGCTCCTGTCACAGAGAGAGACATGGGGAATCAAAAAAAGCCCTTCTAGGCCAAGAACGCCAAATTGCTTAGCCAAAAAAAAAAAAAAAAAAAAAAAAAAACCCACCAAACCCACTGCCATCGAGTCCCACTCATAGTGACCCTGCAGAGTAGAACTGTCCCGTAGGATTTCCAAGCTGTAGTCTTTAAGGAAGCACACTGCCACATCTTTCTCTTGCAGAGCGGCTGGTGGGTTCAAACTACTGACGTTTCCATTAGCGGCCAAGCGCTTTAATCACTGTACCACCAAGGCTCCCAAACTGCTCAGCAGTGGCACAGTAATCTAGGATTTGAAAGAGGAGAAGAAGGAAAAAGAGGGTTCTGTCCACCAATAGCCAAAAGGTGGAAACAACCTAAATGTCCATGAACAGATGAGTGGATAAAGAAAATAGGGTACATACATACAATGGAACATTCCTCAGCCATAAAGAGAAATGAAGTCCTGACACATGCTACAACATGGATGAACCGTGAAAACATTATACTAAGTGAAATAAGCCAGTCACAAAAGGACAAATCTTGTATGATCCCACTTACTTGAAATAGGCAAATATATAAAGATCAAAGCTTATCAGTGGTTACCAGAGGTGGGAGGGAGGGAGGAATGGGGAGTCACTGCTTAGGAGGCACTGAGTTTCTTTTTAACGGTAGTAGAATAATTTGGAAAAAGATACTTACTGGTAACGGTTGCACAACATGATAAACATAATGTCACTGAATTGTACATGTAAAAATTATTAAATTGGTAAATGTTTTGTGATATATAATTTAACCACAATAAATTAAAAAAAAAATAAAGCATGGTACATACACACAATGGAATACTATGCAACGATAAAGAACAATGATGAATCTGTGAAACATCTCACAATATGAATGAATCTGGAAGGCATTATGCTGAGTGAAATAAGTCAATCACAAAAGGACAAATACTATATGAGACCACTGTTATAAAAACTCATGAAAAGAAACACACAGAAAGAAACAATATTTGATGGTTATGAGGGAGGGGAGGAAAACATTAACTAGACAATAGGTAAGTGGTAACTTTGGTGAAGGATAGGATAGTACACAATACTAGGGAAGTCAGCACAACTTGACCAAGTCATAGAAGCTTCACAGACACATCCAAACTCCCTGTTAGACCAAATACTGGGGTAAGGGCTGGGGACAATGGTCTTGGGGGACATCTAGCTCAGTTGACATAACATAGCTTCCAAAGAAAATGTTCTACATCCTACTTTGGTGAGTAGTGTCTGGGGTCTTAAAAGGTTGTAAATGGCCATCTAAGATATGTCTACTGGTCCTATCTGGTTTGGAGCAAGGGAGAATGAAAAAAACAAAAGACATAAGAGAAAGATTAGTCCAAAGGACTGAGTCCAGCACAACTAGATGGTGTCCAGCTACCACCACTGACTGCTCTAACAAGGATCACAATAGAGGGTCCTGGACAGAGCTGGAGAAAAATGTAGAACAAAATTCAGACTCACAAAAAAAGACCAGACTTACTGGTTTCACAGAGACTGGAGAAACCCTGAGAATATGGCCCCCGGACACCTTTTTTAAGTCAGTACTGAAGTCACTCCTGAGGTTCACCCGTCAGCCCAAGATTAGACAAGCCCATAAAGCTAATAATAATACATGTAGCTCACCCCTGTATACAAGACTAAATGGGCACACCAGCCCAGGGGCAAGGACGAGAAGGCAGGAGGGGACAGGAAAGCTGGACAAATGGAAACGGGTAACTCAAAGTCAAAGGGGAGGCAGTTGACACGTCGCAGGGTTGGCAACCAATGTCACAAAACAGTATGTGTATTAATTGTTTAATGAGAAACTAATTTGTAAACATTCATCTAAAGCACAATAAAAAAGAAAAGAAAAGAGGGAGGTGTATGCTAGTATTCAATGGGAATGTTTGGGAGGTGAGGTCTAAAGGTTGCAGGTTTATCATCACCTATTCCTCTGCACCCTTGCTCCCTGCATTCCAGGGCAGAGGAAGAACACTTCTGTTGTGAGTTTCCATAACTTCTAACAGTCGTATGTTTAGATCTACCAGTCTAGATCTTAATATCAAGGAAATTTTTTGTCTACTAACTTAAATCTCTCATGCTGCAAATTAATTTTTTTCCTCCTGGAGGTGAGTATGGGGTGAAAAAAAAAAAAAAAACCACTGATCTTAATAATTCTCAGTTCACCAATGATGAAGCCGTGAAACGTCTTATAACATGGAGGAATCTGGAGCTCATTATGCTGAGTGAATTTAGTCAGTCACAGAAGGACAAATATTGTATAAGACCGCTATTATGAGAACTCAAGAAAAGGTTTAAACACAGAAGAAAACATTCTTTGATGGTTACGAGAGTGTGGAGGGAGGGTGAGGGTTATTTACTAACTAGATAGTAGATAAGAAATATCTTAGGTGAAGGGAAGGACAGCATACACTACCAGGGAAGTCAGCACAACTGGGCTAAACCAAAGCTAAGAAGTTTCCTGAATACAGTCAGACACTTTCAGGGACAGAGTAGCAGGGGTAGGGATCTAGCGACCATGCTCTCAGGGGACATTTAGGTCACTTGGCATAACAAAGCTTATTAAGAAAATGTTCTTTTTCATCCTACTTTGGTGAGTGGCATCTGGGGTCTTAAAAGCTTGCTAGCGGCCATCTAAGATGCATCAGTTGGTCCCAACCACCCTGCATAAACGAGAATGAAGAACACCAAAGACACAAGAAGTATTAGCCCAAGAGACAGACAGGGCCACATAAACCAGAGACTGCGTCAGCCTGAGACCAAAAGAAGTAGATGGTGCCCGGCTACCACCAATGACCGCCCTGACAGGGAACACAACAGAGAGGAGAAAGGTGGGGTGCAGAACTCAAATTCTAGTAAGAAGACCAGACTTAACGGTCTGAGACTGGAGGAACCCGGGAAAGCATGGCCCCTGGATTGTCTATCAGCCCAGAACTAAAACAATTTCCGAGGCCAACTCTTCAGACAGGGATTGGACTGGACAGTGGGACATAAAGTGATACTCGTGAGGAGTGTGCCTCTTAGCTCAAGCAGATACAAGAGACTAAATGGGCAGCTTCTGTCCGGAGGCGAGATGGGAAGGCAGAGAGTGTTACGAGCTGGCTGAATGAACATGGAGAATCAGGGGTGGAAAGGAGGAATGTGCTGTCACAGTATGGGGAGAGCAATTAGGGTCACATAACAATGTATGTACAAATTTTTGTATGGGAAAAAAAAATATAATAATTCTCAGTTCACATTAATTAGAATTATGGAATGCCACAGCTGGAAGAGTTCTTAAAGAAGAATGAAATAAACTAGAGGAGGGAAGTGCTTCAGGGGCCAGAGCTGGGGCCAGACACAGATTCTTTCCCTACCCTCCATTAAAACAAGCATCTCCACTTGTATCTGTTTTGTATATTGCGGTACTGCAGAAAATTTCATAAGAAAAAAGGTTCTGCTGTTAGGGGTGGGGGCTAGGAAGGAGATTTGAAAACCAAAGAGTTGATCCAATCCTTTCATTTTAAACTTAGAGAAACATGGGACAGGCAGGTAATGACTTGTCCAAGTTCCCTCAGGAGTTGGGGACAGAGATAAGATCTCTCCAGCCTCCAAGTCTGTCTGCTCCACCTTTTTAGGGAAAGTCTTCACTTAATTGTATTGTGATCAGAATACTGCAACCTAAAAAGAAACTCTTCTTAGAAATATTTAACTAGCACAATAGGTCAAATTAACAATCATCTTTAGATCTGGACAATCCAACTATGACAAGCCTGGTTGATGGCCATCTTAAGTTGTAAAATCATTTCTGTGAAAGTCATTAGCCACAAAGTGTTCTGGGCAGCTCAGATTTTACAATGAAACCTGTAAAAGCCTGGAGTCAGAACTCTTCCCTGGGGCTCAAAGGTGTGAAACTTTTGAAATGAAACTTGGGCATTCAGGAGCTACCCAATCAGCTCTAATCTTTACCACCTCCTTTCCATTACCCCTCAAAAAGTGTTGCTAGATAATACAGAAGGAAAAAAAGAAGTATTTTTAGCCCTTTCTTAAGTGGTAACAAAGTTTATCACACTCCTACTCAAATTAGTCACACAGGTTAGTCCCAAAGGAGAGCAGTCTGGCTACAGATCATTGGAAAGGAATGACTTCTTGGAGGCCTAAAGCAAACACTTTAGGCACATGGTTCCATCTGGAAATACAGTCAAATAGAAGCAAATTCCATGAAACTCCCAACTGATGCAGGCAACATAATTTTGTATCTTCCAATACCAGTTCAGGCTAGCTGCAATGGTCTGCAAAATAGATATAAAATTCTAAAGTAATAATAATTATAGTATTTATTATTATTTCTAATACACATAGTCACAAGGGTTGAGGATGCTAATAATAATGCAGCATTGGAGAAGACAGAGAACAATTGAGACTAAAATAGGACCTATAGACAATTTTCCACGCTTTTGACTCTTTTTCCTCTTAAGAAAGAGAACACACAGGTCCTGAGTCCTCAGGATGAAACCCAGGGGGAAAGAAGGAAATAGGAAACTGGGTCCAGAATAAAGGTTGTCCTTTGGACTATGGTTTTTAAAGATTTTCTTCACAATCAAGTGGTTCAGGGCATGACTAGCACATTGCTCATGAAATGGGTTATATTCCAAGGATCTACTGAACTGTCATGAATATAACAAAGGTTCCTAACTGAGACTGTTTCTGTCCATAAAAGGAAAACAACCCCCCCCACCACCACCACCATACACGATACCAGATGATGATTTTGAGGAAAATCAGCTCTCCCTTTTTCGCCAAAATCTATCTAACATTACTATGATTGAAGTACCATTACATATAAAATACACATGCCTATCCAAAATTAACTACTTCTAAACTATCTTGGAAACAAAATACATGAATAGCACATAGTCACTAACTTTGCAGAATGTTTTAAAACCTGCCTTCTCATTTCTTTTGAAGGTAGGACTCCTTAATGCCTAGCATGGTTTTACATTATGAACTTGGGACTCAAAAAAGACGTGGGGTAGAAATAGCTTTGCCACTTACCAGTTGTATGACCTTGAGCAAATGTCTGAACTTTTCAAAACCTGTTTCTTCTCTGTGAAATGGGGATAAAAGAGAGCAATACAAAAATACAACCTCTACCTGCGTTTTTGTGTAACTACAGTGTTTCGGTGGTATGTAGTGGTAGGCCAGGGAGAGCTGTTTTACTTGAAAATTTTAGGAAAAAAAAGTTAAGAAACTTAAAAAATACTATATATTCAAACAAACATACATATTACAGAAGAGAATTTTAAGGCAGTCTCTACTTTCAAGGAAATTTCAAGCTGGTACCTGGCAAAGTTGTGGCTCCCTATTGCCAACCTTTCAGTTAGCAGGCAAGCATTTAACCATTGCACCACCAGGGCTCCTCCTCTGCTACTGTTGTTGTTGTGTGCCAACGAGTTGATTTCGACTCATAGCACCCTATATCACAGAGTGGAACCGCCCCATAGGGTTTCCTAAGCTATAATCTTTCCGGGAGCAGATCACCAAGTCTTTTGTCCCGTGGAGCCGCTTGTGGGTTCGAACTGCCGATCTTTTAGTTAGCAACTGAGCGCTTAACCATTCCTCTGCCATTAGCCCATTCCATCCAGTCTATTCCAACTCACAGAGACCCCACAGGACACAGCAGAACTGCCCCACACAGTTTCCAAGGATTCGAACTGCCGACCTTTTGGTTAGCAGCTGTAACTCTTAATCACACCACCAGGGCTCCCCTCTGTTATTAAATGGAAGTTTTAGAAGCACAAGCAAGTGGTGCACTAATTTTGACCGGGGCTGCCTAGAAGAAAAATTACTGTATTCAGACACAGAAAATTGGTCTGAGACTTACAGGTGACAACATTTGTTCCTTAAGACAACATTCAATGATTTGGAAAAATACTTTACTTTAAAATACATTTATGTTTTTAAATCCTTTTAAAATACATGATAAATTATGGTTTCCTTTTTTTTTTTTTTTATTGTTGTAGTTTAAATGAAGTTTACATTTCAAGTTAGTCTTCCATACAAAAATTTATGCATACATTGTTACTGGAACCTAATTGCTCTCCCCATACTGTGACAGCACATTCTTCCTTTCCATCCCTGATGCCCCACGTCCATTCAACCAGCTCCTAACCCTCTTCACCTTCCCATCTCGCCTCCAGACAGAAGCTGCCCATTTAGTTTCTTGTATCTACTTGAGCTAAGAGGCACATTCCTCACAAGTATCGCTTTATGTCCCACTGTCCAGTCCAATCCCTGTCTGAAGAGTTGGCCTCGGAAATTGTTTTAGTTCTGGGCTGATAGACAATCCAGGGGCCATGCTTTCTGGGGTTCCTCCAGTCTCAGTCAGACCATTAAGTCTGGTCTTCTTACTAGAATTTGAGTTCTGCACCCCACTTTTCTCCTGCTCCATCAGAGACTCTCTGTTGTATTCCCTGTCAGAGTGGTCATTGGTGGTAGCCGGGCACCATCTAGTTCTTCTGGTCTCAGGCTGATGAAGTCTCTGGTTTATGTGGCCCTTTCTGTCTCTTGGGCTAATACTTTCCTTGTGTCTTTGGTGTTCTTCATTCTCGTTTATGCAAGGTGGTTGGGACCAATTGATGCATCTTAGATGGCTGCTTCCAAGCTTTTAAGACCCCAACGCCACTCATAAATTATGGTTTCCTGTTAAAGCAGCTTCTGTAGTTAAAGATTTCAGTGTGTCTACTTGGGAGTTTCCCTCATAATTTCTCAACATAACTAAGGTTTAAAAGAATTTAAATGCAAAATAATCAAGGATTTTTCTGAAATTGCTGAGGATTCAGTTAGCAGCCAGGTGACTGGTCCTCCAAAAAGGAGTCACACTTGCCATAATGAGGAAGGTACTACTGCTGGTTTCATACTGGTCCTTGGGGGTGAAGCAACATATGTGCGAATGAGTGTAAAGTAAGAGTTTTTCTTACTAAAATAAGATGCAAAACCCTCAGGGTTGGAAATCAGAGAGTCTCCAGGTAGGAAGGGACTCTATGGCTATACCTGTGGCTAAGCTTTTGGGCTTTATTTCCTGGGGCTTTACTCATAAGAACAAGAGTGAGGAACCCCAAACCAGTGTTTCAGAGTAGAACTGTTCCATAGGGTTTTCATGGCTGTTACCTTTCAGGAAGCAGATTGCCAGGCCTTTCTTTCAAGGCGCCTCTGGGTGGGTTCAAACAGCCAGCCTTTTGGTTAGCAGCCCAGTGGTTAACTTTTGTGCCATTCAGGAACACCTAAGTGATAAGAAAAGTGCTGCCAACACCACTACATCAGCTGGTCTTTCCTTTACGGAGGCTCAAGTATTGGCTAAACTCCCTTTCTTTGTTTGACCTTAGTGCAAATTTTACATAAAACCAAGGAGAAAAAAAAAAAACAATCATTATGGAAAATATAGAAAGTTATGCTTCCCAAGCACAGGTTTCTGATTCTAACATTCCCTCCTCAGAGCAGCATGAACTTTACTGAGTTGAGGCCAGTGTGTTCTAACCCTGATGGAATGGCAAAACATGACAAAACCTTTGCCTGATTTCTTCTGTTTTGGCTCCCTGCCTTTCTCATAGCCATGTGACCTTACGGGACATAAGGTCTCTCTAGCATCCAGTACCGGGTCTATTGTCTACAAGCTCATCTCACTCTATTCAAGGACAAATATGTAGTAATTCCTCCCTAAAGCCCTTTTCTGTTTCAAAACCCCCACCGTCCCTCAGGTTCCCCTGTCCTCAATTTTAGTTTCTGGTCTGAGGGCCTTGTCTAGGTTCTAACAGCATTAGTGACTAACACCCACCCACGGAGGCCAAATGAACGATCCTAATCTGGAGTCCAGGGATGAATTTCAGAGGAGTCCAGATATCCTTGAAAGTGTAAGGAATATCATATGTGTACAAGCATCTGCACATTTCTTCTGGAGAGGATTTATAAATTTCACTAGCTTCTCAAAGAGGTCTGTGACCCCAAAAGGTTAAGAAGGCTGACCTAGCCTTTCCAAGTTTAGGTTATGGGATGCGCGCCCTAACCTGAAATTCCTCGCCAAGTCTTCATCGTCCCATCACCTCAGGAAGACCCATCATAACACATTTTATTTGATGCATCATCAGGCTACCTGGCTTTCTGGTCTTCAGGACTAGATGTCGCAAATTAAAAGGAAAGGGCTGATGTAAGCAGGTGTACTGACAGCAGTAAGAAAAAACGTAATCTAAGTCTCAGTTCCCTCGTATGTAAAATGGACGCAGGTAGTACTCGACTTACAGTGGGGTTCCATTACGATGACTCTGTTATAAGTCGGTTCTGATGTAAGTTGAATCTCTCTCTCTTTTTTTTAGTTTTCATTATTGCCTTTTATTATCAGTATCTTTATAAATCTGATTTTATTTGTCTTTGGGGGTTGGAGACATTACATATAAACTTACAGATATGCGGTGAAACATTGTACATGTTACTAACGATAAGATGTACCAAAATAAACAAAAAAAAAGGATGGTAGTAAGTGCAGTTCATTGTAAGTCAGGGACTACCTGTACAATAACAGCTATTTCAGAGGGTTGCTGTGATGATTAAATGAGGTGTCCCGTGTAATGCTATGTGCAGCTGGTACATATAAGGGATTTCTCTCTCTCTCTCTCTCTCAAATACAGCTGTCGGGCTTGATGGCAAAAAAAGAAAGAAAGAAAGAAAAAATGATAGAAAATAACAAGTACTAGAGCTATTTTGCATCTGAGCAAAGAATATGACATTTAAATAACCCAACCTTAAAGATCTAAGGCCCAGTACAATGTCAGATGCTCATAATGAGTCGTTCAACACAATTCATCAAATAATAACTGCATGCCTATTATAAGCTAGGCCCTTCCCTGTATCAAAATGAATTCAATATATTCTGTTTTAGGAAATGAGCAAGCATTAAATCCACTTGAGAAAGATCTTCACACAAAGAGCTAAAACATTATCTGAATATAATACTTTCTTCTCCGACTACGCCAAAAAAAAAAAAAAAAGACAGTATTAATATAATTTAAATGCTTTAAATACTGTCAAACTTTTTCTGAAAAGTTGGAGTTACCAGAAAAGTCAGTATCATAGGACAAACATTTCCTGAATTCTCTATAGAGGATTTTGGACATAACAGCCAGAAAGTGAAACATGTTGTGGTAAGCAGCCGTTTTAGAAATCATGCTGTATTTTGAGCTCAGAACAAGTATCAAATCAAAATTAACTAGGGGAAAAGTAAACCTTAATTTGCAAAGATACAATCATATATTCTTTGGATGAAAATATATGTGCTGTCTCCATGATGCCACATGTAAAGAAAATAGATCCTTTTTAACAATCACTAATAATTAAAATAATCTACTTTGGTTCTACTCATTTAAAACAGGAATAAATACCCACCCCCCGCCCCACCCTTTCATCATACTAAGGTCTTAGGTGGAAAGAGAAGCCAAGAGAGTCAACTGATTACACATGCATCACGTACAAGCACACATAAGTGTTTCTGGATCGTAAGGCTAAGATGCTCTGGGCTTATTACTGCTCCTCAATCCAAAGAGATGTAAGGATCTGGTTTCAATTAGATGCTTTAAGCCAGTAACTACATTCATAAAAACACACTTACAGAAGAACTTAAAACTAGGATAATTAAGAAGCTGAGGAAACTGATGAATTCCATTCCTCCTCCCTCTTTTTATTTTGTCCCCCAATTATTTTCTGTCCATTTGAAAAAAGAAAAAGCCCTCATGATTTTATGAATTAACCAATGGAAGCAAAATAAAATAAACCAATCTAGAAGAATCCTGACAAACTGGGCACCGGGACTGTGAATCTTTGGGGAGGAAGTGTACAAGTTCATGACCTTTGACACAGTGGCCACCGGCTAAAACCAACACAGGCGTAAAAGGTAAACTTCAGAAGCAACTGGAATTAGATCAGTGCTACGAATTCAGGCCAATAAGGTAACTATTATATTTAACACATATCTGTGTTCCTTAAAGGTTGTTGGGCCTGACCGGAAAGGCAGACATGGTTAGCAAAGCATGAAGTGGAGATGAGTCTCATTTCTCTAAAAAAATGCCAGAGCAAAATTCACATGTCTGCCAGGATGGACTTGTTATCGGTGATTGTTCTGATGCTGTATAATTGATGACAAATCTCCTGTGGCTGATGGAGAACAAAATTTATTTGGATTAATTTCTTTTGACATCTCATAAACATCGGTAAGTGGTAGCTAATGGATATCAGCATGGAATGACTTTTGAGTTTAATCCTAATGTTTTTCTCTTTGTGTACTTAAAACCAAAGGCAACAGAGTAGAAGAACACGGTTCCAAATGTTCTAGATCTGCGATGTCCTTTATGGTAGCCACTAGCAACATGTGACTATTTAGCATTTGAAATGTGGCCAGTCTGAACTGAGATGTGCTGTAAGTGTAAAATATACATCAAATTTCAAAGACTTAGTAAGAAAAAAAGAATGCAAAATATTCCATTAATCACTTTTTATATTGATTAAATGTTGAAATGATAATAGTTTACATACTGTACTTTTAGGCAAATAATGGACACCTTCTACATTTGTTTGCCAATCGCGCCCTCCTCCCACGAGGTGTTTTCATAAGCGCAGATACGTCAATTTTTTTTACATGTTGCTGTGAAAAAAATTAGCATAGTGTGCTTACAAAAATACCTCGTGGGGGAGAGTGAGGTGGGGAAACAAACGTAGAAAGTGCGTGTTATTTGCATAAAAATATAGTATACTGGATTAAATAACACATTTTTTAAATACTTTTTTTATTGTACTTTAGATGACGGTTTACAGAACAAATAGTTTCTCATTAAACAGTTAGTACACATGTTGTTTTATGACATTGGTTAACAACCCAACGACATGTCAACACTCTCCCTTCTCGACCTTGGGTTCCCTATTACCAGCTTTCCTGTCCCCTCCTGCCTTCTAGTCCTTGTCCCTGGGCTGTTGTGCCCCCATTAGTTTCGTTTTGTTTTATGGGGCTGTCTAATCTTTGGCTGAAGAGTGAACCTCGGGAGTGACTTCATTACTGAGCTAAAAGGCTGTCAGGGGGCCATACTCCCAGGGTTTCTCCAGTCTCTGTCAGGCCAGTAAGTCTGGTCTTTTTTTGTGAGTTAGAATTTTGTTCTATATTTTTCTCCAGCTCTGTCCAGGACCCTCTGTTGTGATCCCAGTCAGAGCAGTCGGTGTGGTAGCCGGGCACCATCGAGTTGTGCTGGACTCAGTCTGGTGGAGGCCATGGTAGTTGTGGTCCATCAGTCCTTTGGACTAATCTTTCCCCTGTATCTTGTCCTCTTCATTCTCCCTTGCTCCTGAAAGGGTGAGACCAGTGGAGTATCTTAGACGGCTGCTCACAGGCTTTTAAGACCCCAGAAGCTACTCACCAAGGGAGAATGTAGAACATTTTCTTTATAAACTATGTTATGCCAATTGAGCTAGATGTTTCCTGAGACCATGGTCCCCACAGCCTCCACATAGCAATTTGGACCCTTGGAAAGTTTGGATGTGTCTATGGAGTTTCCATAACCTTGTCTTGTACAAGTTGTGCTGGCTTCCCCAGTATTGAAAATAACACATATTATTAAAATTCATTTCACCTGCTACTTTTCACAGATCAGGAAACTGAAATATAAGAGATGACAAGAAACATACCCAAGGTATAGAGGTAAGAAGTAGTGGAAGCAAGATTCAAATCCTGACTGATCCACTGACTCCAAAGTTGTAGGAAACACTTCAAAGTATTTAAAGCCCTTCACAATCTAGTCTAACTTGTTCAAACCTTATCTTGTACTCTCCTTGTCACACCCCATCCTACAGGGAAACCACCTGCTCTTCCCCACAAGTACACCATGCTTTCTGACCACTGTTCCACCTGGAATGAGTTCCTTCCCCTATCTCCATATAACAAAAGTCAGCTCAAATGATGGATACCTCTTCCATGAAACATTTCCTGAACTTCAAATGGAAATTTATTTCCCTTTCCTCTGACTGTCCCCACTATGTCACCTAAATTTCTGATATTACTTTATAGTCAAAGGTGTAGTCTATCTTCCTGCTAACAAGAACTTTACTTTGTGCGTCTTTGGACCACATATGGCACCTAGCACAGATACGCACATAATAGGTGCTAAAACTTTTCTTTTTCATAAATGAATGAATAAATAATAAAGATATAAGATAAAAATAAAAACTTCTTTTTTTACTCAATAAGATTATAATCAAGTATAGGAGGAAGGATGGACTATCAAACTGATATAAAGCAAATACTTTACCCTCAATTAGAGATGGTAGAAGGGAGCTGAAGAACGACAACTTCACTCTCACCCACTTTCTTCTATTCAAATCCTAGCACATGATGAGATTTAACAGACATTCTTCAGACAAGATCAGACTGTGATCAGGTTCTAGTTCTATGGTTTGTTGACATCTGCAGCAACAGCTTTACAACTGTAAGAAACTCAGATTTAGGAAATCAGCTGTTTTGCTTGAGCTGAGTCTTCCATTACATGGCTACCTCACCAAAGGCCCTCAGAGATGCAAATATAAATTGCTCTATTTGGTGTTCAAAAAATCAAGATATTCCTCCTTGCAAGTGTACCCTACTTGCCAGTTATGAATTTTTAAAAACTTTCAATCATGAGAAGACACACTGCAGTCCTTTATAATGACTCTTGGTTACAGACATCTTTTAGCTACATATTGGCAAGTTGTATATAAAATAGAGGAATGCATAAGGATGAAGAGTATCCAAGGGCAGGTACAGTGACTAGGTCAGGAGATTGCAAGCCCTCCAGGACCTGATCAGAAGTCTCTACTATCTTTTTAATTGCCTTGTGTATTTGTAAATAACAGCTCTGCATCCTGTCACATATTGAAAGCAAAATTAGTATGTGTAGGAAATGTATTCCACAATTACCCACTGCAGTTGTGATTAAGGAAATGGAGATATTACAAGGTTTCATTCATTGTTGGCCTTCAAATTTAGAGAACTAACCTACTGAATTTGGGAACAACCAAACTAGGAAATGAGAAAAGTCCAGTGTGGAGCGATGCTATCACTGAGGAAATCCAAAAGGGCTACTTCTTATGCAGCTAACAATTACAATCCCCATCTTTCAGAAGAGGAGCAAACATGAAAGCAGAGGAAATCACAAGCACAGGGGAGCAGCAAATGATTTCATTCAAGGCAGGTTACGGAGGCAAAAAGGAACTTCAAACCAAAAGCAAAAGCCCAACAGGCAGAGGAATCAACCTGAAGTTGCAGAGCTGCCAGCGCCCTCCTTGACCAAGAGCAATGGTCACTGAACACAGGTAAAAGATCACCAAAATACAAAGAAAACTATAAAGCACTACTGCAAGAAACTAAAGGAGATTTACATAAATGGAAAAACATTCCATGCCCATGGATTGGAAGGCTTGACATTGTGAAAAAGTCAATACTACTCAAAGCAATCTATAGGTATAATGCAATCCAGATCCAAATCCCAAGAACATTCTTTGATGAAATGGAAAAACTAATCTCCAACTTTATATGGTAAGAGGCCCTGAATAGCTAACGCAATACTGAAGAAGAACAAATTAGGAGGCCTTACACCTTACGGATCTCAAAATTTACTATACAGCTATGGTAATCAAAACAGCCAGGTACTGGTTCAATGACAGACACACAGACCAAAGAAACAGAATTGAGAACTCAGAAGTAAATCCATCCATCTATGGGCAGCTGATCTTTGACAAAGGGTCAAAATTCACTCAGTGGGGAAGAAACAGTCTCTTCAACAAATGGTGCTGGCAAAACTGGATATCCATATGCAGAAAAATGAAGCAGTATCCACACCTCATACGATGTACAAAAACTAACTCAAAATGTATCAAAGCTAAAATTACAAAGTTTTAATTTTTAAATTTTTTGCATAAACAGTCTATCAAACAAAAGTAAAAATGCACAAACAACAGAAGATAAATTAGATAACAAGGACCTCCTAAAAATTAAATACCTATGCCCATCAAAAGACTTTACCAAGGGAGTAAAAAGAGAACCTACTGACTGGGAAAAAAATCTTTGGCAACAACATATCTGATAAGGGTCTAATCTCTAAAATATACAGAAAATCTCAACTCAACAACAAAAAGACAAATAGTTCAATTAAAAAATGGACAAAGGACCTAAACAGACATTTCACCAAAGAGGACATTCCGGCAGCCAACAAATACATGAAAAGATGCTTGCGATCATTAACTGTTAGAGAGATGCAAATCAAAATTACAATGAGATACCATCTCACCCCTGCAAAAATGGAACTGTTAAAAAAACAAATAAACAAACCAGAAAACGCCAAATGCTGGAGAGGCTGTGGGGGATTGGAACTCTTATACTTTGCTGCTGGGATTGTAACATGGTACAACCACTATGGAAAACAGTATAGTGCTTCCTCAAAAAGCTAGAAACATAAATACCTTATGATCCAGCAATCCCACTCCTAGGTATATATCTGAGATATGTAAGAGCAGTGACACAAATAGATATATACACACCTACGTTCATTGCAGCACTATTCACAATAGTAAAAAGATGGAAACAATCTATGTGCCCATCAACAGATAAATGGATAAACTGTGGTACATAAATACAATGTAATACTACACAATTATAAAGAATAGTGAGAAGTCTGCGAAACTTTTTATAACATGGATGAATCTGGAGGACATTATGCTGAGTGAAATAAACCAATCACAAAAGGACAAATATTGCATGGTCTTGCTTTTATAAAAAGTCAAGAATAGATATACACACAGAGAGCAACGTTCTTTGATGGTTATCAGGGATGGGAGGTAGAGGGACGGGCACTCACTTTCTAGATAGTAGACACTTGTTATTTTTGGTGATGGGTGAAGTCTGTACAACTTTCAATACGTGTGAAGTCTGCACAACTTGCCCAAGTTAAATGAAGACACTAAGAAGTATGCAAGAATAAGGGACAATGTCGGTAAATGCTATAACATACAATTTTGCAACAATAACAACAAAAAATGTGCATAGTTACATAGGTAGATATGTATGCATATATGTATACAGGAAGGCATATGTGAGTGCATGGATGTACATGTACAGGTGTATCCGTAAGCATATATATATATATGTTTATGTGCTCTCTTAGTCATCTAGTGCTGCTATAACAGAAACACCACAAGTGTATGCTTCAACAAACAGAAGTTTATTCTCTCACAGTCTAGTATGCTAGAAGTCCAAATTCACGGCATCAGCTCCAGGAGAAGGCTTTCTCTCTCTGTCGGCTATAGAGGAAGGTCCTTATCATCAATCTTCTCCTGGATTAGGAGCTTCTCAGGCAGGGACCCCGGAGTCCAAAGGATGTGCTCTTCTCCCAGTGCTGATTTCTTGGTGGCATGAGGTCCTCGTGTCTCTCTGCTTGCTTCTCTCTATTGATATCTCGAAAGAGGTTGGTTTAAAACACAATCTAATCTTGTAGACTGAGTCCTGCCTCATTGACATAACTGCCACCAATCCCATCTCATTAACCTTATAGAGATAGGATTTACAATACATAGGATAATCACATCAGATGACAAAATGGTAGACAATCACACAATACTGGGAATCATGGCCTAGCCAAGTTGACAGATATTTTTGGGAGACACAGTTCAATCCATGACATGTGCGCTGCATATGTATTCATATATATAATAATATAATATATATAATAAACTACAAAGGGGGCACAGTTATAGATACTTTCTAGACATAACCAAACACCTCGTGGGATTGGTTTACTGGGTTTGAAGGCTTGGAACCATAGTCTCATGGGATGACTTGGTCAATTGATACAACATAGTTTATAATGATAATCTTCTATAACCTAGTTTGGTGAGTGGCATCTGGGGTCTTAACAGCTTGTAAGCAGCCATCTAAGATACAACTATTGGTCTCTACTAGTCTGGAACTAAAGAGAATGAAGGAACCAAAGACTCAAAGACGAAACTAGTCCACAGGACTAATAGCTCACATGAACTATGGTCTCATCCAGCCTGAGACCAGAACTAGATGATGCCTGGCTACTACTACCAACCATTCTGACCAGGGACACACTATAATGTCCCGGATAAAAGGGAGAAAAATGTAGAACAAAACTCAAATTCCTAAAAAAAAAGCCAGACTTACTGGACTGATAGAGACTAGAGGAACCTGTGAGGCTATTGCCCTAAGATACCCTTTGAACTTGGAACAGAAGCCAAATAATATATTGGCTTATAAAATAAACAATATCACCCGTGAATACTGTGCTCCCTGAAATAATTAACAATGTAAGACCAAACAGTTAACATTTACCCTAAAACAAAGATGAGAAGCTAAGCAGGGGCAGGGCAGCTAGAGTAATGGAAATAGAACAAACAGAATAGAAATGAGAAATTGTTGACACATTGTGAAAAATGTAACCAATGTCATGGAACAATTTGCATAAAAATTGTTAAACGGGAACTTAATTTGCGATGTAAACTTTCACCTAAAATATATTTTTCACAATAAAATATATTTTTAAAAAAGATAACTAAAATAAAAAACTACCACTCACCAAGTGACACGTAAATCACCCAATCAGCATGAAAACAGAATAAATTAACAATGATACATTACTGATAAGCTACAGAGACATAAGGCAAGAAATTTCACAGAAAGATTTATCAGGGAAGGTCCGTAAATATCTTTCCCTCAGGCAGAATACAGCTGAGCAACTGTGAAAAGAGGAATGCTACTACCTCTTTTTAAACAGGCATACAGAATTCTAGACCAGAAGAGATCCTAGAGACCATCTATTCCAACTCTCCCATTTTACAGAGAAAAGTGAGGCTTAGAGAAAGGAAGGACCATCCCAAGACTACACTAGTTAGTCAAATCTAGGTTTCCTGATTTTAAACTGTTAAAGAGAACATAAGTGTTCACAGTTGAGATTTCTGGTTTGACAAACCTCGAGATGCTCTTTGTTTCAAAGGTTTACGCTAAATCCTTATTTTTATAATTTCTTTGCAGCTCCCCATTATTTTGTCACGTCTTGGTTTTTTATTCTGCCACTGTATGTCCTCTATACTTGTATCTACGTCAGTATGACTGCTAAAAAATTCTCCTAACACTAAGCACTTTGTACATCCCAAGGAATTATAAAGACATTCATTAAGCACCAGGTATGCATATTCCTTTCTTTTTTCTACTTTTATTGTGGTAAAATATATACAACATAAAATTTGCCATTCTAACCATCTTTAAGTCTACAATTAGGTAGTATCACCATTATCTATTTCCCAAATTTTTCATCACCCCAAATAGAAACTCTGTACCCATTAAGCAGTAACTTCCCACTATCCCTCTCCCCCAGCATCTGGTAACCACTTACCAGTCTACTTTCTGACTCTATGCATTTTAGTCATGTGTAGAAATACATATAACAAAATATTTGCCATTTCAACATTCTTTATATATACAATTCAGTGGCATTAATTATGTTGATAATGTTTTGCAACCATCACCACTATCCGTTTCCAAACTTTTTCATCACCCTTAACAGAAACTCAGTTCCCCTTAAGCAAGAACTCCCCCTGCCCGCCTCCCTCCTGCTCCTGGCCTCTATACATTTAGCATGTATATTCCTAACAGTAATAGTACTATCAGCCCCCATTAATCAAGGCTTAACTACATGCCAGGAACTGCGCTGTAACGCATTATCTTATTTGATCTCCAACAATCTTATGAAGTAAATTATAATTCTCATTAGAATTTTCATTTTATAAATAAGAAAACTGAGGCAAAGGGAGGTAAATTTACTCGCAAGTTACTGCTGTAGGTAGTTAGCTTTCTCTCTAACTCTAGGATTTATACTCTTAACCATTACACTCTCACACAACCCATATTCTGTGGCCTTTCCTTTATATTATGAGGCCTCTTATACTTTTCTTTATTCAGTACCTTGCAAAGGACCCTAAACATAAGTATTAATAAAGCCTTTTTTATGGTCTCAGTTGGGGTAACAGTTCCAGTAGTACCACAGCAGCAGCAGCAGCTTTGAGAGAGGTACCCAGCTGTAAGATAGCAAAGGGTAAATTGGTGTGGGCCTTTTCAAGAATCCATTTCATAATGTGTCCCAGAGGCATACTGGCTTATTTTTTCTTCCAACCTCGATAATCAAATTTTTCCCTTAATAGCTAAAGTCATGCCTCTGCTGGTGACAAGAAGTTAAGAATCTTAACATCTCTGAAGGACAGATGATAACCCACTACTATCAATTTCATTTGGGAAAAGGAGGCTGTGAAATGGCCTTAAGTGTCTGATAGGAGATTTTCCTCAGGCAGCCAGAGAAATTGTGGAGGGTGATAATGATAAAAACTAATTCTAAGTATGTACAGCTTCAAGTGAAGGGAGTCTCTAACTTTTGGAGAAATTATTCTTAGATATTCTTTAAAAAAAAAAGCCAGGCAAACTACTGTTTTCATGTCCCTGAGAAGGGAAACTAATAGAAAAATTATAGCAGCTGATGTCTGTACTGCTACCTCCAAACAGTGGGATTCTACTATAAACTATAGATGGAACATAGCCATTTTCTCCTCAGGAAGCCCCTCCTGATTAGACTAAGCTCTTATATACACCTTCACTTTATTATTGCGGCCACTATTTTTAATTTCTTTCTTCTTATCATCAGTTCCCTATTGCCCTGGGGCACAGATAACAAGAACTATCTTTGGCACCACAAGTTGGGAGGTCAACCTAGTAAGTGTCATTTCTTCACCTCATTTCACAACCTCATTGTCTTAGTAAACAGAATACCTTAGTAAAGGAAGGTAGATATGCATCCCCTTTCATCCTAAGGTTTGGGGTTTTAACTTATTATTGTTAGCTACTGTCAAGTCAACCTCCGACTCATGGTGACCCCATATACAAAGGAATGAAACACTGCCTGGTCCTGTGCCATCCCTAAGATCAGTTGTGAATCAGACCTTACTAGATAGTAATTCAGTCGCTTTGCTACATCTGAAGATCAAGTAATGGAACCAAACCCGAGAATGTAGCACTGATTCATTGTGCTCTAACTCTTGAAACATTTAATAGTATAGAAAATCTCAGGATATCATGAAACAGTCAAGAATTTTCTTCACAGGAAAAGGTGTTTTCCTCTTTTGTGGGTCTTCCTGCCATTAAATAAAACTCTAAAATATGAGTAAGCTAGAAAACAGGGGCTCTGGGCATGACATTCTCCAAACAGATTTTATGACTCCATCAAATGGTAATTTAATGGTACACCAGGATTTTTCTCTGAAAGGTTCTGGGAATGGCAGACTTATGCCTAGTTAGATCCTCTCTCTTGCCTACCACCTCCCACTCCCCCGCCTTGTTTTTCCTACCCTCAACAGGATGGGAAGAAAACGTCCTTAGGAAACCTTTCCTTTTTTATATTACACAATCTCTTCTCTGGAATTCAAGTCCTAGTACTGCTCAGCCCAAATAAGAAGTGCTTGTCACCAGGAAGGCAGCCATCTAAACAAGCAGCAGCTGGATGAGAAAACAGGGCATGTCAGCCCAGAGCAGCAGAGAGGGTTTCTCACGGCAGCTATTTGCAAACCTCCAAGGAGCTACAGAGGCTGCCCATTAAAACCCTGTTAAAACACTTCTGATACTGTCAGCAGCAGAGAGCTGAAATAGCACAGTGATCGCTGAGATGCTATCTGCCTCAAGCAATTCAGTGGTACTGTCAATACCATGAGCAAGAAGGTACAAGATAAGCAACAACCTGATTTCTACATCAAAATTCCATAAACGCCCCAAGCTGGCAGCACTAGTAATGTGGGCACACAGACACCAAGCCAATAGACCACTTTGGGGAGAGAAAGACTTTCATGCTAAGATGTTCTACAAAAGTCTTGAACCTACACATTGCTGGACTCTCAAAACTCCCAAGGAAGCATGCCCAGAAAGGATTTAGTGGAATGTTTCTTCTCTCCAAGGTACCTCTGGGCATCACTCGAGGCATGGGATTTCTGGATGACGTTCTTTTCTCAGGGGTCTTACGTTCAGAAGACAATTGCTCCACCACTGTCTACCCACCTTTGTCCCCCGTGAGAAGAGCCAAATCCTATTGAAAAGGCTATAGGACCTGCTTAATCTTGCACTTTACTGCTCTGCTTCAGATTTCCTATGAAAATAGACTAGTTACAGAGACCAATCAGAATCCTAATTCTACACAGCCTTGCTTTGTCATTAAACATAAAGAAGAAGATTCCTTACAGCTTTTTTGGATTCAAATGACACTAGTTATGTTGGAAACAACAGTATATACAGGTTAATTCTAAATCTTTTCAAAGCACAGCTTCCAGTCTCATTCCATTTAGTAGCTCTTTCGATTATCCCTTGACTGACACGGGGTGATAGGTAGGGTGACCATATAATCTATTATCGAAACTGTACACTTTTGAGGATGAAATGGGCACTATTAATAATTAAACTGGCACAAGTGAAACTAGGACCTGGGCAAATTAGGACTTATAGTTACGCTAGCTAAGTCCCTGTTCTCACTACAAATTGAGACCTGAAAAGTTATGTGCTGAGACAGGAAATGAATAAGTAGCTATTTTCCTCACAAAACTAAACAGTAAGATGAAATGTTCAGCCCATCAGTTAGATGGCTTGCTTGGCTATTTGAACCACAGTTTTCATACAGACAACTGTGCAGACCTGGCACTTACTTTCCTCCGAGAGAGGAAGGAAAGCATTGCCAAAGTAATTATAATGCAGTCTCAATTGCCCATTGACTTCTTTATATGTAGGATCCTAGGATAGCGAGCAACATGTTTCCATGAAATTTAACTAAAGTCAAGAGTATGCTGTTCTCAGGGTCCTTTTCTCTGGCTCTAACAGAAACAGTAGGGCTTGGGCATTTTCTACTTTGGTAGGAAAGACAAATTTAAGGTAATCTCAACAATCTAAGGAGAATCCAGACTTCAGTCACTCAGCTAGAGAAAGTAGCAGTACCTAACCTTCTGGATGCTGCTAATCACTGTGGTAATGGGCTCACAGCAACCTAGAGGTGGGGTAGTAGGGAGAGGAACTACAGACTGGGAAAGTTAGCGCAGCAAGCTCCCTGAGGAATGAGTGAAGGGTTGCTCAGTTTAATCTCTCACAACCCAACATTAAGTATTTCTTCCTTTAACCATCTCAGTTCTCCTTGTTCTGGCTGAATCAAGATTATGACACTATAAATAGATTGTGAATAATAGGGGCAAAGCAATATTAAATGGAGTGCTACTTGGAGAAGATCAGATAACACCAACAATTGTGGTGGTAACTAAACCAAAAAAAACAAACTCGTTGCCGTAGAGTCGATTCCGACTCATAGCGACCCTATAGTACAGAGTAGAAATGCCCATAGGGTTTCCAATCAGTGTCTGGTGGATTCAAGCTGCCAACCTTTTGGTTAGTAGTCAAACTCTTAAGTACTGTGCCACCAGGTAACTACTCTGTAGAAATTATCAGTGGCCAATTACAGGAGTGCTCATTCAAAAGCATGAAGGCCTCCTAGAGGGGCAATAAACCCAGCCACCAAGATTCTGTTAGAGAAGGCAGACACTTCTCTTGTATAATTTATTTTGTGCCTGGCACTAGGCATTTTTGTTTTTTTAATTTAAATCACTTTCAGGAAGGGAGCAGGGGAAAGGCTTAAAGGAGTAAAGGCAAAGCAGTGTGGGAAGTTACATAATCAAGAAAAACATTTCTCAAGTAAATCAACAAGTCTGAGAAACCTGTCTAATGATATTAGGTCCGGAAAACCTAACCTGGGATAAAAATGTGTGCCAAGGTTCTGGGAATATGCCCTCCATTTATTTGCCCATTCCGTCAATATCTCCAAATAACCACCACAGAGGAAAAAGCATTTCTGCTCTTCATTCCTGTGTATCTTTTTCAAGAAATGTTTCCTATAATTTATATCACTGGGGCTGGCCAAACTAAGCCACAATATTTTCTGAATCACAATATGCCTACCAAATGCTTTCAAGCCATTCTAAGAACTGGAAATCATCCAGGTGGGAAAAGAATTTGTTCTTTTCAGGAATCCAGATTTCTACTATCACAATAGGCTGCAGGGCACTTTAAAACAAATGCTAACTTTAAACCACATATGGTGGATAAACAACTTTGGAGACTGAGGACCTGGAATTTAGATAAGGAAAATCTGTATGAGAGTGTTCAAATTCATTGTTAACAAAATGTACATTTAAACTCTGTATCTTGAAGTAAATGGAACAGTATATTTAAAAATCAACTTATTTCATATAAAATCAACATTTATTGAACTGCCTACTTCATAGGCACAGTAATATACGCTATAGTCCTATGGAACCTTGGTGACATAGTGGTTAAGAGCTCGGCTGCTAACCAAAAGGTCCAAAAGGTCAGCAGATCATATGCACCAGCTGCTCCTTGGAAACTCTATGGGGCAGTTCTACTCTGTCCTACAGGGTCGCTATGAGTCGGAACCGACTCGACAGCACTTAACAACAACAACATAGTCCTACGTGTGTTTTAATTTGATATTTCCTTTCTGAACTGTTAAGATTTTTCCTCTAACCTTCTGGTCTGGGCAGAGCCAATTGCTAGAAGAAAAAACTTTCCCCTTCAATACCTTGTATACTGGAGTTAAGGAAAATCTGACAAAAATGGTGATGTAAATCCCAGTAGGAACACCTTCTGTTGTAAATAAACACGACCATAAATTCGTTCATGTGTCTCAGGCCATGCTCAATTTCTGGACATCCCATGATACCCTAAGGAATCTCCCTGCTAGCTTAGATTTTATTCACAGGAGATGGGAAGAGAAGCTTCATGTTGTGCTGCCTAATCTGAACTGATGCAATACCTCCAGAGGAAGGGAACTGGCTGTCAGGGTGTTTTAGTCATCTAGTGCTGCTACAACAGAAATACCACAAGTGGATGGCTTTAACAAAGAGAAATTTATTTCCTTACAGTAAAGTAGGCTAAAAGTCCAAATTTAGGGTGTCAGCTCCAGGGGAAGGCTTTCTCTCTCTCTCTTGGCCTTCTCATCAGTGTTCCCCCGGACTAGGAGCTTCTTGGCGCAGGGACCCCGGTCCAAAGGATGCACTCTGCTCCTGGCACTGCTTTCTTGATGGTATGAGGTCCCCCTGTCTCACTGCTCACTTCTGTCTTTTATATCTCAAGAGATTGCCTCAGGACACAATCCAGTCTTGTAGATCAGGTCCTGCCTTACTAACACAACTGCCACCCATCCTCCCTCATTAACATCATAGAGGCAGGTTTACAACATACAGGAAAATCACACAGTACCAGGAATCATGGCCCAGCCAAACTGATACACACATTTTTGGGGGGACATAATTCAAACCATGACACGAAATAGAGTATACAGTCAGTAAAATATTCAGCAAAGTGCTGCAGATTATAAGAGATCTACTACTGGGGGAACCACCCAAAGAATACATTTGAAAATATTAGAAGAGTAGACTTACATAGTACACTCTGAAAAGCAAAGAGAGCCCACCAAGAGAGGGGTTTTCAAATCTGGCTGTACATTACAATCATCTGGGGAGTTTAAAAAATACTTATTCTTGGGCTCCAACCTCACTTGCTCTGGCTGTGGTATGGATATTAGGATTTTTAAAAGCTCTGTAAGGAAGTCTAATGTGCAGCCAAGGTTGAGAACTACTGCACCAAGAGGTGTTGGTGCTGACATTTAATTGGGCCTGGATATCATGAACTGAAGGTTAGCAAATTAAGGAGGTGAATGTGAAAGAGATGGAAACTGGGAGAGGTTAATATTCCACTGAAAAATCCCGCTGCCACTGAGTCAATTCTGACTCATAGTGACCCTATAAGACAGAGAAGAACTGCCCCATAGGGTTTCCAAGGCTGTAAATCTTTACGGGAGCAGATTGCCACATCTTTTCCCTTGGAGCTGCTGGTGGGTGCAAACTGCAGAACTTTCAGTTAGCAGATGAATGCTTTAACCACTGTGCCACCAGGGCTCCCTGAGGTTAATATTAATCTTCCACAGTTCTTTTGATTTTAATTTTAATTTGGGCTCAAGTAGCTATATAAATATGTACCACCAAACTAATCTAACATAAATCTTTATCATAATAAGGGGGGGTGGGGTGAATGAATCACACTGAATCTCCCAATACTACTATTAATCACATTTCCCTCTCTGCAGAGTCAAAGGAGCCCTGGTAGTGCAGTGGTTAAGTGCTTGGCTGCTAACCGAAAGGTTGGTGGTTCAAACCTACCAGCTGCTCTGCAGGAGAAAGATGTGACAGTCTGCTTCTGTAAAGATTACAGTCTTGGAGACCACATGGGGCAGTGCCACTCTGTCTTAAACATTTGCTATGAGTTGGAACTGACTCGACGGCAGTGGGTTTGGTGTTTTGTTTTGTTTTGAACTCTAGAGTCAGCAGTATAACAGACATTAATTCCCACTCTATGCCAGTGGAGCACTGCATGCAGGTATTTGGAGACTTACATTCAAATGCTGTCTGCATTTCTCAAGGTATAGATTAATAGAATTACTAAGACCTAAAGGGGAGGTTGGAAATCACCTAGTTCAGAAACCTCACAAATTAGGAAACAGATTCAAAGGTGAGTGTCAAAAGGACAGAGAGGTGGTTAGTGACAAAGGCAAGTAAAACCCCAGATCCCTGGATACTCCATCCAGAAGAAGGAGAATCAATTAAGTTCTCCTCTTTTGCTACTGTGATGTCAGTGACTCCTGAAATATTTTGCCTAACAGAATGGGTTTCAAAAGAGATTTGTTTCCCTGTCAAAAAAGTTAAAGTATTAGACACAGGTGAAGTATATCCCTGTCTCCATTCTCAGAAAGCTACCTCCCTGAATTGAGAAAAATTAGATCAAGCCAAGAAGTACATTAGAAAAAATTATAATAATGGACAATATGTGACATTAATCCTGATTATCTGTATTTCCTGCTTATCTGTTCCAGCTATCAAAAGAGATTCTGATTAGTTCCTTAAGTTTTATCCAGTGAGTATAAGGGACATGCAGGCTATATTTCTTTTTCTTTGCAGGTAAGCCTGTGCATTTAAGTATATTCAAATTGTAAATTTCCTGAGATGAAATCAACAACAAATTTATTATTGCTGGAGACTACCTAACACTTGTGTAGTACGGTGAAACCTGCGAAAGCTAGAACCTGTGTAACCTGTCAGAGAGGGAAAACTCAAGTGATAGAAAAGTGGCAAGACTGCACCCTGTTAAAGGCAGAAAACTTGCAAGACCCAGAAAACAAGGCAGTCCTGCGAAGTTCTGGCTCTCTCAAGTCTCACTGTACATTCTTAGCTAGAGCATGTCCTTTAGAATAGTTGGCTTTCAGTATTCTCCAGAAAGGCCACTGGCTTGTGGAACTGATTAATTCAGAAGAATAGTTCCATCAGAATACAGTCACTCCTCACTTATAGACATGTTTAGGTTCCAAAGACCAAGCTGTTATGTGAAAATCAGGGTTATGCAAAAATGGAGGATTTTTTTTTTCTGTTTCAAACCATCCATTTGTCTGACTTTTTTATTTAGAAAATATGATCATAGAAATAATAACAGCTAAGATCTACTGATGTGCTCATCACTGTGACAAGTCAAGTTATGGATTATTCCTCAGAGAAGGAGGCTTGGAGGAGACAAAGCTGGATAAACCCGGGCTGTGTGATTGGAGGGCCCATCGTTTAACCACTTCACCTTCCTCCTGTGCTAGGTTAGAGCTTCCCTTGAGAAGCCATCTCCAGGGCTCCACTCCCACCCCTACAAGCCCTGACTTCAGGATCCTGCAGCCTGCTGTGCCCTCCAGGCCTGGAGAGTCACTGACGCTCGTGGCTTCCTGCAAGAGCCCTAGGAGCCTGGCAGTACACCCGGTGCCACCAAGGCACAGGCTTCAGGCTCAGTTCTGCTCACTTTGGGATGCCATTAAAGTTGTATGCATTTCTTCCAAACTCCCTCTCCGATGCTTCTTTCCCCTCTTCCCACCCCACAGCAATTTTGAGCTATAGGGCCTCAGGCCACATAGGCGATGGGAACTCAGAATAGTTGCCTGCTGGCTCGGTGCTGCCCTTGTGTCTGCTCAGAGGCCGTGGCCATGGAGGAGGCTGCCCCCTCACCCACCAAGGCACCTGGACGGGTGGCCCGCTGGCAGGAGGGCGCGAAGGTGGAGAGGCAGCACAGCCCAGCTTCCTGGAGGCTGTCAGGAGGCCGACCTTGAGGGAAAGGACACGCTGCAGCCATTGCTGCCATGCCTGCCACCTCGTTAACATGTAAAATAGTGAGACGAATATTCAGATAGTAGATTTTTTACTATTGTCATAAATGCGAAATGTCGGATAACGAGAGTTGTTAAGTGAGGAGTAGGGGTATAACTACAGTCGGAATGAGCTTTGAAATCAGCCATGCAAGCAGTCTTGTGAGGTTAGTCTCTAGCCCACTGTTAAATCAAGCTGTCACTTGTAGCTACCACTCTTCTTGCCTTTCACTTTGGGAGGCATTTGGCTGCCATAATTCCTCACTCACCTTCCCTTTATACTACATTATTATAGGCCTTTCTCTGTATCCTTGGACAATTACCAAAGGACAGAAGGCAGAGTTTAATATCTCATTCAGTTCCTCCTTCCCTTCCTCCCTTGTTATCACATGCTGGGAGCTGCTATGGTTTGATATTTATAATGCACTAAACCCGTCCAGAAAATTCAAAATCTGTGAGTTCTAATCCAATCTCTGCCATAAATGTCCACCTGTCCTTCTGTCTATACATTCACCCTTTGTCTTTTGCTACTTTCAAAAATAACTGTGATTTTTAAAAATATGCAAATATAACACAGGTAAAGGTTAGAAAGAGAGATGAGATACAACATACAAGAGAGGCAAAGGGAGATAATTCTTCTAGGCGCTTGAGGTAAGATGGTCCTTTCACCAGTTGTGCTTTAAATTTCCTGTCAGTTAAACAAATAATAACGTTCTCTTCGTGACTTATTCTTCTTACATGGAAAATATTTCGATAATAGTTTAACAAGCAAAGGAAACTAACCCCTACTTAGGTGCTGAACTGCACGTTAGGTTCTGAGGAATACAAAGAGGGAGGCATGTGTCCTGCCTCAAAGAAGGTAAATACCTGGTCAGGATTCAATTCTAAAACATAAAAGCCTTTGCTTTTAACTATTAGCTAAATGAAGGACATACTGTCAAGAAAGGCTTTTGAAAGGAAGCAGGACTTGAAGGATATATAAATGTAGGCGAATTTCCCCAAAAAAGAGCCATCGAAACAATGCTGGCCAAATGCTATTCCCTAGGTATGGGACAGCCACAAAGGCCAGCCCATTTTCTAACGTGACTCTAAAGAGAGGCTGCGAAATGGAAATTGAAAACTAGCACTGAGTCTAATAATTACCTTAGTTACAATTACAGCTGGTGTAATCTCACTGCCTAAAGCAAGGTCCACAAAAATGAAGGCATCCTGGCTAACTCTACCAGATTGAGTACACACACACACACACACACACACACACACACACACAAATCTATGTTACATATTTATTTATATATTATTATACATAATATTACATATATGTCAGTATATTCAAGTATGTACGTATATACGTATCTGTCTAATTTTATTCCATGCCTTTCATTTTGCTAATGTAGCAGTGCCTCTTAGAAGTACCTAGGTATAGACAAAGAATTTGTAGTTTATATTGTATATTATATTATTTTAACACTATTTGGGCTTCAAAAGAGGATATCCTTCCAGCAGAACAGATCTTTTCACAGGTATGCTCCTTGTAAGCAAGATATACCGTCTTTAAAGAGCAACAAGTTGAGGATATAAATCTGTTAAGTCTAGAATATTCCTTTTGAGTTTTACAAATGACAGAAAACAATCGTGTACCAGTTCTTTCAAACATTAGCTGCTTTGTCCTCCTCAGAGAATTACAGAAAAGATTATTTGCAACTCTTCACATCCTTACAAAATATTCATATTCTTCAATGAAATTAATTTCCCACACTGTAGATACACCCACACAGCAAACTGCAACACTGAATGAGAAGGATTATAGTCAGATCTTTGACGATATTGACTTTATGCTAAGGCCCTGCTCTGGTGGGCAGCTTTCCCTTCAAATCTATGCCTGAAAATTGTATCCAGTAAAATATACTCTGGATCTTCACATGAGCTGCTTAGTGGTTATTTGAGTCATAAAATTTCATGTGCGGGAATAGACTGGTGTAAGGACAATGATGGTTCCCTTGCCGAAATGTTAGAGACATTTTTTTTTTAATGGAGAAACTGCCTGGATGCAAAGAAAAGATCCTGAGTCTAATGATGCATAATTCCTACTAGACCAATGAACATCTGCAAAACCAACCTCAGAAGAGCCTGCCTGTCTTTTATAGCCACCTCTGCTGTTCTGGACATTGCTCTTTTCAGCCAGTGCCTCTTACATACAGCAACATTCACTTTAAATCAGTTTTCAAACAGCTACTCATTCAAGGGAGGCCAACTCAAAAGGGCTCAAATTGGGCAACTCAGAAATCTGCAACCATAGAAATGGTGATAGAGGTCAAAAGAGACCCAGCAGTGGCTCTCAAAGAGGCAGGAAAGTCTCTGGATGTTTAAATCCTTGTCTGAACAGTCTTCCGGGTCACAAGCGCAGTCAGTAAGGAAGTACAACCACTTGGTGGCCAATTGCGTTATCAACTAAACTAACCAGACAATCGTTACTGATTACAGACGGGAGAAAATGAAGGGAGCTGGTTTTACCACCACTCTTTTCGGAGAGTTTTAGTGTCATTCCATTTCTTCTGAATGAGCAAGAATGCCTCAGAAGGTTACTCTCCACAACAGCTCCCTCTACCCTCCCCTCTTCTTCCCATTGTTAGCTCTTTTTTCCTTTCTTCCACCCACTGCCGGGACTCTGGCCCAGGGCAGGCTGTGGGCAGCTAAGACCCTGGCTTAGCTCCATCATCTCTGTGGGTGTGGGTCAGTTTGGCCTGAGCTAGTTTGGAGAGAAAATTCTTTGAGTTCTGCTAAATAGGGCTTAGGCATTCTTTAATTTCCCTTTGATAACCACTATCTACCTGTAAAGAAAAAATGTGTGTGCAGACTGGGTCCCATTTTAGCACTCCTGGGTATGAGATGGGTTAGAGTGTGTGCCAGTAAGCTGAAAAAGTCCCTTCCCTCCTTCCCCTCATTCATGTATGTTATCACTCAGGATTAGGGAAACATTTTGTGATCCTCTTTAATAGCTACCCTATGGTTGCCACCATGCTTAGTACCTGGCTGCAGAGCAATTACTATGATAAATCCTAGACTAGAATTAAGTGAATCTTGGGCTTTTTACCAATATTATTTTGCTCTTGGCCACTAGATGTGAATCAGGGAAGAAATTTAGAACGCTTGCTTCCTAATGCTGGACCTATCTTTTAAGACTTGACTTCAATATTCACTCCTTTATGAGTTCTGGATATCATTTAATAAAACTGCATCCAAAGGGAGCCTGCAGAGTTAAAAAGTCTCTCTATCACAAACTCACAAATTTCCTTATTATAGAACAGGATCAAATCCATTGTACTTTACCTCTTCTGCATGATAGGATGACATTAACTTCCACTGAAGTGATATTGTGAGTACACAGTAGGTCAGTAAATACCAATAATCCTGACGAGATATGGATTAATTTTATCCTTTCTTGTATTCTGTCCTTTTGTGAAACCTGACATTTCCCCTCCCAAACCTGGTGAACTTCATGTTTAATTAGTGAACTCTCCAGATCCTTCCAGCATGGGCTGAAGGCTGGACCACGTTCAAATGGGTCTCTGCTCAGCCTCTTTAAGAAGCAGAGGCAGCAGCTCTCCTACAAAATGATCCAGGGACGCCACCTGAAAGGGTGGGTGATCTCCGTAAATGGACAGGAAACACAAAAGACGAATACTGGGCAGATGACAGATTCCTTAACTGGCCTTCAAGATACGAGCTGTTCTATTAAACATAGGGCCATTATGCTGGCCAGCCATCCACTTTAAACCCCAGAGTGATTAAAATGCTGGCAGGAAATGAAAGCTCCCTATTGAAGGTCCTTCCCTGAGGTCCTAATTTCAAACCAAATTTTACAGCACCACATAGGAACAAAGGAAGCCCAGTCTTCCAAGTCTTCTTTTTGTCACTTTGGACAAAGACACCCCCTCATACTCCTCAAAGAACAATGGCCTCTGTAGAGCCACAGCCACGCCAAGAATGGGCACAAACCATACAGAAACACATTTTAAAAATACATTTTACACTGCCCTTGACATTTCAGATAAATAGAAACCACTGCGCTGAAATTCCAAGTATTTCATCCTTTCCCTCCTCCCCTCCCCATCATAATGAGAATTTTCCTATTCTCCCAATCTATTTGATCTTTAACATTTTCGCCTCTGTGAATGGAGGACACGGTGGCGTAGTCAAAGAAATTAATTATTCAGAATAATTGCATTTTATTAAAATCTGAGACAATCACAAGATTTCACTCATGGAAGACAAGCAAGGATGCCTACCAATCTTTTTTAATTGAAACATCTCCAGAGCCATTCCTCCGCCACAGGCCAGTACTAGCAAGCCAGGGAAAACACGTTATCAGAACAGGATTTTTTTTTTTTTCCCTTCACTAGCTGTTGTTTCGGGGTGGCCTTTTTTTTTTCCTTCTTCAGCAAAAACAGCTTTTATGTTTTTACTGAACCACTTCAGATTCACTCTTCCACACAGTGGATGTTTACTTGGATTTGGCAGGCTGAGAACAGCTGGTTGTTTCCTAACGAATGGAACATGAGACCATATGTTTCAACATTTAAGCAATTTGGAACCAGAGGTATTCTGAGTGTCCTTTGTTGAAACTGTACATTAAATACCCAAAGGATCTGAGCTATACAAGAGATACAGCCTTTTTTTTTTTTTTTTTAGCACGTTTTCCTTAGCAACAAAACCACTCCACACCACTTATATCATAGACTTGCACCGCAAGCTTGCAGAGCGCGCTGGTGAGCTGCCGACAACGGCTCTGCTTCTGGGGCAGCTGTATTGTAAACAGGAAAAGACAGCTAAGCAGACTTTTTCCTTCTAATTCTGTTGGGGAACAAAATGTGTCTGAGGCTCTCTCTGCGGGAGCATCTTACAACAACATGGATACCCACTTTCCTTATGCAAGTATGGACCTAATAGATTTATAAATGGGGAGTCTCTGATATTAGCGTTTAGGATGACCATGTGCTTTGATTTGCCCTCTTCCTTTTTAGCATATCCTCAAGGTAAGCTGGACTAGTGAGATTCAAGTTAAAGTCAAGTGGAGGATAAGAGATGTCCAAAACAGAAGGAAGACCCTCAACTCTTTAACGAAACTTACTATCATGTTTCTTTTATTTGGTGATTTGGTATTTATCATTAATACTGCTAACAACTAAATTATGGATTTAAAGTCAAGGTGAGTCAGAGCCTTAGCAGGGCTTTAGCAGAGTATCAAGAAGAAAATTCTCTTGTCCCTGGAAAAAGACAGCCCAGCTTCAGAAAAAATAAAATACTGTGAAAAGTAAAATGTCTGTAAGTAGGCAATATAATAACTAAGTTCAAGAAATATCTCTGCTACCTTTGGCACACTGCAAGAGCATGTACAGAGAACCTGGAAAACATGCCAAGAACAAATACTAATAATGTTCCTTCAAAAAAAGAGGCACTCAAATAATATACTCCTTTTGTTGCTTACATGTCATTTGTTCCTCTATCACCTATTTTGGATCTATATAGAATTCATCAAATTGAAAGAAAAAAAAAAACTTGATAGAATCAAAGTAAAAACTAATATACTTATGGGCGGGGGGAACTACCCACTGACATAAAAACGTAATTTTAGTTAATATTATAGCTATTCATTTATACAGTTCCACAAGGAATAATGTAATTTATAGAGATATATACAAACCAAGATAAAATATGACCTTACTTATTGTAAAACATTAAGAAAAGTTACTCCTTGCACTATGGAACCATTTAGACAGCTCTGATTCCGAATATGCGAAACACTGTGGACAGGATGCCGTTATCTCATTACTAGAGAATGCCCTAGGATGCCCTGAGCATGTTTGCTGTTCACATAACTGGCCATCCTCCACTGTATGTGCCAAGGTGCACATTACCAGAGTTAATGTATAAATTTTAGTTAAAAAACGAAGACAAACATATGGTTCAAGGTCCTGTTTTAATGGTGATCATTTGATTGTGTTAAGATTATGACTTATCCCATGCATCTTGAATTGTGCAGGGCTCACTCATTCATTCATTCACTCAACCAACATTTATTAAGTGCTCACAACTAGAGTGCTAGAAACAGAGGGGCCTAACACAAACGTTCATTGGCTGGAACCTGTGAAAATATCCCCAGATAAATGAAAAACCTATGGAAGAGAAGTAAAAGAGATCTATTATTCAGAATATGCTAATTGCTCTCCTCAGGTGATTCTTTAGTTGGGAGATACCATTTTTTTCCTTTAAAAGCTCAGATTCTATTGGTCTGATGGGTACACAGAGCTACTACATATTGGGACAATAAATTTTCTTCTAAATTGAGCGTAAAGGCTGTCTTTATGGTTGCGTCTGCCAGTTAAACTCTGCTCCTGAAACAGTTCACATTTTAAGAATACAAAGACAATTCACCTATCAAGCATTTGGATAAAACTAGGTACACTGCACAGATTCTACAAAGCTTAGGACACTTTATTATAAGAAAATGGCCATTTTAAGATTAACCAGAGTGAAAAGCATGCTGGGCAAGGGTCTAAAGAACATAAAGAAGCTTATTCTCTGATGAGCAGCCCTTTCTCCTGCCCCCTTCACTCTAGACCAATGGCAGGGTTAGAAGGCACTACAGCATGTGGTAGCAATCACAAAGACCAATTTGTTCTGAGCATGTCAAGGTCAACGACATTATGGCTGAGGAGAATGTCTTGAGCACTGGAAGTCTGCAGTGGTTCCTGAATGTCACACAGGATCACCTATGGTGTTTGTTTGCCATTTTCTTTATACTAGCTCCCTCAACAGCTATCTTCCTTGTAGAATTAGAAGTATGCCGAAATGGAAATACCTCATTCTGGTGGTCTTCTGTTGGTCAACAAATAAATGCTATTGATGTTGACGATGTGGGAGGCCCACCAGGAAATCCAGCTGCATTTGTTGAAATAAAACAATTTTTCCTTCCTAAACACACTTTATCAGGAAACTGCTTTCTGGCTGTATTCAGTTTAAGATATACTCTGTTCTGGCTCTAGAAGACAGAAAAGGAGGAAAGAAATAATATCTGTTTTTTCCCCCCAGTTTCAACCTATTTTTGATTAGAAAAGAGAAAACAATTCTCCTTCCATTTCCCTGACAGAAAAGTTTCAAAGAAAGTCACTTCTTTATGAGTCTTACGACTGTGCCTTCATTTTAAGAGTCGGCTAGGGAAACAGAACAGAATAAGGGTAATGCATTCCATAGTTATTAGAACTTGCTACCTAACTTCTTCTCAGCATGGATGAGAAGTTAGTCTTTGATTTCAGATACAGTCAGATTTCCTAAGTTTTCATCCTATCAGTCTTTAATTTTTCTTCAAAATGTTTTGATGTTAATAAGTCCCAAGGTATTTTCTCATTCTCAATCAATGTGAAGACTGGATAATATAATGGGAATTAGATTCAAATAAAATAAACCTGGCTTATGTTTTCAAAGGCAACTATATTCTAGGGTACAAACTCTCTCTTTCAGAAAGCTACAGTGATGGAGCAACAACAAATTTTGTTATTTTTAACATGGGTATTTTAGTATAAAAAGATTCCACTCAATGTTTCCCAAATTCAATGTTTCACATAATTCTCAGTCTAATGTGAATGTGGGAAAAAAAGACAAATCCAAACATGGAATATTATTTTCAAAAAATAGTGAACTAAATGTAAAGTGTGATATCTAGATTTTTCTGAACTTGTTCACATGACCTTCATTCTATTTATAGAAATGCAGCAATTCCCATTTGTATATAGAGCAATACCTTGTAGGAGAATTTGATTTAGCACAAATAAACTTGGCGAAAGTGTTGACTTAAAAATAAAACACTGAAAGAGGAGGGAGGGTTTCTTTTCCCTCCTCTGTGAAAATTTCCGGAAAAGTTGTAAACAAAGGCAGGTTTGGCTCAAAGACCGAGTGATTCTGGTGAGCTGAGGAGGATGAAGAGTATATCAAACCTCCCAGAGTGAGGAAATGTTTGTAAAACAGTTAGTAAATCACAGGCAGCCAGGGTCACCATGCTGAACAACCCCAGGGACACACTGCCAAAACCCCAGCTGTGAAAGGAGGGGGCTGGGCACCGCTTCACAGCTTGAACCCCATTCTGAATGATCTCTTGGTTCCATTCTCTGCCCTTTCCCCTTTGTCACTGCAGAACTCTGATAGCTACACAATTAATTCGCTCTGGGCCACAGGGTAGTGCTGACTATCCCCTATTGAGTGCCAAGGTGAGGATACTAGGACACTGAAAAATGTTCTCTGCAAAGTGATACTGACTGAGCCTTTGGTCCTGGGGACAAGGCTGAAAGTTCCAGCTGGGAAGAAAGAATCACACTCAATCTGGGGGGAAAAAAGTTTACAAAGATGAACAGAAGGCAAAATATGTAACTGGAAGTTTCCACGAATTTTGAAATGTCTTTTCAAGCCTTTTTGATCACTATTCTTTCTAACTATTCTATGATACATCTGTTAATTATTCATTTCCTGATTTTACCCAGATGGCAAGGTGGAACCTGTTAAGTTCTTCATAAACTGCCTCTTTTATACTCCTCTTTCTCCCCAGAAGCCAGGAAGACAACAATAAAATAAAACAAGAATAGTAATGAAGAACTGCTAAGTGAGAGATAAGGGAAGGATGCAATCGGGAAGACTCTTCTCAACTACTACAGATAGAAGCTTCTTCCTGACTGGATTGGACATTTAGTTCTATCAATTAATTAATCAATCAGTTGATTTTCTTTACTCTCCAAAAATGATTAAAAAAAAAAAAAAAAGTCATATTCTTTCTTCACACCAAACTCAATCTGCCCACACAGAGACTATTACTATGTACTTAAACTAGAGTGTGAAAGAAGAATAATTAATGGCTTTAAAAAATTCTTAAAATGAGAAGTATGATGATAGATGAAAATGTATATTTTTAAAATATTAAGTGAAAAAAAGTAAAACAGACAGAAGTCTATATCCGCTGACTACAACTAGTAAAGACCAAAGATGGACACAGTGAGGCACTGACATTAATAAAAAGGAAATAAAATGCGTTGGAATTATGAGGAGAAAACTCTTTCCTTTTAGAAGTAGGAGCTACAATTTTTGTTTGTTTGTTTAAAGAGAGATGTAATAAGCACAGGCATCAGTGAACTTCTCCAGTAATCATACAAAATTTAATATGAGCCCTGATTCACAGCAGAGGAACATCACACAGTCACAATGCTGATACCATAAATATAAACATATAAACATGTTCAGAGAAAATTTAGTATCTTGCTTACCTGAATTGAAATAGGACAGATACATAAGAGTAATCTTCAATGTTGAAGGGCTACTGACTTACTATATGAGTTGTTCAGGCTCTTTCTCCTACTAATGTGTTACTTTTTTTTTCTTTTAGAATATTTAAACCGTCTATGAGCAACAGGACATGTACCTTTGAGTTGTTTTTCTGGGTTGGCACTGAGTCAGTCACACTGTTAGCTTGTCTCTCACAGTCTGTGACAATGGTAGGTGATGCTATCTAATTCTCAGTTTTGCTTTGTAAAAAATCAACTTATTCTATCCAGAGATCAAACAAGATTTTGGGCCCCATGGCATCTTATTCTAACCAATAGAGGAGTTGGCCCAGACAGCCCCTGGTGAAGAAAAACAAGGAAAATGAGAAGAAAAGTAAACTCTTTGTTGAGAACTCTAATACATGCTTCAAATAATGCTTCAAGACAGTTGAGAAAGCATGGGCTGTGGAGTCGGATCGGGATCAAATCCTGACTCCAACCTTAATTAGCTGTGTTACATTGGGCAAGTCATTTCAGATATTGTCACTTTTCTCATCTGCAAAATGGGGATAATAATCACAACCTACTAGGATTGTTGACAGAATTAAATGTGATGCTTCTGGAAAGTACCTGGAATGGTGTCTGGCACAATAAAAGTGCTAAATGTTAGCTTCCTTCCTCCTACCTCTTTCCCATATTGAAGTGCACAGGAAAGCCTTTCTTAAAAAGTCAATGGCTTTTTCTGATTGAACATGGAAGGAATGCACTTCATGAAGGGAGCCACACCACTCTGTCACTATTAACCACAACCTGGGCAGACTCTCCAGGGCTCCAAGTCTCTCACCTCCTCTAGCACTACATTTGTTAAGAGTCTAAGTCAAAGACACTCCTTTAAGCCTCAAAGAAGAGAGTGCACACCCCAAAATAAATGGACTGACTCAAACTTTGGATATTTTTGCTATTTAAACATGTTGCTCACAGCTCATGTTCCCAGCTTGAGGAATTACTCTTGGATCCTTTCTCCAGTGGCAATGGATGGCTTCCACATTACATTCTTTGCCCCCTTATTCAGCTGGCAAACCAGATCAAATCAAATCAAATTCAGAACACACACACACATATTTCAGTGCCCTTGTGAGTCAGACAAGTGCGTGATTAATAAGGGATGAAATATGATTACTGTTCACAGGCCTTCTCAGTCTGATTTTGCTACTGGTAGATACTTGTGACTATCAGGTAATCTACATTTGAGAAGATACATTGCTGTCACTGGGTTTACCTTTGGGTTAAAGTTTACCTTAATGTTTTTTAAAAGCAAGATCTCAATTTTAATTAAACTAAAAGACAACTGAATAACGACCTATAGTGGTTTCTTTTTTTATGATTTGTCTTCTTTTTCTCGCTCAAAGGATGAGTAAGGATCAAAGACAAACACCTGTTCTCTCAAAAAAGGACACAGAGCTCTTCATTTGGCTTTGAAATCCTGTGTGAGGGTTTTTTTCTTTTTCCACTCTAATGGAGATTCTTGGGCTGAGGGAGGAGAGTGGAGTGGTATCATTAAAAAAAAAAAAAAGTGCATTTTCCAAATCTATTGGGAATTTCAGTACTTGATTATTAGGCTCAGAGAACTTTCTTTATTTGGAGAATTATAAATTCCGTCTAACTGTATCAGGCCCTATGGGTGTAGCAAAAAAACAAAACCAAAATATTAGCTGACACAGAAGCAAGATAATAGTAAAAAGATATTAATGTAATGAGAGAGCTAGCCAGCTAACTAAATACCTGAGCATATCTTACTACTACTGTGGTTGAGAATCAAAAGAGATTTGCTCCAGTCCTAAAGCTTCTCGAATATGAATGTTTCTGCGGCTGTGAAGTATCAGAAAGCCAGTAGGCTAACATTCTACACCCAGCTCCGTCATTTATTTACTACGTGGCCTTGGGCAAGTTGAGGTTCTTTTCTGAAGCTCATGTTCTTCTACTATGAAATGAGGGTCATAATCTCTCTCTAAGTTGCTATGGCTATAAAATAATAAATGTGATGATGCTTTGTCCACAGTAGTTCCACAACAATGTTAGTTGTAATAGACTAACCAACCAATTTTATTAACCTGCTTCTCAATCACTCAGACCACTCTGACTTTCTTTGTTGATGTATCAAGCCAAGCTGCCTTGTGACCTAAAGATTTTTCCACTAAGTCAACAGTAAGTTCTATGTTTTGGTTTTTTTTTCTCCTTTCTTTTTGTTTCTAAAGAGACGATAAGAAATAAAGGCACTCTACTTCAAACTGGCTTAGTCAGGATGCTGTAGTTAGTTTTGTTCATTTTCTCCCAAGCATGTTTCTATTTAAAATAATCTTTTTGCATTACTCTGGAAGAGAGGGTAACTCTTATCTCATCCAAAATTGGTGTTTCCAATTTCCTTATATAACAAAGCTTGAACGTTGTAGAGGAAGTAGGCAAAAACTAAGAACAAAAAGGATCAAAAAGCAAGAGACCTATAACCTGTAAGGTTAAGAGGTTACGACCCCAGGGCCCTGCAATAAGGTGGAAGTCTTGAAAGATGTTTTCAGGTAGTTTCAAGCAACCTTACTTTAACTGGGCTTTTTGAAAAGGAATAGAGAGAGGATCTAATGCTGAGGACAACACTACTGGCATGAATACACTTAAAAGATCATAGGGGTCCCATCGAAATTAAGCTGTCACTTTTGTTAGAGAAGAGAACTGCAGTATTAATAATTCATTACCCTTTGGTTTCAATGTTTAAAATCAACATTTGCCTACCCTGAAAGTACTTCTTTTCACTTGTTCATCATAGTTTTTATTCCATGCCACAAGTTAGAAGGAAAAAGATGGAGCATTAGATAACCGTGATGAATCTCACACAGTTAAACAGTGGTGTCAGTCACATTCTAAATTTGGCTGTGAGAGGCTTTATTTGCCATTAAATTAAGGCAGGGAAGTTGCAGTCAGAATACTGTCAAAACGTCATTAGTGTAACAGCACACACTGGTTTCCTCTCTTTTTCTAAGGTTTGAGAAGGATGTGGTCATAGCTGCAGCGGTATGGAGAGGAAAGAGCGCGGCTGGCTGGCGGCATATACAATCCATACAATAGAACTGATATAAACATATGTGTTATGTGGTTGTACACAGTGCACAGATGGCGAAAAAGAGGGAGAGGAAGCGGAAAGAAGGAATATCTTCCTGGTATATACCAGCAATACCACAGCTGTATTATAGATTGGTAAAGGTTAAGAAATATAAAAATAAGAGGCAAAAGCTGCCTTAACTAAGTTCAGGAGGCGCAGAATCTCCAGGATACTTTTTTTTTTTTCCAACTAAGAATTCCAGGATAGAGAAAATGGTGGTTTCAGTTCTGTATTACAGCTAGTCAGAGTAGGATAAAATATATTAAAAGTCTTTGGAGCTTGTAAACATGAATTAAAGGCATTAGTCATCAGGGAAGAAGCAGTGATTTCTAACTATCATCATTTTAAAAGCTTTAGAAGCATGCACCTTTCAAACTTCTAATTATGTTAAACTAATCTGCATCAATCTAAGGAAACATTTAGACTTTCAGAGTCAGGAAATTAAACCACTAGTTCTTAAATTCTGAGCACATCTCTAAACCTCTGTCTTGCCTTTACACTTAATGTTTATAGATAAATGTTACAGAAAATGTTTGCGAATTGATCAGTGTATTTAAATCAAATAAATTAACTAAAAACAAACGCACAGAAACTTAAAAAAAGAGCATGGTAACAGAAAAAAAAGATGGCAGGAATAACAATGACAAACTAGTCAGAAACACCTTTGCCATTCTCTCCCTTTCCCGCAAAACATAACTTGTCTATTGTGTAAATTAAGGTAATAAAAAGTACACTCCCCCCCCCCCCAATTTTTAGATTAAAATAGCTACAGGTATCACAGAAGAAAACATTTAAATAAATGAATGACTTGGAAATCAGCATTTCCTACACTTTATTTAATTTCACATAAGCAAGCACTCACTGGGTACGCATATGTGTCAGACTTAGTGGATACAAACATGAATAAGACCTCGTTTTATTGCCTTCAAAAGCTTAAAATCTAGAAGCACAAAGATAGAGGGAATAGACTCTCAGGGCCAATACCTAACATATTCATCTTATTAATCATCCATGGACATATCTGACCAACACATAATCTAGAAACCATCAAAATTTCTTATAAAATGTTGATGCTTCAACAAAACTCACTTTGACACTATAGGGCCATGGAACAAATAAAAGCAGAAAGCTAACAACTATACAGTCAATCTGGATATATCTGGGAACAGCAGAAAGCTTTGATAATTCAAGTCTTCTGCAGGTCTTTATCCAGCTTGGCTTGGCACTATGCTTTCTCAGTGCAGGGTTCTCCGCATGTGCAGTTGGAGAATGCCTATCTGATGAAGAGGTTCACAGCATCCTCCAGCTGCACATTCTACCTTTCTGGATCTCCACTACTCTGGCAGTAAGCTGAAAGAAGGTATCTACTATGATCACTAAAGTTCCTTCCAGTTTTGACATTCTATGAAAAATGAGCAAATCAGTTTTAGAAGAAATACAACCAGAGTGCTCCTAGAAGTGAGGATGGCGAGACTTTGACTTGTTTACTTTGAACATGACATTAGGAAAGACCAATTGCCAGAAAAGGATACCATGTTTGGTAAAGTACAGGGTAGGCAAAAATGAGGAAAACCCTCAATGCGATGGATCAACACAACAGCCAAAGCAATGGACTCAAAACATACCAACTATCATGAAGATGGCACAGGACCGGGCAACACTTCGTTCTGTTATACATAAAGTTGCCATGAGTCAGAGCCATCTTGATGACAGCTAATAACAACGATTCTCTGAGTAAGGCTAGAATATTTGTTTCAGGCAGATCACTACAGGAAAGAAAACGCATTATTTAACTTCTGTGTGAGACCAGCACATTCTCTAAGGCAATGACCCTGATTTATGTCTATGCACTCTGATATCATGAGCTCACGCTACACCTAAAAAATGTATTCATTTTGTAAGCTTTCGCTTAGCAAATATAAGAAGGCTGGAGAGAAGGAAAGTGCTGCTTACCATTCATTTGGCATCAGAAGAACTCTCCATTATTAGGAAGAGGCTGCCCATTTCTAGATAATGAGAACAAATTTTTCATCATCATTGTGGTGTCTTATTTTACTATGTCACTCTGGAAGATTCTGAAAGTCTTATACTCTCCTCCTTTGCCTCTTAAAGCATCAACAGGTTATAAAAATAATACTTTGCCTCATGGTATGCAACCTTAAAATGAACCCGGGAAAATGGTATTCATTATTCTGTTGGATATATTAGATGTGCAATAACTATGTATTATAAAATAAATCAAATTACAAAAATGAACCCTATCCCTTGGATAAAATTCTGGGAGTAAGCCAACACCACAATTATTATCTTCTCTAGCATTGAATGTTCTACATAAGTGTTTGGAAGATGTAAACAGGACATAAATCTGAGATTGGTTCTTCAATCTGTCTACAAATAACCATGGCATTATATATAAACTATACTTTAGAGCATATACGCTTTCTGTTTAAGCACTTAAGAAGTGTATTAGATACTATGATAAACAGAAAAAACGGAGCGTGAATACCGATAAATACAAGCCTTCCGTCTCGGAAAGTCTTCACTTATTTGATTAAGTTAGGTGAAAAACAGAGCAGTCATGCTTGTGGCCTTTCTTCCTTTTCCCCTTCCTCTCCTCTTTTCATTTCTAATGCGAATCGGAAGTCTATGTGGAGCAGTCTGGCTAGCCCCAGCCTAACCTCCCCATCTGGAAGGGGACAAACCAGCCTTGGGGCTACTTCCAACCCTTCCCAGCTGTTGGGTTGGGGTTTTTTGTTTTTGTGGGCTTGAGAAAGCATATTTATATAAATGATTGCCATATCCTTTGCCAGCTGTTGACCCTGCTCTTGTCCCGGTTGGGGCATGGTTTTCATTTTTAGCGGCCACAGACTGGAACTGACCCTGATAGAGTTAGCATGCTATGCAAACAGCTTTACGCGCTATTGCTGTGACAGTTCAGACAATGGATGCACAGTGTAATCCAAGGGACCGGTGTTTCCCTTTGGGCAAATGTCACAGAATCCAGAGCTAGAATTATCAGTTGAAAAAATAAATTCTGAGATTCACTGTGTTATGGAATAGCTTCAGACTGCAGTGATTTCAGCTAGGGTCAGAGCAAGAATTTACCGGCAGGAGCAAATGATAATTTTCACTGAGAAATGTAGAAAGTTCTCTAGACAGATCTACAGAGGGCAACTGTTGTCTCTAAGGTTATATAAGAGGTAAAAAGAGGCTACATTTCCAGTTTTAAAACTATGTATATATGCTTCTGGTGTAAATCAAATAAAAATTTTAGATCCTTATACCTTAACAAAAATAAGCCAGGCTTTTGATTATTACTACAAAAAAAAAAAAAAAAAAAAAAAACCAAACCCATTGCCTTCGAGTACATTCTGACTCATAGCAACCCTATAGGACAGAGTAGAACTGACCCATGGGGTTTCCAAGGAGCACCTGGTCGATTCGAACTGCCGACTTTTTGGTTAGCAGCCAAGCTCTTAACTGTGCCACCAAGGCTCCTAAGGATAGCCAACCAGATCATTCCTTATGAACATTATCCAACAAGATAAAATCTGCTTAATCTGTTGATAACTATAGTCGAAATGAGCTAGAAAGTTTAAGATGTAAGTCTTAGGGAGAGTAGAGTTGCGAGGAGAGAGACCCACAGAGATAAGAGGGAAGAGTATAAATAATCCATTAGGGATGATTTTTCCTGGACAACCAATATTTCATCTGCAGTTAAATGAGGATAAGAGAATAAACAGCAAATCTTTACAGCTTGCATAAACTGTATCAAGTTCCTCTGGCTATAAGAGTATGTGAATAATAAAGACATTTAAGTAAAAATAAATTGTTAATGCTTAAAGTGATAAAAGGGCTATCCAAACAGAAGGCTTACAATATTTAATAATTTATAAAACCAATGATTGCAACAGATTATTATTTAGAGAGTCTAATTGTAAAAAGAAAAATATCATGTTAGCTTGTTAAAAAGAAGTCCTGTATTAGGATCTCTCCTTCTCTTTCTTCACGACTACAAGCTGACTGGCTAAGAAAGATGGACGCTGCCATACATAACTGTAATTAAAATGTGAACCCCATCTTAGAGGTCAGAATAAAAGAAGTTGACAAATAGGGGAGCTGGGATATGGCAAGTAAAAATACTTCCTGATACAAACCCATTAAAACCCATTGCCGTTTCCTGATACAGGCATTTGAAAATCCTTGAAAAACAATCCAAAATGAAATTTAGCCTTTGAATTTAAGAGTCACATACTTAGATGATCTGTAACACCCTCAGAAGCCTGAATCTGGGATTGCTTTAAAGGCAGCTCAGAATTTCAATCAGCATTTAGCACAATGAAAATTTCCTCAAGAGCTGGGAGAATTAATGGATGGTAGTTTGAAGCCTCTATGAACCCTGATTAACAATGACAGAATCTGTGAAATCACAAGGCAATATTTCCTTTCTCTGACTCAATGTATTTGTAATTGTGAGAAAAGCAGATAAAGCCATTTGTTGCTGACACCAGAACCTGGCTGAAAATTTCACATGATTAGTATAATCTCCAGATACACTTTTCTTGTTAGCAGAATTTTTAAAAATTCAATATGAGATCCTGTTTTTTATACTTATTTTCATTACTGATATATTAGAACTTATTTCTACCATCTTATTTCACATGATTTCTTCTTACCTGCCTTCAGTTGCACCAACAGTTTTCTATAATCATTTTTTACTCTATTTATATGGAAGCCATAGATTATATTTCTATTCTTTTAATGGCTTACCCTTTGGTTCTTATTATACTATTGTTGTTAGTTGCTGTAGAGTTGCTCCCCGACTCATGGAGACCACATGCACAATGGAAATGAAATGCTTCCTTGTCTGTGCCATCCCCATGATCAGTTGAGGACTGGACCATTGTGATCCATAGGGTTTTCACTGGATGATTTTTGGAAGTAGATCATCAGGCCTTTCTTCCTAGTGCATCTTAGTCTGTAAGCTCTGCTGAAACCTGTTCAAGCATCATAGCAGCAGATGGGTGGTGGCTGTAAATGAAGCACACTGGCTGGAATTTCAACTCAGGTCTCCTGCGAAGAAGGTGAGAATTCTACCACTGAACCACCACTGCCCCCATCATACTAAGCAATAAATTTCCCTAAGTCTAATCTTATTCAACATCTCAATATTTCTCCTGAACATGCTTTATCACTGAACATCCCTACAGCTATCTTGTTATTATTGTCTGGGATTTTGTTGTTATTGTTGTTAGGTGCCGTGGAGTTGGTTCTGACTCATAGCGACCCTAAGTACAACAGAATGAAACACTGCCCAGTCCTCTGCCATCCTCACAATCGGTGCTATGTTTAAGCTCATTGTTGCAGCCACTGTGTCAATCCATCTCATTGAGAGTCTTCCTCTTTTCCACTGATCCTCTACTTCACCAAGCATGATGTCCTTCTCCAGGGACTGGTCCCTCCTGATAATATGTGTAAAATATGTACGATGAAGTTTTGCCATCCTCCCTTCTAAGGAGCATTCTGGTTGTACTTCTTCCAAGATGGATTTGTTTCCATATAAATAAATTATTAAACAGTTAATTACCAATATAATTCTGTATCTCGCCTCTGGGTTCACAATTTCTTGGTGAAATGTATCTTTAAAGGATTTTTTTTTTTTTTTTCTTTTTCAGCAAAAGCACAAGTGTGGTAAATTCTTAGCTGGGTATAGAATTGTAAGTATTACTGTAAGAATTATTTTTGCTCAGCACTTTGTTTTCTGGCATCTACTGTCACTTATATAGGTAATGTCTTTTCCTATGCAATCTTGTTTTTAATCAATGGTCTTACTACAATGCATATTAAAATGGATTTATTTTTATTTATTCTGTTCAAAACTCAAGTTATACTTTCAGTCTGAAGACTGAAGACTTTCAATTCTGGGAAATTCTTATCCATTATTATGTGAACATCCTTTTTGGTCATTCTCTCTGTCTAGTTCTTCTGGAGTACACCATTCCCTAACTTGTAGTTTAACGGTTGCCTCCATGGAAGCCCTAGAACTCCAGGACAAAATCTGGCCTTACATTTGGCACTGGAGGATCTGATCCCTCAGTACTACTGGGGAAAGTCCAAACCAGACAATGAACCAGTGGCTAATTTAGCTTACCTTTAAGACTGTCTCTGTCCTCCCCCACCTGCCTAGACATGCAGCAGCTTTCTTTAGTGTCCATTTGAAGTCAGGAACACCCTTTTTTTTCTTAATTTTTATTTATTTTATTTTTTTTTAATATTTTATTGTACTTCAGGTGAAGGCTTACAGAACAAATAGTTTCTCATGAAACAGTAGTACACATGTTGTTTTATGACATTGGTTAACAACCCCACAACATATTAACCCTCTAAATTCTCAACCTTTTTTTTTTGGTGAAAATACACATAGGCAAAGATACACTGTTTCAAAAATTTCTACATACACAGTTCAGTGACATTGACTACGCTCTTCCAATTGTGCTGTTATTCTCACTTAAGATGAAGGATTACAGAACAAAATAGTTTCTCATTTAGCAGTTACTACAAATGCTGCCCTATGCAATGGTTAACAATCTCACAACACATCAACAATATCCTTACTCAACATTGGGTTCCCTATCACCAGCTTCCTTGTCCCCTTCTGCCTTCTGGCCCTTGTCACTGGACTCCTGTACCTCGTTAGTCTCATTTGGTTTTACGGGGCTGTCCACTCCCAGGCTGAACCGTGAACCTCGGAGGTAACTTCACCACTGAGCTAAAAGGGTGTCTGGGGGCCATACTCTCGAGGTTTCTCCAGTCTCCTTTAGGCCAGTAAATCTGTTGGTTTTTTTTTTTTTTTTTGTGAGTTAGAATTATGCTTTACATCCTTCTCCAGCTCTGTCCAGAATCCTCTGTTGTGATCCTGGTCAGAGCAGTCAGTGGTGTTAGCCGGGCACCATCTAGCTGTAGTGGACTCAGTCCGGTGGAGGCCTTGGTAGCTGTGGACAATTAGTCCTTTGGACTAATCTTTTCCTTGTATCCTGTTCTCTTCATTCTCCCTTGCTCCCGAAGGGATGAGACCAGTGGAATATCTTAGATGGCCGCTCACAGGCTTTTAAGACCCCAGACACCACTCACCAAGGTAGAATGCCAAGCATTGACTTTATAAGCTGTGTCACGCCAATCGAGCTAGATGTTCCTGGAGACCATGGTCCCCAGAGCTCTCCGCCCAGCAATTCAGTCCCTCAGGGCATTTGGATGTGTCTATGGGGCTTCCATGACCTTTCCTTGTATAGGTTGTGCTAGTTTCCCCTGTATTGTGTACTGTCTCACCCTTCACCCAAGATACCACTTATCTATTGCCTATTTAGTATTTCCCCCCCACCCCTCCCATCCCTGGTAACCAACAAAGATTGTTACATTTTGTGTGTGAACTTTTTCATGAGTTTTTACAATAAAGGTCTCATACAATATTTGTCCTTTTGTGACTGACTTATTTCACTCAGCATATGTCTTCCAGTTTCATCCATGTTATGAGATGAGGAACACCCTTTTAAGGGCAGTAGTTGGATCCAAATGGGGCACTCTTAGTTCCCAACATCCTGCAGAAGTCTAACTTGCAGCCACCTGAGCTAATTTTCAGCTTTCCGAATCTCCCCTCTCAGCCCCTTGCATTTCTGTTTCAGTTTTGGTTCACAGAGATGTTTATCTTATTTAACTTTGTCATATCTTCTAAATTTTATTCTTTTTTCCTTTATTTTTAAAATAGTTTATCATTCTTATGTATTTGGAAAGGAGGTTCCCTCAAGTTATGGGCTTATAACAGCATCATGACTTAAAGAGTTCCCCACAACCAACTTTTTACTGTTACTCTTTTTAAGTCCTTCATATTCTGATTCTTCTTTAAGCCAAAAGGGCAATATTATTGCTATTTCACAGATACTTATATACACAAGCTTTGCTAAAAGTTTCTTATCCTCAAATGAGTTTAAAAACTTATTTTATAATTGTTTAAGTAACGCGTTAAAAACACTCAAAATATATTCTCTTAAATGACCAAAACACACGAAAAAATACTCAACATTAAAGAAATGTAAGGAAAAGACACCACTTTTGCATATTAGACTGGCAAACAAACAAAAAATGATGACACTCAATACTGGGAGAATATAGGGAAGTCATTATCTTACATTGTATATGGGACTGTAAACCTGACCATCCTTTTGGAAAGTGATTTGGCAATATATATATAATAACCTGTGTTATGCAGATGACACAACCTTGCTTGTTAAATGTAAAGAGGACTTGAAGCATTTACTGATGAAGATCAAAGAACATGGTCTTCAGTATGGATCACACCTCAATATAAAGAAAACAAAAATCCTTACTGGACCAATAAGCAACATCAGGATAAATGGAGAAAAGACGGAAGTTGTCAAGGATTTCATTTTACTTGGATCCACAATCAACACTCATGGAAGCAGCAGTCAAGAAATCAAAAGACGTGATGCGTTGCATCAGGCAGATCTGCTGCGAGAGACCTCTTTAAAGTGTTAAAAGGCAAAGATGTCATCTTGAAGACTAAGGTGCGCCTGACTCAAGTCATGGGATTTTCAATAGCCTCATATGCATGTGAAAGCTGGACAATGAATAAGGAAGACTGAAGAAGAACTGACACCTTTGAATTGTGGTGTTAGCGAAGAATGTTGAATATACCATGGACTGCCAAAAAAAACAAATAAATATGCCCTGGAAGAAGTACAGCCAGAATGCTCCTTAGAAGCAAAGATGGCAAAACTACGTCTCACATATTTTGGACATGTTATCAGGAGGGACCAGTTGCTGGAGAAGGACATCATGCTTGATAAAGTAGAGGGTCAGCGAAAAAGAGGAAGACCCTCAATGAGATGGACTGACACAGTAGCTGCAACAATGGGCTCAAGTATAACATCAATTGTGAGGGTGGTGCAGGACCGGGCAGCGTCTCGTTCTGTCGCACGTAGGGTCACTATGAGGCGGAAATGACTCGATGGCATCTAACAACAACAACAATAAAACGTATACTGATTGATCCAGAAATTCTACTTCTAGATATTTATCCTGGGAAAAAATCATATAAATGTACCAAAATGTACAAGAATTCATTGTTTATAAAATGAAAAATAAAAAACAAAAACAAAGCTAACAAAGACAGTAATAGCAAAACAAAGGAAAAGAACAAACAAAACATTCATTAATAAGAGACTGGTTAAATAAATTATGGAATACTACACAGCCATTTAAAAAATACACACTTACAGAAGAGAGGCGAAAGGTTATACCAAAATGTTATCCCTGGAAGTATGTTAATGGGTGACCTATATATTCTTTTTTTTTGGTTACGGCATTAAAATTCTTTGCCACCAGCGTATGTACTTATAACCTTGTAAACAGCAAAAATTAAATGCGGGTGTTGTTGTTAGGTGCCATCGAGTCAGTTCCAACTCACAGCAACCCTATACACAACAGAAGGAAACACTGCCTGGTCCTGTGCCATCCTCATAATCGTTGCTATTCTTGAGCCCATTGTTGCAGCCATTGTGTCAATCCATCTCATTGAGGATCTTCCTCTTTTTCGCTGACCCTCTCCTTTACCAAGCATGATGTCCTTCTCCAGGTACTGGTCCCTCCTGATAACAGAAGGTGGGTGGAATAATCTCTCTTAAGTGCATGGGAGGCAAGATAAGGTAGGCCAATATGAGCTTTAAGCCGATCATCTTGATCCCTCAACTGTCTATAAATGCAAATATATCCCCATCACCCAACTGTTTCTACCTATTCCATAAATCTGAACTCTCCCTCCTTCTTTTCCATCTCCTCCTACTTCCTCAGGATCTTGTTCCATCAGGAAGCCTCTCTCTTCTATTTTTAATTCCTACCTAATTTCTGCATTTAACCTTCAGACTATAAATATGCTCAAGTTTTTTAAAAGAAAAAAAGTTCCCTCTTAAAAATGACATCAAAGAAGAAGAGATATTCCATGTCTCTATTTTCTTATTTCCTAGTCATTTCTATTTACTCCAAAATTTATGGTGATGTGGCTTTCATCTTTACTGCTATACTCAACTGCTCTTAGTAAATGGATATATCTGTCTTTATCTTCGAGGACCACTGTACTATCCTATATTTAACGACATTGTTGATTGAAATTCATCCTTCTTTAACTTCTGGAAGGTGCCTTGGTGGCACAATGGTTAAGTACTCGGCTTCTAACCAAAAGGCATGGGAGAAAAGACCTGGTGATCTGCTCCCATAAAGATTACAGCTTAGGATACCCTATGGGGAAGTTCTACTCTGTCCTATAGGGTCACTATGAGTCAGAATCGACTCGACAACACACAACAACATAACTTCTGGTGGCACTGCACTTTCTGGGTTCTCTTCTTGCTTCTTTAGCAACTCCTGAACAGGACTGTAATATTGTGCTGTTTTCAAGGCTCTGCCGTTGACCCACTATTTTTCTCACTCTACATACTTTTCCTTTTATCCACTGCAGCAATATGCTGATAACTCCCCAATCTTTACTCAGTGCCAGGTGGTCTGCCCTTAGTTGTCCCATAGTACATTAAGTTCAACATTCCTAAAATGTATTAACTTTCCCATTAAACCACTTCATTTCTTACATTCTCTCTTCCACTTAATTAGCACAGGCAGAAATCTGGGTTCATATTAAATTCCCCCTTTTCCTCATGATGATATTCAATCACCATGACGTCACAATTTTAACTTAACTTTCTATTCCTCTCTATTTTTCTCCTTCCCACTCCATTTACCAATACTCTAGGATAGGTCAACACTTCAAGTGATTTCACTGACTCCAGTCTCAACCTTGTAGAGGTTCGACCACACCACCTGCTCCACAGGAGAAAGATGTGGTGGTCTGCTTCTGGAAAGGTTTATAGCCTTGGAAACCCACTGGAAAGTTCTACTCTGTCCTATAGGGTCTCTATGAGTCACAATTGACTCAACAGCAATGTGTTTTTCGGTTTGCAGTTATCAAATTGCATTTTAAATGCAAGCCCAATGATGTCACCCCTCTTCTGCATAAAAAACTTTTCCATTCCTTATAGGGTGAAGTCCAAGGCCTTAACTAACATGTACAATGCTCTGAATTCATCTCTTGGACTTTCCACCTAGGACTTAATATTACAGCATCACTCACCTCCTCAACAGCCCTTTGAATAGATGATGTATTTTCTTGCCTCTATACCTTCACTAATGTTGTCTTCTCTACCTGGACTGTCAGGGAGTGGACTCCTCCCCATCCCAGGTATCCTGTCTCTAGAAAGCCTTCCTTAAATTTCCTCTAATTTCTTCAACTCCAAGTATACAAAGACCATTCCTTTTGAAGTTTGCTATTCTATGAAATCAAGTTGACTTTTAATATATTCTTCCTACAGTTTTAATATGGAACCCTGGTGGCGTAGTGGTTAAGTGCTGGCTCGTCTGCTAATCAAAAGTTAGCTCGGCAGTTAAAACTCACCAGCCCCTCCAAGGGAGAAAGATGTGGCAGTCTGCTCCTGTAAAGATTACAATCTTGAAAATCCTACCAGGTAGTTCTACTCTGTCCTACAGCATTGCCATGAGTCAGAATTGACTCAGTGGAAATGTTTGTTTGTTTTTTTTTTGGTATAGTTTTAATATAGTTCAATTTCTACATATAAACTTTATTTTCCCCTCTTTTGTTTTACTCATCAAGATCAATACTGCACTCTGAGAAGTCTGCATTGAGGACCTTCCCTTGCCTGTAGTACCTTGCACCCATAATATATTTATTATATACTTATTCACAAGTGTATTCATTATATACTGATTCACAGGCTACAACCTACTGCTATGCTACAGAGAGAGAGAGAGAGAAAGAGAATCACTAATAACAATAACGTTTTTTTGAAGTCAAGTAAAATCTCCTTCTAGTAATCAAACAGATGTTAGGGAACTCCTTCTAGTAATCAAAAGATGTTAGAGAATAAAAACCTAAAAAATACTTTGATCCTAGAGCAAGCTTCTGGTCTATACCAGAATATAAATTAGGAATTGTGTGGAAATCTCTTATGGGAAATTGCACAGAGAACACATTTCACAGTCAATATCTTTATATTTAGATGGGTTTCAAAGACGTTTGATGAAACTACACTGTAATAGGTGACAATTTTTGCTAAAGGGTAGAGAGAAAAAGGAGGTTTAGATATCGGAGCACCAACCAATAAGATCCTCAATGTCAAATAACAACAACGCTTGATAGTTTTGGAGTTAAAGACTGTTTAATTGCAAAAATAGAAAGGAGAGAGACTGTTTCAAGGGAAACCACACCCCTGAAATTCTGAAATTCTACAGTGTATTGTTAGTTTGGTATGTAAATATGTGAAAAAACTCCCAAAGGTCCAAAAGTATAGAAAATATAGGTTGCATTTGTACACTGAGAGATGGACGTAAGATATGAAATTTTAAATATTTTAGAAAACGTTAACATTGGTGGACTAAGAAAAAGGGCTAGAAAAGGACCTGGTTTGGAAAAAAATACCTTAATGATAAATTTAAATACATGAAATACAGATGACAAAGGAAAATTTTTTTCTAAAATTGGTCAAGATTAATTTGGCATGTTACACAAATAGAAGGAAATCTGTTAAAAGCAAAAAAAAAGAAGAAAAACCTTAGCTGCTAATCTTAGGTTAATAGCAAATGACCCCATCTACTCTTAACCTCAAAGACCGACCTCTTGACCCACAGTCAGTAGCCCTGTTCAGAAACATGTTGCCACTAGAGTAAATAAAAAGAGAACATAACGTGCTGAAATTGTTACTGCTAATGACAAGTGACACACACGTTACACTGCCAATGAATAAAGCCATCAATAAATAACCCTAAACATGCATGCCAATGTTCTCCTGGTATTTAGTGTCCTGTTCGGGGTTTTAAAATTTTATTGCTTATTTATTTATCTTGGGAAGGGCAGTTAAAATTATTATTCTAAGCTCTGGGTATTTTAAAAGGAAAATTTTAAAAGAATAGACTATACAAGCAAGAGAATAACCACATGGGTAGGTGTGTCAGTGAGCAGCGCACTCAGTAATTCATATCCACGCTGTCTTTCGCTGGTTTGGTCTATACTGAAAGAGAAATGGTAGGAGACGAGTTTCACAGACATACCAGTAATCCTAGCCTAGAACACATGTCAGAGACATGAAGTCCAGAGATAGGAAACTCTAAAATACTCAGAGTGTTATGAGTGAGTTATTAAGATATCTAGTGAAGGCTCTATCCTGATGTCCCTGATAATACTTAACATCTTAGACTTGGTTTAAGTTGTCAAGTTGACTGTAAAAATCAACATGTAGAAACCAATTTTGAAACTTTGAACTTGCCAATTTATAAGTAAGGTTTGCTTCAGTTTTTCCTCTTGACCCAAGTGAACAGTATTTATTGCAAAAAACGTTTCTGGAAGGATGAAGAAACTGGTAACATTGGTGGCCCCTAAAGAAAGGAACTGAGTCGCTGGGGGCAGGGGTAAGAGAGAGGTTTTTCAGTATGTTCTCTTTAGTATCTTTTGAATTTTGAATTTCCTAAAAATAAAAAAATTAACAATAAAACAAAAATCCAAATGAATTTAAAAAATATATCTATAACCAAACTCAGGAAGCAGGAAAAAAATATATTCAAGTATGAAAAGATATGAATTACAGAGTTCAGCAGTGTAAATCTGCATGTGTATGCTAGTAAAAATAGAGATAAGATACAGGGACAGATAACTAATTTTAATAAATCTTAATACAGTAGGTTAAAAATTATTTTATAAAATCTTTAAGAATCCACACATAAGATACAATGGGAATAAACAATAATTTAATGGAGTAGAAAGAGAAGGGACGCTGTAATTTTTCAAAGTAACTGGCCATTAGAGGGAAAAAGAAAAATTCGAATCTACCCTCCCTTCTAGTCTCATGCCTCTTCCCCAAGGAATACTATTTAGTAAATTTACAGACGAAATCAAATTGACTATACACAATTGTGAGTTGTGTATTTTCTTATTATTAGGCATTTCCGATTTGAAGATGAGATGAAAAATGAAGGCTTTTTAGCATAATGTTGCAATTCATGCCCAAACAAAGGCATATAAAATAAAATAATCTATAATTCTCAGACATAAAATTAAATTACATGTAACTGAAACAAGGTAACCAGTTTCTCTCAATTTCTAACTCAAATTTTTATTTTTATAAAATGTTTTCTGCTTTAAAGTTAAAGAGTAAAAGATGCCTTGACATGCTCTTAATTGATTCGTTTTACACTCACAGGGAGGATAACAGTGATTTGTGGAAGTATTTGTTTCTGTCTTGCACACATCTCTCATTTGTCCATCTTAATTCAATTAAAGGAAATAAGGACAGTTTGACCGATGAATGAACCATATTTTAACCAAGGACACTTCTATTTAAACTGGAGTGTATCAACCACTGTAATTGTCAGTTAGTTACTTCCGATCTCTAACTTTTGTTTTGAGAGGTCACAGCATGGTCATAGACGAGAAGAACTTATCAGAATATAGATAAGTATTTAAACCATCAGTGCATTAGTCATGCAAAGAAAGAAAAATTTTAATCATTACTGCCTTATATGGCGATAACCCAACCCCACCAGCAGGCTTTGCTGAGCTAAAGGCCTATAAATTCAAACCCAATATAACTTTTATTATTTGTAAGTTGGAAAAGTAGGCACAACTTTTATTATGCTGGGCTTTGTAGGTCTGTTTTTTGTAATTAGCTTTATAGGGACATTAATTTATGTTTAATTAAACTCATCCATTTTAAGTATAGAGTTTGATGAGATTTTTTTCTTTTTTGACTGCATATAATATATAATCATCACCACAATCAAGATATAGAGCATTTGCATCACCCCAAAAAGTTCCCTCTTGCCCCACTGAAGTCAATTTCCTTTTCCTAACTCCTGGCCTCTGGCAATCACTGATCTGCATTCTTTCTCTGTAATTTCGTCTTTTTTAGAATTTCATATAACATAATCACATATTATATAGTCTTTTATGCCTGTCTTCTTTCATTTAGCAAATGCTTTTGAGATTCATTCACGTTGTTGTGTATATCCATAGTTCCTTCCGTTTTACTGTTAGGTAATTTTCCATTGAATAGATATAGCACAATTGGTTTATCCCTCCATCAATTAATGAATATCCAGTTTTTGGCTACTATGAATAAATATGCAATGAACATTTGCATATAAGTCTTTGTATACATACATGTTTTCATTTCTCTTGGGTAAATACCTACAAGTGCAATGGCTGGGTCATATGTTAAGTGTATATTTAACTTAATAACAAACTGCCAAACTGTTTTACAGAGTAGTTACACCATTTTGCATTTCCAGCAACAGTGTATATGGGTTTCGCGGTGTCTCCACATTTTCACCAACATTTTGTATCATCAGTCTTCTTAATTTTAGCCATTCTAGTAGTGACAGAGCAGCTTTTTATGTACTTATTTGTCATTCTTTCCACTTCCTTGGTGAAGTGGAAGAGTTCATACACACGCCCATTTTTAAACTGACTTGTTTATTTTCTTATAATTGAGTTATAAGAGTTCTTTATATATTCTGCATACAGTGCTCTTATTAGATGTATGCTTTGCAAATATTTTCTCCCAGTCTGTAGCTTGCCTTTTCATTTTCTTAACAGTGATTTTAAAAGAGCAAACATTTAAAATATTTATTTAGTCCAATGTATTAACAAGATTTTAATGGTTCAAGGTTTTGTATCCTATCTAAAAATCTCTAGCTTATTTAAGAACAGAAATATATTCTTCTATCTTTTCTTCTTGAAGATTTATAGTTTTACCTCTTGCATTTAGATTTATGATCCATTTAGAATTAATTTTTGTATAACTTTACCTGTGATTTCACATGGGTAAATTACTTTTTAAGTATTTATCTTAGCAAACCTCATGTACGAAAATATATAACATTGTTATGACTCCACTTTACACTATTTAGCTTGAAGCATCACACAAATTAAACTAATCTGCTTATTTTGAACTACAGAGATAAGGGAAAATTTCTTATTAACTTGGAACAGCATGGAGTTGAAAGTACATTTATCTAAGAACCACATTTAAGACCAGCTTTAGGCCTTTGTTCTTATGACCTATTTAAATTCTCTTATGGTGGAAAACTTGGCAATTGACATATGAAACATTAAATTTTAATGTTTTCCTCTCTAAAAACAGGAAACAATTTACTTTTTAAAAAATATTTTACTGTGTTTTAGGTGAAAGTATACACAGCAAATTAGGTTTCCATTTAAAAATTTTTATACAAATTGTTCTATGACATTGGTTACAATTTCCACAATGTATCAGCATTTTTATTATTTCCATTCTGGTTGTTCTGTTTCCATTGATCTAGTTTCCCTCCCCCTCCTTGCCTTCTCCTCTTTGCTTTTGGGTAAATACTAACCATTTGGTCTCATATAGTTGATTGTTTAAGGGAGCACATTAGTCATGGATGATACTGTTTATTTTATAAGCGAATCTGTTATTTGGCTGAAAGGTGACTTTTAGGAGTAGCTTCATTTCCAAGTTCAAAGATATCTTAGGGTGATAGTCTCAGGGCTTCCTCTAGCCTCTGCTGATCCAGTAAGTCTGGCCTTTTTTAAGAATCTGAATTTTGTTCTACATTTTCCTTCCATTCTATCCGGGACCTTCTATCATGTCCCTGGTCAGTAGTGGTAGCCAGACACCATCTAGCTCTCCTGGTCTCACACTAGAAGAGGCTGTGGTTTGTGTGAGCTATTAGTCCTGCAAACTAGCTTCTTCTTTGAGTCTTTGGTTTCCTTCATTCTCTTTTGCTTCAGATGAGCAGAGACCAATAGTTGTATCTTTGATGGCAAACCAGTTTACTTTCAAAATGAAAGGGAATTTCTTTATGGAAGACTATAGTGGCAAAATTGTTAAACTGACATAGTACCTGGGAAGAGGAGTAGAAGAACCTGGAAAGAAGGTTCTTCTATTAAGGAACCATTTCCTTAAACAACTTAACAACCAATCAATGTGTAGGAAAGACCAGTATATTAAAAAACGAGAATAACATCATCATTTCCCTCCAAAATGACAAAGAAAATAATGGTGGAAGTTGGTGTTCACCACATAGCCCACAATTTTAAGCCAAAATAAAGGCTAAGAAAGTCAAATTGAAAGGGATCTACAACTACAAGAAGACTATCTTAAAAATTAAAGGAACAAACTACTGATACATATTAAAACTTGGATGAGAACATTATGCTAAGAACATTATGTTAAGAAAGCAGACTCCAAAGACTACATATGATCAGATTCCATTTATATAAAATTTCCAGAAAAGACAAATATTTAGAAACAAAAAGCAGATCAATGACTATGTGGGGCATGGGGTGGGAGAAGGGATTCACTGTTAAGGGGCATAAGGGAACTTGGGGTGACAGAAATGTTCTAAAACTTGAATGTGGTGATGGCTGCATAACCCTATAAATTTACTAAAAAACTATTATATTGTGCACATCCAATGGGTGAATTTTATGGTATGTAAATAATAGTTCCATATTTCGGTTAGCAGCCAAGCACTTAACCACTGTGCCACCAGGGTTCCTCTATGGTATGTAAATAATTATTATTTCTCAATAAAGCTATAAAAAAAACCATAACCAGCAAAGAGTAGAAGGTGGGAAGGTATGAATCAAATAAGTTCGGCAATGTAGTTGTACTTGTTGAAGCCGGGATAATGGGGATTTCTTATACTATTCTTTCCTTCTTTGTGTATGTTTGAAAACCTTAAAACTAAAAAGCTTATATATATATAAGAAACACATAATGTACACTCAGTCCCCCCACATCCCCGCCCCAGCCAAAGAAACAAACAAAATATTAGATAAAAACTGCTTCGATGCCTCTCAGTAATTTGGGGGTGCTTTCACGAAACTTAGAAAGACTGGAAACTATGAGAGAGCATTTCTAGTCAAAAGAATAAAGTAAGGTTATGACTTTTGATGTCATAAATGAAATACTAAGCAACTAAAAAAATTCTTACCTCTGCTAACATGCACTTCAACTCAACAACGAAAGAAAACATTATAGAAAAATCATGCTGGAAGTCTATCTGTTTTGGTTTTACAGTTAACTTGTTACCCAGTGTTTCACTCTATGTAGATTATCAGAACAACAGAAGCAGAATAATATACTCAACATACTGATTGCCATAAAATACCTTCTATCATCTACTGATATTCTAGCTAGAAATTTCCAGAAGGAGAAGACAGTATGTCTCCAAGAAAAGAGAGGAAGGAATTACACCATTCTTCAAGGGCCAGCACTGCTGCATATAAAAACAGATGGAAATTATTTATCTGGCTCTGATGTACCTCACATAGAAGGAACATCGAAGGGAAGAACAAACTGTTGAAAGGAAGAAAGGCATTTTTCCTTCATTCATAATAATTAGAAGCTTCACTCTCCATTTATTTCAAACAAAGGAGTTGAGAGTCATGGTCAATCACCAGACTTATGACCAGTCGGAACTGACTCAATGGCAACTGGTTTTTACCATTTCTGTATCATCATTCTTCAGGTTTATCAAAAGTTGGGAGATAGGATTAAAAGAAAATAAAAGTGAATTTCAATATACCCAAGACAGGGAGGTTTCTATAAAATATATGATGAATAAAGGGTTTTTATTCTTTATATTTATAAATCCTATAAATAAGAGACAAACTTCCCAACAGAAAAATGGGCACCAAATGTGAATAGGCAACTCATAGAAGAAATACAAATTTAACAGTGAAATTTGCCAGCCATTGGCAAATATGAAAAAAAAAAAAAAAAATACCACCACCATATTCTGGTGAGGTTGTAAAGGAAACAGCAAAATTTCTGTTAGAGGGAATTTAGTCAAGGCTGTTTCTGAAAACTGATTTGGCAAGATGTATATATATTTCATTTGAGTCAGCAATTGAACCTCTAGGAATTTCTCTCATAGAAATAACTGTATTAAGGAAAGATGTATAAGTAAAGATTTCACACCAGCATCATTAAGAATAGCAGATATATGTAGATATATACACAGAGATAAGTCTGGAAACTACACAACAAAATGTTAACTGGGGCTCTCTCTGGGACATGTGGTTTTTGGGAAAATTGCAACATTATTTTTTCTTCATACTAAGTTTTCAATAATGAGTAAAAATAGAACACAGTTAAAACTATTTTCATTTTGAGAAAAAAAAAATAGAAGCAGCCAATTAATCAAGCAACAGTTCTTTACTCTCCATCTGTGTCATTAAGGTCGACTCTACTTTAGGATGCAGCTCTTCCCCAGTCGTATTCTGAGCGCCTTCCAACTTGAGGGGCTCATCTTCCAGTACTGTATCAGACAATGCTTTGTTGTTATTTGTAAGGTTTTAACTGGCCAATTTTTTTAGAAGTAGATCTCCAAGTTCTTCTTCCTAGTCTGTCTTAGTCTGGAAGCTCCCTTGAAACCTGTCCGTCATGGGTGACCCTGCTGCAGAAGACCTCTTTGAAGTGTTAAAGTAAAGCTGTCACTTTGAAGATTAAGGTGCACCTGATCCAAGCCATGGTATTTTCAATCGCCTCATATGCGTGCAAAAGCTGGACAATGAATAAGGAAGATCTAAGAAGAATTGCTGCCTTTGAACTATGGTGTTGGTGAGAATATTGAGTATACTGTGGACTGCCAGAAGAATGAACAGATCTGTCTTGGAAGAAGTACAGCAAGAATGCTCCTTAGAAGGGAGGATGGCAAGACTTTGTCTCATGTTCTTTGGACATGTCACTGGAGAAGGACATCATACTTGGTAAAGTAGAGGGTTAGTGAAAAAGAGGAAGACCCTCAACGAGATGGGACACGGTGGCTCCAACAACAGGCTCAAACACAGCAACGATTGTGAGGATGGTGCACAGGACTGGGTGGTGTTTAGTTCTGTTGTACAGAGGGTTGCTATGAGTCGGCAGTGACCTGACGGCACCTAAGAATGACAACCTTTACTCTCTTAACAATTTTCTACTCCACACCTCATTCTTTATACCCCCCTTTTTTTCCTTCATCTTCCCAACTATGCCTTAAAACAGTTTTGAAATTTTTGGTTTCTTTTCTCTCTCAGGGCATCTTCTCAAGTCTATAAATGCATAGTTTACTAACACAATGGGCGTATCACTGTTTGAACAAATAATGTAATTTAAGCAAACTAGTATCTCAGCAATAAAAAGACCATCTTCACTGAATAGTGTAACTGCCTCCTTTATCATAATTTGACAACAAAGAAATACTAATTTGCAGATTTTTTTTTTTTTCAAAAGAGAAAAGAAATAACTTCAGACCATAAGGAAATGATGAGTTATTACATAAAAGATTGTTTCTGGGTGTATTGATCCATAAAAGATTGAGCTAAGGTGCAAACATAACACACCTATAGCAATGAGTAGCTTCTCAATTCTCCAAGAGTCTGTAAGAAGTAACTCATGTCAACTTTATTCTGTGCCTAAAGCAGAAAGCCTACAGCAGGCAATGCCATATACCACTGGTGAGGTCTGCATGCTGCTTTCTGTTCCACCGTACAGACATAAAGCATAGCAGCAAGCTTCAGTCATCATTTGCTATCCATGCCCAAACTGGTTCCTCTGAGTTGTTTCCTCTTGTCTATAGGGCAGACTTGTTCTTTAGGTGACCTGTCAATTAACTCTGAAATATTCAGGGAGCAAGTGACAATTTTCCTTGTTTCTCTCATATCCTCTGACAGCTGTCTTCAGTTTGGGCCAAAATATAAACCACAATATTTCTACCCAGTGGCTCCCAGTTTAACAGTATATTGCCTCAGTATTTTCTTATTTATTACAGCATGTTGCCTGAATAGTTTAATCTCTTGTCTGTGGCCATAATCTTTTTCTGTCTTGGTTTATCTTCTAAGATTTTTAAATGAAATAATACATCATCTTCTCAGACTCCTCATTAGAAAGAGAAAATATTGGAAAGCTTTTGGGATTAATAGACAAATGTACAAGGGCTCCTCTGAGCTTTTAATCAGTCCTTTACAACAAGTACCCCACACTAATGATTTAAATGACTTAATGATTTTTGGCAAAACAGGAAGATTCAACCTGCTCTCACACTCTAGAATATCTTCGATACTGAGAATCACAAAGAAACACTGTGTGAGTATGTGTGTATAAGAAAAATCCTAGACAGCTATAGCTTCAAGAACATATTTTTATGAAATATGGTGAATACAAAGGACTCTCCATGACATACTGCTGAGTATCCTGCTGAAAGCATCTCAAGTGAGTCCTTCTTGATGGTGACACTAGGCTTGGAACAAGTTGGGCTGCAAGAAAAGGAGAATGACACTTCACCTGCAATTTTCAAGTAAGGACAGAAAACCCTTTCTGCCCTCTGCAGCTCATAAGCTTATTTTTCTGTTCATGACTGCACACAGCAGACAGATCTAGTCTTTCTGCTTTTCTTTCTTGTAGAATGATTTCCCTAAAGCCAATATTGGGCAAAATGCCACTAATACCACCATAAAGCCCCCGCAGTGCTTCAAGGGGGAGGCAAGAGATGGAGAGTTAGGAGGTAATCAAGTTTACAGATTAAGGCTTACTAAAGCTACAAGATGAGCACAGCTCTTGGTGTTTATTAACTCTTCTAGCACTGAGCACTCCTCCCCTACAAAACACAATGGTCTTCTCATCAATGGACTCCAAAGGCAGGCCTGCTTTGACTTTAGCTTCCAAGAACAGCATCTCTACTGGGGTTTTCTGTGGTGTCCATCAGGGTCAGGCAACAGCTCCTGCTTTTCTGTGTAACATTAAAATTATTCATGCCTGAAAACAATGAAATTTTTCTATCTACACAGTAAAATCTGTGAGGACAAAGGATTGTAGACATTAAACTATATAAAAAGGTGTCTTTTTTCTGTGATAATGAATCTAGAATAGAAAAAAGCTTAAAAACCACCACCAACAACAAAACAACTATTTTAAGGTCAAAGAAAAACAACTCTGATTACAATTCTAAAGATAATCTAAGAGCTGTTTATAACAGCACCTTCTCTAGTAATCTACCCAGGCAGAGATTTTCTAAGGATTTTTTTTTTTTTTTCATAAAACATGCTAATGTTGGGCTGCCTGACCCAATTTACCAAGAAACGTGCCTCAGTTATTTGGTGCATTAAACCGAACCCAACAACTCTGTCCCTCTCCCGTGAATTCCCCAACTTGTGTCCAGAAAAAAGAATAACATCATCTTTTAGAATTCAACAACTGTAGCACTTCTGGAATAAGCATACTGTCATTACTTTGCAAACCTCCAGCAACTTCACGTTAGGTATGCAGGCTTCGTTCATTATTTCCACTTTTTGACATCTTGAAGGTATATACTCAGGTTGTTAAATTTAGGGATATTAATTCTTGAGGGATATTTATTAACACAAAACTGGCTATTTGATACAGAATGTTGCCACTTGCTGTGTTTCTAAGCTACGAAAAATTTCCCACCTCTGATAAACTATACTCCTCACCCTCACAGCTAACTTAAAAATTATGTAAATTACCCAGATGAACAGAAACAATTCACAATTATAACACTGTTAAATGAATTAGATAACAATGACTATAGCTTCCCAATCGTAGTTTGAGACAGATAAATTTGTACTTTATTGATAGCAAGAGCAGAAAGCCCTGATCACTAAATGCCAGCACAGTCTGGTTTCTGTAGGGTAATGACCCATCTCTATACTCAGAACAACAATCTCATTCATCATAATTCACATTATTAAAAAAAAAAAAAAAAGAACTCTAGTCAAGCTAATGGAGGAAACGTGTGAAAAGTGATTGGCTGGGTAGAACTCTGTATGCAGCTGGAGGGTCCTAATTGATTACATTGTGCTGCAACTAAGCCTTCTGCCTAGTACATCAGATCTTTATCTAACTGCATTTCAATTGATTTTCACTGATAGTCTTCTTTCTTATGTCTAAGGCTTAAAGTACTAAACTAATAAAAGGATAAAAGACTTTGTAATACAGATTTCAAAATATAATGTTTGAGCAGGACTTTCATGGAATTAAGATGGCAGTCTGGTGTATAGCCCACCAAACCTACAAGAGCCACAATCTGTGAATTTGGGAGGTAATTAAAACAAAATCTTTAGGATTTGAGTCCGTATTTGAAGAGTTCAAACAAAACACCAACCCAAACATTGAAAGACAAGGGATCTTTCTATTCATGGCTTGCTGGTGAACACTAGTAAGTAGCTGTGAGTTGACGAAGAGAGAGATGACTTAAGGGACAGAAATCAATGAATAAACATTAAATTGTTAAACAGTTACGCTTACAGAACGACTGCTTGATAAATTAGATAGTCAGCAAGTGCCTACTGTTCATTTTATGATAAAACCAAACAAACCAAATCCTTGCCATCGAGTCAATTCCAACTCATAGTGACCCAACAGGACAGGGTAGAACTGCCCCATAGAGTTTCCAAGGAGTGGCTGGTGGATTTGAATTGCTGACCTTTTGGTTAGCAGCCAAATGCTTAACGACTTCACCACCAGGGCAGAAATGTAGGAATAAAGGTTATCGATTTAGTAGCTGTTACAAGTGTTCTTAATACATCCATTCTATTGGTTTTGTCCAGAATCAAAATGCTCAAGATTTGGTTTTCTCAATCAACGGTGATGGGTTTGGAAACAAGTCAGAGAATGGCTAGACAATATTCAACTTTTAGTTGGAACACTTACTGGATTAACTAGTACACTAAACCAAAAATCTGAAAAAACATTGCTGGGCAGAATTTAGAATGAGGGTATACACATCCATCCTTGAGAATTTATTTTGACAACTTTATTGAGATTTAATAGACATATAATAAACTACATATTTAAAGCACATCATTTGATAAGTTTTGACATATATGCACATTCATGAAACCACCACTACAATGAAGATAATGAACATATTCACAATTCCCAAAGGTTTCCTCATGCCCTCTGGTTATCTATCTTTCCTCTCATCCATATCCAGGAAACCGTACTCATTTGCTTTCTAGCAACATAAATTAGGTAGCATTTTTTAGAATTTTGTAAAACTGAAACCACACAGTATTTTCTGGTCTGGCTCCTTTTACTCAGATTACATAGTTACACTGAGATTCATCAATGTTACTGCATTTATCAAAAGTTCATTCCTTTTTGTCACTGAGTAGTATTCCATTGTATGGGTACACCACAACTGGTTTATCCACTTACCTATTAATAGGCATTTGGATTGTTTCTAGCTCTTGACTACTACAAATACAGCTGGTATTGAAAACTTTTCAGGTACAAATCTTTTTATGGACATATGTTTTTATTTCATGTTTAACATTGTAAGAAGCTGGCAAACTGTTTTCCAAAGTGTTTGTATGACTTTATATTCCCACCAGCAGTGTATGAGAGCTCCAGTTGCTCTACAACCTCACCAACACTTGGTATGATCAGTATTTTTAGTTTTAGACAATCTGATTGTGTACTGGAATCCCACTGTTGTTTTGATTACTAATTCACTAAAGACTAATGATGCTGAGCATTTTTTCCCATCTGCATTTCTTCTTCGGTGAAATCTGTTCAAATCATTTGCCAATTTTTTTTCTTTGGTTGTTTGCTTTTTTATTATTGAGTTTGGAGGATTTATATACTTATATATTCTGGATACAAACCCTGTATCAGACATGTAACTTGAAAATATTTTCTCCCAGTGTGTGGCTTGCATTTTCATTCCATTAATGGTATTTTAAGAAGAACAGAGGCTAAGAAACTAAAGTTTCATTGATTTTCTTTTATTGTTTTTCTGTTTTCATTTTATTTTGATTTCCACTTTGAACCTTATACTAGTTTCTTAAGATGGAGCTAAAGTCATTGATTTGAGACTTTCCTTCTTTTCTAGTGTAGGAATTTAGTGCTATAAATTTCCCTTCAAGTACTGCTTTAGTACAGCTTACAACTTTTGTTGAGTCTTCATGTTCATTCAGTTCACTCATTCAGTAACGTCTACTTTCCCTTTTTATTTCTTAGATCCATGATTATTTAGAGGTATGTTAGTTTCTAAATATTTGGAAAATTCTCCAAATATTTTGTGGCTATTGATTTCTAATTTAATTCTACTGTGGTCAGAGAACACATTATTTAAATGATTTATGATTTAAACCCTTTAAATCTATTGAAGCTTACTTTATGGTCCAGAATATAGTTTATTTTAGTAAATAATTTTGTGTGCACTTGAAAAGGTGTCTTCTGCTGTTGCTGGGTGAATTTTTTAAATTAAATTTAAATTTAATTTAATTAAAAAATTAATGTCAATTAGATTAAGTTGGTTATTAGTGTTACTCAAGTCTTCTGAATTCCTACTGATTCTTCGTCTACTTCTATCAGTTATTAAGAAAGGGGTGTTGAAATATCTATCACTGTAGGTTTTGCTACTTCTGCTGGCAGTTCTATCAGTCTCTGTTTCAGATATATTGAAGCTCTATTTATCATCAGGCACATAAACATGAATTGACCCCTTTATCGTTTTGAAATGTCTCCTTATTCCATAATAATATTCTCTGCTCTGAGTTTACTTTGTTTATTAATATAGCCATTCCTGCTTTCTTTTGATTAGTGCTAGCATGATACAGCTTTATTTCCATCCTTTTACTTTTAACCTATTTGTGGGTTTCTTGTAGGCTGGATATAGTTGAACTTCGCTTTTTTATCCAATCTGACAATTTGTTTTTTAATTTAGTGTTTAGATCATTTAGATTTAACAAGATTTTTGATGTTGAGTTTAAACTTACCATCTTGCTATATATTTTTTATTTGTCCATGTCTTCTTTCTTCCCTTTTATCTTTATTTTTCTGCTTTCTTTTAGATTAAATGAATATTTTTATGATTCCATTTTACCCCCTTTATTGATTTATTAGCTATAACTGTTATTTTAGTGGTAGCTTTATGGTTTATAGCATATATCTGTAACTTATCAAAGTCCACTTTCAAGGAATATTATGCCACTTTATATATAGTGTAAGAACTTTACTACATGTGCTTCCATTTCACCTGCCCTAACCATTCTGCTATAGTTGTCATATATCTTTCTTCTACATATGTTAGAAACCACCAATACATTGCTATGATTATTGCTTTAAAAGTCAATTGTCTTTTGCAGAGATTTAAATAATAATAATAAAGTCTTTTTATTTACCCATGTAGTTACTAATTCTGATACTAGCCATTCCTTTGTGCAAATGCGGATTTCCATATGGGGTCATATTCCTTCTGCCTGGTATTTCCTGTCCTGCAGGTCTGCTGTTAAAGAATTCTTTTAGCTTTTGTATGTCAAAGTAAGTCTTCGTTTTGTCTTAGTGTTTGAAATATCTATATACATTTTTGGGTATAGAATTCAAGGTCAACAGGTTTTTGCTCTAAGTACTTTAAAAATATTGCTCCACTGTTTTCTAGCTTACATTGTTTGACAAGAAGTCTGCTGTCATTCTTATGTTTGTTTCTCTGTGGGATGTGTCTCTTTGCTGTTTTTGCTTTTAATATTTTCTCTTTATTCTTGGTTTTAAGCAATCTAATTATGATGTGCCTTGGTATAATTTTTTTTCATGTTTCTCGTGCTTTTTGTTCACTGAGCTTCTTGGATTTGTTGGTTTATAGTTTTCATCAATTTGTATTTCTTTAAATATTTCTTCAAGTATTTTTTTCTGTATCCTTTTCTTATCTCTTTTCTTCTCCCACAAGGAATTCAATTACAAATAAATTAGGTTATTTTGAAGTGTTACACAGCACACTGATGCTCGGTTCATATTTTTTTCAGTCTTCTTTCATTCTCATGTTTCAGTTTTGGCTAGTTTCTATTACAGTGTCTTCAAGTTCACTATTATCTCCTTCTTTAGTATCTAATCTGCTGTGAATCGTATCTAGAGTATTTTTCATCTCAGACATTGTAGTTTTCATCTCTAGAAGTTCAACTTGTGCCTTTCTTTATATCTTCCAGATCTCTATTTATTATGCTCAATCTTTCCTCTAGCATCTTGGATATATATAGACTACAGTTTTAATAACTGTTTTGATATGTCTATTAATCCTACTCTGGGGCAACTTTGACTGATTTTTCTCGTCATTATGGGTCATATTTTCCTGCTTTGTACAGTATGCCTGGTAATTGTTACTGAGTTCCAAATTTTGTGAATTTTACTTTTTTGGGTGTTGAGTATTTTTGTATTTCTATAAGTATTTTTCAGCTTTTGTTCTGCGTTACTGTTAAGCTACTTGGAAACAGGTTGCTCCTTTTGGGTCCTACTTAAACTTTGTTAGGTGGGACTGGAGAAGCTAAATCTAGGGCTACTTTTGTCCACTGTTGAGGCAAGCGTTCTGAGTATTCTACCCAACTGCCTGTGAATTATGAGTTTTTTCCACTCAGGTAGGTGGGAAAAGGAACCATTTGCAGCTTTGTGTGAGCTCCAGTGAATATTTCCTCTAATCTTTTAGGTGCCTCTTTCCTGGGCTTTGAATAGTTTCTCACACATATGTGCTCATCATTAAGACTTGTGGATTATCCTCTGTAGATCTCTGGAGTGCTGTCTCCTTTCTGGTACTATGCCCTGTAACTCTAGCCGCATTGGCTTCCCCAGACTCCCAGCTCCTTCTCTTCAACTCAGTGAGAATGCTGTGCTCCACCGGAGTTTCCCATTCCTACACTATGTACTGGCAAAGATTTGGGACAGCTTACTTCATTTGTTTCACATCTCTCAGGGATCAGTGTCCTTCATTGTCTGATGCTCAATACCTAGAAAACCACTGCAGTATATAACTGTCCAGTTTCTAAGTTGTTTTAGGTGGAAGGGTAAGTCTGGTCTCTGTTATTCCATATCACCTGGAACCAAAACTCTACATCCTTGAGAATGTCATTACTAAAACACTAAAAGAACCTCATTTTAAGCTGGTTTAATCTGTGAAATGGTACCATAACACGTATGAAAAAGAAACTATCATAGCAAATCTTTTGGCTATAAGCATTTACTGAAGAAAAAAAAAATAAATAAAACAAACCCACTGCCATCAATTTGATTCTAACTCATAGCAACCCTATAGGACAGAGTAGGAATGCCCCATTTACTGAACACCTTGTAAAATTCTATGTATGGAGTACCCAAGTAATGCTTAAAAAATAAATGTTTACTGTTTAACTTTTAGAAAAATAAAGACAGACACTGGAAGAAACAAAATTGATTTTAAATGACATAAATAAAAATGGTCCACAGATATGCTTGAATTTAAAAAACTAATTCATTATAACCACTGTCTGCTACTCTGTTTAATGACTGAGCAATACTGATTTTTCTGATTTTACATTTATTTATGAAGGTTGGTATTGTGAGTTTCTAAAGTACAGCGAGGATTCCTTAAAATAAAATAAATCCTGTCTTATAGCACATTTAAGTTATTCATGTGAAAAGCCCTAAAGCAAGTTATTACCCTCTTTTATTTTAGAAGTCTTAAAACCTGTTAAGCTTAAAGTGGTTGATCATTTTGCTTTAAGTGAAATACATTAAAAGTCATTTTAATGTAGGCTTATTAGTAGTTCATGGTCAAAACAATTTATGGTACTGTCTAAAAACTGTAAGGAAACCAGTATTACAATTGTTAAGATATTTGATTTTAAGGGTTAAAAATTAGCATGAAATACATTCCAGTTTTTTATAATGTGTTAACTAAAAGCACAATGAGAATCCCTATCATCCTTTAAAATAGATGATAATTTTGATGATTAGGTTAGGCCCCTTCCTAATCTTCCCATGGGTGATACAGTGTTTATCCACACTCATACCTTGAGAGATGAGATTTTCCTTTGGTGGGCATTAGGAATCTAGGGAAGATGGGTAGAAATTGGCTTACCCTACTCTAGATCTTTCAGCATCAACTCCTATTACATTACTCCAGGACCTTATTGAAGTAAACTAAGTCACTCCCAAACAGCACTATAATTATAATATAAGGTATGATCACTTATGTTTACCATGACTACAAGCCCTCAGGAAAAGTTAATGAACTGAGGCTGACCTTGATCATTGACTCAGATCCTGCAGCACAGGGCAGTACTTGCTCCCTCTCCCAAATTTACCAACCTTTGCTACAACAGTAATCAATTTGCTGTCTTGATCTCTCAAGCATAGCATACATTTTCTGATCCATCATTAAGCCTCAAACTTGTGGCCTAATTAAATTACTGAGGAAAGACACTTTGGAATGCTAGACTTCGGCAAGAAGAAAAATTAGAATAAATGTTTGAATAAGGTGAGTTAAAGAAATGAAAGAAGGAGGGAGACAGACTGCAAAAAAGAAGCCAAGGCTGACCTAGCAAATGAAATAAGCCTATGTTGAATTTTGTCAATGGGTATAAATTTCCGTTGCTTTCAATGAATGATAAAAGCCAATGAGGAAATCAAATTATTTCTACCATCAAGAAGCAGGCAATGCCATCCTACACCGAAAATGGCTCAGTACCTGAGACACCAAAGAGGAGGGAAAGCAAACCCACAGTCAGTACCTCTAACCAGCAAGTGTCTAGGATACTGAAAAATAGGCATGGGGAATAAAGACAAGACTAGAAAGCATAAAGGCAAATAAGTACTAATCATGAGAGCACTAAAAAACAGAAAGGAAATCACAGCACTTTCCTTTGCATGGAATGCCCTTCCAATCACCATCACTACCTGCTCAAATAAGTCCCCTACAAAAAGCCCTAAGTCCCATAAACAGTATGTCTCCTCTCACCTCTGGGCCCCTATAGCACTGTATTTATATAAAGCTCTTCTGCAACACTTAAGTCTGTTGAGCTGTACATATGTCTACCCCATTAGACTGTAAACATTTGAGACAGGGGACCACCTTTTATAGTATCTAGTATGTCATGACCAAGGTATTGCAGGAGGCCCAAGAGATAGCTGCTAGATCATGTTAGAAGCTTCAATATTCTGATGGCGAGATCTCGTTTCACTCTTAAAAATCTGTCTACAGGTCGGGGAGATAGTGTAATTCACGTAAAAGACTGACAGTGAAAAGATCTGAATTAGAACTCTAGATCTGGCTACATCTTGCTGTGTAACTTTAAGACTGTGTATTAATCTTTCTGAGCTTCACCTTTTTTTTAAGGTGGTGGGACTAGATAAGGACTCTATCAGTGTTAAAATTCTAAGACTGATTCTCCCTTCTGTGAATGCAAAGCATTCACTGTCTGTACCATTAATTGTGCAATTAATCATATAAGGCCTTGTGGTATTTTTGAATCTTTGAAGTAATGCAAATGTATTTATGCCTCATCTTTTCCAATTAAAACTCCTTGAATAGAGAAAGGAACAATGCATCTCACACACTGCTAAGAACACAGTAAGCTTTCAATATTTACCTGTTTCACAAAATGAGAGAATTCAAAGCTTCTGCATTTTGATAATCTGCTAAAGGAGCTCCTTGGAACGGTGTTTTGTTTTGTAAGAATAGAAAAGACCTGAGCAGGCAGATCACCTAAACTAGCAATACTGGGGGGAAAATTATCGTGAGATTTGGTCTCCTTTGCTCAGTTAAAGTTGCAATTAGCCACTTTTGCTATGATCATCATCATCCTAAAGATTTATGAAGTGTCACAAGGTGAAGCTTTGACATCCAGTACTACCACTTAGTAGCTATGGTGAAATTACATAATATCTCAGAGCCTCAATTTGCTCATCTATAAAATTAAAAAACAAACAAGCAAAGAAAAAAACAACAGCAACAACAAACTTCCTACTGCTTTGAGTCTTTTAAAAGAGCAACTAAGGTAACGTAAGTGAATAATATTTTTTAAATCATGTAAATGCCTGCAGAGTGCATGACACTATTGAAAGTATATGTAAACAAGCCAAATACTGGTAGGAATTAAGAGGATCCAGCTTTATAGGTGACTGTATTCTAATTCCTTTGGATCCCAGGGCTCCTTTTGGGAGAAAAGTTTCTAATTTAAATGCTCTGGGCACTGAAACATACCAGGAAACTGAAGAAGCTGTAAAGTAAGTAAAAGGCATAAAACCCAGCAAGAATCTAACATGTAGAAACTGTCATTGCATGCATTCTGCCAGGCCAACCTGGTCAGCACTCTGCTTCTTTGGCAGACAACTCCATAGTGGGGTTTGTTTGGTTCTGCTTTCCCATAAGAGACCAGAAAATAGGTGCAACCAGGAAGTAACATGTTGGGGTTAACAGAACATTCTTAATAATAAAGCATCAAATCTATGATATGTAGATACTAATTTATAAGGGGAGCCCAGCGGTGCAGTGGTTAAGAGCGGAGGCTGCTAACCAAAAGGTCAGCAGTTTGAATCCACCAGCTGCTCCTTGGAAACTCTATGGGACAGTTCTACTCTGTCCTGTAGGGTTGCTATGAGTCGGAATTGACTCGACAGCAACGGGTTTGGTTTTTTAACTTATAAGGAACTAGAAAATGAGGAAGCATGCTTAGTACAAAAGCCATATTGAATATAATTTAATATTTCCTTGATGATTCAGAAGACAGTTCAATATCTTGCTACTGACTCAGAATTACCATACATATGATTCCACAGTACCAATATCTAGACCTCCTCCCTTCCCACCTCAGAAAAGTTATGCATTTATCATTGATTTCAGTGCATAACAATATGGTTACTTCAATTAAATCTTTGGTTTATTTTTTTTCACTTTGACCCCTATATTAATAGAATATTACCACTTCTTAACCCATATTCCAGAAAGAATTCTGGAATGAAACCCTTAACTAAACTAAATGGAGAATCTGGGAAGCTCCGCATTAGAACAACGTGCTGTAGGTATACCTTCAAACCTAGCATATCTTGGGCATTGAAGTGTTAAGAGAATAGAAACAATCCCATCTTCTGATAGTTAAGAAGAGTTGATTCCCCAAATTGTAGTATAGAAAAAATAGCTTACTGAATAACACTTATTGTGTGTGCTATAGAGCTTACACTCACATAGTGGGAACAACATCTACTCTGGTAAACCTAAGTATTTACCATCAAACTACACAAGAGGTACTCAACAAAAATTTGTTCAATAAAGTAAATACGATGTTGTTGTAAACTTTCCCAGACTAAGACTGAACTTAAAAGAATTATGTACGAAAGTAAGATATGTATGTATCTTTGTAAAAATATTTTTTAGTTATTTAAAGGTGATCATAAATATTAGGAAAAATTATAACATGTTGGTCCTCTTAAATGTGCCAAATAATAAGAAACATCAGAGCCAGTAAGAAAGTAAATAATACTGCCTTCTGTCTCATATTCCACCAGGAGTGGTTCCTCAGGTTCCAGCCTTGGCTAGAGATGTAACTCCTCCCCAAGGAGGGCGCTGTGACATGGAATCAGTTTCAAAAAGAGAAATAAATCCCTGAACAGGTTTACTTATTATTTTTGTTTTAAACAACAAAAAGCTGAAAACTGCAAAACGCTATCAAAGACATCTGCTAAAATAAATGCAGAGTCCAAAAAAATCAGTGAACCATACCAGTAAGGTTTATTACTGGGATCAGCTTGGTCTTACCACTGTATAACAGACTAGCACGGGAAAACACAGTAACAAATTCTGTCAGGACATCTCCAAATAAAATATGGTATGTGTATCTGTCCTTTCTCTATAGCCATAATATAAGTCCCTTTCTATGGAGGCAAATTCAAATGGAACACCTATGTGCTGGGAAGAAAAAGAAACCTGGCTGGCGGGAGGGCTTCTCCAATTCCATTTGGGAACTCTCCCTCTCCTGTGAAAGGATTCTCGAACTACTTTCGACCGCTGAGAGAATCAAAATCTTGATCGGGCTTCCCCATCTTATGTGAACTGTACACACCCCTGTAAGAATGGTGGCTCCATACACATTGCAATCACTGTCTGTTTACTTACCCGGGATATTTTCCAATAAGTGATTTTCAATTTTAACTTCAGGAAAAAAAAAAAGGTGCAGGACCAGCATATATACATTTCATCTGGGGTAGTGATATCATCCACGTACAGACCAAACTTTATATTCTATCAACCAAATCTACAACTAGTCTGTAAATGTAAATCAGCTCTACATTCATCTAGCTATTAAGCACAAATTTAGGATTTCTTAGTAGAAGGAATCCAATTTCCTTATGGCATTAAATGTGTGCTTTTTTCCTGAGACAGTAGTATAATTGAATTCTGTCCATCATACAGATCAGTGCTGCTCATCTTTGTCCAGCAATCATCTTTGTAAAGACCAGAGACGGCAATGCTGATGCTTCTCCAGCACAAGCTACTATTAAATATCAGCTGAGGAGAATGCATTCAACCAACAAGACAGCAACTGAGGCACCATGAAACTAGATGTGGGAAGGGGGCACTCACCTAGCTACCACCCTTGCCCTCAGCTGACATCACCTTTCCAGATGGTCTGCTCAACCATTACCAGATTGTTTAAAATAATGACGTCTATCTTTTCCATTCAGAAATGTGTACACTGAAATGAAAAATGAAAGAGTAGGGGGGAAAAAAAACCCACTGAAGTAATCATACGATCAAATAAATATTGCTTAAACCCAGAGGCACGTTTTGTGCCACTGTCTCCTTCTTTTAAAGAATAAATTGAAAAACACTGTGCACTATGCCGTGATAATGAAGTAAGGACAACTGCTTTAAATTAAATGCAACAAGCAGACCTTGTAACATGACCAAAATCCATCCCAGGCTTTTTCCAAATTCCAAATGCAACTAGAATTCCTCCTTAGCAGTATTCAATAAGAAATGTTTAACACTTTTCTTTTCATAGATTTCCTGTAATTATACATTTATAACAAAGTGTGGATTTACTTGGCAGCCAAGCCAAAATGTTTCATATTGCTTTTAGATTACAACGCTTGCTGCTGAAATACAGTATACTAAAAATTAAATAACTTTTCTATTTTAATGTAGTTATAAGCTTCCTGCTAGGCAGCAAGCTAATTGAGACTTTTGATGTTAGCTTCTTTAAAGACAGGCTATTCTTCATCGTCTGTAGAGTATTTTAACTATAGATCTCTTACAGTCTTCCCAAACTTGACAGAGAGAAGGGATGGGGGGAGGGGGGGTTTGGAGGGGAGGTGGGAGGATGAAGGTCACTTTATCAAAGTCAATGGAAATACAAGGTATTAATTACGTTAAATGAAGAAATATGGGCATTTGGTTACTTTTGTGGGTCAGAAATATTTTAATCTGTCGCTGCCAGCCAGCTGCTTCTCCCTAACCCCCTCTGTATTTATATCAGCTGCAGGAACACATCAAAGCTCCAAAAAGTAAGGAAAGCAGCCACCAATAGGGATGTCATCCCCCCCCCCCCCCCCCCGCCCAAGGTCACAGTTTTAACTAGAGCAACCACAGTGTTATCCAGTGCAATCAGTGATAAGGCCATGACCTTTTTTATATTTTGGAAGCGTAGATGTTAGAAAAATTGCTAAACACTCAGCCCAAGGCGATTTAAAAAAAAAAAAAAAGGCCCCGGTGAATGGGAAATAAAACTTCCATGATATTTAGAAAACAAAACAAATGGTGTACTCAGTTGCTCCCAGTCAAAGCAGAGTCAGATCACACAGACTTAGCTCACTAGGAAGCTTTGCTAACTGCCAAGCACACTGTGGCAGCAGCACAGTTAAAGGGAGGGGAAACACAGTTGTCTTCCACAATGCCCAAACAAGTTTTAGTGAGGCAATGGTTGGAAACACTTCATATTAACAGTTATGAATGCCAACAGCAATTCTTTAAATGAGACATATTCACTATATGACCACTGTAGGGACTTCTACAAGGTCACCTGGTAAAATTAAAAAAAAAAAAATTACTCAGACTACCTTTATATAGTTCTACTGTGTTAAGAAGTCAGGTCATTATAAACTGCAAGAATTTGAAAAAGACAAAAAACAACAACCCTCCTTTATAACATAAAAAGCAACTTTTTAATCAACTGTATTTATCAGCACTTAATTTATATCTTTGAATCTAGTAGCATATACAGATTTTGGACAACTGTATCCATTGATGATTCTATTTTCAATATACATTTCTACTTAAATCAAAGATAAGTACCACATGTCTTTTTCATCTACTTCAATAGCAGAAAATTTTCAAGGAATTAATTTAACTTGTACATACTGCTTTAAGGAAACTAATTCTTTGTACATGACATACATGCAAGCAGAATTTATCTGTTCTAAGAGTCGGTGTTGAGAGTAATCCCAACGGTACATTTTTAAAAATAGGAATGAATCAGAATGATGTACAAATAAACCAGGTTTGTCTTTAACATTACATTAAGGTAGAGAAATCCACAAGACTCCAGTAAAAAGACAAAGAGGCCCTCCCTCTCCCGGCCTCTGAAAAGAAACAGGATGAGCCAAGGGCCGTTTCACTACTGTTGAGTCATTTGAAACTTACTCAAATGTTTGCACTTCACTGTTGTCCTCATCTCCTCAAGGGGGTTAAAAATACATAAGATTTCTGTACAAAGATATGCTTGCAGAGATGCCTGTAGTTTTTGTAATCTTAACGATTAAAAAAAAAGTCCACATATAATAGTTCAGGCTTACAAACTGGTTGTAAGTCAGGAATAAAAGGATCTAGCACATTCACCTGCAACCATTTCACAGTTTTCTTCCTTATTTCACATACTACTTCTTGGAATAAAAACTGAGTGATAAGAAATTTTACTTTTGTTTACAGTTAATTGTTGATAGAGGTAACATCCACCCCACAAGGAATTAAAGACTAAATCAAACGAAATCTCTCTAGCTGATACTTGGTATACCATCTCTGATATTAAATCACAGCAACATTCAATTTTGAAAATAAGCAGAGGTAAACATATTGATTTTCTGTTCTTATGTGTAATTCTTACTGAGTAATCGAAGGCAAAAAAACACGTCTAGCTGCGACGTGGAGAATATAACTCTATCTTAGGCTTTAAAGGAGAAAAATTCACATAATGTATATGTAAATTTTTGTATGAGGGACTAACTCGAATTGTAAACTTTCACTTAAAGTACAACAATAAAAAATATTTTTAGAAGGAGAAAAATTATGAATAGATTTACAAGTTTTTCTTTAAATGAGAAAAATTATGGTTACATATATTTTGATTTATTGGTGTTAAATCGTATCAAGAAAATATACCAGGTGATATATAAGGAATTTTCCATTACACACACACAAGAAAATAGATATATTTCTGACAGGAAAAATATGTGAACTTTATATCAAATCTCTAAGCTTTTAACATTTTGTTATTTGCTTTCTTTTGTATTTCAGTAAGTACTTTTAAAATATATAAGACCTACATTTTAAACAAATGTAGTAAAACTAGCCCAGCTTATGTACCATGTCTAAATAGAATTCCTTTATTAGGGCTTCCTTAACTGACTCCTGTACTATTCCCCTTTCCTTCTGAACATATCTCAGTTTCAATCTACTGCTATCTGTGCAACTTGACTTTTATTAAGTGTTGAAATTATTCAAAAGTCTGGATGAAGATACCTGATATTTGATGCAATGTAAACGCAACTTGTCTAACTGCTGTTAAAGATTCACTACTAAAATTCCCAATAATTATAATACCTACAGGAATTCAGTAAAACACTTTTGAAAAAGGTACCAGCCATGTAAGTCTAACTTGGATTTAAAAATTATTCAGAAACTTAGTTTAACTACATTAAAGTGGCTGATGTTGGATTGAAGCTAAAAACAAATACGAACCACAAAAAGTCATGCATTCGATCATTCTTTCTAAAAAATGATTGAAACAGTTGGATAAACTTGAGAAACACTTGGCATGAAAGTACAGGTACTAAAGTTACAAGACATTTGATGGGTCATTTAAAGAAGAAGAAATCATCATCTTCCAGCCGTTTGAAGGATAAGAAAATAAATCCTTCCCCTGAATGTAGAAAAAAAATCCAAGTATAAACAAAATATCCATGATTAAATAAAACTTTAGGTGACTGAAACTGACTAGCATTTTACAATATTAATGCTAATGGTTCATTATAGTCTTGTTTGCATGTTTAACAGCTCCATTAAAAAAAAAAAAAAACACCAAGGATTGAATACAGAAAGGAGAAGCAAATGGAAAACTAAAGTCAATGGAGATAGAAGAAATATCAAATCAGCCACAAATATACAATAGCAGTTTCCAATGTTGGGTCAGGAAATAAGGTAGTTAGAGAAAAGTTACCGTCTAAAGAGAAAACACTTTTAGGAAATGGCAAAATTAAAACAGAAGTAGATATGTAAAATAGATGAATGAAGACAAGGTCTTCCTGCACCAAGGGAGTTGTTTAGGAGAAACAGTGTCCGTTTGTGGCCAGCGATAATACTTTCCATTCAATACAGTTTGCAGCTTGCTGATTCATATGATTGCAGGCTGGCGCCCTGCTGGCGAGCCTCTCCACTGAAATTAAATCCACTCTCTTCAGTTATAAATTATAATGCTCTATAAACAACACTCCCACTGGGAATAGGGAGAGAAAGAAAGGAAGAGAAGGAGAGGGAAGAGTAGAAAAAGAGGGAGGGAGGGAGGGAGAAGAGACAGAGAGGGGGAGACAGCGTTTCTGCACAGTCCACTCACTGTTTAATGTTCTGCTCTTCTGCAACAAACAAGGGGAGTAAGCCTTCCACAGACAGCACTCCTGCTGTAATTCATACACTGTTTGATGTAGAGCCGAGAAAGGAAAGTGGGATAGTAATGTGAGTCTAAGAGGAAAAGCACTTAGAAATCAATGAGTATGCAAGAAGAAAAGACAAAACAGATTGGATACATGGATTTTTCAAATATATCACTGAATATATCTTTGGAGTCCTTAGGGAGAAGCAAAATAAAATTCTTGAATTCTACTTAGGTAAATTAGATCTACTTATTGTGTATCTTGTGCTATCCAAATCAATCAGATATTCACCCAAGATGCACTGGGAAAGGTAGATTTCACATAGGAAATCAAAGTTAAATATAATCATTCCACAGCAGCCCTAGACAACGAGTCCAGAGCAAAGAGAAAGTTCAATGACTTGATTACCATATCACCCAGATTATATTATCCACATTTTTTCTGTTTTTACAAATACCTACTTCAGAATTCAATGCTAAATTTGTCAACCGTTTAATGTTGTGGAATTTGTTTTTAAAAAGAGGTGGTTTCAAAAAGGAAAATAACTGCAAATATTCAACTTATTAGCTAAAAAACTCATGGAAGAAAGAGTCCATCCTTGAATTGGTGTGTATGCAGTTTCAGGGCATTAAGTTATATGCATATTTCAGATTTCTTTTGTGTGTGTGTAAATCTTTTTTAGAATGATTTATGCCCCAAACCAGGGTAGAAACTATTATTATCATATGCCAATGAGAATTCCAAGGGCTGACATCCACAGGTTACTCATCAACTACAAAAGGACACAGTTCCATAGGAAAAAACGCCTTTCAAATAAATTTCTTACAAAATGGTGAACCTGAACATAAAAATAAAAGGTGAGGCAGGGGTGAGAGAGTGGGGAGAAAGACGGAGGTAAGAGGTGGGGGAGAGAAGCAAGCTCATTCAAATCAAGGCTTGAATGTGATTTAGGAAAGGCAGCAACCTACAAAACTGAAGACGCTTTTCAGGTGAGGAAACTCAACGAAAACAGAAGTCTCCACAAACCACAAACTTCCACTTTACTATCTTAATTTGGCAGACCAAATGTTGGCTGATTCCCCCCACCCCCACCCCAAGAAACAAGATAAAAGAACACTCCAGCTTTCTTCTGAAGTCATACAACGAAGAGGGAAAGAAAAGATGACTGAGATTTCCAGTTTTAGACCTGAAGCAATTTTACCAGGCTAAATTCCAAACCCGGAAAAAAAACTTTGAATTTGAAACATTGATCCAAAGCCTTAACCAGAGACTTAGGCTTAGTTTTACTCTCTCTCTCTCTTTTTAATGTGTCTGGCTGTCTGTCTCTCTGCTTTTGGCTGTGGTGCATACCAAGTAAATTATTTGCTGATAGGTGAATCTCAGCAAATGCTTTTCTTCCTTTGAATGCCTGGTGAGCTTGTTGGGAAAAGTCATTTAAGTCACTTAAAACAATCCCTTGAAAAGTAAAACTCAATTCTGAAATAAGAGTGTAACTTAGAGCTTAAAAATAAATTAAATAAAGGAAACATTAAAAGATAAATGGAGCAGGATGCTCTGTGGCTGAGGTAATCTGAGTGGAAAGGGAAGAAGGAGGGTTACGTTAATAAATGATTAAAAGGCCTTAACAAGGGCCTATCAGGTTGACCAGGAAAGCATTCTTCTCCTCGGCTCCTCCTTGAGACCACCTTTTTTACATTTGTCTCAATGCTGATCAATATGGTTTTCATTTGCTGATTTCCATAACGCCATATGTGATCTGCCAGCCTGACATAATGAAGCTAGAAAGAGCTGAAGTCATTTGAACATTCTCGCTTCCATGACTGTCGCCAGGTCACCAAATGCCTGTTATCTGAAAGCTAGTATTTTTCTCTTGCTTATTGACAAATACCAGAGGGGTTTGCCCCTAGATAGATGTAAAAATTCAGCCTTCAGTGGCAAATGATAATTAAGGTTTACACTTTCTCTGTAGCTTTTTTTTTTTTGCCACTACTCTAACCAAATATAAATTTGATTAAACAGAGAAAAAACAAGATTTAAGCGTGAATTATCCGTTTCTGACCACAAATGCTCACTTCTGTTGATAAAGCAATAACTTACAAAGAATAAAGCACAAATACTTTATGATGTGACCAAAGCCTCAGGACATATTTACTGGCCCAATTCAAGTTTTCCTATAAATGTATCACTTTAGTTGGCCCACTACTATTTGTTTGATAACTTTCAGCAAAATTCATATTAAACTGTATGTTTATTAATGTTTTACTCTCTGCTAAACTTTCTTAAATCCATGCTCTGGCATGGAGAAATACATATATATATATATATATATATATATATATATATATATATATATTTTAATCATATGTAAGCTTCTTATAGTTCCCCCCACCCCACCACTACTATATAGCAAAATGAGTTTGTTGAGGTCATCTCATGTGAGGAAACCATGCACCAGCCTTCTACTACGCCTAAAATGTCTCATTAAAAATTGTCTGGATTCTTTACTGGTTACTTTTCCATATCCAAAAAACAATTTCAAAGAAAAGTGCAGAGAGGAATGTATTTCTGAAATAACTTTTGCCAAAAACAAAAAGGTAGCTGTATTCGATCAAAAGAACAATTCAACCTTGCATTTAAAAACTAGAAATACATTTTGTGCCAGCACCTTTACCTGCAATACATTTTATTCCTTTTTCCATTAAACACATTAAATAATAAATATTATGATGATTTAATGAAGTCATGTTTTAGTTCTCAAGAATCTGAAAACCCACGGTGGTAGTTTCGTCTGGAACATTTCTTTTTTCTTTTCCTTTCTTTTTAAAAATACATGGTCACCCAGAAAAGGGCATGCTGGCTCAAAACAACAAAACTGAAGGAAGGCAGTGTAACAGGACATGAAATAGCTAAATGAAAGGTCCTGCAAAAGGACAAAGTGGTACTGGGGGATGAACACCATGCTTACTTACTCAGTGTGTGTTCCGTTCTCTAAAAGAATGAATTGTATTTTCTTCTTTCTCTTAATTTCCCTAACAACAGTGAAAGGATATTAAAATGATGATACCTTTAAACTGGTTAGCTCCACAACATGGATTTTTCAGTTTGTTTTTTTGTTGTTGTTGGTTATGTTTTAATTCCTCTGGAAAACAGCAGCAGATTCTAACCCCAAATAGGAAGATGAAAGTTCTGAACATCACCATATTGCTAAAGAATCTTATTATGAATGCTGCTGAATTCTGATACAATAGTTAATAATGAGGTGAGCAGTGAAAGCAAGAAAAAAAAAGTATATATTCTGCTGAAAGGAAGAAAAAAGTATATATTTTGCTGGCTAGTTTACTGTTACTATGGCTGTAAAGGCATACAATGGTGGCGAGTGCATTTCAGGGACTTTTTTTTGGACTCTGAGATTTTTGGATTATGATAAAAACACAAAGGATAAAGAACAAGCAGTCTGTTTTAAAAGTGCCAAACTACCTTCTCTTTTGAATTCCACAAGAAGTTACATTACACTGGGGGCTGGTGAGGTTGGAGAGATTGTGCAGACAGCATCTTTTAAGCACACAGAGTTAATTCTTTCTCTCTGATAGTTACAGTAAAAACAATGAATATCAGGAAACAAAGAGAAAAGGCAACCAGGGAGAAAGGCAAGGGTGATATTCTCCAAGACTAGTGGAACTGGTGGCACCCTACTCTGTGGAAGACTTAGCTACTAACATTTTACTTTACTTGAAGCATAATTACTACCCTGTAAGGCAGATCAAATTAACACTATCCTACATCATAGCTTTATGGTAACAATAGGTTAATCAGAATGGTTCAAAAAAGTCTCATAAAACCTACATCATAATCATTTAGACTTCTAAAGTGAGGTAATGGGCAGGAGGAGCAGGGGAAGATCAGAAAAAGGCTACTTATTTCCAAAAGATACAGGACAAGAAAGGGAGTTCATATACAATTGACAGATCTTGTAAGAAGCTTTTTTTGGTTTATAAGCTCACGAGAACTGCAAAAATTGTAAGTTAGTGCAGGGTGATAGAAAAAAAAATTAAAGAAGGAAAAAGAAAACAAAAAGCATTATCCCTTGTGAAGTCCAGATAGTACAAAAATTAACAGTTCAACATTAAGTGGTTCCCATACAGATTAAAGAAAATCCCTGAGGCTGCTTCTAGATCCTTTGCTCTAGCTGAGTATCTTTCAATGCTTTGCAGAGGGAGGTGTTCTCAACAAGCTAGAGGGCCTTTTCTCTCCAAAAGGAAAATAAGCAGGAATCTGCTGTACTGGGATGCTTGTGGTCTATCTTCCTCACTACTGTATCCATAGCACTTGCAAGAGTGTCTGGCATAGAGCAGTTATTCAAAACATAACATGTTGAATACTGGAGATCTTTAAAAGCAATGACATGTTTTGAAGCACTCCTTAGCATGTTTTAAAAAAAAAAAAAACAGTAGCAGTGAAAGGAAAAATAGTAGAAGCAGGTGTAGGAGAAAGTATGATTATTATTTGGGAGAAAATATTATTATTATTATTATTATTACTAGTAGTAGTCACTGTAGCTTTAAATTAGAAGCTAGAAGCGTAAGTAAAATCTAGTTGTCTAGATGTGGCTACATAGAAATCTGTGGCTCGTGGGCCTTATCAGCAGTAGAGATTTACTCACCCTTCAACTGGGCTCCGAGGGAACTCTGAACTACAAAAGAAGGTCGCAACAAGGGTGGAAAACAAAAACCTTGAGTAAAGAAAGGATTTATAGTCAAGTTTAGCAAGTGAGAAATGAAATGATGAGGTAAGTACCTTATTAGTAATGCTAAAGTCAGGGCCAGGTCAGAATGGGTTAAGACAGAGGAGCCCTGTCAAATGCCCAGAAGCAGTCTGGCTGGGTTAAAGACATTTTAAACTTGGACTCAGTTTCCTCAACTCTAAAGTACCAGCTACTGAATCTAATTATCAGAAGTTATACAAAAGCCAATCTAAGTGTAACCAATTAGTAGGAATTAATGAAGGGAGTTTGAAGGCAGGTAAAGGAAAGGCTTTGTTATTTTATTTCTTGGTCTATTGTGAATTCTACTCTGGTAGTAGAATTTCTATTTCTAAAACAGGTAGGGCTCTGTCAAACATCTTGCATAGTTGTTCCCGCTTTTTAGTCCACGTGGGTGGCGGTTATTGTTTTTAATGTATTCCTACTTTAGTAAGTCATAAATAAGCTCACCTATTCAAATGACCACAATAAATGATGAGAAGTAGCACACTGACCCATGAGCAGCAAACACCCAGAAGGCAATACTTAAAACATAAACTGCCAACAGCAGCCTGATCAGGTTTCATATATCAGAGCAGCAGTGGCCCTAAAGAGTGGGAATGAGAGCGCCAGTAATTGCAGCCTTCTGTCTGGGAGCATACTGTAAAAATAGCCACAGTAAGCAATCCTCCTGACCAATCAATAGACTCCTATTAACCTCCCGGCCAATTACAGGATGATTGGCTAAGCAAACAAAGAATTATTGGCTGTTTAGCTGGGACTTTATTCTGGCCTCTCTCTTCCCGTTTCTCATTCTGTTCCTCCTCTCCTCCCTACCCCCTTTTCCTGTTAGGAAAAAACATCTGCAAACACCTGATATTCATCTAAGTCTCTGCAGTTGTACAGTCTTGTTAAATTGTTACCACCTTTTCCGAAAGCAGTTTTGGCAATTAACCTCATGGCCAGAGACTTCAAAGAAAACAACTGTTGAGTTTAACCTCTCTGAGCTACCATAGATTCTTTTATGATTTTTCCTGAAACACTTTCATCCAGGAAGGAAAAATGGAGACTGATAAAATTAATGTTTATTTTAATATTTGGTTAATTTATTAAGAAGACAAATGCCACAGACATTAGCCATAATATGGTGCTCTCACTTCTCAAGTCTCCACACAGTGAGGGTTTAATTTACATTCCCAACACATGTGTGCTTCTCTGCTCTTCCACAAATCCTACATTTGCTGGAATCCAAGGATTTGATACATTTGACCCTTTCTTGCCCCTTTTCACAAATCTCTCATATGTTTCTTAAAACTGTTTAAAAGTTCAGAGTGAAAAATGCATATAAAATTAATGCTAAGAACCAAACTTGCCATTAAAAATCTATTTTCATTTTATATTTTTACCCTCACAGATATACTTTTTACATTAAAAGCAAGGATAATCCCTAACTCTCAGGAGACTAAACTACTAGCAATAAAGATCAAAATATACGACTGAACAAGCAATGCAATTCTTCTCCAGTAATCTTGTGGCCTAAGAGTTTTCAATGCAATTTATGCTCTGTGACCAGCTTTTTACAGCTGTATATTATGATAATAATGGGCCTGATCTTACCAGCTGAAGGCAGGTTTGTGGAGGTATATTAACTCCTTCAGATCACAAAGTCCATTTAAAATTTGAACAAAAGTGATTAAATATTTAATGAGTTGATAATTTTGTTTAGGGCCTGGCTTTAACCAAACAGCACGCTTCTGCCAGTACTATCCCCAGCATCACCCCAAGGAGTCTGGGAGAGAAGAGGAGGAAGCACAGTTAATAAGGTAAGTTTTGGAGTCAAAGAGATCTGGTGTAGAATTCCACTTTTGCTACTTACTAGCTGTGTTGAAAGCAGACAAGTACAAATAATTACACCTATCTTGTAGGGATGTTGTAAGGATAAAATAGGGTTGAGCGTATACTGTAAAAGTAATGAACTTTTATTTAGCCTATACTGTTTTAAAAATCAGGAAACATCCATAAAAATGTGAATTTCCTGCCTCTCTTGACTAAATGGAAGGTATGGCGACACAGAGCCCACATTTCTGCAATGGCAATATGGAAAGAGTAGCAGCAGCAAACTTAAATGCAGTCAATTTGCTGTAGTGCCCGCTACTTTACAACTGGCCATTGTAGGCATCTAAGCTTTTGACCCCTGCATGAAATGGTTTACCACAGAGTTTGGCACAGTGTCTGGCACATAATGCTTGGCACATAGTAAATACTCAATAAAAGGCAGGAATTACATGAAGATCTACTCCATCAAGTAAAATCAAGTGATTCCAAAATTGAAGATGGTTTCATATATATATCAGCTAAACATTTTACATGGCAGAGAATAAATCAAACTCTGGAAATAATTTAAAAACTTCCATGTCATATATATGCCATTTTCTAAACCTTTCCAAAGCCTCCACTTATCTAAAATTCATTTTTTTAAGCCAACTCCAACCGACTGCCGGTGAGTCGATTCCAACTCATAGCAACCCTAAAGGATCCTATAGATCTGCCCCAATAGAGTTTTCAAGGCTGTAAACTTTACGGAAACAGACTGCCACATCTTTCTCCTATGGAGCCGCTGATGGGTTCAAACTACCAACCATTTGGTTAGTAGCTGAGCACTTAACCAGTTCAAAATTCCTTTAGCACTTACTATTTTTTTAAATAGTGCTTTTGGCATTTAGCACATACTGTCTATCCTGTATTGGTGTTTGCCTTGTTTTATGAATATCTTGCATCCCCCACCAACTTGTAAGCTCCTCAAGTATATATTCTCAAAGTTTTGTTGAAAACATAAAAATACCTCTAATTCAGGCAATTACAGGCTACTCTGAAATGAGGAAAAATGTGAGTTATACTTAAGAATACTTGTTAAGAAGCAGAAGTCTATCTAGTTTGATATAAGAAATGCCTCTAATTAGGAATGCTGTATACAACACATGTGTAAAAGTGTTTAAAATTTTTTAGTGTTCTTCAGTAAGTGAATGTTCCCCTCTGAAATATTTTTTAAACTATCAATTTGCTTAACAAACTTTATCCACAGATAGCTCAAAGATCAAATTCAATTTATCATAATCAGATACTCTAAATTGTTTTTGTCATGTGTCCTCAATTCTGACTCATAGTGACCCTATATGACACAGTAGAACTGCCCCATAGGGTTTCCTAGGCTGTAATCTATATAGAACAGATTGCCAGGTCTTTTCTCCCATGGAGTAGCTGGTGGGTTCGAACTGCTGACCTTTGGTTAGGAGCCAAGCACTTGACTTAACCATTGTGCTACCAGGGCTCCTTACATTCTAAATTAGTAGGATCCAAATTATGAACCTGACTGTGTTATCACCTGCAATCCCACGATTATAGGAAAGAAAGTGAAGAACAGAGTCAGTGGAAGAGCAAAGCCTAGAATTCAAATCTGCCTCGATCACAGGATTCTCTCGTTTTCACTTCAATTATATTTCTATTTTCAAAGCCATGAAAACAACTTATTATTTTGATTAAGTTGTTTTAGACATCTGGGGAGGGAGAAGGTCGAAATAGTCCTAAGAGGTCAGTCGTTTTAAATAATCTGTGTTCAAAAATAATTTCCAGAGTGACCCAAACTGGTAGACAAACATGTAAGTGACCTTATGCTAGGGAACAGCTCTGTGCCAGCTGTCTGTCTGGAGTAAGACTGTGGACACGAGGCTGAGTTCTCCATAGAGGAGTTGAGGATTGAAGGGAAAAGGACAAAAACATACGTCTACCAAAAAGAAGATACAAGGCAATCTCAGATTCCAGGAGTGTCTTGGAACCATCCAGGGAAGGTATTTGGCAGATTCTGCAAACAAGTGGCCTGGGTTGAAATTTGTGAGGGAAGAAAAAAATGAAATGTGTCACATACATGAAATTTAAATCAAACCTAAAACTTCCTCTGTCCACTCCTGTTAAGAGGACTTTCATATTAAACAGAACTCTCCAGAGAGGGAGGAAAGGGGATTTCTGGTGATTCTCATGGTAATATTTAAATTTTTTAATTTCTTATTAACTTTTGTATTCTTTGTCAACTTAAGGAAAAGGAGGAGGGATATTTGTGCTGAACATTTAAGAACACTTTTAAAAAGTAACACTGAATGATACAAGGGTCTGGTGCTATGCTGTACAGTTCAATGAACTCCTGCACGATCAGCAAGATGGATGGAAATGCCTCTCTCCGTCTGTTTTTCATCTCTAAAGTCTGTGTACTCAGTAGAGTGTGAAGAGAGCCTCTCTTCTCCTCAGAACATTCTCCCAATGGTGCTCTCCCCCCTACAAACCCCGATTCCCTCTCCACAGCCCCTGCAGCAGAGAACAGGAACTAGAGCAAATGCTTTTGTCAATTAAGAGATCTTGTGAGCGTAAATTTGGTCAGGCTGCGCCTTTCTGCAGGCCAGACCCCACTGCTGCCCCAGGATGTGAACTGTCAGTTTGCATAGCTGGTGATGAGTTGCAGAACCATCAGCAAAGGTGAAGACGGCAGAAACAAGAAAGATTCAAGACCGGTGGAAATCATTTCACAAGGAAAATTTCAGCCATCAGTGGGAGGAAGCTTTGAAAAATGCTGCCATTTCCGAGTCAGAATGAAGGAAAAATTAAATTACTGCCGGTGAGGCGAGCCAAAGTTGCATCTCCCTCCAGGGAGAGTTTTGATAATGGTAAACATTTGACAGCTGGCCTGGAGTTGTTATCTTGTTCTAACAGTTGTTATGGTCTAAATGAATATTTCTGATAAGGAAACAGAGAAAAGATTTTAAACACTTTTATATTTTTATGTTTTAAGCCTTATGGTGGTGAGCCAAACAGTTTTAGAACAATTTGTCACTGAGGGCCGACTCCAAATGCTATAATGATCCTGGTCTGGGAATCTTACCAGCATCATTATTTCAGTTAATCTATATGAAGTAATTCTTTGATGAAAATCAACTTACTAAGAAAAGCTCTTTCACCTTTAGTTTCCTCAGGAACTCTTAAGACAATTCTAATAATTGACTTGGAGGAGCCAAGAAAATAAAGGGTTAATTAAAGCAAACTTAAAATATAGGCTCAAGAAGAAGTTAAGTATTGTGTTATTAAATAACTGGATATTAAGCTGTTGAGGATCAACAATTTTAAAGAAAACTCAATCTTCCAGAGAATTTATTATTTTATGAAAAAATTAGGCCAAACATTTGAGAAAGGTAATAGATTAAGTAGCCAACATTTTAAACCTCAAAAAAAGAATCCTCATCAAAAGGGGGGAAATGCAAAACAGAATTTAAAATTATAATGGACTCCAGACTTCCTGGAGCCATGAAGGCTGGATGAACCCCTAAAACTACTGCCCTGAGATAATCTTTAAACTTTAAACCAAAAATATCCCCTGAAGTCTTCTTAAAACCAAAAAATAGTTTAGCTTAACTAGTAAACATTGTCTGCCTTGAGCATTATGCTCTTTTAAGAACTATCTATATGGGATCAAATTGATAACAGCAACTGGAAAGATTAGATAGGAACCTTTAGGAGCAGTGAATTTATGTTAAAGGCGGAGGAACAACTGCAAAATGGAAGCCTAGAAGGAACAACTTGAAGAATGTAATCAATGTCACGAAACAGTACATGTAGAAACTGTTTGAATTGGTGTATGTTTTGCCAAGTATATTCTCAATAACAGCAAAATAAATACAATTTAACAAAATGGATTATTGGGTGTCTGAGGCTTTTGCACCAACAAAAGATGTAGAATGCCTGCAGGGATTTTTCATTATAAAACACTTTCTCAATTCCCCTATATAGTATGAGAAAATAAGTTTGAGTTATTGTCTGAAATGTTCCAGGTCTTTACATGCAATGGATCTGTCATGGTATCTAGACACACATACAGAGGGACCAGAAGAGATGGGAGGGAGTCCAGTGGCCTTATATGGGTTTGCTGACGGTTGTGTCTTTAGAGAAAGAATCCAAGTCCTGAGAATACAATAACCCTCTCACTCTACTTAAAAACAAGTATCTGCACTCTTAAATTTACTCTGCCTCTGAAAGAGGCTTAACTAAGGCATGGCAGGTAGGGCGCACGACCTGGGTGCCACTCAAGAAGGGGCACTAATGAGCAGTTTCTATTGGCCATCGAAGTTTCCATTGAAAGCTATGAGAGATCATTCAGCAATTTAAAACTAATTGCCATAGGTGCTATTTTCCGTAGATAGGCCCCTGGCCCCCGCCATTCCACTAGATGTAAGTTTACCACAGGGCTTCAAATTGGTTCACTTCTGTTCAAACCTCTGCTGAGAATTTGCATTTCCACAAATGCCCTGCTTAGGATTTGCAGTTCTGTTCCAGATACACTGAATCAGAATCTATAGTTTACCAAGATTCCCAGGTGTTTCTTATGTATAACTCCCTCGGAAATTGTTAGAAATGCAAATTCTCAGCAAGGAACTTGTTAGAAATGCAAATTATCAGCAGGGGTTTGAACTGTAATGAACCGGTTTGAAGCCCTGGTGTACCAGCAGCAAAACAGGGTCAATGGCAGAAAGCAAAGAGGAAAAAGGAGTTAGGAAACTCCTACTCTGGAATAAATAAAATCTTACAACTTATTTTCAGAAAAACTTTATAAAATTTGAAATTCCACTGGGTATTACTTTATTAAATGTAATTGGTAAAAAGTTAAGGTAATTTAGTATTAACATTCAGAAACACAAATTCATTGAGTGCCTACTCTATGCTAGGCATTAATGATATCAGAGCTAGAAGTCCAGTCTCTATCTTCAAGCAGTAGTAGGGCTCATAAGCCAAAGGTATCAACCCACCTATTTTGTAGGTATTCTATCTTTCTGTGACTACTTATACTTTACAATGCATTTGTAAGCATTATGCCCTGAGCCCTGAGCCAAAGAAAATTGTACCCAAACTCTTAACCAATGTTTTTCCTTTAAAAACAAAATCAGAAAATTTATCTTTATTCCTGTATTTGTGGGAAGTAAGAGTTTCATTATTTTTTTTCTCCCCCAGGGACCCTGCCTTGCCTTAATATAAAGTATATAAATTGATATTAAAGTATTGCATTTTGAAAATGTTTCAAAGCAAGGTCAAATTGGTGTTAAAAACTTGTGTTGCAGGGAATTACTTAACATGGCCCTTCTAGCCATTGTCTTTGTGACTCCCACATAATGACTGGGTAGAACTATGCAAATAAGGTGCTTGTGGCCCACCAAGGGGACTAGACAGCTTGCTGCTAATGCAAATAAGATACATGAATTCTTGACGGGATGGGACCATGCAAATAGGGTTTATGGAACCCTAATGAAAGAATTGGTCAGTTTTGATATCCTGCTAGGCTTAAAAGAGAGCCAATCCCAGGAGCAGAGGAGGGACCTCACTACTACCGAGGAAGAAGAGCCGGGAACATCCTTTAGACCCAGAGTCCCTGCACTGAGAATCTCCTAGACCCTGGAGACAGAGAGCTGTAACACCAGAGACAATGTAAGATGGCGAGAAGCAGTGGTAGAGAAATGGCAGCAGGAGAACCAGGAGACTTACTGGCAGGTTGGGGTGCCTCTGGCCACTCATCTGTGGAGCTAAAGAGTTTTGTAACACTTGCCTGAAAAGGGCAGAGGGCTGGCTGGCCCAAAAGGCCCAAGGGACTGAGGGACCTAAGGCTGGGGAGAGGCCTGCCTATGGGTACAGCCAAGACGCTGTCCTGACTGTATCCTGAACTGTGTAGCCTGTTTCTTCCCTAACAATTTTCATAACTGTGAGTATGCCTGTGAGGACTGTGTGGCCACTGCAACAAATTATGGAACCCAGCAGAGGAGTAGACAGTGCTGTGGGAGGCACGGCTGATGTAAGAACTGGTAAAAAGGTTGAAGAGAGGAGATGTGTCTGACCTTTGCTTCACAAGAATCAGCCTTGGGCTATTGACGCTGATAATGATTCTCTCTCCTTCCCCTTGTGAAGTTAGACAGGAGGTCTGATGCTGCCGCCATGTCATTTTTACAAAACCCTACTAGTGAAGACTAAAATAACAGTCTGCCTGAACAGTCTTAAGTACAGCTGCCTCCAATTACTAAGTACATCCTAGCGATGTTTTTTACTAACAAGAACAATGCAAGCAAGTCACTGAGTTAAAAAATAATGTCAAAGAGAAGTTACTCATAAAAGAAATTAGATAAATTACTCTAATACTGCAGCCATATAGGCAGCTAACAGTTAACCTCACCTTTTGCACCGGACAAGGTGAATTCTTTAATAATAATCAGAAAAAGAGATGAGTCAGATTCTAAGAGGAAACCAACGCTAGAAGAAAATGCTCCTTTTGATTAATATGTTCCAGAAAAATTTGGAAAAGAAAACATGTATCTGATATACTACAAAATTATGGAAACAGTGCTTTCAAATACATTTTTAAAAACTTTTTTAATGGAGAATTTTGAACATACACCAAAGTAGACAGAAAAGTATAATAAAACCCATGCGTCAATCATGTAACCCCAAAAACCATCAAGCCATGGCCAATCCTTCTCCATCCACATCCACTTTCCTCCTTCTGTATTATTTTGAAGCAAATCCCAGATGTCATCAAATCCATTTTTTCAGACACAGTACATGAAAAAGCAGATACCCTCCAAGAATGTTATTCCACACTGACTCTTCCTGTCTTCCCCCCACCCGCAAATAAAAAAAAATTTTTACGATAATGTTCTCCCTAAAAGAGCTTTACCATATTACTAGTACTAACTAGTATTACATAGGGCACTATACAAATCTAGTTAGAAAATGCCTCTCAAATAAATACACAGGTTTTTTATTTGACATGAGGGCTGATGACCTTCACATACCCATCAATTGTTATAATTCTCTGATTCCTCTGTGCAAACATCTGCTTTGGACCAGTGGTCCTCTATTACTAAAACTGGGATCATATCATCTGGCACCAAGGAAGTGGTTAAGTATAGTGTTTTTTAAAATTAAGGTATTGAGAGGGTATGCATATGGAGGAAAGCAAGATGGAAGAGAGGAAGTGGTTGTAAAAATTCTCCATTTTTATAAATCTTATCCTCAACTAATTTCTTTCATGAACTTGAGTATTTCACTAAATTATTTAATGAGGACTTTCATTAAGTTCTTAATCTAAAACATGAGTGATTCAACCTTTTCATAAATATCTACCCTTAAAAAACCAAATGCTCCATACACAAATATAAACGGCTTGGTTGAAGAATGTAATATTTATATACTTAAGTAAGAACTCAGGGTAATAGTGAATGAACTCCCACTACACATTGTCTAAATTAATCAGCCCAGTCAATGTATAGGTGAACCAGGGTAAAGCAAAGAGATGAGACAGTACTGATAATGAAAAGTAGAAGCTGCAGCAATGGCTCTCTCCCTGGCTTCATGCCTGCCCCATTTCAGTATTGTATTTTTAAAGAGATCATTCAGATGAACCAAGGGCATGGGAAGGCATGCTTTTTGCTTACTTAACATTTGTCAGAACACTTGCAGATTAGGACAAAATGTATTTCAAAACATGTGCTATTAAACCACTACATTACAATCAGTAATGTGTGCAATTACATACACTGACTTCTTTAGGAAAAGAACTGACATGTAAGTTCCATGTAAGAACTATCTGTTTATTAATTTCAAATCAATTAATCAACTCTTTCCCTCTCTCCCTGCTTCCCCTCTTCTTCCTTCCGTTTCTCCCTCTTTCTTTTGCATTCCAAAGTTACATAAAAGCTATATTAAGATAGCCAAATGCCACAGTTATTTCTCCAGGAAAAAAATTTCTTTTTCCCCAAAGGGTAGCAATTTTTATGTGGCTTAGCAAATTGAGCCCCAGCTGGTGTCATTCCGTAGTAAATGTCTGTGATAGCCGCTTACCTAGATTACTTTTCTTTAGTCTTCTACCCCTATATTCAATCCTGTTGCCAGAATAAGTTTCCTAAACTGATCACTTACCCATCTCAAAAACCTTCCACTCCTTGTCCCCTGCTCCAACTCTTCCCCACCACTTTGCTTTCAGTCTGGCCCTAACCTTCCTTAACAGTTAGATCTTCTACAACTCCCCCTTATATATCCCTTGCTATATATTCATAACAGACTCTTGTTCTTCCCCAAATTAGTCCAGTATGTATGTGTCTTGCTGCCTTTGTTTCTTGCCAAAAGAAGTCCCTTCCTCAATCTTCACCTGTCAAAATTCCACCTATTCCTCAAATTTTAACTCAAATGGCATTTTTTTCCCACGAAACTTTTTCTCTGATCACCAAAGAACAAATCTTTCCCTCCTTTGTGCTTTGAAAGGCCACCGTCTGCCTTGGTACTATGCTCACAGCAGTTTTATTTTTATCAACTGAATTACAAGTTTCTGGGAATCAGGGAGCATACCTTTTTCATTTTTTGAACTCCCTACAGCATGGAGTTTGGTGACTTTAATCGCACTGTTGCACATTTGAAATTTAGGAAAACTGTCAATAGTAGCATTTACCCCTTTTCTGATAAGCAGTCTAGTCAAGGAATCGTTTGAAGGAAACTTCTTAATTAGCTTAGCAATTCCTGGAGAGTATGCTTTCTGCTTTAGACAAAGCCTGCACTGAGCCCGTCTCATATGTGCACAGAATACAAAGGGAACAGCCAATTTTCCCCTGACAGAGTAAGAAACCAAAGAAGGAAGACACATGTGTAAAAGGAAACACCAAAACCACAAATATGGAAACAGTATTTGTGAACTTCTTTTGGCCAGATCACAGACATCTTTAACCTTGTCACACTTCCTTAAACACAACAAGTCAGGAAATGGGAATGGAAAAAAATCTTTACACTTATTTAAAAAAAACTCCTCCAAATTTTTAGATTAGATCATCTGTAATCCTAAGGAGAAAAAGATGTAATCTTTAAGTATGAGAATGCATCCGTTATTCAGAACTTCTATCACTGGTAATAGGAAAAGGTATGTGCAGGGGGGAAATAAATATAAATACTAAATTAATAATAATTCTTGAAAATACAAAAATAAAATAAGCTCATCTCTGTCTCCATTAGAATTGAAGTGCTTTTCTAGATCTAATAGATTTAATGAACATACACAAGCAGAAGCATAAATTCAGCTTACATATAACAACTTGTTAAAGATTACAGATAATTCAGGATGGCATTTGAAAGAAAATATTTCTTTCACACCTTTTTAAGAATATATTGCTGATGCAAATACATCAATTTATTGTCATTTTTTCTCATATTCATAAATAGAATCTTATGGGTATGAAAAAAATATTCCAAGAGATTGTGTCCTCTGAAAATACTCAGCTAAAATGTCCGAAGAAGAAAAATTTTTGTTTCCTACTGAATTCCTAAATGCAGCTGTCATCTGCACCTAGAGCTAAAAAAAAAGTTCCAGTAAAAGATACCACAATTTCAACTAATCAAAAGTCTCTTACTCCAACAATATTTCTTAAACACCTAAAACAATCAAATACATGCCATTATCCGTTTTATTCCTCAATGTCTCAACATTTCTCCCTAGATCGATAATTTACTCCTTTATCACTAAAACAATCAAGTCAATATAGCAATGCAAAACTAGATGTTCATAAATGTTGAAGCAACATTGGAATATGAGTTTACCCCCTACAGAGTAATTTTGTCCTTCCACAAGTCACATAACCAAGGAACAACAGGAACCTTTTGATCTGTACTGTGAAAGTAGACACTCGTATACTCTCCATAATTGATTGTCATGACTGGAAGGGGAGGTGGTACTAGCACTTAATGGGCAGACACCAGGGATGATCCTCCATTGTACAGGACAGCCCTCCCACAACAAGGAACAATCCACTCCAAAATGTCGATAGTGCTGAGGCTGCGAAGGCCTGTTCTAATGTACAAAGATGAACAAGAGACAATATATGTCTTCAAAAGCTTAATGTCTGTTGAGGGAGAGGGACAAGTAAACAGCTACAAAACAATGTGGAAAAAACTGCTATGTCCAGGATGGATATAGGTTGCAGAGAAGAAGAGGGGATCCTTAAGTCAGTCACAAAAGGACAACTGTTGTGTGATCCCACTTACATAAACCAAACAAACCATTGCCATCGAGTCAATTCCCACTTAGGACGACCCTACTGGACAGAGAACTGCCCCATAGGATTTCCAAGGAGCGCCTGGTGGATTCAAACTGCTGACCTTTTGGTTAGCAGCCATAGCTCTTAACCACTATGCCTCTCCCACTTACATGGAATATCTGAAACAGGCAAGTGTGTACAGACCTTGGTGTATTCAGACTTAAGTTTATTAATGGTTATCAGGCGCAGGCGGGAGGAAGAGGGAAAAGGGGACTTATCAGGAGATACTGAGCTTGTGTTAAGGGTGATGTAAAAATATGGAAACAGATAATGGTGACAGTTACATAACATGACGAACACAATGTCACTGAACTGTACATGTAAAGAACGTTGAAATGGCAAATGTTTTGTTACATATACATTTACTACAATTAAAAAAAAAGGTAAGATGGCAAATTTTGTTATACAGGTTTCACTACAATAAAATTAAGGAAAAATTTTTTTAAAAATTGGAAGACAAATAGGAATTTGCCAGGGAGACTCAGGATGGAAAACAATGATTTCATGTTGAGGGAATAGTATAGAAAAACACTTAGATATGTAGAAAGCATGTCAAAGTCTAAAAAGCGCTGGTATGTACAGAATGGCTACAGCTCAAGTTCCTTACCAGAAAAGGAGAGAGACAGAGGATTAGAGTATGAAGATGAAGCAGGAGAGGTATGCAGAAGCAAGAACATAAAGGCTTTGTATGCCATGCTAGGCAAGAGTTTGGATCAGTAAAAGATTTCTGTAAAGGGACACATAGGAAGTATTTTAGGCTTTGTGGACCGTATGGTCTCTTTTGCAGCTACTCTGCTATCATGGTGCAAAGGCAGCCACAGACAATACGTAAAGGCATGAGCATGGCTGTGTTCCATTAAAACTATACTTATGGGCACTGAAATTTTAATTTCATATGATTTTTGGTGTCCTTTATTTTTCTTTCGATTTTTTTCCTACCATTTAAAAACATGAAGACCATTTTTAGCCCATGGGCTGTACATAAACAGGTAGTGGCGGCAGTTTACCAAACCCTGCTGTGGTGTATAGACTGGACCTTAAGGTGTCAAGTTAACTGGTCAGAGTAAAAAATGAAGTTGGGCATTTCCCTTCAAATCTCTGGAAGTACTGACCATCTTCTTGTTATTTCCTGCTAACAAACAAATACATGTGGGCCTCTGTTTTGTCACTAGCTTGTGTTAATACTTAAGAGTGAGATGGTATGCTAATTCAAAGGGGGGGAATTTATTTCAGGCCATTGAATGGTGAAATGACATTTACCTACTGCATATATAAATTTCATAATAATTAGTGGGCATTTGACACTGATGAAATCTGATTACTGCAGCAAAATCAGCCTTAAACTAGCTCCCCAGTACCAACACAGTATGTCTTTGAATTACGAGCATTAGGGATATGTGACAAAAAGTACCAGGTATTAAGAAACCAGCTCTGTATTTATACTCATCTGTTAAATGAAGATAATACCAACGACCTCATAGTGCCATGATAAGAAGGATAAAAGAGAGTGTTGGGCACAGAGTAGGGTAGTTTGCTCTGTCTATGGCAGATAGGCCTGATTTTACCAAGTCAGATTCTACTGGGAACCTTTTATTTGGAACTAATTTTCAAGCTAAAAAGCTGATTAACATGAATTCAAATTGTGAAGAAAATATATCAATTTTACTGAGTTTTTACTAACGTTTTATTTTAAAACCTGTGTAAGAGAAAAGTACAAAGTACTAATCTGGAGAAACGTTTATTTTTAAACTTGCTGCTTAATGGTCCAATTTTTTATTATTTTATAAGAGCCATTGTCTTAGTCATCTAGTGCTGCTAATACAGAAATACCACAAGAAGATGGCTTTAACAAAGAAAAATTTATTCTCTCACAGTTTAGGAGGCTAGAAGTCAAGGCGCCAGCTCCAGGGGACGGCTTTCTCTGTCAGCTCTGGGGGAAGGTCTTATCATCAATCTTTCCCTGGTCTAGGAGCTTCTCAGCGGAGGGACCCTGGGTCCAGAGGACACCCTCTGCTCCCGGCTCTGCTTTCTTAGTGGTAGGGGGTCCCCATCTTCCATCCTTGATTCTTTCTGTTATATATCTCAAAAGAGACTGACTCCATATACAACTTAATTCTGTAGATTAAGTCCTGCCTCATTAATATAACTGCCTCTAATCTTACCTCATTAACATCACAGAGGTTAGGATTTACAGCACATGGGATAATCATATCGGATCAAAAACTGCTGGACAGCCACACAACACTGGGAATCATGGCCTAGCCAAGTTAACACACATTATTGGGGGGACACAATTCAATACATAACAGCCATGTATTGTGTCCTATTATAAACCAAAGCCATTTGAAATTTAAACAACTGTCCTCTGGGTCTCTGATGTAACTGACTATCAGTAATTCTGATTCTGTGATCTTGGGTATGTTACTTAACTTTTTTAAGGGACAATACACCTATGACAAGGATTGTTTGAGGATTAAATGAGCTGTTTGTAAATTGTTACATAATGCCAGGTATATAGTATATGCTCGATCAATGTTAGCTATCATTAACCTGAAATCTCGTAACAGTCACTATTTCAGTTTGTCTAAATGTCCCACCAACCAAGAGTTCTTCCAATTTTATAGTAACCATATTACCCAAACCAAACCAATTGCCATTGAGCTGATTCCAACTCATAGTGATCCCATGTGTTACAGAGTAGACTGCTGCACAGGGTTTCCTTGGCTGCAGTCTTGACGGAAGGAGATTGCCAGGCCCTTCTTCTGCAGTGCAGCTGGGGAGATTTGCACCACCAACCTTTAGGTTAGTAGATGAGCGCAAACTGTTTGTGCCATCCAGGGATCTCAATTTTATACTTCTCTGTAATTCTAGAACTAAAAGGATACAGAAATTTCACAGTCCAACAGTCTCATTTTATAAATAGATTCACTGACCTAAGTCATACAGGAAGGTACAGCTTGATATAAAGAGAGAGGGCTCTACAGTCAGACAGGCCTGGTTTTGAGTCCTGGCTCCACCAGCCCATCAGCTGTGTGAATTTGGGCACATTACTTAATTTTTCAAAACTTCAATTTCCTCATTAAAAAAATAGGGATTAAATGAGATAATGCTCATGAGTTAAGTGTGGAGCACAGTGCCTAGCATGTTTAAGAACTCAATTAACATTTGCTACTATTATTAATCTTAAAACCCAAAACCAAACCATTGCCGATGAGTCGATTCTGACTCACAGTGACCATACAGGACAGAGTAGAACTTCCCCATAGGGTTTCCAAGGCAGTAATCTTTAGGGAAGCAGTCTGTCACTTCTTCCACAGACAGGCTGGTGAGTTCGAACTGCCAACCTTTCAGTTAGCAACCAACTGCTTAACCACTGCACCACCAGGGCTCCTTATTATTGATCTTAGTCTTCCTGTTACCATAAAATTATATTTCCTCTCTTCATTTTTTGAAGAAATGTGTGTAAATTGCTCCTGATTTTAATCTGAATTTGACTCGTATCTAACCATACTAGCCACACCGAAGCAGACTATTTAAAATATTTATTTTCCAAGTCAGGCAAACTCTACCTCCTCTCCCTTTCTGTCTGGGACTCCTTAGTTAGTATACTCTTTTAGACCCAGGGTCCCTACGCTGAGAGGCTCCTAGACCAGGGGAAAATTGATGACAAGGCTCTACCCCCAGAGCCGACAGAGAGAGGAAAGCCCTCCCCTGGAACTGGTGCCCTGAATTTGTACTTCTGTCCCCTAAACTGTGAGAGAATAAATTTCTCTTTGTTAAAGCCATCCATTTGTGGTATTTCTGTTATAACAGCACTAGATAACTAAGACAAAGCCACCGTTCACTTTCCAGTTACCTTGCAGACTTCCAGTGTTTCCATCTTTGCTCCAAGGATTCTGGGAATTCATATGTAAAAACCCTGTCGCTAAGTATTTCTGTGAAATACTCTGCTAAAGTCTACATAGTAAGGAACAAAAGATAGTGTTTCTGGAGATTCCAGGCAGTTGTGGGTCAATGACCTTCACAGAAAGTACCCTTCCAATTCATTTGCTTCAAGAGGCTAAGGAAATAACTTATTTCCTTTTCCCTCTTTTCTATGTGGTTTCTCTGATGTGTTCCCAGATCCTCAAAGAAAGATTCCAATATCCATGAAATCTTAATATGCCTGTTTTAATCCAGGAAGAATAAAGAACAGTATGCCACTATTTAAGACTGGGAAGAGTCCATCACTACTTGAGGGAGAATTTGGTTCAATCTTAGAAATTAATAAAAGAGTCTTCCTTCCCCAGTTAACAGAGAAGTGATGTCAAATTGCTCGACTTTGCATGGAATTCCACTACAGGAGTATGCCCACTGAAGTAATCCTACAAACTTGGAGATTAGTCCAGCAGCTGAAATCTTCATCTCTTGCCAGACAAGCTGCAGTAATTTTTGGCATTTTCTACAGACCTTGTACTTGACATCATTTAGCCTAGACTCAGACCCTGACCTTGCCTTTGTAGTTGGGGAAGAGTTTAATCTTTTCAAGAGGGAACAAATCTCAACAGAAACAACCTAAGTGTGAAAGGCCTTACCCAACCCTTCTCTCAATGTGTGCTATTTACTCTTTAATGCTGATCTTTAATCTCAGATGTTCATCAGAATAGGGTAACTTCAAATACTCCCTCATGTCTGAGAAACATTAAAGTCATAATTTGTTGTTATTGTTCTGTTTTTTTGTTTTTTGTTTTGCCTTGAAGCAGAGGTAAGAATTCCAGAAAGGCCATATGGATAACTTTAAATACTCCTCTCACATTAATGATTCTATCTCTTTATCAGCTTTGTTCATCTGACTGGATTAGATTTAAATTTTCCTTTAGCCGTGAATATTTGACAAGGTTCCCTAGGTACCCTGGAACTTTATCCACAAGAAACCACTACCTGCCTCTGGAAATCAAACCTTTCAGTAGGTCAGGTCATGAATCAGGGGTAGTGACAATTTCTGAACTTTGCTTGGATTCTCCGATGTTTTTTTGTTGGCCCACAAAGATATGGTAAGGAGCTGTTTGTTTATAAGGTTGCTGTTGTTGTTAGGTGCCACTGAGTTAATTTTCGACTCACAGCGACCCCATGTGACAGTGTAGAACTGCCCTACAGGGTTTTCTAGGTTGCAATCTTTACAGAAGCAGATTGCCAGGTCTTTCTCCCACGGAGCCACTGGGTGAGTCTGAACTGCCAACCTTTCAGTTAGCAGCCAAGCACTTAACAATTGCACCATCACTGCCATTGAGTCATAGTGATCCTGCAGGACAGAGTAGAACTGCCTCATAGGGTTTCCAAGGCTATAATCTTTACAGAAACAGACTTTCATATCTTTCTCCCACGGAGTGGCTGGGTGGGTTTGAACTGCCAATCTTTTGGTTAGCAGCCAAGTGCTGAACCACTGAGCCACCAGGGCTCCTTATTCATAAACGTAGGGGGTTTTATTTCTCTTGTCTTGCCTTCTCTCCACATTGCCTCCTCAGCATATAATACAGTGTGCAGCACATTAACTGGGCATGCATAGTGGTTTGCTCTTACTCACCAGAACACTTCAAAGCTTCTACTTCATCTTTCTCCCTAATTGTTTCAAATATGATATTTTGAACATTCCACGTAGTTCAGAGACTCACTGTGTAAGCCTGTCACAAATTACCTACATCCTTAGCATTTACTCCAATGTTAGGAAATCTTCTGAAAGAAAACAGAATTTTGGTTAATGAGGGCAGTAGATTACAGTTCACATGGCCACGGATGGTGGGACTACTGATGGGTTAGATGTCCAAAGACCCAGGTTAAGCAATAACCCTCACCTACAACATTTTCCACTAGACTTAAGTAACTTTAGAATGGTGTCTTTAGTTATGGACAATAATACTAGATATCGAACTTTTGACCTAGTTGTGATTATAATTACCAAGTGAACAGAAATTTGTTTTTCCACTGGCATTCTGTCTTGTGAAAACACAAAGAAAGGAAGGTAATTATAGGCACCTAATATCAGATTTAGTAAGAATCACTGGGAAAAAAAAGCCGAAGTGTGATTTAATGATCTGAGAAATTAAGCAAAAGTGTCAAGTCTGAAGAATTTAAAAATGGTTGTAGGTCAAAGCATTAAAAACTTATTTGGAGATGGAGTGGCTATAAGGGGAACATGGTGAGGTATCTGCCAGGGGTTAATTGCAACCCTGCATGAAAAGCAGTTAACAAGTGAGAATTAGAACACCCAAGAGGAAAAGAAAAATGTTTCCAGTGCCATGAGAAATAAACAACAAAGGAGAAATATTTCCTTTGGCTACCACTACCTCCTTTCGAAAAGCTCAGAGGAGCTATGGGGAATGCTAAGGACTGGTTTTCTCTCAACTCCCTCTGAAACATTTGTCTTCATTACCACTCTTTTTAATCAGGGCTCCTTCATGAGTGTTTCTGCTCAGCCCCTAAGGGGCAGCTCTGGTCTGCAATAAATCAGAATCCACACCGCAGTCACTAATCGGCACTCTTAGGGAAAGAAAAACAGTGAAGTGCAGACCACTGTGGGCTGAAAGGGCCTGGAGGCCCACAGGCCCCAAGGAAGAAAGGCCTTTAGATAGAAATAGTAAGTCAGTGAAGTGAGTAGGACTCCAATATTTAAGATTTATTTAAAAGTCTCAAACACAAAATGTTCACACTTAATTGTAAGAGTTTGGAATATAATTTCATTTTAACTGTGTAAAATAGATTATGAGTTTGCTTGATGAATTGTAATTTGTACCTCAAGGCTTACTTACTATATTTGATACCTAATTCAAAACTTGTAATACCAGGACAGAGAGAAAGGAGAGATAAAATAAAATTAATTTTCACCTCTTCTTTCAGTAATGTCATTAAGAAATAAAACAAAAAATTCCAGGTAAGAAACCTTGAATGGCTATGATATAACTGTTGCTTTGCTTAAGTGGAATTAGAATCATACAATTATAAATGCTTAGCATTTTTTCACTGGAAAAGATGTTAGAAGTAATCTAAAAAGATTAAATGGACTTCCTAACGGTCAGCATAGCTGATAAGTGGCAGAGTTTACCCTAGAACCTAGGACTCCAAACATCTTATTCAACTATAGATAGGCCTTATGCGTGAGTCACATACTGAACTAATATGACTTACGTAGTGGTAACAAAGTGGAGAGAAGAACAGGAGTCAGGAAATGTCCACCACTTACAGGTTTACCTTGTCTAAGTCACTCAACACTCTGAGTCTCAAATTTCTTTATCTATAAAATGGGGACTACATATTTTCTGTATATATTATGGGGGTTCTGATGCTCCATAAACTTCAGGTATTGTCAATTATTACAAACAGTATTCACAGCTGAAGAACAGGATTCTTGTAAAACAAAGAAAATTCACTTTTTGTAGGAAGTTAGATCTAGACTATGGCAAATGCTTCCAGAAGTCTTAGATACAAGCTCTAATTTGAAATCATCCCTGATGTTTAAAAGCAGATCATAGCTTGGCATACAAATGAGCAAGCTAACTCATCTTACGTCCATGACTTCCAGAATGGATGCCAACTTTTCTAATGCCAAACTTAAAACCTTCTTTGTATCTACCTCTGACAGAAATCTCCTTTGTATCTTTCTGCCTGTGGCAGAGTGCATTTGGCATGGGCTCTAGAAAGAAATCATGGATGACAATTAGCCAAATACATGATGCTATATGGCAATAAAGGCATCACACCCTGCCTAGGAGCCAAGCGTCACTCCTGCTCCAACTTCTTTGGCATTATATTGCTTTTTGTCTGTCTGTGAAAGTTGATGGCATGACAATGCCATCTCACTATGGGCTGACAGAACCTGTTCTATGCCAAGGTGCCCCCCTCTGGGGCAGAGTCACACCTCGCCAAGAAGCACTAGTACCCGCCCCCCCCCCAATATTATTAAAATATAACTATCCTAAGGTACTAGCATCCATCAAAGTGAAGAACACTTCCTGAATCTAGCTGCATGAAATAATCAGCCTCCTGCTTTCCCCGTTTCAACCAGAACTTGTTTGTCACTGACTTTCGGGTGAAAAGCTCTCATAAGATCTCAGGAGCCAGGATCTGAACAGCTTGGAACCCAACTGAACTGGTAAAGAGGTAAATCTGACTAGAGTAGAGGTGCTTATAGAGGGGACAGGCAGGAAGCACTGCTAGACTTTGGAGATTCAAGATGTTTCCACTTCATGCTGAAAAATGGGATACAATCAAAGGTACCTGAGAACAGGAGTTACATGGTAAATGCAGTATTTGAGGAAGATGATTCTGCAGGATAGACTGGGGGATGTGGTGGGGGTCAGAGAGACTGATGTTTGTGGGGCCAATCTGGATACTGCTGCAGTGCTCAGGCAGGAGGTAATTAAGAATCAGTTTTGAGGTTATTCTGATAAATGCGGTTCCTTGGGTTACAGTGATTATTCTTTTAGATATAAGAGAAATAATGATAATAAGGAAATTATACAGATCAATTTTTCATAATTAACTGGGAAGATTTTGTTTGTTGGTTTATAAGGAGATCTGGGAGTTAAAATTAAGAGAAGTACTTGTATAATTATTAGTGAGAATTTGAAACAGCTTTAGGAAAAAAAGTGTTTATAGTAAATTTGAATTAGTCACATCAACTCAGCAAAGGCGAATGTGGGTCTTTCATCTGTCTACCAAATATGTAGTTAGAACAACTGGACAGATGCTTTTAGAGTATCATCATATGCTCTACCTTGGACCTGCCAGCTGTCTGAGCCACAGAAGCAGAGTGTGGGTGATGATGCTGTGGAATACAACATCACCTTTACAAACAACAACAAAGCAAGAATCACCTCTGGCCTACAGAAAAGTGTTGGCAACATTTGTTAAGTACACACATGAATTTTCTTTTTCTTTTAAATTTTTCAATTAAGCCATATATTATTTAATGATCTGTGGTGAGAAATGACTAAGTCTGCTTTATAAACAAAAATGGCTTCTGTAGACCTGGAAGAGTGGCTCAACAGAGGAAATACATGAAATTGTAGTTCCTAAAAAAATAGGCAAGGAACAACATACCGAAGCCCAAGGGGAAATAAAGTTGTCAAAAAAAGGTTTTAAAACTGAGGATCTGCACCTCCTTAAATGGGACACTCAAGGTCTCCTCTTCTCTAACATCACACAAAGCTAAGCACACAGCCAAGAGCAGCAAAGCCCCTCTTCAAGAAAGTGGAAAGCCCTGGAAGTTGAAAATCATCAAGTCTGGCTGCTATAAAGCAGCCCCTCTCAGACACATTCTCATTCCTGACAAATACCCACCCACCAGCAGGCCTGGAAGACACATGGTGACCACAGCAAGTTGTCAAAACTTATCCTTATAAAATGTCCATCTTCCAAAAGCACAATCTTTGCTCAATGCCATGTTTTCCTTGGAAGACAGCTCTTCTGACAGCTATAAAAAGGTGGCTAGAATTGATGAGGTTAGCTCTCATAGTTAAAATAACGCATGTTAAAAATGTAAAGGTAAGTAATGATGGCAGAATGTTTTATCAAAAACAAACCGTATAACAACAGAATACATCAACTTTGTTCCTCTACTACAAAAAACTTCATATTTTTAGCATTCCTCATTGGATAAAAAAAGAAAATTGGAATTAAGTTATTTGGCCCTCCTGCTTTAATTTCCTTTCTTATTCTCTAACCTCAGGTGGCTTGCCTAGCGCTACATGGCCTAGGCTACATATAAAGTTCACAGCTCCCTGCCTGATCTCATGATCCTCTATCAAAACAGTGCTTTCAAAAGTGTTTCCTGTCTAGCTCTGCCCTTGCGTGAGTGTTTTCTTGGCTGCATCAAGCTGCCGAATTAAATACCTTTGGTAGAAAACTGCAGAGAACTCAATATAGCCCTGTCCCCCTCTCCACCTTAGGCCTGACATCCCGAAGTGACTTAGGAAGTACTCTAATGGTTACCAAATTTTGGGGAACTGATTTAACTTTTGCAGGCTAAACATGTGTTTAGGAGAGACTGCATCACTAATCATCACTTGACCTTGTGACACACCAAAAGTTGCTGATTTTTCTTTTTTCCTGAAAAAGAAAGAAAAGAAACAACAAAAAACAACTTTTACCAGCTAGTGCAATGATGTAAATGCAAAATCAGGTTGTAAGGCGACTGCGAACATGCTGACTCCCAGATGTTTGACAGAACTGTGCAGCAACAACACAAAGGAGGGTTAACAGTCTCTGCCACGAACTCTCGGTTACTTACTTTCTTTCTTTCTCTCTCTCTCCACACACGCACGTGCACACACACACAAACACACACTTCTTACAAGGTCAATTTTATGTGGCCGTCAAAGTACTTAGGATAGAAGAGAAATGAAAGTTTGTCCATCACTTGTTAAATTCCAGTCCATCAACTATGGATGAAAAGGTCGTCTTTGAAAATACAGAGAATTTTCCAAATCTATTACTATTACTGACTTCAGCAATAACTAAAGTGTGGTTTCTTTGAATATATACTTATTGGTACTCCATCTTTAAATAAGTTTGCACACAAGTCAAATAAGATATAACCTTGAATGGAGATCTGCATATTTTACTAAATATCTGCACCCTCCCCCGCTGCCCCATGCACGGGCTTCTTTTTTATGTATTCACCCTTGACTCACACTATTCCTGGTGGAAAATTTCCAGAAGAAAGCCAGATTTACTTGTCAGATTTACAATATCAAAGAATCTCTAATATGAATGGATCCTTTAAAAGAAAAGCCAAACTTCAGGTAATTACATTCAAATTCCTTAATCACATTTTCTGAGCTCAACGGGAATTGTGGTGTTTCTTTGATGAATCTCTTCTCCAGAGCCACACGAATGCAGTACACATCACAAACTCTTCTTTTGAGGGATAAATGTAAGGACTCCTCCTTGGCAAAATATTATTTCAAGTGTATATTTCTTATGTTTTCTTTTTCATGCAGCTAGAAGCAGTATGTACGTATTTATACCACTCTCCTCATTTTGGAGGCAAAATGGATATAGATTATCTGAGGAATATTTGCAAGTATATAGTTTACCAACAGTGGTAGACATTATTACAGCTCAACAATATTTTCTTCTTCCTCACTTCAGGGCACACAGGAGGATTATACTTCCCCATCCCCTTAAAGTTCTAGTCCACCATTCTCCAGTGGAACTTTCTGTGATGATGGAAATGTTCTACATCTGGCACTAATATGACAGGCACTGGACTGGTCACATGCGTCTATTGAGAACTTGTAACGTGGCTAATATAACTGATAAGCTGAATTTTAAATTTCATCTAAATTTTATTAACTTAAATTTAAATAGTCACATACAGTAGTGGCTACTGTAGTGGACAGCACAGTTCTAGCCCGTGAGTTGTGAAAAGATGTGGCCAGTATGAGACCTCCAGTGAGTCCTACAATAATTCAATGGCAAAGCCTTAGTCAACCTGGGTCCCTGAGTGGAGATGACACAGAGTAGAGACCTTTGCAACTTGTGAGGGACATGCGGTGTGAACAAGAAATAAGTCTTTTTGGTCTTAAGCCATTGAAATTTGGAGGGGTTTTGGTTACCTCAGCATAATCTGGTTTATCCTGATTAATACACCAGTAAAGATAATAATTATAGCCTCTTTATTAATTTACCACTAGTTCTAGGCATAATAGTTGTACTTTATATGTACTAACTCTAGTTTTTATGACAACCTTGTAAAACAAATATAATGTCCCCGTTTTCTGGGTAACAAAATTATGGCTGGGGTATGTTAGATAAACTGCAATGTTCACACAGCTAATAGGGTATCAGAACCAGGTTTCAGACCCAGATCTATCCTCATATGTCAAAGTAATGTTTTCTGGTCATACCAACTTTACGAATAATTTAGTCAGAAAAGTCACTAGTTTACAAGAAAGAAAATACAGCAAGTATCGATCTTTGTGAAGACTCTATCAGTCAAATATTATCTCTGTGAAAATATCAAGCTCTCATTTTATGCAGGGGGCTGGAGATGTACCTGCTCAAGCAGACTAAAACTATTTCTCTAAAGATGTATCAAAGGAGCTGTGGTGGCACAACAGTTAAGTGCTTGGCTGCTAACCAAACAGTTGACAGTTCAAACCTACCCAGCAGCTCCAGAGAAGAAAGACCTAGTGATCTGCGCTGTAAAGATTACAGCCAAGACCCATATGAGGCAGTTCTACTCTGTCAAATGGGGTCGCTATGAGTTGAAATCAACTCGACAGCACCCCACAATCCACAACAACAGTAAAGATGTATCATAATATAAAACTAACTGCCTGACCTGAGAAAAAAGGGTGGATAACTTTAGGCATTTTATTACCTGCTGGGAAAACTGAAGAAGAAATCTTAACACATTTTATATTCTTGTTACTATGACAGTAAGTAATTCCTCTACTCAAAGTAGTAAAAATAAGTCTTGTTAGTAATATTTTTCCCACAAAGAGAAAATTCCCCTAGTCATGAAAGAGTTAAGGGAGACCAAAATTAGACACAGTTCATGTTAAAGGTTAGAAGAATAATCAGTCATTTGAAAAACACTACATAAACATTTTTCCGGATGTAATTTTCAGTCCAAGGATACATTTCCCAGTAGAAATCAGCAGCTAAAAAGGAAATCATTTCGTCTCCATAAGTGCCAAATTGTATCCTGATTTTTCCTGGTCTGGCTCAACTTTCAAAACTAGTGGTTCAACTTCTGCAATCTTTCACCCAATGACTATGTAAACACATCTTTATAAGACAGACATAATCCTTGGGTGGGCCAATTTATGTTGGATTATGAAAATACTTAAAATACAAAATCATATAATGACTGTTGTCCTTTGGTTTTTCACTAAAGGAAAGAAAAATCCATTTAAAATTGGCAGTGGTTATGTGAAGATAACATGACACATATGCATTGCTTTCTCTTTTTTCAATATCTCTGAAAATAAATATTACTGATGATGCATTGCCTCTTATATTTTGACAATATGTAAATTAAGAATTTGCAAATATACCTCTAATGTATTTACATGCCACAATGCACCACACAATTGGAATTAATTAAACTCTTCACACCAGGCCAGGAAAAATTCTCACCCTTGGAAGTACTTTGGATCTTTTCTATTCGGTCAGAGGTTATAGAAACATTAGTTTTAAGGATAAAGTAATCTTAAATAAAAACCAAAAGATTCATTCAAAATTTATTACTGCCTCCAATTCATATATATCTCTCATTGTTTATAGAGTTTCCCATAACACAATTCAAGTAGAATTTCAGCCCTATAGCTGGGAGAAATCATAAATTTTAAATCTTCATGGAAAGGTAAACTCTGTTTTTTCACTTTTCCCTTGAAATTCTAGAGCTTTTATAGTTAACTACAAAGGAATCATGAAAAATCTATCTTCAACATTTAGCATGTGGAGGCGAAGAATTTTAACTTTTCCTCCAATAGATAAAGTTATGTAAAAGAAGGCATTTTGGGAGTCTATGGAGAGTGCAGAATGAATTATAGTTATGAGAGCTGGAAAAGTCTGGTAGAACATTAAGGGATTTTCACATCTGTGTCTATACATTCATGTCTTGGGAATAATGTATCTCCAAAACCATTCACAGAAAAATGTTGTAAAGTACTCTTTCCTTCAGTAAGCAAAACTTAAAGTTACAGTCACAAACATTTTATTTTCATCATTACTGTTAAGAATTACTTCAAATATCCATAACATCATACTGATAAAAATGATTTCTGATAATATTATTATAAGCAAAGAATTTTAAATAGCTTACTTCTACAACTATTTCTACAAAATGTATAGTATAATAATCCATGAAAAATTTTCTACTGGCTAGATTATTCTTTCATCCTTGCTCCTGAGGAAACAAATAAGTATGTTATTGAAGCAGTATGAACAGCCTGTAGTAATGGACGCAGCATAATGCACATTTTTCTTTCATGTGCTACAACAGGCTATTGAATGATACACTTTTGTAGCACAAACATCTAAATTTCAAACTCAAAAAATTTTCACTGAGTACTAGGACTTATTAGAAATACATTTTCCTGTTCAGCCCAGTGACTCTGCCTAAACCAGCATGAACTATTTAAATATTTTCATTTAATTGTAATTAACAGACTTAAAACTTTAAAGTTGTTTACCAAAATTAGAAACACTTTAGTTCTTCTGAAATGAGTATACACATATAACAGGCATTCAAAACTAAAAATTAATGGTTGATTACTTCAATCTAGCTTTTTAGTTAAAATATTTTGCATTCTTTTCTGATTTAAAACACTCTCCTATGAAAGCCACTGTTATTTATAAGTGAAGAAAGAAAGGGGAATTTCTCCTACTTCTCCCCACTCCTCACTTTGCCATTGTCACCTGTATCTATTTCCAGGAAGCCAATATTCATTAGGGTTAATCTGCCTACTAAATGAATAAACAAAGGATTTCTCTGTCACTAAGAGGCCAGGTGAGCCGATAGCATCTTCTAACACAGAAAATCATCTGTACCATATAGCTCAGGAAATTACCTGCTGCAATCCCACACCTGGGATCATTTGGCAGGCAGTGCTGTAATGTTGAGTAATATATGGAAAATGGACTATAACCATTTTTTCAAAGGACTGAAAATCTCCCATATTTTAGAACAGAGGAACATTTTTATATAATTAACTGTATAGCTCACCAAGGACAACTAATGGAGGGAAAAAAAAACAAGGAACTTTTCCACGTTTTTGTTTCCCAAAGAAACAACAGTGGATGTAAGAACTGATGCCAAAATACCAACAGGCAATGAAGAACTGATGCAAAAATACCAGTTATTCTGTGGATCTTTAATATCTTAAAAATAACATAACAGTTCTATAAAAGAATGTAGTTAATAAATCAAATATGAGGAATACATTGTTATATTACAATCCCTACTTTCATATACAGATCAGTTCAGACTAAGTGAGTTGACCTCTGTGATTCATCAACATGCCAGGGAAAGAACTCAACCCCAATTAAATATTAGTATATTAAATTGATAATAGTGCCTTCCTATGTTTCCCTTTGCAGAGCAGAATTCCAGGTCTTATTTCCCTGCAGAAATCATTTTTTCAGCTACATGATCCAACAAGAAATCATTGGTAGTAAAAAAACAAACATAAAACAAAAGCAACAGAAATGAGGTCAAAGATATCTGACCTCTCTCCAAATGTAAAAAAACAAACAAACAAACAAAGAAATATATCCTAGATACAAGTTTTAAATAACATTTGACAGTCTGAAAACTATGTGGTATAAGGAGATAAAAGAACTGGGAGACTGATTTGATTAGTTACATGACACTGAAGTAACAAAACTCATTTATAAAACGTGGAACCCAGTAGTGACTAGGGATATTACCTTCTCAAAATTATGTTCAGTTCTACAGGTGGTCTGGTTGTGATAGAGAATGAAATAAGACTAAATCTTTTACGCTGCTGGCTAATGACAATCAACCAATGTATTATCCTTGACACATGGGCCATTAAGTTGCTGACCCTGGCGCTAATTCTTTATTCAGCTCTTAATAATATGCTTAAAGAGACAAACTACTGGGCAGACTGTATACCATTCTTGAGAGGGAACAGAAACTGGAAAATAAAAAAGACTTAGGAAAAGGTTCATCAACATTTAATGAGAGCCCATTGTATGTCAAATCCCATATGAAACAGGACTGGATTTACTCAAGGGTGATAAAAAAAAAAAAAAAAAAACCAGATACAGTCATTGCACACAGTTATGTGTTATCATTATTATTATTTTGGAAAGAAGAATTTCTTCCCTTCACATGTTTTCCTGGTTGTTTTTAAACTGAACATGTCATATATGATATATGCAGATCATCAGATACTGCAAAATCATCAAGAGGGGTGTCCATTTGGGAATAACACAATCAGTGGGGAAGCAGTGAAGATGAGAGTCACTCTGGGCTACATGCTCATTGCACCTAAAGAAAATGCAGAGAAGAGAGAAATAAAAAGGACTTAACCAAAATATGGGACCTTTCATAGTCTTTATCTTTTGAACTAGGTGTTCTGAGATAAGCCATTTAAACATAAATCAAAGTAAATGCAAAATATATGTGAGTCCCAATAGCCAACAGCCATATGTACTAACAACAGATGCTATATACATGAATGTCATATATAGATATTTCTGAATTTATTTTTACTGAGAGGGTTTTTTTGGTGTATGTGGGAAAATTTAGCATGTCAGTTTAAGGAAACGTATATGATTTCCCTTTCAAGATCTTACAAAAACATATGGGAGCAAGATAATGTTTGTCCTGACCTGCCAAAATCCTGCGGAGATCATCCCAAATCCACATCACATTCCTGAGTACTAATGCTCACACTGGGGCTTCTGCATTAGCAGATGTGTGAAAATGCATGTACTCAGGGAACTCCCTCATGGCCTCACATCTAAAGATGCTCCTCTACATCAGTTATTCCAGCCAAAAGCTGAAATGATATTTCCAAGTTAAGTATACCTTCATTTAAGCCAGTGTCTGGACAGAAAAATTCAACTGAAGTGTTTGTTATCTGGCTCAGAACCAAGAGGAGCCTGAATGAATGTTAGACAAATTTTCAGGAGGCCTCCCATATTCCACTCCCAATCCTCAAGTCAGATCAAAGACTCTGGTAAATTTTTCCTCAGTCATGTAACAACTACTAGCAATCAAACATTCCTATTTCAAATGTATTACTGAAGAAGCACACGTATGATTCCAGTTGTGATTTAAAATTAGGAGGGCTGTTCGACACTGCAACTAGTTCATTATTTGGGCTGTGGAAAAAAATATGCTGAAAACATTAAGGGAACCAAACTATCACTGCAGCCTTCCTATTTAAAATAAATTTTTTTTCAAGAATGTTTTTGAGCCTTATAAAAGTAACACAAGCTCACTGTAGAAAACTTTGGGAAAATTTAAAAAAGAAATGTAACTATCCACAATCCCATAAGCAGTGGTCACAATCTTAATTATAAAAAAAACATAAAACAAGACCAAAAAAGAAAAAAGAAAAAAAAAAAGGACCTCTAAAAATGTTAAAGGGCTTATTACAGCTTACAATAAAGCCCTAACAGTTATGAACATCTACATATCAAATAATATAACATTGACATTATGTAGCAAAACTACCAAAATAACTGGAGAAATAAAGAAAAGAATATTAGTGGCATGAGATTTTATTTTCCCTTTCTCTGTCAATAACAGGTATGTGTGTGTGTGTGTGTGTGTGTGTGTGTGTGTGTGTGTGTGTGTGTGTATATATATATATATATATATATATATATATATATATAAAACCACCACTCACCTGTCAGTTGTCTTACTGGGATGCTGGAAGCTAATACCGCCAGTATTTCAAATACCAGCAGGGTCACTCATGGTAAACAGGTTTCAGTAATCTTCCAGACTAAGATAGACTAGGAAGAAAGGTCTGGTTATCTACTTCCAGAAAATTAAAACCTTATGGGTCACAACAGAACACTGTCCAACTTGCTTGCTTTGGATATATCACTGGGAAAGACCAATTGCTGGAGTGGTACATCATGTTTGGTGAAGTAGAGGACCAGTGAGGGTGAGGAAGACCCTCAATGAGATGGACTGGCACAAAGCCACAACAACAGAGTCTAACATGCTGGTGACTGTGAGGATGATGCAGGCTGGACAACACTGTGTTCTATTGTATATAAGGTTGCCATGATTCAGAGCTGACTTAAGTGCAGCTATCTATCTCTATTTATATATATGACATCGGAAGACATTAAAAACAACAACAATGCAATTAATGAAGTAAATCTAACTGATATGAATGTGTGCAGACCCCATAAGGCTTTCAAGGCTGTGACTTTTTGGAAGCAGATCACCAGGTCTGTCTTCCGAAGCACCTCTGGGTGGGTTTGAACCACCAACCTTTCAGCTAGAAGTTGAGTGCTTAAACGTTTGTGCCATTCTTCCTACTTTTAACATATATTTGAAAATTTTCATAATAAAGTGTTAAAGAGAAAGAAATGTTTATAATAGTCAACTTATTCAGAAACATAATACACTTTTTATTACATAATTGATCTCTATCATTCTGTAGGGTTTCACAGTTTTTTTAATATAAGCTTTACATATTTCTTATTAAAAACCAAATTCGTTTTCAGTGACTCTGTAGGACAGAGCAGAACTGCCCCAAAAGGTTTCCAAGCTGGTGGATTCAAACTGCCAACCTTCTGGTGAACAGCCATAGCTCCATTTCTTATTAAGTTATTTGTAAATATTTTATGTTTTTCTGTACTATCAGGAATGGAATATTCTAAAGAAGCAGATTATCTAATTAGTTTTTACTGGCTTATAGTATGGATGTTGCATGTTTAGCAAGTATCCTATCAATATAATAAGCTATTTAAAAGTTGATGCTCTTGAATCTTCTATTTCAAAAATAATATTGTCTGCAAAGGATGATTTTGTAAAGTTATATGTTTTCTTTACATTTTATATTATTACTGTATGGCCTGAAACTTACAAAGTAATTGTATAATAATGGTCATAACATGATAGACTTTTTCCTAGTTCAAGATACCTATTCTTTATTATTTAAAGCATATAACTTTCTATTTCTGGTTACCTCAGAATAAATTCATAAGGTTTTCACTGGCCAATTCTTTCAAAGTAGACTGCCAGGTCCTTCTTCCTAGTCTGTCTTAGCCTGGAAGCTCTGCTGAAACCTGTCCACTGAGGGTGACCCTGCTGGTATTTGAAATACCAATGGTAACGCTTCCAGTATTACAGTAACACACAAGCCACCACAGTACGACAAACTGACAAACACATGATGGACTGTGAGGATGGTGCGGAACCAGGCAATGTTTTGTTCTGCTGTACATGGGGTCTCTATGAGTAGGAACCAACTCGACAGCACCTAACAACAGTAGAATAAATCTCAGGAATAAATGCTGAATTTTATCCAATCCCTGTCCACCATCTAGTGAGCTTATTTTCTTATTGGATCTGCTGATATTATATATCACAACAATAGATTTTCTAATATGGGATATATGATATTTGGTCATGGTACTCTAATTAATGTTCAGTTTGGTTTGCTGGTATTTGGAATTTCTGAATCTAAACTCATATGTAAGATTGATGCATAGTACTCTTTTTTGTATGTGACACTTGTTAGATTTTAATCATTCATTTTAAAAAGCCTTTCTTACAGGGGATTAGAAAAATCCTGGTTATTTAATGTCCTCAGTAGGTGTTACAAAGTTCCTCAATGCTCAATGCTATTCATTATGAAACAGGAAAAGGGAAGAGGCCACAGACTGCAAGCACAAAGGTGAGATAATGGCTTCCACCTCACTTGACTGTCAGCCTTAGTTAGCATGAAGTGTGTCTAGAGACTCCCAACCAAGCAACCATTTAAAAATATATAGAATATTAAAGTAATTGACAAACATAGGAACTGCAACTTTTTGGAAGATAATTTAAAAAACATAATGCATTTTTTTCAGTGTTAATCTGGAATAAGAAACAAGAAAACTAGGTTAGAAAAAAATTATCGATACATATTTCACACAGTAGCACCAAAATCCTAAGAAGTCAGTCCTTACTTTGGTAAATGTTATTCAACATTTCTAAAGCTCATTGGAGTCCTTACAGTCAATACTAGTTTGCAACAGATTCAAAATTAACATTTCTTCTCTAAAAATAAAACAAAAGAAAAACTACATCATGCCTCTTAAATTCTTCATAGAAAATAGTACCATTGGTTTCCCGCCAGGAAAACAAATACAAGATGCCACTGCACTTATTACTCTTGAATTAGAAGCCATAGTTGCATAAACTAAAATTGGCTCAACTCTCCAAACGGCAGTAAACATCTAATTGTATAGTTAAGAAGAATAACAACAATAAGCAAACAAAAAACCAAAGACCAAATAAAAATCTACAGAGTGACCTGCAGAAAGAAAATACTTTCTTCTTTGGGGTAGGCTCTTGATTTTATAAGGTACATTACATTCTGATATAGAACAAATTAGAAACAAGTTGTTCACTTATATTTTATTTTTTTCATATACATACAGATGGACATATACACATACATTTTGTTGGAACATTTAAGAGTAATTCCAAAGCAGATTCCACTTACAGGAAGTAGATATATGTCTCATTATTCCTCCTACTAAGTACAACTAAAAACCCTGGACATTATATACAAAACTACCATAAGACACTGAAAAGTAGAGAAAAGAAGGAAGACTGGTTAGGGATCTCAGGATATGAGGAATGACATGTTGGTGTTTCTTGAATTTTCTTTTTGCCTCATACATCCTAGATTTGGAGCCAAAGAAGGCAGCAAACTGAAAATGCCAATGGACACAGCCAAAAAAAAAAAGACCAACCAAAGCCTGATCCCTCTGGTCAAAGGAACAGAAAAGGGGCATCCTAACAAGACAGAAAGATGACTTTGAGAGCCATCCAAGTCATTCTGTGTATCAATAGTTCATTCCTTTTTATTGCTGAGTAAGTATTCTGTTGTGTGGACACGCCACCGCTTAACTATTCACCTACTGCAGGACATTTTGGATGTTTGCAGTTCTTGGCTATTACAAGTAAAGCTGCTATGAACAATCAAGTGCAAGTGTTTGTGTGGATATAAGTTTTCATTTTCTTTGAGATAAAGGCCAGGAGTGCAATTGCTGGATCATATGGTAAATATATGTTTAAAAGAAAACTGACAAACTATTTTCACCAGCAATGTATGACAGATCCATTTTCTCTGCATCTCTGCCAGCACTGGGTGTTGTCACTATTTTTTATTTTAGCCATTTTAACTTGCATTTCCATAATAGCTAATGTCTTAGTCATCCAGTGCTGCTATAACAGGAATACCACGAGTGGGTGACTTTAACAAATAGAAAGTTATTTTCTCACAGTTTATGAGGCTAGAAGTCTGAATTCAAGGTGCCAGCTCTAGAGGAAGGCTTTCTATCTCTGCTGGCTTTGGAAGAAGGTCCTTGTCTCTTTTCAGCTTCTGTTTCTTGATTCCTTGGAGATCTCATGTGGCCTGGCATCTATTTTTCCCTATCTGTGCTTTCTTCTCTGTGTCTAATCTGCTCTTTTTATATCTCAAAGGTGATTGGCCTCTTAGCATAACAAAGAAAACCCATTCCCAAATAGGATTATAACCACAGGTATAACCAGTTGCCCTCCAGTCGATTCCAACTCATAGAGACCCTATAGGACAGAGTAGAACTGCCCCTAGGGTTTTTAAGGCTGTAATCTTTATGGAAGCAGACTGACACGTTTCTACCTAGGAAGAGCAGCTTAGCGCTTACCCACTATCCCACTAGGGCTCCTTCCACAGGTATTAGAAAAAAACAAACAAACCAGACTTGTTGCCCTCCAGTCAACTCCGATTCCGACTCATAACGACCTTATAGGACAGAGTAGAACTGCCCCACAGGGTTTCCAAGGAGTGGCTGGTGGATTCAAACTACTGACTTTTTGGTTAGCAGCCATAGCTCCACAGGTATAGGGGTTAGGATTTATGACATATATTTTTTGGAAACACAATTCAATCAATAACAGCTAATGATATTGAACTTATTTTTTGTTTATTCGCCATCTGTATATACTCTTCAGTGAAATGTTTCTTCTTTCCTTGGCCCATTTTGTAATTGGGTTTTAAGATTTTAAGAGTTCTTTATATATTTATATATTAGTAATTTGTCAGATTCATAGTTTGCAAATATTTCCTCTCACTCTATAGCTTTCCATCCTCCTAACAAGGTTTTTCACAGAACAAAAGTTTTTAATTTTAATGAAATACAATTTATCAATTTTTCCTTTTAGTGACTGTTTTTGGTGTCAAGTCTAGGAACTCTTTGCCTGGCCCTAGAGCTCAAAGATTTTCTACTATCTCGTTTTCTAAAAGTTTTCTAGTTTTATGTTTTCCATTTATATCCATGATGATCCATTTTCAGATAGATGAACCTCAAAGGCATTATGCTGAGTGAAAAAAAGTCAATCTCAAAAGGTCATATAATGTACGATTCCATTATTTAACATTTTCAAAATGAAAAATTTATAGAGATGGCAAACAGATTGCTGGTAGCCAGGGGTTAGAGATGGTGGTGGGGAGGGAGTTAGGTGTGGCTATAATGGGGGTAGCACAAGGGAGATCTTTGTAGTGATGGAATACTTCTGTATCTTGATTGTGGTAGTAGTTACACAAATCTATACATTTGATAAAATGACATAAAAGTATACATACACTTTAAACCAATGTCAATTTTCTTTCTCCTTTATGAAATGTGGACCTAATAAGTAGAGCTAGTAAGTTTCCTTGGACTGGATGTGTTTTATATAGTGGCATCATTAGCAAGATTAGAGTCTTCTAAGATTAATTTTTGCCCACCCCATTAAGACAAGATAGTTCTACATACACAAGTCAATATTTTCTTCATCTACAGGAGTTAAAAAAAAAAAAAGTTTGAGTACAAATAGCTGTCTTCTACAAAGCATTGTGGTCTCCCTGAAAGTGCTCAACCTTGGAGCTGAAGGAACCAGAATATGAATCCCAGCTTTCCAGTTATTAAACATGAGATCTTGCAGTGAAGAAATGGGGGTGGGGGAGGTACTTAATCTCTCTAAAACTCAGCTTTCTTGTGGGTAAGAATACCTTTCATGGCGGGGAAACTCTTTACCCTCTGTAGTCCTTCATCCACAAGGCAGACATCATCTCTTCTGGGAAGCCCTCTGATTCCTCCAAAGGCTAGTTAGGTACTCCCATAGTACTACTGCCTCCTGCACTAAACTATAAACAATAGAGAGCTGATTAAATAATTTATGGAACGTATTTAAAAAAACAAAAAACAAAAACCAAACCCATTGCCACAGAGTTGATTCCAACTCACAGAGACTCTATAGGACAGAGTAGAACTGCCCCATAGGGTTTCCAAGGAGTGGCTGGGGGATCTGAACTGCGGACCTTTTGGTCAGCAGCCCATCCCATGGAAAATAATATAGTCCTTAAAAAGTGGCATGGAAGGATGTTCATGAGACACACATACAGAGAAAAAAATGCTGGAAGTATATCATCTTTAGATGATTTCAAATCTTTTTGTTTTTGTTTTGCTTATGTATTCTAATGTTTCTAAAACAACAATGTAAAAGCAATGTGTTTTAAAGTACAATAAAAATATAGAAGATTAAATTCCTCATATATGAGACCTTAAAATCAGTTAAGAATAAAAAGACTCCAACGGCTGATTAACATTTTTTTCAATGCTCAACCTCAATAGCAATCAAATAAATATAAATTAAACTAATTATTCTTTTTAGTCTACCCAACTAAAGTCCTTAAAAAAAAATAAACAAATAAACCCAGCGTTATCAAAGCAAGAATAAGAGGAGGAAATGGGCAATGACAAACTCAGCTGAATGGAGTATAAATTGGAACAACTTTCCATAAAGCTTATTGCTGTCAAGTTGATTCTGATTCATAGTGACCCTATAGCACAGAAACCCCATAGGGTTTCCAAGGCTGTAATCTTTACAGAAGCAAACTGCCACATCTTTCTCCCACAGAGTGGCTGGTGAGTTCAAACCATTGACCTTTTGGTTAGCAGCCGAGTGCTTAACCACTGCGCCACTAGGGCTCCTTAGTACAACCTTACTAAGGGCAATCTGGCAATATGAAAGTGTCAAATGACTTAAAAATATACATATTCTAGACCCAGAATTTCCACCTCTAGGAGTTTATCCTAGAGAAATAATCAAAGATGTCCATAAAGATTTATATACAGGAATTTTATATATTCTGAATTAGTATATTAAAAAAAATAGAAATAACCTAAAAGTTTAATAGTAAAGGACCAGATAAATAGTTAAGATCATATAACCATTAAATATGTTTCCAAAAATATTTAATGACTTGAAGGAAATCTGCTGATGACAGAAGTAAAATTATAAAATATTGTTTATTATATTGTCAATTATAAAATATTTTTAAACAGAAAAAAAGAGTAGACATTTAGAAGTAACACAGCAAAATGTTAAGAATGACAATCTCTGTGGGATAAAGCTAGGTTTAAAATTTTCTTCTTTATACATTTCAGTATTTTCCAAAATTTCTAGAATAAATGTATACTTACAATCAGGATAATCTTTTAAATAAAACACCGATGTGTGACAAATGACTTCAACCAGACCTCCTAGCACCGTTTCTTTTCCAAAGTATACCAATGCTAAATCTCTTCCACCTCTCTTTTTTTTCCATTCACACTGAAAGCAAGAGGTATAAGAATTCTGCAGGTTTTTGCTCTAATATCAGCACAGTCATAGCTTTTCATAGGTCTGCTTTTCTAGCCACACTCTAGTTTGTATTGAAAACCTCACAAATGAAAGGAGCCTTCTCCTATGTTTTTCTGTGATCATTCGGTTTTAAGAAATTAAAGAAATTAAGAAAGCAAAACCCAGGTTTTAGGGTAAACCACCTGGGTGGAAAACTGGGCTTGTGCAAGGCAGGTTTCCAAAGTACTAGGCCCTGCGGCAGGGTAGTTTCAATAAACGTAAGTAGGGAGTATTTAAATAGCACCCAATTTACTTTTTATTTTCATAAAAAGAGAAGGATGAAAGAGGTAGAGGTGCAGATATGGTACCATTAAAAGCCACAGCTGAGCCAACAGCAGGGAGGAAACCCATGGAGGTTACCTGAAATGTGTATTATTACACAGCCTGTGATGATAAAACCTTCACAAGTTTTTCCTATTCTCAGCTAATTCTCGATTTATAATACAATTTGGTGCCCTACCAAAGGATACTACAAGCTTCAGCCAGAAAACTTTTTAAGTTTTCTCGGTGGTTACTTGTAGACCTATCAGCAGCTATAGGCCTACTGGGCTTACTTTGAGAATGTTCTGCTCCAGGATGGGCAAAGTTACTGTGGTAAACACAAGGTAAGACAAACTTTTAAGTATCATTTTTATGGTTAGGGGAAATATTTTTCATTTCTTTAAAGCCTTGAGACACCTTGGGAACATGAAGATGCTTATAATAGAGTCCTTTAACGAAGCAGGTATAGATAGGGGTAATGCAGGGAATCTCTCACAAGGTGACATGTAATTCCTGATTTTGAGCTCACAGGGCTGGCAGGATCCTAAGTGAGTGAGACTGTTAACAGTCTCACTTACTTCATGAATGATGAAGTATGAGATTATGTGTGGATATGAAAAGCATAAATCTCAATCCCTTAAAGTTGCTCAAATAGTAATCATTGATGTTCCAAAGCATTTGTCTTATGTTCCACAACCAAAACACTCAAAAACCAAGTCTGCTGTATTTTGTCCTTATTTTCAATTTGACAGAAAAGGTTTCTTTAAGATAACAGCAGAAAAGTGTGTTTTAGGTAATCCATGGTCAATGACTTGCCTTCTAAAAGCCTGGAATTATGCTTAAAGCCCTAAGCGTCTTTGCTGATGTGCGTGTGTGGGTAGGGAGGTGGAGTGGGAGAGAGGACAGCAAGCCCACTCAACTCCTGGAATTTTTACAAAAAAGACAAAACTTTCCAAGTGAAATAGTCATTTTGGTAAATGAAACCATTTGTAACTTTAGAGCAGTTTTTTCCTTCCAAAAAGTATCATAAGAAAAATCCACACTGTGCTCTAATAGGCTATAAAGCTTTGGTTTAAAGAAGGGTCAACAAGAACTAAAACCACTAATGCCATACTTGTTGAAGCAAGAGTGTAAGGGCAGTGAAGCCCCAACACTTCCAGGATCCCAGTGAAAAGTCACCCAGGCTAAAAATGATCTGTCTAAATTGTGCCAAGAACAAAGTTTTACAGCCAAGTTAAAATCCTCTGTGCATATAGGGCCTGTTAGAAAAATGCTGACATATTCAGTACCTTTGGGAGAGTCTTTCCTTTACAGATATGAAACAGGATTATCAAAATAGGAAGACAAAAGCTGGGAGAGAGAAACTGAAATGAGGGGAAGAGTAAAAGAGAGAGAAAGACAAATCAAGACAGAGTCAAAACAAATGTAAACAGCCCGTCTGAAATGCTCAGTAGAGGGATCTACTCCACTGAGAAAACAACTGGCTCCATTTCCTTACCTTTTTTAGGCTGAGAAAAATGGTATTTACATGTAAAAACAAATATGACTAAAGCCAAATTCATCTGGGCAGAACTACATTGAGGTTCTTTTTTAAGGAGAAGAGGCTTGAGGAGTAAATTCTGTTCCTTAGTCCTCACCAAAGCCTCATGATTTTTTCCAGTTAATTTCAGTTCAATAGGGGCTGTTGTTGTTAGCTGCCCACCAGTCAGCCCTCAACTCATAGTGACCCCACGGACAACAGAATAAAACACTGCCTGGTCCTGCACCATCCCTATGATCGGTTGCAAATCAGACCGTTAGGCCTTTATTCCTAGTCCATCTGAGTCTGGAAGCTCTGCGGAAACCTCACCATAGCAACACACAAGCCTCAACTAACAGATGGGTGCTGCTGCCCAGGAGGTACACTGGCAGGCATTCCAACCAGGGTCTCCCACAAGGTAGGTGAGAGGTCCCTGGAGTTAAAAAGCAAAGACTTCCACATACTCAGTAAGCCACAGTCCTTTACAGGACTGTCAAAGGTGCCTTAGACTACTGCAGATGTATCCAAACAATGTAGAATCCCAAATTTTGGAAACAGAAGGGATTTTGAACAACTAACAAACTTTTTACAGGTATCACCTAAGGATCAGTTGACTAATTTTTTATACAATGAAGAACTGGATTGGGGGGGGGGGGGGGGAGGTAGTAATTTCTGGTATTTAGACCCTTGTCCAAAAAATATCAGAATCTAATCTGTTATTATTGAAACTACTTTCATATTAAATCAACGTATTGAAAATGTATCTTAGAAACAGTTAATGGTGATGGTTGAACAACATGATGAACATTATTTAATGTCACTAAACTGTATATGTGAAAACTGTTGAAATGGCAAATGTTTTGTTACCTATATATTTACAATAAAAAAGTAAAAAAAATTAAAATAAAAAAACACTATGCAGTCATTCGAAAACATATTTTAATATAGAGTTATGTAAAGCATGCTCACAACAAATAAATTCATATGGCACTGTCAAAGTGGGAAGTAGTTTCTTCTTTGGAAAAAATATAAATTACTAACAGTACATTTACTTCATGGGATTTTTGTGAATAAAGGAGATAATGCATGTGAAATCCTTAGCACAGTGTATTAAGCAGTCAAATGTTACTAACACCACTATTAGTTCATCATATATATTTTAACATACAGCACAGAAACTATAGGCTGCATATAACTCAACATTTAGGCAGAGATGTTAAATATACTCTTTATTTACTTTCAATTCTGCAATTTTCCAGGAATAAACCAGTCCTACCAGGTTGTCTTCAAAAGTAACCAAAACACAAAAAACCAAACTCGCTGCCATCTAGTTGATTCAAAGCAACCGTACAGGATAGAACAGAACTGCCCCACAGGGCTTCCAAGGCTGTAATTTTTACAGAAGAAGACTGCCACATCTTTCTTCCACAGAGCGGCTGGTGGGTTAGAACTGCCAACCTTTCAGCTAGTAGCCAAGCATTTAACCACTGTGCCCTCAGGGCTCCTTTACAAACGGAGGCACATAATTCAAAATTATATCAATTTGCATTAATTTTCATGATCACAACTCAAAATAATTTAATCTCTGCCGAGGACCTCTAATGTGCATATAATTATTTTTGTACATGTTAATAGTACTGTATTCATGGAGGTTCTTTGGTAAGTTCTTTTTCTATTTTTGAAACCTATGTGTTAAAGCAAACTACAGTGAAAATTCCACCAACAACAGCAGGAGATGACAGAGGTAACACTCCACAGCCTTTCAATTTATGAATATACTGATCATATCAACCAAACAGAAGATAAAACTTAGTTACTATTTTGTAGATGAAAAAACAGAGGCATGTAACGGGCAGTTAAAGGTCCAGTAGTCAACAAGAATTAATGGACAAGAAAAACAAAGCGAATACATTATCCCTCAGGTCTACTTTCCTATCTGAGGTGTTCCTTTTAAATTTATTGAAAAGCTAAATATTGTTCTGAAATTGAGGTTTGGATATATGTCTGTATACACTATACAAAATAAACCAGAATAATGGTAACATGTGAAAACCCAAGTCCACAGGATGGGATTTGAACAGCTCTTATAAGTTTCAAAGTGACTAAGAGCTCTTAGGTCTTTATAGTAATAAATATTGTATTGTACCAAGGCCCACTGGGAATCCCCACTCATATGCTATTCCATGATTGAAGATCAAGGTGTCAGGTCCATTTAGAATCAACGAATTTTTGGTTTGTTTTGAGCTTTAATCCTCATTTTGAAAAAAGCAATTAACAACATTTACAAAGGAAATATAATCACCTTCCAAATATATATATGGTATATATGTATATACAGAGAGAAAGAGGATGAATTGTAGGTTTCAAATACTGGTATTCCATTAGTATGCATTTCCCACAGTAGAGAGAAAATGTGACCTTGGGTAATCACCATTCCTGGTGGAAAGCCTTTTTAAGCTCAAGAAACCATTACCTGATTGATAGTGGCTTTCCTAGCTAAAAAGAATGCTTACTGCTTAAAGGGTTAGGAGTCTCTCTGTGAGCCGCAGAGAGACCTAGGTGAGCCACAAATACAACAGTCTTCAATCATCGAAGAGTTTTAGCCAAAAGGCCCCTTAAAACAGAGGTGCCATTCAAGAGTGGAGGTGATATATTTTGTGATGAATGTGATGCACATACTATATGATAGAAGGAATAAATAAGGATAATATCTAAGTCAGATATATATCCTGCTACCTGCTGTCTGTATGAACTAATAAATCAAGCCATGCTATCTTGACTGAGACGCTGTTCATGTCCTGGAAAGAGTGAAGATTTCACAGATTCACATCTTTGTTCTATCACCTACTAGCTATGTGACAATAGACAAGTTACCTAACTTCCCTTAGCCTCAGATACTTCATTTTGCAAAAATTAACAACCAAATAATAACTTGTAACAGTAGCCATCAAATTGAGAAAATTTGTTAAGTCTTTTTCATGAGTAACACATGAACATGGTCCAAAACACCATATAGTGAAAATAAGGTCTCCTCACTTCTGTTCCCTAGCCACTCAATCCCCCTCCTGGGAGGCAAATACTGTTTCCAGTCAAATGCAAAATTTTGGTTTCAATGTATTATGCCAAACTGTTGAATTCATTAACATTTATTGAGGGTCTATCATGTGTCAGAACCATTCAGGGTGCTGTGGGGAATACAAAGATGACCTAATAGTCTAGAATGTGAAACGGTACACAACTAACTTTAATATGAGGCGATAAACACAATAGTAAAAGTTTAAGAACAGAAGAGAAAGTAATTAATCAAGAGGGTGGACTGGGATAAAGCATAAGAGCAGGTTGTAAGGCATTTGAAGTTTCAGGCACCATACCAAAATGTCACTAAGGTTTCTCTGATTTAGTCCCTCTGATTCAGGAACCGGGCCCTTTCCACAGCTATACAAACTCTTATTAGGGGTGTTCACTCATGACTGAGAATTTCTGACATAGGAAAAGGAAACCGCAGCCTGATAAGAGAATGTCAAAGGGTTCACTGTGGATCAGGTAAGTGCCCTCTTTAGGTAGAGAGAAACAGAAGGCTGAAAGCATCTTTTCCCAATCATGCAAATATTCTTTATTTGAAAACTATATACCCTCATGTACAGAAAGAATTACTAACTAGGGGTGGGTAGGTAGATTCAACTAAAGTTTCAAGTGCAGTTTTGGTATTCTCTACAATTCATACTCTGTAATCTTGACCCCAAGCTTTTACAGAACTTCTCAAGTCAGTTCTGACTCATGACAACCCTACGTACAACAGATCGAAACACGGCCCAGTTCTGTGCCATCCTCCCAATCGTTGTTATGCTTAAGCCCGTTGTTGCAGCCACTGTGTCAATCCATCTTGTTGAGGGTCTTCCTCTTTTTCACTGACCTTCTACTCTACCAAGCATGACGTTCCTCTCCAGGGACTGATCCCTCCTAATAACATGTCCAAATTATGTAAGATGAAGTCTCACCATTCTCACTTCTAATGAGCATTCTGGCTGTACTTCTTTCAAAACAGATGTTTGTTCTTCTGGAAGTCCATGGTATATTCAATATTCTTTGCCAACACCTTAGTCCTTAAAGTGACATCTTTGCTTTTCAACACTTTAAAGAGGTCTTTTGCAGTAGATTTTCCAATGCAAAGCATCATTTGATTTCCTGACAGCTGCTTCCATGGGCGTTGATTGTGGATCCAAGTTAAAATGAAATCCTTTACAACTTCAATCTTTTCTCCATTTATCATGAAGTTACTTAATGGACAGTTGTGAGGATTTTTGTTTTCTTTATGTTAAGGTGTAATCCATACTGAAGGCTGTGGTCTTTGATCTTCATCAGTAAGTGCTTCAAGTCCTCTTTGTTTTCAGCAAGCAAGGTTGTATCATCTGCATATTACAGGTTGTTAATGAGTCTTCCTCCAATCCTGATGCCACATTCTTCCTCATATAGTCCAGCTTCTCAGATTATTTGCTCAGCATACAGAATGAATAGGTATGGTGAAAGGATACAACTCGGATGCACACCTTTCCTGACTTTAAACTACCTAGCATCCCCTTGTTCTGTTTGAAGGATCACCTCTTGGTCTAAGTACAGGTTCCTCACAAGCACAATTAAGTGTTCTGGAACTCCCATTCTCTTCAATGCTACCCATAATTTGTTATGATCACCAAGTAAAATGCGTTTATTTAAGACTCAAGATGCCATTTAGTATAACAGGAATCAATTCTACCACGTCTCATAGGGCTGCCTATGAGACAAGCCACTGAATTGTAATGACATTACCAAAATTTTGGCAATTCTTCAATAAAACTTTTTGGCTTAATGGAATTTAGGTAAGATCTCCATACAGCAATAACTTGGGCCCATGTATAAAATGGGTTAGCTTATAATAAGACCACTCCAAATATCCCTAAAATGGTATGTCTGAAAGTTAGCATACTATAACCAGAAAGACAAAAGCAAGTTAAATTCCTTCCAGTGGATGTTGTCAGTTTTGACGACAGATCCCAGAAAACAGGAACTTGCTACAGCTAATGCTTTATAAGGGCAATCTTAAAACACAAATTTTCATGCTAGCCTAACAGACCAAAGCACTATTGAGTTGAGGGCTATAATTCCTTTATTTTTTATGGTCTGCTTATGTAGAAGCTATCAAATACGAGAAACATTCTGCTAAAACATAATGCTGCTTTAAAAGAATGTCATGGAAGAGTCAAACACTCTGCAAAGTATTTCAGTTAATCATACAGTTTACCATAGGTCCAAACAAAGAAATAGTGATCATAAACATAAGCCCTTAATAAAGGATTCTAGGTCAAGAATGAGTTTTCCAGGTGCAAGTGAGGTAATGAAGATAAAGACTTGGCATTATCAGTGTTTAAATACTTCATGGTATATTTAAAGCCTTATGTTTTATCAGAAATAAACAGTGCAACGAATAGTATCTGCTCTGTGGCAGGCACCAATATCAAGCAGGGCGAGATACAAAGATAGCCCTTGTTCATCAAGCGCTCTCTATTACAAGGCATTGCTTTTCTAGTCTTTTCCAAGGCATCCTACACATACGGTAATTCAATAATAATGCTATCACACATACCATTCCAGAAGTATCTTAAAGTCAAGCAGTGACAGAGCAATCAGAATTCACATCTATTACTAAATCGTTTTATGCCTCCATTTTTAGTATTTTCTTGTGACAAAGCTATCAGAGTCACATATACCCTAAACTCATTGGTACAAATAGTGACTTAAGAATCACTACCAGTGTAATCTCCTTCTACTCACTCCTGCCCACAGATGATGGATACCATAAAATTTGCTTACCAAATTCCTTTTCTCAGCATATCACTTAGCTAGAGAAAAAGCTCAAACTCAGATGTGTTATTATTTAAAGCCTCACTTGAAATTTAGGTTATTTGGGTCAGTGAAAAAAAAAAATTCTACTTTGGTATTAGAAAACTCACAATCACAAGCTGCAGAATATTAAAGTCACAACTTTTGCAAGATACCAGGATCACTTCAGAAGGGAGTCTTTAAAACTTCAGCACCCAAACCCCAAACATACAATGTTCTAATCCTATAAGAATACCCTGTGCTGTGATTATTATGAAAGCCTCTTAAGTACTACGAAGAATAGAAACAGGGACAAAGCTTCTATTTTTCTCCTCCCTATTCACAACTTACCAGAGTTCTGAATATGAGCATTTTTTTTCTGGTAACAACAAGCTACCTTTATAGTGTCCAGATAATTATAGGTTCAGGTCAAGAACTCTAGACCATATTGATTACATCTCTATGCAGTAAGGACCCTCCAGCACTATTTGTATCCACTATAACAGGGACAGCTTTTAAGTATCTGTGACACTAAGAATTTTCAGTCCTATCAGTGCCAGAAACGGAAAGCCAATGACCAGTCAGGCCTGTCAGTTGTTGCCTGAAGCAATAAGGACAAGCTGGGAATTTATCATACTGGAACTTCATCTGCCAGCTGCATTCACACATTTTCACCACCTGAATAGTTTATTCTCTTCAACTCCCACATGGCTCATTTCAGCATACAGTGTTTTGAAATGAATATTTGATCAGGCAGGATAGAAAGAGGTTTGGACATATCTGAGGTGTCACCATAATGCACTTTAAGTAACTCTAAGTATCAGAAGCTAGGTATCTTAGGTCCCACTCATGGCATATTTCTGATATGGACCTGTGATCCTAATTAAGTAAGATTAAATAGCACTTAGCACATTGTTGGGCACATGGCTGTTTAAATAAATACTAGTTTCTCATCTCTTTTACTTCTATCTATTGGTAAAAATTCTGAAGATTCCTCATACAGCTCTTCATTATTGGGAGGAAGGGATTTTATACTACCAGAGAAATTTAAAATTCAATCTGCTAATTTTCTAATTTTTATCAAAACTCCAAACCATCACCCAAATAGTAGGCTTATTAGAATTGCTTCATTATTTCTGGATTTCAACAGTTTGACTGTGATATACCTAGGTGTAGTTTTCTTTATATTTATCCTACTAGGGTTTCACTGAGCTTCTTGAAGCTTTGTGTTGATGTGTTTTATTAATTTTGGAAAATTCTTAGCCACTATGTCTTCATATTCTTCTTCACTGTTCTCTCCTCCCTTTCTTCTATGTATTGGAATTACACGTTAGACTGTTTGATATTTCTCCACATGCCTCTCACACTCAGTTCTGTTTTATTTCATTGTTTTTTTTCCTCTCTGATTCAGCTGTGATAATTTTTACTTGTTTTTGAGTTACTGATCCTTCTTTCTCCTGTGTCCAGTGTGCTGTTAAGCCCATCCAATAAATTCTTCATTTCAGATACTATATTTTTCAATTCTGAAATGTCCATTTGGTTCTTTTATGGATTTTGTCCATCTTTTCCTCATTCCAATAAAGGGAACTGCCTCAATATGATACAAAAAACCTTCAACTAACGTTATATTTAATAGTGAGATACTGAAACTTTCCCCCTAAGGTTGAGAAGACAAGGATGTTCAGCATCATTACTTGTATTCAACATTGTACTGGAGGTCTAAGAAAATGTAATGAGGGCAGAAAAGAAACAAGGTATAAAGATTGGAAAGAATAAAACCATCTTTATTTGCAGACAACATGATTGTGTAATAGAAGGAATCTACTAGAATTGGAACTTAGGTTTCTGGACACAAGTTCAACATACAAGAAACAGTTTATTATATTCCATATGCTATAAAGAAACAAGTGAAAATGAAATAAAATACACTATTAACAATAGTATCAGAATATCAAATAATAGAAATAAATTTTATGAAAGATGTGTAAGACTTCTATGTTGAAATTTACCAAATATTAAGAAAAATTAAAGAAGGCCTAAATAAATGGACAGCTATAAAAGGTTTATACATTGGATGACACAACATTTTTAAGATGTCAGTACTCCCAAATTTGATCTAAAGATTTGATGAAATGTCAATCAAAATCTCATTAGGAATTCTGTAGAGACGAAGAAGCTGATTATTTAATATATATGTGTATGTGTGACAGTATTGTGTATGCACGCATGTTTTTCCAAACATTTTTTGACTCAGGATTCTTTTGTGCTCTTAAAAATTATTGAAAACCTCAAAGCGGTCTGGTTTATATGGGTTATACCTATTGATATATACTATGTTAGAAGTAAAACTGAGATGTTTAAAATATTTATTAACTAATTTAAAAACAACAATAAACCCTTTATGTATTAGCATAAATTACATATTTTGTTTTTTTGTGCTTCAGGTGAAAGTTTACAGCTCAAGTTAATTTCTCACACAAAAATTTATACACATATTGTTATGTGACACTAGTTGCAATCCCTATAACGTGACAACACACTCCCCCTTCTCCAACCCAGTTTCCCATGTCCATCCAACCAGCTCCTGATCCTTCCTGCCTTCACATCCTACCTCCAGACAAGAGGCGCCCACATTTGGTCTCTTGTATCTGCTTGAACTAAGAAGTACACTCTTCACGAGTATTCTTTTATGTTTTACAGTCCACTCTAACGTTTGTCTGAAGAGCAGTCTTCGGGAATGGTTTTACTTCTGGGTTAACCAAGTGTCCAGGAGCCATGGCTTCAGGGGTTCCTCCAGTCTCAGTGAGACCATTAAGTCTGGTCTTTTTCAGTGAGTTTGAGTTCTGCTCCACACTTTTCTCCCGCTCCGCCTGGGACTCTCTATTGTTTTCCCTTGTCAGGGCGGTCATTGGTGGTAGCCAGGCACCAACTAGTTCTTCTGGTCTCAGGCTGATGGAGTATCTGGTTTATGTGGTCCTTTTTTCTCTTGGGCTAATATTTTCCATGTGTCTTCGGTGTTCTTCATCCTCCTTTGCTCCAGGTGGGTTGGGACCAATTGATGCATCTTAGATGGCTGCTCTCAAGCTTTTAAGACCTCAGATACCTCTCACCAAGGTGAGATGCAGAACATTTTCTTAAAAAACTCTGTTGTGCTAGAGAATCAATAATATCAGACAACAATCCAAGACTAGAACACAGAACAACCAGATATCAACCCAGATAGGGAAGTCACAATAATAAGCCAAAGCTAAAACATTAAAAATAGGGAAACAGAGACATCAGTATGTAAAAGATGACAACATTAAAACAAAAAAAGAAGGACTAAATAGTGTAGTCATAGAACTTTCATATGGAGAGGAAGGTAAGGCAATATTAAGGAATAAAAGATCGGTTTAAACTTAGAAAAATAGAGGTAAATTTTAAGGTAACCATAAAGGAAACTAACAAATGTACACATCAAAATAAAAAAAGAAGAAAAACATAAATTACATATTTTTTATAAAACATATTTTCCAAACAAAAAAATAATAGTGAGAAGAGTGACACTGTTTTCCCTTTTTTTTTATTTTTGGAAACCTCTATAATAGACGACAGTTGGCTTCTCATATCTGCTTATACATTCAATCTGTTGTGATGTGTTGTTTTGGTTGAAGCATGTGAAGAAAAGCTGGCCTCACTCACTTATGTAATTAGAAAAGGATGGAGCATATCAACAAAACCTGTTACTCACTGCCGGTGAGTCAATTCCGACTCATAGTGACTCTATAGTACAGAGTAGGACCGCCCCATAGGGTTTCCAAGGAGTGCCTGGTGGATTCGAACTTCCAACCTTTTGGTTAGCAGCTGAACTCTTAACCACTATGCCATCAGGATTTCTGAGCATATCAATAGCCTGTTCATATTCTGGAGATACTCTTCTTTGATATGACACGAACACTTGACAAGTTGTAGTTTCTTAAAAGTTAGTTGCCGTGTGGAATACGAAACCACATCAACTAACTCTTTGTACTCCGTACATTAAAATCTTTGATTTAATCTGTACTTGCAATGAGCCTTTTACCCATGTAAAATTTTAACATCATGAATTTGGTCATGTGGAAAATAGCAGATCTTACAAATTTTGATATATTTTATTATACAATATCAAAAAATCACATTAGTTAATATCACCACCTATTTCATTTGAAAAGTCTTTAAGTACTGGGAATCTGTTACACATATAGTGGTGAATACAGGGTTTCCAAATTCCCAACACTCTGTTAAAAGCTAGAATTTTATCACTGGTAATAAATATTGTCACTTGTTTTTCCTGAAGTAACAAATTTATTCCATTTATTTTTGAGAGAATGTGTGCCAAATATCTAACTAAATATAGTTTGCAAGTTGTTCTTTCAGGTAAAACTGGTATTCCATGAAAATAGTTGTTAGTTCAGTTCACAACACTAACAATCACAAAAGTGCTTTTCCTTAAGACAACCAATGTGCTTTATGCAGTAGTTCTACTTTGATATACAGAATATTAAAGAGATGTCACAAAGGGATTAAAATTTTAAAAAAATTAATGTATTTATGAAATTTAATAAAATTAATGATTTCTTAGTGCTTCATCAAAGACTTTATTAGGTGAATAAGGCTTTTTACATTTTTTTAAAACTGTGAATGGGTAGCAATGACTACTAGCAAAATTTGGTGCCACTACCTTTACTGTGCTAAGACACCAGAAGTTTTATCCACCATTATTTCTGCACCATCTGTGTTAAATATCAACACAGTATAAAAAAGAAAGTCAAATAATGACTTAGTATTATTACAAAAATAATTTTGGCTTCACAGACCCCTTGAAAAAGACTCAAGAACTTCCAGGGATGTGTGGACCACACTTAGGGAACTTCTAAGTATGTATGTATGTGTGTGGAAATGCAAAAAACCTAGAATAGCCAAGATACTCACGATGAAGAACTATCAGATTTCAAAACTTACTAAAACGTTTAGTATGGTATTGGTTAAAGACATATATAGATCAATGCAACAAATTAGAATTCAGAGGTCAGAGGGGGATATGATTTTCAAAAAAAGCAATTCATTGGAGGAAAGGAATATCTTTATGATAAATAGTAATTGAGCAACTGAAAGAAACCTTGCTCCCTACCACACATAATAGTAATTTGAAAAGGATCACAGACCTAAATGTGAAGGCTAAAATGATACACTTTATAGAGGAAAGTATGTCTTCAAGATTGGGTGAAAGGGAAATTTTTTTCTGCTAAACACAAAACAAAAATGGAAAAAAAAGGGAATCATTAGACTTATCAAAAGATACCATTAAAAAAGTGAAAAGGCAAGTAGATAACTGGAAAAAAATATTTCCAATACATATATCTGACAAAAGATTAATATGCAGAATATTTAGAGAACTCCTGAAATTCACTAAAGACAACAGACCCCCCAAAAATGGGTGAAAGACTTAAAAGTACATTATAAAAGAAGATATTCATGCAAGCGGCCATCCAAGGCACAACAATCGGTCTCTATTCACCTGGAGCAAAAGAGGAAGAAGGAGAGTCCAGAACAGGAGAAGGATATGAAATGTGTGACTAATTGACTCCATGAACAAACTGCCTCCTTTGTCATAAGACCAGAAGAACTGGATGGTGCCCGGCTACTATTACTGAACATTTTGATCAAAGATTTTATAGAAGAATCCTGATCAAAGAAGGGAAAATGCAGAAAAGAATTTCAAATTCTCATGGAATCCAGATTTTCTGGAGCCAAGGAGACTGGATGAAACCCTGACTGCCCTGAGATAATCTTTAAAACTTAAACCAAAACTATCCCCTGAGGTCTTCTTAAGACCAAACAATAGTTTAGCTTAACTAGTAAAAAATGTCTGCCTTGAGCATTATGCTCTTTTAAGAACTATCTATATGGTATCAAAGTGACAACAGCAACTCAGAAGATTAGATAGGAACTTTAGAGGGCAGTGAGTTTATGTTAACAGGGGAGGAACAACTCAGGAAAGGAGGGTGAGAATGGCTGCACAACTCAAAGAATGTAATCAATGTTACTGAATTGTACACGTAGAAATGGTTGAATTGGTGTATATTTTGCTGTGTATATTCTCAACAACAACAACAAAGACAATATCCAATAAACATATGAACAAGTACTCAATATTATTATTCATCAGAGAAAAGCAAATTAAAACCACAGAGCTGTCAGATTAAGTGCATTTACTAGGATAGCTAACATAAAGACTGACAATACAAAACGTTAATGAAAATGTGGAGCAACTAGAATGCTGGTAGGAATGAAAAATGATATAGTCATTTTGAAATACTTTTTGGTAGTTCCTAATAAAATTAAACATATGCCTACCTTGTGACCCAGTAATTCCAGCCCTAGGTATACATCCAAGAGAAATGAATGCATATGTTAGAAAAATAAAAAAAAAGACTTAAAACAGGAATATTTATAGTTGCTTTATTCTTAATAGCCAAAAGCTAGAAACAATCAACAGTAGAATGGATAAACTATGGTATATTCACAAGCTGCAATGTTAAAAAGTGAACTACTGACATATGTAACAACTGAATGAATCCTGTAAACCCTAAGTTAAGCAAAAGAAGCTAGACATAAAAGAGTACATACTGAATGATTCCATTTATATGAAGTTCAGTATAGGCAAAGTTAATTTATGATGATAAAAGTCATAGTGGTTACCTCTAGGTCAGACTAGAAGGGATATAAAGGAACTCTCCGGTATGACAGAAATATTGTGTATTTTGATCTCAGTGGTGTTTATATGAGTATAAAATTCATAGAGCTGTATGATTAAGTGCATTTTTACAGTATATAAATTATACTTCAATTTTAAAAACTTCTTCAAAGGTGATCCAAAGTACAGATTTATAGACTTTTAAAGCTTGAAGGGACTTTGGAAATAACCTGGTTGAATTACTTCATTTTATGGAAGAGAGCATTGAGTATTGAATCAATTTGCCAATTAGGTACTTATAGAGAGAGCTGAGGCTAGAACCAAAGATTTATCAGTTAGTAGTTATCATTCTTCCCACTACACCAAGCTTCCAGAACAAGACTTTTCCCGGGAGCAATTATTTTCACTTTGATTATTTGCTTTAGCTTTTCTGTGACAGTTCTCAACAATATCCAGGGGGATACCAGGAGCTCTGGCTCTTACTAGTTGCCCGAGTGACGTCCCAGGCTGCTTTTTAATTGCCCACTGGACTTACACATTCAATGGAGAAGGGCTCTTTGTTTGTTTCAGAGTTTACAGATGGCACCTACAAGCATAAGCTTCTCAGGCTCTTGGACACAATTTAAAATAGCGTGGCACTAACAGTTTGACACTCATGTCACTAAGACAAATGGAATTCCCGGCTCAGACTTAAACAAATTCTAATACTGCCCCCAATATTGTCCCTCTGCCACCACAGTCACACGGAACAGGTTACATAAACAGTTCAGCCTTATGTTAGAGATGTAGTATTAAAGGTACCAAAAAAAAAAGCTGGATATTTTGGCCAAAAAGTCTAATATAAATACTTGGTGCCCTGATATATCAACAGTGGGTAGAATTTCATCAATTCCTTCACAAAATGCTTAGGAAAGATTTAACGTCATGTCAAGGACTTAGTGCTTGCAAAAGAGAAATCATAAGCAAGGTTTTAGTTGACACAAAGATTTATTCAAATAAATAATGTGTCATCAGAAGAAACCTTCCCAACAGCCTCTTCTACTTCTGTTTACAGTTTCTTGATCTTGAAGTAGAACCATCATCACTTTTTTCTCAATTGTGCTGAGCTAAATTTTTTCACACTGTTAATTTTACTTTGATCTTCTAACATCCTAAAAATATTAGAAAGAAGAATGAGAGGAATATTTAAATTAGAAGGAGAGAGATGTGGCTAAGCACTTTCCTTATGAGCAAATTTGCTCTTTTCTCTCTGTTCTTAATCTCTAAAACTTACTTTTCATTTCACATAGACAGTAGATGTTCAATAGATTATAGTTGACAGTTTATGCATTAGCATTAGCATAAACTACCCCATTTCTAATAAAAAAGCCAATCTTAATATCTGAATATGAATAGCTATTAAATGCTTCAAGTACAAACAGGGTCAAAGTAAAATTACTGACCTCTTTTTTTCCCTTCAGCGGGACTGTTCACAGGTCAGGAATGAGCTTTCTGTTTAATTTCACCCTTATCCATAATCCTCTTACTTATCCCACATAGGCTTTGAATGTCCAAGGTACATGTATGCCTGGAATTTTCATCACTTTATAATCATAAAGAATATCAGGAACTCTATTAACTGAAAACTACATCATTTATTCAAAGAAATGTCTTAATATTTCTAAATAACATCATAATACAATGTTACAGCTTTTATATCTGGGGATTGTTTTATGAATTAATTTGAATATTTCCCCATCAGGATAAAACAAATTTTTGTCCAGGAAACCTTAATATCCATTTTAGAGATGTAGAAAAGAATGCACAGGCAGGGAAAATGACTTGTTGAAGATTTCAAGACCATGATTATAACATCATGACTTCTGTCACTCAGCTCTGTTATGATCACGGAGCTCCGTGGCCTCACCATGGAAGACTTAATGGTATCTCTTATAAATCTGTTTGCTTCTTACCACCAGCATTTCTGTGCCTCTGATGGTTTAGATATAAAAACTAAGTTTCTCTGCCTCAGATAAGAATGGCAACTGTAGATATCATGGAAATATAATTGCTAGGAATATTCTTCCCTCAGTGCATCAGAACATCTCTGTAAGCTAAAAGCATGGCTCTATTAAGAATTTCCCTCTAGTATGGACTTGACTGTAAGGTAAAATGAAATAATCTACTTGTAGCTCCTCCAACCATATTTCCTAATTATAAGGATTTGTTTTTATTAAAGGTCTGGTGCACCAAATACCAAATACACAAAAATGTTTGCCATTGAGTTGATCCCGACTCCTAACAATGCTATAGGACTGAGTAGATCTGCCTCGCAGGGTTTCCGAGGCTGTAAAGAAATCTTTATAGAAGCACACTGCCACATCAGTCTCCCGTGGAGCAGCCAGTGGATTCGAACCGCTAACCCTTCAGTTAGCAGCTGAGCACTTAACCACTGTACCACAAACGATCATTATAAAATGAATCAAACCAAATCAGTTTGGAATTTTAAGAGTATAATTATCTTCCATAAATAAATTAGTTTCATGATGGGCAAAATTAGGTGCTCAAATATTATCAGCTGAATTAATTTTTCTAATTTCTTAGAAATCATTTAGATTACTTCAATTGTACAACAAAAATAATATTTTCCTTTAATCAAGGCCAAAAACAAATAGTAGGTCCTCAACTTTGGCCCTGTTTACTGAAATGATTGATGTAACACTAATACCTTATGTATCAAAGCCTGCTCAAAAGGATAAGAACTTATTTTACTTGTCTGTCACAACTGTCCTTCCCTTGCTGTCATCCTCCTTAGGAACTTAAACAAATGCTGCTCCTACCACTTCTTATATAACTTTCTCTCTATAAAATTTGTACTTGATCAGAGTTTGACAAAGATGTCTGATTTGTACTGGATAAGAGTCTGACAAAGATGTCTGCTCTTCATATAGGTCAGGCATAAGTTTGTCTTTCAATCCCAGTTGCTTTGACCTCTTTCTCAATAAATATTAATTACAAACTAGGAACAACAAACTCAAGGTGAACCAGATATTTCTAGGGTCTTTGTTTTTATATCTCAAAAGCAATTAAAGATTCCATTAAGATATCCAACAGGTACAAAGTATAAATTACCAAAAAGAATCTGATAAGAATCTCAGTCACCAATCTGAGAAACCAAGTTCAAGAGGAACACTGACAGCTATCTTTCTGCTGTCTTTTCAGAGGTCCTACAACTTTATCAAAAGAATGGCACAATGTTATAACAAACAATGGGGAAAAACTCTTAGATACCTAACCAAAAACAATGTACAGGGAAAAAAGCTAAGAAGCTTACAACCTATCAAGGATATTCATGGGGTGCTTTGCCTAGAAATACAATCTACAACTCAGAAGACACTGATGTTAATTAGTTAGACATGGGGAAGATTAGCAGTTCTCTCAAAGTCTACCGCTCTAGGTAGTCTGTGTCTAAGAATAAGGTCTTATAAAGTGCCCATTTCCAGACTATTCTTCTCTTGGCTCAGAAGGGAACATCTCACAATTATCCAAACTCTAAATCTTAGGCAGGATAGTATTTTTGGATAGCCAAAGATAAGATGAAACAGATGTTGTGGGAACAACATCTACTTATCAACCAGTTATAGATCTGCTGAGTCTAAAATACACATATTGCTACATAGACAGGAAGAAGGTAGTCCAAATGTATCTAAATGTATAGAATTTACCCTTTAAATCACTGAAGTTAATAAGCAAAAACCAAGTATTTCAGGGAATGTATTTCTATGTGAAGGTGTGAACCAGAGATATACCAGATGATCAAAAAATCGTAAAAGAAAGGTTTCTTAGAAAAGTGGCATAATACTCTGCTGATCTCTCTTAATTTTAATGGAATAACATTGCCAGATTAATATGCAGATATCTAAAAGATAAAATGCAGATCCCAAGGTTTAAATAACATATTTTCACTATAAAAATTGCCACTGTCAAATTATTTAATTATATAACATTAAATCTTAAATTCTATGTCTCTGAAAAGTAATTATATGAAAAATAATTATACCACCACCAGGTTAGACAGACAAAGAGCTGTCACTAAAATGGAGGGAAAGCTATAAAATGTGCCATAGGAACAATGAAAAAGACAATATATTTAGTCTTAGAAACTGCTGGAAGGTAAGACAAAGCAATGAAGCCTGATAAGAAGAGGCGCCACACTGATCATATCTCTAAGCAACAGGCAATCAAACCTCCAGATAAGCATCTTCATAATATGCAGCTGACTCCAATACATGGGTCATAATCAGAGAGGCACTTCCTGTTCAGGAGCAATTATAAAATTTTATTAGACTCTTTTTAATAGAAGAATCTAAAACAGAATCTTCCCATAAATTGTTTTCATAAAGAATCCAAATGATTTAGCCTCTCTCTTTTTAAACATCAGTAGAAAAGTTTGTTAAAACAGTGGTCCTATTAGATAAAGTAGATGGTGTTTCCCCAACAAAACATTATCCACACACTTCAAAACTGTGTTTAACAACATTTGCTCCTCATTCAAAGGGATCCAAACCACTTGGGAGGTAGATGAAGAGAGAATTATTCACAGGTGCAGATGACCCAGTAAGCAAGGTAAGCACAGGCTTACTGGTGCTTACTTACTAATCTGTAGTGAACAATTTTACGAGTTTTACCACATCAAAGTAACAGCAAGAAACTCTTAAATACTTAACATCAAAGATGTGGTGAGACTCATGAAATTGTTCACTACAGATTAGTAAGTAAGCACCAGTAAGCCTGTGCTTACCTTGCTTACTGGGTCATCCGTCCCTGTCAGGGATTGTAAATTTGAAAAGAGGCTTTGATTCTGTAGGAAGGTACTATGGGGTTGGGAGAGAGATGCCAGCCATACCTAGAAGCAGAATCTTTGATGTGGTGAACAAATGTGAAATTGTTCACTACAGATGATCTGGCAAGCTAGGTAAGCACCATGCTTACCTTGTCTATTGGATAATCTGCTCCTGGTTATTCATAAAAGACTAGTTCCTCATCTATGGGACTTCTCTAGCTCAAAGCAGCACACGTTTCATTGTCTGACTGTCTTTCAGAAAGGAACTATGGCTGTCTGGACTGAAAATTGGCTTATAAAAGTCAATGATAGGGCTTAGCCACCAAGAAGCCCTTCCCTACTCAAGAGACTGGTTCTTTCAAGCAGAAGGTAAGAACCTAAGAGTAATATCCTAGAAACTCCTACAATGTAACTCTGATGAAAATGTAGGTAAGCCAAATTCCTTATTCAAAAATCAATTTAAAAACTTTTCTTGCAATAGAGATAAACAAAACTATGGTACAACAGTCCAATGATGTCCCTCTTTGCTGAGTGATGCAACTTTACAAAGAGCTAAAATTGAGACAATGCTATATGATATACATGAAATATTATGCCAGACTGTAATACGGAATATGGCAACTTCTAATAAGAACACATATGGTAACTGCTTTAGTGACATGCGTTCCTGATAGCTAGTCACTTTCCTCTCTAAAATGTTAATAATCTGGCAGTTTAAGAATGTTTAAGAACTCCAACCAGGACTACTATTGTAATCTTGAAGAACATGTGTTAGGCTAAAGTACATAATTTCCAGAATTTGCAATTATAAATGATAATCCCAGACCAGGAGGATCTGTTAGCATTTTCCCATCAAGAATATTAAACAGGTTTATTGTTTAAGTCACCTATCTCCCTATCTCATTCAATCCAGGGAAGCAAGGCTAGAGACACACACTTCTGATCTTGTTTCCAGGGACCAACCACGGTTACCAAGTTAAAGCAGAGGAACAATTATGAGTCCTCTAAAATACGAATCTGCATTAAAAATGAAGGCATAGCCCTGGACAGTGGACAGTGAAATGAGGCACAAATTACAATCCACTGACCAAAAAATCAGAAAGCTAAGAAAAATGTATAAAATCCGTTAGCTTCATAACTTCAAAATATAACCAGAGACAGAGTCAGAAGTAGAAGCTTTGGTCTTTTAAAAATGATAAGTGGTATCTTGGGTGAAGGGTGAGACAGTACACAATACAGGAGAACTAGCACAACTTGTACAAGGAAAGGTCATGGAAGCCCCACAGACACATCCAAACTCCCTGAGGACTGAATTGCTGGGCGGAGGGCTGTGGGGACCATGGTCTCGGGGAACATCTAGCTCGATTGGCATGACACAGCTTATAAAGACAATGCTTGGCATTCTACCTTGATGAGTAGTGTCTGGGGTCTTAAAAGCCTGGGAGCGGCCATCTGAGATACTCCACTGGTCTCATCCCTTCGGGAGCAAGGGAGAATGAAGAGAACAGGATACAAGGAAAAGATTAGTCCGAAGGACTAACTGTCCACAGCTACCAAGGCCTCCACCAGACTGAGTCCAGTACAGCTAGATGGTGCCCAGCTACCACCACTGACTGCTCTGACCAGGATCACAACAGAGGGTTCTGGACAGAGCTGGAGAAGGATGTAGAGCATAATTCTAACTCACCAAAAAAAGACCAGCTTTACTGGCCTAAAGGAGACTGGAGAAACCTCGAGAGTATGGCCCCCAGACACCCTTTTAGCTCAGTGGTGAAGTTACCTCCGAGGTTCACTGTTCAGCCTGGGAGTGGACAGCCCCGTAAAACCAAATGAGACTAACGAGGTACAGGAGTCCAGTGACAATGGCCAGAAGGCAGAAGGGGACAAGGAAGCTGGTGATAGGGAACCCAAGGTTGAGTAAGGATATTGTTGATGTGTTGTGAGATTTGTTAACCATTGTCATAGGGCAACATTTGTAGTAACTGTTAAATGAGAAACTATTTTGTTCTGTAAGCCTTCATCTTAAGTGAGAATAACAGCACAATTGGAAGAGCATAGTCAATGTCACTGAACTGTGCCTGTAGAAATTTTTGAAATGGTCTATCTTTGGCTATGTGTATTTTCACCAAAAAAAAAAAAAAAACGTTGAGAAGTTAGAGGGTTGATATGTTGTGGGGTTGTTAACCAGTCATAAAACAACACGTGTACTTGTTTCATGAGAAACTATTTGTTCTGTAAGCCTTCACCTGAAGTAGAAGGAAAAAAAAAAAAAAATGACCCTCACAAATCAGTTTTGTGTTTGTTTCCATTTTCTTTTACTGTTTAAGCCTCAATCAAATCAGCAGTCTCTAGGGATTTTGAAATCACCATAGATTAAAATCCTCTCTGACTCAACTGTTTGACTAATGCTGAGTATTTAATACTACTACTTGCGAGAGACTTTTTTTGACGAAATCCTGCTGTGTATTTGTGTTATCTTCAGATGCTCCCCAGCGGCACAATAATGTAAGGCACCACTGTCCCTATTTTCTTTATTATTAAACTTAGAGATGATAAAAAACATTATTACAAACAGATCTATTATGTAGCAGCCTAGCTGAATGAAAATAGTTTTACTATACTGATGTAGCAACTATCACCTACAAAAGCAAAGATCTGCTTCCCAGTACTAATGATATATATTCATGGCCTGATTCCAAGGATAGGAAGTTAATAACTGTGATAGATAGAATAAAGTTAATGAATTTCTAAATTTTATGCTTTCAATAATAAAACCATTCAAGCTATCACATTTGGGCTCTACTTCCACAGATCAGGCACTTTGATACTCAACAGGTTGAGTAAATTGAATCCATATATTGTATTTACGTTCTCTGTCAAGTTTGCTTCTCCACATTTGAGTGATCAAAGGCAAAACAGTCATCAACCCTGTAGCCTTCAATACCATGTTCATTACATTTAATCAAGTGCCAACTCCACCGCAGCATTCACCAACCTTAAGAATGTTTAAATGCATGGCATTGTTTAGCAACAAATGTAGGCAGAGTACTGTGTTAAAACACACACACACACAAACCAAAAACAAAGAAGAGGGCAAATGAATATCATCCTGCACAATGTGCAAGAAAATAAATAAAAAATGCACAGAACCACCCCAGTAAACATTTGGCGGTGGTTTTCTACCTGAGGCAGCATCAATCACTGTGGAAACTCCCCTTCGATCAGAGACTGGACAGGATGACCCTGGCATGCTGACTGGGTCAGAGCGGACGGGCTGGATCCTGCAATGCAATTTAATTTAATTTAATTCACATATGTTACTGGCGTCAAAACTGCTGCTTGCTACAACAGACCTTAAATCAGTAGCGCTGGAATAGCCCAATCCATTAAAGGACTGTTCATTGTAAAACCAGACAAGCAAGGGAGCAGCAGTCTCTAACTCTTGCACAAGACAAAAGCACTGCAAATAGTCTCTCCCCACTCCTTCTAACTTACCTTGATATCTTATTCAATCAATTTTAAAATAAGGAATTGAAAAGTTAATGTTAATTTAAAGGGTAAATTAAGTAGAATGGGAGAGTAAACAAAATACTTTATTCTGAGATGTCTGGTGTTTGCAAGGGATATGTAGGAAGAATTTTGAGAATCCCCAAATCCATGAATAGCACCATAGCTACTAATGCCCTCTGTAACATGCAGCAATGTATGATTGAAAATATTAAGTTACTCTTTTAAAATCCTTAATGGAAATTATTTCATATACAACAAGCACTGGATTAAAAAGTTGTGTTGGGATGTGGCTGCAGAGAGTTTAGCTAGGATCACTACTAACAAACTGAGTTAACCTCATAACATTACCAATTAGCACAGAAGATTCAATTAGAGCCTTAGCAAAACTGTAATTTACTACAAACAATTCCAAGTTCCATGAGAATTATAAATATAAATGCCAAGTGTCTAATTCTAGCTGTATTAGAATAAACACTATCAACACAAACATCTTTGTATGACTAAAAGATATGAGAATTCCAGGCAACGTAATGGAATAAAAACTTGTTATAATAATATATGTAAGCATTTTTTGTAATTCATTTAGCAAATAAGTATTTGCTAAATATTAGTCATGTGTCAGCATTACTGTGAGAGCAAGCAGGAAAGACAACATGAGATACTAGGTCTATGTGGAGACATATGGTATAAGATGTAAACATATCTGAGGTGATGCAAAAGAATACTAAAGTGTGAAAATACAGATAACAAAAGCACAGAATGAGGTGGTGGGGCATATATGCATAGTCCACAGTAGATAGAGAAGATCTTGTGGATTTGTAACAGGAACTGGATCATTAAGAGTAGCAGGAAATGTATACATGGAGAGGAGCAAGAAATACACCTTGAGTACAGGATTAGCACAAGCAGAGCCTTGGTTTTGGGACTAAGCATGATAAATGCAGGGCGTCTTGAGAAGAATGGTTTGGCGGAAGCATAATGGGTCTTGGTACAAGATGACAGGCTGATAAGCAGCATCAAATTATAGAGGACTGAAATGCCAAGCTAAGAAGCATGAATTGCAGAGAAAGGGAAGATCTTGGGAGCACAGTGTGAAAGTGTGTGTGTGTTTTGTGAGGAAGAAAGAAATGGAAGGGAGGCATAAGATGATGCAGTGGATCTTTCAGTAAATATTATAGTTCTGAAAGTTGAAAATATTTATATACAAATATGGATCACTGCTATAGTGGACAATATGGTGGGGCTCCAATATCCATTTCCCTCCAGCTTATTTTTCTAAGCCAGTCATGGTAACCCCATCAATCCTGAGAAGGGACTAGTTTGCCCAGTTATGATCAGGCCTAAGCAAATCTGGGCCATTGAAAAGGGGGAGCTACGCATGGATACAAACTCACTGCCGTAGAGTCAATTCTGACTCATAGCAACCCTATAGGAAGTAGAACTATAGGAGTAGAACTGCCTCATATGGTTCCAAAGACGAGATTCGAACTGCTGACCTTTTGCTTAGCAGCCATAGCACTTAACCACTAGAGGGGTAATTTATTTGAAGTTTCTGAAAAAAAAGGGTTCTTGTTCTTGAAAGCAATAGGAAGCTAGCCGGTTAGATATGTTTAGTTCATTCAAACTAAAGACCCCCCTTCTGGTCTAAACAACTTCTTATGTGCACTAATGAATATCCTTATTATTAATTCAATTTACATTGTGTTTTCTGAATGATCCAGATTTGGGGGTGAGGCATTGGTTGGGGCTATAAGTGAAACAAGATTAGCCACATATTAATGTGCTGAATAAGCTGGACAACAGATAAATGGGGGGTTATTCTAGTATTATCTTTACCTTTATGTATGTTTGGCATTTTCCATAATAGAAAAAGACAAAAATAAAAACAAGCTGGTTGGGGTAATGGAAATAGTGGTGATGACTTACAACATGGTGGATATACTAAAACTCATTGAGCTATAGACTTTAAAATGGTGAACTTCACATTATGTGACTTATGTCTCAATTAAAATAAATTGGAGTTTCTGCTACTTGTAACTGAAAGCAAACTAATAGGTATAACCAATTTCTCTGGAGCTAATCTTGAATGGAAAATTAGACTCTGCTTCCTTTACATTAGCTGTTTCTCAGGCCTATTAACACATACTTCACTGGACTTTTTTACATTTTAAGTCTCTGCTCTAGGTATGGAGGTGCCATGGGGTTAACCTGCCACTGATCCCCTTACAGATACAACAGTAAGACACTATATTTGCTGTTCCCCATTTAGGCTAGGATGCAGAGAGGCATTCTTGCAGGGTCAGCTAAGTAAAAAAAATAAAATCTGAACAAGGACTTCACAATTTAGAGGAGAAAGTAAGGCCAATGGTCATAGGACTTTGAGGCTTACAGAAATGTAGAAGAACCAGAGGTGAGGAGCTGGGGTAGAGTGATAGTAAGCAAGAATGAGAAGAATCAGAGTTTCTAATTGGATGCTGAGATGGAAATGATACTAAAAGGATACTTATTCTTGAATGGAAATTACAAATGAAATCAAAAGAAATTATAAACCTGCTGCCTAACATAAAAGTTTCTGTAACTCCATTAAACTGGACAATATTCTAATCAAACACATACAATTTAAAGTCATTTAGAAGAAAGATGCAGCATGAGATGAAAACCACAGATGAAATATAATTGGAAGGTGATACCAACATCGAAAGATCAGGTAAAGAGGCTATAATCAGACTTCAAGCAGTTAGAAACATAAGCAAAGCATCATAAAATCAGATGGCTTTAAAAAGTGCACTAAATACTCGATCTAGTGACATACAATTTGAAACACAAATATTTACTGGACCTGAGAGAGATGTGAAGAAATGATAGCAAATCACAAGTAACAGTGGACATAAGTCTGCAACATGAAACTATGTCAAAAGGAGAAATGTAAATACTATTTTGGACACTCATTTCAAAAGAACATATTAACCCTGTCATTCAAATCACTCCCTAGTTCTTATTTCCTACCTGAGACTATTGAGATCAAGATCATCTGTATCAAAATCCAAAAGGGGCTGTGGAGTATCACTTGGACCATGTGACTGCAACACAGATGAACTGGATGATATGACTGTGGTTTGGCCTGAGGGATGGATGGTTTTGAACTGGAACTGTGGACCCATCCAAAGACGTCTGTGGGGTCCAGTGTGTGTTACAATTTCAACCTGGAAGAGAATAGGAATCATGAGTTGAATGTATTATGAGTTCCATTTGAGAGCCTTTCATGATCCTTTCCCTTCCTTTCTCTTAATACCCACCTTTACTGAGTGGGAGAGGGAAAGGGAACCCACAATCAAAAGGTGATAATCACAGCCTATGTAGACATTCACTATATCCCTCCACTGGTTTTCATCAAAATAAACAACCAAACAAAAAATATTCATTTGTATATATACACACACAATACAAAAATCACATGAAAGTAAAAGAACTAGCTGCTTGCTTCATATAACTAGTGTCCACTCCCTAGGGACTATTTTTTTCATACATTCTAGACAGTTGTTTTCCACTTTGTGGACATGCACTGAAAACTACACCTGTTAATCCAAAGATTAAAAATAATTCCTTCACTAATGATCAAATTCATGACAAACCTGAAGTTGTTTCTGACCTATCCAAGGAAAAGGAAAGGTCTGAAATAATGTTTAACACCCCAACCCAGTTGTTATGGATTGAATTTTGTCCCCCCAAAATATATGCTGTGAATCCTAACCTCTATGCCTATGGTTATAATCCCATTTGGGAATGAGTTTTCTGTTATATTAATGAGGCAAGATTAGTGTAGGTTGTGTCTTGAGTCAATCTTTTACAAGAGATAAAAGGAGCAAGCAGAGATGGGGGAAGATGGATGCTAAGTCACATGGGAGTCTCCAAGGAACCAAGAAACAGAAGCTGAAAAGACAAGGACCTTCCCTCAAAGCTGACAGACAGACAAAGCCTTCCCTAGAGCCAGCATGCTGAATTTGGACTTCTAAATCTCCTAAATTGTGAGAAAATAAATCTCTGTTTGTTAAAGCCACCCACTTGTGGTGTTTCTGTTACAGCAGCACTAGATGACTAACACACCAGTTTCTTTCCACAGGTAAGTATTACAATACTTACTGTGCTACCCCCAAACTCCACTGTTGAAATGGAGAAATTACTATATATTTTCTCTAAAAATGGATTTTGTCTTTGAAATACCATTACGTGTTAGTACTTTCTCAACTACTGCAAACATTGCACAGGCATTTTAGGTACTGCAAACAGTAATACCAAAATGCTTTATGAATTTCATGCTCTTTGGAGGAGGTAGGGAATGTTGCCAATATTATATTAAACACTGTAAAGACAAGGCAGAAAGTAGAAGCCAATAGCAAAACCAGAAAATACATATATTAAATATTTTAAAAATGAGCAACCTAAATAAGAGGTCAAATATGGAAACCTTTGGAGAAAGACTATGTCTTAGTGTCTTGTAATTGTTACATCCGTATCTGTGCATACATTCTATAGAACTGACTTCCCATGTGCCTTGTTTTTGCCCTTAGTTCTTTCAAATTTAATCACATTTGTATGATTATAGTGATTAATTCTTAACAAAACATAACTGAAAAGGTTCACAGAGTGTAGCTCTGTGTTTATGACTGTGTAAGGGCAAAAGCATCATGGTCTTGGAACAATATTCACATTCCCACTAATCATGGGAGAAAACTACTCAGATTGAAGACAGTGATTTCTGACTCAAGTAGTTGTATTCAGCAATGTAAATGAGGCCACAGATAAAGCATTCTGTGTATTTTAAGCTCAAAACCATCAGTGTCACAGAGCCGAGAGGTAAACAGATGCCTGTGCAATTTCACTGAGGCGATGGCCAGATGTTCCTATTCACTCTCCTGTTGTGTGCATGACAAACATATTGTATGCAGTTTCACACTGACAGCACATATTACCCCTTTTTCTAATTGAGAAGTTGAAGTGAAGGACAGTGGTTTCTTTGCCAGCATTCTATTATGAAGGACAACATTTTGATTCTGAAAACAACACATGCACTCTGGGTTTACTTGATCTTGGTTTCCTCAAGAAAGGATGAACCTGCAGACAAAATAGGACTAAAGGGGTGCACCAGCCCAGGGGCAAGGACTGGAGGGCAGGAGGGGACAGGAAAGCTGGTAATAGGGAACCCAAGGTCAAGAAGGGAGAGTGCCAACATGTCATGGGTTTGTTAACCAATGCCATAAAACAATATATGTACTAACTGTTTAATGAGAAGCTAGTTTGTTCTGTAAACCTTCATCTAAAGTTCAATTAAAAAAAAAATAATGAAAATTAAAAAAAAAAAAAAAGAAAGGATGAACCTCCATATGCCAGAAATTGAAGTATCAACCCTCCTTCAAGGAGCTTCCTGTGAGTATTTTTGGTGTGATGAAATGCATGTTACCTAGGAAAGGTCTCATTCACCAGTGTCCAGATTCCGTCTGGTTTTCAGGCTACCCTCTCTGAGAAAGCAATGAAACGTTAACTGGCCTCCACGTTTTTTGAGGCACCTGTCTGCTGAAAAGTCACTGGACTGGTAATCTGAGACAGGTCATTAACTTCACCAAATGATGTCAGACTCAAGGCAGACATAACAGCATTTGTAATGAAGTCTTTTGTAATCTCATCGTTTTGAAATCTCCCCAAGTTTCTTTTATTTCAAAGCCCTTGAGATGAAGACAGCTTCACCTGGCAAGGGGAAGAAGGGTCAGCTGAAGGACTGGTTTAGAGACTATTGCGGCATTTACATGAGCTTAGGGAAGAACACCCAGTTGTGCACAATTAGGAATTGTGTAGAGTAGAATGCTGAACTTCTATAATGAAAGTATGAACCCAATCTTCAGAAAATGTTGGCTCCAGAAAATTAATCTCAAAGAACATGAATGGCTTCACTGTTTAAACAACGTCAATTCTTTTTTCATTCGTTTTTATCCCACTGAAAATGTGTTCCAAGATTGTTGTTGTTGTTGTTGTAATAGCCACTGAGTAGATTCAGACTCATGGCGACTCCAGCTGTGTCAGACTAGAACTGTGCTCCATAGTGTTTTCAAGGCCTGATTTTTTGCAAGTAGATTGCCAGGTTTTTCTTCTGAGGCACCTCTGGGAGGTACAGGAAAAACATATTGTATATACTTTCACACTGACAGCACACATTATCGTTTTCCTAATTGAAAAGTTGAAGTGAAGTGTCCTAAGGAGTCCTTCTACACTCCAAGGTCCTAGGGAGTAGAGATAGATTGTTTGAAAGATATGTATATTTTATGCTCTCAGTATGAAAGCTAATGTATATACATACAAACCCCAGATTCATTTTATTGTCTTTCCATATTAAGAATTCTCACAATTACTGGTGTGAGGATACATATACATATGTTATACGCACACACATATGACATATGTATATGTATTCCCATGCCAATAATTATGAGAATTCTTAATATGAAAGACAATTGATGAATTCTTGGTGATCTTATAGAGTTATCAATTTCTTCCACTTTGCTCTAAGGAAAAAAATTTAAAACTCCAATAAAAACAGACATTAGGTTTCTACTTTCTTTCGCCTTAATTCCCCAAACATTTCAGAGTTTTACCTGAGAAAGCCATTCTTCATCTTCCTGTCCACTATGGTCAGAAGCTAAACTATCATAAGACTCATGCCGAGTAATGGGCCCAGGACTTCCAGGAGGAACCACTGTTGGAGAAAAAAAAACAGATTTAAACCATGTTAAAACATGTAGTGGAAAATGGACATGGGCACACATTTTTTGATGTGAGCATCTGGGATACTGTCGTGATTCATAAGATAAAATATGACAGTTAAAACACAAAGGCTAAACAAACAACTATTAAACAAGAAAGACTGCAGAAAGATCTCCAATCAAAAGTATACTTAAAATTATCTCTAGGCATTTAGTTTAGCAATGATATCTATCACTATAAAAAAATAAACAATTAAATGCATCTTAAGAGTACAAGCATATTAAGTAGCAATGATAAAACTATTCATCCAGGTTACTACACATGCAATAGCCTTGAAAACTAAGCTATTTCCCAGCCTCCGGGATACAGGATATTTCAATCACCACCAATTAACAAAGCAACTGATTTGATGCAGTTCCCATAAGTTGGGAAGAAATTTTTTAAACAAAGGTAAATACTAAGGATCTTTAAAAGACCTATTTAATAGTTTCATATAAATAGGAAGTATAAAACTGTATTTTTAATTAAAAAACACTTTCACTTGCTGAAAAACCTCATTTATTCAAATAAATATTTCATTTTCTTGGATATTTCAGTAGTTTCCCTGATTCTTACGTGATATAATATAGGCTTAAACTACAAGCCTGTAATACAGGCTTAAACTCTGCTTTCTCTTGCAGAGGAAACTTAGTGAAAGCATGAAAATGATTCAACAAACATTTATTGAGTTCCAACTACAAACTAAATATTATGCTTTGAAATCTTAGCCTCTTCTTTGAAGATATCATATCATTTTATTACTCAGAGAAATCAAGCAATGAAGTACTGGGGGGAGGGGGGAATAGAGAAAGAGAGTAACAGTAGGAATATGTGTAGTTTTATTTTTCCCCTGAGATGAGCATTAATGAAATTTAGAAGAAACAGAAAACAATGAAAAGCAGGAAACAGTCATAATTTCCACTACCCAGAGGTATGTGAACATACAGCTACATGTGCATTTTCCTTAGGCTAGATTTCTAAAAATGAAGTTTAAGGATGTGAACATTTTTAAATCTCTTGATACATATTACTAGAAAGAGTGATACACTTCCATGAGCAGTGACTAAGAATGCCAATCTCACTGTATTCTCGTCAGTCACGGTATTTTTGAAGAACTAAATCTTAACAACGAAACAGACACAAATGAAGTAACCACAGTATAACCTAGGGCAAGATTTTAAAGGACACATACTCACAAAAAAGCCTACCTTAAAGCAGAAGGAGAGTTGAAATGGTACGTAACCCAGTCAATTACTTACCAGAGGGGAAAAAATACTATTACAGTGTAAGATTAGCAGTAGTTAAAACTTAGAGTTACTAGCTTTTCAAAATCCTGCTGTGCCTCAAAATCCAAGTGATCACAAAAGCATGACACTTAAATTCTCGTGATATTTAACAATATTGTGAAGAAAAGAATGTAAAAATGATTACCCAATTATTATTTAAGCAACCACGTGGAAATAATTTTGGTGTATATTGCAAAGTTGATAGGTAAATTGATATTTTCAAAAGGCTGAGTTGTCTTCAAACCATCTGTTGAATAATCACTTCCTTTTCTTCTGATTTGTCCCCCTTATAATATAAAATTCTTAATACAGGCTTTAAAACATATTATTTGAAAAGAACAAGAGGATTTCCTCAAACCCCTACTCCTTAAACACTAGTCAAGGTGAATATGGACTAATACCTAGACGGGTCAGGACAAGCTTTGGAAAGCAGATGAGAGCAGAGAAGGTCTTAAGAGGGTGAGAGAATAAGCTATGCAGATATCTGAGGGAAAAACATTACAGACAAAGAGAGTAGCAAGTAGGAAGATTCAGAGGCAGAACATCAAGGGAATGTTTCAGTAACAGCCAGGAGGCAGTGTGGTTGGGTATGGTGAGCCAGGTACAGAGCGGAAGAGGAGTCAGAAAGAAAAAAGGGGCAGGAGAGGGAGGGGCTGGCAGATTGTTTTTGTTTTTTTTTAAATAAAGTTAGAGTAGTTCTAGCTTTAAGAATATTGCTGTTGTTAGGTGCGGTGGATTCGGTTCTGGCTCATAGCAACCCTATGTACAACAGAACAAAACACTGTCTGGTCCTCTGCCATCCTCACAATCGTTGTTTTGCTTGAGCCCATTGTTGCAGCCACTATGTCAATCCATCTCATTGAGGGTCTTCCTCTTTTTCGCTGACCCTCTACCTTACCAAGCATGATGTCCTTCTCCAGGGACTGGTCCCCCCGATAATATGTCCAAAGTACATGAGATGAAGTCTCGCCATCCTCGCTTCCAAGGAGCATTCCGGTTGTACTTCTTCCAAGACAGATTTGTTTGTTCTTCTGGCAGTCCATGGTATATTCAATACTCTTCACCAATACCATAATTCAAAGGCATCAATTCTTCTTCAGTCTTCCTTATTCATTGCCCAGCTTTTGCATTCATATGACGCAACTGAAAATACCATGGCTTGGGTCAGGCACACCTTAGTCCTCAAAGTGACATCTTTACTTTTTAACACTTTCAAGAGATCTTTTGTGGCCTATTTGCCCCATGCAACACGTTAAGAATGTTATGGGAAGCTATTAGAAAGTTTTAAATAGATCACGGAAAGGACCAGACTTGCTGGTCTGCTGGAGACTGGAGGAACTCCCAAGACTACAGACCTAAGACACCCTTCTGACCTGGAACTGAAGCCATTCCCGGAGATCATCTTTCAGCCACAAGAGACAGGCCCATAAAATAAACAATAACACCAGAGAGAAACGCGTTCCTTAGAACAATCAAATAAACAAGATCAAAAGGACAACATTTGCACAAAAGCAAAGATAAGAAGGCAGGAAGGGGTAGAAAATCCTGACAAAAGGGAATGGGGAGCCCAGGGTAGAAATGGGGAGAGTGCTGACACATTGTGGGGAATGCAACCAATGTCATGAAACACTCTATGTACAAACTATCTAATGGGAAACCAATCTGCTCTGTAAACTTTCACTTAAAGCACAATTTAAAAGAAAGAAAGTTTTAAATAGAAGTGAGAAATTATATCCTTGTGTGACTAACTAGTACCCAATGTATATTTTCCCTGGAGTTTATGTTGGGTTCTGTATATCCTGAGCCTAGACTAGTACCTGTCACAGAATAAGCACTAAATGAGTATTAAGTGGATGGAATAGAGTTTTGAATTCTGGACTATGTAATAGCACCACAATGGGTGGACATTTCAAACTCATTATTTACCCATCAGGAAAATGAGGATAATAAAATATGATACCTGGAATTGGCTTCAAAATAATCCAGTGGCAGGGATCGGGGTAGGGAGAAGAAAGGATTATATATGCAACAAGGTGGTCATGAGTTGAACACTGTTGAAGCTGGATGACAGGTATATGGAAGTTCATTATACCACTGCTTTTACTTTTATGTGTGCTATAGCAAAAAGTTAAAAAAGGAAGAAGAAAAAGAAAAATCCTTTCTGCTCTCATCTGTATTCCAAAGGAAGTGGTAAAGATACCAAATATATATCTATGAAACAATACCATATATCTGAATCCCAAATTTCCTAGTAGAAATTGTAAAAAGGATTCCCATACCTTTTGTTAGCTAAAAAATATGTAAGTCTCCAAGTAAAAATTCTTGTGAGGAAGCCATCACGAGATGGGCAATATAAAAAAAAAAAAAAAATAGAGGTCTGGTGGAATAATACTTTTAAACATCAAGTAAATATTGTTCCCTTTCCTCCATATTTCCTCATGTTCTAAAATTTCCCACAGTCCAGGTAGAAAGAATATTCCATGTTCATTGCCTTGGGAAAGGAATGACATACAAGGCTATAGTGAAAAAATAATCCAAAACCTTAAACCAGGAATAAGAAAAAAGATTGAAAGAAAGTATGGTAATTAAGAGCAAAGCTCTAACCTCCCCGTTATTAGGAATTACAATCTGAGATTGCAGCAAGAGTGGTAAACACAGAAAGCGAAAAAGAGAATCCCCAAGGAGGGGTAGGGAATGACAGAGCCCCCCAGAAGGGTTCTGGGGATCCAACATCTGTGAAAAATTGTACCTTCATTCTTAGACAGAGTACAGGAAATGGCATGAGATCCCACAAGGAGCAAGAATAGAAGAAGTATCCACATAGTGCTTCTGCACACCTAGATCCATGACAGTCTCACCAAGTTCCCCATGGCTTAGGTGAGAAGAATATTTTCTATGGTTCAGAATACTGACAGGCTCTGAAAAGGCTTTTCAATACAAATAAGGATGGATGCTGCAGAGACTTACATGAAACAATGACCTGTCAGAGAATTAGGACATATGAGTGGTGACAATGAAGACAAGATATCCCCAAACTCCTGCATCTCATACCTTGGCACTCTATAAATCCCACTGAATTGGAGGGCAGTATAATTGACTAGGGGGCAGTGGTGATTCAGTGGTAGAATTCTTGCCTCTACATGGGAGACTCGGATTCAATTCCCAGACAAGGCACCTCATGCGCAGCCACCACCTATCTGTCAGTGGAGGCTTCTGTGTTGCTACGATGCTGAACAGGTTTCAGCAGAGCTTCCAAATTAAAATGTACTAGGAAGAAAGGCCTGGCAATCTACTTTTGAAAATTAGCCTATTAAAACCCTATGGATCACAACTGTCCAATCCACAACCAATAAAGAGGATGGTGCAAGACTAGGCAGCATTTCCTTCTGTTGTGCATGGAGTCACCATGAGTCAGAGGGAAACTTGACGGCATTTAACAACAATAGTAACAACATATTGCCTGAGAGAACTTTTTCCACATTCTGTTAGAATGGAGGCTCAAAAGAGAACTTCAGTTTATTTATAGAAAAATAAAGTTACACATCCTGCAAATCTGAGTTTAATGAACCAAGATACCTACCTGCTACACAAAGAAAAATATTTAATATATTTTATATTTAGCAGTTGGTCTTAGATAATTAATCAGCTTGGTACAGAAAAGGAGATGGAATTTGGAGAAAAAAATCTCTGCCATGTTCTATTCCTACCTATAGTAATTTCCAAACATGTCTCTCTACCTAACTAAAAATGATATACTGCCAATTTACTTCAGAGAATACATCTTCAAAAGCACTGCCTCTAAGTATAGGTCAAGGAGCAAGAACAGGATGAGTAGTTCATTACACGTAACTGTGAGCCAGACTTTATTTACAGTGTGTTCTCAGGAAAGCAGATGATGCTTCTAGTGAGTAAATAGGAACTAAAAAATAAAACAAAACAAAACCATAAAAAACAGAGTGTATTTTGCTGTCTTGCATGTGTGTGCATTAATATGTTTATGTGTAAAGCAAACAAAAACAAATCTGCTTCAGGAAAAATTAGTTAACCTAAACCCCAAATACTTCCAAGTCCATAGGGTAACATAAGTAAAATTATGAACAGAAAGTTTAAATGATCCTTTGATAATGTCTCCAAGCCCGAATGCCATTTAACAAATTTCTAATGTTCCGAACCAAAGTCATTCATAATATAACTTTTCAAAACTATAAATAGTTTGCAAGAATTATACTCTCTGGTTTTGAATTTTTAGATATCTTCTGTGACATAAGTATCAAAGGGTAGGAAAAAAAATTATCCACAGAGAGTATGGCATTTATGAGTTAGAGAAAGTTAAAAGTATTGCTTTACATGCTGTTAAAATGTAGGAACAAAGTATTAAGTTAAATTAGAATTATAAACAGTGTTTTACCAGACATCTAAAGTGACACCCGTAACTTTCCCCAAATCCCCACCTATTTAACACTGGTTAATGGAATGATATAAACTATACTCGGAGGTTAGGACATGTGAGTTTGAATCAAAGTTCCAAGACTAAATTAATCCTGAAGAAAGTTAATTTTCTTGCATTTCAGTATTGTTTCCCCAAAGAATGAAATTATACCCTCAATTTCAAAGAATCAAATACTATGGCCAATTCTTTCTAAAACAATCCAAAAGAAACAGCTAGATCTCAGTTACCTAGGCTCATTTGCAACAAATCTAGCCTTATAATTAGAAAACAGAAGATAAATTTTTATCATTCATACACTGAATATACTTTATATGAGGGTGAGTAATTACTCTTCTAGTGTATTGGTCATGGTTTGAGACAGTCAGAAAAAATTCAGACCTTCTAACAATGCAGTTTACAAGTAGGGTATATAAGGTCCAGGTGTTGCTTTAAGATTAATGAGTAAAAAGAAGAATAATTTGTTTCCAGGACTGTTAGCTTTTAAAAAAATGACAGAAAAAAAAGTATGAGGATGAAAATAACAACTGAAAGACTACCCACATACAGTTTATAAGCATCCTCTTTATAGAAACTAAAACAAAGTATAGTGGTGAACACTGGGCAGTGTTTATTTATGAGAGCAATTCGGTTATGTTCTGTTCTTGTTCCATTATTCCCAACATTTCTTGAACTCCAAGTAATAAATTCTCTTAGCTGTGGCTCTGGAAGCTTTAGAGGATGTAGCTGATCAACTACAGATTCTGCTGCTAGTGAACTCCATAGTCCCAACTCCAGCAGATGTTAATAAGCTGTTCTACTCCCTGCAATGAATCTCAATGCTGTTGGCATCAGGGACATCTGCTATTCAAATAAGGGTAAAAACGCTGATCCAAATTCTACCTACTTTTATATGAGATAACCACATAGCTATCTGCTTTAAACTTCCATTGAAAACCTAAAGCAGATTCATATACTGAATGCATAGAGCTAAAAAGAAACTTAGAAAGTCTTTCAACATTAATTAGCAAAGATGGATCCAACTGTTTGGAGAAGTGAGTGTGAGCTGGGTGACACTAGCAGCTGAGTTTTATGTGGACAGTGGAATTAAGTACGTATTCTTCGGCTTAAGGACCAGATACAGTTTTCCCTTCTACTTCTAGATTCCCACCCTTCCCCCACAAACAATAAAACCCCTACCATGCTGAAGTCTTTAGTGGAGACCTGAGAGATGAATAATGTTGTGCCAGCATTATTCAGTCCTTTACGTTATTTAGGAGAACAACATTCCTCTTTCTAGCTACAGAGAAATTTGCAAGTTCTATGACATCATGCTGCCTTGAATGAAACAGCTCAGGCTCAAAGTTCACCCAAAGGCCAAGAGTGATAAACTCTCACTGAAGGACAAACTTCAATATATTTTTGGTACTTATTAAAAACAGCATTTATATAGCAACCATACAGTTGGGGGGGTTGGGGAGGGTGGCTCTTTACCAAACTCTGTTTCTGATCAGAAATCACTCAGGATCTCAGGAAGAAATTCTGCTTGGGAATGCAGTTTCTTACCATGGAAACAAAAAGCTGAAAAGACAAATAATCCAAATGCAAACTGGGCAAAGGCATTTCCTAAGAACAAGTAATTCACAGAAGAGGAAATGTAACAGGCAACAAAAACATGTAAATAGTAGTAATCAGATTTGCAACTTAAAACAAGTTATTATTTCATACCCATAAAACTGGCAAATATTAAAGTCTGGCCTGTTTTTAGAAATCATTTTTAAAAAGCGAGAAGGCTCTCAGGTTAAAAATAATACACCTAACTACCTTAAGAAATGGCAGCACTTGACTACACACTCTTGTAATAATTAATCTACTAAAACATTCTTACTAAGGGAATGACTATTTCTACTGAAGTCTGGAAGGAAATGGCCTCACTGATTTATAAATGTCTGAATTGAAATGTAAAGGAACTGACAGAATTTCATACGCAGAGTAGTTAAGCAAGAGCACTGCATAGCATTGGCTATTCTTTTTGTTAGGAGCCATCCCTATACCAAGGCAACAACAGTTGAAGTGTTACTATACATAAAGGGGAACAAGTTTTACCTACTTATATATTAGAGGGATCAATGATCTCCCTTGCACCCTGACCCTGCAGTGCTATAGATATTCTCTAATTAATTATTAAAGTTTTCTAACAGTCATTCATTGTACATCTCTGGTTTCATTTTCCTTTTATTCCACATTCCCAGTAGAACAGTCACAGGCAATATATAATTAGAAAAATGGCATCTCATTGCCTATAAGATAATACATTTCACTAAATAACTCACAACTCTGGGTGCATCTTTCCTCTTTCCCTTGTCTCCTTTCCCCAACCCCCAAAGTAGCATGTAGTATTACCACAGAAGACATAAACTAAGGAGATTCCAGCTGTCCTTCAGGGTCATGTGACATTTAGCATCTGAACAAGTTATACCTGGAGGTAGTCTGGCAGGGCTCATAGTTTAGTTTTACTTCTCAGCGTGACCCTAAATATCTCATAATACGGGGAGAAAGAATAAAATGTAATGGCTTCATGCTATCAACCAAATAAGCTACTCAAACTGTTCCATTACAGTTCTAAGAACTGATGAGACTATAATAATCCCTTCAGAACGTCTGGAATTAAGGTCAAGGTGGAGTTTATTTACCAGGGAAGACATATACCCATAAAAAAACACACAAACCAAACCTACTGCCGTCGAGTCAATTCCGACTCATAGCGACGCTACAGGACACAGTAGAACTGCCCCATAAGGTTTCCAGGGAGTGGCTGGTGGATTTGAACTGTTGACCTGTTGGTTAGCAGCGAGCTCTTAACCACTGTACCACCAAGGCTCCTAAGATGTACACAATATCTCTTTAATGTGTAGTACTGCAACTGAATTGTTAGTACATTAAAACAAAAACAGCAGGATAGCTGGAAAAGTCCACCCTTATTATTTTAAAGGACTGTATCATGACTACATAATTCCTTGCTTGTAGCTTGTGGATAACAACTGTGTCTTGTCACTGGGTATATAATCTACCCAGACATTTAAGTCTAAATAACAATAAAACCATTCTTACTAAAGCTCATTGTTAAAAACTGTAGACTTAGTGTTGCAATTGCTTCCTGGGAAGGTAAGAATAGACAGACAGCTGGGGAACAGGGAGAACTTATTTTCCACTATTCTTTGGAGCCCTGGTGCTGCAGTGGTTAAGAAGTCAGGCTGCTAACCAAAACGTTGGCAGTTCAAATTCACCAGCTGCTCCTTGGAAACCCTATGGGGCAGTTCTACTCTGTCCTATACGGTTGCTGAGTAGGAATCGATTCAACTGCAACAGGTTTTTTTTTATTTTTTTATTTTTTTAATTCTTTGTTACTTTTGAACAGTGTATACCATGTACCTCATTAAAAATTTATATGTATAAAAAGTTGTGGAAAATATTGTATGATCCCACTTATATGAAATATCTACAACAGGTAAATGTAGAGACTACAGTTTACTGGTTGGAGGGAAGGGTAAAGGGAGAGGCTTAGTTTAGGGGGCACTGAGTTTCTAGTAGTGGTGGTGGACTAGTTTGGAATGGTGATGGCTGCACAACACGATGACTGTGATCAATGTCACTGAATTGTTCATGTAAAAAATATCAAATTGGCAAATGTTTTGTTATACATATATTTTACCACAATAAAACAATTTTTTAAAAAGTTGTAGAATAAGTGTACTACAATTAATACAGCCAGTAAAGTCCATCCACAGTCAAGAAAGCAATCAGATCCATATCAATGGATGGCTGAAATCAATGTATAAAACAAAAGCCAACTTCATTGTATACTGGGTCATGTATTTTTTTTCTTATTTTCTTAGGTTCACTGATCTAAAAAAAGGAGGGGATAGAACTGGGAAGGTGCTCTTTCGCTTACTGACATGGTTCTCTCTCTCTCTCTCTCTCTCTCTCTCTTTTTCTCACATTCCAGGACCAAATTTTAGGGAACTGCTCAAAACACATGGTAGTGTGTGTCTTTGTTGTGGGGAATGACTATTTGCTGGATGCTTGAAACTCATCATACTCCTAATTTTATGTAGAATTATGAGCTGTAATCCTTCAATCCTGGCAACTGTATTCTCAAGCTAAGCCTGAATGTTAGTTTCATCTCTTTCAAGAGTAATCAATTCTTCATTCTAAATTCACGGAACTCTCTAAAAATAATATCTGCTATAAAAGACTACGATGAAAATACGATATTCAGAATCCACTGTGAACTGACATCCAGAAGGTAAAGACCCACTGTTTTTAGTCTTTAAAGACTGTGTTCAGTGATCAACGTACCAATTTGTATATGTAGGCAACAGGCCAGTTATATTAAACCTCTTGTTCTCAGTCCCATCTATAATGGCATAGTTAAAGAGCAAAGAGTTTAATGTACCCAGTCCAGCATCCACAATAAAGCCTGACAAACAAAAAAGAAAGGGGAAGGGCCTATTGGCAAATGTAAAAATGGCAAAAATAATTTTTGCAAAGAGTTAATGCAGCTCTTCCATGCTTCATTTATTATCTAGTCACATACTAGATAAATCCAGATCATTATACAGCAGGAGGAATTAAATACAGATTTTCTCTTGCCTAAGCAAAAGAAGAAAAGTCCTTTGGCATGGAGAGTTAAAAGCTTTTAGGCCTGGAAGACACCAACATTTTCAACCTATACTTGCAAGTATAATTTAAAATCTTTCCAAACAAATCACTAAGGATCTATGACATGTTCCATAAAATACAGACATTAAATGTTCAAGATTTTACCATTAATTAAGTCAGAAATTCCAGAGAACCAACAGGACAGGGGATAGAATGAGACAGAGAACGTTACCCTACCATCACCTTAGAGTTTTCTCCCTTTCCAAATGTAAGAGAGAATCTGTCAAGGTTTTGCTCTTCTTTCTACTACTTTATAGTGGCAAACTACTAGAAAGAGTTATTTCCACAAATTTGTTACCACTGCCTCACCTATGTATTACATAACAGTAAATCAGGTTTTTAAAAAATTTTTTTAAAGTCCTTTTATGAATATTAAAGCATTAATAGGTAAAAGGACAGAATAGTGGGCTTTCTTGTAACACTTTACATGCCAACAACAACAACAAAAAAAGATTTTAAAGGACTAGAAACAAGATGGGTAGAATGCTGTTTTACTGTTGATGCTGGGAAATAGGTAGATTTGTTATACTATCAACTGTACTTTTGTGTGTATTTGATCATTTCCATAATAAAAAGTTTAAAAAATTCTATCAATATAAAAAAAAAACAAAAAAACACCCAAAGAAACATTCTTTGAACTCCAGACTGACCCAGAGTAATCTTGACTCTTTTCTTGGCTAGGGTATGAGATATGTGAAGTATTCAAGAAGAAAAGTCTAAAGATCTACTACTGAAAAATCAGTCAGTGAAAACCCTATGGAGCACAGTTTTACTCTGACACACATGGATTGCCATGAGTTGGAATCGACTCAATGGCAACTGGATTTTGTTTATTTTAATTGAAGCTTTTTTTTTTTAATCACAAAGCACTTTATCTGTGAGACCCATCCATGTTAATACCTTTAGCTCTGGTATACTCTGACTGTTGTATAGCATACGCTTTTTGTTCTTCGCAACCAATTCAGGTAGTCCCTCTTTCCCGACTCTGCTCTCTTCTTTCCTTCTTTCTTTTTGATCTTTCTTTTCTTTCTTTTTTCACTTTCTTTCTCTCTTGATTCATTCATACGTTCTTTCATTCCTTTCTAAAATTATGTTTTTTGGAAGCTATCTAATACTGTATGAACACTTTTATTATAAAGAATATGGAGTAAAAAATCCTCCTCACTCACTGACATAGTGAACAAGATTCCAGTAATAATCTCAGAAAATAAAATATCCTTCTGGCATTTCAGAAGTCTAAGGTGAGAGTCTTATCTCCTAAAGCAAAAATTTCAGAGTTTTAAAACCATTCCTGAGGCCAACTCTTCAGACAAAGATTAGACTGGACTATGGGACATAAAATGATACTTGTGAAGAGTGTGCTTCTTAGTGCCAAATAGATACATGAGACTAAATGGGCAACTCCAGTCCAGAGGCAAGATGAGAAGGCAGAGAGGGTCAGGAGCTGACTAAATGGACACGGGAAATCTCGTGTGGAAAGGAGGAGAGTGCTGTCATAGTACAGGGAGAGCAACTAGGGTCACATAACAATGTTTGTATAAATTTTTGTATGAGAGACTAACTTGACTTGTAAACTTTCACTTAAAGCATAACAATTAAAAAGAAAAGTTTCAGAGTTTTTAGGCATCTATGGGAAAATTACTTGCAGAGTTAAGTAAGCCATTCAGGATGCACTGGGCACGAAGAAAAACTACTTTGACCAGAAGTCCTTTTAGCACAACGTGAGGAGGTTACAGACATTCAAGAAAGCTTCACATGTAGCGACAGGATAAACAAAGTACTTTGCCCACAATGTCACGTTTCCCTATAATATCCCTGAGGAATATAGAATATTTCATTTTAGAAAATACTGATTTGTTGGCTTCATATTTAAAGGTGTATATAAGATAATCATGGATGGATGACTGGCACTTGGAAAAGTGCCTAGGAAAGCAGCAGAGTGCCCAAGAGAAGAAAAAACCATTAAACTAAAAAAATTCCTTATACGTAAGGAAGGAGCCCTGGTGGTGCAGTGGTTAAAGCGCTCAGCTGCTAATCAAATCTCAACTGTGACCCCAGTGTTAACAGTAGCCTCATAAAGTTTTAAATATAAGAGTGATTACTGATGCTCTTCATGTGGTCATAAAATACAAAGAAGGTACAGTAGGAAAGGCAAGAAATCTACTGATGGCATAAAGGCAATGAAGGCATCTCAGTGTTTCTCATCTCTCCACTTAGTTCTACAAAAATCACATGGCTAAAAGCCTCTAGTCATATGACAACAATAAGAAAAACAGAATCATTTTTCAAACTGTTGAGGGTTAGTCTGCAGCAGTCACCCACCGCTCTTGTGCCTCGGTCACTGGGTTGGTTACCTTCAGTAAGAAAGATCATGAGAAAACTTTTTTTCCCCCAAAAAGATGAGAAATTCAGTGATGACTATAGCTTAACAAAATTAAAGTTTTTTAAAAATCTAAAAAAAAGTCAGAATTCAATAAACAATAACAATACATTAAACATGTAGGCTTCATAGTCAGCGTGCTCAGAAAGAGGCTCAATATAAAAAAGTAGCTATACGAAAGACATGAAACTTTTATTTAAAAATACAGTGAAACCTGTGAGAGCCAGAACTCAACGACACTGCCTTCTTTTTCTGGGTCTCCCAAGTTTTCCGCCTTTGACAGGGTGTTTACTAGCATTCTCTATTAAGAATCCTACCTCATTTTAGTTTTGAGTTTTCCTTCTCTGACAGGTTTCTGCCTTACACAGGTTTCGCTTTCACAGGTTTTACTGTATAAAATACTAAAGAGTATAGGAAAAACCAAAGTCATGTAGACGTTAATTTGAAGGAGGAAGGAATTCCTATTAGGTACATCTGGAAATAAAGAATAGTTCAAAAATATTATGGAAAAAACATGTTTTATACAGACTAGTATAGGTTTATTTTTTCACTATTTTAAAGTAAGGACTCATTAGCAAAATGTTAGAAAATCTTGTCACTATATGAAAATGTGAAAGAAAAAGAATGATCCTTCAATGACCTTCACTTCTGGTGTCTAAGCTGCTTTCTTCCTTCTCCTTTAACATGCACTTGTTCTGAATTTTCTTGAGTTTCAGGAGAAGTTACATGATTCTAGGGAAGAGAATTCCCAACATATGAAAGCTAAAAAGGATTTTTAATCCCTTGACTATAAAGACAAGAAAACTGAGGTTTAGAAATAATGAGACTCATTCAAACTCACAAAGTTAAAGAAGGCAGAACCCTGCATAACTAGATTTCCAGTTTCCGAAGTAACTAAAAAAACCAAACCCATTGCCTTTGAGTTGATTTTGACTCATGGTGACCCCGTGTGTTATAGAGCACAACTGAGCTCCATGGGGTTTTCTTGGCTGTAATCTTTACAGAAGCAGAACACCCGTTCTTTCTTCCACAGTACTGATAGATGGTTTCGAATCTCCAACTATTCAATTAGTAGACAAGCAAAAATCATTTGTGCTACCCAGGGACCCCTCCTAAGTAAAAGCCTTGCCATATATAAACTTACTCTGGTGTAGTCACAAATAACCAAGGGTATCTGGGAAGTAATATGAGCATATAAGCACAATATGAACAAACTGAAATACAATTGAAAAATGAGCAGAAAAGCTAACCTACAGGGTTTCTTTGGTGTTTTGTTATCTTTTCTGGTATATTTTAAAAAAACTATTATGTCTGGAAAGCCCGAAACATTATCTCCCCTTCTTCTTGGGTAAATTTATTTTGAACAAACCATTGCAGATAAACATTAAAAACAAAAACCCCACTGCTTGCTGGAACTGTTGTTGTTGTTGTTGTTAGGTGCCACTGAGTCGGTTCCTACTCATCGTGACCCTAAGAACAACAGAACGAAATGCTGCCCAGTCCTGTGCCATCTTCACAATCTTTGCTATGCTTGAGCCCATCGTTGCATCCACTGTGTCAATCCATGTTGTTGAGGTTTTCCTCTTTTTCACTGACCCTCTACTTTACCAAGCATGATGTCCTTCTACAGGGACTGGTCCCTCTTGAAAACATGTCCAAAGTATGTTAGACCAAGTTTTGCCATCCTCACTTCTTAGGAGCATTCTGGCTGTACTTCTTCCAAGACAGATTTGTTCATTCCTCTGATAGTCCGTGGTATACTCAATAGTCTTTGCCAACACCACAATTCAAAGGTATTAATTCTTCTTTGCCCAGCTTTCACATGCATATGAGGCCAGTGAAAATACCATGACTTGGGTCAGGGTCACTATGAGTCGGAATCGACTTGAAAGCAATGGGCAGGTCAGGTGCACCTTAGCCTCAAAGTGATACGTTTGCTTTTTAACACTTTAAAGAACTCTTTTGCAGCAGATTTGCCCAATGCAATATGTCGTTTAATTTCCCGACTGCTGCTTCCATGGGTGTTGACTGTGGATCCAAGTAAAATGATATCCTTGACAACTTCAATCTTTTCTTTATCATGATGTTGCTTATTGGTCCAGTTGTGAGGATTTTTGTTTTCTTTATGTTGAGGTATAATCCACACTGAAGGCTGGAACTACTTTTCCCTCTTTTATCATTTGCTTAACTCTTTATCCATCATCAGTGTCTCCTCAGACATCACTTTCCTCAAGAAGCTTCTGTGCTTCCCCTCAAGCTCAGTCTAGAGCAGGTGCTTTTCCTTATGCTTCTTTAGTGTCCTATTTGTAACTCGATCACAGCACTTGCTTGTCTGTGCCTTCCTCTTTTTTTTTCGAACATCTTATTGTGTTTTAGGTAAAGTTTACTTACATTAGTTTCCCATTCAATAATTCATACACAAATTGTTCCATGACATTGGTTGCAATCCCTGCAACGTGTCAGCACTCTCCGTGTCCACCATGGGTTCCCCATTTCCATTGTTCCAGTTTCCCTGCCCCTCCCTCCCTTCTTATCTTTGCTTTTGGGCAAATGTTGCCCCTTCGGTCTCATGTAGTTGAATGTTCTAAGTAGCACTTTTTTTCATCAGTGCTATTGTTCACTTTATAGGCCTGTCTATTATTTGGCTGATAGGTGATCTCCAGAGTGGTTTCAGTTCCACATTAGAAGGGTGTCTTAGGGCCACAGTCTCAGGGGTTCCTCTGGTCTCAATTAGACCAGTATGGTCTATTTTATGAATCTGAATTTGATTCTACATTTTCTCCCATTCTATCTGGGACCATCTATCATGTCCCTGGTCAGAATGGTCGGTAGTGGTAGCCAGGCACCATCTAGTTCTTCCGGTCTCAGGCTAGTGGAAGCTGTGGTTCATGTGGGCCATTAGTCCTTTAGACTAATGAAACATTATCTTTTAACACAACAAAAATCATTTTTTTAAATTATTTAAAGGGCAGTAGCTAAGAGCAGACTTTCTATTAATGACAAAGAGGTGGAGATATAAATATAAGCAACGCTACCAAAAATCAGAGATTTCTGTTTTAACAAAATCCATAGTTATATGATTACATTTTCTATGGTTGAGACAGCTATAATGAATGGATTTCCCTCCTTCTCCTAATGCAGCCATTTGTCAATTCAAATACAGAATGTCCAATCAATTTTGATGTATTTAGTAAGCAATTTGTCAAATGGTGCTATAATCCAGCTAATATATTAATTCTTGTCATGGAGAGAGTTCTGACAACTACATGGTTTTCCATAACTAGGTTAGAAAGAAAAATCTGTGCTGAAATTCAGTGGTCATTCTTTTGGAGATAACAATTCTGTGATTCAGTATCTGAGACTCTGAGTAGCACATCACTTAATAGGAAATCTACTTTGTTGCAATAAAGACACGTGCGTTCTAGTAGACAGTGTGGCTGCTAATTCATTGTAATACATTGCGTTTCTTTGAATTACTACATTCTCATATACTTTCAATAAAGTGAGCACGCCAATACATGGGACAATAAATGAGAAATATATAAGTTCCTAAGAGAGGAACAAGACTTTAATGCAAAAGTATACATCTTAAACTTAAAAAATACTTTTATCGCACATTATCCCATCTTGAAGTTTTCCGTTATGATTTGCTAAAGAAGTGGTTCTTGATCTTTTATTATTCCTATCCCTACATACTTCAGGTAAATGAAGAACTCCTATCAGTACATAACACAGACAGGGTACTAAGGCTACACAGATTTAGTTACTGGCAGAGTCAAGACTCCAACTCAGAGAAAGTTCAGCTGAGACAGTATGAACCTCTAGAAATGCAGTTTTTTTACTTTCCATATATATTTTATCCACTAATCACTATTCTATCTCCATCCTTTCCCAAGTCTTACTAGAAACCGAAGACAGACCACTAGATTTACAGAGCTCTCTGCTAGGTGATCCAATTCATATCACTAAAAAAATCTGGACTATAGCGACCAAGAAGGGGTCAAATCCCTTCCCCAAATTTTTAGTGGGCTATTTGGTCGCTACCAGTTTGGGCAGAAATGGCTAGAAAGGGCTAGAAGACAGATTCTTAACAAGCCATACATAACATCCAGAGCTACCCGAACGTATTTGGCAAATGCTTTCCGAAGACAATGGCTCTCTCCATTCATATATCCAAATCTTTCTATATTTTTCTATCTGGAAATGCCAAATCAGAGATGAAGGCAAACCATTTCTAGAAAAACAAAACAAAACAAAACCTGAAGAACATGGCAAAAAAAAAATTTTTTTTTTTTTTTTTTTTAGTAAGAAGGATAAGAAAGAAAGAAATAATAAAAAAGAAAAGACGCTCTACAGTCAACGTCCAGACATTAGGCTCTCCTTGGTCCATTTATGAACCATGTGATAGCAAAGAAAAAAAATTTGCCAGAGTGATTTGGAGCAAGGCTATGTATTTATTAAAAAACTTGCAATGTATACTATTCCTCCAGACAACCAGACGACCCATTGTTTCATGCGTCTGCTGAGAAAGGTGCCCTATGTGTCAGAAAAGCACACTGAATATTTTTCAATGACCTAGAGGGCAAAGGTCATCTATTATAAATGGATAATGAGACCTAATGCAGTGCTCTGAGTATGGGCAAAGAAAAGGTCTATCCATAGCCCCTTGTGGATTGGTCATTCAGGCTTTTATTTCCTCTGCACACTTAATGGAGTCAAACAATTGACAGAAATTCTATAGAGAAGGCTGAAACTGAGAGAAACGACTGTATTCTAACTCTGAGAGACAGATACAAATAGCGACCCTGAAATGGCGCCAGAAGTCCTGTTACCACTAACATAGCAGACAGCTGTAGCATTCACCCTAAATTCCCATTTAGTCAGTTGTTAGCAATTAACCTTACTGACTGCATATCAAACCACAAGCTCCTGCCAATATCAACCCATTACGTTACTGCAGGTAGGCAGAGATAGACCATTCCATATTAGCTCCTTGTTTTTGAAGAAAAGGACAAGCAGACATACTCCTGCCCTCCATCCCCTACTCCCATTACCCAATTGACAAAAAGCACTTTCAGGAACATCAGTATCTATATATAAGAACCTTAAACTCAGGTAGGATAAAATAAACAACATCAGTAGAGGTGGTAACAGATTGTTTTTTAATCTATCAGAATCAATGCCTTATCCTAGTCAAATCTGTCACTCCAATGAGAATAAACATTACTAGCATCAATGGAAAGGACTGCCTACTCTAAACCACACCTGAAAGAAAGTAGGTCATAAAATAACCAGAGGAACATCAAGCTATGAATATCGCATATAATTTTATAAAATACAGTAAAACATTTAATAGTAAAAAACAGCTCTTTATAGAAACTTTCCTTTTGTTTCATTTCAATTTTAGGAATAATTATTAGGAAGGTGGTTTGATATGTAATTTTTTTTTGGTGGTGGGGGGCAACTGGCAAATACTAAAGCATATGGAAAAACCTGCAGAAGAGCAGAAAATGCCAAGATTCACTTCAGAATGGGATATAGGCCCTAGGCTGCAATAGAAAGGACTCTGATACTGAATCATATCTGGAATAACTCAGCAAAGACAGAAAAAATCAATGAACACTTCCATACGTCTGAAGATCTCTGTAAAGATAGGGGTATCAATAATGAGAAGTCTGCCTTCCGTAAGGAAAAAGGAAAAGAAGAAGGAGAAAAAGTAATCTAATTCAAAGCGTTCAATCCATCTAAAAAGCTTGCAGACTATTGATAAGACGTAAATTTGACTATGTGGCACCTTATAATTGAGGAAGAAAATTTATTTAATTTCATAATATTCCCCAAGTTATACAACAAACAGGGTCAAGACGTCTCAACATTTTAGTTTCTTAAAGAAAACACCATTCATTTCACTAAAATAATTTCTCTATGGAAGTCCATGTCAATTGATAAATGTATGTATAAATAAGTGAAGTCCTTAAATATAATTCAACCTGAAGTGGCTTCTTACCTACCACAAATATTCAAACCTGGACAGAGCCGCATGACACACCCTATGGCTGACAATGGACCATAAACACTCTTTAAACAAGCCCTACGTTACCGGTTTCCCCTACAAGAAAAAAACATCTTTCTTCCCCTTCCACCCTACCGGCTCTTGGGCAAATATTTATTATGGACAATGCAAGGAAATATTGTTGAGTACCTCCATCACACTTGGCACATACCACAATAGCAATGCAATCCAGGATGTTAGGTTAAATCTAAAGCGATATTTGAGGGAAACCAGCTCAGAAAATTGTTGCAGATTTAACTGCTTTTCCAGGGCACTGACAATGACTACGGTAAAGAAGGCCAATACTCTTTTATTTTTTATCACTGCCCTTTTTTTTGGGGGTGGGGGTGGGGGGGCTAGGTTAGGGGGAGAGGCCTATGAATTGGTACTAGTAATATGAACAAAGTATATCACCACTGTAAATTTAATGAAATAATAGAAGTTAATTACTCTAAAATGACTTCATTCTAAACTTTTATTAGAAGGAAACATACTTGCTCTTTCTATTCTCAGCTTGTCATCGATAGGCTAGCAGCACAAAATTTAGTTGGGAATCAGGATCCCTAGAATCTAACCTTAATTAATTAAGTTGCTAAATTTTGATTTTAGTACTTCTGTATATATAAGACATTACCACTTGTCAGTTTGTTGTACTGTGGTGGCTTGTATGTTGATGTGATGCTAGAAGCTATTTCAAATACCAGCAGGGTTACTCACAGTGGACAGGTTTCAGCAGAGCTTCCAGACTAAGACAGACTAAGAAGAAAGGCCTGGCAATCTACTGCCAAAAATTAGCCAATGAAAACCTATGGGTCACAAAAGAACACTGTCCAACTTGCTTGCTTTGGACACATCATTAGAACGGACCAATAGCTGGGGGAAAAAAAAAAAAAAAACAACTCACACAAGAAGACCAGACTTACTGGTCTGACAGAGACTGGAGAAACCCCAAGAGTATGGCCCCGGACACCTTTTAACTCAGTACTGAAGTCACTCCTGAGGTCTACCCTTCAGCCAAAGATTAGACAGACCCATAAAACAAAGTGTGACTAAATGAGCAGACTGGCATAGTAGCAAGGAGGAGAAGGCAGGAGGAGAGAGAAAAGATCGTAACGGGGAACCCAAGGTCGAGAAGGGGAGAGTGTTGACATGTCGTGGGGTTGGTGTCACAAAACGTGTATTAACTGTTTAATGAGAAACTAATTTGCTCTGTAAACCTTCATCTAAAGCACAATAAAATAAAGAAAATAGTATGAAAAAAACTAAGATTTTGTCAAATCAACATTAATGCTTCAAAGTAATGTTCCAGTTGGAGCTCTATGATGATTAATTCAATCCATACCCCTCTTTCCTAATTCCCAAGGCATCTTCCCATGACTTCCATGACACCATTCTCTCTAATCTTTCCTCCTAATTCACTTGCTTTATCATCTCATATATCGCCTTCTTAGATGCCATGCTATCTAGTGGACCCTCATCACTTCCCTCTACATTCTCTCAAGGATAAAATTATTTCATAGAAAGCTTACTTCAACTGCCATCTATACACCAAAAAAACCTCCGAAAGGACTGCGTACTTCCCAAGCCAATCATCTTTTACTCCTCAATTTTCCTGAGTCTCTTCATTTAATCCATCGGGTCCTACAGATGCAAGCTTCTAAATTTCTCCAAAATTCATCCACTTCTCTTCATGCCCACTTAAATTATCCCTACTAATAATTAACTTCTTCCTTCTTTGAATTGCTATGCCAATTAATTTGTGTTATCAACATAGCACTTATTACATTGTGTCACAATTACTCGCATATATGCTTCTGATTTGTACGTATGTTGATGAGATATCAGTAAAGAATGTAAAAATCTGTAGTTGGAATATAAACTAGATAGTTAAGAGTCAAAGCTGGAAAACTAAGGTTTAGCTGTCAAATTCAATGGGTAAAAGTACAACTAGAGAAGGGAGACAAGGTAATGAGTGAAAAATAAAGTCAGCGAACTGCTAAAAAGGAAGATCAAGATAACATGTAGGATTAAGTTTAAAAAATAATTATAATCACACACTTCCATTTCTGGCCATAATGAAGTAACAAAGACTAGATTTATATTAGCTCCTAAATTAACTAAATTATCCCTAGGCAAAAGGCTGTTTTGAACCCTCCATCACAAAGCTTAAAAAACCCTGAAAGAATCAAACTAATCCAAGTAATTTGAGTACATCCCAGGGAGACAGCACAATTCACTACTCAATCAACTTTAAACTTAAAATGGCCAGCATCCAATCAGACACACAAAGAAGCAGGAAAACACAAGCCATATCCAGGAGAAAAAAATCAATCAATAGGGAAAAAAAAAACAGAGAGACAGAGCACGATTAGGTCAAAAGAATTATCACATAGGGATGCTAAAATAATTATAATTAAATGAAAGTTCCATACGTTCAAACACGTACTTGATGAAGAAAGAAACAAAAGAGATATAAAAGAGCCAACTGGAACCTCTAGAGATGAAAAACATGGTATCTTAAGTGAAAAGTACATTGAATAAAATTAACAGCAAATTAGACACATCAGAATATAAATACTGATACACTTAAAGATACAGCAATAAAACTACTCCAAAACCAGAGAGGAAAAAACATGGAGGAAAAATGAACAAAGAATCAGTGAGCTGGGGTAGTATCAAACGGTCAACATATATGTAATTAAAATCCCTAAAACAGAGAAGAGGACTGGTAGAAAAAATATTTGAAGACATAATTGCATAAAAATTTCCAAATTGATAAAAACCATAAAACCACAGATTCAATAAGCTCACAAGCCCCAAGCAGAAGAAAACCATACCCTGACACCGTGGTTTCACTGATTTTCTCTATTGATTTTCTGGGTGAAGAGGTAGCAGTATAAAACTCTAGGTGGACAGTTGATTTCTTTCAGTACTTAGCGAAAATCTGCTATCATGCTTATCTCTGTTCCTCTTTATGTTACCTGTCTTTTTTTCTCTGGCTGCTTTTAAGACTTTTCTCTTTATTATTAATTTCTCATAATTTGATTTTTATGTACCTTGGTATGTTTTTTTTCAGGTTTCTTATGCTTGGGCTTTAGTGAGTTTCTTGCATCTGTGGGTTTACACTTTATATCAAATTTGGAAAATTTTTGGCCATTTCTTTAGTCCTGCCATGAGGCACCCCGATTATGAGTATATATTGTCCCACATCAGTGATACTCTTTTTAAAATCCTTTTTCTTTTTCTGTGTTTCATTTTGGATAATTTCTCTTACTATACCTTCAAGTTCAATAATCTCCGGCAATTTCTAATCAACCCTCAATCTCACCCAGTGTAAAATTTCTTCTCAGACGTCTCATTTTCACATCTAGAAGTTTGATTTGGGTCTTTTTTTTTTTTCTTCCTTGTGTTTCTACTTAACTTTTTTAATATATGGAATACAGCTATAACAACTGTTTAGTATCACTGAAACCTGACCCCGTGTGAGCACCGGGCACTGTGCCCTCCAAGGTTTTCAGACAGTTGATCCTCGGCTTTGGGTAGTTTCCTCACATCTATCAGTATTCTTGTAAATGCTACAAGGGGACCCTCTGCAGATCTTCAGAATTCTCTCTCAGTACAGGTCTCTCCACTCTGATAACCTGTCCAGCAAATTCTAGGGCAGTAGTTGGAAAACAGCAAACATTTTCAGATTTCAGTCATATGATCTCTGTCATTATTACTTAAATCTGTGGTTATAGGTCAAAAGAGGTAATAGAAAATATGTAAATAAAAGGGCACGCTGTGTTCAAATAAAACTTTACTTACAAAAAACAGCTGATGGAAGTTTGCTCACACCCACTTGAGTTTCCTTGGTCTTTGTGGACTCTAAGCTCTTGTCTCCTGAACTTAGGGAGTCTTCCAGGTTCACTTGGGTTTGCCCTCACTGCAACACAGCCTAGAAACTCTTACAAGGCAGTAAACTAGAGCAATCACAGTGTTGCCTCATTTATTTCCTTCCCATCTCTTAGGAAGCACTGTCCTTCATTCCCTGATGTCCAGTGACTTGAAAACAGCTGTTTGATATTTATTTTTCCCCCTCTTTTTTCCCTAAGTTGTTTCAGGCAGGATGCTAATCTAACCCTTGTTAATCCATCTTGGTTGGAAGCTATTATTCAACTGGAAACTCAAGAAATAGGCAGTGAAACTAAAGTACTTCATGTTCTCAAAAAACCTTAAATAAAATTGAAACTTCAGAGGCTCTGCCCCACTTTTCTATAATGCTTTTGAAAAATAGAGGAAAGCAATTATACTCCCAATAAAACACGGGTAAATAAGGAAATTCTATGGATCTCATTCACCTCTCTATAGTGTATCAAAGCTGTATTTCTACTGAATAGTCTTTTGATATCATTTAACAAATAAACCTCAGTAAGCTTAGAGAGGAACTTCTGACATACTGGTAGATTATCTAAGAAAGAAACTCAAAGGCTGATGTCCCCCCAAAGCTAGCTAACGTCAGCGACTTTAAAACACTGCTGCTGCCAATCACCCAAGAGAAAACGAGGAAACACTACACACCCCCCCCAAAAAAAAAACCTTCCTGGGTCAACTCAAGTTCTGCTTTTAATTTACAGTTTTGGAAGCCGTAAAGCAGACTAAAGAAAAAGTTATTCTCTACTTTGGGATCATATTTAAAAGCTGGTGTTATCTGTTGATCTGTTACAATGTTTTTACTTTTGGCAAAGAAAAATACTTAAACAAAATGTCTATCTTAGAAAAGCTAATTATGGAATGCAATTAGTATTTGATGGGAGGAAAAAATAGTGTTAACACAAAAATCACTAATCTCCTATACTGTAATCTCTTTATAAACTATTCCCAAGATTTCTTATGACCAAGACAAAACTTTGGGATATTAGATTCTTGACTTTTACCTAGCTTACTGAGCTATATAACAAGATTACATTCTATTTGTACATCTAAATTAATCGACTAGGCTGAATCATATGAAATTGGTAATATTTGACCATTTTTTTCTGACCCCAAATGGCAATTTTATATGCTAAACCTAATAACAAAAAAGTCATCTCTACCTCTATCGTAACCCCTGTAAAAAGCATTCTACTATGATACAATCTATGGTATAACGAAATTTCTAAATTTTGGTAATTTCACTCAATTAGTATAGGTGGGACTATAGTTAAGAATACAAAATTTGGGGTGTTTACTTACCTCACTTTAAAGTTAGGTAAGAAGCTTTTAATTTCAGATTCCCCTTTACCTCTCCCACCACACAACCTTTTGCCACATATACAGAATTTGTTTATTGACTAGAAGTATATTTATTATGATTACAGGGATGGAAGGGGAGTGGGGATTCCTTGCTAAACATCCTGCTCTCCTCCTCACTTCTCCCTCAGACAAAGTCTCTTTCCTATTTCCATTTACATCATTCTTTACCTACTATTATTATAATTTCCGGAGTTTGTACAAGTCTGCTTCACTTGATCCTCAGATCCAAAAACGACCAAAGAAAATGCTTACAAAATCTGTGTCGTTTGCATTAAAGTTACAAGTGTTCCTAGTTTCTAACCTAAATAGTTATATTTGAAAATACTTTTAGAAATATATTTATCAAGAAAGTCTTTAAGACCAGATTTACTGGTCTAAAGGAGACTGGAGAAACCTTGAGAGTATGGCCCCCAGACACCCTTTTAGCTCAGTGGTGAAGTTACCTCCGAGGTTCATGGTTCAGCCTGGGAGTGGACAGCCCCGTAAAACCAAATGAGACTAACGAGGTACAGGAGTCCAGTGACAATGGCCAGAAGGCAGAAGGGGACAAGGAAGCTGGTGATAGGGAACCCAGGGTTGGGTAAGGATATTGTTGATGTGTTATGAGATTATTAACCATTGTCATAGGGCAACATTTGTAGTAACTGTTAAATGAGAAACTATTTTGTTCTGTAAGCCTTCATCTTAAGTGAGAATAACAGCACAATTGGAAGAGCGTAGTCAATGTCACTGACCTGTGCATGTAGAAATTCTGAAACGATGTATCTTTGGCTATGTGTATTTTCACCAAAAAAAAAAGCTTGAGAAGTTAGAGGGTTGACATGTTGTGGGGTTGTTAACCAAAGTCATAAAACAATATGTGTACTACTGTTTCATGAGAAACTATTTGTTCTGTAAGCCTTCACCTGAAGTACCATAAAAAAAAGAAAGTCTTTAAGTTGGGAAATAAGAGGTGATTTTCAATTTTCAAGCAAAAAAGTTTTTGGTACCAGGAACAGTATGCTCTTGTTTTAAGAGGTCATGAAAATCATTTCAAATGGTTTCAGTGAGGAGAACTGGACAGAAAGCGAGAGAATAATGACAAGTCTTCTTACAGAGGTTCTCAGTTGCAGAAAGCGTGCAACAGATAGGCAGGTAAAGGCATTCTCTCTAAACTGGTACCAGCACTGCTTTTACAAATTGTTATTTCAGGCTTTTACTCCTCTGACCCAGATGTCCATGTTTTGCATATTTAATTGCTTCAGTCACGTAATATACTGGCATGTTCAGGACTGTCAATCAAATAGTCTGCTTTAACATGTGCCTTTTATGTAAGAGGACCTAATTTTAAAACACAGGCTAATTTGTATCTCTACCCCCTGATGTAAAGAAGCAATATAATAATTATTACAGAATTACCTGTCTTGTAGGTTTTCTTTTTTTTACCTATTAAATTATGTCTAGAGTAACATTCACAAGGATGAGAAAACTTATTAATTACATTTAGTATGTCTGTCACTTACATAACAGATATTACAACACAGTCAGAATCACAGTCAGAATCAGTTGTGCCTATAGTAGTTCTTAACTATGCACCTGGGGATTTTTGTTGTTCTAAGAATTTATCAAAGGTGTTTGGAGGAGCAGAAATCAAATAATGGCAATCAGCTTAATTTATTAGAGTAAAAAATTAAGGGATAGAAACAGTTGCATTCTTAAATATTTGGGACTTCCTACTGTTTGTCTACTAAAAACACCCAACATATCTCAAAATAACAAAACAAAGAAAACAAATATTAACTCTGAAAGAGTCAACTATGCTTAATTCAACAATTGGTTAATTTTTGTCCATTTTGAGAGGTAGTAGAGAATGTGCTCATAGTTTTAATATGATATCATATACAAGCCATTTTTTGTCCAGTTCATATGATAGAGTTAAATATACGCTTAGGTAACCTAGACTCTAACAACTTCTATGTATTCTCCTTCTTAAACCAACAGAGAACCACTGGCCTATAGAATCAAGTCCAAATTCCACGGCATGTCCTACGCGCCTGCTTCTAATCTACCACTCCTGCTCCAACCTCTTTTTGCATATGCTCTACCCTCTGCCTGAAATGCCCATTCTTCTCCTAGTTCTTTATCTGAGGTAATCCAATTTGTCCTTTAAGCCTCAGATTATGTATTACCCCTCTGTGAAGCCTTTGGCAACTTAAGTCATTGCTCTCATAGCTCAGTGTATAACCCTTCACTGATGCACCTACCCCATTTTATTTTACTTTTTCTATTAAATGCCTGTCTCCTGAATTAAATATTGAGTTCACTGAGGACAGAGCAATAAACTATTTATCTTTAATCAAAAATGTCTGACACATAGTAGGCACTCAGTAAACACCTGCTGGGAAGAATCAGTGAGTTTAGCTGAATGAGAAAGCAAGACTCCTGATTATTTATTATTATAATTATGGAGTTTCTTACACCATAGATCTTTTTGCAGTTCATATCTGTTTCCAATATACTATATAACACATTATAAACATTGCATACAATAGTTCTAGAAAGCTTTTAATTCGTGCTTTATAATACAGCCAGGAAAGATAATAAGTTTCTTAAAAACATGTAGTACTCAAGCCATCAAGTTAAATTACAGATCCAGTCCATTCTAAAAAACTGAATATAATTGTAAAGTATTTTTAATTCTATGACCACAAACTAGGTAATAAATATCAAACTGTCTTTTAATGCTCCCATACAAAAATGGTTATATCTAGCTTAATGGACATTTTCTCCTTAAGTGAAAAAGAAGCTGGTTCAGCCTCTACCAATGTTACCACTTAGATATTTAAGAAACAAATAAAAAGGCAATGGAGTTACCATATAAAAAAAGACAAAACTTCTTTTTCAATCATTACTGCATTATTGAAAGTAAAAGTCTATAAAAAGAAAAACCTGCTGGCAACAGTTTTTGTGGTGAAAAAGTTCTTCAGTTTTTCTCACGTTAGAAATAGATATCAAGCTTTATGAAATTGTTTATTATATGCTAGTATCCTCATTTTAATTTTTTATCTCATCAGATATTGCCTATCAATTTACCTACGTCATTAATGAGAATAAGAGCAGCCAGAAGCCACTTGTAACGCGTGCTAAGGCTTATGGTTTACATTTGTATTAATATTTTACTTGCCTGAGCTTGATTGTTTAAGGCCTCTGGCCTACGGACAGTGTTAATGTGCATGGCTGCTTTAAAAGTCAGCATTTGAAGATGAAATCTGAAAACACCATATGGAAGGAAAAAAACAATCAGAACTACTTACAGCCAGCAAGCAGGAACTGATAATACTGTACTGCATCTGCAGCAAGGAGCAGAGGGTGGTTTGCATTAAATGGTGGTTGCAATTCATTCCATTGAGGGGTTCTAAGGAAACACCAGAAGAATATTAATATTTAAGCTTAATAGATGGGATGTAAGTCACCATCATTGTCATCATTTATAGACACTGATATAAACTCACACAATCTGTGTAATCATTAAAATGAACTTGTTGGAGTGCTGAAACCTGAAACACAAGGCCATCTGCTTAAGAATAATAAAAAGGTGGTAGTGAGCCAGACAAATTACATGTAGCTGATATTAACCTAATAGCAGAAGACTCTCCAACAGGAAAAAAACAGTCAGAAGATTGGATGGAGTGTGTGTAATTGAAATGTTACAACTAAGTAATTTTACCTAATTTCTGATCATTGTTAAAACTCTATTTTTAGAATACATGTATATTTTAAGAGAAAACAAAGCAGGTAAAAATAATTTTTTAAAAGCCCACAGCTGTGTAAATAGATGACTTATTATAGACCTAATTAGCATCTGAGTTCCAAAATAAACCACCCATTTCAACAATGACGGTGCTGTAATTTTAATTAGATCTGCTCACTCCTAAATAGCTTGATAAATCAGATATTGATCAAATCAATTCAAAAGCCGTAAAGTAGTAGTAAAGAACGCTGGAGCCTCCAAAAATCAATATAAGAATATTTTAAAATGTAAAAATCAGAAGGATCATTTTCATATCCATTTTTGTCTGTTTCCTTCCATACACGTCAGAAGCAATTTTTCTGTCTCTGCTAGACAATGCACTATCTTAAGCTATTTCCAGGTTTTTACTTCTCTCTCTTTGTGCTAGCTTGTAAAGATTCTAATCATTATGCACTTTTGGGAAGGACTCTGATCCTTAATAAACATTTTTACAGTGCTTAACCATTGTTATCTTGGGGAATCACTTCAAAGGAAGCATTCTAACCTATTTATATTCATTTCTATTCCCCTTAAGGGCTGCCTCCATGCTACTGTGTATTTTCTGGTGAGCATGAGACTGGAAATAGGGCAAGCACTGAGGCTCAGTATGTGGGATGGAGAAACAAGTCTAAGGGAAGGTAATAGAAAGGATCAAGGGAGAAAAAAGTTCAAAAGGAGGTAATTTCCTAGGTATATAACCAAGAAAACTAAAACCACATTTATATAAAAACTTATACACAAATGTTAATAGCAGCATTATTCATGATACTCAAAAAAGAAGAAACAACCCAAACGTTCATCAGTTTGAATGGATAAACAAAATGTGGTATTGCCATACAACGGAATAATATTTAGCCATAAAAAAGAATACCACAACATGGACGAACCTTAAAAACATTATGCTAAGTGGGGGGGGGGGGGGACCCCCAGACAGAAAAGACCACATATTGTATGCTATAGCCTGGCCAGAATAGGCAAATCCATAGCGACAGAAAGTAAATTGGTGATTGTCTAGAGCTGGAGGGTTGGGGGGAAATGGAGAGTGACTGCTAATGTGTAAGGGTTTCATTTTGGGATGATGAAAATATTCCCAAATTGATTGTGGTGATGAGTGCACAAAGTTGTGAAAATTCATTTTAAAGGAGTGAATTTTATGGTACATGAAATGTATCTCAACTAAAAAAAGGAATGAACTACCGATACATGCAACAACACGGACTAATCTCAAAATAAGTTTACTGGATGAAAGAAGTCAGACAAAAAAGAGTATATATAGCATGACTCCATCTATATAAAATTTTAGAAAATGCAAAGTAATCTCTAGTGCCAGGAAGAAGATTAGTGGCTGCCTGAGGCTCAGGGCAGGAGAAAGAGATTACAAAGTGGCATGAGGAAACTTTCGGGGGTAACTTTCAGGGGTGATGGATGTTTATTACATTGATTGTAGTGATGGTTTCACAGGTGTATACGGATGTCAAAACTTACACAATTGTACAATTTATTTTAATATTTATGCCTCAGTAAAGTTGTTAAGAAAAAAAGGAGGTACTACCTGACCAGAGTCCAGCTGGCTCGAGGTGATGTCATTATTTCCAGTGGGGTGTCATCGCTAATCTTACAGGCAGTGCTGAGGGGTCGAGGTTCCATCATGTGCTCCACTAAGGTCCCATAGCAGCTGATAATGTAGAGAGATTCAACTACAACTTGTTTTGACTGATCTATGAGAAAGAGAAGCAGAGCCTGGATGTGTGGTGATGGCAAAAAAGGGACACAGTTATCATTTTCACAAGTTACTGACTTTGTCAGTCTGCTCCTAAGGCTGCTCAGAGAAAACGAGAAGGCGAGGAGTTTTTCACATGGTGCCTGGTGCTTGCCTAACGTTTGCCTCTTCTAAGTAGATGCTGATGAATTTGAAAATCTATGATATCAAAATATTTTCAAATCTTAAACCATTTATTTCAAAAAAGATGTAAATATACTCAAAATTCTACTATAGTGAAACAACAGTTGATAGTCTTTTGTATTTCTCTGCAATGTAATTTGTCCCACATTATGAAAACAATGTTAGGTGAAACAAGGAAGGCAATGCTATATAGACTACACTTTAGTTATACCGGGTACCAACTGAACTGCAAGGAAGGCTTCCTATATTCCTAAATCCGCCTCACTTTTCATCTTTCCCTTAGAAAAGTTTCCCTTTTAAATTTCTGGATCAAAACAAACATACAAACAAAAAATATATGTGTTCCCCCCCCCCCCAAATCCTCTTATTTCTTTTCTCTCATTGGGATCACCGCCTGCCCCCCCATATGGTAAATGAAGATCGGCCATACTTTGAGAGATCAGTTGTTGAATATGGATCTAATCAAATGACTTTATAAGGAATACACATGTCCTAACTACCAAAACAGGTTTTGTCCTCTATCTCAAGTTTTACAGTAAACCTAGGAAAATATAAAATCACTCATGAATACTGGGTGGGTCACCTTATCGCTATGCCAGACGAATCAATTACAGCTGATTTGAGAAAATGGCTAATGACCAGCCAGGGGAATATAAAAGATTAGCAAGTTAAAAGGGTAATTAGAACAGAAGGGAGAAGCATTTGAAATGGAGCTTCAGAGAAGGTTTTAGCTAGTAACAAAAAGTCCTCTCGATAGCATCACTAAAGCTAAGGAAGTAACAAAAAAATTAAGATGGGATAAGGAAATGGAAGGCTTGCATACTTTACTTGTCCTCTCCCACACAGGTAAGAAACCTGCTGTACCTGAGATCCTATTACCAAGGAAAGAGTCACTGAAAGGCGATAAGAAGGGAAAGGGTTGATGTCTGACTGCCAATATGAAGTATAAAGGAGAGCCACTTTGCCAAGAACAATGCAGCGTGTGGAACTAGTCAGAGAAGCGTCCCACTGACAAACCAGTTTGTGATCTACTTTAATAGCACTAAGATAATGAAGGGAAAATTATAATTTTCAAAATTATATACTTGGTCTATGAATGTAGACATCCTCTTGTATGTATCCACCCACTGCCATCAAGTTGATTCCTACTCATAGCGACCCCATGGAGTTTCTAAGGTTGTAAATCTCTATGGAAGCAGATTGCCACATCTTTCTCCCTCAGAGCTGCTGGTGGTTTCGAACCACCGACCTTTTGGTTAGCAGTCAATCGCTCTAACCACTGTACCACCAGGGCTCCTTCTTGTATATAGAAACAATAAGTAATTACCTACTAAAACAGGAATTATATAAACATTTCAAGTATTGACCCTGGTGATCAAAGCACCGATAAGAACAAAAACAACTGTATCAATTCAAAGAATAGTGGTAACCATAAAAAACCAAACCAAATGCACTGCTGTAGAGTCGAGTCTGACTCATAGTGACCCTAGAGGACAGAGCAGAACTTCCCCATAGTATTTCCAAGGAGCAGCTGGTGGATTCGAACTGCCAACCTTTTGGTTAACAGCCAAACGCTTAACCACTGTGCAACCAGGGCTCCGAACCACGAAAGATGTCCCTTATTTCTCAATGGCAGCCTGTCTTTATCTTTTAATTTATAATCCAGCGGAGTTGTTGTTGTTTAAAGGCAGGATTTAGCATTAGAAGACCTGGGTTCAAACTCTGATTCCATTACATACTAACTAGTATTTTAGCAAAGATATTTAAACTTGCTTATCTCAAGTTCTTCATCTCTAAAACAGGGGTAATGTGGGCTTTCCTCTCCATATTTCAAAGGGTTCTTGTAAAGCTTTAATAAGACAGTGGTATGATATTGGCTTGTAAAAACGTAAAAGCTTATACATAGTGTTGAGAGCACCTGTAGACTGTCACCAGTGTAACAAAGCAATAACACAAACTGGATAATTCATTTCATGTTTATAGTTATAAGGTAGCTTTCCTTCTTGACTAGGCTTAAGTAGTTAAGGAGAGGCATGCTAATTGAATGTAAAATTTGGGTTCCAGACTATTGGGTTCAGGACTATTCAAAGGGTATCTGCTAGTAATGTTCCTCAAGAAGTAAAAATTACAAATGGCAAGTTTGAACTTCAGTAAAAATACGTACCTTTTTCTCTTTTCAGACCTGCATTATTTGCAAACCATGATCTGGATGTTCCAAAGACAGCAGCCACGCAAAATTCTCCGCCCATCGATTTGCTGGGTGAAATTTGAGGAGGTGGTTTAACTTTGCTTAAAAAAAAAAAAAAGACAGTAAAAAAATTACTACGGTGAAATCAGTCTTCTAGCAAATGACAGATTATCCTTTAAATCCCATCCCTAAAAATTTAAACCCTCCAATGCTGACATACATTTTGCCTTAAGTAATAACTGGTGATGTGTGACTGTGTTCTGGAGTAAAAGTAAAATTAGTTTAAAGTTCCATGTCTTATCAGGAAAGCAATTTTCCTGATAAATAAAAATTAACTCCTTTTTGAGATATATGCTGGTGAAATCCAAGTCACTTATTTTCAGATGGATAAAATTCCCCTGGAGATTTCAAGGTGGAGTAACAAAACCAGCATAAGCCTCTCACAATAACAAAATGGTTTATCATTTGATTTTGATATATCCAGTGTGGGATTAACAATAAAGGTGAATGAAGACAACATGTATGAAAACCACCGGATGACAGAATGAAACTCTGAATATTGTCTCAGCCACAATACTATGTAGAATTAGACAATGTATGGGGGAGAAGACCTAATAATGAGCAATTATATTCACTGGTCTATCTGTTATTCATTTTTCTTCTTGCATTTGTAAAAATGACGTATTTATTTTTGTTCAAAGAAAAGACTAAGGCAGAGTTAAATATCGACAGCCTATGCCTGAAAATGGAGACTGCAGTGGCGTAGTGGTTAAGAGCTACGGCTGCTAACCAAAAGCTCAGCAGTTCGAATCCACCGGGCACTCCTTGGAAACCCTATGGGGCAGTTCTACTCTGTCCTATAGGGTCACTATGAGTCAGAATCGACTCAACGGCAACGGATTTGGTTTTTTATGTCTGAAAAAGCCTCTCAAACATAAATCTTTTGTTTCTCATATGCTTGAGGACACATTTAGTTAACTACTCTTATTTCAAATAACTACCATAAAAGTACTTTCTTTACTTTTTGTTTGCCCCCAAATAAGCTTTCATAGCCTCAACTTCTAATATCAACCTTTCAAGTTCTTTCAAATTCTGTATTTGTGTTCACCTCTGATTTGTCAAGGGCTTCCCTAAAGTTCAGTAGCAATTTTTCCAACCACCTTAAATAAATGGTATTATTTTCTCTAATTCATAGACTAGAAAGTACCCTCGCTGTGCACTGGCCAAGAACACAGCCCAGCAGTCAGTGAACAATGGACAGCAGAGCTCTAATGTTCCCATATCAGTCAGCAATGTCAAACAACATTAGTTCTACCTTCTTTGACTCACTTCCCTTAATTCCTTCATCTTTTAAAAAGTATAGTGAGTGGAAAGAGATTGGTTTTTGGAGTCAGGAAGAAACCTGAATTTGAACCCCAGTGCTGCCACTTACCAGCTTTGTGACTTTGGTTAAGTTTCTTAACCTCTCAGAGCTGAGACTACAAGTACGTAACATAAAATTAGATATGTCTGCCTTATAGTGTTATTTTAAAGATTATCATATTACTTTTGTTCTCAAAACTAGCAGCACCACATGGGAACTTCTTAGACATGCAAATTCTCAGGCCTCACCCTAGATTTACTGAATCAGAAACTCTAGGGGTGGAGCTCAATAATCTGTGTTTTAACAAGCCCTTGAGGGGATGCTGATGAAAGCTCATATTTTAGAACTACTGAATTACATAAAGCATGTAACCCTCCCCGGGCACTGCCCTCCCATATCATTGTACTCAACAAATGTTAATTCTCTTCTATATATAGCCCACAGCCCTCACCTAATTTTAAAAAATCTGAGTTTGCTGTGATTATCTCAGTTTCCCAGTTCCTTATGACGTTAGAAATAGTCTTCCACATATCTTACATCCCAAGCCTTCTGGTATGACACCTTCCCTCTAGAGACGGCAAAAAGTCTGGAATAGAAGCCACTGTGATTGGTCTCTTTAGTCTCCCCTCTGTACTAAGTCCTCAGTAATGCACGTTGCTACACCTATCCCCAAACAACCCACATCCATGCCTAAATTACCAGTACAGACAGACCTCCACTGACAAGGAATGAAGACATAGTTGGGGCAGGGAACAAATGTTTTTGTGAAGAAATGAATCTGGTTCTACAAATACTTTTTTCTTCAGAGTTACATTTCCCACAACCGCAATAACTTAACTCCAAGAAGGAACACTCCCCTCCACCCCAAACAAAAATCAGTCCTCCCACTGACAGGTCAAAGATACCAGAATCCTTCATTCTGGTTATGATACTCTCTGTTGTATTACACCTTAGAACGTAAGTTTTCCTTTAAAACCTTTATTTCCATCACTGAGCTGCTATCATTAAGCTGATAAATTCCAGTAACTGACATCTTTAAATTTCCATTAGTCACTTTTAACCCTGAGGGGTTTTGAGAGGTTGGGAGGAGGGAGGAAGCCATTCTAGAATTTTTTGAAAAGTGTTTGCAATTGCGTAACTATGTGCTTTTACCGTCCTTATGCAACAGCTCCTTATACTAGAAACACCATCAGGGAACAATTATACTACAATATACAAATTATCCTCACAGAAACAAAATCTACAATAATGCTTTAGAGAAAAGTACATTCAAAGATCTTTGCAAAATACTGGATGCTATTCTTGTTGGGTTTATTTTTCCTTAACTCACGTGATAAGCAACAAGATAGAAAACAAGTGAGTATCCCATTTCTTAAGAGAAATGTTTTTCTAAGTATGCATCCTTAACTGACTTGAAAGATAGCCGCTACTGGACTGGGTGGCCACATTTCTAACATAATAACAAAGAACAGAAATGAGCTAGGACATCACTTTAGTCTTTAGACATAAAAACATATTGTCTCTTTATTAGCTTATAGTCTAATCAGTCAATGTCAAAAGCTAAAATCTCTTACACTTTTATAGTGTTAGATTTAACTCAATTTGTGCACACACAACTAAAAAGTATCAACACAGTATCATTTTACATAAGCTCTCTATCTCTGCTGTTGTTGTTAGTTGCCTTCAACTTGAGATCCTGTAGAGAGTAAGTATTCTATGGTAAATGTAAAGAATTATCATTATCATTTCTATACTTCATTATTTCTTCTTTTTCCTCTGATAAGACTGCAATAAATCCCAATAATAAAACTTTGAGTTTAATAAATAATCAAGTAATCAAAAGACTTTTCATTCCTGTAACTAATGTGCAACCTGCTACATGACATGTTTATTGGGTAGGGAGCATATTTGATGAACACCTTTATCTCAAGTTATTTCTGTCACCAAATATACATTTGGGATGGTCACAGTATTTACAAGGAATAGAAACTTTAAATGTATTCAGAAGTGTAAAGAAACAGTCTAAAGAAAGGAATGCTATTAAAAAAGTATTTTCTACCTGATACACCCAAAGGAAGAAACGTTAACTTTAGTCAGTTTGCCCTTTGTCCTAAGTTTGGAAAAGACCAAGTCCAGGAATGCAGGGAAGGCAGAATGGCTTTCGAAAGAATGTATGTCAGGAACATTATCATGTATGAACTTTTCCACAATGTCCCAGAATATTTCTATTTCAAAATATCCTTTTACTGGAAGAAAGACAAAGTCTTGAAAACTTATACTTAGTGAAGTAGAAAGAGAAAAGTGTTAGTCTTGTAAATCATGTTTACTTATTGTGAAAAACATTTATGTGATTTCCACTAATCCTTTCAGGAAAGCATTCCAATAATAAGCTTTTTTTCTTTCTTGTTCTCAACCTATCCTTTTGTTCTCTGAAGGGGCCTTAATAGCCCCATTACAAAACATTTGTAAGTTTAAAAATAATTCCTCTGGGTATTTAGAGGCCTTCCCTCACTTATTCATTTATTAAATCAGTAATATAATAATATAACTAAAATAATATTGCAATTTATATGGGGGTTCAGAAATTTAATTCAACTGATTACATGTATGCATTTCTTAAAACAGTTACGCATGAGAATAAAATACACTGGTGTTGAAAATTCCTTCTTTTGACTCCCTTTTAACCTGTTAGCACATCACATATAGACCCATGTTCAAAAATTAAAAGAAAAATTCTCTTAACTTTTGAACAAAATGTAATGGAACAACTGGATGAATCCAAACTTTCAAGATACCAGGCAAAATAATGATCATAAAATATCATATTTACTAAACCTGATACCAGAGAACAACTTAAAAGAAAAACAAACAAAAAACCAAAACAAACAAAGAAGGTGCTAAATTAAAAGTCAGACATTTAAATCTTTTTTATTTCTCATGAGGAAGGCAAAATCATCTAACCAAAGTTAGTGAAATCATTTTCATGAACATCAGAAGTTACAGGAATATTAATTAACATTAGGTCTTTAAAAATATTTAAAGACTATTGAAGTTCTCTTTTTTCCCACTGACTGTTACTGTATTATGTAATCTACATTAAACTGCAAACAGAAACAAAAAAGCAAAACTCTAACAAGAGCTGCTTAAAAATAATAAGAAAAGAATCTGCATCTTGATAATTTTACCATGTCGCATACAGCAGGATATACATGGTGTATCTGTAGATGACATGAAAAGCAGCAATGGGGTCATGTGTCTTGTTTAGGACACAAACATGTCTAAAACACAGAGTACAGTCAATATGTCAGCTGAAAACTGATGTAAGAAATACAGGTGGTATTATGCCCTCCTGTTAAAGAAAATTTTTTTTCTTTGTATTTTCCACGACTGTTAAGCTTTTAAAAAGAATTCAGAAGTTTTCTCTCACTCTAAATTTTTTTTTTCTAAAATAAGACCTAAGGAGGGAAACTAAAAGTATATTTTAAATAATCAAGCTATTAATAATCTATCTAAAAAGATTTATACAAATTATTCTTAAATGTCTAACAGATTTACGTAAATCTGGCAGATAAGATTCACCTCGACATACAAATATTACCTTCAAAAAATGAAATTATAAAATTTTGAAATTTTAAAATCTTTTTAAGAGAACTAGTTTAAATGAATTACTCATTTATAGATCCAATACTTAGAGAGTGCTAATTAAAACTTCAAATATAATTTGATATGTAAATTTTAATTCTTATTTAAAATTAACCTCATTTAATACAAAGATACTTTATGAGTAAAGGATATATTCAAATGGACTACTGTTGCCCATACTGTTACATAATATTTTTTTCTCTTGATGATCAATTCAAAAATAGCAGTAGCTTAAACACAATGCCATATGCACAGCAGGAGCTCAAAAACACTTGTTCCTTACTTGTAGTATTTTAAGCAAAAGTGAGTTAAAATAACTTGTACTGGAATTATTTTTATTAAAATCTCTGTATTTGAAAAAGTATGTTACATGCATAATTATTTAAAATTTTTAATATGGTCATTCAGATGCAAATATCCTAGTTAAACAAACATATGGATATATTATAACAGGATGTCTAAAATCAGTGAAATGTCAGTGATGGCCTATACAGTTAACTTTCCAACGTTTTCCTACTTATTTTGTTATCAAAAGGAAAGACACTATTTTAAAACTGACTCATCTAAAACAGCATGAATTTGAAGAACTAAGCCAGTTTAATGAAGAATTAATAGAGATTGTCATCTACCAAACATAAAATCTTGGGTAATTATAAATGTTGCAACTTCAAATAAAAATATCTGCATGAAATATACTTTTAAAGAGGAGGTTTAAATTTTTCATTCTCATCCAAATACATATATAACCCTACAGCTAGAGGCACTATAAGCATATTTATTTCAGAACAGCAAAAAAAAAAAAAAAACAACAAAAAACAAAAAACTAAATATCATGGAAAAACAGCAAAAACTCCTAAAACAAAGGAGCTCTTATAAACAACATGGAAGAAGTTGTCAAATTTATATTCATTTTGCTGCCTTAATTTGAGGTTTCATTAAGATCTTAATGGAAAAAACATGCACCACTAGTGAAGCAACGTATTTTAAAGGACTTTTTAGTCTAGTATAAGTGACTAAAAACGAGTTTCTTGTGAGCTAACGGTGGCATCAAACAAACCACAAAGCAGTCTTCTAAAAGACAGGCAATGATTTAAAAGTCTACTATATTTCATATACCCCTTTCTTTAATCTGGTTCTTTTAATCTTGTTTCAACCTCAAATCATTTCTAGCTGACAAGTGCTTTTGCTTAAATTTAAGGAGTACATAAGCTGTTGAAGGAATGGACTTTTCTCATTTAACATACGACATTTGTTACTCCATCTTTATTTCCATGCTAAAACTTCAATCTTTGTTAACATACTAATACTCCTTTCTTTGTACTTAGATTAAGGAATTTATCCTAATTTTGTCTAATTTATCCTAAATTTAGTCTACAAAGAAATGTTGTCATACGTTGAATGTGTCATTTAAAAATCGACCCCTCACTGTAAGCTCATAAGTAAGATCCGTGTATCTTATTTGTTTTATTTGGTAGAAATCTGCCTAACAAAAAAAGCATAAAGATTAAATTGCTTTTCATGGAATTTATACTCATTTATACCCAGAATTTGTTTAAAACAGTTTTGCAATATGTGTCCTAGTTATGATGCTGCCTTTTCAAGAAGGAAGTTTCTATGTTGATTTGTTTTATGATACTCTATTTTTAAACAATAATGAAATTTTCAGATGTTCCTGCAGCATGTGAACACTGTCAAAATATAATCTACTTTAAAGAACTATTTAAGCTTCTTTTTGTCTGAGAGAGAAAAAATTGGTGGTTTCTTTTTCCTAGCAGAGCAGCACAGTGTGAACAATCCTCAGTAGCACTTAGGAGAGCTACACATGTAAGTGCAGAACTCTTAAGTATTCTTTGACTAAATGTGTAAAATTGATAAATTTTACATTGTCTAAAACGTTCTTCTGGCTCAGATACTCTTAAGAAAAAACCATGATCTAAATTAAAGATTTTTTTCAAAAATGGTATAATTTTTCCTATAAACAGAAAAAGTGATAACAGTATTAGTTAACATTTATTGAACATTACATGCTAGATGCTGTTCTAAGCAATCTAGATGCATCTACATATATACTCATTTAATTATCACAATGAACCCACAAGGCAGATGCTACTACTAACTCTGCTTAAGAAACAAAAAGAATTTTAGAAAATTCCCAAAGATCATATAGCTAGTAAGTGTGCCAACTGGGTTTGAAACCCAGGCAGTCTGATACCAGTGCCCAGACTCTTAACCATTACGTTAGACATAACAAACCAGGTTCTTATACATTTAACATCACATCTTGACATAAAAGTCTTAAATATACTGTTTAGTATAATCATGTTTAAGACTAACAAAACTATAGCTATGCATTGTTATAAAATAATTTACTAAATAAATAAGTTATCGTGAATTGGTGCTAATAATTGAAAATCAAATTATTTAAGAATTTTCATGTGAAATATAAATTTCCTTAGTATGTAGCTCCTTAAATACCTAAGCTATTCAAAATAGAACTGTTTTCCCTTTGGCGCCAAAGAAAATGCAGCAAGACTTTTTAATAGGGCATTTTTGGTATATCTTAAACATGCTTATATTTTGAAACAATAATATCCTCAAATGTACAGCATGATATGTATGGATAGTCTATCAGTGTAATACTCATTACTTTAAACTTGGGTGTTAGCGTTGTCTGGTCACATACATCAGCATCATGAGGGGATTCTTCTGTTTTCTTTTTTTTAATCATTGGTCTGTGATTTTTTTTTTTTTTTTTTAACTTTTTGAAGCAGGAAGTAAAACCAAGAAAATTGTTTTCCTAAAGCTTAAACATCAACATTCATGTCCCACCTACAAATTATTCAGTAATTCAGTGCATCTATCTGTGATCAGGCCATGCAACTGAAAACAAAACTACAAACCAGAGTTACGTTTTGAGTACAGCAAATGAATTAGGCATGCGGGACTGAACTGGGACTCACCATGGAGTTTTTATGGAAAAACAGCCTGCTCCAAACAGATAAGGCCTTCATGGAAAAGGGGGGAAAATGCACAAAAAATTAGAGGAAAACTCATATAACATTAACAAATACAGTGTATATTATACTGATAGAGAGAATGGATAAAAATAATTGAAAAGTTAATAATCATTTGCAATGCTGCTGTAGATACTAACAAATCAGATATAACTGATAAACAGAATGATGTGTAGTAACAAGGCCCTTAATTTTCACAGAGTTAGAGATTTCAAATTTTTCTATTTCTCCCCCTTTTCTGGAGCATCCTGCACGACTCCTAAGTTAAAATGAAATCCACTACTGAAGCCCCTTTAAAACAAAGTACAAGTTAAATGGAATAATCAGATGGAGAAAAGAGTGGGATCAGTAGCAACAGATAAGTGGTTGTGTGACACAAAATGTTTAAAATTAGCTGAAGTAAAGATGCCTAATTAAAAAAATTTGATACAGTATCGTTTGTTGTTCACTGGTTAACAGTCTTGGAGCCGTTGAAAGAAAGCATATATTTTTAAAGCTGCTTATTTACAGTAAGTTGAACTGCATAATGCTGGCCAAAGGAACAAACACTAAATACAAGCAGTATGATTTTTCTCCATTTTTGGTCACATTCCAGGAAATTAGCAAGCTGTTAATAGTGTTACAAGAGGTTAGCTTCCTCTACCTGGCCTGCACTGGCTAGGTTGGAATACATTAAACTAAAACCACAATTGCTTGTTTTAAATACAACTTGAGATACAAAGTCAGGCTTCAATGTTACACATATTTCTTCTTAAAATACTGTTCACAGCTTTTAAGAAATGCTATGCGTATTGGAACACAAAGATTTACTGATTTAATTAAATCCAAAACAAAAATGTTACTGTAGCATCTGACGTTTGCAAGAATTTACAAGTGAAGAGGCAAGCACACTGGTAAAATTTGGGTATTTCCTTCTTCAGATTTGGTGCTAGGAACATTAAAAAAAAATCCTGCTAATTAGCATTTATCTTCCAGTAAGTCAAATATATTTGACTACAAACTGAAACTTAAGGAAAATGTTTTCACAAAACATTTATGTTATTGGAGGTCATCCTGTGCTTTGAAAAACACCAATTTAAATAACTGAGGCCACCTGAAAGTCCAATCTTTATCTGGTATAGTGATCCCATGTAAAAATGATCAGAGATTTCAAGCCATTTATACATGCCCCACAAAAACATCCAAAACGAAGAGGTCTTTGTTGGCATACACAACCCATCTTCCATTAATTTTACTTCATTAGGCAGGACACCTCTGAAACAACCAAATACTCCAAACGATTGTGATAGAAGTGCTCAGGATTCAGAATATCTAGGACTGAGCTGCTCTTTAGTGTACACTGTATATATCAGAATATAGCTAATTTATTGTGAAGAATTTGAAAGTTTGATTTTAGTCCTTAAACTTAAAACATTTTTTCTGTTGACCCAAAAACAACCAACCAAACAAAAATGAAACAAAACCTTAAAGATGCTACATTTCAAAAGACCTGATGTTCTCCACCTATAGGAAAATGTTTTCACAACAGTGATTACAATTCTGAGGCCTGAAGAACAGAAGGTACAGAGAAGAGAACAGTGACAAATGACTGAAGTTTACATATATATAATAAAGTAAAACTTGCAAAAGCCAGAAGCTGTGTAAGGCAGAAACCTGTCAGAGAAGGAAAACTCAAATATTTTCCACTAAAATGAGTGACAGAAGTGGTAAGACTACACTCTGTCAACGGTGGAAAACTTGCAAGACCCAGAAAAAAACAAGACAATCCTGGCGAGTTCCAACTCTCACAGGTTTCACTGTACACATATGTACATATATACATATACACACACCTGCACACCTGCACACACACACACACACACGTATATAAAAAACATACAGAGTCAATAATAACCTTTTCTCCAATTTAAGTTTGTTTATATATAAAAAGAAAATATATGTTAGCCATACAAATGATACACAAGCTTTAAAAAAAATCTCCTAGACTTCTCCTTTCTGGGCAATAACAATAACAAAGCCAATAACAAAGTGTTACCAAGAAAAGGATCTCTCTAGTCATTTCCTTGCCCCATGATCCCAAAAGGCACCGTAACTCTCCAGACATGGTAGTAAACTGGCCTGCACGAAATAACAGCATTGTCAAGCTTAAAGGCAATAAGGTTCTCACTGTTCACAATGTAACCTAGTTGTGTAAGTTAACAGTTATCCTACTTCAATCAAGTAAGGATCCACTGGCTTACAGAGCACAGGAAAAAGAGGATAAGGAGCTGCTTTGGTATGCACACTTGGCACATTCCCAACTACATTCACCCACTTTCTTGACTTTTCCCTCTCTACTCATACAAACTGGACCTCTGCCACATACATGTAAAGACCACAAACACCAAAGAATTATAGTGAATGATGTAATAACTACTGACTTTGTATGGTTAGTGTCAGCTGTTCTTTTGAAATGTGCCTGCTTCATCTTTCCTCAGTAGCAAAAGAATGAAAATATAAAGTCACAAAGGACAAGTCCATGATCCAGCTGTCTTCACCTATGACTCCTTCCTCCCCCTCCAAAACCCAACAGTAGTAGTTTTGTATTGGAGAGGGATGGGGGTGGGGAAAAGAGGGAAGAGAATATGTGAGGGGGAGGATATGCTGAATTAAAGATTGTCTCTATTGACATATGCAACTGAAATCACCCAGATATTAATCTGTGTTTTCCTATCATTATTAAGTTTTAGCAGGATTTAACAATACTGTTACATAAAACCTGCTCACTTTGTCACAATTATGTCTGTGTTCAGCTGAATTCTGATTGAAAAACTCCAGAACTGGTCAAGAGACTAAAACACCAGAAATATTTATTATAGACTTATTTATAGGCCACTGTGAAAGGACTCTGCTATTGGTTCTCAAAGAGTTTCTTCTGGAAATTTTCAGAAGACAGGGAAGAATTATGTTTTATATCATACCATTAATGCTATGTAAGCCTTTAAACTCTAATTCATGTGGTTAAATGCCACACAGAACAGACACTATACCACAAAATCTTCCATCTTACTAATTGAAAATAAAGCAAATGTCAACATTTTTTAAATGTAAGGGAAAAAGTAAAACTAGATTTGATCTGAATACACTCAATTTTTTTATCACCTGACTCTATAGTTTTAAAAACTAATAACAATTCTACTCAATAATTTTCAGAGATATAGTTGGAGTCTAAGAGACAAATTCCACAAACACACTGACTATCCTATTTTTTAACTGATCATGTCCTATAAGAATTCAGGCATTATCACTTAACAGACATTAGAATCAGTCCATATAAATGTTAAATATACTGAATAGAGAAAAAGTACAGGAAAAAGCTATGCAACATGTATGTTAAACACTCAAGTGAAGCCATATTTCTCTAAAAATGAATTCCAGCAATGCTAATGACTGCTATATTCTATGTGTCCTCTATGAAGCAGCGACATTTCTTACATGAATATGAGCAAATCATTTCTTATATCATTTTCAAGTCTACTTTTAATCTTTCATTAATTAAATTTGTTTTCTACTGAAGACATTAATGACACTGTTGGTTCTCAAACTATTGATTTGTTGGGCAAATTGAACTGAAACAGACAAGTAAATTTGAGACGTTTGATATGCAAATTTAAATTACATCCTCAAGATGTAAATTATTTTCATTAGAAAAACACTGACTAACTTGAAATGTAAACTTCATTTAAACTACAAACAAACAAACAAACAAACAAATAAATAAATAGGCTGAAAGATTTTGCAAATTTGCAGAGGGCAGCACATTAAGAAGACTTAGCTTTTATGTGTAAGCTATTACCGTGGCTTACCATGCAACTAAATATAGGGCTCTGAGGAAAAGATCTGAGTATAGGGTCTTTGAAAGGATTAAAGGCTGTTGGAAACATTATGAAAAAGAAAAACATCGATAATATTCAAATTCTACCCATTGTGGCAGAAATGAGGCTAGCGTAAAAAGATTATTCTAAACGTCTATAGAAAGTCATACCTGATGACTTTAAGTACAGCAAATGTAGTAGACTTCATTCCCCCAAAAAAACCCAGATTTTTTGGTATACTGTAATAAATCATAGTGTAGTTTAATATACTTTATTTGATTTAGCACAAAAATTAGAAATTCAAACTATGGTAAGTATGTTAAATATGTAGACATATCCATATGCATTCTAATGAAAATGCATTACTTGATATCTGGACCCAACATTTAGAGTTTAGCTATCAAGAATTGATAGTATAGCCAAGACAGGGCTCGCAGGTGGAGAATTATCTTCTGCTATTGTATCTGGTGGGTTTTTCTCCAATCATTCCCACTTAATTCTCAGAATTTTGCCTGTAAGGTTTGGGACTCAGTCCAAACTACCTAGATAAGCCAAGATCCACCACCCACCACCACCAGTTGCCATAGAGTAAATTCTGACTCATGGTGACCCAAGGTGTGTCCGAATAGAACTGTGCTTCGTAGGATTTTCAATAGCTGACTTTTCAGAAGTAGATGGGCAGGCTTTTCCTCCAAGGCACCTGTAGGTGGACTCAAACCTCCAACCTTTCAGTTAGCAGTTGAGCATGTTAACCATCTGTACAACCCAGGAAATCTTAAAGCGAAGACAGACCTACTGAATTAAAAGAAGGAATGAAGCTTCTTTAAGACCAACTATATGCCAATGTTATTTACTCATTTAGCAAGATCTGATGGCAGATTTTGTGTTCAAATTTTGATTAGTGATGTTCAAATAAATGCTATTAAGTGATTCGATTCCAGGATTTCTAAATAATAAGAATCATCTATGTTTTCTAACTGGAGCAACTGCTCAGCACCAGCCTAGGGCTCACCAGTGAATGGGGGTTTAGAAATGAGGTAATGGAATCAAAGACCTGGTAGGGATTCAAAGGACTGTAAGGCTGAAAGATTATAATCTATACATACATTACAATCTACACATGAGGAAACTAAGGCCTAATTATGTAGGACACACTGGTATTAGGTGGTAGAATCAAGATGAGAAGCCAAGTTTTCAGACTCCTAATTCAATGTTCTTTCCGCTACACTACCTAACCTACTTCTCCAGATGGGGCCCAAGGTTCCTAAAACTTACCTCTAATTGCTCCCAAACCAGGGAATAAATATAAAGATGAGAAGAGGGGAAAGGAGCAAGAAGCTTCTTCCACTTAAGCGAAAGGAATCCCGTGAAAGGAAGAAAGTCACCTTATGTTTACTTCACTAAAAACTGTCAGCTATCTAAGAGCAAGAAAGTAACTTCATTCTCAATTTTTATACTTTTTATTCTTATGAAACTGCTCTGAACTCTTTCTGAAACTTATTGTTCTCTGCTTGTGCCTACAAAATAAGATGTATATATTAGTATTTTTAGATTTAAAGCAGATGGAAATAACCATACTGATGAAAAATTTTGTTTTTTAAATTCTTACATAGAAAGCATTAAAAAAAACTCGATTCATCAATTAAACCAAACATCTATGAAATGCTGCTTAATAAATCCCTACTACAAAAACCTCACATCCAAAACATGGAGTAATATTTAGCGGCTAGTTTCACATTTAATAGACAAAGGAGAGCACGTTCTTATTTATAAGTGATGAAAACGTGAGGAGATGGTAAAACGGCTTTCCAATCCTCCAGTCTAAAGAAAAGGGATTCTATTTGAATGGGTGATAAGCAGTGATTGTTAAAGCCAAATTACTTCTAGCACTTCCTTCTGCCTTCAACAATGTACTGTTGAGGTAATGGGTTAAGCAACAGCTGTTGCCAAAACAGGCCTTATTTCCTCCAAGTACTGCTTCAAGGTCTTGAACAAGAAGGTGTAAATACATCTGTCTATTGCCATTTCTAGTCCTCCTGCACATCTTGGAGTCAGGCAGATGGTCCCTGTCATGTTTAAATATTACACTGCTGAGGCTTTCAGGGATATGTATTTCCAAAAAATAAGAGAGAAGATGTTAAATATGGTAAAGCACACGCTTTCTCCCCTGAAGGTCTGAGTCAAAGCTTCCATCTCCATCTAGATATTTAAATATTAGATCTCAAACATGCCTTAGATATCTCTGCTGCATAAAGTTAACTTCTTATGGTCATTTTATGCCTTTATGCCAAATACTTACAACATATAACAAATAAAAGCTGATACAACCTAAGTAAGTACATAATTTTACTAGATACATTATCAGGTATACTGTAAATATTCATAAATTTTACATGTCTATAAATAGGTAGGTTCTGTGTTCTCTTTCTTCATAAATGAGGTGAAATACCTCTGGTTAATTTTATTTTTAAAATACTACAGAGGGTCACTATGAGTTGGAAATGACTCGACAGCACTGGGTAGTAGTAATATGAGTTTAATAGATAAAGGGTGTTTTTCTGAGGTGCTGAAAAAGTTTCTAAGCTAGAGAGATGTGGTGGTTGCACAACATCATGAATGTAATAAATTGTACACTTTAAAATGGTAATTGTATGTTGTGCAACTTTCACACCAATAAAAATAAAACAGTAGAAAAGGAGTTTCAAAGAAACAAACAGTAAGTGAGAATTTCCAGGAGAATGAAAAGAAACCTGGAAAATGGAAACCCCATTTGCCCATTATCCCGGTGACCATATTGTGGCAATCAAATTTATCAGTAAATACAATAAAATTTAACGGAAATAATTAATGCAAATTAACTAACTGAAGTCTTGAGAATTGGTCATAGTAAAAATTTTAAAAATAAAAATGAAATAAACATAGTCTTTAAAATCTAATAGGCTAAAAAGATACATTTTCTGGCATTTGCTTTAAAACTTGGTATACGTCAAAAATGGAAACTCAGGGAATTTTGTTCTTAAAAAATGAATTACTTTTGATAAGGCAAAATACATATATTATAATGTAAGTGTTAAATTTTAGGATAATAAGACCACAAATTATATTTTGAATACTCTCTGACAAAATCTTTGGGTGAGTTATAATAAAAGAATGATAAATCACAACAGCAACTTCTGGGTATAATCAACAAATCCTTCTTAAAGTGTGTTAAAGTTATTAAGCCTTGTAAACTAGCAATGGGCAAGTATAAGTTAGGGCCACTGCCATCAATGAGTTTATTGGTCACTGTAATCTGCGTTAATAGGAAGGAAAAGGCAATTCAAGCCTCAAGTTGCAATACTGAAGGATTTTATGGGAAAACTACTGAATGATGAAGGAAGCATCAAAAGAAGACAGAAGTCCATAAAGACAAAGTTCTACATACCACTTTGGTGAGTAGCAACTGGAGTCTTAAAAGACTGCAAGTGGCCATCTAAGATACAGCTATTGGTCTCTTCCCATCCAGAACGAACAAAAATGAAGAAAATCAAAGACTCAAGGAAACAATCAGTCCAAATGACTAATGGAACACATAAACCACAGCCTCCAGAAGCCTGAGACCAGAAGAACTAGATGGTGGCCGGCTACCACTACCAACTGCTCTGATCGGGATCACAATAGAAGATCCTGGACAAATGTAGAACAAAATTCAGATTCATAAAAAAGACTAGACTTACTGGTCTGATAAAGATTGGTGGAACCCCCAAGACTATGGCCCTTTAACACCCTTCAAACCTGGAACTGAACCCAATCCCAGAGATCTCCTTTCAGCCAAACAACAGATAGGACCATAGTGTGAAAAATAACACCCGTGAGGAACATGCTCCTCAGGACAATTAACCATACAAGACCAAAAGGATAGTATCTGCCCAAAAACAAAGTTCAGAAGGTAGGAAAGATGGGCAAATGGAAACGGGGAACCCAAGGAGGAAGTGGGTAGAGTGCTGTTACATTGAGGGGATTACAACTAATGTCACAAAACAAAACGTGTTAAATTGTTGAATGGGAAACTAAGTTACTCTGTAAATTTTCACCCAAAGCACAATAAAATGTTCAAAAAAAAGTCATACAGAAAGACAAAAAAAAAAAAGATGAAAGGAATATACAGAATCACTGTACTAAAAAGAAATGGTTGATTTTCAACTATTTCAGAAGGCAGCATATGATCAAGAAACGATGGTATTGAAGGAAGAATTCCAAGCTGCACTGAAGGCACTGGCATAAAATAAGGTTCCAGGAATTGATGGAATACCAATTGAGATGTTTCAACAAATGGATGCAATCAATGTTCATCTATGCCAAGAAATTTGGAAGACAGCTACCTGGCCAACCGACAGGAAGAGATCCATATTTGTGCCAATTCCAAAGAAAGGTAATCCAACAGAATGAGTAAATTATCGAACAATATCATTAATATAACACACAAGTAAAATTCTGCTGAAGATCATTCAAAAGTGGTCACAGCAGTACAACAACAGGGAAACTGACAGAAATTCAAGCCAGGTTCAGAAGAGAATGTGAAAACAAGGGATATCATTGCTGCTATCAGATGGATTTTGGCTGAAAGCAAAGAATAACAGAAAGATGTTTATTTGTGTTTTATTGACTATGCAAAGGCATTCAACTGTGTGGATCATAACAAATTATGGATAACATTGTGAAAAATGGGAATTCAGAACACTTAATTGTGGTCATGCAGAACTTGTACACAGACCAAGAGGCAGCTGTTTGAACAGAACAATAGGATACTGCATGGTTTAAAATCAGGAAAGGTGTGCGTCAGGGTTGTATCCTTTCACCATACTTATTTAATCTGTATGCTGAACAAATAATTAGAGAAGCTGGATTATACAAAGACGAATGTGGCATCAAGACTGGAGGAAGACTCATTAACAGCCTCTGATATGCAGATGACACAACCTTGCTTGCTGAAAGTGAAGAGGACTTGAAGCACTTACTGATGAAGATCAAAGAATACAGCCTTCAGTATGGACTACACTTCTGGGGAGGAGGTAGGAGAGGGGAAAGGAGAAGGTAGGAAAGAAGAGGCGAGAGAGCAAGCAAGGGATTTTATTATTATGGAAACTTTAAAAAATATACTAAAGTAGTATATAAGTAATATAATGAAACCTCATGTACGCATCACCTAGCTTTAACAATATCAACTCATAACCAATCTTATTTCATCTACTTTTAGATTCACTTCTTGCCCCTCCCCCAAAATATTTTGAAATATATTCTAACATCATATCATTTTATCCATAAAACCCCAGTCACTATCTTAGAGATATATTTTGAGGAACTTATTAGAAAATGAGAGCTAACATTTTAAATTATAAAAACAGCATACCTCCTGTGTTCCATAAAACAAACAAACAAACAAACAAACAAAAAAAAACAGAAACAATATACAAGAATATGCCTTGATGTCTCCAGGAGCCTTTCAATCTTCTTCTCATAATCTCCTCACTCTGAATGTAAAATTAAACTCTAGAGAAACAATTTTGAATATTCTTTCCCACAGATTCAGGAAAGACAGGCAAAAATTCCTTACTGCTTTACAGACTTGTACAATGCTTGTTTGAATCAAGAAGATAAATTATGTTTTTCTTTTTTAAAAAGATATAATTGTGTAATGTATGAATTCAGTGAGCAAAAAAAATAATTTTAAAATCATGATTCAAGATTTAGTCCCATTTTTATTTGATTCTACATCCCAGGAATTTAATGTCGTACAAAGAAACAATGAGCTAACTTTAAGTGCTAAATTTAATAGCCACTCCTATTTTCTAGGAGCCCTGGTGGTGCAGTGGTTAAGAGCTCAGCTGCTAACCAAAACGTAAGCAGTTGGAATCCACCAGCTGCTCCTTGGAAACCCTATGGGGCAGTTCTACTCTTTCCTACAGAGTCGCTATGAGTCAGAACAGACTTGACGGCAATGGTTATTTTATTATCCTCTTTCTTATTTTAAAATAAAGAAACTAAAAGAGAAAGGGGAAGTAAAAAATTCATTTTAAAATTAAACTACTACTGAACATTTAAATGAATTAAAGGATGTACAGCCAAGTTATCTATGCCATAAAACGTCTGATTTTGGACCTATGTTTGGTATATTTTCCTTTTCTCCTCCCTGTCTTCTTAATAGTCCTCAAACTCAATTTTATTTCTGTATACAGCAATAGGGTCACTTTATATACAAACACCACTCTACCTAAGAAAAGTAGGTCAATTTCTGTCTAATAGTGAAATTAAGAGCCCAAAGGCCTTGTTCCTGAGAAGAATGAGTATTTCTCCTCATAAAAGTGATTTCAAGGAACCCAAAGAAATGATAATTTTATATTCCTAATAGGTAGAATATTTTTAAATAGCTAAAATAAGCATAAAATAAAAAAATCAAGTGAGTCATCCAAAGTCTTGGAGGATGTTAACGACCAATTTCGAATAAAACCCAAATCTTAGGACTTTGGCTTTTAAACACTACCCATAATATCACATTGTCCTCACACTAATGATAAATTATTGTATATAAATTATACTTCAATAAAGTGACTTTTAAAAAAGAATTATAAACATGGTCATCACCTAAAGTACTCGCCTTAGTATTTATGTCAGACAAAATTTGGGATTCATTATGAATCCAGAACATGTCTTCAAGAGCAAGAAAATGTAACAGTACTTTAAGGCAAAGCAAGAAAGCAGTTAAGTATAAGACTGAGTAGATGGATCTGGTTTGTGTTAGCCAATACTGGTTTTCACAACCTGTCACTGGCTTGTTTTTTCTATGAATGTGTACACATGGTTGTGTGTGAGTATGTTTGTGCAAGTTCCATAGTTTGTACTCAATCTGCTGCAATTAAGTCTTATGTGGGCTAGAAATGAAGAACATAACCAAAGCCACACAAAGAAAAAGTTTGTTTTATTTTTATGCATTCAACCCTCTAAAATAGTTATTAAAAAAGTGTCAAGCCTGAGGACTTACCCTGTTCGTTTGGTGATAGTCCCCAATGTCATCGGCTGCTTGATTTGTGCAAGAGGCATCACTACCATCAAGCTGGGGAGAGGAGATAGCCGAGGGTTGCCAGGGTTGTTGTTGGTAAAATTGTTGTAGGAATCTTGACTGTTCAGTTTCCCTACCAAGAGACAAATAAAGAAAATCATTCTCAAAGGAAGCTTTCCTATCTCTGATAGGTTTGCAATGACTCCACTAATCATTTAAGAAAGGTATGTAAAGGACAATTGATCCCAGAAGTATCACAGTTATATGGATGGGAAGAAACCAAAGGATTCTGATAACACCAAGTGTGACTTAATTATAAACAGTATTTGGAGATGAGGGGGTGGAGGATACAGACAGATGTTAAATAGTTATACAAATAATAAATTTACAATTTAATTATAATTTGATAGTGTTATTAATAAACATAGGATAGCAAGAGCAAGTAAAATGAGAAGATATAAATTAGTCTAGAGGAATAATGGAGAGCTTCCCTAAATAAGTTCGAGAGTAAGGAGGGGAGTAGAATATGGCAGCCACACGTGAAAGTTCTGACTAAGCATAAGACACAGGATGAGACTGACCAAAAAGCTAACTACATGATTTGCAAATACATTGTCTCATTCTGTGGGCTGTCTTTCCACTTTTTCGACAGTGTCCTTTATTACAATTTTCAAAGTTTTCAATTTTGAGGAAGTACAACTTATCTATATTGTATGTGCTTTTGGTGTTATATCGAAGAATACATTGCATAATCCAAGATCACAAAGATTTAGGCCCATGTTTTCTTCTAAGAGTTTTATAGTTTTAACTCTTAAATTTAGTTATTTGATCCATTTTGAATTAACTTTTGCAAATGGCATGAGGTACCTAGGTGTTCAACTTCATTCTTTTGCATGTTGGATATCCAGTTGTCCCAGCACCATTTGTTGAAAAGACTACCCTTCTTACTGAATTGTTCTGGCAGCCTTGTTGGAAATCAATTGACTATAAATGTAAGGGTTTATTTCTGGATCTTAGTGATGAGTTTTGATACAAGCCTTTAGTCAGATTTATGATTTGCAAACATTTTCCGCCAGCCTGTGGCTTGTCTTTTTTATTCTCTTATGTGACTCTGACTAAGCAAAAAACACTTTTGATTAAGTCCAACACTAATTTGTTTCTTTTGTACTTGCGGTATTGAACTGAAGAACTATTTCCCTAACCCAAGGTTACAAAAATTTTCTCCTATGATTTTTATTACATTTTACATTTAAACTTAAAAAACCAAACCGTTTGCTGTCGAGTCAATTCCAACTCATAGCGACCCTACAGGACACAGGAGAACTGCCCCATAGGGTTTCCAAGGAACGGCTAGTAGATTCGAACTGCTGACCTTTTTTTGGTTAGTAGTCCCACCAGAGCTCCTATTTTACATTTAAGTTTATGATAATTGGAATTAATTTTTCAATAAATTATGAGGTGTGAATCAAAATGCTATTTTGTAAATATAATAATGGGCATAAACCTGTTGCCAATGAGTCGATTTTGACTAATGAGATCCTTGGGTGGCACGAACAATTTGCACACAGCCTAAAGATTGGTGGCTCAAACCCCGTGTGGCACCATGGAAGAAAGCCTGGTGATCTGTTTCTGTAAAGATAATAGTCAAGAAAACCCTACGGAGCAGTTCTACTCCATAAAACATGGGTCCACCATGAATAACAGACATAGACCCAAACAAACGAAACAAAAATCTCTGAAGTTTAGCTAATGTTTACCACAGCCTTACAGAGATGGGTTCAGGAATCTTCCTGTTTATTTTTTAATCAGTGCTCTCAATATACTACTTATAATGTCTATTACTTCAATATTGTAATATTTGAAGCCTGGGGCAAGGCAGGATCCCTCACACCTTTTTCATTTTTTCCATTTAACTGATAAAGCCTGCCTAATGACAAATATCTAAATTTTCAGCTAAATTTTTTTGAGAATTCTTATGCTAATTAAGCTACTTGCTTAACATAAATACAACTCACATATAGACACTCAAAGGACAGAGACCAGAACATCAGAAGAGAATATACTATATTCTGGGGCAGAAGCACCCATTTGGATATTTGTTATTTCGATATTATTTGTTGTCACCACCTTGCAAGCTATAGCTACAAAATGCAAATAAGCTACAAATCTCACAGAGAGGAGCGTATGAAATACAAAGACAGAAAAGACAAGAAAGAAAACAATGCAGAAGCCAGCCACATTATTACAGCATCAAAGTGCTTTTCAGATACAAGCCACAGGCAAGTAAAAAGTTTAGACCATTTCACTCGTTTTTCTGAATTTCCATAATGCTGTGAAATGCTGACTTTATCCCCAGTCAAGTAAAGGTCATATTGGGAATTAGGTTCCTAAGGAACTGATGCTTTCTGAAATAGATATTACATATACCCTTGGACAAATCCACACATAACTAACTGAAGACAAGGCTTTAAAATTCAAACGCTTATAACCTCAGTTCAGTCACTTTTTTCCTAGGAAGGGTAACAATATTGAAGAGTCTTTGCTGTAGGCTATAAAGCCATAATAGCTTTTCAGATGGACTACAAAAAGAAAAAGCTTAGTAAATTCATTTTCTTTCTAAAGAGAGTGTGTTTTTTGCTCTTCTTCAATGAGTCATTACATACAACAAAACTCATTGCTTTCACCTATATGTTGTCAATTTCTGTGTGTGTGTGTGTGTGTGTGTGTGTGTGTGTGTGAGTGAATGCTCTCGGTGCAAGTTTACAGAGCAAATTAGTTTCTCATTAAACAATACACATATTGTTCTGTGACACTGGTTGCCAACCCCACGACGTGTCAACACTCTCCCCTTCTCAACCTTGCGTTCCCCATTTCCATTGGTCCAGCTTTCCTGTCCCTGCCTGCCTTTTTGTCCTTGCCCCTGGGCTGCTGTGCCCATTTAGTCTTGTACACATGGTTGAATTACATGTGTTATTATTTGTTTTATAGGCCTGTCTAATCTTCAGTGAAGGGTAAATTTCAGGAGTAACTTCAGTACTGAGTTAAGAGGGTGTCCTGGGGCCATACCCTTGGGGTTTCTCCAGTCTGTCAGACCAGTAAGTCTGGTCTGGTCTCTCTCTCTCTCTTTTATTTTTTTTTTTAGTTAGAATTTTGTTCTACATTCTTCTCTAGCTCTGTCTGGGACCCTCCATTGTGATCCCTGTCAGAGCAGTCAGTGGTGGCAGCCGGGCACCATCTAGTTGTGCTGAACTCAGTCTGGTGGAGGCTGTGGCAGTTGTGGTCCATTAGTCCTTTGGGTTACTCTTTCCCTGTGTCTTTGGTTTTCCTCATTCTCCCTTGCTCCAGATGGGGTGGGACAAGTAGACGTATCTTAGATGGCCACTTGAAAGCATTTAAGACCCCAGATGCTACTCACTAAAGTAGGATGTAGAACATTTTCTTTATAAACTGTGTTATGCCAATTGAGCTAGATGTGCCCCCTAAGACCATGGTCGGCAGCCCTCAGCCCAGAAACTCAGTCCCTCAGGGAATTTGGATGTGTCTATGAATCTTCTCTGACTTTGCCTTGGTCAAGTCGTGCTGACTTCCCCAGTACTGTGTACTGTCTTACCCCTCACCAAAGTTATCACTTATCTACTATCTAGTTAGTGGTTTTTCCCTCCTCACCCCTCCCCTCCCTTGTAGCCATCAAAGATTATTTCTTTCTGTGTGTAAAGCTTTTCATGAGTTTTTATATATTGTCAATTTTTACAAAAAAGCCAGCTGAGATTACAATGAATCTGTAGATCAATTTGGGGAGCACTACCACCTTAACAATATTAAGTCTTCTAACCCATGAAAACGGGCTGTCTTAATTTCTTTCAATATTGTTTTATCGTTTTCAATGTACAAGTCTTGCAATTCTTTGGTTAAATTTATTCCTAAGTACTTTATTCTTTTATAATGCAATTTATAAATGAAACTGTTTTCTTAATTTCATTTTTAGATTGTTCACTGCTAGTCTACAAAAAATACAAGTGACTTTTGTATATTGATCTTGTACCCTGCAATCTTGCTGAACTTGTTTCTTAGCTATAATAGTTTCTTGTTGATTACTCAGAATCTTCTATATTCAAGACGATGTCTTCCTCAAATGGAAATAGCTTTAATCTTGATGACTTTTATTTCTTTTAAATAACTAATTCTCCTGGCTAGAACTGGTAATATAATGCTGAATAGAAGTGGCAGGAGCAGACTATGATCCATTTTAATTTTTGTATATGGTATGAGATATGGGTTGAGGTTCACTGTGTTTGTTGTTTTAAATATGGATGTCTTACTATTCTACCACCATTTGTTAAAAAGATTATCCTTTCTGCACTGAATTGTCTTTGCACTTTTGTCAAAGAACAATTGACCATACATGTGTGGGTCTACTTCTAGATTCTGTTGATTGACTTATGTCTACCCTTTCAACAATACCACATTTTTTTGATTATTGTAGTTTTAGAGTATTAGTAATTCATACACGTATAATCCTTATGAAAATTACCTTATTTCCCAGTCCAGTGTTTATAATTCAACAACTCTTCTATACAAAAAACATCTTATTGATCTAATATTAATTTCAAATCACTGCTTTACTTTTCATAAAAATTATTTACCCCACTTATTCAGCTAGCAATAAATGTAGTACTTTATAAATAATAGACACAATAAACACATACTTTTTTTTCTACTAATGTGAATAAAGGAGACAAATTTATATAGACAGCAAGAGAATCTAAAAAAAGGTTCTTAATTAATATATTATTTCTAACCATTGCACAACCAGGGCTTCTTAAAGCAAACTTAAAACCAAAAACCCATTGCCATCGAGTCAATTCCGACTCCTAGTGACCCTACGGGACAAAGGAGAACTGCCCCATAGGGTTTCCAAGGAGCAGCTGGTGGATTCGAACTGCCAACCTCTTGGTTACCAGCCGAGCTCTTAACCACTGCACCACCAGGGCTGCAAGGACTAATAATAGAAAATTATCAAGGTAATGGGTATAGAACACAGGTTTAAGAACTCTGAGGCTGCAAAGAAGACATTAACAACATGAGATCAAGCAAAGGTTTCATTCAACATCCATTCTTACATTTCAAACTTTTTGAGCCTTGTTGGTACCAGGTTGTGATCTAGGTCTCTGGCAAATAATTCCAAGGGATTCTCAAAGAGCTTATAACATTATGGGGCAGAGCTTGTAACATTATAGGGCAGAAACATACATAAATAAAAATTGGGGAAAATATGCTAACAAAGATAGCCGCAAAATTTCTCAAGAACAAAAAGGAAGGAGTCACTTTTTCATTGTAATTTTAAAGGATTCGGAAGAATGTAAAAAAGAGAAACAAAGTATACAAATTTTGAGCACAGAAGGAGGAACTTGTATCTTCTTACCTTTGCTTTTCTAGTAGAAAATAAAGGATAAGATGAGAGACTTATGTACAATGACATCAGGACGTAGTAAGATGAACGAGCTAGCTCAGACAAGAAATCTCAATGGCTGACACAAAATGAACTACATGTAAATGATCTACATCAAAAAAAAAAAAACAAAACTTTAAGATGAAAATGAAAGAATTTCAAGTTCAGACTCAATAAATCAAGTATGCAAAATTACTACAATGCTCCTTTTTTTACTCTTTTAATACTCAGACTCCATAGTTCTAAATGCTATCTCACTCTCTTCTCCCATGGATTTTCTTTGGAAATTAGACTCTAGCAAACCTCTTCAAATTTATCTTTCAAGAGATTGGAGGATCAATGTGGGGCAATGTCATACCAATATTTAATAGCTAAAAAAATATATGCAGAATGAATGAATGAAATATATTTTTTCCCACATCCATGAGGCAGAGGAAAATGTGGCCCTATGATCTATAGAAGAAATTAATTTTGGAGGAAGACTGAAAGTACTTCAAAAGACAACCAGATGACTGGAGTCCATGGCTCTCACTATTCTGTTTTGTCTCCTCTTGATTAGCTCAGGAGCCTAGAACTGTTAATTTTAAGAACAGATATCTAGGCAATTAATTTGGTTTTATAACAAGACTAAATTTCCAAGCTAGGATGGTTCATCACACCTGAAGTCTCTTAACACAATGAGGTTCAGGAGAAACAAACTTGTAGTATACCAAGTTTTAGACATGGATAAGTCCCTCTCCTACTCTATGCTTCAATTTCTCTTTTCACTAAGAGGACTGTAACACTATTTCTTTTCTCCACCTCTCATAAATATACATGACAGGAACAGTAAAATGAAAAATTACTGAGATATTTAAGAGAGTTACTATATAAATGCTAGATGTTACCTTCATTAACACTTCCTTATTACCCTTCTCTTTTTTACTTTACTGTATGAGTACAACAAAAAGAGCAGAGGTTATTTAATTGCAGTTTCAGAAATGGACTTCATAAAATCTCAAAATACATATAATATTTCACACACCATTATACTTTAAAATTCCAGCTGGGACAAGACCTGAAAGTGACAAATGCCATGAGAATGGATATTCTCACAGTATTTCTGGCACAACCAGACAGAGGAAGTCCTAAAAATCTCATGAGAAAATAAGCTCTTCTAAGACTCTCATCACAGTTTTTTGGGCTTACTCTATACAGATAAACTTTGTCTAAGCCTTCAGGCTTTTGGGTCTTTATCCAAATCCACTAGAGCTTTGATCCTTTAGAGGTTTACCAGTCCCCAAGATAGATGGAGTCCTCTTGGGGAAAAAAATCCCAAGGGCCAATAAAATGGTTTTTCAATAAATTAAAGCAGAAATTCTACTTGGGAATAGAAGGTCATTTAAAAATCAGAAGTTTAAAAAACTTCCCTTGATGTTCAAAGCTATAATGTTTTATTTTTAGTTGTTTGCTTGTTTACTACAATTATTGTTTTTAATGTTAAAATACAAAGCACTAAACCAGGAGTAGGAATTGGAGTTCACTGTTGGGTTCAACCACTAACTTACTGTGTTTATCTTGAACAAGTTGTGTTTTTGCAAAAGGAATTACGAGCAAAACAACCTCATGTGCCCACAGGTACCTGGTACTTTGCGGAAAAGCTGTGTGTGGGGTTGACAAGGTATGATCTGTTTACTAAAAAGTTCTGCTAACTTCAAAATGCCACTTTTTCATTTATTTACTGTCCCAAATTATGTTTTCCCAGACATTCCATATTATAAAAACCCAGAAGAAAAATGGATTAGGTTGTGGATAAAAGTGAACAGAGAAGATAACAATGGGCTTTGTTGCTACACTGGAGGAACAGCCTGTCAGGTCAGCTTTGCAGAGAAGCATATTCCCAAACCAGTCATCATTAATGGGCTCACTTCCACAGGAAAAAAGAAGACAAGAGTCTGAAAAACTCCGGACAAAAGAAATCCCTGCAGACAAAGTAAAAACAAATTAAAAGACCCATTATAAAACACAGATGCTACAAGGAAAATAAACTTTCCAAGATTTACTGGGCTTTGACAAACTTGGACATTTGTGGAAAAGACATCAGCAGCAACTCCCAGGTAATGTGGCTGCAAAGCTAGACTCCTTTCTGTTTTATCTTTACCCTCTCTGCAGAAGCTGCCAGGTTGGTATTCTTAGCTTCTGAATGCAGTGATGTGAGAACATGTGAATGTGGCAAACTGCCAGCTGCAAGGAACTTCTAAAGCCACATCTTGGAATTGTCAACCATTTCAGTTACTATCAGAGTATCAGAGTAATTGTGTGTGAGTGTGTGTGTGTGTGTGTGTGTGTGTGTGTGTGTGTGTGTGTGTGTGCGCGCGCGCGCGCACGCGCATCTGTATTTCTTCTTAAATATGAACAAGAAGATAAAAAAAAGAGAGGTGAAATTACATGCCTCCTCCTCTCTTTCTTAAAATTGTTCTGTCCTACAGACTGAAATACCATATTGCAAACCAAGGCAAATGAAATCAGTTAAAATAACATTAAGCAGTCAAGGAATCAGTGCTGTGGATAAGAAAGTACCTTAAAACATCATATTAGTGAGAAAGGAGAAATTTTTGCTGTAAGTTTGTAAAAGCACAAGCTACAGGTTGTTATTAATGGGATCAAAAGAAGATTCTTTACGAATAGAAGCTGTGAGAAAAGAACCACAATGGAATAAAGTGGACCAACTGCAGCATTTGGAGGATAAAGTAGCACCGTTTCTTTTTGTCACTAGGAACATGGGATAAACAGGCATAAACAAGGCAAATCAGTGTAAATTCATTTTTACTATGCATTTGTAAAACAGAAAAGCACTAGACAGTGATGATACTGGCTTACGGGAGAGCACTACATGTAATCTTACTTTTTCATCCTTACCATGGACACAGTCCCTTTTCAACTGAGACATTCCACTTTTTTGAAGTTTTACAATAACAACCTTCCAACAAGTCAATATACTAGACTCCTATAACCGTGTCAAATAAACTCTGTTCTCATCAAGTTTCCACATGCTTATCTACAAGATCCACTCTTGTTTAGGATATGAGCCTCCCTGTGTCCTTGGTCTACTAATATTTTGAACTCTTGCATTCTGAACTTGGATTAGTGAGGCACACTAAAAGCCGATGACAATGTGATTCCCTGGCACCCCTGAGGAGCATCCTGTTCCCAAATAATTCTGTATCTTTGTCTTCATTCCCAAACCGTCCCTTCTCTAAGACATGTAGATGCTCTACTCCCTACCTTGTTCATATCTTCCCAGAATAAAAATTCAGTAATAAGTTTGATGGGGATCTTTTTTTGGGGGGGGTGGGTGCTTTCTGCTTTCCACAGAAGACCAAGACTTTTGGTCTGCTTTTAATATCCTGCTGTGGAATTGAAAGGGATAAAAATCCAAAATATACCAATGGATTTAACTAAGTTAACTCCATAGTAGAAAAGATCCTGACTCCTTGACTTTTCAAAAAGAACACAATGGTAGCTTGTTTTGAAACAATCACTGGAAAGCTAGGCTCTGAAAAGTTAAAAACACTGCTTAGCTCTTGCTTGCCATCTGATTAACTTTAAAGCCGTCTCAACCAAACACTCGATAATTATTTAATCAAAACCAAATATAATCCTTTCACAATGTATAAAAATTATCCTGTGCAGTGGGAATTTCCTGCATGTGGGTTGTTTTGGTTGAGTTAAGAGACTCTCTCTTTCACTCTTTCTTTTTCCCCCAGTCCTAGATGAGAATGACAAGCTTCCCAGCTGCAGTTCTAGGACTTTCACCCTCCTTTTTGACCTTTTCTCAGGCATGTTCCAGTATAATCTGTAATTTACTCAAGTAGGAAGAGGAAATAGCAGCGCCTGGTGAGAAACAGTGCCTTCTGACCCACATACCAAACTGGGTGGAAGCAATGCTTGTTCACGGTAGCCAAGGAGAGGAGAACACACAATTAAAAGAAAATGAATAAGATATGTATATATTTTTAAAAGACTATTAACACAACCAGCAAACAGTTTAGATGACAAGATTAAAGACTGAAAGAGTTATAGGACAATTCTTACTATACACTGACTTCTTTCTCCCCTATAACTTTTCTTGGGCAGCAATTCGTAGAAATACTACATATCTGGATGCATTTCAAGCAAAAAAAAGTTTTGATTTTTTTCTAGGATACAATTCATATCACACAGACATCACTAAAGGTACCTTGGCCAGAGGTGTTAAGGTAGGAAAATAATAGAAATCTCCCACAAAATGGAGTTGAAAACAAGAATCCAAGTTTATGCAAAATGGGGATTGAGGTTATTAATAATATTGTTATCACTTCTTCCCACTACATACAAGGTAGCCTGCATGGAGCTTTGTACTAGTGCTCATTAAATGTCAGTAGAATTAAAATTGCACTTTCAAAAGAACCAAAACTGCACTGATTATATTACGTGAACAATTATATATATTAATAAATCATTTTCTTTATATTCTGAATACATTTTTACCTGTTAACTATTGTCTCAATGTTCCAGCTACTATTACATGTGAAATTTTGACAGTTGATTCATAAAAATTAAAAGTCTAAAAGATACTATAACTGTTGCTAAAATTATAAGTAGAGCAAGGCTACTTCAGCACTGCTCCAGAAGGATAAAGTAGGCCAAGAACAAGGAATGTCAAAGAGACAAAGAGGAAAATAAGCCTAGAAAAGGAGATGAGATCAAGAGTTAGAAACAATATTTACAAGATGCAAGGATAGAAAAGGGGGAAAAAAAAAATACAAGTGGCTGAGAGAAATTCTACTGAAATGTAAGAAATGTCTCTGATAAGTTTCAGAGATAAAAAGTGTGTGAAGTCAGGCAATTAAATATATTGTAGAAAAATTTTCTGGCTACATTTTCTCTCTACTACATTTGTGGCATCTCTTCAATATGACACTTTAGTCTTCATAATTCAGTTATCCCAAATTTATAAAATGGGTAGACAAAATCTCCTCCCTATAAATGGGAATGTATTACCTTGGTTCATTATCCTTAGAGTACTCCAAGATTCTAGGATAAAAGGAAATTTATTAAGAGCTGGTGCTCTATATGTATTTAAGAAGTTTTAGCAATTTGTTACTCATTTTAAATATTAGGATTGTAGTTTGTCACTCTTTCAACAATGAAAATCAAACAAAACAGTAAATAAACTATATTTAATACTAGATGGGACAAAGCAAATACACACACACACACACATATACGTATATATTTAACATATATGTATGATGTATGTATGTAAAAGATCTCGAGTCTTTTACCGTAAGAAGCAGACTATTCCCATATCTATTATACTAAAAAATATCCTCAAAATTTCTCACTTTTCTAAATCATGGTCAAATACACTACAAGAACTAAGTGTTCAGAAGTGAGCAGTTTTGTTGTTGTTGTTAGGTGCTGTCAAGTCAATTCTGACTCATAGCAACCCTATGTACAACGGAACGAAACACTATCCAGTCCTGCGCCAGCCTCACAACTGTTGCTATGTTTGAGTTCATTGTTGCAGCCTCTGTGTCAATCTATCTCATAGAGGGTCTTTCTCTTTTTCGGTGACCCTCTACCTTACGAAGCATGATGTCCCTCTACAGGGACTGGTCTCTCCTAATAATATGCCCAAAGTATGTGAGATGAAACCTTGCCATCCTCACTTCCAAGGAGCATGCTGGCTGTACTTCTTCCAAGACAGATTTGTTCATTCTTCTGGCAGTCCACGGTATATTCAATATTCTTCGCCAAAACCATAATTCAAAGGCATCAATTCTTCTTCAATCTTCCTTATTCACTGTCCAGCTTTCGCACGCATATGAGTTGACTGAAAATACCATGGCTTGGTTCAGGCACACCTTAGTCCTCAAAGTGACATCTTTGCTTTACATCACTTTAAAGACATCTTTTGAAGTATATTTCCTCCATGCAACACAGCATTTGATTTCTTGATTGCTGTTTCCATGGGTGTTGATTGTGGATCCAAGTAAAATGAAATCTCTGACAACTTCAATCTTTTCTCCATTTACCATGATGTTGCTTATTGGTCCAGTTGTGAGGATTTTTCTTTTCTTTACGTTGAGGTGTAATCCATACATCATTTGATTTCTTGACTGCTGCTTCCATAAGTGTAGATAAACAGTTTTAATCTTAGTGAAAAATCCCCAGAATAAAAAAAATCCATATAGCAGTCACTCAACAATTCAAACCCTTAATCTAGCATCACTTAGACCAAGCTTGGAATAAAATAGGCTCCTCAAAGTATAACTCTCCACTGAAATTTTTTCTTGAAAATAACCTACAACCAACTATCCCATTCTCACCCTTATCTCACAATGAATATTGTATCATGTCAACAGAGAAAACAGAAACACTTTACTGTCATAGGAATAAGGAGAAAACATGGAAAATTATCTGCTTGATTAAACCAATACAGCTTTATTACTTAAGCTGGTGAATATATAAGCATGGAGAGATGGTTTTAAAATAAAAATAAATACTCTATTCCAAGATGAAGTACTGCACTGCAAGACTTACAGTGCATGTTTTGGTCTTGGAGAACTAAATTATTTAATTGAACATTGGCAAAACTTGCCATTTTCAACTGCATTAAACATTGTGTACTTGAGGAATAATTAAATATTAAAATCAAAGTATTTTCTGTTGAACAATACAGTAGAAAACTGTAAGCAATTAAAATAAAAAAGATGTAAACCAAAATAGCAAAGAATTGCTTCTCCCCACAACACCATCCTGCCCAACCGCATGCCCCACTCCCCACGGAAGCCTTTCTTTTTTTTACCCATGACTGTTAAGGATATTTTCTGGCTCTCTTTCAGCATCATGACTCAGGTCATGAGAAGTGTCAAAGATGCATTTCCTTCAGATGGGAAACAGCAACAGATTTTAACAACCATACGAAGATGGGAATACAGTACATTTTTGACAACAGGGAAGATAAAACCTTTTATATTCACATATATTTTATTTCTAACTTAAAAACATTTAAATATCTTTTAATCAGAATATGCTTACATACCGTGCTCAAGAAGAAAACAGGAAACCCGCACTCAATTTAGCTGCCTAAATTATCAACAATTCGTGAAAGAGAACTGTTCACCAAAAAAAGAAATCAAACTTAGCACATCATAATGAATATTTTTATAAATAGTTCAACTACTTGTCTTCTAAACTTACTTTTCCAAAAGCAAAACTGTGAATTTACCTATACATAAAAACTCCTTTTATAGAAACTCCTTGAGAGTGAGAACCACAAAGAGGAGCGACACCGTGACCGTGCCTAGGTACACAGCACCTGAGAAATAATGATTGTGAACACAGAAAATGGCATGGCCTGTATCTTCTGAAGCCACTGCCAACAACAATGCCCACATTAATTCCACTCTGTCCATTCTTAAATAGTTTCTCTCGTGTGTCTCATTCTAGCTTCAATATTCTCACCTGCAAAAACACATTATCCAATGTTATTAACTCTTTCGATGAACCTTAAATCCCTTTCCTCATTCACCTCCAAATTCAAAATGTCATTTATCCTATTATGCTAAGAACCATCATAGTTTCTATTTCTCAGTATGTGTAACCTTGGCATAGCCCTGACCCCAGTCTCCTTCCCTTCCGTAGTTTGCAGCTATGAACCAATAGTCAAATTTCTAGTTTCTAGTCAAAGCTCCAGACTACTCATGTTGGCTACTTCCAAGTCTGATAATTTCTAAATCTGTTTATGTGGGTTAATCATTCAGACACTGATCATTACATACTCTAAGAAGCCTAATCCCATTCTCTTCTTCCTTTCCAATTTTTCTCAAAACCAAATTTGAAAAAAAAATGTCAAGTCCCGTTTTTCGATAAGTACATAGAGAAAAGAACATGCAATCACTTTAACAAGATCAGTTATTCCACCAAACTCCCATTTCCATATTTGGATAAGTAATTTTTACATATATTCACTTCAACAAATAAAAATACCAGCTCCAAGTTTCCAAAGAAAAATTTCTATTCAATGAAACTTGACCAGAATTCTCTTAATTATCTTCCTTAATGGAAAAGTGAGGAAATAGTGACATGCATCTACTTCAAAGATCTAATAGCTACTCCAAATCCTCTTGGTATTATTATAATAACTAGATTAAAATAATGTAACTCCTTCCCCTCCCTAGAAACCACTAGGTACAATGCCAACCAGTCTCCACAACCATAACCCTATCCCGACAGAGGACAGAAGGTTTCCTTCTAAGGATAAACAGGGCTTCCAATCAAATCCTTAGTAACCTACCTTGAATAAAAATAGGAATGATCAGCCAAGAAAACTGACATTGAAGTCAGTATTTTGGTTTAATCAGTCTGAGATGGGGCCTAGGCATCAGTATTTTTTTAATCTAAACAGGTTAATTATACTGCTCAGCCAAGGTTCAGAACCACTGCTCTAACATGGAAAAACAAACAAATAGAAAAAGGAACTCAAAGGAAATGGAGATAATGCAAGGAGCAAACTATCACTTCAAAAATTATAATTATCTTTCAAATAAATGAACAATATTACATCTATAAGAAAAGGATGTTATAACAAAACATGCAAAGAAAAGGATATTAAAAACACGCAGCAGAAATAAAAATGCAATAAGATGGTTGAAAGATAAAGTTGGGGAAACGCTCATAAAGTAAAACAAAGAGACAAAGACAAAAAGATGGAAAATAGAAAAGTGAAAAAATTAAAGAGTCAATGGAGGAGATAAATTATCCAAATAACAGGATTTCCAGAAAAGAATGTAAGAGAAAACAACAGGGAACAAACTATCAACAGTCTAAAGAAGAGGCTTCTGGGGAATGAGACCTGAGAGTACGGACGGGTGGGACAGAGGAGCACAGTTTTTCATTATAAGATTATGGTATTATTTGAAATTTAAAATAAATGCATGTATTTCTTGAATAATCCGTAAAAACTAATAGCCATCAAGTCGATTTCGACTCACAGAGACCCTACAGGACAGGGTAGGAGCAGCTGGTGGATCCAAACGGCGGATCTTTTGGTTAGGAGGTGAGCTCTTAACCACTGAGTCACCAGGGCTCCATTTCTTGAACAGAAAATAAAAATTATATTTAAAAAGTAAACAAAAACAATAAAGTCCAACCAAGGTTAACAGAAAAGCAAAGCAGAGATTAACTATCAGTCCTATTATATGATTTCTTTAGGCCAAACCAAAATAACCAAATCTGTTTTGGTAGAGTCAATTCCAACTAATAGCAATCCTATATAGGACAGAGCAGAACTGCCCCATAGGGTTTCCAAGGAGCAGCTGGAGGATTCAAACTTCTGACTTTTTGGTCAGCAGCTGAGCTCTTAACCACTGTGTCAGCAGGGCTCCTCCTTTAGGCCAGTGGTTCTCAAACATGGTCCTCTGACCTCGGGGGATCTCCAAAACCTCTCAAGGGGGTCTTTGAGATGGAAACCATTTTCAAAATAATACAAGACTTTTTCATTCATATTCTTTCAAAAGTATACACGTGAGTTTTCCAAAGGCCACATGACGTGTGACATAGTAATGTCATATGCATGGGGGATAGGACAACTCAGTTGTCTTCTGTTGAGAGAAACATTAAAAAGATTTTCAAAAATATAAAACAATGCCACTTTTCTCAGTAAAAAGTTTGGTTTTATAAAATAATTCTTTTCATACAAATTTATGTTTATATATTCATATTTTAAAAAGAAAATTTTACATTTCCATTTTATTTCTAATAGGTCCGTAGCTCTTAATCACTACATCACCAGGGTTTCCAAATATAGAAAGCTATAACACAAAGAAACAAAAACACTTTGGGGCCTTTAACAATTTTTAATAAATAGTTTTTACGGATGTAAAAGGTTTCTAAAACCAAAAATGGCTGAGAACCACTGCTCTGAATTTCTTAGCAAGCACTAACTTAAAAGGTTTAATAAAGCTGTATCTTAATGCCTCAGTGCTGGGGTTTAGTCACTCCGGTACCATGAAGAATAGAGATAACAAGTCCTTGAATGGAAATATATAGAAAATAAAAGAAAGGAATTTCCAGAACATAGTGACACAACTTACTGAAGTGATATAACCAAAAAATTTGCCTCTGTTCAACCGTGAATTCAGTTATACAGGTTAGGTATCTGGATGAAGTACTCAAAAAGGATATTAACTGATAGGAATATATTTCAAAAGTCCAATTCTCTAAGATTTTGAGGAGTGAATCATAGAAAACATAATAAAAGGGAAGCTGAGCTGTTATATGATCTGATAAGACATCAACATCCACAGCACACCAGGTTCATGGCAGGGTTGCCATGATTACAATCACAGAAAAGTTGAGAAAATATCGCCCTCTAGAGGTAGGTCTCATTAACCACTTAAAAATAAAACTTTTGAAACCTAGAATCCACAATTGAACAAAGTAAAAAATACATAGAAAAAGGCAAACTATTTCATGAGCAGTAAAAATGCAAAACAAGAAAATTCAGGTTAGCTTTAATCGCTAATTGCTTTATCTGACATTTATTTTAAGGGCAAATTTTCAAAGAGGAAAAAATGTGCCATATTCAAAAGGAAATGTATATTAAAAAGAAAATATTCAAGTAGGGTTTAGTTAGTTTTTATCATCTGAATTTTTTAATTTTTAATTTTTTTTAGTTTTTAATTTAGAGATACTATGATATCTTGAGTTCTCAAAAAGATCCTACAGGTAATTTATTTTCCTCAAAAACTATGTAATCTTTATTGATTAGATGGTTTCTTCAGTTAGTGCTTCTTAAATAAAAGCAAGTTGTTTTCTGGAAGGTATGATGAAGTCACTCTTTTAATCTGCTTTCCTAGAAGAACTTATCCAATCACTCTGAGAAACTATAGAAAGTGACATTAAAATATTTAAAGTATGTAGGATTTGGGTGTTTAGTAAACTTCAGACAAGCATAATGTCATAGCAACATTTTTAAAAAGATGATAAAAAAATTTATAATACAACAAATTCACCAGGAAAATTTTCTTAGATTTGAAAACAACTAATTAGAAACAAAATTGCAGCTAAACAAAATAAAGTACATACACCCAGTAAAAACCCAGGTACTAAACTAAGATAGCCTAAAAGATTTTTCTCCATTTAAAATGTATATACTATTTATATACTCCATGTCATATGAGGCATAAAATTTAAAGCAGAGCTACAGTGCATATGATTGATTTTTCTTGGCAAAAATTAAAACATACAAATGGAAACTTCAATCCACAAGTAAACAGTGATGTGGAAAGAGAAGTCAAGAAACATCACATTATTATTGATTGTCTTAAGTAGGTGAAACTATATAAGGCTGAAATGTGTGGTTGCTTTGTATTTACAGTTGTGATGTGGTCTGTCTCAAGAAAACTACTGATCAGCAAAAGTAAATAATTACAAGAAACCATCAAATGAAGGCTATAAACAGAATCTCTGAGTGGTAAGAAGAATGTATTATACAGATGCTAAAAAGAAAGTGATGCTGCCAGTTATTCAAAAGCACTTTACTGAAAAACGGAGGCTTCAAGTGCAAGAAATCAGAGCCCTTCTTTAAAGGCTAAGAATCTCACCAGCTACTTCTTATGTGGGGGAAGCAGAATCTGGAATTCAAATGCCAAAAGCTGTGACTCACAAGCTAACTCCTCCTATGAGGACCAAGAGTTAATTGGAAGGGAGAAACTTCCAGGAACCCTGGGGAACTACAGAAGTGTATCCAAATCCCTCTGTTTACTCCATGGAAATAGGGAAAAAATAAATTTCTAACAGCCTGATGACAGAGTGGACTCAATATTCTTGAACCTAAAATGGAAAACTATTTTGTAAAATAAAGGAATGCAAAGGCTTATGAAAAGATGGATTAATTTATTAGACTATATTCCCTAATGTACAGTATTAAAAATGAGCAAAAACAGGTTAAAATTATAAAATAATACTAGTAATATTTTCAGTTTTGTGTTGTCTTACTCATTTCAGAAACAATGTCTCAAGTAAATTTAACAATACTGAGCCCAATAATGCTATAAAAGCCTGTACAGAGTGATAAGTTCAAAATTACATTTAATTTACTCGCTATTCAATCATTCATTTATTCTGTTTTCTAGGTAAGAGACACTGTACTAAGAACAGGAAAAATAATTATTTCTAGATACCTCCTCCATAATAACAGTGACAACAATATTAATTGTTGTGGTTAGGTGGCATCGAGTCGCTTCCAATTCACAATGACCCCACGTACAGCATAACGAAACACTGCCTGGTCCTGCGCCATCCTCACAATTGATGTTATGCTTGAGCTGCCACTATGTCAATCCATCTCCTTGAGGGTCTTCCTCTCTTTCCCTGACCCTCTACTTTACCAAGCATGATTTCCTTCTCCAGGGACTAGTCCCTCAAAGTACGGGAGATGAAGTCTCACCATCCTTGTTTCTAAGGAGCATTCTGGCTATACTTTTTCCAAAATAGATTTGTTCTGTTCTTCTGGCAGTCCATGGTATATTCAATATTCTTCGCCAATGTGTTTCTTCTTCAGTCTCCCTTATTCACTGTCCAGCTTTCGCATGCATATGAGGTGACTGAAAACATCATGGCTTGGGTCAAGTGCACCTCAGTCTTCCAAGTGACATCTCTGCTTCTTAATGCTTTAAAGAGGTCTTCTGCAGCAGATTTGTCCAGTGCAATACATTATTTGATTTCTTGGCTGCTGCTTGCATGGGCGTTGATTGTGGATCCAAGTAAAATGAAATCCTTGACAACCTCAGTCTTTTCTCTGTTTATCATGATGTTTCTTATTGGTTGTGAGGATTTTTGTTTTCTTTATATTGAGGTGTAATCCATACTGAAGGCTGTGGTCTTTGATCTTCATCAGTAAGTGCTTCAAGCCCTCTTCACTTTCAGCAGGCAAGGTTGTGTCATCTGCATATCACAGCTTGTTAATGAGTTTTCCTCCAATCCTGATGCTGCATTCTTCTACATATAGTCCAGCTTCTTGGATTATTTGCTCAGCATACCGATTAAATAAGTATGGTGAAAGGATACAACCCTGACACACACCTTTCCTGATTTTAAACCACACAGAATCCCACTGTTCTGTTCAAATAACTGCCTTGTGGTCTATGTACAGGTTCTGTATGAGCACAATTAAAGTGTTCTGGAATTTCCTTTCTTCGAAATGTTATCCATAATTTGTTATGATCCACACAGCTTTTAAGGCCTTGCATAGTCAGTAAAACACAGGTAAAAATCCTTCTAGTATTCTCTGCTTTCAGCCAAGATCCATCTGACATCAGCAATGATATTCCTCATTCCACATTCTCTTCTGAACTCAGCTTGAATTTTTGGCAGTTCCCTGTCAATGTACTGCTGCAACCACTTTTGAATTATCTTCAGCTAAATTTTACTAGCATGACATTATTTGATAATTTCCACATTCTGTTGTCCGTGATAGGATAATACCCATAACGCCTACAAGGAAAACCAGTTGATATTGACTACTGTGCAAATTTACACATCAACTACTAAGACCACAGACGAATAAAGTGAAGATTTTTACTAACTTCTACCGGCTGAAATTGATCAAACGTACAAGCAAGATGCATTGGTCATTGCTGGCGTTTGGAATGTGAAAGCTGGAAACAAAAAAGAAGGATCATTAGTTGGAAAATATGGCCTTGCTGACAGAAACAACACTGGAGATTCCATAAATAGAATTTTGCAAGACCAATGACTTATTCATTGCAAATGTCTTTTTTCAACAACATAATCGGCGACTACATATGTGGACCTTACCAGATGGAATACACAGGAATCAAATTGACTATATCTGAGGAAACAGACGATGGTGAAGCTCAATATCATCAGTCAGAACAAGGCCAGGGGCCGACTGCAGAACAGACCATCAATTGTTTACACGCAAGTTCAAGTTGAAGCTGAAGAAATTAGAACAAGTCCACGAGAGCCAAAATACAACCCTGAATATATCCTGGCTGAATTTACAGATCATTTCAAGAATAGATTTGATGCACTGAACACTAATGACCGAAGACCAGATGAGTTGTGGGATGACCTCAAGGACATCATACACGAAGAAAGCAAGAGGTCATTAGAAAGACAGGAAAGAAAAGACTAAAATGGATGTCAGAAGAGACTCTGAAACTTGCTTTTGAATGTAGAGCAGCTAAAGTAAATGGAAGAAATGAATGAAGTAAGAGAGCTGAACAGAAGATTTCCAAGGGTGCCTCGAGAAGCCAAAGTAAAGTACTATAATGAAACGTGCAAAGACCTGGAGTTAGAAAACCAAAAGGGAAGAACACACTTGGCATTTCCCAAGCTGAAAGAACTGAAGAAAAAATTCAAGCCTAAAGTTGTAATACTGAAAGAGTCTTAGGGCAAAATATTGCACAATGCAGGAAGCATCAAAAGAAGATGGAAGGAATACACAGAGTCACTGTACCAAAAAGAACGTTCAGCCATTTTAGAAGGCAGCATATGATCAAGAACTGATGGTACTGAAGGAAGAAGTTCAAGCTGCACTGAAGGCACTGGCAAAAAACAAGACTCCAGGAATTGATGGAATACAACTGAGATGTTTCAACAAACGGATGCAGCGCTGGACGTGCTCACTTGTCTATGCCAAGAAATGTGGAAGACAGCTACCTGGTCAACTGACTGGAAGAGATGCATATTTGTGCCCATTCCAAAGAAAGGTGATACAACAAAATGCAGAAATTATCAAACGATATTATTCATATCAAGTTAAAATTTTGCTGAAGATAATCCAGTAACACGAATGGCAGCAGCTAATCTTTTATTGAGTATCTAATATGTACCAAACACTATTGATTCACAGTGCTTTGATCCTTACAGTAACTCTCAAAGGTGGGTAATACCATTATTCTCATTTTACAGATGTAAAATTGAGGCACAGGTAGATTAAGTAACTTGTCTAAAATTAGGAAGTCATAGAGGACAGATCCTACTCCAGGTACGCTGACTCTAGGTGCTCCAACTATCTTCCTAAGGAAGTAACAGCTTAGTAGTGGAGATCATCAAAAATAAGACAGAACGTGGTAAGCAGTAAGTGTAGGTAATGGGCATACAGAAGGAGCAAATACAACAAATAGACCTTTTGTTGTGGAGGAAGAAAGCACATCATTTACTGGGCCCTGAAAAATGGATTGAAATTGCATCTAAAGAAATGAGCAGAAAGCAATTCAGGTGTGGGACCAAGATGCTGAAAATGGAAAGCAAAGGTGTAAAAAAGGGAACAGCAAGTAATTAAATTTGGTTGTGGGATAAGCAGTAGTGGAAGACATGTTTTATTTATTCAACAAAAATTTACTAACTGGTAAAAGGAATGTCGAGTGTCTTAGTTATCGAGTGCTGCTATAACAGAAATACCACAAGTGGAGAGCTTTAACAAACAGAAATTTATTTTCTCACAGTTTAGGAGGCTAGAAGGCTGTATTCAGGGTGCCGGTTCTAGGGGAAGGCTTTCTTTCTCTGTTGGCTCTGGAGGAAGTTCCTTGTCTCTTCTGAGCTTCTGCTCTTGGGCAATCTTCATATGGCTTGGCATCTCTCTTCTCCCATCTCTGCTTCCTAGCCTGCTTGTTTAATCACTTTTATATCTCAAAAGAGACTGACTCAAGATAATGCCAAGAAATTTGGAAGACAGCTACCTGGCTAACCAACTGGAAGAGATCCATATTTGTGCACACTCCAAAGAAAGGCGATCCAACAGAATGTGGAAAATATTGAACAATATTATTAATATCATGAGCTAATCCTGCGCTTAATTAATATAACAAAGACAACCCGTTCCCAAATGGGATTATAACCACAGGCATATAGGTTAGGATTTACACCACATATTTTTGGGGGACACAATTCAATTCATAACACCAAGTCTCCTAGAGGACTGTCTTCCCACATTCCACCTTATGCATAAAGCTGCACCATCCTCATTTCCCATTCCACTAAGAAAACACAGCAACCTTTCAACTCCTCTTTTCCCTCCAACTTTTCTCCATTTTCCTTCTTCCCTTTATATCAATGCTCCTTGAAAGGCTTGTCAATACTGGTTTCCAATTTCTCTCTTCCCTTTCCTACTAAAATCTACTCCCATCAGGCCCCCACCAAAACCTCTCTTACCAAAGTCACATGCCCTCTACATTGCTAAATCTAATGGTCTTTTGTCTTTTTCTTAATCCTTATCTTAATTAACCTATCAGTAGCATTCAACACTTTAATAACTTCTTTAAATAAATTTCTTCACTTGCCTTTGAGGACTTCTCAGGAAGTTTTCCTTCTACAATTGTCAGCTGCCATCTACTCAATTCCAACCCCATGTGTGTCAAAGTAGAACTATGCTCCGTACACTTTTCAAGGCCGTGACCTTTCAGAAGCAGACTGCCAGGCCTGCCTTCTAAGGCATCTCTGGGTGGGTTCAAACCACCAACCTTTTGGCTAGTAGTTGAGGGCTTAACTGTTTGCACCACCCTACTTCACCCATAGCTTTCCTCATTTCAGTTGATGGCAACTGCATGCTTCCAACTGTTCAGGTCAAATGTCTTACTAGGCACCCTTACTCCTCTTTTCTCTCATCCTTGACATCCAATATATTAGAAATTCTGATGGCCCTATTGTTGAAATATATCAAGAATCCAATTACTTCTCAAACCTGGCTCAAGCCCCCATCTTCTCTCACCTGGATTTTTACAATACTCTCCTAACTGGTGTCACTGGCTACACACTTGTCAACCTACAGAGTGCATTTTCAATACAGATCTCAGTATAGACACAGTCTTATAATACCACTCCTATTCTCAAAACCCTCCACAGCCTTCCTATCACCCTGAGTAAAAGTCAAAGTCTGACGTGATCTGGCCACAGTATCTCTCTAACCTCATCTCCTTGCACACTTGCACACTCTGCTTCAGCCATACTGGCCTCCATTCTGTTCCTCCTTTAACACACACCAGGCACACTCCCACCTCAGGGTTTTCACAGTGGCTGTTCTCTCTGCTTGGAGTACTTTCCCCAGATGACTTTCTCCCCTACTTCTATCAGGTCTTTACTCAAATGCCATCATCTCAGTAAGGCCTGATGGAAGCATGCTAACTTTAAATTACTATTTATCCTCTCCCAGGCATTCCCTATTCCCCTTCCTGGCTTTACTTTTCTCCACAGCACCTTAAACCACCTATCATACTATATAGTTCATTTATTTAAGGCTATTTATTGCTCATCTCACTCCACTAGAAAGTCAGTGGGGACAGGAAGTTTTTTTCCTTTTGTTCACTGCTATATTCCTGGAGTTCAGAACAGTGCTTGGACATATTAAACATTAATTAATAGCTGTTGAACAAATTAATGTATTTTACAGATATTAAAATGAAAAGCAAAGACATCATGAATGAAAATTCTTCATTCCGACAAGTAAAAATTTAAGTCATTTTTTATAGAACAAATTCTAAAGATGGTTCAAAAGTCTGGCTCAGAAGTCTTAGAGTCTCCATTTTACCAAATATTATGTGACACGCTGAGATACAAAGACAAACAAGAAAAGTCTTTAAGTCAATCTAATGGGCAACATAGGCATGTCAAAGAATAATTACCACCTGATAATATAATAAAAGTACGTACAGAGTACCAATACCTACGCTATCACAGATGACACAACATCAAGAAAAGGTTTAAGACAGGAAAGGATATTTATGCTAGATCACAACCAAGTAAGGTTTTACTAGGCATTCAAAGGGGTAAAGATTATTTCAAGTACAGAAAACTGTGGAAATAGGAAAAGTTCCAAGAAATGGCATATTCAGGGAAAGGTACTGAAATATGGGTGTGGTAGAACAAGATGCTGAAAATAAGATAGGCCAGAAGGACCTTCTATAACATTTTAACAGTAAGGTGAGACACTGAAAGGTTTTAAGCAGAAAAGTGCAGATCATATTTCTATTTAACAAGAAAACTTCTCATGAGAGTAAAAATATAGTGCTTGAGGAGTAGTGACAAGAAGCCATGGAGTAAAGGTTGGAGACTACTGTAACATACAAGGTGAGAAATGATGCTCAGCGGTTCTTAATCATTGTTGTGTCATGGACTTCTCAGACAGTATGAGGGAAGGATAAGGGAAGTCTATGGAATTTCTCAGAATAATACTGGTAAATGCATGAAAGAAAGTATACAGAAATAAAAAGGAAACAAATCATATGGAAACAGTTACTAAGGTGTTATTATAATATTTATAATAATTTAATATTAAGATAAAATTTACATAATAATATACAAAATTTCAAAGAAATGATGAACATAAGCAATATTTCAAGACATTTCAAGATACATATTTCATACATAATATGATAGAGTCATTTGCAGTTTTTACTGGCAACAAAGTCATACTGCTAATATTACTGTGATAAGTTGTCTACATTCATAATACAAAGAAATGCTTAATTTAGTTAGAGGAAAGTGAATATAAAGAGTTTTTTTCCTGTCCATGTTCAAAGACCCTAAGTTAAGATCTCCTCATCGAGACTAAGGTCCAGACAACAAGACAGAAAATGAAAGAGATATTTAGAAAGTATATATTTAAAATAAATAAACACCCTTCACTAAGTAAAAAACATGGCAGACAGATAAAATAATCCTAACCTAAACTGGACTGGCTCCAAGGAATAAAAAGGAAATACCCCTATATCAACTGTTATTTAACAGTTTCCTTTACTTTTCTAAAAAGAGCACAAACAAACAATGGTAATACTGCCAAAGCATGATTCATTTTCAAGATGAAACCCTCCCTGTTCAAAGGTTTACATTGTTTTTGACCAGCATCAGACTGTTTACCCACACAAACTGTAAATACATCGTTTTTAGAACTAACCAACACAATTCCCATTTTGTTTTGACATGAAAGTACAAGAAGAACATGAAGAAAAATGACCATCACTCCAATGTCTGTACTTCAAAAATGAAAAAAACTACAGAGTAATGGGATCAAATTCTTGAGATAACAAAAATTTAACACGTTAAAGGAAATCTTACAATTAAGTACTACAATACTGTCAAAATGTCTTAAATCTCCTACTTGAGACTTCTTCTGTTAGCTTTCTACAAAAATATGAAGAATGGAATTGTTGGATCAATGTATCAATATTATTCATCAATTGTAACTAATGTACCACAGGAATGTGAGACGTTTAACAGGAGAAACAAAGTGTGGTGGTGGGGGGGGGGGGGATATAGTGAAAGTTTCTGTACTTTCTGCACAATTTTTTATAACCCTAAAACTGCTCCAAAAAATAAAGTCTATTAACAAAAGTATGAAGAGAGTTGTGAAAGCAACGAAGCTAAGTAAAAACAGTATATTTCAACTCAGAAATCCAGCACTGCTCTTCAACTATTTATCCTTTTATTGTTAGCTGACAACGAGTCAATTCCAACTCATGAAGACCCCATATGTGCAGGGCAGAAATGCTCCATAAGGTTTTCAAGGCTGTGACCAGTTGGGAGAAGATTGCCAGGCCAGTCTTCCGAGGCACTTCTGAGTGGGTTCAAACCTCCAACCTTTCAGCTAGTAGTCGAGTGCTTAACCATTTGTGCCACTCAGGGACTCCTATTTACAAATGACAAAATTCTTCACTGATTGGCACTTTGCACCCTTCAGCAAAGATATACTAAAAGTTATTTGTAGACAGTCATTTAATGTCTGTCTTTGCCCCTGAAGTAGAAGATTCATGAGGGCATGGATGACCTTAATTTTGTGCCCAAAGGATAGCACAACACCTGGTATGTAGTTTGCTTAATAGGACAGAAAGAACATGAAGAAAAAAGAAGCTCAAAAGAATATTCTATGAAGATGTATAAACGAAAAGAATATATATTCTTCTTAACTGTTCAACTAATACATCTATGGTTTCTCTTGTCGACCTAGCTGCCCCACATGCACACTGAATCTTTATGTATAAAGTATTTGGTAAAATTTAAGGTAAGAGAAATACTTAACACATAAAGAGAAAAGTCCTCAAAGAACCTATACTATATACTTGTTATGGACTGAACTGTGCCCCAAAAAATATGTTATCAATTTGGCTAGGCCATGATTCCCCAGTACTGTATGACTGTCCACCATTATGTCATCTGATGTGATTTTCCTATGTGTTGTAAATCCTATCACTATGATGTTAATGATATGGATTAGTGGAAGTTATGTTGATGAGATCAACAAGACTGTGTCTTAAGCCAATCTCAACAGGACTGTGTCTTAAGCCAATCTCTTTTGAGATATAAAAGAGAGAAATGAGCACAGAGACATGGGGGAACTTCATACCACCAAGAAAGCAGTGCTGGGAGCAGAACACATCCTTTGGACCCGTGGTTCTTGTCCGGAGAAGCTCCCAGACTAAGGAAAGACTGATGACGAGGACCTTCCTCCAGAGTCGACAAAAAGAAAGACTTACCCTGGATCTGGTGCCCTGAATTCAGACTTCTATCCTAGCTGACTGTGAGAGAATAAACTTCTCTTTGTTAAAACCGTCCACTTGTGGTATTTCTGTTATAGCAGCACTAGATACCTAACATAATACCTAAATATACAACAAAAAAATTTACACCAAAAAATGTAAATAGTTATTTCTTTTTTAAAACAATAGTTATTTCTTGCAAATGGCTGAAAATATTAAAAAATTATTATCTTTCTAAACTTCTTTTTTTTCATTCTAAGTAATTTTTAAAGTGACAATTCATCTAGGACTGATTCTAAAAAGTTTTCAAACTTGAAGACCATGGGTCACTAGTTAAGTTAAATACGTATAACTTTTTCTTATAAGAACAATAGGGCCAAAGAATAAAGCATGATTTCAGAAGAAAATGGAAATCCAATTTTTCTGAGTTACAGTATTTCTCCCTGGTATTCCATTTACCTATATATATTTTTTCAGCCTACCTTAAAACTTCCTACAGAAAATATATATCTGGAATTCACTAGGTATTGCAAAAGAATATGTTTTCAAGCAGAAGTTAAAACAAATACGGATTCTTTTCTGTGGTGGCCATAATCCCCATATATAAAATTCTCTATTCTTGAAAAGAACATAAGGATGGTCATCAATCAAGAAAAATCTGCAATGCTCTAGAAAAAGTGTCATCTAATGTCAACCAACTTTTTCAGTCTCTCTGATGGGAATGAAATGGTATAGCCACTTTGGTGGTGTCTACAAATTTAAGACTTACATACATTATGACCTAGCATTTTCACTCAAATGAGTACACCAAGTAACAAGTTCAAAACTGTTCTTTGAACCATTATACATAATAATCCCAAACTGGAAACCACTCAAATGTACAATGGGATATGTAACAGTAATGAAAATAAATTAACTACAGCTACATGCTTTATGTGATACAACATGAGTGAATCTCAAACATAATGTTAAAAGACAAGAACCTAAAGGTAAAAGAATACATAGTCTATGATTCCATTTGTGAAACAACAGTGTTTAAGGATACTTGCTTTGGATCAGAACTATTTTTAAAAAGTAAGGAAGTGATTAACATAAAAGTCATAATCATGATTTACATAAATGGAGAGGCGCACAAAGGAGGAATTCTGTTAACGTTTTATTTCTCGATTGGGCTGACAGTTGCACAACTATTTGCTCTGAGATAAAATTATTGAGCTATAAACATTTTTTGCAATTTATTAGCAGAAATCCTGTTACTGTCACTGTTACCTGTCATCAAGTCAATTCTGACTTACGGCAACCCCACGTGTGCAGACTACAGCTGTTCCGTAAGATATTCAAGGCTGTAACCTTTTGGAAGCAGATCACCAGGCCTGTCTTACAAGGCACTTTTGGGTAGGTTTGAACAGCCAACTTTTTGGCTAGTAGTTGAGTACTTAACGGTTTGAACCACCCACAGGGAGATACTTTAAAATGAAATATGATGTTGCTCTATCTAAAAATATACATGACTTATGAGTATTCTTCTCTAACAATAAATATTTCTTAATGAGCTATAGTACTAGCCCTCTCTAACAATTAATATTTCTTAAGAAACTATAGTACTGACCTTGGCTAAAAATAGTATGTTTTAGAAGAAACAGAATTCTTCTAAGATGTTCAGCTATGAAAACAGTCTCAAACTTTATATTCCATAAATATGATACAAGGTACCCCTTATATACTGAAAAAGTTAGGGAGGTCAAATAGCATTGTACAGGTCACCATTACCATATTAGCCTCAATTTATTAAATGATTTAATAAACTAAGAATGTTCCAAAATGAGCCTAATATATTATCTATGCATGAACAGAATAAAATAAATGTTTCTTTTTACCCCAAATCTATAAATTAAGATCAGAGGGAAAGAGGATTGTAAGGGATAGTGAGAGAGAGAAAATTAAGTTTACCATGCAAAGGTGAGCCAGACGGGCTGCTCGATAGGCCTGGAACAGGACTACAGCGGCCCCCTTGCTTAGACGTCAGTTCTTGTTCAATCTCTTCCAGCCCAGCACTTTTCTGAAAACGGCTCATGCGATTCACTACTCGTGGTGACATATGTGTACGAACACAAGGCTGGCCACCGTAAGGGTTGATGGGGAAAACATGGGAAGTCCCCCGGAGCGTACTGACCACAACCCAGCGACAGTCATGACTGAAGCAGATATCTTGTACCTAAAAATAAGATAAAGAGAGATACAGCAATGGATGACACTACTTGCATTCATCTAAGAATATCACATATCACCAAACAGGATTAGAAATGGTTGCCTCATTGGCAAATTTACCTAAGGTCAGGTTATAAAGAAATTTTATTCTATAATTGTTTCACATTAATGCTAATTATGATGGTTAATGTTGTATGTCATATGTCAACTTGCCTAGGTTATTACTCTCAGTGGTTTGACAGACACTATGTAATCACCTTCCATTTTGGATCTGATGTAAGCAGCCAATCAGTTGAAAGAAGAGTTTCCTTGAGGGTATGGCCAGTACATAAACGGATGCTCTGGCAAAGCTCACTCTCTTTCTGCACTCTTCTCCAGTTCTTGGGATGTAAGCCTGCTGCCAAAATCCGCACAACCCTGTGAGCCAGCAGAGGTCTCCAGCCTGCCACATGACCTATACATTTTGGGATCCTCAGCCCCTGCAACCACATGAGCCAGTACAGGTCTTCAGCCTGTTGCCTGACACACCGATTTAGGACTTGCCAGCCCCCACAACTGCATGAGCCATTTCCTTGAAGTAAATTTCTCTTGATGTGTACCTATACGCTTCACTGATTTTGCTCCTCTAGAGGACCCAGGACTAAGACACTAATCAAAACTCCTTACCGGAATTTGAAAAGATTTAGAGCAGGTTTTGAATTGTGTCCCCTGTTGCAGAGAGTGCCAATTCAAAAAACAGAACCTACGCAGTTTCAGCCTATCGGCCTATAGAACTATGAGCCATGATACGAGTCAGGTCATTCAACAAATATCTTTGGGTACTATGCTAAGCACTAGGAACAAAGACGTGAAAAAGAAATAATCCTTGTGCTCAGAGAATAACAGGAAGAAAAAACATGTAAAAAATTTATGATACTTCATTGTAAGATTACTGCTAGACAAATATCTCATTATCAATATATGGATAAACCTAAAATTCAACTACATGTCTACCTATTTAGACTACTGTGACATGTCCAAATGAGATGTTAATGTCATTATTAAACAATCTCCTGAAAGCTGAGAAATTTAACTTCCACGAATTCTAGTATTATGAATAAAATGTCATTCCACAAGTATTTTAACCTTTGTAGTTTAGTTGGAAAGGAACCCTGGTGGCGCAGTGGTTAAAGTGCGTGGCCGCTAATCAAAAGTTCAGCAGTTTGAACCAACCAGTTGCTCCACAGGAGAAAGATGTAGCAGTCAGCTTCCATAAAGATTTCAGCTGTGGAAAGCCTATAGGGCAGTTCTACTCTGTCCTATAGAGTTGCTATGAGTTAGAATCAACTCAATGGCAACATTTTAGATTATTCGGAATTGACTTGATAGCAACTAACAACAACAGTTTGCCTACACTGCAGAAGTGGTGCAGTGGTAGAATTCTCACTTTCCACGTGTGAAAACAGGTTAATGGTGATGGTTGAAGAACGTGATTAACGTAATTAATGTCAATGAACTGTACATGTGATAACTGTTGGAATGTCAAGTGTTTTGATACATGTGTATTTACCACAATAAAAAAAAAAGCTAATAAATTTTAAACAAAAGAAAAGCAGGAGAAAGGGAAGGGGTAGGAGAAAGCAAACTGAAAACAGAAGCAAGAGAACAGAAATACAATACAAGAAAAATTCAATATATTATCAAATGCATTTCTACATACCAGAATCAAATACATAAAGGAAAATGTCTTTAGGCTTACAGAGTAATTTGTGTTCCATTCACAGTGGGACTGAACCATGTTATTTAAAACCTTTTGCCAAAACACTTATAATCAAGAACACTGCCCGGTCTGTAAATGAAAACGAGTTTCCTGCTTTTATTTTAGGAATACTTCTGATATGAGGTGGGTTAACAATTACTATCAAGGCAGGAAGACAGAACTCCACCTAACCGCTTACTTACAAAACTGCTATTAGAGAAGTGATTCTTCTCTCTGACCCTGAAGGCCTATCAGCACACACAAATGAGCAGAGAAAGGTTACTGAAGCTATTAGCTATCAAGAGAACTAGAGAAAGTTTAATCCTTTAAACGACAGTACAGAGGACAACCAGTTGCCTACACATCATATGCAAAATGATATAATGGTTGGTATATCCAACTAACTGGATGGTTTTTCTAACATTATTAAATACGAAACAGACTACACAGACTGCCAAACTAGTAATAAAGTGATGACATCACCTGGATGGTTTTCGACCTCAATTTTGGAAAGGTATCATCTTCTAGTAAACATTTTCTCAACAGAAAACAGGACAGTAGATGGGAGTTTTACCTCTGATTTAATTCTCAGTATTAAATATCATGGGAAATCATATTTACTATGTACAGGTTATGTAATTATGATACACAAAGTTAAAACAAGTCCAAGTACCTCTCACTATCCAAACTCCTGCTTTCAACTTCAGGAAGCAAACTAATTTTTTTTTTATTGTTATGCTTTAAGTGAAAGTTTACAATTCAAGTTAGTCTCTCATACAAACATTTATACATAATTGTTTTGTGACCCTAGTTGCTCTCCCTATACCGTGACAGTGAAGTATTTTTATAAGTACCACCAAGACAATTTTTCTACATATTGCTGTAAAAAAAATTAGCATACTATGCTTATGAAAATACCTCGTGTGCGAAGGGAGCAGTCGGCAAACAAACATAGAAGGCGTGTTATTTGCATAAAAATATGGGAATCTTTATGGGAGCAGATTGCCACATCTTTCACCTGTGGAGTGGATGGTGGGTTTGAACTGCCAACCTTTGGGTTAGCGGTCAAGTGCCGAACCACTGCGCCACCAGAGCTCCTGTATCATATAATACAGACATACATATATAGCTATACACAGAAACATGGCCACACACACATATAATTTTGCATTAGAGAGCTATACATGCTGTTCTATAAGTTACACTTTTCCCTAAACAATATGTAAATAAATACAAATCTATGGTATAATTTTAAATTTAAGTGGCTGCATTGAATTATTTTCTGAGAATAACCATAATAAATCAAACCCCTACTGTAACACATTTAGTTACTTATAATTTTTACTTTTTTTTTTAAGGCTAAGTTAAATATTTGAATATTGGCACTCTTTTCTTGTCCACTTTTCAGCATAAATTCCTAGAAATGGAGTTGCTAGTTCAGAAGGCATACACATATATATTTTAATACGTATGGCCTAACAGTCCTCTAAAGAATCTGTATCAATTAATATTAGAAACCAGTCAATTTGAAATGTAAAATAATCTATAAGCTTAAATATTATAAAAGATGTGAAAACACATGCAAATTAGTGCTAAAAGATCTTACATGTTATTACAGGCTCTACCTATAGCCTGTATATCATAGTAAATGTACCTACAGACATAATACCTGACTCTCTATGGCCAAGGAAGAATTTGTTAATGACTCTGTGCCGTAAGTTAGTACATTTGCAAAATGAGAATAATAACAATACCAATCTCATGGGATTGTTAGGAATTAATGAATTATAAGTAAAGCACTTGGAATAGTGTCTGGCACTTAGTAAGCACTGTACAAAGATATTTTCTATTATAATCATTATTACTATAAAAATAAATCCCGAATTTGTCCAAATGTCAGTTTTCACTACTACCAACACTGACTAAGCCACTATCATCTCTCCACCAGGTTACTACATTAATTTATTAGACTCTTAATTTGAGACCACCTATAAGCAACACGCAGTGGTTAAGAGCTACGGTGGCTAACTGAAAGGTCAGCAGTTTGAATCTACCAGCTACTCCATGGAATCCCTATAGAGTAGTCCTACTCTGTCCTACAGGGTTACTAGAGTTGGAATTGACTCGAAGGCAATGGGTTTTTTTTGGGGGGAGGGGGTATAGGCAACAAAAGAAAGAGTAGATAAATTGAAATTCTTCAAAATAAAAAACTTTTGTATATCAAAGGACACTATCAAGATAGTAAAAAGACAATCCAGTGAATGGGAGAAAATATTTGCAAATCATGTATCTGATAAGGGTATAGTATCTAGAATATACAAAGAATTGTTAATACTGAAAAATGTAAAGACAAATAAGCCAATAAAAATATGAGCAAAGGATCTGAAGTGATATTTCTCCCAAGAAGATATACAAATGGCTGATAACGAAAAAACCAAACTCATTGTCATGAAGTTGATTCCGACTCATAGCAACCTTACAGGCCACAACAGAACTGCCCCATACGGTTTCCAAGGAGCACCTGGTGGATTCGAACTGCTGACTTTTTGGTTAGCAGCCGTAGTTCTTAACTACTACACCACCAGGGTTTCCCAAATGGCCAATAAGCACATGAAAAGATGCTCAACATCATTATTGCCATTGCTGTTAGCTGCCATTGAGTCAGCCCCTGACATACAGCAACACCATGCACAACAGAATGAAATACTGTCTGGTCCTGCACCATCCCCATGATTGTTTGCAAATCAGACTGTTGTGATCCATAGGTTTTTCACTGGCTGATTTTTGGGAGTACATCACCAGGCCTTTCTTCCTAGTCCATATTAATCTGAAAGTTGTACTGAAACCTGTTCAGCATCACAGGAACACACAAGCCTCCACTGACAGACGGGTGAAGTGTACTGACCAGAAATCAAACCTCCTGGGCCTCCTGCAATGGGAGGTGAGAATTCTACCACTGTACACTAGTATCCACTAAATGCTACAGTGGGGTAATAATGTACAGGAGTAGCGGGGACAGTGAAGAGGGCATGGTCAGACCAACTCAGGGTGGGGAGTCAGAAGACTTTATGGAGGGGGTCGTCCCCATTGACCTAAGTCTAGGAATAATGTATGGGTGTGGTGCCTTAGGCACATCAGGAGTGGTAAGAGTGCCCTAGGAAGAAGGAACTGCACAGGCAAAGGTAGTGAGGTACAAAGAAGCCTGACCTGGTGGGATACTCTCAGGCAGTACAGCAATGCTGGCATATGGGATAGGTATCAGGCTGGGGGCAGTTCTCAGTGCCCAGGGAGCAAACCCCAACATCGTACCAAGTGAGAGTATAAAACATTTTCCATAATTTATACTGTGAATTCTGCACAGGCAGGGAGTGTACATTATAAGCAAGTACCTATCTTCCCACATATTGTACCTACATGTTTTATGATTCCATTTATATGAAATGTCCAGAACAGGCAAAACCATAGAGACAGAAAGTAGATTAGTAATTGCCAAGGGATGGGAGGAGTACAAATGGAGATTTCTTTTTGGGGTGATAAATATGTTCTGGAATTAAGACTGTAGTGATTGAAAGAAAATTTTGTGAACATACTAAAAACTGAATTGTATGCTTAAAAGGGTGAACTTTATGGTAGGTGAATTAGGTTTCAATAAAGCTTTTTCTTTAAATGAAAGGAACACTAACTAGATAGTCTGCTGAAAGGGAAGTTCCATAGCCTCTTTTCATAGTTTGTGGTTTCATTTAATTAGCCCCTCAAAGTTTCTTAGAGATGCCTCCACTATCCTATGCTCAAAGGAAGATAACCAGCTGCTAGGAAATCTAAACTAGCATTTTATCTGTGCCCATCTTCACTCACTTCACATCTGGGGTTGAGTTAAACAAGTGACTTGAATATAATATTGGTAAGAAGTATAACCAGATGTTCTCATTAAATAGTTTCCCTTCATTAAGCATAAAAGTATAGGATAGAAAGACAGAAAACCTCAAGCCAACAGAACCTAATTCAGTCTAAGAATCCGCATTAGGACACTCAAAATGATCAATTTAGAGTTTCAGACGCACAGAGTATTAACGAATAATAAAAATGAAAAAATACACAGTGCTTTACTAAAATTTTGCAAATTTACATTAGGTTATATAATTTACTGTTCCTTAAATGGTTCCTGTATTATCCGGCATATTTATAGCATCTCTCATTTGCTTTTTATTATAATACTATAAAATTTGGCTATCAGAAACCAATTAGTCCCCTTGAAAGCTAATACATTTATACATACTGTTAATCATATTCCAGTAATTATTTATTATACAAATATTATTTAGGCAATCTGATGTATCCATTTTAAATATACTATTGATCTGAGAATCCAAAAATACAGTATTTGGAACAACAAAAATCTAAGATGGCAGACATACATACTCATGCGGAACACATAATTTCTAAATAGAGTGTTTTTGATTATGTACAATATTTTATCAAATCCAAAAAGCACATTTAATTCACAAAATGGAATGAATTCAAGTACATATGAAAAATGAAAATTTGAACACTAGAATTTAATGTTGCTACATTTAAGCGTTCCACGGATAGCAAAAATGGTTAAGTGTCTGACTACTAGCCAAAAGGTTGGGGCGGTTTGAACCTACGGTTTGAACCTACCTGGAAGCACCCCAGAAGACAGGCCTGGCAATCTGCTTCAAAAGGTCACAGCCTTGAAAACCCTACGGAGCAGTTCCATTCTGCACACATGGGGTTGTGAAGAGCCAGAATTGACCTGACAGCAACAACAACCACCAGGCAGCTTCAACAATTAACAATTCATTACACAAACTAGTCTTATATATCACCCCACTATATTATTTTGGCCAGTATAAGTTCATTACATTTCCATATGAGTTTTAGAATTAGCTTGTCAATTGCACCCAAAAATGCCTGCTGAGATATTAATGGGGATTTTACTGAATCTATAGATCAAACCGGAGAGAAATAACATCATAACAATGAAGGGTGTTTCAGACCACAAACATGGTTTAATGTTCCATTTATTTAGGTCTTCTTTAATATCTTTCAGCTATGTTTTTATAGTTTTCTGTATACAAGCTTTGCACATTATACGTTAGTATTCATGTTTTTAAATGTATTGTTGTGACTATGTAGAAGTCTAATTTTTGTATATGGATCTAGTATTCTGCCACATTATTAAAATCACTTATTAGTTCTAATGTTTTTGTAGAATCCATCAGATTTTCTACATAAAAAATCATGTCATCTTTGAATAAAGACACTTTTACTTCTTCGTTTCTGATCAAGATTGTGGTTCTATACCTAGCCTCCTCACAAGTGTCCACTGATCAATGAATATTCGATCAGATGAATACTCAAAGAGGACCCTCTGCAGATCTCTGGGGTTCTGTTCTCTTCTCTTGCAGCTCCCTTCTCTCTGGTACTCTCTCCAAAGGCTCTATTTCCTTGGTCTCCCTGTACTTTCAGTTCCATCTCATTAATTCAAGAAGTCTGTGGCTCCACCTGAGTTCCCCGTCCCAGGAACACATCCTGAAAACTCAAGACAGTAAACTGGGACACTTATCATTTGGTTCCCATCTTTCAGGGATCACTATACATCACTGCCTCACATACAGTGTCTGGAAAACTACTGTTTTTTTCATTGCTTCATTGTTTCCATCAGGAGGGTACATCCAGGCCCTCTCAGAAGTGGAGGCTCTAATATTGACTTTTCATTTGGCATTAACTGTTCCAGGAGTATTGCTGAATGTTTGACATACATTATTTCTGATAATTCCTCAAACCTACCCTACAAAATTGGTGTGAGCTCCATTGTAGAGATGAGTAAATTGGGGCTTGGGAAAGTAGATAACTTGTCCTTGGCTATGTAACTACTAAGCAGCATCCATGTAGAGAGAAAGGCTTGAGAGAAGGGGAAAGGAAAATGACTATTAATGAGTAAGGGGTTTATTTTGGTGATGATAAAAATTTCTGAAATTAGATAGTGGTGATGGTTGCATGACTCTGTGACTATACTAAAAACCAATGAATTGTATGCTGGAAAGGTATAATTTTTGTTATCTGAAATATACCTCAATAAAGTTTATATTTTTTTCAAAAAAAAAAAAAATGAAGAAACTCACAGGACCACAGGGTAATGCATAGGGTTGCCAGATTTACCAAATAAAAATACAGAAGGTCCAGTTAGTTGAATGTCAGTATAAGTATAAGCAGGCAATATTTGGGACATACTTATACTTTAAAAAAAATTACTGGTTTTTATCTGAAATAACCATCAAATAAAACCAAAAAATGAAACCTGTTGCCATCAAGTCACTTCCGACTCATAGTGACCTTACAGGACAGAGAAGAACTGCCCCATAGAGTTTCCAAGGAGTGGCTGGTAGATTCGAACTGCCGACCTTTTGGTTAGCAGTCAAGCTCTTAACCACTATACCACGAGGGGTTCCAACCACCAAATAGTATTAATTTAATAATATAACCAGATTTTTCTTCTCCCTTGATGATTAAAGATATTAATCATACTATTTTGTAGTACTGCTCTGATGACAGTAAAAGTAATGCTGTTAGACACTTCTCATTTATAGATGTTTCAAACAAAGTTTGCCATTTACCAAAAGGAGCATGTTATGTACAAAAGTGACTGTGCTTGAGTGAGACATTATGGAGATACATTAACAAAACACTTGTAAGGTTTATAGCACATATGACTCTACCGTTAAAAATAAAGAATATTTTTCTTACTGCATATGTGCTTTATGAGGAAAATTACTGTCAGATGCAGATGATATTCCAAGTCATAGGCCACAAAACAACTTAATTCAACATAATTAGATCCACATACTTGATTTTTTTTTCGTTGCCTGATTAAAGTACCCTCAGAGTTCCTAGAAAAATCCAGAATGACATAATTTTGAAAAGTACTAAAAAAGGCTAGATAGTTCACATGCCATATAGATTTCATCGTCAGTGCTGCATTCTACACATCAGTTCAAAATGATTTTCAGTAGAATTTTATAAAAATTAATTGTATAGTCCCTAAATAAGGTTCGTTAGATTTTTTTTAATTTTATTTTTGTTGTTGGTGTTGAGAACATACGCAGAACATACACCACTTCAATAATTTATAAATGTACAATTAAGTGACATTGATTACTGTATTTTTATGCAAATAATGTGCAGCTTCTATGTTTGTTTGCCAATCACTCTCTCTTCCCTGCAACATATTTTCCTAAGCATATTATGCTAACTGTTTACAGTAACATGTTACAAAAAATGGCAAAGTGGTGCTTATAAAAATACTTCGCAGGGGGAGGGCGCAGTTGGCAAGCAAATGTAGAATGTGCGTGTTATTGTGTAAAAACAGGTACATTCTTCAAGTTGTGCAACCATCCTCACCCTCCTTTTCCAAATTGTTCCTCCCTCATTAACATAAACTCACTGCCCTCTAAGTTTCCTACTTAATCTTTTGAGTTACTGTTGTCAATTTGATAGAACATAGATAGTTCCTAAAAGAGCACAATGCTCACAGCAGACATTCTTTACTGGTTAAACTGAACTATCGTTTGGTTTTAAGAAGACTTCACGGGACATTTTTGGTTTAAGGTTTAAAGATTATCTTAGGGCAATAGTTTTAGGGGTTCATCCAGCCTCCATTGGCTCCAGAAAATGTGGATTCCATGAAAATTTTAAATTATGATCTACATTTTTCCCCCTTTTGATCAGGCGAGGGTCCTTACATATTGATGTTTGGTGTTTAGAAATTCCCGATCTTCTAAATTACAGGGTATGACCTAGAGCAAAATCATTACAATAATTTCTATTTAGTTTTCCGGCCTGTCAAATGTGAATAACACTGACAGCAGCAAACATTTGCCAAGTACCTACCATATGTAAGGCACTGTTCTAAGGACAAGAGATAGGAAGACGCTAAGCATGACTTCTGTATCCAGGTTGGAGTGGTAGGTATATTAAAAGATAAACAGTGCAAATACACACAAGGTATTAAAAATCAGTTTTCAATGCTTAAAATATTCAAATACCAGGGAGTTATAGCCGAGGTAGAGAATACCAATGACTAGTACAGACTAGGTCAGGGTTTGTAAAAAGAGTTAAGAAACAAAATACATTCAGCAATATACTGAATAATTAAATCTTGACCTCAAACATGCCATCTTGTTTAGTTCACATCTAATTTATAACTTACATACAAAAGAAACAAAATTAAATAGTGACTAAATCAACAGTATGCAAGTAGGTTGTGCCAGAAAGTAAGTGTTGAAAGAATGATAGAGATATGTCAAAAGAACACAGATGCCAAGTTAATGGCCTCCCGATGGCCAAATCTGGGAAATCTTAAGCATTAAAACAAATAATGATAGCAGCGTATAATCCCAAACAGATCCACACCAAGGCACATTATAATCAAACTCTCGAGAACCAAAGATAAAGACAGAATCCTTAAAGCAGCAAGAGGGACGCAAATTGTCACGTACAAGGAATCCTCAATAAGACTAAGTGCCAATTTCTCCTCAGAAATCTTGATGGCCAGAAAACAGTGGAATGACATATTTAAAGTGCTGAAAGAAAAAAACTGCCAACTAAGAATTTTTTATCTGACAAAACTGTCAAGAATGAGGGTGAAATTAAGACATTCCCAGATAAACAAAAGTTGTGGAAGTTTGTGATGACTGGTCCTGCACTGGAAGACATGCTAAAGGGAGTTCTTTTGGATAGAACTGAAAGAATGCTCTAGACAATAACTTAAAGACGTATGTAGAAAAGAAAGATCTCTGATAAAAGTAATCTCGTGCACAAATGCAAGGGACAATTTTATGGTATCTTTGGTTACTAACTTTGAGGAGTTATATTCTACATGCAAAAGACAAATACAGAAAATATAATTATAAATTTATGTTAATGGGCAAATAATGTATAAAGATGTAATTTATGGTAACAACTACATAAGGTAGAAGGAGCATATAGGAATAGAATTTTATATGTTACTAAAGTTAAGTTGGTATCAGTTTAAACTAGGTTGTTACAAATTAAGTTGTTAAATGTAATCCTCATGGTAACCACAAAGAAAATATCTAAAATATATACAAAAAAGGAAAACAGAAGGGATCAAAATGGTTCATTACCAAAAATCAACTGAACACAAATGATGGCAGTATTTGAAGAAACAAAGGACAAAGAAGGTATAAGACGTACAAAAAAATATATCAAAATGGTATAAGTCCTTCCTTATTGGCAATTACCTTAAATGTAAGTGGATTAAACATGCCAATCAAAAGACAGAGATCGGCAGAATGGATAAAAATGCATGACCCATTTACACACTATCTACATGAGACAGATCTTAGACCAATGACACAAATAAGTCTTCTCCATCCACGATGGAATAAAATTAGAAATTAATAGCAAAAGAAAAACTAGAAAACACACAGATACGTGGAAATTAAACAACACACTATTAAATAATCGATGGGTCGAGAAATAAATCAAGAGAGAAATCAGAAAATACTTAGAGTCAAACGAAAATGAAAGAACATATCAAAACTTATGCCAATAAGGCACAATTTATTATTTAAATGAAACCACAGTATTAATGGACACAGGCAAGTAGACAACCAATCAAAACATAAGATAACAAGTGCTATTACGCAGTTATAAAACAAGTGGCACAAGGAAGGAAGAGATTAACTTTACCTGGATAAGAAAGAGAGGGAATAAGGTAATCTTAATATGAATATGCCATAAATGAAAAGCATAAATCATGATCCAAATAATACACTTCTAATCTGAAATTTTAATGGAAAGATCAGTTTCATTAAACTCGACAGAAACTGAAAAACATACTTATCATAGGCATTGTACAAATAAAAAATAAAGAAGTATAATAAACACTCTATACCCTCAAGAAGGTTAATACATTGCAAGTATTCCTTCCAGAGGGAAGAAATTAGGCATTGTACATGTGAGAACTTGAATATCACCATAATTAATCATAAATGAAATGAAATTTACATAAATGATAATTTGCCTGATGTGAACATTAGGAGAAATAAAAAATACTGCTTTAGTGCCTAAAATTCAATTCTCTGGGTCTCTCTCACCCAGGAGCAGCTGGTTTGAATAAAATGCTCAATGGTGATAGCTTAGGAAACTTGTTCAGTGCCAAAAGCTAAGATTTCCCAATTTAACTGCAGAATAAAATATCTGAGATGAAGAAAAACATGCAAACCCATTTTACATATGTAGCCTTTTCTGAACTGTAGCGATGGAAAACAACAAGGATGAAAAATACAAGGTAGAGGTTTAATGATTCAAGATTTATGCATTTTAGTTAAAAGCTGACAAATAAGTTCAAATAGGACTTATACTATAAAAATGCCAAGATTCTACTAATCAATAGATTAGGTTTTTCCTTATTATTACTTGGAAATAAAATTATGTGCTATTAAGAAGTAGGGGGATAGAAGTGGAGGGGAGAGCTGTTGTTTAAAGGGGTACAAAGTTTCTATTTGGGGTCATGAAAAAAGTTTTAGAAATAGTAGTGATGATTGCACAACATTGTGACTGTAATTAATGCACTGAATTGTATACTTTTTAAAATGGCAAGTTTTATGTTGCATATATTTTATAACAAAAAGAAAGAAACCTGGCTCTCCAAAGGAAAAAAAAAAAAAGCCCTGATTTGTAGCATTTGCTGATTCCCATTATGTAAATACTCCTACCATGAATGATTTTAACAATAAGGTGTTAACTTATTACTTGTGTTATTTATTGGGTGAGAAATGTGATAAACACTTATTAATTATCCCACTCTATCATTGAGAATAATATTTTCTCACTAGCAATAACATTAATCTCCAATGTGATATAAATGACTAGCTAGATCAGATGTCATACTGCACGAAGAAAAGGCCTTCTAAAAAAAGATACAACTTACTTTGGCTTCAGTTTCTCCCCTGTGCAGAGTATACAGATGATGGACAGCACTTTGTGATGAGGACCAAGGATGAGTCAGAATTTGGAAGACATGGAAGTCATGGCCAAGGGTGTCTGTTGTGACTAGAAGTATTCCTGGAAGACAAATAGCAAAGGGTAAAAATAAAAATGATTATGTATACGGGTAAAATATTTTTAAATTATTGATCATGCTTTAAAATATTAGCACAGGAAAAATATTACTGATAATGTAAAAAGCTTTCTAAAATAAAAAATTAAAACAAAATGTTTTTTCCTATGCAAATACAAAATCTAATGCCACATCGATATACCAGCACAGTGAGAACACCAGATGTACAGGTATTATGACACATGGCTTTTTGAGATACAGGTTATTTTAAAAAAGATAATCATGGAATCAACAATAACAGACAAAAGAAAATAATAAAGAAAAAGGGTATGAAAATAATAATTGCTAACATGCATAGGCTTATGTATAAGCAATATTCCAAATTATTTCCATATGTTAAATAACAATACTCCTATTGTTATATCACTTTTACAAATAAACAAACAGAGGCACAAAGAGGTTAAGAAATCCTTGATACACAGCTAGGAATTGACAAAACAAGACTCGAAACTAGCAGATTAATTTGGTTTTGTATGGAAAAAAGACATGTTCAATCCTGTGTAGAAATGAGGAACTGAGAATGAAAAAATATATTGAAAATTATTTTTTTAAAAAACAATCTATGTCTTTTCCTCCTCAATAATATATAGCTAAGCTTTATTAGGAAAACAAGTTTGTTTTAAGATCAGTTCACCAACTGTTTATACTAAAGAAGAGGATTACTTAGCTTCTATAATATCTGGCTTCATCTACGAATGTTATAAAACTGCTGAAAACAAATTGGACAGTCATTTTAATTTACTGTAAATTGATACTGTCTTACGTCAAAGTAATGTGATAAATCATCTCACTTCCAGCATTGTGAGTTGGTTAAATAATTTTAACATGAAAATCAGATTATAAGAGCAGCTGTTAAAAGATGTATCACAATGCAATTTTAAATGTATCAGAGGTTTGAAGCCTATTTTTTAATGTCATTAGAACTAGAGTTGAGTACATAGATGAAAGAAAAATGTAGACAATAAAAACTTGCTGAGGTATTTAGAAAATCTGCATTTATTTAGTGCCTTTCATAGTCTGGGACTGTGTTACAGATAGATTATGACTAAGACATTGCCCTCAAGGAGCTCACAATCCAGTGGGGGTATAATAATAAAGGTACACTATGTATAAAGTACTATCGGAGAACACAGCAAGGAATATGTAACTCAGAGGATTTAAGAAAGGCTTCACGGAGGAGATGGCATACAATGTCACATGCAGATGAGGCAAAGGTGAGGAAAAGTGTTCTAGAAGAGAAGAACAAGTAAAAGACACAGAAACAATAAATACTGTTTTGTTAGGTAATGGTCGGCTGGGTCAAATTGTGAAGGAGACTGGAAGGCCTGCTAAAAAAATAATGGTTAGATTCTCTGGTTCTAAAAAATACCACCTAGGCAGATATTTTAAAATGCTTATTTCTGATCTCCTGTAACAGAGATGGTGATTCAGCAAGTCTGACAAGGGAGCCTCAATCTGCCCTTTGAAGAGCGACTCAGGTGATTATGAAATACATGATCAGGAACTGAGAGCCATCAACAATTTTTCAGCATGACTTGAAAGGGTTTAGACAGTTAACTGAAATAAATATGGAAATTAAACTGAAGACACAGAACCAGAAGACTGACTTATACAAGTAAACTGCTAAGCAAAGGCAAACAAAAATCTCAGTTGAAAAAAATGAACAAGAATAAACAGAAATATATTCTAGGTACCACAAAGAGAAAGCAGTCATGATCTTTTGTCAGAAATAATGCTGCCCAGATAAAACCCTCAACCCTCACTGAACTCTGCCTTTCTTTCCTGTCCTTATCCCTAATCTCATATTCTCACCATAAAATCGGTTTGTTACCTTTCTATTTCCATACAACTTTATAAACACCCTATTTCATACATGTAACACTGTATCAAAGCAACATACTTATGTCTGTCTTCCTGAGGAGAACTGCCCTCCCTGAACACAATAAACATGTATTGTTCTTTAACAAACAACATAGGCAATGACAATATGCAGGGTGTGTGTATGTATGGCATAATATAGGTGAATTTATCTAAATGAATTTTACCCTTTTATCATAGATGCATACACTTGTAAACTGCCACCCTCAAACATGAAAGCAGAACTCTTAGTTACCTGGTGGCTCCCAATAATGCTAGAAATTCCTTGTAGAGTGCAAAGAGTACTGACCATACTGAGCAAAGGCTGGGCACCTAGAAAAAGTCTAGACGGATGAATAAGCATTTCAAATAGAAAGGGAACAGCTCCATTAAGGCACAGGAAGGAAACATGTGAGCACATAAGTGAAATTACATAAAGGTTTGAAATCGAATATTTCTTGGTCTGAAACAGTAGGAATGCAAAGAAGTCCAACTGCTTTGCAGTGTTAACAGCCTTCACTGAATGTGTTCTAGATCCTGGTGGATATGTGACTAGCAGGGAAATATTTTATTCTTGAGTTTGCAGAGCATTCTAAAACAATTTTTATTTATTTTTTCCCATATAAAAATTTATACATAGTTACGTGACTCTACTTGGTCTCCCCATACTGTGACAGCACACTCCTCCCTTCCACCCTTGATATCCATGTCCATTCAACCAGCTTGTAACCCTGTCTGCCTTCCCATCTCACCTCCTGACAGAAGATGCCCATTTAGTCTCTTGCATCTATTTGAGCAAAGAGGCACACTCCTCACAAGTATCACTTTATATCCCACGGTCCAGTTCAATCCCTGTCTGAAGAGTTGGCCTTGGAAACTATTTTAGTTCTGGGCTCAGAGAGAATCCAGGGGTCATGCTTTCTGGGGTTCCTCCAGTCTCAGACCATTAAGTCTGGTCCTCTTACTAGAATTTGAGTTCTGCACCCCGCCTTTCTCCTGCTCCATCCAGGACTCTCTGTTGTGTTCCCTGTCAGGGTGGTCATCGGTGGTAGCCAGGCACCATCTAGTTCTTCTGGTCTCAGGCTGATGAAGTCTCTGGTTTATGTGGCCCTTTCAGTCTCTTGGGCTAATACTTTCCTTGTATTTTTGGTGTTCTTCATTCTCCTTTACTCCATGTGGTTAGTACCAATTGATGCATCTTAGATGGCCGCTTGCAAGCTTTTAAGACCCCAGACACCATTCACCAAAGTAGGATGCATTTTCTTTTCTTTTTTTTTTTTTTTAATTGTACTTCAGGTGAAGGTTTACAGAATAGTTTCTCATGAAACAGTAGTACACATATTGTTTTATGACATTGGTTAACAACCCCACAACATGTCAACCCTCTAACTTCTCAACCTTTTTTTTTGGTGAAAATACACATAGCCAAAGATACACCGTTTCAAAAATTTCTACATGCACAGTTCAGTGGCATCGACTACGCTCTGCCAATTGTGCTGCTATTCTCACTTAAGATGAAGGCTTACAGAACAAAAACAGCTTCTCATTTAACAGTTACTACAAATGTTGCCCTATGACAGTGGTTAAGAATCTCACAACACATCAACAATATCCTTACTCAACCTTGGGTTCCCTATCACCAGCTTCCTTGTCCCCTTCTGCTTTCTGGCCCTTGTCACTGGACTACTGTACCTCATTAGTCCCATTTGGTTTTACGGGGCTGTCCACTCCCAGGTTGAATGGTGAACCTCGGAGATAACCTCAACAATGAGCTAAAAGGGTGTCTGGGGGCCATACTCTTGGGGTTTCTCCAGTCTCCTTTAGGCCAGTAAATCTGGTCTTTTTTTTTTTTTTTGAGTTAGAATTATGTTCTACATCCTTCTCCAGCTCTGTCCAGAACCCTCTGTTGTGATCCTGGTCAGAGCAGTCAGTGGTGGTAGCCAGGCACCAACTAGCTGTACTGGATTCAGTCCGGTGGAGGCCTTGGTAGCTGTGGACAATTAGTCCTTCGGACTAATCTTTTCCTTGTATCCTGTTCTCTTCATTCTCCCTTGCTCCCGAAGGGATGAGACCAGTGGAGTATCTTAGATGGCCGCTCCCAGGCTTTTAAGACCCCAGACACTACTCACCAAGGTAGAATGCCGAGCATTGTCTTTATAAGCTATGTCATGCCAATTGAGCTAGATGTTCCCCAAGACCATGGTCCCCGCAGCCCTCCGCACAGCAATTCAGTCCCTCAGGGAGTTTGGATGTGTCTATGGGGCTTCCATGACCTTTCCTTGTACAAGTTGTGCTAGTTTCCCCTGTATTGTGTACTGTCTCACTCTTCACCCAAGATACCACTTATCTATTGCCTATTTATTATTTCCCTCCCACCCCCCATCCCTTGTAACCAATAAAGATTGTTACATTTTGTGTGTGAACTTTTCCATGGATTTTTACAATAGAGGTCTCATACAATATTTGTCCTTTGTGCTTGACTTATTTCACACAGTATAAAGTAGGATGTAGAGCATTTTCTGAATAAACTTTGTTATGCCAATTGACCTAGATGTCCCCTGAAAGCATGGTCCCCAGACCTCTACCCTTGCTACTCTGTCCCTCAAAGTGTTTGACTGTATTCAGGAAACTTCTTAGCTTTGGTTTAGTCCAGTTGTGCTGACTTCCCCTGTAGTGTGTGCTGTCCTTCCCTTCACCTAATTCTGATCTACTATTTAGTTAGTAAATAACCTTCACCCTCCCTCTCCACCCTCGTAACCATCAAAGAATGTTTTCTTCTGTGTTTAAACCTTTTCTTGAGTTCTTATAATCGTGGTCTTATACAATAGTTGTCCTTCTGTGACTGACTAAATTCACTCAGCATAATGACCTCCAGATTCCTCCATGTTATAAGATGTTTCACAGCTTCATCATTGTTCTTTATTGTTGCATAGTATTCCATTGTGTGGATATACCATAATCTGTTTATCCATTCATCCATTGATGGGCACGTAGGTTGTTTCCATCTTTTTGCTATCGTGAACAGTGCTTCAATGAACATGGGTGTGCATATATCTATCAGTGTGACGGCTCTTATTTCTCTAGGATATATTCCAAGGAGTGGGATAGCTGGATTGTATGGTACTGCTATTTCTAGCTTTTTAAGGAAGCGTCAAATCGATTTCCAAAGTGGTTGTACCATCTTACATTCCCACCAGCAGTGTATAAGTGTTCCAGTCTCTCCACAACCTCTCCAGCATTTATTATTTTGTGTTTTTTGCATTAATGCTAGCCTTGCTGGGGTGGGATGATATCTCATTGTAGTTTTGATCTGCATTTCTCTAATGGTTAATGATCATGAGCATTTCTTCATGTGTCTGTTAGCCTCCTGAATATCTTCTTTGGCGAAGTGCCTGTTCATATCCTTTGTCCATTTTTTAATATGGTTATTTGCCTTTCTGTTGTTGAGGTTTTGCAGTATCTTGTAGATTTTAGAGATTAGATGCTGATTGGATTTGGCGTAGCCAAAAATGTTTTTCCAGTCTGTAGGTTGTCTTTTGACTCTTTTGCGAAGTCTTTTGATGAGCTTAAAGTGTTTGATTTTTAGGAGCTCCCAGTTATCTAGCTTCTCTTCTGGTGTTTGTGCATTGTTAATTATAGTTTGTATTCTGTTTATGCCATGTATTAGGGCTCCTAGCATTGTCCCTATTTTTTCTTCCATGATCTTTATCGTTTTCGATTTTATATTTAAGTCTTTGATCCATTTTGAGTTAGTTTTTGTGCATGGTGTGAGGTATGGGTCTTGTTTCAGTTTTTTGAAGATGGATATCCAGTTATGTCAGCACCATTTGTTAAAGAGACTGTCTTTTCCCCAAGTAACGGACTTTGGGCCTTTGTCAAATATCAGCTGCTCCTAGGTGGATGAATTTATGTCTGGATTCTCAATTCTGTTCCATTGGTCTATGTATCTGTTGTTGTACCAGTACCAGGCTGTTTTGACTACCGTGGCTGTATAATAGGTTCTAAAATCAGGTAGTGTGAGGCCTCCCACTTTGTTCTTCTTCTTAAGTAATGCTTTACTTATTTGGGGCCTCTTCCCTTTCCGTATGACGTTGGTGATTTGTTTCTCCATCTCATTAAAAAATGCTGGTGGAATTTGGATCAGAATTGCACTATATCTGTAGATCACTTTTGGTAGAACTGACATTTTCACAATGCTGACTTTACCTATCCATAACCAAGGTATGTTTTTCCACTTATGGAGGTCTCTTTTGGTTTCTTGAAGTAGTGTCTTGTAGTTTTCATTGTACAGATCTTTTACATCTCTGGTGAGACTTTTTCCTAAGCATTTTATCTTCTTGGGAACTATTGTAAATGGTATTGATTTGGTGATTCTTTGTTGGTGTAAGGGAATCTAATTTTTTTATGTTTATCTTGTATCCTGAAAGTTTGCTGAAATCTTCTACTCGTTCCAGTAGTTTTCTTCTGGATTCTTTGGGGTTTTCTGTGTATAAGATCATATCATTTGCAAATAAAGATACTTTGACTTCTTCTCTACCAATTTGGATGCCCTTTATTTCTTTTTCTAGCCTAACTGCTCTGGCTAGGACCTCCAGCACAATGCTGAATAAGAGTGGTGATAAAGGGCAATCTTGTCTGGTTCCCATTCTCAAGGGGAATGCTTTTGAAGTCTCTCCATTTAGGAAGATGTTGGCTGCTGGCATTGTATAAATGCCCTTAATTATATTGAGGAATTTCCCTTCTATTTCTATTTTGTTGAGAGTTTTTATCATGAATGGGTGTTGGACATTGTCAAATGCCTTTTCTTCGTCGACTGATAAGATCATGTGGTTCTCGTCTTTTGTTTTATTTATGTGATGGATTACACTGATTGTCTAAAACAATTTTTAAAAACAAATCTGATGGCAAAGAGTGTGAAAATGATATACCTCCAAGGAAACAAAGTCCATTCCCACCTCTCGATCACTTTTTTATCATCTCTCCACACCTGAATTTCTTAAAGTTCCAATTAATCTACTAATCTAACTACAAATACCCCCACTTCGTTCACCAGTTTAAAACTTGTGTTTACCCTGGCATATTCATTGAAACTGTCTACAGTGTATTTCATAGAACAAGTTTATAACTGATGTCATAGCTAGAAGATGTCACAGGTAAGAATTTCTCGCCTAACCCAAGGTCACAAATATTTTCTCCTATATATTATGTTTTCCATTTAGATCTATCATTCCTCAAGAGTTCATTTTTGTATAAGGTGTAACGTATTGTTTGAAGTTCATTTTTCTGCATATGATACCCAATTGTTCCAGCAAGATTCTTTTTTCCTAACATACTGTATATTTTAATCAAAACCTCCAAGCTATTAGTCCAATTTATAGGCAAAGCCAATCCCTATCAATCCATTCCCAAATATTTTTAGATAAACATGTAAATATATATCCCTAGTTGTTGACTTTCTTACTTCTGAATTCTAAGACAAGGAAATCATTCAAGGTACAGCCAGCCTCTCGTCAGTATTTTGTGTACAAGCTTTCTCTTTACTCTAATGAGACTCCCACAGATTTCTAGAAATGCCTCTAGTGTCCTGGACATTTTCACCCATGGAGAAATACATCACAGAAGACTGTTGATAAACATAACTAATGTCACTAAATTGTACATGTAAAGAATGTTGAAGTGGCAAACGATTTGTTCCATATATATTTACCACTGCCATTTCACATTTGAATACTTAGTAATGAGCCCCTCAGACATACCCCAAACTCCCACCCTATCTGGCAAGACACTTAACATACTATAAAGTATAATTTCCGTTTTATTTTCTTTCAGGTTAGTTTTTGTTCAGCCTTTAAGGACTCAAATCCTTACATGGGCTTTGGTGGAGGTTGTGGGGCAGCACCTGCAGGTCCATATCAGAGTGGAGGGGTTCTGTCCTTCCAGATTCATGAGAACGGTTCATGACCACCTCCAGCAAGATTTTTTGAAGAGACTCCTCTTTCTCAATACCAACTGAGATGTTTCAACAAATGGATGCAGCACTGTAAGTGCTTACTCATTTACACTAAGAAATTTGGAAGACAGCTACCTGGTCAACCAACTGCAAGAGACTGATATTTATGCCTATTCCAAATAAAAGTGATCTAAAAGAATGTAGAAATTATCAAACAGTATCACTGATATCACACACAAGTAAAATTTTGCTGAAGATCATTCAAAAGCGATTGCAGCAATACATTGACAGGGAACTGCCAGAAATTCAAGCCACAGTCAGAAAAGGATGTGGAATGAGGGATAACACTGCTGATGTCAGATGGATCTTCACTGAAAGCAAAGAATATCAGAAAGATGTTTACCTGTATTTAAATGGCAGTGGCATTCAACTACGTGGATGATAATAAATTATGGATAACATTGCAAAGAATGGGAATTCCAGAATTTTCTCAAATGCTTTTCTGTGTCAATTGAGATCATCATGTGGTTTTTCTTCTTTAGTCTATTATTACAGTGAATAATATTGATGATTAATTTTCAAATGCTGAACCAGCCTTGTATTCCTGGGATGAACCTAACTTGGTCAAAATCCACTGTGTAGGCTGACAGATTCATTTGCTAATGTTTTGTTGAAATTTTTCACCTCTCTGTTCATGAGGAGCATTGGCTTGTAAGATTTCTTTACTAATTATGCAATTTTCTCATTTCAGTATCAGGATAACTCTGGCATAAAAGAATGAATTGAGAAGTGCCCCCTTTTCTTTGATTTTCTAGAAGAAAGTGTGTAGAGTTTCTATTACTACTTCTTTAAGTGGTTGGTAGAACTTGCCAGTAAAACTATCTATGTAAATCAATTTGAGGATAACTAACACCTTAACAATATTGAGTCATTTGTGTTCTTTGATGTCTTGCATCATTTTATAATTTTCAACACAGAGATCCTAAACATATTTTCTTCGATCCATTATAAATGACACATTTAAAAAATTTCCAATACCATTTTTTCCATGTCAGTATATAAATATACCATTGATATTTTTTATACTGACCAGGTATCCTGAAAGCTCTATTTCTGTAGGGTCTTTAGTGATGTGCGTTCCATTCAGAATAATGGTAATTTGTGTCTCCTCTCTTTTTTTATACAGCAGTTTTCAGTGTAAAAAAAAAAATTTACAAAAAGTAAACAGAGTTCCAATATGCCCCACCCCTACGCACATTGTTTCTCCTATTAACATCTTGCATTCCTGTGATGTATTTGTTACAACTGATAAATCAAATACATTATCATCAGCTAAAGTTCATAGTTTACATTAGGATTCACTCTTCGTGTTGTACATTTCTATGAGTTTTAACAAATGCTTAATGATATGTGTCTACCATTACATTATAATACAGAATAGTTTCTCTTTCTCTTTTTTGTTTTTTGAATTAGTCTGGCTAGATCTTTCCAAGGAAATCTCTAACGGTTTCATTGATTTTTCTCTACTTTTCTCTTTTCAGTTTCATTCATGTGTGCTCTAATATTTATTATTTCTTTCCATCTCCTTGCTTTGGGCTTATTTGCTCTACTTTGTCTTCAGCTTCTTAAGGTAGAAGCATAGACTGTTATTTCAGGACCCTTTTTCTTTTCCAGAATAAGGATATATTGGTATAAATTTCCCTCTTAGACTGCTTTAGCTGGTTTCCACAAATTTTAATGTGTAACATTTTCATTTACATTCAGTTTAAGTATTTTTCCAATTTTGAGACTTCCTCTTGTACTCATGAGTTATTTAAAGGTGTAGTATTTAATTTCCAAATATTCAGATATTTTCCAGATATCCTTCAAATACTTACTTCTAATTTAATTTCTTTATGACAAGAAATTACTTCTTTTAAATTTGTTAAAGTTTGTTTCATAGCCTAGAATATCATGGTAACTGTTCCACGTACACTTGAACACTTGGGAGTTCAACAGTTGTTTGGTGATGTCGAGTTAGTTCCAACTTATAGCGACCCTATGCACAACAGAATAAAACACTGCCTGGTCCTATGCGATCCTCACAATTGTTGTTATGCTTGAGCCCACTGTTGTGGCCACCATGTCAATTCATATCCTTGAGGGTCTTTCTCTTTCTCCCTGACCTCCACTTTACCAAGCATGATGTCCTTCTCCAGGGACTGATTACTCCTGATAACATTTCCGACGTAGGTGAGGTGAACTCTCGCCATCCTTGCTTCTAAGGAGCATTCTAGTTGTATTTTTTCCAAGACACATTTGTTCATTCTTTTGGCAGTCCACAGCATATTCAATATTCTTTGCCAACACCATAATTCAAAGGCATCAGTTTTTCATCTCCCGTATTCACTGTCCAGCTTTTGCATGTATACGACGTGACTGAAAACACCATGGCTTGGGTGAGGCGCACCTTAGTCTTCAAGGTGACATCTTTGCTTTTGAACACTTTAAAAAGGTCTCGTGCAGCAGATCTGCCCAATTCAATGCATCTTTTTTTTATTTTTGTAGTTTAAATGAAGTTTACATTTCTAGTTAGTCTCCCATACAAAAATTTATACATACATTGTTATATGACCCTAATTGCTCTCCCTATACTGTGACAGGACACTCCTCCTTTCCATCCCTGATTCCCCATGTCCATTCAGCCAGTTCCTAACCCTCTCTGCCTTCTCATCTCACCTCCAGACAGAAGCTGCCCGTTTAGTCTCTTGTATCTACTTGAGCTAAGAGGCACACTCCTCACAAGTATCACTTTATGTCTCACAGTCCAGTCCAATCCCTGTCTGAAGAGTTGGCCTCAAAAACTGTTTTAGTTCTGGGCTGATAGAGAATCCAGGGGCCATGCTTTCTGGGGTTCCCACAGTCTCAGTTAGACCATTAAGCCTGGTCTTCTTACTAAAATTTGAGTTCTGCTACACACAGTGGAGTACTATGCAATGAGAAAGAACAACATTGAATCTGTGAAGCATCTCATAACATGGATGAAACTGGAGGACATTCTGCTGAGTGAAATAAGTCAATCACAAAAGGACAAATATTGTATAAGACCTCTATTGTAAAAACCCATGAAAAAGTTCACACACAAAATGTAACAATCTTTGTTGGTTACCAGGGATGGGAGGGGTTGGGGTGGGGGAATATTAAATAGATCTCTTGGTGTCTTGGGTGAAGGGTGAGACAGTACACAATACAGCAGAAACTAGTACAACTTGTACAAGGAAAGGTCATGGAAGCCCCACAGACACATCCAAACTCCCTGAGGGACTGAATTGCTGGGCGGAGGGCTCTGGGGACTATGGTCTCGGGGAACATCTAGCTCAACTGGCATGACACAGCTTATAAAGACAATGCTCTACATTCTACCTTGGTGAGTAGCATCTGGGGTCTTAAAAGCCTGTGAGCGGCCATCTAAGATACTCCACTGGTCTCATCCCTTCGGGAGCAAGGGAGAATGAAGAGAACAGGATACAAGGAAAAGATTAGTCCGAAGGACTAACTGTCCACAGCTACCAGGGCCTCCACTGGACTGAATCCAGTACAGCTAGATGGTGCCCGGCTACCACCACTGACTGCTCTGACCGGGATCACAACAGAGGGTTCTCGACAGAGCTGGAGAAGGATGTAGAGCATAATTCTAACCCACACAAAAAAGACCAGATTTACTGGCCTAAAGGAGACTGGAGAAACCCCGAGAGTATGGCCCCCACACACCCTTTTAGCTCAGTGGTGAAGTTACCTCTGAGGTTCACTGTTCAGCCTGGGAATGGACAGCCCCGTAAAAATAAATGAGACTAATGAGGTACAGGAGTCCAGTGACAAGGGCTAGAAAGCAGAAGGGGATAAGGAAGCTGGTGATAGGGAACCCAAGGTTGAGTAAGGATATTGTTGATGTGTTGTGAGATTGTTAACCATTGTCATAGGGCAACATTTGTAGTAACTGTTAAATGAGAAACTATTTTGTTCTGTAAGCCTTCATCTTAAGTGAGAATAACAGCACAATTCGAAGAGCGTAGTCAATGTCACTGAACTGTGCATGTAGAAATTTTTGAAATGGTGTATCTTTGGCTATGTGTATTTTCACCCCCCCAAAAAAAAAAAGTTGACAAGTTAGAGGGTTGATATGTTGTGGGGTTGTTAACCAATGTCATAAAACAACATGTGTACTTCTGTTTCATGAGAAACTATTTGTTCTGTAAGCCTTCACCTGAAGTACAATAAAAAAAATAAAAAATAAATTTGAGTTCTGCACCCCACTTTTCTCCTTCTCCATCAGGGACTCTCTGTTGTGTTCCCTATCAGGGTGGTAATGGTGGTAGCATCTTTTGATTTCTTGACTGATGCTTTGATGGGCACTGATTGTGGATCCAAGTAAAATGAAATCCTTGACAACTTCAATTTTTCGCCATTTATCACGATGTTGCCCATTGGTCCAGTTGTGAGAATTTTTGTTTTCTTTATGTTGAGGTGTAATCCATACTGGAGGCTGTAGTCTTTCATCTTCATCAGTAAGTGCTTCAAGAACTCTTTGTTTTCAGCAAGCAAGGTTGTGTCATCTGCATATCACAGGTAGTTAATGAGTCTACTTCCAATCCTGATGCCCTGTTCTTCTTTATATAGTCCAGCTTCTCAGATTATTTGCTCGGCATACACATTAAATATGGTAAAGGATATAATCCTGACACACATTCTTCCTAACTTTAAACCATGTAGTATCCTCTTGTTCTATTCGAACGACTGCCTCTTGATCTATGCATCAGTAAATTCAGTTTAATCGACAGTTCTGTTTACAGTTTTGCTTACTTATTCTATTACTGAGATAGGAATTTAAAAATCTTAAAGTATAATTGTGGATGTTTATTTCTCCTCAGTTGTATCAGCTTCATAAACTTTGGAGCTTTTTTTTGTTAGGTATGAAAACTTTTAGGATTGTTATGACTTCTTGGTGAACTGACTCTTCTATCATAATATTGCCATTTTAACCCCAGTTACTTTTTTTGTTCTGACATCTACTTTTTCTCATGTTAATGTTGTTCCTCCAGCTTTATTTTGATTAGTACATGCATGGTATATATTTTTACCTTCTTTAGCTTTAAATCTATCAATACATTAAACCCATGTAAATGGGTTTCTTTTAGACAAAAGATAGCTAGGTTCTAGTTCTGTGTTTGTTTGCACTTGTGTATTAGCTTTTTGGCTATATCTCTAGTTGTCCTTACTTGTTCTAGGGATTATGATATAAATACGTAACTTTGTGTGTGTTCATTTGTATTTTGTCCAGAGTTTATAACTGTTTTCTGCGGGAAGGATGATTTGTTAGCTTACTCCTCTAACCCAGAATTGAAATAAAATTCTTTAATTTTTAAAAGACTATCCTGAATGCTTAAACAACATGATGAACATATTTAATGTCACTGAAATGTACACGTGAAGACTGCTGCAAGAGCAAATGTTCTGTTACCTGTATATTTACCAAAATTTTTAAAAAATATATACTTCCCTTGTTAAAAGAAAAAGTGCAAAAGAATATGAAGGAGTCATGGAAAAATAAGGTTGGCAGTTAAATGGAAAGAAGAAGTATATTTACTTTTGCTATTTACTTGGCTAATCTAAGTGACTACAGCTCTAGTCACTATAGTAAAAGATTACACCAGAGGCAAATGTCCTTGCTACTTCCAGGAGAATATATTTCAGATGTTGAAAAATGTCATTACTTGAGATCTACATCAGCCCTGTAACAGTTTCTATAAACTGTCCCCCATTTTGCACCTTGCTATGATCATCAGGAAGCCTGGTGGTGCAGTGATTAAGAGCTATGGCTGCTAACCAAAAGGTCAGCAGTTCAAATCTACCAGCTGCTCCTTGGAAACCATATGGGGAACTTCTACTCTGTCACATAGGACTGCTGTGAGTTGGAATAGACTTGACGGCACACATCAAGAACAACATGGTCATCAGTGCCTTGACACACTTTATAATCTTCTCTTTTTGTTGCTGTTTTCAAATAAATCTCTAAGATGGGGCACGTATGCATCATTTTCTTCTTGTAGGCAGTATTTTTCCACTTCTCATAACTTTTTGCCACATTATAATAAGTTTTGAGTTATCACAACTCCACTACTATGTTCTGATTCTACCTTCCGACAACAAAATTATTTTTTACAATTTACAAACAATTCAATAGAATCATCAATCTGATAGGAAATAAGATGAACTTGCATTCATAACATACATATTCCTAATCAACTGCAGATAAATTTCACTACGTTTCTTTTAAAATCATATTAACTCTTATTAAGAATGAGCATTACAGATAAAAGTCCCAATTGCTAAATCCAGACTATAATATTATTGTCTTACATATGAATGATACCACAGATGAGCACTTCTCAATATGGCATTAATCTAAGTGTGATAATAATGTGTAAAACTACTTTAAATTTTTAGAGAAACAGCCCATGGAATTTTCGTACCTATTATCTTCCTTATACCCTATTTCAAACATTTTCTTTTCCCATTCCTTCATGCAAATGTGGCTTTTATAACGCACCAATAAGCTCACTTAATGTAAAAAACTGAAAGAGCAGAGAAGAAAGGAAGACTGTGGGATTATGCAGTCATGCGTTTTGTTTTAGTTTACAATTTCCTCTTTTGCACACATTCTGTTGGGGAAAATAACAAGCTTTTTTTTTTTTTCTTCTAGAAAACAAGTTAAAAAGCACATATACATAAAAGGAAAAACTCGTACAGAGTAGACTGTGGCTTGAGAACTATTTATGCAGCATCAGAAGACTAAACCAGACTCTGGCTCAGCCATAAACTAAACCCACGCCCCAAATGAGGTGCCAAGCCACAAAAAGCATTTGCGTCATCTGGGAATACAAGGAAAAGAAGGACTTCTAATTATAGGGCCTGGAAGCGGAAACCTAGAGCGATTAGCTGTTTAGGCGCTGCTGTATGTTTACTGGAAGCTTCCTCTCTCTCACTCTCAGCATCAAGTCTGATAGATGAGTGTTAGCCTAAACGGTGGAGACTGAAGCTGCTGATGGTACATGGCGTTCTCCAAAATCTGAGGTAGCTAGAGACTGAACATTAAGGCTTTTGCGGCCTCCTAAGAACGTAAGTCTTTTCAACTGGGCGTCAGCTGCTTAGCCTAAAAGGCAAAATTAAAGAGTAGCAAATCTCTACTGTGCATATGCTATAAAACCTTGGAAACATGAGTGGGTTTGTTTTTTTTACCATATCCTATTTATAACACCTATCTAATTGCATGGTTCTTTAACAAGTGCACATGTGAACTGGAAGACAAATTACCAGCCATTCACACTCTCTTTCTAAAAGAACAACACTGACATGTTGGGTCAAATTAAAATCTTTACAGAATTCAGATTGTCTAACTCATAATTTTAAATCTTCATCTTAATTCTTGTTCATTTAATATTTCTCCATCAATACTTGCATAGATAAAAATAACCAAAAACCAAACCTGTTGCCATCAAGTCAATTCCAACTCATAGTGACCCTACAGGACAGAGTAGAACTGCCCCACATGGATTCCAAGCATTGGCTGGTAGATTTGAACTGCTGATCTTTTGGTTAGCAGCCAGGCTCTTAACCACTATGCCACCAAGACTCCATTTATATAGATAGAAACCTATCAATTATTTTATTATTTTTTAAAGTTACTACCCAAATCTGTAAATAGTAAAGGAAAGAAACAGAATCCTAGTACCGACAGAAATATTTAATGTCCTCAGATTACATAAAACTATAATAATATCATAGTCTATTAAAGTCTGATTAATAAAATCTTCAAACTGAATATGAATACTTGAAATTAATGGTCTTGGAGGCACCATACAAGCAGCATCAATGTTAACATGTTTCTTAAGCTGCTACATTAAAGATGCTAATAAGCAAACTCATCAGTGTATTCTTCAGTTTAGTGGTCCACAACATATTAAATCTTTATTGAACTTATACTTCACAAAACCCTGTTAAAGACATTGAAATAAATGCTATCAAATGAAAAAAGGAGATGATTTATTTGATTCCCTTCCTGTAGTTGCATATATACTCACAACCAACATAAATGAGACTAAAATCTTTGCTAATGCTGTCAGTTATTTGCTTCAAGTGGACAAGTCTAAAATCTCAACAATTGCTTTTCTAATTCACTTGTTTTACTTTTATTTTTTAAACTTATTATTTCTATCCTCCTGAAGTAAGAAAGTGTTCCACCACTGAATGTTTTTCTTTCTTTCCCTTCACTGAAAATGTTTAGGGTTCTGAAGACATCTTTCACCATATTCAATGAGTATTCTCATGTTCATTATTTTCACCCAGTCTGTAATTATAACTTCAGTGTCTTTTTTTATCCAACAGATATTTAAGACAGTGGTGTATGTCTGTGTGTGTGTTATTTTTCCAAGTGGTTGAATTTTTTGGTTTTTGGGGGTGGGAAGCAGATGCTGGGATCTGCTTTGTTTTCTAAAAATGTATTAAACTTTATTAAGGTAAAATTTACATATACTAAAAGCACTCCAACTGTCCCTAGATAACTGATGATATACTTTGTCATTATACATTAATATTGCCTGCTTTAGAATTGCGTGTAAATGGAACTATACAATATGTACTCCTTAGCATAATTATTTTTGAGAATCATCATATTAACACATGTAACAGTAGTTCATTAATTTATGTATATCACTGAGTAGTAGTTTGTTTTAAGGATATATCACAATTTATGTATCCACTCACCAGTTGTTTTTAGTTTTCAGCTATTGTGAATAAAACACCAAGTTTTTATTTTTATACATTAAATGTTTATAATAAAACATTCAAGTACAAGTATCTGTGTGGACATATGTTTTCATTTATCTTGGGTAAATATTTACAGGTGGAATTGCTGAGTCATATTGTAAAGGTATGTTTAACTTTATAAAAAACTACAAAACTATTTTTCAAAGCGGTTGTATCATTTTACATTCCCATCAGTAAGGTTACATTTGCTCCATAGCCTTGAAAACATTTGGTATTGCCAGTATTTTTTATTTGTTTGCTTCGTGTTTTTTTTTTAATTTTTGTTGTTCTCCCCCACCAACACCATCCCCCAGTGGATCTTTCAACTTTTCTGGCACCAGTTCTTGAGAAAACTAAACTTTAATGAATTACTGGACACATTTGTCAAAAATCAAATGACCAAAGAGTTTGGTCAATGTCTGGCCTCTATTCTGTTCCAGTGATCTATGTCTGTATTTACCTAAAACCAACCTTTCTTAAGCTTTAGAGTAAACCTGAAATTCAGGTAGGTTTAGTCTTCAAAATTTATTTGTCTTTTTCAAAATTGCTTTCAAATTTTTTCAAAATTAGCCTTTGAACCTCCAAATGAATTTAGAATCATCTTGAGTTGATTTTTTGTTTAAACATTCAATTTTTAATAAAGTTAACCATTAATGAATAATACTAACTTGAAACACTACTAGCATATCAAAGCATAAAAGTAAAAGAAAAAAATTATTAAAAATGGTATGCTATCATAATTAAATGACTTTTCTCACCATATCATATTGTAACATGGAAGGTCACTAGTATGGAGAAAATGTTAAAGTCTGTAGATAAAGCAGGAGAACTGGGAAATCAAGAATTATAAGTTTGGGAAGATTAATCTGATTCTTAACTTTCTTCAGGAAAACAAAAAGTCATATACTTTACAGTTTTGTATCTCAAAAGGCCTCAGAAGCAACATGCTTGATTTCAAATAACGGATGTAATAACTTTAAGCCTATAAGCAGTGAGAAATCTGAAAATAAGACAGATACCTCCTAATAAACTACAGCATTTTAATATTTAAAAAATAGAGTTGCTGTGTAGGGAATAAATGAATTAAAATGTCTAATGATAAAATACTGTTAGCTTGTATTATGTACCAACACAGTGCTAGGCATTCTGAACCAAGATCTACGAGTATCTACACGGCAGAGGTAGACATAACTGTCGTCAAATACACACACACGCAAATAGTGCTAAATTAATGTCACAGACAATTATTGCTAAAAGCTCATATCAAAGTATATGCTGTGTAAAGGTTAAGAGGGATTTGGTAAGCTTAGAGAAGGGACAAGAAAGTAAACTGTCACGAACATCAGAAGGCAGGAAACCGAAGTAAAGAAAGCATATTTGGGGATATGAGACCAAATCATCTTTTTGGAGATTTTTTATATATTAGGACTAGAAAATATAATTTGAAAACTTTAAGAGATGTCATTCAGTGTACTTCAGTGAGGTGTAAAACAGATCTTTTTAAAAAATAAACTTTTTGAGTGGCACTTATAAGGGTGTGTATATAAATAAAAATTCACAAAGCTGTATATTTAATATTTGTGCAATTTATAATAGGTAAGATACAGTTCAATAAAATTTATGAAAAACAAAAACAAGGGTGGAGAATAAGATAAACTTGGTGGTTATATATAGAGTACAGAGGAAAAGGAAAACACAAACTGCTAAATAGACCAGTTAGAAAGTTAAACACTTGAGTAGTCACCCACCCCGTGATAAAAAGATTAAAAACTCAAAACACAGCAGCAGTCAGATATAAATGTAAAATAAAAATAGAATCTATCAAAATATATGGTGAGAAAATAAAAAGTAAGACTCAGGTTTCCAGCTTGGCCAAATGGGTGTTCCAGGCACCATGAATCATACATTCTATAGCATATACCATAATTATGGATAACACTGTGAAGAATGGGAATTCCAGAGGACTTAATTTGCTCATGAGGAACCTGTACATAGACCAAGAGGCAGTCGTTCAAACAGAAAAAGGGGATACCCAAACCTGTTGCCATCTAGTCAATTCCGACTCATAGTGACTCTATTGGATTTGAACTGCTGACCTTTTAGTTAGCAGTCAAGCACTTAACCATTGTACCACCAGGGCGCCAAGGGGATACTGCAAGGTTTAAAATCACAAAGGTGTGAGTTAGGGTTGTATCCTTTCATCATATTTATTCAATCTGTATGCTGAGCAAATAATCCAAGAAGCTGGACTATATGAAGAAGAATAGGGCATCAGGATTGGAGAAAGACTCATTAACAACCTGTGTTATGCAGATGACACAACTTGCTTTCTGAAAGTGAAGAGAACTTGAAGCATTCACTGATGAAGATCAAAGACTACATACAGCCTTCCATATGGATTACACTTCAACATAAAGAAAACAACAATCCTCACAACTGGACCAATGAGCAACATCATGATAAAAGAAGAAAATATTGAAGTTGTCAAGGATTTCATTTCACTTGGATCCGTAATCAAGGCCTATGGAAGCAGCAGTCAAGAAATCAAACAAAGTATTGCACCAGGCAAATCTGCTGCAAAAGACCTCTTTAAAGTGTTCAAAAGCAAAGATGTCACTTTGAAGACTACGGTGCCCCTAGCACAAGCCATGGTATTTTTAATTGCCTCATATGCATATGAAAGCTGGACAATGAATAAGGAAGCCTGAAGAATTGATGCCTTTGAATTACGGTGTTGGCAAAGAATATTAACTATGCTGTGGACTGCCAGAAGAACGAACAAATCTGTCCTGGAAGAAGTACAACCAGAATGCTCCTTTTAAGTGAGGATGGCAAGACTTCATCTCACGTACTTTGGACATATTATCAAGAGGAATCAGTCCCCGAAGAAGGACAGATATCATACATGGCAAAGTAGAGGGTCAATGAAAGAGAAGAAGACCCTCAAATGAGACTGACACAGTGGCTGCATTAAGGGGCTCAAGCATAGCAACGATTGTGAGGATGGCGCAGGACCAGGCAGTATTTCATTCTGTTGTACTTGGAGTAGCTATGAGTCTGAATCGACTCAACGGCACCTAATGACAACAACATGGCATATATGTGAGAATATAAGAGACCTGAATTAGAATTCTAGCAGGGGAGATCACAAACTATGTAATCTATAATGATTAGATAGAAGATAAAATTTTAAAAATACACTATCTGTTAAGTATTACATTCCAAGTTACCCATCAGTTATCATTTCCATTTTGAATATATTGGCAAATGTAGCAAATATTAGCAAATTTCCCTGGAAATTAGGCTTGATTACCTACCCAAACACATTGAAAGCATGATGTGATTTTTTTTTTAAAGAGAGACAAAAACAAAACAAATCCAACAACAATCAAAGGGACAAAAAGGAAACCACAAATTCAGTTTAGCTTTTTTATTATTTCTTCTGATTGTTGGTACTTTAAAAACTCAATTACGATGATATTTGTCAATTCTAAATACTGAAAAATATGGACTACCTGCACCTTCACAGCATTCTAGATAAAATCCTTTTCAACTTCAGATACACAGAAAGATTAATTATACTTTTCAGTTTATGTCGCACTATTATCATGAGTTCATGCAAGAACCTTCGTTTAACTGTTTTCCGTTTTCTCTTTCATGGTCTATTCCTGTGCCCATTTCCCATCTCCATCCCTTTTCACCATAGGTACCTACTCTATTGTATGTAACATGTGTCCTTTGAAATGTATGCCATCCTTGAGAAATATCTGGAATGCTTTCAAGAATGATGTTCAAAATATATAATGTATGGCAAGGGTAAAGACCAATCCCAAGGAGGACAATGAAATAAGTCCCAAACGGCGGGAAATCAAGGGCATTCTAGAGGAGACGCACGAGGAGGAGAGGACAGTGGTTATTTGGCAACAGATATTCAAGTACTTCAGTGTCTAACAAACTAGTAAGGTTGTACTGATACACAAAAGTTGAAGCTAAAAAAAAGCTGAAGCCAGCCTTGGCTGCTTTGCATATATGTACTTGGCTATAGATACATTTCATTACATTTTTCAAACTTTAATACTATGCTTATATTGTTGCATGTATATCTGTATGGATATGTCTGTTGTAGATAACTATGTTGTTCCAGGTAATATATGTAAGCATTCACTTCATTCATTCATCATTCAATATTCATTGACCACCTACTTTAGCCAGGCACAATTCTAAGAGCTTAGAATATATCAACGAACAAAACAAAGATTCCAGCCCTGATACAACTTATATTCTTGTAAATACAGACAGATAATTAACAATAAACATAACAAATGAGTTAAGTGCTATACAAAAAAAGACAAAGCAGTTAAGACTGAGAGAGAGTGGTAGTGCTGTGGCAGCAGTGGTGGGGAAGAGGTAGGGTCCCTCACTCGTTGATGGGCAGCCAGGATCCAGAGCTACATTATGACTTTTGTGGGCCCTATGCATTTTTGCCTTTGTGGGCCCTCTCCTCCACAAAAAATTTTAAAATTATATTTTATGACAACATTGGTTGGTTTAAAATGTATGTTAAATCATTTTCATTTATTTAAAAGTTTATATTTTTGTTTTGGTTTCAAAAGAAATTAAAAAATTTTGGTGAGACTCTAAAAACATTGCGGGCCCTAGGCACTGTGCCTTCCCTTCTGTACCTAACGGATGTATGAGTCCTGCAAAGTTCCCTCAAATTCTGACAGTATGCTTGCTATACTAAACGTCCAAAGAAATAACAGTTTACAACATGATCAAATAACTAAAAATAAAGATTAATATTGAAATATCCTCTTTTCCTTGCAAATTAAAAATATTACCACAAAAAGAATCATGATGCATGCAATAATGTCTTAGATGTTATGATTACTTAAAAAATAAGAAAAATCCCACCTCTCAAATCAGCCAACATTTTTTCTTTCAAAAGAATACTGGTTAATGCCTTAAATTTTTTGCATCCATGTGCCCCACAAATATTATGGGCTCCAACTGAAGGGACACTTGGCAAAACCTTCAACGAGAACCATACACTACATATATGCATTCACATTACATTAATTTTAATAAGGGTACCTAGAAAGACATACAATTACAGTGCCAAAATCAAAAGAGAGCAAAGACAATTCTTCATTTAGCATGAGTAAAAGACATTACTTTACAAGGTGAGGAAACAAAATAAGAGTAACTGCAAATCTATGATGGAAAAGTCCCGTCCTAAAATTAAAAAAAAAAAAGGGCAATAAACTCTTCAGACTGCCTTTCTATTGTTAGTGATATAGTGTAGGTGACTGTAGTGATAAACCAGAAGCTGTCAGATGAGAGGAAAAATGTCAAGTCACATTATTCAGTAAATCTGTGAGGCATTGTAGATGCTAACAAAAATCAAGACAAGGTATTTTTCTAACCACTTGCTTTGATCAATGGGAAAAACTTTCACGTAAAAAAAAAAAAATCCAATTTAAACTTCTTTAATGATTAACCCAAGACCACCATCACTTTTCATTATATAGCATATAAGTAATCAGAAGAATTTCAAGTCTGTTAGACATTCAGTCAAGCATCCAGAGGGGTATATGTTTAATCTGTTTTACTACAGACTGAACATTCATTTTCTTCTTATTACTGGATGGAAAAGCTCTTTCCCTGCCAAGGAGGGGTAATTATTTAAAATCCAGATGTGTGAAACTTCACAGCTCTCAGCTGCTCAGCTGACAAAAATAACATCTTTGGAAAGCAGATCAATTATTTGCTCAATTAAAGACAGTCTATTTTAGGAATGTCACCTTATCACCGAGTTGAGGAATGTTAATGTTTCTAAGTTCCAATCTTTCCTTTTCTGCCTTTTTAATGATCTTTTGCTTTCTTCATGTATGATGTCATCCCACAACTCTGTCAAGGACTTCATTTTACCTGGATCCACAATCAACACCCAGGGAAGCAGCAGTCAAGAAATCAAACAAAGTATTGCACTGGGCGAATCTGCTGCAAAAGACCTCTTTAAAGTGTTAAAAAGCAAAGATGTCACTTTGAGGACTCAGGTGCACCTGACCCAAGGTATTTTTAATTGCCGTAAATGCACAGGAAAGCTGGACTATGACTAATGAAGACCCTACAAGAATCAACACCTTTGAACTGTAGTGCTGGCAATGAATATTGAATATACCATAGACTGCCAAAAGAAAGAACAAATCTGTCTTGGAAGAAGTACAACCAGAATGCTCCATAGATGCAAGGATGGCAAGACTACATCTCACATACTTTGGACACGTTATCAGGAGAGATCAGTCCCTGAAGGATATCATGCTTGGTAAAGTGGAGGGTCAGTGAAAAAGAGCAAGAACCTCAATGAGATGTATTGACACAGTGGCTGCCAACAATCGGCTCAAGCATAACAACAACTGTAAGGATGGCGCAGGACTGGGCAGTGTTTTGTTCTGTTGCACACAGGGTCACTATGAGTCTGAACTGACTCAACAGCACCTAACAACGACAACAAGCCAGAAGAACCAACAAGTGTGTCCTGGAAGAAGTACAGCCAAAGTGCTCCGCAGAAGTCAGGATGCCGAGACTTTGTCTCATACTTTGGACATGTTATCAGAAGGAATCAGTGCCTAGAGAAGGACATCATAGTTGGTAAAGTAGAGGGTCAGTGAAAAAGAGGAAGACCCTCAACAAGACGGACTGACACAGTGGCTGTAATGATGGGCTCAAACACAGCAATGACTGTGAGGATGGCACAGGACTGGTCAGTGTTTTGTTCATAGGGTACATAGGGTTGCTATGAGTTGAAACCAACTCATCAGCATCTAAGAACACAAGTTCCAATCTGATAAAAAATACTTATCTTCTTGAATGCCCAAACTAACATATTTAATAATATACCAATCTAGTGTCCTTTAGTTAGGATATTTTTATTAATATACCACACATTTCAATATTAATTATCTCTGTGTTCAAGAAAACTATCCTAAAAGTGAGAGATATTAAGGCATTCTCAATAACAAAAACAGATAGAGTTCATCACTAGCAGACCTAACCCACAAGAAATACTAAAGGGGATCCTTCAGGCTGAAACTAAAGGATACTAGAAAGTAACTCAAATCCACACACGGAATGAAAAGCACTGGTAGGAGTAACTATATATGCAAATATAGAAGTATAAACACAACAGCAAACAGTAAAAATTATAAGACTGTGTTCACTGGCTTAAATGTATAAAGATGTGTTATGGTTAAGATTGGGTGTCAACTTGGCTGGGCCATGATTCTCTGTGTTTTAATGTAATCATTCCCATGATTGAATATACTGTGAGCAGCCAGCCAATCAGATGAAAGGGAGTCTCCTTGGGGGTGTGGCCCGCATCTGTATATAAGCAGACGTTCTGGCTTTTTGCTTTCTCTGGATCCTGCGGCTGCTTCCGGTCGTCTCATCTCCTGTTCTTGGGACTTGAGCTGTCAGCTTATCTGCCGAACCTGGGATTCATCGATCTGCCCAGCCTGTGAGTGGGAACCCTGCTCTCTGACCTTCTGATTTTGGGCTTGCCAGCTTCTGCAGCTGTGTGACTTCGGAGAGGCCTCTACCCTGATCCATAGACTTGGGACGTTCTAGCCTCTACAAGCACGTGAGCTGTTTCCTTGATATAATCTCTCTCGATATATATATTTATACACTTCACTGGTTTTGCCTCTCTAGAGAACCCAGCCTAAGACAAGATGTAATTTGTATAATTATACTACCACAAGGAAGAGACAGGAAATAGAGTTATACTGTAAGAAAGCTTTGATATACTATTTTGTATATTACTGAAATTAAATTGGAATTAATCCAAACTGCATTGTTTTAAATTTACATGTTAATTGTATTCACCAGGACAACCACTGAAAAAAAATCTCAAAAAATATAGTAAAAGAAACAATAAGGGAATTAAAATAGCACACTAGAAAGTCTCTATGTAACACAAAAGAAGGCAGTAATTTAGAAATACTGGGATTAAAAAAAAAAAGATACATAAAAAAGAATAGTCTTTTCAACAAATGGTGCTAAATATAAGGGAAAACTATAAAACTCTTAAAAGAAAACATAGTAGTAAATCTTCATGACTGTAAATTAGACAATGGTTTCTTAGATATGATACCCAAAATACAAATAACAAAAGAAAAAAAAAAAGTAAAACTTTTGTCTTTCAAAGTGCACCATCAATAAAGTCAAAAGACACATACCAAATGGGACAAAATATTTGCAAATCATGTATTTGATAGGGTTTGGTATTTATATAAGGAAATCTTACAACTCAACAATAAAAAGACAAATAACCTAGTTTGAAAATGAGCAAAGAATATAAATAGACACACAAATGGCCAATAAAAGATGCTCAACCTCATTAGCCATCAGGAAATGCAAATCAAAACCACAATGAGATAACCACTTTACATCTATTACGATAGGTATAATCAAAGAGATGTACAATAACAAGTGCTGGCTATAACAAGCACAGAGAAACTAGAACCCTCATATATCGCTGGTGGGAACTTAAAATGATACAGCTACTTTGGGAAAATGGTTGTCAATTTCAAAAAGTTAAACAGAGTTACCATATGGTCCTACAATTTTACTCCTAAATATACACCCAACAGAACTGAAAACATATATTCATACAAAAACTTGAACAGTACGTTCATAGTAACATTATTTAGAATATATAAAATTTTAAATAATTAGAATATATATATATAATATTGTAAAACAACATTGGGTGATTGTTGCACAACTTTGTGAATACACTAAAAAAACACTATTATAAAAAAACACAACCCAAATGCCCATCAACAAATGAATGGTAAACAAATGGTGGTATATCAGTGCAATGAAATACTACTCAGCAATAAAAAGGAATGAACTATTGACACATGCAACAATGTGGATGAATCTCAAAATAATTGTACTGAGCCAAAGAAGCCACACAAAAATAAAGTACATATTGTATGACTCCATTCAGGTAAATTCTAGAAAAGCAAACAAATATATATTGATAGAAAATAAACTGGGTATGAGGGTAGGGGATCAGGTGAGGCAAAAGGGAGAGTTTACAAAGGAGCACAAGGAAACTTTTAGAGGTGATAGATATATTCATTGTCCTGATTGGGGCAATGGTCTCATGGGTGTACACTTCTGTCAAAATTTATCTAATTGTATATTTTAAATATATGCAGTTAATGTATGTCAATTATATGCAATTTTAATATGCCTCGATGTGCCAATGAATCAACTAAATAAATATCCTTGACTCAGTTTTATCAATAGTATACTTATGTATACTATTCAATTTATGAACTTGCACTTTAACAGATTTCTCAATTAAAATTCTCTTATTTGCCTAAGAAACAAAAAACGGCAAACTCCAGAAAGCTTGTTTGTATAGTTTACAAAAAGTATTCACTAGAAATGTTTCTCGTTGTGTTCCTAAATAATCAAAAGCAACAGACTTACACTACCCATATTGAATCTGCCCAGATCTAAGCAAGGGAGTTTCTCTGACACTTCTAACCAAATCATAAATGCTACCATTAAAACATTTGTTTTAATTCTGGCCTCGGAGTCACAGCTAATAAACAAGAATGGAAATGAGAAATTGAAAAACTCAATGCAGCTGCTGAACTAGAAGTTTCACAACTCTATTTAATGGCATCCCTTAATTTCTCTTCTGAATAGCTCCCATACAAGACAGGACTGCATGCCTGTGAGCCATGCAGCCTACATTTCCTCCGCAATTCATTTTGCAGTGTTATCCCATCATGTACATTTTACAGTATTTTTAACGTTTCCCAGGAGGTGGTCAACAGGTCTTGTTTGTTCTTGAATTTTGTCACCCAGAACATTTTTACAATACTGTCATCTAAAAATTTGCCTCTCTTAAAAAAAAAAAAAAGCCTAATAGAAACGTATTTATATTCTTGAGTGTTGTAGTGACACATACAGGTAAACTGGTTTTGAGAAAGACCAGGTCTAAAAACAAAAAAGCTCACAATCAAATTAGATTAAGACTTATTAAAATAGCCCCCTTGGATTTTTTTTTTTGTATGTTTTGTTTCATTTTGTTTGTTTCTTACAAATGAACTTCCCTAACCTTGTAGAAAGTATTCTAATAAGCATTATTGTTGTTACTAGCACCACTACATAACCTGTGAAAATGCCTTTAACTAAACATAGAAAATCATTAGAGGGTCAAAATAGTTTGAACATCTTGATATAAATAAATTGAGAAGACTATATGGGCAAAGGAAGATTTGGGAGGAGGGTTAACAGAAGATCTAAAAGTTATATTTTCAAAAAGACCAACTTAGAACTGCCTAGTTTTATAATCACATTTTCTAATTACAACAGTAAATTTGTAGAGAATGATTTAAATGAAGACGGGTAGAAAATGCATCACTTGATCTCCCAATGACATTTTAAAAACTCTAATAATTAAAGAAAAATAATCACAACTACTGAAGTGTCCATGCATTTACTACTAGCAGTACAGACTCCTGGCTAAAAAAAAAACGTAGTCATGACAGACTTAAGTTTTATATCTCAATGTGAGAAGGTTAGGGTTAAAAAAGAAATTTGAACCAAAAACTAGACAAAATAACACCAAAAGTTACTTTACAGAGCAGGATAAGAGTTAGCAGCCATGGCTAAGCTCAATGCCCTTCTGTAAGAAGCAGGTTAACTACTGACCAGTACTCACTAAAAATTTTTAAATCATTAAGAATCGATATTTTATATGCACATGTCCATAATCAAACAATAACAGTCAATATTCAGGACAACAAAAATACTCAGAACTTAACAGTAAATAACTAAGACGAACTGCAAGCAATTTCAAGATATTTCTGCCTACTGGTTTCTAGAAAATATTGTGCAACCCAACTGTGTGATTGGTAGCTGAGGTATAAACCCTCCATTTAATTAAAATATTTAAACAAGTAGAATGCATTCACAAAATAATGAAGAAAACCATACCTACCACACAACAAACTAACGAGTCCACGGCATAGACTTTCCTTCACAATCTATGTCAAATATGCCATGTTTTTCTTGCCTCACTCATTCAGCTAATATTTATTTATGTTCCAGACACTGTATGATCATTTCCTAGCTAATCATCTTTTTAGGTCTCAGCTTAAAACTTATTTCTTTTTGAAGTAATTTTCCCAATACCAGGCTAATGTTTATCCCTTAAGCACTCTGTCCTCACTCCACATAGGGCTTTCCTCCCTTGTTTTAAGTCCTTATTTACTTATCTGCATCCACCAACACACTGTATCTTATTAACTGAACCAGGATTTAGCCAGGCACTGAGAATGCAGTTACTAGTTAAATAACTACAGGAGGACTTCCAATGTGTTCAGCTCAAACATGTGAAATCACAACAAGCTTCAAACTTTTTGATAAGAAGCTCTTTTACATTTTAGTGCCATGGGCCCTTTTAGCAGTGTAGTGAAGGTTTGAGACCTCTTTCTCAGAGTCATATATTTGAAAGACAAAATAGTTAAGATTTTTAAAAATCATCATACAGCAGTATATATGCATCTTTGTTAATATATTAAAAGACAGGTTCTACCATTATTTTGAAGCATAAGCCATAAGCAGAAAATTATATAACAGTGAGAATCATATGAAAATTGCATTAATTTTATTGCTCATAGTCACAGTACAGCTAATATGCCACTTATTTGTTCTCTATATTCATAAAAGAAGAAAATTTACATTAGTGATTAGATAATATAAAAATGTAAATTCTTTTCCTTTCCAAGTTCACATACTCTTTGAATGCTATACATGAACCTCTTATATCCTGGGCCCTGGTTAAGAATGCCAATTGTAGACACAAAAGAATTATTAAAAACCCTAAAACTGAAAAATGATTCAAAAAAATGATCTTCAACTTCCAAACAACATGCAGCTATAGACAGAAGCACCATGCCATCGCTCCACAGCAAAGATCAGAAAAACTAAGTCAAACAGAGACAAACGTCAATCCTGAAACCCTAAGCATCAAATGAAGAGATAAAGAACTCAGCCAAGCACCGAATGGAATAAGAAACTGACAGAGAACAGAGACTGAGGAGAGATACATACAGAGGTCCCCTATCAGCTCATGCAGCATGGATCCACCATCTTGGACTCCTATTGGAGACTGGCGAACACTGAGTACAAGAAAGCAGCTATACGGAGCTTCCAGCAGGAGACAGAACAACTGGTAACAGTGATAAACGCTTTCCCACCCTCCACCCTTCTTCACCTGCACTTGGTCTCCTCTGCTTCCTGCAGCCACAGCCTCTTGGTCGGGATGCACCAGCCTCACCCCGGTGCCACTTAGATTCTACCCACTTGCACTGGCTGGCTCCCATTTGTTGGCTGCTACTGTTGCTTTTTTCTGCTTCTTTAGATTACTTCCTTACCTCTCACCACCTCCCCCTCCTTTCTCTCAAATACCTGGCTTTGTGTGCCATCTGTGCTTCTTCCAGAAAGGCTGGGAAACAATGCTTAACTATGAAACTGCTTCCCAGCCTGTGCTGCCATGCTGGTGAGACCCCTGGGGTTTGTTTGTTTATACTAATTTGTTCTGTTTTGTTTGTTTTCTTTTTCTTTTCTCAGCTTCAGAGCCCATTCTAGAAGGTCAGTACTACAAGGCTTGAGAGCTACTCCCTTACACTGTGCAGACGTGCAATGGCATCACTGGAGGCATTTCTTTCTTCTTTTTTGGTTTTGTCTTTTTTTGTTTGTTTGTTTGTTTCTGGTTTGGTTTGTTTGTTTCTGGTTTGGTTTTCTTTTCTTTTTCCCTTTTTATCTTTCTTCATTTCTCAGTTTCTCGTCTCTCTATACTTACCTTCTCTTCCTGTCTCTTGAATAGCTGGTACAGTGTGACTCCTCTACCCCTTCTAGCCAGGCTGTACTTCACAGCCTGGAAGCAACTTCCCAAGTCCTCACAGCTGCACCAGTGGGATACCTGAAACTTTTCTTTTTTCTTTTTCTAATATTTATTTATTAATTTTTTTTTTTACCCTTTTTCTTTTCTTTTTTTTTCCTTTTTGTTTTTCTCCATATCTCAGTCTCTCATTTCTCCACTCCAACAGAAAGCTCCCTTAGCACTCTTTTTTGTTTGCTTGGTTCTTTGTGTGTATGTTTTTGGTTCCTGTTCCTCTCTCCTCTCTCTCCTCTTTCCATACCCATCTTAGCTCCACACATCACAATCTCCCCACTCCTTCCTGCCTAACCTGTACAATGTACTGAACATCACACCCCCAAGCAGCACAGGCACAGACTACTGGAACCTGCCCTGTAGTGATTTCCAGCCTGCCCTGTCGGCCCTAGTATGTGCCACAAAAAAACCATCCCAGCAACTCCGCTTCACCTGGACCTGCTCTGCTGTACCACACCTGAATGACTGACCCTGCCAATTGGAGAAGTATGTGAAAAGTACTGTGCCAACAGAAGAGCAAACAACAAAGAATACACAGCCGATCTGCTCAGACATAACCAAATAAAACAGAAAGCAGGATGAAACAAACAAATCTACAATCAATAAACAAGGAAAATAACTACTGAATGTACCAAAGACAGCAGAGAATATCAACACATATACAAAAAAAGGACAGGATGGTTCCAGTAGGCATCCAAAAGAAAACACCAGATGACTTGCCAGTAGAAGCAAAGGCACTAGAACTACCTGATACGGAATTCAAATATCTAATATTCAGAGTTATCCAAGAGTTAAAGCAAAAAGCAGATGAAAATGAGGAAAAAATAGATAAATTAATGGAAAATACAGACAAAAAATGGAAGAATTCAAGAAAATGATACAGGAACAAAATGCTAAAATAAATTAACAACTAGATATCATACAAAAACAACAATTTGAAATCCAAAAGATAAACAACATTTCAGAAATGGACAGTGTCATAGAAGGGCTGAGGAGCAGATTTGAAATGACAAAAGAAGAATCACTGAAATTGAAGACAAACACCTGGATACAATTCTGTTTGAGGAAAAGTCAGAAAAAAGAATGAAGAAAAATGAAGAAACCTTGAGCATTATGTGGGATACAATCAAGAAGCAAAATCTGTGAGTGATCGGAGGTCTAGAACAAGGGGAGAAAACAGAAAACACAGAGAGGATCATTGAAGAACTGCTGACAAAAAACTTCCCCAATATCATGAAAGATGAAAAGCTGACCATCCACGAAGCTCAACAACCCTATAGAGGATACAACCCAAAAGAAAATCACCAAGACATATCATAATCACACTCACTAAAATCAAAGACAAACAAAGAATCTTGAGAGCAGCTCAAGAAAAACTAAAAGACACATACAGAGGAGAAACAATAAGACTAAGCTCAGATTACTCAGCAGAAACCATGCAGGCAAGAAGGCAATGGGATGACATATATAAAACCCTGAAAGAAAATAATTGCCAGCCAGGAATAATATATCCTGCAAAACTCTCATTCAACTATGATGGTGAAATTAAGTCATTTCCAGATAAACAGAAATTAAGGGACTATGTAAAAACCAAAACAAAGTTACAAGAATTATTAAAGGTATTCCTTTGATCTAAGAACAAATAACATCAGACCACAGGCTAAATATAGGACACAGGATTATACTAGCCAGATACCAACCTAGGAAATAAACTCTTAAGGACTATGCAAAACCAAAAGAATTACAACAGGGAACCAGAGAGGTTAATCAGTAAACGACAACAACATCAGAAGAATAAAACAGGGAATAAACAGTGTAGGTATAGAAACTTCTAATGGAAAGGAAGGCAAGGCAATACCAAGTAACAATAGACTGGTTCAAAACCAGGAAGATAAGGGTAAATTTCAAAGTAACCACAAAGAAAGTTAACAAACCTACTCATCAAAATACAGAAGGAAAACATAAAGTCTCAGTAAAAACAAACCCCACAAAAACAAAAGAAATGAAAAAAAAAAATCCACAAACAAAAGGAACTCAGCACAGAACAGTAAGAGGAAAATGTCAGCACCACAAATAAAAAGCATTACAAAATGTAATCCCACTCCTAGGAATCTACCCTAGAGAAATAACAGACATATGAACACCCATATTCTTTGCAGCAATGTTCACCATAGCAAAAAGATGGAAACAACCTAGATGTCCATCAAAAGATGAATGGATAAACAAACTATGTTACATACACACGATGGAGTATTATGCAAAGATAAAGAACAATGATGAATCTGTGAAGCATCTCATAACATGGATGAAAATGGAGGACATTATGCTGAGTGAAATAAGTCAATTAAAAAAGGACAAATATTGTATGAGACCTCTACTGTAAAAACTCATGTAAAAGTTTACACACAAGAAGAAACAATCTTTGTTGGTTATGAGGGATGGGAGGGGTGGGGGGGAACTAAATAGATAACTGGTAACTTTGGTGAAGGATAAGATAGTACACAATACTGGGGAAGCCATCACAACTTGTACAAGGAAAGGTCATGAAAGCTCCATAGACACTTTCAAACTCACTGAGGGACTGAATTGCTGGGTAGAGGGCTGTGGGGACCATGGACTCGGGGAACATCTAGCTCAACTGGCATAACACAGTTTATAAAGACAATGTTCTGCATTCTACCTTGGTAAGTGGCGTCTGGGGTCTTAAAAGCCTGTGAGCAGCCATCTAAGATACTCCACTGATCTCACCCCTTCAGTAGCAAGGGAGAATGAAGAGACCAAGATACAAGGAAAAGATTAGTCCAAAGGACTAATGGATCACAGCTACCACGGCCTCCATGAGACTGAGTCCAGTATAGCTAGATAGTGCCCGGCTACCACCACTGACTGCACTAACCAGGATCACAATAGAGAGTCCTAGACAGAGCTGGAAAATGATGTAGAACAAAATTCTAACTTACAAAAAAAAAAAAAAAAAGACCAGATTTACTGGCCTGACAGACTGGAGAGATCTTGAGGGTATGGCCCCCACCCACCCTTTTAGCTCAGTGGTGAAGTCACTCCCGAAGTTCACCGTTCAGCCTAGGATTAGACAGTCTCGTAAAACAAAATGGGACGAATGAGGCATAGCAATCCAGGGACATGGACAAGAAGGCAGGAGGGTACAGGAAAGCTGGTGATAGGGAACCCATGACTGAGAAGGTACAGTGTTGACAAGTCGTGGGGTTGTTAACCACTGTCATAAGGCAATATGTGTACTGTTTAATGAGAAACAATTTATTCTCCAAAACCTTCACCTAAGTTACAAAAAAAAAAGAATTATCTATGTAAAATCAAATTGACAACAGCAGCTCAAAAGATTTGATGGGATGCCTAGAGGGCAATGAGTTGAAGATAATGGTGATAGAATAATTTGGAAAAGGATAGTGAGAATAGCAGCACAACTGGAAGAATGTTATAGATGTCACTGAATTGTACATGTAGAAACTTTCAAAATTGCGTAAAATTGGCTATGTATATTTTCACCAAAAAAAAGGTCCTCAAGGTCGAGAAGGGAGAGTGCTGACATGTCATCGGTTTGTTAACCAATGTCATAAAACAATATGTGTACTGACTGTTTAATGAGAGACTATTTGTTCTGTAAACCTTCATCTAAAGTACAATAAAAAAGTTTAAAGAAAAAAAAAAGTCCTCAAGGTTGAGAAAGGAGAGTGTTGACACATCATGGGGTTCTTAACCAATGTCATAAAACAATATGTGTACTGACTGTTTAATGAGAGACTATTTGTTCTGTAAACCTTCATCTAAAGTACAATAAAAAAAGTTTAAAGGAAAAAAAAAGTCCTCAAGGTTGAGAAAGGAGAGTGTTGACACATCATGGGGTTCTTAACCAATGTCATAAAACAATATGTGTACTGACTGTTTAATGAGAGACTATTTGTTCTGTAAACCTTCATCTAAAGTACAATAAAAAAGTTTAAAAAACAAAAAAAGAAATATTGAAAGAAATCTTCAGGCAGAAGGGATACCAGAAAGAAACTGGAACTACAAATAAAGAACACCGGGAATGGAATAAATGAAAGTAAAATAAATTTTATTTTTCTCCTATTCAATTTCTCTAAGATATAATTGACTCTCTAAAACAAAAATAATAACAAGGTATGTTTATAGTAGATGTATGTATAACATATATGACAATGATAACACAAAGGATGAGAGGTAGGGCTTGGGAATACACAATTATAAGGTACTTATACTAGACATGAAGTAGTATTATGTTATTTGAAAGTAGGCTTTGATTAATTAAAGATGTATATTTTAAATCCTAGGGAAATCATTAAAAATGTTTAAAAAGAGGTATAAATCAGACAACTGAGAACATAAGATGGAATCATAAAAATATTCCATTAACTAAAGAAAAGACAGAACAATAGGAAACAAGAAAGTTCAGAAGGTAGGAATATAAAACATTCTATTCTAATCATGTTAGTAATTACAATGACTGTGAATCACCTAAACACACTGGTTAAAAGACAGATATTGCTAGATCGGCTTAAAAAAAAACAAAAACAAGATCCAACTATATGCTGCCATTAAACAATATGTGTACTGACTTTTAATTAGAAACTATTTCTTCTCTAAACCTTCATCTAAACTACAACAAAAAATTAATAAAAAAAAAAAAATGAAGAAACCCTGAGAATAATGTGGGATACAATCAAAAGCAAAAATTTGCAAGTGATCAGAGTTCCAGAATGGGGGAGAAAACAGAAAACACAGAGAGGATCACTGAAGAAATGATGACAGAGAACTTCCCCAATATCATGAAAGATGAAAAGCTGACCATCCAAGAAACCCCATATAGGATAGAACCCAAAAGAACATCACCAAGGCATATCATAATCACACTCGCTAAAACCAAAGACAAACAAACAATCTTGAGAGCAGCTCGAGAAAAACAAAAAGTCACACACAGAGGAGAAACAATAAGACTAAGCTCAGATTATTTGGCAATAACCATGCAGGCAAGTAGGCAATGGGATGACATATATAAAACCTTAAAAGGAAAAAATTGTGAACCAAGAATGATATATCCTGCAAAACTCTTGTTCAACTATGATGGTGAAATTAGGTCATTTCCAGATAAACAGAAATTAAGGGACTATGTAAAAACCAAACCAAACTTACAAGAATTATTAAAGGGAGTCCTTCGATATGAGAACAAACATCAGACTACAGGCTGAATCTAGGATGCAGGGTCCTACCAGCCAGATACCAACCTAGGAAATGAACTCTCAAGGACTATCTGAAACCAAAACAATTACAACAGGAAACCAGAGAGGGTAATCTATAAATGACAACAACATCAGAACAATAGAAGAGGGAATAAACAGTGTAGGTATAGAATCTTCTAACAGAGAGGAAGACAAGGTGATACCAAGTAATAACAAACTGGCACAAACATAGGAAGATCTGGGTAAATTTCAGGGTAACCACAAAGAAAGTTAAGAAACCTACTCATCAAAATAAAGAAGAAAAACATAAAGTCTCAGTAAAAACAAAACATACAAAAACAAAAGAAATTAAAAAAAAAAAAACCCACAAACAAAAGCATTTCAGCACAGGAGAGTAAGAGGAACAAAGAAAACGTCAGCACCACAAAAAAATCAATAAAAAATCACAGCAATAAACCCACACCTATCAATAACTACACTGAATGTAAATGGCCTAAAGGTACCCATAAAGAGACTGAGAGTGACAGATTGGATAAAAAAACAGGATCCATCAATATACTGTCTACAAGAAACACACCTTAGAAATAAAGATGTAAATTTACTAAAAATTGAAGGATGAAAAAAAATATATCAAGCAAACAGCTACCAAAAAAGAGCAAAAGTGGCAATACTAATTTCTGATAAAATACACTTTAAAACAAAATCCACCATAAACAACAAAGGACACTATACAACAATTAAGGGGATGATCCATCATGAAGACATAACCATAATAAACATCCACGCACCAAATGACAGGGCTCCCAAATACATAAAACAAACTCTAACAGCATACAAAGTATCCTCTCTGACCACTGTGCCATCAAGTTAGAAATTAACTTCAGGAAGAACAAGGAAAAAAAATCAGTTACATGGAAACTGAATAACACTCTGTTTACAAACCACTGGGTAATAGAAGAAATCAAAGATGGAATCAGAAAACTCCTAGACTCAAACGAGAATGAAAAACATCATATCAAAACCTTTGGGACACAGCAAAGGCAGTCCTCAGAGGACAATTTATAGCAACAGATGTACACATCAAAAATAAGGGACAAAATCAAAACATTAAGTACAGAACTCAAACAAACAGAAACAGAACAGCAAAAAAAAAAAAAAAAAAAAGCCCACAGCCAGAGCAAAAATAAATGAAATAGAGAATAGAAAAACAATAGAAAGAATCAACAAAACCAAAAGTTGGTTCTTTGAAAGGATCAACAAAATTGACAAACCACTGGCCAGACTGACAAAAGAAAAACAGGACAGGATACAAATAAACCAAATAAGAAATAACATGGGGGACATTACAACAGACACAACTGAAATAAAAAAATCATAACAGAGTATTATGAAAATCTATACTCCAACAAATTTAAAAACCTAGAGGAAATGGATAAATTTCTAGAAACACATTACCTACCCAAACTACCACAAAGTGATGTTGAAAACCTGAACAGACCCATAACAAGAGAAGAGATTGAAAAGGTAATAAAAAAAACTCTGAACAAAAAAAAGCCCTGGCCCAGATGGCTTCCCTGGAGAATTCTACCAAACATTCAGAGAAGAGCTTATACCAGTACTACTCAAACTATATCAGAACACAGAAAAAGAGGTGATACTTCCGAATTCATTCTATGAAGCCAGCATAACCCTGATACCAAAACCAGGCAAAGACGCCACAAAAAAAGAAAATTGCATACCAATATCTCTCATGAACATAGATGCAAAAATTCTCAATAAAATTCTAGCCAACAGAAATCAGCATCATATCCAAAAAATAATACACCACGATCGGGCAGGAGTCATACCAGGTATACAAGGATGGTTCAACATTAGAAAATCAATCAACAAAATCCACCACATAAATAAAAGGAAAGAAAAGAATCACATGATCATTTCAATTGATGCAGAAAAGGCATCTGATAAAGTCTGACACCCATTCCTGATAAAAACTCTCAATAAAATACATATAGAAGGGAAATTTTTCAACATAATAAAGGGTATCTATGGAAAACCAATGGCTAATATCACTCTTGATGGATAAAGGCTGAAAACACAACAGAGGGTTCTGGACAGAGCTGGAGAAGGATGTAGAGCATAATTCTAACTCACAAAAAAAAGACCAGATTTACTGGTCTAAAGGAGACTGGAGAAACCCCGAGAGTATGGCCCCCAGATACCCTTTTAGCTCAGTGGTGAAATTACCTCCGAGCTTCACTGTTCAGCCTGGGAGTGGACAGCCCTGTAAAACCAAATGAGACTAATGAGGTACAGGAGTCCAGTGACAAGGGCCAGAAAGGAGAAGGGGACAAGGAAGCTGGTGATAGGGAACCCAAGGTAGGATATTGTCGACGTGTTGTGACATTGTTAACCATTGTCATAGGGCAACATTTGTAGTAACCATTAAATGAGAAACTATTTTGTTCTGTAAGCCTTCATCTTAAGTGAGAATAACAGCACAATTCGAAGAGCGTAGTCAATGTCACTGAACTGTGCATGTAGACATTTTTGAAATGGTGTATCTTTGGCTGTATGTATTTTCACCAAAAATTAAAAAGAGGTTGAGAAGTTAGAGGGTTGATATGTTGTGGGGTTGTTAACCAATGTTACAAAACAAGATGTGTACTTCTGTTCCATGAGAAACTATTTGTTCTGTAAGCCTTCACCTGAAGTACAATAAAAAAAAATTTTTTTTTAAAGTAAAAAAAAAAAAAATGAAACAGAACCCATACCTCACACCATACACAAAAAGTAATTCAAAATGGACCACAGACCTAAATATAAAGCCAAAAACTATAAAGTTCACAGAAGAAAAAATAGGAGCAATGCTAGAGGCCCAAATGCACAGCATTAACAGGATACAAACCATAACCAACAACATACAAACTCCAGAAGATACGCTAGATAATGGGGATCTTCTAAAAATTAAACACTTATTGTCATCAAAAGACTTCACCAAAAGAATAAAAAGAGAACCCACAGACAGGGAAAAAATTTTTGGACATTACAAGTCAGACAAAGGTCTAATCTCTAAAATCTACAAGAAAATCTAACACCTCTACAACAAAAAGACAAATAATCCAATAAAAAATGGGGAAAGGAAATAAACAGACATTTCACCAAAGAAGACAGTCAGGCAGCCAACAGACACATGAGGAAATGCTCGCCATCACTAGCAATTAGAGAAATTCAAATTAAAATCACAAGGAGATACCATCTCACTCCTGCATTACTGGAACGAATCAAAAACACTGGAAATAACAAACGCTGGAGAGGTTGCGGGGAGATCGGAACTCTTATGCACTGCTGATAGGAATGCATGATGATACAACCATTTTGGAAAACAATATGGCACTTCCTTAGAAAGCTAGAAACAGAAATACCATGCGTTCCAGCCATCCCACTCCTAGGAGTATATCCTAGAGAAATAAGAGCCGTCACACGAACGGACATATGCACAACCACATTCACTGCAGCATTGCTCTAATAGCAAAAAGATCGAAACAACCTAGATCAACAGATGAATGGGGTAAACTATGGTACGTATACACAATGCAGTATTATGCAAAGACAAAAAACAATGATGAATCTGTGAAGTATCTCACAACATAGATAAAACTAGAGGACATTACGCTGAGTGAGGTAAGTCAATCACAAAAGGACAAATATTGTATGACACCTCTACTGCAGAAACTCATGAAAAAGTTTACACACAAAAAGAAACAATCTGTGTTGGTTACAAGGGATAGAAGGGGTGGGGGGAAACTAAATAGACAATAGATAAATGTAACTTTGGTAAGGAGTAAGGCAGTACACAATACTGGGGAAGCCAGCACAACTTGTACAAGGAAAGGTCACGGAAACTCCATAGACACATCCAAACTCCCTGAGGGACTGAATTGCTGGGCGTAGGGCTATGGGGTCCATGGTCTCCGGGAAAATCTAGCTCAACTGGCATAACACAATTAATAAAGAAAATGTTCTACATTCTACCTTGGTGAGTAGCGTCTGGGGTCTTAAAAGCCTGTGAGCAGCCATCTAAGATACTCTAATGGTCTCACTCCTTCAGGATCAAGGGAGAATGAAGAAAACAAGACACAAGGAAAAGATTAGTCCAAAGGACTAATGGACCACAACTACCACGGCCTCCACCAGACTGAGTCCAGTACAACTAGATGGTGCCCGGCTACCACCACTGACTGCTCTGACCGGGATTACAACAGAGGGTACCAGACACAGCTGGAGAAAATGGAGAATAAAATTCTAACTCACAAAAAAAAAAAACTATTTTGTTCTGTAAGCCTTCATCTTAAGTGAGAATAACAGCACAATTCGAAGAGTGTAGTCAGTGTCACTAAACTGTGCATGTAGACATTTTTGAAATGGTGTATCTTTGGCTATGCGTATTTTCACCAAAAAAAAAAAGGTTGAGAAGTTAGAGGGTTAATATGTTGTGGGGTTGTTAACCAATATCATAAAACAACATGTGTACTACTGTTTCATGAGAAACTATTTGTTCTGTAAGCCTTCATCTGAAGTACGATAAAAAAAAAAAATAGTAATAATAATAAATACGATACCTACAAAAAAAAAAAAAGGTCCTTCAAGGTCGAGAAGGGCGAGTGTTGACATGTCATGGGGTTGTTAACCAATGACATAAAACAATATGTGTACTGACTGTTTAATGAGAAACTATTCTGTAAACCTTCACCTAAAGTACAATTAAAAAAATTTTTTTTAAAATACTACTTTGGAAACCGATAATGAGAAAAGCAGCAAAACTAGAAGAATATAATCAATGTCACTGAATTTGAATTGTACATGTAGAAACTTTTGAAATGGTGTAACTTTGGCTATGTATATTTTCACCAAAAAAAAGGTCTTCCAATTTCAAGAAGGGAGAGTGTTGGCATGTCATGGGGTTGTTAACCAATGTCATAAAACAGTATGTGTACCGACTGCTTAATGAGAAACTATTTGTTCTATAAACCTTCATCTAAAGTACAATAAAAATGTATATTAAAAAAATTTAAAAAGAAAAAAAGAAGACCAGATTGACTGGCTTGACAGAGACTGGAGAAACCCCAAGAGTATGGCCCCTGGACACTCTCTTAGCTCATTAATGAAGTCTTTGCCGAGTTTCACCCTTCAGCCGAAGATTAGACAGCCCCATAAAACAAAACAAGACTAATGGGGCATAACAGTCCAGGGACAAGGACTAGAAGGCGAGAGGGGACAGGAAAGCCGGTAATAGGGAACTCCAGGTTGAGAAGGGACAGTGTTGACATATCATGGGGTTGTTAACCATTGTCATAAAACAATATGTGTACTAACTGTTTAATGAGAAACTATTTGTTCTGTAAACCTTCATCTAAAGTATGATTAAAAAAAAAAAGATCTTCCCCCCAAAGAAATTAAAAGTTTCAATGTGAGTTTGAATTAAGAACAGAACAGTCGAAGACTGTCAATTTATGTGTATTAAAATGTTGAGTACGTTTTAAAAAATACTTTTATTCCTGATACATATAAGTGGCAGGATCCATATGGATACTTATATGTAAATGTTTTCTCATCTAACACCCTAGCCTGATATCCAGGCAGACTGTGGGCATCTTACTGACCAATGCAAAAATCTGAAAACTAGGAATCTCAAATCTCCATAGATCAGCATCCCCATATGAAATAATAAACACAATTCTCAAAGTGAGTAAGTTCCAGATTAGCTGTAGTTGATACTGATCAAAACATCAAATGAAAAAGAAAGAAGGAAAAAAGAAAAATAAGTATTGAATTGACCTATCACTCTTATTGGGAAAGCAGGGGATCTGACACATAGCATAGTGTCATATATCTACAGTAGAGAATGAGTAAAAGTTGTATAAATTCAATAAATTCTCTGATATTATGTTTGAGACACTATGCTAGGACTAGAGACACAAAGATGAATGACCTCTAGTCCCTATGTGGGAGGAACTCAGAAGTTAGCTGAAGAAACAGATATTTAAACAAATGATGTAACTACAAGAGAAATTACATCAAAGAGTTATAAACTGAATGCCCTGGAAGCACAGAAAAATAGGTATAAATATTGCTATTGCTAATCTTATGATAAAAACACAAATTTGGGTTGTCAAGCAGAAACCAAATGGCAAATGTAGATCAAAATTATGAAACCATTTTTGATGGAAAATTAATTGCTTACAAAGAGAGAGATGCCCATAATATTCTTTAAGTTATAAAATATGTTCTGATTATAATGCAAAGTCATAGACAGGGAAAATACAGCTTCCAATGTCAGAAGCACTTTAACTAGGGTAATATGAAATATACACTATTACAAAGGAGTTTTGACACAACAGATGGAATATCCAGATGAGTCATACTGGTTACTCCAAGCAGAGTGCTCTAAGTGACATAACTTCCAGACTGTTTCTTCAAATTTAACTTAATTCCCACAATCTTCAGAGCATTTCAATAAATCTTTGTCTTCATTAATAAAATCAATCCAATCACTACAAAAACCTTCCTCTCTTTATCAAAAATGACTAATTAAGATATCAGAAGGAGGATTATTCAAAGTGCTCTATGTTATCCTCTTTCCATCATTCTTTCATTTGAAAAGATGAAAAGAACAGCAATAAGATGGGTCTTTCTCATCAATTTTAAGTGATAGAATCATTTCTGAAGAATAAGATAAAAATGGCAGGCTCCTCAGATGCACCAACAAAACAGATTACATGTGACAAGATTATAAATTCATAAAGACTACCAACCTAGAAAGGAAAAGAGTTATTTTATTTTTTATTTAGAAACAAAGTATTTTAAAAATAACTCATTTTCCACCACTGGAAGTATTAGACCAACTCCTTACTATGAAAATTGAAAATTAAAGGAAAAGAAAGAATTAAGCATTTATCCTGACTTTATATACAGGAGAACTGTGGTTCATTCCTAGTTTATAAGACAGAATTTTTTTACTAAAGTTATGTATAAAAGTATAACACCTAATAAATGCAAAAGAAATAATAGAATTAGAAAATCCACCACTAGGCAACCTTCAATGTAACAAAACTATCAAGTAAAAAATATTTCAGAAATAGAGCCAATATTATGCCCCTGAGATTACTTGCTAATCTCCATAAGAAAAACTATCTCTAGCATGTAGACATTTGATGGTCACTACATGATTCATGTGATCAAATATAGTTTCGCAAAAAGGGAGACAATCTTACACAATGTGCTACTGGGACAAAAGTGATGAATATAAACGGTATTTTTTATGCACTTTTTTTAAAATAGAAAAATCCACCACTGACTGCTCTGACCAGGATCACAACAGAGGGTTCTGGACAGAGCTGAAGAAGGATGTAGAGCATAATTCTAACTCACAAAAAAAAAGACCAGATTTACTGGCCTAAAGGAGACTGGAGAAACCTCGAGAGTATGGCCCCCAAACACTGCTTAAGCTCAGTGGTGAAGTTACCTCTGAGGTTCACTGTTCAGCCTGGGAGTGGACAGCCCCGTAAAACCAAATGAGACTAATGAGGTACAGGAGTACAATAAAATAATAAAAAAAAAAAAAAAGAGAAAGAAAAATCCTCAGTTTGAATCTATTCAAGCTTTAACTGGAAGACCTAACTTCCAGTTAAAGGAAATCTAGGGGATAAAGAAAATACCATAATGAAAAAAAGCTGACAAAACCAGAATTTGGACAATAAAACTGGTCTGAACATTTCAAAGGAAAAAAGACAGAAGACAAAAAGGATCCAAACAGACATAACAAAATGTAAGGCATGAACCTTATTAGAACATGGCTTGAAACAGTTATAAAACACATTTTTGGGACAACTGGGGAATTTTTGAATAAGGACTGGACTTTCGATGATATTATAAAGTGTTGTTAATTTTCTGAGGAAAAAATACAATCATAAGTTGTGAAAACCCAAGATATAAATGGCAACAAAAGGACTTACCACTTGTATTAAAAGCCATACAGCACACTGGCTTCTCATGAGCAGGGAAGTGGGCCACAATACCATCACTGTCAGAATCCTCGCTCAAAAGCACCTTTGCAAAAAAAATTTTAAACACAAATGGAAATTAACTATTTTCTGACCAGTAATTCAACTTGCAGACTACACACAACTATTTCACAACATCACTAACAAAATAACAAACTTCCACTCTATTGGAAAATTGTTCTTGTCAGTAGAAAGTAAGAATACCATTTTAGGAATGAGAAAAAGAGATAACATGCCCCAGTATGCTCCAAAAACAGTGGGTTGACATGAGTGTAGATGGCAGAGACAATTATTTTTTGAACTATAGTTTCAGGAAAATTAAAATCATAAAATTGGCTATTTTCAATTCTTTATAAACTATAATCACATAGGGATTCATCGAAGGGCAGGAACATACAGTTCTTATTGTGGTATGTACTCTGCTATAAAATTAAAAAAAAAAAAAAAATTGCCCATTATTGGAATTAAAAGAACACCAGAAGAGGGAAAACTAATGTAGTTATTAATAACAATAATAAATTGTTAAGCACACACAAAAAAAACATATAAAAGCCCTATGTTAAAAAGTACAAAAGGTGTGGTTTTCAGAATCATTCATTCCTTTTTACTGCTGAAATGTATTCTATTGTATGGTTGTATGGCTTTGTTGATTCATCCACTAATTCTTGGGCATTTGGATTGTTTTTTATATTTCACATAATGCTGCTATGAACATCTACATACACATCTTTATATTGACATATAATTTCATTTCGCTTGAGGAGATATACTTAGTTGAATTATTCAGTAATACAGTTAGCGTACATTTAACTTTTAAGAAACCACTAAACTGTCACAGTAGCTTAGTTACTTTATATTCCCTCCAGTAATGTATGAAATTTTTGACTTCTTCACATCCTTTCCAACACTTTGTATTGTAAGTTTTTAAAATTATAGGCATTTTATCAAATGGGTACTGGTATCTTGTGGTTTTAATTTTCATTTCCAGAATGACTAATGATGACAAGTAACTTTTCATATGCTTACTAGTTATTCATATAGCTTCACTGGAGAAATAGCTACTAAAATTGTTTCCCCATTTTTAATTGAGTTCTTCATCTTCCTGTAAGTGTTCTTTATAAATGCTGGATACAAGAACTTTATTTCATAAACTGATTTCCCCTAGTCTAAGGCTTTGCTTTCCATTTGTAAAGTTATGTCTTCTTAAGGGAAATATTAAGTTCAAATGAAGTCCAACGTTACTCACTTTTTCTTTTATGGGTCGTACTTTCAGAGTCATATATCCTAACTATAGATTTTCTCCTATTTCCACCTACAGGTACTATAGTTTTAAAATAAAAATAAAATCATATAAAATGATACTCATGAAGACTGTGCTTCTTAGCTCAAGCAGATATACGAGATTAAATGAGCAGCTCTCGTCGGGAGGCAAGATGAAAAGGCAGAGAGGGTCAGGAGCTGGTTGAATGGACATGGGAAATCCAGGATGGAAAGGAAGAGTGTGCTGTCACAGTATAGGGAGAGCAAGTAGGGGTGCAAAACAATGTATGTATAAATTTTTGTATGAGAGACTCACTTGAATTGTAAACTTTCACTTAAAGCACAACACAATAAAATAAAATCACATTCCATTATTACATCTAAAAAAAACAGTAATTCTTGCAAATCCTCAAATACCCAATATTATTGTATGTATGTGTTTTTTTGATAATGCAAATTTTAAATATATAACATTTTGACAATCTTGATTCATCCATCCCTTTGTATCATTTTGCTGGAGTATTTTAAAGCAAATTCAAGGAATTACATTACTTCACCTATACATATTAAACAAAACAGACAAAAAAATCAGCAAAAACTTATGCTGAGAAGCAAATGAAAATCATAAAACTGAGTATCACAGTAACTGAAAAACTTAATGGACATATTTAACACGGATTAGATACAGCTGAAAAAATATTTGAAAAACTAGATACAGAACAAAATAAGATATCCAGAGAGAAAAATGGAGTGACAAAAAGTTAGAAAACACAGAAAAGAGCTTGAGACACTTAGAGTAAACTGAGAAGGACAGACATGTGTAACTGGTCTTCCAAATGTGAATGAGGCAAAAGTAATATTTGAAAACTGGTTAAAGATATCAACAGATCCAAGAAGCTCAAAAGCTCCAGCAAGAAAACCACACTTACACTTATCATAGTAAAACTGGAAAGTAAAAGCAGATAGAGAACAAAGATAAAACACCTTCAAACAAGCAGCAATTAGAATGAGAAGCGAAATCATAATAGAAAAGTCAATGAAATGATATATTTGAAGTGCTTTCAAAAAATCACGTCAACGCCGTACCTGGCAAAAACATCCTTCAATAATGTTAATGAAATAATCACATCAGACAAACAAAAACAGAGAATTCATCAATAGCGTATCTACAGAAAAAGAAACAAAAGGGTATTCTTGGCAGAAGAAAAATATTCCCAAACAGGAGCTCAATTAAGCAAATAAAAGAGTAAATATGGGGATAAACACCTAAATGAATATCAATAATATTCAATAAATCAGTTTAAAGATATATAGAGAAAAACAGACTACAATATTATTTAAGAGGAAATGGAATAAAAGGGGTTAAATTGTTTTCAAGCCTTGTACCATCTGACAAAATCTTTATTCACAATAGCAAAATTCAAAAAATTAAACAAATGCATTAGCCTTTAATAGATCAAGGATGAAGTTATAATCTCTAGAGCTGCACCATCCAACAGAACTTTATGAGATGCTGGAAATGTTCTATAAATGTGCTATACAATACAACAGTCCCTAGTGATGTGGTAATTGAAGACCTAAAATCCAGCTAGTGTGACAGGGGAGCTAAATTTTTTAATTAATTAATAACCAGATGTGGCTAGAGGCCACTGTATTAGGCACTGCAGCTCTAGAGGAATCACTAAATGAATAGCGCAAATTAGTCTCTCATTCAGAAATTTACACACAAATTGTTTGGTGACACTGGGTGCAATCCCTGCAATGTGTCAGCACTCTCCCCCATCCCCTTTATACCCCGGGTTCCTTGAGTCCATTCGTCCAGTTTTCCTGTCCCTTCCTGACTTCTCACCTTTGCTTTTGGGCAGGTGTTGCCCATTTGTTCTTGTATACTTGATTGAATTAAAGAAGCATGTTTCTCACGCATGTTATTGTTTATTTCATAGGCCTGTCTAATCTTTGGCTGAAGTGGACTTCAGGAGTGGCTTCAGTTCTGAGTTAGCAGGGTGTCCCAGTGCCATAGTCTCCGGGTTAAATATTCTATTATATGTATTTTATCACAATTCCTTTTTTTTTTTTAAAGATGCATTCTGAACTACTTTTCCCTTCTCTTTTTTCTGGTTACATTAGACTTTAAAAAAATTTACTAGTATCAGTTGCCAGGAGTTGATTCCAACTCATAGCAACCCGCCGTGTGTCAGAAGGAAACTGCACTCTATAGAGTTTTCAACAGCTGTGACCAAAAATAAAAAAAAAAAGAAGGAAAATACCATACATACGTACATATGAATATTGCTCTCCTTATAGGGGCAATCTCCAGAAAAGTGAAGTAGGCCAATGTTTCTAAATAGCCTAGGTCTCTGCTTTAAGAGATGTATCAGTATCTTCTTTTTAAATGGCCTTGAGATAAAATTCATACACCACACAATTTACCCATTTATTTATAGTTAAGTAGTTTTTTCATATATTAGTATATTCACAAAGTTAGGTAACCAACACCACCACAAAATTTAGAACATTTTCATTACCTCAAAAAGTCACTCCCTATTTCCCCTGAAACCTCCCAGCCCTAGACTACCACCAATCTACTTTCTGTTCTATAGATTTGCCTAATTTAGACATTTTATATAAATGGAACCATACAATATGTGTGGTCTACTGTGACTGGTTTTACTCTGCATAATGTTTTCAAGGTCTATCCATGTTGTAACATGAATTATTAGTACTACATTTCTTTTTATGGCAAAATAATACTCCATTGCCTGAATCTACCATATTTGGTTTACCTACTCATCAGTTGATGGACATTTGGGTTGTTTCCTCATTTTGGCTAGTATTAAAAATGCTGCTGTGAACATCTGTTTACAAGTTTTCACAAGGATACATGTTTTCATTTTTCTTCGGTATTAGACCTAGGTGTTGAATTGCTAGGTCACATGGTAACTCTATCCTCAATCGTTTGGAGAACTGCCACACTGTCTTCCAAAGAAGCTACACCACTTTACACTCCCACCAGCAATGTATGTGGGTTCCCATTTCTGCACGTCTTTGACAACACTTGTTATGGTCTGTCTTTTTTATTACAGCCATCCTAGTGGGTGTCAAGTGGTATCTCATTGTGGTTTCAATTTCCATTTCCCTAATGACTAATGAAGTTCTGTATATTTTCATGAGTTTATTGGCCATTTGTATAACTTGAGAAATGTCCATTATTTGTCCTTTTATTATTGAGTTGTAAGTTCTTTTCACCACTTGTCCGTCAGTTTGTCATACTGTGGTGGCTTGCTGGAAACTATGCCACTGATATTTCTAATACCAGCAGGGTCACCCATGGTGGACAGGTTTCAGCAGAGCTCTAGGCTAAGACAGAGTAGGAAGAAAGGCCTGGCAACCTATTTCCAGAAATTAGTCAATGAAAACCATATGGATCATAACAGAATATTGTCTCATATATAGCTGGAAGATAAGCGCCCTAGGTTGGAAGGCACTCAAAATACACAGTGGCTGCAACAATAAACTTGAGTATACCGAAGATTTTGAAGATGGCACAGGACCAGGCCATGTTTCATTCTGTTGTAAATGGGGTCACCACGAGTCAGAGCTGACTCAACAGCAGCTAACAACAAGAGTTCTTTATATATTCTAGATATAGTCCCTTACCAGATATATGATTTGCAAATATTTTCTCATTCTGTAAATTGTCTTTTCACTTTCTTCACAGCATAAAAGATTTTAACTTCTGAAGTTCAATTTACATTCACACTTTTTAAAATATAAATGTCATAAGAATTTTCCCTACATATACTGAACCCCATATCAGATGATATTATAATTTTTGCTTCAACCATTACATATAATTTTAAAAACTGATGAGAGGAAGGATAATCTACTACATATAGCACTATTTTTACCCATTCCATTGTTCTTTGCTTTCTCTAGTTCCAAGCCTTCTGCTATCATTTCCTTGGACAACTTCCATTAGGGATTCTTTAAGAGTAAATCTGCTAGTGACAAATTCACTTAGTTTTCCATTTTCTAAGAATGTGTTTGTTTCTACTTGATTCCTAAAAGATATTTTCTCTAGATAGAGAATTCAGTGTCAATAGTTCTTTTAAACAGTTTTTAATTTTTTTAATAATAAAAATTTGATGTTTCTTTGATATTGTACTTTAGCTATAAAATATGTCAGCATAAGAGGAAAACTGGAGAGCGCTGACTTAAGGGCACATGGATATATTTGCAACTTAGTATAAGTCTGTAATTACTTCAAAGTTAAAACTTTTTAAAACAGTATACTGCAAGCTTTTATATTTCTCCCACTCTGATAGGTGATAAACGGTATCTCAGTATAGTTTTAATTTACATTTATCTTACAATCAGTGGAGTCACACAGACGGACCATCTGTACATTTTTCCCCCCTGTGAAATATTTATTCCTATCTTTTGTGCCCTGTTCTACGACTTGATTTTATAAAATTCCCTTTCCTTTCCTTCTCCTCTCTTCTTATAGAACCAGGCACTTTAGAACGGCATTATCACCTTTCCGAAAACATCAAACCATTAGTACCAGAGATATCCAAATAAAACTTTCTGAAGACCTAATCTTTACTTACCACTTAACTAAGCACGCTGAACCCTAAATATGTATTCACAACTTGACTGTACCGAAACAAAGCAAAGCAGTTTAATTGATACAAGATGGATAAGCTAGCCATTATTGTCTGAACAAGAAGATAGACAAAATCATTAAATTATTAGGAATAACATTTGCTCTCAGGGCAAGAAATAACTCAAGTCTATATCATCATTCTGAGTCTTTTCTCTTTAATTAGAGATTTCTCCACCTTGCTAACTAGTAGTTATTATCCATTATGACTTCAATTATATAAACCTGTAAAGGCAAATGATACCACTCAACTTATCCTAGTCAAGAAATGCTTTTAAATAAAACATGAAAGTAACACAGATAAAAACAGACACAAAGTCAATCAAATCCATTATGCCTTAATGCAGTTACCAAACAATGATCCTGTCATCATAAAATCAAACTAATCAATTTATCATCAGAAAGATGAAGAGTCAAATTTATACACTACCACTGTAAACAGGACAATGTTTATTAAAGGCTCAATGGATTTAAACAGCAAAAGCCAATGTAACATCAGCCTTATTACCTGAGATATATGAGGAAAAGAAAAAGCATTACAGCTAAGGTCAAACATCAGTGGAAAGAGCTAAAAGTGATAAATCTATGACATTAACCACTGCAATCCTAAAAACAGCCTCATACTCCAACTGAACTATTAATCACAGACAAAAAATGTCTTCTTGACAAAAAACAGATTCACGTTAATAAAAGAAAGACGGTCAGTATTACACTCAGAGGCAATCCTGGTGCTTTGAAAATATTTATAATTCTTTTAAAATGTACACAGCAACATATCTTTTATTAAAAATAAATTTATTTTCTGTTCTATAGTGGATTTTAAAAATCAAGTTAAATTTTCAGAATATATAATAAATAGGAATGAAAATAGATTATAGTTCCCAACCAATAACAGAAAATATAAATATTTCATGGTCAACAACATGAGATGTTAACTTTTAAAAACTAACATTCCTACAATTTCTATTTCCTAATAAACATCTTTCAAGTGTTTTAAGTGTTCCTAACACATCAATCACAGAGAAATGAACTTTTTGCAATTCCACAATCTAGTCCATTTACATATTCCTAAACTCACTTACGAAAATTCCTTTTTAAAGTCATAAAAAGTTAATGCAGAACAGGAATGAAAAACCAAACCACATTTGAAAACATAAATTCTTATGCTATGCTTTTATTTAAATTTTTTCTTATAATATATTCCTATGGAGGCAGTCCTCGGATTACGAACAATTTCCATTCCTAAGTCTGTCTTTAAATCGAATTTCTACGTAAGTTGGAACAGTTAGGTACAGTTCCTATCTAACATCAGTTGTCAGTTAACCAAAAGTTTGTCTTAGTAGTGAACCTTTCTATGCATAAAATACACTAAAGAAACACTTCCAGACACACTAAAATATCTTTAACATAACAATAATAATAGTGTTTTGATGGGTGTTGCAAAGTAGTGCTCATTTATTATTACAAAACATTATATGTACCTCAAGTTTTCAATATAATAAGCTTTACAGGGGTTGGTTCATAACTACGGGTTGTATGTAAGTCAGATGTTCATTACCCAGGGACCGCCTGTACTTCAATATAATGAAATAAATTAATATACGAGTTTTACCTCTTGATTTCATCAAAAATATTAAGAGAGAATGTTTTCTATCCTTAAATAACCACAAATCTCTGTCAACAAATGCTAGATCTTTAACAGACTTACAGTCACCAAACTAGACAATGTTGATGAGGGTTATTACTTCACGGTAATGTGGGTGGCCTTGTAGATGAATTAATTAAAAATCAAGAATCAAGGCCAAAAGAAAGTATTTTTTACTTTAACACTCATAAAACATTAAGGGTTTATATATTTAACTCCAATTTAAAAAGAGAACATCTGTATGTATCTATCCACTTCACCTAATTAACAGAATTTAAAAAAAAAAAAGTCATTACAGTGAACTGAAAACTTGCTAGCACTTCATTAAAAAAGTTTTAAACAAGAATACAAGCCTGTAACACATCTGGGGCGCCCTGGTGGCGTAATAGTTAAGAGTCTGGCTGATAACCAAAAGGCTGGCAGTTTGAATCCACCAGCACTCCCTGGAAACCCTATGGAGCAATTCTACTGTGTCCTATAGGGTCGCTATGAGTCAGACCTGACTCCACAGAAATGGGTTAACATATTCGGTTAACCACAAAGTAAAGATGGGGGAGGGGAGAACTATTCTTATTCAGATTTCAAATGAAAATATGATAGTCATATTCAATAACCCAGAATTTCAAAGTTATTCTCTTTTAACTGCAGTAAATTAAACATTTTCTTAAAGGGCCATCTGATCTTACTATAGGAAATACCACATGAGAAGCTGCCAAATGTAATCATCTTTCATCAAATGTCGGCCCATATATACCGGTAGCAAATTTTCTCAAAAATTGCAATATTCAGGATTAATACTTTAATGCTCACAAAGTTTCTAAACATTGCTCTGAACATAGAATTAAATATGTTGTTGTACTCTATAAAACTAAAATAATTTTTATTTGCAAAATCTTGCTCTGCTCTTATTTACTTGAGGAATTGACTTTAGATTATATTGTTTATAAGAATTATCACAAACTACTAGAATAATTTAAAAAACTTCCCTTTAGAAATGTATTTTAAAAATCAAGACAAGACTATGATGCAAATAATAATAATAATGCTCATGAGTGCAAACGGAAAAAATCGGAACCCAATTATATGCAGTTTTTTACCAGGAATATTTAAATGCAAGCATAAAATGTTTTTTCATGTTTATAATCAGCCCTCCTAAACGTTTCTGAATCTAGGTTAAAAAGCATTACAACTACTTGTTTTTATCTGAAGACACAAGATTTTATAAACTGTTAACATGTATTCTGATATGCTAGATTGGGATTTCATGATTTTTTTTGCTATTTATAAGAAAATTTTTATCCATACTAATTTTGATATTATTTACTAATTATTATTTCTGTCCCAAATATGTAACATCTTGTTGATTCCTTTTATGAGCAAGCCTCAGCCTTAAATAGAAATTTTAAGTCTTATAATTTAGGTTATAACAAACATCATTACACATAAAAATGAAGCGGTATTATGAAAGGAACAGTATAAAAAGATAATTATTACTTAAAAATAAATATCCCGATAAGGAGAATTCCTTACAACTTCAGCTTTACCTTCAGGTTTGATGTATCTATTATGTTTGAAATAATAGGTTTTAACATGTTAGTATTTCTTAAAAAAATTCTATCCTGAAATAATCTAAATTTCTAGAATTCCAAATTAATGATCTCCTAGGCCTAGTACATTTTGGCTGATAAATTGGTACCAAATGATATACTTAGTTAGTCCAGCCTCTGCTTGAAACACACATTGCATGCACGAAAGCTCTTCTTACCTGGCCCTCTCCAACTGTTTCAGTGTCAATAACTGTGATTATGCCTGGGACCAAAGGACTCCGTCGTGAATTACTATGGATGGCAACATCGTCTTCTGTCACACCTGAAGGCAGAGTGCCTGTCAGCTGGGTTACCACTTTCCCAACCATTGTCAGGCCAGTTTTCAATGTCTATGAAATGAAAGGCAAAATATATGACCTCACATCAGTATCTGACTTCTAAACAGAAATACACATTCTATTAACTCAAATATTCATTATACTAAGAAATCCTTTATGCACTTAAAATTTTTCATGTAGCAGTGGTTTCAAGGGAATTATCACAGAAATTCAGTCTGACTTTTATTGCCATCTTGAATTTTAGTTAGAAAATCAATATTAGTTCCAGAATGAAGTCAAAGGTAAATAATTAAAGAGCTTTGTTCCACATGAGGGTATAAAATTTTATATAAAATATTTCATTTTCCCTTCCCTTAATGTATATATCTTAAAATATATGCCATAGTAAAAAGTGGGACTACGTGATATACTATTTTTTTAAAATATCTCAAATATAATTTTGTATCTATTTTCTAGCATAAAAAAAGACTGGACATTGGTAGAATCTCTATGTACTCTTGCAAAGTAAAGCTATAATGTGATACTATATAACATTGCATGTCAAGATTTGGTATGTGTAAAATTGTCCCTGTTCAAGATACTAATTACTAGATAAACAAAATATCATAAAATTAGCTAAGAGGATTCTTTTCTATCTCGTAACAGAAAATTGTATGCATTGCTTCTAATACACTATTTCAGTTAAAGACAACTTAAGATATTTTATTATATTTTAGCTCCATGTCATTCAAAGAAAATAGATTAGTCATGTGTGAGTACTTTTTCTTTTACCTATATTTCATTATCTCAATATTTTCATAAGCTTTAACAGAAATTTTTTTTTAAGTAACCATTTCTTCATCTGAAAGAGAAAACTATGTAATTCATACATGTTAAACAAGAGTCTCATCATCAGAATGCAAAAAATGCAGCCTAGATTACATTGGCCATATTAAAACTAACACATTATATAATATGCATGCATCCAGAAAGTTTTTTCCCAATTCTTATATTGTGAAAAAAGTTTTACTAAAATATTTCAAATTAATCTTCAATATTAATGTTTATCATCACTAGAACCATATCTGAGACCATTTCCCAGGGTACACGGTCTTCAAATTGTTCAAGATACAGCACTTTAAGAATTCGCATAGAAAATTAGGACAGCTTTCTTTTTTTTCCGTTATCCCCCATAATAAAATAACCATTTACTGAGCTCTTTAAAGGTCTTGTTTATAACGGCATCCAACACCAATTTGATCAGCTGCTCTCTGTAACTAACAACAACAACAACAAAAACACTGATTGAAGTATATTCAGGCTAATTATCTTCAACATGAAGTATATACAGTCAAAACGTATGGAGAACAGCCCTAACAGACTACAATGGTTTTAAACACAAGGTAACAATTTTCTAAAATAATTACGGGGAAGAAATAACCTCACCTATATTCTGGCATATACTACAGCTAAAATTTTAAATATAAATTATTATACACAAGGTATTTCAGATCTTATTTTAAAAAGGGTTTTTGTTTGTTTGTTTAAGGCCCAATTTTATTTAAGCAACAACTGGGCTAAAATTAAATTATGTGACAACATAAGGCTGGAACTGAAAAAGTGGTATTTCCTAAGAAATTTTCCATTAAAACATCATATAACTGACACTAACAAAGTGTGCATTTTACTGAAATTATGTTTCAGTGGAAACTTTACCATAGACTACGGACTAATCAAAGCTCTTAACATATCTCTATAGATTTCCCCAGTTTTATAGAAGAGAAAATTGGAGTTAAAGAAGTTAAGCAAAATGGCAGCTCAAATAGCTAGCCAATGACAAAGCCAGAATTCAAAAGCAAGACTGTCTGTTCCCAAACCCCAATTTTTAAATCGCTATCCTACACTGCCTTATAATCCGTTCCTGTTATTACTCATGATTTCACACTTCCATGAATACAGAGCATAGTCAGCAGTCGTACCCAAATGAAGTTATACGGGTTGGACAGCATCAGACAAATCTACTGGAAGGCCAATTAATTGAAAACTAAATATCTACTACTCAATTATGTTTTAGATGTATGATGGAAGGAAAAAAAAAGGAAACTGTAATAATGTATCCTATGAATACTTAAATAAAATGACCAGCAAAGCCATCTGTTGGACTGAAGCGAAAAGATCACATACAGCTGACTGAAACCAAGAAAAAGCCACAGATCAATTGTAACTTTTGTTTAGTGCTAAAAACCCAAACTGCAGTGATTATAAAACACATTAGCGTTCATCAATTAGCAGCCAAACGTTTGTTTCAATAATTCACAAGAAATGACTTACACAAAGTCTGTTAGGGTGTTGCCAGGAAAGCCTCTTTCTGAAGAACCAACAGAATCAGGCGCCACAGTGTATTGATGTCAAGAGCTGGCCAGGAAGCCTGATTAACCTCTTAGATGCCTCAGCTGATGTACTTATTCCATTAATGCTAATGGTGATGCTCCCACTTAAAGGAGCTATCCCTTTATCAAAGGAATGCCTTTTAGTTTTAGTTTTAGTCTTTGGTTGCATATCCTCCCCATTTGCCCCTAAGCCTATTATTTCATGCTCTTATACCAATGAATAGGAATAAAACTAAAAGGGCCCTACTAAAAGAGCTAGAGCACACAAAAAACAAAGTAATGTACCAAAGCAAACTGTGAGATAATAGGAGAAGTTAATATAAGAGGACTAGGGAAAAGCACCACGAAAAATGAGGACCCAAAGTAGTATATTTCATAGTCAAAGGCTCATTTTACACAAAGAGAAAAGCACCACAAAAAATGAGGGGACAAGGTAATATATTTCATAGTCAAAGGCTCATTTTACACAAGAGTTATTGATATTTCTTAGAAATAAAAATTATAACTATCAGTGGGGTCAACTTATTACGTGGCAAAAAATCTAAATCCAAAAATTACCAGGCAGCAAATCTACAGTTAAGTGCCAAGATAGAACTACTCCCGATCACAGTTCATAAACTTTCAAAACAAAGTCTTATATGGGAGGTGAGGGAGGAGTGCTGGAAGTTTTCCCCATTAGTAAAGACCTTTGCCTCTGTGAAGAATTTGTTTCAATGATAGAATCAAACAAATCCATAGGCATTAGTGTTCAGAAGTAATATATAATGTTCTCATTTAACAGTTTTCATGTATCACATTCATTTCACAGTAATTTGTCTTTCCAATTGATTTTAGTGGCTAGGGTGTGTACAGTAAAGCCTTATAAGAATGCCTGATGATACCCTCAAATCCATACCCCCAAAAAGGTGAAAGCTAAGCAAATATTAAAATATTAAAATCTAATTTGGCCAAATAGAGATAATTTAGCCTGAGTGTCCTTACAATCTGAGGTATCTAAATTAAAGTTCATTACATTCTCTGTTAGCTAGAGTACTCACAGAACTAAACTGTGGTTATAAGAAAGCTGGACATTAGGCTATAGACAAAAGTGTGAGATAATCCATTATGAACTATAATTCAAATTAGCATGGAACTTATTCTGTTCTGTTTCAGGCAGATTTGTCGAAGTGTCACTAGTCATCTTTAAATTTTCCCATGTCATGTAAGTTGTCCTTCCTACCCATTAGTGCTAATGGTGCTGCTCTCACAAAAGCTGTTAGTTGACAACAGCTAACTAGAGAAAACAACTAACAAGATAAAACAGAGGCATTTTTATTAAATCAATTTACCACACTGAAGTTAAAATACATTAAAGGAAGAATCAATTAAGACCATTATGAGGTGCATAGGAAATTCACACCAAGATTTTTTATGTTATCCAAGTAATCCAATCTGAAAAGTCAAGCAATTTCAATATTTAAATTTTTCCTTTATTACTAGCATACAGAAGTCATCACTTTTATATTAAATTGGCAATTAAATTGTTTCTAAAATCAAAGGAAAAATCTAAAAGTATAAAGGAAGATTAATTTTAAATAATACTTAGAAATTCAGAAAATATTAAAAGATTATTTCCTCTAAGGAGCTCCAACTACTTATACAATTAATATGTTTATCGTAACAACTGCACTGTGAGAAGAAAAAATTTAAAAATTAATCCCTCTATATAACACAATGGTTACATAACCTCTATGAAGCAACACAGGAAGTTGTCATCAGAAAGAAAAAAGATAAATGGTTACTCTTTCAGAAAAAAAGATTTAACATTTAATAATGAAATTATTTTAAGGTAAGTATTTTCTTAAAAAGCACATACTACATGGTTTTTTACATATTTTCCATGTTACTAAAACCCACTGCCATCGAGTTGATTCCGACTCATAGTAACCCTATAGGACAAGGTAGAACTGCCCTATAGAGTTTCCAAGGAGCGCCTGGTGGATTTAAACTGCTGATCTCTTTTTTTTTGGTTAGCAGCCGTAGCTCTTAACCACTATGCCACCAGGGTTTCCATTTTCCATGTTAGGTGTCAAAAAATACCTTTTTACCTAGAAATTACAAAAATGATCATAAATAAGAAGGAATCTTATTTCCTATTGGTGACAGACTAGATACAAACAATTAGGAAAACTGAAGAGAACATTGTTGTTATTTGTTTTTCTTTTTAACTCTACTGGAAGATACTGAATATTAAGATAGTAAAGAGTTACTGGGTTAAAATCCAAGAGAACAAGGGAATCCTGATAAGTTAGCTGGGCATTTAGGCCTAGAGGCATTTGCTGGTTTTGGAAAGGTCTGCTAAAATACTAAGTAGTGCTTTTGACAACTTTGAGGGAGGAGGAGGTTATGTACTGGCGGCAAAGGCCAGCCAAGGGGGTCTACCAGGTGACCTTACCTCAGTGCTTTGGGTTGGGACAGAAAGGGATACACACCAGAAGTAAGAGTAAACCTGCAGTAAACAAGACTTCACACCCATGGCAGGTCAGCTTCATTTAAATAACCTCAATCCCTGAAACCAGATTAAGATAATCCCAGACTGCAAGGGCCCCAGAAGTCTGAAAGAAGATAAAGGAAGATAAGATCCTAAATAAGGAGCCCTGGAAGAACAATGGTTAAGCCCTAGGCTGCTAACTGAAAGGCTGGCCGGTTGAACCCATGCAGCATCTCCTGGGGAGAAAGACCATAAAGATTACAGCCTAGAAAACCCTACGGGGGCAGTTCTACTCTGTCACATGGGGTCACTAGGAGTTGAAATAGACTTGACAGCACCTAACAACAACAGCCTAAGTACAAAATTTTTCTAAGAACCTATTTTTGAAATAAAATTTCTGGCACACAATGAAAAATTATCAGACAAACAAGGAATCAAGATTTCACGAATGAGATCCAGCAGAAGCAACACACAACAGGGGACCCTGACAATGGAGTTATCCGAAACAGACTTTAACTTGATCGTGATTACTATGTTTGATAAATGAAAAATGGAATTGCAGAGCACTGTAAACTATCACTAGAGGCAGTCCCCGGGTTACAAATGAGATCTGTTTCTGAGTGTGTCTTTAAGAATTTCTAGCCAAGCTGGAAGAGGTGCATACAGTTCTTATTTAGCCTTACTTTAGTGCAAGAAAAGGCTCGAAGCTTTTTCAATAATTTAAAAGCTTCATGTGCAGCAAGTGAAGGTGATTGTGTGAAGAATCACAAGGTGATTTTAGGAAGAAGGTGAAGAATTTGTTGTGAGCAGGGATTGGTTCAACTGTTTCAAAGTGAGGGCAAATTTACAGAACATTTAAGGGCAAGTACAAGTTGTAAATTGGATGTTCGTAACTCAGGTACTGCCTGTATTTACTAAATGATTTTACTAATGAATACAAGTTGGATTTTATCAAACACCTTATGAGTAACAATTGAGATGATGATATAATTTTTCTCCTTTATTCTGTTAATATGGCAAATTACAGAGTGACAAAACAGACTTAGAATGTAGAATTATCTCAACTAGACTGTGACACATTACCCTTACTATATATTGCCTTTTTTTTGTGGGGGGAGGGTGAGGTTGGCTGATTGTTTAGGATTTTTCACATCTATGTTCATGAGTAAGGAGCCCTGGCAGAGCAGTTGGTAAAGCACTTGGCTGCTAACTGAAAGTTGGCGGTTCAGACGCAAGAGCCGCTCCGTGGGAGAAAGATGTGATAGTCTGCTTCTGTAAAAATTACAGCCTTGGAAACCCTACGGGGAAGTTTTACTCTGTCATATAGGGTTGCTTTGAGTGGGAACTGACTTGATGGCAGTGAGTTTTTGGTATGTTCCTGAGTAAGAAGGACTGTAGTTTTCTTTTTCATAGCGCTTGTCAAGTTTTGGTATCAAACTGATCTAGCATCATAGACCAAGATAAGGTGTATCACTTTTTCTAATCTCTGGAAGAGATTTTGTAATATTGCCATTTTTATTCCTCAATGTTTGATATAATTCTACAGAGGTTTCTAGTCCTGAAGACGTCTTTGTGAGTTTATATGTTTGTTTGTTTTTTAAGGGAATTTTTATACTCAAAAAAAAAAAAAAAAAAAACAGAAAAATCTATGAATTACAAGTGTACTATGTAACAAATTTTCCCAAGTGAACATGCTAATATAATAGGAGTATAAGGAGTTCTTTCTGGGAACATATGCTTAAAAAGTAAAGTAAGAATAAAAACGAACAAACATTTTAGGAAAAAAAGGTGACTAAAATAAGGCTTATTTTTAATAAGCTGTGAGTTTAAGAGCAACGAAAAGAGAATATACTTAAAATTGTACTATTTAATTAGAGAAGTAACTTTGATGAAGTTATTATGTAAAACTGGAACTGCTGTACACTTCAGAAGGCTAATATAAACCAAAGTATATAATATATAACACACCTCACTATGAGAACTACCACTAGCGGAGGGGGAAGGTGAGGAGGGGGGTCAACCTCACCATCTTTTTCTATATAAAATATCCACACCTTGGAAGTAAAATGAAGGGTCACTTTATTTCTGGTAGGTGTTTTAGCAATATTTTTGAAGAAATTTCAAAATATTTATGCCCTTTGCCTGAGGAGTCCAGAAACAGAGAGACAAACAAAGATGATACAGATACAAGGAAAATGTTTTCAACAATTAGGTACAGTGATAAATTAAAAGGGCAAAGTACAATATATGGTGTTGGACTGGAAGTGTTTCTAAAAATTATACATGTGAGTAATGTTATATATTACATGTATGATGTACAGAAAACCTGTGAAAGCCAGAACCTGTGTAAGGCGGAAATCTGCTCTATCCACTAAAATGAGCAACAGAAAAGTGTCAAAAGACGAAAACTTGCAAGACCCAAAAACAAGGCAGTCCCATCAAGTTCTGGCTCTTACAGGTTTCACTATATACATACACAGACACAAAAAAAATTATCAAAAAATGACTGATACACACAATACTATCAAGAAATGGGTGATATCTATGTTCATGGCTATGTCTCTCCTTCATCTTCTAAATTTACAACTGTGACCACGAATAAACATTACAATCTGGCAAAAACAATTAAACAAAAGTAAATTTTACATACAATATTCAGGAGATAATGGGAAATCTTCATATATCACCAGGGCTACCACTGAATTCCAATCAACCTGTTGGTCAGTAATGGCCTATGGCAAATTGACTGGATTAAGGTGCTGTCATCAGTCTCATTTGTTAGTCTAAATATGGAAGACATCAGTATATGCCTCACAGTTCACAGGATTGAGTGTAAGGTGTGGGAAAGTGTCATCCATCCCATAACTAAAATTAACTCAAAAGGATAATACACTGAGCAATTCTGATCAAACCACATGAGGCAGACTAGTCTAACAGGGATAAGACCCAAATTGCACTGATACATTTTGTGAAAACACTACACACGTACTAAATAACAATGAAGATGTTGACTAATTATTCTGCATTCGATTTTTCTTCTTTGAAATAACCATCATAATTTTTGCACACCCATACCGGTTGCCATCGAGTCGATTCCGACTCATAGCAACCCTATAGGACAGAGTAGAACTACCCCATGGGGTTTCCAAGGAGTGGCTGGTGGATTTGAACTACCAACCTTGTGGTTAGCAGCCGAAATCTTAACAATAATTTTTACATATACAATGGAAAAAACTGATCAATCTTTATAAAAATTATGAAATATAAAATATATAGTATTGTAAATGTAAGATTTGTTCAGTATTTTCCATTTGAGTGAAAAAGACACAATGCTTCTCCCACCAAAACAAGGAGCACATTCTAAAGCACATCGTGTAAGCATTTGTGATCAATCTTGAAGTATTTTTGTATTTGTTTTACATAAAATAGTGTGACCTTTGATTCTCTCCCTGTGGTTTGCTTTAAACTGCTGTTCTTTTCTGTATAGTTGTGCTTTCTATTACATGCTGTTATTTAGATTAACTCTGTCATCCCTATTATTAGAGTTGTTTTGTTGTATACTTCACAATTCAAAACGATAGTAGTTATAAGAATACCTTATAACCAGCATATGAAGTTTACCAGCCAACATCAAAATTAAACCCCCACACAAGAACAGAACTCACTTGACAAACATGCAGAGGGGAGCCCCCTGATATGAAAGAATCTTTGAATGTGCCAGGGATTTGGTTAAAGTTTTCTTAAGGAATGATACTATTTTTACGTCAAGACGACTCAAAAATGTCCAAAGATGCAAAGGGACGTCAATGTAGGTAGAACAGTGCAGATCACAAAGAATCCAGAAGTCACTCTTAAAACATGTTGAAGCTTCTTTCAAAAGTGGTATTAATTAGATAACAGCCTTTAATCTAGCTAACGACTTAAATATTTAAAGTAGGGTTAAGTACAAACCCTATAACCGTTAAAATAGAAAATAAAGTATTATTTATGAACCTTGAGACATTAAATATCAAATCATTTAGTAACCAATACTCATGAGTGGCAAAATAATTCTGATTGACTTCTGAAAGTATACTACACATTTCTGAATGAAAAGAGAAGGGACAATCTCAATATAATTCAGAGGAGAAACCTGGTAACTTCTCCCAGAGACTACTGAGGTACTCACTTTGGCAGCACTAATGACTGTGGCAGTATAAGACTGAATGTTGTCTCCACAGGCTCCACCACGGGATTGATGGCATCGAATCAACTGGAAAAAAGAGAGAAAGAACCAGAAAGTTATTTCTTTAAACTGTTTAACTCAACAGGCTATTAGGATAAAGTTTATTTACCATGCATAATGATGGTGGTGGGTGGGAATGTTTGCATGAGTGTATTTCAGACAAACAGCTAAAAGCTCTGCTGAGACACTTTTACCTCTTTTTATAATCCACTGGTGCCACTCACACAGTTTCATGCTCAACTACAGAATAGTCTTTAAGAATTCATAAACTCTGAAATGGTAGGATTTGGGGCTGGCAGCCTTTCCACAAATAAATTTTAAAAACATGATCAAATGACTTAGACATGACTTCCTAACATTAAATATTTGACATTCTGGCAAATTGGATGTTTTGTACTCTTAATTCCTCTATAAAGACTGTAAAAGGAAACAAATTTTTTTTTAAAATGGACAAAAGAATTTGCCATATATCCATTTTCAATTATCAGTAGAAAAGTGGCACAAATTATGCATAAATCGACCACAACACATAGTAGCTGTCCACTTCAGAGAACTTAGCACTTTTAGCATTAGGAATAAAAAAGATATGCCCTTATTTGTGCCTGACATAAATAAATACTCCTGCCAATTTTCTAAGTGAATCACTAGTTTCATCTGGATGATTCACTCAGATGCTGAGCAATAATAAACCAGGATTAAATTCCCCACTGGTCTTACACTTCCTATATTCAACAAGAAAAAAAAAGGTTTTATATCCATAAAAATATGGCCAGATTTTTAAATCTAATCTCTTAAAAAAAATAATGAGTGAACCCTAATATAAACTATGGACTTTGGTTAATAATAATATATCGATACTGATTTATCAGTTGTAACAAATGTACCACAGGAATGAAAGATGTTAATAATAGAAGAAATAGTGTGCAGAAGGGGAGGAGGTATCTGGGAAATCTATGTAAACCTAAAACTGCTCTAAAAAAAAAGTCTGTTAGAAAATATTGTTAGAAGCATCTAAAAGAAATAAAATGACAATAGTAGAATAGCACCACATTGTAAAATGAATTTTTAAAGTATCTGGAATTCGCAAAGAATCTACATTTCCCAGAATTCAAAAAAATAAAAAGTGCTTCACATAATTCAAAACCACGTCCTTTGATAAAGATTTGAACTGTCAACATTTTGGTTACCAGCCATAGGTCACCGTAGCTCTTAACCACTGCACCACCAGGGCTCCTGAGGATTGATACATAATCCTTTTACTCTAAATTTAAATTTTAATTCATCATTGACATTGTTGAAAAAACTTCAAAGGAGTATTAATACAGTATAACAGAATGGAATATCTTTTAAAAGTATGATATTAGATGTCAAGCTATTTATTAGGCAATCTCGCTATGCCTTACTGAGTGGTTGTTTAAGCAGATTTTGTGCTGAGTGGTGAGAAATCTTCCAAGTGACAGGTGACCAGAAAATGTTTTCATATAGGGCAAAGCAGGGAGTTTGAAAAGTTGATTGTTTTGTCTATTAAAAAAGAATCTCTATCTCATGCACTCTTTCATTCACAAACACACATTGAAAGAATTATGAAAGCTATCCCTCTGCTGCCTCCTGCTGCATGTGCAAGGCAAAACAGCAGTTTGGAAATGCTACCATCTTTTCCCTACTTCAGGTAACTAAAATACTTAAGGACAAACGTGTGAAAATAGACCACATTCTTCCCTTTTCATATCAGCTAAATCTGACACAGCATTTAAATAAGCCAGAAATTATGGTTTAAATTTAGAATCAGAAAATTTCGTTGTATCTTGGTTAATCTAACTTAAAGATGAGTCAGAATTTTCTGTAATGCAGTAACTCTTAGCAAATGGACTGATTTCCAGGAAATATTGTTAAGTAAAAAAGCAATGTGTAAAAAAGCATATATGTTACCTTTTATGAAAGAAGGGGAAATATAAGTGTGTGTGTGTTACATAAATATAAAAATAAATGTATCCAATTATATATCAAATGAAGGCCATAACCATAGAGAAGGGAAGGAAGGAGGGAGGGAGGAAGGAAAGAAGGAAGAGTGAGGGAGAAGGAGTGAGGGAGGAAGAACTGGAGGAAGGTGGAAGAAGTTCATGGGGGAGACTGAGACAGAAAAAGTGAGAGAAAGAGATACAGAGTGGAACATCGGGAGAGTAAAGACTGCACGGGTGTTATTTGTGGTATTTGTGCTATTTGAACTACAGTTATTTTTGCAAGTTTACTGTAAGTGTTCTGAGTTTAATACATATTTTTAAAAAGAGGCACTGAAAAACAAAAATCCCTAACAAGATATAGGGCTTTTTGATTAAGATTTTAGTCAAAGAGCATTTTCACTGACTTTAATAGAGAGTGATTATCACTCAAAAACTAAAATTCTGTTTTTGTAACTCTACACTCAGCTCAAAAGCTACAAAACAAACAAACAAAGAAACACCAAACCCACTGCCATCGAGTCAATTCCAACTCATAGCGACCCTACAGGACAGAGCAGAACTGCCCCATAGGGTTTCCAAGGCTATAATCTTTATGGAAGCTGACTGCCACATCTTTCTCCTATGGAACAGCTGGTGGGTTCAAACCGCCAACCTTTCAGTTAGCAGCCGAGCACTTTAACCACTTGTGCCACCAGGGCTCCAAATTGGTAATAAACACTAGCTCTTATGGAAATACTATGGAAATGTTTCTTCCAAGGGTGGCACAACTATCTGATTAGCAAATTCCTTGTGAATTCAACTACATTTTCTGGTCTCTGTGTATGAGACTGAATATTATTGACATGTATCTTTGCAAAGGCAAAACAACTGGCATATATCCAGGTTATGAATCTATGAAGGGAGCTCTTTCCCCTTGAAAACAATAGATAACTATTTGCATAATACCACCAATTGTAAATGGGCAGTTTCCCACATGTGAGAATACAGCTGCAACAGCCAAGAGACACTTTATGTATCTAGTTGTGTTCAACACTCATCAGAAATGTATTACAGATGTGGATATTAGAAAAAATCATTATGTCATCACAGAGTTATATACCACTTGTCAACAAAGTATAAGAAGAGTAATTTGGAAAGAACTTTTTTTAATTAGATACACTGGAAAATTGAGAGGACAGAGCATAATACTAGTAGCACTGGCTATAACTGTTACAGACAGAATTTTAGATAAAGTATCAAGGAATTCATCTAGAAAAATACTTTACTTCAACAGTTTGATTTTGTGTATTCCAGAGGCTAGAGATTTGCTAGCTCTATGGCTTCACCAAATAGTAACTTTATTTACCACATCCTGATTTTGTCATTTGTATTATTTCATATTGTTTGCATGATAACTAAACAAACAGGTAAAAATGAAATCAAAAGTACTAATCCTCTTTGAAGTCTCTAATATTTTTTTAGATTTTATTCTACATTCACAGACAGGGTGAAAAAGGATTTAACTTCCTTTTTAAAAATTCAAATTTAACACTTGCCTTATGTGGACATAAATAAAACTCTCAGTGTACAAATATAATATCTTCACTCTATTATGTTCACCTTAATAGATAAGATCAGCAATTTCATTATTAAAATAAATGGCTAAACTCTTATTTGGGTCTAGTTTTAAGCATAAAGTTAAAGTCAATTAAATTATTCTATGCCTCAGGTCCCCAATCTACTGATGAAGACAGAGGTCATTTCTGACACGATCTCTAGCTTCACAGAAACTGCTGATTTTTTAACACCAGTACTGTGGTAAGTCGAAACCGACTGAACGGCAACGGGTTTGGTTTTGTTGTTGTTTTGTGATAACCTCAATGCTGTCCTTTGAGATTAATAGAGTGAACTACTCTATACAGAGCCTAGAAAATTAAAGTTCTACAGAGTCAAATGTTTATGAATTCTTTACAGAGTCCAAATACTGATCAAAAGCAAGAAGGGAGATAGGAAGATTATGGATTACACAACTACAGCCAAATAAAACAAAAAATAAACTAGTAAGTTAAACATTAATTTTTGGTCGGTAATCATCTATGGAGCATAGGTATCTACAATGGAAACTCCTTCAACACTCACTCCATTACATATAACCCAAACATTGGCCATGCCTTACCTTGTTTTCTGCATAAGCAAGCCAGCGGCTCCCAAGAGCAATAGGATTCATGTTTGGCCCGGGACAAGGATAGCAGCCTGAAAAAATTTGAAATGACAATATTGAGAACTTTCTTAATAACTTTTCTGTTGGTAACTCTTACATTGGCCAGAAAAACAGAAAAGTTAAAAAAAATTTTTAAAGTTTCAGATAAAATTCCCATAATACTAGTCATTATAGCTAACTAAGGGTAAAGATTTTTTTTTCCCTCCTCTACATAGTTTGATTTTTATTTTGATTCTGTTCTAATAAGAAACAAATTTGGAAAGAACTCTTAATCAGCTTTAGCAAAAAGTGGGAATTTCATACAGTTATTCCTAGAATATGAGAGAGAAGCTAACAGAAATCATTAAAGACCATAAGTCCATAAATTCTTAACTCAAGCAAAAATGTTGACAGAGGAGAGAGAAAGGATACAATGGGGTCAGGAATTTAAGGGAAAAAGATAAAGAAGACTATCAGATACATACACACACACTTACATACTATGGTAAAGAAAAACAAAAAAATTTAAAAAAAAAAAGAAAAAGACTTGAGTGTAGGGCCAATGAGAAGAATAAACTGAGGTTAAAAATACCCACAAAGGGTGCCTCAGTAGAAAGATGCTGGGGAATCATTTACACAATCCTAAATATTACACGGAAACCCTGGTGGCATAGTGGTTAAGCGCTATGGCTGGTAACCAAAAGGTCAGCAGTTTGAATCCACCAGGTGCACCTTGGAAACTCTACAATAAGCACTAAATTTCATTCTTCTTGCTTCCAGTCCCAACCAATAACAACGCTAGAAAGAAGGATTATTTTGTGGTTCTATCTTTTCAGTAAGAATATATTAAATATCCCTGACAGTGAACAACTTCAATGTATGGGAAGCTCAAAACCACGTTACAGAGTTCTACTAACGAAGAAACAACATAATTGAATGGTGTCTGTCATCCAGAAGCTGTCATCTTCTCCTCCTGGCTATGCAAATGAGGTTCCTGAGTCTCGGTCCTCATCTGTGCCCTAAACAAAAAATACTTTATTGTCTCACAAAACTGCCTTAAAGAGACAACTCAAAATAGACTGCAAAGAATTCAAAGAACATAAAAGATTAATCTAAAGAATCCCCTTAAGTCCTAGCTTATCATTTCGTAAGTATCTCCTTAATTTTTCACAAATGTTTCTCTCTAAAATGAACATCTGAGGATCAAACTGAGGTTATCTATTTCATTGTTTATGTCTCAATCTGGAATCTAAATTTATACAATCCGGAGACAGACAAGATTTCATCACAATAACGTATTTCTCCTACTGCAAAAGATAGCCAAATTACATGAAATACATGAACATAATGGCAAAAGACAGTATGAACTGCATTATAAGCTACACAAGTGACAACACCCTACCCAGCAGTTCTCAATCTATGTTATTGACCCTATGGAGACGAGAGTAATCAATGTCTGTCTGTCTAACAGCTGAGTCTACAGCAAACAAGTAAATCATTTCATGTCTCAGGCATTAGTTTCTACAAGTCCAGAACGTTAGAATACTGCCAAGGTTACAATGATATGACCAGTTCATAGTTTTTTTGTTTTTTTTAACAGTTTGTGTCGGTAACAAATGGACATAAACTATACATACATAAACTGTATAATTTGATAAATTTTGATATATGTATGGACCCACATATAGTATTTTATTCAAAAGCATCTTCATCATAAGAAAAAGAATAATTAACTTCTTTGACATTTACAGTCAAACACTTAAAAAATAAAATATTTGTATGTTCTATGATAAACATTATTTTTTTATTCATCTATTTTCTATCTTTTTCTAGAAGGATATGTAAGGCCAAGGATTTATGTCTGTTTTGTTCACTGCTAAATCTCCATTACCTAGAACAGTACCTGACACATAGCAGACACTCATTAAATGTCTAATTACAGTAATCAATCAATGCATTAGGCAATGTTAAACAATAAAATTCTCTACCTAAGTTTTCCAAATATCCAAATAGCATGCACTCCTAAGAGCCAGCTCTTTCATTCTCAAGTCCTTTATTAACTGAAATCTTTCATAAATGTATATAACATGCTTCCCTATTTCAAAAAGCCTTTGAGTAGCATTTGGGCATCACTGTGACTATGTCAGTATTGCTGTGCTCACAAGTACCAAAGAAGGATACGTGGCTGTTTGCTCCATTACTGAGCAGTTTTTAGTTCAGCTCCCTGAACTACCATCTATTTTGAAAGAGCACACCTTCATTTTGAAAAGAAAACAATGACCCAGAGAGAAACGCCACAAGTCATATAAAATGAAAGGTATAAGCCCTCTTATTTTTATTTGCTTCATTGTTAAAAATCTTTTGTTTCTTCCAGGATATGTTTGGTAGGCTTTGGGTTTCTAGAACTCTGATCTATGGGTAATGTGACATTACTATATCATACACAAAACAACACACTCTAATACATATTGTGCACTTTTTAGATAATAAATTTCATCATTAGACTCCTACTGAGTAAACTAACATTATTCATACAAAAATATACCTAACTTTATAAATGTGTATATATACACATATTCCATAGAAAATTTCAGAGCTGAAGAAATGAGTGTAAATATGGTTCTATAAGAAAGTTTTCCACCTTTTAAAAACTGTCAAGAAAAACAGAACCAAATGTGACTATACCTGTGAACTTAGCATAACATTATCAGTTGCCATGGAGTCAATTCCAACTCATGGCGCCCCTATGTGTGTCAGAGTAGAATCGTGCTCCATAGGGTTTTCCATGGCAGATTTTTCAGAAGTAGATGGTCAGGCCCAGAGGTACCTGTGGGTGGGCTCTGCACTTCCAAACTTTCGCTTACCAGCCAAGCGCATTTAACCATTTGTACTACCCATGGACTCCAACATCTCATTAGAGGTAATTAATCTCCTTAATTAGCTTTTAAAAAGTCAACATAATCTAACTCTATCAATTCTGATAACCACTTCAACCTCAATAGACGCTAATAAATATATTCTCGTTTAAAAATACTAAAGGATCATAAGGGAAAATGTAATTTACAATTTTTCATTTCACTTTTTGAGTTTGATGTTTTTAGAAGCTCAGTGGACCTCAAAAATTATAGTGTATTGGAATGAAAAGCAAATTGTTTTCACTGCTCTCCAAAAAACAATTTTATAGCTAGAATCAGCAGAACATCAGCCACTCAGCACTATCTCAACTTTATAAGCATGACTCTTTCAAAGATTAACTTTTGCCTCTAGCTAATCTTTGAAAACAAATGAAAGGGGGACAAAATTAACCTCTATAAGGCTAAAAATAATTCTAACAAGCTTACAATGTTTGTGAACAAAATAAGGAGAACTGGCTGTTAAAATGACCCAAGTTTCCAAATTTAAATAAAAACAAAATCCAAGAAAAGCACACTAAATGAAGATTCTTCCATTAGGAAAGACTTTCCAGTAATTAAGAAGGCACGTGAGAGTCATGCAATTTTATATGGTATCGTCCCAGTGATTGGTCCAATGGACAGGTGACCTGAATTCATTTTGAAAAACAAAAGCTTTAACTACTCTGTAATACTTGGTCTTATTTTTCTTGGCAAAGTCAACTCAAAAGTCTACAGACCTTACTTTAAAAAGCAGATATCCACATTTACAATCAAATGATTTTCAACAAGTGTGTCAAGTTCATTCCGTGGGGTAAAACAGTCATTTCAACAAATGGTGCTGGACAAATGGATATTCTCACACAATATACAATATACGAAAATTAACTCAAAATGGATCAAAGACCTAAATGGAGGAGCAAAACTATTAAACTCTTAGAAGAAAACATAGTAACTATCCATGACCTTGGATTAGGCACAAATACCCCAATTAAAAAATGGGCAAAGGATCTGAACAGAAATTACTCCATAGACATACAAATGGCCAATAAGCACATTAAAAGATGCTCAACATCATTAGTCATGAGAGAAATCCAAAATAAGATACCACTTCATGAGATACCACTAGGACTAGATACCACTACTGTCTATCAAAAAGTTGATAGATAATAACAAGTATTGGTGAGGATGTGGATAAACTGGAATTCTCATACACTGCTGGTGGGAAATGTCAAATTGTACAACCACTTAGGAAAATAACCTGGTAGTTCCTCAACAATTAAACTTAGAGTGACCATGTGCCCAGCAATTCCACTCCTGAGTATATACGCAAGAGAAATAAAAACATGGGACACAAAAACTTGTACACAAATGTTCACAGCAGCATTATTCATAACAGCCAAAAGATGAAAACAACCCAAAATGCCCATCACTAATGAATGGATACACAAAATATGGTATATCCATACAATGGAATGTTCTTCAACCATAAAGAAGAATTAAGTACTGATACATGCTACAACACAGAAAAACCTTGAAAGCATTATGCTAAGTGAACGAAGCCACACACAAAAAGTCATATATTGTATAATTCCATTTATATGAAATGTCCAGAATAGGGAAATCTACAGAGACACATAGTAGATAAGTGGTTGCCTAAGGCTGGGGGACATGGAAAGATTATGGCTACAGGTTACAGGCTTTCATTCTGGGGTGATGAAAATGTTCTAAAATTGATTATGGTGATGGTTTCACAACTCTGTGAACATGCTAAAAGCCACTGAGTTTACACTTTTAATGGGTGAATTGTACCGTGCACGAAAAACAGGTGTTTGTAAATGCAATTCTTGAATCTTCTTTGTATTGGTTACTCCTTAAAAAGTCTGATGCAAAAATACACGTGAATATAAAATACTGAACACCATTTCAGAGATTTATTTGATCATCTTACAGCTTATTAACAAGCCTCTTATATACATCCTTAAACTAAAAATGAGCCTGGATTTCACAAGAACACATGAATCCCCTGTCACAAATGTTACAAACTTGTTTCTAAATATAAAAAGCAAAGCTCTTCTTTCAAATATTAAAAACATTTTTCGGTTTTAAAACTCCTATTTGTTATTCATTATTTGCATTAATCAAGGACACCCATACTAACACTAAGAAATAACATACTATTTTTCCTATGTAAAGCAAAAACAGAGGCCAATGGAAAGAGCTTGCTTGCTCCCCTGAGACTCTATATCTACATTTCAATTTAAGGACAGTGGAAATGACTGCTAATGACATCTATCAGTCTTTGTCTTTTGTATTCTTAATCATACCTGGGTTTTGGATTTCCGCATCAGACAGCTGCTCAAGGCCACCTTTTCTGTACAGTCAAATACAAAGGTGTCTCCTTTCTCATCATACTGGCTGTGTTCCTTTCCCAGTTCTCTATCAGATCTCTTTACTTGTTCCTTCCACCCTCTGGCACAAATTCCCATGATGCTTGCTCTGATGGACACAGCTGTCTCTACTTATTTTACAGTTCCTTCATTGTATTCATACATAACTATGGCACTCAGAATTGTATTACTGTATTATTCGAACTAGTTTAGATATTAAATGGTAGCATGATCAAAAATAGTACTCTCATTAAGTGCGGAACTTGTCTATATTATTGTCACTTTTTTTGGACAATGCTTGTGGTCAATGGAGAAAAACTATGTGGCATAAACAAATGGACTGCCAGCAATGCTATCACAGTATGCCCTGCCCGCCCCCTACCCTAGATCTTCTGTCTCCTAATCCCCTTTTCAGACCACCGGGCAAAATCAGCATACACATAAGGGATATCAAAACCCAAGTTTTTGTACATAATTTGTACAATGCCTCTTTCCACCCACCAAAAGTTTCAGTCCGTGTAAAGGAACTGGGGGAAGATGCAGAGATTAGAGAAAAATAAGGCAGTGGTACCCTTTCGTCCTTGATATTAAACATAAGGTCATGTCAATTTTTTTTTTAAACTACTGATATAAGTCACTTTAGGTAATAAGTTAAATTCCTTCATACAATTACTTACCAAATATCATCAGTCTTACCAACCTAAAACCAAATGCATAAATCTGATTCCTAGAGTTTTCTATTTAAGTAAAATAATTTAATTTTTTTATTGTACTTGAGATGAAGGTTTACAGAGTAAACTGGTTTCTCATTAAACAATTGATACACGTATTGTTTTGTGACATTAGTTGTCAACCCCACAAGACATCAACACTCTCCCCTTCTCAACCTTAGGTTCCCCATAACCAGCTCTCCTGTCTCCTCCTGCCTTCTCATCCTTGCCCCTGGGTTGGTGTACCCATTTAGTCTCATTTTGTTTTATGGGCCTGTCTAATCTTTGGCTGAAGGGTGAACCTCAGGAGTGACTTCATTACTGGGATATAAGGATGTCCGGGGGCCATACTCTTGGGGTGTCTCAAGTCTCTGTCAGACCACTAAGTATGGTTTTTTTTTTAGTTAGAATTTTGTTCTACATTTTTCTCCAGCTCTTTCCAGGACCCTCTATTGTGATCCCTGTCAGAGCAGTCAGTGGTGGTAGCCGGGCACCATCTAGTTGTGCTGGGCTCACAGTCTGGGGGAGGCTGTGGCAGCTGTGGTCCATTAGTCCTTTGGACTAATCTTTCCCTTGTGTCTCCAGTTTTCTTTATTCTCCCTTGACATAAATGATATTGAGCTTTTCCATCATCTCTTTCCACAGATGTAGTTGATTTGATTCCTGTGTATTCCATCTGGCAAGGTCCATGTGTATAGCTGTCACCATTATTTTGTTGAAAAAACGTATTTGTAATGAAGAAGTCATTAGTCTTGCAAAATTCTATCATGTGATCTCCAGCATCGTTTCTATCACCAAGGCCATATTTTCCAATTACTGATCCTTCTTTTTTGTTTCCAACTTTTCCATTCCAAACACCAATTACTAATGCATCTTGACTGCATGTTTTATTAACTTCAGACTGCAGAAGTTGGTAAAAATCTTCAATTTCTTCACCTTCGGCATTAGTGGTTGGAGCGTAAACTTGAATAATATTAATATTAAATGGTCTTCCTTGAAGGCATATGGATATTATCCTATCACTGACACTACTGTACTTCAGGATAGATCTTGAAACGTTCTTTTTGACAATGAATGCGATGCCATTCCTGTTCAATTTATTATTCCTTGCATAGTAGACTATACAATTGTCTGATTCAAAATGGCCAATACCAGTCCATTTGAGCTCACTAATGCCTAGGATATCAATGTTTATGTGTTCCATTTCATTTTTAATGATTTCCAATTTTCCTAGATTCATACTTCGTACATTCCACATTATGGTTATTAATGGATTTTTGCAGCTGTTTCTTCTCATTTTGGTCCCGAAAGCTTGACTCCATCCACATCATTAAGGTCGACTCTACTTTGAAGAGGTATCTCTTCCCCAGTCATATTTTGAGAGGCTTCCAACCTGAGGGGCTCATCTTCAGACAATGTTCTGCTGCTATTCATAAGGTTTTCACTGGACAATTTTTTCAGAAGTAGACCACCGGGTCCTTCTTCTAGTCTGTCTTAGCAGGGAGGCTGACACATAGCAGGTATTCAGTAAACATCTGATAACTAAGTATTTAAATAGATGAGATATATCAAAAGATGCAGCATATATGATTGGTATTGCCTAGCCATAACAAAGATGAGATTCTTTTCAACAGAATTATTTCTGAAGCAATGTAGCATATACATATCAGATGATCCAGAAAAAGTTAGCCTCAGCTTCCATGGTCAATTGTAGAACTTAAGATACAGAGGACAAAGAGAGCAAATCATTGTTTTTCCAGACTGTATTAAAAAACAAAGAAAGAAACCCTCCAGTTTCTACTTCACATTTTCAGTCCTAGACAACCAGAAAATCATTAACCCTTCAACTTTCAAAACAAAACCCAAGAACAAATTTTACATGGAAAAATATTTGTTACTCTTTATCTATAAATTTTTTACTGCTTGTAGTCTTACTAGCCCAGAGCATCCTAACCCATCAGAGTGTAACACTTCATAGGTAAAAAGCACAGATGGTACAAATGAACATTTATGTAGAAGCAAAAATCTGGCACAAAAAGAAGGATCCTCATCTTGGATTTGTTTCCTCCCATTGTTTTCAAGTACAAAAAGAAATCACCAGATATTGAAGAAGTTAGAAAAAATAAAAATAAGCTAAAGCTAGGAATCGTGGCGGGGAGGAAGAGGAGATAAAATAAAAAATTAAACAAGGACAACTTTCCTCTAGTACCAGAAAAGTTGAAAGGATTTTACTAAAAAATAGAATTTCTCCTTTAAAATTAGCAATTAGCATCTCCCAAAGACCACGCTTTCTCATTCAAGAAAACTTCAGGATTCTTACTGATAAGGAATGGTATGGATTAAAGTTTGGATCCTGAAGTCTATGATTATTGCTGCACTTCTGGGCAGTAGTAGAAATTGTGAAGGATCAGAAAGAGAGTTTCAAATTCCTCATCCATCATACAGGATAATCCAGTTACCTCTTCAAGTATGTATGTTAACTAAGTAACTTAATAACTGTTTTGAAAGTATAAGAAATAGCTAGGTGAAACTAAATCATAACTACTGAAATTTTTTCATACAAGGAGAAATTGAGAAAACAGTATGTAGCTTTCTCAGTAACAAAGGAATGTGTTGTAAAGTTGAAAACACATATCAAAAAATTGTAGAACTGAATCTGAGGACATCCATAGAATTACAGTAGTAACATCAAAAGTGACAGCCCATAAAGCACTGACAAAAATATAAGATTACAATTAGTTTGCTAACTCTTTCAAGCAAGAAGTATAAACTCAAATGCATATGAAAGGAAATAAAACAACTTGGTACCTACTTGTGACAAAGAATTTTTTTGTGAAAGTACAGCTATCAAAGGCAGCGATTTTCTCCTGCAAGACTACGACGAGGATCCTAAAATTAGGGGGAAAGAAAAAAGACACCAAAAGGAAAAAATATATATATGAATGTGAAATTTCATAAATTAATTCATGAATAAGTTAAATTATTGAGAAGAAAACAAATATTCACCAATGCAATTAAAAAACTGAGGTAAAAATCAACATTTCTTACAATACTTAGGCTTGAGAAAAACGTGAAAAATATTTTTAGGCAGGATAGGGATGGTTAAAAGGAGAAACATGATCAAAATAGAATAACCTCAAAAAGACTTTAATTTTACTTTCATTTATTATAAATCTATAAATCTAACAAATCAATCATCTGTTAGCTATTTACTAAAAGTGTTTTTCCAGTGACAGCTCAGAGTCATGGAATCAAATATAAAATGGATTTATGTAAGCTGTCACTTAAAAGGAGCCCTGGTGGTGCAGTGGTTAAGAGCTCGGCTGCTAACCAAATGGTCGGCAGTTCAAATCCACCAGCCGCTCCCTGGAAACCCTACACGGCAGAATTGACACAACGGCAACAAGTTTGGTTTTTGGTTTTCCAGCTGGATTTCCCAGCGGGAGGTGGGGGGGGGGGTGTGGGGGGACGGGAACAGAAGACAACTGCTATTCAGTGTAAATGCACTCTATCTGATTGATTCACTGTATTAAAATTTAATCAGAATCAGTACAAAGTATATTTTTCCTAGGGCCAAAGATTTATAAATTATTGGGAATTTTTAAAGAAGTGAACTGCTAAAGTACATCCAAAATACACCCATTTTTTAAAGGTTAAAGTACTGCAACTTGCAGGACATTAATATAAATATATAAATAGACACGTTTAAGCTATTTCAAAAAATCAACTAGAAAATTATAATTCTTGTTTAACATTTGAGGCAGAAAAATCTGAGCAACGGTGCTAATAATGGGAAGACACAAAGAGAATGTCAACAATCTTCCATGTACAGTTCATTACATTACCATATTTTTTACACAAATAACATGCGCCTTCTATGTTTGTTTGCCAACCACTCCCTCCCCCCGCAAGGTATTTTCATACATACTGCTATGCTGATTTTTCTATATGTTGCTGTAAAAATTCAAAATATCTCTATCTGCAGATGATGTGATCTTATACACAGAAAACCCCAAAGAATCCACAAGAAAACTAGTGGAACTAATAGAAGATTTCAGCAAAGTTTCAGGATACAAGATAAACATACAAAAATCAGTTGGATTCCTTTACACCAACAAAGAGAACCTCAAAGAGGAAATCACCAAATCAATACTGTTTATAATAGCCCCCAATAAGATAAAATACTTAGGAATAAATCTAACCAGAGACGTAAAAGACCTATACAATGAAAACCACAAGACACTACTACAAGAGAAAAAAAGAGAGACCCGCATACGTGGAAGTACATACCTTGCTCATGGATAGGAAGACTCAACCTTGTGAAAATGTCAATTCTACCCAAAGCGATCTAAAGATACAATACAATCCTGATCCAAATTCCAACAGCATTTGTTAATGAGATGGAGAAACAAATCATCAACTTCATACAGAAAGGGAAGAGGCTTTGGATAAGTAAAGCATTACTGAAGAAGAACAAAGTGGGAGGCCCCACACTACCTGACTTTAGAACCTATTATACCGCCATGGTAGTCAAAACAGCCTGGTACTGGTACAACAACAGGTACATAGACCAATGGAACAGAATTGAGAATCCAGACATAAACTCATCCACCTATGAGCAGCTGATATTTAACAAAGGCCCAAAGTCTATTAACTGGGAAAAAGACAGTCTCTTTAACAAATGGTACTGGCTTAACTGGATATCCATCTGCAAAAAAATGAAACAAGACCTATACCTCACACCATGCACAAAAACTAACTCAAAGTGGATCAAAGACCTAAATATAAAATCTAAAAAGATAAAAATCATGGAAGAAAAAATAGGGATAATGCTAGGAGCCCTAGTACATGGCATAAACAGAATACAAACTATAATTAACAATGCACAAACACCAGAAGAGAAGCTAGATAACTAGGAGCTCCTAAAAATCAAACGCTTATGCTCATCAAAAGACTTCACCGAAAGAGTAAAAAGACAACCTATAGACTAGGAGAAAAATTTTGGCTACGACAAATCCGATCAGCGTCCAATCTCTAAAATCTACATAATACTGCAAAACCACAACACACAAAGACAAATAACCCAATTAAAAAATGGGCAAAGGATATGAACAGGCACTTTACCAAAGAAGATATTCAGGTGGCTAACAGTTACATGAGGAAATCCTCACAATCATTAGCCATTAGAGGAATGCAAATCAAAACTACAATGAGATACCATCTCACCCCGATAAGGCTAGCATTAACCCAAAATAAGAAATGCTGGAAAGGTTGTGGAGAGACTGGAACACTTAATACACTGTTGGTGGGGATGTAAAATGGTACAACCACTTTGGAAATCGATTTGGCACTTCCTTAAAAAGCTAGAAAAAGAAGTACCATACGACCCAGCAATCCCACTCCTAGGAATACAACCTAGAGAAATAAAAGCCGTCACACAAATAGATATATACACACTCAGGTTCATTGCAGCACTGTTCACGATAGCAAAAAGATGGAAACAATCTAGGTGCCCATCAACGGATGAATGGATAAACAAATTATGGTATATTCACACAATGGATAAAGAACAACAATTAGTGAAACATCTTATAACGTGGAAGGCATTATGCTGAGTGAATTTAGTCAGTAGCAAAAGGACAAATATTGTACAAGACCACTATTACAAGAACTTAAGAAAAGGTTTAAACACAGAAGAAAACATTCTTTGATGGTTACAAGTGTGGGGAAGGAAGGAGAGGGTTATTCACTAACTAGATAGTAGACAAGAATTATCTTAGGTGAAGGGAAGGACAGCACACACTACAGGGGATGTCAGCACAAATGGACTAAACCAAAGCTAAGAAGTTTCCTGAATACAACCAAACACTTGGAGGGACAGAGTAGCAGGGGCGGGGGTCTGGGGACCATGCTTTAATGGGACTTCTAGGTCAACTGGCAAATCAAAGTTTATTAAGAAAATGTTCTACATCCCACTTTGGTGAGTGGCATCTGGGGTCTTAAAAGCTAATGAGTGGCCATCTAAGATGCATCAATTGGTCCCAACCCACCTGGAGTAAAGGAGAATGAAGAACACCAAAAACACAAGGAAAATATTAGCCCAAGATACAGAAAGGGCCACGTAAGCCAGAGACTTCATCAGCCTGGGACCAGAACTAGATGGTGCCCGGCTACCAATGACCACCCTGACAGGCACAACAGAGAGTCCGTGATGGAGCAGGAGAAAAGTAGGGTGCAGAACTGAAATTCCAGTAAAAAGACCAGGCTTACTGGTTTGATTGAGACTGAAGCGACCCTGGAAGACATGAAACCCGGACTCTCTGTTAGCCTAAAACTAAAACCATTCCCGAGGCCAACTCTTCCGACAAAGATTGGACTGGACTGTGGGACATAAAATGACACTCGTGAGGAGTGTGCATCTTAGCTCAAGTAGATACATAAGACTAAACAGGAAGCTCCTGTCTGGAGGCGAGATGAGAAGGTAAAGAGGGTTAAGAGCTGGTTGAATGGACATAGGAAATCCGGGGTAGAAAGGAGGAGTGTGCTGTTACAGTACAGAGAGAGCAACTAGGGTCACATAACAACGTGTGTGTATAAATTTTTGTATGAGACACTAACTTGAATTGTAAACTTTCACTTAAAGCACACATACACAAAAAAAGATGACCCAAATGTTGTCATTATCAGACAACACTTTGAAACAAATACGATATGATAAATACGTTATACACTAGTGTATTTGAACAACATCCATGAATAGATGGGAAATATTACTAGCCAGAAGCACACAAGCAACCAAAAAGAAATTCTAGAAATGAGAAGTAAAGTATCAGATATGAAAAAGCCAGTCAATGGGCTTAATAAAAATTATTCTGTGATATGAAGAGAAAAAAAAACTGAAAAAAGCAATAGTCCAGCATAAGATGTGTGTTAGAATGGAACAAAAAAAAAAAAAAGAAAGAAAGATCAAATGACAAAGTCTAAGTATTTTCCAAAATCAATGAAAGAAAAAAGCAGAATAAGTACAACAAAAACCACATCTGGACATATCATAGCAGGTGAAAAAAATTCACAAATAGGGCAATAATAAGAAGAATGATAGCTAATTTCTCATTAAAAACAAGGAAAGTTAGAAAAAATTGAAAATAGACATCTTGAAATGGTTGAAACAAAAAGTTTCTCAACAACCAAAACTAGCCTTCAAAATGAGGTGAAATAAATTTCCAGGTAACTAAAAACTGAGGAAATACACTGCTAACAGAACTGAACTATAAGAAACATTAACGAATATCTTTCAAACTGAAGCTAAATGACATGGATACTTAGATACGGAGGAAGGAATGAAGAGCGCTAAAAACACTATATATGTGGATACATTTTATTTAATATACATATATATTCTTTTTTAAACACAGACTATTTAACTTGGAGGTTGTCAGACTGCATAATAATCCAAGTAGACTGTGCCTATGAAAGAGCACCATTCCATTCAAAGACAAAAATAGCTTAAAACTAAAAAAATGGAGAAAATCTATGCCATGCAAATAGTAACTGAAAGAGAGCTAAAGAGGCAATATTAATATCAGATAAGAACATTAACAACAGGAGCATCACTAGTGATAAAGAGGGACCGAACTTAATGATAACAAGATCACATAACAGGAAAATAATAAGTCATAAATGCATATATACCCAATAACAAAAATTCAAAATACATGACTCAAAAAACACATATTTTTCAACCACACATAGAACATTTTCCAAGAAAGATGATTTGCTGGGCCATAACAGAAAATGAAGTAGACAAAACCCATCTTGAACATAAATTACCAAAAATGACTAAAAAAGAAATAGTCTGAATTATGCTATTTTAATTTTCAATTTTTTAATTGTAAATTAAAATCTCCCACACGAAAAAGAAAGACAAACATAGCTACACTGGTAAATTTTCTGAAACATTCAAGGAAGAAATAATAGAAATCCTATGAACACAATTTCCAAAAAAACAGAGACATAACAAGAAAAAGAAAATTACACTTCAATATCTCTCTTGAAAATAGATGCAAAAATCAAATCCAGTAATATATAAAAAGAATTATGTATAATAAGCAGTGGGGTTCATCCCAGGATGGAAGAATGGTTTAACATTGGTAAAATTAATCAATATAATTTACTGTATTAACAACCTAAAAATGAAACACAACATCATCTCAATAACTACAGAAAAATTACTTCACTAAATTCAATACCCATTCAGGAAGAAAAAACTGTCGGCAAACTAGGAAAGAAAAAGAACTCCCTAAAATTGGTAAAGGGCATGTACAAAAAAAAAAAAAAAAAAAAATTTAAACAACAACTAAAACAGATCTCTAGCTACACTGATCAAGAAAAAAGTTATCTGTATCACCAAATATCATACAATCACTAAACTGACAATAAGACAATATTATGAACAACTTTATGCCAATAAATTTGACAACCTCATGGACAAATTACTTGAAAGACACAAGTTATCAAAACTGTAACAGTAAGAAAATTTTAAATCTAAATAATCCTTTATCTATAAAATAAATAGAATTTATAATTGAAATATATTCTAACAAATAAATTTCACACTTTTATTTTTCATGTTTAAGGAGCCCTGATGGTGCAAAGGTTAAACACTTGGCTGCTAACCCAAAGGCTGGTAGGTAGAACCCACTCAGAAGCTCCGCAGGAAAGAGACTTAGTGATCTGCTTCCGTAAAGATTACAGCCAAAAAAACTATATGGGGCAGTTCTACCATCACATGGAGTAGCTACAGGTCGGAATTGACTCAATGGCACCCAACAATAACATCTTTCGTGTTTAGCTTTACAATCCATCAGGAATTGATTATTTTGTACAATATAAGATAGGACTCAAGACTCATGTTTTTCTATTAACATATGAATAGCCAATTGAATGAGCAACATTTACTGGAAAAAAACTGTTCTACACTGACATCTTAATCATAAGTTACAGGTCCATATCAATGCTTGTAATCAATACCACACCTTATAAGATGCTGTACCTTTATAATAAATCTTGATAATGTACATTCTCCCAAGTTTTTATTCTTTAAGATTATATTGGCTATTCTTATCCCTTTGCGTTTCCATAAACACACAGGCAAAAAAATTAGAAAATCCGACCAAACAGTGATAACTTTGAAATGATGAATCCTCCACTCCTACTTTAATTTCTAATAATTGAAAGTTTTCTCAGTAGACGTCTTACACATCTTTTATTGGATTCATTCCTAGAATTTTAATGACTTTTTGATATTATACTAATAAAAATAATAAAAAGTGTCAATTTTTCAAAATTTGGCAGTATATCTGTTTATAATTGCAGAAATATAACTAATTCCATTAAAAATATTGCTAGATTATTCATATCAATAATTTAAGGCAGCTCACCCTCATATAGTATTCTTAAGTACAAAAAGATCTGCTGTTTTATTTTCTTGTAAGTGATTTGATCCTCCTGAGCCTCAGTGTTCTCAAATCATGTATCATATATTAAATTTCAGCATTTACTTGGTTCTATTTCCAGATTCCCTATTCTTTTACCTACAGTCAGACTATTCAGGCACTATTACCAAATTGTTTTACTGCTGGAGCATATGGATGAATTACACTAATTTATTATTCTTTCTCAATGTTATCTTGGCTATTCTGAATGCTTATTTTTCATGCTTTCATATTTCACTCCATCAATAAACATTTATTAAGCACTAGAATTCTTCTGCTTACAAGTCCACACAAGTCAGACTATTGTGATTACTGCTTTGATTACACTGCCCATTACAGTAACCACACCCACCTTGTCTTTTGCTGTCAGTTGGCCCCTACTACCATGGGGTCTAATCAGCTCCACTGTAGTTAGGTGTCTTAATTTAGTTAGAGCACATCTCACTGTCAAATCTGACTTACATGAATTAGCAATCACAGCAGTCTTCAAGGATAAGTTATTATATCTAGCCCCTCCCATGACTAAAAAGGTGGGTGTCTTTGGATTTTTAGAAGCAACATATTCCTCATTTGGATGTCTTACTCCAGCCTATTTATCAAGTGACTCAAAAGGCTGCTAGTTTTGGGTGGGGCCCAAACCAAGAGAAGGCACTGCAATAGGTTCAGGCTGCTGTGTAAGGAGCTCTGCCACTGGGTCATATAATCTGGCTGATCCAACAGTGCTCAAAGTGTCAGCGACAGATACAGATGCTGTTTGGAGTCTTTGGCAGGCCCCTATTGGTGAACTGGAGCAAAGCCCTGCCATCCTCTGCAGATAACTACTCTCATTTTGAAAAACAACTTTTGGCTTGTTACTGGGCCTTAGCAGAGACTGAACGCTTAACCGTAGGACACCAAGTCACCATGCGACCTGAGCTACCCATCATGAACTGGGTGTTGTCTAACGCGCATAGTCATAGAGTTGGATGTGCACAGAAGCAATCCATAATTAAACGGAAGTGGTATATATGAGATTGGGCCCGAGCAGGACCTGACAGCACGAGTAAGTTGCATGAGGAAGTGGCCCAAATGCCCATGGTTTCCACTCCTGTCACGTTACCTTCCATTTCCCAGTCTGCACCTACGGCCTCATAGGGAGCTCCTTATGATGAGTTAACTAAGGAACAGAAAATTCCTGCCTTGTTTATAGACGGTTCTACATCATATGTAGGCACCACTGGAAAGTGGACAGCGGCAGCACTACAGGCCCTCTCTCGGATCTCCCTTGAAGGACAGTGGTGAAGGGAAATCCTCCCAATGGGCAGAACTTCGAGCAGTGCACCTAGTTGTTCACATTGCTTGGAAGAAACGGCCAGATGTGTGCCTGTATACTGATTTATGGGCTGTGGCTAATGCTTTGGCTGGATGGTCAGTGACATGGAAGGAACATGATTGCAGAATTGGAGACAAGGATTTATAGGGAAGAGGTATGTGGATAGACCTCCCTGAATGGGCTAAAGAAGTGAACATATTGTGTCTCATGTGAATGCTCACCAAAGGGTGACCTAAGCAGAGAGGATTTTAATAATCAAGTGGATAGGATGACGCATCTTATGGAAACCAGTCATCTTCTTCCCCTAGCCATTCCCATCATTGCACTGCTTCGGATCAAGGGACTCATTTCACAGCAAATGAAGTCCGGCAATGGGCCCATCCTCATGGAATTCACTGGCCTTACCATGTTCCCTATCATTCTGAAGCAGGTGGATCAATGGAATGGCCTTCTAAGGACACAATTACAGCACCAGCTAGGTGGCAATACCTTGCAGGGTTGGGGCAATGTTCTCCAGAAGGCTGTATATGCTCTAAACCAGTGTCCAATATATGGTTCTATTTCTCCAATAACCAGGATTCATGGGTTCAGTAATCAAGGGGTAGAAATGGGAGTGGCAACATTCACTATTACCCCTAGTGACCACTCGAAAAATTTTTGCTTCCTGTCCCCGCAACCTTATGCTCCATGGGTCTAGAGGTCTTAGTTCCAAAGGGAGGAATGCTCCTACCTGGAGACACACCACTGATTCCATGGAACTAGAAGATAAGAATGCCACCTTGCCACTTTGGGCTCCTTATGCCTCTGGACCAACAAGCAAAGAAGGGAGTTACCATACTGGCTGGTGTGACTGATCCTGATTAACAAGAGGAAATGAGACTGATATGACATAATGGAGGTAAACAAGAGTATGTCTGGAATGCAGGAGATCCCATCGGGCATCTCTTAGTACTACCATGCCCTGCGACTAAAGTCAATGGAAAACTACCGCAACCCAATTCCAACATGACTACTAATGGCCCAGAACCTTTAGGAATGAAAGTTTGGGTCACCCCACCAGGCCAAGAACTACAACCAGCTGAGGTGCGTGCTGAGGGCAAAGGGAATACGGAATGGATGGTGGAAGAAGGTAGTTCTAAATACCAGTTATGACCACGTGACAAGTCAAAGAAACAAGGACTATAACTGTTATCAGTATTTCTGCCCTGTATATGTGTTCGTTGTATCATGTTAGGTGCAAGTATGACTTTATAATTGTCTTTATTCAGAGATTATGTATGGTTTAAGGAGATGTGTACAGGTGCCAAGTTGATAAGACATGGACTGTGATTGTTAAGGTTATGTGTCAGCTTGACTGGGCCATGATTCTCAGTGGTTTGGCAGTTATGATGCAGTTTGGCAGTTGTATGATGATGTGATTACATCCATGATCAGATTTGATACACTGTGTAGCCAATCAGTTGAAAATGAGTTTCCTTGGGGGTGTGACCTACATCAAATGTTGGTGGACTCTCTGGCAAGGCTTGTGGGCTTTTGCTTGCTCTGGATCCTGCAGCTGCCTCCTGTTTGCCTGACTTCCGGTTCTTGGGACTTGAGCTAGCAGCTTACCTGCCATCTTGCCTGCTGATCTTGGGATTCATCAGTCTTTGCAGCCCGTGAACAAGAGACCTGCTGTCTGATCTGCCAATCCTGGGTTTGTCAGCCCCTGCGGCTATGTGAATCAGGAGAAGCCTCCAGCCGGACTCACGGACTTGGGATATTCCAGCCTCTACAACCACGTTAGCCATTTCCTTGATATAAATCTCTATATAGATATTTATATGCTATACTGGTTTTGCTTCTCTATGGAACCCAGCCTAAGACATCATACATTAGAGGTGAACAAGCAAAAATGAACAAAGCAAACAAAGTTCCTATTCTACTTGGACAAGAAAGATGATTAACAAATAAGCAAGTAAATATATAATATTGATAAGTACAATATCTATAGGATATTGTAAAATATCTGTAGCTAAGGAGGCCAGGTACTATTGGGCCTTAGGGGCCACTGTATGGAGGACATTGGTGCTTCAGTGGTAGAATTCTCACCTTCCATGAGGGAGACCTGGGTTTGATTCTCGGCCAGTGCACCTGTCTTTGGTGGTTTGTGGAAGCAGAGCTTCTAGGCTAAGATGGACTAGGAAGAAAGGCTTGATGACCTATTTCTGAAAATCAGTCAGTGAAAACCCTATGGATCACAAAAGTCTGATCCTCAACCATGGGACCTGGAAGTTTCGCTCCATTCACCATTGAGTCAGGGGACAACTCAACAGCCACTAACAACAACAAGGGCCACTGTAAGGAAAGCAAGATAGAGTTTAGGACAGAAAAGTAACATTAGCTGATGTACACTTCAAAAGGAAAATTGTGGCTCTGTAATGAAGAAGAGTCTCCATAGGGGCAAGCATAATCATATGCAGGGAGACAAGCTGAAGATTACGACAGTAGTTCAGGGGAAAGATGACGGTGGCATACACCAGCATGGTAACAGTAAAGGCACTGAGAAATAATCAAATTATGAATTTAATTTGAAAGTAGAGTGACCAGATTTCACAATGGAGTGGATTAGGGGTGGGAAAGAAAGAGGCGAGTTAAAAATGGCTCAAAAAAGACCTAAATGTATGAGCTAAAACTATAAAACTCTCAGAAGAATATAGGTCTAAATCTTCATGACCTTGGATTAGATAATGGTTTCTAAGATATGACAGCTATAGCACAAACAACAAAAGAAAAATTAGATAAAAGTGGACGTTCATAAAAATTAAAAACTGTTGTGATTCAGAGGACACCATCAAGAAAGTAAAAAGACAACCTACAGAATGGGAGAAAAAGTTTGCAAAATGTACATCTGATAAGGGTCTGCTATCCAGAATATATAAAGAACTCTTGTAAATAAAAAAAAAAAAAAAGACAAACAAGCCAATTAAAAAATGGGCAAAGAACTTAAATATATATTTATCGAAAGATATACAAATGGACAATAAGCATATGAAAAGATGTTCAGCATCATTAGTCATTAGGAAAATGCACATAAAAACCACAATGAGAGGTCATTTCACATCCACTAGGATGGCTATAAGCAAAAAAATGGAAAAGACTTCTGGGTAACATGGTGCTATATTCAGAAGCACCATGCCGTCCTTCCGCAGGAAAGAGCAGAAAAACTAAGTCAAATGGAGTCACACATCAATCCTGAACTCCGACGCATCAAATGAAGAGATAAAGAACTCACCCAAGCACCGAATGGAATAAGAAAATGACCATGAACAGACAGTGACTAGAGATACATGCAGAGGTCCCCTATCAGCTACAGCAGCACGGATCCGCCATCTGGGACTTCTATCAGAGATCAGTGAACAGGGGGTACGAGAAAGCAGCTTCATGGAGCTTCCACAGGAGACAAAAAACCAGTAACCAGTGATATAGGCTTTCCCACCCCCCCACCCTTCTTCACCCCCACTTAGCCTGCTCTGCTTTCTTCAGCCACAGTCTCTTGGCTGGGAAGCACCCTGGTGTTGCTTGGATTCCACCCGCTCGCACTGGCCAGAGACCTAAGTGCCTTTTGTTGGCTGCTTGTGTTGCTTTTTTCTGCTTCTTTACATTTCTTCCTTACCTCTCACCACCTCCCCCTCCTTTCTCTGAAATACCTGTCTGCATGAGCCATCTTTGCTTCTCCCTGAAAGGCTGCGAAATACCACTTGACTGTGAAACTGCTTCCCGGCCCATGTTGCCACGCTGATAGGAGTCCCCTGGGACTTTTTTGTTCGTTTGTTTGTTTGTTTGCTCTGATTTGTTCTGTTTTGATTTGTTTATCTGTTTTTCTTTTCTTGGCTTGGGAGCCCCTTCTAGCCGGGCAGTACCATGCGGCTTAGAAGCTATTCCCTTACTCTGCCCAGATGCTCAGGGACATCCCTGGGACCATTTCTTTTTTCTTGATTTTTTTGTTTGTTTTTGGGTTTTTTGTTTGTTTGTTTCTTTCTTTCTTTGTTTTGTTTTTTCCTCTCTTTTTGCCTTTTTATATTTCTTCATTTCCAGTTTCTCGATTTATTCATTTTTTTCTTTTACCTTTTTTATTTTTTTTTTTCATTTTTGTTTTTCCTCACTTCTCAGTCTCTCAACTCTCCAATGCAATAGCAAGCTCCTTTAGCAGTCTTTTTTGTTTGTGTGTATGTTTTTGGCTCCTTTCCCTCTCTCCTTTTCTCTCGTCTTTCCCATACCCATCTTAGCTCCACACATCACAATTTACCCCCTCCTTCCTGCCTACCGGCACCGTGCGCTGAACATCACACTCCCAAGCATCACAGACATGGACTACTGGAACCTGCATTGCACTGATTCCTGGTTTGCACTGTCAGCCCTGGTATGTGCCACAAACAACCCACCCCAGCAACTCTCCTTCAGCTGGACCTGCCCTGCTATACCATACCAGAGTGACGGACCCTGCCCATTGGAGAAGGAGGTGAATAGTATCATGCCCACAGACGAGCAAACAGCAAAGTACGCACAGCCCACCTGCTCAGACCTAACCAAATAAAACAAAAAAGCAGGATGAAACAAATCTACAATCAATAAATAAGGAAAATAGCCACTGAATGCCCTGAAGACAGCAAACAATATCAAAACATTTACAAAAACAAGACACGATGGCTCAAGTAGGCATCCAAAACAGAACACCAGATGACCTTCCAGTAGAAGAAAAGGCACTACACCTAACCGATAGGGAATTCAAATATGTAATACAATTATCCAAGAGATGAAGCAAAAAAAAAAGACAAAATGAGGAAAAAATAGACAAATTCATGGAAAAGGCAGACAAATTCATGAAAAACACAGACAAAAAAAATGGCAGAATTCAAGAAAATAATACAGGAACAAAATGTTAAAATAAATTTACAACTAGAAATCATACAAAAACAACCATTAGAAATCCAAAAGATAAAGAACAAGATTTCAGAGATCGACACTGTCACAGAGGGTTGAGGAGCAGGTTTGAAATGATGGAAGACAGGATCAGTGAAACTGAAGACAAACACTTGGCTGCAACTCTGTTTGAAGAAAAATCAGAAAAAAGAACAAAGAAAAATGAAGAAACCCTGAGAATTATGTCGGATACAATCAAAAGCAAAAAATCTACAAGTGATCGTAGTTCCAGAACAGGGGGAGAAAACAGAAAACACAGAGAGGATCATTAAAGAACTGCTGACAGAAAGCTTCCCCAATATCATGAAAGAAGAAAAGCTGATCATCCAAGAAGCTCAATGAACCCCATATAGGATACACCCCAAAAGAAAATCACCAAGGCATATCATAATCACACTTGCCAAAACCAAAGACAAACAAAGAATACTGAGAGCAGCTCGAGAAAGACAAAAAGTCACATACAGAGGAGAAACAATAAGACTAAGCTCGAATTATTCGGCAGAAACCATGCAGGCAAGAAGGCAATGGGATGACATATATAAAACCAAGAAAGAAAAAAATTGCCAGCCAAGAATAATATATCCTACAAAACTCTTGTTCAACTATGATGGTGAAATTAGGTCATTTCCAGATAAACAGAAACTAACGGACTACGTAAAAACCAAACCAAACTTACATGACTTATTAAAGGGAGTCCTTCAATCTAAGAACAAACAACATCAGACCACAGGCTGAATATAGGACACGGGATTGTACTAGCCAGATACCAACCTAGGAAATGAACTCTCAAGGACTGTGCAAAACCAAAAGAATTACAACAGGAAACCAGAGACGTTAATCTGCAAATGACAACAGCATCAGAACAATAAAAGAGGGAATAAATGGTGTAGGTATAGAATCTTCTAATGGAGAGGAAGGCAAGACGATACTAAGTAATAATAGACTGGTTCAAATCCAGGAAGATAAGGGTAAATTCCAAGGTAACCACAAAGAAAGTTAACAAACCTACTCATCAAAAATAAAGAAGAAAAACATGAAGTCTCAGTAAAAACAAAAGCTACAAAAACATAAGAAATGAAAAAAAAGCCACAAACAAAAGGAACTCGGCACAGGAGACTAAAAGGAACAAAGAAAACGTCAACATCACAAGAAAAGCACTACAAAATCCAATCCCACTCCGAGGAACATATCCTAGAGAAATAAGAACCATCACATGAATAGACATATACACACCCATAGTCATTGCAGCACTGTTCACAATAGATGCCCTAGATGAATGGATAAACAAACTATGCTACATATACACAATGGAGTATTATGCAAAGATAAAGAACAATGATGAATCTGTGAAGCATCTCATAATATGGATCAAACTAAAGGACATTATGCTGAGTGAAATAAGTTAATCACCAAAGGGCAAATATTGTATGAGACCTCTACTGTAAAAACTCATGTAAAAGTTTACACACAAAAATAAACAATCTTTGTTGATTACAAAGGATAGGGGGAACTAAATAGACAATAGATAAGTGGTAACTTTGGTGAAGGGTATGACAGTACACAATACTGGGGAAGCCAGCACAACTTGTACAAGGAAAGGTCATGGAAGCTCCATAGACACTTCCAAACTCCCTGAGGGACTGAATTGCTGGGTGGAGGGCTGTGGGGACTATGCTCTCAGGAAATATCTAGCTCAACTGGCATAACACAGTTTATAAAGGCAATGTTCTACATTCTACCTTGGTGAGTAGCATCTGGGGTCTTAAAAGCCTGTAAGCAGCCATCTAAGATACTCCACTGGTTTCGCCCCTTTGGGAGCAAGGGAGAATAAAGAAAACAAGAAACAAGGAAAAGATTTGTCCAAAGGACTAATGGACCCCAGCTACCATGGCCTCCAACAGACCAAGTCCAGTATAGCTAGATGGTGCCCGGCTACCACCACTGACTGCTCTGACCAGGATCACAATACAGCATCCTGGACAGAGGTGGAAAAGGATGTAGAACAAAATTCTAACTCACAAGAAAAAGACCAGATTTACTGGTCTGACAGGCTAGAGAAACCCCCAGACAGCATTTTAGCTCAGTGGTGAAGTCACTCCTGAAGTTCACTGTTCAGCCAGGGATTGGACAGCCTCATAAAACAAAATGGGACTAATGAGGCACAGCAGTCCAGGGACAAGGACTAGAAGGCAGGAGGGTATAGGAAAGCTGGTGATAGGGAACCCAAGGTTGAGAAGGGGCAGTGCTGACATGTCGTGGGGTTGTTAACCACTGTCATAGGGCAATATGTGTACTATTTAATGAGAAACTATCTGTTCTGCAAACTTTCACCTCAGGTGCAAAAAAAAGAATTACCTATGTGAGATCAAATTGACAACAGCAACTCAAAAGCTTTAAGTTTGATGAGAAGCTTAGGGGGCAGTGAGTTAAAGATACTGGTGATGGAATAATTTGGAAAAGGATAGTGAGAATAGCAGCACAACCGGAAGAATGTAATCAATGTCACTAAACTCTACATGTATAAACTTTTGAAATGGTGTAACTTTGGCTATACGTATTTTCACCAAAAAAAAAAAAAAAAGTCCTCCAAGGTTGAAAAGAGACTGTTGACATGTTGTGGGGTTGTTAACCAATGTCATAAAATGATATGTGTACTGACTGTTTAATGAGAAACTATTCTGTAAACCTTCATCTAAAGTACAATAAAAAAAAGAAAAAGGGAAAATACTAAGTGTTGGAGAGGATTTGGAGAAATTGGTCAATTTTCCAAGGATCACTTTAAGCCTTCAAAATATGTAAATACAAATTTTCTTTTACTTGCATGTAATTTTCTAGCATTATAATTTAAAATATTTACTTCTATCCTACTTTTCTTCTTCAGAAAATTTAATTATGTGTTTTAATTATCTATGCCTTTCTCTCATTTTCTGTGGCTTCATGTGGATTTTGGGCTCATGACAAATCATGTGTAGGATTTTCCTAGACTAGCAATAACAAACGATTCTACGGAGATGGCATAGAAGGGGTAGGTAGTTTACTCAAGTTTCTTATTTCAAGATCACGCTCTTTTGTAATGTAAAAGCCAGTTTTCTTTTAGAAATGGTAGGTTTAGGATGGTGGGGTTGGGGACTGGTCACTCTTCTGAGTTTGGTGTTGATACTCAATAAGGCTTACTTTCTACTTTCCCTTTATTACATTTGTTTATTTCTAAACACATTCCCCTCCAAATTGCCTGCCCCACCCTGAGAAGTAGTATTCAAGACCCCATCTGTTCCTGAACACTTTCACAACCCTGTCCTTTTGACTCTTCAGTGTGTTTAACTACTAGGTCTCTGACTATTCTCACTATTTCCCTTCTCATGGTGAAACCCTCTGTTTCTAGAAAAGAAACAAAGTTGATTTTATCTCTGATCTTCATGAATTAAATCCCCCCCATACACTCCTTTCTTTCACACTAGCCCCACCTATCACCTCTTGAATGGGTACTTGAACAGGCTCTGCTGGACTCAAATTTGACATTTGTAATCACAGTATTCGCTCCTGCATAGTTATGAGCTAAGCTCCTTTTATTGAGCTGTACGATTTATGGAGAATGAGAAGCAATTCAGATTTAACCCATTGCCATTGAGTCGATTCCGACTCATAGCGAGCCTATAAAACAGAGTAGAACTGCTCTGTGGGGTTTCCAAGGTGCAGCTGATGGATTTGAACTGCCGACCTTTTGGTTAACAGCCAAACTCTTAACCACTGTACCACCTGGCTCCAGGATCCCACTGGACCTGTTTTTTACATATATGTACTGAAACTCTGTAGTATCCTTTAGCCACATGAAATCTAGTTAGCCTCAGCGACCAATAGATTTAGGCAACTGTAATTATCCAGAAGGAATCGGAAATTCTTGTTCATTAATTTAAATACTTAAAAGTATGCAGTTTTAAGCCGAACCTAATATTTTACACATGTATCTTGATCTTTTTTTTTTTTTTTTTTTGGATAATATACAATTTTGGCTTTAATTTTCTTTTCTGAAAACTGGCAAATAAGGTAAAGACATCACAAAAAAAGAAAATTACAGACCAATATCCCTCATGAACATTGACACAAAAATTGATGTAAAAATTGATGGAGTACTACCAAATTCATTCTAGGAAGCCAGCATAACCCTGATACCAAAACCAGGTAAAGATACCACAGAAAAAGAAAATTACAAAACAATATCCCTCATGAACATTGATGCAAAAATCCTCAACAAAATTCTAGCCAATCGAATTCAGCAACATATCAAAAAAATAATTCACCATGATCAAGTGGGATTTATACTGGGTATGCAGGGATCGTTCAACATTAGAAAATCAATGTAATCCATCACATAAATAAAACAAAAGACAAGAACCACATGATCTTATCAATCAATGCACAAAAGCCATTTGACAAAGTCCAACACCAACTCATCATAAAAACTCTCAACAAAATAGGAATACAAGGGAAATACCTCAATATAATTAAGGATATTTATACAAAGCCAACAGCCAACATCATCCTAAATGGAGAGACTTTGAAAGCATTCTCCTTGAGAACAGGAACCAGAAAAGGATGCCATTTATCACAACTGTTAGTCAACATTGTGCTGGAGGTTCTAACCAGAGCAATTAGGCTAGAAAAAGAAATACAGGGCATCCATCTTGGTAGGGAAGAAGTCAAAGTATCTCTATTTGCAGATGATATGATCTTTTATGCACAGAATCCACAAGAAAACTACTGGAACCAATAGAAGATTTCAGCAAAGTTTCAGAAAACAAGATAAACATACAAAAATCAGTTGAATTCCTTTACACCAACAAAGAGAACCTTGAAGAGGAAATCACCAAATCAATACCATTTACAATACCATCCAAGAAGACAAAATACCTAGGAACAAATCCAACCAGAGATGTAAAAGACTTATACAATGAAAACTATAAGACACTACTGCAAGAAACCAAAAGAGACCTACATAAGTGGAAAAACATACCTTGCTCTTGGATAGGTAGACTCAACATCAGGAAATGTCAATTCTACCCAAAGAGATCTACAGATACAATGCAATCGCCATCCAGATTCCAACAGCATTTTTTAATGAGATGGAGAAACAAATCACCGACTTCATTTGCAAACGGAAGAGGCCCCAAATAAGGAAAGCATTACTCAAGAAGAAGAACAAAGTGGGAGGCCTCACACTACCTGATTTTAGAACCTATTATATCGCCACGGTAGTCATAACAGCCTAGTACTGGTACAACAACAGATACATAGACCAATGGAACAGAATTGAGAATCCAGACATAAATTCATCCACCTATAAGTAGCTGATATTTGACAACGGCCCAAAGTCTGTTAATTGGGAAAAAGACAGTCTCTTTAACAAATGGTGCTGGCATAACTGGCTATGACAAACCCAATCAGTGGCTAATCTCTAAAATCTACAAGATACTGCAAAACCTCAACAACAAAAAGAAAAATAACCCAATTAAAAAATGGGCAAAGGATATGAACAGGCACCTTGCCAAAGAAGATATTCAGGTGGCTAACAGACACAGGAAGAAATGCTCACGATCATTAGCCAATAGAGAAAAGCAGATCAAAACTACAATGAGATATCATGTCACCCCAACAAGGCTAGCATTAATCCAAAAAACACAAAATAATAAATGCTGGAGGGGTTGTGGAGACACTCGAACACTTATACGCTGCTGGTGGGAATGTAAACTAGTACAACCACTTTGGAAATCAATTTGGCACTTCCTTAAAAAGCTAGAAATAGAGTACCATATCATCCAACTATCCCACTCCTTGGAATATATCCTAGAGAAATAAGAGCCAACACACGAATAGATATATGCACACCCATGTTCACTGCAGCACTGTTTACAATAGCAAAAAGATGGAAACAACCTAGGTGCCCATCAACAGACAAATGGATAAACAAATTATGGTATAGCCACACAATGGAATACTATGCAACGATAAAGAACAATGATGAAGCCAAGAAACATAACATGGAGGAAGCTGGAGGTCATTATGCTGAGTGAATTTAGTCAGTCACAGAAGGACAAATATTGTATAAGACCACTATTGTAAGAACTCAAGAAAAGGTTTCAACACAGAAGAAAACATTCTTCGATGGTTACAAGGGCAGGGAGGGAGGGTGAAGGTTATTTACTAAGTAGGTAAGAATTATCTTAGGTGAAGGAAAGCACAGCACACACTAAAGGGGAAGTCAACACAAGTGGACTAAACCAAAGCTAAGAAGTTTCCTGAATACAATTAACACTTTGAGGGACAGAGTAGCAGGGTTAGGGGTTTGGGGACCATGCCTTCAGGGGACACCTAGGTCAATCGGCTTAACAAAGCTTATTAAGAAAATGTTCTGCATCCTACTTTGGTGAGTGGCATCTGGGGTCTTAAAAGCTTGCAAGCAGCCATCTAAGATGCATCAATTGGTCCCAACCACCTGGAGTAAAGGAGAATGAAGAACACCAAAGACACAAGGAAAGTAGTAGCCCAAGAAACAGAAAGGGCTGCATAAACCAGAGACTTCATCAACCTCAGACCAAAAGAGCTAGATGGTGCCCGGTTACCACCAGTGACCACCCTGACAGGGAACACAACAGAGTCCTGGATGGAGCAGGAGAAAGGTGGGGAGCAGAACTCAAATTCTAGTAAGAAGACCAGACTTAATGGTCTGACGGAGACTGGAGGAACTCCGGAAAGCACGGCCCCTGGATTCTCTATCAGCCCAGAACTAAAACAATTTCTGAGGCCAACTCTTCAGACAGGGATTGGACTGGACTGTGGGACATAGAGTGATACTTGTGAGGAGTGTGCCTCTTAGCTCAAGTAGATACAAGAGACTAAACGGGCTGCTTCTGTCTGGAGGTGAGATTGGAAGGCAGAGAGGGTTAGGAGCTGCTTAAATGGACATGGGGAATCAGGGGTGGAAAGGAGAAGCATGCTGTCACAGTACGGGGAGAGGAATTAAAGTCACATAACAGTGTATGCATAAATTTTTGTATTGGAAAAAATAAAAAAAAAACTGGCTAATATTTTAAACAGGTAAGAGGCAGAGTTTCTTTTTGGTTGTTATTTTATTGTTTTCTAGTATACATATCTGCAACGTAAGGAAATTGTGATGTAAAATCAACATACTGTCTAATATAGTTACATTATGAAGTCTAAAGGAATAAGGATTATTTTAAAACATTTCTTAATTTCCAGAAACATGCTTTTCAAATGGTTTGAAGATATCTCATAGGAAAATTACATTTCATATTATAAAACAGTAACAACACAGAAACACACACATTATGAATATTAAAAAATTATATATATATACATATATGTTTCTTGAAACACTATTCAGTTTGACTATGTTTGCTCAAATATTCGCTTCCAATTCCAATTTATTTTTTAAAATGCTGGTCATGACCCACTAAGCTGAATTCAAATTCACTAACAGCTCAAAGCTAAAAATTTTCATAGAGAAATCTTAACAGCTACTGCATTTGGAAAAATTCAGAAGGTGTTTCCCCGAGATTTGTTTTTTTAAATAAATCTATAGTCAATGTAATTGGTAGAACTCTATGTGCCCAGTATGTTCGTTATCTTGTGAAGAAACAGAAAAAAAAAATGCTTACCGCTTGTTGCAGTGGAGGTCATAGATTGGTGTTTTAAACTGAATGGACTTGACCATTTCCCCAGTGCGAAGTGAATATAGATCAACACAGCAGTAAGGAGGGCTTGTGCTAAAAGAACGTAAAAGCTACCATTAAAAAAAAAATGGGTGAGGGGAACAGTAATTTCCACATTTCCTTAGTAACATAATATTAAAATCCCTTATAAAAATAATTTTAGCAAATTGATTCCAACCTTCCAAAGAAGGATAATAATATATATAATGCAGGAATATAAAATTAGGTGAGAAATATAAACATAATCCACCAAATTAACATTATATATAGAAGAAAAATCATATGATTATCTCAATAAGTACAGCAAAGCATTTGTTTAAATTAAAAATCCAAACATGATAAGAAATAATCTGATTAAGGATACGAACATTAAGAACAAACACTACTAAACATCATTCATAACTGTGACACTGAAAGCTTTCCCCCTAAAATCAGGAACTAGGTAAGAATGTTCACTATTAACCACTTCTATTCAACATAATATGGAGGTCCTGAGCACCAAGAAGAAATAAAGCTCTCATTATTTGCAGAAAACCCAATAATACAAATTTTGTAAACAGAAAACTACAAATAGCCTCATAATACAAACCATCAGAATTAATATGTAAATTTGCCAGTCACTATTAACACATAAATATCACCTGTATTTTTGTATACTAAACCCAACAATCAGAAAATAATATCTTAAAACAGTATCATATACAGGTGCATAAAAAATACCAAGAACACTAAACACCATGGGACAGACCAAGGAAATATTTGTAAAATATTTACACAAATACACTTATGTTAGAATATTATGTAGTTGTAAAAAGGAATGAAGTTCTCATATATGTTATGACTCAGATGAATCTTGAAGACATTATGCTAAGTGAAATAAATACGCTAGACACAAAAGGACGACTATTGAATCCTTCCACTTATACAACATATCTACAATAGGCAAACTCATACAGACACAAAGTAGAATAGAAGTTACCAACGGCTGAGTGAAGGGGGAATAAGGAATTATTGATTAATGGGTCTAGAGTTTTCTGTCTGAGATGACAAAAAAATTTGGAAATAAATAGTCGTGATAGTTACACAACATTGTGAATGCACCTGACACTACTGAACAGTATACTTAAAAAATGTTAATATGGTAAATTTTATGTTGTACATATTTTACCACAATAAAAAATAAATTAACTAAAGACAGATGGGCATAATATTTAGAAAGACATTCTGCTAATAAAGATACATAAATAACAACTAAGCACGGGAAAAAATACTCAACATCACTAATCATCAGAGAAATGCAAATCAGAACCACAAAGGAGTGCTGTTGGATGGTGCAATGGTTAAGCGGCTAGGCTGCTAAGCAAAGTTCAGTGGTTCAAACCCATCAGCCACTCCATGGGAGAAAAGAATTGGCAATCTGCTTCCATAATGATTACAGTCTGGGAAACCCTATGGGACAGTTATACTCTGTCATGTAGGGTCACTATAAGTCAGAATCAACTCAGTGACATTATGGACATTGAACTGTTTGGACAACAACAAGGGATAAAACTACATCCCCTAGAATGGTTAAAATTAAAACGACTGCCAATATCAACTGATGGCAAAAAAGTAATTGAAACTTTCATACATTTCTTTGACAATGAAAAAGTCACTTTTAAAAATAGTTTAGCTGTTTCAAAAACACTGGAAATAACAAATGTTGGAGGGGCTGCAGGGAGATCGGAACACTTATGCACTACTGGTGGGAATGCAAAATGATACAACCATTTTGGAAAATGATATGGCGCTTCCTCAGAAAGCTAGAAATAGACATACCATTCGAACCAGCAATCCCACTCCTAGGAATATATCCTAGAGAAATAAGACTCATCACTCGAATAGACATATGCACACCTATGTTCATAGCAGCATTGTTCGCAATAGCAAAACGATGGAAACAACCTAGATGCCCATCAACAGATGAATGGATAAACAAACTATGGTACATACACACAATGGAGTACTATGCAACGAGAAAGAACAACAATGAATCTGTGAACCATCTCATAACATGGATGAAACTGGAGGACATTATGCTGAGTGAAATAAGTCAATCACAAAAGGACAAATATTGTATGAGACCTCTATTGTAAAAACCCATGAAAAAGTTCACACACAAAATGTAACAATCTTTGTTGGTTACCAGGGATGGGGGCAGTTATTAAATAGACAATAGATAAGTGGTATCTTGGGTGAAGGGTGAGACCGTACACAATACAGGAGAAACTAGCACAACTTGTACAAGGAAAGGTCATGGAAGCCCCGCAGACACATCCAAACTCCCTGAGGGACTGAATTGCTGGGCGGAGGGCTCTGGGGAATATCTAGCTCAATTGGCATGACACAGCTTATAAAGACAATGCTCTACATTCTACCTTGGTGAGTAGCGTCTGGGGTCTTAAAAGCCTGTGAGCGGCCATCTAAGATACTCCACTGGTCTCATCCCTTCGGGAGCAAGGGAGAATAAAGAAAACAAGAAACAAAGAAAAGATTTGTCCAAAGGACTAATGGACCCCAGCTACCATGGCCTCCAACAGACCAAGTCCAGTATAGCTAGATGGTGCCCGGCTACCACCACTGACTGCTCTGACCAGGATCACAACAGAGGGTTCTGGACAGAGCTGGAGAAGGATGTAGAACAAAATTCTAACTCACTAAAAAAAGACCAGATTTACTGGCCTAAAGGAGACTGGAGAAACCCCAAGCGTATGGCCCCCAGACACTCTTTTAGCTCAGTGGTGAAGTCATTTCCGAGGTTCACCGTTCAGCCGGGGAGTGGACAGACCCATAAAATCAAATGGGACTAATGAGGCACAGCAGTCCAGGGACAAGGGCCAGAAGGCAGAAGGGGACAGGGAAGCTGGTGATAGGGAACCCAAGGTTGAGTAAGGATAGTGTTGATGTGTTGTGAGGTTGTTAACCATTGTCATAGGGTAACGTGTACTAACTGTTAAATGAGAAACTATTTTGTTCTGTAAGCCTTCATCTAAAGTGAAAATAGCAGCACAACTGGAAGAGCATAGTCGATGTCACTGAACTGTGCATGTAGAAATTTTTGAAATGGTGTATCTTTGGCTATGTATATTTTCAACAAAAAAAAAAAGCTCGAGAAGGGAGAGGGTTGACATGCTGTGGGGTTGTCAACCAATGTCATAAAACAACACGTGTACTACTGTGTCATGAGAAACTATTTGTTTTGTAAGCCTTCACCTGAAGTAGAATTAAAAAAAAAAAAAAAAAAAGCTTGCGAGCAGCCACCTAAGATACATCTATTGGTCCTATCCCATCTGGAGCAAAGGGGAATGACGAAAACCAAAGATACAAGGAAAATATTGGTCCAAAGGACTAATGGACTACATGATCCACAGCCTCCACCAGCTGGAGCCCAGAATAATTAGATGGTGCCCAGTTATCACCACCGACCGCTCTGACAGGGATCACAATAAAGGGTCTCAGACAGAGCAGGAGAAAAATGAAGAACAAAATTCAAATTCACTAAAAAGGCCAGACTTACTGGTCTGACAGAGACTGGAGGATCCCTGAGACTGTGGCCCCCAGACACACTCCTAATTAAGAACTGAAGCCACTCTTCAAGTCCACCTTTCAGTCAAAGATTAGACAACCAATAAAACAAACAAAAACACATGTGAGGAACTAGCTTCTTAGTTCAGTGAACTATACAAGACCAAATGTGGGCAACACCTGCCCAAAAGCAAAGACAAGAGGCAGGAAGGGACAGGAAAGACACAGGGAACCCGGAATGGAAAGGAGGAGAGTGCTGACACATGGCTGGGATTGCAACCAATACTACAAAACAAGTCCTTTTATGTTAAAATCTAGAAAAGGCAAAACATAATAATAGGAAACAGATAAGTAGTTGTTAGGGGCCAGGGATGAAGAGAAGGTATAGAGTGCAAAGTGACAGAAGAATCTTACTGAAGTAATGAAAATGTGTCATATCTCGCATACAGTTGTCAAAACTGTAGGGAGGGAAAGAATCTACTGATACATGAAATTCTATCTCTAAAACTGCTACAAGGCAAAAATTCTTATCTTATTCCATTCCTATACTGAGAAGGAATGAGTTAATAATGAAGGAAATCAAACATTTTGCCAGACCAACCCGCAGGGAAACAACAGCTTGTCAGTTTCAATTAGCAGCTCATTATGGCTACAGCAAACTAGATACTGAAATTCTGATCACTTCACTGCCATCCATACAATGTCACAACTGAGATTCTTCCTGTAGAGAGACCTCAGTCAGTAAAAGTAGACAAAACAAAAGCTATGAAGGTTCAGTTCAGAGCTGACTGAACAAGGCTTAGAAGAACTAGAAACTCTACCAATATATGGAAAAAATCTCTCATTCAGAGTCTAATAAAGAAAAATAATTCTTTAAAACAAGAGCCTTTACAATGTCACACATTCACTGAGCAATCAGCATACTTCCTGCCAATAACACAGTTGTGTGCGTGCCTGACATATCCTTTTGTCCTGTTTTCTCTTGTTTTAAAAAAGTTTTGACCATTCCCAGGGGACACAGCAAAACAATCCCGGTTTTAGTCAAGGGCTGGCTGATGAAAAAGTTTTCCACATAAAATAGTCAATAATCATGCTCCATAACAGAAAGGATGTATATTACAGCAAAATACACAGATATAAAACAAGCTTTTACTTTCTACACATATGACATAGGAAACAGTGCCACAGGAAAGTTGTACACTTGATATGCTTTCTACAAAGTTCAACTAGATTAACATTTTTAAAAGTTCATGTCTGACATTTAAACATAAAGATATAACTTCATATTAAAGACAAACCTAAAAATTGAAGAAAAAAATTTTCCAGCAGGCATTTTGAGAGAAAAATTTAAAACGTGAATAAACCTATTTCAAGTAAAATCAACGGCTGGAGGAAAAGCAGAAATATTACAATGTTTATTACTAAGTGGCTAAATGCCCAACCTCGCTATCCTTTGCAATAAGTAGATATCAACATGCAGAGTAAAGTTATTTTCTACTTTTCATGATAAATATAAAATAGAAATGAATACAAATTCTCCTTCAGTGACCTTTATCCCCTAAGTAACCTGTTTTATAGTGAATTACCAAGCATGTGTACTTAAAAAAATTTTATCACAAAAATCTGTTCCCTACTTTACATGTGACCTACATCTATAAAGAAAGTTATTAACCTTTTATTAGGGTGGAAAAGTACTAGTTTTGAAATATTACAACAACCAAACCTAAAGAATTTACACATTTAATTCATTTCAATGAAAAAGGCTGATTACATCTATTTAAAGAACTAATTTTTAAAAAGTGCTTCCACTATTGAAAATGAAATGGTAAATTAAGCAGTTATTAACCATAAACAAAACAGTTAAACTGGGTTTCTTAAAATATCTTAAAAAGAAAAATACTGAAAATGTTGTCATACAGAAATAAACGCTAAGAAAGCACTATACATTTTCATCTAAAAAAAAAAAAAAACTAGTTTCAGAACTAGACAAATAATTATACTTACCTAAAAGATATTCTGTTAAACTCTCAATAATCATATATATCTTAAATTCAAGCCTATATATTCTTTAAAATTCTAAAAATCTATTAACCTATTCCCCGTATTCTTCATTTCTCCCTTTAATAAATAAAAAATATGTTGAGTCTTCATTATAACCTATATAATCAAATCTTAAGTCACAGGCATTTCTATAAAAAGCAATGGAAAAGATGGTAGTTCTTTGCAGACAGCACCATTAAACCAATTACTACATGAGAATTAGAAAATGATTTTGCAAAAAATGATTTCCTGAAATTGAAAATTAATACATAGCCTTCGTTTAAGAAAGTGAAGAAGCACAGACATTTCACAGAAGATATACAGATGGCATGATTAGCCATTAAACACTGTGGTCAAGTTGATTCCAACTCAAAATTACCCTACAGGACAGAGTAGAACGGTCCCATAAGGTTTCCAAGGCTGTAAATGTTTATGCAAGCAGATTGCCACATCTTTGTCCCGGGGAGCAGCTGGTGGGTTTGAACCGCCATTTCAGTTAGCAGCTGAGCACATTAACCACTGTGCCACCAGGACTCCTGATTAGCCATTAGAGAACTATAAAATGAAACCACTAAGAGGTACAACTATACATCTATCAGAATTGCTAAAATTAAAAAAAGTGACAATAATAAATACTGGTGAGTATGAGAAGAAATTGAATCGCTCATATATCACTGGACAAAAGTTAAGCAGTTTCTTATAAAACTATGAAACTTGCATATGAACCAGTAGAGTGAGAAGAAGATAACAAAGCCCACTGAAAATAAATGAGAAAATATAGCAAGAGGTAGAGGATGATGTAAAGTAGAAGGTCTTTTTAGTTTATATATAGTGGAAGAAACGTAACCATGTTCAAAAGTGCACTAAAAGGTTCCAATTCGAAGGGAGACAGTGAAAAAACAAGATTCTGTAAGCTTCCTAATATGGCTAAATCAAATGGAATCCAAAGTCCAAATGAAAGAACTGGCCTTCGATCATGGAAAGGATACACTATCTACTAAAACAACAGAAGCAAAAGAAGTACGTAGGCTTGATAGCTTAAAAGTAGAAAGATGGAAGTTTGAGGGAAATGGGGAAGGTTTCAAAGACCAGTGAGTTGACTAGAAAATCAGCAATACTGCCATACAATGTTGAGGGTCCAAGTGAGGTTAGTGATCACAAATCTGCCCTGTAACGTGACTTTATATGTTGCCTAAAATTTAAGCATGGAAATCTGGCAGACTGGAACAATGAAAGGACAGCAAGACAAAGAAATTCAGGCCTACTGAAATGGTGGACCATAGAATCAAAGCTGCAAAAGTGAAATGAAGAAAAGGGTAAGAATTCTGTAAGGCAGAAAAACAGTCATGTCTGGAGGTTTCAAAAACAAAGGAATACCTGAAATTACAGGTGAGGATAAAGTAGAATATCATTTTATAAAATTTATAGCCATAAAATATGCAGCATTGAGGAATCTGCAAAAATAATTTAAAATGTAAATTACAGGATATTTGTATGTATACCCCATTTTATGCAAATAACGTGTGGTATAATAATCTGTTTTTTGCCAACCGTGCAACCCCCCTCCTCGCTATTTTCATAAGTGAGCTATGCACACGTTATGTGTGGGCAGGTAATTTATGTGGGCATGTTATTTGCAAAAAACAACAGTATTCATGAGGGATATTGATCTGTAATTTTTGTTTTTGTGTTGCCCCTATCTGGTGTAGTATTAGAATAATACTGGCCTCATAAAATGAGTTGAGAAGTAAGAGTTGTTTCCTATTCTATTTTTCTCAAAGAGACTGCATAAATAAGTGTTAATTTTTCTTCAAATGGTAGAATTTTCCTGTGAAGACTTCTGTGCCAGGAAATATCTCTTTTGGAAGATTTTTAATTACAAATTCTATCACCTTAGTAGTTTCAGGGCTATTCATATTATCTGTTGTGTCTTGGTTGGGTTTTAATAGTCTGTGTTTTTCAAGAAATTGGCCCATTTCTCTAAGTTGCAAAAAGAGGTAATTTTAAATGTGAGTTCCAGGATTTTTGCATCTGTATTTGTGAGGGATACTGATCTGTAGTTTTCTTCTTTACTACGGTCTTTGGTTTGGGTAGCAGGTAATACTATCGTCATAAAATGAATTAGGAAGTGGTCCCTCCTCTTCTATATTCTCAAAGAGATTGTGCAGAACTGGTGCTATTCTTCTTCAAATATTAGGTAGAATTTATCAATAAAACCATGTGGATCGGGAGATCTCTTTGATGGGAATTCTTAAATTACAAATTCAATTTTCTTAATAGTTACAGGGCTACTCAAATTATCTATTTCATATTGGGTGAGCTGCAGTAATTTGTGTTTTTCAGAGAATTGGTCCATTTCATCTAAGTTGTCAAATTTATGTGTATAGTGTTTTGTAGTATTTCCTTATTATCCTTTGCATGTCTGCAAGTTGTCATTCCAGATACTGATAACCTGTGTTTTCACAAAATTATATAGTGTGATAACCTGTTGTTGCAAATATCCACTAATAATAGGAGCACGTTGTTGTTGTTGTTAGGTGCTGAGCTGGTTCCAACTCACAGCCACCCTATATACAGCAGAACGAAACATTGCCCAGTCATGCACCATCCTCACAATCATTGCTACGTTTGAGCTCACTGTTGCAGCCACTGTGTCAACCCATTTCGTTAAGGGCCTTCTTCTTTTTCACTAACCCTCTACTTTACCAAGCATGATGTCCTTCTCCAGGGGCTGGTCCCTCCTGAAAATATATCCAAAGTACGGGAGACGAAGTTTCGCCATTCTCACTTCTAAGGAGTATTCTGGCTGTACTTCTTCCAAGACAGATTTGTTCGTTCTTCCGGCAGTCCATGGTATGTTCAATATTCTTTGCCAACACCATAATTCAAAGGTGTTCTTCTTCAGTCTTCCTTGTATAGTGTGATACCTATATATCAACAATTCTTCAGACAAACTACAATGATATCCTCCCAGCTTGAAATACTTGCTTCTTCCTTTGAAAAGGACCTGCCAGCCCACAATCAACTTACAGAGAAATGTCCCATTCACCATCCCATGATAAGAAGGCGGTCCTAAATGACCATGCTCTTGAACACAAGGGCCCTTCTCCTAATCAGACCAGAGTAGTTATCTGACCCAAGGACAAGAAATTCACAGGTTGGCATGAAGTGAAAACCTCTATTCATTTAGAAACAACTATAATCAAGTTCTGAGAACATCTCCCCTCAATTTTTCTCCCAAGACAAAATGACCAACTTCTGGAACTTTGAGGGGAGAAAACTAGGGCACTGTGGTGGGAACACAAATGGTTATGCTGACACTCATCTGATGGTTTTGGCAGTCTTAAAAATGACTTCTGTTGACAGAAAAAAGAGTAAGGTATATAATGAGTCAGTAGAAACAGAACAGTCCTGCTGTTGAGAGAAATTAGTCTCAACAGTTTTACTGGCCACTGTACTCTTCCAAACTACATTCCAAAATCTCTGAAAGATGGCTACCCTAGGTTTACTATGGTAGAAATGTATTTTGATTTTATTTTATAATATATTCTTATTAATTATTCTTATTAACAATTTTGTGAGTATACTAAAAACCACAGAATTGTACACTGTAAAATGGTGAATTTTACAATATGTTAATTTTATGGTATGTGAGTCTCAATTAAAAAAAAAACAGAAAACAAATGAATTCTATATATGGGAAATATATTAGAAATATATATTTTTTCCATTTTTTAAATATAATTTTAAATCACCCCATTTTAACTGTATGATACAGTAAGTCCAATGTACAGTCATGTAACCCCCACTACCACCAAAATTTAGTTTTCATCAATCCAAAAGTTCTCCCAACAATTTCATAGTATTTTCTTTATTAGCATATTAGCTGTACTTCTTGCTATTCAGTAAGATGACAATACAATTAAAAACAGGTGTGATTAAAAAGACATCACTGAAGAAGGTATATGAAACACTGCCCTCAATTAAAGCTTATTAGAATGATCAGATTAAAAAGATTGCCAACACTGATCTTGATGAAGTTGTAGAGTAACTTGTCTCATATATTGCTGGTAGAAATATAAAATGGTTCAATTACTTTGGAAAACAGTATGGCAGTTTCTAATAAACTGACCCTATGAACCACCAAATCCACTCCTCAAAATAGAAATAAAACACATGTTCACAAAGCCTTGTAAGCAAATGTTCACGGTAGCTTTATTTATGAAACAAAACCGAAGAACTCACTTTCAGAATCTGGAAGAAACTGTGGTATATTCATACATGGGGTACTATCTGGCAATAAAAAACTACAAACTACTAATTCATACAGTAACATGGATGAAAGAAACCAGAAACAATGGGGTACATACTGTATGATTTCACTTATATGAAATTCTACAAAGGGGTAAAGTTAATCTATATGTGACAGAAAGGGAGCCCTGGTGATTAAGAGCTCAGCTGTTAACAAAAAGGTCGGCAATCTAAATCTACCAGTCACTCCTTGGAAACCCTATGGGGGAGTTCTACACTGTCCTATAGGGTAGCTGTGAGTCGAAATAGGCCTGACGGCAACAGGTTTGGTTTGCTTTTTTTTTTGGTGACAGAAAGTGTGCCAGCAGGTTCCTGTGGATGATAGGAGTGAGATAGTGACTACTAAGCCATATCTTGATGGTGGCAGTGGTTGCATGGCTATAAATATATTTGTTGTTTTTAGTGCTGTTAGTTGTCATTGATTCCTACTCCTGGCTACCCCATGTGTGCAGAAGAACTGCTCCATAGGGTTTTCAAGGCTGTGATCTTTCAGAAGCAGATTGCCAGGCCTATCTCCCAAGTTGCCTCTTGGGGAATGTGAACCGTTAACCTTTCAGCTAGTAGTATTAGTTAAGTGATTAACCATTTATGCCACCCAAATTGATAGTGCATCAAATTGTACTCTAAAAATAGAAATGTAAATGAGACCTCAATAGCGTTGATTTTTTTTAAAAGATAAAATTATACAAAAACAAAAGTAGCCCATATAGCACTACAAATTACTAAAAGGCCACCCCTCCTCCAGGCAGACAAAACTTGGCAAATTTTAGGCAGGCTTTCAACCTCCATTCTCTCCATCAGCCGATGCCATTGTGCAGTGACCAACCAACCCAACCATGTAACAACGTGTCATGTAACTACAAAACCAAACTCATTGCCGTCGAGTTGACTGCAACTCATAGCGACCCTATAGGACAGAACAGAACTGCTCCATAGGGTTTCCAAGGAGTGGCTGGTGGATTCCAACTGCCAACCTTTTGGTTAGCAGCTGAATGCTTAACCACTGTGCCACCAGGGCTCCTCATGTAAGTATGGCACCTAAAAAACAAAACCAACAGAAAAAATAGGTTACTATGTTGGGAGAATAGAGAAGGGTAGGTGATGGGAGTGTCCTAACACCTCACATACTATAGGAAGGAATTTAAAAGATAATAATAAATTTATATTGGCTATGTACTCTATGGGGCAGTTCCACCTGTCCTACAGGGTTGCTATGAGTCGGAATCGACTCAACAGCAATGGGTTTTTTTTTTTTTTTTTTTTATATTTGTATATTACTCTATGGGAGCCCTGGCAGTGTAGCGGTTATGAGCTCAGCTGCTAACCAAAAGGTTGGCCATTCTAATCCATCAGACGCTCCTTGGAAACCATATAGGGCAGTTCTACTCTGTCCGACAGGGTCACTAAAAGTCAGAATCAACTCGACGGCAAGGGGTTTGGTTTTTGGGTTTTATACACTCTATGCCAGGCTAAAATCTTTGTCCTGATTGAGCATAATCTAGTAGGTGAAGACAGATGTAAACACATAAATAAGAAAAATAAATTGAATATTACATGTTGGTAAATTACATGTATAAAGAAAAACACAGTAAAGAAAGAGGTTAAGAAGTACAGGACATGAAAGTATATGCATCACTGTCCATAGAGCCATATGAGGATTGGAAAGCAAGAGAATTAGAAATGACCTGGGAGTATTTGTTTCTTTATGACTGAAACAAACCTGTAAACAGGCACAATCTATTGTGACAGTCACAACATAGATAATGGCAGTGAGACTGTGAATGCCGGCAGAAAATCACGAGAGTACACCTTGCCAGGAGTATGGTAAGGGCGCTTCCTCTTAACTGCAACCAGTGGTGATACAGAGGCTAGGAAAAAGGCATTACCTCTAGTAAATGATTTAAATATAAACATATACCAAGAATCACACGTTTCCTAATGCATTTACCAAATGCAGTAAGGCTGTCCACCACAAAACAAATATAAGGACAAAATTCCATTGCAATCAAAAGATTGCTTGTTTTAAAACATTATTATCTGATGATTTGTGGTTAAAGCAGTGATAGGAAATACACATCACTCACTTCTGTGAATGAGTCATATTAATCAAAGAACTTGTTCCAAAGTAGAAAAGTATACATTGAAAAATCTCTTGGGCATATACATAGAACTGAAATTGTTAGATCATAAAGTAACTCTATGTTAATTTTTTGAGGAACCATCAAACTGCTTTCCATAGCAGCTGCACTAAATTACATTCCCACCAGCAATGAACGAGGGTTTCAGTTTCTAAATATCCTCACCAACACTTGTTATTTTTGCCCTCCTTTATTTTTATAATAATCATTTTACTGTTTGTGAACTGATATCTCATTTGTTTTGATTTGAATTTCCCTGATCCCTAATCTAATGACAGTGAACACTTTTTCATGTGTTTATGGGCCATTTGTGTTCCTTCTTAGGAGGAATATCTATTCAAGTCCTTTGTTCACTTTTTAAGTGAGTTGTTTGTCTTTTTGTTGTTGGGTTGTAGGAGTTGTATCTATCAAGGTCAACTTTTCAATTTTTTATAATCGTATGTTTTTATTTACATTCACATAGATTTTCTTTATTAGAAATAATCATTTAACTGGACATTGTTTTCAAAATAGTTTTTATATATAATGCAATAAACATCACTTTAAGGCAATGTGAAATATGGCTTTTATAATTTCAAATTTCTAAACATAATACCATTTTCGTTTACAAAGACTTTTATTATTTTTATTCATGATATTTAACAGATTGAACCAAAATTGGGAAAAGCGGAACAAAGTATTTTAGAAAGTGACATTTTCCAAGAATGTGCATACATAAGTTAAACACAAAATAGCAAAGACATTTTAAATCTACCACAAATTGTAAGAAGCCTGGAAACACTTATATTTAAATGGAAAAAATCTGCACAACCTTCGACATGTGTTACTGGATCTAATCCTTTAAATGTAAGAGGAAAATTTTTGATAGTATTACATTATTTGTATTCTTCAGCTCCTATAGAACAAAAACCAGTTGGCCTCATTTTTTATTAAGTAATCAAAAATAAAATGCAAAGAAGATGGAAACTTAATCATATTAAAAGCTAAATTTGTGATTAGCCTAGTTAATAATAACATTTTTCTTCTGCAGATTTCTAAATAAACAAAGGCTAATTAAACTTCTCAACACTTCCATAACTTGATAGTGGTATAAGTGATGCTTTTACATGGGGAGAAAACCAGGCAGTAAGGGGTAAATCAATTTTTTTCAAACAAATATTGGAGGTAATGTTAGAATTATGGTTGAAATCAAATGTTCCTCTTTAATCCAAAATAAACCAAATCAAAACAAAGCCAATTGCCTTTTAAGTACATTCTGATTCATGGCAACCCCATGTGTTCAGAGAAGAACTGAACACCATAGGGTTTTCTAGGCTGTGGCCTTTCAGAAAGAGATCACCAGGCCTTTCTTCTAAGGCACCTCTGGGTAGGTTCGAATCGTGAACTTTTTGGTTAGTAGTCCAAAAACACAATACATTTGTATTGAAAAAATTAAGTTTCTATCATATGCAATTAAATTCAAAGACAATTTAGAAACAGTCTCTACTTTTACATTTCAAATGACTTCAAGCTGAAGCTGATCTTATCAATCATTAACCCCCTCCCTTTCCTTTGTTCTCTATGTATATAGACTCTTCTCTCCCCTTAAACAGTGGAGTGCTTTATATTTTTACTTAGTGCTGCCCAGCTTGAACTGTATTATTCCACAATAAAACTCCTTTTCTGTCACTCCTAACACAGTACAAGATTTTTTCCCTGACATTTCTGGTGTCAGAAGCAGGACTTCAAAGGTGCATTATCTTTAACAATCCCCAGGGCATCCGGACACAGGCATGGACCCCACTTTGGGCTCTCCATTTCCATGAATACTTTGGAATCGTTTAAGGTAAAAGACCTCTCGAATCCAAGATCCACTCCCTTGCATTGGTAACTCTTCGACTTTTACTGTGGATTTGTTTTGGTTCTTGCAAATAAAAGTTTATTTTGCTGTAACTATCATTATAAAATAGGGAATGCTGTGTCTAAAGGAGATTTGGAGCCACCTTCTGGGACTGCTCACTGCATGAACAAGCATTATGGTACCTGATCGTGCACATGTTTGTCTGTCTGGCATAACTTCACTTGAGACAGTTTGGAAAATCAGTGCCCACTTTGGGGTTCTTTTGATTTAAGTTAACTTTTCTGCACAGCAAGTTAGAGAACTGAGAATCCAGGATTAAACAGTCCCAGTGGGATGCCTGTTTTGACTGGTATATTGAGGTCTCTAAAAGACATCAAAACAGTAAAACTCCTTCCCTGCAGGACAGTCTCTAAATTAACTATGCAGAATAAAGAATCACAGTGTCAAATTTAAGTTTCCATCCCTTCTGCTCCGCTGCCAGCTGTGACCCCTTTATTCCCTTCCTTGCGTTCCTTCTCCTCTGATAACATTTCATCTGAACTTCTCTTTTTCCCTAAAAAACCAGCAAATAAACCTGAAATGTCCTTTAAAATAGCCCCAGCAGTGATGTTGAAGATTCCTCTCATATCACTTTTTCCCGGTGGACATGCTCAGAATTATGCAGCATTGTGAAAGATTTTCCAAAACTCCGTAAGGGCCCCTACAAATTTTCTAAATTTTTTACAAATTGTTAAAGAATTTAAAACCCAGCCTGGGCTCCCCAATTTATATCAGCTTGTTCACATGATCACTGGCCCAGGGGAAGCTCAATTATGGCTAGAACAGGCAGAATGGAAAGATCCCAAGGACAGTTTAGCCTTAAATATTGATAAAACGGCCACTTAGCTGTTGGGAGAACTCTCAGGTAATAAGTAAAAGATTGCTGGAGGCTATCCCAAAGGCCTTTCCCCCACTAACTGATTGGACTAAAATTCACTTTTATAAACAAAATAAAGACGAGAGTATTTATGATTATCAGACTCGGTAGCTCCATTAAGTTTTCCAAACACTCTAGATTCAATTTAATCATGCCTGGTGCCTCAGGCACTTTCAATGCTGTTTTAATATCTGGTCTTAAATGTGAGATCTCAGCCTTAGTAAACTGACACCGATTAGACTGGGAGACAGCTTCTATTGTTGAGCTAACCAACTTGGCTTACCAACTTTCCCAGACTCCTGAAGTCGAAATGTTTCAAAGGCTAGTAAATTAATGGCTCTTCAGTGGCAACACTTACAATACCTTAGGGAAAATAAAAATGCGAACCTTCCAATGGCACAAAGATGGGTATTTGTCACCACTGTAAAACACCTGGCCATTGGAAAAATGAGTGCTATAAGTTCAAAATTCAAAAAGATTTATCTAAACCTCTGCCAAAAATTCCCCAGTATCCACTCAAACAAAAGGCAAAAAAAGGAGTAGCTCCCATCATACAAGCTTTCCTTTCTAAATGTTAATTGTCCCTTGTACCAGCCCTTGTAATATTTCTGTTCTTTCAGTTAGAAAACCAAATAATAGAGGCTGGAGATTTGTACAAGATTTGTGTGTAAATCAACTGTATTGTTATTCCTAGATTCCCAGTAGTCACTATTCCTCATTTATTACTTTCCGATGTCCCTTCAGATTCAACTCATTCTATGGTAGTGGATCTTTACAGTGCCTTTTTCAGTATTCCTGTGCATTCTGAAAGTCAATATGTGTCTGCTTTTACCTAGGAAAATCAACAATTTACCAGGACTGTAATGCCCCAAAGATTTACTGAATCTCCAGCTTATTTTTCTCAGATTCTGCAAGCTGATTGGCAGGCTTTATAGTTTACAAACAAATCTACATTACTCCAATACGTCAATGATTTGCTAGTTTTATCAATCTTCTGACAAGCCTGCCTTGACGACAGTATAGCTTTATGAAAACATCTGGCTGTTGGTGGACATAAGGTATCCAGCAAAAAATTACAATTGGCTCAGCCTTCTGTTAAATATTTGGTCACCTAATTTCTGCAGAAGGTATCTCTATTGATCCTAAATGGAAACAAGCTATTCTTGTCTTTCCTATGCCCAAAACAAAGAAACAGCTATGGGCGTTTCTAGAACTCTGTGGCTATTGTCGAATCTGGATTCTCAATTTTTCTTTGTTGGATCAACCTTTATACACATATTTAAAAGCCTCTCAGCCAGATTCATTCCAAATTGCACCAGATGATCAAGAAGCCTTAGTTGAATTAAAAGGGGCTTTAATGAACACACCTGCTCTAATTACCACTGAGATTCGAACATAAAGTATCTGGAAACACTTTAGATGCACTAACTCAAAAACATGGAGGACAACAAAGATCTATAGGTTATTTTAGCCTCCCTGCCTTAGGGCTGTGGCTGCTACTGCCAAACTAGTGGAAACCACAGCAGATGTGGTGCTGGGAAATTTTTTAGATGTCTATGTCCCCATGCTGTGTCTGCGTTACTTAATTCTGCCTTGACACAACATCTTTGTGCCAGCAGACTCACCTTCTATGAAGTTCTCCTCGTGGTTGCATCTAACATTAGGCTACACTCCAGGGCCTTTTTAAATCCAGCTAATCTTCTCCCCACAACTAATGAGAACAACGATTCTACACATGATTGTCTAGAGTTTACTGAGTAATTTTAACCCCTCAGAAACACTTTAAAGAGACCACTTTAACTAATCCTGATTTAGTTTTATTTGTGGAAGGTTCCTATTTAAAACCTAATCTTAAAATCTAATCCATGAAATGCTGTACTTCAAAACCACTTGACTCTTCACATAAAATCATGCTGGTTTCACAAGCTTTCACCAATGATCTTGTTGTTTAATCACCTCCTTTTTGTCTCCTTGGATATTTTCATCTTGACTTCTACCATTCTGTTCTGACTGAGAAATGTTCCTTGAACGTGGCCTTGTCTGTTAAGATGTTCTCCATAAAACCTATTCACCCTGAAGATGACACCTCTTATCTCAGCAAGGTGAAGAAAATAATTTTTACTAACCAAAGCTCCTCAAGAAAACAAAGTTCTTGCAGAACAAAGGCTACTCCATTGTGGGTGATCAACACCCCCTAGTGGAAGCTTGATCAAAAGGGGGAAATGTAAACAGAAAAGTTTCAAATTGGAAGCACTCACGTCAGACTAAGAATGACAGGGCCAATGTGCATTCTCAGGAAGCAAAAGGTCAGGATGTAAACCATTTGTTTATGGGAAGAATGTGTTAAGATATAAACAATCTGTTCCCAGGAAAAATGTGTTCATGACTGCAATCATGTATAACCAAACTGGCTGGTTATACACCTAGGTGGTAACTCACTCCCTCCTAGCCAAGTGGCTGACCTTTACATTTCAAAGGACTTCAAACTGAAGCTGATCTTATCAATCATTAATCCCCTACCTTTCCTTTGTTCTCTATGTATACAGACCCCTCTCTACAATTGAACAGTGGAATGCTTTGTATTTTTACTTAGCGCTGCCCAACTCCAGCAGTATTATTCCTCAATAAAATTCCTTTTCTTTCATCCCTAACAGACTACAAGACTTTCTTCTTTGACAAGTTATAATACAAGGAAATATGTTTAATACCACAAATGAAAAACAAATGCAATGGTAATTCAAATTACAGAAGATACTTACTTTGCTTTTCCTTTTTGGGAACTATGCAAATATTGTAATACATTATTTTATTGCCCCTCTTTTTGCCACTTTCTTCCATCTTGTATTCCGCTCAATTTTCTATCTACTCTCCCTTTTATGCTTTGCAATTTCATCATCAATTCAATGATGATTCTGTGATTTTTTTCTTCTACTTCTTTCCTCAGCTCACTTTTCCCTATTATTTCAGCATATCTTCCCTGAGTTCTTGCATTTCTGCTTTGTGACCTTCTTTCATAGAGAAAATTATTTTATTAAAATTTTTTAATTAATTGTGAACTATTCATTTAGACTCTTCAACTACTCTATAGCAACATTGATTGTTCTTCACCTGTCAATAAGTTGTTGCCCTTTTTCTCCTTTCTTCTGATAGCATCCTTGAATCATCACTGCCCTTTAGTAATTTTTCACTAAGTTAGGGTTTACATTTGTTCATTTCGGGTAAGTTATCAAATGTCTAAGCATAAAGTTATTAATAATATCCCCTTAGTATCTCTTGATGCTCATAACATCAAGTGTCCCTTCTTTCATTCCTGATACTGGTGTCTTCTCTCTGTTTTCTTTGATCAGTCTCCCTAGAGGATTATCAATTTTATTTATCTTTTCAAAGAACAAAGTTTTAGCTTAATTGATTTTCTCTACTATTTCTCCATTTTCTCTTTTATTGATTTCCATTGACTATTTTCCTGCTACTTATTTTGGTCAAATTTGCTCCTCTTTTCTACATTCTTAAGGTAATGTAAGCATTTAATGCTGTAAATTTCCCTGAAAGCCCTGTTTTAGTTACAGTCCACAGATATGTTGTGTTTTTTTAATCATTCAGTTCAAAATCTTTTCTAATTTCTCTTATGATTTCTGTGTGATGCATAAGTGTGTTGTTTGATTTCCAAATATTCTGCATATTTTCCAAATTAAAGTTATTGAGGCATGCATATGATCAGTCTTGGTGAATGTTCCATGTGTACTTAAAAGAACATGGATTCTGCAGTTGTAGGCGTAGTATTCTAGAAATATCAGTTGAGTCAGTTGGGTGATATTATAGTTCATGTCTTATATATCCTTATTGGTTTTCTGTCTACTTGTTCCATAAATTACTAAAAGATATGTGTTGATCTCCAACTTTAATCGTTGATTTGTCTAATTCCCTTTCAGGTGTGATTTTATTCCATGTATTTTGAAGAATGTATTTAAATGGTCATTTTGAAAAAGAAAACTTGAAGATATTTAAGAAGGAAGTTATGCTTGCTAGGCATCTCACCTAAAGAAATAAATGTTAGGGGATCACATCCATTACACATGAGTGGGTATTTCTCTGTAATGTACGTATGAGTAAGTTTTGAGTAGAAGAGAAAAAATCTAAGGCAATTCCAAATAGATAGGATTAAAATTCTAGTATTGTAAAAAGCATAGTAACTTAATAATATGAAAGGGCTTAAACAGGGTTGTGAATGTTTGAAACAGCTCCCATAGAGGAGAAGAAGTAAATTAATTGCTGAGTTATTTTTGTCATCTTTTGTCACATCTATTTATTAAATGAGGTCCCTGGGTAGCGCAAATAGTTTGTGCTCAACTACTAATTGAAAGGTTGGCAATTTGAATCCACCCAGCAGCACTGCAGAAGAAAGGCCTGGCAATCTGCTTTTGTAAAGATTACAGCCAAGAAAACCCTATGGTGCTCGGTACTACTCTGTAACATATGGAGTCACCGTGAGTCAGAACTGACTCAATGACAACAGGTTTGATTTTTTGTTAATTTATTAAATACAGACCTAACATCATTTCTAATAAATATCAGGATCTATCTCTGCAAAAATAAATAAATCAGCAGATACGAAAAAGATTTAGAATATTTTAAAACCTCTCAAATGCTTTTCATTAGACAAATAAGGAGGAAGTGACACATATTCCAATTACTTTTCTACATAACCTGATTTAACATGAAGTTCTATATAACTATGTTGAGGTTATTATAATTAAAACCCTAACTTGTGAAAATATATGCCAAAAATGTTGTGGAGTATGCTAAATATAGAGAAATAAGAAAAAGTCAGATCAGGAAATGAATAAATTCATCCCACAGGAAGAGGCTTTTCCTATGCAAACAAGCAAAACCCACAAATGCATTCTCTTAGTTTGTGGCATACTTACCTGCACAGGAAATATTTCACTTTTTCTGTTCATTTCAAAGCTAATATAAGGACAACAACTCCATGTAAAAATATTATATGACAATTCATAATTCAGTATACATACGAGATATTTCTAAATAACACTGAATGATCCAAGGTAATTAAAAATTCCAACAATTCCAAAGGCAATGACAAGAGTTCAACCAAATAAATTTGCAATAAATTTATTCTAACAGAAAATTAAAAAGTAACCACTAAACTTCCCGGAATGTTTTCCATGTTTTTTTATTGTTTTGTTTTCTACCATGTGGTGATATTAAAAGTTCTTAATGACAGAAGGTAAACAAAGCAATTAAACCAAATATTTAATGCCAGCCCACTGCCGTCAAGTCAGTTCCAATTCGTAACTACCCTTTAGGACAGAGAAGAACTGTCCTATAGGGTTTCCAAGGAGCTGCTGGTGGATTCAAACTGCCGACCTTTTGATTAGCAGCCGTAGCTCTTAACCACTGTTACCACCAGGGCTCCTATTTAATGCCATATGCACAAAAAGTAACAACCAGAAGGCAGATTTCTCAGACTTCTAAGCCCTTTCACTAAAAAGAACTATAAAGATTCTGGAAGACAGAGACTATGTCTTCTTCAGTATTGTATGTTGAGCATAGTACTACTTGTTAAAAGAAATAAAGACTTAATGAACAAGTGAATTCAAGAGGTACTGACACTCAAAGATTCCACAAGAAACTTTCTGGATCTAATACAAGAATTCAGCGACGCTGCAGGGTATAAGAGCAACACACAAAAAAATCAATTTGGTTCCTTTACACTAACATGGAGGATTACAAAAAGGAAATCAAGAAAACAATACCATTTACAATAATCTCCAAAACAATAAAATATCAAGGAATAAACCTAACCAGGGAGCAGCCAACAACTTAACCATTGCACCACCAGACCAGACTCATTGCTGTTGAGTCAATTCCAACTCACAGCGACCCTAAAGGACACAGTAGAACTTCCCCACAGAGTTTCCAAGGAGCGCCTGGTGGATTCGAACTGCTGACCTTTTGGTTAGCAGCTGTAGCACTTAACCACTACACCACCAGGGTTTCCAGTGCACCACCAGGGCTCCTAAAAGACTTACACAATGAAAATTACAAAACACTACCACAAGAGAGTAAACGAGACCTACATAAATGGAAGGATATTCCGTGCTCAAGGATTAGAAGACTTAATGTTGTGAAAATGTCAATACTACCCAAAGCAATCTATCAATACATTGCAATCCCAATTCAAATTTCAACAACATTCATTACTGAAATGGAAAAACTAATCACCAACTTTATATGGAAAGGAAAGGGGCCCTGAACAGCCAACGTAATACTGAAGAACAACAACAAAGTAGGAGGCCTCACACTCCCTAGTCTGAAAACATACTACAGTAATCAGAATGGCTTGGTACTGACTCAATGACAGATACACAGACCAGTGGAACAGAATTGAGAACCCAGAAATAAATCCATCCATCTGTGGACAACTGATTTTTGACAAAGGGACAAAGTCCATTCAATGGGGAGAAATAGTCTCTTTAATAAATGGTGCTGGCAAAATTGGGTATCCCCTTGCAGAAAAATGAAACAAGATCTATACTTCACACCATACACAAAAACTAACTGAAAATGGATTAAAAACCTGAATGTTAAACCTAACATTCTGGAAGGTAGCACAGGGACAAAACTATGGGACCTAATTTTTAAAAATATAAACTATCAAACACATCTATAAATGCACGAACAACAGAAGACAAATTAGATAACAGAGACCTTAAAAAAACTTGTCATATTTTTGTGCAAATAATACATGCATTCTACATTTTTTTTTGCCAACGCCACCCTCCCCCTGTGAGGTATTTTCTTAAGTGCACTATTCTACAGGAACATGTAAAAAATTAGCATAGAGTGCTTATAAAAATAACCCGTGGGTGGTGCAGTTGGAAAAAAAATATAGAACACACACATTATCATAAAAATACAGTAAATACTGTGCTCATCAAAAGACTTCATCAAAAGAGTAGAAAGACAGCCTACAGACTGGAAAAAAAAATCTTTGGAAACAACATATCCAATAAAGGTCTTACCTCTAAAATATGTACAAAACTTCAACAACAACAACAAAAAAATCCAATCTAAATATGGGCAAAGGACATGAACAGACACTTCCAAAGAGGACATTCGAGAGGCCAACAAACATGAAAATATGCTCACAATCTCTTCATCAGCCATTAGAGAGATACAAATCAAAACTACAACGCGATACCATTTCCTTCCTGCTAAAATAGTACTGATTTAAAAATAAAAAGAAACAAAAAACAACAAATGCTGATGAGGATATGGTAAGACTGGAACCCTCATCCACTGCTGATAGGATTGTAAAACAGCACAACAACTATGGAAAACCGTATGGCAATTCTTCAAAAATCTAGAAAACATTCTTTGATGGTTATGAGGGTGGGGAGGGAGAAAAAGGGGAATTCACTAACTAGATAGTAGACAAGAATCATCTTAGGTGAAGGAAAGGACAACACACAATACAGGGGAAGTCAGCACAACTGGACTAAACCAAAAGCTAAGAAGTTCTTTGAACACAACCAAACACTCTGAGTGACAGAGTAGCAGGGGCAGAGGTCTGGCGACCATTGTTTCAGGGAACATCTAGGTCAATTGGCATAACAAAGTTTATTAAGAAAATATTCTGCATCTCGCTTTGGTGAGTGGTATCTGGGGTCTTAAAAGCTTGCAAGCAGCCATCTAAGATGGATCAACTGGTCCCAACCCACCTGGAGCAAAGGAGAATAAAGAACACCAAAGACAAAAGGAAAATATTAGCCCGAGAGACAAAAGGGCTGCATAAAACAGAGACTCCATCAGCCTGAGACCAGAAGAACTAGATGCTGGCCGGCTACCACCAATGACCACCCTGATAGGGAACACAACAGAGAGTCCCTGAATGAGCGGGAGAAAAGTATGGAGCAGAACTCAAATTCACATAAAAAGATCAGACTTAATGGTCTGACTGAGCACCTAGGGGGCACAAACACGAGTACCTCTTAGACTTAACCAAACACCTCACGGGATTGGTTTACCGGGTCTGAATGCTTTGGATCATAGTCTTGTGGGACAACTCAGTCAACTGGCATAATACAGTACATAAAGTTTATGTTCTACATCCTGGTTTGGTGAGTAGTATCTGGGGTATTAAAGCTTTCGAGTGGCCATCTAAGATACAACTATTGGTCTCTACATGTCCACAACAAAAGAGAAAGAAGGAAACCAAAGACTCAGAGAAGAAACCAGTCTACAGGACTAATAGCCTACACAAACCACAGCCCCATCTACCCTAAGACCAGAAGAACCAGATGGGTGGCCGGACACCACTACAGACCGTTCTGATCAGGGCCACAGTAGATGGATGCTGTTAGAACAGGAGGAAAAACATAGAACAGAACACAAATTCTTAAACAGTTAAGACTTACTGTACTGGTTGAGACTAGAGGACCCCTTGAGACTACCTGAGATACCCTTTAAACTTTGAACCAAAACTACTCCTGGAGGTCATCTATCACCTAAATAACAGATTGGCTTATAAAATAAAGACTATCATCCGTTGAGTACTGTGCTTTTTTAAAAAATCATCCACATGAGACCAAATGGTCAACATTTACTCTAAAACAAAGATGAGAAGGTAAGGGGGCAGAGAAACTAGATTACTGGAAAGGGAACAACTCACATGGAAATAATGAGAATGTTGACACAATGTGAAAAATGTAACCAATGTCACTGAACAATCTGTGTAGAAATTGTTAAATAGGAACCTAACTGCTGTGTAAACTTTCACTGAAAACACAAAATATTATTTTTAACAATTAAAAAAAGAGATACTGACTGTCATGCATTGAATTATGTCCCCCAAAAAATGTGGGTGTCAATTTGGCTGGGCCATGATTCCTGGTATTGTGTGATTTTCCTATATGTTGTAAATCCTTCCTCTATGATGTTAATGAGGGAGGATGGGTGGCAGTTGTGTTAGTAAGGCAGGACTGGATCTACAAGATTGGCTTGTGTCCTGAGGCAATCTGTTGAGATATAAAAGACAGAAGTGAGCAGTGAGACAGGGGGACCTCATACCATCAAGAAAGCAGTGCTGGGAGCAGAGCGCATCCTTTGGACCAGGGTCTCTGTGCAGAGAAGCTCCTAGTCTGGGGGAACACCGAAGAGAAGAAGGCTGACAGAGAGAAAACGCCTTCCCCTGGAGCTGATGCCCTGAATTTGGACTTTTAGCCTATTTTAACTGTGAGGAAATAAACTTCTCTTCGTTAAAGCCATCCACTTGTGGTGTTTCTGTTATAGCAGCGCTAGATGACTAGGACACTGACATTCTACCTTTTGTTAATCTCACCTTACTAAGTCCCAAGACTGTTGCTGTTGTATAATCTTGATACCTTCATAAGAAAAATCATAAATATTGTGCATTTGGTAAATTACAGCCACTATTCTAAAAGCTTTACCTGTATTATTCAATTTAACCCTCACCATAGGTCTATGATGTAGGCAAAATGTTGCAGAGGAAAGCTTTTCTTTAAACATTTGATTCATTTTTCAACATAAAAATCAAAACTTTAATAATCAGTGCAGTGCAATTAATTACTTTTGTGTGTGGCCTTTCTAGACATGGTCTTGTAACTCCTACCCAAGGACTGTATGATAGGGTAATTGTGGCCTACCAAGGGGGTTGGCCAGTTTTGCCTTAAAAGAGAGCCGATTCCAGAGCAGAGAGATGGAGCCCAACACCACCAAGGAAGGAGAGATCCAGCAGCAAAGGCCTGGCAGAAGGAGATGGCATGGTGGGCTTCCTGGCCCACAGAGAGAGCTGAGTGCGTCTGGGCAGAGATAGGGCCAGGAAAAGGCATGCCTGTGAGCACTGTTGGGGAGAGGCTATCCGGATGGAAGAACTGCATCCTGAGTGTTCCTGAGCCTGAATTGTAACTGTTACTTCCCCAATAAACCCTACAATTGTGAGTATGGTCTGTGAGTTCTGTGCAGCCACTGAAATAAATTACTGAACCCAGTACAGAGTGCTGTGGGAGGGATGGCTGATGTCAGAATTAGTAAAGATGGCAGAGAGAGGAGGCTTGTCTGGCCTCCACCTCATGGAAGTCAGCCTTAAGCTGTTGATCTTGGTTCTGCTTCCCCCTTGTGGGACTGGAGGAGGTCAGGCACCTCCCCCATGCCATGTCTACATGAGCAATAAAATATCAGGGGAAATACTTCTACTTCTACCAATAACAAAGATTTCTTTACATTACTGATATTGATATACTAATGGATTAGGAAAGACATCCACAGACACAGAAGAAAACAAAGATAACTAGCCTAAATAAAGACTGAAGCTGTAATCTTCCCTTTGTTAGCATCAAGTTTCCAAATAACCAAACAGAAAACCAACAAATCTGTCCCTGGTATTTATACAGTACATATTATAGTTAGCCATACTTACGGGATAACTATTACGCTGTATTGTTTGAAAGTAATAATTCAAGATACTACATCTTGCTTGTAACCTTCTAAGCATTAGTTTTTCAAATCAGCTGCTTCTTGAACCAATTAATTCTTTGTAGGGCCATATGTAAAAAGAAAAAAGAGCTTATATCTATAAGCAGATATATATATATATATATATATATATATATATATATATATATATATATAAGATATATTAAGAAATAGTTCAATATAATTTTAGAAGTTATACGAATTTAGTTCTATTATACATTCCTTTTATCACGTTCTTTTGATAGACAACATTTTCCTGTAAAATATAAATACAGAAGAGCAGAGGCAAAAAAGATCAGGTAACATTAAAATGTCACTAAATGATTAAGAAATATGTGATAAATATAAATACAGCTCCCTAAAAAACATGTACAGTTAATTTTAAGCATGATATCATGAAAAAAACTTTGAATAGTAAAAGAATATATTAAGGACATTTATTAATTGGTTATGGGAGAAACAATAATGCTCGAACAAAACAAAACCTTGCTTGGATATATTCTCCTACAAAGTAAACAAGTTTATAACTACTCACCAGTTATGGAAAAGAGGAAAATACAGAATCATTCTTCATATCAACAGATATGTATAAGCAAAGCTGAACTGAAAAATATGGGAACCTTGAAATAAGAATACAGAATTCTGGTTCAACTCATAAAATGATGTCAATTACACCAATCTTTGCCAAGCAAGCAGAGTCCAAATATACTGTATAATAGCAGGCATGTTTTTATTACTCTAATGCCACCCTAAACTTTACAATCTATCATGGAGTTTAAGTATAAAAATGAAATCAACAGAAACTACTTTATTAAACATGTTAAAGAAATCAACAGTTTACAACAGCATTTGAGACACACTGAGAAATGTAGGAAAGGAAAAATAGAGTACACTTAAACTCTACTTCTCAAAGAAAAATTTTAAATAACCTGTTTCAGTTATAAAGAAATAGACCAAGAGACATTTTAGAAAAGGATATGTGTAAAAATCTATTACTTCTGAATTATTTCCCTTCTCAGTGATCAACTGGTAAAGACTAAAATAATAATATATAATGGCAACAGAAAATCCGGACATTTGCTTATTTATTTTAGCAGACAGCAAAACATACAGTTCTAAATCAATACTTCTTATTTGACTTATTGTTAAAGTACAAAAGAATCACTATCCTTTTACTATAAACTATGTTTGTTCTGAATTGGGAGGAATGCTTATATTCAGTTTAGATGTTTTTACACTTCTTAATTTGTGATACAGCCACATCAGTATAGTTTATCTTTCCTGTTATTACAATCAGAAAAAAGCAGATGGAATTTAAATACTTCTCATAATAATACGCAAAGTGGTAAAGTATATATTAAATTGCTTCAAATGTCTAAAAATCTAGACATGGTTAAAACTTAGTTTTCAAATTTTAATATCACTACCACAGTAATGTAGTTGGTCATAAAAGATTGCTTTTCATAGTAGCCAGAAAAGTAAAACATTATTATCTGACTTCTCTTGTAATAATAAGTAAAGGTAGGTGAAATGAGGCGGGGGGAGGGGAATAAAAGGAAGTCAAGCAGATAGGACCTTATCAAAAAAGACCAAAATGTTGTGAAATATATATGTTACATCCAATGTGGATAAGTATAACTTTGAAATAATTCATTAAAAGTAAAACCACATAATTGCCTTACTGCTGATTTAAAAAGTTTTTATAAACATGTGTACTGAACAAATAAAAATAAACTATTTGTAATGTAATTCTGAAACTTGGCAAATCAAAGAAATAACCCTCACTCACAAATTAGCAAATGAAACTAATGTGTTACAGTAGTCACAGATGCAATGTAAAAGTATACAAAATGTGAAATATTAAGTTTACATTGGAACAATTTGTAACCAATGCTTAACCACAGCAAGATGTGAATTTCTGTCATTATCTTCTAAAAGACTGTAGATTTCATTATGGGGAAGAGAAATTTTTTTTAACTTAAAATGTTGTTTATTGCTCTGTATCAAAAAAAGAAAAAAACTCATAGCATTTTATATCTAAAAATTAAACCTATTCCTATAGAACAAACAAAACTATCACAATAAATATCTACCCATGAAAAATCATGACTTTATTTGCATTACAAAACAATGGTGCAACAGGTTTTTGTTTTTTTTTTTTTAATTAGCAAAAGATGTTTCAAGGAGATTACTAAAGGACTGGAGCTGGTGACAAGGGTTAGCATAAACCTTAAAAATTCAAATGACAACAGAATACATAGAACGGAAATAATAAACATTCACACATTGTGAAGAATGTAACCAATGTCAATGAAAAATGTGTGTAGAAATTTTTGAATGCGAACCTAAACTACTGTGTAAACCTTCACCAAAAACAGAATAAATACTATTTTTTTAAAAAGTAAATGACATAAAGGCAGACTATTTGAAATCTGGATTATCTTAGAAAATACAAAATGTATGGTCAATGTACTTATCCTATATATAGTATAGAAACAACTTATCCTATATATAGTATAGAAACACTTGTTTTAAAAGGAAAGGATGAAAAGCAGGTGGTTTTCAGAGAACTTCAAGAAATTCTTATTCTCTTCATTTCAAAAATGTGTACAACAGGCCAGAATGGAATGATGTAAATTTCAGAGAGATTTAAAAGGAGCTGTCTCCTAGGTTCTAGTCCCAGTCAAATGGAAAACTAAAATATAAATTGGAAAATCACATTTCTACTTTCAGGCTTAAGCAATTTAATAGTTTATCAGTTTTAATACACAATGAAATTCATTAGCATACTTTAAGATCCAAATTATCTTAAGAAATAGTCATAACATTTCTTCTTACCAAAATAACTCTTTTACATTTTAAATCTAATTATCTAAATTTTAAAATAAAGGAGAAACATTAAAAAAAAAAAAAACCCTACCTCAGGCTAGCCTCAGTTCACTGGATCTATGTCACATTGATTTATAACAGTTATTTCTTAAGCAGGAAAAAAAAGCACACACAGATGCAAACAATTACTCTATTTTTGTAGGCAACAAGTGAGGTGGGTGGTAACTGAGAAATTTCTTTAAAATCCTGTCACAATATTCTGCTTTTTCTTAAGAAATCCTCCTCACACAACAAATGTTTGCCACATCAGAGAATTTCCAGGGCCCGAAGCACCACTTTGATTCCAGACCGCTGCAGGCATTAGCAGGAGGTAATTAGGGTAAAAAGTTCAGCCACAGTTCCATGTCTAGAGTCCTGCCAGAAATAAATTTCCTTTCTATTCACTGGTTTCTACTGTACCCTCCCTAAGAATCATATTGAAAACACATTTATCTCTGTAGTTTGTTCCTTTTCTAATTAACTTCATGGCGTTTACATTGTTTAATAATTTAAAACGGCCCCAATAGCAGCAGTTTTGTCTTTAATAGTGAAGGGATGTATTATCATTTTTCCTATACTGCTGCTTCATTTGACAAGTGATTCACAGAAGTATGCAGTGCAGTTGTTTTCATCAAGGTCTCTGGTCATCATATACTTAATTTTTATTTCCTTGTTTGGGAAAGGTGCATGGACCAAACTGACAAACAGATGCATTCAGAATATGCTCTTCGAACATCTTTCAAGAAAATGAAATGACTTATCAGAAAAGAAAGTTTAAAATAAGAAATTATACTACTTTATAACACACAAATTTATTATCGTCTTAAAGTATTTCATTGGTTCCACAGAGTAGAATATGAACTGCTGCATGTAAATAAGCGATAAAACCTAAATATACCACGTTTAAACGTTTATAAATTAAGTGGAAAAAAATCTAAAGAGGCATTCAAAACAGTACTACTTTCTGCATCCCTCTTCCCATTCCTCTCTACAAGGACATTCAAACACAGGAAAAGGGACTCTAAATAATGTGCCAGTTATCTCACAAGAACTATTTTAACCTCCTTTGGATGTTGTGTTTGAAAAACAAATGTAAATGAGTTTACTTGAGTGAAAAGAAAAACCACTTTTTACACTAATTGTTTTCACAAAGGATAAAGTCAGTTAAAATAAAATAAAGACATAACATATTTCAGAAGCTTTAAAAACGAAGCAAAAAAAAATAAAAACACAAGCATTATACCAAAGTACTACCAAAATTAAATCATGTCTTCAAGGTATTACATTATTGTGATAACTATATTATTGAGGACAGAAAATTTATTTTTAAAATAATAATAATTTGTTCCTAAGCAAAAAAACACTTCAAATGATTTTTAATTTTTCCATGTTTATCAACAAGGAGTTTTTCTACATCTTTTCAAGCTAGCTTCAAAATATTTGGTCCTCAGCATCCTAAGATATGACTAACAGCCTGACAGAAAGAAGTAAGCAACAAAACTGTAGTCTCCTTTACCATCCTGTAAAGAACACAAAAACCAGGATCTTACAGCATCTAAATAAAAATAAAATCATTCAATTTTCTTTATCATTTCCCTTAGCATGACCTTTCTCACAAAATAACCACGATTTCCTATTTGTACTGGGTAGAACAGTGTCCCTTCCAAATTTCATGTTCTTCCTAAAACCTCAGAAATATTTGGAAATAGGGCCTTTGCAGATGTAATTAGTTAAGATGAGGTCACACTGGAGTAGTAGTTGCTGTTGTTGTTAGGTGCCGGCTGATAGTGGCCTCATGTACAACAGAACTAAACATTGCGCTGTCTTGTCCCATCTCACAGTTGTTGCTGGAGTAGGGAGGGCCCTAAATCAAATATGCCTGCTGTTTGTATAAGAACAGAAGAGACATAGAGACTGACACACAGAGGGAAAACGGCATATACAATGGAGGCAGAGACTGGAGTAATGCATCTACGAGCCAAGGAACAACGAAGATTACTGGCAATACCAAAAGCTAAGAGAGAGAGAACCTCCAGAAGGAATCAACATTATCAACATCTTGATTTCTGACTTCTAGTTTCCGGAACTATGAGAGAACAAATTTTTGTTGTTTTAAGCCACCCAATTTTTGGTACTTTCTTATGGCAGCCCTAAGAAACTGACACAAATTTTGGTACTGGGGAGTAGAATACTGCTATAACAAATACTTAAAACTCTGGAAGTGGTTTTGGAGTTGGATAATGACTAGAGGCTGGAAGAATTTGGAGATGCTTGAGAGTAAAAGCCTTGATTGCCTTGAAAAGACTTTTGGTAGAGATATGAACATTAACAGCAATTCTGGTGAAGGGTCAGAGAGAAGTGAGAAATCTTTAGAGAAAGCTTCTACGGCCTTAGAGAATATATATACCATCATGAACAGACTGTTACTAGAAATATGAACATTAAAGGTCCTTCTAGTGAGATTTCAGAAGGAAATGTGGAACATGCCACTGGACACTGGTAAAAAAGTGATCCTTGTTATAAAGTGGCACAGAACTTGGCTTAATTATGTTCTACTGTCTTGTGGAAAGTACAGCTTGTAAGAAATGAACTTGGATATTTAGCTGAGATTTCCACCCAAAGAGTGGAAAGTAAGGCCTAGTTTCTCCTTCCTGCTAACAGTAAAGAGATAAATTGAGGAGGGAATCATTAAGCAAAAAGGAACTAGCACTTAATGATTTGAAAATTTATTAGCCTATTCAGATAACTTGATCTTAAAAAAAAAAAGTGTGTGGCCTAAAGAGATTAGGCCTGTGATTTATGGATCCAGACAACCATTCCAGCAGAAACACGGCCAGCTTAGACTTAAGGGGACAGAGATGACGAAATGAAGGCAGACTGACAGGCTTCTGGGATTCTACAGATAGGAAAAAGGCTGATAGATTTAATGATATCCTTCAAAAAAGGGAAGAATGATGCCAAGGGCACTGAGAGACCCACAGACTGTCTCTGCCCACAAGGACCCAGGTGTGGTTCCAGGAGGCAGGATCACCATCTCCTTGGTTCCAGAAAGTTGGGCCACCTCCTCTACTCCAGAATACAAATCTTTTCCTTTATGCTCAGTACGTCTTATGCTCTCTTTAAAGTCATGAAGATATTTTCATATGTTATTTTCCAAAAGTTTTCTTATTTTTCTTTCTTCACATTTAGGTCTAGAGGGGATCAGAAGTTGATTTTTGTACACTATGATATAGGGGACAAGATTCTTCATTTTGCATAAGACTATCCAAATGACCCAGAACCATAAGCAAAAGCATCATCCTTGCACCTCTGCATTTCAGTGTCATAGTTATCATGAAATTGAGGGGATCTGTTTCGGGACTGTCTGTATCTTCTGTTAATCTATTTGCCTATCCTTATGCGACTGTGATGATGACCGACTTACTGTCACTTCATAATAAGTTTTGACATTAGGAGGAGGCAGGGCCAAGACGGTGGAGAAGTCAGGCACTTCCGGTGGACCCTCTTACAACGAAGTTCCAAAAAAACAAGTGATTCCATTATATATGGCAATCTGGGGGCCCTGAACATCAAAGGCAGAGTTGAGGAACCAGACTGAGTGGCAGGGGTAGGGAGAGATTGTTCAGAAGCAGCAACCAGTTGCAAGACCTAATCCGGAGAGAGACTGAGACCTTCAGGCCTGAGCATCTAGTAGGTGAGCGGTGAAGCAGGCAAGCGGCAGTGCTCGGGAGGCGCGTTTTCCGCACCTGGAGAGAACCAGTGCCCGAGAGTCTACAACGCCACCCAGAAGCAGTAAAAAGCAGCCATCATCGGCGAAAGATAGACAATTGCTTACAGCTTACCACGTGGATCAAAAACACACCCCCTTAGGGAAAAACTTTTCTCCCATTTATCTCCCTGTTCCTTGCTTTGCTCTGAGTCCGGGACCAGCTTCAGCAACTGCCAAGTCCCCTGGGCTGGAAGTAGCATCCATCACACGCCCAGAGCCATTCTCCCGGCCTTGGAGAGTGAACAAATTAACAAACAGGAAAAAATAAACTGCAGGCTCCCGTAAGCCGGGAACCCAGGGTAGGCACAATTCCTTTGCCTAGGCACGGACGTAAGGGATCCACGGACTTTGAGTGCCTTTCTCCCTGCATAAACTTGTGTGGGCCCATCTCAACAGTGTAGGCCCTCATTACTGCAGTACGACAGGGTACATACTGGAACTCTACCATCAACTGTTTCAGCTGTGAAGTGGGAGGTTCTTGACATTTGACACTGCTCTGCCCATTAAGCAGGGTCTTCACCTACCCATATCGGGGGCCATAGGACTAGCGACTCCACCCCCGCCATCTAGCCACCTGCAACAGGGGCCCATGAATAAGAGATGCCCCCCAGTCCTTACAACCAACAGCATTAGGTGCTCATAGTCCGGCTGTAAAACCCACCCACCTATGCACTCTAGGGAACAGGGACACGCCTTCCTCCTGGACACTCAGGGGCGGCCATCAGCTCTCTGCCTTGCTCAGAGTGTGCCCCCCTGCTGCAGCCAGATGCCTGTGCCTACACCAATCACCCATGCCTGTCTAGGACTGTAAGTGAGAGCGTCCACCACACATTTCATGGCTATCTACCAGGGCACCTGAGCTAAATCTATACAGGAGGAGTAGGCGGACTCCGGAGCTCACATACCTAGTAAGATCTAAACACCTGGTGACAGGACATTAGAGCTACTAAGGTGCCAATAATCAAACAAGCTCATACGAGCAGCCTACTTGGGCATATCAAAACAAAACAAGAAGTTAAGACACAGTAAGCAAACATAAAATAAATAAATATAATAAATTATTGATGGCTCAGGGACAACAGTCAATATCAAATTACATAAAGGGAAATCCATGATGGCTTCAGCAAGCTCCCAAAATAAAGCATCTAGAAATTTTCCAGAGGCAGAATACAAAAGACTAATATACAGAACTCTTCAGAAAATTAAACAAAAAGGATTTAAAAAAATGAAGAAACCCTAAGAATTATGTGGGACTCTATCAAGAGGAATAACCTACGTGAGACTGGAGTACCAGAATGGGGGGGATTACAGAAAATACACAGAGAATTGTTGAAGATTGGTTGGCAGAAAACATCCCTGGTATCGTGAAAGATAACAAGACATCTATCCAAGATGCTCATCAAACCCCACATAAGGCAGATCCTAAAAGCAAGTCACCAAAACATACTATAATCAAACTTGCCAAAACCAAAGATAAAGAGAGAATTTTAAGAGTGGCCAGAGATAAATGAAAAGTCATCTACAAAGGAGAGTCAATAAGAATAAGCTCGGACTACTCCACAGAAACCATGTAGGCAAGAAGGCAATGGGATGACGTATATAAAGCCTTTAAGGAAAAAAACTGCCAGTCAAGAATTATATATCTAGCAAAACTGGCTCTAAATATGATGGCAAAATTAGCCCATTTCCAGGTAAACAGAAGTTTAGGGAATTTGCAAAACTGAAACTACAAGAAATACTAAAGGGAGTCCTCTGGTTAGAAAATCAGTAACATAAGATAACAACCCAAGACTAGAACACAGGACAGAGCAACCAGATATTAACCCAGATAGAGAAGTCACAAAAGTAAATCAAAGCTAAAACACTGAAAACAGGGAAACAGCTGTCAATATGTAAAAGATGACAACATTAAAACAAAAAAGAGGGACTTAAAAAATGTAGACACAAACAATGACGAATCTGTGAAGCATCTCATAACATGGATGAAACTGGAGGACACTATGCTGAGTGAAATAAGTCAATCACAAAAGGACAAATATTGTATGAGACCTCTATTGTAAAAACCCACGAAAACGTTCACACACAAAATTTAACAATCTTTGTTGGTTACCAGGGATGGGAGGGGTGTGGGGTGGAGGAATACTAAATAGGCAATAGATCAGTGGTATCTTGGGTGAAGGGTGAGACAATACACAATACAGGGGAAACCAGCACAGCTTGTACAAGGAAAGGTCATGGAAGCTCCACAGACACATCCAAACTCCCTGAGGGACTGAACTGCTGGGCGGAGGGCTGTGGGGACCATGGTCTCAGGGAACATCCAGCTCAATTGGCACAACACAGTTTATAAAGACAATGTTCTACATTCTACCTTGGTGAGTAGTGTCTGGGGTCTTAAAAGCCTGTGAGCGGCCATCTAAGATACTCCACTGGTCTCATCCCTTCGGGAGCAAGGGAGAATGAAGAGAACAGAATACAAGAAAACGATTAGTCTGAAGGACTAATGGACCACAGCTACCAAGGCCTCCACCGGACTGAGTCCGGTACAGCTAGACGGTGCCTGGCTACCACCACTGACTGCTCTGACCAGGATCACAACAGAGGGTTCTGGACAGAGAAGGAAAAGGATGTAGAACAAAATTCTAACTCACAAAAAAAAGACCAGATTTACTGGCCTAAAGGAGACTGGAGAAACCCTGAGAGTGTGGCCCCTAGACACCCTTTTAACTCAGTGGTGGAGTCATGTCTGAGGTTCACCGTTCAGCCTGGGAGTAAACAGGCCCATAAAATCAAATGGGACTAATGAGGCACAGCAGTCCAGGGACAAGGGCCAGAAGGCAGAAGGGGACAGGGAAGCTGGTGATAGGGAACCCAAGGTTGAGTAAGGATAGTGTTGATGTGTTGTGAGGTTGTTAACCATTGTCATAGGGCAACATGTGTACTAACTGTTAAATGAGAAACTATTTTATTCTGTAAACCTTCATCTAAAGTGAGAATAGCAGCACAACTGGCAGAGCATAGTCAATGTCACTGAATTGTGCATGTAGAAATTTTTGAAATGGTGTATCTTTGGCTATGTATATTTTTACCCCAAAAAAAAGGTCGAGAAGGGAGAGGGTTGACATGTTGTGGGGTTGTAAACCAATGTCATAAAACAATATGTGTACTACTGTTTCATGAGAAACTATTTGTGCTGTAAGCCTTCACCTGAAGTAAAATTAGAAAAAAAAATGTAGACACAGACTTTGCATATGGAGAGGAAGTCAAGGCAATATAAACAAATAAAAGACTACCATAAACTTAGAAAAATAGGGGTAAATATTAAGCTAACCACAAAGGGAACTAACAATCCTGCAAGTCAAAATAAAAAACTAGAAAAATATAAAGGCTCAGGAAACACAAAATCAACAACAATGAAAAAGATGAAAAGAAAATAAAGAAAAACGACTCACCGTAGAAAATTAAGTGGAACAAAGAAACTGTCAACAACACACAAAAAAAGACACAAAATGACAGCACTAAACTCATATCTATCAATAATTATGCTGAATGTAAATGGACTTAATACACCAATAAAGAGACAGAGAGTGGCAGATTGGATAAAAAAACAAAATCTGTCTATTAATCTCTGACAAAATACACTTTAAAGTAAAATCCACCACAGAGGATAAGCAAGGACACTACATAATGATTAAAAGGGCAATACACCAGGAGGACACAACTATAATAGATATTTACACACCCAATAGGGCTCCAAAATACATAAAATAAACTCTAACAGCACTGAAAAGAGAGAGAGACACCACTTTGGGTGAAGGAAAGAACATCCAGAAAGCTCAACAAAGACACGGAAGAGCTAAATGCTACAATCAACAAACTTGATCTCACAGACATAAATCGAACACTATACCCAACAGCAGCCAAGTATACTTTCTTTTCCAATGCACCTGGAACATTCTCCAGAAGAGACCACATATTAAGCCATAAAGCAAGCCTTAACAAAATCCAAAGCATGAAAACATTACAAAGCATCTTTTCGAAACACAAAGCCATAAAAGTAGAAATCAACAACAGAAAAAGCAAGGAAAAAAATCAAACACAAGGAAACTGAACAACACCTTGCTCAAAAACTACTGGGTTACAGAAGAAATTAAGGATGGAATAAAGAAATTCATAGACTCAAACAAGAATGAAAACACATCCTAACAGAACCTTTGGGACACAGCAAAAACTGTGCTCAGAGGTCAGTTGATAGCAATCAATGCACACATCCAAGAAGAAGAAAGGGCAACAATCAAAGCATTAACCTACAAGTGGCACAGATAGAAAGAGAGCTGCAAAAGAAGCCCTCAGGTGCCAGAAGAAAGGAAATAATGAGAATTAGAGCAGAACTAAATGAAACAGAGAACAGAAAAACAATTGAAAGAGTTAACAAGACCAAAAACACTCATTCTTTGAAAATATCAACAAAATTGACAAAAGAAAAACAGGAGAGGAAGCAGATAACCTGTATAAGAAATGAGATGGGTGATATCACAACAGACCCAACTGGAATTAAAAGAATCATAACAGAATACTATGAAAAATTCTACTCTAACAAATTTGAAAACCTAGAGGAAATGGACACATTTCTAGAAACTCACTACCTACCTAAACTAACACAAACAGAGGCAGAACAACTCAATAAGCCTATAACAAAAGAAGAGATTGAAAAGGTAATTTAAAAACTCTGCCCCCGAAAAAAGCCCTCGCCTAGATGGTTTCACTGAAGAATCCTACCAAACTTTTAGAGAAGAGTTAACACCACTACTACCAAAGGTATTTCAGAGCACAGAAAAGGATGGAACACTCCCAAATTCATTCTATGAAGCCAGCATCACCCTGATACCAAAGCAGGTAAAGACACCACAAAGAAGAAAATTACAGACCAATATCCCTCGTGAACACTGACACAAAAATCCTCAACAAAATTCTAGCCAATAAAATTCAACAACATATCAAAAAAATAATTCACCATGATCAGGTGGGATTTACACCAGGTATCCAGGGATGGTTCAACATTAGAAAAACAATCAGTATAATCCATCACATGAATAAAACAAAAGACAAGAACCACATGATCTTATCAATCAATGCAGAAAAGGCATTTGACAAAGTCCAACACCCATTCATGATAAAAACTCTCAACAAAATAGGAATAGAAGAGAAATTCCTCAGCATGATTAACAGCATTTATACAAAGTCAACAACCAACATCAACCTAAATGGAGAGAGTTTGAAAGCATTCCCCTTGAGAACAGGAACCAGACAAGGATGCCCTTAATCACCACTCTGTGCTGGAGGTCCTAACCAGAGCAATTAGGCTAGACAAAGAAATAAAGGGCATCCAAATTGGTAGGGAAGAAGTCAAAGTATCTCTATTTGCAGATGGTATGATCTCACACACAGAAAACCCCAAAGAATCCACAAGAAAACTACTGGAACTAATAGAAGATTTCAGCAAAGCTTCAGGATACAAGATAAACATACAAAAATCAGTTGGATTCCTCTACACCAACAAAGAGAACTTCCAAGAGGAAATCACCAAATCAATATCATTAACAATAGCCCCCAAGAAGATAAAATACTTAGGAATAAATCCAACCAGAGACATAAAAGACCTATACAATGAAAACTACAAGACACTACTGCAAGAAACCAAGAGACCTGCATAAGTGGAAAAACATACCTTGCTCATGGATAGGATGACTCAACATTGTGAAAATGTCAATTCTACCTAAACTGATCTACAGATACAATGCAATCCCGATCCAAATTCCAACAGCATTTTTTAATGAGATGGAGAAACAAATCACCAACTTAATTTGGAAAGGGAAGAGGGCCCAGATAAGTAAAGCATTACTCAAAAAGAAGAACAAAGTAGGAGGCCTCACACTACCTTATTTTACAACCTATTATACCACCACGGTAGTCAAAACAGCCTGGTACTGGTACAACAGATACATAGACCAATGGAACAGAATTGAGAATCTAGATATAAATTCATCCACCTATGAGTGGCTGATATTTGACAAAAGCCCAAAGTCCATTAATTGGGGAAAAGACAGTCTCTTTAACAAATGCTGCTGGCATAACTGGATACCCACCTGCAAAAAACTAAAACAAGACCCATACCTCACACCATGCACAAAAAATAACTCAAAATGGATCAAAGACTTAAATATAAAATTGAAATCAATAAAGATCATAGCAGAAAAACTAGGGGCAACGCTAGGAGCCCTAATACATGGCATAAACACAATACGAACCATAAGTAACAATGCACAAGGTTGAGGAAGGAAAGTGTTGATGTGTTGTTAGGTTGTTAACCATTGTCATAGGGAAACGTGTACTAACTGTTTAATGAGAAACTATTTTGTTCTGTAAACCTTCATCTAAAGTGAGAATAGCAGCACAATTTGGAAGAGCGTAGTTGATGTCACTGAACCATGCATGTAGAAATTTTTGAAATGGTGTATCTTTGGCTATGTATATTTTCACCAAAAAAAAAAAAAAAGGTCGAGAAGGGAGAGGGTTGACATGTTGTGGGATTGTTAACCAATGTCATAAAACAATATGTGTACTACTGTTTAATGAGAAACTATTTGTTCTGTAAACCTTCACCTGAAGTACAATTTAAAAAAAACTAACTCAAAATGCATCAAAGATTTAAATATAAAATCGAAAACAATAAAGATCATGGAAGAAAAAAATGGGGACAACGCTAGGAGCCCTAATACATGGCATAAGCACAATACGAACCATAACTAACAATGCCCAAGCACCAGAACAGAGACTAGATAAATGGAAGCCCCTAAAATCAATCAATTATGCTCATCAAAAGACTTCACCAAAACAGTCAAAAGACAACCTACAGACTGGGAAAAAATTTTTGGCCACGACAAATCCAATCTGCGTCTAATCTCTAAATCGACAAGATACTGCAAAACCTCAACAACAAAAAGACAACTCAATTAAAAAATGGGCAAAGGACATTCACCAAAGAAGATATTCAGGCAGCTAACAGACACATGAAGAAATGCTCACAATCATCAGCTATTAGAGAAGTGCAGATCAAAACTACAGTGAGATGTCTTCTCACCCCAACAAGGCTAGCATTAATCCAAAAAACACAAAATAAAAAATGCTGGAGAGGTTGTGGAGACACTCGAACACTTATACACTGTTGGTGGGAATGTAAAACAGTGCAACCACTTTGGAAATCAATTTGGCGCTTCCTTAAAAAGGCAGAAATAGACGTACCATATAATCCAGCTATCCCACTCCTTGGAATATATCCTAGAGAAATAACAGCCGTCACACCAACAGATATACGCGCACCCATGTTCACTGCAGCACTGTTCACAATAGAAAAAAGATGGAAACAACCTAGGTGCCCATCAACGGACGAATGGATAAACAAATTATGGTATATCCACACAATGGAATACTACACAACGATAAAGAACAACGATGAAGCTGTGAAACATAACATGGAGGAAGCTGGAGTTCGTTATGCTGAGTGAATTCAGTCAGTCACAGAAGGACAAATATTGTATAATACCACTATTATAAGAACTCAAGAAAAGGTTTAAACACAGAAGAAAACATTCTTTGATGCATACAAGGTTGGGGAGGGAGGGTGAGGGTCATTTACTAACTAGATAGAAGATAAGAATTATCTTAGATGAAGGGAAGGACAGCACTCACTACAGGGAAAGTCAGCACAACTGGACTAAAACAAAACTAAGAAGTTTCCAGAATATAATCAAACACTTTGAGGGACAGACAGGGTTAGGGGTCTTGGGACCATGCTTTCAGGGGACATCTAGGTCAACTGGCATAACAAAGCTTATTAAGAAAATGTTCTGCATCCTACTTTGGTGAGAGGCATCTGAGATCTTAAAAGCTAATGAGCAGCCATCTAAGATGCATCAAGTGGTCCCAACCACCTGCAGTAAAGGAGAATGAAGAACACCAAAGACACAAGGAAAGCAGTAGCCCAAGAGACAGAAAGGGCCACATAAATCAGAGACTTCATCAACCTGAGACCAGAAGAACTAGATGGTGCCTGGCTACCACCAATGACCGCCCTGACAGGGAACACAACAAAGAGTCCCAGATGGAGCAGGAGAAAGGTGGGGTGCAGAACTCAAATTCTAGTAAGAAGATCAAACTTAATGGTCTGACTGAGACTGGAGGAACCCCAGAAAGCACGGCCCCTGGATTCTCTATCAGCCCAGAACTAAAACAATTTCCGAGACCAACTCTTCAGACAGGGATTGGACTGGACTGTGGGACATAAAGTGATACTCGGGAGGAGTGTGCCTCTCAGCTCAAGTAGATACATGAGACTAAACGGGCACTTTGACATTAAGTAGTGTAACCCCACCAACTTTATTCTTTGAGACCACTTTGGCTATTATCGACCTTTTATATTGATAATCGTATACATTTTGGAACCTGATTCATGACCTTAAGGGACATACAAAGCACTAATCATAAACAGAGAGAGAGCTTACATTAAAAGAACTCCTACATGGTTGCACAACTTGAAGAATATAATCAATGTCAATAAATTGTACATGTAGAAACTGTTGAATTGATGTATGTTTTGCTGTGTATATTCTCAACAACAGTAACAAAATAAATAAAATTTAGAAAATGAAAAATTCAATAAAGGATTGGTATCAAGAAAAAAAGAGAGAACTCCTACAAATAACTAATTAAAAGAAAAAACATGTGCAAGGGACTTGGACAGGCCCATCATAAAAAAAGGATATCAAAATAGTCAACGAACATATGAAAAGATATTCAAATTCATTATTAATCAGGAAAATTCAAATGAAATATCAATATACACCTATCAGTATGGCTAAAATAAAAAGACTTTTTTTTTTTATATATATATTTTACTGTACTTCAGGTGAAGGCTTACAGAACAAATAGTTTCTCATGAAACAGTAGTACACGTTGTTTTTATGACATTGGTTAACAACCCCACAACATATTAACCCTCTAAATTCTCAACCTTTTCTTTTTTTTTTTTGGTGAAAATACACATAGCCAAAGATACACTGTTTCAAAAATTTCTACATACACAGTTCAGTGACATTGACTACGCTCTTCAAATTGTGCTGTTATTCTCACTTAAGATGAAGTCTTGCAGAACAAAATAGTTTCTCATTTAACAGTTACTACAAATGTTGCCCTATGACAATGGTTAACAATCTCAACACATCAACAATATCCTTACTCTACCTTGGGTTCCCTATCACCAGCTTCCTTGTCCCCTTCTGCCTTCTGGCCCTTGTCCCTGGACTCCTGTACCTCGTTAGTCTCATTTGGTTTTATGGGGCTGTCCACTCCCAGGCTGAACAGTGAACCTCAGAGGTAAATTCACCACTGAGCTAAAAGGGTATCTGGAGGCCATACTCTCGAGGTTTCTCCAGTCTCCTTTAGGCCAGTAAATCTGGTCTTTTTTTTGTGAGTTAGAATTATGCTCTACATCCTTCTCCAGCTCTGTCCAGAACCCTCTGTTGTGATCCTGGTCAGAGCAGTCAGTGGTGGTAGCCGGGCACCATCTAGCTGTACCGGACTCAGTCCGGTGGAGGCCTTGGTAGCTGTGGTCCATTAGTCCTTCAGACTAATCGTTTTCTTGTGTTCTGTTCTCTTCATTCTCCCTTGCTCCCGAAGGGATGAGACCAGTGGAGTATCTTAGATGGCCGCTCACAGGCTTTTAAGACCCCAGATACTACTCACCAAGGTAGAATGTAAAAGACTAACTTTTGAGGGTTGAATTGTATCCCCGCAAAAGATATGTTCAAGTCCTAATCCCCGGAACCTGTTAATGTGACCTTATTTAGAAATAGGGTCTTTGCAGATGTTATCAATTTAAGATGAGGTTATACTGGATTAAGGTGGGCCCTAAACCAATGACTGATGTCCTTATAAAACAGAGGGAAATGTGGACAGAAACACACACACAGAGAACACAGACACGTGAACACAGAGGCAGAAATTGGAGTGACACCTTGATCTCAAACTTCTGGTCTCCGGAGCTGTGACAGAATAAAATTTTGTTGCTTTAAGTCACTGTGTTTGTGGTACTTGGTTACAACAGCCCTAGGAAACTTGAAAATGCCAAGTTTTCACAAAAAGTCGTAAATTGGAACTCTTATATACTACTGTCAGGGAGACAAATTTGTATAATTGATTTAGAAAACTGCTTGGCAATATCTAGAAAAGCATAAGTTAAGATCCAGCAGTTCTACTCCTCAGTATATAAAACCAACAGAAACGGCATGCATGTACACCAAAAGAAATGTACAGACATATTTACAGCAGCATTATTCCCACTATGCAAAAGAGGGCAAACTATACAAATGTCCATCAACAACATACATCACTGCTCTGCCCAAACTATCTAACCAACTTCTCTAATATTTTTTACATAGTACTTATTGCCAAACTATTTATTTTACTTATGTGTTTATTGTTTCTCTCTCCACACTAGCATGTCGGCTCCATCAATGCAAAGATTTTCGTCTCCTTAGATCAGGGTTTCTTGGCGTTGGCACTATTGACATTATGGGCTGGATAATCAGGGATATCCTGTACATTACAGGACACTTAACAGTAAGAATTCATCTCACATAGTTATCAGGAGGAACCAGTCCCTGGAGAAGGACATCATGCTTGGTAAAGTAAAAGGTCAACAAAAAAGAGGAACACCCTCAATGAGATGGACTGACACACAGGCTACAACAATGGGCTCAAACATAGCAAAGACTGTGAGGATGGCGCAGGACCGGGCAGTGTTTCATTATGTTGTACATAAGGTCGCTATGAGTCAGCAACTAATAACAACAACAAAAGCAGCATCCTTGACTCTAGCCACTAGATGAAGGTAGCACCTTCTCCCCCAACCCCAAGTGTGACAACAAAAGTGAAGGTGTCTCCAGACACTACCAAGAGTCCACTGGAGCTCAAAATCACCCCTCCCCTTTCTTACTCAGTTAAGAACCACTGCCTTAGACAGACTTAAACTTTAGTTAAAGCAAATTAACTTTCTCAATTAGTGAGATTTATCAAGGTTTTATTCTGGCTAAAGTCCATACAGCTACATCAATAAAAGATTTCCCCAAAGGAACTGTCGAAAAATATTCTACTTGGAAACTATCATAGGTCTCCATAAAGGATTACTGAATTTTCTTCTTCAGTTTTGTCTTCAGGATATTCACAAAACCATTAATGATCTCTTTTCAGGTTTATTCACTGTGCACATGCCCTGCTCCACCAGAAGTAGAATACGCACCCAGTATGGAATTCCACAAAGTCAGAATCTATGCAGATGTTCTTTCCCTTTTGGTTTTCCTTTAATTTGCAAATCTTGTAATCTAAGCCTGAAGTGGACTGAACCAACATTTAAACCAGTATAGCAATATCAGCCAAAAACTCAATCTGTTTTCCATTTATATGTCAAAACTGCATCCTTTTTGGTGTCTCAAAAAACTGTTGTTTTGAAATGATTACACAGAGAAACCCTGCAAGCCTTTTAGTAGTTTTATGAACTGGTTCTAGATGGAAAGCTTTACTTTGAAAATGCCTTTAGTTTAAGTTGGAGAGCAAAAGAAAAAACAACTTTAAACTCAAGTCTCCTTTATTATGTTTAACTATATACTGCAAATTATCTGCTAAAAAAAAAAACCCAAAAGAAAGTCTCACTGCTATTCAAAGAGACTCATTTATATAGAGACCTGCTTCTTCTACTTAGCAGCAGGAGGGATGCATTACAAAAGGGGCATAAGAAAACTATTGGGGTTGATGGATATGCTCATTATCTTGATTGGAATGATGGCTTCATGGGTATAGACATTTGTCAAAATTTATCAAACAGTAAACTTTAAATATGTGCAGTCTGCTGTGTTTCAATTATGCCTCAAGAAATATATAAACATGAGCTTCTGTGGGGGATAGAAACAAATTACTATTTTCCAGTGAAAGTTAAGAGTCCCTTTTCAAGCCTGACACACCTATTTCAAGACTGTAGTACAAACACTAAATAACTCTCAAATGCCATTACTTCTTAATCTTTGTAACTTTGCTGACCCAAATAATACTAGGTGCACCTAAAATGGACCAGACACTGTCCTAAACACTTGAAAACAGTGCCTCATTTAATTCTACAAGAACCCAGCACAGTAGTTCTATACTACTACTACTTTACAAATGAGGAAACTGTTGAATAATATATTCTAGTTGATTTAGGAAATTAATATTAGAATCATTTATTCCCTCTCCTTGAGCATACAGAATGTGACCCAGCTCGAGCTGGGCTTACAAGGACTCAAAAGGACATATCAACTGGGCCCTGAGGTATAAAGACAATAGCTAAGATAATCTTGGAAAATATCTTTCAGGGAAAATTTCACATAAAGCCAACAGATGGCAACAGACTTTCCACTCTTATCTTTTTCTATTAGCATTTAGTAAATATAAATTTGTTGGAACAATGAAGACCCTCCTGACTCTCGTTACTGAAACCTGTACCAATGATTGTTAAGAAAGACAATTCAAAATGTAGGATCACAGTTTCTAGCCAATCTGAAAAGACTAAGCCTTCAATGGTTTTGCCCTTTTGTAATGTTAATATATACTGATGGCTCTGTAATGATTCTTTGGACTTGGGCAGACATGGCTGTGGCAGCAGGCTTGTCCGTTTTCCCATGCTTGCCTATTCTGTAATGGTCTTTGGACTTGGGCAGACATGGCTGTGGCAGCAGGCTTGTCTGTTTTCCCATGCTTGCCTATTCTGTAATAGTCTTTGGACTTGGGCAGACATGGCTGTGGCAGCATGCTTGTCCGTTTTCCCATGCTTGCCTATTCTGATATTCTTAGGACTTGGACAGACATGGCTCTAGCAACACGCTTGTCCATTTTCACACTTTTGTCTGTTCTGTGATATTTCCTTGGAGTCGGGCAGACATTGGCTCTGGCAGCATGGCTGTCCCTTTCCCACTTTTGCCTTTTTGAATATATGCCGAATAAAACTTTCTTTTTGCTTTACTCAACTTTATGATGTTTTCCCCCTATATCATAGTTTATATAGCTAGTAATTCATATTCAGGTCTGTGTGCCTCCAAAACCTTTGATCTTTTCCTTTATTCCATTCTTCTGTCCTAGATTCAGGAGAGTGAATGAATATTACAGTGTACCAACCATAGGCTAAACCTATACATGAAGAAAAGTACAGAACACAATATCAAAACCAGATTCATTAAACATATCACTGCAGGTAGAGCTCCTCTTAAATTAACACTATAAAAGCTGCCAGTGAAGGCCCAAAAAGTCACTTTGTATGTATTTTGTACAGAACAGATTCTATATTGTAATGATGCCCCATGCAAAAGGAAAAAAATAACAAAATTGTAAATTTTATCATTTTAATCTGTTTAGTGATGTTTACATTTTGAAATAAAATTTATGATTCATTAAAAAACAAAAAGTCATCCAAAATATCATAATGTCAAGATTTGTTTCATAATCTTCTTTCTTCAACTATTCATTATAGACTATACAGTGGTGATCCTTCCGTATGTCAGATATCTAGGTTCTCTAAAATTTCCTGGCTAGTAGCTCAGGAAATATAAACGGATCTATAGATTTGTATGCATAACAAGAAATGGTGATGCTTCTCTAAACAAACATAGTCAGAAAGAGCTCAAAATTACACCTGTGGCCCAAAGCAAGGTTGGAGCAGCACTGTTCAATAGAAAGATAATGTGACCTTTATGTGTAATTTAAAATTTTCTAGAAGCCACATTTTAAAAAGTAAAAAGGAACAGGTAAAACTAATTTTAATAATATATCTTCTTCAACATAATATATCCACAATATTATCATTTCAACATGTGGCACTAGCCAGGTTTCAAGTGCTCAATAGCCACATGTGCTTGGACAGGAGGGGAATTTCTAGCCTGCTAATACTCAGATATATAGGTCCTAAACAGAATATAAGAAACACACCAAGAAAAGAGATATGCTCTCAACTCCTTGTAATGAAGGGATTTCAATACTTAACTTTCTGAATAAAGGTTCAAAAACTGGAGTGGATTCTTTCCCACAGGACTTCTATTAAAATCCAATAGAATCACATGACAAAAATTAGATTTAGCTCTTAGAAAATATACAATACTCTTTGCAATGCTGCTCTATGAAACATATACTGTAGTAAAATGGCTGAAGAGATAGTCCCATTTTAACAGATTTGTGGCCATGTCTTTTTCTTAACAAGTTTAGAATCAGATATTCACAAATATCCTTCTCTTCTTCAACATACCAGCATTCTCTGACACAAAAACGTATGAAGTTGAGAATGAGATTCTGAGATCAGGTAACAGCACATAATGGCATATCATACGCTTTTAATTATTTTCATTTATGATCAATATTAAAAAAATGTACACTGATAGAATATTTACTCAAAGTATAAACACAATCTGGAATTATATGCCAAGTAACAGACCTGTTATTCAGCGAATCCTACAATCATTACTTCCAGACTTCCAATTTAGTAAATGGCAAGCTTGGTTATTTGCAGCAACCCACCTACAGATAATAAATAAAAACCTAAAAAAAATATTAAAAATATTTTCATAAAAACATGTTTTATTATGACAAAACAATATGTTAATATGTTTTATTATCAACAAAACAGTGAAGAATTACAGGGTCCAAAACTAAATAAAGACAAAAAAATCCAAAGAGGTAAGCTTGCTTTTGCCATGTGGATTTACCAATCCAAAGAAACAACTGCTTCAGTTATGGCAGCTACCTAGGGCAACAGTACAAAAGTAAAAGCCCCCACTATCGTCACCAAAAAAAAAAAACAACCCACCCCTGTTAAGCTGAAATCATATAACACAAGACCCTCAGGGTAAAAGTGATCAAAAGTAAATTGAACTATTAGACTGTGGTCGAGGTTTGCTATCAACTGGTGGTTCAAGAAAACCTCTGGCCTGTAATTTGGGCTGATATGATTCCAAACTACTGTGTTCTGCTTGCCCTTAACGGAAGCAAATGAAAATTCTTTTTGGAGGAAGGTACATCATCCTAGATCTCCAATTATTTTTTAAAATAATGTTTCAAATAATATGACCACCATATAGTCAGAGACAGGCATATAAGAAAGTAAGGGAGGGAGGAAGAAAGAAGAAAGGAAGACATCTAATGCTGGAATTATAAAACAAAGTTAATATTATGTTCTCTTCACTAAATAATTATAAAACAGACTTGAAAACACACTGTTGGAACAGAAATCCTTACACCTAGACAACGAGCTAATCAATGAAAACGTAAGTATGAATTCACCAAGAGAGGAAAAAAAAAAACCTAAACAAAAGTTCAAGACAACATGTTTTATTTTCTTTAAAAATCACTTAAACTAGTGTTTAAACTAGTTTCTCTAAACTAGTTTCTCTGAACAATAAATTACAACCAACAGTATGTTTATTCACCTAGAGGCTCAGTAATATTTAAATGTACTGTAAAATATTTGAGGTCAACACCAAAGAGTACCTAAAATAGAACATCTTATTAGCTATATCTACTTATATTTGTTACATTATTTTAAAATAACAGATACTGCTTCAAGCTGATATGCTATTTTCATTGGAGAAACAAACACAGTCTTTGAGGAAAATTCACTAAACAGCAGTAACACAGATTTAGTTTCATTACTGAAAAACTGGATACTTCACTATAAGCTGAAATATGACATCCTAATAAAAGGAAAATCATTTCACAAATGTTTAGCTCATTTATCATGAACAAAATAAAAGACAAATAAGAATCCAAACTGAGCAACTGTCACAAAACAATACGTATATTAATTGTTGAATGAGAAACTAATTTGCTCTGCAAACTTTCACTTAAAGCACAATAAAAAAAAAGAATACAAACTGATAAAGATATTTAGTTTCTTCTCCAAAAGGAAAAATTCTTAATGTCCATCTTTAAAGACTCATTAAATAAAGTGTGATACACATATATAATTGGATAATGTACAGGATAAGGTAGCACCAATATTCACTGATAAATAAAAACATATCATAATAGGTTAAGAGGAAAAAATAAGCAAGTTGAAGAATAAGTATAGTACAATCCAGGTATCTTTACAAATGTGCTTGTATATATGCATATGGCCACCTATCTCTGAATCTCTTTAAATATCTTCCAAAAACACAGAAAAACAAAGAAGGCAAATAAAAACACCCTGGAGAAGAGCCAAGATGCAGGCTTAGTCAGACACACCGTACAGTCCCTCTGTAGCAAAGACGCAAGAAACAAAGTTAAAAAGATAGAGACAATAATCCTGGAATCCTGAACATCAAAAAAAGAAGGATAAAGAATTGAATCAAATGTCAACTGGTAGAAAAAATTGAGCGAACATAGCAAAAGAGGAGTGACATGGAGCGCAGGGGCTCTGCCAACTGTCTCAGCTAAATATGGCCATCTTGAGAAAAAGGCAGTAGTGACCCCAGGTTAGGAGCACAGGAAGGCAACTTCATGGCAGTTGCATAAAGACAGAGAAGCTGTATAAACACACCTGAAAGGTGCGTACATCACAACCTGGATCTAAGGAAGGAAAACACAGAAAGGAGAGCAAGAATTCCAGGGATCCTGCGGTCCACAGAGCAGGGAGGAAGCCAGGATCCAGTATCAGATATACTCATGAACAGCTCTCCCTGGCCTCCAGGGTGGTTAGCACACAGGAGGTGGTGGATCAGCGAAGTATCAGCAGGAGGTCTCCCACTCAACCAGACTCCAGGCATACCTCCTTCTCGCACTTGTGCAGGGGCAGGTACCAAATGCAGACTACAGCGGACACAAAGTGGCCAGGCACCCATGTCTGATAACCGAAGAGGCACACTCCCCCTCCCCTCATCCTCCTGATCAGAAGCCCTGACCACTCTGGCCAAATGGAGACCACAATACAAACATCCCCCAACCCCCTCATCCAGCCCTGTCCGCTACCCCCAACTACCCACCTGAAGAGTGGCAGTAAGCACACTCCCACATGATCAGCTGTCCACTACTCACACCCTCCTTTCAAACCAGCAAGTGGCACTGACCTGCAACCACACGCACGTGCCTGCCCACCACCCACCCTCATCCCCAACCCAGCAAGCAGTGGTGACCACACAAGCATGCATCCACCTGCAATCTACTCCCCCCTGAACCAGTGAGTGGCGATGACTACACGCCCATACGTGCATACACCCATCACTCACCTCCCCTCCCCTCCCCCCCAACCTGGTGAGCAGCAGCAACTACACACTCACACACATGCACACTCACCACCCACCTCCAACCTGGTGAGCAGCACAGACCACAAGAGCATGCGTGCACACACCCACCACCCAGTCCCTACCTCAACCAGTGAGCAGTGGCGAATGCACTCCCGTGAGCATGCCCACTTGCCACCCACCCCAACCCAGTGAACGGTGATGACAGCGTGAATGCCTGTCTGCCACCCACTCCCTTCCACCCACAACCAGCGAGCAGCAACAACCACACATCCGCACGTGCACACACCAGCCACTCACCTCCCCCCCAACCCAGAGAGTGGCAGTGACAGTGTGCCCACGCTTGCACCCACCCACCACCCGCCCAAGACACGGCCAGTGGCAGTGATCGCACAAGCGCTCTCGCACCTGCCCACCACCCACCTCTGACCCAGCAAGCAGAGTGACCATGCAAGTGCACACTAACCAGCCCAACACCAACTCCCCCAACAACCAGCGAAGAGCGACGACCGCGCACCAACACATGAACATATCTGCAATTCACCCTCCTTCTCCCCAACCTGGCGAATGGCAGATGTGCACCTGCCCATCATCCAACCCTGACCTGGTGAGCAGCGACAACCACGCAAGAATGCTTGCGCCCACCTGCCACACACTTACCCCAGACCAGAACGAACAAGCAGCAATGGCCAAACATCCACTTGTGCGCATACCAGCCACTACCCCCACTACCCCCTGACCTGGCAAGTAGTGGCAACTGTGCAAATGCACACGAGCATGCCAGCCACCAACCCCCTCCCCCAACCCAGTGATCAGTGATGACCACACAAATATATGCACACATGCTCATCCCCCATCCCCCTTGACCCAGCAAGTAGTGACGACCACACACCCCCCTCATCCGCCACACCCCCACCTGCCACCCTATCCACTTAGCAAGTCCCACTGCCCGCTCCTGTGCCATTGGATCGAAGACAGACAGTAGACAAGACCCGCCCTGCCCGCCTTCACTACCCCCACACAACCAGCAAATAGAACTCATGCTCACACTCCCAGTCACAGCTCCACCCACCCAAGAATAGGTGATGAGTGCTACAGTGTTGCCAGACTAGCAACCACAGCAGCATGCCCATGCACCTGCCGAGATATATCAGAACAAAACAAAAATCAGGATGAAGCAAACACACAATCAGAAAATAAACATAATAACACCTTAGTGCCTCAAAGACAACAGATGATATCAAATCACATAAAGAAGCTAGACAAGATGGCTCAAGCAGGGGACCAAAATAAAGGGCCAGAAAATCTTCCTGAGGAAGAAACAGTAATGGCACTATCTGATATGGAATTCACAAGTCTTATGTATACAGTCCTCCTAGAATCAAGGAAAACAGACAAAACCAAGGAACACACAAAGTTCTAGAAGAATTCAGGAAAATACAAAAAGAAATTGACAAAATATATAGACAATTAGAAACCACACAAAAACAGCAACCAGAAATTCATAAGATTAACAATAAAATTACAGAAATAGACAATGCAGTAGAGGGACACAGGAGTAGAATTGAATTAATGGAAGACAGAATCAGTGAAATAGAGGACAAAACACTTGATACTAATTTGTTTGAGGAATATTCAGGGGGGAAAAATGAAAATGCAGAAAGTCTAAGAGTTATGTGGGACACTAACTAGAGGAATAATTTATGTGAGAGGAATCCCAGAACAGAAGGAGATAAAAAAAAAAAAAAAAAAAACCACAACAGAAAATTTTTGAAGATTTACTGGCAGAAAACTTCCCTAATATCATGAAAGACAAGAAGCTATACATTCAAGAAGCTCAACAAACCCCCTACAGGACAGTCCTCAAAAGAAAGCCACCAAGACATAATCAAACTTTCCAAAACCAAAGACGAAGAAAAAATCCTGAGAGCAGCTCGGGAAAAATAAACTGTCACCTACAAAGGGGAACCAATACGTCTAAGCTCTGCTTTCTTGGCAGAAACCATGTTGGCAAGAAGGCAAAGAGATGATATATATAAAACCCTGAAAGAAAGAAAAAACTGCCAATTAGAAATTATATATCCAGCAAAACTGTCTCTCAAATATGATGGTGAAAGTAGTATATTTCCAAACAGAAATTAAGGGAATTTGTAAAAACCAGCCAGAGCTTACAAGAAATATTAAAGGAAGTCCTTCAGACAGAGAACCAACAACATCAGACAACAACCCAAGATTAAGACACATGACAAATCACCGAGATACCAACCAAGACAAAGAATTTGTAAAAATAAAATAAAGCTACAAGATTGAAAACAGGGAAAAAGAGACATAATCTGTAAAAGATGACAACTTCAAAATAAAAAGGGAGAATAAATGGTGTAACTACAGAACTTCTATGTGGAGAGAAAGTCAAGGCAATATCAAGATATAACAGATTGTTTTAAATTTAGGACTATAAAGGTAAATTTCAGGGTATGCACAAAGAAAATTAATAAAACTACTCATCAAAATAAAAAAGAAGAAAACCACAGAGACTCAGTAAACACAAAATCAACAACAATGAATGAAGGAAATGAAAAAGGAAAAATCCATAAACAAAATGAACTCAGTAAATTAAGCAGAAGAAAGAAATTGTCAACACCACAAAAACAAGCACAACAAAATGAGAGCAGTAAATACATATCTATCAGTAATCACACTGAATGCAAATGGATTAAATGCACCAGTCAAGAGACAGAGAGAAACAAAATTGATTAAAAAAAAAATGACTCAATATGTTGCCTACAAGAGACACATCTCAGACACGAAGATAAAAATAAGCTAAAATTGAAGGATGGAAAAAAACTGATCAAGCAAATAATAACCAAAAAAGAGCAGGAGCAGCAATTTCAATCTCTGATAAAATACACTTAAAGGCCAAATCTAACATAAGAGACAAGGAAAGGTACTATATAATGATTAAAGGGTCACTCCATCAAGAGGACATAACCATAATAAATATTTACAAAACCAACAAAAGAGCTCAAAAACACATTTAAAAAAAAATTACTGAAAAGAGAAATAGACAATTCCACAATAACAGTGAGAGACTTTAACATGCCAATTTGATGAAGGACAAAATAACTAGAAACAAACATACAGGAGATCTAAACATCACAATCAAGCAACTTGACCTCACAGACATATACAGAACACTCCACCCAACAGCAGAACAGTACACATTCATCTACAACACACGTGCATTATTCTCCATAATAAGACCATATTTTAGGCCACAAAGCAAGCCTCTATAAATTAAAAAATGATGAAATAATCAAAGCATCTTTTCAGATCACAATTCTATCAAATCAGAAATCAATAACAGGAAGAACAAGGGAAAAAAATCAAATACATGGAAACTGAATAATACCTTGCTTTAAAACCACTGGGTAAAAGAAGAAATTGAAGATGAAATTTATAAATTCCTAGAATCAAATGACACTGAAAACACAACATACCAAAACCTCTGGAACACAGCAAAAGCAGTGCTCAGGAAATACAGCAATAAACGCACAAACCAAAAAAAGAGAAGAAACTAGATAACTGGGAGTTCCTAAAAATAAAACACTTATGCTCATCAAAAGACATCACCAAATGAGTAAAAGGAGAATGTACAGACTGCAAAAAAAAAATTTGACCATGACACATCCGACACTACCCCACAAGGTTTCCAAGAGTGCCTGGTGGATTCGAACTGCTGATCTTTTGGATAGCAGCCATAGGTCTTAACCACTATGCAACCAGAGTTTCTAATTAGGCATTAGAGAGATATGAATCAAAGCTACAATGAGATACCATCTCACTCCAGCAAAAATGGCACTGATCAAAAAAACAGGAAACAATGAATGCTGGTGAGGCTGTGGGGAGACTGGAACCGTTGGGAATGTAAAATAGTACAACCACTATGGAAAACAATATGACGCTTCTTCCAAAAGCTAGACATAGAATTACCATATAATCCAGCAATCCTACTCCTAGCAATATATCCTAGAGAAATAAGAGCCATGACAAGAATAAACATATGCACACCCATGCTCACGGCAGCATTATTCACAACAGCAAAAAGATGGAAACAACCTGAGCGCCCATCAATAGATGAATGGATAAACAAATTGTAATATATACACACAACGTAATACTACACAATAAAGAATAATGATGAATCCACAAAACAAAACATGGATCAATCTGGAGGACATCATGCTGAGTGAATTAAGTAATCACAAAAGGACAAACATTGTATGAGACTACTATTATAAACAGTCAAGAAAGGGTTTACACCCAGAAAGAAACATTTTTTGATGGTTACCAGGGATGGGAGAGGGAGGGAGGGAAAAATCACTAACAGAGAGTAGACACATGTTAACTCTGGTGAAGGGAAAGGCAGTACACAATATGGGGGAAGCCAGCACTACGTGACCAAGGCAAGGGAAGACAGCAAGAGGTACGCAAGAATAAAAGACAATCCTGCAACAACAGTAATAACAAGAAATTATGAGTGGATACATAGGTAAACAGGTATGCTGAATAGGTATGGGAAGATGTATGAAGAGTACACCCACGTGCATATATAGGTTTGGCTGCGGATATTTCTACATACATACTTGTATGTGTTGCATATATATTCATATATATAATAGAGCACACAGGAGGCACAATCATGGAAACATCCTAGACACAACCAAACATCTTACAGAACTGAAAGACTGGGCTTGAAGGCAAAGGACCACAGTCTCAGGGGACATCTAGGTCAGTTGGCATAACACAGTATATAAAGACAACATTCTATATCCTACTTTGGTAAGTAGCACCTGAGGTCTTAAAAGCTTGCGAGCAGCCATCTAAGATACAACTATTGGTCTCTTTCCATCCAGAACAAAGTTGAGTGAAGAAAACCAAAGACTAAAGGAAACAATTAGTCCAAAGGACTAATGCGCCACAGGAACCACAGCTTCCACCAGCCTGAGACCAGAAGAACTGGCTGGTGCCCAGATACCACTACCAAGAGCTCTCATTGGCATCACAACAGAAGGTCCCAGTGGGAAAAAAATGTAGAACAAAATTCAAATTCATAAAAAAGACCAGATTTACTGGTCTGAGAGAGACTGGAGGAGCCCCCAAGACTATGGCCCTTAGACACCCTTCTAACTTGGAACAGAAGCCACTTCAGGAGATCACCTTTCAGTCAAATAAAGCAGGCCTATAAAATAAATAACACCCACGAGGAAAGTGTTCCTTAGAACAACTGTCTATAGGAGACCAAAAGGGTAACATATGCCCAAAAGCAAGGATGAGAAGGCAGGAAGGGGCAGAAAAACTGGATGAATGGAAATGGGGAACTCAGGGTAGTAATGCGGAGAGTGCTGACACATTGTGAGGATTGCAACCAACACCACAGAACAATCTGTATATAAACTATTGATTGGGAAACAATGTGCTTTGTAAACCTCCACCTAAAGCCCAACACATAAATAAAATTTTTTTACAAAAAGTATAAGTAGGAGAGATTTAAAAAAAAAAAAAAACAACTTTAAATAAGATTTATATGGAGAGGTCATAAATATTAAAAATTGGCAAAACGTTCTCCTGAGCTGACATCAGAGTGGAGCAGAGATTGGTAGAAAAAATGAGAGAGTAGAATACTCCTAGCATATATAAAATCCCTATGGTTTACTTCCAAAAGCAGGGGGTCTCACCCCTGAGTAAATACAGGTGTCCCTTGCTTTTCGAAAATTAGCTTTATGCCACTTCATTTTTGTGAAATACCTATATTAGTGCCTGTTTTTGCTAACCAAAAGAAACCCAAAGAGGATTTTCGCTTTTATGAAAAAAATCAAAAAGTGAAAATAGCATTTTGAGTTTTCTTTGCAGCGAATTGTTAAAGAGGCAGTGTGTATCTGAGCAGAGAAAGTGGCATTACCAAGCTCCTTTCCTGGGAACTATATTCAGTATCTTAGCATCAAGCTGCCACAGCTTTGAACTGTGTCTATGAGCACTGGAAACCCTGTTGGCATAGTGTTTAAGAGCTACAGCTGCTAACCAAAAGGTCAGCAGTTCAAATCCACCAGGCATTCCTTGGAAACCCTATGGGGCAGTTCTACTCTGTCCTATAAGGTCGCTATGAGTCAGAATCGACTTGACAGAAGTGGGGCTATGAGCATCTGTGCTTTATTTCGATTTATTTTTGGCATCTGGGAATGTTCAAAAAAATTTCCCATATAAATTAATGGTAACTGCTTCCTCGCTTTACGTCATTTTAGCTTACGAAAGTTTTCACAGGAACACTACTTTCGGATAGCGGGGCAAACAAATACTGAAAACAGGTCTGAGATCTGTTGGATCAAAGCTTTGGCTACTATAGAGTCAAAGGAAGGGAACTTTGTAACAGCATTTTTCACAATAGCCAAAGAGTGGAAACAACCAAAATGTTCATCAACAGATGAATGGATAAACAAAATTTAGAATATACATACAATGGAATACTACTCTGCCATAAAGAGAAATGAAGTCCTGATGCATGCCGCAACATGGATGAACCTTGAAAACATCAGGCAGAGCAAAATAAGCCAATCACAAAAGGATAAATATTGTATGATATTACTTATATGAAATAAGCAAAAATATAAACCAAAGATTACTAGTGGTTACCAAGAGTAGGAGGAGGGGGAAAAGGAGGAGTTTTCCCTTAGGAGGCATTGAGTTTATGTTAATAGTGGTGGAATGATTTGGAAAAGGATGGAGAGAATGGTTGTCAAGTTGAAGAATGCAATCTGTGTTACTGAACTGTACATGCAAAAATTGTTGAGATGGCATACGTTATGTTACGTATATTTTCACCACAATAAAATTTTAAAAAGAGAAAAGGACGGGGACAAGAATGTGGCAAGGCCAGTGATGTTACTCATAGAGAAAGCATCAGAGAAGAAGCATGTCAGAAGTGGGATGTTTCCCTGGGGAGCTTAGTGGTGAAGCAAAGAAAGAAGGAAGCAGCTAAAGGTAAGGGAGAATCAGAGGAGGGACTGAAGCCATTGCATCAAGGTGCCATTTCTTAAGGAAATCACTATACCTACAGACAAAGGCACACTTCAACTAAAAAATCAAGTAAAACATCCCAACCTCTACACCTCAATAAAATTGACTGTTACTGCTGCACCAGAAAAATCATACTGAGTTTATCATCAACAGAAAAAGAAATAATATTCACACAAAACAACTAAAGAAACAGTAAAAAAGCAGAAAGAATCAAAACTTTTTAACTGAATCAAAATACTATACCCTGAAAAAAAAAGATGAAAAATTATAACACAATTATATATATATGTATGCCTCACTTGTTATTACTGCTGTCAAGTCTCTTCTGAACAAATGCCTCACTTAGTTATTTTAATCTGTTCCAGAAAACTGCCTCTAAATGAAAATGCATTTCATTTCCATTACTTTTAATGGGGAAAACTGTAATGAGTTCTATACCAACAGTGGTTTAGAATAATAACCATTTTATTTCTCGTGAAAGCATATGTCTATACGAAGACTTAAACATTAATATTCATAGCAGCATTATTTGTAAAAGCCTAGACCTGGAAATAAACCAAAAGTCTATCAACAGGGAAATGGAAAAACAAATTGTGGTATATCCATACAATATAATATCAGTCAGTAATAAAAGGAATGAACTAATGACACAGGCAACAGGATGGATGAATCTCAAAACAAATAAACTGAAATAAGCTGGTCCAAAAAAAAAGAATACATATTGTATGATTCCATTTATACAAACCACTAAAAAATGAAAATTAATCTATAGTGACAGAAAGTAGATTACTGGTTGCCTGGGAAAGAGGAGCAAGGAAAAATGGGAGGAGTGAATTACAAGGGGACATGAGGAAACTCTGAGTGGTGATAGACATGTTCATTATCTTGTTTGTGGTGATCGTTTCATGGGTGTATACATATGTCCAACTTAATATACTGTACCCTTTATATATATATCATTTATTATATGCCAATTAGACCTTAATAAAGCTGCTAAAAATATGTGTGTGACACACATACCAAAGTTTTTCTGCTACAATTTATAATTCTCAATGGGAGATGATGTTAGCATATCAAGGAAGTTGCATTAATAAATAAAATTCACAACATTTTAATGTTTTGTGCTGTAATTTAATAGCAATTGAACATAAAATACACTAATTTGAACAAGTGCAAGAAAACATGGAGAACCATGTTCTTGTTGGTTCATTCTGGCCAAGTGCTCAGGCTTGAAGGTGCTGATAGTGTGTTTCTCTCAGGTCTTTATCCATTTTGACCTACATACAACCATTTTGGTAGGCCATTTGAGATTTGTACCACTTTCAGAATTACAAGGGAATATACAACAACGTTCATAAACACTATTTCACATACCTCTTAGGTGTGTCAATAGATCAAATACTATATTTTAAAATAAACAAACAGCTTTCCTATGATTACAATTTTACATGATAATATAAGTATCAGTTTACATTAGTCAAGCCAATCTTACCCACTGAGATTTGTTCCAGGTGTGTTTTAAAAGGGTGAGTCAACTGTATAAAATCCTGGCTTTCTGCTGGTAATAGGGAACCCAAGGTAAAGAAGGGAGAGCGTTGACATGTTGTAGGGTTGTTAACGAATGTCATAAAACAGTATGTGTACTAACTGTTTCATGAGAAGCTAGCTTGTTCTGTAAACCTTCATCTAAAGTACAATAAAAAAAAAAAGAAAGAAAGAAATACTTAAAATTCTGGCTTTCTGCCTTACTACATGATAACTAAAAATTTGTGTTGAGTGATTAAGTGAACTTGGTCATGATAAATATACATAACTAACATTCATGCTAGTGATCCTTGTGACTAAAGGCAGTCTTAACTTTTCCAGATACACAAAAAATATCTCTAAGTCACATGTGAGAATGTAGTTAAAAAGTTGCCTGGGCCAACCACACATAGAACACGAAGTTTCCCTGATATGTGCCTCCTTAAACAGAATCCTTTCACAATAATAATGTCATCTTATTTCCTTATAATTTCACTACATCCATAATCAGATGAACAGATGAGAGGGCCCTGAAGATGGATCTTGCCCACAAAGGATCCAGGGTAACATCACTTGGAACTCATTAACTAGTAAAAAAACAACCTCATCCATCATAGATTAGACATGTTTTTTTTCCCTGGCTTCCCTGCACATATCCTTGCACATAAGCACTAGGTATATAAACACTCACCCCTCATTCTTGTGTGTAAACCTCCACCCAGGTGACACTGCCCATCCCAAGAATCTTGGCGTTGACCTTCTGTTCACCATGAAACTACATTTAACCTTCATATAAGTAAGTTCCCTGATAAAGCCTTGTCTGATAAATATGGCTTTCACTGTCTCTGTGCCCTCAGAGCCACTCCTGCTGCTGGTCTGGTGGGGTATGACAAAAGAGATCATGTCTAGCATACTCTGGTAGCTCTTCAATACTAAAGTACAAAAGCCCATAAACCATCCGTGATATCAGGTTTCCTAGTATGCAGATCCATCTCATATTAAAAAACCTCTGTGCCAATCTGGGATCTTGCACAAATGGAATCCCAAAGATGTGAAAGCCCGTAACTGGGAAGCAGTCAAGACAGCCACAGAGCAATGGTGGAGGAAAGAGCTAGAAAAAAAAAGCCAGAACACCCACAGAAGGCCTGAAAAATACCAGAGAGATGGGCAAGCAAAAAACCTGGTACCTGAAGGAAGACCAAAGAACCACTGGAAAAGCCCACGTCTGATCAGAAGAGTCTGGAATCAGCATAACTCTATTTTAAAGCCTGCAGAAGTAATACCAGTCAAAGATGTAATTCCATCAGACCTCACAAATACAACAGGAAGAGAATCAGTCAAATTGGAAATGCTTACTATCAGATGTAAGGGCTCTGGAACATTCTACAACAGAAAGAAAAGTTACGCAAGCAATCTCCAGTCTAGTTCTATTTAAAACAAACTATAATACCTTCAGACATAAGTTGAAATTACGTCTCTTATTTAAAGTACCACTTCAGGACCATGAAACTACATTTAACCTTCCCATAAATAACTACTGCTTTCATGAGTGGCTCCTAAAATACTAGTCCACTGATTTCTTCTGCCAATCCAAGATGACATGTTTGGTATTTTGCAGCAAAATTTAAAAAACTATTAATATTGTGAGCTAACTGTATTCTATCTAATGAACAGATTTTAATTTTGAAATCAAGCCCTTTTTCCTATTTTACTATTAAAATCCTTTTGTTTTCTTCAAGGTAAAATTCAGCTGTAACAGATAGTCATTTATGTTTTTTAATGTTCTTATTTGGCCAAAAAAAATTTTTTTTTTAGTTTTCTGATTCTTAAAATCCAAAAGCTTGGAAACTATGCCATACCCACTGCTGTCAAGTCAATTCTGACTTACAGCAACCCTATAAGCCCTATGGCCACAGAGTACCCTATATAACAAGAGATGAGGTATTCCTGACCAACGGAGATGAAGAAATTTTTTTCATACTCTTCCAAGAATTTCCTACTTCATATCATGAGGCAGTTAAATTATATGAACTTCAAGGTACCTTCCACTTAGAATATTCTATGACTCTCACGCTGTAAAAGTAACATCATGTGTATAATTTAGACCCTTAATATATTAGATTAAACATTCTTTAAGGTCTGCAGTCAGCTGTTGAATAACGTTACTCTTTTGCTATTATTCATAGTACCCAACAAAATGCTAACCGTAAACAGTTACATTCTAGGAATTGTTTAACACATAAAACACAGTGAACTTTGGTTTCCTAAGACGGTGTATATTCCTTTTCTGTCCATGTTTCTCCTACCTCCCTCAAATTATTACATAGGACACTGACTTAATCCTTGGATTAAGTAGCACAATAAACATTATCTGTTTCCAAGACCTCAAATGGCTTTTCTAGAATGATGTTGGTAATGTCTCTCACAATGATAATAACAACAACACCAGAATATTGAAATCAATGGCATTTTAATATGAGTATCATTAGTGCAACAGAGTCAGTTCTTCCACTTCGGGCTAAGTGCAATATGCTTATTTCTAAACAATAAAAGATGAGGAAGGACAGGGATTCTTCCCATAGCATTTTTTCTCCTTCTTTAAGTTATAATTCATAAAAATTATACATAAAAAAGAAATTCTTAATGGCTTTTCCCAAGGATAATTTAATAGGCAATACTATGTATATGAGCAGTCAACAAAGTACAAACCAGCTGGTGTTCACTAAAGCATTTGCCAGGAGAGGGAAAGCAAATTGGACAACCTGTATTTCTTCAACAAAAGCATGAGAAGGGTCCTATGATTTTGTATCCTACCGATTTTGATGAAGATACCAAAATTCAGGTAGAAAAATTACGGGTTGAAGCCATGGAATAGGACATTCGGAAGAGGTACAATGAGCCCTTTCAAGACCCTGATGCATGAGATGGATTATTACTAGGACTGAGGAGAGCAAGACACATTTGAAGCAGTGGGGCACTGCTGTTTCTGGCTCCGTGCAAAATTCGACAGGCAAGAGATTTGGCTGCTATGGAACACATATGCTGCCTTTGATTCCTAAGAGGGAGATTAAGTTTCTAGCAGTGCTTCAACCCATAATTTTTCCTGTTCCAGTTATAGATCTGGCTCACCCAAATTTTAAAAATTCGTGTCTGTTCCGGTATCACTTCCTCCACCATGACTGAACCAGGAAGAACCACTTTGAAGCCTTTGTTATTTTAATACCAAGAAGGAAACAAAGTCAGACAAGATAAAATCTACATTCTCAAGGTGCACGTGACATTAAACAACATCTCCAAGCATCCACCACGAGTATGCAGGCTTTCTCCATCTCTGTTTGATTTACGTAGTCACTTCTGTATTTGCTATCTCTTAATTACTCTTCTACTTGTTCTATTATTTCAAGTTTTTTCCATTTGCACACTCAATGGTTCCTCACACCGTCTGCCTGTTTATGCCCATCGAACTTGAGCCTCTTAATTCAAAGTTATCTTGGTCGCAATCATATTCCCTGTCATTCTGCACTATTTCTTCAAGTGCCTCCCACTTTTTGTCACTTTATTAAAAAATTGGGGGGTAGGGGAGCCCTTGTTCTTTTTTGAAGTTACTTTTAAATTAGACAAAAATTGGCATTTTGCTTTATTAAATAATAATGTTTCTTAAATTATCTACCTCTATTTTTCATTACCCATTTCCTTTGTATACTACTGCTATCATGTAAAGAAAATCCCCTTTGAATTCACAAAACAATGTGTTAAAGTAAAGAAATAACAAATATACTGCATTAACATATATAAAACATTTTAAAAGTTCATGATTAAACACCTTTGAACAGTTCATGTTAACAACATATATTGTGATATTCTTATTTAAAATTTAGGTTGGCTCTTTATTTCCATTTTGCATGTTAAGAATACTTCTAAAAGGTTGTGAAGTGATGGTAAAAAGCTAATAAATATCTACAGAACAGAATTATTTCCCAGTTTTCCTTGAAGCTAGGAGTTCTGGAGTTAAGAAGTGGTCTAACTAAAAGAACAATAGCCATCTTGAGATCATTAGGGAAAGGACTCATATTCTTAGGATGTCAAAGCTACAAAGATCCTCGATCACTAACGACACCAGAGAAACATTTAACTAGCCCTGGATGGCCTGCCCACAGCCTTCTAATTACATGATTTGTTTACGCCCCTATAACTTCCTTACTCATAGGAAAGGTCACTACAAACCTGAGACCTAATTCATTATTACCCTTTGAGAATAATATTCTCATTTAACAGATGGAGAAATAGAAACAACATTTGACTCTATGAGTAAAGTCATTTGCACTTTGCTATCTTTGTCCACAGCCCTCTCGTTGTCACAAATGCAGCCAGCATACAGCAGTAAGAGCATGCGTGCTTAGGTTTGACTCCAGAGCTTCATCGTGTGAAGCCAATGCCTCAGTTTCTTAATATGTAAAATAATGGTACTTATTTTATAGGATTGCTGAAAGGAATATAAAAGAGAAAGTTTATGCAACGCCTTTAGAACAGTGCCAGGCACATGCTACAGCATCAATAAATGTTAGTTATCCTTTTCGTTTGTTTGCTTTTATTATTATTACCACCAAACAGTAACTTCTATTCTACTGTGAAAAGGCATAATAAAAGTGATTGTATTAGAAACATGTAACATTTTTCTTAATGATGCTAATCTTCTATTTCAAGAATACATTCTAATCTATTGCTGGCTTTCTTTTGCCCCTGCTATCATCCTGCGTATGAGAAAATAGTGATAAGAGAAATAATAAGGTGAGTGCCTGAGTCATAGAAAACCCTAAATAAGTTTTACTTCCTTTCCCTTCTCTCTTGTGAGAGCATAATGTTATGGTTACAAGGATGTCAAAGTTCCCTCTGAAATGATAATACAAATAGTTCATTTATAATCACGGTTCAAAGACTTTTTAAAAATATCCTTACCCAGAAGATCCAATGCTCTTACAAACACCAAGGAGGGGTCTTTTTTCAGCAAAGTTGTCACACTTTTGAGTACCTGATAGGAGCATAAAATAAAATGTAAACTTTGAGAAGTATTCTTCTATACCTCCCATTATCTTCATACTCTAAAAATACTTACAGCTGAAGATATAGCAAAATATTCACTATAAATTGATATAATTTATATACTTCCCTGAAGAAAAAGTATAAAACCTACATAAACCTATAACCATTAAAGAAATTGTACCAATAAGAACCATCACATGAACAGACGTATGCATGCACATGTTCACTCCACAATTATTCACAATAGCAAAAAGATGGAAACAACCTAAGTAAGCACCAACAGATAAATGGATAAACAAACTACGGTACATACACACAATGGAATACTATGCAACGATATAGAAAAAGGATGAATTTGTGAAACATCTCACAACATGGATGAATCTGGAGGGCATTATGCTGAATAGGTCAATCACAAAAGGACAAATACTGTATGAGACCACTATTATAAGAACACATGAAAATGTTCGCACACAGAAAACAACTACTTTTGATGGTTACGAAGGAGGGGAGGGGTGGGAAGGGAAAAACGCTAAATAGACAGTACATAAGTGGTAACTCTGGTGAAGGGTAAGACAGTACACAATGCTGGGGAAGTCAGCACAACTTGACCAGGGCAAAGTCATAGAAGTTTCATGGACACATCCAAACACCCTGAGAAACTGAGCTACTGGACTGAGGGCTGGGAACCATTGTCTCAGGTGACATCTAGTTCAACTGACATAACATAGTCTATAAAGAAAATGTTCTGCATCAGATTGTGGTCAATAACACCTGGGTTCTTAAAGCCTGCAAGCGGCCATCTACTGGTCTCATCACGGTTGGAGCAAAGGAGAATGAAGAAGACCAAAGAAAGAAGGGAAAGATTAGTCTGAAGGACTAATGGACCACAACTACCACAACCTCCACCAGGCTTGGCCCAGAACAACTAGATGGTGCCCAGTTACCACCACCGACTGCTCTGGCAGGGATCACAATGGAGGGTCCTGAACAGAGCAGGAAAAAAATGTAGAACAAAATTCAAATTCACTATATATACCAGGCTTGCTGTTCTGACACCCTTTTAGCTCAGTACTGACGTCACTTCTGAGCTTCAGCCAAAGATCAGACAGGTCTATAGGACCAACAGTAATGCATGTGAGGGACATGCTTCATAGTTCAATCAGGTATACGAGACTAACGGGCACACTAGCTCAAAAGCAAAGATGAGAAAGAAGGACGGGACAGGAAAACTGGACGAAAGGAAACAGGGAACCTGGGGTGGAAAAGGGCAGAGTATTGATATATTGCAGGGTTGGCAACCAATGTCACTAAACAATTTGTGTATAAATTTTTGAATGAGAAATAAATTTGTGCTGTAAACTTTACCTAAATCACAATAAAATCTTTTGGTTATTGTTGTTGGTAGGAAAATACTTGCAGACCACATATTTGACAAGGGATTCATACCTAGACTATATGAAGTACTCTCAAAACTTAACAGCAAAAAGCAAACAATCTAATTAGAAACTGGGCAAAAGAAATGAAGAGACATTTTATTGAAAAGTATATGGATGGCAAATAAGCACTAAAAGCCTATTAGAATAGATAAACAAGAACTTGTGACATTACCAAATGTTACAAAAATACAGAAAAACTAGATCTTTCATACATTGCTGTTGGAAATGTAAAACGGTACCATAACTTAGGAAAATAGTACATCGGTTTCTTTAAAAATTAAATATGCATTTACCATACAACCCAGAAATCACATTTCTGGGCATTTATCCCAGAGAAATAAAAATGTGTGTCCATATAAACCCATACACAAATGTTCACAGCAAGCTTATTTAATAGTCAAATGACCTTTTTAATAGTCAGATGTCCTTTGATAGATGAATGGTTAGACAAAGTGTGGTACATTCTCTAGCATGGAATACTACTCAGCACTATAAAGGAACTATTTATACACGAAACAACTTGGATGGATTTCAAGGGCATTATGCTAAGAGAAAAAGCCAATTTCAAAAGGTCATATATTGTGTAATTCCATTTATATACCAATCTGGAAATGGCAAAATTATTATAAACATGGAGAGCAGATTAATGGCTGCCAAGAGTGAAGGATGGTGGAGGGAAGGGTAGTATGATTATAAATGGGTAGTATGAAAAAGATCTTTGTGATGATGGAATAGTTCTCTATCTTAATTGCAGTGGTGGTTACACAAACCTACACGTGATAAAAGGGTACGGAACTATACACACACAATATACCAATGTCAATTTTCCTGGTTTTTATGTTGTTGTATACTTATATAAGATGTAACCATTAGGGGAAGCTGGGTAAACAGGTGTGACTCTGTGTGACTCTCTATCATTATTAAAAAAAAAAAAAAAAAAAAAAAACACTGGCTAGAATTGATCTGTTAGTGTTTTCCTGTAATATTAAACAAGTTTGTTTTTGCTCTTATAAAAGGTTATCTTCGATCACCTTAAAGTTACTGTCACCAGCTACGACTACTGAATGTTCTGATCTGGAACATAATATAGAAATCCTGATAAAAAGGGATAAAAATGTAGAACAGAACTTCAAATTCTTAAAGAATCCAGACTTACTGGATCTATTGAGTCTGAAGGAGTCCCCAAGATTATGGCCTTGAGATGCTCTTCAAATCTTGAATTGAAACTATTCCCTGAAGTCACCTTTAAACTAAGTAATAGTTCAGCCCAAAGAGAAAAGACTGTCATCCTTGAATACTGCATTGACCAAAGGGTTAACAGCTATTTTAAAGCACAGATGGGAAAGTTGGAGGCAGGGAGATTAAGGAAATGGAAATGTAACAACTAGAACAGAAATAACAAGAATATTGACACAACATAAATAAAGAATTTAACCAATGACACAGAGCATGATGTCTAGAAACCACTGAATGGAAGTGGATTTTGTTGTGTATTTTGATGGAAAAAAACTAGCTGCCCGTGTTTAAAACATATACATGTAAATATATGAGCTATATATGTATGTATATTTAGTATATGTAATTTATTAAATGCATAAAAATATAAGAATAATAAACACTAACTTCAGGACAGGGGTTTACTTCTTAGGGGACTACGAAGGAGATATGATTTGAGAGAGGTGGCCAACGGGCTTCATCACTCTTAACAATATTTTGTTTCTTAGACTGAAGGGTAGGTAAAACAATGTACAACGTTAATAATCCATATCAATGAATCCTTCCAAAAATAATAAGGTTTAATCTACAGGAGGACAGGTAAATGATTACACACATTTAGACTGCGACCTGCCATAATATAATACCTTTAAACTGTGATTATAATAAGACTGAAAATTAAGTTAAGACAAGTTCTAACATCCCTTTACACCAGACCATCTTATCAACATCAGAATATGATAAAGTGCAAAACTAAAAACATAACCAATGTTTATGTATGCAATTCTTTATAATTATTTAAATTTGTAGAAGGTTATAACATTCAATCTTTTAATAAGACGTCTACAAGATTTTTAAACAAATCTATGACTACATGCTGAGAAAGAATCAAGAATATTTTTATTCAAACATTAATTTACTATGGATTGTGTGCTGTTATACTGCTAACAAATTAATCAGATTTCACAATTAACAATATGACTTTTGATCCAAGTACAAGTTAAAAATTAACTGGTCCAAAGCTCACAATACTTATGTTCCAAATTAATTACAACTGAACTTCATCTAAACACGGCCATTTCTTCACTCCTCCGTATTTTACCCAGTATAATGTGAAAATGTCTCACATCAATAACTTCACCTTCAACAATACCTATTTTCCTTCTCCTTCCTGGTCTTTACAAGGTCTTTGCAGTTTATACCTGAATTATAAATACCAATTTGATATTTTGATGAATGGAACATCATGTCTTTAAAACACAAATAATACTGGTAAGAATAGTTTGATTGTTTTGCTTTTTTCAAACGTGACTTGAAGGACTCCACTTCTTTCCACTGACCTATGGGGGTATATCTGTCCAGTAGACTTTGCTCCACAGAAGGTCAACCAGCTGACACCAATGGTTTATATTGTTCAGGGATATTCAGAGAAGATAAGCCAAGCCAAAACTTTAAACTACAAAATAAAAGCCCTAACTTGAGAGCAGCATAACCTCCAAAGCACCTACTATCCACAAAAAGAAAAACCAAACAAGCAAAAAAGATGAGAGATTACAATAAACAAATATTAACAAAACTTCCATATTTATTTCAGGCATGTCTTAAAGTAAAAAAACATTTTAACTTCAGATTTGGAAAACTATGCAATAAAACATTAATTCTGTGTTAAATAATTATATTGTCTGAATAAATATAATTTCTAAAGTGTTAGTATAAAAATTCTACAATCTCATGACCAGTGTAGCTATTAACCTGATTCCTCATCCCATATAAGTAGCAGCATGTACTCTCCATGATGCCTAATGGAGTCATCACCCTCCCATAACATAATCCTCCAAATTGTAGAGGATTAACTTTTTATATATAAAATTGTGTATTTATTTGCATGAAGAATAGGAAGAATGACGTTACACACACCTGTTCTACAGCATTTAACAGAATGTAGCACAGTGATTGAAATGAAAAGCAGCTAGCCAAATCCATCAAATATAAAAACTATTGTAATCCTGTTGCAAAGTCCTTTTGTTAAACTCCTTTTATTCTAAATCCTTTTAATTCTGTCCTATAACACTAAAACATTTATAAAAAGCTTAAAATCCTAATAAATCACACAATTAAAGTAATGAAAATGGGCTGGCCCACCAACTCACTGACTCCTCTCCCACTCAAAATTCAAAACAGTTTGCATGTCAGAAAATGTTAAATAATATCCCCACTATGCACACCTTTTGTAAACTCATTTAAACCAAAGAATTTAAGCTCATAAGTCAACCTTAAACATTTTCAAGACTGCAAACAGAAACCACTTATGCCTGAGTCCAAAACCAGATCTACAGGCAAATAAAAATCCAATTGATAATGCAATATTCCAAGTCCATGCTTTTGATGTTGAGGGTGATGTCTGGAATATAAAGATCTTATACTAAAGAATGCTAATAGTAATTAATTTCTCCTGACAAAGTCTTTTCTAGAAAAAATTCACTTTATCAGCTAAACCACTGCCAATTCTTCAATTTCCTGTTTTAGTTTACTGAAAATATTTTCTTAAAAAAAAACGATTTAGTTCATCCATCAGTTTATCCACGTCCAGTTTTACTTATAGACTCTGCCAATCGGAGCTTCCTAGTTGTAGTCAATTTTGCAGATCTAAATTTTGACCAGGAAGTTTGATTCTATCATCACGTGTAGTCAATAAATTTTATTGTGTGTAATTTTAGATTCTGTCAGTTTTCTTTTGTGCTGCATATTATGAACAATAACCTCCACTAAGAACTGGATAATCTCCATATTTATTTCTTACCTAAAACCAAAGAAACGTGGGCAATTCTTTGAGACAGAAAGGAGAAGAATGAAGTGGAAGATGAGATGAAGAGGGAGAAATAGGAAAACAGAGACGGAGAGGCTGCAGGTATCATCAACCAACCACAAGAAAGACAAACAAGACATGAATCTTACTGTCTTGAATTGTTTTACCTATGTATGATCAATGAAGAAGTCTTTGTCATTTGCCTCAAATACCCAAAATGTATATACACATTATAGTCTCCACAGTGACTTCAATAAGTTTTAAATATTAAAAAACAATATTTTTTCAAAACTGCTGGTTTCACTACCTTCCTCCAAAGCTAAAATATTAAGTATATTAAGTATCCATTAATATTCAGAGGCATCCTATTATTTCACTTTGATGATCTGGCCCTTTGTGCTCTTCCACAGATCAGAGTCATCAGAGTTTAAAAAGAACCAAGTCCAAAACTTCCATTTCACAGACTAACACGTAACCACTGCTGTCACGTCGATTCCGACTCATAGTGACCCCTACACAGATTACACAGATTAGTAAACTGATATTAACAGAGATTTAAAAAGTTGTCCAAGTTGTTGTGATACTAAATGCCACATCTGAACCAGAGAGCCCGCCCAGAATTCCTTCGTCTGCTATCCTTGCTAACAGAAAAGAGCTGTTGTCAGAAAGAAAAATCATCCTTAACTCCTCTACTGCAAAGTATAAATAATTAATAAAGGCTAATGTATTTAACCCCTTAGTGCTTTAATCCTCTCATTCGCAAAATGGGGATAAGTACCAATACCTCCCATAGGATTCTTTTGAGAATTAAAAAAGATACTATATGCAAAGGACTAAGAATGGTGCTACAGCATGGTAAGAACTCAATAAAATATGCAATTAAAACTTTATAGAGTTAGAGGTGTTAACAACTGTAATATAATGAATGCATTCATTTTTCTGGTAAAAAATCCTGTTCACATCCTTGACTCTTGTCTTGCTCTCCTTACCTAACTCTTTCCACCTTGTTCACTCTGCATCCACAATGGCCTCATTACTATGCCTCTAAATGCCAAGCATACTCCTGCTTCAGGAACATTGCACATACTTTCCTCTCTGCATGGAAATGCCCAGTTCTCTCCTAGTTAGCAGCATGGCTCTCTTCTACACTTGTATACTTTTGTCGGGGTTCAAACCACTCACCTTTCAGTTCAGCCAAGCGCTTAAAACAGGGCTTCCTTCTACTTTTTTAGATCTCCTCAAATATCCCCTAATCAGAGAGGCCTTCAAGACTACCCCATCACTCTCTATTCCTTATCTTGATGTTTTTTCTTCACGGCACTTCTCAGAGCCTCACATAATGCATATTTTACTGTTGATTTTCACCACTCGTCTGTCGGTGTGTCACACTGTGGTGGCTTGCATGTTGCTGTGATGCTGAAAGCTAGGCCACCAGTATTTCACATACCAGTAGGGTCACCCATGGTGGACAGGTTTCAGGGAAGCTTCCAGACTACAACAGACTAGGAAGAAGGACTTGGCAGTCTACTTCTGAAAACTGGCTGGATAAAACCTTATGAATAGCAGCAGAACATCTTCTGGAATAGTGCCAGAAGAAGAGCCCCTCAGGTTGGAAGAAACTCAAAATTCGACTCGGGAAGAGCTGCCTCCTCAAAGTAGAGTCGATCTTAATGATGTAGACGGAGTCAAGCTATTAGGACCTTCATTTCCTGATATGGTATGACTCAAAATGAGAAGAAACAGCTTCAAACATCCATTAATAATCATAACATGGAATGTATGATATATGAATCTAGGAAAACTGGAAGTTGTCAAAAATGAAATAGAATGCAGAAAGAACGATATCATAGGCATTAGCAAGCTGAGATGAACGGGTATTGGCAATTTTGAATTAGGCAATCATATGATCTACAATGCCAGGAATGACAAACTGAAAAGGAATGGCATTGCATTCATCATCAAAAAGAACATTTCAAGATCTATCCTAAAGTACAACCCCGTCAAAGACAGGATAAATCCATATGGTTACAAGGAATACCAGTTAACATGACTATTATTCAAACTTGTGCACCAACCACTAAGAGCAAAGATGACAAAATTGAAGATTTTTACCAGCTTCTGCAGTCTGAAATTGATAAAACATGCAATCAAGATGTGTTGATAATTACCGGTGATTGGAATTCAAAAGATGGAAACAAAGAAGGATCAGCAGATGGGAAATATGGCCTTGGTGATAGAAATGACACTGGAGATCTCATGACAGAATTTTACAAGAATGACTTCTTCATTGCAAATACCTTTTGTCAACAACATAAACGGCAACTATACACGTGGACCTCAACGGACAGAATACACAGGAAGCAAATCAACTACATTTGTGGAAAGAGACAATGGAGAAGCTCAATATCACCAGTGTGAACAAGGTTAGGGGCTAACTGTGGAACAGACAGACCATCAATTGCTCATATGCAAATTCAAGTTGAACCTGAAAAAAATTAGGGCAAGTCTATCAAAGCCAAAATAGGACCTTCAGTATATTCCACCTGAATTTAGACACCATCTCAAGAACAGATTTGATGCGTTGAACACTAATGACTAAAGACCAAACGAGTTGTGGAATGACCAAAGACATAAAGAAAGCAAAAGGTCATTAAAAAGGAAGAAAAGACCAAAATGGATGTCAGAATAGGCTTTGAAACTTGCTCTTGAACGTAAAGTAGCAAAAGCAAAAGGAAGAAATGATGAAGTAAAAGATTTCAAAGGACAGCTCCAGAAGACAAAGTAAAGTGTTATAATGAAATGTGCAAAGACATGGAGTTAGAAAACCAAAAGGGAAGAACATGTTTGGCGTTTCTCAAGCTGAAGGAACTGAAGGAAAAATCCAAGCCTCGAGCTGCAATACTGAAAGATTCTTAGGGGAAAAAAAACTGAACAACACAGGAAGCATCAAAAGAAGATGGAAGGAATACAGAGTCACTGGACCGAAAAGAATGGGTCGACGTTCAACCACTTCAGGAAGTAGCATATGATCAAGAACCAATGGTACTGAAGGAAGAAGTCCAAGTTGCACTGAAGGCACTGGTAAAAAAACAAGGCTCCAGGAATTGATGGAATATTAATTGAGATATTTCAACAAACAGATGTAGGACTAGAAGCGCTCACACGCCTATGCCAAGAAATTTGGAAGACAGCTACCTGGTTTACCAACTTGAAGAGATCCATATTTGTGCCCATTTCAAAGAAAGGTGATCTAATAGAATACGGATATTATCAAAAAATATCATTAATATCACACACAAGTAAAATTTTGCTGAAGATCATTCAAAAGCTGTTGCAGCAGTACACTGACAAAGAACTGCCAGAAATTCAAGCCAGATCCAGAAGAGGATGTGGAACAAGGCATATCATTGTTGATGTCAAATGGATCTTGGATGAAAGCAGAGAAAACCAGAAAGACGTTTACCTGTGTCTTACTGACTATGCAAAAGCATTCTACTGTGTGGATCATAACAAATTATGTATAACATTGTAAAGAATGGGAATTCCAGAACACTTAATTATGCTTTTGCAAAACCTGTACCTGAACCATGAGGAAAAACAGACCAAGAGGCAGTTGTTCGAACAGAAAAAGAGGATACTGGGTAGTTTAAAATTAGGAGAAACTAATGAAAAAGTTTACCCACAAAAAGTAACAATCTTCGCTGGTTACGAGGGATGGGAGGGGTGGGGGAGAAATACTAAATAAGCAATAGATAAGTCGAATCTTTGGTGAAGGGTGAGACAGTACACAATACTGGGGAAACCAGCACAACTTGTACAAGGAAAGGTCATGGAAGCTCCACAGACACATCCAAACTCCCTGAGGGACTGAATTGCTGGGCGAAGGGCTGTGGGGACCATAGTCTTGGGGAACATCTAGCTCAGTTTGCATAACACAGTTTATAAAGACAATATTCTACATTCTACCTTGGTGAGTAGTGTCTGGGGTCTTAAAAGCCTGTGAGTAGCCATCTAAGATACTCCACTGGTCTCACCCCTTCGGGAGCAAGGGAGAATGAAGAGAACGGGATACAAGGAAAAGATTAGTGCAAAGGACTAAGGGACCACAGCTACCAAGACCTCCACCAGACTGAGTCCAGTACAGCCAGATGATGCCCAACTACCACCACTGACTGCTCTGACCGGGATCACAACAGAGAGTTCTGGACAGAGCTGGAGAAGGATGCAGAACAAAATTCTAACATACACACAGAAGACCAGATTTACTGGCCTAAAGGAGACTGGAGAAACCCCGAGAGTATGGCCCCCAGACACCCTTTTAGCTCAGTGGTGAAGTCACTCCCAAGGTTCACCATTCAGCCAGGGATTGGACAGCCCCATAAAACAGAACGGGACTAATGAGGCACAGCAGTCCAGGGACAAGGACTAGAAGGCAGAAGGGGACAGGAAAGCTGGTGATAGGGAACCCAAGGTTGAGTAAGGACAGTGTTGACATGTAGTGGGGTTGTTAACCATTGCCATATGGCAACATGTGTAGTAACTGTTTAATGAGAAACTATTTTGTTCTGTAAACCTTCATCTAAAGTGAGAATAGCAGCACAACTGGAAGAACGTAATCAATGTCACTGAATTGTGCATGTAGAAATTTTTGAGAAATGGTGTATCTTTGGCTATGTATCTTTTCACCAAAAAATTTTTAAAAAAAAGGTCAAGAAGGGAGGGGGTTGACATGTCATGAGGTTGTTAAACAATGTCATAAAACAGTATGTGTACTGACTGTTTAATGAGAAACTATTTGTTCTGTAAATCTTCACCTAAAGTACAATAAAGGAAAAAAAAGTAAAAAAAAATAGAATAAAATCAGGAAAAGTCTGCATTCTTTCACCATATTACTCAATCTGTATGCTGAGCAAATAATCTGAGAAGCTGGACTATATGAAGAAGAATGTGGCATCAGGATTGGAGGAAGACTCATTAACAACCTGCGATATGCACATGACACAACCTTGCTTGCTGAAAGTGAAGAGGGCTTGAAGCACTTACTGATGAAGACCAAAGAATACAGCCTTCACTATGGATAGTACCTCAACATAGAAAACAAAAATCCTCACAAGTGGACCAATAAGCAACATTCATGCTAAATGGAGTAAATACTGAAGTTGTCAAAGATTTCATTTTACTTGGATCCACAATCAACGCCCATCGAAGCAGCAGCCAAGAAATCAAACGACTTCCTGCATTGGACAAATCTGCTACAAAAGACTCTTTAAAGTGTTAAAAAGCAAAGATGTCACTTTGAGGACTAAGGTACACCTGACCCAAGCCATGGTATTTTCAATCACCTCATATGCATGCAAAAGCTGAACAATGAATAATAAAGACTGAAGAATGGACACCTTTGAATTATGGTGCTGGTAAAGAATATTGAATATACCATGGACTGCTAGAAGAATGAACTAATCTCTCTTGGAAGAAGTACAGCCATAATTCTCCTTAGAGGTGAGGATGGTGAGACTTCGTCTCACGTACTTTCCATTTCTTATCACGAGGGACCAGTCCCTGGAAAAGGACATCACGCTTAGTAAAGTAGTGGGTCAATGAAAAAGAGAAAGACCCTCGATGAGATGGACTGACACAGTGTCTGCAACAATGGGCTCAAGCATAACAACAACTGTGAGGACAGCCATGTTTCGTCCTGTTGTACACGGGGTCACTATGAGTTGGAACTCACTTGACAGCTGTTGATTTATGTATCTGCCTCAGCACTCTCAAATGTTTACTCAATGACACAAAAAGATTTGTATGAGAATGTCCATAACAGCTTTATCCATAATAGTTCAAACTATATTCAACCCAAATTCCATCAATAGAAAAATAGATAAATTATAGTGTATTCAAGGACTACTTATTCAGCAATCAAAAAGGAAAAGATCTACTGATACATGCAATAACATCAAGAACAGGGAAAATTACTCTTTCTGAGGTAAAAGAAAGAAGAACAGTAGATGCCCTCTGGGGGTGGGGAGGGTGACTGGGAAAGGGCATAAGAGAACTCTCTGGGGTGATGGAATGTTATCTTTATAGGTGTCTTTGTCATCGAGTACTGCTATAACAGAAACATCACAACTGGATGGCTTTAACAAAGAGAAATTTATTCTCTCACAGTGCAGTAGGCTAGAAGTCCGAATTCACGGCACCTGCTCCAGGGAAAGCCTTTCTCTCTCTGTTGGCTCTGGAGGAAGGTCCTTGTCATCAGTCTTCTCTTAGTCTGGGAGCATCTCAGCATAGGAACCTCAGGACCAAAGGATGCGCTCTGCTCCCGGCACTACTTTCTTGGTGGTATGAGGTCCCCCTGTCTCTCTGCTTGCTTTTCTCTTTTATATCTCCAAAGAGATTGACTCAAGACACTATATAATCTTATAGACATCATCCATATAACTGCTGCTGATCCATCTTACTACATCATAGTGATAGGATTCACAACACAAAGGGAAATCACATTCGATAACAAAATGGCAGACAATCATACAATACTGGGAATCATCACCTAGCCAAGTTGACAGACATTTTGGGGGGACACAATTCAATCCATGACATAGGGGTATGAATTACAAGAGTATATGCATTTGTCAAAACCCATCAAACTATCTAAAATGTCAATCTGTGGATTTCTCAACTGTAAATTATACCTGAATTTAAAATTTTAAGCAAATAAGAAATATGTTCAATGGAAAAGGATATAAAATTGTACACATGACATTAATACTGGTTGATTAGAGTGGTTAATACTAGAGCTTTTTCCTCTTTTTTAACCAAAATATGAAACAATTAGTCTAGATGAAGAGCATGCAAGTGTTTATCATTCTACTCTTTCAATATTCCTGAATGTGTGAAAAATTTTCAAAATAAAAAGTTGGGGAACAGAACAACAGAAAGTCATCCAATTCATTCATAATGGCACAATTAATTCAACTTTATAAATGACTGCCAATACTACAACGTAACTAACAAGTTTTAACCTGACCTATCTGGAGAAATGTTGCCTAAAAACAAAATAAAAAACAGATTACTAGTCTCTCTTTCATTTTTTAATTGATTTTTCATTGATGAACCACAAACAAAAATAGAATTGTGTATCCCACACAAAAGTCAAATAATGTCATTTGTCTATGAGTATTGCCCATGATTATACTGAATTTTTTACATATTTGTGGTCAATCATATGCGTATTTTATATTTCACATTGGCAAGAGACACATATCATATATTTTTCATTCTGCTATAGTCTTTTTTCCTCCTTTCTTCTCTTATTCCCAAGTAACCGATATTAATATCCTGAAATTACTTCTATAATTTTATCCATTCAGTCAAAAGCAAAATATATGTATTGTTAAATAAAGGAGAATTTTTTTAGATATTTGTTTTACAAAATGAGATCAAAGTACACATATTTATTTGCATCTTATTTTTATCACTCAATACATCATGTAAATCCCTCCAGGTCAACAAATATAAATCTAACTCATTTTTTAATACCTGCATAATATGTCATGGTATGGCTATAATACAATATACTTAACCATTCCTACTGATGGGCACTCAGGTTGACTACAGACATTCTTGTGAATATATTCTTCTGTACTAGTACTTTTGTTCCTATAAAATAGGCTTTTAAAAGTGAAATTGCTAAGTCAAAGGATATGTGTGGGATTGCTAGATGTATTTAATAAATATTACTGAGTTACTTTCCTAAAATGTTTTTAAAATTCACAGTCCTCCCAAAATTTATAAGAATATTCTCATGGTTGCAAAATGATGATTTTCCAACTCCAGGCCTCCTGCCACATTTACAGTCAGTGCTTGTCCTCCACTCAAAAGCAAGAGGTTCCCTCCCCGTCTTACGGATTATTTGTGTCCCCCCCAAAAATATGGTAAAGTCCTAACCCCTAGTACCTGTGAATATGAACTTGTTTGGAAACAGGGTCTTTGAAAATGTTATCAGTTAACATGAGGTCACACTAGAGTAGGGTGGCTCCTAATTCAATATGAGTGGTATCCTCAAAAAAGAGGAGAAGACACAGAGGGAAAATAGCCACGTGAAGATGGAGGCAGAGATTTAGAGTGATGCATCCACAAGCCCAGCATTGCCAGCTCCCATCAGAATCTAGGAGAAAGGTATGAATAGTTTCTCCCTCAGAGCCCTCAGAAGGAATCAACACAGCCGATACCCTGATTTTAGACTCCTGGACTCCAGAACTGTGAGAAAATAAATTTCTTTTCTTATAATATAAGTCACCCAATTTGTGGTATTTTGTTACAGCTGCCCTAGGAAACTAAAATATCCCCCATTTATTTTTTTATCATTTTATTATTTGTATGGACTTAAGGATTCTTATTTTTCAATGGTTCATAATTTATTATTATACTTAATTACTTTGGTGCTCATATAGTCCTAGATTAGGCCAGTGGGAGTGCCTTCAGTTTGGCTCCTGTGTCTGTGAGAAATGCCCTCATTTTTTTTTTTTCCCCACAATAAACACAACATGTTTAAAGTGTTTTATTAAAAAAAAAAGAAAAGAATATACTCACATCAACACTAAGAATTATCACTCATCGAAAATTTTTTTGGTAATCTTATATGTGGACATTTCCTTTCGACTATATTCATAAACTGTAAATGTTGCAGCCCTTTAAAGAGTATGTCTAACATTTTCAATGCAAGAGTTTTTGAACTTAGGCTTGCTACATGCCTTAATTGCATTATTTAATATAGATTTCTGACCATATTCCAGATGTTTAGAAACTTTTCTGGCACCAGTTCTACAAGGGAGTAATGTTTTTTATCATACTCCATTTCTATGTTCACCCAACAACATCTCATCTACCCTCCTCATATTTAAGTAAACTCTGTGTGGCCTACTTCTCATCATATGAAACAACTGCCCATAAGGAGCTCTAAAAAAGAAAGAGAATAATATAAAATGAAAGACAGCAACAAAAAAAAAAAACCCCACAGAATCAATCCCAAACTGTACATATGACATCATCTCACAGTTTACATGAATATGGAACCTCTATACAGACTCTAGGAAAAATACATTTAGTTTAGAACAAATATGCCCAGGAAGAGAAGGCAAAGAAGAAGTTTATGATGAGAGAGTTCTGTCATATGACTAGTTCCTAGTCTTCTTTCTAATAGAGATAAAAGAAATTTCTCTTCACTAAGCTATTATCTTTCTATTAAGAGAATAGAAATAAAATTGCATTAGCAAAACTCTTAAGATGCTTATGAAAGATCTATATTTATGTGAACAGATATGTAATACATATGCATGCACTTAAGGACACGATATTTAACTGGCATAACATGTTCAACTTTAATTCAGAATTTCCAAAGATCAACTAATACGTTTTCTATTCTCAAGAATTGATATGAACAGAATCAACACAGTAAACAGAAATAACAGAGGATTTGAAATCAGACATAGACTTCAAAACCCATTTTTGCAACTAACTGGTCTATAACCATAATTCTGAACTTAAGTTGCCACATCTGTAAACTGAAAATAATATCTATCTTGTACATAGCAAGTGCTCAATAAATGGTAGCTATATCACCTAAGGTGAAACGAAGGAATTCTGGAGGAGAACTGATGTGAAAAGTTGTTGAAATACATAAAATTTTAACCATAAACTCAAATATAGCAAGCAGTTAATTATTTAGCAATAATTATAGAAAGGACATAGCAGATGAAAGTACTTTTAAAGACATCTCTCTTCAGCAGGAAGTTCTGGGTTACTTAAAAAAAACTAGTACACATGAAACAACAAGAAGGAAAAGTAAATGGTAGATACCTAAAAAGGTCAGATAGACCACCTTTGCTTGGTTGATCAGAAAAGTTTCATGGAGAATGTCAAATTGCAGTTGGTCCTCGGAGGATAAGAATATTTACATAGGGAGAGTAAAGGAAATAAAGCACAGAGACAAGAAAATGCAAATGCATTAATGTATGATCGAAGTCCAGGTAAAATAATAAACTACTTATTAAACTGACTAATGAAAAATAAAGTTGATGAGGTAGGACTGGACCATATTTTAATGCTAAAACAGTCAGTTTGGAATTAAAGGTGATAGACAACAACCAACCCTTAGTTAAAAAATAATAATATATATATACTATATATATATATACACTATATATATACACATATATATACTATATATATATACACATATGTATACTATATATATACACATATGTATACTATATATATACACATATGTATACTATATATATACAATATGTATACTATACATATACACACATGTATACTATACATATACACACATGTATACTATACATATACACATATATATACTATATATATACACATATATATATACTATATATATACACATATATATATACATACATGCGTGTGCGCTTTATTGCACTTCACAGGTCTTGCTTTTTTTACAAATTGTAGGTTTGTGGCATCCCCGTGTTGAGCAAGTCTATCGGCACCATTTATCTCTATGTCACGTTTTGGTAATTCTCACAATATTTCAAAAATTTTCATTTATATTATATCGGTTATGGTGATCTGTGATCAGTGATCTTTGATGTTTCTATTGTAATTGTTTTGGGGTGCAATGAACTGTACCTATATAAAATGGCAAACTTAATTGATAAATGTTATGTGCGTTCTGACTGCTGCAGCGACTGGCTGTTCCCATCTCTCTCTGTCCCCTGGGGCCTCTCTATTCCCTGACACATGACAATATTGAAATTAAGCCAAACAATCCCACAATGGCCTCTAAGTTTTAAAGTGAAAGGAAGAGTCGCACATCTCTCACTTTAAATCAAAAGCTAGAAATGATTAAGCTTAGTGAGGAAGGCATGTTGAAAGCCAAGACAGGCCAAAAGCCAGGCCTCTTGCACCAAACAGTTAGCCAAGTTGTGAATGCAAAGGAAAAGTTCTTGAAGGAAATTAAAAGTGCTACTTCAGTGAACATACAAATGATAAGAAAGTGAAACAGACTTTTTGCTGATATGGAGAAAATTTTAGCGGTCTGGATATAAGCTCAAACTAGCCACAATGGTCCCTTAAGCCAAAACCTAATCCGAAGCAAGGCCCTCTCTTCAATTCTGTGAAGGCTGAGAGAGGTGAGGAAGCTGCAGAAGAAAAGTTTGAAGCTCGCAGAAGTTGGTTCATGAGGTTTAAGGAAAGAAGCCGTGTACATAGCATAAAAATGCAAGGTGAAGCAGTAAGTGCTGATGTTTAAGCAGCAGCAAGTTATCCAGAAGAGCTAACTAAGATAATTGATGAAGGTGGCTACACTAAACAACAGATATTTAATGGAGACAAAACAGCCTTAGTGGGAAGATGTCATCTAGGACTTTCATAGCTGAAGAGGAGAAGTCAATGCCTGGCTTCAAAGCTTCAAAGGACAGGCTGACTATCTTGTTAGGGGTTAATGTAGCTGGTGACTTTAAGTTGAAGCCAACGCTATTTATCATTCTGAAAATTCTAGGGCCCTTAACAATTATGCTAAATCTACTCTGCCTGTGCTCTATATATGGAATAACAACACTTGAATGACCGTACATCTGTTTACAACATGGTTTGCTGAATATTTAAGCCCACTGTTGAGACTTACTGCTCAGAAAAAAAGATTCCTTTTAAAATATTACTGCTCATTGACAATGAACCTGGTCACCCAAGAACTCTGATGGGTATGCACAAGGACATTCATGTTGTTTTAATGCCTGCTAACACAACATCCACTCTGCAGCCCATGGATCAAGGAGTAATTTCAACTTTCAACTCTTATTATTTAAGAAATACATTTTGTAAGGCTATAGCTGCCATAGATAGTGATTCTTCTAGTGGATCTGGGCAAAGAAAACTGAAAACCTACTGGAAAGGATTCACCATTCTAGATGTCATTAAGAACATTCATGATTCATGGGAGGCGGTCCAAACATCAACATTAACAAGAACTTAGAAAAAGCTGATTCCAACCCTTATGGATAACTTTTAGGGATTCAAGACTTCATTGGAGGAAGTAACTACAGACTTGGTGGAAACAGCAAGAGAACTAGAATTAGAAGTGGAGCCTGCAGATGTGACTAATTATTGCAACCTCATGATAAAACTTTAAAGGATGAGTAGTTACTTCTTAAGGATAGGAAAGAAAGTGGTTTCTTGAGATGGAATCTACTCCTGGTGAAGATGCTGTGAACATTGCTGAAATGACAACAAACGATTTAGAATATTACATAAACTTAGCTGATGAAGCAGCAACAGGGTTTGAGAGGACTGACTCCAATTTTGAAAGAAGTTCTACTGTGAGTAAAATGCTATCAGACTGCATCACATGCTACATAGAAATCTTTCATGAAGGAGGAGTCAATCTATGCAGTGAGCTTCATTGTTTCTTATTTTAAGAAACTGCCATAGCCACCCCAGCCTTCAGCAACCACCACCCTAATCAATCAGCAGCCATCAACACTGAGGCAAGACCTTCCACCAGCAAAAACACTGTAACTCTCTGAAGGCTCATATGATGGTTAGCATTTTTACCAGTACAGTATTTTTGAATTAAGGTATGTACATTGTTTTTTAGACATAATGCTACAGCACACTTAACAGACTACAGCACTGTGTAAACACAACTTTTATATGCACTGGGAAACCAGAAAATTTGTGTGACTCACTTTATTGCAGTATTTGCTTTACTGCCGTGGTCTGGAACTGAACCTGCAATATCTCCGAGGTATGCTTCTTATATTATGTATATATAGTTGTTGTTGTTGTTAAGTGCCATCGACTCTCGTCCTACTCATACTGACCCTACGTACAACAGAATGAAACACTGCCCAGTCCTGCGCCATCCTCACAATTGTTGTTATACCTGAGCTCAGTGTTGCAGCCACTGTGTCAATCCATCTTGTTGAGGGTCTTCCTCTTTTTCGCTGACCCTCTACTTTATCAAGCATGACGTCCTTCTCCAGGGACTGATCCCTTCTGATACCATGTCCAAAGTATGTTAGATGAAGTCTCGCCATCCTTCCTTCTAAGGAGAATTTTGGCTTTACTTCTTCTAAGACAGATCTGTTTGTTCTTTTGGCAGTCCATGGTACCTTCAATATTCTTGGCTAACACCCCAATTCAAAAGCATCAATTCTTCTTCGGTCTTCATTATTCATTGTTCAGCTTTCGCATGCATATGAGGCAACAGAAAACACCTCGGCTTGGGTCAGGCACATCTTAGTCTTCAAGGTGACATCTTTGCTTTTCAACACTTTAAAGAGGTCTTTTGCCACAGGTTTGCCCAAGCAATGCATCATTTGATTTCCTGACTGCTGCTTCCATGGGTGTTGATTGTGGTTCCAAGTAAAATGAAATCCTTGACAACTTCATGATGTTGCTTATTAGTCCAGTTGTGAGGATTTTTGTTTTCTTTATGTTGAGGTGTAATCCACACTGAAACCTGTACTCTTTAATCTTCATCAGTAAGTGCTTCCAGTCCTCTTCACTTTCAGCAAGCAAGGTTGTGTCATCTGCATAACGCAGGTTGTTTATATATATATATACATATATATAAATACATACATGTATAATATATATTATAAAACATATATAAATAAAACCATGTCTAGAGAACATCGAAATAGCAGCGTTATTCAGAATACAACTGACAAAAATAAACCTGCGATATCTAGGGCTTGAACAGAGTGGAATGGAGACCTCAAAGTTTATTTTTCTCTAAGTCCTTTTCTCTATTTTTCCCTAAGTCCTTTTCAGTCTCATATAAATCCTAGAATCTTCAAATTTGGGTTGTTTGACATTTTTACTATGGTTCTCAATCAGGGGCAATCTGGCAATGTGTTATGAACATTGTCATGACCTGGGATGAGGGGGCACTATTCATTATAGTGTCAAACCAGAAAAAAATCTGCAATGTCCATTAACAATAAAACAGATAAAGTATGATATATTAATAACAGTGAGTAAACTCTATAGGTCTTGTCAAACTTTTTCTTAAAAGTCAGTAAATAGTTCAGGGTTGCAGGCCATAAGGTCTCTGAAACAACTACTCAACTTTGCCAACCTAGTGCAAAAGCAGGCTTGAAGCAATATGTAAATGAATAGGCATGCCTATATTCCAATAAAACTTTATTTATAAAAACAGGCAGTCAGCTGTTTGCTACTCATAGGTCACTCTACAGCAGTGGTGCCAGGGACATCTTTGCCACCCACCCACCCGCTCTCCAGGGAACATTTGGCAATGTTCTGGATGCACTTTCAGTTGTCACAACTGAATGGAAGGAGTGCTACTGACATCTACTGAGTAGAGGTCAGGGATGCTGCCAAACATCCTAAAATTACACAAGACAGATGCCCACAACAAGGAATTATTTGGCCAAAATGTCAACAGTGCCAATGTTGAGAAACCCTTCTCTATAGCAATGAATATAAATAAGAAGCTTCACAAAAGAAATGAATGTATTTTTTAAACATAATGTTTTATAAGAAGCCATACACAAAAGAATATATATGCTATGGTTCCATGTATACTAAAGTGTAAGTTTCATAAGGACAAGCATTTTTGTCTGTTCAGTTAACTGCAGTATCTGTAGCATAAATAACACTGTCCAGCACATATTAGGAGCTCATTTAATATTTGTCAATAAATAGAGGCAGTTATTAGAGAACATAGCTAAAAGATGAGAAATGGTAGAGGGGAGAGGTGAAGCAAAGGATGACTAATTTTTGTTATATGCCCTATGGTATTATTTGACATTTAAAACTATGTATACAAATTATTTCTGAAAAACAAAACTTAAATTTCAATAAAAAGGTGGCTGCTATTAACTGAATACACACTTAGGACTGTTCTGTCCTCTTTTTGAACTATTTCATTATGAATGAAATGACCCTAGTAATTAATACTCCTTCTTCTGAAGTCCTTGCCTGATATTAATATAGTCATCCAGCTTTCCTATGATTAGTGTTTGCATGGTATAACTTTTCTATCTTATGAAACATATAGGTATCTTTGTATTTAAAGTGCATTTGTTATAGACAGCATATAGTTGGGTCTTGCCTTCTTATGGATTAACTGAGTACTTTTTAATATTCTATTTTATCCCTTCTACTGCCTTATGAAGGAGCCCTGGTGGTGCGGTGGTTAAAGCACTCAGCTGCTAACCAAAAGGTCGGTGGTTTGAACCCACCAGCTGCTCTGCCGGAGAAAGATGTAACAGTCTGCTTCTGTAAAGATTTACAGCCTTGGAAACCCTATGGGACAGTTACTCTGTCCTACAGGGTCGTTATGAAGTCAGAATTAAACCAACAGCAGTGCAGTTTTTTGGTTCAATGGCTTATCAGCTCTTTGGTTTTCACTGTTGTTTGTTTCTGTTTTGTATTTTAATGGTTGCTCTAGGGTTAAGCACCCCTGGTGGTACAGTGGTTTAGCACTCAGCTGCTAACCAAAAGGACTGCGATTCAAACCCACCAGCTGCTCCATGGGAGGTAAGATGTGGCAGTTTGCTTCCGTAAACATTTATAGCCTCGGAAACCCTATGGGGCAGTTCTACTCTGTCCTACAGGGTCACTATGAGACATGAGACGGAATTCAATCGACAGCAATGGGTTTGGTTTGGTTTTTTGCTCTAGGGTTTACAGTATGCATCTTCAACTTATCACAGTCTATCTCCAAGTAACATTACAGTACCAACAGTACTATAATATTGTCTTTTAAGCCATTGGTTGTCATTATAAGCTGGTCACCCTTAATTTTCAATTCGCATTTAAGGCAAAATGACAGGGTAGCTGGAGTGGGTTTCTTTCATTTTTGTGAAAGTCTGTTTTCTAGCTAGGTTATTCATCTGGTGCTGAACTTCTGACAGAAAGTTCTGTGTTAACCATGGTGAGGCCAATGACAAGGAGGACAGAAAAAATTTTAAAATATGATACTCCAAGAGATAAATGGCAGAGAAGTTTCCAAAACTTTCCAACAATCCTATGATCCAGGGAGCTTGGTGAATCTCCAGGAGACTAAAAACAAATTAACACCTCGGAAACAGTCTGGAAACATGTTCATACACCAACTGTTGATACATTCATCAATGCAGAAAGAAATGAAATTGATGTATAAGTAGGTAAAGAAATATTTATATTTTTGTACCATTCTTTTTTTAATGACTGTTTTTAATTTTTTTTAAGCAATAGAAGAAAAGAAGTGTGGGAATAAGGCAGAAACAATATGAGGAAATGTCATTCGTAGTAAGTACAAGATAGACTAAGATGAAGAAAGAGGAGGCGAAAACTCTTTCTTTGAGAAAATGGCTAAAAAGCCTAAGAATAAAACAGGGTCATGGTAGCAAAATTATCATATAGGGCCAAACTTTCAGCTACTTACAGGTATGTCTAATAAAATATCTATCAAAAAAACCAAACCTACGAGGGTGGGGAGGAAGGGAGAGGGGAATTCACTAACTAGATAGTAGACAAGAATCATCTTAGGTGAAGGGAAGGACAACACACCCTACATGGGAAGTCAGCACCACTGGACTAAATCAAAAGCTAAGACGTTTCCTGAACACAACCAACCACTTTGAGGGACACAGTAGCAGGGGCAGGGGTCTGGAGACCATAGTTTCAGGAAACATCTACGTCAAATGGCATAACAGAGTTTATTAAGAAAATGTTCTGTATCTCACTTTGGTGAGTGATGTTTGGAGTCTTAAAAACTTCCAAGTTGCCATCTAAGATGCATCCATTGGTCCCAACCCACCTGGAGAAAAGGAGAATGAAGAATACCAAAGACACAAGGAAAGTATTAGCCCAAGAGACAGAAAGGGCCACATAAACCAGAGACTCCATCAACCTGAGACCAGAAGAACTAGATGGTGCCCAGCTACCACCAAGGATCGCCCTGACAGGGAACACAACAGTAAGTCCCTTATGGAGGAGGAGAAAAGTGGGGTGCAGAACTCAAATTCACATAAAAAGACGATACTTAATGGTCTGAGACTTGAGAAACCCTCGAAGCCATGGCCCCCGGACGCTCTGTTAACCCAGAACTAAAACCATTCCCGAAGCCCACACTTGAGACAAAGATTAGACTGGACTATAAAACAAAATAATATTCATGAAGAGTGTGCTTCTTAGCAAGCAGATACACAAGACCAAATGGGTGGCTCCTCTCCGGAGGCAGGATGAGAAGGGAGAAAGGGACAGGGGATGGTTGGATGGACATGGGAAACTGAGGGTGGAAGGGCAGTGTGCTGTCACATTATAGTGATTACAACTACTGTCACTTAACTTTATGTGTACAAATTTTTGTATGAGAAATTAGCTTGAGCTATAAACTTTCACCTAAAGCATAATTTAAAAAAAAATTTAAAAAACCTGTTGGTATTGAGTCGATCCTGACTCAAGCAATCCTGTAGGACAAAGTAGAACTGCCCCAATGGGTTTCCAAGGCAGTCTTTATGGGAGCAGAGTGCCACATCTTTCACCGGTCAAGTGGCTGGTGGGTTCGAACCATCAACTTTTTGATCAGCAGCCAAGCACTTTGATTACCATGCCACTAGGGCTCCTTAAAATATCTATACCTTAGAGCATAATTCTAACTCACAAAAAAAAGACCAGATTTACTGGCCTAAAGGAGACTAGAGAAACCCCGAGAGTATGGCCCCCAGACACCCTTTTAGCTCAGTGGTGAAGTTACCTCTGAGGTTCACGGTTCAGCCTCGGAGTGGACAGCCCCGTAAAACCAAATGAGACTAACGAGGTACAGGAGTCCAGTAACAAGGGCCAGAAGGCAGAAGGGGACAAGGAAGCTGGTGATAGGGAACCCAAGGTTGAGTAAGGACATTGTTGATATGTTGTGAGATTGTTAACCATTGTCATAGGGCAACATTTGTAGTAACTGTTAAATGAGAAACTATTTTGTTCTGTAAGCCTTCATCTTAAGTGAGAATAACAGCACAATTGGAAGAGCGAAGTCAATGTCACTGAACTGTGCATGTAGGCATTTTTGAAATGGTGTATCTTTGGCTATGTGTATTTTCACCAAAAAAAAAAAAGAGGTTGAGAAGTTAGAGGGTTGATATGTTGTGGGGTTGTTAACCAATGTCATAAAACAACATGTGTACTTCTGTTTCGTGAGAAACTATTTGTTCTGTAAGCCTTCACCTGAAGTACAATAAAAAAATAAAATAAAATATCTACACCAAAAACCAAACTCGTTGCTGTCGAGTTGATTCCAACTCATAGCGACCCTATAGGACAGAGTAGAACTGCCCCATAGGGTTTCCAAGGAGCAGCTGGTGGATTCGAACTGCCAATCTTTTTGGTTAGCAGCCTGAGCTCTTAACCACTATGCCACCAGGGCTCCAAAATATCTATAGATATCTTACAATTACCTTAGGAAAGTATCTTAAAGAATACAAGACTACATTAGCTCTAACTCTGAAAAAGGTATAAAGAAACTTGACCTTGAAAACGGAAGCAACAAAGAGGCTAATATACTCCTGGGTCTCAATGTCCTCATCCTTTGATGTTCTGAGTGTCTACAACTGATATTAGGAAAGCTCTAGAACACACACTTTAGGTGAAATTACTTTCTAAATAAACTATTAAATATTGTATTAAAAGGTCTATTTTTAGCACCAATAAAATATATGAGAAAGTGTATAAGAAACCACCTCTGGTAGTGGCTTGACAAACATGAAGTTTTTTTAAACATCTGGATGTTTTTCCAAAAATACTATATAATATGTACCATGTTCCAGTGACCATGTCAGAACTTTGTCTCATCTCTAATTTTTTAAGACCTATATATTAAATAACCACCAAGAATATTTTTTAAAGAGAATCACACTATCTTGTATGGTTTAGAAAAGCTCTCAATGAGTGGTAGCCTAATGGGGTTAGAATCAAGGCTGCATTAAGACAAATTAAGAACACTAATACTGTATTAACCAAAAAGTGTACTGAAAGAAATAATTAGACATTTATTCAATATCTGCCATGAAAAAAGTACTTCAGATATAATAAAATTTTACACTAAATATGTGTTAACACATACATAACCCATACTTACAGCGTATACCCAACACACATGCATAAGCCGCTCCTGAAGTCTAGTTAACCCTGGTCATCTGTTAGGGTTGGTCTTTTTACATGGAGGTAATTATATCCTCTTATAAAGAAATGTAAAACCACTCATGCCACTCAGACATCAAATATATCCACTACTAAGCTCTGTAGATTTTTTCAATTCCTTTGAAGATTTATAGACTCCAGGGAACTAAATCTTGTTGAGAAAGCACAAAGTTCTTGATGAGTAAGCACCAATTTCCCAAGCATAACATCTGATCAAAAAAAGAACAAAAACACAAAGTTCATAAAATGTATATGTATCTCTTTTACTTTGTAGCAAATTATTCCTGAAGAAATTATTTCCCTCTTCTCATTTGAAAATAGAGATTTATTCAAATATAGGACATAATTTTATTAATTTATGTTTCACTCCACCACACAAAGAAGCAAGCACGTAAATGAATTCAATAAAATAATGGCCATACTAATCATTATTTATCAAGTTAACTACAAATATATTCTGTTCTATGGTGATACACTGAAGTTGAGAAGGGAAGAGAGAGATAAATAGGAAAATTATGAACTCAGGACAAGACACGTTAAAGGTCATAGCTTTATCGGTTTGCAGTTATTAGATAAGACACCAAATGTACACGATACCAAAAAAAAAAAAAAAAAAGACCCGATAATCTGGACTTCATCAAAATAAAGAGGCTGAAAGATAAGCAATGGGCAGAAAGAAAAGACTTGTAAATCATATATTCAACAAAGAACTTGTATCCAGAATACAGAAAGAACTCTTTAAACTCAACAATAATTATCAAAAGACATGAACAGACATTTCCCAAAGAGGATATGTGCTGCCAGTTGCCATCGAGTCAGCTCTGACTCCTGATGATTCCATGTGTGTCAGAGTAGAACTGTGCTCCATAGGATTTTCAGTGGCTGATTTTTTGGCAATAGACTGACAAGTCTTTCTTCCCAGGTGCCTCTGGATAGACTGGAGCCGCCAACATTTCAGATAGCAGCACATTAAGCCTTTGTGCCACCCAGAGCACATAAACACATGAAAAGATGTTCAACATCATCGACAATGAGGAATTGTGAAAGGAGTAGTATTGGAAAAAATCATGAGCTACAATCTTACCTTCAAAATCTGAAAGGCAGTAACAAAGAAAGACGGAAACAAGGATAAAGCAAAAGAATATTCCAAGAAGCTGAGGATACAGGGGATTTTGTGGACAATGGACAGTGAGTCCTAGTCAAAAGGTTTGGTGACCTGGGGTGGGTAGAGGTAGAGGTGGAGAGATAGGTAAATGTATAGAACAACATGGAGAAGAGTGTGAGGATGAGAGATGACCTGTAGTCTTGGACTTTTTGTGGTAATTGAAGGATAAAAGGCATAAGGAACTTAATCACATTGATTTCAAAATAATTGTGGCAAAGCTTTAAGTATAGTGTGGAAGGCAACACCAAGACCACACAGAATTCTGGAGCCACTTCTTGCCTTCTACTAGTGGTGGTGTGGAGGCCCTGGGGCTCCCTCTTGACACCTGCCAGATTTTAGCTGCTTTAGTTTTCAGTGAAAATTTCAAAAAACTTTGTATAGTTTACTTCATTTATCCTCATAATATTCCTGTGAGCTAGGTTAAAGAAGGACTTATTACTATTTACTTTTAAAAATCTATAAAATTATGATGTATTTTAAAAAGTTACATACCTCACTTAAGATTATAATGCAGTGGCTCTTTCAAAACTATGAATAAAACTATCAAGAGTAGATGTTAGCTAAATATATTTAATCTTTATTCTGGTTGCAGAAAATATAGATATGCAGTACTTTAAAAATTCAGAACTGAGTCAATTAAAACATTAATAAATTAAGGATCATAAGTTTATCCAAAAAAGAATATTTCAAGGAAAAATGCACTGAGAGAGAGATAAGTCTCCCCTTTAATTCATCACTCTAACCATTTTTTCTGATTTCTGATTCTTATTTCTAATTCTCATTTGTGATTCTTATTTCCCAGAAAGTAAACACTGTCAGTCTTCTAGAAGCATATTTAGTTTCTCATTTCCATCTTTTTTATCTCTACATTGGGCACTGAGTGCAAAGAAAACCCACTGCTGTTGAGTGAATCCCAACTCACAGCAACCCCATGTATTACAGAGTAGAATTACTCCATAGGGTTGTTTTTTGGGGGTTGTAATCTTTTTATGGAAACAGGCTGCCAGGACTTTCTTCCCCGGTGCTGCTGGATGGGTTCAAACCACCAGCCTTTAGGATAGTAGTTGAGCACAAACCATTTGCACCACCCAGGAACCTCTAAGTGCAAAGAATTAGACCATTAATGAACTTTAGTTTATTTCTTTCGGATGGTCTATGTATATAACTAATGTTTTGATTTTAATAACACCATAACTCAAAGGGAACAATTCTTCTTTGGTCTTCCTTATTCATTGTCCAGCTTTTGCATGACTTGGGTCAGGTGCACCTTAGTCCTCAAAGTGGCATCTTTGCTTTTAACACTTTAAAGAGGTCTTTTGCCACAGATTTGCTGACTATAAAGCTATATACATTCACCTGGCCTTAAATTATATTCTTTCCACGTTCCACAAATCAAAATAATAGAAATTTCAAAATATTCCCAAAGCAAACTCATACAAACTATAGTCACAATAGCAAAAGGAAGAAATTCAATGAAAACTAGGTTAAAGAGTAGGTGCCAAAAAGATAGCTCATATGATAACAACCGAGGTCCACGTCTCATTTTTAAAATTAAAAGCATCGTGGAGAAAAGGAAAAAAAACAATGCCGCTCTCTGAAAGGCAAGAATCATAGTAGTCCCTTGATGATAGTAAGAGGGGAGGGGAAATGTAAGACTCCTTTACCTATTCATCAGATCAAAAGAAATAAAGGAATCCCTTGGTGTGTTTTTATCTTTTTCTTTTGCTACTACACTAACACCAGAGAGAATAAAGTACTATTAAAGTTAGTACCTATGAAAATTCTTCTATAATGCTTGTATGTTTCAAAGGGTCTGAGATGTTCACTTCTCCAAATATACAGTAGATTTTAAATTGTCTTACAAATAAATCCCAATTCTTAATTTATTTTTTCTCTTTATTTACAGAAATTCATACACAGCTTTTACTACATGTCAGGTACTCTTCTAAGGAAAATTATGTAAAAATTAGAATTAAAATACTAAACTTCTGCTTCCAAACATAATGGAGTAACAGTGATTAGATTCACCCTCCTGCCAAAAAAATGCAAAAAAATAGATAAAATATATGAAAAAAAAAACAGTTTTCAGACATTGGACAGCAGGCAACACAAGACAGCAATCTTTGAAACAATGGAAATAATTGATGACAGCCCTACGAATGCAATGCACTAGCTTACTGACTTTTATGCACAATGGCAGGGGTGAATAGTTGCAACGGAAACTATATGGCCCTTAAGCCAAAAATATTTACTATCTAGCCCTTTAAGAAAATGTTGGCAGATTCCTGCTCCAAACTAAAGGCTATTACCAGGAAATCTAACAAAGTCTAAAAGCAAGAGTTGAAATGATCAGATTATTGCCAAGTAACTTAACTGTCCCATACATAGCCCAAAAAATACTTAAAGGGATACAAGAAATTCTAGCCCTGAGCAACATAAAAGTCACAATGTGTAGCATCCAATCAAAAATTTCTAGGCACATAAAGAAACAAGAAAAATTGACCCATAATAAGGAGAGAAATCAATCAATGGAAATAGATTAAACAAAGACATTAAAACTGCTACAATAAATATATGCTCCGTTTATTCAAGAAGGTTGAGGGGAAACCTGGAACATATTTCTCTCTCTCCCCACATACACAGAAAGAGAGAGAGAGAGAGAGATACACATACCCACATACATACATTTTAAAAACTTCTAGAAATGAAAGATATCATATCTAATATGAAAAATACACTGGATGGGATCAACAACATATCAGACACTGCAGAACAAAACATTAGTGAATATTAAGAGGAAGCAACAGAAACTATAGGAAACAGAAGAAAAAAATGAATAGAAAATAAGTGAGTTGTGAAACAGCATCAAGTGTGCTAACACATAAAGAAAAAAACGGTTTGAATAAATAGTAGCTGAATTTTTTCAAAATTTGGTTAAAACAATAAACCCACAAATCCAATAAGCTCACCTAACCCCAAGCAGAAGAAACATGAAGAAAACTATACTAACTGTAAAAATGGTGTGGTGGAGATGGCTGACCTCCTTATCTAACTTCACGAGGGGGGGAAAGAATCACCATCAGCACCAGCAACCTAAGGCCGATTCCTATGAGCTGGAGGTCAGACATACCTCCTCTCTCCAATCTTTTTAGCAATTCTGACACCAGCTGTCCCTCCCACAGCACTCTCTACCTCTTTGCTGAGTTTGATAATTCATTGCAGTGGCCACACAGAACTCACAGACAATATTCACAATTATGGGGTTTATTAGGGAAGTAGTAGGTTATAATTCAGGATCAGAAATGACCAGGATACAGTTCTTCGATCAGGACAGCCTCTTCTCAGCCTTGCCAACAGGCAGGCCTCTCTCTGGCCCCCAGCCCCGTGGCCTGGCCTCTACCCTGCTTACACAAGTGTTATAAGGCTATTTAGCTCCACCAGTAAGTGCCCACAGGCACCCCACTCATCCAGTAAGCCTCGACCTGAAGGCATGCAGCTCTCTCACTCCATGGGTTGGCAAGCCTAACTCCGTCAACAAGTGCCTGGAGGCACCCCACTCTGCCTACAAGCCTCCTGCCCAAAGGCACTCAACTCTCTTGCTCAACGAGCCAGCAAGCGTAGCTCCAGCACGTGCCCAGAGAGAGCCCACTCTGCCGCAAGACTACTGCCAAAGGTGCTCAGCTTTCTTGCTCCATGGGCTGGGAAGCTCACTGAGCTTTCTCTTGTCTATCTCCTGGTTCTGCTGCCTCTGCTGCTGCTTCTCGCTATCTTGCTGTGTTCAGTGTTACAGCTCTCTCTCTCTGTCTCCTTCATCTGGATAGTCCTACCCAATCTTTGGTGGGAGTTACATGACCATGGTGAGAAAGGCCATATAAAAGCAATCCATCACACTACAAGCAACATAAATCATAATCTAACTGCTAAAAATCAGTGATAAAGATAAAATCTTAAAGGCAGCCAGAGGAAAAACACATTACATCAGAGAAACAAATGTAAGAATGACAACAGAATTCTCATCAGAAACAATGCAAGCAAGAGCACACTAAAGTGACATCCTTAAAATACTGAAGGGAAAAATCTGTCAACCAAGAATTTTCTACTCAGAGAAAATTTCTTTTAAAAACAAGAGTGAAATAGACATTTTCACACATAAAAGTCATGAAAGAATTCATCACCTGTAGACTATCACTACAAAAAATGTTAAAGAAATCCCTTCAGGCAGAAGCAGAATGATATCAGATGGAAATCTAGATCTACATAAGGAAATGAAGTGCATCAGAAATGTTAAGTTAAAGATAAAATGTTAATGGCATGAAGACCTAATTAAAAGGCATACAGTGAAATACTGGATTAAAAAAAACAAGACCCAACTATTTGCCGACTACAAGAAATGAATTTTACACATAAAGACAATCATAGGTTAAAAGTAAAATGATCACTAACACTAATCAAAAGAAAGCAGGAGTAGCTACAGTAATAACAGAAAAAGTATGTTTCAGAGGAAGGAGTATTACCGGGGATAGGAAGAATCATTTCATAACTATAAATGGGTCAATTCATGAAGAGGACATTATCACCCTAAATGTTTTTGCTCCTGATAAACCAAAAACCAAACCCGTTGCCACAGAGTCGATTCCAACTCATAGCAACCCTACAGAACAGAACACAAAATACATGAAGTAAAAACCGACAGAATTACAAGAAGAAACAGACAATTATTTTGGAAGATTTTAACAACCTTCTCTCAAAAACTGATAGAACAAGCAGACAGAGAGTCTGTAAGGATATAGAAGACTTGTATAACTCTACCAAAAACTTTATCTAATTTGCACTTACAGAAACAACAACAGAATACGCATTCTTTTAAAGGGCACATGGAACGTTCTACCAAGAGAAAGCATATTATGGGCCAGAATATGGTCCGTAAAACAAATCTGACACTTAAAAAGATTGGAATCATATAAACTGTTTTCTGATGACATAATAGAAACATAACAGGAAAATCTCCCCAAATTTTGAAAATAAAACAACACCCTTCTAAAAACCCCATGGGTCAAGGAAGAAATCATAATAGAACCAAAAAATGTTAAACTGAATGAAAATAAAATCACAAAATGCATGAACTATAAAGAAAAGGAATCCCTGGTGGCATAGTGGTTAACAGCTTCAGCTGCTAACCAAAAGGTCAGCAATTCGAATCCACCAGGCACTCCTTGGAAACCCTATGGGGCGGTTCTACTCTGTCCTATAGGGTCGCTATAAGTTGGAACCGACTCAACAGCAACCAGTTTGGTGGTTTTTTTTGGCTTTATAGAAGAAAAGAAAAGCTCAACAAATTGGACTTCATCAAAACTAAACACTTTGCTCTTCAAAAGGCTGTTAAGCTAAGTCACAGGAAGATAGAAAATATTTGTACATGTTTTACATATATCCAAAAAAGTACTTGTATCTAGAATATATTAAGAACCCTTACAACTCATTAATAAGAAGATATAAGCAAATGATTTCAATAGTCACTTCTCAAAAGATATACAAATGGAAAATAACACAAGACATTCAACATCTTTAGTCATTAGGGAAATGAGAACACTGGGAATGCAAAATGGTATAGCTGCTTTGGAAGACATTTTGGTTGCTTCTTATAAAGTTCTGACACAAGTTGAATCCTGTTTTATTTTTTTTTTAGTTTTCATTATTATTGCCTTTTATTGTCAGTATCTTTATAAATTCGATCTTTACTTGTCTTTGGGGATTGGAAACATTACGTATAAACATCTGCAAGTGAACATCTGAGAATAATAACATCAGCAAATTACATACTGCAACACTGTATGTAGCACATATTACTAATGATAAGGTGTACAAATAAAAAATAAAACACAGTCATAAGTGTGGTTCATCGTAACCTGACTACATCATAAGTCGGGGACTACCTGTATTAAGTTTTGCCTTTCACATCTAGAAATGAGTTATAATAAATGAACATAGATTTCCAAGACCACAACTTGTCTATTCACTAAAATAATCCACTTTCTTTACAGTTCTACAGTAAAAAGCACTTCAGCTGTACTGATAGTAATCAGTATCTCCATTACAAGTCTGTTTATTTGGGTCAGAATCCTTAAGCTCACGTGTAATTTAGTTGCTTCATGTTACACCTTTGTTTTTATCTGATTCCAGATATCAGTCAATAACCCTTTTGATGTACTTTTAATAGTTTACACCAAGCCACGTAAAAAAGAACCAACATTTCTTTTATAGACTTAATTTAAAGTGAACGTATTTGGATAGGCTATAACTGTCTTTGTGACATATTTCATCTTGACAGCTTCAAATTTTAAATGCACTAAGCTAGGACACTGGCTTTTCTATATTTGGTCCCCATATTGACTATTTTCATTGCTTTTTACCCTTAAACATCAATGATGACATATATAATGAAGCAACATACTGAGATAATTGAAGGTACTTTAGACCTTCAAAATGGAAAAACCAGAAACACAGCTACTTTTCATATATTTCAATGATACACAAGTGTGTGATATTTTGCAGTCAGAGAGGTAGCATAGAAATTTGAACACCTGGATTTGGTAAAAGTGTTTCCCTGTAGCAGTAGAAAAACCATATACTGGGAGACAGTAAGGCCTAAGTGGTTAAGAGGTGAGCTTTTAAAGTTCAAATTCCAGCTCAATCACTTAACAACTATGTGATATCAACTACGTGACTTTATGCCAGTCACTTAGTCTGTTTGAGCTTTGAATCTCCTAACCTGCAAAACAGAATAATGGTACTCAGCTCTGCAGAATAGTGATAAAGTGGTAATAATGTATATAAACACCTAGAATGTCATAACCTCAAGCATTATAATTTACTTAATTTATAATTTACTTTGCTCTTTTCTCTTCGGTAGACTTCCTTTCAGTACAGCCCTCAGAGGAAAGGCCCTAATTGCAAGGTACAAATAGGTATGAACTGAGAATACGCTTAGACCAAATTCTGTAATGCAACGTTACAAAAACTAAAAAAACAGCATCTCTAAAGCAGACATTCTTCCCTGGAAGCACTGCTTCTCTGACCAAAGCATTAACGAAATTTAAGAAAAACAAAATATATGTTTCTGTGTTATAATTTACCTAAATCAATGGCTTGGCAAAGTAGGAAGCAAAATGGTCACAAGAAGTAAAGGCCTCAATCATAAAGACTAGGTGTATGAAAAATATACAACAAGGCATACGGAGAAGTTATTACGGCAGAAAACATTAGGGAAGCCCTAAATCTCATAGTTTAGCCAGTTAAAAGGTCAGTAAGCCTGTTTCCTCTTCTTTGCAATACACTGTTGATGACTGTAAGCAAATGTCAGTTGGCCTACTTTGGAAGGTTGCTTGTGTTTTGGTTGAACAGACTTAGTTTGGGTTTTTCTCCTGAAGGATTTACTTATGTAAACATAGTTGTTAAAATTTCACAGCAAAACCTTCTGGAGAAGTTAATCAAAATTTTGAATTCATAAAGCTGAGCAAATTAAACAGCTTTTCTTTGAACATGATAAAAACCACATTTAAATAGCCTGAAAAGGATGAAACAGGCAGTTGTACTGAAAACCCAATAGTTAGAAAGTGCACTCTATTTGAAAATTCACACAAAAAATAAGCAAATGAAATAGTTTAAAGTTGACTAACAACTTTAAAGTTGTTCTACTCATGTTTGTGTCTAGAAAAATAACCTCAGCCATTCATAATATTAAAAAAAAAAGAAAAGAAAACACCAACAACCAGGATTCTTGATTGCAGGGGTGGGCTGTTTACAAAATTACAAACTTCAGAAAATGCTTTAACATTTTTCACACCAATAGGAATAAAAAGTTGGACTTCAAGTTTTTTTTTAAGCCTTTTAAAATTGAGATGCAAAATTGTGAATTCCCTGGCTAGGAGAACTAAAATTAACAGTACTTTTTAGACATTAACATTGAAAATACTCTATAAAAATAAGTTGACTGCTCAAAGTTTCAGTATTAGTATCAGAAATTTGGCCCATTGACATTTCAGCAAACTGTATCTCCAAAACACTCTTCCACTCTCAGAACAAAGGCATTGGCCTGTAACAAGATAATCCAAAACATGCACAAACAATGAACATTTGGGTGTTCAGTACATTGGAATCCTAAAGATAAAGAATAAGGTTGACTCTTTATTTTTAAGAATGCTGGTTCAGGTCCAAAGCCAAAAAAATTGGCTTTCTCCATAAGCACTAAGGGAACAGCATGAGTACAAGGCTAATATAATTTCCAAAAGTTACAAGCTCTATTAGAACCAAAAACATTGTTACCCATTTGGTTACTGATAAATAATAAGCAACAGTTTATATAAAGGGAGAGTTCTAGTTTCTCTTTTATAAAACAATGAATCAATTCATTTTGAGTACCCCCCATATGCCAGATATTATGTAAAACAATAGACAGGATTCACGGATTAGTAAATCATAGTTCCTGTTTCCAAAGAGCTAACATTATAGTATGGAAAAGTCAATAATAAAGGAGAAAATAATAATTAAAAACTTTTTTTTAAATTAAACTTTAAAGGAGAGTCATGAGTGCCACCAGGGCTCCTTGATTTTAAATTATACATGGTAGAATATGGAAAGCTTTTCTTAACATGAAACTAAAGACAAAAACCATAAAAGACTGGTAGATTTCACCAAATAACCACCTGAAATTCTGCAAAGAAAAAACACCACAAAATTTAAAGACAAATACATGAAGTATTTAAAACATAGAGGGCACATATAATAATATCACTAATAATGACCTGATAAAGAGCTCAAATCAATAAGAGCAAAGAATGCAAACAAGCATGGTAATAAAGAGTACAAATGGCAAACAATATGGAGATTTTCCAAGCGCCCTAACAATCAAAGATCAAAAATTACATATTAAGTGGATTTTCCCCCATCAGACAAAGATTAAAAAGATTCATAAAGCTAGTACTAGAGAGAATACAGAGAAAAAGAATTCTTATGAATCAATGTTGGTATACTATCTCTGAGAGGCAATTTTTCAACACGTATCAAAATTTTAAATGTACATATCCTTTGACCCAACAATTCCCCTTCTAGAAGTTATCCTAAGGATAATTCCTTGTATACTTTTTTAAGTATACATATATGCAAGTATATGGCAATACACTGCTATAGGAAAAAAGTTGGAAACAGTATTCTATACAATGTAACGGTATACAATTTTTACCAATGATGAAAGAAATTTGTAAGTTTTGAAATGGAAAGATGAAAGATGTTCACAATATAAACTGTTATGGAAAAGCCTACACACACACACACACACACACACACACACACACACACACACACACACACACACACGAGCCAATGTATGTAATACACGTAAAGATTCTGAATTAAACCAAGGCCATAATATAAATTGTTTTTATGCAAATATAAATAGTTAATGGAAAAAATCTGGAAATGTATACACTAAGCTGTTAATACAAGTCACACAGTACATGCACAAAGTCTGGGGAAGAAAAAAAAGTAGTAGTCTGGGTTTGTATCTCTGATAACATAGAGTTATGGGTATTTTCACTTTCTACATCTCACTATTCCTTGGAATTGTCTCCTGTGATTCCACTCTTCAGAGATAATTGTTATCAGCACAAAGTCTATAACACTACAGATTTTTAATTAGTATATTAAAATATACATACTGATTTATTGCACAAATGAGATGTTAAGAGACTATCTTGCCAATTTCTGAGGCCAACTCTTCACACAGGGATTGGACTGGCCTGTGGGACATAAAGTGATACTCGTGAGGAGTATGCCTCTTAGCTCAAGCAGATACAAGAGACTAAACGGGAAGCTTCTGTCCGGAAGTGAGATGGGAAGGCAGAGAGGGTTAGGAGCTGGTTGAATGGACATGGGGAATCAGGGGTGGAAAGGAGGAGTGTGCTGTCACAGTATGGGGAGAGCAATTAGGGTCACATAACAATGTATGTATAAATTTTTGTATGGGAGACTAGCTTGAAATGTAAACTTCATTTAAACTACAACAATAAAAACAAAATTTAAAAAATAAAGATACTATCTTGCAACTTTCTTTTTTACTTGAAATTAGGTTCTAGAAATACAGATTTTTGAAAAATAATTATTAATATTTTTTATCTAATGTAAGACTACCAATTGATTGGTCATAGCTTTATGTAATACTACTGTGTTGAAAAATTCTAAAGCAAGTCTAGGTTCATCAAGAAAGTGATGAGTAAATGTCCATTAAATAGAATGCTAACCATCTGTGGGATAAAAGGAAAGCCAAATCCTTCAGTATTTTACTTATAGTTAGGGAACAGACTTGCCAGAAACGCAGAAAGTGAACTTGCTTTTCTGCCAGATTGCAACTTACATAAGATTATACCACATAACAATATTCAACAAATATTTATTAACACCTTGTATCAAGCATTCTGTGAGGCACTAAAGATATGAAAAAAGCCCATAAATCTAGCAAGTAAGAGTCAAATGAGCAACTATAATTAAAAATAGTAAGTGTTATGGGCACACACACTACTGACAATGGGTAATGAGCAGATAGGGTTAGAAGAAGAAGTGAATTCTAGAAGAGAATATAACAAATGCAAAGGCCTAGAAACAAGAGGATGGATCATTTGAGAAAATGAAAAAAACTTAGTGTAATTACTTGAGGCAGGGGAACAGGAGAAGTACAGTAGGAGACGATGCTGGAAAAGTACCCAGGGAAGGGACCGAGTCATAAAAGACCTAGTGAACCTATGCAGCAATGCTGCTAAATTTACTAATTCTATTTGTAGATTTCTTTGTATTTTCTACATATACAATCAAATCATCTATGAATACAGACAATTTTACTTCTTTCTTTCTAATTCTTATACCCTTTATTTGTTTTTCTTGCCTAGAACCTGCAGTGTAACGGTAAACAGAAGTGGTGATAGAAGTCATCCTCAACTGATCAAGAAGGCATTCACTGTATCACCATTGAGTATGATGTTGGCTGACGATTTTTTTGTAGATAACCTTTATCAAATTGAGGAATTTTCTTTCTATTCCTAGTTTGCTGAAAGTTTTTATCATAAATTGTTACTGAATTTTGTCAAGGGTTTTTTTCAAATCTATTGAGATAATCACATGGGTTTTCACCTTCATTCTGTCAATGTGATAAATCACAGCGATTGATTTTTCAAATGGTAACCAACCTTGCATTCCTGGAATAAATCTCATTTGGTACTGATGTATAATTCTTTTTATATATCATTGGATTCTGTGTGCTAATATTTATATGTAATTTATACCAGGAAGGAAAAGAAAAGAGGGTAGGTACTTGGGTGAGTAGAATAAGAAAAACCTGATAGCAGAAATGAACTATTCTGCAGAAGAGTTAGTAAACCACATGGAGACAATCTCCCCAAAAGAACAGAAAACAAAAAGATTTTTTTTTAACCTGGAAGGATTTTTAACACCCAAATAATATGAGTACCAGAAAGAGAGATCAAAGAAATCTCAGGTGAATAAACCATAACAAAATATTGAAGAAAATTTCTCAAAACTGTAGGGCTGGCATTTCCACACTGAAGGGGCCTAGGAAACCCTGGTGGCATAGTGCTTAGGAGCTATGACTGCTAACCAAAAGGTTGGCAGTTCAAATCCACCAGGTGCCACTTGAAAACTCTAGAGAGCAGTTCTACTCTGTCCTGAAAGGTCGCTGAGTTGTAATCGACTCAACGGCAATGGGTAGGATAAAGGATGAGCCAACACAAAGCACTGCAAAATTTCAGTACACTAGGAAGAAAACAAAGAGAGAGTAAACAAGCCACATCCAAAGAAAAAGGCATCAAAATGGCGCCAGACTCTTCCACCATACCACTAGACGAATGCCATCAAAACTCTGAATATTATTTACAAATAAATATTTGACACCAAGCATAATTATCAATAAAGAGTCAAGGAAAAATAAAGATCTTCTTAGACAAACAAGGACTCCTACACATCCTCTTCAGGAAGCTACTAAAGGACTTACCCATCAAAATGAGAGAATACAGCAAAATGGGTAAAAGTTCCCCAGAACTATTTTTCCTTACGAATTTTATATATGATCAGTTGCATGTATAATTTTGATAAAAATAAATATAAAAAAGTCAAATGCAATAGAAGACACAAGTAATTTTTTTGAGTCACATCAAAACACTTATTTATATAAAATTATATTTTAAATCTAACAGTATCTTTTCTGAAAGTATATTACAGTAGAGGAATAAATCTATTTTTTCAAATAGACAAAGTAAACTAAGCCTACCTTATAAATAAAATTCTACTAGCAATATTATCTTTTCATACTTTGATGCTCCCTCATGTAGTACTTCTGCCCAAAGTAAAAGTTAAGAAAAGCTGAACATTAATAACTGGTATAAGGGTTTCATAAATAAAATAAAGGAGTGAATTACATATGAAAGAAACACACAGCAGAGTCCTCTAGTAATAAAGTTCCTCTTGATTCCATGGAGGAAACCATCCAAACAGAAAGCTGGACATTCCAAAAATCTACTGGAAAAGAATGTTCTACAGTCTCCTTTGTCAAAGTATTTCACCAAAATACACATGCAACAGAAAAGGAAGAGGAAGAGACAGAGTGCACGGTGAAGACTATTTACGCCACATAGTTCAATCACAAGGGAAAAATCTCCACATCACTGGAGGATATTGTTCTCTCTACCCTTTCCATTTCATTTAAGCTGATTTAATCACTAAATTAATCCCTAAAATTATTTATGAACAATCACATGGTAGTAATTTTTAGTAAACATCATTCTCACCAATTAACTGCTTAACAAAAGTCTTACAAGGAAGATACTCCACTTCAGGATAAACTTTAAAAATAGAAGTAAAATATTTTAATATACTCTTTTAAAAAAAAGATTTAAAAGTATCCAAACAAGATGAATATGATTATACTTTTTGTATACATGCAAAAATGTAATTGAGTGAACATAGGCAACTTATGAGAAAATACAAACTTTAAAAAGCTCAAGGTATTAAATAGCCAGGAATTATTTAACCATCCAAATAGCAGGTTTAACTTGAACATATATTTGAATTTTTTTAAATAAATATAAAATATACATAATACTTCAAAGACAACATGAGGAAGTATTAGCTATTAAAACAGAGCTGCAAAGTCACAAGCCTTGACATGGGTGGAGATGCAGACGACAGAGTCATCTAAAACAGAGATAACAGTGAAAACCAAGCTCTCCAAGACAGTAAGTATAAGGAGAGAAGAGGGGCAAAGGCAGAAGGACAACAGAGACTTGGGGAATACCACAGAAGAAAGCTAAACCAGAAACATAACAAAGGCTCAGTCAGCAAGAGGGAAGATCTGGGAAGAAAGATGCCAGTGAAAGCCAAGAGAGAAGAGGGCTTCAAGAAAGAGTCAGCAAAGTCAGAGGCTAAAGAAAGATCAAAGAGGATGGAGATAAATCAAAACCACAGCAGAAAGTGAATGGCCATACTGAATTGGTTAAGATTACCTATTTCCATCTCAACTGACAGAACTAAAAGTTTATCTTGAGGGGAGGAGGGGAAAGGGAATAGGCACTTGGAGGAAAACAGACTTTAGTTATCATTCTTGGTGTCTGTAGTCCAAGACCAACAAAAGGGAAACTCTTTCTGAATGATTTGTTTTTCCTTAAGGGCTCCACTCACCAAACTGTGGAGCAGGCAAGATTCTAGCAGCTCGAATTGGGCCATGTCGAACAGAGAAGAGTTCCTGTGCTTCCCCACTGATCTGTATAAGAGAAGACAAAAAAAATTCAGTAAATAAAGACTCAGGTCGTAATATTATTTTATATGAAAATAAGTCTCCTAAATTTTATCATTTTTTTTTTGTCTGAAATGTATGGTTGGCCATATAAGTACACACAAATTCAAATTACTATAAAATTTTTGAAAATTATAAGAGTACACACTCAATATAAACAGATACCTTCTTGGAAGTCAGTAACTTTTATCTTTATCAACTACTGGAAGTCTGTTCAGTTCCTGTATAACTGCCTTCCATTTTAGAGCTTAGTAACTATGATTTTTTTAAATTAATATTCAGTTTCCCATGTCAGAAAGAGGTAAACATTTTTAGTATTCTGAAAACCTGATCTTAAACACTGCAGCAACTTAAGCAAATATGTTATAATAAGAGAAAAAGCAAAACATCATATATTGCAAATAACACTCAAGTGGAACATGAATGACCTAAGTTCCAGTTATGGTTCTGCCAGTAAGCAGCTGTTAACCTTGAGTAAATCATTTAAGCTCTATAAGGCTATATTCTCATTTCTAAACTGAAAAGATAAAGCTGCTAAAAGACCTCAAGGATACTTTTCATTTTAATACTCTATGAAAAAAAAAGGTAAATATGGCAGCATCTTTAAATGCCATCATTTTTATCACTTTCTCTATACTATAATGAATGCCCATTCACTTTGAGTCATATCAGATTTATTTCTCAGGCATAAAGAACACAGCATTCTATTAATCCAAAGGGTAAGAAGGGCATGCTAATATGTGTCAAGTGTGAAAATAAGTGCCTTTCAAAAATGGTGGCTCAAGAGAAAAGTTTGCTGCTAACTGAAGTACTGAACTGATTAAACCAGAATTAGTTAAGAAAGCCTTTCCAGACTTATAGTAAACGGTACTGTAGTTATCAATTCATTTTCATAATTGCCTAGTATTTGATGGAATGTGTAATATCATATAGGGAAAATGGCAAACATTATAAAACAAGTTCTAAATAGACAAAAACCTACAACAGATTAAAGATACAAAGATACAAATCCAGTAAGAAGCATGCTGATTTTTTTTTAAATAGGCCTGCCAAACAAGCAGTTTAAACTATCAACAGTGTATACATTATGAAATAAAAGACTTATAAACCTTCTAATATTAAACTATAAATCTGGAGAGCTATCCTTTAGATTAGGAGTTCCGGTGTGGTACCTACTGTTAACGCACTGGGGTGCAACCGAAAAGCTGGAGGATGCAGAAGACGTGAGGAATGCTACACTCTTAGGACTAACTGTGAAACGATAGCACCACCTACCACCAGTTAAACAGATAAAAGCTACAAACTCAGCATAGTAAATTTTAAGAACTGATCTACTATACAAATTCTTTTGTGAAGTTCAATTAAATTTTTCAGAATAAAAATCATGGCCATTATATAGTAAAGCTCTTAAGGCTACATTTTATTATTATTAAACAGAATTTAAAAGTTACAAAAAGCCTTAAAAGGTCATTTTGTTTCACCTCCTACCCAGGGTAAGTGTCATACATTCTCTGAAATATAAAAATTACAATCTCTGATTTTAAGCACACATACTATAAAAGGTATATCAACAATGTAATCTAATCCCATTATAGATGCATTAATGGCTATCTCTTCCTACCTGACTCATGAAATTTTAACAATAGCTAGAAGAATAAAAAAACTGCCAAGTCATTTACTTTTTGAAAATAAGTTGTTTGCTGGGCAATGAATTAAATAATAGCCTTCTCCACTGTACATACTATTCCTATTAACAAGGAAATGAAAATAAATTACAAAATAATACTGTAGAACATGCACTGAAATTATAATTCTGAGTAATAAAAGACATTTCTCACTTATAAGGTTTATACCTATAACAAATCATACTATTCTAACTCAAGATCTATCATTCTTTACTATTATTTCCATATGCCAGAGGCCTAGCATTTAGCTTTGGGTTCCATCAAATAAAGCCTTAACGTTAAAAAAAAAAAAAAAAAAACTCTAACCATACTGAACTGAGCTGCTATACTCAATTATAGTGGATAATAAAAAATTAAACAAACCTCTCTTGGCATAATCACAATACAATAAAGGTTTGTTATCACTGTATTTAATATACAAGAGCTTACTTTGTGAAGAGGTTTCTGAAAACATTTTGAAATCTGAACACATTATGCTTTTCAGCATAACAGCTTTCAAAACAAACCTAAATGCCCTATTTTATTCTAAGCTTCTATTCTAAACGCCTCTTTGCAGATAGAGCAACAGGTGAGAAAAAACCATCAGGACTGATTGTAAAATGCATCCAACATTCATTACCCAACCTTCATTACCTCTAAGGTAAGGCTCTAGAATCTCACTTAATTGTAAAGTAAGAGAAGAAGGGGGAAGAAACATTCTGCCACTATTTACAGATATTTATGGGTATGTTAAAGTCAGGACTGTACAACCTACTGAAATTAGAAGTATAATTCTAAGTTATCATCCGTGAGTTACAAATGTCAAGCTTCACAGAGGAAAGAACTCTTGAAACACACATGCAAATTCTACGTATCATCTGAACAGAAACAGTGCTAACAAAGTATACACAAATAGAAAATACACATTTAAGAAAGGATGGCTATGTCCTTACAGACTCTGCCTTAGTGCTTCTCTAGACTGCCTCTAATAACTTTATGCAGTACGTGCACTAGTAATTTTGCTTTCAAAGAAATGAGTGTCAAAACCGATTATGTTAAAGTAAAATTTAAAAAGGCTTTCAAAAGTGGTATTTTAAGTGTCTTAAAAAGAACTCTTATTGAAAACGACAAAGAATCTCAGAGATCAGGATTTCATATAGCCTGAAAAGAATTACCAGAAGCTGTAAATTCACTTTTAAACCAACAATAACAATAAATACAAGAGTAGAACTACAAGGAAGGAGTGTACCAAACAATGTTCCAACTTCCTGGTAACTGCAGTAACTTGGGGAGAGGAGCGAAAAGGGAGGAAACCTCTCCAAGAGCTCCTCATGGGTCTCTGCCTTTGTTCTTACTGGCATTTTAATTTCTGATGACAGACTTTTGTTGTTTGGGGCATAAACCGGACGTACCAGTTTGGAGGCACAATAAGGAGAACAAAGAATGATTTGTTCACACTGTAGGAAAAAAATCTTTTCCAACCACAGAAAATAGCTTTCGCATGGTGAAAATATGCAAATTACATACCAAACCAAAAAAGGGGTGGGGGGAGCACACATTTAGAATCTCACAACTCAATCTAAGGCAAAGGAAATTATAACAGCCGAGACAACAATACACACATACAAAAGGTTATAAAAGTTCTGGGAGAGCTTTAGAAATGCGTTTAGAGAATTTTAAAAGCACATGAAGGTTATCTAGCCATTAGAACCAAATCTGTTTCTTAAATCTTGATAACTTTTCTAAGACTTTCTGACTACAAAATAGAAAATCCAATCAAATACCAAGGACAATAAAAATAATGCTCTGCAATGCCACAGAATTGGAACAAGAGTACACAGTCACACCTCCACCTTCCACTAGTCACAGGCTGTGGCCTGAACCTGATTTTTTTTTGAGGGAGAAAACTTTTTATTTGCAGATAGCATACATACAAAAAATACACAAAAACATGAGTATGCATACAGTTTAATGAATTTTCAAAGTTTACAGACCTTTGTTACCAGCACAGACATCAAGAAACAGAATATTCTGGGTACTCGGAAGTCTCCTCCACTCCACTTCCCAGTCACTACCATCAACTCAAGAGTAACCATAACCAGTATCCTGACTTCTAATATTTTACATAAGTTTTACTTGTTAAACTTGTTAAATGGATCACATTATGTACTCTTTTGTGAGTAGTTTCCTTGCTCATCATTATGCTTATGAAATTCGTTGATATTGTTGCTTGTGGTTGTAGTTTCTTCATTTCTGTTACTATGTGAATTCCCGTTATGTGAAAACACTACAATTTATCCATTCTCCTGCTGATGGACTTCTGGGTTCTTTCTAGTTTGGGGCTCTTAAGATGTCAGGAAAATTGTGAAATACTTTGAAATGGGAAAAAGTTTATCATGTGTTCTTTCAATGGATTACCAACAACTATCTAGTGGACCCTCTGGGGTTTCTGATTCTATAGGGATCTGCACCTTTGTCTTTGACTGAGTTATTTTACAATTTTATAAACTGTAGAAAACTGATAGTAATGCAGTTGATTCTTGTCCATGGAAATGCAAATTAGTTTTGTCTGGTAGACAATCAGTTGAATTCCACTCTGTGACAAAGATGATTCCAAATAGTATAAGTTTGTACTAATAGGATATTGTATGAATCCCTAGGCAGCACAAATAGTTAAGCACTGGACTACTAACCAAAAGGTTGTGGCCCACCCAGAGGTGCCTCAGAAGTAAGGCCTGGCAATCTGCTTCTGAAAGATCACAGCCTTGAAAACCCTATGGAGTACAGTTCTACTCTGCATTCTTGGGGTCAATGTGAGTCAGAATCTACTTGTCTGCAACTAACAAGTATATTAACCAGGTTTGTGTCTACTAGCAAAATTCACTTCAACATTCCTATATACCTCTTCATATTCTCCTTGGAACTGGTTGTAACACTTGCCTAACTCCTCACTAACGAGTTAAATAAAATCTATGATACAAGCTCATTTACAGCTGTATGAGAGCCATGATTTTATCTTTTTGAAAATAACAAAGAACATATTCTTGCGTATGTCTTTTGAGGAGCATGTATATAAATCTCTTTTGGCTATATAAGTAGCAGTGGAACTGCTGGATAATAGGGTAGGCATAGGTACAGCTTTAGTAGATTCTAACAAAATAATTTCCCAAAGTGACTGTGCCAATTTACACTTCTACCAGCAATGTATGAGAGTTTTATCTGCCCCACATCCTAACCAACTAATTGTGTTGTCAGCCATTCAAGAGGGTGTGTACTGGGATCTTACTGAGGTTTTAATTTGCATTTTCCTCATGACTAGGCAGGCTGACAGAATGTCTTTTCATATGCTGATTGGCTACTCAGTTATCCCATTTCAAAGGAATGGAGACCTGGTGGCACAGTGGTTAAGAGCTCAGCTGCTAACCAAAAGGTCAGTAGTTTGAATCCACCAGCTGCCCCTTGGAAACCCCACGGGGCAGTTCTACTTTGTCCTATAGGGTCACTATGAGTCAGAATCTACTTGACAGCAACAAATCATTTCATGGAATAGCTGTAAAAGTCTCTTGCCCTATTTACTGAGCTGTCTGATTTTTAAGAAATTATGGATTTACATCTATAATGCCTGGTGAATGAAGTGCACAAATCAGTCTCCTCTGGAAAAGTAATGCTGCCTCCAATTAAATATATAAACAGCCTGTATAACAGTGGCCCTCCATCAGGGCAGATGATGTAAGCCTTTTGTACCAAAGCACTCCTGATTTCCAAGGGTAGATATGATATGATAAACAGTATAGAATATGAATGAGATTCAAGACCTCATTTCAGCAGGTCTTGAAAAAGGTAGAGCTTTTTGTTCCTAATCAAATTCATATCTTAATTCTAAATTCAGTAATGAGCACTGGGTCTATCTTTTCCTTTAACTAATACAGAATGGTTAGATTATAGCACCATGATGTTCCCTGAAGTACAAAAATATTGACTGTTAAAATTAACACAGACAATCAAAGTAAATTCAGTCCCTGTTAAAGATAGAAAACATAACAAAAATTAATGTATCTTTCCCTATAACTCAAGCAGTTGAAATACAAAAGATAATCTGATTACTAGCTCTTTTTCTTGAAACTTTAACAAGCTGTGATCTTCAAAATGACAAAAAAAAAATTTTAAGGTGCTATTTTACCTATTTTTTCAACATGGCTACAGTATGCATAGCTGACTATTTCCAAGGCTGGAAATATGAATTAAAATACTAAGCAAGCAGACATGGAAGACAATACGGAAATAATTCCTCACATCCATCTCAAGTACATCTTGCCTTTCAGTCAAAAATACCTTTCACGTCATAGTCCTCTTGTTATATATGGGTAAATAACAGTTCTGGTTCTACCTGCGAACAATAAACAACCAATACCTGAGACATGAGGAAGACTTATTCTTACTTCCAAAATCATGGCCCGTGGCAACAATGTAAGTGCATACAATACGCCAGATCATCATTTACAAATATCACACATAAGCAACATTAATGATTTTAACAAAGGGACATGGTTCTAACAGAAAATAAACTGGACTTGTGTTTAAGCTATATGAATCCGTAAATATGAGTTTGATAATATCTATCTAACAAGGCAGCCACAATGATTAAATTATGTATTTGAAAGTGCATGACACAGATGTCGTTAAATAAATGATAATTAAACCAAGAAAATATATGTTGAATCACGAATAAATGACTTTGAGTCTATCTATATTAGCTTGCTGAACTGGCAGGAATAACAACCAGCTTCGTTATTTCCATGTTAGTTGTACTTAGCCTTGGCCCCACTGTTCTCAAAGCATGCTACTTAATAACTAGAAATTTCTTATAGTACCATTTCATAGAACACGTTTTGGTACAACTCAGTTCTTGAACCAACAGGTACATTATGTCCTATGCTTTACAGCCTTCAAGAATAGGACTACTCCCAAGGTGGTAAGCAGCATCTCATCTATGCAGCCTTTCCCACTAGTCTACAGACTCCTACCCAAGGTCAAGCCAGTCTCTACCCTCTAGCAAACACTCCACACTCATTTCAACTTCTATGCATTTATATAATGTTTTTATCTGCAACATGTTTTCCTTGCCACCGGTTATTTAAAAGTAGTCAAAATAAATATCCATGTGTATAGAACCAAAAGCCCACGGCCATGGAGTCAATTACGACCCACAGCAAACCTACAGGACAGAGTAGAACTGCCCTATAGGGTTTCCAAGGCTGTAATCTTTACAGAAGCAGACTGCCACATCTTTCTCCTGCAGAGCAGCTGCTGGGTTTGAACCGTCAACCTTCTGGTTAGTTGCTGAGCTCTTAAGCACTGAGCCACCAGGGCTCCTTGTATAGTTATCAATCTTTTCTAATTGTTTCATTTGTACTAATCATACAGACACAAAGGAAGTTAAGCTCCTTAAAAAGAAAGGTTTTTTTTTTCATTTTTTTTAATCTTAAAAAGTAATAACAGTAAAATTTTTAATTAGGAAGAAAAGGAGGGAGAAATATGGTCTTATAGCAAGGAATTCAGTTACTAAAGCAACAAAAGACCTTACCTAGGTATACAAGTGGACATTGTAACTACAAAGTAATCCCTAATAAGCTGATAGCTTCTCCCTAGAATCAATCTGGTGATACATTTTCATTTAAGAGATAAGAAAACAAGAAAAAAGTTTGCAGACCTAAGCTTAAACTGACCAGCCCAAAGAGGTATTAAGCTCTCCTTTTAATACACTGTACTCAGAACCAAGTCTCTTTTCTCTAACAAGTTTACCGCCAATTTGGTATTTTGTGTTACAGCTCTGCTTCAACGATTTTAAAAACTTAAGATAGCACAGTTTGAAGAAAGTATTCCTAATAGCAAAAAAGTAACCCTTTTGAAAGTTCCTAAAATTAAGGAAGAGAAGGGAGACAAGCTTTTGCCTTCCTAACCACAAATGATTCAGTTAATGTCAGAGTGTCAGTATCTCCATAACTCTCTCTGTATACCAGCAAAGAAAAAAACGCAAACCACAAAAACCACCTAAAATGCATATTTGTGAGAACTAACAACTTATAGAACAGATATTTGCTAACCACATAAAGGAGACTGCAACCCAGTCTGTATTTTGGTCTTGACACTAAATTCAAAATAAAAAAATTGAGGCAAGAAGGAAGTGAGTTTCAAGAACAATATGAAAACCACAGAACACAAATAATGAATGGAACTTGTAATCATATTTTTATACTTCTAATTTTTGTACATAGACAGAAGTATTTTAAGACTACTTTAACCTTTCCCCTTCAGTCTGATTTTCGAAAGGAAGATCAAACAAAAGCAGTTTGAACTCACACATTCCTCCCGTTATGCAACACAGATTTAGACATTACACTTCAAAACCCAGCCATTACTTCAGCACGCACCAATCCAAATATCATTCCAGTCCTTTGAAGCAGACCTAATGGTATCTTCCATTTGCTAGTAACACTTCTGTAGTCAAAAGATCTTACTTAGGGTAGATGTTAATGTAAAACCACTCAGACTACACAGACACACATGCCTGGAGGCAGACTAGAAGGTGTTCAGAAGTCAATGTAACACCATTACTGAGAGTGTCAGCCTAGCAGCTGTCATAAACACTTCATAATCACTCAGACACACAAACTGGATTCCCTTTAACTCATTATTTTTATTACAGGTTGAATAGGTGTCCAGCTGAAAAGAGAAAGAGAAAACAGTGCCTGAGATAAGCCAATTTTGGCATATATCCCTTTTCCACTTTTAAAAGATTGAGTTTATTATATATTATTGGTATTGTAAGCCTATCTGGTATAGCCTGTGGATTAAAGATCATTTTGCAATAGATATCTAACCAAGGAGAAACAAATTATATTAAATAGAAGCCTAATATTTTCTTTCCTACAAAACAAATACCATACTAACTTGTAAGACTGGCAAGATAATGATAAAAATGACTGACAATACTAATGGCAGCAGGAAGTGGAGCAACTATAAGTCTTAGATATTGCAGACAGAAGTGCATAATGGAACCAATGCCTATCAAAAGGAGAACAGATAAACTGTGGTATATTCAAACAGTGGAATAAAACAATAATAGAATACATGGATAAAAATTAAAAAATACAAAACATGAATGAATCGAAGAAAAAAGTTGGCAAAAAATATGCATGCATAAAGAGTATGCACTATGTGGTTATATATATATGAAGATCAGTACAGGCAAAACTAATCTATGGTCAGAATAGTCATTAACTAGAGGAATGGTGAGAACTCACTGGAGAACTTTCAGTCAGTAAGAAAAATGTCCTACATGTTGTTCCCAGTGGTGATTATACATGTGTGTAGATACACATCATACATACGTAATTACATAAACAGACACACAGGAGCATAGGAAAAAAGTCACTGAGTTAGACCTGAGATTTGTACCATTTATGGTATGCATATTTAATCCTAATTTTTTTAACTATACAGACTGGGAGAAAATATCTACTAAACTCATATCTGATAAAGGACATGAATCCAAAATATACAATGAACTCTTAAAACTCAACACTAAGAAAACAAACAATCCAATTAAAAAGTGGGCAAAGATTCTAAAAGTTACCTCACCAAAGATATACAGATGGCAAATATGCGTACAAAAAGATGCTCCACATTATATGTCATTAACCAAAACCAAACCCATTGCCATGGAGGCAATTCAGACTCATGGTGACCCTATAAGACAGAATAGAACTAACTGCCCCATAGGGTTTCCAAGGAGTGACTGGTGGATTCAAACTGCCAACCTTTTGTTCAGCAGCCAAGCTTGTAACTACTGCACCACCAGAGCTCCTTTACATGTCATTAGCGAATTGCAAATGAAACGAGATACACTACCTACTTATTAGAATGGCTAAAATCTAAAATACAGACAACACCAAATGCTGTTGAGGATGTGGAGCAACAAGAACTCCCATTCGTTGCTGGCGGGAATGCAAAATAGTAAACCCACTTTGGAAGACAATTTAGCAGTTTCTTACAAAACTAAACACTTCTTACCATACAATCCAGCAATCATGTTTCTAAGTATTTACCTAAATGAGATAAAAACTATGTCCACACCAAAACCTGCACACAAATGTTCACAGCAGCTTCACTCGTTAATTGCCAAAAGCTGGAAGCAACCAAGATGTTTTTCAATAGGTTAATGGATAAACAATCTGTGGTTCACCCATACAGAGGGATTTATTTAGAAATAAAAAGAAATAAGCTATCAAGTCACGAAAACACATAGAGGACCCTTAAACACAGATTGCTAAGTGAAAGAATGCAGTCTGAAAAGGTTATATCCTGTAGGATTCCAACTATATGACATTCCGGAAAAGGTGAAACGATAGAGACAGCAAAAAGGTCAGTGGTTGCCAGGGCTTGGGGAGAAGGGGAGAAAGGTGAGTAGGTGGAGTACAGGAGATTTTTAGGGCAGTAAAACTATTTTGCATGGCACTGTTATGGTGGACACATGAAATTATGCATTCATAGAACTATACAACACAAAGAGTAAATGTAATCTACATAATGTAAACTACGATCTTCAGTTAACAATAATGTATTAACATTAGTTCAATTTTGCAAATGTACCACAACAATGCAAAATGTTAACAGAAGAAAGTGGGGGAGGAGTACATGGGAACTCTCTGTACTTTGTACTCAATTTTTCTGTAACCCTAAAACTGCTCTACTATATCTGACTATTCAGATGGGAAGAAAATCATATACAAATATATATGGAAAGAAGTATTTTTTCATATATAATGGGAAAAATAAGTTTATTCACAATAGCAACCAATATACAAACTATCTGGAAATAATCTTAACAAGAAGAGTGTGGGGTTTCATACAGAAAAGCTGTAATACTTTACTGAACAACTCAAATAAATAAAGCCATACAATGTTTTAAGATAAGAAGACTCAGTATTGTAAAAATGTCAATCTTCCCCGAGTTAATCTACACATTTCTGATAATTGCAATCAAAATCTCAATCAAGGGTTTGGGCAGAATCTGATAAAATGAATCTAACATTAATTTAGATGAATAAATGTGAGGAAATCTAAAAGAAAATGTGGGGGAAGACTGAATTAGAACAGGAGATGCCTACCACATCAAATACGAAAAAATACACTTTAAACCTATAGTAATTATAGCAATAAGGTACTGGTATAAGCAGACAGATCAAAGAAACAGAAAAGAAAATCCAGTTGGTATTTCACGTCAGTGGGAGAAAGAAAGCGCTTTTCAAGTAATTGTGCAGGAATAACTTTTCTTTTGAACTGACTTGGTTACTAAAATATTAAAAAATTCCATGTCAAAAATACTATAAAACGGAAATATTTACAAGAAAAAAAGTAGTAACTCTACCGTGATGATATCCAGTCCCTACTACATGAACCAAATCGTCGAACCTAACATCACCAATATTGAGACAAACCAATATCATGTGCCTTCTACCAACATCAATGAGAAGGATCATTTCAGTGGTATTTCTGCCAAAATAAATAAACAACCTAAATCTAATCATGAGGAAAAAGCAGCCAAACATAGAGTGAGACATATTCTACAAAACAACTGTCCTATGGAGCAGTGGTTAAGAGCTTGGCTGCTAACCAAAAGGTCAGCAGTTTGAATCCACCAGTCGCTCTTGGAAATCCTATGGGGCAGTTCTACTCTGTCCTATAGGGTTGCTATGAGTTGGAATCACCTTGACGGCAACAGGTTTTTATACTCTTTTTAAAATGTTTAGGTCAAGGAAGACAAAGACTGAGAAAGTGATCCACATTAACGTAGACTAAAGACACGCTAAATTAAAAGTGTAACCCTGGACTGGATCCTAAACTTGGAAAAAATCATAGCTATAAAGAAGACTAACAGGACAATTGATGAAATTTGAATATGGATCATGGATTACATATAAGTATTGTGGGTGTGCCTGACCCAAGCCATGGTATTTTCAATCGCCCCATACACATTCGAAAGCAGGACAATAAAAAAGGAAGGCCAAGGAAGAACTGACGCATTTGAATTATGGTGTTGTCGAAGAATACTGAATATACTACGGACTGCCAGAAAACGAACAAATCTGCCTTGGAACAAGTACAACCAGAATGCTGCTTAGAAGCCAGGATGGCAAGAATTTGTCTCGCTTACTTTAGACATGTTATCAGGAGGGGCCCATCCCTGGAGAAGAATATCACACTTGGTAAAGTAGAGGGTCAGCAAAAAAGAGGAAGACCCTCAATGAGATGAGTGGCCGCTACAATGGGCTCAAATATACCTACTATCATAAGGATGGCACAGGACTGAGCAATGTCTTGTTCTGTTATACATGGGGTCACTATGAGTCAGAACTGACAACAACATTGTACCAAATGTAAATGTCCTGATTTTGATACTTGTGCTGTAGTTCTATAATAAAATGTGTTTTTTCTTAGGAAGTATACACTAAATCATTAATGGAAAAGGAAGATATGATTTTTCCAACTTATAAACGATTCAGGAAAAAATAATATGCATAAATAGATTAAAATATTGAGAATACTGATAAACCATAATTGGTGAATCTGGGTGAAGGTAAACAGGAGTTCCTTGTACTAGTCAGAAGTTTTTTCTGAAAGTCTGAAGTTACTGCAAAATAAAAAGCATTTTAAAAATCCCACAATGAGATCCCAACAAATACCCAGTAGAATGGCTAAAATTACAAAGACTGACAATACCAAGTACTGATGAGAATGTGGAGCAAATGGAATTTTCACATGTTGCTCGTGGGATTACATGTCGGCAAAACCACTGTGGAAACTGTTTGGCAGCTTCTACCGAAGTTAAGCATACACCTACCCTAACAATTCTACTCCTAGGTCTACACCCAGGAGAAATAATTGTATATATCCAACAAAAGACAAATACAGTAAGTTCAGAGCTTCTTTAGTCATAAAACTTATAAACTGAAAAAGAAAATGTCTATCAGTGGTGTAATGAATTTTTTAAAAAGATGATGCATTCATATGATAGAATACTACGCAGCAAAAATAAGAACAAATTACTGCTACACACAATAACACAAGTGAATCTCACAGTCATATGTTAAGAGAAAGAAGCCAAACATAAGAGCACATCCTGTATTAACTATTATCATACTTTTATGAAATACATGAACAGAAAAAAAACTAATCTATGGTGAGAAAAGTCACAATAGTGGTTAACTAGGGGTGCAAGGGCAGTATTGACTGGGAAAGGGCATGAGGGAGTCTTCTGAGTTTCTGGAAACACTGTCTATCTTAATCTGGGTGATGGTTAGAAGGTTATATACATACATAAAAATTCATCCAGCTGTATGCTTAAATTTTATGTGATTTCCTGTATGTATATACAATAAAATTTACAGCAAAAGAAAAAAATGCCTTCCACAGACTCAAAGGTTAGCTGTGTCCAAAGAATATCTTCTGTTTTAGAGTAGAAAAACATCAAAAATATTTCAAACAAGAAAAAGTTCAATTTATAATAATAAACTTAAACTCATAAAAAGTAGACAGTCTGTGTCAAAACAACAAAAATTCAATAAACAAACTCATTATAAGAACACAAGGAAATAATTAAATTTTAGATTCAAGACTTCTCCAAAGAGGTAATTATGGGACTCCATACGAAATATACTGTAAAAAACATTGTCCTCCACTAACACAGGTAGATTACAGAAGTTCTTTCAACATTGTTCATTTCTGCTGTTATTCACTCCCTGACACCCAATTCCCTTCCACTGCATATGATTACAAAGCCATTCATTACTTCTTTTTCTAGTAAAAGACTAGATCAAACAAAATAAGGCCCTATTTTCAACAAAGGCAATTTTTTTATTTGGCTCTTATTATGGGTTGAATTGTGCCCTCAGAAAGTTATGTTGATCTGTAGGCATATGTCTACACGTTTGTGTGTGCTGCATACACATCTACATATATAACAAACCACATAGGGAAGGGGGCACAGTTATGGAGGCTTCCAGACACACCCAAACAACTCATGGGATTGGTTTACTGGCTTGGGACAATAGTCTCGGGGGACAACTTAGTCAACTAGCATAACACAGTTCACAAAGATAATGTTCTATGTTCGAGTTTGGGGAGTAGTGTCTTGGGTCTTAAGAGCTTGCGAGTGGTCATCTAAGACACAATTATTGGTCTCTACTCATATGTGCCAAAAGATAATGAAGGAAATCAAAGGCTGAAAGAAGAAACTAGTCCATGGGACGAATAGCCCACATAAACCATGACCTCTTCTAAACTGAGACCAGAAGAACTAGATGGTCCCTGGCTACCACTACTGACCATTCTGACCAGGGACACAACAGAAGTTCCCCAAAAGAATGGGAGAAAAATGTAGAACAAAACTTAAATTCCTAAAAAAGGCCAGACCTACTAGACCGATTGAGGCTAGAGGAACCCCTGAGATTATCGCCCTAAAATACCCTTTGAACCTGGAATTTAAGCTATTTCTGCTAGGTCATCTTTCAGCCAAGTAATAGACTGGCTTATAAAATAAACCATATCACCCATGAGTAATGTGCTCCCTTAAACAATTAACTATATGAGACTGAACAATCAACACTTAGAGGGAAAGGGAAGCTAGATCAACGGAAATAGGACAAACAGAACAGAAATAATGAGAACGTGGACACATTGTAAAAATTGTAATCAATGCCACGGAATAATCTGTATAAAAATTGTTAAAGGGAAACCTAATTTTCTGTGTAAACTTTTAACTAAAACACAATATTATTAAAAATATATATACATGTTGAAATCCTTATCCCTTGTACCTGTGAATGTAACCTTGTTTGGAAATAGTCTTTGAAGATGTTATTAGTTAACATTAGGTCACTCTGGAGTAGGTGGGCCCTAATCCAATATGACTCATGTCCTTATAAAAAGAGAAGACACCGAGACACAAGCGCACACAGAGAGTGAAGACAGAGACAAAGACTGACTAAAAAGACTCCAAGGATTGTGAGGAAGTACAGGGACAGATCTTCCTCTAGAGCCTTCAGAGAGACCATGGTCCTGACGACACCTTTACTTCAGAATTCTAGCCTCCAGAACTGTGAGACAATACATTTCTGTTGTTTTAAGCCACCCAGTTTGTGGTACATTGTTACAGGCAGCCCTAGGAAACTAACACAGCTAATTCAAACGTTCTCTGCTTACCAGTGTACCCAAATCCCTGATCTTGTATTGCCCCCATTTGAATCCATAAAAACTGTTTCCTGGCTAACAATCTTAACACGACAAGGTATACTGCTACCCAACTTCTAGTAGATAATAGACTGATGGATATTTACCTCAAATATGACTTGTATGTCTGCACTAAAAGCTTTAGGGCAAATATTTCCTAAGAACAGCTGTTCTTTTCTTAGCTCAATGTGTTAGCGACACCTAGTGTCACATTTCTGAAGTACACAGAAAGCTCCAAGAAAACGCTCCAAACGCTGACTTTTGAGGCTAAAATACACTATCTATTTCATGCAATTCAACTGCCATCTTCTGGGGGCTGTAATGAAAACATTTTCAAGAATTATTTTTTAAATATTAAGCATTTCAAAAGAAGAAGAGAAAATTAATCAGCCATTAAGAGAGTAAAAAAAGGTATGGAAAAATACCAAATGACTAAATTTTTTTAATTAGAACCTTTTATTACATGAGAAGACACTATAAAATGCACGCTTTTCTCTTCTGTAATTTTTAACACAATGTAAATCTAAATCTAATAATCAAATTCTATTCTTCTAAAACTACGCCATCTTGCGTTAAAGGCAGTACCAGTTCCAGGTCAAGACCCTGGAAACATCTTTGACTCTTCTCTCCGAAATGTCTTATCGGTTAACAAGGTTTTTTGTAATCCTCTCACAAACACCAACTTAGTTCACTTCACACTTACACAATGTTGAAACTGACTCCTAACTGGCCTGCCAATCTTTTCTTTTCTCTCTATCCTGCTGCCACCACAAGATCAATCTTTATTAAATACTGCTTTTGGAACATATCTATTACTGGCTGAAACATTAAGTCCAACTCCTCACTCTGCAATTCAAACTCCTTGAAACTTGTACATCCCATTTTACCCCCTCTAAGAGTTTAATAACCTCTAAAACGAATGTTGATAATCACTGGGATATTATTTGTATTAAATGAAATAGTACATGATTGCACAATGTCTAAAATACACTCATCGTCATCAACAACTCCTCCTCCAACTGGATGTCCTGTTGATAGTGTTAATCAAATCCTTTGTTATGAAGGACAATATGTTTTCTTAAATGCAGTTTTGCTTTTTTAATTTCCAATCTGGTACAATTAGATATTTTTGTAAACTACAAACTCACATGTTTGGATGATGTACGTTGGCAAATAGCTACAGGCTTCCCAAAAGCTTACTCCCATTTTCTGTACTTACTCCTTGCAGCCAGTAACAAATAGTTCACCGTCACCAGTTCCTGAACCAGCACCAGTCCATAGTCCACACTTCGAAAACTATTTAAAACCAAACTCTATCTTTCCACCCAAATCTGCTCCTTATCATGTCTCTTCTATTTTTATAAGAGACATCATTGTCCACCTCTGACCAAAATCCTCCAGTGACTTATAAAACTCAACTTAAAAAAAATTTTTTTTTAATGGGCAAAAAAATTGTACAGGTAATTAACTCATAAAACAAATACTAATAGCCAACAAACACATAAATAAGGGAAATGGTAATTAAAACCACAATGAGATATCACCTACCACAATGGCTAAAATTATAAAGATGGACAGTACCATACATGCTGAGGATGTGGAACAACTGGAATTCTCAGATATTGCTGGTGGGAAAATAAAATGGTAGAACCACTTTAGAAAAACATTTGGAAATTTGTTATAAAACTAAAAATACTCCTATCCTATGAAACAGCAATTCTACTCCTAGGTATTTACCTAAGAGAAATGAATGCATGGGTTTACAAAAAGACTTACACAAGAATGTTCCCAGCAGCTTTGTTCATAGTAGCCACAAACTGGAAACAACCCAGCTGTCTGTTAATAAGTTACACCCTCTAATTCATATGTTGGTACACTACTCATCAATAAAAAGGAACAAACTACTGAAATACACAACATGGGTGAATCTCACAAACATTATGCAGCGTGAAAGAAGCTTCATACAAAAAGAGTGCATACTGTATAATGATATAGGAAGATCTAGAACAAACAAAACCAATGTATAATGGAAAATAATCAGAAAAGTGGTTGCTTCTGGGGGATGTGGAAGCAAAAATTGAATGGAAATATGCACAGGGGGAAATTTTCTGAGTGATAATCATATTGTATATCTTGATAGGGATCTTGGCTACCTATGCATGTGCACCTGTCAAAACTCAGGAAATTTACACTTAAGATTTGTGTGTTTAATTATGTACAAATTTTACTTAACAAAAACTAAACAAATATTGAACTCTACTTAATGGTATGTATGCAAAAGTAGAAGAAAGTATGCTGACATTGGCAATTTACTTTGAAATGAATCAAATATGATGGATGGATAAATACGAGATAAAGCAAAGTACATTGAAATTTTAAAGATACAATCATTGGGGTGTATGCACATCTTCACTCTAAAATTGTTTAAACTTAGCACATTAGTCAAAAAAAACCTATAAAGGCTTCTTGTTTTTTTGTTTGTTTGCTTGCTACTTAGCTCTGTGTAGGATCATTTTGTTGCTTGTTGTTCTTGTTCGGTGCCCTGGAGTCAGTTCTGACTCATAGCGACCCATGTACAACAGAACAAAATGCTGCCCAGTCCTGCGCCATCCTCACAATCATTGTTATACTTGAGTCCATTGTTGCAGCCACTGTGTTAATCCATCTCTTGAGGGCCTTCCTCTTTTTCACTGACCCTCTGCTTTACCTAGCACGATGTCCTTCTCTAGGGATTGGTCCTTCCTGATAAAATGTCCAAAGTATATAAGACGAAGACTCACCACCCTTGCTTCTAAGGACCATTCTGTACTTCTTTCAAGACAGAGTTGTTCATTCTTGTGACAGTCCGTGGTTTATTCAATATTCTTCGCCAACACTATAATTCAAAGAGGTCAATTCTTCCTCAGTCTTCCTTATTCATTATCCAGCTCTCACATACATATGAGGCAACTGAGAACACCGTGGCTTGGGTCAGGCACACCTTAGTCCTCAAAGTGACATCTTTCCTTTTGAACGCTTTAAAGAGGTCTTTTACAGCAAATTTGCCCAACGCATCATGTCATTTGATTTCTTGACTGCTGCTTCAATCAGCATGGATTGTGAATCCAAGTAAAATGAAATCCTCAACAACTTCGATATTTTCTCTGTTTGTCACGATGTTGCTTACTGGTCCAGCAGTGAGGATTTTTTTTGTTTTATGTTGAGGTGTAATCCATACTGAAGCCTGTAGTCTTTTATCTTCATCAGTAAATGCTTCAAGCCCTCTTCACTTTCAGCAAGCAAAGTTGTGTCATCTGCATAACGGAGGTTGTTAATGAGTCTTCCTCCAATCCTAAACCATGATCTTCTTCATGTACTCCAGCTTCTCAGATTATTTGCTCAGCATACGGATTGAATAAGTGAAAGGATAAAACCCTGAAGCACACCTTTCCTGACTTTAAACCACACAGTATCCCCTTGTTCTGTTCAAACAACTGCCTCTTGGTCTATGTACAGGTTCTGCATGAGCACAATTAAGTGTCTGGAACGCCCATTCTTTGCAACGTGATCCATAATTTGTTATGATCCACACTGTCAAACGCTTTGCATAGTCAATAAAATAAAGGTAAACAACTTTCTGGTATTCTCCACTTTCAGTCAAGAGCCATCTGAATGATATCCCTCATTCCACGTCCTCTTCTGAATCTGACTTGAATTTCTGGTGGTACATCTGTAGATGTACTGCTGCAACCGCTTTTGAATGATCTTCAGTAAAATTTTACTCGTGTGTGATATTAATGATATTGCTCGATAATTTCTGCATTCTGTTGGATCACCTTTCTTTGGAATGAGCACGAATATGGATTTCTTCCAGTTGGTTAACCAGGTAGCTCTCTTCCAAATTTCTTGGCATAGACAAGCGAGCACCTCCAGCACTGCATCCATTTGTTGAAACATTTTGATTGGTATTCCATCAATTCTTGGAGCCTTGTTTTTCACCAAGTCCTTCAGTGAAGCTTGGACTTCTTCCTTCAATATCATCAGTTCTTGATCATATGCTACCGCCTGAAATGGCTGAATATCAACCAATTCTTTTCGATACAGTGACTCTTTCCATCTTCTTTTGATGCTTCCTGCATCATTCAATATTTTCCCCGTAGAATTCTTCAATATTTTTCTTTAGTTCTTTCTGCTTGGGAAATGTCGAACGTGTTCTTCCCTTTTGGTTTTCTAACTCCAGGTCTTTGCATATTTCATTATACTTTACTTTGTCTTCTCAAGCTGCCTTTTGAAATCTTCTATTCAGCTCTTTTACTTCATCATGTCTTCCGTTCACTTTAACTACTCTACATTCAAGGGCAAATTTCAAAGTCTCTTCTGACATCCAATTTGGTCTTTTCTTTCTTTCCTGTCTTTTTAATGACCTCTTGCTTTCTTCATGTATGATGTTCTTTATGTCATTTCACACTCATCTGGTCTTTAGTCACTAGTTTACAATGTGTCAAATCTATTACTGAGATGGTCTGCAAATTCAGGTGGAATATACTGAAGGTTGTATTTTGGCTCTCATGGAAATGCTCTAATTTTCTTCAGCTTCAACTGGAACTTGCTTATGAGCAACTGATGTTCCGTTCTGCAGTTGGCCCCTGGACTTGTTCTGACTGATGCTATTAAGCTTCTCCACTGTCACTTTCCAAAGATGTAGTCGATTTGATTCCTGTGTATTCCATCTGGCAAGTTCCACACATATAGTCGCCATTTACGTGGTTGAAAAAAGGTATTTGCAATGAGTAAGTCATTGGTCTTGCAAAATTCCATCATGCAATCTCTGGTGTCGTTTCTATCACCAAGGCCATATTTTCCAACTACCAATCGTTCTTTGTTTCCAAATTTCGCATTCCAAGCACCAGTAATTATCAATGCATCTTGACTGAATGTTTGATCAATTTCAGACTGCAGAAGTTAGTAAAAATCTTCAATTTCTTCGTCTTTGGCCTTAGTGGTTAGTGAATAAATCTGAATAACAGTCGTATTAACTGGTCTTCCTTGTAGGCGTATGGATATTATCCTATCATTGACAGCACTGTACTTCAGGCTATATCTTGAAATGCTCTTTTCGACGATGAATGCAACATCATTCCTCTTCAATTTGTCATTCCCAGCATAGTAGATCTACTATGATTTTAGTGCTTATCAGTCAATAATCACCAAAATGCATTCCAGAACTCTGTCTACTGGCTCTGAGAAACTGAAAACTACAGTGTATCTTCTGACATACACTATTAGTCTCCATGTTGTTGTTGTTAAGGAGCCCTACTGGTGCAGTGGTTAAGCACTTGGCTGCTAACCTAAAGGTCGGCCGTTCGAACCCACCAGCCACTCTGCAGGAGAAAGATGTGGCAGTCTCCTTCCATAAAGATTTCTGGTGTAGTCTTGGAAACCCTATGGGGCAGTAAGAGTTGGAATCAACTTGACTGCAATGGGCTACAGGTTGTTGTTGTTAGGTACCCATATGAGTTCTTAACTCACTCATATTAGAAACTAAAGTCCTCACAATGGTTGATAAAGCCCGACCCCACTGCCACCTCTCTCTAACATCATCTCCTATCACTCTTCACGTTGCCCACCCAGCTCCACGCAAATTGGCTGCTCTTGAATACAGGAAACATGATCGCACCTACAGAAATAAAGACCTTTAAGTTACTCAGAGTTACAAGAGTGTTCGTACCCACTTGGAACACATCTCCCTCCAATACCCACATGGATCACTCCCTCAGTTCCTTCACACTTCTGCTCAAATCGGTCTCTGAGAGTCTTTTCCTAACCAACCTACATAAAATAGCAACCCAGAGCAAAACTAATCACCCTACTAACATGGTAATCACCATCTAATATGGTATGTGTTTGCTTATTAACTATCCTTTACACCTTCCAACGCACCCACCTAGAATGGAAGTTCCACAAGAAGAAATGACTTTGTTTTGCTCAGTGCTGTTTTACCAACACCTTAAACAGGGTCAGGTAATTAATAAATATTTGCCAAGTGAATAAATTAATAAATGAAAACAAAAAGTATAATGGCACAACCTTACAAGAATACATTCTGGCAAATCTATCAAGAGCCTTAGTATAACTACCTTTACTGATCTTTCCAAATTACATGAGCAAAAAGATATTTATCTCAATTTTTTAATAATATTTTTTAAGTAGAAAACAATGTAAGAAATCTCAGTCAATGCCCAACTATAGGGAAAAGAACATTATCTCAAAGCCTTTGATATGATCTACTTCAGTATTTGCTGTTTCAATCTTATCCTGGTTAAATCTTGTACTTTAGCTTCCTTATAATCTCGTACTTTTCTTCATATTACAATTTAAATTATATATTTATTACTTTTATTTAAATCTATCTCTCCTGCTAGCTCCATGAGAGCAAAGACCAGGTCTGTTTTGCTCATCACTGTTATGTTCCAGACCTTTGCTGAATAAATGAACAACTTTTAAGTCCTCATAGTTCATGGCACCAAGTAAATCAATGTTTTTAAGACTAGGAGAAAAAAATCAAGAATATAAGTATGATATTTTAAAATAATTGAAGTAAATATTAAGATAACAGCTAATGGAATCGAAGGTGTTAAGAAAAGAGTACAGAACTGCTGTTTTTTCATAAGTTTCATGGAACTATTTGATTTTTAATCTATATGCATATATAGGAGTCCTGATAGCCTGGTTGTTAAAAGTTTGGCTGCTAACCAAAAAGTTGGCAGTTTGAATCCACCAGCCACTTCTTGGAAACTCTATGGGGAAGTTCTACTCTGTCCTATAGGGCTGCTATGAGTCAGAATCAACTCAGTGGCACTGGGTTTTATGCATATATAGATTTGACTAAAAATATTTAAGAATTTTAAGCGACAGCACCTATATTTACCTTACCAAATAGACGTAATCACACTGTTAGGCACAGTGGCAAAAAGGTGTGTACATCCAGATAATCAGCATAATAAATAATCATTCTTTTTTATGTTATACCAGATATGATGAAAGAAGGAGTCTGACAGCATGAGAAAACTAGGAAACCTGGTGTTTTCCTGAAACCATCTCATATACAAAGTAGAGTTGACTGAAGAGATGGAGATTGGATAATGGAGAAACTACTTCTGCACAGTCCAGCTTCTGAGCTGACTTTACTTCACTATATTCCTAGACGTCATCTAAGCCTCGTTCATGTTTTTGTACTTCATAAACAGGAAATTTAAAAAAAATGTTTAACCAAGATATGTTTATTTTTGTAATCTGAGACTCACAGGTGGGACAGTTATATAAAACCAACAGAAAGGAGTCCTGTGCACAAAGTAGAAGCAGAAATGGGGATATGGTGTTCGACACAGATTGACTTTCTGTCCACCCACACTTACTGAAAAGCAAATACAATTTACAGTTTGCAAATATCCATGAGAGCCAGGATTACCAATATAACCTCCCCATCATCTATCACATGGTAACATTTACATGATTACTCAATAAATTACTGGTGATAAACAAATGTTAAAAGGGTATAGATAGAACAATGGGTAGCATTCCCAGTAGTCTAAAAAAGATAACTATGAGAATTTGAAAGTACATCCTTAAGTTTTACAAATGAAAATAAAACTAAACTGCCAAATTACTTGCGTGACATAATTACTGCTATCACATTTGGGAAGTGATAAAGCATAGCTCTTAGACCATGGGCTTTGAATCTACAGTCAGAACTGGACTGGAATTCCAATTCCACCTCTTACTTGCAGCATGACCTTACCAGCTATAAAATGGGATAACTATTACTTCACAGTATATATTGGAAGTGATAATGTATATATAAAGCTCTTTGCACATAGTAAGAGCTCAATCAATGGAACAGAAGGAGCTTGTTTTCCCAGGCCGCCTCCTAATTCTTGAAACAGTACTCACAGGACTACACTTCTACAACAGTATACAACTTAAAAAAAAAAAACAAAATAGCTGCCATCGAGTCAATTCCAACTCATGGCAATCTCATGTGTGTCAGACTGTAACAGTAAACCATAGGGTTTTCAATGGCTGATTTCAACTTGTCAATGAAAATTCCATGAGAAAAGATTCTTCAAGCCTCTCAAAATACAATCTAGGGATAAGGAGGAATAAAGACCTTTAACTTACTCAGAGTGATAGAGAAGCCAACTTTAAATCTATTAAAAGTAATACATCTAATTACAACCAAAACAAGTGGGCATTTAAGGCAGCCTGAATACCACCAAAGGAATATGCTCAATCCAGTCAACACCCCTAATCACAGGATTCGACCTTCTTGTCATAGCTATAGCTTCCTCTTTGCTTTCCATTTTGTCAACATATAGCATAAAATGGAGCAAAATTTAGCGTATATTAATAAGTTACATTTACAAAATTCTTTCTTCTGATCACAATCTAGAAATATTTCTCTTGGTAGGAAAAAAATTGCCAGATTTTAAGTCCTTTGTGCAAGGGCCTTTGGCTGGATACTTAAATGACAAAGAACATTGCAAGTCCTTCAAAAATGACAGCTACACATGCCAAGATATGTGATTCCAGGACACAGCAGCAAGATTCTTCTACCTCTCCGAAATAAAGCTAAGCTTATGAAAACAAAGAAATCTAAAACCTCAGTCCTAAATACTGAATAATGTGTTACCTAATTATATAGTTACAATGGAAGACCAAAGTTCATCATAAGTGATTTATCAAAGAATAAATAATTGTCTTAATTAAAATTTTAAAGGGTTATGAAGTCCAAGGTATTTGCTACTTTAATAATCCCTATGCCACTGAGGCCAAAGTCTACACTCAAGACTTCCATTAGATCTGAGGTAATATATTTTTGCTTATAAATGTTTTAAGAAGTAACCATATTCCCCAAAAAGAACCAAAAAAGGGATAAAAAGGATTTGGCCGAAACACACACATTCATGTAAGGGACTTCAAACAAGTTTGATGAATGCATTTATTAAAGCTACAAACTCCAATTCTACTGACCATGAGCCTCCAACTGCAAAAAGAACCACAGAATAGAAATCCCCATATCTGCTGGAGAGTTACCAACACTGAAATGTAAGTGAACAGGCCAAAATACACGGTCCCTACTACACCTCACTGAACTGTGCTGCTCCCACGCCTCTCCCTCTTCAGGTCATTTTATTTTTGGTCATCCCAAAGAGGTACATGTAAGAGTCAAGACCTACTAGGACCAATATTAGGCAACCTAAAACAACGAAGAAATTATGCAGCTGTAAAAGTGAATGACAGAACACACATTTCATCAAAGATATTACTCAAATGGCCAACCAACACCTGAAAAGATGTTCAACATCATCAGCCATGATAAAAATGCAAATCAAAACCACAATGAGATACCACCTCACACCCATGAGGACAGCAAAGATTTAAAAATACAGAATATAACCTACAGTCAGCTGATCTTTGACAAAGGCCCAAAGTCCAATAAATTGGGGAAACCCAGCCTCTTTAACAAATGGTGCTGGCAAAACTGGATGTCCATCTGTAAGAAAATGAAACAGCACCCATACCTCACACCATGCAGAAAAAGTAACTCAAAATGGATCAAAGATCTAAATATAAAACATATAACTATAAAGATCATGGAAGAAAAAACAGGGACAATGCTAGGGGCCCTAATACATGGCATAAATACAATACAAACCATAACTAACAATGCACAAACACCAGAAGAGAAACTAGAGAAGTGAGATCTCCTAAAAATTTAACACTTAACACTCAACGAAAAACTTCATAAAAAGAGAACTTACAGACTGGGAAAAAATTTTTGGCTATACCATATCCGACAGGGGTCTAATCTATAAAATTTATGATCCTTCAACACCTCAACAACAAAAAGACAAATAATCCAATTAAAAAATAAGCAAAGGATATGAACAGACACTTCACCAAAGAAGACATTCAGGCGGCTAACAAAGACGTGAGGAAATGTTTGCAATCATCAGCCATTCCAAAAAAAAACAAAAAACCAAACCCACTGCCATCAAGTCAATTCCAACTCATAGCGACCTATAGAACAGAGCAGAACTGCCCCATAGGGTTTCCAAGGAGCATTAGCCATTAGAGAAATGCAAATCAAATCTACAATGAGACATTATCTCACTCTGACATTACCAGCACTAATCAAAAAGACAAAAAATAACAAACATTGGTGAGGTTGTGGAGAGACTGGACCTCTTATACACTGCTGGTGGGAATGTAAAATGGTGCAATCACTTTAGAAAATGGTATTGTGCTTCCTTAAAAAGCCAGAAATAGAAATACTACATGATCAAGCAATCCCATTCCTAGGTATATACCCTAAAGAAATAAGAGCTATGACATGAATAGACATATGCATACCCATGTTCATTGCAGCATTATTTACAATACCAAAAAAATGGAAACAACTTAAGTGCCCCTCAACAGATGAACACATAAACAAACTATGGTACATACCCACAATGAAATACTATGCAACGATAAAAGAACAATGATGAATCTGTGAAACATCTCAATGACATGAACGAATCTGAAGGGCAATACGCTGAGTGAAATACATCAATCACAAAAGGGCAAATACTGTATGAGACCACTATAATAAAAACTCAAGAAAATGTTTGCACACAGGAAGAACAATCTTTCATGGTTATGAGGGAGGTGAGGGGTGAGAAGCAGACGTCACTAACTAGATAGTAGATAAGTGTTAACTTTGGTGAAGGGAAAGACAGCACACAATACTGGGGAAGTCAGCACAACTTGACCAAGGCAAAGTCATAGAACCTTCATAGGCATATCCAAACACCTTGAGGAACTGAGTTTCTGGGACTGAGGGCTGGGGACATCTAGGTCAACTGGCATAACATAGTTTATAAAGAAAGTGTTCTACATCCTACTTTGGTAATTAGTGTCTGGGGTCTTAAAAGCTTGCAAGCAGCCATCTAAGATACATCTACTGGTCCCATCCCAGCTGAAGCAAGGGACGATGAAGAAAACCAAAGACACAAGGGAAAGATTAGTCCAAAGGACTAATGAACCACAACTACCACAGCCTCCACCAGCCTAAGCCCAGAACAACTAGATGGTGCCCAGCTACCACCACAGACCATTCTGACAGGGATCACAATAGAGGGTCCTGGACAGAGTGGGAGAGAAATGTAGAAGAAAATTCAAATTTACAAAAAACAAAGACCGGACTTACTAGTCTGACAGAGACTGGAGAAACCCTGGAGACTATGGCCCTCCGACACCCTTTTAACTCAGAACCGAAGTCATTCCTGAAGTTCACCCTTCAGCCAAAGATTAGATAGGTCTATAAAACAACTGTGAGGATGACACAGGACTCAGCAGTGTTTCTGTTGTATATACAGTCACTATGAGTTGGAACAGACTCAACAGCACCTAACAATAACAACATAAAACAAAGCACATGTGAGGAATGTGCTTCTGAATTCAATCATGTACATGAGACCCAGTGGGCAACACCTGCCCAAAAGCAAAAATGACCAGGCAGGAAGGGGCAAGAAAACTGGACAAATGGAATCAGGGAACCTGGGGTGGAGAAAGGAAGAGTGTTGGCACATTGCAAGGATTGCAACCAATTTCACAAAACAATTTTTGTATAAATTGTTGAATGAGAAACTAATTTGCTGTGTTAACTTTCACCTACAGCACAATAAAAAAAATTTTAAAAGGAAAATAACAAGCATTGGAGGAGATGTGAAAAAATTGGAACCCTCAATCATTGCTGGCGGGAATGCAAAATGGTACAGCTGTTGTGGAAAACAGTCTGGTGGTTCCTCAAAAAACTAGAGGTAGAGCTACTATATGACCCAGTAATTCCACTCCTAGGTATATACCCTAGGGATCTAATAGAAGTGACACGAACAGACATACGCACACCTATGTTTATTGCAGCACTATTCACAACAGCAAAAAGATGGAAACAACCTAAGTGCCCATGAATGTATGAATGAATAAGTAAAGTGTGGTAAGTACATACAATGAAATACTACTCAGCAATAAAGAAAAATAAGTTCCCAAAACGTCTTGGAACATGGATGAACCTGGAGGGCAGTATGTTGAGTGAAATAACTCAATTACAAAAAAAACAAGTATTGTATGTTCTCACTTTTATGAAATGACATGAACAAGTAAATATACAGAAACTTTAAAAAAAATAAAAAACTCCCTGAATACTGACATTACAAAGTGAAAAAAGCAAGGAACAGACAAATTTGTATAATATGCTCCCATATGTTAGGGAAGGGCAGGGTGGAAGAAATATATTAATGCATGCTTTTATTTGCATAAAATATATTTCCAAGATCTGACCCAACAGGAGCCCAGAGTCCTTCAGCCCGGATCAGCTCAGGGTGCAAGGCAGGAAAGTAGCGGCACTCGGGAGGCGGTTTCCACACCGGGAGAGTCCCAGTGGCAGAGGTTACCGGGCCACCCTGAACCAGTGAGAAGCAGCCCTCAATCGGCAAAAGACAAGTACTTGCATCTGGCCTACCCCATGGATCAAAAACATCCTTCTCAGGGAAAAACCTCTCTCCCATTTACCTCCCCACTCCCTGCTCTGCACTGGGTCCTGGACTGGCTTCAGCAATTGCCAAGTCCCCTGGGCCAGATGTAGGACCCATCATGCACCCTGAGCCATTCTCCCGGCCTTTAAGAGAGAACAAATTAACAAAAGGGAAAAAAAATAATCTGCCAGTTCCCCTAAGCCAGGAACTCAGTGTAGGCACAGCTCCTTTGCCTAGGCACAGGCATATGTGGTCCACGGACTTTGAGTGCCTTTCTCCCTGCAGACACTTGTGTGGGCCCATTTCAACAGTGTAGGCCCTCATTACCACAGTACAACAAGGTATATATCTGCAGTCTAACTTCAACTGTTTCAACTAAGAAGTGGCAAGTTTGTGACATTTGACACAGCTTTGCCCATTAAGCAGGGTCTTAACCTACCCACATCAGGGGCCTGAGGACTGGTGCTCCACCCACACCACTTAGCCACTTGCAACAGGGGCCCAAGAATAAGTAGTGCGCCCCAGTCCTTACAGCCAAAAGCACTGGGTGCTCATAGTCCAGCTGCAAAACCCGCCCACCTATGCACTCTAAGGAACAGGGACACACTTTCCTCCTGGACACTCGGGGGCGGCCACTGGCTCCCTGCCTTGTTCAGCGTATGACCCCTGCTGCAGCTGGATGCCTGTGCCTACACCAATCACCCATGCTTGTCTAGGACTGTGAGAGCCTGCACCACACACTTGGTGGCCAACTACCTGGACACCTGAGCTGAATCCATACAGGAGGAGTGGGCGTACTCCTGGGCTCACATACTTAGTGGCAGGTCTGGCCACCTGGTAGTATGACGCTGGAGCTTCAGAAGCGCCGGTGATCAGCTCACACAAGCAGCCTATTTGGGCATATCAAAACAAAACAAAAACAAGAAGCTAGGACACAGTAAGCAAACATAAAATAAATATAATAACTTATTGATGGCTCAGAGACAACAGTCAATATCAAATAACATAAAGAGGCAGGCCATGACGGCTTCAGAAAGCTCCCAAAATAATCACATTTTCAAGAGGAAGAGAATTTCTTGGAATTACCAGAGGCAGAATACAAAAGATTAACATACAGAACTCTTCAAGAGATCAGGAAGGAAATTAGGCAAAACGCAGATCAAGCAATACTGGAAATTAAAAAGGTTAGAGATGAACATAATGACAAATTTAACAGGCTGCAAGACTCTATAGAGAGACAGCAATCAGAAATCCAGAAGATTAACAATAAAATTTCAGAATTAAACAACTCAACAGAAAGTCATAGGAGCAGAATTGAGGCAATGGAAGTCAGGATTAGTGAGACTGAAGATAAAGCACTTGACACCAACTTTTTTGAGAAAAAATAAGATAAAAGGATTTAAAAAAATGAAGAATCCCTAAGAATTATGTAGGACTCTATCAAGAGGAATAACCTACAAGTGATTGGGAGTACCAGAAAAGGGGGTATAACAGAAAATACAGAGAGAATTGTTGAAGACTTCTTAGCAGAAAACTTCCCTGATAGCATGAAAGATGAGAAGATATCTATCCAAGATGCACATCAAACCCCACACAAGGTAGATCCCAGAAGAAAGTCACCAAGACATATTATAATCAAACTTGCCAAAACCAAAGATAAAAAGAGAATTTTAAGAGCAGCTAGGGATAAACAAAAAGTCATCTACAAAGGAGAGTCAATAAGACTAAGCTCATACTACTCAACAGAAACCATGCAGGCAAGAAGGCAATAGGATGACATACAGAAAGCCTTGAAGGAAAAAAATTTCCAGCCAAGAATTATATACTCAGCAAAACTGTCTCTCAAATATGATGGCAAAATTAGGGCATTTCCAGATAAACAGAAGCTTAGGGAATCTGCAAAAACCAACCAAAATTACAAGAAATACTAAAGGGAGCCTTCCAGTTAGAAAACCAATAACATCAGATAACAAACCAAGACTAGAACATGGCACAAAGCAACCAGATATCAACATAGATAGGGAAATCACAAAAAATAAATCAAAGCTAAAACACTGAAAATAGGGAAACAGAGATGTCAATGTGAAAAAGATGACAACATTAAAACAAAAAAGAGGGACTAAAAAATGTAGTCACAAATTTTTCACATGGAGAGGAAGTCAAGGTGATATACAGAAATAAAAGCTGGTTTAAACTCAGAAAAACAGGGGTAGGTATTAAGGTAACCACAAAGGAAATGAACAATCCAACACATCAAAATAAAAAACAAGAAAAATATAAAGACTCAGCAAACACAAAATCCACAACAATGAAAAAGACGAAAAGAAAATACATAAAGAAAAATGACTCAGCATGGAAAATTAAGTGGAATAAAGAAACTGTCAACAACACACACAAAAAGACATCCAAACGATGGCACTAAACTCATACCTATCAATAATTACGCTGAATGTAAACAGACTAAATGCACCAATAAGGAGACAGACAGTGGCAGATTGGGTAAAAAAACATGATCCGTCTATATGCTGCCTACAAGACACACGTTTTAGACTTAAAGACACAAACAAAAACTCAAAGGATGGAAAAAATACCTCAAGCAAACAACACTCAAAAAAGAGCAGGAGTAAGCAATATCAATCTCTGACAAAATAGACTTTAAAGTAAAATCCACCACAAAGGATAAGGAAGGACACTATATAATGATTAAAGGGTCAATATACCAGGAGGACATAACTATAATAAATATTTACACACCCAAGGGCAGGGCTACAAAATACATTAAAAAAAAACTCTAACAGCATTGAAAAGAGATACACAGCTCCACAATAGTACTAGGAAACTTCAGCACACCACTTTTGGTGAAGGACAGAACATCCAGAAAGAAGCTTAACAAAGACACAGAAGAGCTAAATGCTACAATCAACTTGATCTCATGGACATATACCAAACACTCTACCCAACAGTAGCCAAGTATACTTTCTTTTCCAATGCACATGGAACATTCTCCAGAACAGACCACATATTAGGCCATAAAGCAAGCCTTAACAGAATCCAAAGCACTGAAATATTACAAAGCATCTTTTCTGACCATAAAGCCATAAAAGTAGAAATCAATAACAGAAAAAGTAAGGAAAAAATCAAACACACGGAAACTGAACAACACCTTGCTCGAAAACTACCGGGTTATAGAAGAAATTAAGGATGGAATAAAGAAATTCATAGAATCAAACAAGAATGAAAACACATCATACCAGAACCTTTGGGACACAGCAAAAGCAGTGCTCAGAGGTCAGTTTACAGCAATAAGTGCATTCATTCAAAAAGAAAACACGGCCAAAATCAAAACATTAACAACAATCAAAACAGGAACAAGTAGAAAGAGAGCAGCAAAAAAAGCTCTCAGGTGCCAGAATAAAGGAAATAATAAGAATTAGAGCAGAACTAAATGAAACAGAGAACAGAAAAACAACTGAAAGAGTTAACAAGACCAAAGCTGGTTCTTTGAAAAGATCAACAAAATTGATAAACCATTGGACAAACTGACAACAGAAAAACAGGAAAGGAAGCAAACAACCCAATTAAGAAATGAGATGGGTGATATCACAACAGACCCAACTGGAATTAAAAGAATCATAACAGAATACTATGAAAAACTGTAATGTAACAAATTTGAAAGGGACACATTTCTAGAAATTCACTACCTACCTAAACTAACACAGACGCAGAACAACTAAATAAACCTGTAACAAAAGAAGAGATTGAAAAGATAATTTAAAAACTCTCCCCCGCAAAAAAGCCCTCGCCATGATGGTTTCACTGGAGAATTCTACCAAACTTTCAGAGAAGAGTTAACACCACTACTACACTAAAGGTATTTCAGAGAACAGAAAAGGATGGAATACTCCCAAATTCATTCTGTGAAGCCAGCATAACCCTGATACCAAAACCAGGTAAAGACACCACAAAAAAAGAAAATTACAGATCCCATGTGAACACTGACGTAAAAATCCTCAACAAAATTCTAGCCAATAGAATTCAACAACATATCAAAAAAATAATTCACCATGATCAAGTGGGATTTATACCAGGTATGCAAGGATGGTTCAACATTAGAAAAACAATCAGTGTAATCCATCACATAAATAAAACAAAAGACAAGAACCACATGATCCTATCAATCGATGTAGAAAAGGCATTCGAAAATGTCCAACACCCATTCATGATAAAAACTCTCAACAAAATAGGAATACAAGGGAAATTCCTCAGCATGATTAAGGGCATTTATACAAAGCCAACAACCAACATCATCCTAAATGGACAGAGTTTGAAAGCGAACGGGAACCAGACAAGGATGCCCTTTGTTACCACTCTTATTCAACACTGTGCTGGAAGTCCTAGCCAGAGCAATTAGGCTAGAAAAAGAAATAAAGGGCATCCAAATTGGCAGGGAAGAAGTCAAAGTATCTCTATTTGCAGATGATATGATCTTATACACAGAAAACCCCAAACAATACACAAGAAAACTACTGGAACTAATAGAAGATTTCAGCAAAGTATCAGGATACAAGATAAACATACAAAAATCAGTTCAATTCCTCTACACCAACAAAGAGAACTTCCAAGAGGAAATCACCAAATCAGTATCATTGACAACAGCCCCCAAGGAGATAAAATACTTAGGAATAAATCCAACCAGAGACGTAAAAGACCTATACAATGAAAACTATGAGGTTACTACAAGAAACCAAAAGAGACCTGCAAGTGGAAAAACATACTTTGCTCATGGATAGGAAGACTCAACATTGTGAAAATGTCAATTCTACCTAAACTGATCTACAGATACAATGCAATCCCGATCCAAATTCCAACAGCATTTTTTAATGAGATGGAGAAACAAATTACCAAGTTCATTTGGAAAGGGAAGAGGCCCCAGGTAAATAAAGCATTACTCAAAACGAACAAAGTGGGAGGCCTCTTACTACCTGATTTTAGAACCTATTATACTGCCACGGTAGTCAATACAGCCTAGTATCCGTACAACAACAAATACATAGACCAATGGAACAGAATTGAGAGTCCAGACATAAATTCATCCACCTGTGAGCAGCTGATATTTGACAAAGGCCCAAAGTCCATTAATTGCTGAAATGACAGTCTCTTTAACAAATGGTGCTGGCATAACTGGATATCCATCTACAAAAAACTGAAACAAGACCCATACCTCACAACATGGACAAAAACTAACTCAAAATGGATCAAAGACCTAAATATAAAATCAAAAATGATAAAGATCATGCAAGAAAAAATAGGGACAATACATGGCATAAACACAATACAATCCATAAGTAACAATGCACAAACACCAGAAGAGAAACCAGATAACTGGGAGCTCCTAAAAATCAAACACTTATGCTCATCAAAAGACTTCACCAAAAGAGTCAAAAGACAATCTACAGACTGGGAAAAATTTTTGGCTATGACAATTCCGATCAGCATCTAATCTCTAAAATCTACAAGACACTGCTAAACCTCAACAACAAAAAGACAAATAACCCAATTGAAAAATGGGCAAAGGATATGAACAGGCACTTCACCAAAGAAGATACTCAGGCAGCTAAGAGACACATGAAGAAATGGTCACGATCATTAGCTATTAGACAAATGCAAATCAAAACTACAATGACATACCATCTCACCCAAACAAGGCTAGCATTAATCCAAAAAACACGAAATAACAAATGCTGGAGAGGTTTCAGAGAGACTGGAACACTTATACACCGTTGGTGGGAATGTACAACCACTTTGGAAATCAATTTGGTGCTTCCTTAAAAAGCTTTAAATAGAAGTACCATATGATCCAGCAATCCCACTCCTTGGAATATATCCTAGAGAAATAAGAGCCATCACACAAATAGATATATGCACACCCATGTTCATCGCAGCACTGTTCACAATAGCAAAAAGATGGAAACTACCTAGGTGCCCATCAACGGACGAATGGATAAACAAATTATGATATATTCACACAATGGAACACTACACAATGATAAAGAACAACAATGAAGCCATGAAACACCTTATAACATGGAAGAATCTGGAAGGCATTATGCTGAATGAATTTAGTCAGTCACAAAATGACAAATATTGTATAAGACCACTATTATAAGAACTCTAGAAAAGGTTTAAACACAGAAGAAAACATTCTTTGATGGTTACTAGCGTGGGGAGGGAGGGAGAGGATTATTCACCAACTAGACAGTAGACAAGAATTATCTTAGGTGAAGGGAAGGACAGCACACACTACAGGCGAAGTCAGCACAAATGGACTAAACCAAAGCTAAGAAGTATCCTGAATACAACCAAACACTTCGAGGGACACAGTAGCAGGGGCAGAGGTCTGGGGACCATGCTTTCAGGGGACATCTAGGTCAACTGGCATAACAAAGTTTAGTACGAAAATGTTCTGGATCGTCCTTTAGTGAGTGGCTTCTGGGGTCTTAAAAGCTTGCAAGCGGCCATCTAAGATGCATCAATTGGTCCCAACCCACCAGGAGTAAAGGAGAATGAAGAATACCAAAGTCACAAGGTCAGCATTAGCCCAAAAGACAGAAAGGGCCATATAAACCAGAGACTTCATCAGCCTGAGACCAGAAGAACTAGACGGTGCCCAGCTACCACCAATGACCACCCTGACAGGGAACACAACAGAGAATCCCTGTTGGAGCAGGAGAAAAGTGGGGTGCAGTACTCAAATTCTAGTGAAAAGATTAGACTTAATGGTCCAAGACTGGAGAAACCCTACAGAGCATGGCCCCCAGAATCTCTGTCAACCCAGCACTAAAACTATTCCTGAGGCCAACTCTTCAGTCAAAGATTAGACTGAACTATGGGACATAAAATGATACTCGTGAAGAGTGTGCTGCTTAGCTCAAGTAGATACATGAGACTAAATGGGCAGTTCCCGCCTGGAGGTGAGATGAGAAGGCAGAAAGGGTCAGAAGCTGGTCGAATGGACAAGGGATATTGGGTTGGAAAGGAGGAATGTGCTGTCACCGTATAGGGAGAGCAATTAGGGTCACATAACAATGTACGTATAAATTTTTTTTTTTATGTTTTATTTTTTTATTTTATTTTATTTTTTTTGTATATTTTATTGTACTTCAGGTGAAGGCTTACAGAACAAACAGTTTCTCATGAAACAGTAGTACACATGTTGTTCTATGACATTGGTTAACAACCCCACAACATATTAAGCCTCTAAATTCTCAACCTTCTTTTTTTTTTTTTTTGATGAAAATACAGATAGCCTAAGATACACCATTTCAAAAATTTCTATATACACAGTGAGTGTAGAAATTTTTGAAACAGTGTATCTTTGGCTATCTGTATTTTCATCAAAAAAAAAAAAAAAAAAAAGGTTGAGAATTTAGAGGCTTAATATGTTGTGGGGTTGTTAACCAATGTCATAGAACAACATGTGTACTACTGTTTCATGAGAAACTATTTGCTCTGTAAGCTTTCACCTGAAGTACAATAAAATATAAAAAAAAAAAAAAAAAAAAAAAGAATATCCTTACTCCACCTTGTGTTCCCTATCACCAGGGGACTTCCTTGTCCCCTTCTGTCTTCTGGCCCTTGTCATTGGACTACTGTACCTCATTAGTCTCATTTGGTTTTTTTTTTTTTTTTTTTAACACCATTACAAAACTTTTTTGTATGTATAAATTTTTATGAGACTAACTTTGAATTGTAAACTTTCACTTAAAGTACAATAAAATAAAATCAAAAAAAGAAAACGCTATGGATTTTGTTTGTATATTTTCATCGCAATTAAAAAAAAAGAAAGAAAACCCTATGGAGCACAGTTGTACTCTGACACAGCAACTGGGTAGGTCTGGGTATCATGCTAGAATTCAGCCAACTTCATACTTACAGGGATGCTCCAGACCTGCATTCCATCACTGTAGCCAATCATAATCAGCAAAGGTGGCTCATTCCCTGTGCCGTGTACTTCATGAAATTCCAGATTTCTTGACGTATCTGCATTAGAATTAAGAGGAGGCAAATTACAAAGACACAATGTCAATAAGAAAACTGCATTTCTTTAAACGTCATTAGTGTAACAATTACTTAAATTGTTTTTTCAATAAGAAAACCAGAGCAGAGGTAATTGGAAATCATCATTTAAAAGAAAATCAACAGGAAGGTGAATTATAAAACTAACAGTTTTTTTTAAAAGAGTGTCTATAATTACTAGCACAAGTAAGGTTTTAAAAATCAAATCCTCACTAGAGAACCAGGAAACATAAATATCAGAAACAAAACCACCTATAAATAATAAATGAAATGAGATATTTTGCTAAAATTAATTAAATATAAATATGAAGTATAATCATCTATAATTTCTAATATTTGTAAATTTACCAGTGGAAGAAAACTGTGTTCCTTTATTTATAGGAATTAGATCCCAATATGTCTGACAAAAACTGGGATATGATTCACTACAAAAGAATTATGTGTACTTGTGTAATCAATTTTACCAATTCACGTCTGAATACTGTACATCTGCTATATAGTCATTATTATAATGGGTAGCCTTATTATTGAACAAAAATGTTCACCTCAAAAATTACTAATTCAAACATACTATTCTTGTTTAGCTGGTAACAAAAAGGTCGGCAGTTCAAATCTACCAGCTGCTCCTTGGAAACCCTATGGGGCAGCTCTACTCTGTCCTATAGGGTCGCTATGAGTCAGAATCAACTTGAAGGCAACAGGTTTGGTTTGGGTATTCTCAGATCACAACCTCATCTTCCAATAAGCTTGCTCTACTATTCCCACTGTGATTCATTCTTTGACTTCATTAGGTCCACTGACATCTCTACCTTCTCTCTATTCCTTAAGCCAGTTGCCATCTAGTAGATGCTTTTGAAAGCAGATTGCCAGGCCTTTCTTCCAACATGCCTTTGGGTGTGTTCAAACCACCAATCCTTCTGTTAGTAGTTGAGCGCTTAACCATTTGCGCCATCAAGCATCCTTCTCTATTTTAGTCCCATTTTAAATTTACTCTCCTCCCATCTTCAACTCTGTAATCAATCATTTTTGTAACTTCTACTAATAAATCCTTTTCTTCCTTATTGTGGGGTCTTTGCATGGCACTCAACTAGCAGAACCTCAATCGTAGATGAATGAAATCAACTACTCACTTCATCCTAGTATGTTCTATGGCAACCAAGTACTGCTAGAGAAAAAAAAAATCATACAACAGGGCAGAGTAGGAACCACTATAAATTAATTCATCCTCACAAACTCAGGTGGACCCTCAAAACTACATGACAAATTTACTCTGCTTTCTGGAACCTATTCTACAACTTCTTCAGTGACTTCCTTAAACCTTCTGCAACCTCTTTCAATCTGATCCCTGCTCCATCCAGTCCCTACTAACTAAGCAGATAATCTCTCTTACACAGATTTCTAGGCAAACTAGAAACTTGCCTGCTACCAAAAATCTTCCTGCATCTGTACCATCCTTATATCATTTCATCCTATTTCACACACTTGTCTTCCCTTCTGTCTAAAGTAAATTCTTCCATTTGCACTTTGGCTCTTATCCTCGCTCACCTCCTCAAGAGCCTTCTCCCAATCATTCCTTTCGTATATCTTCAACTCTTCCCTCACTACTGGGTATTTCCAATCAGCACTTAATGCTTAAGTGCCTCCTACCTTTAAAAAATAGTTAAATAAATCAGTACTAGGCAATGTTTTGGCTCTAAATGACAAAGGTAGAATTAATAAAGCTCTGAAAGATAATATAGAAAAGTATCTTCAGGACCTCCTATAGGGAATGACTTCTTAACAGGATGCAAAAAACCATTAGCATAAAAGATTGACAGATTCTACTATCTTACTTATTACATTAAAATAAAGAACTTCTGTTAATCATGAGCCACCTTTACTAGAAAAAGGAAAAGGCATGCCACAGAGTGGGAGAACAGAACTTGCAACAAGGATTTGTCAAGAACCCATAACAATTAAAAACCAATATGAACAATAAAAATTAAAAGAAAAAGACAAAAAACTCATTAGAAAAATAAGAGCCATGAAAAAGCACTTCATAAAAAAGGATATGCAAATAATCAACATGAAAAGTAGCTCAACCTCATTTTAATCAAGGAAATGCTAATTAAAACTACAATGACAAAACCAAGTGTTGAAAGATGTGGAGCAAGGGGAGCATTCATTTACTGCTGGTGAGTATAAATCCAAGCACCTGGGTGGTACAAATGGTTAATGCATAATGCACTCAGTTGCCAACTAAAAGGTTGGAGGTTCAAGCCCACCCAGAAGCACCTCAGAAGAAAGTCCTGAAGATCAACTTCCAAAAAATCAGTCATTGAAAACCCTATGCAGCACAGTTCTAATGTGACAGCCATAGGATCACCATGAGTCAGAATCAACTTGACAGCAACTGGGAACTAGAGTGTAAATCAGTACAATTACTTTGGAAAACAGATTGGTAATATGTACTCAAGTTGAAGATACACGTGCTTTTGACCAAGTAGTTCTGCTCTGGGTATATACCCATTAGAAATGTGAGCATATATACACCAAGAGACATGCATAAGACTATAAGAACATTATCAGTTAATAGCCAAAAGCTGGAAACAACCCAAATTTCCATCAATAGGAGACTGGAAAAACACACAGTAGTACTATATTGATACAGTGGAATACTATTCAGCACTGAAAAAGAATGAACTACTACTATACAACATAACAAGGATGAATCTCAGACAAAATAATTAGTAAAAGAAGTCAGGCATAAAAGACTGAATTATTCTACTTACATGAAATTCAAAAAATAAAGCAATTAGGTAGCAATATTCTATTGCTTGCCCTGGGTGATGATTACACAGGTTTTAGATGTGTAAAAATTCACCGATCTATACATTTGTTTTGTGCTATTTACCATATATAATAGTTTTTAAAAAATCATAATCAAAGCAATTAATATCCCTCACCCTTTACTTGACTTCATAACTCTCTTCCCCTTTTAGTAGCTAAATTCCTCAACTGAGTTGTCATCTCTTTTTTTCATCTCACATCTACCCTTGAATTCATTTTAGAATGGTTTCTGCTCCTAACACTCCACCCAAATGACTTTTGCTTTGGTCACAATAACCTCCAAGTTATTAAATCCAATAGATGCATCTTATTAGACTACTCAGAAGCTGTAACGAATGCTTACTTTTCCTCCTTAGAACTCTTTCCCTTAATTTCCAAGGCATAATCCTCTTTCTCCCAGTTTTCTTCCTAATTCTCTTCTTCACCATTTCCTTGCCTGGCCCTTCCTTTTCTACCTAGCCTTTAAATGTTGGAGTTACTCAAAACTAAGTCCTAAACTCCCTTTTCTTCTTACTATATACCCTCCCCTAGGTGATCTCATTCTACGCATTGCTTCAATTAGTATCTGCTGGTAACTTCTAAAGGAGCTCTGGTGGTGCAGTAGTTGTAAGCGCTTGGTTGCTAACCAAAAGGTCAGCGGTTCAAACCCACTAGCCACTCCTCAGGAGAAAGATGTGGCAGTCTGCTTCCATAAAGATTTACAGCCTTGGAAACCCTATGGGGCAGTTCTACTCTGTCCTGTATGGTCACTATGAGTCAGAATCGACTCGACGGCAGTAGGTTTTGCTAAATGGAGCCCTGGTGGCGCAGTGGTTAAGTGTTCAGCTGCTAACCAAAAGGCTGGCAGTTCAAATCCACCAGCAGCTCCCTGGAAACCCTGTGGGGCAGTTCTACTCTGTCCTACAGGGTCATTATGAGTAGAATCGACTTGACAGCAACGGGTAACTTCTAAATATAAACTGCTATGTTCAATAGCTTCCTCAACACGGCTGTTTGGAGGTCTCAACAGAAGCTCAAATTCTACTCAGAGGTCATGGATTCCTCCCAAATCCTGATCTTCCTCCCGAGTTCCCTATCTTGATGAATAGCATCATTATCAATCCAGTTGACAAACTTAGAAACCACCTTCTTCATCCCCTCTAGCAGAAAATGCATTATCAAACTTTGTATATTTCTAAACAGCTCCTACTTCTTACACCAACACCACCCCTGTCCCATGAACAACACCTACTCTAAAAGCATAACTGGCTTCCTACATCCGCCACTGCTCCCCCAAGCTCCACACTGCAGTCAGAGCTCTCTTTTTAAAAAACAAGTATAATAATGGCATACCTCCTCACCTCCTTGCACTGTTTCTGACTTCCTGTTGCTTCATGATAAAGATCACAATCTTTAACAGAGCATCAGTAATTTTTTAACATCTATTTTCTTTTGACAGGAACTCACTGGTATAAAGTTTATGGCATGTGATTCAATATTCAGGAAAATTCAGAATAATAGACACTGGGCATAATTTTATTTATACCTTACAACGGAATGGTGTTTTATAACTTGTGTGCTTTTGTATACACCATCTCATCTGACACATATGAATCCTGCTGTATATGCAGAGCAGGGATTAACTTCATTTTATCATTGACAAAAACAAGTTGGGTATAATTTACTCGAAGGCGAATGACAAATCTTGGGGCTCTTGATTCTCAATACAATCACCTTTCTACTACAACTACTATCTTGATTAGAGGTTATTACTTTTGGAAGGCCTCAAATGCCACATATAAAACCCCTAAGGTCATTATATGAACAAAATCTGCTTTTTTTAATTTTAGATTCTGCTTAGGTATTTTGTTGTGCTATTTTTCTTTCTCTGGATGGTTATACAGCAGACTTCATTACTTTTCAAGGAAACTATTAATTTTGTAAAAACTTTATATTGATCCTCAGAACTATTGCAGGTTTAAGTAATCCTTATTCTTTTGACTTTTATCTTTTCATCCTCTCTCATACTATCACTGGCTCTTCTATCCCGGACTGTTCTTTATCTCCTTTACTGGTTTCTTTTTTCTTATTCCACCCCTAAACATGAACTTTACAGTCTTTACTATAGAGACATCTACCATTCCTATGTGGTCTTAGCCAACTAAAATGCCCTCCTCTGATTCATTCATCCTTTAAAACCTTGTCCAATCTTAACTTCTCTGTGAATGTTGCCCATCACTATATTCAGTGTATTCTCTCTCCTTAGAATACTGTTTGCAATTGAGGGGGAGGACCACTGGGTTTTTCTGCTCACACCTTACAAATCGAGGTGTAAACTGAAATTGAATCTTTCCTCCCAAACCTGCTTCTTCTGTGTTACATGTACTTACAGCAGCAACAGCCTGCCAATACCCAGTCCAGAAACTGTGGAGTCCTTTTTAGTAGATGCTAACTAGGTGCATGAGGATAAAGGTAGAAAACATTTCAGCCAGAATGCCCCCTGTGCATAGACACTGAGGATTGAGAAGTTCTGCACCTTTAATGACCTGAAAGATAAGTGAGGTTGGAGGATAGCTGGTAAGGAAGGATAGTTAAAGGGAAAATGGCATTTAAGGAAAAAGGAGTGTGAGGCAATTGTGGGACAAATAAGTGGAGATGTGTAGGAGGTAGCTTACATGGGGACCCAAGTACACTAGAGTAATACAGGCCTGTAGCAGCTACTCTCTATGTTCCTCATGTACTTCCTACTCCTTACCTCCCCTTTTTCTGATAACTGATCTTATCCCCCACCAAGCACAGAGATAGGCGCATAACCTCCTGAGCCAATTCTAGTATTACATGCTTGGCCACAGTGACTATTTCAACAATGGGCAGCTGACTCAAACTGAGCCACCTGTGTCTCCCAGTGAACACTTCTTCCTCTTTGATCATATAACTTTGAAGGTATGAGCAGACAGCTTTGCGCAACCACTGTTCCAACCTCATTAGGAAAATCAAATAACAGAAGCAAACATTCAGAGTGAAGTAGTGACAAGAAATGGAGAAAGACTAAACGTGTTAAGACCCTGCTCTTTCCAAGTATATAAGGGAAAAACAAGGAAAAAAAAAACCTCCTTTCTTACCTAACCAATCCCTTGCAACTGAAAATTAAAAAAGATATGTTGAATATAAAAACTAACCCCGTAAGTACAGTACAGACGTTGATGTTAGAACTGGCCAAGTCAGGATAGGATAGGGGGTGGTAAGGATTTCCCTTAAAGACTAGAAACTTGGCAGTTCTTGTTATACTGTAGCAAACCTGCTAATTAAACTGATGTATCTTGGGACACATACTATATCCTCACCTATAGGGAATTTGGTACAAAAAAAAGTCAGGATATTAAAGTACTCTGGCTACTTCTTACACCTGTTTCAGCATTGTGTCTCAAAAGAACCAAGCTATAAATCAAGGTATAAATCAAATTTTTTTTAAAAAAGTATATAAATGAGACTACTTGAAAACAGAAAGAGAACAGTCACCACGATACCATTGTTGCTGGAAGCCGGCAAGTCGATTCCAATTCATAGTGACTCCATGTGATAAAAGTAGATCTGCCCTATAGGGTTTTCTTGGCTGTAATCTTTAAGAAAGCAGATCTCCAAGTCTTTCTCCCCTGAGCCCCTGGGCAGGTTCATACCGCCAACCTTCTGGTTAGCAGACTAATGCTTAACCATTGCACCACCAGGGTTCCTACTATGATACTAAAACCAAAAAAAACAAACCCATTACCGTTGAGTCGATTCCAACTCATAGCGACCCTACAGGCCACAGCAGAACTGCCCCATAGAGTTTTCAAGGAGCACCTGGTGGATCTGAACTGCTGGCCTTTTGGTTAGCAGCCGTAGCACTTAACCACTACGCCACCAGGGTTTCTACTATGATATGAATGGTAGGTTAATCACACTTTCTAATGAACTCCAATGGAATGTATCTGAGAACAAACAGGATTGAACTTGCATAAATCTGTTCAGAAAAAATCATCTAGAAAGTTCAACACCAATGATTATTCTACAGTTATAAATCCTATACAACTGACCAAACTTGAATAAATAACTTCCTTTCTAAGAAATTTTTAACTTACTTGGACTTAGTAAAATTTTAAAGTTAAGCACTCTTAGTTCACAGTTACTTTAAGACTTGTTGTACAATACAGTATTACTCCTAATGAAGTTTCTATAGTGTGGTTATGTTACGTTTTCAATTAAAAATAAACTTTTTTGAAAAGTAAAGTTACTTTAAGAGAAAATAATCTGACAAAAGCAAGGGTTCTCTTTTTGGAATAGGTCAATCCCAAACAAACATTTAATTCGTATGTCCCCAAAATTTTAAAACCATACCATTTAAATCTGCATTTTCAAATCTGACCCAGACTATCTTCTCCTTTTCTTCTGTTAGAGGTGTTCCACTATAAGCCTGCACAGTAAACAGAAATGTTAAAATAAAATTATTTTACAACACTAATATTACTGATGTTCAAAACAAAGAGTGATTAAAAGAAAGCCAGCCCTACCCCTCTCCAATTTCATCACCCCTAGGATTTTGGTAAAGCACATTTTGGAACATTATTACTCCCAAAAAAGTTATCCAGGACTCTGACTTAACACTAACAGCCTGGATTTAAAAAAAAAAAAAAAAAGTTCTGAACTTACTAAGGAAGTGCGAAAACCTAAAATACAATGATCCAAGTCTATATGAAGAGTCACTATAATTCGAAGGCATTCAAAAAAACTAAATCACCCCTAAACTAGGCAGCAAATAAGAAGGCTTGGGATATAAACAGAACTATCACACTTATCTACTTAGTTCCCAGGAGTTTATGATCAGACAATTAACACTTCACCAAGACTTTTTAAGAGTATTACTTTTTCAGTTTCTTATCTGGCTTCCAGAGCCAACCTATCAGCTAGTTCCTGCAAGTTTGAAAGGGTCACAAAGATAAGCATACATATCTGTGAAGCCTTAGGAAAAGTGTCAACAGTACTAATCAGTATTCAAAGTGAATCATCTCTCTATAAAGCACAAGTTTTTATTTAAAATTTTTTTAAAAACTGTATATACTTAGAAGCATTCAGAATGTCAACAAAACAGCAATTATAGAGTAGAATTCAGTTCATGGAACATTTAATACAGTTGCCATCAAGTCAGCTCCAACTCAGGCAACCCCATGTATAACAGAATGAAACTTTTGCCTGGTTCTGTTCCATTTTCACGATTGCTTGTATGCTCAAGTCCATTGTTGAGGCCACTGTGTATTTTGAGTGTCTTCCAACCTAGGGAGCTCATCTTCCCACACTACATGGGACAATATTCTGTTGTGATTCATAGAGTTTTCACTGGCTAATTTTTGGAAGTAGACTGCCAGGACTTTCTTCCTAGTCTATCTTAGTCCAGAAGCTCTGACCTTGCTGGTTATTTGAAATACCGGTGGCATAGCTTTCAGTATCATAACAAGCCCCCGCCAAAGTATCACAAACTGACAGATGTGTGGTGATATTTAGAATAAGCTATATCAAAAGCATATAAAAACTACCATCCCATATACTATTTGTGTTATACCCCAAAACCAAACCAGTTGTCACTGAGTCAACTCCAACTCATATTGACCCTATGTGTGTCAGAATACAACTATGCTCCATAAGATTTTCAATGGCTGAGTTTTTGGAAGATCACCAGGCCTTTCTTCTGAGGCACTTCTGGGTGGACTCAAACCCTCAACTTTTTTATTAGCAGCAAAGCACATTAACCATTTGCACCGCCCAGGGACTCCTGTTATATACCAAAACCAAAACAAAACCAGTCGCCATCGAGTTAATCCTGACTCATGGCAACTCCATGTGCATCCGAGTAGACTTGTGCTCCCTAGGGTTTTCAATGGCTGTGATCTTTTGGAAGTAGATTGCCAAGGCCTTTCTTCCAAGGCACCTCTGGGTGGATTTGAACTACAGACCTTTTGGTAGTAGCCTAGTAGCCTAGTGCTTAAGTGTTTATGCCATCTGCTTTAAATTCCCATGCCAGTTTACAACTTCCATACTGTATCAAACAAGGTCAGTGGTTATTGACTCACAAAAGACAGGCTTATCATAGTGCCCTTAAAAGTAAAAAGATCTTATACATCCTGCATTTCAATTGTCTTTTTTAAAACAAGTGAGTTGTATACAGGGCAGTTGATTTCTTTAGGGAAGAGGAAAACCTGCACTAGAACCAACTAATTCATCAACTTCATCTTCAATCTCCTTATCCTAATCTTCCTTCTTGGTCATGCTCCTTTCATATTTGACAACTCTATTTTTTAAATAAACTTTTTATTTTAGAGTAATTTTAGATTTACAGAAACATTACAAATACAGTACAGCGAGTTATGATATACCCCTCACCCACTCTCCCCTAATGTTAATTATCTTATGTAATTTAATCCTACATTACCATGATACATATGTCAAAGTGAAGAAACCAACAATGGTACATTACCATTAACTAAATCCCAGACTTTATTTGGATTTCACTAGTTTTTCCACTAATGTTCTTTGTCTGTTCCAGGATCCACTCCAGGAAATTATATTGCGTTTAAGACAACTTCCTTTCTTCCTACATCAGGCTCTCCTTATAATTATTTAAATTTTCTTCAGAGTAGAAGTCTTATCATAAGGCTACTTGTCAACTGAAGAGTAATTCAGGAATTACTGATTCTCCTAATTCCTTTGCAACATCTCCAAGATGCTCTCCTTTGACTTTTGCTCAATACTCAGCACAAAACAAGAACAAGTTTGAAGGAGGCCTTTCAGTCCACTGGGACTCCTGAACCTCTTTTTTTCCCTCCCTTCAGGGGGAAATAAAGCTTTTATTAACAAGGTTTATATACTTATATGCTTTGTATGTCTTCAAATTCTCCCTTCTCCTTAGCAGACATCGTGGTCTTCTCTTTACCGAGCTTTTTGTTTGTTTGTTTACTGAGCAATTTTGAGAAAATTCTGTGAAGGTGACAGAAGCATGGAAGAATCTGGGTAATGCTTCTTGTGCTCCTTACTGCAGGTTTGTACAAAGAAGGCACATAATGACATTTTATCTCAGTTTCTTAGGATCTCCTTTGCCCATGTTTAGATATTTTATTCTCTATGAGGCATAGAATCATCCAACGTCCAATTCAGCTTTCACTTGCTGTCTTTACGGACGTCAATGTACTGCCACAGTTTTGTCTTTTTTTCTAGTACTTCTTTCTCTTTCAAACAAGAGCCAACTTCTCTAGCCCTCTGTCTTAGTCATCCAGTGCTGCTATAACAGAAATAACCACAAGTGGGTAGCTTTAACAAAGAAAAATTTACTTTCTCACAGTCTAGTAGGCTAGAAGTCCAAATTCAGGGAGTCAGCTCCAGGGAAAGACTTCCTCTCTGTCAGCTCTGGAGGAAGGTCCTTGTCACCAATCTTCCCCTGGACCAGGAGCTTCGTGCAAGAACCCCGGGTCCAAATGACAAGCTCTGCTCCTGGCACTGCTTTCTTGGTGGTATGAGGTCCCCCATTTTCTGCTTGCTTCCCTTTCCTCTTATCTCTTATAAGATAAAACGTGGTGCAGGCCACACCCCAGGGAAAATCTCTTTACATTGGATCAGGGATGGGACCTTATCAAGGGTGGTACAATCCCACCCTAACCCTCTTTAACATAAAATTACTATCACAAAATGGAAGACAATTACACAATACTGGGAATTATGGCCCAGCCAAATCGATAACACACATTTTTGGGGGGACATAATTCAAGCCATGGCACCCTCTTAGAGTCAAAACTTTCATTCCGATACGGACAAGATTTATTTATTCCTCCTTTTACACCTTATCCACTTTCTAAGACACATACACACACTCATAAGCACAAAGTTATTCTCAAATTTTACAAAAGACCCCTGAAAAAACACGCTACAATCACTGCAGGCATCATTCTGTATGTTATTTTGCTGTTTTATTTTTTCACTGCAGAGAAAATAATTATCATAATGTGCTGTCATCAAAACTGTAATTTTTAGTTACAGAAAATTACTCTACAGGGATCATTTTATCATACTTTCCTTGATTGTTATTGACATTTGGGCTGGCTACAAATTTTGAAAACGTGAAAATTTCATACAGCACAAAAATCAAAAGTTCTGAGCTTATACCTTACTTCTTTATTGAATATTTTTAAAATAAACTTTCATAAGTGGGATTACTAATTCAAAATGTAGTGCTATACTGATACGCTAAGGGCTTCTACAAGCCAGTAATGCCACCAGGTGACCAGAACTAGAATTAACTCAGTTGTGATAGCTGACGAAACTGATGTCCAGTTCAACACCACATTCTCTCTTTAGGGAGATGCTTGGAGACCCAGAAAATAATTTCTAGACTCCAAGATTTTGATTCCCAGAACAAAGCAGGAGTTGGAACATAACATCGGCAGAAAGATCAGTTTCCAAATGGCTGACTTCTAAGTACCAATGCAAGATTTTCGATTAAATACGGAAAAATCTTAGAAAGCTCTTCTCATGCCAAACAAACAGTAAAGAAAATGTCTAATGTAAAAAAAAGTTACTCCTAAAGTGCCTATGTCTGATCAGTACAATTAGAAGTTGTAATATCACTGCTTCATCTGGTTATCTCAACAGACTGTAAGCAGTAAATCTCCATCTCTGGCCCTGGATTTCTAGCCTCTTCATGTTCTCTTCAAAAGAGAATATTTAACATCCATTTTGCTTTATTTTATGTTTTCCATACATTATAGTCTTTTAGCATCAAAACAAATCCATGATGACTATGACGATTATCTCATTTTATAGATGAGGACACTGTTTAGAAAGACTCAGTTAACTTTTCCAGAGCTAGATGTAGAGCTGAAATATAAAGGCAGATCTAACACCAAGTCTATGCTCTTAATCAGTAAACTACCCTAAGCCTAATATACAAATTGTAAATTCATGATTTATCTGCCAGACAAGCAAGTAGCTACTGTAATCCTATTGCCTCCACCACATTATTACCAAGTTATCAACCTTGGATTTTATTCTGTTCTGCACCACGATTCAAATGGCATCTCTTTCACAGAGCTTTCTTTGATGTCCTGCAATTAAATTTTATTTTCCTTCCTCTGAAGGACATCGGTTTGGTAAAGCAGAGGGTCAGAGAAAATAAGAAAAACCCTCAATAAGATGAATCAACACAATAGTCACAACAATGGACTCAAATATACCAACAATCATGATGGCACAGGACCGGCAAGTTTACGTTCCGTTATACATAAGGTTCTGTTAAAGATAAGGCTGTCATGAGTAGAGTCAACTCAATGGCAACAACAATATGTTACCATGGAACTTTGTTTATATCTTTATTATAGTACTTATACTTGGCCATGAATTTTAGCTGTATATCAATTCTACTAGACCAAGGGTCACCAAATCCACTCCACCTTGTTAATGAAACATAACTATGCCCCTTCCTTTATATAAACAGCAGAGTTGAGTAGTTGTGATAGACATTTTATGAACTACAAAACTTAAAATATTTACTATCTGGCCCTTTACAGAAAAACATTGTCAATTCCTGTACTAGACCATGAAGCCTTTATAACAGCACAGTGTATCCTCCAAACTTGGCACAATGCCTGATCATAATGGGTGTCATGGATTGAATTGTGTCCCCCAAAAAATGTGTGTATCAATTTGGCTAGGCCATGATTCCCAGTGTTGTGTGGTTGTCCTCCGTTTTGTGATTGTGATTTTACATTAAAGAGGGTTAGGGTGGGATTGTAACACCACTCTAACCCAGGTCACGTCCCTGATCCAGTGTAAAGGGAGTTTCCCTGGGGTGTGACCCGCACCACCTTTTATCTCTTCTAAGAGAGAAAAGGAAAGGGAAGCAAGTGGAGAGTTGGGGACCTCATACCACCAAGAAAGCACTGGGATCAGAGAGCGTCCTTTGGACCCAAGGTTCCCGTGCAGAGAAGCTCATAGTCTGAGGGAAAACTGATGATGACGAGGACCTTTCTCCAGAGCCGGCAGAGAGAGAGAAAGCCTTCCCCTGAAGCCGATGTCCTGAATTTGGACTTGTAGCCTACTAGACTGTGAGAAAATAAATTTATCTTTGTGAAAGCCATCCACTCATGGTATTTCTGTTAGAGTAGCACTAGATAACTAAGACAATGGGTGATCAATTAAATGTTGCTAACTGAATTTTTGCTTTCTTTCCACAGCAACTAGAATAATGACTTGCATACAAGGGACAGCCAATATAACTCTGTTGAAATGAATATTCTAACTCTTAGATCCATGCCTACAACTTTACATCCATAATTACTACTCTAATCCAAATCTTCACAGCCATTTACATAGATTATTTTAACAGCCTGTTATCAGCTTTCTAATGTACAACATTCATAAAAATTAAATTAATTTCCTAGCTTCCAGGATTTTTACCCTATCAGTTTTAGCAGCCCCTATCCTCTACCTAATAGAAATTACTCAATCTGGTATTCTTGTTCCTCTAGCAAATTCTCCAACTACTCCCTCAAAGCCTCTGACCACAGCCTCTCTCCTCAAGCCAACAAAAACTGCTTGCAACACAGGGTTACTACTAGCACAAAGTGTCTTTGTGAAAATTTGATAAAGAAGCCCTTGAAAAAAACCAAACCCACTGCCATCACATCAATTCCATCTCATAGCGACCCCATATGTTTTTCGAGGCTGTAAATCTCCACAGAAGCAGACTGCCACACTTTTCTCCCTAGGAGCCACTCGTGGCTTTGAACCGCTGACCTTCTGGTTAGCAGTCGATCACTTTAAACCACTGAGCCACCAGGGCTCCCAAAAGGGGCCCTCTAGGGGCAAGCAAATTACAAAAAAAAGGCCCCTCCTTGGAGTTGCAACTTTAAGACAAGGTCCAGAGCTTAAGAGAGGGGAGCGGTTTGTTGGATTTCTGGGGAACAAGTTGGATTTCAGCCCCAGTTGTACTCTGTGTAGAGAACACCATGCTCTACCACCACAGCAGCCCTGTTGCTTACTATATCGCTACCCAGTTTTGTTCAACATCAAACAGCCAACCTTTCCATTCATTTCAACTAATGCTACTTGTAACCTCCTTAGGAACCTCCCTCTTTCACGTCTTTCTTTGCTCTGCATTCTCTTGGCAATTACCTATTCAGTCTTACTATCATGTGTAACATTTACTGATATGTTGCTACTAGTTATCTCTGGTTGTTTCAAGCAGTTTGAATTTCCATTTTAACCAAAAAAGGAAAGTATTTGTTTTTCCTTACATGCCTGTGGGAGATCATGGTCTACCTATTTTCAGTGAAGTTGACTGAACATAATGCCAACATTCCATGATGAATACAGTTTGTTTAATATAACTGAAATACAGTTTGTTTAATACAACTGAAATCTAGATTTTAGGCTTTTCTAGGACTCAGTCATAAAGCTTGGACACTGGAACTACGAATGTCATCTTTCAAGAGTGCAATTACAGAGACCATGGAAGTCAGAGGAGACCGTCCTTACCACTAAGGAGAAAATACCAAAAGCTCTCCCTTGAGAAGTTCCACTAGATCAGTATTTCCCAAAGATTCCACTTCACAAGAATCACCTGAGACTCTTACTACAGATACAAGTTACTGGATACCACCTCCAACCTACTAAGTCAGACTCTTCTGGAGAGGGGCCTAAAAATCATTATTTTTTGACAAGTGTGCCAAGTGATACATTAAGTTGAGGCAACAATGAACTAGAGATGATCCCAGTAGGGCTGCTCTCATTCTTTATTCTCACATTTATATATGAAAGGAATAGTAAGAGGCTTACTCTCTTAGGGCTGTGCACTCAAATCTTTACTCACTTGATCAACAGTTTACCCAACTCAAGACAAAAATGCTTTAGGAGAGTGAGAATGTAAAATACACACACATATATAAAACTTTGGTTTATTTCAAAGGGAAAAAATTAAAATTAAAAAAAAAAAACCCACCGCCATCTAGTCAATTCTGACTCATAGCAATCCTATAGGACAGAGTAGAACTGCCTTACAGGGTTTCCAAAGCTGTAAATCTTTATGGAAGCAGATTGCCACGTTTCTCCTGTGGAGCAGCTGGTGCGTTCAAACCACTGACCTTTTGGTTAGCAGACAAGCACTTTAACCACTGTGCTACCAGGGATCCTTCTCCAAAGCATAACAGTCCTAATTTCTACCACCAGAAAAGACTATATAGTATACAGAAATCACCAATGCCGGAATAACAAATTAGAGTAACAAGCTTTTGTGTTTGGCATAAAAATACTGTTTGATATGAAAGCAGAGGTAGATTTGTGCCCAGGTATAATATGTGGTTGAATTGTGCCCCAGACACCCATAGCCATTGAGTGGATTCCAACTCACAGCGACCCTATAGGACAGAGTAGAACTGCCCCATAGAGTTTCCAACAAGCGGCTGGTAAATTCAAACTGCCAAACTTTTGGTTAATAGCTGAGCTCTTAACCACTATGCTACCAGGGTTTTGGGGTTTTTTTTTTTTTTTTTTTACATCTAGTTCAACAAAATGGATTGACACAGTGGCTGCAACAATGGGCTCACGACAGGACCGGGCAGTGTTTCGTTCTGTTGTACATGGGGTTGCTGTGAGTCAGAACCGACTCAACAGCACTTATAACAATAACAGTTAATAAAATGCAGAGCTTATATTGCTTTTCTCACTTCAGACAGGCAACACTGAACTAGGACAAGAGAAAAAGAAATTTTGGAAATAGAACCCAACTAGAAGTCCCTAGGAGTACTGGTGGCACAGTGGTTAAAATGCTTGGCTGCTAACCAAAACGTCAGCAGTTCAAAACTACCAGCTGCTCCGAGGGAGAAAGATGTGACAGTCTGCTTCTGCAAAGATTTACATCCTTGGAAACCCTAGGGGGTATCTCTACTCTGTGCTACAGGGTCACTATAAGTCAAAATTGACTGGACGGCAGTAGGTTTGTTTTTTGGGGGGTTTACAGAGTCCCAAAGGAGCCCTGGTGGTGCAATGTTTAAGACACAGCTGATAACTAAACAGGTTGGTGGTTCGAACCCACCCAGTGGCTCCGAGGGTGAAAGACCTAGATATCTGCTCCCATAAAGATTATAGCAAAGAAAACCCTATAGGGCAGTTCTACTCTGTCACACAAGGTTGTTGAGTTGAAATTGACTGGACAACATCTAACAACAACAGAGAGTCCCAAGTCCCATCTTTCAACTAACATCTCACCTTAATTCCTCTTAGGAGAGCAAGTCCTGAGGAATATTAGCTGTGCCACTGTCAGCACAAAACCGAGGCATAGCTACACAATAACAAGTATAGTTCCACCCTACGAATGCTCAGAATGCTAAAATTTCAAACATCTTTCTGAAATTGATAATACTGCTGTCAAGTTTAGAAAATAGAACATTTCAGAGCTTCCTTGGCCAAAGGAAACCACACATAGACATTTACCTGTGGTACAACATCCTGTAGAAAAGTCACAACACTTTCCATGTAGGACTGCTCTCTGGAAAAGGGTGAAATGGAGAAAAATTATCATGGCAGCTTAAGTCAAAACACAACATGGAAAAACTCTACCTAGAAGCCCTACTGATCATATATTAAAACAAGAAAAAAAAAAGGCCAACTCTTATCACCTGATAATTCTGCTTATCTAATTCCCATTTTTATAAGCCTTTGTGATGTTATAAAATGCAAATGACAGGACAGAACAACCAGATATCAACCCAGATAGGGAAGTCACAAAAATAAGTCAAAGCTATAACACTGAAAATAGGGAAACAGAGACTTCAATATGTAAAAGATGACAACATTAAAACAAAAAAGAGGGACAAAATAATGTAGTCATTGAACTTTCATACAGAGAGGAAGTTAACAATTTTTAACATTCTCTCTTCTTAAAAGTCATGCTCTCCTAACTTGATAGAGATAGCTTCTAACTCATATTTAAGGAATCACAACAGAAGACCTGGCTAAGGCAGGCACCTCCTCTTGAGTCAGAGCAGAAGAACGCCCTAGTTAGAGCAAGAAAAACTATTGCTGATGACTCAGTATTTAGTGATCTTCCCTTTAAACTGGTTATGAACCTAGTCCCTTACCTGTATGTACCAAGATGAACTTGTATTTTGCTGCAGGTACAGGCACTAGAACAAGTTATTAAAATGTCCTCATAGAGCTTTTGGCATAGACAAGGCATGGAAAAACATTAAAATATATCAAAGTGAGGGAAAAAAATAACACTGTTAAGGACACTAAATTAAGATATTTTATATGGGAAGTACAAATATTAGCAAGTGGAGAAAAATAATTTTAAAAAATACCAAATCAAATTCATTGTAGAGAGATGTTAAAAAGTGCATATGAAGAAGATAATGTGAGTTATCCTAAATCCTATAAAACAAAGCAACATGCCTTAGAGACCTACAAAATTTGATTAGGCTTACCTCTCCAACCTCATTTTTTTGCCACTCTCCTTGCTTTGTTTCAGTCATAGGCAACTTCAGTTCCTAAAATACCCCAAGCTGTTCCTTCTGTCTGGATTTTCCTTCCCATACTCTTTCCTTCTTTTCAGATCTCCAACTGTTACCTCTTCAGAGAGGCCTTCCCTGACAGCTTTAAGTAAGTATAGCTCTCCTTATGATTCTCTATCACAGCACACTGTGTCCTGATCACAACCTGTAACTACTTTATTTACTTGTTTACTGTTTTGCCACTAGATTGTAACTCCACTGCAGGAAGGAACCTATCTCTCATATTTATCTTATATCTCCAGAATCTATAAACCAATACTTAGGCATGGAGTCAATGCTCAAAAATTACTTATTAAAAAATGAATGAAAGAGCAAAGAAAACACTAAAATTATGTACTGCATAACAAAAAGCAATAACTTTTGAATACCATATGGTGAGGCAACAAAGAACAGTGGTTAAGAACAAAGACTCTGGAGACAGATTGCCTGGGTTTGATACCAGCTACATTTCTTGACTATGTGACCAAGGACAATTTACTTTTTCTCTATTTTGGTTTCCTAATCTATAAAATGAAAATTAAAAATAGCACCTAACTCATAGCTAATAACATGCTTAACCTGTTGCATGTTCATAGTTAGCAAAGAAATATAATGCTGGCAAATGCAGGAGGAAAAAAGGTATGGTGAAATATCACATTATGCATATAGTCTGAGAAGGCAATCTTTATGTAACATGCTAAACTGCCTAAGAGAAATAATCCAAAAATGCTACAATTGTCCTAAGAGCATTTTAAAAGGCATAAAACAAGTTTCACCTCCTTACTTAAGGTCTCCATTGTTCACTCCAACCTAACAAACAGGTCAACTTCCCTATATCATGTCTTCATTTTATTTATTGAAATACCTTGCCTTTTCCACCTCTGCTCACTCCATTCTCTTAGCCTAAAATGTAGCCTTGATTTGAAGTGCCCAAATTCTATTCAGCCTTTAAAGGTCCAATAAAAATGTTACCTTCTTAATGAAACATTTTCTGATCACCACACTAAAATACTCCCTTCTAAATTCTCGTACCGTTTTATTAGCATCTTTATTTTTACTGATTATAGTGATTTCAAGTCTACATATCTTAAGACCACATTAGATTGTAAATTCCTAGAAAGAATGTTAAAGAATGCCTCAAATATAAAAATGTACTCTCTATAGCTTTCTGCATGAGACCTAGATTAAGAAACATATTTTATATCATAATCTAGTAAACATATACATACGTACAAATATATCTGTGTGTGTCACAAAACAACTATAACTTCTCTCATGTTTGATTTCAATTTTTAATAATCCTAACACACTAAATTGATTTAATGACTCACTAATTCATTAAACATGGAGTTTGAAAATAACTCTTCTTTACCATTTAGCAAAGTGGTTTTCAGGCATTCTATCAATGTGCAAAATACATCAGTTTGTCCCTCCAATTATTCCTTTTACTTGGCCTTGGTATTGATATTTACTCATCTTGTAAAGCCGAAAAAGATCTTACAAAATGTGCTTGCTTCAGCAGCACATATACCAAAAAAAACAAAAAAGATCTTACAAAATTAAGCAGTGTTGAGAAAGGAAACCTGAAGATTGGCATTCTAAGCAATCATTTCTTCAGTTATTGGGATTATCTGAAATGTGCTTACGTGACAGCCTGGGGGCGAACCACAACTCCCCCAGTACAACGACTGGGTCTTCTAGGGGAATCTGTAGCCATAGCTTCATTCACAAAACCTGTTTCCAGAAGAAAAAGATAGAGAAAAATGGATCATTTTGTGGGTAGAAAAAAGGCTTATGTCTGATCAATAGAGATCCCTTGTCAAAGAACACCTAAGATGTAGGTAACTTTCTCAGCAATTTCTATTACACCAGAAAAAAAGAAAAAGAGGAAGTAGATAAAATTTTCTCTCACACTACCCTGAGGTTTTAATACAGGGCCAGGTCTCAGAACCACAAAAACATTTAAGATTCTTGGTGATCCCTTTGGTCTACTGTTAAAGTAAACTAGAAATCAGATCACTGGAAGTTTTGCACAGGATCGCATATGAAAACAAATGTGCTACCCTTGTGAGCCAAAATTAAACAATTTACTGAAATTTTACATTGATAGTGAAACTGGACATGGTACAACATTTTCAAGAACCAATGGCAATACCACTCTACCTTCCAACTAAATCTGCTGGGAATCCATGAGTAAGACTGCATGACCAGTAATCAAGTAAGATTTTTAATCTCCCTCTCCCCCACTATTGTAACCTAATCACTAGAATCTAAATAAAAACTAATATGATGTTGTTGCTGTGTGTCCTCGGGTAGACTCTGACTCACAGTGACCCTATACAACAGAGAAGAATTGCCCCATAGGGTTTTTTAGACTGTAATCTGTACGGCAGCAGATCACTAGGTCTTTTCTTTCAAGGAGTCGCTGGTGAGTATATGATGTTAAAAGCCCCTTATCCTTTCCCGTCACATCACTAAATCCTGATCCCTGAAGGTCTAATGAGCATCTGAATCACTGAGGAGTTTTAAAGAGCATGGACTATCTACTTGGTTAAGGTGAAAGGAGGATTGACAACAATATTAAAGATCTCTTACAGAGCTTAGGAAAGCCCACAGCCTGGAAATCATCTTGAAAGCTCCTAAAATCATCATTTCCAAATAGGAAGCATTCTATCACCTTATTTAAAAATTCTCAAATGGTGATCCCACCTCCTAGAACCAAAACACTTTTTGCCTCAAGTAGCCCGGCTAACCCTTCCTCAGTGGGTAACTTCACCTCCAGTCGCTCAGTCCTCTCATTTCCATTCCACCCTTTCTTTCTAGAATCATAGTCTCCCAAACCCTGTCCTTTAAAGGCCTTGTCCCCTAAGGACGACCCTCTAGCCCCTCAGGCCCGGCTCTCCTGAAAGACACTCGCACAACCCTACCTACTTAACCTCCAACCGGAGCCACCGATGCCCCCCGGCCGCTCTCTGGCCCCTTGCTTTCCCCTCCCCTCCCAGTCCCGACACCTCTTTCCCATCGAATCCCTGCCAGCGAAACGCTCTCCCCTCACGCTGCCTGCTCCTTGTCCTCTCCAAGCCTCCCCCAAAGCCACAGACCCACCACCCCTCTCACCGGCCTCCCGCCGGTAAACGCTGTTCTCCAGCTCAAGGCTCACTGTTTGGAGTCTCTCGTTCGTGATTGACGGCTACCACTTCCTACCACTCCTCAGCGGAACTACCTTTGTAGCCAATCCCAGAAGCACACTGGCTAATACAGGGCACCGCCCTTAGAGGTCAGCTTCGCCAACCAGCAAGTAGAAAAGAGCCGGACCCGCCTCTTGAATTTATCCAATCCGCTCAGGCTGGAAGGAAAACACAACTGTATGTAAGTTCGGGTGAAGCCGAGCTATGAGGTTCGGTTGTGATCGAAGGCAAATGGGGACGGGTTATAGACATGCCTGTTTTCTTTGCAGACGACACCTTCGTGGCTTTTTCAGAAAATCAACATGCTCCAGACTCCTGCCCACCCTACCCGGGCCAGAGGAGAGGGGAACTGGTCTGTTTACATCGAATTCTCGCGACAGCTGGTTCGAAGCTCAAAGCACGTGCACATGGCAGCTGCCAATCACTTTTAGCTGGCCACTCACTCATCCTGAACCCGCCTTCTGCCCCGCCTTTTTCGATGTGTTTATCTTCCGGGAATCTAGGCTGCCACGACCCTGTGGGCAACCCTGGACCCAAGAAGAGGTTGATCTGAGTGAGGGGCGCGGCCGATAATCTTGTCAGTTTGAGCTGGAGTTGTGGACCACGCCTGATTTCTTTTCTTACCTCAGTTTCCATCTCCCTTTGAGGAGCGAAATCTCGCCGGAGTCATTCGTCAGTTAGATATCTCTTCTGTGGATGGTAATAACAGTTATTGTTAAAATGAACGCCCAGCACAGTCCTAACAAAGCACTTAATATGTATTATCACATTTAATGAAACAGTCTCATGAGGATATGGCATATTTGTAGATATATTTTTTGTAACGAACTAGTTGATACAGCAGTAAAAATAAAGGTTTTAGCACGGTGGAAGGGGGTATGGTTTTGTATAGGAAGTACCTGACGGAGAATACGCAGTTTGTCAGGGGCTGGAAATATAGCTGTGGCCAAGAATCCACCCATTTTCTCGATCATTGCCAATAAATAGAATACCCAAGTGTCTCATTTGTAAGTCTAATATTTGAATGTGGACTAATAAAATTTTTTTAATGTTCATCTTCCACCCCACAAATTCCCATCCTGATCTGCCTTTTGAAATTTTCTTCCTACATTAAACCTACTAAAGAAGAGATCTTTCAGTATTCTAAATTCCTCTGTTGTTATTTGTGTCTATCACTGGCTTATTTCTCTGTTGCCTTTGAAGTGTTTGCTTGAGTTTTTCTCTTGTGTATATTTCATTTTCCCTAACTAGAAGGTTAAACTCTTCAGAGACATTGGTAGACTAAGGCTTTCAAATTGTTCTGTCTCCTTCAACACTTAACAGCCCTGAAAACACTCATTTATTCAACAAATATTTGAGTGCCAGGCAGGTTCTGGAGACAGCAGTGAACAAATCAACCAACGTGCTTGCCCTTAGCCGGCTAATTTACATTCTGGTGGGAAGACAGAAACACACAAGCAGAACAGTTCAAGTATGTACTGTTAAATGCTAAAGAAAGAAAGGAGAGAGAAAGAGAGAAATCAGGTAAAGAAAGGTGGGAGATGGCCGAGGGTAGTGCAGTCAGGGAAGGTCTCTCAGGAGATGACATTTGAATAAGGAATGAAGTATGTGAGAAAGCTGCTCTGGAGAGAGCAGCCCAGATAAAAGGTAAAGGAATGATCTAAAAAGGGAAGAAGTTTTGGGAAAAACAAGAAAACCAATATGGCTTAGGCAACATGAACTAAGGTGAGAGTGACTGCAAACTAGTTGGGAGAGGCAAGTAATGGCCAGATGGAGTATGGTCTTGTACAGAACTAATAAGGAGTTTCAATTTTGTTCTAAGATGAGAATCTATTGGAGGACTTTAAGCTAGGACGTGTCATGACCATGTTCACATTTTAAAAGATTACTAGAGAATAAACTGTTGGGGGAGAAGGGGACAACAGTCAGGTTGGGAGGTTATTTCAGTAGACCAGATGAGAGATGAGGCCTAGAACTTGGCCTAGAATTGAAGCAATACAGGTGATGAAAAGTAGTCAATTTCAGAATATATTTGGAAGGGAGAATTAAAAGGACTTGATGATGGATTGGATGTGGGGTGGAAGGAAAAGGAAGAATCAACACTGATGTCTCTGTTCTGGGCTTGAGCCACTGAGTGATTCCATTACAGATCGGATGAACACTAGTGGAGGTGAATTTCTGTGCCATTAAAAAGGTTTCATTCTAACCTGGGGCAGTTCTACTCTGTCCTATAGGTTCGCTATGAGTTGAAATTGTCTCAACAGCGACAGGGTTACCACATTTATATTAATTGTTAAACTATGACAATCAGGTATGTGTTTGGAATGAAAGTGCAGGCTTAAATCAATACACTGACATATGAATTTACTATTCATATTCATTTTTAGTATAATCTACATCATATCATTAAAAATGTTCAGTATTTCAGGTACTAAATTTTACTTTAAAAATTAGGCTTTCTGCAGGACTATTGAAGGACAAAATACATCATGAAAAGTATTTGATTAAATTGAGGTATTAGTGTTCCCTACTTTTGCAAGTGTTAATGCATTTAGGATTTATACAACCTTAATTCTCAGAGTGATGCTAATCAAAAAAGATATAACACTTGTCAAAGTAATTGAGCAAAATCACTGCAAAACTGTAAACTAATGTGGATGCACCGTCTTCTCTTAAAACTTATGAATGGTTACTTTCCTGGGGTATCAGAAAATTAAATTTGAGTTAAACCATGAAAAAAAAAGTTTCATCCTTTGTAAAATGTACAAAGAGGATTTTTATGAGGAGTCAATTAAAATTCTTAGAACCAGTTAGGAATTTCCTCAAATGAACTACCGACTACTTCTATCCAGCATCTTCTCCCTGAAGATAGTGTGAGATTCTGTCATGAGCCTTTAGCTAGGGATAAAATAAAAGCTACAGTGACCATATTTTTTAATGGAAGTAACTTGTGGGTGCTCAGTACATATAGCTAGCCTGTGAATCACTTCAGAGTATTAAGACATGGGCATACTCCTCAACAAACTGTTCTTGTGACTGAGGGACCAGCTAAGAAACTCATTTTTAGTAGAAAACAGTGACTTCATGGCCAGAGTTGTTTTTCAAACTGCTACCATGGCCCATTGAGGAGCGCTGGTTGCGCAGTGGTTAAAAGCGCTCAGCTGCTGAGCTGAAATGTAGGTAGTTCGAACCCACTAGCCACTCTGAAAGATGTGGCAGTCTGCTTCCATAAAGATTTACAGCTTTGGAAACCCTATGGAGCAGTTCTACGCTGTCCTGTAGGCTCCCTATGAGTCGGAATGGACTTAACTACAATGGGTTTGGTTACTATGGCCCATTATCACTAATGACTAAGACGGCCTCTCCTATTGCCCTGTGGATCAAAAACAAAAGTCCCAGGGAACTATACATATGCAAACCATATTTCAAGGTCAACTTGGACTTTGTTGTGTGTTTTTGTTTTGGAATAATTAGGATTCTTTTTTTAGCCTCAAGCAAGTCATTGCTTCACTTAACCCTGGCCACCAAAAACGGTTGGATAATTATCATGGAATTTCAGCAGCATTGAAATAATTGTTTTCCTGTGGTTAATATTAATATTTTAATTTTCAGTGAAGTAAAAGGAAAAACAGGTTAAAAAGTCTATTTCTCTGACGTCCTCTGATTGTGAAGTGAAAATATATTAATTATTCACTATATGAACTTCAATGCATTCTATATTAGATTGTAATTTTTAAACACTATCTTTTGTAGTAATCTCCTAAAAAATAGAATTCAAAAATCTGTAGAAAAGCAAAACCAACATAATCCAAGGTCACATCTCCTCATATCTATTTAATTACAATTGTGCCTGCCATTTTTCTGTCCTGCATATTACTAGATAACTGTGGTTTCTATAACAGTATTTTCCCACAATTTCTATTCAAAATTCTAAGTCTTTTCTGTTGCTTATTATGTGGGTCCTCTCAATTTAATGCATAGCTCTCTGAAGACCCACTCTGCTCCTTCCCACTTCCAGGCCTAAAATAAAGCAGGTCGAGCGAACTCCCTGAAGACATGCATGGTGATTATTTTCTTTCTTTTTTTTTTTTTATCCTCTGAAACTAACTAGTAGTATCTATAAATTGGCCATATAATTTGTTATCCTAACCAGGCCACTTCTGTGAAATGAGATTCTATTTAAAATCACACCAAACACAAACACAACAAACAAGCAAAAAAAAATAAAACAGGACTATCTCAAGCAAACCATGAAGTATGGTCACCCTTTATCTATGACATATTAGTACTACTTTGTAACTGCTGTCTAGTTGATTCATGTATAATTCTATTGTCTCTCTAGCTAAAATGTAAGCTGATTAACAGAAGGGATTATTTGTTCCATTTCTATTCTTCATAATGATCTATTTACTAACCGGAACAATTACATGTCAAAACCCCAACTATTTATCCTGGAACCTGGAGCTGATAGTTATAATTAAAGATACCAGAAAGTAAAACTACTGACAAGGACCAAAAATTAGTTGAATCAACTATTTGAATAATACCCAGGGCATGATTTGCCTTTCTCATATACACATCTACCTGGATAAAAACTGCTTTTAAACCTGAGAAAACCATTGTAGTAACAATTTTGAGAAGCTAAGAATTTAATAAAAATAATATTAGCTAAGATTTATCAAGCTCGATGTGTCAGTCACTGTACTATTATTATCCACATTTTACAGACGAGGACTGAGACAGAAAGATGTTTAAGCTGTTTTTTCCTAGACTTAGGGTGGTGGTGAAAGTTGTAAAGTTGCTGTGGAGTCGATTCTGACTCATAGTGACCACAAGTGTGCAGAGTAGAACTGTTCCATAGGGTTTTCAAGGCTGTGACATTTAGAAAGCTGATCACCAGGACTATCTCCTGAAGCTTCTCTGTGGGTTCCAACTGCCAACCTTTTGGCTAGTAGTCAAGCATTTAACCATTTGCCAAACCCAAGCACTCCTGTGGTGAAAGTACATGGCACCTAAAACCCCAACTTTGTGGCTAGAGGACCGAAAAGGTGAGCCTCAGGGAACAGGAAAGAATCAGGAAGACTGCAGAGAGGGAAGAGTTCAGGAAAGTGATCCCATAAATTCATCAAGTGTGGGTCTGATCCTAATCAGCACGCCAAAGACTCTGGAACTGAATTGGCAGATAGACCACTGGTCTCAGACTAGCCGCAGGATGGTGCACACAAGGGATATAAAGAATAGCACGGCAGAGGCTTTGAAAACTAAACTGACATTGGACCACAGCCCACAGAAGGTGGGTTGGAACTTGCAGCATGAACCTAAACAGATTGCCTATTAAAACAAAAATATCAATGTTCTCCATAGGAGTTAAACAAAACCCAGAGTGTCATAACATAATATTCAAAATGTCTAGCGTACAACCCAAAATACATGGTATACAAACAACCAGGCATCTGTTGATGGTTTTTGCCATTGTGAACTGATGACACAGATGTTGGAATTATCTGACACTTTAAAGCAGATACTATAAAAATGCTCTGACAAGCAATCATGCACACTTTTTAACATAAATGGAAAAATATACAATCTCAGCAAAGAAAGAAGAGATATAAAGAAGAGCCTAATGGAAAATTTAGAAGTAAAAAATATAATAACAAAAGTTCTAACAAAAGGAAAAACAAAGATTGTAAAAAGAAACAGAGGAGAAAGAATGTGGTCTGAAAAAAAAGATTATTTTCAGAAAAAAATGGCTGAAAATCTACGTTTGGTAAAAGACACAAACCTTCAGATTCAAGCAGCTCACAAAACCCCACACAAGAAAGCCCCAAAGAAAATCACACAGAGACACATCTGCTGAAAACTAAAGACAAAGAAAAATAATAATCTTAAAAGCAGCCAGAGAAAAATAACACGTTGCCTAAAGAGGATAATTTGAATAACTGTAGACTTCTCATCAGAAACCATCGAGGCCAGAAGTGGCACATTTTTTAAAGGGCCGAAAGAAAATGATACCAAAAGGAAACTTGGAATATCAATGAAGAAAGAGCAACAGAAATGGTAAATAGACTGTTACTCTCTTCAGTTATTCAAAATATATTATTGATAGCAACAATTCTAACATTGTTCTGTAAGCCTTCACCTGAAGTACAATAAAATATTAAAAAAAAAAAAAAAAAGCAAGCAAGCAGTGCCAGGAGCAAAGTGCGTTCTTTGGACTGGGGTCCCTGCACCGAGAAGCTCCTAGTCCGAGGGAACACTGATGAGAAGGCCAACAGAGAGAAAAAGCCTTCCCCCGGAGCTGACACCCTGAATTTGGACTTTTAGCCTACTTTGATTGTGAGAAAATAAACTACTCTTTGCTAAAAAAAAAAAAAAAAAATTCTAACATTGTCTGATAGAGTCTGATATATGACAACTATAACATAAAGAGGAAAGGGTTATAGAGTGGTAAGGTTTCTACATCCCACATGAAATGATAAAATACTAAGTAGACTATAAAGGTTAAGTATGTATACTACAATCACGAATGCAACCATTAATACTGCCAATTTTTTTGTCTCAAAGATTAAAATTTAAGTTTTTGACTTTTGTTAGTGGCATAGTATATTTTGGGGAAAATTCTTCACAAAAATGCTTCATCCCATTACAGCCATCATCCAGATATCTGTAAGATCATGAAAAATAGCATTATGCATTAATGCTGTTACCAAAACATGCCTATTACATGCTTATGAAAGCAGTGCTAGCCTGTATTTTACGTGATTAATGCTTTTAAACTTTTAGATTGTGATAGCCAGCCTCCAAGATGGCCCCCAATGCCATAGCCTAGTATTCATACCCTCCCATATTCTATCAAATTTGGTCCATGTGACCAATAAAATATAGCAAAATTAATGGAATGACATTTCTGAGGCTAGGTTATAAAAGACATTGTGGCTTCTGCCTTGCTCTCTGCTATTGCTTGCTATGAGAGAAAGTTAATTGCCATGTTGTAAGCAGCACAGTGAAGAGGCATATGTGGCAAGTAAATGAGGCCTCCTGTCAACAGCTGTTATGAACGAACCTTGTGGGAAGCAGTTCCTCTAGCCTATCAAACCTTCAGATGATTGTAGCCCTGGTTGGTATCTTGACTGCAACCACATGAAACTGTAACCCAGCTAAGTCACACCCAGATTCCTGACCCTGAGAAACTGTGGAGATGTTTGTTGTTTTAAGCTGTTAAGTTTTGGGGTACTGTTACACAGCAATAGATAACCAATAAATAATTTTTGAAGCATAAGATAACATAGATTAAGAATTATTAGGTCTGCAAAAATATTGAAAAGAACCAGTATCTGCACCTGGTTATATAATGGCATAGTTAAATAACATATCCATTGACTAGAATACTAAGGAGCCCTGGTGGCCCAGTGGTTAAGAGTTCAGCTGCTAACCAAAAAGTTGGCAGTTTGACCCACTAGCGGTTCCTTGGAAACTCTATGGAGCAGTTCTACTCTGCCCCGTAGGGTCACTATAAGCCAGAATCGACTCGATGGCAACAGGTTTGGTTTGGAATATTAAAGAACAAGGAGTCTGCCTGATACACTGATGTGGAAAATCTTCAGGAGATAAACACATGCATAGTAGTGTGCCTGAAGGCTTTTCATTATGTGCTGTTTCATACGTGATGAATTTTCCATCATGCATTATACTACTGATTTACGTTTTACATCCACAAAAAGTTAATAAGATACTAATAAACCCACTGCTGTCGAGTCAATTCAGACTCATAGCAATCCTATAGGACAGAGTAGAACTGCCTCATAGGGTTTCCAAGGAGCGGCTGGTAGACTCCAACTACAGACCTTTTGGTTAGCAGCCATAGTTCTTTAACCACTGCGCCACCAGGGCTCAAAATACTAATAGAAACATCAAAACATTATTTGTGATTACATAACATCTTCAACTTCCTTAAAAAAATAAGCCTAGCCACAGCCCTAAGAATAGACACAGAAAAGAGGTGATTTTAGCATTTGCAATTAACTGTCTCAAACTAAAAAGGTTTCCAAAATTAGGTAGCTACTAGTGTGATATGGAATTGAACTCTACTACACTAAAAAATGTGATGTATGAAAGAATTAATGCTGACTTTTTTATGTAAAAAATTGATTTTGAAAAATAAATATTATGTAATCCATTATTCTAATCAAATAAAAAATTTAATAAGATTATTTTCTTTAGAACCACTGGCAGAAAAAGTGAAAAATAGCTAAATGAATTTTCTTTAGTATACATTCAGATTTGCTGAATTTCTCTTTGGTGCAGCTAGGATGGTATCATAGGTCTAAAAGATAGAAAAATTCTTCACAATAGACTCCCAAAGTGTCTGCCAGTTGATGTGTTTTGCTTAGAAAGATCTGATAAAAATAAACTCTTCAGTATCCAAAAATCCTTTTCAAAAAAAACCAGCCACAAAATAACGTTTTACCTAGACCACCAATCAGTCCTCCTATGGAAAGCTGGTGTGCTTCCAACCGCACAGTTCCTGGCATAGTGTGAGTGCACAATAAAAGCCGAATGAATTCGTTAACTCTTCAATTTCTCAATGAATAAAAATACATAAATTTTCAAAAATTTCTTATTGTAGTTTACCACCCCAAAATGATATACTCTTAGTGTTTCAGTGTTAGTTCCTTTTTCCTATTCCTGTATTACCAAAGTATACAGTGTTTCATTCATTTTAAATTGCTATATAATATTTCATCAAATGCTTTAAATAAACTGTAACTGATTTAACCATATTCTTATTGTTGGAAATTTAGCCTGTTTCCATTCTATATTAAAATAAAAATGAACATTACATGAATTTAAGGTATTAATGTAAAATATGATCATGGCACAACAGAGAGGTGATATATACCATTAAAACAAACCAACAACAAAAATCCAGCAACATCAGGAACAGTTCACGATTTATTAGATGAACAAACATATATCCAAATAATCGATAAAACTGTACGATATAAAATAATTTAAGAAACGCTGGGAATTAGCAGCACCATCTGTTATTGAAAGAGCAAGAAAAACTTCACATATTTTAAGCCAAACACTAGAATAGGGTAACTACTTTAAGACCTATTAATGCCACTGAATGTCTGGGATGATTGAGACAGGCATTTTTTTAGGTAAACACACCTTCTTTTACTCCAAAATAGGGATTTGGTGAGTTTATATGATGATTAATGTTTTAGAAGAATGCTACTGAAATAAGATACTGCATAGTATTTTAATTGGGACGAGACTAACATCCAGCTACTTCAGCATGGCTCAACACTTCTGCTTCTAGGAAAATTTTAGTTCTGAATTATTAAATTAGAAATAAAAAATATTTTTTAAAGGACACTAGTAGTCTCTAAGAAACATTAAGTGGAACACAGGTCACTATGAAAATACATCACTTTTCCAGTTTGCTTAATAATTTAGTTTAAAAAGTTGCCTAGATCGAATCACAAGTGGTTTATACAAATTTTAAATAAGCATTTTAAAAAGTTTAAACGTATTTCTAAAATCTAATAGAGTCTTCTGATTTTTAAACATTTAGCCCTGTTGTCACAATTACTGTGTGTCAGAGTAAGAGACTGAGTTTGTGTAAAGGATACAAATTTACACACATTTTACAGCAACTTATACCCTAACATCTACAAAATTCACATTTATAATACAAGCAAGTACAAGGCTAGGATAAAACTGTTGAATTCCAAAAAGTGAAACTATGTACTCTTTTTATTTTCTCCGCTTAAAAAAGTTCAACTTCCGCACCAACTTCAAATAGCCCTCTTATATCCTAAGTTTGGAAAAAACCCATTTCCCAGCTCTATTTCAGCAAACACAAACAGTTTTCCTGTGCTGATGTAGTAAGGGATTTCCAATTTTCTTCTGGCCCCGAAGTCTGCGTCGCATGGTCAGTTTAACAGAGTTCTTGCGTTGCGAGGTTGTGGGGAGGCTTGCAGGCTGAGCACCACTACTTCGACTCATGCCGTTTCGTCTATGCTTCTTCATAAGGGGGCCAGAGTTGGATTCTTCCAATGTCCTTTTAAAGTTTGCTGGGGGGGTTCTTTCAACTTCTTGGGCTTTCATTTGACCAGAAGTTGACATCTTTAAGTTTTTTTGGTCCATGATGGTGTTTGTTGAATTTGTAGGCACAAGGCCAACTGACAGACTATTATTCAAAGAATCATGTATTCTTAAAGTCAGGGCTTTAGTGCAATTTTCCTCAAGTGGCTCTGGCTCTTTTGAGGGTATGACTATAGCCTGGACATTCCCTCGAGTTATCTCAGCTGGGATCTCTAGATAATTCTCTGAGAAGGCATTACTACGAACAAGAGCAGGTATATGGTCCTTAGAGTTCAGTCTTGGCCATGGATCCTCCTCTAGTGACTGAAAAACAAGGGAGTAAACAAAGTAAGAAACAATTTATCCTAGAATTCGACAAATCCATAGCATGTAGTATTAGGATCTGTATGAAGCCATTAAGATGGAAGAAAATGATATTCATTTATAAATTTACTCATTCATTTAACATATATTTACTAAATTATGTGTAAGGCTCAATGGGGGAGACCTGGATGAGAAAAAGCAATATAAAGATAACAGTTACACTGAACCCTGTCTTCAGGGTAATAAAACCAAGCCAAACCCAACCCGATGCCATCGAGTCGATTCTGACTCATAGTGACCCCACAGGACAGAGTAGAACTGTGCTATAAGACAGGGTAGAACTGTCCCATAGGGTTTCCAAGAAGCGGCTGGTGGATTCGAACTGCTAACTTTTTGGTTAGCAGCTGAGCTCTTAACCACTGTGCCAACAGGGCTCCTCAGGGTAATAGAGGAAATAAAAAATAAAAAACGAATCTATCCAAGTAGGTTAAAATTCATGTGATCACAAGTATTTTCTATCTATTGCCAGGTAACAAAAAAGAGGATACTTTAAGGAACAAGACTTCAAAATGGACTAAAAATAACCATAAGCACACATTTACTCTACCACTGCCCTTGCCCAATCATTCTGAACCCAAACATGGAAAAAATCAAGAGTATCATACCCCGTTTACATTTTTATTTCACACATGGCAACAACAAAATGCTGTTGAAATAGCTCTGTTTTGTACAAAAGGCTTATTTGTTGCATAGGGACCATGAAAAAATTGTTTTAAGAAGCAATTAACATTCTAATTTTTTGGTAATTTAACCATTGTGAGGGAAGAGGGATTTACACTAGGATAAATGACAAATTTGGTTTGCATTTGTTTGTTTTTTGGCAATTTCCTACTAAATTTTAATTTCTGAATATTTAAAAGTGTGGAATATGTGAAGTCCAATATTAAAGCAACTCTGTCCTAATGAAAACTTAAATGAATGTTGTTTTGCATCCATCCCCCAAACACTGGGCACAGTTCTGTGATTTGAGAGAAGTGGGGCAGTAGGGCATATGGGACCCTATGGTTAGGGCAACTCTCAATTGAAGATACAAATGAAAATCACCTGGGGAACTTTCAGGTATTTGTTTAAAAAGCATCACAAGGTGATTCAGATATGTACCACTGCTTTAAATGCACTGCTCTAGATCTACATATACTCACAATATCCTCCTATCTCCAGACAAAAAAGAACATTCCTCCTATCAAACTCCAACCTTCCAAAGTGGTAATACTTTATAAAATCACTGTATAATAGTTTCTCAAAAAACAGGATTTAAGTATAAATACTATCTCTCTCCCAACTGTGTAACATGTCCCTCAACTGGACACTCTCTTAATCAAATTCATTAAGATATTCATATATTCTGAAGAGCCCAAGTAAACCCTTTTATAGAGTGGTAACTGAAGTAGACACATTACTTGGTCTTCCTTTAATATAAAATTCCCTAGGAATAAACACTCTTCTAAAAATTGCTATATAAAAGTATATTTATAAGCATGTTTCCTTTAATGAGTCTAAAGGAAAATTGAAGGCTTCAAGAATCTAGAATCTTGTTTTTAAAAGAATTTCAATCTAACCATCGATGTGAACATGCTTTACTGAAAAAAATACCTTGACTTTAGGTCCAGTGGAGTTTGGAGATGAGAAAAGGACACAGAAATCCTCCTTCCTAGTTTGGTACAGCCCAAAATACATGGCTTCTCTTTTTTTTATTAAGAATATATTCTTTCTTTCTGAAGTCATTGGTTCACTTTTAAATTTTACACTGCAAAGTATTATTCTTATCTGTTGTAATCTGTCATTCTTACCTGTTGTTGGGCCAGCAACCTTATTTCATAGTACAGATGATGAATTAAGGATAACAGAACAGTCACTGCTCTAGAACATTTACATATCACTTTCAATAATATCAACAACAAAAGTTGTATTCAAGTTTATCCCTTTGGCATTAGGTTGATTCGAATGCCTAACCTAGTCATAGGTATATTCCAAGTAATCAAAGAAAAATATATCTAGTCATAATTGTTGACCAAGAGTTAATGCTGTATTAATATAGAAAAAGAAACTGCAGCATGACCAAGGAGCAGATAAATTCTGTAGAGAGAAGGGTTCCTGCTGCTAATCTCGTATTACTAATTTAGGCAAAAGAAAAAGGTACTCATCAAGCCATTTATAGGAACAAAACATATTGCCTTCGCATGGATAACAAGGTTATAAGTTAGATGAAATTTCTCTATAAAAGAAAAACAGTGGAACATTTTCAGAGTTAACACAATTTATTGTAATTTCTGTTGTACTGTGTCTTTTTAAATTCACTGATACTTATTCTGACACTACAGGTGTGCTGGCTTCTCTTCCCCCCTACTTCCTCCTTGAACATTCCTTTACCTTCTCTTTTTATTGGCATTCTGTGGGAATATATTGCATCTGTTAGCACAGGCAACTGCTTTTTTAGACTTACCCAAATTAATTATTTGTATTGCTAAGCCTTTTCCCAAGTTCATAAAACATTTACGTGATGTAGAAAGATTGTCATTGTTGTTGTTGGGTGCCGCTGAGTCAAATTTGACTCACAGCAACCCCATGTGACAGAGTAGAACTGCCCTATAGGATTTTCTAGGCTGTAATCTTTACAGGAGCAGGTTACCAGGTCTTTTCTCTCACAGAGCAGCTGAGTGGGTTTGAACTGCCAACCTTTTGGATAGCAGCCGAGCGCTTAACCATAGCACCACCAAGGATCCTCTAGAGATTACCCCTTAAAAACACATACTTAAAAAAAATTTTTTTTTTTTTTTACAAAGACAGTCCTATTAGCAACAAGATCAAAGTAATTGTGGTTTATGAACTACATGTACTAATTAGCTCAAACAAAATTCCTCAAGATGTTCATGCCTTCTATCCTATAATATTATACAACTATTCACACATTGTGCCTACAACACAACTAAGTACTAATTTTCTGAGAGAATTTTCTCTCTCTTCCCCATCCCTCCTTCCTGTACTTCTTGGCTTGTAAAACACAGCTAAATTTAGTTTCATTCTAAAGAAAGGATGGAGAAAGAAATGTGTGCTATAGTATTGTTTCAGTTAAACAGAGGTATTTCTACTATAACCACCCCAAAACAAAGATCTATTAATTTACATTAGGATTCAAACAGAAGTTGAGATGTTTACACTTAGACAAACCTAGTCTCAAATGCCTAGTCTAAATATGGGTAAGTCTTTAAAACTATTCAAAATTAACCAAAATGTCATTGTAGTTATCTAAACTAAACTTGTTGCTGTTGAGTAGATTCTGACTCATAGTGACCCTACAGGACAGAATAGAACTGCCCACAGGGTTTCCAAGGAGCGGCTGGTGGATTCGAATTGCTGACCTTCTGGTTAGCAGCCGAGCTCTTAACCACTGTGCCACCAGGGCTCCTATATTTATCTAGATGTTATAAAACATGGAATAGCTATAACAATGAAGTTAATCTGAGGGATTTATGAGTACTCACCTTTAAATCAATTAAGGTAAATAAAACAAAAAAAAATTCCTTGGACAGAAATTTGCCTTTATTACTTGTCAGGTCAGAGCCAATAATAACTAATCATTCTGAATGACTCTTTTCCCATATTTGGGTGAGGCCAGTCGGTTAACAAATAATCATGCCTGCATATAAATTAGCATACAGGTAGTCCCCGACTTATGATGGGTTTCCATTCCAACAACTCCGTAAATCAGTTGTGACATAAGTCAAATACCTCATCTTTTTTTTTAGTTTTCATTATCATTGCCTTTTATTATCAGTACCTTTATAAATCCAGCAGTGTTTTAAACAGTAAATCATAAAATTGAACACCTGTGAGTTAACATCAGAGAATGAAAACATCAGCAAATTACATGCTGCAACATATTACTAACGGTAAGTTTTACAAAAAAAAGAAAAAAAAGACAGTCGTAAGCACAGATGAACATAGCTCAAATATGTCGTAAGTTGGGGACTACCTGTAATACATAACCCTGCTGTTCTTTACTTTGGTATTATCATTAGACAAGTCATTACTTCTCAGAATTTTAGAAATAATGTTAAAAACACATACTTTAAGTACAGTATTACTAACACCAATTAGCAAATCACTATATTTTTTATTTGAGGTCAATATTATGAACATTCACTTCTATCACCATATCCTCTGTCCCCTCACCTTCACCCCACCCTAATGCCTCCTTCTCTATTCTGCCAAAAGGTCAGTTATTCAAAGACATTAGAAATTAGGTAATTGTTCAAATGAGCATAAACTCCTTCACAACTCTGAAAAGAGAATGAACAGTCTTCAAGAAGTTCAAACTGCATTATTCAAGGGTTTTCAAAGAAAAGAAAGCTTTGACAAGAGATTCCTTAAAGAAAATCAGTACAAAATAAATGATCTGTCAATTTCTAAATGGAAATAAAGATTCCACATAAGGAAAATTAAATTGCCATATATATGTGAAGTGAAGGGAAGCAAAAGAGTGATAATAAAATTTCAAGTACTGACTATAGGATCACAATAGCCAAAGTTAAAGTTTTCTGTACTTCATAGCTCTGATACCTTAAAAAATTGCCTGAATATACGACATAAAATTCCACGTTGTTCCTATTTCAGTGGTCAGTCTTCTGAAAACAACATTCTCAGAAGGCCAGTCAGTCATGCTTTATATCAAAGAACTTATTAAAATTACTAATTTTTGGTAGAAAAAAATTGGGATGAAAACACAACCAAGTATTTCTGTTCTTAGCAAATCAGTAAAAGGGAGATATAGTACCCATTTAAGTTTGCTTATTTCACAGCATATCTTAAACTCATTCAATATTAACACAAATAAGAAACAGGAATGATGTAATATAAAGACAACCAGTAGTAAGTTCTGATATCCTAAATCCAATTCAATCTTGATTTGTAAGACCTTGTTCAAACTGTTTAACTATTCTTAGTCTTACTGTCTATAAAATGGGAATAATACCTGCACTATTTACCTCCCCAGATTATGAGGTTCAAATGAAATATATATAAAAATGCTTCAAGAACTTTTAAATGCTTTACAAGTATTTATAGTATTGGAAGGGGATTAGTAAATTCCAAACATGAATATTCTTCAGAGACCATATCTAATTACCTTTCTATTAGGTGCTATGCACACAGCTGGCACTCAGATTAGTACTGGTGTGAAGGTGGCTCTCTCACATTAAGTTACCTGACAAAGATCCATCACTTTCTTGAACCTAGTTAACAAGTTCTATTATATAAAGAATCTGAAAACCATTTTCAGGCAACATTAGCCAAAGAAATTCTGACTATTAAAACAGAACTTAAAATATTATAGATTTATATACCTTGACTGGTGGTGTAGAACAAGGGGAAGGAGTCATCACACAGGTCTCCTGACTATTGTAGAAGGGACTATCAGTCAGGTTCAGATAGAGCTCATCTTCATTGCTGAAGTTGCCCTGGAGGTCCACTCCTGGAGAGATGCAGATTACTATGGCACTAGTATTATCTGCTCGGAGCATACGCTGCCTCCACCGGCCTAGTGCTCGATTCACAAGCATTTTGGCACAAGATTGTCCATGCTCACCCTGTATTTACAACAATAAGCAGAACGAAGATACCAAATCAGATTTAGTTGTTATACATATGAATCAAACTAAAAATTGGGTGCTCAATGTGGAAAAAAAGTAACAAAAAAATTCCAAAATTTCAATCATTATCCACACTTTTCCATAACTATGTTAAAGTAGTACTGCTCTAAATTTTTGTTCTGTTACAAATACACAAAATTTTTAAAATACAATAAAACAAGGCTTTATCATGTGGCTACATTTCTTCCATTTATTTTTATATTTTCAGTAGCAAGAAACTTGGTCTTCACTGTAACTTTAATTTGGAAAAGTTACATAAAAATTAGGCAAGCACAATCTAAAATGGAATTAAACATTAAGTTATAATAGATGAGCATTATTTAGAAACAAGATAAACAGGCACAACAAAAAAACCTCATTGCAAAGAGCCAGTTTCCTCCTAAATTAAGGGCTTCTGCAATTAAAAGACAACATTTAAATTAAAAGGTCAACATTTACCCTAGACTAAAGATGAGAAGGTAAGGGGGGACAAGAAAGCTAGATTAATGGAAACAGAACAGTGTCTGTTTTTGTAGGTATATTTTAAAATCAGTTCAACTGTTTTTATGATTATAATTGATTCAAGCTGTTTATTCCTTCAGGAGTCAATTTTAGTATTTTGTATTTTTCTAGAAAACTAGCCATTTGTCTAATTTTTCAAATTCATTTGCATAAAGTTGTTCTAGTATTATTGTGATTCAAAAAAACTATTTTTAAGTGGAGTTATGTCCACTCTTAAGCTTCTTTTTGTGCTTTTTGGCTTGTTTTAGAAAGATCAATCATGCCTGTTTGCCTTGTTTAAAGAACTATCTTTTGGTTTTTGTGAATCTCTGTCATTAATTTCTGCTGTTTATTATTTTCCTCTATTTTTTTGGATTTATTCTGATGTTCTTTTTCTAACCCCCTGCCTAAGTGGATCACCTAGCTCGTTTTCTTCACAGCGGATCGTTTATTTATATAGTGTGCTTCCAGCAATGATTTTATTTTTCCTGTGGAAATACCATGAGCCCTGGGTTATGGAGGCATCATTTTATGTGACACAAAGAAAAAACATTGCCAATTAAACCGTCATGCACCAAGTCATCAATTAGAAAAGGCATTCCAATTTCAAAGATGTTATAAATTGTAAAAGAGACGATGAAAGGCAGCACTGATCTCTAATTCATGAATCTATCACATTCCCCAGGGAACACGTTTCATCACTCTCCAAACACTACCCACTGAGGACTCACTAAAGGGCTCTCTTACCTTTCACTTTCTCAGTGCACCTCTGCTTCACTTCCCAGCAAAGCTCCATGAAACAGTAATCTATATAAGCTATCTTCACTTCTTACATTTTTGTCTCAGCCCACTGGGATCCTGCTTATTTGGCTCCCTCTATATTGTGTCCTATTCTATTCTTCTATTACATGTTCTCATTAAGTTATCTCATATACTGCCCTATAACCAAAAAGCCAAACCCACTGCCATCAATTCTTACTCATAGCCACATGATAGGACAGAGTAGAACTTCTCAATAGGGTTTCTAAGGCAGATTAGAAGCGGAGTGCCACATCTTTCTCCTGTGGAGCAGCTGGTGGGTTCAAACCGCCGACTTTTCAGTTAGCAGCCAAGTGCTCAACCACTGTGCCACCTTCATATATCGCCTGGTTCCTTTATATATTGCCATAGCTTTATTTAACTTCTGTTAACTACCAAATTAGCATTTCCAGGCTTCTCTCAAATATTTATAAATACCTACTGCTACTTTTTGGTATTTTCATTTGCATCATATGCATGCAAAAGCTGGACAATGAATAAGGAAGACTGAAGAAGAACTGATGCGTTTGAATTGTGGTGCTGGCAAAGAGTATCGAATACACCATGGACTGCCAAAAGAATGAACAAATCTTGGAAGAAGTACAATCAGAATGCTCCTCAGAAGCAAGGATGGTGAGACTACATCTTACATACTTTGGACATGTTGTCAGGAGGGATCAGTCCCTGGAGAAGGACATCATGCTTGGTAAAGTACAGGGTCAGCGAAGAGGAAGACCCTCAACGAGATGGACTGACACAGTGGCTGCAACAGTGGGCTCAAGCATAACGACTGTGGGCATGGCGCAGGACTAGGCAGTGTTTCGTTCTGTTGTACATGGGGTCGCTATGAGTTAGAACAGACTCGACGGCACCTAACAACAACATTGCTACTTGGATGAACCACAGACACTTCCAACTACAGGCATGCCTACATCTGAACTATCTACCCTCCCAAAAAATGTGTCTCTTTTTGATAACTGCTCTGCCAGTCACCTCAGTTAGCAGCTTGGGTGTAATCTTTTTCTCCCTCCTTAAAAACTCACCTTTTGCCAATTCTAACACCCATATATTTATTTTGTGTTCTTTTTCTTTTTGTCACTATCACTGCCTTAGATCAGGCTTGCAAAATTTCTCATCTGAAATACAACAGCAGCCTCTAGTGAGGAAGCCTAATAGATCATTAACAAAACCAGATCAGAAACACTAGCAAAAAGAAAGAATTAACATGTGAAGTGAGGTGAAGTGGGCCTTATAACTATGACTCCACTTATCAAAATTCACCTTCTTTGGGGATCCTTCACGAATCATTGCTAGCACCCATTCTGTTTATTGCCAATCTTGTAAGAGTTTAATTTTGTTAAAGGCAAAGTTTTTCTTTTTCCTATAGCTTCTAATAAATAGGTCTTTTCACATCCCTTACCATCTTATCTTCTAATTTATCTTCCACATTGCAATGAGTAAGTCTTCTAAAATGCGTATCTAAAATGGAGTTTTCAATAACTCTGCACTGTCTGATGATAAAAGACTTAACTTCACAACAAACCATTACAAAACCTTTTTGCCTCATCTCCCATCACTTCCAAGGCTTCCTATCCTCCAGTCGCACCACTTATGAAATCTGAGTATGTCACCTTCATCAAAAAGGCCTTCTTGACCTTAGACATTGTATTTCCTTTGCCTGGAAAGCTTCTCTCTCCTCCCTTGACTTATTTACCTGGAAAATTCATCCCCACCTTTACGACTTACTCAAATATCATTCTCTTCCATGAAACTTCTTTACGCAATCTTCCCAAGTTTCCTATCTTCTCAGTTTTTATAACACTTGTTTTCTTACATATGAATAGGTTCTCCTCAATCCACCACAAAATGGCTTTTGTCTCCATCATGCTACTGAAATGTCTCTCTTTTTCAGATCACTAAACAATTCCAACTCCAACAGACAAACAGTCTCTTTCTTAATAATCTTTCTTTGATATCTGATATCACTGTCCACGTGCAAAGGCAACATGCTAGGATCTGAGGCTGAGATGAATTGAGATGTGGTTCTTAAAGAAATGACAAACTAGTGGGATTGATATTTATATGTTCTATTTGCAATATTCTAAGTGCTGAGCAAGGATCATAGTCTATCTACTTTTGTACCCAGGTGCCTAGTACCTGATATGTTAGTTGAGTGAATGAATGGAGGCAATTTGAAACAGGTTCAAATTGCCTCCTTTTCACTTCAAAATATAGCTTTACCATTCCTCTCATCTTAGAGAAAGACCTTTTTTTTCAAGGATAACTTGTCCCCCAGTGCCTTTGATTTCAGTAGTTTCCATGTCTCTGGACCTTCACTCTTACCAGTATCTCTTATTTCTTTTGCACTGTCAAGCTTTCTCTTAACTACAAAACCCCTTTCAAGACCCTATCTTTTCAAGCTAACAACGGCACACTCCCTTGTCTTCTTGAAAAAGTACTCAACACCCACTACACATCTATTTCCTGGGCTCACGAAGTACTCCATCACCACTTACAATCTGCTTTATGCCCTCACCACTTCTTTTGAAACTCTTCATTCTTGAAGGTCACTAATAAAACATCCTAACTAAAAAAGCCAATACCCTGTTCTCATCCATCTGCCTCTACTTCTTTACAGCATTTGACATTCCTGACTACCACCCCAAAATTCTCTTTCCTTGTCTTCAATGACACTCTGCATTATTCATGATCTCCTTTGTCTATTCCTGCTCTTTTCTGTGAGGCTGACTTATGGTGACCAGGCAACAGTAAACTCAAAATGAAGAGGAAAAACAATTTTCAAGCTGAGTCAGGAAGTAGGGAAAAGAATCTTCTCATTGCTAGATGTTTCTAGATATATAATTGATCAGGAAAGGAGAGGCAACATAGAATTACCATGTGACCCAGCAATTCCATTCTTAGGTATATATCTAAGAGAACTAAAAACATGTGTCTACACAAAAACTTGTACACAAATCTTCACTGCAGCATCATTCACAATAGCCAAAAAATGGAAGCAACTCAACTGTCTATCAGTGGATAAGAGATAAATTACAGTATAATCATACAATGAAATATTATTCATCCATAAAAAGGAATGATGTACTGATAAATGCTACAATGTGGATGATTCCGAAAATATTACGCTAAGTGAAAGAAGCCAGACACAAAGCCCACATAGTGGATGACCCCATTTATATGAAATGTCCAGAAGAGGCAAGTACACAGAGACAGAAAAGTTGATTAGTGGTTGCCAGGGGCTGGGAGGAGGGGAATCGCAAGTGACTGGTAATGGGTATTGGTTTCGTGGAGGCGTTATGAAAATGTTCTGGAATTAGATAGTAGTGATGGTTGCACAACTTTATGAATACATTAAGAATTACTGACTTGTATACTTTAAAAGGGTGAATTGTACAGTATGTGAATTGTATCTCAGTTAAAAAAAAAAAAAGGATTGGAGTTTCACAGGCAAATAAAATTCAAAGACTGTTCATACTGAAGTCAGTGACTGTGTGTTTTGTTTTCTAGTTTCCTTTATTTATTTCCTATCTCATTCCACTAGTGATTGGGAGCTGCAAGGTCTATGTTTTACCTACCTCTAAAGGTAAAAAACCAAAACTCATTGCTGTCAAGTCAATTCCAACTCATAGCGACCCTACAGGACAGAGTAGAACTGCCTCACAGGGTTTCCAAGGAATGGCTGGTGGATTCAAACTGCCCACCTTTTGGTTAGCAGCCGAACATTTAATCACTGCGCCACCAGGGCTTACACAGGTAAGGTAAATGCAAAAAATTATCCAAGGGGAACATTTTTAGTTCATATTCAAGACCCCTGACAAAAGTACCAAAGCAAAATTTAAACAATATCAAATTATTGAGTTACTTCTCACCATCAAGCATTTTTTCTCCTCTTGGTCCTGGCACATTGAGATGGCATCTTGAGGTGGAATCATATTCCAAAGTCCATCACTGCCCAAGATAATATACTTGTGCTTCTGGGGATCAAGAGTGTGGACGCTTGTGTCTGGTTCAGGTGACACAACAAACTCACCACTGAAGAAATCATAGCTCCATAAATCACCTGGGGGCAGGAAGCAGAAGAAGCAAGAAGTATTATTTTCAAACCAGTAGTATAACATTAACAAATTAAAGGAGTAAATCTACATGTTCATCTTAATAGATGCAGAGAAGGATTTGGTAACATTCAAAATTCATTCATGATAAAAACTTCCTAGCAAATCCTTTGCACTCTTCCTTTCCAACTTGGTCCTGGCACAATGGCTCCTGCAAAGAACAACGGCAAGAAGAAGAGCCATTCCGCTATCAACAAAGTGGTGACCAGAGAGTACACCATCAACATTCACATGCATCCATGGAGTGGGCTTCAAGAAGTATGCCCCTCAGGCATTCAAGGAGATTCGGAAATTCTCCATGAAGGACATGGGAATGCCGTATGTGTGCACTGACATCAGCTTCAACAAAGCTGTCTGGCCCAAAGGAATAAGGAATATCCCATACCATATCCATGTACAGTTGTCCAGAAAACGTAATGGGGATGAAGATTCACCAAACAAGCTCTATACATTGGTGACCCATGTCGTCACTTTCAAAAACCTACAGATGATCAATGTGGATGAAAATTAACAGCTGATTATAAAATAGTTATAAAACTACCTTCATGTGAAAAACAAACTTTCCTAGCAAACTAGGAATAAAAGGAAACTCCCTTAACCTGATAAAAGAATATTCATCAGAAATCTATAGCAAGTATCTTACTTAAAATTAAAATGTTAAAAGCATTCTTTTATAAATAAAGAATAAGAAAAATATGCCTGCTATCAACATTTCTCTTCCATTACTATACCAGAGGCCCCTCCCAGTGGAGTAAAATATTAGAAATTAAAAATATATGAATTAGAAAGAATACAAAACTCTCATTATTTGTAGATAATTTGATTTCTACATGGAAAATAGAAAAGAAATTATTAGGATAATAAAGTTTAATAAGGCTGCTAAATACAAACCCAACATATAAAAGTCAACTGTATTTCTATACAACATCAAGAAACAAAATATAATTTTAAAAAAATATTCTATTTATAAGAGTAAACCAGATATAAGGTACAGCAATAAATTTAACAAAAAGTATGGGGGTTAAGAGGCTCTTCCAGATTTGTTCCTTCCTTAGATATTCTGCCTCTGCCCTAGGGGTAGTGGCTGTTCCTTACATCTGTTTTTCCTATATTTTTATAGTTCTCTTCCCCCCTCATTAGGTCATCCCATTATAGTTAATAGTTCTTTGTATTAAGCTTTCTCTGCTCAAATTACTACATGATTTCTGTGTCCTGACTGGATCCTCACTGCATCCTGACTGACACAGGTATGTACTGTTTTTTGAAACTTTTGATCATGCATAAATATGTATGTAGTATGTACTGAGTCACAATACAAACTGTACTTCTTACTAAAAATTGTAAAAAAAATTTTAAAGTAAAAAATAGTAAAAAAATTTTTCATAGTAAAAAAATTTTTAAAGATTCTTGCTTAGGCAACTTCATCCATTCCCATGGCTTCGATTACCTCTTAAACAAAGGTTATGACTCAAATCCATGTGTCCTGCTGTTTCCATTCCCCCATCTCAGCTAGTCCAAGCTACTATCAGCTGTCACCAAGACTATTAACATAGACTCCTAAACTAACTACATTTGTTTCCTCTAATCCATTCTTACCACTACAACCAAAATCATCTTTTTAAAACACAAATCTAGTTATATTCTCCCACTCCAACCTTGCAATAGTTTACTATTGCTCTTAATAAATGACACAACTTTTTACCACAGCCTGTAAGATGCATATTTTCTCATTTTATTCCATGCCTCTTATTCCTGTATCTCTGTTGCAGCTACACAGTCACAGCTCCTTATATTCACCATGCTTCCTCCTATTACAGAGCTTTTCACAAATGCTATTCCTATGTCTAGAACACGGTTTCTTCCTCTTTTAAGTCCTAGTAATTCTTCAACTATCAACTCAAACATCACTTCTCTAATTTATCTGGATAGATAAAATACTCCTATTTTAAGTTCTCATCAGCACATATATAAAGTACTTAAACATTGCAGCTTTTCAGCTCTTTTTGTGATCATTGGATGAATTCGTATCTGCTTTACCAGACTGTAAGCTCCATGAGGGCAAACAGCATGTGCTTGGTACATAAAGCACAGCACATACTGCACTCAATAAATACTTATTCAAGGAATAAATGATCTGCAAGTCTCACGTGCAATTCCAGCAGGCAGCCACTAGAAGGCACCTCTGTTACATTTGTGCTGGAGTAATTACCACTATCATCAGTGCCTAAACGGTGCCAATTTTTATTTAAAAAAAAAAAAAAAAAAAAAAAACCAAACCTAATGCCATCGAGTTGATTCTGACTCATAGCGACCCTACAGTACAGAGCAGAACTGCCCCATAGGGTTTCCAAGGAGCAGCTGGTGGATTCAAACTGCCAACCTTTTGGTTAGCAGTTGAGCTCTTAACCACTGTGCTACCAGGGCTGCAAATTTTTTTTTTTTTTTAATAAGGAAAATTCTCTTTCCCAGAGGTCTTACCAGAGTAGTAGGTCCTAATCCTAATCCCTTCTGAGTAGTATCTTAGAAAATGGGGAGGACAAGGAAATAGACACACAGAAGGAAGACACCATTTGAGGATTTGTCTACAATCCAAGGATCACCAAGAAACATCAAGGCCTATCAGAAGCTGAAAGAGACAAGGAAAGATCTTTCCCCTACAGCTAGCAGAGAGGGAGCATAGCCGTACTGACACCCCGAATTTAGACTTCTAGCCTCCAGAACCGTGAGACAATTTCTGTTCTTTAAAGTCACCCACTTTGTGGTATTTTGTTATGGAGCCCTAGGAACTAAGACACTATTACAAATGGCAGTAGTAAATCTCAAATTAACCCTGTATCTGAAATATAAACAACATTTGACTATCACCTTCTTCTCAACTTTTCCTTGCTAACAACTGGAGGCTCAACTATATCACCTGCTTATACTATGAATAAATGACCTGGATAACGTTGAGCAACATCCTTCTAGTTCTGCAAAAATCTATAAAATATATAAAGTGCCTAGAAACTGCAACAGGCCCCTAAATTATATCCCTACATCCATTTTTTTAAATACGTTATTTTGGTTGTTGTTGAGAATATGCACAGCAGAACATCAATTCAACGATTTTCACCTGTACAATTTCAGTGACATTGATTATATTCTTTGAGTTGTGTAAGCATTCTCACCCTCCTCTTCCGAGTTGTTCCTCCTCCATTAACATAAACTCATTGCCCTCTAAATTTCCTATCTAATCTTTAAAGTTGCTGTTGACAATTTGATCTCATATAAATAGATCTTAAAAGAGTACAATGCTCAAGGCAGACGTTCTTTACTAGTTAAGCTAAACTACTGTTTGGTTTTAAGAAGAATTCAGGAGATATTTTTGGTTTAAAGATTATCTCAGGGCAATAGTTTTGGGGGTCCATCCACCCTCCATGGCTCCAGAAAGTCTGGATTCCATGAGAATTCGAAACCCTGTTCTACGTTTTTCCCTTTTTGATCAGGATTCTTCTAAAGAATCTTTGATCCAAATATTCAGTAATGGTAATCAGCACCATCCAGTTCTTCTAGTTTCATGGTAAAGAAGGTGGTTGTTCATGGAGGCAATTAGCCACATATTCCATTTCTTCCTCTTATTCCCGACCTTCTTTCTTCCTCCAAACAAACAGAGATCAACTGTTGTGCCTTGGATGTCTGCTTGTAAGATTTTAAGACCCCAGAAACTACACAAAGAACTAGGAGGTAGAACAGAAGCACTAAACACGTTATTAGGCCAATTAACTGGGATGTCCCATGCAACCATGACCCTAAACCTCTAAACTAAGAAACCAAATCCCAGGTGTTTGGTTGTACGTAAGCATCCTCAGCAGCTACTTTTTTTTTTGTCATTGTTGTGAATATATCTATCACACAACTTTTGCCAGTTCAACTTTTTACAGGTATACAACTTATCAACAGCAATTACAGTAATCAGCTATGCAACCCTACTTAATCAATGGGATTTTCCATCACTGTAAACTGAAGCTCAGTGCTCGATAAGTAATCGCCCCCTGGTTCCCCATCCCTCCACCCCTGGTAACCACTAACAGACTTTGGTCTCTATACATTTCCGTTCTTGTCTTCTTATATAAGTGAGGTCATACAATATTTGTCCTTTTGTGATTACTTATTTCACTGAGCAGAATGTCTTCAAGCTCCCTCCGTGTTGTAGCACGTATCAAGAGTTCATTTCTCTTAAGGGCTAAGTAGTATTCTATTATATATATGTACACATTTTGTTTATCCACTTGTCTGTTGATGGGAATTTTGGTTGTTTCCACCTTTCAGTTATTGTGTATAGTACTGCAATGAACATTGGTATACAAGTATCTGAGTCTCTGCTTTCAAGTCTTTTGGGTACATTCCTAGGAGTAGAATTGCTGGGTCATATGTTAATTCTATTTTTAGTTTTTTGAGGAACTACAACACTGTCTTCCATGACAGCTGTACCATTTTACATTCCCACCAACAATGGATAAGGGTTTCAATTTCCCCACACCCTTGCCAAAATTTGTTATTGTCTGTTTTATGGTTTTTTTTAATCTTAGCCATCCTCCCACTGCCATCAAGTTGATTCCAACTCATAGACCCTCAGGGCAGAGTAGAACTGCCCATAGGGTTTTCAAGGCTGTAATCTTTACAGAAGCAGACCGTCACATCTTTCACCTGTGGAGTGGCTGGTGGGTTCAAACTGCCAACGTTTCAGTTAGCCACTGCTCAAGCGCTTAACCACTGTGCCACCATGGCTCTTTAGCTATCCTAGAGGGAGTGAAATGGTATCTCACTGTGGTTTTGATTTCCATCTCTCTGATGGCTAATTACGTTGAGCATCTTTTCATATATTTGGTCCTGCTTCTATTTTTATCCCCCTATAATCTTATCCATATAGCATCCAAACTGATCCTTTAAAAACATAAACTGCATCGTGTCACTGACTGACTTCAATAATTAACAATAATAGCCAACGTTTATAGGGCACTTACCATGTGCCAAACACTATTCTAAGCATTTTACATGTATTTATTTATTTTTTATTGTGCTTTAGGTGAAGGTTTACAGCTCAAGTTAGTTTCTCAAACAAACATTTATACACACATTGTTATGTGACCCTAGTTGCTATCCCTATACTGTGACAGCACACTCCTCCTTTCCACCCCGGATTTCCCGTGTCCACTCAAGCAGCTCCTATCCCTTTCTGCCTTCTCATCCTGCCTCCAGACAGGAGCTGCCCATTTATTCTTGTGTATCTACTTGAACTAAGAAGCATACTCTTCATGAGTTATCATCACTTTATGTCTTATAGTCCAGTTTATTCTTTGTCTGAAGAGTTGGCTTTGGGAATGGTTTTAGTTCTGGGTTAACAGAGTCCGGGGGCCATGACTTCTGGGGTTTCTCCAGTCTCAGACACACCATTAAGTCTGGTCTCTTTACTAGAATTTGAGTTCTCTACTCCAATTTTCTCCTGCAAAGCACGTTACACGTATTATATCATTCAATACAAAAGTATGAGGTAGGTACCATTACTACCCCTTTTTTATATATTAAAAAAAACCATGTCACAAAAGATTAATTAATTTGCCAAGGCTGCAAAGCAGAAGCACTGGGATTGGAATCTAGGCATTTTGGCTCTAGAGATCATCTCTTAACCATTATGAAATACTTCCTCTACTACTCTTCAATCATTTAAAATAAAAAGCAAATTCCTTACCATAGCCTAGACCTTACTGTCATAATGTCTTCTTCACCAAACTCCTTACTTTGGGCTATATGGCCCTTCATAATCTGTTAAGCATCCTCATCTCCACCCTCATTTTATATCTCTATCTCCCCTCTCACACTGGCTTAATTCCTGTTCCTCAAAGACACCAAGTCCTTTCCTGCCTGTATTAGGATTCTTTGCTTGCAAACAACAATATCCACCTCAGGTTAACTTAGGCTAAAAATGCAACTTAGAAGAAAATCAAACAGTTCACAGAAGAGACAAGAAGCTGGAGAAGCAGGCATAAGAACTGAGCAGTTTGAAGCAACCAGGCAGGAAAATCCAACTGTATCACTGGGACAACGGCCTCAGGTGCCCACCGTCACTAAGATGAATTCCAACCAGTTTTTGTTTATTTGTTTTTTATTTTTGTCCTTAGTAGATTTAAAATTCAAAGTCGTGTGTTAGAGACTCTGATTGGCCTATCTTGTGTCATATGCCTGTATAAAGTAGCCCTTCCCTGCCACTCCACTATCGATCACACCAATTACTCGTATATCATTTTACTTAATTTCTTCATGACACTTTCTAGGATGATTTTCTCATTTGTTTCCTTGTTTACTGTCTATCTTCCTCCATACACACTAGTTTACAGGCTCCACGAAGATTGAGACTATGTTCATTTGATCATCAAAGATAAATAAATGATAGTATATGGTAGGCACAACGATCTTTTTAAAATGTAAATCAAATGATGTTACTCCTTAACGTAATGCCCTTTAATGCTGCCAACTGCCCTCAGACTAGAATATAAATCCTTGTCATGATGCGGCCCTGTTTAACTCACCATCTGCAGCCATATTGGTCTTTTGATAATCCCTAACACATGCCAAGCTCCCACTTTAGGAAACACGTCTGGAATAGTCCTCGGTGGGATCTTCATATGACTAGCTCCTTGTCAGCCTTTAAGTCTCAGTTAAAATAACACTTCCTAAGAGAAGCATTTCCATCACACTGTCTAAAATAGTTTTCCCCTCCTGAACTATTGTTTATCACGACACCGTTTATTTCTTCCATAGCATTTCCTAACCCATAATTATTTCATGTATAAGCTTACTTCTTTATTGCCTGTCTCCTCAACTACATAGTCTTGCTCCATGAGGGTAGACAGTATATTATATCTCCATAGCCTAACATAATGCCTGGGACTGAGTCAGTACTCAAGTATCTGTTGAAGAAAGGAGGACAGGAGGAATAATTGGTGTTTTCTAAGAGAAATTTTCTTTAGAAAAACTATCCCAATCTAGCACAGCAAAGGTAAGGTATTTCTACAGCTAAATTTTCTAATCTTCCTTCTAAAACTGAGTAGGCCAGGAAATAACTATTTTTACTTTGTCATGGACAATCTACTTTGCTTAGCTAAAGAAGAAATATCTTTGAAGACTCTTAGAGGAAATATGATGGGCTGAAATAGGGAAGAACACTTAAAAATAGTGCTAAGGGTAACATTAAGCCCAGACATACATATACTTCCCTAAGTATAGATGGGAGTTAGCAAAAGATTGAACATGACTCATGATCAAAGAGCAACTGGCACTGACATCCATATCTTAACCTTTCCTCCAATAAAGTTTTAGTACATTTAGTATCTCTACCTCCATCATTTGCCACGTAAGGATTTAGTTCTCAGTCTCCTGTGTCATTTCACCATCTTCTATTGTAATAAATCCACTGTGATTTCACCAAACATTAAGTCCTTCTTACCAAGTGCTCTTGCTACTGCCAGAAAAGGGATTTGGTCAATAATTGTGCTCCTTCGTACCGGTCCGTTGTGAGTGAGTCGAGGTCGTTTCCAAACTACACGATTCACTCCAGACTTGTTCATCACACTAAAAAATAAACAGAAAAGTTTATATAAATACTCAAAATGACTGAAATATAGCAACTAAGATAGTTCAATGTGTTAAATAACTAATAACATAAGAATATATTACAAGATAATAACTTATCTGCTTCAGATACAAAGATACATAATGCAAAATTCCTTTTCAGAGAGGAAAGATAAAATAGAGTTCGTTAGAAGGGAAGAATTTGAAGATTACTGTAGGAGGCCAGACAGGACAGAATGGAAATAATGAAGGGGAAAAAAGAGTGGATACCATGTCAAAGAAGAAAGCAAAAGGACTTAATAAGTATTAAAAAAAAAAAAAAAAAAAACACACACAAAAACAAGGAGGGGGCAGAGGGAGGAGGAAAAACAGCTTATGTGAAAAGAGTTTAAATAATGATCAAGAAAAGGTTATGCAGTTTTGAGCAGTTTTATTGGGGAGCACCACAGTAGCACTTCGGTTTTAGTATTTCTGATCTGAGGAATCAATAGGAAATACCATAATAGAAACATCTATGTATTTAGAGACCTTTGTAATTAATACTTTGAAACTAAACTTTTGGGAAACAGATCAGCTATAAAGCTGCAGACTGGGCAGATACAGAGCAAGAAAACTGTTAAAGCCAAAAAAAGTATGATTTTTTTTTTTTACCACATATTTGGATTAAGAAGGTCTGACTATGGTAGAATGTAACATGAAAGGTTTTGAAAGGAACCGAATCAAAAAACAAGACGATTAGCTGGTAAAAAGAAGAACAGATGGAAGCATCAAGCAGAAGCCAAGGAAGGATCATTTTAAAAAAAAAAAAAAAAAAAAAATCAGTATCAGAGAATGAGACCAAGGAAAAGTCCACTGATTATGATAATCAGTTTATTACTGGTTACCTTCAAGACTAGTTCTAGTAGAGCCAAAAACAAAAGCAAATGACCTCAGATTAGAGAACAATGTCTAGTGAAGAATAAAAATAGTAAATACATAACAAGCTAAAAATTTGGGAGAGGGGCAAGGGGCAGCAGAAAAAAGTAACTAGTACACAGAAGAGTCAGTTCACTTGGAAACATGGTTAATTCTTTGGGCAAAACAAGTAAAAACAAAAAATAGAGATCGTCACCCAACCTATGCTTGTTGTTGTTAGGTGATTCCAACTCATGGCAACTTCATGTGTGTCAGAGTAGAATTGTGCTCTATAAGTTTTCAAGGCTGTGACCTTTTAGAAGCAGATCACCAGGCCTGTCTTTCGAGGTGCCCCCGAGCGTGTTCAAACCTCCAACCTTTCACTTAGTAGTCAAGTGCATAATTGGTTGTGCCATCTAGGGACTCCCAAACTATGCCTGGCATGACTAAAATGGGATTAATGTGAAATAAAACTGAATTTTAAATCAATGTAATCATAATCTGGCTAAAAGAAAAAAGAAAAAAAAAAAAGCCAACAGAAGGGGAGTGTGTCTCTGGAAGACTGGAAAAGGTGGAGGAAGAGTGGCAAAGAACATTTCCAGGAAACAGTATTATCTTTTCTGATATAATGTTCCCCTAACAAATATATACATATGCAGAAGTTGAGTCCTAAGTCTCTCACAGGTAGATGACATTAAGACCATCTAATTACATCTCCTAACTCAGGTTTCAGGTGCACCCAGAAACCCTTTGACTATCATCTGAATTTTTCATTTAATCTACAGGATGAAGATAATGCAGACTAGTTGACAGTAATTAGTCACTTCTTGTCACTTATTTTTCTCATTATTAATGAGTAATATGACATCCTGATTTATATACTAGTCTCTTGTTGGTTTACTATGCTGAGTTTGAGTAGCATGGCTCTATCCTTCTAAACCTAATGGACTAAATATAGCTACACTGAAACTGAACTGACTTCAAGATATGGAAAGCTTAAGATCAGACAGACAATGGTGACCACCTCCAAAGGACTGTCATTATGAAATGACACCTACACGGCAGACAGCCAGGTAACCTCTATCTCATCTATGGATTCTCTCTATTCTAAATTCAGATGTATGAAGATGCTAGAGAAAGAAGAGATAATGAATGAAATAAAGTCCAAAGGGACACAAAATAAAGGCATGAATCTCATAAATGAGAAAAGATCCATCTTCCTCTGAGCCAATAAAAAGATGAATATATAGCAGAAGGGGAACAGTCTCAATTTTCTTTCTAAAGTAGAAGACAAGTTCATGTGACTAGGGCAGTCAAGGAGGTTTGCCAACTAAAACTTTCTGCAATGACAGAAATGTACATTCTGTGTAATCCAGCGTGGTAGCTGCTAGTCATGTGAGGCCACTTAGAACCATAAATGTGGCTACAGTGAATGAGAAATTGAATTTTTAAATTTATTTCATCTTAATTTATGTTTAAATTTACACACCCACATGTGGCTGGTGGCTATGGTAGCATAGTGAAGGATTAAAGCAAGTACAGAATGATCAGAAAATACTGATGTTAATGTAAAACAGAAATTCAAGAGAGTCACTTGTTTTGCCATCCCTTTTAAAAGCTAGTTTCTCAATTCTGAAAGAAACATTGTTCTAGGTCATAGCAAGAGTTAGAATCTCAAAGGCAATCATTTTGTTACATGATGCTTTCTTTAAGGCTGAGCCTTAAAAGCAAACAGCAAAGCAAAGACTGACTGCCACTCATAAGAATCTATAATACACAAGGGCTGCAATTCTCACTGCAGGAGGCCAACAATATTCTGCCTTCATACCACCTTGAGCTCTACTGTTCTTCCCTAAACCTTCTCACCAACAAAGTAAGGCTTAATACTTAAGTAATTACAGTAACTACCCAAACTGCTTTTAATATAAAACCAAACCAAACCAAATCCACTGCCATAGAGTAGATTCTAACTCACCTATAGGACAGAGTACAACTACCTCACAGTGTTTCCAAGGCTGTAAATCTTTACAGAAGCAGACTGCCACATCTTTCTCCCAAGGAGGAGTGGTGGCTTCAAACGGCCAACTTCCGATTAGCAGCCAAGCATTTTAACCATTGTTTCACCAGGGATCCCTGCTTCCAAAATAACTATACTGAAATTCTCTTGAAAATATCTAAGGATATTATGGTCTGTCTCTGAAGAACAAAAGACAAATAATGATACTAGTTAAAATATGAAGTTTTAAATCCAGGATTAAAAACTCAAGGCAATCTTACAAGAGATGCTGTTTTCATTGCACTGCCTGCTACCGTCCTGTATAATGAAAAAGCATGCAAAAGGAATAATACGATATGCAGAGAGCAGACTAAGCAGCAACAGAAGGCTGGAAAAACAGAACTTTGGCCAGTTGCCTAGGGTGAGACGGAAGGAAAGGAGGAAATAATTTAAAATAAAACAGTTCAATTTGTACAAAAGACACCTGCTCCCAAATGGCACAGCGAACCTATCCAAATGTCCAGATGGTATTTTAAATAATAAGGCAAAAAATCTGAACTCTAAAAAAAAAGAGGGAAGGGGGTAAAATTTAATACATTTACACCAAAGAAAACAATTCTAAATTACAAGTAGAAAAATAAATAGACCAAGAAAAAGATATATATATATGCTAAAAGAAAATCAGTGAGAAAGGACCAGACCTGCCAATACTAAAACATATAATAAAACCTCAATTGCAAGTATATATATAGTACTAGCACATGAACAGACAGGGAAAACAATTAGAAAGCCCAGAAAACAGACTCTAATATATGTGAGAATTTAGTTTATAACTGCAAAGTCCGCGTTGCATGACTACCAGCAGTGGTATCACTGTAAGTGTGAAGAATGACCTTCACACTCTCAGGATCAAACAGACTGTAGCCTGAAACCACGTTCAATTAGCTTTTGGGTAATAGGACAGGAAACACAGCATGGCAGCTTCAGCCATGTTGTCTTCAGCAGGGATCCTTACAGAAACTCAGGAGTTATTTTCTAGTAACAAGTAACAGCTTAGTTGTAAGTAAACAAGACCACACAGTTAGATAGAGAACAACCTAGCTTATGCAAGCTTCATGTGCCACAGAAATCAGCATCTTCTAGTAGCCCATGACTGTAGCTTCCTGATCTGTACCAGTCAAACCGCATGCACATAGGAAGCTGAGGCCTGTGCTTCCCAAAAGAAAGTTACAATCCATTCAAAATCACCCCTATTAGAGGCAGTTCCATTCAAGGATCATTCTTACAATAAGAAACATTGCCTTTAACCACAGAAACAATGATAGGAGAAGACAAACTCAAAGTCATCTTTCCATGACAAATGGGTTTAGACCTAGTATTAACCCTTCTAATCAGTAAGGGAAAGATGTGTAACTGTTTACATGGCCAACTACAAAGAAATATTAAGTTATATCTCCACCATACATCTTAGATTTTAAAATTTCTACTGCTGGTAGAGGTGTTAATTGGCACAACCTCTGTGAAGATAAATTGTTATCAATATTTCAAACACACTCCTCTTTGATCCAGCAATTGCTCCTCCAAATATACTTACATATGGGCAAAAGATCCACGAGCAGCGTTTTTCATTTTACAGCACTGTTTGTAGTAACAAAAAATTAGAAATAAAAATATATCAACAGGACACTAGTTAAATAAATGATGGTGTATCTACATATTTGATTGTATATGAATATCTCCCTACCAAAGGATACACAGTAACATCGGTTGCCTGTGTATGGAGGGAAACCAGGTGGCCTGTGGAACAGTGGTAGTTGAGAGATATGTAAATAAAAAATTCCATCACCCAGAATACTGTTAACATTTGGTGTATTTCTATCCTAGTCTGTTTTTCTGCATAGTTAGATACCAAAACCCATTGCTGTCAAGTTGATTCTAACTCATAGTGACTCTATAGGAGAGTAGAACTGCCCCATAGGGTTTCCAAGGCTGTAATCTTTACAAAATCAGACTGCTACATCTTTCTTCCACAGAGTGGTTGGTAGGTTCAAACCGTCAACCTTTTTGGTAGCAGCCAAGCACTTAAATCACTGCGCCCCCAGAGCTCCTTGCATAGTGATAGCACTACAAGTATAATTTTATATCCTGCTTTTCTGTCATCAATAAGCATTTTTTCCTTATCATTAGAAATTCCCCATAGTATGTGGCAGTTCAGTATACTCCTCTATCTTATATTTGAAATTGTTCACAACATCGTGATTTTTTAAAAAAATCCATAATCATTATTATATAATGTCTACATCATATTCAGTGTTATGAATATGTACTATAAAATACTTAACTGTTCTCCAGCTGTTGGGCCTTCAAGTTATTTCCAGTCTTTAAAAGTCATTAAACAATGCTACAATCATATATTTTTGTCTACACTTCATATTCTTCTAGATTCCTGAAATTACTGAGTCAGTAAACATTTAAGGCTATTGGTATGTATTATAATCTATATAGGTCTTACCAATTTATAATCCTACCAACAGCATGTGAAGGTATCCACTGAAGAAAATACTGAGGCGTATCTCTTTGGTGTTTTAATCTTTGCTAATCCAACAGCAGGAAATACAGTTCATTTCAATAATGGTAAACATTCTTTCAAATGTTTACTATTCTTTCACTTTTTTTGGTACAAACTCCCTCCTTTATCCTATCTGGGGGCAGGGGTGTCTTAGTGTTTTTCTTCTTGATTTGTTGCACTCTTTAAAGTTTCAGGAAATAAAATACTCTTCCCTAGTTTATAATTTCTCTGAAAAAGACCAGTATTTATTTAATAAAAGCAAGAAATAAGATACAAGTAATAATATCATGGTAAGACTTTAGTTAGAACGATTACTCAGAAAACACTGGACTCTATTTAACTAGCCTCACACCTTCAATTTCAAAACGTTAGCATTGGGTTAATTTTTCAAATTTTCTCATGTTATTCACTCCCTTGATTTTTAGTAGAATCTTAAATTTTAATGTAGATGATAAAAATATTATGGTGAAATCAATTTTAGTGTCTAGTTTGCAAACTACTTACATTGAGATACTATGTTGAAATAAAGAAAAGAAAACAATAAGAAAGGTTTTCAGGAAATCTGACTTAGAAATCAAAGAAAAAAGCTTAAGGTTAGTTCTAATTTAACTCTTTACCCAAAGCCAGATTCAAACTGTTCTATTCTGGAACTACAAGGGCTGTTCAGCCCAGATTTTAAAGAAGGTCATGCTGATCAGTATTTAAAAGAAGGTTTTCAATTAGACCTTGTATGTACTGTTACTTGAGAACCACTAAAATGTCATCTCCCTTTGGACCCATTATCAGAAATATAACAGTCAATTCAAAATAATGAGATAAATACGAATGCTCATGGTATTGTATCAGGCAAACTAAAAACTCGTAACACTGAGAAAGAAAGTAACTTTGTTAAAAGGGAGAAGTAGGTCACTGGTTAGAAAAACAGAAAAGGACTAAACAGAACCAACAGAGGAAAGACAAAACAGCACAATGATTACCTCCCACCAAGTCCTTCGATTCGTTCTCTTTCCTTGGGAAGTTCTGGCTTATGGTCCTGTGTCACCTCCACAGCTCTCACAAAATCATCTTTTGGGTCATCCTGAACTCCAAGAACCACCCCTGAGTCTCCCACGTGAGCTACATACATCTTCATGCCCCGTATGATAACCACACTGGCAGTTGTCCCTGACGTGCTGGGAAGACCTGTCATAGTCTTGGGCCATTCTGCTGTAATAAGAAATAAAATACTTTATTCTTCCAGGTATAAACATGAATACTGTGTCAGAAAACAAATAGTAACATATATTGAATTAGCACGTTAAAATTTAAATTAACATAGGAAAAAATTTAAGAAAATATTTTGAAAGCTATTCAAGAAGGGTTTGTGTTAACCCATTACTCAACATATTAATAATTTAATTCCATAAATAACAATTACATTACAACTATCCAACCAATCCTAAAATGAAAATATTCCAGGAAAGATTTACATATAATTTTTAGTCCTACACTTAGAGGGAAGGATCTGTTGACAGCTTTGATACCACACAGCCAGTAGTTTAATTTCTTAATCTCTCTTCAAGAAGATTTTCAGGAAAAGCTATTTCATTTGCTTTTTAAACAACTATTCTGAATATTCATAACCTAACAAAGAACCTTCACTGGGCACTTACTGTATGCCAACCTCTGTGCTAAGTTTTTTACATCCATTATCTTAAACAATACTGTAACAAATCTACAAGATACATAAGATTATTCTTATTTTTATTTTACAGATAAGGAAATCAATATTTTGAATGGTTAAGAAACTTGCTCGAAACAATTCAAATATTAAACAGCAGAGCCCCCATATATTTAATTCCAAAACCTTTACTGTCTAATTAAATTTACTGTCATTCAACAATTCTGAAATATTCTATAATACTTAACAAACTATAACTTATAGTTCAAGATTACAGACTGAGTCCAAGCACTGACATATTTATTCTCCCCATGAAAATCCCACTGAAAAGACAGAATATAAATATTAGAAAAAGTTCACAGCAGTCATAAAACACTGGAAAATTCCTAAACAGATGGGATTATTTGAAGGAAGAGTTTGAAACATGTAATTCAATGTAAGTAAAACCAGCAGCCAGTAAAGAAGGTAGTAGGTCAGTTTTCCCTGTTAAAAGTCCCAGAAAAGCCTAAGCTCAGGGGCAATGGCAAAAGCTGTGGGCAGAAATAGATGGCAGAAAGTCGGCAGATTAATTTAAAAACTTCAGGAACTAGGTCAGTGCCTAAGCTCTCTGCACATTAAGGTGAGACATTTTAGTCTTTAAATTGCAACTAACTATAATATCTCTCTTTTAAGGAAAGCAGTGGATATGCTGATAGGGACAGCAGGGTCTCAACAGTGGATAGTGGAAGGACCAGCCCTAAAAATACTGGGCAGAGGGCCGGGCAACTTTCATATCCATAAGGAATGAGAAACACTGAAATGTTTTCTAATATATTCAGGCTAAATAGTTATTATCTCTTTTCAATGTTATATACTCTGAAAAGACATTCTCTGAAGCCTAAAGGAAAGTACACCTTTCCATCTTGTCTCACAAATGGAACCCACCTACACAGTGCCTTGTCACTCACAACAGAGGCCTGCTTGGGGTATATGAAATAATAGCCCTCACAATTGCTTAGGGAAATCAGAACAGCTACCAAAACTGATCAAGCTACAAACTCATATAAAAAAACAAAAAAAATCAAATCTGTTGCCGTCAAGTTGATTCTGACTCATAGCAACCCTACAGGACAGAGTAGAACTGCCCCATAGGGTTTCCAAGGAGTGGCTAGTGGATTCGAACTGCTGACCTTTTGGTTAGCAGCCATAGCTCTTAACCACTGCACTACCAGAAATTCATATATATAATACATATTTATGCAATATATAAAACTAACAATCATTTAATATAGGGATAAATGTAAAGGCACTGCAACAGAACCTGACACATACTAAGAGCTCAATTAATGTTAGCTAATTCTTTTTGCTGCCATGCTTAAGAAAAGCAAACAGCCTGACTAGCACCAAGAGAAACCTGCAAAGGGAAAATGGCCCCCAAACAAACATTTCGGGAAACATCAAAAGAATCTATAAATTATTGGCACTGATAACAAAGTTCAGCAAGGTTCCTAGATACAAACACTGTTACACAAAAAAAATCAGTTTTATTTCTATATAGCAGCAACAAAAAATTTGTAAAATGTAACTTTTTTAAAAAAAGATACCATCCACATAAAAGTACCATACAATCCAGCAATCCCACTTCTTGGAATAGATCCTAGAGAAATGAGAGCCGTCACATGAACAGATATATGCACACCCATGTTCACTGCAGCACTGTTCACAACAGCAAAAAGATGAAAACAACCTACGTGTCCATCAATGGACAAATGGATAAACAAATTATGGTATATTCACACAACAGAATACTATGCAACGATAAAGAACAACGATGAATCCACGAAGTATCTCATAACATGGATGAAGCTGGAAGGCATTATGCTGAGTGAAATTAGTCAGCTGCAAAAGGACAAATATTTTATGAGATCACTACTATGAGAACTCAAGAAAAGGTTTAAACACAGAAGAAAACATTCTTTGATGGTTAGGAGGATGGGGAGGGAGGGAGAGGGGTATCACTAACTAGATAGTAGACAAGAATTATCTTAGGTGTAGGGAAGGACAACACACAATACAGGGGAAGTCAGCACAACTGGACTAAACCAAAAGCTAAGAAGTTTCCTGAACACCACACAAGGTTGATGACAAGGACCTTCCCCTAGAACTGATGGAGAGAGAAGGTCTTCAGCTAGAGCTGGCACCCTAATTTGGACTTCTAGCTTCCTAAACTACTAGAGAATAAATTTCTCTTTGTTAAAGCCATCCACTTATGGTATTTCTGTTATAGCAGCACTAGATAGCTAAGACATACAGTATACAAGTAGTTCAACTATTTACAAAAGGCACCTAAAACAAAACAGAAAGAAAAAAAAAGAGCCTTAAAATAAAAGTATATTCAAAGACACATTATTGATATTGTTTAAATCAAAGGTTTGGTCGAAAGTATTAAAATGTACAAAGATATTTTGCAATGATATAAAAATACCAAATCCAAGCTTTCCCTATTCACTTGAAATGTCACCTTTATCATATGCTACATTTTGCCTCAGATCTATTTCTGGACTCATTTTACTAATCTATTTACAGTGCTTTTTAATAATTAGAAATTTAAATATTCCTTATTATTCTTTTTTGCAAAATTCTCTTAAGTATTTCTGCAAATTTATTTTTCCAGAGGAACTTTAGAAGCAACTAGCAAAATTAAAAAAACTGTTGCGATTCTAATTGAACTGCCCTAATTTTATACAATAAAGAATCAACATGTTTAAATATTAAGTGTTTTTCTTAATTAAAGCAAAACCAAACCAAACCCCTTGCTACAGAGTTGATTCAGACTCATAACAACCCTACAGGACAGAGCAGAACTGCCCCACAGGGTTTCTAAAGAGCAGCTGGTGGATTCGAACTGCCGACGTTTTGGTTAGCAGCTAAGCTCTTAACCACTGTGCCACCAGGGCTCCTCTCACTTTAAAAACCAATCCCACTGCCATTGAGTCAATTCTGACTCATAATGACCCCATAGGGTTTCCGAAGCTGTAAATCCTTATGGAAGCAGGCTGCCACATCTTTCTCCCGAGGAGCCACTGGTGGTTTCAAACCACCAACCTTTTGGTTAGCAGTCAAACGTTTTAACCACTGTGCCACCAGGGCTCCTTCCTCTCATTTTAGCCCATATTTAATAGTATTAATTATACTGTATACCTGTCCACTACCCATTCCCCACTTCTCTTAGAAGCATCCCAATTTTGTTCTGGGGAACTGCATAGCCTCCACTGCATACAGTGCATCTTAGACAGAATGACCTAAAGACAGAGAACTCCTGGAGCTGATTCATCCCAAAGACAAAACCTTTCAATGAGTGTCCACTGGATCCTGTCACCTAGGTACCGAAGGTATCCTGGTTTTTGTCAGTTTTGAGACCTGGTTTTGAGTTTTTAATTCTGTGAGCTATCCAATATTGTTCCAATAAAGATTCCCCCCCTTAATGTACACTTAAGTCAGTTTGTTATTTTTTTTTAGTGTGCTTGTAGAAAACCAAGGTTTTTTTTTATTGTACTTCAGGAGAAGCTTTACAGAACAAATTAGCTTCTCATTAAACAGTTAGTACACATATTGTTTTATGACATTGGTTAACAACCCCACTACACGTCAACACTCTCCCTTCTTGACCTTGAGTTCCCTATTACCAGCTTTCCTATCCCCTCCTGCTTTCTCGTCCTTATCCCTGGGCTGGTGTGCTCCTTTAGTCTCATTTTATGGGCCTGTCTAATCTTTGGATGAAGGGTGAACCTCAGGAGTGACTTCATTACTGAGCTAAAAGGGTGTCTGGGGGCCATACTCTCGGGGTTTCTCCAGTCTTTGTCAGGCCAGAAAGTCTGGTCTTTTATTTGAGTTAGAATTTTGTTCTACATTTTTCTCCAGCTCTGTCTGGGACCCTCTACTGTGATCCCTGTCAGACCAGTCAGTGGTGGTAGCCGGGCACCATCCAGTTGTACTGGACTCAGCCTGGTGAAGGCCGTGGTAGTTGTGGTCCATTAGTCCTTTGGCCTAATCTTTCCTCTGGTCGTTAGTTTTCTTCATTCTCCCTTGCTCCCAAGGGGGTGAGACCAGTGAAGTATCTTAGATGGCTGCAGTTTGTTACTTTTAAAGAACTGTAATACAAAACTAGTACCACAAAGTAGGTTGCAGGGAACAACAGGCAACAGACCCTTAGAAAAACATCAATTAGTTATATAGCCAATGTGGGGTTGAAGCCACTAGGATTCTCATTCATATTCCATGTGTTCTGTTATAAGTGATATTACCTTTGGTTCCTTGATTAAAGTGGTATCTGCACTCTTCTTCACTGTAATCTTTTTCCTTTTCTAATTAATATTTTGTGAGGAGCCCTGGTGGCTTGGCTGCTAACCTAAATGTCAGTGGTTTGAACCCACCAGGCAGTCTGCTTCCATAAAGATATACAGCCTTGGAAACCTTATGGGGCAGTTCTACTCTGTCCTATAGGGTCGCTGCTGGAATCAACTTGACAATTCTGACTTGACAGCAACAGATTTTTTAAGTATTTTGTGGGAGGTAATTTGAGAATATATAAATATCCTGTTCCTTTTTACTCTCTAGTTTTAGCATTCATCGATGCTTCTTGGCTGAATTAATTACTATTATCATGATTGCCAAACGTGAGTGTTTTCTCATTTCATCATTCCTTTCACATTTATTAATAGACAGTCTACTATACAGAAAAGCTTTCTCATTTCTTTATTTATTCATCAGTATTAACTCATGATTCCTATTTCAGTCAATGACCATAATCCATCGTTGTTGTTGTTAGATGCAGTCAATCACAACTCATAGCAAGCCCATGTGACAGAGGAGAACTGCCAAATAGGGTTTTCTATGCTGTCATCTTTATGGGGGCAGATCGCCAGGTCTTTTCTCCCGTGGAGCCTCTGGGTTGGTTCGAACCACAAACCTTTCAGTTAGCAACCGAGAGCTTAACCCTTGCGCCACCAGGGCTCCTCATAATCCATTACTATCCTTATTTGGAGCCTAGTGGCGCAGTGGTTAAGAAACTGGCTGCTAACCAAAACATCAGCAGTCTGAATCCACCAGCCTCTCCTGGGAAACCCTATGGGACAGCTCTACTCTGTCCTATAGTGTCACTATGAGTCAGAATCAACTCGACAGCAACGAGTTTATCATAACTTGTTTTGATGCTGAAATTATCCTACATTTGACTGACAGCAGCTCCTTCAAAATGGCTCTGGGTTCTTTTGATGTGTTCTTATCATTCTTTGAGCACTTCCTTGCTTTCTGGCTCTTCTTGCAGTTCCTTGTCCCAGTCTATACTGGAGTGCTGCTGCTCCCTGGCCTTCTCAGTGGACAAAGCTAAGGAAGATATATGTATGTGTACACACACACACACACACACACAGATTTACATCTATATTTATTTCCATATCTATCTATCTGTAAAACTCCCATCAATACCTACACAGATACTTCCAATTCCAATTTATGCGACAAGGTGCATTGTAGTTTTTCCCTTTTGTGGTGTAAGGCTTAAAATTAAGGCCCAATATTATGTGCTGTCTTGATTCTGAAACTAGGAGGGAATGAAAGGCCCTAACCACTCTGTTCCCACCATACAACCCTCCTTATTGACGGGACCAGGCACAGTTCCTGTTTATCCCTGTGTATATCACACATACATGTATAATAACAATTCTAAATTTGTACCTCTAAAAAAAAAAGATGCAAAAATTAACAAAATCACTTTTATAATGAGAGACTAACACCTTTTTCTTAGTATAATAAAGCAGGTAACAAATAGACTACTAAATTTTTGGAGAATACCATTAGAAAGCTTGATCTACTGGACATAACAAAGAAAAATGAGCCTAACAATAAGCTTCCTCAAGTACATATAAAAATGCTACAAAATTTTACCACATACTGGGTCAAAACAAGCATAAATAAATACCCAAGAATCAAGAAACATGCTCTCTGGCCACAGTACAGTTCAGTGAAAAACTAAAAATAATTTTAGTCTATGTATTTGGAAATTTTGAAAACTTTTTCAAATAATTCATAGGCCAAAGAATAAATCATAATGAAAATTTAAAAATACTCAGAAGTAAATGATAATGAAAATAAAACACTGAAATTTGTGGAAGGCAGTGCTGTGCTTAAGGGGAAATTTATAGTTTGAAAGGTATAAACCAGGTGTCATCCAGTCAATTCCAATTCATGGTGAACCCATGTGTGTCAGAGTAGAACTGTGCTCCATAGGGTTTTCAATGGCTGATTTCAGAAGTAGATTGCCAGGTCTTTCTTCCAAGGCACCTCTGGGTACTCGAACCTCCAACGTTCTGGTTAGCAGCCAAGCGTGTTAAACATTTGCACCACAAAAGGATTAAAATTAGAAGTTTAGCAAAGTTTCCAGATAAAAGATAAAAAATATAAAAGCAATTGTTTTTCTATACCTAGCAACAGTTTAAAACTGCAACTTTAAAAAGACACTTGAGTGATGTCATGGAAAATAGAATCGGGTGCTCAAAGAATCCGTTCTCTCCACTGAAACAACCATAAACTGGTAAAGATAGAATCAACATTTTCTGGAATCTAATCCAAAACTTACATCAAGGACTGCTTGATGAAAAAAGGGGCAGCTGATTTTTTGGTAAGAGACCATTTTTGCTCACCTGCCTACCATCTCCCAGTCCCCATGAAGTAGCAGCCATGAGGATGGCAGCCCGCGTTTGTGGTACAGTTTGCTGGTACCAGGCACTAATATAGACTTTGCTCTTAAAGCCCGGTAGTTGTACATTTTGATCTGTCTTGTGGTTCCCCAAGGGACTGGTGCAGAGGCAGACCTTTATTTTGAACCTCCTTCCCCTTAGGCTAGAACAGTGTCTGTCAAAAGATTTAAAGATACACGCTGCCCATTTCTGCCTGATGCAAGGGACAGAGAACAGGGCAAACAGCAGACAGACCCAATAAAGCCCAGGAAGGAGGAAGCATAAGGGCTTAGAAGAGGGAATAAGGCCTCTTATATGGAGGAAGAGAGTGCAACGTGCATGCCCAGAACCAGATGCATGTTCAGAAAGACACAAGAGACCCTAAGTTTACACCTCTAGTGGATCTGCAGACTCCATGCAAACAGAAGGTGAAAGCAAAGGCAGAGCTATAGACAACCTGGCTCAGTACTGAAGGAGTGCTCCAGCTCAGACCTAAGCTGCAAAGACTGCAAGAGTAGTATTTTCCCCCTCTTTTTGACTTCAGGTGTTTAAGGAATGCTCTGTCAGGTCACTGGCTGACAACTGAGATAACAAAATAGCGACTTCAGTGATCACCCATGACAAAGAATACAGAATTCGCAAAAATAATCTGGAAAAATCACTAAATAAACACATGACTGCAGCCCCCAACAATCAGTAACAGCAAACTCTGGGGAATGGGGAGAATCTGGTAAGGGTCTAGTACCCAGAATATATAAAGAACTCTTACAACTCAACAACAAAAAGACAAACAACTCAATTTAAAAACCAGGCAAAGGATCTGAATAGAAATTTCTCCAAAGAAGATGCACAAATGGCCAACAAGCATGTGAAAAGATGCTTAACATCATTAGTCATTAGGAAAATGCAAATCAAAATCACAGTGAGGTACTACTTCCCACTCACTAGGATTACTATAATTAAAAAAAAAAAAGAAGGAAGAAAAATAACAAGTTTTGGCAAGGATGTACAGAAACTGGAACCCTCATACACTGCTGGTGGGAATGTAAAATGGTTCAGCCACTATGGAAAACAGTTGGACAGTTCCTCAAAAAGTTAAACATTGAATTAGCATATGACCCAGCAATTCTACTCCCAGGTAAATAGCGAAAAGAAGTGAAAACTAGTACTGAAACTTACATGTATACACATGTTAAAAGTAGCACTAATCACAACAGCCAAAAAGTGGAAATAGCCCAAATGCTCATCAACAGACGAATAGATAAACAAATTGTGGTATGTGCATACACCAAACCCGTTGCCACTGAGTAGATTCCGACTCACAGCAACCCTACAGGACAGAATAGGCTGCCCCATAGGGTTTCCAAGGCTACAGTCTTTAAGAAAACAGTGTAGCTGGTAGGTTTAAACAGCCTACCATTGGTTAGCAGCCCAATGCTTAACCACTGCACCACCAGGGCTCCTTAGATGCATACAATGAAATATTATTTAGCCATAAAAAAGGAATGAAGTACTGATACATGCTACAACACGGACGGACCTTGAAAACATTAAAGAAGCCAGAAACAAAAGGCCACATATCGTATGATTCTGTTAAATAAAATATTCAGAACAAATCTACAGGGACATAATGTAGACTGGTGGTTACCAAGGGCTGGAGGAGAAAAGGGAATTGGGAGCAACTGTTTAATGGGCATAAGGTTTCCTTTTGAGGTGATGAAAATATTCTGTAACTAGATAGAGGTGGCAGTGGAACACTAATTGCCACTAAGTATTCAAAATGGCACTGAATTATTAACTTTAAAATGGTTAATTTTATGTAATATGAAGGTCACCACCAGGGAAAAAAAACAACAAAAAAGATATCCTATGCAATAACAAAAAATATAAAGTACCCATGACCAAATCTTATTAAAGATGTACACAAAATTTATGGAGAAAATCATGAATTTTTATTGAAAAATAAAATGGAGCCATACCATTTTTATAGATAGACTTTATTATAGACATAAATTCTGCCCAAATTGAAGTATAGATACACACAATGCTATCAAATTCTCTAAAGATTGTGTATGCATGTGTGTGTGCCTGCGTGTGTGAGTGTGTGGGGGGAATTTAAAAGCTAATTTAAATTTACATAGAACTTAAGAGCTAATCTGAATTTATATAGAAGAGCAAAAGTCCAAGAACAACCAAGTTTGGAAAAAGAAAAATAATGGTAAGGAGGAGACTCAGTATAAGAGATATTAAGACTTTATAAAGTCATAATAATTAAAACAGTATGGTCCTGAGATAGGTAAACAGACCAGAAGAACAAAATAGAGAATCCAGGAAAAAAAATACATATATGAAAACTTGATATTATAGAGCTGTTCTTGCACCCTAATGGGGAAACGGTGCTAAAATAATTAGATATCCAAATAGAAAATAAAATAAAAATATACCCAACCTCATAGTACCATAAAAATCAATTCAGTATGGATTAAGGACCTAACTGTGAAAAGCAAAACTTTAAACCTTTTGGAAGAAAACACAGCGACATCTGTTAAGGTACAGAAAGATGTCTTCAATAAGACTCAAAAAGCAAGAACTATAAAAGATCTACATTAAATTTAAGATCTTTTGTTCATTAATAGACATCATGAAAAAATTAAATAGACGAGTTGAAAACTAGAAGATATTTACAACCTATATAACAAAGAGTTGGTATCCAAAACACATAAAGAACTTCTATAAATCAGTAAGACAGCAATTCAATTACATGGGCAAAAAAAATGAAAAGGTATTTCATAAACAGAAAACACAAAAGGCACAAACATAAAGATGCTCAACCTCAGTCAGTAATCAGGGAAACGGAAATTAAAACCACAATGAGATACAACATCATACCAACCAGACTGGTACAAAATGTAGTCTAACAACTACAAGTGTTAGCAAGGTTATGGGGCAACCATAACTCTCCTACACTTTTTGGGGACAGTGCAAACTGGTACAAACGTTTGGAAAAGCAATTTGGCAATATCAAGTAAAGGCAAAAATGTACATACCCTATCACCTAGCAATTGTTATCTTAATATTCTAGAGCAGGGTCAGCAAACCATTTCTGTGAAAGGCCAGAGAGGAAATATTTTCAGCTTTACTAGCTCTGTCGTAACTACTCAACTCTGCTGTTGTATCGTGAAAGTAGTCACAGACAACATATAAATGGATAATCGTGGCAGTATTCCAATAAAATTTTATTTAAAAAAAAAAATAGTGGCAACCCATTTCACTGTGGGCTGTAGTTAGTTCACCAATCTCTGACCTAGAAAAAGTTCCAAACGTGAAAAAGAAAAACACGTACAAGAATGTTCCCAGCACCATTGTTGTTAATTATAAACAGCTGGAAACCTAAATATCCATTAAAAATAGAATGAATGGGCACCATGGTGGTATATCTGTACTATCCATAAATGAAAATGAACAAACCAGAGCTATAAGTAACAACGTGAAGGAATCACAAATACTGAACCAAAATAGCAAGACCCAAAGAACATACAGTTAGATGTCAGTTATGTTATAAAAAACATGCAAAATGTTTTATACATTGTTTAGAGGTACAACCCGACTTAATAAAATTACTAAACAAAATGTGTAAATAATAAACATGAAATTCAGGATTTAGGAGAGGAGTTGCCTCTTGTGGGGAGGAAAAAAGATCTGGTAAGTACAGTTAGAGACCAGGGCTTCGATTACACTGGCAATTGTTAATTTTTTTAAGTTGGGTTATGTATAGGTGTTTATTATATCATTCTTTATACTTTATTTCTGAAATATTTCATGATATAGTTTAAAGATTCAAAAAAATAAAATTTTACCTATTTAAGGTAAAAGCTAATTAGAATTTAAGTTTCTTCCTTATCACTAAAATTAAATCAATTCTGTGGCTGCAGAGATTATCTAATAATGATCAAAAGTAATGACTAACAAAAGTGGAAAAATTAGTACTTGATAAATAATAGTATTATGGCAAACAACTCTTTCAAAACATGTGATATGTGAGAAGTTAAAGATCCTTGGTCATAAAAAAATTGGAAATCATCAAACTAAAGTTAGAGGTTTAAATTCTATGATTCTAAGAGAAGTTTTCTTCAAATTTGCCTCCCCTGGCCAATCTAATTTTAAATGTAAGTTAATGAAAACTATCTGCCAAACCTAGAACCAATTTAGGTTAAGGTTGGCTTCTTCATAATTCTTTTGGCCTACTCACTGAAGTAAGTGTTCTGATCTTTAGCCAAATTAACAAACAAAAATTCTATTTTACATCTTTCTTTACAAATACTGTGGCAAATTCCCAGTAGTTAATCAGAGATCACATTTTACTTATTTCAGCAGTATGTTATCTTTCTATTGGCTCTCTTGATAACAGTTCAATGGACTATGACACACAGTTAAGAAAAGTTGCACTTTGTTCACTATCTTCATGAAGCTATCGAAAGAAGGGATAATAACAGTTTCAAATAAGTGAATCCAAAAAATCCCACATAAATGTTAAAGCATTAGAGTAAGTCCCTGGGTTATAAACATCAGACCTATGGACAACTCATACTTGCCCTTTAATGTTATATAAATTTGCCCTTACTGTGAAACGACTGAACCAACCCCTACTCGAGACAAATTCATCATCACAATCACCTTCACTTTGCGGCACATGTAGCTTTTAAATCGTTGAAAAGGCTTAGAGCCTTTTCTTGCACTAACCCAAACCAAACCAAACTCACCGCCATTGAGTCAATTCCGACTCATAGAGAACCTATAAGACAGAGTAGAACTGTCCCATAGGATTTCCAAGGCTGTAAATCTTTATGGAAGCAGGTATTTCTTCCATGGACCGGCTGGTGGGTTTGAACAAACCTTTCAAGGTTAGCAGCTGAGTACTTTAACTATGCACCAACATGGTCCCTTTCTTGCACTAAAGTAAGGCTAAATAAGAACTGTACGCACCTGTTCTGACTTACCTACAAATTCGACTTAAAGACACTTAGGAACTAATCTTGTTCATAACCTAGGAACTGCCTGTATTTCTTAAAAGGTAAACACAATAAAAGAACAGTAAATCTATACATGTGAATATACACTGGGAAAACAGGTCTGTACTATAATTTATGTCAAGAAGTGATGAAAATAAAAAAAATGACTTTAATAAAGATACACTCATATATTGTCATTTCATGCTGTGTTCATCAAGTCCCCTATCTTATGTCAAAAATAAGTCATTTTTAAAAATTTCAGATAAATTAGTTTTTCCTTTGTAAATCTGGGAGGGCTACACAAGCACTCAAAAGACCCTAGAAGGCAAGCTTAACGTTAACTGAATAAACCAAGAAGTGTTCAGGCAGGCAGAGAAAGAGTTCTTCAAAAATGAAAGTCAATTTATTTAATCTTTACACTCAAACAGAAATTAAACACAACTGGTTCTTGAGTAGCTACTCTGGCAAGGCACTGTGTGTGGTCAGCCCTAAGAAGATTGATTGTGAGTGAAGCAATATCTTCACCCTCCAAGGACCTCAAGATTTAGCTGAGAGGCAGATACTATTACAGAGTGGTTTTCTCACAGTGAGATTTTTACAGGAATTCCACAAGGTCAAAACTATTTTCATAACAATTCTAAGACTGTATATGCCCTTCTCACTGTGTTGACATTTGCTGTGTTGTACAAAGCAATGTTGAGTACAACTGCTGGTGCCTTAGCAGGGAGTCAAGGGAGTGTCATCAAACTGAACTAATAGTCACTGTATTCTTCATAGTTGTTACAGTTTTAAAACAAAACAAATGCAAGCCAGTTTCAGTTAACACTGTCCTTGATGATGCAATAAAAATTTTATTAAATCTCAACCCACAAATACATATATTTTTAATACTCTATATGACAAAAAGAGGAGTACGAACTGCAGGCTTCTGTTGCATCCTGTGGCTGTCCAGAGGAAAGACGCTGATTGTCTGAATTATGAACTGAACTAGCCACATTTTTCATGAACCACCATTTTTACTTGAAAGACTGACAAACTGTTAATTAGATTTGGGAGTCTGGCATAAACACAATTTCTTGAAAATGAACAAAGTGAGCTTTCCACTTCAAGAAAAACAACTGACAGTATTTGTTGCCAAGAATAAAATTGTAATTATTGCTTAACAATTTACGTTTAGGAAAACTTGTATCTACTACAGTGAACTTAATAGCTCACCAATAAAAGACTTTTCCAATGAGATCAGTGATACTGACAAATTGATTTTTGATACTGTATAATGAAATGTGTCAGGATTTGGAAGATCTGCTTAACTCAGTGAACCATTATTTTCCAAACGATTAATGCACAATGTTACAAAATTACACGTGTAAAAGATTCACTCCCAGTGCAAGATAGACTAATACATCTTAAAGTAAAAGTACAAAAAGTTCAATGATATGGTTTCAGATTCCATTACAACTAACTTTCAGAAACTACCACTTTGGTGTAGAATATTCAAAATTATCTGAAAAGACTAATAAAATATTCCTCCTTTTCCTACTACCTATCTGTGTGAGGCATTTTCTTCATATACTTCAACCAAACAACACAGCATAACAGACTGAATGCAGAAGCAGATACGAGGATGCAGCTGTTCTCTATTAAGCTACTCATTAAAAGAGATTTGCAAAAATGTAAAACAATGTCACTCTTCTCATCAATATTTCTAATTTTGGAAAAGAGTGATTTTTCACTTAAAAATATATTAACATGTAACAACCTTATTATTTGTTTTAAAATTAATTTAAAAATATTTTAAAATTTCTCACCTTTAGTTTCTCATATGGAAATACTGATACAGCCCACATAAATAAAAGCTCTTTAAGGTCTTCAATAATTTAAAAGTACAAAGGGTCCTGAGAGCAAAAAAATTGAGAACCACTGCTATAACCCAATGAGAACTACAAAAGAAACAAAATACGCTCAATTCCAAGAGAAACAGAAGCCTTCACAGAATAAAACATGTTGACTTGGAGACTGTATGATAAGTATATTTTTGTTTGCCTTTTCTTCCTTTTGGGGAAGAGGAGGAGGGCAGAAATCCACGAAAAAGGAATAGTTCAGTGTGTCCTGGGAAAAAGTGAGTAGAATAATGTAGTAGCAATGTGAGTAACCGAACTGAATAGGGAAGCTGAAAGTGGACAGAAAAGAGCTTGGCCTTTGGATCACAAACTGAAAAGTTTAAGCTTATTTTATAGAAAACAAAGAAATCATCCATGAATTCTGTACTGAAGTAAAATAATTTTTTTAATTGCATTTCTTGTGCCAAGACTTCAATATATTAGCATACTTTTGTTGTTGTTAAACTTAAAACGTTAGAAATTGGGTTTGGTTTATTCAAATTCTGAGGATGGAGTCCAAGGTTTAGCTGTGGTACAAAGCAAACTTTAATCAGGGCATTGAACCGGTTTGTTCTGGTTCAAACCCCCACCCCCCCACAGCTGAGAATTTGCATTTCTAACAAGCTCCCAGACAATGTTAACGCTGCTGGTTAGGGACCAATTCTGAGAATTGCTAGTAGAGCAGTGGTTCTTAAAATGTATTATACACAAGAAATCACCTGGTGATTTGTTAAATGTAGATTCCGATTTAGTATTATCTGGGATGAAAATGCAAATTCTCAGCAGGGGTTCGAACCAGAAGGAACCAGTACAAAGCCCTGACTTTAACAACTGTCTGGAGTCTAAGGTTCTAAACTATACATCATAGGGGTATAAGTTTGATTAAAAAATCATGTGTATATAAAAAACATACACATTCACACTTACCATCATGCCCTCAACTTTATTAAAAAATGCTCATTTTAGTAACAGGGTTTATATATAACCTTTTTTAAAAATCAATTAACTAAGAGGAGTGTTTGTATTTTTTCAATCCTCACAGTTCAAACATGGCAAATTCATGCTGCTCCAAGTGTACTGCAAAATAAAAAGGACTCTAAGTAGTTATTTGTGTCTAATCATCCTCTGTATCTTATTGCCTTGCTGCCTACTTCTAGTTGCCCTGCAGTCAATGATGTGATATATTTCTAGAATATACTGCAGTGCTTTCAGCTCTACCCTGCCTACACAAAAACAAAATAAATCCATAATAGGGACCTCTGGGATTGGATGGGAAACGCCTCCAGCAACAAGCCGACTGGATGGTTTACGAGTCAAATCAAATAATTTTTGGCAGAAAGCCAGGCAAATGGAAAATAAGCTTTGAAAGAAGCTCATCTATAACTCTATGACAATACCTTTTCAAAGCTGTTCTGTATTTGTCAATCTTTGATACTCTTTTTTCTATGTCTCTATCTCTCTGCAGGAAATAAAACGTTATTATGCTACCATAAACACGAGTTTTGTTTTGTTTTAAAGTCAGAAGAATATTATCTTTTCTGTTAAAAAAAATGCATGCCATTTATTCACCGAAATAGATAAGCAACTTCAGTCCTGTAAGATAACATATATTGGGTACAGAAACATTGGCTGCTTTATAAGACACTTCAAATTTTAGGTGAAACTACAACTACAATCTGTCAGAGATGCGATACCGAATTTTTAGAAATAAAGGTCACTGTTTCTTCTTGGAGCCCTGGTGGCGCAGTAGTTAAGAGCTGGGCTAGTAACCAAAAGGTCGGCAGTTTGAATCCACCTGCCACTTCTTGGAAACCCTATCGGCAGTTCTACTCTATCCTATAGGGTCGCTACGAGTTGGAAGCGACTTGACGGCAAAGGGTTTGATTTTGGTTTTGGTTTTGTTTCCCTTCAGCATATTAGTAATACCTTACCTTTTGCTACTTTGATGGACGTTTATAACTTGTAAATTCTTTTAACTCGGAACTGTTCAAAACTATCTGGCAGCAATTAGCTAAAGCAATTACAAAAAAAAAGTACTTTTAAAAGGCCCTAGATGAATTTAACACACACCTCTCACATGGGGCTGGTTTTGAGATAACAAGTTCCGCGCTTTTCTTTTTCATGTGCAGTATACGCATAGAAATCCCAGAAACATTTTATAGTCACCGCAACGAATTCCTTCCAAGACTTTAAACTGTTTGATTACCTTTCAGCCCTTCTAAACTAGCTTACACTTCACTCCGACTATCAGCCACCCTGGGTCAATTTGGAGAACTGACATCACCAGTAGGCGGCAACCGAGAGGGACAAGTCCCTCAAGAGCAAAATGACAGATTGTAGGGAGACACTCTAATTTTACCATCTCCCGCTTCCTTCGCGTAGCCCGGGTAGCAGCGTGTCTTCGATTTATCTTTTGGACAAAATCTGGCGCCAGGTTTCTACACTTTTCGCTAGCTGCCACCAAAGTGAAACAGCTTAAGGAGAAGACGGCTTCCCATTCATCCTTGGGGAGTGGAAATAAAGCGAGGACCAGTTGCAGGGAAACAGCAATCCTCTCTCCCAAGACCAGTTTGCTTGCCCGGATCTCCACCTTAAAAAGTGCCATTCGACCGAGAAGAATCTTCACTTTTATAAACGTACACTTTGAAAGCGCTCTCGAGTGCCGGGGGCCCACGCGATGCTGGCTGATGCTAAAAGCCCTGAACTGGCCGAAAAAGAGGCGGGCGCCAAACAAACCATGTAACTTACCCAGTTTCTTCCACATGGCGAGGTGACAAGCGAGAAAGCCTTTGCGGATGGCAGCGCAAACCTTCGCCGGCTCGGGCGAGGTGAAACCCTTCTGTTTCTTGATAAAACCCCACAAATGCTCCCGGGCAAACTGTGCCGCCTCCCGCCCGCCGTGCCCGTCGCACACTGCGAAAAAGGCCACAGAGGAACGGCGGCGGCAGGAGCGACTGGGATCCGGCGAAGCCCCGGTGTCAGGGGGAGGATCGCGGGCTTCTCGGGCTGCCACCTCTGGGCCTTTCCCCGAGACTTCGCTGCCAGGGAGAGCCGATGGCGGTGGTAACGGCTGCGGAGGCGACGGCTGAGAGGGCGACCGCCGCGGCGAGGGCTTTTCTTCGGCCGTCGGCTCTGGCTCCACAACGATCTGAGTAACGTCCTCCATGTACTTCCTCCCGCCCTGGTCGGAGAAGACGCTCACTCCCAGCGAGTACAGCCCCGCCATGGCCGGCTGGCTGGGATCCCGCCCGTCTCACGCAGCCCGCCGAATCCGGCGGCGGCGGGAGACACACTCGGCGCTTGCCGGCCAACTATTGTTTATCTTCGACGACGCCGAAAGGGGGAAGGGGCGGTCCCGGAGGTGGGGGGGTGGGTGGAGCGCGCGATGTCGGGACTTGTCCGCGAGAGCTGGGCCGGAGCGCTAGGGCGAGAGGAGCCGAGCAACTGCGCCTGCGCAATGCGCTTCCTCCGCCGGCCCGCGCCCACCACACAAATCAGGCGTTCTCCAGGGCTATCGTCACTCAGCTCTCCGGACCGGACCAATTGGAATAGAGTTGGAGCGAACCCGCCCTCCGCCCACAACCCTCGCTCCTCCTTGCAACGGCTGCGCTCCTTTTTCCCACCGCGGACTTTGGGCCTGCGCACAATCCTCATTAACTTCCCCTAACTGCGCGCTTTTACCCCGCCGGGTTTTCCGCAGATGCTGAACTGTTACAGGGTGACTTAGTCTGTCACCTTTCAGCTCAGCCCCTGGGATCGTCCCGCCGCTTGCCTGGAGAGGAAAACGGTGTAAGCTCGGGCTTCCCACGTATATGGAGAATCTAAGGTGGAAAGACCTTTCATTCCTATAAGTGAAATGGCGGGAAACCTTCCTTCGAAAGTCGTTTGTGAACTGGCTGGAAAAAGTGTCGCTGGAATCTTTGAGCTGGATTTGGGTGGGATATATTCGACTGGGAGCTGAAAAGGGAGGCAATCCAGTTTTGTTAAGAAAACCTGGGGAATTTCCACCATCAACTGCACAGTCTCATTTCACATAACTAACTAGATATGTCAGAGACTTAGGAGGGTTCTGTTTTAACCATTAGTAACAGATATTTTCAGCTTTTGTTAAACGTAGTATTTTTTCCGACTAGCCCTGGTACATTTTACTCCTGTGGTATCAGATAACATGTAAATAGCTTACAAAAACTTCATACCAGCCAAGTGCGACAAGTGCTCTAACAATCTGGTTATCAATCTCCCCTCTTCGCTTAACAGGTCACAATCAAAGCACTCAAATTTTGCACGGATTTTGACAGATTAAAAATAAGCCTCAGAGTGGACAGGTTAGTACGTTCTCAACAGCAAACGTTCCTGAAGTGAATCAGTTTTAAATTCACTTTTTTCAGTTCTTGGCCATTTCACCATCAAATCTCTTGTAGGCTCTTTCCTGTACAGCCTTTGAGATTTTCAAATGGAATGATACTACAGTCATGCACCGCATAACGTCTGTTGGGGCATAAATCCCGGTCCCGTAAGATTATATGAATTCAGAAAGATGGGAGAATGGGATGTAGCAGATTTAGTCATGTTGCACTTGACAATCACGACGATTCTCAAAAACAAAAAACTCTCCAAGCTGTTAAAGGATCTGCTCCACTGAAAGCTACAAGGCAAAGAAAATGCAAGAGGGACCTGTATTAGATATGGAGAAATTGCTAATGATGTGGATTACAGACCAAACACAAAAGCAATGCCTCTCAGCACCTTGACCATCACTGCTAAGGCACCAAGCTTGTTCTAGATGCTTAAAAAAAAAAGGACCAGACTACAATATCAAGTTTACTGTTAGCTCTGGGTGATTCAAGCACTTCGATGTTTTTCGCTGCATAACGTTGAGAGTGGTGGGTGAGTCTGCGAGTGCTGATGGGAAGGCAGCAGAAGAATCTGTTGAAATCTTAGATACACTAGTTGTAGAGGGAGGTTATTTGCCCTAGCAAAATTATTGCATAGACAAAACCTTCTTATTCTGGAAGCAAATGTCTGAAAGGACCTTCATTCCTAATACGTTGCTTTAAAAAGTAAAGATGTTACTTTGATGACCCAAGCGATTGTCTTTTCAATCACCTCAGATGCATGCAAAAGCTGGACAATGAAAAAAGAAGACAGAAGAATTGATGCATCTGAATTGTGATGTTAGCAAAGAATAGTAAATATACTGTGGACTGCCAAAAGAACGAACAAATCAGTCTTAGAAGAAATACAGCCAGAATGCTCCTTAGAAGCGAGGATGGTGAGACTTCAGCTCACTTAGTTCTGGTATTTTTATGGTTAAAATTTGTTTTTACATTCAAGTTTATCTGGAATTATTTTGGCATGAACTGAAGATCTAATCTGAATTTCTTTCAGAAAGGTTTGTTTCTCAATAGCTTTTATAAAATGATCCATTTTTTATCCATTGGTTAGTGGCACTCCAGATAGTAAGTTTTTAAAATCATTTAAACAAATAGATGCTGTAACTCTTCAGCAAATAAGAAAAAAGGGAATTCTTCATCAAGGTAAAACAATAAATTCAAGAGAGTTTCTTTAGAAAAAAAGGCTAAGCTAAGTGTCTAAGTAGAGCTTTAAATGATTTTAAAAAGCATTTTTTCCTTGGATGTATCTCGGGGTTAACTATCTTATCCACTGATTTGTTCACTTTTGAGTAATATTTTGCTTTTAATTATTGAGTTCAAAATCTTCAAACGTAGTAATTAACTTTAGAAGCAAAATATAATTAATTTGCTATTGTTTCTTCTCATAGCTAGAAAATATCAGTAACAGCTACTAAGTAGTTTTTCCATTGTTTATTAGAGCCAACCTGTGTATTTAGAACTATGAGATAATGTGTCTCAAGAGGTTAACTTCTGTGACCTTGCCTTTACTGACCTTATTGTTTTTGCAACTTGAGACTTAACAAAATAATCAGTTTAATCTGACTACCACTGTCATGTTCGTTGTGCATGAATATAAATTGGTGGGAGACACAAAATTAGAATCACTGTGGCCAGAGTCCCAAAGGTGTCAAACCTGTATGTGTTCTTAATTAGCCATGAAAATCCAATCTGTCATGTTTTCTGCAGGTAACTGGTTTCTGAGGCATTAATGTGGAAAGAATATTCATACCTTTTCTCTTTAGATAGCTTTACTTAGACACTTAGCCTTTTTTCTAAAGAGACTCTTGAATTTATTACTTTACCTTGATGAAAAACACCTTTTTCTCATTTGCTGAAAAGTTATAGCATCTATTTGTTTTAATGATTTTAAAAAGCATTTTTTTCCCTAAAGTAATTATTGTGTGGCTTAGTTTTACCCAGCAGTACTGTTTATTACCCTTGCTGTTGGAGAAGGTTTTAAGCTCCAAACAATGTGCCATTCAGAATTTAAAACAGAATCATAGGACACCAACTTTAAGACAGAAACTAGTAAAACTTAAACATAGCATTTGTTTTGGTTTCTGAGCTAGGTGGGAGCAGATTATCTTGGAACACTCACTGTCTCCTCTGTGCTGAGCTGGAAGACCACCAACATTTTTTCCCCTACATTTTCTTCCTCTATCTAGTCTGTTGGACATGAATGAACTTAGAAGGGGCTCCAAAACTGATGTTTTAAAGCTCAACTATTAAACCACCTTTTAAAAGAGGAGCTTGTATTTTAAATGAATAGTGGGCAAGAAGCAAAAACACTCACAAAAAAAAAAATAACAACTTAAGTTTGCTTTTGATTTAATCCTTATATTTTTTTCCTAGGATGTTTGTTCATCAGAAAAATTCTGAAGGTTTTCCCCTTAGAGCGTGCTTTAATAGAAAAATCAATTACATGTTATAGCTACATACATGTGTATATATATATATTATATATATATAATATTATATATATAATATATAATATACATATATATATTAGTAGCCACTAATAAACTTTGTCTCTATTGATTTGCTTATCCTAGATATTTCATATAAGTGGGATCATACAATATTTGTCCTTTTACGAAATATTTTGTGGCTTATTTCAATCAGCTAATGTTTTCAAGGTTCATCCATGTTGTAGAATGTATCAGAATTTTATTTCTCTTTGTGGATGAATAATATTCCATTGTACATATATATCACATTTTATTTCTCCATTCATCTGTTGATGTACACTTGAGTTAGCCACCTTTTGGTTATTGTGAATAATGCTGCAATGGACACTGTTGTATATAGGTTTTTTTTCTTTTCTCTCTCTTTTTCCCCCCAGTCTTCATCATCTTCTGCTCTGATTTTTGCATTTTCTTTAAAAAATAAGTATCTTTTTTGATGAAATTGGAAAGGGAATCTAGGTAGTGTCTCCCACTTGGGTATCCTTTCTTTGTACCATGTCTCACTAGAGGGTTTGGGGGGAGGTACTGAGTGGGGCTGCTGGGAAGGATTTAGGTGATCCTGTGTGTGCAGAGAAGTAGCAGGGTTGGAAACCATGATTACTATGAAACAAGATATTCTTCCTGGAGAAATGCAGTAATTTGCTATACGTTCTGCCCTGGCAATGTAGATATATTTGCTATATTGTCAGCAAGAGGTACAGAATCATAGATATTGTTTGAATATCCATTTGAAATGATATGCATGGCCATTCATCTCCCTATACTGGTGGTCAGTGGACTTAGAGACTCTTGAAGAATTCCCTCAGGCATAAGGTTGTTAGAAACACTACAGGGGACCACATGATGCAGGCATAACACAAAAACTAATGGGGAAAGTTTATATGAGCCAGAAGAGCACACGAAGTCCCCCAGCTTTCGTTATCCCATGGAGAGGCATCCTTAGGCCAGACACAGCTCCAGGAAATGAACCTGCTCGCAAGTTGCTATATTTATATATAGGAAAACTGGGAGAGTGTGAGGAACACTAACCATATAACAATGGAAGTTTTCTGGTTAGGGGAATGGCTTGATTACAAGAGGGATATTCTGTGGGACAAATGTCTAAAGGAATTCAAATACCAGAGCTGGTATCTGCTAGTGGCCTTGTAGCCCTTCCTGCTGAGCCAGTTCAGTAGGCAGAGCCAGCCCTTTGCCAGGTTACCCAGGGGCAGAGGGAGTGGCCAGAGTGATCCAGAAGACAAAAGGTTTATCTCTCCTCAGGTCTAAACCTGGGATTTAAATTGAAGGCAATGGTCAGAAGGGAATGAACCATTCATGGAGGTAGATATCACTGAAAATCCTTGGCAATGATTGGTATGGGTGGGGGCTGGGTCAGGAAATAAAAGGTGCCACTACCAGGACAATGTCAGATCTGTAAAAACGATTCATGTCTGAGGTAACATCCAGAGTATTCTAGGAATGTTTGTTCACCAATCTCTTCATCCCTTGGGAACTAAAGTTTCCTGGGTCAGTCTTTGGACTAGGCACAGGAAATGTGGTCCTTGGCATGTGTGTCATGTGGAATTGCCACAGGTCATTTCTGCTTATATCTTGTTGGTCAGATCTTTGTCATATGGCCATACCTAATTTATGAAAGGCTGAGAAATGAATTTTTCTGAATAGGCCATGTGCCCAGATAAAAACTCTTACTAATATAGAAGAGGAGGCGTTTGGCAAGAATGGAAGTCTATGCCAAACCCCTCAAGACAGCATAAGGTTAGGAAGACTAGCCAGGCATGATGAGGACCTCGAACAGGAACTTGTCAGGAACCAAGGCAATTGTTCTCAGGGGTGGATTATCCAATAACCAAGTTAGGCACAGGCTTACTTGTAGTTACTTACTATTCTGTAGTGAACAACTTCACATGGTTTTTCACTACACCGCATCAAAGTGAAACTCAGGTGAAATTGTTCACTAAAGATTAGTAAGTAAGCACAAGTAAGCCCATGCTTACCTTGCTTATTGGATAATCCACCCTGATTGTTCTCTTTATCTTTCTAGGACCATAAAGGGTGTAACTATGCCTTTCTTAGTAGACCAGCTCTCTGCTTGCTCATAAGCACAACTGACTCTACAAATATTTGTTGTTGCTGTTAGGTGTCATCCAGTCAGTCTTCACTCACAGCAACCTTATGTACAACGGATTGAAACACTGCCTGGTCCCGCACCATCCTCACAATCTTTGCAATACTGGAGCCCACTGTGGCAGCTACTGTGTCAATGCATCTTGTTAAGGGTCTTCCTCTTTTACACTGGCCCTCTACTTTACCAAGTATGATGTCCTTCTCCAGGGACTGATCCCTCCTGATGACATGTCCAAAGTGTGTGAGATGAAGTCTCGCCATTTCTCACTTCTAAGGAACATTCTGGCTGTACTTCTTCCAAGAGAGATTTGTTCCTTCTTCTGGCAGTCCATGGTATATTCAATATTCTTTACCAACACCATAATTCAAATCCATCAATTCTTCTTTGGTCTTCTTTATTCATTGCTCAGCTTTTGCATGCATATGAGGTGACTGATAACACCATGGCTTGGGTCAGGTGCACCTTAGTCTTCAAGGTGACATCTCTGCTTTTCAACACTTTAAAGAGGTCTTTTGCAGATTTGCCCAATGCAATGCGTCTTTTGACTTCCTGACTGCTGCTTCCATGGATGTTGATTGTGGATCCAAGTAAAATGAAATCCTTGACAATGTCAATCTTTCTCCATTTATCATGATGTTGCTTACTGGTCCAGCTGGGAGGATTTCTGTTTTCTTTATGTTGAGGTGTAACCCATACTGAAGACTGTGGTCTTTGATCTTCACCAGTAAGTGCTTCAAGGCCTCTTGGCTTTCAGCAAGCAAGGTTGTGTCATCTGCATATCTCAGACTGTTAGTGAGTCTTCCTCCAATCCTGATGCCACGTTCCTCTTCATATAGTATAGCTTCTCTGATTATTTGCTCAGCATACAGATTGAGTAAGTATGGTGAAAGGATACAACCCTGAAACCTTTCCTGATTTTAAACCATGCAGTATCCCCTTGTTCTGTTCAAACGACTGCTCTCAGACTATGTACAGGTTCCCATGAACACAATTAAGTATTCTGGAATTCCCATTGTTTGCAATGTTATCCATAATTTATTATGATTCATATAGTCAAATACCTTTGCATATTCAATAAAACACAAGTAAACATCTTTCTGGTATTCTCTACTTTCAACCAAGATCCATCTAACATCAGCAGTGATATCCCTCATTTCACGTCTTCTGAATCTGGCTTGAATTTGTAGCAATTCCCTGTGGATGTACTGCTGCACCCATTTTTTAATTATCTTCAGCAAAATTTTACTTGTGTGTAATATTAATGATATTGTTCGATAATTTCTGCATTTTGTTAGATTATCTTTCTTTGGAAAGGGCACAAATATGTATCTTTTCCAGTAGGTTTGCCAGGTAGCTATCTTTCAAATTTCTTGGCACAGAGGAGTGAACACTTTCAGCGTTGCATCCATTTGTTGAAACATCTCAACTGGTATTCCCTCAATTCCTGGAGCCTTGGTTTTCACCAACGTATTCAGTACAACTTGGACTTCTTCCTTCAGTACCATTGGTTCTTGATCATATGCTATCTCCTGAAATGGCTGAATGTTGATCAATTATTTTTGGTACAGTGACTGTGTATTTTTTCCATCTTCTTTCGATGTTTCCTGCATCGTTCAATATTTTGCCCATAGAATCCTTTAATATTTCAACTCAAAGCCTGAATTTTTTCTTCAGTCCTTTCAGCTGGAGAAATGCCCATGTGTGTTCTTCTCTTTCGGTTTTCTAACTCCTGGTCTTTGTATATTCCATTATAATACTTTACTTTGTTTTCTTAAGCCACCCTTTGAAATCTTCTGTTTAGCTCTTTTACTTCAGCATTTCTTCCGCTTGCTTTAGCTACTCTATGTTCAAGAGCAAGTTTCAGAGCCTCTTCTGACATACATTTTGGTCTTTTCTTTCTTTCCTGTCTTTTTAATGACCTTTTGCTTTCTTCATGTGTGATGTCCTTGGTGTCATCCCACAACTCGTTTGGTCTTCAGTCATTAGTGTTCAATGCATCAAATCTATTTTTGAGATGGTATCTAAATTCAGGTGGGATATACTGAAGGTTGTATTTTGGCTCTCCTGGACTTGTTTTAATTTTCTTCAGCTTCACCTTGAACTTGCATATGAGCAATTGATGGTCTGTTCCGCAGTCAGTCCCTGGACTCGTTCTGACTGATGATGTTGAACTCCTCCATCATCTCTTTGCACAGATGTAGTTGATTTGATTCCTGTGTATTCCATCTGGTGAGGTCCATGTGTATAGTTGCTGTTTATGTTGTTGAAAAAAGATATTTGCAATCAATAGGTCGTTGGTCTTGCAAAATTCTACCATGCAATCCTCCGTGTCATTTCTATCACCAAGGCCATATTTTCCAACTACCAATCCGTCTTTGTTTCCAAATTTCACATTCCCATCACCAGTAATTATCAATACATCTTGATTGCATGTTTGATCAATTTCAGACTGCAGAAGTTGGTAAAAATCTTGAATTTCTTCATCTTTGGCCTTAGTGGTTGGTGTGTAAATTTGAGTAATAGTCATATTAACTGGTCTTCCTTCCAGGCATATGGATATTATCCTATCACTGATGGTATTGTACTTCAGGATAGATCTTGAAATTTTTTTTTTTTATAATGAATGTGACGCCATTCCTCTTCAATTTGTCATTCCCTGCAAGTAGACCATATGATTGTCCAATTCAAAATGGCCAATACCAGTCCATATCAGCTCTCTGATGCCTAGGATATCGATCTTCAAGCATTCCATTTCATTTTTAACAGCTTCCAATTTTCCTTGATTCATCCTTCATACATTCCATGTTCTGATTACTAATGGATGTTTGCAGCTGTTTCTTCTCAGTTTGAGTTGTGCCACATCAGCACATGAAGATCTCGAAAGCTTAACTCCTTTCACATCATTAAGGTTGACTTTCCTTTGAGGAGGCAGCTCTTCCCCAGTTGTAATTTGAGTGCCTTCCAACCTGACTCATCTTCCAGCACTGTATCAGACAATATTCTGCTGCTATTTGTAAGGCTTTCACTGGCCAATTTTTTTAGAAAAGCCACCTCAGTACGACAAACTGACAGATGAGTGGTGGTGCAAATATTTACTAAGCCCTTACTGTGGACTTACATCTGTTCCAGGCACTGGGGATAGAGCAGGGAAATTCAACCTACAAAACACATCCCCAAAACAGCCACCAGAGCACCCCAAGTCTATATGTCCTTTCAATGCCAAGGGCCCATGATTTTCTGACTTCCTTTTTTACGTCTCAATTCCAGTCCTTCCACAGGAGACAGTACCTGCTGCGGTCGAGTTGATTCTGACTCATAGCGACCCTATAGGACAGAGTAGAACTGCCCCACAGTGTTCCCATGAAGCTACTGGTGGATTTGAACTGCCAACCTTTTGGTTAGCAGCTGAGATCTTAACCACTGCACCACCAGGGCTCCTACAGGATAGAATGGAGGTCTAAAAACCCCAAAGAAATCCGGTATCAAGTTGGAGCAGTTCCTCCCCTAGTAACAGCAGAGGGCGCCATAGAACCTTAGGGGCAGAAGATAGGGTTTTACCAGATCCCTGCCAGATCTATTTTTTTGCCCCAGGTGCCCCTCAGCAGTGCAGAGAGTTGTATTTGAGGTTCCAGGCTGAGGCCTGAAAGTTGGGAGTGGTTGTGACAGTGGTGAAATGGCTAACCTCCATGAAATATGTGGAGATGGAAAGAATAAGTGAGTATCCACTGGGAAAACTGAAGTAGAAAACCAGACACTACAAATAAAATGTCCATCTGAGAGGAACAGGGTGAGAGACAAAAAACATGTACAAGGAAATGAGACTGCACAGGAAACAACAAGATGAGTAAACAAGTGTGGAAGGCTTATTAAATAAACAAACAAAAAAACCCACTGTCGCTGAGTCAATTCCGACTCACAGACACTATCAGTCAAGACTAAATCCAGAGGAATGGCAGACGTCAGGACTGGTTGATCCAGTCATTTACTGATGTCATCAGAAACCACCTCTTTCTTCATCTAGAGTTATAGGATGGCTGCCAGTAGCAATCTGGCAGTCAGATTGCTTCCCCTAGGTGGTAGGAGAGATAGAACGAACTCCCGTAGCTCTTTCTCAAGTGAAGAAGAACTCTTCTAGAAGACTCCAGCAAACTCTCTTAGTGCTTACCAAAACTGGGTCAAGTGGGATTAATTTTAGACTAGTGATTCTCAACATGGGGCAATTTTTCCCGAGGGAATATCTTAGTCATCTGGTACTACTATAACAGAAATACCACAAGTGGATGGCTTCAACAAAGAGAAATTTATTCTCTCACAGTCTAGTAGGTTACAAGTCCAAATACAAGGCATCAGCTCCAAGGGAACACTTTCTCTGTTGGCTCTGGAGGAAGGTCAATGTCATCAGTCTTCCCTTGGTCTGGGAGCTTCTCTGCGAAGGTACCTAATGTCCAAAGGACGCACTCTGTTCCTGGCACTGCTTTCTTGGTGGTATGAGGTTCCCGTGTGTCTCTACTCACTTCTCTTATATCTCAAAAGAGACTGGCTTAAGACATTATCCAATCTTGTATACCTCATCAGCATAACTGCTGCTAATCCATCTTACTGCATCATAGTAATTGAGTTTACAACACATAAGGAAATCACATCAGATTACAGAATGGTACACAATCATACAATACTGGGAATCATGACCCAGCCCAACTGATACACACATTTTTGGGGAGACATAATTCAATCCATGACATTCCACCTTTTGGCCCCCCAAAAATCACATCCTTGCAACATGCAAAACATATTCATCCCATCATATCATAGCAAAAGTCTTAAATCATCTCCAAATCCAAAATCCAAAAATTCCTCTTTATCTGTGAAACCTAGAACACAAGTTATCTGCTTCCAAAGGTACAATGGCAGAACAGGCACAAGCTAGACATTTCCATTACAAATGGGACAAACTGGAAGGAAAGAAGGGATAACACGCTCCAAGCAAGTCAGCAGAACACATTACATTAGCCCTCAAGGCTTTGCAAATAATCTTCTGTTCTCTGAGACAATTTACACAATGGCCCTGCCCTCCAGACTCTAGGTATCGGCCACAGTCTCTGAATTCTGAGTGGCAGCCCCTCGGCCCTGGGCTTCAGCTCTGCCTTCCAGGCCCACTGGGACAGCAACTCTGCTCCCTGGCTTTAGGCGCACCATTCTCCTACTTCATTGGAGTGACAATTCCACCCTTAGAAACACCAGAGGCCCTGGCTCCACCCTTTGAAACCCCAGAGGTCACGGCCACACCTTTTGAGACTGAGGCAGCTGGCTTGTGTTCCTTGTCTCTTCAGCTTCTGCTTCCTGTGGCCTCTTGGCCCTTGGGCCTCAAACCCGCACCTGCCCTGCTGGGGCAAGTGTTCCAAAGCTCTGTAGCTCTACTGATGATAAGTGCCCTGAGGCACCCCACTCTGCCAGAAGCCTCCTGCACACAGGCACTCAGCTCTCTCTGGCTCCGTGGGTTAGCTCCAGCGTCTAGCACTGGACTCCTGGCTCTGCTGCTGCTAGTTCTCTGCTGCTGCAGGTTCTCTGCTGTGCTGCTGCTGGTCCTCTGCCACTGCCTGTCCTCTGCTGCTGCTGTTTCTCTGCTGCCAGTCCTCTATCCATTCACAGTTTCAAAACCATTTCCATGTCTTAGGCATCTGTTAGATCAGCACTCCACTCCTGGTACCAAATGTCTTAGGCTGGGTTCTCTAGAGAAGCGAAACCAGTAAAACATATAAATATATATAGAGAGATATTTATATCAAGGAAACAGCTCATACGATTGTGGAGGCTAGAATGTCCCAAGTCTGTGGATCAGGGTAGAGGCCTCTCCCAATTCATGCAGCCACAGAAACCGGCGAGCCCAAAATCAGCAGGTTGGAGAGCAGGGCTCCTGCTCACAGGCTGTGAAGGTCGACAAATTCCAAGATCGGCAGGCAAGACCACAAGGTTTCTCCTGATTCACGTAGCTGCAGGGGCTGGCGAACCCAAGATCAGGAGGTCAGAGAGAAGGGCTCTGCTTACAGGCTGTGAAGATCAATAGCTCTCAAGTTCGGCAGATAAACTGACAGCTCAAGTCCCAAGAACTGGAGGTCAGATGAACAGGAGGCAGCTGCAGGATGCAGAGCGAGCAAAAAGCCAGAATGTCTGCTTATATTCAGATGCAGGCCGCACCCCCAAGGAAACTCCCTTTCCACTGACTGGCTACCCACAGCATATTCAATCATGGGAGGGATCACATAGAAACACTGAGAATCATGGCCCAAGCCAAGCTGACACACAATCTTAACCATCACAGGGAACATTTAGCAATATCTGGAGACATTTTTGGTTGCCATAACAGGGAGTGGCAGGTGCTACTGGCATCTAGTAGGTAAAGTCCAGGGATGATGCTAAACATCTACAGTGCACAGGACAGCTCCCCTATAACAAAGAATTATCCAGCCCAAAATGTCAAAAGTGCCAAGACTGGGAAACCCTGTTTTAGACCAAGCCGACCTACTTCCATGAAGTACCCAGGCTAGGTGTGGGAGGGGTGAATACCGGAGATAGACTGATAATAAGTGGTTAAAGAGGTAGGAGAAGACAGAAAGAATGTGGTTCAAAAGCTAAAGGAGGATAAATTCAAGAAGGCAAACATGATTAGTAGTGTCAAATGCTATAGAGCGGTCAAGTAAAGTTATGACTGAAAAGCATCCATTGGTTTTATCTACTTGTTACCTTTGCCCAAAGAAGTCTCAGAGGGGTGGTAAGAACAGAAGTTTGACTGATAAGAATTTAGGAGTGAGTGAGAGGTGTGATGAAGAGACCCTGACCTGATTATAGATTGTATAGGCAAGTTGTACAAGCAACTGTGAATGGAAGGAAAGAAAGAAGTAGCTAAAAGGGTCTTAGGGTAAACAGAATATATTTATTTAATATTGAAGAGACATGATCATTAAATAAAATGATGTTAGGAAACATCCAAAACAGAGGTAAAGGTGAAGAATACAGAGAGGGAATAATGATGAAGGTTCCTGGAAAAGGACTGCTATCTAGTACAGCACTTCGCAAATTTTAACTTCCATGTGAATTACCTGGGGATCTTGGACTCACCTCACGATCTTATTAAATGCAGATTCTGATTCAGCAGGTCCAATGATGTGGGGCCAGAGAGTCTATACTTCTAGCAAACTCCCAGGTGAGGGCAATGCTGCTGCTTCATGGACCCTACTTTGAGTAGTGAGGATTTAAAGCAGTTGTTCTTAAACTTTAGTGTGCATCAAAATCACCTGGTGGGCTTGTTAAAACAGAGGTTCCTGTTTCTGGTTCAGTGAGTCTGGAATGGGACACAAGAATTTTTATTTCTAACAAGCTCCCACATGATGCGGATGCTGCTAGTCCAGGGATCATACTTTGAGAACCACTGATTAGAGCTGATGTGGAGAAAGATCACCTTAGAAGAGAAACAGCTCCACTACTGAGAAGATAAGGGAAAGGCATGGATTGACGTGGATGTAGATACATTTTAGGTTTTCGGGGAAGTATGACATTAAAGAATTTACTGCTGTTGGCCTACATCTTCTCTGTGAAGTAGGAGTTAAATCATCAGCTGAGAGCAAGGGAGCGGATGATAGGATAGGAAACCATAAACCTCAGGTGAAGGTTTGATGCCCATCAATTAGCTATTCTAATAACAGCATATGGAAAGGCAATTTTTGTTACTTATTAAAGGCATGTTTTGCAATTAGTTCATCCAGACAAGCTGACCAGGAAGCTACGTGGTGCAGTGGAAGAATTAAAATTTTCCTTTGGCTGGTAACTGGAGACGCTTGCTTTGGAAGTTTCCAAGCCCATATCTTATTGAATATGTGCTTTAATGCAGAAATTTAATTTGTTTTAAGAGGCAGAATGGCATAGAATTTATGAGGGGAGTGGACTCTGGAACAAGAGTTTCTAATCCTGCCTCACTGCTTACCACTGTGGAACTTCGGGCAAGTGAATCACCATGTCTAAGCTTCAGCTTCTCACCTTTAAAATGGGGACAATAACGGTCATTTTCTTTAGCTCACTTTCTTTAGCTCTTCTCCCTAGAGAAGCCTCTTCGCCAGCCTGGAGGGCACAGACCTGGTTGCCGGCATTCTGGTAACTGAGGCAAGATGAAGGTTCGAGAGAGGCATATCTCAATATTTATTATAAAATTTTTCACTTAGTATATACCTGTTTCCAAGCCCTGTTGCACAGTGGTTAAGCACTCAGCTGCTAACCAAAACGTTGGCAGTTCGAACCCACCAGCTGCTACATGGGAGAAAGACGTGGCAGTCTGCTTCTGTAAAGATTACAGCCTTGGAAACCCTGTGTGGCAGTTCTACTCTGTCCTATAGAGTTGTTATGAGTCAGAATTGACTCGATGGCAATGGATTTTTTTTTGTTTTTATACCTGTTTTCAGAGTCCCTGGGTGGTGCAAACGGTTGTACTATTATTATCTCCATTTTTTAGATAAGGAAGCTGGCAACTGAAGAAAGTCAATAATCTGATCAAGTTCACATAGAAAATAAGTGATAGAATTTGAATCCAGGCAATCTTACTTCACCCATTCTAACCATTTCATTCTGGGAGGCTGCCGATCACAGAACCCTGATGCCTGGCCACAGTTATCATCCAAGGAGTGGGTATGTGACACAAGCTGGATAAATCAGAGCACTTTCCTGAGGTTTATATACACAGAAGCAAGAAACATGCACTCTTTCCTCCTGCATTGCTGTGATGGAATATAGATGGCTGCAAATTCTTTGCCACTCCTACCATAGAGAGATGGAATATGTTTTCCCTCTCTTCAAATCTGGGCTGGCCCTGTCACTTGTTTTGACCAAGACTGAGCCTAAAGAGATCTGCAGCTTCTGTCTTCACTTCTTTGAATGTTCCCTCTTCAAGTGATGCTGTGAAGAGGCCCATGCCATGAGGAAGCCCAGGCTAGCCACACTGAGACTGCCATGCTCTGAGGAAACTCAAGCTAGCCACATGGAAGAGGCTAGGTGGTAGAGCACTGAAGACCAGGCAAGTGAGTGAAGCCTTCTTGGACCTTCCAGCAAAGCTTAGCCAAAAGCTGAACATAGTCAAGTGAAAGACCCCAGCCAACACAACACGGGAACAGAAGAACTGCCTGGCCAAGCCCTACCCAAATTCCTGACCCACAGAATTCTTTCTTTATTGTTGTAATTAAATGAAGTTTACATTTCAAGTTAGTCTCCCACTCAGAATTTTTTTTTTTTAACATACATTGTTATGAGACCCCAACCGCTCACCCCATTCTGCAACAGCACACTCCTCCCCACCGCCCGATTCCCCATGAACATTCAACCAGCTCCTAACTCTCTCTGCCTTCCCCTTTCACCTCTGGACAGAAACCGCCCCTTTGGTCTCTTGTATCTACTTGTCTAAGAGGCACATTCTTCACAAGTATCACTTTATGTCCCACAGTCCAGTCCAATCCCTGTCTGAAGAGTTGGCTTCGGAAATTGTTTTAGTTCTGGGGTGATGGAGAGACCAGGGGCCATGCTTTCTGGGGCACCTCCAGTCTTAGACCATTAAGTCTGGTCTTCTTACTAGAATTTGACTTCTGCATCCCATCATTCTACTGCTCCATCAGGGACCCTCTGTTGTGTTCCCTGTCAGGATGTTCATTGGTGGTAGCCGGGCACCATCTAGTTCTTCTGGTCTCAGGCTGATGAAGTCTCTGGTTTATGCTGACCCACAGAATTCTGAGAAACAATTAAGTTGTTATTGTTTTAAGCCACTAAGTTTTGGAGTGGTGTATTAAGCAGTAGTAGATAACTAAAACAGTTCTAAGCTGGGGTAGTAATTCTGGACCTGTCTGTTGCCATGCAGGCACTGCCCACTCCTGGTTGCCGTGCCAGTCTCTGGCCTCACACCAAGTAAGGGCCACTTCTGATGAAGAGACTGTGACTCACATATACAGAAGAACTGAGGCAAGAGATGGAAGGGAAAGACCATATTGCTCGCTCTCTTTATTCACCTCTCGCTTCAGTTATTTGAGCCAATAATACTTTTTAAAGCTAGTTTGAATTGGGTTTCTGTTATGACCAAAAGTGTTTTAACTAATGTATCTATCTTTTATGTATGCCGTGTTTATCTTTTTTCTTTTATGCTTCACAATAAAGTAACACACCCAGTGTTTTTTCTCATTATTTATATATGAGTGAGGACAGCTCTAGATCAGAGTTCAACAAAGAGCTACCTGTTTTTTCACAGCACACAAGAATTCTGTGTGTGTATTATTGTGTTTATATATATCTAATTGTGTGTTTCAAACATTCAAACAGTATTAAAGATAATAAAAGGAAAAGTGAGAGTTCCCTGCTCTACCCCAGTCCCAAACTCCAGAGATAACTAATGTTAATAATTGTTTGTCTAACCTTCCAGAAATGTTGGCATGCTCTTCAGTTTTACACAAATTCAGTCATACAATGCATTCAACTCCATAACTTTCATTTTCTCTTAATACATCTTGCAAATCTTTCTATTGTGGTACATACAGGTCTTTTACATCTTGCAGATCTTTCTATTGTGGTGCATATAGGTCTTTCTTTTTAAGGGCTATGTCATATTCACTAATACAGGAACCATGTTTTATTTACTATTCCCCACTGCTGGGCACTTACAATGATTCAGTTTTTGCTATCATGGACAATGCCACAATAAATTCTGGTTTTTATATTTTGTAATGATTACATTTTAAATGGTTATATAAGTACCTACATAATAGCCAGCCTTGATTGTATCTCTCAGCCCGCAAAGCCTAGAATGTTTACCTATCAGGTCTTTTCAGAAAAGTTTTCTGACTCCTAATCTCAACAGACATGATAATTGGCTAACAATATTCTGCACTGATTTTCCTTGGGTCCCTCACTATTCACCTGGCTGCTGCTGGAGTCTTTCATTACGTAGGTTTAAATAACTAGTTCAGCAATTCAGCATCCTGCATAGGGTTGAGAGGGCATCAGTGCCATGGGTCATTTTATCCAGAAGTTTGCCTTGGTGGGCCTTTTCCAATTGTTTATTCAAACTGCTGCCCCAGCTGGCAGTTTTTGGTACCCAGTTTTCTGTTTAGTCTGGCCTCTGCTTCAGGTATCAGGCATAGCTGTACGTGGCTTCTTTCCTGGCTCTTTGTAAATTGGGTTGAGGGAAGCTGCCTTATGAGGTCAGTTGTCCCTAAGAATAAGGAAACTTCCCACAATGTTGGGATAAGCTGGCTGTACTAATGAGATGTCCAGTCAGGGAAAGGCCTCACTACAGTTTTTTTCTGTTTTCATGGACTCCTTTTCTCTCTCACTGCTGATGTGTAGTATCAAAAGAGATTCCAAGGAGAATGGCCCCCATCCCTCCAAACGATAGCTCTTTCCAGATCTTGTTTCTCTGATTAGCAGGTATTAGTGGGAATCTGCCTGGATTTCCTATATGTTTTTAATTCTCATGATTTCGCCCTATTCTCTTAGAAATGGCTGTTGTATGGGTTTTATCCTTGCGTTGAGTCCCAGGTAACCACCTAGAAGAAATTCTTCTGTGACTGTGGCATATCTATTATTCCCTTCTATCATTTCATTATCAATGCATATTTTCATCATTGACATTTATTTTCCTTTGATCACTTCAATCAGTTGTATGGAGATAGAGGAGTTCGTTATTTATTTCTTTCATCCATACTCAGTCATTGGAAGTTAACAGAAGCTCATTAAAGATAGAAAACTGATCTTCAGTCAGACTACAATCTGGAGCCCCAGAAAGGCACAGCTCATGTCCCAGCAGTGAAGTAATGAATGACACGGGAACAATGTAAACTGATTATCAGGGGAGGGATTGAGAAGTCTGAAGAAAATGTACTGCCTGGCTTCACTAATGTTAGGTGAAAGGTCCAAGCTAAGTTGGAAAAATTAACGCCTCATCCCAACTAGCCCTCAGAGCTCTTCCCTTTCCCACAAGTAGCAATGATGTTTCAAGAATACATCCTGGATGACAGGGCCTAAACCAGATACTCTTCAATAAAAAATAAAACCAGAAGAATCTACTGGAAATTTTTCCATAACTGAGGCTTAAATTTCCCTGGACTTACAGAGAAAGACCAGTCAGGGCACCTGTATAGAGAATTTGACAGTACTCAACTTATCTTCTTTTGTCCAGGGTTGCTTCTATCAGTAAGCAGTATTGCACTGCACAGCAGGCAAGTGGGATGCTCTTTATGAAATATTTTCCAGAGACCTCTGGAAGTTCCACTTAAAAGAAACATACACCTTAGGGAAAACTGGGGTGTTCCACATCAGAATAAGCTTAAATCACACTGTGATGAAGACTTACAGTCTGACCCTGAGTTTGATTGAAACAGGACAAACTTCAAATAAAGACTCTCCTACAAAGATGTAGGAGACCTGAGAAGAACCACGTTTAAAAATAAGCTTGCTGCAAGACTGGCTTCTCAAATGGAGGAGTGAGGACCTCAGTGAACTTGCTCTCCCACTAAAACAATGAAAATACTGGCAAAAACAAAAACAAAAACAAAACAAAACCAAGGCCTAAAATAACCATTTCAGAACTTTGGAAATTAACCAAAGCCACAGAACAAACTGAAAATCTATCCAAGAGAATCTACTGAACTTTGGTAAGACAGTGGGGTCTGTGATATTTTAACCTGTGGCTACCCCCACCCTCCCTCCCCATCTCATTGTCATGGCAGCCACGAAAAGCCAGCAGTCTCACCACCAATGGAGAGGACTTACCTCTTGTGGAACTGAGTTAAAAGCAACATCCCCAGAGCACAGTCAGTATTTTGTCCAAACTTGCAACTCACTGGAAAAAATCTCTCTTACTCGGGAGTTGTGGCTATTTGATTTGACTCAGAACTCAGCAAAAGAGTAAAAGAGCCCTATCCCCAGGGTATTACAAAACAATACCCATTTGCTGGTAACATCACAGCTGCCTAAGGTCCTGATTTCAACTGAGGTAAATAGGAGACTGGTCAGGAATTTAAAAGGACATCCTAGAGAACTAGACAACCATAGGGAACTTTGAAAAGCTCTGACATATTTCAGGGGACCTAAAAGGCTGTGTGCATGACCAGGAGAGACATGGGAATGGATAAGCTCCCATTCACTGATATCTGGCTGACCTTAAGGCTCTGCGCAAGCAGGAAGTAAAAACTAAGGCTCTCTTGTAAATTGCCTGAAGTTTGAAGGCATGCCTTCTTACACAGATTTCCTTGGCAAAGAGTGGAGTACATAAACACAAAGCATCTAAAAAAATCTTCTGACTGATCATTGGCTGATCACTAAATTATGCTGGCTCAGGGGTGACATCTAGGAATATCAGGGTTAAAAATACAAACAGAAACTTAAAAAAAAAAAAAAAAATAGCAGAGCACTCAGTGGTCACACACTGCAGGGAGCACAGAATCTACAAATTAGTCCAAGAAAGTTACTAAACAAACAAGTAGCAATAGGAAAAACAAAAAACAAAACAAAACAAAAAAAACACTGGAACATATATCACATACAAACCAAAAAACCAAACCCATTGCTGTTGAATCAATTTCGACTCATAGTGACCCCACAGGACAGAGTAGAACTGCTCCATGGGGATTCCAAGGCTGTAAATCTTTTCAGAAGCAGACTGCTGCATCTTTCTCCTGTGGTACAGCTGGTGGGTTTAAACTACTGCCCTTTCGGTTAGCAGCTGAGTGCTTAACCACTGTGCCACCTGGGCTCCTGTATGTACTTATGTACATATACAGGGGGAAAAGCAGCAAACAGAAAATGTCCCTGAGTTGATTTTGAACTCAGTAAACAAAGACTTTAAACCAGCTATTATAAGTATGTTCAAAGAATTAAAGAAAACCATGTTTAAAGAACTAAACTATATCTCAACAAATATAGATCAATAAAGAGATAGAAATCAGCTCAAAATAAAAATTCTGGAGTTCAAAAGTACAATAACTGAAATGAAAAATCACTAGAGGTCCTCAACAGCAGATTTAAACTGACAGAACCCCAACCACTCAGTTTCCACTTTCCAGAAGCCACAATTATTACAAATTTCTTGTGTATCCTTCCAGGGATATTCTTCTTATTTACAATTAAAAAAAAAATAGGTATACATTTTCCCTACACACAGATGATATTAATACTGTTTAGCACCTTGGTTTTTTTTCTCTAACAATATATTTTGGACCTCTTTCTCTATCAGTCTTGGTGGCACAGTGATTAAGAGCTACAGCGGCTAACCAAAAAGGCTGGAAGTTCAAATCCACCAGATGCTCCTTGGAAACCCTATAGGGCAGTTCTACTCTGTCCCATAGGGTTGATATGAGTCGGAATCAACTTGACAGCAACGGGTTAACATGGTTTTATCTATCAGTACATAGAGACTTGCCTCGTTTTTGTTTTGTTTTTTTTTAAACAACTATTGAAATTCCATTTTATATGTGTGCCACAACTGATTTAACCAGCCTCCTATTGATAGACTTATAGGTTGTTTCTGATTACTTGCTAGTAAACCAAAAAAACCAAACCTGTTGCAATCAAGTCCATTCCAACTCATTGTGACCCTATAGGACAGAGTAGAACTGCCCCATGGGGTTTCCAAGGAGCGCTTGGTGGATTCGAACAGCTGATCTTTTAGTTAGCAGCCGTAGCTCTTAACCACTATGTCACCAGGGTTTCCTACTTGCTACTACAAACTAAATATTCTAAATATTCTCATACATTATTCGCACATGTAGGAGCATATCTGTGGGATAAATACCATGGAGTATAATTGCTGGGTCAAAGGATATGTACACTATTTTCTTTTATTTTTGCCCCATCTTAAATCTTTGGTATCCAAACTAACAGAAACAACAGTGTTTTTCTTACCGTGGACTGAAACGATTTCTGCTCTAGCACAAAGTCTGAATAGCAAGCACCCAAAATGGGAGGTAAGGAAAGGGAGCAGAGAAGGTGGAAGTTGATAGGTGAACGTTGAGCCCAACGACACTTTGTTAAGAATAGTAGATACTGGAATACAGTAGAATGCTAATGGGAATAAACCATCAGGTAACTTCCTCCTCTATGTTTCTAACTATTATGCATGGGAAAAACTAGCATAAACTTTGAATTCGATTTGCATATTCCTTTAGTTCCATGTTATTCCCTCCCTATCACACTTCCATAAGGAATTTCTTCAAGACTAACCTCAATTCTAATTTTTCTTTACAGTTCATTGTAATTCTGGTTTCCCAAAATCTTTTCTTTTGGGTTTCAGGATCTGAATGTTAGCATGTCATATGAACAAATTCTTTCTGTCCCTGAGATTCTGGGACTGAAATGCAAAGCTTTTCCCCTCAAATTCCTCCTTAGGCTAGTGGGAAATAATTGGTACTTCAGATAAAATGTTGAGGGGCTTCTGGGGATGCCATTTTCACCAAAGAAACCCCACCAGGGAAGTTAGCTCATTCTGATTTCCCTTGGTCTTTGGCCAGAAAACCTAGCATGTGTATGTCTGCATGTGTGTGTATGGGGGTGGTAGGCAGGGTGTGTTCAGATGTCCACACCTGGTGGAGTCCTCTTGTAATTCATTTCTTGCCTCTGGAATTAACTTGGTTCAATCACTGGACTCTTACACTGTCATGGATATGGATGCCTATACCTGGTCCTTCCACTGACCATAGTCATCACTGTTACTTGTGTTCTCTTTACAGGACCTTGGATATCTTGGCACCTGGTCCCTCAAGGGAACTATGGCTGGGATCTTGTGGGAATAAACTGATGACATGATAGTTGTGAGTATCAGAGTGTGTTACAGAAAACAGAATCAGATAAGGAGAGGAGAAAAGAATTTAGACCTAGACAGCGCAGAAGAGGAAGGGGTTTAATGTAGTACCAAACAGAGCAGGTGGGGATCCTATAGCATCCAAAAGGGAACATCGCCTTTACTCTAGGGTGGAGACTAGCTCCAGACTGAGGCTAAACTGACATATTATCCCTCCTCTTTCTGTTCTGTCCCTAATTCCTATGCACCTGAGACATATGCAGGAGCATGCAGTAATGGCTAGTGGTCTCCATTCTAGAGATTATATATGACAAATACAGAGACACTAAGGAGAGAAAGGTTGTGCATTATTCAGGCCCAATCTCAAGTATCCCTATTTCATCTCCATCTTTCCTTAGTGCCTTCTCTTCCTGCTTTTCTTAATATCCTCAACTGGTCATAGGGTAGACTTTCATGGTAAATTAAAGAAAGACCATGGCCACTGAGCTCTTCACTTTCACCCTGCGTATTCAGTTCTCAGGGACAGGAGTCATGGCTAACCTCAGTGCCAGGGTCATGTCTATACCCTCACAGATCACACTATTATATCAGTTATCCCATTTCCCCCTCTAATTTGTCCAGAGGATTATTCCCCTCTTCTTGGGAATGGGGTTCTAGATCCTGTTACTCATTCCCTAGACTTAAGAAGAAAAATTAAAGACCATTAGGAACAGGAGGTGGCCTTCCTATGGATGTGGCTTAGTGGCCATGGTCTTTCTCTAATTTACCATCAAAGTCTACCCTATGACCATAGTCCTTAACTATTCCCTGAGCTGCTCCTATCCCATTAAATCCTTCACTACCAGAGGAGCAATACCAGGAAAAAGAGCACTTACTCCAGCTCCCATCAATGAACTATGCCTCACACTAGCATCTTGTTATGGATTGAATCATGTCCCCCAAAAATATGTGTTGTAAATCGTAACCTCTACGCCTGTGGTTATAATCCCATTTAGGAAAGGGTTGTCTCTTATGTTAATGAAGCAGGATTAGTGTAAAGTATATTTTGAGTCAATCTCTTTTTAGATATAAAAGAGATTAAACAAGCAAGCTAGAAAGCAGACATGGGGGAAGAATGATGCCACACCACATGGAAATCTCCAAGGAACCAGGAAACAAAAGCTGAAGACACAAGCACCTGCCCCAGAGCTGATAGAGAAAGAAAGCTTTCCCCTAGAGCCGACGCCCTGAATTTGGACTTCTAGCCTTCTAAACTGTGAGAAGATAAATTTCTGTTTGTTAAATCCATCCACTTGTGCTATTTCTATTATAGCAGCTCTAGGTAGTAGAGCCCTGGTGGTGCAGTGGTTAAGTGGTTGGCTGCTAACCAAAAAGGTCAGCAGTTCGAATTCACCAGTTGCTCCTTGAAACCCTATGAGGCAGTTCTATTCCATCCTACAGGGTTGCTATGAGTCAGAACTGACTCGAAAGCAATGGGTTTGGTCTGGTTTTGGTTAGCACTAGATAACTAAAACACATCTCATCTGAAAGACAAGAGTAATGGTGGAATAAAGATGTTTTTAATGAATCTTCACACCCAGACCTTTTGTCCTCTTCCTCTATGAGAGGAAGAGTGGAAATTTGGGACTCTCACACTGACTACCACTCTTTGTAATATAACTTTCATCAGGTTGCTTCATCTTCCCAAACCTCAGTTTCCTCATCTGTAACTGGGGCTATTGAAGCTCTATATGTTATGCCACTCTGGTATGAGAATGAGAAGTGACTTTATGCTATAACTGTCAAAAGGAGGGAAGTTTTCCTCTGTACTCATCCCATCACTCTCTCTCTCCCTGCTGGTGGGGAATGGGAAATGGAGCTTGTATAGCTTGAAAATGCAGTGATATCTTTCTACAACGGGAGAGTATTCTAGTTATCTACTGCTGTATAACAAATTACTTTAACACTTAGCGGCTAAAAAGAATAAACATTATCTCTCATAGTTTCTGTGGCTCAAGAATTCAGGAGTGGCTTAGCTGCCAATTCTAGCTCAGGATCTCTTCATGTGATTGCAGTCAAGGTGTTGGTTGGGGCAAGTCATCTGAAGGCTTGACTGAGACTAGAGGATCTGTTTCCAAGGGAGAAATTAATAAGTTTTGTTGAGGATGTGGAAAAACTAAAACTCTTGTACACTGCTGGTGAGAATGTAAAACAGTACAGCACTATGGAAAACAGTTTGGCAGTTCCTCAAAAAGTTAAACATTGAATTATTATATGACTCATCAATTCCACTCCTAGGTATATTCCCAAGAGACTTGAAGGCCGGGACTCAAAGAGATATGTGTACACCAATGTTCACTGCAGCATTGTTCACAATAGCCAAAAGCTGAAAACAACCCAAATGTCCATCAAAAGATGAATGGATAAAGAAAATGTGGTATATACGTACAATGGAGTATCATTCAGCCATAAAGAGAAATGAAATCCTGATACACGTTACAACACGGATGAACCTTGAAAACACTGTGGTGAGTGAAATAAGTCAGATATGAAAGGACAATTATTGTATGATCCCACTTATATGAGATATCTAGAATAGGCAAATGCATAAAGACAGAAGTCTGAGTGCTTGCCAGGAGCTGAGGCGAGGAGGAGATGGGAGGTATTGCTAAAGGGGTACTGAATTTCTGTTTGAGGTAATATAAAATTTTTAAAAATGGATAGTGATGATGGTAGCACAGTCTGATGAATGTAATTAATGTCACTGAATTGTACAACTAAAAACAATAAAAATAGCAACCTTTTTGTTATATATATTTCACCACAATAAAATTAAAAATAAAAAAAATGAATCACATTTTGTCATTAAGAAAAATAACAACAACATACGGGAGAGAGACTGTGCTACTAAATTTCAAATGTTATCACCAGACTAAGTCCAGCACAACTAGATGGTGCCAGGCTACCACCACCAACTGCTCTGACAGGGATCACAATAGAAGGTCCAGAACACAGCTGGAGAAAAACATGGAACAAAATTCAAACTCACAAAAAAAAGAACAGACTTACTGGTCTGACAGAGACTGGAGAAATATCAAGAATTTGGCCCCTGGACACGCTTTTAACTCAGTACTGAAGTCACTCCTGAGGTTCACTCTTCAGCCAAAGTTTAGAGAGGCCCAGTAAACAAACAATAATACATGTAGCTCAACCATGGATATGAGACTAAATGGGCACACCAGCCCAGGGGCAAAGACGAGAAGGCAGGAGGGGATAGGAAATCTGGACGAATGGAAATAGGAAACCCAAGGGCAAGAAGGAGAGAGTGTTGACATGAAACGGGGTTGGCAACCAATGTTAGAAAACAATATGTGAATTAATTGTTTTATGAGAAACTAATTTGCTTTGTAAACCTTCATCTAAAGCACAATAAAAAAATTTCAAATGTTATAGTAGGTATCGTATTATTTGGGTGGTGTCATCTAATAAACTAGATTGAAAAATATAACTTAGCAGGAAATAGTGTGTGACTTCTCCTATAGTGAATAATGTGGCTGTTGGGTAAAAAGTTACTGTTCTGCCTTGACCCATTTCAAAGGCTTCACAGACTCGTATCAAAGAGGCATTCATAAAGGCCTTGAGGAGCTAGTCTTCCTGTTTTATGTGCACCAGACCAGAGTCTGGGAGGCTGGCCCAGGATGTGTAGGCAGAATTTGTCTGATATTCCCTTTACCTCCTCCCCTGGAATATCCAAAGGGTACACTGTGTTCCAGAAAAAAAATTGATACAAAATGGTCAGCACAAGACAAATTTTGAAAAATTTGTCTACTGGACTTCAAGTCTGAGAAGATACCTAGAAAACATTAAAAACAAAAAAGATCACATAAAAATTTAAATTACTTCTTCTCAGGCCACAAATCACCATAAATGAAAACTAACTCCAGATAACAAACTGATCCACCCTTCAGCCAAAGATTAGACAGGCCCATAAAACAAACAATAATACAAGTAAGTCAACCATGTATACGAGATTAAACAGCACACCAGCCCAGCGGCAAGAACGAGAAGGCATGAGGGAACAGGAAAACTGGATGAATGGAAATGGGGAACTCAAAGGTGAGAAGGGGAGAGTGTGGACACACCATGGAGTTGGCAATCAATGTCACAAAACAATATGTGTATTAATTGTTTAATGAGAAACTAATTTGCTCTGTAAACCTTCATCTAAAGAACAATTAAAAAAAAAAAAACAAATCAGGGAAATATTTTGCACCACTAATAGAAGGTTAGTATTCTTAACATATATTAGAAGAGAACAATTCTCAGGAAACAGGGTGGGGGCGGGGGGATTGGGCAAAAACATGAATAGACGGCTCCTAAAAATAATAAACAAATGGCTAATAACATGAAAAGTTTTTCAACTTCACCAATAATTTAAAAATACAAGTGAATGCAGCAGTGAGAAGATGTTTTCACTTACCGGAAAGACAGCAGTACAAAAGACCAAATGTTGTCGTTAAGTGCCATCGAGTTGGTTCCAAGTCATAACGACCCTATGTACAACAGAACAAAACACTGCCTGGTCCTGTGCTAGCCTGACAATCCTTGCTATGCTTCAGCCCACTGTGGCAGCCACTGTGCCAGTCCAGCTCATTGAGGGCCCTCCTCTCTTTCACTGACCCTCTACTTTACCAAGCATGATGTCTGTCTCCAGGGACTGGTCCCTACTGATAACATGTCCAAAGTACATGTGACAAAGTCTTGCCATCCTCGCTTTTAAGGAGCATTCTGGCTGTACTTCTTTCAAGATAGATTTGTTCGTTCTTCTGGTAGTCCATGGTATAGTCAATATTCTTTGCCAACACAATAATTCAAATGCATCGATCCTTCTTCTATCTTCCTTATACACTGTCCAGCTTTCACATGCATATGAGGCAATTGAAAGAAAATACCATGGTGTCCTGGATTGAATTGTGTCTCCTCAGAAAATGTGTATCAATTTGGCTAGGCCATGATTCCCAGTATTGTGTGACTGTCCACCATTTTGTCATCTGATGTGATTCTCCTATGTGTTGTAAATCCTATCTCTGTGATGTTAATGAGATGGGATTAGTGGCAATTATGTTACTGAGGCAGGACTCGATCTGTAAGATTGGATTATGTCTTGAGCCAATCTCTTCTGAGATATGAAAGACAGAATCGAACAGAAAGACATGGGGACCTCATACCACCACAAAAGTAGCGACAGGAGCAGAGTGCATCCTTTGGACCTGAGGTTCCTGCGTGGAGAAGCTCCTAGACCAGAGAAGATTGATGACAAGGACATTCCTCCAGAGCTGACAGAGAGAGAATAAATTTCTCCTTGTTTAAAGCCATCAACTTGTGGTATTTCTGTTATAGAAGCACTAGATAACTAAGACACATGGCTTGGGTCAGGCATACCTTAGTCCTCAAAGTGACATCTCTGGTGTAAAGATGTCTTTTGCAGCAGATGTGCCCAACACAATTCTTGACTGCTGCTTCCATGGGTGTTGACTGTGGATCCAAGTAAAATGAAATCCTTGACAACTTCAATAATTTTCTCCATTTATCATGATGTTGTTTATTGGTCCAGTTGTGAGGATTTTTGTTTTCTTTATGTTGAGGAGGAATCCATACTGAAGGCTGTAGTAATAACCTAGTAATTTCCAGGTTATAGGAATTAGGCAGTCATATTCTGTTGATGAAAATGTACATTACTACAGCTATTTTGCAGGGTTATATGACAAAGCCCATCAATATTTACAACATGTATTCCTTTTAAAGCACTAATTCCTTTATTAGAACTGTATCTTACAGATATATGCACACAAATGGAAAAAAGATATATATACAAGATGTTCTTTGCAGCATTATAATAGGAATAAAAACCTAGGTTCAATGTAAATGTCCAATCAATAGAGATATGGGTAAATTAGTAAACATCCATCCAATGGAAGACTATGGAGCCATTAAAAATACCTTTTTTACTGCATCAGTGTTCAGTTTAATAAATTACCACAAAGTAATTACATCCATTAGCAGCCCAGATGCCCCCTCATGTACCCTTCTAGTCACAATCACCCTCCCTTTGGGTAATCAGTTCCTGCTTTCTATCACCATAGATTAGTTTTGCCTGTTTTGAACTTTATATAATCATATAGTATATTTTTTGTGTCTGGCTTCTTTGGTCATCATTGTCTGTGACATATAGTCAGTCATGTTGGATTTTGTTATAGTTTGTTAATTTCCATTGCTATACAGTACTTTTTATGAATAAACCACAATTTATTTATACGTTCTACAACTAGGTTATTTCTAGTTTGAGACTATTATGTATGAATCATGTTTCCATTAACATTTCTTCTACTTATCTTTTATTTCACTCCTGTTGGGTATATACAGTACCAAAGAGTGAAACTGTTATATGTCTATGGGTATATTCAGCTTTAGTAGATGCTGCCAAACAGTTTTCCAAAATGCTTGTGTCAATTTACAGTCCCACCAGCAATGTATGGGAGTTTCATTTGCTCATATAAAAAGCCTGGAAAGATATATACTAAACTTAACAGTAGATACTTCTGGGGAGTGGGATTAGGGAAGAATGGGGGACTGTATAGTTTATATACTATTGTTTTTTAATAAGAGCATGTATTTCTTTTTAAAAACTAATTATTTTTCTTCTTTTTTATATTTTTTTGATTTTCTAATTTAAAAAAGGGAAGTCTTAAATATAAGCACAGAGATCTGGTCCAAAGAATAAAAAAGATAATTAGGCTAATAAGGGTTAGTAATAAGAGTTCAATGAGTAGACATCAAATTTAACTTTGAGCTACCTGCAGCCCAGTCAGGATAGATTCTGAGTAATACAGGGTGAATAGTTTTCTCAATATTGATAAGATGTGTCAAGAGTATAGGGAGCATGAATCATCATGTATTAGGTGATCCTAATCACCTGATTAGGAAATGGCCAGTTTTTTGGCATAGTTGGAGACCAGATTCAACAGGGGAATGGGGCCAAAGGTAGGGTGGGAATACAATAAAAGAGGCAGAAAAGTAGGTTTGGATTAGATTGTGAAGGGCTTTTAAAGCCATATTATAAAATATAGACTTTATGATTTAGGCAATCATGAATCACCAGAGATCTCTGATCAGAAAAGTAAAATGATATATTATGCTTTAGAAATACACCCTCATAGCAGTAACTATGTCACAGTCAGGCTTCGAACAGGTTCTGCCTGGTTTAGTCATGGCCAGTGAAGGGAAACCTGAATGGACCAGAATTTTTAAAATGTCGGTGAACCAGAATGGTAACTGGAACAGGAAAAATTACAAGTCGAAGCCCTGCTAGAAAATTAATCTCCCTCTTAGAAAACAAGGCAGCGTGTGCATTGTATAGCAACCAAATCTCTTGACCGGCAGAGTCAGAAACAGCAGTGCTCTGCTCGAAGACGGTGGCTGACCACACTGCTTTGAATGTGTGTCACTCTCCATAGTCCTGGCAATAATCCAATCTCCCCCACCAAGCTCCTGAAAGGGCTCACTATGCCTCTTCTGAGTCTCCTATTCCAGGGCTTTGACCTATAATTTTTCCTGTCCCAGTTACCAGTCCAGATCACTCAAATTTTAAAAATTCAGGTCTGTTCTGGTTTCACTTTGTCGGCCATGACTGAACCAGTTCAAACCGGTTCAAAGCCCTGGTCACAGTAACCCAACACCCCACCTTTCTATCTACTGGCACCAGGGATTAGGTCTCCACTTCTCCATCCACCCAGTGGACCAGGAGATTAACAGTGAAGCAGAGACGAGCACTTCCAGTGCCCAGGCAATTCTTTCTCAAACCAGATCTGGGAGACAGATCCCAGTTCTCTTCCTCAGCAAGAAAAATTCTTCAGGACTGCCTCTGTCCATGTTCTTTTTTGTCATGAATATCAGAGTGCACTCATCAAGTAGAATATCCCTTACAGTGTGACCAGTAAACCAGTTGCTGTCGAGTTGACTCCAACTCATAGCGACCTTATGCGTATCAGAGTAGAATTGTGCTCCAAAGGGTTGCTTTAAACTTAATTTTATTTTTTGTTGTTGTTACTGAGAATATACACAGCAAAAATACACCAATTCAACAGTTTCCACATGTACAATTCAGTGACATTGATTACATTCTTTGAGTTGTGCAACCATTCTCACCCTCCTTTTCGGAGTTATTCCTCCTCCATTAACATAAACTCACTGTACCTTAGATTCCTATCTGATTTTTCCAGTTGCTGTTGTCAATTTGATCCCATATAGATATATTTTAAAAAAGCCTAACACTGAAGGCAGATATTCTTTACTAGTTAAGCTAAACTATTATCTGGCTTTAAGAAAGCTTTAGGGGATATTTTTTGCTTAAGGTTCAAAGATTATCGCAGGGCAATAGTTTTGGGGTTCATCCAGCCTCTATGGGAATTTGAAATTCTGTTCTGCATTTTGCCCTTTTTCAGGATTCTTCTATAGAATCTTTGATCCAAATGTTCAGTAACGGTAGCTAGGGCCATCCAGTTCTTTTGGTCTCACCATGGCAAAGGAGTCCACAGGGTTTTATTGGCTGACCTTTCAGAAATAGATCGCCAGGCCTGTCTTCTGAGATGCCTCTGGGTGGACTTGAACCCCTAAGCTTTCAGTTAAAAGCCAAGCATGTTAACCTTCTGCATTACCCAGGGACTCCTAATCTGTGACAGGAGGTACCTCAAATGGGCATCACCATTTCCAGTGGGGCAAAAAACCCCTGAGATTTAGCTACTGCTGTTGGAAATATAACTCATCAGTCCCCAACTAAGTGGAAACTGGGGAGGATAGAATTTGTGACTTTAACTTATAAATTTCATTTGTTGACTTTGATTTTGCTGCAAGAAAGCCTAAGTGTGTCGGTCAAAAGATGTGGATTCAGGCAGGAGTCCTGGTGGTGCAGTGGTTAAGACATCAGCTGCTAATCAAACAGTCGGCAGTTCGAATCCACCAGTCGCTCCTTGGAAACCCTATGGGGCAGTTACACTCTGTCCTGCAGGATCACTATAAGTCAGAATCGACTCAGCGGCAACAGGACTTTTATTGTGGCCTCAGACCTAAGCTAAACTACAGCTTAGCATTGGGGTATTGGGTCTTGTGCATATTAATGGAATTGTAGTTCAATTCACATTTGGCTAATTTTTTAGGGGTGCGTGTTCTCCATTAATCAGAACTGGAGAGGAGGTGGGAAGAGGAGCATCAAAAATCTCCAACAACACTGTTCATGAAGGTGTATGTTGGTATGATTTTTGCAAGGAAATCTGGCAATATTTATCAAATTTTTAAGTGTATATACCCTTTCAATTCTAGGAATTTATCTTAAAAATAACACACACAGGTGTGCAAATATGTAAAGAATGTTCACTGCAATATTATTAATACTACTAAAAACTGAAAATAATTTAAATGTCCATTAGGAAGAGACTGGTTAAATTATGGTTTGTCAGTTTATACTATTAAGATCCTTCTAATTTCAAGCAAAAGAAAAAAGAGTTTGAGTAGTTTTGGCAAAAAAAAAAAAAGGGGAGAGGGTATATTGGAAATACACTGTACTTCATGAAACGGAAGGAAAGTTTCAAGAATATTCAGGAATAGAAAGAATCAGAGCAGCTTCAGAAAAGAATGAGAGAGTTTTCCTATTTACTTCATACAATTCTGTACTCTGTGTGTATCTTACAAGAGTACATATTTATAATCACTAAAACTTCAAGGATTTTTTTTAACAAAACCCAGCAACAGGACAGCAGTTTAGATTCATTAGGTCCAGCTTTATTATTTGTACACATCTCTACACAAGCCTTTCAAAATTTTCCTAGACATAGTATATTACTTATCTATTGCTGCAGAGCAAATTACCCAAAAACTTGATGGCTTAAAACAACAAACATTTCTTTTCACAGTTTCTATGGGTCAGGAATTCTACGGGTGGTTCTGATTTATACTCTCTCTTTGAGATTGCAATTCAAATGTCAGCTGGGGCTGCAGTCATCTTAAAACTTTGACTTAAGATTTGACAGTATGTCTCACTCACATGGCTGTTAGCAGGAGGCCTTAGTCTCTTGGTGAATGTGGCTGGGGGCAGTCTCAGTTTCTCACTGTATAGAATGCTCCACTGGGCTGCTTGAGTGTCTTTACAACATAGCAGCTGACTTGCCCCACAGTAAGTGATCTAAGAGACAGCAAGGCAAAATCCATAATTCTTTTTATACCCTAGCCTCAGAAATTACATACCATCACTACTTGAGTATTCTGTTGGTCACACAGACCAACCCTGGTACAATGTGGGAAGGGAATACAAGAGGAAGTGGTACTAGGAATCAGGGATCGTGGGGAATTATCTTGGAGGCTGGCTACCACACGCAGCATTTAATAGCCTCTGAGGAGGGGAAATGCCAGGGCAGAAAAGGAAGCTTTTAACTGTATATGTTTTTGTTCTTTTTGAATATTTTGAACCATGTTGAATCTATTACTATTTAACAGAGTAAAGAGAAAGAAATTCTCCTATCAGTTCCCCATGATTTAGACTGTTGCTGTTCTGTGCTGTTGAGTCAATTCTGGCTCATAGTGACCCTATGGGACAGAGAAGAACTGCCTTATAGGGTTTCCTAGGCTGTAATCTTTATGGGAGCAGATTGCCAGGTTTTTTCTCCCACGGAGCGCGCGTAGGTTCAAATTCCTGACCTTTTGGTTAACAGGAGAGCTCTTAACCACTGTGCCACCAGGGCTCCTGATTTAGACTGATGGTTCTCAAATCTATTACGTATTAGAATCATCTGAAATGCTTGTTAAACCACAGATTGCTGGGCCCCACCCTCAGAGTTTCTGATTCAGTAGGTTGTGGGTGGGGCCTGAGAATCTGTATTTCTAACAAGTTCTAGTGTGATGCTGCTGCTGCTACTAGTCCAGGGACAACACTTTAAAACCACTGATTTTGACCTGCTCTGTCCAATACGATAGCCACTAGTCATATGTGGCAAGTAAGCACTTTAAATGTGTCTAGTCTAAATTGAGATGTGCTGTAAGTATAAAATACACACTGGATTTTGAAGACTTAGTAGGAAAAAAAGAACATAAAATGTCTCCTTATTAATTTTTATATTGATTACATGTTGAAATGATATTTTAGATATATTGGGTTTAATAAAATATATTATTAAAAATAATTTCACCTCACAGAAGAAAACACTCTTTGATGGTTATGAGGGTGGGGAGGGAGGGTGAGGGTTATTTACTAACTAGATAGTAGATAAGAATTATCTTAGGGGAAGGGAAGGATAGCACACACTACAGGGGAAGTCTGCACAACTGGACTAAACCAAAGCTAAGAAGTTTCCTGAATATAATCAAATACTTTGAGGGACTGAGTAGTAGGGGTAGGGGTCTGGGGACCATACTATCAGGGGGCATCTAGGTCAACTGGCATAACAAAGCTTATTAAGAAAACATTCTGCATCCTACTTTGGTGAGTGGCATCTGGGGTCTTAAAAGCTTGCAAGCGGCCATCTAAGATGCATCAATTGGTCCCAACCGGCTGGAGTAAAGGAGAATGAAGAACACCAAAGACACAAGGAAAGTATTAGCCCAAGAGACAGAAAGGGCCACATAAACCAGAGACTTCATCAGTCTGAGACCAGAAGAACTAGATGGTGCCCGGCTACCACCAATGACTACCCTGACAGGGAACACAACAGAGAGTCCTGGATGGAGCAGGAGAAAGGTGGGGTGCAGAACTCAAAATCTAGTAAGAAGACCAGGCTTAATGGTCTAAATGAAACTGGAGGAACCCCAGAAAGCATGGCCCCTGGATTCTCTATCAGCCCAGAACCAAAACAATTTCTGAGGCCAGCTCTTCAGACAGGGATTGCATGGAGTGATGCTTGTGAGGAGTGTGCCTCTTGGCTCGAGTAGATACAAGAGACTAAATGGGCAGCTTCTGTCCAGAGGTGAGATGGGAAGGCAGAGAGGTAAGGAGCTGGCTGAATGGACATGGGGAATCAGGGGCGGAAAGGAGGAGTGTGCTGTCACAGTACGAGGAGAGTAATTAGGGTTACATAACAATGTATGCATAAATTTTTGTATGGGAGACTAACTTGAAATGTAAACTTCATTTAAACTACAACAATAAACAAAAAATAAATAAAAATAAAAAATAAACAATTTCACCTGTTTCTTTTTATAGTTTGACCACTAGAAAAATTTAAATCACAAATGTGGCTCACATTATATTTCTATTGGACAGCGCTGATTTAGATAATTCTTTCTTTTCTCCTTTCCAATACTTACTAGTTCTATGTCCTTTAACACCAGGGTTTTGCTAAGAGACTGCATACTAAATTTGATAAATATTGTCTAAGTGTTAATAAGTGATGATGACTTAAAAGGTGACTCCCAGTTAACCTGTTTTCGTTTTAACAGAAGTCTCTATTGTCCACATACAAAACAGTAATTAATAGGAGGAATTTTCAGACATCTTGAAAGTTAGATGGAAAAGATAGTTCTGGTTAGGCAGGACTTTCAACCCTTACCAACCTTTACTAAACTCCAACCACTTACATGACTGCCTCTTCAGCACATGGTAGGCTAGGACCCTGAAGGCAAAAGAACAACTTAATCCCTTTTCTCAGGCTTAGAAGAAGCTTTTTCTTATAATGCAAACATGTTAAAAAAATAAAAGCTACAATGATATGGAACCACAGAACAGCTGTTTTAAAGGTTTTTAAGTTAGCCCATTATGAATGTCATATGTTCCTTTTTCTTAAGTGGGTCAAAGGAACTCACTGAATCCACGCACTAGTAAACATTTCCATAACATTTTAACTTAATCATTTGCTGGTTATTTTATCAAGTAGAAAAATTAGCTTTTAATATCCACATAAGGATAATAATTAGCCAGCTCACGTATTCATTGTGAGTTAATTTTTAATACAGTACCCCAAATAGAATTATATAAAATATTTTGTAATTAGTTTTTTTCAAGGATATATATTCACATAATTTAAAGAGTCAAATAGTTCTGCAAGTTTTGTTATGTAAAAAAGCAGTACTCCCTTTTACTTTCTGTTCCCAGATTGTTTTCAACTGGAAATCATTTTTCCTTCAAAGTCATACACCAAGTTCATGTGCCAATTAAGTTTCCCAGTAACAGTGCTCCTGCTGAGAAGTCTGATGCCATTGTCATTTATTTAGCCTTTTTATAAAATATTTTCCCAAGAGACAACCAATTTCAACCCTCTAGGGTGATTCTTTTGGAATTTACTCCGTATCTCTGAAATGACATTGTTACTTCTTGTTTTTCAAATTCAGGCATTATCTATTGTCTTCCTTTTATGGAAGATAAGGATCTAACTCTTTTGCCATCACCTACCATGCTACATATGGCATCCTTCCCATTTCCTCATCCTTCCCATATATTTAAATTATGATTTATGAGCAATATACAGCATGTACTTTATTCTAAAAACCTACTGCTGTTGAGTAGATTCCAACTCTTTGTGACCATATAGGACAGAGCAGAACTGCCCCACAGGGTTTCCAAAGAGCAGCTGGTGGATTTGAACTGCTGACCTTTTGGTTAGCAGCCAAGCTCTTAACCACTGCGCCACCAGAGCTCCATTTACTTTATTACAACAATGTAAATGATATTGTTAGCAAAGCTAGTATTATGATTTCTTTTCTTTTATATTTTGTTTTTCTCCCTGGAGTTATTATCTTGTTTTTTTGTTTCATTTTCTAATTATTTATTATTAAATCAATCTGAACTTTCTTCCAGTTTTATAATTTGTTGTCAATACATTCAATAACATTGGGTATTCTAGCAATGACATTCTATCAATTTAATCTTCTTTTAGACATCTCTTCCAGAGCCTTGTGACCTATTCCAATCTGGGCTAGTTCCTCTCTAGACCTACTGTACCACTGCTCTGTTGGCATCTCCTTTACCATCATCCTAGGGATTTTTTTGTTTTTTGTTTTAGAACTCTTTTGGTTTGGACTCTAAATTTCCTGTGTCATATTTTTTTTCCTCCTTCTTGGTTAACTCCTTCCTTTTGGTGGGGTCTGCCCTCTTGAAGCTTTTTGAGAAAGGATACATGGGGAGTAAATTTTTTTTAGATGCTCTATGTCTGAAAATATTTTTATTTTACTTTTACATTTAATAGATAATTTGGCTGAGTAGAGAATTCTAGGTTGGAAATAATTTTCTTTCAAAGGGATTTACTAAGACAAAAAACTAATAAACATTTCCAGTGTTGCTGTTGAGAATTTTGATATTAGGATCTTTTTTTTTTTTTTAATCCTGCTGGAAACATCTATGTCCCCAGTGTTCTGAAATTTCACAGTGATGAGTCTTAGTGGAAGTCTATTTTCACCCATTTTGGTAGGCACTTGGTGAGCCCTTTCTGTCTGGAAACTCGTGTCCTTTGGCTCAGGAAATATTTCTTAAATTATTTCTTGGTTATTTTTACTCCTTTATTTCTCCTATTCTCTTTTTCTGGAATTCCTAATATTTGAAAATACTATTCCTCTGGGCCTAGTACTTTAATTTTTTTCCTTTTCTATTTCCACTTTTTTTTTTCTTCAATTTTCTGGGAATTTCCTCAACCTTGACTTCTAAAACTACTATTGCGATTTTAATTTCTGTGATATTTTTAATTTCTAAGAACTCTTTTTGCTTTCCAAAAATTTAGAGTTTAAACGTCCCCTTTTTTGTTGTTGTTGTACCTTATTCTTGTTTTACGGATGAAATATCTCTGAAAATATGAATAATTTTTTTTAATGTGCTTGTTTTTCTCATCATCATACAGGTTTCCTCCAAGTTCCTTCTCCTTTGATCACCATATTTTACATTAGATGCTTTCCTCTAATGTCTAGTAATTCTCAGCTGGGTGCTTAATATTGAGCTGCTTCTAAGCTTATATGTGAGTGGGGCTTGTTGACTGTGGCCTTCATTATATAGTATAAATAGTAATCTGATTCAGCTCTTTTGTTGGGGAACCTCTGACGTCACTTCCTTTAGCTCTTCTCCCTAGAGAAAGCAGTTCGCCTGCTTGGAGGGTACAGACCTGGCTTCCAGCATTCTCAGAACTGAGGCAGGAAGAAGGCTGGGGAGAGGGGTACCTCAATATTTATCATAAAAATTTTCACTTAGTATACTTGTTTTCAGTATGGAATCCCTACCTTCAATTGAGCCTGGTATCCCCCAGATCAGAGACCCTAAGTTTTACCCTTTCTAAAGAATAAACTTCCATTCTTCTGCCAGGATGAGGGAAGCAGAGTTGCCTACCTGCATGTAGGTGGGCGGCCATCTGAAAGCCTAACATTCCCTAATCAGATATTCAGTCAATTCACCTGTGTTTAGCCTCTCCTTTTCCCCCCCTCCCCCCAGTTTCAGCAGCATATGGGGCCACCAATTCTTGGTTTTTTATGAGTTTTGTAATAATAAATCAGGTCGATTCTCTATTTTTCACATTGCTGGCTTAAGATTGTGCCTTCTCAGTCTACTAAGTCACGTAATATCCATCCATGTACATTCAGTTTATACGAGCCCTGGTGGTGCACTGAACAGCTAAATGAAAGGTAGGCAGCTAACATCCACCAGCAGCTCCCTGGGAGAAAAGACCTGGCAATCTGCTCTCGTAAATATTACAACTTAGCAAATGTGCAGAGACCAAAGTATATTAGTGGTTGCCAGGGGAAGGAGGAAGGGGGAAAGGGAAGGTTATCTACTGGTGATGGAAAAATCGCACTGATTAAGCATAGGCTTGCACAGCTGGTTGCTGTAATTGCTGTCAATAAGTTGTACACCTATAAAAAGTTGAATTGGCAAAAAAAAAAATCACAGCCTAGGAAACCCTAAGAGGCAGTTACACTGTGTCTTATAAGGTCACTATGAGTCAGAATCTACTCAACAGCACACAACAACATTCAGTTTCCAAAATTCTTGCTGCTATTGTCTTTACTCCTAGCCTTTGTCCTTACTGCTTTATGCCTTTAAAACAAAAACAAAAACAAAAACAAAACCCATATCTTTACTGTTGTTATATACTTTCGCTGGAGTTTTGGTAAAGAAAAGTTAAATGCAGTTGTTCAAACCACCATTTTTAACTAGAAGTCAGGAATATTTTAAAAACTGTTTTGTAAAAACACTAATGCAAAACAGATGTTGAACTAGCCAAGATGGGGAACAGATTACACACATTCTATTTCCTTCCTATCTCTCCAACTTCCTGATGAAATGACTCATGAATTGTAAAAAGAAATTTTTTGTCTTGCTACTAGAAAATAAATAGGAACCCTTTTCACACCTTAGTCTTCAAGTAATTTCCACAGAGCAGAGTCAGACAAAAGGTATGGAGCGGAGGGCCGACAACAAGGACAATTTCTTACCATTTTGTTTAGGATTATCTTATTTGGGGATAAAAAAGGAGGCTTGTGCATTGAGAAATTTCCACAGAATTCCTCTATTTGGGAAAAAAATATGAACTGATATTGTTCACATTTTAGGTTATTGAAAGAAGAGCCACATTTGGATATAGTCTAGTCATTCATTCAATTCAACAAATATTTATTAAGCACTCGCTATGTGCTCACCACTGTTCTAGTCACTGGAGATACACCAGTGAACTAAACAGACAAAAATCCCTACCCTTGTGGAACTTACGTTCCAGCAGGGGGAGAGGCAATAAATAATAAACATAATAATTAATAGCTTATTTGGTATGTCAGAAGATGGTTTAAGTGATGTGGGAAAAAATAAAGCAGAGAAAGGAGAGGATCAGGAGTAAATGGACTGGAGAGGCTCAGGGATAATCTACCTAGTTACAACTTTATTTAGGGTAATCAAAGAAGGCCTCATTTGGAAGGTATCATTTGAGCAAAGGCTGGAGGTAAGAAAGTTGATAGTGAAGTTATTTGTGAGAAGTGTTCCAGTCAGAGGGAATATAAGAAGGTGACCACTGTGGATGGAAGACAGTGGGGGAGGGGATAGTAGGATGTCAGGTATGGAGGGGAGGACTTCAGAGAATATGGAGTTTTGTTGACCACTGCACAGACTTTTGTTTTTACTTTGAGTGAGATGGGGAACCACTGCAGGGTTTTTGAGTGTGGGAGTGACAAGGGTGAATGCAGTGAGACCATTTTAGGAGGCTATCTCAGTCATCCAGATGAAAGATGACACTGGCTTGGATCAGGGTGGTAGCAATAGACGTGGTGAAAAGTGATCATAGTCTAGATCTATTTTGAAGGTAGAACCAATAAGATTTCCTGACGGGTAGCATGTAGGGTGTGAGAAATCAAAGATGATTCCAAGTGACTCCTGGTGACTTTTTCATATTCCAAAGATAAAAGGAAATTCATAACTTTCCATGTTTTCTGATATGCAACAGTAAATGCAAAACAACAAGGAAGCAGGCCCAAAGTCCATTAAATAGATAAAAGACAGTCTCTTTATAACAAATAGTGCTGGCATAACTGGATATCCATCTACAAAAAAAAATGAAACAGGACCCACACCTCACATAACGTACAAAAACTAACACAAAATGGATCAAAGACCTAAATATAAAATCTAAAACGATAACAATTATGAAAGAAAAAATAAGGACAACATTAGCAGCCCTAATACATGGCATAAATAGGATACAAACCGTACCTACCAATGCACAAACACCAGAAGAGAAACTAGATAACTGGGAACTCCTAAAAATCAAACACTTATGCTCAACAAAGAATTCACCAAAAGAGTAAAAAGAGAATCTACAGACTGGGGAAACATTTTTGGCTATGACATATCCAATAAGGGTCTAATCTCTAAAATCTACAAGATACTACAACACCTCAACAACAAAAAGACAACCTAATTAAAAAATGGGCAAAGGATATGAACAGATACTTCACCAAAGACGACATTCAGGTGGCTAAGAGACATATGAGGAAATGCTCATGATCATTAGCCATTAGAGAAATGCAAATCAAAACTACAATGAGATACCATGTTACCCCAACAATGCTGGCACTAATCCAAAAAATAATAATAATAATAATAAATGTTGGAGAGGTTGTAGAGAGATTGGAACACTTATACACTGCTAGTGGAAATGTAAAATGGTACAACCACTCTGGAAATCGATCTGGCGCTTCCTTAAAAGGCTAGAAATAGAAGTACCATACGATCCAGCTTCACCCACACCACCTAGCCACCTGCAATAGGGGCCCATGAAAAAGAGGTGCCCCCCAGTCCTTACAGCCAACAGTATTAGCTGCTCATAGTCCGGCTGCAAAACCCACCCACCTATGTGCTCTAGGGAACAAGGATATGCCTTCCCCCTGGACACTCGGGGGTGGCGGTCAGCCCCCTGCCTTGCTCAGAGTGTGTCCCCTGCTGCCGCCAGATGCCTGTGCCTACAACAATCACTTATGCCTGTCTAGAACTGTGAGAGCCTACACCACACACTTGGTGGCTATCTATCTGGGCACATGAGCGGAATCCATATAGGAGGACTGGGGGGACTCCTGAGCTCACATACCCAGTAACAGATCTAACCACCTGGTGACAGGACATTAGAGCTTCAAAACTGCCAGTAACCAAACTAGCTCATACGAGCAGCCTATTTGGGCATATCGAAACGAAACAAGAAGCTAGGACACAGTAAGCAAACATAAAATAAATAAATATAATAACTTATTGATGGCTCGGACACAACAGTCAATATCAGTTCACATAAAGAGGCAATCCATGATGGCTTCAACAAGCTCCCAAAATAAAGACTCTAAAATTTTCCAGAGGTGGAAAATTTCTTGGAATTACCGGATGCAAAATACAAAAGATCAATACACAGAATACTTCAAGAAATTAGGAAGGAAATTAAGCAAAACACAGAATACACAATAAAGGAAATTAAATAGAGAAGAGCATAATGACAAATTTAACAGGCTGCAAGAATCCATAGAGAGACAGCAATCAGAAATCCAGAAGATTAACAATAAAATTTCACAATTAGCAACCCAATAGAAAGTCATAGGAGTAGAACTGAGGCAATGAAAGCCAGAATTAGTGAGATTGAAGATAAAGCACTTGACACCAACTTATTTGCTGAAAGATCAGACAAAAGGATTAAAAAAATGAAGGACCCCTAAGAATTATGTGGGACTCAATCAAGAGGAACAAGCTACGAGTGATTGAAGTACCAGAACCAGAGGTGATAACAGAAAATAACAGAGAGAATTCTTTAAGGTTTGTTGGCAGAAAACTTCCCTAATATTGTGAAAGATGACAAGATATCTATCCAAGATGCTCATCGAACCCCATATAAGGTAGATCCCAAAAGACAGTCATCAAGACATATTATAATCAAACTTGACAAAACCAAAGATAAAGAGAGAATTTTAAGAGCGGCTAGGGAAAAACAAAAAGTCATCTACAAAGGAGAGTCAATAAATAAGAATGAGCTCAGACTACTCAGCAGAAACCATGCAGGCAAAAAGGCAATGGGATGACATATATAAAGCCTTGAAGGAAAAACACTGCCAGCCAAGAATTATATATCCAGCAAAACTGTCTATCAAATATGATGGCAAAATTAGGGCATTTCCACATAAATAGAAGTTTAGGGAATTTGCAAAAACAAAACCAAAATTACAAGAAATACTAAAGGGAGTCCTCCAGTTAGAAAATCAGTAATACCAGATAACAACCCAAGACTAGAACACAGGGACAGACCAACCAGATATCAATCCAGATAGGGAAGTCACAAAAGTAAATCAAAGCTAAAACACTGAAAATAGGGAAACAGATGTCAATATGTAAAAGATGACAACATTAAAACAAAAAAGAGAAACTTAAAAAAATGTAGCCATAGATTTTTCATATGGAGAGAAAGTCAAGGTGATATAAAGAAATAAAAGACTGGTATAAACTTAGAAAAATAGGCGTTAAATATTAAAGTAACCACAAAGGAAACTAACAATCCTACAAGTCAAAATAAAAAACTAGAAAAATGTAAAGAAAGACTCAGCAAACACAAAATCAACAACAATGAAAAAGATGAAAAGAAACTACATAAAGAAAAACAACTCACCAGAGAAAATTAAGTGGAACAAAGAAACTGTGAACAACACGCAAAAAAAGACATCAAAATGACAGCATTAAACTCATACCTATCAATAATTACGCTGAATGTAAATGGACTAAATGCACCAATAAAGAGACAGAGAGTGGCAGATTGGATAAAAAACATGATCTGTCCATATGCTGCCTACAAGAGACACACCTTAGACTTAAAGAAACAAACAAACAAAAACTCAAATGATGGAAAAAAATATATCAAGCAACAACACTCAAAAGAGAGTAGAAGTGGCAATATTAATCTCTGACAAAACAGACTTTAAAGTAAACTCCACCACAAAGGATAAGGAAGGACAGTATATAATGATTAAAGGGTCAATACACCAGGAGGACATAACTATAATAAATAATTATGCACCCAACGACAGGGCTTCAAAATACATAAAACAAACTCTAATAGCACTGAAAAGAGAGAGAGACAACTCCACAATAGTAGCAGGAGATTTCAACACACCACTTTTGGTGAAGGGTAGAACATCCAGAAAGAAGCTCAACAAAGATACAGCAGAGCTAAATGCTACAACCAACCAACTTGATCTCATAGACATATACCCAACACTCCACCCAAGAGCAGCCAAGTATACTTTCTTTTCCAAAGCACATGGAACATTCTCCAGAAAGGACCACATATTAGGCCATAAAGCAAGCCTTAACAAAATCCAAAGCATCACAATATTACAAAGCATCCTTTCTGACCATAAAGCTGTAAAAGTAGAAATCAATAACAGAAAAAGAAAGGAAAAAAAAATCAAACACATGGAAACTGAACAACATCTTGCTCAAAAACTACTGGGTTAAGGAAGAAATTAAGGATGGAATAAAGAAATTCATAGAATCAAACGAGAATGAAAATATATCCAACCAGAACCTCTGGGACACAGCAAAAGCAGTGCTGAGAGGTCAGTTTATAGCAATAAACGCACATATCCAAAAAGAAGAAAGGGCCATAATCAAACATTAACCCTACAACTAGAACAAGTAGAAAGAGAGCAGCAAAAGAAGCCCTCAGGCGCCAGAAGAAAGGAAATAATAAGAATTAGAGCAGAATTAAATTAAACAGAGAGTAGAAAAACAACTGAAAGAGTTACCAAGACCAAAAGCTTGTTCTTTGAAAAGATCAACAAAATTGATAAACCACTGGCCAAACTGACAAAAGAAAAACAGGAGAGGAAGCAGATAAAGAAATGAGATGGGTGATATCACAACAGAACCAACTGAAATTAAAAGAATCACAACAGAATACTACGAAAAATTGTACTCTAACAAATTTGAAAACCTAGAGGAAATGGACAAATTTCTAGAAACTCACTACCTACCTAAACGAACACAAACAGAGGTAGAACAGCTAAATAAACCCATAACAGAAAAAGAGATTGAAAAGGTAATTTAAAAACTCCCAACAAAAAAAAACCCTGGCCTGGATGGCTTCACTGGAGAATTCTACCAAACTTTCAGAATTAACACCACTACTACTAACAGTATTTCACAGCATAGAAAAGGACGGAATACTCCCAAATTCATTCTAGGAAGCCAGCATAACCCTGATACCAAAACCAGGTAAAGATACCACACAAAAAGAAAATTACAAAACAATATCCCTCATGAACATTGACACAAAAATCCTCAACAAAATTCTAGCCAATCGAATTCAGCAACATGATCAAGTGGGATTTATTCCAGGTATGCAGGGATGGTTTAACATTAGAAAAACAGTCAGTGTAATCCATCACATAAATACAACACAAGAGAAGAACCACATGGTCTTATCAACTGATGCAGAAAAGGCATTTGACAAAGTCCAACATCAATTTACGATAAAAACTCTCAACAAAATAGCAACAGAAGGGAAATTCCTCAGTATCATTAAGGGCATTTATACAGAGCCAACAGTCAACATCATCCTAAATGGAGAGACTCTGAAAGCATTCCCCTTGAGAACGGGAACCAGACAAGGATGCCCTGTATCACCACTCTTACCCAACATTGTGCTGGAGGTCCTAGCCAGAGCAATTAGGCTAGAAAAAGAAATATAGGGCATCCAAAGTATCTCTATTTGCAGATGATATGATCTGATACACAGAAAACCCCAAAGAATCCACAAGAAAACTACTGGAACTAATAGAAGATTTCAGCAAAGTTTCACAATGCAAGGTAAACATACAAAAATGAGTTGGATTCCTTTATACCCACAAACGGAACCTCGAAGAGGAAATCACCAAATCAATACCATTTACAACAGCTCACAAAAAGATAAAATACTTAGGAATAAATCTGACCAGAGACGTAAAAGACCTATACAATGAACACTACAAGACACTATGGCAAGAAACCAAAAGAGCCCCGCATAAGTGGAAAAAATATACCTTGCTCATGGATAGGAAGACTCAACCTTGTGAAAATGTCAATTCTACCCAAAGCGATCTACAGATACAATGCAATCCCGATTCAAATTCCACCAGCATTTTTCAATGAGATGGAGAAACAAATCACCAACTTCATATGGAAAGGGAAGATGCCCCAAAGAAGTAAAACATTACTCAAAAAGAAGAGGAAAGTGGGAGGCCTCACACTACCTGAGTTTAGAACCTATTATACTGCCACGGTAGTCAAAACAGGCTGGTACTGGTACAACAACAGATACATAGACCAATGGCACAGAATTGAGAATCCAGACATAAATTCACCCAGTTATAAGCAGCTGATATCTGACAAAGGCCCAAAGTCCATTAATTGGGGAAAAGACAGTATCTTTAACAAATGGTGCTGGAAAACTGGATATCCATCTGCAAAAAACTGAAACAAGACCCATACCTCAAACCATGCACAAAAACTAATTCCAAATGGATTAAAGACTTAAATACAAAATTGAAGACAATAAAGATCATGGAAGAAAAAATCGGGACAATGCTAGCATCCCTAACACATGGCATAAACACAATATGAACCATAAGTAACAACGCACAAGCACCAGAAGAAAAACTAGATAAATGGGAGCTCCTAAAATCAATCAATTATGCTCATCAAAAGACTTCACCAAAAGAGTCAAAAGACAACCTACAGACTGGGAAAAATTTCTTGGCTTCGACAAATCCAATCAGCATCTAATCTCTAAAATCGACAAGATACTGCAAAACCTCAACAACAAAAAGACAAATAACCCAATTAAAAAATGAGCAAAGGATATGAACAGGCACTTTGCCAAAGAAGATATTCAGGCAGCTAAGAGATACGTGAAGAAATGCTCATGATCATTAACCATCAGAGAAGTGCAGATCAAAACTATAATGAGATAGCATCTCACCCCAACAAAGCTAGCATTAATCCAAACAACACAAAATAATAAATGCTGGAGACGTTCTGGAGAGACTGGAACACTTGTACACTGTTGGTGGGACTGTAAAATGGTATAACCACTTTGGAAATTGATCTGGTGCTTCCTTAAAAAGCTAGAAATAGAAGTACCATACAATCCAGCTATCCTGCTCCTTGGAATATATCCTAGAGAAATAACAGCCGTCACACCAACAGATATACGCGCACCCATGTTCACTGCAGCACTGTTCACAATAGGAAAAAAGATGGAAACAACCTAGGTGCCCATCAATGGGCGAGTGGATAAACAAATTATGGTATATCCACACAATGGAACACTACGCAAGGATAAAGAACAATGATGAAGCTGTGAAACATCTTAGAACATGGAGGAAGCTGGCAGTCATTATGCTGAGTGAATTTAGTCGGTCACAGAAGCACAAATATTATATAAGACCACTATTATAATAACTCAAGAAAAGGTTTGAACACAGAAGAAAATATTCTTTGATGGTTAGGAGGGTGGGGAGGGAGGGCAAGGGTTATTTACTAACTAGATAGTAGATAAGAATTATCTTAGATTAAGGGAAGGTCAGCACACACTACAGGGGAAGTCAGTACAACCGGACTAAACCAAAGCTGAGAAGTTTCCTGAATACAGTCAAACACTTTGAGGGACAGAGTAGCAAGGATAGGGTTCTGGGGACTATGCTTTTAGGGGACGTTTAGGTCAACTGGCATAACAAAGCTTATTAAGAAAATGTTCTGCATCCTACTTTGGTGAGTGACATCTGGGGTCTTAAAAGCTTGCAAGCGGCCATCTAAGATGCATCAATTGGTCCCAACCACCTGGAGTAGAGGAGAATGAAGAACACCAAAGACACAAGGAAAGTATTAGCCCAAGAGACAGAAAGGGCCACATAAACCAGAGACTACATCAGCCTGAGACCAGAACTAGATGGTACCTGGCTACCACCAATGACCACCCTGACAGGGAACACAACAGAGAGTCCTGGATGGAGCAGGAGAAAGGCGGGGTGCAGAACTCAAATTCTAGTAAGAAGACCAGACTTAATGGTCTGAATGAGACGGGAGGAACACCGGAAAGCATAGCCCCTGGATTCTCTATCAGCCCAGAACTAAAACAATTTCCAAGGCCAACTCTTCAGACAGGGATTGGACTGGACTGTGAGACATAAAGTGATACTTGTGAGGAGTGTGCCTCTTAGCACAAGTAGATACAAGATACTAAATGGGCAGCTTCTGTCCAGAGGTGAGATTGGAAGGCAGAGAGGGTTAGGAGCTGGTTGAATGGACATGGAGAATCAGGGGTGGAAAGGAGGAGTGTGCTATCACAGTATGGGAAGAGTTATTAGGGTCACATAACAATGTATGTATAAATTTTTGATTATCTAACCGTAGGACTCCCTTTAGTATTTCTTGTAATTTTGGTTTGGTTTTTGCAAATTCCCTGAACTTTTGTTTATCTGGAAATGCCCTAATTTTGCCATCATATTTGAGAGACAGTTTTGCTGGATATGTAATTCTTGGCTGGCAGTTATTTTCTTTCAAGGCTTTATATATGTCATCCCATTGCCTTCTAGCCTGCATGGTTTCTGCTGAGTAGCCTGAGCTTATTCTGATTGATTCTCCTTTGTAGATGACTTTTCTTTTATCCCTAGCCGCTCTTAAAATTCTCAGAGCTTTATCTTTAGTTTTGGTAAGCTTGATTATAATGTATCTTGGTGACTTTCTTCTGGGATCTACCTTATGTGGGGTTCGATGAGCATCTTGGATAGATATCTTCTCATCTTCCATGATATCAGGGAAGTTTTCTATCAATAAATCTTCAACAACTTTCTCTTTATTTTCTGTTACCCACCCCTGTTCTTGTACTCCAATCACTCATAGGTTATTTCTCTTAATAGAGTCCCACATGACTCTTAGAGTTTCATTCTTTTTAATTCTTTTATGTGATTTTTCCTCAGATAAGTTGGCGTCAAGACCTTTGTCTTCAATGTCACTGATTCTAACTTCTACTGCCTCAATTCTGCTCCTATGACTTTCTATTGAGTTGTCTAATTCTGAAATTATATTGTTAATCTTCTGGATTTCTGATTGCTGTCTCTCTATGGATTCTTGCAGCCTATTAAATTTGTCATTATGTTCTTGAATAACTTTTTTAAGTTCCACTACTACTTTGTCTGTGTGTTCCCCAGCTGTTTCTGCATTATGTTGAATTTCCTTTTGAGTTTCTAGAAGAGTTCTGTATATTAATCTTTTGTATTCTGCCTCTGGTAATTCCAAGAAATTCTCTTCCTCCAGACAATTTATTGATTCTTTATTCTGGGAGTTTGCTGAAGCCATCATGGACTGCCTCTTTATGTGGTCTGATATTGACTGTTGTCTCTGAGCCATCAGTAAGTTATTATAATTTTATTTTATATTTGTTTAGTGAGACCTAGCTTCTTGTTTTGTTTTGTTTTGATATGCCAAAATAGGCTGCTCATGTGCTCTAGTTTGATTATTGACACCTTTGAATCTCTAACGTCCTCTTACCAGGTAGTTAGTTCTGTAGCTAAGTATGTGCACACAGGAGTCCATTAAATTTTCCTATATGGGTTCAGCTCAGGTGTCCAGGCAGTCAGTCACCAAGTCTGTGATGCAGGCTCTCACCCCCAGTCCTAGAGAGGCATGGGTGATTGGTGCAGGCACTGGACTCTGGCTGTGGTAGGGGATCATGCGCTGAGCCAGGCAGGGCCTGACGGCTGCCCCTGAGAGTCTGAAAGGAAAGCGTATCCCTATTCTCTAGGGTGAGTAGGTAGGTGAGTTTTGCAGCTGGACTATGAGCACCCCACTCTGTTGGCTGTAAAGACTCGAGGGTACCACTTTTTCTCGGACTCCTGTAGCAGGTAACCAGGAGGTTTAGGTGCAGCCACCAGTCCTCAAGCCCCTGCTGCAGATCGACAAAAGTGCCTACTTAAGGGCAGGGTTGTTTCGAGGGTCACAAATCTGCCACTTCACAGCTGACACAGTTGAAGTTAAACTTCAGATGTTTGCCCTGTTGTATTGTGGTAGTGAGGGTTAACATTGTTGAGATGGGTCCCCACAAGTCTATACAGGAGTGTAAGGCACTCAGAGTCTGCGGATTCCTTATGCCTGTGCCTAGCAAAGGAGCTGTACCCTGTGTTCCTGGCTTAGGGGAGCCAGTAACTTATTTGTTCCCTCTCCAAGGCCAGGAGAATGGGTCAGGGCGCCTTTTGGGATCTACTTCTGGCCCAGCGGACTCCCAGTGCAGAGCACAGAGGGAGGAGGTAAAAGGGAGAGAGGTTTTTCCCAAATGGGCTGTTTTTTTTTTTTTTAATCCCCACGAAAGGCTGCACACTTGTACTTATCTTAGCCACTTGGGAGCTGCTTTTCACTGTTCAGAGTGTCCAAGCAGAATCTCTGCTGCTGGGTCTCTCTTGATGTGGAAACTGCTTCCCAAGCGCACGCACAGCACAGCTGTTTGCTTGCTTCACTGTGGACCAGCGTGGCTGCAGAACTGCAGTTTTTCTGCCGCAGCTCTGGCACTCTTCACTTCTTCCAAACCGTCTCCCTCTCCTCCCATCACTCAGTCCGATTCCTCAACTTTGCCTTGTTCAGGGCTCCTAAATATTCATATAGAATCAAATCACTTGTTTCTCCAGGTCTTTGTTGTAAGAGGGATATAGGAAGCATCTAACTACACTGCCATCTTGGCCATGCACCCTGTATGTGTAAATTTTTGTACGGGAAAAAATAAGAAAAAGAAAATAACTTAAGAAAAGGTTTAAACACAGGAAAAAAGAACTCTTTGCAGTTATGAGCGTGGGGAGGGAGGTGAAGTGGAAATTGCTAACTAGATAGTAGGTAAGGATCAACTTCGGTGAAGAGAAGGACAACAAACAATACGGGGGAAGTCAGCACAACCTGAGCACAGCAAAAGCTAAGAAGGCTCCTAGACACTTCCAAACACTTTGAGGGACAGAGTATCTGGGGTTTGGGTCCTGGAGACCATACTTTCAGGGGACATCTAGATCAACTGGCATAATGAAGTTTGTTAAGAAAATGTTCTGCAACCCACTTTAGTGAGTGACGTCTAGGATCTTAAAAACTTGCAAGCGGCAGTCTAAAATGTATCAAATGGTCCCATCCTACTTAGAGCAAAGGAGAATGAAGAAAACCAAAGACATGAGAAAAATATTAGCCCAAGAGACCACAGGTCCACATAAACCACAGACTCCACCAGCCTGAGACCAGAAGAACTAGATGCTGCCCAGCCACCACCAATGACCACCCTGACAGGAAACACAACAGAAAGTACAGGACGGAGCAGGAGAAAAGTGTGGAGTAGAACTCAAATTCACATAAAAACACCAGACTTAATGGTCCGACAGAGACTGGAGGAACCCCTGAAGCTATGGCCCCTGGATGCTCTGTTAACCCAGAACTGAAATCACTCCCAAAGCCCAATCTTCAGACAAAGATTAGACTGGACTATAAAACAAAAAATAATACATGTGAGGAGTGTGTTACTTAGTTCAATCAGATACACGAGACCAAATGGGTGGCTCTTGTCCAGAGGCAGGAGGAGAAAGCAGGAAAGGACAGGAACCTGTTGAACTGACACAGGGAACCCAGGATGGAAACGGGGAGTGTGCTCTCACATTGTGGGAATTGCAACTAATGTGATAAAACAATATGTGTATAAATTTTTGTATGAGAAATTAATTTGAGCTGTAAACTTTTACCTAAAGCACAATTTAAAAAAAAAAAAAAAAGGGAGCAGTGTTTACAGTTTTAAGGGGAAAGAATCATGATTCTAGACTGTGATATCCGGCTCTCTACGAAGTGGCAATTTACTGTGACAGAAAGATTAGCTGACTGAGTTCCAACTAATTTCAGGCAACCACAACAAATAGGCGGTGGGTAGGGGTTTGACTGATAGAAAGACTCAGCACAACAGTCAAATCAAACCAGTGAAATCCCTTAAGCCTCCACCGCCTTCCTTCTTTGTTGTTCTGGGAGGGTCTTAGCTTGTAGGCCTGTTCCACACCCACTCATCACATGCAGCGTGAACCCTGCCAGCAGAAACCTGTGGCCTAGGGATGGGGGCCTTGCTCTGGGGAAGTTGAACAGCTCAGCAACTAACGCAAGTTTTGGGGGAGCACAAACTATCAACAGAGACAATTTTTTAACTTAACGAAGTACTGCAGCAAAATGAAAAATGAATCAAAATAAAAAGCAAAAAAAAAGGGGAGGCATGACATATGAGAAATAGTGATGAGCAAAGAAACCAGCTAAGCTTACAGTTAAGAATAAATAATTGTTGATGAAGTGATTTTGAAGTTTAATGCAATTCTTCAAAAAGATTCTTAAAATAGAAAAGGCATAATAAGAAAAATTAATAACAATTTGAACTAAATCACAATAGTGGAAGACAGGAGGGAATAAAATCTTGTTAAAAGTACCCTCTGTCGGGGAGCAAAGTTATAGATACTGCTTCTTGATGATCATAGAAAATAAAGGTTCCTGTCACAATTATTAACAAATTATGAGTAACCACTACTAAAACAGAAAAAAGGTTTAAACAGACATTGTAAGCCCAAATGCCTCCAGGGGCCAGAGAGGTAACACAGAAGTGGACATTCTTATATGTTTTTCTTAAAACATGGCCCCCTTGGGTCTTTTACAGAGAAATATTCTACCATAAGAAAACAATAGTGTAAGCAAGATTATAAATGTAAGCTGAAATTCACCTTTCACTTTGGAAAAATAACAGAGTGGTGGGGACTGTGGTGAAGCAGAGGGCACATCCCACCTGTAGAGGGCCCAGCCACCATTCAGTTCCAGATGATTGTTGTCATGTGTAATGTGGGACTCTCGTATTACAGACCTTCTGATTTTTCAAGTGTGGATAGATACCTGGACTTCTATGTGAAATATTCAGATTTTTTTAAGTTGGCTTAAAAATTTTAAATATGCTATCAGGAAAAACAAAAGAACAACCCCCCACAATATCTGTGGGCTGAATAAAACCCACAGTCTAGCAATTTGCAAAGGAACCCAGGTGGCACAAATGGTTAAGTACTTTGCTGCTAACTGAAAAGATGGCAGTTCAAACCCACCCAACGGCTCCACAGGAGAAAGACCTGGCGATCCGATTCCGTAAAAATTACAGCCTAGAAAACCCTATGAAAATTGACTCAATGGCACCCAACAACAACAACCAATCTGCAATCTCTGATGTAGTACTTCAAAACTACTAAAGAATAAGAAAGTGAAATACACAGGACATATAAGCTAAAATGGCAGGAATAAGAAAAAATACATGATTAATCACAATAAAAGTAAATACAGTAAATTTTCTTATTCAAAGGTAAAGCTAGAAAAGAAACAAAGCCCTGCAATATGTGATTTACAAATGATACACCTAAAACAAAATGACTTTAAAAAAAGTTTGAAAATAAAGGAGATGTTTTTATCACGGCAAATGCAAATAAAAAGGCTTTATGGCTAAAATGATAAGTAAATGTATTAGCTCATATAACTGCATGGCTAAAGTTAGGGTAGGATCTAGGATTATTTTATTCAGTAGCTCAATAATTTCATCAAACCAAAAAAAACCAAACCCATTGCAGTCTAGTGGATTCCGACCCATAGCAACCCTACAGGACAGAGTAGAATTGCCCCATAGGGTTTCCAAGGAGCGCCTGGTGGATTCGAACTGCTGACCTTTTGGTTATCAGCCCTAGCTCTTAACCACTCCACCACCAAGGTTTCCAAATTTATCAAGCACCCAATTCGTTGGTCTATCTGATTTGCCATCCACAATATTATATTCATTCTAAAGCTGGCTTCTTTTAAGATCATAGGATGGCTGCCAGTTATAATCTGAACTATAGGCTTTCATGTTTATTGCTAGTGGAAGAGAGTTGCTCACCCAACAGGCAAAAAAAAGAAAAAAGAAAAAAACCACCTGTCCCTTTGGTATAACTGGGATAATTTAGTAACATGCCTGTCATGGATTGAATTATGTCCCCCCAAAACTGTGTGTATCAATTTGGCTGGGCCATGATTCCTGGTATTGTGTGATTTTCCGATATGCTGTAAATCCTGCCTCTATGATATTAATGAGGGAGGATGGGTGGCAGTTGTGTTAGTAAGGCAGGACTCAATATACAAGATTGGACTGTGTCCTGAGGCAATCTCTTGACATATAAAAGACAGAAATGAGCAGAGAGACAGGGGGACTTCATACCACCAAGAAAGCAGTGCCAGTAGCAGAGCGTGTCCTTTGGACCTGGGGGTCCCTGCACAGAGAAGCTCCTAGTCTGGTGGAACACTGATGAGAAGGCTGACAGAGAAAGAAAGCCTTTCCCTGGGGCTGATGCCCTGAATTTGGACTTTTAGCCTACTTGACTGTGAAGAAATAAATTTCTCTTTGTTAAAGCCATCCACTTGTGGTATTTCTGTTATAGCAGCACTAGTTGACTAAGACAATGCCTATTCCTGAACAGAGGAATACCACATGCTGACTGGCTTAGGTCTAGATTTCTAAACCAATCTTGTGTTAGTTATCTATTGCCACAAAACAAATTACCCCTAAAACTTAGTGGCTTAAAACAATAATAAACACTTAATATTTCACAGTTTCTGTGGATTATGAGTGGCTTAGTTGGACAGCTCTGGCTCAAGAACTCTCATAAGGATGTAGTTAAAATGTCAGCTGAAGCTACAGACATCTGAAGGCTCAACTGCGACTAGGGATCCACTTTCAAGGTGATTCACTCCCATGGCTGGCAAATTGGTGCTGCTTATTGGCAGCATACATCAGTTCCTCCCCACATGGCCTCTCCACAATGCTGCTTGAGTATCCTCATGACATGGTGGCTGGCTTCATTCAGAGTGAGCAATTCAAGAAGAAGAGTGCTGGGTTGAAGCTATGTCCTTTTTATAACCTAGCCTTGGAAGTCACATAATAACACTTCTGCCATATTCTATTTGTTAGATGAGAGTCATTTGAATACATCATTCAAGGGAGGGGAATTAGGTCCCATCTTTTGAAAGGAAAAATACCAAAGAATTTGCAGGCATATTTTAAAACTACCACAAATTACCACCCAGGAGATAGGAGTATCATGATTGGCTTAACTAATAAGGGTCTATCCCTTGTGTTCAAAGAAGCCCTGGAGGTAAAACAGTTAAACCATGAACTTGCATTAACTGAACACGAGAGTGTTCAGTTATTCAATAAAAATTAATTGAGCACCTTCTATATACCAAACATTCTGCCAGGCACTAGTAAACAGGGGTGAATAAAAAACAGCAAGGCCCCTGATGTAAAGGAGCTTACATTCTAGCAGAGGAAACATACAAATAAATAGATGAAGAAATAAACTAAACTACAAATTATGAAAAGTTTTATGATGGAAACAAACAAGGAGCTAAGATAGGTAACAACAGGGAGGCTCTACTCTAGACAAGTGGTCAGAGAAGGCCCCGTTGTGGAGGTAACATTGAATTGAAACGTAACAAATGAGAAAGTGTTGGCTATGCAAAAAGTGCAGCAGGCAGAGCCAGCACAGGCTCTGATGCAGGAGAGATTTTGGCATTTTCACAGAACTGAAAAAAGACCAGCGTGGCTGAAGCATAGCGGGCAAGAAGGAGAAGGTCACCAGTTTAGGTTGCAGAATAACGCAGGGGACAGAATTTATTCTAAGGGCAATAGGAAACCATTGAAGCGTTTTAAACAAGGGAGAGACCTGATGTGAACTGCATTTGTAAAAAATTAACTTTCATTTTAACAAGTAACACATGCAAATAGTTTTAGAAGTTAAATAGCACTGAAATATTATAATGAAAACAGATGTCCCTGTCCTATCCCTCCCTAACCTTCAGTTCCCACTACCCAAAGGTAAACCATTTTCAATTAATTTAACTATTTCTTCTGTTATTTATCCCTAAATTAAAGAAAAAAAAACCTGGTATTTATTGATTTACCAATTTTAAGCATTATCTTTTGACTTCCCACTAGAATAGATGAGGATATAGCTCTCTTAATCACCCATCTAACCACTTGTTCTAAATTAGACTAGTAGCTCTCTAACCCCACTAAACTTCTACAACATGGGACTACTGCTGGTTTTCATTCCAGGATTTCCCTTTGCCTCTCTTTTGTTGTTGCTGTTGCAGCTGCTGCTGTTGTTGTTTTGACGGTATTCCTATTTCCCAGCTATCATGTCTTCTTTCCTGGCGTACTTCTTTGATTTAGAGGGGCACATACTCCAGCAGGTTCTTGAGAAAGAGTATATGAGAGGTAAATTTTTTGAGATTAAAAAAAAATCATTGTCGTCGAATCATTTCAACTCATAGCGACCCTACAGAGCAGAAGGGCCCCGTAGGGTTTCCAAGGAGAGGCTGGTGGATTCAAACCACCAACCTTTTGGTTAGTAGCCGAGGTCTTAACCACTGTGCCACCACGGCTCCTTTTTGAGACTGGGTATCTAAAAATGTTATTATATCATCATACTTAATTCATAGTTTGACTTGCTATGGAATTCGAGATTGAAAATAATTCCCCTTATTATTAAAAAAGAAATTAATTTCCCTTAGCATTCTGACAGCATGACTCCTTTGTATTCCAGACACCAATACTGCTATTGTGCTTTTTTTTAAATTGTACTCTAGATGAAGATTTACAAAGCAAATTAGTTTCTCATTAAACAATTTATACACATATTGTTTTGTGACATTGGTTGTCAACCCCATGACATGTCAACACTCTTCTCAACCTTGTGTTTCCCATTACCAGCTTTCCTGTCCCCTCCTGCCTTCTAGTCCTTGCCCCTGGGCTGATGTGCCCATTTAGTCTCCTTTTGTTTTATGGGCCTGCCTAATCTTTGGCTTAAGAGTGAACCTCAGGAGTGACTTAAGCACTGAGTTAAAAGGGTGTCTGGAGGCCATACTCGTGGAGTGCTATTGTGACATTTGATGCAATTTCTATTTTTGATTCTTTACACGTGACCCGTCTATCTCCTTAAAGTTTAGAAAGGACTCTTTATTCTGAGTTCATGGATGCTGACTACGAGGCACTTGCCGTGGGACATTTTCCTTCCTAGTGCTAGGCACTTTGTGGCACTTTAAATTTTGAAAATCATAGTACTATACCTTAGTCCTAGAAAAATTATAATTTCCTGCCTTTTATTTTCTCTGTTCTCTTTTTCTAACTCTTGCTAGTAAGTTGGGCCTACCTTTACTATCAGAAATTTTGTGGCTACAAATCACAGAAGTACTTTTCAAACTAACTTCAGGGGAGGGGGATGAGCAATTTATTGGCTCATATAACTTAAAAGTCTCAAGGTAGGGTGGACTTTATGGCTTCAGACCAGAACCATCCCTCAAATCTGCTTTTCTTTCTGTTGGTTGCTTCATTCTCTGGCAAGCTCTTGCTATGTGGCAGTTTCCAACAGCCCCAGACTGACAGCATCCTTACAGCTAGTAATTTCAGTGGAGAAAGAGGGCGTCTCTTTCCAAATAGTTGCAACCAAAGTCCCAGAATTGATTTCCATTAGCCTTGCCTGGGTCAAGTGTCCAGCCTCTGGCCAAACCTGGGTCTTGTACTAGTGTCTGGAGCAGAGGGGTAGGGTCAGCCCCATCTGAAACACATGGACAAAGTAGGGAGAAGCAGTTCCTCAAAGGGAAATCAGGGTGTTGCATTGCTACCAGAAGGGGTAATAGATACCGGACAAGTAAAAATAAAAGATGTCCACTATAATGCCTCTATTACTTGAAATGTTTACAGGAATTGTGTTTCTTAAAAAAAAAAAAACTTAATTTAAAAACATAAAAGATTTAAAATAATTAACAATGATTATCTCTGCATGGTGGAATTACAGGAAGTTTTTTGCTAACTTTTTTATTTATTCTAAATTTTCTTTTATAGGTATGTATTATTTCTATAATCAGAAAATAATAACTATTATTTTATAAAACATAAAATTCACCACTACAAGAACGGAAATAGAATGTAATACTTCTAAAACAACAGATTTTTTTTTAAATCCATCTAGCCAAAGTCAGGGGCACGGGAAAAAAGAGAGAGAGAAGCAAGAATATACTATGAACAGAAAATGTAAAACATCAGGGCTGGAGCTAAATCAGCTATACAAGTTATTAATACATGAATGGAATCAATTATTTTATTAAAAGGCAAAGACTGTCAGATTTAGCATATAAAATAAAAGGCAAATTCCAGCTATATGCTGTATTGATCATAAAAATGACATGGATTACTGAGAATAAAAAAACAGAAATCACATCTTTATAATAGTGTCATTCTTTCTGGGAACAAAGCATGTCCTTCCTTTCGTTATAAGCCTCACTTACATCCACATGTAGTTTTATAGATTCGCTGCTAATTCAAAGGTCGGCAGTTTGAGATCTACCAGCCATTCCTGGAAAAAAGACCCGGTGATCTGCTCCCATAAAGATTATAGCCTAGGAAACCCTATGGGGGCAGTTCTACTCTGTCATACAGGGTCACTGAGTCCGAATCGATTCAACTGCACACAACAACAACAGAGTTTTATAGAAGCCCCTGGTTGGTGCAATGGTTAACGCACTTGGCTGCTAACTTGAAAGACTGGTGGTTCAAGTCCACCCAGAAGCATATAGGAAGAAAGCCCTGGTGGTCTACTTCAGAAAAATCAGCCATTAAAAACTCCATGGAATGGACCAAAGCAAAAGTTAAGAAGTTTCCTAAATACATCCAAACACGTCGAGGGACAGAGTAGCTGGGGCCTGGGGACCAGAGTTTTAGGGGACATGTAGGTCAACTGGCATAATGAAGTTTATTAAGAAAATGTTCTGCATCCCACTTTGGTGAGTGGCATCTGGGGTCTTAAAGGCTTGCAAGCGGCCATCTAAGATGCATCAATTGGTCTCAACACACTTGAAGCAAAGGAGAATAAAGAAAACCAAAGACACAAGGAAAATATTAGCCCAAGAGACTGACGGTCCACAGAAACCAGAGACTCCACCAGCCTGAGACTAGAAGAACTAGATGGTGCCCGGCTACCATCAATGACTGCCCTGACAGGGAACACAAGAGTCCCAGACAGAGCAGGAGAAAAGTGCGGAGCAGAACTCAAATTCACATAAAAAGACCAGACTTAACTAACGGTCTGACAGAGACTGGAAACTATCGTCCCCGTATGCTCTGTTAACCCAGAACTAAAGCCATTCCTGAAGCCCAGTCTTTAGACAAAGATTAGACTGGAGTATAAAACATAAAACAACACTCATGAGGAGCCTGCTTCTAAGATCAATCAGATACATGAGACCATATAGACAGCTCCCGTCTGGAGGCAGGATGAAAAAGCAGGAAAGGGCAGGAACAGGTTAAATGGACCCAAGAAACCTGGGATGGAAAGGGGGAGTGTGTTGTCACATTGTGGGGACTGCAACTAACGTCACATAACAAAACATGTTTAAATTTTTGTATAAGAAATCAACTTGAGCTCTAAACTTTCACCTAAAGCGTGCACACACACACACACACACACACACAAAAAAAAAAAAAAAAAAAAAAAAAAAACCAAACTCCATGGAACATGGTTATACTCTGACATACATGAGAGACAGGGTACAGGGTACTTCCTCCTTAATCAAGATCCTATACTTTTTACTCTGGACTTTCCCTCTTCTTTCTTTCCCTGATCCAGGGAAACCACTGTTCTAAGGTTGTGGAAGCTCTACTACTCAAGTTTCTCCCAAATCGGCTGTGTTGTCTATACACGTGTTCTTTCTGTTTCTCTGCAGGGCCCAGACTTTTGAAATACAAAAGCAAAGAAAAGGCTCCTTGCTCCTCTCTTCTATGTTCTCTCTCTCTTAAAACAAAGGCGCACAGAACCACTCAGGCTGCTGCCTTGATGGGGGAAAGGTTACAGAGTAACACCAGTTCACATTACAAAGCTTACCACATAAACAAGCTGTAATAAACATCTTTATACATATGTCTCTTCGCACATGTGAGGAAACACTCAAATTTCTGGGTCAAGGATTTGCACATTTTTTAGACTCTTGGTATGTACTGCCTAAACTTTTTTCCAACATAAAAATCTGTATTTAATATACTTCCTCTTCTTACTGGGCTAACTTGTCACTCTAACGTAAATTTGGTGAAACACAAAAATATTTTAAAGTACATGTTTTGAAAGTTTGAGTTTCAAAGAAAGTAAACATGTTTCGAAGCAGCAAATCATGTGGGTTTTTTTGTTTATTTTACCCTAGAGAGGAAGAAGGGTCTAATCATTTATTAGTTCAATTACCAAATGCCTGCTGTATGCCTGCACTGGGCTTGGTATCTGAGATGCATAGTATTTACGGTCCCTATCCTCAAGATAGGAGAGCCTTGGTGGTGCAGTGGTTAACAGCTCAGTTACTAACCAAAAGATCAGCAGTTTGAATCCACCAACTGCTCTAAGGGAGAAAGATGTGGCAGTCTGCTACTGTAAAGATTTGCTGTTGTTGGGTTCTGTCGAGTCAGTTCCAACTCGTAGCAACTCTGTACAACAGAATGAAACACTGTCCGGTCCTGCATCATCCTCATAATCGTTATGCTCATTGTGGCAGCCACTGTGTCAATCCACCTTGTTGAGGGTCTTCCTCTCTTTTGCTGACCCTCTACTATACCAAGCATGATGTCGTTCTCCAGGGACTGATCTCTCCTGATAACATGTCCAAAGTATGTGAAACATAGTCTCGCCATCCTTGCTTCTAAAGAGCATTCTGGTTGTACTTCTTCCAAGACAGATTTGTTGGTTCTTTTGGCAGTGCATGGTATATTCAATATTCTTCGCCAACACCATAATTCAAAGGCGTCAATTCTTCTTTGCTCTTCCTTATTCATCATCCAGCTTTCACATGCATATGAAGTGACTAAAACAACCATGGCTTGAGTCAGGTGCACATTAGTCTTCAAGGTGACATCTTTGCTTTTCAATACTTTAAAGAGGTCTTTAGCAGATTTACCCAATGCAATGAGTCTTTTGATTTCTTGACTGCTGCTTCCATGGGTGTTGATTGTGAATCCAAGTAAAATGAAATCCTTGACAACTTCAATCTTTTCTCCATTTATCACGATGTTGCTTATTGGTCCAGTTGTGAGGATTTTTGTTTTCTTTATGTTGAGGTGTAATCCATACTGAAGGCTGTGGTCTTTGATCTTCATCAATAAGTGCTTCAAGTCCTCCTCACTTTAAGCAAGCAAAGTTGTGTCGTTTGCATATCACAGATTGTTAATGAGTTTTCTTCCAGTCCTGATGCTGCATTCTTCTTCATATAGTCCAGCTTCTTGGATTAGTTGCTCAGCAGACAGACTGAATAAGTATGGTAAAAGGATACAACCCTGACGCACACTTTCCTGATTTTAAAATGCACAGTATTCCCTTGTTCTGTTTGAATGACTGCCTCCTGGACTATGTACAGGCTCCACATGAACACAATTAAATGTTCTGGAATTCCCATTGGCAATATTATCCAGAATTTGTTATGATCCACACAGTCAAATGCCTTTGCATAGTCAATAAAACACAGGTAAATATCTTTCTTGTTATTTTCTGCTTTCAGCCAAGATCCATCTGACATCAGCAATGATACCCCTCATTCCAGCAATGATATCCCTCTTATCCAGCGATGATAAGCCTCGTTCTGAATCTGGCTTGAATTTCTGGTAATTCTTTCTGGACGTACTGTTGCAACTGTTTTTGAATTATCTTCAGCAAAATTTTACTTGGGTGTGATATTAATGATACCATTCAATAATTCCTGCATTCTGTTGGATCATCTTTCTTTGGAATGGGCACAAGCATAGATCTCTTCTAGTTGGTTGGCCAGGCAACTGTCTTCCAAATTTCTTGGCATAGACAAGTGAGTGCTTCTAGCATTGCATCTGTTTGTTGAAATATCTCAACTGGTATTCTGTCAATTTCTGGAGACTTGTTTTTCACCAATGCCTTCAGTGCAGCTTGGACTTCCTTCCTTCTTGGACTTCTTCCACTGGACAAAAACCATCGGTTCTTGACCATGTGCTACCTCCTGAAATGGGTGAATGTTGACCAATTCTTTTTAGTCCAGTGACTGTATTTATTCCTTCCATCTTTTTTTGATGCTTCCTGTGTCGTTCAATATTTTGCCCTTAGAATCCTTCAATATTGCAACTCAAGCCTTGACTTCCTTTAATTCTTTCAGCTTGAGAAATGCAAAGCTTGTTCTTCCCTTTTGGTTTTCTAACTTTGTGTTCGTGGGAGCCCTGGTGGCGCAGTGTTTAAGAGCTTGGCTGCTAACCAAAAGGTTGGCAGTTTGAATCCACCAGTTGCTCCTTCGAAACCCTATGGAACAGTTCTACTCTGTCCTATAGGATTGCTATGAGTTGGAATTGACTCAACAGCAATGGATTTCGGTTTTGTCTTCTCGAGCTGCCCTTTGAAATCTTCTTTTCAGCTCTTTTACTTCATCATTTCTTCCATTTGTTTTACCTACCCCACGTTCAAAAGCAAGTTTCAGAGTCTCTTCTGATATATATTTTGGTCTTTTCTTTCTTTTCAATGACTTTTTGCTTTCTTCAAGTATGATGTCCTCAACGTCATCCCACAACTTGTCTGGTCTTCAGTCATTCGTGTTCAGTGCTCTTCTATTTTTGAGAGTCTCTAAATTCAGGTGGGATATACTTCAGGTTGTACTTTTGCTCTTGTGGACTTGTTTTACTTTTCTTCAACTTCAACCTAACTTGCATAGGAGTAATTAATGGTGTGTTCAACAGTTGGCCCATGGCCTTGTTCTGACTGAAAATATTAAGCTTTTCCATTGTCTCTTTCCACAGATGTAGTCAATTTGATTCTTGCGTATTCCACCTGGTGAGGTCCACATGTAAAGCTTCCGTTCATGGTGTTGAAAACAGGTATTTCCAATTAATAGGTCGTTGGTCTTGCAAAATTCTATCATGCGATCTCTAGCACCATTTCTATCAGCAAGGCCATATTTTTCAACTACCAATCCTTCATTTCCAATTTTTGCATTCCAATTATCAGTAATTATCAATGCATCTTGATTGTATGTCTGATCAATTTCAGACTGCAGAAGTTGGTAAAAATGTGGAATTTCTTTATCTTTGGCATTAGTGGTTGGTGTGTAAATCTGAATAACTGTATTAACTGGTCTTCCTTCTAGGCGTATGGATATTATCCTATCACTGACAGCACTATACTTCAGGATAGATCTTGAAATGTTCTTTTTTATGATGAATGCAACACCATTCCTCTTCAATTTGTCATTCCTGGCATAGCAGACCATATGATTGTTTGATTCAAAATGGCCATTACCAGTCCATTTCAGCTCACTGATGCCTAAGATATCGATCTTTATGCGTTCCATTTCATTGCTGACAACTTCCAATTTTCGTAGAGTCATACTTTGCACACTCTCCCTTCCAATTACTAATGGATGTTTTCAGTTGTTGCTTCTCATTTTGAGTCATGCTACATCAGCAGATGAAGGTCCCAAAAGCCTGACTCCATCCACATCATTAAAGTCAACTCTACTCTGAGGAGGCAGCTCTTCCCCAGTCATAGTTTGAGTGCCTTCCAACCTGAGGGGTTCATTTTCTAGCACTGTATCAGACAATGTTCTGTTGCTATCCATAAGGTTTTCACTGGCCACTTTTTTCAGGTCCTTCTTCCTAGTCTGTCTTAGTCTGAAAGCTCCGCTGAATCCTGTCCACCATGGGTGACCCTGCTGGTATTTGAAATACTGGTGGCATAGGTTCCAGCATCACAGCATCATGGAAGCCATCACCGTATGACAAACTGACAGATGAGTGGTGGATCTTCAAAGTAAGGTCTGGCAAATGATAGGGTATATTTTCCATTGCTTCTTAACGCCAAATGGGGGTGGTATGTTAATGAAGATGGTAGTATTCAAGAAAAGAGGGAGCAGGCTGTATTAATTTTGAATATAGAACGTCATGTCTAGCCTTTAGGGTGACTTTAAGGGGCCACAGCAAGATGGACAGTAACTATGAACATGTCCATGAAACTTGGATTTTCCACAGATATTGGTGATGATACTGAGGGATGAGATGGGCTGGATTTCCTATCTGCATCATTTCTCCAAGTGAGTAGAACATGTTGGTACAATCTTGCTCTGTTCTTTGCTGGTTCCCCAGTCATTTTGTTTATCTGATGCGTGGTGCCATAGGTATGACTTACAGATCCTACTTATGAGATCCATTTGACTGTTCATCTCCGTTTGGAGTGTGCTTCACATATGGCTTTACACTTGGAAGGCTCTGAAAAGGATTCTTCAGATTAGGACAAAAAGTTTTGTCTCCACTTTGATAACCTATGGTTTGGCAATCCATGGGTAGTAAATACCACTCTTATAAATAGCAAGGCAGAGACTTCAACAGAAAGTTAAGAAAGCTGTCCAGCACAGGCCATGAACTGTACTATTTTCATGAAGGAATTTACACTCTTAGTAATATGTGGCCCTGATAGGGAATAGATACAATATGGAGTCCAAGGTGATGGGTTTCTAAGAATTTTAGGGGATGGGAATGAGTGTTCCAGTTATTCACTGTGGCATAACAAATCACCCCAACCTCAGCGATATAAACCAACAACCATTTTAGTGTGCCCCTGTATCAGGAATACAGATAGGGCACAGCAGGGATGGTGTGTCCCAGCTCCATAATGCTTGGGCCCTCATCTCAGAAGACTGAAATGGCTGGGGGTGACTGAAATGTCTTTGGTCTTGAATCAACAGGAGATTTCTCCACTCACACGTCTCTTACCTGAGCTAGTATGTCTTAGAGGCTGCACTCAGCTGGGACTGTGGACCAGAGTACTTACATGGCATCTTTCGATGTAGTATGAGGTTTCTCAGAGTACGACAGCCTTAGAGTAGTTGGTCTACATGATGACTCAGGGCTCTAGGAGTAGGTATTCCAGAGAACAAGGCAGACTTTGCATGGCCTTTTCTGACGTAGTCTCAGAAGTCAAATAGCGTCACTTCTACTGTATTCCATTTGTCAAAGCTGTCACAATCCACCCAGATTCAAGAAGAAGATACTTAGACCCCAATGATAGGGGCCCAATGAAAGGAGTGTCAAAGAAATAGCAATTTAAAAATTGTCATAGTGGGTATCATAGCCTCTCAGGATTCTTTATGCACCAGGTACACGTCTCATTTTGCTCTGTCTGGTACAAGGCCTTCCACTAAATTTGCGGCTACCAGAAGTCAAAGCTTAAAGGGGCTTTGGTGGACTACCAGAGTAACTTTGTGGCACAAAAGACCTTTGTCCACCAAAATGTATAGGTGACCATTACAGTTTAGCAGGTTTCCTCTGTATTCTACTCTTCTGGAGTTGGGAGTGCGTAATTCTAAACCTTCTTCTGGCTCTGTGGGTAACAGATGATCTATTAGTGTCTTATTTCTGACACATAAATCTGATCTTTTTACTTTACTGTTTATAATCCTTTAAGGATTCTTTATCATCTCCAAGATAACATCCAGAGCTATCAGCATCACAGCCCCTTTATAATCTGGCCCCGACCACTGGGAACTCCAACTCTATGCTATAGTCCAAAATATGAAAGGCAGTATAGTATAAAGTTTCCATTAATTTCTTGGGGTGCAAGGGAGGGTCTTTCTTCTTTCAGTTGAGGGGAGTCCACAAAAAAAAAAAGTAGCCTAGTTTTCATGGGTTTCTCTATTCACCCAGTTCTTTAGGTCCCAAGCCTGCAGCTGGCTTCTGATTCTGGAACCAATGTTCCCTTTTGACCCTCGGCCCTTTGAACAGATGCCAGGGCATTGGTCCTGACCTTTTCAATGCTTATGGTGAATTGTTTCTCACAAGCCTTGTCCTTTTGGGCCTCTCAGTTCATCATAAACATTTAAATAACTTTTAACTGCAAAGCAACAAGGAAGGGATGAAGAGGTCCTTTCCTCCCAGACATCCATCTGCATCTATATACATTATTGGACGTCTAACTCTGCCCAGTAGCACCTAAGGTCCATATAGTGATTGATACATGTATCTGACACGACTTCACCTGTTTACAGGGCTTGAGCCCAGGTCCTGATTCAGCCAAAATGTCCTAGAACATCTTAATTCAATTTAAGGGCATTCATGGATCTTTTGAGGTAGATTTTCCAGAGAAAATACACCCAGTTAAATATAAATTTCAGGTAAACTACAAATAATTTTTTAGTGTAAGTATGTCTCATGCAATATTTGTATGAGTAATGTATGCACAATTATGCATTTTTTGTTGGGAGAAGATCCCAACTCTTACCTGTACCTTAAAAGGATCTGTGTCTAAGAACTGATGTGGAATTTGCTGTTAGAACTGATGTGTTTGACTGAATCGCCAATAGGTGGATAAAACTATTGCACATGTGTCATAATATTAAAAATTATTCACTGTTCATCTGAAATTCAAATTTAACTGACCATTCTATATCATTTTATTTGCTAAATCTGGCAACCCTACCTTGAGGGCAACCACAGTTTTCCTAGGTTCATGATGATGGAATAAGAACTGGCATAGACTGAGGACTAAGTGCCTTCTTCCTTTCTTTTTTACCAAACTATTTAAACATTTAAGTTTGAAATACCATAAAACTACTCAGGGTGAAGGACAAACTAAATGAACAACTTCCAATTCCTTTAGCTGTAAATATCAGGACTTTTTTATTGCCATCTTCAGATCCTATATTATGATAGAGTGACTATCAGATTGACAAGGTCACAATTATGGCCAGTGATTTCCTAGTTAAATTTCTAGAGTAGAAAGATGTTGTATCGAGTTCTTGAAATAGCAGATTTAGAAAATTACATAAATAACAGATGTTCAGGCTAAGAAAAGAAGGGAGATGAAACAAGTAATCCCAATTATTCAACAATCCCCTAGGACCGGGACTAAAACTACAATAGAAAACAGACATCTTCATTTCTCTTTTACCATTAAGTCCTATCTCAGCGACCATTTAGCCTCTTTTCTCTCACCCGTCTGCAATTCCATAATTAGGCTAACGTTACTACGAAATTTTCTAGAGCAGGGGTGCTTTTTACTTTTTAAAAATTTACTTGGGAAAAGGAACACGGTAAAAAGTTGAAGCCGTGCAGTCACACAATGAAAAGTTAAGTCTTACTTCCATCCTGACCTTTAGTTTCTGAGCTAAGGGTTCTTGGATTGGGTTAGGGACTTAAGCCTAAGGGAGGATTTCTGGAGCACAGCGAATTCCCTGCATTATAATTTCTGACGTACGAATAACTGGGCATTTTTCTGAGGAAAGGGTTCAAACTTTTACCTGAGACTCAAAACGGTCCGTGTCTAAGAACTCCTGGTGCAGGATTTGCAGAAGGAACTGATGCACTTGAACGACTCGGAACCGGGAGCTAGAAGGTCTGTTCTAACTTGCACCTGTGCAAGAAGTTTACCCCCCTCAACCCAACTCTCGGCTTTCTTAGGAAGTGCGTTCTCGGTGGGAAGGATCACTACTCCCCGCCCCTCAAATTTTTGTCCTGCCGCATTCCTTCCTTGCCGGCGATTCTACGTACACTAACGTCATGACGCTGCACACGTAGTCCCGCCCCTGCAGAGATAGGCGCTCCGACGGATCCCGGATTTCTCTGAAACCCGGAATGTGAGGCCTTGGCCGGCCTCTCTCCTGCTTTCTGGCCCGCTTTTTACCACGGATTGTGTCTGCTGCCGCTGTACCCCAGCTTGCCCCAGGAGCAGCCAGGGCGGCCGTGCCCTTCTGTTGTGTGCCCGCGTGGCTGCCGCCGCCCCTCCGAATCCTCCGGGGCCGCAGAGGAGTTCGCTACGGAGGGAGGCGGGGGCCTTCGGGAGGAGGAGGCGGAGGAGGCGGAGGAGGGAAGAAAGATGGCGGCCGTGGAACTAGAGTGGATCCCGGAGACTCTCTATAACACCGCCATCTCCGCTGTCGTAGACAACTACACCCGCTCCCGCCGAGACATCCGCTCCTTGCCCGAGAACATCCAGTTCGATGTTTACTACAAGGTACGGACTGTGGGCCTGCTCTCCGCTCTCCTGCCGAAACCTCTGTGGCCGCACCCCCTTCCACGTCTGCGAACCCCGCGGTAACCCCTCACCCCTTGTAGCAGGATTGTCTCCCGAGACTTCTGGTGCGTCCTCTGGGTTGCCAATATAAAAACACCTTACCTCCACATTCTCAGACTTTTGGGATATGGTATATATATCTCTTCTTAACGAGTCTTGCCTCCTTTTGGGCTTCCCTCCTTTACCGTGGGCCCCCGTGGGTAGGCCTTTTGCGTAGACTTACCCTATTGCGCCCATCCCACTAAGTGCTTCTCTTCCAGCCCGTGTCCTGGAGGGAATCGAGAGATTGTTGGAAATAGTCTGTGTACTTTATTTGTAGATTCCTTATGACTTTGATTTGTGTTTATATTAGAGGTCAGATTGAGGATTTTATTAATATGGGACTGGTGATCAGCTATTTAAAAGGAAGGTGACAAATCTTTCCTGAAAGAAAAAAAAACTTTAGAATTTTAATGATGTTAATGTATTTGAAAGTCGCAATCTTGTAGCATTTCTAAACCGCTCCCCCTCAAAACTGAACAGAAAGTCTCCAAATCATTCTCCAAGGAATTTCAAGGGTAAGTGTCCTCAGACGTGGACAGTTTTTACAGTGTTTTTAGAGGGAGGAGAACTTTATGGACTCAGAACCTCCCTTTTCCTTTCCTCCCCCACCACTCCACGTTTGAATGTGAACACTGGATTTATTATTTAGTTCTCCTTCCCTTGAATCGACGTGGAGAACTATTCTCCAGTAGCTACCCATGCAAAATTTGAACAGAAATAGAGTATGATTTATTTTTTTAGATTTTAAATCCTTTGTCTTGATTTGTAAGTTGGCTAGAACAGTGTAAACTGATATTTAACAGATGTGTATGTTCTCATATATGTATGGTGTTTTCTGGCAGTTGTTTTATTGGGAAGATTGCCCACTTTCTCCACCCCCAGAATTTTTTTTTTTTTTTTTTTTTTTTAGGATTAGCAGCTGACCTCCTACGTTCTACTAAATCTAGCTGCTTTGCACCAATTCTGACAACTAAAAAAAAAATTTTTTTTAGTATTTGGAAACGGTTCAGGATTCATTTCGGTCATGTGTGTATTTTTTGGATTTAGAGAAAAACTTCCCTTCATTCTAAATTCTATCCTTACATCAATGTACTTTTGTGTATATCTACGGAAATTTGTATATTTAAGATACATTTCTCCTGAGAAAAGGTGAATTAGATTAGTCTCTCTCAGTCTGGTAAACAGTGTAGCTTTTTGTGTACTACTCTGTCAATTTTATTAAATCAAATGTAATCGTTTATACTTTTTAGAAGAAATCATTGGGAGTTTAATTTCTCAAAGTAGTTGGATTCTTTAAAAATACTTGCATATCTTCTAGTAAGTTTCACTTCAAATTGAAGCTTTTTTCATTTAAAAATTATTAGTGAGTATGAACAGATGGTACTTCTGTTACATTTTCCGTTTCACATAGTTCACAAAGTTTTAATATTGCTTCATGTTGGCACACTTACGCCTTTATAGTTGTATGCCTGTTGGGATTATGACATTGTGCTAAGGGGAGGAAGGTATTTAACATGTGCCTAGGACTGTGTTAAGTGCTTTTAAGTATGTTATCTTGTTTAAAGCTCACAATTAAACTGTGAGGTAGGGTGTGAACTTGTTTTATAGGTAGGAAAGTTAAGAATTTAGTCAGTGTCTTATTCCTAGTATTTATTTCCCAAGCTGGAATTCAAATCCAGATCTGATTCTTTCTGCTGCACCTTGCTTTCTTGCTTAGAAAGATTTTCATATGGAGGTAGTAGACTATTTTAATGAGAGACATTTTTAAGAGACCTCTAAGAGTGGAAGTCCCTGGATTCCAGTCTTTAATGGAGACATAAAAAAGAATTTTCCTTCATTTTAACCACTATATCAACAATTGTAAATGCACGTATAAGTAAATATAAGATACACATGCCCAGTCAAACTTGTGAAAATTTTAAGGTGCTTACTATTTACAGTTTCCAATTTTCTCCACTTCAGGGCCAAGGAGAAACTCATAATCAGATCCCTCTAGCAGTTTCAACTTCCATCAATGAGTGTAGTCATAGACAAAATTATAGTATTTGTGGAATCAAGAATTCCCTTATCTCTTTGGGTTGGTATAATCCAGTATCACTGTATTAATTTTTGTCAGTAACTTCAGTTGAAAACACAGTTATAAAACATTGGGAGAAGGAGTTACGGAATGAATGGGAGGTGAAGAAATAGAAATTCTGACTCCTCCCTACAAAAGAGAGAGAGTTGATATATGGATCGAATAAAATGTGAAGGGATTTTTTTTTTTAAGAATGGAAGACATTAGAATATTTTCACAGACTGACAGGAAAAACCAAGATTGCAGCAGAAAATAAATTATGGAGCAGAGTCCCTGAGCAGGAGCATTAGTTAATGAGTCTTACCCCTTCAGTGTACATAAATTATTAGTTTAGAGTTGGAGAAAGAATACTTCTTCCTCTAAAAACAGTAGGAGCCCATGTGGCACGGTAGTTAAGAGGTCAGCTGCTAACCAAAAGGTTGGCAGTTCGAATCCACCAGCTGCTCCTTGGAAACCCTATGGGGCAGTTCTGCTGTGTCTTATAGGGTTGCTATGAGTCAGACTTAACTCCACAGCAACTGGTTTGATTTTTTTGATCTAAGACCAGGAAGAAAGAGTTGAGGATCTACGGTATTTAAAAGGCATCAATATAAGTAAGTTTGCAAGAAATGATTGTCATGAAGTAGGAGGTAAGATCATGTGCTGAGAGTGATAGGAATGATGACGTTTCTGTAGGAAAAAGTTTGAGATGGCTGCTGAGATATATGACTGACTAAAAATATGTGAAAGAATTGACAGGAGCCCTGCTGATAATTTGCATTTCTAATTACCTGGGGATTGTGTTAAAATGTAGATTCTGATTCTGTATATCTGGGGTGAAAATGCAAATTCTCAGCAGGGAACTTGTTAGAAATGCAAATTCTCAGCAGGGTTCAAGCCAGAACAAAACAAAGCCCTGGTTGGAATCTACTGGACAGTGGATTTAATAGATGGTCCAATACAGATCGTTGCCCTACAAAATAATGGCTTTCCATTCTGAATGTTTTTTCTCTAAGTATAAGCAACCATTTCAGTATAGAAGTGGATATGGTGAATTATGGGGCTGATCCAGTGTTGGAGCAATTGTATACAAAGTGAAAGCAAATAGAGTGAAAGTGAGCCTGGGTTCTTTAAAGATTGAGGTTTATGATCTTTTATTTTTATTTTAACAGCTAAATGGTCTATTTCATGTCCTGTTTCAAATACAAAGTTTGCCATAGAGTTAATTTTTGGCTAGGTGAAATATTTAGGTAATGTGTTCTAATTATTGTTTTTACGTTCCTAGACTTAATGATTTTGTTTTTTTATTGTTGTAAGTCTCAGATTGAAGACCACACAAATTGATACCAGATTTAGGATTAGGGTGTAGTTAAGTTTTTCCTTTTTCTGTGTATATTTCTGTTGTATAGTTATATACAGCTTCAACCAATATTCTGAAAATCTTTTTAAATTGTCTGGTAACAAACTGGGAAAAACCTTTATAACATACTTGGCAAAGAATTAATATTCTTATAAAGAACTCCTATGATCAATAAGATGAGAACTCAAACTTTACTGGGGGAAGGGGTATAAAAGTGCATAAATAGCCAACCATATTTAGAAAAAAAGTTGGATCTCTGTTTGGTACCACAAACTAAAATGAGTAACAGGTGAATTAAAGATTTAACTGTGGCAAATGAGGTCATGAAAAATATTAGAAATAAATTATCAAAAAGTATTAGAATAAATTATTGGGCCAATATTTTGTAATGGGGAATGACTAGAATTTCTTTAAAGAAACTACATTTTAAGGTAGTTTACAAATTATAAAAATATCAAACATTATAAAAATAATATAAAAAATGAAATTCTGTTACTTCTTTGTATTGCCAACACTCTTGGCATAAAGAAGGCTTTTCTAAGCATAAAACCAGAACTCAGAGAAGAAAAAGAGAATCTGATACTTTTGAGTACGTAATAACTGGGGGGAAAATTGTAAGCATGTTTTTTAAAAGACTGTGCAGACAACATTTGACTGGTAAAGAGCTAATTTCCTTGATATAGCTATAAAAAACCAAAACCGAACCCATTGCTGTCGAGTTGATTCCAACTCATATTGACCCTATAGGACAGAGTAGAACAGCCCCATAGGGTTTCCAAGGAGCAGCTGGTGGATTTGAACTGCTCACCTTTAAGTTAGCAGTGGAACTCTTAAACCACTGCTCCACCAGAGGTCAGTATAGTTATAGAAGAGAAAATACAAATGGCCAATAAACCTCAAAGGATGTTCAACTGAAATGCAAATTAAAGTGTGGTATCAAGCCAAAGGCAACCATGAAGAAAAAGAAAGAAAATCTGGAAGACTTACATACACCACCAAATAGCAAGCTGTAACAATTAAGATAATATAGTATTGGCACATGGATAGACAAACCAATGGAACAAAAAAGAGAGCCCAGAAACAGACTGACATATATGTGTCACCTGATTTATGATAAAAGTAACACAGCAGTACAATGGGAAAAGAAAAGTAAATGGTGTTGATCCTGTAGCCACATAAGGAGTGGAAAATATCTTGACTTCAACTCACATCATACACAAAAATAATTTCTGGATGGATTGCTGATCTAAATGTGAAAAAAAAAATTTTAGAGGAAAAAACCTTCATTATGTCATCAAAGGTTTATTAAATAAAATATGAATTAAATATAAAGAAAATTGGATAAATTGAATTAAGATCAGGAACATCTATTCATCACAAGATACAAACTCAAAAGGCAAGCCGCAGAATGGGAGAAAACATTCTTTATAGTACGTATATCTGACAGATGACTCATATCTTGCATTTAAAGAACTACAAATTAATAAGAAAAGGAACTCAATTTTTTCTTAGGGGAAAAGAACTTGAATAGGCATCCCAAAAGAGGATATTCAAAGGGCCAGTCACACATTACAAAAGGGACACAGACTCATTCATTGTCAGGGAAATGCCGTCCTGCTGTATACCCATCAGAATGAATAAAATAAAAAAGGAAAAAAACGTTTGCAAGGATATGGAGCAACGAGAACTCTCATACACTGTTAGCGAGAGTGTAAGTTGATATACCATTTTGGAAAACCAGCATTCTCTGAAGCTGAGCATATACATATCCTATAACCTAGTAATTCCACTCCAATATATATACTTAAAAAAATTCATCCCAATACTTTGCATAATAGCCAAAAAGTGGTAACTATCCAAATTGCCAAAAATAGGACAATTCATAAATTGTGAAATAGTCATAAACTAAAATGTTATACAGTAAGAATGAATGAAATACACCTGCATGCAACAACATGGGTAAGTCTTACAAGTGATCCTGGGTGAAAGAAGCCTGTCACAAGAGTATGTATCAGTAGCTCCCGAACTTCCTCTGTTCACAGCATCCCGGAAAAAAAAAAAAAAAAAGACACTTTGTCGAGTCAGTTCTGACTCATGGCGACCCCATGTGTTGCAGAGTAGAACTGCTTCACAGGGTTTTCTTGACTGTAAGCTTTATGGCAGCAGATCACCAAGCCTTTCTTTCATGGAGCCATTAGGGGGTTTGAACTGCCAACCTTTCAGTTAGTAGTCAAGTGCAAACCGTTTGCACTGCTAGGGATCTTAGAGCATTACAGGCCCAAAGGAATACCTGGTAGTTCTAGTGTAATACAGATGTTGAATATTGTTTCCTCAAATTTAAAATGCCCTGCCATGCCCTAGGGTGCATTGGTGCACAGTTTGGAAACTGTAGGTGTATTCTGTATAGTCCCATTTATATTAAGTCCAAAAACAAGTAAAATAAATCTAAGGTGTCAGAAGTCAGGAGAGTGGTTACCCTTGGGAGGATAGTGACTGGGTGGGGGGAAGGGGAAGCTACTGGGATTCTGATAGTCTATGTTTCATGATCTGGATGTCTGTTACATGTGTGGTCACTTTGTGAACATTTATTGAGATTTGCATTTGTGAGCGTGCATTCTTCTTTGTGTATGTTATACTTCAATAAAAAGTTTTTAAAAATAACATCAGTCGCCTATCAGATTGTTAAAGTTTAAAAATTTAAGTAATGTATACCCTTTACAAAAGACAGGCTTGGCAATCTGCTTCCAAAAGGTCAGTGTTGAAAACCGTATGGCGTGGTTCTACTCTCCATACATGGGGTCGTCAACTCGAGGACAGCTAACAACAGACCCTTAAAACCATGATACCATTCATAAGAATTTTTCCTGAAAACGCTTGTTGAGCATGTGGAAAATTCTATTCAAGGACGTTCAGTACAGCATTATTTAGGATGACAGAAATTGGAAGCAACTATATGCAGTGGTTAGGAGCCCTGGTGGTGCAGTGGTTAAGAACTTGGCTGCTAACCAAAAGGTCAGCAGTTCAAATTCACCAGCTGCTCCTTGGAAGTCCTGTTGGGCAGTTCTGTTCTGTCCTGTAGGGTCACTATGAGTTGGAATTCACTAGATGGCAAAGGGTTTTGTTTTTGGTTTTTATACACAGTGGTTAAGAGCTTTGCTGCTAACCAAAAGGTGGGCAGTTCAAATCCACCAGCTGCTTCTTGGAAACTATATGGGGCAGTTATACTCTGTCCTGTAGGGTCTGTATGAGTTGGAATTGACGCAATACCAACAAGTTTGGTTTTTGGGTTTTTTTTTAATACACTAATCGATCAGGAATGGAATATCATACTGCAGTTCTAAAGAATGAGGATTCTGTATGTAATGGGGTGGAACACATAAAGTAGGGGGGGAAAAAAAGCTTGTTACAAAGTATGGTGAATAGCATAATCCTATAATGTTTTATAATACAGGAGGACATATATGAACATTTTTGTGTATGCACCGAAAGAAGAATCTAGAGGACACACAACAAATTTTTAATGGTGTTTACTCAAGGGGGTAGGATTGTGGTCATTTTCTACCGTGTATCCTTTCTATTTCTTTTAATACTTGGAATTTTATGACCTTATATTACTTTGGTGGAGCCCTGGTGGTGCGGTGGTTAAGCAGTTCAAATACACCAGCTGCTCTTTGGAAACCCTATGTGGGGCAGTTCTACCTTGTCCTGTAGAGTCGCTAATGAGTTAGAATCGACTCAATGGCAGTGGGATTACTTTGGTAAGCAGAAAGAGTATATTAAAAAAGTAAAGTTGAATTTTTAAGAGCAAGATATTGGGGCAGAAAGTTGTACTAAGAGGACAGTAGCCCAGTACTGATACACATTTGTCACTATAATTGAGAAATAAGTCCAAGAATTCCTTTGAAAAGAAAAATAAAAAATAATTCACTTAATAATGTAGTTAATTCACTAGCTAGTCAAATCAAGAAACATGGGAGAAAGCTCAAAATTAGGAATGAGAAAGGGAAAACAACCATAGATAAAATGAAAAGAGAAAAAATATCTTTTTAAATTGTAGACTAGTTTTTTTAATGTAGAATAGTTCGTATCTCTGTGCTATTCCATCTGAAAACTTGATGGAAATATGTTTCTAGGAAAATACAAATCACTAAAGAGAAAGTTAATATCTAATCAAAAGGTAATATACATACCTAAACAAAACTGTTTAATGTGAAACACTGAAAGCATCCTGAGAGAAATTAGGATTATTATAAAGTATCCTTTTATCAGTATCATTGAATTTTTTTTGAGTAAAGATTTTCTAAAACTGTATACTAAATTTTCAATATTCTTGAAATGCAGTTAGAATAAAGAATAGTAATAGTAGAAAGGATAAGGTGGTATAATTATATACGTGAAAAACCCAGCAAAATCAACTGAAAAACTAGCAACAAGATAAGTCACTTAGGGGGCTGGGTTTGATAATTCATTGCAGTGGCTACACAGAACTCACAGACGATGCTCACAGTTATGGTGTTTATTAGGGGAGTAACAGGTTACACTTCAGGTTCAGGAATGTTTAGGGTATAGTTCTTCGATCAGGACAGCCTCTTCTCAGCTGTGCTTGCAGGCAGGCCTCTCTCCGGCCTCAGCCTGTTGGCCCGGCCTCTGCCCTGCTCAGGCAAGTGTTACAAGGCTCTTTAGCTCCTCTAGTAAGTGCCCACAGGCACCTCATTCTGCCAGTAAGCCCCTGCCTGAAGGCACTCAGCTTTGGGCTGGGAAGCTCACCATGCCATCTCTTACCAGTCTTCTGGTTCTGCTCCCATCTTGTGCCACTGTTACTCTTGCTACTGCTGCACTGCCATTTCTCACTGTCTTCCGTGTTACAGCTCCTCTCTCTGTCTCCAGGATCTAGGAAGTTCTCAGTACAGGGATCCCAGGTCCAAAGGGAGTGCTCCACTCCTGGCTCCTCTTTCTTGGTGGTAGTGAGATCCTCCTTTGCAGTATAGGAAAGAATGTATCTTACTCAAATTAGCAGCAGAAAACATATGCCAATGAGTAAATCCAAAAAGATGTGTAGAAATCAAAAGTGTTCAATAAATGTAAAAGAGATATATTTTGTTGCTGGATTAGAAGCATTTTAAAGATGCCATCTCTTCCTAAATCTATAAAAACGCCTGCAAATCAGTAAGAAAAAGGACTCGGCTGTTATGTTGACTGTGATTTTCTCTACATGGTAAAATTTAGTCTTTTTTTTTTTTTTTTTCTTAAAGTTCTTTTCTATATTTTCTTTAAAAAAAAAAAAAACTATAATTCTCTGAAGTCAGAGGAAACGAATGTTTAAAGTTGGTCATCTAGAATACAGAATACGTTTTCTTATAGAAACAAAGTGTTTTCTAATAGCCGTAGTACATACCCTGTCTCTACTGCTTCATGAATACATTCTTATTTTCACCACAGGTTGGTAATGAAGCTTCAAGAAGAAGAGAAGCTGGGAAACTTCTTATCCCAAATATTGAGATCACTGGTATATATTATGTAAGGCTGGTTATCATCGTTGATTAGTGTATTAGTTACCTAGTGCTGCCATAACAAAAAGTACCACAGATGGGTGGCTTTAAAGAACAGGAATTTATTGTCTTATAGTTTTGAAGGCTAGAAGTCAGGACATTGGCTCTTATCCATAGCCTCAGGAGTTCCTTGGTGTCTGTCTTCCTCCTATGTGTGTATCTTGGTGTCTATTCTCTTCTTTTTGTAAGACACCACTTAGAAGTGATTGGGTTTAGGACTCACTCTACTCTGGTAATGGTCTAATTTGCATAACAAAAGAATCTCTCTTTCAGTTCAAGGTCATATTTACAGGGGTTAGAACTTGAACACATATTTTGTGGGGGGACACAATTCAGTCCATAACAATTAGATCTTAAATATAATTATGGTTTTGAGCTTCCATCTGTATCATGGTAGCATATTTTACAATTAACACAACCATAATATCTTGGAAATTATTCCATTGATCCATAACATGAGGGATAAGGTTAGAGATTCTAGGTAAATAGACATACCTCCATCCCCTTAAAGATTTGAGGGCAAATCTCTTCATTTCTTCTTAAATGCCTGTTTAACCTAATAACATAATATGAAGGACTGCATTTTAAACTTTGGTAAAGGGTTACACTCTCGTTTGAGTATTGACTATCTTTTTCTTGTGCTTTTTAATAATATGAGCAAGTCCACTTAACCCTGTAGCTCCCTTATCAATAAAGCACTTTGCCTGCAAAATACAAATAATGATATGTTGATCGGTTGTATTAAAAAAAAAAGCATGAAATAGAACCAGTGAGTGAAGAACAGCTGAGAAATTAAAATGTTAATAAGAAACAAGAAATTTAAATGTTGGATTATTTTCAAAAGAAAGCATGTACTTTTTAATTCACATGTACGTTATGTTAAGGCACTTCTGTGGTCCTTGCTTTAACCTAGGAATTTATAATCCAGGATCACACTGCAATCAAACAACAGATAAAAGGCATTAAATGTAAGATATAAATTACAAAATAAAGGAACACAAAGTTAAACTCTGAGGTAAATTCTTTCAGAGCTACATTTTAGATGAATTTGTGTATTAGAAGACAAAAATAAATGTATTTGTGAGTGAAGATGTATTAAACAAAACATTACTACTGTCATTTTTTAGAGGTGAGGGATACATTTGCAAGATTTTTTCCTTTTTTTAAAAAACATTTTATTATGGAAAAAATAAAACACATAAAAGTAGACAAAATAGAATAATAGAGCTCCACGTATCTACTGCTCAGCTTCAGCAGTTATCAATTCTTGGCCAGTTTTCTTGCTAAATCTATTTTTCCACCTGCTTTCCCCTTCCCTGTATTAATGGGAAGCAAACCTAGACATCATGTAATTTCATCCATAAATATTCCAGTAACTGTCATAATCTATTCTGCCCACTTTCCCCTTCCCTGTAGTATTAGGAAGTAAAGCTAGACATCATATAATTTCATCCATAAATATTTTAGTAGCCATTGTACTGTTATCACACCTAAGAGAAATTAATAGTAATACCTAAATTTTATTAAAAGTATTTTTTTAATTTATTTATTTTTATTGTACTTCAGGTGAAAGCTTACAGAACAAATAATTTCTTATGAAACAGTAGTACACATGTTGTTTTATGACATTGGTTAACAGCCCCACAACATATCAGCCCTCTAATTTCTCAACCTTTTTTTTGGTGAAAATACACATAGCCAAAGATATACCATTTCAAAAATTTCTACATGCACAGTTCAGTGACATTGACTATGCTCTTCCAATTGTGCTGTTATTCTCACTTAAAATGAAGGCTTACAGAACAAAATAGTTTCTCATTTAACAGTTACTACAAATGTTGCCCAGTGACAATGGTTAACAATCTCACAACACATCAACAATATCCTTACTCAACCTTGGGTTCCCTATTACCAGCTTCCTTGTCCCCTTCTACCTTCTGGCCCTTGTCACTGGACTCCTGTACCTCGTTAGTCTCATTTGGTTTTACGGGGCTGTCCACTCCAGGCTGAACAGTGAACCTCGGAGGTAACTTCACGACGGAGCTAAAAGGGTGTCCAGGGGCCATACTTTCGAGGTGTCTCCAGTTTCCTGTAGGCCAATAAATCTGGTCTGTTTTTTGTGAGTTAGAATTATGCTCTACACCCTTCTCCAGCTCTGTCCAGAACCCTCTGTTGTGATCCTGGTCAGAGCAGTCAGTGGTGGTAGCCAGGCACCATCTAGCTGTATTGGACTCAGTCTGGTGGAGGCCTTGGTAGCTGTGGACAATTAGTCCTTCGGACTGATCTTTTCCTTGTATCCTGTTCTTTTCATTCTCCCTTGCTCCCGAAGGGATGAGACCAGTGGAATATCTTAGATGGCCGCTTACGGGCTTTTAAGACCCCAGACACTACTCACTAAGGTAGAAAGTAGAGCATTGTCTTTATAAGCTGTGTCACGCCAATCGAGCTAGATGTTCCCCAAGACCATGGTCCCCACAGCCCTCGGCCCAGCAATTCAGTCCCTCAGGGAGTTTGGATGTGTCTATGGGGCTTCCATGATAAAAGTATTTTTTTATTGTTCGAATTTTCGGTAGTCTTAAATGTCAAACATATGTATATATTTAGAGTTTGTTTGGATCAAGATTCAAATAAGTTCTACACTTTCCTTGGTTGATACATCTCTTAAGTCTCTCTTGATCTATAGATTCCCTCTCTATGTCTGTTTTCTTCTTCTTTCAATTTATTTGTTGAAGAAACTGAACCCTTTGTTTTGTAGATTCTGCAGTTTCCTACAGTCTAGATTTTGCTGATTGAGATATAAAACATTTAATCACTCCTTCTAGGTGTTTTGCATTTGCCTATGTAGGGACTTAGGGACCATCTTACGAATAGATTTGACGCATTGAATGTTAATAACTGAAGACCACACGATTCTGGGATGACATCAAGGACATACATGAAGAAAGAAAGATCATTTAAAAGACAGGAAAGAAAGAAAAGAACAAAATGGATGTCAGAAGAGACTCTGAAACTTGTTCTTGAACGTAGAGCAGCTGAAGCAAATGGAAGAAATGATGAAGTAAAAGAGCTGAACAGAAGATTTAAAAATGCATCTGAAGAAGATATAGTAAAGTATTATAATGAAATGTGCAAAGACCTGGAGTTAGAAAACCAAAAGGGAAGAACACACTCGGCGTTTCTCAAGCTGAAAGAACTGAAGGAAAAAATCAAGCCCTGAGTTGCAGTTTTGAAGGATTTTTAGGACAAAATACTGTATGACACAGGAAGCATCAAAAGAAGATGGAAGAAATACACACTTACGGTACCAGAAAGAATTGGTCGACATTCAGCCATTTCAGGAGGTAACATATGATCAAGAACTGATGGTATTGATGGAAGAAGTCCAAGGCATTGGTGAAAAACAAGGCTTCAGGAATTGATAGAATATTAATTGAGATGTTTCAACAAACGGATGCAGTGCTGGAAGCGCTGAATCATCTATGCCAAGAATTTGGAAGACAGCTACTTGGCCAACCGACTGGAAGAGATCCATATTTGTACCAATTTCAAAGAAAGGTGATCCTACAGAATGCAGAAATTATTGAACAATATCTTTAATATCACACGTAAGTAAAATTTTGCTGAAGATCATTCAAAAATGGTTGCAGCAATACATCCACAGGAAATTGCCAGAAATTCAAGCCAGATTCAGAAGAGGACCTGGAATGAGGAATATCATTGCTGATGTCAGATGGATCTTGGCTGAGAGCAGAGAATACCAGAAAGATATTTACCTGTGTTTTACTGACTGTGCAAAGGGATTTGGTTGTGTGGATCATAACAAATTATGGACAACGTTGCAAAGATGGGAATTTCAGAATACTTAATTGTGCTCATGCAGAACCTGTACACAGACCAAGAGGTAGTCGTTTGAATAGAACAAGGGGATACTACATGTTTTAAAATCAGGAAGGGCATGCGTCAGGGTTGTATCCTTTCAGCATACTTAATCTAATATGTTGAGCAAATAATCCGAGAAGTTGGGCTAAATGAAGAAGAATGGGGCATCAAGATTGGAGGAAGACTCATTAACAACCTGTGATACACAGATGACACAACCTTGCTTGCTGAAAGTGAAGAAAACTTCAAGCACTCACTGATAAAGATCAAAGACTACAGCCTTCAGTATGGATTGCACCTCAACATAAAACAAAAATCCTCACAAGTGGACCAATAAGCAACATCATGGTAAATGGAAAAAATATTGAAGTTGTCATGGATTTCATTTTACTTGGATCCACAATCAGCGACCATGGAGGCAGCATCAAAAAAACCAAACAACATATTGAATTGGGCAAATCTGCTGCAAAAGACGTCTTTAAAGTGTTCAAAAGCAAAGATGTCACTTTGAAGACTAAAGTGCACCTGACCTAAGCCATGGTATTTCTAGTTGCCTCATATGCAAGTGAAAGCTGGACAATGACTAAGGAAGAAGAACTGATGCCTTTGAATTATGGTGTTGGCGAAGAATAGTGACTATACCGTGGACTGTCAGAAGAAAGAACAAATCTGTCTTGAAAGAAGCTTCTGAGGAGAATTTTCCTCAGAAGCAAGGGTGGCCAGATTTCATCTCACGTACTTTGGACATGTTATCGGGAGGGACCAGTCCCTGGAGAAAAACATCAGGATTGGTAAAGTATAGAGGGTCTGCGAAAGAGAGGAAGACTCTCAGCAAGGTGGATTGACACAGTGGCTGCAACAGTGAGCTCAAACATAGTAAGGATTGTGAGAATGGTACAGGACCAGGCAGTGTTTTGTTCTGTTTTACATGAGGTTGCTATGAGTCGGAACTGGCTCTACAGTACCTAACAGCAACAGCAACAGATAGGGACTTCATGGGTTTTACTTGTCTCGGACCAGTTACTAATGCTATTTTCTGGGTCTGGGGGTCTGTAAGTCATCTGTTGTTGTGCTTGCTGTCAAGTTAATTCTGACTCATACCAACCCTATATGACAGAGTAGAGCCACCCCAAAGGGTTTCCTCGACTCTTATCTTTATAGGAGCAGATTGCCAGGTCTTTTCCTTTGTGGAGCAGTTGGTGGGATCGAACCACTGAACTTTCTGTTAACAGCTGAGTGCTTAACCATGGTGCCACCAGGACTCCTTGTAAATCTTCTAGGTAGTTTGAATTTGAACTGCACATTCACAAGTGTCCTAGGCCAGAGGTTGTATTTTTTCACAGACTTTTTGCCGTGGGAGGCATTTTAGACCTTTGTTATTCCTGGCTTTAGGTAGGTAGTTCATGTCCAAGTCCCTTTCCTTACTGTATCTGCTGCTTGGACTCCTGTCGGGTCATCGCTATGCCAGTCCCCAACCATTCAGAGGTATAAATTATTCTGTTCCTTTCTTTGTAGCCGTTTTTGCATTTGTGTCTTAATTTAGGCAGCTGTGGAGTTTTTGCTCTTGGTTTCAAACTCAGCTATACAAAAAGTATTTTGTGGTATTTTTTTCAGCTGTGTTTGGAAGGTGCTGGAAGGTTTTCATCTGTGTCAGTGCTGTCATATTGCTAGAAGCTTTACTTCCATTCCTTTTCAAAACTCAATTCTTCATTGGAGTGGGTTTTTTTTTGTGTGTTCCTAAGGCATAACAATGAATTCAGACATACCAACGATCATGAAGATGGCACAGGTCTGGGCAGTGTTTTGTACTGTTGTACATAAGATCACCATGAGTCAGAGCTGACTTGATGGCAGCTAACAACAACAAAGGCACTCTGCATGCCTCCATCATATCACGTGTAAAATTATTTTTCTGCTCTGCTAGATTCTAAATTTTTTGAGATCAGAGAATAATTCTTACTTAGTATTCCTACTCTTTAGCACAATGCCTTACACAAATGTTCCTGATATTTATTAAGTAAATGAAAACAAGTAAGTAGAATTTTTTTTAGCTGTAGTATTTTTGCCTCTGATGTGAAAACCACAAAGATAGAAAAGGTTCGGTAAGCTAAGAGTTTCATGTAATGAATATGCTAGGGTACTTGGTAAAAAGATCAGATGTTAAAATAGGAAACACCTATTTTTGTCTATAAATTTGAAGCAGCTAGTATTCAGAGTTTGTTCTTAATCATTTTCTCATAAGTAAAAATTTAAGGTCGCTGTGTTCCACTAGGGACTGGTACTTGATGTTCTTCATGACTTTAGCTCATGAGGTTTGCACTCATTTGTTTTTAGAGTTTATTGTTTGACCTGTTGTATAGAGAGTACTGTGAAGAAGGGACATAAGACTGCATATTAAATGTTTCTCTTTAAGATGTTAACAATGTGGTTGAGGAGACAATAAGTAACTGTGAAATTGGAGTTTTTGCTTTAGTGTCAATTTAACTGAATAGATGAATTTGGGTAGTTTTAATAATAATAGGATAAGAATATTAGATGCTTGATTCTCTAATTGTTGTTTCCAGAGTAGAGTCTGTGTCTTGAATTTTTTGTTACTTCTAAGGCTCAGGGTTCCATTCCAAGTAGATAGCTACCAATTTGGGTTATTCATTTAGAAAATATTGAATGTATATCTAGTGCTAGGCACTGTCCTAAGTATTGGGGAAGTAGTGGTGGTTATGGTCACCTCATGGAGTATAGAGTGTAACGGAGCAGCATATATTTAACAAATGATCACTGAAGTGAATGCATGCATGCATGTCTTGATGCTGCTATTGGGGAAAAATACAGGATGTCATGAGAAAGTATAACAGGGAACAGAATTTCGACTGGATAATCGGGAAGTTCTGTATGAAGAAGTGACTTTGAGACCTTTAGGTTACAGATTTATCAGGCAAAGAATGATGGTACCAGTGCTTCATGTAGAGGCAGCAGCCTTATGTGTGCGAAAACCATGAAGTGGGATAGAGCTTCAAAGCAAGCCGTGTGGTTGGAATGTAGAAAACAGGGAGGAGGAATGTTAAGAAGTAAGGTCAGAAAGGTAGGCAGGGGTCAGATGACTTTTAGGACCTTGTGTAGGCCACATGAAAGATTTTACATTATGTTCTAAGTGCATTGGGGATGCCATTGAAAAAGGTTTTTAACAGGGAAATGGCTATGATTTACTTTTTAAAAAGGTGATTCTGGCTGCTGTGTGGACAGTTGATTAGAGGGGGACAGGATTGATGGTAATGGAGAGACCAGTTCTACTATACCTTTGTAGTAATCTAGGTGAAAGATGGAGATGGCAGTGGAGGTGAAAGGTTTGAGCTGTAAATTCCATAGCTATAGAAATATTTTATTGAATATCATTCCAGACTTTTTTCAGAAGTGTTACTGTTACCCAAAAGCCCGGGCAGTAGTTGCCTTCAATTTTCTTTTTCTTTTTTTTACTTTTAGTTCCCAAAAGCCCTTTTCCTTCTCAAACATCATCAAAATGTTCATCTATTTTTTATTGGTTTAAAAGACCCCTTTGTGTTTTGAAGATATTAACTCTTAGCTGTGTGATTCTAACATTTTACCCTGGTAACATTTCATTCTGATTCTGTCTATAGTGTTTTATATTCATGGACATTTTAGGTTTTTATCTCTTCCTTTATGATTTTGGCCTGTGTTGTAATGCTTAGAAAGGCAGTGTTACCAGGTGGCTTGTAATACTGCTATGTTTTCTTTTTAATTTAAAACTTGGATAATTCTGGAATTTTTTATCAGTGTCTTAGTCATCTAGTGCTGCCCTACAGAAATACCGCAAGTGGATCCCTTTACAAAGAGAAGTTTATTCTCTCACAGTCCAGTAGGCCACAAGTCCAGTTTCAGGGCATCAGCTCCAGGAGAATGCTCTCTCTCTCTGTCGGCTTTGGAGAAAGGTCCTTGTGATGCATCAGTCTTTCCTTGGTCTGGGAGCTTCTCTGTGCAGGAACCTCAGGTCCAAAGGACATAGTCTGCTTGCAGCACTGCTTTCTAGGTGGTATGAGGTTCCCATGTGTCTCTGCTCGCTTCTTTCTTTTATATCTCAAAAGAGATTGGATTAAGACACTATCTAATCTTGTAGACATCATCAGTATAATCTCGTCATAGTGATAGAGTTTACAACACAGGCACATGTAACCTCATCATAGTGATAGACTTTACAACACCTAAGGAAATCACATCAGATTACACAGTCATACACTACTGGGAATCATGACCCAGTCAAGCCGACAGACATTTTTGGGGGACACAATTCAATCCCTGACAATCAGGTAGTCATCTTATTTTGTTTCTCAGTTTTTGTGCACTTTTTCTTAGTTGTTTTTTTTTCCTCCCCTCAATAATTTTAGAATACGCCCTTTTACATATACTGAGGTCTGTTTTTGAACTTTGCGGTTTTTTTCCATTGATTGGTTTATCTTTATACCTGTACAATTTTGTTTTAATTGTATTCTTATTTTATGTTTTCATATCTGGCAGGAGGGAATTTACCTACTTCTAAAAATAAATTTGTTTTTCTTTATTCTCTTTAAGCTACCAACAGCTAAAAGTAGTCTATATAGCTCTTTAGTAGCCTCATTATTCTGTAGACGCAGAGTATAGTATTAAACACCATAATAATTAGCTAAAAATAAATCATGCCTTTATTTTATTTTGGGGCCGTAGTGGCACAGTGTTTGAGAGGTATGGCTGTTAACTAAAAGGTCAACTGTTCGAATCCACCAGCTGCTCCTTGAAAACCGTATGGGGCAGTTCTACTCTGTCCTTTAGGGTTGCTATGAGTTGGAATCAACTCAGTGGCAACAGGTTTGGGTTTTATTTTACTTTTTTTAAGTAGAGTTTATTTTTTAGAGAAGTTTTAGGTTTACAGAATAATTGTGCAGCAGGTACAGAGTTCCGATTTACCCCTTCTCCCTGCACATGGTTTCTCATTAACATCTTGCATTCCTTTGGTAAATTTGTTACAGTTGATGAACCATATTGATACATTACTATTAACTGAAGTTCATAGTTGACATTATGGTTCACTCTTTGTGTTGAACAGTCCTATGGGTTTTAACAAAAGCTTAATGTCATGTATACACCATTACAGTATTAAACAAAATAGTTTCACTGCTCTAAAAATGCCCAGTGCTCCACCTATTCATCCCGCCTTCCTCCCTCAGGACCCCTAACAACCACTGGTTTTTTTTTTTTTTTTTCCCCCACTATTTTCTATAGTTTTGTCTTTTCCAGAGTGTTATATATTTGGAATCATATAGTATGTAGCTGTTTCTGACTGGCATCTTTCACTTAGCAGTATGCATTTAAAGGTTCCTCTGTGTCTTTTCATGGCTTGATAGCTCATTTCTTTTTATTGCTGAATTATACTCCATTGTATGTACCACAGTTTGTTTACTCATTTACCTATTGAAAGACAAAAAATTGGTTGTTTCCAGTTTTTGGCAACTATGAATAAAACTTACATAAACATTAGTGTGTAGGTTTTTATGTGCACATACATTTTCATCGCACTTGGGTAAATTCCTAGGAGTGCAATTGTTAGATTGAATGGCAAGAGTAAGTTTAATTTTGTAAGAAACTGCCAGACTGTCTTCTAGAGTGGCTGTACCATTTTGCAGTCTACCAGCAATGAATGAGAGTTCCTGTTGCTCCACATCCTTGCCAGCGTTTGGTGTTGTTAGTCTTTGGTGTTGTCAGTGTTTGGGTTGAAATCATGCTTTAAAAGCTTGATGTGAGAATCATTACCAAGAAACCTAGACCCTCAGGTTCCTTTCCTCTAAGCTCTACTTCATAAAATATACGAATATATGAAGGGATTAGGATTGAAATCTTCTAGTTTCTATCAAAAGAATAAAAATCACCCTCTTAAACTCTTATTTTCTGATACGGTGTTATTTTCAAGAGGCAATATAGTGAAGTGGATAAGAACATTAATTTAAGGACAGACTGCATGGGGTCAGATTCCTGATCTGCCGCTTCTTATTTGTGTGGTTTTTGAGCAGGTCATTTAATTGTATGTATCTCAGTTTCCTCATATGTAAAAGGAGAGAACAAGTTACTTACTGAAAAGCATTTAGAACAAGGCCTGATGCATATAACATCTCTGTAAGAAACAGATGCTGTTTTTATTTCAAATTGGCATCCAAAATCCCATCAGTTCATGTTGTTTTTGGTAGCTGCCGTGGAGTTGCCCCTGACTCACGTTGACCCCTTGCACCATCCCCACGGTTGGTTCAGATTGGACCATTTTGATCGATAGGTTTTTTTTTTTTTTTTAATTTTTTTTATTGTGATAAATACATATGTAACAAAACATTTGCCATTTCAACAATCTTCACACGTACAATTCAGTGCATAAGGGATTTCACTGGCTGATCTTCCGAAGTAGATCCCCATTAGTTCATAGTTCATAGTTAATTTGCATGTTTTAGATAAACTTGGTAAGGGTGGGTTGAAACCATTATATCATTACCACTCCCCCAATTTAAATGTGAACTTTTTTTTTTCAGTTATTTTGTTGTTGAAAATATAACACAGCAGAACATAAACAGTTGTGTAAAGAAAAAATGCAGAGGTTTATTACTTAGGGCATAGTTCAGAAAGTTTCAAACTTTAAGGCAGCAACTTTCTTAAATCCTATTTTCAAATACTGTTTAGTAGGATACATCAATTTCCAGTCATTTATGATCTGTAGTGAGGAGCCCTAGTTGTACAGTGGTTAAAGTGCTCAACTGCTAACCAAAAAGGTCAGCGATTTGAATCCACCAGCTGCTCTGTGAGTCAAAGATGCAGCAGTCTGCTTTTATAAAGATTTCCGGCCTTGGAAACCTATGGAGCAGTTCTACTCTGTTCCACAATGTTGCTGTGAGTCAGAAGCAACCACGAAGACGGTGAGTTTATGAGTTATAGAACACATACAATTGAATTTAATTGTTTTTGCTTAACTAGTGAATACAAGCAGAGTAGTTGTACAACTTGTTCTTATTTCTCCTAATAAAAAATTCTAATTCTTTAAGTTTGCTGATAATGATTCATAAGCTGTTTTTTATCTTATAGTGTTTTTACAGTATGTGAGTGTAATTATCTTGATAACTGTGTTTGTTCTTCTGCCCCAAATCAGAAATTGATCACATTGTTAAGCCCACAAATGGGATTTGGCGATAAATTCTTACCTTTATTTTCCCTGAGTTATTCTGTATTGGTTAATAAATACAACAGTGATAACAGTGGTGCATTTTACTGTATACGTTCACAGAAACTCTTGTTTTTCTGCAGCAGAAAACATGGAGTTATTTCTAAGAATAGCAAAATCTTTTTTCACTGCAAAAAGGCAATTCCTTAGGAATGTCCAACCATCATTTGAAAATAACGTTTCTGCCTCACCTTCAGAGCATATGGTAGTCTTCTCCCCCCAGCAGTTGTTCTGGATTTTGTTCTAGCCGTTGTTATGGATTTGTACATACATATCTACCTAATTTTACTTGGCCTCCATTGTAACTAGAGATTTATACCCCAGAGTATGCTGACTTAGTTTGTAGTATGTGTTCATTATGCAAAGTAGTTAACTAGCCCGTTTGGAGAATGAACTCTAGACCTCCTCCTTTTTCTGAAACCCATGTTCTTATCAGCTGAATGTTAAGTACTTATAAAGCGAATGTAGTAAAATTCCTGCCTTCTAAGGTACTACTTTATTTATATAGTTTATATAAATTTAAAAGTATTTGGTGAAATTGAGACGGGGGAAAAAGGACAGTAGTATTTGCCTCTTATTAACAATGTGCATATGTTATTTGATAAATATTTAACATATTTGTTTAAATGTTTTTTTAAATAGCAGTTATAATTAGTCAAGCAAAAAGAATAAATAATTGTGGCATTGTTAGAAACCCTGCCAACTTGGATAGCTGTAGACATGTTCTGCATTTACTGTCTGGTTTTATTTAAGGAATAAAAAGGTTAACAATTTCAAGTGTTTCTTAAATATAACTTTTTATGTTTATTTTTTCAACAAACAAATAATTATATAAAAACCGAACCAAACCTTTTGCCATCAAGTGGATTCCAACTCATACTTTGTATTTACCATGCACCAGACATTGTTCTAAGTGTTTTATAGGTATTAATTCATAATAATTTACATACAACTGTTAAAATGTTTTTAAATGAATTGTTTAAGAGTTTGTTAACTTTCCTGGGAGCCTTGGTGACACAGTGGTTAATTAAGCGCTTGACTGCTGACTGAAAGGTTGGCAGCTCAAACCTGCCAGGCGCTCCATGGGAGAAAGATGTGACAGTCTGCTTCCATAAAGATTACAGCCTTGGAAACCCTACAGGACGGTTCTACTCTGTCCTGTAGGGTCACTATGAGTCAGAATTGAGTCAACGGCAGTGGGTTTGGTTTTTTTGGTTTAGTTAACTTTCCTTTAGTAATAGCATCTTTCCTGATATTAGTATGTAATCATACTGACTTTGAATACTAGTATTATAATTAAAGTAGATAATAAATTAACAAATCTTTTTTTTTTTTCATTCATTTTTTATTTTAGCTTTACCAACAGGGACGCCTGTGTCAGCTGGGCAGTGAATTTTGTGAGTTGGAAGTTTTTGCTAAAGTATTGAGAGCTTTGGATAAAAGGTAAATTCATTTTCATTTTCAAGTAGCACTTTTTTTTTTTTTTTTTAACTAATTCGTTGTATAATTAATAAAACCCATTGCCGTCTTGTCAATTCCAACTCATAGTGACCTTCTAGGACAAAGTAGAACTGCCCCATAGGGTTTCCAAGGGGCTCCTCGTGGATTCGAACTGCCAACCGTTTTGGTTAGTGGCGGAACTCTCACTAATGAAGTCTTTCTTAAATGTGATCATATCAGAAAACTTAGGATAGATAAAATAATCTTGCTTTTAACAAATATAGTGCCAATATAAGTCTATGAAATTGTTTCACTGAGAAGTTGTTTCAGATTGGTTTTTCCATATATCTGGTATGTTAGCTTATTTTCATTTTGAAAGTGAATTCTTTTTCTTCTTCTTCTTTTTTTTTTTGGAGTCCTGGTGGCACAGTGGTTAAGAGCTCAGCTGCTAACCAAAAGATTAGCAGTTCAAATCCACCAGCTGCTCCTTGGAAATTTTGTGGGGCAGTTCTACTCTGCACTAAGGTCTCTATGAGTTGGAATCAACTTAATGTGATGGACTTTAATCCTTTTTTTTTTTTTTTGTATACTTGTTACTAATGTATAACATACATACAGAAAAGTACCCTAATTGTAACAACATGAATGTTCACAAAATAAGCACCTTCATGTAGCCAACACCTAGATAAAGGAAAAAAATGTAACTAAACACCAGAAGCTCTGTTCTGCCTTCTTCCTGTCACTATTCCCTCTCCTAGGGTAACCACTAGATTCATTTTGCCTGTTTTTGAGCCTTAGATAAATGGAAGCATACAGTATGTATTCTTTAGTATCTGACTGTTTTTTGCTCAGTAGTATGTTTACGAGTATCACTCACGTTGTATGTAAAGTTTGTTCATTTTCCTTGCTGTATATGTATAGTACTCCATTGTGTTAATATATTTTTTACTCATTCCAGTATTCTCAAACATTTGAGCTGTGTCCAGTTTTCAGCTATTAAAAATAGTGCTGTTGTGAATATTCTTGTACATGTTTTATGGTAAACATAGTTATGCATGTCTGTTAGATACATACCTAGAAGTAGAATTTGAAAACTGTTTTTAAGATTTACAACTCCAGTGTGCCGGCCAGTATGATATAGAATGTAGTAAAAATATTATTGTGGTAATTGTGCAGTCCAAACAAATAAGCTTGGTGACAAAAGAGAGAATTTGTCCTTCTTCCCCATCCATCCTCCTTCCCCTTTGGGAAGTTAATATTCTGGCAGTTTTAGCTTTATGTGTTCAACAAAGGAGACCCAGTTCATCTTCCCTGCTGTAGCTGTTACCATGTAGTAGGAGCCACACAGATACCACTGCCTTTGTATCTACTATTCACTTTAGCGTTCTTCCCTAAATTTGCCTTAACTATCACTTTTTTCTAACCCACATTTCTGGAAAATAAAAATATAGTTTCACAAAATACTGCTGATTTCTAATATGAATATTGCCAAATTATTTCATTTGTTCAACAAATGAATAAATACTTGCTGAATGCCTAGTATATGCCAGACAGTGTCCTAGATGTTGAGGCAGTAAATAAGATCTACAAGGTCCTTTCCTCATGGAGTTTGTATTTTAGAGAGGGATGATAAGATAATAAACAAGTAAATCAATGCAATGATTTCATTGTTCAGGGATAACTTTGAAATGTGACCTGTGTACTAAGTCTATAGAGAAACTTCTTGGCTAGTTGATTAAAATTAATCTGTAAAAAAAATAATAGAAGATAACGTCTCTATTTTGGTAAACGAAGTCTATAGAAAAGCTTTTGAAAACATTCTTTAAAGATAAGGTTAGATTTCTGGGATTAGAATGTCTCTATGCATTTCTAAACATGGCCACTGTAAAGCTTTGGTGGAATACCTCTTTCATCTCTTAGGTTATCTCTTGTTGTTGTTAGGTGTCATTGAGTTGATTTTCAACTCATAGTGACCCCGTGTGACAGAGTTGAACTTCCCCATAGGATTTTCTAGGCTTTAATTTTTGTGGGAGCAGATCATCAAGTCTTTTCCTCCCCAAAGCCTCTGGGTGGATTCCAACTGCCAACCTTTAGGTTAGCAGCTGAGCACTTAACATTGCGCCACCAGGGCTCCTTAGGTTATGTCTTACTAAATCCAAATCCCTCGGTATTCTAGTTATCTAGTGCTGCTATGGCAGAAATACCAGCAATGGGTGGCTTTCACAAACAAAAAATTATTTTCTCACTGTTTAAGAGGCTGGAAATCCAGATTTACGTGTCAGCTCTAGGGGAAGGCTTTCTCTCTCCGTTGGGTCTGGAGGAAAGTCCTTGTCTCTTTTCAGCTTGTTTTCTTGGTTCCTTGGAGGTCTCATGTGGCGTGACATCTGTCTTCCCCCAGCTGCTTTTTGTTGCTTGCTTAATGTGCTCTTTTATAGCTCAGAAGAGATTGATTTGAGACACACTCAACAATAATACTGTCTCATTAGCATAACAAAAGACTGTTCCCAAATAGGACTATAACCAGAGGTGTAGTAGGATTTACAACACAGATTTTTGGGGACATGATTCAGTCCATAACACTAGGTAAGTGTTTAATTGTAAAACTAAAAGTATGTAATTTGACCTTTTTTCCCTTTGTCCAAAGCAGTGGCTCTGTTGTTTACAATTTCATTTTTAACAATTATTTTGTTGAAATTAATTCACATACTATAAAATGCATAATTTTTACATCTACAGTTAGTGATTTTTAGTATATTCATGTGTTTGTGCAATCATCACCACTATCTAATTTCAGAACATTTTCACCTACTCAGAAAGAAACCTTGTACCCATTAGCAGTCACTTCCTTATTCCTCCCTACTCATAGCTCCTGGCAACCACTTATCTGCTTTCTGTCTATATTTGCCTCTTCTTGACATTTCATATAATAGGAATTATGCAATATATGCTCTTTTGTGACTGGCTGCTTCCATGGACGTTGATTATGGATCCAAGTAAAATGAAATCCTGACAACTTCGTTATTTTCTCCATTTATCATGATGTTGCTTATTGGTCCAATTGTGAGGATTTTTGTTTTCTTTGTGTTGAGGTGCAATCCCTACTGAAGGCTGTAGTCTTTGATCTTCATCAGTAAGTGCTTCAAGTCCTCTTTGCTTTCATCAGGCAAGGTTGTGTCATCTGCATATCACAGGTTGTTAATGAGTCTTCCACCAATCCTGTTGCCACATTCTTCTTCATATAGTCTAGCATTCTTGGTTTATTTGCTCAACATACAGATTGAATAAGTATGGTGAAAGGATACAACTCTGACTCACACCTTTCCTGATTTTAAATCATACAGTATCCGCTTGTTCTGTTTTAATAACCGCGTCTTGGTCTATGTACAGGTTCCTCATGAGCACAATTAAGTATTCTGGAATTCCCATTCTTTGCAGTATTAGCCATAGTTTGTTATGATCCACACAGTCAAATGCCTTGGTATAGTTAATATCTTTCTGATATTCTCCACTTTCGGCCAAGATCCATTTGACATCAGCAATGATACCCCTCACTTCACATGCTCTTCTGAATGTGGCTTGGATTTCTAGCAGTTCCCTGTGGCTGTACTGCTGCAACTGCTTTTGAATTATCTTCAGCAAAAATTTACTTGCATGTGATATTAATGATATTGTTTCTTTGGAATGGGAACAAATACGGATATCTTACAGGGGGTTGACCAGATAGCTGTCTTCCAGATTTGCAACTTGAGGCTTAAATTTTTTCTTCAGTTCTTTCAGCTTGAGAAATGGTGAGTGTGTTCTCTTTCGGTTTTCTAACTTTCAGGTCCTTGCACATTTCATTGTAATACTTTACTTTGTCTTTTCGAGCTGCCCTTTGAAATCTTCTGTTCAGCTCTTTTCTTTCATCATTTCTTCCATTCGCTTTAGCTACTGTACATTCAAGAACAACTTTTAGAGTCTCTTCTGATTTCCATTTTGTCCTTTTTTTTTTCCCTGTCTTTTTAATGACCTTTTGCTTTCTTCACGTATGATGTCCTTGATGGCATCCCACAGCTTGTCTGGTCTTTGGTCATTAGTGTTCAGTGCCTCAAATTTATTCTTAAGATGGTCTCTAAATTCATGTGGGATATATTCAAGGTCATATTTTGGTTCTCGTGGACTTGTTTTAATTTTCTTCAGCTTCAACTTGAACTTGCATATGAACAATGGATGGTCTGTTCTGCTGTTGGCCCCTGGCCTTGTTCTGACTGATGATATTGAGCTTTTCCATCATCTCTTTCCACAGATGTAGCAGTTTGAAACCTCTGTTTTTCATCTGGTGAGGTACAAATGTATAGTTGCTATTTATGTTTTTGAAGAAAGGTTCTTGTAATGAATAAGTCATTGGTCTTACAAAATTCTGTTACGCTATCACTGGCGTCATTTCTATCACCAAGGCAGTATTTTTCAATTACAGATCCTTCTTGTTCGTTTCCAGCTTTTGCATTCCAATCACCAGCAGTTATGAATGCGTCTTGATTGCATGTTTGATCAATTTCAAACTGCAGAAGTTGGTCAGAATCTTCAGTTTCCTTATCTTTGGCATAATGGTTGGTGTATAAATTTGAATAATGGTTGTATTAACTGGTTTTCCTATAGGCATATGGATAGTATCCTTTCACTGACAGCGGTGTACTTCAAGATAGATCTTGAAATGTTCTTTTTTGTCGATGAATGGGACACTATTCTTCAATTTGTCATTCCTGACGTAGTAGACCATATGATTGTCTGATTCAGAATGGCCAATACCAGTGCATTTCAGCTCACGGATGCCTAGCATATCAACCTTTATGTGTTCCATTTTATTTTTGACACTTTCCAGTTTTCATAGATTCATACTTCATACATTTCACATTCTGATTATTAATAGATAGATGTTTGCAGCTGTTTCTTCTCATTTTGAGTCTCACCATATCAGCAAATGAAGGTCCCGACAGCTTGACTCATCCGTGTCATTAAGGTCGACTCTAGTTAGAGGAGGCAGCTCTTGCCCAGTCGTCTTTTTGAGTGTGTTCCAACCTGAGAGGTCATCTTCCGGCACTGTATCAGACAGTGTTCTGCTGCTATTCATAAGGTTTTCACTGGCCAGCTTTTTTAGAAATAGATCACCAGGTCCTTCTTCCTAGTCTGTCTTTGTCTGGAAGCTCAGCTGAAGCCTGTCCACCATGAGTGACACTGTTGGTATTTGAAGTATCGGTGGCATACCTTCTAGTATCACAGCAACACACAAGCCACCTTAGTACTACAAACTGACAGACGTGGGGTAAAGTAAGCTAGCCCTTTTTAAAAAAACAAAAAAAAATGTTTTTTTTATAAAATAACTTTTTTTTTCCCATTTCAGACATTTGCTTCATCATTGTTTCCAGGCTTTGATGGATCATGGTGTGAAAGTTGCTTCAGTCTTGGCCTACTCATTCAGTAGACGGTGCTCTTATATTGCAGAATCAGATGCTGCAGTAAAAGAAAAAGCTATTCAGGTTGGCTTTGTTCTAGGTAGGTAATAGTGAAATAGAAGAATGTTTTGTCCTGTGACATGAGTTAGAATAAGCCTGCTTATGATAAAGGATTCTCTCAATGGTTTCCCATAGTCTGAAATACTAGGTTATGAGAAAAATGTCAGAAAAACTGTGTGTACTACTAATAGGTGTGATTTATTGACTATTAACATGTTTTGGGCAGTTATCTACCTTTTAATTTAATTTAATTTAGTTTGCTACTTTTTAATTTAATTTTTTCTATTTTGAAATGATTACAGATTCACAGGAAGTTGCATAAATAGTACATAAAGTCCCTTGAACCATTCCTCCAGCTTCCCCAGTGGTGATATCTTATGTAACTGGAGGACAGTACCAAAACCAGGATGTTAATATTGGTACAGTACTGTTAATTACACTAGACTATAGACCCTATTTAGTTTTCACCAATTTTTATATACACGTGTGTGTCTGTGTGTGTTTCTTTGCAATTGATTCCATGTCAAGATTTTTATAACCACCACTGCCATCAGGATACAGGATTGTTCCATCACCACAGACCAACTTTCATTTTTAACTTACATGTTAATGTGCACATGTGCATGTTTTCTCTTTCCTACGTATGCGCGCTCTCTCTCTCTCTCTCTCTCTCTCTCACACACACACACACACACACACACACACACACACACACACACACACACACACACACACACACACACACACACACACACACACACACACACACACACACACACACACACACACACACACACACTACATTCTTTGCCAACAAATTTTTATGATCATTTCCCTTCAGCCTAAGAACAATTCTAGGTAGTGATCACAGATACTTTGTCAAGAAGAACTTCACATATTCTGTTCTTAGAAGAATCCTCAGCATTTGTCTTTTCATAATTCCCACAGAATATAAATTGCAACAAAGAAATGTCTTTAACAGTAGAGTGTGATCTTGATGAATATTAATGGTGACGTGTGAAAATCCGTGGGAGAAATTTAGTATCAAAGAAGGGGAAAGGCAAGAACTCTAGTGGTCATTGTGACCCTCTCTCATCTCCACAAAAACTTAAACTATTCTGACCATTGAAAAGAGCAAGAAGGTAGAACCAAGCCCTGAGAAACTCATAATTATGTTATCTGTCTGTTATCTTTAAATTATCAAAATAGTGAAAAAACTTCATACCAGAAGTATATGGCAGATAGAAATAATTATTTTAATAACAGCTTTATTGAGATAATTTACATACCATACAATTTACCATTTTAAAGTACAGTTCAGTGGTTTTTAGTTATCTTCACACAGTTTTGCAACCATGAGCACAGTCAATTTTAGAACATTGTTATCATTCCAGAACGAAACCCTATACTCATTAGCAGTCATTCCTCAACCCTCTTGGCCCTAGGCAACAACCAGTCTACTTTCTGTCTCTAAAGAGTTGCCTTTTCTGGACATAATGTATAAATGGAATCATACAGTATATGGTCTTTGTGACTGGCTGCTTTCATTTAGCATGATGTTTTCAAGGTTCATCCATGTTGTAGAGATATAATATAAAGAATATCTAACCAGGTATTAAAGAACTAAAAAGACAAAAAGAGAATAAATACTAGAGTATCATGGACATAGCTGCTGCAAGAAGAACTAATATTAACATGTTAATATTCACACCTAGGACTTGTAGAACCAAGGATGGGTTTGAATTATTAACATTTAATAGCTTGAGGACATGCCTTGCAGAGCTGGGATGTTGCTAGGCTGATCCTGGTACCTCTGGAGCTCTGAAAAGGGGCCCCCGTGGATCTACGACCTAAACCTCTAAGAGGACACCTGACTGGCCGGTGCTAGTGTCTCTGAGGGAGTGTTATGAAACTGGTTCTGCAAGTATTGGGAAAACTAACTGGAATTGGCTGTTGCTTACTGGAATGAACTGCTATTACCAGGGTAAAGAAACATTACTCTGGGATGTTTCTGTTAACAGGGTCCATGCTGACAGAGATGGAAAGCAAATAGGAAGGAGTGTCCCTTCTTCTCCACATTTGCAAGCTCCTTTTATTGACATCTATTGGCAGAGCCTAACAGGAGCCCTGATGGTACAGTGGTTAAGCGTTTGGCTGCTAACCAAAAGGTCGGCAGTTCGAATCCACCGGCTGCTCCTTGGAAACCGTGTGGGGCAGTTCTACTCTGTCATATAGGGTCACTATGAGTCAAAGTTGACTTGATGGCAACAGGGGAGCAGGAGTCACTTGACAAAGGAGAAATGTGGTTTTCAGAGTCCTAGTTCCAGCATTATAAAACAGAGTCTAAAAGGGTGCATATGAAGCTGAGAACCAATAGCCTGACAACCAGCCAAAATGCAGTATGATAGAATGATCAGAAGATGGCTTAGTGTGAATATGTATACTGTATTTATGTGTTTGCCAACCGCTCCCTCCCCTCGCAAGATATTCCTAAGTGCGCTGTGAAAATTTTTTTTATAGCAACTTGTAAAAAAATTATTGCGAGCTTAAGAAAATACCTCATGGGGGTGGGAGGAGGAAGCGATTGACAAACAAATGAAGGTGTGCGTTATTTGCGTAAAAATACAGTAATAATCATTATTCTAGTCATTTGGTGAGGGCCCCAGAATATTCTAAAGCACAGTTCTCACCAATTGATAAAATAATATTCGATTACATATAGCTTTAATTAAACATAAAACATGGATTTTAGCAAAGTACAATATTTTACAGACTCTGACACTATAGATTGTAAGACTACCGTATTTTTTGTGCTACCATGAAAGAAAAAAAAGGTAGCTAGCTATTTTCATTATAATATACCATCAATTTTAAGATGTAATTTCATAAATGTTGAAATATGAAAAATGTGTTTTAGAATTGAAGAAACAAGGTATGTTACTTTGTTTTCTGATCGTTATAGCTGATCCTGAATAACACTATGAAAGTGTTCTTCATAATAGCTAATGTAGTATAGTAACTATGGGGTTGAGCTCTGAATTCAGATTGTATGGATTCCAGTTTGTCCACTTACTGGTTTGTAAGCTTTGGTTTCTCTGCCTCATATTTTTCGTCTGTTAAATGGGAAGCAAGAATAGTGTTTAAGTTGAAGATGTGTTGTGAAAATTAAATGAGATGATTAATTCATGTGAAATGGTTACCACAATGCAAAGTAGTTTGCACAGTGTAGTAAAAATGTGTTAAATGTTAACCATTGTTAGAGGTCAAGATCCTCAGAAAAGATGGACGGTATTCTGAGGAAATTATGCCTAGTACTTCAGGATTGTAGGAGGACAGCAATTTAATTTCTTGCTAAAAGCATGAGATAAGCAAACATCACTGTCTTATGTATGCATCCTCTATGATGTGCTGCTATACTGAGAAGATTATTTAGATTTCTTTATCCTCTTTGGGATTGGGTATGGAAAGATGGAAAAGTTATGTGTACCCTGCAAGATGAAAATATTAGGAGAATTGTTAAAATAGATAGTAGATAATTAGCTGAAAAATGTTAACTCAGGCCATGGAGTATTCCTAGCGGGTTAAAACTCTTGGCTCGTTAATCAAGGTCTCAGCTTTGATCTTAATTCGCCTAGTTCAGGACCTGTTTTTTTTTTTTTTAAGTCACAATTAGTGTCTTTGCTTTAAGCTAAGCATAGGATTTTAATATTCAAGTTTAGGTAATATTCACAGCATGTCATTTCAGCTTTCAAGTAATTCATTCAGTTATTTAAAATTATTGGTTTTTCTTGTCCTTCAGGTGGGTTTCTTTCAGATGCAGGCTGGTATAGTGATGCTGAGAAAGTTTTTCTGTCCTGCTATCAGTTGTGTACTATACATGATGAGATGCTTCATTGGTTTCGTGCAGTAGAATGTTGTGTGAGGTAAGTTGGAACAGATCTTACAATATGTGCTGTAGTAGTACTTGGTGGTTTTTATAGTTTTAGTTCTTCTGAGTGTCCACAGAAGCAGAAGTCAGGAAATCAAACAACATACCGCATTGGACAAATCTGTTGCCAAAGACCTCTTTAAAGTCCAGATAAGCACAGTTGTCACTTTAATGACTGAAGTGTACCTGACCCAATCAGTCATGTTACATGCATGCAAAAGCCAGGCAATTATAAAAGAAGACAGAAGAATTGATGCATTTGAATTGTCGTGTTGGCAAGGAATTTTAAATATACCACGGACTGCCAGAAAAACAAACAAATCTGTCTTGGAAGCGAGGATGGCAAGACTTTCGTCTGACATACTTTGGATATGTTATCAGGAGGGACCAGTCCCTGAGGAAGGACATCATGCTTGGCAAAGTAGAGGGTCAATGAAAAAAAGGAAGACCCTCAACAAGATGGATTGACACAGTGGCTGCAACAATGGGCTCAAACAGCAATGATTGTGAGAGTGGTGCGGGACCAGACAGTGTTTCATTTCGTTCTGCTGTACATAGGGTTGCTATGAGTCAGAACAAACTCAGTGGCACCTAACAACAACAAAAGTTAACTAGAGTCTGGTCAGTTTACTGAATTTTTTAGTCTTCTATTTTTGTTGGAAGAAGGCTCATACTTTCTTGTTATGTTAGAGATGAGTTCATTAAATTTGAATCTATTCAGAGCTAGAACATAGATTCTTCTCTAAAACCATCATTGGTTTAAGATAAAATGGAATAAAGCCATCTTTTATGTTTTTAGCAGTTGGAGTTCAGCCTTTTGAGTCTTTATATACAGGGCTTACCAATGTTAGAGAAACATTCAAATCCTGGACTTAATTTTGTAATATGCTAATTTAAGTATAAATAATATATTAGAAGTTTATGATAATTGCCCACAGATATTTTAGAAGCATATAATAAATTATAGGAATATTTTTGTGCATAAACTATAAAGAGATTGGTATCTTGGCCTATAATTTGTAGTGCTGATAAAAATAATCTCTATCATCTTCCCTCCCCTCTTCTTCGTATTTTATCTAGGTAGGAGTAGGAGAATACTGTGTTTTTACGCAAATAATGCACACCTTCTATGTTTGTGTGCCAACTGCTCCCTCCTCCATCAAGGTATTTTTGTTAGTGCTCTATGCTGATTTGTTTTTATAGCAACATACAAAAAAATTGGCATAGCAGCACTTGTGAAAATGCCCCACTGGAGGAGGCAGCAGTTGGCAAAGAAACGTTGAAGGCACACGTTATTTGCCTAAAAATGAGTAGAGTATCCCATATGGGATCTTTGGGGGTAGTTAAATGTTTCTGTTTTCATGAACTAGTAAATTTGAAACAGAAAAGCCATTTTGGATGCTTTTGTTGTAGATTCTTCTTTAGCAGTCTTTTGACTAAAAAGTAAAGCACTTTCTTTTTGTATGTGCTTGCCTTTTTTTTTAATGTGGATGGCATACAACATCAACAGTGAATATACATGTAATAAAATATTTGCCAATTCAACATTTTTAATATGTACACTTCAGTGACGTTAATTGTGTTCATGTTGTTCAACCCTTAACCACTATCCATTTCCAAATTTTTCCATCACCCTTAACAGAAGCAGTGAGTCCCCCTTTACACCTCCTGCCCACCTGCCCTTGGTAAACACCAATGAACTTTGATCTCTGTACATTTGCCTATCCTAGATGTTTCATGTAAGTGGGATCATATAATAGTTATCCTTTTATGATTGACTTTTTCAGTCAGCATAATGTTCATCCATGTTGTAACATGTATCAGGACTTCGTATCTCTTATTAAAAAAAGTGAACACCAACCCCGTTGCCTTTGAGTCAATTCTGACTCATAGCAACCATATAGGGCAGAGTAGAACTGCACTGTAGGGTTTCCAAGGAGTGGTTGGTGGATTTGAACTGCTGACCTTTTGGTTAGCAGCCGAGCTTTTAACCACTGTGCCACCAGGGCACCCCTATCTCTTACGGCTGAGTAATATTCCATTGTATGAATGCACCACATTTTGTTTATCTATTCATGTGTTAATGGACACTTAGGCTGTTTCCACCTTTTGGCTATTGTGAACAGTGCCACAATGAACATTGGTTTATAAGTATCTGTGTCCCTGCTTTTGATTCTTTTGGTTATGTAGGGGTGGAATTCCTGGATCGTATAGTAGTTCTGTGTTTAACTTTTTGAGGAACCACCAAAATGTTTTCCACAATGACTGTACTATTTCAAAATCCCACCAGCAATAAATGAGGGTTCTAATTTCTCTGCATTTTTGGCAACATCTGTTTTTTCCTTTTTTTTTTTTTTTTTAATTGTAGCCATCTTAGTGGATGTGAAGCGTTATCGTGGTTTTGTTTTGCATTTTCCTAATGACTACCATATTTTTTTGCAAACAGTGCATGCCTTCTGCGTTTGTTTACTATCCATGCCCTCCCGCTGTGAAGCACCCTAAGCACCTCACAAGTGCCGCCATGCCAGTCCTCTTCCACGTGTTGATGTAAAAATTAGCATAGCACACTTACGAAAATACCTCGAGCACGGAGGGCACGGCCAGTAAACAAATACAGAAGGCCCACATTGTTTGTGTGAAAATGTGGTAATGACATTGAGCATCTTTTTATGGTCATTTATATTTCATCTTTGGTGAAATGTCTATTCAAGTCTTTTGCTCTTTTAGTTTTTTTTTATTGTACTTTAAGTGAAATTTTACAATTCAAGTTAGTCTGTCATACAAAAATTTATACATACATTGTTTTGTGACCTTAGTTGCTCTCCCTGTACTGTCACAGCACACTTTCTTTCCACTCCAGTTTCCCAAGTCCATTCAACTAGCCCCTGACCCTCTCTGCCTTCTCATCTCACCTCTGGACAGGAGCTGCTCATTTAGTCTCACGTACCTGCTTGAGCTAAGAAGCACCCTCTTCACGAGTATCAGTTTGTATCTCATAGTCCAGTCTAATCTGTCTGAAGAGTTGGGCTCGGGAATGCTTTTCATTTTGGGCTAACAGAGAGTCTGGGGGCCATGTCTTCCAGGTTCCCTCCAGTCTCAATCAAACCATTAAGTCTGGTCTTTTTATTAGAATTTGAGTTCTGCACCCGACTTTTCTCTTGCTTTGTCAGGGACTCTGTGTTGTGTTCCCTGTCAGGGCAGTCATTGGTAGTATCCGGCCGGGCACCATCTAGTTCTTCTGGTCTCAGGCTGATGAAGTCTCTGGTTTATGTGGCCCTTTCTGTCTGTTGGACTAACATGTTCCTTGTGTCCATGGTGTTCTTCATTCTCCTTTATTCCAGGTGGGTTGGGACCAATTGATGCGTCTTAGATGGCCGCTCACTAGCTTTTAAGACTCCAGATCTTTGCCCATTTTTTGATTGTGGTGTTTGTTTTTTTATTTAGCTGTAGGTGTTCTTTGTATATTCTCAGTATTAAACCCTTATCAGGTGTAGTTCCCAAAAATTTTTTCACCATCTGTGGCTTGTTTACTTTGTTGATAAAGTCCTTTGAAAGAGTCTGTTCTTTCCCTGTTAGATGGATTTAGCACCCTTGTTAAAAGTTAACTGACCATACATGGACAGGTTTATTTCAGGACTCTCAGTTCTATTGCATTGATCTATATGTCTGTCATTACACCAGTACCAGTCTGTTTTGAGATTGAAAAATGTGAGTCCTCCTACTTTGTTCTTTTTCAAGATTAATTTGACTATTCAGGACCCCTTGCAGTTCCTTATAAATTTGAGAATTGGCTTTTCCATTTCTGCAGAGAAGGCTGTTAGAATTTTTTTTTTTTTTCTCTGCACCTTTCTTTTTTTTTAAATTGTGATTTAGGTGAAGTTTATAGAGCAAATTAGTTTCTCATTAAGCAGTTAATACACAAATTGTTTTCGTGACATTGGTTGCCAAACTCGCGATGTGTTAACACTCTCCCCTTCTCCACCCCGCATTCCCTGTTTCCATTCATCCAGTTTTCCTGTCCCTTCCTGCCTTCTCATCTTTGCTTTGGGCTGGTGTGCCCATTAGTTTCGTGTACATGGTTGAACTCTGAAGCAAGTCTCTCACGTGTTATTGTTGGCCCTATAGACCTATCTAATCTTTGGCTGAAGGGTGAATCTCAGGAGTGGCTTCAGTACTGAGTTAAAAGGATTTTGGGGGAAGGCTGTTGGAATTTTGATGGGAATTACGTTGAATCCATAGATTGCTTTAAGCAGTATTGACATCTTAGCAATATTAAATTTTCCAATCCATAAGCATGGAACATTTTTCCATTTTTTTAGGTCTTTTTTAATTTCCTTCAGTAATGTTTTATATTTTTCAGTGTACAGGTCTTTCACTTCCTTGGTTAAATGTATTCCTAGGTATTTTGTTCTTTTCGATGCTATTATAAATGGAATTGTTTCCTTAATTTCCTTTTCAGATTGCTCATTGTTGTTGTATAAAAACCCAGCTGATTTTGCGTGTTGACCTTGTATCCTTCCACTTTGCTGAATTCATTTATTAGGTCTGGTAGCTCTCTTGTGGGTTCTTTGGGATTTTCCATATATAGGATCATGTCATCTGTGAAAAGCAATAGTTTTACTTCTTTCTTCCCAGCTTGGCTACTCTTTATTTCTTTTTATTGCCTGATTTGTTTGGCTAGGGCTTCCAGTACAATATTGAATAACAGTGGTGAGAACAGGCATCCTTGTCTTGTTCCTGATTTTAAGGGGAAAGTGCTCAGTCTTTTTCCGTTGAGTATGATATTGGTTTTGTGTTTTTCATAAATGCCTTTAATCATTTTGAGGAATTTCCCTTGTATGCCTAGCATGTTGAGTGTTTTTATCATGAAAAGGTGTTGAATTTTGTCAAATGCCTTTACTGCATCAATTCAGATGATTATGTGGTTCTTTTTCTTTGTTCTATTAATGTGGTGTATTACATTCATTATCTAATGTTGAACCACCCATGCGTTCCTCGGATAAATCCCACTTGATCATGCTCTTGAATTCAGTTTGCTAGTATTTTGTTGTGGATTTTTGCGTCAAAAGAGATATTGCTCTGTAGTTTTCTTGTGGTGTCTTTGAATGGCTTTTGTATCAGAGTAATCTAGCCTCATAGAATGAGTTAGGAAGTGTTCCTTTTATTTTTTGGAAAAGTTTTAAAAGGATTGGGGTCATTTCTTGTATAAATGTTTGGTAGAATGCCCCAGTAAAGCCATCTGGTCTTGTACTTTTTTGTGTGTGTGTGTGTGTGTAGATTGATTTTTTTAATCACCAATTATATTTATTCATCATATGTCCAATAACAATTTTATACTTATTGTTTATGCATTTGTCATTATAAAGCATGAGGGACATAACCATTAGAATTACCAACCAAAGATACCTTAAAATCTTTATATTTACTCTTCAAATTACCTTTAGTGGAGATCTTTTTTTTTTTCCCCCCTACCTATAGCTTCAAGTTACTGTCTAGTGGCCTTTGCTCACCATCTGAAGGACTCTCTTTAGCATTTCTTGTAAGATAGGTCTAGTGGTTACAAACTCTGAACTTTTGTTTATCTGTGAATACTTTAATTGTGCCCTCATTTTTGAAGGATAGTTTTGGCAAATACAGTGTTCTCAGTTGACAGTTCTTTTCTTTCAGTGCTTTAAGTATGTCACCTCATTGTCTTTTGGCCTCCAAGATTCCTGAGATGGAATTGGCGTTTAATCTTACTGAGCATCTTTTCAAGAGTATTCACGTTCCTCTTGCTGCTTTCAAGATTCTTTCTTTGTCTTTAGTTTTAGAGAGAGAGGTTATAATGTGTCTTGGTGTGGTTCTCCTTTGTCAGATTTTGAAATTTTTCTGCCATTATTTCTTCGAGTATTGTTTCTGTCCATTTCTCTCATCTCCTTCTGAGATTCCAATGATGCACACATTGGTTTGCTGGCTGTTGTTCCATAAGTCCATTAAATTGTGCTCAACAGTTTTGAGTCTTTTCCCTTGTTGCTCTTCAGCCTCCATAATTTCGATTACCTTATTCTCCAGTTCAGAGTCCCTGGGTGGTACAAACAGTTAATGTGCTTGGCTGCTAACCGAAAGGTCAGAGATTCAAGTCCACTCAAAGGTGCTTCAGGAGAAAGGCCTGGTGATCTACTTCGGAAAAATCAGCCATTGAAAACCCTATGGAGCACAGTTCTACTCTGACACATGGGGTTTCCATGAGTAAGAATTGACTTGATAACAGCTGGTTGTTGTTTTTGTTTTTTTTGTGCTTTTTCAATTCTCTAGTTCACAGATTCTTTTTTTGCCTGCTCAGATCTGTTGATAAATTCTTCCAGTGAGTTTCTCATTTCAGTTATTGTCTCTTTCAGTTCCAGTATTTCTGTTTGGTATCTTTTTATAGTGTCTATGTCTTTATTTAAATTCTCATTTTGTTCATGCATCATTTTCCTGATTTCCTTTAGTTTTTGTTTTCCTTTAGTTCTTTGAGCTTGTTTAATATTGTTGTATTATATTCTTCAAAACGGTTCATTATTCAGGCTTCCAGAAACACGATTCCTCACCCTTCTTGTTCATTTGGATGGGCCTTTGTTTCCAGTTTCTTTGTTTGTCTTGTGATTTTTTTGTTGAATCTGAGACATTAGAATTTTAAAAGGTGTTAACTTTCTCAATTCCCCTAAGTACTCAATGTTTTTGACAGTGATACTTGCTGCAAGAGACTCAGGCAGGCATAGCATTCAGATTTTGCTTACCACTCTGTAGCTCCCTTTCTTTGGTAACTCTCTTCCAGTCCAGACCAAGGTTTCTGCCCTTCAGCAGCACATGAGACTCATTGTTAACTTGGCTCCTCCATTTGCAGTTCCTTGCTGCTGTCCTCTGCCCACTGGCCTAGAGTTCCACAGGACTGAGGACAGATTTCTCCCTGTTTTTCCTGGTGTACATGTGGGGAGGGTCAGGGACCTAGACCTGCTCACACTGCAATCTTTCCCAGAATTCTGTGCTTGCTTTTTATTCACAGAATCAGAAGCCTTATTTTACCCAAATACCAGAATGTTTCTTCTCTAATTTTAAGGTTCCTATATAATTTTGCTTTAGCTTAACCAAAAGGTTTATTGTTCTCGCCTGATAAAAAGTCTGAAGCTAGGCAGTGTATCCCTGGTATGGATGCTCCATGATGTTATAATTAGGTACCAAGGTTCCTTCTGTCTTTCCCATGTCATCATCTTTAGTATCTTTAGTATGCAGCATTGTGGTTGCAAGTGTTACATATAGGGAGAAAGGGCAAAAGTCTCATGCCAGCTGAGTTGTCTTTTTTTTTTTTTTTTTAAAGTATTGGAAGGATGGATCTCCCAGAACTCTAACTCCATCTCTTTGGTCAGAACTGGAACACATTCCCCTCATAGCCTCCAACCTATGCTGTAACCTAAAGTAGTCTAGGGAGCAAAGCATTTTCACTTGTATATATTGCTACTCTGAATGAATTTATGGCACTACATTAAAGAAGAAGGGAAGGGAAATACTGGAAAGGAAACTATAAAACACAGTCATTACCATGGTTCTCTTCTGTAATGGACACATGTGAAATTAGAAAAATACCTGGTCCAAGAAGCAGAGCCATTTATAATACCAGCTTAAAGCCTGTGTACCAAGACATTTTGTTCTTACGAATTTAAAATTTCAAAATCAGATTTGCTTCTCTACAACAATACTTGCCAAATTATTGGTCATTTATAGGTGTATTTAATATAATATAACATATGATATGGTATAATATACAATATAATTTTGCCATCTCTTAAGTATTATTTGAAAAATTAAATTTTACTGATTTGGCTTTTCTCAAGACTGAAGGAAATTTGATGGATTAATTGGCCATGTGTTTAATTGAATTGGAAGAGAAGTGTTTTTACAGAACAGATACTAATGAAATCCTTTGGCCAATCCCAGGGCTTTGAACCTGATGCAAGCATAAGAGGGTGTTTTTTAATTTAATATCATAAATCCAGTTTCTAGTCTGAGGCTGACATTGAAACATTCTAGAGTAAATGTTAGAACCTTCTTGGCCTTTGTGTAGTTAACCTGATACCATTTCTCAGTTCTTGTAATATTCCCCTGGAATTCTGCCTGTTTCCCTTTACTCTTTCTATTTAATAGCTTGGTTTTTCTGCTTGTATATGTCTGTTGCCAAACAAATTCAGAAATACAGAAAGCTATAAAGATGAAAATACATATTACTTATAACCCTACTGCCCAGAAATAATAACCATTATTAACATGTTGTTGTGTGCCATCAATTCCAATTCATAGCAACCCTATAGGACTGAGTAGAACTGCTCCATAGGATTTCCTAGGCTGTAATCTTTATGGGAGCAGATCGCCAGGTCTTTTCTCCCACAGAGCGACTGATGGTTTTGAGGCGCCGATCTTTTGGTTAGCAGGAGAGAACAGTCCGCTAGAGAAGGAATTGTGCTTGGTAAAGTAGAGGGTCAGCAAAAAAAGAGGAAGACCCTCAATGAGATGCACTGACACAGTGACTGCAACAGTGGGTTCAAACATAATGATTGTAAGGATGGCACAGGACTCAGTAGTGTTTCGTTCTGTTGTACATAGGGTCGCTATGAGTTGTAACTGACTCAACAGCACCTAACAACAACAACATACAATGTTAGTAGGAAACATACCCCAAAACAATAATACTGACACTAAAGTAAAATTCAGGATGAAAACCATTAGTTGATGCAAAAAGGATATTGATAATAGAAGGTACAGTTCACTTAGGATAACTGTCTTAAGTCTCTGTATGTATCAAAGAACCATCTATGTAAGCAGTGCATTCTAAAAATGCAGAAAAATAAACATAACCAATAAAATGTCGAGTGCCTCAAGGATAGGTTTGGAACTTGGGAGCTTGTCAAGGAACCAAATTCTTTTCCATCTGTCTGCTCTTCTATTTTCCGTGTGCTGGTTTTATCTTTGGCTAGCTCCCTGGTGTTTGTAAGATCGCTGCTATTATTTGAGGCACCACATGCAGATTATATATTGTCCAGCAGAAGAAAGACTCCCTTCCCAAGCACCATTTTTTTCTTTAAAGACAAGGGAAACTTTCCCAGAAAACGCCCAACTGATCTAACCTTGAGTCTCATTAGCCAGAGCTAGAGGGTCGCTGTGAGTCGGAATCGACTCGACAGCAACGGATTTGGTTTTTGTTTTAGATCACTTTGTGAACTCTGAGTCAGTCACTGGCACAGGGACTGGGATCACTGTACTATGAGTGACTTAAACTAATCATGATTTACTTCTGACTTGTGTGGAAAAGGGGGCAATTGCAGAACAGAATCAGGGCTCTGCCAGCAAGCGTGAGGAGGTGAGAATGGTTGTTGGTTAGGGAGCCAACAGTGTGTGCTACTCACTTAGAATTAAAAGCATATCAGTCTTTATTTTAAATACCCACCCCTCCTCTTTCAAATCTATTTTCAAAATTCTTAACTTGTTTTGGAAAAGACACTTGTAAGCAGGTCATTTTCCTCTAGGTTTTCTTTCAGTATGTTTTTTTGTCACGTGTCTGATAAGGGTCTGTCTAGTCATTTTGTTCAATCTTATGTAATTTTCAGAAACTAGTGACTTCTAAATTCGAATTTTCCATTTTAAATAATGAAGAGTTTAACCAATTAAATGATATTTGCATTTGACAACACCTGTTGATCTAGTAGACATGTTTTTATGTTGCTATAAAATTAACATGTTATGCTTACATGGTAGAGCCACATTTGGAGAACCTTGAGAACTTACCTTTTCATTAGGCTGAGTGTTGAGGCAAAATTAAAACCTCTTTTGGGCCCAAAATGTCTTGGATTCTGTATCCTGCTTATTGTCAGTCCAGATGGACTTGCAGACTGAAGAGTCTTTGTATGTTCAGTTCGCCCTTTATTTTCAATAGACAACCAGCAGGGACTGGAGAAAATATCAAGCAATGTCTTTCTGGCATAAAATGTTTAGATTGCTATTCCATCATATGCTAATTATTAAATAATAATTTCTAGAAATTTTTATTTTGGGGGATACCTACAGTGAAGTTTGTTGAAAACGTACATAGTTAGAATTGTAATTCTTAGCATTGTAAAAATAAGAAGTGAGCACTGTTCTTTTCATTCTCTGCATTTATAATCCCTGCTTGGGTTTATCCTTTTTCTTTCAATCTTTTGGCCCTCTTTGATAGAGATAATTATCAAATCTGTATCACTAATACCATACCTTTTTTGTCAAAGATGTTTTTCCTGGATTGTTATAATATCTTCTGTCCTGGTTGCCTTGTTTACATTCTTGGCTTTGCTGTAGTTCATTCTACATATTACAGGCAGAGCAGTCTTTCTAGATTGCACTGTTCAGTACAGTAGCCATTAACCATACACAACTATTTAAATTAATTAAATTAAAAATCAGTCTTCACTCACACTAGCCACATTTTAAATACTTAATAACCACATGTAGCTGGCACCTACCAAATTCAACAGCACATGTATAGAACATTTCTGTCATCTCAGAAAGTTCTGTTGGACAATGTTTTACAGCATGAATTAGATCACTTCACTTGCTGTCGCAACCAAAACTCCTTACCATCATCTGCAAGGCTCTGTAAAATCTTGCTTATTTCTCCAATCTCATGTCTCTATGTAATTTTTTAATTACTACACTCCAGACACATTGGCCTTCTTTCTGTTCTTTGGGTATGCCAGATTATTCCCCCTTCTCAGGGACTTTCCACTTGTCATTACTTCTGTTTGGAACATGCTTCTCCCAGATGGCTGCCTCTACATCATTTAGATGTCAACTCAAATGTTACTTTCTCAAAAGAATTCTTCCCTGTATACCCTAAACACCTCTCCTAAGAAGCTCTCAATTGCAATATCTATTTTTACCGTCTTCATAGTATTCACCTTTAAACAAAATTGTTACTTATTTGGTGTTTTTTTTTTTTTTTTTTTTTTTTTTAAACCTACCCAAACATCCTTCTCACCATTGGAATGTAAGCACCTTATGGTCACAGACTTTCTGTCCTGTTCACACTACATCTTTTACACTAAAAAAATGACAGGCATATGATAGGCGCTCAGTCAATACTTGACTATGAGTCTCCTCAAAACTTTACCATCTGATTTGCCATATTTCTTTTTACTCCAGTTTTTTCCTTGATTTCGGTTGTTTTTTTATGTATGGTTTGTTTTCCATTGAATCAGAAGTCATTGCAAGCTACCACTTGGTCGCCACATCAACAGTTTGACAGGTGGTGTCTCTTTATTCTGTTATCAGTGCACTTACTTGAGCATGAAAGCTATCTGTACACTAAAACATAGTTTTTTTCACTTTTATTTTCTGCTTAAGAATAAATTCAGTCAACTCACTATTCTAGAGTGGCTTGATAAATTATTAAATTATTACAGCTTTGAATTTGGAATTTGGTATTATGAAAGGTACTCCATTGAGAATTTTAGATTAACCTTAATATATTATTTTGCTTGATGACTATAGGTTTTTTTAAAAGTAGATAACCATATGGTGAGTATTAGAAGGGTACACACTGTCATTGTATAGCATTCACCACCTTACTGAGTAGTCTTGGTTCATTTGAAGTTATTATACCGTTTTTCCTTACTGTACAAAAGGATGACAGAAATTAGAAGATTGTTTGAATTGTTCTCATTTTGGGTTATCGATCTTTTAATATTTTTGGTATAGATAGAAAAAAATTGTGTTATTTTTATACTCCTGAAGAGAGTTTCCTAACATCTTCATACTTGGTTTTCTTTTAAATGGGTTTTATACTTCTCAGGGCTGAGAATCTTTAGAAAATTGTATTGACCTGATACATGGACTTAATGTTTTAGCCAACATAATAATAGATACATACTGGATAGTATATATCCAGTCCTAATAATATTCTCCTGTCTTGCTTAGACGGATGTACGATCTGTTGCTATCTAGAATGTACTCTGACCTAGAGCATTTTACTACTCTTAGTTATCATTAGATCATCAGCATGGTTGAACAATTACTTTGTGTAAAGAGCTCTGTATTTTTCATCGTAAAGGATAAAAGTTATAAAAGAAATAACTGAAATTACCCCTGTTTTCAGTGAACTTATCTTACTGGAAAGAGAAACAAAAATGAGCATTTATGAAGCAACGTGAAATGAGTGGTAACTGGTCAAGTAGTATACATATATACTAGAAAAAAAGAATGGAAGATAATGGTGGATAATGAGATTTCATGTTGATTTTTGTTTTCTTCATTGTTTTCCAAATTTTCTGTGAGAGTGTATTACTTTTGGATTTGGAACAAAAAGTAAATTACTTTTTTCAGATGTTGCACATGCTGAGTACACAAAGTATAGGAAGTGTTTAGAGAGGATAAGAAAGTTGGGTGAAATAATCTTGGGAAGCTTTCTGGGAAGAGCATTTACTTCTTTATGGGCATTAGACAACCCCAGGTTGGGTCAGGCGGTTAACTTCCAGTGCTGCTTCATTTCTCGGTTCTAGTTACCTTCTCTCATTTGGGTGCTACATGATGATCTGTAAAAGATTATCAGGTTTACATGTTGGAAATATCAAAAATAGAGGAATGTTATTTGTGTTTTTGCAGGTTGCTTCATGTGCGAAATGGAAATTGCAAATATCATTTGGGTGAAGAAACGTTTAAGTTAGCTCAGACATTTATGGATAAACTGTCAAAACACGGCCAGCAAGCAAACAAAGCTGCACTCTATGGAGAATTGTGTGCACTACTGTTTGCTAAAAGTCACTATGATGAGGTGAGTGTTTTGAAGTGCATTTCATTGTGGCTAGTAATAACCTATAAAACAGAGGATAAGTAAAATAATCATCTCTTATTTATCTTATAGATCTCATTTTCATGTATTAGATTTACTTACAGCAGTACACATTTGTGATTGAATATTTAAAGTCAGGTAAAAGTAGTATTCCATGAGGTGGATTTTGAACATAACATACGTAAGACTCAGGACTTTTTACCAAATGGATCTCTACCTAAATTGTTTTAATGGGCATGCTTTGTGAAATGAGCCTTTAATACATGCTTTTTATTAGACCGGTAGCTCTAGGTGGACTCTCTATCATAACTTGAAGGCATTCATTTCAGTAGGAAGCTAAATTTTATTTATACCTTATTACATTGGTTTGCTCCTTCCTCTGCTTTTTGAAAAAGATAGCTTCATTCGTGGTTTTACAATTAAGTTAATGCTTTGGTGCTAATAAACACATAGTTGAGAAGTGATCTATGGGTGCGTAGATTGATTTATGGAAGAGTATCATAATTATTTCATGTTGTCAGAAAGCTGTTGTTAGCTTTCATATTTTTAAATTTTTATCCCTGTCTTGACTTACTTGATTTTTGTTCCATCAAAATAAATATATATGTATTTATATATTCCATATTTAAAGGAAAACTGCAATAAGAAGTAAACCAGAAAATTCTAGAATAATTGTGAGGTGATGTTTGTGCAACCCAGATGCTGGGATTATCCTGCTTTTAGTATCTATGTAAGAGTGCATCAAACCCACATGTAGAAATATAAACCCCTTAGCAGCATGTCTGCAGTTTCTCAAGAGGTTTATGATTATTTGTAGTTGTTTTTTATGTTGAGTTCCCATGGCTGCTGAATTAGTTCTGTTGATGGGTTGTTTTGCTGCCCCTTGTATACAGTGATTGTTCATTGCTTATCAATTCAGATGTAGAACTTGGCCCCTTTGTATGATTTCCACATGCCAAAAACAAAGAACCTCATTCATAGAAGGCCTTTGTGTAGATCACAGACTTGTGTGGATCCTGAAAATAAGAGTGAGATTAAACATCTTAGTATTGTGTTGTGTCATCTTGAGTATTAGTTATAAACAAACAAACAAAAAATTTGTTGCCATTGAGTAGAATCTGACTCATGGTGACCCCATGTGTTAACAGAGTAAAACTGCTCCATAGAGTTTTCTTAGCTGTAATCTTTACAGAAACAGATCACCAAGCCTCTCTTCCGTAGTGCTTCTGGTTGGGTTCAAACTTTCAACCTTTAGGTTAATAGTCAAGCACAAACCGTTTGCTACCCAGGGACCTTCGGATTACCCTCCATCCTTTTATATCTCTACATAGAAACTTAGCCATCTCTGGTTTCACTTCATCATTTCTTTTTATCCCCTGCTTTCCATACTGCCTTGTGGAACTCCACAGTCCTGTCTGTTACACAGATGTTCATAATTCTTGTCATTCTATATGCCCATATCCAGCTGCAGGCCCGTCTTAGTCTATCCAGATGCACTGAGGTACTCAGCAGAACAAAAGTGTTTTTTATTTAACGATTTCCATTCTTTCTGTAGTAGGCAGCTACAGTTTTCATTAGCAGTTATTTTCTTTCTGTGTTAGGATTTGATTTGAAGGTTTGTAAACGGTTAACATGCTCAGTTGCTAACCAAAAGGCTGGCAGTTCGAGTCCACCCAGAGACACCTTGGAAGAAAGGCCTGACAGTCTGCTTTTGAATAATCAGCCATTGAAAACCCTGTGGATCACTGTTCAACTCTGACACACATGGGGTCTCCATGAGTCGGAATCAACTTGACAACAGCTGGTTTAAGAGGGCAGTGGTAGTTCAGTGGTAGAATTCTTGCCTTCCACGTGGGAGACCCAGGTTTGACTCCCAACCAGTGTGCCTCGAACACAACCACCACCCGTCACTGGAGGCCTGCGTGTTGGTATGATCTGAACAGATTTCAGCAGAGCTTCCTAACTCCTAACACAGACTAGGAAGAAAGGCCTGGCAGTCTACCTCCAAACAATCAGCCAGTGAAAACCCTTTGGATCACAATGGTCCAGTTCTGTTGTACGTGGGGTCGTCATGAGTTGGGAGCCAACCTGACGGCAGCGAACAACAGCAACAACTCTGTGCCTCGTTCATGGTCTTTGCAACTGTTATGATCAATTCATTCTCATACCAACTGAATGAAGGAGTTCAATTCCAGTGCATTTCCACCCTAATTCTGTTTCTAACTGCAGATACAGTACTTCTTTCTCCGATCCTAACCACCAGAGAGCTAGGTCAGATCTCACAAATTAAAAGGGCACAGTCCTCCATACTGCCAAGTCTGCTCAAGACCTCAGATGCCAGCAGCAAGCTTGGGAGTCCTCAGACCCCTCTCACTTTTGCCCTGCTATGTCCCATTAGTTTTTCGGACTTGATGATTCACTAGAGCAACTCACAGAACTCAGGAAAGAGCTTTACTTGTTAATTGCAGTTGAGTCGATTCCAACTCGTGGCAACCCCATTTGTTACAGAGTAGAATTGCTCCGTGAGGTTTTCTTGGCTGTAATCTTTACAGAAGCAGATTGCCAGGCCTTTTTTTCTGTGGTACCCCTGGGTGGGCTTCAAACTGCCAACCTTTAGGTTCACAGTCAAGGACAAACCATTTGTGCCACCTGTTGTTGTTAAGTGCCATCGCGTTGGTTCTGACTTACAGCAACCCCATGCACAACAGAACGAAACACTGCCCGGTCCTGCATCATCCTCACGATTCTTGCTATATTTGAGCCCGTTGTTGCAGCCACTGTGTCAGTCTGTCTTGTTGAGGGTCTTCCTCTGTTTTACTCACTCTCTGCTTTACCACGCATGATGTCCTTCATTCTGCAGTGACTGGTCTCTCCCAATAACATGTCCACAGTATGTGAGATGAAGTCTCTCCATCCTTGCTTCCAGCGAGCATTCTAGTTGTACTTCTTCTAAGACAGATTTGTTCATTCTTCTGGCAGTCCATGGAATATTCAGTATTCTTAGCCAACACCGTAATTCAAAGGCATCAGTTCTTCAGTCTTCCTTATTCATTGTCTAGCTTTTGCATGCATATGGGGCAATTGAAAATACCATGGCTTGGGTCAGGTGCACCTCAGTCCTCAAAGTGACATCTTTGCTTTTGAACACTTTAAAGAGGTCTTTTGCCCAGTGTAGTGCGTTGTTTGATTTCCTGACCGCTGCTTCCATGGGCATTGATTGTGGATCCAAGTAAAATGAAATTCTTGACAACTCCAGTCTTTTCTTGTTTAGCATGATGTTGCTTATTGGTCCAGTTGTGAGGATTATTTTTATTGCACCGCCTAGGGATCTTCAAGAGCTTTGTACTTATGATTACAGTTTTATTATAGCAAAAAGGATACAAATGAAGAGATGCATATGGTGAGGTCTGGGAGGCTTCCCAACTCGGAGCTTCCGTGTCTCCAGAAGAGACCTGCTACTCTCCCTTGTGCATCAGTGTTTATCACCAGCCCGAAAGCCTTTATTGGTGCCTTGTTATGTAGGCATGATTAGTTGAATCAAGTCCCTGCGGGGCTGAACTCAAGCTCTGTCCCCTCCTTCCCTGAGGGTGGTTAATATCAAGCAGCTGTTATCAGTGGGTCACTATGAGTATGAATAGACTCCATGGCAATGGAAGTTTTTGATGTCAGTGGGCCTGGCCAGCCCCTTCCAAGAATCATCTCATTAGCATAACCTGTTAGGTAGGTGTGGTGTGGAGCCCTCATCAAAGACACTTCAGTCACTAGGGAAATTCCAAGGTTTTTAGAGGTTATCTCAGAAATGAAGGACAAAGACCAAGTTCTTTGGATAAAGTTAGTTGTAAACCCTACAGCAGCTCTAAGCAGTGTAGGAATGGCTTAAAACAATAGTTTATTTTTTGCTCATGCTGTATTGCCATCTTGGGATGGCTGTGGCTGTGCTTCACGTTTGATTGAGACCCAAGGTGGTGGGCCAACCTTTACCTGAAACATTGCCAGCCTTAGAGCAGAAGCAAAACCATCATGAGGTAGTACCACTGCCTCTTAGAGCTTTCTCCCAGAAATGGCACTGTTTCACTTCTGCTCATATTTTAATCGGCTGAAGGAAGTTACATGGCCACACTTGTCTTTAATGTGGAGGGAAAATGTATCCTTCCCCAAGGAGGGGCAGTGAATATTTTAAAACAGTATTATAGTCTACCACAATTCTGAAGATTTCATTTTTTTTTTTACTTTGGAACAAAGCTCATTCAGCATCTTACAAACGCAAATCAAGTTTTTGACCTAAGTCTGAGTTGAATAAACCTCTTTTATTTCATTTTTTGCACCAGAATTACTTTAAATAGTTCATCTTTTCAGTGGAATAGGAGAGAAGGAAACTTGCAGAGGAGAACAAATGTTGTATGCTAGGCTGTTTTATAGATGAGGAAACCTAGGCCCAGAGAGTGGCCTGCTTTACACGTAATTGTTAAGTGGTTGAGTGTAATTTCAATTCAAGGATGCATGACTTAACAGTACATGCTTTTTCTGCATATCACATATCCCTAGCATAAAAATGCTCACTCTTTGTGATGCCAAACTAATGAGTAGGTGCACATCCTATGACCTTAAATCTCTTCCTTTGTGCTTATCTGTGCAGATGCATTGCAGATCACCCTTTCTTAATACGCCCTCCCTAGTGACCTTTTAGGAACCCTGGTGGTATAATGGTTAAGCACTCAGTGGTTCAATCCCACCAGCCGCTCCATGGGAGAAAGATGTGGCAGTCTGCTTCCATAAAGTTCTACTCTGCCCTATAGGGTCACTGTGAGTTGAAATCAACTTGATGGCAATGAGTTTTTTAGTGACCCTTCTGTTTTGTTTCTTTGTAGCAGTTATTAATATCCAAAACATTTATTTTGCCTCGTCCCCCCCCCCCCCCCCCCCCCGCCTTTCGTTAAGCGCTATAAGAGGAAGGACATTTTCTCTTTTCCCCCCCGGATACCTAGATGCTAGCGTACTGCCTGGCACTTAATCTCTGTGTACCTCGGATTCCCATAATAATTGTACATATTTCATAGGGTTGTGGTGTCCATTAAATGTGTTAGTACACATAAAGTGCTTAGAAGAAATGACTGCCACAAAGAAAAGCACTCGATTAAGTGCCACAGTAGGAGCCCTGGTGGTACGAATGGTTAAGTACTCAGCTACTAATCAAAAGGTTGGCGGTCAAACCCACCTAGTGTCTCTGTGAGAGAAAGACCTGGCGATCTGCTTCCATAAAGATTACAGCCAATGAAAACCTCATCAGGCAGTTCTACTCTGTCACTTGGGGTCGCTATGAGTCAGAATCGACATGACAGCATTTAACAACAACCTAATAACACAGGAAAAGAAAATATGGGGAAACTTAAAAAAATCTAGGGCTGAAACTTGACAGTTTAGATGACTTTAAGGGGTTGGGGGAAGGGGGAATGTGTTTTAAGGCAGAGGGAACAGTATGTGCAAAGCCTTATGGGCAAGAAAGAATATGCCTCTGATTTCCTGAATTTATGTCACATACTCCCAAGGTCTGATTCAGACAAGCTATAAAAAGTTTTAAGAAGTATAACAAGATACTTTCAAGAAAACAGCCTCAGAGAGAAAATTTTAAATGTGAATATTTTGTGTGTTTTCTTATTCAAGTACTTGAAAGCTTGCAGGAAAAATTCACAGTTGTTTTGTTGAGTATTGTCAGTTTGACTTATCACAGTTCTGCCTCTTCTGTTTTTTTTTTTTTTTAAGGCATACAAATGGTGCATTGAAGCAATGAAAGAAATCACAGCTGGCTTGCCGGTCAAAGTTGTGGTAGATGTTTTAAGACAAGCTTCTAAGGTGAATTTAATATTAAATGAATTGTAGATTTATCAGGTTTTAAATTGCTTTTAATTAACATATTATTTTACAAATTAGGTATTGCATGTGCTGTAGACTAACAGCTTTATTTTTAAATATCTGCGTTCAGTTTGAGAAATCTGGTGTCTCAAAACTAACTCACACAGATTTTAGTTAATTTTCCTATCCCCAGAAAACCTGTGAAACAGTTCACTTTGATAATTCTTTCAGTTCACAGAAGTATGTATCCAAGTAGTATCTTGGAGCTATTCTGGCTTGTTTTTGTTTTTTTTAAACCTTTATAGTGATCTGAATTCCTTATGCCAAAGTTGTGTGGCTTTTCTTCTAAAGGATGGCCTGGTATTAACATCTTTTAGTCATAGTATTCCAGTCTCACAATGTGATAGCTTTCTGTATTCGACCTAATGAGCAGTCCTTATTTGATTTTTCTCTAGATTATTTTATTCTGTAAATAAATGCATTAACTCTTTGAGGCCATTTAATAGTATTTAATATTGTCGCTTTGGTGCACTGAGCCCTGAAGCATTTGTGTACTCGAGTATACTCTTTCTAACCGTAAAAACAAACTCATAGCGACCCTATAGGACAGAGTATAAATGCCCCATAGGGTTTCCAAGGAACACTTCGTGGATTTGAACTGCCAAGCTTTTGGTTAGCAGCCAAGCTCTTAACCACCACGCCACCAGGGCTCCTTTCTACCCATAGTTTTCTCAATTTTTAGTATTCTGGTTTGATAGTTTTAGTTTTAGAAATTTCAATTAGGATTCCAAAATTCTGGATTTAGAAGAATCCAGGATGTATTAAATTAGTTATTTTAGAGCAAGTAAAGCAGAAGTATTCAGGTTACCATCAGAGTTAGAAAGGGGATTTTAATATCTTTTTAATTAATTCAAAACATAGCAGATATGCTTGCAAGGTTTATATTGCTATATGCAAATCATATTTAGAATTTAAAAACTTTTGTCCTTATGGATCAAAATATTTTAAGGAAAAATAGAAAAACTTTAAATTCTGTGCATTTAAAAATTATTGGATGAAAGCTACAAAAGATTATTGCAAACTACTGTAGAACTAAGATACAAATACCTTATAAAGTAGCATGGTGATCTACCCCCTCCCCCCGTTTTATTTTGAAAATATGAAAGGATGAGAGTATACCAGCTTTGTAAGGTTACTTCGTTATAGCATGTTTGTACTGGGTATGACTGTCAAAACTTTTTGATTTGACCCAGGGCATTTACAGATGTGTGTATAACAGATTTTTCAAGTAGTTGAAGGAAAGAAATTCCAAAAAGAACCCTCTTGCCATTATAGTCTGATTATATAAGCTGTATTTATTTTATGATCCTAATTACCTATTTTGAGAGCTATTTAACACTTTTTCTCTTTATCTTTAGGCTTGTGTGGTAAAGCGTGAATTTAAGAAGGCAGAACAGTTAATTAAACATGCAGTGTATTTGGCCCGGTAGGTTACTATTAATAAAAACACTGTTTCAGATGGTCCGTCTCTACTTTATGTCCTAATAGTAATTTTTGTGTGTGTGTGTTTTTTTTTAATAGGGATCATTTTGGATCCAAACACCCAAAATATTCTGATACACTGTTAGATTATGGGTTCTACTTGCTCAATGTAGATAATATATGTCAGTCTGTTGCAATTTATCAGGTATGTTAAAGGTAACACTTTTTTTCTTTCAACCTAAATTGACTTGCTGACCTGTATTTGATTGTAATATATAAATCACTCTCTATAAATAACTTTATAAGTCTTCTTTATATATGTGACATCATTCTTAGTAACCAAGTAACCTCTAGGAAGTTTAAAAGTTAATGTTTTAGGAATTAAAGAGAATTGTCAGTAAAAGAGTTATTGGATTATAGCCTCATATTTACGAGTACTTTTTCCATTTTATAGTTGCTTGTATTTGTAGTTGACTTAGAGGTTGCCATTATATAACAGAAAGGTAGGCTGATAGCAATCAATTTAGGCCTTAACTCAGTCATTCCCAAGTAAATGATGAGCTATGCCATTGTCCTTGACAAGGTATTCTTGATTTTACAGTTGACTTCTGAAGGACATAGAGAAAAACGTTGTTGTGATTCCCAAGACATCAATGGTTTTTTTTATTAAGCCATTGCCTGTTAAGTCAGACTTAGTCTTCAGAAAATTAGGCCTTATAGTTGACATTCATCTTCTGTTATTTAAATACAGCAGCACTTTCTTGTTTCAAAACTTATGAGCTTGTATATATAGAATATATATCTAAATTCTTAGAATGTTTAACTGTGTGGCGTTTTCTAAAGATTTACAGTATTATCAAATATTTTCATGACTATTTCAGGCAGCCCTTGACATTCGGCAGTCGGTGTTTGGTGGCAAAAATATCCATGTAGCAACAGCTCATGAAGACTTGGCTTATTCTTCTTATGTTCACCAGTATAGTTCTGGGAAATTTGACAATGCACTGTAAGTTCCACGTTCCTTTTTAGTGAAGGATTAAATGTTGTTGAGGTTTTTCTCCCCCTTGTACAGTAATACTTAATGTACTTTATGGATTAAATTTGTCTTCCTGGAGCTTTAATGGGAGGCCTGGAATGTTCTTGAAGTCATTTAAAACCATACCAACTCATAAGCCATTCATTTAGACTTTATGTGGTTTAATATTGAGACTTATATGTCTTCCTGTAGATTATAACTTATCTTTTGAGTAGTTTTTTTAGTTTTTCTTTGAGTAATATAATAGCCTCTGGCTACAAACAGACTCAATAGCTGAAGACCTCTTGCTCAAAACACATAGAAATGCTGAATAAAATACAACAATCAACTTTTTAAATGCATAGCTGAGCTTGTAAGAGAGAGGGAAATCTGAAAGCGCAATAATGGACACTAAAATCCAAAGGGGCAGGCATGGTCTATGGTTCATGTTTTGGGGTAGTGAGAAAGCTTAGAGGTTCTGTAATCTTGGTTGAACAACAATCCTGGATTTAGGAGACAAGACGTTTAGGCCTCAGAAGACTGTGAGTTAGAATTAAAACTCTCACATTAAAACAAGATCAAGGTTACACCCTCAGGGAAGAAATGCATTTGCCCACCAGGAAAGGCATGACAAGAAACTTGTCCATCTCAGGTTGGGCTCACAGTTAAAAAAGAAGGGGAACCTCATAGGGGAATTTGTAACTACAAACCTGTACCACGTTTGAGTTTAGTGATCGTGCATGCTGGAGCCCCCAAACTGAGAAAAACATTAGAAAGCACTTTGGGCTGCAGTTCTCCTGAGATGCTTTGTGGAAGAAAATGTAAAACTCTTGGGAGTAATTAACCCTCAACTCAAACCGTACAGAATTCCCAAAATTATAGCTGTACCTAAGATGAACTCACAATGAAAAATTATGAAACAAATAAGGAAACATATCCACTATGAGTAAGAGTCAGCAGACATAATGAATAGAAATAGAACCCTACAAATTTCAGTTAACAGAACTTTTTTGGTTGGTAATATAAATAGTCTTACATGATTAAAGATATAAAATGGGGTAAGAAACTACTGCCTATTAGCAAAATAAAGTTTTTATTGAAACATAGCCATGCTCATTTGTTCATGTGTTGTCTCTGGCTGCTTACCACTACAACAGTATAATTGATTATTTGTCACACTGTATGGTCAACAAAAGCTAAAATATTTATTGTTATGTTCTTTAGAGGAAGAATTTCCCATCCTTGCTGCAAAAGAAGGAATTAGTAATATTTTGGAGGAGGGAAAAAGCAAAAAAGGCAGATTTAAAAATTAAATAACTGATTCATGCTACAACATAGATGAACCTTGAAAATACTATGCTAAGTGAAAGAAGGTAGTCACAAAGGACTACCTATTGTGTGATTCATATGAAACATGCAGAATAAGCAAATCTATAGAGATAGAAATTAAACTGGTGATTGCCGAGGACCAGGGGGCTAGAAGGAAATGAGGAGTGATTTCTAATGAGTACAGTGTTTCTTTGAGGGTGATAAAAATGTTCTAAAGTTGATTGTGGTGATGGGTGCACAGTTCTGAATATACTGAACTGTATACTTAAAAATGGTAAATTTTATGATGTATGAATTATGTCTTAAAGCTGTTATAAAGCGTAGAATAGCTAGGAATAGAAAGTAGTCATTTAAATTATAAACTCGATGGACAAGTTAAACAGCAGATTAGGCACAACTAAAGAGAATTAGTGAATTGGAAAATAGATCTGAGTGAGGAGAAGTAAGGAGGCTTGTAGATGTTTGAAAGTTACTGGCAGATGAAATAGACAAATAACTTATCTATTTGGGGAGATGGGCCATAAATAAATAACCAACCATGGCAGCTGAGAATACATGCTGTGAAGAAGGGTAAAGTAGGGTCAGAGTTTAAAGAATGAAGGTAAATTTTTTAGGGACTTTCATGTAGACTAGTCTGGAAAAGTCTGTTCAAGGAGGATATTGAAATGTGTGGATATTCAGGGGAAGAGCATTCCGGAGAGAGGGTAAAGCCAGTACGAGGTTTCTGAGGTGACAGCATGCTTTGCGTGTTCAGGAAACTCCTAGACCTGTGTTGCTGGGGAGGAAAAAGAGGAGTTGTTCTGAAAATGGTAGGAGATGAGGTCAGAGAAATAGCAGAATGAAAGATCATGTTGAGCTTTATAGGCTGTAGTGAGGACTTCAGATTTTATTCTGAGGAAGATGAGAAGCCACTGGAGTTATAGAATCTGATTCAGGTTTTGAAAGGATGACTCTGTCCTAACAATGGTGGCCTATAGATGAAATAAAGGCAGTTGGGAATTATTGAAATAATCCAGGTGAGAATCAGAGAGAATTTGGTAATTTGGATGTATTTTGGAGGCATGATTGACAGGATTTGCTGATGGCTTGAATGAGAGATAGGTCAACTAGAGGCCTGAATAACAGAAAGAATGTAGCTGCCCTTTTTCTTTCCTGTAGGGGTTAAGTATCACAATGCCTCTCCAGTTCCATCTTGACAAAAGTTCATTCTATAATAGATTGGAAACTTAAAAAAAAAAAAAAAAAAAAAGTCTTTACCACAGATAGTTTTAGAAGAACTTTCTATCAGTATTAAAGATGGTGATTTTTAAAATGCTTAAAATCATTGGTAACTAAAAAGAAACCAGAATATATCTATCTGTATTGCAGATTTCATGCAGAAAGAGCTATTGGTATCATTACCCACATCCTACCTGAAGATCATCTTCTTTTGGCTTCTTCAAAGAGGGTGAAAGGTACCCTTTGTCATCTAGTCTCAGATATTTTTAAAACTGGTGATACATGGTATAAAATAGGGGTATTTGTTTATTTCCTCTGATGGTGGTAGCATAGGGTTGGACTGTATATCTTCATATTACTAAAATGGCGAATTCACTGATTTAAAGTATTGATTTGCCTACAACTCTAAGTAAGGGTTTTCATTGGCTTATAATGAAAGCTTGTTCACTTCTCTCAGTTAACATTGTTGTTGTTAACCCAGAATTTCTTTCGTCTCTCTTTTCATTCATTCATTCATTTTTTTCATGGTGAGGGATGTGGAATAATAACATAAACGATTTCACAGTAATGTGAGTAGCAAACTGAAGGTGGGTTTTTCACATAACCTCAGCTTTATAGTGCGGGATTCTTGTACTGAGTTTCATGTCAGCTTACCAGTGATGTTGAAAGTCTCTTGCCAGATACCACTTTATTTTCTTATTTTAAGTTTCTTTGAATCACTACCAAGGCCCTATCATTTAAGGCATTTTTTTTTAACCAATATGAATGGTCACTCTTAAAATAATCCCATGCATGTGGAATATGTTTTGCCTTAATTCTAGAGCTGGGTTTTTGTTTTCTCCTAGGTTTGCATTTTTAAAGTTGCACAGGTAATACATGATTAATGTCAAAAATTAAAAGTTAGATAGAAAATTAAAAATTAATTAAGTCACGTGAAATCCCACCTGCCCAGAATCAACATTTTGGAGAATATCCTTTTAGACTTTTCTGCCTTCAATTAGATAATAAAATGAATGATTTTTTGTTTTATAATCTGCTTTTGTCATTTAATATATCATGAACATTTTTCATTTCAATACATGTAGATATATACCCTTTTTACTAATGTATCTAACTTCATCCCTATTATTGGAACTTTGTTATTTTCAACCTTTTGTTCTTTTAAAAAATGCTAAATCTCTTTTACTTACCTTTGTGCACATGCATGTACAATTTTCCTAGAAATAGAATGACCTGGAAAAAGATTATATATACTTTTAAGGCTTTAGATGGAATTCAGACCCTGAATGTGGCTTTGAAATTGCAGTGTCTTCTTGCCTGATTTGGTTGATCAAGTGAGTGGAAGGAAACCGGTTCTTCTAGTTGTGTTTGGTTAAAGGTTATGTTTTACAAAATGGTTTCAGAAATTTCAACAGTGCTTAGTTACTCCCTGACGCAGTTTTATAACTTTTTAAAATTTTGCCTATTCCTGCTTCCTTCTAGTTACTTAAAAAAACAAATTCTTATCAGCAAAAGTGTAGCAGTCTGGTAAAATAGAAACCAGTTCTACAAAGTAATAAGCTGTGTGAGGAGCCCTGATGGCTCAGTGGTTAAGTGCTTGGCTGCTAACCGAAAGGTTGGCGGTTCAAACCCAGCAGCTGCTGCGCGAGAGAAAGATGTGGCAGTCTGCTTCCATAAATATTTCCAGCCTTGAAAACCCTATAGGGCAGTCTGTTCTGTCCTACAGAGTTGCTGAGTCAGAATCGACTCGACAGTAGTGGGTTTGGTTTTTTGGTTAATAAGCTGTACACCTTTTTTATAAATTTGAATTTATTATACTGTGCAAAATAGAATGACCCCCCAAAAGTGTATTGTCTTGTTAAAGTGGAACACTTTCATCTTGACCAGTTTTAAACCATAATTGCATATAAATGTATTCAGTAAACATTTATAGAATTTAATTTTAAGTTATGCTTGGAGTAGCTTTTGGTAGATATGATTTTACAGTGCGCTAATGTTACTGCTTTCTTTATTCAGCACTTATTTTAGAAGAGATTGCCATTGACTGTCATAATAAGGAAACTGAACAGAGGCTGCTTCAAGAAGCTCATGATTTACACCTGTCTTCACTCCAACTAGCTAAAAAAGCTTTCGGGGAATTTAATGTACAGACTGCAAAACACTATGGAAACCTTGGAAGACTTTACCAGTCAATGAGAAAATTTAAGGTAGAAACATCTATTACTGCATTTTTCTCTATTAATAAAGTATATATTCATTAAACTTACTCTTTATTCGTTATTATTCCACAAGAGAATCGAATTGAGAAAACAGCAAGTATATAATACACATTCAAAATATAAATAAAATTAGAGTTATGAAAAAAGACAAATATGTCAAACCATAAAGGCTATGACAGTTGAAAACGGTTGAAGCTAAGCTTCAGACATAGCTGTTAGTTAAGTTAAATATGTACAGCACTCAGAATGCCTGACACAAGGTAGGTTTGCAAGAAAGGTTAGATATTGCTAGTATTACTAATTATAGAAATAAACATGTACTTACTTTAGTTCCCTTTTAGAATTCTGAGTTATAAATTCTTAATGTTGTCCATTTTAGGGTTGCAGTAAAGAAAGGATGAGAGTAACTGCCTGAGACAATTCGTTTTTACCTGAAAAATCAATCTACGTATTTCTCAGTTAACCTGAGTTTAGTTTGTTGGAATAAAAACTGTCAAAAATTCTAAAAAATAAAACATACTCCTGTGTAAATTAACCTGTTTTGATACGGAGTTTCTTAGTAACAATTAGATTATGAAATATGTTATCCAAAAGAGATCATTTCCATTTTAGAATATTTTAATGTTAATTTCTTCTAACAGTTGTTACTGGGACAAATTTTCTCTTATCATCAGCTTACATGCACAGTTTTCAAAAGCCAGTAATGCTTCCCATGGGTAGCTTTTGGAATAATGTAAATATATTCTCTGATCTGTGATATCTATAAGATGTCTTTGACGTTTTTAAGAATCTTGTTCATTGTGTAAGAATTGTTGAGATGAGAACCGGTATAATACAGTGATTAATCGGGCTTATTGTGTTTCAGGAAGCTGAAGAAATGCACATCAAAGCAATTCAGATTAAAGAGCAACTTCTTGGTCAAGAAGATTATGAAGTAGCCCTTTCAGTCGGACATCTGGCTTCTTTATATAATTATGACATGAATCAATATGAAAATGCTGAGAAACTTTATTTGCGATCTATAGCAATTGGTATGTTACCTTTAAATTTTCTTCAGTCAACTGATAGAAATTAACATGTTGACTTACCTTACAATATGTTGTATAAGAGAAATGTTATTACTAAGACTTCTAAGAGTAGGAACTGCTGCTAAGAGTAGGAATCACCCAAAAATCATCTAGAACATTTTGCTAAAGGTGGTTTATTGATTTTTGAAGCCAGTACTAAGAGGTGTGGCAGTAGAGTGTCAAGAATAGTCAAAAGTAGTTATTTTAAACTCTTTGTGCAATTACTATCTTTACTCTCTCCCCCCACCCCCACCACACACACACATACTTTAACATCCTAGATCAAGTTTGCCTGTTTTTGAACATGAAATCATGCAATGTATATTTTTATGTGTCTGACTTCTTTTGGTGAACATTAATTGTGAAATAACATCTGTGTTGTTACATATTGCTGTCACTTGTTGATTTCTAGTGTTATATAATATTTGATTAATGTATCATTTATACATTCATCAGTTAAAATAAGATGCTGTGAATGTTTTTGAACATGACTCTTTGTGTAAATATATAAGCATTTCTGTTGGACATATAATTAGGAATAACATTGCTGGGTCATCCTGGACCAGGTGGCTTCACTAGGAAATTCTACCAAACATTTAGAGAAGAATTCACACCATTACTGTTTAAACTCTTCCAAAAGATAGAGAAGGAAGGAATACTCCCTGATTCATTCTGTGAAGCAAACAAAGCCCTCATACCCAAACCAGACAAGACACCATAAGAAAAGAAAACTACAGGCCAATATCTCTTATGAATATAGAAGCAAAAATCATCAAGAAAATACTAGCAAACAGAACCCAACAGCATATTAAGAGTCATACACCATGACCAAGTGGGATTTATTCCAGAAATGCAGGGATGGTTCAACATTAGAAAATCAATCAACATAATACACCACATCAATAAAACATAGGAAGAGAACCACACGGTCATCTCTGCAGATGCAGAAAAAGCATTTGATAAAATCCAACACTGTTTCTTGATGAAAACCCTAAAGAAGATTGGAATAGAAGGGAAATTCCTCAGTATGATTGAGAGCATATATGAAAAGCCAGCAGCCAACATTATACTTAATGGAGAAAGACTAAGAGCTTTCCCCTTGAAATTGGGAACAAGACAGGGATGTCCACTCTCACCACTTTTATTCAATACTGTATTAGAAGTCCTAGTGAGAGGAATAAAACAAGAAAAAGAAAAGGTATCCAGATTGGAAAAGAAGAAGTAAAATTATCTCTATTTACAAATGATCTAATCCTATACATAGAAAATCTCAGAATCCGCAAGAAAACTTCTAGTGCTAATAGAGGAATTTAGCAAAGTTGCAAGGTACAAGGTCAACAAACAAAAATCAGTTGGGTTCCTGTATACCAGCAATGAGAAATCTGAAAGGGAAATAATTACAGTAGCATCTAAGAGAATATCACACCTAGGAATAAATCTAACCAGGGCCATGAAGGACTTATACAGTGAAATCTATAGAACACTGCTGAAAGAGATTAAAGAAGACGTAAATAAGTGGAAAGATGTTCCATGTTCATGAATTGGAAGACTTATATAAGATGTCAGTACTACCCAAAGTGACCTATAGATTAAACGCAATCTCGATCAATATTCCAACAGCCTTCTTTACAGGAATAGAAAAACAATCTTCAACTTTATATGGAAGGACAAGAGGTCCCGAATAGTTAAAACATTGTTGAAAGGGAAGAACAAAGTAGGAGGACTCAAACTTCCTGATTTTAAAACATGTTATACAGCTATAATAATCAAAACAGCATGGTACTGGTGTACCAATAGACACATAGACCAATGGAATAGAATTGAGAGTCTAGAAATAAACCCACAAATCTATGGTCAGCTGAGTTTTGACAAGGGTGGTTAAGTCCATTCAATGGGGAAAGAAGAGTCTCTTCAATAAATGGTGTTAGTAAAATTAGATTTCACAATGCAGAAAGATGAAACAGGATCCATGCCTCATACGATATACAAAAAAAAATTCAAAATGGATTAAGAACCTAAATGTGCAAACTAAAACCATAAAATTCTTAGAAGAGCAAACGGGAAACGCTCTCAGGCCTAGCTTTCAACAATGGATTATCTAATAACAAAAGCACAAACAGCAAAAGATAAGTAAATGGGACCTCATAAAAATTAAAAACTTTTGTTCATCAAAAGACTTTACCAAAAAAGTTAAAAGACAAGCTACCAACTGGGAGAATATCTTTGGAAGCCATATATCCAACAAGAATCAAATAATCATAAAATGAACAAAGGACTTGAATAGACATTTCACCAGAGAGGACATTCAAATGGCTACCAAACACATGAAAAGATGCTCAGTGTCATTAGCCATCAGAGAGATGTATATATAAACCAAAATGAGGTACCATTTGACTCCTGCTAGGGTGGCTAAGATTAAAAACAAACAAACAAACATTGGCAAGGATGTGGGGAAATTGGAACCGTTATCCATTGCTGGTGGAATGCAAAATGGTACAGCCATTGTGGAAAACAGTGTGGCGGCTCCTCAAAAAACTAAAAATAGAACTACCATATGATCCAGCAATTGCACTCCTAGGTGTATACCCAAAAGACTTGAAGGCAGAGATTCTCAGAGACTTGTACACCAGTGTTTATTGCAGCACTATTCACAGTAGCCAAAAGGTGAAAACAACCTAGATGCCCATCAACGGATGGATAAACAAAATGTGGTACATACATACAATGGAATACTACTCAGCCAGTAGGAGAAATGAAGTCTTGATACATGCTACAGTATGGATGGAGCTTGAAGACATGCTGAGCAAAATAAGCCAGTCATAAAAGGACAAATATTTTATTACCTCACTTATATGAAAAGGCAAATGTACAGAGACCAAAGTTTATTTGTGGCTATCAGGGCAGGAGGGAGGGGAAGGAAGGGGTTTAACAGTGATGGAAAAATGCATTGATTAAGGGTAGGGGTGCACAGATGATTATTGTAATTGCTGTCAGTAAGTTGTACACCTGTAAACAGTTGAATTGGCAAAAGTTGTATGATACATATATTTACAACAATGACAGGAAAAAAAAAGAGTAGCTACTGAGGCTGCTTGTGTACAACCAAGCACCTCATGCAGTTCAGTTCCTTGGTTTGGAGGCTTAGGGTCATGGTTTCATGGAACATCCAAGTTAGCTGACCTAATAATGTGTTTAGTGCTTCTTTTCTACCTTCTAGTTTGTTATGTAATGTCTGGGGTCTTAAAAGCTTGCAAGCAGACATCCAAGGGACAACAGTTGGTCTCTATTCACCTGGAGCAACAGAGGAAGGAGAGTCAGGAATAGGAGGAGGATATGAAATGTGTAGCTAATTGCCTCCATGAACAACTGCCTCCTTTGCCATGAGACCAGAAGAACTGGATGGTACCCGGCTACCAATACTGAACATTTTCATAGATTCTGTAGAAGAATCCTGATCCAAAGGGGGAAAATGCAGAATAGAATTGCAGATTTTCATGGACTCCAGACTTTGTGGAGCCATGGAGGGTGGATGAACCTCTGAAACTATTGCCCTGTGATAATCTTTAAATGAAAACTATCCCCTGAAGTCATCTTAAAACCGGACAGTAGTTTAGCTTAACTAGTCAAAAAGGTCTGCCTTGAGCATTTTGCCCTTTTAAGAACCACGTATATGAGATCAAATTGACAACAGCAACTTGAAAGATTATGTAGGAACCTTAGGGGGCAGTGAGTTTATGTTAATTAGGGAAGAACAACTCAGAAAAGGATAAGAATGGTTGCATAACTTGAAGAATATGATCAATGTCACTAAATTATACATGTTGAAACTGTTGAATTGTGTGTTTTACTGTGTATATTCTCTACAACAAAAAAAGAAAAAAATTGCTAGGTCATGTTGTTGTTGTTAGGTGAGTTGATTTTTGACTCATAGTGACCCCATGTGACAGAGTAGAACTGTTCTGTGAGACTTTCTAGGCTGTAATTTCTACAGAGTAGCCCGAGCACTTAACCCCTGCACCACCAGGGCTCCTTTTATTGGAAGATACCTAAAAGTAAAGCAGAATGGGAGCACCTCCAACAACAACAAAAAATACATATGCACAAGGTTATTCATTGAAGCATTATTTGTAATTGCAAAATATTAGAAACATGAGCATACATAGAAGAATGACTTAATGTAATACTCAGTGGAGTATATTACACATCTATAAACAAAGAGGAAGCTCTCTGAAGTGATATGGAATGATTTACTAGATATACTGTTAAGTTAAAACAAGCAAAGTAAAAGTGAATATCTATAGTGTGCTATGTATCTGCTCATTTGTGCAAAAAGGATATACCAGAAACTGATGATACTGGTTACACATAGGGATTAGGTGGGAACTGGGTACAAGAAATTAGGGGAAGTGAGACTTTTCTGAGTATACCTTTTTGTATAGAACCATATTAATATTTCACCTACTCAAAAAAAATAAAATGGGAAGGACTCATAAGCAAATGAATCTAATTGTATTTCAAATGAATAACATTACCACACCGAAGTGGGTAGGGAGAAATAACCCAATTAACTTTTGAACACAACGTTTGGACAAATATAACTGTAAAACAAAACACTGAACTCTAGTTGGTTTATTTTTCGCAGTGGTAAGAGTTAAGTCCCTTCAAACCCTGAAATTTTTTAAATCCTATTCTAGTGAGGCCAACTGTTTTAGACAAGACAATTCTTTTATAAAAGTCACAAAATAACTCATGGGTGGGAACTGGGGAGAGGAACCCTGATTTAAGAAATTGTATCTACTTCTTTGAAGGGAACAAAACCAAGCCACCCTACTTAAAGAATTGAACTTGTGTTCATCTTACAGAAACCATTTGTTATTTCTTTATCTGAGCTTTCTTTTTTTGTTGTCATTTTCAGGGAAGAAACTTTTTGGTGAAGGCTACAGTGGACTAGAGTATGATTACCGAGGTCTCATTAAACTTTACAACTCCATTGGAAATTATGAGAAAGTGTTTGAATATCACAACGTTCTGTCTAACTGGAACCGGTTGCGAGATCGGCAGTATTCAGTGACCGATGCTCTTGAAGATGTCAACACCAGCCCCCAGTCCACTGAAGAAGTGGTGCAGTCCTTCTTGATTTCTCAGAATGTTGAGGGACCGAGCTGCTGAGGGAGGACTTCAGTTAACCAATTTACCTTTTCTCAGATTCCAGGGAATTCATACTGTGAAATCAAAACCATGTTGTTTTTTGGGGCTGGAATTTGCATTGAAACACTGGTCCAGTCCATTGAAGACCCTATTTGGGTGATCCCTATCTTGCAGAGTGTCCGTAGGAATAAGCATATATTCAGTTATATTCAGCATGTACCGCATGTATAAGTAGTCTGGCCCATATTTTCAACCTAGTAGAACAAAAACAGAAAAAAAAATTTTTTTCTTTTTTAAAATAACTCATTTTGCAGAAAGCCTGAAAGGAAAAAGAACCCCTAAATAAAACTATTTAAGAGTTTAAAAGAGTTGCATTCTTCTTATGTAAGGATGATTTTAACAACTTTTTAACATATAATTCTTCCATGTGGAGGTATTCAATACTGTATTGTAAAGAAATTTTATGGGGAAAATCTTTATATGCAGTATAGAAAAGTTAATACAAATACTAATAAAAGAGGGACATCCTGACTTAAGTTTGGCTACCTTGCCCAGAGAAGTGGACAGAACCACTTCAGAGGTATGAGGTGTCATACAAGGGAAGGATGTCAGATTCATCTGAACTGGACCAGTGTTGATCAGTAAGATCGATCTGATAGGCCAGCAGTTTTAACTTTTTTTTGTTTTTGGTACAGCAATGCAAGATGTTCTGATAGTATTTACTAACAGGACCAGAAGGATCTAAAAAGGACCAGCCTAATGGAGAAGGTGGTTATTTGGACCAGAGGCTTTAGATTATTATTTTAGCCCCTGCATATGCTTTTTACAGTAGAGTGATTTCATTTAGATGTATAAGGAGAAATCATAATGCAAAAATTATATTCCAGTAATAGATACCAAACTAGGGAAATTTGGCAATTTTAATGGCATATCTTTAGTCAAGATACACAGATGGCAGTGCCCTGTACAAGTCTATAAATATCTGCTGCTGTCACCCCCGTCATTTTAAACGTTAACTTAATAATCAATGCAGTTAACAAGTATATTGGCTAAGAGTCATAAAATAACTCATGTCCATGGATGGGGATTTTAGGTTACTATATGGTTTCTGGGGATTAATGGAAAAATGAATGCCCAAAAAATACAGTAAGTCTCTTAGAAATCCTTCATTTTTATGGTAAATAATAGTACAACTCCGTCATTTTAGTTGAAATCAAGGAGTCAAATGAACAATTCCCTAATGATATATCTATTCCACTATCTTTATGTTTATTGGGTTTTGATTTTATTCTTTTTTTTTTAAGCCAGTCAGATTATTTAATGTTGAGGTGATATTCAAATTTGAGAAGTAGTGATACATAGCAGTTTAAGAAACAAAAAGGTTTTTTGCTGTTACCTCAATTCTTATTATAGTGGCTCATTTGATGCCTCTATAGTTAAGATTCTGAGTTTTCCCCCCTATTTTCAGGGGTTCATGACTTGGCTGTTAGAGATGTTGCTCCTGGCTAAAGCTTGGAGTAGCTGGGTGAGTGGGTATGTGTTGAATTTTGGTTTTCTTTTAACTTGCACGTTGGGTGGGAGGAGAAAAATATCTAAACTGAGTGCAGAAAAATTAATTGGAGATTTTGAAATAAGTTTGATTTTAAGTATTTTTTCAACTACCCTAATATAACCTTGTTTAAAACTGTTATTTGCAGTCTTGTTAGTTTTGAGCCTATGCTTTCAAGTCACCAGGAAGGGATTGATTGGGAGATGTGCCTAAGGAGATGAAGCAAGCCCAGACCCTAAGATTATAGCTATGTGAAATAGAAACCTGGATTTATTCTTTAAATTGAATTATTTTCTTTTTTAACTTCAGAAAGAGTAAATTGGCTCACCTGCAGTTTGTGAAGCTTGCCCCCCTCCTGGTTGTTGCCATCTAATGCCAAGAGGCACCTCTGTATTAATTACCAAATAGTCTAAGTGACCAAGGACTAACATTTTTAAGTTACTCAGCTCTACCCTCATGGGCCTATATATTTAATACCTCCAAAGATATTTTCAGGATAGGCTTTGTATACTTTTGTTGGTTATTTAGAGTCCTGTGGTATGTCTGTGGTATAGGAATGTCATGGTAAATTGTTTTTCAATAAATATTTTGAAACTTCTGTTTCCATATGAAGTTTTTTGTTGTTTTTTAATTTTTTTCTTTTTTGTTTGCACATTTAGCACTTCCTAGGATAAAATCAAGCAAATGACTTAATGTATGGCCTCATCCTTCCTAATTCAATCTGAACTCAATTTGGCTCACACTCAGTGATAAAACAAGATATTTTGAAGCCTAGGATCACAAGGTGGCAATGTCAAATGACAGCCAGTTTTTGTTTTTTTGTTTTGGTATCATCATTGTTCACAGTTTCCCCTCATCAGCACTGCTTTAATGTAGTTTTCTGTAAATTCATACACCTTGATTTAATGCAGACACTCTAGTTTGAGAAGAGATTGCCAGTTTCTGTTAGTGATATGATTTTAATATGCTATTATTTCTGGTTCTAATGAAGAGTAGTATCCTAATAATTTTAAGTGTGGGACTTACCTTTTTGGTGGGGATGCTTGGGATAAGTTAGATGTTATGGGGATTAAAAAAATCTCAAAAGAATAAAATGTACCTCACAATAACCAATAGCTTGCACAGACGGTAGAGTTATATGTAAGGAAGTCCAGGCCAACTTGAAGATTTTTCTGGAGGTTCAGCAAAAGTAATATTAAATCCGGAAAGTTTGGTCTCATTCTTCCCTGGCTTTCATTTTTCTCCTATCCCGTTATTTTCCTCAAGTTTGGTGCTACTCAGGCCACGTGCATTGTGGAGGTATTACCACTCACATAGCCACACAGTGGTCAGTCTTGCCTGCGGTCAGTTTAATGGAACCATTTGGGTTTGTTAGACCATAATCTTTATGGGACCCCAAAGCTGTGCCCAAAGCATTAGGAGTCTTATTACCATCAAATCTCTGTCTCTGAACTCACTATAGCTTTGTAGTAATCTCTGCCCTGGTATGCTTTCATTTGTGAAAATGAAGGATTTGTCAAAGACCTGTTCGGAAGAGTTCATAATTTTGTAAAAATTAAGTACAGAGGCTGCAGTCTTAAGGGTGCCATTTGGCTGCTCCTTGTAGTGCAAACAGAATGTTGGACAGTAAACACATGCCTAAAACATTGAAGCTTTTGGCCAAAACTATAAACAATGATTTGCTGAGAAGCAAGTATTGTAACCTGCCACTCAGCTTTTGTTTCTCCCAGGATTTGTAGCCTTGCTGCTTCCAAGCTGTTCTTTTTCTGGATGGCAAAGTTACTACTGGAAAGGTACTTACTTATAAGTACAAATTTTTTTTAGAATTTTATTTTTGTTTAAAAAAATTAACACAGATTTCACCTCTTGGCTTTGGAGGACATCAGTTCCTGCCAGGAATTCTTTTTTTTAATTAATCTGACATCTGGATTAATCTCCAATTTAAACACTAGTAGTGCATTTGTCCCCAAATCTCAGGAATGTTTTAGGCAGAAAACTTGTTTTACCCTGTTGGTGAAGTGAAGGAGTTTGCTTTAGGATTTATTAAATAATACTACTCTTTAATTGCAATCCTAGGTATCTATAGCATGAGTGGCCTTAGTGAGTTCGTTAAAGTGCACATTTTTTTCAAAAGTAAAATTTAAGATTAAAAAATACAGATATCTAGAAAATTTGGTTTGTGGTGCACAAGTGTTGGATCACTAAATAACTTGCAGGTACCATTTGTGTAACATTCATCTCTATATTTCTTTTATGGGAAGATATGTTGCCATGGTAACTAAAAGTTTTTAATTTAGTTTTATGATGTGAATGAATGCTACATTTTATTAAATATTACCAGGTCAGTACTATTTTTATACTTTATTAAGTAACGGGATTTTAATTTAATAGGCTCAAAATAAAAAGCTAAGTCTTAATGGAACAATTAAAAACAAATTAGTAACAATGCTTTACATGAAAATCTCCAGTAATAGTGCCACAGTAATTTCTATAGAAATACAAGGTCATTAGTAGACTTTTGAAAAGAGCTCTTTATTGTGTCAGAATGACCTTTTGTATCATTTTTCTCACTGACTTGTAGTGCCCACCATTATTTGTAACCATTAAAACATATTAAGTATGTTTGTAACCAGCATTGTGATATATTCTGTACTTGTATTGCTAAAAATGAATTATTGATCTAATAAATATAGTGTTCCTGCATTTATAGTGTATCTGTTTTCAATTTAGTTGTGATTAACTTTCAGTTGGGGCTAGGGGTCATTTAAACTTTGCATGCTGTTTATTAGAGAACAGTGTGAGAGAAACTGTTGGAACCAGGTCAAAAGTCCTGTTCAAGAAAAGGTAAAAAATGTGTGGCAGATGGGGTACATGGTAACAACATTGGGGGATGGTGCTCATAGAAGTACTTTGGTAAAAACAAAGCACTACATTAAGGACAATTTTTAATCTTGACCCCATTTTTTCCTAGCCACCTAACTCTCAAAAGCCAAAGATAAGAGTTCTACTGGGACAACTGGACTAAACCAAAGCTAAGAAGTTTCCTGAACACAGTCAAACACTTGAAGGGACAGAGTAGCAGGAGTAGGGGTCTGGGGACCATGCTTTCAGGGGATGTTTAGGTCAACTGGCATAACAAAGCTTATTAAAATGTTCTGCATCCCACTTTGGTGAGTGGTGTCTGGGCTCTTAAAAGCTTGCAAGCGACCACTTAAGATGCATCAATTGGTCCCAACGACCTGAAGTAAAGGAGAATAAAGAACACCAAAGACACAAGGAAAATATTAGCCCAAGAGACAGAAAGGGCCACATAAACCGGAGACTTCATCAGCCTGAGACCAGAAGAACTAGATGGTGCCCAGCTACCACCAATGACCGCCCTGACAGGGAACACAACAGAGAGTCCTGGATGGAGCAGGAGAAAGGTGGGGTGCAGAACTCAAAATCTAGTAAGAAGACCAGACTTAATGGTCTGAGATGGGAGGAACCCCAGGAAGCATGGTCCGTGGATTATCAGCCCAGAACTAAAACAATTTCTGAGGCCAACTCTTAAGACGGGGATGGGACTGGACCGGGGGACATAAAGTGATACTAGTAAGGAGTGTGCCCCTTAGCTCAAGTAGGTACAAGAGACTAAACGGGCAGCTCATGTACAGAGATGAGATGGAAAGGCAGGGTCAGGAGCTGGTTGAATGGACATGGGGAATCGGGTGGAAAGGAGGAGTGTGCTGTCACAGTATGAGGAGAGCAATTAGGGTCACATAACTATAAATTTTTGTATGGGAAAAAATATTAAAAAATGCAAATCTACACACAAAAAGGTTCTGCTGGGAATAGTGGAGAAAACTAAATTTGGCTTACAGTTCAAGCTCTGTCTCTGGAACTGTAGGAATTAGAGATTAAAAAAAAAAAAAACCCATTGCCATTGAGTCAATTCTGACTCATAGTGACCCTGTAGGACAAAGTAGAACTGCCTTACCTATGAGGTTTCCAAGGAGTGTGTGGTGGATTCGAACTGCCGACTTCTTGGTTAGCAGCTGTAGCTCTTAACAACTATACCACCAGGGTTTCCAGTTTGAGATAAGTCATTATAAATAAACTTCTTTGTGTTTCATTTCCTTGGATGAATAATGGAGTCAAATTAATCTTTAAAAAATCCACCATGTTGGCTATAGTGATTGCCACAAACAACCCATCCCAGTAACTCTTCAGCTAGACCTGCCCTGCCGTACCATATCTGAGTGACTGACTCTGCCAATTGGAGAAAGAGGCAAAAAGTATTGTGCCCACAGATGAGCAAACAACAAAGAACACACAGTCTGCCTGCTCAGACATAGTCAAATTTTTTAAAAAAAGTGGGGGGGGGGGGGAATGAAACAAATCTACAATCAATAAATGAGAAAAATAACTACTGAATGCCCCGAAGACAGCAGACAGTATCAAAACATTTACAAAAACAGAACAGGATGGTTCCAGTAAGTGTCCAAAATAAAACACCAGATGACTCTCCAGTGGAAGAAAATGCACAAGAACTACCTGATAGGGAGTTCAAATCTCTAATACTCAGAATTCTCCAAGAGCTGAGGCAAAAAGCTGACAAACATGAGGAAAAAATAGACAAATTCGTGGAAGATACAGACAAAAAATTGGAAGATTTCGGGAAAATAATGCAGGAACAAAATGCCAAAATAAATTCACAACTAGAAATTTTACAAAGACAACAATTAGAAATCCAAAAGATAAACAACAAGATTTCAGAAATGGACGGTGTCATAGAAGGGCTGAGAAGCAGATTTGAAACGGTGGAAGACAGGATCAGTGGAACTGAAAACAAACACTTGGATACAACTCTGTTTCAGGAAAACTCAGAAAAAAGAACAAAGAAAAATGAAGAGACCCTGAGAATTATGTGGGATACAATCAAAAGCAAAAATTTTTGAGTGATTGGACTTCCAGAACGGGGAGAAAACAAAACACAGAGAGGATCATGAAGAACTGCTGACAGAAAACTCCCCCAATATCATGAAAGATGAAATACTGGCCATCCAAGAAGCTCAACAAACTCCATATAGGAGAGACACCAAAAGCAAATCACCAAGGCATATCATAATCACACTTGCCAAAACCAAAGACAAAGAATCCTGAGAGCAGCTCATTAAAAACAAGAAGTCACATACAGAGGAGAAACAATACGACTAAGCTCAGATTATTCGGCAGAAACCATGCAGGTAAGAAGGCAATGGGATGACATATATAAAATCTTGAAAGAAAAAAATTGCCAGCCAAGAATAATATATCCTGCAAAACTCTTTCTCAAATTTGATGGTGAAATCAGGTCATTTCCAGATAAACAGAAATTAAGGGAACATGTAAAATTCAAACCAAACTTACAAGAATTATTAAAGTGAGTTCTTCGATCTGATGACAAACAGTTTCAGCTCACAGGCAGAACCTAGGACACAGGATCGTACCAGCCAGATACCAATCTAGGAAATGAACTCTCGAGGACTATCCAAAACCAAAAGAAATACAACAGGGCATCAGAGCAGTTAATCAGTAAATGAGAACAACATCAAAATGATAAAAGAGGGAATAAACTGCACAGGTATAGAACCTTCTAATGGAGAGGAAGGCAAGGCGATACCAAGTAATGGTAGACTGCTTCAAACTTAGAAAGATAAGGGTAAAATTTATGGTAACTACAAAGGAAGTTAACAAACATACTCATAAAAAAAAGAGGAAAAACATAAAGTCTCAGAAAAAACAAAACCTACAAAAACAAAAGAAATGAAAAAAAATCCACAAACACAAGTAACTCAGCACAAAAGAGTAAGAAGAACAAAGAAAACGTCAGCACCACAAAAAAAAAGCACTACAAAATGACAACAACAAACCCACATCTATCAATAATTACACTGAATGTAAATGGACTCAATGTACCCATAAAGAGACGGAGAGTGACAGAATGGATAAGAAAACAGAATCCATCAATATGCTGTCTATAGGAGACACACCTTAGAAACAAAGATGTGAATTTATTAAAAGTCAAAAGGTTGGAAAAAAATATATCAAGCTAACAACTACCAAAAAAGAGCAGGAGTGGCAATTCTAATCTCAGATAAAATAGACTTTAAAATGAAATCTACCATAAAAGACAAAGAAGGACACTATATAATGATTAAGGGGATGATCCATCATGAAGACATAACCATAATAAACATCTACGCACCCAATGACAGGGCTCTAAAATACATAAAACAAACTCTAACAACACTGAAAAAAGAAATTGACAGTTCCACAATAATAGTAGGAGACTTCAACACACCACTCTCAGTAAAGAACAGAACAACTAAGAAGAAACTCAGCAAAGATACACAAGACCTAAAGGGCACAATCAGCCAACTTGACCTCATAGACATATATAGAACACTCCATCCAACCGCTGCAAAGTACACATTCTTTTCCAATGCACATGAAACGTTCTCCAGAAAGACCACATCTTAGGCCACAGAGCAATCCTCAACAAGATCCAAATCGTTGAGATAATTCAAAGTATCTTCTCTGACCACAATGCCATCAAGGTAGAAATTAACAATAGAAAGAGCAAGGAAAAAAATCAACTACATGGATACTGAATAATACCCTGCTTACACATCAGTGGGTAACAGAAGAAATCAGAGATGGAATCAAAAAATTCCTAGAATCAAATGAGAATGAAAACACATCATACCAAAACCTTTGGGACACAGCAAAGGCAGTCCTCAGAGGACAATTTATAGCAATAGATGCACATATCAAAAAAGAAGAAAGGGACAAAATCAAAACATTAACTACAGAACTCAAACAAATAGAAAGAGAACAGCAAAAGAAGCCCACAACCACCGGAAGAAAGGAAATAGTAAGGATCAGAGCAGAAATAAATGAAATAGAGAACAGAAAAACAATAGAAAGAATCAACAAAACCAAAAGTTGGTTCTTTGAAAGAATCAACAAAATCGACAAACCACTGGCCAGACTGACAAAAGAAAAACAGGAGAGGACTCAAATAATCCAAATAAGAAATGAAATGGGGGACATTACAACAGACCCAACTGAAATAAAAAGGATTATAACAGAATATTATGAAAAACTATACTCCAACAAATTTGAAAACCTAGAGGAAAGGGATTTCTAGAAACACACAGCCTACCCATACTACAACAAAGTGATGTTGAAAATCTGAATAGACCCATAACAAGAGAAGAGATTGAAAAGGTAATAAAAAAAACTCCCAACCAAAAAAAGCCCTGGCCCAGATGGCTTCACTGGAGAATTCTACAAAACATTTACAGAAGAGCTTGTACCAGTACTACTCAAGCTATTTCAGAGCATAGAAGAGGAAGCAACACTTCCAAATTCATTCTATGAAGCCAGCATAACACTGATACCAAAACCAGGAAAAGATGTCACAAAAAAAGAAAATTACAGACCAATATCTCTCATGAATATAGATGCAAAAATTCTCAACAAAATTCTATCCAATAGAATTCAGCATCATATCAAAAAAATAATACACCATGACCAAGTAGGATTCATAGCAGCTATGCAAGGATGGTTCAACATTAGAAAATCAATCAACGTAATCCACCACATAAATAAAAGGAAAGAAAAGAATCACATGATCATCTCAATTGATGCAGAAAAGGCATTTGACAAAGTCCAACACCCATTCCTGATAAAAACTCTCAATAAAATAGATATAGAAGGGAAATTTCTCAACATAATAAAGGGCATCTATGCAAAACCAACGGCCAACATCATTCTTAATGGAGAGAAGCTGAAAACATTCCCCTTGAAAACAGGAACAAGACAAGGATGCCCTTTATCACCACTTCTATTTAACATTGTGCTGGAAGTTCTAGCCACAGCAATAAGGCAAGAAAAAGAAAGAAAGGGCATCCAAATTGGTAATGAAGAAGTTAAACTGTCCCTGTTTGCAGATGATATGATACTATACACAGAAAACCCTAAAGACTCCACGAGAAATCTACTGGAACTAATAGAAAGATTCAGCAGAGTGGCAGGATACAAGACAAACATTCAAAAATCAGTTGTATTCTGATACACCAATAAGGAGAACGATGAAAAGGAAATCAGGAAAACAATACCATTTTAAATAGCCCCTAAAAAGATAAAATACTTAGGAATTAATCTGACCAGGGATGCAAAAGACCTATACAAAGAAAACTACAAAACACTACTGCAAGAAACCCAAAGGGATCTACATAAATGGAAAAACATACCATTCTCATGGATAGGCAGACTCAACATTGTGAAAATGACAATTCTACCCAAAGCAATTTACAAATACAATGCAATCCCGATCCAAATACCAACAACATTCTTCAAAGAGATGGAAAAACTAATCATTAACTTTATATGGAAAGGGAAGAAGCCCCGAATAAGTAAAGCACTACTGAAGAAGAAGAATAAAGTTGGAGGACTCACACTACCTGACTTCAGAACCTACTATACAGCTACAGTACTCAAAACAGCCTGGTACTGGTACAACGGCAGATACATTGACCAATGGAACAGAATTGAGAACCCAGATGTAAATCCATCCACCTACAGTCACCTGATCTTCGACAAGGGCCCAAAGTCCATCAAATGGGGAAAAGACAGTCTTTTTAACAAATGGTGCTGGCAAAACTGGATATCCATCTGCAAAAAAATGAAACAGGACCCATACCTCACGCTGTATACAAAAACTACTTCAAAATAGATCAAAGACCTGAATATAAAGCCTAAAACTATAAAGCTCATAGAAGAAAAAATAGGACCAACACTTCAGGCCTTAATACATGGCATTAACAGGATACAAACCATAACCATCAATGCACAAAACCCAATAGATAAGCTAGATAACTGGGATTTTCTAAAAATCAAACACCTATGCTCTTCAAAAGACTTCACCAAAAGAGTAAAAAGAGAACCTACAGACTGGAAAAAAACTTTTGGACAGTACAGGTCAGACAAAGGTCTAATCTCCATAATCTACAAGAAAATCCAACACCTCTACAACAAGAAGACAAATAATCCTATTAAAAAATGGGCAAAGGAAATGAACAGACACTTCACCAAAGAAGACATCCAAATGGCCAACAGACACATGAGGAAATGCTCGGGATCACTAGCCATTAGAGAAATGCAAATTAAAACCACAATGAGATACCATCTCACCCCAGCATTACTGGCACGAATCAAAAACACTGGAAATAACAGATGTTGGAGGGGCTGTGGGGAGATTGGAACTCTTATGCACTGCTGGTGGGAATACAAAATGATACAACCATTTTGGAAAATGATATGGCACTTCCTCAGAAAGCTAGAAATAGACATACCATTCGATCCAGCAGTCCCACTCCTAGGAATATATCCTAGAGAAATAAGAGTCGTCACTCGAATAGACATATGCATACCTATGTTCATGGCAGCATTGTTCACAATAGCAAAACGATGGAAACAACCTAGATGCCCATCAACAGATGAATGGATAAACAAACTATGGTATATACACACAATGGAGTACTATGTAAAGAGAAAGAACAACAATGAATCTGTGAACCATTTCATAACATGGATGAAACTGGAGGACATTATGCTGAGTGAAATAAGTCAATCACAAAAGGACAAATATTGTATGAGACCTCTATTGTAAAAACCCATGAAAAAGTTCACACACAAAATGTAACAATCTTTGTTGGCTACCAGGGGTGGGAGGGATGGGGGGGAATACTAAATAGCTAATAGATAAGTGGTATCTTAGGTGAAGGGTGAGACAGTACACAATACAGGAGAAACTAGCACAGCTTGTACAAGGAAAGGTCATGGAAGCCCCATAGACACATCCAAACTCCCTGAGGGACTAAATTGCTGGGTGGAGGGCTGTGGGGACCATGGTCTCGGGGAACATCTAGCTCGATTGGCATGACACAGCTTATAAAGACAATGCTTGACATTCTACCTTGGTGAGTAGCGTCTGCGGTCTTAAAAGCCTGTGAGCGGCCATCTAAGATACTCCACTGGTCTCATCCCTTCGGGAGCAAGGGAGAATGAAGAGAACAGGATACAAGGAAAAGATTAGTCCGAAGGACTAATTTTCCACAGCTACCAAGGCCTCCACCGGACTGAGTCCAGTACAGCTAGATGGTGCCCGGCTACCACCACTGACTGCTCTGACCAGGATCACAACAGAGGGTTCTGGACAGAGCTGGAGAAGGATGTAGAACATAATTCTAACCCCCCCAAAAAAGACCAGATTTACTGGCATAAAGGAGACTGGAAAAACCCCGATAGTAAGGCCCCCAGACACCCTTTTAGCTCAGTGGTGAAGTTACCTCCGAGGTTCACTGTTCAGTCTGGGAGTGGACAGCCCCATAAAACCAAATGAGACTAACGAGGTACAGGAGTCCACTGACAAGGGCCAGAAAGCAGAAGGGGACAAGGAAACTGGTGATAGGGAACCCAAGGTTGAGTAAGGATATTGTTGATGTGTTGTGAGATTGTTAACCATTGTCATAGGGCAACCTGTAGTAACTGTTAAATGAGAAACTATTTTGTTCTGTAAGCCTTCATCTTAGGTGAGAATAACAGCACAATTCGAAGAGCATAGAAAATGTCACTGAACTGTGCATGTAGAAATTTTTGAAATGGTGTATCTTTGGCTATGTGTATTTTCACCAAAAAAAAAAAGAGGTTGAGAAGTTAGAGGGTTGATATGTTGTGGGGTTGTTAACCAATGTTATAAAACAACATGTGTACTTCTGTTTCATGAGAAACTATTTGTTCTGTAAGCCTTCACCTGAAGTACAATAAAAAAAATTAAAAATAAAAAAAAAATGTTTAAATGTGAAAACTGAAATCCCATAGTGCTAGAAGGAAACACAGGAGAATTTAAAATATTCTGAGTGGAGGCCTTTTAAAGTCATAAAGAAGCTATAAAATAAAGAAGTGATAATTTAACTATATAAAAATTGAAAATTTCTGCATGCAAAAGAAAAAAAGGAAGAGCAATCACAAAGTCAAAAGACAGGAGCACTGCCTCCAGACACCCTTTTAACTCAGTACTGAAGTCACTCCTGAGGTTCACCCTTCAGCCAAACAGTAGACAGGCCCATAAAACAAACAGTAATACCTGTAGTTCAACCATGTATACAAACTAAATGGGCACACCAGTCCAGGGTCAAGCATGAGAAGGCAGGAGGGAAGGGAAAGCTAGAAGAATGGAAATGGGGAACCTAAGGTGGAGACGGGGAGAGTGTTGACACGATGTGGGGTTGGCAACCAATATCACAAAATAATACGTGTATTAATTGTTTAATGAGAAACTAATTTGCTCTGTAAACCTTCATCTAAAGCACAATAAAAAAAATTTTTTAAAGATGACTAATGTACAAGTAAAAAAAAAAAAGACAGGAGCACTGGGTGTGGAGTGAGGGGGCCTGGGTGACAGGTGTCTCAAATCAGCTGTGCCAGCCCCTGGGCCCCTGTTTTCCTGTCTGTAATGAAGATTTTCTTTCACAAGTTTGCCATGAAGATCCAATGAGAATGGATGCAAAGCACTGTGCCATCGGTTCTGAGTTATATTCGTTTGTGGTAGTGTTATTATGGAGAGGAGACCAAAAGATGGCTGCTAGAAGTGGGAGTGGGTCAGGTGTTACATCTGCAGTTAGGAGACGTTAGTGAAGCATTTTCCTATAAGACAGCATAGGCCAAGGTGTGATTTGGGGGTTTTCACCAAAGCTTCACACCTCCGAATAGCCTCCACCAACCACCTGTCTGTGATGTCTCCAAGTCCACCATTAGAGAGTCATACTTTGGGTAGAAATCTCTTAACTAAGAACATGTGAACAATCCAAGGAGAATACATCAAGTCTTGTGGGTTATTTATGGTTTGTGGGAAATGAGTTTGTCAGCTGAGAGTAGGTAGAGCATATGTCATTGGTCTTGTGGAAACTGTGCTGGCCTTGGTGGTCATCAGGCGTGAGTTCTAGTCCCAGTCCTTGTGCTGCACCTTTCTTCTTGAGTCTCTGTTTTCCCCTCTGCACCAGGAGGTGGTTGGACTAAACGCTCTCTTGTGGATCATTCATTCACTCTACAAATGCTTAAATGCCTACTATTTGCCAGGTAGTGCTCTAATTGCTTGGGATACAGCAATGAAGAAAAGACAAAAATCTCTACCCTTATGGAATTTACATTCTAGTGGGAGGAGACAGTCAGTAAACAAGAAATATAATCACTAAACAAATTATATAATATTTGGAGGGTATAGCAGTGCTTTAGGGAAAAGGAAGAACAGGGGGCTGCAATTTATAAAAGGGGTCAACCTAGACCACACTGAGGAGGCCAAATCTGAACAATTGAAGGCAATGAAAGAGTTAGCTAAGTGGATATCTTGGGGTGAACATTCCAGACAGAGGAAAGAGCCAGTGAAAAGATCCTGAAGCAGCCTGTGCTGGACAAGAATGAGAAACAGCAAGGATGAGGACAGATAATGGGTGGGCAGTGGGATAGATCATAGAAGGCCTTGTAAATCCTTGCAAAGATTGGCTCTTACTCTGAGATGAAGAGTTAGAGGGTTTTGGCAGAAAAACGATGTGTAATCTGACTTTTTTGAATTCTGAGATCCTACTGAATTTGAGGAAAGAGATAAGGAGGCTTCAAAACCAAGCCTCACCTGTTGCCCATTTTGCCTTCAGGTCTCCCAGCAGTCCTCAAGGCTGATACAAAGCTCCCTGCGTTCTTCATGGTCTTCACCCCTGCACACACCCTGTCCAGGTTGAAAGAGCAAGCCTGTAGAGTCCCATGATTCCTCTAGGTGGCAGTGTTGCCCCGCACACGGGACCTCCCGATTTTGCTCTGTTCCCAAAAGGGGCTTGTGAGCTAGTCCTTTCCCTCAGACCTTGTCAGTGCAATCTCTCAAGTGAAGAATTGGGGAGCTCCTAATCATCATGAGCACCCTCCAGCCTGTGCCTTGTCTCCAAATTCTCCCTGCTTTATCAGGACTGTCAGGTACCAGGCAAGCAAGACTGCCCCCGGGGCCTGTGCTTTGGCAGTCTGGCCCTGCTGGGCATCTTGGCACTTCAGGGAGACAATGGGTGCAAGGAAAAAGAGATAGAACTGCTTCCTTATTTCCTTTTTTATGCTTCCCGGATTCTTCAAATCTAGGTTGTGATTAACTTTAATAGTTTAAATTTATGTTGATATTCACTATGAATACAAATGAGGTGGGAGAAGGGAAAAGGAAGGCTCACACACTGGTTCCCCGGCCCTACCCCCTCCAGGGCAGCACTGAACCCTATATGTTGTCTCCTCAGGCAGAGTCCTAATTAACCTATCTTCTGTGTTCTAGGAAGATGATTGGACCTGCTTCCCATTCGAGAGTTGAGAGCCATCTACCTCATGTCTGCAGCTAGGAGCAGTGTACCATCTTCACTTCCTACCCACTCCTTCCTCCCTCCCCACACTTGTCACCTAGAACTGTCAGTTCTACCTTAGATTTATCTCACGAATTCTCCTCTCCCCTTTTCTGCACTTGTTTATTGCCTTTATATACTCCAGGTTGTACTAAGGTTCAGACAGGCTCTATAAATGAGTGCAGAAGGCCAGTATGTAAGGCAGTAGGGAGAGGTGGGGACTGTGGTGAACTGGAGAGCATGTCAGTGTTGTCATGTGGTGTCTTAGTTATCTACTGCTGCTATAACAGAAATAGAAGTGGATGGCTTTAACAAACAGAAGTTTATTCTCTCACGCTTTAGGAGGCTAGAAGTCCAATTCATGGTGCCAGCTCCAGGAGAAGGTTTTTCTGTCTCTCTCGGTTCTGGGGGAAGGCCCTTGTTATGTCATCAATCTTTTCCTGTCCTAGGAGCTTCTCAGCACAGGGATCTCTGGTCCAAAGAACACGTTCCCCTCCTGGTTCTGCATTCTTGGTGGTAGGAGGTCCCTATGTCTCTCTGCTCGCTTCTCTCTTTTATATCTCAAAAGAGATTGATTTAAGACACAACCTAATCTTGTAGATTGAGTCCTGCCTCATTAACATAACTGCCAATAATCCCACCTCATTAATATCATAGAGGTAGGATTTATAACACATAGGAAAATCACATCAGATGACAAAATGGTGGACAATCACACAATACTGGGAATCATGGCCTTCTCAAGTTGACACACATTTTTGGGGGGACACAATTCAATCCATAACGTGTGGGAATGCAGGTCCAAGTGTGGCCAGCTTTTCAGAGAAGCCAGAAATCTTTCTCTTTTTTTAATGTGAAATGTGCGAAGTTTTCATATTGGTAACTAATTTTTAAAATTTTTAAACAAGTAGACACCACAAGGAACAAATAAAACCCACTGGTAGTCTGAATTTCTCACATAGCCTGCCTCTTTTTTTTTTTTTTTTTTTTAGTGAGGTTGAGCATTTTTCACGTGCTTTATGGTCTTTTTGTGAATTGCCACACTTTGCCTGTTTTTCCATTTCGTTTTACATTTTTTCTTAGTGATTTATGAAATTTCTTTGTATTTTAAGAAAATTCCCTATCAAATATGTTGCAAATATTTTCATTTTGCATTTGTCATTGTTTATTGTGTGTAATTTAGCCAAGCAGAAGTTTTATATTTTGTTTAGCTACACTTGTCTATCTTTTCTTGCATGGTTTTAGACTTCTTCATTCCAATATTATAAAAAACCAAAACCTAATCTATGTTTTCTTCTAATATGTTTATAGTTTTGTTTTGGTGCTTTAGGTGAAAGTTTACAGCGCAAATTAGTTTCTCATTCAAAAATTTATACACAAATTGTTTTGTGACATTGGTTACAATCCCTGTAATGTGTCAGCACTCTCCCCCTTTCCACCTCGGGTTCCCTGTGTCCATTTGTCCAGTTTTCCTGTCCTTTCTTGACTTCTCATCTTTGCTTTTGGGCAGGTGTTGCCCATTTGGTACAGTATACTTGATTGAACTAAGAAGCACGTTCCTCATGAGTGTTACTGTTGTTTTATAGGCCTGTCTAATCTTTGGCTGAAAAGTAGACTCTGGGAGTGGCTTCAATTCTGAGTTAGTAGGGTGTCCAGAAGGTTATAATCTCGGGGATTCCTTTAGTCTCTGTCAGATAAGTAAGTCTTTTTTTTTTATGAATTTGAATTTTGTTCTACATTTTTCTCCTGCTCTGGGACCCTCTATTGTGAGCCCTGTCAAACAGGTCAGTGGTGATAGCTGAGCACCATCTAGTTTTTCTGGGCTCAGGCTTGTGAAGGCTGTGGTTCATGTGGTTCATTAGTTCTTTAGACTAGTATTTTCCTTGTGTCTTTGGTTTTCTTCATTTTCCTTTGTTCTAGATGGGATGGAATCAGTAGATAGATCTTAGACGGCTGCTTAGCCTGCCAGTTTTTGACCACTGCTTTGAACATCATCCTAGCCAAGACTAGTAAGGTTTCTTCTTTGGTATCTTGCCTACAGACTCACTCACTTCCATGCATTTTGCTCACAGCCACCAGAGCAGCTCCCTAATAGCCAAGTCACCTGCTCATTCTACTGCTTGACACCTCCCCTGCCACTGCTCCCACCCACCCCCTCACCAATTATCCACAAGATGAAATCCAGTACCCAGTTGACTGGGGCTGGCCTACCAGGCCTGTCACTCTCTGACTCACCTCAGCCCCACTCCATCCCCACTGGCACTCTCCACTAGCAAACATCTACCAGCCCCTTTGGCCTTCCCTAGTCACCTGTGTTGCCAGTTGTAATGTCTATTTACATGTCTGTCTCTCCCACTGGACTGCCACAGTCCTTGGCACAAGTGACCACGCCTTAGTCATTTGTATGTATGTGTGTGTGTGTGTGTGTGTGTGTGTGTGTGTGTGTGTGTGTGAGGGCACCTATCACTCAGAAGGTGCCTGGCAAATATTTTTGAATAAATTAAAATATGAATAAATAATGACTGTTAGCCAAATCAAGTAGAACTGTCTTAAGGACATTTATTTCCCTCCCCATTCATTTTATAATTAAGCACTGAATATCCTTTTAATAAAGACAATTTTCTTCTTTCCCTTCACTGGCCCCTATTCCGCAGGTGCAGAGGTGTTGAAGATAGGCAGGTGGCCTGGGACTCAGGGTCAGCCAGCCATCTGTCCCAGCTGGGTCCTCCTATGGACAGTTGTCTGAGGATTCCTTAATCCTCTTTCTCTTCAGTTTTGGTTTCTGAAGAAGTTTTCTTAAAGGACCTAAAAAAGGGAAGACCACAGACAAGGTCCTGGTGACATCACAAATACTAAAAGAATCTCAGTCTGTAACAATTGAGAGGGTGCAGTGGGGATAGAGAGGAGGAACAACAAAAATCTTATCTTACTTACAGTCTATATGCCCTATTCTTCTTATAGAAATCCTGTGAGATAGAGAGATGATATGACCCCCAATTTACTGATGAGAAATATCACCCAGCCACACAGTAAGGAAATAATCTACCTAACACCCTTATGGCAAGTTGGAGCACAGTCAGGACCAGAACCCAAGTTTCTTGACCTTTGACTTCAGACTCTGATTCCTCCCTACTCCTCTCTCAGGCTTCATGCCCCAATTCCCTGCACTTTGCTGTTAGTACTGTTTGCAAACTCCATTGCTATTGTTTTACGTAAGAACTGACTGTATGACCACAATGCCAAAGAAACACCACACAGGTCACTTTCTTTTTCTTGTTTTTACAACTCAGTGACTTTAATCACCTCTACCCTGTTGTGCGATCATCTTTACTACCATTTTCCAAATTTTTTCATCACCTTAACAGAAACTCGGTACCAGGGCTTTGAACCAGTTCTTCCTGGTTCAATCATGGCCAAGGAAGTGACACTGGAACAGACTTGAACTTTTAAAATTTGGGTGAGCTGGAACCATAACTAGAATGGGAAAAATTGCAGGTTGAAGCCTGATAGAAATTTAGTCACCCTTTTAGAAAACAAGGGCAGCATGCATGTTGCGTAGCAACGAAATCTCTTGCCCACAGGATTTTGCAGAGAGTTGGAAACAGTGATGCTCCACTCAAAGATGGCGGCCAACAGCACTGCTCTGAATGTGTATCACTCTCCTCAGTCCTGGCAATAATCCAGTCTCAAGCATCAGGTTCCTGAAAGGGCTTACTACGTCTCTTCCGTATCCCCCATTCCAGGGCTTCAACCTATAACTTCTCCTGTTCTGGTTACGGTTCTGGATCAACCAAATTTTAAAAATTCGGGTCTGTTCCAGTGTTATTTCACTGGCCATGACTGAATCAGTTTGAACTGGTTTGAAGCCCTGCACAGTACCCCTTAAGCAGTACCTCTTCATCTCCCACTTCCATCCATCCCTGGTAACCACTAATAAACTTTTGTCTCTATGCATTTGCCTATTCTAGATATTTCATATAAGTGGGATTGTACAATATATGCCCTTTGTGTTGTACTTTTTTCACTCAGCATAATAGTTGCAAGTTTCATCTATGTCATAGCATATGTCAGAATTTCATTTCTCTTTATGAATGAATAACATTCCTTTGTATGTATATAGCACATTTGTTCATCCGTTAATGGACAACTAGGTTGTTTCTACCTTTTGGCTATTGTGAATAGTACTGCAATAAACACTGATGTGCCAGTATTCACACAGGTTACTTTCTAATCACAAGGAGTAGACTCAGTAATTAATCTCAGCCCAGTCATGGTGGGCCCACCAGATAATATGTTTACTCATGCAAAACAATATGCAGAACATGTAGAGCACAACCTCATCTTAAAATAACAAATGTTGGAGATGGTGTGGAGAGATTGGAACTTTTATATACTGCTGGTGGGAATGCAAAATGGTACATCCATTTTGGAAAACAGTATGGCACTTACTTAAAAAGTTAGAAATAGAAATACCATACTATTCAGCAATCCCACTCTTAGGAATATATCCTAGAGAAATAAGAGCCATCACACGAATATACATGTGCACACCCATGTTCATTGCAGCAGTATTCACAATAGCAAAAAGATGGAAACAACCTAAGTGCCCATCAACAGATGAATGGATAAACAAATTATGGCACATACACACAATGGAATATTATGCAACGATAAAGAACAATGACAAATCTGAGAAAAATCTCACAACGTGGATGAATCTGGAGGGCATGATGCTGAGTGAAATATGTCAATCACAAAAGGACAAATACTGTATGAGACCATTATTATAAAAACACATGAAAATGTTTCCACACAGAAAGAAACAGTCTTTGATGGTTACAAGGGAGGGAAGTGGTAAGGAGAGAAAAATACTAACTAGATAGTAGATAAGTGGTAACTTTGGTAAAAGGTAAGACAGTATACAATACTGGGGAAGTCAGCACAACCTGACCAGGGCAAAGTCATAGAAGTTTCATAGACACATCCAAATGCCCTGAGGGACTGAGCTACTAGACTGAGGGCTGGGGACCATGGTCTCAGAGGACATCTAGCTCAATTGGCATAACATAGTTTATAAAGAAAATGTTCTACATCCAACTTTGGTGAGTAGGGTCTGAGGTCTTAAAAACTTGTGAACGGCCATCTCGTGAGTGGCAGGGATCACAACAGAGGATCCAGGACAGAGTGGGAGAAAAATGTAGAATAAAATTTAAATTCACGCACACACACACAAAACCCACAGACTTGCTGATCTGACGGAGACTGGAGAAACCCCAAGAGTATGGTCGCCAGACACCCTTTTAACTCAGTACTGAAGCAACTCCTGAGGTTCCCTCTTCAGCCAAAGATTAGACAGGTCTATGGGGCCAACAATAGCACATGTGAAGGACGTCCTTTGTAGTTCAATCATGTATATGAGACTAATGGGCACGCCAGCCAAAAAGCAAAGACGAGAAGGCAGGAAGGGACAGAAAAACTGGACGACTGAAAACAGGGAAACTAGGGTGGAGAAAGGGAGACTGTTGACACATCTTGGGGTTGGCAACCAAGGTCACAAAACAATTTGTGTATTAACTGTTAAATGAGAAACTAATTTGCTCTGTAAATGTTCACCTAAAGCACAATTAAAAAAGAAAAAATTAGAAAATGAAACATTCTGCAAAACGATAACCTGATATCTTCAGCAGGTTTTGATGCGTGAAAAGGGGATTTTGTTGGGTTAAAAGAGATGTAAGAGATGTAACCAGATGTAATACCTAGTTTGAGCAAACCAGCTGCAAAAGATATCTGACTACTGGGGAAATTTGAATATTGAATGTTCAACTATTAGATAAAACGAAAACTTTGACATAATGAAATGTTGATACCATTAACCAATTTAAAAAAAAAGCTCAAAATAATATATGCAGCATGGTCTCATTTTGGCTAACATGCACGTATGTGTATACATAAAAAGGTTCTGAAAAGTATTAGCAGTGGTGATGGCAAGATGATATTTTTATTTCGTTATTTTCGCTTGTCTGTATCATTGAATTCTCTATGACGTGTTTATAATTTGCGTGTAGTAATAAAACGTTATTTTAAAACTTGCATGACCAGACATAAGAAGTCACATAATGTATGATACCATTCATTGAAATATCAAGAATAGATAAATCCATAGAGACAGACGAAAGATCGGTGGTTGTCTGGGGCTGGAGGGAGGGGTAATGGGGAGAAACTGCCTAATGGGTACGAGGTTTTACCTTGGAGTAATGGAAATGTTTTGGAACTAGATAAAGGGATGGTTGCACAACATTGTGAATATGCTAAATGCCACTGAGTGGCATTCACTTTAAAATGGTTACTTTTATGCTATGAAATTTCACCTTAATAAATTATTTTAAAAAAAACCTTACATGAAAGCCGAACTTCTCAATCCACCATCCAAACCCTTTCCCTATCACACCCCTGTCCTGCACCTCTCCAGCCTGCTCTTAGATTCAGCTCCAAGCTCAGACTGTGCTCACTGGCCCTCACTCCACTTCTGCACGTACCTTTCCTCCCATCTTTTCCCTTCCCCAGCATCATTTCCTTATCCCTTTCTTTAAAGCCTAGCCCAAACACATCTCCTCCAGACAGCCTTCCTCATTTACATACCCTTTGCTCTGTAGCCTCAGATTGTCATTTGTGAAAGGGGGATAATAATACTCATCTTACTGAGGTATTGCAGGGGTCCAGTGATAGCAGGGTATACAAAGTGCCTGGTACAGAGAGAAGGCTGGCCTGGAAGCCAGGAGCTCATTTGAGGCATAGACTGCTTGACCTACATCATCTTAATAATTGAAGGTTCTTCATTCTTTCAAGTCCCCCTGTATGTTTTACTTCCTTAATTTAAACTGTAGTGACTGGGGCCATTGGCCTTCACAGAGCCCATGCAAGATCGTGGGCTGCGTAGCTACCTATCCCATGCCCTCTGCCCCTGACCTGTCCTCACTCTTGTCTCCCACTGAGCTGGTGGAAGAGCTGCCCCTGAGGCCACCCAAGGGCTACTGCCCTGCATTCTCCCCGGCTACCCAGCCCTTCAGAGAAACATCTGGGTTCATCTTAGAACCATGCTCTGAGGGCCTCAGGCCACCTTGTTTGCCTTCACCTTTTCCACGAGTAGACGGCCAAGGGCAGCTGGCTGTGGCCCCAGTAGCCAGATCCCACAAAAGGGAGGGGTGGGTAGGTTCAACCCCTCCCTGCACTTCCATGCATAGGAGGGGCCCTCATAGGCCCCAACCTCATCTAGGGCCCCTCTCACTGAACGGGCTCCGTCCCAGAACCCTATAGCCTCCATCCAGAGAGGCAGGCACTGAGCTCATCACAGGGGCCAAAGCTGCTGGGAAGGCCATTCCCAGGCCATCTGGCTGACTTCCCACCCACTATAGGAATGAATCCCTTCCTTTGCCTAAATTCCTACCCGCCCCCCCCCCCCCCGCCATCCCCCACCGCCACAGTGTGTGTTCTGCTGCTACTGCTTGGATACTTCCTGGGAATCTATACTCTTGGCCACTAGAAACTGTCTCTGCTCTGCTTCTAGCCATATGGGAAAGTGCCTTTGTTTTACTGTGAACTGAAAAATTCAGGATTCAAAACTGTGTGTGTTACGAGACCTCAACTGGTGAGAAATCATACAGAATAAAACACTGAAAGAAACAGACCAATGTTAATAGTGTTGGTCTCTGGGTGATGGGATTATGGGTGACTTCTCTCTCTTCCTTTTTACACTTACCTGTGCATTTCAAGAGGAGCCCGGGTGGCGCAGTGGTTAAGCACTCAGCTGCCAACTAAAAGGTTGACGGTTAGAACACACCAGCTGCTCAGCAGGAGAAAGATGTGGTAGTCTGCTTCTGTAAACATTACAGCCTTGGGAACCCTATGAGACAATTCTACTCTGTCCTATAAGGTTGCTATAAGTCGGAATCTACTTGATGGCAATGGGTTTGGTTTTGGTTTGGTACATTTCAAACTTCCTATGATGAGCATAAAAAAAAGAAAGTTGCAATTGAGTTGACTCCTATTCGTGGTGACCTAGTGTGTCAGAGCAGAATTGTACTCCATAGGGTTTTCAATGGCCAATTTTTGGGAAATAGACATCCAGGCCTTTCTTCCAAGGCACCTCTGGGAGAACTCGAACCTCCGACCTTTTGGTTAACAGCCAAGTGTGTGAGCCATTTGAACCACCCAGGTACTCCTATAATAAGCATACCTGGGGAAAACAAACTATAAAAGAAAGCGGAGAAGGGAAAGGAAGAAAGGACAGAAAGAGAAATGTAGGCACAAAGAGAAGATGGAAAGGAAGGCAGAGGGCTCAGGACGAGGCTCCTGACACCACTCTCAAACCCCTTCTCCCAAGGGCGCGCACACATTCAAATAGGCATTACCTCTCCTGACATGGGCCTGCGATCTCAGCTCCCCCAGCAGGGAGGCCTCTCGGTCCTGCATCTTGGACAGCCTTTCCTTCATGCCGCTGATGTTGCTGTGTAGCCCCCAGGCACTGCAGAGCTTGGGCAGACTGTCTTCTTGGTCTGCCAGCAAGGAGCCCTCTGGTGCGTCCAAGGGGTAGAATGCCACCTGCAATGCCACGGTGTTTAGGAGTGTAGAGAAGAGAGGGGCCCCGATTCCAGAGCCCCAGCCTGCCCTTGTGAGGGCACTGCTGCTGTCTGGCTGCACTCACACATGCTGAGCCCAAAGACAGGGTGAGAGACACAGATGTAGGAGATGACATTGAGGCCATGTTGCCAACTGACTTTTCTTAAGTTGTCCTTTATTAAAGGTGGGAGCCTAAAAATTATTTTTGAAATTGTCCTGGCTGGTGAAATCCAGGAATCACTGAAAGAGCAGCCCCTCATATTCAGAGTAGGAATCACTGAAATGATCCAGCTGTTCATGTTCAGAGGAAGAAGCAGAGATCTAGAGAGACAGGATTTGGTTTAAAGCTGCATAGCTAGAGCCCTGGTATGGGGTTTTGCTTGTTATGTTGTTATGTGCTGTCAAGTCGGTTCCGACTCATGGTGACTATACTTATGACCGAACGAAACGCTGCCTGATCCTTCCCCATCCTCACAATTGTTGCTTTGTTTGAGCCCATTGTTGCAGCCACTGTGTCAATCCATCTTGTTGAGGGTCTTCCTCTTTTTCACTGACGCTCTGCTTTACCAAGCATGATGTTCTTCTCCAGGGACTCATCTCTCCTGACAACATGTCCAAAGTACATGAGACGAAGTCTTGCCATCCTCGCTTCTAAGGAGCATTCTGGCTGTACTTCTTCCAAGACAGATTTGTTCGTTCTTCTGGAAGTCCATGGTACATTCAATATTCTTCCCAACACCATAATCCAAAGGCATCAATTCTTTACACATTTGTGGTTAGAGCAAGGCTTCTCTCTGAGTCAGACCTGGGTTTGAACTATGGTTCTTCCCTCCCATTTGTTATGTGACCTGGGACAAGTGTCTTTAGCTTCCTATATTTTAATTCTTCATTTACAAACTGTACACAATAATTCTAACTATTTAGGGTTACTTCTGAAGATTACATGAAGGAACATCCATAAAGTGCCTGACACATAGAAATTTTTTATGTTTGTGGCCTATTGTTATTATTTTGGGTCAGTGGTTCTAAAAGTGTGGTCTGTGGACCCCTGGGGATCACCGAGATTTTTTTACCTCATAGATCCCCTGAAAGGTGGGTCCACGCAAGGTACAAGAGACCAATGGGTTTTAATGTGACCTACTATGAAAAGTCCATTGATGTGGTCACAGAATCCACCTTGCAACTAGCCTTTAAGTAACTTCCACCTGTCAAGTTTTGGTGTGGTAGCAAAGAAGAATATTCTCAATTATCTGAAAAGGCATATAAAAGAGCAAATAATCTGAGAAGCTGGACTATATGAAGAAGAATGGGGCATCAGGATTTGAGGAAGACTCACTGATGACTTGTAACATGTAGATGACACCACCTTCCTTACTGAAAGTGAAGAGGACTTGAAGCACTTACCGATGAAGATCAAAAACTACAGCCTTCAGTATGGATTACACCTCAACATAAAGAAAACAAAAATCCTCACAACTGGACCGTTAACCAACATTATAATAAACAGAGAAAATTTTGAAGCTGTCAAGAATTTCATTTTACTTGGATGTGCGATTAACGCCCATGGAAACAGCAGTCAAGAAGTCAAACGACATATCGCATTGGGCAAATCTGCTGCAAAAGGCTTCTTTAAAGTATTAAAAAGCAACGATGTCACCTTGAAGACTAAGGTGTGCCTGACCTAAGTCATGATGTTTTCAATCATCTCATATGCGTGCAAAAGCTGGACAATGAATAAGGAAGACCGAAGAAGAATTGATGCTTTTGAATTAAGGGGTTGGTGAAGAATATTGACTATACCATGGACTTCCAGAAGAAAGAAGAAATCTGTCTTGGAAGAAGTACAGCCAGAATGCTCCTTAGAAGCAAGGATGGCAAAACTTCATCTTGCGTACATTGAACCTGTTATTAGGAAGGACCAATCCCTGGAGAAGGACGTCATGCTTGATGAAGTAGAGGGTCAGTGAAAGAGAGGAAGATCCTCAACAAGATGGACTGACACAGTGGCTGCAACAACGGGCTCAAGCAGAATTATGAGGATGATGCAGGACCGGACAGTGTTTCGTCCTGTTGTACATGAGGTTGCTGTAAGTCAGAACCGATTCGATGGCACCTAACAACACCACCTGAAAAGGCTTATAAAAGACTCCTCTCTTTTCCCATTATATATCTGTATGAAGTAGGATTTTCTTCATATACTCCAGTCAAAACCACATATCACAACAGATTGACTGCAGTAGCAGATGTGAGAACCCAGCTGTCTTCCATTAAGTCAGATATTAAAAAGATTTGCAAAAATCTAAAGCAATGCCACCCTTCTTACTAAAATTTCTTTGTTTTGTTTCAGGAAATGCAGTTATTTTTCATAATAATTATGCCATTTAGTACAATAAGTAACGGGTTGATTATTTTCATATATGTTAAATACATATTTAATTATTTTATTAGCTTTAATTTCTAATATGGTAAATATCAACAGATAAAATCCATATAAACAAATGCTTTGGGGTTCTCAATGATTTTTAGGAGGGTAAAAGTGTCCTGAGATCAAAATGTTTGAGAATCCCTGTTTTTGGAGAAGATCAGGCCAGAGAGATGTCAACAGTCCCCGGAGCCTTCCCCAAACCTGCTGTGCCCTTCGGCCTCACCTCAACTGCTCCCACTCATGGTTCTTCAGGGAAGACCCACCCATGTTATCAGGGTATGGCTGCAGAGGGTGAATAAATATGGAGAACTTGATGCTGGTTTTCTGCCCTCTCCAGCCCTACTCTGTGCCCATTACAGAGGTAAAGGAGGAGGCAGTGGGGTATTGCTCAAGCAGTGAACCACAGAAAGGACCAAGCAGCACTGGTTGTAACAGGAGGCTTCCTGCACAATCCAAGAACACACCAACCAACACTTGGCTGGGCCCAGAGGAACTTCCCGGGTGCCTTACCAGGAACTTAGCTGTCTGGTTGTTCTTGGTGTACTTGTAGAGCCTGCGAAGCTGCTTCGCCTCCAGTTCAGAGAAGAGGGAGACAAATCTCCAGAGCATCCTGCAGGGAGTGGGGAGAGACCAGAGGCTGAGGGAGGTGGAGCACAGACTCTCTCCTCCTCCATTTGTCCTGTGACCAGAACCCACCCAGGAAGAAATGGGCCACTTGCTGCCTACTTGGTGTTGGCTGGGGGGATGGAGAGGTGGGAATTTGCCAGACCCTCTGTCCTTGAACACCCTGTACTGATGATCAGCATCTGCACAAAGAAGGTGATCAATCAGAATTCATTCTCCTTGGAAAAATGTAGAACAAAATTCTAACTCACGAAAAAAGACCAGACTTACTGGTCTGACAGAGACTGGAGAAATCCCGAGAGTATGGCCCCCAGACTCCCTTTTAGTTTGGTACTGAAGTCCCTCATGAGGTTCACTCTTCAGCCAAAGATTAGACAGGCTCATAAAACAAAACGAGACTAAATGGGCACACCAGCCCAGGGGCAAGGATGAGAAGCCAGAAGTGGACAAGAAAGCTGGTAATGGGGAACCCAAGGTCAAAAAGGGGAGAGGGTTGGCAATCAAAGTCACAAAACAATATGTGTATTAATTGTTTAATGACAAACTAATTTGTTCTGTAAACCTTCATTTAAAGTACAATTTAAAAAAGAAAATCATTCTCCTTGGAGTTCAGAAGAGCTCTTTGTCCACTGTGTGTATAGCTAAGGTACAGTCAATGCTCCCCTGAGTAACTAGGGGCATCTTGTTATTTCCATCCCCTCTTCCCCATACCCCCTCCAGGATCCTGACTCCTCCACATAAAGATGAAGAACTCTGGGATCCTGACTGGGGTGTGACCTTGAATGGAGGGAAGATGGCCCAGGAGTGGGGGGGGGGGGGGAAGGGCAACGAAGCTGCCCTACTTCCTCCAGTGCTTGATTTCCCAGGCTCGGCAGTAGTGCTGCAGAAAGGTGTTGATGTGGTCTCCTAGGACCACCAGGCTCCGCTTCATGTACTTCAGCTTCTTTTTCCAGGGAAGGTCCTTGGGCAGGTGCAGCTTTCGCAGGAACTTCTTCAGAGGCCTTAGGTATTCTTTACACTGAGGAAGCAACAGGTGAGAAGAGGAACCGCGGGAGAAAAGAAGATGCAGACGGGTAGTCCCAAGTAACCAGAAGAGTCCAGCCCCCTTGGCCCAAAAAGGATTGTGTGTCTTGGGTGAGGAGGCACCATCAACCCCTACCCCATTCCCTTCCCACAAGTGTGACAAGTGGGGCTATGAGTCTGAGGTTGGCCAATTCCTGACCCAGGTCTCCTGACCCACAGGGAATAGAGGATAGGGGCCCCAGGCTGGAGTCTTACTCACAATTTTGAAGGTGTCCGGACTCAGACCCTTTGCATGGTGCACGAGGGAGTCTCCAGCAGGGATGGTGCTGGATCTCCTCTCCAAGCAGTGTACATCAGTCACCTGGGAGGGGACAGGAGACAGCAGTCAGCTGTGGGGCTTGGGCCACTTCTCCTGAGCAGGGGTACTGGGACAACCATTTGTCCAAATGACAGCTAAAGTCTGTCTCCATTTTACTTATGACCTTTTCCTTGACCTAGCACTGAGCTCTGGGCAAAGAAACCTATCCCTGAAAATCTCCACATAGAAAACCTAGAATGTCCCACCAATTTCTTTTATAATAATCATAGCATATTGTACTAGCTAACTTTGTGATGCCCTTGATAAACATTAACTCATTTTATTCTCCCACAAATTCCTGAGGTTAGATGTCATTCATACAGTCCAGCTATATGAATGATATCTAATCTCACAGAAGCACTTACTGATGAAGATCAAAGACTACAGCCTTCAGTATGGATTACATCTCAACATAAAGAAAACAAAAGCCTCACAACTGGACCAATAAGCAACATCATGATAAAACGAAAAAAGATTGAAGTTGTCAAGGATTTCCTTTTACTTGACCCACAATCAACACCCACAGAAGCAGCAATCAAGAAATCAAATGATGTATTGCATTGGGCAAATCTGCTGCAAAAGACCTTTTTAAAGTGTTAAAAAGCAAAGATGTCACTTTGAGGTCTAAGCTGCCCCAACCCAAGCCATGGTCTTTTCAGTCACCTCATATGCCTGCGAAAGCTGGACAATGAATATGGAAGGCTGAGGAAGAATTGATGCCTTTGAATTATGGTGCTGGCAAAGAATATTGAATATACCATGGACTGCTAGAAAAATGAACAAATCTGTCTTGGAAGAAGTATGGTCAGAATGCTCCTTAGAAGCAAAGATGGCAAGATCTTGTCTCACGTACTTTGATAACATGTACTTTGGACATATTATCAGCAGGGACCGGTCCCTGGAGAAGGACATCATGCTTGGTAAAGTAGAGGGTCAGTGAAGAAGAGAAAGACCCTCAATGAGATAGATTGATACAGTGGCTGCAACAATGGACTCAAATAAAGCAACAATTGTGAGGATGGAGGGGGCCCAGGCAGTGTTTCACTCTAAAGTACATGGGGTTGCTATGAGTTGGAAGTGACTCGATGGCACCTAATAACAAAAACAGATTATCATTATCCCTGTTTACAGATGAAGGCACTTAGGCACCTAGAGATTTAAGTGACTCTTTGAGGATTGAATGAGCAGAGATTCATTTGCTCATTCATTCAGCAAATATTTATTGAGTACCCAAGTCTCAGGTGAAGGATCCCTGGTGGAATAGTGGTTAAGTGCTAGGCCGCTAACCAAAAGGTTGGCAGTTCAAATCTACCAGCCACTCTTCAGGAGAAAGATGTGTCAGTCTGCTTCTGTAAAGACCTAAAGCCTTGGAAACCCTATGCGGCAGTTCTACTCTGTCCTATAGGGTCGCTATGAGTCAGAATCAACTCGATGGCAATTGGTTTGGTTTGGTTTTTGGTAAGTCTCAGGTTTACCCCTTTACATCTCTAACATTTAGCAGCAGGCCATCCATCTAATGGGCACTCGGGAAAAATGTGTGATGGTGATGACGAGCAGAAACTTTTCTGACAACAAAACTGGGGCAAAGAAACTGAAAATTAATGAAGCCAAAGAGACTGTGAAATAATGCTAGAAGTCAGAGCACAGGATTAGACTGATACGACAGTATCACTTCATCTATCAAAAGTCTCTCTGAAAAGTGAGCATTAATTTCCGCCTGTGTTCAGTGGGAACAAGGAAGATTTCGGCCTAGAGCCTTCAAGGGGAGAGACCTCGGGAAAGGGACTGTGATGCATAGAGAGGAGAGGGTATGGAAGACGACTGGCTCCTCAGGCTCTAGAGAGAGGGGACTCAGCTTAATCAACTCCATAAACCACACACCACACAAACACATGCACAGACCATAACACACACACACAACACACACACACAAAAGAGCCCTTGTGTCTTCACAACCAACAATAACATGGGACCCCTTCCCATCATCTTGCCAGGAATATATGTCCTTGATAAATATTTCTTTGAATTAATTAACCTTCTCTTTTTCTCTAGGCCTCTTGCTAACTCAAGGACCCCACCATTTTTTCCTTCTTTTCTTCTCCCTTCGGTTTCATGGTCTCTGCTTTCTGAAACCAGATGCTCACTGACTCTCTTTCCATCCTTCCCTCACACCTCCAGCCCCATTTCACCTTCTCTAGTGGCTTGTCCCCTTCACCCCCTTGCCCATCTGAAGCATCCATCTCAACAGGTGCACTGGGGGGCTCCAGGGTGGCACTCCTCATGTTCCCTTAGGCTTCTGACCCGCTGCTTCTGTGACCTGAGCATCTCAGGGAGTGGGCAGGTTGGCTCCAGAACTCAGAGCAAAACCATGGCAACTGCCAACACACAGCCCAGTCCCCTCCCCCCATACCCTCATTCTCAGGGGTCACTACCAGCCATCCCCCTAAACTGGGAACGGGACTAGGGAACTGAGCAGAGGTGTGGGGTGGGCCCAGGACTTTGTCAGAACTCACAGCTGGTCAGGTGGGGTTGGCATCCCTTCTCCAAAGAGAACTGTCAGATGCTGTTGATTTTGACCCTTGTAAGACTTCTGAAGTAATTTTCCTGCGTGTATACCATTTCTGCCTCCTTAGTTACACCACGGGCTCCCTGAGTGTGAGGACCAGAATTTGTAACATTCCTTTCTGGGTTTGGGATAAAGGACTAGAGGGTGCGCTGAAAGAGAACGGACTACAGTAAATCTCTGTTGAGGTCTTCTCTTCTATCCTCCTGTAGCCTTCAGGAAGTTAATAAACCAATTGTGTTGGGTGTTGTAGAGTGGAGCTGTTTTTAAGAGCGGGTGTACAAAAATAATAGCTCTGATGTATTATCTCAATTAACCTTCACAACAATCTTCCCTGGGGTAGGTGCCAGGCCAGTAGAAACTTCATTTCACAGAGAGGAGCCGAGACGCATAGATGTAACTTGCTTAGGTTCACGTTCGCGAAGCAGGGCCGGGGGTTTCGGTCTGATTCCGACAGCTCTGGCTTTTGCCACCGGCACTGCCCTCGGGGATCCGAGGCAGCAGGAGGACTCGCGGTAGGCCAGGTGCAGCTGTCTCGTTGACTCACCTGACCCGGAGGCGATCGGGTGCACCGGGTGCAAGCCTCGCCCCTTGCCCCTAACGCGGGAGAGGTGTCCCCTTGCGGCCTTCATTTACGTCCCCGGCGGGTTCAGGGTGGTGATAAAGACCGTTGCGCCCCAGTTTGCTTACTTAACCCACATTTTCTTCCCTAGAATGCTGAACTCCATCTCCTGCCGCTTGCCTTCCTGTCCTCAGGCCTGAGTTCCAGTTTCTCCAGCCCAGTTTGACTCCATTCCTCTCCTGTCTTCGCTGGCACTGAGTCAGACAGCCGCCTGCCGACGGAGCCCGGGCTTGGTCGCGACGCTCGGTCCTCGCAGACCTCTCTCTTGCCATCTAGCGGCGGCGTGGGCACATGACCGGGACACTGTGGCTCTTGACTGCTTTCTGGCCAATAGCCGGTGCCTGGGGTTTGGAGAGTTCCGTTTGAGTCAGAGACTCTTTTTCACTAGCTCCCTATGTCATCGTGTTTAGCTAATGTCTTTGATTTCTTTGAGGAGGAATAAAAGTTCCCACTTCTCAGTCGCCAAATTGGCAGATCTGGTCTCTGAGCTCTAATTCAGGGTTATTCAGGACCGGGCAGAGTTTCATTCTGTTGTAATAGTGCCACTATGAGTCGGAACCGACACGATGGCACCTAACAACAACAACATGCAGCTAGCTATAAAGAAGGATAATCATGTTAGCGAGAGTAAGGGTGATCATTGGCAAATAACGTATGTATTTCAAAATGTTAAATGGACGTTCCCCTTGACTCATCAATTCTACTTCTAGGAGTTAGTCCTAAAGAGAGATGTATGTGTGAGGGCTGTTATAATAGTGACAAATCGGAAACACCTGAAATGTCATCAATAGGAAAGGGTAAATAAATTGTGGTATATTCATACAATTATTAAAAATGCTACTCTGTCTATATTTATTGACATAAAAAACAGGAACTAAAACAGCATGTATGGTATGGTTCCATTTTTGTAAGTATGTATTTATATATACATAGGAAAAAAGTCTTGAAGAATACACTTCAAATGCCAAAGGTAATTTTTCACTTTCTTTGCCTATTGTCTATGTGTGTGTGTTGTTGTTGTTGGTTTTTTACAATGGATGTGCTTTACTTTTACAGTCAGGAAAAAAAGTGAGTTGTGTCTGTTTTTAAAATCTATTCACAAGGAATAAATGACACCATATAAAACATTATATAATAAGTTTAAAAACGGAACACAAAAGGGTATGTATGTTATAATTCACGCCTAGGTAAGTGAACATGAATATGGACCAAGACTAGAAGAAAACACAGTGAAAAAAAGAAATAAGGAACTGAAAAAAAAATATATCCCCCCCCCCCCCAACCCCAGATAGCTACAGTTCAGATTGGGGAACTAAATGTCAGAAGCTCAAAGCTTGTCTGTCCCTGCCTGCTCCTCATTTCACTTCACCCTCCTCTTCCCTCCCAGAGCCTCCAGCAAGCCGTAGATTCTGGACTCCTGCCCGCTTTCCAGAAAGGTTTTATTATCAACCTGAAGAAACAATTGATCTTAATGACAGCTAGAAATAATGGCTCAACACTCAACATTAACTAAGATAAAACAAAAATTGTTGCCTTTGGGAGACATTCTTCAAAATTCAATTGGTCAGTATAAAATGACTATATTGGGCAAGTCAACTCATTCAACAAAGTAATTCTGCCAAAATTTATTTAAAAACCTATATCCATGCACTTTAGGCATCTGGCAGACAGAAAGTTTTATTTTTGCCTAAAAAAAAAAAAAACTAGTTGTAGTCCAGTCAGTCAGTCAGTCAGTTCTGACTCATGGAAGCCCCACCTGTATCAGATTAGAACTGTGCTCCATAGGGTTTACAATGGGTGATTTTTTCAGTATTGGATTACATCTTTCTTCTGAGGCACCTCTGGGTAGACTTGAACCTCCAGCCTTTCAATTAACAGCCAAGCACTTAATCGTTTGTATCACCCAGGGATTCCCCTCCTCTTTATGTAGGCTGGCATACTCCTTGAGGGCACAGACCATTTCATATTCATCATGATTCACTCCGCCCCCTCCAGTACCCGTGGAGCTGAAGAAATTCTTTTTTTTTTTTTTTCCTTCAAGTCATCCATCTTATGTTTATTTCAGGGGATATCTTTCTTAAATATAAGTGTGGACAGAACTCTCTCCAATTAAATGTACATATAATTTATGTCCATGGCATATTACTCAGACCAGAAGACAGAGATGTCTAGGAATAGTTGGTGACTCTAAGTCGAATCCTTAACTTCATTGGAAAATAATATGTGGACTCAGGTTCTTGAGATGGCAACTGCTGCTTGTACAAACACTTGGTATGAATTACACTTATGGATACATGTGAGCACGTGGAGGATAGAAAGAGCCCTGGACTTAAAGGAGGGAGACAAGATAACTACGTTATGCTCCAAGATCAAGCTGCTACTGAGCAGGTCCTGGCTCTGCTCCTATGAGTGGTGGCCTTGGACAAGTCATAGCTTCTCTCTGAGTCTCTTCTGGTTTGTAAAATGAGAATGCTAATATTCCCTCTTTAGGCAACTGAGAGGATTACGTGAGGTAATACGACTGAGTCCGTGATGCATACATATTAAGTGCTCTCTTTTTTTTTAATGGCACGAAGTCTTACACAAATAATAGAAAATTATTTTGAATGCTGCTGAAAGGCCAAGCTGAACTATACTCATGAAGAAATGAAGTTTAAGCCACAGTGAGGAAACAACCTTGCACTATTCCACAGCCATGTAGGCCTCCTAATCTGGTCTTTGAAATTGTCCTGCCTCAGGGCCTTTGCACAGGCCTCTGATAATCTTGCTCATCAGGATGCCATGACAGGCTCTTTCACATTCTTCTCAGGCTCATTTTTCCTGACCCCCTTATCTAAACTAGTCACCTGCCTATTATTCTTTTCCACAACACCCTGTTTATTTTCTTTGTATGTAATCATCTTGATTCTTCTTCCCTTTGTTTATTGGCCACCTTCTCTATTAGAATGTAATCTCTCAGGGAGCAGGATTCCTGCCTCTCTTGTTTACTAGACCTGGCACATTGTAGATGCTCAATAAATGTTGTGAAATGAAAGAGTCTATCCCTGAGAAGATTTCTTCTGTTTTGAGTTAATGACTGATTTTGAAGATAAGTACCCAGTTACTGTTGAGTCCATTCCGACTCATGGTGACCTCAAGTGTGTCAGAGTAGAACTGTGCTCCATAGAGTTTTCAATGGCTCATTCTTTGGAAGTAGCTCACCAGGCTTTTTGGAGAAATTCTTGAATGTTCTGAATTCAATGGACGTGGAAAACAACTTTTGGCATCTACTGCCTATAATTCCTCTCACTTGAAGATATGTCCATCTTTCTATCCTGGTTAAACAGTGGCAGAGATTTTTTTGTTTCCCCAAAGAACTCTATCCTTTTCTTTGATAAGAAACCCCAGGGCATCTGAGAAATGCCAAAAGAGGCCTCTTGATGACTCCTTCTCTGAATTATTTAATTTTCCAATTAAAATTGTATCTAGACTCCAAGAAAAGAAGGGCCACTTAGTTTCCTGTCATAACTGGAGTACTGAATCTGTGGGACATGCCAGCAACTCCCAGCTGAGGACCAAGGCATCCATACTCCAAGGCCACCAGAGCACAGTCTGAATTTCCTTAAGGCAGAGAGGCTTTTACACTGATAGGTTTGAGGAAGTCGACAAACCCTTTGAAACTCTCATATAGCAAGTGTCTGTGAGCCCCCATAGCCTTCAGAAAATCAGACAGGTCCATCATCCCCAAAAAGGAATCAATGACCTAAGAGTGTGGACCTTCTTGTCAGCAGTGGCTTTTGGGGTCAGATGTATCTTTAAACTTGAGCTCATAGAAGCCCCTCGAATACAGACACTGAGAAACACCAGAAACAAGGCTAGTCTTGAGAAAAGGAGAAAAGGGTGGCAGAAGGAAGTCAGGGAGTTAGGGACTAACTATCCCAATTTCAGGCTCAAATGGAGAAATCAGGGACTAAGCAGAAGGCCAGTGAAGTCCATGACCACTCATGGTGAGACTGAAGCCCTGTCCCAGGCACTGTGACCACTGTCTCCACCTCCCCTACCCCAAGCCCCACACCTCCACATTCCCTACAACCACACTCTCCTACCCTCTGCCACCAGCAGCTTATATCCAGGTCCTCACTATGAAAGAAGGTCCTCATGCACTAATATGTGGCCATGTGTCAGGCCTGTCAGAATGGGACCTGCAGACGTGAGGCTTTTCCCTCCCCCGCTGGCAGGACGCAGGCACATCTCTGCTCACAGGTCAGGAGCATCTCCTGCTCTTCTCAAAAGAATTCTCAGAATTGTTTGACACTTTTTTCCTGCCCTCTCGTCTGATATTTACTGTAGTTTTCCATTTCGTGGAGCCCTGATTTAATTCCTTTCTTTTTTCTTGTAGCAATGTTTTAATTTGGGCTTCGTGTACTCTAAAAATATCTTGTCAGGGTATCAAAATAACACTGCAGAATAGCATCCTCAGAATCTTTAGAGCATGTTTCTAAACAGTTTAATGATATGCAAGCTTCTGTGATCATGTCCAATTGCTGGGCCTAATGATATCTACTAGCTCTTTCTGGAAGGTTTTCTTACCTAAGATGGGATTCAGGGAGGTGAGCAGGAGAGAATTGCAGAGTTAATTAATGTTGGACCTGGAAACAATTTTGGAGAGCAAAACATGCTACCTCAAATTTTTCAGGAATTTCTCCCCCCTAAGGACACTCTCATCTTCTCACTCCCAGGGCACTGTATTTGTACTGCCCTTCCTTCAGGCTCAGGTTTAATGCTGTTGGAAGCTAATCTCAGAGATTGCCAGACTTTCCTGATGAAAAAAATCACCTCATCTCAGACTTTCAGAATCATGACCTCCCTTGAAGGCTGGGGGATTAGAATTTTAATTCTTATCATCAGGCAAATTTGGAAAATACTGATGTGGTGAGTTTGAATCTGAATTGGCCCTTGTTTGGGTTTAATTGGGTAAATTATGGACTTCTCCAATCATGTGCTGGAGCTGGCTCTAATAGGCTCACTAGAGCCAATTATTAAATTTTCAGGAATTTTTCTAGCTGTTAAATACAAACATTATTTAAAACTAAATTATATCAACTTACAATTAAATAAACTATACTGAAGACACAGGTAATAAATACTCAAAACCCATCTCTTCCTAATTGTGTTTCTACATTTTACAGTTCTCTGCTCTTGAGATTGTGTACATCTATTGTATCTGTATGGTGGCAACACCAAACAACAGTCTGCTACTGCTCATCTCTTCCCAACTCCACAGTCAGATCATAAAAAGAAAGGAAGGACTGAGAAACTGTCATAGACTGAAGGAGACTGAAGAGACTTGATGTCATGATGTCATGTTGGTAGCTGGAAATTGGTCCTCATGGGAGTATTTACACCACAGAAATCGGTAACACTACAAAGCAAGGTCCTCCTCCTCTCCCCTAAGTTGGTTGTTAAGCACTTATTTACCAGCATACCTGTGCCTCTGAGCCACAATTTCCTCAATGGTCAAAACAAAACAAAACAAACCCCAGAAAAAAACCTATCTCACAGAGTTTCTCTAAGAATTAAATACAGTATAAGCAAACCACTACTGCCATTACCAGTTGTTTTCGAGTTGATTCATGGTGACCCCATGTGTGTCAGAGTAGAACTGTGCTCCATAGGGTTTTCAATGTCAATTTTTTAAAAATTGTGCTTTAGATGAAGGTTTACACCACAAATTAGTTTCTCATTAGACAATTAATACGCATATTGTTTTGTGACATTGGTTGCCAACTCCATGACGTGTCAACCGTCTCCCCTTCTCGACCTTGGGTTCCCAGTTACCAGCTTTCCTGTCTCCTCCTGCCTTCTTGTCCTTGACCCTGAGTTGGTGTGTCCATTTAGTCTCGTTTTGTTTTATGGGCCTGTCTAATCTTTGGCTGAAGGGTGAACCTCAGGAGTGACTTCAGTACTGAGTTAAAAGGGTGTCTGGGGGCTGTACTCTCGGGGTTTCTTCAGTCTCTGTTGGACTAGTAAGTCCGGTCTTTTTTTGTGAGTTAGAATTTTGTTCTACATTTTTCTCCTGCTCTGTCCGGGACCCTCTATTGTGAACCCTGTCAGAGCAGTCAGTGCGGGTAGCCAGGCACCATCTAGTTGTGCTGGACTCAGTCTGGTGGAGGTTGTGGTAGTTGTGGTCCATTAGTCCTTTGGACTAATCTTTCCCTTATGTCTTTGGTTTTCTTCATTCTCCCTTGCTCCAAATAGGGTGGAACTAGTGGAGTATCTTAGATGGTCACCACAAGCTTTTAAGACCCTAGACGCTACTCACCAAAACAGGGTATAGAACATTTTCTGTATAAACTATGTTATGCCAGTTGAGCTAGGTGTCCCCTGAGACCATGGTCCCCAGCCCTCAGCCCAGTAATTCAGTCCCTCGGGGAGTTTGGATGTGTATATGAAGCTTCCATGGCCTTGCCTTGGTCAAGTTGTGCTGGCTTCCCCAGTATTGTGTACTGTCTCACCGTTCACCAAAGTTAACCCTTATCTATTGTCTATTTAGTGTTTTTCCATCCCCACCCCGCCCTTCCCTCATAACTATCAAAGATTATTTCTTTCTGTGTGTAAACCTTTTCGTGAGTTTTTATAATAGTGGTCTCATACAATATTTGTCCTTTTGTGATTGACTTATTTCACTCAGCATAATGCCCTCCAGATTCGCCCATATTATGAGATGCTTCGTAGATTCATTATTGTTCTTTATCATTGTGTGGTATTCCATTTGTGCATATGTACCATAATTTGTTTATCCATTCATCAGTTGATGTGCACTTAGGTTATTTCCATCTTTTTGCTATTGTGTATAACGCTGGAATGAACATGGGTGCAACAGCTCTTATTTCTCTAGGATATATTCCTAGGAGTGGGACTGCTGGATCATATGGTATTTCTATTTCTAGCTTTTTAAGGAAGTGCCATATTGTTTTCCAAAATGGTTGTACCATTTTGCATTCCCACCAGCAGTGGATAAAAGTTCCAATCTCCCTGCAGCCTCTCCAAAATTTGTTATTTTCTGTTTTTTTGATTTGTGCCAGTAATGTTGGGGTGAGATGGTATCTCGTTGTAGTTTTGATTTGCATTTCTCTAATGGCTAGTGATTGTGAGCATTTCCTCATGTGTCTGTTAGCCACCTGAATGTCTTCTTTGGTGAAGTATCTGTTCACATCCTTTAACTATTTTTTAATTGGATTATTTGTCTTTTGTTGTAGAAGTGTTGAATTTTCCTGTAGATTTTAGAGATTAGAACTTTTTTTGATATGTCATAACCAAAAAATTTTTCCTAGTCTGTAGGTCCTCTTTTTACTCTTTTGGTGATGTCTTTCGATGAGCATAACTGTTTAATTTTTAGGAGATCCCATTTATCTGGCTTATCTTCTGGTGTTTATGTATTGTTAGTTATGGTTTGTATCCTGTTTATGCCATGTATTAGGGCCTCAAGCTTTGACCCTATTTTTTCTTCTATGATCTTTATAATTTTTGGTTTTATATTTAGGTCTTTGATCTGTTTGGAATTAGTTTTTGTGTATAGTGAGAGGTACAGGTCCTGTTTCATTTTTTTACACGTGGACATCCAGTTTTGCCAGCACCATTTGTTAAAAAGACTTGTCTTTTCCCCCATTTAATGGACTTTGGGCCTTTGTTGAAGATCAGGTGACTGTAGGTGGATGGATTTACATCTGGGTTCTCAATTCTGTTCCATTGTTCAATGTGTCTGTCATTGTACCAGTACCAGGCTGTTTTGACTACCATAGCTGTATAACAGGTTCTGAAATTAGGTAGTGCGAGTCCTCCTACTTTATTCTTCTTCTTCAATAGCGCTTTACTTATCTGGGGCCTCTTCCCTTTCATATAAAGTTAATAATGAGTTTTTCCATCTCATTAAAGAATGCTGGTTGGTACTGGGATTGAGATTGCCTTGTATTTGCAGATTGCTTTGGGTAGAATTGACATTTTCACAATGTTGAGTCTACCTGTCCATGAGCATGGTATGTCTTTCCATTTATGTAGGTCTCTTTGGTTTCTTGCAGTAGTGTTTTGCAGTTTTCTTTGTATAGGTCTTTTATGTCCCTGGTTAGATTAATTTCTAAGTATTTATTTTTTAGGGACCGTTATAAATGATTCAGTGGTGATTTTTTGGAAGAAGATTGCTAGGCCTTTCTTCTGAGGTGCCTCTGGGTTAACTTGAACCTCCAGCCTTTCAGTTAGCAGGTTAGCAGCCAAGCACATTAACGGTTTGCAAATACAGGTAAAAGGAGCCACCAATGTGCCTGCCACATGATAAGCATTTGGTTAGTATTTGTTTTCTCTCTCTAGAGACCATGAGCTGTTTGAGGGCCTGTCTTAGGCTGGGTTCTCTAGAGAAGCAAAACCTGTAAAGTGTATAAATATGTACATAGAGAGATTTATATCAAGGAAATGGCTCATGCGATTGTAGAGTCTGGAATGTCCCAAGTATGTGGATCAGGATACAGGCTTCTCCTCATTCACAGTGCTGCAGGGGCTGGCGAACCCAGGACCAGCAGGTGGGAGAGAAGGGCTCTCGTTCACAGGCTGTGAAGATCGATGAATCCCAAGACTGGCAGGCAAGACCACAAGGCTTCTCCTGATTCACGTAGCTGCAGGAGCTGGCAAACCCAAGATCAGCGGGTCAGAGAGCAGGGCTCTCACTCACAGGCTGTGAAGATCTACAGATCCCAAGATTGGCAGATAAGCTGCTAGCTCAAGTCCCAAGAACCGAAGGTCAGATGAACAGGAGGCAGCTGCAGGATCCAGAGCAGGCAAAAGCCAGAACGTCCACTTGTATTCAGATGCAGGCCACACGCCCAAAGAAACTCCTTTTCAACTGATTAGCTACTCACAGCAGATCCCATCATGGAGGTGATCACATATAATCACTGAGAACCATGGCCCAGCCAAGTTGACACACAGTCTTAACCATCATAGGGCCGAATCCTGCTTAAATCAGCTTTATAATCTCCAAGTCTCTGTTACAGGGGCTCAATAAGTTTTTATTGAATTGAATAAAAATAATGGATTGATGTTCCTGGAATGAATAAAGAAGAAACCTTATTATCTTAACAGCTGGCACCAGAATCACTTTTAGGAAAGGAAACAACTTTATAAGCTGTTAGGGCAGAAGGTGAGACCTGAGGGCATGGTAGGAGTCTTATCACCAAAGAGATAGCTAAGCTGCTTGGAAACAGAAAATGAGAAGAATTTGGCCTTTGTTTTTGTTTTTAATCTAGACAATGATGCCAGAGAGAGAGGAGAGAAGGGGCACTGAAGAGGCAGAAGCCAGCAAAATAGAGATGAGGAGAGGTCACCATGGAGTGAGTTGGGGGTGGGGAAGAGTCAAGACTACACTTCCAATGAGACGTTCCTGGCCAAAAGGATTTATGTGAATTGTATTCGTTTGCTGTAGGCTATAGACGTCATTATAACCCACAGGCCCTCAGTGAAATTTCTACTCTACTCAACAGTTTTGGATTTGTGTTTGTTTTGGAGTGGGATGAATAAAAAAGAAGCTGAGCTGTCCTACTTTGGGTGCAGGCTGCCAGTGAAAGATAAAGGAACAGCCACAAGATATGGCATAGAAGTAAAAATGTGGCAGAGGAAGGAAATCCAATAAGAAGGGACCACCATGATGGCATAAATTCTTGGGAATTTGGAGAAATCTTGAAAAGGACTTTGGACTTCCATAGTCTGTAAACTGAACATCTGAGTCAATTTTATCTAGCTCTTAAGGAGTCAGAGGACTCCAGCTGCCAATGGGTTAATTCAATTATCTTTAAAATTTCAGAGCTGTATAATATTTCATTCCTTGACCAGTGAGCACTAATACATTTTGGCTAATTCCCATAGTTTAGAGTGTTAGACTTTGAGAAAACTCTTTGTCTTTTTGTACTCCTGCTTGAATTAGGAACATTTTGCGTAAATTCGTAAAACCTAAGGCCATTATAGGGTCTCTCTGAGTCAGAATCAACTCGATGGCAATGGGTTAAGGCCATTATAATGTCAAATTACCCTTCTCCCTTATGAAATGGCTTTTGACGCCCATCAAAATCTGAACTATCCAAAGAAAAAAGTAGGAAAATGGAAAAATAATAACTTTACGATGGAGAAACCTAACAAATACATTAAACAGTTAATAAAAGTTAACATTACCAATGATGTCATGTGGATATCATGTATGATATGCTCTGATCTGATGTGATGAGAAGGCACTTCACCTCCAAAAATTCATAACTCTAATCATGAAAAAAACATTAGAGAAACCCACATTGGGGGACATTCTGCAGGATACCTGATCTGACTGTTAAGGTCATTAAAAAACAACAACCACAAAACAAAATGAGGCTTAGAAACTGTCATAGACCAAAGAAGACTTGGAAAACATGACAAGTAAATGCAATGTAGTACCCTGAAATGGAACAGAAAGAGAACATTAATGGAAAAACTGGTGAAATCCAAATGAAGTCTGAAGTTTAGTTAATAATAACATACCAATGTCTATCTCTTAGCATTGACAAATATACCACGGTAGTGTAGGATGTCAACAATGAAAGAAATTGGGTAAAGGGTATACAGGAGCTCTCCATATTATCTTTACAACTTTTCTGTAAATCTGAAATTATTTCCAAATAAAAGTTTTATTAAAAAAAAAATCTGAGCTACATAGCCTTTGGTCTGACTCAGGGAACCTACATATCCTTACATTCTCAACTTTTCTGTTTAAGCCAATATAATGATGTGGTTTTGTTCTTGTCACATGGCAGAGTAGGTTTCAGGGAATCTTAGTTTATTCTCATTGGCAAAGAAACAATAACACCTTTTCTTTAGTCTACAAAGAGAGATGTGCTCAGGAACCAGGTCCCAGGAAAGACATTCTCCCTTAAACTGCTTCTGTAAGACCAAACCTGCTTTCTTCCCAGGCCTGCACACTGGGATGAATTACCCGTGAATGCTTCATTTGTGCAACCATCATATATTGAGTACAACTCTGTGCAGAACTCTGTCCTTGGTAGTTGTGTAAGAAGGGAAGAAAGGCACAAGGAACAAGGAAAGCAGGCTTCATCTGAAAGAGGTTTACAGTTGGTGGAAAGTTTCATATCCACACATAAATCCATCATGACAGTACTGAGAGAGTGATGTCTCCGTAAGTGCAAAGTCCTCATGCTCGAGGTTGAATCCAAAGGACTAGGGAGAAGCAGAGCATGAAAGTTGACAGGTGTTAGGCAAGAAACATTTCCTAAAATAAATAATTTGTGAGCCAAATTTGATGAATTGATGAAGGGAGGGACTAGCATTTCTCTTGGTGGAAGAAATGGTATGGGCAAAGTCATGTAGGTAGTAAGACAGAAGAATTGTGTGGAGAAAAAAAATCACATTAGCTTGCCTAAAGTGGAGAAGCCAGATTAGAGAAAAGAGATGAGAATGTCAGGGAAGGTAGCCACTCAAGTCAAGGGCAGTATCTATGATATCATCGACAGGTAGAGAAGTGAATCACTTGAGTTAGAAAAGAGAAATGAGTTAGGGAAAAGGAGTGGGAAAGGAAAAGGAGAACTCATAAGGGGCATGGCAAAGTGAGGTATTTGAGGAGCATAGTTTCTCCACCCATTAGATTCAAGGAAAGAAATTCCTCACCTGTGGAAGAGAGCCATATTTTGTGTTTATAGTATTAGCCTGTCGAACTTGCAACAAATACGCACAACAAGTATTTATTGAGCACTTCCACTATGCCATCCAAGACCCTGGGGATGCAGAAATGAGTGAAACAGGCTCAGTTCCAGCCCTTGTGGAGCTTACTGTCTAATGGGGCGGGGGAGGGAAGGAGGCATCAATCAAGTAATCCCAGAAATTTATAATTATGATGACAAGATTTGACATCAGGTTTGATGAGAGCTAAAACAAGGGAATCTGCGATTAAGAAATCTTCATATTACTAATTTATTTACTAATTTATTTTCCCAGGTTCTCTGATACTGGAAAAGGGAAATCCTAATAGGGACAAAGAAATTTCTCCTTTAGAAAAGAAGGATATTGCCATTTAAGTTTGTGCACTTGTTTCATAGGATTTTTTCCAGTTTTTGAAAATCAACTTAAACCAAACTAAACCCATTGCTGTCAAGTCCATTCCAACTCATAGCAATCCTATAGGACAGAGTAGAACTGCCCCATAGGGTTTCCAAGGCTATATATCTTTATGGAAGCCAACTGCCACATCTTTCTCTTGTGGAGTGGCTGCTGGGTTCGAACCACCCACCTTTTGATTAGCAGCCAAGAACTTTAACCAATTTAACCACTGCTGCCACCAGGGCTCCTTAAATATCAACTTAACTGAGGAAATTTTTATATAAATTATAATTACTTAATTATATAAAATGTATCTGTCTTAGTTATCTAGTGCTGCTATATCAGAAATACTATAAGTGAATGGCTTTAATAAACACATTTATTTTCTCACAGTTTAGGAGGCTAGAAACCTGAATTCAGGGCATCAGCTCTAGGGGAAGGCTTTCTCTCTCTGTCAGCTCTGTGGGATGGTCCTTGGCTCTTCAGCTTCTGTTTCCTAGTTCCTTGGAGATCTCCATGTGACTTGGGATCTATCTTCCCCCTCATCTCTGCTTGCTTAATCTGCCCCATTTATATTTTGTAAGAGGTTGACTCCAAACACACCCTACACTAATCCTGCCTCATTAACATAACAAAGAAAACCCACTCCCAAATGGGATTATAAACCCAGGCATAGAGATTAGGATTTATAACAAGTATTTTGGGGGGATACAATTCAATCCATAACAGTACTCATTTTAAGTATACATACAGTTGAGCAAATTTTAATATATCTATATAACCTTTACGACCACAATCAAGATATGGAATATTTCTGTCACCCCTAAAAGTCGCCTTTTATCTTTTCTTAGTCAATCCTCATTCCTCCCACAAACCCCAGCCCCAGGCAAACATTGATCTGTTTTCCACCATCCTAGATTAGATTTGTCTACTCTATAGCTTCATGTGAATAAATCATGCAGGACGTACGCTTTCATGCCTGACTACTTTTGCTCTGCATAATGTTTTTGAGATTCACCCACGTTGTTGCATCTATCAGTAGTTCATTCTTTTTATTGCTGAGTTGTATTCCATTGTATGAATACACCAGTTTGTTTATGCATTCTCCTATGGATGGATTCTTGGACTATTTCAGTTTTTGACTACTATAAATAAAGCTGCTATGAGCATTCATTTACAAGTCTTTGAGTGGATATTTTTATTTCTCTTGGGTAAATACCTGGGAGTTGAATTGCTGAGTCATATGGTAAGTGTATATTTAGCTTTGCAAGAAGCTGCCAACCTAATTTTTCAAAGTGGCTTTCATTTGCATTCCAATCAACAACATATGAGAATTAATTTTTGTGCATAGTGTAAGAAAAAGGTCAGAATTCTTTTTTTTTTTAAACATATGGATATCCAGTTGTTCCAACACTATTTGTTGAAACAACTTGTTTTAAACTTAGTGGCTTAAAACGTAAACATTTATTATCTCGCACAGTTTCTGTGGGTCAAGAATCTGGCAGTGGCTTAGCTTGGTGATTCTGACTCATTGTGTTTTATGAGGTTGTAGTCAAGATGTCAGCCTAGCCTGCAGTCATCTGAAGCCTTGACTAGAGTTGGAGGACCCACCCCCAAGGTGGCTCATTCACACACCTGGAAACTTAGTTCTGGTTGTTGGCAGGAGGCTTCAGTTCCTCACTATGTGGACCTCTCCATAAGGCTGCTTGAGTCTCCCCACAACATGGCAGCTGACTTCCCTCAGAAGGAGTGATCAGAGAGAAAAAAAGGGCGGAGAGAAGGCGCAGAGAGGAAGGCACAATACCTTTTATGACCTAGTGTATTAGTTTTTCATTGCTACTGTAATAACTTACCACAAGTTTAGTGGCTAAAAACAACACAGATTTATTATCTTAGAGTTCTGTAGGTTGGAAGTCTGACATGGGCCTCACTGGGATAAAAGGAAAGAGTTGGAAGGACTGTGCTCCTTTCTACAGACTCTAGGAGAGAATCTGATTCTTTACCTTCTCCGGCTTCTGGAGGCCACCCACATTCCCTGTCTCATGGCTCTCTTCTTCAGTCTTCAAAGCCAGCAACATTTGCATCTCTTTGACCATTCTTCTGTAGTCACATCTCCTTCTGACTCCCCTCTTTTGGCCTTCCTCTTCCACTTTTAAGAATCTTGTGATTACATTGGGTCTACCAAGATAATCCAGGCTAATCTCCCTATTTTAAGGTCAGCTGATTAGCCACCTTAATTCTATCTGCAGCTTTAATTCCCCTTTGTCATGTAACTTAACATATTGACACAGATTAGGATGTAACATCTTTGGGAGACCATTATTCCGCATCTTACACCTAGTCTCAGAAGTCACACACAATCACTTCCACCATTTCTATTCTATTCAATGTAAAAGTAAATCATTAATACATCCCACACTTAAGTGGAGGAAAATTAGGCTACCTTTTGAAGGGAGGAGTATCAGAAAAATTGTGGACATCTTTTTAAACCACTTCAATGACTATGTATCCAATTTCACTTACCTTTTGTTTTGTAATATCTACTCTGTTGTAAATCCTATCCAGTGAGTTTTTCATTTCAGATATTATTTCTCTCAATTACAAAAGTTCCATTTGGCTCTACTTTATATCTTTCATTTCTTTCCATATTATGTTCATGTATTCTTTTACATACTATAATATATGTATAATAGATATTTTATCATTCTTATCTGCTAATTCTACCATCTCTGTCATTTCCATGTCTATATCTATTGCTTAACTTTCTCTTGGTTATTTTTTTCTTGGTTCTTGGCATATCGAGTAATTTTTGACAGGATGACATTGTTGAGTATTTTGGTTTCGTAGTCTTCTTTTAAAGCAGATAGGTCTTTGTTCTTCCAGGTAGTTAAATTACTTTCAGATTACTTTGATGTTTATGAACTTGTTTTTAATCTTTGTTAAGACAAGTCTAGAGGATACTTTAAGGCTAATTTAGAACTATTAGTAAGTTTTGACTCTTCTGGAGTCTCTACTGAATGTCTCGAGTGGTCACTGAGGTCTTTCTACTCTGATTGGTCAGAACTTAAATGTATTCTAGCACTGTATGAACTCTGGGAAGTGTTCAGTTACATCTCCTCAGTTGTTCTTTGCTCAGCTTTCTACAATTTCACTCTATATGTGGATACATTAGCATTCATCAAGGACTCAAATCCCTCTGCAGGTTTTTGGAGTTCTTTTCTGCATACCTCCTTACTTTTTAAAATTCTACTCAGGAACTTTCAGCCACCTCAGGTTCCATGAACTCCAATCTCTGTCTCCCCAACTCAGTGAGACTGCCTTGTTCTCCTTGGGATCCTGCTCCCTGATTTACAATCCAGAATGTGCCTCTAGGTAGGAAGCCAGGGCAAGTGCAGAACCCACCTCTTTTATTTTCCTTCTCTCAATGATGTCAGTCAGCTCTGCACTGCCTGTTGTTCAATGTCTGAGAACAGCTGCTTCACGTATTTTGTCTAGTTTTCTAGTTGTTTATGGCAGGAGGGTAAATCTGGTCCCTTTTAGTCCATCATAGTCAGGAACATAAGTTCTCTGTTTCATGACAATTTGATTAGCATAAGCTAGTCTTTGAGAATGCTCAACCTGAATTCATTAAATGGCCAACATGTGCCTTTTAAAGGTCCTAACAATTTCTGAGACTTTTCATAGTGATTATTCCTTGTTTGTTTGGAGATTGTGACACTGAGGCTAAAAAGACACACCTATTTAAGTGTCCTTTTCAAACTAGAAACATGAGAAGTTTGTTTCTCAGCTGCCACTATTTTTAGAGTTTGTGCAGTGGTGGTGTTTCAAGGGAGGTAATCGCAGTCACTTTTGTTATTAGGAGGCTGGTGTGCATCCTCTTTTTACAATTTCTCTATAAACGAAGCCAAGCTTCCAGGTGCCTTTAGTGTGGTAGGTAATGCAAAGACCATTGAAAGGCTGACTTTCAGATTGGCCAACTCTCTCTTAAAGAGGGGTCTCTCCCAGGACTTTAAGGACATGAGACACGGGGGAGTGTTGGTAGGCTGAAGGAAAGGAGCTGATGAATGTCTTCATGTAGACATCTGAGCAACGGCAAAATAAAGGGCCTTTCTTCAACCCACAAAGGTTAATACAAAGGTCAAACCAGAATTTGCCCCTTGAATTCAAAATATCAAAATAGTAATACTCAGGACATAGTCCGTATGCATCAAATAAAACAGAGAACTTTTGTTTCTGACAACGATGGAGTAAAAGGGACCAGATTTACCCTCCTGCCATAAACAACTAGAAAACTAGACAAAAAATATATAACACTTTTTATTTGGAAATAATTTCAAGCTTAAAGAAAAGTTGTAAGAGTAAGAATAGTACAAAGAACACTTGCATACCCTTTACTCAGAGTCACCTATTGTTAACATTTTACTCAATTTGCTTTATTCTCTCTCTCTCTCCCTCTCTCTTTCTATATGTATACACACACATGGAGATATATATGAAACAAATGGATGCAAGGCTGGAAGTGCTCATTCATCTATGCCAATAAACTTAGAAGACAGCTACCTGGCCAATCGACTGGAAGAGATCCATATTTGTGCCAATTCCGAAGAAAGATGATCCAACAGAGTGTGGAAATTATCAAACAATATCATCATTATCACACTCAAGTAAAATTTTGCTGAAGATAATTCAAAAGCAGCTGCAGCAGTACGTCAACAGGGAACTGCCAGAAATTCAAGTTGGATTCAGAAGAAGATGTGGAAAGAGGGATATCATTGCTGATACCTGATGGACCTTGGCTGAGAGCAGAGAATATCAGAAAGATGTTTACCTGTGTTTTATTGACTATGCAAAGGCGTTTGACTGTGTGGATCATAACAAACTATGGATAACTTTGCGTAGAATGGGAATTCCAGAACACTTAATTGTGCTCATGAAGAACCTGTACGCAGATCAAGAGGCAGTTGTTCAGACAGAACAAGGGGATTCTGCATGGTTTAAACTCAGGAAAGGTGTGCATCAGGGTTGTATCCTTTCACTGTACCTATTCAAATTGTATGCTGAGCAAATAATCGGAGAAGCTGGACTATATGAAGAAGAATGGGGCATCAGGATTGGAGGAAGACTCATTAACAACCTGTATCATGCAGATGACACAACCTTGCCTGCTGAAAGTGAAGAGGGCTTGAAGCACTTACTGATGAAGATTAAAGACCACAGCCTTCAGTATGGATTACACCTCAACATAAAGAAAACAACAATCCTCACAACTAAGCAACGTCATGATAAACGGAGAAAAGATTGAAGTTGTCAAGGATTTCGTTTTACTTGGATCCACAATCAACATCCACAGAAGCAGCAGTCAAGAAATCAAAAGATGAATTGCACTGGGCAAATCTGCTGCAAAAGACCTCTTTAAAGTGTTGAAAAGCAAAGATGTCACCTTGAGGACTAAGGTGCACCTGACCCAAACTGTGGTATTTTCAATCACCTCATATGCATGCGAAGGCTGGACAATGAATAAGGAAGACTGAAGAAGAATTGACGCCTTAGAATTGTGGTGTTGCAAAGACTATTGAGTATACCATGGACTACCAAAAGAATGAACAAATCTGTCTTGGAAGAAGTACAACCAGAATGCTCCTTAGAAGCAAGGATGGCAAGATTACATCTCACATACTTTGGACATGTTATCAGGAGGAATCAGTCCCTGGAGAAGGACATCATGCTTGGTAAAGTAGAGGATCAGCAAAAAAGAGGAAGACCCTCAATGAGATGGATTGACACAGTGGCTGCAACAATGGGCTCAAACATAACAAAGATTGTGAGGATGGCCCGGGACCAAGCAGTGTTTTGTTCTGTTGTAAATGGGGTTGCTATGAGTTGGAACCAACTCGATTGATGGCACCTAACAACAAAAACAACACATACATATTTATATACTTTACTGTTTTTGCTTCTCTAGAGAACCCAGCCTAAGACGTTTGGTACCAAGAGTGGCTCTAGAGAAAAAAATTTGTAAGGATGAGTTTTCTAAATTGGTTCTCAAATGCGGTTAGTCTTAACGATGTTGATGACTCTGCTTCCAGTAGTGAACAGGACACTGCTGATCTGTGAGGTGAGGTGGCAATACAAATACGCAAAATATCATCACCAATAGATCAGGTGTTGATGAGGGTCGAGGTACTGGGTGATTGCCTGTTTGATACCTTTCTACGATGTGTCATAATGAGAAGTATAAGGAAGCTGGTTTGGTGGTCCTACTTTCACTAGACAAGGTGGTGAAAGATAGAGATGAGCTCAGGGCTTCATCAAAACTCAAGCACCACATAAATGACCTCAATGTTTCCACTTGTGCTTTGAAAGAAAGCCTTATTTCTTGTAGTAACAGAGCTGATATTGCCAAAAACCAAACCCAGAGTCTTACCATAACAGTGGCTGAATTACAATGCCAACTCAATTCCTAACCTTGTTAAAGTGAGGGCATTGACTGGAAAGAAAAAAAAAGGAAAAGGGATCCTGAAACTTGGGATGGGGACATATGGGCAGATAATCAGGAAGCTGGGGACACTGAGCCCCTAAATTCCATTGAAGCACTCCTGCCAACAGAACCAGCCTTCTCACTCCCATCTGAAGAGATTTTTCCATCTTTGTCTGCTAAATGACCCTCCCTAGTAAAACCATTAGCTCCTCCATGCCCATCTGATGGTGATTGACCCAGCTCTGTCTGAAGAGTGTTTGAGTCATTGCCTGGGGCATTGCCTGAGGCAGATACCTTACAAGACAATGTTGAATATTCTAAAAACACATCCCCACCACCAATTTTGGCTTTTAGACCTATAACTAGACTTAAGTCCCAGCAAGCCCCAAAACGTGAAATACAAAGTGTGACCCAGGAGGAGGTACACGACACTCCAAAAGAACTGCTTGAGTTTTCTGATACATACAGACAGAAACCTGGGGAATATGTGTGGGAATGGCTATTAAGGGTGTGGGATAATGGCGCAAGGAACATAAAGATGGATCAGTCTGAGTCTATTGATATGGGCCCACTAAACACAGATTCTTCATTCAGTGTTTCAGCTCAAGAAGTTAGGAAAGGATCTAATAGTTTATTTGGTTGGGTCACTGAAGCATGGATTACACAGTGGCCTACACTGAATCAGGTTGAAGGACCTGACCTGCCTTGGTATACTGTAGAAGAAGGTATCCAAAGGCTTAAGGAAACTGACAATCTAGAGTGGATTTATCAGGTTAGATCCACAGACCCACACATGGAGTGCCCAGAGGACACACCTTTTATCACAACAGTGAGAAACAAATTTGTGAAGGGTGCTCCTCGAAGACTGCTGTGATTGCTATTTTATGTAAATCAGATGTGACAGTGGGAACTGCCCTAACTGAATTAAGACACCTAACTACAATGGGGCTGATTGGACCCCGTGGTAGTAAGGGCCAAGTGGCAGCAGTCAATTGACAAAGACCAAGTGGACGTGGTTACTGTAATGGACAGTGGAGTCAAAGCAGTAATCAGAATAGTCTGACTCATATGGACTTATGGTGTTGGCTACTTAATCATGGTTTCCCTAAGAGTGAAGGAGATATGCAATCTACTAAATATTTACTTGATCTGTACAAGTGGAAGAATTCTAGTTCAAATGAACAGCAGTCTAACTCAAATCACCAGAATAGAGAGTCATGGCCCCTCAATCAATTCTTAGACTTGCGCGAGTTTACAGACCCACAACCCCTTAAATGAAGGGGAGGCTGGGTCCCCTTGAGGAAGGACTCCAATACACTGCCAAAAAGTCATACTGCTAATCTTTCTCCCAGCCTTCTCCAAAGGGAACTACAGCCTTTTATGAGGGTGAGTGTTCACTGGGTAAAAGGAAATAATCAGACTTTTCAGGGATTACTGGATACTGGCTCTGAACTGACACTAATTCTGGGAGACCCGGAACATCACTATGGCCCACCAGTCTGAGTGGGGGCATATGGAGGTCAGGATATTAATGGAGTCTTAGCTCATGTCTGACTCACAGTAGGTCCAGTGGGTCCCTGAACCCATCCTTTGGTGACTTCCCCAGTTCCAGAATGCATAATTGGAATAAATATACTCAGCAACTTGTGGAACCCCCATATTGGAACACTGACATGTGGAGTAAGGGCTATTATGGTAGGAAAAGTCAAGTGGAAGCCATTAGAACTGATCCTACCTAGGAAAATAGTAAACCAAAAGCAATACCACATTCCTGGAGGGATTGCAGAGATTACTGCCACCATCAAAGCCTTGAAGGATGCAGGGGTGTTGATTCCCACCAAATCCCCATTCAACTCATATTTGGCCTGTGCAAAAAACAGATGGATCTTGGAGAATGACAGTGGATCATTGAAAACTTAACCAGGTGGTGACTCCAATTGCAGCTGCTGTTCCAGACGTGGTTTTATTGCTTGAACAAATTAATACATCTCCTGGTACCTGGTATGCAGCTATTGATCTGGATAATGCCTTTTTCTCCATACCTGTTTCAAAGGACCACCATAAGCAGTTTGCCTTCAGCTGGAAGGCCAACAATACACCTTCAGTGTCCTATCTCAGGTCTGCATCAGCTCTCCAGCCCTATGTCATAATTTAGACCACAAGGAGCTTGATTGACTTTCCCTTCTGCAAGACATCATACTGGTCCATTACATAGATAACATCATGCTGATTGGCCCTAATAGGAAGACATGTCAATGACTCTGGACTTATTGGTAAAACATTTGTGTATTAGAGGGTGGGAAATTAATCTGAAAAAAATTCAGGCACCTTCCACCTCAGTGAAATTTCTAGGGGTCCAGTGGTGTGAGGCATGTCAAGATATTCCTTCTAAAGTGAAGGATAAGTTATTGCATCTGGCTGCTCCCACAACTAAAAAGGAGGCACAATGCCTAGTGGGCGTCTCTGGATTTTGGAGAAAACATATTCCCATTTGGGTGTGCTACTCCGGCCTATTTATCAAGTGACTCGAAAAGCTGCTAGTTTTGAGTGGGGCTCAGAACAAGAGAAGGCTCTGCAACAGGTTCAGGCTGCTGTGCAAGTGGTTCTGCCACTTGGGCCATATGATCTGGCTGATTCAACGGTGCTTGAAGTGGCAGTGACAGAGATGCTGTTTGGAGTCTTCGGTAGGCCTCTATTGGTGAATCTCCACACAGACCCTTAGGATTTTGGAGGAAAGCCCTGTCATCCTTTGCAGATAACTACTCCTTTTGAGAAACAGCTTTTGGCTTGTTACTGGGCATTAGTAGAGACTGGGCCACCAAGTCACCGTGTGGCCTGAGCTGCCCGTCATGAACCAGGTGTTGTCTGACCCACAGAGTCATAAATTTGGATGTGCACAGCAGCACTCCATCATTAAATGGAATGGTATATACGAGACTGGGCCAGAGCAGAACCTGAAGGCACAAGTAGGTTTCATGAAGAAGTGGTCCAAATGCCTATGGTCTCCACTCCTGTCACATTACCTTCCATCTCCCAGTCTGCACCTATGGCCTCATGGGGAGTTCCTTATGATCAGTTGACTGAGACAGAGAAAACTCGTGCTTGGTTTACAGATGGTTCTGCATGTTATGAGGCACCACTTGAAAGTGGACAGTGGCAGCACTACAACGTCTTTCTGGGACCTCCCTGAAGGACAGTGATGAAGGGAAATCCTCCCAATGTGCAGAACTTCCAGCAGCACACCTGGTTGTTCACTTTGCTTAGAAGGAGAAATGGCCAGATGTGCAATTGTATACTGATTCACGGGCTGTGACCAATGGTTTGGCTGGATGTTCAGGAACTTGGAAGGAACATGATTGGAAAATTGGAGACAAGGAGGTATGTGGAAGAGGTTTGTGGATAGACCTCTCTGAATGGGCCAAAGAAGTGAAGATATTTGTGTTTCAAGTGAAAGATCACCAAAAGGTAATCTCAGCAGAGGAGGATTTTAAGAAGTAGATACGATGACACGTTCTGTGGAAAGCAGTCATTCTCTTTCCCTAGCCACTCCTGTCATTGCTTAGTCAGTTCATGAGAGAAGTGGCCATGGTGGCAGGGATGGAGGTTATACTTGCACTCAGCAACATGGACTTCCACTCACCAAGGCCGACTTGGCTACAGCCACTGCTGAGTGCTCAGTCTGCCAGCAGCAGAGACCAACAGAGTCCCCGATATGGCACCATGCTTCGGGGTGATCAGCCAGCAAGCTGGTGCAAGTTGATTACATTAGACTTCTTCCATCATGGAAAGGGCAGCATTTTGTTGCTACTGGAATAGACACTGACTCTGGATATGGATTTGCTTTCCCTGCATGCAATGCTTCTGCCAAAACTACCACCCGTAGACTTACAGAATGTCTTATCCACCATCATGGTATGCTACACAGCATCTGCTTGGATCAAGGGACTCACTTCACAGCAAATGAAGTGTGGCAATGGGCCCATGTTCATGGAATTCACTGGTCTTACCATGTTCCCAACAACCTGAAGCAGTTGGATTGACAGAATGATGGAATGGCCTTCTAAAGACACAATTATGGCACCATTTAGGTGGCAATACCTTGCAGGGTTGGAGCAATGTTCTCCATTGGATTGTACATGCTGTAAACCAGCGTTCAATATATGGTGCCATTTCTCCCATATCCAGGATTCATGAGTCCAGGAATCAAGGGGTAGAAATGGAGTGAGCCACTCACAAAATCTTTGCTTCCTGTCCCCATGACCTTGTGCTCTGTGGGTCTAGAGGTCTTAGCTCCAAAGGGAGGAATGCTCCCACCTGGAGACACATCACTGATCCCATTGAACTGGAAGTTAAGAATGCCACCAGGCCACTTTGGGCCCCTTATGCCTCTGGATCAACAGGCAAAGAAGGGAGTTACCATATTGGCTGGTGATTGATCCTGATTAACAAGAGGAAATCAGACTGATATTACATAATGGAGGTAAAGAAGAGTATGTCTGGAATACAGACGATCCTTTGGTACTACCACGCCCTGTGATTAAAGTCAACGGAAAACTACAGCAACCCAATTCTGACATGACTGCTAATGTCATGTTGGACTGAAGGTTTGGGTCACCCCACCAGGCAAAGAACCATGACCAGCTTAGCAGCTTTCTGAGGGCAAAGGGAATACGGAATGTGTGGTGGAGGAAAGTAGTTCTAAGTACTAGTTATGACCATGTGACCAGTTGCAGAAACAAGGACTGTAATTGTTACGAGTATTTCTCCTTTGTATGTGTGCATCAAATATTTTTTTCTTCACTTATAAAATTTAAGATGTACACAGGGCTAGTACATATTTGGTTGTATGTGTGTTAGTTGCACCATGTTAAGTGCACATATGTCTTTGTAACTGTCTTTATTCAGAGATTATGTATGGTTTAAGGAGATGTGTACAGATACCAGGTTGACAAAAGATGGACTGTGATCGTTAAGATTGTGTGTCAACTTGACTGGCCATGATTCTCAGTTGTTTGGCAGTTATGATGTAGTTTGGCAGTCATATGATGATGTGATCACTTCCATGATGATATTTGATATAAGGTGATCACCTGCATGATGGGATCTGCTGTAAGTAACCAATCAGTTGAAAGGGAGTTTCCTTGGGGGTGTGGCCTGCATGGAATATAAGTGGACTTTGTGGCAAGGCTCACGGGCTTTTGCTCCCACTGGATATCACAGCTGGCTCCTGTTCATCTGACCTCTGGTTCTTGGGACCTGAACTAGCAGTTTACATGCCATCTTGCTTGCCAATCTTGGGTTGTGTCCATCTTCACAGCCCGTGAGCCAGAACCCTGCTCTCTGACGTGCCGATCTTGGATTCACCAGCCCCTGCAGCTACCTGAGTCAGGAGAAGCCTCCAGCTTGATCCATGTTCCAGCCTCTACAACCGTGCAAGCCATTTCCTTAATATAAATCTCTCTACAATGCTGTCACTGATAGGATAATATCCATATACCTCAAGGAAGACTAGTTAATATGACTATTATTCAAACTTACGCTCCAACCACTAAGGCCAAAGAGGAAGAAATTGAAGATTTTTACCAACTTCTGCAGTCTGAAATTGACAGAACACACAATCAGGATGCACTGATAATTACTGGTGATGGGAATGTGAAAGTTGGAAGAAACAAAGAAGAAAGATCAGCAGTTGGAAAATATGGCCTTGGGGATAGAAAAGATGCTGGAGATCACATGGCTGAATTTAGCAAGACCAACGACTTCTTCATTGCAAATACATTTTTTCACCAACATAAACAGTGACTATACACGCCGACCTTGTCAGATGGAATACACAGGAATTAAATCAACTACTTCTGTGGAAAGAGAGGATGGAAAAGCTCAATATCATCAGTCACAACAAGGCTAGGAGCCGACTGTGGATCTGACCATCAATTACTCATATGCAAGTTCAAGTTGAAACCGAAGAAAATTAAAACAAGTCCACGAGAGCCAAAATATGACCTTGAGTATATTCCACCTGAATTTAGAGACCATCTCAGGAATAGATTTGATGTGTTGAACACTGACGACTGAAGGCCAGATGAGTTGTGGAATGACATCAACGACATCATACATGAAGAAAGCAAAAGGTCATTAAAAAGACAAGAGAGAAAGAAAAGACTTAAATGGATGTCAGAAGAGACTCTGAAACTTGCTCTTGATTGTTGAGTAGCTAAAGCAAAAGGGAAAAAATGATGAAGTAAAAGAGCTGAACAGAAGATTTCAAAGGGTGGCTCAAAAAGGCAAATTAAAGTATTATAATGACATGTGCAAAGACTTGGAGATAAAAAACCAAAAGGGAAGAACTTGCACTGCATTTCTCAAGCTGAAAGAATTGACGAAAAGATTCAAGCCTCGAGTTGCAATACTGAAGGATTCTACTGGGAAAATATTAAATGATGCAGGAATAATCAAAAGAAGATGGAAGGAACACACAGAGTCCCCATACCAAAAAGAATTGGTCAACGTTCAACCATTTCAGGAGGTAACACATGATCAGGAACCGATGGTACTGAAGGAAGAAGTCCAAGCTGCACTGAAGGCATTGGCAAAAAACAAGGCTCTAGGAATTGATGGTACACCAATTGAGATGTTGCAACAAATGGATGCAGCGCTGGAAGCATTCATTCACTCGTCTATGCCAAGAAATTTGGAAGACAGCTACCTGGCCAACCGATTGGAAGAGATTCTTATTTATGCCTAGTCCCAAGAAAGGTAATCCGAACAAATGCTGAAATTATCCAACAATATCATTAATATCACATGCAAGAAAATTTTGCTGAAGATCATTCAAAAGTGGCTGCAATAGTATATTAACAGGGAATTGCCAGAAATTCAAGCTGTATTTAGAAGAGGACGTGGATCCAGGTATATCATTGCTGATATCAGATAGATCCTGGCTGAAAGAGAATACCAGAAAGATGTTTACCTATGTTTTATTGCCTACGCTAAGGCATTCGACTGTGTGGATCATAACAAATTATTGATAACATTGTGGAGAACAGGAATTCCGGAACACTTAATTGTGCTCATGAGGAATCTGTACATGGATCAAGAGGCAGTCGTTCAAACAGAACAAGGTTCAAAGTCAGGAAAGGTGTGCGTCAGGGTTGTATCATGTCACCATACCTATTCAATCTTTATGCTGAGCAAATAATCCTAGAAGTTGGACTATATGAAGAAGAATGGGGCATCAGGATTGGAGGAAGACGCGTTAACGACCTGTATTATGCAGATGACACAACCTTGCTTGCTGAAAGTGAAGAGGGCTTGAAGCACTTACTGATGAAGATTAAAGACCACAGCCTTCAGTATGGATTACGCCTCAACATAAAGAAAACAAAAATCCTCACAACCAATAAGAAACATCATGATAAACGGAGAAAAGACTGAGGTCGTCAAGGATTTCATTTTACTTGGATCCCCAATCAACACCCATGGAAGCAGCAGTCAAGAAATCAAAAGACGCATTGCACTGGGCAAATCCGCTGCAAAAGACCCCTTTAAAGTGTTGAAAAGCAAAAAGGTCACCTTGAGGACTAAGGTGTGCCTGACCGAAGCCATGGTTTTTTCTATTGCGTCATATGCATGCAAAAGCTGGACAATGAATAAGGAAGACCAAAGAAGAATTGACACCTTTGAATTGTGGTGTTGGCGAAGAATATTTAATATACCATGAACTGCCAAAAGAACGAACAAATCCGTCTTGCAAGAAGTACAACCAGAATGCTCCTTAGAAGCAAGGATGAGGGGACTATGTCTCACATATTTTGGACATGTTATCAGAAGGGATCAGTCCCCGGAGATGGACATCATGCTTGGTAAAGCTTGCCTCTCTAGAGAACCCAGCCTGGTAAGTATTATAATGAAATATGCAAAGACCTGGAGTTAGAAAACCAAAAGAGAAGAACATGTTCCACACTTCTCAAGCTGAAGGAACCGAATAAAAAATTCAAGCCTCGAGTTGCAGTATTGAAGGATTCTATGGGCAAAATATTGAACAACACAGGAAGCATCAAAAGAAGATGGAAGGAATACACAGAGTCACAGTACCAAAAAGAACTAATTGACATTCATCCATTTCAAGAGGTAGCATATGATCAAGAACTAATGGTACTGAAGGAAGAATCCAAGCTACACTGAAGGCATTGGCGAAAAACAAGGCTCCAGTAACTGATGGATACCAGTTGAGATGTTTCAACAATTGGATGCAACGCTGGAAGCACTCACTCGTCTATGCCAAGAACCTTGGAAGACAGCTACATGGCCAAACGACTAGAAGAGATCCACATTTTACCCCATTCCAAAGAAAGGTGATCCAATAGAATGTGGAAATTATCGAACTATATCATTAATTTCACATGCAAGTAAAATTTTGCTGAAGATAATTCAAAAACGGTTGCAGCATTACATCTACAGGGAATTGCCAGAAGTTAAAGCCAGATTCAGAAGAGGATGTGGAACGAGGGATATACTGCTGATGTCAAATGGATCTTGGCTGAAAGTAGAGAATACCAGAAAGATATTTACCTGTGTTTTATTGACTATGCAAAGGCATTCGACTCTGTGGGTCATATTATGGATAACATTTCGAAGAATGGGAATTCCAGAACACTTAATTGTGCTCATGCAGAACCTGTAGATAGACCAAGACGCAGTTGTGGAAACAGAACAAGGGGATACTGTGTGGTTTAAAATCAGTAAAGGTGTGCATCATGATTGTGTCCTTTCACCATACTTGTTTAATCTGTATGCTGAGCAAATAATGCAAGAAGCTGGACTATATGAAGAAGAACAGGGCATCAGGATTGGTGGAAGACTCCTTAACAACCTGCGATATGCAGATGACACAATCTTGCTTGCTAAAAGCAAAGAGGACTCGAAGCACTTACTGATGAAGATCAAAGACTACAGCCTTCAGCATGGATTACACCTTAACATACAGAAGCCAAAAATCCTCACAACTGGACCAGTAAACAACATCATGATAAGCGGAGAAAAGATTGAAGTTGTCAAGGATTTTACTTACTTGGATCCACAATCAACACCCATGAAAGCAGCAGTCAAGAAATCAAAGGACATATTGCATTAGGCAAATCTGCTGCAAAAGACCTCTTTAAAGTGTTAAAAAGCAAAGATGTCACTTTGAGGACTAAGGTGTGCCTTACCCAAGCCCTGGTATTTTCAATTGCATCATTTGAAGAAACATGTGAAAGCTGGACAATGAATAAGAAAGACCAAAGAAGAATCGATGCATTTGAACTATGGTGTTGGCAGAGAATATACCCTGGACTGCCAAAAGAATGAACAAGTCAGTCTTGGAAGAAGTACTGCCAGAGTGCTCCTTGGAAGTGAGGATGGCGAGACTTCATCTTCATACTTTGGACATGTTCTCAGGAGGGACTAGGTCCTGGAAAAGGACATCATGCTTCTAGTTCTTCTGGGCTTGGGTTTGTGGAGGCTGTGGTTCACGTGGTCCATTAGTCCTCTGGACTAATAATTTCCTTGTGTCTTTTGTTTTCTTCATTCTCCTTTGCTCTGGACAGAATGGAACCAATAGATGTATCTTAGGTGGCTGCTTGTAAGCTTTTAAGACCCTAGGTGCTATGCACCAAAATAGGATGCAGAACATTTTAAGAGCTGTTGTGCCAGTTGACCTAGATATCCCTCTAGACCATGGTCCCCAGCCCTCAGCTGCAGTAACTTGGTCCCTCAGTGTATCTGGATGTGTCTAGTAAGCTTCTGTAACTATGCTCTATTATGTATATGAATATACATGCTGTAATACAAGTATGTATGTAAAAATATCCACAGCCTCACCTATATATGTATGTGGGTATACTCATATATGTTCCTCCTTCCCCTGTTAGCATACTTACCTGCCTATGTATCTGCTTGTAAGTTATTGCTTTTACTGTTGTTGTAGAGTTGTATATGCTACAGTACTTACTGTGGTTGCCTTTTTCTTCTTGTGTTCCTCTAAGCATCAAGTTGTGCTGACTTCCCTTATATTGTGTATTGTCTTTCCCTTCACCAAAGTTAACACCTGTCTACTAACTAGTTAAGGAGCCCTGGCAGCGCAGTGGTTAAAGGTGATGAACTGCTAACCTAAAGGTTGGCAGTTCAAAACTACCAGCAGCTCCGCGTGAGAAAGATGTGGCAGTTTGCTTTCCTAGAGATTTATAGCCTTGGAAACCCTATGGGGTCCTTATGAGTCGGAATCGACTTGATGGCAGTGAGTTTTTTGGATACTATCTAGTTAGTGATTTCCCCTCCACACCCTCTTCCAGGTCCAGATTACCCAATAAGCAAGGTATACACAGGTCCAATTGGGCTTTCCTACCAATCTGCAGTGTACAATTTCACCTTCCCCCACCACGTCAAAGATGTGGTGAAACCCACGTGAAATTGCTCACCACAGATTAACAAGTAAATATGATTAAGCCCGAGCGTACCTTGCTCAATGCAAACTGCTGCATACCATGCTTACTGGTTAATCTGGCCCAGGCAACCATCAAAGATTGTTTCTTTCCATGTGTAAACCTTTTCTTGAGTTTTTCTAATAGTGGTCTCATACGATATTTTTTCTTTTGTGATTAACTTATTTTGCTCAGCATAATGCCCTCCAGATTCATCCGTGTTGTGAGATGTTTCGTAGATTCATCATTCTTTATCATTGCGTAGTATTCCATTGTGTGTATGTACCATAATTTGTTTATCCATTCACTGGTTGATAGGCACTTAGGTTGTTTCCATCTTTTTGCTATTGTGAATAACGCTGCAACGAACATGGGTGTGCATGTGTTTATTCGTGTGATGACTCTTATTTCTCTAAGATATATTCCTAGGAGTGAGATTGCCGGATCATATGATATTTCTATTTCTAGCTTTTTAAAGAGGCGCCATATCATTGTCCACAGTGTTGTTGTTGCTAGATGTCATCGAGTTGGTTCTAAATCATAGCGACCCTACGTACAACAGAACAAAACACCACCCAGTCCTGCGCTATCCTCACAATTGTTATGCTTGAGCCCATTGTTGCAGCCATTGTGTCAATCCATCGTGTTAAGGGGCTTCCTCTTTTTCACTGACCCTCTACTTTACCAAGCCTGATGTTTTTCTCTAGGGACCGATCCCTCCTGATAACATGTCGAAAGTATGTGAGATGTAGTCTTGCCATCCTTGCTTCTAAGGAGCATTCTGGTTGTACTTCTTCCAAGACAGATGTTCGTTCTTTTGGCAGTTCATGGTATATTCAATATTCTTCACCAACGCCACAATTCAAAAGTGTCAATTCTTCTCTGGTTTTCCTTACTCATTGTCCAGCTTTCACATGCATAGGAGACGACTGAAAACACTATGGCTTGGGTCATATGCACCTTAGTCTTCAAGGTGACATCTTTGCTTTTTAATACTTTAAAGAGGTCTTTTGCAACAGATTTGTCCGAAGCAATGAGTCCTTTGATTCCTTTTTTCTTTTTTATTGTACTTTAGGTGAAAGTTTACCGCTCACGTTAATTTCTCATACAGAAATTTATACACATATTGTTATGTGACACTATTTGCAATCCCTATAATTGTGACAGAACACCCCCCCTTTCCACCCTGGGTTTCCCTGTCCCTCCAACCTGCTCCTGTCCCTTCCTGCCTTCTCATCCTGCCTCCAGACAGGATTCTGCCCATTTGGTCTCGTGTATCAGCTTGAACTAAGAAGTACACTCTTCACAAGTATTATTTTATGTTTTATACTCCAGTCTCATCTTTGTGTGAAGAGTGGGATTTGGGGATGGTTTTCATTCTGGGTTAACAGAGCATCCAGGGGACATGGCTTCGGGGGTTCCTCCAGTCTCAGTCAGACCATTGAGTCTGGTCTTTTTACTAGAATTTGAGTTCTACTCCACACTTTTCTTCTCTCACTCTGTCAGGAACTCACTGTTGTGTTCCATCCTTTGATTTTTTTTTTTTTTAATTTTTTGTATAGTACTTTAGGTGAAGGTTTACAGAACAAATAGTTTCTCATTAAACAGTCAGTACACATATTGTTCTATGACATTGGTTAACAACCCCACAACAATGTCAACACACTCCCTTCTCAGCCTTGGAGAAACTTTTTTTTGGTGAAAATATACATAGCCAAAGGTACCATTTCAAAAATTTCTACATGTACAATTTAGTGATGTGGATTACACTCTTCCAGTTGTGCTGCTATTCTCACTTTAGATGAAGGTTTACAGAACAAAATAGTTTCTCATTAAATGGTACACATATTACACTATGACAATGGTTAAGAACCCCACTACATGTCAACACTATCCTTACTCAACCTTGGGTTCCCTATCACCAGCTTTCCTGCCCCCTTCTGCCTTCTAGTCCTTGTCCCTGGACTGCTGTGTCTCATTAGTCCCGTTCTGTTTTATGGGGCTGTCCAATCCCTGGCTGAATGGTGAACCTCGGTAGTGACTTCACCACTGAGCTAAAAGGGTGCCCAGGGGCCATACTCTCGGGGCTTCTCCAGTCTCTGTCAGGCCAGTAAATCTGGTCTTTTTGTATATGTTAGAATTTTGCTCTACATCCTTCTCCAGCTCTGTCCAGGACCCTCTGTTGTGATCCCGGTCAGAGCAGTCAGTGGTGGTAGCCGGGCACCACCTTTGATTTTTTGACTGCTGCTTCCATGGGCTTTGATTGTGGATCCAAGCAAAATGAAATCCTTGACAATTTCAATCTTTTCTCTGTTTATCATGATGCTGCTTATTGATTTAGTTGTGAGGATTTTTGTTTTCTTTTATGTTGAGGTGTAATCCATACTGAAGGCTGTAGTCTTTGATCTTCATCAGTAAGTGCTTCAAGTCCCCTTCACTTTCAGCAAGCAAGGTTGTGTCATCTGCATAACACAGGCTGTTAATGAGTCTTCCTCCAATTCTGATGCCCCTTTCTTCTTCATATAGTCCAGCTTCTAGGATTATCTGCTCAGCATACAGATTGAGTAAGTATGGCGAAAGGATACAACACCTTTCCTAACTTTAAACCACTCAGCATCCCCTTGTTCTGTTGGAACGACTGCCTCTTGATCTATGTACAGGTTCCATTTTACATTCCCACAGGCAGTGTATGAGAGTTCCAATCTCCTCACAACCTCACCAGCATTTATTGCTTTCTGCATTTTTGATCAGTGCCATTCTTGCAGGGGTGAGATGGTATCTCATTGTGGTTTTGATTTGCATCTCTCTAATGGCTGAAGATTTCAAGTATCTTTTCATAAATTTGTTGGCCACCTGAATGTCCTGTTTGGTGAAACGTCTGTCCATGCCCTTTGCCTACTTTGTGATTGGGGTGCTTCTCTCTTTATTGTTGAGTTGTTGAAGTTTTCTGTATAATTTGGAGATTAAAACTTTATCAGATATGTTGTTCCCTAACATCTTGTATCTTGATCATATTACTTCCCATGAGGGATTCCAACTGGAATGAACAAGTTTGAAGCCCTGCTTCCCAGAGTTTTTATCTTATTCATCTTTTTCATTACTAGTGTTTCACCCAGTCCCTTCTACACAGTGAGCTTAATAAATTTTAAAATGAACTATTTACAACATTTATATTAAAAGCTGGAGTAGTGGAAAGATGCTAAATAGGCATGAGGGAATTGTCAACTTCCTCTTTTTTATGTGAATTTCCTTCTTCTTTCAAAGAAACCTAGATTTGATTCTCTTCTCCTCTACCAGTCCCAGTGATTGAACATAGTTGCCAAAAGCTTTTGACCAAATACTATTGTATATCTTTTAAATCCTTTTGGATGAAAATGTTGGGATTTTTAAAGATGTTAATTGTTGGATCAGTACCAACAAGCAAAAAGTTTTACCTAAACCTGGATTCACAACTCACATGCTGTTTGACCTCCTAACTCCTTTTAAGAACTCTAATGACTTACCCCATCCTCACTTCCATTGAAATCCCTGAGTTTTTTCAAATTATGCCACAATTACTAGCAATTAAACAACTGTATATAGGCAGGCATTTTTCAACTCTAGTCCCATCTTTCCAGTGAAGTAAATATCACAAAAAAAAAAAATGATTTGCCTCCAATTACACTGTAACTCAAGTGAGCATACAAACAAAGTTATACCTGAATATCAGAATAATACTTATTGATCAAAAGGAGGCCCGGAGTCAAGAAAGGGAGGATATTAGAACAACAGACTGGTAGTTCAGTAAAAGGTGAGAAGCAAAGTAGAAGCATTTTACTAATAGCCAGGTAAGAAAAACTCAGACTAAACTAGAAATAAAAACAGATTTGAGCCTGAAAAATAATTTACATTTCAAGTAAGAATAAGATAATAGAATTTAAGAGCTGGACAAAGCCTGATAAGAGTTTAAATCTCTCAGTTACTAGATGAAAAAATCAAAGTCAAAGAGGCACACAGCTAATTAGGGGTGAGTTGGAATTTCTTCAACATCTAAGAAAGGATGTTAGATTGATAAGCTGGACTTTAGATGACTTGACAAAATTATCTAGAACCTAGAGACTGAAGTAAGATATATCTTATCTGTTCAAAGCTGGATTCTGTATTATTCCATGGGTTTTAATTGCTGATTAGCATTCAAATAATGTACTTATTGTCAAGTTTATAGCTTGTATAAACTTAGGCTGGAGAAGACTGGCCTAATAGTACAATCTAGCTGCCACACTGGAAGCAACAGGGGATCAGAGAAGGACTAATATAAAGCTACTTGATTTTTCAGGAGCTAGCAAGAAAAAGCAGCCACTGTCAGTACTGTCAATAAGACCCATTCCCTAACCTCTGTAAACAATTAATTTAAAAAGACAAAAATACAACTTCATGGCAGCTGGGGGGAGAAGGGTGATATGGTAATATTAGAAAGACTAAACATTTACTTACAGGTTCAGTGAGAAGTGTCAACTGTTTGCCAAGCATGGATCATGGTAAGACAGAAAAAGGGGACCACTAAAGTAGGTCTAAGTTAAAGATCCTTACTTTGAATGTTTTCTTTCTTTCCTATTCTTAGTTTTAGCTTCGGTATCTTGCAAATCTGAAGCTCTTAGAGGCTCTGTTGAAATTTTATTTGTCAATTATAGACATTTTTTAAAGAATGACAGACAGAAATGAGAAACATCTTTGATTACAGATTGCTGTTGTTGTTAGTCGATTCCTACTCATGGTGCAACGCCATGTGTGTCAGAGCAGAACTGTGCTCCATGGGGCTCTCAAGGTTGTGACCGAAGAGAATGACAAATCTTTAGTCATGTTTCCAGTATTTTTTTTTTCTAGGAAGCCAATTTATTTTATTTTTCCCCATACAAAAAATTTACACATACATTGTTATGTGACTAGTTGCTCCCCCCATACTGTGACAGCACACTCCACCTTTCCACCCCTTATTCCCCATGTGCATTCAACCAGCTCCAACCCTCTCTGCCTTCCCATCTTACCTCTGGATAGAAGCTGCTCATTTAGTCTCTTGTATCTACTTGAGCTAAGAGGCACATTCCTCACAAGTATCACCTTATGTCCCACAGTCCAGTCCAATCCCTGTCTGAAGAGTTGGCCTTGGAAATTGTTTTAGTTCTGGGCTGAAAGAGAATCCAGGGGCCATGCTTTCCAGGGTACCTCCAGTCTCAGACCATTAAGTCTGGTCTTCTTACTAGAATTCGAGTTTTGCACCCCACCTTTCTCCTGCTCCATCCAGGACTCTCTGCTGTGTTCCTTGCCAGGGCAGTCATTGGTGGCCTCTGGGCATGTTTCCAATATTTTGTCCAGGTTTGAAATGAAAATGAACTTTATACCCAGAAAAGGAGGGATTCAATTATTTGTTGGTAGGATCTGTAATAGGTAAAGAGTAATGCCAAAAATCAGCTTAAATTAGTATTAATGTTAGCAAGAGTGATGGGAAATTGGCTTTCTTGGATATTCCTAATTAGAATGTGATTTGGCAATTTGACAGTATCTATTAAAACTTAAAAGGTGCATACTCTTAGATTCTGCAATTCTACTTCTGGAAATTCCATCTACAGATACAGCCACATATGTAAACAAGGATATATGTACTGTTTATCGCAACAGTGTGTGTAATACTGAAAAACTTGAAACAATCTAATGTTTATCGATAGGTGACTGGTTATTTATACATTATGCACAATGGAATACTATACAGCTGTTAAAAAGAATAAGATAGACCTATACATGAAAAGCAGTTTGAGATATACTGTTGAGCAAAATGAGGAAACTATAGGTAAGTATGCATGGAAAATGTGATGGGTACAGTTACAGAAAACTGGAAGGATACACACGGAGGTTACCAATGGTTACCTCTAGGGAGTGAGACTGGGTTAAGCAGGAAGTATGATCTTTTTACATTATATATACTCTTGTACTGATGGAAAACATTTTACAATGAGTATGTATTACTTTCATTAAAAAATAGTTGAAAATGCTTTAAAATCCAAACCAAACCCGTTGTCGTGGAATCATTTCTGAAATATAAGTGACCACATACTCATATAGTGTCACTGTAAGGCAACAAGATTAAGCCCATAAGGCATACTGGAAAATTGCTTTTCTTACTGTAAAGTCATACTTCACACAGTGTTGGCCTCACTTTTGGCAATCAAAGTTATACAAAAATTAGGTATTGTTCCACCCCTTCTTTGTATTGACTTCCCTATCTCTAGCTTACCTAAGTCTTTCTGGAAGTACCAAATGACTTTATGCCATTTCTCTGGGAGTACAAACTGAGAAACACTGGAATTTAGGTTGCCCAACTGGAAAGAGAAATTATATAGCAATCTTCCATGTTTTAAATCTTCATATGGACAACCCTTTCAAAGGCATGTAATTATAGTTAAAGCAATGGTTCCCTATAGGGTCACTATGAGTAGGAATCGACTCTACCGCTTTTTTGGTAATGCTTAAAGTCAGGTGGCTCACCAACTCTTCAACAGAGCAAGTGAAATATAATGAAACTGAACAAGGGAAATGATTAATAGAACTCTTTTCACCATTACAAGTAGACTTTAGATTTTCTACATCATCAAATTTAAGTACTGTATCAATTTTAAGTTAGAAAGGGATATTTAACATTTGGCTGCCTGATACTGTGTAATGCAAACCCAAAGGCAGGTTTTAATCCCAGCTAAACATTTAAAATTCCCATCAGATATAACTGTCTGCTTCACTGCCTTCAATAATATGCTTAATTTAACTCAAAGGAGAAACAGTACTTCTTAGTTTCCTATCTCAACCCACAATTTTTAGGAATGTTTAATCCATGGTAAACTGTGACAGGGTGAAAATTTTTGTGGCCACAGGGGAAACCAGTCCTGAAGCTAAGGCAGAAGTTTTAAAAGTCCCTATGTATTAGTAGTGTGCTCTAAATTTTACATTATAAAGCTTATACTCTATTTTTTCTTTAGTATTTTATAATGTACTACCTCTTGAGTTCTAGCCCCAAATGGACACTTGCCCCACTTGAAACATGGGAGACCAGATAAAATTTGTGTCTAAGCCAAGTGGTAACACAACATACTTAGTAAATACAACAAGTCCTATCTTTTGTACACCTGGGTCACCTTTAGGTACAGATTGTTTAGGACAGAAATAATGCCTAGGGTATATTGGAATTAAACTCTTGAAGGTCTTTTCCCTGATGGCTGAGCCTTTAAGATTCACTTCTCAGTAATTTTAATCATCTCAGAACTGCTTCTCAGGCTGAAGATGACAGTTGTTTTGTCTGGAGATGTATGTCTACACTGAACTAATGACCTAGAAATTAAAGGGCTTTGAATTACATTCCCAAGTCATTGCCTTTTAGTAATGAAACTAATCTAAGATCTTAAAATTAACTGCCTCACAGTGAACTGGAAAGGGCAGACCTGTGACTAACGCCACGTTGCCTATCTGGTTGGCCAGGAAAGGTGAGTAGTGAAACAATTACTACATTCTTTCTGTAGCAGAAGCATATTAAAATCGGTTGGCTTTAGAACTAAAATCCTTTTACCGTCCCTGAATTATCTAACTGGAACGTTGAGTCTAATCTAATCCAAACACTTATGCTCCTAAACTGTTTCATTATCAGGAAGCTTTGTACTGTGACTTTCAGGGTGAAAACTAACGAAAGCAAACTAGTTAAAAACCAAGGAACTTTGTTCTAAGTCTTGTAAGCCCCCGTATTTTCGGTGGGGAGCAACACTTGCAGAGAAGCAAGAGAAATTCTTTGCAGAGACTTTTCCAAAGAATCTCTCCACGAGTGAGGCTCAGAACTAGAGATGGGCCGGAGGAAAAGCTGGGCCGAGCTGTAGTTGGGCCTGCGATGTCAAAAAGCTAATAGCGAGCTGGGGTGGGCGGTGGGGTAATGCGGAAAGGACTAAAAGTTATTTCAAAGTTCACTTTCACTAAGGATCTCCCCATTAGGATTAGGAATTTTTTAGTCACAGGAAATCCTTGAGATTCTCCTTTAACAAAAATTTCCATAGCGTTAGAAATTCCCCCCGGTCCGCTCTCACGAACGCCATCTCTCAGAGCCACTGTACCCTAACACTCCTCTGCTCTTCCTGATAGGGTCTCGGTGGCCGTCGGACCAACAGTCGATTGCTCTCGCCCCGCCCGTCGAGCGCCAGAACAAATCCTCGCACACCGCGGAGTCACCGCCCGCACTCACAGGCGAAGGCCCCTGGGCCTCGCGGCTTCGGATTGGCGGGGGGTGGGGATGATGCGTTACGTGCGGCGACCCGGGCCCTCCCCTACGCTCCTGCGCGCGGTTAGCGTGGGGTGGGGTGGAGCGTTTGGCCCCTGGCGGCCATTACCCAGAATAATCCCCGGCCTCGGGTCAGGTGACCCTTGGCGGGGCTGGCGACAGGGGGGTGGGGGGAGGGGTGAGGGCGTGAACAGGGAAGGGAAAGGGAGGGGAGGAAAGAGAAGGGCGGAGTAGGAGGGGGCGGGGTGTTAGCGGGTCACGTGATTCGACATGGAGGCGGTGGCGGCGGCCGGGAGGAGCCGCTGGGGTAGAAGCCGCACTTGTTAGTGTGGGGGGCCGGGGACGCCGACACCGTCACCCAGGGACGCCGAGGAGAAGGCGGGAGGGGGGGTGGGGGCGAGATCAGGCTCCGACCCCCGGCCGAGGGGATGAGGGGAGCATGGGCGCCAAGGAGTCACGGATCGGATTCCTCAGCTACGAGGAGGCGCTGAGGAGAGGTGAGGGGGGAGGGGTTTGGGCGAGCTGCCGGGGAGGCCGGCGACAGGCTGTCCAGAGGGTGGGTGACTCGGGGAAGGGAGGGGAGGTTGAGAGCGTGGGGGCGCCTGAGGCGGAAGGGAAAGAGGCCAGCGATGGGGAATATTTTGGGGGAGAGGGATCGGGTGGGAAGCAGTGTTTTGCAACTAGGATCGTATGGAAGGGGGCGAAGCTTTTCCAGAGAGAGAGGGTATCAGGCGGTGGCAGGGCAATGCCCGTGTTGTTTGGTGGCGTTGTTATTCTGGATGTGTCCAGGGAAGTTCTCTCCCCCGTTTCTTGGGTGGCTCCAGTGCTTCCAGCCCCCCTCATCCTTTACTGCCATTTTCTCCGTATCACTCCTTCCTAAAAACCAACAACATCCTAATCTCGTACCTAACGGCCTTGGCTAGAAGGGAGACGGGAGGCAGCTGCAAAGCGCTCTTCTCTTTGCTAGCAGAAGCCCTTTCCTACTGCCAAGTGTCTGCCTTTGCCAGTCCTTTGGGGACCATCACTATCCTCTTCTGTCTTCCCTCAGCCTTTGAGCGAGTGACTTTGATAAGAACGACCTGAAATTAAGTTGTGTTTGAGGTGAGATGAGGCTGGACAGCTGGTGTTGCCACAAGACCTTGTCTTAGGTTTCATCTCAGACATTGGGCAAAGCCTTTTAATTGCCCTTGATTCGCGGTTCTCACCCCTGCCCCTATAAAATGGCATTTGGAAACCCAGCATTCTGATATTGTGTTATAGCTCCCTTTAGAGACTGGCGTTGCTGCCAGTCCTGGCCTGCTGCTTGTTGGCTCTGATGCACTGTATGTAGTTAACAGCCCCAACCCCCTCCCTACAACTTACTCTGATACCGCTGTCCATGATCGCTAAAGCACACGCTAACTGGAGGTGTCTATTGCACCGTTTATGGCCTGGATGTGACTTAATTTTTCATGACTGGCATTTGAGTGTGTGTGTGTCTGTGTGTGCTTGCTTTTCGACATTTAGTGAATTTTCTTGGTAAGAAGTGAAGAAAGACCATTAAGCAGATTAGGTGCTAGGCATTAACTGTTAACAGGTTTCTAAGTCAAGAAACTAGCCATGCTGTAGATGATGGTTTTGGTATCTAAGAATAGAAAATAAAAGATGATTCAAAGGCAGGCATTCAAAACGGGAATTTAGTAGTGAACTCTTGTTCATATGTGGGAAGACGAGAGATAAATTCAGTGGGCCAATACCTGAAAATACAGAGTTCAGATGTTTTGGTTGTGTACTTAACAAAATAACAAAAATATGCTTTTTATGTGTTTTTTTTTCCTTGTGGAACACTACAGTGATTGTTCTTATGGACAATCTCACTTGAAGTTTTTTTTTTTTCCCCTGCCTCAATATGAGAAATATTCCAAATTCTTGATATGTTTCCAGCTCTAGTAGTCTAGTCATTTCCTGGATGCTGTTGGAGCCTGACAGGTCTGGCCTCAATTAGGCAGTGGCTTACATGGCATGAGAGAGGACATCAGTCAAACTGATTTACAGCTTCAAGGTTCAGATGTGTTTAATTTCTTAAGTTTAAGGTTGTGAATGTCAGTGATGTAGGTGGCATTAAGGAATTCTAAAATTAAACCTTTATCCAATTCTAGCCTGCTTAACCTCCTAACAAAGTGTAGGATTGTACCTTTGTAAATCTAAATGAAGTTAATAGTTGGTGCATTTTAAACTGATCTGACTGAAGGTTTTTGTTCAATTTGTTATGAAGTGTTGGCCTTTGAGAAGTAGGAAAATATTTGTTAAAACCTTATTTGTATTACATTTTGATTTTGTTGCTATGGATTTGGCTGAACTCTCTTATTCTGATAGTTTGCAGATTGTCTTAAATTTTTATGTAGATAATGAAATTGATTGTGAATTAAAAAATTTATAACTATTGTTTGAGGGAATTTATATTTTACCATTTTCGCTGCAGACGAAAATTAAAGCAAAAGAAGGAAGCAAATTGATAAAATAACATTTCTAAATGTAAACCAGGAGTGGTTTTTTTGTTAGTGTGGTAACTTTTAAACATGATACCGTTTACTGTCATAAACATCAAACTCTCATATAGAATTTCTTTCAGTAAGGTTATAGAAGAAGTTTATAAAGCTTTTGATAGAGCTAAACAGTGGTTTGAGAACTCTTAAGGGAAGTTTTTTTGGGGCTCTTGAATAATCTAAATAGATACTAAATCCTCCATCCCTATTCTCACCTGTTTGTTTATAGTGTCTAAGGTGAATGAGGGAAGAGGAAAGGTAGGATTTGACAAACACATTAGTCCAATGTGTGTTACGTGAATCATCGAACAAGCCTGATAAACTACTGGAATACCTCCTTCCTTGGCTTTTCTTAAAATTATTGAGCACTAAATAATGCCTAGTCATAATTAGGTAGCATTAAAAAAAAAAAAAAAGTCAAGTATGTATTACCATATAAACCAGGAAAACAAACAAAAAAGACAAACCATTGCCGTTGAGTGGATTCTGACTCATAGTGACCCCATAGGACCGAGTAGAATGGTCTCATAGAGTTTCCAAGGAGCGCCTGGTGGATTAGGAGCCAACCTCTAGGTTAGCAGCCAAACTCTTAACCACTGCACCACCAGGGTTTCCATATTACCATATATGAATATGGAATTGCTGGCAGTTTATCTTGCAGAGTGGGGCCTTGGAAATGAAGTGTTAATGACAGATAACACCTACTAGACCTGAGTGAAAGGGCAGAATAGTGACTTACATTTCAGAAGCTCCAGAAATTAGCAAGATTGGTTATGCATACTGTTTTATCTACAGTGTGTCGGTTATATAAACATTAACATTTTTCTGAAAGTATACGCTAAAAATTTTTTTTTAGTGAGATGTATTAGTGGTAGCTTTTATTTTTGGCTTGTATTTATCTTTCTTAAATATTTTGAGTAAAACACAAGTAAGCCTTCCCTAGAAGGCTTTGACTCATTTAGATTGCATGTGTTTTGTAAGTCTTATCTACTTTGTTTCATGGGTACTGAGAAATTTAGCAGTATGTTCTTCATCTCTTTGCTTCTCCTCATTACATTTAAGATTGTGGCTTGCGTATTCCTAAAAATGTATTCTAAATCCTTGGAACATAGTTAGCATTCCAAAAAACGTTAAATGAAAAATGAGTTGCAGTTTAGAACATCAAGGAACTTTAAAAATCTTCTCCAATGTTTTGATTCTCCTTTCTTCCCTGCTCTTCTTTCTTTCCTTTCATTCTAGAAACTGAGGGGTATAAGACTTTTTTTTGTGGTAAGCATTGGCTGAATTAAAATTGTTCTTAGCTTTTAAATTGTGGTAATAAAATACAGTGAGTGAAGTAGGATCTGGTACTTAACATTCAACTAAATAGCTGAGTGATGAACTATACATGGCCATGTTACTATGTTGGGGATTCATCTCTTTAAATGTTCATTCATTCATTCATTCAACAAGTTGTTAATGCCCAGTGGCTGAGTTAGGCTCTGAGGAAAGATGATTAAGACTCTCACTAGCCTGAGTCAGTGATCTCAATGATGTGTATACACCTCAAGGGGTATTCAAGACCATCCATAGGGGGTGAGAATAAAATATTACCCATTGCCGTCGAGTGGATTCCAACTCATAGTGACCCTGTAGGACAGAGTAGAACTGCCCTATAGGGTTTCCAAGACTGTAATCTTCATGGAAGCAGACTGTCACATCTTTCTCCCAAAGAGGCACGGGTGAGTTTGAACTGTGGTCTTTCGGTTAGCAGCTGAGCACTTAACCAGTGCTTAGAATTTCTATTTATAGTCCTATTTTGGGTGAGTTTGATAATTTTCATAATATATTAAAAATTAATGTATATGAATATTATTTATAAGTGATTACCACATATACTGTGTGCTGTAGTGCACAGAAGGAAGTGCTATAGGAATGCAAAGTGTGTATGATGACCTATCTTGCAGATAGGTGTGTGTGATGACCTGGAAAGTTCTGCGGAAGAAGTGGCGTTTGAACTGGTTTTGAAAGATGGAGCAGGAGTTAGTCAGAAGGAACGGTATGTATGAAAGTATGGATGTATGAAAGTCAAAGATGTATTCTAAAAAGATGAGCATCCTGGAGCTGCTCTTGTAAGTGGATGGGATGGGATGGGCTGAATGTTTGGACAGAGTGATGGAGATTTGAAGGTAACATGGTATCTTGGATCGCATGTATGAAAGGTATTGATGCCAAATTCTGGTATTTGAACTTTATCAAATGTGGTACTGGAAAGTACTCATTGGAAGTTTTCAGTGGCAAAGTCACATGATCGTATTTCCTTTTTAGAAAGATAACTGTCACTGTGAAGGAATGAAAAAGGGAGTAAGGAATGAAAAAGGGAGGCAAGAAGGCAGTAGTTTAAGTGAAAAGTAAGAAGGCAATGGGGATAGCAGATAGTGAATTTAGGAGATGTGCCTAAGAATTGATAACACTTGTTGACAAAACTTGGTGAGTGGAGAAAAGGAAAAATGGAGGACGACTTGTATTTTGATCTTGGGTGACTGATAAAGAACAGATTTTGGGGGCATGATAATGAATTCTATTTTGGCTAATCGAGTTTGAGATGCATTGTTCTTCCTCCCAAATTAAAAAAAATTTTGATATTTACTATATATTGTTATTTAGTTTTTCATTCTAATCATTATACCTTTGATTCCTAGTCTTACTGCTTGTTAACTAGTAGTGTATCTTTAAAAGCCAGGGTGTGACGTAGTTTTTTGTTCCACAGGTAATGTTCTCTCTCACACCTCAAATTGATAGGAATACCATAGGTCTGTAACAACCTTTTGGGGCTACAAATGAGTACACCTAAATCCATCTAAGCCTCTAGGCAAATCTGGAATCTGCTAAGTTGTAAAGTAATAGTTAAAGTCATTTAATTGTAATGTCTTATTTATATTATATCTTCAGTGCCTAATAATTCTGTGTTAGCTAATATTTACTGAATTTTTACTCTGTGTCACAGTATCTTAAGTCCTGTTTTACGGATTATCTTTTTTAATCCTCATAACACTCTATGAGGTTACAGAATAGGATACTGAGACTTAGAGAAGAAAGTTAACTTAAAAAACCAGGCCTACTACTTGTTAACTTTTAATGTCAGAGTATATTATATGGTTTCTTTGTACCACAGATATTATCTCTTGCACACCTTGAATTTATAGGAAACTCTTGTTGTTGTGTGCTGCCATAGAGTTCATTTTCTAGTCATAGTGACCCCATGTAACAGAGTAGAACTTCCCCATAGGGTTTCCTAGGCTATAATCTTTATGGAAGCAGATTGCCAGGTCTTTTTCCCGCAGAGCAGTCGGTAGGTTTGAACTACCAACTTTCAGTTAGCAGCCGAGCGCTTAACCGTTGTGCCACCAGGACTCCTTATAGGAATCCTATAGGTCTATAATAGTTTTTTGGATAAAAAGGTATCTAAGCTAGTCACACAACTCATAAGTAGTTAAGAACTGGCTTTTTAATCTAGGGAGTCTGACCTATACTTGTAATCACATCTCCATATGCCCCTAGCACTGTACTCATTTCATAGTATATGTTCAATAACTGTATGTGAAAGAATTTAATTTCCTAGTCACTTATAGGTTGCTGTGTATGCTACTGGAGTAATGAAGAGTATAATAGTTGCAGATTCCAGTACTTACCGTTTTGCTTATCCACTAACCCTAAATGCTCTAAAACCTTGACTCCCCAACCAAGATTTTGTTCACCAAGTTTCATAGTATTTAAATCTTCATTAATATTATACTACCTATGATTTGAGGTTAGCTCTTTTAGCATAATATATAATTCTATAACTGTAAACAGAATTTCACAGTCCGGCCATCTTCTGGGATGCACTGTTCTCACTTATTAAAGCGTTTATTTTCCTTCATCTGAATTAGTTGAATTCGTCAGTAAACTCCCTAACAGAAGCTAGAAATTGTAGGTTTTTGTTAAAGCCTTTTGCAAGTATACCTAGCTATCTCTTATTATTTATAAAGGAAGATAAGGGGCAGTTTTAAATTAATATGCTTATATATAGTCACCTAAATAGTTACAAAGGTGCTGTTCTTCATGCTCTCCAATTTATGTATTTGGAGTGTCACTGACAAAGAAGAGATAAATACAGCGATGAACTCTGAATTTTGGGGGATGAACAGAATGAGGTGACATCACTTGATGGTCAGTGACCTCCCCGTGTACCAAACTGGACAGCTGTTAAACTGTTGTTTATCTTTTCTTGTTCATTGTCTCTCTTTGTGCTTGGATAGTGGGACTTCACAGTAACAGTACTCAGGGTTCCCTCCCAAAAAGATTCCTAGAGTTGGGAATGTGGTGACCAGCAAATGATCAGGTGTTTTCTCAGGAGAAAGGGAAGATTTTTGGTGCTTGATTATGTGATAGTTAGGCCACAGGAAAAGTTAGAGAAGTGAGTATCCCTACTGTGATTATAGAAAATCTACTGTTTTTGGAGCACTAGAGATTAATGCTGAGAGTTTGGGTTAGAACTGTTAATGTAAAATAGCTGAAGTGGTGGAGGGATTTATTTATGAGTTAAAAGTTGGTAGTTTGAAAATGGTACTGAATAGGCTGAGGTGAGAATGACAGTTCTTTTCATACTGTATCCAGGAAGTATGACTTCTTTTTTCAGGACTTGTCATTGTTTATGCTTCTGCTTTTGCCTTTTGGACTTCATGGTACTTTTAAGTTGAGTGACACCATCTCTTTCTGTATGCCAATACTGTAAGTTCACTTGTTCCTCTTATTTAATAATAAAGAGCTCTTGGAGATCAGAGGTGAATAGTTAATGACACATAAGCCTAATGAAACTAGCTTTTTGGATATTTACTGTTATAATTTATAGTCAGAGACCTAGCTATTCAAAGATGACCAGTATTCAAGGCCTTGCCTTAATATCCCTCTTGTTTAGAGATTTACTATTCATCAACATAAGGCTCTTTTTATTTTAGGGAAGTCCCAGGTTCATCAATATCTTGTGATGAAGGTTCAGGAAAACTGATTGTTGTGGAATCTTGCTATAACATGGTTTTTGGAGTCCTTGTACTGAACTGCATCAAAAAGCAAAACTGTGCTAAAACGAGGTTTTACAGAGGGACTTCTCCAGCTTCTCTTTCATTTCTATAAGGAAGTTAGTTTGTTCCAGGGTCTCACCCCTGTGGAAGAGCCTTTTAAGATTTGCTATGGTTTCATGCCTTTCAGTAATGACTTTTCCTCATGAAAGGATCTGGAGAGATTTCATTATGGAAAGAACCCTTCTATTCAGATGGGCCTCCTCTAGTCTTTCCCATGTCAGTAAATGGCACCACTCTTCTCCTCTACTGGTAAAGCTAAAAATTGAGACAGTCTCAGTTTCTCCCTTTCTCTCACCATCTAACCAATTCACTAGTCCCCAATTTGAATCTGTCACCAAGTCCTGTTAGTGCAGTAGTCAGTCCAGTCTGTTAACTTCTGCCACCACTCTAGTCCAAGCTGCCATCATCTCTTGCCAAGACACCACGCAGTGGTTTCACAAATAGTTTCACATAGCAGCCGATATAATCTTCTTAAAATCTAAATCAGATCATGTCACTCCTTTTCTTGTTGTTGTTGTTGGGTGCTGTCGAGTTGATTACAACTCATAGTGACCCCATGTGACAGAATAGAACTACCCCATAGGGTTTCCTAGACTGTGATGTTTATGGAAGCAGATCAACAAGTCTTTCTCCTGTGGAGCCAGTGGGTGGGTTTGAACTGCCAGCCTTCTGGTTAGCAGATGAGTGTATAACCAGGACTCCTCACTCCTTTCCTTAAGATTTTATAATTACTTTAGAACAAAATATGGAGTCCATATAATGGCCTAGAGGTCCCTAAATAATTTGGCTTTTGCTTAAAGTTCCAACCTCTCTCATAGTACTTTCCCTCCTATATACTAGCCACGCTAGCCTTCTTTTTGCTTCTGGAAACTTTTCTGGCTCTATACCTTTGCATTTGCTGCTCTTGCTCAGCCTGGAAAGGCTATTTACAAATTTTTACATGTTTGACTCATTCTAATGCCTGAGGTCCTAGATCCCTTATCACTGTGTATGAAGTAGTCTCCTGTCTTTATTGCACTTTTCTGAATACGTAGTTTGTTCATAGCCTTTATTATTGTCAGGCATGAATCCCCAGTGCCAGGATAGGTGCAGTACCTGATGTATTTTAAGTGCTCAGTGAATATTGGATGGCTGGATATGTGTATAAATGAAAGAAAACTACTTTCACCTGATGGAGAGAAGATGTGAAGAACTTGCATAATGTTTTGCAAAGGTGGAGTTGAGGGGTAGAGGGGATAGAGAAGGAAGTGCTGACTGGAATTGAATCTAAGCAATGTATCCATCTCAAAATTTCTCTCCCTTTCAGCAACTTTGAAAAAGTTTGTGCTAAAAGTTTTAAATGATAGTTTAAAAATGTGATGACCTTAAATGCAATATGTAATTTTGTTTAGTTTAAATGCTTACCATTGCTACCTAATAATATAAACACCCTGAGTACTTATTGAGAGACTAGTCTGGCAGTAAGTGTGTGCTTATGAACACTTAAGAATTCCTTTTGGTAAAAGGTAGAATTTAATAATTTTGCTCATGAAATGATTTGTTTTTTTACAATGGACTTCATGTACTTTTCATCCATGGTGACATGTATCATCCTATTGCCATATGTGAGGTTAGAGTTGGAGACTTATTTGCTTAAAGTATTGTATGGAGTTGGTTGAGAATAAAATTCACATCAACATTCACATCTCTCATTGGTTCTAAGTAATTCGGGTGATTTTAAACTAAAATTTATCAGTATGTTTAGCTTTTTTTTTTTTTTTTGGTCTAAGATTCTTTTTTCTTGCGTTCCATGGCTAATACTTTTTTCCTTCTTCTTAGTCTTTTAGTTTTATTTTTACCAAAGTGAGATAAATAGGTAGATACAGATATATAGATATAGATAGCACCATTGAATTGACTCTGACTCCTGGGGACTCTGTGTACAACGGAACGAAAGACTGCCCAATCTTATGCCATCCTCAGTGTCGCTGGCATGTAGGAGTCCATTGGTGTAGTTATTATTTCAATCCGTCGCACCAAGGATCTCCCTCACTGTCACTGGCCCTCTGCTTCACCAAACATGTCCTCCTCCAGCAATTGATCCCTCCTGATGATGTGCCCAAAGCAAGAGAGCCAGATGATGTTCTTTTGTGATTCATAGGGTTTTCATTGACTAATTTTCAGAAGTAGATTGCCAGGCTTTTTTCCTAGTCTGTCTTAGTCTGGAAGTTCCTCTGAAACCTGTCCACTATGGATGACCCTCCTGGTATTTGAAATACCGATTGCATAGCTTCCAACATTATAACAACACGCAGGCCACCACAGTACGACAGACTGGTGGTGGATATATATACATAAACATACGAAATTTAGAATCAAATGATTGTTCAGGGCTTTTTATGAAAAATAGCAGTCCTCTACCTATCCATCTCCCCCACCATTTTCCTCTAACTAAAGGCTAATACTTGCAACACTTGAAATTTATTAATTTGGTTTACCTTCATATCAAAGTAATATGCTTATATTGCTCCTTTTTCCCCCCATTTAAGGCATATTTATTGGCTTTGTACTATTGAAGATGAAGATTTAACTCCTTCATACTGCCACCAGCCCCCTAAACATACATTTCTCCTTCCATTCCCTCATACATATGTATGTAAATGTATGTATATATATTTTGTCTTTTTGGTTAGATCAGAAGGAGCCCTGGTAGCGCAGTGGTTAAAGTGCTTGGCTGCTAACTGAAACATGGGCAGTTTGAACCCACCAGCTGCTTTGCGGGAGAAAGATGTGGCAGTCTACTTCCATAAAGATTTACAGCCTTAGAAACCCTATGGGGCAGTCCTGTAGGGTCGCTGTGAGTCAGAATCGACTTGACGGCAGTGGGTTGGTTTTGGGTTAGATCACTGTTCAGTGTTTACGTAGTTGTTATTAGTTGCCGTTGAGTTGCCTCCAACTCATGGCGAACTTAGAACGAAATGTTGCCTGGTCCTGTACCATCTTCATGATCATTAGTATGTTTGAGTCCCTTGTTGTGGCTATTTTGTCAATCCATCTCATTGAAGGTTTCCCTCATTTTCACTGACCCTCTGCATTACCAAACAATGTCTTTTTCTAGTGATTGGTCTTCCTGATGATGCATCCAAAGTAAGCAAATCCAAGTCTTGACATCCTTGCTTGTAGGGAGCATCCTAGTTGTATTTCTTCTAAGACTGATTTGTTCATTCTTTTGGCAATCCACAGTATATTCAATATTCTTTGCCAATACCACAATTAGAATATATCAATTTTTCTGTCTTTCGTTTTCCACGTTTTGTATGCATATGAGGTGATTGAAAAGACAATGGCTTGGGTCAGGCACACCTTAGTCATTAAAGTGACATCTTCCTTAGGCCTGTATATATGCTCTTCACAGCTAAGCCATTTAACGTATACTAGGTTCACTTTTCCTGTACTCTTGATTTTCCTCTAGTTTTTTTTTAAATAATTGTCTTTTGTTTGTTTAGGTTTCTATTTGCTGTAATTCAACCCCAAGTACTCCCACCAATTGCTTAAATCTACTCCATATCGTCAGATACATCAGGTGTTCACTCATTTCATCATCTTAGAGAAATCATTTCCTAGAGCCTTCTGGCCTGCTCCAGTCTGTACTGATTGTCCCTGTACTTTAAGCATAACTGCAGTCGTGGAATCTTCCTTCACTGTTATCCTGAAGATTCCCTTCAGCTCTGTGTTGTGTCTCTTGTTTCCTCTTTCTTGATTTACTCCCCCCATTTTAGTGGAACACATTCTTTGGAAGCTTCCTCAAAAAGCATACGTGGAAGGTAAATTCTTGAGACCCTCACTCTTGAGTTATTTTAAAGAGTTATTTAAAAATAATGTTTACAACTGCCCTTTGTTTCTACTCTTCAGTTTCTAAGAGGCTCTATTTCTTTTACCAAGTAATTATTCTGAAAGTTCCTTTTTAATAATCCCTATGCTTAATCTCTGGTCTTGTGGGTCCTGATTTAAGCCTCAGGGCAGATTCATTGCAGTGATCGGTTGGAGACTGGGGTGGGATGGGGTGGCATGGAGGTGGGTGAGAGATTGCCCTAGAATGCAGTTTTCATGATCATGTATCACTAGAGTATATAAAACTCCATGTAGGGGTAAGTCTGTTTTGTTTACTACTATATCCCCCACACTTGCACAGTGCCTGCCAGTTATTAGCTACTCAATAACTATTTGTTGAATAAGTGAATTGCATATCAAAGCAATTTTTTTCTAAAAAGCAGGTTGAATTTTTAGAGGAAATTTAATCTAGGTGTGTGTGCATACACTTAAATACATATACGTATTTTAAGGCGTTATTACTTTAAAAAATGGTTAGTTGTATTAAACATGTTGTGTCATTTTTGGCTGTGCTTTAAACCTGGTTTTGGAAGTTCTTGGTGAGCAGCTGTGGCAGGAAGCTGTGGTGGGTTTAACAGTTGTCTGATTAATAAAATTGGTTTAGAGATTCTTTAGTTTATGAAAACATCCATAAATGAAATCTTGAACTGAATGGAAGTCTATAGACCAGAAGTTATTCTTTGTCAGAGATGCTGATTTGAGAGTACCTCTTTACAGCTGAGTACGGGAAAGACGAAATGCTTATACTTTTTAGACTTAGAGGGGTAGTAAGGAGCAATTATCTAATGGTGGAAGCATTTTATATTGTCGGATCACTGCTACCATAGAGATTAAATTGAAGTTGACAGAAGATTGCCAAGCAAATATATTTAAATAATGAAATAGGACATCAACTGAATGACTACTTGGCAGTGAATAAAGTCTCATAGAAAAATGTTCCATTTTGAGTGGCGCCTATATTTTTTATTTTTATTATTTTTACTGTGCTTTAAGTGAAAGTTTACAGTTCAAGTTAGTTTCTCATACAAAAATTTATACACAAATTGTTAAGTGACCCTAGTTGCTCTCCGTATACTGTGACAGCACACTCCTTTCCACCCCGCATTTCCAGTGTCCATTCAACCAGCTTCTGACCCTCTCTGCCTTCTCATCTCACCTCTGGACAGAAGCTGCCCTTTTAGTCTCATGTATCTACTTGAGTTAAGAAGCACACTCTTCACGAGTATCATTCTATGTCCCATAGAACAGTCTAATCTTTGTCTGAAGAGTTGACCTTGGGAATGGTTTTAGTTTTGGGCTAACAGAGAGTCCGGGGGCCATGTCTTCTGGGGTCCCTCCAGTCTCAGTCAGACCATTAACTCTGGTCTTTTTACATGAATTTGAGTTCTGCACCCCACTTTTCTCTTGCTCTGTCAGGGACTCTGTTGTGTTCCCTGTCAGCGCAGTCATTGGTGGTAGCCGGGCACCATCTAGTTCTTCTGGTCTCAGGCTGATGGAGTCTCTGGTTTATGTGGCTCTTTCTATCTTTTGGGCTAATATTTTCCTTATGTTGTTGTTGTTCTTCATTCTCCTTTGCTCCAGGTGGGTTGAGACCAATTGATGCATCTTAGATGGCCGCTTACTAGCTTTTAAGACCCCAGGTGCCACTCACCAAAGTAGGATGCAGAACATTTTCTTAATAAACTTTGTTATGCCAGTTGACCTAGATGTCCCCTGAAACCATGGTCCCCAGACCTCCACCCCTGCTACTCTATTCCTCGAAGTGTTTGATTGTATTCAGGGAACTTCTTAGCTTTTGGTTTAGTCCAGTTGTGCTGACTTCCTCTGTATTGTGTGTTGTCCTTGCCTTCACCTAAGATAATTCTTGTCTACTCTCTAGTTAGTGAATACCCCACTCCCTCCCTTCCTACCCTTGTAACCATCAAAAAATGTTTTCTTCTGTGTTTAAACCTTTTCTTGAGTTCTTATAACAGTAGTCTTATACAGTATTTGTCCTTTTGTGACTAATTTCACTCAGAATAATGTCTTCCAGATTCATCCATGTTATGAGATGTTTCGTGGATTCATAGTTGTTCTTTATCGTTGTGTACTATTCCATTGTGTGAATATACCATAATTTGTTTATCCATTCGTCCGTTGATGGGCATGTAGGTTGTTTTCATCTTTTTGCTATTGTGATCAGTTCTGCAGTGAACATGGGTGTGCATATATCTATTCGTGTGATGGCTCTTATTTCTCTAGGATATAGTCCAAGGAGTGGGATTGCTGGATCATATGGTACTTCTATTTCTAGCTTTTTAAAGAAGTGCCAAATCGATTTCCAAAGTGGTTGTACCATTTTACGTTACCACCAATAGTGTATAAGTGTTTCAGTCTCTTCACAACATCTCCAACATTTATTATTTTGTGTTTTTTTGGATTAATGCTAGCCTTGTTGGGGTGAGATGATACCTCATTGTAGTTTTGATTTGCATTTCTCTTATGTGGAGCCTAATTTTATATTATTTCAGTAGAGTACAAAACTAAATGCAACTTCTTTTTCAACAGATCTGCTTATATATTGCCATATCTATGATTCACACCCACTGCCCCAAGCAAGAAACCTGGTCATCAGCTGAGATTCTTCCCTTATTAACTTTGTTCACATTTAATTGATCACAGTGTCCCTTTGGAGCTACCTTCTTATCTCTTTCTTCTCCATTTTCACAGTCACAGCCTTAGAAAAAACCTTCATCTGTTCCTGGGTCTATTAGTCTCCTACTCCTCCAGTCCATTCTTTGATTTCCACCAGAGGATTTTTCTGAAATGCACATCTGGTCATTTTACTCAGATGCCCTTCAGTGGAAGGTACCCGTATCCTGTGGTTTGAAGTCAATCTTTTTAACTTGGCAAACCAGGGTTTTCTGTGATTTGGTCCCTGCCTGAACACTCTTTGCCTTTGCAAATGCTGCTTCCAAGATCTTAGAAAGTTCTACTTCTCCACCATCTTGCCACTTTCCCCAGGGCAGGATATGAGAGGAAACTTATTACTCAAGTTTTTTTTGGGGGGGTGGATATATGAAGAATTTATTGTATATATATTTTTTGTTTTACTGAGGTATAACTTATAGTACGGTGCACAAACCTTAATGTATAGCTTGATGAGTTTTTAGGTGTGCTTGCAAGTAACCACCACACAAGTCAAGATCCAGAACATTTTTAGCATCCCAACAGGCTCCCTCCTGTCTCCTCTTCCAGTCAATACTGCTCCTCAAAGGTAACCACTCTTTGGCCTTATATCACCATGGAGTAGTTTTGACTATTTTTGAAATTTGTGTAAATCGTATCATGCAGTATTTATTTGTGTGTGTATACATGAAGAACTCATATAAGACCAAATTTTAAGCATCTTCTCTGTGAAGCAAATTCCTTACAAGATTACTAGTGTCTTGAAATTAGGGCCACAGTATTATTTTTATTTCCAGAAACTGGCATAGTGCCTCGCATGAAGTACATGCTCATCAATGAATTGGAAGGCATCTTTCCCCCTGAACTATCTGCCTTGCCAGATCCTCATCCATGAAGACGCAAGCCAGGTGTCGGGTCCTTTCAGAAGCCTTCCCTGACATTGCTTCTGCTTTCCCTTCCCTTCCTGCTGTTTACAAACATTTGTTGTTGTGGTTATCCCACTGCATTACTAGCTGCTAGTTTAATTGGCTGTCTCCTCTACTTTGTGTGTGTTCTGAATTCCTTGAGAATAAGGACTTTGAGGCTTATAAGGTACCGGCAGGGGCTTATTAAAATATTGACTGACTAAATGGGCCAGCTTATTGCCCTGTGAATAAAGGAGAAAGCAGATAGAATAAAGCTAGTAGTAAAAATTTAATAAATTAGATTTTTACAGGACAAATTTCATTTTATGACATTCATGTGAATAATCAAATATTCTAGGAATATAAACATTTAAAATTTGGGTCATAAATAATGCCTCCTGGCTCTAGACTAAATTATCAGGATCCACGAAGTACTCAGTAGTGACTAGGAAGGAAAAAGGAAATGTAACCTTATATGTAAGGACTAGTGGATTTCTAATTTGTGTTATAATTAGCTCCTCTAATTAAATTTAAGTGCTGCTTTTTGCAGGTGAGCATCGGTCTTTGTTCTCTGCACTCATATTTCTCTTAAACAGGGAATAAATACTTTACTGGTATGAATGAATAGGGGGCATGGGAAAGTCATGTCAAAATTGCATGCAATTTTTGGAACCTTTTTTTCATATGCTTTATATAATTTGATATGTTTGTTGTTTTAGTTGTTCTTAGCTGCTGTTGAGTTGGCTGTGACTCATGGTGACACCAGGTGCAACAGAACTAAATGTTGCCTGCTCTGTGCCATCTTCACGATCATTGGTACACTCAAGTCCACTGTTGGGGCCACTGTGTATTTTGAGGGCCTTCCAACCCAAGGGGCTTATCATCCAGCATTGTATCAGACAGTATTCTTTTGTGATCCATAGGGTTTTCATTGGCTAATTTCTGGAAGTAAATCACCAGTCCTTTCTTCCTAGTCTGTCTTAGTCTGGAAGCTCCACTGAAACCTGTCCACCATGGGTGACCCTGCTGGTACATGAAAAACCAGTGGCATAGCTTCCAGCATCAGCAACACACATATCACCACAGTAAGACTGACAGACTAGTGTATGTACTCTTACTTTAAAATTTTAAGGTACCTTTTCTCCACAATAAGTATTCGGTGAGCTAATTGATTTGCTCTTCTCACTTCACATTTTTGTAATTTCTCTTACCTGGTATGATTTTTTCTCTGTCTGTATCTGTTCTAATAATTTTACATTGTGCAAGGTGTTGGAAAGGCAAAATGAGACTAGATTATGAAAGGTTCATTCTCATTTGATTCCATCCATCTTTCTAGACTTTACCCAAATCTTACCACTTTTCTCTGGAACTTTCCTGGACTATCCAGTACTTATTTATCTCCTTTGAATTCCTGTGGCTATTAATTTGTATCCTTCGTATTAGGATATTTTTTACATATACATGCTATTTTATGTGTATTAATTGGATCTTCCTACAGATTGCAAGCTTCTTTGGAGGAGGAACCTTTTTTTTTTTTAAACCACTTTGTAGTGTTTTAAGCACACACTTAGATGTTCAGCGAAGGAGCCCTGGTGGCACAGTGGTTAACTGCTTGCTGCTAACCAAAAGATCGACGGTTCGAACTCACCCAGCAGCTCCACGGGAGAAAGATGTGGCAGTCTGCTTCCGTAAAGATTTACAGCCTTGGAAATTCTATGGGGCAGTTCTCATATGTCCTAAAGTGTTGCTATGAGTCAGAGTTGACTCTAAGTCAACAGGTTTCGGTTAGGTGTTCAGCATATGCTGGCTGATTAAGAGAACCATATGGTTATAGTCATTGTTCTCTTTTTATGATTATAATGTGTGTATGTTGCTTTTTCTTAATAGTTATTTCTTATTTAGTTTTCTTGTAAGAGATACCTTTTTATTTTCATTTCATTGTCTTCTTTTGAATGTTTGAAAGAATGTGGTTCGTATTTCTAATTCTCAAGTTCCAAGTTTATAGGAATGTGACTGAATGCTACACTTACAAGTTTAAGAGAATGGCATTGCATTGCAGTTCTATTATTTGTGTTAGAAGAATTTATTAGAAGGTAGACAATTGTAGGTTACACTGGAATTTAGAAGAGTTTTGCTTATTTTACATATTTGTGTCAGTTTGAAGTGAAAATGTACCGAAAACCTCCACACTTCATAAGTGACTCTTAGGATCCTGGCAGGGATAAGCTAAGCTGAAAGAGTAGACTGTTCCTGTTTATTTTCATATCCTGAGTCCCTGTACATGGAATATAGTAGATGTTTATGTGTTTCCCTATGCATGTGAAAACGCTACAGGCAGATTTTTTCACTTTGCAGAATTTCCACATTTATCACAATTGTCTTCTAATAGCTTATTTAAAAAATCTGTTTTCCTTAATTTGTACTGGAGCTAATTTGACATTCACATTGCTATAAAGCCTTTTCTAAAAGCTCTCTATAAAGCTTTTTAAAAATATATAAGTATATGTATTGTTAAATATATATAAAGCTATGTTGTTGTTGTGCCATCGAGTTGATTCTGACTCATCGCGACTGTATAGAGCAGAGTACAACAGACCCATAGGGTTTCCAAGGAGTGGCTGGTGGATTTGAACTGCTGACCTTTTGGTTAGCAGCTGTAGGTCTTAACCGCTGCGCGCGCGCGCACGCACACACACACACACACACACACACACACACACACACACACCCACACCTTCTATTTCTCTCTCTCTATATATATTTATATACATATATATATGAGAGAGAAAGCAGAAAATTGCACTAAATTATGATTTCTGACCGTATTAGGAATATAGCCTGCTCATGATAAGTATTTTCAGCTATATGTTTTATTAGAAATAATTGTAAGGGACTTCTGAAACTTTTCATGTGAATTTTGATCTGATATTCACAAGCTCAGGTAAATGGTTTTGAATTTAAACAGTTTTATGGATTGTGCAGAGGAGATAACCACAGATCCCTGAAAGACTGACCCCATAGCAGCAGAAAACCAGAGTGGAAGGAACCCTAATCTTTTGGCAGTATTTTCCAAATAATCCACACAGCCAGTGGGTAAATTCAAAGCTAACGATACCTGTAAAAGTAGTACTGCCTATGGTGAAAGCTTAGGAGAGCCAACTTTATTATCAAATCATAAGCAAGTAGAAAGCCAGGATATTCATTGGGAAACATTGAAAAAGGCCAGTCTCTCTTATTGCAGATATCTACCCAAATGATAGCAGTAGCCTCTTCCCTAAGTATGAGAAATGTAAAATTTAACCTTTGTTAATCCAGTTGCTATAAGGGCCTAGGGCTTATGTGTTATATGTGCTGCTGGCATAGAGACCAGTTAAGATGGTGCTTAGTAATGCAAGGGACATTTATATGCTTTAAAATTTTTTGCTTTTAGGCATCCTTTTAAAGAAAGACCTGCCTGTTTTTTTTTTTTTAATTGTACTTTAAGTGGAAGTTACAATTCAAGTTAGTCTCTCATACAAAAATTTATACATATAGTCTCTCATACAAAAATTTATGCATACATTGTTATGTGACCCTAGTTGCTCTCCGTATACTGTGACAGCACACTCCTCCTTTTCACCCCGGATTTCCCATGTCAATTCAGCCAGCTCCTGACCCTGTCTGCCTTCTCATCTCACTTCTCGACAGGAGCTGCTCATTTAGTCTCAAGTATCTGCTTGAGCTAAGAAGCACGCTCTTCGCGAGTATCATTTTATGTCCCACGGTCCAGCCTAATCTTTGTTTGAAGAGTTGACCTCGGGTATGGTTTTAGTTCTGGGTTGACAGAGAGTCCGGGGCCATGCTTTCTGGGGTTCCTTCAGTCTCAATCACACCATTAAGTCTGGTCTTTTTGCTAGAGTTTGAGTTCTGCACCGCACCTTTCTCCTGCTCCATCAGGAACTCTGTTGTGTTCCCTGTCAGGGCAGTTATTGGTGGTAGCTGGGCATCATCTAGTTCTTCTGGTCTCAGGTGGATCAGTCTCTGGTTTATGTGGCCCTTTCTGTCTCGGGCTAATGATTGCTTCGTGTCTTTGGTGTTCTTCATTCTCCTTTACTCCAGGTGAGTTGGGAGCTGCCTATGTTTTTTAACTTTCTATCTGGAGGCAGGTTCTCAAAGTTTGTATCTTAATGGGCTCATATAGATTAATAGGTGAGTTTAAGGGGTTGGTAAATACTGGCTGTAAGAGGTTTCTTTTAGGTATGTAACCTCTCAAATGTAGCTCTTTTCATATCAAAATTTTATGTGGCAGTGCTCTTTGTGCATTTTTATTAGAAGTTGTCAGCTATTTATCTAATAACTCTTACTTCCAGAAGTTTTTATCTCTTGGCAGTGGTTTTTCTACAACTTCATGTATTAGAGAAAATTTTTATTCTAGACTGAAGACTGATACACCAATGTGTTTGTATGAAAATTTTTTTCCCCAAATTTCAGAAGTTATTTAATTCATGGCTTTATTTGATGACCAGTGTTTTAACTTTATGTTAAACATTAGTGTTTAACATTGGGCTTAGTGGAGTTACAATAGTGTACTCCAAGGAAGAAATTAGATTTTATTCATCTTATAGAAGTTATTACTTTTCATAAAATAAAATAAAAAGCTGGTTATAATTGTCAGAAATTGAATGATAGTGAAAATCTTATGCGCATTCTGATTTATCGTTTTTTGATTACGTGCGTTGGAAGATATGAATTATCCTGTCTTTCCAAATTAGTTTAGAAGTTAAAGACTTGTTGGAAAAATTTAAAATGACAGGTCAGCATTACTGTTTACTCTTTTACACTTTTTTTCTGCTGTCATTTTGTGCTTAGATTTCACATCTCAACTCTGATTGGCATATTAGACTTATTTCTACAACTTTCTGCCATATTGCCTCTAAAAGTTAATAGGATAAAGGTAGTTATAACTCTGGCTTTATCTATGGAATCTACTCAGCTCTACTACATTAAAAATAAGAAAGGAAAGAAAAAGTTAACCGAAGAGGTGTATGTGTTATTTGTACACTTCATGGGTGTGCATGTATGTGTTGGGTTAAGAATGCAAATTCTAATGTTGTGTTACATGATTTATGGTGTGTTATAGATGTTGCTTTAAATGCTCAAGAGTAATTAAAAAGGATTAATATTAGTAAGATGGAGAATAAATCTGTATTATTATAGGCAGTTCTTGGTTTGCACAGTAGCGTGGGCCATAAAAATGACCATGTAAGGTTAGACTATGCAAAGTGATGTTAATCATCAGTGGAAAAATTCCAGTTATTGACCTTTTAAAGCTTTTGTTAAAACATTAAAAACTATCTTACTGTTAGTTATAAATGTGTAGGGAAATTTAAAAAAATAGTAAAACTAACTTATATTTAGTATATTGTAATTTAAAATATTACAATTAAAGTGTTTTATATCAGTGTTAAAAATTTAACAATAGTTTGAATAGTGCTTGCCTTCTTGCATAATTTATGATACAGAGTGAACATCTTTTCTATGCCTTAATGAATTGTCATAACTCCTTTCTAAATTTGGATTAGCTTGTAACACTTTATCTTTTCTGCTTTCAATGTTGTGGAATATCTCTGAGAGTTGCTTTAACGTAAAGTCTTTTTGCTGGCATCACTTTGTCTAGAACATTGTCATTCTTTTCATCACAACCACTTTCCTCATTTATGCTGGGAAATTTGCGTTTCGTTACGTCCTCTGGCTGTATATCTAGAGTAACTTGAACACTGGCAGTGTCAACATTCCCACAGTTAGCTGTTTCTTCTGAATCTCCATTTATGTTGGACTCGAATTTAGCGTTATCACTTTTCATTTCTTTGCTGCATTTTCATCTTTGTTGGACAGTTCTCCCTTTCAGTGATCTGTTTTCATAAAATATCACACAACTGCTACGTCTTTGCTCTCTATGCATGCACTGATTAACAGATTTACAGTGACCAACCACCGACAGAAAGAAGAAACCTGATTAGTCATTGATGATGATATGCATCTGTTATGTGGGCTGAAGAGCTAGCCTGCCACCTTTACCTGTGACCCACGAGTAAACCTTGTGCTTAGGACCGTATGTATTGGCCTGGCTTCTTGGATGGGATGTAAGGATGGGCTAGCTCCCTTTCCTTGGAAGTCTTGGCCCAAAACACACATCCTGTTACAGCTGGTAGCCTATCAGCAGCACATCCTTCCCCTTAGCCCAGAGCACATGTCATCTTTCCCAAGAACTGCTTAGCTAAGTGTATGCATAATACGGCATCTGGCCAACCCCACTTCTATATCTTTTCCTAGTGGGGAGGGAACAGGGTCCTTTGCCTGCAGCACAAGAGGGGTGCATGCAGATCATCTGTCTCCCTGTGTTGGCTTTGGAGTGAAAGCCGTTGCTGGCCATGGGGGTCGATGCTCACTGTTGAAGCTATCTTGCTCTATTTTCTGTGTGAATAAAGCATTCTTCCATCTAGTTTCCGTGTGAGTTGTATTTTTCTTGGTCACCCTGATACCTGCAAACCATGGAGTGGATTGACATCTTAGGTCTTCTACTTCTGGTGACAGGCATTATGCTCTTTGCTATCCTCCATGTGGTGGGACTCCTGTGAAGGTGGTAACAGGTGTTACTTGCTCAACATTAACTAAACTGGTAACTGATAAATTTATGCATATAGTAACCATGGAAAGTGAGAACTACCCTTACATTAAACAGATTAACCTTAGTTTTTTAAATTGTTCATGAGATACATGTTTTGGCAAGAAGTTGATTTCTCAAGAAAGGAATGTGTATGTGGTTTGTAGGAAAAATAAGATGAGGCTTTCCTATATAACCTCGGTTTTTTTTTCTTGCTCTTAAATAAATAATTCTGCAAACTTCTCGTTAGGTGCTGTCGAATCTATTTTGACTCATAGTGACCCCATGTGACAGAGTTGAACTGCTCCATGGGGTTTTTTAGGCTGTAATCTTTATGGGAGCAGATCGCTGGGTCTTTCTCCTGAGAAGTAGCTGGATGGGTTCAAACTGCCAATCTTTCGATTAGCAGCCAAGTGCTTAACCATTGTGCCACTAGGGATCCTTTTCTGCAAACTTTCTGCCCTCAATATAGACTATGTGTGGTATTTTCTTTACTGTGATTTTTCGGACTAGATTTTTTTTAGTTTCTTATTTACCCTCTGGAACTGATTAGCAAAGATATTAACTTCTTTTATCAAAAAGATTTTGTTATAAGACTACCTATTGTAGGAAATTAGTAAAATTGTTATAAACATACAATAAATATCATATACCCCTTAAAACTGATCCTGTAGAAGAATATTTAGCCATATAGAAAGCTGTTCACAATATCATACAGTGGAGAAAATACTGTGAAATAATGTGTATGATCTCACTCTTGTAAAAATAATATATATAGGTAAAGAAAGCAAATTGGAAGAATATATTGCTAAACATTAACAGATTTCTCTTTGTGGTAGAGTTGAAGGTGATATTTTCTCCTTGAATATCTGTGATTTTCTAAAAAAAATTAATTGTATTTTTAAAACTATTATTTTCATTATAAAATATATATGTATATATTTAAGCCTCTTCACATGCTTCTTTCAAATTTAAACGTAATAAGGAGTTACATTTCTTTTGGTATTCCAAACAGAAAGTCTGTTGCCCTGTAAAATTTTTTTTGGTTAATATTATTTAAATGCTTTTGTGTGTATGGTAGCCAGTTGTTTCATGAAAATTGATTTATGTTTTGAGAAGTTTTTAGCGGCTCTTTTAATTTTTTCCTTTCATTTTCTTAAAAAGCTTTAAAAAACATTTTTGGCAGCAGAAAATTTGAGGCTATTTGTTGGCGTCACCATCAAAAGTTTTTAAAGGATTTAAGGCCTTTTGAGTTTATTTTAAGGTAATCTGTATAAGTTTCTAGTAAAGATTTGAATAATACTTTGCCAGTCTGAGTTCTACAGAGAAGATAAAGGTTGATTATTTTAAAAGAATTAAAGTAAAAGATGAAATTTAATAATAAGACAGCATACTTCCTTTTTAGAAGGTTTTTTTGTGTGTGTATCTGTTAGTTCTTTTGCTGTTCTTTCCCTTTTTAAACAAGTTATTGGCCGTGCTTTGATTTGACAAAAGCACTAAATTTCTTTTTTTTTTTTAATTGTGCTTTAAGTGAAAGTTTACAGTTCAAGTTAGTTTCTCATACAAAAATTATACACATATTGTTATGTGACCCTAGTTGCTCTCCTGATACAGCACACTCCTCCTTTCCACCCCAGATTTCCTGTGTCTATTCAACCAGCTCCTGACCCTCTCTGCTTTCTCATCTCTCCTCTGGACAGGAGCTGCCCATTTACTTTCATGTATCTACTTGAGCTAAGAAGCACACTCTTTATGAGTATCATTTTATATCCCATAGTCCAGTCTAATCTTTGTCTGAAGAGTTGGCCTCGGGAATGGTTTTAGTTTTGGACTAACGAGGGTCTGGGGGCCATGTCTTCCAGGGTCCTTCCAGTGTTAGTCAGACCATTAAGTCTGGTCTTTTTACTAGAATTTGAGTTTTGCATCCCACTTTTCTCCTGCTCTGTCAAGGACTCCCTGTTGTGTTCCCTGTCAGGGCAGTCATTGGTGGTATCCAGGCACCATCTAGTTCTTCTAGTCTCAGGCTGATGAAGTCTCTGGTTTATGTGGCCTTTTCTGCCTCAGTCTAATATTTTCCTTGTGTCTTTGGTGGTCTTCATTCTCCTTTGCTCTAGGTGGGTTGAGACCAATTGATGCATCTTAGGTGGCCGGTTACTAGCTTTTAAGACCCCAGATGCCGCTCACCAAAGTGGGATGCAGAAAATTTTCTTAATAAACTTTGTTATGCCAGTTCATCTAGATGTCCCCTGAAAGCATGGTCCCCAGACCCCGCCCCTGCTGCTCTGTCACTTGAAGTGTTTGGTTGTATTCAGGAAACTCCTTGCCTTTGGTTTAGTCCAGTTGTGCTGACTTCCTGTGTTATGTGTTGTTCTTGCCTTAAGTCTACTGTCTAGTTAGTGAATACCCCCTCCCTCCCTCCCCACCCTCGTAACCATCAAAGAATGTTGTCTTCTGTGTTTAAACCTTTTCTTGCGTTCTTGTAATAGTTGTCTCATACAATACTTGTCCTTTTGTGACTGACTAAATTCACTCAGCATAATGCCTTCCAGATTACTCTATGTTATGTTTCACAGCTTCATCATTGTTCTTTATAGCTGCATAGTATTCTGTTGTGTGACTATGCCATAATTTGTTTACCCATTCATCCATTGATGGGCACCTAGGTTGTTTCCGTCTTTTTGGTATCGGGAACAGTGCTGCAGTGAACATCAGTGTGCATATATCTATTCGTGTGACGGCTCTTATTTCTCTAGGGTATACTCCAAGTAGTGGGTTTGCTGGACCATATGGTACTTCTATTTCTAGCTTTTTAAGGAAGCGCCAAATCAATTTCTGAAGTGGTTGTACCGTTTTACATTGCCACCAACAGTGTATAAGTGTTCCAGTCTCGCCACAGCCTCTCAATCATTTATTATTTTGTGTTTCTTGGATTAATGCTAGCCTTGTTGTAGTTTTGATTTGCATTTCTCTAATGGCTGATGATCGTGAGCATTTCCTCATGTGTCTGTTAGCCACCTGAATGTCTTCTTTGGTGAAGTATCCTTTGCCCATTTTTTAATTGGGTTATTTGTCTTTTTGTTGTTGAGGTTTTGCAGTATCTTGAAGATTTTAGAGATTAGATGCTGATTGGGTTTGCCATAGCCAGTAATTTTTTCCCAGTCTGTAGGTTGTCTTTCTACTCTTTTTTTGAAGTCTTTTGATAAGCATAAGTGTTTGAATTTTAGGAGTTCCCAGTTATCTAGTTTCTCTTCTGGGGTTTGTGCATTGTTAGTAATGTTTTGTATTCTGTTTAAGCCATGTATTAGGGCTCCTAGCACTGTCCCTATTTTTTCTTCCATGATGGTTATTGTTTTAGAGTTTATATTTAGGTCTTTGATCCATTTTGAGTTAGTTTTTGTGCATGGTGTGAGGTATGGGTCTTGTTGCAGTTTTTTGCAGATGGATATCCAGTTATGCCAGCACCATTTGTTAAAGAGACTGTATCTTCCCCAATTAATGGACTTTGGGACTTTGTCAAATATCAGCTGCTCATAGGTGGATGAATTTATGTCTGGATTCTCAATTCTGTTCCATTGGTCTGTGTATCTGTTGTTATACCAGTACCAAGCTGTTTTGAAATGATTAATTAAATATTTAATAAGTGCCTGTACTGTTTCGTAGGGAGCCCTGGTGCACAGTGGTTAAGCCCGCGACTGCTACCTGAAAGGTTGGCAGTTTGAACCCTTCAGCTGCTCCGTGGGAGAAAGATATGGCAGTCTGCTTCTGTATAGATTACAGCCTTGGAAACCCTGTGGGGCAGTTCTGCTCTGTCTGATATAGGGTAGCTATGAGTCAGAATTTGACTCGATGGCAGTCAGTTTGTTTTTTTTGGTGGTGGTGGGGGATTATGCTGTTTCAGGGACCCTGGTGGCGCAGTGGTTAAGAACTTGGCCGCTAACTAAAAGGATGGCAGTTCAAATCCACCAGCTGCTCCTTGGAAACCCTATTGGGCAGTTCTACTCTGTCCTACAGGGTTGCTATGAGTCGGAATTGACAAGACGGCAGCGGATTTTTGGTTTCTTTTACTGGTTTATGATGTTTTAGACTGTGTTCTAAGTGCTGGGGACATCAGGACAAATAAACATGGTGCTACCCTCAAGGAGCTTATTATCCATTTAAGATACAGCAGAGGCATAAAGGAGAGAGCAGTCATTTTAGGTCTGGGGGTGAAAGGAAAGAGGAGGTGACATTTCAACCAAGTCTTAAAAGAAGATTAGGTGTTCAGGTGGCATTGGTAAGAAGTAGGGTGGTATACACCGGGAGAGAGCATTATTAGCAAAGGCATACAGGAGTGTCAACTACCAACCAATAGCACTTTTGTAAAACTTGTTTGAAAGTTATAAAAGCAGTGTAACAACATTACTGAGAAATTGGAAGATAAAGGGAAAAAACATCACTAATGATCACATTACCCTAGCACAGCTAATTATTTGCTTTTACTTTTTTTCAAGTTTTTTATATTGTTTTAATCATAATGTACATGGAATTTAGTATCATGGTTTTTTTCTGATGTTTACTACTTTTATCAAGTTATACATGTATATAGTTTAATGTGTTAAATAGTTTATATAAGATTTGTTACAAAAGTGGCAATTCCCTAGTCTTCCCTGGCCTTTTTCCATCCCCAGAGGGGACCACTTTATAATCTTTTAGTTGACTGTTATTTATTTGGTATTGATTTTTCAGTTTTAGATATTATCTGTTGACTTCCCACTTCTGAGAATGAGAATTTAGCTTTCTTCCCCCTCCTTTTGTCATAGTCACACACTTCCCCTTTCCCTTTCCCTGTTACCTCATCCTGCTGCGGTTGTTGTTAGGTGCCATTTAGTTGGTTCAGACTCATAGTGACCCTGTGTACAGCAGAATGAAACACTGCCTGGTCCTGCACCATCCTCACAATCATTGCTGTGTTTGAGCCCACTGTTGCAGCCACAGTGTCAGTCCATCTCGAGGGTCTTCCTCCTTTTCCCTGATCCTCTTCTTTACCAAGTATGATGTCCTCCTCCATGGAGTGGTCCTTTCTGATAACATGTCCTAAATACATTAGACAAAGTTGCGCCATCCTTGGCTTCTAAGGGGCATTCTGGCTGTACTTCTTCCAAGACAGATTTCTTCGTTCTTGTAGCAGTCTGTGGTATATTCAGTATTCTTTGCCAACACCGTAATTCAAAGGCATGAATTCTTCTTCGGTCTTCCTTATTCATTGTCCAGCTTTCACGAGCATATGAAGCGATTGAAAATGACATGGCTTGGGTCAGGCGCACCTTAGTCCTCAAAGTGACATCTTTGCTTTTTAACACTTTAAAGAGATCTTTTGCAGCAGATTTGCCCAGTGTAATATGTCATTTGATCTGTTGACTGCTGTTTCCATGTGTGTTCATTGTGGTTCTGACTAAAATGAAATCCTTGACAACTTTAATCTTTTCTCCATTTATCATGATGTTACCTATTGGTCCAGTTGTGAGGATTTGTGTTTTCTTTGTGTTGAGGTGTAACCCATACTGAAGGCTATAATCTGATCTTCAACAGTAAGTGCTTAAAACCTCTTCACTTTCAGCAAGCAAAGTTGTGTCATCTGCATACTGCAGGCTGTTAATGAGTCTTCCTCCAATTCTGATATTGTGTTGTTCTTCATGTAGTCTGGCTTCTTGGATTATTTGCTCAGCATACAAATTAAAAAGTACAATGAAAAGGTAACCACCCTGACACACACCCTTCCTGATTTTAAACCACATGGTATCCCCTTGTTCTGTTTGAACCACTGTCTCTTGGTCTGTGTACAGGTTCTGCATGAGCACAATTAAGTGTTCTAGAATTCCCATTCTTCACAGTGTTACCCATAATTTGTTATGGTACACACAGTAGAATGCCTTTGCATAGTGAATAAAACACAGGTTAACATCTTCAGCAGCGATATCCCTCATTCCACATCCTCTTCTGAATCTGTCTTGAATTTATGGCAGTTCTATGTGGATGTAGTGCTGCAACCGTTTTTTTAATCTTCAGCAAAATTTTGCTTGGGTGTGAGATTAATGATATTGTTTGATAATTTCTGCTTTCTGTTGGATTACCTTTCTTTGGAATGGGCACAAATATGGATTTCTTCCAGTTGGTTGTCTGGGTAACTTTCTTCCAAATTTCTTGGCGTAGATGAATGAGCACTTCCACGTTGCATCTGTTGGTTGAAACATCTTAGTTGATATTCTTGATATTCCATCAATTCCTGGAGCTTTCTTTTTTGCCCGATGCCTTCAGTGCAGCTTGGACTTCTTCCTTCAATACCATCGATTCTTGATCGTATGCTACCTCTTGAAATGGCTGAACCTTGACCAGTTCTTTTTGGTACAGTGACTCTGTGTATTCCTTGCATCTTCTTTTGATGCTTCCTGCATCGTTCAATATTTTGCCGATACAGTTCTTCAGAATTGCAAATCAAGGCTTGAATTTTTTCTTCAGTTTTTTCAACCTGAGAAATGCCCAGAGTGTTCTTGCCTTTTGTTTTTCTAACTCCAGATGTTTGCAGGTTTCATTATAATACTTTGTGTCTTCTAAACCGGGCTTTAAAATCTTTTGTTCAGCTCTTTGACATGATCATTTCTTCTGTTCGAATTCAAGAACAAGTTTCAGAGTCTCTTCTGACATCCATTTTGGTCTTTCTATCCTGTCTTTTTAATGACTTTTTACTTTCTTCATGTATGATGTCCTTGATGTCATCTCACAACTCATCTGGTCTTTGGTTATTAGTGTTTAATACATCAAATCTGTTCTTGAGATGGTCTCCAGATTCAGGTGGGATATACTCAAGGTCTTATTTTGGCTCTCGCAGGCTTATTTTTATTTTCCTCAGCTTCAACTTGAACTTGCATATGAGCAATTGACAGTCTGTTCCTCAGCTGGCCCCTGACTTTGTCATAACTGATGATACTGAGCTTCTGCATCATCTCTTTCCACAGCTGTAGTCGTCGATTTAATTCCTGTGTATTCTGTCTTGTGAGGTCCACATGTAAAGTTGCTGTTATGTTATTGAAAAACGATATTTGCAATGAATAAGTCATTGGTCTTGCAGAATTCTATCATGTGATCTCCAGTATTATTTCTATCACCAAGGCTATATTTTCTGATTACTGATCCTTCTTTGTTTCCAACTTTCACGTTCCAATCACCAGTAATTATCAATGTATCTTGATTGCATTGTTGATCAATTTCAGACTGTAGAATTTGGTAAAAATCTTCAGTTTCATTAACTTTGGCATTAGTGGGTGGTGCATAAATTTGAGTAATAGTCATATGAACTGGTCTTCCTGGTAGGTATATGTATATTATCCTCTCGCTAACAGCATTGTACTGCGGGATAGATCTTGAGATGTTCTTTTTGACCAGAGTACCACACCATTCCTCTTCAATTTGTCATTCCCAGCAGAGTAGACCATATGATTGTGTGATTCAAAATGACCAGTATTTGTCCATTTCAGTTTACAAATGCCTAGAATATCTATCTTCAAGAGTTTCGTTTCATTTTTGACAACTTTCACTTTTCCTAGATTCATTATACATTTCATGTTCCAATTATTACTGGATGTTTTCAGCTGTTTCTTCTAATTTTGAGTTGTGCCACATCAGCAAATGAAGGTCCTGAAAGATTTACTCCATCCACATCATTAAGGTTGACTCTACTTTGAGGAGGCAGCTCTTCCCCAGTCATATTTTGAATGTCTTCCATACCGTGGGGCTCATCTTTTGGCACTATATCAGACAATGTTCCATTGCTATTCTGGCCAGTTTTTTTTAGAAGTAAACAGCCAGGTCCTTCTTCCTAGTCTGTCCTTGTGTGGAAGCTTTACTGAAACCTGTCCATCATGGGTGACCCTGCTGATATTTAAAATACCAGTAGCATAGCTTTCAGCATCACAGCAATATGACAGCCACCACAGTTTGACAAACAGACAAGTGATGGCCTGCCACTATAGTTATGTGGTAATTTTGGTTAGATAAATATTCAGTGTTTACCTTAGTATGACCATGTACATATGATTCACAGCTGAAATTATATAGTAAGCTATGATTACTTTTATAGCACTTTTTGTTTTTCTGGAGTTAATAATTGTCATGATTTTGTTTGTTTGCTTGGTATTCTAAATATTTATCACTAATTCAACCTTAAACTGTCACTGGACCAAGTCTCCTCTCAAGATTATCAGTTTCTTCTAAAGTCTTATGAGGCCTTCTCTCAGTTACTGGACTGATGACTCACTCTTGATCTCACTTGGTTCACAGTTATAATCCTTTGGAACTTCCTTCACACTTACCCTGGAGGTTATTCTGTATTAGATCTGTTGTTACCTGTATTCCATATTTTCTAACCAGTTGATGAAGAAAGACCTAAAGATACTGACTTGGAGGTTGGGGGGAAGTGGGAGGGAGTTCCACAACAAAGATGCTCAGCAGAGAAATCTCATGTCTTCTGTCTGGAGGGTAAAGGTCTGGCTGCCAGAATCTGGAAGCTCACTGGAGGAAGTGGGGATGTCTCCACATTCTCCGTGCATGTGTTTATTTAATACCTCTGTTTTTAGAATGGCTTCGCTAACCTCATTTATGTCTGGTGTCCAGAGAAATGTTTCATATGTTACAGACAAGAAACTAAGTCTTTTGCCAGGTTGGTAGCCAGGCTGTGTGCAATGGGAGAGGGGATCTCTGGAACGTCACTGCTTGTTAAACAGCTTTTAGCCAGTAGCACAAGCAACATTTTTACCCCTAGTCCGCTACCCCTTTAGAGGTACCCTGGTCCCACTAATTAATTCCTGAGCATTTATGGGATCCTAACATAGATAAAACTCATATTTCCTGATTGCTAGCTTAGGTTGCAGCTTTCTTGGGTCTATGAAGCCCTTTAATAAGTGGCCATCTGCTTTCTAAGCTTCCACAGTTTTCTTAGCTTTATCACCTATTCTGATCTCTTTGTATTTTGGGCGTATATCCCAAAGACTCCCCCCACCCCCTTATTAAGATTGTTATCTTAGATTCCCAGAAATAAAAGTCTTTTGATTCAGATCATTTTCTGAAAGTGGTATATGCATATTGATTTTACTAAAACAGCATTTTGTATTATAATTTGCAAAAAATTTCTCTGCTAATTAAATAGTCTAAAATGACGGCTTGTTTTTGTATGTTTTTGGCTAGTGGTAAGGTAGAGCATTTCCTCATATTTTTGGTATTTGTATTTTCTCATTATTTAATTATCTTTTTGTCCTTTGTTTTAAATATGTTTATCAACATATTTAGTTCTTAAACTTTTTTTTTTTAATCACTTGTAGAACTGTTTATAAGAAACACCTTGGATATTAAACATTTGACATATTTGCTACAAATATTTTCTCCAATCAGTTTACCTTTTAATCGCTGTTGCTTTTTTTTTTTTTTTTTATTTTTGCTATTCTTAATGTTTAGGAACTTTAAATTTGTATATAGTTAAATCACGAACTGTTGTTTATCACTTCTGAAGTTTCACATTTTTACTCTTACATATGTCTGAAAAATTATTGTGTCTAATTTATGACTTCATATTTTAAGTATTCAGCTTATTTTATTCATCCTGAAATTTATTTTAGAGCGTGGTGAAAAGTTAAGATCTAAATGTATCCCCCCCCCCGCCCCCCGCACTTGTTTATAGCTGCTAAGTAGTTAATCCCGAATGAGCCAGGGGATATTTCCATTCTCAGTTTAAAAAAAAATTTTTTTTAAGTTTATATATGTATAATAACTCCTATTCTGCCTCATAAATTGTTTTAATTATTTCTTTATGTAGTCTTCCATCAGAAATTTGTGTATCTTCTCAGAGAAACTTGCATTGCATCATATGAAGTCCTGACTTCCTTATTTTTAGTTATTTTGTTCTGCTTTGGTTGTTTGGGAAATGTTTGCACAGTTTTGCCTTTATGTAATAAAACTTCAGAATGTTGCCATCTTGAAGTTGTTTATAGAATTGTGTATGGTTATCAGGAAATTGCTGACAATTTTGAAGTGCTTACTATGAGCAATAAAAAAAAAAATAAACTCGACTTCTTTTATGTTTATTATTTTTTGATGGTCAGATTCAATTCTTGGTTTTAGTAGGTTTTTTTTTTTTAAACTAGGACCTTGGCTTACATTATATTTTCCCTTCAGCTTTTTTTCCTCCCTGAATGGTTCTGTGGAGCCCTGGTGGCGCAGTGATTAAGAGCTCGGCTGCTAACCAAAAGGTCAGCAGTTCAGATCCACCAGCTGCAGCTTGGAAACCCTGTGGGGCAGTTCTACCCTGTCCTGTAGGGCCTCTATGAGTTGGCAATAGTCGACAGCAACGGGCTTGGTTGGTTTTCTGGAAATGGTTCTATAACTAGTAGCCTTTTTTCTTTTGAACCAGGACAAAAATATATTTCTCTAGTAGAGAGCTCCTTTAGATCTTTATATCAGGATTTCTTACTAACTAAAGCAACAGGTTAAGTGCTCAACTACTAACCGAAAAGTTGGTGGCTCAAAGTCACCAAGAGGCTTCTTGGAAGGCAGGCCTGGCGGTCTGCTTCTGAAAGGTCAGAGCCTTGAAAACCTTATGGAGCAGTTGTACTCTGCGCACCTGGGGTGGCCATGAGTCAGAATTGACTCAATGACAACTAACAACAACAAAACAATAGAATTTCTCTCCCTCTTTTTTCATTTGTTGGAATGAAAAGCAATCTTGCGTTTATGTATCTCCTGTCAAGTTTTTTTTTTTTTTAAATTTATTTACGTTAAATAATAGCACTGTAAGTTCAGCGTGAAGTGCTTCATTATCTTTAAATACTGTGTTTCTTTTGCAGCAGGAAGGATGGAATTGTGTTTTATGAATCAGGGTGAACTTGGTTGATTTTTACTTATTGTCAGCTCTTGAGTTTGTTTTGTTTGTTCTTGCTTACACAGTTTATTGACATATATGGGATTCTTTTAAAAGTGGGCTTGATTCTTACCCACTTTAGTAACAGCAGTGTGTTTCTTTTTTCTGGGAGAAAAACAGTACTACAGTTTTTAACAATCTATTTAAATGAAAAAATAAAAGTATTTTTAGAATTATAGAAATGAAGAATCAAAAGGACATTCTTAGCAAATTTAACTAAATTATATTTATTTTTCCTGAAAGTACATTTCATTTTAGCTTCAAATGTCAGAATGGTAGAACTACTATTAATTACAAAATGGATTTATTTCTCATGTCATTCTGAAGTTGACCTTTTGTGGAAGTTTGGATTAGAGGTGAAAGAGAAAACAATTTCAAGACCAAACTTCTTTTGGTAATTTTGTTTACTTTTTATACATTTGTTCTGTGGCATTATTCTTGGTATTTTAATAAAATTATGTATAAAATTTTATTTGTAAAACTGACCTTTTCTATGAATGAATCCTTTTAGTAATTAGTTTGTTTCCTGACAACTTCATAACTATTACCATGAAGTCACAGTGTAATGAAAAAAGTAATAAAAGTTTTGTACATAACTAGGACAAGAATTCCTTGGAGAAATATTGAGTGAATGATTACTGGGTAGGTAGTTTTTTAATTACAGATTAATTGCCTTGAAAGTTAAATTCAGCTTTAAAACTCAGTCATTTTTAAAGAAATAAACTCATTTATAAAATTAGATTAAATAATTAGAGTTTGGTTAATAAGAAAGACTATAAAACAATGAACATTCTCTTCATTTAAACAAAATTAATTTTTATTTGTTGAAATAACTTTCTTTTCATTTTTCTTCAAATCATAAACTGGTAGTAATGTCTGTTCCTCTATCTGAATTTTTAGTAGAGTTGTAATGACTCTTTTCCATGCCGGTGAGTGAACTATTAGTATGTTGCCATCTATGCCAATAGTTTTATAGTTAGGCACTTGTCTGAAGGTTGTAATTGAGAGTTTGGAAAAGAAAGAATATATGTCATTGCTATTGGAAAATCTGAGGTTACCAGGGAATTGTTGCTGTTCGGTGCCATTGAGTCAAGGAGGTAACAGTATCTAGTATAGTTGTGAAATTAAGTATCTATGGTGCATGAAACCTTTCTACAAAAATTTAAAGTTATGAGATTTTATTATAATTTTAATTTTAAAATTTTCGGGTCAAAACATTTGTCATTACCAGGCTTGGTATACACTTTCTAATCGTAAACTATTAGTAAAATACTTTTGGGAAAATATAGAGCAAAAACTCATTTTGACAGTATACATATGTGGATTTCTTTAAAGTATTTGAAATTGTTCACACTTGACTATTACACATTTATATAATTTTTTCAGAATTGCTTTTGGTATCAGAAGGAATACTGTATGAAGTTTCATCCGAAGTTATGTGTTAACATTAATAATATTGAACATGGCATTTTTCTTGTCATTTCTTAGGTTGCCAAGTCATCAATTTGTTTTCAACAGCCTTTCTTCCCAAATTACAGAAACATTGAGAAGAGAGATTTATGTTCTTTTTCACTAGTTTACCAAGAAGGATATTAAAAGTCCTAGTTATTTCTATTCCATATAGCAAGCAGAACAAGTCCAAATTTTATTAATTTGTTTTCTTCTAAGATTTTTTTTTTTTGAAGTGCTTTTAAACAACGATTGCAATGACACATAAGGATAGATGAATTCTCTTAGAATTGTAGGAAAAATTTCTTGATTTCTTAAGTAGAAGGCACAAGAAATTAACTTTGGACCTAGAAATATTATAGGCTTAAAAACCAGAAAACTAAACCCATTGCCGTAGAGTCGATTCCAACTCACAGCAATCCTATAGGACATAGTAGAACTGCCCCATAGCATTTCCAAGGAGCATCTGGTGGATTCGAACTGCCAACCTTTTGGTTAGCAGCTGAACTCTTAACCACTATGCCACCAGAGTTTCCATTACAGGCTTAGCAAGTACTGATAGCAAAATGCAGAAGAGTTGACCTAATTCTGTAATCATTTAATGAAGATGTAAATATATGTCATTATTTATGGTTTTCTTTACAAATGGCAGCCTAAAATAAAAGATTTGGCTTGTATATGGAAGATAAATCTCACTGAAGGATTGGACTTTCTTTTCAGACAAACTAATGAGCAATGAAGTTTCTGAAAAGAGAGAGTTTAGGATATATTGGTCTTTATTATGTTGTAAAAGACTGCTCTTACAGTGAACTAGAATGAGGATAAGAAATTGTTTTAAATTCATGGATACTAAATGTAATTGGCTTAGCAAGTTTTTTTGGGGAGTGAGGGAAAAATATTGCTGATTTTCTTTTAGAAAACCTGAAAACTCGTGCGTGAACATTCTCTCTCTCTGAATTTATGACCCTACAATTTAGTATTATGAACTTGTAAGACACTGATGTTGTATAAGCCTCAGTTTCTTTGAATGTAGAAATAATGTTTTGTTAGTTGCCTTGAGTCGATTCCAACTCATGGAGACCCCATGTGTGCAGAGTAGAACTACTCCATAGGATTTTCAAAGCAGATTGCCAGGCCTTTCTTCTGAGATGCCTCTTGGTGGGTTGGAGCCACCAACCTTCTGGCTAGTAGTCGAGCACTTAAGAGCTCAACCATTTGTACCACCCAGCGACTCCTAGAAATAAATATAAGAAAGCAAAAGCACCAACACCGAGATACGTTATCATATAAGACTATCCTCATGTTGTAAAAATCTTCTGAGATAGTGTCTATGAAAGTGCTTTTTAAAGAGTAAAATGCTAGGTTAGATACAACATTTATTATTAATCTTATTTTATTTAATAGGTTAAAGGCACTGATGACAACCTGCCATTACTTTTTGGTTAGATATGCAAAGGGAGTTGGGCTACTGCTGTATTTTTATGCAAATAGTGTGCCACTTCTGTGTTTGTTTGCCATCTGCTCCCTTCCCCCCATGAGGTATTTTTGTGAGCACCCTATGTTAATTTTTTTTTACAGCAACATATAAAAAAAAATTGGCATAGCAGCGCTTATGAAAATATCTCATGGGGTGTTATAGATTTAATTGTGTCTCCAAAAATGTCTATCAACTTGGTTAGGCCGTGATTCCCAGTATTGTGTGGTTGACCACTATTTTGTGATCATCATATGTGTTGTAAATCCTAACCTCTATGATGTTTATGAGGTAGGATTAGAGATAGTTTGTTAACGAGGCAGGACTCAAATCTACAGGATTAGGTTGTATCTTGAGTCAGTCTCTTTTGAAATATAAAAGAGAAGTGAGCAGAAAGGAGAGGGACCTCATACCACCAAGAAAGAAGTGCCACGTGTCCTTTGGACCCTGGATCCCTGTGCTGAGAAACTTCTAGACCAGCAGAAGATTGATGATAAGGGCCTTCCCCCAGAACCAACAGAGAGAGAGAAAGCCTTGCCCGGGAGCAGGTGTCCTGAATTCGGACTTCTAGTCTCCTAGAATGTGAAAAAATAAATTTCTGTTTGTTAAAACCGTTTACTTGTGGTATTTCTGTTATAGCAGCACTAGGTAACTAAGATATGGGGTGGGAGCAGTTGGCAAACAGCCATAGAAGGTGCGCATTATTTGCGTAAAAATACAGTAGTTGTCTTTCGACTAATTTTTTTTTCCTTTCCCTTGGAGGAAAGGCGAATACTTAGAAATAAGTATGTTAATGTAGTTGAACTGAGTGCCATGTTGCTGATAGCTTCAGAAGTTTATGAAACAGAATGATAATTTGTGTTTGATTTGAGAAATTGCTGGAAGCAAGTGGAATGAACTAGAAAACCTGTCATCAACATATGTTAAATAGTAATTTTGTTATAGTATGGAAAATTAAAAAAAAAAGCTAATGAATACTTAAGGACATTCTCTCCATGATATTTTTAAGACTCTCCTACAGTGTTTAAATATACAACAAATTTCCTATGATCATACATTAAGTAGTATCTTTTTTAATTTATGTTCTATTTTTATGGGCAGTTTTCAAAAACACATTATTTCCCAGAAATTATTTGAAGTTGTTAACTTTATAGCATTATATTTGGCATGTTTCAGGATGCAAACTGTCATTCCTCATAGGAGAAAACTTGTACACTTGCATGTTTCTCCATTTGTGCTTGAAATTTAGAAGTTGTTACAAAAGTAGCTTTGTTGTCCAGCACATAGATTCCATTCTGCATTTTTCCCCCACATTTTATGCTTGATAACTAAACACTGTCTAATGTGAAGGAAGAAGCAGAATTTTCTCTTAGACTATTTCAAATTTTTATGCAGTGCAACAAAGCTTAGGGATGCTGGGGAACAGAAGTAGTGGCAGATGGGCCAACCTGATGCTCTGCAAAGATAGGGTGGTTCGTTTTGATTACAGACACTGGGAGTCTGTGAAGTGAAGATATGGAGCCACAGTCCGTTCTACAGGCTGCAGTAACCATGTGTGTTGTGGTAAAGCCAAGAACAACTTTGTTTGGACATAATAGAAGAGATAACTGGATCCACTTTTAGTTTCCAGGCATATACCCACACACAGATAGCAACATTGCCAACTCTGTATGTTTGAGCACTAAGGCCAAGTGGTATATATATTGCCACACTGTTTTCTACTTTGAATTACAGGTGATCTGCTCAGGGAAATAGACTAGGGTATAGGATGCAATAGCTGAGAGTCCAGATTTATAACTTCTCAATAACAGGAGAAGTAGAGATTTTCTCCATTATTTAAACAGCTACCCTTAGGCTATGCAGTATAGATTCTTTTAGAATTCTTTTGTTTGTTTGAATCGCAGAGACAAACAACAGTCAGAAGAAGGTTAGGAAAAACCACTGTGTGAGAATATAATTTGGTAGAGCCACTTGAAAGGAATTTGGGCAGTATCTGTTAAAACAAAAAATGTGTATTACCTAGTGCTTACTAGAGAGCTACTCACGTATACATCCAGGGATGCATGTACGTGATTTTTCATTGCAAGTGTTTGTATGAGGGAAAAGGGAAACAGCTTAAATGCCCAATAATAAATGAATAGCTAATCTGTGGTATTGTTATATAATGGACTACTGTACAGCACATGTACAGGTTCCTCACGAACACAATTAAGTGTTCTGGAATTCCCATTCTCTGCAATGTTATCCATAATTTGTTAAGATCCACGCAGCGGAATGCCTATGCGTAGTCAGTAAAATACAGGTAAACATTTTTCTGGTATTCTCTGCTTTCAGGCAGGATCCGTCTGACATTAGCAATGATATCTCAGGTTCCTTGTCCTCTTCAGAATCCGGCTTGAATTTCTAGCAGTTCCCTGTTGATGTACTGCTGCAACACTTTTGAATGATCTTCAGCAAAATTTTATTGCGTGTGATATTAATGATATTGTTCAATAATTTCTGCATTCGGTTGGATCACCTTTCTTTGAATAGGCATAAATATGGGTCTCTTCCAGTTAGTTGGCCAGGTAGCTGTCTTCCAGATTTCTTGGCATAGACCAGTGAGCACTTACAGCGCTGCATCCGTTTATTGAAACATCTCGGTTGGTATTCTGTCAATTCCTGGAGCCTTGTTTTTTGCCAGTGCCTTCAGTGCAGCTTAGACCTCTTCCTTCAGTACTGTCGGTTCCTGTTATATGGTACCTCCTGAAATGGTTGAACATTGACCAGTTCTTTTTGGTATAGTGACTCTGTGTATTCCTTCCATCTTCTTTCAGTGCTTCCTGTGTTGTTTAGTATTTTCCCCATAGAATCCTTCAGTATTGCAGCTCCAGGCTTGAGTTTTTTCTTCAGTTCTTTCAGCTTGAGAAATGCTGAGCGTGTTCTTCCCTTTTGGTTTTCTAACTCTAGGTCTTTGCACATATCATCATAATACTTTGTCTTCTTGAGCCACCCTTTGAAATCTTCTGTTCAGCTCTTTTACTTCATCATTTCCTCCGTTTGTTTTAGCTACTCTGCGTTTAAGAGGAAGTTTCAGAGTCTCTTCTGATATCCATTTTGGTCTTTTCTCTCTTTCCTGTCTTTTTAATGACCTCTTGCTTTCTTCATGTATGATGTCCTTCCGCAACTCGTCTGGTCTTTGCTCATTAATGTTCAATACATCAAATCTATTCTTGAGATGATCTCTAAATTCAGGTGGGATATACTGAAGGTCATACTTTGGCTCTCCTGGACTTGTTTTAATTTTCTTCAGCTTGAGCTTGAGCTTGCATATGAGCAATTGATTCATTTTGCGGTCAGCCCCTGGCCTTGTTCTGACTGATGATATTGAGCTTTTCCAGTTACCACCCATCACAACAGCCAGTTTTTTGGCTTGTTTTTTTCACATTGTCATCCACTATGTATGATTTTGTATAGTTTTAATAATCTTTATTTATCATTATATTACAAACATGTTTCCATGTTTTTATGAAGTCTTTATTACCATCTTTGAACCAAAAAAAAAAGACCAACCAGTTGCCATTAAGTAGATTCTTTATGTTGGAGCTTTTCAAAGCCCACTGTGGGCCTCCAGTTTCTCAGTTTTTTGTTTTTGTTTTTGGCCAGCCTCTTGTCAACCTCTTGTTAGCCCCAAGTAGTAATGCTGTCTCATGAAGTTGCAAGGTTAAACAGTTGCTGCTGATTGTTTTTGATAAATGCCCTGGGAGTAGTGCTATTTGCACCACCAAACCCATTGCTATCGAGTCAATTCCAACTCATAGTGACCCTGTAGGACAGAGAACTGCCCCGAAGAGTTTCCAGAGAGCGCCTGGTGGGTTCGAACTGCTGACCTTTTGGTTAGCAGCCTTAGCACTTAACCACTACGCCACCAGGGTTTCCACTATTTGCACAGAGTGAGTTTAAACACAGTCCCTGAGAATGAGTTCTTTAGCAAGCTATCTGTCAGGTCATATATTGAGAACTCTCTGGGGATGGGGCTTTTAGGAAGCTCCAAACGCATGCTACCTCCAGTGGCTGCTGGTTTTCACAGCTACTGTGAGTTGTGAGGTTGTTGGTTTTCAAGGCTACTGCACAGCTGGGGAGAGGGAGATGGGAATCGAGTATGTCAAAGCACCACAAATATTGCTGTTCTTACAGAGATTCAGCCATTTTTCTTGAATAAAGCTCATTGGATTATTGCAAGCCTTTAGCTGATTTCTAGTGTTCTGAAAAAGTTGAATTTCACAGTTTTTATCTGTATTCTCATTGCTTTTTTGGAAGGATGAATTTTCAGAGATTGTTATTATACCATTCCAGAAATCAATCTCCTTAAAGTCCTCCCCCCGACCCCCGAGAGAAAATTTCATACGATAAAAGCACATGTCTTAAGGTCAGTGAGTTTTGACAAGATATGGAATGTTTCTGTCATCCAAGAAAGTTCATCTGTATCCCTTCCCAGTAAAATCACCCCTACCCTCAGAGGTAACCACTACTCTTATTTTTGTCACCATTGATTAGTTTTGTATGTTCTACTTAACATAAAGGGAATCCCACAGTATTTATTTACTCTTGTATCAGCCCTCTTTTGCTTAATATAATGTCTGTGAGCATTATCTATGTTGTTATGTGTATCTGTAGCTTTTTCCTTATTATTGCTGAATAGTATTTATAATATGAATATTTAAAAATTTTTCTGTGTACATTATCATGGACATTTGGGTCATTTTCTGTTTTTGGCTATTACGAATGAAGTTGTTGTGAACATTTATGTTCAGGTCTTTCTGTGATCATATGTTTTCATTTCTGTTAGGTAAATACCTAGGAGTGAAATTGCAAGGTCAAAGGGTAGGTATGTGTTTAATTTTATAAGAAACTGCTAAACCCTTTTCCAAAGCAGGTGTACTTTATTATGTTCCTATTAGCAACGTATAAAATTTTCAGTTCCTCTACATCATTGCCAGCATTTGGTTTTCTCAGCATTTTTTTTTTAATTGTGAAAATATGCACACCAAAACATTTCCCAGTACAACTTCCACATTTACAATTTGGTGATATTGATTACATTTTTCATGTAGTACCACCATTATTGCTGCCCTTTCAAACCATTCCACCACCATTAACACAAACTCATTGCCCCCCAAACAAGAACTGCCTCTTCACTGCTCCTTTCCATCCCTGATAACCATTAATAATCTTTAGTTTCTATATATTCACTTTTTTCATTTAAGTGGGATCATACAGTATTTGTCTGTGACTGACTTATCTTGCTCAGCGTAATGTTTTCAAGGTTCTTCTATACTGTGGCATGCTTCGGAACTTAATTCTCTTCTCAGCTGTGTAATAGTCCATCGTATGTACTGTATTTTTACACGAATAACATGCGGCTTCTGCGTTTGTTTGCCGGCTGCTCTGTCCCTGCTTGAGGTATTTTCGAAAACACACTGTGCTAATTTTTTTTTATAGCAATATGTGAAAGAGGATTGGCATGGTGATGCTTGTGAGTGGGCCTCATAGGAGGGCAGGGCATGGCTGGCAAACAAATGCAGAAGGCACACATTATTTGCACAAAATATGGTGTATACCACATTTTGTTTATCCATTCGTTGACGGACATTTTGTTTTTTTCCACCTTTTGGCTATTGTGAAAAGTGCTGCAGTATACTTTGACGTACAGGTTTCTGTTTGCATTCCTACCTTCACTTCGTCTGAGTATATACCTAGGATTGGGATTGCTGGGTCATATGGTAGTTCTATGTTCAACTTTATGAGGAACCTCCAAACTGTTTTTTACAGTGGCTGTACCATTTTTCATTCTCACCAGCAATGGGTGAGGGTTCCAGTTTCTCTAGAACCTTACCAACACCTGTTGTTTTCAGTTTTTTTGTTTGTTTTTGTTTTTTTGATCATTGCCATTCTAATGGGGTTAAGGTGATAACCTCATTTTGGTTTTGATTTGCATCTCCCTAATGGCTAATGATGTTGAACATCTATTCAGGTACTTGTTGGCCATTTGAATACCTTCTTTGGTGAACTGTCTGTTCAAATCCTTTGCCCGTTTTTTGATTGGGTTGTCTATTTTTGTTAAGTTGTATAACTTTTTATATGTATTTTGGATATTAGGCCTTATCTGACAGTATGGTTCCTGAAAATTTTTTCCTAATCTTTAGATTCTCTTTTTATTTCGTTGATAAAGTCTCAGTCTTTTTAATTTCAGTCATTCTAATAGCTGTCTAGCGGTGTCTTATTAATTTGCAATTCCTTGATTACTAATGAGATTGAACACATTTTGCTGTTTATTGGACACTTGAATATACTCTTTTATGAAATGCTCATTAAGCCATTTTTCTATCCTTCAGTGAGGCTGCTGTCTTTCTAATACATGCTTTAGAGAAAGATAAGAAAGGAGTCTGATACTTAGAGATCATTACCTGTGATGTGAAGATGTTCAGAAGCAATGTAGTGAATGAATACTCTTAAATCTGGCAATGACTATTTTTTTGGTTCATCAGGGATCTTAGCGTGGAAATTTTAGTAATCTCATTTGCTTTTTATATTTTGATGGACTGAATTCAGAATGGATAGGAAACTTAATTGAATTTAAGCTATAATAGTAGGGCTTATACTTTGGGTTCACAGGGTCAACCATAAGTATATATCTTTCATTTTATCTACCACAGAGACAGTTTATATGAACATTATCTAAAGTCCTGTGAGCTATTACTTTTCTTAGAATAGTATTGCTTAAGGGTCAAAGCCAGTGATTATAGTATTAGCGTTGTCCTTGATTAGCAAATCAATCTTTCGGCCTCAGTTATGAAAATTGGGATCTCCTTTCCTGCCTCATGGAGGTACTGTATAAAATTTAGGTTCTCAGAAGTCCTTTAGTGTTTGTAAAAGAATAAATGCATAATCATTTAAAATTTCTCCTTTATATTATCTTATTTAGAGTTAATTTCCTTATATATTTTTTATTAACTCTTGAGGTACATATTAACCAATTTAACATCATAAAATGAAAGTCTGCTTTGAAGGAATTGAATCCTTTTGTATTATTAGAAATTCTAGTTTATAGAACAAATGTTAGGCTTGTTTCAGAATTTCTAATACTGTGTCACTTGATTAAAGATTATGAACATGAAGGGAAGGTATAAACCTTCAACTTTGCTTTGCCTCTTTTTTTATCAGAGAGAAAATCATATGACACCATTTAGTCCTAGTTATTTTCTGAAAGTCTGGAAGTGTTTGTGTTCTCTGCAAAGTCACCAGTGGCAAAAAAAACTTGCTGGTTGTAGGCTGCCTCTTGCCTGAGATGTTCCATGTGGGTTGCCCTTTATTATCTACCTGAAGCAGCTTTTGCTGTAGGGAGCCTGCCAGAGGGACTTTTGGTAGGTAAATTCAGTTCAGCCGCACCAAGCCCATTTATAAATCAATGCTCATTGTGATGTCTTTGCTACATTCGGCATCTTGCTTCTTGTCACGTGTTTGTAAATTCTTAGCTTACTTTGGCAGCAAAAGGCATATTTCTCAGTGTTTATTTACCTCTGATGTTATCCTCTGATTCACGTTATTAAATTCTCATTAATGCCTTTGGAACCAAACTATTAAAGCGGCAATTTATTATGCTCTAGCAAAAATCTGAATGCATGGCACTACTTTGGCTCTGTGGGAGAGATGAAGAAATAGAATACCTGGTCTCCACTCTTTAGAGACTTAATATCTAGTTGGAGAAATGAGTTAAACGTCACATTTGAAAAAGTTACAATATAAGTAATAGGAATACAGAACACCAGTCTTGTGAAAAACTTAACTTTACAAAAATAAGTTAAAGCTCATGCATTTCACACTTGGATACATATGATTTCTTTAACTGAAGTAAAAAAGGTGTAGTTAAACAGCTACAGTTCAGAGAATGCCCACAAGAATGAAAACATCCATACTGTCTGCAGAAAAAAGATTGAGAACTACTAGTATAGACAAGAAAAACTAGCCAAGAGTTTAGAGACAGCATTGAGCACTATGCTGTTTTTTTCTTCCTTCTCGTATAGTGTGTTTCTTTTATATGGTTATTAAAAGTATGTACTTTTATTTTCCTTTCAAGAACAGTGAGTTCCAGTCCCTTCACATGACCCTGCATAAGCCGTTTAGCTTCTCTATCCAAATCAGAAAGGAGGACTTGACCTATTTATTATTGGTACTATAGAAATGTAAATAGTAAATATAATGTAAAATATTCAAATTCTCTTATAGACTTCATCTTCATCAGTGATACCCACAATACTTGTGGACCAGACAGACACTTGGAAACCATTGTAAATCCTTTTTTCTTATCTTTTCATAGCTAATTGTGCATTGAAACCTGTTCAGTCATCTTTATCATTATATTTCTTGAATCTACCTCTTTTTATCTTACCTCCTTCATCTCTTCTCTGAACTAATGCAGTAGCCTCTCAACTGTTCTCTATACCCCGAGTGTGGCACTTTCTCAGTCTGTTTAACACATTGACACCGGGGTGAACATAAATGTGATTGTTACTTCCTTGCTTAAAACCCAGGAATGGATTTTTTTGTGTGGCTTAGAGTGTCCTTCCCTAAACCTGCACTTGGATGTATATTAAACAGAAGACAATAGCTTAAATAAGATTTTTTGAAAAACAAACCCAAACCCATTGCTGTCAAGTCAATTCCGACTCATAGCGACCCTATAGGACAGAGTAGAACTGCCCGCATAGGGTTTCTCAGACTAAATCTTTACAGGAGCAGAATGCCACATCTTTTTTCTGCAAAGTGGCTGATGGGTTTGAACTGCCGACCTTTTGGTTAGCAGCCAAACACTTAACTACTGTGCCACCAGGACTTCTCTTAAATAAGATGGAGGGGTTTATTTTTCTCACACATAAATCTGCATATGGGATATCCAGGAGTTGTATGGCAGTTCTGTGGTCATCTAGACTTACTTCTTTTCAACCTCACCATCCTTAGTGCGTGGCTTTTAATTCAAGCTCACTCATAGTTTGAATTGTTGGAAGCATTGCTTCTGAGTTCCAGGTGGGACGAAGGGACAAGGCAAAAGGATATTATTTGCCAGCTATCTGTCACCTTTTAAGGAATCTTCTTGAAAGTTCTCCCTAGCAACTTCTATTACATTTCATTGGCTATTACTAGTTGCAAGGGAAGCTAGGAAGTATAGTCTCTTAGTTGGGAACATTATCTTCTTGCATAAAGTCAAGGGTCTGTTATGTCTGCCAGTTATCAACTTCATTTCCTATAGTCCTGCCTCTTGCACCTTCTACTCCATTTATATCAAACTACTTGCAGTTCCCTGATTATCCATGCTAATTTATGCTTTTGTACATGGTTTCCCTTCGTGGAATAAAATACCTCTCTACCCTTTCTTGTCAGGTGAACCACTTTCATTTGCCACCCAGTATATTCTGACTCATGGCGACTCCATGTGTGTCAGAGTAGAATTGTGCTCCACAGGGTTGTCAAGGCTTGATCTTCTGGAAGTAGATCACCAGGCCTTTCTTCTGAGGTGCCTCTGGATAGACTCAGATCTCCAACCTTTTGATTAGCAGTAGAGTATGTTAACCATTTGCATCTCACAGGGACTCTACTCTTCCTTTAAACCCCAGGTCAAGCAAGAGTCACTACCTCTTAGAAGCCTTTCCTGATCACCAACTCAGAATGAATCCCTCCCTGTTTTGGGCCCCCTCTGTAATACCTCCACTTTAACATTTCCTACCTGGTATTGCACTTATTTTATTATGTGCCCATCTTCTCTATTAAGTTTTGAAATTTTAGAATTTTATAACTTACTAATCTTGACCCTGCCTGATATATAGTAGGCATTTAATAAATGTTTGTTGTAGAAAATCAAAAGTACAGTTTTAAAACAGCTAGGGGCAGTGGTGACACTAGGGGAGTGGGGGGGGTACAGACCACATGAGGTGACGCTATCAGAGGGGTGATACCAAAATGTCTAAGGCCTATAAAACAAACAATAACACACGTAGTTCAACCATGTATATGAGACTAAGTGGACACACCAGCCCAGGCACAAGGATGAGAAGACAGGAGGGAATAGGAAAGCTGGACAAATGGAAATGGTGAACCCACGGTCAAGAAGGGGAGAGTGTTGATGTATTGCAGGGTTGGCAACCACTGTCACAAAATACTAATGTATATTAATTGTTTAATGGGAAACTAATTTGCTTTGTAAACTTCCACCTAAAGCACAATAAAAAAAAATTACAAAATGTCTATAAAATTTTCGTGCAGTATTTCAGCAGAAAATTTACTATTTTATATAAAAACATCCCTGTAATTAGGTGTAACAACAAGAAAGTTTTTCATAAGCCCAGCTTACATGTATCAGTATACCTACAAGGCTAAAACCTAATTTACTTTTTGAACCTTCTAATGTGCTCTGGTCAGAGCTGTCATTATTACCCAATTACACTGATGCTTCAAGTCACATGGTTTTGTCTGCACGCGCTACAAGCTAAGCACGTGCTGTTTTAGTTGCTGCCGGTGTTTTTATAGTTGCTGATTTTCCCAAATTTTCTGGTGTTTTGGCTTCAGTATTGTGTGGTAAGTAGCACGAGGGAAGCGACACCATGAGTTACCGCACTGGGTGACACGAACCTAGTGATGCCACTGGCTAGGAGGAATGTTTTTCTCTTAGGCCACATGCAAATAGGAACTACCCCTTGGAACTACAGAACACAAATATGTATGGTATATGGACGACAACATTAAAAAACTATGGAATTTGAGAAAGTTCTGAAATCCAAGAGTCAATGCTTGGAAGATATTTACTGCTAAAAACGAAATTAAACTGAATTAGTCTTGATAGCTCTGCCTTATAAATGGATTTTTGTAAATGAATTTTTTTTTTTTTTTTTGCAGATTATGCCCCCCCACCCCCCCTTTAAAAATATTGTAAAACAAAACAGGTATGATTCTCATTAGCTTTGTTTCATTTTTGATTTTCTTTCCCAGGGATAGTATGTCCATTCCCTTGATAAGTTGTACTTCATTATAGAAGTTGACTATGGGAAAAGAGAAATTTTTTAATTTAAACTTCCAGTAAGAAAGGCTCTAGATAGACTCTAGAGCCTCTTATCAGGGAGTCACTCAAAACTGGCCTAATTTTTTTGTCCTTTTGCCTCAGAATATATTTCTTGTCTTTCTTTTTTCTTTTTTTTTTAAATAGTATTTTTAGGTAGATCTTAGATACTCAAGTTGTTTGTGAAGAAGTAGACTAGGCTAGTCACAATTTTTGAAATGGCGCCCTGAGATATACTACCTATGGAAATTTGATCTTTCTTAATTGGGTAGCAGGTCACATGGCTTTGTCCTATGTCCTTTCCTCCCAGTTTATTTTTTATCTTCTCTAAGGTGTTAGGTTGGAAGTTTAAATCCTTAGTTTGGCAGCTCTAGCTTTGGCTAGAGATAATCTCATACTATGGTTTATTCCTGAAGGATAGTTGTACTGTCCATTGTTAAGCCAACTTCTTTAGTAGCACTCCTTTTTGCTGGAGTGCCATTTTCTTCAATACTTGTGTACCTCAGCTGTCTTGTAGGGATTTGTAAATATTTAAAAGGGGAGTACAGTTGTCCCTCAGTATGCACGGGGGATTGGTTCCAGGACCCCCGTGGATACCAAAATCGGAGGATGCTCAACTCCCTTATATAAAATGGCATAGTATTTGCATATAACCTATGCACATCCTCCCGTATACTTTAAATCGTGTCAAGATTACTTACAGTACCTAATACAATGTAAATGCTATGTAAATAGTTGTTACACTGTATTTAGGGAATAATGACAAGACAGGAGGAGTGCTGGAGAGAGACTGAGAATCTGTGAAATGGTGGGAGGGTATAGCAGGGTGTGCTAACACGTCATTTCATTTGCACGGATTCAGCATTGTGCTTGGTGCATGGCAAATTCAAGTTTTACTTTGGAAGACTTTTTTTTTCCCTCCAAGTATTGTTGATCCATGGTTGGTTGAATCCACAGATGTGGAACCCATGGATATGGAGGGCCAACTATATATGATGTAAAATTCTTCAGGTACCTATGAGGGAGAAAAAATACAATGCAAATGTAATACTTAGTATTCTTGTACATGGCAGATATATTTTGAAAAAACAATACCTTCCATATACATGCTTCTTACAATGTGACTTGGGCACTTTACTCATTGAGAATTGGTGCATATGGTCCCCCCCCTTGAATCTGTGCAGGTTTATGACTACAGTAGATGTGACACTCTTGTTATTTCAGTTTTTTCTTTAGGGATACCAGTTAAATGTATGTTGATTTCCTTTGTCTCTTTTGTCTAATATTTTCTCTCTAATTTTTTTAACTTTGTTAACTTTCTTATCTTATTTTGCTTATTTTTTCTCACTTTTGTCCTCTATTTCTGTTTCTCTTTTCATTTGTAACTATGTTGAGTGAGTCCTGCATCATTTCTTTGTTTGGCCAAGTAGCAGATGGTGGACATTTTGGTCAGTATTTTCCCATAATGCTGGAGATCTCAAACAGAAGCCCTGTGGCTCTTTTCCTCCATTATCAGAAAATTAAATGGGGGAAGAGTGGGTTTGTATTAAGGAAGAATGACGTATGTCTCTTAACACTTTCTTTGTTTAAAATACAAACTTTTTTTCCGTGTGGAGTATGTTGTGTCTGTGTGAACACTGAACACTTAATAAACAACAACAACAACAAAAAAAAACCACACCTGCTGCCGTCAAGTCAATTCCAACTCATAACAACCCAATAGGAAAAAGTAAACCTGCCGTTTAGGGTTTCTAGGCTATAGTCTTTATGGATGCAGACTGCCACATCTTTCTCCCACAGAGCGACTGGTGGGTTTGATCCACTGAACTTTTGGTTAGCAGCCGAGAACTTAACTGGTGAGCCACCAGAGCTCCTAATAGAACTCTTAAAACAGATTTGCTTTTTCAGTGGCTTCCAGATTTGAATACCCAATTTAAAATTTTTACACCTTACTGTATCTTTTTCACGTTATCACCAGAATAACTCCTGAAAAAGTATAAATACATTAGCATGTTTATCACCCTCTTAGATATTCCTTCTACTTTTCTTTCCATATTTATCTCTCTTGCAGTCACCACACCTTACATTCCGGTTTCTCAAACCATCCTCTGCAAACGTACCTAACATCTTCTGGTCCCTGTACCATTGCATATTCCCTTCTTGGTGCTTGACATATTCTTGCTGTTTGTCTTGCACTCTTTCCTTGATTTTCTAGTATGACAATTACCCTCTTTTATGAAACTTTTCTAGATTCTTTCCCTGTAATGTTTTCTTTTCCTGTACTCTTAATAGCACTGGTTTTTACCTTTTAGGCTATTTATTACATTTTGCCTTGTATTACCTCCACATGTCTGTTAGTTTGTCATACTGTGGTGGTTTGCGTGTTGCTGTGATATTGGAAGCAATGCTACCTGTATTTCAAATACCAGCAGGGTCACCTGTGCTGGATAGGTTTCAGTGAGGCTTCCAGACTAAGACAGACTAGGAAGAAGGACATGGCAGGCAGTCTACTTCTGAAAAAATTGCCAGTGAAAACCTTATGAACAGCAGAGAAACATTGTATGATATAGTGCTGAAAGATGAGCCCCTTAGGTGGCAGGCACTCAAAATATGACTGGGGAAGACCTGTCTCCTCAAAGTAGAGTCAACCTTAATGTTGTGGATGGAGTCAAGCTTCTGGGACCTTCATTTGCTGATGTGGCACAACTCAAAATGAGAAGAAACAGCTGCAAACATCCATTAATAATTGGTATGTGGGACGTATGAAGTATGAATCTAGGAAAACTGGAAGTCCTCAAAAATGAAATGGGACATATTAAGATCACTATCCTAGGCATTAGTGATCTGAAATTGACTGGTATTGGCCATTCAGAATCAGACAGTCATATGGTCTACTATGCCGGGAATGACAGATTAAAGAGGAATGGCGTCGCGTTCGTCATCAAAAAGAACAGTTCAAGATCTATCCTGAAGTACAGTGCTGTCAGTGATAGGATCATATCCATACATACGCCTACAAGGAAGACCAGTTAATATTATTATTCAAATTTACCCACAAGCCGCTAATGACAAAGATGAGGAAATTGAAGATTTTTACCAACTTCTGTGGTCTGAAATTAATCAGACATGCAGTCAAGATGCATGATAATTACTGGTGATTGGAATGCAAAAGTTGGAAGCAAAGAAGAAGGATCGGCAGTTGGAAAATATGGCCTATGTGATAGAAACAATGATGAAGATCCCATGATAGAATTTTGCATGACCAAAGTCTTACTTGTTGCAAATACTTTTTTTCAGCAACATAAATGGTGACTTTACACGTGTATCTCACCAGATGAAAAACACAGGGATCAAATTGACTACATTGTGGAAAGAGACAGTGGAGATATCATCAGTCAGAAAAAAGCCAGGGTCCTGCTCTGGAACAGACTGTCAGTTGCTCATATGCAAAATCAAGTTGAAGCTGAAGAAAATAAAACCAAGTCCACGAGAGCCAAAATATGACCTTAAGAATATCCCACCTGAATTTGGAGACCATCTCAAGAATAGATTTGATGCATTGAACACTAATGACCGAAGACCAGATGAGTTGTGGGATGACATCAAAGACATCATATATGAAGAAAGCAAAAAGTCATTAAAAAGACTGGAAAGAAAGAAAAGACCAAAATGGATGTCAGAAGAGACTGATACTTGCTCTTGAACGTTGAGTAGCTAAAGCAAATGGAAGAAATGATGAGGTAAAAGAGCTGAACAGAAGATTTCTCTCAGTCTCTGCCCTGCTCAGGCAAGTGTTACAGTTTTTTAGCTCTGCCAACAAGTGCCTGGAAGCACCTCACTCTGCCAGCAAGCCTCCTGCCCAAAGGCATTTAGCTCTCTCTTGCTTTGTGGGTTTGCAAGTTCACTGCAACTGTGTCTCACTGGTCTTCTGGTTCCTGCCTCTCATGCTGCTGCCACTTCACTGTTACAACTCTCTCTCTCCTGTGTTTAGGATGCTCTCAGCACAAGGATCCAGAGTCCAAAGGATGTGCTTTACCCCAGGCCCTTTTTGATAGTAGTGAGGTCCCCCTCAACCTCTGTGCAGTTGGCCCTTATGTAAGCCTGCTTCTTGTAAATGTCAAGTCCTGGCCCTTCTACCAGACCACAAACTGACCAATCCCCTTGTTAGGACAACATCACTTAATTTGCATAGTAATAGGCCAGTTCCTGCAAGATCCCTTAATCCTATTGGGTGGTTTTACACACCCTATTTACATAGTAGACTATCCAATCCCCTTAAGGTTGTGGCCCACCCAGCCATTTTGGCAGAATTATAAACCCGAGACCAGAAAAGCTGTATATAAAAGAAACCCACTGCACTGTAGTTGTTTCTTCATTTTTATTGCTGAGTAGTATTCCATTGTATGGATATACCACAGTTCATCTGTTTGTGGACAACAAGGTTGTTATTTCCAGTTTTTTGTCTATTATTAATAAAGCTGCTGTGTGCATTTCGGTATGATATTTTTATTTCTCTTGGTAAATAACAAGGAGTGAAATTGCTGGGTTGTAGAGTAAGTGTATATTTATAAGAAACTGCCACACTGCCCATTTATTTTTAAGAGTGACGTTTTACAAAGTTGATTGGCAGGCTTGTTGTATTTGAATATATTGCTTGTTGACTTGTGGATTTTTCTGTTGGGTGATTAGTTGGGAACCCAGGCATTTCTATAGGGAGAGCTGAAAACCTCCCCTCCCCACATGTTAGAAGCAGTAGGTCTTTGTTCTGGGATCATTTACTTTCTTCAGAGAAGAATCCTCATTTATTCTGCCTAGGTGATAACCTGTGTCACATCAGGGCAAGGGAAGGAGGCTAGATGTCAGTGCTCACTTAATCTTTACCGTTTTCCATACAGCTCCTCATTATCCTGCCTGCAAGTCTCAGCTGAATCTGGTGTTCCCATGTTTGAAGCATTTGTGTCTCAGTTTCTCCAGAGAATATTTGTGTGATCTAAAAGTTTGGTGTGAAAGGGGAGGAGGGGGGAGGAGTAGATGGCAGATCGGTGCCTGACTGTGCCATGTGGGACAAGGGACCTGAGAGTCTAACCATTCCTTATACAGACTTTCAACCAATCTCTTACACCTCTGTCTTTTGTAGTAATTAGTACCATCAGTTCCTGAGTCTTTTTGGAGCTCTGGACAGGGTGAATTGGATTGCTTCTTGTTTGCATTTCTCAGCTGCTGGTGCTTAGATTTCAACTTTTCTTTAGCTTGGTTGGATCAGTCACCACTCCTGTAGACTCTTAATGTCCTCCAGAAAATAATTGTCTCTTAGGTCATCAGTTCTCTCTTCTTTTATTCTGTTTGTCCTCGTGAGTTTATATTCTTTTTTTTATTGTTGTAGCTTTAGTGAGGTCTTGAGAGGGAAAGAGAAGAAGAGAGAAGAGATAAAAATACATGTGTTCAATTTTCCATGTTTTTGCCGAAACTGCTCTTTCTTTCTAAAATTAAAGTAACTACATTAATAGTATGCTATTTTACTTTAAAGCTTACTGGACTTGATTCTATTCTGTTTTCTTTCTTAAGTTTTTATTTTTTAAATTTGCAAAGTTTCAGAAAACTTGAAATGTTTTTACAGATAAACACTTTTATGTATTCTTTTTCTGTATATTAACCAAATGTTAGTCTGTTTGAGTAAATAAAAATACTCTTTATTTTCAGTAAATATGGATCTATGGAACATTTTAGTCTCTAATATTCTATTTTGAGAGTATACCATAGTTTATTCAACCTGTTGTCTGTTGATGGACGTTGTTTGCTTTTTATAAATGTTTTAAAAAGCTTGTTTATGTGTACATTTCCTTCCACTATAAATGAATAATTTCCTTGATCATGAGATTGCTATTTTTTTTAACATATTATCAAACAGTTCTTCAAATAATCTATAACCAACAGTGCATGAAACTATCATAGTGTATTCTTATGGTTGATTTTTTTTTTCTCCACTAGACTATGAGCAACCTAATTTATTAGAAAAGCCATTAATGAAAATTAGACATCTTGAAGAAATACATTTTCCAGTAGTTGAAGTCATATCTTCTCCATTACTGTAATTTATGACACAGGATTGTTCTCTTTTTCACTTTTGCATTCTAAAAAGGAAAAAAAAAATCAAATTAGTGTATTTAGGAGATGTTAATAACTATAATTCCAGTTTTAATGAATTAAGCACCTCATATTCACAATTTAGCTACTTATTCAAGTATTAGATCTTATGTTTTATCATTGCCCTACATGTTGTTGAACCTGTCATCCCTCCGTCCTTACCACAAACATTTATTGGGTGATTAGCTATGTGCCAGGCACTCTTTATCTTGCTGGTCCTTTCTGTTTTACTTGAGAATGTCAATTAGTCCCTTCTTCCTGGCTTTTGGAGATCACACTCTCTTTTTTTCTCCTTCTGTCCTTCTATTTCTTACCAGCCTCCTTTGAGCATTTTTTTTCCTTGCTCTGCACACACTGTAAGCATTGGTTTCTTTCAGTTTTGTCTCTGTCTTACTGTGTTTCTTATTTGTGGTTTTAATTGCCACCTGTGGGCTGATGACTCCCGTCAAACCTCTCCTAAGCTTACACTTAGATTCTAAAAACCAGTGGATACCTAAGGTTCCTCATATCCAATATGGCCAAAATGGAGTTTATCATCTTTTCTTCCTGATTTGTTCTTTTTCTTATGTTCCCTGTTCACATGATAATACCACCATCCTTCAAGTTTCCCAGGATAGAAACCTGGGTATTATTATAGATTACTTCTACTCTAAGTCAAGCTTCAAGTTCTGTTGACTTTTCCTCCTAGATTGTTCCCAGTTTTGGCGCCTCCTTTTTCTCTTGTAGTAGCAGTTCTACTTACGGTTTCTAGGTTTTTTCCTGCCTAAATTCTGTTCTCTACACTGCTGGTAGACTGAGCTATATGAATTGTATTAGTTCCTCCCAACGTTAAGCCCAAACTCCTTATTTGACGGAAAAGAATCTCTATGACTTGGTCTCACTGCCTCTCTAGGTTTATTATTTACTACTCCCTGCCTTACTGATTTTGCTCTAGTAACACAGTTCTCCATATACTCTGTACATTGTTGAACTTCTGAAACAAAATATAATCTCTGCCTGGTATGCCCTTGTCTTTCTCCCCCCCACCCACCTTGGTTTATCCTTTAAGATTTAATGTAATCCTCTCTTTCCAGAAGTGTTCTCTGTTTCCCTACCATGGGCCCAGGATACCATTTCTGTGCCTCCATTGTGATCATTGCACTAACCATATAATAAAACAAACAAACCAAACCTGTTGCTGTTGAGTTGATTCCGACTCATAGCGACCCTATGGGACAGAGTAGAACTGCCCCATAGGATTTCCAAGGAGTGGCTGGTGGATTTGAACTGCCGACTCTCAACCACTGTGGCACCAGGGCTCCATGTAATATTAAGGGGTATTTATTTCTCTGTCCTTGTAGAAAGAGATTGTTTTTTGCAGTTTCCAGTCAGGGCTCCATGTAATATTAAGAGGTATTTATGTCTCTGCCCTTGTAGAAAGAGATTGTTTTTTGCAGTTTCCAGTCTTCAAAGCCTAAAATAAAGTAGTGGCTCAGTAATTTTATTTTAGATGTCCAAAATTTTTAGATTGTTAGTATAATCTACTTATAGATTATTTTCTTTTTAAATGATGGCAAAATCTAAGCTAAACTTGGGGAGTATCCTCTACATGGATGGATGTGTGCTCAAGGAGTACAGATAATATAAATTTTATCCTGTAGGAAATGAGCCTATTGCTGCTGAAAACATCAATGTTAGAATCAGATGCCATTTAGCCTGTTTGCTAAGTTGAAGCATTTTGTTACCTGTTTCTTACCCCTGCCTAAAATTTGTATGGGTAGTTTAAAGAACTGTCTTTTGAAAGTAACAGATCAAGAATTTTCATGTTTATTTTCTAGATCAATTTGAAAATATTAGAGTTATGGCAAGAAAATATCTTTGGATTTTTTTTTTAACTTATCTGAAAAGAGAAGTAATATTTGTCAGTTTTCCTTAGGAATTGGCTTGAAAAAATCTGAAGAATGTGAGAGTCTTCTTTTCTCTCCTGGTTTTTTAACCTGTTCTATTTCTGAATTGCAGTTACAGATGTAGAGCTGAAACGACTGAAAGATGCCTTCAAGAGAACCTGTGGACTCTCCTGTTACATGGGCCAGCACTGCTTCATCAGGGAAGTGCTGGGAGATGGAGTGCCTCCAAAAGTTGCTGAGGTAATCTTTATAACTCAGGTTTTCCTTGGAGATAGTTATCCACCAGCCTGAACTCTTGAGGGGCCTCCTGGCCTTAACAGATTTAATCTTCCCAAAGCTATTTTTGTTGCCCAGGAGGTAAACAGGTCTTGTTTTAGATGTCAATATGGCTGTGTTCTTAGGGGCCAAATTGGAGTACTGCAGAGCTGTGATCCTCCTTTTGTACTTCTGAACTTTAATAGCCACTGATTGTAATTACAGGACCATTTGTGTGACTGACTTTTATTCTTACATACGTCATCTCTGACACATTATTTTTATATTTAGAGTTGTTTTTTTTAATTGTACTTTAGGTGAAGGTTTACAGAACAACTATTTTCTCATTAAACAGTCAGTACACATATTGTTTTATGACATTGGTTAACAACCCCACGACATGTCAACATGCTCGCTTCTCAGCCTTGGAGGAACTTTTTTTTTTTTTTTTTTTTTTGGTGAAAATATATGTAGCCAAAGATACACCATTTCAAAATTTTCTGCATGTACAATTCAGTGACGTTGATTACGTTCTTCTAGTTGTGCTGCTATTCTCACTTTAGATGAAGGTTTACAGAACAAAATAGTTTCTCATTAAACAGTACATGTATTGCTCTGTGACAATCGTTAAGAACCGCACTACATGTCAACACTGTCCTTACTCAACCTTGAGTTCCCTATCACCAGCTTTCCTGTCCCCTTCTGCCTTCTAGTCCTTGTCCCTGGACTGCTGTGCCTCATTAGCCCCGTTTTGTTTATGGGGCTGTCCAATCCCCAGCTGAACAGTGAACCTCGTGAGTGACTTCACTACTTAGCTAAAAGGATGTCTGGCGGCCATACTCTCGGGATTTCTCCAGTCTCTGTCAGTCCAGTAAATCTGGCCCTTTTTGTGTGTGTTAGAATTTTGTTCTACATCCTTCTCCAGCTCTGTCCAGAACCCTCTGTTGCGATCCTGGTCACAGCAGTCAGTGGTGGTAGCCGGGCACCACCTACCTGTACTGGACTCAGTCTGTTGGAGGCCTTGGTAGCTGTGGTCCATTAGTCCTTTGGACTAATCTTTTCCTTGTATCCTGTTCTCTTCATTCTCCCTTGCTCCCAAAGGAATGAGACCAGTGGAGTATCTTAGATGGCTGTTCACAGGCTTTTAAGACCCCAGATGCTACTCGCCAAGGTAGAATGTAGAACATTGCCTTTATAAACTGTGTTATGCCAGTTGAGCTAGATGTTTCCCGAGACCACGGTCCCCACAGCGCTCCGCCCAGCAGTTCAGTCCCTCAAGGAGTTTGGATGTGTCTGTGGAGCTTCCATGACCTTTCCTTGTACAAGTTGTGCTGGTTTCCCCAGTATTGTGTACTGTTGTACCCTTCACCAGAGAGTATGTTTTATAAATTTTGTGTTAAAGAAAACCCATATAATAAAACCTAGCTAATTACATAAAATTAAATGTTATAACTTACTGGAACTCCTAAAGGCTCATTTAAATTCTACTAAAATTTTTAGGTAGAGATAAAATATCCTAAGTTGATATAAGTATTTTCTTTCTAAAAATAATAAGATTTACTCTTTTATAGTTATATATACAGATACGCATTGTGTCATTTTAAATGTGAAATGAGAATAAAATAAAACAGTGAACATTATTGTAGGAGCTTTAAGCTTGGTATATTATATAGACCTTAATTTGTCATTTCTAATTAATGACAATTTCTATTTCTAACCTGTGTTGTGTACTTTTGAACCTTGCAGTTTACATAGTATAGAGATTACGTTTATTGTTATTGTTTTGTGTTTTAAATTTTTGGGGGGAGCAGGATATATGTTGTTATTTCTGTTACATGTATTGTTATATAAAATTATGTACTTTCATGTTGTGCTATTCTTTCATATTTATGATGGGGTAGCATTGTTCCTAAGATTATTTATTGAGTGCCCTGTTTTAGTATAATTAATCTTCTGATTTTCTTTTAATCTTTTTGTCTTTAAGTGCTCGTATGATATAAAAGCTTGGAATTTAGGATTTTCTATTTTCGAGTATAACTATTAGTGTAATATGGTATATATGTAAGTTGCCAATTAGAGGAAGGGACTTAAACTAAGTCTGTGCTAGTTCATGTAAGATAGTTCCAAATTCAAATATGTCCTAACTTCAGCCTCTCTCCCCTAAGCTCCTTTCTTACAGTCAAAACTGTCAGGCCCACTGTAATTTATGTTGATGGGAAAAACTTAGGTCAGATTATCTAACCCATCTCTTTTTACACGTGTAGGTGTATGTGTGTATGTGTGTGTGTGAGCTCTGATGGTGCAGTGAGTAAGAGCTTGGCTGCTAATCAAAACGTCGACAGTTCAAATCCACCAACTGCTCCTTGAAAACCTTATGGGACAGTTCTACCCTGTCATATAGGGTCACTAAGAGTCGGAATCGACTCAGTGGCTATGGTTTTATTTATTTATTTATTGTGTGTGTGTGTGTGTGTGTGTGTGTGTGTGTGTGTGTGTGTGTGTGTGTGTATCTATACATATATATGTTCTTGTTAACTGTCATGGATTTGGCCCCTACTCGTAGTTGACCCCATGCACAGTGGTGTCAGACCATTGTAGTCCATAGGGTTTTCTTGACTGATTTTCAGAAGTAGATTACCAGGCCTTTCTTCCTAGTTTGTCTTAGTCTGGAAGATCTGCTGTTCAGCATCATAGCAACATGCAAGCGTCTACTGACAGATGAGTGGTGGCTATACTTGAGGTGCATTGGCTGGGAATCTAAACTGGGTTTCCCACATGGTAAGCGAGAAGTCTTACCACTGAACCACACTGCTCTCATTGACCCATATCTTTTTATGTATGCACGTATATACACCAATTAACATACATCCATTCAGATACTTGGCTATTTTTCAGTTGGGTTGTGTTTTCATTATTGAGTTGCAAGAGTTCTTTATACATTCCAGATACAAGTCCCTTGTAAGATACATGATTTGCAGATATTTTCTCCCATTCTCTGCGTTGTTTTTCACTTTCTTGATGTCCTTTGAAGCATAAAAGTTTTTAATTTTGGTGATAATTCAGTTTATCTTTTTTTTTCTTTCTTTTTATGGCTTATGCTTTTAGTGTTGAATCTAAGAAACCACTGCTTATTGCAAAGTCACAGAGATTTACCTCTGTTTTCCTCTAAGAGCTTTATAGTTTTTAGCTCTTACATTTAGATCTAATCCATTTTGAGTTAATTTTGGTATATGACGTGAGGTGTCCAACGTCATTCTTTTGAATGGGGATCTTGAGTAGTCCCATTACCATTTGTTGAAAAGACTATTCTTTCCCCATTGAATTATCTGATCACCTTTGTGAAAAATCTGTTGACCATAAATGTAAGGGTTTATTTCTGGACTCTTAATTTTGTTTCACTGATCTGTACGTCTCTCTTTGTGCCAGTAGCACACTGTTTTGATTACTGTAGCTTTGTAGTAAGTTTTGAAATTGAGAAGTTGAGTCCTCCAACTTTGTTCTTTTTCAAAATTTTTTGGCTATTTTGAGTCCCTTGTATTTCCATATAAATTTTAGTATCACCTTTTCAGTATCTACAAGAAAGGCAGCTGGGATTTTTAGAGGGATTGCATTGAATCTGTTGATCAATTTGGAAAGTATTGCCATTTTAACAGTATTGTCTTCTGATCCATGAAATTGGATTCTCTATTTAGGTCTTTACTTTCTTTCAACGGTGTTTTGTAGTTTTCATTGTACAAGTCAAATATCCATCAACTGAACAAAATGTAATATATCCAAACAATGGAATATTATTTGCTAATTAAGAGGAATGAAGTTCTGATATGTGCTACAGCATGGATAAACCTTGAAAACATTATGCTAGGTCAGAGAAGCCAAATACAACAGACCACATATTGTATGATTCCATTTATATGAGGTGGCCAGAATAGCCAGATCTATAGAGACAGAAAGTAGATTAGTTGTTGCCTAGGTCTGGGGGGTGGGAAGGAAGGGAGAAATGTGGAGTGACTGGGTACAGGGTTTCTTTTTGGGGTGATGAAAATGTTCTTAAATTAGATTAGAGGATGGTTGCACAACTCTGTGAATACTAAATACCATTGAATTGTCCACTTCATGTGAGTGAATGATAAAGTATGTGAATTATATCTTAACAAAGCTGTTATAAAAAAAATAGACATCCACATATACTTCCAGTAACTTTTTATCCTATTTAGGGTTCTCTGACCTTGTTTCTGTAGTTGTTTATATTTTATTATTTTTGGAAGTTTCTCGGCCATTATCTTTTCAAATATTTTTTCTGCCCCTTTCCATCTGGGATCCAGTAGCACCCATGATAGGCAATTTGATATTATCCTGTAGCTTTTGGTGTGCTCTTTTTTTTCCACAGGGTTGCTATGAGTCGGAATCGACTCGACAGCAACAGGTTTGGTTTGGGTTTTAGCCCACTTTCAGCGTTTTGCAGTTTGTTAAAATTTTAGCTGATTTTTTTCTTACTTGCTTATTTGGCAACTGCTGTCTTCCTCCCCTGCTCTGTTACTGGTAAGGCAGTCCATGCATTCCTTCTCTTTTTGGCAGGATCTACCCTTCCTTTGATTTCAGGCTACTTGGTTGCCTTGAGACCTCAGCTCTCTGATGGGCTCAAGAAAAGTAGTGATATGATAGTTTACATGGCTTTTTTTTCTTAAGTTAGGAGTGACACTTTCCAGCTTTCTATATCCAAAGTGGAAGTGAAACTCGTTGCAGCATCAATTTTATAAATTTCATTTTACCCAAAACTGCTTCAAGAGTCTTGCTCTGTCATGTTGACTCTCTGTTGAGGTAATTGTCTTATAAGAAGACTATTGATTTTAAATTGTAAAATCCATTATGATAATTTGAAGTTTCACTTTCAGTGTATTTAACAGTTTTGTTGTATAAACTCTAGCACAGTATTAAATATAAATAGAAATTTTGTAAATACTTTTAAAGATGATGATAAACTTCCTTTGCTTTGTTAATTATTGACCTAGGTTTATTTTAAGTGAGAAAGGGTAATATTAGCATGTGAATATTGATTAGTACATAAATACTGTGTCAATCCTAAAGTACTATAAAGAACTAAGTACTTCTGTTTTTAATTAATCTTTGGTATTTTCTTAGGAAAGGAAGTCTTTACAGTTTCTCATACAGTAATCTTAAAGGATGAGTGAGTTCCATTAAGCTCAGTTTTGGAACAGTTTCAGCATTCATATAAAATGAGCTTGAGGCTTCTTTCAGTGTAGAGTCATCAGGCATCCCTCCAGGATAGGCAGGTCAAGTAGATTGACTTTATTAGCTTTTGTGTGTATTTGGAAAATGGAGAGAATTTATGGGTATAACTCATATTTGCAGAGCACAAAATTATTGCTGAAAGGCAAATGGTACATTTTAAATAAAATGGAAGTATATGTCTGGGCAGGTAGTTTTGAAGCTTGAGTTTAGCTTTAGTAGGTGGGTAGAATCAGAATGGAGGAGCTGTATTCTACAGCTGGAGGGAAATCAAGTTAAATGATGGGATTTATAAACAGGACAATTAGCTGCAAAGCTAAGGAAGTAACCATTCCACTGTACATGACTTTTGTGAGGCCTTTCTTAAAATCTTACAGAGCGTGGGTCTTATATCTGGGAAAAGACAGTCACCTCCTCTTGGAGAGATTCTGAAATGTTTTGATGCACAGTAGCATTTTTTAATGTCAGTACCTGAAAGCACCACGAACCAGTTAAACTGACAGTGGTAGATGGAGAGAGAACTTTATTCCCTAGCTAATCAGTGTTTTTCTTTTTTTTAATTGTTGTAGTTTAAGTGAAAGTTTACAATTCCAAGTTAGTCTCTCATACAAAAATTTATGCATACATTGTTATGTGACCCTAATTGGACAGCACACTCCTCCTTTCCACCCCTGATTTCCCATGTTCATTCAGCCAGTCCTAACCCTCTCTGCCTTCTCATCTCACCTCCAGACAGAAGCTGCCCATTTAGTCTCATGTATCCGCTTGAGCTAAGAAGCACACTCTTCACGAGTATTATTTTATGTCCCACAGTCCAGTCTGATCTTTGTCTGAAGAGTTGACTTCGGGAATGGTTTTAGTTCTGGGTTGACAGAGAGTCCGGGGGCCATGCTTTCTGGGGTTCCTCCAGTCTCCATCAGACCAGTTTTTCTTTATAGTAGTAGTAATAGCATATATCTTTCAAGAGCAAGGAAAGATATCTTTGGAGTCTCAGTGGTGAACTTAAAAGAACAATAAATTTAGGATATATTAACTAAGGAAGCAATGTAAGTTTCTAAATTATTTTCTAGAAGAAATTTACATTGTTAGAGCAAAAGAGAGATTTATCTGGGAATGAACTGAACTCCCATTTTCTGCTTTCTCTGAACTATAGACATGCTATCATAAATAAAAGACAGAGGCTATTTTGGATGAGGAATAAGAACTCATATGGCAGTTTATAATTTCCAGAATTGAAACATCAACTTCATTAGACTCATTGCTTAGAGGACAGATTAGTGTAATTAATAATTTTATGTACTTCTGATCTTGCTTAAAATAGTAACATTGTATTATTTCAATAAAATATTAAGCGAACAGAAGAATTTGAGGGGATTGAGAAAACAAGGTAAAAACAAAGTAAATGGAAAAGAAATGAAAAATGTGTTACACTTGAAATTATACTTTTTGGAACAAAGACTATTTTCTTTAGGGTGTCACTCTCCTCCCTCCCCACCCACCAAAGAAATCTAATAACAAAAAATTTCCATGTTGTATTAATTTGTAATCATTTCCTATTTAATTGTTTTCATGTTCAGTAAAAGTGGTTTTCACCATTTAAAAAATGGCTAGACAAGTGGTTTCGAACTGCTGGCCTTTTAGTTAGCAGCCATGCCCTTAACCACTGTACCACCAGGCTCCAAATTCCTAGTAGCTACCCATTAACTATTTCTTTCAACTGGAAACTCTTAAATCACTATCCTAGGATAGATTTCAGTTCTAGATGACTGGCCACGACCTATACACCACTCCACCCTTCCTTCATAAAGCTGCCTCTGACAACTTCAGTCCATATTGTTTTTCTCCCATCCATAACTCTTACAAGCTCTAAAACCTGCGTGTGTACCATGTAGCACAGCATTGTATTAGGTAATGGCTTGTTCACTAATTGTTTCATGTAAATCTTGGTGGGCGGACTTTATGACTTTTATAAGATAAATTAACTAAATTATGATTCTTGGTTGGCAGACTTTATGACTTTTAAAAAATATGCTCCAGAGTACTCTGCATGCAGTGTAAAACTTAGTGAATATTTGATTCGTTAATGTTTTGTTTTTAGTTATTATACTAATTTGAAAAATCCTATTGAAAGGATGACTAGGACAATGACCAGGAGACCATACGCTGAAGTCATTTAGCTTTGCTAGCTTTGCAAGCTTTGCAATGTTTGAACATTTAACCATTTTCCAAATTAAAGAAAAATGCACATTTCAAGCAAAAACAATCTTATCGCCTGGACTGTTTTCAGACATAGTGATCGGCATGTAAAAACAAACAAGCTGATTGGTAGGATATTATTCATTAGTGTTGGTGAATTTATGCTGAGCTATATTCATATTGCATTCAGATGCCCATTGGGACTAGGAGTGTGCATTTACTAGATGATAGCCTAGGTTTAAGGGGACTGTCTGACCATAGAATAGCGATTTGTATTTGTTTTCCTTTTTTACTATTAGTTGATCTCTAAATCCCTTTATGCTGGATTTACTAGCATCATGGGCTAACAAATTTCTAGACAACTCTAGTCATTGATTGTTAGCCCATGATGCTATTGATCATTGACCGTTGCAGTGTACTAAGATAATGACAGTATTTATATTAACCAGAGAAAAGCAGCTAACATTTTCATTTACTACAGTAAATCCTGAACGTGACATGATAGCTGATGGGAGTATACTCAGCATAATATGGCTTTGAAATCTTTTTCTGTAATTAGAATCTGTAGAATATTCGCTAGTCTTTATCTTAACTGCATCTCTTTTTGTTCATGCTACATTTATGTAACATTCATGCTGATTTTTAAATTTTAGTGTCTTTATGTTTTCTCTTGGTAAAACGAGAAAAAATTCCTAGAGTTATCAAAGATGAAGATGATACAATAGAGTACAGTCACTATCTTCTTGAACAATTCTATATGGACTTTAGAAAATGTTCATTATTGTCTTTATGGCTCTTAGCTGCCAAGTTTTAGCCTAGAGTGATTTTTAAACAGCTTCATAAACTATCGAAAAACAGAGTTTATGGTAGAAGAGCTGACATGTCATTGAGCATAATGGAACAAGTGAACTCCTTGTATAAAACATTACATCAGGTAGTTGTTGTTGTTAGGTGCCATGGAGTCAGTTCTGACTCATAACGACCCCGTGCATGACAGAACAGAACACCGCCTGATCCTGCATCACTCTTACAGTCGTTGCTATGTTTGAGCCCACTGTTGCAGCACCTGTGTCAGTTCATCAGGTCTTCCTCTTTTTCGCTGACCCTCTCTCTGCTTCACCAAGCATGATGTCCTTCTCCACGGACTGGTCCCTCCTGATAACATGTTCAAAGTACATGAGACAAAGTCTCACTCTCCTCTCTTCTAAGGAGCGTTCTGGCTGTACTTCTTCCAAGACAGATTTGTTCATTCTTCTGTAAGTCCATGGTATATTCAGTATTCTTCACCATCACCATCATTCAAATGCATCAGTTCGTCTTCAGTATTCTTTATTCGTTGTCCAGTGATCACATGCATATGAGGCAATTGAAAATACCATGGCTTGGGTCAGGCACACCTTAGTCCTCAAAGTGACATCTTTGCTTTTTAACACTTTAAAGAGGTCTTTTGCAGCCAGTTTGCCTGGTGCAATGCATCTTTTGATTTCTTGACTGCTGCTTCCATGGGTGTTGATTGTGGATCCAAGTAAAATGAAATCCTTGACAATGTGAGTGTTTACTCTGTTTATCATGATGTTGCTTATTGGTCCAGTTGTGAGGATTTTTATTTTCTTTATGTTGAGTGTAATCCATACTGAAGGTTGTGGTCTTTCATCTTCATCAGTAAGTGCTCCAAATGTGTAGTGGTTAAATCAAGTATATTACATAATTTTTGAATTTTCTAAGTGGTATGCCAGATGTCAAAAAAGTTATTCAACTTTTCTTGGTACTAAAAATACTTTTTTAAAAATAACTTATGCATAATCAGTTATTTTCCATCCTAGGTTTGGTAACTGAGCTACTGACATGATTAGCATAGTAGATGATAAAAATAATCGGTATACTGTTCAACTCATTCTTGATAATACACTTCTGCTGAAAATCATGCTTTTTAGTTGGTATGTATATGGTAAAACAAAGTTGATTACATTTACAATTGTTAGTGTTAAAATCTGCCAAAATTTACTTGATGAAATTTAACTGAGTTTGACCATAGAGGTTATAAAATTCATCTTAACACAATTCCAAATGCAAGAGAAAGCAACAAACATTTATTAAACTTGGCTGAATGCAGTGGGGAAGGCATCTGGAGTCATCCTTTTCTCGCATGCTGCATGACAATAGCTGGAATAAATATAGGTACATTTTATTGAGTGCCTACCTAATGAAATTTCTGTTTGTCATAGAAATGAAACCTTATGTAGTATGTTAGTAGTAGTTACCTAATAAATAGTTGTTGAATGAACAGATGTTTTAGGACTATCTTCTTTGACTTCTATTAGTTATTATATCCAGTATTTAGAATAAAATGTAGTTATATTTCTGTCATAAGCGATAAATATGTTAATTTTTTCTTAATTCTTCTAAGTGTAGTTACTTGATGCTGTATTGTTTCAGATCAGCTGATTGAAATATGAACAGGAAAGAATTTGTGTTCAGAATCATTTATATTTGAAGCTTTGGGATAAGCCTTCTCTTGTCCATTTCTCCTTTAAGTCATAAGAACATCCTGAACCACCTTTCTGAGGATCTGAGGTGTAGTCCAAAAGATGCTATTGAGAAAAATGATAGCCTTTAAACAATTGTTAGTCAATATATGGCTTACATTATACTATATACATGGTAGTTTTAAATACTGATGTGTGTAACATATAAGCAATGTAACTACATACATTGTAGTTTCGCAAGTAAATCTTTGCAAATTTCGTAATCATAAAAATTATGATTTTATGATTGAATTTGTAATTAAAGAACATTTCAGTCAGTTTTGAAATTTTCAGGGATATATTCTCAGGAAGTAAATAGCATGAAGAAACAGCAACACAAAACAGCTCATGCAAACTAGAATAGGATAGAAAATTATTTATTGAAAATCTTTTGGCTAAAAAGGAAGTCCTTAGTATTGTCTATCCTTTTTTAACAGTATTTTTCTTTAGTAAGTGTCATTCATTTATTCCCATTATCTGAACTAGGTATTCGTTATAAAATGTCTATGATGAGGTTTTTTTTTTGTGAATGCATAAAAGTTCTTTGAAATTAACTAAAAAAATAGTATATAATGAATGAGTTAGAGTACATACAAGGAAACTTCTCACTGTATTTTCTCCTCATATTAGTTAACTTCTCTCAGTAATACACATTTTTAAATTAGTCCATGGAATTATGTTTTAATGAACTCTTCCTCTAAATTCTAGCTGCTAAAGCTAGATAACCGAAGGCTTTATTTTTTCTGAAAGATGATAGTACTAATAAAATATATTTTTTCATTGAGCAGTGTTTTTTTGGTATTCTCTCTTTTAAAATAGAAGTATGTTTAAAATTCCAGTTTTATTCACCGTAAACAGTAAGATGTTTTCATAATGAGGATTTTCTTTTTACTCTTTTGTAAAAATAATAAAATTGATCACTCAGAAATAAAAAGGAAGACTTACCGGTACATGTACCAACATGAATGAATCTCAAAATCATTATCTTGAGTGAAAGAAGCCAGCCAAAAAATAGAGCACATGCTTATGATTTTGTTCATATGAAGTGCAAACTAATCAATAGCAAAAGAAGGCAGATCAATACCTGGATACTGGCCCCTGGGGTGGTACAGATGGAGGAGGAATGGAGAAGGGAGGGATAGATTACACAGGGACATAAGGAAACTTTTAAGGTGATGAAAATATTTATCATTCTTTTTGATTGTGCCATTGGTCTTAGGGGTATATACATATGACAAAACAGATCAAATTGTACACTTTAAATATGTGCAGTTTATTGTAGTCCACTTACTCTTAAAACTTTATAAAACACTAAATTAGAAATACTTTTTAGTATTTCAGGAAGAACTTAAACCATTTGGAAATGTGAACCTTAATGTCTGAGGCAAAAGAAGCTATAAACCCTTGATTACAAGTGTGCTAGAAATTGAGGTATATAACCAGTTGGACTGAAATTAGAAGAGTTGGAGGTATGATTCAGTTGTGATGTGCTACTGGAAAACCTGAAATACCATGTATATACTGGAAGTGTGCAGGATGAGAATATTGCATTATGGCTAAGGGTACCAGCTCTGAAGCCCTTCTGCCTTGGTTCACATCCTCACTACCACTTACTGTGTTCCCTTGGGTGAGTTAAACCACCTCTGGGCCTTTGTATTCTTCTCTGTATTTACCCTCATAGAGTTGTTATAAGGATTACATGAGTTATTACATGTAATAAGTGCTTAGAACAGAGCTTGGCACAAATGTCTCAGTAAATGTTAGCTAGTATTATTATTAGCTATTACTAGGCAGTCAAAGAATACGTGAAAGACCTAATGGGACAAGGTATCTTTAGATCCCATATATAATGCATTTCTTGGAACTGCATATTAAAACGGATTATGTAAGGTGAAAGCCTGACCAGATATGTGCTTTATTTCTCTCTCTGTTCATATATTGGTGCAAACTGTCTGTTAGGTAAAAGAAGCAGAAAAAAATACACTTTATTTAATAGCACTGAATTATCAGAGTAGGGAATTATGAAGACTGTATGAAGGATAATGAAATAAAATATCTGGAGCTCCAAATAGGGTGGGTAGAAATTCAGGCCTGAGGGGGCGGAGGGATTCGTACCTACAGGGGAATAGTCAGGGAGAATAACTGTGTGATAAAAGGTGATAGCTTAGTAGGATTCTGGGAAGGAAGAAAAGAACTGTGAAGTGGTTTGAGTGTATGTTTTCTTACATAGGGACTAGAATTAGTCCTTTTTTAATTCTTTTATTATAAAAGTCATAAATTAGATATCTGCTACTTTTTCATGATGTTTGTAAGTAATTTTTAATAATTATGTATCATAATTTACCTAATGGAAGGATCATTTACAATTACTTGCTGTGATTAACATGTTCTTGCATATAGCTTTTTCCATAAATGAATTTTTTTTTTTTTTAATGGGGAGCATAATTACTGGGTCAGAAGATAATCAACTTTTTTATGACTCTGTGTAGATATTGTCAAAGTCTTTCCCCATAGGGCTTATACTAGTATATACTATCATAGGAGTGTTGGTTTATTTTCTAATTGCAGAGATGTTCTGAGTTTAAAATAACCTGCATGTGGCATGCCTCTGGGGATTTGTGGTAATCAGTGTGCATGTTCTAAAATGCCAGGTTTATTATTATTCTATCAGAAAATATTTTTATTTATTTAATTAGAGAAATTGCTTCCTTGACTACTGGAAGTAAGTTTATATAACTTGTGTATTCATAGTAGTCTCAGCTTGAAACTTTCAACCGTGATTACTCTGAAGATTTGTTGGTGGGTGACATTGTTCTAATGCTGATGATTCCTATTAAGGAAACATGAACCTGTCCTCTTTTGTTTTGTAATGAGTATCCTAGTTGTCTCTGTAATATAATAAAACTCAGCTGTTAAATTGACAGTGTTTATCACTCACACAAGCTGCTGAGTTAGGCTTTGATTTTCCCATTTTTCATAATTGGAGTTATATAATATTCCCTTACATATGTAATATTCACTTACACATGAGTGGTATAGTGTCTAGGTCAAATATAAGGTACTGAAGGTCATGGATAAGGACACGAGGTGGCGTGAGTTTCGGAAGGTTTTGCCTGAGCACGTCTGGCTGTTAGTTTGGAAGGGCGGGTCAAGCTAATAACCTTAGTTTTCCAATTCCTCATCTAGGTGAGATAGGTTTTAACTGTGAAGATAGTTCCCAGAAGAGCCTTGGTTACTGCAACTTTTACATTTAAGAAATAGGAACGATATACCACTAGATCAAATAATTCTCCATCTCACAGAACTTCTAAAAATCTAAGAAAATAAACTTTCCTTGAAAATTAAGAGTTATTACTATGGTGAAGAAGAGTAAGGAAACAAATTAAGCAGGTGTAATAGAAGAGATATACTGTTTTGAATTAAAGTTCTGCAAAGTGTTGGTACCAAGAAAAACTAATTAACTTGTGTCTTTTCATCACTGCCCCACTTACCCCATTTAATTCCTGGCACATAGATGCTAGATATATATTTGTTATGTGAGGTGTAATTTTTATTACTTACTTGGATTTATGAATACTTTTGTGTTTCTTTCTTTTTTTTTTTAATTGTAAAGTGTTATGTTATTCCTTGTTTTTAAATAAGTTTTTTCGTTGGTCACTGTTTCTTTAGAAGAAAAACAAATCTGTGCTTCAAACTGTTCTACTATTGTTATATTCTACATGGGCTTAATCTTTAACCACACTAACCTACTCACAGACCCCTAAACAGACCTACTGTACTGTTGCTTATGCTTTTTCACTCCTTGATAGGTAGGTAACTAGAGCACATGTTTTAGAATTATTTCCAAAAGTACAGCTTTATTATTACAACCCAAGAAGATAATGCAAGGAAAGTGGAACACTTACAATGACGTTTAGAAATGACCTCTAAAGATGGATTTAAAAGAACATCCTGAGAGTTTGATATGCCAATACCAATTTGGCAAGCAACTAGAAACTTGAATCTGCTAGGTTAGCAAACACCTATGGCAGAGTGTTTTTGTTTTCTTCTAATTTTAATCTGGCGTTTAAGATTAGTAGAACTCTGGACATTTTAAAAAGAAGAGAGAGATTTGGATAAATAAAAGTTAAACCCATTTTATCATATATGTGAATTATACCTTCACTTTTAGTTTTAGCTCAAATCAAAGTCATTGCATCATACAAGTGAAAGTCTGAAGGAAAAAAAACCTGACAGTTACAACCCTCCCCAGCTCCCCCTCCCCAGCCCTGACTCCAATGGTATGTGTGTAAGATGAACTTGTTATTTGTCCTTTTTCCTGGTTAAAAAAAAATGATAATTGGCTAAGTTAAAATTTTTCTCTTTTTAAGCTAAATTTCTAAGGTTGGGTTTTATGTTTTGTTATTTTAGTTTGAAGCTGTTGTGGATTGAATTGTGTCCCTCCAAAATATTGTTGAATTTCTGGCCCTTGTACCTGTGGATGTGATCCCACTTGGAAATAGGGTTTTTCTTTTGTTATGTTAATGAGACCATACCAGTGTAAGGTGGATCCCAAACCTAATCACTCTGAGTCCTTAAAAGATGAAAATAGTCACAGAGATACACAGTGGGAAGTCAGATGCCATGTGACAATTGTCTACAAGCCTAGAAATGCCAAGGAGCCAAGGAATGTCTGGGGCTGTCGTCCGGGAAGGAATCAACATGACCAGTAGAGACTTTTAGCCTCCAGAACTGTGAGAAATAGATTTCTGTTCTTTAAAGCCACCTACTTGTGGTATTTGTCTTACAGCAGCACTATGTAACTAAGATAGAATTTGGTGTCAGAGAGAAAAGGTGTTGCTCTAACAAATACTTAAAATGTGAAAAGGGCTTTGGAATTGAGTAATGGGTAGAGGCTGGAGGAATTTTGATGTATTTGAAAGTAAAAGCCTAGATTGCCTTCAAGACTGTTGGTAGAATTGCATACATTTAGGGCAGTTCTCATGAGGGCTCATAAAGAACTGAGAGCTGTGAGGGAAAGCTTCTGTCATCATTAACAGAATGTTGCTAGAAATGTGGACATTAAATGTGCTTCTGATGAGGCTTTCAAAGGAAATGATGAACATTTCCTCCAGTGTTGCAGCACCCTGGAAGAAAGCAATCATTGTTATACAGTGGCAAAGAACTTGTCTGAAGTATGTTGGGATGTTTTGTGAATATGATCTGTAGTCTAGTTGATTGTATTATGCCAGTGTTGATCTCCTGGTTTTGATAAAATACTGTAGTTACATAAGTTACTACCATAAGGGAAGGCCAGATGATGGAGACACAGAATCTCTCTGTTGTATTGTAGCAACTTCTTGTGAGACTATAATTATCTCAGAGTAAAAAGTTAAGACAAGTAAGCAGTAAAAGTTATGTTTCCCCCTCTTCACATAATCCCCCTGTTCTTTAAAATCAATTTTCATAACTTTGTGATAATCATAAACTATTTCCATCTGATCTACTGACCTATTATCTGGTACAAACAATGTTAACAGAACATTTTTAGTTTACTTTGTCTTTAAAACTTACCTTTTTCTACATTTGATTAACATTGTTAACATTGTTTGTAACTGGATTTGACCTTTAGCAGGGCATAAAAAATATTTTGCTCAGGTTCATTGTTCAGGATAAAAAGTAGAATTTTGGGAGAAGAGGTAAAAGTATCTCTAATCTCTTTTAAAAAGTAAAATTCCATTTTTACTGGTAAAATGTAAAATGTGTAAAAAGATCGATCTCTCCGTTCTCCTCCCAGATCTGTTCTCTAGGAAACAGTAAGAAGATAGAATAGTGTAAAATTTATTCAGAAGGTAAAGTCATGACACTTGATAGCTTGAAACCCTTTGGATTTCCTTGTATTTGGTAGAAGTCACAGAATGGAACCCTGGTGCAATATGGTTTGCTGCTATCCATTTGTCACGCCTCTTCCAGCAGAGTTCTTCGGTTGATTAGGTTTGGTTTAGGGCACTTCTCACAGTATCCTTTTGTTCCTGAGATTTGGAGTCCTTCATCCAGGTGTGTTTTAGGATCCTCTTGTTTGTCCAGATCGTTGTGAAAAGAGATGAGCAGCTTATTTTACAAGCTATGTATTGAGGAGTTATTTTAAAGTGAGAAATAGTCTGTATTACTAATTTTGGTTGTCTTTTCTCCCCCCATAAGTTCAGCATTATTTTTGCAGTAATCCCTAGGAACCACATATAAGCCTTCATCAGTTTATTTCTTTGAAGGATGATAGGATATTTATTTAATATCCTTGAACTCTGAAGAGATACTCCCTGAAGTGTTTAACTGTCATTAGTCTGTTTCTCATTAGGTCATTTGAGAGCATCATGCTATAATGGCCAAGGTTGTTAGTTTTATCGTCTATTAATAATTCCATCTGAACCTAAAACTCACAATAATCTCTGCAGAGTTTGGAAATGTTATAGGAGGTGCAAATAAAAGCAATTTATTTATTTGAAACCAAACCTTTCCCTCAGAGGTACTGTGTCACTGTGAGGGCTTTGGTTATTATTAATATTATATGCTAGTCACTTTATTAGATACTTTGCAAGTATATATAATTTAGCCCTTTGAACAACCACATGTAATTGGTTCATCCCGTTAATGAGGATGTTTAACTTTGAGCAGTTCGTTAAGATTGTGTTCGCCTGGTGAATTCGTGAATTTTTATCTGACACAGTTCATTAAAGTTATATGCCATTTGTCGTGAGGCACATAAGAGTGTTATTACCTGAATTTTATTAATGAGGAAAAGAAACTGAGACTTAAGAATATTAGGTTACTTGCGGAAGTTTTAAAGCTAATGTGCAGGTCCAGGAGCTAAATCCAAGTAGCCAAATCCATATTAGGTATTGTTCTGTGTTGCCTCCCACTGAAGATGCTAAGAACTAGCATTCATGGAGTTATTTACCATGTGCCTGGCACTGTGCTGAGCATTTTATGTAAATTATCTCATTTAAATTCTACCTCCTCATGTGAGATGTAGGTTCTACTATTAATCTCATTTTCTAATTGAACAACCTGAGGTTATAAAATTTACCCAAAGACATATGACCCCTAAGTAGCAGAGCTAGGATTTGAACCCAGGTCTTTTTGATTCCAGAGTTGTTGACTACTGTGTTCCACTGAAAACTTACCTGCAGTTGCATGCCCTCAGATTGACTTATGTTGATTCTTTTTCTTTTGTATATGATGCATAGCATTGTCTTGTTTGGTCAGTTGGAAAACTGTTTTGTGTGGTGATGATAGACTTCAGCCTCTACCTGAGTTAGGTCTATGTCAGTATGATATGGCTTGTGAGGGCAATTGGGAAATGCATGGTTTTTTTTTTTTCCCCTTTCTTTCTCTCTTTCTATACTTTTTAATATATGATCCATTCTCCGGATTCAAAATTTTTAAAAAGAACAAAATAGAAGACAATGAAAATATCCCCCCCCCCATTCCTCTGTTAGAGAAGTATTCTATCAGAGTAAAAAAAAAGAAAAAAAAAAGTCATCTTACAAATATGAATTGGGGTATTAACTCCATTTTTTAAAAAATGCCATTATAGCAGATTCCTTGGGCTTCTAAAACGCTTTGTTACCCTGGCGTTTAAAACTCCCTAACACTGGGGGATTTCTTTTTACAATGAATGTGTGATTGGGTTAATGCACTGTTTCTCAGACATGCGTGATGATAAGAGATATCCTAGGGGTATTGTTCAGTTGGCAACTGTGTACCTTTGGTTACTGGTAGAACAAGTAAGAGAAGAATGTTTTGGCATAGAGTTATCAACATTTTTCAAAATAACATTTTAGAACCCACATCCTGTTAAAGGTAGCCTCAAAGCATCATCTGCAGACAGCATCTCACTGCCATTCCCTGGTTACACTGTTGCCTTCCGTCCAGGTGTGTTATGGCCAGTAGCCAACATGTATACGTGCAGAAGGAGTGCTCTTAATGCTCAACTGCCTTATTCCTTCTTGACTTGAACAGAATTCTTGGAAATGACGGGAAGGAGTGGACAAGAAAGAGTGACCAGACAGGTTTCTCACATGCTTGATTGATCCATTCTTCGAAGTAAAATGACAAAGGAATGGTGGTCCAGGATCTGGGAATATGATTTGGGGCAGATGTATAGTCAAGGACAGTTCTGGGGTATGTTGTTAGGTGCTGTCAAGTTGGTTCCAACTCCTAGAACCCTACAGCAGAACGAAACACTGCCCGGTGGTGCACCGGTAATTGCTATGTTTGAGCCCGTTATGCAACCACTTTGTCAATCCATGTCATTCCTCTTTTTCACTGAACCTCTGCTTTGCCAAACATGTCATCCTTCTCCAGGGACTGGTTCCTCCTGATAACATGTCCAAAGTATGAGGCAAAGCCTCACCATCCTTGCTTCTAAGGAACATTCTGGCTATACTTCTTTTTTTAAAAAAAATTTGTAATATTTTATCCTATACAAAAATTTATACAGTTATGTGACCCTAATTGCTCTCCCCATACTGTGACAGGACACTCCTCCTTTCCACCCCTGATTCCCCATGTCCATTCAGCCTGCCCCAACCCTCTCTGCCTTCCCATCTCACCTCCGGACAGAAGCTGCCCGTTTAGTCTCTTGTATCTACTTGAGCTAAGAGGCACACTCCTCATGAGTATCACTTTGTATCCCACAGTCCAGTCCAATCCCTGTCTGAAGAGTTGGCGTCGGAAATTGCTTTAGTTCTGGGCTGATAGAGAATCCAGGGGCCATGCTTTCCGGGGTTCCTCCAGTCTCATTCAGACCATTAAGTATGGCCTTCTTACTAGAATTTGAGATCTGTACCCCACTTCTCTCCTGCTACATCTGGGACTCTGCTGTGTTCCCTATCAGGGCGATCATTGGTGGTAGCCAGGCACCGTCTATTTCTTCTGGTCTCAGGCTGATGAAGTCTCTGGTTTATGTGGCCCTTTCTGTCTCTTGGGCTACTACTTTCCTTTTGGTGTTCTTCATTCTCCTTTACTCCAGGTGGTTGGGACCAATTGATGCATCTTAGATGGCCGCTTGCAAGCTTTTAAGACCCCAGATGCCACTCACCAAAGTAGGATGCAGAACATTTTCTTAATAAGCTTTGTTATGCCAGTTGACCTAGATGTCCCCTGAAAGCATGGTCCCCATACCCCTATCCCTGCTACTCTGTCCCTCAAGGTGTTTGATTGTGTATTCAGGAAACTTCTTAGCTTTGGTTTATTCCAGTTGTGCTGACTTCCCCTGTAGTGTGTGCTATCCTTCCCTTCACCTAAGATAATTCTTATCTACTATCTAGTTAGTAAAGAACCCTCACCCTCCCTCCCCACCCTCATAACCATCAAATCATGTTTTCTTCTGTGTTTAAACCTTTTCTTGAGTTCTTATAATAGTGGTCTTACACAATATTTGTCCTTCTGTGACTGTCTAAATTCACTCAGCATGAAGACTTCCAGCTTCCTCCATGTTATAACATGTTTCACAGCTTCATCGTTGTTCTTTATCGTTGCCTAGGATTCCATTGTTTGGATATACCATAATTTGTTTATCCATTCTTCTGTTAATGGGCACCTAGGTTGTTTCCATCTTTTCGCTATTGTGAACAGTGCTGCAGTGAACATGGGTGTGCATATATCTATTTGTGTGACAACTCTTATTTCTCTAGGATATATTCCAAGGAGCAGGATAGCTGGATCGTATGGTACTTCTATTTCTAGCTTTTTAAGGAAGCGCCAAATTGATTTCCAAAGTGGTGGTACCATTTTACATTCCCACCAAGAGTGTATAAGTGTTCCAGTCTCTCCACAACCTCTCCAGCATTTATTATTTTGTGTTTTTTGGATTAATGCTAGCCTTGTTGGTGTGAGATGGTATCTCATTGTAGTTTTGATTTGCATTTCTCTAATGGTGTGATGATAGTGAGCATTTCCTCATGTATCTGTTAGCTGCCTGAATATCTTCTTTGACGAAGTGCGTGTTCATATCCTTTGCCCATTTTTTAATTGGGTTATTTGTCTTTTTGTTGTTGAGGTTTTGCAGTATCTTGTAGATTTTAGAGATAAGTTGCTGATTGGAGTTGTAGCCAAAAATTTTTTCCCAGTCTGTAGGTTGTCTTTTGACTCTTTTGGTGAAGTCTTTTTATTTTATTTTTTTAAATTGTACTTCCGGTGAAGGCTTACAGAACAAATAGTTTCTCATGAAACAGTAGTACACATATTGTTTTATGAGACTGGTTAACAACCCCACGACATGTCAACCCTCTCCCTTGACCTTTTTTTTTTGGTGAAAATATACATAGCCAAAGATACACAATTTCAAAAATTTCTACGTGCACAGTTCAGTGACATCGACTACGCTCTTCCAGTTGTGCTGCTATTCTCACTTTAGATGAAGGTTTACAGAACAAAATAGTTTCTCATTAAACAGTTAGTACACATGTTGCCCTATGACAATGGTTAACAACCTCACATCACATCAACGCTATCCTTACTCAACCTTGGGTTCCCTATCACCAGCTTTCCTGTCCCCTTCTGCCTTCTAGTCCTTGTCCCTGGACTGCTGTGCCTCATTAGTCCCATTTGGTTTTATGGGGCTGTCCACTCCCCGGCTGAACGGTGAACCTCGGAAGTGACTTCACCACTGAGCTAAAAGAGTGTCTGGGGGCCATACTCTGGGGGTTTCTCCAGTCTCCTTTAGGCCAGTAAATCTGGTCTTTTTTTTTGTGAGTTAGAATTTTGTTCTACATCCTTCTCCAGCTCTGTCCAGAACCCTCTGTTGTGATCTTTTGGTGAAGTCTTTTGATGAGCATAAGTGTTTGATTTTTAGGCTCTCCTATTTATCTAGTCTCTCTTCTGGTGCTTGTGCATTGTTACTTATGGTTCGTGTTGTGTTTATTCCATGCGTTAGAGCTCCTAGCATTGTGCCTATTTTTTCTTCCATGATCTTTATTGTTTTTGATTTTATATTTAAGTCTTTGATCCATTTTGAGTTAGTTTTTGTACATGGTGTGAGGTATGGGTTTTGTTTCAGTTTTTTTGCAGATGGATATCCAGTTATGCCAGCACCATTTGTTAAAGAGACTGTCTTTTCCCCGGTTAACGGACTTTGGGCCTTTGTCAAATATCAGCTGCTCATAGGTGGATGAATTTATGTCTGGATTCTCAATTCTGTTCCACTGGTCAATGTATCTGTTGTTGTACCAGTACCAGGCTGTTTTGACTACCATGATGGTATAATAGGTTCTAAAATCAGGTAGTGTGAGGCCTTCTACTTTGTTGTTCTTCTTCAGTAATGCTTTACTTATTTGGGGCCTCTTCTCTTCCCATATGAAGTTGGTGAATTGTTTCTCTATCTCATTAAAAAATGCCGGTGGACGTTCAGCCTGGGAGTGGACAGCCCCGTAAAACCAAATGAGACTAACGAGGTACAGTAGTCCAGTGACAAGGGCCAGAAGGCAGAAGGGGACAAGGAAGCTGGTGATAGGGAACCCAAGGTTTAGTAAGGATATTGTTGATGTGTTGTGATATTGTTAACCATTGCCATAGGGCAACATTTGTAGTAACTGTTAAATGAGAAACTATTTTGTTCTGTAAGCCTTCATCTTAAGTGAGAATAACAGCACAATTGGAAGAGCGTAGTCAGTGCCACTGAACTGTGCGTGTAGAAATTTTTGAAATGGTGTATCTTTGGCTATGTGTATTTTCACCAAGAAAAGAAAGGTTGAGAAGTTAGAGGGTTGACATGTTGTGGGGTTGTTAACCAATGTCATAAAACAATATGTGTACTACTGTTTCATTCTGTGACTGTCTTTGGGTGTGTAAATTTTTATTATAGTTATGTCCTCCTAGTGTATTGACCCTTTAATTATTATATAGTGTCCTTCCTTATCCTTTGTGGTGGATTTTACTTTAAAATCTATTTTGTCAGAGATTAATACTGCCACTCCTGTCTTTTTTGAGTGTTGTTTGCTTGGTATATTTTTTTCCCTCCTTTGAGTAATAGTTTGTTTGTGTATTTAAGTCTAAGGTGTGTCTCTTGTAGGCAGCATACAGATGGATTGTGTATTTTTATCCAATCTGCCACTCTCTGTCTCTTTATTGGTGTATTTAGTCCATTTACATTCAGCATAATTATTGATAGGTATGAGTTTAGTGCTGTCATTTTGATGTCTTTTTTGGTGCGTTGTTCACAATTTCTTTGTTCCACTTAATTTTCTGTGCTGAGTTGTTTTTCTTTATGTATTTTCTTTTCATCTTTTTCATTGTTGTTGATTTTGTGTTTGCTGAGTCTTTATATTTTTCTAGTTTTTTATTTTGACTTGTAGGATTGTTAGTTTCGTTTGTGGTTATTTTAATATTTACCTCTGTTTTTCTAAGTTTATACCAGTCTTTTATTTCTTTATATCGCCTTGACTACCTCTCCATGTGAAAAATCTATGTCTACATTTTTTAAGTCCCTCTTTTTTGTTTTAATGTTGTCATCTTTTACATATTGACATCTGTTTCCCTATTTTCAGTGTTTTAGCTTTGATTTACTTTTGTGACTTCCCTATCTGGACTGATATCTGGTTGGTCTGTCCCTGTGTTCTAGTCTTGGGTTGTTATCTGATATTACTGATTTTCTAACCAGAGGACTCCCTTTAGTATTTCTTGTAATTTTGGTTTTGTTTTTGCAAATTCCCTAAACTTCTCTTTATCTGGAAATGCCCTAATTTCTCCATCATATTTGAGAGACAGTGTTGCTGGATATATAATTCTTGGCTGGTAGTTTTTTACCTTCAAGGCTTTATAAATGTCATCCCGTTGCCTTCTTGCCTGCATGGTTTCTGCTGAGTAGTCCGAGCTTATTCATATTGACTCTCCTTTGTAGATGACTTTTCGTTTATCCCTAGCTGCTCTTAAAATTCTCTCTTTATCTTTGGTTTTGGCAAGTTTGATTATAATATGTCTTGGTGACTTTCTTTTGGGATCTTCCTTATGTGGGGTTTGATGAGCATCTTGGATAGATATCTTGTCATCTTTCACGATATCAGGGAAGTTTTTTGCCAACAAATCTTCAACAATTCTCTCTGTATTTTCCGTTATCCTCCCACCCCCACCCCATTCTGGTACTCCAGTCACTCGTAGGTTATTTCTCTTGATAGAGTCCCACATAATTCTTTGGGTTTCTTCATTTTTTTATGTCGTTTTATCTGATATTTCCTGAAATAAGTTCGTGTCAAGTGCTTTATCTTCAATCTCACTAATTCTGACTTTGATTCCCTCAATTCTGCTCCTATGACTTTCTATTGAGTTGTTTAATCTGAAATTTTATTGTTAATCTTCTGGATTTCTGATTGCTGTCTTTCTATGGATTCTTGAAGCCTGTTAAATTTGTCATTATGCCCTTCTCTAATCTTTTTTTTAATTTCCTCTATTGTGTTTTCTGTGTTTTGCTTAATTTCCTTCCTAATTTCTTGAATAGTTCTGTATATTAATCTTTTGTATTCTGCATCCGGTAAGACCAAGAAATTTTCCTCCTCTGGAAAATTTCTAGGTACTTTATTTTGGGAGCTTGCTGAAGCCATCATGGATTGCCTCTTATGTGATTTGATATTGACTGTTGTCTCTCAGCCATCAATAAGTTATTATGTTTGTTTATTTTATGTTTGCTTAGTGTATCCTTGCTTCTTGTTTTGTTTTGATATGCCCAAATAGGCTGCTCATATGAGCTGGTTTGATTATTGGCACCTTTGAAGCTGTAATGTCCTATCTCAGGTGGTTAGATCTGTTACTGGGTATGTGAGCTCAGGAGTCTGCCCACTCCTCCTGTATGGATTCAGCTCAGGTGCCTAGGTAGATAGCCACCAAGTGTGTGGTGTAGGCTCTTACTTCCAGTCCTAGACAGGCATGGGTGATTTGTATAGGCACAGGCATCTGGCTGCAGCAGGAGGACACACTCTGAGCAAGGCAGAGGGCTGACGGCTGCCCCCAGGTGTCCAGGAGGAAGGCATTTCCCTGTTCCCTAGAGCGCGTAGGTGCGTGGGTTTTGCAGCCGGACTATGAGTAGTTAATGTTGTTGGCTGTAAGGACTGGGGGGCACCTCTTATTCTTGGGCCCCTATTGCAGGTGGCCAGGTTGCATGGGTGGAGCCACCAGTCCTCAGGCCCCTGATGTGGGTAGGTGAAGACCCTGCTGGATAGGCAGAGCATTGTCAGATGTCAAGAACCTGCCACTTCCCAGCTGAAATGGTGGAAGTTAGAGTTCTGGTATATTCCCTGTTGTACTGCGGTAATGAGGACCTACGATGTTGAGATGGGCCCACACAAGTCTATGCGGGGGGAAAGGCACTCAAAGTCCGTGGATCCCTTATGCCTGTGCCTAGGCAAAGGAGCGTGCCTACCCTGGGTTCCTGGCTTAGAGGAGCCTGCAGTTTATTTTTTCCCGTTTGTTAATTTGTTCAGTTTCCAAGGTAGGGAGAATGGCTATGTGCGTGTGACGGATCCTACTTCCAGCCCAGGGGACTCGGCAATTGCCTGAAGCCGGTCCAGGGGCCAGTGCAGAGCAGGGAATGGGGAGGTAAATGGGAGAGAGGTTTTTCCCCAAGGGGGGTGGTTTTTTTTCCACGCTGTAAGCCGTACACAATTGCCTATCTTTCCCTGATCCAGGGCTGCTTCTCACTGGTTCTAGGTTGCTGTGTAGACTCTCTGGCGCTGGATCTCTCCCGGTGTGGAAAACGTGCCTCCTGAGCGCTGCCACTTGCCTGCCTCACTGCTCACACCCGAACTGATCAGGCTTGAAGGGCTCAGGCTCTTGCTGAGTCAGCTGTGGCAACTCCTCGCTGCTTCCAAACTGTGTCTCCGTCCCCCTGCCACTCAGTCCAGTTCCTCAACTCTGCCTCTAATGTTCAGGGCTCCCAGATTGCTGTATATAATCAATTCACTTTTTTTTTTCAGGTCTTTGTTGTAAGAGTGTCCACCAGAAGCATCTTACTACTACGCCATCTTGGACCCGCCTCCTGGCTGTACTTCTAAGACAGATTTGTTTGTTCTTTTGGCAGTCCATGGTATATTCAGTATTCTTCGCCAACACCGTAATTCAGAGGCATCAATTCTTTTTCGGTCTTCCTTATTGATTGTCCAGCTTTCATATGCATATGAAGTGATTGAAAACACCATGGCTTGGGGCAGGTGCACCTTAGTCCTCAAAGTGATATCTTTACTTTTTCATACTTTAAAGAGGTCTTTTGCCGCAGATTTGCCCAGTGCCATACGTTATTTGAGTTCTTGACTGTTGCTCCTGTGGGTGTTGATTGTGGATACAGGTACAATGAAATCCTTGACAACTTCAGTCTTTTCTCCATTTACGATGATGTTGCTTATTGGTCTAGTTTTGAGGATTTTTGTTTTCTTTATGTTGAGGTGCAATTCATATGGTAGGCTATAGTCTTTGATCTTCATCAGTAAGTGCTTTAAGCCTTACTCACTTTCGTGAAGCAAGATCGTGTCATCTGCATATCGCAGGTTGTTAATGAGTCTTCCTCCAATCCTGATGCCACAGTCTTCTTAATATAGTCCTGCTTCTTAGATTATTTGCTCAGCATACAGATTAAATAAGTATGGTGAAAGGATACAACCCTGACGCACACCTTTCCTGATTTTAAACCATGCAATATCCCTTTGTTCTGTTTGAACAACTGCCTCTCGGTCTATGTATAGGTTCCTCATGAACACAATTAAATGTTCTGGAATTGTCATTCTTCACAATGTTATCCATAACTTGTTATGATCCACACAGTGGAATGCCTTTGTATAATCAGTAACACATAGGTAAACATCTTTCTGGTATTCTCTGCTTTCAGCCAAGATCCATCTGACATCAGCAATAATATCCCTTGTTCCACATCCTCTTCTGAATCTGGCCTGAGTTTCCTGCAGTTCCCTGTCGATGTACTGCTGCAACTACTTATGAATTGTCTTCAACAAAATTTTACTTGCGTGCGATATTAATGATATTGTTCAATAATTTCTGCATTCTGTTGGATCACCTTTCTTTGGAATGGGATGTAGGGACCTGATGATGCCCCCTCCCCCTCCCCTATATGGTCACTCTGTTTCTTTAGCTGACTTTTGTCTGCCCAGTAATCTAGAGGACTGGACCGGGCCAAGAAAGGAAGGGGAGACAAAGTGAGACATATTCACGTTGTCTTTTTTATTACCTTTTCATTGCATAGTACAGACATCTCCCTTTAGAAACCATATTCTGTAAATGATGCCTGCATTCTCATGTTTGTCCCCAAGTTTATTTAATTCATAATACAGATTAAATACATACATTTATAATAGTATATTTTTAAAATCCTTTTATTATTGTTAATTACTCAGCATTTCAACCACATTATAATTTAGGTAAAATTCTGTGGGTTGGCCAGGGAAATCTGATCATCATTTATGAGGGAAAGTACATTCTGTTTTCTAAACAGTCATTTTAACGAAATATAGACTTAATAGTCTGTAAATTGGGAAGGATTTCCTTGTTTCTTAATAACTAGAACTACTTGTGAGTTATTTTAAGGGTTGCCTTTGGCTTAGGTTTCATTTGACTTTGCTTTGTAGTCAGTCTTTGAGTCCTATAGGGAGTTCCATGAGGCCACAAACTTGACTGAATAAGTGGGCTCACCTGATGCATCAGGCCTGAAATGAATGACTTTGTTGGCAGAATACTACTTAGCTTCCAGAGGGCAGAGAAGTGTACCATGCAGTGGCTTATACTTTTGTATTTGAAAACTAAGAAAATGCTTATCTTCTTTTTTCTCCCTAAATCAAAGAGTATATTCATAGAAAAATTCGAAAGACATGTCTAGCACGATGCTATTTAATATGTTTAGGCATGGAAATTATTGACAAAGCTTAATTTTTCAGAAAAATGACTCAACAAATTAAGTACCATGTTCATATAACCAATTCTCTGCCATTTGACTACTTCTCTCACGCTATATTATTTATATAAAAACATAACTGGCAAGACCAGACCAACTATTGTATGCACATTTCTACTCCTCCCTGCATAAAGAACACATTATGCTTTAAGCTTGTAAGTTGCTATTAAGTGATATGGCTGTCATCACGATATACAAGTTGTTGTTAGTTGCCATCAGATCAGCTGCGACTCATGATGACCTTATGTATAATAGAATGAAATGCTGCCAGATCCTGTGCCATCTTTAGATCACTGTATGTTTGAGTCCATTGTTGTGGCTATTGTGTCAACCCATCTCATTGACAGTTTCCCTCATTTTCACTGACCCTCAGCTTTATTAAACATGATGTCCTTTCCTAGTGATTGGTCTTTTCTGCTGATGTGTCCAAAGTAAGCAAGGCGAAGTCACGCCATCTTCACTTCTAAGGAGCATTCTAGTTGTATTTCTTCTAAAACTGATTTGTTCATTCTTTTGGCAGTCCACGGTATATTCAGGATTGTTCACCAGCACCACAATTTGAATGCATCAGTTCTTCTTTTGTCTTCCTTTTTCACTGTCCAATTTAGGCATGCATTGAGGCAATTGAATAGACCGTGGCTTGAGTAAGAAGCACCTTAGTCATCAAAGTCACATCTTTGATTTTTAAAACTTTAAAGAGGTTTTTTGCAGCAGATTTGCCCAGTGCGGTACTTGTTTGATTTCTCGACTGCTGCTTCCATGGATATTAATGGTTGATACAAGTAGAATGAAACTGTCAACAACTTCATTTTTTTTTTTTTTTTCCATTTGTCATGGTGTTGTTTATTGGGCCAGTTGTGAGGATTTTTGTTTTCTTAAGGTTCAGGTATAATCCATACTGACCTTCATCCCTCTTTCAAGTTGTCTTCATTTTCAGCAAGCAGAGTTGTGTCATCTGCATATTGTAGGTTGTTATGAGTCTTCCTCCTGTCCTCATGCTGTGTTCTTCATATAATATGGTTCCACAGATTATTTGTTCAGAATACAGATTAAATAAGTAAAGTGAAAGGACACAACCCCGCTGCACACCTTTTCCAAGTTTTCACCATAAAGTATTCCCTTGTTCTGTTTGGATGATTGCCTCCTGATCCATTTTGCTTCAAGGTTCCATCAAGGTTCATCCATCAAGGTTCTGCATGAGCATAATTAAGTGTTCTAGAATTCCCATTGTTAGTAATGTTATCCATAATTTGTTATGGATAACAACAGTCGAATGCCTTTGTGAAGCTGTTAAAACACAGATAAACATTTCTGGTATCCTCTGCTTTTGGCCAAGATCCGTTTGACCTCCACAGGGATAACCGTCATTCCACGTCCTCTTCTGAATCTGGCTGGGACTTCTGGCAGTTCCCCGTCGTGTATGGTTGCAGTCATTTTTTTAATTGTTGTTGTTGTTAGATGCTGTTAAGTCAATTCTGACTCTTAGCAAACTTATGTACAACAGAACGAAACATTGCCCAGTCCTGCTCTGTCCTCACAGTTGTTGCTATGTTTGAGCCCATTGTTGGGGCCACTGTGTCAATGCATCTTTTTTTCACTGACCCTCTAGCAAGCATGATGTCTTTTCCCAGGGACTTGTCCCTTGTAATAACATGTCCATGGTATATTCAATATTCTTTGCCAACAGCATAATTCAAAGGCATCAATTCTTCTTCAGTCTTCCTTATTCATTGTCCAGCTTTCTCATGTATATGAGGCTATTCAAAATACTGTGGCTTGAGTCAGGTATACCTTAGTCCTCAGAGTGGTATCTTTGCTTTTTAACACTTTAAAGAGTTCTTTAGCAGCAGATTTGCCTAATGCGATACGTTGTTTGATCTCTTGACTCCTGCTTCCATGGGTGTTGATTGTGGATCCAAGTAAAATGAAATCCTTGACAACTGTATTCTTTTCCATTTACCATGTTGTTGCTTTTTGGTCCAGTTGTGAGGATTTTTGTTTTCTTTATGCTGAGGTGCAATCCATACGGAAGTAAGCACTTCAAGTCCTCTTCACTTTCAGCAAGCAAGGCTGTGTCATCTGAATATCACAGGTTGTTAATGAGTCTTCCTCCAATCCTGATGCCATGTTCTTCTTCAAATAGTCCAACTTCTCAGATGATTTGCTCAACATACAGATTGAATAATATGGTGAAAGGATTACAACTCTGGCACACATCTTTTCTAATTTTAAACCACACAGTATCCCCTTGTTCTGTTCGAACAACTGCCTCTTGGTCTATGTAAAGGTTTCTCATGAGCACCATTAAGTGTTCTGGAATTCTTATTCTGCATAACTTTATCCATAATTTGTTATGATCCACACAGTGGAATGCCTTTGCATAGTCAATAAAACACAGGTAAACATCTTTCTGGTATTCTCTGCTTTCAGCCAAGATCCATCTGATATCAGCAGTGATATCCCTCATTCCACGTCCTCTTCTGAATCTGGCTTGAATTTCTGGCAGTTCCATGTTGATGTACTACCGCAACTATTTTTTAATTACTTTCAGCAAAATATTACTTGCTTGTGATATTAATGATATTGTTCAATAATTTCTGCATTCTGTTTCTTTGGAATGGGAACAAATATCGATCTCTTGCAGTTAGTTGGCCAGGTAGCTGTCTTCCAAATTTCTTGGCATAGACAAGTGAGCGCTTCTAGTGTTGCATCCGTTTGTTGAAATACCTCAATTGGTATTCCATCAATTCCTGGAGACTTGTTGTTTGCCAGCGCCTTCAGTGCAGCTTGGACTTCTTCCTTCAGTACCATTGGTTCTTGATCGTATGCTGCCTCCTGAAATGGCTGAATGTCGACTAATTCTTTTTGGTACAGTGACTCTGTGTATTCCTTCCATTTTTTTTTTTTTTAATGCTTCTTGAGTTGTTCAGTATTTTGCCCATAGACTTCTTCAGTATTGCCACTCAAGGCTTGAATTTTTTTCTTCAGTTCTTTCAGCTTGAGAAATTTCTAGCGTGTTCTTCCCTTTGGTTTTCTAATTCTAGGTCATTGCACATTTCTTTATAATACTTTGTCCTCTTGAGCTGCCCTTCAAAAGCATCTGTTCAGCTTTTTTATTTTATCATTTCTTCCATTTGCTTTAGTTACCCTACGTTCCAGAGCAGGTTTTGGAGTCTTTTCTGGCATCCATTATGGTCTTTTCCTTGTTTCCTGTCTTTTTAATGACCTTTTGCTTTCTTCATGTATCACATCCTTGATACCATCCCACAAGTCATCTGGTTTTTGGTCATTATGTTCAGTGTGTCAAATCTGTTCTTGAGATGGTCTATTTAAGGTTGTACTTTGGCTTTCGTGGACTTTTGTGTTTTCTGCAGTGTCAACTTGAACTTGCATATGATGCATATCATCAATTGATGGCCTGTTCCTCAGTCGGCCCCGAACCTTGTTTTGACTGATGATATTGAGCTTCTCCATCATCTCTTTCCACAGATGTAGATGATTTGATTCCTGTGTATTTTTTCTATCTGTCAAAGTCCACATGTATAGTCACTGTTTATGTTTTTGAAAATAGGTATTTCCAATGAATAGGTTGTTGGTCTTGCAAAATACTATCATGCGATCTCTGTCGTCGTTTCTGTCACCAAGGCCATATATTCCAACTACTGATCCTTCTTCTTTGTTTCAGCTTTCTCATTCTAATCACCCATAATTATCCATGCATCTTGATTGCATGTTCAAACCAGTCCATTTCAGCTCACTAATGCCTAGGGTATTCATTCTCAAGCGTTCCATTTCATTTTTGACAACTTCCAGTTTTCCTTGAGTCATACTTCATACCAGGGCTTCGAATTGGTTTGTTCTGGTTAGACCCTTGCTGAGAATTTGCATTTCTAACAAGTTCCCAAGGGATGCTGATGCTGCTGGTTAGGGACCAATTCTGAGAACCACAAGTAGAGCAGTGATTCTCAAAATTTATTATATATAAGAATCACCTGGCGATCTTGTTAAACTATAGATTCTGATTCATTATAATGAATTATAATGTGGAAATGCAAATTCTTAGTAGAGATTCAAACCAGAACGAACCAGTTCAAAGCCATGCTTCGTACATTCCAAGTTCTGATTATTAATGGATGTTGCGGTTGTTTTTTCTCATTTTGAGCTATTTCACATCCGCACATGAAGGTCCTAAAAGCTTGACTCCATCCATGTCATTAAGGTCAACTCTACTTTGAGGAGGCGGCTCTTCCCCAGTTGTATTTGGAGTGCCCTCCAACCTGAGAGGCTCATCTTCTGACACTGTATCAGACAATGATCCGCTGCTATCTGTAAGGTTTCACTAGCCAGTTTTTTCAGAAATAGATCACCAGGTCCTTCTTCCCAATCTGTCTTCGTCTAGAAGCTCCGCTGAAACCTGTCCACCATGGGCAACCTTCTGATACTTGAAATATCCATGGCATATCTTTCAGCGTCACTGCAACATGCAAGCCACCACAGTACAACAAAATGACAGACGAGTGGTAGGTTTTTGAATTAGCTTCAGCGAAATTTTGCTAGTACGTGATACTAATGATAATTGTTTGATAATTTCTACATTTGGTTTGATCACCTTTCTTTGGAATGAGCACGAATGTGGGTCCCTTCCTGTCGGTTGACCAGGTAGCTGTCTTCCAAATTTCTTGAATAGACAAGTAATCACTTCCAGCATTACATCTGCTGAAGCATCTCAGTTGGTATTCCATCAGTTTCCTGAAGGCTTGTTTTTTGCCAGTGTCTTCAGTTCAGCTTGAACTTCCTTTATTACCAGCAGTTCTTTATCATATGCTACCTCCTGAAATGATTGAACATTAACTGTGTTACCAAACATGTTATAGGACTTTGATTACCCAGTCAAATTACAGAGTCCACGGTCTTAAACACTATGCTACTGTACATGTTTATAAATTTATAATGTACATATTCAGAAGGGCCTTTCTTTAGACATTATTTAATCTAAAGTAACTCCATTTTACAATTGAGGAAACTGGCCCAGAAAAGTGGCTTGATGTGTCCAAGGTCGCTTAACCAAATCTGTAGCAAGAATTTGATTTCATTTAGAGTAATGATACATAAATCCGTTTTTATTTTAAACTAGACATTAGCTATATTTATCTTATACGAATATAAAGATTATTCATTCTTACTGAAATAGAATATGGAAAGACTTCTTCATGATTGGATAGAGACTTTATTTAGCAACTATCATATACTAGACTCAGCTATGAACTTTATAGATGTTACTACATTTAATTCTCATAAATGCCTTGTGGTATTATCTGTGTTTTACAGATGAAAAAACCCAAGGCTCAGAGCTGTTAAGTAACTTGCCTCCAAAATCTGTTCTTTTTCTCTATTGCAATACCAGTAGATCCTTCAAAATGATTTCTGTAGAAATGAGCTTATTCAGAATTAATACCACCTTTGAACTTTATTTGGTTCTTTTTATAGGGCTCTTTTATTACTTCTTTTGATACTTCAATTAGATTTGAAATTAGTACGTAGTTTTGACTTAAGTACCCCATTCAATCTTTTTTGGAAGCACACTATGTGAGGCAGTGTTGGGGCTACCACTGACCTATTTGATGTACTGAAGTAACTTAAAATCTAGCTGTGAAGTGGGAATCCATGTTGCAATTAGATTACTACTTCACTACATTTTGTGTTACTAGAGTCTTATTTGTCACTTTAAACAGTTTGTGACATACATTCATATATAACTATTGTTACAGTTATTCTTTTAAAAAAGAAAAAAACAACTTTCCTTTGGCTTCTAACCAAAAGGTTGGCAGTTTGAATCCACCAGCTGCTCCTTGGAAACCCTGTGGGGCAGTTGTACTCTGCACTGCAGGGTTGCTATGAGTTAGAATTGACTCGCCGACAATGGGCTTGGTTTGGTTTGGTTTTGGCTTCTAATACCAACGACCTCTTGCCGTCAAGTCGATTCTGACTCATAATGACCCTATGGGACAGAGTAGAACTGCCCCATAGGATTTCCAAGGAGCAGCTAGTGGATTCAAACTGCCAGCCTTTTGGTTAGCAGCCGTAACTCTTAACCGCTACACAACCAGGGCTCTTTAGCTTCTAATAATTTTCGTGCCTTTTTTTGAGAATTAAAATTAATTATTATTTAGTATAATATGACTCTCAGAGTTTGCCAGACATGTTAAAAATAATCCTGGCTGTATTCCTTGAATAAGATTGTTTCTAATTAAAAAACAAAATACTTTATATCCAAGTATTCTTTATACTCATATTTATTATCTGAACATTTTTTATCTAAGTCCCAGCATTTCACATATAACTATTTTAAGGTGGTCAGTTTTTCACTCAGACATTCTTCTCTGCTTAACGCTTGTCTTACAGTGTTTAAGTTTTTATATCTTGCTAAGTGTTGGATGTCGTAAATTGATGTGACAAATCAACTTGAAAAAGATGTAGGACCTCATGAATTCAGTGAAAAAAATTTTTTTCGTGTTCTGCCCCTATATAGTTTTGGAGACATTAAACAGTTCTGAATATATTCACCTGACCTAATCCCAGCCTCATTTTCTGACTTTGGAGATGGTGGTGGAACTGGAAGCCAGTGAGTTTTCCAAAGTTTCTCTGCCTGAACTAGACCCCTCACTGGAAATCTGCTATCTCTGTGACAGATGGAATTCAGCTGGTTGAATTGGAGAACTGGATCCTTCCCTTCTGAGGACATTAGCAAGTCTTTTTCCTCCTGCTGCTTCTTAGCCATAGTTTACATGTGTACTGGTTAATCCCATGCTATTCTCTAGATAGAATTAGATTAGTAAACAGCAGGAGAATATTTAATTCTTTAATCACTACCATACAGCATAAAATTGTATTAATTTAGACAAGCAGAAAGGTCATAGCTCTATTGACAAAAATTTCCAAGCTTGGTCTTGTTCTCATATCCTTGTGTATATACTGAGCTTTTAAGAAAACTGCAGTTTAACTACATTACATTTAATCTTGTTGCCTTTAGCCTCGTGCCCCAACCTAAGATGAATCTGACTCTTAATTCTGTTACTTATTTTATTAGCCATTCCTCCCAGCTTTATTTACAAAATTGAAAAAATTGATACACATGCCTTTTATGTCATAATTCAGATTGATTAAAAAATGTTTAACAGTCATGTTCAAAAACAGATTCCAGTTGGCACTCCCTTAGAACCTTCTCTCCAAGTGAGCTATACATTTTTTTTTAATTAATTAATTTTTTATTGTATTTCTGGTGAACGTTTACAGAACAAATAGTTTCTCATGAAACAGTAGTACACATATTGTTTTATGACGTTGGTTAACAACCCCATAACATGTCACCCCTCTCCCTTCTTGACCTTTTTTTTTTTTTGGTGAAAATATACATAGCCAAAGATATACCATTTCAAAAATTTCTGCATGCACAGTTCAGTGACATCAACTACGCTCTTCAATTGTGCTGCTATTCTCACTTTAGATGAAGGTTTACAGAACAAAATAGTTTCTCATTAAACAGTACACATCTTGCCCTATGACAATGGTTAACAACCTCACAACACATCAACACTATCCTTACTTAACCCTGGGCTCCCTATCACCAGCTTTCCTGTCCCCTTCTGCCTTCTAGTCCTTGTCCTAAGCTATAAAATTTTTAATCAACACTTCTTACGATTCTTCGATCAGATTGGCATGGCCTTTACTATAATTATTCAGTGACATTTCATCATATTATTTGAAATGTAGTATTATAAAGACTTTGTCAAATGCCTGCCTAAAATCAAGGTCAGAATACATTTACCTTAAATAGTTGATTTGTGAACATACTGTTTTTAATTTGCAGAATATAATATTTGTTGTAACATGGAATCTGACTAATTTTTTTTGGCAGCTTCTAGGGTAGTTTTGGATTGGTCTTCTATTTTTTGTATGTGATCTCTTAGAGGGAAAAGACATATTTGAATAAAATATTTATTTGTATAAAGATTTGAACAGAGTCCTTTGCTAAAGGAGTAGAGAAAGTGTTAAAATAGTCAAAGATTAGGAGATTGTTTTATTTATTTGGAATTAAAGTTTTTTTTATATTATGGTAGTATAAAGGATTTATTAAGTTGACCTTTTGCCAGTTCTTTTTTCTGAAAGTAATTTCATTTTTAAAAAGCTCTCCAGTGTATGAACTACATTTTCACCCTTTTAAGACAATCTTTTTTTTTTGCAAGTTCTATAGACTGTGTGTTCTTCTAAAAATAAAGATCCATCTCACCATTAGAAGATAATCTGAAGCATAAAATTAATCCAAGTCTAAAATTAATTTTGCTAAGATCTCTATCAAAGCTTTAGAATCATTTGAAGTAAAAGCAAGTAGTATCTGTATAAATTTGATCTTAAATAATCTACTTGAGGAATAAACAAATGACTTGTCCATTATAATTATTTTTAAATATATGTTTTCCTAATATCATCTCTCTTTGTATGTATATAGATATGAATAGTGGGTGATAGAGATATAGCAGTACACAGATCAAATCTCTTTCCCTCTTGGAGCTTACATTTTTGTTGGGAATAAGGAGAGACAGATAATAAATAAAACATATAAAATTTTTAGAAGTGCCTGCCACTTAAAGCTCCCAAATGACTGTGTACTTTATATATTTTAACCTTATCAGCTTCCCTTTAAGATAACATTAATATTGACAAAATATTATCACTTCTTTTGGCTCTAAGGAACAGAGAATCACTAAAGTGTCCTCAAGCTGCCAAAAAATATTAGTCAGATTCCATGTTATAACAAATATTATATTCTGCAAATGGGAGGTTATAAGGAATACAGACAAGAAGATAGGAATCTCAGACTGCTGCCAGGTCTGATTGTAACACGGAAATAAGCTCACATTCAGAAGACTGGAACTGAGTTCAGGAACTTCAGGATTGTCCAGGATCCATTTTAAAGCACAGATGCGAACGTTGGGGGGACAGTGAATTTAAAGTAAATGGAAGTGAAACAGCTAGAACAGAAATAATGAGAATGTTGACACAGTGTGAAAAATGTAACCAGTGTCACTGATCGTTATGTCTAGAAACTGTGGAATGGAGCAGATTTTGCTGTGTATATTTTCACCAAAAATAAAATTAAATATTATTTTTAAAAAAAGAAATTTCCAGGATTGTATTGTGTTTTAACCATTAATGTTGTTGTGTTAGGTGCCATTGAGTTGGTTCCGACTCATAGTGACCCTATGTATAACAGAACGAAACACTTCCCAGTCCTGCACCATCCTGACAGTTGTTATGCTTGGGCCCATTGCTGCAGCCACTGTGTCAGCCCATCTTATTGAAGATCCTCCTCTTTTTTGCTGACTCTCTACCATGCATGATGTCCTCCTGCAGGACTGGTCCCTCCTGATTAATATGTCCAAAGTATGTGAGACGGAAGTCTCGCCATGCTTGCTTCTAATGAGCCTTCTGGGTGTACTTCTTCCAAGACAGATTTGTTCATTCTTCTGGCAGTCCATGGTATAGTCAGTATTCTTTGCCAACACCATAACTGAAAGACATTGATTCTTCTTCTGTCTTCCTTATTCATTATCCAGCTTTCGCATGCATATGAGGCGATCAAAAACACCATAGCTTGGGTCAGGCGCACCTTAGACCTCTAATTGACATCTTTGCTGTTAACACTTTGAGGAGATCTTTTGCAGCAGATTTGCCCAATGCAATATATCCTTTGATTTCTTGACTGCTTCTTCCGTGGGTGTTGATTGTGGATCCACATAAAATGAAATCTTTACAACTTCAGTCTTTTCTCCATTTATCATGATGTTGCTTATTGGTCCAGTTGTGAGGATTTTTGTTTTCTTTCCGTTGAGATGTAATCCGTATAGAAGGCTGTGGTCTTTGATCTTCATCATTAAGTGCTTCTAGTCCTCTTGACTTTCAGCAAGCAAGGTTGTGTCATCCACATATCGCAGGTTGTTAATGAGTCTTCCTTCAGTCCTGATGCCCCATTCTTCATATAGTCCAGCTTCTCGGATTATTTGCTCAGCATACAGATTGAGTAAGTATGGCATAAGGACACATCCCTGATGCACACTTTTCCTGATTTTGACGCAGTATCCCCTTATTCTGTTTGAGTGACTGCCTCTTGGTCTAAGTACAGATTCCTCATGAGCACAATTAAGTGTTCTGGAATTCCCATTCTTTGCAGTGTTATCCATAATTTTGTTAAGATCCATACAGTGGAATGCCGTTGCATAGTCAGTAAAACACAAGTAAACATCTTTCTGGTATTCTCTGCTTTCAGCCAACATCCATCTGACATTAGCAGTGGTATCCCTCCTTCCACGTCCTCTTCTGAATCCGGCTTGAATTTCTGGCCATTCCCTGTTGATGTACTGCTGCAATTGCTTTTGAATGATCCTCAGCAAAATTTTACTTGTGTGTGACATTAATGATATTGTTCCATAATTTCTGCATTCTGTTGGATCACCTTTTTTTGGGATGGGCACAAATATAGATCTCTTTCAGTCGGTTGGCCAGGTAGCTGTCTTCCAAATTTCTTGGCGCAGATGAGTGATTCCAGCGCTGCATCCATTTGTTGAAACATCTCAGTTGGTATTCCATGAATTCCTGGAGCCTTGTTTTTGCCAGTGCCTTCAGTGCATAATATGTCCATTAATATGTCCAATGAATCTCTAGCCTTTTTTTCTTATAGTAGATACTATTTTTATACAAAGTTTAAAGATGAAATAGGAGACATTGCTAGGAGGTTGGCCAAAATGGGACTCGGGTGTTGCCAACAAGCGTATTTTGTTGTTTGTTCACTGGATGGTACTTGAAATATCTGTTTTCTTAACAGTGCACTCATTTATTCAACAAATATTGGTTGTGCAATGTATGAGGCACTGAAAGATTTTTTACAATATTTAAGATCTACCAAAAAAGTAAGGAAAAAACACAAACACCTGTGTATCCACGACACAGCCTAAGAAATAAAGCATTGCTTATACCCTTGAAAACCACTGTACCCTTCCGACAATACCCCTATTCACCAGTATGTCATAATTATTTTCCTAAAGTTGAGGATTTCAGAGAGGTTATTTTAAGCTTTTGAACTGAATTAGGAGAGGTTTTCTAAAGTGGGAAAATTCAAAGCTGATTTCTAGTAACTTAATAGGCTCATGGGAGTGGGTTTAATAATCTGTTCTACGTTTTCTAAACTAACGTGGAGAACATTTGTATTGAACAATCCAGTGTTTATTATTAGTTGATAGTGATGAACAGATTCTAAGTTTGCAGAAGTTTCTCATGTTTTTAAACTAAAAGTACTAGTAACTTAGAAGAAACCTTTAATTCCATTTTTTACTTCTAAAATAAACTTTATAGAGGTATAATTTAACTTACATACAAAAAAAAGTACCCCATTTTAATTCAACAATATGAGTTTTGACAAATATTTTGTATCCATGATGGTTATCACTTCAGTCATCATGCCAAAAAGTTCACTTGTGCCCCTTCTCAGTCTGACCCCAGGCAATCACTGATCTGCTTCTTGTCACCATAGATTAGTTTTGCATGCCCTAGAATATTATATAATGTAATTTTACAGTATGTACGGTTTTGTGTCTGGCTTCTTTCTCTAAGCATAATGTTTTTGAGATTTATCCATGTCCTTGTGTGTATCAGTAGTTCATTTGTTTCATTGCTGAGTGGTTTTCCATTGTATGGATGTACCACAGTTTGATTACTAATTTACTAGTTGATGGACATTGAAGTGTTTCCAGTTTAGGGCTGTTATGCATGCAGTTTGCTATGAACAATCTTTAGAAGCATTTTTTGAACATATGTTTTATCTTGGAAAAATGCCTAGAAGTAGATTTGCTTAGATATTTGGTAAGTGTGTGTTTAACTTTATCATAAACATTCAAACTGCTGGCCAGAGTGGTTCACTAGCAGTGTATGAGAATTCCATTTGCTCTATTTCTATTTCTGTGCTCTCCATTCTGTTTCACTGATGTATTTGTCTATTCCTATATCTAGATTATCCATTTTTTTATTGTCTATTTTTCTATCCCCCACAAAATGTCATTGTATTTACTACTGTAACTTTAAGTAAGTCTTGAAATCAGATATTGTAACCCTTTCAACTTTGTTCTTTTTCAGTAATATTTTGGCTACTGTATGTCCTTTGCATTTATTTCATAAATTAGAGAATCAGCTTGTCATTTTCTACAAAACTGCCTGGTGGAGTTCCAGTTGGGATTGTACTGAATCTATAGATTAATTTGGGGGAAGAATTGACTCTTAACAGTAACGAATCAGCTCATTCATGAACCTAAGCAGGTGTTCAGCATAAAACCACATTGTTTGTTAGCCACCTTAACATTTAGGGAATGGTGGAAACCTTCCTGAAATCCAAATTCACTAGCCAAGAGCCAACTTTGCAAGCAGGTCTTTCAAAGGATGGCAGTCTTAGGTCTTCTATGTTACTTCTTTTCTGCACAGCTAATTTTGGAAGATTCTGGGAAGCCAGTCAATATTTCAAAAACTGATTAATGAGGGAAAATAATCAAGCATTTTTTCTGGCTTTCCTGTACAAATAATTCTTCAGGGTAACAAAATAGCTGATTAGGAAGATTTTTCTCTTTATAGAAGGATTCCAGCCAATAAATGAAGAAAGAATGGTAGAATTATAATTGTCAACATTTTTTAACCTCTAATGAATTTATGGATCAAGGCAATGATCATCAGTGGCTATTAGCATCACAAAAAGAGAGAGCAGCAGTCATTATATGCCTCCTGATGGAGATACACTGCACCACCTGGGAGATGTTCATGCCAAAAAAACTAACCTAAACTTGGTCAAGAATCTAACTACCATTTCATGAAAATGCAGAGGACAGAAGGTACAGTCATCAAAATGTAGGCTTTGGAAAAGTCCACAGGACAAACATCTTGATTTCTTCAGCAAATAAATTGCAAGGAAAAACAGCGATAGGGAGGATGGGAAGAAGAGAAAGAGAACCTGTAGATTAAAAGAGCCTTAAGAGACTCATCAGCCAGTTGTATTTTAGATCCTGATTTGAACACCTTGGAAAAATAAAAAGAGTGACAGAATTTGCTAACTTTGGATGTTGACTAGGTATTTCTAGGTATTTGATGATACTAAGGAATTTTTCTTAGTTTTTTTGCGTGGTAATGGTATTATGGTTATGTTTTAAAAATGAGTATCTTGTAGAGATACATAATGACATATTTACATATAAAATTTAGAATAAACTGTTACAGCAGTTTAACAAAAGGTACAGAGTAAAAATTTGTTACTGCCTAGACATTCACAAAATCAATCTTCATTACGAAATTTTAATCTGCGAAATCTGATCTGAGAAAATTGAATTTGGTAGAAATAACATAAAATAATAAAAAACACAGAAAAATCTTGACATAGACAAAAAACAAACTGATGAATCAAATCTTCATTAAAAACTTAAATGGAAATATATTGATCCTCTTGAAAATTATGTAAAATGTTAATTTTGTTCTGTAGGCAGTTAATGAAGCGATTAAAAAGGTGTTCGTAAGGTTTACTCAGGAAAAATATTTTCTGAAGAAAAAGTCATGTACTCATCAATGCTGAGTTAATTCTGATTAGTTAACAAAGTGGAGTCATGCTGCAGCTTCTGCTCTCTGTTTTGGGAACAGCATGTCCCATATAGGGGCTGGTCCTTAGCCTGGTTCCTGGAATGAGAATATGTGTAGTAGAGCCTCAGCCTACTTTTAATGGAATGAAATGAAGGCTCAGGAAGTTTAGTGATTTGCCTAAGACCACACAGCTGGTAAATTAATTAAGTCTGACTTCAAACCCAGATCTCTATGAATCCAGATACTGTGGTATGAAACAGTATACATCACCTACAACTTCCATTAAGGAATGTATACCATACCCAAAAGACAGTGGAAGGAGGAGCAGAGCAGTGACTGAAACATGACACAACCTTTTCTAAACTCTGCCCACCTACACACATCTACCTTTTTTATATACTTTTTAATTGTACGGCCAGAGGTAGGTTCTTGGTATATTATAGTATAGGTTTTTCTCTTTCAAAATGCAGCTTAATCTCCCTCTCTTCTGAACTAATCATATTACTTCCTGGATATTATTGACTGGGATGATATCATTGTTTTAAAGGAAACTAGTGAGATCATTACCACAAAAATCAATTTTATACTTAGTCTAACAGTGTGCCAGATCTGTTTGGATATTCATGGTTACCAAATATTTAAGAAAATATCTTAGAAGTTTTCTTTTGTTTTTCTCCTTTATTTTTTTAATAGCTAAAGAAAATTATTACAGGGATTTATAAATAAAGATCTTGCAACAAGTTATAATAATAATAGTTAACATCTATTAAGTGCTTCTTATAAAGTGGCATTGAAATATCCTTGCTATCCCTTCTCCTTTTTCAACCCTAAATCAAACTAGCTGAGTAATAATGAGCTTGGAGCTAAATATTTCCTAAATGTTCAACCCCTGTTAGTTGTAACAGAACCATTGATTTAAAAATAGCTTATTTGGAGGGAAAAAAAAAGATATTATTAGATGGGTTAGATACATGCTGATTTCTGGAGCATTTATAATATAGTAAATGGTGGAAAATATGTATATCTTAGAATTCAGGAAATAGGGTGATTTTCCTGGGGCTCCTTTCCTCATCTGTTAAATGAACTTCTGAACTAGGTGGTTTTAGAAGATTATTGTTTCGGTATTTGGGGAATGCACTGCATTCCAACATCTCAACCAAATTTATTCCAAACAAAGTTGTCTACATTCTACAGACAGATACTTGCAAAACTGAAAGTCATACCTGATCCAAAATTTCTTGGTTAATTTTATCCTTACTACTTTACTTTCTTTGTATTTAAACCATTGAAATCTCCCAAAAGTGAAGGGGCTGGATTATCAAGTTGTAGTGAGGGGAAAACGGAAGAGACTCAGCATTTATAAATTGTTGAGTTCATGATTGTTTTGAAATTTCTTAGATTAATCTTCATCAGATTTTACCAAAGGGTTTACATATTGCTGGTACCTGTAATACTAGAGAAATAAATTGAGAATTGAATGTACATAGTTATATTAGAGAACTACAAGGTAGTTAAGAGTTCAGTTTTAGGAATCTGTCTTACCTGAGTTTGAATCTTGACTCTGCTGTTTCCTTGATTTATATGACTTTGGGCTCTAGCTTTCCCAACCATAAAGTGAGGACACCAATAATACCTTCCTGTTGGGGTCATTTTGTGGCTTAATACCAGTACAACATTTACAGCAGTTATATGCCACATAGTAATAAGCATTTAGGAATCTCTGGGTGGTGCAAATACTTAAGTGCTAGACTACTAACCAAAAGATTGGCAGTTCAAACCCAGAGGGCACCTTTTTGTGCCTGACTTATTTCACTCAGCATAATGGTTTCGGGGTTTATCCATGTCATAGTATGTATTAGAACTTCATTTCTCTTTATGGCTGATAGTATTCCATTGTATGTATATACCATATTTTGTTTATCCTTTAATCTTTTGATGGACACTTGGGTTGTTTCTGCTTTTGGCTATTGTGGATAGTGTTGCAGTGAAGATTGTACAAATACCTGTTTGCGTTCCTGCTTTCAAGTGTTTTGTGTATATACCTAGGAGTGACATTGCTTGGTCATGTAGCAATTCTGTGTTTAACTTTTATTTATTTATTTATTTATTTATTTTTTAATTGTACTTCAGGTGAAGGCTTATAGAACAAATAGTTTCTCATGAAACAGAAGTACACATGTTGTTTCATGACATTGGTTAACAACCCCACAACGTATTAACCCTCTAACTTCTCAACCTCTTTTTTTTTTTTTTTCTGTGAAAATACACATAGCCAAAGATACACCATTTCAAAAATTTCTACACGCACAGTTCATTGACATTGACTGTGCTCTTTGAATTGTGCTGTTATTCTCACTTAAGATGAAGGCTTACAGAACAAAATAGTTTCTCATTTAACAGTTACTACACATGTTGCCCTAGGACAATGGTTAACAATCTCACAACACATCAACAATATCCTTACTCAACCTTGGGTTCCCTATCACCAGCTTCCTTGTCCCCTTCTGCTTTCTGGCCCTTGTCAGTGGACTCCTGTACCTTGTTAGTCTCATTTGGTTTTATGGGGCTGTCCACTCCCAGGCTGAACAGTGAACCTCGGAGCTAACTTCACCACTGAGCTAAAAGAGTGTCTGGGGGCCATTCTCTCGGGGTACCTCCAGTCTCCTTTAGGCCAGTAAATCTGGGCTTTTTTTTGTGGGTTAGAATTATGCTCTACATCCTTCTCCAGCTCTGTCCAGAACCCTCTGTTGTGATCCTGGTCAGAGCAGTCAGTGGTGGTAGCTGGGCACCATCTAGCTGTACTGGACTCAGACCGGTGGAGGCTTTGGTAGCTGTGGACAATTAGTCCTTCGGACTAATCTTTTCCTTGTATCCTGTTCTCTTCATTCTCCCTTGCTCCCGAAGGGATGAGACCAGTGGAGTATCCTAGATGGCCGCTCATGGGCTTTTAAGACCCCAGACACTACTCACCAAGGTAGAATGTAGAGCATTGTCTTTATAAGCTGTGTCATGCCAGTTGAACTAGATGTTCCCCGAGACCATGGTCCCCACAGCCTTCCGCTCAGCAATTCAGTCCCTCAGGGAGTTTGGATGTGTCTATGGGGCTTCCATGACCTTTCTTTGTACAAGTTGTGCTAGTTCTCCTGTGTTGTGTACTGTCTCACCCTTCACCCAAGATACCACTTATCTATTGTCTATTTAATATTCCCCACCACCACCCCTCCCATCCCTGGTAACCAACAAAGATTGTTACATTTTATGTGTGAACTTTTTCATGGGTTTTTACAATAGAGGACTCATACAATATTTGTCCTTTTCTGATTGACTTATTTCACTCAGCATAATGTCCTCCAGTTTCATGCATGTTATGAGAAGTTTCACAGATTCATTGTTGTTCTTTCTCATTGCACAGTACTCCATTGTGTGTATGTACCATAGTTTGTTTATCCATTCATCTGTTGATGGGCATCTAAGTTGTTTCCATCGTTTTGCTATTGTGAACAATACTGCCATGAACATAGGTGTGCATATGTCTATTTGAGTGATGACTCATTTCTCTAGGATATATTCCTAGGAGTGGGACTGCTGGATCGAATGGTATGTCTATTTCTAGCTTTCTGAGGAAGTGCCATATCATTTTCCAAAATGGTCGTATCATTTTGCATTCCCACCAGCAGTGCATAAGAGTTCCGATCTCCCTGCAGCCCCTCCAACATTTGTTATTTCCAGTGTTTTTGATTCGTGCCAGTAATGCCAGGGTGAGATGCTATCTCATTGTGGTTTTAATTTGCATTTCTCTAATGGCTAGTGATCCCGAGCATTTCCTCATGTGTCTGTTGTCCATTTGGATGTCTTCTCTGGTGAAGTGTCTGTTCATTTCCTTTGCCCATTTTTTAATAGGATTATTTGTCTTTTTGTTGTAGAAGTGTTGGATTTTCTTGTAGATTATGGAGATTAGACCTTTGTCTGACTTGTACTGTCCAAAAATTTTTTCCCAGTCTGTAGGTTCTCTTTTTACTCTTTCGGTGAAGTCTTTTGAAGAGCATAGGTGTTTGATTTTTTAGAAGATCCCAGTTATCTAGCTTATCTATTGGATTTTGTGCATTGATGGTTATGGTTTATATCCTGTTAATGCCATGTATTAAGGTCTGAAGTGTTGGTCCTATTTTTTCTTCTATGAACTTTATAGTTTTAGGCTTTATATTCATTCAGGTCTTTGATCCATTTTGAAGTAGTTTTTGTATACGGTGTGAGGTATGGGTCCTGTTTCATTTTTTGCAGATGGATATCCAGTTTTGTCAGCACCATTTGTTAAAAAGACTGTCTTTTCCCCATTTGATGGACTTTGGGCCCTTGTCAAAGATCAGGTGACCATAGGTGGATGGATTTACATCTGGGTTCTCAATTCTGTTCCATTGGTCAATGTATCTGCCGTTGTACCAGTACCAGGCTGTTTTGACTACTGTAGCTGTATAGTAGGTTCTGAAGTCAGGTAGTGCGAGTCCTCCAACTTTATTCTTCTTCTTCAGTAATGCTTTACTTATTTGGGGCTTCTTCCCTTTCCATATAAAGTTAATGATTAGTTTTTCCATCTCTTTGAAGAATGTTGTTGGAATTTGATCGGGATTGTGTTGTATTTGTAAATTGCTTTGGGTAGAATTGTCATTTTCACAATGTTGAGTCTGCCTATCCATGAGAATGGTATGTTTTTCCATTTATGTAGATCCGTTTGGGTTTCTTGCAGTAGTGTTTTGTAGTTTTCTTTGTATAGGTCTTTTACATCCCTGGTCAAATTAATTCCTAAGTATTTTATCTTTTTAGGGGCTATTTAAAATGGTATTGTTTTCCTGATTTCCTTTTCATCGTTCTCCTTATTGGTGTATAGGAATCCAACTGATTTTTGAATGTTTATCTTGTATCCTGCTACTCTGCTGAATCTTTCTATTAATTCCAGTAGATTTCTTGTGGAGTCTTTAGGGTTTTCTGTGTATAGTATCATATCATCTGCAAACAGGGACAGTTTAACTTCTTCATTACCAATTTGGATGCCCTTTCTTTCTTTTTCTTGCCTTATTGCTCTAGCTAGAACTTCCAGCACAGTTTTAAATAGGAGTGGTGATAAAGGGCATCCTTGTCTTGTTCCTGTTTTCAGGGGGAATGTTTTCAGTTTCTCTCCATTAAGAATGATGTTGGCCGTTTGTTTTGCATAGATGCCCTTTATTATGTTGAGAAATTTCCCTTCTATACCTATTTTATTGAGTGTTTTTATCAGGAATGGGTGTTGGACTTTGTCAAATGCCTTTTCTGCGTCAATTGAGATGATCATGTGATTCTTTTCTTTCCTTTTATTTATGTGGTGGATTACATTGATTGATTTTCTAATGTTAAACCATCCTTGCATAGCTGCTATGAATCCTACTTGGTCGTGGTGTATTATTTATTTGATATGATGCTGAATTCTATTTGCTAGAATTTTGTTGAGAATTTTTGCATCTATATTCATGAGAGATATTGGTCTGTAATTTTCTCTTTTTGTGACATCTTTTCCTGGTTTTGGTATCAGCGTTATACTGGCTTCATAGAATGAATTTAGAAGTGTTGCTTCCTCTTCTATGCTCTGAAATAGCTTAAGTAATACTGGTACAAGCTCTTCTGTAAATGTTTCGTAGAATTCTCCAGTGAAGCCATCTGGGCCAGGGCTTTTTTTGGTTGGGAGTTTTTTTTATTACCTTTTCAATCTCTTCCCTTGTTATGGGTCTGTTCAGATTTTCAACATCACTTTGTTGTAGTTTAGGTAGGCTGTGTGTTTCTAGAAATTTATCCATTTCCTCTAGGTTTTCAAATTTGTTGGAGTATAGTTTTTCATAATATTGTGTTATAATCCTTTTTATTTCAGTTGGGTCTGTTGTAATGTCCCCCATTTCATTTCTTATTTGGATTATTTGTGTCCTCTCCTGTTTTTCTTTTGTCAGTCTGGCCAGTGGTTTGTCAACTTTGTTGATTCTTTCAAAGAACCAACTTTTGGTTTTGTTGATTCTTTCTGTTGTTTTTCTGTTCTCTATTTCATTTATTTCTGCTCTGATCTTTATTATTTCCTTTCTCCCGGTGGTTGTGGGCTTTTTTTGCTGTTCTCTTTCTATTTGTTTGAGTTATGTAGTTAATGTTTTGATTTCGCCCCTTTCTTCTTTTTTGATATGTGCAGTTATTGCTATAAATTGTCCGCTGAGGACTGCCTTTGCTGTATCCCAAAGGTTTTGGTATGATGTGTTTTCATTCTCATTTGATTCTAAGAATTTTTTGATTCCATCTCTGATTTCTTCTATTACCCACTGATGTGTAAGCAGGGTATTATTCAGTTTCCATGTAGTTGATTTTTTTCCCTTGCTCTTTCTATTGTTAATTTCTGCCTTGATGGCATTGTGGTCAGAGAAGATACTTTGAATTATCTCAGCGTTTTGGATCTTGTTGAGGATTGCTCTGTGGCCTAAGATGTGGTCTATTCTGGAGAACGTTTCATGTGCATTGGAAAAGAATGTGTACTTTGCAGCGGTTGGATGGAGTGTTCTATATATGTCTATGAGGTCAAGTTGGCTGATTGTGCCCTTTAGGTCTTCTGTATCTTTGCTGAGTTTCTTCTTAGTTGTTCTGTTCTTTACTGAGAGTGGTGTGTTGAAGTCTCCTACTATTATTGTGGAACTGTCAATTTCTTTTTTTAGTGTTGTTAGAGTTTGTTTTATGTATTTTGGAGCCCTGTCATTGGGTGCATAGATGTTTATTATGGTTATGTCTTCATGATGGATCGTCCCCTTAATCATTATATACTGTCCTTCTTTGTCTGTTATGGTGGATTTCATTTTAAAATCTATTTTATCTGAGAATAGAATTGCCATTCCTGCTCTTTTTTGGTAGTTGTTAGCTTGATATATTTTTTTCCAACCTTTAACTTGTAATAAATTCATATCCTTGTTTCTAAGGCGTGTCTCCTGTAGACAGCATGTTGATGGAACCTGTTTCCTTATCCATCTGTCACTCTCCATCTCTTTATGGGTGCATTGAGTCCATTTACATTCGGTGTAATTATTGATAGCTGTGGGTTTGTTGCTGTCATTTTATAGTGCTTTTTTTTTGTGGTGCTGAAGATTTCTTTGTTCTTCTTACTCCTGTGCTGAGTTACTTTTGTTTGTGGATTTTTTTTTTCATTTCTTTTGTTTTTGTAGGTTTTGTTTTTGCTGTTTTTGTTTTTCCTCTTTTTTTTTTTTTATGAGTATGTTTGTTAACATTCTTTGTGGTTACCATGAATTTTACCCTCATCTTTCTAAGTATGAAGCAGTCTACCATTACTTGGTATCACCTTGCCTTCCTCTCTCTTAGAAGGTTCTATATCTATGCCGTTTATTCCCTCTTTTATTGTTTTGATGTTGTTGTTGTTTACTGATTAACTGCTCTGATTCCCTGTTGTATTTCTTTTGATTGTGGATGGTCCTCGAGAGTTCATTTCCTAGATTGGTATCTGGCTGGTACGATCCCGTGTCCTAGGTTCTGCCTGTGAGCTGAAGTTGTTTGTTATCAGATCGAAGAACTCGCTTTAATAATTCTTGTAAGTTTGGTTGGACTTTTACATATTCCCTTAATTTCTGTTTATCTGGAAATGACCTGATTTCACCATCAGATTTGAACAAGAGTTTTGCAGGATATATTATTCTTGGCTGGCAATTTTTTTCTTTCAGGATTTTATATATGTCATCCCGTTGCCTTCTTGCCTGCATGGTTTCTGCCGAATAATCTGAGCTTAGTCGTATTGTTTCTCCTCTGTATGTGACTTCTTGTTTTTCACGAGCTGCTCTCAGGATTCTTTGTTTGTCTTTGGTTTTGGCGAGTGTGAATATGATATGCTTTGGTGATTTTCTTTTGCGTTCTCTTGTATATGGGGTTTGTTGAGCTTCTTGGATGGCCAGCTTTTCATCTTTCATGATATTGGGGAAGTTTTCTGTCAGCAGTTCCTCAATGATCCTCTTTGTGATTTCTGTTTTCTTCCCCTGTTCTGGAATTCCAATCACTCGTAAAGTTTTGCTTTTAATTATGTCCCACATAACTCTCAGGGTCTCTTCATTTTTCTTTGTTCTTTTTTCTGAGTTTTCCCGAAACAGAGTTGTATCCAAGTGTTTGTCTTCATTTCCACTGATCCTGTCTTCCACCCTTTCAAATCTGCTTCTCAGCCCTTCTATGACATTGTCCATTTCTGAAATCTCGTTGTTTATCTTTTGGATTTCTAATTGTTGTCTTTGTATAATTTCTAGTTGTGAATTTATTTTGGCATTTTGTTCCTGCATTATTTTCCTGAATTCTTCCAATTATTTGTCCGTATTTTCCATGAATTTGTCTGTTTTTTCCTCATGTTTGTCAGCTTTTTGCTTCAGTTCTTGGAGAATTCTGAGTATTAGAGATTTGAATTCCCTATCAGGTAGTTCTATTGCATTTTCTTCCAGAGGACAGTTATCTGGTGTTTTATTTTGGACGCCTACTGGAACAATCCTGTCCTGTTTTTGTAAATGTTTTGTTATTGTCTGCTGTCTTCCGGGCATTCAGTAGTTATTTTTCTCATTTATTGATTGTAGATTAGTTTCGTCTCTTTTTTTAAAAAAAAATTTGACTATGTCTGAGCAGGCAGACTGTGTGTTCTTTGTTGTTTGCTCGTCTGTGGGCACAATACTTTTCATCTCCTTTTTCAACTGTCAGGGTCAGTCACTCAGATATGGTATGGCAGGGCAGGTCTAGCTGAAGAGGAGTTACTGGGACGGGTTGTTTGTGGCACTTACTACAGCCACTCGAGCAGGTCAGTAATCAGTGCAGGGCAGGTTTCAGTAGGCCGTGCTTGTGCTGCCAGTGCAGGTAGGCAGGATGCAGCAGGGAGATTGTTATGTGTGGAGCTAAGATGGTTATGGGAGAGAGGAGAGAGGAACAGGAGCCAAAAACATAGAAACAAAGAAAAAAGAATGTTAGGGGAGCTTGCCATTGGAGTGGAGAGATGAGAGACTATGAAATGGAGAAAAACAGAACGGGTAGGTGGAAGAAAAGAAAAGAATGAATAAATAAGAATCAGAAAGGTTAAAGAACCGCAGAGTTCCCAGGGATCCCACCGGTGCAGCTATGAGGTCTGGGGAAGTCGCTCTCAGGTGTTGCAGTACAGCCTGGCTAGAAGGCATAGACGTATACAACGCCAGGTATTCAGGGAACAGAAAGAGAAGGAAGATAATAGAGAGATGAGAAACTGAGCAATGAAGAAAGACAAAAAGGGAAAAAGAGGAAAAAGAAAACAAAACTAATTAAAAAAAACAACAAGAAAGGTCCCCAAAGAAACAAACAAACAAACAAAAAAAAAAAACCCGTGTAAAAAGAAATGTTCTCAGGGATCCGTCTTACGTCTGTGGAAGCCTAAGGGGAGTCTCCCTGCCACGCATCTCAGCCTGGCCAGAAAGGATTCCCAACTCAAGAAAAGGAAAAGAAAACAAACAAACAATTCAAAACAAACGAACAAAAGCCCTGGGATCCCACCAGCGCAGCAGCCCAAACCGGGAAGCAGCTCCACACTCGAACGGAGCTCCGCAGCCCCTCAGGAAGAAGCAAAGATGGTGCACGGAGCCAGGGACTTGAGCGAAGGGAGGGGGAGGTGGCGAGAGGCAAGTAAGAAATCAAAAGAAGCAGGAAAAAAAAAAAAAAAGCTACACTAGCAGCCAACAAATGTCACTCAGAGAGCCAGCTAGTGCAGGCTGGTGTTTCTGGACAAGAGACTGTGTCCGTGGGAAGCAGAGGGGGCCGAGTGTGGGTAAAGAAGGGTAGAGAGTGGAAAAGTGTATATCACAAATTACCAGAGCTCTGCAGCCCCTCAGGAAGAAGCAAAGATGGCACACGGAGCGAGGTACTTGAGCTAAAGGAGCGGGAGGTGGGGAGAGGCAAGGAAGAAATCAAAAGAAGCAGAAAAAAAGCAACACCAGCAGCCAACAAATGGTACTCAGAGAGCCGCCTGTTCAGGTGTGTGGAATCCAAGCAGCCGCTGTTTCCCGGTCAAGAGACTGTGGTCGCGGGAAGCAGAGGAGGCCAAGTCGGGGTGAAGAAGGGTGGGGGGTGGGAAAGCATCTATCGCCAATTACCGGTTGTTTTGTCTCCCGTTGGAAGCTCTGTGAGGCTGTTTTCTTGTACCCCCGTTTGCTGGTCTCCGATAGCAGTCCAAGATGGCAGATTCGCGCTGCGTTAGCTGGTAGGGGACCTCAGCATGAATCTCTCCTCGCTCTCCATTCTCTGTCAGTTTTCTCACTCCATTTGGTGCTTGGCTGAGGTCTTTATCTCTTCATTTGATGTTTTCGGGTTTCAGGATTGTTGTATTCTCTGTTCGGCTTAGTTTTTCATATCTTTGCTGTGGAGGGTCGGCGTGGTGCTTCTGCCTAGAGCGCCATTTTGCCGGAACCCTCTGTGTTTAACTTTTTGAAGAACTGCCAAACTACAGAAGCTGTGCCATTTTACAATCCCTCCGACAGTGCTTGCAATTTCTCCACATTCTCTTCAACACTTGTCATTTTCCATTTTTCTGATACTAGTCATCCTCATGGTGATAAAGTGGTATCTCATGTAGTTTTGATTTGCATTTCCCATATAACTTACTTTGGCCATTTTGTGTGTCTTAACTGGAGAAATGTCTTTTCAAGTCCTTTGCCCATTTTTGATTGGGTTATTTGTCTTTATGTAGCCTTTTGGATTAGGCTTCTTTCACTTAAAATAATGCATTTGTGATTTATCTTTTTATTATACGCATCACTCTTTTTTTTTGCTGAATAGTATTCCGTTATAGGTATGTACCATGGTTTGTTTATCTTTTCACCAATAGAATGGCCTTTTGAGTTGTTTTTCAGTTTTTACAATGATAAATAAGGCTACTGTAAATACTCATTTTTTTAAATATAACTTTTCATTTCAGTTGGTCAAATATGTTGGAGTAGCTTTTCTGGATCATAGAGTAAATGTGTAAGTTAGCTGTAAGAAACTGACAGCTTGCTTGCCAAACAGGCTGTGTGCCATTAGCATTCCCACCCACAGTGTTTGAAAGTCCCAGTGGCTCTCGACATGGTATAGTCAAGTCTTCTTAAAAACTATTCTTATTATTGTAAGTTAGTATCTCCGTGTGGTTTTAATTTTCAGTTGCCTAGTGACTAATGGTACTGAGCATTTTTTAGATGCTCGTTTGCTATTTGTATGTCTTCTTTGGTGAAGTGTCTGTGCCAATCTTTTGCCCATTTTAAAACTGGGTTATTTTATTATTGAGTTTTGAAAGTTCTGGGTACAAGTCCTTTTACAGACGTGTGTTTTTCACATATTTTCTGGAAGTCTTTTCGTTCCCTTAACAATATTTTTCAAAGAGTAAAAGCTCTTAATTTTGATGAAGCTCAGTTTATTTTAGAAAAAAAATTTTTTTTAATGGATCCTGCTTTTGGTATCATATCTAAGAAATCTTTACCTTACCCACAGGTCACAGATATTTTCTCCTGTCCTTTTTTCCTAGAAATTTCATAGTTATAGGTTTTACATTTAGGCCACTGATCAATTTAGAGTTCATTTTTGTATATGGTGCAGGATATGAATACAACCTCATTGCTTTTTCCTGTCTTCTTTTGAATTAATTGAGTGTATTTGTTTATGTGTGTGTGATTTCATTTTATCTTCATTATTGATTTATTTTTATCTAAAAAATTTTTAGTGGTTGCCATAGGGTTTGCCATATATATTTGAAATTAACAAGTCTTTCATTAAATAACATTATTTGAATATTATATGGTGTACTATTATACCATTTCTCATGTAGTATACAATAGTCCACTTCCAGTTCCTTTCTCTCATCTTCCATGCTTTTATTTTCATGTGTTTTACTTTTTCACATGCTGTCAACACACAATACATTTCTACTATTATTGCTTTAGATAGCCAGTTCTTTTAGAGCAAGGAAACAACAACTATGTTTTATATTTTCATTTATGCCATTTCCAGCACTCATTTCTTTGTGTAGGTGTAAGTACTGTATGGTATCATATTTCTTTTAGCCTGAAGAACTTTTTTTTTTTTGGTAGTACAGGTTTTCTGGTATAGATTCTTTGGTTAAATATATAGGAGTAGGTTTTCTGGGTCATTCAAAAAATTTGTTGAATTTCTTTCTTTAAACGTATTACTCCACCGTCTTCTGTCTTACGTAGTTTCTGATGAGAAGTCGCTGTTACTTTTGTTTCTCTCAATCTAATGTGTCTTTTTTCCTTTGGCTGCCTTCAGAATTTTATCTTTGGTTTTGACTAGTTTGAATATAATTTGTCTGGTGGTGGTGGTTGTTTTTTTTGGGAGGGGGTAGGGGCTGTGATTTATCCTGCCTGCTGTTCTCTGAGCTTCTTCAATCTGTCATTTTATGTCTTTTATTAGTTTTGGAAAATTCTCAACCTCTGTCTCTTCAGATATGTCTTCTGCCCCGTTTTCTTCCCCTCTAAGATTTCAGTTACAAGTATGTTAAATCATTTGCTGTTTTCCTACAGCTCTTGGGTTTTCTTTTCTTTTTGTTTCTTCTGTGTTTCATATTGGGTAATCTCTTACTGGACTCTGTTGAGTTTACTATTGAGCCATTCCAAAGCATTCTTCAACTTTATTACAGTGTTTTTCCTTTGCCTCTTGACAGTATTTTTTCCCCCCTTCTTCTTTATAATTTGTGGTTGAAAGACAGGTATTTTGTATATGACAGTAGAGACTTACCTAAATAGTGTTTATGCCTGGTTAGACCTTTAGCACATGGGGTTGAGTCAGCCTATTCTGTAGTTGAGCTGTGTTTGTGTCTTATCATTGCTGTGGTTACCCTCAGCGCGCTACAGGCTGTAAATTGCGACCCAGGGTTACCATTTTCTTAGGGTGGGGGCTGGTTTGCTAGAGGATTTTTTTCATTGTCTGCTCTACCCTTAACTTTTATTTTATCTTCCCTTTGTTACTGTGCCTCCAAGAGGGTCTCTCCATGCTCTTACCTCTCTCCCACCAGTAAACAATTGTCATTTATCCTCACTGTTTGCTGGCACGGTGGGGGCCATGAGGAGGTAATACTGGGGAGAACATTCTCTGTTATCTTATTTCTCCCTCAGTTTTAGGCAGGCAGTGTGTCTCTGGGTCTTAGAGTGAGACTTTCTCAGTGATCCTACCTCTCCCCCGGCAGTTGGGTGTTTGTAAAGGTCTAGGGCCATGATGTTTTCCTTTTCCTTCCCCTGGGATAGAGGTTTTTTTTTTCCTGTTACCTTCTCCCAGCTGGAGGATAACCAAAAATAGTTAGTCCACAAAGTATGTTTTTTTGTGGTCTGTTCAAGGTAAGTATCGTCTGAAGCCTCCTCCTTTGGCTAGCATTTGCTAGGTTGAGCTATCAGTGACAATAGAGACGTAAGAGCTCGGCTGCTAACCAGAAGGTTGGCAGTTTAAATCTACCAGCCGCTCCTTAGAAACACTATGGGGCAGTTCTGTTCTGTCCTATAAGGTTGCTATGAGTCAGAATCAATAGGTCTGTTCAGTGTATTAATATAGTTATAAATGTCATTTGGTAATATATATTTTTGGTTTTCTTGTTGGCCATGTAAATTTTATTTCTTGAAATATTCTTTAACCATGAGTTTTATTGATAATAAAATTCTACCTTGTAAATATTAGGCACTCGATAGAGAATTGTTGAATGGATGAATGAATTTATGTGATTGTTGCTGCTACACCTTTCCTGTGCCTGTCTGTTCTTAATTTCTGATTGCCATCGTACTTACTCGTTTCTGAGAGTATAATAGAATACCTTTGGAATCTTTTAGTATTTCTGAACATTCAATTAGAAGATGTCTTTACTTTCAATCAAAATGATGCATGTAAGTTTTACAAAGGTTGAAGGAAGTTCTGTTATTCCAGAAAGTCCTTATCCCATTATTGGGGCTGTTGAAGAAAACCTTTATCCTCTTGGACATCGATAAGTAGTCTAAAGAGAAAGAATAAATATTTCGTTGCATGAGCCAGTGATAATATGTTTGATGTACGTATATTAGATGTAGTGTATTCTTGGCTGAGTGCAATAACAGGGTGCAAAAGAGGAAAAAGAGGGAGAAACTTAGTCTCATTTCAGTAAAGTTTACCAGGATCTTAGCTGCAGATGGAAATAAGATTTGTTAAAAGTGGTCAGCCTCAAATTCCTCAACAACTGTGAACATACTCTAAGGCTGGCTTTATCACTTTCCCGTAGGTGATTTATTGTTCTTTTGGTGGAACACCCAAAGGACTGCACTTTAATAACTTAATAGTTGGACTCGTCCTCCTTACAAGAGGCAGAGATGAAGAGAAAGCAAAATGTAAGTATTTTTATTGTCTCAAAATGATAATACCACAGCTGTGTACAGAATAATTTACTGTAAAGTTCTGATGAGAGGCAAAGGATTTGAATAGATATTTCTCCAAAGTAGATATACAAGTGGCCAATAAGCACTTGACAGAGTGCTCAACGTAATTAATCATTAGGGAAATGGGATTGAAACTACAATGATAGATACCACTTCACACCCACTAGGATGGCTAAAATGAAGACAATAACAAGTGTTAGCGAGGATATGGAGAAATTTGAACCCTCATACATTGCTGGTGAGATTGTAGAATGATGCAGCCACATTGAAAAACAGTTTGGCAGTTCTTCAGTCTGTTAAACATAGGGTTATCTTACTATATAACCCACTGATTCTACTACTAGATACATACCCAATAAAATTGGAAACATATGTTCACACAAAAATGTGTACACAAGTGTTCATAGCAGCATTATTCATAATAGTTAAAAAAAAAGGAAACAGTCCAGATGTCTGTCAACTAAATGATATAGCCATATAATGAAATATTACTCAGATGGAATATTACTCAAAGGATTGAAGTATTGATACATGCTACAACATGGATACGCATTAAGAATGTTATACTAAATGAGAGAAGCCAGTCACAAAAGGCCACATATTGCGTGATTACATTTATATGAAATGTCAAGAATAGGTAAATTTGTAGATTCATGGTTTCCCAGGGACTGAGTTGGGAGGAGGGAATGGGGAGTGACAGCCATTGTATATAGGATTTCTTTTTGGGTTGACAGAAATGTTCTGAAATTAGATATTAGTGATGGCTGCACAACTCAGTGACTATACTAAAAACCACTGAATTGTACGTTTTAAATTTACATTACATAAAGTATAACATTTTGCTCCAAAAATGCCTAAGTTTATTTTTGACCATTGGATGCTAGATCTTTCTCCCTTCTTCCTTCCTTTTCTAACCTGCCTTCCGACTGCTTCTTCTAAATCTCTCAGAATCATGTCTCTTCTTCCTGAGTCTAAACGATTCTTTTTTCAATCCTTTAAAAAAAATTATCCTTTATTGAGGTATATTTGACCTAAAATAAAGTGTACATATTTAAAGTATACGCTTTGATGTGTTTTGACACATGTATACACTCATTAAATCAAGATAGTGAATATACCTAATGAACATATCTGTAAACCCATTTTTATATATTGGAATTTAACTGTGATCCTGGTTTTTCCAAATTAGCATTCCTCCAGCAACACATATATACACTGGCTTCAGGCAGCTAGTAATTTAACAGAATTTCTTGTCACAAGCACCAATGTATATTTTTAAAGTTCATTTTTATTATGCAGTATTTCAAGCATATATATCATATATGCCTCCATCCATCTTTATCATTACTTAACATCGTATCATACTTGTTCCAGATCTTGTTTTTTGACAAATAAAATACAGCTACAGGTGAAGCTCTCTCTGTGTCTCCTCCTTGGTCCCATTCCTGTTCTTTCCTTAACAGGGTTAATCACTCTCACAAATTTGGTCATCTGTTGTTCCTCATGCAGGTTTTTATATATTTATGACATCTTTATGTATCCTTAAACACATCTTCAACTGTTTTGCAGGTTTTAAACTTCTTAATATATGGTATCATATTGTACTGCTTATTTTGCAATTTGTTTTTTCCCTGAATATTAGTTTTTTATATTTATCCATCTTGATACACACCTAGCTGAAGTTTCTTTATTTTAACTGCTATATAGTATTCCAGTGTGTGTGTGTGTGTGTATGTGTGTCTCAGTTTACCAGTTTTCTTGTTAATAGACATGCATCTTTTTTTCTGATTTTACTATTACAAACAATGCTCCAATGAGCACCCTTCTGCCTTGTGTACATGTATGCGAGTTTCTCAAGGGTAGAAGTAGAGTTACCTTGAAGTGGAGGTGCTAGGTGAAACATCTTCACTTTTAGTAGATCTTGGTAAATTGCTGTTGAAATTGGTTGCACTAATTTGTACTCCAGTTAACAGTGTAAAAGAGATCCTGTTTCTCTACATCTTTGCAACTCTTGATATTGTCACACCTAAACATTTTTGCAAATCTGATGTGTTGGAAGAGATATTACATTGTAGTTTTAATTTGCATTGCCAGGTGATTTTGAGGAATAAATTAAATTACATGTATAAAGTGCTTGGCACTAGTAATCCTTCGATAATTGTTACCTTCCTGTTCCTTTCTTATTTCTGCTAAGGTATATGTAATCTATGGTAAGATTAATTTATTCTGTCTTTTTTCTCCTAGACATTTTCAGTCTCTTTTCAAGTGAATCTGGGAGCTATGTTGTTCGGGAAGAAATGGAAAGAATGCTCCATGTGGTGGATGGTAAAGTCCCAGAAACACTCAGGAAGTGTTTCTCAGAGGTATATTTAAAAATTTACTTCTCATTCCTTCTTCTTGACAAAGTATGAACTCTTAGTTGTCTAGTGAGTGTAGCTTTGATGAATAGATGTTTATGTGTAGCATATTCTTGGCACTTTTCTCTTTAATATTTGCAGTTTCAACTATTTTGTGCTATGCTCAGAGGCCCATGACTCTCATTACTGCTATATTTGTGAATCTGAAAAATTTCAATTCAGCTGTAAAGGTAACTGTCTGTACTTAGGTATAATGAAACATTCTCAAATTGTCAGCCAACACATGCACACACAGCTACTTCTCCCTAAAGTACTGTCATGTCAGTTGCCCAGATACTAAACGTTCCACCTAGGTCCTCCATCCTCTCAGCCCCTTCAGGTTCTAGCCTCAAAACAGCTTAAGGCTCTGGGGCTGAAGAGATTTTGGAGACTTAGTGCTTTTATTTGGCTATGTTATAAGCTAAATAGGTTTCTCTGGATTGGTCTAATCTAACAATCTAACCTTTTTTTTATTTTTCTAATTCAAACATATGAAGTATATATGTATTTCCTTACTAAAGGCCATCTGTATTCATTTCCTATATTGTGGAATCATGACCTAAGTGAACCATGAACTAAGTGGCTCAGAGCAACATATGTTTATTATCTCACAGTTTCCCTGGGTCAGGAGTTCAGGTCAGGGTTCAAGAGAATCCTCTACTCACGGTCTCACAAGATTTCGATCAAGGTGTAGCCTGGGCATTCAGTCTCATCTGAGGTTCAAGGTCCTCTTCCAAGCTCACTGGTTGTTGGCAGAATTAAGTTCCTTGAGTTTATACGACTGAGGTCCAGCTTTCTTACTGACCATCAGACGGGATCCACTCTTAGCTCCTAAAGGAAGCCCCTTCACATGGCAGCTTACTTCTTGTAGGATGAAACACTCCTACTCGTTTCCCTGAACTTAACAGTTCACAGAATCTTCAGTGGGTACGAACAATAAATATTTATATGAGATTTTAATGTTTAGCTTTTGTATAGATTACATTATTAGAATATTTTGAAGGTAGAGAGCAGAGAAGAGAGTTTAAGAATTTAGAGTGCAGGTTTAAAGGGAAAGCAATATAAATGTCATTTGGAGTGAGGAGAGTACACCAAGATTCCAAAGACATACTTTCATTGATTAGGAGTTTTACTGAGGACTAGACCTGGTTTATAATCAGATCGTCAAATCATTGTTTTTATAGTTCTCATCTTGTAAGGGAAATAACTTTGTTATTCAGGGCTCTTCTTATTAAAAGAGTATACTTTAATGAAATGTTAAACCTATGTATAATCAAATTTTTCCAGTGCTCATGGAAAAGGGTGATGTAGTCTCTAAATCATTTCTCTCTAAATGTGGAATATATTTTGTATATCAGTTTCCTTACTTTCTTTATTATATTCTGTTAAACTAACATTACAATGAGTTTGTATTCCTTAAGTACACAAACGAATTGGCCCAGAACATGCTGGTTGATTAATATTATGATTCAGTTGTGTGACTAATCTTCAAAATGAGAAAATGACATACATAATTGAGAGTTGACTCTGTTTAGAAATAGATTTCTTTAAGGCAGGGGTAAGAAGGGTACAATTTAGCTTATATCTGAAAGATTGATATTTTTAACTGGGTATAGAACTCCTATTAGATCAGAACAGCAATCTCATAATAGTAATGAAGATCAGTTTTCCTAATATTCTTATGAGGTAGGAACAGATAACTAATCTGAATCATGCAAAGTGTCATTTTCCTCCTGGACACAAAAACAATGCAGTAATAAAGGAACTGATGTCATTACTTTAAAAAGTCAATTAATATTCTACTATATGCATTAATCTATCATCTACGCCTATTTATTGCTTCTAATTTAATCATTTAATTCTCCTTCACAGATTTTTATTCTTTTTGAATGGTGTTTAAAGTTTAGTGTCTTGATAGTTTTAATAACTATTTTGATAGTAGAATTTTAAAAAAGGTAGACCACAGTGCCTTTTTGAGCTTTGAACTCTAACTTATCATTACAGTGTGTTCATAAATGTATTTACAGACTGTGTTGTCACCACCTAACAAAACCAAAAAACCAAACCTGCTGCCGTCCAGTTTATTCTGACTCAAGCAACGCTATAGGACAGAATAGAACTGCCTCATAGGATTTCCAGGGAGTGGCTGGTGAATTTGAACTGCTGACCTTTTGGTTAGCAGCCGTAACTCTTAACCACTGTGCCTCCAGGGATCCGCCTAACAAAAAGGAGGGTTCTTTTTCCTACTTTTAATATAATACAAAATGTGTATCTTTTTCAAAGTATTAGATACTATGGTAGTAGATGGTTGACTTTAGCTGTCTCATCGTATGGCTATAAAAAGTAAAGCTACATGTTATTATATTAAGAAGTTTCACTTACAGAGGAGAAAGTATTAGATTTTACCTGTTTTCTTTACAATAAATCAGAGACATTTTGTTATAATGACATTTAACTGCATAAGTTATACAATATTGAGTAACAAGACTATTGCTGAGACTACATCTCCCAAACTTGAAAAAATTAAATACACACATACGTACATATGTATACATGTATCTGTTTATGTTAAAATTTTAGGAATTACAACTTGGCCATTTTGAGAGTGAAATATCTTTATACAGCAGAATACGAAACAAATCACATTCTCTTTCCAATGGAAATTATATAAGTATGTGTTACGTATGCTTGTAGGATATGTAATAATAATATTTCTTATATTGAAGTATTTTAAATTTAAAAATATTTATATAATTTGTAAGACTTTGGTATTTAGTAAAAATCTGTAGAGATTTAATAAACTTTGGAAAGAGAATGTGATTTGTTTCGTATTTCATTCTCACAGTGGCCAAGTTGTAATGCCTAAAATTTTAACATAAACATATACATGTATACATACGTACGTGTGTGTGTATTTAATTTTTTCATGTTTGGGAGAGGTAGTCTCAGCAGTAGTATTGTTACTCAATATTGTTAAGATGTCAGTTTTTCCCAAAACGATACAGAGATTCAACATAATCCCCAAATACCAGCAGTCTTCCGAAATTGAAAAGCTGTTTTTAAAATTGAAAGTAAAAGTATAGGAGGTAGAATAGCCAAAACAATTGTAAAAAAGAAGAATAAAATTGAAGGACTCACACAACCTGATTTCAAGACTTAACTACAAAGCTATAGTAATCAAGACAGTGTGAGATTAGGGAGAGGATAGATGCATGGATTATAACAGGAGAGAATCAGATAGTCCAGAAATAGACTTGTACATATATGGTCGATTGATTTTTGACAAAGATGCCAAGAGTTATTCAATGAGAAGGCATAATATTTCCAACAAATAGTGCTAAAACACGTATATGCAAAAGGGTAGACCTTGACCTGTATCACATACCATATACCAAAATTAATTCAAAATGTATCAGAGACCTATGTGTAAAACCTACTGCTATAAAATGTATAGACTAAAACTGAAAATCTCTGTGACCTTGGGTTTAGCAAAGATTTCTTAGGTAGAACACAGAAAGCACAAACCATAAAAGAAACAAAAAACTGATAAATTGGACTTCATCAAAATTAAAAACTTCTGGTCATTGTAAGAATTTCTTAAGAAAATGAATATACTAACCACAATCTGGGAGAAAATATTTTCAAAACACATATTTGATAAAGGACTGGTCATTTCTTAAAAAGTTAAACTTATCATGTGACCAGCAATTCCACTCTTAGGTATCTACTCCAGAGACGTGAAAACATATGTCCACACAAAGACTTGTACATGAGTGTTCATAACATTATTCATAATTCATTATTCATAATTATTCAGAAATCCAAATAGCCATTAACAGGTGAATGGATAAACAAAATGTGTTATAGTCAGTACAATGGAATACTGTTCAACAATAAAAAGGAACAGACTACTAATATCTGCTACATCATGGCTGAACTAAAAACATTATACTAAGTGAAAAAAGATTATATGTATATATAATGTACGATTTCATTTTTATAAAGTACCTAGAAAAAGCAAATTTATAAAGACAGAAAATGGGTTAGTGTTGCCTGGGTCTAGGGGTGAGAAGGAGTACTGACTGTAGATGGATGTGAGGGTCTTTTTAGGGTGTTAGAAGTGTTCTGAAACTGGATTGTGGTAATGGTTGCATAACTCTTTAAATTTACTAAAAGCCTTTGAATTGTACACTCAAATCTGGTAAATTATACTCAATAAAGCTGTTAAATGTTAAAGGGTATTTATAATTCTTCTCAGTTTTTGGTGGTATATACAAAGGGCAGTGAACAGATACTGATGATCTGCAGCTGCATTACCTGGGGGTGCTTACTGATCTGGGTGTGGCTACATGCTAAGAACCCAGGATTGACTTTGGGCTTGGGTCATTGTTGGAGGAAACTAGCAGAGTTTTTGGCAGTTGTGCCGGCATGGAGTGACAAAACTGGAGACTTGAATGGCTTTAGGCATGTGGTTCTTTTCTCCCTCAAGACATTTGCTGAATTCTGAAACTGTACAGTGCAAGAGGTTAAAAATCTTAACCTCTGAAAATCAGATCAAAATTTCTTGTAGTCTCGCAGTGCTGGGGAGATATGGACTTGCTAGGCTCTCAATTTGAAGAGAACAAACCAGAGGTAGTCTGAGTTTTATTAAAACTGCAACCCAGACCTGCTTGGAATAAGGTAGTCATCCCCACCCCTGGTCTAATCTTTCTAGCAAAGATCAGAGTGAACCACTCTGGTAGATGATAATATCTGGAGCCTCCACAGTTTATTATTTTGTTTTGTTCTTTACACCTAGTCCAGCATTCAGTGAAAAATAAGTAGGACTGTGAAAAGACAGGACCATAAGACTAAAAACTAAAAAAAAATCAGAAGCAGATCCACAGGTGATCCTGCAGTAAACTGAAGCAGTGCTCAGGTTGCCATGAGATTGCATTTCATCATAGATATGTAAGTATATCACTTACTGGCCTTGAGCTATTCTGTGACTTCCATGCACCATCAAGGTCTGATATCTACTAGAAAGATTAGACTTGGGGGTGGGAATGACTACTCAGTTGATTGGTGTAATGATGTTTGTGTTTTAATTTTTTGTCATTTTAAGAAAATAACTAGTAATTTTTATTGTACTTATCCCAATGTCAGAGATGTTAACATGTAAAAATATACAACTTGTGGAATTTATACTACTAACCCTCTTTCTAGACTACATGTAGGGTAGAGAAAGAATATGAGTATGATCCCTAATCTCTAAACATGTTGGCAATGTCTTCACATGTCCCTGCAGCAAATCTAAAGCCCTTTTCTTCCATTGAGAAAAACAAGACTGTGTCAGTCTTGTCTCAGTTGTTTGGATTGCAGTGTTCTGAAACTACCAGGCTAAGCATATTGCTAGTATTGACTAGATTGCTACTAAACAATATAGAAATTGTCCAAGACATTTTTAATATGTTCTTGTTTATTGTTTACCATGCTTCTTTTAGATTATTAGTTACTTGTATCCCCTACTATTTCTATCAGGATTAGAGCTTCTAGGCTCCTGAATGTCATTCTTCATTGTGTTTCCCCTGGGTTGGTTCTTTCTTTTTCTCACAGAAACATCTGGCCCTCACTCAACCGAGGATCTCTTGTCTGTCGGACAAGGAGATTGACTCAGACAGTGTCTTAGTCATCTAGTCTTGCTATAACAGAAATGCTACAAGTGGATGGCTTTAACAAAGATAAATTTATTCTCTCACAGTCTAGGAGGCTAGAAGACCAAATTCAGGGCACCAGCTCCAGGGGAAGGCTTACTCTCTCTGTCAGTTCTGGGGGAAGGTCCTTGTCATCAATCTTCCCCTGGTCCAGGAGCTTTTCAGCGCAGGAAAACTCTGGTCCAAAGGATGCATGCCTCCTCCTTCTTCTTGCTTGGTGGTAGTGAGATCACCATGTCTCTCTGCTCGCTTATCTCAAAAGAGATTGACTTAAGACACAACCTAATCTTATAGATTGAGTCCCGCCTCATTAACATAACTGCCAATAATCCCACCTCATAAACACCATAGAAGTAGGATTTACAATACATAGGAAAATCACATTAGATGACAAAATGGTGGACAGTCACATAATACTAGGAATCATGGCCCAGCCAAGCAGACGCACATTTCTGGGGGACACGATTGATGTGTCCTTTCAGCCTGGATACTTTTTTCTCCAGAGATTTAGCCAAAGACTTGGAAAGAAAGCAAAGAAACTACTTGCTTCATTTTGTACTCCAGTTGACTGGTTAGTAAATGTTTCCAGTGACGCTTTCTGGCATCCTGATTGTCTACTCAGTAAATGTAATTTGCCAATGAAATTTAAAAGAGCATTGTAAACCCACGCAGATTTAATTAACATATGCTAATTCAGACAGATTGGGGAGTGGTGAAGAAGAGGGATGAGGCAAGTGAAAAATTGGATTTATTAAGTATTCAAAAAAAATGCAATTTATTGATTTCAGGATCTACCTTAGCAAATAAAGTATGGCCTATTAGTTGAAATGGACTGCTTTAATGAATTGATTAAGTAATTTGCAGTTATCATATAGATTTTATACAGACGGGAGTTCTTAAGTGCAACTATTGAAAGCAGTTTTCTTTCCAAGTATATACCATGTAGTTACTTAGGTAATCTGGATAGTAGAAAGTATATGTCAACTAATTGCAAATTTCAGGTTATTTAGATTCTAAGTAACGTACCTTAAAGTTTACTAAACTTGTGTTTTCTTGTTTTAATTTTAGGGTGAAAAAGTTAACTATGAAAAGTTTAGAAATTGGCTTCTTCTAAACAAAGATGCTTTTACCTTCTCTCGTTGGCTACTGTCTGGAGGTGTATATGTTACCCTCACTGATGATAGTGATACTCCCACTTTCTACCAAACTCTGGCTGGAGTCACACACTGTAAGTAATGACATTTTATTGTTTTCTGTTTACTTTTTAATGCAGTGCCTAGTAATACAGGAATATGCGTTTAAAGGAGAAATTTATTTTTTCTTCCAAAGTGTAATATTAAATACTTGAGCGTGGAATACATAAAAAAACCAGACCAGTTACTGTCGAGTTGTTTCTGACTCATGGCGACCCCATCTATATCAAAGTAGAACTGTGCTCTACTCTCGTTTATAATGGCTGATTTTTTTGGAAGTAGATCACCAGACCTTTTTTCCTAGGTGCCTCTGGGTAGACTCAAACCTCTAACCTTTCAGTTAGTAGCCAAGTGCATTATCTGCGCTACCCAGGGATTCCATGGAATATACATGTTGTTGAGTCAGTTCTGACTCATAGCAACCCTATATGACAGAGTAGAACTGCCCCATAAGGTTTCCTAGGCTGTAATCTTTACAGAAGCAGATTTTCACAGCAGATTGCCACATCTTTCTCCTGCAGAGCAGTTGTTGGGTTCGAACCACTGACCTTTCAGTTAACAGTGGAGCACTTAACCATTGATCCCCCACGACTCCTTATGGAACACACAGCTGTCTACTAATTGATCTTAACCAAGCTGCATTAGTTTCCTAGGGCTGTTGTAACAAATTACCACGAACTTGGTGGCCTAAAGCGACAAATATATTCTCTCACAGTTCTGGGGTCTGAAAGTTTAAAATCAAAGTGTCAGAAGGGCCATGCTCCCTCTGTAAAGGCTTTGGGGAAGAATCCTTCCTTGCCCTTTTCCAGCTTCTGGTGAGCCAGTTGGTCCCTTCACATGTGGCAGCATAATGTCAGTCTCTGCCTCCATCTTCACGTGAGCTTTTTCTCTGTGTGCCTCTTTGTCCTCTCTTCTTATGAGGACAGCAGTCATTGGATTTAGTTGTTGTTAGGTGCCGTTGAGTCAGTTCCAGCTCATAGCAACCCTGTGTACAACAGAACCAAACACTGCCTGGTCCTGTGCCATCCTCACAATCATTGCTATGCTTGAGCCCGTTGTTGGAGCCACTGTGTCAGACTATCTCGTTGAAGTCTTCCTGTCTTTTGCTGACTCTTTACCAAGTGTGATGTCCTTCTCCAGGGACTGGTCCTTCCTGATAACATGTCCAAAGTACCTGGGATGAAGTCTCACCATCCTCACTTCTAAGGAGCATTCTGGCTGTACTTCTAACAAGACAGATTTGTTCGTTCTTCTGGCAGTGCATTGTATAGTCAATATTCTTCACTAACACCGTAATTCAAAGGCATCAATTCTTCTTCGGTCTCCTTTATTCATTGTCCAACTTTAGTGTGCGTATGAGGTGATTGAAAATACCGTGGTTTGGGTCAGGAGCACCTTAGTCCTCAGCGTAACATCTTTGCTTTAAAGAGGTCTTTTGCAGCAGGTTGGCCCAATGCAATACATCATTTGATTTCTTGACTGCTGCTTCCATGGGTGTTGATTATGGATCCATATAAAATGAAATCCTTTACAACTTCAGTATTTTCTTCGTATGATGTTGCTATTGGATTTAGAGTCTGCCCTAAATCCAGGATGGCTTGACCTCAAGATCCTTAACTAATTACATTTACAAAGACCCAGTTTTGAACATGAATTTTGTGGGGACATTATTCAACCCACTACACAAGCCTAAGTGTTAACTTCTACTGTTCATCTTTCATATGGTTACAGAAAACTACCTATACTCTGCTTTTGCTTATGCTACTTCCTGACACTGATATGCCCTTCTCTTTGCTTCTACCTGTTAAATCCTAGTCATCCTTGAAGAGTTAAATCACCTGCCAACTTTTTTTTTCATGAAACCTTTTCTTGCTCTATCAGAAATCACCTCTCCTTCTTATAATGAACTTACCACTTTCATCCTTGTATTTATTTATAGCATTCTGTTTATTTGTACAACATGTCATCTCTCCCAAGTCATAAGATCCTTTCAGACAGAGAGACTGTATTATTCATCTTTCTTGCCCTATGCCAAACCTTTAATAAGTATTTGTAGACTTTGGGCGTCAAGTGCTATTTATATTTATTACTCTGTATGACTTATGACTAATTACACTCTATCTCCACCCTCTCCCTTTCCCCACTTTTTTATTCTGTTGTTACCAGAAGCTCTGACTGATGAATTCTGGCGTGAACAGGCAATGAACTTGATTCTGCTGTTTTTCAGTGCCCTTGTCTTTATTTTAGATAAAAAAGCCTTTCCTTTTGTTCTTTTGCATAAGAAATAGAGGAACCATTTTCTACTCACTGTAAGCAATACCTAACTTAATATTTAAATTGGCAGTCATATAGATATTCTGCTGAGCTTTTGCTTTCATGCGTGATTGGTGAATTATTTTTCTGCAGATGTCGACTACTTTCCTTGAATGGCTTGTTCCTTAAATTAGTTCTGATATACTTTGCAAATGCAAATGTTTCCTATTGCCTAATTTTGAAAGCACTGTATTATTAGATTATAGACCTATTTAAATTTAATCAGTCAAATAATTTTCCAAATGTTAAATATGTCAACCCATCATATGACTCCATTTTTATCATGAAAATTTTGTTTTTTGTTTTCTATCAATTTGGAAAGTTTTTCAGAGTTTTAGTAGTATGTAAAAATTAATATGCTTTTATCTTAAATTATATAAAGCAAATATTGATGTAGATGCATTGTTTCACCTACAGTAATGACCTTCTAATTTCTAAACTGAGTGTTCTCTTAGATTCGTTGTACCTACTAACCTCTATGCAGCATTTTAGCACTATTGACCATTCAGTTTTCTTGAAACTCTTTTCCTTTGGCTTTTGCAACATTGTGGTTTCCTGGTTTTCTTATTATTTCTTGTGAGTTTTTCTTACTGCTCCCCTTCTTCTGTCTACTTTTTGAAGTGTAAGTTATTTCTCAAGGGTCGACCCTTAACTCTATTTTACTTTCGGATGACGTGCTGTCTTTGCTTCATCACAGCCATTTCCATTGCTTCCTTTATCCTTCATATCTGTACAGGTGATACCTAGATGAACTTTTCTGGTCTCAAAGTATCTCTCAAACTGCATTCATTTTAACAAATGCCTCTTGGATATATATTCTAAACTCCTTATCTCATCGTATCTAAAGCCAAATTCATCTTTCCTGCCTCAACCCCCCTAAATGTTAAAAAAATAAATAAATAAATAAAATGTATTCTTCCTCCTGTGTTTTCTGTCTTGGTTAACAGTATTTATAATTCCAGTTGTCCAACTTGAAGTTACCCTTGACTTTTCCTTTATCAGTCGTATCTAAATCCTATCAATCTTAACTCAGCCATGTTTCTTGCATCTTTCTTTCCTGTTACTGTCTTTGCAATAGTTTCTGTATTTGTCTTACTGCCTCTTAATGATAGGAAAGAATGAAGGACAATGTTAATTTTTTTAAGAAGTACTTACCTAATTACTTCACATACTCTGCGTCCCGCTCAGAAACCTTTGAGGGTTCTCATTGTCTACAGAACAAAATTTAAACTCCTTAGCATGACTTTCAAGTCTCATGGTATCCTAGCCTTGACTTAATTTTCTATACCTGTTTGTCCTCACATACGTTCTCTGCTTCAGCTGCAGAGGAGTGGTCAATATTCCATGACTACACCATGAACTTTTATAACTACCCTGTATACCATTGCTCTTAATCTTCCTTCATTTAAGGATGCGTGCCATCTTTCAGCTCTTTTTTTTTGTTTATTGTTGTAGTTTAAGTGAAAGTTTACATTTCAAGTTAGTCTCTTATACAAAAATTTATACATACATTGTTACGTGACCCTAATTGCTGTCCCTATACTATGACAGCACACTCCTCCTTCATCTTTCAGCTCTTGACTATTGAAATATTCCTTTGTCATCAAAGCCCAGGTCAGATGTTGTATCTTTTGTCATGCCGTCTCCATTTGAGTTAATTTCCATTTGCAATCCTGCAACACTTTATATTTCAATTATAGCAATTAACATGCTTTTTGCCTTATCTTAGAGTCATTTGGAAATGGCCTTGTTTCCTCTAGAAGTTACAAGTCCCTTGAGGACAAAGCTTGTGTCCTGTTCATCTTTGAGTTTTTCTTGCACAGTGGACTCAATGCATGTAACTTGATTGAACTGAATTGAAAAATTTTCGACCACTAATAGTCTACATTGTAAGTACTGATTTAAGCATTTGATTTCCTCAGAAATGAAGAGCAGGTGTATGTTGTTTTAGGATTGTAGGACTAAATCTGTATACCAAGGAGAAAATCATTGTGTTTGAATAAGGTTCAACAATTTCATAGTATGTGAATTTTTACATAAAGACAGACCATGTTTTTATTTTAGGGGGAAATGAATTATGATATTTACAAATGTAAGGAACTGCTAAAGGTTTCAAGTTTAGTTGTTTTAAGATCTTCATTTTGAAACTTTTGGTTAGCTAAATGATGTGAGATATAGAAAATCAGTTAGAATTAAGTTAAGGCACATAGAGGATCAGCTTTCTTTAAATACAAAGGAGTTATCCATCTGAACTAATTATTTTATCTATTCCATGTAATGCAGTCATTGATTTCCCTGGTGGCCAGAGAAGTAAGTCAGTAGTGTGTTATAAAAGCCTGAAGAAATACTATAGTTTATATTTTCTCATTTATAACGTTTTTATTTGCTAGCATCTTAGTTGAATTATGTCATATTGTTGTTTCTTGTAAGAGAAGTACTCAAAAATAAAAAATTAATCAACTATAAGACCACTATAGTATAGTGAGAGTTACCAGCCTTTTTTGAGCTTTAGAATTATTTGACGAGGATGTTAAAAGTGCAGGTTTCTGGCTCTGTCTGCAAAGATTTATTTTGGTGGGCCTTCAGACTCTTATGAGCCCTGGTGGCACAGTGGTTAAGAGCTCGGCTGCTAACCAGAAGGTTGGCGGTTCAAATCCACCAGCTGCTCCTTGGAAAACCCTATGGGCAGTTGTACTCTGTCCTACAGGGCCGCTATGAGTCAGAATCTACTTGACGGCAACAAGTTTTTTTTCTTAAAGAACTCTTAAACAGATGTCAGGGTAATTCTGATATAGATGGGCCATGAGCTGCATTTTGAGAAACACAAAGTCAGACTGGTCCTACTATTCCTGTAGCCGTCGGCAGTTTAACCTCTCTGAACTTTTTTCCTTCCTTTGTAAACCGGGGACAATGACAAAACCTACTTTATAAGGTTATTGTAAGAAGTAAAAGATAATATATTTTTGAAAGAACTCAGCCCTGTGCCTAGTATAGAGTGTGTGCTTTACAATGAATACGCGCTCTCTTGTAGTGGTGAACACTGCCCTCGGGGAAAATTACTACAAAGTTATAGTAAAGTAAAAAGAAAGATTTTATTCGGCGTATGTTCAAAGAGCCAAAAGTGGGAAATGGACAAGTATGCTTCCAGAGCTATGTCTGTCTGAGTCCTAGGAAGGGTACAGAATCATCAGTATATATTGACATTACAAATTGGTAAAATCATTAAAAGCTACACCTTTTCACAGATTGGCTAAAAACTGCTAAATCACTGTGATTCTACATTGTGAATGATCTTAATAATCATTGGTACAGGTTTCAGTAATGACAGTCAGGAAGGTGTTCATTGGTCCAACAATTCTTACTATTTACTAAATGCTAATAGAAAAAGATAGGGGTGGAAAATATGTGGGCCTTCTGTGCTCTAAGTATTTGTTTATGTGAAAGATCTCTAAAAGGATGTTTTCCAAGATGGTCCTAGCTATTGTTTTTATACTCAGGGCCCAACTGATGTGTCTTTGTAAGTCCTTGTGAGTCCAGCTCCAGCTTGGTCACATTCTTTATGCTCAAGGACAGGGAATAATGGTTCCAGTTTTAACTCCTAAGTCAGCAATTGGCTTGTGAATCCCAGTGGGCTTCACCCTGCCGTGTCCAGAGAGTAGTTGTTTGGATCAAGCAATTTTCTAATAGAGGGCTGTAGGTCGGTACAAAAATTAACTTGCCCAGATGAATGGGAAAAAAAGTCTTTCTTACTGGTTTGTTTGCTTTTATATTATACAATTTATAGAAATAAAACAACCAACAATAAGTTAGTGTTACTAACAGCTGAATTGCTACTGGCTCAGGCAAGCAGCTACTTTATTAGTAGGCCTTACTGTGAATGCACTATCATAAAGTCAGACTTACTGCTAAGTTTTCATAGAAATTCTGACATGGACAAGTTTACATTCTGATTTATCTATTATCTACAAGTTCTCACTCAACTTCTGGCTAAACAATTCACTGTTGATGTTCTTTGCAGGCTCTTCCACTCAAAGAATATTTGGTACATTAAACTTTTAAAATAATGTGTCAGAAATGTGGGAACTTGCTGTGATAAAAATAGGGAGTGTTATTAACTGATTTAGAAATAGAAAATATTTATTTTAAAGCATCAGTGACTCCATTTAAATTTGTGTAACGAGCCAGGGTATCTAGGAAACAAAAAAGAACTACAATTTTTCACTTGTAAATAACATTTGTTAGAGTGCAGATGCCTTTAATTACTTTATCACACTGTTGTAGGGGAAAAACATCACAAAGTTTAGTAAAGTAAAAAAGTTTTATTTGGCATATATTCAAAAGGACAAAAGTGGGAAGAGGACAGGCATGCTGCTAGAGGCCTGTCTGCCCGAGTCCAGAGAATATTACAGAATAGGTAAGAATGGTAAAACAGACAAGCTTGCTGCCATAGCCATGTCTGCCCGAGTCCAAAGAATATTACAGAATAGGCAAGAATGGGAAGACAAGCATGCTGCCACAGCCATGTCTGCCCGAGTCCAAAGAGTATTACAGAATAGGCAAGAATGGGAAAACGGACAAGCATGCTGCCACAGCCATGTCTGCTGGAGTCCAAGGAAGGTTACAGAATCATCAGTATATATGAACATCACAAAATGGGTAGAATCATTGAAAGCGTCACTTTTTCACTGATTGGCTAGAAACTGTGACTCCTACATTTTGAATTGTCTTTCTTAACAATCATTGGTACAGGTTTCGGTTACGTAAGTCAGGAGGGTCTTCATTGGTCCAACAAATTCCCATTCACTAAATGCTAACAGGAAAAGATAAGAGTGGAAAGACTTTTGTGTTGTGTTTGATCGGCTTTATGCGAAAGTTTCCCTAAAAGATATTTTCCAAGATTATCTTAGCTATTGTCTTTATACCTTAGGGCCCAGTTGATGTGTCCTTGTGAGTCCTTGTGGGTCCAGCTCCAGCTGGGTCACATTCTGTATGCTCAAGGACAGGGAATAATAACTCCAATATTATTTCCTACATCAACACACAATTATAAAGTAAGATTTGAAGTCACAGTAAGTTGAACAGACTGTCATATTTAATCAAATTTTGTTCCATTTTATGTAAATCACAAATGAAGACTGGGGGGCTATTTATATTCAATACAGAGTTGGAATAATTAACTTTTTTAAATACTCAAGAATTTATATTTTGTCATGGTAAGTACATCTTTCAAAACTGCAAATTCAAGCTATTGTTATCTTACCTTTTATTTAAATTTAAGAAATTAAATCAGAATTTTAGCCTGGAGTTCAAGTTTTTATGCTTTGGTAAATATTAACCAAATTTTTACCAGGGCTGTTATATTTTTTGTATCATAATTTGCTATTTAAGTACCTATGATTTAATTTCCTAAAAAAAAAACTTTAATATAAACTTTAGTATAAAAGTTCTTAGTGACAGCGAGGGAAACAATATGCTTGTGATGATGCTCTTTTGGTTCAGTATGCAGAGAACATATACAGAGATCATAAACATGTTTGCAGTAGGTTGGTACAGGTGTTATTATTTTGTATGTGTGTGTGATACCTGAGAGAAGATTCTACTACCAAAGACCAAGCCCTAGTCATTTTGGCTTTTTCTCCTAATACTCTTTCCCCGTCTATTTTGTCCATAGATACTTAGCACCACATAGTGTTAGAGTTTGGAGTAACAGATTATAAACTCAAAATGTGATTAGTTTTAATCGACTTTTCACAGATTTAAGTCAGTGTATCCCATCTCTGTTATTGCACATGAATACTCCTAGCCAAGCATGGTCTGCAACTCTCTGCTTGAGTCTGATGAGTCCTCCTTTGGATGCTAACCTTTGAAATATCTGCATTCTAACTAAGACTGCATACTAGTTCTAGATTGAACTGTCATCTTTAACATCCTTTTTTTTTTGTCACTAGAAAGTAAAGTTCTTTCCTAATATATCTTGGACCCATGATGTAAATCCTTCTCTAGGTTAACCTTTTCCTTGTTTTTGAATTGAAGCATAACACATAGCCTTTTTTTTTTTCTTTCCTGTGCCGATGCTACCTATCTTGCCTCCAGACATTTGTACACACAGTTTTGCCTCTGCTTTTAACATCCTTCTCTTGCCTCCCTGGTCAACCCTTAGGTGTTCTTCATGTACCTCTTTAAATACCAAGACCACCGGGGTCTAACCTCTTATATACTCCCAGAAAACCCTATGCCTGTCCCTTCGTTGGAGCCCTGGTAGTGCAGTAGTTAAGAGCTACGGCTGCTAACCAGAAGGTCGGAAGTTTGAATCCACTAGCCACTCCTTGGAAACCCTATGGGGCAGTTCTACTCTGTCCTGTAGAGTCTCTATGAGTCGGAATCAAATTGACAGCAACGGTTTGGTTTTATCCCTTCATTATACTTTCCACACTGGATTAAAATTACCAGTTTTCACTTCTGCTAGACTCTAAGCATAGTTGTCTTGTTCCTGATTGTATCCCTAGTTTTTAGCGCAATGGCAGGCAGATAGTATTAATATTTTATTAAATGTTTGCAGACTATTAAATGGTCTTTGACCACAGGTTCTGTACTTTTTTTCCCAAAAATACTTTGTGGAAAGTTCTAACTTACCACATGCAGATTGAGCACTTACTACGGGAGGCAGTGTACTCTGTCTACATCATCTCATTTAATCCTTGCCCCCTCTCGGAGGTTCATTGTACCTCCATTTTAAAAATCAGGAAACTAAGGCTGTGAGAAGTTAAAAAGTTTTCCTAAGATCAGATGGCTTAGGGGAAGCAAAATGGAATGTTTGAAACCTAAAATCCATGCTTACTGTTGTTTTAGGACTTGGAAACAGTTATTGACACATAGTGATTTTGTTCTTTAATTTTTTATGAGTAGCTTGTAATTGCAGATGGAAGGGGTTGGTCATGTGTTAGTTGTGGTTGTGGTGAGCCACGTCTTCAGTCTCACTTCAGACTATCTTGCAAATTCACTTTTCCATTTCCTTTTTTTCTCTTTAGGGAACTTAACAAATATTTATTTTTTTATTTCTCTTCTCTTACACCAATAATTAATTTTCTTTGATGTAGGTAAGATCCTTGAGTGATTGCCCATTTACCAACAGTGAAACAGGTATTAAGAGGTTTGAAATTTTTGTTTTAAGAACTGTTATTATTGAGGAGTATTTTCATTAAAGTTGATCACATTCCCTTGTGGAATTCAGCTTTTTTTTTTTTTTTAAAGGAAATACGTGTGCCTATTCTTTATTGTAAATATGTTTTCAGATAAATTAAGAAAGGGTTTTTGTACTTTTCCAGAAATGCATCATAAAAGAGGATAAGCCTACTAACTGATTTCTTTGAGCGTTCTACTCACTGGATCCTGAGATAATTAATGTTGAATTTTTGGCAAATTTTAGGGCTATATATCTCATTTTTATTATTTCTCTTTTCATATCTAAGTGAAGAAATTTATATTGTCCCTGTCTGATTTAGCACTTAACTATCACAACTAAAAATATATATATTATTATTTTCCCTTGCCGTATTGTAGTTTATAATGTCAAAGCCTTCTTTCAATTAAAAAAATTACTTCGTTGATTCTTGGAACATAAACAACCTAGTAAATCTCCATGTCCCTCCTTCATTATCCTCTTATCTGGTAGTAATGATATAAGGCTTACAGCCATTTTAAGTAGATCTCAGAAGGTCGTTGCTTTTGAGAGCTAGCTGTTTCCTCAAAAATGTTACAGAACTCTGTGTGTGTATGAAAATACTTGGATTTTGTGTCTGGCTTTTTTGATGAGGATCCAACTCTGGCGTTAAAGGGCTGTTTCTGCAGCTGAAGCCTCTGGTGAGGTGGAACTTGATTAGGATGGCGCAAGGTACAGACCAAGAACTATTTAGAATATGGTATGCTGCTGTTGTGAACCAGAAAAAATTATACCTGTAGGTGGGTGATAAATTCATTCCTATTTACCTAGTACAGTATAAGTTTTGGTATTTGTCATGGTTTGAATTATGTCCCCCAAAAATGTGTATATCAGTTTGGCTAGGCGGTGATTCCTGGTACTGTGTGATTTTCCTGTACGTTGTAAACCTGCCTCTATGATGTTAATGAGGGAGGATGGGTGGCGGTTGTGTTAGTAAGACAGGACCTGATCTATAAGACAGGATTGTGTCCTGAGGCAATCTCTTGAGATATAAAAGAGAGCAGTGAGCAGTGAGACAGGGGGACCTCATACCATCAAGAAAGCAGTGCCAGGAGCAGAGCGCGTCCTTTGGACCGGGGTCCCTACGCCAGGAAGCTCCTCGTCTGGGGGAACATTGATGAGAAGGCCGACAAAGAGAAAAAGCCTTCCCCTAGAGCTGATGCCCTGAATTTAGACTTTTAGCCTACTTTGACTATGAGGAAATAAACTTCTCTTCATTAAAACCATCCGCTTGTGGTATTTCTGTTGTAGCAGCACTAGATGACTACGACAGTATTGATTTATAAATTGCAAATAGAAAGAGTAACTACTGAAATAATTACCTCTAACTTCTTTAAGTGAAAATAAGGTTAGTTAAATTTCCTTTCCCCAGCAATTCAGCTGCCAATTCATGTATAATGTCTGGGTAATAATAATATAATTGACTGTAGTTTGCTTTTGACAAATGTTCAGTTGAGGAATTTGCTGTCTGTATTCAGAAAATGAATAGATCACACAAACTTAAAAGCCAGCTCTAAAGCATGGCTTTAATTGGTGACCATGACCTATTGAATTGTCTGTCTTCTAAATATTTTCCAAATGTTTCCACATTTCTACTCTAGCAAAGAAATTGTACTTTTAAGGAGCTTAATAAATTTAGTTTTCAATGTCAAAAAAAATTGGGAGGGAGTTGATAAGGCTTTTCTGTGTATTCTAATTTATTGTATTATATAAACACCAAATCAGAAGTACTTATTGAGCACCTATTGTATGCTCAATATACAGTAGTATAGAAGTAAGGGCATGCTTTCTGTCCTTTTGTTTCAGGGTAAGACTTTTTTATATGCTTCTACTTGGAAGAAAGTTTAGAACTTGAGAAAGTTGATGTTTCTCGGAAGAATAGAAGTTTCTCTTTCTCTCTCTTTCTTCTCTTCCTTCCTTTTTTTAAGTCATAAATGCCGTGGACAGACATCTTATATAGGAATAGTAGACAGAAACGCTATCTCAGTTTTTATCTCAGACTCCTGTGGTTGTTCTCCCTATTGCTAAAATTTTTAAATACTCTCTCCTTTTAAATACATTCACATTAACTGAGTATTTGAAATAGACACTTCAGTTTTAAAAAATGAAAGCAATATGCTTAAGTAGAAGTTTTGCATGTTTTTAAAAAATTAGTTCCAATTCCAAAGTAATTGGCCCTTTCATAAATGTTGGCCCATCAGAAGGTTGCAGTGTAGTAAATTAGTTATTTGGTTAAAAAACAAAAAAATATATGACACAATGTGTATGAAAATTTTATCTTATCATAGTCTTGACTATTTGCTGCAAATTTTAAAAAATGAGTTTAACCTATTATTTAAAACTGTGATCTGAGACTGTGCATCATGCAGTGGTTCAGAGAATAGAATGAGTCAACGTGTTAAAAATAAGCTTCCTCCAATGTCAAAAAACAATTTATGTATTAATTGTTTATGAGAAACTAATCTGCTCTGTAAACTTTCACCTAATGCACAATAAAAAATAATAAAAAAATAAGCTTCCCAAACAACCTAGATCACATTCAATTAAATGTAAGTAATATTATAATTACAGGTAAACAAAAACATGGAACTGTATATTTTTTTTTTATCTTTTGGTTACCTACATTTTCAGTATTTTTCATACAGTGAAGTGTATTATTAATGTAATAAGCGTATTAAGTAATACAATTTTAAATCAAACTAGTATTTTTAGTTGTAACACAAATTTTAAAAAGACTGACAAAAATGTTAATGGTTGTTTTAGGATGGTAGCATTAGTTGTGATACAGATTTCCTTTTCTGTGTTTTCCAGATATTTGATAATAAAATTAATAAAATTGCTTTTATAATTAAATACATAAGGGAATTACAAGAAAACATGTCAAAGGCTTTAGAAATGATTTAATAATTTCCACTACCCATGTTTTGTTTCCCCTCTATTTGCAGAATTAAAATAGCATTTCAAATATGTAAGTTACATTTATACTCTTTTATTTTGATAACTGAACAGAGGAATAATATAAAGGACGTGTTTAAAACTTCTTATATAAAAGGTCATAGGATAGATATGAATCAGTTGTATCAGAGTTAATTATCAAAATCTCCTTTGATAAAGGAACATTTGTGTAATTGCATTAGAAATGAAAATAGTATAAGCTTAAAAATCTTTATTGTTCACAATCAGCATTTTAATTAAGATTTTACCGTCTTAATTTTTTAGTCTGTGATATACTTCTGTCAATGGTTTACTGAAAAATGTTGCTTTTTCTGATCACAGATCCAGTCATAATAGCAATCAAATCTTCAGAGTTATATCTAAGTTGTTTTCCATAGTGATTTGGTTTAAAATAGCTGAATCATATATAGAATTCAGTACAGTATTGAGCTTTAGATGCCTTGGAAGGTTTATTTTCTAATGTTAATTTATTTAACATTCTGATTAATACAAATGGATAGATTTCCTAGGCATTATGAAAGTAAGCTGTTTTACAGATCACTTGCCCAGCATCATTTGTAAATGTGTCTGTGGCAGCACTTCTCAACTGGGGACAATTTTGTGTCCCAGGGAACATTTGACAGCGTCTGGAGACATTTTTGACTGTTACAACTAGGGGGTTACCACTGGCATCTAGTGGATAGAGACCAGGGATTGCTGCTACACATCCTGCAATAAACAGGATTGTTGTTATCCCTGCAAAAAAGAATTACTCAATCCAAAATGTCTGTAGTGTCGAGATTGAGAAACTTTGGTCTGATATGGAGAAAAGATGTTTGGTTTAGTGAGTTCATTAAATGCTAGTAAAATAACAGATGCTAATTTCTTTTGCTCCTTTCAAAGGTTAAAGTTATGTAGATAATTAATACAGACACCTAGTAAAGATAGTGAAAGTTGATTTCCTTTTCTTTTTAATTTGTGGTAAATGTATGTGTAACAAAACAGATTTCCATTTCTTTATTTCTTAAAATATGTCATCTTATAACCTTATTACTCAGTTGTTTATAATTACCCTTAGTAATTAGTAAGCAGTTAGTTCCTTTTAAATGCTAAAAATGTAGGGTAACTTTGTTATTGCTCTTAGAATCCCTCTTCATAGGTTTTGTGGATCATTAAGACTGTTCTTTTGTTGTTGGGTGCCGTTGAATCAGTTCTGATTCATAGCGACCCTGTGTACAACAGAACGAAACATTGCCTGGTCCTGCACCACCCTCACAATCACTGCTATGTTTGAGCCCATTGTTGCAGCCACTGTTTCAATCCACTGTGTTCCACTGCTGTCCATTAGGTTTTCACTGGCCAGTTTTTTGAGAAGTAGATCACCAGGTCCTTCTTCCAGTCTTAGTCTGGAAGCTCAGCTGAAACCTGTCCACCATGGGTGACACTGCTGATATTTGAAATACCAGTAGCATAGCTTCCAGCATCACAACAACATGCAAGCCACCACAGTACAAGAAACTGAGAGACAAGTGATGGAAAGACTGTTTTAGGGGTGGCCCAAGTCAAGAACTTTTCAGGAGCATATTCTCAGTAAAATGGGAACTAGTTGGAATCAGTATACTTGACCCCAGGTCTTTCTTGTTTTCAGCTATGGCAGACATAGTCTTTCTCATGAACTTTCCTTCTACTACAGGATAAGAACCATGTCTTTCTGAGAATCTCAGTACTTCGGGAGTGATAATATCTACAAAATACTGTAATCCCAATGCAAGATTTTTTTTTTTCCTTTCAATAGGACTTACTACATTCTTTAAGTACAAACCACTCTGAGGTTTTAGACATAGTGACTGTTAGAGTAAGGTAAGACAGAGAAGCTTTACTTGTAAGTGCTGAGAGTCCCTTTAAGGACAGGCAAAAGGAAGATAATTTCTTTTAAAATTTTATGGAAGTTGGTGGGATATGTGTTTTCATTTTTCCACCACTTTTCTTGAATACAGTATTTGATGTATAAATACACATATCAATATGGCTGTATCTAAATTATCTTGCTGAGGGAAAAGCTTTTCCCCAAAAAAATGAAACAGCAAAGGAATGGAGTAACTTTGAATGCACTTTGTTTCCCTTTTGATCACAGATCCAGTCATTGGTGCTAGGAGCTTTTCTTTCTTTTGTGTGTACTTGCTGATCCTTACCCTCTCCTTCACAACTCCTTTCCTAAGGTTAGCCCTTCTCCAGCGTTAGCCATTTTTGGCTCTACAGCCATAGAGCCTTTTTGTTCTCAGTGCTGAGTCAATGGACCTTTTACTGGGAAGGTATATTCCTGGGCTTTAGTATGGGGAATACAACTGTAGGGAATGCCTTAAATGACTAACAGGAATCTGTGGAATTCACAAAGATGTGAAAATAATGAATTTGCCAATGAAGACATTAACTTAGTGATTGGTTTAGGCTCAGCTTGTGTGTTGAATGCTGAAGACAGGCAAAGTAAAAGAATGACCTAATTATAAAGAGGTAGGTTAAATGTTTTGGTTTTTTTTTTTTTTTTTTTTTTTTTTTTTTTTTTTTTTTTGGAACGGGGATGTGTTTGTTTATTTAAGAAAGTAAATCTTGTGCTGGATGTCATGTATATTTATTACCATGACTTAATTAGTGGGGAAGACATAGAAGGATATTCTTGTTTGAATCCTGAAAGCAAGGTTTAAAAAACAAAACAAAAAACCTATGTTGTTTGTGCATTATTTTCTTATTGCTTCAATATCCAATTAACAATATTTTTTCAAACTTTGCAAAGAACATACATTTTATATTTTTTATTTCAATAAGTGAATTATTTTGGAAAGTGCATAAAAGAGTAATAAGAGGAGGAACCCCAGAAAGTACAGCCCCTGGCTTCTCTGTCAGCCCAGAATTAAAACAATTTCCCAGACCAACTCTTCAGACAGGGTCAGGACTGGACTGTGGGACATAAAGTGATACTCATGAGGAGTGTGTCTCTTAGTTCAAGTAGATACAAGAGACTAAACGGGCAGCTTCTGTCCGGAGGTGAGATGGGAAGGCAGAGAGGGATAGGAGCTGGTTGAATGGACATGGGGAATAAGGGGTGGAAAGGAGGAGTGTGCTGTCACAGTATGGGGAGAGCAGTTAGAGTCACATAATAATGTATGTATAAATTTTTGCATGGGAGACTAACTTGAAATATAAACTTCATCTAAACTACAACAATAAAAAAAAATTAAGAAATAAAAAAAGTAATAAGAGCTCTGAGAGCAGCTCATTGTTTTGTATCACACTATTACTAGTTTATTCTCTCATTGCAACACACTTAACGCAGTTGAATGATTGCATTCAATCTATATTTAAAAAATGGGAGTTTGTAAACTTAGCTCAGAAACATGTGCCATAAATATGTTTTGCTTGCTAACTGTTTTTCACAGTACTATTTTTCACATTTTATTCTTGTTCTTTTTGCGTATTTTCATATAAGTGTCCAGTTCTTTTAAAGTTAGGATATTCTGGACAAAAGTAGCATGGATCCAGTGTATTCAGTTTGTCTACCTCCTTTCTGGTTTTTCTTAGTACCAGAAAAACACACATTTTTCAATGACAGTGAACTGACTAGCTCAACATAGAATTAATGCTGTTTCTCTTTTCATAATTAGAGATGCATGAGTATTTTATATATATATATATATATATATACACACACACACACTCTATATAAAATTTATTTTTTAAATATGCTTTTCCTTTTGAGATTCTGAGAAAAACTCATAAGTGATTTAATTAAAACAGATTTTTTTACTGACTTACATGTTGCTGTTAGGTGTCATAGAGTCAGTTTTGACTAACAGTGACCTCACGTGACAGAATAGAACTGCTCCATAGGGTTTTCTAGGCTGTAATCTTTACGGGAGCAGATGGCTAGGCCTTTTTCCCACGGAGCCGCTGAGTGTGTTCAAATCACCAACCTTTCTGTTAGCAGTCAAGCACTTAACCAATGCTCCTTTCTCACATACTCCCACCCCTCAAATCAAATTAGTAACTAAATCCTGATTTCCCTGTTGCCTATCACATTTTGAATTCTACTGCATCTGCTTTGTCATTTATTGACTTTTTTACTTATAACATTCTTTACCATATTTTTTTCATTTATTCAATAAGTATTGTATGTGTAAATCAGTCATTGTATGGACAGGATGAACCAAACATTGATCCTGCTATTATGATGTTTACAGTCTATCAGGGAGAGAAGCTGTACATGGAAACTTTAAATCGAAGATAAAGATCGAAAATTACCAGAACTGAGTACAGATAATGTGGTGGTGGTGTTGTTAAACTAAAAAAAACAACCCATTGCCTTTGAGTCGATTGTTGTTGTTAGGTGCTATTTAGTTGGTTTCGACTCATAGGGACCCTATGTACAACAGAACAAAACACTGCCCGGTTCTGCGCCATCTCAGAATCGTAGCTGTGTTTGAGCCCATCGTTGCAGCTACTGTGTCAGTCCATCTAGTTGAGGGTCTTCCTCTTTTTCGCTCACCCTCTACCAAGCATGACGTGCTTCTCCAGGGACTGGTTCCCTCCTGTTAACATGTCCAAAGTATGCAAGACAAAGTCTCACCATTCTTGCCTCTTAAGGAGCATTGTGGCTGTACTTCTTCCAAGAGAGATTTGTTTGCTCTTCTGGCAGTCCATAGTATATTCAATATTCTTCACCAACACCATAATTCAAAGGCATCAGTTCTTCAGTCTTCCTTATTCATTGTCCAGCTTTCACATGCATATGAGGTGATTGAAAATGCCGTGGCTCGAGTCAGGCACACCTTAGTCCTCAAAGTGACATCTTTGTTGTTTAATGCTTTAAAGAGGTCTCTTGCAGCAGATTAGCCCAGTGCAATACATCTTCTGATTTCTTGACTGCTGCTTCCATGGGCGTTGATTGTGGATCCGAGTACAATGAAATCGTTGACAACTTCAGTGTTTGCTCTGTTTACATGATGTTGCTTATTGGTCCAGTTGTGAGGATTTTTGTTTTCTTTATGTTGAGGTGTACTCCATACTGAAGGCTGTAGTCTGATCTTCACCAGCATGTGCTTCAAATTCTGTTCTCTTTCAACAAGCAAGGTGTGTCATTGGTGTATCACAGGTTGTTAGTGAGTCTTCCTGTGATCCTGATGCTGTGTTCCTCTTCAGCTAGTCTGGTTTCTTGGATTATCTGCACAGCATACAGGTTGAATAAGTATGATGAAAGGATACAACCCTGACGCACACCTTTCTTGACTTTAAACCATCCAGTATCCCCTTGTTCTGTTTGAACAACTGCCTCTTGGTCTATGTACAGGTTCTGAATGAGCACAATTAAGTGTCCTTGAATTACCATTCTTTTTGGTGTTATCCATAATTTTTTATGATACACACAGTGGAATGCCTTTGCATAGTCAATAAAACACAGGTAAGCATCTTTCTGGTATTCTCTGCTTTCAGCCGAGATCCATCCGACATCAGCAATGATATCCCTCGTTCCACGTCCTCTTCTGAATCTGGTTTGAATTTCTGGCCGTTCCCTGTTGGTGTACTGCTGCAACCGTTTTTGAATTATCTTCAGCAAAACTTTTCTTGTGTGTGATACTAATGATATTGTTCAATAATTTCCGCATTCTGTTAGATCACCTTTCTTTGGAATGGGCACAGATATAGATAACTTCCATTCGGTTGACCAGGTAGCTGTCTTCCAGATTTCTTGGCATAGATGAGTGAGCACTTCAGCATTGCATTCATTTGCTGAAACATTTCAGTTGGTACTCCAATTCCTAGAGCCTTGTTTTTCTCCAATGCCTTCAGTATAGCTTGGACTTCTTCCTTTAATACCATCAGTTCTTGATCATGTTACCTCCTGAAATGGTTGAACGTCAGTCCTTTTTGGCCCAATGACTCTATATTCCTTCCATCTTCTTTCGATGCTGCCTGCATTGTTCAATATTTTGCCCATAGAATTCTTCAGTATTGCAACTCGAGGCTTGAATTTTTTCTTCAGTTTTTCAGCTTGAGAAATGCCGAGTGTGTTCTTCCCTTTTGGTTTTCTAACTCCAGGTTTTGCACATTTCATTATGATGCTTTACTTTGTCTTCTTGAGCTGCCCTTTGAAATCTTTTCAGCTCTTTTACTTCATCATTTCTTTCATTCGCTTAATGTGGTGTGCGAAGCCCAAAAGAAATAGCTCAGTTGTATATTATTTTACGTGTTGGATTTAAGCAGCCTACTTAATGGGAAACTACAGATTTTTTTTTGTTTTTTTTGTTAATCTTGCTTTTTTGTTAATTTCAATTTAATTTTCTTACCTTTTTAGATGTAATGTATTTTGTCTTTCAGAGTTTTTTTTTGGGGGGGAGGGGGGTCGTGATTATTTTTAGCAATTGAATCGTGAATTAATTTCCCAGAAGAGACGTCTGAGATTTTATAATCTTGTTTGATTTGATTCTCAGTGGAGGAATCAGACATCATTGATCTGGAGAAACGCTATTGGTTGCTGAAGGCTCAATCCCGGACTGGACGGTTTGATTTAGAGACATTTGGCCCACTGGTTTCACCACCTATTCGTCCATCTCTGAGTGAAGGTAGGAATTATTTTATTTCCTACAAATGTTCATTGGTAAACACATCTGAGCTCATCTCTTATATCTAACCCAGACATTCTAACTCTAACCAATGCGTTTTAAAGGCAGTGCTACTATAGTTTTGCAAGTGTGTTGCAAATCATGGAGTGGAGTGGAAAAAAACTAAAAGGGAATTAAAATTGTATTCTATTCTAGGCCTTCATATTATACCTGTGTAACATTGCATAAAGGAGCCTTAGTGGTGCGGTGGTTAAGTGCTTGGCTCTAACTAAAAGGTCCGCAGTTCGAACCCACCAACCACTCTGTGGGAGAAAAGACCTGGTGATCTCCTGCTGTAAAGACTACAGCTTAGAAAACCCTGTGGGGCAATTCTCCTCTGTCCTATAGGGTCACTATGAGTTGGAATTGACTCAACAGCACTCAGTAGCAACAACAAACTTACATAAATCAGTTTAGCTTTCTATACCTTAATATCTTTGTCAGATGAGTTTGACTAAGTAAGTGCTATGAAATTGTGCTCCAGTGAGGTGCCTCAGTAGCTGGTGCAGGGATTTGGGTAGTAGCCACTGAACGGGCAGAGCTCTAGGTTTCCGCATATACCCCTACCTCTTCCTCAGCTAGAATGCGTCTACTTTTTTTCTGTTTTACATAAGAAGGATCCAATGCTGTATTCCTCCCCCAAAGAAAAAAGTTTAAAAACAATTGGACTAAATCATTTCTAAGGTCCCTTCTAGCTCTAAATTTTTTACTTGTTATAACTTTTTTTAAAATTAAGAATACACTGAGTAATTGCAGGGGATATTACAAAAACCATATTTGGAATCTGAATACCTGGCTTCTGATTCTAGTTGGGACCCTTCTGAGCTTTAGTTTTCTAATCTTTAAATTGAGAGGACACTGCATTAGATTCTTGGAATGTACAGTCTATATCCTTCAGATTCCTAGGGTACTTCAGAAGTACTTGTCAGGGAGGCCAGAGCAGATTGGGCTTGGGCCTCTACCAACACCAACAATGCAGCTGAGTTTTTAAACCTTTTCAGAGTTAGAAATTGATGTATCATTTCATTTGGGGAAAAAATCAGTTGTTGTTTTTTTTTTAATTTAAAAACCACGGGATTAGATTATCTGTAAATTCCCTTTCATCTGTGGGATTTAAAATACTCTTAGCAAAAAATTAACAAGCACAAAGAAGTCACTGCAGTAGAGAATCTCTTTTTCTCGTAATATATTGTGTTATTTTTCTTTGCTTCAAGAAAGAGATTTATAGGAACTTATAGCATCACAGTGTATCTTTCAGTATTTTATTTATAAATTTATTTTTTATATTTTATAGTCATTTTTAACTGTTAGAATTAATATAAGATAAAGAGAGAGAGAGATAACCAGACACTAAAGGATAGTGATGTATTTTCTGCAAGGATGATAAGCTTTGGTTATAATTATGCCAAGAGAAAAAAATCATACTTCCTGAGACAGTGGGAACTACTGATAAACATTCTTTTTTATTCAGCCAGTTTGTAGGAAGGACTTACGCTTCCTTTCATAAACGTGTCAGTATTAATGGTAGGAAGTTTTTTGAGTGTAGTTTATATTGTCTCTTCCCTGCTTTACAGGTTTGTTTAACGCTTTTGATGAAAATCGTGACAATCACATAGATTTTAAGGAGATATCTTGTGGGTTATCAGCCTGTTGCAGGGGACCCCTGGCTGAAAGACAAAAATGTAAGTGTGTTAAACATTGTCGGACAAATTGCAAACTATGCAAAGAGAAAATCAGCATTTATACATGTATAATTATATCTGTGGATTAAGGCTTGAATTTTTGTAACTTTTCCAGGTTGACAAATAGTATCTCATGTTGAGATTTGACTTAGGTCAGTCTAAGGAATCAATCATCTATTCTTTTTCACTGTGGAGTAGTTTGGGATCTTTGCTATAAATAATGATTTTGATTTTACTGATGAATTTGAAATTCATAATAAATAAACCAAATCAGCCACGATGGATTTGAAATTTTAAGTAGGAAATATTTTCTGGTAGTCTATTTAGAGAATTTTATGTCTTGGCATAATTTGAAATATAACTCATTTTCTGTCACTTGCATACTTGAATATTTTATTGGAAAAATGAAATTTACGTTGAAAACACAATTTTATTAAATACTAAAATGGTATTTTTAACCTAGATAAAATGTTAATATAGCATAATTTTTAAGCCTAAGTTCATTACATTACTAAATCTAAACAATATTTGAGAAAATGGAGTAGTTTGCATTTAATTAGAGCCTAACTCAAACATATTTATTAGGGTCATTATCTTGGTCTCTTTCAAAAATACATCTTCACAAGTGTTGCCTATTTCAGAAGTGGTATTTGATATTTTGATCTTATTTATTAGTATTGTACTATGATACACTCAGTTGATTTAATAGTATATTTATTCTATTGTGGGAGTATATGAAATAGATAATTTTTTAATATTAAAAATTCAGATTTCTTTTTTAATTCCTTGATTATATACCATCACTCCTACTTGGCTTTATGATAGATTATTGAATTTTATTTAAATATTAACCTGGATATAAGTTAAAACTTTATTCAACATTTAACCTTGAACCATATTTAACCAAAGCTATTGTTTTCATTAAAGTTCTAATGTTAAATAAGGAGACTGACATCTCTGCTTCTCAACTGAGGTTAATTATTGCCCTCTATAAATTTTTTTATTTTTAAATTTCTTTTTTACTGATGGGCTAATGGAAATTAACAAACTAGAATGATTCACTTGGATTAATTAGCAAAGCGCTGATTTTCTAATTCTTAGCATGCTGTATGTGAACTTCACTGAAGAATTGAAATTGGTCTATACAAACAATTAAGTGTACATTAGTTACATTGGAGAGGCAAAGTGGAAGCAGGCTATCTTTACACCAGCTTGTTGTTATTGATTCTTAACGTAGATGGAATATTTCTAGCATTATAAGAAAAAACTCTGCAGTGATCATTTTTGAATATTAGAAATTAATTTAAGGGCTTGAATTACCTCCTCAAAACCTGTGAGATGTTGTAGTATATTTTGTATAGTGACATGGCCCTTTCTTTTTGGTTTTGCAAGTAGTTTAGCTCTAGATTTAGCTGAAAGATAAGGTACCCCAACCTGGATCATGATTTAGAGAGATTGATCTATGAAGTATGTGCAGAAAATCCTGCAAGTTCAAAGGACTTTAATGACATATTATAGTCTGCTCAAGATGAGAACTTAATCCAGAATATAACTGCTTGTGAAAGTAAGTAGCTATACTAGGGCAGCTTTTGGCAAAATGTACTTCAAAATATAAAAATAATTTCCCTCCATAAGAGTTGTGTTTTGTTTTGTTTTTTCATTAGTTTGCTTCAAGGTGTTTGATGTTGACCGTGATGGAGTTCTCTCTAGGGTTGAACTGAAAGACATGGTGGTTGCACTTTTAGAGGTCTGGAAGGACAACCGCACCAATGATATCCCTGTAAGTTCTGAGTGTGTACATCTTGTATGTAAATTCCCAGTAGGAAAATAGACTGGAGAAGGAGAATTTTTTTTAAAAAAAGGAAGAAAGGATTTTTTATTGCATTTAGTTAACTATATTCTATATAAAATGTTTATAGTTGATGATGCAAAATTGGGAAGAGTTCAGTTTGTTTTGGCTTAGAAAATTTAATAAACTGAACTTATTGTATAAAGTAAGAATGAAACAAGAAAATTATCTTAATTTTTTTTTTTTAATTTCTCCTTCAAAAATTTATACACATATTGTTTTGTGACCTTTGTTGCAATCCTCACAATGTGACAGCACACTCCCCCTTTCCGCCCCATGTTCCCTGTGTCCATTCGACCAATTTCTGTCCCTTTCTGCTTTCTCATCCTGCTTTTGGACAGGAGCTGCCGGTTTGGTCTCATATATCTGATTGAACTAAGAAGCACATTCATCACGTGTATTATTTTTTGTTTTATACTCCTGTCGAATCTTTGTCTGAAGAGTGAGCTTCGGGAATGGTTTCAGTTCTTGGTTAGCAGTGCATCTGTGGGCCATAGTTACGGGGATTCCTCCATTCTCTGTCAGATGATTAAGTCTGGTCTTCTACATGAATTTCAGTTCTGTTCTACATTTTTCTCCTGCTCTTTCTGGAACTCTCTGTTGTGTTCCCTGTCAGGGCGGTCATTTGTGGTAGCCGGGCACCATCTAGTTCTTGTGGTCTCAGGCTGATGGAGTCTCTGGTTCATTTGGTCCTTTAATCATTTGGGCTAGTATTTTCCTTGTGTCTTTGGTTTTCTTCATTCTCCTTTGCTCCACGTGGGATGGGACCAATTGATGTATCTTAGATGGCCACTTGGCAAGCTTTTAAGACCCTAGACACCACTCACCAAAGTGGGGTGTAGAACATTTTCTTAATAAACTATATTATGCCAGTTGACCTAGATGTTCCCCCAAACTGTGGTCCCAGCCCCAGCCCCAGCTACTTTATCCCTCAAAATGTTTGCATGTGTCCAGGAAACTTTTTTGTTTTTGCTTTGGTCTAGTTCTGCTGACTTCCCCTGTGTTGTGTGTTGTCCTTCCCTTCACCGAAGTTGATCCTTGTCTACTATCTACTTAGTGACTTCCCTTCCCCGTTGTCTTAATTTTTTTAAAGCAAATATAAGAATCTATTTGTGCTAATTTGAAAAAAACTTGACCAAAATACTTTAGCCACTGAATAATAAAATAAAAAATGTTATCCATTTTCTAATTACGCCTCTGGGTTGCTGTTTTTAAAGGAATTACACACGGATCTATCTGACATTGTAGAAGGCATATTGAATACACATGACACCACAAAGGTGAGTCTAGCTAGGACTAGTTTATCCTTTTCTAAAAATACCATGCACTCAGAGTTGGGATGTGTAGCATGTATACATGCTTGAATGTCTTCTGCATCATATTCACCAAGGACTTGTTTGGGCCTGTGATTAAAATGCCTCCAACTTGTCTCTAAAGATAATCCATTCCATCTTTAAACAGCTTTATTAAATGTAAGATAGATAAAAGTGTCATAAGCCTGTGCTAATCATTTTATAAGTAGACATAACCCTGATATCTGTAATTTATTCCATTTAATAAGTTATGATAAAGGCTAACATTATATTGAGCAAAAGAAACCACACAAAGGTATACATACTGTATGATTCCATTTATATGAACTTTCAAGGACAGACGAAACTTAACAAAAGGTAATAAAAGTCAGAATAGCGATTTCAAGGGATGAGGGATTAACTGGGAAGGAGCATAAGGATATCTTTATTTTTCTCTCCTGGAATTTTAGTCCTTGATTGTTCAGTGTAAAATTCCATAATGAAATGAACTTTATCAGAGCTGATCTGCAATAAAGTTATATGGCACATGTTCCTCTGTGCCATCTATGCCTGAGGTATAAACATGATGTGGCAGAGCTACACATCCTCTGGTTTTTTAAATAATTAAGTTAGAATAATAGAATTAAATATTATTCTAAGTATATAATAGTAAAGCACACACTATATCAATGGTTGGATAAATTTGCTTCTATTCTGTGTTTTATGTTTTAAAAATCGAATAATACTATATAAGCTATTCTGTAGCTTCTTTCTCATTTAACAATAAATCAGCATTTTTGTAAATTTTACAAATGTTTATTAAGCACCCTCCGTGTGCTAGGTATAAAGCAACATATATAGAGATTTGATTTCAGTCTTTTCAACAGCCTGTGCATAGTGTTCTGTTATGAGTATGCTATGATTTATTCCTGTATCTTTTAAATCATATTGCTACGGTCAAAGAGCTATTTTCAAAGGCAAGAGGAATACTAAAGATGGATGTTGTGGAGGTAGTTGAGAGTTCTAATAACATCGTAATATAACATGAACAAACCTCTAAGTCAGAGCTCCTTTTTGGCATCATACATTACAGATCCAGGTGTTTTCAACTTCTCATACTGTATGTTACAAAAACTCTTCAAAGTACTTCCTCTTTGGTATAGGCGAACCCAACAATTTAAAACAGTGACCATGATGAGAAAAATTCTACCATCCAATGTTAATCATATTCTAAAGTGATTTGCCTACTTCCTCACCCTGCCTTCTACTTTTTGAAAGTAAAAACTTATTTATTTGTATGAAAAAAAAACAAAAAAGAAATTGGAGCTTTTGTTTCTCTTCCTTTTAGTTTGTTTCTATACCTGTATTTGGAAGATTTTTTTAACAGTTAAATTTCTCACATCTGTCTTGTTTGATTATAAGACAGTAGAAATATATACTTCAGGGATTCCACAGGTCAGCTTTTTTTTAATCTTTAAAAAAAAATGTATGACTGTAGTTTTCCTTGTTAATAATGCCTACTGCCATCATATTTGAGGCATAAAGGAAAATGAGGGTAAATAATGTTAGTGGAACATCTTTGTTATCATTAAATAATAAAAGCTAAGAACATTATTATTCATCTAGGATTGTTAGGTAATTATTGAGCACAAGAAGTAAAAACATGTGGTTATGTTTTTGCCTGATAAGAAAAAAATATATTGGCTTCTATATGTAATTTTTGGTGTACTTTGACACTACAAAAATGTTACTAAATTTATAACAGTAATGTTCAGTTGTGTTTTGGGAAAACTTGAAATAGATATTCATTCTTTATATACATTAGATTCTGTTAAATCTCTAAGAAGTCTGATAATGTTGCCAGAACATCCTTCCTAGACAAGTATTAGGGTGAAAGGACATAATTGAGAGATTCTAATTTTTGGTTTCAAAATGATTAACCAGTACCAGTTGCCATCTAGTCACCTCCAACTCATGGTGACCCATATGTGTTATAGTAGAACTGTGCTCCATAGGGTTTTCAGTGGTTGATTTTTTTGGAAGTAGATCGCCAGGACTTTCTTCTGAGGCATCTCTGAGTGGACTTGAACCTCTACCCTCTCGGTTAGCAACTGAGCACGTTAACCGTTTACACCACCCAGGGACTTCTCAAAATTATTAAATACTCCATTTTGCCTACCTAGGACCTCTAGTGGTTTTCCATAGATAACCTTTGAAGCAGAAACTATTGTTAGTTATTTCCCAGGTATTGTTGGAGAAAAGGGAGCCCTGGTGGTATAGTGGTTAAGAACTCAGCTGCTAACCAAAAGATCAGCAGTTCATATCCACCAGCTGCTGCTTGGAAGTGCTATGGGGCAGTTCTACTCTGTCCTGCAGGGTAGCTGTGAGTCAGAACCAACTCGACTGCACCTAACACCAACAACAGCAACATTGGAGAAAGGAGATTGTTGATGATAAGCTGTCCCCATTACCATTAACTGCTTTAACAGAGTTACACATAGCATTTGTATGAACTGTGCCACTCTTCAACTTGTACTAGCCAGCCTAACTTTTCAGATAAACATATGACATCTACCGAAAATTATTGGTTTGCTTTTAGAAAAATGACCAGTATAAGTTTAATCAACCAGCATTTGTTCCAATTTTGTAAAAAACGAGGACATTCTTAACACAAGATCTTTATGTTTTCTCTCTTTTAGATGGGCCACCTTACTCTGGAAGACTATCAGATCTGGAGTGTGAAAAATGTTCTTGCCAATGAATTTTTGAATCTCCTTTTCCAGGTATGTTTATGGTAAATGATAGGTACAAGTGCTAGTTCTAACCATAGTTCTATAATAAGAGCTAGAGCTACTACATCTATGTCTCAACTTGATCTTCTCTTATTTACTTAACATTGGATCATTGCTAGGCTGCAAACCACATGTAATTAAAAAGAGAACAACATTATTCTGTATACCACCTGAAAAATGATAAGATACAGAATGAGTGCCTGCTGAAGCTTCTCAAAATCATGACATGGAAAATAGATAAAGCATAATGTGGCTGATTATGTTTGTTTATCTTATAGCTCATGGTAGAGCAGCATGTAGACATATAGGGAGTAATTTAAATTGCAAAAACTATCATAATTTGCTGTTTTTCTTCATTATTGTCTTTTTAAAAAGCCTGTTGTAACTAACGAATTAGGCAGTGTGAACAGAAAGATAACATAAAAAGTCAACTATAAATTTTTCAGAGTATACAGTCTTTCAAGTTAGGAGGCTTAGCTGCAAGGCTGTTTCTTAGTTTTTATTCTCCAGAAGGTCTAAGAAAGATTGAGAGGGAGAGGGAGGAAAAGCTTCTAGGAGTGATCATTAAGTCATAGCACTTGCCAGATTTTAACTATTTTGCTGTAGTTTCCTTGCTACATTTTTTCCTCTTCAGGGCTGTCTTTGTTGGTGTAAAGGAATCTAACTGATTTTTGTATGTTTATCTTGTATCCTGAAAGGTTGCTGAAATCTTCTATTAGTTCCAGTAGTTTTCTTGAGGATTCTTTGGGGTTTTCTGTGTATAAGAATATCATCTGCAAATAGAGATACTTTGACTTCTTTCCTCCCAATTTGGATGCCCTTTATTTCTTTTTCTAGCCTAATTGCTCTGGCTAGGACCTCTAGCACAATGTTGAATAAGAGTGGTGATAAAGGGTGTCCTTGTCTGGCTCCCGTTCTCAAGGGGAATGCTTTCAAAGTCTCTCCATTTAGGATGATGTTGGCTTTGTATAAATGCCTTTAATTATATTGTGGAATTTCTCTTCTATTTCTATTTTGTTGAGAGTTTTTATCATGAATGGGTGTTGGACTTTGTCAGATGCCTTTTCTGCATCAATTGATAAGATCATGTGGTTCTTGTCTTTTTTATTTATGTGATGGATTACATTGATTTGTTTTTCTAATGTTGAACCATCCCTTCATACCTGGTATAAATCTCACTTGATAATGATGAATTATTTTTTTGACATGTTGCTGAATTCTGTTGGCTAGAAATTTTGTTGAGGATTTTTGCATCAATGTTCACGAGGGATATTGGTCTGTGATTTTTTTTTTGTGGTGTCTTTACCTGGTTTTGGTATCAGGGTTATGCTCGCTTCATAAAATGAGTTTGGGAGTATTCCATCCTTTTCTGTGCTCTGAAATACATTTAGTAGTAGTGGTGTAAACTCTTCTCTGAAAGTTTGGTAAAATTCTCCAGTGAAGCCATCCGGGCCAGGGCTTTTTTTTGTTGGGAGTTTTTTAATTACCTTTTCAATCTCTTCTTTTGTTATGGGTTTATTTAATTGTCCTACCTCTGTTTGTGTTAGTTTAGGTAGGTAGGTAGTTTCTAGAAATTTGTCCATTTCCCCTAGGTTTTCAAATTTGTTAGAGTACAATTTTTCATAGTATTCTGTTATGATTCTTTTAATTTCAGTTGGGTCTGTTGCGATATCACCCATCTCATTTCTTATACAGGTTATTTGCTTCCTCTCCTGTTTTTCTTTTGTTAGGTTGGCCATTGATTTATCAATTTGATTGCTCTTTTCAAAGAACCAGCTTTTGGTCTTGTTAACTCTTTCAGTTGTTTTTCTATTCTCTATTTCATTTTATTCTGCTCTAATTCATATTATTTCCTTTCTTCTAGCACCAGAGGGCTTCTTTTGCTGCTCTTTTTCTGCTTGTTCCAGTTGTAGGGTTAATGTTTTGATTATGGCCCTTTCTTCTTTTTGGATGTGTGCATTTATTGCTATAAGCTAGTCTCCGAGCACTGCTTTTGCTGTGTCCCAAAGTTTCTGGTAGGATGTGTTTCCATTCTCGTTTGATTCTATGAATTTCTTTATTCCATCCTTAATTTCTTCTGTAACCCAGTAGTTTTTGAGCAAGGTGTTGTTCGGTTTCCATGTGTTTGATTTTTTTTCCTTGCTTTTACTGTTGTTGATTTCTACTTTTATGGCTTTATGGTCAGAAAAGATGCTTTGTAATATTTCGATGCTTTGGATTTTGTTAAGGCTTGCTTTATGGCCTAATATGTGGTCCGTTCTGGAGAATGTTCCATGCGCGTTGGAAAAGAAAGTGTACTTGGCTGCTGTTGGATGGAGTGTTCGGTGTATGTCTATGAGATCAAGTTGGTTGATTGTCGCATTTAGCTCTTCCATGTCTTTGTTGAGTTTCTTTCTGCATGTTCTGTCCTTCACCAAAAGTGGCATGTTGAAGTCTCCTACTGCTATTGTGGAGCTGTCTCTCTCTCTTTTCAGTGCTGTTAGAGTTTGTGGTATGTATTTTGGAGCCCTGTTGTTGGATGCATAAATAATTTATTGTAGTTATGTCCTCCTGGTGTATTGACCCTTTAATCATTATACAGTGTCCTTCCCTATTTGTTGTGGTGGATTTTACTTTTAAGTCTATTTTGTCAGAGATTAATATTGCCACTCCTGCTCTTTTTTGAGTGTTGTTTGCTTGATATTTTTTTTTCCATCCTTTGAGTTTTAGTTTGTGTCTCTAAGTCTAAGGTGTGTCTCTTGTAGGCAGCATATAGACGGATTGTGTTTTTTTAATCCAATCTGCCACTCTCTGTCTCTTTATTGGTGAATTTAGTCCATTTACATTCAGTGTAATTATTGATAGGTATGAGTTTAGTGCTGTCATTTTGATGTCTTTTTTTGTGTGTTGCTCACAGTTTCTTTGTTCCACTTAATTTTCTGTGCTGAGCTGTTTTTCTTTATGTATTTTCTTTTCATCTTTTTCATTGTTGCTGATTCTGTGTTTGCTGAGTCTTTATATTTTTCTCGTTTTTTATTTTGACTTGTAGGATTGTTAGTGTCTTTTGTGGTTACCTAACATTTACCCCTATTTTTCTAAGTTTATACCAGTCTTTTATTTCTTTATATTGCCTTCACTTCCTCTCCATATGCAAAATCTATGTCTGCATTTTTTAATTCCCTCCTTTTTGTTTTAATGTTGTCATCTTTTACATACTGATGTCTGTTTCCCTATTTTCAGTGTTTTAGCTTTGATTTACTTTTGTGTCTTCCCTGTCTGGGTTGATATCTGGTTGCTGTGTCCTGTATTCTAGTCTTGGGTTGGTATCTGATATTACTGATTTTCTAACCAAGGACTCCCTTTAGTATTTTTTGTAATTTTGTTTTGGTTTTTGCAAATTTCCTAAACTTCTCTTATATGGAAATAGCCTAATTTTACCATCATATTTGAGAGACAGATTTGCTGGACATATAATTCTTGGCTGGCAGTTTTTTTCCTTCAAGGCTTTATATATGTTATCCCATTGCCTTCTTGCCTACATGGTTTCTGCTGAGTAGTCTGAGCTTATTCTTATTGACTCTCCTTTGTAGATGACTTTTCGTTTATCCCTAGCGGCTCTTAAAATTCTCTCTTCATCTTTGGTTTTGGCAAGCTTGATTATAAGATGTGTTGGTGACTTTCTTTTCGGATCTACCTTATGTGGGATTCAATGAGCATCTTGGATAGATATCTTGTCATCTTTCACGATATCAGGGAAGTTTTCTGCCAACAAATCTTCAACAATTCTCTCTGCATTTTCTGTTATCCCCCCCGTTCTGGTACTCCAATCACTCGTAGGTTATTCCTCTTGATAGAGTCCCACGTAATTCTCAGGGTTTATTCTTTTTTTTAAAGTTCGTTTATCTATTTTTCCTCAAATAAGATGGAGTCAAGTGCTTTATCTTCAGTCTCACTAATTCTGACTTCCATTGCCTCAGTTCTGCTCCTGTGACTTTCTGTTGAGTTGTCTGATTCTGAAATGTTATTGTTAATCTTCAGATTTCTGATTGCTGTCTCTGTATGGATTTTTCAGCCTCTTAAATTTGTCATTATGCTCTTCTTTAATCCTTTTAATGTCCTCTATTGTGTGTTCTGCATTTTGCTTAATTTCCTTCCTAATTTCTTGAAGAGTTCTGTATGTTAATCTTCTGTATTCTGCCTCCGGTAATTCCAAGAAATTTTCCTCCTCTGGAAAATTTCTAGATTCTTTATTTTGGGAGCTTGCTGAAGCCTTCATGGATTGCCTCTTTATGTGATTTGATATTGACTGTTGTCTCTGAGCTATCAATAAGTTATTATATTTATTTATTTTATGTTTACTTACTGTGTCCTAGCTTCTTATTTTGTTTTGATATGCCCAGATAGGCTGCTCATATGTGCTAGTTTGATTATTTGTACCTTTGAAGCTCTGATGTCCTGTCACCAGGTGGTTAGATCTGTAACTAGATATGTGAACTCAGGAGTCCTCCCACTCCTCCTGTATGGATTCAGCTCAGGTGCCCAGGTAGATAGCCACCAAGTATGTGGTATAGGCTTTCACTTACAGTCCTAGACAGGTGTGGGTGATTGGTGTAGGCATAGGCATCTGGCTGCAGCAGGGGGACACACTCTGAGTAAGGCAGGGGGCTGACAGCCACCCCCAGTTGTCCAGGAGGAAGGCATGTCCCTATTCCCTAGAGTGTATAGGTGAGTGGGTTTTGCAGCCGGACTATGAGCACCTAATGCTGTTGGCTGAAAGGACTAGGGGGTACCTCTTACTCATGGGCCCCTGTCGCAGGTGGCTAGATGGCATGGGTGGAGCCACCAGTCCTCAGGCCCCTGATGTGGGTAGGTGAAGACCCTGCTTAATGGGCAGAGCTGTGTCAGATGTCAAGAACCTGCCACTTCACAGCTGAAACAGTTGAAGTTAGACTTCTGGTATATACCCTGTTGTACTGCCGTAATGAGGGCCTATTATACACTGTTAGATGGGCCCACACAAATCTATGCAGGGGGAAAGGCAGTCAAAATCTGTGGATCCCTTATCCCTGTGCCTAGGCAAAGGAGCTGTGCCTACCCTGGTTCCTGGCTTAGGGGAGCCGGCAATTTATTTTTTCCCGTTAATTTGTTCACTCTCCAAGGCAGGGAGAATGGCTCCAGGCATGTGATGGATCCTATTTCTGGCCCAGGGGATTCAGCAATTGCTGAAGCTGGTTTGGGACCCAGTGCAGAGCAGGAAGTGGGGAGGTAAATGGGAGAGAGGTTTTTCCCTAAGGGGGGTGTTTTTGATCCACTTGGTAAGCCGTATGCAAGTACTTATCTTTCCCGATCCAGAGCTGCTTCTCACTGGTTCTGGGTGGCCGTGTAGACTCTCAGTGGCTGGGTCTCTCCTGGTGCGGAAAACGCGCCTTCCAAGCGTGGCTGCTTGCCTGCCTCACCACTCACACCCAAGCTGATCAGGCCTGAAGGGCTCAGGCTCTTGGCAGGTCAGGTCTGGCAACTCCTCGCTGCTTCCGAACCATCTCTCCCTCCCCACTGCCACTCAGTCTGGTTACTCAAGTCTGCCTTTGATTTCAGGGCTCCCAGATTGCCATATAGAATTGAATCACTTGTTTTTTCGGGTCTTTGTTGTAAGAGGGTCCACCGGAAGCATCTGACTACTCCACCGTCTTGGCCCTGCCTCCTTGCTGCAGTTTTTAAAGAATAATATTTTTTCCATTTTTCATAGTTCTTCATAGATATTTGAATTTATGTAATAGTGGCATTTTAGTTTTTCCTTATTTTATTTTCCTAAAAGCTCTGCTGTGAAGAACAGAATAGTTTGGTATCTTTATATCTATCATGATATTCCATTTGAAATAAAGAATAACTCGTCTGCAACAGCTGTGTTAAAATAACTTAGGAAATCAGTCTCTTCCTGGCAGCTAATGACTACTTATTGCATGTTTAAAACATATGTAATCTGGTAAACCTGTAATGTTCATTTAAATTGATTGATTGTTTCACTATCAGTTTCTAGCAGGGATTCGAGTTGATAGCTTTATAAAATATGGACAAAAACTATAAATCACCACTATAAACTGACCTGAATTGCTTGGTAAGATGGAAATTGAGCAGCTAATTCCATCTCATTTAAATAATATCCTCACTAGTAGGATCTGTAGGCTCTTTTACTATTGTTACTTTTACTTCTGTTTTATTTTATGTTAATATGTCAACATTTTGATCACTTAAGTTTATTTCTGAATCATCTTATAGCTCTCACATAGTATGGTACTTTGATTTTTTTGTATTGCCTTTCCTATTTTCTCATTCTTCTTAGGGACTTGGGAGTAGCACTGTTTTTGTATGATTCTAACTTATGATGGACAGGCATATAATTGAGACTTGCTTATGTGTGTGTTCCCAACATTTTATTATGAAACGCAGAAGGATTTTTACAGTGAATACTCATATACCCACTATCTAGATTTTAACATTACGTTTTACTATACATGCTTTATCTCATAGTCAGATTGGCTTTTAAAACTATATGCTCACTTAATATATGCATAAGCAGGCAGTTATGTTGTTTTATTTATATTTGTCTTAACATTAGTAAAGTTAGCTGGTAAACTTATTCAAGACTGAATTATTCTCTTATTTGCCAAAATCACACTCTTGGCTGTGTGTTTTGGTTATTTAAGTCTGGCATATGCAAGTGTCAACAGAATTATAATTCTGAAAACAGCCCCTATCTTCACTGCTTTTTTGTAAGCTCTGTGCTTAAATATTTAGCCGAGGAAGTATACCAAACATAATCAGGATTTTTCTGTCTGTGCATTTGCCAGAAAGTATCAAGTGTTAGAGGGTGTGGTAGGCAAAATAATGGTCCCCCCCAAAAAAAATCCACACCCTAATCCCCAGAACCTGTACATATGTTACAGAGCAAAAGGGACTTTGCAGATGTATTAGGTTAAACACCCTGAGATGGGGAGATTATCCAAGTAGAGTCAGACTGATCATATGAGCCCTTGTAAGTGGAGAATCTTTCCCAGCTGTGGTCAGAGAGAAAGCTATGACACCAGAAAAAAAGATTAAAGAAATGCAACATTGCTGGCTTTGAAGAGAGAGGGCCATGAGCCAAGGAATGTAGGTGGTCTCTAGAAGTTGGAAAAGGCAAGGTATCAGATTCTCCCCTAGAGCCTCCAGAAAGGAATGCAGCTTGGTTGACACCTTGATTTTACTCCAGTGAAGATTCATGTTCAACTTCTGACGTATAGAATCTGTAAGATAATAAATTGTGTTTTTTGAGCCACTAAATTTGTGGTAATTTGTTAACAGCAGCAATAGAAAACCAATATAGAGGGAGTAACCATATTTGTGGTTTGGAAGGCTCAGTATTGTAAAGATGTCAGTTCTCTTTAAGTTGATTTGTAGCTTTGGTACAATCACAATCAAAATCCCGGGAGGCTTGTTTTTGTTGTTGTTATTGTTGTTTGTGTGTTTTCATGGAACTTGACAAGCTGATTCTAAATGCATATGGATGTGCAAAGGGCCAAAAATAGCCAAGATAATATTGAAGAAGAACAAAGCTAGAGGCTTACATTACCAGATATTATGACTTATTATAAAGTGACAGTAATTAAGACAATGTGATATTTGCGTAAAAGTAGACCAGAGGAACAGAATAGAGGGTCCTTAAACATACCTACACATACGTGATCACTTGATTTATAGCAAAGTTGCCATTGCAGTACAGAAGGGAAGGGGTGATCTTTTCACTAAATAGTGCTGGGTCAGTTGGTATCCGGGTGGGAAGAGAAATCATTACTCCTACCCCATACCATACACAAAAGTTAATTCCAGGTAGATTAAAGATCTAAATGTGAAAGGTAAAAAAATAAAACTTCCAGAAAATAATGTAGGAAGATTTCTTACTGACTTTGAGGTCACAAAGAGTTCTTAAACAGGACACAGAAAGCACTAATCATAAAGGAAAAGATTGTTAAGTTGGACTTCATTAAAATTAAGAACTTCTTTATATCAAGAGATACCATTAAGTGAGTAAAAAGCCACAGAGGGGAAGAAGATATTTGCAGTACCTGTATCCGGAAACAAAGCCAAACCACTGTGCCACCGGACATACTAAAAACAAAAATCATTATGAAAAAGACAGACTCTCAATATAAAAGTGCTCAAAAGTCTTGAACAGATACTTCACAAAAGAGAATATCAAAATAGCTAATAAATTTGTGAAAATAGACATATATGTATATATTAAAACCACACTTGAAATACTAATAGATACCCACCAGAATGGTTATAAAGTGTTGGTAAGATAATGAGCAGCTGGAACTCTTACACATTGCTAGTGGAAATATAAATTGGTAGAACCACTTTGGAAAATTGTTTGGCAGTATTTATGAAAGCTGATCATATGCATATTCTGTGACCCATAAAGTCTAGCCCATGTGTACACCTATAGAAACTTGTACATATGTGTACCAAAAGACATAGTAGTATGTTCTTTTAAGCACTATTTGCTATAACCAAAGATAGAAGATAGTCCAGATACCTTTCAACAGTAGATGGATAAATAAATTGTGGAATATGCATACAGTGGTATACTTTCCTGCAATGAAAATGAATAAACTAATGCTACACACAACAGCATGGGTGAATCTTACAAACATAATGTTAAGTGGAAGATACCAGACACAAAAGTTCAAAAGCAGGTAAAAACAATCTGTGGTGATAGAATTCAAGATAGTGAATACTTTGAAGGTGTGCAGTACTGCCTGGAAGGGTCACAAAATGGGGTTTCTTGGAAGCTGTTGTTATGTGCCGTCAAGTTGGTTCCGACTCATAGCAACCCTATAGGACAGAGTAGAACTGCCCAATAGAGTTTCCAAGGAGTGGCTGGTGGATTTGAACTGCCGACCTTTTGGTTAGCAGCTGAGCTCTTAACCATTGTACCACCAGTGTTCCTCTGGGAAGCTAGTAATGTTCTATTTCTTGACTGAGTGATGGTTACAGAGATGTGTTTACTTTGTGAAAAGTCACTGAGCTGTAAATTTAGGGTTTGTACACTTTTGTTATATTTCATTTTTTTGTCTGCTTACCAAAAAACCCAGGTATCAAAAGCCCAGTGTCTATCAATAGGACAGTGGATAAACAAACCATGGTATATTCAGACAATGGAATACTGCTCCTCAGTAAAAAGAAATGAGCTACTGATAATCACAACATGGGTGAATCTCAAAAACATTATTTGTGCATTTCTTTCTTTCTTTGTTTTTAATTGTGCTTTAAGTGAAAGTTTACAATTCAAGTTAGTCTCTCATACAAAAATTTGTACACATGTTGTTATGTGACCCTAGTTGCTCTCCCTGTACTGTGACAACACACGCCTCCTTTCCACCCCGGATTTCCTGTGTCCATTCAACTAGCCCCTGACCCTCTCTGCCTGCTCATCTCGCCTCAGGACAGAAGCTGCCCATTTAGTCTCATGTGTCTACTTGAGCTAAGAAGCACACTCTTTGCAAGTATTTTATGTCACATAGTCCAGTCTAATCTTTGTCTGAAGAGTTGGCCTCAGGAATGGTTTTAGTTTTGGGCTAACACAGAGTCTGGGGGCCATGTCTTCGGGGTCCATCCAGTCTCAGTCAAACCATTAAATCTGGTCTTTTTAGTAGAATTTGAGTTCTGCATCCCACTTTTTTTCCTGCTCCATCAGGGACTCTCTGTTGTGTTCCCTGTCAGGGCGGGGTCATTGGTGGTAGCCGGGCACCATCTAGTTCTTCAGTTTGTGCATTTCATTGTTATATAAATTTACCTCAAAAGGTAAACAAACCTGTAAACAGATATTGAACTTTAGTTAATGATACAAATGCTGATGTATTTAGGAGAGACTGTACTAATGTCTACAATTTATTTTGAAATGCATTAAAAAAATAAGATGGATTGATGAATGAGTTGATAGATAGAGGCAGATGTAGTAACATATTAATGTTAAAATTGAGGTGGTGAATATGTGAGCATTCACCATAAAATTCTTTCACCTTTTCTTTATGTTTGAAAATTTTCATGATAAAATGTTGAAAAACATATCAAGTCTTTTGTGATGATATTTAGGGAAGACAAATAAATAAGGTGACAATAAGCCTTGAAAAGCATATGCAGCATTAGTAGCAGTCATTTCCTTAATTCGAATCATGTTCAGATTTTCTCATCTACTATATCCTCTTCATCTCCCCTTCCCATTCCTTTCTAAGTGGCATAATAGACTTTTTAGATTTCAGGAAAGAAAATAATGTACTTTGTCAAAACATTATATTAAGATAGAGTATTAATGAAATATTCTGAAAAGTGCTTGGTTTTTTTCTTTTCTTTTTTCCGTATCCCACATAGAGATTTAGAAGCTTGCCTGCACTGCAGTGGTTTGTTTAGAAGTAAAACAAAACAAAAAAGCTAAAGTTAAAATTTGCTGGAGTGGATCACTTAAAATGCTTAATAATCCATCCATTGAAAGCTCTTGCTACTGCAAGTTCCCATTTAGAAAATGGATCTCATGCAGAAAAAAATCAGTTATTATACAGCCTAGACAATGCCACCAATCAATAAAGTTTAAGTTATCATTTTTTTCCTAGGTGTGTCATATAGTTCTCGGGTTAAGACCAGCTACTCCAGAAGAGGAAGGACAAATTATTAGGTAAGTTTGTAGTTTGACCTCTAACTATATATTTTTCATTATATAATTGAAATTTCTAACCCCTGAAATATTTAGTTAGTAAGTAACAGCATATCCCATTTTATTGTAATCATTGTACATCTTCTCAAAATAATTACATATTGAAATGTTTTTGTTAAAGTACATTTCTAGCCAAGGGCATGACTTAATTTAGAAGTTAAGTTGCATTTAACATTAAAATTGCACTGAATACTAAATTTAAATTTTTTTACATAAAAAAGACATTTTATAAAATAAAAGATAAAAGTTTTTCTTTACTACAAAAACAATTCTTGCCTAACTTACTGTGTAAACTTTCACCAAAATCTCAATAAAGTGTATATATATTTTTTTACTTTTCTTTTTTTTATTGTACTTCAGGTGAAGGCTTACAGAACAGATAGTTTCTCATGAAACAGTAGTACACATATTTTTTTATGACATTGGTTAACAACCCCACAACATGTCAACCCTCTCTAACTTTTCAACCTTTTTTTTTTGGTGAAAATACACATAGCCAAAGATACACCATTTCAAAAATTCCTTCATGCACAGTTCAGTGACAGTAACTATGCTCTTCCAATTGTGCTGGTATTCTCACTTAAGATGAAGCTTACAGAATAAAATAGTTTCTCATTTAACAGTTACTACACATGTTGCCCCATGACAATGGTTAACAATCTCACAACACATCAACAATATCCTTACTCAACCTTGGGTTCCGTATCACCAGCTTCCTTGTCCCCTTCTGCCTTCTGGCCCTTGTCACTGGACTCCTGTACCTCATTAGTCCCATTTGGTTTTACGGGGCTGTCCACTCCCAGGCTGAACGGTGAACCTCGGAGATAACTTCACCACTGAGCTAAAAGGGTGTCTGGGGGCCATACTCTCGGGGTTTCTCCAGTCTCCTTTAGGCCAGTAAATCTGGTCTTTTTTTTTTTTGTGAGTTAGAATTTTGTTCTACATCCTTTTCCTGCTCTGTCCATAACCCTCTGTTGTGATCCTGGTCAGAGCAGTCAGTGGTGGTAGCCGGGCACCATCTAGCTGTACTGGACTCAGTCTGGTGGAGGCCTTGGTAGCTGTGGACAGTTAGTCCTTCGGACTAATCTTTTCCTTGTATCCTGTTCTCTTCATTCTTCCTTGCTCCCAAAGGGATGAGACCAGTGGAGTATCTTAGATGGCCGCTCACAGGCTTTTAAGACCCCAGACACTACTCACCAAGGTAGAATGTAGAACATTGTCTTTTCAGTAAAATATTTTTAAAAATTCATGTTTATTGTAGAAAAATTAGAAAATAGAGCTAAGCAAAAAATACCCATAATCTCAAAAATACCCATATTAACACGTAATTGCTATTGTTTTTTTATATTCACATATTCATATACATGCATATGCACAGTAGAATTTTTAAGTTTTTTACAAAAATGGAAATATTCAGAAATACTGTTTTATCTCTTGCTTCTTTTTACACTCCAGAACGTGTAAAATGATACTTTCATGGATAAATAAAAGCTATCTATAACATAATTTTGTTTATTTTAAAAATTTTTTAAGTTTTTTTTTAATGTATGTAGCTCTTGGAGATTTACTCAACAGGAAATTTATTTAGTAAATCTTACGTTTTCCTCCCTCCAGTTTTTTTTTTTTTTGTTGTTGTTGTTGTTACAAATATACACAACCAAACATGTACCAGTTTAACTGTTTCTACGTGTACAATGCAGTGAGATTCATTACCTTCTTTGAGTTGTGCAGCCATTCTCACCCTCCTTTTCTGAGTTTAACATAAACTCACTGTCTCTTAAGGTTCCTATCTAATCTTTTGAGTTGCTGTTGTCAGTTTGATCCCATATAAATAGTTGTTAAAAGAGCATAATGCTCAAGGCAGACATTCTTTGCTAGTTAAGCTCAACTATTGTTTGGTTTTAAGACTTCAGGGGATATTTTTGGTCTAAGTTTTAAGGATTATCTCAGGGGACTAGTTTCAAGGGTTCATCCAGCCCCCATGGCTCTAGAATATCTGGACTCTGAGAATTTCAGCTTCTGTTCTGCATTTTCCCCCTTTTGATTAGGATTCTTGTATAGAATCTTTGATCAAAATGTTCGATAATGGTAGCTGAGCATCATCCAGCTCTTCTGGTCTCTTGGCAAATGAGGCAGTTGTTCATGGAGGCAATCAGCTACATGTTCCATATCCTCCTCCTATTCCTGACTCTCCTTCTTCCTGTGTTGCTCCAGGCAAATAGAGACTAATTGTTGTGTCTTGGATGGCTGCTTGGAAGCTCTTATGACCCCAGGCACTACACAATGAGCTAGGATGTAGAACAGGAGCACTAAACACATTATGAGGCCAATTAGCTGGGCTGTCCCATGAAACCATGACCCTAAACCTCCAAACCAAGAAACCAAATCCCATGAGGTAGCAGCCTCAGCAACTACTCTTTTTGTTGTTGTTCCTGTAAATATATCTATCACACAACTTTTGGCAGTTCAACTTTTTACAGGTATTGTCTTAGTTATCTAGTGCTGCTACAACAGAAATACCACAAGTGATGGCCTTAACAAGAGAAATTTATTTCTTCATAGTAAAGTAGGCTAAAAGTCCAAATTCAGGGTGTCAGCTCCGGGGACGGCTTTCTCTCTCTGTCGGCCTTCTCGTCAGTGTTCCCCCGGACTAGGAGTTTCTCTGCATAGGGACCCTGGTCCAAACGATGCGCTCTGCTCCTGGCACTGCTTTCTTGATGGTATGAGGTCTCATGTGTCTCTGCTCACTTCTGTCTTTTATATCTCAAAAGAGATTGCATTAAGACACTATCTAATCTTGTAAACCTCATCAGTATAATCTCATCCCAGTGATAAAATTTACTACACGTGAGGAGATCACATGTAACCTCATCACAGTGATAGAGTTTATAACACATAAGGAGATCACATCAGATTACACAATCGTACAACACTGGGAATCATGACCCAGCCAATCTGACAGATACTTTTGGGGGACACAACTCAATCCATGACAGGTATAAAATAATTTTAAATGATTGACTAGTAGACCCTGTTCATCCTCTATTGTTATCTCTATTTTTATTAATATAAACATGATAGGACAATTTTGTAATAAAGTTTTTGTGCCTATGCTTAAGGGTTTGCTGAGGATAAAGTACTTGGGGTGAAATACCTGAGTTAATAGGTCTGCAGACTTTTATAGCTATATTTCAATTCTTAATTTATTGTTGTTATCTGCCATCAAGTTGGCCCTCGATTCACCGCAGCCCCATGCACAACAGAACAAAATGTTGCCCAGTCCTGCGCCACCCCATGATTGGTTATAGATTGGACCACTGTAATCTTAAGGTTTTCATTGACTGATTTTTGGAAGTAGATCACCAGGCCTTTCTTCAACATGCAAGCCACCACAGTACAACAAACTTGACACATAGGTGACGGAAATTGACCGTACATCCTAGCAATTCACTCCTAGGTATTTACTCAAGAGTTATGAAAATATATGTCTATACAAAAACTTGTACATGAATGTTCATAGCAGTATTATTCACAATAGCCAAAACATGGAAGCAATCCAAATGTTCGTCAACTGTTGCATGGATGAACAAAATGCGGGATACCCATACAATGAAATACTATTTGGTAATTAAAAAACAGCAATTACTGATACTTGCTACGACATAGATGAATTTCAAAAACATTATGCTTAGTAAAAGAAGCCAAGTGTAAAAGACCACATGTTGTATTATTTATTTATATGAAATATTTATAAAAGGAAAATCTGTAGAGACAGAAAGTAGAGTAGTGGTTTCCTGGGGCCGAGGATGGTAACAGAAATTAACTACAGATGGCATGAAAGATCTTTTTGGGGTAATGGAAATGTTCTAAAATGGGATTTTGGTGATGGTGGCACACATTTGTAAATTTACCAAAAATCAGTGACCTGCACACTTAAAACAGGTAAATTTCATGGCATATAAATTATTCTTCAATAATACTGTTTTTAAAAACACCATTATGATGAGTGATAATGATCTTATGACTCTGGAAACTGGTTTATTAATGGAAACAATTTCGCTAATTGCATCATGACCGACTCTTGAATGCTTCCATGTTTTTCCTTGGTGAAGAATGCTGATGATAATTTGTGGGTATTTTGGTCATCTGTTTCATACACCTTTTTTTCTTGAGAGGTTATCCTTTTTCCCTTTTTTTTAAGTTTTATTGTAGTAAAATATATAACAAAATATTTACCGTTATAACCATCCTTCACTGTATAATTTAGTGATATTAATTACATTCACCGTGTTGTATATAACAACACCGCTATCCATTTTCAAATGTTTTTCATCCCTCTAAACAGAAACTTAGTACCCCTTAAGTCCTAAGTCCCAATTTTTCCCTTCCACCAGCCCCTGGTAACCACTAATAAACTTTTGTCTCCCTGCATTTGCATATTACTGGATATTTCATATAAGTGGGATCATTATTTGTCCTCTTGTGTCTGACTTACTTCACACAACTCCTTTTGATGTATTGACTTTCTTTTGTATGTACAGAGGATGGTTAGAACGAGAGAGCAGATATGGTCTGCAACCAGGACACAATTGGTTCATCATCTCCATGCAGTGGTGGCAGCAATGGAAAGAATATGTCAAATACGTAAGTAAGATTCCTGTTTATCTATATTTTTCATGGAATTTTTCAGCTCCATCAGATTTTGCGTGACCACCGGCTGTTAATAAAGTGCTCCACTATAGGTAAAGACTTATTGAAGGGGAAGGAAATTAATATTTATTTGATGCTTGCTCTGTGATTACACTTGGATATATAAATGTCCTCCCTTGCAACAACCCTGTGTGGAAAGTGATATTTGGGATGGTGGTGCCTGTGTATGTCATGCACCTTCCAAAACCAAAAACCAAACCCGTTCCCATCGAGTCAGTTCCTACTCATAGTGATCCTACAGGACAGAGTAGAACTGCCCCGTAGGGTTTCCAAGGAGCAGCTGGTGGATTTGAACTGCCAGCCTTTTGGTTACCAGCCAAACGCTTAACCACTGTGCCACCAGGGCCCCGTCATGCATCTTATGCGTCTCATTTAATCCTCAGAACATCCCTGTGAGGAAGTTGGTATTATACTCATTTTACATGTGAGGAACCTGATGTTGAGAGAAAAAAATACCTTGAAATATCTTTTTTAGAATGGAAGATCTAAGATCAAACCTAAGGATTGACTTTAAAGCCCATGTTCATTCAACTACATCATTCCCATTATCTCTCATTAGTTCAACTTTTTCCAGCAAAATGTTGAAGTTTGATCACCTATTTAGAAAGTTAATTTCAGAACTGACATTAGTTCTGAATTTCAGAGCTAACATTAGTTCAGAATTTCTAAAAGATAATTTGCCATTGTCCAAGTAAAGAGTTAAATAGGACAGTCATTACTGAATGTTCTGGAGACATATAAAACAGAAATTTTTTTCAGAATTAGAAATCTAAAATTGCCAGGAATCAAATATCTCCATTGTTGGGGAGTCAGTTGATGTGTAGACTTGTCATCAGTTGCCAAATGATCACTAACCAAAATTCTAATAATTTGATTCATAGTTTTTCCTATATGTCCTTTTCTGTCATTGCTTATTACCGAAAGATTGATAGATAGATTGGTTTACATTATCTATTTTACCTCATTGTTCTGCCTGATTATTCCCCCTTTTGCAGAGTTTAGTAGGGTATTTTCACATATAAAAGTTGTTACTTGGAAACCATGGACTTTGGTGTCACTAAGGAATCCCAGGTGTCATAGTGTTTAACAGTTCAGCTGCTAACCAAAGGTCGGCAGTTCAAATCCACCAGGCACTCCTAGGAAACTCTATGGAGCAGTTCTGTGATGTTCTACAGGGTCACTATGAGTTGGAATCGACTCAATGGCAACGGGTTTGATCTTTTTTTTTTTTTTTTTAAAGGAGTAAAAACTTCAAGTACATTGTAAGTAGAAAATGAGAATATTGGGGTAAAGCATCACAGTCTTTATTTTGGAACACTTTTATGGTCTGTTATTGTTAGTTGGTCCTTAGAATGAGTGCTTACTAATGTCTTGATGGCTTCAGACCCAAAGAATCATGTAATTTAGTCCTTTGTTCTTTGAAGTATTATTTTTTTTTTCCTGTAGGAGCATGATAGAGTCTTGCTTTTAGCAGCACATGCTTTATGAGACAGATAGAAGTGCACGGCTGAGAACATGAGCCTAGTTTGTTCTTGCCTGCCATAACCCTTCTGTGCATTAAAGGAATTAGGAGAAGGTATTAAGGTAGCGAGGTAGAGAGAGGAATCTGTCCTCAAGAGTCATATTTCTCTCTCCACTCTGTCATGCTATATTATTGTCTAGTATGGTCTGTCAAATAGAGACTTTAAAGTACACTTTAAAATGAAGGCTGACTAACTGTTGTGAAAAATGTGGGAAGAGAGTACCAGTTCATGTGGAGGAGAAGGAAGCAGAGACTTGTGGCAACTTATTTAATAAAATGGAATAATAGCAGTCTTTTTTGAAGATAGTATTAATTAGAAAAATACTCTTTACTAAATAAAAAGTAGCTTCATTTTAAATGCAAGTGGCTTTTTCTTTAAGTGGCATTCTGGGCCTTGTTTTCTCCACCTGTGAAATGAGAGTGATAATAAGTGAGCTCCCTCCTAGGATGTTATGCGGATTAAATAAGGTGATACAGATTAGGTGTTTTAGAATAGTATCTGGCACATAGTGAGTACTCAGTAAGTATACAGCTGTTAGTATGAGGAACCAGTTTAGAGTAGTCGTAGTGAGTCTAGACTCTGGAGCCAGGTATCCTGGATTGGAGTCCTGGCCCTGCCGCTTGCTGTCTGACTTCAAACGAGTGCCTTGTCCTTCGTCTACCTCAGTTTCCTCATAGGAGCAATGGTGTTAATAACATTACTTATTTCAAAAGAATTTTCGTCAAAATTAAGTGGGTTTATATGTGTGAAACACTTGGTCCCGTTCCTGGCAAATAGAAGCCCTGTGTGAGGTTGACGTAGTGATGGGAGGGGTTACGGCAGCAGCCATTGCAGCAGCAGCCACGCTAATCGATGAGGGATTTGAATTTACCCTCCCAGTATACACGGCTACTCGGACAACTACTGCATTAAAAAAAAATTGACATTCTTTTTTTTTTCCTGTTTATATCATTGTATATTTATATATGTGTGCCTTTGTTTGAGAACTGCGAGGGAGCTGCTGTTACTATGAGTGTACAGACTTTAGTTATTGTGTGATTTTAGAACTACAAAGCACTTTAAAGCACCTCTCTTCTCCAGATTTACAAATGAAGCCTCTGAGGTCCATTTAGGTTTTATAATTGCCTGAAGTTGTCTTGGGCGATTACTTTATTACCTGATCTAGAACTCCAGAGCTTAAGTCTTCTGATTCCTAGCTTAGTACTTTTTCCATTATTCTATACTACCTTCCATTTTTCCAAGAGCAGAATTGTAGACTAAAGAAATATGAAATTGTCATAACTATTAGTTGTTAAGATTGTTAATATTTGCAGCATATACATGTATAAAGCATGAAAAAATGTAACATCACATCATTGATAGAGAAAAAAGTGTAATGCTGACACATTTTTGAATATCATAAACTATTCGTATAACTCAGAAGGAATCATGAAATTGTTTTATTATTAAAGTGGCACATAGTCCATTTAGGATTTTCGGTCAAATTTTTGGTTTCACCATTGGTGAAACCTTACCTCTCTTGGGAACTACCTTCCTGAAAACACAAGCTTCTGTGATATTTCAGATAGTTTCAGACCCAGATCCAGAGTCAATAAAAACAAAACAGGATCTTTGTATGTTTAGGGAAAAAAAATTTCCTAGAGCAGCCAGAACCAAACAACACAGTCAAAACAAGCCAGTGACTGTATAACCTATATGTATCTATGTGTCTACCTACCTGTATATATATATACACACACACACACATATACGTACACACAACACACATTATACGTGTATATACGTGTGTGTGTGTGAGTGTGTATATATATATATATATATATATATATATATATATATATATATATATATACACATATATATATATATGTATGCCTGTGATTGTTTGGTTCAACATATAGGAGGAAAGTAGTGATAAGATTAATTGATTGACAAGGTGGACTATTTCACTGAAAGCCGGAAGGAATGACAAGAAAAATAAGGCAGAAGAGAGGAAAGAAGAAAGAACCTGAGTAGTGGTGCCAGTTTCAGGCAGTGCAGGACAATGAGAGCAGTAGACTCTTAGAATAGAAAAGAAATCCAAAGACAGAAGGCCACTCTTATTTGGAGCTTTGGGAAAGAAGTGAATAAAAGTCATTCATATCCCCATATTCTACAGATCTAATGATATCACTCACTGTGTGATGGTAAAAACATGGTACAGTCCACAGTCTCTGGGAGCAAAGAACTGTTTAGACTCCAGCCTCTGAGAAGCTATTACAATCATTCTGTTACTAAATTATTTTAAAACTCAAGCTAACACATTTAATGCCTGGTAATATTTTTATCGTATTTTCTTGCCAGTGATATCTGTAGAGTCAAGCTATGGACTAAGCTGCTCAGAATAAATGATACTGTAGAAATAGTTTCATGTAAATTTTGTTGAGAAACATAGGCACTATATAAGACTTTCAAACACATTAAAGTATTTAAGATGCAATTTCAAGTATTTCTCTTTGAAATTCCGTTAAATGCCAAACTCTGAGGAAAATTTGAAGAAAATTGTTTGCTCAAGTAGGGTTGAGGAGACCTAATCCTACTCAAAATATATTACTACAAATTTTTGAAAAGTTAATTTTTACTGCATAAACTTAATATAAATGGGATAGAGGAGTGACTATAAATTTTAAGAGGAGTTGCCTGTGGACCATGTGATCATTAATTAAACTCAAGAATACTTATGGAAAGAAGAAAGTGATTTCCTAGAGGACAACACAGTAACCTGTGAGAAGACTTCAGCTTTTTTTGAAAGATGGCTCTGTTTTTCTTTCAAAATGGCTGTGCTATATGTCTCACTCCACCTTTATGGGAAAGAAGCAAATGACCCAAAAGCCAATTAAAATTCAAATATTTTTCTAAAAAGCAACTTCCAGAGTAAGTAACAGATTCAGTAACAAATCAGTCACTGTATAGTCTTCGCATCTCTGGAATATGTTATGAAAACAAACGCGAGAGGCTATGAGCCTCACCAAGGCGAGGTTATCAATTCTGGCAGCATATCAGGATCACATAAAAAGATTTTTTTAAAAAATGCATGCCTGCACTCCACTCCAAACCAAATAAATCAGAAAGCATAACTGAAGAGGTTGAAGTAATTTAAAAAATGAGTCATTTTTGTTTACGGAAAATTTTCTTTTGAAACCTAATTTAAACTTAATGCATTTTGTGTGGGTATGGATTGAATATCAGAAAAGCTGTGAGAAGATCAATACCATCTTTAAGAAAGTGTGAAATCCACAGGCTGAAATCTAAACACATGGTTAATAATATAAACTATTCAGACTTAATTTACATTTTTACCTCTACTGGCCATAGGTCAGTTTTGTTCTATTGCTTTATTGCCTATACAATATTTACTTCTTTGGTGGACAGTCCAATTTAAAATATTGATTATCCAAAACTCATATTTAATATGTTCTTGTTCTTATGTGCCGTCAAATCGGTTCCAACTCATAGTGACCCTGTGTACAACAGAACGAAACACTGCCCAGTCCTGTGCCGTCCATGCAGTCATTGTTATGCTTGAGCCCATTGTTGCAGCCACTGTGTCAATCCATCTCGTTGAGAGTCTTCCTCTTTTTTGCCAACCCTCTACTTTAGCAAGCATGATGTCTTTCTCCAGGGACTGGTCCCTCCTGATAACATGTCCAAAGTAAGTTAGACAAAGTCTCACCATCCTCACTTCTAAGGGGCGTTGTGGCTATACTTCTTCCAAGACAGATTTGTTCATTCTTCTGGCAAGCAAGGTACGTTCAACGTTCTTCACCAACACCGTAATTCACAGGCATCAAATCTTCTTCAGTCTTCCTCATTCATTGTCCAGCGTTTGCATGCATACGGGTTGATGGAAAATGCCATGGCTTGGTTTAGGTACACTTAGTCCTCAAGATGACATCTTTGCTTTTTAACACTTTAAAGAGGTGTTTTGCACCAGATTTGTCCAATGTAATATGTCATTTGATTTCTTGACTGCTGCTTCCATTGATGTGCATCCGAATAAAATGAAATCCTTGACAACGTCAATATTTTCTCCATTTATCGTAATCCATATTTAATGTAGATTCCCAATTGTTAGTCATTTGTCAAGAATTTCATTTTACTTGGATCACAATCAACACCCAGTGGAAGCAGGAGCCAAGAAATCAAACAACATATTGCACTGGGCAAATCTACTGCCAAAAAAAAAAAAACCTCTTAAAGTGTTAAAAAGCAGAGATCACTTTGAGGACTAAGGTGTGCCTGACCCAAGTCATGGTATTTTTCAGTCACCTCATATGCATGTGAAAGCTGGACAATGAATTAGGAAGACTGAAGAAGAGTTGATGTATTTCAATTATCGTGTTAGGGAAAAGTATTGAATATACCATGGACTGTCAAAAGAATGAACAAATCTGTCTTGGAAGAAGTACAGCCAGAAGGCTGCTTAGAAGTTAAGATAGTGACACTTCTTCTCATGTACTTAGGACATGTTATCAGGAGAGACCAGTCCCTGGAGAAGGACATAATGCTTGGTAAGGTAGAGGGTCAGCGAAAAAGAGGAAGACCCACGACAAGATGGATTGAACACAGTGACTACAACAGTGGGCTCAAGCATAACAACGATTGTGAGGTTGTTGCATGACTGGGCGGCAATGTTTTGTTCTGTTGTACATACGGTCGCTATGAATTAGAACCAAATCGACAGCACCTAACCACAACAACAACAGTATCCAAAATTATCTTGCATTTCTCCTACACTTTTAAGAAAGTTAATAATTAACAGAAAGAAATTAGGAGATTTCCAGATAAGCAAATTAAGGGAATATATGAAAACCAAACCAAACTTACAAGAATTATTAAAGGGAGTCATTCGGTTAGAGAACCAACAACATCAGACAGCAGCCTGAATGTAGGACGCAAGACCACATTAGCCAGATACCAGTGTAGGTGATGAACTCCCGAGGATAAAATAAAACTAAAAGATTTACAGCAGGGAACCAGAGAGGTTAATCTAGAAATGACAACAGTGTCAGAACAATAAAAGAGGGAATAAACAGTGTAGGTGTAGAACTTTCAAATGGAGAGAAAGTCAAGGCGATACCAAGTAATAAAAGGCTGATTCAAACTTAGGGAAGATAAGGGTAAATTTCAAGGTAACCGCAAAGAAATTTAACAAACCTACTCATCAAAATAAAGAAGAAAAACATAAAGTCTCAGTAAACACAAAATCTACAGAAACAAACAAACAAAAAAAATCCACAAACAAAAGGAATTCAACACAGAAGAGTAAGAGGAACAAAGAAAATGTGAGCACCACAAAAAAAAGGCACTACAAAATGACAGCAGTAAACTCACACCTATCAATGATTACACTGAACATAAATGGCCTAAATGCACTTATAAAGAGAGAGTGAGAGAATGGATTAAAAAACAAGACCCATCAATATGCTGTCTACAAGAGACACACCTTAGAAACAAATTTATTAAAAAACAAAGGATGGAAAAAATATATATCAAGCAAACAGCTACCAAAAAAGAGCAGGAGTGGCAATACTAATCTCAGATAAAGTAGATAGACTTTAAAATAAAATCCACCGTAAAAGACAAAGAGGCCAGCATGTAATGATTAAAGGGACAATCCATCCAAAGACACAACCATAGTAAATATACACCCAGTGACAGGGTTCCAAAATACATAAAACAAGCTCTAACAGCACTGAAAAGAGAAATCGACAGTTCCACAATAATAGCAGGAAACATCAAAGCACCACTCTTGGTAAAGGACAGAACATCTAGAAAGAAACTCAGTAAAGATATAGAAGATCTAAAAGCCACAGTCAGCCAACTTGACCTCATAGACATATATGAACACTCCACCCAACAGCTGCAAAGTACACATCTCCAATGCACATGGAACGTTCTCCAGAATAGACCACATCTTAGGCCACAAAGCAACCCTCAACAAAATCTAAAACACTGAGATAATACAAAGTATCTTCTCTGATCACATCACTATTAAAGTAGAAATTAACAACAGGAAGAGCAAGGAAAGAAAATCAAATACACGGAAACTGAATAATACCCTGCTTAAAAACCAACAGGTAATAGAAGAAATCAAAGATGGAATAAAAAAAATTCCTAGAATCAAATGAGAATGAAAACACATCATACCAAAACCTTTGGGACACAGCAAAGGCAGTGCTCAGAGGTCAGTTTATAGCAATAGATGCACGCATCAAAAAAGAAAAAAGGAGCCCCCTGAAACCAAGTGAGACTAATGAGGTACAGGAGTCCAGTGACAGGGGCCAGAGAGCAGAGGGGGACAGGGAAGCTGGTGATAGGGAACCCAAGGTTGAGTAAGGATATTGTTAATGTGTTGTGAGATTGTTGACCATTGTCATAGGGCAACATTTGTAGTAACTGTTAAATGAGAGGCTGTTTTGTTCTGTAAGCCTTCATCTTAAGTGAGAATAGCAGCACAATTCGAGGATCGTAGTCAGTGTCATTGAACTGTGCATGTAGAAATTTTTGAGATGGTGTATCTTTGGCTATGTGTATTTTCACAAAAAAAAAAAAAAGGTTGAGAAGTTAGAGGGTTGATATGTTGTGGGGTTGTTAACTAATATCATGGAACAACATGTATACTCCTGTTTCATGGGAAACTGTTGTGTAGGCCTTCACCTGAAGTATAATAAAAAAATAAAAAAATAAATTTAAAAAAAAGAAGAAAGGGACAGAATCAAAACATTAGCTACACAACTTGAACAAATAGAAAGCAACAGCAAAAGAAGCCCACAGCTGCCAGAAGAAAGGAAATAATAAAGATCAGAGTAGAAATAAATGAAATAGAGAATAGAAAGAACCAACAAAACCAAAAGTTGGTTATTTGAAAGGATCAACAGAATCAACAAACCATTGGCCAAATTGACAAAAGAAAGATAGGAGAGGACACAAATAACCCAAGTAAGAAATGAAATGGGGTACATTACAACAGACCCAACTGAAATAAAAAGAATCATAACAGAGTACTATAAAAAACTATACCCCAACAAATTTGAAAACCTAGAGGAAATGGACAAATTTCTAGTAACACACTACCTACCAAAACTAACACAAACTGAAGTTGCAAATTTGAACAGACCCATGACGAGATTGACAAGGTAATTTAAAAAAAAAAACCTCCAACAACAACAAAAAAGCCCTGGCCCAGATGGCTTCACTGGAGAATTGTACCAGACATTCAGAGAAGAACTTACATCAGTACTGCTCAAACTATTTCAGAACATAGGAAAGGAAGGGATACTTCCGAATTCATTCTATGAAGCCAGCACAACCCTGATACCAAAACCAGGCAAAGACACCACCAAAAAAATTACAAACCAATAGCTTTCATGAATAGATGCAAAAATTCTCAATAGAATTCTAGCCAATGGAATTCAGCATCGTATCAAAAAGATAATACACCACGACAAAGTAGGATTCATACCAGGTATGCAAGGATAGTTCAACATTAGAAAATCAATCAATGTAATCCACCACATAAATAAAATAAAAAGAATCACATGATCATCTCAGCTGACAGAAAAGGCATTCAACAAAGTCCGACACTCATTCGTGATAAAAGCTCTCAATAAAATTGGTATAGAAGGGAAATTTCATCAACATGATAAAGAGCATCTATACAAAACCAACAGCCAGCATCATTCTTGATGGAGAGAGGCTAAAAACATTCCCCTTGAGAACAGGAACAAGACAAGGATGCCCTTTATCACCACTCCTATTTAATATTGTGCTAGAAGTCCTAGCTATAGCAATAAGGCAAGAAAAAGAAATAAAGGGCATCCAAATTGGTAACAAAGAAGTAAAACTGTCTCTATTTGCAGATGGTATGATACTATGCATAGAAAACCCGAAAGAGTCCATGAGAAAACTACTGGAACTAATAGATTCAGCAGAGTAGCGGGATATAAGATAAACATACAAAAATCAGTTGGATTCCTATACACCAATAAAGAGAATGATGAAAAGGAAATCAGGAAAACAACACCATTTATAATAGCCCCTAAAAAAATAAAATAATTAGGAATAAATCTAAACAGAGATGTCAAAGACCTATACAAAGAAATCTACAAAACACTACTGCAAGAAGGCAAAAGAGAACTACATAAATGGAAAAAACATACCGTATTCATGGACAGGTAAACTCAACATGGTGAAAATGTCAATTCTACCCAAAGCAATCTACAAATACAATGGAATCCCTATCCTAATACCAACAACATTCTTTAAAGAGATGGAAACACTAGTCTTTAACTTTATATGGAAAGGGAAGAGGACTCTGATAAGTAAAGCATTGTTGAAGAAGAAGAAGAAGAAGAAGAAAGTAGGAGGACTCACACTACCTGACCTCAGAACCTTATATACAGCTGTGGTAGTCAAAACAGGCTGGTACTGGTACGATGACAGATACATTGACCATTGGAACAGACTTGGGAACCCATATATAAATCCATCCACGTACGATCACCTGATCTTCAACAAGGGCTGAAAGTCCAACAAATGGAGAAAAGACAGTCTTTCTAACAAATGGTGCTGGCAAAACTGGATGTCCATCTGCAAAAAAATCAAATAGGACCCATACGTTTCACTATACACAAAAACTAATTCAAAATGGATCAAAGACCTAAATATAAAACTGTGATAGTTAAGATTGTGCATCAACTTGACTGGGCCATGATTCTCAGTGTTTTGGCAGTCGTATAATGTTGTGATCACTTCCCTGTTGAAATTTGATACGTGATCACCCTCATGATGGGATCTGCTGTGAGTAGCCAGTTAGTTGAAACAGAGTTTCCTTCAGCATGTGGCCTGCATCTGAATATAAGCAGATGTCCTGGCAAGGCTCGGGGGCTTTTCTCATTCTGGATCCTGCAGCTGACTCCTATTCATCTGAACTCTGGTTCTTGGGACTTGAGCTAGCCGCTTAACTGTGGTCTTGCCTGCCAATCTTGGGATTCGTTGATCTTCACAGCCTGTGAGCAAGAGCCTTGCTCTCCAACCTGCTGATCTTGGTTTTGCCAGCCCCTGCTGCTAGGTAAATCAAGAAAAGCTTCTATGCTGATCCACGGACTTGGGACATTCCAGCCTTTACAACCGTGTGAGGCATTTCCTTGATATAAATCTCTCCCTATATATGCATATTTATACACTTTACTGGTTTTGCTTCTCTAGAGAACCTAATCTAAGACAAAAACCCAAAACTATAAAGATCAGAGGAGAATAAATAAGGTCAAAGCTAGAGGCCCTAATACATGGCATTAACAGGATACAAACAATAACTAACGACACACAAACTCCAGAAGATAAGCTAGATAACTGGGATCGTCTAAAAATTAAACACTTACGGTCATCAAAGGCTTTGCCAAGAGTAAAAAGAGAACCTACAGACTGGGAAAAAAATTTTGGGTATGACAAACCAACAAAGGTCTGATCTCTAAAATCTGCAGGAAAATCCAACACCTCTACAACAAAAAGAGAAATAATCCAATTTAAAAATGGGCAAAGGATATGAGCATATACTTCACCAAAGAAGACATTCAAGTGGCTAACAGACACATGAGGAAATGCTCGCGATCACTAGCCATTAGGGAAATGCAAACCAAAGCCATAATGAGATACCATCTCACCCCAGCGTTACTGGCACAAATTTAAAAAATAATAATAATAAAGGTTGGAGAGGCTGCAGGGAAGTTGGAACTCTTATGCACTGCTGGTGGGAATGCAAAATGGTACAACCATTTTGGAAAACAGTATGGCACTTCCTTAAAAAGTTAGAAATAGAAATGCTATATGATTCAGCATTCACACTCCTAGGAAAGTATCCTAGAGAAATAAGGGCGTCACACGAATAGACATATGCACACCCATGTTAATTGCAGCATTGTTCACAATAGCATAAAGATAGAAACAACCTAGACGCCCATCAGCAGATGAATGGATAAACAAACCATGGTACATACACACAATGGAATACTATGCAAGAATAAAGAACAATGATGAATCTGCAAAACATCTCACAACATGAATGAATCTGGAGGGCATTGTGCTGAGTGAAATAAGTCAATCACAAGAGGACAATTATTGTATGAGACCACTACTGTAAAAACTCAAGAAAAAATTTACACACAGAAAGAAACAATCTTTGATGGTTATGAGGGAGGGGAGTGGTGGGGAGGGAAAAGCACTAAATAGACAATAGATAAGTGGTAACTTTGGTGAAGGGTAAGACGGTACACAATACTGGGGAAGCCAGCACAACTTGTCCAAGGCAAGGTTATGGAAGTTCCATAGACACATACAAACTCCCTAAAAGAAAATAGATTTAAAATTTTTAACTAAATTAAAAATAACAGTCATAATTAACACTAGATGCTAACATCTGGAATAAAGAGTGCCACTTTTTATACTTTTGAATTCTTTGAAGTTTCAACAGTAAGCCTATCTTGCTGTTTAAAAATTTAAATCCAGTAAAGTTAATTGTTAAGTGGAAAGACACCTAGGTTTTACTGTAATTCTTATTGCTGCTGTTTCAGTTAAAGGCACTGGAATTTATTCAGAGCTGATTTTTAAAGGATCCAGAGATTGATAGTATCTAACAGGTTTATACATCAAAGAGGAGAAAACATCTAATAAAATGTTGATACATTGTCCCCTTATATTGATTCAATTTAGATACTCTAATTGCATTAAAAGAATCAAAAGCATAAACTATGCTATGGCTATACTGTGGCTTAGAGTTTGTCTTTTAAATTTGGTGTTTTACTTACTTCTTTGTAAGCAGTGCCTTCAAGACCCACTTCCATTGATCAGTTTTATGTACTAAAATTCATGTCAGTGTTTACTGAATGCCACTGGTTTCTTCTACCTGTAATATTGTCTGTTTCCTAAGATGCCTATGGGATCTTGTTCCACAGGTTGATTTCTTTTTAGCTCTCTCTTTTACCCTCAGTCACAAATATTCTGATCTCCTCTGTCTTTAAAACACTCACAAATACACATTCTCATAGTGCTTTGTCTCCTTCTTCAAGTCTTACCTATCTCTGTTTTTCTAGTGCCAGACTTCCTGGAAAATAGTTCTATGCTAGAGGTCTGTGCTTCTGTGACTTTACAACCTCCTGCCTTTTCTCTGCCTCTCTGATCATTCAGACTCTGTGTCCTCCCAGAATTCTTCTACTACCTATCTGTAAACATTGCTCTGTTCTCATTTTACATATGCCTATAAAGTGCCCTTTTCTTGTGCTTCAGGAAGTCAAATTAGCCCCAAATCTTTATATCCAGCCTTTGTCTGTCCTGAGCACTAGATTAAAATGTCTAGATATCTCAGATCAGAATATCTCAAAATAGAAAACCCATTGCTGTCGAGTCCATTCTGACTCATAGTGACTTTATAGGACAGAGTAGAACTGCTGCCTAGCGTTTCCAAGGCTGTAATCTTTCAGAAGCCTGCTGTCAAATCTTTCTCCAACGAGGCTGCTGGTGGATTCCAGCCACCGACCTTCCAGTTAGCAGCCAAGAGCTTAACCACTGTGCCACCATGGCTTCTTTCCCAAAATAGACTAATTACCAAATCAGCCCCATTCACCTATATACCCATACCTTGTAAAGGTATCAACTCCCATATAGTCTTCTAAGCCAGGACTTCATGCTCTGTCTTGCACTTATCCTTGTTCCTCTTTCATATACAGTTAGTTGTCAAATTTTTCACCTCCTTTAATCCATGCACTTCTCCCTATCTTCTTATTTCTACTTTGGTTTAGGACCTGATCATGTCTTGCGTGAATTATTATTCCTAACTTGTGTTCCAATTTCCAGTTGCCACAAAGTACACTAGAGTTATTTTTTTTTTTAACAAAAATTGGATTATGCTATTTGTGTTTAAAAGCCTCTAACAGAAAAATCCTGTCTGTAAAATAAGTGAAAGAAGAAAAAAAAAAAAACCAATATGCAATGTTTAAAATGTGGTATGTCTATTTAACAGCAACCATAATGATAGCCACACTTACTGAATACTAGTCACTTTACAGACATCACTCATGTAATCTTCACAATAATCCTATGAGGTAGATACTAATATTATCCCAGTTTTTACCCATGAAGATACTGAGGCTTAGAAGTTTAGCTGTTGTGCAAGGTCACACAGCTGGTAAGTGATGGAGGTAGAATTCATAGCCCTTCCTGTAACTCTAACTATATACCCCATTGATCTTTTACGTTTACATATATCTTTTCAGTCACAAGAAATGAAGGGAACTATAGTTCTATACCAGAAAGATGTTTGCTTATGTTTTGTTGACTCTGCAACAGCATTCAACTGCGTGGATCATAAATTATATATAACATTGTGAAGAATGGGAATTCCAGAACACTTAATTGTGCTCATGAGGAACCTGTACATAGACTAGGAGGAAGTCGTTGGAGCAGAACGAGGGGATAGTGCGTGGTTTAAAGTCAAGAAAGGTGTGCGTCAGGGTTGTATCCTTTCATTCGGTCTGTGTGCTGAGCAAATAATCCGAGAAGCTAGACTATATGAAGAAGAATGGGGCATCGGGATTGGAGGAAGACTCATTAACAACCTGTGATATGCAGATGATACAACCTTGCTTGCTGAAAGCAAAGAGAACTTGAAGCACTCACTGATGAAGATCGAAGACCACAGCCTTCAGCATGGATTACACTTCAACATAAAGGAAAGAAAAATCCTCATACCTGAACCAGTAAGCAACACCATGATAAATAAATGGAGAAAATACTAAAGTTGTCAAGGATTTCATTTTTCAATCCACAATCAATGCCCACGGAAGCAGCAGTCAAGAAATCAAATGATGTATTGCGTTGGGTAAATCTGCTGCAAAAGACCTCTTTAAAGTGTTCAAAAGCAAAGATGCTTTTTAAGGACTAAGGTGTGCCTGACCCAAGCCATGGTGTTTTCATTCGCCTCATATGCATACGAAAGCTGCACAATGAATAAGGAAGACCGAAGAAGAATTGATGCCTTTGGATTAGGGTGTTGGAGAAGAATGTTGAATATACCATGGACTGCCAGAAGTATCAACAAACCTATCTTGGGAAGAAGTACAGCCACAATGCTCTTTAGAAGCAAGGATGGTGAGACTTCTTCTCAAATACTTTGGACATGTTGTCAGGAGGGCCCAGTCCCTGGAGAAGGACATCATGCTTGGTAAAGTAGAGGGTCAGTGAAAAAGCGGAAGACTCAGTGAGATGGGTTAACACAGTGGCTGCAACAATGGGCTCAAACATGGCAACAATTATGAGGATGGCACAGGACCAGGCAGTGTTTTGTTCTCTTGTACACAGGGTTTGCTATGAGTCAGAACCAACTCAATGACACCTAACAACGACAACATAGTTCAAAATGGTAGCTATAGTTACTGTTAAATGATAGAATCTGAGTACATATGATACTTATTTTCTTCATATTTTTTCTTTATTGTCTAGTGACCACGTAAACTTTCATAATAAAAAATAAATATTATTTAACCTTTCAGTATCAAAAAGGTCTTCCATGGTTTCCTATTTTCAGCAGAATAAAGTCTCAATTACTTTATATGACATAGAGTCCTTCACTATCTGTTCCCAATTTATCTTACCAATTTTATTTGTATATACACTCTTCCTCCTTTAAGAGATTAAAATTTAGTTATATACTAAAATGTTTTTAAGTGGCTATAGACAACCACAGCAGGGGTAGGAAAAATAGATAATTTTAGGATTCATTTTTGAAGGCTATGTAGTTGGATTATTAAGTTTTACTTTTTATTCTCTGACTTTATGATTTCTAGGACACCAACCCTATTGTAATTGAGCCATCATCATCTGTTCTGAGTGGAGGAAAATATTCATTTGGAACAGCAGTCCATGCTTTGGAGCAGAGTGAAGATAGACTTGGAGGTGGCAGCCTCAGTCATCTGAACACCACAGAAGAGAAATTTTCAGACAACATTTCTACTGCATCTGAAGCCTCAGAAACTGCTGGCAGCAGTAAGTATGACTTGTTTCCCATGAGGCTTAGTCAGAGTTAGTTCTTAAGGGAGTGTACTTTGGCAGAGGGGATGGTGGATGGGATATTGGGCAGCAGGCTTCCATTCACATAAATAAGTTTTGAGTGAAATGGTCGATTATATATACTGACTATATAATATTCTTTAATTTTACTAGCAGCTTTACAAAGAGAAATTCTGTTCTATATTTTGCTTCATTAATCTCTCCATGTGAAAATATTTTTACTTTTTTCATTGATCAAGCCACATCTCTCCATATTAATATTAAATTAGTTTGTCAATAAATTTAAATTTGGGGAGACAATTTTTGAGCAAATCAGTTTCCCGCTGTCAAGACTCTTAAGTATAAGCATACCTTCATTGGATTAAATGTACCCACACATCAGATTCTCAGGATATTTCAGGCCACAATTGGGATTATTTTGTTAAAATACTGAAAAAGAATTCATAATGACTTCCATTATTTCCTTCAGCCCTTGTATTTGCCTAAAACTTAGTGGTTCCACACTTATGGGGGAGATGCTTTGTTGTTGTGGCCCAACTGAACTGAGTTGATCTCTATTATTCTGCTAACAAAGTAGCAGGACCCTCAGTCTTACCCTGTTTTATTTCCTCTTTGAGATCCTCTCTTCTGTTGAGGGATTAGGCAGATCAGGGAGAACTAACATTGTCTCTACAGAACTTCTCTTTGTAGAACCTACTGCCTCTCTTCCCCTACCTGACACTACAAAGATCATTTAGCAGTCCTAGCAATGCTCTGATCAACTTTAACACGATTATTTCTTAACTCTCTCTTAGTTTCTCTTTGGTATATGCTCGTTATATGTTACCTACAAGCTTAGCAGTGCTACAAGTAGATAGAAAGTGATTGATGAAATTAATACATAGTTGAGAGTTGATGCCGTAAAATACCATCAAGGTTCACCACTTTAAGCCATCATTAATCATTTTTCTCTGTGACTTTTTCTGTTGTGATGTTCATGCCTCCCTTTCAGATAGATCCGTTGGGTAACAATTTCTTCCTCCTAGAGTTCTTCTGTTAGAGTTTTTTTAGCTCCTTCCCTTTAGTTTAGAGACTTCCAATTGACATTACCTATCAAGAGCATTTATAATGTGTTTGCAGATGGAAGAGAAGAATTAAGGGAGACCATGAAAGAGCCCAGCTACCTGGACACATCTCTTCCCTTTCTATCAGAGCATAGTGTTGCCCTCATCATGAATTATTAAATATTCTAGGACAGTGGCCAAATGTTTATTTGGTAACAGTATTAAAAACTTTTATCTAATGCCCTGCTAGGTCTTGTCCAGAAAAACATACATTGTATTTCCTACCTTCTGTATATTTGTCAGGATCGAAGCATGTACCAACATGCCACCAGAATAATAGCATTAACTTAATACATGGAAATTGAGTTCATGTCTTCAAGGCTATTTATGTATAATAACTAAAAATAAGAGATTCCATCCTTTTTTTTCTTTATAGGCTTTCTGTATTCTGCTACACAAGGGTCAGATACAGGCTTTGCTCGACAACATAACACTTCTGACAATAACAACCAGTGTTTGCTAGGATCCAATGGGAATATTTTGCTGCACCTCAATCCTCAGAAACCAGGGGCTATTGATAACCAGCCATTAGTAACTCAAGAACCACTAAAGGTAAGTAATTTGATATTTAACTTTTTCCTTTTTTAATTTCATTCTGGAAGTTTTGTCACATAGCAAAAAGTTAGTGACTCATTTAATTAACCTGTTACAGACTGAAATCTCTTTGCATAGTACATTTCTGTGAGAATGTTTTATAATTGAGTATGGTATAGGAGTAGTCTAATGATCCTTGGATATACCAGTATTCTTACCTAGGACAGCTACTGTAAAAATGTGGTTTCACATGTACATGGAAATTTTTTTTCCAAAGTAATTTTTTTATTGTTTGAAAGAAATCTGTAAAAGCCAATCTTATTATTTCCAAATATTCCAATTAGTTTTACAGGTGATTTTCTTTGAGTTCCCTCTCTTAAATAGTTTACTTTGAAATTCAAAAATAAAAATCTCTTAGAAAATCCATTTTCTAAAATCATTGCTCTCCCATGTCTGTAGGTTTTGTTAAAGCACAAGAGACTCCCTAATATTAAAAATTAATATTTACCTTCCATTTTTTCTAAGGCTACAACATTAACACTAGAAGGAGGACGATTAAAACGAACTCCACAGCTAATCCATGGAAGAGATTATGAAATGGTACCAGAACCTGTGTGGAGAGCACTTTATCATTGGTACGGTGCAAACCTGGCCCTACCTAGACCTGTAAGTATAGCCAATAATGCTTCTTCATATTCCTCACTTACGTACAGAACAGTTATTGATGGGGTCTTCTATTACTTTTCTATATGAGTTTCACTATCCACAAGTCAAGTCTTATGGTAGCAGAGTACTCAGTACCTTTTCAAAGTATTTTAGGTTCCTTCACATTTGTTCATTCATTCATTAAACATTTATTGAGCACTGTACTGGGTACCAACTATACAATGATGTGACTGTGAGAAGTAGATGGCTAAGATGGAGTGGAGAGAATAGTCACTGGACTAAAGAAAATTGAGGAATTATGAGGCTGGGCTGTTAAATGAATCATCCACATAAACACAGATGGCATCTAGGATAATGAAGGTCTTAGGCTGGCGAGAAAGCCCAAGACCCAATGCCAAAAAGTTCAGTGAATGTGGGAGGGTGGCACAGAGATTACTTTGGCTTTTTTGTGGTTTGTCTTTTTGAAGGCGGTTTATATAAAAGATCACAGCATATAACAGCAGGAATTCAAACTTAGTGAATTCTGATTGTTGCCAGGACTAGGATAAGTCATTTAGAGTAAAATGCTCTAAAATGATTTGGACTTGGAGTATCTAATATTAAAATATGAGTAAGTTAACTATACAGCATAATTTGTTGTGCCTCACTTTTTTCATTGTCAGTGCAGTGAAGTACCCTATAAGAAGACCTTATAACAAAATTATTTTGATATATCAAGAAGTACTCCCCTTGACAAGGAAGCTGGTGATAGGGAACCCAAGGTTGAGTAAGGATATTGTTGATGTGTTGTAAGATTGTTAACCATTGTCATAGGGCAACATGTATAGTAACTGTTAAATGAGAAACTATTTTGTTCTGTAAGCCTTCATCTTAAGTAAGAATAGCAGCACAATTGGAAGGGCATAGTCAATGTCACTGAACTGTGCATATCGAAATTTTTGAAATGGTGTATCTTTGGCTATGTGTATTTTCACCAAAAAAAAAAAGGTTGAGAAGTTAGAGGGTTGACATGTTGTGGGGTTGTTAACCAGTGTCATAAAACAATATGTGTACTACTGTTTCATGAGAAGCTATTTGTTCTGTAAGCCTTCACCTGAAGTACAATTTAAAAAAAAAAAAAGAAGAAGTACTCCCCTTTGTATAAAATATTCTAGCTGTAACTTTCCTATACCAGGAAGATTTTCCATAGATGTGGGAAGATTTTCCATAGATGAGGTAAAGTAAACTAGATAACTTCCAGAAAGTAAAAGTCTGATATAAAGCCTTCATGTGTAACTTTGATAATGATTTTGAATTATTAATAATTATACTTATTTAAAATTTTGCCTAAGTAGAAATGAGGAACTTAGGGTTTACTGGCTCCAAAAGGTTCCTACACATACATACATATACACATGCTTATGTACATAGATCATAATTTATTAACCAATCCCCGACTGTAATTTGCTCACAAGATCACTTGTTATCTTGGAATGCCATATACATTATATTACAAAAACTACTTCATTATCAGTTCGGATTCTGCCAGAGGTATTTTATTATGTACTATTACAACTACAGATGATGAATTAATTCATCTTTCCCCAAATCACACTTAAACTGGAATCATAAGAAATTACTGTTGGCTTTGCAGCTGTCAGTGCCCATCTAGGACTGATGATAGGTTTTGTGCCTTCCAGTGGTCTTAGAGAAGACTCAGGGAGAGCGCCTTTTAGTGTTTTACGGTTTAAGTAGGAGTTGATAAGGCTCCCAAATGGAGGCTTTCAGGTGCCATAGCATAGCATATTGGAATGGGGAGAATAATTTTAAGAGGTTTGTAGCATTTTTTTTTATTTGTTTCTTTACTGCCCCCTCTTGATATTAAAAAATATTCTCTTATAGAAAATATTGTTTACTAGGACAAAGGGAAATAGTAAATGCCTGATCACTTGAGGCTGTTAAAGATGGTGTAGATACTCTGTTTTAAAGAGTGCTAATCCTACTATCCTTTTGGAATTCTAAATTGTTAATATGCTGCTTTTAAAATCCATAAAGCAATATTTTGGTAATGAAATGTCCCCCTTTGTGGGCTGGAAGGCAGCTTATTTGGAGGGAAAAATTCTGTTCCAACAATGTAAACCCCAGTTTTGCACACCTAATTTTAGTTATTTTAATCATAGACAAATATGTATACACACACACACACACACACATATATATGAACTTAAACTAGTCATACAAGTAGAATGTAAATATTAATTTTTTTTAAATAGTAAATTTTTATCTGGAAACATTTTTATCCTCACTACTAATGTAAGAAATAAAAATTTAAGCAAACTTATACTCCTCTTTATGTGTATTAAAGAAATGGGATTTTTTAATGTTTTTAAATTATGTTCATTGATAAGGTTTTATGAAAGTATTTCTCGTACATTACTGTGAATATTGTAAATTGCTACGCTTTGGGTGGAAATATGACAAATACTTTCATACTTTTTGACTTGGAATTCTAGCCTAGGAATTCATCCTTAAAAAGACAGTCATCTATATATATGAAATATATAAAAGTGAAAAGAGTTACGGTTTGAGGACAGTAGAATTATAGATAATGTTTAAGATTTTTTTTCTTTAATGTGGATGTTACTCACTTCTGAATGAAAAGGGAGAAAATGACCACACGTTCTAATCTTGGAAGATAAATGCATCATCAGGTTTGAAAGTATTCAAACCCATATAACTTAGATCTATGAATATAAGTAATCTACTGAAATATAGGGAGTGAACCTCTTGAACATTTTAAAGATAAATCTTAGAAGTTTAAAAAAAATGCAAGTTTTTGTTTTCTTTTAGGGTGATTACTTTTTGTCTTTTAAAACATCAGGTGATCAAAAATAGCAAGACAGACATCCCAGAGCTGGAATTATTTCCTCGCTATCTTCTTTTCCTGAGACAGCAGCCTGCCACTCGGACACAGCAGTCTAACATCTGGGTGAATATGGGTATGATGAGCCTGAGAATGTTTCCTCAGCATTTACCGAGAGGTAACTTAAGAATGCAGCAAGAATACCAAGCATTTCCTTTTAAAAAAAAAAAAGTGAAAACCAAGTTGCTCAACATCTGATGCCACTGTACTAATACCTATTTCCATCTGCTTTCAAGCAGAATCAGTAAATCACCGGTGGGGCTTAGATCTATGGTCGTGCGCAAGAATGACTGAGAAAGAGGCAAGAGCAAACTCAGGAGGGTTGTTTCCTTTTCTGGTTTGTAAACATGCAGAGAGAATCAATAGAGAAAGATTTTACATACTTTATTTCTTTGAGACAAGCCACTGTAAATTGTTTGCTAGACCTAAGCTGTAGTTTGCTAGTTATTGGCTGGTCTTTTCAAGTCTACTACAGTTCATAAGAAATAGTTCCTTTGGCAGTATCATCTCTGAGTACAAAGGATGAAAGGAATCATTCTAACCCTAGTTAAAATAAGTCATTGTGCCTGGGGCCTCCTACTTACCCTTAGATTGATAAATAACTGCTAATGATGGCAAAGGTTTTACTGTCAGGTAAATTATCCTATTGATCAGTATGTTATGTCTATTCAGGTGGTGGTGGCAAAGGGGTGCAGTACTTCAGATCAAAAGATAGATGTCAGTTTTTTGGGATTTTGGGGGGTGTTGTTTTTCATTTGTTCAAAATTAATACATTTCTTATGCTAGGTCAAAGGAAATTTTGTAAGAGACAGATAATACATATCAAAGAGTATATTTTTTTAAAAGAAAGTGATATATTTGCTTTGAAAAACACCAACACTATCAAAATGACATATAATTAAGTTCCCGTTTTACTGTATAACACACAAAAATTTCCCTTTAATTTCTCTATAAGGTAAATGTTATTTGTGGACAGAACTTGCTTTGTGCTTTTGCCATGCAAATTTTTCTTCAGAAGTAAATAATGAGTGCATCCATTTACACAAAGTCTCAGACTTTGTGTTAGCAATGCCAGTATATTATTATAATCAGTATAACTTAATGTGCCAACCCTATACGTGCCATCTCTCCTTTGAAACTGGGTAGTAGAGTTAGTTTTATACCGTCTTTAAGGTTATAATCAGATACTATATAAAGATTCTTTCAGGTATTATTTGGTAAGAATTACAGCAAAGCAGTACCATCTCCCCAGCCAAACTTTAATCTTTTTGAGGAAAATGTCCAAATAAAAGAGCAAATAAAATTACGTCAGTGAAATAGAATCTCTGTCAATCATTCTTGATTTAATTTTCCATTAAGTAAATATATTAGCCTTGATTTCATGGCATCCATTGCATGTCTTTTTCAATTCTCTTTGAAAGATAACGTGAGAGGCAAGATGTGTTGTTGCACTTTTAGTAAGTATTCTTTGTAACTCTTGTGCTGATCTTAGATTTTTGCTGCTTCTGTAAATTCCACTAGATTTGTTGGTGCTGTTTGAAAGCACAAAATTACGTATAATAAGTGGCTGCCTGCTTAATGAGCTATACGATAAAAACTATCTAGGACTCAAATACATGTTCTTATGTGGCTTCAGACAATAGAGATTGATATGGACGCTACACTTGCAGATGCTTCAGAATCCTAGAACTGGGTAGTTCTGATGTACCAAATTTGTTCTTAATTTGCAATTTTATTCCTTACTAATTAGTTGTGAAATCAATCATTAATCATTTTGAAGTTTACAAAAATATGCTTTCTTGCTGTAATCTTATAACTAATCCTCTGATTTGTAATTGGAGAAATTTGCTCCTTTGTTTTCTTTTAGGAAATTATCCTTTGCTTGCTGATAGTAAAAGATTTGCTTTGCTATGTGTTTACAAATTGATCATGGTTTGGATTTGTTCTGCCATAATACAGCATTCATCTTTCTCATTACTCCAGTTATTACCACTGTTTACTGTAAGACTCTTTTATTCCTTTTGAAGTGGTAGGTATACAAACCTTGCCAAAGTTATAATGACTTAGATACAGCCTTTTCTACAGACAAGGCTACAGAAATCATTGTTCCTTAGATGAGTTTTCAGCCTATCTTAGGTGAGGGAATTCTTTTTGGAAGTTCTAAAAAAAGCGGATGATGCCAGTGCTTTTCTCAACCTTGTTTAATAGGTGAAAGCTCACTAAAAGCACATTTAATGGGAGGAGAAAAGCTAATGTGACCATTGAATGGGTGGGAAACTACCTGGGATATATGATTGTACACTAGAGGGATTGTACTGATATGTTAATTTTATATTTTTGTTTTGGGTTGCTCAAAAAGAATATGATCTCCCATAGGCAGAGATGACCATTTAAGCTACAGCTTTGGCCTGAATTTTTGGCTGAATAGTTAACCAGGGTTTAGCAAGGTTTTCTTTTTTTAGCAACTATCTTTGATTTCCATACTCTCTTGTCATTTTCTCTCTCTCCTCTGTTGAATTGTGTGGTTAGACTTGATACATTCTTTCTTCCCTCTTCACTCTTTGCCCTGTACTGCCACTCTTTGAGTTTCTACCTTGAACCCTGTCTTAGTTATCTAGTGTTATTGTAACAGAAATACCACAGGTGGATGGCTTTAACAAACAAATTTATTTTCTCACAGTTTAAGAAGCTAGAAGTCCTAATTCAGAGCACTGGCTCAAGGGGAAGGCTTTCTCTCTCTGTGGGCTCTGGAGGAAGGTCCTTGTCTCTTCAGCTTCTACTTCCCGGTTCCTTGGAAATCTCCATGTGTCTTGGCACCTGTCTTACCTTATCTCTCTCTCTCTCTGCTAGCTTGGGTTTAACCTGTTTTATATCTCAAAAGAGATTGACTCAAGATACACCCTACACTAATTCTGTGTCGTTAACATAACAAAGACAACCCATTCCCAAATGGGATTGTAACCACAGGCGTAGAGGTTAGGATTTACAACACATATTTTTGGGGGACATAAATCAAACTATAACATTCCACCCTTTGGCCCTAAAAATGCATGTCTTTGCCACATGCAAAACACATTCACCCCATCACATCATCCCAAAAGTCTTAAATCAACCCGAAGTCCAAAATCTCATCTTCTGAATCATCTAAATCAAATATGGGTGAGACTTGAGGCATATTCCATCCTGGGGCAGAATTCCTCTTCATCTGTGAACCTGTGAAATCTAGAATACAAGTTATCTGTTTCCAAAGTATAATGATGGAACAGATATTTCCATTACAAGTGGGAGAAATTGGAGGGAAAGAAGGGATAACAGGCACCAACCAAGTCCAAAACCCAGCAAAACAAATTACAATAGCTCTCAAGGCTTAAAAATAATCCTCTCTTCTCTGAGACCATGTGGACAATGGCCCCCGCCCTCCAGACTCTGGGTGTTGGCCACGCCCTCTGAATTCTGGGTGGAGGCCCCTTAGCTCTGGGCTTCAACTCTACCTTTCAGACCCTCTGGGATGGCAACTCTGCTCCTTTGGCTAGTAGGCGGCTCCATTCTCCTAGTCCCTCTGAGTGGCAACCCCACCCACTCAGCCCCAGCAGGCCTCGTTCTTCTGTCCCTTGCGCATGGTAGCCTCACCCCCTCAGCTTTGGGCAGCAGCCCCATCCCCTGGCATGCCTTAATGGCAGCTCCACACTCCAGAACCAAGTTGGCAAAGATCCAACTCTTCAAAACCTAGGAGGCTGTGGCCCCACCCTTTGAAACTGAGAAGGCTCTGCTTCCCATGTTCCTTCCAACAGTTCTGTTGATCTCCGAGCTGCTCTAGGAATGGTCCTTTTCCTGAAGGACAATAGATATAGCTCCTTTGGCCTGTTTCCTGCCTGTAGAGTTCTAGGAGACAGAGAGCATTCTTTCCTTTTGTTTTCTGTCCTCTTTAGTCAGTCTAAGCTAATACCCATTACCCTGTTAATACCCCATCATTCTGCTGTGGTAGTTGATTAGATGCATCAGTCACAAGCTTACTCTCTTTAACAAAAGATTGTATAGCCACATCCTTGGTGAACATTCTAGGATACATGTCCTTAGTTTGTACAACAGAATTTTCCTTTAAGTTCTGTTTTCATTTTGCACAGTTCGTTTTTAAGTCCATCTCTTTCCTCTCTCATTTTACTATAAATGGCAAAGAGAAACTACGTGGCCCCTTTATGATCACGCTTAGAAATCTCATCAGCGAGATATCCAAGTTCACCACTTACAAGTTCTACCTTGCACCAAACATTTAAGCGTAATTCAGACAAGTTCCTTGCCACTGCATAAAAAGCATCACCCTTCCTCTATTGTCCAATCACATGTTCATCATTTTCTTTTAAAACCTCACCCGAAGCACATTTAATGTCCACATTTCTAGCAACATTCTGTTGCTGGTGCTATATGTATTCTCTAAGATGATAGAGACTTTCTCTATAGCTCTTGTCACTTCCTTCTGGGCCCTGACCAGAACTGCTTTTGACATCCGTAATTCTACCAACAGTCTCTTCAAGGCAATCTAGGCTTTTACTATTATCGAAAAACAAAACAAAACCCATTGCCAGGAGCCCTGGTGGCACAGTGGTTAAGAGCTACTGCTGCTAACCAAAAGGTCGGCAGTTCGAGTCTTCTAGCTGCTCTTTGGAAAACCCTATGGGGCAGTTCTACTCTGTCATATAGGATTGCAGTGAGTCAGAGGCTTTTACTGTTAGGCACCTTAAAACTCTTCCAGCCTCTACCATTACCTAATTTCAAAATTGCTTGCACATTGTAGGTATATGTTAGAGTAGCACCCCACTCTTCCAGTACCAGATTCTGTCTTAGTTATCTAGTGCTGCTATAACAGAAATACCACAAGTGGATGGCTTTAACAAACAGACATTTATTTTCTCACAGTTTAGGAGGCTAGAAATCCAAATTCAGAGTGCCTACTCGAGGGGAAGACTTTCTCTGTCAGCTCTGGAAGAAGGTCCTTGTCTCTTCAGCTTGTGCTTCCTGGTTGCTGGGAGATCTCCATGCGTCTTGGCATCTGTCTCGTCTGTCTTTTTCTGCTGGCTTGTTTAATCTCTTATATCTCAAAAGAGATTGACTCAAGATACACCCTACAGTAATCTTGCCTCATTGGCAAAAACAACCCATTCCTGAATGGGATTGTAACTACAGGCATAGAGGTTAGGATTTACAACACATATTTGGGAGGACATAGTTCAATCCATAACAAACCCTTCAGGAATTCAAAGTCATGTCTGCTGTCATCTTATTGGGCAGGCAGGCCATGTGATTTTTTTCTTCTCATAATCTTTCAATAGGGCAAATTTTTTTATCATAAAAAGTGTCTTGGCTTCACTTTAAAGCTCTCTTTGGCCATCTAGAGTCTATGCCTACTTAGAAATAAAGTTTTCTTTTTGTGTAATTGTACCAATGTCTCAGGTAATTGGGCCATTTAATGACTGAGAGGAATGGGATTAGTAACTCAGAGACAGTTTATGTTAAGAAAGTGGATCAAATGAATATAGTTATCTAACTGGAATTCAAATCCAGCCCCATTTTATCTTCTCCACTTCTATACTGAGTTTTATTTCACTTTGCTCTTGAGTGTGGCCCAACTGTGGGCAACCAGATAATGCTGATTGTTGATATTTCCAATATGTACCCTCTCTTCTTGGGATCCAAATACTGCTAGTTACTTGGACCTTTGGGTTTTTGTTGCTCTTCTTTCCAAAGTTTAGACTATCAGCCTACCTCTAAGAAACTTGGGTCTCCTGAGTTCATTTTAAAAGCTTTATGGCACTCTTAATTTATAAAATTATTAAACCTGTAATTCTCATTTCTCATCATTATTTCCTAAAATAATATGGTCCTCATTGCTGAAAAGGGTGCATTATTTTTTACATCTGCCTTTCTCCTTGTTGTGATTACTATGACCATAGGGAATGTACCTTCTCCGAATACTCCTTTAAAGCGGGTGTTAGCCTATACAGGCTGTTTTAGTCGAATGCAGACCATCAAGGAAATTCATGAATATCTATCTCAGAGGCTGCGCATCAAAGAGGAAGATATGCGCCTGTGGTTATACAACAGTGAGGTAAGAGGCATCTCAGAGTCAGGCAGAGCCCTGATCAGGTGTTAAGTCCGTGTTTCATGAGTATGGGGTTTTTGTCTACCATGATTATGCTAAAAACCATGTCTAGGATCTCAATGAGAACTTTAACTTCTAGATTACTGTATGCATACATATAGATATTTGCCATGTGAGACCCACAGTAACAGTTGATCAAGGACAGTACGATCTTCTTATTTTTCCTTATAAATTTTATTTATTTTGTTGTTGAAAATATACACAGCAAAACATACACAAATTCAACAGTTTCTACAAGTAGTGCAGCCATTATCAATTAACGTAAACTCACTGCCTTCTAAGGTTCCTATCTTATCTTTTGTGTTGCTGTTGTCAATTTGACCCCATATAGATAGTTCTTAAAAGAGCGTAATGCTCAAGGCAGATCTTTTTTAACTAGTTAAGCTAAACTATTGTTTGGTTTAAAGATGACTTCAGGGGATATTGTTGGTTTAAGGTTTAAAGATTATCTCCTGGGGACCATGGTTTCAGGGAATATCCAGGTCAATTGGCATAATGAAGTTTATTAAGAAAATATTCTGGTGAGTGGCATCTGGGGTCTTAAAAGCTAGCCAGTGGCCATCTAAGATACATCAATTGGTCCCAACCCACCTGGAGTAAAGGAGAATGAAGAACACCAAAGACATAAGACACCGAAAGGGCCACATAAACCAGACTCCTTCAGCCTGAGACCAGAAGAACTAGATGATGCCTGGCTACTACCAATAACCACGCTGACAGGGAGCTCAACAGAGAGTCCCTGATGGAGCAGGAGAAAAGTAGGGTGCAGAACTCAAATTCTAGTAAAAAGACCAGACCTAATGGTCTGACTGAGACTGGAGGGACCCTGGAAGACATGGCCCCCGTTCGAACTCTCTGTTAGCCCAGAACTGAAACCATTCCCGAGGCCAACTCTTCAGACAAAGATTAGACTGGACTGTGGGACATAATGTGTTACTTGTGAAGAGAGTGCTTCTTAGCTCAAGTAGATACATAAGACTAAATGGGCAGCTCCTGTCCAGAGGTGAGATGAGAAGGCAAGAGGGAACAGGAGCTGGTCGAATGGACACGGGAAATCCAGATCGGAGAGGAGTGTGCTGTCACATTGTAGGGAGAGCAGCCAGGGTCACATAACAATGTGTGTATAGATTTTTGTATGAGAAACTGACTTGAACTGTAGACTTTCACTTAAAGAACAATTAAAAAAAAAATTATCTCAGGGCAGTAGTTTCAGGTGTTCATCCACCGTTCCTGGCTCCAGAAAGTCTAGGTAAGGACAGTACAATCTTATAAAGATTATTGTTATACTCTGAAGTAACAACAAATATCTTTTTCTTTCTTTTTTTTGAACTAAATAGATTTTATTTGGGATTTATTTTCAGGTAACTTGTGCCCATGTTAAAAAATTCAAGCAATACAAAAATAGATAGTGCAGAATTCCTCCCTCCTGTCCTCTGACCCCTATCTTCCATTCTCTTCAGAGGCATTGCTGTTAAATCGTTAAGATGTATTATTCCTAATATATTCAATATAGATTATACTTTTAAGTTAGATTGATCATAAGAGCTATTTTAACCAGTCCTGTCAATCCTAATGCCTTCTTTCTTCTCCTTTTCCTTTAGTCACCATTGAGAGTCAGTACAATATAATAGTAAGACCATAGCTCCTAGAGCCAGGCTGCCAGAGTTCAAATCCTGACTCTGCTACTTGTTAGCTGTGTAACCAAGGCTAAGTCATTTAACTTCTGTGTGCCTCAATTCCTCATGGGTAAAATAAGGGAAATAATAGTTTCTACTTGAGAGTAATTGTGAGAATTAAGTGAATTAATTTTGTAGGCACTTTAGACAAGATGAATATAAACAAAATAGTATAATTATACTGCCTGACATTCTCAATTTCTAGTAAGTGATCAAGTTCCATTCAGCACATTTACTGAATTTCATACTAGATACTAGAGAAAATTTCTTTTCTGCAAGCTGTCATAAAGTCTAAATCTCAATGAATTTTTATTTGATGTGTGATGAATTCTATATAATTCTATATAACTTTTGTTTTGGGGTCATTGAATATATGTTTATGAAGTATGCATTGTCTTTCTTCATTTTGCCACCTAAATTATTTCTGAACAGCTATGTGCCAGATTTCTGAGACATGAGTTATGTATCTGCAAGGAAGCTTTTATCATTCATTTTTATGTCCATATTTCAGGTTTACTCACCAAATTAACATAAACATTTCCTTCTTACAGAATTACCTTACTCTTCTGGATGATGAGGATCATAGATTGGAATATTTGAAAATCCAAGATGAGCAGCATTTGGTAATTGAAGGTACAAGATGGAAGCATGCACCTATATTAGATTTTTAGGGGAAGAATTTAAAGATTTAGTTACTGACTAATTATTATCATTATCTTCTCCACTCTTACACTGAGTTTTATTTCATTTTGCTCTTGAGTGTGACCCAACTGTGGGCAACCAGATACCAATGTGATTATTGATATTTGCCAGCATCAGTAATCAAAGCAACTATTATTTGATCATCATGTCCCTCATGTTAAAGAAAACCCATTGAACCCTTAAGTAGTCCTGTATGCTGTTTAGATTGCCTTTAAAAGAACAATTTAGTGTTGTTGTTTTTTAAGTACATGTCTCAGTAATACTTTTTAACAGCCTTAAAAAATTTTTTATATCATGAATAATAACATGTTGTCTTAAAAAAAATCTACATTCATTAACTGGCAAGAGAAGGTAACAGTGGAAAGAAACAATTTACTTACACATTTGAAAATTTTCAAGCTGTCTCTGAGTTTAAAGAGACCAACTTGCTTAAAAGTTAGTGGCACAGGCTTTAGTTAGTCAACAACACTGGTCACTCACAAACAGACCTACTTGTATCTTTAGACACAGATGTACACACTGGCACACACGTCATTGAAAACTCAAAGTGTGTCTTTTCCCATCAAGTTTCATGGAAACATTGCTAATTGCCTTTGTATTGAGATGAATAGATTATTCTGACAGTTGCCACAATTTAAAAAAGAATTGTAGTATTTCTAATGTTTTAAATTAAAGAAATTCCATTATGTCTATGTTTTACTTCTAATAAGGGTTGAGTATCATTTTACTTCAAGTAGGTAATATAAGGAATAGCTTATTAATTCTAATCAAGTGACTGTACAATCCCCAGTATAAAGAGTATGAATGGTATCGGAACCAGTTACTAAAATTATCATGTTTTTTTCAGTTTCTGATTTAGAAATAAGAACTTTTTTTTTCTTTTTTTGACAGAAGTAATTGAGTAGGTGTGAACTGGGTAGATAGGAAGTTAACACATTACTCTCTCTGCCTTTCTAGTTCGCAACAAAGACATGAGTTGGCCTGAGGAGATGTCCTTTATAGCAAACAGTAGTAAAATAGATAGACACAAGGGTAAGTCTCTGGTGTGTTATTTTTTTTAAACAGATGATTTTAAATTTACTGTTTGGCTTTATGTTTTCTTTTCTCAACTATTGAAGGGTTAACAACTTTTTTTTATTCAAAAGTAATTAGCCCCCCCCCCCTTTCTTTTTTTTCCTTGAAGCAGAATTTGATGTTGGTAAACCCAGAGATTTGAATCATTGATATATAAAAACAATTTCTTTTTAACCCTGTAACTAGCTAATTTATATATATTTAAAAGACATAATACTAGGAGAGAAGAATTGTTTGAATCCTAAAAAATGTATTAGCAGTTAAAGTGATTAACTGCTGCTTCAGGATTACAAATGCTCAAGAATTATCATGATTGCCAAAAGACAGTCCATGGAAAGCCATCTCTAGCATTGAAAGACCAGATAGAGAAAGATTACCCCCATTTAGCTGATAAAAGTTGTTACAAAAATCATTGCATTGAATTCTGGTTACTATTTGTTCTATGGCATATTACTACCACTAGACTTCAGTCTTCATGTTGTTTGTTCCAGTTCCTACAGAAAAGGGAGCCACGGGTCTGAGTAACTTGGGAAATACATGCTTCATGAACTCAAGCATCCAATGTGTTAGCAACACACAGCCACTGACACAGTATTTTATCTCAGGGAGACATCTTTATGAACTCAACAGGTAATCTTTCTTGAGCCATTAGCCTCTTAACCTTCTTTGACTTTGATATGAACGCAATATCACCTAAATTTCCTCTTTCTTCACCCTGGGGGAGAAGAAGTCTTGTCTCATCTTATTTGCCCTGCCCTATTTACTATGAAATAAGGGCAAGGGATACTTTGTTGTTTTAAAAAGAAAAGAAAAGATATTTTGATGTGAGAAAATAGATGTTAGACATTTCTCTGCCTACATGATTGTGATTTAAGAGACTCTTTAACAACAAGTTTTCCTCTCAAACTTCTAGGACAAATCCCATTGGTATGAAGGGGCATATGGCTAAATGCTATGGGGATTTAGTCCAGGAACTTTGGAGTGGAACTCAGAAGAATGTTGCTCCATTAAAGCTTCGGGTAAGAAGATTAAAATAATATAAAAGTATTTAATTCCTAAACAGTTGTCCAAGTAATCACTTTTCTCTACATGATTTCTATACTTAGTTTTTAGTTTTAGTTTAATAAATGTTTTTGGATCCTTCACTAGGCATAGACCAGATTCAGATACTTTGCTTGTTCAGTCAGATATGTGCAAAATACTGCTATAGATACAATGAGTAGGAAGAGATCTAAATTTGAGGTGTCATTCATTTTACTAATTTACCAAATTATCTTAATTGTATGTGTTATGAACTTTGCTTTGTTAGTGCTTCACTATTAGCACTATTCAAACTCCAAGCTGAGCCTCAGGGTTTAATTACCCTCAGTAAATTTTTAGTATTACTAAGATAATTAGTTTTATTTGTAGAATTTAAAAAGTAGTGAAAAGAAAGAATGTAATTAATGGATGCAAGTTTTACATATACCATACATGGTAGATTTTAGTGAAGTTGGCATTATTTATTTTTACGTAAAACAGACAAGCTTTTTAAGTTAAAATGTAATAATCATAATAGCTAACAATTTGGCTGCCACTTGCTAGGCACTATTCTAATTACTTTTATATGTATTACTATATTTTTACACAAATAGCACATGCCTTCTACATGTTTGCCACCCATGCCCTCGCGGAAGGATATTTTCATAAGCATGCTGTGCTGATGTTTTTACAGCAACATGTAAAAAATGTTAGCGGAAAATGGCAAACAAATGTAGACTTTGTGAGCTATTTGCGTAAAAATACAGTAACTCATTTATTCCTTTAAATAGCTCTATAATGTAAAGCAAAAATATCTCTGTTTTACAGCTCAGGAAACTAAGGCACAGAGCAGTTAAATAGCTTGGCCAAGGTTACAAGCTAGTAAGCAAGTCCTCACATTAAACACTATACTGTTCTGCCTCTAATAGGATGCCAAAAGACCAGAAAAGTCAAGTATAAAAGAAAATGTTATGTAGAACAGGAAATCTTTCAATGCGAGCAAACATTATTTTGATATTTCTGTCTTAAATAATATCTGTGTGCCTAAAGAACTCCATTTGCTTATATGATACTAAACTGGGACCACTTAGTATTGGCCAAAAAAATTTTTTTTTTTTTTTGATCATTTTGAGATTAAGATTAGAAAGATTTCATAACTTTCCAAAATATATTTGATGAAATAAAAGCAGTCTAAATACTCTGTTTACTTTCTTCAAATGCCTCTCCTTGAATTATGAGGCATGTTTATTCCCAATTTTATGGGGTAGGGAATAATGACTTTGGTTTCTCATTTTTATAGTGGACCATAGCAAAATATGCTCCCAGGTTTAATGGTTTCCAGCAACAAGACTCCCAAGAACTTCTGGCTTTTCTCTTGGACGGTCTTCATGAAGATCTTAACCGAGTCCATGAGAAGCCATATGTAGAACTGAAGGACAGTGATGGCCGACCAGACTGGGAAGTAGCTGCAGAGGTTTGTCAATTTTGAGTTTCTACTGTAAGCAGTAGATTAATTGTTCTAGCCACAAGTGAGTGTAGCAACTTTCCTGCGATCAGAATTTTACTGTGAAAACAAAGGAATTTGTATTCCCTTGCTTCATTCTTGTACAGTAATGCCAAAACAAAAGCACCGTTAATGAAAATGGAAAAATGTTGCCATTCCACATTGTCAACTTTATGGGAGGGGATGCAGGAGTAATTATCCAGTGTGACTTCCTGAGTACCCATAATTGCTAAAGTAATGCCTACAGGAGCACATAGACACTTTTTACTTGCTTTTTAATCGACAGAAAACTTTAATACTGATCATTGTTACCATGGTAAGAATAAAGAAAAGATAGAGTTTTTTTCTTCCAAATTTAATATTTGCTAGATTGAACAGAACCAATCATGAGAATGCCACAGGACCACCATTTTGTTCCGTTGGGCATGGCAGTCACTATGAGTCAGGGTGACTTGATGGCAGCTAACAACAGTAGATTGAGCAGAAGGAATCATATTCTATTCGATAGCTGGTTTTCTCTAGTATTTCAGTAGACAGTGCGTTATAAATTACATGTCAAAATTGTAAATTTTTAAGCAGAAAACTTTTATATTTTAAAGATTAAGGATTATATGCTGACATTTAAATCTCGTATATTTAACCAGGTTCTTTCAATTTGTGTCGAAATGCTTATCTTTTGAATTTTGGAAAAAAAAAAGTTCCTTAATCTTTTTCCTTGCTAGGCCTGGGACAACCATCTGAGGAGGAATAGATCAATTGTTGTGGATTTGTTTCATGGGCAGCTAAGATCCCAAGTCAAATGCAAGACATGTGGGCATATAAGTGTGCGATTTGACCCTTTCAATTTTTTGTCTTTGCCACTACCGATGGACAGTTATATGCACTTAGAAATAACAGGTGGGCCACAAAGTTCTGAAAAATTATTTGACTCCATTGTCTTTTATCTTATTCAAGCAGCTTGAGTTAAGGATATCCATTTGTTTACAGTGAGTTCTCGTAAAGATCAGTAGTCAGCATGTTATAATCTAGCAGTCGAGTTTCAAGTATGATTTGAGGCTTTAAAGACTTGGGTTACTCAAGCCTCTGTCTGACAAAAATTGGCAACCCAAGGTTCAACAGAAGAGAACTGATATTTTACTGTATGACCTAACTTACCTTTTCTACAATACAGAGAATATAGGGAACAGTGAAGCTTTAATATCTAAGGAGGAAACCCTAATCGCAAATGTAGATATGATACGTTTCAGTGTTCTTGAGATTTTAGAACATGGGCCCATTTTTACACCCACTAATGCATCTTTTAGTTTCAGACATGCCAGAAACTCTCTTTAAAATCTTGCAAAGTCATTGTTTATTAAGGAAATGTAATCAAAACCACAATGAGTTACCACTTCATACCCACTAGGATGGCTATATTTTAAAAAATGAGAATAAGTGTTGGAGAGAGTGTGGAGAAATAGGAACCCTTGTCCATTGCTGGTGGAACATAAAATGATGCAGCCACTGTGGAAAACACTTTGGCGGTTCCTCAAAAAGTTAAAGATATAATTACCATATGACCCAGCAATTCCATTCCCAAGTATATATCCAAGAGAAGTGAAAACATATGTCTACACATAAACTTGTACACGAATGTTTATAGCAGCCAAAGGTGGAAACAGCCCAAATGTCTATCAGCTGATGAATGGATAAGCAAATTGTGGTATACACGGGCAATGTAATATTATTCAGCCATAAAAAGAAATGAAGTCCTGCTACAGGCTACAACTTGGATTAACCTTGAAAACATTCATGCTAAGTGAAAGAAGCAAGATACAAAAGATCGCATATTCTGTGATTCCTTTTATGTGAAATATCCAGAATTGGCAAATCCATACAGACAGAAAGCCGATCAGTGGTTGCCAGGGGCTTGGAGGAAGGTATAATAAGGAGTGGTTACTTAATGAGTATGAGGTGTTATTCTGGGATTGGAGAAAAAGTTTTGTAACTAGAAAGAGGTAGTGGTTGTATAACGTTGTAGATGTAGTAAATACCATTGAATTGTACACTTCAAAGTGGTTAATTGTATGTTATATGAATTTCACATCAGTTAAAAAAAAAAAAAAACTTGCCAAACCACTCACATTTCTATACCAGATGAACATCAAAAAATACTCATTTCACTCAGTAGTATCCCTAAATACCGTCTGTTGTAGCATTTTATGTATAAAATAAAAATTCTGGCTGAAATGTTTGCTATTTGCAAGTCTGATACATCTGCCAGTGGAAGGCTTTCAGTGAAACTTGCATTTTACTGATGAAAGCTCTTTTCTATTTACAGTTATTAAGCTAGATGGTACTACCCCTATACGGTATGGACTAAGACTGAATATGGATGAAAAGTACACAGGTTTAAAAAAACAGCTGAGTGATCTCTGTGGACTTAAATCAGAACAAATTCTTCTTGCAGAAGTACATAGTTCCAACATAAAGGTAATATTGACTACTCTGTCTAGGAAACCCTTGATTCCATCCTTCAAAGATCATAGTTTTCCCAATTCTTAAAACATTAGTAGAATTAATTATTTTAAATGACCAAGAGAGATAATGTTGTTAGCTGCTGTTGAGTCAGTTCCGACTCATAGCGACCCTGTGTACAACAGAATTAAACGCTGCCCAATCTGTGCCATCCTCACAATTGTTGCTTTATTTGAGCCCATGGTTGCAGCCATGATGTTAGTCCATCTTGTTGAGAATCTTCCTTCTTTTCCCTGACCCTCTTCTTTACCAGGCATGATGTCCTCTTCCAGGGACTGGTCCCTCCTGATAAAATCCAAAGTACGTGACATGAAGTCTTGCCATCCTCAATTCTAAGGAGCATTCTGGCTGTACTTCTTCCCATACAGATTTCTTCATTCTTCTGGCAGTCATGGTATATTCAGCGTTCTTCACCAGCATCATAATCCAAAGGCATCAGTTCTTCTTCGGTCTTCCTTATTCATTGTCCAGCTTTCACATGCATATGAGGTGATTGAGATAATAAAATACAACAAGAACTGGACAAAAAAGACTTACCAAGTTTTCAACCCAGAAATTTAAAACGGTTACCTACTAGAATAACAAAAAAAAAAAAAAAAAAAAACCCACTGCCAGCAAGTCAGTTCTCAATCTACTAGAATAGAGGTGTAATAATGATGGCGGTATTTTTAAAAATGGGAAATATGAAGCCCACGGCTGCCTATATGGAGGAATCTACTTGTGTCACTTCAGTATAAGTTTCCCCCAAAGACTGCTGCTGCCACACTTGAATACCCTTCTGTATCACCACTACAGTAGAATTCTTCCTAGTTTAAGGTGTTTCATGTAGTTATAATTAATGATAAACGGAGAAAATACTGAAGTTGTCAAGGATTTCATTTTACGTGGATCCACAATCAATGCCCATGGAAGCAGCAGTCCAGAAATCAAATGACATATTGCATTGGGCAAATCTGCTGCAAAAGACCTCTTTAAAGTATTAAAAAGCAAAGATGTCACTTTGGAGGACTAAGGTGTGTCTGACCCAAGCCATGGTATTTTCAATCACCTCATATGCGTGTGAAAGCTGGACAATGAATAAGGAAGACCAAAGAAAAATGGATCTCTTTGGATTATGGTGTTGGCGAAGAATATTGAATATACCATGGACTGCCAGAAGAATGAACAAATCTGTCTTGTTAGAAGTTAGAAGTACAGCCAGAATTCTCCTTAGAAGTGAGGATGGCGAGACTTCATCTCACGTACTTTGGACGTTAGTGGGAGGGACCAGTCCCTGGAGAAGGACATCATGCTTGGTAAAGTAGAGGGTTGGTGACAAAGAGGAAGACTTTAACTAGATGGATTGACACAATGACTGCATCAGTGGACTCAAGCATAGCAAGGATTGTGAGGATGGTGCAGGACGGGGCAGTGTGTTTTGTTCTGTTGTGCTTAGGGTCACTGTGCATCACATCAATATAGTTATAAATGTGTATTTTTGAGTATTTATTTTTTGGTGAATATTTATGTCTACTTGGCCTTTGAACACACTAAGAAATTAGCAAATAAAAATAAATTGACACAATCTAATAAATATATAGCCTACCTTAAGTTGAGCTCCTACCATAGGTATGATTTATATTTATCTTTGCGGTTTCTGACCAAACTCTCACCTCGTTGATATTTTTTTCATATGAAATGCAAAGGCACAATCTCTCTAAGGGTTTTGAGTTTAAATGCTTGAAGAAAAGGACAAAACTTAAAAAGTCAATTATATACAACATACTTCCTTCCTATGGAAAAGATGATGGGTTGTTTTTTTGTTTGTTTTTTTGACAGTGAGCTTATTTTTCAGCTGTTTTATTAACCATTCATTTTTTAGTTAGTTGACAAAAATTATTCAGTCATCTTGTTTGTTTTATTGAGCAGCTAAGATATTTGCTTCAAATATATCAAAGAGATGATTTTCCATTTTATCTGAAACATCTCCACTGTCTCATCTTGCTTCTTTTTTTATAGAACTTCCCTCAGGACAACCAAAAAGTACGACTCTCAGTGAGTGGATTCCTATGTGCATTTGAGATTCCCATCCCTGGATCTCCTATTTCATCGTCTAGTCCAGTACAGACAGGTAAGGTAGAACTGAAGCTTCTCCTTATAAACTCAGCTTTAAAAGGTAATCTGAGAGTTGCCATAGTGTTTATATTTGTTTGGGTTGAGGATATTAAAACAAAAGAATTTTTGAGCTAGAAGGAAGCTCTAGTGATCATTTGGCTCAAGTTTCTCATTGTATAGATGAGAAACCTAAAATCCAAAGAACCTAAGTGACTCTGACCCAAGCCAACTAGGTAGCTAGTTATTAGGTAATTTACCAATGGAATTCCAGATCTCTTTTAACTCTTATTTAAAACTAACACCACAGCAGATGATACAAGAGGAGCATACTGTCAGAAAACATAAGCATAAACATAGCTAAACAGAAATCTGTTTATCTAATATTACATGTGATTTAATATGCTAATCCAGTGAGTCTTTCAGCTATTAATATGCTTTGTCCATTCCTCTCTATACTGCTGATAATTAAGTTTATTCCCCAACTGTAAAGGACTTCCTAGAGAATAAGTCTCCAGATAGTGAACCCTCTCTTAAGTCCGTTAGAGGCTTCCTCTCACTGACACTTAGTAGGTAGGACTAGTGGTGGTTAGTAGGTAGGACTGATGGTAGATTGGTAGAGGATTTGCTTTTGCTTTGTTTAGAGCAACACTGTCCAATAGAACTTTCTGTGATGATGGAAATTTTCCATAATTCGTACTGTCCAATACGGTAGCCACTAGTGACATGGGCTCTTGAGCACTTGAAATGTGGCTAGTGAGACTGAAGAAATAATTTTTTAATTTAATTTTAAGGTAAAAAGTAACATCTGGCTCAAAGCTACCATACTGTACAAAGCAGATTTAGAGGAATGGAGGAATGCCACAAAGAAAACAAGTAGAAGAACTCTTTATGTGCCACAACATAGTGCTGATATAGGTTTTTGCAAAACTCTGCTTGCAGTTTCCAGCAGATACTCTTGCTTTGTTATTTACTCAGTATGAGTTGAGGTAAAGCCTGAGGTTGAAATCTTCCATACACAAAAAAAGTCTTCTAGTCAACCTAGAATTATTATTTGAGCTATGATTTCTGCCTGCCCTGTGTTCAAAGGGACTACACTATCGATGGTTTGGATCCCCAGGATAGTTGAGAAAAGAGCCAGGATAAAGGTACCTCAAGCACTTAACGGTACTGTACTTACCTTTGAATTTATAGATTTCTCCTCTTCCCCATCTACAAATGGAATGTTCACGCTAACCACCAGTGGAGACTTGCCCCGACCAATATTCATCCCCAATGGAATGCCAAACACTGTTGTGCCATGTGGAACAGAGAAGAACTTCACAAATGGAATGGTGAATGGTCATGTGCCATCTCTTCCTGACAACCGCTTTACAGGCTACATCATTGCAGTCCACCGAAAAATGGTTAGTTAAATGTTAGCCAAGTTACTGCTGGGCTTGCCAGTCTCATTTGTGGGGCATAGTCATTTTCTGTCTTTGCAGCATCTTCATTGAATTTATGTTTGCATATGGTAATGGAGTGATTACAGCCAGGATTTATTATCACACATGATGGCCTATGTATGAAAGGACATTCCTCACTCATATTAAGACACAGCAGTATAGCAGATGCATCAGAGTCCTACTTTCTTTAAGAAGTTTGTGTCTCCTATATGTTCATGTAAGGAGCTCTGTTGGCAGAACAGTTAAATGCTCCACTGCTAACCGAAAGGTTGGCGGTTCAAGCCTGCTCAGTCAGCAGCTCCGTGGCAGAAAGACCTGGCAGTCTTCTACCATAAAGATTACAGCCTAGAAAACCCTACAGGGCAGTTCTAGTCTGTCACATGTGGTCACTATGAGTTGAAATCAACTCGACAGCACCTAACAACACCATACATTTATGTAGGCATGTATATCTTCTCTGCCGTGTAAGTGTGGAGCCTTTGGAGAAGGCGGTTTTTTTTTTGAGGACACAAGAATGTTTTGGGGCAAGATAAGCTGTGCATAATTCCTGCCTTGGTAGACTAACTAATATGTGGCTACTACACTGAAGACTGATTCTTTGATAAAAACAAAGCAAGTTAGGAAAAACTGATCAGTGGATAATTGTTAAAGATATAATCATATATAATGACAATTTGGTAGAGTAGTAATAGCACTGGACTAGGAATTGAGCAGCCTGTTTTAGTTCTAATTCTGCCACTACATAGCTGATTGAACTTTTTAAGCCTCGGTTTCCTAATTTTGTAAAATGAGGCAGTGGGGCTGCTAGATAATTTTTAAGATTCATTAGTCACCCCTACCTCTGTTCAGAATTCTCTCTAGTTTTCTGATTTCCAAGGGACAAATTACTACTTTCAGTGATGATTAAAGCAAAGTAAACATCAGAATCTGACCAAAACGGTTTAACCTGATACCACAAGATACCAGGCTTGGCTGTCTCTTCTATTTTTCCCTCTTCAGTCTTTGCTTACTCTTCTCTTCAGTCTTTGTCTCCTATTTTCTATCCTATTTTGTTGATGAATTTTTTCTGGTTTCCTTTTTTAATTTTTATTCCCATTTTATTTATTATATTTATAGGATAAAATGTACTGTTCCTTGCTCATTTAAAACGCAAATGGACTGAGTTTAGTAAGGATGCTGGATATATAATCAATACAAAAATCAAGTATATTAATTATATAACAGCAACAAAAGAAAAAGAAATTGTAAAAAAAAAAAAAAAAGAGGGATTGTATCAATTTAATTCCTAAGGCTGGTGTTGGCTTAGGTCACTAAATGAATAATTTCTTTTATAAGGATCAGCACAGAGCTGGTTCTTCCTATGAGGCGGAGGTTAAAGATGTCCCAATGTCCAACTTTTCCAGGCTGCTGTACCACTCCATCATCTCTAACATCAACTATTCCCTGTCCCTTCAGCACTCTCCCTCCTGTCTTTGGGTTCCCTAATTCATGGCAACGTCTCACAGAACTCACCAACTGCATAAAACAAGGCTGGCAAGTCCCAAATTTGTGGGTCACGCGTAGGCTTTCCCCTACCCACGTGGCTGCAGGAGCTGATGAACCGAAACCGGCAGTTCAGACCACAGGCTGCTGGCTCACAAGGCTGTGGAAGCTGGTGAATCAGGTCACACACTAGGCCGCCGGCCCAAGGGACTGTGGAGACCAGCGAATCCTAGAATCGGCAGGTCAGACAGCAGATCTCTGGGGAGGTTAGTTGGTTATGAACCAGTCGTGGATGCAGAAGCAGAGCTGGTGAGTGAGCCTCACCAGGACAAAAACATATATCTTAGATGCAGGCCACACCCCAGGGAAGGGCATAACTTTAGTAAGGGTGAGGCTTGAGTCATGCCCTCCTGCAAAGCTGTGACCCAGTATACACCTTACACTAATCCTGTGTCATCAACATGTAGAGGTCAGGATCCACAACACATAAGGTGGAGGACAACCACACAATACTGGGAAGGAACCATGGCCCAGCCAAATCAACACGTAACCCCAACCATCACAGGTTCCATATACCTTATTTGCGTAGTCTCACTCAATCATTGTGTGTAAGTCACAAAGACCATGGCTTGAAGGGCTGTATTAAGTAATTCATTGCACCGCAGTCACAGAAATTTATTTTCTCACAGTTCTTGAGACCAGAAGTCCAAATTTAAGGAATTGGCAGGGCCATGCTCCCTCTGAACGCCCTAGGGGGAGAATCCTTCCTTGCCTCTTTAGCCTCTGGTGGCTCCAGGCATTCCTTGTTGAGGCTGCATAACTCCAATCCCATCTACACATGGTTTTCTTTTCATTTTCCCTCTGCCTTTCTCTTACAAGGACACTTTTCATTGGATTTACAGTCTGCCAGATAATCCAGGATGATCTCATCTTGAGATCCTTACTTAATTGCGTCTGCAAAGATTCTTTTTCCAAATAAGGACACATTCACAGGTTTTGGGTATTAGGATATAGACATATCTTTTGGGGGGTCACCATTCAACCTACTACAGATACCATTTATCATAGTGTCAAAAAAATGAAGTATCTAGGAATAAACTTAACAAATAATATGTAAGACATCAATACAGAAAACAATAAAATAGTATTGATAGAAATTAAAGAAGACTCAGATATTTTAAGAAATAAACCACGTTCGTGGATTAGAAGACTCAATATTTTAAAGATACCAGTTCTCTGCAATTGATCTATAGATTCATTGCACAATCCCAATAAAAATGCAAATTGTGTGTGTGTGCATGCATGTAACTTGATAAGGTGATCTTATTATGTGAAAGTACAGAGCACCAAGAATAGCCAAGACTTTCTTGAATTAAGATATGAGGAATTGATCTACTGTATATCAAGATTTATCTTATAAAAATATGATACTTAAGACAATAGATATTAATTCAAAAATAGACAAAGAAGCCAATGGAATAAAATAAAGAACATAGAAACAAGTGTGAACACTTGATTTATAACAAAGATGGTATTGCAGAACAGTGAGAGAGTTTTTTCAGTAAATGGTGCTGGAACAATCGGATATCTGTATGAAACTTGACACCTACCTCTTAACCATACAAAAATCAATTCCAGGTGGACTGTAGAACTAAATATGAAAAGTAAAACAATAAAACAGCCCCTGGAAGATAATAAAGATATATTTATGACCTTAGTGAAGGGGAAGACTGCTTAAATGAGACAGAGAAAGCACTAACTGTAAGGGAAGATACTGGACTTCATTAAAATTAAGAACCTTAGTTCCATCAAAAGACATTGAGAGTGAAAAGGCAAGTCTCGGAGTAGAAGATTTTCGTAACTCATAACCAACAAAAAGGACTCAATCCAGAAACTGTAAAGAACTCCTATAAGTCATTAAGAAAACAGTTCAGTTAAAAAAAATGGTCCAGATACTTGAATAGGCACTTCACAAAAAAGTTATCCAAATAGCCGATAAACATATGGAAAAGTGATCAACCTCACTAGTAATCAGGGAAATGTAAATTAAAACCACATTAAGATACCACTGCACAAGTGTTAAGTAGACTGATAGTGTTGGTAAGGATAATGGAGCATCAGGAGGTCTTATGAGAGTGTGAATTGATAGAGCTACTTTTAAAAATAAGCATTTCTTCTCTTAGATATCCACCCAACAGATACATGCACCAGAAGATATGTAGGGGAATGTTCACAGCAGCGTTATTTGTAATAGCCTAGAACTGAAAATACCAATGACCATTAATGGTAGAAAGGATAAGGAAATTGTGATATATTCTTACAGCAGAATATCATACAGCAATGAAAATGAATGAAATTATAGTTAGTCCTAACATAAATGAATCTCATAGACATAACATGGAGGGGGGAAAAAAACAGACACAAAAGAAAATTTATGGTTCTGTTTATATAAACTTCAGAAACAGGGAAGATAAGTATTTATGTATGCATAGGGTATGAAACTATAACTAAAAGCAAGGAAGTGATTACCATAAAAACGAGTATAACAGTTACCTTTGGGAGGAATCAAGAGGGAGGCTCTTGCAATACTGGCAGTATTCTGTTTTCTTGAACAGAGTGGTGATTACACAGCTATTTGCTTTATGATAATTCTTTGAAATATACTTTTACACCCTTTGAATTAGAAGCCTTTGATGTAAAGTGATTTTCTGACCATATGGACGATGTTCCAGGGTACTATGAGGTGACAGCCTAGAGAACTCAGGGATACATCTGTGACTTGAAATTGCCCTTAAGCACAGCTCCAGCTGGTCCCATCAGCTGAAATAATTGGGGGAGTCATGTATTTCTCTGTCTCTTACTTAGCGAGCATTATCAGATTGTATATTAAGCACTCAAATGTGCTATTTAAAATCTTTCTTAGAAAACAACTCCTCAGTTATCATGTACATAAAGTATTATAGTATATATAAAGTACTAGGTAAGTGGTAAGCATTACATACAGAGTTTTCTAATTGTTGAACCATAAAGCTATATTGTCATCCTGAATTTTCACTTTTTAGCCAGTCATCTATTTCCAGTTTCCTGCATGAACTAGCCAGTTGCATTTGGGAATGCTTAAAATTAGTTTTACCACCTGTCTATCCCAAGTCAACTCCCTTTCCCCCTTATTTCTGTGAAAGACACCATTCTTCCATGCCAAAGGCTAAAAACTGAGAGCGTTCTTAGTTTTGTTTTTCATTATAAAACCCCATATTCAGTATATCACTATGCTCTTTAAGTTCTTCTTTCAAAATACTACTTGAATTCATAATTTCTTCATTTTCATTGCCACCTTCTTCTTTCAGACCTTTTTGACCTCATGGTTCAATTATTTTGAAAGCATTTTATTTTCCTTCTACTTCTCTGTGCAAGGTAGAAAAGAAGGGAGTAAAGCAAGGCAACATAGGCAAGAATATTCAGAAAGGTAAAGGGAGAAATAGTGTATTGACACAGCAGCTAAATAGCAAGCCAGTTTCAGGAAAGAAAAAAGTGATTACATGGATCAGAGAAGTTGAAAAGTATGAAAACTGAAAAAGCTTAGTAGTGTAACCAAGTAAAGAAATACACCAAGAATTTGGCATATTTAGGTCAGGTGAGAGAAAACGCCATTAAAAGAGGACAAGAGGAAAATTCCTGGTGAGGCAGAACGGGGAGCATCATCCTTTGAGGAAGTGAGCAGGTCTGGGCTGCCTGGCACTGAGAAAAGTTACCTTCGAGAGAATGAAAATGGTCTGGGATTAGAAAAGAGATATATTGAGAAGAATAGAAGAGAGAGATCATTGTGGTTCCCAGGTGGTCTCATTTATAAATTAGTAAAATAAATCATTTATTAAGAATTTATAGTGGAGGAAAAGTGGAGGTTTAAGGAGAGAAGAACTAATCTAAGTTTTTAGACTTTTAAAAAATAGTTGTACTGAAATGGAGTCTTAAAATCATGTATTTAGCTAAGCTTGAATGAATAATGACAAATGTTTGAGAATCTGAAATAAAGAAGGATCTTTTCACATAGAAACTAGTTATCCCCTAGTGAGTTTATACGTTGTTGGTTTAGCCTTTCTAACTACCACGTAAGACCAAACTTTTTATAAATTACTGTCCAAGAGTTCAGCAGCTTTTTGAGCAGTCCTCAACTCCCACCAACTCTTCTATTATACTAAACTTTGGTTTTATGCAGTAGCCATTTCCAAGCTAGTACTATACAATATCTTTATATTAAGGAATATCATAAAAATCTCCTTAACATACTCAAAGCAAATATTTTGAAATTTTATCTTACTTTTATTCTATCAGATATTTAAAAAATAAGAGAGTAAAGCCACTTAGCTGCTTTTAGGAACATGAATAATGTCATGAAACTAAATAACTGGATTTCACACTCCACAAAAGTTTGGGAAGCTTATTCTGAGAAAATTGCATTTTGAGGGAGTTTTTTATTTACTGGCATGTTTTCTAGAGAAATGGTTTTAATTATTAAGAGCCTTGATGTATGAAAGTATTATTAGTTTTTACGTGTGATTCAGTGTGTGTGAGAAACGTTTGTGAGAGAAAACTGTAGTTTGAAAATATTAGATGCTGAAAACCAAGTTTGATAGGCAACGATGCTCAAATTGGCAAGACCTCAACTTTTCAGTGATCCCACTTTAATTCGCCATTCTCTTCATACTAATAAAGATGATTTCATAAATAAAGAGAAGAAAATGGTAGTGATGTGTGTCATTGGCAGTCTTAGCAAAAGGAAATGAAGGAATCAGAGGGCTATCTTCTCAGCTCTCTCTTCTTTTTGTTTGTACATATAGATGCGAACAGAACTTTATTTCCTGTCGTCTCAGAAGAATCGCCCCAGCCTCTTTGGAATGCCACTGATTGTTCCATGTACTGTGCATACACGGAAGAAAGACCTGTATGATGCTGTTTGGATTCAAGTATCTCGGTTAGCCAGCCCACTGCCACCTCAGGAAGCTAGTAACCATGCTCAGGATTGGTGAGTTCAAGAGATCAACCTAAGACCTTGTGACTTCCAGCTCTGGAAGGGTAATAATTATAATTTATGTGAATTCTGTGTGATTCTATGTCAAATTAACTACTCTTTTAAGAACCATCTAGTGAACAGACCAATTCAACCATTTGATTTGATATTTTGAGTAGGAAAGAATATACAGCTTCCGTTAGTCACCTAGACCTTCCGGTGTCTGACAATCCTTCCATTCTCTAATTTCTTGCCTGAATTCCTCCTGTTAATGTTTCAGGTAATATCTTTGTCTTTGGTTTATTGCAAAAGTAGAGGGTTTGATTTCATCAGGAAATTCATATCATTAAAAAAAAAAGTTGCCGTCAGGTCGATTCCAGCTCATAGCGACCCTATAGGACAGGGTAGAACTGCCCCATAAGGTTTCCAAGGAGCAACTGGTGGATTTAAACTGCCGACCTTTTGTTTAGCAGCCATCACATTTAACCACTGCACCAGGAGACCTCCGTAGTCCTCTGAAATTCAGAATGGGAGCAACAGTGTGCTTATATATATATGATCTCTGAAAATTTTCATGCTGTAACAAATGATTCAGTTGGATTGTTTCCATACTATGTCATTTTAACATGGAATAATTTTATTAAGTCTGGGTAAAGAAAGTAAGCATCTTCTGTTTTCTTTCCATTCCCTCTACCAGTGTTCTGTTGGATTAGTAAAGGTATTTACTTTGTATTATTGTTGGGATCTGATGGCTCATTTATATCTCAATGGAATTGCAGATTGTTTTGTTACTATCAGGATGCAAGTAAGAGTTGTGCTTCTGTGTTAACTGAGTAAAGAAGTTCTCTCTGCTGATGACTATTTGTTATGGTACAGGGTCTTTTGATGATTAGGATGAGACTGAAGGTAAATAAATGTTAAAGGAAAACTGCAAGTAATAGATAAGCAGTTTAGTTGGTAAATGTGTTTAGTAAAAATGACAACTGGACTAGCCTAAATTTTAAGTGAAAGTCTGAGTGAATTAAAAGACTTCTAGATGAAGATGTATGAATTAGATGTTGATTATGAGGGAAACAGGAGTTTAAGCTGGGTTTTCAGCCTGAGCAGTTGTTGGTACCATTTAGAGAAATGAGGAAGACTGGAGAAGGAACAGATTTTGGCAAGAGATGACAGGAATCAAGTTAAATTCAGCATGCCTATTCTGTTATATATCCAGAACACAGTGGTTAAGAGCCTGGCTGCTAACCAAAAGGTCAGCAGTTCAAATCCGCCAGCTACTCCTTGGGAACCCTATGGGGCAGTTCTGTGCGGTCATTGTGAGTCAGAATCGACACGACGGCAACGGGTTTATTATATATCCGAGTAGGAAATACACCTGATTGTTCTTTGCTGGAGATAAATATGCTTGTCATCAACAAATAGTTGGTATTCATAACCATGAGACCAGATGATGTCACTTAGAAAGGGAGAGTTAGATATGGACGATGCCCAAGATTTAATTCATGTGGCATTCCAACATTTAGAGGTTGAGAAGAGAAGGAGGAGGCAAAACAGGAGTTTGAGAATAAGCAGCCAGTGATGTAAGAAGAAAACCAGGAGTGAGTAGCATTCCAGAAAGCTCAGTAAAAGAAGTGTTTCAAGGAAAAAGTGATCAGCTGTTTCATGTACTATTGATTGATTAAGAAAAAGACTGGTAATTAACTACTGGATTCTGTAAAATGGCAGTCTTCAGTGGCCTTTGCAAACCTGTTTTAGTGGAATGGTGTAGATGAAGGAAGGCATGGAGGATGGAGTGGGTTAAAGAGAGGATGATCCTGCAGACATTAAAAAGATAATAAGACCTTATCTTTTAGAGATACACACTGAAATATTTATGGATGAAATGATATAATGTCTGTGATGTCCTTCAAAATAATCTAGTAGGGGCCTGGGGCAAGATGCAATAAACAGCTGCACACGCCCCCCCCACCCCAACACACACACACACACACACACACCAAAAAAAAAAAACCAAAACACAAACAGAAACTGGCAGAATCAATTTTGTCAAAATAGGAACCAGAAAAATGTGACATGTAAACAAAAAGGAAAGCTTTGGGTTTCTCCTCACCTGTGTCCCATCCCCTCCTCAATTCAGTGTGGCCGTCTTAAAGTGGCATCGAACCACACTTCCAGAGAGGGAAGGGAGTCTAGTCTCTGTGTCTAGATACGAAGTGTCTAAACAAGGCAAATGCATAGGGACCAAAGCTTATTAGTAGTTACCAGGGACTAGTGGGCAGAAGAGAGCGGGAGTATAGCTGAAGGCGTACTCAGTTTCTGTTTGGGGTGATGAAAAGTTTTTTGAAATGGATAGTGGTGATGGTTGAACAGCATGGTGAATATAATTAATGTCACGGAATTATACGCTTAAAAATTGTTAAAATGGGAATTTTTTGTTATGTATATTTACTACAATAAAATTTTTCAAAAAACAAAGAATCTAGTGGAAGTAGGAAAGGATATAGATGAAATAAGTGGCCAAAAGTTGATGATTATTATAGCTGAGTGATGAATACATGGGGGTTCATTGTACAATTCTCCATTTTGTGAATGTTTTTATCAGTAGATTTTAAATTAAATGGACAAATTTCTGGAATTAAGGTCTATGCAAAAAAGTAATTATTTTGAGGGACAGGAGGAAGGAAGAAAGTAAGGATTTGAGATTAGAGATTTCAGTTGAGTCAAAAAACTGTTATAGTAGTGATACTAGAGTAAGTGATCTGAAAAGATAGGAGATGGTGGTTACAAAGGTAGAATACTTAGAAGTGAGGTGCTGGAGATGGTAAAGTTTGTATTGACGAAGTCTAGAGTACGATCCTTGGAGAGGGTGGCTTAGATAGGGTGGAGGAAATTATTGTTGGAAGTGAAGAGGCCAAGGTATTATTGAATTTATTACATTGATGTTGAGGTCAACAAGAATAACAGAACTGATAGAAATACAGTGAACCAGATGCTAAAATCTTTAGTGAATAAGGAAGAGATGCACTTCCTAAGGAGGAATAGCAGTGTTACATTCAGTAGCACATGCTACAAAGAAGTTAAGTTTTTTTAGAACAAAGGAAGTAAAAATGATCTAGAGAGGAGTAAGGAGGAGACCTATATCACCTCCAGGTTCTACCATGTATGGGATGTATGAGAATAAATATCACTTAAGAGGCTGTAAGGGAAGAAGTGTCCTCTGCAAAGCCAGGCTTCAGCTAGAGCAAAAAGGCAAAGGAAGTGTTGAGAAGAGAAGTGCCACATAGGTCCCTGCAGGAGTGCTGTCTGCTCATTTTGTCCCTTTACTGTTCTTTTGATTCTTCACTTATCATTCACTTACATTTGGACACGATCCTAGACAGTATGGGCTATCAATATCCATGTATGACTGCACAATTGGCTTATCTTGTAAAATTTGCATGGACCACATGGACTCATTTAGGGCATCTGGTAGCCTAGTATGTCCACCCTGCTGTAAGCAGGAATACAACATGGGAGTCCAGAGTGTGGTTGGTACAGGCCACAACTAGTGGATTAGGTTAAGCCACAGTGAACAGTCAGCCTGAGCATACTGCTGTGACAAATGTTCCTTCCTAGGGTTACTTAAAGGCAAGATGAAAAGGAGTTGGACCCCAAGCCAGAGATGCTTCTTATACTATATATGTTCTCTTCTGTTTCAGTGATGACAGTATGGGCTATCAATATCCATTCACTCTACGAGTTGTGCAGAAAGATGGGAACTCCTGTGCTTGGTGCCCATGGTATAGGTAAAGTGACCTTTCTGCAAAGGAAAAATTTTAGTAGAATTGCAGCTTCAGATAAAGTACCTTTTTAATAAGGTTTGCAGGTTTGAGACTAGCAAAGAGCGAGAAGCTTGAAATAAACTTCGGAATTATTCATTCATCTCTTCGTTGTGAGGTCAATAGGTAGATTTTGCTTTTGAGACTTAGTTTTATAAACTCTACAGTTCACACCAAATTCATAGTTTTTGATCAATAGTTATGATTATTCTATTATTCTTGAAAATAAATAAATTTGGCAATTCTGACCCCAGTAGAATATAGTCTGCTTACTAGACCTTGCTGGAAGTCTGTTCTAGCAGGGAAAATACCTGACAATACTAAAGTCAGTCTTTAGCGAAAAGTAGTAAGAGACTTACAAACTGAGTCTAAAATATGCACTGGAACCACGGCTTTGTCACAGTTTCCACTCACCCCCCGTCAGCCCCATAGATTCTTATATACATTTATTTAACATGCCACTTTTCAAACTAGGAAATAAGTAATACCAGATAAATTGCTTGCCTCAGAGCATTAAATAATTGAATTTAGGATTTCTTTGGAGCTGTATTATCTCAAATATTCAATTTCCATATCGTTTATTTACCATAAAGCTCACATCTTCATGTGGATTAACAAGTGGCTACAAAGTGCTTTGAAAAACCAAAGACTTAAGAAATGTTAATTATCAGCATGATTCCCTGAAATATTAATGATTATAAATATTTGTCCATTTATCAGACTCTGAAGCTAAAAGCCCATTGTGAAGCCCAAGAAAGCAGAGATGTAGGATAAAGAAAACTTAGAATCGTTCATAATTATTTCTTCTTCAGTGAATCCTTTTTCCCCCCTTTAGATTTTGCAGAGGCTGTAAAATTGATTGTGGGGAAGACAGAGCTTTCATTGGAAATGCCTACATTGCTGTGGATTGGGACCCTACAGCCCTTCACCTCCGCTATCAGACATCACAAGAAAGGGTAAGTACTCAGGGCCACCATAAGATGGTGGTTTTTAATATGTGCAGTTCATCCCAGTTTAAATATATCATGCTATTTCTGTTTTAGACAATTTAAATAGACCCAGAAAAGCGTGTATTGGCATCCTCTATGACACTTATTAATATATTGACATTACGCTTGAGTTTCTCTGTTTTCCCACTACTAGAGTTAATTGTATTGGGGCATTTACATAAAATAGATCTTGAAACAAAATCCTGGGTGTAATTAATAAGTTGTATTATCTGGCCATGGTATATCAAGCAGGAAATCTCTCTCTGCCTGTTCATTAAATATCAGTGAAGCTACAGGATTTGGTAACCACAGCTACTTAGTTCAAAAGCATTCCAGTGCTATAGCTGCTGCCCTTAATGGATATAGTCATCAGAGAAATTAGAAAAAGGACTGAAATGTTTCAAGACTGGACATTGAAGAGTAGGACTCAATGGCTGTTCTTTAAACTTGTCACTCCTCTACTGCCGTTCTCTGACTAGAGGAGTTTTTTAATTTTTTTTTAATATTTTTAAAATTTTTCAAATTAAAAAAGAATAGGAACTGCATACTAAAAATGTTTGCCTCAGGCAGTTTTTAATCAACCAAATATTATTTGAAGAGTAGATTGATGAGGTAGCCTGTGGACAGATACATGAAAAATCTGAGGAATAGTAGATGCAACAGAATCAAGGAAGTTTCTTAATTCACATGAGGAATTGTAGTGGTTTTTGTATTTTATTGCACTTGATTGTTGCAAATTGCCTTCACTATTTCTTAAAGCATTTCCTTTTTGTTAGGATACTCCCTTTAGGTAGGTTAGTGATGGTAATTGACTTTTCTGTCTCTTTGTGCTATTGAGGAGTGAGGAGACTACCAATTTCCCTGCCTCAACTACTCAAAGCTATAACCCTATGCACCATTCTGGGTGTAACTTCCTTTAATTGCCAGCAGTTGTGTCAAGATAGCTTTGTCAGTTTCCCAACTTAATTTTTTTTTTTTTTCTTGTCCCAACAAGAATCAATGCAAGGAATATGACCTTGAATTACCTTGAGATCCCTCAGTATGCCCCACACACCCTGAGGCTACTGGCAGCCTCTCTAGCCAAGGATGAGTATCATTGTGAATAGTTCCCAGATGAAAGATCAGTGGGCTAAAGCTAAAGGAAGCTGAAGAGAAGTTGATGTCCCAGCAGATCACACTCACTATAGCAAGGTAGTTCAGTAACCTCAGCCATGCCTCCTTTGGGAAGAGGAGAAATTTTAGCAACTGATAGAAAAATTCCTAAATCTTTGGCAGCACAAAATCTGTTAAGACATTATTCTGACAAGACACTCCTGTCAGATATGAAAAATTGTCTCTGTAAATCTCTTTCCCTTTTTAACAAGCCCTGTGTGCAGTATGAAGTGCTCTGAAGGACATCCTGTTTATAGGAAGAAGGGGTTATGTGACTGGTTAAATCTTGCCCCACTAACAGTTTCAGTGATACACTTAGGATACCGTGGAAACCAAGTGCTACTGAGATATCCTGCTTTGCCACAGAGTAGGGCCACATGACCTAATCTGTTCTCTTTCTACCTGTGGCCTCTGCATGTGCTTGGTGAGTCATAGAGACAAAGGAAACACACTGATTAAAAATTAAAATTATTGCCAATAATGCTTTATGTCTTTTATTCCAGTGATTTCCCTTCTAGAAATTCATCCTAGGAAAATACTTTAAAATATGCAGAGAAATATTCGTCATAACATTTTTTAGGATAGTGAAAAATTAAAAACAATTTATATTTGTCCCATATTAGAGACATGGTTAAATAAAGCATGGTGTAGTCATTGGATAAAATACTATAGTCATTGAAAATGATGGTATTTTTATTTTACTGACATATATGGGGATGTAATTATGTTATATTTTTGAAAAAGCAAAATACAAAATTGCGTATACTGAAAACATCCCTTCAATTAATAAAATATATATACCATTTAGAAATAGTACAGAAGACAACCTGCCAATATTTTGACAGTAGTTGCCTCTGTATTAAGAATATAAAGGATTTCCCTGCTTTTTTACATTTTTTTCTGCTTTCCAAAATTTCTACATGAATGCTTTATGTGGTAAATGGAGGGGGAAAAAAAACTAGACAGCAGTTACTCTTGTTCTTTGTTTTCGTCCCTTGTCTGGACCTCCCATTCCTTAACAGAAAATTGAACTAGATGACTTCTTAGAGTTCCTTCTTTTTTTAATAGTTTTATAATGTGTGAAAGTTACTGCTTTATTCCCTATGTTTTGTGTTAAGGATGAGCTGTTAAAGCAACATGGAGGAAAAGGTTGATGTTGTTAGGTGCTGTTGAGTCAGTTCTGACTCACAGCGACCCTGTGTACAACAGAACAAAGCACTGCCCAGTACTGCACCATCCTTACAATCCTTGTTATGTTTGAGCTCATTGTAGCAGCCAGTATGTCAGTCCGTCTTGTTGAGGGTCTTCCTCCATCCTCACAGTCCTTGTTATGCTTGAGCTCATTGTTGCAGCCACCATGTCAGTCCATCTCGTTGAGGGTCATCCTCTATTTTGCTGACCCTCTACTTTACCAAGCATGATGTCTTTCTCCAGGGACTGGTCCTTCCTGATAACATGTCCAGAGGAATATTCTAAGGAATATTCTGGCTGTATTTCTTCCGAGACAGATTTGTTCGTTCTTTTGGCAGTCCATGGTACATTCAGTATTCTTCACCATCACCGTAATTCAAAGGCGTCAGTTCTTCTTTGGTCTTCCTTATTCAGTGTCCAACTTTTTACATGCATATGAGGCGATTAAAAACACCATGGCTTGGGTCAGGCGCACCTTAGTCTTCAAGGTGACATCTTTGCTTTTTAAGACTTTAAGGAGGTCTTTTGCAGCAGATTTGCCCAACGCAATACGTCGTCTGATTTCTTGACTGCTGCTTCCATAACTGTTGATTCTGGATCCAAGTAAAATGAAATCCTTGACAGTTTCAGTGTTTTCTCCATTTATCACGATGTTGCTTATTGGTCCAGTTGTGAAGATTTTTGTTTTCTTTAAGTTGAGGTGTAATCCATACTTGGATCTTCATCAGTAAGTACTTCAAGTCCTCTTCACTTTCAGCAAGCAAGGTTGTGTCATCTGCATATCACAGGTTGTTAATGAGTCTTCCTCTAATCCAGATGCCCTTTTCTTTTCCATATAGTCCACCTTCTCAGATTATTTGCTCAGAGTACAGATCAAAGAACTATGGTGAAACGTTACAACCCTGACACACACCTTTCCTGACTTTAAAGCACACAGTATCCCCTTGTTCTGTTCAAACAACTGCCTCTTGATCTATGTACAGGTTCCTCATGAGCACAATTAAGAATTCCCATCCTTCGTAGTGTTAGAATTTTGTTAGGATCCACACAGTCGAATGCTTTTTGCATAGTCAATAAAACACAGGTAAGCATCTTTCTAGGGGAAAGGAAGAGGCTACCTACAAGTAATTTAGACTATTTAAACAACAGTAGAGGATCTGAGATGGATCCCAAGAGGTAAAAGGAATCTTTATCATTTAGGGAAATTTTATCAGTGAGTAGAAATTATTGTTAGTCTGCAAATATGGACTAATATTGGTCTTCCTTCCTCCCTTCTCCGTCTAGCTCTATAGCCTGTGTCCACAGAAGATATGGTCAATAAAATAAACATTCTTTACTAGCTTACTGTAGTTTATGGTTGGCCATAAAGCATGCCTGGTAGAGATAATAGCGATAATGCTTAACTGGCTATGATAAAGAAACACTGCTTGATCTGATACACGTCTTTAGTTACTCATTCCAGTTACTGTGATATATCATGTTTTCTTTGGAAGCATATCAGGTTTTCCCTTGGGTGACCAGCTCAAAAAAGATGGATAATAGTTAGTATCTTGTTATTGAGGTATTTATGTTCAGGGAAAAGGGAACATCAGTGACCTAAGGTCAGGCTAGGGTCCTTTTCTAAAAAAAAAATTTCCCCTTTTAAAAAACGTTCTTTAAAATGAATGGTGATACAATGCTAAAACTCCTAACTGCATGATCAAGCCCAACCCTGATAGTTTTTAGAGGCATGTAACAGCCTGTGACTCAGCTGTTGCCTCATGTAGGGAAGAAGTCTCGCCTCATGTGCCTCTTCCAGACTGAATGTCCTTAACTATGCCTGTGTAATCTAGGCAGCCCAGTGTTCCCCTCCTGAGTTTCAGAAGAGAAACAAGAGTGAAATGGCCTCTGGAAAGGAAGAGTAACCAGGGCAGTGGGATGATGGACAGCGTGTGACCTTTACCAGAAAGAGAGGCAGTCGTTTTTGGACTTGTAGTCCAGGCTCCACCCTGGGATGAACTGCCCCTGCATGAAATCATGGTAGCGTTCAGAGTCCTGATCCTATGCCTCTCCCACCTTCCCATGCATTTTAGAGACCGAACAGAAGAGTCTCAACTTCCTCCTCGTTCTTGCGTGCTTGTTAGGTAGTAGCCAGGAGTGGGGGCGGGTGGGATTTTTTTCCTTTTCTGTTGTATTCTAGGTCCTCCCTCTTACACATCCTTATGCTCCTGTCCCTCTCTGCTGTCTCTCCTTTTTATGCTTACCTCCTCTTGCTCCATAGGCTAGCACGCTGGTTAACAGGACCGCCAAGGTTTTGTGCTGGTATTAGGAGACTTAACAAAAGCAGCACACTCTCTATGGACTTGCTGTTCCTTTTATTGTCATCTCGGATAAAAAGGCCCCATGAGGCAGGGAACAGACAGCGATACACATGCTGTTCTGATAACTCGGTATTATATTGTGTCAACATGCAAATGAGTTGTATCCTGTGGGATTTAACGCTCTGGTGTGTTGTGTTCTCGTGGCTAGCTTTTCTCTACCCTTTCCTACTTAATCCAGATCTGGCATCTGTGTTTCGGTGTATTACTTCTCCTAGTCTCTGTAGTGTCTGCAGCATACTAATAATACTTTGTCTTTCTGGTTGCAGCTCACATGTAAGCTGCTTTAGGATTTCAAAATTGTGAAATAGTTCCTTGTTTGTTTTTGCTTTTGTCATTTTGACACATTCAGAAATTTTTCAAGAACAGCTGTGGTCATATCAATTGAAATTTTACCCAGGATGTTGTTTAATGTGATATTTGTGAATAAATGTGCAGATGCTATACATACTCAAAGAATCCATTTGGGGTTTTATATATAGATATGTATTTGTTTGTTTTGTTTTCCCTCATATACGGTAAGATAAAGGTAAGAGGTTGATACATACCCAAGTACCCATTTTAAACATGCCACCCTCCCACGCATTCCTTCTGTTCCCTCTACCTGCAGGTTGTGGATGAGCACGAGAGCGTGGAGCAGAGTCGGCGAGCACAAGCTGAGCCCATCAACCTGGACAGCTGTCTCCGTGCTTTCACCAGTGAGGAGGAGCTGGGGGAAAACGAGATGTACTACTGCTCTAAGTGTAAAACCCACTGCTTGGCAACCAAGAAACTGGATCTCTGGAGGCTTCCCCCTATTCTGGTATGTTACAGCCCACCTCTGAGACAACAGAAGTCTGGCATAAAGGAATGAAGCCTTGAACAAACAGGAGCTTTTGTTATTTTTGAGAATAAGACCCTCCCTCCAGCAGTGTTTAAAACACTTTTTCTGCACAAAGGTTTTTTGTTGGGCACGGAGATGAACTGTTCTACAAATATTTGTTAGTTCCTGTTTCTGAAGAGCTGATAGCCAAGAAGAGAGAAGTCATATAGACCAGTAACTAATTCAGCGCAGTATGTGAGAAGTGCCACAAGTGATACAATCTGGTAAATTTGAATTTCAGGAGAGATTGAAAGTCCCCCCTGGCTGTATGGATAGCGGAAGCTTTAGGTGGGGCCTTAAACAAACAAACAAAAAAAAAAACATTGCCATCAAATCGATTGCAACTCACAGTGACCCTATAGGATGGAGTAGAACTACCCTATAAGGTTTCCAAGGAGCAGCTGGTAGATCTGAACTGCTGACCTTTTGCTTAGCAGCCGAGCTTTTAACCACTGTGCCTCCAGGGCTCCAGGCAGGGCCTTAGGAGACAATAAAAGGACAGCTGAGCCTGGACCCCAACACCCATCGTGCTTGGTTACATGGCCACTGGCACACTACTGAGTGAATTGTGTGTGTACATGCACACAAGCGCAGTGGGCCTTGTGCGTGCTTGTAGATTTGATTTACTTTTGCCTGCTCCCTTCATGGATTACGACTGTCCTGTTCCTTGTCAGGAGAGTTTGTATTAAAAGTCTTCCTATTCTTAGAGGCCTAGATGTTAAATTTGGACCTGCTCTTGGGTTATTCTGTCTGCCCTGTCACTTGATTTCACTTCTGCATTCAGCTCTCCTATCTTCTGCTCCTCCTTCATCCTCACCTGGAAGGAATACACAGAATCACTGTACCAAAAAGAATTGGTTGGCATTCAACCATTTCAAGAGTCAGCATATGATCAAGAACCGATGGTACTGAAGGAAGAGGTTCAAGCTGCACTGAAGGCATTGGTGAAAAATAAGCCTCCAGGAATTGATGGAATACCAACTGAGATGTTTCAACAGATGATGTAATGCTGGAAGCCCTCATTCATCTATGCCAAGAAATTTCGAAATGACTGGAAGAGATCCATGTTTGTGTCCATTCCAATGAAAGGTGATCCAACAGAATGTGGAAGTTATCAAACAATATCGTTAATATCACACACAAGTAAAATTTTGCTGAAAATAATTCAAAAATGGTTGCAGCAGTACATTGATAGGGAACTGCCAGAAATTCAAGCCAGATTCAGAAGAGGACATGGAGCAAGGGATATCACTGCTGATTTCAGGTGGATCTTGGCTGAAAGCAGAGAATACCAGAAGGATGTTTACCTGTGTATTACTGACTATGCAAAAGGCATTTGACTGTGTGGATCATAACAAATTCTGGATACCATTGCAAAGAATGGGAGTTCCAGAACACTTAATTGTGCCCATGCAGAACCTGTACATAGACCAAGAGGCAGTCATTTGAACAGAACAAGGAGATACCGTGTGGTTTAAAATCAGGAACAGTGTGTGTCAGGGTTGTATCCTTTCACTATACTTATTCAGTTTGTATGCTGAGCAGATAATCCAAGAAGCTGGGCTATATGAAGAAGAATGCAGCATCAGAATTGGAGAAAGACTCATTAGCAACCTGTGATATGCAGATGATACAGCCTTGCTTGCTGAAGGTGAAGAGGACTTGAAGCACTTACTGATGATCAAAGACTATAGCCTTCAGTACGGATTACACCTCAACATAAAGTAAAAATCCTCACAACAGGGCCAGTAAGCAACATCATGATAAACAGAGAAAAACATTGAAGTTGTCAAGGATTTCATTTTACTTGGATCCACAATTGATGCCCATGGAAGCAGCAGGCAAGAAATCAAATGATCTGTTGCATTGGGCAGATCTGCTGCAAAGACCTCTTTAAAGTGTTAAAAAGCCAAGATGTCACTTTGAGGACTAAGGTGCACCTGACCCAAGCCATGGTATTTTCAGTTGCCTCATATGCGTGCGAAAGCTGGACAATGAATAAGGAAGACCGAAGAAGAATTGATGCTTTTGAATTTTGGTGTTGGCGAAGAAAAACAAGCCTGTCTTGGAAGAAGTACAGCCAGAGTGCTCCTTGAAAGCAAGGACGGCAAGACTTTGTCTCACATACTTTGGACATGTTATCAGGAGGGGACCAGTCCCTGGAGAAGGACATCATGCTTGATAAAGTAGAGGGTCAACAAAATAGAGGAAGACCCTCAACAAGGTGGATTGACACAGTGGCTGCAAGAATGAGCTCAAACATAGCAACGATTCTGAGGATGGTGCAGGACTGGGCAGTGTTTCATTCTGTTATACGTAGGGTCGCTATGAGTTAGGAGCAACTCAGTGGCACCTGTCTGAGTCATCTAGTGCTGCTGCAACAGAAATACCACAAGTGAATGGCTTTAATAAAGACAAATTTATTTCTTCACAGTAAAGTAGACAAAGTCCAAATGCAGGGCGTCAGCTCCAGTGGAAGGTTTTCTCTCTCTGTTGGCCGTCTCACCAGTGTTCCCCCAGACTAGGAGCTTCTCCGCACAGGAAACATGGGTCCAAAGGACACACTCTGCTCCTGGCATTGCCTTCTTGGTGGTATGAGGTCCCCCTGTCTCTGTGCTCACTTCTTTCTTTTATATCTCAAGAGATTGCCTCAGGACACAAGCCAATCTTGTAGATCCAGTCCTGCCTTACTAACACAACTGCCACCCATCCTCCCTCATTAACATCATAGAGGCAGGGTTTACAACATATAGGAAAATCACGCAGTACCAGGAATCATGGCCCAGCCAAACTGACACACACATTTTTGGGGGGACATAATTCAAACCATGACGGCACCTGAGGACAACTTTCATTCTCAGTAGATATTGGCTAGATTCATGACCCAGCACAGAGCATCGATTCATGTCTTCATCCCACTATTCTGTGAGAGACTGTGAATGTTGGTTTTTCCGTCCTCATGCAGCTTCCCAGAGAATTCTGTGAAACTAGTATATGAATTCTGCCTTCAGCCCACTCATCCATATACAAATATACAAAATACATATGTATTTTCTTATTCATGTCACATCCTACTACTCTTTGAGACTGTGAATTTAGGTTTTTCCTTCCTTAGGCCAAAACAACTTCCCAAGAAAGGATGCCCAAGAAATTAATAACACTGATTGGCTAGCTTCAAGAATGGGAACTGGGTGGGAGGGAAGAACAGGACAGGGGCAGGCTGGGGACAAGGTAGGTGGGGAGGGGGAAGACTTTTTTTTTTTAATTGAGGTGTAATTAACGTACAGTTAAATGCGTAGATTTTAAATGTTCCGTTTGATGAGTTTTGACAACTGTATACTTGTAACCACCACCCAAAACATAAATACATTTATTAAAATCATGTTTTTGAGGTCTTTAAAGAATAAATGTTACATATTCTTGAACATTCGTATGTGTTAAGCCTGTTTTTAAAAACGTAAATGTAGTATCTTTGCAACCCTTTAACATAAGTGTTTTCTACTTTTTTTTCTCCAGATTATTCACCTTAAACGATTTCAGTTTGTGAATGGCCGGTGGATAAAATCCCAGAAAATTGTTAAATTTCCTCGTGAAAGTTTTGACCCTAGTGCTTTTTTGGTACCGAAGGACCCAGCTGTCTGCCACCGGAAGGCACTTACACCACAGGGGGACGACCTCTCTGAGCCACGGATTCCAACAGGAGAAGGGAAGAAAGTTGATGCCCAGAACTCAGCTGGGGAAGAAGATGTGCTCCTGAGCAAGAGCCCGTCCACACTCAGCGCAAATGTCATCAGTAGCCCGAAAGGTGAGGAGGCTAGGGGCCTAGGTGGTCACGACAGCACCCTGGGGGGACTTTCCTGGGGCTCCTGTAGACTGTGGATTTCCCTCTGTCCTCCACCCTGGAGCAACAGTTTAGTGGAGTGGAAGGAACCTATCTGGAATCCAGCCTATCTGGATTCGTGCTGCGTGACTTTTAGCAAGAGATGCAGCCATCCTAAATCAGTTTTCTTGTCTGAAAATTGGAGATAATATCAGGTTCACAGAGTGTGAGGATTTGATGTATGAAGTGTGAAATACTGACATATAGTAAACATCAGTGGTAGTTGTCATTCTTGCTCCCTTACAGCAGAGGTTCTCAAAGTGTAGTGCGGGAACTCCTGAGGGGGGTCCCTGAGACCCTTTTGTTCATGTGGGTTCTATCTGTCAATATTTACCATATTAGAAATTATATAGGGGGTCTAGAGGGTCAAGACTGTTTTCATAAAAATACTAAGAAATTATTTGACTTTTTCACTGTTGTTCTCTCACAGTGTACTGTGGCGTCAGAGACAACATGACATGATAACGCCGTCACTTTGACAATGAGATACGTGCTTGTTTATTCTTATGTTTTGAAAATCGCTCCATTTTAATTTCTAATATGGGAAATACTGATAGATATAACCCACATAGACAAAAGTTCTAGGGGTCCTCAACAGTTTTTAAGTGTGTAAAAGTGGGTAGGGAACTATGACCAAAAAGTTTAAGAACCACTACCTTTCAGGATTGTTGTGAGAGGTCAAAATAATACATAGAGGTCCAGGTACTGTGCCTAACAATATTACATGCTTAATAAATGGTGGTCATATTTTTTGTCTAATATTTTACAAAGAAGAAGAGTATGTATTTATAAAACTCCTTAGTCTAATAATAATACCGTTTTTAACTGAATCTGACATAAATCATCTTTGTTATTTTCTAAGTCTGTGGTACTTTATATTTTCAGGACGTTGCTGCCTGTAGGGGCTTGGCATTGAGGAAGATAAGAATGTAACTTACTGGGTGCATAATAGGAACTAAAGAACAGCCAGTCTGTGTTCCCCTATCTTTATCTTTATATGTACACTTATGAAATTGGGTTCAAAATTAGCATTTGGTGATGGGTTTAACTTGTGACATTTGAATTTATGAATCTTTCTTCTCTTCCTTTCACAGGTTCACCTTCTTCATCAAGAAAAAGTGGAACCAGCTGCCCCTCCAGCAAAAACAGCAGCCCTAACAGCAGCCCACGGACTTTGGGGAGGAACAAAGGGAGGCTCCGGCTGCCCCAGATCGGCAGCAAAAACAAACTGTCGAGTAGTAAGGAGAACTTGGATGCCAGCAGAGAAAACGGGGCTGGACAGGTTTGTGAGCTGACTGATGCCTTGAGTCGAGGGCACATGCTGGGGGGCAGCCAGCCCGAGCTGGTCACCCCTCAGGACCATGAGGTGACATTGGCCAATGGATTCCTTTATGAACATGAGGCATGTGGCAACGGCTATAGCAGTGGTCAGCCCGAAAACCACAGTGAGGAAGACAGCACTGATGACCAAAGAGAAGATATTCGTGTTAAGCCTATTTATAATCTGTATGCAATTTCGGTAAGTGGTTTGTTTTTCGGTTTTCAGAGTGATCTGTACTTTTCAGTGGTTCGTTTGTCTGTCTTCATTCATTCAACAAGCGTTTATTTATTCAGGGCCTGCTTAATTTCTAGTCATTGAGCTTGGTAATGGAGAGACAAAGCTAACAGTAGATATCTTGGCCTTCTGGATAGAGTCCAAGGAGTGTGGTGAGGGGATGGCCATGTAATCAGAATTCATCGGAATTAGAACCATGATAGAGGAAAGCACAACGCAGGAGGACGCTAACCTAGACTAGGGACCCAAGAGAAATGGACATTAGAGCTTAGTTCTAAAGGATAAGTAAGAATTAACTAGCCAGAGAAGGGAAGGTGGAAGGAAGATGGGCCCAGACAGAGGCACCAGAATGAACAAAGTTAAGGAAGCACAAGAGGATATAACTATTTCAAGCAAAGATCAGAAGTTTATTATAACTGGAGTCACAGGTTCAAGTCATTCACAGTTGTGTGTTCCTCAGGGACTTTTGGGAGTACCTGGGTGGTGCAAATGGTTAACACGCTTGGCTGCTAACCGAAATGTTGGAGGTTTGAGTCTACCCAGAGGTGCCTAGGAAGAAAAGCCTGGTGATCTACTTTCCAAAAAATCAACCATTAAAAAAACCCTGAGTGGGGGGCAAGATGGCGCTCTAGGCAGAAACACCACGCCGTCCCTCCACAGCAAAGATCCGAAAAACTAAGCCTAACAGAGAATCAACAATCCTGAAACCCTAGAACACCAAATGAAGAGATAAAGAACTCAGCCAAACACCAAACGGAGTGAGAATACTAAAAGAGAACGGAGAGCGAGGAGAGACTCAGGCAGAGATTCCTTACCAGCTAACGCAGCGCGGATCCACCATCTTGGATTCCTATCGGAGACCAGCGAACGGGAGAGCAGCCTTGCAGAGCATCTGGTCGGAGACAGAACGACCGGTAAACTGCGGTGCGCGCTCTCCCACCACCCACCCCTCTCCGCCTCAGCTGGGGATCCCCTGCTTTCCGTGGCCAGGGTCCCTGGGCTGGGGGGCGCCGGTGCTTGGATTCCGCGCGCCTGGGCTGGCGGCTTTCTGGGAACTGTTTGCTGGCAGCTAGCGAACCTTTTTCTGCCGCCTCCCCCTCCTTTTGCCTGGGTGCCTGGTTCCGAGTGCCGTCTCTGCTCTCTCCTGCGGGGCTGTAGGGCTGCGTTCGGGCGTGTGGCTGTTTCTAGGTCTGGGCTCCCGCGCGGGTGGGATCCCGGGGCCTTTGTTCGTTGGCCCCTCTGCTTCCCGTGGCCACGGTCTCTTAACCCCGAGACTACCAGCTTCTTGGAATTCGCGCCCCTGAGTGGGGGCTCTCTGGGTCCCATTTGTAGGTACTGACTGCTGGTGTTGCCCTTTTCTTTTTTTTTTTCAATTTTATTTTTCTTCCTTTTTTGATTAGTTTTGTCATCTTTTACCTCTTTTTCCCTTTTGTCTTTCTTCATTGCTTAATTTCTCGTCTCTCTATCTCTTCCTTCTCTTTCTGATCCCTGAATACCAGGCGATGTATGTCTCTGTACCTTCTGGCCAGGCTGAGCTGTGAAAATTGAGACCGACTCCCCCAGACCTCATAGCTGCATCGGTGGGATCCCTGGGAACTTTGCAGTTCTTTAACTTTTCTGATTTTTATTTGTTCATTCTTTCCTTTTCTTTCTCTTCCCCCTTCTGGTTTCCTCCATCCCATAGTCTCTCATCTGTACATTCCAACGACAAGCTCCCCTAGCATTATTTTATGTTTGTACGCTTTTTGCTCCTCCTCCTCTCTCCTCTCTCCCATATCCAGCTTAACTTCACACATAACCATCTTCCCGCTGCACCCTACCTACCTGCACCGTGCACTAGACATCACACCACTAAGCGGTGCAGGCACGCCCTATTGGAACCTGCCCAGCACTGTCTACCGACCGTCCTGGTGGCTGCGGTGAGTGCCACAAGCAACCCGTCCCAGTGGCTCCTCCTCAGCTAGATCTGCCCAGCTGTACCACAAGAACGAAACAAACAAAAAAAAAATCTACAATCAATAAACGAGAGAAATATCTACTGAATGCCCCAAAAACAGCAAACAATATCAAAACATTTACAAAAACAAGACAAGATGGCTCCAATAGGCGTCCAAATTAAAACACCAGATAACTCTCCTGTGGAAGAAAATGCACTAGAAGTACCTGATACGGAACTCAAATCACTAATACTCGGAATTTTCCAAGAACTGAGGCAAAAAGCTGACAAACATGAGGAAAAAATAGACAAATTTATGGAAAATACAGACAAAAAATTGGAAGAATTCAGGAAGATGATGCAGGAACAAAATGCCAAAATAAATTCACAACTCGAAATTATACAAAAACAACAATTAGAAATCCAAAAGATAAACAACAAGATTTCAGAAATGGACCGTATCATAGAAGGGCTGAGAAGTAGATCTGAAACCATGGAAGACAGGATCAGTGGAACTGAAGACAAACACTTGGATACAACTCTGTTTCAGGAAAACTCAGAAAAAAGAACAAAGAAAAATGAAGAGACCCTGAGAGTTATGTGGGACACAATTAAAAGCAAAAACTTACGAGTGATTGGCATACCAGAACAGGGGGAGAAAACACAAAACACAGAGAGGATCATAGACGAACTGCTGACAGAAAACTTTCCCAATATCATGAAAAATGAAAAGCTGGCCATCCAAGAAGCTCAACGAACCCCATATAGAAGAGACCCCAAAAGAAAATCACCAAGGCATATCATATTCACACTCGCTAAAACTAAAGACAAACAAAGAATCCTGAGAGCAGCTCGTGAAAAACAAGAAGTCACATACAGAGGAGAAACAATAAGACTAAGCTCAGATTATTCAGCAGAAACCATGCAGGCAAGAAGGCAATGGGATGACATATATAAAATCTTGAAAGAAAAAAATTGTCAGCCAAGAATAATATATCCTGCAAAACTCTCATTCAGATTTGATGGTGAAATTAGGTCATTTCCAGATAAACAGAAACTAAAGGAATATGCAAAAGTCAAACCAAACTTACAAGAATTATTAAAGGGAGTTCTTCGATCTGAGGACAAACAGCTTCAGCCCTCAGGCAGGACCTAGGACCTAGGACGCAGGTTCACATGAACCAGATACCATTCTAGGAACTGAACTACAGAGGACTTTCCAAAAACAAAAGATATACAACAGGGAATCAGAGAAATCAATCAAAGGATGACAACAACATCAAAACAATGAAAGAGGGAACAAACGGCATAGGTATAGAACCTTCTAAAGGAGAGGAAGGCAAGGCGATACCAAGTAACGGTAGACTGCTTCAAAATTATAAAGATAAGGGTAAAATTCATGGTAACCACAAAAAAAGTTAACAAACCAACTCATAAAAATAAAGACGAAAAACATAAAGTCTCAACAAAAACAAAACCTACAAAAACAAAAGAAATGAACACAAAATCCACAAACAAAAGGAACTCAGCACAAGAGAGTAAGAAGAACAAAGAAAACTTCAGCATCACAAAAAAAAGCACTACAAAATGACAGCAACAAACTCACATCTATCAATAATTACACTGAACGTAAATGGACTCAATGCACCCATAAAGAGACGGAGAGTGGCAGAATGGATAAGAAAACAGGATTCATGAATTTGCTGTCTACAAGAGACACACCTTAGAAACAAAGATGTGAATTTATTAAAAATCAAAGGTTGGAAAAAAATATATCAAGCTAACAACTATCAAAAAAGAGCAGGAGTGGCAATTCTAATCTCAGATAAAATAGACTTTAAAACAAAATCTACCATAAAAGACAAAGAAGGACACTATATAATGATTAAGGGGATGATCCATCATGAAGACATAACCATAATAAATATCTATGCACCCAATGACAGGGCTCCAAAATACATAAAAAAAACTCTAACAGCACTGAAAAGAGAAATTGACAGTTCCACAATAATAGTAGGAGACTTCAACACACCACTCTCAGTAAAGGACAGAACAACTAAAAAGAAACTCAGCAAAGATACAGAAGACCTAAAGGACACAATCAGCCAACTGGACCTCATAGACATATATAGAACAATCCATCCAACCGCTGCAAAGTACACATTCTTTTCCAATGCACATGGAACGTTCTCCAGAATAGACCACATCTTAGGCCACAGAGCAATCCTCAACAAGATCCAAAATGCTGAGATAATTCACAGTATCTTCTCTGACCACAATGCCATCAAGGTAGAAATTAACACTAGAAAGAGCAAGGAAAAAAAATCAAACACATGGAAACTGAATAATAATCTGCTTAGACATCAATGGGTAATAGAAGAAATCAGAGATGGAATTAAAAAATTCCTAGAATCAAATGAAAATGAAAACACATCATACCAAAACCTTTGGGACACAGCAAAGGCAGTCCTCAGAGGACAATTTATAGCAATAGATGCACATATCAAAAAAGAAGAAAGGGACAAAATCAAAACATTAACTACAGAACTCAAATAGAAAGAGAACAACAAAAAAAGCCTACAACCACCAGAAGAAAGGAAATAGTAAAGATCAGAGCAGAAATAAATGAAATAGAGAACAGAAAAACAATAGAAAGAATCAACAAAACCAAAAGTTGGTTCTTTGAAACAATCAACAAAATCGACAAACCACTGGCCAGACTGACAAAAGAAAAACAGCAGAGGACACAAATAACCCAAATAAGAAATGAAATGGGGGACATTACAACAGACCCAACTGAAATAAAAAGGATTATAACAGAATATTATGAAAAACTATATTCCAACAAATTTGAAAACCTAGAGGAAATGGATAAATTTCTAGAAACATACGGCCTACCCAAACTACAACAAAGTGATATTGAAAATCTGAACAGACCCATAACAAGAGAAGAGATTGAAAAGGTAATAAAAAAACTCCCAACCAAAAAAAGCCCTGGCCCAGATGGCTTCACTGGAGAATTCTACAAAACATTTACAGAAGAGCTCGTACCAGTTCTACTCAAGTTATTTCAGAGCATAGAAGAGGAAGCAACACTTCCAAATTCATTCTATGAAGCCAGCATAACGCTGATACCAAAACCAGGCAAAGACATCACAAAAAAAGAAAATTACAGACCAATATCTCTCATGAATATAGATGCAAAAATTCTGAACAAAATTCTAGCCAATAGAATTCAGTATCATATCAAAAAAATAATACACCACGACCAAGTAGGATTCATACCAGGTATGCAAGGATGGTTTAACATTAGAAAATCCATCAACGTAATCCACCACATAAATAAAAGGAAAGAAAAAAATCACATGATCATCTCAATTGATGCAGAAAAGGCATTTGACAAAGTCCAACACCCATTCCTGATAAAAGCTCTCAATAAAATAGGTATAGAAGGGAAATTTCTCAACATAATAAAGGGCATCTATGCAAAACCAACAGCCAGCATCATTCTTAATGGAGAGAGGCTGAAAACATTCCCCTTGAAAACAGGAACAAGACAAGGATGCCCTTTATCACCACTCCTATTTAACATTGTGCTGGAAGTTCTAGCTAGAGCAGTAAGGCAAGAGAAAGAAATAAAGGGCATCCAAACTGGTAATGAAGAAGTTAAACCCTCCCTGTTTGCAGATGATATGATACTATACATAGAAAACCCTAAAGACTCCACGAGAAATTTACTGGAACTAATAGAAAGATTCAGCAGAGTAGCAGGATACAAAATAAACATTCAAAAATCAGTTGGATTCCTATACACCAGTAAAGAGAACGATGAAAAGGAGATCAGGAAATCAATACCATTTTCAATAGCCCCTAAAAAGATAAAATACTTAGGAATAAATCTGACCAGGAATATAAAAGACCTATACAAAGAAAACTACAAAACACTGCTGCATGAAATCCAAAGGGATCTACATAAATGGAAAAACATACCATGCTCATGGATAGGCAGACTCAACATTGTGAAAATGGCAGTTCTACCTAAAGCAATCTACAAATACAATGCAATCCCGATACAAATACCAACAACATTCTTCAAAGAGATGGAAAAACTAATTATTAACTTTATATGGAAAGGGAAGAAACCCCGAATAAGTAAAGCACTACTGAAGAAGAAGAATAAAGTTGGAGGACTCACACTGCCTGACTTCAGAACCTACTATACAGCTACAGTACTCAAAACAGCCTGGTACTGGTACAACAACAGAGACATTGACCAATGGAACAGAATTGAGAACTCAGATGTAAATCCATCCACCTACGGTCACCTGATTTTTGACAAGGGCCCAAAATACATCAAATGGGGAAAAGACAGTCTTTTTAACAAATGGTGCTGGCAAAACTGGATATCCATTTGTAGAAAAATGAAACAGGATCCATACCTCACACCATATACAAAAACTACTTCAAAATGGATCAAAGACCTGAATATAAAGCCTCAAACTATAAAATTCATAGAAAAAATAGGACCAACACTTCAGGCCTTAATACATGGCATTAACAGGATACAAACCATAAACATCAACACAAAAAACCCAACAGATAAACTAGATAATTGGGATCTTCTAAAAATCAAACATCTATGCTCTTCAAAAGATTTCACCAAAAGAGTTAAAAGAGAACCTACAGACTGGGAAAAAATTTTTGGACAGTACAAGTCAGACAAAGGTCTAATCTCCATAATCTACAAGAAAATCCAACACCTCTACAACAAAAAGACAACCAATCCTATTAAAAAATGGGCAAAGGAAATGAACAGACACTTCACCAAGGAAGACATTCAAATGGCCAACAGACACATGAGGAAATGCTCGCGATCACTAGCCATTAGAGAAATGCAAATTAAAACCACAATGAGATACCATCTCACCCCGGCATTACTGGCACGAATCAAAAATACTGGAAATAACAAATGTTGGAGGGGCTGCAGGGAGATGGGAACTCTTATACACTGCTGGTGGGAATGCAAAATGATACAACCATTTTGGAAAATGATATGGCGTTTCCTCAGAAAGCTAGAAATAGACATACCATTCGATCCAGCAATCCCACTCCTAGAGAAATAAGAGTCATCACTCGAATAGACATATGCACACCTATGTTCATTGCAGCATTATTCACAATAGCAAAACGATGGAAACAACCTTGATGTCCATCAACAGATGAATGGATACACAAACTATGGTACATACACACAATGGAGTACTATGCAATGAGAAAGAACAACAATGAATCTGTGAACCATCTCATAACATGGATGAAACTGGAGGACATCATGCTGAGTGAAATAAGTCAATCACAAAAGGACAAATATTGTATGAGACCTCTATTGTAAAAACCCATGAAAAAATTCACACGCAAAATGTAACAATCCTTGTTGGTTACCAGGGATGGGGTGGGGGGGAATACTAAATAGGTAATAGGTAAGTGGTAACTTGGGTGAGAGGTGAGATAGTACATAGTACAGGGGAAGCTAACACAACCTGCACAAGGAAAGGTCATGGAGGCCCTATAGACACATCCAAAACCCCTGAGGGACTGAGTTGTTGGACGGAGGGCTCTGGGGACCATGATCTCGGGGAACATCTAGCTCAATTGGCATGACACTACTTATAAAGATAATGCTCTACATTCTACCTTGGTGAGTAGTATCTGGGGTCTTAAAAGCCTATGAGCGGCCATCTAAGATACTCCACTGATCTCATCCCTTCAGGAACAAGGGAGAACAAAGAGAACAGGATACAAGGAAAAGATTAGTCCGAAGGACTAATGGTCCACAGCTACCAAGGCCTCCACGGGACTGAGTCCAGTACAGCTGGATGGTGCCCGGCTACCACCAATGACTCCTCTGACCAGTATCACAACAGAGGGTTCTGGGCAGAGCTGGAGAAGGATGTAGAGCATAATTTTAACTCCCAAAAAAAAAAAAAAAAAAAAAGAAGACCAGATTTACTGGCTTAAAGAATACTAGAGAAACCTCGAGAGTGTGGCCCCCAGACACCCTTTCAGCTCAGAGGTGAAGTTACCTTCGAGGTTCGATGTTAAGCCTGGGAATGGACAGCCCAGTAAAACTAAATGGGACTAACGAGGTACAGGAGTCCGGTGACAAGGGCCAGAAGGCAGAGGGAGAGTAGGAAACTGATGATAAGGAACACAAATTGAATAAGGACACTGTCGATGTATTGTGAGATTGTTGACCACTGCTATAGGGCAACATTTGTAGTAACTATTAAATGGGAGGCTGTTTTGTCCTGTAAGCCTTCATCTTGGGCGAGAATGGCAGCACAATTGGAAGAGCATAGTCAATATCACTTAAATGTGTAAGTAAAAAGTTTTGAAATGGTGTTTAAATAAAATAAAATAAAAATAAAAATAAACAAATGAGACTAAAGAGGTACAATAGTCCACTGACAAGGTCCAGAAGACAGAAGGGGACAAGGAAGTCCCCTGGTGATAGGGAACACAAGGTGGAGTAAGGATATTCTTGATGTGCTGTGAGATTGTTAACCATTGTCATAGGGCAACATGTGTAGTAACTGTTAAATGAAAAACTATTTTGTTCTGTAAGCCTTCATCTTAAGTGAGAATAACAGCACAGTTGGAAGAGCGTAGTCAACGTCACTGAACTGTGAATGTAGAAATTTTTGAAACGGTGTATCTTTGGCCATCTGTAATTTTCATCAAAAAAAAAAAAAAAGGTTGAGAATTTAGAGGCTTAATACGTTGTGGGGTTGTTAACCAATGTCATAGAACAACATGTGTACTACTATTTCATGAGAAACTATTTGCTCTGTAAGCTTTCACCTGAAGTACAATAAAATATAAAAAAAAAAAAAAAAAAAAACCTACGGAGCACATTTCTACTCTGACACACATGGGGTCGCCATGAGTTGGAATCAACAGCAACTTTCTTTTTTTAAGGGGATTTTTATTCTGAAAAAATAATTTACTACTTTAAAATGGTTGTTTCACCCACACAAGACTTGGAGTTTCTGGCTTTTGAATTTTACTTTGTTTGTTTATAGATGATTCCAAAACATCTATTCTTAACCACCTAAACTATTGGTATTCTCCTGCTAAGATCCTAGGACTGTGCCGTGCTGTAGCCATGGTAACATTAACTACCAACATCCTTCCACTTTCTTCTCTCTTGCAGTGCCATTCAGGAATTCTAGGTGGGGGCCATTACGTCACTTATGCCAAAAACCCAAACAGCAAGTGGTACTGTTACAACGACAGCAGCTGTAAGGTAAATACTCTCAGTCTTTGAAAGTTAGAAACAGTGATGTCAGCAGACCTGGGTGGCATTTGTTGAATAATGGACTTTTTCCTGAATAGAAAATAGATATTTCTGTTACTATCAATATATAGATGCCTTTAATATTAAAGAAACAACAGCAATGTGCCGGAGTAGGGAATGAAAACACTGAGTTGTGAATGAAAGAAGGAATTAGTTAATGAGAAAAAGTTCTTGTCTTTTGAGCTTTTGGAATTTGATGGGGGGTTTTTGTTTCATTTTGTTATTGTCATTCTTTTGACTTGTCTGTTGTCAGAATATTTTCCCCAAAACCAACAATGAAAATAATTGAGCTCCCTTTAGGGGCGGATATTAAGGACTAAAATATTAAGCTGATTGGAAGCAGCCAGGTTTAGTATCCAGAGAGGATTGATCTTCCCTCCCCTGGCAAGTAATAAGAGCCCACATGGTGATAGCTTTTTTGTTGAAGGGTTTTCTCGCCCCTTCAGGAACTTCACCCTGATGAAATTGACACCGACTCTGCCTACATTCTTTTCTATGAGCAGCAGAGGGTGGACTATGCACAATTTCTTCCAAAGATCGAAGGCAAAAAGATGGCAGACACGAGCAGCATGGACGAAGACTTTGAGTCTGATTACAAAAAGTACTGTGTGCTGCAGTAAAGCCACCACTCTGGCTGCTAGACAGGCTGGTGGTGAGGGAGATGGCTCCCTGTAGCTGACATTTGGCAAAAGCGGCGCTGAAAGGCAAGCTACATGTAATTATTTTATCCTGTGACCCTGAAGCACAAAATAAAAATCCTAATTAAAATAGCAGTTAATGTAACAATAGTAATAACTTTGTCTTGAAGTGTCTCACACAAGCTCTCTGGTAGAGAACTGTCAGGCAGAGCCCACCGTTAGCCTGTAAACAAAAAGGTTTGGCACCAGCCACCTGGGACCAAATAAGAGCTTAATTGTGCTTGTCCGGATACGAACAAAATGTAGTGAGTATAGAGTTTACCGATAATTATAACAAAATACTAAGAATTTCCTTGGAGTCAAAGTAAAAACATTGTAGTGTTGTCTGGGGACGACATGATATGCTACCTCCTTTTTCCTGAAGTTTTATTCCACTATACTGACAAGACAAGGAAAGCAAGATCATGAAGGTGTGCAAAGGATTCTTATGGCATGGACACAGATTTTTAGACTTATTTTTCAGACCATTTTCCCACTGTTTGTATGTCTTTCTTGCTTTTTGTTTTTATTGTGTATGAGACACAGCCAGTCATTGGTGGCAGGAGGTATACAGTGGTCAGTGTGAAAGGGAAGAATCGCTAAGAGCTTTGTGCCTGCTACCCAGGGCCTTGGCTGGGAGACCCTGTCGAAAGGAAAAGCCTCCTGGGAAATTATTTCAGGTAGAGGCATCTTACTTTTAGGATACTTGAAGTGTCCTCCAAAATGTATCCCCAGCTGCTGACTGTGGCAATGTTTGTAACATCTTCACATGCACGTGTTGCACAGAGTTTCTGGGCAGAAAAGCTGCATCAGAGCTAGAGAGTGTTTCACAGTTAGTGGTTGTTTTTTGTTTGTTTTGCACTTTAAAAAAAGGAGAGAATACATGCAAATGAGCTTTTAAAAACTTGTTCTATTTGATGGCTGTAAGGGCTGTAAATGAACTCGATTGGGGTATTTCCCATCATTTTAAATTCAAAAACAAAACACTTCCTAAACATTGATAGTTCCTATGGATTTTTAATGAAATTGGTGGTTTTAGGAAATAAACTTTAGTTTTATTTTGTTTACATGTCCTTTTTGTTGTTGCCCACAGTAGTGGGCATCAAAATTTTTGTTTCTTTGCTCACTCCATATTTTCCTTTGATTATTCAAGACTGGAACAAAGATAGAAATGTTATTTATTTCAAGCTTTTTTTTTTTTTTTTTTAATTTTTCCTGTGTTATTTTTTAACATATATTTGCAGTAGTTTTTTTTTGTTTTGTTTTGTTTCATTTTTTTGGTCTTTTTTTATTCAGTTGGACGCTGGAAGTTGATTCTCATTAATTACTAGATTGCATCAGCCTTCCTTCTTCATAGGCAGTAGGTACCAATGTAATTAAGCATTTGTATTTTGATATCTGAGGTCAGTTACTATCCAGTCCTTAGAGCATTTGGAAAAGTTGTCTTAAATGGCTACCTAAGTTGAAACCCTTTTCAGAGGAAGACTATTATTGCAAGTAGGAAGGAGTGGCCTTACATCATATGTGATGAAGTCAGAGAAAATGCAGACTTTATCGTTTCAGGATTTTCAGTATACAAAATCTGTCCATTCCTACCAAGATAAGTCCCATGAAAAAGTGGAAGATTTTAAATGATTTCCTTACGTATATTTTATTTAAGCAGGTAGCACAATCTACTAATGTTGTTGGATCTGTGTTTGTTATATTGGTTGTAATTAATTTTTTTTAATTCATGAATTAGCAGAAATTTTATTAACTTAACTATTAACTACATTCACCTTGTAAATTACTGTATAAAACTTGTTGACAATGCACTGACTTTAGAAAGATGTTAATGTACATAAATAGAGTGTAAATAAAATAGTGTTGATGTACTGAAATATGAACTGTATAAAAAAGTATTGGTAATTGTATATGGAGTGTACCTGTTTGTCTGTAACTATTATCCAAACAAATTAAATACTGTGGATGCATCTGTGTGCTCTGTTTTCCCTCTACACGAGTAAACACAGATGTCAGAGTCTTCAGCTTCTTTCTGTGACCCTGGTCTAATCATCCAACTTGAATAGTGCCTGTCCGACTCTCAGAGTCAATACTCCATCTCTGAAGGGCTGGAAACTATTGTAAGGGTAAAACAAGATACCTGGAGTGACCAGGTGATTGGATTTAAACCCTGCTAACATCCCTGTTAGGAAATTATTTGGAAGACATTAAAGTGGGGAGAAGGGTAGAGAGCAGATGGTAAACTGAGAATTGGCGGAAGAGATTCTACAGTTTTTTGTTTTAAATTTTGTTGTTGTTGAGAATAGACACAGCATAAACAAACCAATTCAACAGTTTATACATGTACAATTCAGTGACATTGATTACATTCTTCGAGTTGTGCACCCGTTCTCACCCTCCATCTCTGGGTTGTTCCTCCTCCATTACCATAAATTCACTGCCCCTTGAGGTTCCTACCTAATCTTTCAGAGTCGCTCTTGTCAGTTTGATCCCATATACATAGTGCTTAAAAGAGCACAGTGCTCAAGGTAGACATTGTTTCCTAGTTAAGTTAAACTATTATTTGGTTTTAAGAAGACTTCAGGGGATATATTTCGTTTAAGGTTTAACGATTATCTCAGGGCAATAGCATCAGGGGGTTCATCTAGCCTCTATGGCTCCAGAAAGTCTGGATTCTGTGAGAATTGGAAATTCTCTTCTGCATTTTTTCCCTTTTGATCAGGATTCTTCTATAGAATCTGTCATCAAAACGTTTAGTAATAGTAGCTGGGCACCGTCCAGTTCTTCTGGTCTCCTAGCAAAGGAGACACTTGTTCATGGAGACAATTATCCACACTTTTCATTTCCTCCTCCTGTTCCTGACCCTCTTTCCTCTTTTGCTCCAGGTGAATAGAGACCAATTGTACCTTGGATGGCCCCTTGCAAAGTTTTAAGACCCCAGGCACTATGCCAGGAACTAGGAGGTAGAGCAGAAGCACTAAAACACCTTATTAGGTCAGTTAACTAGGATGTTCCATGAAACCTTGAAACCAAGGAAAATACCATGAGGTGTTTGGTTGTACATAAGCAGACTCAGCAGTTACTCTTTTGTTGTTGTAAATATATCTGTTGGTCCTACAACAGTTTTTGTGCAGATTAGGAGATAAAGAAGAGGCTTTCATTTGTATGATGCCTTGGAATGACCCAGGGCTTTTAGGGGGTGCTGAGAAACCAAGATGTCCCTAGCTCAATTGGCATAACATAGTTTGTAAAGAAAATGTTCTACATTCTCCCTTGGTGAGTAGCTTCTGGGGTCTTAAAAGCCTGTGAGCAGCCGTCTAAGATACTCCACTGGTCTCACCTCTTCAGGAGCAAGGGAGAATGAAGATAACAAAATACAGGGGAAAGATTAGTCCAAAGGACTGATGGACCACAACTACCACAGCTTCCATCAGACTGAGTCCAGTACAACTAGATGGTGCCCAGCTACCACCACCGACTACTCTGACAGGGATCACAATAGAGGGTCCCAGACAGAGCTGGAGAAAAATGTAGAACAAAATTCTAACAAGAAAAGGACCAGACTTACTGGCCTGACAGAGACTGGAGAAAATCTCGAGAGTATGGCCCCCAGACACCCTTTTAGCTTAGTAATGAAGTCACTCCTGAGGTTCACCCAGAGGTTTGACAGGCCCATAAAACAAAATGAGACTATGAAGGGGCACACCAGCCCAGGGGGAAGGACTAGAAGGCAGGAGGGGACAGGAAAGCTGGTGATAGGGAACCCAAGTTCGAGAAGGGAGAGTGTTGACACGTCATGGGTTGTTAACTAGTGTCACAAAACAATATGTACTGTTGAATGAGAAGCTATTTCTAGAAACCTTCATCTAAAGTACCTCAATAAAAGATAAAAAAAGATTTATAGCCTTAGAAACCCTATGGGGCAGTTCTACTCTGTCCTGCAGGGTCACTATGAGTTGGAATTGACGGCAGTGGGTTTGGGTTTTGGTTTTGGGTATACTTAACATTTTCCAAAAATAAGAAATAATGTATAGAATTAAATCAGCAACAGTAGAACTTGTTTATGGAAAAGAACAGAAAGAATCTAAAAAGTCATCAAAAATAAAGCTTTTTTTTAAAGCTTTTTAGAAAAGGACCCGCTTATAGAGACAGGCAAGCATTTTGTTGATAATGGTTTCCGAATGTCTCTGTAAATTGAGAGAGGCTCCTTAAGCCTTCCAGCCTCTCTGGCTGAGGGTAGTGATTTTGCTTGGAGTCTCTCTACCACTTGGTGGCATTGCTGGCTATGGGTTCGTTTTTTACTTGGAGACACCACCATTGAAATGGAGCAAGTAGATCATTTGCCACGTTTTTTCCAGCTATTTTGAAAGTTGAATATAGCACATTACTGGAACGTATAGCCTTGGTGGCACAGCGGTTAAGTGCTCAGCTGCTAACCGAAAGGTCAGCAGTTCGAACCCTCCAGCCGCTCTGCAGGAGAAAGATGTAGCAGTCAGCTTCCGTAAAGCTTTACAACCTTGGAAACCCTATGGGGCAGTTCTCCTGTGTCCTATGGGGTCGCTATGAATCGGAATCGACTTGACGGCAATGGGTATAGCTTGGGAAGTAGGGATCCCAGTTTTTCTTGGTGATGTACAGCAGGGTCCTTAGTGATGAAATCACAAAGTCAGAAATGCACACACCTCTATGATCAGAGCCATACAGGATAGAGCAACAAAAAGAGGCCATCTTTAGGTTTGCCAAACTTCCTGAGCAATGGGAAGGATAAGGATGCAGGAGTCAAAAACTTGGAGGCCTGAGGGACCAAGTGGGAAACCAAAGTCAGAGAAGCAAGTCCGGCATGGATATGAATGGGGAGTGAGCTCCATCTGACCACTGCCATACAAGATTATGAGCGCTGGTGTTACCAATTTTCCCCCTCAAGAGAAGCCAGAAATCCAGATGTTGATGCAAATATCCAGTTTTGAAATGTGGGCAATTTTTTTAAAAAAAATCTTTTTAAACATTGCACTGGCCAAGCTGGATACTGCAAATAAAGTCACTAGTTTACGCCCTCTGCTAGTTAGATAGGTCATGGACTTTGATCCCATTAAGCCAGAGGTTAGATTCTAGTGCTGTTATTAAGACAGCTGTGAACTAAAATAAGTTCCTTAGACTCTCAGGCTTCTCATGACCAATGAGAATACCAATTACTTCAAAAGGTTATTATAAGGAATAGATAAGATACGTAAATAGACGGACTGTGGCCCCTATTAGATACTTAATAGTATTCTTACCCCCTTTAGGGAAACAGAAGACAGGTATACCACAACAGTCATGTTATCAAGTTCATCACCAATCCGGAGCCGTACAGCTAACAATATGTGAGCACCTACTATGCACAGAAAGGAGCCTTGGTGGTGCAGTGGCTAAGTGCTCAACTGCTAACTAAAAGGTCAGCAGTTTGAACCCACCAGCCAGTCGCTCCATGGGAGAAAGACGTGGCAGTCTGCATCCGTAAAGATTACAGCCTTGGAAACCCTATGGGGCAGTTCTACTCTGTCCTATAGTGTTATGAGTCAGAATTGACTCCATGGCAATGGGCTACTATGCAACACAGAGCTCCGAGTTAGGTTCTCTGCGGGCAGTGGTTCCCAACCTGGCAATTCATCAGCATCATGGAAATCAACTAGGAGCGTCTTTAAAATGCTGATTCCAAAATCCCACCCATCATCATCACATTATATCTGTGTTCTCTTTCCCTAAGTAAGGGAAGAATACCATTATTTGAATACCTATTAAGTACCAGGTTCTGTGCCTGTTTTCACTCAGATTTATGGGATCACCCTCTCCCATGCAGTCTAAGAATATGCATTTGAATAAGTCCCTCAGGGAGATTCTTTTGCAGCCAGACTGCACTGGCCTGTAGATTGGTCATTTATGGAAACCACTGCTTCAGGGAATGAATACATGGAGACATCATTATTTCCAGTCTAATTAGGGAAAAATGATATGCATATGCACACACGTGAGTAGTAAGAGTAATTAACCAAAAGCTCCCAGACATAATTATCTCTGATGAAGTGCTGACTGAGGACCTTAGACTGTAGGCTATTGATGAAGTACTTAGGGAAAGCCAAATGGAAAAGAAAAGCGAGCTGGGCCATGAAGCAAGATCAGGATTATATTGCCAGAAGCATGGAGAGCAGTCTAGGCAGGTGCACAGACAACAAAGGAGCAGAGGCAGAATCCAGGTGATGCATTCCAGACAGCCTAGGCCTGTTTGAGCTGAAGGTGCCTGAGGCACATAGAAGATAACAAGCAAGCAGGAACCATGTTCCGAAGGCCTTTGAAGGTCAGCTAGTTACATAGTGCATATATATTGCAAGTATTTTGTTAGGGTTGTCAAATATTTTCATATGGTTTGTGTAAGTCCACACTAATCCGTTTTATGCCGTTTTATTTTTAGTATAGAATAAACTTTTGTTTGCTGTAATTTAACTTTCCCATTTTCATAAATGCACATCTACTTTTGCTGGAGTGAACTTCAAACCTTACTACAGGCGCAAGAGGAACTCACGGATGGATACTAGGATTTAAAGTGCCCAAAAAAGGTCCAAGTAAATGAGAGAGAAAGAAAAAAGCCAGGCAAGAGGTGAGAGGAAAACTACAAGGGCTCTGGGAAGGGAGAAGGCTTGCTGGAGGGAGAAGCCCACTCACAGATAGGTGTGGCCAAGAGAACAAAGGAGAGGGCCCAGGCAGGAGAGTAAGCCTGACTGGTGGAGGCATCTAAGGCCCTTGGAGGAATTTCTCTGCTGCCTTGATGGTTTTTTGGTGCCACCTTTCAGTTCTCCATAGCAGGATCCTCTGCTGCTGATGGCTTAACTCTATTGCATGCTGGGATTATAGATCAGGCAGAGGGAAGCTCCCTGCTGATTTTGGGTATCAGCAGGGAGCCCCCCAGAATGGAGTAAGAAATGCTTGTGTCATTTTCAGAGGATGCTATAGTCCTAAGTTTGGGGCAGTCATCTTAGCTGATGCCATGGAAAGCAATGGACTAGAAGTCACGTTTGCGGTGCTTGTTCTGCACTTTGCAAAGCTGCATGTCCTTGAGCAGGTCACTAGCCTCCTCTGAATCTTAGTTCCCCTTGTGAATAAGGAGGAGGTTGCATTAGGTCAGTGGTCTTCAATTTTTATTTTGAAACATCAGGACCAGATCCTTTCTTCTAATCACATTTTACCTGAAGGGCCAATAGCTGAAGCAGATGATAAGGTTGGACTCGCTCAGGTTGAAGTGAGGTGGAGGGCAGGCTGCTGTCTGAGCAACATCTGAGGGCTCTGGATCAGATGTCCTCTAAAATGCCTTTCACCTCAAAGCGTTCAGAAAGTCGGTCATGGCAGTGGTCCAGCAGCACCTGGGGAGCTCCCAGAGAATGTCCGTAGCAGGAGGACTTGGTGTTCCCAGGAGAGCTCATTTGGTCTGCAAGAAATCACAGTGGCAGCAGAGTGGGCCTTTCCAAAGGCCATTTTGCTATTCTCAGTACATCTGGGCAGGGGGAAAAAGCCAGCCAACCAGGGTGAGGGCTGGTCACTCTCCCTGCCTGCAGAGACCACTGGCAGTACATGCAATCGCCAGCCCACTCCCTGGCCTCTGTCCCAAGGGCTGGACATCTGTAGGAAGCCAGCCCCAGGACCTGTGGCCTTTCATTGTTGTACTAGCTGTAAGCAGTTGCTGCTGCCACTCCTTGTTTGCAGAACTCTTTGTGACTTGGAGCTGCCAATAAACATCCTCTCACTTTTGGAGAGGTAGGGAAAGGGAGAGGCTGAGCTTTTCACTCATTCATCAAATGTTCATTGAGCACCTACTGTGTGGTGTAAAGGATAGTCCTGAGCTTGGAACTGGAAAAGAAGTTGGATTGTTGTTGTTAGGTGCCGTCGGTTCCGACTCATAGTGACCTTCCATACAGCCAACGGAACACTGCCCTGTACTGCACCATCCTCACAATTGTTACGTTTGAGTGCATTGTTGCAGCCACTGTGTCACTGCATCTCATGGAGGATCTTCCTCTTTTACACTGCCCTTCTACTTTACCAATCATGATGTTCTCCTCCAGGGACTGGCCCCTCCTAATAACATGTCCAAAGTATGTGAGACCAAGTCTCGCCATCCTTGCTTCTAACGAGCATTCTGGCTGTACTTCCTCCAAGACGGATTTGTTCGTTCTTCTGGGAGTCCGTGGTATATTCAATATTCTTTGCCAACACCATAACCAAAGGCATCAGTTCTTCTTTGGTCTTCTTTATTCATTGTCCAGCTTTCACATGCATATGAGGCGATTGAAAACACCATGGCCTGGGTCAGGCACACCTTAGTCCTTAAAAAGCATCTTTGCTTCTGAACACTTTAAAGAGGTCTTTTGCAGCAATTTGCCCAATGCAATGTGTCATTTGATTTCTTGACTGCTGCTTCCATGGACATTGACTGTGGATCCAAGTAAAATGAACTCCTTTACAATTTCAATATTTTCTCTGTTTATCATGATGTTGTTTATTGGTCCAGTTGTGAGGATTTTTGTTTTCTTTATGTTGAGGTGTAATCCATATTGAAGGCTGTAGTCTTTGATCTTCATCAGTAAGTGCTTCAAGTCCCCTTCACTAATTGGATAAGTACTTAGATATTTGATGGACATCTATTTGCCAGACCCCATGCTATGCATGTTTCAGTCATTATTTAGTCTCACCGCAGCTCTAAGAGGGATGCATTATCATTCCTTTTCATAGGTGAGGACACTGAGACTCAATGAGGTTAAGTCACTTGCCCAAGATGTCACCCAGATGGGGTATTTCAGAGCTGGATTCAAACCCAGGTTAATCTGGCTTCTCATGTACCACCCCTTCTCCCTCCATATTGGAGTCTGTGATCCATCACTTAGCAACTCTGGGCAAGACAGTCAGTCACACTGAGCCTCAGTGACCTGTCCTTGACAAGGGACTGATCATTATGATCCTGACTACCTTATAGTGTTGAGATAAGCACTGAAAGAGAAAGTAAATTTGAAACCCTTAGTAACTGATAACACTTAGTAACTGAAAAAACTTGTGCAAATGTAAAGTATTGCTATTGCATGGATGTCTTAATCCAGTGCTGATATAATAGAAATACCACAAGTGCGTGGCTTTAACAAACAGAAATTTACTCCCTCACAGTTTAGGAGGGTAGAAGTCCGAATTCAAGGTGCCAGCTCTAGAGGAGGGCTTTCCCAGCTCTGGGGGAAGGTCCTTGTCTCCTTTCAACATCTGCAGGCTCGACGTCCCTTGGAGATCTGCATGTGTCTTGGCATCAATTTTCTCCTGGGTCTAGGAGGTTCTCATAGCAGGAACCCCAGGTCCAAAGGATGCGCTCCACTCCTGGCTCTTCTTTCTTAACAGTAATGAGGTCCCTCTCTCTCTGCTCACTTCTGCCTCCTTTTAGATCCTGTAAGGTAAAAGGTGATGCAGGCCACACCCCAGGGAAACTCCCCTCACATCTGATCAGGGCCATGACCTGAGTAAGGGTGTTGCATCTCACCCTAATCCTGCTTCATCAACATAACAACCATAACCAAATCATGCTTCATTAACCACAGGCAGAGATTAGGATTTACAAAACATAGGACAATTAGATCATAAAATGGAGGACAACCACTTAATAGTGGGAATCATGACCTAGCCAAGTTGACATATTTTAAGGGTACACAATTCAATCCGTGACAATGGGAGAGGAACTGAGTTACTTGAAAGCTGCCTCCACCAGTCAGTTATCCTGGAAGATGAGCAACTCTCAGGCGCCAGTAGAGAGCCACCCAGTGACTCATGATGGAGATTAATATCCTAGGCTTGTTCTCCTCACTTCTGGTGACCCAGGGATCTTAGATGCTAGACAGAGGGAGGAAATGGGGAGCAGAAGGGGAGGAGGGGCTATAAAGGGAGAAATAAAACACTCTAGGTCAAGTCAAGGTCTCCAGCTCCAAACTGGACTTTGGAGTGTCTCACCGTATCTTATCGGGAATTTAAGGGAGGCAAGGATATGATAGTTCCAGAGGTGAGATTGGAAAGACAAGGTTTAATGAACCTGGCAGTCATGAGATTCCTGTGCTCCCACCGGAGCCCCCGGCCAAACCGGGGGCTACCTGATAATGCTTAATCCACTGAGGACAAAGCCTCCCCCCTTTAGCTAGAGCCTTTTCCTTCCTGACCTTTCCTAGGAAGGGAGGCAGAACAATTGAGCCTGACCATTTATTCCAGGTGTTTGTGCCCCCGGCAGCCTGGGCTGTAAACGAAATACCACATGACCATCCGGCCACCATTACAGACCCATTATGTAGCAGGCAGACTCCCCAGCTGCCTGCATCCCTCCCATCCTTCCATTCAATCCTGACTGTGGTGAACCCCAAAGAGGCAGCCGATTGTCTTTTCCCTCTGTTTATGAGCCCAGCTTTGGTTTTCTCATCTCTCCCTTTTGATGGTAATGGAAATGCTAGGCCTCAGTTAAAAAATGAATGTATGTCAGAGACAGAAACAGAGAGAGAAAAGGAAGAGAGAGGGAGAGAAAGGAAGGAAAGAAGAAAAGAAACCAAAAACACCAAACCAAACCCAATTTCAACTCATACTGACCCTATGAGACAGAGTAGAACTGCCCCATAGGGTTTCCAAGGAGCGGCTGGTGGATTCACACTGCCAACCTTTTGGCTAGCAGCTGAGCTCTTAACCACTGCACCACTAGGGCAGTGTGAGCTTGGAGAAAAATTTAAACTCCATAACTGATTTGAAGAGAAATGTTGAAGTCTCTCATGGGCCTGTCACAATGCCCAGATAACATCCCTGTGAAAGTGGCAGCATGGGCACTACTCCTGACAAAGGCTTGGATGAAACATTTCGTCTGTAATCATGTGTAATTTGAAGAAACCTTTCCTCGCCTACAGCCCAGGCCAGCCTCATGCCACTCCATGAGCTGTCACCAAATTCCAAGCAAGTAGTTTCTCCATGAATCAGCTTCTCCTGTGTTGGCTGTGTTGTCCTGGCCACAGCGGGCTCAAGATCAGCAGGGGTCTCTCAATGTAATGACTCAGGTTTCACTGGACGTTACCCTGACTCTTCCTCTAAATATTGATGGTAGCCTGCTGTGTCCTTTCAGCTGCCGTGTCCTATCTGCCGGGCAGGAGTACCTAATCTACTGGTACCCCTCAACCAACAGTGCCACCACTGCCTCCTCTAGGCATCGCCCCCAGACTGGGCACCAGGGTCGAGCTATTCAGTGTTCCTTACACTCCACTGCAGTGTTCCCAAAGCAGAGCTGCTTGTCCCCCACATGCTAGTGTTCTGGTGAAGTAACCCTTTCCGTTTTTATATGCAGCTTCCATTCTCCTTATGACCTGGATGCGAATCCCAGAGGCTGACTGACAGGTGCCACTCTGAATTCCAAGTCCCTCCTCCCATACAATTCTGAAGCTTTACTTGGACCCAGCAGGTCATGCCCAACCCTTTCCTTCAAGAGAGCTGTCTCCTAAGAGGCTGCATGCAGCCACTCATACCATTGACCTGGCAATTCTGTCCCATCAACCTCCAAACCTAATAGGGTGATGCACCCCACAGCTTAATCTGGAGTGAAACCCTGATTCAATCAGCAGCCTCATGGACAGTGTGGCCTGGCCAGGCCCAGAGTATGGAGAGGCAAAGTTACCAAGGGCCCAAGGATTGGGAAGCAGATTTGTTGAAGAGGACACATGGAGCTTGCAGAACAGCGGAAACCGAGGATCAAGCACCTCATGTACCCAGGCCCCACACGTGGAAACAGCTGTTCAAATTGTAACAAAACCAGGTTGATTGTGTCAGTCACTGAAGGAAAGATGACATAAAGCTTGGAAAACCAGGCTTATATCTCGGGACTGCCCAATGGGCAAGGTAAATATTTAGTCCCAGCCCTGGAATTGTGCCTGGTAACTCTGCTCTTTGCTGTTGTTTTTCCTTTTATTCATTCATCCTGCAAACATTTGCTGCCTGCCCCCCTTCTGCATGATCACCCTAGGCCTGGGCCCTTCCATACCCTGATGACTAAGACCTGTTCCTCCAGTCCCTCTCTGCTGGATCTTAGCAGGGAGCAGTGGTCATGGAATGCTTTGAAGAGGAAGTCATTTTTATTTTATTTTTTTATTGTACTTCAGGTGAAGGCTTACAGAACAAATAGTTTCTCATGAAACAGTAGTACACATATTGTTTTATGACATTGGTTAACAACCCCACAACATGTCAACCATCTCCCTTCTCCACCATTTTTTTTTTGGTGAAAATATACATAGCCAAAGATACACCATTTCAAAAATGTCTACATGCACAGTTCAGTGACATCGGCTACGCTCTTCCAGTTGTGCTGCTATTCTCACTTTAGATGAAGGTTTACAGAACAAAATAGTTTCTCATTAAACAGTTAGTACACATGTTGCCCTATGACAATGGTTAACAACCTCACAACACATCAACACTATCCTTACTCGAACTTGGGTTCCCTATCACCAGCTTCCCTGTCCCCTTCTGCCTTCTGGCCCTTGTCCCTGGACTGCTGTGCCTCATTAGTCCCATTTGGTTTTATGGGGCTGTCCACTCCCTGGCTGAACGGTGAAGAAGAGGAAGTCATTTTTAAGCTGGGTCTTGGCTGGCTTGTAGGCTTTACGAGAGGAATCGTGATGGAGGAGATGAACTGGAGAGAGCATACCAGTCTGGGGAACAGCATGTGTTCCCAGCATTTCTGGGCTGGCTTGGTGATTTCTTCATCCAAGTTTCCTTGTAAGTGGGGACTCCCAAGAGACACTTTCAGGCCCACAGCCCTTGGCTTAAGAAGCAACAAGGACTGCAGGGTTTGCAGATCTGGGTTCAGTTCTCATTTCGGTCACTTACTAGCTGGCAAGGGGCAGGTTCCTTTTCTTCTCTATGCCTCAGTTTCCCTAGGAAAAGTGGCAGAACATAGTGGTTTTAAGAGGGTGGGCTTGGGCTTCAAACTGTCTAGGTTCAAATCCTGGCTGTCCTACTTGCTGGCTGTCTTAGTCATCTAGTGCTGCTGTAACAGAAATACCACAAGTGGCTGGCTTCAACAAAGAGAAGTTTATTCTCTCACAGTCTAGTAGGCTAGAAGTCCAAATTCAGGGCGTCAGCTCCGGGGAAAGGCTTTTTCTTTTAGCTCTGGAGGAAGGTTCCTTGTCATCAATCTTCTCTCGGACTAGGAGCTTCTCTGCAAAGGAACCCCGGGTCCAAAGGATGGGCTCTGCTCCCGGCACTGCTTTCTTAGTGGTATGAGGTCCCCAACTCTCTGCTCACTTCCCTTTCCTTTTATCTCTTGTAAGATAAAAAGTGCTGCAGGCCACACCCCACGATATGACCTGAGCAAGGGTGTTACATCCCACCCTAAGCCTCTTTAACCACAGGCAGACGTTATGATTTATAACACATAGGAAAATCACAAAATGGAGGACAGCCACAGAATACTGGGAATCATGGCCTAACCAAGTTGACACATATTTTGGGGGGACACAATTCAATCCACGACACTGGCCATGGATCCTGGGTATTGCATTTCCTCATCTGACAATGAAGAAAATAGATACCCTTCCCAGAAGCTTGCTCTAAGTATTAAATGAGACACAAAGCATTTCAAATAGTTTTACCTTAGTAAATATTAACTGTTATTATTATACTATTATATATGTAGAGAAGGTAATGCCAATGTCTACCCCATGTTCTTCCAATCAGCCATACTGATCGAGGCCAACTATGTGCTCTGTGCTGAACTATATGTTCACAGGCTGGGTTCCCCAGGAAGCAGACAGAGTTTAGCACCCAAGATGTTTATTAGGGAGTGCCTTGAAGACTAACACTGTGGACAGGTGGAGAAGGAAGCAGGATTAAGAAGAAAGAGAAATCGAACTGCCACGCAGGCCCAGTGATAGTCTCCACTGATCCCATGGGGAGGGGCACTTTGGAGTTGGCCTGAGTTGAGCCCCTGTGTCCAGACCTTTATACCCCACATCAATCAGTCACAGGTGGTGGGCTGCCCTGGAGAGGCTGACAGCTGAAGGAGCCTCACTCTGATAGCACTCACAGCAGCTGGGACAGGGCACTCCTTGCTCAGCGTCCACCACAAGCAGTGGACAAAACAGGTGAAAATCTCTGCTGTCCTGGGGATCTGTTCTAGTGGGAGCTTAGGTTCTAAAGGTTGTTGTCAGGATTAAACGAGATAATGGGTGTAAAATACCTAGCACAGGGCCTGGCATAACATAGTAAGTGAGCAAATAGTGATAGCTAAAGGTAGTTAAGTAGACCAGGGAGATCACAAGGGGGAAGGAATCGGAAGAAGAGGTCTAATTTGGGGAGATAGGGCTCAGCTCCCCGCTGGCGTCTGGATCCCATCCTTCCTGCACGTCCAGCTGTGACGTGAAGAGGGCGCTCCACCCCCTGAACCTCTTGAATCTCTCCTCTGTTTGTAAATAAAACCCTGGCATCAGGCCCCTCTCAACTCCACCCAGGTATGGCAGCCAGGCACTGCCCAAGAGTCCCCTTCCACAAAGTGGCTAGGACACTGGGTGGGAGACGGGACGTGAGAAGGGAGCCCTGGAGCCTCCAGCTCAGTCAGGCAGAGGCCAGGCAGAGACCAAGGGAGAAGGAATAAGAGATTTCCCTGGCACCAGAGCCCTGGTGGCACAGTGGTTAAGGGCTTGGCTGCTAACCAAAAGGTCATCAGTTCAAAACCACCAGCCACTCCTTGAAAATCCTATGGGGCAGTTCTACTCTGTCCTATAGGGTCACTATGAGCTGGAATCAACTCAACGGCAATGGGTTTGGTTTTTGTTCTGTTTTGTTTTTTGGTCCTCTCCAGAGTCATTGGAAAACCTGTGAGAAGAAAGTCCACAGGCAGAAGGACCAGCTCCAATGCCCTCTCTGAGGCATGTCCAGAGGGAGCCCAATTCCAAAATCACCTGGAAGGCAAAACCCCTGGGCCACTGCTGCCCCTTGACCCATCTGCTATCAGTTCCTGGGAAGTGTGGCTGGTGGGAAGGAGAGGGGGAATTCTGATGGCTGAGAGAAGGAAATGGCTGTGGCAGTCTCAGTCCATCTGTCCCCTTCTCTTGTCCATCCTTCTCTCTGAGCCTCAGTTTCCCTGAGGTAGGTGGGATGGAGGCAGGGTCACCAGACCTAGTAAATAAAAGTTCAAGATAACAGATAAATTTAAATTTCAAATAAACAACAAATGATTTCTGAGTACTCTAAGTATGTCCCATGCACTGTTTGGGATATACTAAAAAAATTACGTGTTTATCTGAAATTCAAATTTAACTAGGCATCCTGTATTTTAGCTGGCAACCCTAGATGGGCACAGGCCATGTGCTGAGGGAAGCCTGCAGTAAATCCAAACAAGACCGGCCTACTGGCAGACAGAGCCAAAGATGGAGCCTGTGGAGAGATGGGTGCATCAGAGGGCACACTTGGTAATCCTGTGGCTCTTTGGGAACGGGGAGGACAAGGGCTAGAGGAAATGAAATGGAAAACTGATCCCCAGCTCAATCTATCCCCCACAGCAAGGAAGCAGGAGGGTCCCTGGCTGGGGGAAGCTTTCCTTCTAGAGAGGTGGATTCAGCCTGGCCTCAATCTTGACCCCCACCCAACAAGGCAGGGATATGGGAGCTGCAGAGCAGCCCCTGAGCCACAGCTGGTCTCCTTTGCTGCCCCTGAGGTTCTAGGAGACCTTAAGCAACTCTGGGCAAAGGTCAGCTGGGAGGTCTGCCTCAGTGGGCTGCTCTGTGTGTGGTTGGGACAGAGTTCTGGGAGATGTCCCTGGGTGTCAGAGCAGAGAGGTGGGCCCCACACAGGCTCTTGTGGTTTTTCCTCTGGACAGGAGCAAGACTGCCACCCCACCACACACCATACATCTGCTGCGTATGAAGAGGTAAACCAGTGACCCACTCCCTGAAATTCTAAGCCCCACCCAACGTTCCCTAATCTCATCCCTGCAAGCAGCCACTTTCTCCCAATCTGTAGGCCCTACCAATTCTTCGATGCTCTCTCTAGTAAAAAGAACTATAACAATAGCTACAAAGTATGGAACCAGTCCTCTTGGCCAAGTATCTTTGTTCATCTTTGCAGCAGCCCTGTGAGCTAAATGCTGTCATCACCTCCACTTTACAGGTGAAGAAACTAAGGCTCAGGAAGGTGAACTAAATAACCAAGGGCACTGTGCTAGTCAGCAGTGGAAGGAGGACTCAAACCCAGGTCTGTGGGACTCTGGGGCCCATGCTACCCGCCTGTCTGCACCCCTCTTGTGGCCTGTGTTTTGCGGACCTGGTACTACTATGCCCAGCACTCTGCCCTTCAGTGAGGCGTCATTCAGGGCTCAGACTGGTTTTTTCTTCCTAAAACTTTAATCCCTAACACAGACAAAATAATAATGTTTGTTGAAAGACTAAATCTTGTTCCAAATCTTGTGGTCATGTCCCTTGAGGTCATGTCCCTAACCTCCCAGGCCTCCCAGCAGCCGAGGCTTGGAACAACCTGGCGAGCCCCGAAGGCCCTGACTGTGTGCTGTCTGGCCAAGGCCAGGGCTCCGCGGAAGGAACTGCCTTGTGACTTGTCTGTCCCAGAGGAAGCCCCTCCTTGGGCCGCCTGGGTCTGTGACATCGTCTAGCATCCCTAAAGGAGGTAGTGCTTTTGTCCCAATCAGATAAACAAACAGAGCCACTTGGAGACGTGTGCAATGCGAGGTGCAGGACAATGCCCCACCCACAGAGATCCGCTGGAGTTCCTCCCAAGGTCACCACAGGAGCCGGGGACAGCTAGTTCACTGAAGATGGGAGGGCCAAGCTTAGCCCATTTTGCCGGTGGATAAACTGAGGCCCAGCAGGGGAGTAGAGCCTCTGTTGCTAGAATGGAACATGCCAGCAGGGCCTCCAGCTTCCCTGCTTCTTCCCACCCCCAACACACAAAAAAGCTCAGGGCCTCCGGGTCTTACCACACCGTGACACTCTCTGCAGTGTTGTCTTTGCGTAGGCGCCCCCCGGAGTTCTGTGACACAGCAGCCTCTACATGTGCATGTGTGTGCGTGTGTGTGTGCACACACACCCCACCAAGCTTGGCCTCACCCTCCCACTCTCTGCTCCTTGGCCCCTACCCCACAACTCCCACCCCTACTTCTCCTACTCAGAGCCCTACAGATCCTTCCTCAGGCTCCCAGGGTGGGAGGGAGCCCTGGGTCCCTCTCGTCCCTTCCTGCCACCCCCCCCCCCCCGGCCCCCGTCAGATCAAACCACAGGAAGCCGGGCCAGAAGTATGCAAACCGAGAGCCAAGATGGGGAAGTTTATTTTCCAAGAATCATCTAAACACATGGGGAGTATTTTTGGCCCCTGGCTCCCACCTGGGTGCCAAATCTAAATGGGGCCAGAGAGATGGCCCATCAGAGATAGAGAGCAGCCAATGGAGACAGGGTGGGACAGGGTGCTGCAGACCCCACCCTGCCCTGGTCAGAGATGTCTGCCTCCTTTGAATGACTCTGCCAAAGGACAAAGCTGGCCGTGGGAGCCAAGGAGGTGTGAAGTGACCTACATTCTGATGGGTCCCTTAGCTCCTCTCTCAGCCTCAGCTTCCTCATCTGTACAATGGGAGAAATAATACTGCCCTCATCAGGTTGTGGAGTCCCTGGGTGGTGCAAATGGATTATGTGCTGGACTGCTAACTGAAAGGTTGGAAGTTTGAGTCCACTCAAAGGCACCTTGGAAGAACGGCCTGTGATCTACTTCTGAAAAATCAGTCATTGAAAGCCCTATGGAGCACAGCTCTACTCTGACACACATGGGGTTGCCATGAGTTGATGTCTTAGTTATCTAGTGCTGCTATAGCAGAAATACCACAAGTGGGTGGATTTAACACACAGAAATTTATTTTGTCACAGTTTAGAAATCTAGAAGTCAAGGTTCTGGCTCTAGGGGAAGATTTTCTCTCTCTGTTGGCTCTGGTGAAGGTCCTTGTCTCTTTTCAGCATCTATTCCTTGGCTCCTTGGTGATCTTCATATGGCGTGACATCTATCTTCCCTCGTGTCTGCTTGCTTCTCTCTGTCTAATCTGCTTTTCTTATATCTCAAAGATGATTGGCTTAAAATACACCCTACACTGATCTGACCTCTTACCATAACAAAGAAAACCCATTCCCAAAGTGGATTATAACCACAGGTATAATGGGTAGGATTTACAACACATATATTTGGGGGACACAATTCAATCCATAACAGTTGGAGTCAACAGCAACTGGTTTATAGGATTATAGTGAGGATTAGAGAAAAGGCACGGACCTTGCCCAGCACATAGTAGGCACTCAACAAATGAGGATCACATCCTGTGCTGGAAGCCTACAAGAAAAGAACCTCAGAGAAGTCAGGTGTGGCCCAAACACACTGTTTCTCCTCGGGCTTGGTCAGTTGCAGTACAGTGTGTGTGTGTGTGTGTGTGTGTGTGTGTGTGTGTATGTGTGTATGTGTGTGTGTGTGTGCATGTGCGCACGTGCGCACCCCCAATGCAGTGACCCAAGGGGTATTGGAAGTGAGTGGCTGTGGGGATCAGGGGGCCAGGCTGGGCCCTCAGTGAATAAGAGACCGTTGGTAGCACTCTAACCCCCCTGAGAGACTTATCTCAGGGGCCAGGTCAGGCTGGCACAAGGAATTTAAGAACTACTTTTCCAGAATGGGAATCTGCTGGGCATTGTGCGGGGCAGCATGGAGGGAGTGGGATTTACTAAGAAAGATGCACACAAACACAGGGAATGCCCACCACTGGTGACGGGTACAGTTCCAGGGGGAGGGCTCCCCAACCCGGGAAGAGGCTGTGGGACTAGAAGTTGTGCTTGGCCAGGATGCCCGGGTCTTCCTGCCGGGCCCTGGATGACTGGCCAGGAGTGGCCTTGCTGAGAATCGTGTGCTGGCAGCGTCTGCCCCAGAGGCTGGGAGGGAGGGCAGGTGGAACAGGGGGAGGAGGCCTGAGCCCTGACCCTAGGCAAGCTGTGCCCATTCCAGCCCCCACTGGCTAGGTCTATTACTGTGGGGTCAGGGAGGATGGGAGAGGGTCAGGGGTCTTCTACTTAGGGTTAGAGAGACCAGGGACTCCCCAAGAAAGACACTGTCTCAATCTCCTACAAAGAGCTGGACTTCCTGGTTCTGCTGCCATGTTGTTCACTGAAAGATGCCTTAGGGCAGGGACTGGGGTGCGAAGTTGGGGGGCGGGCAGTTCTGACCTCCTGAGAGCCCTGAACCTTGAGAGGACAGCTCAGATCCCCCACAGACTGCATGGGAACGAAGGGAGAACAGGTTCAGTGTCCACACACCCACAGCTGACACAGGCTGCCTGCTGTTGCCATGGAGACAGCTATATCCCACCCAACCCCCACTGGGGATGGCTGTTTCATTGGTAAAGACAGGAGCATGCTTATTCTTGGTCACAAAAGGGAAGGGGACCAGCCCTACTCCCTCTCCCCAGGCTTGGCTGGGAGTAGCCAGGGCTTCTGAGGGTATCAGGGTGGGAGAAGGCTCCCCTCCCACCACCAAAGGCAAGCCGGATTGGGTTATGGGATCTCTTGGATGGCGGGTTTGCCTGGCTTGCACACCTCCCTTAGGGGAAGCTCACCACCTTGAGACAGCTGGGCCTGTTAGAAAGGTAGTCCTCACGCTGAGCCGGAGACCTGGTCCCATCCTCAGCCCCCCGCCCACTTCTCAAGGCTCCTCCACATTCCAGCCCTGGCCTGAGAGCACCCCCGACCCCACGCAGTCCCTGGCCACTTCTCCCCCTGGATTTCTGGACCTGACCTCACCATCTGACAAGTCCCAAGAGCTCAGGCCAAACCACCTTGGATTCAGCCTCAGTTGCTCTCTATCACATCCCATTTCTGACTCACCAGCAAACTCCTTTCCTGGATGACTGTACTAGTCTCCTAACTATTCCCCTGCTTCCCCTCCGCCCTCCAGTCCCTGCTCCACAAGGCAGCAGTGTGACCTGTTAGCCCCCAGCAGCCTCCGAGGCCCTGCACAACCTGCCCCTCTGACTCACTGCCTCCTTCCCCTCTCTCCCTCCCTCCTCTCTGGCCTCCCTGTTGTCCCTCCAGCTGATGCCTTCCCCTCTGCCCTGAACACTTGCTGTCCTCACCTGGGGTGCTCTTCTTCCACCCTCAAGTCTGCTCAGGTGCCTCAAGGCCTTCCCTGACCTCAAGAAATATTTGAGCAAATAATTGAACTCCCTGTCACTCACCTCTCCTAGGCAGTGCCCACTCTTGTCCTCACCCCCGTGCAGAGGGGAAAGCACTGGGCTGGGGTGTCAATTAGCTCTGCCATAGCCTCACTCTGTGGTCTCCATCCAGTCTCTCCTTTCTGAGCCTCAGTTTCCCCCACTACAGAATGAAGAGACTGGACTGGAATTCCTCTGGCTTTTGTTGTGTTGGAACTCCCAGGTGCCTTCCAAATCTCTCCAAGTTCGGGGTAGAAGGTAGTGGGGTGTAGGCAGGGGTGGGGGTGCCTGGTGGCTCCTGACTGGAGAAAATCACCAGGCCTTGGGGCCCCAACCCTGGGACAGGGATGGCAAGGGGAACAGGTCAGTGGTAGTTTTGGGGAACTAAAAACAGGCCTGAGAAAGATTTCTCTAAAAATATATCCATATTTTAATCATCCCCAAAGTCTACCCTGAGAAACAAGGAACAGAGGCCCAAGCCCTTGAAAGGCTAGGGTCAGAGGTCAAATGTCCAGAAATGAGCCCTCAGTGGAGGAGGCCAGCCATCAGTGAGAGCATGGGGGCCAGGAGGGCGGGCAGGGCCAAGGGCAGCAGCTGCTCTGGAGCCTGGGACTTGAACACCTGGCGATCGTTCTGCGGCTGCAGGGGCCTGACATTGTCCGTCATCTTCAGTTTCTGCTCCTTGTCATAGTACAGCTTCTGGGAGAACGCCAGGACCTGCAGAAGGGCCAACACTGTACTCCCTGCTGGGTGACCTCAGGCCAGTCACTTCCCCTTTCTGAGCCCCACTGGTAAAGAAGGGCTCAGAACCCTCCCTCTCCAGGTTTTGTACAGATGAAAATAATAAGAGGTGTAAAGTGCTTGACATTGGTAGAGGGCTTAGTTAACCCTCAGCTTCCCTTAGCAGAGTGGACACAGCTCATGGTTTCGAGGGTGATATTTATCACCACCATTACCGTCATACCAGAGAACAAAAAAAAAAACAAAACAAAACCCATTGCGGTCGAGTCAATTGTGACTCATAGTGACCCTATAGGACAGGGTAACTGCCCCATAGGGTTTCCAAGGAGCACCTGGTGGATTCATACTGCCGACCTTTTGGTTAGCAGCCATAGCTCTTAACTACTGCCCCACCGGGGTTTCCTACTATAGGACAGTGGTTCTCAAACTTGAGTGTGCATCAGATTCACCTGGCGGTGGTGGGGGGGCCTATTGGGCCCCAGATGGCTGGGCTCCACCCCACAGTTTCTGACTCAGTGTGTCTGGGATGCAGCCCAAAAATTCACATTTCTAGCAAATTCCCAGATGATGCTGACACTGCTGGTCCAGGGGCCATGCTTTGAGAACCCCTGCTGTGGAATGAAAGTGCCACGAGGTGTGGGACCTTTGGGTTCACTGCTGTATCCCCAGAGCCTAGCACCCAGGGGCTCCGTTAGGATTTGTTGAATGAATGCACTATTTTCCTAAGCGGCCCCGCTGGCCCTCTCCCAGCTGCTCCCGGCCATCCCTAGCGTTCCCTATGCTGGCCTCTCTCCCTAGGTCACTGACTTACCAGGCTGACTCCCACCTACTTCCTGTTGGAGGCCTTTTCTGACCACCCCTGGCCACGGCCTCCTATATGCCTCCCCTCCAGCCTTCAATACTGGGATGGAACTGCCGGGACATTTCTTGTCTGTCTCTTCAGGAATTGAACAATTGATCTCAGCATCCTGGGCCCCTCGTCCCCACCCCAGGCCCAGAAGACCTGGGGAGAGATCCAGAGGGGCAATTTCTGGGGAGCCAGGAAGTGGGAGGCTGCACCCTGGGCCCTGTTTACCTGGTCTTTGTGGAGCTGAATGGGCTCCTTGAACACAGTCCAGATGACATTCTCATCACAGCCCGGCGTGGTGAGCGAGCCGAGGTATCGGAAGTAGTGACTCAGTTTCTCCCCTTTGGGGAGCAGGTCCAGCAGGCTGATGTTCTTCTTCATCGTGGTGCTCATATCTGGGGGTACGGGGATAGAGGATCCTGTCAGTGAGGGGGAGGGGGGTCTCTGTGGCTCTGACACCCCGCTAACACACACACCTTGCTCTGAGAGCCCAGGCCACCCACCCATCCTTGCCCCCTTCCTTTGTGGGAAGAAGTCCCCTTCCACCACCCCCAGGACTCCCCCTCTTCCCCATCCCAACTCACCAGGTTTGGGGATGTCAGCCAGAGCCTCCACCAGGGGCTGGAAGCCTTCATTCTCAGATCCAGCCTGGAATGGGAGGGAAGGGGGCTCGAGAGGGGCTTGTGGGAAGCCCTTGGTGACCTCCAGTTCATTCTCCTGATCAGGAGGTGGGGGTGGGCAGTTCTGAGATTGAGGCCCTGAGGCTCCAGGCTCCCCACATGGTCCGGGGGTGTACAAGGCTAGGAGAAACAGAGGGGACTCCAGGGCCTCTCCAGCCCCCTCTTGCCTTGCTGGAGTCCCAGGTCTCTGGATCCCTAAGAAGCAGCCTCAAACTCTGGTTCCCTAGACACAGAGGGGAGGGGCCTCACCTTCACCAGGAACGCCAGCACTGCGATTTCATCTTTGGGGTCCTTGGCCTCTTTCTTGTTCCTCGATGTCCTGTCCCCTTTCTCATGTACTATGTGCATCTGGTAGGGAGGGGCGTGGGGAAACGACCTGTGAGGGGCTGGACCATCTAGAGCCCAGCCAAGCACAGACCCTGGGAAGGGGCCTCACCTCCATGGCAAAGCGGGCCCCATCAAGGCTGTGCTCTGACCCCTGGTCCAGGACCTTGGACCAGTGTAGGTGCAGCTGCTTGGCCTGGTAGTAGGTGGCTAGTCCTCCTCCGGCAATCCTGGCCTCGTCCCCCAGCAACACCATCACTAGGGGCAGAGGAAGGGGGCATGGTCCTTGCACACGTCTCCCCTCAGCATCTCCCAGCACCCCTCATCCCAGCCCCACCCAGGCAGGACTTTCTCTCGTAGCTCCTACCCTTCACGGGCTCAGGGAGGATCTGGTTTGGGGCCTGGAGGGATGGGACAGGGTGGTACAGCCCCAGACCTTCCCCTGGCCCCCTCCCTGGCCTCACTGACTGCCTCCCCGTCTCCTGCACATCCCCCACGACCCCAGACATGCCACTGGGCCCTGGGCCCTCCCCTGCTTCAATCCTCTCTGTGGTGCCCAGGTGTCCTCAGGGTAATGTCCAAACTCCTCAGCCTGGGTAACTTGCCCTGGGCCCCAGCCTGGCTGACCCTGGGCCTTAGCTCTGGCCCCTCCCAGCTGCACACTCTGTCCTTCATCCATATGGAACCACTTGCAGTTCCCTGAACACCCCAGGCTGTTTCACGCCTCTACGCACCTTTGCACATGTTGTTCCTTCTTTCTGGAATGTTGCCCCCCCGCCCAGCCCAGGCTGGTCTGATGAAAACACTGCTGCCAGGACCCCTCCTCTCTGAAACCCTCCCCCCCCCCCCACAAATGTGGAACTGGGCCCAGTGCCCCTTCACGGGAGGAGCCCTCCCCTCCCTTTCCTCAGGGCACTTAGGGGTCCCCGGGCCCAGTGCCTGTGTCTGCCGGGGTCCCCCACCTGGTCACCTGAGACCCACCTGAGTGCCCATTGTTTTGGACAGTCCACTTATGCTTCTTGTCATAGCCAGAGAAGGAGAAGGGCCTCAGGCTGTGGTTGAACTGTGCCTTGCTGGTGACAATGTTGATGGGGGACTGATGATTGTTCTGGCAGAAGTCACCCCACTTGTTCGGCCCTGAGCAGGGAGAGAGGGCACGCTGAGAGTCGAGGGCCTCTGGCACCAACGAGGTGTGACCTCCTCCGCCCCACTGAGGTCAAGCCCAAGCACCCAGCTCATATTCAGGCAAGGTCTAGAGATGGCTGGAAGGCCCTCACCCTCCCTGGGCCTCTCTCCTCCTCTTTCTCCTCCTCCACAGACACACATGCAAAGCTAACAAGTGTGTGGGACAGGCCGTGGTGTGGGACAGGGTGGGAACAGGGCTGTCAGTTGGTGGCTGTGAGCTCTGGGATCAGGGACAGCCACGTGATGCTGGACACATCGCTTCACCTCCTGAGCCCTGGTTTTCACATGTGTAAAATGGGAATCAGGGTGATACCTGCTCTCCAGGGAGGCTGTGAAGTTTGGAGGAGGTGAAGGAGAGAAGGCTTTGGAAGCCGCTCTGACAGTCTTTCCACAGGCAGCACACGTGGGCACCTCACACTACTTGACCCTCCAGCAGAGCCCTCAGAGCAAGGTTGGGCAAGGTGGGAGGACAGCACCAGATCACCCAGGCAACGCCAACACCCGATGGGGTGGGGGTGGGGGAGGGGGTAGGAATGTCCAGTCACCCACACACAGCAGGGACAGGAAGAAAGCAGACTGCAGGGAAACTGGTCTGCATTTGAGTGAAAAGTACAGAAGATGACCTCCCAGGTCCACCTACAAGTGGGGTCACTGGAACAGAACTGACAGTTTTTTGTTTTGTTTGTAAGAAATATCATAAATATCATAAATGGCAAAATGTTTCTGCTGGGCTGAAATGTATTTCTCCCTTTGATGTTATTGCTGCTAATTTATCTCAAGAAGTGCCAGGGGAGACTCAGGTCAGTCTGCATTCCCCGTTCCCTGAGCACCAGGAGAGTGTGTGTGCGTGTGTGTGTGTGTGTGTGTGTGTGTGTGTGTGTGTGTATGTAAGGGGGCCCATATCTGGCTTGGGGGCCACCATCACCCCTTATCTTCCTCACCATCCTTCGGTCTCCATCTCAGCCAGACAGTCCCCACCATGCACAAAGTCCTGTCCCCAAGACTCACTGTACTCACCCAGGCAGGTGTAGTTGGAGGCCTTGGCTTGAATCTCGTAGCACCAGTGTGACCCTGAAGCAGAGAGGGGAAGGGGTGAGGCCTGTGCACGTGCTGGTGTATCTGTGCACAAGCATGGCTCCATGAACCCATGTGAACTGTACGCAGGCATGCCACTGTGTGTGTGTGTGTGTGTGTGTGTGTGTGTGTGTGTGTGTGTGTGTGTGTGTGTATCAGAGGCTAGGAAAATCCCTGAGGTCAGGCCTTCCCTTGGGTTGGGGATGGAGCCTTCCTGGGGTCTGGGACTGAGGGCTCAAGGGAAAGTAATTTAAGAAGAAAGTGTAGGGATAAGGGAAGGAGGTAAAAAAAGGCAGCCAGGTCATCTTGCCCAGGATGCTGTCCCTCAGTTAGAGCAGGGCGCAGCAGCTGCCAGTCCTCAGGGACAGGGTCTCTGAGGCTGGTCAGCTCTAACACTGGGCTGGCTGGACTCTCTCCGTGGCTTAGTTATCCGCCTCCTGCCCTTCCTCCCCTCACCCCAATCCAGGAGGGGAGGCTCTGCTAAGACTAGGGGGAGGAGACAGGCCGGCCTCCCCTCCTGCAAGAATGGAACCTGCATCTTCAGCCTGGCTGCCTTCCCAGAGTTGATCCCAGATGATGGAGAAGATTAGGTGGCCCCACCTCAGAATGCCCCTTCACCTTGTGTTACTAAGACCCATTCTTGGCTAACCTCTCCTAGCGAGGAAGGCAACCAGACCTTTACCCCTATCCTTCCTTCTGCCCCCACCACTGTAGTCCTGGACTTTGGGGCAAGACAGACGGGTTCTAAACCTGGCTCTGCCTCAGGCCAGTAGAAGCCAGTATCTCTGGAAAGACTACACCAGCAGAGTGGACAAAACATTTGCCCCAGGGCCGGGAATTCTGGCTGGGCCACTTAGGAGCTGTGGGTTTGGGAGCAAATCATTTACCTATCACCTCTAAAATGGGACTAGAAATACCCACCTCATAGGGCTGTGGGGAGGATTAAATGGCATAGGGCATTTCCAGAAGGCAGTAAAGTCCCATAGATGGGTTTGTCCCTCCCCCTCCCCCCTGCCTCTGTCTGGTGGCCAGAAGGCCAAAACCCAGGACAGGCAGAGAACGAAGTGGTTTGGAAATAACTCAGGGAAGAACATTCCTAACAAAAGTACAGCTCCCATCTCAGGCTGGCTGAGGTCTCAGAGCACATTTTTCTGCTCCCTCTCTTGTCCAGGGCCGCCCCCTCCCAACTTTGACCTTCTCTGAGGCCTGGATCCGACAGGGGTCCCTGGAGTGAGGACAGGTGGAGCCCTGGGAAGGTCAGCCTCTTGTTGGGGTGGGGGTGGAGCTATCTAGGACAGGAGAGTTAGCAGAGCAGGAGAGCAAGCAGGACAGCGAGCAGCCACAGGAAAAGGCCCTCTTACTTTCTGGGCACTCAGAGCCACCTTGGATTTTCGAGTTCCCAGCTCTGGATCAAATACTTCGTCTACCCTGCCAGCACAGTTTTCTTCAGAGATGGACAGCCCTGCAGCATGTTCCCCACGACAGTGCACCCCCTGCCCTGGCAGGGCTCTGCAACCCCTGGGAATTGCTGCATCGGGGGACCCCGTTGTGAGTCAACTCTGCAAAGGGCAGTGGTAGATTTCCATCCAGGCCCCTTCCTTTGAACTGGTGAGGTGGAGTTCATTCGCCTGGCTTTCAGCCCCGGCTCTGCCTCTTGCTTAGTATCTCCAGGAGAGTCAGTTAACTTCTCTGGGCCTCACACTCCTCCTCAATCAGAGAAGAAGAGATAATCCCTGCCCCACAGAACTCCCAGGCCAGTGCTCAAGGAGATGATGGAAAGGAGGTCATTTGCACCCAGGAGAGGTTCTTTGTTATAATCCTCCTGTGTCCCCACCCCTCTGAGGCCTGAAAGGCCAAAGGGGCCTCCCTGGTCCAGCTGGCACCTCCTGGGGACTAGAGGCCTGAGAATAAGCTATTCCAGGGAAAGGGAGTCCTCAGGGGACAGCTCTGAAGGGCGGGTTCCCCTGTCAGCCTCCCGGCGGTCCATCTGGCCCAGACTGAGTCCATCTAGCCCAGACACTGCTTTTCTTAGGAATTTGCTCTTCCCTGGTTCTGGCTCTGGCTCTGGATTCTGGGTTTGTAGTGGTGATCTCTGATCTACTGTCTCAATCACAAAGACTTTTGACCCGCTTGGCTGAACAAGCTTGTAACTACTGTCTTGAAGAGGCAGGAACCAGGAAAACATAATGTTGATGAGGCTGAGGCCAGGGTCAGGGGCCAGGTCTCTGACCGTGGGGTGAGGGTAGGGGGCTGGTTCTCGGGCCAGAGGTGGCAGGGGCACCAAGTAGCTCAGGCTCCTGTACTCACTGAGAGGACAGCCACCCTTATGGGAATTACCAGAGTCCACTGGCCCAGGCCACCTCCAAGAGGACCTGGGAAGGAGCGGGGTTACCCATAGGTCTTGACTTCAAGCCAAGGTCCCAGCAGGGCAGAAGTGAGGCCAAGAGGCCCAGGGGGGCCCAAGGGCCAGAGAGAGGCCTGCCTGTGGGCAGGGCTCAGAAGAAGCTATCCTGATCAAATAAGTGTATCCTGATATTCCTGATCCTGAACTGTAACCTGTTGCTTCCCCCAATAAACCTCATAAGCCGGGGGGGAGGGGGGGAGCCTTAAATCAGAATCATCATTCTTGTTCAGTAAATGAGAAAACTGAGGTTAAGTAATTTACTCGAGGCCACACAACTACAAGGCAGCCTACTTAATTGCAAAGCATTTCTGTTTTTGCAAAGTGTTTCTTTTTCTACTAAGCCCGGCGGCTTAGTAGGTTTCAAACGTCCAACCCTACAAACGAAATTCTTCACTTCTTGCCTTTTCTCTCTCCTCCTCCCCTGGGAAGGGCCCCCGGAGTCCCTGCCAGATGTCCCTCATTCCCCCAGCCAGCCAGCTAAGCTCCTCCTGAAAAGGGGCACACACTCTCACCCCTCACTCAGTGGCTCCAAGCACCTAACTTGGAGAGGAGGCTTGGCTGCGATGACCCAAGAACCTGAAGACCCTAGTTCCTTTGAGAGATGACTGGGCTGGGGCCCAGAGGCAGGAGGGTCGGTTGAGCTTCCTGAGAAGGAGCTGGTCTCCGTGGGGTGGAGGAGAATGTGCCTCCTGGGGCCCTGTGTCCAGCTGCACACAGCACATTCAGCTCCTTATCAAATATTAACACGCCTCTCCTGCCACTTCCCACCTAAGCAAATAATTAAGAGCTCGGCCTCACCATTAATCTTTAAACGAAAATCACCCCAGCTGGAAAGACCGGCTTGCCCAGGACCTTGGGTCTGAGGTGCCCCCCGCCAGGCTCCCCTACAGCTCTGGGAGCTTGGGGAGAGGAGCTGGCAGCCCCCGGGACAAGGGACCCCGCCACACCCAATTAGCGGCCCTTGCTCTGGGCCGGGGAGTCGGGGGGCGGGCAGCCACCCAGCACTGATCCTCGGGCGGGACAGACCGAGACCCAAGGACAGACTGCAGGAGGACCAGGGCAAGAAACGGAGGCTTGCATCGAGGCGGGTCAGAGGAGCATCCTTATCACAGACTCACACACTCGCCTCGCCGAAGGATGCTGTGCCACGCTCGCACCCTGCCGCCGCGCACACACACGCCCACACTCCCCACGCACCCGCAAGGGACACGAGTGTGTGCACACGAGTTCGCGCGCGGCCCCGTGCGCCTGCACTCCTTGCCGCCCCCAGTACACTGGCAGCCCGCGCACCGACCCGCAGCCACGCACTCCGGCCGCCTACGGGAGCGGCCTCGGCAAGTGACCCGGGGCGAGGGGGCGCAGAGGGGCCTCCGAGGGGCGCCGGGGGGCGGGAAGGCGCTCACCTGCGCGAGCCAAGGGCCGGGCCGCGGCGAGGGCCAGGAGCGCAAACAGCAGCTGCATCCTGCGCGGGGGCAAAGAAGCCGCCAGGCCGGGGATCGCACACAGAGGAGGCCGCTTGGGGTGCCCCGGTGTTGCCGGCTAGGATTTTATAGCGGAGCCACGACGGGAGGGAGCCCAGACAACCGAATGCGGGTGGCGGCTCCTCCCCCTAGAGGCGCCTCCCCTGCTCCCGCCCCCCCACCCCCGTCCGGTCCCTGATCTGAAATCCTCCGCTGGCCACCTCTTGGCCCGGTGCGCGAGACCCTCTCACCGACTCTGCGTTCTCTACGCTCAGAAATTGCGCCTTCCCTGCCTCCACCCTGATCCCTGGTTTGGGAACCGGGAAGCGACGTCGCAGGGTCCTTAACCCACACCGGAGGCGTAGTCCCTGGATTTCGGCCTTGACCATCTCGGGGCCGACCACTGAGCAGCCCTCTCGCCTTCCTCCCAGCAGCCGGCGGGGAGGCCTCCTTAGGCCCGGGAGCCGAGCAGCTGGAGAGAGCCTCGGAACTGGCCCAAGCTGAGGGGCGGGCGGTGGTCATAGTCTTGGAGGGATGAGGGAGCTGAGGAATGCTCGATGGAATTTGTTGAATCGGTGGCCCCAGAAGGCGGACTCTCCACTGTATCTCTCAGTCTCAGGCAATGCTCGCTGATTCTCTGGGTCTCATCTCTTTTTTCTGTTTACCCCCAGGCTGCTCCAAAGTTAATTTCCAAGCGGATCAAAGACCCCCTTCCAACACTGAGCAAAGCCGCTCTTAAATTGCTGAGCTTGTGTTTACGTGATTTTGGGGCGGGGGGTGGGTTGGTGAGGGTTGGAGGGGCAGAGGTTAGAAATGGACTGCGAAGGGACTCAGGGAGGGGCTGCGTCCTGTTGAGAGCCCCCAGTCCTTGGAGATGAGATGGGAAGAGAAGTGGCCAGGGTCTGAATGGACCTCTAGTTCTCTCTGTCTGCCAGCATCTCCACAGAGGTCTAATGAAGGAAAAGTTCGTTTGAGGGAGGCCCCATCCTTGGGGAAGATGGAGCTAGGGGGTCGCAGTAGGAAGGGAGCTGTCCCTTGTCTCAGGAGGGATGCTCTCTCTCCCAGCTGCACCCCCCCACCCCCATCACAGTGCCCTAGGCTACTTCGTGGGTGCAGGTACCTCGTGTCCCACATGGAGTGGAGGCTTCCGTGGGAGTTTGGGAAGCTCAGACTGGGGTGGTGGGTGAGGCCTCAGCCCCATCCATCAACAGGAAGCCCCAGCTTTCTGGTCCAGCCATTTCCCCATCCGCTGCCAACCTCTCAGCCCCCACCGGCCTTTGAACCTGGGCTAGGGACCACTGAATGGGATCGCCTCCCCCAGAACAATCCAGGCAAAGGGGCTTCCTCCTTAGTTAGAGTCCTGGTTGAGCCCTCCTCCTGGCTCAGGATCACACAGCCTCAAGGAACCACTTTGATCCTACAGAGAGGCTGGGAGGGGAGGGGGCATCCACACCAGGGTTAATGCCTATGCCTATTGTCTACACTGCTCTCGAATTTATTCTTCAGCCTGAGACTATGACAGCCGAAGGCCTTTTCTGGGGAGTGGATTTGTGCTCACAGGACTATAAAAATGTATCTTTCCGGGCTAGGGTATGGGGTGGGAAGGAAGCCAGTTCCTGGGATGGCGACTACTCCAGAGGGTCCTTGTGACCCCAGACCAGCCCCTTGACAGGTGGGGGAGAAGCTTGGAAACCTTTGGTGGGTTCAAGAGGGTATTGATCAGTGACCTTGGGACCTGCTTCAAAGTCCATTGCATTGGGGCCCCTTCTGAGGCTGGGAAAGTAGGAGGGAGAGCTCTCCCCTGGGTAACTCTTCACCTCTCCCATCAGCGCCCCCGTCCACCCGGGTGTTGTGGGGGCCAGCAAGATGGGAAAACCAGGCCATACCAGGGTGTCTCCTCTGAGGCACCAGGTGAGGGGAGTTGGGGTGCCCTTAAATGATGCACCCTTTCTGACGTGGATGCACCTTCATCACGGGCACCACAGGGGCTGCAAATTTGAGATGAGGGCAGTCAGGAAGTGGCTCCCACTCAAGCTGCCATCACTGACCCCACGGTTGCACAAGGTAGGGCCCCCACTCCTGGTTTTAACATTCCTAACATTATTTCCCAGCCCTGATCTCACTCCTGGCCTGCGATAAACCTGTCACCTGCCACTGGTAGGCCATCCTTAGCCTAGCTTCCCCGGAAGTCATTAGAGCAGGGATGGGCACTGGCATGTGTCCCAGTGACATAAGGCCCATAAAGCTGCCAGCCCAGGTGACCTGAGTGGGAAAGCCAGGCCCAACAGGCTCCTTCCTCTTTCTAGGCACAAGGTCTCCAGGGGTCCTGAGTTCAAGTCTCAGCTCCTCCTCTGACTCAGGGGTCAACTTGTGCAACCTTCCTACTCCTCTCTGACTGTAAGTTCCTCAGCTGTAAAATGGGGAGGTCTATCCTTGACCTGCTGACCTCACCCAGTAAACAGTTATTGGAAACCTGCTGTGATTTAAGGCCTGCCCAGCCCAAACTTTCACAGCTGATGCAACTGCTGGCCCATGGTGGACTAGGAGGTGAATCACAACTCTATTCTCTGGGGCTTTTCACTCCACCCTGTCTGGAACACAAGGGGAACAATGGTTAAGCTAAAGGGTTTTGAGTCAAACAATCCTGGGGGCACTTCTGATTCCACCCACTTGTTCTGTGATGTTAAGCAGGCCCTGTTTCCCTCATCTGTAAAATGGGATTAATACCTCTATCTCCCTCATAGGTTGCCATAAGGATTCAGTGAGCTAAGGCTTGAAGAGGGCTGGCCCAAGTTGTGGCACATTAGCACATGTGACCATGATCTGTAAGCATAGATTAAACCTAACCGTAGGTAGAACTGGATGCAGCATCGGTAGGAGGGGCCACTGGGCTAGGGCAGAGAGGGGCTCTGGCCCATCCTGGGCTCTTTCTGGACCCCCGAGGCCTAGGGAGGGGAAGGGAAGGCTGAAAAGCACAGGGGAGCCCAAGAGAACCCAAACTGCATGGACCTGAACACATGCGATTCAGATCCAATCCCTTCTGGGACTGTGACAGGCACAGGCTAGAGGGACAAGCCTATGGATCACAATGGTCCAGTCTACAACTGATCTTGGAGATGACGCCGGACAGGGCAGCATTTCATTCTGTTGTACATGAGGTCACCATGAGTTGGAGGCCAGCTCAATGGCAGGCAACAACAACAACAACAGCAACAGCAACAGAGGCACAAGGGAGCTGAGAGCCTGCCTTCCTGGTGCTCACAGCTCAGGGAAAGGTCTAATACATATCCCTAAACAGAAAACTGCCATGCCAGATGTTCAGGAGGTGGGATGAGCAGATAGAGTATCGGATAGAAGATTGGAGCGATGCTGCCCTGGCTTCACATCCTAACCCCAACACTGGGACAAGTCCCTTCACCTCTCTCAGCCTCAGTGTCCTCATAAGGAAAGAGGATAAAGCCAGTGCCTCCCTCACGTGGTGATGGTTAGGATTCAATGAAATGAGCTGTGTAAAGGGCCCGAGAGAGGGCCAGGCACTTAGTAAGTGCTCCATAAACCTCAGCTATGATTATAAGCTGTTAAGGACCAGGAGCCCAGAGGAGTGGCACCTAACCCAGCCAGTGGGGAGATATTGGGGAAGGCTTCCTGGAGGAGACGAGGCCTGAGCCAAGTCTTAAAAAACAAGTAATGTTAACTAAAGAAGAAGAGAAATCCAGGCAGAGGAAGTAACAAGAAAAGGCACAGAGGAGGGTATACAGGATCATCAAGTGAGCGCCAGGAGTATGGAGAGATGAGGGACTGGAGAGGTATGTGGGGCCAGCCAGCCAGAACTTGTTTTCTGCAATTAGGAGGTTCGACTGATCTTTCCCTGGGGAGGGGGGAGGTAGATATCAGGATCCTGGTTTTGTAGGCAAAGAAACATCCTCAGAGAGGGTCACTTGACCCTAGAAGGGGACAAAGATCTTGTAGCTCAACTACTTTGAGTTACAGAAGGGGAAGCTGAGGTCCAGAGAGGGCAATGTCTCACCCAAATTGCCCAGCAGGGAGAGAGCAGGGCTGGGATTCAAACTCTGGTCTCCTGTCCCCCTCCCAGTGCTCTTTCCATGTCATCTCATCCCTTCACACACACACACACACACACACACACACACACACACACACACACATACACACACTCACACTTCCTCCCAACCTCCCATTGGGAGTCCCACCTTCCATCTGTCCTTGCCTTCTGCACCCTCAGAATCTCCTCTGATTAACAGATAATTCAAGGAAAGATTTGCAGAGATTCCCAGTTTTCCTGCCCCTGAGTGTCTGTTGAGATTAAACCCACATGCAGAGCAAGGTTTAGTCAATAGCCTGGGCTCCACCACTTCGCAACCTGAATCTCTGCCACACGAGAGCAAAGACAATAAACCTCCCTTCCTGCCAGCACCCATGGAGGCTGAAGTCTCTCTTCCCTCTTCTTTATGCCTACCCTATTTCCCTGGACACTGGAGAGAATCCTGGGGGAGTAACAAGAGGTGAGCAGAGAGAGAGAGCTGGAAACTGTCACTGGGGCGAGATGGGGGCCTCCTGGGTAGAGGGGGTGATGAACCTCCTGCCCTGGACACTTTGAAATAACAACAGAAGCGTGGAACTGTCCAGTGATGGAGCTGATGACAAATGTTCTGTTCCCACTGGCAGAAAGTTCAGGGAAAATCCCTCCATGACTATTTCCCCCACTCCCAGTGTCTCAGTCACAGGAACCCAGGCTCACGCCAGCAGGAGGCTGAGACCAGAGCTTCTGGATTTTCCAAGTGGACTCATTTACATTCTGGTTTTATGGTGGAGGGATGTCTAAAGAGGACGAGGACGGAAAAATCCTGTGAGGAGTTGTAGAGAAGGGAACATTCCCCTCCTCAATTAACGTTGTGGCAACATTAAGGGAACAATCTTTTTCAGATGTGTATTTGTGTTTAACTTCTTTTTGCCTGATTATCCAAATAATACCTGCTCGTTGACATTTTCAAAAGAAGTACAGGGAGAAAGATCATCAAAAAAAAATTATCTCCCACAGGCAACCATTTCGTAATTTGACATGTTTTTTTAAATTTTTATTGTACTTTAGGTGAAGGTTTACAGAACAAACATTTTCTCATTAAACAGTCAGTACACATATTGTCTTATGACATTAGTTAACAACCCCACGACATGTCAACACGCTCCCTTCTTGGCCTTAGAGGACTTTTTTTTTTTTTTGTGTGAAAATGTATGTAGCCAAAGATACACCATTTCAAAAATTTCTACATGTACAATTCAGTGATGTCGATTACGTTCTTCCAGTTGTGCTGCTACTCTCCCTTTAGATGAAGATTTACAGAACAAAATAGTTTCTCATTAAACAGTACACATATTGCCCTATGACAATGGTTAAGAACTCCATTACATAATTTGACAATTTTAAGGAAAAGTTTTTAAAAATAAAATAATCACCCACCCCACCTTAATCCGTCTGTTTAATTATTCTATGTTCCCTTTCAGTCATTGTCTATATGCAAACACACTGCTGACATAGTGAAAAATTTAGTGTCTTGCTTTTTAACCTTCATGTTTCAGTGTTAACTTGAGTCCATGTTACTGCATAATCTTCACAACTGTCTTTTTGTGGCTCCACAATATTCCCAGGGCTGTGTCATCATTTACTTAGCCGTGTCCCTGTTGGTGGGAAACAAGTTTACTTTCCATTATAAATAACACTGCAGTGAACATCTTCCCACGGAGGAACAGGACCACAGGAGGTGGAAGGAAACCTGGGGTCCCAGTTCCTCTTCCTACCTCCTCATGAGGAGAACTACCAGAGGTTCATACAAATGGTTTTCGGGAGGTGGTTAAAGTTTTGTGAGAAACCCACCCCACTCCAAGGGACCCTCAGAGACCTGTTAGGGAATCCCAGTCTAGAGTCCTGACACTTGACCTCTGATGTGTTTATAAGGTAAACTGTGTGTGTGTGTATTTGGGGGGGGGGGCAGGAGGGGGGTTCTGGGTAGATTTGTAGGGTTAGGAAGGTGTAAAAAAACATTTTGTGGGTGCCTCCTCCTTGAGTAGGAGTCCCTGAGTGGTGCAAATGGTTAAAATCCCCAACTACTAGCTGAAACGTTGCCAGTTCTAACCCACCCAGAGGTGCCTTGGAAGGCAGACCTGGCCCTCTGCTTTTGAAAACCCTATGGAGCAATTCTACTCCGCACATCTGGCGTCTCCATGAGTAGGAAGCCACCTCAACTAACGACCTCGAGCGCTTGCACAACAACAGCGCCCTCTGCTGTCCTTGCACTTCCAACAGTTCAGGACCTTTTAGAGTCTGGAATTTCTTCCCCGTGCGTAATTGTAGATCAGTCTATCCCTTGCCCAGTGTTTCTTTTTCAGCTGGAGAGGGGGGCACCATTTAACAACAGTGAAATAACACTCAGAGAGTTGAAAACCGACTCGCTAGGTCCATACCCAGTACCCAGAACCTTCAGCCTCCTTTAGCTGAGTTCCCAGACACTACCATGGGCAACCTTACTTTAACTTCTGAACTACTCTCTCTTAGATACCAGAGGGGAAACTGAGACAAACAGATGAGAATGAAGTAGCAGATCCCTTAAAGACCCCATTCTAGCTACTCCTTCTCCAGGTGTGGCCCTGGTTTCCCTATGCCCTAGGGAGGGGTGGGGTGTTAAAGCTGCAGAAAGACGGCTCACCTCCCACCTTGACCCCTCTCTTATCATGGCAACGGGGGAAGGTGGGGGGCAGTGGCTCTCGACATAGTGTCTTAGTTATCTAGTGCTGCTATAACAGAAATACTACAAGTGGACGGCCTTAATAAACAGAAATTTATTTTCTCACAGTTCAGGAGGCTAGAAGTCCAAATTCAGGGTGCCAGCTCTAGGGGAAGACTTTGTCTCTCTGCCAGCTCCAGAGGAAGGTCCTCGTCTCTTCTGAGCTTCTGCTCCTGGGCAGTCTTCATGTGCTTGGTATCTCTCTTCCCCTGTCTCTCTCTGCTAGCTTGGATTTAATCTCTTTTATATCTCACAAGAGATTGACTCCAGATACACCCTGCACTAATCCTGCTTCATTAACATAACAAAGACAATCCATTCCCAAATGGGATTATAACCACAGGCATGGAGGTTAGGATTTACAACACGTATCTTCAGGACACATAATTCAGTCCCTAACAGTAAGTAACCTCCAAGTCCACTATATGTGGGACTGGTGAGACGGCTGCTGGGTGTAAAGCCCGCGTAGTAGCAGAGGGGCCGCACTTAGAAGGGTCCCCCACGTGGTTTAATGCTCTGCTGTCGCCATATGGAAAGTCTTACTAATTTTTTAACAAGGGGCTCCAGATTTTCATGTTGTAGCAGGTACTGGGTGGTGGTGGGTAGGGTGTGGGCTTCTGATTGGCTCTCCACCCTCCCAGAGCTGGCCGGGAGCCGCTGGACGATGGGCGCCTCGGGAAGACCCGTGGACCAGCAGCCCCTTGTGGAGCCCTCAGCTAGCACAGGTTCTGCTTTCTCGCAGGTAACGGTTCAAGGTCGCTTGCGCACAGACCACAGCGCCGCCCCACTGCCACCCCTATGCCCTCGAAGGCCACTCCCTCAGCCTAGCAGTGCTCGAGGTGCGGGTCTGCGCCTGGGCCTCCGGAGCTCCGCCTGCTCTTTCCGGCGCTGCAGGGACAGCTGCGTCAGTGGCGCGCTGTCCTCTGCGGCTCTGCTCGCTTTGTGCCACTTCCAACCCCAGCGCCGTCCGGCGGTGGTGAGGGTGACAAGGCTTGCCTGAAACGTGCTGCAAGGCGCCTAATGGGTGGCGGAGCTCTGCGAAATCTTCTGCCTCTACTGTCTGGTCTTCCTCCGAGTCTCGCACGGAGCCCCGGGGAGACCGTGAGGAGGAGTAAGGACCCGCCCTGGGGCACTGTGCAGGGTTACGAAGGGAGCCAGGGGCCGGCAGGGCCCTCACAGAGCTCGGTCGAAGGCATAAACTCCGTCGAGCGCGTAAGCGCCGCCTTCCGGCCTTTCCTTGTGCCTCTGGGCCTTCTTCCTGCTCAGAAGAGCTGTACCCGGCTTTTTCGTGCTTCCCAACATCTCCGTCATTGCAATCACACTCAACTCGCTGGGCAACCTCGTCATCTATACCCTCACGGACAAAACTCTGGCCTGAAGTTGTGGTACCTTTCATTGGGAACAGCTGAACCTCGCTCCTTGCTAGGACTTAGGGAAGCAAGGGATGGGACGGCCACACTAGCTGAGGGCCTTCTAGAGTGGAAGGAGGAGCATATTCACAGCGTGGAGTGTGCACGAGAGGAATTCCAGCCACGCAGGGTCTGTGCTGCTTGGATGCCGGAAGATGGTTGAGTCCCTGAAAACTGAGGAAATCTTTCTCCGGGCCCAGCCTCCCCACACAGCTCTGTAGTGGGCAGCACTATGTCTATAGTGCTTGAATTCCTACCTGGGATTCGAGTTCTGCCCACCTTTCTCACACTGCTTGGGTTTGAGCAAGTCACGGGCCTTTGCTGAGCCTCCTCAGGGAAGCTGGGACCTCCCAGGAGCTTCTGGTTCAAACTAGCGGTTTTCTGAACTGTTGAGGCGGGCGATGATCCGTGCAGGTTATTGGACCAGTGTGGACGCGCCCTGGAGTCAAGGCGGGATCCGGAACGGAGGCTGCAGGGAGTGACACCCCTCCCTGCAGGCGGCCGGAGGGGTGTGGGGAGCTTCAGCACCACGGTATGGACAGCACCCTAGAGGCTGCAGCCGTTGCCCAGTAGGGGCAGTCGCCCTGCCACCACGAGCATTACCGTGGGAACGGAGGCGGAGGGGCCGTGCGGGCGGCGCCCGAGCTCCGGCCCGGGTCTGAAGGATCGGAGCTCGTGTAGGGCTTGGGGCCTGTGGTCAGGGTATGGGGGCAGGAGCTTGGGGTGGCAGGAAAGGAAGGAAGAAGCGGGGGCTGAGCTAACCGGGGGAGGCTTTTACCCCAGCACCGCGGAGCTAGGGGTTGAAGGCGACGCCAGGTTGACGCCCCTTGAGGCTCCCTCCGATTTGCTTTGGAATTCCAGTGTAGATGCTGGCGCCAGGGCTTGTTGCGACGGACCCTCGGGCACCAGCAGGCCCAGGCGTGCAACCGCAACCTCAAATCCCGACCCAGGTTAAAAGGCAGGCTAAAAGCACCTTTGAGAAGATAGGAGGAGCCCTGGTGGCACAGTCGTTAAGCACTGGGCTGCTCACTGAAAGGTTGGTGGTTTGAACCCACCAGGCGCTCTGCGGGAGAAAGATGTGGCAGTCTGCTTCCATAAAGATTACAGCCTAGGAAACCTTATGGGGCAATTCTACTCCACCCCATGGGGTTACTGAGTTGGAATCTATTGGACGGCAGCGTTTTTGTTTTTTTTTTGGGGGGGGGGGAGGGGTGCTTTGTAGCCTCAGATGTCATTTGTGAAAGGGGGAAAGAGGGATAATAATACCCATCTTTTTGAGGTGTTGCAGGCATTAAGTGACAGCAGGGTATACAAAGTGCCTGGTACAGAGAGAAGGCTGGCCCGGAAGCCAGAAGCTCACTTTCTTCATTTGAGGCATAAACTGCTTGACCTACATCATCTAATAATTGAGGGTGTTCATTCTTAGAAATCCCCATTGTATGTTTTACTTCCTCAATTCAAACTGTAGGCTCTGGCGCCATTGGCCCTCACAGAGCCCAGGCAGGGTCCCGGGCTGGGTAACTACCCATCACATGCCCTCTGCCCCAACCTGTTCTCACTCCTGTCTCCCACTGGGCCGGTGGAAGAGCTGCCCCTGAGGCCACCCGAGGGCTACTAACCTGCATTTGCCCCGACCACCCGAGCCTTCGGAGGAACACCTGGACAGCAACAGGTTTGGTTTTTGGTTTGAGGGGACAGGGAGGTGAAGACGGGCAGTATGAGGGAAGGGAGGCAGAACAGTCTGGCTCTGCTGACGTGGTGGCACAGAGAAGTTATGGATGGTTTCTGGGACCACGTAAATGTTCTTTTGTAGCCTTTCACACGGTGTCCTCTGAGCCTCACAACAGCTCAGAAAAGTAGGCCCTAATATCTATTCTAATAGATGAGGGAGCTCCAAGAGGGTGACACCCTCCAAGTCACACAGTCCAGAGGGCTTTAAACCAAGACTGCAAGATAGGATTCTGCACACCATATCTGCTGTTTGTCCTGAGCACTCACTACCCTGCAGTCCCCAGCACCTCATGGTGCACCAATGTCTGAGCATAACCCGGGAATGACGGAACAAAGACAGAGGGGGAGGCTCTTTGGGGACAGGGGTGATTAATGACTCTGGGAAAGCAAGTGCACTGGTTTAGGAACCCTGGACAGGTGGGCTGCCCCTCCTAGCCCAGGATGTGGTGCTGGACTCCCATTAAAGCCTGACTGTCTCTATATATAATGTCTATTGAGCTCGCATTCAAGGCCTGTCACTCCTCACCTGTCTGGCTCATCTCTGGCCTCGCTCACTCCACAGGAAGCTCCCAGAAGCAGGTTTCGAGTTCCACCTTCTCACTTTTTCAGCCTTCAGGGATTTCTGATTTCATCTACCCAGAACGTCTTTCCTCTCCCTTCCTGGTCTAGCCCCAGATCCAGCTGTACGCCCCCTCAGGCCTGAACAGTCCTGGTCCCAACACCTCCAGCCAGCTGGCATCCCCCTAGTTCAAGGCCCTCAGCCCAGGATCTCCATCCTCCTGGCAGATGTCACTCAATGTGTCTCTTGTCTCCACCCTGTTCAGTCCCCCACAACCCGAGGCCCTGGGCAGGGACTGCGTTGGCTTCTCCAGCAGCGGTACTAGGCACACAGTAGGAGTTCAATGAATATTTCTCAGTGAACTAGCCTTGTCTTGCTTTAATCATCGTGGGTGGCCTGGGCTAAGGAAAGCTTGGCAGAAAGGTAGGTTCCTACTGGCCCCTAGCTCAGGATCTCCTGGGGCTCACCTCAGTGAGATGATTGTCCCAATATACAGCTGCTGGCACAGATCTAAGTTTTTCCAGTTGCAGGATGTATTGGCAGTATTATTCAAATGATGTGGGCAGGGAAGACCCCAGGATCTCAGGGCATTCTGAATTTTTTTACAGATTGGGCTTGTAAAAATGGCATGGTAGGGGTATCTGATGTCCTCTAACTTCACAAGGGGGAAGGAGAATCAAGATCAACAGCCCAAGGCTGATTCCTATGAAGCAGAGGTCAGACATGCCTCCTCACTGCCATCTTTACCAACTCTGACACCAATCACCCTTCCCACGGCACTCTCTACTTTTCTGCTGAGTTCAGTAATTCATTGCCATGGCCACACAGAACTCACAGACAACACGATTATGGGGTTTATTAGGGAAGTAACAGATTACAGTTCAGGTTTAGGAACACTCAGGATACAGTTCTTCCATCAGGATGGCCTCTTCTCAGCTGTACCTGCAGGCAAGTCTCTCTCTGGCCCTTGGCCTCTGCCCTGCTCAGGCAAGTGTTACAAAGCTCTTTTAGCTCTACTGATAAGTACCCACAAGGAATCCCACTCTGCCGGTAAGCCTCTGCCCAAAGTCATTCAGCACCAGCTCCATGGGTCAGCAAACCTAGCTCCACCAAGTGCCCGGAGGTACCCTACTCCTAAAACAAGCCTCCTGCCAAAGGCACTCATCTTTCTTGCTTCACTGGCCAGGAAACCCACTGTGCTGTCTCCTGTCAGTCTCTCCTGCTGCCATTTCTCTGCCACTGCTTCTCTCCATCTTCGAAGTTACAGCTCTCTCTCAGTCTCCTGGTTCCAGGAACTTCTCAGTGTAGGGATCCCAGGTCCAAAGGACATGCTCCACTCCTGGCTCTTCCGTCTTGGTGATGGTGAGATCCTCTCTTCCCGTCTCTGGGATGGCTCATTTTAAGCCTAGCAGGATAGCAAAACTGACCAATCCCCTCTTTAGTGTTCCTTATACCCTATTAGCATGGTCCCACCCAATCATTTGGGAGTTACAAAGACTATGGCTAGAAAGGCCATATTAAGTAATAAATCTATTGCACTGCAGGGCTACCACCCAGAAAGGTGTTGTGACTTGTCCCAAGTCACATAATGAGGAATGGGCAGGGCCAGCATCAGAGTTTTTCTAAGATGTGAATGGATTGGGGAAAATCACTTTCCACTGCCAGAAAACTCAATCTTCTAACTACCTAGGAAACATCCAGTGAACACAGCTCCCAAATTTAACCCCAGGCCCCCAGTCCTGGGCCAGGTGTAGATTGAGTACAACCATGCTCTAGTTCCTAGGTCTTGAAGAGTAGCAGGATCAATCTATTGGTTATTCCTGCCCCAAGATGAGTGTGAATTGGTCCCAAGACATGCGTGGGGCAGATGCCCAGGAAGGGCATGAACTGAGCAGAACAGTTACAAACGACAGAGTGTCACTATGTTGTTACACCATTGTCCCAGTGCCCCATCCAGGAAGCACAAATACTGCTGGCAGTTCCTCAAAATGTTAACCACAGAGTTACCATATAACCCAGCAATTCCACTCCTGGGTATATGCTGAAGAGAAATGAAAACATATTCCCCACACAAAAAACTTGTATATGAATGCTCACAGCAGCATTATTCATAATAGCAACAAAGTGGGAACAACTGAAATGTCCATCAACTGATGAATAGATAAGTAACATGTGGTGGTATGTCCACAGAACTTTATTTAGTCATACAAAGGTATGAAGTACTGACACATGCTACAACATGGATGAACCTTGAACACATTATGCTAAAAAGAAGTCAGTCACCAAGGACCACATATTGTAAGGTTCCCTTTACATGAAATGCCCAGAATAGGCAAATCCATAGAGACAGAAAGTAGATTACTGATTGCCTTGGGCTAGTGGTGTTGGGGGGAAATGGGAGTGACTGCTAATGTGCATGGCCTTTTTGGGATGGCCCATGGAGGAGAACTTGCCCCTTCTAGACAGACATAGACCCTGTGAATAGTTTGATAAGAAAAGGTGCCTCTTCTTAGGGGCAGGCTGGGTTGAAGCCCACAATGGTTTCACTGACTAGGCCCTTGTGCAGCACACAGACTGTAACACTATACTTGGCATTCCTCCCACAACAGGCGAGACAAGACCTCTAGAGTGCCAGGCCTCTGTTCCTCATCTGCCCAGGGCCGTGACCAACCTAGTCACTGTGCAGAGAGGCCGAGGACCAATGTTTATTACTCCTCCTGGTCCTGGCTGTTGGACTTGGTGCGGAGTATGTAGTGGGGTGTGGTGCAGTGCAGGGCCTGCAGGATATGGTCTATGGAAGCCTGTAGAGGGGAGAGAACACAGCTCAGGCAGGGACTAGGACCAAATGGGAGCTTGGTGACTGATCGGACACTTATAGAGGCCCTCCCAGCCTTGAGATTAGGGACCCCTAGATAGGATCCTCATGTGCCCTTGGGGTTCCCTCACTCGATGACCACAGAAGGCTCTCACTGAGAAGGGCCCTAGGCACACTCCTTTGCCAACTTCCCAGTGCTCCTCACCTGCTTCTCCGCACAGCCCCGGGGCCCTTCCATCTGACTGGTCCTGCCTCTGGTCCTTTGCCGTTTCCCCATCAACCCTCCATGCCAGAGCAATCTAAGAGAGAACAACCTCAAGATGCTCCTGCCATTCCTTCAGGCACCATCTATTATTATTAAGTCCTCCTGTGTGCCGGAACCTGTGCTAGGGACCACAAAAAGAGCTGTCTTTGCTCTCTCAAAGCTCAGAGCCTAATGGGTCACAGTGGGTGTGCCTGGGGTTGATGGCAGAGCAGACACAGGGTGCTAATTGAGTCTAGGTGTCCTGAAGGGTCCTCCTATGGGAGCTGATGATAAGCTGAGATTAGAAGGAGAAGGGGCAGGGGGTGAAGAAAATTCCGGGTGAAAAGTATGTGCAAAGGCTAAGACAAAGGAGATAGCATGGGATACTGGACACACCACAAACCTATTCTGACCCAAGGCAGAATTCGGGAGGGAGCCTGAGAGGTAGCCTTTTAACTGGTGCATCCCAATGACCATCCCACCAGCAGGAGGTGAGAGGCCTGCCCTGTGAGTAACCCATAATCCCTCAGGATCAGTTACAACTGTCATAAACACCATGAGATCTGAAACCACATCTATTTTGTTTACTACTTTCCCTCCTCCCCGTAACTAGTAATGAGCCTGAAACGCAGCCTGGGCTGATCAAAGAGTGAACACGAGAACTTCATGTCAGCGCCACCAGAACAATCTTGAACTTGGACACCACGGTCACAACCGGGGCCCAGTTCTGGACCAAAGGCTCCTCCTCTGAATTTATCTTTGGAGTCTGCAGCAAACAGAATCTGGCACAGGGGACTGCTGCATCAACCACATCCAATTTATCCCATTAGATGAGATTGGCTCCTATTGGCGGAGTGGAGAGCAGCAGATGAGCATGGGCTGAGCTGCAGCCTAGGGCTGCCTGCAGACCTTCTAATTCATGCCACCCAGATGCCAGGGACAGGAATCTCGGGATTGGGGAGCTGGGCAGAGTCCACGTCCAAGAGAGGAGCTGGTCTCTTGTAAGAACAGAAGCCTAAAAACCAGGTCTAACATGGGCCATTTCTGGGGAGGTGGAGCCTATATTGGCAGAGACCTCAGTCAGGTGGAACCCAGTTGGTGATTGTAGATCCTGGGAAGGTGCTTAGAAGGAGGGAAAAGATGCATGGTTGGAAACTACAGTGTATGCGTAATAAATAAAGGCCATCTCATTTCATACTGTGCCCCCACTTTACAGAGGTTGAAGTTGGGGCTCAGAGAGGAGAAGCAACTTGCTCAGGGCACACAGATCTGCCAGCTGCAGATCCTGGGTCCCTGCACTGCACCAGCATCTTTCCTGCAGCTGCCCCCAACAGGCAGCACAGCACTGAATCTCAGCACTCCCCAAGGCCTGCCCTTAGAGGCCCCCAAGGCCAGGTGCACCTTTGCCTTGACCTTTTCCACCAGGCCTGCAATGTGGAACTACATGGATCCCAAGTAGGGCACCACAAGGAAGCTGGGCTCACGGCAAAGCTTGTCCTGGCCCAGACAGGGGCTGCCTGTGGTGCACCCTGGATGCATGTCTGGAGATGGGTCTACTTCTCAGGCCATTGAGGGGACACTCTGTGTGGGACAGGAGTGGGAAGGCAACCACAGGCCCCACACTATGGCCCCCATGGCACCAGATTAATAACAAACGTCACCCTGAGTATCATAGCGACCCTGACAGGCAGACATAGTGGCTACTGGCAATCACATTAGGCAGATCAGGAGTCAGAAGCACAAAGAGGGCATGAGACAGCCCCATGGAGAAAGCCCAATGGCCAACTCAACTCACTGCAACACTCTCCTCCCTGTCTCTTGCTCCTCACTTCATTCATCAAGGAGAAGTTAATAGGGGGCCCTGGGTCAGATCCAAACAGCTCTGGTTGTCTCGCCCTCAGCAGCATAATCCTCCTGGGGGGACAGGAGGCACCTGTGGCCTGAGGGCCAGCATGCCACCACTTGGCTGGCCTGACATCCTCAAGCACAAGAACAGCATTCAATGAGAAGCAGGAGGCTGCTTTAGTTTCTCATTGCAGTAGTTGGTCCACAGCTGTGCCATGCTGTTGTTGGGGAAGAATGTGAATCCAAACATTTCTAGCAAGCCTGGCAGAATGGGGGAAATCGAGGGAGCACAGCAGGGGGCTGCCAGGAAAGGGTTTTCCTGAAGCCTAGAGTAACAAAACCAAATTAAATGACCGGCAGCCTGGGCGTCTACACATGACCACCACGAGCCAGAAAAACTCATGACCTGGAGCATCTGGGGATGAGGCTGAGGAACATCATGCTGAGCAGTGCGCAGAGCAATGCCCCTCCCCCATATGCACACCCACGGTGGTTCCCATGCTCTCTTCCTGCCCCCTCTGTGAGTCCAGAGCAGGCAGAAAAGCCAAGTGAGGGATGAAGGGCAGCCCAGGGCACTAAGGCCCAATTTGAGTATGAATCCTTTGGTCTTGTCTCTGTCAGAACCAGCGCATCTGCTGGAAATCACTTTCCAGGGAACATTTTCCATGTCAGATCTGTGCAAGGCCCCTGGTTTCACGAGACTAGTTGGTGCCTAGGATTCTACCATTCAATCAGTAAACTTCACTGGCACCTTTGGGCTTTACTTCTTCTCCCACCCTACTCCCTTTCCTTGAGGACAGAAGAGGAAGGACAGGGGCAGGAGAAGGCATGAAGTGGGCACCTTCTTGCCAAGGGATGGAGCCTAGCCCAGGGGGGTGGGGGGACTCTCTCCTGCTGAATATCATCATGATTCAGAATAACAGTAGCTTCCAATTATTGCTAACCTACTAAATGTCTCTGCTGGGCACAATGTAAGCAAGTTACATGCATCATCTCAGTTAATGCTTTCAACAGGTGTGTGCTGTGAAGATACTTACTAAACACTGGGGCTGAAGAGGTTAAATCACTAGCCCAGATCACACAGTTGGAAAGGGGAAAGTCATGATTGGAACCACGGCAGTCTACTTCAGATGCTTCTTCTGACCAAACAGACATTTTTCTTGGTGGGGCCTCAATGCCCGATGGAGCAGGGCCTCTCTGGTCACCTCAAGACAAATCTCTGCAAAAGAACTCCAGCAGAGCGGCAGGCCTGGGGAAAGAAGGGCACTTGCAGAGGGTGGTCAGGTGCCTTCCAGTTGGCTCACAGTACTGGAAGGGGCTCCCCAAACTTCCAAGGTCCTTTCTGAGCAGGACAGTCAAGAGAAGACAGCTCACTCCTGCAGGTGCCACTGGAGCGTCTCCTTTGCACTGGCTCCTTTATAGATATGTGGATGAAAGTGGGCTAGTGCCTGGGCTGGGTGTCAGAGGGTAGCCCAGGTCTACTAAAAGCCACTTCTGTTTCTCCTTGAGGATCCAGAGCCAGGACAGTGCCAGACACACAGCAGGAGCACAAGAAATATTTTTCAATGAACAAGCCTTATTTTTCCCATGCCTCGTTCCTCAGCGATGGTGTCCTGGGCTGAGAAGCGCCCGTCTGGAGTGCAGGTTACTGCGGGCAAAGCACCGGGTCAGGGTAAGACCACTGACACAAGACAGAGACGCTGGCGGTGATCCTGGGTTTCCGGGGCCAAGATAAACCATAAGCTTTAGAGAGGTTTAGACAGGTTGGTGCCACTCATTCATTTTTTTAGGTGAAGCAACAGACCCAGAGAGAATAGATGACTTTCCCCAGGCAACATCACATCACGAGGGAGAGGCAGGACGGGGAATAAGTAGTGCTCTTTCACGACTTGAACTGTTCGAGGACAACCTCCTGCCACGCCAAGGAAACCCGACTCACGAGACAACCACCGCACTTAGCACACTTAGTGATGCGTCTGGCCCGGACCCTTCCGCCGATCGAGGACATCGACGCTCTACTTTTGGGTCTTGAGCACAAAGCAGGATCAATCTGTTGGTTTTCCCTGCCAGGCAGTGCTGAGCGCTGATTGGCTCTGGTTTGTGGCCTGGATTAAAAAAGACCTGCGCTTTGGGAGAGCGGTTAGACTAGGACTCGCTCTCGGAACCTACCGGTTTCGGAAGGTACCTGGGGGTCGTGCAATAAAGTACGGTTGTCTGCGTGATGTACTTAAAGAAGCCCAAGTACGTTGTCTAGTCGCCGTGTGCCGCAGTGAGCACCGGAGGCGGGGCAAGGGCTGGAGGAGCGTATGCTCAGGGTGTATTGGTTACTTAGTCTTGCCTAGTCCGCGTTTTGAATTTTCCGCCAGTCAGGCCGTGCCTCTCTGTCCTCGGAGGCCCTTCGTAGGTTCCCATGCTCTGTTGACTTTATCATTAAAAAAATAATTTGCAAATGGTCCTGTTCTCCTAAAAGCTGGGGGCGGGTGTGTGTGTGTGTGTGTGTTAAGTTTCTGGATACGTCCCCCACACCCTCTGTTTCACTGCAGCCCTGTCTGTGAAGCCTCTCTGGAAAACTAGGACTGTAAGTAGCTCTTCCCTGTGTGGCCACTGCCAGGGCGATTTTTCTGGAAATGCAGATCTGACCAGTACACTCCCATAGGGAAAATTCAGCACCTAGTGCATTCGTTCTTGAGTATTGCTCTCTTTGGCTGGGGGGGTACGGGTGGGCTGTTAAAAAGTTGACGTGTGTTCTGCTGTCACATCGGATTAGTGGTGCCACCACTAGCCTTCTCACATAAATGCAGACTTTCCCACCCACAACAGCAGTACAGACTTTGCTGTGAGACAGTGGTCTTGAGAAAGATGAGAGCTCCTGTGCATGGCGTTCTCTTGCTCTAGCTCCTTCCTCCTGTCCCCTTGCCGCCTGACAGGCCTGACCTACCAATCAGCGGGCAGTTCCTCCAGCCAAAACAAACCAGGAATACACCTATGACTAAAAAAAGCTGGGTTTATTACTACTTGTTGTAGCAAGGGAGAACTCACACCATGGGGAACTGTGGGGCACCTTAGTAAGAGTGTTAGAAAAGACATAGGACTTGGGCTTGTTTCTTTCAGAGAAACTGAAAAGGGAGAAAAATCAGTGTCATTAGAGCTCTCAGTAACCTGTTGGTGAAGTGACACCAGCAGTGCTTAAAAGTATAATGCATTTTTTCTTTTTTATGAAGGCTATGTTGTGCTTCTCCATGAAGGTTAACTTCTGCACTCAGCACAAATAGCAAAAGTTCTTTCAAGAACCTGAAATTGTCCTCAAGCTTGAAATACTCATTTTTTTTAATAGACTAATTTTTAGAGCCATTTTAGGTTTACAGAAACGTTGCACAAAAAGTCGTTCCCATATACTCTCTCCCCTCTTCAGTTTTTGGCAAATGCCTAATGTCATGTATCCATTACACTATTATGCAGACCTCGCATTCTTATGCTATACTTGCCTCAAATGAACAAATATTGATACACTAACAAAAGCCCAGTTTAGAGTTCACAATTCTAATTCTGTAGGTTCTGAAAAAAGCATGTCATGTATCCACCATTACAGTATCAATGAAGGATAGTTTCACTGCCCTAAAAAGGCCCTGTGCTTCATCTGTTTATCCCTTGCCCCTCTCCCTGGCAACAAACTAATCTTTTTACTACAGTTTTATCTATTCCACAATGCCATATAGTTGGAATCATACAGTATGTAGCTATTTCAGACTGGCTTTCACTTAGCACTCTGCATTTAAGGTTCACCCGTCTTTTTGTAGCTTGATGACTCATTTATCTTTATGGCTGATTAATACTCCATTGTATGGGTGGTGTACCAGTTTATCCAAATGTTGGCAATTATGGATAAAGTTGCTGTAAACATTCCTATGCAGGTTTTTGTGTAGACATAAGTTTTTGACTCACTTGGGTGCAGATCACAGCCCTGGTGGCCCAGTGGTTGCCAACCAAAAGGTCAAATTCACCACCTTCTCCTTGGAAACCACATGGGGCAGTTCTACTCTGTTCTACAGGATCGCTATGAGTCAGAATGGCCTCAGTGGCAGTGGGTTTGGTAGGTAACTATCTAGGCACAGGATTTCTGGATTGTATGGTAAGCCTATGTTTAGCTCTGTAAGAAACTGCCAGACTGTCTTCCAAAGAGACAGTACCATTTTGCATTCCTACCAGCAATGGATGAGAGTTGTTGCTCCACATCCTCCCCAGCATTTGATGTTCTCAGTGTTTTGGATTTTAGCCATTCTAATAGGTGTGCAGGGATATCTCATTGTTGTTTTAATTTACAATTCCCTAATGACATGATGTTGAGCATTTTTTCATATGCTTATTTGCCATGTGCGTGTCTTCTTTAGGGAAGCGTCTGCTCAGATCTTTTGCCCATTTTGTAATTGGGTTGTTTTCTTATTGTGGAGTTTGTAAGAGTTCTTTGTATACCTTGGATACAAGTCCTTTGACAGATAACATGTTTTGCAAATACTTTCTCCCTGTCTGTGGCTTACCTTTTCATTCTCTTAAAGTATGTTTTTTAAATTGTGTTCTGGTAAACTTGGCTATAACTCCAAGCTCCTTCAGAGAATACCTATTGTTCCTCTACACAAAGGAGAAATAGCTTGCGCCATAGCTTTAAAGGTAAAGGAGCAGAGTTCATGTAGGTAGGAGCAGTGAATTTGTACCTTCTGATTGCCAAAACGGTGCTCATATTAACAAAAAGAAGGCGGCATCTCCTAATCATCCCTTGACTTTCTGCCAACATCACTGGAAACAAAAAGGAGAGTTGGGGAGGGCTTCACTAAGTTGTTAGTGCAGTTATGGGGGTAGTGGTGATGGGAAGGGAGGCTGGTTTTGCTGCAGTCTATGCCGGAAAGATCTTTCTTCTCCCCGTCTATCGGACCTCTCTAGTGAATTATTCATTTCAGTTAGTCTACTCTTCATCTCCAGAATTTCTATGTTGTTTCTTTCTATAATATGTATCCCTTTATTGATGAGCTCCTAATTTTCATTCAGTGTATCCTTGGTTTCCTTTAGTCATTTAGCCAAGCTTTCTACTCATTCAAGCTTTGCCATTATCTCTTTGAGCACCTTTATAATATCTCGTCTCCAGGCTTTGTCTGACCATATTCCATGTTCTGACCATACTTCATATTCTGACAGCTGGCCTCCATCAGGGTCAGTTTGTGTAGATTTTTTTTTCTGTGAATGGGCCATCCGCTCCTGATTCTTTGCATGCCTTGTAACTCCTTCTTGAAAACTAGGGTCAGTTTGTGTAGATTTATTTTTTTTCTGTGTATGGGCCATACGTTCCGGATTCCTTGCATGCCTTGTAACTCTCCGTTGAAAACGGGGCATTTTGAATAGTATAGTGTGGTAACTCTGGAAATCAGATTCTCCTCTTTCTCTGGAGTTTGCTTTTGTTGGATCTTGATGGCTTAGCTGTCTATTTAGTGGCGTTTCCAAAGTATTTTTGCAAAGGCTGTATTCCTTGTAGTGTGTGGCCAGTAGAGTTCCTTATCTCAGTGGTCAGCTAGTGATCTGACAGAGATTTCCTTCAACGCTGAGAGCCAAAGGGGTAGAGAGAGAGAGAGAAATTATTCTCCCGGTCTTTGCAGCTTGACTGTGAGCTGGGACCTTCCTCAATGTGAAGCCAGGCCGCCTATGACTCTGCCTTGGCCCTCACCTTCTGCTTGCCCAGAGCCCACAGATCTAGCTCAGGTGGAAACCCAGGGACCGCGCAGCTCCCAGGGCAGAGTCAGGCCAGGGCGCCCGCTCAGGGAACCGAAGGGGGTGTGGACTGGCCGCACCTTTTGAAATGATTTTTCACTTTCTCTTTCTTTCTTTTTTGTTTGAGAACGCGCAACTGATTTTGTCCATAATATGATAATACCATAAATGAAAATGCAAATCTAAGTGCAGATCTAGACATAGTAGGCAGGTCATGTGAGCATTTTTTTTCAAAGCAGCTTTGTTCAGGTATAATTGACATTATACCACATAATTAAAGTGTATCATTTGATAAATTTAACAAATGTGTTATGGATTGAATTGTGTCCCCCTCTCCTCCCCCTCAAAAAATGTGTTATAAATCCTACTATACCTGTGGTTATGATCCCATCTGGGAATAGAGTTTTGTTATGTTAATGGACGGTATTAGTGTAGGGCATGTTTTAAATCAATCTGTTTTGAGATATAAAAGGGCAGATTAAGCAAGTAAGCAAGGAAGATGGGGGGTAGATAGATGCCATGCCACAAGAAGCCAAGGAGCGAAGGAACAAACGCTGGAAAGAGACAATGACCCTCCCTCGGAGCCTGCAGAGAGAGAAAGCCTTCCCCAGAGGTCCGCCCTGAATTCTGACTACTAGTCTCCTAAACTGTGAGAAAATAAATTTCTGTATGTTAAAGCTACCCACTTGTGGTATTTCTGTTGTACCAAACCCGTTGCCATCGAGCCGGTTCCAACCCTATAGGACAGAGTAGAACTGCCCCATAGGGTTTCCAAGGAGTGGCTGGTGGACTTAAACTGCCGACCTGTTGGTTAACAGCCACATCTCTTGGTTAACAGCCATATCTCTTAACCACTGCAACACCAGGGCCCCAGATGTTTCAGTTATAGCACCAACCAAACCAAACCCACTGCTGTCAAGTCGATTCTGACTCATAGAGACCCTATAGGGTTTCCAGGGCTGTAAATCTCTATGGAAGCAGACTGACACATCTGCCACATCTTTCACATTCCTGAAATCATCACTATTATGGTGAAAATATATATCCATCTGTCTTGGTTATGTAGTGCTGGTATAACAGAAATACCACAAGTGGATGGCTTCAACAAACAGAAGTTTATTTTCTCACAGTCTGGTAGGCTAGAAGTCAGAATTCAGGGCATCAGCTCCAGGGGAAGGCTTTCTCTCTCCATCGGCTTCTGAGGGAAGGTCCTTGTCATCAGTCTTCCCCTGGTCTAGGAACTTCTTAATGCAGGGATGCCGGGTCCAATGGATGCGCTATTCTCCTGGCTCTTGTTTCTTGGTGGTATGAGGCCCCTCTGTTTCTGCTTGCTTCCCTCTTTCATATCTCAGAAGAGATTGGCTTAAGACACAATCTAATGTCATAGATTGAGTCCTGCCTTATTAACATAATTGCTACTAATCTCATTAACATCACAGAGATAGGTTTTACAACACATAGGAAAATCATATCAGATGACAAAATGGTGGACAATCACACAATACTGGGAATCATGGCCTAGCCAAATTGATACACGTATTTTTGGGGGACACAATTCAATTCATTACACCATCACTTTCAAATTTTCTTCCTAGCTGTTTGTAATCACCCCTTGCTCCCGTTCCACATTCCTAAGCAATCAATGGTATGCTTTCTGTCAGGTTGGTTAATTTGCATTCTCTAGCATTTTATATAGATGTAATCATATATACTATTTTTTTGTCTGGCTTCTTTCACTCAGTATAGTTATTTTGAGATTCATCTGTATCGTATGTATCAATAGACCATGCCTTTTTATTGCTGAGTAGTATTCCATTATATGGATATACCACAATTTGTTTATCTGTTCATCTGCTGATAGATATTTGAGTTGGTTCCAATTTTTAGCTATTTCAAATAAAGCTGCTATGAAATAAAGCTGTATAAACCTTTGTATTGAAATATACTTTCATTTCCCTTGGGCAAATAAATACCCAGGTGTGGAATGGCTGGATTTTTCATATATTAATGTTCCGTGTTTATGTTCATTAATAAACATTAAAATTTTAATGTTTAACATTTTAAGAAACTGCCAAAATTTTTTCCAGAGTGGTTGTACCATTTTGCCTTCCTACCAGCAGTGTATGAGATTTTCAGTTCCTTATGTGAGGATTTTTTTTCTAATCATTTATTTTATTTTTTTGTTGCTGTTGTTGAGAATATACACAGCAGAACATACACCAATTCAACAGTTTCTACATGTGCAATTCAGTGACATCGGTTACATTCTTTGAGCTGTACAACCATTCTTACCCTCCTTTTCAGAGTTGTTCCTTCCACATTAATATAAACTCACTGCCCCCTAAGGTGCCTATCTAATCTTTCAAGTTACTGTTGTCTGTTTGATCCCATATAGATAGTTGTTAAAAGAGCACAATGCTCAAGGCAGACATTCTTTACTAGTTTGGCTAAACTATTGTTTGGTTTTAAGAAGACTTCAGGGATATTTTTGGTTTAAAGTTTAAAGATTATCTCAGGGCAGTCATTTCAGAGGTACATTCAGCCTCCATGGTTCCAGAAATTCTGGATTCCATCAGAATTTGAAATTCTGTTCTACATTTTTTCCCCTTTTGATCAGGATTCTTCTATAGAATCTTTGATCAAAATGTTCAGTAATGGTAGCCAGGCACCACCATCTAGTTCTTTTGGTCCCATGGCAAAGGAGGCAGTGTTCATGGAAGTTATGACGGTTAAGATTGTGTGTCAACTTGGCTGGGCTGTGATTCTCAGTGGTTTGGCAATTATGATGTAGTTTGGCAGCTATGTAATGATATAATCACCTCCATAATGAGATCTGATATAATGTAATTATCCCATGATGAGATCTGCTGTAAGCAGCCAATCAGTTGAAAGGGAGTTTCCTTGTGTGTGTGGCCTGTATCTAATATATATGGACTCTGGCAAAGCCCACTGGCTTTTGCTCACTCTGGATTCTTATCTGGCCTCTGGTTCTTGGGACTTGAACTAGCAGCTTACCTGCCATCTTGGCCTGCCAATCTTGGGATTGGTCGGTCTTCGCAGCCTGTGAGCAAGAGCTGTGCTGTCTTCCCTCCTGATCTTGGGTTTGCCAGCCCCTGTGGCTGTGTGAATCAGGAGAAGCGTCTCGTCTGAGCCACGGACTTGGGATGTTCCAGCCTCTACAACTGTGTGAGTCATTTCCTTGATAAAATAAGTCTCTCTCTATATATATTCATATGCTTTGCTGGTTTTGTTTCTCTAGAGATCCCAGTCTAAGATATATGGTAACTACCAACCCTGATATCCTGTCATACTTGGGTATGTAGATGTAGCCCCGAGGCCCACTGGTGCAATGGACACAGCAACCCTGGGTCTGAGGTTGAGCCATTTCTCACATGTGTTCAGGGTACCCCTGGGGACAGCTTAGCAAGCTGCAACACTTCAAGTTGAGTTATAAAGTTTTTGGCGCAACTAATCTAAACATATTTTCTTTGGCATTGTGGATGAAGCAAGTATGAAACCATTTTAGATGCGTTTAAAAATTGAGCAAATGAGTAAGGGGTTGATGTTGTTGCAAGGCAGGGTTTTCACTGAGGAAGCAGGAACGTACAAATGTGGAATGGGGAAAGGCAAAATGGAACCTTGGGGAGGCAATTAAACTAGAAGCATTGGTGTGAACTCACATCTAAAATACAAATATGTATGTGTATATGATGTGTATGTGTATACATATACATGTATGTATATGTATGTGGATATGAATATTTGAATGTATTTTTATGTATCATACATACACAGATTTCCTATCTCTGTCTACTGAAGGAGGAAACAAAGAAGTTCTAGTGGTAATGATCACACCTAGCAACCAGCTCTTGGTCTCTAATAGCATTTTCCATTTATAGAAAACAGGGCTGCTCCCAGACGTGGCTGATTCCAGGGCTAGGGCAAGAAACTAAAAAGATATAAGCCTGGAACATCTTCTTGTGATACAAAGTAAAAAAACATTAAAAAAATATGGAATTCTGTCACAAACTGGGTGTGGAAATAGGATTTGGACTAAAAGAAGCACAAGGTCATCCTCAGCAGGAATGTTTTAGGAGTCTAGATGGGAGGGTGGAGACAACCAGTTGATGTCACTGGTATCTGAATCCTAAGGAGTCCCTGAGAGTAGGTTGGGGATCTAAGGCAAGAAAGTATGGAGTCATTCCCCCATCCCCAAATGGAGGATCTGTGCGGCCACACAGGCCACCTCACCCTCCATCCCTCCCAGGGAGGCAGCAAATCCCAGGGGAAAGGGCTGAGGGCCAGTGACAGGTCCTGTGGGCTCACCCAAAGCTTCCACGACAGGGTGGGAGTTCAGGATTTGCAGTTCAATCCTCTCTGCTGAACTTCGGCTCTCCTGGGATGTGGGTGAAGCGGCCATCACCATATATAACTTCATTAGGCCATGGGATGTCCATGTCTATGACAGAAAGAGCCCTGTCGGAGTTGTGCCCATGTTCTCTCTTGTCTTTGAGGCTGCCAGAGGGAACGGTGCTCACCAGAGCCATTCCCCAAACCAAGCACATTACTGTGAAAATGGTTGGCTGTAGCATTCCGAGCTACAGTTTTGGTCAAGGTCTTGAGCCTCTGTGTATCTGTTTCTTCCATCTGTGAAATGAGGGTGCTCACCTCTGCTTCTCTCAGCCACAGAAGATGCACTAAGAGGTAAGAGAGGCTGGGGCAGAGAAGGAACAAGCCCCCAGTCTTGGGCTGGCTACTTAGTGTCTGAGTCCTCACAGATAGTGGTGATTGTTCGTGGCAGGCATTGTGCTAAGGAGGATCTCTGTGCATTTTCTTACCAACCCTAAAGAGGCAGGTGCAATTATTCACCCATTTTAAAGTTGATGAAACTGAGGAGTAGAAAAATTAAGAAATGTATTGAAGAGAATGTATCTAGTGAATAATGGGGCTCTGATTTGATCTTTGGTGGTCAGATTATAGAGCTCACACTTAACTACCACAGGATGCCACCTTTTAAAAAATAAATGAAATAATGTCTGTGAACTACCAGGAAGGACTTCTGGTTAAATATGGCAGACTACTTAAAAATCCTATTAATCTCTACTCCCTTCACAAATGCTACACAATGACAGGATAGTAACACACAGACAGATGAATAAACATACAAGGTTGAAGATTAAAAAGAGGAGAAAACAGAAAATAAGGGCTGTCAAGAATACTTTGGAAGCTGGAAAATGGGTGATGTGCAGTAATGACTTCACTCACTGGAGAGAAATGGAACCTAAAGCCTGAGCAGGAGAAACCCACCAGAAACAAGCCACAGGGACTAGAGACCCCAGCAGCCTCTGTAGGAGGAGGTGTTGAGTGGAGCTGAAAAAAAGGAAGCTTGGCTAACAGTCTGTATAATGGTCAACCCCAGGCCTCTCCCTACCCTGAAAGAAAAAAGTTGATTTCCTGGAAAGGCCTGCACAACTAGGGATGGGGGTGAGAAACAGATTAGAAAACCGGGGAATTAAGTGAAAGTCTGCGTGTGGAATGGGGAGGCTCCATCCACTCCCAGAGCCCTGGCAACCAGGCTATAGACCCCAAAAGCCTGGGTGATTCTTGCTGATATAATTTCAAACAGCAAAGTTTCTGATATTCTTTGAGTTTAGGGAAAAAAAAAAAAAGATCTCAGTAAGAAATCAATAGTAACTCAAAGAAGGGGGCAGTTATGACACTTTATAGCAACAGCATATGCTTGGGAAAATACTGTTTGCTGTTAACTATGCATGCATCTGGCTTTATCTAGGTCTATTATCCCAGCTGGATGAATGGTACAGCAGATGTTTCCTTTCACCTCTGAGCTAATTTTACTTCTTTGGGATTCAACAAGATGATGCTGTGTAAAAGGCCTGGTACAGGGGCAGGTAGTAAAGGCTCAATAACTTCAGCTCTGATCATGGTGTTATGTCCAGATATTACAGAAGCCCAGAGGAAAGACACCTAACCCAGCCAGTGGGTGGGAGATTGGGGAAGACGTTCTGAAGGAGGTGAGGACTAAGATGTGTCTTATAAGATAAGTAGATGTTAACCAAAGATGGAAAGGGGCAATACAAGCACGGGACAGAATAAGAAAAGGAACAGAGGCAGTCACAGCCAATTAATATAATTACTATCAGTAAGTTACACACATATAAAAAGGTGAATTGGCAAACGTTGTGTGATAGGTATATTTACAACAACAACAAAAAAAAGAGTAGCTGCTAAGGCTGCTTATGTCCAACCAAACACCTCATGGGATTTGGTTCCTTGGTTTGGAGGTTTAGGGTCATAGTTTTATGGGACATCCCAGTTAATTGGTCTAATAATGTGTTTAGTGCTTCTGTTCTAGTTTCTAGTTTGTTGCATAGTACCTGGGACCTTAAAAGCTTGCAAGCAGCTGTGCAAGGTGCAACAATTGGTCTCTATTTGTCTGAAGTCAACAGAGGAAGAAGGAGAGTCAGGAATAGGAGGAGGAAATGGAATGTGTGGTTAATTGCCTCCATGAACAATTGCCTCCTTTGCCATGAGACCAGAAGAACTGGATGGTGCCTGGCTACCATTACTAAACATTTTGATCAAAGAGTCTATAGAAGACTCCTGATCAAAAGGGGGAAAATGCAGAATGGAAGTTCAAATTCTCATGGCATCCAGAATTTCTGGAGCCATGGAGGCTAGATGAACCCCTGCCACTACTGCCCTGAGATAATCTTTAAACCATAAACCAAAAATATCTCCTGAAGTGTTCTTAAAACCAAACAGTAGTTTTGCTTAACAAGTAAAGAATGCCTACCTTGAACATTGTGCTTTTTAAAGATCTACTACAGTATTTGGGATCAAACTGACAGCAGCAACTTGAAAGATTAGATAGGAAACTTAGGGGGAAGTGACTTTACGTTAATGGGGGAAGAACAAATCTGAAAAGGAGGATGAGAATGGTTATACAACTCAAAGATGTAATCAGTGTCACTGAATTGTACATGTGTAAACTGTTGAATTGGTATATGTTCTGCTGTGTATATTCTCAACAACAACAACAAAAAATAAAATAAATTATACAAAAGATAAAAAAGGTACAGAGGCAGGGTGAATTTGTCCATGATATGACTTTGTCCATGATATATATCATGGATAAATTCAATCGAGCTTTGTGGTGCAAGATCATCAAATGAGAGGCAGGAGTATTGAAGGATGACACTGAAGAGGTGTGTAGGGCCAGAGAGGTGGGCTTGTTTGTTGGGATTACTTGTCTTTCCACGGTGGGCAGCAAGATCCTAATTCTATAGGGGAGAAAACAGTCTCAGTGGGGGCCACTCCACCCTAGAAGGAGACAGGGATCATGTAGCTCAACAGCCTGTTTGAGTTATAGGAGAGGAAGCTGAGGCCCAGTCAGGACAATGACTCACCTAAGTAGCCCTGCAAGGAAGGAACAGGGCTGGGATTCAAACCCTGGTCTTCTGCTCCCTCCCAGTGCTATTTCCATGCCATCTCCCTGCCTCCCTCTCACTGAGAGCCCCAGGCTCTACCTGGCTTTGTCCGCTGCATCCTCAGAGATTCCTCTGATAGTAGCTGTCATAGATTGAATTGTGTCCCCCAAAAATATATGTCAACTTGGCTAGGCCATGATTCCCAGTATTGTGTGGCTGTCCTCCATTTTGTGACCTAATGTAATTTTCCTATGTGTTGTAAATCCTAATCTCTGCCTGTGGTTAATGAGGCAAGATTAGGTTATGTTAAAGAGGATGTGAAAGCTGAACAAGGAATAAGGAATACCGGAGAAGAATTGATGTATTTGAATTATGGTGCTGGCAAAGAATATTGAATATACCATGGACTGCCAGAAGAACAAACAAATCTGTCTGGGAAGAAGTACAGCAAGAATGCTCCTTAGGAGGGAGGATGATCAGACTTTATCTCATGTACTTTGGACATCTTATCAGGAGGGACCAATCCCTAGAGAAGGATATCATGCTTGCTAAAGCAGAGGGTCAGTGAAAATAGGAAGACCCTCAATGAGATGGATTGACACAGTGGCTGCAGCAATGGGCTCAAACATATCAATGATTGTGAGGATGGCACAGGACCAGGCAGTGTTTCATTCTGTTGTGCACGGGGTCACTGTGAGTTGGAACTGACTAAAGGCACCTAACAACAACAGCAAAGAAGATTAGGGTGGGATGCAACACCCTTACTCAGGTCACAGCCCTGATCCTATGTAAGGGGAGTTTCCCTGGGGTCTGGCCTGCATCACCTTTTATCTTACAAGCAATAAAAGGGACAGAAGTGAGCAGAGAGAGAGGAACCTCCTTACCACCAAGCAAGAACAGCCAAGAGCAGAGCACGTCCTTTGGACCCTGGGTCCTGTGCTGAGAAGCTTCTAGACAAGGGGAAGACTGATGATGAGGACCTTCCCCCAGAGCTGACAGAGAAAGAAAGGCTTCCCCTGAAGCTGGCGCCCTGAATTTGGACTTCTAGCCTTCTAAACGGTGAGAGAATAAATTTCTCTTTGTTAAAGCCATCCACCTGTGGTATTTCTGTTATAGCAGCACTAGATACCCAAGACAGTAGCTAATACGGGGAGGTGTTTGCAAGGAATCTGGGTGCCCCTCGGTGTCTGCTGAGTGCCCCTCGGTGTCTGCTGAGATTAAATACATGCATGAAACAAGGCTTAACTTGTTTTGGACTCCCCAATTGGGATCTCTGCAATGGAGGAAAGACAGGAAAATTTCCCTTCTTGCCAGGGCCTGGGGAGGCTGCAGCCCCTCTCCCTACCTCTTCACCCCACCCTATCTTCCTGGACTGTTGAGGGGAACCTGGGAAAATAAACAGAGGAGGCAGAGGACTGGGGGTGGTCACTGGGGCATGAGAGGGCCTCCTTGGCAGAGGAGATGGAACAACTGTCTCCTTTGAAATATTTTGAGGTAGCTACAGACATAAGAAGCACACAAAAATCCCTGCAAGGCATATGGCACATGTTCTCTTCCAGCTCTGCAGAAAAATTCCCCCATTTTCCAGGGTCCCAGGCATAGAAGCCCAGGTTCAGACCAATAGGAGACTGGGATCAGATCTTCTGTAGACTTCCCACGTGGGTTTTTTCACATTCATGTGAGCACTTTCATTTGCTTTTTCATTTATGGTGTTATTATACCATGGACAAATTCAACTGAGCATGCTCAAACAAATGACCAAAAAAAAAGAGTGAAAAATCATTTCAAAATTGCAGCCGGTCCACACTCGCTTCCGTTCCCTGAGCGGGCGCCCTGGCCTGAGCCTGCGCTGGGAGCTGGGCCTCCGCTGGGCCCTAAACAGTCTCGACTCCCGCGGCCTTAGGGAAGGGCGGGCGGTGACGTCACGGAACATGGCGGCGTAGAGAGCTGGAAGAATCGGCCAGTCCACTGCAACAACCATAAACTGGCAAAGATCGACAAATTCAGCTCTTTTGGAACTCTAGAGTCTAATCCGAAATTTACAGCAAGCAGGGGGCCGCTTAAGATGAAAATTGTACCTGAATTTTGGTAAGAGAGCGTGGTGGCATTTTCGCCATCTGATTACCATCCTCAACCCCCAGCGCGGACGCGGCGGCCTACGTTCCTGGTGTGAATTGCTGGTGTCAGGTGACTAATACGGACCTTGTTCCTAATATACTGTGATTGTGCGTTTAGGCCTGTCTGGTGGTTCCCTGAGCGACCGGTGCAGGGGCTGATTTAGTTTCATCCCCACCCAGTTCCCCTTCTCGGGCTGGAGCAGCTTCCAGGCGGCCACTGATAAGATTTCAAGTCGTATGCACATTCCCTGCCGGCCTGGGGCAAGGGGCCGCGCGGACTGGACAAGCAGCTGATAGAATCTAAGGGCCCGGGAACCTGGGAGATCGAGGGAAGAGGGCTATACTGGGAGAAGTGTGCAGTGCTCATGCCGAGGACCAGACGTTCCGAAAAGGTGCGGCCAGTCCACACCCTCTTCGGTTCCCTGAGCGGGCGCCCTGGCCTGACTCTGCCCTGGGAGCTGCGCGGTCCCTGGGTTTCCACCTGAGCTAGATCTGTGGGCTCTGGGCAAGCAGAAGGTGAGGGCCAAGGCAGAGTCATAGGCGGCCTGGCTTCACATTGAGGAGGGTCCCAGCTCACAGTCAAGCTGCAAAGACCGGGAGAATAATTTCTCTCTCTCTCTCTACCCCTTTGGCTCTCAGCGTTGAAGGAAATCTCTGTCAGATCACTAGCTGACCACTGAGATAAGGAACTCTACTGGCCACACACTACAAGGAATACAGCCTTTGCAAAAATACTTTGGAAACGCCACTAAATAGACAGCTAAGCCATCAAGATCCAACAAAAGCAAACTCCAGAGAAAGAGGAGAATCTGATTTCCAGAGTTACCACACTATACTATTCAAAATGCCTCGTTTTCAACGGAGAGTTACAAGGCATGCAAGGAATCCGGAACGTATGGCCCATACACAGAAAAAAAATAAATCTACACAAACTGACCCTAGTTTTCAAGAAAGAGTTACAAGGCATGCAAAGAATCAGGAGCGGATGGCCCATTCACAGAAAAAAAAATCTACACAAACTGACCCTGATGGAGGCCAGCTGTCAGAATATGAAGTATGGTCAGAACATGGAATATGGTCAGACAAAGCCTGGAGACGAGATATTATAAAGGTGCTCAAAGAGATAATGGCAAAGCTTGAATGAGTAGAAAGCTTGGCTAAATGACTAAAGGAAACCAAGGATACACTGAATGAAAATTAGGAGCTCATCAATAAAGGGATACATATTATAGAAAGAAACAACATAGAAATTCTGGAGATGAAGAGTAGACTAACTGAAATGAATAATTCACTAGAGAGGTCCGATAGACGGGGAGAAGAAAGATCTTTCCGGCATAGACTGCAGCAAAACCAGCCTCCCTTCCCATCACCACTACCCCCATAACTGCACTAACAACTTAGTGAAGCCCTCCCCAACTCTCCTTTTTGTTTCCAGTGATGTTGGCAGAAAGTCAAGGGATGATTAGGAGATGCCGCCTTCTTTTTGTTAATATGAGCACCGTTTTGGCAATCAGAAGGTACAAATTCACTGCTCCTACCTACATGAACTCTGCTCCTTTACCTTTAAAGCTATGGCGCAAGCTATTTCTCCTTTGTGTAGAGGAACAATAGGTATTCTCTGAAGGAGCTTGGAGTTATAGCCAAGTTTACCAGAACACAATTTAAAAAACATACTTTAAGAGAATGAAAAGGTAAGCCACAGACAGGGAGAAAGTATTTGCAAAACATGTTATCTGTCAAAGGACTTGTATCCAAGGTATACAAAGAACTCTTACAAACTCCACAATAAGAAAACAACCCAATTACAAAATGGGCAAAAGATCTGAGCAGACGCTTCCCTAAAGAAGACACGCACATGGCAAATAAGCATATGAAAAAATGCTCAACATCATGTCATTAGGGAATTGTAAATTAAAACAACAACGAGAGATTCCAATACCCCTGTTAGAATGGCTCCTAAAATCCAAAACACTGAGAACACCAAATGCTGGGGAGAAACTCTCATCCATTGCTGGTGGGAATGTGAAATGGTTCTGCGTCTTTGGAAGACAGTCTTGTAGTTTCTTACAAAGCTAAACATAGGCTTACCATATGATCCAGCAGTCCTGCACCTAGATATTTACCCAAGTGAATTGAAAAGTACACAAAGACCTGCACAAGAATGTTTATAGCAACTTTATTCGTAATTTCCAACGTTTGAAGCAAACAGGATGCCCTTTAGTGGGTGACTGGATAAACTGTGGTACACCCATACAGTGCGGTATTTTTCAGCGGTAGGAAATGAGTTATCCAGCTACAAAAAGAGAGGGCTGAATCTTAAATGCGTACTACTAAGTGAAAGAAGCCAGTCTGAAATAGTTACATACTGTATGATTCAAACTATATGGCATTATGGAATAGATAATACTGTAGTAAAAAGGTTAGTTACCAAAAAATAAATAAATCTGTACAAATTGATTTTATGTAGCTAAGTAGATGAATAGATAAATAGATGAAACAGGGCCTTTTCAGGGCAGTGAAACTATTCTGCATGATACTGTAACTGTAATGGTGGATACATGATGTAATGCATTTGTCAAAACTCAAAGGATTGTCAAGCCTAATGTACACTATGGACTTTTTTTAATAATGTATCAGTATTCATCAGGTGGAGCAAGTATAGCACAGGAATTCAAGTTCTGCATGATAACTGTAACGGTGGATAAGATTCTGGACATTATTCGTTTGTCAAAACCCATAGAAGTCAGACACAAAGAGTGAATCCTAATGTGAACTGTGGACTTTAGTTAATAATAATGTATTGATCCGGGTTCATCAATTCTAACAAAAGTAGGACACTAATGCAAGGTACTAATAATATCTGTGAAGAGGGGAGGGGGTATATGGAAACTACTGTCTGCAGTGTTTCTGTAAACCTGAAACTGCTCTAAAAAATGAAGTCTTTTCAAAAAAAGAAAAGCTATTTCTTCAAGCTTGAGAGCACTTTGAGGTATTTCTTGAAGGACCGTTTGCTATTTGTGCTGACTGCGTAACTTAACCTTTATGAAGAAGCATAATTATAGCCTCCATAAAAAATAATGCATTTATTTTAAACTTCTAAGCACAAATGGTGTTGCGGCAGCAAGATGTTCCTAATTACTCTAATGACACTTGATTTTTCTCCCTTTTCAGTTTCAGACATTATTAGCCACGGGTTCCTAGTTAATTAGGAAATGCACCCACGGGGTGCACATGGCTGCCACCCTCACCAAACGCACAAGATAGAAGTGCAGAGGGAAACTAGATAGTAGACAAGAATTATCTTAGGTGAAGGGAAGGACACCACACACTACAGGGGAAGTCAGCACAACTAGACTAAACCAAAGCTAAGAAGTTTCCTGAATACAATCAAACACTTCGAGGGACAGAGTGGCAGGGGTGGGGGTCTGGGGACCATGCTTTCAGGGGACATCTAGGTCAATTGGCATAACAAAGTTTAAGAAAATGTTCTGCATCCTACTTTGGTGAGTGGTGTCTGGGGTCTTAAAAGCTAGTGAGCAGCCATCTAAGATGCATCATTTGGTCCCAGCCCACCTGGAGTAAAGGAGAATGAAGAACACCAAAGACACAAAGTATTAGCCCAAGAGACAGAAGGGGCCACATAAACCAGAGACTGCATCATTCTGAGACCAGAAGAACTAGATGGTGCCTGGTTACCACCAATGACTGCCCTGACAGGGAACGTGAGAGAGAGTCCCTGATGGAACAGGAGAAAAGTGGGGTACAGAACTCAAATTCTAGTAAGAAAACCAGACTTTCTGACTTGAGACTGGAGGAACCCCAGAAAGCATGGCCCCCAGACTCTGTCAACTTAGAACTAAAACCATTCCCGAGGCCAGCTCTTCAGACAAAGATTAGACTGGACCATGGGACATAAAATGATGCTCATGAAGAGCGTGCTTCTTAGCTCAAGTAGATACATGAGACTAAATGGGCAGTTCCTGTCCGGAGGTGAGATGAGAAGGCAGAGAGGGTCAGGAGATGATTGAATGGACCCAGGAAATTGGGTGGAAAAGGAGGAGTGTCCTGTCAGAGTATAGAGAGAGCAATTAGGGTCACGTAACTATAAATTTTTGTATGAAAGACTAACTTGAATTGTAAACTTTAACTACAACAATAATAATAATAAAAAAAAAGATAAAAACCAAAATCCTTGGAAAAAAAAAAGTGCAGAGTGAGTATCTGACTGTCCAGCTAGAGTAGGCAGGGTGGGCCATCAGACAGAACCAAGTCTGAATACTGGCTCTGCCACTCACTTCACTTCTTTAAACCTGCTAGCTAAGTGTTTTGGCATCTCTGAATCTTGTTGAAATTAATCCCACCTCCAGAGAATTGAATATTGTATTTGTTGACAGCTTTTTCTCTCAAATGCATTGCATTTCGTACCATGTTTGCTGTTGTTTCAGTTTTTTCCTTCAAATTTTATTCTTCCTTTCCAACTAAAGAACTGGTGCCCCAGTGAGTAGGTGTTTGAAGGCCACGATGTTTGCATATTGTATATTCTGGGCAGCCAAGAAAGAACAGGGATAAGCTTGGAGGCAGAACCCCAGAGTTCAGGTCCCGACTTGGCATCTATTCACTGGGTGGCCTTGGCTAATTCTTGTCCTTTCTGATCCTCCATTTCTTTATGTATAAAATGGGACTGATATTCTCAGCCTATTACATGCAGGAGAATATGTTGATGGAACTGATCCTACTACTGTTGTGACCCTACACCATAGGACAGGCAGGGAAACGTTCAGTGCTTTTGTATTCTCGCCTTCCTGGTTTCTTGCTTTCCCTCTGGGGGGTGTCCTTAGGTCTCAGTGCTACTGGGAGCTGGGCTAAGGCTGCATTTCTCTCCCTAGGTCTCTGTCCAATTTAACTGCAGGAGATCTCCACTGAGCGATGTCCATATCATCATCTCTGCCTTGAAGATATATATGTAAGTAAAAATAGGTGTTAAAAAATTTGCCAGGTATATTTTTTATATGCTATATCTTAATCTATAACAAAATCATACATTTCAAAACAACCACCTGGCAGTAGATGAATACTAAGTTTTCTTTCCGCGAGGGATTTGCAACCTGGAGTACTCCCATCTTCCTAAACATGAGTGCAGGTTGATGAAAGTGAACACTTGAATTACCTGGGTTAGCTGGTCTGCACCCCTGGAAATGAGCCTTCCTTAGGGCTCCAGCAAGGCCTCTCCCCACACTAGCTGGTTTCCTGGCAAAAAGGAATGAAGGCTGCAAGAGTCAAGCACGTGCTTCAGCAAGGAACACAACAATTCATATTAAGAAGCCTCATTCTGGGATGGTTCAACAGTTCTTGAACAGCAGCCTGCAAGTTCCAGAAACCAAGCCTCTTGCTATTGGTTCTCATGAGCTTTGCTTTGTTGTCTCCTGACAAAGTCTGACCATCAACTGTCAGTTGTGCAGATTGAGTAATGAGATTCTGACTAATAGTGACCCTCCCTATTGGCCAGAGTAGAACTGCCCCATAGGGTTTCCAAGAAGCGGCTGGTAGATTTGGACTGCCGACCTTTTGGTTAGCAACTGAATGATTCCTCTTAAAAACAACAAAAATTAACAGTAGAAAATAACCTGAACACCAGAACAGATAGAGCTATGTGAAAGGTGACTGTTTAAAATATAATAAACAGCATTCAAGGATGTTGTGACCGCTTACCATTTAAACCCACACATCACCTAATGCTTTGCCTATAAAGAGACAACATTGTCAACACGAGATTTCCATGTTAAATGCAGTTATAGACCCTGTTCTTTTTAATTATTACACCTTAATGTCACTGCAGCTTATGAATACTTAATTGTATCCAACTAGCACAAATACACTGAGAACAAAGAGCATTCAATTGTTGTTATGCTGTATTTTCTTTCCTTACAGAAGTAAAAGTTCCTTGTGCTCTGGACAGTATACCCAAATAGTCTGAGTGATGTAAAAAGCAATCACGTCTTAGGCAGGACAAGTAACATGAGCTAACAGTAGTATTTGGACAGTACTTTAGAGTTTACAAAACTTTTCATACCCGTACTACATTTCTTTAGCTAGAAAACTGCAGCTCAGTTCCAACTTCAGTCTTTTAATCATTACTAAGGCCCAGGGTGGTACAGTGGTTAAGTGCTTGGCTGCTAACCAAAAGGTCAGCGGTTTTAAAGATTAGACAGGCCCATAAAACAAAACAAGACTAAATGGGCACAGGAGCCTAGGGGCAGGAACAAAAAGGCAGGAGGGGACAGGAAAGCGGGTAATGAGGAACCCAAGGTCAAGAAGGGGAGAGTGTTGATATGTCATGGGGTTGGCAACCAATGTTACAAAACAATATGTGAAGTAATTATTTAATGAGAAACTAATCTGTTCTGTAAATTTCATCTAAAGTACAAAAAAAAAAAAAAAAAGATTGGCGGTTCAAACCCACCAGCTGCTCCACAGGAGACAGATGTGGCAATCTGCTCCTGTAAAGACTGCAGCCTTGAAAACTCTATGGGGCAGCTCTACTCTGTCCTATAGCGTTGCTATGAGTCAGAATTGACTTGACCACAATGGGTTTGGTTTTGTTTTTTTAGGGCCCAGGGACGAAGCACCACTTTTCAGCCTGTTTCCATGAAATGGGCAGAATGAAAATAATGCACATAATTGTAAACTACCTCAGCTCATTAAATACATACAAAATAACTGTTATGAAGAGTAAATGAGCTTTAAAAGTGTTAAGCATGATCAATACCTCTTTCTCCCTTAAAAAAATAAATCAAGTCCTATGACTACCAATCCCAGCTGACTGAATCTCATGACTGCGAGTTGAGCTCTGGGGACATGGGAATAGATAGAGATGCATCCCCTACACACTAGTGGGGGAAACAGATACAAATTACCCTGAAATGTGGAGAATTGTGGCTTAGTAATAAGCATGTGGGAACTCAGAAAATGTGTCTGATTCTGCCTGAGAGAGAGAGAGCGGGTGCAGATTCTGATGGTCCTCCATGCCCAGAAGAGGGGTGGGGTGTTAGAGCTGCAGAGAAAAGCTGAAAATCAGCAGAGTAGATTGCCCACCTTGGGCCTCTGATAAAGGCATCATGTGGCACACGTGGAGTGATTCGATCTGTCCTCCCCTATCATAGCAATGGGGAAGGTGCCGGGCAGCTTTTTAAAGTAACCCACAACCTCTGGAAGTATACTTAAACTTTTAATCAAGTCAGTGTGCATAATCAGCTTCCAGCTGGATCTCCACTTCCCTTCCTCTCCCAATACCCGGGGCTGGCCAGAAGCATAGGGTGGTGGGAACTGTGAGGAACTGCCCCTGGACAGCCAGTCGCATGTGGAGCCCCTGGCTGGCATGGGTCCTGCTTTTCTGCAGGAGACGCTCCTGCACGCCTACTAGGTTGTTTACATCCCTGCACTCTCAGATGTTACTGATTTTTCTAACCAGAGGACTCCCTTTAATATTTCTTGTCATTTTGGTTTTTGCAAATTCCCTAAACTTCTGTTTATCTGGAAATACCCTAATTTTACCATCATATTGAGAGACAGTTTTGCTGGATATATAATTCTTGGCTGGCAAATTTTTTCCTTCAAGGCTTTATATATGTCATCCCATTGCCTTCTTGCCTGCATGGTTTCTGCTGAGTAGTCTGAGCTTAGTCTTATTGACTCTCCTTTGTAGATGACTTTCCTTTATCCCTAGCCGCTCTTAAAATTCTTCATATTTGGTTTTGGCAAGTTTGATTATAATATGTCTTGGTGACTTTCTTCTTGGATCTACCTTGTGTGGGGTTCTATGAGCATCTTGGATAGATATCTTGTCATCTTTCATGATATCAGGGAAGTCTTCTGCTGACAAATCTTCAACAGTTCTCTCTGTATTTTCTGTTATCCTCCCCTGTTCTGGTACTCTAATCACTCGTAGGTTATTTCTCTTGATAGAGTCTCAGATAATTGTTAGGGTTTCTTCATTTTTTAAAATTCTTTTATCTGATTTTTCCTCAAATAAGTTGGTGTCAAGTGCTTTATCTTCAATCTCACTAATTCTGACTTCCATTGCCTCAGTTATGTTCCTATGGCTTTCTATTGAGTTGTCTAATTCTGAAATTTTATTGTTAATCCTCTGGATTTCTGTTTGCTGTCTATGGATGCTTGCAGCCTGTTAAAGTTGCCATTATGCTCTTCTCTAATCTTCTTAAGTTCCTCTATTGCTTTGTCTCTGTGTTCCTTGGCTTGTTCTGCATTTTGCCTCATCTCCTTCCTGATATCTTGAAGAGTTCTGTATATTAATCTTGTGAATTCTACCTCTGGTAATTCTAAGAAGTCTCTTCCTCTGGAAGGTTTTTTGATTCTTTGTTTTGGGAGCTTTCTGAAGCCATCATGGTCTGTCTCTTTATGTGATTTGATATTGACTGTTGTTTCTGAGCCATCAATAAGTTATTATATTTATTTATTTTGTTTGCTTACTATGTCCTAGCTTCTTGTTTTGTTTTGTTTTGATATGCCAAAATAGGCTGCTCATGTGAGCTAGTGTGATTATTGGTGCCTTTGAAGCTCTAGTGTCCTGTCACCAGGTGGTTAGATCTGTTAGTGGGTATGTGAGCCCTGGAGTCTGTTTACTTTTCTTGTATGGATTCAGGTGAGGTGTCCAGGTAGTTGGTCACCACGTGTGTGGTGCAGGCTCTCACCTACAGTCCTAGACAGGCAGGGGTGATTGGTGTAGGTGCAGGTATCTGTCTGCAGTAGGGGGTCATGCACTGAGCAAGGCAGGGGGCTGACGGCTGCCCCTGAGTGTCTGGGAGGAAAGTGTGTCCCTGTTCCCTAGAGCGTGTAGGTGGGTGGGTTTTGCAGCCAGACTATGGGCAGTGTCCCTGCACTCTTGATGCCCTCTCCTGCTGCCTGTCGATGTTTGAGGCCTGCTCTTCTCTGTGCAGCATGACAGCTGTGTGCCATGTTTAGTTCTAGCACCATCTATGCCAGGACTAACCTCGACCTGAAGGACTGTCTGGTGGTGGTAGGTGCAGAGTCTGGGACCCTATGTGCGTCTCCTGACACCTAGCCCTTGCTGTGGCTGTAGCCAACTGGGCATTGGCTGTGGGCTTGGCTTGCTTGGAATGTGCTAAGTGGTGCTTTCCAGGTGGCAGACTTCTAAAATCCATTCTGCCTGGATTACTAGCTTGCCTCCCTCAGGTTCCACACTGTGCTTCGAGGCATGAGGCAGCCCTAGGCAGCCACTATGCTGGTCAGGCCAGTGGGGGTCTGGGGAGAGCTAGGATGTGGCAAGGGCAGCTGAGGGCTGTCATTCGCATCAGTGTGCACATCTAGTTGCTGGGCCTGGAGTCATACCCGTATTTCTTTTCTGGGCTGGCCACTGCCCAGAGGAGCAGCTTCTTAGTGTTCTCCAACCTCACCGCCATTACAACTAAACCCACCTTCTTTCCTGGACATTGGAGGACAAGGGGCGTGGACGTCCATTCAGGCTGGGGGACCATCCAGAGTAGAGGGAGGGGCATCTTCTCAGGTGGGATGTGCAAGGGAAGAAATACAGGAATTGCCTCTTTTTGCTGGAGTCCCCAACTCCAGACTAGCAGGTAGGAGAGTCAGCATTGTTTGGGTGCCATGGGGTTGAGTCCCTGGGAGATGGGGTTGAGTCTCTGGAAATTGTGGGGACTGTCCCTAACCTCAGTCTCTGCACATAACCCGCAGAACAAGTCTGGAACAGGCAGGGGTGATGTCCATAGTGGGTGAGTTTCTACCAGTGTCAGACAGGGCATGGGATTCAAGTGAGGCCCTGGACAAGTCACTGGTCTTTGCTGGGCCTTCCCGCTTAAGCTCCAGCCTCCTGGGATGCTTCTGGTTCAAAACAGCGGTGGTGGTCTCAACCTACTCCACCCACAGCCAGGACTAGGGTGAGGCTAGTGAGAAACCTAAGGCACAAAATTTAAGGAGGCACTCATTCTTGGGGTCGTGCAAGCGCACGCTAGTACCGGCATAACGGAGTGAGCCTCTGCCTCTGGGTCCTCCCTTCACTTCCACTTGAAGACTTCAGCTCCCAGAGAGCAGACTTCTAATCCCCAATCTGCTAATCCCTCCCCTCCTTCCCTGTGCCTGGGCAATCAGTGCTTAGCTCACAGATGTTGTGCGCTGCCCAGTGGATAGTGATCCTGCAGGACAAAGTAGAACTGCCCCATTGGGTTTCCAAGGGTTGCTATGAGTCGGAATCGACTCAACGGCAACGGGTTTGGTTTGGTTTACTCTTTAAAGGAACAGATCACCAGGTCTTTTCTCCCTAAGCGGCTAGTGAGTTTGAACTGCCAACTTTGCGGTTAGCAGCCGAGTGCTTAACCATGCTCCTTGGGCTCACAGTAGGAACTCGATAAACATTTGTAAGTGGAGGAGCCTTGGCTTTCTTTGCTCTGCGAAAAATGACCTAGGCTGGGAAGGGTGGGTTCCTGTGTGCCACATGATCTAGCCAAGTTTGGTTTGCCCAGTATCTGGACTTCTAACCAGCTAGAGGGAGAACCCAATTCCCGCAAAGATTCAGAAAGTCTTCAGTTGGAAGGCGCGTTTAGTGTCACGCCTTCGTTTTACATGTGGGACAAGGTCAAGGCTACAAAGCAAGTTCTTCAACCAAGTGCCCTAATCAGGGAAAACCTCCAAAGCGACTCCCAGGTGTACATCGAGTGCATCGACGTTCTACCTACCTGGACTGGAACAACGAGCAGATTCATTCCATTGCTTTTGTCTACCAGTAAGCGCTGAGCGCTAATTGGTTCTGGCTTAGGAAACGGAAAGAAGGCAAGCACATCACATAGGGACCCGCGACGGGAAAAGGAGCGCGCACCGCGGTTGGAAAGTCTTGGGAGAGACGGGCTATGGCGTCGCTCAGTTGCAGAACCGTCGTCTGCGTGGTCTGCTTGGAAAAGCCCAAATACCGCTGTGCGGCCTGCCGTGTGCCCTAGTGAGTGTCGGGCCGGGGCAGGAGGCCGGGGCGCCAGGTCGGGCAGAGGGGAGGCCAGAGGGCGGCGAGAGGGTCCGCGCAGTCTGCGGGGCTGACACGGCCTGTGGTCTCTGTTGTTACAGCTGTTCGGTGACCTGCTTCCGGAAGCACAAAGGTAAGGCCTGGGCGCCCCCTGCTCGCGTGGGGCAACCGCCACGTTCCGCTCCACGGACGTCTCGGGGACGTGGACCTCTCAGGCTTCGCGCTCCTGATCCTGTCGGAGCCCCTTTCTTGTCGCTGGTCTCCCTTCCATCTGCGCGGGAACCTTCCTCCCTCGGGCACCTTCCTCCCTCGGGCTTCGTCTCTGGTGTCCTGAACCTTTCTCGTCCTGTAGGTCCTTCACCTTTACGTGGAAATGCTTCTCCGAACTGTAAACAATAAAAAAACAAAAACAAAAAAAACCCTTCCTACCCTGCCTTTCTTTCCACGTGCCACCCTCTTTTGCTCCTTCAAACGGTTGACTGCTTGCGACTTTCATCTTAACATTCTGGAATAGCCTCTCACCATTTGGCAGAAGTGTTACCAGGTGTACTTTCTTCCCTTTAAATAATGGAGCATTTTTAAAAGAAGCCGTATAGCTGAAGATAGAAAAGGAATGGCTCTTCCCTGCTGTAAACAGGGTTGGAGATTTGAGGTTCCTCCAGCAATCAGGAACCCCTGCTGCTGCCAGGCCTGATTTTTCTAGAAATGCACATCTGAGCATTTCATTCCCCTATTGAAAACTGCATAATTCCCTAGCATCTAGAGCAGAGGGGTAGTTATTCTGAGTATTGCTCTCTCTAGGGGACTTTTAGGAGCCCTGGTGGTACAGTGGTTAAAGTGCCTGACTGCTAACGGAAAGATCAGCGGTTCGAACCCACCAGCAGCTCCGCAGGAGCTTCCGTAAAGATTACAGCTTTGGAAACCCTGTGGGGCAGTTCTGCCCTATCCTTTAGGGTCACCATGAGTTGGAATTGACTCGACAGCAGTGGGTTTAGGGGACATCTGTTGTCACGGTAGCTCAGGGGGAGTTGGTGGTACTACTGATAATTGGTGGGGGTGGTCAAGTAAACATCCTGTAGGACAGCATGGGACTGTCCTACACCACTAAAGACCTTCCCACCCTGGATACCAGTAGCACCTTTTTGAGAGAGATTCTCTTGCTCTGGCTTCCTCCTCTTATACGCCTCCCACCTGCCAGGCCTGTCCTGTGAGTTACCTGACAGTTCCTTATCCCTGTCTCCTTGTACTTGACCCTAGTCTTTCAAGTGTCTGGTCGTAGATTTTTCTCTCTGCCTGGGATGTTGCTCCATCTACCTTGCAAAGATACTTCCCCCAAGAATCCTCTTGGTCTTGTCTCCTGACCCTCTCAGATGGATTTAGACGAGACCCTTCTTACCTTATCCATATCTCTAGCTGTTGTTTGTGATATAGTTGTCTAGTTACTGCTGCTCTGTAATACTAAACCCCTTTCAGGATGGCCTGGTGAGTTTTTCGCCTGCAAATTTAGTGTCTGAAACTCCTGAGAAAATTAAAGTCAGTATGCCCCTTAATTCTGGTGAAAGCCCTGTGAGATTAGGTAGGGCAGGAAAGACAGGAACAGGCCCTTGGGGGTGCATGAGCTCTGCTTTCTCAGCTCTACTGCCAGGTGCAGGGTTGCTTGTGGTTTTCCTTACACTGATCTCTCACTTCTTCCGCATTCATCTCCACCCCGCCTACATCCCTTACTCAATGTGTATGCTTTCCCACCTAGAAGCTGGCTTTGGGGGCTGGAGGGCAGGGGCAGCCTTGTTACTGAAATGGAGGTGGTGTGTACCTGAGATTTGTGTCTCTTTCAGAGCAGTGCAACCCTGAAACTCATCCTGTAAAGAAAGAAAGTTCATCTCTTCCTATAAAAACTACAAAGCCTGTGGAAAACAAAGGTGGGCTGGTTGATTTAAAAACAAAAGAACCAACCTAGAAAGGGCTTCAAATAGAAGAAGTTGAAGGGAAAGAAAAGAGACTTGGCCTGGGGTGAGAGTCAAGAACTACAGGCTTCATCACGGGCAGTAGCTTCCTTAGCCTGAGCAGCAGGAGTGAGGACACACATTGTCATGGGTGGCATCGATAGGGCAGCCTGAAGGCATTGTTCATGGAAAGAAAAATTGGGGCAGGGAACTGAGAGTAAAAAGGCCATGGCAGAGGTTTGGTGTGGAGTGGGCCCTGCTGACCTTTTCTAGCTGTGACATCTGGTCTCTCTAAATGGCCTGGCTGGGGCTGACAGTTCACCTGAGCGAGACTCCAGGTAGGAAGCTTCCTTTGACCCAGTTGACCTTGCTGCTGCTGGCAGCTCCTCACAGCTCATAGTATGGGCTGTCACCCCGTCCATCTCTCCAAACTTTAATACCTCCTGAGTATTATGCACCATGCCAGGCTCTGAAAGCAGCCCCTTCCAGTGCTAGCAAAATAGTAGTGAAGATTCACGGCAAAGGGATGGGCCATTTTTGCCCTTTGAGAAACTTCCAGATTCAGTTCAGGCAGTCCCAAGCAATTTCTGCAAGTGCTGAAAGCAGAGAGGATTTACTTTAGCAGGTTTTTATAGAGCACCAAGTTTTTGGCCCATGACAGTGTTGGAACCATGGTGTTGGGAGGTGGAGTGTTAAGAATTAGAAAATCAGGCTTCAAGCTCGAAGACCACAGAACAGAGTGTGTGAACACTAGGATGCATTTATTAACTTAATGGCCCGTTCTGCTGTCTTCCACTTTCCTACGAGGAGTGTGAATATGGCCACAAGTGCCAGAGAAGAAAGGGTGTTTGTTTTGTTGGAGCTTAGTGTGTACCCCTTCATGTGTGTGTGCACGTACATGCTTAATCTGTTGGAGTAGTTTTAAGAAGCTGATGCCTAGGCTTTCTTTTCAGTCATAAGCAGTTGACTGTGTTGTTTATTTTTTTTCCTTAGATGATGAGTCATCTATAGCTGATTTTCTCAATAGTGATGAGGAAGAGGACAGAGTTTCCCTGCAGAATTTAAAAAATCTAGGTAGGTCTGTGCTATGCTTGTTTATTTCTTTGTCAACCTTAAAAAAAAAAAAAAAAAGTTATTTTGTTGTGTTTTTGGTGAAGATTTACATAGCAGTTTAGGTTTCCATTCAACAATTTCTACACAGACTGTTCAGTGATGTTGGTTACATCCTTCACAATGCATGGACGTTCTCAGTGGTTACTTTCTGCTTGTTCCATTTCCATTAATCTAGTTTTCCTGCCCCCTTACATTTTCATTTTTGTTCTAATTTTTGACCATTTGGTTGCATATAGATGATTTTTTAAAGGAGCACAGTACCCAAGGGTGGTATTCTTTTTTTGTGAGCCATTCAGTTATTCAGCTAAAAGGTGACATTGGGGGCTAGTTTCATTTCAAGGTTTAAAGAGGGTAATAGTCTCGCATAGTCCTCCAGTCCATTGAGGTACATTTAATCTGTTGTATAAAAGGTCCTTTTTAAACGTTATGAAATAGCTTAGCATGGCATGCAGGGCCCTTCCTCTGCAGCCACCATTCTGTAACTACACAGAGGTTTCACAGCCTCGCAGCCTTCCTGCAGCACCCTTCCCTCTGCCCAAATCCTCCTGGCTCCTCCTTCAAGACATAGTTGAAGTTTCCTTTCCTCAGGGAAGCTTTTGACCTTTTGTCTCTGAATTAGGTCCTTTTTCAGCCTCCCATGGTGACTTGAGCTTATTAATATGCCACTTACCACATTTTATGGTAATTTGTGTCTCAGCCTGGACCAATCTGTAGGGCAGGGACCTACGTTTATCCCCGCGTCCTTTGTGTTCAGTTTACAGGCCAGCCATTAGTGTAGATTGGTAATCACAAGATTTGATTTTTTTAGGGGGAAACGGGTGTTGATAATGCCCAGCATTTTTGCAGCACTGTTCATTCAATTCCTCATAATAGTTTTATTATGTATGTAATTAAAGGTGGGCATTTCTTTTATTCTCCGTTTTTCAAAATCAGGCAGAAAATCAGTTATTTGCACTTAATCCCCTAGTAGCAATTAGATTGAGGCTGGAACTGAGCTGGTGATAGGTGACAAATTTTGTAAACTGTGAAGCATTATACAGATGTTAGTGTTAGTTTCCCTGTGGGTCCTGCTTCATACTGGATCCCATGCTTTTTATTTCAGAGTAATTGACACAACTGTCCTCACCGTTGACAGCCTTTTCCCCTATAAAGAAAATAAAGTGCCAACAGTTTAATGCTGTCTTCTCTGTGTATTTGTGCTGATTTTCTTTTGCTGAAATGGCATGAAATTAAAATATTTAAACCTAACCTGCAAAGTATTTAATATGCTGATCTCACCTTATGTGTTAAGCATTGGGTTAACTTCTGGGTTTAAGGGTTAAGGGGATACATCTTTGAACGTTGTTTCTTCCATCTGAAACATTTAGCTTTCAGCTACCCCCACCTGTTCCCACTTGCACTCAGGTTGTCTTTTTTTGTTGTTGTTGTTAATTTTTAAGGGGACTCTGCACCACTGAGGAGCTTACTGCTCAATCCACACCTTAGACAGCTGATGGTCAGCCTCGATCAGGGGGACGACAAAGCAAAGCTCATGAGAGCTTATATGCAAGAGCCCTTGTTTGTGGAGTTTGCAGACTGCTGTTTAAGAATTGTGGAACCGTCCCAGAATGAGGATTCTTAAGGTGGATTATTGTGCTGCTTGCGTCAAGCATGTGTTTAACTCCCAAAGCCTACGACTTCCTCCTAGGAGACCAGCTAGTTTGGAGAGGCCTTGCTGGGGCCCTCAGCACAGGAGGAGTTCAGGATGCCGACCAGCTGCTTGATGTAAGCTATGTGGGTCTTCATCTCCACCAACACGGACTCATGTTTCAGGCAGGTGGGAGTACTCAGAATGGCAAATCCTTTATGGAGAGAAAACTTGACATTCAGATGGTTGTTTTAAAATGTTTTATTTTGGGTACAGCTAAGATTGACATCATAAATGATATCATTTATCAAGTTTTTTACACCTGTTTGAGCTAAAAACTTGACTGATGTACTAAATAAAATCAAGATGTGGTGGTTCTATTGTATGTTTCATCATCCTTGGTTTATGATATTCTGGTTATTTGAAATTACATTAAATAAATTAACAACTTGTTAAATACTAAGGTTTCATTCCCTTTTTTTTTTGGCTTTAAAGAACAGACATTTCTGGAGGCTAGAAGTCCGAATTCAGAGTATCAGCAGGGCTGTGCTGTCTCTTTACCGTCTCTAGGGGAAGGTCCTTGTTTTTTTTCCAGTTTCTGTAGCCCTGAGCATTTCTTCTTTCCTTTGCTGCGTATAGAAGCATCTGCCCCCATCATCTTATGCATGTTTTCCCCCTGTACATGACTCGATTTCCATGTCCCTCTTTTTCTGTGTTTCAACATTATTTGCTTCTCTCAAAATAAGAGCACTGGAAAGCATTTTAGAGAAAATGATTATAATAGGTCTTTTTCACAGTTCAAAAACCAGGACCAGACCCCACCTGTTCTGACAGTTGAACCCCACGGGTAACAACACAGATGAAGTACAGTCTGTTTGGCTAATACAGCTGTTGAGAGAGAACCAACATCTTCATTAAGTTTCACTCCTGGCCGGCTATACATTAAAGCCTTATTTTTCATCTCTATTCAGGATCATTCTGCGAGTACATTTAGAGGTCTTCACATCAGGAAGGTTGTCACCAATACTTTCTCACATGTCATAATCATACCAATCTTCCTCAGTAGTCAGGTGGGACTTCTCTCTTTTATAAGCATCCAGGAAAATTTGTGGTTTTTTCATCAGTGACTCTTCCTACAATCTATGAAAAGCACAGAGGACCCATCTCTCCCCCTGCTCTGACTGTGTTGTCCTCACCCCGCAGTTGACTCTTGCGTCCAGTGGAGTGCTAGGGGCACCACTATCCCCCAGCCAGGGAATAAGCTCCATGCAAGTAAGAACCACCTTTCTTCTAAAGTGTCTTATCACCATCATCTGGCCTCTTCAAAAGAGAACGAGTTTTCATCTGTATGTAACCATGTGTATATCTGTGTTGAACTTGGGAAAATCTTTACAGTACTTCTGTGTGAATTCCGGCATTTTTTTTTTTAAAGGTTTTATTCCTTTTTTAAGGAACTACATGCAAAATTTCCCCCAGCAAAAATTTTAGAGCCAATTTCAGGCTGACTTTGCCTGTTTTCTTGCAGAAATGCTCGTGGGGAGTGAGGGGTGCTCTGCTGTAGTGATGCACAGCACTCCAGGATGGACAGTTGTGTCCAGTGCTCAGTTTGACATATGGATGTAGTGAACATCTCCATGGCCCTGATGCTTCTTATTCCTGGTTTGGGAATGGCCCAACCCTGACCTGTCAGTGCCTGAGATGTAGGTTGGAGCCCCCAGGCCCACTGGTACGTTTGTCGCTGCAGCCTGGGCTCTGAGGCTGGAGCCAGCATGCTCTCATGTGCATTGCAGTCACTGTGGGAATAGTTTGGCAGTTGTGTGTTGATTAAACGTCTTTGGCAAGGCAGCTGGCAGGACAAGGCCTCAGAGAAACAAAGGCACCAAGGATCACCCAGCCAGGGGAGGGCAGAGGGCAGGAAGAGATCACACTTGGATCAGCCTGTGTCTTTCCAGCAGGATCTGATTAAAGCCAGTAACACTGTAGGGTGAAGGTTCAGGGCAGATGTCAGCATGGCGCAGTGGAGACTTTCTGCAGTGAAACTTTATTGAACCCTAGGGAAAGAGAGGTACAGCTAAGCTTACCCAGCCCCCAGGAGTGCCAGGGAGATGCCTCACGGGGCGAATGCTGTAAATGCAGTGAGGTGTGGACAAATCAGTGCTGGTATGAGTGTCTTGGCAATAGCAGGATTGAGTCAATCAGCATTTTTTCTTCCTTATTCTGAAACAACGCGAAACTCCAGAGCAGTACTAAATTATAAAATTCCACATCCACTCAGTGTGAGACAGATGAGGACACACTAGGAGAGCTTTCCCTTACTAGATTTTATCCAGATTGCGACCTACAGAGATTCCTCTGGTGTGGAAATGCAATGTATCCTTTCTACTGCCTTGTCGATTTCACTTAATCCTTGCTGTGACCCTGTGTAATAGGCTGAGAGTATTAACCCCATTTTATAGATCAAGAAATGGAGGTGCTAAGAAATGAGACATGACTTAGCCAAGGTTATCCAGTGAGTAGGGGCAGAGCCAGGACCTGGACCCTGGAGTTCTGTCTTTAGCATACACGCCTTTCACCTTTCCTCAGCCACTTCATATTTAATGGAAATGTGTGACATTGACTTCATGAGTGTGCTGGCTGATAAATAAAAACACGGGGGCCTTGGACCACTCATTCACTCACTTGTCATTTCCTCAGCTGCAAAAGGAGGTAAACCAAGTAATAAAATTTGAGAACATGGTGCCAAATCCAGTGATATTTGAGGGAACAAGCCATCACTGTAATCCAGTTTTTTTTCAAAGTGGACTGATTAAGATCAGAGGAGATGCTAGAACACTAGACGCAGTGTTAAAAATGTGAAGGGGCTCTGGAAAAGCTGTAGCTGTAATGATGGAAATAATCCAAACCTGCAGCCAGCTGGGATATGCAAGCTTCTGGTTTACCCAACAGCTCTTGTCACATCCTCAGTCCTGCTCCCCCTGTAGACTTCTAGGGTTTGCCTCCTGCCTTTTATGGTGGGGTGGGAGGGACCCAGAGTTGTCGGGCAGGACAGGCCATCCCATCACACACAACCTACCTGAGGCAGTGCTCGTATGGACGTGACACCAGCCTGGTCATGTTGTGCAGTCTGGACAGTATAGCTGCTGGGCCTACCTGAGGGAAGCTGGAGGCAGGCCCAGACCACCAGTTTCCTCTGAAAGCCACGTGCACCCATGGCCGCGTTGGCCAGGACCAGTCCCAGGGGCCAGAGGCGGATTATTGCCCCCAGGAGCCTGGTCTGCACCAGAGGCAATGGGATGGAGCTCAGGGAATGGGGATCTTGAGACCAGTGTTTTTCCTCCACACCATCCAGTTCTTTAGAGGCAAGGGAGGCCATTCTGATCTTAAAAAAGAAAACACCCCTTAAGGATACAATGTCAGTGCCTGACCCTGTGCTTAAATCTTTATATAAGCTACTTAAAAAAAAGAAGCTTTACTGAGGTAAAATTCACATACCATAACCACCCTTTAAACTGTATAATTCAATGATTTTTAGTATAATCCCAGACTTACCTAGGCCACTTTTTATCTTCACAACAACCCTGCAGTATAGGTGGTATCATCCTCATTGTATATATAAGGAACAGGGTTCAGAGAGATGGAGTAACTTGCCCAAGGCCACCCAGCTAGCTGTGGCAGAGCTAGCATTCTGAATTGGTCTGTCTCGTCCCAAAACACCCACCCACTGCCTACCCTGACTTACTGAGTCAGATACTCACTCTCCACTTTTGCCATGTGCGCTTGATGATGGTGGCAGCTGTGTGCAGCCTCTGGATGTGCTTCCGAGTTAACCAGGAGCGAGTAGCTAAGTGTTTTGCCCAGAAACAGGAAAGAGATAACAAAATACTCATTAAGGTATTGTTATATGAGGTGGGGACCGACTCGATGGCAACTAACAACAACAACCTATAGGGCACCCTATTGACAGTGGTTTCTGCTGAGCTGTGGAGAGACGCTCTGGGCGAGGTGGACAGAGTATTCGAATCCTAGGGCACCACGGAGACATGCATCCACCTACTGAGGCTGGGATAGTGAGCTTCAGTATATGCGGACTGTCTTAGTTATCTAGTGCTGATGTAACAGAAAGTGGATGGCTTTAACAAAGAGAAATTTATTCTCTCACAGTCTAGAAGGCTAGAAGTCTGGATTCAGGGTGCCAGCTCCAGGGAAAGGCTTTCTCTGTCTGTTGGCTCAGGGCTAAGGTCCTTGTCATCAATCTTCCCCTGGTCTAGAAACTTCTAAGCACAGGGACCCTGGGTCCAAAGGATGCGCTCTGCTCCTCTTATTTCTTGGTGGTATGAGGTACCCCTGTCTCTCTGCTCGCTTCTCTCTTTTATATCTCAGAAGAGATTGGCTTAAGACACAACCTAATCTTGTAGATTGAGTCCTGCCTCATGAACATAACTGCCTCTAATCTTGCCTTACTGACATCAAAGAGATAGGATTTACAACACATAAGAAAATCACATCAGATAACAAAATGGTGGACAATCACACAATATCGGGAACCATGGCCTAGCCAAGGTGACACACATTTTTGGGAGACACAATTCAATCCATAACAGGGACTCAATAAGCAAAATTTCAAAGGAAACCAGGATCACGTGGGGTCTGTGTGCCATCACACATGCAGTGGATCCAGGCCCATCTGCTGGTCTGGAAGGAGCCCTGCCCCTCACCATCCCAACCCTCCTACCTGCCTGGATGAGCACAGCGGCCCGCCTCTGCCTCTCCTGCTTGTGGTGCATGTGTCGCCTCCAGCCATCCTGGATGCAGCGGGCACACTGCTCCAGCACCTGGGCACGCCCACATTCCAGAAGCTCCAGCTAGGAGAAGGGGTATCCAAAGAGGATCTGAGCCTCCTGCCCCCTGTCCTGCTGAGGAGAGCATGCAACTGCCTCTGTGATCTCTGTTCCTCATGCCCAAATGACTCACCGTGGAGTTGCTCATGAACACCTTGGTCCTGCCACAGTGCACTGGGGCTGGCCTGGCCTCAACTGGGTCACCAAGTGTGGCTGCTGCCCGAGTTAGAGCTGGCAGAGTGTGGAGAATGTCCTGGAGGAGAGGCTGCAGTGTGACCTCCTTGCCGTGAGGAGGCCCTTCTGGAGGGTGGGAGACAAGGGCCCCATCAATACTTGGCCATCTCTACACGTTCCTGTGCGTCTCCCCCTTTCCTGGCCTTAAGAAGCTGGCTCTAGCCTCCTCAACACCCATGGACGTCTTTCCTGCTGTTCTTGCATTAATGATTTCTATTTTCTGTTTTCGAGGGGAAGGCCAGAGGCAATTTTTGATTGTCCTAGAAGTTCAGGGCCCTGGCTGTTCTGAGGCATCTTCGAATCCCCACTGAGGCTGTGCCATAAGCCTCTGCCCCTGTGGGTTCCTCTTGGGTAGGCTGGCAAAAGGTACTCGATGCCTGGTAGAGCAACTGGGATTCCAGCCTGGGATCCCAGGCTGCTTAGCCAACATTTGTTTCCAAGGCCCCAAACATCCTGAGGCCAGACAGGGCAGCCGGCCCCTTTCCCAGTCCTTGACACCACCCCCCCCCCCCGCCTACCCCCCCACATCTCAGGGGGTAACTCCTGGAGAGGGAGGATTTACCTGAGGGCTATGACCTCCTCTAGCTGCCCACTGCCTCACTGGAGACAGGCTGCCAAAGGAGACATCGCAGACGAGAAACAGCAGCAAAACCAACCAGGGACCAGAGGGGCTTTGGGCACAGGACGGGAAGCAAACCATGGAGAGAGGGGGAGAAAAGGAGAGGAGAGAAGGGGAAAGAGAGGGTGAGAGGAAAGTGGCAGAAGTCTGCCCAAGAGGGGAGAAAAGCAAAGTGGAATTGTCTCAGTGGGGCCTGATGGGCCCCAGGGAAAGGTGGGTGGGTGGGGGAGCAGCTGCCGCTGGGCTGGGGTCTTGCTGAGTGGAGCCCACCCTTGGCCTCTTCTCCACCTGTCCTCAGGCCGCCTCATTCACTCCCAGAGCCTCAGTTATAGATTTCTACATGCCGACAACTACCAAATTGGGCCACAGGCCAGAGCTTCCTTAACATTCGTCCAAGTGCCTTGCAGACACGCCTCCACTGGATGACTCAAGGACCTGGGAGGAGGGTCACCAGGGCCTCACCAGCTTCCCCAAGCCTCTCCTCCTCTTGCTTTTCCTCACTGGCCTTTCCTCTCCCTTTACATCAAACCAGACATGCATTGTCTGGCCAATTTCTTCTCTTAACATGTCTTGACTGTGCCCACACCTCTGGCTTCCCTCTGCCCCAGCCTCCTAAGCAGCCTCCCTTCTGGGTCTTGCCTCACTCTCATGGCCCTTCACAGGCCTCAGAATGGTCTCCAGAAAGCATGAGGCCAGTGGAGGTCCTCCCTCACTTGCAGTGCCTCTCCATCTGCCCAGAGAGTAAAGTCCAGAAGCCTTGGCCTGTCACTCCAGTCTCACCTTCCACCATTCTTGCCCTTATGCATCACACTGAAAGCCCCAGAGCTCCTCATACATGCAGTGCTGCCTCACGCTTCTAGGTGTTTGTATAGATTATCTCTGACATGTGGAAAGCCCTTCACCTGCTAATCCAATTTCTCCTCAGATACCACCTCCTCCAGGAAGCCTTCCCTGATTCCCACCTCCCCAGCACTACCCACAGCATCCTGTTCATAGCCCTGCCTTCCCACTTGCCACAGTTTGAGTCTGCTTCTCCCACTGACCCCAGAACTATGATGGCAGGGCTGACTCCCCAGCCCCTAGCCCTAAGGGAACATGGGGTAGGTGCTCAGTAAACCTTGGCTAAATGAAAAACTAACCAATGGGCCCCACTCACTTGAGTGCCCTTTGGCAGGAGATGGGCTGTGGGGGCCAAGGGATGCGCGAGAATGGAGCCTTCTCAGCAATTCATATCGTTCCACAAAGTTCCGGTGAGAGATGCTGGAACCCAAAGCAGCAGGGAGAAGAGAACAAAGTGACTCCATCTGTGAGCCAGGCACAGTGCTCGGGGCTCAGCAGAATTCCCTTCACTTAATCTGCTCAACAACGCAGTGAGGCGCTGCTCTGACTCTCCATTCAATGGACGAGGACGGCCCAGCAAGGTTGCTGGGCTCACTCAGTGACAAGCCAGTGAGCACCATTTTAAGCTGAGTCTGCTCTTCCTACTGCTTTGGTGTTTTTTTAAATAGTTGCAGAGCTCAGGCTGCTAACCAAAAAGGTCGGCAGTTGGAATCCACCAGCCGCTCCTTGGAAACACTATGGGGCAGCTCTACTCTGTCCCGTAGGGTGCTATGAGTCGGAAACAACTTGACTGGATCACCGTTCTCATGCAACCATGCCCAGCCACACCTCCCATCGTTCTCTCTGACTCGTGTCCTGCACTTCCTCCTGATCTCTCCACTCCCCTTCATGGCCACACTCCTCTAAACAGTCGACAAACCTGACATCTGCACTTCCTCCACCCCTATTCGCTGGTCAGCCCTCCTAAGTCTGGCTTCTTGATGTGGCCTGTGGCACTGTGTCACCAAGTCCAGCGGTCAGTGCTCAGTCCCCCTCTTGCCCAGCCTCTGGGCCACAGGTGCCCTCTCACCCCTCTCCCTATACAGCACGCTCTCAGTCTCCAGAACCCTATGATCCTGGCTTCCTCCTTCACCCATGACTCCTTCCCAGCTGTCCTTGCTGGTTTCTCATCACTCACCCTCTTCAAATGTGAACATTCCTCAGGGCGTGGCCTCAGACCACTCATCTCTCCCAGGTGATTTCCTTCTTGCTCATAGTATTGAAATCTCACGTGTACCTCCAGCTCGTAAAGCTCTGCTGAGCCCCAAGCCTGTCTCAGCCATCTCAAACCTGCGTGGACCTTCAGAGAATTCCTGATCCTCCCCTCCCACCCTCCAACCTGGACCTTCTCCAGACAATTACATTTCAGTAAACTGTCTCCCAATTCATCCATTGGCCCAAGACAGAAGCCTGGAAGTTGCTTCTGCCATCTGGAAGTTGGCTGCTCCCATGCCTGGCACCCTACAGTCAATCAGTCCACAAGTCCTGCTATTTCTATCGCAAACCATACTCCACTTTCACCCACTCCCCTCCATCTTCACTGCTGCCACCCTCATGTGAGCCGCCACTCTTGCCTGGTCGCCTGCAGCAGCCTCCTCACCATCTCCTCCCTTCTGTCCTGACCCCATGTCCAGCCCCCATGCACCAGCCACAGGGATCATCTTAGAAAATGAGTGAGATCACACCACTCCCTCCTCATGGCGTCCAGCGGCTTCTACTGCACTCAGGACAAACTGCAAAGACCTCGAATGGCTTACAAGGCCCTTTGTGGTCTGGTTTCTGCTCACCTCCCTCTTCCATCTCATCCCACCCTGCCCATTCTTTGTGCTCCAGTCACTTTAGGGTCTCTCAGTTCCTAACTTGGGGACTTCATGGCTGCTGTTCCCTCTCTCTGGAACACTCCCCTCTCCCTTAATCTTCCCAGGCTGCTCCTTCTCGTCCTGTAGGCCCGAAGATTCCCTGTTCCCTGTTAGTCTATCTAATGGCATTTTTTGTTTCTTTCCTAGCACTGATTGTACTTATACTTATTTTCTTGTTTCCATAGGAATGTATGCCCCAAGAGGGCAGAAACCCACTTTCCTTATTCACTGATGTATTACAGAAGCAGTGGCTGGTACAAAAGAGTGCTCAGGAAGCAAATGGATGCAGCCCTTAACTTCCAGGTTGACTTCTGAGACCTGCCTCTTTCTCTTCAGCTCCACATCCCAGGCCCTGCCCCAGCTCTGGCCCCGCCCCTGCAGTGATCGGCCCACTCACCGGATAGGGAAACCAGCAGCACTGATGTGGATGGTCTCCACGAGGCCACAGGCCTCCAGCTGGCTTAGGACCTGCAAGTGTGGGGAGACACAGCGGGCACCTGCAGCATGGGGGCCAGTGGGCCAGGAACACAATCCCTTCAGCCTTCTCCTGAGCCCCTGGCCAGCATGGACTTGCAGCCTCTTCCAAGGATTGGCTGAGGAGGGTATACCCTTTGGGGCAGTGGAAAATTAAGGGACCTCGGAGGAATCTCCTTTCTAGAAAGGGCCCCGGTAGTCCCCAAGTCCCTCTTAGCTGATGCACGGCTTCGGATATAGCCCGGCTCTGTCTCCTCACTTCCAGCAGTACTTGAGGACTCACTAGCTTACAACACAGCCCAACCAAATTTTTCTTTTTTCTTTTTTTGTAGGCAATAATACGATTCATAGGTGAGGGGCAGAGAGGTTATATTGTGAAGATTCTTCTGTGACCTGAGCAAGGTCTTTACCATACAGCAGAGTGGTCCTGGCTATAAACCCCAAGGCCACATACACCAGCTGAATGTGGGACGCTCTTTAGCATCTCCAGCACCCACACCTCATCCACATCCCTTAGTCGGCTACCAGGAGCAAAGGGCAGCTGCTAGTCACGGGGTGCTTTTGTACAAATTAGAAAAAAAAAAAAAAAAAATCTCCAGTCAGAAACAGCCTCACTATGCATGGAATGTAAAGTTAGACACATTTTTACCTTATCACAAAACATATCCAGTCCTCTAGGCAGCTACATTCTCTTGCCCGGGCACATGGCTTGGCGGGTAGAGAGCAAGATGGACTGAAGTCCCTACTTGCCTCCTTGGCTAGGCCACTGTGCAGTGCACAGACCACAACACCATCCATGAGTGCCCTGCCAGAGCAGGTGAGACAGGCCCTCCTCAGTGTCAGGCCCAGCCCGAGAGACCCCCTTTAGTCACTCCATTGGAGCTGATGGTCCTGCTATTCATCCCCCCAGGGCCTTGGCCAGATGGCACGCGTGCAAATCAGCTTTGGCCCAGGGTTAATTACCTCCTCCCTGACGAAGGTCTGTGCCTGGCCTTGGCTGTTGGGCTTGATGCAGCGAATGTAGTGGGGTGTGGTGTCGTGAAGGACCTGCAGTAGCTGCTCCAGGGAGGCCTGCATTGTGGAGAGACGTGGGTCAGGCAGGGATTGGGGCTGCCCAGGGCAACAGCTGGGCCCTGGTTAGTGGCTAGATCAAACACCTTCTCTGACCCTCCCAGCCCCAAGGCAGGATCCTCACATGCCCTGGGATCACTACAGTGGGCTTGCACTGAGCATGTCCAAAGCACACTCTTCTCCTAACTTCCTATTGCTTCTCACCTCTGCCCCCAGGGACCCTTCTTGACCTGTGGCCCTTCACCTGATTGGTTTCCCTGTATCTGGTCTCGGCCTCCTCCCCCATTACCCTCCTTCCCAGAGCAATCTTCCTAGAAGAGAAAAATCTCGTAATCCCCCCACCACTCATTTAGGCAACAGCTACTAGCATTAAGCCCCTTCTATGGGCTGGAGAGGGTGCCGGGGTCGGCAGCTGCCTCAGAGCTTAGAGTCCAAGCAGCCACACAGATGTTGAATGGGTGCTCTCAGCTGGGGTGCCTGAGGCTGGGACAGAAAACTGCTAATTATCACACCTGCATTTCTCAGGGTGTGTCCTCAAGGACATGATAATAAAGCTGAGATGTGTTGGATGAGAAGGACTGTAAGTGTGGATCCGGGGAGTGAGGGTGGAGTTGAGGGGGCAGTGAGAGAAGGTGGAGCAGTATGTGCAAGGGCTGAGAGACAGAAGAAAGCATCAGAGGTTGGAAGAAGCAACAAATCCGTGCTGGCCGAGGGTAGAGTTTGAGCAGGAAGCTGGAGAATTGGGAACGGGTGGATAACAGAGGTTCATGTGACTATTGCTCTCCCATGACCACCTATCAACAGTGGGTGGGAGGCCTCTACTGTGTGACCCACATGCCCCTGGGCTTCCATCAGACCAGTTATACCCAACAGTCTGTCTGTTTCAGGTCTCTGCCTCTACACTGGACTATACACTCCATGTGGACTGGGACCATTCTACTCAGCTCACCACTGTTCCCCAGCAAATAGCAGCAATCTTGGGAGGTGCTCCAAAAACATTTGTGAGATTGATGAGTGAGCATGAGCACCTCAGGTCGGCACTACCAGACCCACCTTGAACCTGGACACCACGGTCAACACGGGGGCCCTGCTCTGGCCAGAGGGCTCCTCCTGGGACTTCTCTTTGGGATTAGTAGGAAACAGCACCTTGAGCAGGGGGTCCTGGGATTGCTGTAGGAGTCTGGTCAGCTCAGGGGGGACGGGGTCCTATTGGAAAAGGGAAAGGGCAGCAGGTGAGTGCAGGTGGAGCTGCTAGCTGGGCCTGTCCACAGGCAGGTCATCTGTGCCCACCTAAACCCCAGAAGACAGGCCTTCCAGGGGACAGCAGAGACCGAGTCCAGGAGAAGAGCGGGTCCACTGGACGGCCAGAGACCCGGTCTATCATGAGTCATCTGTAGGTGGATCAGGCCTGGACCAGCTGAGAACTCAGGCAGGTGGGCCCAAGATGGTGATCTGCATTCTGGGGAGGATGTTCAGGACGCAGTGGTCACGTGATGAGAAACACTCAGCCTCTTATCTCACCCAGCCTCCCACGGCCATGGTATAGCCCTCACCTTGTTCTTCTCCACCAGGCCGGCAGTGTGGTAGCACACGGGCCCTGCATAGTGCACCACAATGAAACTGGGCTCGCGGCTCAGCTTGTTCTGGCCCAGGCAGGGCCTGCCTGCCAGGACACTCTCAATGCGCATCTGGAGCTGGGCTGCACTGCTTGGCCGATTAAGGCGGCACTCCTGTGTGGGACAGCGGTGGGCAGTCAGCCACGGAAATGAGAGGGTCTCACCACAACCCTCACAGTCCCACCCTGTGGCCCCATGGCAGCAGAGTTGTCACAAGTATCTCTCCAGGCATATAGTAACCCCGACAGGCAGGGAATGTAGGGACTAGCAGACCCATTTGGCAGACGGGGAGACAGAGGCTCAGATAGCGCATGGGACAGTCACCAAGGCTCCAGAGAAAGCCCGGAGACCAACTCTGGTGCTCAGATGACTAGCTGATCCTCCTCACCTCATTCAGGAGGGAGCAGATGCTGATGGGGCTCCCCTCGATGAGATCCAAACAGCTCTGGTTGTCCTGGTAGTTGACAAATGACCACTCCAGGCCCTCAACTGCGTATTCTTCCTAGGGGGCAAAGGCGGGAAGGTCAGGAGGCAGCTGTGGTCTGAGGCCCAAAGAGGCTGGTCCACGGCTGGCCTCAGTACCACAGCACATTCCAGAATAGCATCAAAGAAGGACGAAAAGGCTGCTAGTCAGATCCTAGGATGGGGCTGGAGCCAGGAGGAGATGAGAGGCCCCAGGAAAAGGACCACCCCACCCTACCCCACTCCTCACCTGCTGAACCCTTAGGAAGTGAGCCACAAAGTGCTGTTGTAGCTTCTCATTGGCGTAGTTGATGCAAAACTGCTCCAGACTGTTGTCAGGAAATGACTCAAATCCATAGACATCCAGTAGACCTGTGAGGATGGGTGAGAACCCATGGGGCCACTGCAGGGGGCAGGTGGGGGTGGGGGACTCTAGAAGCCCAGAGCAGCCGAGCTGAGCTGCTGCCAAAGCCTCATGGAGATGAGATGGGATGAGCATGACACTCAGAGGTGGGCAGAGTAATACACCCCTCCCATCCCACACACACCCAGGGTTGTCTCCACCTCACCCCATCCCCCCTCAGGACCCAGAAACAGCAGAAAAGTCAAATGAGGTGTGAGGGGCAGCCCAGGACACCAGGTCCACTTTTGATTCTGAATCTTCTGGCCCCTCTAGGCCCTTTCTATGAAGGATTCAGGTCCCAGGGAACATTTTCTGTGTCAAATCCATTTTGGAGACCCTGGTCTCTTCTGCCAAGTTGGTGCCTAGAATTCCACCATTCAATGTGCAAATTTCACTGGTGCCTTTGAGATTTGCTTCCTCCCCCACCTGACAGTCCCACCTAGGTTGCAATGATTTTGACCTCAATCATGTCCTCCAAATCCTTTCTAATCTAGCTCACCCATCCGCTACTACTCTCCTGAGATAGACAAGCACCATCTGAGTCAGCCTGCAGAGCTACGGATGGGTCAGATGTGGGCATTGCAGAGAACAGCCATCTCCTCACCCAATGGTGAAAAGATGAGGAGACTTGGGTACAGAGAAGGGAAAGGAGTTGCCCAGAGTCACAGTGGACCCAGGGTTTCTGACCCGCAGTCCAGGGCTCTATTGTTCTTTGAAGGAGTGCTCCTGGCAGGGTGAGCCCAGCTACCTATGAAAGTGGTCCACGAATCGGGGTCTGCATAGATGCTGCTATTGATGACGGATACCAGCCAGTCAAACAGCCTGTTGGGGAAGGGAGAGTGGATTCTGGTGAGCCGTAGGGGTGGCTAAATTACTTCAGCAGCCAGGGTACCACGCTCTGGAAGGCCCTGCATTCTAAGCCTGACATGTAAGGGGCTAAGCCCTCTCCTCCTTTTTCCTGTCCATCTGTCCTGACCTCCTGCACGTGCAGGCTATCATTGTGCATGTTCCCAGGGACATAGAAACCTGGCCTGTCCTCCCAGCAAGACTGAGACTGGGACCGATGAGACCCCCCAGGCTAGACAGGGAGTGGGTCACACAGCCTGACACCCAGCTAGGGTCTTGACTAGAAGAGGGTGGTTGGTAGGCCTGGGTTTGTAAAGAACAGAATTTACTGGGCTCCCCTGCAAAACTCCACCTGTGGAGCCCAGAGCCCAGGGACTTGCCACCGGCTCCCAACTTGGTCCCACACAAGTGGGCCCAAGTACCTGAGATCAACAATGGCACCTTGCACTCTGGAGCCGCCGCCATCCCAGAGAAGATGAGGTAGTTACTGTGCGATGTAAGGACATGTACAACACTATTAAGGGGTTTCTTCTTTATAATTTTTCTTAAACTAATTGTTCCACAACTTTTTTCAATTCAGATAGATTTCAATGCTCTCTTTTTACAACAGGGGCTTCAAATACTCATTAGAGGTACTAAAAAGAACCAAAAAACCAAAAACCTAGTGATGTAATGAACTGACTGATGGTTATCATGTGTAAAATGTCTTGGTCAGAGACTCATTCTGTGATTATCACAGACAATTTATCCATTCATTTTTCAGTGATGTGCAGGCAAAGGCTGTTAAAAATCTTTGACCTGAAATTCTGATGTGAAATTAGCTTGAAAGTGGTGGTAACCAAGTCTCTTGCCAAAATGGTCTAGTCTGGGCCCAGCTGCCTTGGGCCATTTTCAACCCAGAGAATTTTGTTCCCTCAGTGGTGCTTCTCAGACTCTTGATTCTTTGAGAGGTTCTTAAAAGTGGAGCAGGGGGATCCTCTTCCAAAAAGGGTGTCCAAGTTCCCATATGCACGTGTACACATACACACATATATTTTGTCCCATAATTTCAGAGAACTCTGGGCCCCTAAAGCCCTCCTCAGAACCCAGGGTGAGAAACCAACCTTAAGGAGCTCAGACCTGTGGTTGTAGTGTTCATGAAGCTGTGTGGCCTAAATACCACATGACCAGAGGGTGAAGATGCCCCATGTAAACCTACCCGGAAAATGCCAGGACCCCTCCACCTCCACCACTGTTCTGGGTTCCCACTTACTGTATAATGTGTTGTCCAAAAGTGTGAGCTGAGTGTCTAGCCCTACCCCAGGAGAATACACAAGGCCCTAAGTGAGACAAGGGTACATGGAGACAGAGGATCTTATTCATCTAAGGGTCTGGAGCTTACCTTGCTAGGGGAGTGCCAGGTAGGCTTTCCTCATTTATGGCCAAGGTCAAGGCAGCCTTCTGTACTGAAATTGGACTGAATCTAGGCCAGGAATGTGGTAACTTCCCCACTTAAGAGTACTCAGGAATAGAGGCCAAGAGCCCTGCCTCAGGAAAAACCTGGGAGCCTCCCCCTGCCCTACACCCAGGAGTCTCAGGAACAGGGAGAGGAACTGGGTCTGCTTTATCTGGCCTCCCCAACCCTGCCTGATGGTGGCTGGTCCAACCTTAGATAGGGGAGAATTTGAGGGGAGCACAGGACAGGGCAGGCTGGGCCCAGAGGATCTGCTCACCTTGCATAGACCAGTTTGGCCAGACAGTCCCTGCGGGTGTCACACTCGGCTCGGGAGCAGGGCTTCTGGAACACCTGCTGCTGCCTGCCTGCCCTGATGGTTCTGATCCGCAGTGTCTCCAGCAGTGCATCCTCTGGGAGCTGCAGCAGCGAGGCCAGTGTCCTGACAGAGCCTGCGAGGGGTGGATCCTCCTTAGGCAAATCACCCTCCATCTGAACAGTCCCCTCCACGAGGCACTAAAGTCACCACAGTGGAACCATGACTCCCCTGACTGGCCAGGGAAACCTAGGTTGATGGGTCCAGAGCCTCCCTGAAGGCCCTCACAAGGGGCAGAACTAGGATTTGAACCTGGGACTTCTATGTCCTAGTCCACACTACCACATGTGGGATAAATCTTTTTATAAACTTTCTGACTCTCATTTTCTCATCTGTAAAATCGGGACAAAACTGTCTCCCTGACCAGAGATGGAGTGAAGAGTCAATTATCCGGGACAGAACCTGAGATTTAATTTTCGTGGTTTGATTGAAGGCATCAGATTCAAAATTTAGTTGGAATGGACTTGATAGCAACTAATAAGAACAAGCCTCCCACTCAACCCCATGAACACTGGTGATTTCCTGGGAGGTCCCCCCAGCCCCTCACATTTGGCATAGTCCATCAGCTGGCAGGGCTGGGCCTCATCCTCTGAGTCAGCAAACCGCACGTTGCCAAGGTGCAGCAGCCCGGCTAGGACCTGAGGGAGGAGAAGAGGGGCAGGGCAGGAGAGGGCATCAAGTGGGCATTTCTCGTCAAGGGCTGGAGCCTAACCTGGGGGTGGGGGGAGTCTCTTCTGCTGAATATCATCATGATCTAGAATAATAACAGTAGTTCCCATTTATTGCTCACCTACTAAATGTCTCTGTCAGGCATCATGTAAGCAAGGTGCATGAATCATCCCAGTTAATCTTTTCAACATTCCAATGAAATGTGTGCTGTGATGATGCTCATTATAGGAGAGGAAAAATCACACGCCTGAGGCCACACAGTTGGTGAAGGGTAAAGCAGGATTTGACCCCAAGCAGTCTGACTCCAGATGCCTCCCAGGGCAGCCAGCGGGTGCCCATGTCCACCCACCGTCCATCCCTCTGACTCCCTGTCCAGGAAGACTGTGTGAGTGGGAACACTGATCCTCTGTTACTTGTGGACCAAGGTCCCCCAGGGGCTGCAGAAAGGAGACCCCAGACCCAGCAACTCTGAATGACTTGGACCTAATTCCGGGAGAGCAGGATTATCCCTCACCCCTGTCTCGTCCCAGGGTGGGTGCCTCCACACATGTTCCTGGCCTTCTGGCCACAACTTCCCTGCACACACCTCCAACCGGGAGAAGACTGCTATGCCCAGTGGGCAGTGTGGCTGAGGCAGAGGGGCATGCCACCCTCAAACCAGCACCCCTGCCCAGACTCCTAGTGGTGTTCCTCATCCTGGGCTTGTCCCCACGTGCTGTCCTTCTGGCTGAGCTCTGCCCTGGTGGTGCCCACACCGGGTGTGACACCTTCCCTGCTGAGCAGCCCCCATCTGGAGGTGGAGGCCATTTTCCACTGGACTGCCATCTCCCTGCAGCCAGCCTATCCTGTCTTTCTCCTCCCAGTGCTCTCTTGTGGGGGAGGTGGGAGGCAGTCAGCCCTGTCAACAAAGGCACATGGGGGAAGGGAGGACACTAATGGGGTAAGACGGGCCCCATTCACCTAGGTTAGCATTATGTCCCAAGAGGGAGAGGTGGGGGATGAGGAGGGGGCAGGAGAAAGATGGTGGGACTTTGGAATTACTAAGTCTGGGACAAACTCTGTTTGCATCACGGAGGGGTATCTGACCTGGGGCAGGTCATTTTCTCTCTCTGGTTTTCTCATGGGAACAATAATCTCCACACACATAGGAGTGTTGAAAAAAGCAAGTGAATGTGACTTTTACATTTAACATGCTAGATAAACACATGGTAGCATGATTTCTCTTTATGGCTGTTGTATTAGTAATTGACCCAAGCACCTTGCTCTCTGCCCTCCCAGAGGCCCTGAGCTCTGAGGGACACTGTGCTCTTCTCTGTGTCCCTGTCCATCCCCTGACATAGGGTGGTTGACTCCCTGGAGATTGCACAGCAGGGTCCAAAGTGATAGATCCGCAGGCAAAGACCAAGTTGTAAGTCCAGGAAAGGGCCCATGAAGGGGCCCCCATGGCCTCTGCCAAGTGTAAGCGGTGTGGCTTTTCTTCTGACCTTAAAGATGTTGTTCTGGGTGGGGGTGTCGATGCCCAAATGGAGCATGGCCTCTCTGGTCACCTCAAAACAATCCTCTGAAAAAGAATCCAAGTCACAGCCCAATGCCAGGGCTAGAGAAGGTCAGTAGGGTGGTGAGGGGTGAGAGAGGCAGGCCCTATGCAGAGTGGGTCGGTGCTGCTGGGCCAGCCCAGGGTGCTGGGTGAGGTGCCCCCTACCTTCCAAAGTCCTCTCTGGGTTGGGCAGCCAGGAGAAGGCAGCTCCCTCAGGCAGGTGCCACTGCAGCCTCTCATCTGCACAGGCTCCTTTGCAGATCTATGGGCAGGGGCAGGTAGGGGGCTGAGCTAGGGGCACAGGGCAGCCCAGGCTTGCATAGGCCTGCAGCTGGGATGAGAGGAGTAAGAAATGGCAGCAATATCACAAAGGTGAAAGGTCCCTGTAGAGAGCCCAGGGCAGGCATGGGGGCAAGAAAAGAAGCAAACAGAGCTCTGGATCTCCCCAACCTGGTGCAAAATACACAGCAATCCCTGCTCTGGGGAAGCCTGTAACCCGAGGAGGAAAGCACCACTCCTACCCTGGGAAGCCCGCAGTTCTGACTGGGGAGGCATACCCCTTCCCTAAGGACACTCCCAGACTGAAGGCAGGGGAGACATACTATCCATGCCTTGGGGGAGCCCCTAGTCTGACGGAAGCCCTCATTCTGTTGGAGGAGACAGCTGCCATTCTAGGAGCCCCCAGTCTGATGAGGGTGACATAGTTCCCATCCTAGACATATAGTTCCAGTCTCAAGCACCTTCTGGTCTGATAAACCTGAAACCAAAGCCATTGCTGTCATGTCAATTCTGACTCATAGTGACCCTACGGGACAGAGTAGAACTGCCCCATAGGGTTTCTAAGGAGTGGCTGGTGGACTCGAACTGCTGGTCTTTTGGTTAGCAGCTGAGCTCTTAACCACTGCACCACCAGGGCTCCTCTGGCCTGATAGAGGAGGCAAAACTCACACCCAGGTCAAAACTATAGGGAGTCAAGGTCCAGCATAAGGCAGAGGTGCCACACAAGTCCGCAGGAATAAGCGGCTGCACTGCTGAAAGGCTGGTGAGGGAGGGGCCGAGGTGTGGGGCAGGTGGGGTGGTGGAGGTGGGTGTCTGAGGCACAGACTTATCTCTGCCCTGCTGGGCAGCTGGGGGCCCGCTGGGCAGACCTGGTAGAAGATGTGGAAGTTCCTCTCACTGGAGGCCTGGCAGGCCACTCGAGTTTTCTCTAGTAGGTAGGTCTGGACTGCAGCTCCGGTCATCTGCTGGGCCCTGGGCACGTGCAGATCAGAGCCCATTAGTTGCTTGTTCATTTCACAGCCATTTATTAGGCACTTACTCTGTGCCAGACTGCAACCTAGCAACTCCACCCCATTACCTGCCAAGTTCTTCTGCTCAGCTAACAGCAGGTCCCTGGTAGCCTGGGACATTCCCCTGTACCTAGCTTAGGTTGGAAGGGCCAAGGTCGCTGTGTGTCACTCTGCCCCTTCCCAAGGGAAGAGCAGAAGCTTCAACTTCAGCTCAGGGGCATGGCCCAGAGAGGTGGCAGTTTAACTCCAAGCTCCTGAGAAAGGCTAGAAGCCAGGAGGAACGAACACATAGGCACACTGCCCCGGAATTCCTATGGTCGGAGCAGCTATAGCTCACCCTCAGGGCTCACTGATCCTAAGGAATCCCATACACACACATGCCAGGAGGAGTGGGGTTTTGCCCATACGAGTGGCCCAGGCTAGACACTGCCCCAACCACTTTCCTCCCATGCCGCCCCCCGCCCAGTATTAGCCAGAGTGGCAGCAGCTGTTACCTGTTCAGCTGGAGCTGGATAAACTTCCCAAAGCGACTGCTGTTGTTATTCCTCAGCGTGCACGCGTTCCCTACAGATCACACCTGTGTTAATACTGCTCCCCCCACCTTTACCCAGTTCCTGTGGGTCAAGGTGGCTGAAGGTGCCCTATCTTCAAGTCACTGTTGCTAATTTCCAGGTCACAGGGGACAGGACTAGGAGATGGGCACTCAGGCTTCAGCAAGTGGCATTCAGGAGAGTTAGAAGAACTTCTTGGCAAGGAACTGGAATGAGCAAGCCTAGGCAGTCAGGAACTGTCTTCTCTGAAGGGAAGGGGTCAAAAGCAAGCTGTCACTATTGGCTTAGATAGTACGGCACAACATCTGGGCTCTGGTCTGTCTGGACACTAGTTACTGCCTATCCTAGGCCAAGTCCTCTTCCTCTCTGGACCTTCAGGAAACTGGATGGAGTGATAGGATGTAGACTAGATGAGCCATGAGGTCCTCTCAGCACCACTGCTATATGTGCCTGGGATGGAGGGAAGGAGATGACAGAGTGACGTCCCTATATTGGAGGGAAGTCCTAAGGGATACCTGGGAGGAGGTTAGGGGTCCAAGCCAGTGAAGGATACACTCATTCTCCAACCCTCAAAAAGAAGGTCTCAAAGCTCTACTCCTCTCCCAAGTAGAGGCAGATTCCAGAGGAAATGGGACAGAAGGGCTCTTCAGAGAACACCGAGCTCACCAAAAGCTTCCATGACGGGGTTGGAGTTCAGGATCCGTTGTTCGATCCTTTCCGCCACCTGGTGGCTCTCCCAGGATGTGGGCGAGGAGGCCACCACAGCATAGAACTTCATCAGGCAGCGAGACGTCCATGTCTGTGACAGAAACAGCCCTGTGGGAGCCGTTCCCAGGTTCCCTTGCTTCTGAGCCTGGCTGAGGGAACAGTGCTCCTGAGAGCCCTCCTCTCACCCATGCATGCTGCTGACCAAATGGGTGAATGCTGAATGTAACTCTGTGGACTTGGGCAAGGCACTTCCCCATCTGTGACATGGGATGCTCATCTCTGCTTCTCCCAGCTGCAGAAGATGCACTTAAGGGATCATAGCAGCACTATTCCTAGTAGCCAAAAGGTGGAAACAACCCAAATGTCTATCAACGGATAATGGATTAATAAATCGTGATATATACACATAATGGAATAGTATATAGCCATAAGAAGGAATGAAGTACTGACACATGTTAGTGTGTATGAGCCTCGAAAATATTACGCTAAGTGAAAGAAGCCAGACACCAAAGGTCACAAAATTGTATAATTCCATTTATGTAAAATACCTTAAATAGGTAAATCCACAGAGACAGAGAGCAGACTAGTAGTTGTCAGGGGCCAGGTGATGGGGGAAAGGGAATGGGGAGTAAGTGCTTAATGGATAAGGGGTTTCCTTTTGGGGTGATGAAAATGTTTTGAACTAGATGGAGGTGGTAGTTGCACAACATTATGAAAGTATTAAATTTTTCACTTTAAAATGGTTTATTTATGTTATGTGAATTTCACCTCAATTAGAAAAAGAAAGAAAGAAACAAGGGGAGCTGGGGCAGAGGAGGGACAAGCCCCCTGACCTTGGCTACTCAGCGTCTATGAGGCCTCACAGCTAACACTAGTTGTTGCCTCTGTGGCAGGCACGGAGCTCCGGAGGCTTTCTGTGCATTTCTCACCAATCTTACAGATGCAGGTGCAACTATACAACCCAGTTTTAAAATGATGAAACTGAGGCATAGAAAAATTAAGAAATTTGTTGAAGATCACACAACTAAAAAATGACAGAGCTCTGATTTAAACTCAAAACAAAACCAAAAAAAAAAAAAAACAACAACCCATTTCTGTCGAGTTGATTCCGACTCATACTGACCCTATATGACAGAGTAGAACTGCCCCATAGGGTTTCCAAGGAGCGGCTGGTGGATTTGAACTGCCAACCTTTTGGTTAGCAGTGGAGCTCTTAACCACTGCACCACCAGGGCTCCAGTTTTTTTTTATGGAGTCCCTTTATCTGTTTCCTTCGATCCTTAGTGTGACTATGACATACTAGGTGTGTTTTTCTTTGTATTCACCCTGTTTGGTGTTTTCTGAGCTTCTTGGATCGTGCTTACTGTCTTTCATTAATTTTGTAGAATATATCGTCTGACCTACGTTCTCTCTCTTGTCTTTCTGGGACACCAGCTACAAGTATGGTAAACCATCTGACACTGTAGGATAGCTCTTGGATGCTCTTCTGTCTTTGTATTGAAAATCCGATGGAATGCAGTTCTTCTCTGAACACATGGGGTCACCATGAGTCGGGATCAACTAGACGGCAACAAGTTTGGTTTTGGTTATATAGAAATCAAGCAAGTAAAAAAATGGGACAATTATTAAGTAGAAGGAAAATAGAAATTATACAAGAAAAATATATACACAGCTCTTCTGTGAATAATGTATACGTGGTCATAATAATGTAAATACTGCGTATTGACTTAATTAGAAATTGTGATATAATCACATATGGAGTATGGGGACAGGGAAATAAGGGCTTAGTCCCCATCAAAGTAGGAAGCTAAAAAAATCTGAAAAATCAGGAAGTAACAATATACGTACGTGCCTTAGAAATATGGACATAAACATTCAAACTGCTAGAAGATGTGAAAGTAGCTATCTCTGGAGAGAGGGAATAGGGTTGAGAGATGAAGCAGAGTTGCTGTTTTTCTTTGTAAGCTTTATAGTATTGCTTAATTTTCAACTATGTAGCTGTATTTCTTATTTAAAAATAAATTAAATTTTAAAAATATACCAGGCTAAGCCCCTGGCCACAGCGACTCCTCGATAAAGGGTTGCTGAGCTCTGGCTGCATGGGTCAGGCCAGGTCCAGCCTCGGCTCCCCTGAGCAATTCTGGGGACAGTGAGCTTTGTCAGTGAAGCTGGGTGTCAGCTGCTTCACGGGCCCCTTTGATACAGCTCTTGGAAATATTCTTTCCTCGCCCGAGTCCCAGCCCTCACCCCTGCAACTTACTGTCTTCGTTTGTTTGTCTGTCTTTCACAGTGGACTAAGAGCCCCCTGAGAGCTGGATGTTCCATTTTTTATCTGTTTCTCCCCTTGCACGCCTCAGTGCCTAGCAGGAGCTCAGTGCTTACCCATTCTCTCACACGTGGGTGTCAGCAGAATAAGTTCATGGTCCAAAGAATCTCTTGTGAAGGTAAAAGTGCCATGGAAAGTGTGGGGTAGCTGGGTGACGCCGGGCAAGAAGGTGGCGAGGCCTGGGCCAGTAACCTCCTCTGACAAGCTATACAACTCCACGCCCATCCCTGTGCAACATTCTGTCTCAACTGTTGTTGTTCTGCCACCCAGGAGCCACATGGGTCACCAGGGGCTTCTGTCTGCCCTCACAGCTGGCCCAATGTACTACCCTTGCCAGCATGGGCAACCCCAAGGGTGCAGGGTGGACTACTCCAATAAACCCTTTCCCACAAGTAACACCAGTACTATTGGAGGAGCACTGCCATGTGCCAAGCATGCCACCAAGTGCTTTATGTACACCGGCTCAGATAACCCCCACAGCAGTCCCACGAGTTGGGTGTTCGTTCTCTCCTTCCTGCCATTTTGCAGGTAAGAGAACTAAGGTTTGTGGAAGCAAAGTGACTTTCCTGATGTGCTCTTAATCACTACGCTGTAATCCCTGATAGCTGGCCTTTGTTTTTGATGGCATCATAGCTTGGAGTGACTTCAATGAGAAAATGATGGCCCAGAGATAAAATTATCTCACCCAGGGTTCTATCAGAGCTAGTGGTAGAACCTGGACTAGAACTCTGTCTCTTGACTTCCTGGCCAGTATTTGCCCACCAAGTACACTGACTCCCTGCTTGAGCCAACCTATCTGGGAATGACTAGGCAGCAGCCCAGCCAGTCATGAAGCTGACATGGTGGGGAAGAGGCCCTCCTACCTTTCCAGCACCACTCTCTCCACTGACAACAATAGACTGGTTAACCGGTTCGATCAGGCTCTTGACATTCCTGTAGGTCTGTTCACCCACAGTGAAGACATGGGGCTTCAGTTTCTGAAACATCAAGGGGTTAAAGGTCAGGTGAGTGAATGCTTTTCTACAAGGAGTAGTTGGCCCAGTGATGGCTGAGAAGGGGAGGCTGCCAATAGCAGTGCCGGAATGCTTCCTCCAGAAAAATTTCCTAACGTATCAGTGTCAGGCCCAACTGTGGGACCCCCATGGGGGTTTCACCCGCACATCTTCTCTCAGCCTGGAAGCGGTTCTGGCCTCGATCAGTCTAGGACATTAACACTTTATGCTCCTGTCTTACCTAGACTTAATAGTTAATAGCTTTATTCTGCTGTTATTTTGTTATTGTATTTTGCAGTTTGCCAAGGACTTTCTTACAAGTTATTGCCAAAGAAGTCTGTGCATTAGTTGGACGGTTAATCCTACTTTATCGATGAGACATCTGGGTTTCAGAGGAGTTAATAAAGTCTCAAAACCACACAACAAGTAAGTGCATCAACGTGATTTGAAGGTCACTGTTCTCCTTTCCTTCAACAAATATTCATTAATTGTCCTCACATCATGCCGGGCACTGGGGAAACAAAGGGGACTGTGACATGGCTTTTGCCTTTGAGGAGATCACACCTAGCAGGGCAGGGAGGCAGGTAACACAGCTGGTGAGATACGGGTCTCTTAGGATACAGTTCCCCTGGAGTCCACTGGGACACTTAACCATGCATGAGCTTCTTCTGGAAGATCTCTCCATCTGCAGGATGCCTAGCCTGGCCGGCACCGCCAGCATCTGATCACTTCCCACAGCTTCCTGAAGGGAGCCAACCCCCTCTCCACCTGCCCTTGCCCCAGCCACCTCTCTCACCTGGACTATCACAAAGCCTCCAACTGCTCTTGCTGCCTCCTGTCTCACCTTCCTGAACCAGCTTCCCCAACCTGCTGAGTAATTATTCCTACAGTAGGCTCTGTTCACACTCCCACCTCCACCCCTGGTGAAGACACTTGGTGGTCTCTCTGCCTGCTGTGGTACTTCAGTCCCTTCACCAACTGCCCCGCCTTACTGCACCTTTCTACCCTCATCTGCTGCCGCTCTCCCCACAGCTCCCCTCCTCCAGCAAGTCTGTTCTCGCCTCTCCCTGAACACATCATGTACTTTAACGCCAATCAGCCCCTTCCCTCCCTGCACCGCCACCCACCTCCAGAGAAACTTACTTGTCTCAGCACAACATGGGCTGCATTTTCTAGGGCAATCCTTGTGTCGTGTAATTTTATTCTTTCCAAAAAGGTGGGTTGTTAAATACACAAATATACCCTCACAAATCCTTTGCTATTAATAAACCACAAACAGGAACATAGAAATCCTTTATCCTATGTCTTCATTTTAGGCTCCCAATTCAGTTAAACAAACACTTATTTACCCACCGCTGTCCTGTAGCCAGTTATTTATGTGTCCAAAACTCTGTGAGCTCCTGGTGGCACCTTCCTCTTAGCCCCCTTCAGGCCAAGACAGGGCCTGGTCACCAGGAGACTATGAATGACCGCACGGCTGGTGGACAATGGGCAGGGATGGGGAAGCTACAGGGAGGCTGAGGAGGAGGGTGGGGAGCCATAAGGCCGCGCAAAGCTGGCCAAGCCTTACCTGGGGCTGAGGCGCAGTGTGGTACTCTCTCATCAGCTCTGGCGAGTAGAGCTGAGGGACCAGCTTAAAGGGGTTCAGAGCCACTAGGGTGCAGCCAGCATTGGTGTAGAAGGTGTCTGTCATGTACCGAGCCTGCAGGCACCTCAGGACTGAGGCACAGGTACCATTAGCAAAATCTGGCTTAAATGTTGACATAACCTCATACAGACACACATCCACCTAAGAGCCCTCCCTCTGCAATTAGCCAACTCCCATTAGATGCCAGCAGTTCCATGATGAATAGGTATAAGATCTAATTAAGATGAGCCCTAAATCAAGAGCAAAGCCTGCCTTGGGGAGCCCAGGTTCAGTCGCCAGGCTCCCACAGGCAGAGGTCTAGAATAGCCCACCTGGCTACAAAGTCCTGCTGGCCTGTCTGTGCCCAGGGAAACTGGGCCAAATGTCCTCGTCACACACACCTCCACCCACTTGGAGACAACACTTTTAGGGGGAGGGAAGCCCATACCTGTCTCTAGCGTCACAGGATTCACCTTGGTGAGGTCATCCAGCTGGTGCAGCAAGGTCTCCCCACCCAAAAAATCCTGTAGGTCTCCTCTGAGGGGTTCCCCGCATTGGGCATCAGTGCCCAGACTGTGGCCGTTAACCTGGAAAGGAATAACATGAGGGCCATGAGGGCTGGGACTCAGACCAGCTGGCAGCTATAGAAGGGTAAGAGTCTATATAGTAGAAAGAGAACAGGCCTCTAGTATCATAGTCTGTTTGGGTTCAAATTTCAGTTCTGCCACTTACTAGCCCTGTAAGCCTAAATAAGTTACTTAACCTCTCTAAGATGCAGCTTCTTTATTTGTAAATAAAGAAAAAGAAACCCAGCTCACAGGGCTATTGGGAAGAAAAATAAGAGGAAATATACAGAGCACTTAGTGCCTGGCACAAAGCATGTAATCAATAAATGCAACCCCTCTTCTCCGCCAAGAGTTCCAGCCAAGTCAGCTTGCAGATAGCCAGCTATCAGCCTTATTGGGACTGGCAGGGGTGAGGCCCAGGGGGGTGACTGCTATGGGAATATCGCAAAGGAAAAGATCCATGCGCTGGGTCTTTTTTGAAAGAGATCATTCAGCTTATAATGAAAAAGCAGAGCCGTATCGTCTTCTCAAAGAGGTAGCTCCATGCCCTCATCACCTCCTCCTGGAGCTTAAATTTAGTCTGGCAAGTTCTTTCTGCTCTGGGTCTATTTGAGGGGAAGCTTGGTTCAGAAGGTTGTATGAGGCCAAGAATGGGCACTATTTTAGTCATCTAGTGCTACTATAACAGAAATACCACAAGTGGATGGCTTTAACAAGCAGAAATTTATTTTCTCAGTTTAGGAGGCCAGAAGTCTAAATTCATGGTGCCACCTCTAGGGGAAGGTCTTTGTCTCTTTTGAGCTTCTGCTCCTGGGTGATTTTCATGTGGCTTGGCATCTTCCCCCATCTATGCTTCCTAGCTTGCTTGTTTAATCTCTTACATCTCAAAAGGGACTGACTTAAGACATACCCTATACTAACCCTGCCTCACATAAAAAAGACAATCCATCCCAAAAGGATTATAGTCACAAGCATAGAGGTTAGGATTTACAACACATATTTTAGGAAACACAATTCAATCCATAACAGGCACCAAGGGGAACAGGCCCCTTTTCCCTCGCCCATCCTCAATGTCAATACATTGCATGTTTCCTCTCCCTACTTTACTCCTATGGTTCTGTCTCTTTGGGTGCTACAGAGAAGATGGGGTGGGGAGTAGAAGACAGGGACTCGGCTAAATCTGCTTTTGGAGTAAGAAGTCTATGAGGTGACATGAGTGTAGGTTTCCAATAAGACTGGTGAACCCTAAAGGTTCAAACCCCTCAGAGCAACAAGCCAAGGTGCCCAGTAGAGTTTCTTTCCAAAGATGTCTGAGTTTAGGCCACCATTAACACACAAGGCAGGCTGCTGACTTCCAGGATAAGTGCTGAGGTCAGCACATGGCTGGATTCATATAATCCCTGTGCTCCAGGAAAAAAAAAAATCACTCAGAGAACAAACGCTGCCACAAGTTATGAATAGTTCTGATTCAACCAGAAAAGGAGTCTAGACTGAAAAACTAGATTTTTTGGAGTGTGCTGTCACATTGTGGGGATTGCAGCTAACGTCACAAAACAGTATGTGTATAGATTTTTGAATGAGAGATTAACTTGAGCTGTAAACTTCCACCTAAAGCACAATTTAAATAAATAAATAAAAACATCAGTTATACTAACTATTGTAATTTTGTATTTATTTCAGTTATCTCTTTCTGCATAACACATCTCACCAAAACTTTGTGGTTTAAAACAACAATGATTTTTTCCTCAAAAAGTTAAACATAGAAGAATTATCATATGACCCAGCAATTCCACTCCTAGCTATATACCCAAAAGAATTGAAAGCAAGGACTCAAACAGATACTTAAAACCAATGTTCATTGCAGCGTTGTTCACAATAGCCGAAAGTTGGCAACAACCGAAGAGTGCATCAAGAGATGAATGGACAAAATGTAGTATACCCATACAACGGAATATTTTTCAGCCTTAAAGTGAAACGAAGGTCTGATACACGTTACGACATGACAAACCTTGAAAACATTATGCTGACGGAGTTAAGTCATACATAAAAAGACGAATATTGTATGATCTCACTCATATGAAATCTTTAGAAGAGGCAAATGCACAGAGACAAAAGTTTATTAGTGGTTACCAGGGGCTGGGGGAGGGAGGAAATGGGAAGTTATTGCTTAAGGGATACTGAGTTTCTGTTTAGGGTGATGAAAAACACTTAGAAATGGATAGTGGTGATGATTACACAACATGGTGAATGTAATTAATGTCACTGAATTGTACACTTAAAGACGGTTCCAGTGGCAAATGTTCTGTTGTCTATATTTTATCACAATAAAAATTATTTAAATTAAAAAAAATAATAATAATAATAAACAAAGAACCAGGAAGTGAGGAGTGCCCAGCCACCGCTCCATTTATCCAATGCCGGGGAGTAAATAACTGCTGCTCTCGGCCCGACGTCTGGACCTGCTTCTCTGCACGCTGCTCGTACCACGTTCCCCAGTCCCACTGCCCGAGCCACATGCACCCTTTTCAGGGCCTGGGACATACTAAGCTTACCCGCTTTAGGGCCTTGGCATGGGCCTGGGATGTTCCTTCAGGGTCTTCTCATGGCTGCTGCTTGTTATCAGTAGGAGCTCAGCTTACATGTCACCTTCTCAGGGCCTTCCCTGGCTATTTAATCTAAAGGGACCACCCGGACACACCGGACCATGCTTTCAGAGATTGTTTGTTGCTACAACATACTCAATGAGGGCAGAGGTCGTTCAGTGGTAGAATGCTTGCCTTTCATGCAGGAGATGTGAGTTTAATTCCTGGCCAATGCACCTTAGGCACAGCCACCACCCATCTATCAGTGGAGGTTTGTGTGTTGTTAGGATGGTGAACAGGTTTCAGTGGCGCTTCCAGACTAAGACAGACTAGGAAGAAAGGCACTAAAATAGTGTAGGAAGAAAGGCCTGGCTCTCTACTTCAGGAAATCTGCCAATAAAAACCCTATGGAGCACAGCGGTCTGATCTGCTACCCATCATGGGGATGGCACAGGACCTGATAGTGTTTTGTTCCATTGTACATGTAGTCACCGCGAGTCGAGGACCAACTCCACAGCTGCTAACAACAAAATACCCCAGTCTGTCCTGAGTGATAAAAAGGCACTCAGTGAAAGCTTGTTGATGATTGGACAAGAAAACCCCAAGCCACCCAGGGAGAGTGTAATCATACTTGATGGAGAGGGAGAAGAGATGTGGTGAAAACACAACTCAGATGCAAAGTGGGCCAGAGATGTCATTGCAAGGGTGAGATGAAGCTTAAGCGACGGGTTTTTACTCAAGGGAAAGGAGAGCCAATGCCCTGCAATGACAGAGAAACCAAGATTTCTGAGCAAGGCACCACCCTATAGGAAGCAGTGCTTCAGGAAGGCAGTTACTGTTTCTGGACAGTGGGCTCATCTAACACTAACGCACTCCACTTCCACCCCCCCGCCTCCCAGAAAAAGAGACTTCAAAGCAGATCTTTTTCCCCCCTTGAGTGTCTCCCTGCTGAGCAAAGAAGTCTAATGTATTACCAATTCATTTGCCGGCATTTAGCAGGAATTCTTTTTATGGTTGCAGAAATTAATGCCACCAGAGGATTTTTCCTGCCAAAATCTGTTAAGTGACATAATATTGCTATTAAAACATATAATGTATAATGAAAAAAAAAAAGCTAGATTTTTTTTGCCTGGTTTGAATTGCCTGGGTTTGAATACTGGTTCAACCACTTATTAGTTGTATAAATTTATGTAAGTTTCTTAACCTCTTTGTGCATCAGTTTTCCTCATCTGTAAAATGGGAATGGTGATAGCACCTACCTCATAGTTCTAAAAAACAAAAACCAAACCTATTGCCATTGTGATTTCAACTCATAGTGACCGGAAAGGACGGAGTAGAACCGCCCCATAGGGTTTCCAAGGCTCTAAAGCTATATGGAAGCAGACTGCCACATCTTTCTCCCACGGAAGGACTGGTGGGTTCGAACCACCGACCTTTCAGTTAGCAGCCAAGCAATTAACCACTGTGCCACCAGCACTCCTTATACCTCATACGTACTACACCTCATAAACACGGAAAGTACATGAAAAGGTACCTGGTGTAGCCTCAAAAAAATGTTAGTTATTATTATTCTTTTAAAAGTGGTTCCTACAGCCTCTGGGTGGCACAAATGGTTTGTGCTCAGCTGGTAACCAAAAGGTTGGTGGTTCAAACCCACACAGCAGCACCGCAGAGGAAACAGGCCTGGCAATCTGCTTCCGAAAAGATGACAGCCAAGAAAACCCTATGGAGCAGTTCTACTTGTAACACATGGGTCTCTCCAAAGTCACAAACCAACAAGAAAAACAAAATCAACAACAAATAAAAGTGGCTCCTTTAATTAGACAATATATCAGTGGCCTTAAAGCTATGCATTCCCCTTGAGCCTGCTGTTCCACATCTAGGAAATGATCCTAAGTAAAGGTCATAAGAATGTTCAGTGTATGTAGAGTTGTTATTAATTGTAAAGAATTGAAAACAACCAAAATGTCCAAATAGTGAGTTGCTTAAATTCTAGTGCATCCATACAACGGTATAAAGCACATTACAAAAAAGTATGACACCTTTAAATGTTTTTAAAATATTTATTTATGAAAAAAAAAAAATCCTAGGATATTCTCTAAAATGCTGTTTATCTCTCGGTAGTGCAATTATGAATAATTTTGATGTTCCCTTTATATATATTTTCCAAATTTCTTAAAATGAACATGACCTTGAATAAGTCACTTAATCTCTCTGGGCCTTATTTCCAAAATGAGAATATGATTTAACATCATATATATAATAGTGTATCTTTCTCATGGGGATATTGTGAGGATTAAACAAAAATTACACGTGTAAAATTCTTAGCTTATCGCCTACCACACAGCAAGAGCTCAACACAGAATAGCTGCTAGTATGGTTATAGTGAATATTACTGCTTTTTAAATAAGAAAGAACAAATTAAACAATAAAAAAGCCCAAAGCAAACAGCTGTCCTGCCTGCTTTTCTCCAGCCCTCAAGCCTATTTTATGAGCTAAGTGGCTGGAAGAAGGTCAAGCAGCACTGGCTACCATGGCTCCCTTGGCTGGCTGGCCCCACACTCAAGTTATTCTGCTGAGTCTCAAGCACTTACCTGCCGGGGGTGCCACTAGATGGGTTGCCATGCAATTGGTTTCTCTTATATATGGCCTTTCTGGCCTTGGGTTTACAATTCTGCCAAAATGGTTGGCTAGGCCATAAACTTGCAAGGGATTGGTTAGTTTACTGTGCAAATAGGGTGTGCACAACCACCCAATAGGATCAAGTGACCTTGTAGGAATTGGCCAATTACTATGCAAATTGAATGATTATGGTCTACAGAGGGGATTGGTCAGTTCGTGGTCTGGCTGGAAAGGCTATGTTTTGAAATTGAATATAAAGGCCAACCCCACAGAGGTTGAGGGGGACCTCAGTACCATGAAGAAGAGCCTGGAACAGAGATCATCCTTTGGACCTGGGGTCCCTGCACTGAGAACCTCCTAGACCCAGGAGAGAGACAGCTGTAACACTAAAGACGGTGAGAAATGTTGGTAACCACAGCACAGCCCAGTGGCAGAGAAACAGCGGCAGCAGTACAAGTAGCGGGAACTAGGAGACGGGTGCGGGGTGACTGCAGTGGGCTTGCCAGCCCATGGAGCAAGAGAGTTGAGCCCCTTGAAGCAGGAGACTTGTTGGCAGAGTAGGGTGCCTCTGGGCGCTTGTCAGTGGTGCTAAAGAGCTGTAACCCTTGTCCCAGCAGGGCAGAGGCCAGAGAAGGGCCTGTTGGCTGGCATGGTCAAGAGAAGGGCTGCCTGCCTGTGGGCACAGCTGAGAAGAAGCTGAGAGCTCTCCTGGTTGGAAGCTATCCTGATTAAAGAACTGTATCCTGTCTCCTAAGTCGTATCCTTTTACTTCCAAGTTGATCCCAATCCTGAGTTGTAGCCTGTTACTTTCCTAATAAACCACATAATTGTGAGTATGATCTGTGAGTTATGTGGCCATTGCGATGAATTATCAAACCCAGAAGAGAAGTAAAGAGAGTGCTGCGGGGAGGATGGCTGGTGAAAAAGTTGGAGCGTGGAGCTATGTTTGACCTCCACCTCACAGGAATCAGCTTTGTGCTGATCCTGATTTTCATCTCTCCTCCTGAAGATAGACAGGCCCTGATGCTAGACGATATGGGTGTATTCTACTATACCACCTTGAGGGCAGAGACCATCTTAAGCATCTGCCTCAGCTCAGTGCCTGATAACACTTGATAAAAATTCAGCAAATATCTATAAGCATTCTTTCTGGGCCAGGAGCTGCATATGAAGGATACTATGGGTATGTGATGGAGCTCCACAGTGAAAGGTGATTTGGAATCCTGCAGGCCTGGGACGATGACAGCCTTCCCAGGGAGGCCTGGAGTAAGGGCAGGTTTCATATCCTAGCAGCAATGTCTGGCATGCACTCCATGATCCACTCATCAGAATTCTTCTATATTTCCACACAGGTCATCTTCTCTGACAGTTCTGTACAGGCTGACCTTTTTGCCTGGAATATTTATTTTCCTTCTTCTACCTGGCTAACTCCTTCTTATTTTTTAAGGCTCAGCTTCAAGGAACACCTCCTCTTGGAAGCCCCAGGGTTCCACTGTGCCTCAACAATTCAGGCTGGCAGGGACACCTCTCAGCGCTCCCTCTCCAGTTCAAGTTTGTATGGTCACCAAAGTACCCTAAGGATTCCTTAATCCATCCCACCTTACACACCTCAGAAAGAGCTAAAAACCATAACAGGAGAAATTCAAATTGAACGAGAGAGTTTCTTGACTATTAAGGGTGAAAGGCAATGGAGAAATTAAAGATCTTCAAGGGGTCTTTTCCCTCCTCCCTCACGTATCCAGATAAGGGCAGTGGAGCCTTTATTCAGGCAAGCAAAAGCTGAAAACGTGCCTCAGGATCTAGGTTACTTAAGAGTGATGTTTTACCTGCTGGAGCATCCTGCTTCAATGTGGTCAGCAAGGGTTCTGAGTTGTAGGCACGTGGAGTGCTATCCACCTGGTCGTGGAGTACAGGCTGGGGCATGGGTCCAGCCAAGGGCTCGGTTCTGGAGGAATGTGAGACAAGTCACCCTGGAGCCTGGGGCATAAGAGAGAAGACAAAGGCCACACACAGGTGAAGGCTTCTCCAAGGTGATTCACTCTCACTCCTCCCACCAAGCCGGAGAAACTGACCTGGGACCAGGGTGGCACTGGGCAAAGAGGGAGAGTCAGCCCTGTCCCCTGCCAATTAGGGAACAAGGGAAACTTTTACAAGAGCCTCCAGAGGCTCTCTGGGTTCCTTCTGCAGCATCAGTGCCAATTCTGCAGGGGCTGGGGTGGGGGTGCAAGTCTTCTGTGTCACTGTGCCATGGAGGACATAGAAGACACCTGGGAGACAGAGAAGCCTCCTGCCCTATCCTCTGCTACACAGAAATATTTTATTTTAGTGTAACCAGCAGTTGGTAGGGAGGGGAGGCTTGAATCAACCCATGATGCTACAGGAAAGCTGTTGTGTGGGAGGGAAATCACAGCTCAGCCATTCACTGGGTATGTAACCTTGGGTAAGCCACATCACCTCCCTGGCCCACCTTGAAAATGGGGATAGTAAAATCTACCCCACAAGGAGTAGTTCTGAAGGTGAATAGAGTCATGGTTTGAAAGCACTGCACAAAGTACAAAACCATAAATTCACTCAAAGGGTGTTTTGTTAGTACTATTAATAAGAGTTGATAAGCCATTTGGGAGGCTAATCAGGTGGGACAATCCAATCAAATTCAAGAAGGTGAGGATTTCACAGGAGAACGTGCCCAAGAGAGGGGGGTCTTGACCAATCTCCAAAGAACTACAAGTGACCCTCAGACTTGGAGTTTCCCAGGCAAGGAACTATGAGGATGAAAATCCTGGAGAGATTTTCTTGGGGCTGTGAATACAGAGATGGGGACTTTCATGGGCACTAGGAAAAAAACAATGCAGGCAGAGAAGGGTCTCAGGACTATGTTGGACACATTCACCCTGGACAGTGACTGCACCCAGTCTGAGGGACAGCAATGCAGAGGGCTCCAGAGACTCAAGAACAAAGCTCCCTCAACTGGGAGCTCCTTTTAAGATAGAGGTTGAGAGGGAGAGCACAACAGATGTGGCCCTTAGGATCCAAAGTCCACAGGCCTGCTAGCACACAGATGACTAGAACTCTCTAAGCCCTATTCTGTTTTCTCATCTGCAAAATGTAATAATATCTAGACCTCACAGTGCTGAGCTAAGGATTAAATGGTATAGTACCTGTAAAAACACTTTGTAGTTATTATGATACAGTCTCAGGTTCCAGCCCGAGTTAAGTCAGTTTAGAGCAGTTTTTTCCAGTTATCCCAGCTCCTGCTCTTCAGTAAACTTCGCGGTTAAAAAGCCATTGCCGTCGAGTCAATGCCGACTCATAACCACCCTGTAAGACGGAGTCGAACTGCCCCGTAGGGTTTCCTAGGTGTAATCTTTACGCAAGCCGACTGCCACATCTTTCTCTCGCTGAGCGACTAGTGGCTTCGAACAGACCTTCTGTTTAGCAGCCCAGGGCTTTAACCACTGCTCCACCAGCCAAGAATTTCAGGAAAGGGTTGTGACCATTGTGGGCAGGAGAGAGCCAGTAATGAGTGGATGAAATAACGAGTCAAGACAAGCTACAACCTGATCACCAGCTCCTCCTCCCTTGCCTGTTTCTTTACTCAGGGTAGTGGGAGGGTAGACCAGGAGGGAAGCCAGGGAAGGGTCCTAGGGACCCGGCTGGCCCCGCCCCCAGGTTCCCGGAGGGAACTGGGTACTCCCCATCCGGGCAAGGTGCCCACCGTGCCCAGGGCTGGGATGCCGCTCCGGAAGCACCTGGCACGGGGAGAGTATGTCCTTTCCAGGAAGGTGGATGTGACCCCAGCCAAGGGCGCCAACTGCCCTGGCGTCTCCCTGGGCCAGCCTCCCCGTCCCCGGTCCCTGGGTAGTCCCGGAGAGGAAAAGGCGCCCGGACCACACTGCCAACGAGAACCCTCCCCACGACCCTGGACCCCCCCCCCCCCCCCCCGCCGGCAAGGTGGAAAGGTAGAAGAGAGCGATTATGAAAGCTCCTGGGTCTAGCGAGGCAGGGGCTCCGAGCTGGGCCACCTCTTCCTTGGATACGGGAGGGTCAAAAAGAAAAGGGAAAGGGCTTTTTGGAAAAGGGACAGGGAGACGTCCTCTTCTTCCTTAGCTCTCCGGGTAAACCGGCCTCCCTCTGCGCCTTTGGGGTCACGAAGAGCTTTGGATCTGGGCTAAGGGTGGCACTCACCGGTCCCACAGCCCTAGCTGAAGAGCGTGCGGCCCTCGCCCGGCCCGACTGGAAAGGCGGGAGGTCGGTATAGGCGGCGGGAAGAGCCTGGGGGCGGGGGGTAGCAGGAGGAGGGAAAGCCGGGACCGCCGGATCGCACCCTGCGGGCTGCTGCTGGAGCCAAGTGACCGGGAGGCGGCCGGCTCCTCCCCCGGGGCGGGGCCGCACAGCGGCCCGGGGCGCACGTGGCCAGCCCGGGACGCCTGGCCCCGGGGTTGGGAGCTCGGTCTGGGACAAGATGTTGAGACCCTGGGTAAAATACGGGTAACGGTGAAGCTGGGGACTCCTGTGTTACGGGGCAGAGGCGCAGGAAGCAGGGTTTCCTGGGTCTTCGGGTCAGGGACTGGGATCTTTCAGTAGAGCACGCCGTGGCCGAATCTTGCGCCAGTCCTTCGGACCCCATCACCGTGACAGGGCCTCGCCACAGGGGTCTGAGGGGCAGCTGTGAGGCGACGCAGCTTTCCCGTTCCCGGGCGCTCCTCTGACAGATAAGCCCATGGCCACCACCCGAGAGGCTCTGAGCTGGGCGAGCCCAAATTACAGGACAGGACTGGGGAGCCAGCGCCACCGGTGTGTGCGGAATCTGCCGGCCCGGAAGAGCAGGCTGCCCCGCGCCAGCCGGAAGCTCCCCTTCTCGGGAGGCGGAAGTACGTTGCTCCCGCGTTGTGCTGCCGGCGAGATTGGAGCCCGACGATCCTGCCCTCGTAAAGGACTTTCTGCTGGGGGTATCCAGGACCACCTGGAGCACGTGAGCAGTAAGGGCTGGACGCAGCTGGGGCGGAAGTGTCAGAAAAAGGACTCTCATTTTTTCAGACCTGCAGATTCGGATTGGTTTGTTATGGTGAAGTACTGATCCCAGATCACCTATAATGCATTCATTCATTATGATTCTTGCTTGACCAAAAAAGTATGTTTGCCGCTTTTCAGGCATTGATATGGGGCAGAAAGATATTTTATATCCCTTTTAAAAAAAAAAAAAAGAGCAACACTAATTGCATCTCCCCCTCCCCAAATGATTAACATCCATCCTATCTACCTACACCTTGACGTGAAAATATGGCTGGCTGTCAAAGGTGTGGCTAGGAGGTAAGGAGCTTAGAGCTCAGTTCACTGGAGGGCTGGCATGTTGTACCATTGGCAATAGGCTCAGAGAGGCTCTGAGCAGAAACACCCAAGTGTACTTATAGCTAGTTAAACACACACTTGAATTTGGCTTAAAACTATTAACTAGGTGTATTTAATTTTCATTTGATAATCTTCATGACATCTTCTGTGCTCTGTAGTAGAAGCTCCTATCTGCCTGCGATGCCATTCTGAGGATTTGTATCTCAGATTCACTTTCTTTTTGAGTTTGCCTTATACGGAGAATAAAGCCGCTTAGGTAGTGTTTAAGATGAGCTTTTAACCAATAATTTCATTAACTGTTAGTTATGACATTTCTATCTTAATGCATCAATGTTAGACTTCTTCCCAAAAATCTCAGGAGAGGAATCACAAGTCCTAGGTTCTGCTAGTGATTTGTAGACATTAGGGCCTAAAGTTCTGCTCTGCAACCTAGGAATAAGAGTAAAATCAAGTCAGGTACATACATATACCAGTTCCACAAGAACATTGCTTTCCATAAATTCGTTTTTTTTGCTTTCACAGGAAGAAAAAAAAAAATGTCTCAAAAGCAGATGAAGGAAGCTTTTGTCAGTAATCTCAATGGAACCACCATCCTGGAAGTCACCCAGGTCTTGTGCTTGCCTGCACCCTATATCCTGTGCAGAGGGCTGCTGACCGTTCTCTTACAGCACTTCTGTCCTTCTTCATATACTTGGAGAACCCAATTCTTCATTGACTTTGTTGTTCTGATAGTTCCCCTGGTGGCCGCTTTCACCATTTTGTCTTCATTTCTCCTCCTTGAGCAGCTTACTGTAATTATCTTTGGGGCAGGACTGGCCTATCAAATATACCACAGGAGGACTTGCTATGCCAGAGTGCCTGTGCAGAAAATCCTTGAAAATTTCCTGGAAGTTGGTCTAGAATCAGAATACATTCCGGCCATCTCCTGTTTCCGTATAATTAACAATGTATTTACTGCTGTTGCCATTTTGGCTGTGGACTTCCCACTTTTTCCCAGACGATTTGCCAAAACGGAGCTGTATGGAACAGGAGTAATGGATTTGGGAGTAGGAGGCTTTGTTTTTGGGACTGCAATGGTTTGTCCAGAGGTTAGGAAAAAATCCAACATGGAGGTATCCAGATTTTATCACCTTACAAAGTCATTGCACTCTGTTTGTCCATTAGTCTTCTTAGGAATAGGACGATTAGTCATTATAAAATACATAGACTATCAGGAACATTTAACCGAATATGGAGTTCATTGGAACTTTTTTTTTACCTTAGCAATTGTGAAATTACTAACATCATTGCTTTTGATTATTTTCCCCCTAAATAAATCCTGGATTGTGGCCATCAGCATTACTGTATTATACCAGCTAGCTCTTGACTTTACCCCATTAAAGAGGTTAATTTTGTATGGCACTGATGGCAGTGGCACAAGGGTCGGTTTATTAAATGCCAACCGAGAAGGAATAATCTCTACTTTGGGGTATGTGACAATATATATGGCTGGTGTGCAAACAGGGTCCTATCTGTTTAAGAGCAGATCACATATCAAAGACTGGATAAAAGTAATATGTTGTCTTCTACTGACAGCTATTAGCCTCTTCTTATGTCTTTACATAGTTCAGGCAAATATAGAAGCAGTATCTCGAAGAATGGCCAATTTAGCCTTCTGTGTTTGGATAGTTGCTTCTAGCCTGATTTTTCTTAGTAGTTTATTAATGGGTGATATAATTTTGAGTTTTGCCAAATTTCTATTTAAAGGTACTCTAGTACCATGTTCTTGGAAACTTATCCAGTCACCTGCTACAACTAAAAAGCATTCAGAATCTCTAGTCCCTAAAGCTGGAAGAAAGGGAACCAGTCTTTGTTTAATCACAGCTATTAACAGAAACCAGTTATTTTTTTTCTTGCTGTCAAATATAACCACTGGCTTGATCAACCTAATGGTAGATACATTACACAGCAGTCCCTCGTGGACCTTATTTGTGCTCTATTTCTACATGCTTATCAACTGTTTAACTCTGTTTGTGCTACATTTACAAGATAAGACTATAAAATTTTGGTGATCAATATGGGTAATATTTATCTGTATTTGAGCAGTATTTTAATGGAGAATAAATATTAAATGTGAAGAAAATGTGCTTTTGGCAATCCAATGTTAACCATATTTTATTATAAAATTAAGTTTCAACCCTTCTCTGTAACATTGGTAGTGATACTTCCTATTTGAATGTATCGCAGCACTATATATACCAAACCAATAGAAGAAACAAAGCCTGTAATTTAATTTAGTATGTCAAAGAAACTGTTTATAGAATTGCAGGCAGCACTGGAAGATTAGACAGTGGGGAGGAAGATTTTTTTCATCTTATAATCACCTTACACCATTGTTTCTTTTTTTATTGTATTACTTTTATAATAAAGTTTATATTAAAACATTTCAGTGCGAATTGTGGAATTGTTGATCCTTCACTGCTCAATTTTAATCTTTTAATAAAGCCTAAGTATTTGAAATTGACTCGAAAGCAATAACATAAGAAGCAAGTGTTTAAAATCAAAGTATACTATGAAGTCAGAAAACAGTTAAGTGCTCTAAAGAAGACTGAATTGTTGATACAATTCACATATGTAATGATTGAGACAAACGAACCTAACTGGACCTAATTCATTTTTTTTAGTTTACTCTGTGCTGGGAATATGATGATGAGCAAAGCTCACGTTATCTGACATCTTGGAGCTTGCAATCTAGTGGGGGAAACACACTAGTCAACCGTGGTAAGTCATGAAAAAGAAGTATAGATTGCCAAGAGTTTCAAATCAAAGACTAATCTAGTAAAAGGGAGTTAAAAGTTTTCCCCACAGATGGTACTTAGAGCTGATGGATGTGATGAGGAGTTACAGTGTGTGTGTTGGGGGGGGCGGTGCTGACAAGGGAAGGCGTGCACAGAATATTCTAGGTAGATGAATTCCTCAGCAACAGTCCTGAGTTGGGAGGGAACCTACCACATTTTGGAACTGAAAGAAGGCTAGAACTTAGAAAAAGGGCGAACATGGGCAATGAGATGGAGGTAGGCAGGGGGTATATCAGGCATGCCTCATCTACCACGTTAACGGGAACTAGTGAGAAAGAAAGTCATCAAGTACCTAGTCTAATAAAAGTATGGTTGTATTAAGGTTTAATATGCTATTTAGAGCTTCAGTCATTTAAAAAATTTGTTTAAAATCTAAGATTTAATAACCCTCCACAAAATCCTTAAGTTTCCAATTCTAGTGTTTCACTGTATATTATTTAAAGTAGGTAAAAATAAATAAATCAAAACTTGCCCTGAGATGTATTTTCAAGTGGAAATCTGATTACTGCAGAAATAGCTGGGGGCCAGAATGTTGAAGTTAACTTGCTATTTGGTAGGCAATATGGATTTGTGTAGTATAAGGTAAGCAGAAGGGAACCCTGGTGCTGCAGTGGTTAAAGCACTCGACTGCTAACCAAAAGGCTGAAGGTTTGAACCTACTAGCCGCTCCATGGGAGAAAGATGTGGTAGTCTGCTTCTGTAAAGATTAGTCTTGGAAACCCTATGGGGTAGTTCTCTGTCCTACAGGGTCGTTACGAGTCTGGATCAACTCGACGGCAGTAGGTTGTTGTTGGTTGGTAGGGTAGGTAAGGCCTCTTCTAATATTAAATCGCAGATTTACTGTTAGTTTTAATTAGTCATCTCTAGTCGGAGATTTTATTCCCTAATTTGTTAAATGTGACTATTATACTAGTTTAATTTGTTATATTGATGATGGCTAATTTAGCATTTATGTGGCACTTCATATTTGCTAACTACAATCAATTATATGTGGAACTATATTATTGAAAAAAATTTTCCCTGTAAAGAAATCAGCATGTTGAATAGTAACATAACTATAAAAATAAAAACCAGATTAGATTTTATTTTCAATTAAAAAGGAAGAATTTTGAAAGTTAGTCAATAAGATGATAATATATAAATTAAACATGACTAGGAAAGCTGATTGGTTTTCCTGCTATGTCACTGTGCCAATACCCCACACAACCTAGGCCCTTATTCACTTCCCAAAGTGACTCCCATGACTTTAATATTATACAGTTAATGTAGAAGATGACAACCAGTTTTATTTTTATTGAGCATGAATGTCCAATATGTTGTATAAGTCATCCAAAAACATCATACTTTGCTTCCTTGGAGTTCACATATAGTCTATGAAGATAAGATACAGTAAGAATTACATTAGTACACTTCATTTCTTTTAAACCTAGATAACCTGAGGAATAATCATATTTATCCCTGAGTTTTGTGGCTGGCTTCTCAGATGCTGGGAAGCTAAAAAAACAAAAACTGAAAACCAAAGAATGGTATTTTGATGATAGTTTATCACATTTCCATCAGTCAAACTGTTCATTATTAGGTACCAGAAAAACGTCCTCTGCTGTTGACTGTCATCTTTCCTGGCCTTTCAAATACTTCAACCTACCCTTCACAATACCAATATCAAAGTTAAAGATAGGCAACAACAAACTTTTTATGTAGCAATCATTTGTTAATCAGAGATACTCTCTAAAGGCAGATACTTCTCATCTTAAACTGCATAGAACAATACTCAAGAAATATTTGCTGCAGCACTACTGGTTACAGCTGAATATAGACCCACAGTGAAAATGTGTCTGCTCTGAAACTGGGAATTGTTTTGCAATGAAATAATTTCATAAGCATTTTTCCTTAAATATTGATTTTATCATATTTGTACCACCCAGGTTAACTCCTTGAGAAAGAGCAACTTATCTGCAAATTATTCACCTTTTTAGCCTTACAGTAAGTTATTTATTGAATGCGTATAATATGTGAAAGGAGCCCTGGTAGCACAGCCGTTAAGCACTCAGCTGCTAACCTAAAGGCTGACAGTTCAAACCCACCTAGTGGCTCCACAGGAGAAAAATCTACTGATCTGCTTCTGTCAAAATTACATCCAAGAAAACCCTATGAGACAGTTCTACTCTGTCACATGGGATCACTATCAGTTGGAATCAACTAGATGGCACCCAACAACATGTGATAAATTGTCCAAAAATACTAAAGCAGCAGGCTCAGAGGTCCTAAAGGTCAAACTCAAATCAGGGAAAGTAAGCAATCTCAGATGAAGAGATTATTGTGGTCTCATTTTAACATATTTTATATCTGGGTTTTAATGCCTTATCTTAGACTTAAATCCAAAAAGTGAATACTCTTCTGTTCAGTAATCAGTTATTAAAATCAGCATCTATATATCAAGCTCATTGTTGTCAATGTCCTTTACAAACCACAATCCAAAGGAAGTTTAAAAGGTACAATGTAAGTACATTTAATTAACTGGTATCGTCCTTATAGGAGCACCTCTAGACCTTAAAAGTCACAAGTATTTTCTTTTTTCTTAAGTCTGTTTACCTCTAGACCTTAAAAGTCACAAGTATTTTTTTTCTTAAGTCTGTTTTTACATAAAACATGAAATTCTCTAAAAACGTCCAAGGTTTGGCTATGTAGTCTAACCAGTCAGAAGCTGCAGGCACATCTTATATACCTACTGGATATAAACTAATGATCCCACTGTTCTCCTAATACAGCCAAAAGACATGCTTACTGGATAATCATACCGTTGGGACTAAACAATGGTTCTTCCAGTTTATTATGTCATCTACCCTAACAGTGACCACACAATGTCATAAGTCAACATGGCCAAGGATGCACCATGGGGTTTTTTGTTGTTGTGAAATCTCTAAGACTTCATGTGAGGACCAAAATTCATTTTAAAGGTCAGTATCAGAGCTCTAGCCTATTCTCCTAGGAAGACAGATTTGTCTTTAGGATTAGTTAGTTGTAGAGCAGTCAGTGGATTCACCCTTCAGATCTTCAAAACGTTCATAGGCAAAAGACTTCCCAACTATTTTGGCTTTACAACAGATCTTCAAAGACTTCAAGGTAGGAATGGAGCAAACCGTGGCGGGTCGAGTGGAGAAGAACTGTCTTTATAGCAGCTCTGCTTCTCAGGAGACAGCCAAAGGGAAGGGCCCTTGGCCAGTACCAGCACTTGCCCAAGGGAATCGTCCTCAGTCTGAGTTCCTAAATTAATATTAACCCGGCCCACTACGTTCCTCTCTCCAGGGCACATACACAAGACACTCTCCATAAAAAGGATAGTAGGTTTTCTATTTGCTTCTAGTGTAACACAAAAATAACTGTTAGCTCTTAAATACTTTGTCCCCTCAGCGGGATTTCGACGCAGTTCCAACTGGGGAGCAGTTATGCAGCTGGTTCCGGGTGAATCAGTGTTAGGGCACGGAGATAGGCCTTCGCCTCCAATCTTCCCGCAGTGGAAACTGGATTAAGAGAAGTCAGGCACCTGGAAACCGAGCTCAGAGTTTGTCTATTACCCGCCAGATGCTCGTCTCCCCTTCCCCTCACTCTTGCCTTCCGTTCTGACCGATTTCGAAGGCCTCAGCTTCTCACCACTTACCCAAGTCCTCACCGGGCCTCGACCACGGGTCGGCTCGGCTCGGCTCCTTCGGCCACCGGCTCTCGGGAGAGCGGTTCCCGGTACCGCGCGGCGGGAGACTGAGGTTTAGGTCTACTCCTCCTAGCAGCCCTACTTCCGATTTATTTAAGTAGCCAGACCGGGCGAAAGGCGCCGGTCACGAACTCGGGATGGTCGAGGAAAGAACCTCACCCCCTCCCCGAGGGTTTCAAAAAGGGCAAGCCGGGAGCGACGATCAACAGTCTCGCGAGAGGAGGCGGGATTCCGCCCAGCGTTCTCGGCTCCTCCCTGCCCCACCCGCCCCACGTCCCGCGCCCTCCCTCCCCCACTCGCCGTGGCGCGAGCGGCTGACTGAGCCTGGAGAGGAAACGGCATTCGGAGCCGCGCTCCCGCCCAGGCTGGCCTTCACGCGGGGCTCGTCAGCCGGTAACGGGGAGCAGAGGTGGGGGTCAGGGAAGAGACCACGAGACTGTGAAGGTCAGAACTGAGAAACCCCCTCCTTGAAGGGTGAGGAAAAGGTCGGAGGTCCCCTTAAGCCTCCGCAGAGCTGAGGTGGGGTCGACCCCTCCCAGGGGCGGGGTCGCGCTGGGCGACTGCAGCCCTGGGGACTGACTGGGCGGGGCGCTCCAAGAATGGGGAAGAGGGGTTCAGCTGTGGGCTGAGGGCGCCCCAGCGGCCGGAAGCGGGGAGTGGGCTGTGGCGCTGAAGCTGGGGTGGGGTCTTGGGGCCGGGACTCCCGTGACGGGATAGGGTAGCGTCTCCTTTAGACCCAGACTGGCAGCCGGCGCGGGGGTGCAGAGGGAGAGCGGCGCGAGGGGGCGGGTCCCGGCGATGCTGGCCGCTGATTGGCTGAGCGCGTGTGGAATCGGGTGATGGGAAACGCCGCCCGGCTCTGCCGTCCCCGCCTGCTGCGCTCACTCCCCCCTGTGGCGAATGTGCTGCGCGGCGGCGGGTGCTTACGCTCGCGGGGTTTGGCTGTTGCAGGCCGGAGGAGCTGGGAGGAGGCGGCAGCGGCAAGAGCAGCAGCGGCAAGAGCAGCAGCTGCGAGGAGGTGGTGACGGTGGCAACGGCAGCGTCGGCGACGATGGCGCGACTGGTGGCAGTGTGCAGGGACGGGGAGGAGGAGTTCCCCTTCGAGAGGAGGCAGATTCCGCTCTACATAGACGACACCCTCACGGTGAGCGGGTCGGGCCGGGCTGGGCTCGCCGCTCCCTGGCAGCTGTTTCCCCTCCTCCCCCTCCCTCAGCCCGAGCGCTGCGCACTGGAGAAAGAGTGTGTTGCAACTCCTAGGCGAGGCCTTCTCTCCAGCAGGCCCCACAAACTCGCCTTTGCAGTGGGTCACTCTGTAACCTCTGCGGTCCCCAAGCCTAGCGCTCCGTACGCACTTTGAGCCCTTTTTCTCAGGTTTTCCTTCGTTTTTGAATCCTCTACCTTTACCCTTTCTCTTCAGGAGTCGCTGCTTTTGCCCAAGCACGCTCCTTGAAGAGGGGTTGAAGAATCTTAGGCGTTTAGGGCCTATCCCTTACAGAAACCACCTACCCTGCGGGAGGCTTAATTATCTGGAAATGTCGCAGCTGCACTGCTACCTGTATATTTCTATTTTAATATTATAGCTCTCACTACATAAGCATGATTACTGAGGGCAGAGTGACATGCACTTGCCGAGAAAGATTCCACTAAAAGGATTTGATTTCGTTGTAAATAGTCTTGTATTTACTGTTACCTTAAAACTCTTCGAAATGTATATATTGCTAGGCCATGACTCTTCAGAATGGGCTTTCTTGACATTAGTTATTCTTTAGTTTACAGATAAGCTTCTCCCCCCTTTTTTTCATTTTAAGGAAGCCAAATTATTGAATGTGTACTGTAAAAAGCTGATTGATCATTTTGAGTGTCAAGACCCAGTTCTGGGTAGTTTTCAGTTTTTAGAGTTCATGGTTGTGCAGCATTACGGACCCTCTCTACCCTGTGTTGCTGTACTCTTTCCTTTAAAAGGAAATGGCAGAAATTTGAACTGAATCTGAACAGGAAATAAAGGGTACAATTGCTTGCCACTATTTCTTAAGAAATTAAATGAACTTTTTATGAGTATCTTTTTAAATTTTTATTTTGATGATGTTGAATATGTGGATTATACATTTTTCTATTTTGGCAAGATATAGATGAGTCTTTTCATTTTATCATCTTTGATTTTATACCATTCAAAAACATTTTATCTATTGTATTCCTGATTTTTTATTTGAAGATATCTACTGAGATTTTTTCAAATTTTAAATAAAATGCAAGTCATTGTAGAGATGTCACTCTATGCCTTTCTATTTGCCGGTCTCAAGACTTGATTGAGCTGTAAGACTTTTAGAAAAAGTAGGAGAACTATTGAATGGCTTGATTTGTTAGAACTTTTTAAGTGAAAACATCTATAATTACCCAGTGCCCTTTTTTTTTGGAAAAGGTAGGATAATTTGGCCGAACATAAAGTAAATGAAATTTTTGTTTAATTTTGCTGCATTGGAAATTATTTGTATGTATCCCTTGTTATGATTTCTGTATTTCTTGGCGTTGAAAGTATAATGGACTTGTGTTTTAAATAGTTTTTAAAAAAGCTAGCACTCTAATCAAAGTATATGATGCATTTCTCAATTTGAAAACTCCTGATAATGAAGTTATTTGTTGATATTTTCTTGCTTCTCTCCGTCTCCAACATAAACACTTTCCTAAAGCACATAATTTGATGTCAACCTTTAGGTTTATTGTCCTAGAATGGATTTGAAGTTAAAAAAAAAAGCCACAGATTTTGAATATAAAATTTGAGTGTATAATACCAAAACATAACGGAAATCAACATGAATTTGAGTTATTTACAAAATTTTAAAAGAGATTTATTGATTCTCTCTTCATACCCACATAACTTCCTTTTAATGTGAATACAGCATTAATACATCAATCACATAGTACTTTGAAATAGCCAACTTTTGGGGTGCTCTTATACTCTTTTCTTTCTACAATGATGTTAATTTACAAAGTTTTCCATAGAAAAAGATGCAACCTTGCACTGTGGTTTAGTACTGCACTTATTTCTCCAGACAAGTTTGGATTCAACTGTACCTGGTAGTTGAATTCTGCTTCTAATGTAATGTGGACTTGTGACCAAGGCAAATAAAATTTGGGCTTACTTAATTTAGATATTTCAAAATAGCATTTTATTTAGGAAAAGGTGCAGTTTTTCTTTGGTTTGGAGTGGGTTTTTATCACTAAAGAATGAGTGGCATATTTCATTTATTACTTTATCTTGGGACTTCTGCAGTTATTGAATGCTGTTTTGTGAAAATTCTTGCCAAGAATGCACCATAATTAGGGAAACAAGTTTATTTTGGGACCATTCTACCAAATATTACTTACAGGGAGAATGCAAAGCAAAACACTTGTTGGGGAAGGGAAGCAAGTGGGGAAGGGGAAGAGGGAGGGAAGATACCTGTAAAAGAGGATGTAGCTTTCTGCTCTGCACTTCTCCATTGATGGTTTGGTGTGTGCCTGAAGTTAACATTTGGTTTGGTCTTTGTTCCTAGGGACCATAGGTAATGCTCTGAGGAAACAGTGTTTGATCTTTGGGAGAGGAAATAAGAGATCATTTATTTCAAGTAGTCTTAGAATCTTCTCAGCAACTAGATGTTACAGTCTAGTTATAATGTTTACAATCAGTTACAGATGTTTATTATTTTAGTAACAGGAGGTTTCTAAAACCTCTAACCTTAAATGATTTTAACTTGGATTTGTAAAATGAAATTAGGAAGCTCCTGTTATGTGATATGTTACATCCAAGTTTAAAAGACTGATATGGTAGTTTATGGATTGACACAGTGGCTGTAACAGTGAGCTTAAGCATAACAACAATTTTGAGGATGGCACAGGACTGCAATGTTTCTTTCTGTTACATTGGGTTGCTATGAGTCAGAACTGATTCTATGGCACCTAACAACGGTAGTTTACTGGGTTTGGACCCTTGAGCACTGTTCTGATCTAATTGTATTTGAAAACAATCTCTCAAATAAGTAAGCTGATGGAATATTTACCAAAATAGTATGCTGTGTGGCTAAAATGCTCTTCAGTGTTATTAGAGTCGTAAGCTAGCAGATAGACAGAATAGAGATTTTGTTTTAGAGATGTTTGAAGAAGTACACTTTTTGAGTATTTTTTTTTTAAAGAACTAATAAAGTAAAAATATATATACTTTGTAAAACATACCTTGATTAATAAACGCAAAACAAATTATCCTTAATTCTATTTCCCAGAGATAACTGAGGCTACAGCAGCCTTTAGTGTAATTCCAGTCATAGATACACACACAGATGCGAGTTGAGATAAATTGTCTTCCATACCATTTTATGTCCTGCTTTTTTTTCCACTAAATGTTCTGTTGAGAGTGTTTTCTTGTTGTTCTTAAACATTTTAAATGGCTGTGTAATATTTTCTTGTATGACATCCCATAATTTAATCATTCTTCTATTATCAGACGTGTATAAGACTATAAATAATGCATAAACCTTTGCATTTTACAATTTTTTCCTCTGGAAGTTGATTTTTTTTTTAATAAAGCTCTTGATACATATTGTGAAACTGTTACAGTATTTTTGGAATGCAGTTTACCCTCCTACTTCAAACCAATCTAAATGGACTTGAAAGTCTGATAAGAGTTTTCAACTCAGACTTTAAAAGATAATCATGGTAGCATATCCACTTGGGAATTAGGTGTTCAGCATTTTATTTTTCAACTCTGGATTTAATATTTAATTTTACCAAGGATGAGATGTTACAAATAGCTGTGAGGATGAAGAAGTAAATGAATAAAACTAAAGTAAAAATGATTTTGAAACACAAACCTGATATAATTGGTTAGAACTTGTGAGAATGTAATAAAACAGATTATTTATAGTCAGGCGAAACCAGGACAGATACTTAAGAGTGAAAGTGGGTAATGCATTTAATAAACTTCATAAAGCAGTAATTGCAGCACAATGACTAGTTCTCATTTTGGCTAGCTCTGGATAGTCAGCCTCATCATGAAGCCAGACACTAATGATTCCTCTGTAAAGCCACACCTGAAATACTTTACAGGACTGTCTTTCTTTAGGTTACCTAGAATCTGAAGATTAAGTCAAGGAAGTGATTTTAAAGAATGGGGGAAAATGGTGCTGCTGTCTTCTCTGCCATCCTCTTGTTTTCCTTTTTCTTATTGCCCTCTCTTAAGACATTAAAAGGTATAGTGAAAATGGGCAGCTCCTGTCTGGAGCTGAGATGAGAAAGCAAAAAGCGACAAGAGCTGGTTGAATGGACATGGGAAATCCAGGGTGGAAAGGAGGAGTGTGCTGTCACATTATAGGGAGAGCAGCAGGGTCATATAGCAATGTGTATATAGATTTTTGTATGAGAAACTGACTTGAACTGTAAACTTTCACTTAAAGCACAATGAAAAAAAAAGGCATAGTGATTGGTCAGAGAGCAGCAAGGAAGAAAGCCATTGTTCTAAGTGTTTGAAAGGCATAGACAGTATTTAGTGTGAGTGTAGGGTCTATAATGGATGGTATAGAATAAGTACAAGACAAAATAAAGTGTATACGTGGACCAATGAAACCCAGGAAAAACACAGTAATAGACCAGATCTTTACGTTTATAGACCTATACTCAAACTCACTCTTTGCTGTCAAGTTGATTCCAACTCATAGTGATCCAATAGGATGAGTAGAACTACCCCTAGGGTTTCCAAGGAGCGGCTGGTGGATTCAAACTGCCAACCTTTTGGTTAGCAGCCAAACACTTAAACCATTGTGCCACCAGGGCTCCATAGACCTATACTGAAAATGGAATGATCTGAAATGAATATTTTTTAACCAAGTTTCATACTGACTTTTTAAAAAGCATTCCAAAAGGAAGTATTATCCATATAATTAGATTATCATTTTTTAAGGTGAGCTGGTAGGTTTTGCTATGTTAGATGTGTTCTTTGACCTCTGCTTTATTAGAATAATAAAATACAGTTGATCAAAATAAAAATATTTTATTTACATGCAGTCAGAATTTAGGATTTCCCCTGTGAACCAGGTTGTAAAGACTTTATTTTGGCTAAATAAGGAATGTTGTTTAAATATTTCTTAAATTGATACCTTTGATCTTAATAGTATAAATAATTGTCTTTTTTTTTTTTTTTTTAATGGTGACAGTTGGTTTTGCTGGAGAAATAATAGTGTCTATTTGTGTCAAGCAAGTGAAGTGCAATCATAGTGTTAGTTGCTTAAATGGTAGGTTTGGAGTGACCTGCAGTGTTCTGTTGAGTTACGTGTCTCTAAAAGCTTAACTTACACCATTTTTATGACTTGACAATTAAATTGTATCTTAAACCCAGTGGTGATTCCAACAAACAGAATGTAAGTTAATTGTACTATTACTGTTAGTTTATTATTTTTCTGGACCACTAATACCAGGATTATTAAATTTTTTTTTTTAATCAAATGTAACTCTTAATAATTTAAATAAAATGGATGGTATGGATCATTAGCTATTTTACCCATTTACTTCAGTCACCTTATCAAATCATTTAAAGCTAGTATTAAAGTAGACTAGTGACTTCAGTTTTACTCTATATTGTTGGTAAGGTTAATATATGAAAGTGCTTAGAACAATGTCTAGTATATATGAAGTTACATAAGTGTCTTGCTACCACCACCCTTTGGAGATATTGAGAAGAAGCCCATGAGAGGGAAAGCTAGAAACAAGATACCAGCATTGGTTAACCTGAAAATTGGATAATTGATCCCTGAAAATAAGAGATTTGGACATACAGTCTGTGTTTGGAGGAAGACTTTTAGAACAGTAAAAGCTATTGACATAGAAGTGTGTCTCTGAATATGGTGTGATGAATATAGAATTGGAAGCAGGGAACACTGATTATTTCCCCTAATGTTGTTAATTGTGTGCTGCTGAGTTGATTTCAACTCATGGTTTGTTGTTAGGTGCCATCAAGTTGGTTCTGACTCATAGCGACTCTGTGTACAACAAAACAAAACACTGCCTGGTCTTGTGCCATCCTCACAGTCTTTGCTATGTTTGAGCCCATTATTGCAGCGACTGTGTCAGTCCATCTTGTTGAAGATCTTCGTCTTTTTTGCTGAACATCTACTTTGCCAAGCGTGATGTTCTTCTCCAGGGAATGGTCCCTCCTGATAACATGTCCAAAGTATCTGAGATGAAGTCTTGCCATCTTTGCTTCTAAGGAACATTCTGGCTGTCCTTCCAAGATAGATTTGTCTGTTCTTCCAGCAGTCAATGGTATATTCAATTTTCTTTGCCAGCACCATAGTTGAAATGCATCAGTTGACGCATTTTGACTTATAGTGACTATATGAGACAGAGTAGAACTGCTCCATAGGGTTTCGTAGGCTGTGAACTTTACAGGAGCAGATCTCCAGGTCTTTTCTCTCTCAGAGCCTCTGGGTGGGTTTGAACTGCTGACCTTTCAGTTAGCTGGAGTAGTCTGTGTGCATTGTAATAAATTTGAGAAAGATAGGAATACATAAAGAAAAAAGTCCTATCTTCTTACTACCTAGAGATAGTCACACCTAATATATTATGTATTATTCTTTTCTGTAAGGTAAAATATATCACATACAAAAATTTGAATTGTATATGCAATTTTTGGTTTTGTGAAATAACAGTGAAGTCCTCTGGATTATTAAGTCAGTGTCCATCCTCTTAGTATCCATTTGTCTTTCTGCTTCCTTTGTCTAGTGTTTCTCCCTTATCAAATTAAGAAAATATATCTATTGTTTACACTTGCCTTAGTTGTTAATGTGTGGAATAAGCATGTGTTAATTAGGTCTTTTCTAATGTGGAGGGGCAGGACTGATTACCTCCATTAAAAAAGATTGTGTGGTGCTGGTTGGGGAAGGGAAGAACCTTTATAAGATCACATATTCAACTGGGTGGGTTTTTTGTTTGTTTTTGTTTTTGTTTTCGTTTATGCCCTAAATGGGTCTCTTTATCTTGACTTCACTATTGTGGCCCTTGTTGTCTGGAAATAGAAGTTTGTTCTTAGTACAGTATGTTTGATATATTTAGCATTATTTTAGTTAAGATAAATGTGTTACTGTATTTCATTGGTTTGAACGCATACGTTTTTGAACATTTTAACATCTCTGAAACTGGGATGCATCTTAAATTTGATTCATCCTTCAGTTATAATGGCTTTTTCCTTGTTGGTATGTAACTGTGGTACTTCTTAAAATCAGTGGTGTCATAGGTCAGTGAAATTTGCTAATTACTGATTCCCATTATCTGGCATTCTGAAACATCCTTAAGCTTCATATCCTTTTCCTCTGGTAGTGAATTTGATAGTTGAGTCAATATCACAATGTATTTTTTGCTCATAATTAGAGCTAATATTTACTGTGTGCCAAATACTGTTCTAAGTACTTTATACATAATAATTCATTTAATAGTTATTACTCTAAGAATTTCTGTATCCATAGAGGAATAACTAAAAATATCATGTTATTTCATTTACTAAGTGCTATTATGGGGCACTGCAACAAACACTTGAAAATATTTAATCCTCAAAGTGACTCTGAGAGGTAAATATAAGAAATTATTACTACCTCTCTGAGAATCAGACAGGTTAAGTTAACTTGTCCAGTGTTATGACATAGACTGTAAGTGGTGAGACTTGGATTTGAACTTCAGTCTCCCTGACTTCAATGCCTTTGATCCTAATCAACTCGTATAACTTGGATTTTTTTAAAACTTTTTTTTGGGGGGAGTGGGGCAAATCTGACTTTGGGCAAATCTATTTTTGCCCTGTGAGTTTATAAAATTGTCAGTATCATGTGTTTGAAGAAGACAAAATAATTGATTTTAGTTCTTTTGCATTTTAAGATGGTGATGGAATTCCCTGACAATGTGTTGAATCTCGATGGGCATCAGAATAATGGTGCACAACTAAAGCAGTTCATTCAGGTAATAATTTTTTAATCAGTATTTTAAATGATCTGTGTGTGTTTTAAAGAGTCTTTTAAAATTTTAGCTGTAAGTATAATTTTGTTTTACCTAGGTCTTAAGATTTCATCGAAATCGCTACAGTGAAGAAACTCAAATATCTGATACATGTACTTGTTATGTAACAAAGATTTGGTAGTGTTGTGTTAGCCCGTAAGGCTCTGATCTCACCAGGTCATCTTTCCCTTTTTTTTTTTTTTTTAAGATAGGGTGTCTTAGTTATCTAGTGGTGCTATAACCATAAGCGGATTTAACAAACAGAAATTTATTTTCTCACAGTTTAACCCATTGCTGTCGAGTCAATTCTAACTGATAGTGACCCTATAGAACAGGGTAGAACTGCCCCATAGGGTTTCCAAGGAGTGGCTGGTGGATTCGACCTGCTCACCTGTTGGTTAGCAGCCTGAGTTATTAACCACTTTGCCACCAGGGCTCTGTACTCACAGTTTAGGAGGCTAGAAATCAAAATTCAGGGAGCCTGCTCTAGGGGGAGGCTTTCTCCCTCTCTGCCCTGGGGGAGGGTCCTTCTTCCTTGGTTCCCTCCTGATGTTCATGTGGCATGGCATCTACCTTCCCCCATCTCTGCTTCTTTTCTTCCTTGCTTAGTCTGCTTCTTTTATATCTCAAAAGAGATTGACTCAAAACACTGTACACTAATACTGTTTTATTAACGTAACAGAGAAAGCCCATTCCCAAATGGGATTATAACCACGGGTCACTTTGAGGACTAAGGTGCACCTGACTCAAGCCGTGGTATTTTCATGTGAACGCTAGATAGTGAATAAGGAAAACCAAAGAAAAATTGATGCCTTTGAATTATGGTGTTGACAAAGAACATCAAATACACCGTGGACTGCCAGAAGAACGAACAAATCTGTCTTGGAAGAAGTACAGCCAGAATGCTCTTTAGAAGCAAGGATGGCAAGACTTTGCCTTACGTACTTTGGATATGTTATCAGGAGGGACCAGTCCCTGGAGAAGGACATCACGTTTGATAGAGAGTGAAAAAGGGAAGACCCTCAACAAGATAGATTGACACAGTGGCTGCGACATTGGGCTTCAGCATAGCAAAGACTGTGAGAATGGCGCAGGACCAGGCACTGTTGGTTCTGTTGTATATAGCGACGCTATGAGTCAGAACCTACAGCACCTAACAACAACACAAAAAAATATACCTAAACCCACTGCTGTCCAGTCAATTCTGATGCACAGCGACCCTATAGGACAAAGTAACACTGCTCCATAGAGTTTCCAAGGTTATAATCTTTATGGAAGCAGACTACCACATCTTTCTCCTGCAGAGCCACTAGTGGGTTCTAACTGCTAAACTTTCAGTTAGCAGCTGAGTGCTTTAACCACTGTGCCACCAGGGCTCCTTAACCAGAGGTGTAGGGGTTAGGATTTAAAACACATATTTTGGGTGGTTACAATTCAGTCCATAACACAGGGAATATAACTTTTCATTAAGAACTTGTTGGTTTTCTTCTGTAGTAACTATTTAAAAAAAAAAGAAATTTCTTGTATTATGAACTTACTGATGTTTTGTTTAATTCCTGAGCAGTATGATACTTGATAAATACTCTGTATACAATCAAGATAATGAAAGCTAAGTTATTAGTTTACTCCGAAACACTATTCCTTGTCTACATGGGATCAAAGTGACAATAGCAACAATGATTAGATAGGAACCTTAGGTGGCAGTGAGTTTATGTTAATGGGGGAGGAACAACTCAGAAAAGAAGGATGAGAATGATTGTACAACTTAATCGTACATGTATAAACGGTTCAATTGGAGCACATTTTGCTGTGTATATTAACGACAACAAAAAATTGACATAGGAAATGAAAATGTTGACACATTGTGAAAAATGTAACCAGTGTCAGTGAATAAATATGTATAGAGATTGTTAAATGGGAACCTAATTTGCTGTGAAAGGTGCCCCAGTGATGCAGTGGTTAAAGCGATCAGCTGCTAACGGAAAGGTCGTTGGTTCGAAACTACCGGCAGCTCTGCGAGAGAAAGATAGACCAGTCTGCTTCAGTAGAGATTTACAGCCTTGGAAACCCTGTAGGATTGCTATGAGTTGAAATCAATTTGATGGCAGTGGGCTAATTTGCTGTGTAAACTTCCAAAAAAAACACAGTAAAATATTATAAAAACAATAGAAAACAAAACACTATTCCTCCTTTTAGAGAAAACTTTCAGTGAAAAGTTAATGGCAAATGTTGAGACAGTGCTTCTTGGGAATTATCTTTCCCATCTGTTTTTGGTAGATCAGGAGGCATTAATTGTGTTGTAATTATAACTTCATCCAGGTAGGAGTTACTAGAGTTTTGCCCGTTTCTCTACAGCTGTGGTTCTCAGTCATTTTTCTGCATCATCGTAACCAACAGATAACATTCATATGCACCAGCATATTAGTTACTCACTGTGGGCTTCTCATAGGTAAGATAGGTCTTGTTCTCTTCTGCTAACCCATACCATACCTGTCCATACCCCCACGTTGAGAATTGCTGCTCTGCATGGTCACCATCATAACTTGACTCCTGTAGCTAAATATAGTGTGGTGTTAAAAGTTGGGAAGAAGACATGATAAAGCTGCACTGTCTATATTATTATTTTTTTTCTTTTAGTGAGAATGCTAGGCTTAATATTCACTGAACAAGGCCTAAATTTCCAGCCGCAGGGCTTCTTTTTTCCAGATGCTTGGGGCACATAATGCCTAGGCCTGGCATCCTAAGCAGAATTTGTTACTCCCTAGATTCTAGAACAAGGGGGTTTGTGGAGCAAATTCAATACAGTAGGACTAGCCTGCCTTTCTGACTCAATTGCAGACAGACAATAAGCCCTGCCCAGGTTGTACTTATTGCTCAAGGATGGGAACCAGAAGTAGTAGTGAAAAAATCATTTCATGTCATTCTTCTTAAGAACTCTTCATTTTTCTTTTCCTCTTTCTTTCAGCGGCATAGTATGCTTAAGCAACAAGATCTCAGTATTGCCATGGTGGTGACATCACGTGAAGTCTTGAGTGCACTTTCTCAGCTTGTCCCATGTGTTGGTTGTCGTCGCAGCGTGGAGCGCCTCTTTTCCCAGCTTGTAGAATCTGGAAATCCTGCCCTTGAACCGCTGACAGTAGGGTCCAAGGGAGTCCTATCTGTAACTCGAAGCTGCATGACTGATGCGAAGAAGCTTTATACGTTATTTTATGTACATGGGTAAGTATAATCAGTTAGGAAAAAGTGGGTTTGTCACATTTTTAAATAGCTTGGTCACAGTGGCAACTTTTTTTCTAAATTTGGTCAAGGAAAAGATTGGGAAAGACTGAGTTCAATTCATCAGTTTTATTGAGTAACTTGTATGTGCCAGTGAATGTAAAGTTTTCTGGGGAGAAACAGACAGTAAGCAAACATATAATTTGTCAGGTATGATAAGTTACAAAGAAAAAGCAGAGTAAAGAGGATAGAGAATGGGTGGGCATAATTAATATGAAGCCTTGTCTGATAAAATGACATTTGAACATAGACTTGAATAAAGTGAATGAGCATGCCATGTAGATATTTAGGGGAAAGCAGAGAGGGAATAGCAAGTTTAAAGGTTCAGATGCTGGAGTGTTCCTGGCATGTTTGAGGAACAGCAGTGAAACCATATGGCTGGAGTCAAGTGAATGAAGGGAGTAGTAATAAGAGATAAATTTAGAAGGGTAATAAAAGGTCCTTATAGTGCCCTGTAGGTCATCCTGAGGTCGTTGGTTCTTACTCTAAGTGAGATGGCAAGCTTTGGGAGCCTTTTGTGCAGAGTTGTTAAATGGTCTGCTTTGAAGTTTTATCAGGCTTGTTTGACATTTGTGTTGAGAGTACCAAAGGGAGCAGGGCAGAAGGACAGGTGAAAACAGAGAAACAAAGGCTAGTTAATAATCCAGACAAGAGTTAGTGGTGACTTGGACCAGGGTGGTAGCCACAGAGGTGTTGAGAAATGGTCGAATTCTGGATCTATTTTGAGGAATAAGGCAGTAGGGTTCACTGATAGATTAGATGTAAAGGAAGGCATCAAGGAGGATTCATAGATTTGAGGCCTAAAGAACAGGGTAAATGGCTTCCATTTACTGAGATGGGTAAGACTGTGGTTTTGGGGGAAAGATCAAGAGCTCACTTTCAGACATGTTGAGCTTGAGGTATCAGTTGGACATCCAAGTAAGAGTACAGAGAGGCGTGGCCTGGCCTGTATATGGTATTTAAAGCCATGAGGCTAGATAAAATCATCAGAGTGAGTATAAATAGGAAAAGAAGAGGTCCAAAGACTGAACAATGGACTTTCCTATTTAGAGGTGATGGTAGGGGCTTTGGATTTTACTCAGCCAGAGAAAAGAACCTTTTACAAGTTTTTGAGCAGAAAAGTAACATAATCTGATGTATGTTTTGAAAGGATCACTCTAGCTGTTGAGTCTAGACTATAAAGGGCAAAGGGTGGAAGCAAGGAGACCAGTTACGAGGCCAGCTATTACAGTTGACTAAGCTAGAGATAGTGGGGGGTTGGTCAAGGATAGTAATGGTGGAGGTGGTGAGAAGTGATTGGGTTCAGCATATACATAAAAGTTAGACACCAAAGACAAGAAAATACTAGCCCAAGAGACAAAAGGCCACATAAGCCAGAGACTCCATCAACCTGAGACCAGAAAAACTAGATGGTGCCTGGCTACCACCACTCACTGCCCTGACAGGGAACACAACAGAGAGTTCCAGACAGAGCAGGAGAAAAGTGCGGAGCAGAAGTCAAATTTACGTAAAAAGACCAGACTTAATGGTCTGTTAGAGACTGGAGGAAGCCCCAAACTATGGCCCCTGGATGCTCTGTTAACCCAGAACTAAAACCATTCCCAAACCCTACTCTTCAGACAAAGATTAAAGTGGACTATAAAACATAAAATAGTACTCATGAAGAGTGTGCTGGTTATTCTTAGTTCAGTCAGATACCCGAGACCAAATGTGTGGCTCCTGTCCGGAGGCAGGATGAGAAGGCAGGAAGGGACAGGAACTGGCTGAATGGACACAAGAAACCTGAGGTGGAAAGAGGGAGTGTGCTGTCATATTGTAGGGATTGCAACTAATGTCACATAACAATATGTGTATAAATTTTTGTAAGAAATTAGCTTGCACTGTAAACTTTCACGTAAAGCACAATTGAAAAAAAAGAGCTGCAGGCTGTGCTGGTTGGTTAGATGTACGATGTTGGGGTAGTAGTGGTACGTACTCTATCTTTGCATAAAATTTCTGGTTTTGGCTCCTCATCAAGGATGTTGTGTGGGTTTAAATAATGTTTGGGCAAGAGAAGATGGCTTCGAGTCAGGTAGCAGTCAGTCCTAAAATATTTGAGCGCCAGGCATACTGCTAGATACAGTGGGGACACGGGTGAGCAAGACAGATGCAGTCTGAGGGAAAGAGTATGTTGAATAGAGCAGGTCTCTTGACATTCTGACAGGCTGGGGATGGAGTGGGAAGACAAGTATACTCTTTTGGGTTAGAATTTCTGTGATAAATTTTCAAGGTAGGTGATTTATCTACAATCCTTTATACTTCCCAGTAAAAGGCAGAAAGATTTTTAGAGTTCTAAAGAAAAATAAATATTAATCAAACCTTTAATGGTTTATTTTTAATTAGGTCCAAGCTTAATGACATGATAGATGCTATTCCAAAAAGTAAGAAAAACAAGAGATGTCAGTTGCACTCCTTAGATACACACAAACCAAAACCTTTGGGGTAAGTAGAATTGAATACCAAGATGCTTTGTCATTGTTAAGATTGTAAGTGTTGATTGTGTTTAATAAAAAGAAATAACATTGCTGTTTAATTTTATTAATTGGTTACACTCTATGACATGCTTCAAAATGTGTCCCTTGGTTCTGTAGGAGTTTTTGCATTGGGACTGTATAGGGTCTCAATATAAATTTGATTTTTTAAGAAATTTTTTTATTATTATTAAATATGTTTCAGAGGAAGGAGGTTGAGATCTATGTGGAAATTTATATACCAGATATTAAGTTTTTCAGATTAGTAGTATACACTGATCTATGTGTGATAGTCATGTATAAATTATTTTTCTTGTGTTTTTCTCTAGGTCTCACTAATAATTTCTCAAGGATTAAAAAAAGTCTTGAATTAGTTATGGCAGTGTGTATTTAACTAATTTGCAGTTTTCTTGGTTAGACACTATAATGTCCAGGGCTGTTTTTGCCCCCACCCCCCAGCATGCCACCACAGTTGTACTATACCAGATTTCTTGGGGGGGGGGGTGGTGGTAAGGAGTGGAACTTGAAGGGAGTTTCTTAGAAGTAACTTCTGTTTTTGAGAAAACAGGATGATATAGAACTATATTTCTGAATAATTTTAAAAATTAATTTTTTAATATTTCATTAGTGTCATTGATACCGTTTTTATATAGTCATTTTCTTCTTTGATTAGAAAATGAAAAGTCCTGGTGACCAGGTGGTAGTGTGTTGATCATCTGTTAACAAGCCCCCCCCCCCCATACTCAGGAATAAAAAAAAAAATTATGAAAACTATCAAATACATACAAGAGTAGAAAGAATATAAAGAAATTCCCATATACCTTCACCCAGATTCAATGGTTACCAAGATTTTGCCACACTTGTTTCATTTATCTACCTTTTTCTTTGTTGCAGTGTTTTTAAGCAAATCCCAGATGTCATATTATTTTATTCCTACATACTTCACATGCATCTCTAAATATATGGACATTTTCTTTCATAACTGCAATGCCATTGTAATAGCTAACAAAATTAACTAAAATAATCTAATACTCAGTTCATACTCAAATTTCTTCAGTTATCTCTAAAAATGTTTTTTTACACTTGGTTCTTTTGAATCAGGATCCAAACAAGAACCACAATTTGCATGATACCTAATGTGAGAGTACTTTGAACTCAGTAGAGGGCTGCGCAACTTAAACTGGTTATTTGAGGATAATTGTTACTTCATGTACCTGAGTTGCCAGTATCTTTAGCAGAGAATTCCTGACTCTCTAAAGAATGCAGAATTCATTCTGATTTTCTCATTAGACAATGACCTGTTGGCTGAAGGCACAGAGTAGTGTGGTATAGTATTTAGGACTAAAAAGCCTGCCTTCTGGTTATTTTAACTTTCCTTTTTTTGTTGTACATATACTTTATTGAGGAACTAAAAAGCAGTAGGTAGCCCAGCATCTTATGTGTCTGTGCTAATTGCTACTTTTCGTCAAAGACCGCCCTTCCACTTTTACTTTGGATTCTATCTCCTTTCTTCTTCTCAGTGACTTTGCTTTGTCAGATATCTGCTTTTACTAAATTGACATATAGTTATGTTTTCCTGTCTTTCAGCTTAAAAACAAAAACAAACCTCCACTGACTTCACATCCCCTTCCATCTACAGCCCCACTAGATGGGAAGTCAGATATTTAGAAGGTTGTTTGCTGAGTATGGAATCAGAATGAATGGAGTTAATTGATCTTATGCAGTGTCTCCTAAGGTAGCTTCAGTTAGTCCCACATGCAATACGGACTTCAGCCAAGACTCCCTGTCCTCCACTTTAGATGGTCACCACTGTTATATATTTCCACTGTTGACCCAACCCCCCTTTTTTGTTTAGACTTTCTCCAAGGAAAGTATAATATATTTCATTAGGTTTCAGCCTAATAAATAGCAACAGCAGTCCAGGTCACCTTTCCTCAAAGTATATCCATGCAAGTAAACCCAAGTTACTATCTGTTTGGAAGTAAGTTTGAGATCCAAAAGAAAGGTTTAGACTTGAATTGTAGGCCTTGTAGCTGATGATTGAGGATCATCTTAGAGAATGCTTTTGAAGATTAACTATGGGAGGGAATAGAGTAAGAGAAAAGTGCTGAGGAATTCGGTTTAATGGTGGAAAAGAAGAAGCCAGTAAAGAAACTTGAGAAAGTGGCCAGAGAGATAGGCGGAAACCAAGGGAAGAGTGTTTCAAGGAGGTCTGGTCAGCTGTGTTGGATGCTGCTGAGTCATCAAGGACCCAGAAGTGTTCTTTGGATTTAGCAACACTGAGATAATTGGTGATCATCTTGAGCAGATCCAGTGGTTGAGTGGAAGTAGAATCCAGATTGGAATGGGTAGAAAAGTAAATGCAGTGTAAGGCTGCAGTGGGCTCAGCTCTGAGTGGAAATGTATGGGAATAGAACAAGGAAGTGGAAAGGTCACTTTTTCCAAAACCTTGATGTTGAAGGGAAAGAGTGATATGAAGACAATACGGTTAGAGAGGATTATAGATAAAATCCTGATCTGAACCTCTTCTAAAAAGAATTTTTTTTTTTTTTAAGAATAATGCTTTCACATTCTGATGGTATAATAATCATTCCCCAGTTTGTTCATTCTCTTCCTGAACCTACCTTTTCCTCAATTATGAGAACTTGAGTTTGGCAGTTATCCAGTTCCAGGAAATTATGGATCACTGAAGCATAATTAGAAAAAAAGAAAATATGGGAGTTGAGAGTAGAAGGATGTAACATGGAAGGCAGCGCAGGAGTTGAGGTTTTTCTTGTCAAAAATCAGGGGAGCTCAACTGTGATCTGAGCCCTTGTGAGGGGAAGTAGGGAACTGAACTGCATGTATGACCTTATATATTGGGGAGGGGGTTGAGAAATACCTTTTTAGCTGTAGAGTGTAGGTTAAGTAAAGATTCAGAGGTTTTTCCATCTCAAGCATCCAAGGTAATGAATTTCTAGGACTGTAGTGAGACCTGCAGAAGAACAGGCAGGAGCCAGTTATTGAGAATCATGAAAAATCAAGAAGACAATCACTGAATGGAATATAGACATTTCTCTTGGAATGCACATCTGCAACAAAGCAAAATGCATGACCAACGCCTCATTGAAACCTGTGGGGGAGGGAGAGTCTGGGAAGTTTTTAGTAAGTTTTTAAAAAATTATTTGTATAGTATTTATTACTAATTTAGGCTGTGTAAAGTGTTCATGTTAGTATGCTGTCTTCTAGTAAATGTAAAAATGTATTTGCTATAATTAGATTAACCTCTGATTTCCCTGGCTACCTGTAGATGTGAAGGTAGATACAACTTCTGTTGCCATGAGTTAGCTATAATAAGGAGTGATTTTTTTTAAGTGCGTTAAATAGATAAAAAATGCTAGAATTTTCAATTTGTGGAAGCTTGATCCATGTTTATAGGTGAAAATATAATTTCTTTCAGTCTTTTGACTTTAAAACATTTCAAGTAGATGTGCTCATAAAGTGCTTAGTATATTAACCAGTTGCTATCTTCATAAATGTAAATGTTGTTAAATTGTATTGGTTAAACTTGATAGTCAAGCAGAAGTTTTTATATTAAGGTGTCAGCACATGTTTAACATTTTAATATGGTTGAAGTTTGTAATTATATACAAATTTTAAACTTATCCTACTGCTATCTTAATGTATTAAAGAGTTCATGATTTTAATTTAGACTGTAGAAGTTATTCCTTCAGATTATCTCAGTGTCACTAAGCTTTGTACTATACTGTACTACAGTGAAGGGAGCAGTAGCAGTGTCAGTTCAGAGAAGTTAAGTACAGATAAGAGAAGTAGTGAAGACCACAGGAAGGACAGCAAGTGTAGGATCATTTTCCATTATGGACCTTTCCAGGGAACAGCCAGGTAAAATCAAGCAATCCTTTACTTGCTTTTCTTTTCTTTCTTTCTTTCTCTCTCTTTTTTTTTTTTTTTTTTTAAATGTTTTACCCTTGTACATTCCTCCTTTTCACTGATATTTGTTTTTTCTGCAGAGGTTGTTGGATGGACGTATGGGAACTAATGTCCCAGGAATGCAGGGATGAAGTAGTTTTAATCGACTCTAGTTGTCTTTTAGAAACACTAGAAACCTATCTTCGAAAGCACAGGTAAGTTTAAAGGTCATTACAGTGTAGTGTGAAAGGTACCTTAGCAGTCAGTCATCCAGGCTGGCCTGTCACTGACCCCTGTCATATAATACTGCTAGTTTTCCCATTAATGCCTGCACTGGCAGCTTAATGTCACGGTAGGTGCAATTCCTTTATAGGCTGACTTTCAGTCTTAACCCTTGTATTGAGCCAGCATCTCCTTTTTTATAATTTTTATTTGTTGGTTCCAGACCAATCTTTTCAGGAAACACAGTTATGACTGAATATTTGGAAACTCTGGTAGTCCTTATTTTCACTGTAGAGTCATTTTATGATGGCATTTCCAAAATTAGCAGCTTCTCATTTAATAATAGTTTCAGTTGTTTTTTTCTGTAATTGTTTGTCAAAATCTAAAAATAAAGTTGGAGTTCTTGTGCTTCATGTACTATAGAAAAACTTTCACATTTTTCTTTTTAGAATACTTTTACAAAGGAATTTTCTAAGTTTGTCATTAACATTTGGAAGTTCGTAGGGAGGGAGAGTGCAATAGGAAAGGAAACTGGTAAGGGTGCTATCTAGAGATGGCTTTTTTTTTTTTTTTTGTAGTATTTTATTGTACTTCAGGTGAAGGCTTACAGAACAAATAGTTTCTCATGAAACAGTAGTACACATGTTGTTTTATGACATTGGTTAACAACCCCGCAACATATTAACCCTCTAACTTCTCAACCTTTTTTTTTTTTTTTTTTTTTTTGGTGAAAATACACATAGCCAAGGATACACCGTTTCAAAAATTTCTACATACATAGTTCAGTGACATTGACTACGCTCTTCCAATTGTGTTGTTATTCTCACTTAAGATGAAGGCTTACAGAACAAAAGAGTTTCTCATTTAACAGTTACTACAAATATTGCCCTATGACAATGGTTAACACTCACAACACATCAACAGTATCCTTAATCAACCTTGGGTTCCCTGTCACCAGCTTCCTTGTCCCCTTCTGCATTCTGGCCCTTGTCACTGGACTCCTGTACCTCGTTAGTCTCATTTGGTTTTATGGGGCTGTCCACTCCCAGGCTGAACAGTGAACCTCAGAGGTAACTTAACCACTGAGCTAAAAGGGTGTCTGGGGGCCATACTCTCGAGGTTTCTCCAGTCTCCTTTAGGCCAGTAAATCTGGTCTTTTTTTTGTGAGTTAGAATTATGCTCTACATCCTTCTCCAGCTCTGTCCAGAACCCTCTGTTGTGATCCTGGTCAGAGCTGTCAGTGGTGGTAGCCGGGCACCATCTAGCTGTACTGGACTCAGTCCGGTGGAGGCCTTGGTAGCTGTGGACAGTTAGTCCTTCGGACTAATCTTTTCCTTGTATCCTGTTCTCTTCATTCTCCCTTGCTCCAGAAGGGATGAGACCAGTGGAGTATCTTAGATGGCTGCTCACAGGCTTTTAAGACCCCAGACACTACTCACCAAGGTAGAATGTAGAACATTGTCTTTATAAGCTGTGTCATGCCAGTTGAGCTGGATGTTCCCCGAGACCATGGTCCCCACAGCCCTCCGCCCAGCAATTCAGTCCCTCAGGGAGTTTGGATGTGTCTATGGGGCTTCCATGACCTTTCCTTGTACAGGTTGTGCTAGTTTCCCCTGTATTGTGTACTGTCTCACCCTTCACCCAAGATACCACTTACCTATTGCCTATTTAGTATTTCCCTCCCACCCCTCTCATCCCTGGTAACCAACAAAGATTGTTACATTTTGTGTGTGAACTTTTTCATGGGTTTTTACAATAGAGGTCTCATATAATATTTGTCCTTTTGTGATTGACTTATTTCACTCAGCATAATGTCCTCCAGTTTCATCCATGTAATGAGATGGTTCACAGATTCACTGCTGTTCTTTCTCGTTTATAGTACTCCATTGTGTGTATGTACCATAGTTTGTGTATCCATTCATCTGTTGATGGGCATCTAGGTTGTTTCCATCGTTTTGCTATTGTGAACAATGCTGCCATGAACATAGGTGTGCATATGTCTATTCGAGTGACGACTCTTATTTCTGTAGGATATATTCCTAGGAGTGGGATTGCTGGATCGAATGGTATGTCTATTTCTAGCTTTCTGAGGAAGCGCCGTATCATTTTCCAAAATGGTTGTATTATTTCGCATTCCCACCAGCAGTGCATAAGAGTTCCCATCTCCCCGCAGCCCTAGAGATGGCATTTTTGCAGGGAGTTCTGTTTTAATATAAATTTTTCACATGTTGGGTTTGTGGTTGTGTATTGTTTGACCTTAAGATAGATAATACACTGCTACTTACAAGAATTTATAGGTCAGTGATAAAAACTGGTGTTATCAAGATTTGTGTTTATTATATGGCAGTGAACTAACTAATAACTTAACCTGCATACTTAAGTTTATTAGATTTCTTTCTTTTTTCAATGACAAACTTTCTTGTTTAATTGTGTTTTTTGGTTGGTTATACCAGAGAGAGTAGAGAATGTGTCAATTATTTGGAGTTTAGGCCAGACTACATAGGCATGAAATGTGTATAAATATATGGGTCTATTGTAGATTCCTTCCTCCTTCAATATGAATTGGTCCTTATATTCTAGTCTGTAATATAAAAAGATAGCTTTTTTGGTGATAAATTACTATCTATCAGGGCCAGTGTTTCAGAGTTTTCCTACAATGGTTGAAGATATTTTCTGTGTTTTTGATACGATGTTTTATACTTAAATTTGTTGTGGGGAGTAAGGCTTACTTAGAACAGTAGCTGGTACATAGTAAGCACCCAATATGTTTGCTACTGTTATTATTAGTGAATTGTTAGTTTTAAGGAGTAGTTCCTAAATGTCAATCCTAGAGGAGGTCGTAGACTCTAAGACATTGGGGATAAAATAGTACACCATTAGAAATGAAGTGTTAAGAAACTGTGAAACTGCTGTGTTTAAACAACAAAAAAAACTTTAAAGTTTTTGTGCAAGGTTACTTTTGCAAAGGGGAAAGATCACTTTTACTTGCATGCTTTCCACATAATATTTTTAAATTGCTGTTTACTTACGTGCTTATAGTTGTACAATCAAACATACATTAAACTATTCAGAATTTAAAGTAGTAAAATATGGGAAAAATAATTCAAGTTTTATTACTGATTCAGATAATTGATTTGAACATTTATTTAGCCTGAAAATGTGTAACTATTTGTAGTTATTTCTGTGTCCATTTTTAAGGCACTGGTGAAGCGTAATGATTTAATGTTACTTGTCAGCATTATTACCTCTGGTTACCAGGTGGGCCAGGGAGAAGCCTGTATTCTAACCATACATTTATTTCAAGAAATACAGTTATCTACTGCTGAGCCAGAAAGACATGTGTATCAAACTAATGCATGGTAGTATAAAGATGTAGTAAATAGTATAGTAAGAAGTACAAATCAGAATAATAAGAACATAGAGAAGGTTGAATTCTAGTTATGGGAACTGTAGAAGGCTTCTTTAAGGATGGGCAGTGTTTAGGAGAAGGATATGAAGAGGAGTGGGAAGGAAGCAGAAGAAGAAGACTTCTAAGTAGGGACACATCAGCTATATTCATAGAAGTAGGCTATTGTGTGTATGGTGTGTGTATGGGGGCTGGGTGGAGTGGGGAGAAACATGAGAGGAAAGGTGAGTCTTGGGAAATAAGGCTGGGGAAATAGTAAGAAGTCATTGAATGCCTTGATAAGAAGTTTGAACTTTATTCATAGGCAGTGAGGAGGTTTTTGAGCTGATAGCTTTGTTTTAGAAAAATTATTTTGACGTGAGAGATGCATTAGTGCTAGGAAGAGTGGAAGCAGGGAAGCCAGTTACGCTTTTTTTAATAGTCTAGGTAACATAAACCAGGACAGAGGGAATTGAAGGGTCCTGTAAGAGATAAAAAAGTTGATACCAATTGACATCCACCCCCCACCCCGCCCCAAAATAAAAGGGAGACCTAGGGAAAGGTTATATAGGGTCGCTTTGAGTTGGAGTTGACTCGATGGCAAAGGATAAGGGCAGGGAGAAGTTGGAGTTGACTGAGGTTTTCTGCTTGGGTGACTGTGAATGGTATGTCCTTAACAGAGATTGGGAGGGAACATAGGAAGAGAACTGTGTTGTACTTTGTTTTGGACCCTGAATTTAAAGTGTTACCTACTGAGCTTCTGAGATGTTCCACCATCGGTCAGTATGGGGCTGGCCTCAGGTAAATGGTGTGCCATTTAGTCTCATTTTGTTTTTTGGGCCTGTCTAATCTTTGGCTGAAGGGTGAACCTCAGGAGTAACTTCATTACTGAGCTATAAGGGTGTCCAGGGGGCCATACTGTTGAGGTTTCTCTAGTCTCTGTCAGACTAGTAAGTCTGGTCTTTTTTCCTTTTTTTTTTGTGAGTTAGAATTTTGTTCTACATTTTTCTCCAGCTTTGTCCGGGACCCTCTATTATGATCTCCGACAGGTATATTTCTGCTTCATTCTTTTAGAACATGTGGTTCTCTAGTTTAAAAAATCATTTGCAAATGGAGATCTAGCTGTACTCGTGTAATCTCTTCTCTAAATTTGTGTTTACCTTACATGTGTATGTTTTTAATGTGTGATGAGGCTTTTTAAGTACTCTAGATTGGAGGGGAGTGCAGTCGTCTAGTATACTAATATACGTTACGTGAAATAACTACACAGCCAGTTCTTAATTTTGAGGTTTTTCTTTTCAACAGGTTTTGCACTGATTGCAAAAATAAAGTCCTCCGAGCATACAATATCCTGATTGGTGAACTTGATTGCAGCAAAGAGAAGGGCTACTGTGCTGCACTTTACGAAGGCCTGCGGTGCTGTCCACATGAACGACATATACATGTTTGCTGTGAAACAGACTTTATTGCACATCTTTTGGGTCGTGCTGAGCCAGAGTTCGCAGGAGGGTATGAGTATGTAATTTGCTAGAATGGGCTATCTAGCGCTTTGCTTCGTTTTATTACTGAAAGTTTATTTCCATCACCTTTTGCCTCAATACGTATGATACGTGTATAGAGTGTGCATGTAAAGATGCTGCTGTCTTTAAAATACGCGTTTCTTAATTAAGTGAATAAAATGCAGACAGGAAGTGTCCTGTGGTATTGGTTCAGTTCTCTGCTTCTTGTTGCTTAAAGGGAAGCAGGCTTTTTGTGGCATTCATTATTATAAATTATCATTTTCATTTGAAAGTGATTAGCTGAAAGGGATTTTTTTTCCCCCTTCATCTGTGCATTACCATGTTTAAGTTTTTATTCACTGTGATGGTTTTTGCTTAGGAAGTGAAGTCTTTGCAGCAGGGGCTTAAATGCTATATTGAATGTAATTCATGAACTGTGTATGTTATATTATTGTTAAATTATATTAAAACCTAAAACAGTATCTCTGGCCTTGTGAAAATAAAATCATAAAAGGCAGAATAAATCAAATCCATTTTCCTTTTATGTTTATCTATCAACCCTCATTTGAGTGCCTACTTTCTGCTAGGCATTTAGAATACAAAGACCTCTTTTATCACTAAAACTTTGTAAATACTTCTGCTAAAGTCTGGCCTAGAGGGCTTTTGCTCATGATTGAATCACTTTGACATCGTCTTTCTCCACTTCCCCCTCCAAGAACAAAATAAAACACAGTAAAAACGTAGGCATTTTGCTATAATAGGAAGGGGAAAGGAACTGTCATGCCTACTCTGGACTGGGCACTTATATATGATATTTCTGTGCCCCAGAACTATCTTTTAGTGCCAGTTCCTGAATTACCTTATTTTTAGCAGTATTAGGATTGAGTTCTACATGCATGTGCATTTCTCATTGATTATATACATGCGTGGTTATGTATTTATAGTAATTGAGTATAAATGTATAACTCTTGCGATTAGGTTGGTATTAAGTGTGCAGATTATTTTTAAAACCTGGACTTGGCAGATGTGATAACTATATTTTATGTTTCAGTGAAAGGTATCAGGAATTGTGTGATTTATTTTCCTTTATAGGCGAAGAGAAAGGCATGCTAAGACAATAGATATAGCTCAAGAAGAAGTTCTGACCTGCTTGGGAATTCATCTTTATGAAAGACTGCATCGAATCTGGCAAAAACTACGGGCAGAAGAGCAGACGTGGCAGATGCTTTTCTATCTTGGTGTTGATGCTTTACGAAAGAGTTTTGAGGTAATAGTAGTGAGCTACTTCATTATCCAAAAATGCTTAGCCCAGTTCTTGGACTGAATCTTTACTTAAGCCATGGGTCTTGCCTTTCCTCGGAGGCCTGTAATCCACTGATACAGTTTCATGGCTTTTGGGGGAGGGAGGTAGATTTAGGAGGCTGCGATATTTAGAAGAAGTTGTTTGTGAATTCCTCTTAGTTTTTCAATTCTTTTGTTCTTCAGCCTTAGTTTTTAGACTTTCTAGAGTAGAAAACTGAAATTAATGATTATTGAACAAGATGCTGTTATGTAACATAACAAATGAAAAGTTAAAACCAGCTAAAAATTAAGCAACAAAACTAGAAACCTTTAATGAGTCCCAGTTTGCCTATTGATGTCCAATAGTATAAAGTAATGCTGTCTGAAAGGCATGATATAAAAACTACTTTTTAGGTGCATGCTGAAGTCTCTTTATAGTGCTGATAGTGGGTTTAGTGCTTGTGATTTGGTAACTTTTTTTTTCTTTTTCTGATTATACTCTGTAGAACATAAGTTTCTGGCTAGTGAATATTTTATTTTATTCTAGGGCATGGTTATAACCCTTTAAGTCACCGGTCCCTTTTTAGAATGAGATGAAGGTTATAAATGCCTTTTCCAAAAGTCCTTCCATGAACTTTAAACACCGTGTTCTGGGGAGCCTTGAGATTTGTACTGGTTCTTGTGAACAGATTTCTTTAATCTTACTCTCTTTTTCTTTGTATGTTTGTGCCTTTAGAGACTAGATCATCTAATCAGGTTAAACAGCCTTCTCATTGTGTAAAGAAATGAATGAATGTTTGTTAAAATTCTGAAATTCGAAACTAGAATATTGCTGGTTTACAGTAGGAGTGTGTATAAGTCTGTTTTTCTCCATTGGGATTAGTTGTATATTGCCTTCGTGAATAGATTTTAAGACTGGCATCATTTAGGATATTAACTTAAGATTCTTTGTAAGAACTACCTTTCAGAATTGCACTATGAAACATCATGTTCTCTGTGTGTGGTATTATTGGAATATAACATGAAAATTTCTATGGAAAATGAAGTTTGGGCCAGCATTCACTGTCAGCTTTGTTTTTATAATAGATGACTGTGGAAAAAGTACAGGGTATAAGTCGATTGGAACAACTTTGTGAAGAATTTTCAGAGGAGGAACGTGTAAGAGAACTCAAGCAAGAAAAGAAACGCCAAAAACGGAAGAATAGACGAAAAAATAAGTGTGTGTGTGATATTCCTGCTCCCTTACAAATATCAGAAGAAAAGGAAGTAAGCCAAGAGAAGGTAGTATTCTATAATATCAACTTGTAAATGTGTAGTACTGCTTTAGATAGAAGGATAATTTTTTGCTAGACTTGGGCATTTTTTTATTATGTTCTTCCAGATGTGAGCTCCTGTAGTTTACATATTGGCTTTTTTCCTTCTGTAGTCTGTGTAAGCCAGAATTTTTAATGTCATGTATTTGTTAGTTACCTCTTTACCAGATATTACTGTGCTGTTAGGATCAAAGTCAAAATGTGGAAAGTTACCTCTGTACATGATCTAGAGCAGTTAACTTTTCTGTCCCAGGACCCCTTTACATTTTAAAAAATTAAGATGCCCAATGAGCTTTTATTTATGTGGGTTATGTTTATCAATAATTACTGTACTGAAATTAAAACTGAGAAATGTTTTAATTATTACTAATTCAAGCATGATGATAAGCCCATTATATGTTAACATGAATAATATTTTTGAAAAATAACTATTTTCCAAAAGAAAATGGAAAGAGGCATTATTTTATATTTTTACAAATCTCTTTGATGTTTGGCTTAAGGGGAGTCAGATTCTCATATTTGCTTTTCCATTCAGTCTGTTTTCGTATGTTGAAGCGTATGAAGAAAATCTGGTCTCACTGAGATAAATATATGTTAAGACAAGGACTATTATAATACAAGCTGTTTTAGATGTCTACTCAAAAGTTGATATTTAATGAAGTTAATGATTTTTACCACTTTATCAAGGGCATTCATAAGTGAAATATGCTTTTTCCCCCTGTGAGTGTTTGACAAGTGAAGAATATAATGACTATTAGTACAGTTTGGTGACACTGCCTTTATTTGTGTGAAGAGCTTTGCCCACCATTGTAAATGCCAACACGCTGAAAAAGGCAATTAACGTCTTAATATAAATATGAAAATAGTTTTGACCTTGCAAACTTCCAGGGTCAGGGACCACACTTTGAGAACTGCTGTCGTAGACTTTAGAAGCCTTGGTGGCACAGTGGTTAAAACACTTGGCTATTAATCAAAAGGTCAGCAGTTCGAACCCACTGGTTGCTCCAGGGGAGAAAGATGTGGCAGTCTGCTTCTGTGAAGATTACAGCCTTGGAAACCCCATGGGGTAGTTCTACCCTGTCCTGTAGGGTTGCTATAAGTCGAAATTGACTGGACGGGAACGGGTTTTGGTATCCTAGACTTACCTGATATCATTAACTCTCAACTTGATTTTAGTTGGTTCACAGTCTTGAATTAGTCGTTTTTCATGCGAACAGTTTTTTCAGTTGTTAACCTCATAACTCCTAATTGGTTAATGCTAAGAAAATTAGAATGTAATAATTGTGTAGGTAAATCTTTTTATACAGTCTCTTAATGTTGATCTTATAGGAAACAGACTTCATAGAAAATAGCTGCAAAGCTTGTGGCAGCACTGAAGATGGAAATAGTTGTGTAGAAGTAATTGTTACCAATGAAAATACATCATGTACCTGTCCTAGCAGTGGCAATCTTTTGGGGTCCCCTAAAATGAAGAAAGGTAAGAAAATAGTTTCTTTTTAAAATTAACTTCTTAAAAATATTTTTTATTGTGCTTTAAGTGAAAGTTCACAGTTCAAGTTAGTTTCTCATACAAAAATTTATACACACATTGTTATGTGACCCTAGTTGCTCTCCCTATGATGTGACAGCACACTCCTCCTTTCCACCCCGGATTTCCCGTGTCTGTTCAGCCAGCTTCTGTCCCTTTTTGTCCTCTCATCTAAAATTAACTCTTAAAGGCTATTTTTAGTTAAAAATGTAAAAGCTTTTAGAGATTTTAGAATTTAGGAACTGCTTTATAACCCCAAGAATATAATGTAATTTAGTCAAGTACCCAAAATTTCCTTTCTCTTTATGATCTTTTATTTGTTGTTATCTGACAAAAACAAAAAACTGTTATATCCCTAATAATATTTTTATTATTTAGTTTACTTTCTACTCTCAGTAAGTCATCAATTTTGAAACTTTTCTGTGGTCCCCAGTTGGCTCACTCTTTGTCTTAATATTTTTATTGGTATGTTGATTGTAGCTATCTGTAACTTTTACCTGATTTATTCTCAGGTTTATCTGCACACTGTAATGGTAGTGATTGTGGATATTCATCTAGCATGGAAGGGAGTGAAACAGGTTCCCGGGAAGGTTCAGATGTAGCCTGCACTGAAGGCATTTGTAATCATGATGAACATGGTAGGTTCAGGTTGAGCTTCCCAATTATTTCTACTACATGATTGATTTCACAGCATAAATAAGTAAGAGGGGTTATTGCTTTCTGCAGTTGATGACTCCTGTGTTCATCACTGTGAAGATAAGGAGGATGATGGTGATAGTTGTGTTGAATGTTGGGCAAATTCTGAAGAGAACAGCACAAAAGGAAAAAATAAAAAGAAGAAAAAGAAAAGCAAGATGTTGAAGTGTGATGAACATGTAAGTGTCATAACCTTTACTGTGGAGAACAACCTATTTTCCTTGGAGTTGCATGTGTACAGTTTATCTGCTAGGATTTACGTATTTTTTAGATTGAGTACTTTTTACAGTTCCATTGGTTGCTCATCTTGTGATTTTCGTGTGTGTCTGATGTATGCAACAGTGCATCAGTCATAAATCCAGTTCATTCTTTTCATAATACTGTTTTATTTAGTAGCTGTGTAATCTTGAGCAGTTTGCTTAATCTTAGTTTTCTCATATGTAATGTTGCGATAAATAATCCCTATGAGATTAGGTTCTGTGAAGATGAAATGAGATTATATTGAAATGTTTGTATAGTGTCCAGTACAGAGTAAGTGCCCAGTAAATGATGCTTCTGCTATTGTTCAGTATTCCTTCTAAAGGTTTAACTCTCTTACAGGATTTTTTTTTTTTTTCTTTAAAGAATAATTGCTATTATTCCCTGCCTTTTTACTTGGGAAGTCCTTTGCTGTGGTTTCAGATCCAAAAGCTTGGAAGCTGTATTACAGATCCAGGTAATCGAGAGACCTCAGGAAATACAGTGCACACAGTGTTTCACCGTGACAAGACCAAAGATGCACATCCTGAAAGCTGTTGCAGCTCTGAAAAGGGTGGGCAGCCACTGCCTTGGTTCGAGCATAGGAAAAATGTACCACAGTTTGCAGAACCTACAGAAACGTCATTTGGTCCTGATTCTGGAAAAGGTGCCAAGAGCTTAGTTGAACTCCTTGTAAGTAACCCAGAATGTCTTATTGTGGACAGCAGTTTGCTCAGTAGGTAGAGAGGGAGGGGCACTGTTTGTTAGAGGTAAGGGAAAACTTTTAAGAAATTAAGGGCAGTATTTCATTGTTCTTTGATACCTTCATTTCTGCTCTTCCACTCATGGTTTATGCAACTACTCTGGAGGACATTTCCTTGTCCTTTGTCTCAAAAGTGGAAGAGACTAATTGAGAGAGGGAAGTAGAGGTAGCACTGTGTGCAGGAGTCTACCTCCTTGAAGGAGAATTATTGTAAACAAACCCTCCCTTTCTGAGTGAGAATATATGGTAGCCACCCTTTTAGACTAGGAAAGAATACAGAACCTGAACTATAGTCCACCTTCTAGGTTACTACTTTCAGGTGTCATATAGGATTAATGAATAACTGAACTTGGGAAATCTTCTATAATTGACTTTAATTCCTGAGACTTTGAATCGGTTATACCTGATTCCAGGTGACCCCGTGCATAGTGTGTGTGGTGCTGGGAGAAAGGCAGTGTCTTATTCATAGCTATTAGGGTCCTCATGGAATCAAATCCTTTGCAGAATGACATGCTGCTTATGCTGTAAACACCCTAATTAAAGGATTTATGTGACTGAATTGAAACTAAAAAGCTAGGCTTAATTTAAGTCATAGTCTTAACTGCTGCTTTAATTTGCAGGATGAGTCTGAATGTACTTCAGATGAGGAAATCTTTATCTCACAAGATGAAATACAGTCATTTATGGCTAATAACCAGTCTTTCTACAGCAATAGAGAACAATACCGACAGCATCTGAAGGAGAAATTTAATAAATACTGCCGCTTAAATGATCACAAGAGGCCCATTTGTAGTGGCTGGTTGACAACGGCTGGAGCAAATTAAATAAATAAAATAGCTCTGTCTTTCAGTGAAACACTCAAGATGACTACTGCGCCTTCTCTTTCAACAAACTCTTTAATTTAGTGACTTATGGCAAAATTTTATCTTAAATCAATGTGATTCTTGTTTTGGGAGACGGTGGAGGTACCCTCATTAGTTTGTTCTTTCTTCAGGCTTGTGTCTTTAGTTGCGTGGCTGCGCAGGCCTGCCATATGATTTAAGCCATCTCTTTTCATTAAATGTTTTTCTTCCTGTGAAACTTACTAAAGCAACCTAGTGGCAAAAAGTAATGTTGTACTTATACTTCTGTACAGAAATGACAATGAGCTGAATATATGGTTTTACAAAGTAGACATCCACTTGCAAAATGTTTGGATATAATGTTAAAGCTCAATGTGCAAAATTTAAAATAAAGAATATTTATTAATATGCATAGTAAGATTTGGTGTACATGTTTCTACTTAATGTGTGGCAGTATTTTAGTATTTGCCACTTGTGGACTTGGTACTTGGCCAGTGTTGATGTTAGAGAGAATGAAGAACAAATGAGGATAGAGGTACAGATTAAACAGAAGACAGAATTCTTCCCTTGATCAGAGTTGATGACCTGGAAAAGCAGTCTCCAGTCATTTGTTTTGAAAGAGTAAATTTGCTGCAATACCTTTAAATACTGGCTAGCATTTTAATTTCTCAAGAGACTTTGATTGCTACTATTAAAAATTCCCTGATAATACAAAACCCGTTACCTTTGAGTTGATTCTGACTTACAGCAGCCCTATAGGACAGAGTGGAACTGCCCCGTAGGGTTTCCAAGCCTGTAATCTTTACAGGTGCAGACTGCCACATCTTTATCCCATGGAGTGGCTGGTGGGCTCCAAGTGCTTTAACCACTGTGCCACCAGGGCTCCCCTGATAACACAAAGCACCTTAAATTCAGAGGCTCATATTGACCCAGAAAAAATGAAAACAAAACTTGGCAGAATTTCAACTAAGGGTTGCCCGATAATTACTCAGCATTTAAAACTGGGATCAGAAGACTGCAATGATAGCTAACCATACTGTGGTCTGCATAAGTGCGCATTCAGCCTTACCTGGTTTCCAACAATAAAGTCACTATGGCATTACAGTTTACTGCTGTCGCAGGCTGTGTGAGCACTGAAGAAAGAGATCCCCCAAGGAGTAGCATTTGGCTGCCATTTAAAAGGCTGAGTCAATAGCTCAGTAAACAAGTGTGCTTGGAGCTTTGTGTCTGCATATTGATAATACTTGGTGAGCAGCAGACAAGCAGTGGGACAGTCAATACTGTTGAACAGTAGGGACAGAGTGAATTTTATGGGCTTTCAGCCACTTAATCAGATTTCAAGTGGGCAACAGCAGAAGCTCAGTGAGATTTAAATTTTGTATTTGGTGGTGGTTCTCTGATCTACGTCCTCAGTTGTCTTTTCATATCTAAGTGTGTAGGGATTGGGGCAGAGGTAAGATGAGTTATGATTCATCTCTTATCCTTGTTTGCTTTCACTTATCCTGGAATCCATAAAAAAAATTACTAAGGGTCTCCCATACTCCTTGGCTCTGAGGCCAAACCCCTTTCCACCACCCATTACAGCTAAGTATTCTCTTGAGAACCCCTAAAGGCAAGGACTGGTTTTGTTTTAATCTTTGCCGTGGAGCCTAACAAATGATAGCAAATGAGTGCTTTTTGAATTAATAAACCAACCACATTTACTACTTTCATTGCTTGCCAGGCAGGGGTTCCAGTGGTTATTCAGAGATGCTTTTTCTTTGGAAGGATGGATATATTAAGAATGCAGAAGAGAGGCAGTCTTCAGCACTTTGATGGAACATCCTGAGTGGTCAGTCAGAGAGCAAAGTGAGCTCTAAGAAGAGACAACCCAAGAAGAGACAAAAGGGCTAATGGTTTTATTTGTTGAGAATATACACAACAAAACATACACCAATTCAACCATTTTTACATGTACAATTCAGTGACATTAATTACATTCTTCACGTTGTGTAACTATTCTCACACCCCTTTTTTGAGTTGTTCCTCCCAGGGCTAATGGAATTTTGAAGAAAGTGTAGGAGCACATCCCTGGCCTAAGACTGAACTGTCTGCGGTCCAAATCATGCTTCACCAGTTTCTCAGTACACTCATTTTAAAAATGAAAACAATAGTACCTATCATAGGGTGGTGGAGCCCTGGTAGCGCAGTGGTTACTACAGCTGCTAACCAAAAGGTTGGCAGTTCGAATCCACCAGCCACTCCCTGGAAACCCTGTGGAGCAGTTAGTTCTCCTCTGTCCTGTAGGGTCGCTATGAGTTGGAATCAGCTGGACGGCAATGCGTTTGGTTTGTCATAGGGTGGTTGTGCAGATTAAATTTCTTAATATATGTAAAGTGCTTAAAAGTGCCTATCACACGTTAAGTGCTCAATGAATGTTAGTTATTGCTTTAATCTTTGTTATACATGGTGATGCATTTGCTCTAATGGGGTGGGGGCTGGAAATGACCTAGGTAGGATAGGTGGAGGCAGGGCATTTAGGGACAGAGTGCCAGTACAGGTGTACATGGGGTATTCCCATTTTTAACCATTCTACTATTCCTTGGCTAGTAAAGTGGAGGGGTCAGTCAGGTAGGGTGTGAAGAGCCCTTCCCAAGGTCACCCAGTGTTCATGGCAGAGAACTGCCTTTTGTGGGCTGAAGCCTTCCATGTAGCCAAGGCTGGTTTGGGAAGGTGTTTGGAAGTCACCTTAAAACCAGTTGCAGTTGAGTCAATTCTGCCTCATAGCAACACTAGAAGACAGAACTGCCCTATAGGGTTACCAAGGCTGTAATCTTTCTCCCACAGAGCGGCTGGTGGGTTCAAACTGCCAACCTTTCGGTTAGCAGCCTAGCGCTTTAACCACTGCGCTACCAGGGCTCCTGAAGTCACTTTCCAAAAACCAATCCTGTTGCTGTGGAGTCGATTCCGACTTAAGGGCCCTTAATTTCTCATACCGGTCTTAGGGGGTGCCAGCATGTGCAGTAGCGTGGCCCAGGGGTCAAAGGTGCTGGATTAAGGTGGAGCCTCAATTAAGGTGTAGTCTCTGCAGGACGTGGGTTCGAATCCCACCGCTGCCAACTCTATAAGCGTCCTGGTGGCGCAGTGGTTAAAGCGCTCGGCTGCCAACCATAAGGTCAGCGGTTCGAACCCACCAGCCTCCGGGAGAAAGATGTGGCAGTCTGCTTCTGTAAAGAATTACAGCCTTGGAAACCCTATAGGGCTCTGTCCTACACGGTCGCTGTGAGTCAGAATCGACTAGACAGCAGTGGGTGGTCTTAGGGGGCAGGAACTGGGAAGGAAGACTGAGCAAGAGGCAAGAGTATGTGCAACCTTGGGGCTGGAGCAATCCCCGGTTGAAATTCGGTTTCCCTGCCCCAAGGAGAAGAGCTCACCAGAAAAGCAGGACAGCACGCTCCCGGGCACGTCTCCCGCGCCTGGTGGTAGTGCGGATGGTACGGTTTATCAGCCGTCAGGGGAGGGGCGGACTCGTCGGGCGCGAGGGGGCGGCACCGGAAGGGGCGGGGCCTGTTGGGGCGGGGCGGCCAAAGGATGTGGCTTGGCGTGGACGAACGGGGGGTGGAGTCCCGGTCGCGGGCCGGCCGGGATGGGGGTGGGTCGAGGCGCGGCTAGGGCGCCGGCAGGTCGGCGGTGGCTGTCGCGGCTGTGACAGGAGAGCGGCCGGGCCTCTCCGACCTGGGGCGGAGCTCCCCGATCCAAGTGCCGGGCTCGCGGAACGAGGTGGGCGGGCGGCTTGGTACCATGGCCAGGGCCGGCATGGAGCGGTGGCGCGACCGGCTGGCGCTGGTGACGGGCGCCTCGGGGGGCATCGGCGCGGCAGTGGCCCGGGCCCTGGTCCAGCAGGGACTGAAGGTGGTGGGTTGTGCCCGCAGCGTCGGCAACATCGAGGTAAGGCCCGGCCGGGAGCAGGGACGGTCTGGGAGGCGTCGTTGCCGCGGAAGTAGGGCTGCGGGTGGGGGAGGGGGAGTGGCCAGGCTCTGAAGCTGTCCTTACTTGCCTGCCACCCCAGGGCCATTTGCCACGGGCTCTGGGGCAGGAGGGATGGATACCTAGTAGGGGAGACCTCTAACCTTCGCTCTTTTAACTCCCGTCTTTTAAGGAGACATTTTCTCCTGACAGCCCCTGCTCTAGTGTATACCACATCTCTAACTCCCGGCATTTTTCTCCCTCATCACCTACCTTCCCAGGATCCGGGGCTAACTGGGCAGCCAGGGAGAAGGAAAGAAAGCTTTTCTGGCCACAGTGGCTAGGTTGGCTACTGGATAGCTTTCTCTTGTTCCCCAGACCCCACCCACCAAGCCAGACAAAATTTGTTGGCCAGCCAGATGAGCAGGAGCTAGAGGTTTTGATCATTTAAAATTTTGACCCACTACTTAGGGTGGGAAGCCCTGATGGTGCAGTAGTTAAGAGCTCGGCTGCTAACCAAAAGATGTGCAGTTCGAATCCACCAGCCACTCCTTGGAAACCCTATGGGGCAGTTTTACTCTGTCCTATAGGGCCCCTATGAGACAGCATCGGGTTTGGGCTTAGGGTGGGGTTGGGGTGGGAGTGGAGTTTTTCTGAAGAAGTTCAACCCCCACCCCCAAATCTGAAGGTTAACCCACACCTTATGGGCATTCGGTATGAATGGACTATTCATAGATCTTTCTGAAATTTCACTGTCCCAGGTGGGACTAAGTGAAATCCGACATTGAACACGTGAACCCCAAGGGGACAAAGCAGTGTGGAAGTGGAACTGCTGGTTTTCTCTTAATGTGGAGTTGGGAGTCATTGCAGTTGTGAACAGCAAGAACTTAAAGAAATATGAAACTGAGTTGGCCATGTTGGAGCCGGGAGGAAGGAGACAAGAGAAATTTGCATCATAGATCATCTTCGGATTTGCCCCTGGAGAAATCACCCTCAGGGTCTGGGTTAGTGCTTAATTGCACTGCTGTATCTCCACCATTGCTCCAAGTCTCCAGGCAGGGAAAGGGTAAGGAGGCCTTGGGTGGGGGCAGAGAGAGAAGGTGTACAGGAAGGAGGACCATCCCCTCCCTTGCTGCTGACCAAAGGTACACTTTATAGCTTTCCCGATAATCTCAAGGTCATCTGGCTCTACAGCTGCCCCACTTTGCCCCTCCCTCTCCCCTATTCTGAGGAGCTGAGGGCCCAGCCCCAGCCTTGGAGCCCAGAAGATCAGGCTAGAGATTGGAGAACTGGATTTCCTAATTCTAAAGCCACTCTTAACCTTTCCTACTCCCGTACCCCAAACCAGCCAGGAAGGGGGGGGTCCCTGAACCCCAGGGGGATCCCCAGGCTGATCACTCAACTCCAGGATGACTACATGTAATGAGGGTCAAATGCCTGTGCTGTGAGGGAACTGAAATGATTTCAAGTCATTTTTGAGGGTAGGTGGGGAGTTGGTCCAGGTGGCACGCAGGGGCAATGAGAACGTATTGACAGGGAGAAATATGTTCTTAGTCCCTCTGTTCCAGCTTTCCCAAGGGCGACCTTGAGTCTGGAGGAGGAAGGGTGAAGTTATATATGCCAGGCTTTCTTGCTCACGATCGATTGATTCATTGATATGAAAGCAGAGTTTGGGTTCTGGCTTCCTAGAGAGGGAAGTGCCATTTCCTGAGGTGATAGTGAGTAGGTGAAACTGGGTGAGAGGGGGTTTCTGAGCCCTAGAGGATTATACCTTTTGAACTCACAGACAGTTAAAGCAGAAAAGGATCTCCTAAGTCTTTTGATCTAGCCCTTTATTCCCCGCTTGGTTTAGGGAGACGAAGGGGCTCCAGGCCAGGGCAGCTGGCCAAGCTGGCTTTACTGTAGGGCACCCCGCACCCCTACACATACACATGTACGCAGTCACCTTCACAAGGTTCAAGGGCCCAGTCACTGGCCTCCAGGACCACACAGCTTGTTTTCTTCTGCTTCTGGATGTCAGCTTCCCTCATGGACATCTCTCTGTGGCTCTGCTTTCTCACGTGTTTCTCAGGGAGAGAAGCCTTGGGGTGGAGAGTGGTACACCAGGGGACACATAAAAAGAATGTGTCCTGACTTCCCGATCCTTCCTATAGGTAGGGAGAGGGGAGATTGGCATTTGGGCTTGATTGAAAGGTATGTGTGAGAACTCCAGAGCCAACTGGCTACAGTTGGGGGTGGGGGGTGGGGGGTGAATATGTGTGTGCCCTTCAGAGAGTTCAGAGATGAGACCTTCTAGGAGAGATTGGATGAGGTGATGGGGGATGAGAGAATCGAGGCCCTGGGGTGACCAGGTGACCAGCTCAGTGACTCGGTACAGGGTGAGAGGTGCTTCTTACCTGTATATAGGCAGAAGAGATGTATGTTCCTGTTGGAGAAGAGGCAGAAAACAGATATCACTCCTTTCTCAGGATCCCTGGCCCTCTTTTCTGACCCCCTCACAGCCCCAGCCCTTCTCCCTTCTTAGAATGGAAGACTCTGGTTTATATGTGAGGTTCCTGAAACCTAACACTACAACCCAGTTTTATTTCATTGCTCTCCTCAGCTTTTCCCCACCCCTCACTCAGGCAGTACTCAACCCCTGGACTTTGATCAAAGGAGACAAACTTTGGGGATAGGCAGTTCCAGCATCCAGGTGGCAGAAAGGAGGCTGCCGCATGAGAGGGTTCTATGAGTCGTGACACGGAGGGAGGTGTGTCTCTGGGTGGGGAGGTGTGGGAGTGAACAGCTCACCCCAGTCAGACCCCTGTTGGGTTTCATAGGAGCTGGCTGCTGAATGTAAGAGTGCAGGCTACCCCGGGACCTTGATCCCCTACAGATGTGACCTGTCAAATGAGGAGGACATCCTCTCCATGTTCTCGGCTGTCCGCTCTCAGCACAGCGGTGTGGACATCTGCATCAACAATGCCGGCCTGGCCCGGCCTGACTCCCTGCTCTCAGGCAGCACCAGCGGTTGGAAGGACATGTTCAACGTAAGGCTCTAGGCAGGGATGGGGGTGGGGGAGGAGAGCAGGGAGGCAGGGGTTTGTGAACCAGAGGGCTGCTGGGGATAGGTCAACAAGGAAGAGGGAGCTTCAGGTTCCTACCTGAGGTATTTTGGCTCTCACTTTGCCCTTGCTTCTTTCTCTTCCAGAGGGTTGCTGAGTGGATGAATGGCTCTGTATTTTCAGTCCTTTGTTTGATTGAGCCCTCACAGTTTGTTCTTAAAATCTAGGCTGATTGCCTTCTGCTGGACGGAAGATTGGTAGGGGAGAAAACTGTGTATTGAATGTCCCCCATGTGTTATCACTGAGCTGAGTGTTTGGGAACATGGTCTTCTGGAAGAACAGGGACTGGGAGACAAGAGGTGATGTTCTCACTCAGTCCTGCAGATAATGGTGTGATTTGGAGCAGCTTAGTTACCTTCTCTGAGCTTCAGTCTTGTCACTTTTAATTGGGATGAACCCACCCACACCATCAATATCTGGGGTTGCAAACTCAAATGTCCCCTGGGGCCAGGTAGGTTGCACAAATGAGTGAGCAGGTCAGCTGGGGTCTGCAGTGAATGGAAGAGCACATGGCCATCTGAAGGGGTGGCTGCTGCTCAAGTCCAGCATCATTCCTATAAACAGCAGTGTGGGCCCAGTGTGGCCAGATGTTAGGATTTCTTTGCCAGAAGTGAGGAGTCTGGATTTTTTTGTGAGGGCTCGGGTACTCACTAAACACCTAAATGTGATAGTAAAATGACAGCTCCATGAGGGCAAAGATTTTTGTCTGTTTTATTCTTTGATAGAGTCTCAACCTATAAACACTCAGTGTTTATTGAATGAATGAAACCTTCCAATACATGTTGCAAACTAAAATTATTTAAGACAGTGTACATGCCAAATGCAGCCTTCAGGATATGAATTTTCAACTTTGGGACTGTATTATAGGGTGATGTTTAGAGTATGAAAGTATTTGTAGAAGTTAAAAGCAGTGTGTGAACATGATGCTTCTTTTCTCCCACAGTCCTTTTCACATCTGCAGACAGTAGATTTAGCACCCAATAGGTACTTGGGCAAGGAGCCTGGGTGGTGCAAGTGGTTTGCAATTTGCTGCTAACCTAAAGGTTGGTGGTTTGAACCTATCCAGTGGGTCTGCAGAAGAAAGGCCTGGAAAACTGCTTCTGTAAAGAAAACCCTATGGAACAGTTCTACTCTGTAACACATGGGATTGCCATGAGTCAGGGGCTGGGCTGACTCCTGGCAGCTAACAATAACAACAATACCAGGTGCTTGGGCCTGGAAATGAAGCAATGAACAAGATAGCCCTGCCCCTGCCCTCAGAGAGCCTTCTGGGAGAGCAGAGTCGTGTTCCACACCTGCAGCAAGTGGGTCTTTAAACCTGGACCTCAACTTGCCCTTCTGTAAGATGAGGGAATTATATTAAATCTCTAAGGCCCCTTTCTGCTTGAACATTATCTGATTCTATTAGGACTATCTTATAAAGCATCTTTTTCATCTCCACCTCCACCCCTGACCCCCAGACCTAGGAGGTCCATTTACCTGGCCCTGCGGGCTCTGTTTCTCCTACTCCATCTGCCCCCAGGAGCTGAGTTCTCTGTCCCATAAACTCACATAAATCAGATGGCCAGAAAACCTCCCCTGCCCTTCTGGTGCACGTCTCTCCCTCCTACTGTCGTGAACACTGAGGCAGGTTCACACCAAGGGTGTTCTGTTCTCAATGCCTGGCTCTCTGACGCCCGATAAGGAGAAACATCTAATCTCCCAGCTGGTTCCCTCTCTTCCCAAGGGGAGAGAGTGAAGACTGGCTGACAGGTTTATCTTCTTGTCCTCATGTGTGAGGTGGAAAGGGCGGGGCCGGGCAGGAGCTTTACAGCAGAGACCTTTCTTCAGGCCTCTGTTCCATGAAGGCTGGGGATTTGGGGTCACCTCTGCTAGAGTGAGTTGTAGGCGGGTGGGCAGGGGCCAAGGAAGGCATGAACCCCCATGTTCTTGGGTGCTCCCCTGCCATCCCTGTGACAAGTTACACTGCCTTCTAATGAGTCTCCAGGCCTAGTCTTGTAGATGGAACGCAGGTTAAGGGAAGGCATAAAAGGGAGGAGGGCCAAGCCTTCTCTTCTCCATTTTAGTCTCAAGGGAAGGGATGGTAGAGAGAGTAGGTGAGTAAGGTAGGGAGAGGCCAGAGTCTGTGCTTGTTGTTGTTGTTAGGTGCCGGCGAGTCAGTTCCAATTCATAGCTACCCTGTGTACAACAGAATGAAACACTGCCTCATCGTCACAATTGTTATGTTTGAGCCCATTGTTGCAGCCACTGTATTGATCCATCTTGTTGAAGGTCTTCCTCTATTTTGTTGACCCTCTACTTTATCAAGCATGATATCCTTCTCCAGGGACTGATCCCTCCTGATAACTTTTCCGAAGTATGTGAGGTGAGGTCTTGCCATCCTCGCTTCTAATAAGTATTCTAGCTGTACTTTCTCCAGAGTCCGTGCTTGAGGAGAGATTTTTAAGCCATTCTAGAGGAATTTTAGGCTGTTTAGGAAAGGGCAGGGCCAGGGACACTGTCCCAGAGAAGAGAAGGATAGGGTATTGAGGGAAGAAAAGGAGGTGATTCCCTAATGCAGAGGTTCTACCCTTCACAGAAGAGAGCCAACATGGAGCCTTCTGGGTTATGCGTGGAGTTAGTTTTGTTTCTGTTTGCAGGGACTTGGGGGTAGGGGTCACGCAGGAAGAAGAGCTACCTCTGCTGTCAGCCAGGACTGGTGGCTTTGGGGGAAGGGTCACCTAGAGTAGAAGGCAAGGTACCTGGGCCCATTGTTGGCCTCTGGTAGAACCTAGACACTCTACCTCTACCCACACCCCTCCCCCAGGGTGCTCTGTGGCTCCATCACCTGCCCAGATGGGCCCAAGCTGGAGACACTCCATTCCCCTCCCTGGCCTACAGGTGAATGTGCTGGCCCTCAGCATCTGCACACGGGAAGCCTACCAGTCCATGAAGGAGCGGAAGGTAGACGATGGACACATCATTAACATCAACAGGTGAGGGTGGGTGGCCAATTAGTAGAGTCCAGATTATCACTCATCCTACACACTGGGTGCTCTGAGGCAGTTCACTTGACCTTTTTGGAACTTAGTTTCCTCAGTGGTAAAATATCACGATTAGGGTGGGGGTGAGAATGATGTGTGTTAAGTGCCAGCCCATGGAGGGTAGAATGGGTAGCTCAGCCCCTTCGCTTTGCATCTGAAGCCTGGGAACTCTCCTGGGACTGAGCTTCTCCATTCTTCAGGCCCTGGGCTGAACCCCACCTTGTGAGAAAAAGAAGGACTGCAGAGTCTCTGCCATCAGGAGCGCCCAGTCTGATGGGAGAGACATAGCCCCTGCCCCCAGAGTTCTCCTAATAGAACCATTTCAGTGACCCCACCGATGGAATTGAGATACTTTGACATCTTGTGTGACCAGGAGAGAAGGTCCTGTGGTCAGCGTAGGGATGACCTCTAGGAAGAGGAGGGCCTTCAGGACCTGCTTGAATAACAGAAGTTAGATTGGTGGGCCATGGAGATGGCCACTAAAGGTCCCCTTTAGAAGGCATCCCTGTCAGTGTATGGGTGGTGGGTTCGTGATCTGATTGCTTGGGGGTGGGAGACTTGACAAGTACAGCAGAGGGCACTGCCAGTCTCCCAGGTGCCTCACTCCCTCTCCTTTCCCCTTCCCTCTCTCTACCCAGCATGTCTGGCCACCGAGTGGTACCCCGGTCGGTGATCCATTTCTACAGCGCAACCAAGTATGCCGTCACTGCCCTGACAGAGGGACTGAGGCATGAGCTTCGGGAGGCCCAGACCCACATCCGAGCCACAGTGAGGGCCTGGCCTAGCCCTGGGAGGGATAGGGTGGGCACAGGACCCCCCTCCACCTGCCACCCCTTGCACACCACCCAGGAAGCTCAGGTCCAGGGTGTGCTGGGAATGGACTAAGTACAGAACTCCTGGGCTCTGCTGCTACTTTCATTCCTCTGCTCAGTACTTGCGTTTCCCCATCTCACTGGTCGGGGAGTCAGTGACCAGAATTAAACTTTGAGGTGGGAGGGGCTGACCTGAGGGAAACACAGTGGGATAAGACTAAGGGAAAGCAAGGGATTATGGGAGACCAGGTGTGCAATGGTTGGAATCATTCTGGGCTTTTCTCCTTGAAGGCTACATGACCTTGGGCAAGTCACTCAACCTCTCCAAGCCTTAGTCTTCTCATTGGTAAAACGGAGATGATGATACTTACCTAATTATGAGGCTTTAAGGGACACCACTTTGTAAAACATTTACTTAGCATATAGTAAGGGCTCTGTAGATGGCAGGAATCATTGTGATCATCGCCAGTGGCAGCTTTGGAGGGAGGAGGTGGCTGCTGGACATTAAGCAGCCATCTCTGTGAAGCTGTGACCTCCATCCTTTTGTCCCACACTTCCCGAAGGCCTGACCTCTGGTTGGGGCAGGGGTGGGGCAAAGCTCAGCCCTTGAGCAGGCCCTCTCTGTTGGCCCAGTGTATCTCTCCAGGGGTGGTGGAGACACAGTTCGCCTTCAAACTTCATGACAAGGACCCTGAGAAGGCAGCTGCCACATACGAACACATGAAGGTGGGGCCTCCCTCTGGGCCCGGTGAAGCCACTCTCCTTAAGTGTAGGCAGAGGGACCCCTGGTCTTCAGACCCCCATCCTTCTAGCCAGCCTGTCACCTGTCATGGAGAGTTGGGGTGGGAATGTGGATGCTGGAGAGGGCCTCAGTGTGGGGACGGACCTTGAGTCCATTCTGTCCCCAACCCTTTCCTCCATACTCTCAGTGTCTCAAACCTGAGGATGTGGCCGAGGCTGTCATCTATGTCCTCAGCACTCCCCCGCACGTCCAGGTGAGTCTGACCTTGACTGTCTACCCCCTGGAGGAGCCTAACCATCCCCAGAGGAGGGGAGCAGGGAGGCCTTAAGGAGGTGGGAGAGTGCCCTGGCTGCCTCAAGCCGTGTGCCTTCCGCAGATCGGAGACATCCAGATGAGGCCCACGGAGCAGGTGACCTAGTGTCCTCTGGGGAGTTCCTCTTTCCCTCCCATACCCCATGGCTTGGCTCCTGCCTCTGGATTTTAGGTGTTGATTTCTGGACCCCTGGATTCCACTTCCCTTCTCTACTCCCACCAGAGGCTAAAAAATTTGTTGGAGGTTTTTATATTGTCAAATTCTTTCTATTGCAAATGTAAAAATGGGCTAGGGAGAGAAGATGGTGTCCCTGATTGTTTTACCTGTTAACTTGTTCTTGGTCCCCTTCTTGGGCTCCTTAACCTTTGCTCTTCTCAGTATCTTCCCTTTGACCTGGGAAAGGAGCTGTGGCCAAAAGGAGGGCTTCCCCCAACCTTCTTGTATCCCAACTCCTGCCCCTCAGGGTTGGGGTGGCAGAGAGAAGCCCTAACCTTATATCTGAATGGATATCCAGGACTCCAGGCTTTCTCCTCTCCATGCTCTGCTTCCTCTATCCCCTTCCCAGCTCTCCAGCCCAACCTTGGGGTTCTCGGCATGGGTGGTCATCACACTGACTATGGCAACAGAACGCCAGGGCCTAGCTCCCAAGTGGATTTCACTCTTGACAATTAAAGGAAAAATTCCAAGCAACCTACATTGACTTCGGAGTGTCTTTCAGTTCTTTCCCCTTCTCTGTGATCAGGAGTGACTGTCTCAGAATGTCTTCCAGGTGAGGGAGAAGGTGGGTAGATTTGGGATATCACTCCTGGCGTGTGGATTACTTTAGGTGGCGGGAGTGGATTTGGGTTGGGTCTTGAAATGGGTAGGCATTTGCCAGCAAAGAAGACAAACTGTGCAAGGCTGGGAGGCCAGGAAGAGCATGCAGTCTTGTGGGAACAGCACATAACTTAGTGCAGGAGTGAGATGGGGCTGGAAGGGTAGCTCCTGATTTGATCACTAGGGGTCTGAACGCTGAGCAAGGGAGGCTGGACTTTACCGGTGGACCAAAGGCATCAGTTGGTTTGTCAGCAAGGGTGGGACAGGAGCAGAGCTGTCACTTAGGAAAAGAATCAACATCCACGGAACAGGAAGTTATTGCTGGGGTCCTGCTGACTGGTGGTGAGGGTCTGACAAGGCAGTGGGGAGGGGCTGGATGCAGGAGAGGATTCTGAGGAAAATCCCCAGCACTTGGTGGTGGTTTGGATGTGGAGAGGGAGACACCAGACCGACTTGGTTGAACAGGAAGAGTAGCACATTCCCTTAAAGTGTCCTTTGCTGGAGTCGGGGTAAATGTGGCTTCTCAGCCTCCTAGAACTCCAAGGGTTGCAGAAGCCCTTTGCAGCTACGGCTGCTTGAGGAAGTTTGGCCGAGCGCGCAGGTGGAGGACCCAGGGCCTGCTGAGCAAGGGTGAGGTGGCAGTGGAGCTGACAGTAGGGTCAGCTAAACTTGGAGCACCGCCTCTTGGCCGACTGCCGCTTGGTGCAGGGTGCCTCAGCCAGCCCTGCAGGAGGCAGTGTGTGGACAAATTAGCGGCAGGGCATGCGCGGTGCGTCACCGGCGATAAGGGGCGGGGCCTCGCGAACCCGGAAGCGGAGCGGCCCACGTGGGAGCCGAGAAGTGGGTGGTCGTGTCTTGCCTGTTCAGTTTTGGGTCATCTCGGAGTTCGGGTTGTGGTTGTTCGTTCCTCTGTCTGAGGGAGTGTAGTTGGGGCAGCCGTCGGGTCCCCTTTACCCCTGTGTTGGGTGCCTGCAAGCGGGCCCCGGCGGTGGTGACTGCTCCCGGGAGCGTAGCAAGGGGCATCAGGTCCTCAGCGCAGCCCGCACCATGAGGTTGCTGGCGTTTTTCGGGAGTGCGACCTGGTGTTGCTCCGGTCGCCTCCTCGTGCGTCATTTCTCCCAGGCGGCGCGGCCTGGCGGGGAGGAGCTAAGCCGCCTGCCATTCGATGACCTGGCGCCAAGCTGGCGGTCTGCTGGGGGACTGGAACTACTGTTTGGCCTGTCTCCGTGCCTCCTGGCCCTGCGGGCCGCCCGCCGTCGCGTGGCCCGACTCCTGCTCCAGGCCGGCAGGGCCGGGCTGCAGGGGGAGCGGGCCGAGCTGCTCCGGGCGGCCGAGGAGCGGGGCATCCCAATTTTGCGGCCCCGACGGCGGAAGCTGGACGCCCTTAGCCGCTACCAGGTCCACCAGGGCGTGTGCTTGGAGGTGAGCCCGCTGCGCCCCCGGCCTTGGACTGAGGCCGGGGAGGCAAGACCAGGCGACGACCCTCAGCAGCTATGGCTCGTCCTGGAGGGGCTCCAGGATCCCCGGAATCTTGGGGCCGTGCTGCGCTCTGCTCACTTCCTCGGAGTGGATAAGGTCATCACCAGCCGGAGAAACAGGCACGAACGCCCCTTATTACCCATGTGCCCCAATTTAGAGGTGCAGCCGAGTTCCTGAGCACCTGGACCCCTGGGTGGCCCCTCAGCCAGGCCTCCCCATCGCCTGAACTATCACCTCTAACCCTTGGGGGTTGGGAGAGGGCACCAGGCTCGGGATTGCCCAGCCTGATGCGGGCGATGGGGAAATTTTGCAGCTGCCCGCTCACCCCAGTAGTCAGCAAGGCCAGCGCGGGGGCTCTGGAGGTAATGGATGTATTCTCCACTGATGACCTGACCGGTTTCATGCAGGTAATGATCTCAGCCCAGCCTCTCCAGGCAGTCAGCCTGCAGCTGATGGGAGGGAGGGAGAAGGGAGCTATTGGTGTGTATCACTTTCTAGGGCCGTCTAAATCCCTTTAGGAAGGGTGTGATCCCGGAGTTTTTTAAACCACAAATGGAGCAGTATCTGAAGTTAGGGATTCCCCAGCTTCATTCCCTTTACTGTGGGTCGCTGGTGGATAGGAGGCCTAGGTTTCTTGAGCAGGGCCTCAGCTTGAAAAGCTCCGTTACCAAGGAGTCCTCTATGTTTCCTCCCTACCCCCCCTCAAAAAAAAAAAAAAAAAAAAAACCCCAAACTTTGAAATCTAAGAAGGGTCTATCCATAATCTTAGGAAACCCTTGTCTCTATCTTCAGCAGTGCTTCCTTTGCTGGACACAAGGAGGCAGTATTGCCCTGTGTTTGGCAGCTCCAGCCCATTTCCTCTTGTCTGGGTGGTGACTCCCACTTCAGAGTGTAGGTGCTCCCTTATCTCCTTCAGGGCTACACTCAAAGGCCACTTCAGTGAGGCCTTCCCTGACCATCCATCCATGAGACTGGATTTTGGTCTGTTCACTACCCTATCCCCAGTGCCCAGAACAGAAAGAACCTGGCCCATTCTAGGTGCTTCATAGCCATTGATTGAACTGAATGGATTAGTGAGAGGAATGAATATATGGGCAAGGCTGGGCTCTCCTGGCCTAGGGCTCTGATGAAGGTTTGGCGAGTGGAACATGGTTTCTTCTCCCTGCTTGCAGGCCAAGGCCCTGCAGGGCTGGCTCGTGGCTGGCACAGTGGGGTGCCCGGGGCCTGAGATTCCTCACTCCTCCGAGATCCCTGTCATTAGCTGTTTGGAGTTCCTCTGGGATCGGCCCACTCTCCTGGTGCTAGGTAGGTAGAGTCCCAGTTTTTTTGTGCTAAGATGTGCATCTGAGCACGCAGGTGTCTAGCTAGGGGCGTCCCTAACCTACTGCCCCCTTGCCCTGCAGGGAATGAGGGCTCAGGCCTGTCCCGAGAGGTACAGGCCTCCTGCCAGCTTCTCCTTACCATTCTGCCCCGGCGGCAGTTGCCTCCTGGACTTGAGTCCTTGAACGTCTCCGTGGCTGCAGGTGAGTCTACCACTTCTCTCTGTAATCTCATAGGCATAGCTTCTCTCTAATCCCATTTTCTGGTGGTTTCATCCTAAACAAGTTACTTAGGCTTTCTGTACCTCAGTTGCTTTATGTGCAAAATGGGTAAAATAATACTTCTCGAGGAGGTTATGAAGGAGTGCCTGGCACATGGCAACAGCTCTGTACATGGTCCTTCCTCTCTCTCTTTCCCTTGTCCTTTTGTCTGTCTGCAGGAATTCTTCTTCACTCCATCTGCAGCCAGAGGAAGGGTTTCCCTGCAGAGGGAGAAAGAGATCAACTTCTCCAAGACGCTCCAGAATCCTCAGCCACATTCAAAGAGCCCAGAGTGGCTCAGCACCCAGGACTGTCTTCAGGATCAGAAAAAGAGAGGCAGAATGTGGGCTGATTTGGACTGCCTGAGGTGTGTGTTTGCTGGAGGGCAGGGGATGGGTGCAGAGACATCCACACGCTCACATGTGCCTGAGTCTCTGCCGAGTGTGTGCCCAGGCCTCTACTGACCATCGCCTTGGGGGCCTTTGCTGTGGAGACCAGAAGTTCAGTTTCCTGTTTTGATATTGACCTCACAGTTGGAGATGAAACTTGTTAATTTCCAGCATGGACTAGGACAGAGGGTCTGTGTCCTCCCAGGATCCTTCTGGAAGTTGAAGAGAAGTCCTAGATATCAGGAGGGAAGAGGGCAGTGGACAGCCCAGTCCAGGGGCCTGTTCCTCTTGAACCAGGTGTCTGCTGTATGGGACATGAGAATATAGGGGGAGGGCAGGGCTTTCTGTGGAGTAGGCAGACCTGGGTGCAGATCTGGGCCTCCAACACGGATGCCCTGTGGAGCCTTGAGCACACAGCTTCATCTTCTTGTGCCTCAGGGTCCTTGTTTGCACCTGCGTCATAGGGTTGTTGTTGAAGATCAAATAAAACACCTGGTAGGCACTCAACAAGTGTGGCATTCTGTCCAATTCTTCCATTAGGTGGCAGCCTCGCTCTTTGGTCCACAGCCTCTTTGCTTTCAGAGGTACCTGGGAAGGCTCCTGGCTGTGGCGCCAGGAGAGGAGAGGGAAAGAGGAACAAACACCTCCCACCCCACCCAGGCCTTTGAGGGTCCCCACCTGTGTTTGTCAGTCAATCCATCTCAATCGAAGGAACCAGTGAACCAAAGCCATCACCTTTGATTCCATAAGGTGGTTAGGACAGGACTGATGTTTATTGTACAACCCAGACAGACTTGGCACTCCTCCCCGAGGGCCCTGTGATCGGAGCAGAAGCCAGCAGTGGAAATAGTTTAGAGCAGTGGTTCTCAACCTGGGCTGCTCATTGGAACCACCTTGCAAGCTTGAAAAAAAAACCAAAAACCTGACACCGGGGACCCACCCCAGAGTCTGATGTAATTGGTCTGGGTGCAACCTGGGCATCAGGGTATTTTAAAGCTCCCCAGGAGGTTCTAATGTGTAGCCGAGGCCGACAGCCACCAGAGCAGGGTTTCTCACCCTCAGCACTGTTGGCATTTCGGGCCAAATAATTCTTTGTTGTGAGAAGCTGTCCTGTGCATTGTAGGATGTTTAGCAGCCCCTGGCCTCTACCCACTCAGTGCCGACAGCACCCCCTTTTCCACATTTCAACAACCAAAAATGTCTCCAGACATTGCCAAATGCCCCTGGTTGAGAACCACTGCAGTGGAGCGTGGATTTAGAAGACAGCAGCCCTGAGTTCAAACCTTGAGAGGGTGTGTGACCTTGGGCAAGTTCCTTAGCCACCTGAGCCTTAGTCCCATCCTCTGTGAAATGGGGATCATCTACCTTCTTGGGTTGCTGGGAGGAAAAAAGAGATTAATAGCAATTCAGTACCTTATACAGTAAACAGTATCCCCCTTTTCTCTGGCATTCTAATGAAATCAATTTAGAAAAACATTCCAATTTATTTTAAAAGAGCTTAGATCTCTTTAAGGATCTGTGGTGGCACAATGGTCAACGCTTTGCTAACTGAAAGGTTGGTAGTTTGAACCCGCCAGCGGCTCTGAGGGAGAAGAACTGGCGATCTGCTCCTGTAAAAATTACAGCCCAGAAAATCCTATGGAGCTGTTCTACTTGTCACATGGGGTTGCTCTAAATTGAAAATAGGCTCAGTGGCACCCAACAAGTTCTCTTTAAAGTCGAGAAAGAGGAAGAAACCCCTTTGTAAACTCCAGTATGGTCCCTGTGAGCTCTTGGTCCCGAGGCTGTCACCAGGGTCTGACCACAGCTTAGTCGGCCAGCCTTGGCTGCGGTCGCTGCCTCCCCTACCCTGTGACACTCTTGGCCAAGAGCCCAGTGCAGTGGTTTTTAACCTTGGCTACACCTTAGCTCACCAGGGAGTGACTCCCCATGCCCAGAGGTACCCAGACGAGTTAACTCAGAACCTCTGGGGCCAGGTATCAGTAGTTCTGAAAGCTCCCCAGCTCCTTCCAGGGTGCAGCCAAGTTCCAGAATCACTGACCTCTGAGCTACCTGCTCATGTCCCAAGAAACTGCTTCCAAAGCCACACACACCTGTGCTTTTGAGCTCATGCCTGAAAGTGTGGGACAGGGGCGACCCTCTTTCGTCTGTTCCTAAGGTTCTTCAGAAGATGCCAGTTCCATCCCTGGCTCCACGACTTCCTAGCTGATGAAGTCTTAGTCTTCTTATCTGTAAAATGGGGATAATGCCATTAATACCTGCTCTATCTGCCCACTCCTCAACAGTGCGTGCACGCGTACACACACGTGGCTATGTTATGCAAACCAGGCATTCCCTAGACAGAAACAGCCCGTGATCCTAAGGACAATGATGACACTGATTCCCCCAACTGGCCTTTGGCACCTAGTGCAGTGTCTGATGCAGACATGCTGCTCTGTGTCTGTTGAATACACAGGAGCTGGGTGGGGAGCTGGGTGGCCATGGCCATGAGTATGAAGGGGCTGGGTGCGGGTCCATCCCCTGCAGGCTGTGGCTGGGATGAAGCCAGAGGAGAGAACAGTGGTGGTTAAGAGCAAGACCCTCGCTGCTAAGCAGTGCTTGGTTTGAGTTTCAGTTCTATGGCTTGCTAGCAGTAAATGTGGACATGTCCCTTAACTTTTCCAAGCCTTAGTTTTCCTCATCTGTAAAATGGGGATAACAACAGTACCCACCTCAGAGGATAGTGGTAATGAGATAATCCACATAAAGCCCTCAGCTCCCTGCCTGGGGAGGACGGCAGCTGTTCCTTGCAGCACCTGGGGCAGACCTGGCTGTGGTCTGCTGCCAACCTGGCCTCAGTTGTTCCTCAGACCCTAAGGCCTGTTTCACCTGCAAGGTGCTGATTTACACCTGAGAACAGCTGGAGGGTGTTGGGGAGAGGAGGGGGATGAAGTGCCATCTGCAGGATCCTCTCCTGTCAGGGCTCCTTGGCCCAGAGGGGAAGAGTTTCAGAGGATTTGCACCAACTCAGGATTCCCAGAGCATCTGAATTGTGGCCAGCACCCCTTCCCTCTAGCCCCTCCTCTTCCAGGGCCTTGGCTGGAATCTTTTTTGGCAGGAGGTTAAAATGCCATCCCTTTAGGCTGAGGTCCTAAACAGATAATGCCCTCCCCCATACCGTCCCCTCCACCCCTGCAGGGCTGGGCGCTGGGGAGCCCCACAGTTTGTAAATGTAATCAACCTTGAGCTCTCGCTTCCACAGGTGCAATTAGCATGCCCATCTGCTAATCCCTGATTAATGGTGTTTACGAACACGGGAGCCAGCACTCCACTGCTGAGCTACTCAGCCCCTCCCTCCGGGGGCTGGGAGGCAGGGGTCTTCCCGGAGGCCCCCGCCTGTTCTTCAGGCCTTCTCAGGCAAAACCCCTCTCCATCCCCTTCCTCAGGCAGTGGGTCTCCTTAGAGATCCTGGCTCTGTACACAAGTAGAAACCAAATCCAAAGAGAACAGAAATGACCAGGCTTGGTGGGGGTGCTGGGATCCTGCTCTTCTTTCTTCTCAGTTCTGGAACTTCTAGGACACTTGGTGGGCACAGTGCCCTATTCACCATCCCAGCCCAAGGGCCACATGTATATGGGCCCCTCCTCCAGGGCCCCAAGGGTTGGGTGCCCCACCCACCCCCAGACTGGGGAACATTTCCATCCCACCCACCTTCCTCCTGAGGACCTCAGTAGGCCCATGCCAGAGGCACAGTAGCAAAAGTATTAAGAACACAGACTTCCAAGTCAGACGGACCTGGGTCCAAATGTTAACTCTGCTTCTGGGAAACACCTGATTGAGGCTCAGTTTCTTATCTGTAAAATGAAGAGTACCTACCACACAGGTCGTTATGAGGATTAAAGGATGGGGTGCATGAAACGGATTTAGTACAGTGTGTGGGACACAGTAGGCACTCAGGAAGTGTGAGCTCTTTATTGCAATGATGATAATAATAATAAAGAGAGGAGGCATCCGAAGCTACAAAGATGCCCAAGGACTTCTCCCTTCATCCCCCCGACCCCCCGGGGAGAAGGGCAGGTCCCAGCTCATTACTAGTGGGGGCTGGGGTTGAGGTGTCAGATTGGAATAACTCCTGGGTCTGTTCGCAGCTTCCCTGTTTCATTAACACCTCCCCGGTGGTCTTCAGCTCATCCTGCTGGGGGAGGTGCTCCAGAAAGTTCTAACTGCCTCCTACCCAGCTCAGAGCTCGGTGCTCCCCACTTCCAGGCCTCACTCCAGAGGCACGTGGAGGGGATTTATGTGGGGTAGAGGCAGCCACTGACCAGGAGGCAGTCGCTGCCCCAGCCAGGGTCTTAGGGGACTGGTTGGGGGTTATAGCATCTGGGAATGCCACTTCCTTTACCCTCGCCCCACAACTTCTAATCCACAGGTTTTAGTTTCCCCACCCGACTGCATCCCAGCCTGGTGTTTCGAATCCTGGGGCTCGGAACAGGCACAGCCTTGGGTTCTAATTCTGTCCTGTCACCTTGTGATCATTAGGGTTGTGTGTCAACTTGGCTGAGCCATGATTCTCAGCGGTTTGGCAGTCATATGATGATGTGATCACTTCCATGATGAGATTTGATATAATGTGATCACCTCCATAGTGGGATCTGCTTTGAGTAGCTAGTCAGCTGAAATAGAGTTTCCTTGGGTGTGTGGCCTGCATGCAATATAAGCAGACTTTCTGGCAAGGCTCGTGGGCTTTTGCTCGCACTGGATCTTGCAGCTGGCTGCTGTTCATCCTCCATTCTTGGGACTTCAGCTAGCAGCTTACCTTCTGTCTTGCCTGCTGATCTTGGGATTAGTTGGTCTTCACAGCCTGTGAGCAAGAGCCCTGCTCTCTGACCTGCCTATCTTGGGTTCACCAGGCCCTGTGGCTACGTGAATCAGGAGAAGCCCCCGGCGTGACCCATGTTCCAGCCTCTACAACCATGTGAGCCAACAAAAAATCCAAACCTGCTGCCGTCAAGTCGATTCCAATTCATGGCAACCCCATAGGACGGAGTACGACTGCCCCATAGGGTTTCCAAGGAGTGGATGGTGGATTTGAACTGCTGACCTTTTGGTTAGCAGCTGAACTCTCTTGGCCACTGCGCTACCAGGGCTCCTATATATACCTGTGTATATATTTATACACTTTACTGGTTTTGCTTCTCTAGAGAACCAGTCTAAGACACGCCTCTTCCTAGCTGGATGACCTAAGGCTAGTCTTTTATGCTCTAGGACATTCAGTTGCCTCTTCTGCAAAATAGGGACGCCATACTTCACAGGGGGTAGCACCAAAATCAAAACGCCAAATCCATTGCTGTCAAGTTGATACCAACTCTTGGCGATCCCACGTGTTACAGAGTAGAACTGCTCCAAAGGATTTTCTTGGCTGTAGTCTTTACAGAAGGAGCCCATGGCTCAGTGGCTAAGTGTTTGGCTGCTAACTGAAAGGCCAGCGGTTCGAACCCACCAGCTGCTCCTCTGGAGAAAGACGTGGCAATCTGCTTCTGTAAAGATTACAGCCTTGAAAACCCTATGGGGCAGTTCTACTGTGTCCTATAGGGTCACTATGTGTCGAAGTTAACTCGATGGCAATGGGTTTAATCTTTACAGAAGCAGATTGCCAGACCTTTCTTCCAAAACACCATTGGGTGGGTTCAACCACCAACGGTTCGGTTAACAGCTGAGTGCAAACCATTTGCGCCACCCATGGACCTGCACGGTGCCTGGCAAGTTGTAAACTCTCAATAATTGGCAGCCATTATTGCTGTTATTTTACAGGCAAAACAACTGCTCTCAGGATTATCTGGAGAGGGCTGAAGCTTAATCAGCCAGCCAGGGTGGGTGGAGGAGGAGCAGGGGCCAGAGGCCCAAAGACTTTCAGAGACGCAGAAAGAGGATGAGAGCTCTGTCTCCAGTTAATTTTCCCAGTTTCTTTCCCAGATTGGTAAAGGGAGTGGGGCTGGTCATTGAATTAGTGCCAAGAGATTTGTACCTCGGGCTCTGCAAAGGCTCCTTCTAAACAAGTTTCCTCTCCACTACACTCCAGGAAGGTTCTTATGGAAATGCCTGTCCTCTACCTGCCCCGGGCCCTCTCAGTCACATATTCCATTTCAGAGGACACCCTTCACCAGCTGTGGGCCCCTCCCCGCCCCTTCCCTGACTGGCTGAACTTGGCTCCTTCTGCTTCCCCCAGACATCTCTGCAGCCCCCTCTGCCCCTCAGGCTTCCGACTCCCTTTTCCCCCCCGAGGTTTCCAGGTGTCAGAAGGTAGACTCCATGAAAAGGGGTGCTTTTTGTGGTTTATCTGTAACCCCCCAAAATAAATTCCATGGGCTGAATAACTAGTTTCTTTTGAAAAGAACTCAAGATCAGGGAGTGAGGAAGATGGCAAGGAGTCTTACGGGCCCCCTGCCCCCTACAACTAAGCATGACCCAGGGGCCCCCCTAGACCTCTGCGGACACTTATGCCCCTCCCGCCCTCTATTCCCCCACCCCTTTAGCCTCGTGGAGTCAGTTCTGACTCATAGCGATCCTATAGGACAGAGTAGAACTGCCCCATAGGTTTCCAAGGCTGTAATCTTTACGGAAGCAGACTGCCACATCTTTCTCCCGTGGATTGGCTGATGGGTTTGAACTGCTGACCTCACGGTTAGCAGCCAAGCGCTTAACCACTGCACCACAAGGGCTCCTTCCCCTTCAGCCTACCAGGCAGGAATTAGCCTCACTCAATTTTGTTTCCCCAGCTCCCAGCAAGGGCCAGGCACATACTGGTGTTGAATAACCATTGACTGAAGGAGTCCTGAGGATGGGGACTAAGAGCCTCAGGGGCGTCCTCTCCCCCGTAGGGGCAAATTCCTCAGAACCTTTTCAGCCAGCCCTCACCTTCTACTTTCAGGCGCCTTCAGAGGAGGCACGTCGTAAATGATCTCCCAGTCAGCAGGCAACGTGGACTGGATTATTTATTTGCAGCTCTTGATTCTCTGGAACCAGGGAGGTAATTGAGGGTGAGGGGTATGCTCTGTAGACTCCCTTGCACCCTCAGCTCTGCTCACCCACCTCCCCCATCCAGGCTTTGCTTAGCCGGCTGCCCCCTCCCATAGATGGAGGACCCATCGAGGGTCAGGTACTGTGCGAGGGGCTGGATCTTGTGTAAAGGATACAGCAGTGAGCGTGTCAGCAAAGACCCCTGTCCTTGTGGAGCTTACATTCTAGTGGAGGAAGTCAGAACCTCAAGGCTGACACACACACTTACAACATACCTTTGTGGAGAGGGATGTGGAACATGGAGCAGGAGGAAGAGCAACGTGATGATGATGATGACATTTATTATGTACTTACCAGGTGCTAACAGTTTCACATGTATTATCTCATTTACTCTTTATAATGATGCTTTGGGGTGGGTACAGATAGGAATCTGAGGCTCAGAGGGGTTGAGTAATGTGCCCAAGGCCATGCTGTGGCAATCAGAAGGGCTTGGGAGGGAGGATAGAGGGTGGGGAGCAGGGGTTTGGGAGGAGAGAACCTCTCGCTGAGCACTAGCTAGGAGGCCTGGAGCTGAAGCAAAGCCAAAAAGGCACACACCCACCTACACACGCACACTCTCCCCTATGCAGCACCCCCACCTCCTCCCTCCACTTCTACATCCCTCCCCCAACTCCTGACCATCCAAGTTTTAAGTGGGGCATTCCAGCAGATGCGTGTGGGGGTGCCTCCACCCAGCTCCCAGCTCTGCTGTGGGTGGTGTGCCGAGGCTGGGAGGAACCCAGCATGGGCCAGAGGTGACAGCAGGGGCTACTATGGGATGCTACAAACAGCCTAGACTCCCAGACTTGGGTTCAAATCCTGACTCTGCTCCTGCTTTGAAAGTCTCCGGCCTTGGACAAGTCTCTCACCATCTGAGCTTCAGTTTCCTCCTGTAAAATGGGCCCAGTAACTGCTTTCTCTCAGGGTTGTGTTGGGGCTCAAGAGAAGATGCCCTCGGCACGTTGCAGGCCCTCAACAACTCTTTGCGGCCTGTCTCTTCCTTCTGTCTTCCTCAGGGACTTTGTGTCTGCCTTCTTTCTCTTCCTGTCTTGGGATCTGTGTCTCCTCTCCCCCTCATCCCTGGCTCTGTATTCTGATGATCTCAGGCCCATCTGCCTGCCTTGGTCGGGTCTCTGGGGCTCCCAGTTGCTGCTTCCCTTTCTGGAGCTGTGTCTCTACATCCTTCCTCTGCTCCCTACCCCTCTCCTGGCTCCCGATACCTCAGGGGCTGATCGATGGCAGCCGCTGGTTATCGATTGGGTGGGCGTTCAAGTGTGTCAGCTACAGGCGGGTATTGATGGACAGAATTGGCGCCCAGGCTGGAGTGGCGGTTGGGGGGCCTGGGGCTGCAGGGGGTGCAGGGCCTCCTGCCCCTCCCAATGGGAGTGGGAGTCCTTAAAGCCACAGACCCCCTGGGGATGGGAGTGGAGGGATGGGGCTGACAGCCTCTGAGAACAGGAAATGGCCAAGGCTTAGCTCATGCCATTGTTCAATAAATATTTACTGAGCACCTACTATGTGGCAGCCAGGCATACAGCAGTGCAATGGCTAAGCACTTGGCTTCTAACTGAAATGTTGGCAGTTCAAACTCACCAGCCACAGCTGCAGTGCAGGAGAAAAGACCTAGCAATCTGCTCCCATAAAGATTAAAGCCTAAGAAACCCTGTGGGGTAGTTCTAATCCGTCCTGTAGGGTCGCTATGAGTTGGAGTCAACTCAACAGCACAGAACAGCAATGTAGAACTGCAACACACACAGTGACCCCAACGTGAACTATGGACTTTAGTTAACAATAACATCAATATTGGTTCATCAATTGTAGCAAGTGTTACAACTGGTTCCTTATATGATTCTGTAAGGTAGGAGGGAGCGCAGAGCTTCCGCAGGTAGGGTGGGTAGGCAGGATTGCACAGGTGTCCCCCACTCTGTGCCTGGAGAAGTCTGATGCTTTGGGATCTAGCCATGGAGGAGAGTCCCTTGAGTTCCTGTTACTCTGGAACCTGGACCCAAGCCCTGGCCCAGCTGCCCATGGAACTTAGAGACCTCACCAGAAAGAAGAGGAGAGAGAAGATGAAAATCTGGGCTCCTTCATTCCTTGCCAGGGGCTGCTTGTGGAGAGAATGTAGCAAATAGACTTTAGAGCCTGGCCGACCTGGGTTCAAGTGTTGCCTTAGCCACTTATCAGCTGTGTGGTTTTGGGCAATTTCTTTAACTCCTCTGATCCTCTTTTTCCTTGTCTAGCAAGGGGCTAGGAGTCCCTGGGTGGGGCAAAACAGTTAACATGCTTGGCTGCTAACCAAATGTTTGGAGGTTCCTATCTACCTAGAGGTGCCTTGGAAGAAAGGCCTGGCAATCTACTTCCAAAAAATCAGCCACTGAAAACCCTAGGGAGCCCAGTCCTCTTCTGACACACATGGGATCACCATGAGTTGGAACTGACTCCATGGCGACTGATTACCAAGGGACCATTGCCTGTCTTGCAGGGTTTTCGGCAGAGTGATGATAACAGGTGTTTGGCACCTCGCAGGTGCTCAGAAACTGTAGTGATCAGAATTAGCCCTCTGGCAATTGCCTCTCATCACCCTCTGAAGCCAATGACCTCAAGAGGGCCTTTCCCTGAGTGAAACCTGAGTGATCGCTGCCCATTGCTCTTGGCCCTTGCCAGCCCCTCTGACCTAGTTGGACCTCAGCCCTTCATATCTTTCTGAGGACTGAGAATCCAGACTCCTGGATCCAGAGCCCATTCCAGCCTCTGTAGACACTCAAACTGGCCTAGGGCACCTTGATGGGTCTGGCGGGTGGGGCTGGATGTCAGCCTAGTGTCTTGCACTGCTGACCCTGGAGCTTCCTCACTCCTGGTTGCCCAGCCCCTCCAGGCCCCGCACCCTGGCTCATCTTCTCGCACGTCACACGCAGAGAACCCCCACAGAACCCCAATCCAGTCCAGCCCAGCCTATCGTGGAGAAAAATCAAATCTCATTAAAGGCCATTGATTTTTTTTCAAATTTGCTAGGAATACACTTTGCAGCTCTCACCTTTAACCACCACTGCAGCTTTGCCAAGGAAACAGAAGGCTGTCTGGGGCTGGCTGGCAGGTGGTGGAGGGCTGGGTGGGCCAGGGGAACCGTCTGCCCCTCACAGGGGCCGGAGCCCTCAGCCTGCTCTGGCCCTTCAGCATGGTGAGACCCTGAATATTCCCCTGGTTTCCGGGGTAGTGAGTAGTTTCCTCTCTGGCTGCCCCCATCTCCAGGGCTTGGGCAGAGGGGCGTGTGTGTCTGTCTTTGGGTGTCAGTGTGTGTTTACATGAGTCTGTGTGAGTGTCTGGGTGACTCGTGTCTCTGCATGTCTGTGTGTGTGTGTCTACATGTGGCTCTGCGTTTGTGGTATGTCTGTGTGTATGTGCGTGTCTATCTGTCTCTATATTTGTGTGTGTCAGTATGTCTATGCGTTGGTCTATGGGTGTCTGTGTGTGTGGTGTGTCTGTATCTGTGTGTAAGCATGTCTATATATGTGTGGCTCTGAGTTTGTCTATGGGTGTCTTGGTGTGTCTCTGTGAGTGTGTGTCTACATGTGTGGGTGTAGGTGTGTCTGTGTGTGTCTGTGTGAATGCAGGAAGGGGTGGGGACTTGGCCTGCCCTTGAACTCTGGATGCCCTGCTGCCAATGAACAGCCAGCCTGGGGAAGGGGGGCTTGTCATGGATTGAATTGTGTCCTCCCAAAATATCCGTCAACTTGGCTGGGTCATGATTCCCAGTATTGTATGATTGTGTACCATTTTGTAATCTGATGTGATTTCCTTATGTGTTGTAAACTCTATCACTATGATGTAATAAGATGGATTAGTGGCAGTTACACTGATGAGGTCTGCAAGATTAGATAGTGTCTTAAGCCAATTTCTTTTGAGATATAAAAGACAGAAGCAAGCAGAGACACATGGGAACCTCATACCACCAAGAAGCAGTGCTGGGACTAGAGCGTGTCCTTTGGACCTGAGGTTCCTGTGCAGAGAAGCTCCCAGACCAAGGGAAGATTGATGACACAGACCTTCCTCCAGAGCCAACAGATAAAGCATTCCCCTGGAGCTGATGCCCTGAATTTGGACTTGTAACCTACTAGACTGTGAGACAATAAATTTCTCTATGTTAAAGCCATCCACTTGTGGTATTTTTGTTATAGCAGCACTAGATGACTAAGAGAGGGCTTGACTTGGGATACACCCAAGATATGGTTCTCCTTCATGGGCCAAGGGCTGGGGAGGGCTCTGAAAGGGGCACAGGCTTCCTGCCTCCTCCCACCCACCCCTGCTCCTGTGTCATCTTGGCAGTGGAACACCCTGCTGATTTGTTGAGGTGTTGGGTTTGGAGTTTTGGAGGCTTGTGGAAAAAATTTCAGACCTGATGGGGTGGGGGTAGGGGGAAGCATGAATTCCTTTTCTGCCCCTAGTCTGAAATAAGAGTCCCAGGTGGGTGCATTTAGAGTTTTATGAACATAAGCACTGACCTTGTGAGCCAGAGAAGACCAGGTGAAGAGAGACGAGTAGGCAGTGAAGGGTACCCTGGTAGGGGAGGTGTAGTGGGGGGCATTATTGTCTGGCTGGACTATGTTCCTTGGGTAATGTCAAACATTAAGTTCAGCTTTAATGAGAAAAAAGTCACAAAGAGGGATCTTTTGGCCTTTATGGTGTGGGGAGGCTTGCAGCCTTACTGTAGGCCAATCTACTTGCCTCTAGCCAGCCTGCCAGGGCTGGAGGTTGGTGCTGTGCTGGGCTGTCCTTCAATGCCCTGGGACACTGTTGAGATGCCCCGTCCCCAGGGGTCAGTCTTCATGGGGCCTCCTACAAATTTGGGGGTGGAGGGTATGCCCTCGATGAAGCCTCCCTTACCACCTCCTGTCCCAGCCCTGCACAGACACGTCATGTAAGTTCATGCATGTGCTTGCATGTTCTCTCTGTGGCCTCTGCGGCGGAGCTGGAAGCAGCTCTCTGGGTTCCGGGGACAGGCCAGATTTATGGTGCTGGGAGAAATATTTAGGCCTGAGACAGTTTGGTTGTGTTAATTATGGAAATCTAAAGATAATCTATATTTAATGCTGAATTTTGTCAAATTTGCTAAAGAATTAGGGGAGCGTGGGCAAACAGTGACACTTCAGTGAAGAACAAGGTGCAATTAAACTCTGAGATTTACAATGGAATAATTGGAGAGCATGACAAATACAGTTATCAGCAGCAACTAATTAGGGGTCTGTTCGAGGTTTCTGTGCTTGATTAATCTCGCCTGGATGCTAATAAGTTATGTGGGCCCTTGATACAGGTTTTTTGCCTCCCTCTTTCTACCCTCTGAGAGCTTTGGGGGGTGGAGATGTACACATCCCTGTGTACAGCCTGGCTTGAAAGGGAAGATGGGGCCACTACAGCTGTAATGCTGATACTCCCCCCACCCCCGCTAAGGATGGCTTGAACACCTTGAGCTAGGCCCCCACCGGCATCCTGGATCTTTCTGGTCGGTAAGTTCTTTTTGGTATTTCACTTGAGGCTTGTTGGGATGGGGGGAGAAAGGATTGGAGGCTGAGTTTTAGGGTCTAGCTGAGCCTCAAAACCAAAACCATTGCTGTCGAGTTGATTCTGAGTCATAGTGACCCCATAGGACAGAGTAGAACCATAGGGTTTCCAAGGCTATAATCTTCACGGAAGTAGACTGACATCTTACTTCTGTGGAGTGGCTAGTGGGTTTGAACCGCTGACCTTTCGGTTAGCAGCCGAGCACTTAACAACGACACCACCAGGGCTCCTAAGCTGAGCCTCAGTGGGCCAGATTTGTTCCCTCACTGTGGGCTTAGCTCCGTCTGACTCCCACCTCCACATCCCACTTCATGCCTTGCGGGAAGGGGTGTTGAAAGCCCCCACTCTGACCTCAGAAGATCCCTCACACACCCTTCCTTGGCCGGGCACCAACCTCCTTCCTTCCCTCCCAAGCCTCTGCTAACCTTCCTTGCTGCTGATTGTAGTCAAGCCTTGGATCTATGGATTGAAGTTTAGGCTGAAACTGATGCTGTTACCAGTGAGCTGAGAGTATTTGGGCCACTTGGCTTCAGTGTGGCCCACACCCTGGGCACTGGTGCCAGGTCCAGCTGAGAAACTAGAACCATCCCCTCCCTCTCTCTGTCTCTCACCCTGTCTCTGATTGTCTCTATCTTCTGTTTTCACTAACCTCTTCCCCATCCCAGGCCTGCTGGGTGGGAGGTTCCATGTGACTAGCTAGGTGGAGAGAGTGACCCCACAAGGACTCTCCCCTCTACACCTACCCTGTCCTCTAAAGTCCTCCTGACTGCCAGGTCTACTACCTGAGTCCTCCAAGGCAGAAGGTGGGGTCTGCCAACTGTATGGACACTATCCTGAGAAGACCCTTGCCATGTCCTGCCTTTGCTCAGTGTCATCTGGCACAGGATGGAGATGTTGGCAGTCTCACATGAGGCTGATGAATCGAAAACAGCAAGTTGGATGAGTTGCTTCTTTGTGAATGCCTTCGATATACCAGATCTCTCAAAGCATGAGCGTGTGTGAGCGTGTGTGTGGCAGGAGGCTGGAGACCCTGGTGTGGCTGGTGGAGAGGACTGCTGGGAGGGGTCCTGGAGAGGGACAGGGGTCTCCAGCCTCTCTGTAGCATCTGGGCCAGAGCGGTCCTCCTCTAAGAGGAGGTGGGCCTGGGGGTTGCTTCCTTGCAGCCTCAGTTTCCCTTCTGCCTTTAGGGAAGAGCTTTGGAGTGAGACACTCCTGGGCTTGTATCCCAGCCCTGGGTTACTTCTAACCATGTGGTTTCTTCCTTGTGGCACAGGGATCATTACCTCAGGATACTTGTCCCCCAGGGTCACCAAGACCTCAGGTTAAGGGTCAGGCACTGAGTAGGCCCTCAGAGTATGGGGGTCCCTCCCCACTCCCCCCTACCTCTGAAATCCCTCCACCTCTCAGCACCCTTGAGTACCTTTTTAACCAATGTTTGGGCTATGATAGGAAGGAGGTTGGGGTAGGAGCCATAGCCTGGTGCTCTCCCTCCCCTCACTCCAACCTGTCTTCAGCTGGGAATCAACCCAGCTTGGGGCTTGGTGTGCAACGGTAAGGAAAAGGCTTCATACAGTCTCCAGTCAGCCCACAAGCCTCCTAGGTGTTGCTGTGAAGGAGTAACAATGTGGTGGGAGGAGGGGCCGTCACATTGGCCATTGCCTCCAATATCTCCCCACTCAAACAATGTGCCTACAACATGAATCAGATCATGCCATGCCCCTGCCCAGAAACCTTCAATAGCTCTCCATTGCCTCCAGAATAAAGTGCAGGCTTCTTAGCCTCATGGTCTAAATTGTCCACAGTCTGCTCCAATCTGGTTCCCACTTCCTTTTTGGGCCTCTTGAAGTCCCTTCACTCTACCTACAAAACAATGCCCTGTTCCCCATAGTCCCTCAGTACCCAAAAGTCTACAGACTTTATTGGAGCAGTTCCCATTGGAATGCTTTCCCTCCTACTCCCATTCCCAAGTCCACCTCACTGATGCCACCCCGCCCTGCCGGCCCAATCTGATTCCCTCTGGCTGCAGTGTCGTCCCTTACGCCTGTGTCAGACTCCTCCACCAGAGGGCGATAGACGCTGTGGGCACAAACTAAATGGAAACCAGGATTGGCCACCTCCTGGGGCCAGCCTCTCGACTGTGCTGGCTCTGGACTTCCAGCCTGGCATCCTCACCACTGGACTTCAGAGCTGCAGGGCATGTTTTGTCCCCTTCTCTGCAAAGCTGAGACACTTTGAGATTTGGGTGAAAATTACAAAACTAACCTCTTAATGTTTGTACAGTGCAATAAGTTTACCAAGCACTACTCATGTCCTTGGGGTCCCCAGAACAGGGCTTAGTCAGCCCATTGTACAGGTGGGAAAACATGTCTTGATCACTGCTGTATCCTACAAGGTCTACAAGTCACAGGTGCAGAATGCATTGGCTAAACCAAGGCTCAGAGACAGCAAATTTGATGAGGCGGACAGGATTCAAACCCAGAACTCTCTGACTTCCAGGTTAGCATTTTTCCTCCACACCAGTTTTTTTGATCATTCAAGATCTTGCTCTAACCCTCCCTCACAGCCCCTGGCTCTGAGGAAACCGCAGGTGGGAACTCAGGCTTAGGACCCCAGCCCCAAGTCCCCATGTGCTGTTTCTGGGGACAGGTCGCTACCCCCTCTGACCACAGCTTTCTGTAAAATGGTCAGGCAGTGGCTTGTCTGTCTTCACAGGGTTATTGTGGGATGAAACGAAATGATGGATACAGAACCCCCTCTTTGCTAGGAGACCAGGGCCCCAAAGGCTCTTGGCCTGTCTCTTGGGGTCTCGGAGGGGGAATATAAACACCCAAATGTCTCACTCAATCCCTCTCTGGGGGAAGAAGAGAGATCTGGGGGTCTTCTTCCTCAGGCGCCTCCAGCCCTTGCAGCTGCTAAAAGTGATCTGGCTCCGTCGCCATGGCAACGAGGGCCAGCCTCCTGCAGGGCTGTTCCCCTTGCCAGACGCCACTGACCTCACTTAGGATGATTACCTTTCGGCAAATAAAATAATTGTGTTAATAAAGAGGCTGTTTGTCTCTTTGTCCCGCACCCTGCTTGGCCTGTTCCCACCCTCACCTGGGTGAAAGAAAGGCTTCCCCCAGCCTTCTCCTACCCCTGGCCCATGGCTTGCCTTACTCTTAATGGTCATCTGAGACCCTGAATGGTTTTTATTTTTACCATCTCTCGCCTCCCATCTGCCTTCTACCCCCTTGCCCCAATGTCTTTGCTGAAGCTGCCCAACTGAGATAATACCATTCTTTCTATCTTCCTTGGACATATTTTTGAATACAACTAAGCCTCACGGCCGTTGTAATAATAAGTTCTATCTATTGAGTGCCTACTGTGTGTTATGGAGTCCTTGGGTGGTGCAAATAGTTAACACGCTCAGCTGCTAACCGAAAATTTGGAGGTCTGAGTCCACCCAGAGGCACCTCAGAAGAAAGTCCTGGAGATCTACTTCCTAAAAATCAGCTATTGAAAACTCTATGGGGCACAGTTCTACTCTGACACACACGGGGTCACCATGAGTTGAAGCCAACTGGACAGCAACTGGTGGTACTGTGTGTTACATCCTTGACTAGCCTCTTTGCAAATGTCCTCTTTTTAATCCCTATAACAATTGTGTGAGTTAGGAGCTTCAATACCATTTTACAGGTGAGAAAACTAGGGTCCTAGGAACTAAAATATATGTTCTATTCAGACACTCACTGTTGGCTCAGCACTGGGCTGGGCTTCCAGAGGGGAAGATGCTACAGGACCTCCAGGAGGCTCAGAATCCAGGCTGGGGGAAGGTGGACATAACCACAAAAACCAGAGATGCAACATGCAGTGTGACCAGTGCTCTGAGAGACCAGGAAAACGACGAAGACCCGGCAGGAGGTGCCCTGCAATCCAAACTCCATGACAGAGGCCCCAAGGGTGAGGAGGAGGGCAAGGCTGGCAGTTACTGAGTCACTGTTAAGCAGCTGGTAAGCTCTGCTGAGCACTTCCCATTTGCTGTCTCACGGAATGCTCATTACAACCCCATTTTACAGATGAGGAAATGAAGACTCAAAAGGTCAGGTGAATTTCTCATGGTCATACAACTGGTGTGGAGCAAGGATTCAAACCCTGGCCTCCTAAACCCCATGCCTGCTCAGTGCTCTTGGGCCTTCGTCAGGCTGCCTGCTGGATGAAGATTGGAAAGATGGAGGGAGGGAGAGAAAAACCTGAAACAGGCTGGGCTGAGCAAGGCATAGTGTGCAGGCTCCCTACACAGGGGTAGGGCCTCTTCCTGGTCGACCAATGCCTTAGCCATCATTCATTAATGGAGACTCTCATTTAAAATGAAGACTTGCCAAAGAGGGGTTACAAAAACTGTGGCCGATTTGCAAAGTTTATGTGTCACCAATGAACACAAAATAACGCAAAGTGATTGGGTTATTTGAAAAGTCATTTCAAGCCTGACAAATAATCAAGTCAGGGCCCTGTGGGTGGTGTCATCCTGTGATGTGGTGAAGCTTTCAAATTGTGAGGGGACTGTGACTGGGGGAATTGTGTCAGTTGGAGAGAATGTCAGAAGTCTAGATTTCAGAGCCTTTGTGAATAACGGTCCCAGGCTAGAGACCCTCCTTTTCTGCACCCCACCCTGCCCCAAGGAGAAGCCTTGCCCCTGACAAAGCGAATGGACCTGGCAGGCCAGGTGGCAGCTCAGGGCACCCGTCGGGCACACTAGGTGGCGCTCTGACATTGGTCAATCCTCCCAGTGCTTGGCTGTTCTGTCTGTGGCCAGAGGGCAGGGCGCGAGTGGCTCTGAGGGGAAGCAGGTCCCACAAGACCTGACACCAGGGCTAGGTGAAGGGCCCATGGAGGTGTCAGAAGCCAGGCTGGGGAGCAGGGTGCTGCTCCTCCCACCTGTGACCAGGTATGTGCCATCTCCTCCTGGTCATTCATGGGGCCCCAAACAGTGGGGGTTGAAACCATAGCTGTGGGAGGGACAGAGAAATGAGGGGAGGCTGGGTAGGGTTGGAGGTGAGTGTGGGGCTGCATTGACAGGGCCTAGCATAGCAGCCCAGCACTATGTGGGTGCCCTGAGCTGGGCGAGTGCATGCGGAAGCTGTTCTGTCACCAACCAGTGAAGTCCAGATTTCTAAACCTGGAGTTGAGCTGAGGCAGTGTGAGTGGGCTGGGGCTGGAGGCAGGTAAGAAGCTCAAGGGGGTTACCCGTAATGCCTCCAGCTATTATTAACGGGGAGGCCATGGGGGATGTTGGTGAGGGAAAAGCCTTGGTATAAGGGCAGGACACAGGCACAGGACTCAAAGAACTCGGATTCTTGTCCCTGTTTAGCTGTGTCTGAGCCACATGATCTTGGGCAAGTCACGGAGCTTCATTCTTTGTGAAATGGGGATAATAATATCATCTTTCAGAGTTGTTGGGAAGCTTAAATGAGATAATGTGCACGGAGGCACTCTGTATGCCAAGCATGAGGCCTCTCTCCTTGTTCTGCCTGTTTGCAGAAATGGCAGCTTGTGTCTCTTCCCTGCCTGCAGGTCCTGGCAAGTACTCAGTGCTATTGGCAGATTAATGCCTGTGGGTGGAGGCAGCTGGAGTTGGCAGCATCCCAAAGGGACCTCCAAAACCTCGCCCTATAGGAGACTGTCCTTGAAAGACTCCTTCTCTCAGAATTTAGCATGTTCCCTGTTTGAAAACACACATCTTGGAGCTGGGCCTGACCACCCCACATGTCTGTCTTTAATCTTGCCCTTTGCAGGCCCCTCTGCATATGTCTGGGGCTCTGGGGGATCTAGAGGAAAGGGCACCTGCAGGACTCCCTTGGGGGAGAAGGAAGTAAAGGGGCAGACTTACCACAGGCCTCTTTTCCAACAGCCAGCTTGCCTATTCCCTCATATCTGGCACAGCTGGGAAACTGAGGCAAAGTGGAGCCATGGGCACAAATCAGAAATCCCTGAATGCTGGTAGGTATGTGGAGTTAGGTGGTAAATTCACTCCCTAGCCTCCTTGGGGGTCTTGAGGGAGGCTGGTACCCTGAAGTCCTGGGGGAGAGGTGTTGGTTTATTGGCTGGGGACCGGGAAGGAGTTTGGAGAGAGATGGGCAGAAAAGATCTGGGACAAAGAAGTCGAGGGAAGGGGCAGCGGGAGCAGCCTTATGCAGCTGATAGCCATTCTACAAATGTTTACTGAGCACCTAATGTGGACCAGGCATTGTTTTAGGTGCTGGGGATTCAAGGGGACCCAGACAGATAAGGTCTCCTCCCTGGAGAAGGTTCTATCCTTCCCTCTGGTAGAGGAGACTGTGGACTCTGAAGTCAGGCTGCCTGGGGCTTGTGTCCAAGTGGCTTCTGCAAATGGCCTAACCTCTCTAAGTCCCTGTTTCTTCGTCTGTAAAATGAGAATAATAATAATATCTCTCTCATGGGACTGTTGTGAACATTAGCACCAGGCCTGGCATTTACTAAATGTGAACTGCCGGACTTGTTGTCACAATTATTATGATCACTAGCCTGGATCTGTGCTTTGGAGAGTGTGGCCTCGAGCAAATCCCTCACCTGCCTTGAACCTTGAGTTTCTTACCTGAGAAATGGGTTCATAACACCTGCCTGCCTACCTCCACAGGACCCTGCTCTGAGGCTTAAAACCAAATGAGATAATGCGTGGGGAAGGGCTTTGTAAATGACATCATACACAGACAGAAAGGGGTGATTTAAATGGTTTGGGGTGTGTGTGTGTATGTGTGTGTGCATCAGAGATGGAGCATTTTTGCTCCATCTTTCCTCAGGCCACCTGATTTTAGGTAAGTTATCGGATGGACCTGTGACAGCCTGGGCGGTTCACGTCAGGACGTCTGCTCCCGGAGTCCTGGGGCGGGAACCGAGGCACTGGCAGAGGTTTGGAGATGAGAGCAAGGCTGAGAACTGCAGTTTCTCCAAAGGCCTTAGGGAAGTCACAAAATAAATCTCAGAGATTGAGATGGGATCAGTTCTCCCCCCTCCAGACCCCGCCCCCAACTCTGGGCTGGGAGCTGGGCAGGGCTGTCTGCAGAAGTCAGAAGTCCTCTCTCGCCTCTCCCCCACCAGGCCTAATTCCTGCTGCCAAACGACAGAACAACCCGGGGAAAATAATACAGTCATGCTCTATGCCAGAGGTTTCGATGTCTGGGCCTCCTGGCTCCTCGTGCTGAGAAGTAGAAGGTGCCTGCTCACCTCCATTGGCGCCCTTTAGTGCTTGGGACCCTGACCTGCCCACCCAACCAGCCGGCTGAGTAGTGGAGCTGGGCAGGGTTCAGCTGAAGAAGGCAGAGAACAGTGAGAGGAGGCCCCCATCTAGGAGGATTAGGATTGGTGGCAGTGTCAGCCATATACCCATGTCTAACTTTCCTCTCCCCCAGGAAAGGAGGAGTAGGAGGCAGTGTGGTAGAGTAGGAAAAGCATGAGCGATGGGGTCAACCAGCCTGGGTTCAAATCCCTTATATCTGAGGTGTCCCAGGTATGATGTGATAATAGTAGGACCTACTCTGTGAGGTTGATGTGCAACCTTCATGGGATAACCCATGGGAGGTACCTCAGACTATGAATCTAAGCCCCATCTACAGGGTCTGTTAACTGGGATGTAGGCAATTTTGTGGCCTCCCATCCCCCTTCCTCCCCTACTGCTTTTCTCAGCTCATTGGTGGATTGATTATGTGAAAGGCATCATGGGAGATGAGCAAGATACAGCTCCTGTCCTCAGGGAGGATGCCATCCAGTTGGGGGATAGGATTTGATCAGAAAAGTGCAGAGTGTATTTCCTTTAAGGAGCTCTGGCAGTGCAATGGTTAAGTGCTTGGCTGCTAATGGCGGTTGGAACTCACCCAGCAGCTCTTTGAGAGAAAGACCTGGTGATCTGCTTCCATAGAAAACCCCACGGGCAGTTCTACTCTTTCACATGGGGTGCTGACTTCACACAACCTAACAACAACATATTTTCTTTGCAGGATAGCGGAGAAGAGCCCTTCTGGCTGGGAGTTTGCAAGAAGGCCTCGCAACAGATGAGCAACATTAAACTCGGTTTCTCAGGGCGGCTCAGACTCTACAGGTGGGGAGGGAAGAAGGGATACCTGGTGGAAGAAGGGATAGCTGGTGGAAGGGATGGCACGGACAAAGTCCTTGAGGTGGGAAAGCTGGGGACACATCCAAGAAACTGCAAATAGGCTGCTTTCCTCGAGCAAAAGAAAGTGAGATCAAATGGAAAAGATGATTGTTCCAGATTCTTGGATTATTAAAGCAAAAGTGGAATTTATTAAGAAGAGAGTAGGAGGCTAAAGAATTTGGAAAATTACTAAAACGTTCTTTCAAATCCCCAAATTTGCTCTGCTCCCTCAAGATGGCCTGCCTCCTTTTCCCTCCTCCTTCACTTACAAAACGTCAATGAAGGAAAATGTCTCCCAAAGAGCACCCCTTTCCCTTCTTCCTCCCTCTCTCCCTCAGCTTATCAAGTCCTTTCCCTTACTCCATCCTACCCCTCAAGGAGTAGGGGGGTGTTGGCAGAAGGTTGGTGGAGAGGTGGTCTCCAAACTGTCCCCAGCTAATAAATGAGGATAGCCTGTGCTTGGAGGTGTAAGGGGACATGTTTCATCCTTGGGTCCTCAAGAGGAGATACACTGGGGAGGAGGGTCCTGTTCTTTTCCTGGTACTTCCACATGATGTCACCACAGGTAGGAGATGGTGTTTGGGCAACAGAGATGCGAGAAGGAGGAAGAGGGAGGAGAGGAGGCCAGAGAAGGAGGAGACGGAGAGAAGAAGGGGCGAGGGAGGAGACGGAGGAGAAGGAGGAAAAGGACAGTGAGGAGAAAAAGGAGGAGGAAGAGGAGAGAGAGAAGAGAGAGAAGAGGGAAAAGACTAAGAGGAGGGGGAGGAAGAAGAGTGAGAGGAGGCAGAGGAGGGGAGAGTGGGAAAGTGGGGGAGGGAGGAGGCAGAGGAGGACAGAGAACCATGGGAAGGGGGGAGGAGGAGGCAGCAGACAGTTGTCAGAGCTGTTGAGGCTTATTTTATTTGTCTTGTCCCTGGAGCAGGCTGGCAGAGTCTGCCCCGACTGATGATGGAGGTGGGCCAGCGGGAGGCCAAAACATGGGCTAAAGGAGGAGGCCTCGGGGGCCTGTTGGCCTGTTTTCCTCGCTGCTTCTGACTCTGTCTCCCTCTGACGCTGTCTCTTGCTAGGATTCTCTTCCTCTCTCTCTGTCTTTCTCACGGTCTCCGAGACAAATCCCAAGTGACTCCTTGAGCTTCCCTGTGAGCTACACGGAATAGGGGTGATTTTTGTTCCTTCTCATTTGGGATCGGTGTTCGGGATTTCTCATACCCAGTTACTGGGAGGTGCCTTTGGTCCTGTTTTCAGGGGCTACAGTGAGTGAAGAGCCTACATTTCTCTCTCCCTCAATTCTTCCAGAGCCCAATGGCTCAATGGGCCACCAGCTTGAGCCTCCGCTGAGAATCTTTAAAGCTCCAGATCCCCTTCTGCTAAACCATTTTTTGTTTTTTTTCTTATATGGACTTACTCTGAGAAGCACCTATAGAGCTTACACTTCTAAATATTCTGATAAATTCTTTCTGGATTTTTTACTGCCTTCAGGAGCATATTTGTTGCAGAGTACCTGACAGGTCTGGAGCACTGTGTGATGGCTTTCACATCTTTGCCCTGATTCATCCCACAGTACTGGGAGTAGGGGGCTTGCTCTCCTTTTACCAAGGGGAGGACAGAGACTTACGGACCGCTGAGCCTGGAACTGAATCAGTTCTTCTCTGCGCTGGTGCAGGGCTCTTGCTCCAGGGCTTTGCCTCAGGTGCACCTGCCCTTCTTCTGGGTTTCCTGCTTTCACCTAATGTCAGCTCCAGCAGACATTTTCAGGTGGCAGAGCCCACTGTCTTGTCATTTTAATGGCCACATGGCATTCCATCATGTTGATGGATCATCATTTGTTTGGTCACTCCCTCGTTGTTGGGTATGTGAGAGGTGTCTAATTTCTTGCTATAATAAATGCAATGACTGTGAGTATTTGGTACAGATTGCTTTCACCATCTTATTCAACTCCAGTATGTTTCACGAGTAGGTTCAGGATTAGAACCCGGGGCTCTGCCTCTAGCTGGTGTTGGTGGTCCATCCCTGGTATCTTGATAAAAAAAGCAGGATCAATACAGAGATGATGGCAACCACCTCTTTGTGGCTGATTTGGGATTGATTGTTATTTCACCCTTCCTAAAAATGGGAAAGAAATCACATGAAGGGAACATTGAATAGATCCCAATGGCTTTGCCAGCAACACGGAGAAGCCTCAGATCTACAGAGCTCTATGCCTAGAAGGGACTAGCAGGATCTCCTTTAGGGCTGGCATATTGATGTGCTGCAAATCCTGTGTGTGCACATGTGTCAAAACCTGGACCCACCTAAGCGACACATAACATGGCCAATCTCAGCAATTCCTTGGAGCCACCATGCAACGAACACTGAGGGCTGAAATGACCCAGAGTATCAACCTGCATCAAGCATGAGCCAGGGAATTTAACATTAGCCAAATGGCTAATGTTACCATTAGCTGGTTTAACACAGAACGGCTAATGCATATCCCAAAACAAATAACAAGATTTAGAGACTGAACATGGTAAATGGTCTAAACCACAGACTGAACTTTAGCCATAACATGTCTGCTTGGTGTAAAGTGTACATTTTTAAACCAAGTGGACAGTTTGAGAAAAGGGATCAACTAAAGGTTGTTGTTGGGTGCTATCCAAATCTATTTGGACTCGTAGTGACCCCATGTGACAGAGTAGAACTGCTCCATAGTGTTTTCTTGGCCAGCTCTTTCTCCATGGAGCCGCTGAGTGGGTTTGAACCGCTGGCTGGGTGGGTTTGAACCACTGGGTAGGTTCAAACTGCCAACCTTTTAGTTAGCAGCCAAGCTCTTAACTGTTTGTGCCACCAGGGATTGTTCAACTAAAGAACAGATCATTATTTCAGTTCCAGTGGAGGGAGGCTGGTGGTTAAGATAGTGAGTGGGGTTGGGAGCCGAGATGCCTTCTTGGAGTGTGAGGCTCGCACGAGCTGGTGAAGAAGGGAAGCAGAGGGCCTGGGTCACTGTGGAGGGATGAGGAAGGGGCAGATTCTCCTGATCTGGGAGAGGTGAAGGCCCAGAGCAGGAAGGGATGTGCCTTGGGTCAGGATTGGATTCCTGTGGAGTTACAAGCATCTGAGCCAAGCAGCCTCCTGGTTTTGCAAAGCATGGATATTAATAAGGGTGATTAGTAATCATGACATGTGAATAATAATGGGGTGGTTAATTGTCCTGGTTATGATGAACAGCAGTCACTAGGGGACGATGGGGAGTTGCCTCCCACCCCCCACCCCCACATGTGAGCTGTTCTTGGTGGCTGCTTATGAGGTGGCAGAGCCAGCAAGCTGGGGGTGGGGGTGTGGTTCACAGTATTTATTGTTTTTATTAACCCTAATAAGAAGAATTTTAAAATTCATTTATAATTGCTTTTTATAAAATTATACAAATACACATACAGCAGAAAATTGGAACTTGAATTTCTGAATATTCATATTCAGAAATATATAAGGAAGAAAACAAAAACAACTGTAAACATTTTGGTGTATATCCTTCTAATCTTTTCTTCTACACATGCATAAACATAGCCATAGACTAATTTTAAAAAACAAAACATAATTGGGATTATATTCTACGCATTTTTGGATAACTTTTTTGCCCCGCCTCACAAACACTTCACATACCCTTCTCCATGGTATTAAGTGGTCTTTGAGAATGAAGGGAACATTATTTTGGGGGCAGGGGACTCAGAAAGAAATCTATCCTTTTCTGCCTCCTCCAGTTTGGGGAGGCTGGGGGTCTTCAGCACCATGGGGGTCTTCAGTGCTGGGGTAGGGTGGGGTAACTCAATGGGCCCCTTCAGATCAGGAAGTGAGGCAAAGAAGGGGGCAGGGCTGCTTTTCATCCTGAGCTTGATGAAGGAAAGTATCTTCTGATATTTTCTAGACAGCAGCCAGAATTTTCCACTGGAGATAACTAGAACCCAATGCCAGTGCTACTATGTGCTCCTAGAGGCATTCTGAACTCTTCTGAGCCTCAGTGTCCCCATCTGTTATGCAGAGGAATTAACTCCTACCTCTTGCCCACTTTTTGAAGGGACACCACTAAGGACTGAGATACAAGTCCACTCTGGAAGCTTAAAAACATTAACTGTGAAGCTCCCATCAAATGGAAAGAGAGAAACATCAGGATTACGGAGGGAGGAGGCAAGAGACCGAGTTTCCCACTGATTGCCTGTGTGGCTGGAGGGAACTCCTGTCCTCTTGTTGGGCCTTACTTTCCTCCTTTGTAAATTACAGAGCTGCACTGAGCATCCTTAGAGCTTCCGGCTCAGAACTCCAACTTCTCTGATAGGCCAAGTTGGGCCCTATTGTGGGCTTTCCAGACATCTTGTTGGTGTGCTGGTGTCAGAGTAAGGGAGGGTCAACAATGCTGCTGTCCTTGGGGAAGAGGTTACAACTGGAGCCACAGACTCTCTGCTCCATGGCTGGGCCACTCTGGAGAGAGCATCTTCTGGTTTGATGGAGATGAAGGATTGATTATTATTTCACCCTTCATAAAAATAGGAAAGAAATCACAGGACAGAGAATGTTGGCCAGATCCCAAAGACTCAGATCCACAAAGCTCTGCCTGTGACTAGGCCTACCTCCCTCCACCTCTGCACCACTGGCACCCCCCAGAACTCACAGACTAATGGAGGCGGCCCCCATAGGACCACTGGCATTTACATGCTTGTTAATTTGTTAGTATTCTTTTTTAAAATTTATTTTATGTGTTTTTGTTGTTGTTAATATATACAGCAGAACATACACCAATTCAACAAACTGTACATGTACAATTCAATGACATTGATTACAGTCATATGGTGCTTAACATCCATGATTAAAAAAAACCTGTTTCCATCTAGTCAATTCAGACTGATAGCAACCCTGTAGGACAGAGTAGAACTGCCCATTAGGGTTTCCAAGGAGGCTGGTAGATTCGAACTGCTGACTGTTTGGCTAGCAGCGGAGATCTAACCACTGCTATCCATGATACATAAATATGTTCGGTGAAGTAGGATATTATGTGATTTGGACATTGTGTGAATAATGGCACTCCTGTGGCTGCGGCTCCTGCGGCTCCACCTCTGAGCACTAAAGCCCTATTCCTGTACCCCAGACATTGTGCATACCGGTAACGGCAGCTGCCCCTTGCTCCAGAACACCCCCCTCCCTTGTGCTTTGGCGTGGGTGGGAGGCTTTCGTGTTGGCTCGTGGGTGGTGATCCCTCCGCGGGGATTGGCGGTTAGTCCACCTGTGGCGCCACCATCCTCGCATCATTGTAAGCCAAACCCACACCAGGGATCCCACCCACCTGGGGTGAGGGGGCCTTCAGTCTTACATGAGCTTCCGGTTCTGATTTTGGAGCCTTAACGAATGTAGGCAATTGGCAATCTTCCAGCCCAACTCCTTTCTTGTGCAGACGAAAAGACCCAGGAAGGCACGCATTCATGACAGAACAAAGATCAGAATCCCAGATCTCTTATTATTCATTGCTATGTAGGGAATAAAGTAAAGAGTTTAACCTTACGGGACCACGGACGTAATATGTGGTGGCAGGTTGCCCAAAGGGACATTATGCTGTGCATGACTGTACATTCTTCAAGTTGTGCAACCATTCTCACCCTCCTTTTCCAAATTGTTCCTCCTCCCATTATTTGTTAGTATTCTGAAGCTATTTTCATTCATTCATTTATTCAACCACTTGACAAATGAGAATGACTTTTTAAAAAATCTGCTTAATGAGTAGCATTCCCAATATCTATTTGCTATGTGACCATGGGCAAGGTGCTCCCCCTGTCCTTAATGTTCTCATTTGTAAAACGGGCTGTTATAATGGGACCTATCTCACAGTGTTGATGTGAGGACTAAAATAAAGCAGTAAATGTAAAGCGCTTAAAACAGTACCTGGAACATAGTAAGTGCTCAATAACTGTTAGTTATCATTATCATCATCATCAATACTGTTATTATTCCTGTCACCGTGCCCTTCACTGTGGAGAAAGAGATGATGTCTCAGATGGCCGCCATACATGACTAAAATCAGCTGCAATGAGCCCTTCGGTCTGGACAATCTCTGGGAGCACACAGAAGGGGTGCTTCCCTCTGGATGAGTAGGATTTTGACAGGCAGCCGCCCCAATGCCCACTCCCAGCTCTGATCCCCCACAAGACCTGGCCCGCAAGACTCGACCCAGAGTGCACCCTGGTCCAGTCCTTAAAAAGCTGAGCCCGCCCCTCCTCCAGCTCTTCCTTCACTGCGGCAGCACGCAGGCTGCTTGGAGAGGTGACAAAAAATTAAAATAAAAGCTAAATGAAAAAGAAGATTCCCATTTCCTCTCCCCATCGCACTTTCCACCTTAATTTTATCGCATCTTCCTTCTCGTTTTATTGACTTTTAGAAGCCGTGCCGCAAGATTTAGTGTGGAGCACGAGGGTACGGAATAATCCCGGCGCTCCTCTTGTCTCCAACTCATGCTGCCGGGGGCAGGGGTGGCAGGGGAGGCAGGGGTGAAGGGGCCGCCCCTGGTGTGAGACCCTGAGACGGGGAAGCTCCAGGGCGCCAGAGATGGGGGAGATACCCCCTAGGTGGGGCTGATGGTGGCGATTGTCTTTTCTCCCCTTCCTGGACCCGTTTCCCGCTGACAGAGACAAAGAGAAGGAGTCCCAACCTCGCTCATCAGGCCAGAAAACAGAAATCAGAATTTATACTTCCTGCTCTGGCTTTAAAGACAACTTCAGAGAACTCCTCCTCTCCAGTCCCCAGACTCCACCCATATTTCCTGGGAGGAAGATTCCCACCCACCAAACAGATCTTTATTTAATTTTATTTTATTTCATGCTCTGTTGGTGCAAGGCATTTTTTTCCCCTCTTCTCCCCACTCTTCCCCCTTTCCGCTTCTATTTATTTTTCTGCTGCCCCCCCCCCCCGTCTCTAATATCATTTTCACCCACCCACAGCGACGCTGCGGGTTCGTAATTTTCTTCTGACCCTAATGGCTCCGGTTTCCCCTCAGTATTTAAGCGGAACAAGACAGAGGTAAGCGGCAAATAAACAGCGGTTCCTATTAACGCTACCAATTTCTGTTGATGGTGGAGAGGCTGCTTCGGAATTAACTGGGCTGTTGTCTGAGGCGGCGGAATGTCCGCCGAGCGCGGAAAGGGGCCAGCTGCCAGCGGCCCAGTACAGCCTCTCACCCTGTTACCCCGCCCGGGTTACACTGGTAGAGTGGGTGCGTGGGTGGGTGGCTGTGATTGCTGGTGTGCAAAGTGTTTGTTTGTTTTTCAAACAGGCCCCATCCCTCTTCTTGGCTTCTGCCTTTCACCTCTTTAGACTCGTGGTTCTCCAAGTGTGGTGCCCTGGCCGTTAGCCCCAGTACCACCAGGGAACTCATTAGAAATTTAAATTCTCCAGCCACCCCAGACCTACAGAATCAGAAACTCTGGGGCTAGGATCCAGCAATCTGTGTTTTTTAAAAACAACTTTATTGACGTATAATTTACATACCATAAAATTCACCCGTTTTAAGTATACAATTCAATGATTTTTTACTAAATTTATCGAGTTGCGCAACCCTCACCACAATCCGGTTTTAGAACATTTCTCTCACCCGGTTAAGATGCCTGGTGTCTGTTTGCAGTTAGTTCCCCCCACCCCCAGCCCTAGGCAACCACTAATCTACTTTCTGTCTCTATAGATATGTCTTTTCTGCATGGTCTTTTGAGTCATGCTTCTTTCATTTAGCGTAATGTTTTGTCTTGTTAACAGCTTTATTGAGATATAATTCACATACCATACCATACAACCCACCCATTTAAAGAGTACAATTCAATGGCTTTTAGTGTATTCAGAGTTGTGTAACCATCACCACCATCAATTTTAGAACATTTTCATTATCCCCCCAAAACACTGCACCCCTTAGCTGTCACCCCGCCTCCACATCCTCTATTACCCCTAAGCCCTAGGCAACCACTAATCTATTTTCTGCCTCTATAGATTTGCCTTTTCTGGACATTTCGTATAAATGGAATCATACACTATGTAGTCCTTTGTGACTCTCACTTAGCATAATGTTTTCAAGGTTCATTCATGTTGTGACAAGGTATCAATAGTTTGGTCCTTTATTTTGCTGAATAGTATTCCACTGTGTGGATATCCCAGAATGGATACCCAATAAGCAAGGTATGCACGGGATTACTTGTGCTTACTTACTAATCTGTACTGCCCAATTTCACCACATCTTTGTAAAACCCACGTGAAATATGGCACTACAGATTAGTAAGTAAACACAATTAAGCCCGTGCATACCTTGCTTACTGGTTAATCTGCCCCTGGATATACCACATTTTATATGTCTATTCATTACCTCATGGGCATTTGGGTAGTTTCTATTTCTTGAATATCACAAGTAATATTATAATATTATGAATAATAATATTATGAAGGCCCCCGACTTAATTCCCTGGAACCCCCCATCACCTCCTCTCATTGGAAGCACACCTCGAACACCACTGTCTCCCCGGCCTGCGCCCCAGAGCACTCCTGGCTTTCCCACCCACCCTTCCCAGGAGCAGGTCCAGGCCTTGGGCACCGTAGGCCATAGGCCACCCGCAAAAATCTTTGAAAATGCAAGGTCTTTTGGAGCCACCAGGTCCAACCTGACCAGATCCAGGGTGCGTCCCAGACTGGTGTGGGGCTGTAAACCCCCATTCCCCGGTGTTTCAGGAGCCTCTGCTCAATGCCCAGACCCCCTCCGGAAGGTGAGAGTGTCCTGTTCTCCCTGGCCAGTGTGAAACTGGCGGGCACCCCACGGCACGGGCTCTGTCTCCATCAACCCACTCTGCGCAGGGGAGGCTTGGCCCTCACACCTCTCCCCTGGGCCTTCTTTGCTCGCTCGCTCTCTCTCTCTCTCTCTCTCTCTCTCTCTCTCTCTCTCTCTCTCTCTCTCTCTCTCGCCTCTTTCTCTAGGATCGCTCTCATTCCTCTTCACATCCCCGCACCTTTTTGGGCCGCGAGGGTGGCACTCAGGTCGGCGCCACCCGCGCCGCCCGCCCAGCATTAAAGCTCCTCATTAGCTTGTTTGTTTTTATTGGACGCACAATAACCGTAATAGACGCCGGGCGCGCTCTCTAATTACGGCTATGAATATTCATCGCGCGGGGGTGGCTCTCGGCTGAGGGACTTCCCGGGGAGACACCCCTAGGGACTGGAGGCCCCGGGTAGGGGGAGGAGGAGGCGGGCGCGAGCGCTTGTCTCGGACCCCCGGCGCTGCGCTGGCTTCTAGGGCGGCCGCGCGAGGAAGAAGAAACTAGCGTTCCTGTGAGTCCACAAACCAAAAACCCAGCCACAAACTTCCGTTCTGTGCTGTTTCCTTTTCCTTTCCCTTCGGCTGCTCAGAAAGGGATCTGGTCAGTGATTTGGAATCTAGAGATTGTCCCACCGCACAGTGCGGATTCCACCCCGCTTCCTACTCCCAGCCCTGCTCACTGGGGGGCTGTGCTTCCTGGGCGTCCACCTGGGTCCTACTGACCATCTCGGATCTCTCTCTGTGTCTGTGTCTGGGTTTCCTTTCTCTGTCTCTCTTTGTCTCCCCATCTCTCTCTACCATGGGAAGTTCATGTTACAGAAACTCCTGGTGGGACAGTGGGATTGGGTGCTGTAAAGGGGAACGGGTGATTTGTGAATTAAGAGATTTAGTCACTTGTGGAATGACTTTATTTTATAGCGACTTCCTCCCCGACTGAGTGATGTTGCATGCATTGGTTGTATTTATTACTTAATAGCTTTTCTCAATTTTATTGTACTTTTTATGATACTTCTGGCTTTATGAGACTTCATAATTTTTCTCAGATTCATTAAATTCAGCTGAGGGTGGAGCTAATGACAGGAGCAGGTACCGGATTCCAAGATGGCAGGTGAGCAAGTGGGATGCCATCCTCCCCATCCTCCACTCCCTCAGGCCTTGGGCCTCTTATTGGCTGGTGGGGGGTGGTGATGGATCTTTGGGGGTGATCTTGGCTTGGTTTTCTCATCTGCAGGATGGGATTTCCAGGAGAATCTGGCTGGGAGCTTCCTGGCTGTTTCCCAGGCAGAGCCCCATCCCCAGTCATCCATTCTTGGTTACGGACGGACGGTATCTGATCTGGGCTTGTACTGGGCCCCTCCCTGCCTTCTCTTATTCTTTCCAACACTAATTCCTAGAACCAGAAACACTTCCAGACCACCTTCTCTTTTGTCTCAGTTTCCACTTCTAGATCACCCAGTCCAACCTCCTCATTTTACAGATGGGGAAACTGAGGCTCAGAAAGGGGCTGTTCCAGATTTAAGGATTGGCAGACCCACTTCTCCTTACTCTCAGTCCAGCTTTTTCTCCTGCTGTCTCCTGACTACCGGCGACAGCTTCATACCCTCTACCTTTGCCCCCGATTTCCTCCTGCCCCCCAATTTTATGTTCTGTTATGAGCCTCAGAGGGAGAGTATAATACAGTAATTAACATTTGTAGAGGACATGTGTTATGTCCTTTAATCTTCTCAACAGCCTGTTAGACTAGTTACTGACGAGGAAATAGAGGCACAGAGAGATTAAGCCATTTATTTGCTCAGGGTTGCGCAGCTAGTTAGCGGCCGGCTGGGGTAGAGAGACTCAAGGCTTCTGTACTCTGCAGAGACGTCATCTTTGCAGTCAAAGCAAAATTTCATGATGACTTCTTTCTCCAGGAATTCTTTTTTGTTGGGAGGAGGTGGGTAGTAAGATCAGATAGTCTGGAGGATAAACCAATCAGAGCAGGGGCTGTTAATTCCAGAGCTGTCATCTGGGTTGAGGGAGGGGGTAGGAAGGTAGAGAAGGAGGTGGGTCAGCTGTGGGTGGAAAGGATGATGGGTGCCAGTGCCCCCCACTAGCATCTCTGTCACCCTCAGGACCTCTGACGTCCAGTAGGGTTACATGGATGACTTTAATGACTTGAAGACCCTGCTCAGAGATTCCCAGGGACCTGAGAAAATTCTAGGCCTTTTCTATTTCCAAGGCTCCTTGTACATTTAAAAATGAATACCAAACAGGGTTGCAAAAATGTCACCTGATTTACATTCTACAAGTTAAACCACTTTTAACTCACAAAAGACAATGTGTATGATTGTGCTGCTCATAAAATCATTTCAAGATGCAGACAATGAAAACACAAGATAAGCTTCATGTGGGCAGGTGTCCTTCCCCGGTTCTGCTCACTATTGTAGCTCCATTGTCTAGAGCAGTGCTTGCTTGCCCCATACATCTCTGCTGCTATCTCCAGGCAATGTGGCCCAAGTGAGACTCAGGTTTAAAGCTATAGGAGAAATGTTAACCCTGTTGGGGTGTCCCTGTGGCTCTCAGCATAACCCCGTTTGGGGATTGTAACAGAAGTATAATCTGGGGCCTTTGGTGGCTGTGAGGCCAAAGTGATGCGGCCATCCTGAACTACCCCTCCCCAGCCCTTGCCTCGCTTGGGCCTTGCTGCTTCTACGCTGCTTCCCTTCCCAGCCATTCTCAGAGTTTGGCCCCTCAGGGAGTCCTCCTGGGCTAACCCTGCCAACCCCCATTACCCCCTCACCCTGTTGCTCAAAGGCTCAGTCTCAACCATATGTTCCTGGGCTGTGGACCCTGGCCAGGGAGGAGGCCCAGAGTTACTGCAAGGGGGTTTAGTTCTCTGATCCCCTAAGTGTGTCTAGCATTGCTTGGAAAAAAACAGAGACTGTCCTGCTTATGATCTGCCCCTCCCCGCCCCCCCCCCCCCCCCCCGCAAGAATATGCTGATGAATAAAATTAAAATTCCTTTAGAAAAGTGTGTCTGGATTTATCGTAGCTTTGGGTCATTAGGCATTTCCTCAAACTATAGATGTTAGAAGTACAGCCAGTCTTGTGTGTGTGTGTGTGTGTGTGTGTGTGTGTCTATGAGAGAGAGAGAGAGAGAGTTCATGTGGCTGGCAGGAGTGTTGAGTAATTTCTAGATGCTGTTAAAGATCTTTGGAGTCTGGAGAGTTGGACACTCCTGCTTTAGAGGGCATTGTCTTGGCCTGCTCTCAATCTGTTGAGTTACTCTCTCACATGGCATGGTGGCGGTGTGATGTGTATGTACTCAGAAAGTGTGTTCGGTTTCTCAGTTGAGACTAATAGGAATAACGTTCTTGAAGGCAAGTGTGGAAAGGGTGTGGAGTCAGGGGCCTAGGTTCAAATCCTGACTCTACCCACTAATCATTAGCGAGTGATCTTCAGCCAAATCACAGCCTCGCCAAGACTAATTTCCTCACCTGTAAAATGGGTGGAATAAAATCAGCTCCCTCAAGGGGTGGCGATGACCAGAAAAAAACCTTATCAATTATAAAGTGGCAGATCAGTCATCATGGTGATTACCATCACCCCTCATATTGCCCCTCAAATCCTGAACGGGCATGTAGTGGACGCTTCGCCAGTCTGTTGGATGAAACACAAGCCTTGGAATGACCAGCCAGACAGATAGAAGATAAACGGTCTTCCAGCTCCTACCTTGACCAGGTCCCCCGGCCCGAGTGAGGGCTGTGCCTCTCAGGCCCCTGCCCCGAGATCACTCTGCTAGGTGCCTCCATTACAGACCTCATGTACAGGGCTATCGAGATGTATTTGTAATTTTTATTGTTGTATCTTTTAATTTTAGTTTGCTCTCCCTGCTGTCTTGAGCAGGGGAGATAGGGAGCTGGTATTTATGGCTGCTCCCATGACCTACCTCTTAGAATGTATGTATCAGTGAATTTAATCTCCCCTGGTTTTATTTAAACTGTTTTTCCTGCTTCATTCTTTTCAGTTCTCCATCTGTAACTCCCTCTTGCCTGTTTCTCCCCGCCCTGACCCCCTCCCGTCATATGCCATCCTCTTTCCTGTGTCTGTTTTGGGGTTCTAGCGCTTTCTTCCTCTCCCTTCTCTGTCCTCCTCCTCTCCCTCCTTCCTCCCTCTCCTTCTCTGCCACTTTCTCCCTTCCTCCCCGTCTCCCTCCTCTGCTCGTCCTCCCGCCTGTCCTGGCCTGGGCCTTTCCACTTCGGGCTTCTGGGAGGATGAAGAGGCCTCTTGCTTTGAGGTTGCCACAGTATTTTCCTGCCTTTTCACTCTCTCTCCCTCCCTCTCTCTCTGCCCGGCTGCCTGATTGACATTTACAAATTACCCAGCTGAAAGTGTTCAATCCCTGACCTGCCTGTTTCTGTTCAGCAATGAGTGAGATTTGCAAGCATTTTGTCATATAATTACTGCAAATCCCTTGAAAATTTCCACAACAAGGCCATATGAATGGTAATTTGGGGGCCTCTAGCCCCCAGTTGGCTTGCCATATGACTGTCTGAGGCCAGAAATGCAAACCAGCCCCCAAGTCCTGCCTGCGTATTTGCTTTTTATTTCGGGGTGGGGGGCTTGTTGGCTGTTTTATTTATTTCCCCTAGAGATTTCTGAGAACACTTGAAAGGTACAGACACTCACACTTCTCCACCTTCCTTTACAGCGGTGTGCGTGCTGTAAAATATTTGGATTGGGAGATTTATTTGCTTTATGTGGGTGTATTTGTACTGATTTTATTGTATTGACTGGGTGCATTCTTTCTGCATTCTGCTACAGTTTTATTGTGTGCCAGTCCCAGGCATACATCACCTGCATTGTTCTTCACAAAAATTACGCCTCATTTCACTGTGTCTTGATAGGACTTACTGCGTTAGTACATAAGTGCAGAGATTTGCTGCTGTGGTAGCAGCTCCACGGCCTGGGACCGCCCCATCTCGGCAGCATCAGGACTTTGGGCAGGGCTGGAGTCATGGGCCCGTGGGTTTCTGTGGCCACCCCGTGGCCCCTGTGGCCTGGCAGGTGTGGCCCTTAGACCTGGGAAAGGGAGTGGATGATGGAGGAGGTGATTGGAGTTGGCTACGGGATAAAGGTCAATGGTCATGGGGCTGAAAGTGGAAGAGGCCGCAGCAGCGGAGCAGTAGGTTGAGTTGGGAGGGGGCCTTCATAGGGGGAGGGATGGTGTTAAGTTGCTTCTTGCCAGCATTTGCTAAAGTCCTGAAGCACTGGCTGGATTCCTCCCTGGGGAGCATTCATGGGCTTTTCATGGTCTCCCCTGGGGACTAATGCTCATGATACCTGTTGCCATTGAGTCAATTCTGACTCATAGCAACCCTATAAGGACAGAGCAGAACTGCCCCATAAGGTTTCCATTTAGTGACCATGAATTCCACACTTACCGTGGGCAGAGTGTGTGGCTGAAATCTTACGGCATTTTCATAAGTGTTCTCAAAGGAGGCATAGTTGTTCTCCCCTTTTGACAGATGGGGTATAGTGCATGGAGAGACTTGGCCACTTGCCCTGAATCACATATCTAGCGAGTAGGGGGCGGGGATTGGAGTTTGCCTGACACCAGAGCCTGCTTCTTACCCCTAAGGAGAGACCTGGAGGAAGGAAGCATGTACTGGGGATGGTGATTTAAGGTGGAGGGGTTTAAAACTGGAAAGGATCTTAGACACTCCCCCCACCTCCCACAGTTCATAGATGGGCAAACTGAGACCTCAGCAATTTACCCAAAGTTAAGCTGTCTGTTGGTGGTCAAGTGGAGGAGCCTTATTTTCCTTCTTCTTCTGGGACATTTTATAGGGTTGGGGTATGATGTTTGGGTATCTGTTTGGCCTGACTGGCCACTCTCTGTGCATCGCCGGAAGGGGATTGATGTCAGTCACACAGTGTGACCCCCAGTTCTCCGAGTGGGCCTCCTGAGGGCAGGACCTACCTATGGTGTGTGTGAGGTTGTGTGTATGTGTGTGAGTGTTTTTGTGTGAGTCTATGTGTATGCGTGCATGTGAGGCAGAGGGCAGCAGGAGTGTGATTCCGTCGGTGAGGTGGACCACCTGAGGTAGGCCTGGGCCCCTGCTCCCCTTGAAATTAGTGGTGGATTTGGATTGTGTATCCCCTCCTGGTTCTCCTGTCTGGTGGTTTCTGAGACCAGCTCCACTGGGACAATGCTTCATGGGGGACTCAGGGACAGATTTGGGCATGATCAGTTCCTAGGACTTCCACCGTCACCTTCTCATTAACACTTATTTGCCCTGGATGATAGTGAGTACATGAGAAATGCAGTTAGCTTGCCTTAAATGTCTCACTCCCTCCCCCCACCTTTGGAAAAAACCCCCAAAGATTATGTAATTAAATTTAAAAAACATGTTTTATGATAAACAATATTTCCTCATGGTTAAGTCCCATTTGTGAGGCAAGACTGTAATATTATATCTAGAAATGCTTTCCTTTGGGTATTAGCCATCCCTTCCAGTTAATTGTTTCTACCATTGTAACAGGAGCTTGTAATAGAAGGAAGTGGTCTTGCTTTCTGCCTCAGTAGCACCATCTCCAGGAGGGTCTTCTGGAAGGAGGCTCATTAAAGGCCGAAGCGGAGGCATGTTTGGGGTAGGGGTGTGCTCCAGGCCCTGCCCCATCAGCTGTTTCCTGGGAACAGCCCTGGGAGATGCTCTGAACGCAGGGCCACTGAAGGTGTGGCCAGGGAGGCCTCCGTGTGTGACCCAAACCCTTGTGCATGGACATGCTCACACCTGCAAACATTACAAAATGCAGGTGGACACACACTTGGACAAACCACCACATTCAGACACCAACTCACTTGTGTGTACAAATGCATGCAGACATGTGCACACTGTGGACCCTGCCTGCACACGTGGATTGAGGTCAGCCTGTGGCTTCAGAGTTCCCGCCTTCTCCCTCTGTGCTGTGTGACCTAAGGACACTCCTTTCCCTCCTGGGCCCCAGTGCCCTCTCAGTCGGTCAGCTAAGAGGCTCTACTAGCCCTAACCTCTGTGAGTCCTGCCTTTTCTCCCTATGGTATTTGTTTATCTTTCACTCAGGGTTTCTCAGAAGTAGGCATGAAGGGTGTCACTCCCCCTTCCTCACCTCCCTGTTCTGTGTCGTGGTACTCAAGCTCCCCACACTTCTCTGCTAGCTCTCCCTCCCAGGGGCTTTTCCTCACAATGCCAAGACCCCCATGGTGTCCATGGTGAGAACACAGTGCAGGCCACAAACATTGGAAAGTAGGCAGTGGATGAGTTGACTATGGCTCTTCCCTCTTCTCAACAGCCGCCAAAGCCATGGCCAGAAAAGCCTGAAATTCGGTGGACTAGCAAGCTTTAAGTGGTCTCCTGGGTGCCTGCCCCACCCCAATCCTGAACCTCCTCTCCCTGTGACTCTCCATACAGTGTAATGGCAGAGATTGCTCATCCTAACCAACCTGGAGCAATAATGGTGCAGGATCAGCAAAGGCAGGAGTCGGGGAGGGGGCAGGAGAGACGCCAGAAGGAGGAGCAGAATTAAGGCTGGGCTGGCAGAGAATGTGGAGCCTTACTGGTGCGGTGGTTAAGGGCTAGGCTGCTAACCAAAAGGTTGGCAGTTCAAATCTACCAGCCGCTCCTAGGAAACCCTATGGGGCAGTTCTACTCTGTCCTGTAGGGTTGGTATGAGTCAGAATCAATTTGACAGCAACAGGTAACAGGGTAGTAGAGAATGTTGGGTATTCTTAACCCAATCAGATAATCTGTGCCTCCCCTAGGGTGAGGTTCTTGACTCAGTTTCCCCTGACAAAGCCAGAAATGGAAATATAAAGTTTTGGGACAGGTGTTTGCATTTGGGTCCTGGATGGTTTTGCATAGCATCTCGTGTTTATTCCCCTAAATTAGCACCCTCAGTGGTGAAGAGGGGAGGAAGAGGGGGAGCAGGGTGGTAACCAAGGGCAACCCTCCTCCCCTCCCTCATCCTGAGTTAATGCCACTGAAGAGCTCTCCAAGGCCAGCGAATCACCCACATAATTATTCCCGGAGGTAATGGGCTTGGAGAGGTGGGGGTGGGAGTGGGCTGGGGGACTGAGGCGAGCTCGGGCCTAGGGGTTTGTTGAGGCAAGGGGAGCAGGCAGAGATCTGTGGTAGGTGGACAGGGACAGGATGTGGGCACTGGGCAGGTGTGGGCTCTGACTTTCACCCCCTCATGTCTGCTTTCCCACAGTGACGCTGAAGGTCTGACCTGGGGATGGGGAGGGAAGGACAGGATTCTGCTATGGCACGGTTTTTCCTTGCCCAAAGCCTGACTTCTTTCAAGAGCTGGGATTTGAGGGTTGAGTTTGTCTTCTATTATCTGGTTTAAAACCTACTCTGTGTGTGTGTGTGTGTGTGTGTGTGTGTGTGTGTGTGTGTGTGCGCGCATGTGTAACTGAAGGGTTTTCTAGTTTGGGTGAGGGGTAGGAGAAATAGAGGGGTAGGCCAAAATGAGGCACAGCTTTTCATGTTCTGCTCCCCTTTTGCAAACTTAAGTTCTTTCCTTAGAGGAAGGTATGTAGAGAGGGAGATGGGTTCAGAGGCCCCCTTTCCTAGACAGAGGAAGAAAACTGTAATCTAGGCATACAGCTTGCCTCTCTCACCCCATAACACATTTCTGTTTAGAGGTTGGAGGGAGTGTGAGTGTGCGTGTGTAGTTTTGTGTGTGTGAGAGAGACAGACAGACATAGAGACAGACAGGTGGTGAGGGGTTAGACTGGATACGACTTTCCTGGGAGTAGACAGGGGGACACTCTGAGGATGGAGCTAACTCCTGAGGCTGTCCCAGATTATGAGGCAAGATTGGGGAACAGGGTTCAATGGCTAGCCAACCATCGCCTATGCCTACTGTCATCTGGATGTTTCTCTGCCTCCTGCTGCCCCATCCAGCTCCAGCACAAATTTGCATTTAAATAGAGATTTTTTTTTTTTTTTAATGAGGAGGACCCAAGGGAGCCCCCAGACTATTAAGTTTTCTTCTGGGGGCTGTGCGAAGCCTTCTTCATTTGCCCGTCCACCCCAACCTCCTACCCCTCCTCCTCTAACCGTCATATTATTCTTTGGCCATATATCCTGAGGGCCAGATGAGACCCTGGCTCTGACAATCTGAGGGCACTTGTGGGGACAATGGGGCTGGCACCCCTGGGAAGGTAGAGGACTCAGAGTCCTCGACCCTATACCTCCTTCCCCTTTGTCTTCCTGAGGCCCCAGCCCCCCACCCTCAACTCCTTTAATCTCCTTCTCATGACCCTGGGGAGGTGGAGGGGCCCGGACTAGGGGTCCTGTTGCTGGTCCCAGGCTGCCAGCAATAGCAGCAGAATCCATATTATCATCATATTAGGTGAAATGCATTAGTTAGGAGGCAGGAGACTCGTTTTGAGTCCTGATTTTGCCATTCCCAGGCTATGTAACCTTGGGCAAGTCACTCAACCCTCTGAGCCTCAATTTCCTCATCTGTGGAATGGGGATTAATAATAGAATCCATCTCATGGGTCGATGTGAAGTTGAATGAGAAAACCTAGTAAATTGTTTAGCATAGTGCCTGGTAAACGATTATAGTAAACCCTCAAATTATCAAAAAGAGTCTGATGCTGTAATGGAAAGAGCAGGATTTGAAAGTGGAGAGACCTGGGCCTCTTTTCCTGAAGCCCTACTTACAGGTGGTGAGGGTTTGGCTTGAACTTTCCTCATCTGTAAATGAAGATTCTGAGTTAAAACTCATCTCAAGGGTTCTTGTGAGCATCAAATGCTCACAAACGGAAGGGCTCAGGGTCCCTGGCACACAGTCGGTGCTCAGTAAATGTTAGCTCTCCTCTTTTTCTTTCGTGGAGTGGGCAAGCTGGAAGGGTGCTCCAGGGACTTGGAGAATGTTTGGGACGTCTGGGGTCGGGGTAGGGGCTAGTGGGGGTGGGGTGGTGGGGAGCGGGGGTAGTGGGAGGTCCTCAGTAATCTGGATCTCAAGGGGAGAGGGTGTGGGTGGGTCCTTGGCCCCATCTGAGGAGCTGGGGAGTTGAAAGCCCTAGATGAGAGTGGAGGCCATCTTGGTCCTGCCCTCCGCCTTCCTCCTAGGGGCAGCCCCGGATGGTGAATGACACGGCATTGTATGCATTGGGGGGTCAGAGATGATGAGGGTGTCAGCGCACCTGTCGCTGATGGCTGAGGAGCTTGGGAGGGAAACCGAAGAAGAAAAGAGCAGCTCAGATGGCCTCCCCTGCCCTCTCCCCATCACTTGTCCTGGGAGAAGGAAATGAGACATGACAGGTCCCTGGCCGCGTGGGATGGTCTGAGAAGGGAGCCAGGGTGGGCATGGGAGGTGTATGTCAGTGCAAATGTGTGTGTGTCACCTGTTAATCCTGATCCACCCCTTCCCCCCTCCCCCAAGGTGCTGGCAGGCCCAGATCAGTCCTGGCATCTCAACTAGCAGAGTGACAGTGACAAGTTCTTGGATTAGAAAAAGTCTCAGTGGTTTTATCTCCCCTGGCTCCTCTTCCTTTCTTTTTCCTTTTCCTTCCCTCCTTTCTCGTCCACTGTCTTTCTCTACTATCTCAGTTTGTATTTGCCTTTTATTTTTTATTTTTAAGGAAATAAAGTCTTACAGACATAGTTGAAGGGCCCCGTCTCTAAAGCCTGGTGAACTCATGAGATGCCTCTGTGAGAATTAGGAAAAAGTACCTCGTCCACGAGGGCCCAGCCCTGTGGACATGGAGCTTAGCTGGTTAATGGGGTTTTCTGAAAACAATAAAAGGCATCCTTCCTCCTGGTGGGCACAGTCTCACACCAGGGCATGGCTAGCTCACTAAAGGCTGGACTTTAGCTTCCCCTGGTCCCTTGCGCAGTGAACAACCTGCACACCCATGTAGGGCAGCCCTAACCTCCATCCCGTCCCGCCCACCCTGGCGGCCACCTCTGTCCTGATGCAGAGTCGTATCCTTCACATGCACGTTACGTGTTTCCCCTCTTAGCTCCTCCTTCAATTTCCTCCTTCTTTCTCCTTTTCCCAGCCCTTATGGCTACCACAAGTCTTTTTATATATCTGCATATATCTTAGTGAAGCAACTGTAGTGTGTGTGCACGTTACTGTTTTTACATGGGATGTGTGTCTTGGTGTCTTTCTCTCAGGGCTTGGCAAATAGTATGTGCTCAAAACTGTGTGACTGAGTTACATTGTACATGTGTGTCTCTCTGTGTCTCAGCTGTCTGGGGCTTCCCAACCATTCCCTCACCTGAGCTCAGAAGGGACGTGGAATCAGAAGGGGAACCCCACCAGGTTGAGGCTCTGCACCCTCAACCCCTTCTCAGATTCTTGCTGGCCCATAGCCCCCTCCGCTTTCTCCCCCACAATACCCAAATCTTCCTCAGGGCACCTGGAAGGGGAGAACGGGGGCCACCTTTGCCCTGACCAGCCCCATTGGCCTCGGGTGGGTCTCCCCACCTGCCTCCCCCAGGGCCTCCTGAAGCCTCCAAGACCAGAGCTGGCAGGACAGGGGCGAGGGAGAGGGAGATGGGAGGAGGCAGGGAGCCTGAGGAAGCTGGGCAGGGGCTGGCGGCCCCTGGGACCCCTTTCCACAAGGACAGAGGCGGTACCAGCTGCTCCACAGAAGAAATATTCCCCAAAGTCAGAGTGGTCGTCTCGTATTTTAAGTGGCCCTTATTTATCACCGTCCTCCTGGGCTCCCTTTCTTGGCAAATGATGATAAAAGACAGCAGTGAGGGGGGCGCGGGGGCTGTTCCCGGCTGGCTCTGCAACTGTCGGAGGTGGCAGCACCAGGGGAGACACAGACACACAGCAACGGGCACAAGTACGTGCACACGTAGACACACCGACACACACGTACACAGACTGACACACACAGTGGTATGTACACACACGGTGGCAGCCACACACCCACGCACATGCACAATGCTATGCACACACAGATGCAGACACAGACACAGACACACAGCAACACATGTGGTAACAGCCTGACAACCACACAGTTACATACACAGAGATGCGGTTACTACAATGGCATGCACAAAAATGCTGAACACAAACATATATGCCCAGTGACCCCACAGCCGTGAACACAGTCTGACACGTGCCCATGGACACACCCACACTCACCCATAGATCCCAACACACGTGTCCACGGTAGACACACACCAGCACGTACACATGTGACATATACGTGTTTGTGTTCATATGCCTGTCCTTGGTATTTGCCCCGTCAGCATAGGACCCCCACTCCTCATGTCCTCTGTGCGGCTGTATCCTTGACCTTCAGTGTGTCTCTACATGTGTCCGCCTTAGACTGTCTCTATGGTTGTCCCCAGGTCAGATAACATCGTCCGCATAGCAGCCTGCACGTGTGTGTCTGCATTCTCCACACACACGTGTTCTCACACACGGAAGTGCAAATGCGCACATAATTCAGTTGAAAAAAATACGAACATCAAACCTTACCCCACACCACACACAGAGATTAACTTGAAATGAATCACAGACCTAAATGTAAAATGCAAAACAATAAAACTTCCAGAAAAAAACATAGGAGAAGATCTTGGCAATCTTAGGCAAAGGCTTAGGTAGAACCTAGTCATGGGCTCTGAAATCAGAAAACCTCTCTTTGAGCCCTGTTTTATTATGTAACTGGCTGCATTAACCTTGGGTAAGTTATTTACTTTCTCTGAGCTCAGATGCCTGATTGTACAATGAAGATAGAACACTATCTACCTCTCATTGCCATTGAGTCGATTCCGACTCATAGTGACCCCATCGGGTTTCCAAGGCTGTATAATCTTTACGGAAACAGACTGCCACATCTTTCTCCTGAGGAGCGGCTGGTGGGTTTGAACCACTGGCAGCCGAGCACTTAACCAGTGTGCCACCAGGGCTCCTCCTATCTCTCTAGATACATGCAAAGTTAGAGAACTAACGCAGGTGAAAAACCCTTTAAATAGAAAAAATTAAATTTTGTGTGTTGTGATTATTCACACACATATACCTAGGCACACCTCCTAAGCACCTTCCTGCCTTCTCACTCAGGGAAGCCAGGGTGAAGGGGCCATGCTGACCTTCCCCTATCCAGGGAAGCCTCTCCCCACCCTAATTCCACACCCTTTTCCACATCAGCCGCCCAGTTGCCAATCAACCTCCCTCCCCAGCTTCAGCCCATTAGTATAGCTCCCTGGGGGAATCTATTTTTTAAAGGTTATTAGCAGATTATTGGTTCTTTATCAACCTAAGGCCCCAATCTCCAATCTCCCAATGAAGCCATTGTCGTCTAATAAGATGCACTTGATAATCTTGGCATGGAGGTAGTGGAGGGCCTGGTGGGGGTGGGGGCAGCTGGAAGGAGGGAAGGGTTAACGGTACCACCCCAGCCCCCACCCCCTTGGTCCTCAAATAGCTGAACTACTGTATGTTGTAGTTTTCAACTGCAAATCATCTTTAATAGCAGACATCACGGGATGGCTCATTACATTAAGCTATTTTTCATGCTATCTCCTGTAATATCCTCTAATCCAATGCGTTTCAAATCACCTCGGGCTAAAATAAGAGACATAGCGATGTAATAGCCTAGTGTATTAGTGGGTTAATTGCCCTGTTGTACTGTTTCTAGTAGCTATCCCTGGAATGACTTCTATATTAATTGTAAATTGCTTAATACATTTAACTCCTTGCCACCGCCCCATCCCCTAATGAAGGAGGCCACTACCCAGTTGCCTGGGATCAGTGTGTGCGTGCATGAGTGTGTGTGTTTTGTGGGTGCTCCTTTCCGACTTTGGTTCCCCTCTGCCTTCTCAGCCCAAGCTGGAAGAGCAGGCTTGGAATATACTTGTCAGACTAATGAGGGGAAGGGAATGAGAGCAGCACTTACTGAACACCTACTATATGCCAGGCCTGTCACCATGGGCTGCCTCACTGGAGCCCCTGAGCAGTGGCAGTATTAGCTTCACAGGTCATATGTCCAAGGTCATAAAGCTAAGACATGATATGCTGGATTTGCACCCAGCCCAGAGATTTCCTAGAACCATACTGCCTGAGAGTGGGGTAGGACCCTGGGGTCACTAGGTCAAGCAGGGTCCTGGTGGAGCTCCTGGTCTGACAGGAGGAAACACAGCCCTTGACCTGGGGGAGACCCCAGTCTGATGGGGGACACACACCTTCTGCACTGGGAGAGCTCTGAGTCTAATGGGGGGACAGAGCCTTTGCCAAGGAGAAGCTCTCAGTCAAATGGGGGTGGGGGCACAGGCCCTGTCCTGGGAGCATCCAACTTGATGGGGAGATACAAACCCTTCCGCAGAGTCTCCAGTCTGATGAGGAAAACATAGCCTCTTGTCCTGGGGGAAACCCTAGTCAGATAGAGGAGACGTGGATCCACACAGAGGAAACAGAATTAAGGCGCAAGTGAATGAGACGTGAGGCAGAGCAAATGGACACTGCAAACAGTGTGCCCAGAGGGTGAGGGCGGAACTCAGCCCCTGGTGTGCCCAGTGCCTCTGGGCCAGACTGGGAGGGTTCTAACCACAGTCTGGGAGTCCCTTCCTAGGTGATGTTCTCTTCTTCTCCCCCTGGGCTGACCCTCCCCTACAGCTTGGCCAGTGGGGACACCTCAGGCCTGGGCAGGGATTGAGACACCCTCCTTGCCTCTCAGTGCCAACTGCCCCTGTCTTGCTTCCCTGTTTCCAAAGAGACCCCCAGTGTCTGGGTGACCAGGGTGGTCCTTGGGGACTGGGGCCTCTCCTGTACCCCCTTCCCTTCTCTCCTCCTCTCTGCAAGGACGACAAGTGGGGATCCCTGAGGGAGACAAAAGAGAAAGACCAGGGGAGACGAAAGAGGAAGAAAGAAAAGGAAGTGAAGGAAAGAGGCAGGGCCTAATGAAGAAATGCCAAAACAGGGTTACAGAGATGGGATAAATAGTTACCTTCTACAAATTAGCACTTTTAACACACTCACACACACACACACACACACACACACACACACACACACAATTACACACCGTAAGTGTTACTCACAGGGTAGTTAGTTATTGGATTAAAAAAACATTAATGCATGGTGTGTGTACTCCAGGCGTCACATTTGGGCCGAGTACCCTGAGTACCCCAAGTTTTAGAAACGCCTTCTCCGTTCCAGCCGGTTGTCGTTACAGCCCCATTCTGGGATAGGAACCTAAACTTCAGGCTCCTGGTGCGTGTGAGCCGGGTGCTCCCCTGCTCCCTGAGATGCGTCCTTGGGACCAAAAAGAGGAAGAAAGAAAAAGAAGGCAGGGAACGGAGGGAAGGGAAAGAGGAAGGCAGGCGAAGGCGGCGCTGCAGAGGAGGCCGGGAGATCGTCCTCCCTGGGGTCCTCATGGGGGTGGGGGGCGAGGCGCGCGACCAACCGGAGTCCCAGGCGGCGGTGACGGCGGCTTTGTCGGCGGCCGGCTCCGGAGCAACCTTGAGCGCTGGCGCTGAGACAGTGATTTAGGTGCTGGCATCCGAGCGTGAAGGTAAATGGCCACATTTCACCATCAGAAGGTGAAGCGGAGGCGCCCGCCCCTTCCCTTCCCCCCAAGGCCCTGCAGGGGATGGGGCGGGGTGGGGGGCTTCTGCTACATCTCCCTCGACCTCACCCCCAATGCCTTGGGCCGAGAGGGCGGCGCCCCTCAGGAGAGGAGGGTGGTGTCCAGTCTGAGGAAGGCCATCCTATGTGTGGGGCTTTTTTCTGCCACCTCCCGGTCGCCCTTGCCTCCTCCCAAAGCTGCTTCTGGAAAGAAGTCTTGAGAAGCCAAAGCTTAAAGCTGGCACTTCCCGGGACTCTGTCCCGAGTGGGTGGGTGGATGGGAGGCACCCTCTGTGTGCCAGGTGTTGTGCGGAGAGTTCACTCACCTCATCTCCTTTACTCCTCACAGGTGTGCCGGGAGGCAAGGCCTGCCACCATCCCCACAGTGCAGATGTGGAAACTGAGGCTCAGGAAGTCTAGCCATCTGCTGATGGCCACACAGGTGGAGGAACCGGGGCACTGGGACTCCCAAGCCTGTGTGGAGTCCCCTCTGCTGTATTGTCTCCAAGAAGCCTGGGTCTGGATGGGGGTGGGGTGCTTGTGGGTGCTAGGAGATGGTGGTCTCCAGCAAACCTCACCCTGCTTTTGTATGTGGAAGTCCCGGTTAGAAAAATAATACATGTTTGTAATATTAAACAAATACAGAACTATGGGTGTGATTTAATAACCTTCACGCTACCCTTTCCTCCTTCGGGCCAAAGCTTCCTTCACTGACACCCTTGTCCTTGCCCCTTCCACTTGGTGTTGGGTCCCTTGATCCCTCCCGGTTCTGAGTCAATCAAATGTGAATGGAACATTGATGAGTGATTTGATTCATTTTTTATTTTGCTGAGGAAGAGAGGGAAAAAGAGAGCCATGCTGGGGCACACGTGCATTGCCTGAGTAGGGGCATAAGGGGGCAGGACAGGCGTGCCACCCCCCCCCCCCCCCGCCCCAGTGCGTCCCTTCCCAGGTTCTGGGAGGGCTGTAGGGCCGGGCGGGTAGGGAGGAGGTGGGGGAAGAGTAAGCCCAGGGCACAAGGCTCTGGCCAGAGAAGCCTCCAGCCCCTGCCCATCTGCACTGAGGCCTCCAGCTGGGAGAGGAAAATGGCTCCCTGATTCCACTTGGGGCATCTTTGGTCATTATTATTCACAATACCTGTGCTTTATTGGGCACCCACTATGTGCCAGGTATACCTCTGATCATCCCAGTAACACTGCGAAGTAGGTGTTGTTATCCCCATTCTATAGATAAGACTGTTGGCCTAAGACTCTGTGGCTGAGAAGTGATGGAACTGGGATTGGACCCAAGTTCCGCTGCCCCCAAAGAGAGCCTTCTCCCTGCAGCCCCCATCTCCCCACTCCACTGTCTGTGTCCTGGGGGAGCCCTGCCCAGAGCTTGATGGCAATGGAGGCAGACGTTTGCCTCCCTACTGTGGTTTCCTGGGACATTTCTAAGGAGTCTGGGTGGGACCCTGGGTCAAGGCAAAGGGTAGTAGGGTGGAGGCACCCAGGAGAGGTAAGCAGAGGTCTGAGTTCTCAGCTGGCCTTATGACTTCAGGGGCTCTGTGGGTTCCTGACCAATGGTTACCAGAGCCTGAGCAAATGGAAGAGGCAAACGCAAGCAGAACAAGAGGGTTGATCTGTGGACTGTGGACTGTGGCCTGAGAGGGCTGTGGGCTCTGAAGTGGGGTTTATGGTGGGAGAGAGATTACCTTCCATGGTCTGAAGCATTCCTGGAGGAGCCAAGGAAACCAAGTAGAGACATTCTGTGCAAGCGGGAGGCAGGTGTAGACATCCCAGGGGAGTCCATCCTCCTTAAGACAGGGCCCAGGTGGGAGCCAACCCAGCCACGGCACCCTGGTGCACAGCAGGCTGAGGGGGTGGGGGAGTGAGGCCCACTAAACAGAAGGTCCTAGGTCCTCAGACCCCATTACTATGACAACTTCTAATAGCTGACATTTACTGCACACCTGTTATGTGCCCAGGGCTGTGCTAAGCCTTCTCTTAATCCTCACAGCCACTCAATGCATTAGGAACAATTATTAATCCCATTTGAGAGATGAGTAAACAGAGGCACAGACTCCCATCAGGTGAGCTCTCTCCCAGGCCTGCTTGCTATCACCAGTGTCTAGAGAGCGGGCTCCAAACCCTTTTAATCTCAGCACAGGCCCAGCATCAGGAAGTCCTCAGCAGATGGCAGCTCTTACTATTCCTGACTTTTAGTGTATAGAGGCTTTGGGATGGGGCCACCGTGTCTTTCAGCACTTTGTCTCTGTGCTCGGCTTTGAGAGCCAGGAACCCATCTTCCTACCCGGGGTCTGGGGGTACGTTTCTCCCTCTCAGTTTCTCCAGAATCTGCCTTTGCACCTCTATTCTGGCCCTTGGTCTGGGGGAGATGCACATGGGAGCACGTGTGTGTGTGTGTGTGTGTGTGTGTGTGTGTGTGTGTATGAACATGTTAGAGAGGGGGTGGGTTCAGGGACATCTCTTGTCCTGTGAAGGAGAAGGCCAGGCAGGGTGCGGGGAAGGGTCTCTCAGAAGACTCCCTCCCAAAACAGGGTCTGACACTAGGTCTGGGGTCTTCCAGGTCTCCACTAGAGTGGGGAGCTCCAGGAATCCTCCCCCCACCCCCACTATTTCAGCACTGTCACAGTCATGGATGCAGGTGGACTGGATCAGGCATCTTCATACTGGTGACTGGGCCAGGGGACTGTCCTCTTTCTGGCTCCTTGGCCCTGTGCTTAGAATCACTGACTCACCCAATTCCACAGTTGGCAGGGAATCTGGAATTCCAGCTTATCCAACCCCCTTTGTGGACAGGTAAGGAATTGGAGGCACAGAGAAGGGGAGTGACTTGCACAAGGTCACACAGCAAGTTAGTTGCATCGTCTTTCAGTGATGCTGAGGAAGCAGCCAGGTGAGAATCTCACAGGGCCCCCAGTTTGGAGGGGCCCTGAGAAGTGAGGGGTGTCCCCTCCCTCCTCTTTCCTGGGATGTTGTCAGCTTGAGCACTGGACACCCCCTCTCCATCCCCATGCACCAGGTGGAATTGTCTTAATGCAGCACATTGTTCATACACATGTAAGCAAATATCTTCTCAAATTATCTCTTATCACCAAACAGGCTGTGATGCTCACCGGCTGGAGTGCTGAGGTTGCCTTTCAATCCAATGATGATGGGGAGGGGGCAGGGGGAGGGGGCGGCTGACACCAAAAATAAACCAGCGGAGCGGGGACGGTTGTCGCAAGGGGCAGAGCGAAGTTGTCAGGCGGTGGGAGCGTGTGAGGCGGCAGGATGATAATGTGGCATGACACTTCTGAAATGAGCGGCCCGTTGCCATGGTGAGTAGCCAGGAGGGACCAGCTCTCCCGAGGCTGAAATAAAACACGCTTTAAATGATGTTTGATTAGAATTTAGATCATGTAACCGAATACCTCAGTCCTGCTCTTCCCCGTGCTTGTCTTCTTTTCTTCTCGGTTCTCTTTTTTTCCTCCGCCCCCTCCCCCCATCCTGGGCAGACACAGACACGCACGCGCACACACACACACACACACACACACACACACACACACACACACACACACACACACACACACACACACGCTCATGCATACAAGACACACACACAGCTCATGTACACACACAGACACACAGCTCATGTAGACACACATGCACACTTACACAGGCACACACGCTTAAACAGACACACATACATACACTCATGCACACACGTACACAGGCACACACACTCACGTACACATGCAACAGCTCATGCATGCACACACACACACACACACACACAGGAACACAATACTCATGCACTCATGACACACGGTCACACACACTCATTCACACATGTACTCAGGCACCCACACACTCATGTACATATACTTACACAAGCACACACACAAGAACACACAGGTACACAGACTCACACACACGCTCATGCACATATACTTACACAGACCTAAACACAGACACGCACATATATAGCCTTCTCTCCTCTAGCCAGTTGTCCCATGCCTGGGCTGGATCTTGTACCTGACAGTCCAGTCCAGAGCAGATGCTGGGGAGCCCTCAAGAGGTCACAGCCTGGGTGGGGGTAGAGATCCCTTGCTGGAGTTACTGCTCTTCCACTCTACTAATTAAAACAATTCGAATGATCCAGGTCTATTGTTTGTGCAGCCTTTAGCCTTCACAAAGCTCTTCCAAATGCAACCTCATGTTTTGTTCTCACTGTAGCCCTATGCCTAGTGGTGATTATACCCATTTTCCAGCTCTGGAAGCTGAGGCTCAAAGAGGCTGAATACTTTGTCTAACATCACGTAGCTGGTAGGACATGAATCCAGCACTTCCATAGGCTATCCTTTGGGCTCTTGGGAGAAGTTTCTTTACGAGGAAGGGAGCATAGTCAGCTTTCTGTCCTCTGGGCCCTCAGACCATTATGTGTCCAATAAGTTTGGAACACCTGCTTTGCTAATGACTTTGAGCCGCACAAACCATCAGAGGATGGGCAGAGAGGCCCCAGCTGGCTTTGAGAGAACTTGGGACACACTTCACGGTTTTTCTGTCTACATGCCCCCGCTTTTCTGTCTAGTAACACAAAGCACATATTACATTTGTGGTTCTTTTTCCAGGGCATGCTGCCCAGGTGGGAAGACAACCAGCCCCAGGAGGGAGGGTGCTGCTGCTGATTATCTGGGGTGCGTAATAGGGGGGCAGGCTGGCAATGTATGGAGAGGGAAGTGGGGATGCTGTCCGGAACCTCCATTGCTCTTGCCTCGCTGGACCTTCTCTGCGGCCCTGGAGAGGTTATCATCATCCTGTTTCTGAATCAAAGAGAATATGGTTTGGCCTGGTGTCTGTCTTCCCTAGCAGTCCAATGTCTCTAGACTGTGTTTCCATTGTCAGCCAGTCCATCCATTCATTCAATCACCTAGTCAGCAAACACTTCTTCAGTACCTGCTACCTGCCAGGACTCTTACTACAGGACCCTGACTCCACCTTCACAAATGTGGAAGGGCAGGTGATCTGGAAACAAACACCCGAACGACACACACACACACACAGACACACACACACACACACACACACACACACACATGCAAGCACGCACAATCTGCTCCAGTGCAGAGTGTAAAGCACTCTGATGGAGGAGGAGACAAAGCACTCTGGAGACATCCAGGACCAGAGGCTCCCTGTGTCTCGTGGGGATCAAAGAAGGCTTCCGGGAGGAGGTGATGTTTGAAGAAAGAGGAGGAGTTCTCCAGGTGATCAAATGGGAAAGAGTAGCCCACGGAGAGAGACCTCATTGTACAAAGGTCCATGCCTCCCCAACAGGTTGGAAGCTCCCTGGGGGGACCATGTCTCTATGAGATGGTTAAGATGAGACTGAGCTTTTGAAAGGCAGAGACTGAGCACCACCCCCAGACTTACCATTCCCCAAGGGTGGAAGTGGTATCTTCCGTTTCTTTTGTTTTTTGCTCCAAACTGAAAGACATTTATTTCTTTGCATATTCTGTTAGCCCTGTGAAATCAGGGACCCTATCTTTATACATCTGTGCCTCCCTAATGTCTGGCATAAGACCTGTTACATAAAAATAAGTCAATATTTATTGAGTACTTACTGTGTACCTGGCAGTGTGTGAAATGTGCTACATGTTATTAACTCATTCGATCTTTAAAACAGCCCTATGACATAGGTAACACCATCATCCCCATTTTACAGATGGGGAAACTGAGGGCCTGGGAGGTTAATCAACTTGTCCAAGGTCACACGAGTAGCAGGTGGCAGAACTGGAATTCAGACATAGGCCCTCTGACTCCGAAGCCCATGCTCTAACCCCTGAACTCTTGTAAACTGACTTTATTTGCCTGTGAGTCCACTTAGACTCAGTTTCCCCATGTGACCTGGAGGGGCAGCACTTGATGACCAGCTCCAACAGCCTGGGAGCCTTGTGACTTTTGAGAAATTCCTTGTGCTTTCAAGGGCAGGAAAGAGTGATTGGGGTTTTGGCGAGAAGAAAAGCCTCCAACTGGTGTCTGGGGCCCAAAGGGAAGAATGGAAGATAGGAGGAGTAGATAAATTGTCTACTAGTCCGTCCATGTTAGAAAAGGGCAGAGAAAGTGGGGCCACCGAGCTTAACAGAGAGCAGGTGGGCAGGGGCAGCAAGAGATCCAGGCTTGGGGAGGCAGCCATCACCTAGAACAAGGCTCCTCCTTCCTTTCTCTTTGTCCCTGACTGTCACTGCCAGCACATGGACTCAGCCCTTTATTGTCAGCCCCACACCCCTGCCCTTGGCAGGCCTTCAGTACCCTCACTTGGGCCTCTGCACCATTCGGCCCTGCTTCCTGCTTTCCTCCACTGGCCACCAGCTAGCTTCCTGTAGTTTAGATTTGACGTCTTTATTTCTCTGCTCTAAAATCTTGCATAGTCCCCACTACCCAGGGATTACAGCCCAGAACCCCCGGCCTGCTCTCAAACCTCTGGGTGACCTGACCCTGGTGTGCGTCTCTGCCTCATCTCTCTCAACATCTCCTGCTCCAACTTGTCTGTTCTTTGTGCACTTTCTTATCTGCACCTCCGCAGACTCAGGGTGCCCTTCCAGAAACGTCCTCACTCATCCCTTAGTCAAATGCCTATTTATTCTTTTTTCTTTGGACCCAGCTCAAGCCCTTCCCACTCTGAAACACCTTCTCTGACCACTCTTTCCGGAAAGAGTGTCTGTTAATAAGCAGTTCAGGTTCTCATGTTTTCTAATTATTTCAGGTTATTTCCTCAACTGACCATAAGCTCCTCGAGAAGCAAACTGAATGGCAACAAATGTGTGATGATATGCCTGATAAAGGAGCCCTGGTGGCGCACTGGTTAAACATTCGGCTGCTAACCAAAAAGTTGGCAGTTCGAACCCACTAGTTGCTCCATGGGAGAAAGATGTGGCAGTCTGCTTCCATAAAGATTTACAGCCTTGGAAACCCTACGGGGCAGTTCTACTCTATCCTATAGGGTCGCTATGAATCGGAATTGACTCAATGGCAAGGGGTTCATGGGTGGTGCAATGTTTGTACACTCAGCTGCTAACCTAACGGTTTGTGGTTTGAACTCACCTAGTGGCTCCTCGGGAGAAAGACCTGGCAATGTGCTCCCATAAAGATTACAGCCTAGAAAACCCTATGGGGCAGTCCTACTCTGTCACATGGGGTCACTATGAGTTGAAATCGATTCAATGGTACCTGATAAAAATAACTACAGATAAAAAAAAAAAATACACCCAAAACTAACAGGCTTTACCCTCCCTGCCTTCAAGGAAATTTCTGTGTTTGGTCTTCTTTTGAGTCCCTAGTTACTCTGATAGGGGTAGGGAGGAAAACTGAAAGAAGTCCAGAAATCCCAGATTAATTTCCTTCAGGAAAGGCAGAGAGTGCCTCCTGGGTGAAAGGGATAGAAAAGGGTAAAAGGCAGAGAGGAGGAGGAGAGCCAGGGACCTGGGGGCTGAGCTTGGTGAGGGTTGTGGGGAGATTGAGGCACCTGGCTATGCTCTGAGAGACAGAGGGAGGTGGAAAAAGAGGACTCCAAGAAGTTTTATTTTGTCTTAGGAATGCAAAGGCCCTTTGAGATGCTTCGGTAAGAACTGGAACTGCATTTTGATGTGTTTTGGGTGATGGGGTGATGTTTTCTCTCTGAATGAAGGACCATATAGAGACTGGCCACAGGCTCACTGGGTTATGCTGTTGTTTGGGGAAAGTATACTCTGGGGCCAGGAGCTACATTTACTGCATCCGTTTCTAGCCCTCATAGTAACACAGCAAGACAGATGATATGAAGGCCATTTTACAGAAGAGAAAGTGAAGTTTTAGAAGATTTAGAAACGTTGAGGGGAGAGAGGAGAGGAAAGGGGCTGAACCTGGCCCTGACTCACACCTTGAACCGTTGACCTCTAACCCTAGAATTGTATGTTAGGATGAAGCCACCATGGCCACTGGGCTCTGAGTTGTGGGAGATGCAGGGGGCTCATTAGGCTAGAGACTGATTATATCAGCTCAGTTCTGTCCTCGGGGTCAGAGGTGGCTCAGGCCAAGGCCTCTGCAGCCATTAGAACTCAGATGACAGTTTGATTCCTTAGCTCAGGAAAGCCTTCCTATGAAGCCCAAGGTGGGAGGGAATGGGGTGGTGCTGGGAGACGTGCAGAGGGAGGGGGCTGGTCATGGATGACTGTTCATGGGGCCTTGTGACCAATGACAATCTCCATTGCACAGCTCACTGTATCAGTGAGCTTCATCCTGTTAGCACGTGTGGCTTCATTGGTAAGGGTGAGTGGGAAGCTTGGCTTGGCACAATATAGAAGGAACAACCTGAGCTCAGAAGTCAGGAGGAGATCTGGGTCCTAGGTCTCATCTGGCTTTAGGGAAGTCCTTTAACTTTGCTGTTTGCCTCCGTTTCTTCATTCGTAAGTGTGGATGTTGTTGTCTTTGGGTGTCGTCGAGTCGATTCTAACTCAGAAGGATGCTGCAGAAGTGACAGTGATTTTCGAGGTCAAGTCCCCTGCTCAAATGTGAGCTGGGGTGGGGGTGAGGTCCCATTAACTCTTTGGTGAGATGAAGCTGGTGAGGGCTGGTGGATCACAGCCTCGCTGTTGGCATACGCAGCTCCCTCGCGATGGTGTCATTAGTGAGATCTCAACAGGGACGTGAAGCAGCAGAAGTAGGGCTGGAATCAGTTGGAAGGACAGTCAGGAAAGAGGGTCTTGGCAGACAGGAACTGTCATCCCAGTTTTTCAGGACCCTTTGAGATGGAGAATTCTTCAGCCTTCCTCTCCTATCATCCGACTTGGAGTCCAGCAATGAATAGTAACAATAATAAAAACAATAGCTCACATTTATGGAGGACCTCCCTGTGTCAACCTCTGGTCTATGAACTTTACCTGTATTAACTCATTTTTGCCTCCTAACAACCTGTATAGAGGGTATTATTTTTATGACCACTTTGTTGTGGTCAGGTGTCATCAAGTCGATTCCGAGTCATAGTGACCCCATGTACAACAGAACGAAATACTGCCTGGTTCGGAACCATCCTCACAGTTATTGTTATGCTTGAGCCTATTGCTGCAGCCACTGTGTCAATCCATCTCATTGAGAGTCTTCCTCTTTTTCGCCAACCCTCCACTTCACCAAGCATGGTGTCCTTCTCCAGGTACTGATCCTTCCTGATAACATGTCCAAAGTATGAGGGACGAAGTCTTGTCATCCTCTCTTCTAAGGAGCATTGTGGCCGTACTTCTTCCAAGGCAGATTTGTTCATTCTTCTGGCAGTCCATGGTATATTCAATATTCTTCACCAACACCATAATTCAATGGCATCAGTTCTTCTTTGTCTTCCTTATTCTTTGTCCAGCTTTCACATGCAAATGAGGGGATTGAAAACACCATGGCTTGGGTCAGGTGCACCTTAGTCCTCAAAGTGACATCTTTGCTTTTTAACACTATAAAGAGGTCTTTTACAGCAGATTTGCCCGATGCAATGCGTCGTTCAATTTCTTGACTGCTGCTTCCATGGGTGTTGATTGTGTATCCAAGTCAAATGTCCACACCTTACAGATACAGAAACCAGAGCAGGTAAGTGACTTACTCACGGTCACAGAGCTCCTAAGTGTTAGAGCCACAACTCTATTCCAGACAGTCTGATTTCAGAGCTTCTACTGTGCTATCCTTTCAGAATGTAATCCTGAATTCTTTCTGCTACAGGGCATGACTCCTCAGCTAACAGGATCTCATTTACTCCACATGCGAACGCTAAGCAGAGGCCCCCTCCCTCTCCTGCAAACAGAAAACCTAGATTTGAGTACCAGCCCTGGCTGCTGCTGACTGCTTATGTGTTGTTCTTGGCAGCTAATCTGCAAAATTGGTGGACAAACATTTGTTGAGTACTATTATGTGCCACGTCTAATTTAAACCTCATCATACCCTTCTAAGGTTGGCATTATTCCTTCCAACTTACAGTTGGGAAGTTAAGGCACAGATGGGTTAAGCAAATCACCCACACTGAAACAGCAAATGGAACTCAGTCTGTCTGATTCTGGAGTTTATGCGTTCTCCACTCCCCCTAGTTTCTGAAAGCCTCAGTTCCTGAGATGTTAATAAGTGTTACGTAGGGGGAAGGGTTCTGTGATCAATTCCATTTGGGGAAGGCTGTTTTCAACAAGGAAACCCTGGTGCACTTAGTGTTTAAGTACTACAGCTGCTAACCAAAAGGTCAGCAGTTCAAATCCATCAGCTGCTCCTTGGAAACCCTATGTACCAGTCCTATAGGGTTGCTCTGACTTGGAATCGGCAGCAACGAGTTTGTTTTTTTTTTTTTTTTTTTTTGGTTTTGGTTTTCAAAGAAGGTAAATTGGTCCTTTGCTGCAAGATTTCTCAGAGCCTATTTATGCTAATATGCATTGAGGAGCCCTGTTGGCGAAGTGGTTAAATGCTTGGCTGCTCACTGAAAGGTGGGTGGTTCGAACCCGCCAGCGACTTCGTGGGAGAAAGATGTGGCGGTCTGGATCGGTAAAGATCATAGCCTTGGAAATCCTTTGGGGGCGGGGTAGCTATGAGTTGGAATTGACTTGGTGGCAACAGGTTTTCTTTTTGGTTAATTATAGAGTAAGTAGTATTAACCAAACCTTCTTCACTGTGAAAAAGCTTGTTGAGGAGAATCTTGCGGGAGAAGTGTTCCCTTAGAATTCGTTTTGGGAAACACAGTACTTCACCCTGCTATTTCCCTAACAATAACGGGGATGTCAACAACAGTAAACCGTGAAAGAGATCACTGTCATTATTAGCTTTGTCTCAATCGAAATGATGTTTTTCTGCCCGTGCTTTTTTTTGAAGATTTTCCAGAAAATTTTCCTTCCTCATTCTCCCCTTGCTCAGTGTAAGGTGCTAATTCCTCTCCTGAGCTCAGGGACAGTTCAAGCCTGTAGGGGCTCACTGTTCGTGGTACCGGAGCTCATCTGCTCTCACCCCCAAACCTTTGCCTGAGCTGTTCCCTTGCGGGTTACACTCCCATTCTTCTCCTTCCCAGCCTTGTTCCTGAGGAAAATGAGGGAAGCTTGGACAGCGAAGTATCCGGGGCATGTGGTGAGATCAGGTGTCTCCTGCCTCCTCTTCCACAGCTCTTGCGCCCACAGAACACCCTTCTCCTGAGAAACCCTCCCCATGAACCTTCCCAGGGCCAGCCACTTAGCTACTTTAGGTAACTCTCAGCCTTACAATACCTAGTTTATGCTACAGTCGGTGCAATGCAAAGTAAGGGGTTTCTTCGGGGTACCATATTCATTTAAAAAAAAACAACTATATTGAGGTATAGTTTACATACCATGAAATTCACCCATGATTGTATTCATTTTAATTATTTATTGTAATTAATGTTTTTAACATAAAGAAAAGAGCACAAATATTCAGTACAGAGTGACGAATTTTTACAAAGAAAAAACACCTGTGTAATCAGCAACCATATCAGAACAGAATATCCCCAGCCCCGCCACGACCCTCTTGTGCATCCTCCCATTTCCCCCTCCCCCATGGGGCAGTTCTACTCTGTCCTATAGGGTCACTATGAGTCAGAATCAACTCAGTGGCAACAGGTTTGTTTTCTTTTTTTGACTTCTAACCCCATAGAGATTTTAAAAAATAAACCCATAAACCTCTCTTCCTCCCCTATCTCTCTTTTCCTCCTTCCCTCCCTCCCTCCTTCCTTTCTTTCTTTTTGCCCTTTATCCCCTCTCTCCCTCCTTGCTTTCCTGCTGGTTCTACTTGTGAATGGTGTTTGAGGGTTATAGTAAGAGGCACAGCAAGAGTGAATGTAAAAGCCTTCAAATCAGTGCCTGGGAGGACGCATGAGGTGAAGGCCAGGAGCAGAAAGACCTGTCCCTTGGCCATTGCCAGCTGTGAGGCCTGGAGCTTATGACGGAACCTCTCTGTGCCTCAGTTTCCTCATCTGTGGAATGGGAATAATAACAGGACCAACATCAAAGGGTGTTAGGAGGATAAGTAAGGTGTTTTTACCTTATGCCTGCAAAGTGTTTACCATGTGCCTGAAGACCTCAGTAAAGATTTGCCAGATAGCTACATTCTCACTAAGATGAGACGGCATGGACATGAGATAAGAATCGCTGCCTTTTATTGAGCTCCTACTATGTGTTAGGGCTCTACCTCTCATCCAAATGACAATCCTGCAAGGAAAGGTTCTTATCTCAGTTTAACAGACGAAAGATTGGTAAATGTTGAAGGTGGAGCTTGAACCCAAGGAGTCTGGTTTGAGTGCCCATGGTTTTCACCACTCGGCAAGTATTATGTTAACTTCCCCTGGGCCAGTCTTTCAAAGCCTCCTAAGGTGTGGCTGTAGTTGTGAGCTGTGTACCCTCCTCTGCTGGGGCCAAGGGCAGGACAGGGTCTGTCACAGGCTGGCCCCCTTGGCTTGCTGGGAAATCCTCCTGGGAGTGGGGGAGTGGGTTCTGGGGAGCAGCTGACTGTAGAGCAGTAAGCAAGGGAGACTTCTGGGTGGCAGAGGATCAGGCTGCCCTGGATGCGGGAAGCACCTCCTGCCTTCTGGAAGCTCAGTCCTTCAGCCCCAGGGAAGGCCCGGAGCCACGGAGCAGGGGGCCCTGTGTGATGGCTGTAGCCCACCACCCTGGGTGTCTGGCAAGAGTAGCCTGGACCTCATGGGGCAGGCAGGCCTCATGGGGATGGGAGGTGCGGAGCAGGGAAGCAGGTCTCACATGTGGGTGCTGGTGACTCCTTGTCAGCTGGGCAGGGATTTGTCTACTACCCCTGCTGCCTGAATAGTAAGTGCTCAGTAAATGTTAGGGCATGAACTGGGGACTCCTGACTAGGTCCCCTCCAACAGACAGAAGGTCAGCAGGGCAGGGGCTGTGTCCTCTTCGTTAGACTAGCTCCCCAGGATAGAGGCTGGGGCTCTGAGTTCTCTTTCCACCCCTTTCGGAGAACCGATGTCTCTTGCTGTGGCCTCAAGGTGGGGGCAACGAGGACCGAGTTTAGGGGGAGGGTATGTGTCAGGGGTATCCCCACCCCGGTGCCTCAAGCAGGCCCTCTCTTCTGTGCGGGCTTGGCCGGGCAGCACCGACATCACCTGCCCTCCTCCTGGTCTCCACTGTCCCGGCCTTGACCTCTGGCTTCCCTGGGGCCTGCCTGGACATCTGTATCCGTCTAGCCCCATACTCTGGAGATTCTGACAAATTTCCTTTCATTGCTTCTAGCCATGTTATTTAAAGTAATTAACCTTAATTTATGAATTTTTATATCAAACTGCCTTTTAACTTTTAGAACTGGCAGGAGCATCCTTATCCCTGGGCTCCTAATAGTTCTCCATTTAATCAAAATTCATCCATCAGGTTCCAGTGTTAAATCATCTTTTAATTGGGAGTTACATTCTGGTTAATAGTTTTATAATTCGCCTCCTCTAATAGTTTTTACCACAGGGATCTCGACTCCATTTTTCCTCACTCTATTATTGCCAGCGATGGCTTAACGGGGCCCCGCCTCTCCGGCCTCTGCTGGTCGCCTCTTTTGTTCTTGGTGGGCTCATTAATTCCCCGAGAAGTGTTCTCTTTCCTCCTCATTACTGGGATAGAACTGCCGTCATCATGAGGGGCAGCCTTCCTTTTCAATTCCACAGCCTTCAGAGCTGTGGCCAGGGCCTACTCCCCTCCAAGAGAGGGCCAGACAGACAAAAAAGGAGAGACAGAAAGACAGAGAGAAGCAGAGAGAGAAAATATGGAGAAGAAGGAGGGTTTGGGGGTCTGGGAGGCCAGGCAGCAGGTCAGGCCCACAGTGGATGTTAGTCTGAGAGAGAGAAGGGTATAGTTTGGAAATGGACCTGGCCTCAGTGCTGACTCCTTTCCTGGCTCCTGCCCACTACCCTCAGCTGTGCCCCTCATGCCTGGGATAAAGTAGGAAAGAAAGCCCTCCACCTCAGACCCCAGAGTGGCCTGGAGGCAGGGACGGATTACCCAATAAGCAAGGTACACATGGGATGTGGTGAAAAACAGGTGAAATTGTGCACTACAGATTAGTAAGTAAGCACAAGTAAACCCGTGCATACCTTGCTTACTGGTTAATCCTCCCCTGCCTAGAGGAATGGCTAGCTGGGGCTAGTGGACTTTGCACAGCGGGCCCAGAAAGTTCCTGGAGGTTGGCAGGGAAGTCCTGGTCCAGTCCCCAGTCACTCTGGGCTGCTTCTCTGCTGGTTACACCATCAAGATATTCGCAGATGAGCCACTGGACCTCCTGACGGCAAGAAGGAGAAGGCATGGAGACCACTGGATCAGAGAGGGGAGACAAGATGGAGAAAGACAGAGGGAAGAGTCAATAGCAAAAAGAGAAAGAAGAGGGGAGAGAAAGGAAAAAAAGGAAGAGAGAAAGACAGAGGAGGGGTGAGGAGAAGAGAGAGGTTGGGTCATCCTGTCAGGGAGCTCCTGGTCTGTGAGCAGATGGGCATGTGGGAGTACATGCACACACATGTGCTCACACAAACCCACAGACTTGCACAGGCTTGAAGCCAGCCCTAGGGGAGCAGCTAGTGGAGGGATGACACTGGGCTGGGGGCCAGGCCTGGAGCCTGCAGTGGGGGTCTCTGAGAAGACCCCCAAGTCAGGTGAGCTGGAAGGGGTAAGGGAAGGGCAAGGGAAGATGGAATCTGGGTCCGTAGAGCCAGGGCTTAGGCCATAGATGAGGGCTTCCATGGAGAAGGGGGACTTGGGGGCTGGCTCAGCCCTGAAGTCATGTCTCACTGAATCTCCATCCACAACCCCCTGCAGATGGTGACTTTCCAACTCAGTGGTCTCAGCCCTGGCTGCACACTGGAGTTACCTGGGGATTGTTTAAACATCCCAATACCTTAGCCCTACCTCATACCCTGTGGTGGTTTTTAAAATATGACTCCTTGATAGTCTTCCTTTCTAGAGGTGGAATCTAACTCCCTTCCCCTTGAATGTGGGCTCCTTCTAACAAACAAGTAAACAAAAAAGGTGATAGTGACAGTGTGTGATTTAGGATACTAGGTTATAGAAGGCACTGTGGCTTCCTCTGCTCTTTCTTGGATCACTTGCTATGGGAGAAGCCAGCTGCTGTGTCATGAGGATACCAGCCCTACGGAGAGGCCTATATGGCAAGGAACTGAGGCCTCCTGCCAACATCCAAGTGAGTGAACCATCTCAGAAGCAGATCCTCCAGCCCCAGTCAAGCCTTCAGATGACTGCAGCCCTGGCTGACATCTTAACTACAACCTCACGAGAAACCCTGAGTCAGAACCACCTGGCTAGCTTCTCCTGGATTTCTGAACTTCAGAAACGTTGTGAAATAATAAATGCTTCTTGTTTTAAGGTGCTAAATTTTGGGGGGGAATTTGCTACTCAGCAATAGATAACTAATACACATTTGTTCCATCAGCATCTCTGGGGGTGGGGCTTGGCATGGGTATGTTTAAAAGTTCCCAGGTGACTCCGATGTGCATCCAGGGTTGAGGACTGCTGCCCTAAGGCCTGTGTGTGCTCATGCATGTATGTGTGCGTGTGTACCTGGGTGTATACACTTCCCATCTGCATGTGTATGGTGGAGGCACAGTTTCACATGCATGTGACAGGATGCATAAGCAGGGGCACCACTTATGTGTGTCCCTCTCAGAGTGAGTCAATGCATTTGCCCCGGGTACCTGGGTCAGGAAGGTCTGGGACATGGAAAAAGCCTTGGAGACTTTGTGGCAGGACCCACAGGGACCATTCACTACTATCTCTCTGTGGTGTAATGGATTGCTTTTGTGTGGCCTTTCTCGCCATGGTCTTATAACTCCCACCCAAGGGATTGGGCTAGACTGTGTGATAGGAAAATTGCAGCCCACCAAAGGATTGGTCAGTTTTGCTATGCCACTGGGCTTGAAATGAGCCACCCAAGAGGCAGGAAAGAGAAGAGCCCACCACCGCCAAGGAAGGAGAGACCCACAGGACAGACCTGCAGGAGACAGCACAGTGGGCTTCCTGGCCCATGGATCGAGAAAGCTGAGTGCCTCTGGGCAGAGACTAAGGGCCAGGGGAAGGCGTGCCTGTAAGCACGGTTAGGAAGAGGCTGTCCTGATGGAAGAACTATATCCTTGAGTGTCCCTGAGCCTGAATTGTAACCTGTTACTTCCCTAATAAACCCCATAATCATAAGTATGGTCTGTGAGTTCTGTGTGGCCATTGCAATGAACTATCGAGCCCAGCAGAGAAGTAGAGAGTGCTCTGGGAGGGACAGTTGGTGTCAGAATTGGTAAAGAAGGTGAAGAGAGGAGGCATATCTGACCACCCCCCCCCCCCACCTCATAGGAATCAGCCTTGGGCTGTTGATTTTTTTTTTAATTGTACTTTAGATGAAGGTTTACAGAACAAACTAGCTTCTCATTAAACAGTTAGTACACATATTGTTTCATGACATTGGTTAACAACCCCACGATATGTCAATACTCTCCCTTTTCGACCATGGGTTCCTTATTACCAGCTTTCCCACCCGCTTCTGCCTTCTAATCCTTGCCCCTGGGCCGGTGTGCCCCTTTAGTCTCATTTTGTTTTATCAGCCTGTCTAATCTTTGGTTGAAGGGTGAACCCCAGGAGTGACTTCATTACTGAGCTAAAAGGGTGTCTTGGGGCCATACTCTCGGGGTTTCTCCAGTCTCTGTCAGGCCAGTAAGTCTGGTCTTTTTTTGTGAGTTAGAGTTTTATTCTCCATTTTTCTCCAGCTCTGTCCAGGACCCTTTATTGTGATCCCTTTCAGAGCAGTCAGTGGTGGTAGCCAGGCACCATCTAGCTGTACTGGACTTAGTCTAGTGGAGGCCGTGGTAGTTGTGGTCCATTAGTCCTTTGGATAAATCTTTGCCTTGTATCTTTAGTTTTCTTCATTCTCCCTTGCTCCCGAAGGGGTGAGACCAGTGGAGTATCTTAGATGGCTGATCACAGGCTTTTAAGACCCCAGATGCTACTCACCAAAGTAGAATGTAGAACATTTTCCTTATAAACTACGTTATGCCAATAGAGCTAGATGTTCCCTGAGACCATGGTCCCCACATGGACTGTTGATCTTGATTCTCCTTTCCCCTTGTGAGGTTAGAGGAGGTCAGATACCTCCCGCATGCTGTTTTTACACTCTCTGAACCTCAGTTTCCCCATTTGTAAAATGGGAACATGAAGATCACCATTCTGCTCAATACTTCGAGGAGGTGGTATTTGATCCAGTTACACGTCTCCTGGGTTGGTTTTGGCAATATGTTGGTAACACCGGGACTTTTGTTAATGGCTTTGATGTAATGAGATTTATCCTGCAGCTGTGCAAACACTAAAGCAATCAAATGTGTGGCTCCCTTTGCAAGACCCAACCTGAAGGAGGCTCTGTCTGTCCTGGGCACACCCCCAAAGAGGGATGACTTTAATGATGGCTGGGTTAGGGTTTAAGGTCAATAGTCTGGCCCTCCTAAGTGCCAACTGGCTCAGATTGGCAGGACAAGGAGTTTGTCTTCACGTGCCAGAGAGTGAAGGTCAACTCTGATGCAGGAAGTAGAATAGTTCAGTTTGTTTTAACTGAGGCAGGTTGGTGGTTCCGGCTGTGTGTCCTTGGCTAAGCCATTTGTCCTCACTGGGCCTCAGTTTCCTCATCTATGAAGTGGAGGAGCAAATGGTCTACAACCTTTTGCATGTGACATACTGTCTGAATGTACCAGAGCCCTTGGCAGGCTGCTGCGGTAGCCCGGGAAGATGGGAGGGGCGGTGGGAATCTGGACTGGAGAACCCCCTGGGACTCCACTCCAGCCTCCAACAACCTGCAGACAGGCCTGATTCCCAACTCTGGCTCTTACTCACTGTGTGACCTTAGGTAAGCCACTGCCTTTCTGGGCCTTGGTCATCAGCTGTAATAATTCCTGCCTCGTGTGGATGTGGAGAAGGAAGACAGTCATCCAGCTGCCATTCTCACCCACCAGTTTCTGCCTCCAAAGTGCCATGTCTTATTCACTCCGTTCTCTCACCTCCCGTTGAATCCACAGGGCACTCTTGGGAGCTCAGGATTATTGAGGAACAACGAGGAACTGAGAGTCCCAGAGGTTAAATACTTTGTCCAAGGCCGTTCCATTGGCAGATGGCCAAATCTGCCTTTAAACTCAATTTCTCTAACCCCAGACCCCGCTCTCTCCCACCCCAGTGACCCCTTCACCTTTGTGGGTTACAGATGCCTCTTGGTCCTAGTCCCTGTTTTCTCTGTGCCTCCTGAATGAGCATCTGGTCTCCAGAGACTCTGTCCATTGAGGGGGCTTTGTAAGTTGTAGAATCACTGTTGTAAGTGTCCTTGCTTGGACCTGAAGCCTTTGGGACTGAGCTCTGTGCAATGACATCAGAGTATGGTTAAATAAGGAGCCACAGTCCCCACAGCACATAATCTAGCCCTGGTCTACCTTTAGGAGCCCCGGTGGCAAAGTGGTTAAGAGCTCGGCTGCTAACTGAAAGGTCGGCAGTGCAAACCCACCAGCCACTCCACAAGAGAAAGATGTCGTGGTCTGCTTCCATAAAGATTATGGCCCTGGAAACCCATGGGGCAGTTCTCCTGTGTCCAACACGGTCACTATGAGTCAGAATCGACTCAGTGGCCATGGGTTTGGTTTTGGTTTGGCCCACCTTTGACAAGGAATGTTTCATTGAGCCCATTTCACAGATGAAACAGCTAATGCTTAGAGAGCCTGAGTTGGGTCCTTTCATCAAGAGGTTGGAGCAGCTGAAACCAAGGCCCCGACCTGGGCCCAGGATGGGCCTGGCTGGCTCTGGTCTCTGCAGAATGAGAAGTGAGTGCAGGGAGAGAAAAAGAGAGAGTGGAGCCCTGGTAGTGCAGTGGTTAAGCACTTGGCTGCTAACTGAAAGATTGGTGGTTCGAACCCACCAGCTACTCCACAGGGGAAGGTGTGGCAGTCTGCTTCTGTAAAGTTTACAGCCTTGGAAACCCCGTGGGACAGTTCTACTCTGTCCTATAGGGTTGCTCTGAGTCGAAACCAACTCAACGGCAGTGGGTTTGGTTTTGGGTTTGGGGGAGAGTAGAGGGAGCAAAGCTCAAATGCAGAGCTGGTCCCTTGGAGTTGAGGAGCCTATTTGTGTTTGTGGGGGTCTAAAGAAGGGTCAATCTTTACGATCTGCTTATGTAGATTACAGCCTGGAAAGCCCTATGGGGCAGTTCTACTTTGTCACATAGGTTGCTGTGAGTCAGGATGACTCTATGGCACCTAACAACAGCAACAATAAAGAAGAGGTGGGATCCCTGGGTGGTGAAAACAGTCGATGCGCTTGGCTGTTAACCAAAATGTTGGAAGTTCAAGTCCACCCAGAGGTGCCTTGGAAGAAAGGCTTGGTGATCTACGACTGAAAAATCAGCCATTGAAAACCCTATGGAGCACAGTTCTACTCTGACACACATAGGGTCAGAACTGATGGCAACCACTACTGGTGAAGAAGGGGCTGGTGATTTTGTCCCCATCCCTCAGCTGCTAGACCAGACTGGCATCCACCCTGTAGTGCCAGCTGGTGGTTGTCCAGCTCTGGGCCTGGGCCAGCCTTGATCAGTCCCCTACTTCACTTTGCTACCTGCCCAGAAGGGCCGTCACTCAGGCCGGGGTGATAGAACAGCTAAGGGGACAAAGGGGGCACCTGGCAGCAGAAAGGGGGGCAGGGGAGAGAGGCTGATTCCTTGAAAATCTCAGGGCTTTTAGCACTGCCAGTTGTGGTGGGGAGGTGTTAGAGCCCCTCTGGCCTTATAGACTGAACTGTTTATCTTCCCGGTGGGTGAAGTGGGTGGTGGAGGGGAGGAGGAGGGGCAAAAGGATAGGAAACACCCTGGGGGAGACAGAGACCAGGAGAGAGGCCAGGGAGACCAATGGCAGCCTGGCCTGGAGCTGCAGGTCCTGCTCACATCTTTGGGGTGATGGCTGGGCTCGCACACCTCCATTTCAGTGGGCGAAGAACTTGCACTCTTGTGGGTGATTTATGGGGTGTAGGGGGTGGAAAGTGCTGCATGGGGAGAAGGTCCAGCTTCTTTCATGGCCCTTTGGGGGAGGAAGGTGGGCAGGCAGGGCTTCTCCAGGCTAGGACCCCTCATTCTCCCACCCAGATACGGGCCCCATCTCGAGTTCCTCACCCCAGCCCCTCCCACCCTCTTGCTCCCGACACAGGAGAAGCTGTTGGTTCCTAAACGCATGGACTGTCAGGCTTTGGCCTTAGAAGGAATACCCGTTTGTCTTGCACATTGGTGAACTGAGGCCCTGCTAGGGGCCTTGGCTCACAGACATGAAGCTGGACTCATCCCCCCCCAGCCATGTTCAGTAAATGGTGGCCACAGGTGCAAGCCCACCGATGTCAGGTCCTGGCTGGTTTGCGGTTTCCTGATTATTCTGATCCCCAACACCACACACGTGACTTTCTGGGGAGACATGAGGCTGGGAGGCATGGGGGAGCTGGCAAAGTGCAGGAGACATTTAGCAGGGGTCTCCTGGGGGTGGGTATTTTATACAGGCCATCGCTTTGACTCCTCTCCGGTCTATGGAGCAGAAATTATTGCTCTAATTTTATACACGAGGAAAGCCAGACTCAGAAAGGTTAATTAAATTGCCGGAGGTCACTCCATGAGTGAGTGGTGGAAATAGGACTTGAATCCAGGTCTGGTCCAAAGTTTGGGCTCCTCCCATGCTGCTGCATGCATGGGGTTAGGAGTAGAAATGGAGGGATGCGGCTGCCTGCCACACCCTGCTCTCCCTGCCCTTCAAACTAGGCCTGGGGAAAGGAACTCAGGCCAGGAGGTGAGAGGATTGCTGGGATGCTATGGGCAGGTAAGAAGACACCCCATTTCCTCAGACCCAGAAGATCTGGGTTGGCATCCTGGCTTTGCCATTCCTGCTGTGTGACGTTGGGCAAGTCCTTTTTCCTCTCTGAGCCACATGTAAAGCGAGTGGTTGTAGGGCGTCTCCTGGATGTTTGTTGAGTGAATGAATGAGAAAGCAAATGAAGATGTGAGGCAGAAACCCACTTCTTCTAACTTGGGTCTAAGACTGGAGTGCCAACTTTGACAGGACATAGTCCCTGCAGGGACCTAGCCCCGAGTCTCTGCCTGTCTCAGCCCACCTAAATGAGATCCCCCAGTCTTCCTCAAAGATACCATGTACAGGCCAAGAGACCCAGCTGGTTGGTGGTGGATGGGGGTATACAAACTGGTGGCCCCAGTTCTGGTGACTGCCTGTCACACCAGCGAGTCCCCTCCCCTACGAAGTCACCCTGAGATCTCTCTATCTCGGGGCTGGGTTAGTTGCTGTTAATTAAACCAGCTGTTGGACTTAATGCCCATCCCATTAACATGTCTCCTAGACCTATTAATCATGCCAAGTGGAGGACGGGGATGGGAGAGTGCGGATGGGGGTCATGAAAACCAAGCCGAGCTGCCTCATGGAGTAGAGAAGTGGTCTGAGGTACTCAAGCCTACCCCTTGTTCCCTCTTGGGGGGGGTCTTAGAAATTTCCATTCTAGTCTTAGAATTCCTGGGGGCCTGCTGTGACTGCATCCCATTGGGTTCAACTGAGGCCTTTTGGCCCCCATGACCCTGGGAACCCCTTTCCCACTTAGCTTTCCTGGGGCCTCTGGGGGCAGGGCCAGAGAGCGAGTGGAGGTAACTACAAGGATAAGAGGGTAGGAGGCCAGGAAGGGAGGCTGGACTGGAGCCAGGGTCACGGCTGGAGAGCCAGGGTCACCCTTGCTCCACCCGTATACACCTGTCCCAGCCCTGCTCTCTCTGCGGTGCCTTTGGGGCCGGGTGGGGCTCTCCAAACACTTCGTTTCTCCACCCAGGACTTCCTGAGTGGGGTGAGCTGAGGGGCAGATGCTGGGCCCACGCATCTGGTGAGGCTCTCCCTCAGCCCTCCTTCCTCCCTCCTTCCCTCCCCGCTGGGCCCTGCCCCCTCCCCTTTGTGTCAGGGGCCAGCTGGGGCAGGGAGGGAGCTTGGGTGGGTCCCGTCAGAAGGTGCATAAATCATTATTGGCGAAGACCTCAGCCCTGAGCCGCTGGGCGGAGGCTGCTGCTCATGGTTCAGGCAGGGGCATAAATCATAATTCCCCTACAATAGATCCTTTTGCAGCCGCCATCAGGAAAACTGTGTTGGTTTTATCGATTTTTTGACACGGGGGCCTAGGCAGCGGGCGGCTCCTGAATCATTATGAAATGAAACTGATTAGGAATTCATGGAATACTAAATAAACTTTACGAGCCCGTTGTAAGTTTTTTGATGCATGGGGAGCAGAAAATGAAAACTAATGATATAAAAATTACACAGCGTGCTGAGTATTATTGTACCGCTATTGATTTGTTTCAAACTGTACATCAAAACCGAAGAGGGTTCGGGCGGCTCCTGCCGCGATGCTGGGGCTCTTTGGGCTCACCAGGGCTGCTGGAATTTTTCTTTCCCTTCTATTTTTATTTTTTTCTTTCTCTTTCTTCTGGCCTCCCTGCTCTATAAGCTGGCTCCCTTCTCCCACCACCTGCTCCTTCAGGAAAGGCCCCAGTGGGCCAGCTAGTCACATATCCACAGGGCAGTCCCTTCTTCCGTTTGGAACCTGGATCCCGACTCAACTTGAACTCCTAGGTCTCTTGCTGGTCTCTCCCTGGCTCAGGGGCTGCATTTTCAACCTTCAGTTTTCTCTTTTCCCTCCAGTTTTCCACTGTTTCTCTGGGAAGGAAGCGTGTGCTTCAGGGAAAAGAGTTGAAGATCTGTTTCCAGTTTGCTGTGTGCCCTTGGCCATATTGCAGTCCCTCTCTAGGCATCCTTCTGGCAAACAGAAAGATGGGACTCACTAGGTCAGGGTTTCTCAAGACTACTGATTCTTGGTTCCCTCCTTAGATGAACTGGCTCCAAATCTCAGAGGGGGGGTCTAAGGGAAGCCACCCTGAGATCTGTGCGTTTTAATGTTTCCCGTGTGACGCTCTCTTACTCTCTCTCTTTCGTTTTTAAAATTAATCTGCAGGTTTATTGTTTAGATGGGTATGTCTAAAGCGCTTGAATTTCAAAATGCTTTTGCTTACATTGTGTCTTTTGATTCTTAGGCTTAGAGAGTTAAGTTCTCAGTATCTGGAAGCAGACTGGATACCTGGGCATATATCCTGACTCTACCAATTTTACTAGCTGTGTAATCACGTGCAAGTTACCCAGCTCCTCCGTTTCGCCATTTCCTCTTCTGTGATATGGGAATAGTAATAGAATCTACCTCCTGGCTTTGGGGTTTGTGAAGATTAAATGAGCTAAGATTTGTACAGAATTTACAGCAATGCCTGCAGCATGGTAAGTACTCAAAAATGTTAGCTATTTGCAGTGCAAGGGGTTTCTCTTTTATGTGACTCCTGTGCTTGGTCTGTTGTAAACCGCTGCATCCACTGATCTGAAGAGACACGTCTAAGCCACTTATCCGTTGGGTTGTCAGAGGCGGCCTTGAAGCTGTGAACGTTGCCCTCTATATTAGCTCTCGCTGGTTTATGCTGCTGTAAGAAACAATCTCAAAATCTCAGTGGCTTACACAACAAAAGCAAATTTCTTGCTCATGTTACATATCTGCTGTGGGTCGGTTGTGGCTTTTCTCCACGTCTTCATTCTGGGATTCAGGCTGTCAAGGCAGCCCCAGTCTGAGACACGTTATTCTGGTGGCAGAGGGAAAACAGTAAGAAAGCTGATGGAAACATGATGCTCCTGAAGTTTTTCCCGGGACATGACGTGTCACTTCGGTTTCCATCCCCCCCCCCCTTCTTTTATTGTTGTGCTTTAAGTGAAAGTTTACAATTCAAGTTAGTCTCTCCTACAAGAATTTACATATACATTGTTATGTGACCCTAGTTGCTCTCCCTGTACTGTGACAGCACACTCCTCCTTTCCACCCCAGATTTCCGTGTCCATTCAACCAGCTCCTGTCCCTCTCTGCCATCTCATCTCGCCTCCCGACAGGAGCTGCCCATTCAGTCTCATGCATCTACTTGAGCTCAGAAGCATGCTCTTCACAAGTATCATTTTTTGTCCCATAGTCCAGTCTAATCTTTGAAGAGTTGGCCTCTGGAATGGTTTTAGTTTTGGGCTAACAGAGAGCCCGGGGGCCATGTCTTCCAGGATCCCTCCCGTCTCAGTCAGACCATTAAGTTTGGTCTTTTTACTGGAATTTGAGTTCTGCACCTCACTTTTCTCCTGCTGTGTCAGGGACTCTCTGTTGTGTTCCCTGTCAGGGCAGTCATTGGTGGAAGCCAGGCACCATCTAGTTCTGATCTCAGGCTGACGAAGTCTCTGGTTTATGTGGCCCTTTCTGTCTCTTGGGCTAATATTTTCCTTGTGTCTTTCGTGTTCTTCATTCTCCTTTGCTCCAGGTGGGTTAGGACCAATTGATGCATCTTAGATGGCTGCTTGCAAGGTTTTAAGACCCCAGACGCCACTCACCAAAGTGGGATGCCGAACATTTTCTTGATAAACTTTGTTACGCCAATTGACCTAGATGTCCCCTGAAACCATGGTCCCCAGACCCCTGCCCCTGCTACTCTGTCCCTCGAAGTATTTGGTTGTATTCAGGGAACTTCTTAGCTTTGGTTTAGTCCAGTTGTGCTGACTTCCCCTGTAGTGTGTGTTGTCCTTCCCTTCACCTAAGATAATTCTTGTCTACTTTCTAGTTAGTGAATATCCCTGTCCCTCCCTCCCTACCCTCGTAACCATCAAAGAATGTTTCCTTCTGTGTTTAAACCTTTTCTTGGGTTCTTATAATAGTGGTCTTATACAATATTTGTGCTTTTGCAACTGACTAAATTCACTCAGCATAATGCCTTCCACATTCCTCCACGTTATATTTCACAGATTCATTGTTGTTCTTTATCGTCACGTAGTATTCCATTGTGTGAATATACCATAATTTGTTTATCCATTCATCCGTTGATGGGCACCTAGGTTGTTTCCATCTTTTTGCTATCATGAACAGTGCTGCAATGAACATGAGTGTGTGTATATCTATTTGTGTGACGGCTCTTGTTTCTCTAGGATATATTCCAAGGAGTGGGCTTGCTGGATCATATGGTACTTCTATTTCTAGCTTTTTAAGGAAGTGCCAGATTGATTTCCAAAGTGGTTGTACCATTTTACATTCCCACCAACAGTGTATAAGCGTTCCAGTCTCTCCACAACCTCTCCAACATTTATTATTTTGTGTTGTTTGGATTAACGCTAGCCTTGTTGGGGTGAGAGGATATCTCATTGTAGTTTTGATTTGCATTTCTCTATTGGCTAATGATCGTGGGCATTTTCTCATGTGTCTGTTAGCCACCTGAATGTCTTGTTTGGCGAAGTGCCTGTTCATAACCTTTGCCCATTTTTTAATTGGGTTATTTGTCTTTTTGTTGTTGAGGTTTTGCAGTATCTTGTAGATTTTAGAGATTAGATGCTGATCGGATTTGTTGTAGCCAAAATTTTTCTCCTAGTCTGTAGGTTGTCTTTTTGCTCTTTTGGTGAAGTCTTTTGATGAGCATAAGTGTTTGATTTTTAGGAGCTTCCAGTTATCTGGTTTCTCTTCTGGTGTTTGTGCATTGTTACTTATGGCTTGTATTCTGTTTATGCCATGTATTAGGGCTCCTAGCATTGTCCCTATCTTTTCTTCCGTGATCTTTATCTTTTAAGGTTTTATATTTAGGTCTTTGATCCATTTTGAGTTAGTTTTTGTGCATGGTGTGAGGTATGGGTCTTGTTTCAGGGTTTTGCAGATGGATATCCAGTTATGCCGGCACCGTTTGTTAAAGAGACTGTCTTTTCTCCATGTTTCCATTCCATTAGCCAAAAGGAGTCATACCATCAAACCCACTGTCAATGGAGCAGGGAGTACACTCCTCCTACAAGGAGGGGCCAGGGGTCAGTGGATACTGTAACGCACTGTACCACATCCTTCTGGGCTTGGGCCTGGGTGCAGGCTATCCCAGGATTTGGGGTGCACGGTCTTGTTTGGGTGGACCAGCGGGTCTGGCCCAGCTCCATTAGGAAGGGGCTGCTACTTTACCCAATGTGTCCAGTTTACACCATTGTGTGTCTCCAGGCCAGTTGCCCACTGACTTCTTTCTTTACCACCTGGGGGTTTCTGGCCTTCCTCCAGGGCTTTTCAGTGGGCACAGCTTCAGCCCTTGGGCTCCAAGCATCTTTGATTTCTCCATCTCTGCCTCCCTGCTGGGGAGGCCTGTAAACAACAACCCCGGGTCCTCAGTGGAACTGCTGTAAGGATTGGAATCCTTTTGTAAAACTGTCCTTCATCCTCTAAATTCAGAGGGCAAATTTAGATTTTGTGTGTTGGATTTTCTTAAAGCGGACCGCCAGACCCTACCACTTGCCACTGAGACGACTCTGACTCATGGTGACCATGTGTGGCAGAGTAGAACTGTGCTCCACAGGGTTTTCAATGGCTGATTTTTTGGAAGTAAATCGCCAGACATTTCTTCTGAGGTACCTCTGGGTGGCCATGAATCTCCACCCTTTCAGCTAGCAGCTGATCAGTTAGCAGCTGAGTGTGTTAACTATTTGTGCCACCCAGGGACTCTAAGTGGACCACACTGGGTAGCTTTCTTTTTAGCGAGTGTCTCACTTTCTTGCAAATTCTCTTTTACTGGCACTATTCCTTTTATGTTCAACTTCACATCAATCTGAGTCTTGGAGGGGTTGACCTCTTCTCCTGGATGCACAACATGTCACTCCCAGAACCACAGTATTGCCCTGCTATGCTTGATGTCCAGGGATCACTTGGCGGGAGTGGGGGAGGAGCACTGCACTCACTTGGATCTGGGAGATGTCAAGGATGTCAATGGCACAGCCTGGCCCTTGGGGACCTCGTTGTCTATCTGGGGACACAGAAACACAAATATACTCATATATACACTCTGCATACAAACCTTTTCAGAACTGGATGAAAAGGATCACAAGGTGATCCACAAAGGGCACAGGAATGAGTCTTAAGGTTTGAATCCCAGTCCTGCCTCTAATTGGCTGTATGGCCTTGGATAAGTGACTTCTTTTATCTGGGGCTCCGTTTTCTCTACTGTCAAAAGATGGATTTGGATGTGATGCTCCCTGAGATTCCTTCTAACGGATTGAAGTGGGCAGGGGTTAACACACTGGCACAGTTCCCACAAGATGTGGATGCCTATACCAGTCCCGATTCTTTTCAGTTTGGGGAAAGGAGCTGATAGAAACCCAAGCTCAAACTAGCTTCAGCAAAGAGAAGATATTGCTTTACATACTGAGGACGCTAAGGGAATCTTCAGGTGAACTGTGATCTGGAAGTTCAAAGAATGTTATCAGAGATCTGTTTTCACCTCTCAGCTGTCTTTCTCAGTCATGCTCTCTCCTCGTGGTGACAAGATGGCTGCCAGTAGTGCTAGACCCACCTCCTAGTGGTTCAGCAGTCTGGGGGAAAGGCAGCATCTCCTTCCCAATAAAACAAAAACAAGAAAACCAAACCCACTGCCATCGGGTTGATTTCGACTCATAGAGACCCTGTAGGACAGAGTAGAACTGCCCCATATAGTTTCCAAGGCTGTAAATATTTATGGAAGCAGAGTGCCATGTCTTTCTCTCGCGAAGCCACTGGTGAGTTCAAACCACGTGTCTTTTGGTTAGCAGCCAAGAACTTTATAAACTCCAGGGATCCTTTCCTTCCCGGTAATACCACCAAAATTCTCAAGACTGAATTTCATGGCTCCAACTTAGGTTTCATGCCCACCCATGAACCAATCACTGTAGCCTGGGGCGGAGAGAGAATTTTCATTCCTGGGAGCCAGGAAGTAGGCTCCACCTGCATAGAACAACATGGGCTCAGAGAGGGGAATGGCTCCAAAGGAAATTTGAAGTACGGTTTTAAAAGAGATAGATTCTGGGCAGATAAAAACCACAGATGTCCACTACAGTCCCTGAGGTCAGGGGCAGGGCAGTGGCCAGGGTGAGGCTCTTCTGGTCCGAAGTCATGCCTGGAACTTTGGATAAAGCCTAAGGCTGGTAGTGAGGGGTCCTTCACATGTGGAGGGAGCCCTGAGACAGTAGTGTAATGCTTGCCCTGCCCCAGGCAAAGGGAAAGCTTGTTCTGTCTTTACCACCAGCATCTTTATTTCTACCTAGCTACCAACGGTGAGAAGGTGCCTTGGTGGCACACTAGTTAAGCACTCAACTGCTAACAGAAAGGTTGGTGGTTTGAACCCACCCAGATGCTCTGCGAGAGAAAGGCCCCATTAGATCTTCTTCATCCCCATCTTTGTACTGTGGCCAACCACTTAATCCCCAGCAGGCCTCTGACACCCTCCATGCCCAACAATACCCTCAACCTGCCCCCCACGTTAATACATTGAGGCTCAGAGACGGGATGTGACTGGCCCAGCTCTGCAGACACCTGCCTCTATGCCCAGCTGAATGGGCATCTGGTTTCCCTCCCCAGGCCTGTTTGCCCCTGTGTGGGTAGATGTGAAGGAGGAAGGGTGGCTCCTGGCTGGCTGACCCCCCTGGTGGAGTTTGCGGTGCTACATACATTGAATTTAGATGTGGTTCTGAGCAGTCGTTCTTTCACTTCTGACCGTATTGACTGCAGAATTGAGTGCTACAAGTAGGAAGGAGTTTAGCTGTTATTCTCCTACTGATTTGATTTAAATGTTTGGTTTATGCCCATCCCTCTCCCCTCTCCTCATCAGTCTGACATTTGCATAGTGTTTCCCTGAAGTTTCGTGGGACACACGGTGTTTCTGGTGACTCCCTGCTTTGGCCTGGATGGTTTTATTTGGGAGAGTTGTGAGCCCACTGAGGCATCTTCTTCCTCCCCTACCCTGAACTGGGTTTTCTTTCCATCCACTGGGGGAAACAAACAAACAAAACCAAACCCATTGCCATCAAGTTGATTCCAACTCATAGCTCGATTTCCCTGACTCTTGTCCCTGCTGCCTAGCAAGTGACTTTCCAGTGTTTCTGAGTGTCCTGGGGGTCTCAGTGTGTGCATTAGTAAGTCTGCCCTCTCCTACCGGGCAACCTCTGCCATTCTGCTAGGAACTTCTGCCAATGCCTTGAAACCCTCAGGGTGCCAGAGTGTCCCAGTGGTGAGCAGGCGTCCACTGACCCCTCTGTCTCTTGGTGCTGCCTTTTGTTTGAGGGCTCCCACAGCAGGGCTGCTCAGGCCTCATGGTTTAAGGAATACCTGGTTGTCTTAGTCTGAAGTCCCATAGAGGCAGACCCTAGACAAGAACCCACTGCACATGGTTTATTTGAGAAAGGGATGGGAGGTGAGACTGGGAGGGACACCAGGATGGGCACTCCAGGTGGCCCAACATGTCTGCATCCCAGGGGTGACATGACTTAAGAACAGGATGAGACCTCTCCTCCCCAGTAGTGGAAGCCAGGGCAGGGAGATCTTCAGTAGAAACCCACAGATTCCCAACAGTCCAAACTCCTGCACCTGGACCCCTTCCTCTGATGGCCCCTTCCTGGCAGAGCTAGAACCAGTGGGTTGAGGTTACAGGGAGACAGCTAGAAGCTGAAGAGAAGAAGGCCTGACTCATAGGCAAATACATTAACAACAGAATGGACAGGTGATGATTTAGTGATGGAAAGTGATCAAGTAGAGGTTAGATGATCACCTGCCCAGGGATGCCATTGGCAGCAGGCAGGGAACTAGCAGGCATTTAAACACCAACTGTGTACCAGCGCTGGATCTATGAAACTAGAAGGCAAGTTCCTTAAACCAGGGCTTCGAACTGGTTTGTCTGGTTCTAACCCCTGCTGAGAATTTGCATTTCAAACAAGTTCCCAGAAAGTTATACAAGAAATCACCTGGGGATCTTATTAAACTATAGATTCTGTTTCAGTATATCTGAGGTGGAAATGCAAATATCTTAAACACTGGGGCCCATGCTTTATTCCCCTTTGTGTTCTCAGTGCCTAGCATTGTGCTTGGCTCATGGTAGTAAAACCCAGAATAACGAGAAGAAAAACTACCATTTTCAGTCACCTACTAAATGGTTTGCGCTTGACTACTAACCTAAAGTTTGGCAGTTCGAGCCTACCCAGTGGTGCCATGGAAGAAAGGCCTGGAAATCTAATTCTGTAAAGATTACAGCCAAGAAAACCGTATGAAGCAGTTCTGTTCTGTAACACGTGGGGTCGCCATGAGTCAGAATCATCTTGACGGCAATGGTTTTTTTTTCCAGCTAGGCACTATGTGCCTTATGGAGTCCCTGGATGGCACAAACAGTTAAGAGCTTGGCTACTAACTGAAAAGTTAGTGGTTCAAATCTACCCAGAGGTGCCTTGGAAGAAAGACCTGGCAATCTACTTCTGAAAGATCACAGCCACTGAAAACCCTATGGAGTACAGTTCTACTCTGATATACATGGGGTCACCAGGAGTCAGAATCTCCTTGACTGCAGCTGGTTTTGTTTTCTCTTTAAGTGTCTTATATTTATTATAATGAATCCTTACAACATTTGTTCATAGTAGGTACTACTATCCCCATTTTACAGTTGAGAAAACTGAGCCTTGGTGGGATTAAATGACTTGCCTGGGGTTATACGTCCTCCAAGTGGCAAAGCCAGGACTTGAAGTCAGGTCTATTTGCCTTCCCAAGTCCCTGATTTTCTCTCTCCTTTGTGGCGTGTCCTTACATTGGGAAGGAGGTCAGACTACATATAGACGTCCTTGGAAGGCCCTCTGCCTCTGAGGTTCTGTCTTGTTAGCTGACACCCCCCTCCATCCCCCACCGACTGCAAAGAAGAAGAAAAGTCCTTCCCTCCTCCTCAGGTGGCTTGTGGCAGATTACTTAGCGCTTGACACGGCCGGTCTCTGTGTCACTGTTCCCGGGCGGAATTAAATCAGGACAGGAAAATATTAATTTGGAGTTGGGGATGGAGGCCGCTCCTTTCCAATTACTCTCCACCCATCAGGCTTATCCTGGCACAAACAAGGAAGGAGGCTGGATTAATTGCTTTGGACTCTGCCCCACTCCAGTCCCAATTACTGGGCCGGCTTGGCTCCCAGCATTATGAAGCACACTGCTGTGCAGGAAATTGTGTGAAATTTTAACGGATTTTCAGATGCAATAATGGAGAACAGGATTCGGGGCCAGCATTAGCTGGGTGGCTGGGCCCTCCGTGCCTCGGCTGAGGTTAAGCCGTTTGGGGCTTCTTTGTGTATTAAAGGATCATCTAGTTAACTCCAAAGCCCAGGGCCCCCACAACTGTTCAGATCCTGACCCTGCAGAGCCAGGGTGGACCCGTGGAAGACGGGGAAACCCAATGCCTAGGGAATAATAATAACACCAATCAGTGAGCCTCCACAATGGGCCAGGTGCTTACCCTCACATCTTTAAATCTTATACTTTGAGGTTCTTTCTATTTTTCCCATCTTATAAAGGAGGAAACGGGACCTCAGAGAGGTTAAGTAATTTGTACAGTTACAGGGCTACTTAGTGGTGAAGCCAAGATTCGAATCCAAGTATATCTCCTTAAGTTACCCTGTTTTCTGGCACCAATCTGCCTCCTCCCTCATCTTCTACCCCTTCTTCTTAAGGATGCATTATAAACGTGTTTCCCTCACCAGACTTGAGCTTCCAGGTGCAGGGCCTTTCTCGTTCCCCTTCTGCATCTTTGGCCACTGTAAGGGCACCTGGCGCACAGCATGTGCCCGTGAGAAGTTTGTTAAACTTGACTCTGCATCTAGGCTCTGGAATTGGTTAATGGAAGGGGGTGGGGGTGGGGAGTTGGTGCAATCCAGAGGCATCTCCGGGTCGATGAGAATGAGTCCCATTTCAGCCTACTTGGAACCCACAGAAGAGGGTGGGGAGGGGAAGGTATCCCTAACCCTACTGTGCACCAGGCACTATCTATGTGCTTTCCATGTATGTTGACGTTAGCTGCTGTCAGGTTGGTTCCGACTCATAGAGACCCTGCGTACAACAGAATGAAACACCGCCTGGTCCTTCGCCACGCTCACAATCACTGTTATGTTTGAGCCCATTGTTGCAGCCACTGTGTCAATCCACTGTGTTAAGGGTCTTCCTTTTTTTCAGTCACCTTATACTTTACCAAGCATGATGTCCTTCTCCAGGGACTGGTCCCTCCTGATAACAGGTCCAAAGCACATAAGATGAGGTTTTGCCATCCTCACGTCTAGGGAGCATTCTGGCTGTACTTCTTCCAAGACAGATTTGTTCATTCTTCTGTCAGGCCATGGTAGGTTCAATATTCTTCGCCAACACCATAATTTAAAGGCACCGATTCTCTTCAGTTTTCCTTACTCATTGTCCAGCTTTCGCGTGCATATGAGGCGATTGAAAATACTGTGGCTTGTGTCAGGCGCATTTTAGCTCTTAAAGTGACATTCTTGCTTTTTAACACTTTACCTGTTGCCATCGAGTTGATTCTGATTCACAGAAACCCTATAGGACAGATTAGAACTGCCTCACACGGTTTCCAAAGAACACCTGATGGATCTGAACTGCCAACCTTTTGATTAGCAGCCGTAGCTCTTAACCATGATGCCACTAGGGTTTCCTTTAACACTTTAAAGAGGTCTTTTGCAGCAGATTTGCCCAATGCAATACGTCGTCTGATTTCTTGACTGCTGCTTCCATGGGCATTGATTGTGGATCCAAGTAAAATAAAATCCTTGATGACTTCAGTCTTTTCTCCATTTATCATGATGTTGCTTGTTGGTCCACTTGTGAGGAGTTTTGTTTTCTTTATGTTGAGGTGTAATCCATACTGAAGGCTGTGGTCTTTGGTCTTCATCAGTAAGAGCTTCAAGTCCTCTTCACTTTCACCAGGGAAGTTTGTGTCATCTGCATAATGAGTCTTCCTCCAATCCGGATGCCCTGTTCTTTTCCATATAGTCCACCTTCTCAGATTATTTGTCAGCACACAGATTGAATAAATATGGTGAAAGGATACAACCCTGATACACACCTTTCCTGACTTTAAACCACACAGCATCTGCTTGTTATGTTCAAACAACTGCCTCTTGATCTGTGTACAGATTCCCCATGAGCACAATTAAGTGTTCTGGAATTCCCATTCTTCGCAATGTTATCCATGATTTGTTATGATCCACACAGTCGAATGACTTTGCGTAGTCAGTAAAACACAGGTAAACATCTTTCTGGTATTCTCTGCTTTCAGCCAAGATCCATCTGACATCAGCAATGATACCCCTCATAACACGTCCTCTTCTGAATCAGGCTTGAACTTCTGGCAGTTACCTGTTGATGTACTGCTGCAAACATTTTTTAATGATCTTCAGCATAATTTTTACTTGCATGTGATGTTAATGATACCGCTGAATAATTTCTGCATTCTTTTGGATCAACTTTCTCTGGAATGTATAGTTTCTGCTTATCCTCCCCATAACTGTAAGAGATAGGCGGCATTGCTCACATCTGAGAGATGCAGAAAAGGGGCTCAGGGAGATAATAGACTTGTCTGGAGTCACACAACCAATAAAGGATGGCTGATTCTAGCCCAGACCTGCCTGAGTCCAGCTAAGAAACCATTTGCCGTTGAGTCGATTCCAACTCATGGCAACTTCATGTATGACAGAGTAGAACTGTGCTCTCCAGGGTTTTTAATGGCTGAGTTTTTGGAAGTAGATCACCAGGCCTTTCTTCCAGGGCATCTCTGGGTGAACTCCACCCTCCAACCTCTGGTTAGCAGCCGAGTGCATTAACTGCACCACCCAGGGACTCCACCTGCGTCTAAAGCACTGAGTCCAGATCCCTAGGCTTTACGGTTTGCCTTAATCAGTCTGAGATATTGGGGAAGACATCTGCTCCAGGGTTTCTACACTTTTTAAAACCGTGGCACCTGTGTTTCAAACACTAAACAGAATTCTACCAGAAGTTTAATATGTAAAGCTGGTAAACGTGGTAATACTCTGATGGAAGAGGGACATTGGGACCCTGTGTGCCTGGCCCCGTCTGCATCCACTGAGTGGCTCTGGAAGGGGTTCCCAGGAGACCCTGGGCTCTGTGGAGCAGGATCTGAAAATCAGTGATGAGCACTGCCCTTAGCCTCCACTCCTATTTTTATGGTGAAGGAAGTCAAGGCCCAGAGAAGGACAGTGATTTGCCCCAAGTCACACAGCACACAGGCCTAGTGTGGAAGTCTCTGTTGTGCGAGTTACACAGGACTGTATTGTGGGGCATTGGCCTGGGCTATGACCTAACATGTGTTTCCAAGTAGCTGAAACTTATTACCTTATTTTTCTGCTTCCTGAGACTTAAGTCTAAAGCGAGGGTCTAGAGAGGCCTGGGGAGAGGCCCTGAAGCTCTGGGGCTGTTGGTGGAGAATGCTGAGGTCATCTGGGGGCCCTGTCCATTTTCTTTATCCCTCTCTCTGTCCCTTCCCCATTGACTCTCCATCCCCGTGAGGCTCAGGATCTAGCAGCTCAGAGCAGGGCGCTTTGGCCAACAAGGGCAGTTCCCCTGCCCATTCCCTTCCATCATACCCCAAACGTTTTTCAAGAGACCAAGGTGACCAAAGCATGCCGCTCCCCCTGCACAACTCTTGACCCGTACCTCAGCCCTCTCCTGGTCTCCAACCCTTGTCTGTAATCATGAATAACCCATTGCCATCAAGTCTATTCTGACTCATAGAGACCCTGTAGGACAAAGCAGAACTGCCCCATAAGGATTCCAAGACTGTAAATCTTTATGGAAGCAGATTGCCACATCTTTCTCCCTTGGAGCAGCTGGTGGGTTTGAACCGCTGATCTTTCAGTTAACAGCTGAGCACTTAGCCACTGTGCCACCAGGGCTCCTTTAATCATGAATGAACCAAAAAAACCAAACCCGTTGCCCTCAAGTCGATTCCAACTCATAGCAACCCTATAGGACAGCGTAGAACTGCCCCATAGGGCTTCCAAGCAACAGCTGGTGGATTTGAACTGCTGATCTTTTGGTTAGCAGGTGACTTCTTAACCACTGTGTCACCAGGGCTCCTAATCATGGATAGAAGAATCAAACGGGGCAAAACCCAAGTTTTCTGGTTTTTTTGTTTCCAAATCACGCTGATGAAAGCTTCTGCAAATGCAAAACTGAGCTTGAACTTCCTGGGGTGGAATGGCCAATAGCCATGAAATATGGGATAGGATGGCCAATTGCCATGGAACATGAGAACCCCTGCATTGGGCACTAGGTGTAAAGCATAGACAAATTAGACCCTAGGGAGGTGTCTGGGGAGAGAGGTTGGATTCACATCCGGCCTCACCTCAACATCTGGAAGAAAATTCCACTATAGAATTCCCTCTGGGAGGATCATGGTGTTGCTCCTCAGACCCCAATACTGCAATGACTTATTACTAGACCTGGCCTGAGGTTTGGCACAGGGTACCTAGGACGGCTACTGAGGACTGGGGGGACTGGGACAGAGCCGGCAAGAGGGGTGACTGGCTTGGAGTGGTACAGAGCTGGGGAAAGTGAATGCGATGTAGCTCACAAATCTCAGACTCTGCTGGTGTCACCCCTGGAAAAAGAATCAGACTGGTGTGGTGGGGCCCAAAGAGAAAGACCCTGGGGGATGAAGAGGGTGGTGGAAGAATGAGGGTAAAGCCCACGGTGATCATCGTTAGCTATCCAATTTTTGCCCACCTCTTTTAGCAAAAGGAGAATCAATTATGTGCAGAGGGTGCCCCCTTAATGACCATCATTCAGTTCAATTTAAGAAACAGGCCCCTCTGCACCCCTCTCAGCTAGCAGCCCCACCACTGGCAGCTGCGGAGATGGATGGCCTCCTCCTGGGTACAGGAGAGCAGAGTTCTGAAACCGGATCCAGCCTCGGAATCACTTGGACAACTTGGTGAACAGTTTGCAAGGCCCTCGCCTGGGGGGTGTCTGGGAATTTGCATTTCTAGCAAGTTCCCAGGTGTTGCTGATACTCCTGGTCTGGGGACCACCTTTGGGAATCACTGCAGTAGAGGCAGGGTTTCATGTAGCCCCAACCTGCCCAATGGTGTGGCGGGGGGATAGCTATTTCCCCAGGGAAGTTCAATGTGGGGGGAAGGCAAACTTGCTGCCATTTTACTACCCCATGCCACTCATCCCTCCACACATATGTAAGACAAGAGCATTTTCTCAGTGTCTCAGTGACTCTGCTCCGCTCCCCTTCTCTGAGCGAACTTGGGGGTGGGGACTCTGCCCCTGGGCATTTTTATACCAGAGAGGGACGGAACAGTGCCAGGGGCCTGATTCCTTGACCACCCAGAGCTGGCTTCTGGGGGCACCCACTTGCTGCATGCTCAGCCCTGGGAAGCTGAGGCCCTGTTCTGCAGGTCCCTGTGCTGCCCCATTGGAAGAGAGAGATCAGACAGTGGGCTCCTTTGGCAGCCCGGCAGCAGCAGGCGGGCTTCGACAATTACAGGCCTAATCGTGTGGCCACAGCAGCACCCCCGATTGATTGGGCACCGGCTCCATAGACGCTGCCAGGGCCACCATCCAGAGAGCCTGTTTGCACCTGTGTCAGGGCGCGCTCAGGAAACCTAATTAGCTAGTTTGGTGTTTTATAATTAGATCCTTTAAGAGAATTCATAGGTGGTGATAATAAGCCCATTTAGAAATCTATTAAGCTTTGGGGGAAGCTGAAGGGAATCTTCTAACTATGTGTACGCTTGCTTTCTCTTTCCCCTCCATTTCTCTTTCCTCCACTTTTCTCTCTTCTCCCCAGTTCTTCCTGCTGCCCTTTCTCCCCGTTTGTGTCCTTAGAGGGTCACTCTGAAGCCTCCGCCAATACTATTAGCTAATACCTTTTTATTGCTTACTGTATGTCAGGCATTGTTGAGCGTGTTGAGCACGTATTGATTCATTTAATCATCCCCACAGCCCTCGAGGTGGGTACCATCATTATCCCCATTTTACAGATAGGGAAAATGGAGTACAAAAGAGGCTCACTAATCTGAAGCTGCACACCCTTAAGTAGCTGTATTAGTTTCCCAGGGCTACCTTAACAAAGTACCACAGATTCGGTGGCTTGTAAGAACAGAAATTTATAGTCTCAGACAGGGGCGGATTAACCAGTAAGCAAGGTACGCAGGGGCTTACAGTAAGCAAACTACACAAGGGTTTCACCCCATGTGAAAATGGGCACTACAGATTAGTAAGTAAGCACAAGTAAGCCCATGTGTACCTTGCTTATTGGGAGTCCCTGCTGGAGGCTAGAAATCCAAATTAAGGTGTCAGCCATACTCTCTCTGGAGTCTCTAGGGGAAGATCTTTCTTGTCTCTCCAGGCTTCTGATAGCCCCAGGCGTTCCTTGTTGCAGCTGTGGCATAACTGAGTCATCACGTAGCCATTTTCCCTCTGTCTGTCTCTCTGTGTCTCTTATAAGGACACCACTCAGACTGGATTAGGATAGCCCCCCCTCCAAAAAAAAAAACCAAAAACTAAAAAGAGGTCCCTGTGTAGTTCAAATGGCTTGCTCTTAGCAGCTAACAAAAGGTTGGCCAGCTGAACATACCCAGCAGCACTGTGGAAGAAAGTCCTGGTGATTTGCTTCCATAAAGATTACAGCCAAGAAAACCCTATGGAGCTCTGTTCTACTCTGTAACACATGGGGTCTCCATGAGTCAGAATCAAGTCAGATGTTTTTGGCTTACTCCAGTATGACCTCATGTTAACTGATAATATCTTCAAAGACTTTATTTCCAAACAAGCTCATGTTCACAGGTACCAGGGGTTAAGTCTTTAGCATTGGTTTTTGGGGAACACAATTCAGTCCATAGCAGTAGCTGAGTCAGAAACTGAACCTGGATAGTCTGGTTCTTAGCCCTCCACCAAACCTCACCTCGCTCAGCCTGCATCACCTTGCCCAGCCACAGCCCAACATTCCCTGCCTCCAGTGCTCCCACCAAGCTGGCTGAGTTGAAGTTTTACAAATCAAATTCCTGTTTTCCCAGAGACTTGGTGCCAGGGCTTCAGAGCTAGCTTCGGATAGGTCTGTAACCAACAATGGCTTCTTACACATTTTGCTTCTCTAACAACTCTTCCTGCCTGAATGTCTGCCAGTGTAGTATGGTAGAAGGAGCAGGTTGAATACTATCTTTCTTCCTTCCTTCCCTCCTACCCCCTTCCCCCCACCCATTTTTTCTTCCTTCCTTCCCCTCTCTCTCTCCTTTCCTTCCTCCCTCCCTCTGTTTCTTTCTTTCTTCCTTCCTCCTTCCCTCCCTCCTTCCCTTTCTTCCTTCCTTCCTTCCTTCCTTCACGGTCCTGGTCAGTTTCTGGATGAGGATTCTGAGGCCCCTCCTAATGCCCCCATGTCGGCACTGGACACCCAGCCTTCTTTTCTCACCCTGTTTATTTTCTTCATAGCATGGCATTTTCTCCAAAGTTTGTTCGCTCGTTCATTTGCTTGTTTTTTAGCTACCTCTCCCTACTAGAGCACAAACTCTTTGGGGGTAAGGACCTTTTCTGCATATATCTGATTCCTGAGGTCTGGCTTGGTTCCTGGCACAGAGCAGGATTCAGTAAATATGCATTGAATGAGTGAATAATTCGAACCTGACATATAAAAAGGGGATAATAATGCCTCCTCTACAGGGTTGTTAAGTGCCTGGCACACATTAGACGCAATGTCTTCCGTCCCCCTTAAGTTAAACGCTGTGGTGCCTAGAGAAGTTCTGCTACTTTAAAAACCCTTTGACGAGTCCTCTTTTTTTATAGTGCAGAGAATTTTTCTGTAAAGCAAATAAGCCCTCCTAGATTTATCTACTTTGGAAACTCGGTGTTTGTACTGAGTTTTCTTAGTGGGCCGACTGAGTGTGTATAACTATAGAAATGTATAAATGTATATATTAGTGCCTTGCTATAATAGTTCATGATTTTATGCAGATTCCAAAAGAGTAGGTTAAAATTATGCCTCCTGAGGCATAACAATGACTGCAGAGATAGAAAAGTCAGATGTGGGGCTGCTGCTCCTTAGTGCTGTTGGCAAAGAGCTCACACTCAGGTGATGGATGGAGCTGGGTTTAAATCTAGGACCCTCTACTTACTGGTTGCATGACCAGTGTGCAAGTTACTGAATCTCTCCAAGACTAGTTTTCTCTTCTGTAAAATGGGGTAAATTTGTACCTACCCCATAGCGTAACAACCTATTAAATGAAGTCATGAGATTAATCGTTCATTTATTTATTCAATAAAAGTTTGTTGGACACCTGCTACATGCCAAGCACTGCTCTGGGTTCTGGTGATTCAGCAGTAAGTAAGACATTTGACATCCCTGCCCCCTCCCTGGGGCTTACATTCTAGTGGGAAGTAATGCATGCAATGCTCTCAGAACAGTGCTCAATGAATGTTGCTCAGGAGGGTGACCCTGGGCACAGGTGGCGGTACACATGGCTTATGGACATAGGTCCCACTTCTGTAACCTCTTTTTGAGGAGATGTGCACGTGACCGGACACATGTCCATGAAACTGACCTACAGCAAGAGTTAAACCCTGCTCCTCCCTTCCTTGAGGCCGGTGTGTGTGTGTCTGTTGGGGATGAGTGAGTGAGAGTGAATATTTGGCATTTTAAACTTGGCATTTAGTGCTTTGCTGGATTGGTCCCAACCTCATCTTTCGTTGCTGCCCTTCATGCACTACTTATTGCTCTCTCTCATATGTACCCCTCACCTTCCACATTCTGCTCTTGCACCCTCTTGCCTATTCCTGCGCTGCTTCTTTCCTGTCTGCAAGTTCTCATCCTTCAAGGTCCTCCTTCAAGGATGCTGTCCCTGAACCCTCAGCTGGGAGAAACCCCTCCCTTGATTTTCCCTCTTCCTCCTCTCTCAGGGCTCATGTCCTTTTCCCTCCTGTGTCGCTTGCAGGCCTGTGTCTGCTTCTGCTGGGCCATGGACTCCTCTAGGACTAGACACTGTTCTGCTCATCTCTGTGTCCTCGCACCACATTGCTTTACCTTAAATAGATTCTCAACAAGCATTTCTTAGGCAATTAAACAAATGTATGGCTCAGAGGATTTATTTTGAATCATCAGACTTCACTTTTTCTGGGAGTGAAAGACCTGAGGCAGGGGCCTTGTCTGGAGCAATCAGGCCTTTTTTGGGTTGGCCGCCCTGCCCGTGTGCAGGAGCTTCCGCATGTACGCTGAAACCAACGTCTCTGTGCACTGTCACACGCATCCACAGGCCCAGCGGTTGTCTCGGCTGTATGTGTGGGGGTACAGTGGCAGCCTAGTGCCCGGTGATGGATGAGGGGGGTGGAGGTGACTTTCCCAGGGGAAGATTACCACCTGGCAGCTATGATTTGTCTTGAGCCCTCCTGTCCTTTTTCTGGGCCCCACTGCAGAGTCATTCATTACAGAGGCTCCGGTCACAGGGCTGGGGGCAAGGGGTGAGCACTGTGTGTTGTGGGGGTGGCATGTTGGATCCCTCCCCCAGGAGAGACTTTCATGTCAGAGACCAGAGCCTACTCTCCAACCACACAGCAGCACTCTGGAGTTCTGCGGGGAGAGGACCAAGTTGTAACTCACTTTCTATGACATCCCCCTGCATCCCAGATGCCCCACTTCCAAAGCAGCTGCAAGAGTTGTTGACCCAGGGGCAGCACTGTGTGATAGGGTGGGCAGGGGCATTCATTCATTCCTTTGGCAAACAATTTCACTGAGTGCCCACCAGTGAAGTTCCTTCCAGGAACTCGCCATCACCGGAGGAAGGTGGGCATGGAAACAGATAGTGCAAGAAGTGTAACAGACGGTGGTGAGACAGATACTCTCCAGCCTGGAGGGCCTGGGGGAGAGCAAGAAGCCACGGGCGATAGTGGAAAGAGCACTGAACTTGGAGGTGGAAGACTTAGGCTTGAGTTCTGACTTTCTTACTTACCAAAGTTATGGCCTTGGGCAAGTCACTTAAAACCTGTTTAAGCCTCAGTGCCCACATCTATAAAATGGAGCTTACAATATGTCCTTTACCCATAGGGCTGTTTGAAAAACTTGTCAAAGTTCTTTTCACACTGGAAGGTGCCCTACAGGTGTGTGGGATGGCTGTGTTGCCCATTGCTTCCTCCATCCTGCTGCAGGGGTGGAGGTGGGGGGGGGGCGGGGCAGCCAGGTGAGACTCCAAGAAAAATAACACTGCTCGCTTGTATTTATATAGCCCTCTACAGTTTATAAGGCACTTTTATACTCTTTACATTTCATCCTTACAACAACCTTGCAAGGGAAGTTAAGGCAGGCATTATTACATCCTATTTTGCAGGGAAGGAAGAAGCAGCTTAAGGAGGATACCTGACTTGGCCAAGTTCACTCTGTTAGTGGGTGGGAGTCTGGACTGGAATCTTTTTTTTTTTTTTTTCCTGATACCTAGGACTGTGTGCTCTTTTCCTGTTTCTATACCCCAGAATTTCTTCTCCTTGATGAGCCCCCCAATTAATCTCTTCTCTGGTCTTGGTGACATTCTTCCCACCCCCTGGGTGCCCTGTCCCATGAATGGATACAACACCTTCCTCATTCCCCACTCCCTCATTATGCCAACTCATGACCACTTGGACACAATGGTGTCAGGGGATGGGGGATGAGCAGGGAAAGACCTGTAGGTTTAGGAGCAGCAGAGGGAGAGAAGAGGTCAAGCTGAGACTTTCCAAGAGTCCTCATTCAAATCTGGCATGCCAACTGCTGAATTAGTATGGTAATGGGGAGGGGAAAAACTGAGGAGAGAGGAACAAAGGAGAAGAGAAGGAAAGAAAGAAAAGAGAGAGAGGGAGGGAGGAATGGAGGAAAGAAGGAAAGAAAGAAAGGAAGGAAGGAAATAAGACAGAAAGAGAGAGAGAGAAATGGAAGTCAGGTTGGAGAGCATGAAGAGAGAGCAGGGGAGGGGGGAAATAAAAGAAAACAGCATGGGAAATGAGACGGGAAGAAATCAGGGAGAGGTGAGGAAGACTGGAGAGAAAGGGAGAAAGAGGGAGGCCAAAGAAGGTGGGGAGGGCGCTGGGGGAGGACCAGCTCAGCTCTGGCAAGGGGTGGGAGATTGAAGGCTGAGTCGCAGCAGGCAGTGGAGGAGAGGAATAAGTCATAAACGCTGTGGGGGCAAAGGTCAAATATAGACTGATGGCTCCATTGTTTCCCAGCCTGTGAGGAGGACCCTGTTGGAGGTTGCTGGGATGTTTAACCCTTCCCTGTCCAGCCTTCTGATGGTGAGGCAGGTATGGGGATGCAGTGTGAGAGAGCACCTGTGTGTTGGGGATGAGGATTGGGGGACTGGAGCTAGGGGTGAACAAGGCGGCCCACAGGGTTGGGACTGGGGTCTTGGGACTAGGCACTCATGGGTCCTCTCTGTTTCAATTCATAGGGTGTAGAATAAAAGAAAAACACACCACCTCTCTTTTTCTACTGATGGTAGCCCTGTGGGGGGAGGTTTCTCAGGGTAGAAGGAAGTTCTTGGGAAGTTGTTCTTGAGTAACACTTAGCAACAGCAAAAACATGATAATAAATAGTAATCACAATAAAAAGGAGTCCTTCCTAAATAATATTAATCAACATTTATCAACACATTAAATATTATTATGTGAAGTGCTTATGGTTTGCAAATAACATCAACAAACATAATATCATTGAAACGTAACAACCCTGTGATATTGGTGTTATCAATACCATTTTACCAGTGAGGAAATCGATGCTCAGACCTGTCCAAATCGTCCCAGAAGCTTTCTGAATCCTAATCCACAGATCTTTCCACTACCTCCACTAATTTGAGCAGTATCATACCCTCTATAGAGCGAGAAAAATTGAGAGTTGCAGGAAATATTTGGTTATAACATGACTTGCCAGCCGAGGAAACCAAACATAGCTGATTAGGGAAGGAGAGATAGAAAGAACAATGTCTACCTGACGGTCAGGACTTCAGGACCAAGGACAGTTTCCGGCGTGGCGCACGCTTTCGACCTTTCTTGTCCAACCAGCTCTGCAAAACCCGCCTTCTCCCTGGCAGGGGCTCATCACCAGACACCTTGGGCCCTCCCTAGGGAAGAACTGGGGGACTGGATGCTGACTGCTTGTGTACTGTAGCCCCCCCGCACGAATGATGTATAGACTGACAAAGGACTTAATGCTGTGAATACATAAAGCGGCTGAGGCCTGGGCAGTGGAGGGTGACAGCTGCCCTTTAATGCTTGGCTTTTTAAAGATCATGGTAGAGTTCAGAAAGTATAGTCATGAGGTTTAATGATTTAATGGGGACGACTGGGGAGCAAAAATAGTTACTGCGCCCTGGGGAAAAGTGACTCCTCATACATATTACTTTAGCCTAATGGCCTATAACGCCCTCCCCCCGCGCCCGCGGGGGGAGTCACGCTACATAGCCGCTGTAATACCGAATGGCCTGATTAAATGCATATTAAACAATACTAAATTGGGAAAAAAAGGCGGAGGCGGTGCTAAGTGTTTTTATTCAGTTCTGTAAGGGGAAGCTATGGCTCCTCTTCCGCTGTTGGGTGAAAGAAGTCTTCCTACTTAGTCTGCTCCCCAAAGATGTGGTGCCCCAGGGGTCTGGAGGAAGGAGGTGGAAACCTCAGTTCTCTGGAGGAACTTATGGGAGGCGATGCCTCCCAAAATGGGGGAAAATGCTAGGCCTTAAGGATCTGGATGCCAGCAGCAAGAAGGGTCAGCCAGGCCCACTGTCCCAAGAGGTCCCATGTGGTTCCCAGCTTGGAGACTTCTCCACAGAAACACGGTTTGATTCTAATCAGTCATTTTTGATAGACTGCTTTTCTGCAAGTCCTGGGGCTCCTCTGAGACTCTCGGGTCCACTGGGATTGTTTCATTTCCTGCAAGTCACTCCCCAGGCCCCTGGTTCTTAGTTTCCAAGAACTCTGGTTAGACTAGAATGAAAGGGTAACCTTAGATCTTCAATGTACCTGAGCTCTATAGACTATGAATGCACATTAGAACCACCTGGGGAGGTTTTTTAAAAATGCCAGTCTCTGGGTTATACGCCAAGAAATTTTGATTCAGTTGGCCTGGGGTGTGGCCCAAGCATTGATATATACATTTTTTATTTTTTGGTCAACTTTATTAGGGCATAATTTAATGCATAAAATTTGCTTTGCCCTTTTTAGTGTACAGTTCTGAGTTTTGTCAAACATATACGGTTGCATAACTACCACTATAATCAAGATATAGAACAGTTTCATTACCCCCCAAAATTCTCTTGTGGCCCTGGATGTCAACTGCTTCAAGCACTGATATTTTTAAAGTTACCCAGGTGGTTCCAATATGCATCCAAAGTTGAGAATCCCTTCAGTAGAGTGTCAGATCTGGGAGATACTTTGGAAAACACCTGGTTTATGTTCTTCATTCCACAGATGAGAAGTTGAGGTTCAGAGGGGTCATGACTTCTCCAAGATCCACAGGGATGGATTAGGCTCTTGACTCCCAACTCAGTGCTATACCCTTTTCACCTCTCCCTTTTTCATGGTAGCATGAACAAGGCCAGTGTCAGAACAAGTGATTATGAGGAGTCAGCATCCTGGCTCTGCAACTCTCTGCTCCAGGCAGGCCATGGCCAATGTTGACCATGCAGACCTAAGGCTGCATCTCCTTCCCTGGGGTTGGGGAAAGGGAATTCTTTGTCTGGTTACTCAGTCCTGTCTGAGATGCCAAAACACGTGGATTTTCTGATCCCAAAAGTCTTTCAGACAACATCCCTGGTCCCAGGTCTTCTACGCCCTCAGTGACCTAGGCCTCATAGAAGAACATGACCTCTGGATTCTTCTTGGATTTACCTGAAACTGCCACTTATTACCTGTGTAACTTTGGGCAAGTTAATTAACTCCTATATGATTCAGTTTTCGCATCTGTAAAATGGGAGTAATAGCAGCTCAAAAGTTTGATGTGAGACCTCATAAGGTTGATATGAGAATTAAATGAATTAATATATATATAAGTATTTAGAACAGTGACTGACATATAGTGATTGCCATGTAAATGATAGCTTTGTTGATTTAACAATTTATATGTGCTTCCCTAGGCCCCTATCATAGACTGCATTGCATTAAGTTGTTTGTGTATTTATATCTGTTATTCAATTCTAAGTTCCTTAAGGATTGATTCTGGAGTCTGCACCTTAGGGATTTGGTTCCCTCAGGTCCTGAATGGCCTCAGGTCCTACTTAGGATCCAGGTGAGCTCAGACATTGCCTTCTCCAAAGAGGAGGAAGAAGCCTTCTTAAGCGTGTGTGAGGATAGGGTAAGGAGGGCAGGAACACAGTGACGTAGAAAACCAGTTCCAGGCAGGGTGCCAGGATGAAGACTCTGCCTGTCCTCTTGGGATGCTTGAAACATTTGAGGGTACCTGAGTAGATGGTGATGGGTGCTGGTCCCAAAAATCCCACTAGTAAGCGAGTATTGAATGGAAAGAAGTCCTGGGATCCTTCTTCTGGCTTCCTGGTGGGAATAGTAGACGAGCATGAACGGACATTCACCTTCTCACTCACCCACGCCTGATTTGTTGAGACACAATCTGATTTCTCACCAGGCTGCTGGTTTGCCAAGGCCACTGACTGGGATGCTTGGATACCATTTGGTACAGGCTCAGAAAATATCCAGGGCATTGCCTGCAGTTCACAGTGCTCTTCCCCTGCTCCTGGCAAGCACCTGACCATGTGTCTTGGGGAGAATGAGGCAAGAATATGGACTGGCACCATTTTCTCAGACTACCTTCTATACTTTCAGAAGCTTGGCATACAGAACTTTCTGAGAGTGGCCTTCCCAGTCGTATCACCAATAACTGCCCTTCCTAAGCCTTCTGTACTGGACAATAGTCCCAACGTCCCCCATTCATATTACTCCCTTAGGGACCTCCAGTCTTGGTTCACCCTGCTTCCTTGGGCTGAATTGCCCTTCTCCACTACTCCATGCTCAAATTCTGCTCATCCTTCCAAGCTCAGGTATAAATGCCACCACCAAGGAGTGCCCTCTGATTTACCTAATGGGAGAGGCTCTCTGTCTTGAATACTCAACAGCCCTTTATATTTTCCTCTCTCGTTGTACTTATCACAGACTGTATTGTACCACACTTCCCTGGTCTCCTCCTGGATCAACCACTGGACTCTAAGCTCCTAATTGGCACGGGCCTTGCCTTACCATTTGTGTGTGCCTCACCCTCTAAAACCTGGCATGGGGTTTGTCCCAGAATTGGCATGCATTATTGAATGGTCACATGGAGGGTTGAGTGAGTGAGTGAATGTCCTCCCCTAAAGACCAAACATTACACGCAGTAAGAAGGCAAGAGTTGGCTTCGCTAGTTCTGGTGAGAAAGACTTGAAAGAGGTGGAAAACATCTCACTAGGGGAATAAGTGGCAGAAAGCCTTCAGCTCCAACCCAAGGCCATCCCCATGGGGAAGAAGAGGGGGAAGGAGAATTCTAATTGATTCCTCTTTCCTATTCCATAAGACACCCGTCCACACACTTTACACACTCTCACGCACACAGACCTCACTATCTGCTTTCTTGCCTTTCTCCTCTCTCAAAAAAAGAAAGAAGGAAAAGACAAACCCTTTGCCATCAAGTCGATTCCGACTCATAGGGACCCTAGAGGACAGAGTAGAATTGCCCCATAGGGGTTCCAAGGAGCAGCTGGTGGATTCGAACTGCCAACCTTTTGGTTAGCAGCCGAGCTCTTAACCACTGCGCCACCACGGCTCCTCTCCTCCTCCCTCGACTGTATTTTAAATAAATGCCCCTTAAAAAAAAATCCTCCTCTCCCCATCACTGCGTGGGCCAGACCCTCACACCCCCAAGTCTCCAACGCTCTTAGATTTTCCTGCTGCCACGTTCCACCCTGAGCCATGTCTTCTAGTATTTTGCTTTCAAATTGTGTCTCCTGCCATTCGTGCCACATTTAAAATGCTAACAGTACAGAATGTCATTTACAGAACCGGGGCGTTTGCTCCGGAAAATTAATTTGACTTATTCCTTCTGCCTGTTCCTATCTCCAGGCCAATATTATGCTACTCATTCTACAAGAGTAATACTTAATGAATAGGACTATTAATAATGTCAAGGTCCACGGGGGCCTGGCGGCTAACGGATAGGCGTAGACGGAAAGAACCCATCACCTGACTCCTGGTTTAATGTCCCATGAAAATATCAGGCACTGCAGTGTAATTATGGAGCAGGGAGAGGCGAGTGGATGATGACCCAGAGTTTCTTAAATATTTTTCAAATTAGTTGATGCTTTTCCTTTTGTGGGAGGAGGATGTTTATCATCCCTCCCCCTCTATTTTTAGTTCTGTTCTGGAAGAGGAGGTGCATCTGTTTTTTTTTTTTTTGAAAAACAAACACAGAACACAATGCATAATACAGAGATACTAATAAGTGCTCTCACTCCAACACGTTGAGATACTGTGTTGGGTCTGGGGATGGGGAAGGAGATGACTTAAATTTCTATTTGGCAAAAAAAGGAAAAGTGGAATCAGAAAATCTGATTTAAAAGAGCACCCCAGTGACCCTCCTTGTCCATCCACCTCTCCTTTCCCCGGTGCGTGCACAGAGCTAATGGGGCTTCTAGAGAGAATGTGAGCCCCCTGGTTTACCTGCGTGCCTGTCCCACATGCCCACTGTCCTGAATACCCAAGAAGAGGGGAAAATGTCCATTGGTGTACAGCCTTTGCTTTTAATGAAATCTGATTTATTTCAGGCCTTGAGGTTCTGGCTCTGAGTTGGCCTGCATGAGTGCTTTTACAAGACTGGATCTACGGGGTTGGGAAGGAGCCATGGGGGAGGGGGTGACCTGAGAGGCCACGGCTTGGGGTGAGGGAGTTGAAGCGGGACTCCTGGGTCAGCCTCATCTCATGTGCAGACAGGGGATAACTGTATCTGCCTTGCGGGATGGCGGTGAGGCCATGAGAATGGGTGCGAAGGGCTCGGGGCCATAGATGGCAAATGGAGGGTACTGATAATGTTAGCCCCCTTTGTCCAGTTCACAGATGGTGCAGTCAGACTCAGCCATAGCAGGAATCAAGCACTTCTCCCTGGTGCAAAGCCACTGGGGTTGAACGAAGGCTACGCACCTTCTGCCGAGGAGGAGCCTGGTGTACAGCAGTGTAGAGGGGAAACTTCTGCCCTTGAAGGATCCCCAGTCTGATGAAGTAGTCAAGTCCCTGCCCCCAGTCTTATGGAGAGACGTGACCCATGATCTGAGAGGAGCTTGGGGTCTGGTCTGGTGGGGGAACCACTGTCCTTTAGGCACCCCTCCATCTGATGATGGAATCATAGTCACTAGTATACGGACCCCCCAGTTTAATGAGAGGGTTCATCCCCTGGTCTGGGAGGCATTCCAGTCTTATGGGAGAAACCCAGTTTCTGATTGGGGAGGGTGCTTCTAGTCTGGTTGGGGAGACCGAGCCGCTGCCCTGGAGGAAACCCCAATCTGATAGAAGAGACATAGTCTCTGTCAGGGGGTGGCAGGGGGGGCCTCCCAGTTTGACGGTGGAGAAAGATTGTTGCCCCAGGGGAGCTCTAAATCTGGTAAAGGATATATAATCCCTGTCGTAAGTAAACTCCCAGTCTAATGGGGGAGACAAAGTCCACCTTGGGAGAGATTTCAGTCTGATGACAGTAACAGCGTGGTGTGAAGAAGGCCTCTCTGACGGAAGAGACCAGACCCTACCCTCTGGGGGCCCCAAGACTTCTGGGGGAGACAGACTCCTTGGCCTCAGGGAGTGCCAGCGTGATCAGGGTGACAGATCCTGCAGTTTTATTAAGGAGACATGGTACTCACTCTGGGCAGCTTCGATCTAACAGGGAGGGCAGGGAGAAACTTCAGAAACCCCGAAGGAGGGGAAGCACAAATCATTCGGCTTAGCTGAGAAGAAATAAACCCAAGTCCATCCAAGTGGGCTGAACCGGTCGCTCCAGGCTAGAAGCGAGGCCAGCCCCTTTTCCTCAGTGCCTAGAAAGCCCCAGTTTCAGCACCACGACCAGCAGCCACACAGCGGGAGCGCGGACGCGCACCCCAAGACCGCCCCTGCGCTGAGATGGAGTCCAGCCGCCGGCCCTTCTGCGTGTGCGTGTCCCTCTGTCTACAGGGACCAGGGCTTGATGGGCGGGCGGGGCATGTGAGAGGCGGCGGGAGCCTTCCTCATTCGTCTCTCCACGAGGATCTGTCTCCCCCATGCGTCGGCAGCTCCTCACAGAGGCGTCGAGTGTGCGCGTCGGCGCTCCCCTCACGCGCCTCCCTCACTGCGCCAGCGCCTGGCCCTGCAAAACGGGGGACACTTCCCCCACCTCCTCCCCCTACTCCCAAGGTTGAGCTTGTGTGCGTGTGTGTGTGTTCGTGCTCGCGCAAGCCCGCGCGTGAGTGGGAGCAAGGGGTCTTCTTACTATCCATATCTTCTGGGCAACCCTGCAGGGAGAGGAACAGCCTCTTCTAAGCTTTGGCTGCTCTGCTCCCCTCCTCGGTGGGGCCAGGCCTGGGTCTGTGTCTGATCATCACAGATGCCCCCCTGCCCCAGTCCTGAACTGTGTGAGGGATTTGTGAGCATCTATGTGCACAAACACCGGCTTCTGTGAGAGACCCTGACGGGGCTCATTCCCTTGCCACCTTCAGGTCAGGAAATCACTCTGCCCAGCACTTCCTTCTTCGTCTCTCTCCACCACCTGGTTGGAGTCCCCTGACATCTCCCAGGAAAGACACGTTCACGGCCCCTGCTCCCCTCTACATCTGGACTCTCATTCCTCATACCCCAGCCTCTCAGAAGAAGGGTAAAGGGATGGAGGGCCTGAATACAGAGAGATACCCCGCCTCCACCCCACCTTTATGGAAAGAGCAAACGGAAAGAAAAAAAAAGCCAAATAAAAAGTAATAAAATAATCCAATTAATAATTACTCTGATGGGCTCATCAGAATTCACAGCCAGGCCAAGGAAAATGTGGAAGGAGGGGGTCAGAGAGAACCAATGTGGGGGGCGCCTTCATGTCCCTCACCCTCAGGTGAGAGTGAAGGCGCCTTCTGCCAAGTTCTCGCTTTCTTGCTCGTTCCTTTTTTTTTTTTTTTATGGGGCATCCTGAGTGTAAAAAATATGACTTGCCTTTATGGTGCTCCAACAGGAATGAAGCTATAAAATTATGAACAGTTTTTATGACAGCTATTCGGGGGATGCTTTTATACTGATGGTATACAGCCTGAATCTGTCTTTTTTTGCATCCCACCCCCCTTGCCTGGGTGGGGAGGGGAAGTCTGTGTAACTATTTTTCATGCATTTAATATATTAATTATCCAGTAAATGCTCCCCAGGCTGTGCTTGGGACATTGGAGAGTGACAGGTTCTCAGCGAGGCTCCAAAGGCAGCACATCAGCCTGCAGTGTATTATGTCGGTGAGGTCAGGGTGGGGTTAATGTAACTTTTTATTTGCTGATTTTTCATAGGCGGGAGCAAAGCTGGGCTGGAAGGAGGGAAGGAGAGGGAGGGAGAAAGGGAGGAGGGGAGGGAGGAGAAGGTGCCAGGAGAGCGGAGATAATGGTGAGGCAGATCTCTCCACCCCCAATTCACCTCTGTCAATGCCAGGAGGTTTGATTAGTAGGAAGGGAGCAGCGGCCTCTCCAACTGGCTCTGGTACCTAAAGACACACACCCCTGTTGACACTCTTGGGAGTGATGCTCTCCCAAGCTGCATCTTGCGCACTTGAATACAGGCACAGTTTCACCATCTGACTCCTTCTCACGCTCTGAAACAGTAACCCAGAGTCTGGAGCCTGGAAAAAGCCTGCCAGGTTACATGGGAAGTATCTGGCCAGCTTCCCTTTGCACGCTCCCAGATAGGCACTTGTACACAGACACTTGCATGCTGCCATGTGGACTTGTGCACACACAGGGGCTCACTTTGTCGCTCGGTTACACATTGTTCCTCCTGCTCTCACACATCAAATTCTCATGTAGACCTCCTGCCCACTCACAAAGCACAGATTCTGGCGATTAAATAAGAGGAGCGATGAATGGGTCCCACTGGCCACGGTTTCTCATCTCTGTCAGTGACACCAACTGCCCTCATGCCTGGAGCTGAAACCCTGTCCACCCTGCAGGAAAGAAAAACTGTCAGATAACCAGACAACCATCCCTGCCTGGAAAGCCTGGGGTGGGGCTCCCGGGTGCTCAATGCCAAGGTGGACCCCGGGCCTGTGTGTGCTCCAGACCCTGAGAGATTGAGGGTTGCTGCTTAGACCGAACAGGGACCAGCCTGTCCCAGGCCTCCTGCCCCCGTCCTGCCATCTGCTGGCCCCAAGAGGGCAGCACAGCAGGTCTTCTCTGCTTTTACTGGCCTGTGATCCTGAACCCCTGAGCCTGACCCTCCAGCCTTCTGGAGCCTTCATTTTTGTTTTTGTATAGTTTTTTATTATAAAAATTTGGAATTGTTCAGAATAGTTGTTGTTGTGTGACGTTGAGTCAATTCCAACTCATAGTGACCCTATATGACAGGGTAGAAGCGCCCCATAGGGTTTCCTAGGCTGAAATCCTTAAGGGAGCAGATTGCCTGGTCTTTTCTTCCACAAAGCTGCTGATGGGTTTGAACTGCCGACGTTTTGGTTAGCAGCAGAGCACTAACTCCTATTATTATTGGTGTAGACACTTTTTAAGGAGCCCTAGTGGCAAGTGCTTGGCTGCTAATCTAAAGGTTGGCAGTTCAAACCCACCAGTGGCTCCACAGGAGAAAAGACTTGGCAAGCGGAATCGACTCAGAAGACACTTTTGTGTGTTGAGGCAGGACAAGGGCTGTCTCTGCTGAACCAGGAGCCCAGACTCTGGGGTTCAGGGCCTCAGCAATGCCTAGATGTGCTGGGTGATGTCTCTTTTTTCTTCACCAGGGAAGACAAAGTAGGGGCAAATACTTCTGATGCTCTGCAGACCCACTCACCTTTGCCAGGTGAGTACTGAGGCTGGGGGTGGGGCATATCCCCCTCCAAGGGGAGAAGATAAGAGCTTGAGTTCTAGAAGCAGATCAGCCTGGGTTTAGATCCTTAGTCTGCCTCCTCCTGCTCTGTGACCTTGGGAGAATTTCTTCATTGCTCTCAGGCTTAGTTTCCCCGTCTGTAAATTGGGGGTAATTATATTGGGGGTGAAATTGTACAGGAATGTGGTGAAAATCAAAGAAGTTAATACATGTAAGGTGTTTAGCACAGTGTCTGGCACAGACACTATTGCTATTATCATTATTATTACCCTTTAGATTCCCCCCCACGCACACCCACGTTTTGCACAACCAACAACCTCTGAGAAGTTACCATCCCTCTGCAAATTTGTAAATTCTGCATTCCAGGTGGTTCGTTCCTCTTAGTCACTTGGCCTGAAGTTGTGGCATACTGTAGCTAGGCGTGCAGTGATGTCAAATTATGCTCCAAACAGCAAAGCTTAGTAGACAGTTAACTTTGGCATCCCTATTAGCCAGCATGGGGAGTAGCATTAAGGAGCCAATATTACTGGGCACCTGTTGAGAGCAGGGGGTGTCACACACATTACCTCATTTATGTTTCTCATGACCTTTTGAGGTGTATGATATCATTAAACCATCGCACTGGTGAGGATCCTGAGGATCAGGGAGGCTCAGTCAGTCAGTGACATGATAGCCTGAGGTCACCCAGGTGATAAGAACCTGGGTTGGGATCCAAGGCCACCTGACTCTGAAGCTCATGTTCTTCACACTTCCTTGGCTGCCTTTCACTCTGTTTTCAAAATGATACATCAGACAAAAGCAGTGATAGCAATTTGGCAAATCTATAAGCGCCTGCTACTGTCAGGCACTGGTTAGGGGCTCAGAAGAATGAGACGTTGCTGCCCTGGAGGAGTCTGGAGGCCACTTGGGGGAGAGGAGATACGTAGTAGTTAGTGGTGTTGGTGGTGGTGGGGGTGATGTCACTACTAGTTCTGGTGCTACTAGTAATAATAACAACAAACGTAATAGTTAATGCTTACTCTGTGTCAGGCACTTTCCCAAGAATGTCACTCCATATAAACTCATTTTAGCCTATTATCCCACAAGATAGGTATCTATAGGTCTGTAAATGAAGAAACAGAAGTTAAATAACTTGCACAACTTGCAAGTGGAAGATTCTGGATTGGAACCAAGACAGGCTGGCTCCAGAGGTGAAACTTTTAAATTTGTAGCCTGCTGTGTGCCAACTCCCTCCCGTTTGGGATCCTCACTCCCATTAAGGTGTAGATATATTTCTTGGCCCATTTGGTGTGCCATGTCACGTCACTGTTCAGAATGATTATGAGAATGGTAGTTAACATTTGAGGGTCGACTAAGGGCCAGGTACTGCGTTAAATGCTTTATCTGCATTACCTCATTGTATTTTCTCAACAACCTTATGAGATGGATACTACTATTATCCTCATTTTACAGATGAGGAAACTGAGGTTTTAGGGGGGTAAGCCACTTGCCAGAGTCCCACAGTAAGTGGTGGAGCCAGGATTTAAGCCCAGACAACAGTCTGTCTCCAGAGCTTGAGCTCTTCATCCAAAGCTCTTAATAATGAGAGAGAAGCTTATGGAATCAAAGGGAGAAGTCCCTTGTTACCTTCGTCCTCCCCAATCACACTCTCCTTCCCCTTCACAGGTGACAGGTGAGAGCTATGAGGTAGAATTTTCCCAGACCTTTCTATGCATTTCCATACAGAAAGTATATATATTAGATATACAATTATTATTCATTATTTATATAAATAATATATAATATTAATTAATACATATAATTATTATACTTATATATAAAAATATATATAATTGTTAGTGTTGTTGGTTGCTGTCAAGTTGGCTATGACTCATGGCGACCTTATATATAACAGAACAACATATTGTCCATTCCTGCACCATCTTCATCATTGTTGGTATGTTTGAGCCCATTTGTTGCGCCTACTGTGTCAATACATCTCACTGAGGTTTCCTTCATTTTCGCTGACCCTTTATTTTACCAACTATGATGTGTTTTTCTAGCAATTGGTCTTTCCTGATGACTTGTCCAAAGTAAACGAGCTGAAGTCTTACTATCCTCGCTTCTAAGGAGTATTCTGGTTGTATTTCTTCTAAGAATATATATATATATTCTTAGAAGTGTTTGTGTGTATGACAATATATGCCATATATATGTATGTGTATTATATATATATATATATAATACACATACATATATATATATATATATATACACCAATGTATAGAGGGTTTTTTTTTTCCTATGACTGATCCTTCATATTATTCTGCAGCTTGCTTTTTTCCCCATTTTATGTCTGCATATATAAATCTATTTCATTCTTTTAACTGCTACCTATATTCCACAGAATGGATTCACCACCGTAATTCTCCCATTGATGGACATGTGGGCTGTTTCCAATTTTTTGAAATTGAATACAGTGAGCAATGCTGCCCTGAACATTCTAGTACAGCCTTTTATGCACATGTGCTTAATACCTAGAAGTGGAATTGCTGAATGGAACATAATGTGACTTTAAAATTTTTATAGCTGTTTCCAAACTGTGCCTCAAAAAGCCTGTACACCCCCCTAAAGCATATAAGAGGACCCCATTTTCCTCACATCTTTGCCATTAATGTTTATTATACATAGTTCTCCCTCCTCCCCTGATTTTGCTAAGCTGATGTGTGAAAAATAAAGATCTTCGATGTTTTAATTTTCTTGATTACTACTGAGATTGGGAAGCTTTATATTTATTCCCCACTTTTTTCTGTCTTCTTTGCCCTTTTTATACCTCATCTATGCATATGCTTTGTCTGTTTTTTGATTGGGTTGAGGGTTTAAGGTTTTTATATTATTATATTTCTGATTATAAAAGTAATAAATGTTAAATGAAGAACATTGGAAAACATTGGAAATAATAGAGAAAGAAAATAGATCTCACACATAATCCCACCATCTGAGATAACACTTGGCAACATATTGATGCATTTTTGCCACCTTTTCTTTTCTGTGCAAATATATGTGCTTCCCATCCCCACTCTTAGCATAGCATGGTATGTACACCCTTACACAATTTTACCCACTTGACATTATATAGGGCACATTCCCTGTGTTATTAAATAGTTTAAACACAATTTTTATGTTTGCTCAGTACTGATCAAGTCGATGATCAAAATTTATTTAACCATTATTCTAATTGCTAGATGTATAGGTTGCTTCCAGTTTTTCACTATTATAAATAATGCTACAGTGAACATCTTTGTACATAAATCTCTGTCCACGTCTCTGATAATTTCTTAGGATAGATTCCTTGAAGTGGAATTACTGGGTCAAAGGGTATAAATTTTTTAAGATTCTTCATTCAGATTGCCAAATTGCTTTCTAGAAGGGTTATATCGATTTACATCCCCACTAACCATGCATGAGACGTACATTTCAATGCACTTTATAATTAAATTTTTATTCAGTAGGGAGGTGAATGTATCTTATTAATGTTTTAATCTTCATTGTCTCTTGCAGTGAGCTTAAACATATTTTCTATACTTATCGGCCATTGTATTCTGTGGGTTGTCCTTCCATGTTCTTTACCCACTTCCTATTGGATGTATTATCCCCCATTTTTTAGACAAAGAAACTGTGGCTCAGAGTAGTTAAGTGGAATACTCATACCACGTTGTTGTTTCTTCCTTTCATTGGCTCGATGTCTCAGGCTCTGCTAGGACAAGACTTACGCTCACTCAGTGCAGAAGAAGCTGTTCAGTTAATTTCTTAAATACCTCACCGTTTCCTGTGGGCTGTGTCCACGGCCACTGGAGGCCACTGGAGGCCTCTGCCTCTGAATTGAACTGCTTGGCTGCTATGCAGAATTGAAATTTTTTTTTTTTTAATTTCTCATTCATCAAATACTTAGTGAATACTTTTATCATGCACCAAACTCTGTGCTGGAGGCTCTTTTCAAAAAGGATTTTCTAAAAATATACATTTACAACCAAGTTATTAAAATTAAAAAAGAAAATCAAGAAAAAAATAGAGAAGATGTTTAGGAATAGAGCCAACGTAACATGAAATTAGGCTCTGAGCTTCCTGGCAGTCACAGCAAAAAGGGAAATATACTGGATTACATTATCTCCATTATCTGAGAGCAAAAAGCATGCCACTTTTTTTTTAAGAGGGACAAGCTCTTCCCTGGTACTATATTCCAACAGGAAGTTATCACACAAGACATTGCTCAGGGGACTCTAAGCAGAGTAATGGACAAAGCCTTCAGTGGCAGATTTATAGCAAGTGCAGTCATGATCTCCATGTAGCTGTTTCTTGTATCTTCCCTCAATAAAAGCTGAGAGCACAATATTAAAACTCAGACTCAATGAAGGTGATCCTACAGATGGCTAAGCTAATGCAGTCCAGGTATGTGGCTTCCTAGGGATTTAGCTTGAAACAAGGAGAGAGTTTAGGATGCCAATGGGAGGGTACGCCCCAGCTGTCTCTCAAATCCAGTCCATCCTTTTCTTTTCCACCACCACTATCTCATCATTTCCTGCCTCCTCCCTGGCTCTCCCTCCAGAGTCTCCACTACTGAGGAATCAGTGTGATCTTTCTAATATGCAGACCTGATCATCACTCCCACACTCCAAGGGCTCAAAATCCATCAATGATCTAAAGGTGGGATTTGGGATACATTTGTTTGTTCCCAGCTTGGAATTTTTAGTTATTGTTTGAGTTCTTTATAATAAGTATGGATCATATTTGCAAAAACAATGGAGTGATTTTACTTTAGAAAAAAAATCTAGGCACAAATGTGCCAAGATGCTATTGTTGTTAGTTGCTATTGTAATAATTCTGGGTGGTGGGACTATGGATAATTGCTACTTTTTTCTCTATACTTGAGTACACTTTTAAAATTTAAAAAAAAAAAATCACTTAATGCTTCCTGGTTGCTTTCATGTAGCCCGGCACCACCTAATCCTCCTCTGAACTCTGTTTCCTTTGCACAGTGACTACATTCATTAGGTACCTACTGTTTATCAGGAATTGTTCTAGACACTCTTAAAAAATATAAATATTACTGCATCTAAACCATATGATGAGTCCATTTTATGGATGTTAGAGTGATTACGTAACTTGTATTGGGTCACAGGGCTGGGGTTACAGAGTTGTGACTAGAACCCAGACAGTATGAAATCAGAATTTGAGTTTTCCATTATACCACAGTCTCCTACTTAGCACATTAAAAATCAAACCAAACCCATTGCCGTCAAGTCAATTCTGACTCATAGAGACCCTGTCTTCGCATATTGTCTGTTTAATTCTTACCCCAGTATAGTACTTGATATATTCTTCGTGTTCAATAAATGTAAAGGTGCTATAGAGTGTCTTCCTAAGTGTCATTTCTGTGGTAGGATATTTTTGAAATGCTTGTTGATTTTTTTCTCCCCTCATAACTTCCCCTTTCTCCACCCCTGTGGTATCATTGTCTCAATGGAGGGGTGGGGCAGGGTAGAAAGTGGAAATCGTGTAGCCTTTTGGGCTTTGGTCTTCAAGAGCTCAACCCCTTGCGGGAATGGACAAGGTTTCTAGGATGAGAGTTTAGATTTTGCTGAACTCCAGAGGATGAGGCCTGAACTCAGGCAGAACCCCGAGAACCAAGAGGGCATGACAGACAGGTGGGTCCTGACAGATGGCATCTTAGATGATTCATAAGAATCCTATGCCCCAGATAAGAGGACTGTTGTGCCTCCCATAATGACCTGGAAGAGTGCAGAACTGAAGGGGCTACTTGGGCAAGAATGAGGGCTCTTAGAGGGTGCCCAGATAACACAGAGGATCACATGGTGTTCCCCCACCCTGACCTCAGCACTATATAAGCCCTCTGTAACTGAGATGTAAGTCTAAGGACAAGGTGAAAGCTCAGGGAAGTACAGAAATGGCTATTGAATTCCTTCCATTGCCAGTGGAATGGGGGCTCAGAATAGGAATTCAATTGCACTGAAGAAAAATAAAGAAAATTTTATCTTACACCTTGAGCCTTTGGACCTAGACTTTTTCTACACTACCCTGAGCTGAGATTTTGCTCTGGGCTGGAAAAATACATTCCAAGTCTGCACTGTCCTCTGGGCATGCAGAAGCAAGCCTGGAGTTTCAGGTCACCCACCGACAGTGAGGGGGGAGGGGCCCTCAGGTTGTGGAACATAGGAGAGTGGATGACATGCTAAGACAAAAGTTAAGGAGATTGACAAGTGTTCCCCTCACCTGGAAGGTCTCCTCACCTGTGTGTGCATGTGGGCTGAGGGCCTTCTTGTAGGCAAACCCAAGATTTCCCTCAAAGAAGTCTTTTTGGACCCATCCTGCTCACAGACAGGAACTTGATTTAGACCCACAATTCCACACCATCAACTGTGACAAGAATGATCTTGGCCTGAAAAACTTTCAGAGCAGATACGACTGGTTGCCCATGTCTACCTCATTAGTACCCGAGGGGGACTGTCTCCTTCTGATCAGCACTGCTCCCTGGGGGCCCTTCAAGATGAATGAGCCATGAAATGGACCCCCAGGGGATAAAGAAGAGGGGTGTCTGCCGAGGGAAGTTACTCCCCGGGTGACCCTTTAAAGTTTAGCCTCTGTCTGTCAAAAACCCATTGCCCTTCCTTGAGTCTATTCCGACTCATAGCTACCCTATAGGACACAACAGAACTGCCCCATGAGATTTCCAAGGAGTGGCTGGTGGATTTTGAACTGCTGACCTTTTGGTTAGCAGCCATAGCTCACCATAACTCATAACCACTGCGTCACCAGGGCTCTACCAGTGAATTTGACCTTGCCTTGGATGAAGCTGTCAGAACTTGGGCTGTAGGGGAGGGAGGGACAACACCAGTGGGCCAGCAGGGTGGCCGCAGTGTGGTGGGAATGTCACCATACTCAAAATTTGGGCAATCTGGCTCAGGTTTCACTCTGCTCCTACTAGACTTTGCTGGGCAACCCACTTACCCTTTCTGAGCTTTGGTGTTCTCATTTATTAGAAATGCTTACTTTACATAGGTGTGGGGAGAACACTTTGTAAGCTATCAGTGGCTTCCCCTAAGGATCCTTCATCCTATTTTACTGGTAGCAGCCCCATCCAGTCTTATTGCAACCCCATGTCACCCATGGAAATCCTGTTCTCCCATGAAAATGATGTGATATAATGCAGTTAGGATAGGGAGGGACTTGGGGGCAGCCCCTAGTGGCTAGGCTGCTGCTGGAAAGCAAGTGGCCTCTTTACCACCAGGAAGCATGGAGTACCCGCAGCCTAGTTGGTCCGGAGACTGGTGCTAGGTCTCGTGGTTGCCCCTACATTTTCTATAACGTCACTCTTATGATGCTCTTCCCTTGGGGTCTGGGGAGGTTGGTGTGAATTGTGGGGCTGTTCAGAACAAATTAGCTCTGAGCCTAGAATTCTTTTTGTTTTAGTTGGAATTTTCACAGCAAAAAAGCCAGTGGGGTGACAACCTTTCCTGTTCATTATCCCATTCGATCCTCAGGACACTCTGGTGAGGCAAGCTAGGTGGGCATCGTTTTACCTCTTAAATTTCTCTCTGTTACATCCACATCTCTCCATCACCTCTACCACCTTCCTAGTCCAAGCCACCATCTACTCTTTTTATTAAACTTTCTTGAGATACAATTTATACTTAGTAAAGCAGGTAAATACTAAGCATACAGCTTGATGGATTTCTATACTCATGTTACCACCACCCAGATTGAGATCTAGAATGTTCCTAGGTTTCTAGGCACCTCCCTCCTCCTCTCTCAGTCATTACCCTCCTAAGGATAACAACTATTCTGACTGCTATCCCTCTAGATTTCTTTTGTCTGTTTTTGAACTTCATATAAATAGAAACATACAGTATGTCCTTTCCTGTGTTGTGAGATTCATCCATGCAGTATGTGCCAGCAGATTGTTCTTTTTCATTTCTGTATAACGTTCCATTGTACAGATATGCCTCAATTTATTTGCCCATTCTACCACTGTTGGACACGGGGTTGTTTCCTGTTTTGGGCTATTACAAAGTTCACGTCTTTTGGTGGACCTTATGCTCCATCGTAAGATATACTTATGTTTATCTTTGGTAGATACTACCAAATATTTTTTCAAAGTGGTTGTACTAATTTACATTCCCACTAGCCATGTATGAGAGCTCCAGCTGCTTCACATCCTCACTATCTCTTGGCATTGTCAGTCTTTGTTATTTTAGCCATTCAGATAGGTATGTAGTAGAATCTCACTGTGGTTGTAATTTGCGCTTCTTTGATGACTAATCATGTTGAACAACTCTTCTGTGTTTAGTACAAGCCACTGTCAATGCTCTCCTGGATCACTGGCAAGGTCTCCTAACTGACGACCTGTTTCTGCTCTAAAAAAAAAACCAAACCGATTACGACTCTTAACAACCTGATAGGACAGAGTAGAACTGCCCCATAGGGTTTCCAAGGAGCAGCTGGTGGATTTGAACTACCAACCTTGCAGTTAGCAGCGAAACTCTTAACCACTGCCACCACCAGGGTTCCATTTCTGCTCTGGATCTCTCTAATCCCTTTTGCCCATTACAGTTGCCGTGAATGGTGTTCTTAACATGTAAAGTGAATCATGGTTTTCCCCTGCTTAAAACCCATCTGTGCCTTCCCCTTGCCCTTTGGATCAAGGCCCAAATCCTTGACCTGTCCCCACCTGCCCAAGCTCCCCCCGCACCAGCCCACCTCTCCAGCCTCATCTCAGACCACTCTCCCCCTTGCACTCCAGTCACTCAGGCCTCCTTTGGACACGTGGGTTATTTCCAGTTTTGGGCTATTACAAATAAGCTCATGCCTTTCTCTTTCCCAGCGTTCATCACATTCTGTAATGACATACTGATGTGACTACTTGATTGATGGCTGTCTCCGCAATTAGACTGTAAGGTCCATAGGAGAAAACCCTACGCTTGCCTAGCTCATTATTATATCTCCAGCACCTAATGTAGTGCCTGACACATAGTAGGTGCTCAATAAATATTTGCTGAATGAATAAATACACCCTCACTTTACAAATGAAGAAACTGAGGCACCGAGAGGGAAAGTGACCTCAGATTGCAGGCTTGGGGCTAGACTTGCAGCTTTAGTTATTCAGTGCTGTTCCCACCACACGCCATTGCCTCTGACGAAACCAAGAGTAAAAGCATCTTGCTGTCACTTTTGCACAATTCTAGTGTAAGGATGACTATGCTATGATTATTGTCATTAACGGCTCCCCACCAGACTGTCAACTCCAGAGGGAAGAGAAGGTGTGTATGTTTCATTCACCACCTGGCTCCTCAGCCATCAGGACAGTGCCTGGAATATAGGAGCCAGTTAACGCTGGTTGGATCGACAGTTAAATATTGGTTGAACTGAAGCATTGTTAGCATAGACCAGTATAAACAAAAACGTCAGCTCCTGCTAAAGCAGATGCTATGGAACTGTCTACATGGTTTCATTTTGCTGTGATTTTATAGGACTAATTACAGGTAGTCCCCAGTTTATGATGTATTTGAGTTACAATGAACCACACTTACCATCTTTTTTTTTTTTTTTGGGTACATGTTATCCTTAGTAATATGTACTACCTACAATGTTGCAGTACGTAATTTGCTGATGTTATCATTCTCAGATGCTCACTTGCAGATGCTCAAAGATCAGATTTATAAAGATACCAATAATAAAGGGCAATAATAATGAAAACTAAAAAGAAAAAGAGGTATTCGACTTATATCAGAAACTTACGTCAGACTTATGACGGAGTCTTGGAACAGAACCCCGTCACGAGTCAGGGACTACCTGTACTGCTAAAATTAGGAAGCTGTTGACTGGTACCTGGAAATCTGTCATGGGCTAAACTGTCTTCCCTCAAACCTCAGTAATTCCAAACCTCCTCTGGTTGCACCTACTCAGGTTGACTTTCATTTGCCCTCTTAGGAAAAAACTTAGCTCGAACCATGAAGGATGGAAACGAGGACGCTCAAAGGCCACAAGAAAGCTACCACAGAGAATTAGGACTTTGCTCATTGTTGGCAAGCAAATTGATGCTGCTCATTGCAAATGAACCTTATTTGTTCACCATCAAGTCTTATCGGCTCATCGTAGCAGGTCTTGCTGCTGCGCTGCATGGTGGCAGATGGGTTCCAGGGATGGCAGCTCCGTGGAAGTAATAAAGTGGCGTTTCTTTTCCAATTGTCTCTCACTGAGACCTCTCAGTAATTCGGATTGATTGTCCTGTAGCCCAGCGCAGGTCTTGACTGAGTGTGGTTTGTCTGGGCTGGGATTTTCATTACTGTCTCAGAAACTGAATGATATTCACACAAGGTTGGTTCTCACCTGCCCAGGGACTCTGTTCTTCCAGCCAGGGTCCAAGGCCTGAATGTGGGTAAGATGAGGAGAAACCTTCAGGTCTGAAAGCAGGGCTTCTGGACTCCTGGTCCAGTGTTCTTTCCAAGACAACCGACGCATCCCCAGGAACAGGTCTGGCACCCCAGACAGGTGAGAGGGCTGTGATGGTCCCCCTCTTCCAGCTTCAGCTGGGACCATGGTGCCTCAGAATTCCCTGCAAAGGGAATGGTTCACACATCCTCTAACACCCATCCATCTGCGAGCCCCAAGGCGCTGCCTGGGAGTGCAGCCCCCACATTATTCCTGTGGGCATGGCCTAAGCTCTTGGTGTCTGCCTCTGCCCCACAGCAGAGAAGGCAGGTGAGGGGGTGGGAAGAATCAATAGCTTCTTAGCTCTGAGATGTTTATTGGTTTGTTTTTTTGAGCAGGAAGAGGCAGAGGTTCTGGGGTGCTAAGGGTGAAACTGGGGACTGGCAGGGCACTGAACAGACCCTCAAGTCAAAAGCTAAGCCACCAGCCAGAGTCTCTGCTCAGCTCGGAACCCTCTCGACAATCCTGTGTTTAAAGGGCCAGGCACCACCCTACCCGCCAAGAAGGTCAGCCTTATGCCCCCTCATTGTCTTAGATTTTGATTTCTATGCCTTTAGATTTCTGTGAATTTTTTAGTTCTCCTCCTGGCCCTGTCTCCCCTCTCCCTCCTTCCACATCCCCATCCCCTTCAGACCCATCTACCCCTCAACCCCATCGACTGCCAATTGAAAAGGCCTGAAAATAATGTGAAATAATATAGTTTATCACCCAGAGGCTGCTGACAGGCAGCACAACCACCTCTGAAAACAGGCGGGGAGGCAGGGAGGGCGAGGAAATTATAGGCTGCACAAAGAAGAAAAAGTTAAAGTGAGAGCTCCATAAAAGAAAGTGGAACTATTATGCTGCAAAATGCCAACTCATTACAAAGCGGCCAAGGAGAGAAATACGGGACGCTGCCTGTAATAGCAGTTTACAAGGGAACATTGTACAGCAACAGAAGAGACGCTGCTATAATTTGCTCTAACAACTCCAATTATCCCTTTTATTGATTTGGCAACACATTTAATAGGAGTAGCCACACCTCTTCTGTTACAAATCATTAAAGGTGTTGAACGGTGTAATTTTAAAATTGTCCTCCTACAGTTGTCACTATGACAGCATAATTCCCCCTGATTTCGACTATGTAAACACCGAGGTACGGTCATTTCCCCCTTACAAGGCCAGAGATGTTGTCAGCCTGGGGTTTTTGTGCAGAAACATCCATTTAATACATACCTTTTTTCCCCAGCCAGCTCTCCTAATTGCAGTGAGTTTGGTTTAGTTGTCCCCCCCCAAACTCTTTCCCTCTTTTCTTCCAACTAACAGGTGTATGTGTAATGGGGGTAGGGCGGGAAGGAAATAAACAGGCTGTTTGGCCTTCTCTTTCTTCCTTGGCAGCCTTAATTGCTACTTAAATCTGGGCCTGCACTTAACATCCGGGGGGCAGGCGGGCAGGCTCCGAGCGCGGTGCCCAGCTTTGGGAGCGGGCCGGTGCGCACGCGCTCTCCGCGGGGCAGGCGTGCACGTGGCCGTTGAGCCCGGGCGGGGAGGACCCGGCCGCTTGCTGGGCGGGACGGGAACAGGGACGGACACGGGGACGCGTGGGGTGGGAGAGCCTCGCAGAGTGCTCGTGGGATCCAAATGTAGGAAGGGCGGGGGCGGATGGGGTTGGGGGGTACCCAGGCTGGGGCGGGGGTGGCTGGGAGAGGCCGGCGGTGTTGGGGCGCGGGGCGGAGATCAGGATGGGGTGGGAGCGGCCGGCGGAGGGCGCGCACAAAGGGGACTGGGCGGGCGGGAGTCGAGGGAGACCCAGGCCGGGTCGGGGTGGTCTGGGAGAAGCCCGGGGCGGGGGTCGGTGGCGCGAGGAGGGGGAACCTCTGCGCCTGGGCTTCTCCCTCGCACCACGTCCCGTCTGCTTGATGGAGCCGTTTGTGGGGTTGTTTGCTCCGAGTCGCTTCCTCCCCCTCCCTCGCCAGCCTGCGAGCTCCTTAAGGGAGTTTTTTTTTTTTTTTTTTTTTTGGTCACCGCTGCACTCAAGTGCTTAGCCCGATGAGGAAGTCCTCAACAAATATTTACTGAGCGTAAACTTGTGTGAGCAAAGAGTCTAAAGAAAGACGGTGATGCAAGGGTTCAGGTGGTGGGAGGGGGCAAGCGAGGCGGGGGTAGCCCGGCTGGGGTGTAGGGTGATGTGTTGGGTGTCATGGCTGGGTGGTGTGAGGTGGGCGTGTAGGGCTCACGTGGAGTTGGGTGGTGTGGCTGGGATAGGCTCATGTTCCCCTTGCCTCCCCCACAACCACACCCAATCCCTCCTCAGAATCCTGTGTGGGCTGTGGCCAGAAGCCAGTCTCTTGTGGTCCAGCCCCAGGGGCAGGCCACACTCCTACTAGGGACCTGTGGACCAGTGGCCAGGTGCTGTGGGGAAAAGGGTTTGAAGAGTCAGGACCCCTTTCCAAATCCACCTCTGCAAAATCTTGGCCAAGTTCCCTCACCTCCCACTCTTGTCCTCTGTACGATGGAACTCCGAGGAGGTACTACTTTAGATGACTTCCAGTGGGCTAGGCTTCTGAAAGGTGATCAGAAGGAGAGCATCCTGGAAATACCTGCTCTGGAGCCTGAGTGCTTGGATCTATGCTGCAGTAAGGGGGATTTAAGTTAGACCCAAGGAATTTTAGCTCTAAGGACTTTGTGATTCTAGAGTAGGTGACTGGGGTGGGGGGAGGGAGACAGTCTTAAGGTCAGGGGTCTGGGGCAGGGGATGCTGCCCGGAGCATGGTCATCACAGCTGCAGCTGTGCTCTGCCTTAGGGTCTACAGGAGCTGAGTCCTTGGCCTTGGGAATGTGGGGGATGGGCGGCAGCCCCAACAGCTGCTGTTTTCCTGTCATCTGCCCGCACGTCTGTAGACCTTGTGTGTCTTCCTCAGGGCCTGGCTCTTCTCCCAGCTGAGTCTGCTGTGCCCCTCAGAGAGAAGGCTTAGCCACACCCAGGTCCCACTTCTGCGTCCCCCCAGGGGAAAGCTTGGGCTCTGCTGGGAGAGGGTTCTGGGAAGGGACCCTCTCTTGAACTCTAGCACAGCAGAGGTGTTGGCGCATGTATGCACGGACAGCTCTGGGGGTCTTTTGAGCACCTCTGTGTATCTCCGCTTCTGCCTGCCTGTTTCTCAGCGCCTCTGGGTTTCTCTTTGTGTCTTTTTCTATCAGGATCTCTTTTTATGCAGGTCTTCTTGCACCTCTTGTGTTTTTTCTTACTGTATTGTAACTTCCATGCTTACTTTCTTCAGCTAGACCATGAACTCTGTGAGGGCAAAGAATGTGCCTTTTATCTCTGTATTCCCTGTGCCTGTGCATAAACCAAAACCAAACCCGTTGCTGTCGATTCAATTCCGACTCACAGCGACCCTATAGGACAGAGGAGAACTGCCCCATAGGGTTTCCAAGCAGCGCCTGGTGGATCCAAACTGCTGACCTTTTGCTTAGCAGCTGTAGCTCTTAACCACTGCACCACGAGGGTTTCCAAGGTGCCTAATATATTTTCGTGGAATAGATTATGCATATCTGACAATGTCCAAGAATCCTTTTGTGTCTGCCTCTCTGGTTGTGTGCACATCTCTGGGTCTCTATGGCTTTTTTCAGAAGCGAGTTTTGTGGCTCTGTGTTTAGCTATGTCTGGTTTCTTTTCTTGTCTGTGCGTATCTCTTGGGGTCGTTTTCCTCTCCTTGTCTGTCTGTCTTCAGGTCTGTTAGTCGGCCTGAATGTGTGTAGCCCTACATCTCTCCTCAGGTCTGCTGGTCTCAGACATGAGGCATCACAGGGTGCTGTGTCCAAAGCAGGTGTCCCCCTGGGCATTAATGTTGGAGGAAATGGACTTCCAAGTTTGCCCCTCTCTCCACATCGACAAGATTTCTTCCAGACCCTTCATCCTCAGAGGCTGTGAACACCAGGCTCTGATCACCTTTTCAGCCTAGGATGGAGGTGAGCTGTGGTCCTTTCCATTTCTTCCACTCACTGTGACCCCAATCACAACGCCTGCCCTTTTCTAATTGGCTGATGTCTGTGGAAGGGGGAAGGGAAAGCTGATGTCCAAGGAGGAAATCCCATTAGGGGAGCCGGAGCCAAGTTATTATCCATTAAGATGTAATTGGAGTTGGTGAGTAATCTCATTCGATTCATCACGTATTTATGGAGCACCCAGCTGTGTGACCTTGGGTGAAGTGCTTCACCTCTCTGATGAATTAAGGCCTCAGTGTTTGCAAAGGACCTCTGGATTTCCGAAATTCTGAGTCCCTGAGGCTGGAAGGAATCTCTCTCCACTGAACTCTAATGACTCGCTACTGCCTCTCTCCTTGCCTCTGAATTATTTGTGCGGCTGCTGGAGTTTCCCTCCTCAGCTCTGCATTCCCTGAGGGCAGGGTCATATTTATCCCTCACAGTTAGGTGCACACAGTAGGTGGCTTATCAGTTTGCTGAGTGGATGACTGAATGATTGAATGCTAGGCACTGTGATTAATAACAAAGAAATAGAACTTCAAGACCCTGAACTTAAGCAACACACAATTTGGGGGGAAAATGACCCTGTCACTTGCTAGCTTTGTCAGTTTGAGTGAGTTCCTCAGCCTCTTTGTGCCTCTCTTTACTCATTAATATCTAAATAATAATGGATACCACGCAAAGATTTTGTGAAGATTAGATGAGATCATATATGCAGTTAAATCCCTAGTGCAATGCTTGGCACTTAGTAGCTCCTTTATTAATGTGTATTTCTGCTCTATTCCTAAGTAGAGAACAGGCATCAAACCCTACGGGTATCAGGAGGGAGAAATCAGTGATGGGTAAGATTTTTGGATTGAGGCTTGGGAGAGGGGATCTCTCTGGGAATGGGGAGTTAGACACTGCTTTCTTGTGTCCTAAGGGTTTTTCGGCTTCCTTTTATTTCCCCCCACTCTCTCCCTTCCCAACAGTCTTAGGAAAGTCCAAAGAGGCAAAAAGACACACAGGACAGAGCCTGATAGGTACTCAGAAATCATTTGTTGAATTAATGAATAAAATGAAGTCTGTTTCTTTGTGGCTAAAGACAGCTGATTCCAAACCAGGGCCCTCAGCTGAGTCACTTGGGATCTTTTAAGAAATCCACTTTCTCACCTCTAAAATCCACCCCCTGCCCCAATAGTGGTTCAGAATCTCCAGGCTTGGGCTCAGACTCTAATAAGCTGCCCAAGTGATTCCGACGTGTGGGCAGTGTGAGATACCCTGGGTTAGGACATGACCAAGATGATATATATTTAATGCATATTTGAAAATAACAGTTGTCTAGTTGTAGTATATAAACACTAAAACATTAAATTATTATTTGAACATTATTTATAAAAACCTACATTCATACTCTATGCTCCACTCTCATGTCTCCTCAAATACATGGTAACATTTTCAGGGTAACATTGGAGTCGGGTGAGGAAGAATGAACATTTGAGTTTGGAATTGGGACCAGAGGAAGAGGTTGGCCCAGATCTTAGACCTGAAGAGGCCTAAGAGAAGAGCAGGCTGGAGGCTATCTGCAAAGCTGGAGTAACTGGTGCAGGTCGCTATGGTCCCTTTGGCCATGACGCCACCTCAATAAAGTCTCCAAAGAGCTTTTTCTGAACTCCCCACACCTGCCTTGAGCGGGACACAGGAGGGGAGGTAGTAGCTTTGTCTCCTATATCATGGTTCAGCCCAGCCTCAGTTATCCAAGGAGTAAACAGCCTGGTGATCTACTTTTGAAAATCAGCCAACGAAAACCTATGGGTTACAACAGTCTGATCTGCAGTGGATCATGGGGGTGGCACAGGACTGGGCAGCTTTCCGTTCCATTGTGCATGGGGTCGCCATGATGTTGAGGGTTGACTTGATGGCAGCTAACAACAGCAACAATGAAAGGGCAGTGGTAGGATGAGTAACTACAAAATAAATAATTGAAAGCTTGTCTGTGGGGCTTTGAGATATTTTTGTGTTTTTGGCATCCTTGGTTTATTGTGTCTGCTATGCTTTTCATCACAGAGCATTACTTCTCCTAATTAGATAGGACCAGCCAATGCTGGGTCCCTGTGATGTGCTAACCCAACCCTGTAAGGTGGAGGTCAGTATTATTTCCGTTTTACAGATGGGAGACTGAGGCTCAGAGAGACTGAGTGACTTATTTGAGTTTACACAGTAAGCAAGAAAGAGGTAGTGCTGAAAGGTGAATCCAGGTTCACTGACCCAAGGCCCATGCTCCCCCCCCCACCTCACACTTCCTGGGAAGGGCCCCGTCCATGCCAAAGCCTTGGGGAATTCTCTCTAAATGTGACTAAGCCCCAGCCAGGATACAGCTGACTGGGTCCCAATCACGACTTTGGTTCCCTCTCTTACCTGAGCGGCTCTGGCTTTGGGGATTGGGGAGGGGGTGCTGCTCCCTGGACCACACCCCATCCTTCTTCTCTGGTCCCTCATTCCTCCTTTCCTGTTGCTCCCACCCCCATCCTTTTCCTGAGTGACCCCTCTTCACAGTATGTGTCTGATGGGATGGTAGCCAGGTCTTGAAGCTCTGCCTCTCACCCACTCTTTTCCCTCCTGTCCAGTTTTATTTAACTTTATTTATTCAAACATCTCTCCATCCACCAAATCCCTCAGCAAGCATTCACCTCACTTGGGCAGGCAGTGTGGGGTCCAGAGGTGAGGGAGACCTGGCCTTGGCCTTGACCCTGCCTCTTTAGGAGCTCTCAAGCCAATACATTGGGATCAGAACTCCCTGGGAGGATCAAAGGCAGCTTTCTGGGGCCCAGAGGAGTAAGGAGTCAGCTCCCACCCTGGCCCTGTGAAAATTGGGAGAACAGTGGGCATGTGGGGACACTGACTGCTTGGATTGCCCTGAGGATGCGCAGCTGGTCAGTACATGGGCTACTGACCCTCCTGGGCTGGAGGGGTCCCCCTACTCTAACCCATTTGTCCTAGAGCCCCCTCAGAAGGCTTCTTTATTCTGGCTCATCAAAATGATCTGTCCTTTCAGAAGGGCTCCTCCTCCTTCTAGGCTGTGTTTCTTCCTAGAGTTCTGTCCCCCACCGTGTTTGTGTGTGTGTGTGTGTGTGTGTGTGTGTGTGAGAGAGAGAGAGAGAGAGAGAGAGATGAAGAAGGAACTCGTCTTGTGTCCCAGTCTTAGCCTGTCTCCACTGCTGGTTTTAGGCAGTAGATGGAACCCCCAGGCACGGAGCCCCATCCTTGGCCCTGTAGGGGGAGCACAGCGGACATGTCACACAGCGTCTGCCCTCAGGAAGCTTGCAGCCTGGTGAGAGAGAGGAGTGCTCATTTTGCACAACTTGAGAGCACTCACCAGAGCCTAGGTCTCAGGAGAAGGGTGGAGGCTGGAGAAGAGGGAGCTGGCAGGAGAGGAAGGAAGAGGAGGAGGAATAAGGGGGATACATGTGGGGAGGCCTTGGCTTGTGGGAGCGAAGAAGCATGGGAGGAATGGCCAACAGCTGCCACTTCCCAGGAAGACAGGAACCAGGAACCCTTGAGCAGGACAAAATCCCCGCCCCCAATAGCTGAGCCTCCAGCCCTGGTTTGGGCTGTGCGTGTCCTTGGTGGGGGCCATATGGGGGGGGGGATGTGGGAAGAGGTCTGAGGTCTCATCCGCCAAGGGTTTTAAGTCAGCAGCAGAAAAGTTTGTGGTGTCAGCCCTTTTCTGTCTCCCGTACCCTCATCCACTCCCCCCCCCCCCCAGCCCCCAACTCAATCCTCCTCCTCTCCTGCTCTTCCTCCCTTTTCCATTTGGAAGAAGGAGGCTTGCTGTCTTTGTGTTTTAACTGTAGCAAAAAGATTAAATTGTTTACGAGCCGTGAGCCTCGGCTGGCTGGATGAGCTGGAAGAGACAAAGATAGACATTCTAATTCTCCCCTGTTCTCCGGGCCTCCGTCCCCCTGGCTGCTGCTAATTCTTTTATCTGCCCCCAACACTCCAGGCATTATGTGCATTCATAAAAAAGGGGGGCGGGGAGCGGAGAGAGCCCTCGCCGAAGCCAGCAAAATTACTGTTCTCTGCGCGGTTTCTCCGATAGCAATCTCTTGAATGCTGATTACTTTTTTTCCCCTTCTCGCCTGCCCCCTCCCCCCTTCTCCAGCACCCAACATAAGTTGGTCTTTAACCCTTTATCTTTAGCAAGCAGAAAGACACGGAAAACATCTCACTCAGTGGGTGGAAAAAAAAAAAAAAAGCAAAGTGGGGGAGGGAAAGAGAAAAAAACCCAGCACAGAGAAGAATTACTGTTATCTTCCCACCAGAAGAGGAACAGCAGAGATAAGAAAAGCCTGAAGAATTAAAAGGAGCGTAGCGTTGGGGGCTCTAAATTCACGCTGAAGCCGGTCGTATTTGTCTGTCACGGGGGTTCATGATTTTCCGAGGTTGTTTTGATAGACTTATTGTGCGGACTGCATAGAAAACTCATCAGCATTTGTTACCTCTGAGCATTTACTGTCAGAGGTAACTGCGTGTCTATAGACTGGGGGAGATAATGGCTGAAGTAGAAAGCAGATAAAGCCTGGGCTCTTCTCATTAAGGACTATCTCTGCCTCCGCAGGCCGGCTGGGATTGAGTGACTGGGGCGGCAGCACAGGGCATATGTTATGCCAGCAAAGGCGAAAGGCGGCGTCAGTATTGCGGGCAGCCGAGGCCCCGGCCTGCCTGAGGGCCCAGTCTGGGGACCCAGTGGCTCTCGATGAATGGCTGAGAGGGGCTCTGTCGTAAGGGACCCCGGCCTGGGCACTTGGATGGAGCCCGCAGCACGTATGTCAACAGGGGTGAGAGCTGGGGTACCCCGGAGCTTGCTGGACTGCAGGGCTTTGTGGGAGAGCAAGGTGGGCTGGGGTGGGGAGAGGCGGTTCTTTGGTTCTATCGTTGCACAGCTGGGGAGACCAAGACCCAGAGAAGGGGAGGAGTGTGCCTGCGGCCTCTCGTGAGGGAGGGGCAGAGCAGGTTCTTCTGATTCTTGGGTCTTCCACCGCAGTCCATGCATCACATGTGGAGTCAGAGAGATCCCTGCCTCCCTGCACCCCAGACCTCTGTCTGTGTGAGGGTGTGTGTGGAGGTTCATGTATACTTGCGCTTAACACCTTGGCCCTGCGGGCTTCTCCCTCCGTCGCGCTCCCACCCTCCCTTCCTTCCATCAACACCTTGCCCAAGGCTGAAGTCACGTTTGGTGGAGCACAGTGTGTGTGCAAAAGAAACCCTGGTGGCGCAAGGGTTAAGCACTCTGCTGCTAACTGAAAGGTTGGTGGTTCGAACCCACTTAGCAGCTCTGTGGGAGAAAGACCAGGCAATCTGCTCCCATAAAGATTACAGCCTAGAAAACCCTATGGGGCAGTTCTACTCTGTCACATGAGATCGCTATGAGCCACAATCGACTCCACAGCCAACAACTGTGTGCAAACCCAGTGGCCATCATCTTCCCCCCATCTACTGTGGAACCATCCTCCTTCCACAGCTAGCGAAGGGGAGTGGGCAAATCTGGGCAGAGAGGCCCACTAGTGTCCTCAAGCCGAGGCCTAAAGCCAGACTGGGACCAAGTGTTACAGTGGAAGAGTGGGGACCAGGGGCTGCAGACTAGGCTCTGAGCAGTTTGGGATAACGGCCTTCTCCCTTTTTGTGTCTGTGAAATGGGCATAACAATGTAGCCCACTTCATGGGCTAGTTGTGAGGACTAGATGAGATCATTTCTGTAAGAAGGCTTGTTTGCACAAAGCCTGGACATACTAAGCGCAAAGTCCACCTGGTATTATCTTTGTAATTACTGTTCCTCCTGTGGGCCTAAGGGCCTTCTGTACAGCTCAGTGCTTCCACATCTGGCCCTGGGTGGGGGCTCCAGGGAGAGGTGTCTGAGCTGTAAATGAGTGCTTCACCCTCTTCTCCTGCTCCCATGAAGGTGAGGCCTTGGCGTTCGCCTAGTCCATCCCTCTCAGTTGGCTGATAAGAAACCGGGTCCTAGGAAAGGAAGGACTGGCCCAGGCACGTGCAGATTGCAGGCAGAGCTGGACAAAGGGCCCGGGTCTCACAGCTATTGGGAATTGTTTCGCTTTACAACATCCTGCCTTCTGGGCTCTTTCTGCCTGGAAGCTGACCAGCTTGCAGCCTTGGTGCTTACGGCCGGCCGTGGTGGATGGAGGGGCCCAAGGCCTGCCACTGGCCCCAGGGACTGTGTTCTAGTCTGCAGCTTCCTCCAAAGGACCTGGGCCAGGCTCAGGAATGTGAGTAGTTTTAGCATTGATTGATCTTCCGCATTTGGTTTGGCTCAAGCAGGGCTTCAAACCTGTTTGTTCCCGAGACGTTATACATAAGAATCACAGGGGGATCTTGTTGAAGTCTAGATTCTGATTCAGTATATCTGGGCTGGAAATGCAAATTCTCAACAGGGAACTTGTTAGAAATGCAAATTCTAAGCAGGGGTTTGAACCAAAACGAACTGGTTGGAAGACCTGGCCTCAAGCAGGACAGTACCACCAGCACAGGAATTTAGTGATGAGGGGAAGGGGTGGGGCCAGGGCAGGGGGAGGGGCCCCAGACAGACATTGGGGGTATAGAGGTGGCAGCCTGGGGATCACTACCACAGAATCTGCAATGTGGACACCAGCCAGGGCCTCACCTGGTAGATAATCAAGCGCAGATACTTCCCAGCATTGCCCCAACTCACCTCCTCCAGGCTACTTGGCCACAGTCCAAAACTGGGCAGGGGGTAGGTTAAGACACCCAACATCTATTGAGCACACCCTACACATCACATGTTTTACACTCATCTTCTGTTGTTCTCACAACTACCTATGAGGAAGGGCTGGGAAACTGAGGGCCAGAAGGATTAAGTAATAGGCTTAAAATCATACAGCTAGTAAATGCAAACGGGATTCGAACGCAGGACTCTGACTCTCACGTCCCAGGTTTATGCACTCTCCATCTAGCCCCATATCTTTTCTTCTAAGGCTAACTGGTTCTAGGGCTAGCCTTTCCTCCCTTCCTGCTTTTGTTCCCTCCTTCCTCCTCTCCCCTCCCTCTCCCCTCTCCTTTCCTTCCCTCCCCTCTTCTTCCCCTCTGTCTCTTTCCCCTCCCTCCCTCTCTCCCTCTCTTCCTTCTTTCCAACTTTCCTTTATGCAACACTTACCAAGTTTCTACCATGCCCTAGGCATGGAACTAGGTGGTGATACACCACTCTGGCCCTCCAGGTCTAGTAGGGAAGACCAACACAATATAATTATTGCAAACTACCAATACAGCGGAGCCCTGGTGGTGCAGTGGTTAAGAGCTATGGCTCCTAACCAAAAGGTCGGCCGTTGGAATCCTTGGAAACCCTATGGGGCAGTTCTACTCTGTCCTATAGGGTCGCTATGAGTTGGAAGCTACTCCATGGCACCTAACAACAACCACCAGTACCATCAGTGTAAATCAGAGAGCTAGCAGACAGTCAAGATGAGCCGGCACTGTCTAGGGTAGAAAAAGGAGGGCCAAGGGGACAGGGTCAAGGGAATAGTTGAGTCAACTCTTGAAGATCAGAAGGAGTCCTCCAGGTGGACAAGGTGAGAAAGGACATTCCATGCAGAGGGGAACAGCTTATGCAAAGACTTGGAGGCAAGGAGGAGCATGGAATGAATGTTCAGGAACAGTCAGGATTTGGTGTGTGCAGGGGAGAGGGCGTAGGGACATGATGGGAAAGTAAAGAGACAGGCCTTCTGGGTGCATCATTGGGAGCCCCTGCAGGGTTCCAGACCAGTACAACTCTCACCTTTAGAAGGGTGGGCTGGGGAGAGGTTTTGGGGGACTCCCTTTCAGCAGCAACCAGCTCTGCCAATGACCACTCCCTCATCACTCCCCTTCCCCCCAGGTAGTCACCAGCTGGAGGAGGGGCTGATTCCTGATGGCGCAGTTTAGCAAGGAGTGGCAGAATGTGGAGTCGAAAGAACATAGACTCTGGAGTGTCATGGACTTAGATTCAAATCTCTTCAAGCTTTGTTACCTGGAGGTCCAGGCATGTAATCGCCTTGGACTCAGTTTTCTAATCTATACAGTGGGGACAACACCTATCTCGCAGGATTGCTGTGAGAATTATTCGAGAAGGATGGCGTAAAGTGCCTGGTGTGTTGCTGCCTTGAAACAAATGCCAGTTTCCCCTTTCTCTCCCCCACCCTCAGCACTACCATATTCCACTTGGGGCCTGTGTACCCTGCTACCTCTGTCCTTGCCCTCCTTGGGCTCCCCTGCAAGGATCCCTCTCTCTGAGGCCCCAGGCAGCCCTGTGTCTCAGTCGCTAGAGTCTGTCCTGGGTTCAAGCACTCCTGATCCCCTTGCTTTGGCTGATGTCCTGGCATCAGCCCCAGCCTGACCTCCTGGCATCTGCACTCCTTCGCTTCCTCTCCCCCTGCCGGTAACACCTGTCAGCCCAGCCCTGCCTTGGCCAAAATCCCCAGATGTAACCTTCACCTGTTTAGACCCACAGACTGTCCCCTAGGCCCTCCTGCCTCTCCAGGCCAGACCTGTCCCACGTCCACATTTCAGTCCTGCCACCTGCATCAGAGCTAGCTACTGGGAGGTCCTAGGCCCTGGAAGTTCTCAGGGTCACTGTGGGCCCTTATGGGTCAGATGGAGGAGTAGACTCAGGCCACCCTAGCAGTCGGTAGGCTCTGAATGAGGACGATGGCAGGGGCAGTTCAACCCAGTGGAAAGAGCGCTGGCTGAGAGTCAGGAGACTTGGCTGAGCCCTGGCTAACTGGCTGTGTGGCTGCAGAAAGTCACTGCCCCTCTCTGGGCCTCAGATTAGTAACCTATAATCAGAGAGGCTCCATCTCCAAAGCCTGTTCCGCCTCTAACAGTCTGGGGTTCTAGGAAGGAAAGGCTAGGGGTCCACAGCGAAGATCTCTAACCCCCTTCCACGGTGGCAGTGAAGGGGACAGCAGGGGAAGCGCGCAGCCCCACCCCCACTGGCTCGGTAAGACCTGCCGCCCCCTCTGCGGGATTTACGATGGGCTGAATTCATTTGCATGACAAAATTGGCTGGGTATCCAAGTGTTGCGGGAAGACAAGTGTAACATTACGCAGAACAAGCAGCCGGGAGGAAGGTTACCGCCGACAATGAGGGGACAAGCAGCCCGCCCACCCGCTGCCTCTCCCAACCTTTCATCCGCAGGCGTGGGAGGTGACGGCCTGTCCAGGAATCTGGGGTGGGGGGACTCTCGAGGGTATGGAGGTTTCCTTTGTTATTTCTAAATACCTCCACCCTTTAAATGGTCACAAGATGATCTCCCCATTCTCAGGACTTGATAACACAAGCACTTTCAGAACCATTACCCATACACCCATCCACTCACCCATTCATCCACTCACTCATCCACACATCCACCTTTCACCCGCCTCCACCAACTCATCCATTCATCCATCCACCTGCCCACCCATTTGTCCACCTACCTATCTTACCATTCATCTGTCCACCCATACCAAACCAAAAATCCATTGTCTTTGATTCAGTTCCGACTCAGAGAGACACTGTAGGACAGAGCAGAACTGTCCTATAGGGTTTCTAAGGCTGTAAATCTTTATGGAAGCAGACTGCCACATCTTTCTCCCATGGAATGGCTGGTGGATTTGAACTGCTGACTTTTGGTTAGCTTCCAAGCCCTTAACCACTGTGCCACCAGGGCTTCTCTCTACCCATACATTCATCCATTCACCAGTCTATCTACCCACCCATGCACCCATCCATCCATCATCAATCTATTGAGTTTACTCATCCATCCATCCACCTACCTATCTAACCACGCACCCATCTACCCATCCACTCATCCATTCATCCTTCCACATGCCTACCCATCCCCACCCACTCACCCATATACTCCTCCATTTACCTACCTACCCATGCCCCTATCCGTTCTTCCTTCCATCTACCCATCCACCCATTCATCCGTCCATCCACTTATCAATTCACCCATCCACTCTTCCATCATCTAACAAAAACAGTTATTAGACATTTTCTATGTACCAGATACAGTTCTGGGTACCTCTCTATGCCTCAGCTTCCTTGTCTATAAAATACAGATAATAATAGGATCTATTCAACTTTACAGGGTTGATGTAAGAATTGAGTTAGAATGCGATAGAATAGTGCCTGGCTCAGAGTCAGGGATGGAGTACTCAGTAAGCAAGGTACACATGGGCTTACTTGAGCTTACTTATTAGTCTGTAGTGCACAATTTCAAAGGTGTGGGGAAACCCATGTGAAATTGTGCACTACAGATTAATAAGTAAACACAATTAAGCCTGTGTGTACCTTGTTTACTATAAGCCCCTGCATACCTAGCTTACTGGTTAACCCCTGCTCAGAGTACTATATAAATGTTTTCTACTATTAATCTTATTAGGCATTGGGGATCTAAAGGTGAATAAAATATAGTTTCTGCCCCAGGGGAAATTACAGACTTCTGTGGGAGAGATACAAGGAAACTGGCATTATAGTCCCATGTGGGACACACTATGCTATAAGGAAGCATGAGGGATTATGGAAACTCAGAGCTGGGACATCCCATCTCATCTGAGACTCCTTGAGGGGTAGGCAGGGTCGGGAAGTATTGTTATTAGTTTCCCAAATTATAGATGAGGAAACTGAGGCTTAGAAACTTTAAACGGCTGCCCAAGACCACACTGCTTCACAGAGATGCCAGGACTAAATGCTGTGTCTTCTGATTTCAGAACCCCTCAGGGCCTGGGCCATGCTCTTGCCATCCCCTTCAGGCAGGAAGACGAGGCTGCTCGAAAGCCACCTTACTCCCGGGTTGCATGAGCAGAACCATGATGCCCAGGTCCCCAGAGGAAAAGAATGGCTCAGCTCCAAGGGGCCTCATCCAGAGCCTGGGCCCTCTTCTGAGCCTCTCACCTGAGGAAAGGAGACTTTGGCCAGCAGGAGCCAGGCCAGGTGAGGTGGGATAGTTCAGGGAGTCTGGAGGTGGACATCACTTTAGCGTTTGGAATCTAGGCCTGAGCAATGCTATCCTGGTGGTGCTATGGGAGGCCAAGAATATTTGTCCTCAGCACAGAATTTGGACTCTGCTTCATGCTCTTGATGGTCAGCCGGGGCACAGGATGGAGGTGTGGTTCATGCAGTCCCAAGGGGTAGAACCAGGATCAACTGATGAAAGCTACAGTTTAGCACGTTTGATCACTTATAACGATCAGTTCTAACAAGCAGAACTGTTTAGTAAGAACAGAGCCCCCTGGCAAGCAGTCATTTTTTGTCACTAAAATATTAGAGGGAGCACTTTGTAGTAGAAGGAGTGTGGCCTTTAGAACACTTCAGGCCTGGGTTCGAATCTAGGTGTTGCCTATTACTAGCTATATGACCGTAGGTAAGTCACGGAACTTCCCTGAAGCTAGCTTGAAAATTGGGAACAATCATCCTCCATCACAGTATTTTATGAGAACTAAGTAATAATCAAAACAAAACAGTTGCCATTGGGTTAATTCTGACTCATGATGACTCCATGTGTGTCAGAGTAGAACTGTGCTCCTTAGGATTTTTCAATGGCTGATTTTTCAGAAGTAGATCGCCAGGCCTTTCTTCCAAAGTGCCTCTGAGTGGACTCAAACCGCCATCCTTTTGGTTAGCAGCTGAGTGTGTTAACTGTTTGCAGCACTCAGGGACCAGTATTTAATCACATGCTTAGTAAGTTTTCCTTGCAACTTTAAATAAAAATATATATTTAATTACTTGTTTTTATCATTTTGGAATAATTTTATATTTATAGAAAAGTTGCAGACATAGTACAGAAAACCAAAAAACCAAACCCATTGCCGTTGAGTTGATTCCGACTTATAGTGACCCTGCGGGACAGAGTAGAACTGGCCCACAGAGTTTCCAAGGAGCGCCTGGTAGATTCGAACTGCTGACCTTTTGGTTAGCAGCTGTAGCACTTAATCACTACACCACAAGATAGTACAGAGTGCCCATAAACTCCTCAGTTTCCCCTATTGTTAGCACCTTATGTGACTGCAGTACATTTGTCAAAACTAAGAAACCAACATTTGTACATTGTGGTTGTTAGGTGCTGTCGAGTCAATTCCGACTCATAGCAACCCTATAGCACAGAGTAGAACTGCCCTATAGGGTTTCCAAAGAGCAGCTGGTGGGTTCAAACTGCCAGCCTTTTGATTAACAGCTGACCTCTCTAACCACTACACCACGAGGGCTCCATTTGTACATCAAGGCCAAAAAAAAAAAAAAAAAAAGGCAAAAATTTGTACCAAAAAATAAAATAAAGGGCCTTAATTCGTACATAAAGCCCTTTAATCTTTTAATTATCTTCACTTTCAAATTAGGTTAGGGAGGCACAGAGACGCCAAGTATCTAGCCCAGGATCACACTGCATTATGTGAAATGGCCTATTAGAACGCCTGGCATCAATCTCTTTCCCATTCCAGAAAGCCTCGGTTGGGTTTGGGCTCACCTCTCTGTCTTACTAAGAGCCCCTGGCAGGCAGGGTCCCAGCCTCTGCATCTCTGTCCTGCAGGGTCATAGCAAGGAGCAGAGAGAGACAACCCACGGGAGAGCTCCTTGTAAAGCGCAAGGGTTTATAGAAAAGTAACAGTTGACTGCAATTCTGTTGAGACTGGCCGGCTGCATTATCAGTGCATAGCAACAGGCACACAGTAGGTGCTCAACGAGAATCTGTTGAATAAATACACAAATGAATGAGTGAATTAATCCTGTAGAGGGCATTCTGCTTTGTGTAGGATACTGAATTCAGGAACTTCTGGGAGCTTTTTCCAAATTTAAAATTCTGAGATTGTAAACTGACTAGTTTCTTCCCTCACCAGACTTCCTCCCTCCCCCTAGAAGCTGGAAGCACCCATCTATGCCCTGTACACAGGGGATACTCAATGGATGACAATGATAATCTCTACTCACATTTTTCCTTGGTTCCCATTTCCCCTCCACTTATTTGAATTTTATTTTTCCCTGTTGTTGTTTTTTGCAAGTTGCCTCAAGTCCTCAGGGTGGAGGGGCATGGTGGTACATAAAGAAACCAACGAGTAAGCCAATGATGGAGAATAAAGGTGGCGAGTGTTGGAGGTGCAGTTGGTGGGTGGTTCCTCACCTCGAGATTCTCAGAGTTCCCCTTAGAGGTTCCCTTCTCAAGCAGTCCTTTGGCTATCCATTTAGTCATTTAGCCGGCACGTGTGTTGAGCACCTACTGTGTGCCAGGCTCCATCCTGAGGATGCCCTGATGAAATACCCAGCCTCTGTACTCAGGAGCTCAGAGCCTGGGGGAGCGGTCAGCCGAGGACACAGCCAGTGACACTGATGTGGTAAAGAGACTCCTGGGGCCCAGCTCAGGGAGCCCCCGGAGGAGGCCTCCCTGTACCCATCCCCACAATCACATGCTCAGGGCTCCAGCCATGGAGTACACCTCGTTCTCTGAACCAAGGGCTTTCAGCGCTCTGGCCCTCGGCTTGGAACACCCTCCCCACTTCTCTCCTTTGAAATTGTTCTAATCCTTTAAGGCCTGGCATGACCTGCTCACCTCCCGGATCTCCTCCTCATTCCCTCTGCAGCCCCAGGCACCTCTGTGTCTCTGCCCCACAGCGATGCGTCAGCCTCTGCCAGGCACTGCCAGCCGCGATGCGGCTCCTTGTGTGAGGCTGGCTCCCCAGAAGACTGTGAGAGCCTCCGGAATGGGAACTCAGCTCCTCCCGAGCACCCAGCATAGTGCCCCTCGAGAAGATATGTCCAGGTCCTAACCCCAGCACCTATGAATGTGACCTTATTTAGAAATAGGATCTTTGCAGATATAATTAAGTTAAGGATCTTGAGATGCAGTCATCCTGGATTTAGGATGGGCCCTAAAACGAATGACTGGTGTCCTTATAAGAGAAAGGAGAGGGGGATTTGAGACTCAGAGGCACGCAGAGAAGAAGGCCACGTGAAGACGGAGGCAGAGACTGGAGTTATACGGTTACAAGCCATACGGGGAAATGAGGCCCAGAAAAGGGTGTGCTGAAAGTCACCAGCTTCCGAGTGGTGAAGTTGCTTGGAACATCACAGGTTGCCAGCAGCCACCAGAAACTAAGACAGAGACATGGAATGGATCCTCCCTCAGAGCCTCCAGAAGGTGCCAACCCTGCCAACACCTTTATTTCAGACTTCTGGCCTCTAGAACTGTGAGAGAATAAATGTCTGTTGTTTTGAGCCACCAAGTTTGTGGTAACTCTTTGCAGCAGCTCTAGGAACCTAATGCAGCCCCTTTCTCAATCTGTTGGTTCACCTGCCTCAAGCCTGATTTTTTGGCAGCCTCTTAAAATGAGAAAACATCACCCTTCCTTGTCCTCAACCCAGGGACTGTGCAGGGCAGTCTCACAAGCAACACTACCACCCAGAAGCTGGGGACGTCTAGCACACCCTTTTCTGGACCTCAGTCACCCATCTTTATAGTGAGGAGTTGGATGAGTTGATTCCTAAGGCCTTTTCTAGCTTTGAGAGTCTTATTTTTACAACTTGGTGGTGGTGGTGGTGGCGGCGGGGGCGGGTTGAATACTAGACCCTTTCCTGACGGTGGTGATGTGTTCCTCTGCCTCCTCTCCGTAACCCACACTGTGACCAGGGATCCCGTGAAACGCTGTGGTCCATTCCACCCCCATGAGCAACCCCCTCAGGACACCATTTCCACAGCTACTTTATTAGGTGAGTGGGAAGCAAGGACATGGGGAGGAACCACCTTGGTTACAGTGGGCTGAAGGAGTAGGTGATGCTTGGTACTAAAATTAACTCACCATACTTGACTCTGCTGAGCCCCCACCCCTCCCCCTCCTCCCTGGCTCCCAGACACACACGCTTCCTACCCCCTCTTCAGTCTCTCCCCACCCTTCCTTCCTTTCCACTTTTCCTGCATGGGGGTGAGAGAGTGACTGACATGGGTCAGATTGTGTCCCCAGTGGCCTGTCCCACTATGGTCTTCCCTGGGACTCCTGGACATCTCTGCTCATACCTGGGACAGCACTTGTTCCAGCATAATTCTCAACACCCTGGCTGCCGCCCATTAGAATCACTTGGAGATTTAGACAATAATCATGCCAGGGCTCCATCCCAGAACTTCTGGTGTGATTAGTCTGGGCTACACCTGGGCATGGGAGTGCCAGGAGATTCTAATGTGCAGCCCAGGATGAGGACCACTGGAGCTGGCCAGCTTCGTGTTTCTCTGTGTACAGGTTGGCCTCCCTCACTTGCTCGGAGCTCTTTGAGGGCGGGGAGGAGGCTTATTGAACATCTTAGCCCAGCACTTGATCTGGTCCCAAACAGGTGCTCAACACCCAGTCCTTGGAGGAGGAAGAAATGCATGAGCCTGGGACCTAGAGGGCCGAGACCAGGAGGAGGGGGTGGGAGAGGAGCTCCGAGGTCGGCCAGGGGACTGGGCATGCTGCTGATCATTGGGTAATGAGAATAGTAAAAATAGCTGTATTTCTTGAGTACTCACCACCACGTGCAAGCATTTTGTTACGGGTTTTTCCAAACTCTCTTGTTTACTCCTTACAACATCCCTGTGAATTAGGGCTCAATATCCCAGTTTTAGGTTCCTGGGTGGTGCAAGTGATTTGCACTCGGCTACTAACCTAAAGGTTGGTGATTTGAACCCACCCAGTGGCTCTGTGAAAGAAAGGCCTGGTGATCTGCTTCCATAAAGATTACAGTCAAAAAAACCCTATGGAGCAGTTCTACTCTGTGACACATGGGATTGCCATGCGTCGGAACTGTCTTGACGGCAATGGGTTTTTTTTGGTACCCCAATTTTACAGATGAGGAAACTAAGAGGCTTCGGGAGTTGCCCAGGGTCAAGGGTTCCACTGAAGTGGCTGAAGTCCTGCTCTGCACTGCCCAGCTTGGTGGACAGACCAGGATGGGGGTGGAGGTGCAGTCTTGGTGAGGGTGAGAGATTGTTTACAAGGAACTAAAACTTAGTCAAACTTATTTAAGGGAAGAGAAGGAAGGAGGAGACTGAGGGAGGGAAGGAGGGAGGAAAGGGTGAAAGAAAAGGTGTGTGGGAGGATTATGGCAGGATCCCAGGGCCTCTGCCAATGACAGCCTGACAGGCTCCCCGGCCCCTGTGCCCCTCCCAGCCAACTGCAGAGGCCCCAATTCTCTGCAGCACCCCAACCCAGGGGCCCACTCTAGGAGGCACAAGATTGGGGAGATGACGTCAGGCAAGTAGGTGAAGGGACAGTGTCCAGAACTCTGCCGCTGACCGCAGGGGTGACCTCAGCGAGGGGCTGTCCTGCTCAGAACTTTGCCCTGTCTTCTGCCAAGGGAGGGGGTCGACTGTCAGCCTCAGCAGGTCTGCAATCCATCCCCTTCTCTAATAATAACAGCGGCACCACTTCCTGACCACCACTTTCTCTCTCTGTGGCCTGCATGAGTTTCGTACCATCTCCATACCTCAATTTTGCCATCTGTGAAATTGGGATAACTCTATCAACCTCACAGAGACTGTGAGGATTCGCTGAGATCATGGATCAGCAGGGCGCTAGAGACACAGTCAGCTCTCCTACAAGCAGTATTTGCTATCATCAGCAGCATGGTTTTGTTATTATGATGATCATCATTATTACTGTTATTATTATTACTACAAGAATGCCTATGTACCAAGAACTGGACTAAATGCTTCTTTAACTCATTTAATCCCCGCAGCCACCCAGAAATAAAGAGATGGAGGCTCTGAGAGATTACAAGACTGCTCAGCTCATGCGGTTGGTCAGTGGCAGAACTGGACACTGCCAGGCTGTCCGACTCCAGAACCGAACCTAATCAGAACCCAGCATAGCTTCCCAAAGATACAGCCTGCCCCAGGTTCGGTGGGAGGAAGGAGGAAACATTTAGTAAGCATCTACTGTGTTCTTGTGATCAAATTTAATCTTTACAATGGGCACAGGTGGTTTGTCTAATTATTCCCAATGTAGAAATGAGAAAACTGATTCTCAAAGAGGATCAACAACTTACCTATTGCCACATGGTGGAACAGAATGTCCCTTGCTGGTATGTGTGACACCTGATACCAGACCCAGGCTGGAGACTCTGCTGGGTTGGGGTGGGGGATTCTGACTTGCCAGGCTGTGTGTGTGTGTCTGTGTGTGTGTGTGAGAGGGAGAGAGAGTGTGTAAATGTGTGTGTGTGACCGTGAGAATGTGTATGTGACTAGGAATGTGTGGTGGGAGTACGTGAAAGGTAGGGGTATGCATGAGTGTGGGAGTAAATGTTCGCCTTTTTCCTGCTACTGAACCTAGAGTGGGCTCTGTTCAGCTCTGAGCAGGCTGAGGGGAACAGCCAGTCAGGTTCTGTGTGTATGTGTGTGTGTGTGTGTGCATGTGTGAGAGACAAAGGGAGAGGTGTGTATGTGTGCAAGAGAAAGAAGTAAGTGTGTGAGAGAGGTGTGTGTGTGAAAGAGAGAAGTATGTAAGAGAAAGAAGTGTGTATAAGAGACAGAAGTGTGAGAGTAGTGTGTGAGAGAAGTATATGCATGTGTGTGAGATGTGTATCTGTAAGAGACAGAAGTATGTGTGTAAGAGACAGAAGTGAGAGAGTGTGTGTGAGAAAAATGTGTGTGAGAGAGAGAACTGTATGTGTATTCGAGAGGTGTGTATGTGTGTGTTTGGCCAGGGATGGGGAGGTCTTTGTCTCCTGGGCTCTGTACACCAGGGAGATTATCTGTGGGGGGTGGGGTAGGGGTTGTCTTGGAAGGCCTGATAGCCAGGAGGGGGAAGGGGGCAGGGCAGCCCATTAATGCAGCCCTCCTGGTAATGCCGCCCTCCTGGGGGGGGGGCAGATAAGTGGCCCCGGGGGCTGTGCTGAGGGCCCTCTAACTAGCTTGTTGCCATGGGGATGCTGGCTGTGAATACAGGCCTAGAAGTCCAGCTTGAGCCTCCCAGCCCCTCCCCTTCCTGGCAGGTGGAGACCCCCAGCTGGGGTGTGTTTATCTGGGAAGGGGGACTGAAGGGCCATCCCGTCTAAGCCTTTTCATTATTTAAAGCAAAGGCCCCCATTCCTTCCACTTCCCCTCAGGAGGGCTATCTTGGGTCAAGGGAGGAAACGGCTATCTCCATCTTCCTGACATTGGGGAATGCCAGATCGCAGGATCAGGAGCTGGCCTCCTGCCTCCTCAGGTCCTTGCCAGCAGATGATCAGGTCCGGAAGAGAAATGCATGTGGTCACACAGCCACACCTGCATTCCAGACAATAAGCCACCGTCTCCTGGAGACCAGACCCCTGCTAGCAATGGGGACATTGAGGGGTCTGAAAGTCATCCTCCGAGCAGTGGCCAGTTTATCTGGGGAGACAGATCCTGAGCCATCAATTCTTTTATGTGGGGTCTACCTGAAGCCAGAACACCGGAGGGTTTTTGTTAATGCTTTATTATGAAAAATTTCAAACGTAACTAGAGAGCAGTTTGATGAATCCCAAATGCCCATCACTCAGTCACACCAACCATCAGCTCTGCTAATCTCGTTTCTTCTGTCCGCTCTTCTTTTTTTGCTGGGGTCTTGTTGTTGTTAGTTTTCGCAGAGTTGATTCCAATTCACAGGGACTCCATGTGTGCAGAGCAGTCCTGTGTTCCGCAGGGTTTTCAGCAGCAGATCCCCAGGCCTGGGGTACCTCTGGGTGGGTTCGACCGCCAACCTTTCTGTTGCAGTTAGCAAAGCTGATAGTTGTTGTGACTGAGTGATGAGCACTTGTTTGTGACACCCAGGGACTCCTTTGCTGGAGTGTTGTTGTTGTCAGATGCCGCTGAGTCAGTCCCGACTCATAGCAACCCCAAGTACAACAAAACAAAATGCTGCCGGGTCCTGTGCCATCCTCACAATTGTTGTTATGCCGGAGCTCATTGTTGCAGCCACTGTGTCAGTCCATCTCATTGAGGGTCTTCCTCTTTTTTGCTTGCCCTTTACTTTCCCAAGCATGATGTCCTTTTAGGTACTGATCCCTCCTGATAACATGTCCAAAGCATGTGAGATGAAATCTCGCCATCTTTGCTACCAAGGAGCATTCCGGCTGTACTTCTTCCAAAGCAAATCCCAGATACCATGCCATTTTACCTAGAAATCTTGCAGTACATACCTCTAACTGATAACTGACCATGCCATGATCAACCAAACAAACAGAAATCCCACTGATGATTATCATCAGATGTTCAGTCCATCTTCAAATCCCAGTTGGTTCACAAATGTCTTTTTATCTTGGGACATCTGCCTTCTAAGCCTCAGTTTGCCCATTGGTGTGTTTACATCTACTTCCCAGAGCTGTGGGTACAGGGAAAGGGCCTAGCTTTGTAGTAGATGCTCAATAAATTCTTGCTGGGATAGGTTTGGAGCCCTGGTGGTGCAGTGGTTAAGAGCTTGACTTAAGAACTCAGTTGCTAACCAAAATGTCAGCAGTTCAAATCCACCAGCTGCTCCTTGGAAACCCTATGGGGCAGTTCTACTCTGTCCTATAGTGTTGCTATGAGTCAGAATCGACTCGATGGCAACGAGTTTGGTTTTTGGGTTTGGAATAGGTCCTAAGGGAACCAGGAGGAGGAGCGGAGAATTCTGTGGGGGTAGCAGGAGGGTCCACTGGAGCTATAGTCTAAAGGGTGTGAAAGGGAAGGAGGTGTAATGCACGAGGTCCAGGGAATGAGGAAGTCCTGGGGACAGGTGGGCAAATGCACTGCAATCCCAAACTCATTTTAAAATGAGACGGTCTTGGTGGTGCATTTCATAATAAACCCAAGCTCTAAAGGTGAATGGAAAGCCTTGTGGCAGGGGGTCTTTCTGTGATATGGCTTTGGAGCCGCAAGAGAGCAATGATTGAATGCTGGCCTTAGCACTGATTAGCTGTGGCTTTGGGTGAGTTATTTTGCCTTCAGGGGCCTCAGTTTCCTACCTCTTCCAAAGCTGTTGGGAGGACTGAAGGAGATTATATACATACAGTATTGGACACATGGTGGGGACTCAGTAAATGGTGGCATGATCCTGATGCTTTCTATTTTGTATATGAGGAAAGTAAAGTTCAGAGAGGGAGGGTGACTTGCCCAAGGTCACACAGCTCAGGGTACTGGAGCTGAGATGGAAGCCTAGGTCTTCTAAGTGCCGTGGGATATCCACTTCATTACAGCCTGTCTTACCTCCTCCAATCCTGTCTCTGCCCACCACCACTGCACACGACAAATGGAAATGACAAAGACAATGCTATCAGCTATGTCTCTTTTCTCTTGATAACCAGTGGGTCAGTCCGTGGTGCCGTGGACAGAGCACATGATGCGACACCAGCGAGCTTGGCTCCAGGAGACCTAGAACAAGATCCTTCCCCTCTCTAGACCTCAGTTCCCCCATCCATACCATTAGGGCATTGACCTCTACAAGGTCTTTATGATTTCTTCTAGTTCTGCTTTGCTCACACCAGGGTAGTAACCCCAGGAATGTGGGGGAATAATTGAGGGTGGTGGGGGTTTCACAGCAGCCCAAGACCCCAGGCTACAGGACAGTGTGGGGGGTGAAGGAGACCATCCTGTATTGGGAAACAGGGATGGGGTAGACCAGCTCAGTAGAATTGAAGCTCCCCCTCTTCCACTGAATTGTAGGCCCCTCAAATTGGGGCTGTGACTTTCACATTATAAGCACCATGTAGGTGGAATAAAAAATTCCATTGACATAATGGATAGAACAACTAGACAGAGATCAGCAAGGAAATAGAAGACTTGGACAACATTATAAACCAACCGGACCTAACAGACATCTATACAGCAGCCCACTCAAGAGCAGAATATGCATTCTTCTCAAGTGCACGTGGCATATTCTCCAAGACAGACCATATGTTAGGTCACAAAACAAGCCTCAATAAATTTAAAAAGTTGAAATGATACAAGTTTATGGTCTCTGACCACAATGGAATGAGTTAGAAATTAATAACAGAAGGAAATTTGGAAAATTCACAAATATGTGGAAATTAAACAACACACTCCTAAATAACCTACGGGTCAAAGAAAAACATCGCAAGGAAAATTAGAAAATACTTTTACGATGAATGAAAATGAAGACACAATATACCAAAGCTTATAGGATGCAGCAAAAGCAGCGCTCAGAGGAATATTTATAGCTGTAAACGCCTATATTAAAAAAGAAGCCCTCAGATCAATAGCCTATCCTTCCACCTTTAGGAACTAGAAAAAGAAAAGCAAACTAAACCCAAAGGCAGCAGGAGGAAGGAAATAATAGACTAGAGACGAGATAAACAAAACAGAATAGAAAAACAATAGAGACAATCAACAACGCCAAAAGTTGGTTCTTTGAAAAGATCAACGAAATTGATAAACCTTTAGCTAGACTGATGGGAAAAAAGAGAGAGAGAGAGAAAAGACTTAAATTACTGAAATCAGGAACAAAAGTGAAGACATTACTCGTGACCTTACAGAAATAAAAAGGACGATAAAATTCCATTGACATATAGATTTGAAAGCAGCTCCACAACATTTCTAGAGATATGGAGAAAACTATCAGAAACGGATACCAGTGATTGCTTTTGGGGAACAGGGCTGGGGAAGATGAAACTGGGTCATTTGCTTTTCATTATAAACCCTTAAGGGTTACTTTTGTAAATGTTTTTATTGTAAAACATAATACACGTACAGAAAAGTGAATAAAACAAAGTATAGCTCAGTAATTTAAAATCAAGCAAAGACCCATAGGACCACCACCCATGTCAAGAAATAGAACATTGCTTCCTCCCCTGATGTCCCTCTTGTCCCCCAACCTGGTCCCCTTCCCCCAAAGATAACCACCATCCTGACTTAAACGGTAAGTTACTTCCTTGCTCTCCTTGATAGTTTTACCATCTCTAAACACTATAGTTCCGTATATGTTTGGACTTTATATAAATCAGTCATGCAGCAGGTCCTCTTTAGGGTCTGGCTTCTTCCATTCAACAGTATATTTGTGAGATTCACCCCTGTGGTCGCATGCAGCAGTAGCTTCTTCATTTTCTTTGCTGTGTTGTATTCCATTTTATGAATATGCCACAATGTATGTAACCACGCCACTACTGATGGAGTGGGCTTTCGAAAAGCCATGTCCATGAAGGTAAGTTGATAAAAATATTTTCAATAAAATAAAAATTAAAAAGGAAACTCAATAAATGTTTGTTTAATTTTCATTTCTGAGACCCTTACTTTCACTTCCTGATCAAGTCAGCCACGAAGTCAGAGACCAGAGGGACCAAACCCCAGAGATGCCCACACCTCCATGGGGCTCTCCACAATGTTCAGCCTGAAGATGGGGAGGTCACACAGATGGCACAAAGGCCACCCATCCCTCCTGCCCAAGGTCTGCAGCTTCCCACCATACCCGCGAGTGCACACACAGGCAGCTGGGCACGAACCGGCACCCCACACGTGGGCACGCACACACGGGCACGCATACATGTGCCCACGCCCTGGAGGTGGCAGCGTCTGCAGGCACCTGGCCAGCAGGCGAGGTCTGTGCACAGAGAAGTTGGTGGAAGAAGAGGAGGAGGAGGAGGGTGGAAAAATGCCCTCATTTCTGAAGAAATGTCCCAGATTAGATTTGTAAATCAAAAACCAATATATAACATGCAAGAATTGATCTGTTTTATATTCCTCAGTTACATTTTTGTGAAGCACATTTAGAAGATTTAGAACGTATTTGCGCCTGCTGGTTGGGCCATTATATGCTTGAGTTCATACATCTATTTGTGAGGCTATAAAACAGGCATCGACTACCATGTAAATTGTGTTCTCCACAATAAATTATATGCATACTTGCAAAAATACATAACTGCCATGGCTGGGCCAACGCGGCCAGAATACTAATGAAGACAAAAGTTGCTTTGTCCCTCTTCTCTGGCCTAATTTAGGCTCTACATCAAAAATTATATAGGAAAAATCACTTTATCCTCTCACTGAGAAATAAAATAGCACTCACGGGCATCCTCATCTCTTCCCACCCCCCCTTCCTTTTAACCGAACACTACCATTTTCATACTAATTTTAGCTGCTCCAGGTTTACTGGGGAGAAACCTGGCTCAGTCAAAGCCAGGGAGTCACTGGGCTTTCTACATGCATGAGGAAGCTGTTGAAGCTGGCGCATGTGCGCACACACACACACGCACACGTGCGTGCACACACTCCCTCCTTGTGGTTTGAAGTCACTTGTGCCAGGGCATGTTCACAATACGCATATGGACCCATGTGCAAATGCAGAGACATGCCCCAGGCACACATGCATGGACGCTCCACAAGCCCTCACCCATGTGGGTACGTGCTCATTCCCTCTCCCTGGCACTGACTCGTACACATAGATATGTGGCAGGGAAATGCAATTTAGTTCAGTTCAATCCAGTTCAGTCCCCCAGATGTTGACTAAGCACCTACTACATGCTGCAGACTGTGCTTGGTGCTGGGAATACTGAGATTAGAAGAAAGAAAAGATGAAATCTCAACTCACAGTCCAAGGGAGGAGGCAGCCTTGTGAAGAAATGCAGGCAAGTCAGTGTGTTGAGGGCTGTGGCAGAGGTAGAGAGCACACATGTACACACATTCAAACACCTGGACAACCATAGGCATGCGTGCTTGCCAAAACTCACAGGTACACACACACACACACACACACAGTCCCTGCACTCACACAGACACACACCTATGTGGACATACACACAGACACCACCCACAAAAGTTCATGTGTGCACCCATATACCACACACACACTCACAAGGATGAGCACACACAAGCATTGGCATTGCCACCTTCCCACTGCACACTGATACCTGCCCTCCTCTGTCTTCTCCACAAGCCCTGTCTGGCTTGCCCAGTTCTTTGGGTTTTATTGCATCTAGTCCGGAAAAAGAGTTACTTTCACCATGGGAGGTGGGGGTGTACTTCCCCAGGCTGGCTGGAGTTGCTCCCACTTCCCTACCCTGGCTTCTACCAGGGGCCTTACCCAAGGTTCCATTCTGCCGGAGCTCCCGAATGCTTACAAGAGGGAGAGGAAGTAGACACAGGCTGCTTCCATGACGCTCTCTCAGTGCGAGAGTATTTTCCCTCCTGGAGGATAGGGAAGAACATGGAGCTAGAAATCAAGACACCTCAACCCGTGAAGTCCTGTGTGACCTCAGGTCAGTCTCTGTCCCATTTCAGGCCTCAGTTTACCCATTTTTAAAATGTGGGAATTGAATGCAGTGGGCTCTGGGGCCATCAAGCTCCAGATGTCCATAGTCTGTTGCTGAGGAAGGTTGGGTCTCAACATGAGACAACTACAGAGATACCCCCAAACCGGAGGAGGCTCGGCCCAGCTCTGGGCTCCCAGTTCAGAGCAGCATTAGCCCTCGAGCACATGGCCAGAGCCCAAAGCCTTGTGGGAGCACATGAAACCTCATCCTTGAGAAAAGGGGTGGTGGTATGTAGTGGAGGAGGGAGGTCTGGGTGGGGAAGGGGGCAAGATCCATTTGATCCAGCTTAGATATTTATAGGTGCCAATGGGTCTAGTGGAATTTCATTCTATCTTCAGATACCTAAAGGGCTGCCATGGGGCAGAGGGAAACGACTTCGTCTGTGTGGCCCAGATGGTAGAACTAGGACAGTGGGAAATGGGTGGAAGCTCCCAGGAGACCGCCTTTGGTTCACTAGGATGATCAATGTGAATTTTCTCTCTCGCTGTTAATTCTGCTTTTGCAGTTGTAGATTTCTTGCAGTTCTTTATCTCCTTTTCTCCCTTATATCTCATCCCATCTCTTTTTCGGCCTGTTTCCCAAGTAGAAATGTATCTTCTTTTTAAAAAAGGAAATAGTATTTTTATTGAGAAAAAGTACTACATGCACATGGTAAAAAGTTCAAATTGTACACAAGGTGTACAGCGGGGAGTAGGTCTCTCTCTCCTCAGACTCCTCAGTCTCACACTCATCCAGTTTCCCTAAACAGAAGCAATCCCTGTTAACAATTTTTACATTTTCTTTCAGAAATATACTGTGCGTACAAGTGTATCTGTCAAATGACTGACCTATCTACCTACCTCCCCTATCTATCTATCTATCTACCTACCTACCCTATCTATCTATCAATCATCTATGGAGCCCTGGTGGCATAATGGTTAAGCGCTCTGCTGGTAACCAAAAGGTTGGCAGCCCAAACCCACCCAGTCTCTCTGCGGAAGAAAGAACTGGTGATCTGCTCCTTTAAAGATCACAGCCTAGAAAACCCCATGAGTCAGTTCTACTCCGTCACGCGGGTTCACTATGAGCCGAAAATTGACTTTACGGCACCTAACAACGATCTATCTACCTTCCTACAATTCACCCTTCCTTCCATCTATCCAACCATCCATCCATCCATCTCCTTTGTTTTAACACAAATGAGAGCATTCTGTATGACCTGATTCTTGTTTTTTACTCCTAGCCCCTGGAGAAAAACATCATGCTTGGTAAAGCAGAGGGTCAGCAGAAAAAGAGGAAGACCCTCAAAGAGATGAACTGACACAGTGGCTACAGCAATGGGCTCAAACATAGCAATGATTGTGAGGATGGCGCAGGACCGGGCAGTGTTTTGTTCCATTGTACATAGGGTTGCTATGAGTCAGAACTGACTCAGTGGCATCTAACAACAACAACTATGTAGCTTGGAGACTGTTTCCAAGAAAAAGTTTTCTATCAAGCATTGCTTGGCAATAGAATGAGTTAATGAGTTCCTCAACACTGGAGATGTGGAAGCACAGGCTGGATGACCACTTGGGGAAAAGGGAAGGGAGAGTCAAGTCCTTGACTGGGGAGAAGGGACTAGACTCATGCCTTTTAAGGGGCTTTCCATCTTGGGCACAAAGAGAAAAGCTCTTTATTTCACTGTACCCTTCCCCCTGCCCCCCACAAGCTGGGCCAGGGTCACCAGTGCCTAAAGCTGCCCAACCATGGCCTCCAGCCCTTCTGTAATTGGCAAGAACCCCCCAGAGAGATCCTCTTTCTGTGCCAGCCACATGCCACTAAACTCCAAATTAAGAGGCCCAGCTGAGATTTCTGTCTTATTCCACCCATACCCCTGGGGGCCAATCCTTTCTCATTTCAAGAGGGGAATGGAACTAGAAGTTTGGATTTGGGAAGGTGGGGGTAGAAAGGGCTCACTACCAAAGCTGGTGCCTCTATGCTCCAGAGAGATGTGTGTGTCCCACCATGCAGCTTAAGACTTCTCCAAAACACCGTCCCCCCCAAATCCAATAAAATTGCAAATTTCACTGTATTTCACAATATCCTAAATAAACATGAACAGCATGCGTTTCTCTTCCTTGCATCAAATATTAATCTGTCTGTGGCCAGCGCCCGCTCACCCGTGTGTGTGCGCACGCTGGGTAAACACCAGGGAGATTGCGATGCCAGACCTTCCCTTCTCTTCCCCAAGTCGAGAGCATGACGGATTTTTCTCCTAATTACACCTGCCACTGTTTGCCTTCTAATACTGTAAATCCTCCATCACATAGTTTTTCAGATTCAGGATTAGGTTCTCTTCCTGTCGTACAAGTGATTGGAGGGGCAGCGATGGGGGAGTCGGTGGGGGCAGTGAGGGCTTTGTGGCATTGCTTTTCACTATATCTCCATTAGCGTCCCTGAGCTGGGCATAGGCAGTGTTCCCAGGCCCCTGACCCATCCTGGCCCTGACCCTTCTGCAGGGTGGGGAGGGCTCTCAGGAGGTAGAGGAGAGAATTCAGGTGCTCAGGTGTGCAGACCCTGCTCTCCTGTTGTTGTTAGCTGTAGCAGAGTCAGCCCTGACTCATAGAGACCCCTGATACAAAGGAATAGAACCGTTGGGATCCACAGGGCTTTCATGGACTGGTTTTTGGAAGTAGATCACCAGGTCTTTCTTCTTACTCTGTTTTAGTCTGGAAGCTCTGCTGAAACTGGTTCAGCATCACAGCAACATGCAAGCCTCCACTGACAGATAGGTGGTGGCTGCACATGAGGTGTATTGGCAGGGAATCGAACTCAGGTTTCCTGCATGGAAGGTGAGAATTCTACCGCTGAACCACCACTGCCTTCCATTAGCTCCCTAGTTGCTCAGAAATCCAGGATAAAAATTCTGGATAAAAATCCTGAGGATGAAGCAAAAAGGTGAATGGAAAGTGTCCAGTCTAGTACTCAGCACTTAGTAGGTGGATAATAAATCATATTTCCCTCTGCTCTATCTCCTGGCCGAAGCCATCATCTCTCTCCTAGACCATGAAAACTGCCTCTTCATAGTTTCCCATCTCCTTATCCCTCTCCAATGAACTCGTTGTCCCCCAGCAGCCAGAGTGCTCTTTCCAAAGCCCAGAGCTAATCAGTCCTGGCAGATTCTACCCTAAAGCCCCTGATGACTCCCTCCCCCGCATAATGGCCAGTCCCAGCACCTGAGGCCCACCTTGATTTTCTGGCCTCATTTCCAGCCCTCTCTATGCTCCCTGCCCTCCACTCTAGACAGTGGCCCCCCCACTCACCATCTCACCTTCCACAAGTATACTGTGCAGCTTGTCACCTCCATTCTTTTGCTCAGGCCACTCCTCTGCCTGGAATGCTTGTTGAAGTCTCAGCTTTCTTTCCAGGTGTTCACCCTGATGATACCACATTCTTAAAGCCTTCCCTGATCCCCCAATCATTATAATACCTGGCCCCCTTCATGCTCCCATGGGGCTTTGCATCTGCCATCTTTTGGATTCAGACATTTGCCTTGTCTGTCAATGGTGTTGGAGGATCTATGGGTGCCTTTGAGGTACAGCCAGGTCTTAAGCATCTCTGTCACCTCAGTGTTTCTCTAGCTTCTAAGACTGTAGTCCTTCTTGATACTGCAGAGAGGTGATGCTTGGTGTGGTGGTGGTGGTGGTGTTGGCGTTGGCGTTTGCTACTGATCCTAATCTCATGACCAAGTCAACCACCTGCTCCTAATCTCATGACCAAGTCAACCACCTGCTCCAACTTTGGGTGAAAATGGGGTCCTGCAGGGTCAGCCCCTTCTTGCCTCTAGGGCTGTCTCCCAACCTGGCAGCTAGAATGGAGCCCCTACCAGCACAAGGGGATCAACCTTTCAAGACCATGGCAGAGGAGGGGGGCCAGGGGTCAAAAGACCCTCCCCTCCACCCTTTTCCCCAGGACCAGGCACCTCCCCCTGATTTCCCTTCCTGAGCCTGGGCTGGTCCCATAGAGCTCCCTCCCAGTTATCCATGTGTCTGGAGCATCCAGGATGTGCAAACAACACCCACATCATTCCCCTGGGCCTTTGGCGTACACATTATTACTGGCTGCTTTTATTTGAGGAAGGGGTACTGGCAACAGCATTTCTCTTATTATTCCATTTGGTTCTTAGAGACTCCTCTGCCCCTGTGGTCAACCCCAGCCCATCAGCTAAAGAGGGGGACCCCACCCCTCTGTGGCTGGAGGCCTAGAGCTGGGCTAAGGAGAGCAGCCTTGGGCATGCTGAACTACCCTGGTGCAGTCTCCACCCACCCAAAGCACCCCTGGAGTTGCTCTAGAAGTCTTGTTTCAGAGTGAACTTGTTCAGCTTGAATAATAACTGTCCCTGGCCGTGTCCCCTCCCCACACATTTCACCTTCAGAGGGCTGGAGAAATTTCCCTAATTAATTAACTCCTCTGCAGTCTGCCCTCCATGTCACCGGGTGATTAATTGTCACTGTGCCTTTAAATCCAGGGGCAGAGGGAAGGTGGGTTGAGTTGGCAGTGGTGGAGACCAGAAGCAGGGATGCTGGGGAGGGGGGCAGCCTGAGGGCCTTTCCTGGGGTTGGAGGACCCCACCCCATCCCCATCTTGCCCTTGCCCAGGGCCTGACTGAAAGGCTCCAGAGCTAGACTACAAATGCATCAATCAATAATCAATCCATGAGTCTCGAATATGGAGCTGTGGGAACTGGGGCATTCTGGGAGATGGGGGTGGCTGCTGCCTATCCTAAAGGCTATAGAACAGGGTAGAAGTTAAGGGTACAGACAGACTTTTAGTCAGAAAGAACAGAGTTCTATTCCTGACTCTGCCTCTGTCCAGCCATGGGATCGAGGGCAAGTCATTTTGTCTTCCTGAGGCTCAGTGTTCTCCCCCATAAAATGGGGGCTAGAAATAGGTCCTGCCTCCCAGGGTAGCTGGGAGGATGAAATGTGATAATGTGTGTGAAGCGCTTAGTGTTATATCAGGAACACAGCCAGTGCTCACTAATGGTGGCAGTGATGGAGTTGCTGCTGCATTAGGAAGGCACTGTAAGGCCAGATTCCTCACCCCTAACACCCAGCCAGGACCCTCCCTTCTCTGTTCTCTTCAGCAACTCCTCTCCCCACCCCCACTCCTCTGTGGGGAGTCACACAGCCCAATCCCGGTTCCAACACCCACCTGGTCCATGACCATGGACAAGGTACTTACTTTTCATATGTCTGCATTTCCTGATCTAGAAAAACGGGGATAAGGCTAGCCTACCTTCATGCTTACAAGGCATTGGGACACAGGGGCAAGGTTCAGTCCTTCCTTCAAGGAGTTCCACAGCAAGAAAGGCAAATGTGGAAATATATCATTGCAAATACCATGTGAGCTGTGACAGAGGTGCATGGGGCATTCAGCAGGAGGCTGGGAATGGCATTATGGGTAAAAAGTGATGCCTCTTCGCTCCTAACAATCGCTCAATAAGCATCGCCTCCCTTCTCCAGCTTTTCAGTTTCCCACATAGCCTAACATTTTAGATTTAGCTGCTCTCCCCGTCAGAGCCCTAATTATTATCCTTTCTACTCGGCCTGCAGGGTTGGTAAAGAGGGGCAGATTTGGGTCCTCTTGGGGAACTGCCCCACCTCCAGCTTCACTCCGTCACCCTCCCTCATCACAAATGTTAGCTAACATTTATTGACTGTTCTTTTTTTCCAGGCACTGGGCAAGTGCTTTACATGATTAATCTAATTTAATCCTCACAGTAGTCACATTTGACAGCTGAGGAGACTGAACCAGAACCTAAAGGAGCCTCGACCCACGGGATAAACTCGGGCGGGCTTTGGCTGGAGCTGACGAAAATAAGAGTTTGAAGAGTGGGTGTGGCCAAAGAAGGACGGTCCAATCAGAGGAGGCAAACGGCCCGGTCCACAGACCCCTGGGAAACCTGGGCAAGGCCTCGTGGTTTTCCGATTTATTTACTTTATTCTTTTGTTCGACAAAGTTTTATTGAACCTGTGCTCTGAGGTGGGTACCAGAGTTCAGCAAGCCCTCCCTTCCTCACCCCAGACGAGACTAGGGGTGGTCTTTGGTGGGAGAGCAGTTGAATGCTCCCGACTCCGGCCTGATTCGGCTTCTGTTCTCCCTTTGGATTCCTCAGAGTGTATGGGGGTGCTCTGTGCCCGTGGGGGGGTCACCGGATCCGGCAGACTGGAGATGGTGCCCCTGCTGGACAGCTGTCCTCAGCCCCAGTATGCTGAGGGTCTGAACTCACCCTGAAGAGGGTCCAGATGTCCAGCCTCGTCCCAGCTAATTAGTGCAATTAATTAACAAGTGGCTTTGTGGCTCTGGGAGTCCTGGGCTCTCTCAGCGTGCTGGAGCAGGGGACAGCGCTGTAAACAGGTGTTGGGGAGGTTGTGGGGTGGGGATGGAAGGAGACAGGACTCCAGACTGACGCTGCCCTGGGACTTCCCTGGGCAGAGGCGCCCTCCGCTCCCAAGGTGGTTGCGTGATTGCAGTGCCTTGTCTCTTCAGGTCCAGAGAGCCACAGCCGGGAAAAGGAGGGATCAAGGGTGCCTAGATGGGAGAGGAGCTCAGCCATATCCCACCTGAGGTCCAAATCCACGGACAGAGCCACAGAAGGAATAGGAAACACGGTGTTACCTCTTCCAAGTTGATGGGGGAGATGCAGGCTCTGCCAGGATGACCCCCTGGGAGAGACCCAGTCCCTGGCAGGAGCTCTCCGTGATCTGATGTGGGAGGCAGTCCTGTCTTGGGGGAGCTCCCAGCCTGAGGGGGGAGACACAGCCCTGTCCTGGGGGAGCTCCCAGCCTGATGGGGGGAGATGCAGTCCTTGCCTGGGGAAGCCCCTTATTTAGCGGGGAATGAAATAAAGGTCATGAAGTTAAGAACAGAGGCTCTTCGCCCCCGGGGTGATGCAGAGATAGTGCCCAGGGAGGGTGTACAGAGGAGGGAGAGCAGGTAGGGTCCTGGGGGAAGTAGATGCCCTGCTGGCCTTGAAGGAGTAGAAGGGGATTGAGGACACACGAGCAAATTCTCAACTGGGATGCCCTTGGCTCCTCCTGGGAACAGTGAACTGCAACACTGACTTGGGATGATGGACAGGCTGGCCTAAAGCATAGGACTTGTTTGTGGAAGACGACAGCCAAAGCCTTTTAGAGACCTGGCAGGCAAGAGCGTTGAGACTTCAAGCTAGAGATGGTGGGGACCCACTGGAGGCCGGGGTGGATACCTGCCACCTGACTGCAAGGGTTGGAGGCTGGATTGGAGTGGTGGGCTGGCTCAGGATGCTAGAATCAGAGGACTAGGCTCAGAGCATATATGGAAGAGGGTGTTCCTAGTGAATATCGTGGTGCCCAACTGGTCATGGGCAAGAGAAAGAGGGGTGACACCTGGGTGGCTGGGGAGGATGACAGTGTAAAGGAAGGCATTTGGGGTGAAGTGATGAATCTTTTACGTTTTTCTTTCTTTCTTTAACATTTGTTTTAGAACATTGCACTTGAGGCTCCAGCCAAACCCGTTGCTGTCCAGTTGATTCCGACTCATAGGGACCCTATAGGCCCTAGAGGAGTATTCAAATAGATATGACAGGTGATTAGGAGGGGGCCTGAGGCTGAGGAGAGAGCGCAGACCAGAAGTTCAAGATTCAAGGCAGCCTCAACCCCTGTACCTGGTATGTGAGCGTGTGTTCATATTGGGTATGTATGTGAGTGTGTATTGGGGGAAAGAAGAACAGGACAGATGGGCATCTGTCTTTCCACCTCTCCCAGGACTTACACCCCCTCCTCCCCACTCTGTGGTCCTCTCAGCCCAATCCACAAAGAATCTGTGGGAGTGCCGGGGCCAAGTGCTCCTACCCAGACACTGCCTGCCCCCGCCCTCCTCACTCAGGGCCAGAACCCCCTCCCAGCCCGGACCGGGTGGCCACAGCCCCTTTTCAGAGGGCTGGTGCCACAACGGGTGCTGGATTAGCGGCAGAGTGATACAATGGGCACATATGGTCCTGAGAGCTGGGTCCGGCCCAGGGTCCCTTACTAAGCACCACTAGGATTAGACCTAATGAATTGGAAGGAGTTAACAATGCTTCTGGGCTGATTGGAGGCCCAGGAGGCCTGCTCAGGCCGCTAGCTGTGGCCGCCTTTCACCACTGAGGTGTAATCCCCTTTGAAATCAAAGGTGGTACAAAGTATGAATTTAAATTTGACATTTACAGCTCTGGTGAGATGACGTATTCTGGAAAGGTTTCTTCTTCTTTAAGGGGCTGGGGGTAGGGGGAGAGGGTAGACAGAGGGGAGGAGAGTGAAGCCATCTGCTCTTAGAGGAAGGCCTAGACTGGCCCATTCTTGGCCAACTTTCTCCCCATGCCTTGGGCCCGGGCGTGGGGTGAGGAGATTTGAGGTTAGCTGGAAAAAAGGAGGAAGGGCAGCTGGATGAGTTCTCCCACCCTCAACTCCTAGGGTCCACCCAGGGCAGGGCTACCCTGATCCCATGGCATTCCCCAAAAAGACAGCTAAAGCAGGATCCTTTTTATTTTAATTGTGGGAAAAATATATACATATAATCGAACCTTTGCCATTTCAACATTTTTACATGTACAATTCAGTGACATTAGTTATGTTCATCATGTTGTACAACCATCACGACTATCCAGTTCCCAATTTTTCCACCACCCTTAATAGAAACTCAGCGTCCGCTAAGCACTGACTCCCCCTCTCCCCTCTCTCCTGCCCCTAGTAATCACTAATAAGCTTTGTTCTCTATACGTTTGCCTGTTCTGGATATTTCATGTAAGTGGGATCATACAATATTTGTCCTTTTGTGACTTAGCATAATGTTTTCAAGTTTCATCCATGTTTTATCATGTGTCAGGACTTTATTTTTCTTTATGTTGTCATTAAGTGCCAGCAAGTGGGTTCCGACTCATAGCGACCCTATGTACAACAGAACAAAACACTGACCAGTCCTGCGCCATCCTCACAATTGTTGTTATGCTTGAGCCCATTGTTGCAGCCACTGTATCAATCCAGCTCATTGAGGATCTTCCTCTTTTTTGCTGACCCTCTCCTTTACCAAGTGTGATGTCCTTCTCTGGGGGCTGATCCCTCCTGATAACATGTCCAAAGTATGTGAGACATAGTCTCGCCATCCTTGCTTCTGAGGAACATTCTGGCTGTATTTCTCCCAAGATAGATTTGTTCGTTCTTTTGGCAGTCCATGGTTTATACTCAGTACTCTTTGCCAACACCACAATTCAAAGGCGTGAGTTCTTCTTCGGTCTTCCTTATTCATCGTCCAGCTTTCGCATGCATGTGAAGCAATTGAAAACACCATGGCTTGGGTCAGGTGCATCTTAGTCTTCAAGGTGACATCTTTGCTTTTGAACACTTTAAAGAGGTCTTTTGGAGCAGATTTGCCCAATGCAATGTGTCTTTTGATTTCTTGACTGCTGCCTCCATGGGTGTTGATTGTGGATCCAAGTAAAATGGAATCTTTATGGGTAATATTCCATTTTATGTAGGTACCGCGTTTTGTTTATCCATTCATCTGTTGATGGACACTTGGGTCGTTTCTACCTTTTGGCTATTGTAAAGCAGGTTCTTGCCAAAGAGGTTCTTCTTTATAATTAAGGAGGCTGAGGCTCTAAGCTGCCTAGTATGGTGTGGCATTCTGGACCCTTCCTCATCTAGCCCCAGCTGCCATCCAGGCTCTTATTCTACCCCAGTCTTACATCCCCAGCAGCCAGAAGGGACTTCCAACATTCCCCAGACACCTCTTGGACTCCGCTGAGGTCCAGGCCAGTTCAAGGGGACAGGAGGAGGTATCTACTGTGTGCCATGCACTGGGCTGGGCTCCTTCACCCCAGCCTCTGCTGAACCCCTTCTCCCCTACATCCCTACCTGACAGCTTCCTACTCATTCTCTCAACCCAGCTCTGACAGCCCGTCCTGTGTGAAATCCTCCCTGTGTCCCTGGCAGAACTCAGTATCCCTCCTCTGGAGCCCTGTTCAGGCCCAACATTGAGCTCCGCATAGAGTGTGCTAAGTGTTGGTTTCAGCTTGCTTTTAGGGGTGTTCTCCCAGAGCGGAATCCGGGCTCCCTCCCTGCGCCCTCAGCTTCAAGCTCTGGGTCAGGAAGGTGTTCCATATGTTTATTCTCTCCAACGTCACTGCATCTCAATAAACATTTGCGTGGAGAGGGAGGGAGAATAGGAGAACAAAACTTTGTAACATTTATTGAGCACCTACTGTGTGCCAGGCACTTGATAAGCCCTTTATTTGTATGATTTGTCTAAACTTCACAACAACCCCATGAGCTAGGTACTTTTATCTCCTTTTTTGCAGGAAGATTGAATTCCACACAGATGGGCCCAAGGGGGCCTGTTTCCCAGCCTTGCTCTCACATCTTTGATGTCTACCCTTGAGCCCTCTGGAAACTGCCTTTCTCCTACACAGCCCTTCCTGGCTCTTCCTACCATTTCATCCCACATCTCTCTTGCCCCAGAGTTGAATGGGGGTGACTGAGGTTCAACAGGCCTAGTGACAAGAAAATGTCTTACCCCCTAGGTGTAGGCCTTAGGGCTCCCTAAGCTCATCCATAATGGTTAGTAAACCCTCCATGTGGTAATCAGGGTGGGGATTATTCTCTCCATGTTACAGACAAAGAAACTGAAGCACAGAGAAATTAAGTCACTTGCCTGATGTTACCCAGATAGTTAAGATGGAACCTGGCCTCAGTCTCAGATCTTTTGCTCTCAAATCCAGAGCTCTTTTCTTTGCCAAGCTGCCTCTTTGGATCCAAAACCTGGTTTCACCAACCTGTAACAACCTGTCTTAGTCTGACTGTTCTCTAGCCCTTAATTTTCTCATCCCTAAAATGGGAATAATAAAACCTCCCTCCCAGGGCTGCTGTAAGAAGTAATAATGAATGAAAAGCACTTAGCACAAGGTCTGGCACATAGTAGGTGCTCCATAAATTACTTCCCCTTCACTCTTTGGGCAGAGACCCCCTCTGTCTTGGGGACTTGCTGTGATGGGAAATGAGAATTTCTGGGTTGGGGGGTAGTTGAACGCGTTTGAAGTGACAGTGACAGATGGGTGCGGTGGCTCTCCCAGGCGCCCGGCCAAGCCCGTGGTGCGTGTCCGCCAGTCCCCGGACATTTCCTCCCTCCTCCTGGCTCACGATGAGGTGTCATTTGCCGCCTGTCCCTTCTCGTCATCGATTTCCAAGTCGTTAATTAACGAGGCTTGTCAGCTGGGAAGATGAATTCTGTCCTCGGCTCTCTGGGCCTTTTGTTTTGGGATTGTAAATGTTATAGATCTCCCATGATGGAAGGCCACGGGGTCAGGGGGCACTGGGCTATCCAGTGGGGGTGGAAGCGGGGAGAGGAGCCTGTGGGCTTGGCTGGGCCCTGCTGGCCTGGGACAGGCCCCCCAGTGGCCCCCAGCAGCAGCCTCTGTGGCTTGGGTCCCTGGGGATGGGGTGGGAGGGATGGGTGAGTTTTTCTGCCATCCGATGCTTCATTGGATGGGAGCTGGCTGAAGGGGGATACAGTTCTTGTTCAGTTTGATGGGAGAAACAGTGTTATCCTCAGGGAATAACTAGTCTGATGGGGGAAACACCATTTCTGTCCTGGGAGAACCCCCAGTCAGATGGAGGAGACACAGCTCTGCCATGGATACTCCCCCACCCCCAATCTAATGGAAAAACACAGACCCTGCCTGGGGGAGTTTAGGCCTTGAAAGAATAAAATATTTACAGGCAAAAAGCCACTCATGGCTTGACTGAACTGAGTTTGGATCTTTTGTTTCCCAGAATCTGAGGCAAACCAGTCCCTGTGTAGGTGGACCCCCTGCCCAAAGGGACCCAGGCCACCCCTCTGCCACCCGTGTGAGATCTCAGGCAGGCAGAGGATTTCACCATTAGCTGACCTGAGTTCCAGAAGGACAAAACTGATGCCTTAGAACAAAGTTTGATATAAAAGCAAAAAATGATGGACTTTTTTTGATGATTTGAACCATGAGTTTTGTGTTACGTGAAGAGCTTCTAGACCATCGACCCATCACCACGGAACTGCCACACACATTGAGAAGACCCAGGACAGGCTGAGAGTGGGAAGGGGAGGGGTGTCCTCTTCATTTTTCTGGATGCTGTGGGCCACTCTGACCCCAGGGTTACCAGGGACTGGCTGAATATGGACTAGCGCCCAGGAGAGGCCCTCAGAAGACCCAGTTCAAGCAAAAGGGCTGCTTCTATCTTGCTGTGAGAACTTGGGGACTTTTCTCCCTTTCTCTGGCCTCTGTTTCCCAAAAGAGGAGTAGATCCAAGGTGTTGTTGTTAGATGCCATTGGGTTGGTCTTCAACTCATAGCAACCCCATGTGACAGAGTAGAACTGCCCCATAGGGTTTTCTAGGCTGTAATCGTTATAGGAGCAGATCACCAGTTCTTTCTCCTGCGGAGCTACTGGGTGGGTTTGAACTGCTGACCTCTCTGTTAGCAGTCAAGCGCTTAACCAGTGTGCCACCAGGGCTCCTTAGAACCAAGGCCCGCCCCTCTAATGCTTAGAAGCAGCGTAGGGTGGTGAGTGGATCTCAGGTTCCCTGCCAGACCCTTGGGGTTTGGGGCCTGCTCTGGTCTCTCATTGGCCAAGAGGCTCCACCCCTTTGTGCTTCATTGTCCACAACTATAAGTTGGGGAGAGTAGTCACCCGTACTTCTTAGGGTCATTGTGATGGTTAAATGAGCTGCTACAGATAAAGTGCTTAGAACAGGGTCTGGTTCAGTACATGTGGTCGTCATTATTATTGTCTGACTGAGATGACTGTAGAACATGGCCTGAGAAAACCCCAGGAGATGCCCTGCTTGGCCCACAGGCCCTGCAGGCCCCAGTGAGCCACCCACAGCCCAGCAGCGATTGACTGCCTTCATGTATTGGACCTGCAACTGGTGTCCCCTCACCTCGGTGGTTTCTCCACGCACTCCTCCTTCTGACCCCTGGGCCCTGATATAAGGAGACTACCCCCCATGCCTACCTGCTGCTGGGGATGAGCAGAGGAGAAGCACCTCCAATCCAGACCTCCCAGAAGCTCTCGGGCTCCCTGGCTCCTGCTCCTGCTGGAGCAGAGGAAAATGAGCCCTGGGGTGTGGGGATGAGAAGCCCTAGCTCCTTCAGGGCTCTGCTCTAGGGCTGAGACAGTGGCTGCTGCCTCTGGGTGATGGCACTGTGCGAGGGAGCTAGAAGGAGGAGTCCTCCTGGTGGTGGGAGCCGGGGGGGTGTGGGGGGACGGGGAGGGGGCCTTCCAAAAGCCTGTGCCTCCAGGCTGAGAAGAAGGGTGCTTTGCCTCAGTGGTAGCCCCTGGGGTTAGAGGGTCCAGGACAGCAAGCCCCACTCCTGTCCTCCTCCAGAATTAGGGAGTAGGATGGGGACATCATACCATGACCTGGGGTCAGGGAGTCACTTCTGTAGCCAGATGGGTGAATGGCTGCCACAGGATGTGAGGTAGACTCCAGGGAGGATAGGGGTGGAAGGTACCCCCTCAGGCTTCCCATATAACCCTTAGACACCACCTGGCCCAGGCCCCATTTTACAGATGGGGAAACTGGTGTCCATAAAGGGCCAGACACTTACCCAGGGCAACACAGGGAGCTCTGGGCAGAGTGGGGACGAGAATCCAGACCTCTGGACTTGCAGCTGGGGCTCTTTCCCATCACGACCTGGTGGAAGGAGGCCCAGGCCCGAAGTGAGTTGAAAGCTCCAGCCCTGGTCTCTCTGGATGCTCCGCAGCTTCCTTTCTGTGCAATCTGGGGTCCCCCTGGCTTTGAGTGAATGATTGAATGAATGAATGAGAAAGAATGAATGCTGTGTTTCTCACCTTAGTCTTAGAGGAGCCCCCTGGCTGGAGTGCTCCTATTTCAGAGTGCTCTCTCAATAGCCCCACTGGACAGATGGAAAAGAAGAGGTAGAAGGCAAATGGTTGTAGAATCTGATGCTTCCTGGCTTCCCCTTCTGGGAGTTTTGGGGCCTGGGGAACCCGGGGTGGAGTAGGCAGGGTGACGGGGACCCCAGCAGAGGATGCCAGGTTGGATGCAGAAGAGCCATGCCCAGGAAGAGGGTTCTTTAGTAGACGACTGGGGTTCTTGCCCCGGGCCTGGGGTGAGGACATCCCCTCTGCCTGGGGTGCAAGCGCCCACCCATTCCCTTCCTGCAAAGGTGGCTCCTGAGGCTCCTGCTTCTCTCCCTGGTGAATCGCCGTAAATCTCAGGCTAAGGGGCTGGAATCTAGGAGGAGGAGCCGGGAGGGGCACCGCCTGGGGAAATTTACAGCCCTGATTTTCTCCTGCATTTTGGGAGCTGAGGGGGCTGCAGTCACTCTACTGTGGCTCCTTGTAAATATTACCACGCTCCCAGCCTGAAATTCCATTTACTGCCGGGAGCGGGGACCAAGCTATCGTGGGGAGGATGGAGGGCAGACTTCAGCCAGAACTTCCCAGACGCTGGGAGGGTCGGAGTCCACAGAAATGGGTACGTGATCCAGATAGCAGTACCCAGAGCCTGGGGAGTGGGTGAGAAGACCTGTGGGGTACCACTCGTCCATTCAACAAATACCTGATGAGCACTTAATTCACGCCAAACTGTCCCTGGGTGGTACAAATGCTTTGCGTTTGACTATAACCTAAAAGAAACTCTAGTGGTGCAGTGGCTAAGTGCTCGGCTGCTGACTAAAAGGTCGGCAGTTTGAACCCACCAGCCACTCCGCAGGAGAAAGATGTGGCAGTCTGATTCTGTAGAGATTTATAGTCTTGGAAACCCTAGAGGGCGGTTTTACTCTAGTAGTGCAGTGGTCAAGAGCTAGGGCTGCTAATCAAAAGGTCGGCAGTTCAAATCTACCAGCCGCTCCTTGGAAATCCTATGGAACAACTCTACTCTGTCTTGTAGGGTCTCTCTGAGACTATGAGTCAGAAGCAACTCGATGGCGATGGGTTTTTTTTTTTTTTATTTTTTTTATTTTTTTATTTTTTTATATATATTTTATTGTACTTCAGGTGAAAGCTTACAGAGCAAATAGTTTCTCATGAAATAGTAGTACACATGTTGTTTTTTTTGACATTGGTTAACAACCCCACAACGTATTAAGCCTCTAAATTCTCAACCTTTTTTTTTGATGAAAATTACAGATGGCCAAAGATACACCGTTTCAAAATTTTCTACATTCACAGTTCAGTGACATTGACTACGCTCTTCCAACTGTGCTGTTATTCTCACTTAAGATGAAGGCTTACAGAACAAAATAGTTTTTCATTTAACAGTTACTACACATGTTGCCCTATGACAATGGTTAACAATCTCACAGCACATCAAGAATATCCTTACTCCACCTTGTGTTCCCTATCACCAGGGGGCTTCCTTGTCCCCTTCTGTCTTCTGGACCTTGTCAGTGGATTATTGTACCTCTTTAGTCTCCTTTGTTTGTTTATTTATTTATTTATTTTTATTTTATTTAAACACCATTTCAAAACTTTTTACTTACACATTTAAGTGATATTGACTATGCTCTTCCAATTGTGCTGCCATTCTCGCCCAAGATGAAGGCTTACAGGACAAAACAGCCTCCCATTTAATAGTTACTACAAATGTTGCCCTATAGCAGTGGTCACTATGAGTTAGAATCGACTCGACAGCACTGGGTTTGGTTTTTGGTTTTTTTTAAATTTACTAACCTAAAAGTTGGCAGTTTGAACCCACTGAGTGCCACCTCAGAAGAAGAGGCCTGGCTATCTGCTTCTGTAAAGATTACAGCCAAGAAAACCCTAGGGCACAGTTCTCCTCTGGAACCCGTGAGGTCACCATGAGCTGGAATTGACTCAACAGCAACGGGTTTGGTTTTGGCTTTAGTATGTGCCAGGCTCTGTCTGTGCCAGGTGCTGCCGAGCATGTCAGATATGAATGAACTCACCTGGAGCCCAGGGGTGAAATGCACTTCAGTGAATAACCCCATAAACATGTCCTCACTGGCGATGGTGAGCCCGCTGGTTCGTTATGGCCAGAGAAGTCTGAGAGAGACCTTCGTCTGGGCCAGGCCTGAGGCCCAGGGCTGCCTTCCCGGCCCATGCGCACCTCCAATCAAGTTCTTAATTACAGCTACCTGCCCTTTGCGGGCCTCTCAAGGTGATAACTTCATACGGCCCTGAGACTATTGGATGTGCTGGTCTCTCCTCCGACCTCTTCCAGACAAGTCTCAGGGACCCCAGTTTTTGAGGGGTAAAACCTGACCAGAGCTGGGCTGGGCTATGGGGAGAGACCTGCCATCTCCCTCCCCAAATGCCCAGGGTTCCAGAACAAAGACTTAATTGGGAAAGAGACACTTCTCGGGCACTGGAGGTTGGGGTGAGAACAAGAGGGGTAGGGCCATCTCCATGCCCCTCAGAGAATAATTAAGATGCCTAACAAAGATCCCAGACCCAGAGGTAGCATGGCGAAGAGGAAAGAGCACTGTACCTATCAAGAGGCCTGCTCCTTCGCTTGGCAACACCCCTGCTGTGGAACCTTGGGAAGTCAGTGAGCCTCAGTTTTGCATCTGTCAACTGGGGTTTAAAAATGTCCACAACATCGTTATGAGAATTAAATAGGAAAATGGTTTGTAAATTGAAAGGTGTACACAGGTGAAATACGGGGACAAGATTAAATAATAAACTTTATCAAGCACCTACTCTGAGCCTGACATGGCCTTTCTTAATCTTCCCAGTAACCCGGTGAGGTGGATATTATTATTTTCATATTCTGTGGGCAAGAAGACCTTGGTTCAGAGAAGTTAAGCGAGTTGCCACAGTCTTACCATGAGCACTGGCAGAAGGGGGCCTGGGGCTCAGGTGTCTGCCTGCTTCCAAAGCCCTAACCTCTGTCAGAGAGGGTGTGGACTGGTGGGTGGGGTGCAGCCCGGGCCTCGCCACACCCAGAGCCATGCCAGCCAAGTCATGTCAGAACTTCTTTTCAAAAGAATTCTACTTAGTGTTTGACTGGGTCATGCACACCTATGGTACAGAATTCAGAAGGTACAGAAGGGGAGAGTGGAAAGTGAATCTCCCCCTACCCCTGCCACCCAGTTCCCCTCCCTGGAAGCAACCGGTATTGCTTGTTTAATATATAGCCTCCCAGAGAGAGCTTATCTATATATATTAGGCATACATTAGATAGATAAATAGATTGATACATTGATAGATAGACTGATACGTTGATAGATAGGTAGGTAGAGTCCCTGGGTGGCACCAACCGTTAAGTGCTTGACTACTAACCAAAAGGTTGGTGGTTTGAACACCCCCCAGAAGGCCTGGCAATCTGCTTGCAAAAAATCAGCTATTGGAAACTCTATGGAGCACAGTTCTACTCTGCAACACAAGGGGTTGCCATGAGTCAGAATCGACTCCACAGCAAGTGGAATATATGTGGCTAGATAAATGATAGATAATTTTAATATTTTACAAAAAGAGACACGTACTAGATGTGCCTTATTTCTCAGAAGCCCTTTCTAACTGTCAGAGGTGAGTCCCCATCATAAGAAGTATTCCCACAAAGGCTGGGTGACTGCCTGCCTGGGGTGTTGCAGAAGGAGCCTAGCACTGGGTGTGGCTGGTCTGTACTTCTTATCTGAATGGCTCCTGAGTCTTCTTTGTCCCCACATTTTACAGGGGTAGAAATGAGGAATGGGGAAGGGAAGTGCCATGATTTATCCCACAGTGTGGTTGTAAAAGAGCCGTGAAGACCCAGTGGAAGAAAATGATGCTGGGGCCAAGCCCGTGGGGAGATGCCAAGTGATGCTTGGGTCCAAGATGGAGGCAGGTCAAGGGAGGCCCAGGACACCCAGGAGAAAGCCCACATGCCTTGGGGATGAGCAGGGAGGATGGCAGGCATGTTTGTTTGTAAAGGCTCAGGCAGGAATCTGCCCTCATGATCCCAAAGACTCGGGTTGCAGGGCTCAGAGCTGGCCCTGGGGACAGATGGGGGCAACTGGTGTCTGACCCCCTAAACCTTGTGCCTCCACCGATCACCAGGCCAGATAAGAGGCAGGACACACACTGACCTTAGGACCTTAGGACCCTTAACGGGGAGGGGGTGACAGTGCTGCAGTTAGAGGATCCCTCTTTCAGGGCTGGAAGCTCTCGGAAGAACTTCTCACCCACTGTTTCCCAAATTTTAGTTGTTTGTGTTCTACTTTCATGATGTTGACCATTTCTGAGTTTCCCCGTGTTTTAAACCTAAAATCTTAATATCTTAAGTGTACAGCTTGATCAATTTTTTTTACATGCTTGAGCCTGGCTGGTGAAAGTGGTTTGCGATCAGCTGCTAACTGAAAAGTTGGTGGTTCAAACCCACCCAGTGCTACTGCGGAAGAAGAGGCCTGGTCATCTGCTTCCGTAAAGATTACAGCCAAAACCAACTCTTCAGACAAAGATTAGACTGGACAATGGGACCTAAAATGATACTCATAAAGAGCGTGCTTCTTAGCTTAAGTAGATACATGAGACGAAATGGGCAGCTTCTGTCCAGAGGTGAGATGAGAAGGCAGAGAGGGTCAGGAGCTGGTTGAATGGACATGGGAAATCCTGGGTGGAACGGAGGAGTGTGCTGTCACAGTATACGGAGAGCAACTAGGGTCACATAATAATGTATGTAAACATTTTTGTATGAGAGACTAACTTGAATTGTAAACTTTCACTTAAAGCACAACAATTAAAAAAAAAAAAAAAACAAGATTACAGCCAAGGAAACCCTATGGCGCAGTTCTACTCGGTAACACAAGAGATCACCGTGAGTCGGGGCCGACTCGACAGCAGCTGACAGCAACGACAACCCACCCTGTTGTCATCTCCCCATCACAATATCGAACATTTCCAACACCCAGAGAACTCCCTCATGCCCCCTCCCAGCTAGTAACCCCCAAAAGTAACCACAGATTCGATTTGTCTGTTTTTGAACTCCATATACGTTGACTCACCCAGTAGACTCTCTTCTGTGTCTTGCTCCTTTCCCTCAACATCATATCTGTGAGCTCCATTCGTGTGGGTGGATGAGGCAATAGTTAGCCCTTTTTGCATGCTGCATAGTGTTCTACTGTATGAATAGACCACACTGTATCTATCCATTCTTCTGTTGATAGACTTTTGGGGTGTTTCCAGCTTGGCGCTGTTAAAATGAGTGCTGCTGTGAGCAGTCCTGTACATGTCTTTTGGTGGAAGAATGAATACATATCTGTTGGGCATATCCTGGGGGGGGGGGTGGGGGGGGAGTGGGAAGAATTGTTGGGCCATAGAGCTTTCCCCTATGTTACTGTTCGCATCAAATATTGTTTAATGGGTCCAGTTTTATGTAAAATGTTATAGTCACATCCAGAAAAGCGCACAGCTTAGAAGTGAATAGCTGGAAAAATGTCCACCAAGGAAACACATCTGTGTAACCAGCACGCAGTCCAAGAAACAAAGTATCACCAGATCCCTAGAAGTCCCCACATAGCCCTTTCCAGTCTCAAATCCCCTCCAAGGGTACCTGCTCTCCTGGCTCCAGTTTTTCATATTTTAAAAACTTTATAGAAATGGAATCATATGAGATACACTCTTTAGTGTTGGGCTTCTTGCACTCAACATTATGTTTGTGGTTCATTTGTGTTGTATGTAAGAGTAGTTTGTTCCTCTTGATTGCTGTGTAGTGTTTCATTGTACGAATACTCCACAATTAATTCATCCACTCACCTACTGATGGACATTCAGCTATTACAAATAATGCTGTTCCTGAGCTGTTAGCCTAAGGTTTAATCTCTCCTTGTTCAAAAGGGAACTAACAAGTGGTGGAGAGGCCTGAAAGTTGTATCAGTACCGAATTAAGACTTTGTCCTGGTCAAAAGCAGAAAGCTTGAAAAATAATTGAAGGATAACTTTTTTCTCTGTGAGAGCAATGTTATTTAGTGCTGGTCTAAAATAATATCCTAAAATAATCTTTGAGAAGCACGATATAGTCCACCCCCTGCCCTAGCCTCCACCCATGTGGCGCTAAAATCCTTTAAAATTCTTTGATTTTGCCTTCTGTGTGTGCACCCCTCAGTGACCAGGAAATCATGCCCTTCTAAGGCAGACTATCCTCTCGAGAGGCAGCTCTGGTAGGAGGTTCTTTATTGCATCAAACCAATATCTCCCTGTAACTTCCTCCATTGGTCCTACTGCTCCACCTTGGGGATCCCAAGATCAAGCCTAATTTATTTGTTCTGGACAGCCATTAACCTCTTACAGCCTTAGTTTCCTTATCTAAAAAACGGGGATGATAAATACCCACCTCCCATGGATTTTTAGAAGAGGAAATTAGATACAGCATGTAAAGAGCTCAGCCCTATGCCCAAACCCCCAGGAGGTGGGAAGAATGGAGCCCTTTTGCTGAATCTACTGTGAATTCTTCCCTGGGAGTAGGTGGAGAGAGGTTGGTAGAGTTTTGTCTGGGGTTGTCTCGCCATCATTAAGAGGGGCCAGAATCTGAAAATATGGGGAGGCCCTACCATTAGATAATTGGGTTTTAGAGATAATCTGATGCAGCCTCTTCATTTCACAGTTTAAGAATGTGGAGATCAGAGAAGCCAAGAGATCTGTCCAAAGTCACACACAAGATGTGGAATAGAACCCTGTGGGGCAAGCAGGGGATTCTCAGTGCTGCGTAGAAGAAAGAATACTGGGCTTTGAGTCCTAGGCCCTAGCTTCCAGTTCTGGCTATGTAGATGTGTTACTGTGTGACCTTGGGCAAGTGTCTTTTCCTCTCTGGGCCTCAGTTTTATCATTTATAAAATGAGGCATTGATCTAAATGGTTTTTAAGGCTTCTTCTGGCTCCAGAATTCTGTTATCAAGGAGGTGATTCTTGAGCTTGAAGGAAGGGTGGGATCAGCTCATCCAAGCGATGAGGGCATTTCTCAGGTGGGAAAACAATACAAGCAAAGGTTGGGGAGGTAACTGGATTGTGTTCAACATTTGGGAAGATGAGACACCAGGGAATTTTAAGTGTATAGGAAAACACTTAGCGCAGTGGCTGACTCAGTAAATTCCCTTCGCTGTACCTGAGCAAAACTCCTATTTCCACACCTCTAACTCATCCATTAAGTGGAAGATAATGTTTATGGGGGACACCACTGGGTGAACTGAAGTCCACTATATTCTTCCAAGGTATAAAGTTGTACCTTGGCACAGGCTTGCCCAGCTAGGGACTAAATTTCCCAGCCCTCTTGCAGCTTGGTGTGGCCATGTGATGTGGCCGTGTGACAAAGTCCCCACTAAAGGAATGAGAGTGGACATGACTGGCCCTTAAAACACTACACGTGCTCCTCCACTTTTGCTCCTTCCTGAAGATGTTATGTGGATGTGCCCGTGACCCAGTGTGAACGTGCAGACAAAGGCATGGCCAAGGGGTGGGGATGCGTGCAGGGAATCTGATTCTTGTATGACTTGTGCAGCAGAAAAGCCGCTTACCCACCCTTTTACGTAAGATCACGGCAAACCTTCCTGTCCTTTAAGCAGTGGACTTTGTTTTAGCAGTTCAGCTTTTTACCATAACTAACACAATGTCTAAGTGACTGGAAGCAGTGGGGAAAATCGAGAAACTCCTCAGTGCTGAATTCTGAAGGTTTCTGAGTGCTAGTTAGCTGTTCCTCTGGAGGCGAGCACTGTCCTTTGGCTCCTTCTCTGGATGATGGCTATCAGCCAGTTAAAATAGAAGGTATTTATTAAGAAAAAAGAGCAAAAAGGAGAAAGGGAGAGAGGGAAGAAAGGGAGGAAGAGCGAGAGAAAAAGATAGCTATATAGGTGGGTAGATAGGACAGGGAGGAAAACGGAAGGGAAGGTAAACATTAAGCCAAGGGTCACAGAGCTCTAAAAAGGCCTTAGCCATGGTCTTGTCCACCTCCAGCCCTCTTACCTCTGTCCCTTCCCCTTTTAAAAAGCAAACCAGTTGTTGTCGAGTCAATTCCAACTCATGGTGCACCCATGTGTGTCAGAGTACTACTGTGCTCCACAGGGTTTTCAATGGCAGATTTTTCAGAAGTGGATCACCAGGCCTTTCTTCCTAGGCACTTCTGGGTAAACTCAAGCCACCAACCTTTCACTTAGCAGTCGATCGCATTAACCGTTTGCGCCACTCAGGGACCCCACCGCCCCTTTTACATAGGAGAAAAGCAGGTCTCAAGGAGATATACTCATAACATGGCTAAAATGAGATGTGGGGGACAAGCCGGTGAGCAGACATGTGCTGTTGTCCATGGTCCTGAAACTCCTCACACTACAAGTCATGCTTATTTCTCCCATTCTGGACACTGGTGATTCCTGATTATTCTCTTCCAAGAATTCTCAGCCAAAGAGGGGGTCCTGGGGCAGAAGGGAGGGCACTGAAAGAGAAGGACAGTGGACACAGGCGGTAGAGAGGCATAGCTATGACAGACCATCAGGGAGAAGAGGAGAGACTTGCGTTTTGACATTGTTTTCAAATAACAGCAGTTACCTGGAAAGAAACCAACCACTACTATTGCCTAAATATAAAATGACTGAAGAAGAATTAGAAATGTGTGTCTCAAGTGATGCAAAGCTGTGCATGTGCCAACACGAGCAGACTAATTCAGACGGGCATGCAGAACACAAATGGGAGGGGTGGCAGCCCTGATGGTAGTTATTCTTTGTTTTTCTTTTCCAGCCTGATGACAGATTTGCAATTTTTACACGATCACAAAGCCATCAAAACTGTGATTGCGTTTCACAATTTTGACAGTGAGCTTCATGTACTTTAAGTAGTTCTCTTCTGTTCTAGACAATCGGAACAATTCTGGGAAGCTGAGGAAGGACTACAAGTGCCTGCTCTTCCTACATAAGCTGTGTGGAGAGAGTGGGCCATACAACTGGCATTTGTGGAATACTGCTCTAAGTGCATTGTACAGAAGAACTCATTTACTCCTCAGAAAGACCCAGGGAGGTAGGTACTGTTAAAGCAGATGAGGAAACAGTGTCAGAGGAGTCCAAGGTCACCAGCTGGTAAATGATAGGGCTGGAACTTGAACCAGGGAGTCTGGCTCTAGTCCTTCTGGGTGGTGCAATGGTTAATGGGCTCAGCTGCTAACTGAAAGGTTGACCATTTGAGTTTATCCAAAGGTGCCTTGGAAGAAAGGCCTGGAGATCTACTTCTGAAAAATCAGTCATTGAAAACTCTGTGGAACACAGGTCTACTCCGACACACATAGGGTTGCTGTGAGTTGGAATTGACTCAACAGCAACTGGTTTTTTTCTCTGGTTCTAGAGCCTGCATTCTCTGCCCTTGGCTAGTCTGGCTCTTGGCCATGCAGAACCAGGCCCAGGCCCAGGCCCAGGCTTCCTGATTCCCAGAGTAGAGCTCTTTCCTCCTCACCATCTCCACGTAGGTACATTGCAGAGCCAGGGTGCGTTTGCTGAAGGGAGAGGTGATGGTAAGGAGTTCTGTAGATCTGTTCTGCAATTGAGGCACAGAGCTTGGGTTTAGAGGGGGGACCACAGGGAGAAGAAAGCAGGTTCCTGCTGAGAACCAGGCCCCAGCCCTGCTTCATGCCCCAGGGAGTTCTGGCCAGGGAGGAAGATCCAATTTCCAGGCATGGTTGAAACCGGAGCTGGGCTGCCCCCTCCACTTGCCTCCTGCATCCCTCCCCCCATGTGTGCTGATGTGGAATAGGCTGAAGGCATAAGGGGAAGCATTGTTCCTGCCCCCACCTTGTGCGACTTAGCTCCCAGCAGAGCGTGGAGGAGTTTGTGTAACTTTCCTGGGGGTTAAGAGCAGGTCAGTGCAGGGCTGCAGCCCAGGCTACTCTCCCAGCAAAGGGAGCCTTGGGCAAAGCCAGGCGGCCCCGTGGGAACAGCAGCACATACCTGCTGCCCATGCCCTGAGACGGGAGGGCAACCTGAGCTGCTGGGCGTGAAGACGCAGACCCTGAATCCCCCAGCTGCCCTCCTCCCAGGTACAGCGGCAGATCACAGAAGTCAGACCGACAGGAAACTTGGAGATGGGCAGCTCAATGCCCACATTTGACAGGTGGTCAGATTCAGGCCCAGAGAGGACAGAGGGAGGCTAACATGAATCATGCACCTTACTGAGTGCCATTCATTCATTCAACAAGCGCTTGTGGAATGTTAAGTGCAGACACTATCCTGGAAGGTTCATTATGTTTTTCATTCAGATTGGCACTGCTTAATAAATGGTGGAGAAAACAGGCTCAGAGAGGGCATGAGACTTGTCCAAGGTCACACAGCTGGCTAGAGGCATGTCTTCTGACTACCATTCCTAGACTCCTGCCTGCAAAAAAGATGAAAACACATACATACACATATATATGTGTGTATATATATGTATATATGGTATATAGAAAACCAGATGGAGGAGGGGGTCCCAAAAAATCATCTGATTCATTCCCCTGCCTCTTGGCAAATGATGTGACAGAGTCAATTCCACTGAACAATTTATTTGGGGTCTCCTCTAGGCAAAGTACTTAATTGATTCCTTCTTCTGGGAAGATTTCCAGGAAGCAACCAGACTTCTGCCTTGGAAAGTTAGTCCTGATAAAATCTTTCCTCCTTTAATTTAAGCCATTTTCCCATTTGTCATATACAGGATGTGAACGTAGCTAGTATTTTGAACAAAGTTCTTCCTCATCACAGGGTGTGTGAAGAGTGGTACAGGATCGCAATTATGAAAGTACAAAGGCAAGCCAACTCCCCGGCACTTGGCAGAGTTAGAGCTCAACATAGATTGTGGGATGAATGAAAATGTCTGTAAAATTCAACACTTAAGTAGCATATCTAAGGTTTACCGAGGACGTTCATGTACACTTTTTTCATCCACAAGGCAATCCCGAGAGGCAGGTATTTTATCCTCAGTGTGCAGATGAGAAAATCAAGGCTCATAGAGGGTAAGGAGGTTGCTTAGGGCCCAGAGCTCATGAACAGCAGAACTGAGACTTGAGCCCAGGCCCCTTGACTCCTAGTCCAGCGCTCCTTCCACAACGCTGTGGAATTCAGGTACACGCTCCTGGTACTAGTGGGCACTATAGTATAATGACAGTGGCAGGTGTGTGTCTCTGGCATTCTTGCAGGAAGGGGAATGCTCAATTGGGCTGGAGGCCCAGTTTCTTCCGCCCTTCAGGGGCCTCTATCCGCCAGATGTGTTGGGAGGAAGGGTGAGTTCATGGCTTGGGTTAATGATCCCTGCAGCCCATATCACTGGGCGGTGGGAACAGGTGGCCAAGGCCGAGCTGACCATCCAGGGAATGGGGCTGGCTGAATATAGAAGGGTAGCCAGGGGGTCACCAGCTACAGTCCAGATACTTGCTTTGCAGGTAAAGACAACATGTACATAGTCATTCCCCTACAGGAAGATAGACCTGGGGTTTCTCATCCTACTGTCCTCACCTTAGTCTGGACCTTCGTCAGCACTCACCTGGACCATTACAACTGTTTCTCAGTGGCCCCCTATCCCTAGCCTTGCCCCATCCCATGTCCGTTCTTCATCGCTAGCAGAGCTCGGTTTATACAGCACAGACCTGCTCATGTCACTTTTCTTCTGAGAATCCTTCAGTGCCCCCACCCCCAGAGTGCAAAGCCTAAACTCCCACTATGAATTCCCAGAACTGACCTTACTCTTGCTTCTGTCTGCCCTACCCCCATGATGTACCCCAGGGAGGCTCTCCTGGACCCAGTCAGCTGCTGGGGTCAGCCTCCCTGGTAGCCCCAGGGAGAGACTCAGCTTTGCACCTCCAGCCCAATAAAAGCTGGAGTTCCTTATGGGGTTTGTGCCTTAGGGCTCCAGTAAGGGTAGCATCCTTATCCACACTTTACAGGTGGAGAACCTGAAGCCCAGAGAGTTTAAACAAGAGGCCACTCAGATGGGAAGTGTCAGGACTCGAGCCCAAGTCTACCCAGCTCCAAAGCCCCTGATCTTTTCTCCACATCCCGTCACCTCCCTGGATCCTAGCCCTGACAGGAAACACTGTAATTAATGCGGCTTTTGAAATGTTCTTGTTCCTTCTTGCCTAGAATGGACTCCCTTCGATCCATCCCAGAAACAGGGAAAGAATATGCCATGGATTCCCTGGGTGAAGGTGGAGAGAATCTGAAGGCCACAGTGGAGGGAATTCGCCACTATAATTGAATCACAACAACAGTGGTGGGTTTGCCCTGGACTGGTCTCACTCTGGCCAAAATCCCCTGGTGAATATGGTACACTCTGGGGGAGGGAGGAGGCTGCCTGGGATAGAAGTGCAGGGAGACAGACTAGGGCATAGTCTTCTGGCCCTAACTTGTGTGGGTTTGCTGGGTTCCCTTAGATCTCTGTGCTGAGCAGTCAACACGTATCATGCACATCTGTTAGGACTCTTGGTTGCAAGTGACAGAAAACTCTCCTTGAACTGGCTTCAGCAAAAATGGGGAATTTATTGGTTCTCATACGAAATTTGGCCTTCTGTTTTGAGAAGATGGAACAGTGAGTGCTGGGCAGACAACAGCAACCCTCTGCACACCTGCACCCCCAGTAAAGAGACCTCCAGCCCCCAGTCAAACTACTCAGCCTCAGTTCTGAATCCCCCTCTCTGCCCCTTCTTTAATCTCATTCCATCCTTCTCCTGAACTTGCAGCTCAGGACTCATCTGAAGCCGGGCTCCAGAGAAGCAGAGCGTGAGACAGAGATTTGGTATACATGATTCTGAGGGAGTGATCTCAGGAGCAAGGACACAGTAGAAGCAGGATTAGGTCAGAGAAGAAGCTAAGCAAGGATGAAGTCTTGACCGGACTCTAGCTTCAGCCTAATCCCACAGGGAGCTCTGGAGCATCAGTTGTACCAGAGAGTGGGTCCCTCCTTGAGACAAGGGGCCTGGCCTTTGGTAACCCCTCTCTCCCATGTCAGTTGGTTATTGGCTGCCCAGGGGATGGGGTGTGTAACCTCTCAGGGAAGGTATCTCCCATTTACCAAGGGCAATTCTCTGGACATGGGAGCAGCTAAGAGCCACCAGCAGTTAACACTTACAGCAGTAAAGAGGATCTGGACTAAATGTCCTTGCCTTGCCCTTCAGACTGAACACTCAGTCCTGTTTCCCTGGCAATGGCATGGTGCCCTCAGTAATCCCTTGGGCTAAATCACCTTCATACTCCTCTGGCTGCTGCTCATAATGTTTCTCCAAGCTTGGCAGAGCCTAAGAGCCTCCTACCTTTGGCATTGCCCCCAAGGTGGCCCATGCTGGTGCCTGGCCCCTGGAGTAGAAACCAAGCAGAGATTGCTGCCCTGCACTGAGATGGAGCCTGCTGTGGAGACAGCATTTTCAAGGGGCTGTCACAGAGGAGAGCAGAGTCCCTGTCACCAGAACATCTCTGTCTCACTCCCCCTCATTTCTGACCTTCATCTGCTACTTCAGCATTGGACTTTCTGGGGGGACACCTCCTTCCCCCTTCTAGTGTCTGTGTTGAGACTCCTCCCATGATGATCAATTCTGTTGACCCTTCCAGTTCCCCGGCCCTGGATTCTTCCTGAGGCAGGTGATCCCCTCTGACAAGAGTGGTTAAAATTAACTCTCTCACCAGGTGGCAACTGCTTTTGAAGGCTTATACTTTGCCTCGCTTGGTGCCTTTGCTTATGTAGTATGACAGTGGCCATTCTATACAAACTTAAAGGACAAACAACAAACATTTGTAAGACATATGGCCAACAACAGGTTAACGCTCTACTATACAGAAAGATTTTATGAATCAGTAATAAAACATATGAATGCTGCAATTTAAAAACTGGTCAAAGGACACGAACAGGCAACATTACAAAAGAAGAAATAGAAATAGTCAATATGCATAGGAGAAGGTGCTTGACCTCACTAGTAATCAAAGAAATTTTAATTACAACAGCTATGAGGAATCATTTTTTCACTTTTCCAATTGGCAAATATTCCATGCTGATGAGAGTGTGGGGGAAATGGCCAATTTTCTGCCCTGTTGATGGGACGACAGAAACGTAAAGAGGTACGTTTTTGGAAAGCAAGCCTTGAAAATGTGCATAACCTTAGAATCTGCAATTCAGCTTCTTGGAATTTATCTATCCTTAGGAACCATTGGAATATGTGCCCAAGGATGTATGTGCAAGGCTGTTTATCTCAGCACTAATTATAATAGTGAAAAAATTAAAAATGACTTAACCCATCAATAGAGAACTGGTTAAATCAATTATGGTTGAGTCAGGTAATGGAATCTTATACAGCCATTAAAAATGATGATGCACATCTGTACCCACTGACATCAAGGACCCCCATGGTCCATTAAATTAAAAAAGGTTAGAAAAGATCATGTACAGCATGCTTCATTTGTGCTGAATTTTATACCTATATGTGGACATTAGCTCAGGAAGGTATCTGGAAGGGTGTTCACCACAATTTCTGGGCGATAAGAATGGAGGATTACGTGGTCTATGCTCTCCAACATCCATTTGCTTTCTTTGGTAACCAGTCCTCATAGTCCTTCTGGGCTACCCAACTCCCTTCCTCATTTTGGTGGAGCTAACTCACCCTAGCATCAGGATGACTGGCTGTGGCTCAGGGAATTGACCACGGGGACCCAGTCCAAACCCATGTGGATTAAGCTGAGGCTTCTGAGAAAGACTGTTGCTTAGCGAAGCTCTCTAAAACTTATTCATGTAAAACAACAACCTTATGTTGTTGTTGTTGTTAGATGCCATCAGTCGGTTCTGACTCATAGCGACCCTTTGTACAACAGAACGAAACACTGCCCAGTCCTGTGCCATCCTCACAATTGTTGTTATGCTTAAGCCCATTGTTTTGGCCACTGTCTGAGTCCACCTTGTTGAGGATCTTCTTCTTTTTCACTGACCCTCCACTTTACCAAGCATGATATCTTTTTCCAGGGACTGATCCCTCCTGATAACATGTCCAAAATATATGAGATGAAGTGTCGCCATTCTTGCTTCTAAGAAGCGTTTTGGCTGTACTTTTGGAAGACAGATTTGCTTGTTCTTTTGGCAGTCTGGGGTATATTCGCTATTCTTCGCCAACACCATAATTCAAAGGCATCAGTTCTTCTTCGGTCTTCCTTGGTCATCGTCCAGCTTTCACATACATATGAGGCGATTGAAAACACCATGGCTTGGGTCAGGCGCATCTTAGTTTTCAAGGTGACATCTTTTTACTTTTGCAGCAGATTTGCCTAATACAATGCATCATTTGATTTCCATTTTATAATGACCACAAAATCTGTGGTCAGGAATTCAGAGAGGGTGTCTGGGGCCTCAGTTGGGAACATGAGCAGCAGGGGCTGGAATCATTTGGAGTGTTTTTAATTCACAATCTAGCACACGTCTTGGGATGACTCAAAGGCTGGGCTTAGCTGGGACTGCAGACTGGAGTACCTATATGTGGACTAAATGTAGCTTGGGCTTCTGACAGCATGGCAGCCCAGGTTCCAAGAGGAAGTGTTCCCTGGAGGGAAGAATCTGAAGGGTGAGTGTTTCAAGAGACCAAGGCAAAAGCTACAAGATTTCTCCCAACTCGGCCTCAGAAATCATGGCAGCATCACTCCAACTGTGTTCTGCTGGTTACAAGCGAGTCACTAAGGCCAGCTCAGATTCAAGGGGAGGGCAATTAGAGTCCGCCTCTTGATGGAGAAGCGGCAAGGTGACATTGCAGAAGAGCATGTGGGATGGCAGATTCTGTGGTGACCTTCTGTGGAAAAGACAATCTGCCATAGACTGTCTTTCTTCCCCACTGGACTCGAAGCTGAGAGACGTAAGATTTGGAACAGCACAGCAAACTTGGAACCACAAAGGAGAAGCCAGTGCATAAAGCCAGCTTGAAGGAAAGCCAAAAGATGCAGGGGGGAAAGAAAGAGAGAGAGGTCCAGAGGGTGTCATTTGAGCCCCGACCAGGCCTCTCTTGAAGCCAGGCCCACCCCTGGCTCCTCAGTCCCAGGAGCCAATAGTCCCCCTATTCTTAAAACAGTTTGAGGTGAGTTTTCTAACACTTGTAAAAGAAATACAGTAGTCCTAGGGGATTTTACAAGGTTTTTACTCCCTTTTTAATACCTTCCCATATGGCTTAAATTTTCTACGATGAGTATATAGTGTTTTCAGTTTTTTAAAAAATTTAAATTAAGCAGCCATTTGTGAACCATCAATGACAATACCTTCACACTTTGATCGACCTGAAAACAAAATCCTTGCCTACTGTAATTTTTTTGTTGGTATAAGTGCATGCCCCTCCCACTCCCACCCCACCAACCCACGCTAGTTCCTAAATTTGCTCTCATCTTCAAGCACCTTCCACCTATTCCACTCAATAAACAGTCATCTGTGTGAGGGATTCTTGTGCAGCAGGTCCCCTGGCCTCCAGAAGCCCTCCGTCTAGTCAGGAGACAGAAGTGGGCAGAAACCATTCTGATCGAGGGTAGACTGCTGTCAGTGGTCCAGTGGAAATACTATGTGCTGTGGGAAGATAGGAAGAAAGAGGAAGAGTCTTACTAAGATGGAGGCAAAGGGGGCATTCTAGGCAGAGGGCACAGCTTGAGCAGAGGCCGGGTAGTGGGGTCAATGGGATGTATGGATAGCCTGATACAGAACAGGGTGACTGGAGGATAGGGAACATCATATGGGGCCTAGGGGGAGACTTGGATGGTAGGCTGGAGCCTAAGTTGAGGAGGGCCTTGAATGCCAGGATAAGGAGTTTTGGCTTTATCCTGAAGATAATGGGGAGCCACTGGAGGGATGTAAACAGTGGGGTGTCATGTTCAGATTTTGAAGTGAGAAAGTGGCTCTGATGGTGGTGTGGGGGATGGATGGGAGAGACCTGGGACCAGCTTGGAGGCCACTGCAATGATCCAAGACACCAGGAATGAGGGCCTAAGTTGCATCCTTGTATTCTTGCAGCTACTCTGTCCAGTCCTCACTCAGTGGCATCACTAAGGGGGTGTGGGTCGCACCAGGTGACACCAAAATGACTGTCTATAAAATTTTTGTGCAGTGTTTCAGCAGAAATGTTTTTTAATAAAAATATCCCTGTAGTGAGTTATAAAAACAACAGAAACATTTTTCGTAAGCCCAACTTACATGTTATCAGTATACCTACAAGGCTAAACTCTACGCTAATTTACTTTTTTAACCTTGTAATGTGATCAGAGCTGTCATTATTACCCAATTACAATGACCCTTCAAATCACGTGGTTTCCTCTGTATGCCCTGCCATCACATGCTGTTGATTTTGTTGCTTCAGTGTTTTTACAGCAGCTGCTTTTGTCAAATTTTCTGGTGTTTTAGCTACAATATTGTGGTACTTAGTATTTGTGAACCTATATCAATAACTTTTTTGAGAATGAAGTTGTAATTAAAGGAAAAAAGGAGTGGTATACGGGAATAACAATTTGTGAGTAACATTAGTGCCAAAACATTACTAAGGATCCTGTATGGTTTGGTATGGGAGGAGGCCCATGGAGGAGGGAGGACACCATGAGTTATCACACTGGGTGAGGTGACACTGTCCTCACCTAAGAGCCAGCATTCCCTGCTTCCCATGGTTGGGCCTGTGCTTGAGGAGAGGGGTCATTCTGGTGTTCTCCCATGCTCTGACCTCAGTCAGAGACTTTGTCCTGCCAGAACCTCATTCATTCAGCTTCCCCACTATACTCAGCTCTTGGCTCTAGTTAGGGGGTGTGAGAGGCATCCTCATTCAACCCACCTGACTGAGGACTCCTCAGATTGGAAGCAAGTCTTCAAATTATAACAGCTAAAAATTTTAAAAATAAAAACAGTAGCAGCCATCACATACTCAAAAAAAAAAAAAAAAAAAAAACCCCAAAAACCCAAACCCATTGCCATCAAGTTGATTCTGACTCATAGCGACCCTATAGGACAGAGTAGAACTGCCCCATAGGGTTTCCAAGAAGTGGCTGGTGGATTTGAACTGCTAACATTTTGGTTTGCAGCCAAGCTCTTAACCACTGTGCCACTAGGGCTCGGCAGTAAAAATACTTTACATAGATTATTCTATTTAATCTCTCAGCAACCCTCTGAGGCAAATACCGTTGCCATGCCCATTTCACAGATGAGAAAATGGAATCTCTGAATCATCAATGCAATAGACACTCACTCTGGAGGCTCCCTTGTGTATATGGCCTCTGTTAGGGCATTGCCGAGGAGCCCTTGTGGCACAGTGGTTAAGCACTTGGCTGCTAGCCGAAAGGTTGATGGTTCAAACCCACCAGTTGCTCTGTGGGAGGAAGATGTGGCAGCCTGCTTCTGTAAAGATTTACAGCCCTGGAAACCCTATGGGGCAGTTCTGCTCTGTCCAATAGGTTCTCTGTGAGTTGAAATCGACTTGACGGCGATAGGTTTAGGGCATTGCCTGAAGATTCTACCCCCGCCAGCTGTGAGGTCCTTAGTCACCACAGTTTGGAATGCAGTGGCCTGCTTTCTACTGCTGTTCATTTGTCAAAGCTCAACAAGAGCACCCCCTCTCTGGGCAGTTTGACCCCCATCACCACCCCCAGCCTGGGTCAGGTTTCCCTACTCTCTGCTCCCCTTGGCCCTAGAGTTCATCCCTCTGCACTGTAATGGTTTGCTTGTCTGTTCTAGAGGGTGAGCTCCCTCAGGACAACCAGGGAGCCCTCATTCCCCCTGGGGTCCCAGCACCAGCACCAGCACCAGCACCAGCAGGCTCTCAATAAATGTGTCAGATGTTAAAGTGAGGGCTAGGAGGCCTTCCACTTCCCTACCTACCTTAGGGCCTACTGGTTCTCCATAGAGAATCTCCCCAGACTCCCGTGAAGCCTGTCCTTTACCCTTCCGTGGAGAACTGGGGAGAGTCTTTCCCGAGTTGGGGCTATCACTTCCCCACCCTCTGCCTTCTATTTTCCAAATAAAGATCCAAGTTCAAAGGGTGCTGGTAATCTACATAGAGGCTGCTAACGGGCTCAAAAGGAGCCCTCGTGGCACAAATGGTTAAGCGCTCGGCTGCAAGTGGAAGGCTCCACGGGAGAAAGACCTGGCTATCTGCTTCCGTAAACATTGCAGCCAAGAAAGCCCTATAGAGCAGTTCTGCCCTGTCACATGGGATCACTATAAGTCAAAATCGACTCAGTGACACCTAACACCAATAATAACAGCAACTGGCTCAAACTCACATACCAGGGCCTGGCTGTGCCCAGCCCATGCTCAACCAGGTAGAAATAAGGAGAGAGAAAGAGGCAAAGGGACAGAGCTCATCACTGAGCTGGAGGCAGACAAACAAGCGAGAAAAGCAAAGCGCTTTATTCTTTGGAGCCTCCCTCGGGTCGGGAGTGCTCAGAAATGGGGGAGAAATTGGCACAGCCTTCAGCAGGCAAAATTGAGCACTTGTGGTGTGTGGCGGCTTGTGGTACTTAAATGCAATAGCTGATCTAATCACTAGTCTCGTTCTCTGGGAAGCTTTTTGCCGCATTTTAGCACAGAAAAGCATTGCCTTTCTCTCTTTTGTGGTTCGAGCTGCTATTTAAGAAAGAAAGAAAAAAAAATCGATATGCCTTCTCTGGCTTTCAGTCTTTTTCCCCCAAAAGGTGTTTCTTTGGGGAGGGGGGAAGAGGTTGGGGAGGGTCGAGGAGCGTTTTTGTCATTCATAAGCCGTGGTGACAAATCCTTGACATCATTCGCGGTTCCTATTGATCAGCTCCGTCCGAGGCACCGGAGGACAAATAGAAATCATTTGTCTGTCCTGGCTCCCAAACAGCCCGAGACAAAAGGCTCAGCGGCAATCAGCAGCTGGAGGTATTAGCAGCGGGTCAAGTTCGGAGGTCAGATGTCAAACAGGTTGTCATCGGTTTCTCACAGCTATCAGAGCAGGGGCAGGGGGGGGCCGAGGGAAACCCCCCACCACCACCACCACCAACACAGCTGGTTCTTATTAGCCAAATCCTGCCTCCCAGTGAAGAGAGATGGGCCAGCCGGGCCTGACTCACCCCAGGGACACCCCGAGGTGCGGGGTTTCATGAGATGGCAGCCAGGCTTGGGTTGGTGAAGGGCAAAGGAGGAAAAGAAGCAAGATCTGAGCTCTGCCTCCTCCTCTTCATCCGCTTTATTCTCCCAGGGAAACCCTAAGTTTTTCTGTTCCCGGCCCCAAGAGAGACCTTGGGCTTCTCTGTGACTCCAGGCGAGCAAGTTAATCCTTTAAAATTGGAAGTGGCTTAGATGGCCTGGGAAACAGGCTGCAGCCAGGGACAGTTGAGTCAGTTTAAGTCCCTGATTACCACCACCTGTTTTCGTTTTGTCTCCCACCCTCGAGATGAGACCCAACTCTTAGGGCAATTAAATCTAGAGAAAGGCGGGAGGGCGAGGGTGCAAATCCAGCCCCAGGAGAGTGACACACATGGGGTGGGGGCAGGGTGTGGTGACTTGGAGAATGCAGGAGAAGCATGACAATTAGGACAGCTTCTAACCCTGGCCACTGAGCACCTGCCACCAAGGCCTGAGCCTGTGCAGAGATGATCCCACTGAAACCCCACAGGAGCCCTGTGAGGTCGGGCTGATTGGTGCCATTTTACAGATGAGGAAACTGAGGCTCAGAGCAATTAGATCACCAATACCACTGAAACCGAAAAGGGACTCTCCAGCAATCATGCAACGGAAGGAACAGTTTATATTTTATGCTCATAATAGTCCAAGGTGAGCTCTGCTCCGTGGAGCCGTTCAGGAAGCCATGTTCCTTCCATCTTGTGGCTCACTCATCTCCTGTTGAAAGCTGAGTCAATGGCACGTCTGGGTTCCAGGCTCCAGGAAGGAAGAAGAAACTTCATGGAGAAAACACTCCTGCTGCTTTAAGAATCATAGTCCAGAAGGGGCATACAGCACTTCTGCTCATACTCCATTGGTAAGAACATAGTCTCATAGCCTCACCTAACTGCAAAAGGACTGGGAAATGCAGTGCCCCGCTAGACTGCCATGTGCCTAACTATCACCCTGTTACCATGCAAGAAGGGAAGAATTGATTTGGGGGATAGTTAACATACCCATATAAGCTTGGGCCAGTGTCACACTGCTCTAATTACTATCATTTTGTAATATGGTTTGATATCCAGCAAGGTGAATTTTACTCTAGGTTCCTATTTTGCAAAATTAGCTACTCTTCCATGTGGATTGTAAAATCAGTTTGTGAAGGTTTCAGACAAATCCGATTGGGTTCTCGATTAGAATTGCGTTGATTTATAGATAAATTTGGGAGAGAATTAACGTCTTTATAATATTGAGTCCATCTATGAACATTGTGTCTCTCTACATTGGTGTAGGATTTTGTGGTCCTTCTATAATGTTTTATAATTTTCTCTGTAAAAATATTATGTATTTTTGTTGGGTTTATTCTAAAGTAGTTTATAGCTTTTATTGTTATTATAAATGGTATATTTTTTATTATATTTTCTATATGGTTATTGATGGTATAAATAGATTCATTTTTGCATCTTGGCTGTGTATCCAGTATCCTTTTAACTCTCTTATTAGTTTTAATAGTTTGTCCTTAGATTATCTTGGGGTTTTTATTTAGGTGATAATGATCATATATACATAATGACAATGTGGCCTCTTAATTTTTAATTCTTATATCTCTTGTAGCTTTTTATTGTTTAATTGCATTGACTAGGACTGCTAGTATATTGTTGAACTGCAGTGGTGACATGGGGGATTCTTATTTCTGACTGTAGTGGGAATGCATCTAAAGTTTCACTGTTAAGAACTCTAACATTTGCTATCAGTTTTTGGCAGATACCCTTTATCAAGTTAAGGAAACTTCCTCTATTCCTAGTCTACAAATAGTTTTTATATGAATGGATCTTGAATTTTAGAGAATGATTTTTCTGTGTCTGTTGAAATTATTATTTATATTTTTTCCTTTCATTTGTTAATGTGGTAAGCTAACTGATAGACTTTCCAATAGTGAATCATCCTTATATTTCTGAGAGACTTCATCGTGGAATTCAATTTGCTCTTATTTTATGTAGGATTTTGTATTCTTGTTTATAAGTGAGATTTGACTTATACTTTTTTCTCCAGATGGCTTTGATATCAAGATTATGCTCATCCCATAAAATGAGTGAGGTAGCTTTTCCTCTGTCTATTGTGTGAGGTAATTTGTATAATATAGGAATTATCTCTATCGGAAGTTTGATAAAAAGCAATTTGAGACTGGTGCCTTTGGAAGAAGGTATGTAGAAGAAGGGATGGTTTTGTTGGTTATAGGTGAACTCAGGTTTCTTTTTGGGATATTTCTTTTGGGATAAATTTTGGCAATTTTTTTTTTTAAATTGTCTCATCTTGACTTTCAAGTTTATAATTGAATTGTATTGAATTGATTATGATTTCTTGTTTTCCTCTTAATGTTTCTTACTCTACATTGTATCTATAGTCGTATTCCCTTTCCATTGCTAAAATTACTTGTACTTCTCTCTCTCTCTCTCACTCTCTTTCTCTTTCCTGATCAGTTTTGGCAAGGCTTGCCTATTTCATTATCTTTTCAAAGAATTAGCTCCAGGTTTTGATGACCATCTCGATTATTCTTTTATTTTCTATTTTGTTAGTTCCTGCTTTTATCTTTATTGTTTCTTTCTCTACTTCCTTTGAGTGTGTTCTTTTATATTTCTAGCTTCTTGAGCCACACACTCAGCTATCTCATCTTCAATAGTTTTTTGGCTGAGGCTGTTGGTGCCTACTCAACAGTAAGTGATTCCCCCTTATTCCCTTATTTGTGGCTAACAGAAGCCCAGTTTTATTCTGGTGTCCACGTGCTTTGTAGAAGGCTGGCCCCATTCACAACCTTGGGATGAATCCTGATTAATCTGTGCTGATGCTGGTAATTTCATTCCCCTTGCCAGTGATTGGCTTAAGCGGGGACATGTGTGGACCACTTTTGGCCAGTGAGACATGAGGGGAAGTCTGTCGGGAGCAGTTTTATAACAGATTTTTGAGCTTTCAAAAAGAGTTACAAGGAAAACAGAAGTCATTTTTTGGCCTCTGGGCATTGGTATGGTAGCCAGACTCCAAAATGGCCTTCAATGATTCTTGTCTCCTGGTTGGTATTCATGGTCTTGTGTACTCTCCTTCCACACTGAGTAGAGCTGACTTGTGTAACCAATAGGATATTATGGAAATGATGGAGTATGACTTCTGAGGTTAGGTAATAAAAGACATTGTGGCTTCTGCCTTGCTTCCCTCAGATCACTAGCTGTGGGGAAAACCAGCTGCCATGTTGTGAGGATACTCAGGGAATCTGTGGATGTAGGAACTGAAGCCTCCTGCCAATAACAAGCATCAACTTGCCAAGCATGTGAATAAACCACCTTGGAAGCAGATCTTCAAGTCTTTGTCAGGACTTCAGAAGACATCTTAACTGTAACCTCATGACAGACCCTGAGCCAAAACTACCCAGCTAAACCACATTTGAATTCCTGACCCACAGGAACTGTGAGGTAAGACATGTTAATTGTTTAAGCCACTGAGTTTTGGGGTAATTATAATGCAGCAATCAATAACTAATACAGGGTGTACTTGGAGTCATTGTAGCCATCCTTCCACCATGAAAGCAGCTAGTAAGTAAGGATGGCAGAGCAGAAAGATGACATCACTGAGCTTCTGAATTAACCAATCCTACCTCAGAACGTCTTGTGCTATAAGTAACAAATCCTCTTTTATTTAAGCTATTCTGAGCTGGAGTTTCTGTTACTTAACAGCTGAAAGTAACTTACCTGATTCAAGTATTTTAAATACATGCTGTATGGCCCGGTGGTACGGTGGTTAAGAGCTTAGCTGCTAACCAAAAGGTTGGCAGTTTGAATCCACCAGCTGCTCCTTGGAAACCCTATGGGACAGTTCTACTCTGTGCTATAGAGTCACTGTGAGTTGGAATTGACTCGACGGCACCGGTTTGTTTGTTTTTGTTGGTCGTTTGTTTCCTTCTTTTTATCAGCCAGAGTGAACAAATTTATGCTACAATAACAAATAGCCACCCAAATCCCAGTAGTTTAAAACAATAAAAATTTATTTCTCTCTCATAGTCCTTGTCCATCACAGGTTGGTTAGGGCTCTGCTCTATGTCATGCTCACTCGAGGCCACCAGCTGGTGGAATAGTCATTATCTAGAATGTTAGTGGTCGCCATGGCAGAGAGAAATAGAGCACTGTATGGTCTTATACCTATAATTAAATGCCCCTTCTTGAAAATGGCACACATCACTTCAGCTCACAACTCATTGGCCTCATCTAACTGCAAGGGACCAGGAAGTGCAGTCCTACCATGTGCCAGAAGGCAAGAGCTGGAAACATTTGCTGGACAGCACTAATGACCATGACACTTGCATTTACATCTATAAATTTTCCTCTAGATACTGCTGTAACTGCTCCTTACAAATGTACCTAGTACTTTCGTTATCTTTTTAAAAATAAACTTCTACTTTTAGAATAGTTTTAGGTTCACAGAAACATTGTGACAATAGTACCTAGAGAGTTCCCATATATCCCACACCTAGTTTCTCCTATTATTAATATTTTACATTAGTATAGTACATTTGTCACAATTAATGAACCAATATTGATACATTATATTAACTAAAGCCCATAATTTACTCAGATTTCCTTACTTCTTACCTAATGTCCTTTTTCTGTTCCCTTATTACCACATTATATTTGGTCACCTTAGGCTCCTCTTGGCTATGACAGTTTCTCAGACTTTCCTTGTTTTTTGATGACCTTGCCGGTTTTAAGGAGTACTGGTCAGGTATTTTGTAGAATGCCCTTAACTGGAATTTGTATGATGTGTTTCTCATATTTAGACTGGAGTTATGGGTTCTGAGGAGGAAGACTACAGAAGTGCCATTCTCATCACATCACACCACGGGTACATTCTATCAACAAAACTTATCACTATTGATGTTAATCTTGATCACCTGACTGAGGGAATGCTTGTCAGGTTTCCACTGTAAAGTTACTCCTTTTTGCCCCCTTTCCATACTGAACTCTTTGTAAGGAAGTCACTATGCTAAGCCCATATTATATAAATTATTTGGAATTATTCTGCATGGGAGATTTGTCTATTCTCCCCTATTAATTTATTTATATCTGTATGGACTCACTGGTTATTTGTTTACTTTGGGTTTTAATACAATACTACATTATTTTGTTGTTCAAATTGCTCCAGCTTTGGCCACTGGGAGCTCTTCCAGCTAGGTCCTATGTCTCTTAGACTACCCCTGTATCGTTCTGCATTGTTTTTGTTTTGGTTTTGAGCACTTCCTTATTTTTTGGCACTATAAGATATTCCAGGCTCATCTTATATATTTCCTGCCCCAGTCCTAGAATCAGCCATTTCTCCAAGGAGCCCTGGTTTCTTTCATTGGAGAATGGTATTAGAAACCAAGATCTGGGCGCTAGGTGTGCTTGTTGCTTCTGAGGTATGTTTGCTTCCAGGCCCTCTCAGCTGGCAGAGCAAGGACATATATGGATGTATATGAACTCGTGTATGTCTACTTATCTATAAATGCTTCTATATGTAACCCATCTGTATCTATATTTAGCTGAACATGAGTTCATACTGATGTCTCCAACTCTAACCCCTTACACATGGATCATAGTTTCAACCCCTTGCTTATGTGTAACCTCTCACTACAACAGTAAGACACCTGGCTCCTACCATCTACCTTCCATTTACTCAAATGCTCCAGTATACATGTATAGTGATTTCGGAATTGTTAGCCCTTTCATTATCATTTCATTATAAATATTTAATTAATTTCCATTGATTTATTCTTTAACCATGTATTATTTAGAAGTTTGGTTTTCCGTTTCGAAAGATAGGAGGTTTTGTTAGCTTTCTTTCTGTGGCTGACTTCTAATTTTCTCACATTCTGGTGTGAAAACATGTTCTATATAATACTGATTCTCTAGAATGTTCTGGGACTTCCTCTGTGGTCTAATATATGTTCTATTTAGGTAACTGTTCAATGTGTGATTGAAAAAAATGCATAAATTTTGGAACACCCACTCTATGCCATTAAAAACATCATTATGAAAATGTAGAAAGTGTACAAATGTTTGAGATAATGTGAAATGGAAAAACAGAACACTAAACACATGCTATATTTGCAGCAATGTAAAACTATCCAGGCATAAAAACAAAGACTGGAAAAGAATAAGCAAAAATGAAAATAATTATTGACTTGTACTGGTCGGAGTCTGGGTAATTTTTTTCTCTTCTCAAAATTATATTTAATGTTGTTATCTTGTTTCTATAATTTATATAACTAAAAATATTTATCCTGGAAAATATTGGTTTGAAAGATTAACAAAGTGTCAAAAGTATCTAATACTAGACATTTTTTGAGCCTCTGCTATGTGTCAAGCACTGCAATGGACTCTAGGGATCCAGAAATGAAAAGTGAAGGTCACCAGAAGAACTAGATGATGCCTGGCTACCACTACCGAGTGCTCTGACCAGGATCACAATAGAAGGTCCTGGACAGAGTGGGAGAAAAATGTAGAACAAAATTCAATTTCATAAAAAAGACCAGACTTACCAGTCTAATAGAGACTGGTGGAACTCCTGAGACTATGGTCCTTAGATACCCTTCAAAGTTGGAACTGAACCCACTCCTGGAGCTCACCTCTCAGCCAAACAGAAACACCTGTGAGGAATGTGCACCTCAGAACAATCAAACAATCAACCGTACAAGACCAAAAGGACAGCAGTTGCCCAAAAGCAAAGTTTAGAAGGCAGGGAGGGGTAGGAAAGCTGAGAGAATGGAAATGGGGAACCCAGGGAGGAAGAGGGGGGAGACAGCTGATACACTGAGGGGATTGCAACCAATATCGCAAAACAAGCTGTGTATACATTGTTGAATGGGAAACTAATTTGCTCTGTAAACTTTCACCTAAACCGCAATAAAATGTTCAAAAAAGGAAAGAAAAAAAAAAGGAAAGTCAAGGTCACTTTCTTCAGGGATATTCAGTTCAGGAAGGGGAAAACCAAGCACTAGTAATTCCTATACGAGGCAGATAGTGAGAGGGCCCCGCAGAGGTCCACACACGGTGCAGCTGGAAGACAGGATAGGGAGAAAATAATTTAGATTTGGCAGGGGGTGTGGGAGGAATGTGTAAAGTCCTTGTGGGAGCAGTGGGACCTGTAGAGGATCTTGAGGGATAGACACGGGGCAGGACTAGAGGTAAAGGGAGACCTGGAATACTGTAATGATACAAATCTGATGCTTGTAGAAGATTTCATAGTTTACAGATCCTCCCAACACACATGTACACACACAGCCTCATTGCTATTTACCTATATCTACGCTATTTACTCTGTGCAACAGATATTATTATTTTTATGTCTATTTTCTCAAAGTCAGAGACAGGTTCAGAGAGGAAAAGCAACCTGTCCAAGGTCACACAACTAAGTAAGTGACAGAGTCAGGACTTGGAGACTAGTTTTCTGGTTCCAGATAGAGGTTTCTTCAAGTAAACCTCTCTTAAAAAGTAACTTCTTCACAATGCACTTAGAAAGGGCCATAAAAACAGTTCAACAGAGCTGTTTGTCTCAGCAAGAAAGAATATTCTCAAATGTCCTCTTGAGGAGGAGCTACTGTGAAAATAGAAATTGAGGACCAGAAAGTTAAACTAGGTGGTCATCAGAACCGAGACAAAACCTAGTTGGATGTTCTATGGAACTGGGCTCTTGTCCTTTGCTGACCACAGAAGAGATCCACCCAACTGTCCCAGAGGGCACCAAACCTGAGTGCCAGGAACTCAGATCCACTGCAGCCCAATTCTAGTGCCAGCTCTATGGCCTTTACTTACAGAGCCCACAGGGCTTGTGGGATGAACAGACGAACAAATGTTCTGTGTCTCATCTCTGTCTTCTCCCCATCACCCACGTAGTTTGTGCTAGAGCCCTATTCTCCACTCTCAAGGGCCAACTTCAAGCATCCTTCCTCAAGTGTCTGCAAGGGTATCCGCTTGGCTTCTTCAGCCTGACTCCTCACCCAGACCCTCTTCTTCCTCTTCCTGCCCACCTTCTCAGCTGTCCCCAAGCCTGAACCTAGGAAGGTTATCTGAGCACCAGAATCCTCAGTGCTGCCCCTCAACACACTTAATTATCATCTCTCCCTCTTCCTTTCCCAGGTTTCTCATCTCTCTACCAAGCTGTACTTTTAACAAGCTCTATGTGTTTATTATAAACCAGAACTTTTGCTATCAAGTCAATTCCAGCTCATGTTGACCCCATGTGTGTCAGAGTAGAACTGTGCTTCACAGGGTTTTCAATGGCTGATTTTTCAGAAGTAGATTGTCAGCCCTTCCTTCTGAGGTGCTCTGGGTGAACTTGAACCTCCAACCTTTTGGTTTTAGCAGCTGAGCTTGTTAACTCTTTGCATCATCCAGGGACTCCATGTTTATAGGCCATGTCAAATCCATTTTGAAAGACGGTAGGTAGGGTGTGATTTTATTACTAAATTAATATATTTATTCCTTCAAGAAATATTGATTGAGCACGTATTTTATGTGAACCCCTGTGTTAGATGCTGGGAACACAATGATGGGCAAAATAGCCATAATTCCTGCTCTCATAGAGTATACAGTCTATCCGGGGGGTGGGGGGAGGGGGGCAGATCTAAGAAATATGCTCAGAAATAAATATTTATATGTGACGAGTGCTTTGAAAGAAAAGAATAGCAGAAGGAGCCCATTCTAGATTTGCAAAGAAAACAAAGAGCTAGAAATATTTGGTGAATAGCACTAACAACAGTGACACATGCATCTAAGTCTACAAATTTCCCTGTAAGTACTGCTTTAACTGCACCCTGAAAATTTTGATACTTAGTGCATTCATTATCATTTAATTCTAAATATTTAATAATTTTTGTTGATTTCCTCTTTAACCCCTGGATTATGCAGAAGGGAGGTTTTTCATGTCAAAACATGAGGGGCTTTTTTAGCTCTCTTTCTTTGATTGATTTTTAATTTTATTGCATGTGGGCTGAGAGCATGTTCTGTATACTGCAGTTCTCTGGAATGCTTTGAGACTTCCCTTGTGACCTAACAGGTGCTCAAGTTGGGTTACTGTTCCATGTCCAACTGAAAAAAAAAGTGTATATGTTTTGGTATATCAACTCCCTGCCATAAAAAAAAAAAGAAATCATTAAAAAGGTCATGAAACTTTAAAGATGAGAAAGTTGGCTAGGAGAAGGGCATTCCAGGAGAAGGGAAGAGAATGTGTGAAGACCATGGGGCAGAAATGAGCCGAAGGCTTTGGAGGCATTGAAAGGGGGAAGGTGGCTAGTGTGGCTGGAGCCAGAGTGAGGTGGGAGCAGGCAGCGGTGATGGGAGTCAGGCAGATAGGGGCCAATTAATAAATAATAAAATAGAAATGAATATAAGTGAGTAATAACTGAATAGCATTACAAGGGCCAATCATCAACTCCAGGCGCCCCCCCCATCGCCCCCCCCCCCAAAATATGGTACTGCATAGACTTCATCCTGAATGGATTTGGAGTTTTGGAGTTAGAAAGACAAGTCAGAAGGCTAGCACCCTGCATCCCCTGATGTCCAGGTGAGAAGCTGGATTCCTTCAGCCCCCTCTCAGACCCGGGTTCTTCAACTGGGGATGATAATATCAACCTCTCAGGAAGATTTTGAGCGCAAGAGAGATAATGGCTGGAAGGTGTGGCTCACAACAGATGCACACAGCTGCCAGCGCCCAGCCCTGCTCCACAGCCCTCTTAGAGCCGGACTGGGGCGCTCCTAAGTAGAGGGTGAGTGTGGTGGTTAGGAGCTCCAGCTGGAGTCCCTACCACTCGGTTAGCTGTCCCTGGGCTAGCTGCGACTCTGGGCGCCTCAGTGTCTGCATCTGTAAAAATGGGGACAATCACTCGATCCACCTCACATGAGGTGGTAAAATTAAAATTAAAGTGGAAATGAAGTTGGATGCACTGGAGGATCGCGCAACGATGAGGCGGGGCGGGAGGGGGGGCGCTTAAATGATGAGGTGGTTAAATGAGAGAATAACTCACTTTACGCACCTGGCACTAAGCCTGGCACACAATAAGCGCTCGATAAACGAGCGCGCTATTACAGCCCAACGTCCCCACCTTCCCACCGCCCCCTCCGCGTTCCGGCTGCCATCCTCGTCCCTGCCCTCTGCCTCCTCCTCACCCTACTCCTACCCCACTGCCATTGCTGGGTAAGTAAATGGTAACTGGGGCGGAGGCAGGGTCTTCGCGGGGGCGTCTCTCCCTCGCCGCCCCCACCTCCTTCCGCCTGGCCAAGGGCAGCGCCAAGGGCGGCCGCCGAGGGCGCAGCGGCTCGGCTCGGAGCGCCCCCCTCGCCCCCGCCCCATCGTCGCGCGGATCCTCCAGTGCATCCAACTTCATTTCCACTTCAATTTTATCAGCGGCCGCGGAGCTGGGCAGGAGATAGGAGACCGGCCCTGACACGAATTAGCCCGGAGATTGCCCGATACGGCTCGGCCGGGCTCTGGCGGCCGCGCGCTCCCCTCCCGCGCCTCTCCTTTGTGTCCGCCGTGCCTCGCTCCGCCTCGCCGCCCTCCATTCCCGCCGCCGGCCGGGGGCAAACGAGGTGGTTTGCATCGGGCCGCGTTTGCCAAACCGAGGCGGGCAGTGGCGCGGGGCTCCGAAATCCGCTCGCTCCTGGGCCCCCACCCCCGCAGGGCCGGACTAGGTCACCCCGGCGCTGCCGGGGCGTGCAGGGGCCTTGCTGCTCCTCCCCCGCACGCTGCTCGCCTTCCTGGGGGCGCGTGCGGGAGCGGCTGGGAGGCTAGGGAAGGCGTCCGGCGGGGCAGGGGGTGGGGTCCGACGGGGGAGCCTGTCCCTTTGCAGGACGTCATTCCATTTAACTTCCCAAGACCCCTGAGAGATGAGTTAGTTAGAGATGGGGAAACTGAGTCTCAGAGAAGCTACCATACTAGTCCAAGGTCACACCGCGTAAGTGGTAGGACCCGAATGTGGACCACACTCTTCTTCCAGAGGGCCTTGGTGAGGGGTGGGTTGTCGGGCATATTTATACAATCGGTATTTTCCTTTGACCTACTACAGAAGTCGCAGGAATTAATTATTCCCCAAATTTATTGCAAAAGAGGAGGCCATGTATGATGAGGGCGATGGGGGTCCTCAGGGCTTCCAAACGGGGGAGGATACTGACTTGCTCCCACTTCTGCCCCCTCGGGCGCCTCACCACGATACACTCCCTTCCCAAAGCTGCGTCGTCACTTTCCTCTACAATCCCCACCCTCACTCCAGGCTCGACCTAGAGAAACCGCTTTGCTAGGTTACATCTAGACTAAAGCGGAGGCCCTGGGAACCTTCTCCGGGACCCAGGGGGGTCTCGCCCCAGCACCTCTCCAGGAGCTGAAGGGGGTAGGGAGATGCTAGCCCTCTGGGACTCCCCACCTCAGTTTCAGGGGTGCTGCTGGGGAAAATTGATGTCCCTCTCAGGTTTGGGAACCGATCCCACACTGAAAAGAAAGAAGAAAGAGGAGAAAGAAATGATCTTAATTTTTTCTTAGGTCCAGAAATGAAGCAGAAGTGAGTAAATTTTAATGAAACGGTGCAAAAATGACATCATTTACTCAGAAATCATTAATTTGTCAGCATTAATATTTCAGCTACAACATTGCCTGTCATTTTGTGCCTGCAATGACTGATAAATCTATAAAAGCGTGCTGCTAATTTACTGAATATTTATGTGCAGTGTCATTTGCAGAGTAGGAATGGAATTTATTTCGTGCCGAGTTCTGCGGGAGAACATTCGCCACAAACCTTCACCCTGGTGAGTGGGGGAGGGCAGGGGGAGACTCCAAACTTCTGGGAAAACTGGTGGCAGGATGGGGAGGAAGGAGGTCCCGGCATTCAGTGCCCGCCTCCCCCAGCTCCAGTGCACACTAGAGGGGCCACCACACTTTTGCCCTGGTTGTACAAAGTCACTTTTGGAATGTCCTTCCCTCCCCCATCTTGGCAAGCTCAAATTTTACCTGTCCTCCACCGTTCTCTTCAAATGTTTCTGCTCCCACTAAGGTGCTCTGAATTCTACTGCCTCACACTGCAGTGGGAAGGTGGGGCTACCGCTTGGTTGTGTGGGGCAGCCATTTGTAGATAGGACCGCAGGGCAGGTGGGCTCCAGGTCCTGGGTGGCTTATCAGAAGAGGGGATCTGAGAAAAGGTTAAATGCTGGAGGTTAAGTGGGAGTCGGGGAGTCTGAGTTCCAATTCTGGCTTGTCATTTTATTACTGGTCTCAGCAATCTGGGTCTCAGTGTCCTCATCTGGAAAATGGGGACACTACCAGCACCTGAGGAGCCCTGGTGGGGCAGTGGTTAAGAGCTAGGCTGCTAACCAAAAGGTCGGCAGCTTGAATCCACCAGCTGCTCCTTGGAAACCCTATGGGGCAGGTCTGCTCTGTCCTCTAGAGTTACTATGAATCGACTCTAGGCAATGGGTTTTGACCAGCACCTGTTCCTAGAGACTGTGAGGATTAACTGACCCGATGCAGGTAAAGCTACTCGAAGAGGAAGGACTCAGGAAACATTAGCTGCTGCTGTTGTTGACAGAATCACTGCCACATTCCCTGCTCCTAAAGTGCCCCTTTCCTGGGTCTGTTTCCCCAGGTGGGAGTGGGATGCACTTAGACACCGTTCCCACAATCCCAGGAGGACATAACCCCTGGTCCCCAACAGGGCTCCTTGCTTTGCTACCTGGGTCTGCCTCCCCAGCCACAGAAGAGAATCCTGTCCTCCTCACTCTCCCGCACATGCACACTGTCATTTCAGGATGTCTCCAGAATTTTGAGTGTCACTCCAGAAGCAAGCTTCCTAAAGCACCCAGCTAGTGTTCCCTCTGGCCCTGGGGGCCGTTTCAAAGGACAACTGTCCTTTGAAATGCCTCTGTTTTACAGAGAGCAAGATCAAGGCTCTGAGAGGGGTAGCATCGACCAGACGACCCCCTCACCCCCAGTTCCCCATTCCCCACCCCAGCAAGAGCACAAATCATGAGACTTCAGGTTTTGCACAGTTTTGTTCAATTTCCTGCCTGAATGGCACAGGGCCTGACCCTCTGCAGGTGCTCAGGAAATGTTCGTGGAATCAATAAAGAGCAGCTAAATCTCCCATCTTCTGAAAGCTCTTTGTCTCTGTCCTCCCTCCCTCCTGCTCGCCACACCTGATCAGGGGCCAGCTCCTGTGGCATCCTCCTCTGTAATGCCTCTCAAATTGTTCCTTTCTCTTCTTTGCCACTGCCAACACCCTAGTGGGGTCCTCTATTAACACTTACCAGGGCCCCTGTGATAGCCTGCTCACGGATCTCCCTGCCTCCATTTCCCCTTCTGATGCAGCCTGCATGGAGCTGCCAGAGCTTTCTAAGAACAGTCCTGAGAATGCCATTTCCATCTCAAATAGCTTCCCTGGCTCCCCACTGCCTGGGGAAGTGGCATTCGACATGCCCTTCCAGGCCCGTCACTCCCTGCTCCTCTTCTCACTCTCTGAAGACCCAGCCGCTGTTTAACACACATGCCCCATGCATTCCTGTCCCCAAGACTTTGCTCATGCTGTCCCTTCTGCCAGCTCCATTTGTCACAGCCAGACCCTATTCATTTATCCTTAGAGACCCACCACAGCTGTTCCCTCCTCCAGAAAGCTTCCTGATCCCCTCAGAATTCCTCCTCACTCCAAGCAGGGCCCTGGTACTGGACAACCTGTTAGCTAGAGCTGGGGAGAAGTGCCCACTGTCTGAATCCCAGAGAGAACACTGGACTAGTGATAAGGGGACCTGGGTTCTCATTCTTGTTCAACATTCTGTGGCCTTGACCTTGCCATATCCTGTCTATGAAATGGGCTGGTCAAATCCTCTCCAGCCCATCCGCTGAGTCCATCTTATTCACAGCTGCATCCTGGCACCAACCATAGTACCAAGCATGCAGTAAATACTCATAAATTCTTGTTACTCAGTAAATTCTTGTTGAATGACAGATCTTTAAGGTCCTGCCCCACTCCAGGCTTCTGAGGTTCTACAGCTGGGTATTTTCCAGGCAGACCTTTAGGGGTTCACTCAGGGATGGGAGGAGGGAAATGTTGTACTATTAACATCAAAGAGCAACACACACATAAATGATGTTATTTAACCCTCACGGCAGCCCTGTGAGCTGGGCTTTCCTGTGCCCATTTCACAGATGAGGAAGGTGAGGCTAGAAGGTTAGGGGACCTACTCAGACCTGACACCTAAGTCCTCAGCTCCAAATCCAGTGTTCTTCCTGCTACTCCAGTGGCTTCTCTTTGCTTTTAGAATAAACCCCAAGTCCTCCACGGCTGATGAGGCCCTGCAGCCTTCTTTAAGCTCAGTCTCCCCCTGAGTCAGAGCCACCGTGGCCTTCTTGCTCTTCCTTGAACACTCTAAGCTTATTCCCACCTCTGGGCCTTTGCACTTGCTATTCCTCTGCCTAGAAATTTGCTCCTCACCAGCCAGGTCTCAGCTCTAGTATTACCTTCTCAGAGAGGCCTTCCTTGGCCACCCAAGATAAGATAAGGATTTTGTTGTGCTCATACACCACCTGAAATAGTCTTATACATTCATGGTCTGTTTATTGTCTGTGTCCTCCGTGAGGGCGGTTACCTTGCTGCGTTGCTCACCCCACTAGGTTCAGTGCCTGGAACAGTGTCTGGCTCAGAGTGGCTGTTGACTAAATGGATCCATGTCTCACGGCTCTGCCTGGATGTGTTAGAGGGTGAAACTCTAAACTCTCATCTTTGAAGAGAAGAGGTGGGGGCTCTAGGGTTGGTGGGGAGGTGAAGGTATTGGGGGGAGCACTGGAGGGCACCAGGAAAGCTGGGGGCACCAGAAATAGAAGGTGCAGACAGCAGCCTGCTCCCAGAAGCTGGATCCAAGAGAGGCTGAAGCTGGGAGGCCCCTCCCCACCCTTGTCCTCACCGGTGCCCCCCACCCCCCATGCTTCACACTCATTTCTTTCCCGGAGTCAGTCTCATTTGCTTTCCCTAAAAGCCGCTGGAGGAGCCAATATGTACGTGATGAATATTTCATCTCCTGAGCGTGGGTTTTCGGGAGAGCTGCGATCACCTGGGGAGGGAGTGCTGCCCAGCTGTGCCTGGGAAGGAGGGAGCTAGAGGGGAGGGCACTGGCAATAAGGTCTCAAAGATGTACGTTCCAGGGCCCACCCACCTGCCCCCACTGACCCCCTTGGCGTTGGGAGGTTCAGAGGAAGTGGGGCAGCCCTGAAGCTGAGGCACAAGTCCTTCATGCTCCTTGTGGCTCGCAGCCCCTCCTTGGGGTTCACCTCTACTTGGTGGCAGACTTTGCTATGAGCTCAGAGGCTCCAGTTGCCCAGACTGAGGGTGCAGATGGCTTAGCAATGGCCAAAGGTGTGGAGTATGTCCTGGTCCTCATAGATAGTGGCTTCTCAACTGAGAATCCTGTGATTCCTAGAAAGGAAGGAGGGGACAGATAAAACACTCAAGGGTAGGGAAGAAAGAGGAATATGAGCAATCTGGCCACTCCTGTCCCTGTCCCCTGTCCATCCATAAGCCCTCCATTGTACTCTCTCCTCCTCACCCATAACCATGGCTTCCATATAGTCATGGTCAAGCTGAGCGTCTCCAGCTCTGGAATCTGATGATCTTGGCTGCCAGTTCTCTCTTCCTTCACCAGGCAAGTGACCTTTGAAACTTTCTAAGCCTAGTTTACCCATCTGAAGAATGATGTTGTTCATACTGTCTGGCAGGGTGACTCTGAAGTTTCAAAGAGTTAAGGCAGGACGGAGGGGCCAGCAGAGTGTCTGAACTCAAGAGATTCAGTGTCTACAACACACACACACACAACACCACTGTTGCTCTATCAGCCACCTTGGGTTAGAAAACAAAGGACCATCCATACCTTCTCCTTCACCCGAGCTGTCTCTCCTCTCCCTCTTCCCTCTCCGCTCCCTTGCGGCCCACCTACTCCACAACCTCAACCTTGAGCCTCTGCTCCCTGAGGAACGGCTGAGGGGGAGGCATCTTGCTTCCTGGGCCTCAGGCAGCCTTGGGGCAAGATGACCCCTTGCTGGGACCCCCTGACCCCCAGCCCCAACCACTACAGCCAGAGCCTGTCCCTCCCCCACCAACCAGGAGCAATCCCATCCCTCCCGTCCCCACCCACCGCATTACCCTCTGAATACTCTCATTATACCATTACTAATTAGGGCTGCTCAGCAAATTGTCGGCTGCATTAGAGGGAGACAGTGTGTGGGAGCATATGGCATAATATCGTATTAATGAACACTCTAAATTCAAACCCGGGTCAGCTGCTTGCTTCTCACTGGTGTCACCCACGCTAAAGGGAGGGATGGGGGAAAAGCAGTCAACCTTTCTCTTGCTTTCCTTGCCTTTCTCCAAACACACATTCCCCAGCATGGGCTGGGCTGGCGGAGGTTTTATCCTAGCTGGTAGAGGTTTTATCATATCTGGAGAATGGGGAGAGAAATCTAAGAGTCTGGGCCTACATGGGGCTGTAGAGGAGATTCCCTTCCCACTCCCCCTCCCCAGTGATGTATAAATGTACATTTATATGTGGTTGTGAAAAATATTCATTCATAATAATAATAAGCCACGGCCTGTATGCCAGGCTTTTCACCTTGATTACTTCTGTTGTGGTTAGGTGCCATAGAGTCAATTTTCAACTCATAGTGACCTCATGTGACAGAGTAGAAATGCCACATAGGGTCTTCTAGGCTGTAGTCATTATGGGAGCAGATTGTCTCCCTCAGAGCTGCTGGGTGGGTTTGAACCACGAACTTTTCAGTTGGCAGCCAAGCTCCTAACCACTGTGCCACCAAGGCTCCTTTGACTGCTCCTATGTTTCCCAATATCGCCATGGAGGGAGGGATTAGTACAGAGGAGCAAGCTGAGGGCCTCAGAGGTTACTGGCTTTCCCAAGGCTGCATAGTGGCTGAACTGGAGAGTCAATTTTTACTTGTAGAGCTCAAACCAGCAAACCTAAGGGTGGACGATGGTGTTTCTTCTTCTTCTCTCTTTCCGTCTCCTCGTTCCCACACAGAGTGACAAGTTCATACGAGTGAGTCTTAGAGGTGCCCTCCTGCCTCCCTGGATCCTAAGGGGAGGAGGTGAGGAGGGAGATATTCGTGAGTGGGGGTTAGGTGGGGCCAGTCTGGGGATACCTTGGGGAAGAGGTGAGCTCTGAGAAAGCTCTGAGAGGGGATGGAAAAATGTGAACCAAAGCTGCCTTCTCCCCTCCCACCAGCCAAGGAGAGCAGGGCATGCAGACGCCTGGGCCTGAGACTGCCCAGAGCACCAACTCTGCCAATTTTAAGTCAAGGATGAGCCTAAGGCCCTCTCCAGGCGGTTTGTCTTACTGATAGGGTGATGTCAACTAACGGGATAACCGGTCTCCTGAGCTTGTAATTCCTAATTTTACCTCAAGTTGAATGGCTGTGCCATGCCTGCCTAACCCAGAGACTGGCCGCTCAGGTACAGTCTCCCGTCTTTGCCCCAGGCTCGTCCTTGCCCTGTTCAGAGTGTCCCTCAACTTTGTCTCCGCTGGGAACCCTGATGAAGACCACAGAGCCCTTGACATCCAAGAGCGCCGTAAACCAAAACCAGACCAGTTGCTGTTGAGTTGATTATGACTCATGGTGATCCCATGAGTTTCAGAGTAGAACTGTGCTCTGCAGGGTTTTCAATGGCTGTGATTTTTGGAAGTAGATCGTGGGCCTTTCTTCAGAGGTGCCTCTGGGTAGATTCCAGTATCTAGGGACTCATTTATGCTATGTTCACCACGTTGAGGAGTAGGTCTCTCCATCAGCGAAGGGGGAGGTGGGGGAATCTGGCCAGATTCCCACCAAAAAACACCTTCTCCCACCCACCCCAACTCTGGTAGCTGGGTTCCTTAGGACGAGACATCCTTTGGGCATCTTGTGTGTATACAGGTGCTCTCTGCTAGAAGTCAAGATTGGAATTGGCTTCACAGTGCAAGCCGCTTCCAGACCCTTCTCTGACTTCAGACTTTGTAAATTCAATTCCTGACACCATTCCTGTCTCCCTCACCAGGGAGCTACGTAGGTCAGCAGATACTCCCTGTCCAAAAAAGGGTATATTAGGACACTTTGTTTGCCAGACCCTGGTCCAAGCATTAGAGGCCCCAGGATGAGCCCCTCCTCTTCCCTCACCTCTCTGAAGTCTGACACCAGCATTCAGGTTTTCTCCACCTCTGGGGTGTGTATGATGTGTATGTGTGGGAAGTACTGGGATACTAGGGGGCTGACTGCCTTAGCAGGACCCCAGTGGGGAATTAGGGAGGAGTCACCAGACCTTTCACCTCCATGTTGCTGCAGGTCTCCAGGGAGCACCTTGTCTCTTTACTCTTCCATCTGTGAAACGGATGTGTTGGATTGGAGGATACTTTTGTGGGTCAGAGAAAGACCTACCCCCTGAGGCATGAGGCTCAGGCTGAGCCGAGCTGAGCAGAGCAACCCCTCCCCCCCCCACTCCACCCCCACTGAAAAGAAAGAACAGTGAGGACCAGGGACTACCCCTCCCCCGGCCTATCAGACAAGGGTAGAGGCTGGGTACCCCTAAATAATGCCCAGAGACCCCCCACTGGGGCACCAGAAGCTGCCCCGCCCACCGACCTGTAGCGCCCACCAGAGACGCCCCCGACAGGGAACTAGAATCCAAACGCGGGAGCCAGGGCAGGAAGCGAGGCAGTAACCCCTTTCCTCCAGCGGCCTCGGCCACTTCGGGGCCACCTCCTATGGCCCACCCGTGCACCCGCAGCCACTCTGGCCCGCGTCCCCGCGGCGCTCTCCAGTCCCGCACCCTGCCCACTGCCACTCGCGACGCGGTCATAGGATCGTTTTCCTTTGTCTCAACCCGCAGATCCCCTCCCTCCTTCCCACAGCTCTCCTGGCAGGGGGCCCAGGAGGAGGAAATAATTGTCGCCCCTCCCAGCCCGAGCCGACGGGGCTGAACACAGGGGTGTCATGAAGTCATCGATGCCCAATTACTTTATCTGGCCCTCCACAAGCCATAAACACCGACATCCCCCGCGGCTGGAGCGGCCCCCACCCCCACCACCCTGTAGGGGAATAAACAAACCCAGGAAAGGTGTTGGCTGTCCTCTGGATTTTAGAAGCAGCTTGTCCAGACTTGCCTGGGTGTGGGACGCTCTCATTCATCTCTCCAGAGGCAATAATAACACAGTTCTATGCTGAGGCTTTGGCTCAGCTAAGTGTGTGTGAGTGTGTGTGTGTGTGTGTGTGTGTGTGAGTGTGTGTGAGTGTGTGTGTGTGTGTGTGTGTGTGTGTGAACGCTGTTCACCAAGATTCCAAGGAGGCTTGGCCTCTTCCGCAGAGAGGAGTGGCTGGGCTAGAAGAGAGCTGAGAGGTCATCTCCCTGGAAGCCTGAACTGGGGACCCTTAGATATGAGGTGACTAGCCCAGGTGACAAAGCCAGCAGGATAGAGCCCCAAGTCTGGGTAAAATGCACTTTCCACAAGTGACCCCTGTCACTAGACCCTATTCAAGGACCCCCTAAAACCAGCTCCCCAATCTTACAGTTTGCAAACAGCTTTGTCCCACTGTTCCTACCCCAAGGTCTAGGACAGGATTGACTACATCATTTGCTGTGCCCTGTGTAAAATGAAAATGAGGAGCCCCTTGTTAAACATTATTAAGACTTTCAAGACAGTGACCCAACCAAACCCATTGCCGTCTGAGTCGATTCCAACTCATGGAGACTCCATGTGTTACAGAGTAGAACTGCTCCATAGGGTTTTCTTGGCTATAACCTTTATGGAAGCAAATCACCAGACGTTTCTTCCAAGGCACCACTGGGTGGGTATTAACCACCAACCTTTCGATTAGCAGCCAAGTTCTTAACCATCTGTGCTACCCAGGTACCAGCAGAGCATTAAACCAAGGACGGGTCCCTTCTAAGTGCTGAGCTCTGTGCACAGATCACCAGTCCATGAACCTGCCTTGGGCTAGGACCATGCCAATTTATCTCCCCTGCGGCCATGAAGGCCCTGGGTAAAATCCCTGCACACATTCTAGAAGCTTTCCAACCCAGAATCAGGCTTCTACAACTGTAGTCACAGCCCCTGCTGAGCACAGTGGGTCTGTCAGTCCAGTGACTTCAGCCTAGGAAAGGGCATTGGGTCAGCATCCTGGCCCTGGGTCGGCCCCCAGAATCTGGGTGGTGTAAATGGTTAAGGTGCTTGGCTGCTAACTGAAAGGTTAGAGGTTCAAGTACACCCAGATGCACCTCAGAATAAAGCCCTGGTTATCTACTCTGAAAATCAGCCATTGAAAAACCTGTGGAGCACTGTTCTACTCTGACACAAATGGGGTAGCCATGAGTCGGAATTGACTCTACGGCAACTGCTTTGGTGTTTCCTCAGTGTTTCTGTGTGCTTTGGAGAAGGCATGGGCATGCATGTGTTGTGTACTTTTGTGGGTGTATAACAGTGTGTGTACAGGGAATGCCCTGTGCAGAGCGTTTCCTCTGTGCACGGGCTGCACATACTTCTGTGTGTGCACTCAGAGCCCGAGTGCAAGGTGGGTATGGGATGCTGATCCCTCCCCACCGGTGCTGCCCCCATGGGTGAGTGTCCTGGCCTCTGCTGTGGAGGGCATGTTCCTATCCTCGGGCATTCTGCATTGGAATTCAGGCCCTTGCCAGCCTGGTCCCTGCTCACTAACTATAAACTATCTGATTTATATTCATTAACCAGTACTAGACAGAGGCAGGCGCAGTCAACTTCAGTGCGGGACATGCCTCCATCGACAGCCGGACTGCATTTCAGTTAATTAAGGGGCTGTAATTGTTGTCCAGGACAAGGGTCCCGAGGGCACAGGCTTTGTAAATAACTACCCTCCACTGCCCCCTCTCACCTCGCTCCTCCCCTCCCCCTCCCTTTGCTCGCTCTCAGGACTCAGAAGGCAGGTAAAAGGAGCTGGGGCAGGAAGGAAGGCTGTAGGGTTTGAGGGTAAAGACGTGGGGCAGCCCCACCTACACCTGCCCCAGAAAGGCCACAGTTCTGGGGCCTGAGCAATGCGTCATTTGATTTCTTGATTGCTGCTTTCATGGGCGTTGATTGTGGATCCAAGTAAAGTGAAATCCTTGACAGCTTCAATCTTTTCTCTGTTTATCATGATGTTGCTTATTGATCCAGTTGTGAGGATTTTTGTTGTCTTTATGTTGAAGTGTAATTCATACAGAAGGCTGTGGTTTTTGATCTTCATCAATAAGGGCTTCAAGTCCTCTTCAGTTTCAGCAAGTAAGGTTGTGTCATCTGCATATCACAGATTGTTAAAGAGTCTTCCTCCAATCCTGATGCCCCATTCTTCTTCATATAGTCCAGTTTCTTGGATTATTTGCTCAGCATACAGATTGAATAAGTATGGTGAAAGTATACAACCCTGACACATACCTTTTCTGATTTTAAACCACGCAGTACCCTGTTGTTCTGTTCATACGACCTCCTCTTGGTCTAAGCACAGGTTCCTCATGAGCACAATTAACTGTTCTGGAATTTCCATTCTTTACAATGTTATCCATGATTGGTTATGATCCTCACAGTTGAATGGCTTTGCATAGTCAACAAAACACAGGTAAACATCTTTCTGGTATTCTCTGCTTTCAGCCAGGATCCATCTGACATCAGCAATGATGTCCCTTGTTCCACGTCCTCTTCTGTATCCGGCTTGAATTTCTGGTGGGGCTGAGGTCCTGGAAGCCTGGATTGTACTGCCCAAACTGGCTAAATCTGGGAAGACAGGACTCACCTCCACGCACGCACTGCGTGCACACACATATGCACACGTACACATGCACACACCTCCGGGCCCAGCCGTTGATGCTCTTTCCCTCTCATCTGCCTACCTGCCCAACCCATGAGCTCAGCCCTGGAAACTGGGCACCGGGCAGGCTTGCTGGCATCTACCAGGCACTGGGGAATTTGAGGGGGCAGGGCAGAGAGCTAAACAAGAAGGAGGTGTCATCTCACCAGCCCAAAGAAATGGAGGGGTGCACCTCTTACAGACTCTAATGAGAATAGATAGTGGTGATGGTTGCACAACACTGTGAATGTAATTAATATCACTGGACTGTACACTTAAAAATGGTTAAAATGACAAATTTTATGTTTTATATATATACATACACACACACAAATATATATGCATGTATTTTTTTTTTTTACCACAATTAAAAATGGTTGGAAAAAAAAAATAGAATCTAATGAGGAATGCTTGTCCTGTTTGGAACTCCCAGACGAAAGGATGAGGCTGAGTCCTAGCCCCCAGTCTTATAGGGGAGTGGGAGGGCAATCTATGTCCTTCAGGAGCTCCCACTTTGGTAGGAGAGGGTCCTTCCTGTCAAGAAGTTCCTGGTCTAATGTGGAGCAGGGGGGATGGTGGTCTGGGAAGATGAGAGTCTGACGAGGGAGGCGCGTGCCAGAGACACACAGAGTAACCAGTGTAAATAGACATCAAGCAGACGAGCAGGCCATCTCTGAGAATACAGCAAAGCAGGAAGGGCCTCCTGGAAGAGGGGAGTCTTGGGCAGGACTTTGAATTAAGGGATGATCCAACCATGTGAGCAGATGAGCTTTGCTGGAGATGTATTGCACCCAGCTATTTTTTCCATAGATATTCCCAAGTGCCCACTATGTGCCAGGGATAAAATGGGAGATAAGACTTCTCTCCCAGAAAGCAAAGTGTGGGAGAGAGCGTGTGCACTCATGTGTATACATGCATATGTGTGTGCGGGTTGTGTGTATGTATATGCACATGCTATTTGTGCATGCTTTTCAGGTAGCTAGTGAGTGACTGCTACGTTTCAAACACCCTATGGAGCACAGGACAAAATAGCAAGCATGACAGGTGGTATCTCTGTCCTCATGGAACTTACATTCATCCATGTATGTATGTGTACGCATGTGCTTACAGTATGTGTCCACGTCCTGTGTACGTGTATCTGTCTGTGAGTGTGCAGGCCCCTGAAAGCAAACTCCTTTCAGTCTGCTCGAGGCCTGAGCCAGAACTAATACTACCTACTGTGTCAGGTGGGCACCCACCTTGTGACCCTTCCCACGCGATTATTATCTGCTGACAGTTTTGAACCTGTGACCACTTCTGCTTACACCCCACCATCCTCATCCCTTGCCGTGTGTCCAGGGAACACACACGTGTTTTGTTTTCAGCCCAAAAGATATCAGCTGCCCTTGAATCACTGAATAATCACCCAAAGTCAAATCAGAATTGATTTTTGGTTGACCTCTCTTGCGGTTTAGGGTCATCCGTGCCCAACTTCTCCTTGACCCCACTCCCACCCCATCCCAGGCATGATCTCAGTGTTGACCACAGCTTTAAAGTGGCTTGAGTTGACAAGATGCCCCTGGAAGCAGATATTTAACTTGGATCTATCTCAGGAGTCTAGCAAAGAAGAGAAAATGAGTTTCCATGTCCGTCCCCCACCAGCCTACACCCATTTCCACCTAACAGTCCTTATCTGAAAGAAAAATTAGAGAGTTATTAGGAGTTTCATTAGGGGTGAGCAGGTTGGTAATGAAATTACATTTCAGCTCCTTCTCAGCCCCTGTAAGTATTAAGTGGTTTGATCAATGGTGTTCATACAATTAATTCTGCCTGATTGCGGAGAGTGACTACATTGACAGTTGGGTTTCACACCTCGAACTTAGTCTCTTAGCCAAACGTGCCCTCAGGAAACTTGAAGGGTGAGGGTGGGGGCCCCTGTCAGCCAGGACATTTGCTGAATGCCGCATTCATGCTCATAGAGACGATTTTTTCTTTAAGCTTAAGGGAAACTTAGGTGTCAAACCACAATTAAATGATTGCATTCTAGAACGGGAGAGATGAGCTAACCCACCCTCTTCCCTCCAGTTTATTGATTTGACCAACATTTCTCGAGCACCTGCACCAGCTCTAAGCCATAGTCCATTGCAGGCAGCAGATACCCGGCCTCCCTTCCTGGGACGGGGCAGCATAACCGTCTTCCCTCACGCCCCCTGCACAACATCCCAGGTATCAAGAGAGCCTTCCTCATATCCCACTCAAATCTTGGCTGCTTTAATTTAATCTACAGACTGTGTTGGGTCTTCGGGGGATGTGGAAGGCTTCTCGGTATGGCCCTGCATGAAACAGTAGTACTGACAGCAAAGGGTGTGTTCTTGAAGCTGGGGAATCTCCAATTTCTGGGACCTGGACCACCAGGACGTATTTCCTTGCTATGACCCCGCTCCCACCTCACTTTCCCATGGTCTCTAGACACACTGCTCTGGCAGGGGTGAGGTCAGCCTTCATACACCAGGGCTTCTTGCTTGCACTGGCTCTTTACACAATTTCAGAGTAAGCCCTGCTTCTGGGTATTATCCCCCCAGGAGAGCCTGAGTTTCCTGGAAGGGAAGGCTGCAAGAGGGTTGGTACCAGTAAGATGCTGGGACAGGGCTATGGAAAGCAGAGAGGAGACAGATGGGCTAGGACTTGGAGACATGAAAAGTTATGACAATAACAGCAGCTATATTCTTTTAGGATTTCCTAGGTGGTGCAAATGGTTAACATGCTTGGCTGCTAACTCAAAGGTTGGAGGTTTGTGTCCACCCAGAGGAACCTTGGAAGAAAGGTGTGGTGATCTACTTCTGGAAAATCAGCCATTGAAAACCCAATGGAGCACAGTTCTACTCTGATACACACAGGGTCACCATGAGTCAGAACCTACTCAATGGCAACTGGCACTGGTACATACTTTGAACTCTTGAGAAGGGGCACACACTGTCTTACAGGTACCATTTCAGGAAATCTTCCCAACTGCCCAAGGAAGTAATTGTTCTTTTATCTCCTTTTAGCAGATGAGAAAATTGAGGCTTAGAGGGGTTAAGAAAACCTTTCCCAGGTCCATACTGCTAGTAAGTGGTGGGACTGCCTAAGAGGGTGGAAAAGAAACAAGTTTTCCTTGCTCAGTTTGGGCCCACCCCACCACCCCAGAGACCTCCTCCTTCGGGAAGCCCTGCTGTAGCACAGATGGAATGTGAGGGGTTTGCCCGCAGCCCCTGGGAACCCCCATCCCTCATCCATGCCTGTACTCCTTTCTCAGCATCAAGAAGACCTTGGTTTTTTGCTGTCTTATCTATTTGTATATTCCAAGCAGTACTTCTGTTGGGTGACAGCACTGGGCAAATCACAGCACATATGTGCACGCACCTCACCCCCGCCCCACACCACACGTACACCCTGCACTGCAGCACCAGGGGTTAACAAAGACTTCCAAGGAGGAAAGGCTTCTGTGCTGCCTAACTGGCAGGATGTGCTATGGGTGAGGAAGCCAGTTGGTTAAAGCCTCCAGTGAGGGGCTCCTGAGCCAGGGAGGTAGTATTTCACCTGGGAGGCTGAAAAGGAAGGAAAGGAAATAGCTCTTGGACCCTCCTTCTCTTCTTTGATAACCTTTCTCCAGACTTCCAGCCCAACAACCATAGTGACCAACAATTTAAAAAAAAAAAAAAAAATTGCTGTCAAGTCGATTCTGATTCATGACAACCCTATATGTGTCAGAATAGAACTGTGCTCTATAGAGTTTTCAGTGGTTTACTTTTCTGGAAGTAGATCACCAGGCCTCTCTTCCAAGGTGCCTCTGGGTGGACTGGAACCACCAATCTTTCAGTTAGCAGCCAAGCGCATTAACCACGTGCACCAGCCAGGGATACCAAATGACCAACAATAAGGGGATTTAGTCTACCAGTTTCCACACATTATGCAGCATCAACAACACACAACACAGGGATGTGTTCATGATGTATTGTTAAGGGAGAAAAATAGGATGGAAAAAATGTGTGTTGGCATGTATGTGCTTGTGTGATGTGTGTCTGATGAGATCAGACTCCAGTGCCCAGCAGTATCCACACATCATCTTGCTTAGTCCTCATCATAATTTTGTGGGGTAAATACTATTATTACATTCTTCTTATAAATGGAGAAACTGAAGCCCAGAGAAGCTAGTTAACTCACCCAAGGCCACACAGCTAACAAACGGTGAAGTCGAGTTTCTGTTCTAGACACTCTGGCTCCTGCGCCTGTGCTCTTCACTGCTGCTCTATAATGATTCCATGTCATGGGCCAGCACTTTTCACTTTACAAAGAGCTTTAGTGTTCATGGTGTCATATAAAAATATTTACAACCATTCTGTGAAGCACCCATTAGTGAACCCATTTCATAGATGAAGAAGTTGAGGCTCAGAGAGATTAAGAGACTTGCTCAAAGTCACAGAGCTAATCAACTGTGGCAGAAGAAGTACTCAAACTCAGCTCTGTACAGATGCAAAGCCCTGCACTGTTTCAAGGAAAGGACAGAAACAGGGACAAGAGAAGCCAACACAGACAGACATCAAAACAGACACAGCAGAGACAGAAAGAACCAGAGCCCTAAAAAGGGGAAGGAAAAGCATTCGCCTCCCTTTGCCTGACTCTATTCAAATGTAGAGGGAAAAAAAAATCATTTTAAACAGGTATGCCTTGCAGCCTTGCATTTAAGAAAAATGCATGGAATTAAGTTCCTAAAAAGCTAGGAAAGCTGAACCAAACCATCACTGGGGCTTGAAATGAGATTTTATGTTTTCCTCGTCTGGGCACTGATCCATCGATGGCGCCACGTGCCGGGCTCATGAAGACCACTTGTTCCTTGGGAGCCACCAGGGGCTGGTGACTCTCTGCCCATTCGGCCCAGCCTGGCCCTGCCCTGGTCGTACCAGCTGCATGCCAGCCCATCAGAGGGCTGGGTTCAGAGAACAACTGCGGGGATGTTCCAGCTCCTTGTGCTCCAAGGGTGGTCTGTGGACCAGCAGCATCAGCATCACCTGGGGATTTGCCCAGAATGCAGAGTGTGAAGCCCTACCTACTGAATCAGAATTTGCATTTTAACAAGATCCAAGGGTGATGTGTCTGCCTATCCCAATTTGAGAAGTCCTGCTTTAGCTGAAAACTGAATAGAGAAAGAACAGGCCCAGGTCTTGGGGCCCCTTCTTCCCCCTGCCCTGGGCCCCCAAGTTCTGAGCAGCTCACACACACTCTAGGAGAGCTGAGGCTTGACAGCGTGTGGCTGAAAGCACAGAGGGAAGGAGGGAGGGAAGAGGTTGTCCCCAACCTGAGCTGCTTGAGGTGACTGCCAACCACAGCCAGAGAGGGTGGGGGTGGGGAAGTTTGTCTCTGTCAGCAGATCTTTCTGGAAGGATAGTCAAGGTGCCCCTAGTTCCCTCCCCTCCCACGTGGGGACCGAGTGTAAGAACACTATGTGCAGGGATGGCAGGGCAGGTGGCCAAGGGCACTGGGTTCACCTTCCCCAGAGGCACCACAGTTCTCAGTTCTCATAGCCTGTCCCTGCCCGCTCCCAGCCCTGCACCCCCAGAGCTGGCCCCAAAGGGTCAGACCCAGGAGCTGGTTCTCTTCAGAAAGGGGAGGGCTTCATCTCCTCTGCTCCCTGCCCCAGGCCTGAAGGAGTTTCCCTCCTCCCTGCCTCCCTTTGGAAGTTTGCCTCCCCAGACTCCTGCTGAGGCACCTGCTCCTCCCCAGCCTTCTCCGGGCCACCTGGCCCACAGGCCAGTCCCTCTGACAATCCGCCATCAGGCCTGGCTCTCTACTAGCTCCCAGTACACCATCTCCTTAAAGAGACAGCTGCTCAGTGTTTCTTCAGTATAACTACCCTGAGAACACAGGCTCAGAGGTTATGGGCAGCTATGATGGTGATGAGGTTGTACCCATGGACCCCAAGCTTAGGGAAAGGAGCTGGGCTCACCCTTAGCCTCACAAGTGCAAGGGGTTTTCAGCCCTGACTGCACCCTTAAATCACCTGGAGAGCTTAAAAAGATATACTGATGCCCGCGGCCCAGCCTAGGCTAATTAAGTTTGAATCTCTTGGGATGGAGAGGGGGAAGTGGGTGAGGAGGTATCATTTTAAAATATTACTGATGTGCAGCCCAGGTCAAAATAACCACTAAGCCCGTCCATCTACCACACTTTACTGATAAGGAACTGTGCCCAGATAATAATGACGTTGCTGCATCCCAAGAGAAGGGCTCACTCAAAAGAAGGGTTCCACAACACAGCCAAGACTAGAACGTACTCAAGCAACACAATGGGCTCCGTGCAGTCTACCAACCTCCGGTGTAGGTGCGGAACGAGGAAAAAGGGCTAATCCTTGCCTGGGTGGGAGACCCCTCCTCTCTCACCCACTAACTGGATGTAGGGAGTGGGGGGCCTGGGACTGCCCCCTCACAGCAGTGTGACCCTGGGTAAGTTACCTCACCTCCCTGGCTCTCAGTTTCCTCACTTGTTGAGTCCACCTGGCTCATGATGACCCCATATGTGTCAGAGTAGAACTGTGCTCCACAAGTTTTCAGTGGCTGATTTTTCGGAAGTAGATCACTAGGCCTTTCTTCCGAGGTGGCTGCGGGTGGACTTGAACTGCCAAACTTTCACTTAACAGCCGAGTGCATTAACCATTTGCACCACCTAGGGACTACAAAAATAAGGATACTAACACCTGACTTACAGAGTTGTTGTGAGGATGTCTGACACAGAGTAGGTGTTCAATAAAATGTTGCTGCATAAATGAATGTATGCATGACTGAATGAATTCATACTTGGCAGTTCCCTGGGGAAGGGTATGGTGTGCTCTACTTAGAAATCTAAGACCCAAAAATCAATCCTCAGAAAGCCCTGGTCCTCCAAGGCCTGAGAACCTTTGAAACTTCTACTGGGAGGATGGAGGCGGGAAGATCAGGCAGCGGGAGGCTTTTCTTCTGGGGCAGAGTTTCTCCACATGGATGAGGCCCCAGGATTTCAGGGCAAGGTGTGGGTGACTCGACAGAAGACTAAGCACTTCATTCATCTTCTAGCCACCTCCTGCCCCAGCCCTGTTCCGCTGGAGTGCCTCTGGCCCCCACTATGGGAGGGACTGGGATGCTCACCTTCCCTTCACCCCTCTCCCCTGCTGGGGCCCGGCCAGGGCACCTGTGGGGTCACCGAGATTCCTACACTGAGCCGTGCTGGGGTCACAGAGATGCTGGCACGGCCAGCCCCCGGGGTGGGGGAGCCGAGCAGGGCCCCCCTTCTGTGCAGGCCAAGGTAAGATGTAGCCAGAGAAGGAAGAGGAGGGGAGGGCCCTCTCAGGGCTGGTGACAGATAAGAGGCCTCCTCTGAGGGCTGGAGGAGAGGGGGAGGTGAGGGGAAGTCCCTCCCGGCATCCTCCCTGGCCACAGGCACCTTCCCAGGTTCTCAAACCTTTCTTGCCTGCTCTGCTTCGCTGCTTCTGCTGCGCTGCCGCTCACCCCTCCATTAAAGCTGTGATTCCTGGTCTCCTTCCCTCTAATTTCCCACCTCCTCCCCATGGCACCCCCACCTCCAGTGCTGGCTCCCCCTACCCCGCCATTACTGGGGAGTCCCCACCCTACCCCAGCACAGCCCTGGGTCACAGATGCGACAGGGCAGGGCCCACCCTAATCCACTCCTTAATCGCTGATTTGATGAGACAAAAATCCTGCAGATGGAGAGATCAAACTAACTGTACTGGGGCATGAAGTGGGGGCAGGGAGTATCTCCTGGGATCTGACCCGCCATCCTGAGGCAGGAGGGAGGGTGGCTTGTTTTCCTTCCTTGAGCAGGTACAAAAGAAGCCACATTAACACAGCCTTGTCTTTGAAGCTTGCCTTTGAAACCTGGACTGCTGGGTCTGTGCCAAGTGGGCCCAGACGCCAGTGCCCCCTCCCCAGTATACCCCACCCAACCCTCCATCCCTGTGGCTGTGGCTTCCGACTCACAAGATCAAAGGGTCCTGGCCCCTCCCCACCATGCAGTCTTGAGTCTTAGGTTGGGAGTGACTGTCAGGGTGGGGCATGTAGGCTCCCCTGCCAGCGTGCCAGCTCAGATTACAGAGGATTCCAAAATACATACACTCCCAATTATGTGTCAGGCGTCTACTGAGGGCTAGATGCCTTCACGCCTGTGGAGGGCCTCATTTCTTCCTCATGGTTGTTATTGTTTCTTGGGTTCCATTTTACAGATGAGGAGTTGGAGGCTCTGAGGTTGAATAATTTATCCAATAAGTCAGGATTGGAAACCTTCTGATTCCAAATCCAAGGTTATCTCTCCATTGGAAAGTCCTACCCTCAGTCTAAAGATGGAAGATAACTTCCAGTTCCCAGTCACCAACCCAGTTATATGCTTCAGTCAAAGCCAACATCTCAGAAAAGGCTGTCCCTTTTTTATTTCAAAGTGCACTACTTTCAGGGGGTCCCTTTTCCTCCTTCCCCCACCTCCATAGGCAGGATGGACACCTATCTAAGGTTCTACCAGGAAGCCCAATTTTCCTTCTCCTCCAGGCATGCCAGCCCTTGCTTCACCTTTGTATTTCTGGTGTGTGTGTGGGGGGGGTGAGCAGGAATACACCAGTCTCACCATAGAACTCCCCCTCAGAGCGCTGGAGTGGTGGGAGGGACCAGCCCCTGGGCAGGGACTCATACTCAGCTCCTTCCCAGGTGAAGAGAGGCAGGGTATTCCCACCCCACCTCCCCCCATATCTACTTTCTCTCAACCTCTCCACTTAACCCTCTGGCTCCTCTCTTCCTCCCACCACCCCATCTTCTGGCCCCTTACCTCCTCTAGACTACTTGATCAAAGGCAAGAATATGGGAGCCATTAATGAGCTCCTCCTCCTCCACCTCCTCTTCCCCTCCCCTCCTCACCCCTTCTTGTTCTCCCTCTGCCAGGACACAGATACTGTTCTCCAAAGGGGAACAGACTGGGTCAGTGATGGAAGGCCTACTACATCAGTGCCCTCGTTTTACAAATGAGCAAGATGAGACCCAGAGAGGGAGGGTGACTTTCTCAAGGTCATACAGCAAATTAGTGGTTGAGCTGGAATCAGGGCAATATACCTTTGGAAGCCTAAACAATGAAGAGATTTTGGTTTCTTTCCCAGCACAGGCATTTCAAAAAAGAAATAACATTAAGCTCTAAAACACAGAACTTGTAAAAATCAACACTATTCAACAAAACTTTCTGCAATGATGGAAACGTTCTGCATTTGCATTGCCCAGTGTGGTAGCCAGTAGCCACATCTTGTGCTTAGTGGCTGTTGTATTGCACAGCTCAGAGCTATCTGCTAAATTAACAGCACTTCTTTCTAGATTTTCTACTTTTAAAATTCCAGTTAGGTTCACCAAAGCTGAACTTCTGGGTTTGGGTTTTGTTTTTGTTTTAGGGGTACCCTAAACCACTAAGTCTGCCTGCTGAGTAATCTCATCCTATCTGGAACTCAAATCTGGGTGTGTAAAAAGGGACAAATGATATAAAGAAAATTCTACGGGGTGTCAGAAGAGGGATAGATCATACCCAGTACAGGGGTAAGAGGGCCACCTGAGGGAGAGTTTCATGGAAGGGGCACTTGAGGTAGATCTTGGAGGTCTATAGGTAAGATCAGTGAGGAGAAGCATCCCAGGCAGTTGGAACAACATAAGCAAAGGCACTGAGGCAGGAAGTGCAGGGTACGTTCAGGCTCAATACCCAGTGCATGGGATGCATACAGGCTCAGCAAGACATAGATTTCCTAGTCCTCTTTCACCTTGTCATGTTCTGACCATTGTCCAGTTTTGCCATGGGGGCCACTGTGTCCCTGTCTTCTAGAGATGATGGGAAGGCAAAGGGGAAAGCAAGGAGGAAAGCCAAACTACCATGGGCCATGTGAGAACGGAACAGGATGAGGTCTCCCTACCGGCTCTCCTCATCTGCATCCTGACTCTGGTAGAAAGACCTGAAGACTGGGACTGATGCTGAGGCCATTTAGAGTCACAGCCCAAAGAACTTTGGAGTCCCAAACTCCCCACCTAAGGTTTTCCCCAGGGTCCTCAATAACAGCATTTTATTCCAGGGGGTTGAGAGTAAGTAGACATCCCCTCTACAGTCAGGTTAAACTTCTAAGAATTGGAGATCCAGAAAATATAAACAACTGTAAATTAATATGACAAAGAAACAGAACTTGACAAAAATGGGGGTAAAAAATACAAACAGGCAATTCACAGGAAAGGAAATCCAAATAAATGATCAATAAACATAGGAAAAGATGATCAACCCCATTACTAATCAGGACAATGCAATTAAAACAACAATGTGACATCTTTTCAAATAATTAGGTTGGCAAAAATTAAAAGCCTGGCAATACTCATGTGTTGGTGTGGATGTCAAACAATTTGGACACTGTTGGGAGATTATAAATCAATACTATCTCTTTAGAGAGCAATTTGGCAATATCTTGTAAAGTGCATGATGCTCATACCCTATTGTGGTAGACTGTTATACTGGTGGTCCCCAGTGAACCATATCTCGCAGTATCATCCACACCCTTGAATAGTCTCCTCCCATATTAACTCTAGGCCTGGCTATATGGCTTGCTTTGGCCAAGGGGTTATTATCAAGAGTGAGGGAAGCAAAGTCTTAATAAGCACTTGCACAATGGGGCTTGTCCTCTAGAACATTCCCTTGTGGAACTCTGAGACCACCATGTTGTGAGGAAGCCCAAGCTAGCCACATGGAAAGGCTATGCAGAGGACAACTGAGTATCCCATGTGAAAATCGAACGAAGACCCCAAACATATGGCCCCAGTTGAGCTGTTCCAACCAGGCTCCAGCTGTTTGAGCCACTGTAGCTAAGACCCCAGACACTGCAGAACAGAATTGTGATCAAATAAAAAGGATATTGTTTTAAGCCACTAAGTTCTGGGGTGGTTTACGATGCAGCAATAGATAACTAGTAGACCTGCCATCCAGCAATTCCATTCCTAGTTATATGCCTCAGAGAAACCTTTGCATGTGTACACAAGAAAATCTGTACAAAGATGCTTATTGTAGCCTATCAATAAATGAAGGATAAATTGAAGCATATTCCATCATTCAATGAATATGGCACAGAGCTACAAGGATAAATTCTCAAAATATACAGAACAAAGCACACAAGGCACATAAGTTTACATACAGGATGCCACTTATATAAAATTTAGAAGTATGCAAATACAACACGTGGCTTATATATTTATAATCTGTAGTTAAAGCTTGGAGGGAAAGACTAAACCCTAAATTCTGGAGGGTGGTTACCTCTGGGAAGGGAGGGAGGAGAACGAGACTGGGGAGGAACACAATATATACCTGAAGCAAATGTGGCCAAATGTTAAGATTTAACAAATAACAAAGCTGGGTAGGAGATACATGGGAGTTCATTACATTATTGTTTATAGTTGTCTCCACACAAGAATGAATTCATAATAAAAAAGATAATTTAGAAAATAAAAATGGAGGTGGGAGACTCTGAAAGGTGAAGGATAATTTTAGAGGAGATAAATATGGAGAGAAGGCTCTAATACTTCTTAGGCCTTCTTCCAGCCTTCTCCTCTCCAGGCCAGCTGCATTCCTGCCCATGGGTTCCTTAAATCATCCCATATCCTTATCACAGGGACTCCCTTTCTAAAAAAAAAGGCTTCAGCCTGAGGTTGGGAAGAGAGTACAAGGAGGCAGACTAGCAATAGGCCACCAGATCAGGACTCAGGAGACCTGAGGTCAGGTCCCAACTCTTTTACAACTCCCTGTGTGACCTTGGGCAAGTTGCTGTCTCTCTCTGAGCCTCAGTTTCATCATCTGCAGTATGAGTTTGGTGGATTAGGTCAGGGATAGTCAATCAGGCAGAGCTATCAGATTCATACTCATTCTCTCTGTCTCTACCCAAGGTGACCAGAGTCTGTCTCCATAAGAGAAGGGAATGTAGGCATCTGAAAAGCTCCTGGTGATTGTGACACCCACACCTGGCTGAGATGACATCTCAAGACCCCTCCAGGATTCTAAGATGTGGCAGGTCTACCTAAATTCTGTCAAACTTGTCAACAAAATTAATAGGGCACATCTGAGGTGTCAATTTCTGCATAGTGATGGGTGGTGGAGCCATAATTTCCAATTGGCAGAGTCAAAGGGTCTGTGACTTCACGGGAGGTGGGAGGGTCAGGGCAACATGGGACCCAGAAGTCATCAGTCATAACAACTACTGATGACTGAGTGGCCAGCATTGTGTCACGTGAGCTTGACATGTATAATCTCATCTAATCTTCACAAGACTCCCGTAAGATAAAAACTACTACTGCCATTTTATAAATGGGGGAACTGAGTTCAGAGAAGCTAGGTAACTTTCCCAAGTCGCTAAGCTGGAATTTAAACCCAAATCATCTAATTTATTCAGTCATTCAACAAATACTTCTCAAGCACTTTGTCTGAGCCAAGGCACTGTTCTAGGTGCTGAGGACAGCAGAGAGTAAGGCAAGTGTCTTAGTTACCTAATCTGCTGTAACACAAATACCACATTTGGGTAGCTTTAAAGAACATAAATTTATTTTCTCATAGTTCTAGAGACTAAAAGTTGAAATCAGGGTCTCAGCCGTGTTAATTCCTTCTTTATTGGTAGCCCTTGGTTCCTTGGCTTATAGATGATCCTCACATGGCATCTGTCTTCCCCAGTTTGTTGACAAGTTTCTGCGACTAATCTGCTCTTTTTATAACCCACCCTACTCCGGTAGGATCTAATTAATATAACGAAGAAAACCCTACTTCCAAACAGGATTACAACCACAGGTATAGGAGTTAGGATTCTAGTACATATTTTGGGGAAGGATACCGTTCAATCCATAACAGCAGGCAAGGTTTCTGCTCTCATGGAACTTACATTCCAGTTAGAGAGAGCAGTCAGTAAACACGTAAACAAATGATTACGATCATTTCAAGTAACGACAAATGCTAGGAAGACAATGAAAGTAGGTAATGTGGTTGAGAGTGTCCAAGGGACTTCCATTTCTTACAATATGATGGACTGAACACCCTGAAGGAAAAAAAACTTTCAATATAAAACACCTAGAAATGCTGGGTAAAATATCATAAACATCCTATTATAGGTACAGCTAAAAGTAAAAAAGTAAGGAAAATCCTCAGGGGTCAAAACCAAAGAAGGGCCTAGAAACAGGATGGTGAGATGCAGCTAAAGCTTCCGCCCCCAATTTTAGCAACAAGAAACTTTGAATTTTAAAGGCCTTAATAGGGACAGGAGGCAAGGCCAAAGATGGAACTGAAACACCTGACTCCCCACAAAAACACATCAAGCCAAGACCCTTGAAAAGCTACACCCTCAGTGAAAGAGTGAACTAGGGGAAAAATATCTATCTGTGTAAAGGAAATTAACAGATAAATGTGACTGCTCTTGTCTTCATCTGGACTCAGTGAAAATTAAAAAGCCTCTTCTGAGAATTCCATAACCACAGGCCTGCCTTCATGATGGCTGGGGCTCTAATGTACACCATCCATGTGGAGCAAGAAAACCCAAGGCTACGAATTAACTAAAATTAATCTAAATTGTATCAGCTCTAGGTCCATTTTAGTTAATTCATTCATTTATCAACTAGTTAATTTATAAAATACAAATCCTCTCTGGAGGGACATACCTCTCTAACCCAGACTTCTCAGGACTCTCATAAATAAAGCCACTTCAAGCATGAGCCCACATTCCAAAACTACACATCATACAAGGAAATAAGCTACCGTGAGTGAGTGTCTGCTAAAACAATGAACACCAGATTTGGATTCCTGTCAATTTCATATCATGGAGTTATTAAATAGAGAACCAAAAAAAAAATGTGTATATTTAATATGTTTAAAGAGATAAAGGAAGGAATTAAGTGTGACTAAAGAAGGCAACGTTAGACTGGGTGATCAGGGAAGAGCTTTATGAGGAAAAGACATTTGCAGTAAGACTTAAATAAAGAGAAGGAGCCAGCCACACAAAGATAATGGAGAAAAACGTGCCAGGCAGAGGGAGCAACAAGTGCAAAGGCCCCAAGGCAGGACTGAACTTGGCCTGTTAAGGAACAGAAAAGGGCCAATGTGCTGACTGTGATGACCTTAAGGGAGTGAGACACACAGGGACAGGGCTTACTTGTGCTTACTTAGTAATCTGTAGCGCACAACTTGTGCACTACTAATATGTAAGCACAAGTAAGCCCATGCGTACCTCGCTTACTGGGTAGTCCAACCCTGGTGACACAGGATGAGGTAAGACAGGCAGGAAGGAGCCCAAAGATGGGCTCTTGCAATGGGCCCTGTAGGCCACGGTAAGTCTGGTGTTTTAGTTATTTAGTGCTGCTATAGCAGAAATACCACAAGTGGGTGATCTTAACAAACAGCAATTTATATTCTCACAGTTTAGGAGGCTCAAGTCCCAATTCAGGATGTCAGCTCTAGGAGAGGGCTCTCTCTCTCTCTGTTGGCTGTTGAGGAAGGTCCTCGTCTCTTTGAGCTTCTGCTCCTGGGAGATCTTTATGGGGCTTGGCATCTCTCTTTCCCCATCTCTGCTTGCTCACTTGTTTGTTTAAATTCTTTTTCTACCTCAAAAGAGATTGACTCAATATACACCCTATACTAATCCTGTATCATTAACATAATAAAGACAACCTACTCCCAAATGGGATTATAACCATAGACATAGAAGTTAGGATTTACCACACATATTTTAAAAACAAACACAAAAAACGCCATTGCCGTCAAGTCGATTCCAACTCATAGTGACCCTATAGGACAGAGTAGAACTGCCCCATAGGGTTTCCAAGGAGCGCCTGGTAGATTCAAACTGCCAGCTTTTTGATTAGTGGCCAAGCTCTTAACCACTGTACCACCAGGGCCCCAAAACATATATTTTGAGGTGACATAACATCTAGCTTTTATTCTAAGTGCAATGCAATGGGAAGCATTCGGGGCTTTAAGCAGGAACTTGACATGATCTGATTTTCATTTATAAAGAATCACTCTGGTCACCATGTAGGGAAAGGATTATAGGGAGTAAGCATACTGACAGGGTCCATGTTAAGGCCTAAGATTCCAAGTCTCATCATCCCTAGAAAACCCTCTTTGCCCAAAGGGGTCCCTAGGGAGTATGTGTATGGAATGGGAAGAAGCTGTTGATCAGAGAGCTCAGCCATGGAGACAAGAGTAGTCTACTCTGAGTAGTCCACTCTGATCCAGCCCTATTGCCCAAACTAATGACTTCATTCATTTAGTAAAATGCTATTAAGTGTCTCCTTTGTGCCAGGTACTATATAAGCCCTGGGGATAGAGGGCAGAGAAGCCCTGGAGGAGTTTGTAGTAAACAGAAGACAGTCCATGGGAAAGTTCTGGGCCAAGGGAAGCCCAGGGTCCCTGGGAGCAGAGGGCAGGGGTGAGGGCCTGTTTGCAGGAAAGGAGCAGTGTCAGGAATGATTTCTCAGGGGAGGTGATGTGAGCTGCTCCTCTCCTCTACTTCCCAGCCCCTACCCCCTCAGCTGAACCTTCTGTGCCTCCCTTCATAGAAAGGCAGATTATAGAGTGGTTGTACCTCTCTCACACAGAGCCCTCAACTGGAAAGAGAGCTTCTCTGTGGTGCCCTGAGGAAGAAAGAGTGGAGACAGAGGCTCATGAAAATAACCACAAGCCTTAGATCCAGCCCTCTTTCACTTCCAACCTCTTGTTTAACTATCACGGCAATCTTACAGGGTCAGCAGGGAAAGTGTCATTACCCCATTTCACAGATGAAGAAACTGAGGCTCAGTGAAGTTAAGTGCCTTACAAAAGGCCTCACAGGTAAGATGTGGCTGGGCCTACACCAAAACTAAGTCTTCTGTTCCAGGGCTCTTGAAAGGACAGGTGGCCAAATAGGAGAAGGCTGAGAGGAACGTCCCCCACGTGGCCTTTCTCTGTGCGCCCTGCCCTCACTCCCAGTCCCGCTGGGGCTCAGCTGCCCTCTGCTCTCCATCAATGCTCCAGTAGCAGGGATGGATTACCCGATAAGCAAGGTACGCACAGGCTTAATCGTGTTTACTTATTAATCTGTGGAGCCCTGGTGGCGCAGTGGTTAAGAGCTCAGCTGCTAACCAAAAGGTCGGCAGTTCGAACCCACCAGCTGCTCCTTGGAAACCCTAAGGGGCAGTTCTACTCTGTCCTATAGGGTAGCTATAGGGTCTCTATGAATGGGAATCAACTTGATGGCAATGGGTTTTCAACGGGTTATTAATCTGCAGTGCACAATTTCACAGTGAAACCCATGTGGAATTTTGCACTATGGATTAGGAAGTAAATACTTAAACCCGCGCGCGTAACTTGCTTGCTGTAAACCTTTGCATACCGTGCGTACTGGTTAATCCGCCCCTGTCCCGCAGCAGGGGGTAGTGGCAGGCCATAGGTAGGAGCAGAGAAACGCAGGGCAGCCATGCCAACTTCCCAGGCCGGGCGTCCCAACTTCTCCACAAGCTTCCTAGGAAGAGTCCCCTGGAATGGGGCGCTAGGAACGAACTTTATAAAATTCTCCACAACCAGCCGAGCAGAACCTATTTTCCGTCACAATGCAATTAACGGCACCAACATTTACAAAATATGATTACAAGCGCTTTAGTTAAGTAGAGGAAAGTATATTAGATAGCAGCGAGGGGTTGATCTTAATGTGCATTTTTTCGAGAGACTTGCATTTTCTTTGTGCAAATAAAGAGGCCCTAAATTCTCCATAGGCACTAAAATCAATGCAGTGGAACCATGATAACAAACATAGGCTCCACTTTTTGCTACATCCCCCAATTAATTAAGCCTTTCACGGGCATGTAATTAGGAACATTAGCAAGTCATAAAATTGCCGTGAGTCTTTAAATTACGTGCTGGCCCTCAGCAATTTGTTTTTAATTCCTTCTGAAGACAATGGCACTGTGGGGCCCAATAGATCTTCGCAGCGGCCCACTGTGCTCTCCTTTATGGCTCCGGAGGGCCAGCCCGCCAGGGCTCCCCTCGTGGCGGCCAGGCGCCCTGCGTTTCAACTCCCAGCGCCCGGAAGCGCCAGGCATCTGGGTTCCGGCTGCCCCTCGAGCTCCCCGCTTCTCCTCCTTTGGCCTCTCTTCTCTCTCCCACTGCAGTTCCTCCTCCTCCTTCCTTGTGCTTTTCTTCCTTCTTCCGTCTTCCTCTTTCTTCCTGTTCTCCTTTTCCTCAGCTTCTCGCTTCACCTGTGCTCGTCTTCTCCCTTTAATGCCTCCTCTGACTCTTCTTTCTCCCTCCCTTCTTTTCTCATCTTTCTCCTCCCCCTTTGCTTCCTCTTTGCCTGTCTTGTGGCTTCTTCTTTCTCTTTTTTTGTTTTACTTCTCTTTTTGTCTATTTTCCCCATTATTTATACTTTCATTTTCCTTCCTCTCCTTTCTTCTTTCCACCACCTCTTTCTCATTCTTTCTGTTTCCTCCTCTCTTCTCTTCTGACTTCTTTATTTCCTCTTCTTTTTCCTTCCCCTTCACCTCCACTGTTTTCTCATGTCTCTTCCTCCATCTTTTTTCCCTGCCTTTTCTTTCCCCTGCCCACCCCCAGCTCCTGGGACCACAGCACCATGCCCTTCCCATGATCCTTCCCTACCCTTCCCATGATCCCTCCCTGCACTTCCGATCCCTCAGGAGTGAGCTGGGCACACAGGACCACCTCCCCACCTCCAGGATCCAGTTCTTGACCCCTGGAGGCCCATCCATTTCTAAAGGACCTCGGAGGCCACCTAGCCAGACCTGTCACCCCATGATTTGTGGTGTCATTTATATTCCTTGGCAGTCAAAACCCCTCAGGCCCATGGGCACAATCAAGCCCTTTTCCAAGGTTTGGTGAAATGCTGGGCAGAGAAGGACTTGAGGGGGCCCCCTTCCTCTTCCTCTGCATGGTCAGCATCCCATCCCCACTCCTGGAAATCACAAGGCTTCTGTGAAAGCTTAGTCTTCTCAAATTTTAGAGCTGGGAGTGACATTACAAAAGAGAAACTGAGGCTCATACCAAGCCAGAAGCCTAGCATCCAGGAACAGAAAGACCTACTTGTTCAGCAGTCAACCATGGTCACTCCTGCCTTCTCCATAATAGATGCAGCTACTCCTGGCAAGGGTGGGAGCTCCAGCGGCTCCACCTTGCTTGAAGACATGATGTTTACAATCAGAACAAAGAAATCTGAGGTAAGGACTGAGTTCAAATCATAATGATATCACTTTGTAATTCATTCATTCGACTAGTATTTTTTGAGTAGCTGATGCTCACTGTGCCCACTCTGCCCTCTGAACGCAGTTCCTCCCCTTGGTTGCAGTGAATGGAGTTGCCTGCCCAACCGTCTCTGCTTAACCACCTCTGGAGTCCTAGCCAGTAAAAACCACATCCCTCTTATCTTCTCTCTGGTTGTCTGCCCTCAAGCCTTGCTCATAGTGAGTGCCCTAGATCTCCATTTCCCCTGCCTACCCCAGCATCCTGTTTCTTTAACACAATGCTTTTTCTATCCTTCCTGGATCCTTTTACCTATGTGTACATCATCTGTCACCTCCATTGTCTCTTCGCCACAAACCTATGAAGTGAACAAGGCAGGTATTATTGTCCCATTTTTCAGGGGGAATAATTAAAGCTCAGTGTGTAGAAGAAACCTATTCAAGATTCAGTAGAACTCAATAAGTATAGATTAAATCCAAAAGAACCAAGCCCACTGCTGTTGAGTTGATGCTAACTCATGATGACTCCATGTGTTACAGAGTAGAACCGCTCCATAGGGTTTTCTTGGCTGTATTCTTTACAGAAGCATATCACCAGGTCTTTCTTTTCCAGTGCCACTGTGTGGGTTTGAACCACCAACCTTTAAGTTACCAGCTGATAGCAACCTGCCTGCACTACCCAGGGACCTCTAAACATAGTTTACGGGTTTGCAAATGCACCAGTCCATATAGAGCCAGGCCGTGACCCTGGGTCTTTGCAATTCCCATGCAGTGCCCTCTCCAGAACCCAACAATGCCTTCTCAGCTGATGACCCTGGCTGAGCCACCTTCCAGAGGCAGAAATAGCATCATACAGAAGGGACTGCTGACAGAAGAACATTTCGTTCCAAAACAAGGGTAACTGAACTGGCATCCTTGAAATGGTCTAGGACTATTTCATTTTTGAGTCATTCAGTCCCCTACTCCACAAAAAATCACTGAATATCAACTAAGGGCCCTGGGAAATGCAAATATAAATAAGACGATCGCTCTCCTCAAGGAGCACATGATCATGTAGGAAAGAAAAAGAGAAAGTATCCAAATAACTGTAAGGCAGGTAGCATGAAATGTCCTCACAGAGCAATGGCATATTCACTCTGGAAAGGGATTCCAAGGTCACCTGTACATCCCCCTCATTTTTCAATGAGGAAACTGAGGCCCAGAGAGATTAGATGACTTTTACAAGATCCTCCAGCTGGGTGGTCTGCCTCTTTGCTGAGCACACAGATGTCTTCATGGCTGCAGGACTCTATAAAGGACAGACAGGCAGAGGGTGGAAGGTCCTTGACAACGTATGGTTTCAGGGAATGAACACAATGTTAGTATTTTCTAATGCCGCCCTCCCTCCTCCACCAATAGAGGAAGGAGGAGTTTATGTTGGCTGTTGATCTACAGTCAGTCAAGTCCAGTCTGAAGTTACACTTCTGATTCCAGTGGGCTGGTGGGGATGCCTATCCTCCAGGCTTATGGCTGTATTTTTCAAGTGTCATTTGGTCAGATCTACATTTAAACTCCATTCCCATAGCAACTACTTCTTCATTCCTTCCAATGGTTCACAGCCACCATGGTCTCTGTGACTCTTCTCCTTACTTCTCAATCTCCTCTCAGCTTCTCCTATCACTAATAACTAACTCTTCCTCTCTATACATCCATGTGTGATGGACATTATTAGTGCCCAAGACATTTTTGGTTCTGTTTGCCTTCTGAGCACACAGGAAAATTGTACTTCCCTGTCCCACTAAGGCATGGCTGTGTGACTTGTTTGAGCAATGAAATGTGAGCAGAAATGGTGTGTGTCACTTCCAGGTGGGAGTATTTAAGGAACAATGTACAATTTTCCATGCCTACTTCCCCAGAAACTGTGGAAGCACATGCTGATCTGGAGGTGCCTCGGTGGAACTGACCTAGAATACTCAGTCACTGCCTGGAGACAGCTGCCCTGGAGAATTGCCCAGACTCAGAGCAGAATTTGCATGAGCAAAACATAGGTTTTTGTTGTGTTAAGCCACTGAGATTTTGGTGATGTTTGTTACTGCATTGTAACCTAGCTGGTCCTGACTAAGGACCAACAAAGGGACTCTGGTTGGTCCAGCTCATCTTTTTAACCCAGACCAGGCTATTAATTGAGTCAGTGTGAGGATTAGTTGCTTTTGGGTCAATTGGAGAAAACAGTTCTTCAATTTGTAAGCTCTCCATACGCAACAGAATAAATGTCTAACTCCTCATCTTGGCCTTCAAGGCCCTCTCCAATCACATTTCCTGATGCTCCCAACCCGGTTCTACGTCTCAGGCCCCAGAAACACTGAGTTTCTTCCCCATTTTCTTATTCCATCTAACCCTGTCACAAGTCATCTCTTTATACCAGCTGTTCCCTTGGTCTAAAATACTGTTCCACTCACGTGTCCTCCTGAGGAGATTATACTGATTTTTAAAGTCCCAGGTCAAATATTACCTGTTCTTTTAAGCCTTCCTGTGCCAATTCTGATGTGTGCCCCTCATAGCATTTTGCACATACTTCTTTCGTAGACTTATCATATGAACAACCTCTACTTATTCTGCAAGGCCCTGCTGAACTGCTGCCTCCTCTGGGAAACCCTCTCTGACTCTCCCCTTCTGAGCAATCTTTGCACATAATAATGGGTAGCATTGCAACAACTTGTATGTGGGTCCGTCTTCCTGATGAGGCTGTGAATACCTTGAAACCATCAACTATATCCCTAGATTGTAAGCTCCTCATGAGGTGAGCAGAATCTTAGTCATCATTTGGTCCCCTCCCATCACTCCAACACATTTCCTGACAACAACTACAGCAAGGCCACCATTCATTGAATGCTTACCATATGCCCTGCTGGGCTAAACATCATGCATAGCTGATCCCTTTGAACAAGTACTATTACTATCCTCATTTTATATCCTCCAAAACCTCAACTTTCTACTGCCTCCCCTATGGTCCCACAGAAAGTTCTCAGTAATACTCTGTTGAATGAATGAATGTTTATGAATAACTGCATAAAATTAATAAATGAATGAATGAATTCTGACTTCTACGCAAACAGGAGGTCAGGAATTTTGGTGACACATCTGTGAAAGAGCTAATGAGCACCTCCTCCCACATTCACAGATTCCTGCTTTATAAACTTCCCAGGCTGCTGGGAGTCAATGCACCGTCAGAGGTGTCCCCAGTGGGAAGGACACACATTCCACCTTGTTATGGATTGAACTGTGTCCCTCAAAATCTGTGTTGAAATCCTAACCTATACCTGTAGATGTAATCCTGTTTGGGAATAGAGTTTTCTTTGTTATGTTAATGAGGTCACACCAGCATTGGGTGTGTCCTAAACCTAATCACTTCTGACACATAAAAAGCAGATTAGACATAGGAGCAGGCACAAACAAGGGAAGACAGATGCCACAGGAAGATCATCAAGGAACCAAGGAATACCGGGGTTACAGAAACTGAGAGAAGGATTTTCCTGCAAAGCCAACAGAATGAGAGCCTTGCCCTATAGCTGGCGCCCTAAATTTGGACTTCTAGCCTCCTGAACTGTGAGAACATAAACTTCTGTTCTTTAAAGCCACACACTTGTGGTATTTCTGTTACAGCAGCATCAGGAAACTAAAACACACCACTAGCCAGCACACAGAAACCAGCAGCCCCGAGACCCCAGCCCCAGCCAGGGCCCATCTGCCTGCTCAACACAAAGGCGGGGTGAACACTGGGGGGGGGGGGGCGGGGGCACCCTAGGAGCCCAGCTTGGGGCTCTGCCAGGCCCATTTTGAGGCAGCTGCAGTCCCTCACGACAGGAGGATATGACTGGGAACCCGGTGAGCGGCGTCTAACCTTGAGTAAGTGTTTTCTTGTCGTCATCTGCAGATCGAACGCAAAGCCTGCAGAGAATACTTGGCGGAGACATATATTACAGCCAGAGCTTTTTATCTCATACATGTGACCCTGCCCATCACGAGCTGTGCATTTTATTCTCGCTGGTGGGACGAAAACCACCTCCCACTGCAGCATATATCAAGGGGAAGAATGTTGAACTTTCTTTGCATTAATATAAATAGCTGTTTAGGCCTCATTCCCCAGCCCGGGACCCTCTGTGCTCCTGTCCTTCATCTACTCTATTTGGCATTTGGCTCAAGTTTGGTTTATTTAGAGCCCAGGTCGGCGGGCTTTTACATATTAAAGGTGCATTTTAAAAGAGCATTTTCTATTCTAATTTGGGGGAGCCAAGCTCTTTAGGGCTTTCGGGAGAGAGGTGTCCACCTGATTTACATTTCCCCCATTGGAGCTGAGCCACAGACACAGACGCACATTAGAATGTAAATAATAGTGATGGATACATGTATCTTTAAAGATCCATTTTCTCTCCACTTTTTCTCTCTTTTGGGGGAGGGGACAGGCCAGGGAGGAACTGAAGTATCAAGGCTTTGGGAGCAGAGGAAAGAAATAGGAGGGAGGAAGAGGATGTGTTTCTTAGGAAGGCTGGCTTTCAGAGAGGAAAGGTGGTAGTTCAGAGGTCTGGGGCACCAGGGCTTCTGCAAGATGGCAGTCTGCAAGCTTGGAAGTCCAATCCCTTCTTTGTCTGGGGAGAGGCAACTGTGTTGCAATTAAGCCTGTATTCAAATACTGGCTCCAGTGTAACCTTGGGAAATTCACTTCACCTCTCTCAGCCTTAATATACCCGCCCCTGCTGTGGGAATGATCATAATCATTCCACACAGGGCTGCCATGAGGAATAAAGGAGACGACATCTGTAATGTACTTGGCACAGTGCCTGGCACACAGTAGGTGAGCAACTTAATACACGTTGTTGTTGGCTGCTGATGAGTCAGCCCCCGACTCACAGCAACCCCATGCACAGTGGATCCAGAACGCTTCCCCTTCCCACCGTTGGTTTCAGATCAGACTGTTGTGATCCATGGGGTTTTCATTGGCTAATTTTTGGAAGTAGATCACCAGGCCTTTCTTCTTAGCCCAGCTTAGTCTGGAAGCTCCACTGAAACCTGTTCAGCATCATAGCAACACACAAACCTCCACAGACAGACAGGTAGTGGCTGCGCATGAAGTGCATCGGCTGGGAATTGAACCTGGATCTCCTGCATGGGAGAGGAGAATTCTACCACTGAGCCACCAATGCCTCAGTTTAATACATGTTAGTGATTGTTTATTATTACTGTCCGTGTAAATCTTTTCTTCTACCCCAAGCTCCACTGTCCTGCACACGGTAAGCACCTGGTAAGTGTCTATTAGTTGGGCTCCATTCTTTCAATGTCAACTGTGGGCTATGTACGGTGCAAGGCCCTGGAGGAAGATGATGATTGAGGTATGGTTCTTCATCTCTACCACCTGCCACTCTTACCAAAGAATCTTACCTACCTCCTCGTGGTCCCCATGTTAATCATGCTCTCTCATGCTTCCAGTGCTCTTTGCCCAGGGCCCCATTCCCTTCTTCTTCACCTGAATAAATCTTCATCCCTCTTCCAGGAAGCCTTCCTGACCCTCCAGACTGTGATAGGTGCCCCTTTTGGGGCTCCAGAGTACCCTTCACTTCCCCCCACTATACCACTTACCGTCTGTCTTAGTCATCTAGTGCTGCTATAACAGAAATACCACAAGTGGATGGCTTTAACAAAGACAAATTTATTTTCTCACAGTCTAGTAGGCTACAAGTCCAAATTCAGGGCATCAGCTCCAGGGGAATGCTTTCTCCGTCAGCTCTGGAAGAAGGTCCATGTCATCAATCTTCCCTTGGTCTGGGAGCTTCCCTGTGCGGGAACCTCAGGTCCAAAGGACACGCTTTGCTCCTGGCACTGCTTTCTTGGTGGTATGAGGTTCCCATGTGTCTCTGTTCGCTCCCGTCTTTTATGTCTCAAAAGAGATTGGCTTAAGACACTGATCTTGTATACCTCATCAGTGTAACTGCTGCTAATCCGTCTTATTATCTCATAGTGAAAGAGTTTACAACACATAAGGAAATCACATCAGATTACAAAATGGTACACAATCATACAATACTGGGAATCATGACCCAGCCAAGCTGGTAGATATTTTTTGGGGGCGCAATCATGATAGTATCCCATATGGTAACTCTTGGGTGTCTCTACCTCCTACTAGACTGTAAGCACCAGGAAAGGAAGGATTGTGTCTGCTTGGTTCACCATTATATCCCCAGCGTGGCACATTTTAGGCACTCAATAAATATTTGTTGAATGAATGAATCTCTATGTAACCAAACCAACATCTGGCACACAGTAGGTGGTGAACAAATGTCTGTTAAATAAAATGATGTAGTTGATAGTTTCAAAGTATTTGCAATCTCATCAGGAAGATGGACCCACATACAAGTTGTTACAGTGCTGCCCATTATTCTGTGCAAAAAGAGCTCAGAAGGGGCTCAGAAAGGGAGAGTTAGGGAGGGCTTCCCAGAGGAGGTGGCAATTCAGCAGGACCTTGAAGAATAAGTATGAATTGTTCCAGAGGAATAGGGGGAGATATTGAGGAGAGGAGAGATTTTGATGGGAGAGACATTGGATGGGAACAAAAGAAGATGGAATTCTTTTGTGGACCTTGGACCAACGTGCTCTTAGACAGTGAGGTGGGATGGGGCCCATCTGGGGAATATTTCTCAAATATGGGCATATCCTCTGCCACTGGGCAGGCCTAATGCTGGGGGTAGGGACCCTGGTGGAGGGAGTGGTGGAAGAAAGTACCTGGCCTCAGCCATAACTGGAAAGGGAATGGTAGAGTAGGTAGAGAATCCCCCTGCCCAAGGGAGACCTGGCTTAGGTGCTCAGGCCAAGGCAGGGACCAGGTCTGGTTCCCAGACCCTCTGAGTGACCAGGATGGCAAAGGTTGAGGAGGACAAGATAAGAAGAGGGGTCCCTCCTGGCCTCAACTTCACCAGCCAGGAAGCTTTGGCTGATATAGCTGTTTCAGAAGTCCAGGGGAGAAAGCTTGAGGCCCTTATACATGAGCCATTGCAGGGAGCAGGGGGCAATGTCAAGAAGTAACGATAGTGCCAAACCAAAAAGCCAAATCCTTTGCTGTCAAGTGGATTCCCACTCATGGCGAACCCATGTGTTACAGAATAGAAATGCTTTATAGGGTTTTCCTGGCTGTAATCTTTACAGAAGCAGATTGCCAGATCTTTCTTCTGTGGCGACACTGGGTAAGTTCGAACTGCCAACCCTTAAGTTAATTGTCTAACACAAACTACTGTTTGGGCCACCCAGGGACCTAATGACAGAGCAGAGAAGGAAAAAAACGGAAGGGGAGAGGTCCTGGAGGTGCTTTTAATCCAGAGAAACAGGAAATTAAGGGGAGGGAGTAGGAAACGAAGAGGCAGGACAGCAGGGTGAGGGGGTGCCAGATGAGGGTCAGGGGAGACTCTCCCAGCTCTGGGAAGTTCAGAGGTTGGATTAGGGCAGGTGCTAGGAGAGGAGAAAGAGAAGGGAGGGAGGGCGAGGGAAAGAGGCCAGGAGGCAGAGGAGATGAACATGTTCTTTCATCTTCTTCCTCGAGAGAAGGGGCCAGGCTGTGATAGGGAGAATGACGGAAAGTCTCATTGGAGCTGTTGGTTTGAAAGAATTGGTCTTTGGAACAAGCTTTTTATCAGTCAGCTTTAAAGATCATAATTCCTTAGGGGCCACTCCATCTTCTTCTCTCTCCGTTTCTTGCTCTCTTACCCTGCTTTCCCTCTAGCCTCTGTCCCTTCGCTTCTCACACCCTCTTTCTTGGCCCTGTGTCTGTCTCTCAGCGTTTTTTTCAGTTCCTAGGAATCCCTCACTGTCTTTCTCTGTCCTGGCTCGCTGCTCTCCAACGACAGGCCAGGCCCTCCTCCATATCTCAGGGTGGCTGTGGTGCCAAGAGGTAGGTGGGCAGGGCCTGGACTGGCAGAGCCACCCGTCTGCACTGCGTGTCTTCTTTGGACAAATCATGGAAGCTCTCTGGACCTCTGTTTCTTCCTTCAAAAACTGGCAGGGGCAGTCTCTGTGACCCTTAATGATCTTCAAGTGCTGAGATTGCCGGTAGGCAGGTATGAGTCCTGAACAGGGGAGGGCCTTGAGGCTGTCGCTGAGAGGAAGTGCCTTAGAGCCTCTGGGCCTTAGAGAGTCCCCATCTAGGCCCTCCTTTATCACCTGAGGTCCCGGGAGATTGTGGCCTGCCCAAGGCCCCACAATCCTGTGCTGGCTGAAATCCAAACCTTGTCCACGTTGGGGGCAAGGAAGAGACCTGTGCCTCAGTACACCCTGTGACAGGGTGGGCATCAGGGGCACATTAAGACCTTTAGATTCCTCCCCAAATGTAACTTAAAAATAAATACATAAAAACTTAGCAATAAATAGGTATTTTTAGGTGCCGTTGAGTAAATTCCAACTCAGTGACCCATGTGACAGAGTAGAACTATCCCATAGAAGTCTCAGAGAAGAAACTAGTCCACAGGGCTAATAGCCTACATGAGCCACGGCCTCATCTACCCTGAAACCAGAAGAACTAGATGGTGTCTGGCTACATGATCAACAGTTCTGATCAGGGCCACAACAGGTAGACCATGATAAAAGGGGAAAAAAACAGGGACAGAACTCAGATTCTGAAAAAGTCCAGACTTATGGACCAGTTGAGACCACAGGACTCCCTGAAACTATTGCCCTGAGATACTCTTTAAACCTTGAACTGAGACTATCCCCTGAGATCACCTTTTAGCGAAACAACAGGGTGGCACACAAAATAAAGGATATTACCCATAAGTACGCTGTTCTGCTAAAAAACCATCTATATGATACCAAAAGGTCAACATTTACTCTAAAGCAAAGATGAGAAGATAAGGGGGGGAGGGATACTAGAGTACTGGAAACGGAACAACCAAAACACAAAGAGAATGTTGATACAGTGTGAAAAATGTAACTCATGTCACTGAACAATTTGTACAGAAATTGTCAAATAGGAACCTAATTTACTGTGTAAACTTTCACCAAAAACACAATAAAATATTATTTTTAAAAAAAAAACCATTAGACCTCTCCCCAAATGTAACTTAAAATTAAACAAATAAGAACTCAGCAATATTGTTGAGTGACAGAGCAGAACTGTCCCATAGGGTTTTCTTGGCTATAATCTTTATGGAAGCAGACTGCCAGATCTTTCTTCCGTGGAACTGCTGGGTGGGTTTGAACTGCCAACCTTTCAGTTAGCAGCCAAGCACTTAACCATTTCGCCACCAGGGATCCTAAATAGGTGTTAGAAAGCCCAACAGATTTCTGATCCTCCTGTATTACCTTTATGCTTTCTTTGGAATATTAAATTCTTTCCAAAACCATACTCAGGTGTTCCCACTTGGCTGGTGCTCTCGGCATGGGCTTAGTCTGCCCAGTGTGTAATCTAGCGCTGTCCACGAGGACGTACCAAACCTAGAGGTCATCAGTGTGCCAAGGGTGCAGCCACAAAACCCGCTGCGTGAGGTAGTGAGGTGGAAGGAGACAGGCCTCTCTGGGAAGGTGTGCTCTGGCCAGGCTGCAGGGCCTGTGTCCCAGGAGGAAAAGGGGTGGGGAGAGCCTACAGGTGAAGGGGCCCTGCCCCTGCCACACACACCCTTAAAGCCTAAGCTACCTTTTCCCATCATGGCCAACTGTCTAGGTGTAGCTCCTACCTGTCCCATGTCCACAGCAAAGGCAGCTGGGAGAAGCAAAGGGAGGAGGGACCTGCCCTGAAACTTCCCTCACTTCCCCATCCCCACCAGGGGGCCTAGGAGGGGTGGGTTGGTGGGAGCTGGCCTGGAACGGAGGGGAGGAATGGGAAACTATTCGGAAGAAAAGAGGGGAGCACTGCAGTAGCATCAATTGTTAGCACTATGCCAGGTGCTTTCCCTACGTTAGTAACAAAGGAGTCTTGTCCCCATTTTCCTGACAGAAAACTGAGGCATTTGCCCAGAGTCAACTGGCAAGTGAATGAAATCCAGCAAGGAGTCCACGGGAGGAAGTGCGGCTGGCGGGAAGGGCGGCAGGAGGCTGAGTCAGAAAAGGTGGAGAACTGGGCTGCTTGCGTTTTTCCAGTGGCCTCTTCTTTAGTATTAGCATTTTATATTCCCCGCCATCAGCCGTCATCCAAGATAACCTAGGCCTTATCTCGTGCCCTGGCTGGAATGGGGCTGGAGGAGTCTCATTTCCCAAAGGATGATAAAGCTGAAATGTTAATGATTTGTTTTTCTTCCGTGGGATAGGGTCAGGGGAGGAGGACGTGGGGTCAGAGTTCTCCTTAGAGCCACCAGGAGCCGCCACCTTCCTTCTAGCTCTGACTCCGGGCCTGAGGCCCCCAACCCTGGAGGGGCTGTGACCCAGGGAGGTGGGAGAAGAGGGTGGTCTGGGTGTCAGGCCTGAGCTAAAGCTCCAGAAGCCATCTCTGAGGTGCCCTTTTCACACCCCACCTTCCAGAGTCTGGGGATGACCTTCTGGGGCACCTAGGCCCCCTCCCTGTGCCCGGCCGTACTTTTCCCAGGCATCTGGGGTGGGAGGGGCTGTACTTAGGGAGGAGCAGGAGCAGGCCAGGCCGTGTGTACAGAGGCCTCAATTTCACAGGGCTTGCTCCTGAGTGAGTTTCGCATAAAAGGATTAAGGCGAGAGGAAGTGCAGAGGAAATGGGATGTTGGACACCTTGTTAAACGGGCTGTCAGGGCTCCCGGAGCGTGGGTGCTAACTCTATTCCCTGCCTCCGCTGAGAGCAGGCCAGGCCATTACCTGAGCGATCAAAGATAGGGCTGCGTAGTCAGGAGAGTTCTGGCAGTCAGCACCCAGAGGACAGAGAGGCTGGGAGAGCCGGAGGAGGAGCGAGGCCTGAACTAGGGGCCCCCACCCTCTTCGCTCTCCTCCAGGCCACATTCCTATATTTTGGTGGGGGTGTGGGAGGAGGGGAAACTGAGGCTCAAAGTTTGTTCCCACCTGGGTCTAGTCACTGCAGAGAGCCCTTGGCATGGGGAGCGATGGGAAAGGGAACGTTTGACCTAATGATGTGTAGATCATCATTTCCTTATCTTAATACCCAGGACATTGTTTTTCCTGAGCCTGGGAATTGGCTAAGTTTGTGAATGAGTCTGATGGGATCAGTGCTTTTCCTGAAGAGATAGGTGGGTTATCAGGTTGGGGAGGAGTACTTCCTGGGGGGGTGGGGTGGGGGGAGCAGCAGAGGGAGGGGCTGAAACAGGTGAAGGAACCCTCTGTGGGGAGGTGGGGGGGGATGTTCTGTGAGGAGGCAGGTGGGGAACCCTCTGTGGGGAGGGTCTGAGTGGCCCACAGGCCTGGGCAACTCACACATTCACACAGGGAATCCTGGCCTTTGTCCCTGGACCACCTTCTGCCCACTCCACCCAGCCATTCTTATTCGTCCTTTGGAGGGTCACAGTCCTGGTAGAACACCCAAATCACCTGGGAAACGTTAAAAACATGCTCATGCCCAGGACCCACGTCAGACCCGTTGAGTCAGAATCTCTGGGGGCTCGGATATTGGCCTGGTTCTCAGGGCCCTCAAGGTGATTCCCAAGTGCAGCCAGGGTGAAGAACTACTTCCCCAGGGGTGGGACGTCTCCAGGAAGCTGTCCCTAACCCCCAGGCTGTGCTAGGCACCCACCCCCTCTGTCTCTTTACCCCCTCCCCGGGGCATATCTCCACAGGTCACACCTACCACAGGACATGGTGATTTTCTGTTTACCTCACTGTCTGGACCTCCCACCCCAGACTGTGAAGGCCCAGGTGCAGAGCCAGGTGCCCTCACCTTTGTGCCTGGGGCGTAACCCTGCAGTGGAGGCTACCTGTACCTGTGCTGCAGGAAGGAGTGAACGGATACAGGGCTTAGTCATCTTTCTATCTCCGCTGCCTATCACAGGGCTGATAGAGTTGGGGCTCAATAAATGTGATGAATGTGCATTGAATGCTTGACTATCGCGGTTTCCCTCCCTGAGGCTCAGGGAAGTGGGACAAGTTAGCGGCTGTTTCTTCATCTTTTTTAGTATGTGCTGTGACATTCAGGACCACCCCTCCTTTGTCCCCCCTCCTAACCCCCAAATGATCTTAAAATGCTTTCAATTGGAGAAATGAGAGTTTACATCTGGGATTGGCAAACTTTTTCTGTAAAAAGCCATCAGATAATAAATACTTTAGACTTGGAGGCCCAGATGGCCTCTGTTGCAACTACTCAATTCTGCTGTTGTAGCTTGAAAGCAGCCCTAGATGATGCGTAAATGAATAGGCCTGGCTGTGTTCCGAAAACATTCTATTTATGAACACTGAAATTTGAATTCTATATAATTTTCCTGTGTCACAGAATTTCTTAGTTTGATTTTTTCCAACCATTGTTTTAAAAAAATCATTCTTAGCTCAGAAAAGCAGGCGGTGGGCAGCTGGATTTGGCCCGCAGGCTGTCATTTTCAGATCCCTGGTTTAGATGAAATTGTTGATTGTAGTTTCTGAATTTCCAGCTTATAGCTGAGTGCCCCCCCCTCCACTCCCCACCAGGGCTCTGGGCTATGCTAGCTGCCCCCCAGTATGATAGAGGCATGACTGAGGGGACGCAAGAGGAAGCCCTGGTCCCTTCAGGTGTGGGGGTAGGAGCGTAAAGGCTGTGAATCTGAGAGAAACACTGGTAAGTAATGCAGTTTCACTTCAGGTCATTTCCTGAAAGTCAGATCCACTTTGCACGCGAGGAAGAGAGCGGGAGCTTAGGAATTCACTCTCAGGGCCTCCAAATTAAAAGCCAAATAGGATGTAGCTTTTGCCTGGGCTGCGTCTTCATCTGTCACGAGCAGTTATCTTCATCGTCCGCCACCGTGGCCAGCTACTGTCAGTCACCCCCACCGGCCGCCAGCAGTGTTGCTGCGGGCCACAACATACCTCAGCAGGGGGAGGTGTCCACTAATGGGCCCAAGATACCACCGGTTATTCAAACGGGGTTGGGGGGTGGGGGCAGTGAAGTTGGGGGGATCCAATGGGGAGGACTTGCCCAGCTCAAACTCCTAGCCAGAGCCTGGCCACTTGGGGGCCTCTGGAGAGAGGGTTGGGAATTCTCCATAAAAGCACAGCTGTCTCAGAAGAGTGGCAGTCTGATGCCCAGAAGCTGCCAACTCCAGCCCTTGGGGGAGAGATGGGGAGGGAGGTGGGAAAATGGATGGCAATGTAGAGAGGACTCAGAGAAGAAAGCCTCCGAGTTATACACTCAGATTCTAGTCTTAGCTCGGACATTTACTTGCTGTGTGACTTCCAGTCAGCTACTTGACCTCCCTGAGTTTCAGCTTCTTAAACTTGGAAAGAGTCTTACCAGCCCTGCCCCCTCTCAGGATTGTACAATAAGGCTTAAAAGAAGCCCAAATGTAGGCCCCGAAGTGTCATTCCCGTTCAAGAGGCTGCAAGTCTGTGTCTTGAAGGAGAGCCTAGGAGCACTGAGTTCTGCAGGGGGATCACCGAGTTGGGGTGGGGGCCTTGTTCTCCCCCCACAGCTGTTTGGAGAGAGGGCTTGGAAGCTGTGTCAGGCTGTTTTTCCTCCTCACCACCAGAAACACTCAGACAAATTGGCATCATAGAAAAAGACATACTTTAAAATCAGAAGAGTTGGGTAAAGACTTGCCTTGTAACTAGTGCAATCTCTGACAAACTACTTCATCTCTCTGAGCCTCAGGATACTCATCTGTAAAATGGGCATAACAATATCTCCTTGGGCTGTTGATGACAAGTTGTCTTAGGAGTGTGAAAGTGCTTTGTAAACAAAATGGGCTGCATACATAATGATATATACTCACGTATTTTTCTCCCCAGCTAGTCACAGGGGCCTCACCCAGCCCTACTGCCACCCCTAAGCCTTGTTGCAGAGGTAGAAAGACAGGGGGCCGGAACTGTGCTGACACCTCGCCTCCCGTTTGTCAGTGCCAGAGCCTGCCCTAGACTCACTTGACATGATTCACTGGGAGATAGGGCTCTCAACTCCATTCCCTCAAGCCAGCCCTGGCTGCTTCCCTCACATCCTATGGCCCAGCCAGCCAAGGACAAGGCCTCCAAGTCCTGCTCTCCTGGCCCAGTGGCCCTGGCCCTTCCCCTCTGCCCCACCCCAAGTCATCCAAAGCTTCAAACCTGGCCTCCCTGCCTTGCAATCTGACAGTCGATGGCCCCACATCTCCAAAGACTAATAAATTGGGTCTGGTGTAGGAGGGCTCAGCCCCCCTTCTTCCAAACCTCCTGCAAATGGATGTTATGCCTTCTCTGTAAAAAAGGTCAATATTGTTCGAAAGTTACAAGAGCAAGTCATGCTCCCTAGAAAACATTTAAATACAGGAATATACAGAAAAAATATGAGATGGCTCCCTCTCTGCCTTCCGCTCTTTGATGCCCTCTGGACCTGCCCCTAGTGGAGCCTACCTGGCTCAGCTCCCCTCCCAGCTCGTGAGCAGCCAGGGACAGGGACATCACTAGGCCTCCTTGTCTCTGGACCTCCAGGCATCATGCCCTGTACATAGTAGGTGCTCAACAGATGTTCCTTGGTTGACCAATTGGGGGAAGATTTCGTGGAATTTTGGTACAATCTTGTGGAGAGCAGGAGGCTTGTGGTTGCCTTGCTCATGGGGAGCCAGCAGGATTTGGGTGTCATCAGGGCTTCAGAAATTAAGATTTGGGGTAGAATGGCTCAATATTAGCAAACTAATGATACTTTTACTGACAAGATGAAGGTGGGGACTCTTGGCTCTGTTTCTCTACCATGGGTGGAAAGTGTTAAGTTTTCTCTTTTGAATGGAATGTTTTCATTTATCCATGCCCTCAGCAAATAGTCATCGTATCCCTACTGTGTGCCAATGGAGAAAGAAGGCACCCACATGAAGAAAATATGCCTCCTGGCAGTTAGAAAGTAAGGACCTTGTCCTGGAGAGAAAGGAATGTTGAGTGCTGGGGAGGAGAGGGGAGAAGGGAGAGAAGGGAAGCTGCATGGCTGGCTCTCTCCAGGAAGGTGGGGAGAGCAGTGTGGCCTGAACCCTAGAACCCCTGGTGGTCCAACAGGGAGTGCGGGATAGGGCTCTGGACTGAACACCCACCCATGCCTCCCACCCCCTTTGCTTCTCTTCTACCCCTGTAAGCTGCCCTAGCAATGGGGGAGGGGCTGGACAGGGGTTCCCTTGACTTCCAGCCTCGAATGCTGTGGGAAGGGGAAGGGGGATCAGTTTGATCTGAGTTAGTCCCTCTGGACCTGGAGGTAGGTGAGGAGGGGAGGGAATGTAGTTTTGGGGGATGGGGAAACAACCTTTGTGGCTGAGAGCTCTCAACTGGAACAGCAGAATGGCTGGGCCCAAAGCCAGGAGGTAGGGCCACAGGGAGCTCCCAGGCTGTGCTCCCAGGCCCAGTGACCCCTCTGTGCCCCTGGGAAGGCCCCGGGGGCTGCTGCTCCTTCCCCAGGCAGCCTCCAGAGCTCCTCCACTTCCTCTCTTCCTTCAGCACCATGTCCTACCGGGGTCCTTAGTCTGGGGTCTCAGGAGAGACAGGGTCTAGGCCAAGGGACTTTCAGAATGGGCTGAGGGTGAGCTCTCACTAAACTCCAGCAAGGCCTCAGTGCCTACTGCCCCAATCCCTGCCAGGCAGCCCAATCCCAGTTCAGTTCCAGCGTGAGGCACCAAGGATGCAAAGACAACAAAGCAGATCTTGCCCTTGAGGAGCACACAGAACAGGGCACTGCTCTAAGACTGTGCAATAGTGCCAGAGTGGAGGCATCTACAGCGTGCTGTGCAGGCTCACAGATGGGAAGTTCTGTCTGCCTGGAACCAGATAGAAGAGGGGGTATTCAAGCAGGGTCTTGATGGTTGAGTAGGAGTTTGCCACGCAAAGAAGTGATAGGAGGTCATTCTGAGCAGAGGCAAAGCCTGAGCAAAGCATGCAGGGATGAAGACAGAAATGGTAAGACTACTATGCAGGAGTGGAGCCCGAATGCCTGTGTTTGAATTCCGGTTCTGCCACTTTCTAGCTGCATTACCTTGGGCAGTTTGTTTAACCTCTCTGTGCCTCCATTTCCTAATCTGTTAAACAAACAAACAAACCCGTTGCTGTCGAATGGATTCCAACTCATAGCGACCCTATAGGACAGAGTAGAACCGCCCCATGGGGTTTCCAAGGAGCAGCTGGGGGATTCAGACTGCTCCTCTTTTGATTAGCAGCCAAGCTCTTAACTATTGTGCTACCACAAGGGTGCTAATAATAGGTGTGGTAGTCATTAGTACTATTTGTCAGCTATTTTTGGCTAGCACCCTTTCCAGGCCCACCAGGAGTGCATTTTCTGGCACTCCTGTGGTTAGGTGGGGCCATGTGACTGATTCAGGCCAATGAGTTGTGAAGCAGAAGTGTCCTTTCTGGGCCTGGGCAGCTAGAGGTCAGTCTGAGAGCCTCCAGAACTCCCTTTTTTCTTTCTGGCACAGTGCAGTAACCAACAACGTTTGAGAGGTAACTGTTTTATCAGTCCAAGTCCCTGAGTCTCTCCAATGAGCAGAGTCCAGCAACGCACACTGAATGCGTGGCTTTAGCAACACATCAGCCTTGGTTGTTTTAAGCCACTGAGATATGGGAGTTGTTTCTTACCACAGCATAACTTAGCTGACTGATACGATAGTGCCTACCTCAGAAGGCTGTGATGGGAATAACATGAGGTAATACATGTAGGGCAGTTAGACCAGAGTCTAGCACATCATGAGCATTCAATAAATGTTAGCTGCTGCTATTATTATTATTATTAAAGTGGAGGGGAGTGGCTACAGAAGAGTCTGGAAAGGGAAGCAGAAGCCTGCTTTCGAAGGGCCGTAAACACCAGGCTCAGAAGCCTGGGGATGGTCCTGAAAGCAGCAGGGAAACGTTAAATTTTTTAGAACAGGAGCATGACTTGCGTTATAGATGGTTTACTCTAGGACCTGGCAAACAGCAGATGCTTACTAAATACTTCTTGAATGAATGAATGAATGAACAGAGCTAGGAGGAAGAGGGACTAGTTAGAAGGCCACTTCAGTGACCCAGGTATCCCATGGTGAGGGCCAGAGCCAGAGCAGGTGGAGTTGGCTGGGACCCACAGCCAGGCCCTGAGCTCCCATGCCCACCCCCACCTGCCCACTCCCAGCCTAACCTGGGCAGGCAGCTTCCTTGGTACGGCTGCTAGTGTGCAGCGCATAGCACTGCCTCATAACTCACTGTGTTTATGATGAAGCGGAGCAGTTGTTTGGGAAGACAGCCACTCTGATACCCAACAGCCCCCAGGGCCATTCCTGATGTTTCTCCTCCACCATCCACTGCTTAACATGCCAGCTTTCTCTCCCACATCCTCCTCCCCACACTCCACCAGTGGCACGGATCTTTCCCCTCCATACACACACACCTCTCTGCCTGCCTCTCCAGCACTACAGCTGGGAGGAAATTTATGGCAGCCCCAGACTGCTATGGGCAAATACTAATAAAATGCTGTTTTGCTGCAATTTGTTTAATTGGCCACAGAAGAGACTTCTCGAGCATGTGCAGGCTCTGCCTGTGCCTGCTGCCTGCCTGTCCTGCTCACAGATGCTCTTTCTTCCCTGGGCCTTGTCCCCCTGGCTGTGACCACCGAGAATGGGATAGTGGGGAGAACGGGAGGGGGGAGAAAGGAGAAAGGAGGGGAGGACAAGCAGAGCGGAAAAGAGAGAAGGCAGAAGGTGGCCACGGGACTGGAGAGGGCAGGAATTGCCCACCTCCATTTATTCTTACAGCACTTTACTGAGCCCTTTCATCCGTGAACTTTGGGATCCTTGTAATCTACCAGACTTCTTGGGTCCAAATCCCACCACTTCCTCTTCTTAGCTGTGTGATCTTGCAAGTTATGAAACCTCTCTGTGCCCCCAGTTTCCTTATCTGTAAAGCAGGTATGATAATAATAGGGTTGTGAGGTTGAAATGAGCTGACACTCAGAACAATGCCTGGCCCCTAGGAAGTACAAAATCAATGTTAAGACCTCTGACTGCTTAGTTTCTAATCCCAGCTCTGCCACTCTGTAGCTGTAAGACCTTGGGCGAGCTACTTTAACCGCATAGTGCCTTCATTTTTCTGTCTGCAAAATAGGGGTAATAATTGCACCCACCCTATTGGGTGGTGTGACGATTAAATGAGTTAATCAACGTAAAAGGGTTAGAACAGAGCCTGGCACCTAGTGAGAGTTGCAGAAGGGTGAGCTTCTGTTGTTAGGCAGTGGCAGTAAGGCAGGCTAAGGGCTCTGGGTTAGGGTGTTTGGGAAGCCTTTGTGCCCCATGTTCCTTCAGTGGAGTGAGTTGTGGGGCAGGGGATGAGTCCCCAAAGATGGGACTTCCCATTGGGTAAAAGTTCGAGCTAGGTCCTGGTGTTCTGAGGCCATGCAGCCCGGCTGGCAGGGTAGTGGGGACCCTTGCTAAGTGTCTTTCAGGGGTTGGAAGTTGCAGTGACCCCACTGCAGCTCCCAGACAGAGTCCAGGGGCTGGACCACTGCTCATGAGCCAGCCCAGCCTCCCAGCTGTTCCCCTCTTGGCCCCTGGCACCCACACTCCAGGGGTGGGCACCTTGCCACCAGCCAGATGGCACCAGCAGAGACTGGGGCATGGGAGGGAAGGTGTTGGGTTGGGTTAGGCCGGGCTGCAGGGGCTTTGGGGCAGATGGGTTTGTGTCCGTCCACAGCACAGGACGCCTGGGGCTGGGCAGAGGCAACTCCACCTCATGACGAAGCTGGGCTTCAAGACTTCCCCACGTGGTGGTGGGAAGAGTGCAGTATGGGGAGTTGGGAGCCCAGCCCCTTCCCTCAGTCTGTTCCTCTCCTGGAATAGAGGAGCTTGCACTAGATGATTTACCTGATAATCCAGGTGAAATGGTTAGCCTGATGCCGGGAGCACAGCAAGCCCTCAATACCTGTGTTCTTCTTATTTTTTCCCAACAGTGTAGAGGTTGAGACTGTGGAATCAGGAGCCAAACAGCCGGAGTTCAAATCCTGACTCTACCACTTCCCAGCTGTGTGGCCTTGGGCAAGTGAGTTAACCTCTCTGTGTGTGACTCGTTTTCCTGATCTGTAAAGGGACTAATGATAGAAGGTAACTCAGAGGGTCATTGTGAGGGTTAAACAAGATAAAATAGTAAAGCACTGGGAATAGTGAGTACCACATGGTAAACAGTCAATAAATGTTAGTCACGATCCCCATTTTACAGATGAGGGAAGCAAAGCTCAGAGTGGCTAGGGAACTTGCCTACCAGAATGCAGTCCCAGGTGAATGTGACTCTAAGACCATGCGTGAATGCTATACTGATTCCTGTAACGTGTGGCATACCCTTGCATTCGTGATCCTACAGTAAGAGTGGAAGGTTTCTTCAGGAGAGCTCAGTTCTTTTTGGACAAATGTTCCCGAGCACGCAGAGTTAAGGTCACATAAAACACACGTGTGTGCATGTGTGTGTACATGCTGCGTGTGTGTGCGTGTGTGTGTATGAATGTGCACTCACACTATGTCTTGTAGGCACCAGACAGCCAGTGCCCCAGGGGCAAATAGGATTAGATACAGGGACATCAGGCCACAGTGGTTAAGAATGATGCCAGACTGCCACTTACATGGCCGTGAGACCTTGGGCAAGCTGTTTCATCCTTCTGACCCTCAGTTTCTTCATCTGTAAAATAGGAATAAAAATAGTGCCTACCTGACAGGGAGCATAGTAAGAGTCCAATACACATTAGCTTCTATTATCACTATCTTTAAATTGCCTCATTATCCCCCTGCCAACCATCACGGACCTCTGTCCTAGACACACACCCTGACCTCAGCTTCCCTGATCCACAGCAGCTGAGTCCCACTATAATGGCCGGCCAGCGTCATTACCAACAATGACAGTGCCATCCTCATGCTCAGGCAAGGTAGATGCCAGCTCAGGCCACCCCCAGATGAGGTAGTCTGTGGCCAAGAGGAAATCACCCTGAGTCCTGCCCATTCTCTGTCCTGAGTATCCCTAAGTCCCTCCCTGGCTTCTGCCCAGGTCAGGTCCTCACCCCCTTCTCATTGGGCCTTTTCTCAGCCTCCTGATGGTTCAGCAGCTATCCCCTTCATCCTCACTGCAGCTGGAGGAGCCTTCTCAAATGTCAGTCCAGTTCTGTCCCTCCACTGTTCAGAACCCTTCAGTGACTTCTAATAAAATTCAAATGCCATGGGGTCTGCTTTCTGCCTCCCTGCTCAGCTTCGTCCCTCATATTTCTGATCCAGCAATAGGAAGCCGTCTCAGTTCTCAAACATTCCATGCCCTTCACTCCTCCATGCCTTGGAGTATGCTTTTCCTGCTGCCAGCAGCTCCTCAACCCCCAACAAATACCTTTTCCTCCCAGAGACAGCTCCCCTGAGGGGTCTTTCCCTACCCCTCCGGGAGAAAGGAGAGTGGTGTAGGGGTTGGGAAAGCACTCTGGCACAAGAAGCCCAAGTTTGAGTGCAGGCTCCCCACCCCTGGTGAATTAAACTGTGTGCTCTTGGGCAAGTGGCTCCACATCACTCTACCTCACTTTCCCTATCTATAAAATGGGGATGATGGCAATAGTACCTACCTCATAGAGCCATGGTAAGGGTTAAAAATGAGGTAACACCTGCAACGCACAGAAAACAGGCCTGGCACACGTGAAAACGCAAACCCGCTTCTGAGGAGTCAGCTCGTACTTATGGCGACCCCATGTGCGTCAGAGTAGAACTGGACTCCATCGGGTCTTCAAGGCTCTGGCCTTTTGGAAGCAGATTGCCAAGGTTTTCTTCGAAGTGCCTCTGGGTAGGTTCAAACCGCCACCCCTTCAGTTAGTAGTCAAGTGCTTGACCATTTGCACCCCCCAGGGACTCTGTGCGCCTGGGCCGCTCTATCACTCCTCACAGTGGCAGTTCCTGTTTTAATTAGGTCAGACTCTGCTGGCAGGGGCAGAAACGTGCCTCTCCCCTGGCACGTGGCAAGCATTCAGCTTGTGCTTGGGGTCCAGGCTGCCAGTGTGGACCTCCACCCTTTGAGGCCCTCTGCTCTCCTCGTTCATCCAGGACAGGTCTGTTCACAGGGCCATGGGCAGCCCCACCCCAAGCCCTGCCCTGTGGAGGGGTCCTCTGCAAGGCAGCCCTGGGCCAGGTGCTCTGCGCTTTCCTCCCCTCTCCCCTCCAGACTCTTCCTTCAACCCCCACCCTACAGCCCTCCCCACCTCTGAACACTCCCCTATCCAACCCTGAGCAGGGATCCTGATCCTGGCTCCCCCCACCAGGAGCCTTTCCCACAACTCCCCAGTGCTGCTTGAAGTGCAAACACCTCAAGGTGAGGGCCTTCCTGAAGCAGCATATGTTCCATTGTGCAGAGGGGAAAACAGAGTCTCCAGAGGGGGAATGGCACCACCTCTCCCCATCCTGCGTGAAGGCAGCCACGAGGGCCAGGGCTCAGGAAGTTCAAAAAGGAAAGGAGACGGGGATGTCAATTTGGGTCTGGGGATTGAATATGTCCATGAACGTCCCCACATTCTGTTCACCCTCTTCCAATCTTGGAGTGAACTGGAATGGGGTGGGGGCAGGGTCTGCCCTCCTGGCTCTGCTGAGGCTGACGCAGCCAGCTGTGGCAAGCAACAGCTGGATACACACACAGGATACACGGTCTCACGCCCTCTGCCAGGGCCCCGTAGTTAGAGAGGAGAGGGAGGTCGTGGGTCCGGGCAGTTGCCAAGAAGGGCAGTGTGGGGAGGGCTGGTAAGGCTCCCAGGAGGGGGATGGGTGGGAAGGAAGGGAGGCCCCAGTGAGCACTTAGCCAGCCCTGGAGCCCCAGCTCTCCTCCAGGAGGCCCTCCATGACTTGAAACCAAGCACCCTGACTCTGCTGGACCCTGGCACAGGTGACTTTAGGGTTTCTGCAGAGGCAGCCCCATTCTGGAGTCTTGTTCCATACTCTTTATATCTGGGGAGGGGGCTGCAATGTGGCAGTAGGAGGGTAGTCAGAGTGGACAGGTAGCAATGGCACCCAAGAATGGGTGGGGAAGATAATGGTTAAGAACAACCCAGGGAGCCCTCCTGGGGCCAAGGCAGTGGGCTCCATGACTTCTGTTTCCCATCTCCCAAGAGAGGGACTCTCGGCCCAAGTCTCCTTGAGGGGCTACAGGAATCCAAGAAGAGATTCCTGCATTGTCAAGTACTCGTTCCTTCCCAAACATTCACTGAGAAACAACCTCAGTAAACAGTAGCACAGTCCTTGCAGTCATGAAGCTTAGAGTCTAATGGAAGAGACAGACAAACAGAAGTTCACAGGCAATTCCCACTCCGTGTTTTAAAAGCGATAATAGGTGCATGCACAAGCTTATATGGACAAGTGTCTCCTAACCCAGTAGGAGTCAGGGAAAACTTCCTGGAAGAAGTGGCACCAAGGGATGAGCAAGTGTGACTGTTGGGGACGGGGCAGACCCTGAGTTTTACTTTGGTCCTACAGAGTGTGAGATGCCAACTCCTCCTGCTATGCCTGTTCCCCATGGGTGCTCCCTGTCCAGTGTTCTCAGCATCAGGTCCAAGTTCATGCATTCACTCACCAAACATTTTCTGAACATCCTCAGCATGTTAGCAGTGTAGGAAAAACACAAAAATATACAGCCACCTGGTTCTTGCCTTCCAGGCCCTTCCAGACAGCAGGGGAGGCAGGCCACGTGCACAAATAGCAACAACACAAGTCCAGTCTGTCCAAGTCAGAACTTTATTGCTTTTGACCAAGGGCTGTTTGCAAGGGCAGTAAATGATTAAGGGCCACATGAGTGGTACAGATGGTAATTGCCTCGGCAGGTCGGAGGAGAGGGAAAGCCCTCCTTGTTGGGGCCGTGGGGGTGGAGAGGGTCGGGGCTGCTGCAGACTGGGAGCCAGGGGACTGGTTTTAAAGTCCCAGTTGTACCCTAACTTGGGTGACTTTGGAAAAGAGGTTCTATCTTTCTGAGTATCTATTTCCTCACCTATAAGACGAGAAAAAGGATAAAGCTCAACCTCCCTACACCGATGCTCATTGCAGCATTACTCACAATAGCCAAAAGTGGAAACGACCCAAGTGTCTATCAGCAGATGAATGGCTAAACAAAATGTGATATATCCCTACCAGCCACAAAGAGAAATGAAGTCAGGATACATGCGGTGACATGGATGAACCTTGAAAACATTCTGCTAAGTGAAATAAGTCAGACACAAAAGGACAAATATTGCATGATCCCACTTACATGAAATGCCTAGAATAGGCAAATGCAGAGAGATAAAAGTTTATTAGTGGTTACCAGTGGCTGAGAGCTTGGTAAAGTACAGGGTCAGCGAAAAAGAGGAAGACCTTCGGCAAGATGGATTGACACAGTGGCTGCAACAATGGGTTCAAGCATAACAACAATTATGGGGATGGCACAATGACCAGGCAGTGTTCCATTCTGTTGTACGGAGGGTCGCTATGAGTCAGAACCAACTCGATGGCAAGTAACAACAACAACAAGAGGGGCTGGGAAGACGGTGACTGGGGAGTTATTGCTTAATGGGTACTGCGTTTCAGTTCGGGGTTGTGGAAGTTTTGGATGGTTGTACAACATTGTGAATATAATTAATGTCATTGAATTGTATAGTTAAAAATGATTAAAGTGGCAAGTTTATGTTATATACATTTTGCCCAATAAAAAAATGTTAAAATAATTATAATAAGGCTAAACTTCCCTACGACCCAGCCTGGACGGGGGTCCGTGGAGCAAATGGATACAGTCTCTGAGGATGTAACGTGTCACTCCTTTGCAAGGCATTAAGGTCCCTTCTGCCTTGATCATAGGATTTGTCCCAGGCAAGGGTCTTTGGAATCAGGCAGACCAGAGTTCAGAATTCAAATCCTGATTCTGCCGTTTACTGGCTGGGCGGTGCACCTTTGGGCAAGTGACATAACCTGTCCAGGCCTCGGTGTCTGTAGAATGGGATAATAATGCTCCTGCCTGCAGGGTAAATTATATATTAGGATGAATGAGATCACTGTCTATGCCTGGCAAGGGCTCTGACAGTGGCAGTCATTATCACGGGGGTGACACCAAATTTCTGGGGCAAGTTTACCCAGCCCCAGATGCCCTGGGGTGCAAGGCCTGGGCCTGGAGTCTGAGTGGGCCCTGGTCATTCTTTATATCTTTTTTTAATTTTATTTTTGTTGTTGTTGAGAATATACACAGCAGAACATACACCAATTGAATAATTTCTACACGTACAATTCAGTAACACTGATTACATTCTTCACGTCGTGTGACCATTCTCACCCTCCATTTTTCCCAGTTGTTAGGCCCTAGTCATTCTTAACCATGAATCCTCCCAACCACACAAGACAGCCTCATTGTCTCCTCTTTGCCTTCCTGAAGCTTCCCCACTGCCACCACCCTTGGCAGGGGTGTGGGGAGGTCCCATGATCCCAGCTGCTCTCCCTCAGAGGCCCAGATAACATGCACAGCAACGAACGGGGGGGGGGGGGGGGGGGGCGGGGGACGGCCTGCAAAACTTCCCAGATAAACACCGCCTGCCCCAGATAACCAAGGCCCTAATCAGCCTGTCATCTTGTTCTCCAAACCTCAAGGCGCTGGTGATAAAGGGATTGTGTGGGGGCTGCATCTGCCTGGGCCCAGGTGGGAGCTTTTGGCAGGTTTTATTTATTTATTTATTTATTTATTTATTTAGATTCTCTTATTAGCAACAAATGTTGAAACCCTTCCGGGACAAACCAGTCCTCTGGCAGCCAGGGTCTCCCAGTTCAGCTTCCCCTCCCTCTCTCTTTTGCATCTTGCATAGAAAGCCAGGCAGCCATTTGTCCCCACACCCCCTCCCTGGTTGGATTTCAATGAGGAGGAGATGGGATTAGGTGGTGGCAGACAAGCAAATTCTGTTTAGGGGGCTGTGTGGTTATAAAAGGTGGGGGATGGCGGGTTGCCCTGCAGGGACCCGAGATAGCAGCCAACATTTATTGAGCACTTCTTATATATTAGGTCCGGTGTTAAGTGCTTCACCTGCAACAGCTTATCTGGTCCTCTCACCAACTCAATGGGAGAGGTTTATTGTTTCCATTTTGCGCGTAAGGCAACTGAGGCTCAGAGAGATCATAAACATACTGGTAAGTAAAACTGGAACTGAAGGCCAGGTCTGAAAGCTCCAAACCCTGTCTTCTTGCCCTCTGCACCTTGTTCCCAAAATCAGTCCCTGCATCTTGCCCTTCCTGGGGCACAAAAAGGAAACAGGTGGCTGCTTTCTGAGGACCAACGAGCAGAAACATCTGAGCCACGCTGGAACCGGCATTGGGTCAGGGCTGGGGTAGTGGGCTGGGAATCCTCACTGACTCCCCAGCTCTAGGTCTTCATATCCCAAGGCCAAAATGGCCTTGGAGGTCATCTAGAGCAAGGGTCTCAAAGGACAGATGGGGAACTGCAGCAAAGAATGTGACATGCCCAGGATCATCTGGCTAGTGAGTCCTCAATTTGAGGACTTTGGCTTCATGTGGTTCCAACTCACGGATTCTACAGATGAGGAAACTGAGGTACAGAGAGGGGAAGCGACTTTCCAAAAAGGCTACATAGCTAATTAAAGCAGAGCTGGGATTCGATTGGCAGTGCAGGACTAGTTCCACTCTACCATGTTAGATACACACTACCAGGTACAGACACTCGCACGCAAAAGCACAGCCACACGGACAGGGACTCGGAAGCATTAAGGAAGGAGCTCACCAGATGAGCACACAGACTCACCCACACTTCCAAATATGCTAACGCTGACTCACCCACAACACTGCGTGGGACATACTGTCCACCTCCCCTACCTCCGGACCTGAAGGAGACACAGCTTGACTTGCTCTCGCTCCCCTGCCCCCCACCAGCCCCACCTCCAGAACAGCACCAAGCCAGGGAGCTCCATGCTGTGCTTAAAAAGGGCACTTAATTTTTCATTCTTAAATGCTGGGATGCTCTTGTCTTCCAGCTTCACCTAAACCCCTTGGAGGAGATGGATGGGGGCGCAGAACACAGTTATCAGAAAGATTAAGCCGGGACTTGTCATTTTTTTATATCATGGAGCAGTCAGCCCGACGACTGATGTTCTCCACTCCGCCGGGATGAGTCCAGAACCTTTAGTGCCAGTAGTAAAAAAGACTATAAAAAACACCATCGGAGAAAGGGTAATGATGAAATTTAACTGCTCCCGATCACACACCTGGGGTCTGCTCATGGCAGAACAGGGGGCTCGGCCACATCATCCTTTACTGCTGCGTCCTTGTCTCTGAGTTTAAGGTCCTTCCACTGTACCAGGATGTTGTGTCCACTGCGGGGAGCCCAGGGCCCCCATCGACCCCACCCACCCTGCCTGGGCCAGGAGTGCAGAGAGCAGGAGGGAGAAGGGCACACTTGGTCCTGGGAGACCATGGGGGTTTGTCGGGACTGGCAAAGGGGTCATGGGGCTGGACAGCCTCCTCCTCTGGGCAGGGATACCTGGAGGCCGATCAACCACAGGGTTACTGAAGATGCTCCAGCCACAGCTGCTATTGCAAACAGGGATGGAGCTAGACTGGGTAGGCTTGATTTTCATTTCCTTCCTTTTTTCTTTCTTCCTTCCTCCCTCACTCTCTCTCACTTTTCTGTGCCAGGGACAGTGTTACATATACAATCATCACCCTGGTCTTCCCATTGCTCTTAGGACACAGTGCCCTGCTTACATAATTTCTAACCATCTCCCCAACCACCACCACTTACCTCCACCACCCACTACCACCCTACCCCTTCATTCCTCCTAATGCTCTGTTCTAGCTCTGTTGAAATAATAACTTGCTCCCTCTAGCCTCTGGGATTTTGCACATGCTCTTCCTTCTGCCTGAATACTTGTCTGGTTAACTCCCACTTATCACAGGTTTCAGTCCCCACCCCCCACCCCGAGGGAACCCCTCCCTGCCACCGTCCAAGTCTGCCTTGAGCTCCCTTGCCCATAGCCCTCACAACTTCCTCATTTCTCCTTCAAGGTATGTGTCATCACAGTGTATTGTCACTGTTTATTCAATTGTCTGAAAAAGTCTGTGAGGGACGTTGTTGAAGGCCTACTATGTGCCAGGCCTACTATGTTCCGGATTGGAGGATTCTATGGTAAGCACAACAGATAAAATCCCTGGCCTTTGGGGAGCTTATATTCCAATGGAGATAGACGGATGAGGACCTTCTGTCTTGTTCAGCCTTTGTGGACATGTAAAGATGTGGTCGAGTTTAAGCTTCATAAGGATCTATGACATAGGTGTTATTATCCTGAGTGTACAATGGAGGGCCTTCAGGTCACCTAGTTAGAGAACGGCAGGGCCAAGTTTCAAACCTAGGTGTGACGGGCACCTGAGCTCCACGCTTTCCGTTGCACCTGCTGCCTCCTGCTTGTGCACCCTGCTCCAGCCTCACTGGCCTCCTTGTGGTTCCTTAGCATGCCTGGCTTGCTCTTGCCTCTGAACCTTTGCACATGCTGTTCCCTCTTCCCACTGATAGCCCAAGGCTCACCCTTACCTCCTTCAAATCTTTGCTCAAATGTCATCTTCTCAGTAGTCTTCTCTGACACAACCACACACGCATTTACACTTGAATCCTCCCCATACTCTACATTTTACCTGTGTTGTTCTCATCACCTACACTTTGTAGAGTGTTAGTTCCCTGAGCACAGGGATTTTGTCTGTTCTGTTCATTGTCCTATCTCCAGTTCCTATAATAGGTGCTCAGTAAATATTTGTTGGATGGGTGGATAAGTGGATGGATACAAGAGACGCAGAACTGAATCAGGCCGAGTCTCCACCCTGAAAGGCCTCAAAGTCCAGCCAAAGGAGATGGACATTGTCATCTGAGAGGCATGTTCTACCACCTCTATGAGAAACTCCCTCTCCCCCCAATTCTTGTCCCCTCTCTACCTCAGGACATGGCTCTTCCCTGAGACCCACCCTTTCTCTGAGCTCACACAGGCTGTCTGTGGGCAGAGAGTACCCCAACTGGCCACAGAGAGGGCAGGCTGGGAGGGGGGCTATGGAGGCTGGACACACAATGGCTGACCTGACACAGCCAGCATCATATCTCATCAGTTCTGAGCAATCCTGGAGGAGCTGGAGAGACAAAGGGCAACGAAGGCATAGGAAATGGAGCCCCCAGTCCCAGCCCTCTAATGGCATCTGGCTCCTATGCCCACAGTGCCTGCTAAGGGCCATTCCCCAGGACCCAGGAGGCCTGAATGCCAGTCCAAGACCCCAACCCTGACCCACCAAGAAACCTTGGGCAAGTCACCATTCTTCTCTCAGCCCCAATGTTTTCTCTTCCATAAAATGAGATTTCAACTACATGAGTGATTCCAAATCTTCTCAAGTGTGAGGACCCCTTTAAAAATTTTTCGTTAAAGTATCACATACATACAGAAAAATGTACAACTCATACTCAGTGATTTTTCACAAAGTAAACATGTTCATATACCCACACCCTGATTAAGAAATAAAACATTACCAGCTTACCAGAAGTCCCTTCATGACCCTATCAAGTCCCTAACTCCCTGCAAAGCAAAAATTATCCTGATTTTTAACACAATAGTTTTGCCAGTTTTTTGAAACTTGATGATCCCTTTTAACCTCTAAAGAATGTCACAGATGCACTTTTGATTTTAGTATCCATGGTAGCCAGTCCCCAAGATGGCTCCCGATGATCCTCACCTTCTGGCACTCACACTCTTGTGTAGTCCCCCCACACATTGAATCAGGATGGTCTTTGGGACCAGTAGAGTATGGCAGAGGTGACAGTATACTGCTTCTCAGGTTAGGTCATAAAGGGCATTGTGGCTTCTTCCTTCCTCCATTGATCACAGCTCTGAGGGAGCTAGCCACCATGTTGTGCTCACAACCTCTCCTGTGGAGAGGACCTCATGGGGAGGAACTTGGCCATGTGACCAATAGCCATGTGAGTAAGCCATCCTGTGGAGAGGTCCATATTGGTGGAGGAACTGAGGCCTCCCACCAACAGCCAGCACCAGTGTATCATCCATGTGAGTGAACCAACTTGGAAGCAGATCTTCCAGCCCCAGTCAAGTCTTCAGGTGGCTGCAGCCCAGGCCAACACATGATTGTAACTTCATGACAGAACCTAAGCCAGAACGGCTAGCCAAGCCACTCCTGAATTCCTGACCCACAGAAACTATGAGAGATAATAAATGTTTATTGTTGTTTTAAGCTACTAAGTTTTGGGTTAATTCATTACACTGCAATAGATAAGTAATAGTCTTCATTGACTAAGCAAATACCCAATGAGCAAAACTTCCTAGGAATTCAGTAACCTTTTAAATGAATCCATTTTTTAAATTATCTCAATAATATCTACTCATACATGAAAAAAAAAAGAAGGGGCTTCATTTTGGTGCATGACAAAGACTTGGTTCAGGCTAAGGACTAGCAATAACTGTAAGGTACCCTCCAGGGTATGAGGCCCCCAGGAGTGGGCCAGGGTAGGCAGCTACTACTGACTCAGCTTATCTCCAAGGCTTTTTTTGTACTAGAATTCTAGAATCAGAGACTTTCAGGGACCTGTTTCACAGTCCTTACTCCTTCCATATTGTTGGGCCATAAAATGTGATAGCGAGAACCCCAAGCTTCAGGGTCAGGCAGACTGGTGTTTAAATCCCGGCTCCGCCTCTTCCAAGTCTGTGTAATCTCAGACAAGTAGCCGCACATCTCTGAATCTCAGTTACCTGGTTACAAAAATCAGAGAGCAGGTACCTAGCTCACAGGTTGTTGTGTGAAGAGGAAATAAGACATGCTTGGTAATCGCGACGCTTTAGAAACACCCGAGAGAGGAGAGGCAGCTACAACGATTATCAAGTCACAGACTGGTTGGCACCGTCAGGGATGTTGGGGATCTCTCACTCAGGCTGAGGTTTTGGGCCTATTTGGTTGCTCCACGAGTTGCTGCAGCCCCTCGTAGCTCATCCACACCCCACCAGCGAATGTCAAGGGCCAGGTGAGCACATGGCCACGTGACAGAACTTGGTTGGAGTCAGGCCTGCTTCCTCTCCCTCGTTAGCGTTGCCCCGGGCCTGAGCTCTCCTTAGCAGAGGCCTGGATAACGAAGGCCACAGCCTATTAATTGCGGTGACAGTGATAAAGGAAGAGGGGGAGGCTGCTATTTGTCTTGCCTGTAACCTCTCGTATCATTCCAAGATGAATGAAAACTCATTTTCTGCTTTGAATCAGTCTAATTTCTCTGGGCCCCCTGGGCCTCATTGGGGGAGGGGACTCACAGCCCCCACTGAGAAGGAATTGAGGGGAAGGGGAGGCAGGGCCAGAGGTCACAGAGGGAGGAGGACGGGCTCCACTAGAGAACCAAGAACTTGGTGGAGGGGGGTGATTAGGGCATTCATTAATTAAGCACTGACTATATGGGGCTTATGCAGGTGCTAGCTGATTGGATTTACAAACTAATCTTGTGAAGAAGGAATTTTGCTACCCATTTCGTGGATGAGGCGGTGATGGTAGTAGAAAGTGGCTCGTACAAAATCACCCAGCTAGCGAGGGCTGGGGCTTTGGCGGGGAGGACTCTGTCCAGTGGTCCCTAGCTCTTCCCAATCACCACATTGACTCCCACATGGGGATGAACGATTCCATCAGCTTGGAAGCCCCATGGGAGGAAAGGACCATCAGGGTGGGGAGCTACCACCCCACCCATGCATTCTCCCCCAGGGGACAGGAGCAGACAGCATGGGGTGGTGAACTTTTTTCTCCATCAAGGGTCAAAGGTTGACCAAGGGCCTTGTTAAAAGAGCTATTTTCTCATCTGTAAGATGGAGCCAGCCATCCTGCCTACTGGGACCACATGGTCAGTGGAGAGAGGGTGATGACAGCAAGTGTGAAGGTGCTGTTTGTGGAAACGGAGAAGAAAGCCAGCAGCCCTGGCAGTCTGAGCTGCTTTGTCCCAGATCTGATTCACCATGTGTCTGGGGTCTCCTGACTATGAGTCTGGCCACTCACTACATTGTCTGAGTCTCCTCTGATGGTCCAGGTGTCCAATGAGACCCAGAGAGTGGGAAAAACCTAGGCTCCTTGACCTCTCTGCTAAGGTAGCTTTGCAGCCCCAGAGAGCTGCTTGGACTGTGAAGAAGATGGGAGATGCCGGGGGCTGATGCAGGGTCACAGTGGAAACTCAGTAAGGTGTGTGGAACACACTTTAAACACCATCCTCCCAGGGCTTTGGTGCAGGAGATGGGGGTGCCACAATTGGGAGGAAGTGGTGTAATGCATGAATTAAGGAGTCCTGGTGGCTTAGTGGAGCCCTGGTAGCACAGTGGTTAAGAGCTCTGCTGCTAACCAAGAGGTCGGCAGTTTGAATCCACCAACCACTACTTGGAAACCCTTTGGGCGGTTCTACTCTGTCCTATAGGATTGCTGTAAGTCAGAATGGACTCAACAGTGATGGGTTTGGTTTTTTTCTTGGTAGTGCAGTGGTTAAGCACTCAGCTACTAACCAAAAGGTCACCTGTTTGAACCCACCAGCCTTTCTGCGGTAAAAAGATGTGGCAGTCTGCTTCTGTAAAGATCACAGCCTTAGAAACCCTGTGGGGCAGTTCTACTCTTTGCAGCTATGAGTCAGAATCGACTGGATGGCAATGGGTCTGGTTTTTGGTTTAAGGCATGAATAAGAGTGTGGGCTTTGGAACCAGGAGCGTAGGTGTGAATCCCACTCTGCCATGACCTAGGGCAAGTGGCTTCACCTCTCTGGACCTCAGTTCCCTTATCTGTAAAATGGAGTAATAATGGTATCTCCTTTGCACAATTATGAATTAACTCACGTAAAGCACATAGAGCAGTGTTGGTACATGTCAGAGCCTGGGCAGTGCTCGGAGGGGTTGTGGCCTGGCTGGGAAGGGCTGGGCTGAGGTTGAAATGTGAGTGAGAACTTAGGCAGCTGCCTCAACCTGTGCCTCTGCAAACAACATCCTCCCATCTGCCCCAGATCTGAATTGCAAATGGCTCCAGCTCTAGCCAGAGACAGCTGAGTCCAGAGAACAGTGTGTCCCTGCAGGACTCTCGTAGCCTTGCTCTGTCTCAAAGGGTCTGCAGGCAGAGCCCTCAAACCAGGGTCCCTTTCCAGCATTCTGGGAAAGAGAAACAAGGTCCAGTTAAAACCACCTTGCCTGGCATTAAAAGCCTTCACAGCCTGGTCTCATTTTCTCTCTCTGCAACTCCAAGGAGTCTCTGCTCCTACCCCCCAATTCTCCATAGGCCCACACTAAGTCCTACCTTAAAGCAAAGGTGGTCAACCTTTGAGTGCATACAGGGCCAGGCCCTGGGCACAGTGCTACAAGCATTGTCTCAGCTGCACCTCCCACAACCCAGTGAGGTATGTACTATTAATAGTCCCGTTCTACAGGTAGAGGAACTGAGACTCAGACAGTCTATCCAGCTAGCAGATAACAGAGTTGGGATGCACAACCAGGCCTTACTCACTCCAGAGCCAATCTCTTAATCACTACCCTATCCTGCCACAAAGCAGATCTTCCCCAAAATATATAGGAGAAATGAAGTCAGGGAGCCAGGAACTGTAATGAAGGTATAAATGGAGCTTTTGTAGAAGGTCATTCATTCACTGATTTTATATTTACGAAGCATCTACCATGGTGCTAAACCCATTGCAGTCAAGTTGATATAAGCGACCCTGTAGGACAAAGTAGAACTACCCCATATGATTTCCAATGAGCAGCTGGTGGGTTCAAACAGCTGACCTTTTTGTTAGCAGCTGAGCTCTTAACCACTGTGCCCCCAGGGCTCCACCGTGGTGCTAGGCCCTGGGAATTCAGACATAATAATGATGATGATGATGATGATGATGATGATAACATCAATGATAATAATAGCATTAATAATAATATGAAGCATTTGCTGACATTCTCTGAGCTCCTACTATGTGCTCCACGCTATGCTAGGGGCTTTGTATGCAGATTCTAACCCTTATAATTGCCCTGCAAGACAATTATTATCACTACTAGTTTGTAATACTGCGGTGGCTTGTGTGTTGCTATGATGCTGAAATCTATGCCACCAGCATTCAAATACCAGCAGGGTCACGCATAGTGGACAGGTTTCAGCAGAGCTTCTAGACTAAGACAGACTAAGAAGAAAGGCCTGGTAATTTATTTCTGAAAATTAGCTAATAAAAACTCTATGGCTAACAACAGAATATTGTCCAATATAGTGTTGGAAGATGAGCCCCTAGATTGGAAGATACTCAAAATACACAGTGGCCTCAACAGTGGACTCGCACATACTAACAATCATGAAGATGGTGAAGGACCTAGCAATGTTTCGTTCTATTCTACATGGAGTTGCCATGAGTTGGAGCCAACTTGACAGCAACTAACAAATTATTATTATTATATTAGTTTACTATTGTTATCACCTTACAGATGAGTCAACTGAGGCTCAGAGAGGCTAAGTGTCTAAGGTCACACAAAATTTCAAGTATCTGAGTGAGAATTTTAATCCTGGTCTGTCTTTGAATAACAACAGCAACAACAAGATGATATTGTCTAGTACTCATTGGGTATTTTCTGTGTGCCAGACAGTTAGCTAAACACTCAGAATGACAGTGTAAGCTAGATGTCATCATCCCCATATTACAGGTGAGGAAACTGAGGTTTTGATGTTAAGTAAACTGTTCAAGGTAATACAGTGAGTACACAGCGCATCCAGGATTTGGACCCAGGTTCATCAACCTGTGTTCATTCTATTTTGACACACTCCCTCTGAGGGAGAGGGCTGTCTAGAGCAAGCAGTTTAAGTGAAAACACTTCATTCTTTCTCCTGGACTATTGCAACAGCCTCCTGCTGGGTCCTCTCTAGTATCTTCCCCTCCAAACCATCGTTCCTGGCCCATTGTTACTCTGTTGCCAAAGGTACTATCCTAAAACTCAACCTATGGCTGACGCTGTCCACCAAAAAGTCATGTTCCACTCTCCAAAGAGGACAATTGTCACTGTAAGGCACTCCCCAGGTAGGACCTACATTTCCCAGAGCCTTTTGCAACTGGTTAAGATCATGTGATTACTTCTCAGCAATGGGATGTGAGCAGAAGTGATATGTGTTGCTTCTAGGCTGAGGTGATTAAGAAGCAGCTGTGCCTTCTCTAGCCTCTGTTCTTGAATCACCAAGTGGGAAAAGTGACCCATCAACCAGGAGCACCCATACTGGATAGTTGCATTAGCAAAAAATATATCTCTTAGGTGAAGCCGCTGAAATTTTGGGGGTTATTTAATCCTCACAACTGGACCAATAAGCAACATCATGATAAACTGAGAAAAGATTGACGTTGTCAAGGATTTCATTTTACTTGGATCTGCAATCAATGCCCAGTCTGTCTTGGAAGAAGTACAGCCAGAATGCTCCTTAGAAGCAAGGATGGTGAGACTTCATCTCATGTACTTTAGAGATGCTATCAGAAGGGACCAGTCCCTGGAGAAGGACATCATGCTTGGTAAAGTAGAGGGTCACCAAAAGACAGGAAGACAATCAACGAGATGAACTGACACAGCGGCTGCAACAATGGACTCAAACATAGCAACAGCTGTGAGGATGGCACAGGATCAGGCAGTGTTTCGTTCTGTTGCACATGGGGTCACTATGAGTTGGAACTCACTTGACAGCACCTAACAACAACAACAAAAACAACTGCCTGCACACTCTCTGGCACACAGTAGAACTCAGTGACCTTTATTGATGGGGTGATAGAGGGTCCATGCGGTGTGCCTTTGACCTTGTTCATGCTTCTACTTGATATGTGTGTACGAGTGACTGAAATACATGTGCTACCCCTCTGGCCTGCCCTGGGTGCCAGCAGAGGGTTCGGGGACCTTACATTTATTACAGCAGATGGAGTTACTCTAACCACCTCACCTGGCATACTACATTAAGTCTCCTGGTTCAGAACTTCTAAATGATCCCCTCTATCTGAAGAATAAGGAGCCCTGGTAGCATAATGGTTAAGCACTCAGCTGTTAACTGAAAGATAAGCAGTTCAAACCCACCCAAAGCTGCCCCATGGGAGAAAAACTTGGCAATTTGCTACCATAAAAGATTACAGCCTAAAAAACCCTATGGGGCCATTCTACTCTGTCACATGGGGGTTGTTACGAGTCAAAAACGACCCAGCGGCACCCAACAATAACAACAGCCTGAGGAATAAAGTCCGAAGACCTTAGCTTTGCAATCTGGGTTCCGCCCCCTTTCTAGCCTCATCTCTCAACACCACCCCCACCTTGAAAAAGAAAATGTGCTCAGTCACAGAATTTCCACTCTTCCCCAACACAACTTGTTCTTCATACCTGTGGGTGTTTGTGTATGCTGAGCCTTCTGCCTGAAACTCCACCTTTCCTCTTCTCTCTGTAGAAAACTCCTATTTATCCTTCAAACCCATTTGAAATATTACTTCCTTATTGAAGTCTTTCTGCAGCAGAGGAGGTTGCATTGACAGAAACCTCCACAAGAGTACTTATCAGAGTACATGGTAATTATTTGTTCCTCTTTCTGATTCTCTGACCAGACTGTGGACTCCTCCGGGGTTGGAATTGTACCCCATTAAGTTTTATATCACCAGTGCCTCCCAAGATGCTTACAACATAGAAGATGCTCAGCAAAGAAATGAATTTATGAATAAACTAGTAAGCAACATGAAGTGCAAGGTCTATGTTCCAAGCTCTGCACAGCTTAGCCTCAGGCATAAGTCCCCCACAGAGATGGAACTGGGAAGTCTATTTCCTGCCCTTCAAAGACAAAGAGATAGAATTCCAGAGACCTGGAGGGAGGGCCAAACCTGTATCCTGAAAACCCCTCCCAGGGCCAGATGACCCCTTGGGGCTCATTCCTGAGACTGGGGAGGGGATTGAGGAGAGACAAGTTCTGGATTCATCAAACTGATTACTTCTCCTGCTTCAAGGCTTGATGGAAGCAGAAGTCTGGCTTCAGCCTCTTTCTGGATGATCATGGGGAATGTTTACCATCAGCTGCCTCCAGGGTTAGACAAGTCTGAGTTCAAATCCTGGTCCTACCACTACCCATGAGACTGGACATGTTGCTCATATCCTCATCTGTAAAACAGGAAAACACTACCCAGCTCACAGCATTGTTGTGAAAACCATGGATTTCACTTTCTAACCTGAGACTGGGCCTCCCAGGCAGGGGCTGGGAAGCAGGGCATCACAGGTCCCAGGGCATCCTGTCTTCCTCCGTCCTTTTCCCTGTCCCCACCTGCACCCCTGCCTGGGCCCTCTGTCTTCCTGAGAATCTCACCTTTTTCTGCAATGAGTTCATGCTGGATTTTTCTTTTTTTTCCTCTACCGAGTTGTGAGTGGGGACATATCAGAGATCCTTGGCTTTCAAGTAAAGGAAGGGCCTGAGATTTAGAGAGAGAGAGGTTTGAGGAAGAGAGAGAACAAGGGAAAGAAAGAGAAGAAGGGAAGGGAGGGAAAGACAGAAACCGAGGACAGGAAACCAAAGTAAAAAAGAAACAGATTCAAAAGGCCAAGACGCTGAGGGATGAGCAGTAGAAATATGAGACAGAAAGATGGAGACAAAGCTGAAAAAGTGAGAGAGAAGCAGAAGTTGGAAAGATGCAGCCACCAAGAAAGTGGGTCGCCAGGGGAGGGGCCCTAAAAGGGAGCGGGGAGGGTGGACAGAGACAAAGCGAACCAACCCTCCCACCTCCAGCTGAGCCAGGCTTCCAGACTCACAGTGTTCTGCTGCTGCTGAGAAAGAAAAGCCTCTTCTCCCACATTCCAACGAATTGGATATTCAATCAATGAAGATTAACTCGCCCAAGGTAAGGGGCTTTTACATCCGTAAGGAAGTCAAATACGATTATGCAGATGAGAAAATTATCCTGAGATGAGGAGTGCCTCGTATATGATAATTATGGGAAAGGGTGGACTCCCACACTGATTAGCATATCTCTGAGACCAGACAGAGACAGAGGCTGCAAGGATGAGCAGAGGTGCCCAGAGATGGACAATGGAAGATGGAATGACCAGGAATCCCAACCAGAGAAGTTGGTTAGAGATGTCTGGTACCCAGTTTCCTTTTCTGGAGACGAGGACACTTAGTTTAGGTCAGTGAGGACCTTAACTAGAGCCTTGATCCTGCTGCATCCATTGAAACTCCGTCAGCCTTATCTTGCTCATCTCTCAGATGAGAGAATGTTCCAGAGTAGGGCTTCTCAAACTTTAGTATGAATACCAATCACCTGGAGGTCCTCCTAAGATGCATGTCTGATTCAGTGGGTCTGGGTGAGGTTCTGCATTTCTAACAGGCTCCCAGGTGATGCTGATGCTGCTGGCCTATAGACCACACTTTATAGAGGGCCTAGTTCAAGGTTCAGGAGCCCTGATGGTGCAGTGGTTAAGCACTCGGCTGCTAACCGAAAGGTCAGGGTTCGAATCTATCAGCCGCTCCACAGGAGAAAGCTGTGGCAGTCTGCTCCCATAAAGATTTACAGCCTTGGAAACCCTGTGGGACAGTTCTACTCTGTCCTATAGGGTTGCTTTGAGTTGGAATCAACTTGACAGTAACAGGTTTGTGGTTAGTTCTAGGCCCTCATCGCACATTAGAGTCATCTAGGAAGCATTATAAAAATACTATGACTGGGTCCCATCCCAGACCAATCTCTGGGACAAGGGTCTGGGCACTTGTATTTTTTTAAATTCACCGAATATGCAGCCTGAGTTGAGAACCTCTGGGCTGAATGATGTCTGGGGTCCTTAGTGTTCTGAAGCTCAGAACACATGATGTCTTGAGAAGCCAATGGATCTATCTCAAGTCTCCAGGGACCCTCAGCCCCCAAGGCCCTCAGAAGCCCTAGACCTAGGCTGAGGCTAGGGCTATGGAAAAAGCAGGGAAGATCAAAAGATGGGGTGAGTAAACAAAAGTGAAGATGGGCCAAGGACCCTCCCATAGGCCTGCTGGGGACCCTTTAATACGGCTCTCATGTATTAAATACCTACTATGTACTAAGCCCTGCACATACATTCTCTCTAACACTTAAGTAGAGATATTATCTTAATTTGACAGATGAGGAAATTGGGCTCAGAGAGGCAAAGTGATTTGCCCAAGGACACACAGCTCATTAGTTGTAGAGCCAGGATTTAAACACAGCTTGGTCTGATGCCCAAAGCTCATGCTGTTTCTACTCTAGTCATTGTCACCTATGCACTAGGGAGGGACTCTGGGGGGTAACCTTACCCAGGGAGAGACAGTGGTTGGACCCTGAACCCCAAGGCCTGGCTGAGCTAGAAGGTTGCACCTGCTCAGGCTCTATGTCTGAGGTAGCCAGTTGGTAAAGGGGAGTGAGGAAGGGCTTAGAAGTCCAGCAGCCCTGGGTTCAAATTCTCTCTTATTATCTGTGTGATCTTGAGCAAGTCATTTACATTCTCTGTGTCAGACAGGCTCCTTCTTGACCAAATAGGAATGATAAGGCCAACTTCACAAGACTGTAGACAGAAGAGATGAGGTCAAGTATCCAACATGTGTGGCACCCAGCAGTAGTTCAAACAAGGTAGATTTTCCCCCTTTCCAGAGGATGGAGGTTGACTGAGCTGAGGCTCAAAGATTCTAGGGTTAGGGTCCAAACTCTTCACTACCACCCCCAGAGGCACAGAGTCCAACCTCTTTGGGGCCTTGGCCAGGTGAACACAGGCTCCTCCATTGCTCTGGTACAAGTACACTGGAGAGCCTACCAGTGCAATAAAGCAAGAAAACAACACTAACATTAACTCGGTGCTTCTAAGTGATACTTTGGGGTCAGACCCAGGCCTGTCTCCCCAAGATACAGGTGGTGCTGGGACTGGTCCCTCAGCCCCAAGAGCGTGAGCTCATGGGGGAAACTCACCTCTGTCCTCCTCAAGAAGCCTGGAGGTGTGGTCCCCAGTGACTCTTCCGTAGCAGGCACCCATAACCTGTTGGTGGGCAGTGATTGAGAGCTCTATTCCTCAATTTCCCCTTCTGTAAAAAGAGGCAGTTGGCCTGGGCCACCTCCAAGGAACCTTCCACCACTGGACAGCTTCCCTTTCCTTGCCCTGGGAATTCCCCTCAGAGAACGTCCTGTGTTCACAGCTGCTGAGTAAGGTTGTACCCTACATGAGGGGCCAAGCAAGGCTAAAATCCAGCCTCCAATCCACTCACCAACCTGTGCCTCCTGCCCAAAAAGAGCACCCTGTGTGTCCTTGAGGAAGAACTTAGCTTCTGTGGGTCTCAATCTCTTTATCTGTGAAATGGAGAGTAATGGATGCCTCAGTGAAGGTTAAATCCCTTCCCATCTTCCTTCTCCCTTTGTGTACACACAACCTCTCCTCACTGCCAACCCCACCCCTAGAATCCCTTTGGCTACCAGTTATGCTAACAAGCAGAAACCTGGGGCTAGGGTGTACTAGGCACCCAGAAGTAGGGGATTGCCCCAGTCCTCACCCTGTCTGTGTTTCTCTATCCATATAGCGCCCCAGGATCTTCCCCACTCAACTAGGGTAACAAAGGATGAGGGTGAGGAGAGAAAGAGAAAGAAAGGAAAGGAAAAGGGTGGAGTCGGGTGCAGTGGTGCAGTTGGAAGCTGGCTGCTGTGTGTGCACCTGCGTCTCTGTGGATGCATCTCTCTGTGTTTCGTGTGTCTGCTGCTCCGTATTGTCTCTCATCCATGCTGTGTGTTGGTGTACTTGTCTGGGTGCTGTATATGTGTGTAAGTGTATCACTGTGTCTTTGTGCCTGTGTATGTTGTAGATGTCCGTATGTCTCTTGCTCTTTATGTGTGTGTGTGCGCGCACACACCTGTTTGTGTGTCATGTATTTGGGTCTGCATATTTGTGTGTCAGTCAGGGGGTGGTCTCTGCATACATGTGTGTCTGGATGGGAGCCTATCAGCTTGTGCATGGGTGTGTGTATCTGGGCATATGCTTGAGTGAGTGTATATCAGTATGTATGGGTGTGACTATCTCTGTGTGTCTAAACAAACAAAAACCCGTTGCCATCAAGTCGATTCCAACTCATAGCAACCCTATAGGACAGAGTAGAACTCCCCCAAAGAGTTTCCGAGGAGTGCCTGGTGGATTCGAACTGCTGACCTTTTGGTTAGCAGCCAAGCTCTTAACCACTCCTCCAGCAGAGCTCCTCTGTGTGTCTAGGTGGGAGCATATCAATGTGTGTGTGAATATGTGAGTATGTGTCTGAGCAAGTATATAATAGTATGAGGGGATGAGTGTGGGTCTGGGTGGGGGTGAATCAGGGTGTGTGTATGTGTATATGTTTGGGTGGGGCAGTACATATGGCTGTAACTGTCTGTGTGTGTCTGAGTAGGGGTGTATCAGTGTGTGGAAGTATGTGAATATCTGAGTAAGTGTCTAGGTGGGGTTGCATCAGCATGGAGGGTGAGTATCTGTGTGTGTATCACAAGGTGGATCTGCTTATTACTGTGTGTGGTGTAGGGTATGTGTGTCTATTTCTGTGTATCTGGGTGGGGGCATATCAATGTGTGTGTGAATACTGAGTGTGTGTCTAAGTTTGATGTATATCGCTATGGAGGATGAGTATCTGTGTGTGTGGCTTGGTAGGGGTGAATCAGTTTGTGTGTATGTGTATCCGTGTATATGTTTGAGTGGATGTGTATCAGTATACATGGGTGCAACTATCTCTGTGTGTCTGAGCGGGGTGTATCAGTGTGGAGAGTGAATATTTTTGTATCACTGTGTGTATTTCTATTTATCAGGTTATGTACTGTGGGTATGTGAGTGCGTGTGTGTGAATCTGGGTGGGGTGTATCAATGTGGGGGGATGTGTATCCTCATGAGACTGGGTGAGCATATAACAGTGTGTGGAATGTATTTGTGTGTGTCTGTGTGGTGTATCAGTGTGTGGGTGGGTGTGATGTGAATGTGTATATATCTATGTGTGGGTCTGGATGGATGTGTTTCAGTGTGTGGGGAGTGTCTACATCTGTGCATGAATCAGTACGAGAGTATCTGTCAGTATACGTAATGTAGGTATGTGTGTGCCTCTGTGTGTCTGTGTGAGGTGTATCAGCGTGTGCAGGGTGTGAGTGTCTGTGTGTGTCTATGTGAGTATCTGTGTGTGTATCTATACATCCGTGTATCTGTGTGGGTCTGCACCTCTCCAGCTTGGCTGGGCCCGAGCACTGTAAATCCATCAACTCCACATGATTTTGTCAATTCTGACAGCTAACTTCAACATGACGACAAATCTGGCCCCAGAGGATATTAAGCAAAGACACATGAGCCTATAATTTTCTGCTTCCACGTGTGAGATGCTATAATAATCAAAAGAAAATGAGTTTCTAACTACCCCAGCTCTTTGTGCTGTTGCCTTCATGCCGGCTGCACTAATTGAATCACCCGGCACCACTGTATCAACGGTAACTTGGGTATTGGGGGGTAATCAGGCGTGTGGGGGGGACCAGCTTGGAGAGGTGCAGGGGCTTTTGTGAAGGTCCCATCTGCCTCATGCACCAAAGCCGCCCGCCGGCCGCCCGCATTTGGCTGGACAAGCGAGTGACGGAAGGGCAGCCCCCTCACCCAGGGGAGGGACAGGAAGGGCTGCTGGGGGGAGGGGGCACCTGTACCCAGATGCTGTTAGCTTGGGTCCCTCGGTCCCAGAAGGAGAACTGGGCAAAAATAATAAAGATCCAGACTCTGGAGATTGGCCTACCTGGGTTTGATCCTGGCTGAAGGCCCTTATGTCATTTGACCTCTCTGGGGCTTGATTTCCTCAAGTAGAAAATAGGACAACTGGTCTACCTCACAGGGTTGTTGTGAGAATAAATGAAAACACGTAGATTAAGCCTCCTCAGTGGCTTCGCAGGGAGGAGGCCTTGGAAGTTGTCATTTTTTCTATTACCTAATGTGAACAGTGCTTTACCAAGCCTTAGCTGGCTGCTTCTTGACAATGAGATAGGAATCATTATCCCATTTTTGTATCTAAAAAAACTGAGGCTCAGAGAGGTGAAGTAGCTTGGCCACTTGAGAGAGACACAGTTCTCTCTCTATATATATATAATTGTGGGGATTTGAAGCAGAATATGTATGTCTGTGTGTTTTCAAAGAGGGAGGAGGAACAGTCCTCAGTGGCTTCAAGCCCACCTCCAGACAGTTTTTATTTTTTTAATTGTGCTTTAGGTGAAAGTTTATAGAGCAAGTTAGTTTCTCATTAAACAATTAATGCATCTTGTTTTGTGACATTCGTTGCCAATCCCTTGACGTATCAACACTCTCCCCTTCTAGACCTTGGGTTCTCCATTTCCATTTGTCCAGCTTCCCTTCCTGCCTTCTCATCTTTGCTTTTGGCCTGGTGTGCCCATTTAGTCTCATATACATGGTTGAACTACATGTGTTATTGTTTGTTTTATAGGCCTGGCTGAAGGGTGAACTTCAGGAGTGACTTCAGTACTGAGTTAAAAGCGTGTCCAGGGGCCATACTCTCGCAGTTTCTCCAGTCTCTGTCAGACCAGTAAGCCTGGTCTTTTTTCATGAGTTAGAATTTTGTTCTACATTTTTCTCCTGCTCTGTCTGGCACCCTCTATTGTGATCCCTATCAGAGCAATAGGTGGTGGTAGCCAGGCACCATCTAGTTGTACTGGACTCAGTCTGGTGGAGGCTGTGGTAGTTGTGGTCCATTAGTCCTTTGGACTAATCTTTCCCTTGTGTCTTTGGTTTTCCCAGACAGTTTTGTTCCTCAATAAAAATAAATATAATAAAAATAAGTCACTCACCCTTATATAGCACTTACCATGGGCACTGATTACCTGTGTTAACTCATTTAACCTCACAATGAGTTTATGAGTTAGAAATGCAATTATCCCTGTTTTACAGATGGGAAGATTGAAGCACAGAGAGGCTAAGTAACTTGCCCAAGATCACACAGCTGGTAGGTGGTGGAATTGGGCTTCAGGCCTGGGAAATCTGTCTCCACAGTCCTCATTTTTATCCATCACCTGTTTTTCTTAGAGATCCAGCTGTACCCTACACCCCCTTTGCCCTTCAAATTGGTCTTCTAAACCAAGTCTCTCATTAGACCCTAAGTGACACCCTCTCTGCCACCCAAGAGACCATTCCTCCTGAAATGAGGCTCCAGAATGGGAAACTCCCCCATCACCGACTTCCCTATGCATGCCTACCTCAAGGTGAGAGGTCATCCCATACCACATTCCAGCTGACATCTCCCCCACTTCCAATCAGACAGCAAGTTTTCATCAAGCAGCTGCTGTGTTCCTGGGACTGGGCAGAGAACTGGAGTACTACAAAGAGGTAATTATCATAATCCTACACTTCTGTACAGCACTTTACTATTTACAAAGCTTGGAGCAATAAAGAGGGCATGTGCTTTAGAGCCAGGCACACTCAAGTTCTAATTTTGTCACCATCACTGACTAACTGGGGGCCCCTGGTCTTACTTCTGAACATCTCTATGACTCAGTTTTCTCAACTATAAAATCGAGACAATGTTCCCCCTAAGATGAGGAGCAAAGCAAGGATGTCTGCTTTTACCACTTCTATTCCACACTGCACTGGAGATCCCATCCAGTGCAATAAAGCAAGAAAATGAATTCAAAGACATACACATTGGAAAGAGAAAAGAAAAACTATCTTTATTCACAGAAAACATGATCGTCTTTATAGAAAATCCTAAAGAATTGACCAAAAAACAAAAAAAAGCTATTAGAATTAATAAGTAAGTTTAGCAAGGCTGCAGGATAAACCAGAAACCAAACCTGTTGCCATCAAATCGATTCTGACTCATAGTGAGCCTACAGGACAGAGTAGAACTGCCCAGTAAGGTTTCCAAGGAGCGGCTGGTAGATTTGACCTGCTGACCTTTTGGTTAGCAGCAAAGCTCTTAACCACTATGCCACCAGGGCTCCAAGAAACTCAATTGTATTTCCACATGCTAAAAATAAAGAATTAGAAACTGAAATGAAAATAGGGACATAATCCAACCTCCTGACATTGCTAAAAGGAGTAAAACGAGGTAATATTTATCTAGAAGTATCTAGCCCAGAGGCTGGTGATCAACAAATGCTAAACTTATTTAATTCTCCAAACGAGCTGTGAGGCAGTTAGGTAAATTGTTGTCATTATCCTCCTTTTACAGATGAGAAAACTGAGGCACATAGGTTAAACAATTATCCAAGGACTCAAATTCCTAATGGGGCTCCAGAGAGCCAGTTTAAAACGACTGAGCTTGTCCGATCTTTCATGCTACAGAAGAGTAACAAGCTCACCAAAGGTTGCACAGTACCTTGGTGACAAAGCCAGGACTAATTTAAGTTTCTGGATTCCCAGTCCAATGCTATTTCCACACCAACCCTCCAACTTCATCTAAATTCTTTTTTTTTTTCTTTTGAGTAGTTAATAATTCTTTTTTTTTTCATCTAAATTCTTAAGAGTCAGTGTGAGCCAGCAAAACACTTTATTGTCCATTCATTAATTCACCTGCATGAGCACTGCCTTCCCCCAGCCGAATCAAATGTCCTCCACAGTGTTGGGACAACAGGCATACTACAACTGGTTTTTAGTGTGGCTCAAGTCTTTTGTTACAACATGGCACAGAGGTTGGTGAATATCATTTGTATTTATAAATAATAGCAGGTTTGAGGTTATCCCCATAAAGACACCTCTCACAGTCACATATTTCCTGAAAAGGTTTCTCAAGAGGAGGAGAAAGAAAGAGGCTGACAAAGAATCACACCCAACATCCATCCCTTCCTGTCTGTGCCACAACCACAAGGGGAGAGTTTTTCTGGTATAGCCTTAGTTGTTGTGCCGACTACAAATCATAGGGTTTTATTTACCCACAATTTGGGAGAACCAAGGGGTGGGGAGGTGGTTCATCAAAATCTAGGGGCTCCCTGGGAAACATGTTGCCACTGTCCATCACGTGGGCTGCCCAGAGAAGGAACTGAGAGCCGCCATCTGCGTGAGCACTCCACCTTTCCCTCCACCTGCCCTTTTCATCTCTGTATCTCTCTACACTCCTGCTAAGATGGTCTCAAGACACGCAATGCAACCCGAATAAATCTTAGGCCAGTCTCAGCCTAAGGTGCATCCAAAAGAAGCTTTAATGCCTCCAAAAGCACTGATTGGTAATAAAGCCTTTACTGAACACTCTTAAATGAGCAGAAAGGCAGGGAAGGAAATTACATCACACTACAGATAGCAAAAAAAAAAAGCTAGTTGCCACCAAGCCGACTCTGACTCATGTGTGTCAGAGTAGAACTGTCTTCATACAGTTTTCAATGACTGATTTTTTTTTGGAAGCAGATCACCAGGCCTTTCTTCCGAGGTACCTCTGGGTGGACTCAAACCAGCAGCCTTTTGGTTAGCAGTAAGCACATTAACTGTTTGCACCACCCAGGGACTCCAAAGACAGCAAAGCTCTCTCAAAATCCTTTTTAGTCCTGCCTTCCCAAAGTCTCACAGGTCACTACACTCCCCCACCCCTTTTTCCTTTGTCTGTCCTAGAAGTCCAGTCTGCTCTCTGTTGCCTCTACTGCCCTCCAGCTAAATCCATTCTATTCTGCTCCATCTTTGCCACTGGTAACTTTATGTTTTCTTGGGTGAAGTTTCTTCAATTCTCTCTCTGCACCTACCACCTTGATCAGCTAAGGGGTGGGTGGAAGAAAGGCTGTAAAAACTTACACCTTAATATTTTGGTTCCTGCCTGGTGCAAAGCTCTCAAGCTGCTCACAGCCTTGTAGGGGGCAGACAGGTATGGGGAGTATAGCCAGCTACTTCACCCCACAGTGACAAGCACTCTCCTCAAGGCAAGCCAAAACACCATAGATGCAAAGAGGAGGCCCGGACTCCTTCAGCTGGGGGGCAGGGGGGTAAGGGAGGGCTTCTGGAGGAGGTGACATTGAAGGCCTTGAAGGATGAGTAGGCATTCACCTCCTGAGAGAACAGAAGAGGGAACAGGAAAGGAATGAGCCGTTAGGCATCACCTCCTGGGTGCGTGGCATCATTATCTTGTTTATTACCCACCCACCCCCAGCAGTCTTGTGAGGTGGGTGTGCATTAACATCCCATTTTACTGAGCTGGAGACTGAGGCCTAGAGAGGGAAAGGAGCTTGTCAAGGGCACCCAGGAGTAGATGGCACAGGTAGGTCTTGAATTTTGGTTTGTCTGGCTCTAAAATCCTCATGGCGGACAGGTGGAGGGAGAAGAAGAACTTCAAATAGTCCCTGAGGTGGGGACGGGCGGGTGGAGGATTGCTGGGGGGGTTGAGGAGACTCCAGTGGCCAAGACATACGGGTTAAGTGGAAACAGTGAGAGGCAGACCGGCATGTATAGGTGCCACCGTTTGTGGAAAAGGCAGGAAAGGCTATCCATATTTGCTTTTTTTTTTTTTTTTTTTTGCAGAACAGATCTGTGGAAAGATACAGAAGAACCTGGGGATATTGGTTGCTATTGGGAGGGAAAGGGGGAGGAGGACCCAGGGAACTGGGGCAGAGGTGGGAGGGCAGGATTTCACCCTCCTTTGTACCCCTTTTGAAATTTCAATCATGTCGATGTATTTACCTATTCAAAAAACAAACTGTTCGTAAAAGAAAACAAACAAATAAAATAATAAGCATTATGCGGTAACACTCAAATTCAAATAAAGCAGTGCCCAGCCCCTCAACCATGCGCTAGAGGGAGGCCTGATGGTGTCCCGCGCGGGTTCAGGCCTGGCTCTGGTGGAGAAGGGATGTGGTGGGGGATCGCGGAAGAGGGCCCCCAGCGGGTCTAGGTCTGCGGTGAGGCCCTCTCAGCCGGAGGCTGCCGGGACGGTTCTCTCTAGTCTGACGGGTGAGGGGTCCGTCAGACGGAGGAGGGGGCTGCAGGAGACACGACCGAGATGGGACAGGACATTTGGGCAGTTGGGGCCGATTTGTCGCCATTTTCACGGGCAGACTTGCGAATTAAGTGGCATGAAATTGAGCACAGACCAGGTTCCCCCCTAGAGACGGGGCAGCCCTCGACCAGGAGATGAGAATACAAGGGGGCGGGAGTGGGAGGGGTGGCCCTGGGCGCGACGCTCGACTGCTTCTGGGTGCAGATGGAGGAGAATGGAAGGGGGCTGGGCGCAGCGCCTCCTCCCGGGCCCTGCCTCCCTCCCGCTCCTCAGACAAGCAGAGGGTCTGCCCAGACACCAGCGACAGGCTGCGCCTGGGCTCACTTATGCCTGAGCACCCCGGGTATCAAGGCTGGGAGTGGCAGCCCCCCAACCCCAGCCCATTCAAGGTCCTCTCTCAGACCCTTTTTCTCATCTCAGCATCTCTCTGCTGCCACTTATTGAGGTAAAATTCGCAAGACATAAAGCACACAATAAGGTGGCATTTAGTCCATTTGCAATGCTGTGCAACCGCCACCTCTGTCTAGTTCCACAGCATTGTCCACGCTCCAAAAGGAAGCCTCCTACCTATTAAGCAGTTACTCCTCACTCTCCCCTCCTCCCAGCCCTGGGCAACCACTGATCTGCTTTCTTCCTGTCTTTGTGGCTTTATCTTTTCTGAATATTTCATATAAAACAAATCATGCAATATGTGACCTTTTGTGTCTGGCTTCTTTTACTTAGCATAGTTTTTTTTGAGGTTCATCCATGTTCTGGCATGTATCAGTACTTTGCTTCTTTTTATGACTGAATAATATTCCACTGTATGGCTAAATCTGTGGCCATTTTTGCTCAGTGCCCAGGAAGAGGGAAGGAAGCGAGTCAAGAATCTGTCTCTGCTTCACTGAGGGTGAATGAGGCAAAGAATCTATAGGTGAAACGATGGGCACCGGGGTTCCAATTTGGCTTCTGGCTGTGTGGCCTTGGGTGAGTTACATATCCTTTTCTCAGCCACAAACTCCTTATCTGTAAAATAATAGCCAGCATTTTTAAGATGCTGACCATGTACTTGACCCTGTTCTAAGTGTATACTTTTTGGCAATTCATTTGATCTCAATAATACCTTATGAGGTAGCACTGTTATCAATCACACCCCCATTTTACAGATGAGAAAACTGAGGTCATCCGGCCAGTGAGTGGTGAAGCTGAGATTTGCTCTTTAACGTTTCGCTACCTCAGGGGGTCCAGGGGAAGATCAAATGAGATGATGAATGTTTACAGTTGAACACATGATAAGCACATAACCCGTGTTAGCTGCTATCATCACTGCCCTGTTTGTCCTTTAGTGGGAGACAAGCGGCTCAAACGCAGAATGTGAGAACTGGAAGTTCACCCTTTCATGGGCTTGGCAGATGGAAAATGGAGGCCCAAGGAGGGAAAGTGACTTGTACAAGCCACATATCAAGATGGGGCTGGACAAGGGCTGATAGAGTCAGTGACCTGCGCCCTTGCCCTTCAGGCCCCTGAGGACAGCCCAGGACTTTGGGGAGGACGGCCAAGCTCACTCTTCCATGGAAAGAGGCATCAGTCTGGTATTTCAATTCCCATGGGCATTGTGGGCTCTGATTTCTCCCTCCCCAGGCAGGAGTGAGACTTAGCCCCAGGTTGGGGAGAGGGTATAAGACAGCCTCGGGTCTGCCAACCTGGGTACTTCCTCCTGGGAAGAGCTTTGTCTTACAATTAGGAAGAGATGTGTTTGCCTCAGCACCAGGCCCAAAGAGCCCATGAAAGCTGTGAGGAGCCCTGCATGTGGCCAAGGAGAGGATAGGCCCCATGGTGCTTAATAGGACCTAATCTCTTCCAGTGTTGTCGGAAATGAAAATGAAAAACAGCCACGATTTTGTGGTTTAGAAATTAGCATGTGTGCCCACATCGTAAGCCCCTGGCCTGCATTACCACAGAGATTTATCCCAGCCCCAGCACGCAGGCAAAATATGTAATTACACACAGGCTCAGAGTAGAAAAGTTGCTCTCCTTTTTCCAACCAAACCAATCCACTGCTGTCGAGTCGATTCCAACTCATAGTGACCCCATAGGGTTTCCAAGGCTATAAATCTTTATGGAAGAAGTCTGTCACATCTTTCTCCCACAGCGCAGCTAGTGGTTTCGAACTGATGACCTTTCCATTAAGAGTTGAACTCTTTAACCACTGTGCCACCAGAGCTCCATTGCTCTCCCCTTCGCTATCTACATAACATGGATTTTTACAAAAGAGTGCAAGATCTGGACTTCTGTGAGGGACCTACTTCATGAGGGATGCTGACCATGCTGAATCTGGGGAGAGGGAGGATGTTAGCCCCATCAGCCGTTTGTGGGATGGGGGCACATGGATGTACCAACTTAGGAGCCATCTCCCTAAAGAAGGAGGGTCAGGAATTGGTGGAGGAAATGAAATAAGTATGCATTTGTCTCCATGAATAACTACCTCCTTTGCCATGAGACCGAAGACCTGGATGGTGCCTGGCTACCATTTCTAAACATTTAGATCAAGGATTCTATAGAAGAACCCTATCAAAAGGGGGAAAATGAAGAACTGAATTTCACATTCTTATGGAATCCAAACTTTCTGGAGCCACTGAGGCCAGATGACCCCCCAAAATTATTACCCTGAGGAAATCTTTAAACCTTGAACTAAAACTATCACCTGAAGTTATATTTGAACCAAATAATAGTTTAGCCTAATTAGAAAAGAGTGTCTACCTTAAGCATTATACTCTTTTAAAGAATTATATATATGTGATCAAATTGAAAACAGCAACTCAAAAGGATAGATGAGAAACTCAGGAGGGCAGTGAGTTTGTGTTAATGATGGTGAAATAGTTTGGAAAAAGTTGTCAAGGAAGGTGGCACAACTCGAAGAATGTAACCAATGTCACTGAATTGTGCATGTAGAAATTGTTGAAGTGATGTATGTTTTGCTGTATATATTTTCCCCAAAAAGAGCCATCTCCCTAGGCTGGGGAAAAGGAGCAGGGAAGGGAAAGCCTTGGTATAAAATACTGTGCCCTGTATGCTCCAGTCCCCATTTGGTGTTCTCATATACATTCTCTCCTTTAATCTTCACAGAAAGCCTAAAAAGTAAGGGTCCTTACCCTCCCCCACTTGAAAGATAAGGAAACTGTGGCTAGTAAGTGGGGGAGCCCAGGATTCAAACTCATGACTACAAAATCTATGCTTTTTACAGTATGTTACACACAGTCTTCAACTTCATTAGGTTCCCCTTATCTGACTAATGAATGGAGACCTTACTCTGAAGTCACTAGGGGAAAAAGAATGGAGCAATGGATGCAGAGGGGTTGGCCAGTGTTCAACTACGAGGACTGAAGAGGAATTGAGGTCTTAATATGGGGGCAGAAGGTAGGAAAAGAGGAAAAACAGATATCACAACCATTAGCACAAAAACTGACACGCAGTAAATGTAACAAATGAATGGTTGACGGAATGATGGACCAATATCCTAAAGTAAAAAATCAATGACCTTGTTCAGGGTTGGGTGGGAGGCAATGTTCAGATAATGGGGGAGATAAATAAACCAATGTCCCAATCCAGAGTTGGATGGGAAAGGGAGTCAACATTCCAATGCAGGAATCAATATCCCAATGAAGATTTAGTTGAAGTAGCCAATGACCATGTGGAGATCAATGTTCCAATACAGAGTTGGCTGAGAGGAATCAGTGTCCCAACATAGGGATGGGTAAGGGAGTCAATGTCTCAATGCAGAGATTAATAGCCCAATACAGAGCTGATTGAGGGGGATCTATGTCCCAATATCAGCATCAGTGGCACTCAATAATATACAAGGATGGGTTTGACAGTCAATGTCCCAATGTGAGATCAATGATAGCCAAAGTCTCACTATAAGTATGGATGGGAGTTGATGTCCCCAGATGGAGGCCAGCTTGCCAATATGGAGAACAACAAGTTACCTCCCCATGCCCTCTGGACTTCCCCATGACAGTTTTCCTTCGTCTTATTTGTTCTAAAAGGAAGTTCTCAGGCTCCTTGACTCTACTGAACCCTGTTACATCCTCCACTGAAGAAAAAGTTGAGATGGGGCCAGTGCTCTGCCCCTGATGTGCCTCAGCCTTATTACCCACTGTAGTTCCCCTTGTTGTTGTTAGCTGCCGTCAAGTTGGCCCCCAGCTCATGGCAAGCCCACGTGTTACAAACTAGAACTGAGCTCCATAGGGTTTTCTTAGCTGTAATCTTCAGGAAAACAGGTTGCGAGGCCTTTCTTCAATGGTGCTATTGGGTGAGTTTCAACCACCAACCTTTCGGTTGGTAGCGAAGTGCAAACCGTTTGGAAGGCTCCTATTTCCCAGCCTAAGGAGCCCTGGTGGTGCAATGGTTAAGTGCTCAGCTGCCAACCAAAAGGTCAGTGGTTCAAACTCACTAGCCTCTCCACGGGAGAAAGATGTGACAGTCTGCTTCCATGAAGATTACAGCCTTGGAAACCCTATGGGGCAGTTCTACTCTGTCCTATAGGATCCCTATGAATTGGAATCAACTTGACAGCAACAGGTTTTATTCCCCAGCCTGTCTCCAGAGCCAGCTTGAAAGTGAGTCCAGAGAATCCCACCAGCCCAGAAGAGGCTACTCACTTTGCAGAGTTTTCTGCATTTTACAAAAATAACACACACGTTTTACTTTTGTTTGCCAACCACACCCTCCCTCTGCGAGGTATTTTCATAAACGCGCTATCCCAATTTTTTTTTTTTAACATGTTGCTGTAATTACATGTTGCAGGTATTGCCTGCAGGGATATCAGGCCTGGAGTCCCTCAAGGCTTCACCCAAACCAGTGGCAGTTGAGATACAGTCACGACCAGTCCCATTCTTATTTCATCAGCCTGATACCTGTCTAGAAACAACAGTCATCTATATTATTTAACATCACATTTGTCGTTTGAATGACACATTTTACAGATGAGAAAAGCAAGGCCCAGAAGAATGAACTAAGTGGCCACAGATTAGTGGCAGAGGTGGAACAAGAAGTCTAATTTTTTTGCTTGCCAGCTCAACCGTTTTCCAGCCTCGTTAGACTGACATGACAAAGTCCCCCCATCCTCCTACCCTCACCGACACCGCCACCCCACAAGACAGGTGGATTCTGGGGGTTTATCACACAGTTTGGGCAAAAGAGTTCAAAGCATCTCTCCCCTAAACCTTTCTTCTCTTGCATCTTCCCCATCACCCTCCAATTCCTAGTACTTGGGGAACAGGACGAAGAGTCCCTGTTGCTTTCCAGGGTTGGAGATGGAGTTGGAGGGTGAGACGGGCAAAACCTCCCAGCCTCACTCGCCCCAGGGGTTAAGGGGAGGGTGTGATTTTTCTCTTGCTCAGACAAAGGCTGGGGCCATGGCATCTGTCGGCTGACTCTTCTGTCTCGCAGCTGCTCTGACAGTCAGACCCAAGGCAGGTGCCAATTTGGGGAGGGAGGGGAACACCCACACGTGCACTCACACGCCACTTCCTCCCCTCCCCGCCACAAGTACACACAATGCCTCCTGTTGCCATTCCCACCCCAACAAGCCCACCCTATACCCCCAAGACGCAGAGCCTTTGGGGGACAGGACCCCCAACCCACATGGCTCCACTGCCCCTCCCCCATATACTTGTCCTGCCAAGTCCTGCTGCCAGGGCCCTCAGGCACCTTTGCCTAGCCCAGGAGGAGCAAGGAAGGGAGGGGGCTATCTGGCAGGAGACAAGAGACCTTCGTGCCTGATGGGATGTCTCTCACTCAAGCTTCTCTTTCTGGGGCCAGGGGGCTTTCTGGAGACCTCCTAGGTAGCTGGAGCCTTTGGTTTTTCAGACTGGGAAGGAGGAAGGCAAGATACACAAGCTCACACAAGCTCACAGAGACGGACAGATGTCAGGGAGAGAAAGGATCCAGTGGATTGTCAGACTAAGTGAAAAGAGCAGTGTCGTGTGTGTGTGTGTGTGTGTGTGTGTGTGTGTGTGTGTGTGTGTGTGTGTGTGTATGTGTGTGTGTGTGGTGTGTGTAACAGTCATCCACATAAGAACACACACACAGGCATATCTGCGAACATTCTTGCACACACGCATGCGCACATGTACACACAGGGAGCCATGCGACAACTCAGAAAAGGGTTTTGAATGCTGAAATAGTAAGAACTTTGTGTCTTCCTTCTTTCCAAAAATATTTATTTATTTATTTACGTACTTTTTTATTTCAATCACATTACCACCCCACTTCCACCTGTGAAAAGGAACACTCTAAGGCAGCTGAGAAGCCTCCGTTTGGTTGACTAATTGTAAAATCTGTTTTATTGTCCTCATATTTCGTTTTTAATTCTATGAGCAGAGAATACAGTGAGGGCAGCGATGGCGGTGGGGTGTGGTGAGGGTTGCCCTATTAAGAAGGTGATGAAGGAAGAAAAGAATATTTCTGTGAAAGCTGCTTGGTGGGAAAAATGTATAAATTTTATACAAAGATGCTTCCGAGCTCCGTCCCTGGCGCAGTCCTCTTGACCTCTCCCTCCCCACTGCCAGTCTCCCAGCCGCCTCCCTCTCCTCCTCCCTGCCCGGTCCAGACCTCTCCTCCCTTCCCCCCTCCCTCCCTCGAAGCCCCCGCCCCTCCCCAGGGCCCCCTCCTCAGATGCAATCCCCCTGCTGTAATTTCTGGGGGAATTGCTTCATCTCGGGTGCAGATATATTTGTGTCAAGGTGCAGCTGCACAGATAGCCTTCCTCTATGCATAGTAAGAGGGTTTCAGAGAGAGAGGTTGTGCCCAGAGCAAGGCCTTATCAGAGCAAGCTGCCTGCCATTTATCTGATTCCCCATCAAATAGGAAAACGGGCCTCAGGCTGCTGCTTCCACTTTCCTTGGGAAAGCCATGGGGGGAATAATAATTTACTCCAATCTTTCTGTTTCCAGGGCTCACCTTCAGCCTGACACAGCCCCGGGTCTCTCCACCCGCCACTGCACCTGGCAACACCAGCCTGGGGTATAAGTTTGGGCCCCAGCCCCCAAGGGCCTGCGGTGGGGGTATCGACACCACCCCCAGAAGTGCCCTTGCTGCTTGAGTGGACCTTCACAATGGATTGGCACAAGCTAGAGAGATACATTTTGGCATCAGGGAGTGTAGACACGGGAAGGGGTACAAGGATCCTAGGAGGTAGGGGGATGCTTGGTCTGGCTGCAGGGGGCCTGGCTTCCTTACCACCCCCCACCACCCTACACATATGCAAATCTCTCCCCCGCCCCCCCAACACACACTCTCTGTGTGTGTCCGCACATGAGCTCACTCTTGAGTTTGTCAAACTTGACCCTATGAGCTTCCAAGTGTGAGCAACTATCGGTACCATTATCTATGTGTGTCTGTCCATCTGTCTGTCTATCTGTGTCCAGGGTGGAGAGGAATAGAGAACTGGAGGCAGTTTCTGTTCTATGTCACAGACTCTGACCTCCCATCTCAGCTCACAATTCCAAAAGCCAAGAACAAGCCCAAGACAGGATGACAGGGACTGTCTGAAAGGGGAGAGAGTGGGCTAGGGAGGGGTCTGAGTGGGGCCTGGTGGAGCTGCTCCAGAGAGCAGCAGGCAGCCCATCTGGTGCAGGAGCTGCAGAGTGGTGGGCGGTGGGGAGGGGGCCCACTCCCCATAGGCCACCCATAAATCACAGTTATGTGGCCAGGGGGCAGGGGGCGGGCAGGGGCCAGGGGGCAGCCGCAGATGCACACGCGGGACGGGGCAGAGAGGCCAGGGTCAGGTGCGGCTGTAAATTGTCACCTAAATGCTGCTGAGCGGAGGCTAATCAGGGTGCAGTGACAGAACACACCCGGCCCCACCCGGCCCCAGCGGGCACATGCACGTCTGTGCAAGCGCAAGCATGCTCACAGATACAAAGGCTAGCCTGGACATGCTCTGCACACAGAGCTGTGCACGTACAGGGGTTACACCCACACCTGGAAAGACAAAGACACACGTGCACACACCACTTACACAAATACACCCAGACACTCAAGTTCATTCAGACCCAGGGGGCACAAAGATCTACCTAGTACACCTCGGTGCATGCACACTTGCTCAGGTGGGCATGCAGAGTGGTGAGCAGACACAGGTACAACACCCAGAGCAAGCACAACTCGGAGGGCAAATTCCGAGGCAGGAAAGGCATGGGGGGAAAAGAGGTAGACACAGTAGTGGTGCTGAGCCACCTCTAGCCCTGGAATCTCCATGCCTGGATTCCCCTCCCAATCTCTTCCCAGCTGGGCCACAAGCCTTCCTTCCCATTCAACAGCTGTTCTTCAGAATTTCACACTGTGAAGTGTTCACACTGTTGTTTGATCTCTCCCTGGCCCCAGGCTGGAGTAACGCTCATTCATTCATTCACCAACACTTATTAAGCTCTACTAGGTCCCTGGGTGATACAAAGGGTTTGCACCCCACTACTATCTTAAAGGTTGGCTGTTCAAACCCACGCAGTGGCACCATGGAAGAAAGCCTTGGTGATCTGCTTCCATAAAGATTATGGCCAAGAAAACCCTATTGAGCAATTCTACTCTGTAACACATCGGGTCGCCATGAGTCGGAATTGACTCAACAGTGAATTGGTTTTTTGGTATTCTTGCATCAGGCACTGTACTAGGCTCTGGAATTAGAATCCCTGCCCTGAAACTAAAATCAAGCCAAAAAACAGACACAAACGAGCAGACAGTTACAGCACCTGGGGATTCTTGCTAGAAGGGAGGCTACCACAGGGCAGTGGGGAAAGGGTAGGCAGAGGAGAGGGACAATACCAGCTTTCTGGAGGAAGGTTTGTCTAAGCTGAGGCCTGATGACGAGAGAGGCTGGGAGTTAGCCAGGTGGAGAAGTGGAGTAGCAGAGGGAAAATGCCCGACCCTCCCAGAGAATGCCGGTGGCAGTGAGTAAATGCTGGAGGGGACACACCTGCTCTTGACCACATGGTGATGCACCCCACATGGAGGACTCATCTTTGAGCCCTGATGCCAGCAGCTAGATCGCCCAGACTGGTGGAACACCAGACTTGATTTTCCCAGGGTTTCCCTCCGTGATCCCCGAACCTTGCTCTTGTCTATGCAAAGCCAATTGTTCTGCACAGGCAGAGAACTGGTAGCTGGACCTAGCCTTCCCAGCAGATGCCACAATTCACTTGTAACCTGTGTGAGGATGAGGGGAAGCCATGAGGGGACTGAAGGTGGTGCCCACTGACCCTGAGACCTCTCCGCCAGCCGTCCTCTCTCAGACCTCCAGGGGCCTGGGCAGAAATTCATCTGGGTCTGTTCTGACTCATTCCCCTCTGCAGAGACTTGTAAAATGTGCTCAGTGGAGCTCTGTGAGTCCATGGAGCCCCTCCTAGGACTGGAGATGAGAGAGGGGAATTGAAAGGCAGGGATCTGGACCCATCAGCCTCAATTCAACCATGTATTTGCTTGCCCTATTGGACACATTGCATTGGGCAAATATGTTGCAAAAGACCTCTTTAAAGTGTTAAAAAAAACAAAGATGTCACCTAGAAGACTAAGGTGTGCCTGGGAATTGGTGCCTTTGAACTGTGGTGTTGGCAAAGCATATTGAATATACCATGGACTGCCAAAAGAACAAACAAATCTGTCTTGGAAGAAGTACAGCCAGAATGCTGCTTAGAAGTGAGGATGGCGAGACTACATCTCACATTCTTTGGACATGTTATCAGGAGGGATCAGTCCCTGGAGAAGGACATCATGCTTGGTAAAGTAGAAGGTCAGTGAAAAAGAGAAAGACCCTCAATGAGATGGACTGACACAGTGGCTGTAACAATGGGCTGAAGCATAACAATGATTGTGAGGATGGTGCAGGACTGGGCAGTGTTTCATTCTGTTGTACATAGGGTTGCTGTGAGTTGGAACAAACTCAACAGCACCTAACAGCAACAACAACATTGAACTTCCAAACAAGACCTCATATGAGCAAAGGACTCTATAGCTAAAGATGTGTGGAAAACATTCATCCATAGGACAAAGTTCAAAGTCAGTTTGACCATCAGAACTTTCCCAAACCTCTACCTCCCCGGAATTACTCCTTCCATCCAGCCTAATGGTCTTTCCAGTACCCTCCTCAGTCCTCGACCTCCCTCACCCCCACCACCTCTTCCACGCACACCAGCTCCATTTTCCCTCCCTCTCCCACCCTGCACCGATGCTCACACAGCCTAACTGTCACCCATCATCTTTACATTTAAACATCCCTTGAGGGCCTGCAACACAGCAATACACACATTATCTCATTCAAGCCTGCTTTATAAAACTCAGAGTCCCTGGATGGTGCAAAGAGCTAAGCACTTGGCTATTAACCAAAAAGGTTGGTGGTCAAACTCACCCAGAGATGCCTAGGAAGAAAGGCTTGGCAAACTGCTTCTGAAAGAGCACAGCCTTGAAAACCCTATGGAGCACAGATCTACTCTGCAACACATGGGGTCACCACGAATTGGAACTGACTCAATGGCGACTTTTGGTTTTTTTCTTTGTTTCTTCACAAAACTCTGAAAGGTGTAGCCCCATTTTACAGATGAAGAAACAAGCTCAGAGAGCTTAAGCAATCTGCTCAGGGTCACTGTCACCTTGGAAGGCTGAAGGGAAAGCTCATTCTAGGTCCAGCCTGGGCCTCCAGGCACAGGACTTACCCCTCTCCCTTCTGCCCACCTCAGAACAGTGATGCAGCAGGGACCTTCCTCCTTCATTCTTGCACCAAGGCTTAGCAGTAGGAGTGGGTTTCTAGGGGTCAGGTGGCAGGAAGGAGAGGGAGAGGAAGAAGAAGAAGACCCAGGCATCTTCAAAAGCAGAGAGGAGGGACAAGGGGGTTCTGGTCTAGAACCAGAGGGCCCCTGGGGCAGTCACTGGGGGAAGGGGATGCTTGTGGGTCAGATGTTCAGAAATGGAGGCCTGGCCCAGCCACTTTGGCTGTTTACACCTTCAGGAGGGCATCTGGTAAGTGTCCTATCTCCTCCCTTGATGGGTGGCTCCCTGAGGTTAGGCATCATTGCCTTCAGGAGACAGAACAGTACAGAAGAGAGCAGAGGCGCTGAGCTCTAACATTTGCTCATCATGTGACTTAGGCATCCTTCTGAACCTCTTGGAGCCTCAGTCTTCTCATCTCCTAAATGGGAATAATAATACAAGTATCTGCCTCCCAGGGTGGTTAAAAGGATTAAATGTGGCTGTGCCAGGAGCCTGCACATGGGAGACCCTCCACAAATGCTGGCAGCTTCCTCCCAGCCCTGAAGCATGGGGTAGGCCGCCATGCTAATTGATGATGAAGATGGCTGGGGTGAGCATATCATGTCTGGGGGCTGCTAGCACTGCAAAGGGGCTCTGCTCTGGGTCTGGTTTGCAGGTGAAATGGCCGGGGGAAGGCAGTAGCTCATTTTTCCTCTTCCCTTCCCCACTAGCTCTTTTGCCTCTGGAAAGGACCAGTCCCCAAGAGTTTAAGAAGATAAAGAGGATGAAGAACATTGACGCATCCCCTTTCCAGTAATGCTTGGCTGGTTAAATGTCTGTCTTCCCATGCAGGGCTCCCCTCTGCCCACCCCATCCCCCAGCCACGCAGAGGCCTCTGATCCCCCTCACGGATCACCAGGAGTGGGACCGGCACTCCCCATCACCACCAGAGACAACGGCCTGATACAAATTGGCAGCCAAAGAAGGAGCAGTCGGTACAGATTAGCAGGAAGGACCTCCCCTAGCCCCAAGCCTGGGGCCCCATTGATCAGCTTCCTCATCAAGGAAGCCAGCTTGGCCAGCGGCCAGTGGGCACCCAGGTGGGGGCCACGACCTCAGCCCACCCCCTCACCCCACACAGGCCCTGAGGAACTGAGGGAGAGAGAGGCAGGAAAGCAAGGATGGGTGGGAGAGCTCAGCCTTAGGCCCAGCCAGCTTCACACCCCCAGCGGGATGAGTTTTTTTGCTGTTGAGAAAATGGTCAGCAGCTTGTCACAGCCCACTGACTCCAAACAGCCCTCTGGAAATGTTGTTGAATTTAAATCCAAACACAGAGATACCCATATACACGCCTGTCACTCCTCCTGCCTCTTCCTTAAACACAAACATAGTTATCTCATGGCTACATACACTCCATGTGATTCAGTTCAGCCCAAAAGCATTTATTGAGTACCTACGTGTGCCAGGCACTGCAACTACAGACAGCTTTGTGCCCAAAAGGAAACTAGAGTCTAAGAGGAGAGACAAAGGTGGAACAGGTCATTGTAGGACGGGATAACACGTGCAATTATAGGAGTCCACATGATGTAGAGAGGAAGGAAGGGCACTACTCAGAGAAGGTGATATCTCAGCAGGGTTTCTAAGGATGAATAAGAGTTGCCAAATGGACAGGGTGGCAAAGGGATCATTCTCATTACCCACCTGCCGCCAGCATCTCTGGTCACATATTATGCTCTCTTCCTCCTACTGACTATGCTTTATCCATGGTGAGTCTCTTTCACCCACAACACTCTCCATGCTATTCCAATTGCCTAAAATGTTCTTCTTCCCTTCATTCCCTTGACTATTCAACCTCAAGGCTCACCTTAGAGAACTATCCCTCTACAGCCCCCTTCTAGATGCTGCCATGGCATCCTATGTCTCTCCTTCCTAACTCGTAACACACTTGTATTCACTTGTTCGCTCCATGAGGGCAAGGACAGCACCTGTAACACCTGGGACAGTGTCTGACACATTCCAGGGGATGTCTGGTTGGCTGGTTGGTTTGTTGGTTGGTTGGTTGGTTGGATGGATGGCTGGGTGGGTGGGTGGATAGACGAATAAATGGGTAAATGGTTTGCCAAGCCTAATACACATTGGTTTATAAAGTGAATTCTGGAACATTACAGCCAAGCCTCTTTAATATAATATAGTCCTAGCCTTCATTTAATGAGCCCTGGTGGCACAATGGTTAAGCACTTGGCTGCTAACCCAAAGGTTGGCCGTTTGAATCCACCTAGTGGTTCCATGGGAGAAAGACCTGGCAATCTGCTCTCATAAAGATTACAGCCAAGGAAACACTATGAGGCAGTTCTCCTCTGTCCTGTTGGGTCACTATGGATTGGAATCAACTCAGTAGCCTCTAACATCAACAACAACCCTTCATTTTACAGAGCTGTAATACAGAGAAGGAAGAGTTGCTCCAAATTGTCCAGAGGGCCAAATCAATGGCTTTGGTGGGATTATAACCCTGGGCTCAGTCTCCTTCTAGTCCACGGCCCTTTCCCTACATCCCTAAAGAGGTTAGGATATGATGAGACATAGCCTTACTCTCCACGGGTCTCTTGGGTTGAGGTTGAATCTCTGGATACATAAAGGTTAGGATATGATGAGACATAGCCTTACTCTCCACGGGTCTCTTGGGTTGAGGTTGAATCTCTGGATACATAAACTCAAAGGTCGTGTACTGTCCACACACACACACACACACACACACACACACACACACACATAGCACCTGTACCCATCAGAGCAAGTGACTGAAGCCGCCTTAATCTAGCTTAATCCAAAAGGAGAGATTATTGGCCTGTGGGAATCCCTGGGTGGTACAAATGGTTAAGCGTTCAACACTAATCAGAAGGTTGGCAGTTCAAACCCACCCAGAAGTTCCTCAGAAGAAAGGCCTGGTGATCTGCTTCCAAAAGGGCATAGCCTTGAAAATCCTATGGAGCACAGTTCTACTCTGCAATACATGGGGTCACCAGGAGCTGAATCAACTAGACAGCAACAGGTTTGGTATTGGCTTATGTATCTGGGAAAGGCAGGTGGGGCTGCCTTCAGGTGCAGCTTGATCCAGGTATTCAAGCAATGTCACAAGATCTCTCAACTCTGCTTCTCTTTATGTACTGGTCACATCCTCTCCTCCTTCCAATAGGCTTCCTCTATGTTGGTTAGGGAGAGATGGGTGGGAAGCAAGGGGCTTGGCCACAGATAGCTCCAGGGAGCTGGCAAGGGAGAGTGGGGGAAAGCTTGCCTCTCTCAGAGTGTATGTACAACATCCCAACAAAAGTCTCTGATGATTCCATCTCAGGTCCAATCCCTGTGGTCAGAAGAAAGGGGTGCTATAATTGGGCAAGCCTGGATCTCATGTCCACACCAGAGACCAGGAGAGGGCATGGGACAGTGACTGACAGCTCATCAAATGACATGGAAAGGGAAAGGGTGGCATTCCAAAGGAAAGGGGGTGCTGTTACCAGCAGAACAGGGAAGAGAGTTCAAGTAGTCAAAAATGACAGACAGCCACGGTAGTTCTATCATAATGTTGGGTAACTAGGGCATATTAGAAAGAGTACTTGGATATAATAACAATAATAGCTTTTAGGGTATGCCATGCGAGTACTCTGCATTTATTGTCTTATTTAATCTCACTTAAATTTGGAGTAAGAAGTCCCAGGTTTGAGTCTCAGCTCTGCCATTTACCAGACCCTGGCCCTGTCATTTAACCCTCTTGAACCTCAGTTTCCCCATCTGTAAAATGAGAAGAATATAGCCCATCTTCCTGGAGCTGGGTGGATTCTTTGCAAACTGTGAAAGGATGTACACTGTCCGCAGTAGGAGAGGCTCACAGTAATGCTTGCTCAGTGATTCCAGGTGGAGACAAGGAACAAGAAGAGGTGCTTAGCAAACCAGAGGGCTTTTAGGCCAAAGAAGGAGGCAGGCTGCCTTCAAGTCCGACTCAGCAGGAAGAATGGGTTGGCCCAGGACGCAGGAAGGCTTACTCTGCGACCCCCCTGGCCTGGCCACTCTCTACCCTGAGAAGGGGGTGGAAAGAGGAGTTAATGGATTACAGGGCCAGGCAGGAAGAAGAGAGGATTTTTCATTTTAAAATGTTCTGAAATAATTCATATTTGCTTTGCAGGACTGTGTTCTGTGCTGTCAGCTCTGTAATAACTTCTAGCCCTTTATTTATTGTTTTGCCTTAATGATTTCATGTAGCTCCGGTGCGGAGAATTCGCAGTGTCTTGTAACACATAATGGCAGAGAAGGCCCCAGACCCTGGCAGGCTGGGAGAAGTGGGGGTGAAGCTCCCCATTTGGGGGTAACCATCTACGGTCTCCCAGGAACTCAGCCCCTCCCCCTGGAGATGGCAGAGCCTAGAACAGGCTCTGTGCAAGGTGCTTCATCCATGAGCACAACTCCCACAACACACTGTGGGGCTGGTACTATTGTCCCATTTTACAGAAGGGAAAACTAAGCCTGGGGGAGATTACAAGTCTTGCCACCTGACTTTGCATGACCAAGCCAGGATTTAAACACAGGTCTCCCACTTTGGTATATGTAGGCATCACCTAGGGAGAATCTTTAAAATATGGGTTCCTAGGACTCAATCCTGGAGAAAGAGATTTATAAGTCTAGAATGGGGTCTGGGGCTCTGTATTTTAACAAGCTGCCCAGATGAATGACAGCCACATTTCGGGTCTCAACTGATGACTGAAGCCACAGTAGTCACACACTCGGCAGGACCTACTGCCTCAAGAGCTGTGGTCCTACAATCAGCCTACAGTCTGTCTCTCTCACAAATGCCCCATCAGTTACTCCTGTTCCTCTGTCATTCTCCATCCTGTATCTCTGAGGGCTTGGAGTCCCCATCAGACCTCTAGCCCTGTGTGTAAAGCCACAAGAGGAAGGGGAGGGGAGGCAGGGGAGGCTTTCTTGGTTGCCTTGGTGATTCCCCACCTCCCAGTCTGTGGGGGAGGCAGCTTCATTGTGAGCCTCTGGCCAAGGCCTGGAGGGAAGCAAGCTGTCCTGGGCAGGGAGGAGGCAGAGGGGTGGGAAGAGGACTCTAGTCACTGGGGAGAGGGGAAGAGGGAAAGGGAGACCCGGGAGCAGGGAGGGCGCCTGAGCCCAGGGCAGCCAGAGCAGAGAGCTGACCCCTCCAGATGCTGGGGCTTCCGGCCTTCAGCCCAGGGGATGGAGAGAGGGTGTGCAGGAGCTGAGGCTGACAGGGCCTGGTGCTCCCTGAGCCCAGAGCTGGCAGGAGACCCAGGGCAGGTGGTGGCAGAGTTGCAGGGACAGGCAAGACAGGCAGAGAGGCTGGTGCAGGAGGGAGTCAGAGTCACAGGCCTGGGAGCAGAACGGGGCTCAGAAAGCAAAGAGAGAAAAATAAAACAAGCCAGGAGAACCCCTCACAGACCCCGGACTGCAGCCCACTCCCACCCCTAGTTGGGCCGGGACTGGCACGGCCTGGGATCCCAGCCTCCTGGGCTGGGCTGGGCTGGCAAACCGGATGGCACAGGCTGCGGCAGAGGCAGATGGAGCGAGGAGGGGGCCTGACCCCCAGCCCACCAGGGAATTGCTGGGATTGTCTGTTCTTTGGAGCTCTCCCGCTGCCCTGCCAAACCTCTCCGCCTCTGGGAGCATGGCTGGGGAAACAGGGAAAAAAAGAAGCAACATTTCAGAGCCAGCGTCTCCACCTCCTCCCGCTCCCTTTTGGCTTTCTTTCCCCGCCACTGGCACACGCTGCCTGCTCCCAGCCTGGGTCTGTGGGGGGCAGGGGCAGGGTCGACCAGGGAGGCTTGACGTGGAGAAGGAAGGAGAAGGGAAAGAAGCTGAGAGGCAACATCTTAGATGGGAGTAGAAGAAAGGTAGGAAGAGAGGCCTGGTGGGTGATACTTCCCTGCCCCCCTTTTTTCCTGCCCCTTTTTTAAAGCAAGCATTTTATTTACTTTGTACCAGGCCCCGTTAAGCACTTTACATGTATGAGCTCATTTCACCCTCACAACAGCCCAGAAGCTGCTGTTATTATAATCTCCATTTTACAAATGAGAAACTGAGGCAGAGAGAGGTGGAGTGCCCTGTCCAAGGTCACCAGCTGGGAATTGTCAGAGGGAGGATTCAAACTGAGGAGACTGGCTCAAAATCTGTGCTCTTAGCAACCACCCTCTACTCCCTTTCATTTTTACTCTTTAAATTTCTTTTTCTTTTTGTGCCCCATCTTTTCTCAGTATTTCTCTACCCAGCCCTTTTCCTCTTAGGTAGCATGTTCCAGTCTGCCCAGGTCTCCACACCAGCACCATTGCGTGGATGGTAGGTCATGTGCAAACACATACAAATGTAGCACATATATACTCACATACATAGCTGTTGGTGAGTCTACATGCACGTGACTTACTGTGCATATCTACACACTAAGCATGCACATCTGTGTGTCTGTGTGTACGTGTACTGACCCAGGCGTTCTCAGGTCCATCCACACATGTGGGTCCACCATATACGCCACACCCTGGGTAGGTCTGGGGTGTTCTCACCAAACAGAGCATTAACTGTGGCAAAATAATCTCAAACAATGGTTGATCAAAAAAAATCTGTTTGGCTTTGCAATAAAGCACTGCTTGGCATATGGGGTTTTTGGCAATACATTTACCTTTCTACGTTTAGCTTGGGCTGATATGGTTTTTCCTGCATGTCTGCGGCTTGGCAGTGCTGCTTAAGGCGGAATCAGCCACTGAGAACTTGCCAGATGCCAGGCCCTTGGCAAGACACTTCCCAGACACTCTCTCTATCCTCACAGCAGCACACGGGGGCAGGTCTTGCCATTCCCATTTCACAGATAAGGACCCTGACACTCAGTGAGTTGCTGTTTGCACTGGGTCACACAGGAGGGAAGAGAGAGAGAACATAAGGATTTGAAACCCAGATTGGCCTTCCGGTCTGTAAAGCTTCAGTGCCTGCAGGTGGGTTGGTGGTCAGACATGTAGCTCCCCAGGTATGCCTCACCTGTCTGGAATGTGACTGTCTCACCATCTGGTCACATCGGGGCACCTCTTCTGTGGCCTGGCTGGTGGGTGTGGATGGGTTGCAGGGGGCTCATGATGAGCCACTCTTCAGAAGGTCCCACACAGGGCCGTGTGCAGCTGGGTATGGAAAGGCTTTTCCCTATTGATCATGAAGACGATAACAGTTTAGACTACACAAAGACCAGGTAGACTTATGACTTGCAACCTTGATTTAGGCATATCCATTCCTTCAGCATTTGGTGAGGACCTACCGTGTGCCTGGCATTTTATGGGGCTCTGAGAGCAAGGCAGACAGGAATCTTGGATCCTGGCTTCCAATAAAACCAAAAACCAAACTTGTTGCTGCTGGGTCAATTCCAACTCTTACTGATCCCATGTGTTATAAAGTAAAACTGCTCCATAGGGTTTTCTTGTCTGTAATCTTTATGGAAGCAGATCGTCAAGCCTTTCTTCCTCAGCACCACTGGGTGGCTTCAAACTGCCAACCTTTAGGTTAGCAGTTGAACACGAAACATTTGCACTACTCAGGGACTTCCAATAGCTTAGTAGAGCAGCTTTCAGGTACAGAAATAGCCTTAAAACAATGCTGAAGGAAACCTAAATGCTGTAAGCTACAGATAAAGAGTTACAGGGGATCTGAGGGAAAGACCACTCCAACTGGGCACATCAAGGAAGCCCTCCTAGAGAAGGAGGCATGTGATGGGCCTTAAAAAGTGGGTATGACTTGATGTGGCAATGTAGGAGAAGGGGTTCTTTGTTTTCTGAAGATGCAGCCCAAGGTGCAGCATGGGATATTGTCAGGTAGGCACAGAAAAAGCAAGCAGCTCCATTTCTTTTTTTTTTTTTTTCTCTTTTTTAATATTTTATTGTACTTCAGGTGAAGGCTTACAGAACAAATAGTTTCTCAAGAAACAGTAGTACACATGTTGTTTTATGACATTGGTTAACAACCCCACAACATATTAACCCTCTAACTTCTCAACCTTTTTTTTTTTTTTTGGTGAAGATACACATAGCCAAAGATACAGCGTTTCAAAAATTTCTACATGCACAATTCAGTGACATTGACTATGCTCTTCCAATTGTGTTGTTATTCTCACTTAAGTTGAAGGCTTACAGAACAAAATAGTTTCTCATTTAACAGTTACTATGAATGTTGCCCTATGACAATGGTTAACAATCTCACAACACATCAACAATATCCTTACTCAACCTTGGGTTCCCTGTCACCAGCTTCCTTGTCCCCTTCTGCTTTCTGGCCCTTGTCACTGGACTCCTGTACCTCGTTAGTCTCATTTAGTTTTATGGGGCTGTCCACTCAGAGGCTGAACAGTGAACCTCGGAGGTAACTTCACCACTGAGCTAAAAGGGTGTCTGGGGGCCATACTCTCGAGGTTTCTCCAGTCTCCTTTAGGCCAGTAAATCTGGCCTTTTTTTTGTGAGTTAGAATTATGTTCTACATCCTTCTCCAGCTCTGTGCAGAACCCTCTGTTGTGATCCTGGTCAGAGCAGTCAGTGGTGGTAGCCGGGCACCATCTAGCTGTATTGGACTCAGTCCGGTGGAGGCCTTGGTAGCCGCGGACAATTAGTCCTTCGGACTAATCTTTTGCTTGTATCCTGTTCTCTTCATTCTCCCTTGCTCCCGAAGGGATGAGATGAGTGGAGTATCTTAGATGGTCGCTCACAGGCTTTTAAGAGCAGCTCCATTTCTTGATGGCAAAGGCTGTGTAAAAGGAGTGGTGGGAGGAGTATTGGGGTTAGATGGCAGAAGATCTTGAGACTATGACAAGGATTTGGACTTCACAGTCAGTTGCGAGTCACTGAAGATTGCTGAGCAGAGGAAAGCTTTCAGAACTATGAAGATTAATCTGCAGCTGTAAACAAAATGGATTAGAAATATACATGCTTACACACATATACACATACATGTACATCCTCAAACACATGTACATACCTGGGTACAAAAACGTTCAGGCCCAAACGCACAGGGTTAATTCCTGGGCCTGGATTATATTTTTAAATTCTGAATTTTATTTATTATTTGAATAGATAATACATTCACATGATCTAAAATTCAAAAGGAATATAAGAGAATACACTGAAAAATAAAGCTACCTCCCACCCTACATCCCAGACCCCCGGGTTCCTCTACCTAGAGGCAAGCACAGTAGTCAGCTTGGGGGCTTCCTTCCAGCGATGTTCTATACATAGACAAGCAAATATCCGTCTGCATTTTTATGCAAATAGAACATATTGCACACGTATGTCTGCACCTTGCTTTCCTCACTTAATGATGTACTTTGGAAGATCTGTGCATACGAGTACTTGGAGAGCTGCCTTGATCTTTTTAGTAGCAGTACACTACTCCACGAAGGAGCCCTGGTGGCACAATGCTTAAGCACTAGGCTGCCAATCAAAAGGTCAGCAATTCAAACCCACCAATGGATCCGAAGGAGAAAAGACCTGGCGTTCTGCTCCCATAAAGATTACAGCCTAGGAAACTCTATGGGGCAGTTCTACTTTGTCATATAGGGCTGTTATGAGTTAGCATCGACTTGACAGCACACAACAACATATTCCATAGGAACCTGGGTGGCACAAGCAGTTTGCAATCAGCTGCTCACCTAAAGACCTGGCAAACTGCTTCCATAAAGATTACAGCCAAGAAAACCCTATGGAGCAGTTCTCTTCTGTAACACATGGGGTCATCATGAGTCTGAATTGACTCAACGGCAATGGATTTGGTTTTTTATACTACTCCACTGTTGTTGTTTGCCCTTGAGTCAATTCCAACTCATAGTGACGCTATAGGACAGAATAGAACTGCCCCATAGGGTTTATGTGAGCAGATCACCAGGTCTTTTCTCCTGCTGAGTGGCTGGTGGGTCCCAACCTTTCTCTTAGCAGCTGAGCTCTTAACCATTGTGCCACCTGGGCTTCACTATTGCACTATAGTTGGGCATTTACATTATTGCTGATCTTTTGCTCTTACAAGAAAATGTTGCAGTGAATAACCTTGAACATATGCCTTTTTGCATGTTCATTCATTTATTCAACAGACATTTGTTGAGCACCTGCTCTGTGCCAGGCAGCAACCCTGAGACAGCTCAGTGAACAAACCAGGCAAAAGTGTCTGCCCTCATGGAACGTACCTTCTAGTGAGCATGTGTGAGTGTATCTGCAGGGTAAATTCCTAAAGGTGGAATCGCCCAATCAAAGTGTCTGTGCATGTTTTGAATTTTAGTAGATATAGCCAATCCCCCCTATAGAAGTTATACCAGTTTACCCTGCAGTGTATCAGAGTGCCTTCTTCCCCACACTGTTAAAACAAAATGTTAACAAACTTATTAATCTTTGCCAGTGTGATAGGTGAAAAATGATTACAGTTTTAATTCACATTTCTGTTATGATGAGTAAGGTTGAGCATCTTTCCTTATGCTTAAGAGCAGTCTTCGGGTTCTTTTCTGCCAACTATCTGATATCCTTTGCTCATATTTCTATTTGGTTGTGGGTCTTTTTCATCTTGACTTGTGGATTCTCTGTTAAGGAAATTAGCCCTTCGCCTGTGGTATGAGTTGCAAGTAATTTTTCCCTGGTTTGTAATTTGTTTTTGGACTTTATTATGGTGGTGTTTGGTTGGCTGGTTGGTTTTTAACACAGGCTTTTTTTAAAATGTAGGATAAAATTTTTTGAAAGTTTATTCTTACCTTTGCCTTCCCTAGTAAAATGTTTGCTAGGGTTGGGAGAGACGTAGGTCACAATAACTTGATCTTGGGTTCCATTAATAGAAGTACAAGTTCTAGGCAAAGGAAGGTGATAATCCTAGTCTGTTCTGGTGTCCCATCTGAAGAGGTCTTTGGGCAAAAGGGAGCATGCTCAGAGGAGAGTAACCAAGAGCATGAATGGGCTTGAAACCAAGTCACAAAAGGAAGGGTGATGGAACTAGTGTCTTTGAGCCTGGAGCAGATCAGGCTACAAATATCATCCTGGGCAATGAGACAAGCCTCATGATGCAAAACCAGGGCCTGTAATGGAGGCTCCAGGAAGCCAAGTGTCAGATAATGGGGCTTTTTTTTTTTTAAGATAGAGCTGTGTGGGTGTAGAATGGACTGCTTTGTGAGGAAGTGAGCTCTCTGACACTAAAGATGTGCAAACCAGAACTGGATAACCATTTACCAGATGCCAGTGTTTAGACCAGAGGCCTTTTCAAGCTTTTACCAATCCAGAGAGCCCATCATTCTAAAAGACCACAAAGAAACTTAAAATTCTTCTTTTTACAGATGAAGAAAAGGTAGTGGGAAACTGACATGACTTGAGCACCTACTTTGTCTTGGGTACTTTCACATATACAACCTGACTTAAAAGGACAAGGACCAGAGAGGTTAAGTGACTTGCCTAAGGATGAACAGCATCTAGTGGCAGAGCCAGAACTTGAACCCAGGTCCCCAGATTCCAAATCTAGAGCTCTCTCCACTGAACTACCTGTCCCTGTTCAACAATTAAATACATGCTTATTGTATGTCTATTGCATGCCTACTCTGAGTGAACACTAACATAGACAGTGAGAACAGATTATATGCAAACTATTAAGAAAGTCACAGGGTCTTTTTTCTGGAGTAGGTCACTGCCTAGTGGGAAGTACTGCCACCATCTCTGCATTGCCTGACTCAATATGAATGGTGCCCCGTGGAGCTGTACAATAATGAAATATTGTTAAGTGCTATAATAAAAGTGTATACCAAGTCCAGGGGAACACAGGAGACATGATTAAGTCTACCAGAGAAGGAATCCAGGAAAGCTACACAGAGGAGGTGACATCTGAGCAGGACCTTAAAGGATACGTGAAAAGAACAAAGGGCAAAGGAGAACAGTTTATATATTTACCGGACAAACATTTATTGAACACCTCCTGGCTGCTGGGAATAGTTGAATAACTCACAGTCCAGTAGAGGAGACAGACAAGTAACTAATAAATTGCCATAGAGTGTAAGCATGACAGTGAAAACATACTCATGTCACAAAAGTGGAGCTGACTCCTTCTGGAGTAATGTGGGACGTCTGGGAAAGCTCCTTGGGGAAGTGACATCTGAGATTTTCAGGAGAGAAATAGAAATTTTCCAGGCTGATAATAAGGGCATTGGGAGAGAGGGAAAGGCATTCCAAGTGAAGAAAACAACACGTACTAAGTTTCTGACTCTTGAAAGATCCTCCTGTCTTCAGGTACCCAAAGCAGATCAGAAAGACTAGAACTCAAGGATTAGAGCAACGGGCGCCAGGCAGGAGGTGGAACTGAAATACAGGTGTGTAGGCGGGACCTACCAGGTTTTGGGATGAATGGGGAAACGACATTGGTGTGCATGGGGACTTAGCAGGTTTAGCAAACTTCGCTTCAAAGCCACACTCCAGATCCAGAGCTGGAAGAGAAAAGTGTGAGCCATAAATCCCTGGCTCCTCCTGCTGTGCCCAGCGCTGCAAAGCCTGGAGTCTCCAGTCCCACTGCTGTGACCCTGGCTAATCCAGCCTTCTGGCCCATCTGACACACATTCCCACTTAACATTTTGTTAGCGACTCTATAAATGAGCTCCCCCTGACCTTCAATCCCTGGCTAATTGCTGGTTTCATGTACAAGACTAGCTTAATTTTACATGATAATTACCTGAGAGTGGCAATACATATGGCATTGCATGTTTGAAATGTCAGGCCTGGAAAACTACCAAGTGGCTGTAGTCAGGGGCAAAGGCAGGAGGCAGCCAGGTGACAATCCATGAGGGAAAATGCCTAGTGCAGACAGAGATCTGGAGGACGGGGGCCCCAGCCTGCCGTAGGGTCCCAGAACCTCTTCTGGCACCCAGGGCACAGGCCAGAGGGGCAGCAAACCCATTTCACAGTCACTCATACACACATACCAAGGAGAAGCGTGAACAAGTGTGTTCTCCCCTTTTGGCTTTCTAACTCCATGGACACTCTGTCACCCCTTCAATAAAGGCTCACTGAATCCTACTGTGGGCCAGAGAGTGTGCAGGCACTTGTTGTCGTTATTGTTAGGTGCCGTTGTGTTAGTTCCAACTCATAGCCATCCCATGCATGACAGAACGAAACACTGTCTGTCTCTGTGCCATGCTCACAATTGTTGCTATGTTTGAGCCCATTGTTGCAGCCACTGTGTCAATCCTTCTCATTGAGGGTCTTCCTCTTTTTTGCTGATCCTCTACTTTACCAAGTATAAGGTCCTTCTCCAGTAACTGGTCCTTCCTGATAATACGTCCAAAGTATGTGAGATGGAGTCTCTCCATCCTCGCTTCTAAGGAGCGTTCTGGCTGTACTTCTTCCAAGACAGATTTGTTCATTCTTCTGGCAGTCCACGGTATCGTCAATATTCTCCACCAACATCATAATTCAAAGGCATCAATTCTTCTTCAGTCTTCCTTATTCATTATCCAGCTGTCTCATGCATATGAGGTGATTGAAAATACCATGGCTTGGGTCAGGCACACCTTAGTCCTCAAAGTGACATCTTTGCTTTTTAACACTTGAAAGAGGTCTTTTGCAGCAGATTTGACCAATGCAATGCATCCTTTGATTTCTTGACTGCTACTTCTATGGGCTTTGATTGTGGATCCAAGTAAAATGAAATCCTTGACAACTTCAACCTTTTCTCCGTTTATCATCGTGTTGCTTATCGGTCCAGTTGTGAGGATTTTTGTTTTCTTTATGTAGCGGTACAATCCACACTGAAAGCTGTAGTCTTTGATCTTCATCAGTAAATGCATCAAATCCTCTTCCCTTTCAGCAAGCAAGGCTGTGTCATCTGCATATTGCAAGTTGTTAATGAGTCTTCCTCCAATCCTGATGCCCCGTTCTTTTTAAAATATAACCCAGCTGCTCAAATTATTTGCTCAGCATACATATTGAATAAGAATAGTGAAAGGATACGACCCTGACACACACCTTTCCTGATTTAAACCACGCACTATCCCCTTGTTCTGTTCATATGGCTGCTTCTTGATCTCTGTACAGGTTCCTCACGAGCAGTTAAGTGTTCTGAAATCCTCATTCTTCAAAATGTCATCCATAATTTGTTATGATCCACACAGTCAAGTGCCTTTGCATAGTCAATAAAACACAAGTAAACATCTTTCTGGTATTCTCTGCTTTCAGCCAAGATCCATCTGATATCAGCAGTGGATCTTGCTCCATATTCTCTTCGGAATCCAGCTTGAATTTCTGGCAGTTCCCTGTCTATCTATTGCTGCAACCATTTTTTAATTATCTTCAGCAAAGTTTTACATGCTTTAGATATCAATGATATTGTTCGGTAATTTCAGCATTCTGTTGGATCACTTTTCTTCGGAATGGTCACAAATAAGGAACTCTTCCAGTTGGTTGGCCAGGTAGCTAGTTGTCTTCCAAATTTCTTGCCGTAGATAAGTGAGCACTTCCAGCATTGCATCCATTTGTTGAAACATTTCAATTGCTATTCTGTCAATTCCTGGACCCTTGTTTTTTGCCAATGCGTTTAGTGCAGCTTGGACTTTTTCTTTCAGTACCATCGGTTCTTGATCATATGCTACCTTCTGAAATGGTTGAATGTCGACCAGTTCTTTTTGGTACAGTGTCTGTGTATTCCTTCCACCTGCTTTTGATGCTTCCTGCATCTTTCAATATTTTGATCATAGAATCCTTCAATATTGCAACTCGAGGCTTGAATTTTTCCTTCAGTTTTTCAGCTTGAGAAATGTCAAGTGTGTTTTTCCCTTTTGGCTTTCTAACTCCAGGTCTTTGCACATTTCATTATAATAGTTTGTCTTCTTGAGCCACCCTTTGAAATCTTCTGTTCAGCTCTTTTACTTCATCATCTCTTCCATTTGTTTTAGCTACTCTAGGTTCAAGATTAAGTTTCAGAGTCTCTTCTGACATTCATTTCCGTTTTTCCTTCTTTCCTGTCTTTTTAATGACCTCCTGCTTTCTTTGTGTACAATGTCCTCGATGTCATCCCACAACTCCTGTGCCCTTCGGTCATTAGTGTTCAATGCGTCAAATCTATTCTTGAGATGGTCTCGAAATTCAGGTGGAATATACTCAAGGTTGTACTTTGGCGCTCATGGACTTGTTTTAGTTTTCTTCAGCTTCAACTTGAACATGCATATGAGCAAATGATGGTCTGTTCCACAGTCGGCCCCTAGCCTTGTTCTGACTGATAATATTGAGTTTCTCCATCATCTCTTTCCACAAATGTAGTCGATTTGATTCCTGTGTATTCCATCTGGTGAGGTTCATGTGTATAGTTACAATTTATGTTGTTGACAAAAGGTATTTGCCATGAATAAGTTGTTGGTCTTGCAAAATTCTGTCGTTTGATCTCTGGCATCGCTCCTATTACCATGGCCATATTTTCCAACTACCAATCCTTCCTCGTTTCCATCTTTTAAATTCCAATCGCCAGTAATTAGCAATGCATCTTGATTGCCTTTTTGATAAATTTCAGATTGCAGAAGTTGGTAAAAGTCTTCAATTTCTTCATCTTTGGCCTTCGTGGTTGGTGTAAATTTGAATAACGGTCATATTAACTGGTCTTCCTTGTAGGCATATGGATATTATCCTATCACTGACAGCGTTGTACTTCAGGATTGATCTTGAAATGTTCTTTTTGACAATGAATGCAACGTCATTCCTCTTCAATTTGTCATTCCTGGCATAGCAGACCATATGATTGTCCGATTCAAAATGGCCAATACCAGCCCATTTCAGCTCACTAATGCCTAGGATATTGATCTTTATGCATTCCATTTCATTTTTGATGCCTTCCAATTTTCCTAGATTCATACTTCATACATTCCACATTCTGATTATTAATGGATGATGGCAGCTGTTTCTTCTCATTTTGAGCCATGCTACATCAACAAATGAAGGTCCTGAAAGCTTGACTCCATCCACATCGTTAAGGCTGACTCTAATTGGAGGAGGCAGCTTTCTCCCAGTCGTATTCTGAGTGCCTTCCAACCTGAGGGACTCATCTTCCAGCACTATATTTGACAATGTTCCGCTGCTGTTCATAAGGTTTTCACTGGCCTAATTTTTAGAAGTAGATCACCAGGTCCTTCCTCCTAGTCTGTCTTAGTCTGGAAGATCCACTGAAACCTGTTCACCATGTGTGACTCTGCTGGTATTTGAAACACCGGTGGCATAGCTTCTAGCATCATAGGAACACGCAAGCCACCACAGTACGACCCACTGACAGACGAGTGGTGGGCAGGCACTTGTACTGGTTTCAAATCCCCATCCCACCCAAGAAGGTTGGAACTGTGGGTGGACATGTTTCAGTTGTCACAATTATTTGAGGGGATGCTGTTGTTATTGTTGTGTGCCGTCATGTCAACTCTGACTCACAGCGACTCTAGAGGACAAAGTAAAACTGTCCCATAGGGTTTCCTAGGCTGTAATCTTTACAGGAGCGGATCTCAAGGTCTTTTCTCCCACTGAATAGCTGGTGGGTTCGAACCACTGACCTCTTCATTAGCAACCGAGCACTTAACCACGGAGCCAACAGGGCTCCTTCAAGAGGATGCTACTGGCACTCAATATACAAGGCCCAGGAGTGCTAAATGGCCTGCAATTATCAGCACAGTCTTGTTTAATAAAGAACTGCACAACCCAAATGCCAGTGGTGGCCCCATTGAGAAGCATCCTGTTGAGACCCTCTATAGCTAAGCCAGAGCCACTGCCACAAAGAAGCCTACTGGCCTCTGCCCTCCTGGAGCTTACAGTTGGGGAAGTACCTGTGAATGTGACCTTGTTGGGAAATAGGGTCTTTGAAGATGTTATCAGTTAACATGAGGTCACATTGGAGTAGGTTGGGTCCTAATCTAATCTGACTGGTGTCTTCATAAAAGAGAAGGGACAAAGAGACAAAGGCAGGAGGAACACCAAGTAAAGATGGAGGCAGATATTTGGAGTGATGCAGCCACAAGTCAAGGAACACCAAGGATCACTGGCTATCACCAGAAGCTAGGAGAGAGGCATGAAACAGATTCTCCCTCGGAAGGAGTCACCACAATCAACACCCTGAATTTGGGCTTCTAGCCTCCAGGACTGTGAGACAATGAATTTCTGTCCTTATGGGTCACCCATTTTGTGGTATTTTGTTAGGTAGCCCTAGGAAACTAAGACGGGAGGTATGGGCAAAGAAGGAGACAGGGTGCCCTCGGCACCTGGGAGGACCCTTCCATGGGAGGACCAAGTACACACACACTCAAATGCACACAGGCCACAGGATTAAGTAAGATGCACAGTCCCCAGATTAAGGCAGGGTCTAAAAACCTCTTTGCCTCCTCACCCACAGAATCGTGGACTCCTGAGCTGTGTTGGAGTAAATTACTTGCTTAATGAGATTTCAATTAACAAAAACAAATTAAAATCACTTTGGTAATTAAGCTGCTGTGTACCTTACCAGTAGCTCTCCCTACAACCCCAGATGTCCATGGAGAGGGAGCTATGTGGGGCTCTACCTGGACAGGGACAGCAATGCTGCTGGGGCCTTGAGGATTCCACTTCAGGAGGCACAGCACCCTGCAGTCATTCTGCAGTCACATGAGGTGGGGTGGGAGAGGCTGGCACATACCAGGTAAAATGTGGACTCCAAGCTTAAATTCAAACCACAGCCCTGCCACTTGGCAGCTGTGTGAAGCAGGACATGTTAATTAACCTATCTGAGTCTCAGTTTCCTCATCTGTGAAATGGGCATGATAATAGTAACTACATCATTGGACTGTGGGAGGATTAAGTGAATGTATGCAATGCATTTAGAAAAGAACCTGCCTCCACAGAAAGGGCTGCCAGGTGATACTTATTTTAACCTTCTTCCTCTGTGCAGGGAGTTCCTGGGTGGGGCAAATGTCTGCTAACTGAAAGGTTGGCAGTTCCAGTCCACCCAGAGGCGCCTTGAAAGAAAGTCCTGGTGATCTACTTCCAAAAGATCTACCATTGAAAACCCTGTGGAGCACAGTTCTACTCTAACACAAATGGGGCTGCTATGAGTCAGAATCGATTCGATGGCAACTGGTTTTCTCTCGTGTGGGGCCAAACCCCTCCCAGGGCGATTTTTCCAGCCTTGTAATTTTAATTGCCCTGACCCTCCAAACTCCTCCAGGACAGCTCTGTTTCTCTGAGTCAAGTGAGTGAGGGTCTACCACAGGGGTCCCCCTGGGGGTGAGGTTTCTGCCAGGTTCTGCCCCACCTGGGCTCCCACTTCTTTCTACCAGAGCCAGTCACTCAGTTCTGGGAGCTATGAAAAGCTTTCTCTTCTCCAGTTGCCTGGAGAACAAATACTCCTTTCTCTGGACTACAGAATCGCCCACATGCTCCTGAATGAGAGGCCTGGGGAGTTGAGTATTGCAGGCATCACTGGCCCCATTCCACAGATGAGAAAAATTGACTTAATGACTTACTCAGTGGTTGAAAGAGAAGAACAATGGCCAGTGCTGGCAGGAATATGAAGCTCTCACATTCTCATCCGTTGCTGATGGAACTGTAAATTAGTACAACCTTTCTGGAGGGCCAGTTGGCAACAACAGGCAGCAAAAGCCTGAAAATGAGTCTTCTCTCTGATTCAACAATTCTCTTTCCAGGAATTACTCCTGCGGAAATAATCTGAGATGTAAGTAAGGTTCTAAAGTGCTAGAAGGTTCCTCCCTGCATTATTTGTAATAGCAAAAAAATGGAAGTAACATAAATGTCCAACAACTGGGTTAAATATATTACAGTGCATCTGTGTTATGGAGTATCACACAGCCCTGTAAAAGCATGCTCTAGGCATGTCTGTCAAAGAGAAAGTATGGATGTATATACAGAACGGACCAAAAGGCTTAGTGCAGTTTTAACTTTTAATATTTTCAGAAGTATCAGTGTTACAAGCTTACAAAAAGTACTATTTGAACATTGAGTTATATAAAGCTATTTTACACATATTTAGCCTTTTTTAATAATAAATTTTTAGTTTTGATTTTTAAGTCACTGCTTCCCACCTTAATTCAGAGGAGCTAAAACGAAAAACTTAAACTTAAAAATTCACAAAACTAAATAAGTATCATAAATCTAAATAATTAAAGTTTCAAATGATTTTGGGTTTTTTTTTTTTAGTTTGTAGCACTTATACTTTTGACGCTAAGCCTTAAGCCTTTTGGGACAGCCATGTATATGCTAAAATATATGTAAAATACATATTCTTATATACATGATATATGTTTTTTAAAGTTGTCATCGAGTCAATTCCAGCTCATAGTGACCCTGGTGGCACAGTGGTTAAGCATTCGACTGCTAACCCAAAAGTTAGCAGTTTGAATCCACCAGTTGCTCCTTGGAAGCCCTATTGGGCAGTTCTACTCCATCCTGTAGGGTCGCTATGAGTTGGAATTGACTTGATGGCAATCGGTTTTACATGATATAAGTTACGTGTATTTTATATATACACACACACCCCTAATGTTGTTTTCTCTGTGGTGGTAGAAATTATAGATGGTTTGTTTTATGTGTTCATTCATTCATTCAACAAATATTTTTCAAGTGTCCATGAAGTGCACAATGGACAAGACAGATTCAAACCCTCCCTTTGGGGAACTTATGCCTGGTGGTAAAAATGGACGTTGGACATGTAACAATGAGGTGAATATTATAGAAAAGGAAGGGCAGGGCCTTGGAAGCCTATTACAGAAAGAGGAAATCTACAGGGGGGATGAGGTCTGCAATAAACATTTATTTCTTTTATAATTGGACTAAAATAAAACAATTTTTATATATTTGAAATGAATCTCAAGGGCCTCATAGCTAGTTAGTAACAGAACTGAAAGTAGACCTGGTTCCCAGGCAAATTTTTTTTTTTTTTTTTAAATCTGACACCAATACCCTGGGTAGTTTGAATAGCATCCCGATCTTGAGGGGGAAAAGCACCCCAAAATGGGAAAAGGAAATAGATGTGTGACAGAGGCGGCCCCACCGTCTCTGCTTCTCTTGTCAGACAGAGGAGATGTTTCCACTCGCACATCCATGTCAGACACACACACACCTTGCCAGGTGGACGAGGGCACACACACACCTTGCCAGGTGGACGAGGGTACATGGATGTTTCATCACTCATCATCTCTCTCTGGAGGAGGACACCCAAACATTACAAACAGCTTAGCGTCCACACTCTCCCCGCCAGGCAGACCCCTAGTGTTCTTTCAACCCACTCTGGCTCTCTCTGTCAGCCAGGAGCCGGTATGGCCAAGGGGAGAACACCCCAACACCTAGAACCGCTCTGCTCACATCCCCTCCATCTGCTCCCTCTCACTCCCTAAGAAGGGCTGACCTTACAGACACCTTCCCTGCAGACCCCTTTGCGCTGGGGAAGGGGAGGGCAGGGTGCCATCCTCCAGGCGCCTGGGTTCCTGTTTCTCAGCTCTGGAAATGCTGGAAGCGGCTGAGGCCATGATGCCCCCACACCCAGATACTGCCTATAGGCCAGCCTCGCCTCCCCCAGACTTCGTGTGTCATATTTTGTGCTGACTTCAGGCAACCAAGGGAGGAGGACACAGAGCTGTACTTTCCAAGAAGCTGGCAACCCTTAATCAATGTTAATTGGCTGTAATTAGCATATGACAATTAATGATATTTACTACAAATTAAAGGTATGAGCGCTCCCAGAGGGTTTCCTGTTCATCCAATTAGTGCCAATTAGTTGCAATTAACACGTGTAAATGAGATTCCATTGAACCCAAAACAAACAGCACAGAATCTCTCAGATTCCCTCTTGCACATTTTCAGTCAGCCAGAGGAGCCAGGGGGTAGGGGGCTGGGGGAGTGGGAGGAGAAAGAGAGAGAAAGACCCTGGGCTAACCTCCTGGAGCAAGATGCCATGCTCCAGGGACCAGGGACAGAGGAGGAAGAGTTAAGTTGGGCCAAGCAAGGCCCTGGGCACGCCTGGCTGCTCCCACCTGCCCTTAGGGAGATCTCCCTAGAAAGATCCTTGGCCTAGACTGTCCTGAGGGCCAGGGGCCATGCCTCAGGCATCTCTGTGCTCACCAAAGCCTACTCCAGTGCATGGCACGAAGTACGTGTTCAGTAAATTTCACTGAATGAAAGATGTTCCTTTGCATCAAGGTCCAGTATCTTTAGCTAAATAAAATTAAAGGATGTGCTGATTAGGAACACATGCCATGTTCTCTTCTCCATAAAGTTTTCCAACGGGGTCTACCAAGGAGCAAGAAAGCATTTACATCTATGGCATAATTTTGATATAATCTGTATTTGGATACAGAGATTTTACTTTGCCGCTAATGTTGCCGTTTCCTGATTTTATTTCCTTTTTACTCAACCGCTATCTGAGGCGCCAAGCCTCTAACATGGTGGTAACTGGGTAGAGAAACAGCCAGAAGGGACTACCATGAACAATAAAATGTGACCCCAAAGTCTCCACCTCACAGAGCCTTCTGTGAGCTGTGATGTAAGCTGTATCTCCCAACAACTTGTTTATTCCTAGCTCATGTTTGTTACACCAAATGTTCCATTCAAGTTGACACTCATTATTTTAAAATATTGATTGCTCGCTGTGAGCCCTGGTGGCACAGTGGTTAAGCGTTCATCTGCTAACCAAAAGGTTGGCAGTTGGAATCCTCCAGCCGCTCCTTGGAAACCCTATGGGACAGTTCTACTCTGCCCTATAGGGTCACTATGAGTCAAAATCTACTCGACGGCAATGGGTTTGGTTTTTGGTTTATATGCCAGGCAGTGTTCCGAGGACTGGAGATGCAAAAAAAAAAAAAAAAAACCCATTGCCATCAAGTCAATTCTGACTCATAGAGACCCTATAAGTTGGAATCAACTTGACAGCAATCATACACAAGTCCCTGCCCTCCCGAAGCTCCCCTCCCAGTACGTATTATCACCCTCCCAGATGAGGTTTTGATGTTTTTAGAGTTAGAGGGACTTGAGTTCATATCCCAGTCCTGTCTTTCAGCAGCTCTGTGACTTTGGCTGTTTAATCTTTCTGGGCCTCAGTTTTTCATCTGTTCCATGGAAACAATAATACCTATTTTACAGTAATGTTTTTGGGAGGATTAAGCCCCCTCCCTTGTCCCATTCTTTGTTAAGGGCAGAATTTGGAGTTAAGCCACAGGGAGGGCAGGAGAGAGGGAGGTAAAAGCCAGAAGCCCAGTCTGAGCCCACAAATGAAAGTCCAATTAAGTCACCCAGATTGGCAACCTAGGCTGGCCGCAATAGTCCCTTCCACATGAGCACCACTTCACAGTTTACAAAGCTGTTTCACAACCAGCCACCCAGCAAACCTTTGGGTGCACTGATAGAACAGGGAGGAACCAGTGCTTGCTGTGTCACGCAGTCCTGAAGCCAGAGACCAGTCCTCTGACTCCTCCTGGAAGTCCACCATCACGATGAAAGACATGAGTGGGGTCCAGAAAGGGTCATTCCAGCTGGCCAAGAGTAGGGATGGACCCACCTATGCCAAGACAAGCCTGACCCACAGTGGACCTTTGCACACTAAGCTCCAGAACACCCTCAGCTCAGTCAGGCCACCTCTAGGTCCCAGGCCACAGTATTTGTGGCTTTAGTATCCCCTCCCTCACCATCTCAACATTGCTCCCCCCAGGCAGGCATCTGATCATTTCAAATTGTCTCAGGGTCCCCTTCTATAAAGCAAGGAAGTCTGGCTAAATGGCCTCTGAAACCCTTTCAGACCTGACATTCTAGGACTTTGAATTTTCTCTGCAGAATGCAGGACCCACCTCTACAACATACACCCCAGCATTCTCAGCTGATGGGCAACTGAAGAAAACCTTGGTCTCTGTCTTCCTTTGGGGATCCCTCCTACCTGTAATGGGAGTCCTACCTTACTCCCTGTCCTTCTCCATTGCTTCTACCTCATCCTCCACCTCCACCCAGACCTTCTCCTGGATAATGATGAACCACCAGACATAGTCCACAAGAGATGAGGACTCAGAAGAAGTTCTCTCTCACTTTGATCAAATCCAAAGTCACTTTGGAACCAGTGGGAAGAATGGAGCTGATTGCATTTAATAAAAAAGTTCAGCTGGATAATCTTTGAGGACGGGGGTGGCTGTGCTATGGAATGGATGTCTGCACTGGGATGCTTGGGGGCTCAGTATTTCTTCTCTACCACTGTACTCTACCCCAGGGCTACTGGGGCTTGTTGGGAGGGAGTCTGGGAGCAAGTGGAAAAGACCCTGTTCTGGCTGCCCTTCCTTCCAGTAAAGAGGAAAGCCACCACTGTTGACACCCTCCAAGCACCAGGCACAGTGCTAGGCCATTTACCTGCCTTGCTTCCACTTAAACAGGGTGACATTTGCTCCATTTTACTTTCCAGGCACCATGGGCATCTGCGGCTGGGCCTGCCTAGCTTGGGGACCTACGTCCAGCCAAATTTGACCAAGGAGGTTAGAGTGGGAAGGTTGTAGTGAAAGATGAAGACAGCACTGCCCACTGAGTCCCCCTAACCAGCAGACACACACACAGACACACAATATACACAATGCACCCCTCTCCCCTCCCTTGGCCAGGTGGGTGCCGTCTCCACCAGTCTGGGCAGAGGACACGCCCAGAGCAAGAGGCTGCCACTAGGAGGGCTAAGTGTAAGAAGCTAGAGAAGCGGGGGACACTGAGTGAGGTGAGCTCTCAACATTCAGGGACAAGAACATTCCTCCAAACCAGCAATCCTGGGCTCCCGGGAAACCCTGGGATGCTGAAAGGGACACAGGTGAAGCATCTGCTTTTTATCCCACTAATGCCTCTTGAGAAGTGATATCTCTCTAAAGCCAGAGTTCCTGAGATGAGGCTTAACATGGCCACTTTGGAAAAAAACCTCAGCTCCAGGAGGGTAACAACAGAAAATAATTAAGGTCTAATAAGGTCAGTGTTCCACCTTAATACCTTTTCAGTTCCAGTTAAACCCTCTACTAATTTGCCAAGAAAAACCAGCCTCGCTTGGGTCTTATTATTTGAATCACGTCCTGTCTCTTAATTTAAACGAGAGACTCACATAAGGATTTTTTTTATTTTAAATTACAATGCCAACTTTCTTCCAGTTGATTACGGTATATGACTCTCTGTTGGAAGGCCATTATTTTTTGCTATGATTTACAAAGCATTTAAAGCGAAATCAGTGTAATAAATATTGAAGTATCGTAATAGATAATTCCATATATTTAACAGGAGACACAGCACAGCTCTGGTTTGGGCAGCCAGGAGAGGAACAGGAAAGGGAAGGGTTGGGGAGTGGCCTGACAGCCACTTGAATGGAATGTCTCCCTTTTTCTCTTGGATTCATTTCGCCAGGACCAAGTGAGCGTGCCTTAAGGTGCTGCATAGTGGACATGTCCTCCAGGGGCCAGGATGTGCTTGGAGAAATCCCCCCGCAACAGCTGACTAGTAGTGATGGAGGCCACCACGGCCAAGAGGCCAGCAAAAGATGCACAAGGAGCCCTGTGAGTAGGGGAGGCATTTAGCGGAGGGAAAACGTCTGTGTGGCTGGATAGGTCGGGAAAGGCCTTCCCTAGCCTCTCCTTCTTTCTTCTTCCTCCTTCTTCCCTTCCCTACTCCACTCCCTTCCCCTGTCTTCTCTTTTCTTCTCCCTCCATCCCCTGCCTCTGCCCTCCTTCCATTCCCTTCTCCGGGCTGAGCTGTCCCTAGAACTCTGACTACACCAGCATCTGCCAGCCTCTGAGCTCGCCGAGCAGGCGAAAAGGCAGGCACAGAGCTCAGTTCATGACAAACAGTGCAGCATTTGCAGCCCTAGAAGCCCACAGAGAAGGAGGTGAGGTGAGGACCTGGTACCATAGTCTCCATCAGCTCTCTCAGGTATATAAGCTCATGCACACCCCACGTGCAGACCCCAGAGCAAAGAGGTGTGTGCTCCAGGCGCTGCGCGCACAGGCAGCCAGACTTGCAGCACCTCACATGCTATCCCCAGGGACTCAGGCTAGAGCACAGTTCTGTATCCTCAGTGCAAGCCAGCCAGGCTTCCCCAGGGGCCCGACGGAGGTCTGCCTTCCCTGGGTGCAGGGCCCAAACTCCAAGCTGCCCTCCTATCTCCACCAACTCAATAAGGGCCCAAGAGAAGGTTCCTTTCCAACCACCCCATGACTCGCAGTTCCCATGGGAGCCCTGCCTTTCCCCATCCTTGGAGTCATTGAGTATGGGTCACACATCTGGTCCCAGCTGGGCTCTGCTCCCAGGTTCCTGTCTGGATTCAGAAACTCATGCCCACCAGTGAGGGAGACATGAATGGGGCACCAGTCTATGGGTTGGCACTGACAGCGCACCCCTAGTGCAGGCATTGCTGCTATTGTCTATAGAACCGGAATGCTGCGGAGATCTCAATAAAGGCTTATGGACTACACACTTCAGCTTGTAAGGCAGCATGGGTAGCGCATGCGCACACACATACACATACGCACACATAGCAGATCCCAGAGGATGAAGATGTATTATCCTTTGCCTTTCCAACCAAGCCTGAACCCAAGCCCCAAGTCCCTAGCTCTGAACAGATTCCATCATAAATCCCAGGAAGGGACACTCAGAGGGAAAAGGGGCAGAGAAAGGAGATTTACAGCAAACTTGCTTCCTGACACCTCTTTGGCCCATATCATAAAATAACAATATCACCAGATAAATCACACAGAGGCTCAGGGGACCTCACCTCTGTCCTTGTAAGGTCTTTGAGGGGAGTCAAGGAGAGATGTTCAGAGGATCCACCCAGCTGGGTTCTCCCTGACAATATCAGTTCTGTAGGGTATGGGGTTCTCAGAGCTAATCCCTGGGGCATGATGTGGGGGAAGGAATGAGATGGGAGTGGGAAACATTAGCTATCGTCATCCAAAAGAGAGCATGGCATAGGGGACTTAGTATGGGCTTTGAGCAAATCCTAGCTCAAATCCTAGCTGTGTGACTTTGGGCAAGTTACTCAACCTTTTTGGGCTTTGGTTTACTTCTCTGCAAACACATAGCAAACAATATTTACCGTACAAGGTACGTGTGAAGATTCATTGGGAATAACGAATACCAAAGTGCCTGGTATATAGTAGATACTTGGAATATGCTATCGTAGAGGGAAACATTTTCCCTCATCTAGGAGACAAAACACCAGGACAGTGTTCTCAGCAGATGGGACCGAATGCCAGGCCCTCTACAGAGAGATGCTGTCCTGCCCCTTCCTCTCTGGCAGTTGTCTTGACCCTAGCCTGCAGGGTTATTAAAGTCAGGGCTCCCCATTAGCTTCCAAGGTAACTATGGGCAAGATCTTCCCCTCTCCAGGCCTCAGTTTCCCCACCTGTAAAATGAAGGGATTGAAAATATAACATCATAGAATCCCATGATTAGGAACAATTCCCAATGGGCACTGTAACCAAAGAGAAATGGACAAGCCATCAACGTTGCAGATGGTAAGGCCAGCTGAGGCTGGTGTGGGCACACAGACCAAGGCACAAGCTGTCACCACCCTGGAAAGGAACTGAGGGGCTCCATCTGGCCATTCCTCACAACCTCGACCACCTTAAGCGAGAGACTCCTCTGATTATACAGCCTGGACAGCCATTGACATGGTCCATGGCATCGTGTTGATTAAACTTCATGCAACGGGAAGGGGGCATCCCCAGAGGTGGCAGCTGGGTGGGAGAGGCTCCATCCAGCCCCATCCCTCACACTTAGAGAGACTCCGGGCTTCCCTTCCAGCCTGTGCAGCCCGTTCCCTCCCCCCATTCCCTCACCACACCATTCCCCCTCCCCTCAGCTTTCTCAGCCATTAAGGATAAAGTCTCTGTAGGAGTTTTCTCTCAACCTCCTGGGCTGTGCCCTCCCTCCCTCCCTGCCGCCTCCCTTCTTTCCTTCATTGATCCTCCTTTTCCATCTTCTCCTTGTTCATCTCTCCCTCTCCATCCTCCCCCATTTCTTTCTCTCTCCTCTTTCGCTGCCTACTTCTCTATTTTGTTTTTTCTTCTTCTTCCCTTTTTTGCCATTTCTTCCCTTTTCATCCTTCTCCTGGTTCTCCAGCCTACTTCTTCACCTTCTTCATTTTCTTCTCTCTTGGTCTCATTCAGGGGAACTGAGGTGGCACTCTCTCGAGGAAGAGTGTGTGTGTGTGCATGTGTGTGCATATGTGTGTGTGTGAGAGACAGAGAGAGAGGGAGAGAGAGACAGAGAGCTAGAAAGACAGAGATGAAGGGACAGAGAGAGAAAGATGAGGAGAGAGAGAGATGGAGAGACAGAGAGAGAGGGAGAGAGAGACAGAGAGCTAGAAAGACAGAGATGAAGGGACAGAGAGAGAAAGATGAGGAGAGAGAGAGATGGAGAGACAGACAGATGGAGAGACAGAGAAGAGCTGGGGACTGGCGGGGGCATGCTCTGGCCGGAGCCCTGCCGGTATTCCTGCAGCCGGAGGAGGATCAGGAGTTCACCCGAAGGGCAGCTGTCAGCAGCTCAGTCGATGGATGAGTGAAAGTGGAGTGGGTGGGGGGAGGAGAGGGTGCTGGGGAAGGAACTGTCTTTAAATGAAAATGAAAGGAGCACAGTGGATGAAATAATGGGGCTGTTTAATAATAAGCCCCGCCCATGGCACCTCTGCCAGGCACCTCCCTCCAAATGATCCTGCACCGTGTCCCTGTCTACAGAAGATTTCCCTGCACACAGGCGCCCATTTGCTTCCCTGATCCTTTGGGCAGGACAGAGACCAGAAGGACCCCTTCTCCAGCTTCCCACACCCCTGCCCCCCAGCCTTCTCCATCTCCTACTGTGGGGCAGCTGGGATTGGACCCCCGACAACCTGCTCCCAGGGAGATGTCTGGGTAGATAAGCGCCCCAAAGCTGGCAGGCCTATTAGGAGGCCTTTGTGGGGAAGGGGGCTGGGGGAGGAGAAGGGGATTTTCCATTCTATGAGCAACTGGATTACACAGTCAGGGGATCAGGGAAGAACTCGATACTTAAGCTGACTCTTCACGGTCCAGCCTCTGCCCTGGCTCTCAGCCTCTCATGTCCTCAGCAGGGATCTTAGCGAGCCTTTCCTTGCCTGCTTTTGAGGTGTGTTTTTGTAATATGAATCAGACTTGGAGGGAAAACTAAATCTCATCTGCCCCCACCCCCTAGAGCTATTGCACCAAAGATGGGCTTGAAAGGGTTCAGCTTGCCACTGCCTCTGTCAACTCTCATCTTCTACCAAGACCCCCAGGTCTGGATATGAATCCAAAAGGTGTGGCTCAGAGAGATGAAGTGACTTACTCTGGGCCACACAGCAAGTGAGGGGCAACCTAGATGGTTTCCTGACCACGGCTGGATTTATGGGAGGGTGTTCTCTACACAGTGAGCCAGGCCTATTTCCAGGGACTGGAAGGAGCCCAAGACTCTGCTCTTCTCCTCTACCAGAAGGTTTGTTCCTGAGCTTTCCTCAGCCTCAGCATGCACTTCAGAAGGAGGGGAACCCTGCTCCCGTTTGGTCTTCCCGACTGCAGGCTGCAATAGAGGAGGGGAGAGGAGGTGGTAAGGAGATTAGACTTAAAGAATCCAAGGTCTTCAGGTCTATACCCAGACTTATCGCTAACTTGCTGTGTGACCTTGGGAAAACCACCTTCCCTCTCTGAGGCTGTTTTCTTATCTGCCAAATGAGTATAAAAACATCTCTTTCAAGGTTGTTTTGAAGATTGAGTAAGACGAGGTACTGGAAGAGTATCAAGCACAGCATCTGGTATATACTAGCTGCTCAATAAATAGTGCAGAAGCAGAATTGGAGGTGATTTTATTTTATTTCATTTTTACCCAGGAGCTGTGGCCATTCCCCAGAACAAGAGGCTCCTACTCCACAGCCACACAACTGGTTCTTCCTACTGGGAGGGCAAATCCATCATGCTCAGCAGCTATTGGCCTCCCCCACCTGGTGTAAGGTTATAGGGTGGTCATGCCCCCACACTCTGTGTCCACTTTCTAGGAAAAGTCCCTACACAAGGGGGTCAAAAGCCCCCCCTACCCTGGCCCTGGGTAGCCCCTAGAGGCTTTTTGCTGACAAAGTGGTCATCTCTGACCTTCCTGATGGCCTATGTGCCTTCCAGCCAGAAAATTCTATGATCCTGTGACCCCTAAAAGCCCTCCTCTGCTAATGGTTTTATGATCTTCCCTATGGAATCTTCTCTTTGCCGTCCCTACCCCCCAATCCTCTTTCAGTAGGTCCTAGTCAAAATAAACAACATTTATGACCAGAGCAGGATTCAAGGTCCGCATTGCAAACAACTGCGGAGCCCTTTGAAGGTGCCTAGGGAATCCATCACGTCCTGGGGTGTGATGCTCCCCAGGCCCTAGGGGAGGTGGGCCCTGGGAAGGGGCTCAGGCCGTGGGAAGCTGGGCTCTGGATTTGGAACCCAAGGACCCTGTGCCATCCGGGGGCTCCCTTCTCAGCACCAATCTTCCCTCCTTGTAGAGGGACAGGGAGGGAGATGAGGATGGGACTGGGCACGGTCCCGGGTGCCCTCTGTGATCAGCAACCTCTCCGGCCCTGTGTGCAGGCCCCTTTGGGGGCCAAGACCTGACTTAGTATGTCATCTGGGGAGAAGAAGACAAAACAAAAGGGAGGGGGGAAAGATGAAAATAGAACCGACAGCAGCAGGGGCAGATAAGGAGGTTAGAATCTACTCCAAACCCACAGAAGTCTCAGGCCATCAGTAGCTCCAGTGCCCACCTAGACAGTGGAGCAACAGCAGCCATGATGGACAAACTTTCCTAAGGAAAACTAGGCCACTCGCCCACAGGAGAAAATGAACGGAGCCTGGATTTTGTCCTGGGCCTGAGCCGAAGGGAGAGAGTGGGAGACAGAAAGTACCAGACTCTCTTCTGAGTTTCCCTTGTAGGCCCCGAACACCAGCTTTAGTGAGTGATAATACTGAGGGGAAAGTAGAAGCTGTTGTCCCCACGCACCCCTCAAATGAACACCTACTCCGCCAGCCCACCTCAGGTGAAAGGCCGGAGCCCCTCCCCACACACATCCTCAAAGAATGGTGCCCACAGGCTGCAGCCCGGGTTGTCTCAGCTCTGCCTTAAGCTTGCAACTAACCAGATGCCTCAGCCTCCTCCAGCAGGTATGGCCACGAGCAGATTTGTTTTCAAGGGGGACTACCTCTGCCAGGGAACTGTTGTCGGAGAATATTAATGTGGGATTCCCAAAGGCCCAGGTCTGAGAGCAGCTTTCTAGGACACACAGCTCGACGTTTTCTGCAGCCACCGCATGACAGCCTCCAGAACTGGGGCAGGGGCCTGGGGGCTGGTACTCACCGGCTCAGAGCTGGGTGGGGGGAGAAAACTTTCCTCATGAGGCCTGTCCCTTATCATTTACCCTGCTAAAAATACTATGCTATCCAACAGGTTGGGAGAGGAGCTAGGCAGGAGATATGTGTGAGTAGCAAAGGTATGTATCATATATTTATCAGGCACCCACTTATACTGTTTGCATATATTGCATATAATTCATGTTTGACCAGTAGGAGATGGGAGACTGGAAAGAGAACAATGATACAGAATGGGGGCTGGAAATACAAGAATGTGTTTTTCTGGGGTACGTATGGTTTGCCCAAAAATTATTCTCTTCCTAAAGTGAAAGAATGATTTTAATGACTTTTGATGATCTTATACAAGTGAATTCAGAACTTTCAGTAGTGCCCTGGTGCGCAGCACAGTGCTTTGTACATTAAAGGTCCTCCATGCCATAGTGTTTTAAGGCTAGAAGGGCCTGGGAGATCATCTAGGCCTGTGATTCCTCGCCTTGGTTAAACATAGAATTACCTGGGAAGCTTTTTTAAAAAAACAGATGCTAGGGACCCACATCCAGAGATTCTGATTTAACTGGTCTGGGGCAGAGCCCAGGCATCTATACTTTTTAAAAGTTCCCCAGGTGATTTACTGTGCATCAAGAGTTGAGAACCAGCGGTCTAGGCCAAAGAGCCCTGGTGGCAGTGGTTAAAGTGCTCAACTGCTAACCGTAAAGGTTGGCAGTCCAAACCCACCAGTCACTCCGAGGGAAAAAGATGTAGCGGTTTGTTTCAGTAAAGATTTACAGCCTTGGAAACCCTATGGAGCAGTTCTATTCTGTCCTGTAGGGTTGCTGTGAGTCAGAATTGCCTCAACAGCAGTGGGTTTGTTTTCTTGGTTTGGATTAGGCCAATACTTTATTTGACAGATGTGGAAACTGAGGCACAGAGAGTAAGTTGCTCAGGCTCACACTGCTAACTGGCAGCAGAATCAGGACCAGAGAAGCCAGTCAGGTACCCTGACCTTTCTAAATATGTTAAATGAGCAAATAAAAGATTGATCCTCTTCTGGAGGCATCTCTGTCTGCAGAGACCAGCTCCTTACCCCCATTCCATTCCCTACCCCACATTTTCATATTACTTTCATCAGAGGCCAGGCAGGCTGGCATCTTTACCCTGCTTCTCCAGGCCACTCATCCTCAAGGCCTTGGGGCTCACAGAGGGCAAACACATAAGTTCCCAATTCAAAAACTGTCAGCCAGGCCAGGAGTCTCTGAGAGTAACAGGGCAGCTGTTGTTCCTTGGCCATATGGAGCATGTGAGCAAATGTCAGTGTTGGTCCCAGAGCAAGGTGTGTGTGGGTGTGCGTGTGTGTGTACAAATGAATATCGACATACATTTATGTGAGAACCTGTGTAGAGGATTTTCCTGCACGTGGGCACATATCCTTCTGGAGCCATCAGCACTTGGCAGTGAGATTACTTACTTGTGTACATATAAATAAATATCCATGCGTGGGATGGTATGCCTGTTCAGGTCAGCTTCAATCTACGCAGGAGTGTAGGTAAGTGTGTGAGAAAATATGTGTAAGTGTATAAATGATTCTGAAATAGTGTCTGATGTGTGTACTGATAGATGTGTCTATGACTGTGCACGAGTGCATAAAGCTCAATCTACATTTACATTTAAGACTGGTGGAGGCACGTATGAGAAAATACGTGCGTGGCTGCCTGTACGTGTGAATGTGTGTGACGGGAGTCTGTATGTGCAAGGGCAGAGTGCAGGTTTATGTGGAGAGAGAAGGTTTCTGCTGTTTCCATTACATTTCTTCTAAGTAATCATTGGAAAATATATGTGTCAGAAAACTATATCTTTCAGGCTTAAATATATCGCAGCATATAGAAATGAAACATGATATTGTACAGATGGAGATGCTCCACATTAACATTGTTTATCATTGATAGAATTAAATAACCCATGCAAGGCCCTGCTAGCATTTCTTACAATTTTATTGAACATGGTCTCGTCCAAGCAGCCTTTGGCAAACAGATGTATACACCGTGGATGACTGCAACAAGTACATAATCTGTAGGTTATAACACACAACACATGACAAGTATAACCGAGGAGTGTCAACTGAAAATTCTAACTGTCCCCATCTTTCTTTGGGCTCATCTTAGTCCCCTTCCCTCCCCAAATCTGATTAAAACCCATCCCTTCACACTTCCCTAGGAGGTCTCTGCATTTGGGGTAAAGAAAGATAAAGTGGAGGGTGAGGATTTGGGGTGAGGAAAGAGATAACACTCTAAAACCTGGTCTCTGGAATGTTTCTACTCCTCCCCACTCTGTCAGAGGCAGACCCAACTCCCCAGCATGTGTTAAAACAAGGAGACCCAAGGAGGCATTGTGTAGGTTCTGCAGATCCTCAGGTTGACCAACAAAAGTTATTCGTTCGGAATCAGTAAAAAGTACATTACACTTATCAAATTAGGGGTAAACCCTTCATTCAAAGATTCATAGAAATGGTTCCCTGCTTCTTTTTTATGGGAAAGCTGTATCTTCACTTGAGCCCAAATGAGAACAACCTTGCACATAGTTACAGGCCTGCAGGATCACCTTTCAGCATGTGTGCTGGCCAGTGGACTAGAATGTTGGCTAATCTATGAATGGCCTCAGGGAAAAGAAAAATGAGAGCTGGAAAAGCTGGGTCTTCATCTGAAAGGCCAAACCAGAATAGGAGTGAGAAGATGGTAGAGTCACAAATGAGGGTCACACCAGCTAAAAATGCTCCCTTTACCAGCCACTGGGCAGGGAAAACAGGTATCATTTATTCCCAAAAGATACTGAATAAAATGGTCTTTCCAAATTTTGCCAAGGATTCCTTAATCTCCCAAGAGCCAGGGCCAAGATCCCAAATGGAACCTCAAAGCCCCGCTTTCTTGGATCTGTTTCCCGCCATCTCTGAGCTTTATTTTGGCATGGAAGTATCAAGATTAAGGCAAGCAGTCTTCCCAATGCCTACCTTCCTTCGTTCTAAATTTCTCTGATGAACTTTTCTCCTACCGAGACCCCTTGGGCCTAGGAGGTAAAGGCAGCCAAGTCCAGTTTAAACAGACACCTCCCCAAATCCTCTGCCACCAGCAACAAAGCAGTCATCAGAACTGTCTTCCCAGACAGTCCCTGGGCCCTCCCCACCATTTCCAGCTGCTAGAGAAGCCAGCAGGGATATCAGCCAACCTGCCTGGGGGACAGCTGACTGCCAGAACCAGAAAGTATTGCATCATCTTCGTACCAACTGAAGTCAGGAAGTCAATTCTCCAGAGCCTGGTGCTGTGGGCTGTCTCCTGAGTGAATACAGAAAAAAAAAAAAGTTTCCTAATGTTTGGATTAAAAGTGAAAATGCTGAAAAGCACTCATCAATGTGCTTGCTCCCCAATAGACACACACACACACACACACACACACACACACACACACACACGCGCGCACGCACCCTGTTCATGCAGACAAATCATGGATCATCTCCATGGCTGAACATTTTAGCATTCAGAAACATTCTCAGAGGTCCAAGGTTTTCAGCCAAATCCCAGGTCTGTGCACAAGGACCCTGCATAAATCCCTCCCCTTATGAAAGGCCAGCCTGAGCAGAGGGGACCACTCTGAAGTAAACTGTAGAGCCCTCCCTTCATCCATCTCAAGAGGAGCAGCAGGGAGCTGGCTCTACCAGCCCAGAGAGCAAGAGAAGCTGCAAATTCTGAGGCTAATGTTCACGTCCCCAAGTTATCTCTCCGAGAGGAGATTTCCGTTTGACCACACTACCCTCCCTCCCCTCCCCCAAGGGGAGATCAGATCCTAAAGTCGGACTGGAGGAAGCTGCTGCAGAACAAGTCACCACTTACAAGGGTGGCCATAAGTGGGAAATCAAATACTGAGCATCGGAGAGGTGGCCAGGGCAAGGAGGAGGTGAAAGGCAAAGGGGCCCCTCAAACTCAGTTTCTTTCCATGCTAAGTCTGGGGGAAATAACCTCCTAGCAACTCCACTTTCTGATGATCTGTCTCATGAATATTTATTAAACAAAAGATTTATTTAAAAAAGAAGAAGAAAGGGTCAGATAGTTAAGCACTCAGCAGAGGTAAATGGCATCGGTTAGGCTGCTTCTACCCTGTTCTGCCTGGTCTCCCATCCGCCATCCACCACCCGCCGCCCGCAGCCGTGGCCGAAAGTATATGCTGCATCATCCCCCACTCCAGCCCCTGCTCATCTCCTCAGGTGTGTCAGGAAGACACAAGGCAGGTGGATGGAGAGAGAGACAGACCCGGGCACCCCAGGTGCTCCCCAGGAAATGCATGGACTGTGAAATTACACCAGGGCTGGACAACTTACCGCTGCACTGGAACCCTTAGGGTACTGAAATAATTAACTTGCTAATCAGCTACACCTTGCCTTTTCCTTTCTTCCTGGAAAAAAAAGTGGCAAATCGCCTTCACATCAGGTTCCTATGTCAGTCACTTGGAGACAAATGATGCTTTTGAAGAAATACACTGTCTACCTCCATGTAGGCTGAAATGGGTCACACAAAGTTAGACTCCTTCCTTTTCCCAACCTCTACCCACCAGGCCTCAGGGGACAAACAGAGACAGAATGTTTCTGGAGATACAGGTCTTTTTCTCCACGGCACAGAGCTTTTCCATCTCCGCTAAGCTGTCTCAATTTCGGCCCTCTTTAGCCTGCTTGCTGGCACTAAACAGCCAAGATCCACATGGAGAAAAGAGGATTGATTAGAATCATAATAATAATCCCTGGCATTCGTATGGCTTTACCTTTTACAAAGTGTTTTCACACATTATCTTATTTGGTCAGAGGAAGTCAAACTGGAAGGGACCTCAGCAATAGTTTAGTTCAATCCCCTTGTGTTACAGATGAGGAAACTGAGGCCCAGAAAGGTTAAATATCTTCCCCAAGGGCCACAGCTGGATACTGTGTGGCAGGTCCTCACTCTCCTTGTCTAGAGATTCTGTGCTGCCTCAAATCCTCTGAGAAAAGGGATACAAACAAGAAATCAAACAACTGAAAGACTAGGATATGAGAATAAAAGCAACTCTTGTAAGAAACGGCTTGGAGGGTTGGGTGGAGGAGACCGTTAGTCTAAGTCCTGAACAGAACATGTTAATTAACAAACTTCCCCCCTCCATCTCTTTGTGCCCCTTATCTTCTCCCTTCTCTCCAGATTTAAAATACAAACATTATGCAGTTTGGGATCCAATGTTTAATTCGCCTGCAGATCCCTGGGGGATTTTCTTGGGTTCAAATCTGGCATCTACGCTCCCAAGACTCTCTTAGTCATGGGCTCAGGTGTGCATATGTGTGTCCACTCAAGACATTGGATTTAGCGGTGAAAAACAGGCATCTTGATCCTTTCACAGATCAGATGATTTGCAAATTAATAGCTCTTTCCCCCCAAGGCTCTGAGGAGGTTAAAAAGGATTTCTGGTGAAAACAAAAAAAAAATAAATAAATAAAGACAGAAAAACATACAATGGGGAAAGAAAACGAGACTCACACGACTCACAGACTCACACTGGATTCTGTCAGGAAGATGCTTCCCTGTGAATGGCGCATATGTTTTTACATGAGTCTCCAAATATCCATGGGACCCTGGTGCCCTCGTTGCCCAAGCCTGTTGAAAGGTAAGCGGTTCCTTTGTGTGTTCCTTTATTACTAAGCCCAACTCTTTTCCTCTAAAACTCCGTCTCCCTGTTGAGCTGACCATGCTTCTGGATTTATGAAGAGAGATGTTTTAGCAGAAATCCCCCAGAGTGTCCCATCAGCCCTAAATCCCAGGCCCGCTCATCCCCCCAAGACCCCATGACACACAGCATGCCAACACGGCTTCCTCTTGCCTATGCATTAGCCATCCATTGTGGCAACCTGACATCTCTCACACATAAAACCGTAAGAGAGAAATAAAATATCTGTCTCTTGGTGAAAATAAAGCTTTGCCTCCCTCCTGATGTATAGGATATAAAATAAAGCCGCGGCTCCAATACTGGCTTTTCCTTATGCCGGAGTTGCCTTTGCACACACGGAGACAATGAAGACGGATGGTTTGGGACAAGGCCCAGCCTCCTGGGGCCGCCTTCACCCTTTTTTATTATAGTCTCCCCTCCCTCCCAGCCTTTTTCTTTCTTCTTCACTTTCTTTCCTTTCTAGTTTGGAGTTGCCTTTTATATGCCCTTCTCTTTCTCTCCTCTGGAACTTTACTCCTCTGGCTCAATTTCTTTCTAAAGCCTGACAGAGACAGTGAGAGAGGAGTCAAGTTTCTCACCTTCCTAAACGCGCCTTCACCTCTCCTCAACTCCCCCTTCTTCAGAACCCCAGCTCTCTCTGGACCGCCAGCCTCTGTGGCTAATTTTGTTATGACTGCTTGGGGATTTGCTTTGGTCAAATGTACAAATGTTCCCAAGGGACAATTAAGACTGTGTTTAGCGAAGGGAGGGAGGGATTTTCCCCCCCTGGTGAGCTGCCCTTCCCCCTTCTTCCTCTCTCTGGGCTGGGTGGTTTATGGAGCTCAGCATTTATTTATTTAGCCTCTGAGGAGGCCAGCAGAGCAAAGTTGCCACCTCACAGGAGTGAGAGCTGCCACGTACCTCCCAAACCCAAACCTCAAAGCTGCATTACCAGAACGATTGTGGACTTTGGACCCTGTGATGGGGTGAATGCGTTTTGCGAGTGGCAAGGACATGAGTTTTGGGGGCCAAAGGGTGGAATGTATGGATTGAATTGTGTCCCCCCAAAATATGTGTTGTAAATGCTAACCTCTATGCCTGTGGTTATAATCCCATTTGAGAATGGGTTGTCTTTTTTATGTTAATGAGATGGGATTAGTGTAGGGTGTGTCTTGAGTCAATCTCTTTCGAGATATAAAAGAGATAAAACAAACATAGGAGAAAAGAGATGAGAGAAGAGAGATGCCAAGCCACGTGAAGATCAACCAGGAGCAGAAGCTCAGAAGAGACAAGGACCTTCCTCCAGAGCTGACAGAGGCAGAAAGCTTTCCCCTAGAGCTGGCACCCTGAATTAGAGTTTCTAGCCTCCTAAACTGTGAGAAAGCAAACTGGGCTGTTAAACTCACCCACTTTGTTCCGTATGTCTGTTATAGCAGCACTAGATAACTATGACAGGCCCCTTCCAGTCAACTCAGCTACCAGTGGGTCAATCCAACACACTTTCCCCTGCCTCTTCTCCCCACTCCTGAGAACGGAGGGTGCTATGGGGCACAGAAGGGGGATCCTTCCCCATGCCCACACAGAGAGACCAGAACCGTCTCCCTCACAGTCACATAGACATAGCCACCCTCTTCTCTTCACATACACTGAAGCTGTCTCCCATGGCGCTCCCATGGTGTCTACCTTTTTCCTTCTCTGTCCCCAGAGACCTCACTCTCACTAGGTCTGCACTGCTGTCTCCTGAACTTCCCTCTCTCTCCACCCCTGTCTGAATGCGTTCTTCTCTAGAAGCTTCTCTACATGCTTGCCTTGACCCCACTGCCCTCCAAGGCTGCTTTCCAAACGATTCAAAACCTCAGCTGCTGTACTAGCGACCACAGGACATATCCCAAGCCCTTGGAAGACTAAACAGTGACTAAAAGAAAGGGGTGCAGGATCTGAACTCTTGGGAGAGCAAAGAGGAAGGAAGGGTATGGCCTGGAGGTAAGAAATGTCCAGCAGGGGGGCAGTGGATGTCTTTCAGCCTCTGAGATTTAACTCCCCAGGTGGAGCGGTGTAGAGGGCCTAAGAGTTTGAGGGGTGGGGGGGCTCCTGGTCACCTTAATCTGAAAAGATCTTTATTAATGCTGCCCAGACCTGAAGGGGCCAAGGAAGCAGCGTCTATTGAATTCTTCCTAAAAAAAGAAGCGGAGGAGGAGGGCTGAGAGCTGCCAAGTCCAGAAAAAACTCAATGCCAGCCCCAAACGTGGCTAGGTTTGGGGCTCTCCGTCTCTCTCCCTTTTTCTTCCCACTTGATATCTCTCCAGATATCGGCAGTGACCACCGCCATTAGGTAAGGGAAGAGAGTCAATTAGTGAGAGGATTAATTACTCTGAGGCACGAGCCCCGTTTGTCTTCCTTACAGGGGTGTGAGTGTGTGTTCAGACAGAGGAACACGGGCACGCACCCAAATACACATTGTTGTCACGCCGTCTTAGACGTTTTATTTATTTGTTGGATTCCTGCCCAGAGCCGCTCACACGCTTTTTTCCACGGGCACTGAGTCTCCCACCAAACACTCCGCCTCCTCTTCTCCTGCCTGCGAACGCGCCTGTCACACACACGCACACTCTCGGAGTGCGGCCGGACGCTCCCTCCGCGCTGTGGTCCGCACGCTCGGCGCCTCTCCCTGACGCCTTTTTTGTCTCTGGGTATCTCTCTGGTCCCCTTTCCGTTTCTCTTCCGCCACTCCTCCTCCACGCATTTCCCCCACCTCGCCTTTCCTCCACTGCCGCCTACTTTTTGCATTGCTTCCCTTCTTTTCTCTGGTTTTCTCTCTCCTCCCTCTCTCTCCGGTCTCCCCAGCTCATCCTCACCCTTCCGAGGCTCTTCCCGTCCTGTGTTTGCTTCTTGGCGGAAAAGGCGCTGACTTGCATCTGAGATCATCACGCTCCATGTCACCCCCACCCCAAGTTGCCCTGGGTTCCCTCCAGTCCCCGTGGGAAGCCAGAGTTGTTTACCTAGGCCGAGCGCACACCGTGACGCCCCGGCCTCGCAGTCTTCCCCGCCCCACTCAAGCCCCCTTGGAACACGTGGCCGGAGGCAAAGAACACAATGGAACGAGGTGGCTAACCCCCAAACTTCTCACTTCCAATAGTGCACTGACCGAGGGGTCTCGGGCAAACCCCCAAACTTGCGTTTTCTTCCAGGGAAAATAGAGATATTACCGCCCCCCCCCTTACTGTGCGGCCCAGTGGGGAGAGTGATGTAAACTGTAAAGTCCTGCACAGAAGTGGGTCATTCCTATGAGAGCGGTGGACTGGGACAGAAGGAACTTGAGGCATGAGAGAACGCAAGAGGGCAAGGAGAGGCCTAGAGAGGTCGCCGGTCGGATCCGAGGGCCCCGGACCAACAGTTCCTCTGCGTCGCATCTGCCACGACCTCACAGAGTCTGTGCGGGGTCTGCGCGGCCTCCTGGACCTACCCGGTCCAGAAGTGCACCTGGCTTGCTCCTCCTTCCCGCCGCCTGGCCCGGCGTGTCTGGGTGCGCCCCATCTCTGAGGCCCGGCGCTGGGTAACGGAGAGCCGGCTGCACCCAGTCGCCTCCTTTCGCCGCCTCACAGCCCTTTCCTGGGGTTCGTGGGCTGGACAGGAGGGAGGCGCCGCTGCTCCCCGGTCCCCAGGCGGCACGACGGGAGGGAAGCCGTCAGGGGCGGCCGTCGCTCTCAGGATCGATAGCGGCTGACGCTGACCCGGTGGGCCCGGGTCCTTGGGCCGCGCAAGCCACTCGGGGACATCGCGGAAGAGAGCAGAGGTGGGGTTGAGGACCAGGCAGGCGACAGGCGGAAAGTAGTGCAGGAGGGGGCGCCTTTCGCCCCCAAACTGCAGGGCAGCTGGGGCGGCTGGCAGAACCCCTCCATCTCCAGTTCCCGCACTGGGTCCCCACCCTGGGGCAGATCCTCAAGGCGCTTCCCAAACGAGAAACCAGAGCGGGAAAGCCGCTTCCAGGGCCTTCTGAGGCCTTTGCTGAGAGATCCTGGGGTGGGGTGGAGAGCAGTCTGTGGCCACTGCGTGAGGCCGGCCGCAGACGACCCTCACTGCCCCACCCCACCCCACCCCACTCCCGCCAGGAAGTAAACATGCGGGGGAGGGGGATGCGTGCTGCTGGTCTGTGTGACTTGGAGGACGTTGGGTAGGACAGCGGTCGTGTACTTGAGGACTGAGACAGTAAGCGGGGCGGTAAGGGCGATGTGAGGTTGGTGCTCTTCCCTGAGCTGACACTGGTGTAAATGTAGGGCTGAGCCGAGCGGCTTCGGGGACAGTGAATTTTCTCTCTCCGTGTTTTCTCTCCTTGACTCTGCGACTAGCACATTTTAAAACAAAAGCTCAATGGAAACGAAAAAGCATTAACCTAGTGTGCTGTCGCCGTGGAGGCATTAAATCTGGACTTTCAACCTAGAATCAGGAGCCAGGAGGCGCGCTCGCGTCGCACTGCACTACCTGGGTTGTAGGCGCCGGGGTTGCTTCCCGCCGACCTGTTTGCCGCGCCATCTGGACCCAGGGACGCGCAGAGCCCTGATGCCCTAGAGCCTGGGTCCTGTCCTCGGCCCCAATTCCCCACCACGCTGGGCTGCCCGCAAGGAGGGGCTCCCACTTTCCCTCACGTCGAGGCCCCCAAGGTCTCAGCACCCTCCAAACGGACTGAGCAGCCTCCTCCTGCCGAGCCGGAGGGAGGCGAAGGGCCTTGGCTTCGAGAGGAGCCTGCAGCCGGGTCCAGCTGTCGCCCCGTAGGTTTCCGCCGACAGTCCCCCCCGCCCCGCTGCCTCTCTGCTTTGCATAAGAAGGAGCCCAGCTGGGGCGGGGGCGGGGGCGGGCCACCCGGGACTGGGGCAGCTATAGATTCCTGAAATGGGCGGTTGGGTTGAGGGCGCAGGCGGCGAGAACTGGGACAGCTGGGGGTGGCGGAGTGTGGGGACCGCTCTGTGGGACCGGTCCCTCCCCGCGGGCCTCACTGCGCAGCCGACTGGAGAGCAGGGCGGGATCTCGGCAGGTGAGCAAGGATCCTGCTCCACACCTCGCTTAGCGCCTCCCCGGCTACCGAAGTCCAGGCCCCGGTAGGCTTGTTCCTGGAAGTTCCAGATCCTCAAGAAGAGTGCATAGCCAAGTCCAAGCCCGCGGAGCCCGCTCGCTGGATTGGAAAATCACCCTCCCCATACCCTGCCCTGCCTGTGCCCGAGCCTCGGAGAGCCCCGCGGAGGAGGTTGGTGCGCTGGAGATCACCGGCCTCTGCGCCGCCCTACCCCGCAGCTGGGAGCCGGAGCCGAGGTGTCGCGGGAGGGCGGAGAAGCCCTTACGCGGGCCCGGCACCCAGGGGTCAGGGAGAGGCCGAGCGCCGAAGAGGCACACAGCGGGCCTCGGCTACGGTTTCCAATAAAAATGTGACGCCGGCGGCAAGGTGGGGACTGCCGGCTGGGCTCGGGGTTGTAGGACGATGCGGGCGGAAGCTTGGTGGCAGGAAAGGGGCTGAAGCAGAGTCCCGAAACCCGAGAGTTTCACCGAGCACAAGCAAATTCGCTGTAGTGACGTCGCGGTTCGCCCGAAGAGGGTATTTCATTTTGACGAGAGCCGGGGTCACTGCTGGCCTAAGGTCACAGCAATTGAGTTACCGGGTATTTTCCCCAACTTATCCCAGGGCCCTGTGTGGGTGCCTGAGCCCCGCACCGCAAGTGGCTTCAAAAGGCCAAAGCCAAAATACCTGCAAGACCCGGCGTGGCCGCCCACGCTGATTTCCTTCCACACTAGGGTCTTATGCGCCTTCCTTGCTCCCACTCCTCCCTCCCTTAAAAAAAAACAGGAAACAAAAAGCAGGGCCACCCAGCCCGGCCGCCTTCAGACCCCATCTCGGAGGAAATCCCGGTTAAGGATAGAAAAAGGTGCCACAGCAACGGAATTTGGGGATTGACTCGCGTCCACTGGGGAACTAGAATGACTCTTAGAGGCTACGGTTTCCAGGACCTGGCCTCAACCGCAGTATCTCGGGAAATCTGCCCCCGTGGGCAGTAATCCCGAGTTTACACCTGGAGCGGAATTCGGGAGATACGGCCTCCCAGAGAAGTGGACTATGGAAGGAGTGGCCTGTGGTTGCCTGGGGATGCCGGCGGCAGCCCGGAACCTGGAAAGGGGAGGACTCGAAGCCGAGTCTACCCGCCGGTGCGTCGCACACCGAACCCATTGCAGCCTTCCGGTATTGCCCCGCGACCTCGCCGCCTCCCCTCCCCCCCATCAGCACCCCCCCGCCGCGGCTTGAGCCCCGCGGTTTCCCGCCTCTTCGTTTGTTTTTGTACGTAAAAGGTGTCTCCGGATCACAGTTTTCTCACAACTTCTCAACTAGGTTGCAACTCCTCACCCAAGGCGCTTCCCCACCCACTCCTTCCCCTCCCCCGCGCCGCGCCTCCGGTCTCCCCCGCCCCCACCAGGAAACTGCCGGAATCAACTTTCCAAGAGCGCGCTGCGGGGGACAGACACCCAGATCTTCTAGAGACCAGGACCCTGTGGACTTTGGATGGATTGGGGGAGGGGGTAGGGAAGGGAACGAGAGAGAAGGAGGAGGGAGATTATGCTGCCAAGCGCCTTGCCCTCAAAGACGCGCGCTGTGTCCGGGGCGAACTTCCAGGCCAAGAGAGCAAGATGGGGGAGGAAGAAAAGCCAACACCCGCTGAATAGCAAAGCCAAACAGTGCACCAGGGCCGTCCGGGTACACGGAGCTACAGAACCCCAGTCTTTGACAAGGCTTGGTCTTGGATGACTCCCACCCTCCTGCAGTACTCTAGCCTCCGCCTGCGCTTACTCCCGCCCTTCCTGAGTCCCTCCCACAGAAACCGACGCCCTACCGGAGCAGGAGGGGACCCGGCACCTCGTCGCTTGCCTCCCTGCGCCGGGCCACGGGTGCCGCCGCTGCTGATCCTCGAAATGCGGTCTCCCCGCAATCTCCCCGGCCGGGGGATGCGGAATGGTTTACAGAGGGACCGCGAGCCGCTGATTGGTCGCAAGCCTCCGTGACGTCGGCGGGCGCTGCATTAAGGCGAGGGGGCTTCCAGAGCTCAGCCAACAGCCAGGAGCAGTGACCAAGCCGCCAGAGCCGGGGAGAGACGCGCCGGGGCGGCGGACTGGGCCAGGAGATCGGGGACCAAGGGACGCACGTCCAGGGAGAGCCAACAACGAGTCGCGGCCCGGGCGGTGACAGCGGCGGCCAGCGCCGAGCTGTTCCAGCCGCCGGCCTACTACTGTAGCCTCTGCACCAGGACATTTTTTTTTTTTTTAAAAAAAAAAAAAAAGCTCTCCAAGCTGCCCTCTCCCCCTGACTCCTCCTGCTTCAAAAGAAAAAAAGGGGGGAAAGGAGGCTAGAAAGGAAACCCAGATTTGCCACCACAACGAAAAAAGAGGGGGAAAAGAAAAAAAAAACAGAGAGAAAGTCGCGCGACTGTGGGGTTGGACACAGGCAGCCGGAGCGCGGGCCGAGCGATGCGGGGCTGCGCACCCAGGCGGCCGCGAGTTGTGACTGGAGCCACGATGCACGGCCAGGCGCGGTGAGGAGCCAGTGCGTATCGCCTCCCTGAAGGAGCCCAGGCGCAGGGAGGGGCGCCCCGAGGACACGGAGGCCTCTGGGCAGGACACTGGCCGAGGTGACGGGGCTGGGGCGGTGGGGAGCGAGCTAGCGCGCCTAGCAACGTCCGCCCAGAGTTGTCTCTCTCCGTCCTCGACTGACACACACACTACTCCAAAAGGGGATAAACCCCAGCAACAACAGCAATCAACCACCAGCTATCCCTCCGGCCTCCCTTCCCCTGCTCCCCCCTCGGCCTGCCTCCGCCCCTCCCCCGGGTCCATCTCCGGCCTCCGGCGCGTCAGGACCCGCTGTGCCATGCCCGCAGTTTAGGATCCAAAGCTTCTCTCCTTGTTTTGCTTTTTCCTTGTCTTTTTTTTTTTTAAAAGAGCGGGGAAATCCCGGCAGTGGGCAGCCCGGCACGCACACCCCCATCCTCACACAGCCAACAAAAGCAGATGCACTTTGACTTCTGACAGCTCTACCTCAAGCCGGAGAACTCAGAGGCGCTTTCCCTGCAATCCGAGCTCGCCGTGCCGGCTTCTTGCTTCTCGGCTTATTTATTTATTTCCGTTCCCGCCTCTGTTCTCGGTGACCTTCACTCCTCCGCCGGCTCTGGGAAAAAGGGTCGCTTTCTTGCCCGCTTGAGACTCCTTTTCATCGCTCCGGGAGCTGCGGAGGCGCTGTTCAGCCCCGGGGCCCTGGGACTCAGGGGCTGCTCGCTCCACCAAGGCGCTCCCCTCCCCCACCAGCCTCGTTGCCCCTCTTTTGATTCCCTGGTGCGGGTTTTGGCTTGCACGGCCGAGTGTGTCTCCTTTCTATTGGCGGCCTGGGGGAGTTCGTGCAGGTCGTCTTCGGAAGTCAGCCCCTCCGCTCTACCTGCCCCTCTCCTTCCGGGTTCCCGACCAAACCAAAGACCATGGTGCACTGTGCCGGTTGCAAAAGGCCCATCCTGGACCGCTTCCTCTTGAACGTGCTGGACAGGGCCTGGCACGTCAAGTGCGTCCAGTGCTGTGAATGTAAATGCAACCTGACCGAGAAGTGCTTCTCCCGGGAAGGCAAGCTCTACTGCAAGAACGACTTTTTCCGGTGAGTACTTCCTCGCGCGCCTCGGCTGCTCCCCGCCCGCGCGCCCTTCGCGGCTAGCTTCGGATCAGAGGTCAGCGTAGCCGCGGCGGCCGCGCCAGGAGCTGCCTCTGGAGAGGGCAGCCAAATCCCGCGGCCGCCCTTCTCTTCGCCAGCTGGCGCGCTGGGGGCCGGAGACAAGGCTCTGCTTACGTCCTGAAACTGTGGGTCCAGGTTTGGCTGCACGTGCCTGGAAAGAATGGGTCTAAACCCGCCTCGGCCCGGAAGCCCCTCCAAGCTTGAAAGGTGGCTGGGCAGCCTAGGGCCTATCCTTCCGCCGCTGAGCTCTCCGCAACTGCGTTTTCCCGGCTGAGCCTTGAAACCTGGGATCGCTCCCTCCCACTGCCTTTCCAGCTCAGAGGTCTTGCGGGAATCGCCGAGCCTTTTGCTTGGTGTGTCCGGGCCGCCTGCTGTGGGAGCAGCAGGGAAGAGCTCGGCCCTGGGGCTGATTCCGCACGCCAGGGGCTCTGCCCCAAACCTGCTCTGGCCTCGAAGCGCCGGCTTGGCAAACTGCTGCAGTGGAGCCAGGCAAGTGCACCAAGACTGCAGCCTCCGCGGGGCAAGTTTCCCCCGCTTCTTTGGTTGCCGGGGTCGGCGGGTAAGTTCGGCCTCGGGCCAATGCCGACCCCGGCTCGGAGGTTAGGGCTCCTCTGCTAGCCGGCCCAGGCACTGCCCGCCGCGGCCGCTACCTTCCTGCTGAAACCAAGGAGAGAGCCAAGACCCGGCTGGCCCGAGCTAGGAGATCTCTTTCTACGCCCCTCCTCCTTTTAGCTTTTTAATTGTATTCACTTAAACTCGCCACCTTGCCACCTCACCCACACAAACACGCGCCAACGGAGAAGAAAAGGCTCACAGGCGAATTCCTCTGCGAGTTTGAAATCTCCAGGCTTACTCGGCTGATGTGGTTTTTACTTTTCTCTTGAGTTTGTGGTGACAGATCAAATTGGTGTGTGGGAGGGAGGGATGTTCGAAGCCTCCCGGGACACTGCCCAGAGGTCTAGGACGCGCTGTCCCCAGTGCCGCTTCAGGACGCGTGGCTCCTGGTGCAGAGGGACCACGGAATAATGAGCTGTGCACGTTTGCACTACCGGGAGGAAGCATGGCCTGAGCCTCTGAGCCGCGGGCGACCGCGCCGGGTTTCCCCTGGACCGGAGCCGAGGTGTCCATTGTAGGTGAGCCCCCGAGGAGGCCTGACTCGCGCAAAGCGCCGCGTAGCGCCTAGAACCCGCTCAGCCCTGCAGCGTCTTGCTGCTTCTGCCGACTTGCCCGGCTTTGAGCTTGACCGTGGCGCAACCCACCTGCGCCTGCCCAGGCTCACAATGTCGGTGTTAGTTTACCCGCGGCGGTGTGGGATCTCGCCAACTCCTAGTCTGTGCGCGCATCCTTTTACCGTGAGAGAGAGCCTGACCCTAGGAGAGAAAAGTGGCGCTCAGGGCACGTTTATCTGAAACTTTAGAATTGAACTGTCCTCTAAATCTAATCGTTAAATTTCCCTCCGCCTTCTCGCCTTCGGCGGCACTTTTCTCGCCTGGGCTAACGCTGGACGAGAGAGTTCGTGCTGGCAACTTGGTCCCCTAGCTTTAACCGTGTGTGTCTCCTCCCTGACTTTTCCCTGGTGCCCCGCACTCTCCTTCTGCCTCCTCCGCCGCTTAATCGGCATTCTACTTCTCTTTCTGGCTGTCTCCCTCCCTTTCTTTTCCCCTTTTCTCCTCTCTCCTCTCCTTCATCCTACTCCTTCTTCCTCTTTCTCTTTCCTGCTCTCCTTCTTTCTCCCGGCTCCTATCTCCTCTTGCCCCTCGCCAACCCGGCCCCCTGCAGGTGTTTCGGTACCAAATGCGCCGGCTGCGCTCAGGGCATCTCCCCCAGCGACCTGGTGCGGAGGGCGCGGAGCAAAGTGTTTCACCTGAACTGCTTCACCTGCATGATGTGTAACAAGCAACTCTCCACCGGCGAGGAGCTATACATCATCGACGAGAACAAGTTCGTCTGCAAAGAGGATTACCTAAGCAACAGCAGTGTCGCCAAAGAGAACAGCCTCCACTCGGGTGAGGCCCGAATTCCCGGCTCCCTGGGGCGGGCGGGTCCTGGGAGAGGCAGGCCCTCCACGGCCGCTGCTCACCTGTCCCTTCACTCTCCCCAGCCACCACAGGCAGCGACCCCAGTTTGTCACCGGACTCCCAAGATCCGTCGCAGGACGACGCCAAGGACTCGGAGAGCGCCAACGTGTCGGACAAGGAAGGGGGCAGCAATGAGAATGACGACCAGAATCTAGGTGCTAAGCGGCGGGGGCCGCGCACCACCATTAAAGCCAAGCAGTTGGAGACGCTGAAGGCCGCCTTCGCCGCCACGCCCAAGCCCACGCGCCACATCCGCGAGCAGCTGGCCCAAGAGACCGGCCTCAACATGCGCGTCATCCAGGTCAGGGCCGGGGCGCGCCACTCCGCCCCCCAGAGGCCCACAGTGCCAATCTGGGCACCCAGGCCCAGTCCAGGAGAGCCGAGCCGCGAGCAGGAGAGCCAGTCAGTGGAGGCTGGTGGGGGAGGGGTGCTGGGGGTAGACTCAGACACACCTCGACCCCGCGGGGCTGTTGAAGCGCCGCCTGTTGCGTAGAGAACCAGGAAATCCCAAAGCCGCCTCCTCTCCACAGCCCAACTGAGGTGATAGTGGTGGTGGAGGGGGAGGAGCGGGAGCTCAGCAAGAAGTTGGAGAAGGGGACTCTATCAGATACTGCAGAGAGAGTTGGGACCCCTCTTTCTCCGTCACCCTCCTCCGAATTCGGGAGGAGCCGGGAGGTCGGTGTGCACACCGTAATTAATCCGTTCCGCTGGCTTCTACACAACATGACCTCCTCTGTGTCCCTAACTCCAATTTTGTGGGTCCCTTGCCCCAGTTAGACAAGTCCCAGAGCAGAGACTAACTCTCCAAACAGAGGTGGGGCGTTTTGGATTGAGGGAGAAGGAGTTGGGGCGGGAGTTAGCTCTGCCTCTGGGGCAGAGAGCAGAGGCAGCCATCTGCCTTGTGAGGACGTGAGGCTGCTAGTGATTCGCTTGGCGCGAGTCTCTGATCAAAGCCTGGGTGTCCGAAGCGCGGTGCCTGCGAGGCTCTTCTAGGCCAGGTGTGCCTGGGAGGCCGAGTGTACGTGTGCGGGGAGGCGGGGGGTGCTCAGCGGGAGATCTGCGGCCTCTTGGAGGCTCTGGGAGCCTGCGCTCACGTGAGTGGGAGGTTGAGAGTCTGTGTCTGAGGCTGTGTGTGAAAATGTTTGACACCGGGAGGGTGCGAGTGGGTGTGAAAAGGAGATTGTGGGTGTTGACTATCGTTGCAAGATGGAATGTCAACAGGGGGCTGTTTCTATGTCTTTGGTCACTATCATGTGAGGAGCTGCAAGAGACCGCAAAAGAGAAGCTATGTGTGTGACACTATTTTGGGGAGGTTGAGTGTTTGTATGTGTACAGCCCTCGAAAAGCTGTAATTGTGACAGTGACTGTTAGAAACAACGGTGCTACCCTTCTCCCCCAACTGTCTCACGTCGGACAGGGCGACCTGCCCAGGTCCTCCTGTCGGGAATCCTGCTCACCATTGGCTCAGGATCCACCCAGCGCCATCCCCACCAGAGACACTCCACCACCAACACACACACACACACACACACACACACACACACACACACACACACACACACACAGCCCGATCGCCCGGAGTCCTGCAGTGGAGGGGTGAGAGGCTGGGCCGCGCACGGGGCTTAGGGGATACTTGGTGGCCTCACCCCGTCCCATGTGTTGTTCAGGTGTGGTTCCAGAACCGGCGCTCCAAGGAACGGAGGATGAAGCAGTTGAGCGCGCTGGGCGCCCGGCGCCACGCCTTCTTCCGCAGTCCGCGCCGGATGCGGCCGCTCGTGGACCGCCTGGAGCCGGGCGAGCTCATCCCCAACGGGCCCTTCTCCTTCTACGGAGGTGGGTGCCCGGCCAGGCCGCCGGGCGCGGACAGGCAGCGCGTGGCTTCGCTGGAAGCGGGTGGCAGCGCGGGAGTTGCTCCTCGCTTTCCATAGAGAAATGAAGAGTTCGGGAGTGAAGGGGGAAGGCTAGGGAGTAAATCCAAGGGAGGTGGCTGATCCCGACCCTGAATTTGGAGGTGGGTAGGGAGGGAGCAGTTTCTGCGTGTGCGCCCAGCCTCCTCCCAGCTCCCAGCTCCACTGGGGCACCCTACTCATTCCAGGTGCGTTACTCTCCCCATCCGGCTGCGAGCGCGCCTTCCCTCCTTGGGTGCTCCTCCAGACCCAGGGCACTGTCCTGATTTCCTTCCCGCTATCCCGCAGATTACCAGAGCGAGTACTACGGCCCCGGGGGCAACTACGACTTCTTCCCGCAAGGCCCCCAGTCCTCGCAGGCCCAGACGCCGGTAGACCTGCCCTTCGTGCCGTCATCCGGGCCGTCCGGGACGCCGCTGGGCGGCCTGGAGCACCCGCTGCCCGGCCACCACCCCTCGAGCGAGGCGCAGAGGTTCACCGACATCCTGGCTCACCCCCCCGGGGACTCGCCCAGCCCCGAGCCCAGCCTGCCCGGGCCCCTGCACTCCATGTCGGCCGAGGTCTTTGGGCCCAGCCCGCCTTTCTCGTCGCTGTCGGTCAATGGTGGCGGAAGCTACGGAAACCACCTGTCCCACCCCCCCGAAATGAACGAGGCAGCAGTGTGGTAGCAAGTCTCTCACAGTCCGCGGAGTTCGTGGTTGTACAGAAATGAACCTTTATTTAAGAAAAAAGAAAACAAACAAACATAAAAAGCAAGTCCTCCTCCCCTTCCTCCAGCCTCGGGGACCATTCTCCGTCTAGAGAGACGGGATGGGAAAAGGGGACACGATATAGGATCCAAATCCACCTCGAGGCAGGACTGGAATCTGCTCACTGGCGGGAAAGGTGCAGAACTGGGGCTCCCGAAGGGAAATGCAGACCTCTCCCCACTTCCCACCTGGATCCCTAACCGTGGAAGGACCCCGCGGGCGTGCGCGCCTGGTCCGCGGGCGGTGGAGAGACACTCCCGGCGACCGCGGGTGCGCACAGCCAGTGGAGATGCCAGGAGCCGCGGGGAGGGAGGCCGCGCGGCTTAGCCCTCTGAGGGAGGTGAAGCAGCCAGGAGGGTTCTGGCTCTGGGAAACCCTTTCTTAGTGTTGTTTCAGAGTTCAGCAAAAGCGACAACAAACTCTATATAGCTTCAGAAACGCCGACCTGCTGTGCATCAGGTGGGACTATATATATATATATATATATATATATTTTTTTTTTTTTTTTGTCTATTTGGGTTTTGGTTTTTTGTTTTTGCCAGAATTGCAAAATTCTAAATGTAAAGCCCTCAGTATCAACTCTTCTACCTTCACAAAAGTCTATACACTCTTACACAGATACACATGCAGACACACTCGTTAGAATGGTCTCTAGCCAGACCTCTCACTAAAACGACTTGAACGTCAGCTGTACAAGAGAAGTATTCTACCTTCACACATGAAAAGTTAAAAAAAAAAAAAAGACTATTGAACTAAAAACAGTCAACTGTTTACGTATAATGTTAAATTCAGGAGTTCAGTGTTTTACTAATATATCCTGTTTTGAAACCTCTTGTTCAAGAACAAAACGTTTTGAGCAATCAACCAAAATTTTCTTTTCTTTTCCTGTGGTTGTTCTGACAGATTTGCAGGGCTTGCGGCTCACTGTGCTAGTATGTAAAAAGGTGTTGTTTACACGAGGCAAAGAGAAAACACAATATTCAGACAGTTGCCAAATAGAATAATTATAGCACAAATACTGTAAAGGTGCCTGGCACCAGCAACCTGAGAAAGTGTTAAAAAAAAAAAAAAAAAAGTGTTACAAGGTTTAAAAAAACATCTTTGCTAATTTTTAGTCCTGTTGAACATTCATGGAATTGTTAATATGACTTATATAGACCCACACAGGTTTTATTTTTGTGTCTTTAAAATAAAAGTCCAAAATATTTAAATTTTATGGTCAAATATGCAGTCAACAGCTGCTACTTTTTTCTTTATATATTAAATTTCTCATATGTCTTTTATTGTTCTAATAAACCTAACCTTGTGTGACCTCCAGTGCATATTAGACCATTCACTGTATGAAAGAAAACATGTTTAATAAATTTGTGAGTTTTTAATAAAAATAGAAAATCTGATGTTTAGATAATTGGTGTGTTATTTGATATTTTAACGACTAGGGAAGAGCCTTGATGGGGAACTGAATGGCCCCTCAGAAACCAGGATCAAGAGAGAGGCAGGATTGGGGTGATATATCCATTTTTGCCTTGGCTATGGCTGAACCCCCTTGCTAATGCCAGCCTGAGCTTTTCTCTGTGGCTTCCTGCTGTTATTAACTACAGATTTGAATTCTGTGGATTTAGCTGATACAATAGAAGAGATGTTTGCTGATAAGTCAATATAGAATTTGAAACAGAAATCAAATCCGTGGCTAAAAATGAGTGGTCCAGTTTGTGATTAGGCATGATATCCTGTGCATTTCCTCTGCCCCCCTCCCCCACCCATCTACATGCAAAACAGGGCTTGTAAATGTCAACCTGCAAATAGTTAGAGGTGATCCTCTTCAGTTTCAATTCATTTCCCATAGATAATCCTGCTTTCTAATTTGGTGTTTGAAAGATAACGTAAAACGAATGTACGGTACAGCTAGAAATGAAATACTTTAATCCCTTTCACAGAGCTGATATGAAATTATTGTTTTATAGTATTTGTTACATTTGAAGTTCCCCAGAAGGAAAAATATTTTGCCTGGCACAAGATACATATTAAGTTTCTCTGGAAGATAAACAAAAATAACCAATATAGAAATCAAATTTCAACTGTGAGTTGCCAATAGGTCCTGAAAAATAGTTTAATCCCTTCCAAGCCTTCATCGGATAAGGAAGGAATTTAAATATTTTATCTGCTATGAAATAGGTGTGTGTGGGTGTATGAGTGTATTTTAATATCAGATGCTATTAGAGTTTCAGAATTTTTCTTCCATATCACCTAAGTTTCTGTCTGGATTATTTATTTCCTTATTTACAAATCAAAAGTTTTTACATTAAATGTTATGTAATTTCCAGTGCTGTTTTCATATTTTGTTAAGACACAACCAAGTTTATCTCTACTGCAGAGAAGGCTTTAAAATAAGCAATATTTCACTGCATCTGTATGACTGTTTATCTAATAAGGGGGGGAGATACTATCAGGGAAGAATCGGGCAGTGTTCTTTCAGAAATGGAAATTTAGGAAATACAGGGGAGACTTTTGAAACTCATAGCCTCTGCATGCAGCTAATTTCTTAGCCTGCTTTATATGCAATCACTGGATCAACTTGTTTGTGCCCTTTTACTATTTATATACATTAAATCATAGCCAACTTATTCATTATAGAGTACCCCTCCCTTTTTAAAGACATTCGTTTAACTGAATGTATGCTCATTGGGAAGCTGCATTTCCTATCAGGGCTTCTGAATTACTTAGCAGTTTTATTGTGGCATCGCGTACTTGACAGGAAGCGTTTTGGAGTTAGGCACTACGGTGTGAACTCAATTCTTCTGACTCAGCGGCAGCGGCGCAGCGTTTCCCTTCCGCGCAGCATCGTGAACCCTTGCGAATACCGGAACAGGTGGCAACTCTTAGCAGTCAAATTTGGAGCCGAAGGCCGGGGAGGAGGAGGTCTAGAAATGGCAGAGACTGTCCGTTTGTATTGGAGTCGCGCTGCGGGTCTCTGGGCCAGAGGTGCGGGGCAGCGCTGCGTCATCCCCACGCGGCTGGGTTCAGAGCTCCCAGGGGAGGCGCGCAGCGGTTCCCTCTCGCCCAGGAGGGCAGCTTCCTCTCTGGCCTGGTCTGGCCGCCTGGTTTCTCTTCGCGGCCATCTTAAAGCCGCCTCCTCTGTGCCTCTCGCTACCTGCCCTCGGGGTTCCAGCAGCAAGGAGCCGCCATCTGCGCGGGCGATGGAGCCGAAGTTCACCCACCCAACCTCTCCAGACTGGTGGAGGCTAGGGGCTTGGTTTGGAGCGATAGGGTAGGGGAACAGTATGCCTGGAGAGCCAGGATAGGCATTTCCAGGGGGCCTAAAAGAGAGGCAGGTCTGGACCTGGTTTCCCAAAACTCTTGTAACCCCTAGTTACTGAAGAGTTCACTGGGACAATGGGGCATCCAGTGTCACCTCTCTTCCATCTGCCTGCCACTTTGTAGTCCTTAGGCATCAGGCAGAGAGATTGTCAAACAGGAAACCCCCTACCTTCTCTGAAGAGGACTGCTCTTTTGGATGAGGCTCCCCTTTATTCTCATCTCCCTGCTAGAGCAGTCAGCAGTTGAAATTTCTGCTAGGAAAGTGTAGTCTTTGAAATCTCCCCTCCTATAATCCAACCTCCATTCCCACCAGGCATTCCTCCCTAGGATCTCAAGAAACTAGAATGCTGGTAGGGAAGGGCCCCAGAAAGAGCACTTGGGATGTTACAGTCCTCACCCCGTGCCTCAACTCCCCTCAGCTGCATCTTAAGTTCTTGAATTCTTTCCTTTTTCGTCCACTCTTGCGTTTCCTTCCAACCATCAGAGTGGAATAAGAGAGCAGGGGAAGCATCTTGGGGTACCTGGGATATATATGTGGGAGCCCTGGTGGTGCTGTGGTTAAGAGCTAGGCTGCTAACCAAAATGCTGGCAGTTCAAATCCACTAGCTGTTCCTTGGAAACCCCATGGGGCAGTTCTACTCTGTCCTACAGGGTCGCTATGAGTTGGAATCAACTTGATGGCAATGGGTTTGGTTATTTGGTTGGGATGTATGTGACAGGGGTGCAGCAGTCTTGATTACTTCCTGAAAAGGCTTCCTGAGTCAGTGAGGACCAGGACTGAGGAGGAAGAGTGGGTGAGCAGATCTACAGCATTGTCTTCTGGGTGTGTGACCAGCCCAGTTCCACAATCATCTAGCAGTGACCTGTCTGCGTGATAGCTCAGAGGTGGTCTCTTCCCTGTCTCACCTCCCTCCCCTCTTCTCCTTACCCCAAGAATAGGTTTCTAAGCATTATTAATGTCCTCAATAGGAAGGGAAGAGAATTGAGGGAAGTAGTTTCCTAAATTTGGGTTGGGATAAATATTTTTGTTCTTTGCAGGCCAGGGGGATGCCTATTGTTATAGCCTGAGGAGCATGCTGCTGCTCTGGAGGGCCCAGATGCAGGCACCAGGCTACAATTACAGGGGATAAGTTTAAAAAAAAAGAAAAAAGGCTGTTCTCACTGGAGTTCTCCTGCTTAACAGGATGGTAAAGGGCTTTTCCTGGCCTGAGTCGCCAGCCTAGGGTGCCCCTGTCCTAGTCTTTATTCTTCAAGAGCCCCCTAGGGTAGGAACATGGGACATGGCATACAAAAGTGTTGGCCTCTAATTGCTCTTGATCCTAAGGGCATAGGAAGACAGGGACCCTCACACCCATTGGAATTCACTGGAGACACTGAGGAGTTGAGGATTTCAGGCTACTCAGCTGTGAGATCCAGCTGGCCTGGGCTGAACCCAAGAAGGGGCACTGCCACAGTGCACCCCTAACATCTCTCCTCTGAATTCTTTTGAGGTAGTTTGTTTAGGGGGTTCTAGGTCTCTACAGGTGACCTCGAACAGATAGTGGAAGGATAGAGCACTTTGTACTCACCTCTTATTCCTTACTGCAGTTTCTGTTTCATGCTTGTCTGCCCCCCTAGGCTGCTCACCAACAGGACAGAATCTAACTTACTCATCTTTGTATCTCATCTAGCAGTGCCTGCCATGTAGTGGGCAGTCTGGGAATCCTTGATGAAGGAAGGCAAGTGATTGTATCTTGCTGTGTGCCTGAATGCAATTAAATTTGTCCTATTAAGTCTTTAAATTTGGAGTCTACCTGTGCCCCTCTAATGGTAGACATGAGGTTTTCTGCCTTTGTACACCAGTTTTGGGAGTCTGAATATCTCATTTTTGAACAGAAAAGATATCAATACCGAGGAGGTATGCAGTAGAGTACCCCACCCCCCACCCCCTTTTCTTCCCCCTGCTCAGACAAGGCTACCTGGAGAAGCTACAGAAACGATTTTTATACACAGCCATGTTGCTGTTGTTAGGTGTCTTGGAGTCGGTTCAGACTCATAGCGACCCCTATGTACAACAGAACGACACGCTGTCCAGTCCTGCACCACCCTCACAATCGTTGCTATGTTTAAACCCATTGTTAACAGCCACTGAGTCAATCCATCTCGTTGAGGATCTTCCTCTTTCACTAACCCTCTACTTTACCAAGCATGATGTCCTTAGCGATTAAAGGCGTCAGCAGTCCACTGCACACTTACAATGCTCATCCCTGACAAAGGATTCCCAAATCCTGGCCCCCGGGCTATAAGCAAGTGCCTGGTCCCAGACTCCCCCAAATTGCGAAATGCCAAACCTGCTTTTGGTACAAGTCTAAGCGGGGCTCGCGATGCTGACCCCAGCCCCCTCCTCCTTCCCAAATGAACCACCATGGGCCACGGCTACATTGCACTTTATTCCTAAACAAATCTCGCACAAATCTTGTCACATATTTTTTGTTAAGGGGACGCCGGCCGCGCGCACTTCAATCTCCGGTCAGCGCGAGCGACTACCACGTGCCTTCGCGCGCTCCCGCACCACCCAACACGCCCCTTTGACGCACGCGCACACGCACACGCACACGCTCCCGGCCGACAGACAATCCCCTCAGCCTTTCGCGCGCTTCCGCCTTCATCTTAGCAACGCTCATTGTGACGCTAAGCCCCGCCTCTCCCGCGCGGCTCCCGGAAGTTGCCGGCAGGGAGTTGGGCTAGGGGCCCGACGCGATTCCTGGCTGTGTTGGGGAGTAGTCTCGGGGCGAGAGGACCCGGCGGGGAGAGAGCGTCAGGGCTGGCGGGCTGCAGATTCATGTGCGCAACGCGGACCGAGACCTGGTGAAGATGGCAGGGCCGCAGCCCCTGGCGCTGCAGCTTGAACAGCTGTTGAACCCGCGACCGCGCGAGGCGGATCCTGAGGCGGACCTGGAGGAGGGTGAGGCCTGACTGGGGCAGGCCACGTGCAGAGCTGTAGGCCCGGTCCCTGTGCGAGCCCGGGAGCCGCGTGTGAGGGGGCCGCGTATGAGGGACCGGCAGGCGGGCCTCACCGCCTAGCCTTCTCTCCTTCCTCTGGCGCATAGGAAAGCTGCCACGAGCGTGGGTTGCTGTCGGACTCGCGAGGGGGCTTTGATTTCTTTCTGACAAGCACTCGCTAGGCTTGGTGCTCTGGTGGGCGGAACATCCGGGGGACTCAGGCGAAGAGCCAGTTTTGGGTCGAGGGCTGTTGCAGGGAGCCAGAATGTAGTAGCAGGTTGGAAGTTGTCTTTCAGGATACCCTTACTGGTGTTGCATTAGAAATGGGGAGAAATAAGCCCCGTCGGTTTTTTCTGTAGCTGCCCCCAAGAATTTGTTTGAAGAATAAAGGAAGAAGTAGAATTCCCTGGTGCTATTTAAGCCTCTTTAGGCCTCAAGGCACTTGCTCAGGGTCTGAGGAGTGAGACTGGTGTTTTGTAAGCTGATGTTCAGGGTCTAGCTGAGAATAATCCTGCTTTAGACTTGAGTCAGAGAAGTGTGAGGAAGGGAAAATGAGGAGGGATAAATGTGAGTGCTGAACCGTGTCTTAGGGATATCTGTTGAAGGAACTGGGGCTGTTCAGCCGGGATAAGCGAAGAAAACTCGCTGAGGGATGGGAACAGTGTGATGACAGAACATGATGGCTGACTTGCAAGCTATATTTGAGAGACTGTCATGAAAGGAGTTAGCCTAGTTTTGTATGATTCAAGGCATAGTGATATAACCTATGAGTAGCTGCAGGGAGTCAACTTTTTGTTGAGGTACAGCAGTAAGGTGAGAGGTCTGTCTTGGGAAGTAATGAGTTCTCTGTTCTTGGAAGTTGGTGGGGATATTGTAGAGGACATTCAGGCATCAGGTGAAGGGGTTGACTAGGGTTATCATTAAAGTTCCTTCTAACATGGAGTTCTGATTACTTTTCCCCCTCCTCCACAGCCACTGCTGCCAGAGTGATCGACAGGTTTGATGAAGGGGAAGATGGGGAAGGTGATTTCCTGGCAGTGGGTAGCATTAGAAAACTGGCATCAGCCTCCCTCTTGGACACAGACAGAAGATATTCAGGCAAGACCACCTCTAGAAAAGCTTGGAAGGAAGACCACTGGGAGCAGGCTCTGCCAGGCTTATCTGGTGAGTAGATGTACTTGCATGGTACTCTTGTGATTTTTAAGTGTTAAAATCCTTTTATTTTTTGTGGTGGTGGGGGCGTTGATCTCTGCAAGACAAATCTGTGCCCTTACATATTATTTTAGAAGAGACCACTGAGTTGGCACTAGAAAGGGCCTTTGAAGTTATTTAATTTCACTTCATAAGGAATCTAAAACCCAGAGTGATTAGTTGCTGTACTCCTTATATTCAGACTAATGGTTCACCGTGAAAGAAAGGGCAATGCCTATTGGATATTAAAGAAGGCTGTATGTTTAAAAAGCATTGTGTCTGATGAGCATGCTGCTAATCTTGGGTTTTGACCCTTTTTCTTTGGTTTTTCAGCTCTTGCATTGAGTCACTGTGTAATATTAGTTGTTTGTGAAACTCACTTTTTTACCACTGTAAAAATAAAACAAGCCTTGCGTCCTCCCTGCAAGAGAGTTAGGAGGATATGAACTTACAGTTTTAAAGCAGTGTTTAAGTTTCTCAGGGTGGAAGAAGGGGCTGGATATAACGATTTGAGTGGATACTGTTTGCTTTCCTTTAGAGAGGTTAGCAGTATCATGTTGAGAATCTGCAGATACTATTAAGGGAATTATCATTCAGGATATGATATCTATGATTCAGCCCTTGGTATAGGTCTGGGAGCTCCTAATAAGCTCATTCCATATTCTTTGCCTAGAGGCTGATAGCAGGACCAATCACGAGACAAATACAATAAAGCTTATTGAGTTCCCACCATGTGTCAGGCACTGTGGTAAACTCTAAGAGCCTGGGACACAGTGAATCCTCAAAAAAATGTTAACTTCTCCATTATTGCTACGTGTATCAGCTCATTTAATTCTTCCAATAGCTGTATGAAGTTTGTACTATTTATCCATTTTACAGATGAGGAGATAGAGGGACAGATTGGTTAAGTAACTTGCTCAGGGTCATACAGTTAGTAAGCGGAAGAGCTAGGATTCAGATGAAGGCAATCTGACTTCAGGATCTCTGCTCTCAAGCACTACTCTGTGTGAGTGTTTCTTAAAGGATTATTTTTGCTTACCGTTTTTGCATGTGTATTTTTATGTTTCTGATAATCTCCTATGTGTCTTGAGCTTATGAGTCATTCTTAAGTATAAAGAAGTACTGAAGACTCATGTTTTCATAAAATCTTTATCATCTTGAAGAAAGTTGTTGGTAATTGGTCCCTGATTCTAATTTTGTATTTGCTATACCTGGTACCTTTATATTCTACCATAGGAGAGATTGGACAATCAGTAGAGACTTAGGTATCAGGTGATACCTAAGCATAAGTAAAATGAGGAGACTTCACTAACATTCCATCTATTATAGGATCAGGTTCATAGTCCATCCCACGGAAAACAAGACTCTTCCAGATCTCATCCTTGAGCAGCTCTCTAGCCTGCCCTCCTACCACTTCCTCTTGCATTCTGTGTTCTAGTGTACTTTTGTGGTGCTGGACCTTCAGATGTGCTATTTCCTCCTTTCCCTCCCCTTTCTCTGTCTGATGAGCTGTTACTTACGTTTAATAAGTAAAATTATAATGTGTCTTCCATGTGAAACCATCTCTTACCTTAGATGGTTCCTTCTCTATATACTTTGCACTAATGGCATTGTAATATATTTATTGGTAGGCATATCTACCACTCCCACCAGACTATGAACCCCTCACCAACAGGTATTATATTCTGTTTGTCTTTCCTTAACTTTCATCTGTGCCTGGCTCATAATGAGTGCTTAATAAGTATGTAATAAATCAGGTACACTGGTGTGTTAGAGATTGGGCATTTGAGATAGTTAATGATAAACCACATTTTTCCAGATGTAGGTTTGGGAAACCACCAGTTGAAATTTATCATTTTTCAATGTCTGGACAAAATGCTATCTGTTCCCTGTAGCCTCTCTTAAATTCGCTGGCCCCACAATTATAATTCCTCCCTAATCTGGGTTGTCAAAACTTTGTTAAAGCACTTTTAGTTCTTCTCGTATTATAATTTTTATGGGTCTGTCTTTCCCACTAGAACTTTTCATTAGGGTAGGACCCGTGTCTTATTCATCTTTGCTTCTCCCTTAGCATTTTAGAGATAGTAGATGTGTGATAAATATTTGCTGAGAACAGTAACACATTTTTTCTTGATAGATGATGTAGTCCTTAAGTTGAAATGAAAGCTATATTGCTTTCTCAATACCGCTTTTTTTTCTTTTTTTCCCTGTCCTTTAGACGAGGAAATATCCGACAAGGAAGGCTCTGGAGATGGAGATTCAGAGGGACTGGGTCTGGAGGAGTCTGATGAGGATCACATGAGTGCTGCTGAGGAACAGGAGTCTGGTGATGATGGGGAGGATGGTCTGGCCCGGAGGAAGAGGAGCAGACGCCATTCTGGGAAAACGCCAGGCTTCAGTGTCCAGAGCATTAGTGACTTCGAAAAATTTACTGAGGGGATGGATGACATTGGGAGCAGTGAGGAGGAGGAAGGTGAAGAGGAAGAGAGTGGCATGGAAGAAGGGGATGGTGAAAAAGACTTTGAGGGTGAGAGCGAGGAGGACAGGGCTGAAAACAGGAACAGTGAAGACGATGGTGTGGTGATGACCTTCTCTGGTGTCAAAGTATCCGAGGAAGTGGAGAAAGGAAGAGCTGTGAAGAACCAGATAGGTTTGTACATGGTTTTGCTGACTGCTTATTTTTTAAAGTATCTGCATTTGATCTACTTTTTTTGTTTGTTTGTTTTGCTTAGTTTTAGCTTGGTCTCTTGTGTGCTCTTCCAATTAGTTTGTGACATGCCCTGCTACCCTGGAGGCCTAAAGCCATTCCTCTATGCTTAGTCAGCCATTTCTACACTGAGCTGCTTAGCTGGTTCTACTGTAGTACTTCCAGCTACTGTGGAAGATTGCTTTGAAGAGAAGAGTGTTTTCTCTTCTCCTTGGGCTTTGGCATTCCCTCTTTCATGAGCAAATACTTGCTTCCAAGATGCTAAATTTATTTCCTTTAATAGAGTGTGTTTCCATAGTATGTAACTATGATAATGCTATGCTACTTAGAGAACTGGTGTGATTTCCTGTCCCTCTCCTCCTCCCCACCCAGGAAGATTTTATGATTGAGGAATGGGATTCTCTTTTCTTCTTTCTCAGCACTGTGGGACCAGCTGTTGGAAGGAAGGATCAAACTACAGAAGGCTCTGTTGACCACCAATCAGCTTCCTCAACCAGATGTTTTTCCTATTTTCAAGGACAAAGGTGGCCCAGAATTTGCCAGCGCCCTAAAAAATAGTAAGAATACTTATGCCGGGATGCTTAGAATCACTGGGCTTCGTTGTGATCCACTGGGATTGATGTATCTGCAGCACTGCAGGGGTAGAGAAGAAGTTTTGTTTCAGTGATATTATGGTATAGACTAACGGTTTTCAACTTTTTTCTTTCTGTAATGACAATGTAATCCTTTTGTCAAATGAAGGTGACTTTGAAATGGATTGGGCGCTTGAGCCATGTCTATCCTACCTTCTTCTTGCCTGCCCTCATTCCCTCTCCCCTTGGCTCTCTGGGTTACTTCTTTAGTGCTTAGGGGACACTTTGAAAACCCATTGGTATAGGAAAAAAGGAGAGAGTGAATGACCAAACTCAGTTCATTTAAGTTGGTTTATCAGATACTTAAAAGATGCCTTTCTTTGGGAGGCTTTTAAAACAACATGCTTAAGATGATGATATTCCTGATCTTCCTTTGGGTGGCATATATTGAGAGTCAGGAAAGATGGTGACTACAGAAGGAGAAACAAGTTTTGGAAGAGAATTGCTGAGCTATAAAGTTAAAGAATTCTAGAAGAGAAAAGGAATGTAGAGATTATTTGGCTCCTAATTCCCTCATTTTACAGATGAGAAAACTGAGGCCCAGAGAATAACTTGCCCAAAGTTACAGAGCTTGTTCATGCATGGCAGAGACAAAGTTCAGCTTTTCTGCCTTATGATCTAGGAGTCTTCCTGATGCATCACACTGCCATCTGTGTTTGTGTGCCTCTGTGCTCAGTGACACTGAAGGACTGAGGCAGAGGGTGATTTGGAGTGAGTCTTTTCTGTGCACTGTGGTTGGAATTACTGTTTCTTATTTGCATGCTGAGACTTAGTGTTTTCGTTTGCTCTTTAAAACGTATTTTTATAGTGTCGTGGACTTAAAGAGTTGCAAGGGAACCTGAGGAGGACATTTAATTTGGCTGCTGCCTCTTGGTAGAACCACCTTAAACCATCAAGATAAATGTGTGAGATTTCTGAAGTAGAGAATTCTGTGAACCTTTCTTATAGGGGAGTAGGAGTTATCTTCCTAGGGACCAATCTTTAGGTTGTCTGTCTGCCATACTTGAAGTCTGTTTTCTGTGTGTAAATAGGAAAGAGCTAGCCTGGATGATCCTTCTGGGAACCCTTCAGAAACCCTGAGGGTGGGGCCTTTACATTCGCTACCCTAACCTCACTCCCTTTTTAAACAATAGCTTGACGGTCTTCAATATTTTTTAGATTTTTTGTGAGCACTCCTGTGCTATTTTTAATGCCCCCATAGCCTAATTCCTAGTGTTTCTTTCGAATGAGACCTAGACTGCTCTAGATTAAATGTCTTAAATACTTTACAATAAGGCCTTTCTCTTTTGTTACTCAGTAGTTTTCTTGCTTGAGCCTTTTTCCTTTTTGGGGGATTCATCTTACTTTATAGGTATTTTTAGGATTAGTCAGTGTCAGGTGTACCTATGGACATATTCTTGGATATATAATTTGGTTTCTTTAGCTATTTTAATATTACTTTTATTTTACTATAATTCCGACCTTTTTATCTCTCTTTTTTGTCTTCTTTGCCGCATTGGTGAATTTTAGTTACTCTGACAAATGTTTATTAATCTGACAGGGTGGATTGTGGTGGATGAGGGAGAGGGAGTATATGTTTGTTTGGTATCACATATTTTAAGATGGGAGGGTGGAATGTTCTTTAATAACCAGAATTTCTGGACATCTGAAGGGTAGCTACTTTTGGTTGGTTTGTTTCAATCTTTTCATGGCAGTATGACATAATATATGGTATACTTCCCTGTGTTGGTAAACAGAGCTTTAAGAAAAATCTCTTGGTTACATTACCCTGGATAAACAATTTATACTGTGTTATATGTTATACAGCTAGTGTGGAACATAGGCCGATATTTGTACCAACACTGGAACTTGTTGTCTTTAACTCTCAGTGTAAATCAATTTACTTGATATTACAGAGTATTTAAAGTCAGATTGCCTGGGTTTAGATTTCATTTGAACAATGGATTAGCTGTGTGACCTTGGGCAAGTTAACTTACTCTTAACTTCACAGTAAAATGGGGATAATACGTTAGTGAGGCTTAAAGGACATAATGTAAGCAATAGCACAGTGTCTGGCAAACAGTACATTTATGAACATCAGGAACTAATATTACCTTTTTTTATTGAAAGAGGCATTTAACAATGTTCAACCACTTGTATAATCATCACTGTAACTAACCATCATCCTCACTGTCTTCAGTGTTTTTTTACCTTATTAGTGTATTAGTTTCCTAGGGCTAGGTGGCTTAAAACAATAGAAATTTATTCTCTCAGAGTTCTGGAGACTAGAAATCCAGAATCAAGCTGTTGGCAGGGTCATGCTGCCTCCGAAGGCTCTAGGGGAGAATCTTTCCTTGCCTCATCCTAGTTTCGGGTAGTTGTCGGCAGTCCTTGGGGTTCCTTGGCTTGTAGCTGTTTAGTACTACAGTGTCTGTCTCTGTCTTCACAGAGCCTTCTTCCTTTTTTGTCTCTGTATGCCCGAATCTCTCCTTATGAGGATGCCAGTCATTGGATTTAGTGCCCATCCTAACCAGTGTGACCTTCCTTTAACTTGATTACATCTGCAAAGACCCTATTTCCAAATGTAGTTCACACTAACAGGTACTGGAGGTTAGGACTTAAGCATATCTTTTTGGGGGACACAGTTCAACCTATAACAATTATTATTCAAGCTCCCTATATAATTTAAATTGTTCTGGAAAATAGACAGTGTTATGTTTTACTATAATACGTACAATTCAGCTTCTGCCTTTTATGACTGCTTAGAAGGGTGGCCAGAGATTTCCTCATTTCCCAACACAGCTACTACTTCCCTGAAGCATTTAACCTTTCACCTTTCCTTGAAGTATTTGTCTTGGACTTTTGTGATGTTATATATGCTGTTTGATTTCTCCTTGTACCTTTCTGATTCCTCCTCTTCTCAGGCTCTTTTTTTATCCTCTCACTGTAAATTTGATTGCATTTAGAATCCTGTTCTCAAATTGTGCTTACTCAATATATTTTCTCCTTGGCATTATCATTTACTTTCATAGCCCTAAGTATAACCTCAGAAACAGATTTTCAGCTATATTCTAGCCACAACAGACTCTTAAGCACCATGCCTTTGTACCTTCAGTACCCTAAACTCTAACCCATACCTTCTGCCTTCCCCCAACACACACATGCACCTATTCCCCAGTCATCTTGGTGTGGAGTCTTTTCCTTGGCTGACAGAACTGGGATTAGAACCCAAGTTGTCTTGACTCTATCTTATAGACAACTAATTTTTTCTTTTTATTTTTTTTCTAAAATATTTATTTATTTTTGAGCTAGGTAATTCTGGCATGACTCCGTAAAACACAAAAAAGTAAAAAGTAGAAAGTCTCTCATCTACCTTTATGCACTAGGATCTATTTTATGTCTCTTGACACATAATGCTCTAGCAGCTTGTATCTTTCCAGAGAAGTTCCATGCATACATAAGCAATTTTGTATATACTTCCCTTACCTTTTTTTGTTTTTACACAAATAACATATACATTCTTGCATATTGGTTTTGTCACTTAATCTATCTTGTTATTTTCTTTTAATATTTTAGTGCCTTATAACTTTCATTTGGGTCTTAGAGTATAAATAGGTGCCCTGGTGGTACAGTGGTCAAGGGCACTGTGAATCGGAATTGACTCGATGGCACAACAGCAACAGACAGCGTATGTATGTGTTTATGTGTATGCTTGCTATACTTATTATATGTTGGTCATTATAAGTCTTATAACTCTAGAACCTTGAAGTAATTTCAAATAATTTTTTGATATTTTAGTGGCTGCATAAGTGGAAAATCATGAAGTAACCTTAACAAAGTTAAAGGATTTTCTGCGTACAAAAAATTTTTTTTAAAGAGGTTAGGTGTTTCTCTCTGCTTTTCTTTTAAAAGGCTCTATGGCATTAAGAGGTTTTTTTTTTTTTTTTTTTTTAAATGACTTCAGTATATTAATATTTTAATAGAACATGCTTGTTTTCCCCTCTTTTTTTTTTTTTTTTAAATAATACTGTATTGTGTTTTTGGTGACGGTTTACACAGGAGTTTAGGTTCCCATTCAACAGTTTCTACACAAATTGTTCAGTGACATTGGTTACATTCTTCACAATGTGTGAACATTCTCATTATTTCCATTCTGCTTATTCCATTTCCATTAATCTAGTTTCCCTGCCCTCTTACCTTCTTGTCTTTGATTTAAAGTAATTGTTGACTCTTTGGCCTCATATAGAAGATTTTTTAAAGGAGCACAGTACTCACGGTTGGTATTCATTATTTTGTGAGCCAGTCTGTTATTTAGCTGAAAAATGACTTCAGGCTAGTTTTGGTTCAGAGTTTAAAGAGTATCTCAGGGCAATAGGCTTGGGGAGTCTCCCAGTTTCAACTGGTCCAGTAAGCTTGGATTTTTTTTAAAGAATTTGCAGTTCTATTCAGGAGGTGTGTTTTTTATGTTAGTGGCAACAATATGTAAGGAAGAAGGCAAGTTACTAAGGATTTGTCAGGAAGTATTTTTTATTTAAAACTTCATTATGGAGAATATCAATCCTGTTTGATACACTAGAGATACTAGTATAATGAGCCCCCATATAGTACCACCAGCTTAAATAATTATCAATTCATGGTCAATCTTGTTTAACCTATACTTTCCCCTTACCTCTGATTATTTTGAAGCAAATACCAGGCACCCTGTCATTTTATCAGTGAATATTTCGGCATGTGTCTGTAAAAGATAAGGATTGTTAAAAAGAACAGTGCCATTATCTCACACGAAAACATTGACACTAATTTCTTAATAAGCATAACTGATTTCAGTGAGTGGGAGAATTGAGAGCATTTCTGTAACAGGTGTGCTGTACTGTCTTTATAGAGTTTGTTCTGTTGCTTTAAATGAGGTGATTAAAAGAAAGCTAAACTTCAGCCATAGTAAGTTGACCTTTTAGTGAAATGCATGTTATTAATGTATTTAATGAGATGCATTACAAACTGCAGTGAACACCATGTTTCATTACAGGTCTAAAATGCAGTATTATTAAAGACCTTTAATAGAAACAATGGTTGACATTTTGATATTTCCCATAAGCAAAAAACAGCCAAGAACGCGGTAGAATGTAATATAAATATAGAGGACGTGTTCAAATTTTTTACTTGCCCAAGAGTATAAAAACAAATTTGACTATTAATACATTATATTTTGTTTGCTCTTGCTTATTTTCTCTTAACCACTTATAGGTCATATTCCCCCTCTCATCTCTCTGTGGTCCCTCCTGCTGACCCCCAAATTATTTTAACTTATGAATAGACTAAAATTTTTAATACTCATTTGACCTCAGCACTAATAGACACTTTACAGAATAGTAAAGCCACAGACAATCATGTAGTTCTTGATAATGTTCCTGTTTTGTTTTTTAAATTTAAATTCACATGGTTCAAAATTCAAAAGGTACTAAAGACTATATATCGAAAATCCTGTTTCCAGCCTTTGTAGCCCTGCCACCAGGTTCCCTGTCCAGTAGGCAACCAGTATTATTGGCGCATCCCCTCTTTTTTAATTGCTTAGTTGACTTAGGTGACAAATCTATGAACTTCTGTTTCTGTGTTCTCTCAGTTAACACTTTATGGGTTCATGGCAGAGTTCTCACCAATGGTCTGTAGAACCCTGAAATATTCTTAATTACTTGGGATGGGTGTAAGTATTGCTTGGGATGAAGGCACTTAAAAGTGTGTCCAAGTGTAGTATTGTGTAGGTTTAAGTACTCTGATTATGGCAGACTTTGTGATGTGAGGTTGGTCTTTTTATTTCAGTCGATGGCTATCATTTTTTAAAGTAGATTTACTGCTCTAATGAGAAAAGTATGTCATACTTATTTCAAAAATTCAGAAAATACATAAAAATATAAAGAAGAAAACAAGGATTACCTGTAATCCTACTGCTTAGAGGTAACCATAGTTGTCATTTTGATGAATATCCTTTCAGACCTTTTTCTGTGCTCACACAGACACACTTTTTTTTTCACACTTCTTTATGAAAAAAAATGGAATCATATATGTACTATTTCATAAGTTTATTTTTTCTAGTTAGTATGCCTTTTCATGTCAGTATATTTAGATGTACATCAGCATTTTCAGTGGCTACGGAGTGTTCCATTTCATAGTTATTGCAATTTATTTAACCAATCTGTATTGATAGATGCTTAGGTTTATCTAGTTTTTCACTTTTGTAAAGCATGCTTTGATAAATATCCTTGTACATACACGTTTGTGCAATTTATCTAAAAGTAGCACTGTCCAATAGAAATATAATGCAAGCCACATGTAATTTTAAAATTTCTAATAATTACATTAAAAAAGGTAAAATTAAGTACAGTTAATTTTAATAATATATTTTATTTAACTCAGTATATAAAAAATTATAATTTTAACATGTAATTGATATAAAAATATTAATGAGATATTTCACATTCTTTTTGTCATACTAAGTCTTTGAAATCCAGAGTGTATTTTACACTTACAGCTCATCTCAATTTGGACTAGCTACGTTTCGAGTGCTCAGTAGCCACATGTGAGTAGTTAATGCTGTATTGAACAGCACAGATCTCTAGTCCCTGGAAATACAATTGCTAGGACAAAGGGAATGTGCTTTTTTTTTTCTGAAGGCTTTTGGAATATATTACCAAATTGCCCTTAGAAGAATTCTAACAATTTAAATTTTCTAGGGCAATTATAAATAATATACTGTAATAAAAGTTATGTGAATGTGGTCCCCAGGCAGGACAGAGTGGGATGGCGCTAAATTTCATCATGCTTCTCATTTAATGTTTTGGACTGTGGGTAACTGAAACAGTGGAAAGAGAAATCGCTGATAATGGGGGGGAACCAATGTACTCTAGTTTCCCTGCCCCCTTCCTTGTTATCTTTCCTTTAGAGTGATTTTTGACCATTTGGTCTCCTATAGATTTTGTTAAAGGAGCTCATTACTCACAGGTGGTGGTATTTATTTTATGAGCCAATCTGTTATTTAGCTAAAAGGTGACCTCAAGGGATAATTTCAGTTTAAGGTTTAAAGTGTATCTCAGGGTGGCAGTCTTGGAGAGTCCTCTAGTCTCAACTGGTCCAGAAATTCTGGACTTTTTAAGAATTTCAGTTCTGGTTCGCATTTTTCTCCTGTTTTGTAAGGATCCATCTGCTGTGTCCCTGACCAGAGTGGTAGCTGAGCACCATTTAGTTCTTCTGGTCTCAGGGTAGATGAGGCCATGAGTTGGGAGACTATTAGTCCTGTAGACTGCTTTCCTCCGAGTCTTTGGTTTCCTTCTTTCTCCTTTGTTCTGGACAAGTAGAGACCAATAGTTGTATCTTAGATGGCCACTCGCAAGCTTTTAAGACCCCAGACACTGCCTACCACATTGGGATATAGAATGTACACTTTATGAACTGTATTATGCCAGTTAACTGAGTTGTCCCAAGACACTATGATCCTAAGCCTTCAAACCCAGAAAACCAATCTCATGAGGTATTTGGTTATGTCTAAGACGTATCTGTAACTGTGTCCCCTATGTGGTTTATTATATATATATGGATATACATGCATGCACACACATACCTATAGATGCTTCTATCTATGCACACATATGTACCCACATATTCATACTCATATACTTATACGCCTATGTATATAATTGTGTAACCATACATGTATTTTTTGGTTGTTGTTGGTATTATTGCAAACTTACATTTGTCATCCTTTACCAAAACATTCTTTTCTCTTGTACACATAGTGACATCGTTTGCCTTGGTCATGTACTTCACTCACATCTGATGCTACCTTTCTCATCACCAAAACTAATAAGTGTCTACTATCTCAAGAGTGCCTACCCTCTCCCCCCAACTCATCCCTGTATATTTATCTATTTTTGTCTTCTTATAAGAGTGTAATCATACAATATGTGTCCTTTTGTGATTGACTTATTTCACTCAGCATAATGTCCTCCAGATTCATCCACATTAGTTCGAGGACTCATCATTATTCTTCATGGCTATACAGTATTCCATTGTATGTATATACTGCATTTTGCTTACCATTCATCTGTTGATGGGCACTTAGGTTGTTTCCATGTTTTTTCTATCGTGAATAATGCTGCAGTGAACATAGGTGTGCATATGTCTGTTTGTGTCACTGCTATTAGATCTCTAGGGTATGTACCTAGAAGTGGGCTGAATCATAAGGTATTTTTATTTCTAGCATTTTGAGGAGACACTATACTGTTTTCCATAATGGTTGTACCATTTTACAATTCCACCAGTAGGGGATAGGGGTTCTAGTCTCCCCACATCCTCACCAGGATTTGTTGTTTTCTGGGTTTTTTTTCTTTTTTAATGAGTGTCATTTTTTTGCAGGGATGAGATGGTATCTCATTGTAGTTTTGATTTGCAGCTCTGATCTCTTGTTTTTCATAAACTGTAGGTGGAAAATGAAGGCTATCATTTCTTGATAACTTTTCTGTTTGATATTTATATAATGCCTGTTGAGCTGACATTGAAATATATGCTATGTTTTGTATATTTGGAATCCCTGGTGGTGTAGTGGTTCAGTGCTGTGGCTGCTAATCAAAAGGTCGGCAGTTCAAATCCACCAGGCGCTCCTTGGAGACTCTATGGGGCAGTTCTTCTCTGTCCTTTAGGGTTGCTGTGAGTTGAATCGACTTGACCACAATGGGTTTGGGTTTTTTTGTTTTTTTTGTATATTTATTAGAGAATGAATTCTGAGTAGGAAGACTTCTGGTTCCTATTACTGAGTTATTACTTAATTTTTATATTATAGAGAGAGTAAAGTTGGATCACAGGGCAAGTGTTTTTTCAAAGTAACCAAGTGGTGGAACCAGGAAGGAAGTGCCAGATTCTTAGGCAGTGATCCTGCCTAATCTGAAAAAATGAGCCCTGGATTGGCCAGGGAGCTGTGAAAGCTAAGAATGCTTGAAAACTACTGAGACCAGTCTAGTCAGAAAATTTGTTCTACTGTTTTGGGGTTGGATTTCTTAGGAATTAAGGTTGTCTTTAGCACCAGAAACAATTTTTAATAGTGATGAGTTAGACAAAGGAAGCAACCCTGACCTCTGTAGTAGCTAATAGTTCAATAGTAGCATCCCTCTATTCACTATATTGACGGTGAAATTGTACATACCAGTGTATGCTGGAACCTCTTTATATATACATTTAATTAAGTCAGATTTAACTGTGCCTGGCCAAAAGAAAAAGAGGGAGAGAGAAACAATTTGAATAGTGCTAGTAATTCTGCCTGGCATTTTATTCAGTAAGCGAATGCCCTGGAGTGAGCATCAGATGGCAGGTGGAATCTGATGTTTACCTCAGTTATTCTTTGTTCCTGAATCCCTCTCTGGTGAGCATCTCCTTATACAGAATATGAACATAGTGTTTAAAGTTAGCGCATACAGTCTTTTTATAGCATGGTCTCCAAATGTAATTACCTGTGTTTAATCAACAAAGTGCCTGTAGGCTCTAATGTTTGAGGAGAAAAGCATTGAAATTATTGAGATACAGCATCGTGCTCTATGGGTTATTTAAGGGACTTTCAAAATAGTTTTGTCAGAACTTGATTTTTGCTTTATGCTCAGCCTTTAAAACCTAACCACTTGGTAAGATGCTACTCTATTGTTACTATGTAGCTGTTTTAAAACATATTCTTAAATTGTTTTATTCAAAACATACATGAGTATGTTAAATAGTACAGAAGCATTCAGGAAGAAAAGCAGTCTTTTGCCTTACATTTAGCATCATTCTATTTCTGTTTTACTTCTAGAATTTTAGATAATTTGTTTATACCGCTGTTTCTTGATTTATTCCTTCTCTGGTATGAAAGACGAGGATGCTGCTGACAGGTTAAGTAAGATGAGGATTGAGCATTGACCATTTAATTTAGCAACATGGTGGTCAGCTGTGACCTTGATGAGCCATTTTGATGGAGTGGTAGGGATACATCTTGACTGGAGTGGGTTCAAGAGAGAATGGAAACAGGAATTTGAAACAGTGAGTGTAGACAACTCTCTTAATGGATGTTGCTTTAAAGGGGAACAGAGAAGGACATTGGATGGACAGTGATGTGGAGTCAAGACATAAGTGTTTCTTGGTTGTTGTCTTTGTTTTTTTGAGATAGGAGGAATAGTAGCATGTTTGTATATTGATAAGAATGCTCCAGCAGAGAAGGGAAAATTGGTGATGTAGAAGATGGGAGACATCCTTGAGTAGGTAAGATAGAGGAGATAGGACTAGTGCACAAGAAAGGCTTGAATTCGGACCTTTGACCTTCTCAGGTGCCCAGTTCTCATGCTAGGAGCTCCCTTCACCATCATCCTGGAGATTACCTTAGCATCTCATTTCTGTGACTCTACTACTCCAGGATCTTTCTTGGTTTACTCTGATGTTTCGGGGAAGCACATCTTCTAGTAGCTTCCTAAAAAAAGATGTATGGAGGCTAAGTTTTTTGAGACCTTGATTGTTTGAAAATATCTTTAGTCTACCACCACAATTGATTGATTGTTTGACAGTGTATAGAATTCTGTAGAATGCTTCATTCCCTTCCAGCTTCCAGAGTTGCTGTTGATAAGTCAGAAGCTATTCTGGTTCCTGATCCTACTGTTTTTTTTTTCTCCCTCATGGGAAGCTGGGTCTTTGTTCACGGAATTCTGAAATTTCATGATGGTATACCTTGGTGTAGATTTGTTTCCATCCATTGTGCAAAGAGTACTTGGAGGCCTTCTTACTTTGGAAACTGATGCCCTTCAGTCCTGGAAAATTTGTCTGAAATTATTTTGTTATTGATTTCCTCCCTTCTGTTTTCTCTTTTCCTCAAAGGCCTGTCATTTAGTGCTAGACTGCTCCTCTGATTCTCTGCTTTTTCTTGTCAGTTTTCTACCTGTTTCTTTTTTTATTCTACTTTCTAAGACATTTCCTCAATTTTATTTTCAGACCCTTCTACTGAGCTTTTTGTTTCTTCTATCATATTTAAATTTTATTTTTCTGAGGCTATACATGATCGATAGATAGACAGATAACCCTATAACCTATAACCCATTGCCGCTGAGTCAATTCTGACTCATAGCGACCCTATAGGACAGAGTAGAACTGCCCCATAGGGTTTCCTTTTGGTTAACAGCCTGAGCTCTTGACCATTGCGCCACCAGGGCTCCAAGTATATATATATATATATACACACACACGTGTATATATATGTGTGTGTGTGTGTATCATATGTATATATATGTATATATGTATATGTGTATATATATGTGTTTATGTGTATATGTATATATACACATGTAATTTTTTAAAATTTATTGTTTTTTGTTATTGTTGAGAATATACACAGCAGAAGATACACCAATTCAACATACACAAGTTCAGCAATTTCTACACGTAGAATTCAATGACGTTGATTACATTCTTCAAGTTGTGCAACCATTCTTACCCTTCTTTTCCAAATTGCTCTCCCCGTTAACGTAAACTCACTGTCCCCTAAGTTTCCTGTCTGATCTTTGGAGTTGCTGTTGTCAACTAGAACCTATGTAGATAGTTCTTAAAAGAGCACAATGCTCAAGGCAGACATTCTTTATTTGTTAAGCGAAACTATTTGGTTTAAAGAGGACTTCAGAGGGTATTTTTGGTTTAAGGTTTAGATTATCTCAGGGCAATAGTTTTGGGGATTCATCCAGCCATCATGACTGCAGAAAGTCTGGATTTTGTGAAAATTTGAACTTCTGTTCTGCATTTTCCACCCTTTTATCAGGATGTTTCTATAGTCTTTGATCAAAATATTCAGTAATGTAGCCAGGCACCATCCAGTTCTTCTGGTCTCTTGGCAAAAGAGGCAGTTGTTCATGGAGGCCATTAGCCACACATTCTATTTCTTCCTCCTATTCCTAACTCTCCTTCCTCTATTGCTCCAGGCAAATAGAGATTAATTGTTGTGCCTTGGATGGCTGCTTGCAGGCTTTCAAAACCCCAGCACTACACAATGAACTAGGAGGTAGAACAGAAGCACTAAACATGATAATAGGCCAACTAACTGGGATGTCCTAGGAAACCGTGACCCTAAACTTCCAGACCAAGAAACCAAATCCCGTGAGGTGTTTGGTTGTACACAAGCAGCCTCAGCAGCTACTCTTTTTTTTTTTGGTAAAGATATCTGTCACAGAACATTTGCCAGTTCTACTTTTTACAGATGTACAGCTTACTGACATCAATTACCTTAATTGGCTGTGCAACCCTTACCCTTAATCAGTGCGATTTTTCCATCACTGTAAACTGAAACTCTGTGCTCCGTAAATATTTTTTTAAATGTTCTTTTTTCCTATATAGTATGTTTCCTTAAAGCTGTTTGTTTCCCTTTTGTTTTAACCCATGTGTAACATTACATTAGGTGTTTTTCTTAGTTATTTGGTGATCTTTTGTTCTCTGTTGACTTTTAAGAGTAGGGTACCAAAAGGTTGACGGAACTTTTGTATGTTTGGATGGGGCTTTTTGTCTATGGCTTCCATTGTAAAATTTCCATTTTAAAGTTCCAGTGTAAAGTGGAACCTCAGTATCAGTATCTTTAGATCTTTGTTCTTTGTGGAATCATATTCACTAGAGAAGACTTCCAGTCTCCTGTCTGGCTGCCAACATTCTAGGATGTGAGTAGGCTGGGGTTCTCAGCATTTGGTTTGTGGGCTTTAACTTTTCCCCCTGTTCTTGGTATTACACCCTTGCTCTATACCATCTGTTTAACTCTCTTCAAAGAGTAAACCTCTAAACTTCTGTCTGGGTAAGGGAAAGGATCTGTTATCTTACCTGCCTTCCACTGTTTTTAGTCCTGCCTTCATCCGCTCTTCTAGAGGTGCTTTGTATTACCAGTTTCTGAGTCTTCTGGGGGTTCTTTTCAGGACCATAAGTAAAATTGCTTCCCATTCTTTTCCACTGCTAACCACAGTCAATTTGCTCAGGTTTGCTAAGTCAGTTATTATTGGTCTATCTGCCTTCTTTAAATACTGTTTTATTGAGGTATAATTGACATATAATAAGCTGAATGTATTTGCAGTGTACAGTTTGAAAAGTTTTTGACATATGTATATATTCATGAAACCATCACCATAATCAAGATAATGAATATATTTTTCATACCCAAAAGTTGCCTCAGCCTTTGTAATCTCTCCCTCCTGCTCCTCCCTATCCCTAGGCAACCACTAATTTGCTTTCTGTCACTATAGTTTGTGTTTTCTGGAATTTTGTATAAATGGATCATACAGTTTATATCTTTTTTTGTCTAGCTTTCATTCAGCATAATTATTTTGTCAGTAGTGTCAATCGTTCATTGCCTTTTATTGGTGAATAGTATTCCATTGTACAGATATACCACAATTACTTTGTTCCTGGTTTTTTTTTTAATTACAAATAGAGCTACCATGAACATTTGTATACATATTTTTGTATGGTCATTTCTCTCAGGTAGCTGAGAATGGAATGACTGGGTTACATGTTAAGTATATGTTTCAATTTAAAAAAAACTGCCAAACTGTTTTCCAAAGTGGTTATACATTCCACTCAGTATACTAGAGTTCCAGTGGCTCCGCATCCTCACAGACACTTGGTATGGTCAGTCTTTTTAATTTTAGATGTTCTAGTAATTGTGTAGTCCACCTGCTTTTTAGCTTACAAGACTGAGTTGCTTTTGTCTATCTCATTCTTTTTCCTTCCTTTATGGGTTTATTCCTTTTAAAAATTACTTTAATCAGTGGAGTAGATTCCAGAAATAGAGTAACACATATATGGTCAGTTGACTTTTTACAAAGATGTAAAGTCAGTTCAGTGGAGAAAGGATGGTCTTTTTGACAAATGTTACCGGAACAATTGTATATTTGTATGTGAAAAAAGAACTTCAGCTTATGCCTCACATGTTACAGAAAAGTTAACACAAAATAGGTTATTGACTTAAATGTAAAATTGAGACTATAAAGCATTTTGAAGAAAACATGGGAGAAAAATCTTCATGACTTTGGGTTAGGCAAAGACTTCTTAGTTACAACATGAAAAGCATGATCCATAAAAGAACAAATTGATGATTGGGCTAAATCAAAATTTTAAACTTTTGTTCTGTGAAGGACTGTTAACAGAGTGAAAACACAAGCTACCCACCAGGAGAAAATATTTGCAAATCACACATTTGGCAAAGAACTTGTGCCCAGAATATATAAAGAATTCTCAAAGCTCAACAATAAAAAATACCCATTTTAAAAAATGGGCAAAAACTTAATTAATGGCACTGAATTGTACACTTAATGATTGAAATGGCAAATTTTATGTAAAATATATTTAACCACAGTAAAAAAAAAATAGGTAAAAGAAATAAAACACAAAGTTAAAAAAAAAAATCCAGCAAGATATTAGCCATGGTAAAAATATTTGGTTTGTTCCTATTGATTTTTGTTTTTATAAACTATTATAAAGAGCAAAAGGAGAGGGAGAAAATCATGGAAGGATTGTTGTTGTTAGTTACTGTCGTGTTGATTCCGACTCAAGGCACCCACGTGTGCAGAGGAGAACTGCTTCCTCGGGTTTTCAGGCTGTGATCTTTTGAAGCATATCTGCAGGCTTGTCTTCTGAAGAACCTCTGGGTAGGTTCAAAGTGCCAACCTTTCAGCTACTAGTCGAACACTTAACTGTTTGAGCCACCCAGGGAATCCTTATGGAAGAATAATCATCTCTAAAAGTTAACAAAGTATGTTATAATTTTCTAATTATCCAAATGTATGTGATATTGATGCAGGAATAAACAAACAAGAAAAATGTATAAATGAACAGCAGACTCCTCTACGAATTGAAATTTAATGTATGAAGAAAAAATAAAAACAAATCAGTGACGAAGAAAAAAAATGAGCAAAAGATTTGAGTAGATTATTTCACCAGAGAATGCATAGGATGGCAAATAAGCCCATTAAAAGATGTTTAGTCTGCTCATTAGCATTTAGATAAATGGAAATTATAACCACAGTGAGATACCACTACATAGTCAGAATGGCTAAAAGACCAGAAAACACAAACCACCTGATAGTACCTACTGCTCACAAGGATGCAGAGCAACTAGAACTTTCATATGTTGCTGGTGGGTTTACAAAATAATACAGCCACTTTGGAAAACAATTCGACAGTTTCTTATAAAGTTAAACATCTGTTTTCCATATCATCCTGTAGCCACACTATTAGATGTTTACCCTAGACAGATGAAAGCATATGTCTACTTAGAGACTTGTACATGCATGTTTATATATAGCATCATTATTCATAATAGCCAATAACTTCAGTAGGCAAATGGATAAACAAATTGCAGTACATTACTCAGCAGCAAAAAAAGTTTAAAAAAATTTTTTGTATTGTGGTAAATATATAGATAAGAAAACATTTGCTGTTTCAGCAGTCTTCACATGTACAGTTCAGTGGCATTAAATATGTTCATCATGTTGTTCAACTATCATCATTAATCGTTCCCAGATTTTTCCATCACCGTTAACAGAAGCTCAGTGTCCCCCAGGCTTTGTGTCTTCCTTTCCCCCTCCCTCCTTCCTGTTCCTGGTAGCCCCTAATAAACTTTGATCTCTGTAAGCTTCTCTATTCCAGGTATTTCATATAAGTGGGATCATATAATATTTGTTCTTTGTGACTGACTGATTTCAGCATAATGTTTTCAAGATTCGTTCATGTCATAGCGTGTGTCAGCACTTCATTTCTCTTCATGGCTGAGTAATATTCCCTTAGGAATGAACTGTTACCGCAGGCAAAAACATGGATGACTGTTAAAGGCATTATGCTAAGTGAAAGATAACTAGTCTCAATTATATACTATAAAACTCCATTTATATGATATTTTTGAAAAGGCAAAACTATAGGGATAAAGAACAAATCAGTACTTGACAGGGGTTAAGGATTGGGGGAGGGTTTGACTACAGAGAATCACCAAGAATTGTTTTGGATGATAGAACTATTTTATTTTCTGTATTCTGATTATGGTAGTTACAGGAATCTATGCACGTGTTAAAACTCTGAATCATACACCAACAAAAATAATTTCAGTGTGTATAAATTTAAAAATTAAAAAAAATGAATTGAGGAAAATTACTGTCCTCTTAGTGGTATTTCAAAAAGGATCAAAAGATTTAAAGTTGGAGTGTGCGCATGTGCGTACATAGCCAATATTTATTCATCACCTACTATGCCTGTATTGTTCTCAGTGATTTACATGTATAAAATACTTTTTAAATTTTTTAGTGTGATTTAAGTGAAAGTTTACTGAACTGTAAACTTTCAGTCAGTTTCTCATAGAAGAATTTATACACACATTGCTGTGTGACCCTAGTTGCTCTCCCTATAATGTGACAGCACACTCCTTCCCAACCCGGGTTTCCCGTGTCCATTCAGCCAGCTCCTGACCCTCTCTGCCTTCTCATCTTGCCTCCGGACAGAAGCTGCCCATTTAGTCTCATGTACCTACTTGAGCCAAGAAGCACTGTCTTCACCAGTATCATTTTATGTCCCATAGTCCAGTCTAATCTCTGTCTGAAGAGTTGGCTTCAGCAATGGTTTCACTTCTGGGCTAACAGAGAGTCCGGGGGCCATGTCTTCTGGGGTCCCTCCAGTTTTAGTCAAACCATTAATTCTGGTCTTTTTTACTAGAATTTGAGTTCTGCACCCCACTTTTGTCCTGCTTCATCAGGGACTCTGTTGTGTTCCCTGTCAGGGTGGTCTTTGGAGGTAGCTGGGCACTGTCTAGTTCTAAAATCTTTTAATTGATACCATAATCCTGTGAGATAGGTACTTTTCCCATCTCCATTTTATAGGTGAGGAAACAAGTAAATCTGCCGTTGTTAAGTGTTGGGCTTCCTCTTTAGTGTTAATTCTCTTCATACAGCTGATGATGCCATGCCTTCTAAACGCCTTCTATTTAAGGTGACTGGCATTTCCTCTGTGATGTCAGAGGGCTGTTTCCCACGAGGTCTCTCTTCTGAGTGGAACTCCTCTCTAGGAGTCCCCTCAGTGGAAGGGCAAGTCTTGGCAGCCCAATTTTCAGGCTCTGCCAGAAAGACAGAGGCTTTGCTTTGGGATGCCTACATCTACACTAAAAGCTTTAGCTTTCTCCAAACAGTTCAGCCCCCTTCATTTCTTTTTTGAAAAGCCACTGTGTTTTTTTGTCTTGTTTTTGCATGAGTGTAAACGCCTGCTGTCTTCTCTTTACACACAGAAGATGGGGGCAGGAGGGATCCCAGCCAGTATATGTATATAGCAGATGTGTGTGCCTGGTTTTGCCATGTTTAACTGGAAGTCTGTTTTTATGTTTAGGTAGCTAGAATAGTGCTCTCTCAGATGCCTCTTCCTTGGTGCTTGGAATGATGCTTGGAACATGGGAGGACCCAGTGCATTAAACAGTATTGTGGCTATGCCATGGGATTTTGTATCTCTTTGTGACTCTTTCATTAAGAACTGTGCTTCCGGTGCTGGTTTTTAAGAATGTAGAAAGCACCATCCATATTTACCTGGTACTTACATTCTTAGATGCTAACTTTGTGAGTATACTATCTCCATAACTAAAAGATCAAACCAGTTGCCATCGAGTTGATTTCATAGCCAGGCTTGGATAATTGTGTTAATAGTGCCTCAGTTCTTTCTCTTAGATTACCACGTTCCTGTTGCTGTGCTACGAAGTACAGATACAGTGCTAAGATTTGGGAATCATACTTTATAGGCGAAAGTGCAGCTCTCTACATGGGTTTTGTGAACCCTGATCTTTTCTTGATGTGATGCTAGGTTGTGTGTGTGTATGTGTGTGTGTGAGTGAGTGTGTTTTCTTTCCAAGTGGTGTAGCTTCTCGACATTTTGAGTTTTTTAAATTGAGGGATGTGTTTACATCATTTTATGGACTTGAACCAGTAATTGTCTGGCATGTTCTCCTTTCTCCTTTGTTTTCTGTGTCTCCATTTTCCTCTCCAGTAGCTTCATTTCCCTGTAGTGTTTCTCACCTGTTTTTCCACAGTGGCTCACTGTTGAAGCCTTTAGCTTGGCTTGATTGTGAACGTTTTGCTGGGAGTGAGGGAGGGGGTATAAATAGTTGTGTGTTTATTCCCAGATAACTCTGGAAATATTTCTTATGGTAATGGATACATGATACAGTACTTCTACGGACAGAGGAATGGGCTATATCAACCTATAGTGTCATTTTTGTTTGAAAAATATGTCTTTGGTACTAAAATCTTACCCAGAAGAGAATAATAGATTACACAGAGCTTCTAGATTTTGATGTGGGTTAGAACTGAAAAATGAGATGTCTTTAAACTCTTTCTCCTTCTCTTTTTGATAAGTGATAAAATGTGGTTTGGACACTCAGAGATTCCTGAGATTCCAGGTTCTGGTTGATGATTTACTGCAAAATTGCTTATAAATTGAAGTAGAAAATGTTTTGCAGACCTGGCAGCTTTCTGGCTTCACACCCATTTGTCACCCAGCATTTCCCTTTGTGTATAGAACAAGAATTAATTAGGCTGCACTGCAGGAAAAGTTTATGGCTATAATTTATATAGAATGAATTTCTTTTTAAAGAGACAGCATTGTTTTGTTATACCTATAAGTGTGTATATATGTAAAATATTTTTTTCCCCTTTTAAAGCAGTGTTTGTAAGCTTTTGGAGTAAACACTCGTTTTTCTGCTTAGTATAAGACATTGGTGGAATAGATACTTTTATAGTGATTGCTTTCTCATTAAACTTTTTTTTTTGTTTTAATTCATTGACTACTAGTGAGCAGCACTCAGTTTTAGGTTTGCATTTTAGACGTTGGTCAGGCTTGTCTGGTTTCCAGAGCTCTGTATTCTTTTGGTCTTTTCTGAGACTTGGAATTCTGTCTTTTTTTAAGGTCTTGCTCATTCAATTAATGTTTTCATAATCAATGCGAGTCAGAACTTGCAATTTGTTCCTGATTTGCACATTAAAGAGCTCCATTAATTAAGAATCCTGGTGTTTGGCATGTTCCCGCAGGATCTGTGCATTATTTACATGGTAAAAGTGCAAGATGCAAGTTTCTTGTTGTATTGGCAATTGCAGTTAATCCTGCTTTTCCTTCTTTTTTTTTTGCTTGTGAATAACAATTATTTCACAACTTGTTGAAACTCCTTCGGGATACACATTGTACCAAAATAGGAACAAATCATACAAATGAGGGGCCACAGTGGAAGGTAGAGAGTAAATCCTTTGTTTAAAGAAAAAATGCCCCTGGAAGACATACAGACTTTTTGTGTTTGGTTTTTGTTGGATCTCCCACTTGGTTAAATGTAAAAGATGTTGAGGTGTAATTCTGTTTATTCTGAAATTTTTCCCCTAATAAGAGTAGTTATATTGATAAAAGAAGTTGCCTTTCATAACCCAAATAACCCCAGAAATGGAGACAAACATTCCTCTATGCTCGTGTCAAGTAAACTGTTTCATAATATTCCTGTTTTTAGCGGCATTTTCATGAAATCATGCTTCAGAGTGTTTGGGTTCTCTTGGAGCTTCAGTCTAAGTCAGTGGTGGTCTCCATCTTGATGTGTAAGAGAATGTAAAAAGCAGCTGGACACATCAGATCAGATCACTGGTTCAGCAGGTTTTTCCTTTTCCAGTTTTAACCATGGCTAATGCTTACCTACTCATATGGTATTTTCCTGTTAGTAGCTGGTCTGTCTCTGAAGATACCATAAGAAGCTGTAAAGCATTTTCCAAGAGTGGAGACATTTTTTCTGGGATATTTGTGAAACTTGCTGGGGATTTTATGGGACTAGATCTATAAGACTACATCTTCACTGTTAAAAAAAAAAAAAAAAGTAAACAGTATAACAGATATATATAAAGGAAAAAGTAAAAGCAGCCCTCCTGCTTTCCCAGATCCCTACACGTACCTCTCGGAGAAAACGTAGCTAGCAATTTGGGCTATATTGTTCCAAACATTTTAATATGTGTGTGTGTGTGTGTGTGTATATATATATATATATATATATATATATTTTCCACTATATGTACTATTCTGCTACGTTTTAGCGGGGAGAGGGGAGCAAGAAAAAAATACATAGGCTATAATGTTACTCATAAATTATCTTAAAGAAAATCATGGTACCTTTAAGATGTAATTATATCTTGATTATTACAGTATTGTTGTTGTGTGCTGTTGAGTTGATTACGACTTACAGCGACCCTGTAGGACAGAGTAAAACTGTTCCATAGGGTTTCCTAGGCTGTAATCTTTACAGGAGCAAATCATAGGGTCTTTTCTTCCATGGAGCCTCTGGTAGGTTCTAACCGCTGACCTTATGGTTAGCAGCCTAGTGGTTAACCACTGTGTAATTATTATATTTATAATTCGTCTGCAGATAAGTTTGCATATATGACCTGTTTGAAAATTTGTTGTACTTGGACTACACTTGACTTTAGCTTGAGTTCTCTGGTAATTTGTAATGTTTTCATATAATATTGATTGTTTTGCTTGGTGTTTAGTCTTAGATCTACCTGATCCTATTTTTCTTAGGGCAGTTGAGTAAATTTGACTTCGGCAGAATCTAAAATGCTAGTATTTTGAGAAGACTTTTTACTAACTATTTATACTGTTTCATACAAGGAAAATTTTTACAGATAGAGAAGCTATTTAGACAGTCCTAAAGATTCTTTCACCCTGAAGATGCTGTATAATATATGCTACATGAACATCAAAAGTGGTGAGGGTTTGGGAGGGGCAGAGACAAATATTCTAACTCAAGTAATTAGAAGGCATTTTTGGTGTCCTAAGTAAGAGTCATGAGCTGTGAGAACATGAGTGAAAAGAAATCAGTGATGGAATTTTGAGAATAGAGATTATCAGTTTACTTCCATCTTGGTATTTTTATTGTGCAAGAACAATGTTAGATGCCAGCATTCTCTAATAATAATAAAAATATCTCCCATTTGTTAATTGTGTGCTACTCCCCATGTACCGTATTAAGTTCTTTATAGATGTCTCCTTTAATTCTCACAGCAGCCTGTGAAATAGGTGCTGAAAACTGTTGTACATATGACGAAATCAAGTCTTAGGATGAGTAACTTGCTTAAGGTCACACAGTTGGTTAGAGGCAAAGCTGGTAAAGAAACTGAGATCTGCTCGGTTTCACAGCCTCTGCTCTTTGCCACACTGTCCAATCACTATGCATATAAAACAAAAAAAAACCCAAATCTGTTGCTGTTGAGTCAATTCTGACTCATAGTGACCCTATAGGACACAGTAGAACTGCCCCGTAGGGTTTCCAAAGAGCAGCTGGTGGATTTGAACTACTGAGCTTTTGATTTAGCAGCTGAGCTTTTAATCACTGTGCCACCAGGGCTCCAACTATGCATATAGTTTAGTTTAACTTTGTTATTGAGGGTTTTGTTTTTTATTGTTGCTTTTTTTAAAAGAAAGTACAGGGAATACAGAAATGGAATCTGTGCCAGAGCTTAAGGAAATGAAGGCAGGTGAAACATGGAGATGAATTTGTTGTAGGACAGAGGATTAAAGTGTGACTGTAGATGTGTCCTTCAATTTTTCTAAAGATGATGTTTCCTGCACATAGTTATTTCAGAAATAGAACTAGAAGGGCTCTTGGGAGATCAGCCCATCTAGTTCCTCTTAACAGGCAGGTAAGTTTTTTTTAAGTGATAAGAAAGTAGATAAATAGGTGGGTTTTTTCCTTATCATAAGTGTAATTCATATTGATTGTATAAAATTTAGAAAATAGCCAAGCAAAAGTAAGGAAATAGTCATTCCTAATCTTAGCAGCTAGAGTTAAGTACTTTTAATATTTTGACATGTATCTTTCCTAGTCCCTCCCGCCCCCACCATGGGTGTGTAGTTAGAACAAAATGAGACCATATTCTATATTCTGTTTTACAGTCTGATTTTTTTCTACTTAACAGATCATGAATATTTTTCCATGTCGTTAAATATTGTTCTACAACATCGTTTTTAATGGCAGCATATAGACTTTTCATCATATGGATAGTTTAACCTGTTTTCTATTTTTGGACATTTGGATTGTTTCCAGTTTTTCATTTTTGTAAATAATGCAGTAAACATCATTGTTACTAAACCTTTACTTACACCCATAATTGATTTGTTGTGTAAAATACAATTCTAGAAGTGGAATTAGTGTAGTATTTTCTAAGGACATGCAAAATCTTAAAGCTTTTGATCTGTATCACCAAGATGCCATCCAGAAAAATTATCTCAGTGTACTCACCTTCTTTATATGAAGGTCAATTTCCCTTGTCCTTGTCAACACTGGCCATTATAATTTTGTTTCAGCTGTGTCACTTTGGTAGGTGGAAAATGATATCTGCTTATTTTAACTTCTTTTTTTTTTAATTTACATTTCCTAATGTTTAATGAGGGTAAACGTTCTTTCCCCCCTTACATTTATTGGTCCTTGGTATTTCTTTTGTAAATCAAGTAGGGAAAATTTTAAACTGGCTCTAGGGATGGATGCTGCTTTTATTTTAATTTGTTTCTTCTTGTTTGATTTTCTGTTGACAGGGAGAATTGTATGTACCTTCAAACACCTCTTTGTATTCTTGGAAATCTTCATTTAATTTTAATTACCTTTTAAAAAAATCATAAAAGTAAAGCTTGTGTGTAGTAAAAAAATATATGTATATGTTTTCCAAACAGTACTGGTTTCGCCTCTCCCCAAACTGCACTGAAATATGTATTAACAAAAAAAAAAAAAAAAAAAAAACCAAACCTGTCGCCATTGAGCCGATTCTGACTCATAGCGACCCTATAGGACAGAGTAGAACTTCCCCATAGGGTTTCCAAGGAGCACCTGGTGGATTCGAACTGCTGACATTTTGGTTAGCACCTGTAGTGCTTAATCAGCACACCACCAGGGTTTCCAAAATATATAACATAGATAGTCAGAGTCCGCTTTTCCTTGCTCTTAATAGTGCTTTCCAGAGATAACCATTTTTAACAGTTTGGTGTATATCGTTTCAGATACTTTATGTATGTCTAAACCTTTTATAAACCACAAATGAGATCATACTTTACATTTTCCCATGTAAGTTCATAAAAATCTGCCATTTCTTTCTTTAAAAAAATATTTTGCCATATTTGTTCTCTTTTTTTCTTTTTGCTGAAGTATTTTAAAGTGTATTACAATCATCATGCCATTTTACCTCTAAATACTCCTGTATATGTCTGTAGAAAATGAGGATGTTTGTTATATAACTGCAATAGCATCACACCTAACCAAATTAATACTTCCTTTGTATCATCTGGAGCCCTGGTGGTGTGGTGGTTAAGAGCTCAGCTGCTAACCAAAAGTTCGACAGTTTGAATCCACCAGTGGCTCCTTGGAAACCCTATAGGGCAGTTCTGCTCTGTCCTATAGGTTAGCTATGAGTCGAAATTGGCTTGACAGCAACAAGTTAATGGGTTTAATATCATCTAATATATCCACTCCATGTTCAGATTACTTTAATTGCTCCCCAAAATATTTTATAGTTGGTTTATTCAAACCAAGTTCCATTCATACTTATTCTTTTCAACGGCTGCACAGTAAGTTTTCTGGCTGAACTAAAAGTAATTTAACTAATCATTTAAAAATGAGCACTTAAGATGTTTGCAGTTTTTGCCAGTTATAAACAATGCTGGAAATTATGTTTTTGTACCTACCCCTTTGCTTTCTTACCTGATTGCTTCCTTAGGATTAATTCCTAGAAGTAGAATAATAAAATCAGGAGGTTTGCGTATGTAGATCTTTGATGCATTTTACCAGATTGCTTTCCGGATATATGTTGTGCTGATTAATCTCTTATCTGTGTATGGAGAGTGCCATTTCCTCACATTCTTGCCAGCATCAAGCATTATTGGAAAAATATCACATTGTTTACATATGTGTGTATATATATAGGTATATATGTAAATAATTTTTTTTGTTTAGTAAGACTAAGCATCTTTTCTGATATATATGGTCGTTTGAATTTTGGAGGCTGTTAATCCATTTCTAAACATTCTCTTCTTCAGATTAAGCAAAAAATGTTTCTTTATCTTGTCTTATTAGACCTACTTTCTATCCATATGATTTGGACTTTTTTTTAGTTTCTTCACTTTGTGTTTTCAAGTGTGGGAACCAAATTTGGACATAATATTTTAACATAGCCTCACTAGTGTTTTTTATCCTGTGGTAGTACTGGGGAGGACAGTTTGTCATTTATAAGTAATTGAAAATTTCATTGCACTTTGTTTTCCAGATAGTTTTGCTGTATAATCCACAAGGGTGCACTGATCTACAAAGTGGAAAATGCTTTTTTCCCTTAAGTTTGTAGTAGTATATTTCATTTTCTCCATCTGTAAAATGGTAATATAATAACAGTACCTACCTCCAAGGATTGTTGTGAGGATTTACATGAATTAATACGTACATAGCACTTAAGTTAGTGTCTGGCACTTAATAGGTCCTTAGTTACGTATTAACTATTAATCTTAATAGTGATAGTACAATCTTTTCTTAGGCTATAGCTCTATGACCACAGTATTTGTATCCCTCTCCTTGAAAGGGTTATGTGAATCAATACTAGTACTGTACATACAGTTAGTGTTTGAAGACTTGAAGTGCACGTGTAAAAAGTATATGCCAAGAAAAATATTAGGAAACCATTTTTATTCAGTTAATTCAACAAAATAATGTCTGCTATTTGCCAGACACCAAGCATACCAAGGTGAATAGTGCACAATCCCTGCCCTGAAGAAGTTCATGATAAGGTTTCTCACATGGATAAACAGCATTTAGAGCATAAAGCTTTCAAACTTTGTCAGTCATCCTCTGATTTCTCCTGCTTTTCCTAATGTGTTTTTAAATGAACACAACCTCTCAAAGTATTTCATTTTGAATTGGTGAATAAACAAATGTTTAATCTTACTAATATTAAAAGAAACGCAAAACAATTCTTTTATCTTCTGAGCCTCAGTTTATCTATCTGTTAAGTGGTGATAATTACTAAAGTAAGTCTTTGTGAGAATGCATTGTAATGTCCTTAATAAAAACTATTTAATTATATTTATGTTTGTAAATTTCTAAATCTGGTAAAATGGTTTTGAGACTGTTAAGAGTAGCCCATACGTCTTATGGCTGTTATAATAAGGAAAATGTCAAGTTTGATTACTTCCGCAAAAAACGGTCAGTTTGTTGAGGATATGTAGTTGATATTAAAGTTAGCAAATATGTAGTCCACATTTTGTTTGCTTTCCAACATTTAGATTTGGAAAGGATAGTGTCAACAGATGTTCTGCCATGTGATTTAGGCACCATCTTTGTGAAATTAAAATATTTGTAGAATACCTTTTATGGCCCAGGTGACATGTTGGATGTTGGAGTGACAGATAGATTGAGGTCTTTGCCCCGCAAGCAGCTTACAACATAGTGAAATCAGACTCACAGTGCAATATGATAAATGTTGTAGCAATGATACAAATAATATTGAGAGGGAAGTGATTAATTCTGCATGGGAATCCCCGTTTCAGAAAGCTTTTCAGAGGAGGTGTTTCCAGTACTATAAAGAGAATTTGGACATTTGATTAGGGACAGTTTCACCACCAGAGAGGCTATTTATTTAAAGGCCTTATAATAAGAAAGGGTTAGACTTTATTTTATGTAAAACAGAGAGCATGACTTGGATTGTGGTTCTAATTTTATTTTTAATAAGCTTCCTTACTTTAATGTTTACTTTGAATTTTAATACATTTTTAAATTATAAAAGTAATATATGCTTATAAAATATCCCAACAGTTCAAAAGCGTATCAAGTAAAAATGAGTGTCCCCACTCTCCCTGGGAACAGTTTAAGCAATTACTTGTAAATAAACTTGGATTTTAAGTACCTTGTCCTTATATTCTGGGCATTTATTCTTTCTGTTTAAAGGGGAAAAAGTAAATTTCCCTTTTTAGGAAAAGTACTCAGGAGTAATGAAGGTTTTCTAGCAACTGTGAAGTGGATGGTAACTGTAGTGGGTTTCAGGAAGTATATAGATCAGTTAGATTGCTGTGTCCTGTAGGGCTTTTTAAGGATTTATTGACACACTTCATCAAGATATTTGAGAGAGTACTCAGGGAAACCTACGAAATTCTACAGTTCATTTCCCTTCCTTATAAATTCAAGCCTGGTCAGAAATTACAGCTTGAGTGGGATGTCCCTCCACAGAACTCAAATGCGCACTATCATGTTACTTAGTGTGGCAGTAATGTAAAATGTTAAGGATTTTTTCTTTTTGTTTCTTTCTGTGAGGGGGCTCACCCAATATATATTTTATATGTCTCTTCATCTCTCCCTTATTTCAACTTTCACTTACTCCCCCAATTCCCCACATCATTCTCTTAAGAGAAAAAAATAAGTTTTGTCCACTGAGTCCTCTTTCTTACTTGATTTAATATGTCTTAGGTTGAATGTTTCTCACACAAACACTTTGCATTCAGAATTAGCCTATGAAACTGTTTCCTCCATAGACTCCTCCATAGATTGAGCTCCTTCTACTGTGGTGCCGTCCTGAGGTGTGAAAACCCAGGTCTGCTTTGGGCTTAAAAAAAAACCCCAAACCCACTGCCGTCAAGCTGATTCCAACTCATAGCGACCATAGAGGGCAGAGTAGAACTGCCCCACAGAGTTTCCAAAGTTATAATCTTTATGGAAGCAGACTGCCACATCTTTCTCCCACGTAGTGGCTGGTGGGTTTGAACCGCCAGTCTTTCAGTTAGCAGCCAAGGGCTTAAGCACTGCGCCACCAGGGCTCCTTGCTCTTGGCTTAGCGCTCTGCTTTGAAGCCACAGTTCTCATAATAGCATGCCCATTTGTCTAATTCTGTAAATATATGTATACATACATATACACACACACCTGTATATATGTATACACATATGTATATGTAAAAATTATAGTAGAACATACATTGGAAACGATAGATACTCATCCAAATGGTTGGTGTTAAGGAATTTGTAACCTGCAGTATTCTTTCTCACTGGTAATGCCATTCTGCTTGGGGAATATAGAACAAGCCCAAACAGTAATACTGACAGAATTTGGAATTATGATACAGTGGAGCCTTCACGTAATTCTTTGTTGAAGAAGTTAGGGCCTAAATGTTAAGGCTTATTGTTATTCTGAGTTGATAATCTCTGCCTTGCTTTAATAATTTTTCCTCATGCCTGGGTAGCCTGCGAGTTGCACAATAATCACTCACGCAGCTTTGTAATCAATGCCCAAAGTAATAGGATTCCTCTGGCCACCGGCAATTAATAAATTTGTGTCTTTTTTAAAACACTAGCAAGTCGGGCCTGAAATACGACTGACTGGCTCTCCTCATTTGCATATTTATTGCAGTGGAAAAATTCTTACCAGATGATTGATGCTGAGCCTGCCTCTTGAATTCCAAGCAGCACATTATTATGAAATGAAAAATGCTGGCCATACAGTTGATTAAAGTTGAAGACAGTGGAATCGGTGTTTTTTAAGATTGTGGGAGAATTAAAGGCATATTTTAATAGATGTTGACAAGAAGTGAACTAACAAAAGCAAAGCAAAGGATTTGCTTGAAAAGATTTAATCAAACGTCTTTCTTGGGGGATTAATTGCCGGGGATGACTAGTGCAAGTGGCAGGCTTGTGTGGATTTGAATGAAAAGTATTGTTCTCAGGCCAACATATTGTGTGTCATTTTGACCTGTAGTTTAGCTCTAGTTCTAGAGTTACTTTTGAAGGAGAAAAAAATTCTCTTGTAATCTGTGCATTCCAGTTCAGTGTATTTATCTGGGTTAACGGGAATGTGGGAATTTATGCATACTTGTATATAAATAATTTGTATGTGTGCATATTTATTTAAAAATAACTATAGATATTTTTCAACTGATAAGCTTTATTTTACTTTATACATTTAGTCTTCCCATTCTCTTTCCATCCTGTTGCCAGAAATTTTATTGTTGGTTTATAATCTTATTAATGAACTGTGTGCCTGTGTCCAAACTTATTCTCTGCCTACAATTTTGTTTATGTTGGACAGCCTAGATGAATCAGGAAAAAAAATAAAAGCTGTTAGGTAGAAATGGTTTTTAGATTGGTGACATTTTATATATAGAATGCTTGCATGTGGGTAGCATGTAAATGAATACTTAATAAAGGAATCTGTGAATACTAGTCCAATCCTAGCATTGTAGATCAGTACAAGCAGAGCTTAGAAGACTTTTACTATGTGGAAGATGATGCTTTTTTCATAGTAATATACCTTCTCCTTCTATAGCATTTTTTGCTTTTCAAAATACCTTAATATACAATAACACATTACTTTTCACCTTAATTCTGTGAGATGAGCAGGTGAAGGATTATCTACATCTTATAGATAAGCAAATTGAGACTCAATGAAATTAAATTGGTCCACCCAGCATAACATGACTAGTTAGTGATTGTGTCATTTAGAATACAGGGTTCCTGACCCTTAGTAAAGTACTCTTTCCATTTATTCTTTACTCAGAAAATTATTCCTAAAGCTGGTGGCCAGATGCTTAGGTTGGCTCTTGGTAATACAGTGTGGCATATGTCCTTCTTAATCTCTTCTTAAGGGAAAGGCTTCTGGAAATGGACCATGTAGGACAAAATAAACATATATCCTTTTGTTTTGTGGCCAGGTGCCAAGAGGGAGAGAGAAGAAAGTATATGCATCTTTGCTGCTTTTCTTAACTCTTAACTATTTTGCAATAATTGGGAAAAAAATTAGAGGCGAATTAGAAACTGTTGATTCCATCTCTTTATTATTCATAGGATTGAACAAATGAAATTCAGCTCTCTCTGGATAACAAAGAGGTTTCTTTTTGCTGGGGAGAAGAACTTATTGTTTGATTTGAACCTCCAGGAAGAGTCTTTCCTTAGTCTTGCCAGCTGTGGCTTTGCCGAGGCCTGACACCTCCAGCAAAGGATTTCCTATTGTCTCTTACGGTTTACTGGAAGGAAACGTGGCCCAGGTATTACAAAGAAATTAGCATTGCGTTCTGTTTTCTACAGAAAGTTGTTCATGTGTTGGGCCACTGAAGACGTTTACTTTGATAAACATTTTTTCTTCTTCTTTTTGTTTTGGTGGTTAGAAGCACAGAATTGCAGATTTCATCTCTGGTAGGTCTCTTGACACTTTGATGCATGGTGGTACTATCCCTGAATGGAGCTTAAATACTTCAGGGCTACTTTCTGACTGGGTGAAGGGGTTTATAAAATGAGAACATATGGGAGAGTATTAACAGAAAGGCACACTTTGATTTACTGATATTGGCTCTCAGCTTTCTTGTTGGATTGATATGCTGTCTAATACATCTGCAATGGATTTTTTTAAAACTGACTTGAACAAAATAAAAGGGCTGGTATAGCTACTTGAAAGTAGTCCTTAAAAGTTGTAGTCTTTCATTGGATGTTTTCACAATTCTTGGTTATGTTACATGTTAGAGTCAAATTATGACTTGCTTGTTGGGAGCAAGCAGCTATAAACATTATAAACTGCTTTGTGGCATCTTCCCTGCGTGGTTCTTGATTTCCTATTTTAGATCATGGATGCATGGTACCTAGAGGAAGTAACGGACAGGTACTTGCTTTTCCTGTTCTTTTTGACCAGGCTCAAATTTGAAGGATTAATAGATGCTTTTTTTCTGTGCAGATATGAACTTGAATGGTAATGATTATTTATCATACTCTAATCTTGGGAATTTTCAAAACTACTTTGCAAATGCAAAATTGATTTGCGATTTCACTTTGGAGAACATGGAATCTGTTTCTTAAAATGTAATTATTTCTAGAAAAGAAGGTAAAAACATTGGTTAATACTTAATACAGAATTTGGATGAGAGTGCTATATTTTCATGGGCTTCCTTCCAAGTATTAGTAGCTTTTCTATTTTCTTTTTAAGGCTTTTCCTGCAACATACCTTTCAGAACCGTAGCTTCTGTGGGTTATCTGTTAGCAATTCTCAGCTGTTTTCACAACTGAACATTTGTAGTAACTTACACTTTTATAGTTATCATTTGTATTCTTTGCTCTCCTGATTCCTTTTTAACTTTTCCATGTATTTGCATAATTTTGCATTGTTCTTTTTACACACTTAGACTAAATAATTCTTGCATTTAAAATTGTTGTATCTTTATTCTTTTTTTCCTTGCCTGTTTTTCATCTTATTTATACCCAAAAGCTGACAGACAGAAAAATGATTGTGTACTATTCTTCATGAATATCACTTTTTTTTAATTGATGTAATTAAATGAAGTTTACATTTCAAGTTAGTCTCCCATACAGATTTTTTTTTTTTTAACATACATTGTTATGAGACCCCAACCGCTCACCCCATTCTGCGACAGCACACTCCTCCCCTCCGCCCCTGATTCCCCATGAACATTCAACCAGCTCCTTGCTCTCTCTGCTGAATATCACTTTTTATCTACATTTTTGGTAGAAAGTTGTTTTTTTTTCTTAAGATTAAGAGCAACAGGTTGAGAATCTTGATTTGGAACACAAGGCACTTTGGATTTTTCAGGTAATATTCATGTATTGCAAATCCTTCCAGCGCATATGGATATGCAGTGATTATAAAACGACTAGAGTACAGAATCCAGAAAGTGTGATCAAGGGTCTTACCTGTTATTTTAAACAGGGAAGTTGTATTCATGTAGTCTTATATGCAGACCATTTGAAGGAGTGCACAGTTGTTACTGGGTCATTGAGTTCTTACGGCCAGTTTGAGAAGGCTTTCCCGGGTAGGTTAGCTTTTATTTTAGCCTATGCTGAAATATAATGCTATAGTATGATATACAGCCCTGGTCACACAGTGGTTAAGCACTCACCTGCTAACTGAAGGGTTGTTGGTTCGAACTTACCAGCTGCTCCGCGATGAAAAAGATGTAGCAATCTGCTTTTGTAAAGATTACAGCCTTGGAAACCCTATGGGACAGTTCTACTGTGTCCTGTATGGTCGCTGTGAGTCGAAATCAACTCGATGGCAACAGGTTCATCTCATTACTGGTGTCTCATTGATGAAATAGATGGGGATGTAAAATAGTGAAGAGGGTACTCACACTGTTCGGGGCAGAAGCAGAAAAGAAAGAATAAGAATCATAAAAATTGTTTAAACTGAAGTTTGTATGGTCTGAAGTTAGTGTAGAATGTTAAGTAAAAGGGATTGTTGAATGAAATTAGGGATACTTGTGTGAAGATTTCACTTGCTTAAGGGAAAAAGGGAAGGAGTGATAGAGGCATGGCTACAGATAAATGGACAATTATTGACATTAAGAATGGAAAATACAGGATTTAGCAACTGATTAAATGTATAGAATAAGGACATCAAATTTCAGTGCTCTTCCATGAAAACACATCAAGCAAAGAAGAGAATTCAGAACAGGGAGAAATATTAGGTGGGAAGAAAAAAGTTTTGTTTCTGACATGTATGCCGGAATGATGCAGTATTCATGTGAAGATTTTTCTGGCAGTTACTGGAAATGTGAAATTTTCATAATAGGAGACACATCTGCATGCCATCAATACATAAATAAATGCTGATTATCAGTGTCTAGTTAGCCCCTTTAGTGGATTTTGCTGATAGAGAAGGTAAGTTCAGTTATCGGAGGGCCAGTCTTCACTCTGAAAGTTCTTAGCCGTAAACCATACATTTAAGCCCAGCCAGCTATATTACAAGTGTATCTACCCTATTGGCTATGAGGAGAACCAAGTGAGAACATACTCTCAATGTATGGATTTTTAATACACACCTCAAGAGTACATACCTGCGAACAGTGTCATTACCTTGGATTTTCATATGTGAACGGGGATGTTCCATAAGGATGTGTGCTGAGAGATGAATGAATGATGTGGCAGCTCAAACCAGAGGCAAATGAGACATCTCCTGAGGAGGGGGGTGGGGGTGGCGGTGGTGGTAGGGGTCCCAGGATTAAGTTGTGCTCTTTAGGAGAGGAAGAGGAATTGCCTAAGGAGGTGACTGAGACAGGGAAAATGTAAGAGGTCAGTGAGTAACCTATAGAAAAATACTTTAACACCAAAGCAATAAATGATTGGTTATGATGACAGGCAGGAAAAGATTTTGTCAAAATTAACAAATTTTAAGAACTGACAATTTATTGAATTCTCACTATTTGCAGACACTTTTCTAAGCATCTTACGTATGTTATCTTGGGTACTCCTCCTCACAACCCTATGAGGTAGGCAGTGTTACTATTTCCAATTAGGAATTCTGTATTTAGTCCCTGTGTACCCTATGCCCTCCCTTCTCCCTCTCAGCTAGAACTATTCAGGAGTCATGAGGTATAGAAATCATCTACTTTGAAGAATTGTAGATAATATCACTTCTCTGTGCTTTATTTCCCAGGTCACAAGGCACTTAAAGCATTGTTGAGGTCATTGGTGGATCTTCAGGAAGAGTTGCTTTTCCAGTACCCAGACACTAGATACCTAGTAGATGGCACAAAGCCCAAAGCAGAAAGGTAAGGAAGGAATGGAACTATGGAGTTGCTTATAGGTAATATTCATCTGGACCCTTCCTGATCATTTATGGAAAAGAAAGCTAAGTCCTTTCCAGACTGACATTAGACTTAATAAAATAGAAAAAGCCTCTTACATTTAACTGGTGGCCAGGATGGCACATAAATTGGGAACTGGATTTTAGATTTTTATGCTCAGTTTTGCCTGGATTCTCTTTGTGGACTTAAGCAAAAGACTTGCCTTCTCTCTAGATCTATGGAAATTAATAGATAAAAGCATATTTTTAATATTAATGCTTAATTAATGTTTATTAAGCACTTTGTTACCCATAGCGTGTAATCTCTTTAATGAAGGAGGAGGCAGTTATCTTAAAGGGTGGAAGAAATTCTGAAAAGAACAGCAAAGTAAACCTTTTTCTTTTCTGAAATTATCACATTTAATGAAGGTTTTCGCCCTCTGTTTGAGCCTGTTATATCAGATACCTGCTTGCTTTTTCCCCATGAGCTTGTCCTTTGCTTTATCCATTTCTACCGAACTAGTTAGAGGGAAAAATAAAGGACGCTTACATTTATTAAGCACCTACTGTGTGTTGGAGTCAGTAATTCAGTGAGTGCAGTGGGCTGTGTAATTGGAGATTATATTACACTCTCATGACAGCTGCGTATATTGCAGTTTAGTGTCCATTGTGTTGCCTGCCTCTGAGTTCCCTTCACATTCAGCTTCTCTTCATTTGGTTCAACTAACATTTATCCAGCTTTCCTGAGTAGTTGGTTAGAGAGAGACACATTTTCCTTATTGATTTGGGGATTAAGGTCACAGAAGTATGATTATGTGTTTAATTTTTAAAGACCCTCCTGTAACAGGGCAGGCCTGGTTCATACACATTTCTAATAATGTTTTTAAACCTCATTTATTCTTATGGTTTGTGCTTACCTTTTAAAAATTACATATATATATGAAAACTAGTTCTTTTTATATTTATTTGAAAAATTACATGAGGTTTTGATTGATTTCATGAACATTCTTTTCAAACAAACAATAAAAAAGCTCTCTTCATATCTGTGGTGTTATTTAAAATCTAGACAGAGTAACCAAAACCAAATCCATGCTGTGGAGTTGATTCCGACTCATAGTGACCCTACAGGACAGAGTAGAACTGCCGCGTAGGGTTTCCAAGGAGTGGCTGGTGGATTTGAACTGCTGACCCTCTTGGGTAGCAGCAGGGCTCTTTACTACTGCACCACCAGGGCTCCGTAGACAGAATAGGCAAGGCCTAAATATTCTCCACTACATGGGAGCCTAGCTTTTTTATTTGGTAGTATTTCTTTACATTGGACTTAGTGTTCTTATTGGTTTTCTAGTGAGGAGGAGATTTCTAGTGAAGATGATGAACTGGTTGAGGAGAAGCAGCAGAGAAGAGCCCCAGCAAAGAGGAAACTGGAGATGGATGACTATCCTAGCTTCATGGCAAAGCGCTTTGCTGACTTTACCGTCTACAGGAACCGCACACTTCAAAAGTGGCATGACAAAACCAAGCTGGCTTCTGGAAAACTGGGGAAGGCAAGTGTGTGCGTGTGTGTGTGCACGCGCGTGTGTGTGATAGGTTGTGACAACCTGAAACAGTTTTAGGAAGTTGGAACAACAGCTCATTTATATGGATAACGTCATAATGTAATTTCTATAGTAAATTTTGAACTCTCTACCACTGGAGGGTTTATACCATTCAGACTTGGGATTTTAACTTTATTAGAAAGAACATTTCATTCTAGAAATTGTGGCTTTTTTAGTGTTCAAGGGCTGAAAATACAAAATATTTTAAAGAAATGAATTTTTTAAAAAATTGTTTATTAAAGGAGCAGAAGCTAACCTAGGTATGGAAAAGCGATATGACCTGCTTGTTAAAACTATTTTTTTTTTTTCTCTGAGACCAATTACAGCCACTCACAAACTCAGTCTTTAACAAAGTGTCTTCTGAAAAGAGGATTGTCTGTTGCTCTGCTGATGCAGAAAGATAGAGAAACCAGTGTAGCTGCCTTCAGCACTGACTTTCTGCATTATCTGACACTGGCTAATGTTGTTGCAGGGTTTTGGTGCCTTTGAACGCTCAATCTTGACTCAGATTGATCATATTCTGATGGACAAAGAAAGATTACTTCGAAGGACACAGACCAAGCGCTCTGTCTACCGAGTTCTTGGCAGACCTGAACCGACAGCTGAGCCTGTCCCTGAGAGTTTGCCAGGACAACCGGTAAGAATCCTATGATGCAGGGTGATTATGGGGACCAGTTTCTCGGAGGCTAATTAACTGAAAAATCTGATCGTCTTCTTGTAGGATTACTCTTGGTGTAAGAAGTTAGTGAAAGAAAGAGAAAAAAGCACATTACTGAATTGTTGAGAGAAACTGAGAGTATGTGGGAGGAGAAAGTAAAAAAACAAAAAGGAGCTATTATTAGCTATTATGTGTAATAGTCTCTTAATTTTGAGTTTGATATGTTAATGGAAGCATTCATAATCCAATTTTTTAAATTTAGTTTTAAAGCTAAATAGGAATATCAGTACTGGAGCAAATGCATATCTCAAGCTTTTTCTTGGATGTTTAGATCCAATCTAGAATTGGAATAATCAAATTCTTTTGTCTAAAGGAAATATTTTCATTTTTTTTTTAATTACGGAAGAAATATATACTTAATACATTTTTAAGTTCCGAAGAATTTAAAATGAAAAGTAAACTTCTCTTTATCCAAAAATTCTACTCCTCAGATTTAACCACTGTTAATAGTTTATAACAGGGTTTTGGGTATTTTTTGTGCATGTAACAACACACACACAACATGCACACACATAAAAATATGGTTGTCCTTTTTTTTTTCTTTATTAATGGGATGGATGAGTGTGTATATGAATATATAAACAATATTACAACTACATACAAAAATCACAACTTGCTTTTTTAATTTAATACATCCTGGATACTTCTTCATATTACATGGAGATTTACATCATTTTTCCTCATGACTGCAGAGAATTCCATTATATGCATGTATACTGTAATTTATTCAAACAATAGATATTTATGCTGTCTCCAGTTTTATAAATAGCACTACATTAAACATTTAGATGTGTATTTTTATGACTATATGGATCAGTTTCTTGAAGTGGAAATGTTAGATCAACGAGTATACACATTTTAAATCCTGATAGATGTTGTCAAATTGCCTCCAAAAAGGCTGTGTTAATTTCCACTCCTAGTAGCTGTGTTCTTCAGTACTAAGTGTTGCTAGTCTTTCAGGTGAAAAGTGGTACCTTCTCATTTTAATTTGCATGTATTTAGTTAGAGTGAGGTTAAATGTATTTTCATAAGATTATTGACTGTTTTTTTTTCTTTCCTATCAACTGCCTATTAATGTTTTTGCCCATTTTCCTACTGGACTGTGTTTGTTTTTTAATTTTAAGAGCTCTTTGTATCTTAAGGAAAACAGTGTTTGGCCATTATACACATTATTTATAGTAGCTACATTACTTTCATAACCTCATTGGAACTTGATTTTTTTTTCTTCCTGTTGATATAGGAGATCCTTCCTCAGGCCCCTGCCAATGCTCACCTGAAGGACTTGGATGAAGAAATCTTTGATGATGATGACTTTTACCACCAGGTGTGATTTTTACTCTCTTTCCTTTTGTTACAAATCAGATTTTAGCATTTTAAAACACCTTATAGAGTTCTCTGAACCAACAGGTAGCTTACTCTGGGTGGAGGATAGAATCAGACAGAGTTCCAACTCCTGTGTTCAGTTAGAACACCTGTGTACAACTTACTGTGTAGTTCTGGTTATAGTGCTTTTCTTCTGTTTTATGTTTTTTCCTTTTGAAATGAAAGCAGCTATAGCTACTTTGTTAGTTGTTGCTGAGTGTAAATTATCTATAAAACTAGTCTTCACTTCTTTGAGTTGGGTTTATTCTTTCTTAGCTGTTAATAGGGGACTTTTTGTTAGTTATTTAGTTTCTTATCTCATTACTATTAGAATGAGATATAGAGGTAAAGGACTGGGATCCCAGAGTTCTTGAATTACACTTCTGGTTCTATCACCTATTAAGTCTCTTGTCTCTAATGTCTTTTTGTGCCTGTTCAAATCCTTTAAGTATGTATGGAGAGTATCTACTACTGTTGATTATAGTAATAGGGTAGTGCTTTGAAGACAGAATCGGTAGAAATTGAAATATGGTGCAGTTCCCAGTATCTCTTCACAACTGTCTCCCCAGTTCTTTCCCTGACATGCTCGTATTATCTACTGGCATACTGCTGTTTGTAATGGTTCTGATGACTGCTAAGGTAGACTATCCATATGGACTATTCTAAAGAACTAAAATAATTTCCTGTGATCCTCAGTCTCTTGGTAAGTTATACTTCTTAATGAAATGTGCTTTAGGCTCTACCTTTTCTAGCTCAGTGGAGGGTCTAGGATGCTGTTCAGCAGTGATCTATCAGTTTTTGTTGAGCTATTGTTTATCAAGATAATTTTTTTCTCTGCTGAATTTTTAGTGTGTTAGGAACTTTTGTCAAAGAATTTGCAACTATTTGTTGAAGGTTAGCCACAACCAGCTATACTGTATGTATAGAGTATGAAAGAAATGAACTTCTTAGGAAAATTACATTGTAAAACCAGTAGAACAAGTGATTGTATATTGGGGCTACCTCTGGTTTTGCCCTAAAAAAGAGAAAGGGACTTTTTATTAGTCTTTCTGTTCACTCTATAATATTCAATAAAATTATTGCCATAAATGAGTCTTAAGAGTAATGATGAGAGGGTGTAGGAAAGAGGATTGGTGTGGCCTCAGGTGTTCCCAGTCAGAGGTCCTGATTCTTTTTTCCTTTTCTCCTCTTACTGTATTCATTTGTCAGATGAGTAGGGAACTGTGTTTTATTCTGGAGTGTGTAGGGAAGTACCTGGTATGGGATATTAATACTGTATAATTGTCTGAGATCATGGGAGACTATCAGAAATGTTCCGGTCCCATTAATTGAAGTGTACATTGCTCAATGGAAAGTGCATCATAAATTAAATAGGCTTAATAAAATAAACTCAAATTACTAGGGAGAAGTTGCTTCCACTGGCAGTCCTTAATCTGAAAGATTTTTTTTTTCTTTGCCTGAAGGTCTGTTTAAAAAGAAATAGCATTACTTGATTGGCCCTTCATCCCAATTAATAATTTTAACTTCGATAAATTCTGATTTCAGAGTTATGACTAGTCACATCTTAGCTTTTCCCCTTGCTGGTTAATTGGGGTGCTGGGGTTAATCTAAATTAAAACTTAAACTAATAGAGGTCAGCAAGGCAGCCGAAACACCTGAGTGAAACAAATGGGGCTGCCAGGCACAACTTTATCTTGGCTGTTTCCCAAGAGGGAAGTGGCAGCAAATTGGAGTTGTTTCAGCCTTCTGTAAAGGTGAATGATGGGTGACACTTGTTAATGTACAGCATCTCCGGAAGCATTCCAGATTGCTTTGCTGCTGTACCAACTGCTGCCATCCGTGCACAGTCAGTAGGAACTGGACCAGTTGCCAACATCTGGCAGCACAGCAAGGAATGGGTGCAAGTCTTGAAACCCTGCAGATTCTAAATATGGTGCTTAGAACTGTGCAGGCTTTAATCACTTACCACTCTTTGGCAGCAGGCTGCGACAGCTTATCCTAGCCTCGTACATCACAGCCCGACATCTGCCGAGCTGCAAGGCAGCTCTGCACATTCATTTTCTTTTCTTGCCTTTTCTCTTTGCCTCCTATTCCTCTTCTTCCCATTTTCCCCCGCCTCTCTTCAGTTTTCCTTCCCCTCCCCAATATGCTTCTTGGGAGAGATGATCTGTAAAGATTATTGCTTCATTGTGTGCAAGTAATTGTGGTGGTGCCAGACCCTTGACAGACACAACGAAGCACCTGTTCTGCTGACCTGGTTAATTTCTTCTGTTGAGTGGGATTTGCCAGAGATTGGAGCTGAAGCCAATTCAGTGATAAGGCTAAACAGAATGGCTGTATGTTTTCTGTCACCTCACAATTAAATTGGCTTCATAAAGTGCTTTCCTTTATTTGTCAGGGTAGTAAGCCTGAGCTAAGTGTTGTATTCTGAAGGTACAGTGTATTACGTTGGGCCTGTGAGTTTTCATTTGTGTGTGTGTGTGTGTGTGTGTGTGTGTGTGTTTTAATGTGGTCATATGGAAGAGCTGGATGGTGACTATAATACATTTTGCTTTTTTTTTAAAAAAACAGACTTGAAGCCAGACTCTTTTGGTCCATGCTTTGTAAGGAAGAGATTTATAGCTACATTGAATGTTTCATTGGCTTTAAAGGCTTACTTTGTTAATTCATGTATCATAAGGCTGTGTAAATGCCCTAACTATGGAGAATGATGCCCTGGGGTCAAAACACCCAACATACACCCAGCGCATGCATGCACATACACGTATGCATGCATGCACACATACAAACACTCACTTTCATTCTCTTCTTAATAAAGATGCATGTATATATGTCTGTAAATGTGTGTGTATATGTATGTATGTGTATACGGAGGGGGGCACTGAAGTGTATAAGTTATCATAAATAATCATGTCATTTTTGGAGCTGAAAAGAACATTACAAGCACCTGAGTCCCTGAGAAGTTAGGTAACTTCCTGAAAGTCGTATAGTAAATGGCAACATTAATACTTGACCTTAAGACTTCTTAGACCAAGCCTTATTCTTTCCATCATACCTTTATTTCTTAAATATTTCATTCTTGAGCCATAAAAAGACTTCACTGTAGTATTACAGTTTTCAGTTAAGTAAATAAGCTTCATTTTCTTTGAATTGGAAGAAATATGCATCTTAGAAAGTAATTCTTTTTTTTTTCTTAGAAGGCAAATGATACATTGAACTCCTATTACTTAACAATTCTAATGAAAAAAATTAGCTTTGTAGTTTTGCTACTGGTTTGTTTGGAAACTTGAAGTATACCCAGTGGTGAGTGAGGGCTTTATGAAAGGAACCCTTCACCTACTGAAAGCATCGCAGAGTTTTATTCCCAAATGGAATTAGTTTGCATTTGGCCTATTTCCTGTCAAAGCTCATCCCTGAAGACAGTCTTAGAAAATAATGACAGTTGTAAATGGCCATAAAGAGTGAGCCATTCAGAAATGTTTTCAGCATCTATTTTTCCATTTTCATGCTCCCTATTGGCTACTTTTTAACGTTGAGTTCTTTTAGATGTGTTGTCTGTATCACCATTTTTGTAAGGTTTTTGTTTTGTTTGCTTTCTTAAATCATCAGAGGATCTTTGATAAGCCTGAGTTTTTAAAGAATTGGGGAAGGACTAATACATATGCAACACTAGTTATGTGTTGGCTCCTGGACTAGGTAGATAGGTACCTGACGTCATACATCTTTTATTTAATCCTCTCTAGACCCCTACACTGTGCTATGACTGCGCTTAGCAGTAAGCTCTATGAAGTGACTTTTTCTTTCTTTTCAGGAGTGTATCCGAGACCTCAAACTATTTTCTTGTCCTCTCATGAGATGTTTTGTTCTGGAAGGACTAATTGAGCTTAGATATTGACTGATCGATACCTGGATTTCTAAGAGTTCATTAGGATTTTGTATGTTGCTTCTAGCTGTGTTTGGTTTTGATCTGGTTTGTTCTGTCACTTTGAATCTAACCAGGAGTGTCCAGAGAAAGGCATAATAGGGTTTGCTCCTCTGATGACCACTTTGAGGGGTTAAATTTCTTCTCTCATTTGCCGTCAGGACATATCTATAACTGACCTTGTGACATGCTGGACGTTGACATCCTATACATTTGATAATGCCATAAACAAGTAATTACTAATTTAGTGAACTATTAAAAGTTGATAATGTTGAGAAATAGAGAAGAGGCAAGCTTTGTGATAAGATGGTTTACCTTAATTAAATTGCTGAGTGATTAATATGGACAGTTGATCTGGTGGCTTTAACTGTAATGCATTTAGATCTTAGTATGAGTAAGAGCTGTCTCAAGCTGTCCCTACAGTTAATGACAGTACAATATTCTTACTGTTGGCTCATATTTTTCCAGTAGTTCAGCTGATGGTTAATAACATATTTTAAAGTTTTATTTGAACCTGCTCCTTTTAATAAGTTATTAGAAAACAGATGCCTTCTATTCAGAGCAGTATTTTATTTTTAGTTTTACTTTAAAATGTTGTTATTTGGGATCTGGATAGCGATTCTTAAAAGTTTAATACAACTTATTACAAGCAGACCTCTGTAATGATTTTAGAATAGATATATGCATAAAGTATATATGAAATAAAAAAATGAAATTATGATTGAAGATATAGCAGAGAAGTAATCACTTAGGCTTAGATGTTAAAAAAAAAAAACAAACCCAAACCAAAACCAATTTCCAAACTCCAGTATTAATAATTACAAGATTATTTTGTGACCATGCATAAGAATTTTATTTGGGACATATGGCAGTTTTTCTGCTACCTCTTTAAGACAATTTCCAGTGATAGTGCTGCGATTGTTTATCTGGCAAATGTTCAGACCCAAATGTGACATCAATATTGGCACTGATTACATTGTAGAGGCTACTCAGAGTGGGAGCCCAAAGCCACATTTTAAATGCAAGATCGTGAAATTTTATCAGACAGCAGCACCAGGGGAAGGCACGCATGATTAGTCCTCATTTCTTTTGGTTTCCTTACTTTAAAAAGCATCAGAGCGTGACTTTACTACTAGTAGTACTTTTAAACAAAGGTAAAATCTTAGAACAAAGTCTAAAAGAGTACATTTTACAGGGCCAGCTAGGAAAGAGATAAGAGTTGGCTTAGAGCTACTTAAGAAACTTTTTCAAACACAAGTGATACCCTGGGAGTTTACTAGGTAAATATGTGGCCAGAATTGCCTTTTCTCTACTAATAAGCACAAAGTCATCTGGCTGAGTGTAAATTACACACAGGATTCCGGCAGTACTTTAGTAGCCCCATGTGACAAATTTGGCACTCCTAAAGAAATGGGGAATACTACCTGTTCACTAAATTAGGTATGTTGTCTTGGTATTAAATCCTACTTTTGTGTATGTTTGAAAATTTCTATATAAAAAATTAAAGAGAAGTAAAGCCTTCAGATTTCTTTCTTCCTTCCATTCATTCATTCAGCAGATATTTATTGAGTGCCTACTATGTATTTGGAATGCCTGGGTGGAATAATCATGATATTGTGATACTGGCATAAGGCTAAGGATATAGATCAATGTAATAGAATCGAGTTCAGAAATAAACTCTTACATGTATGGTCAATTGATTTTTGATAAGGGTGCCAAGATAATTCAGTGGGAGAAAGAAAGATCTTCTCACTAAATGGTGCAACTGGATATTGTTGTTGTTAGGTGCCATCGAGTCAGTTCCAATTGATAGCAACCTCATGTATAACAGAATGAGACACTGCCTGGTCCTGCGCCATCATCATAATCATTGATTGATGTTGATATGTTTAAGCCCATTGTTGCAGCCACTATGTCAGTCCATCTGTTTAAGGGTCTTCTTCTTTTTTGCTGACCCTCTACCTTACCCAGCATGATGTCCTTCTCCAGGGAATGGTCCCTCCTGTTAAACATGTCCAAGTATGTGAGATGAAGTCTCACCATCCTCACTTCTAAGGAGCACTCTGGCTGTACTTCTTCCAAGACAGAACTGTTTGTTCTTCTGGCAGTCTATGGTGTATTGAACATTCTTTGCTAACACCGTAATTCAAAGGCATCAGTTCTTCTTCAGTCTTCCTTATTCATTGTCCAGCTTTTGTGTGCATAGGAGTTGATTGAAAATATCATGGTTTGGGTCGGGAGCACCTTAGTCCTCAAAGTGACATCTTTTCTTTTCAATGCTTGAAAGAAGTCTTTGCAGCAGATTTGCCCAATGCAGTGCATCCTTTGATTTCTTGACTGCTGCTTCCATGGATTGTGGAGCCAAGTAAAATGAAATCCTTGACAACTTCAATTTTTTCTCCATTTATCATGATGTTGCTTATTGGTTCAGTTGTGAGGATTTTTGTTTTCTTTATGTTGAGGTGTAATCCATACTGAAGGCTGTGGTCTTTAATCTTCATCAGTAAGTGCTTCAAGTCCTCTTCACTTTTAGCAAGCAAGGTTGTGTCATGTACATATCACAGGTTGTTAATGAGTCTTCCACCAATCCTGATGTGGTGCTCTTCTTCATATAGTCCACCTTCTCGGATTATTTGCTCAGCATACAGATTGAATACGTATAGTGAAAGAGTGCAGCCCTAACACACACCTTTCCTGGTTTTAAACCACACAGTATCCCCTTGTTCTGTTGAAATGACTGCCTCTTGGTCTATGTACAGGTTTTGCATGAGCACAATTAAGTGTTCTGGAATTCCCATTCTTTGCAGTGTTATCCATAACTTGTTAAGATCCACACAATCGAATGCCTGAATATTACTAAATTAAATTATTTTGTGGCAAAAGAATAAAGTTGGATCCCTACCTGACACCGTATTCAAAATTAACTCAAAATGGATCACAGACCTAAATATAATACCTAAAACTATTAAAACTTTGAGAAGAAAACATAAGAGTAAAATCTTCATGACCTTGGTCTAGGAAATGGTTTCTTAGATATGACACCAAAAACACAGCAACAGAAAAAAATCTTTTGCTTCACTGAAATTAAAAAATGTTTGTGCTGTAAATGATATTATAAAAAAAGTGAACAGAAAGATACAGCTATTGGTCTCTACTCACCTGGAGCAAAAGAGAAAGAAGGAAACCAAAGGCTCAAAGAAGAAACTAGTCTACAGGACTGATAGCCCATATGAACCACGGCTTCATCTATCCTGAGACTAGAAGAACTGGATGGTGCCTGGCTACCACTGCCTACTGTTCTGATCAGGGACGCAATAGATGGTCCCAGATAGAATGAGAGAAAAAAGTAGAACAAAACTGAAATTCCTAAAAACGGCCAGACTTACTGGACTGGTAGAGAGTAGAGGAACCCCTGAGACTATCGCCCTGAGATACCTTTTAAACTTGGAACTGAAGCCACCTGCCGAAGGTCACCTTTCAGCCAAATAATAGATTAGCTCATAAAATAAACAGTATTACCTTTGAGTACTGTGTTCCTTTAAATCATCATCTATTTGAAACCAAATGGTCAACGTTAACCCTAAAGCAAAGATGAGAAGGTAAGAGGAGGGGCAGGGAAGCTAGATTAATGGGAACAGAACAAGCAGAATGGAAATAATGAGAATGCTGATACATTTTGAAAAATGTAACCAATGTCACTGAGCAGTATGTATAGAAATTGTTAAAAGAAGAAGTCCACTTTCAACAGAGGTAGTAGAAAAGGCTTCTCACTGGACCTGGAACATTTTAAGGGCAGGAAACATGTTTTACTCATTGTTGTGACTCCAGAATCTAGAACTGTCCTTGGCATGTGGCAGTTGTGCCAAGTGAATATGACCTAAACCTTAAAGAATAGCCTCAGTTTTAAAATGTAGAAACTTTATTTAAAGTTGCAGTTTGCAAATCATGTGTCTGATACAGAATATATAAAGAAGTCTTACAACTCAGTAATAGACAGATAACTGCATTTTGGACAGAAGATCTGGATAGACATTTCTCCAAAGAAGATATGCAGGTGGCCAGTGAGCACATGAAAAAATGCTTAAGATAATTAGTCATCAGGGAAATGCAAGTGAAGACCACAAAAGATACTACTTCACATCCATCAGGATTGCTATAATAAAAAAGGTAGACAGTGACATGTGTTGGGGAAGATGTAGAGAAATTGGAATTCTCATACGTTGCTGATGGGAACGTAAAATGGTATAGCTGCTGTAGAAAATAGTCTGGCGGTTTCTCAAAATGTTACGTATAGATTTACCATAAACCAGAAAACCAAACCTGCTGCCATTCAGTCAGTTCCGACTAATAGCAACCCTATAGAACAGACAGAGTAGAACTGCCCCATAAAGTTTCCAAAGCTGTAAATCTTTACAGAAGCAGACTGCCACATTTTTCTCTTGTGGAACAACTGGTGAGTTCGAACCACTGACCTTTTGGTTAGCAGCTGAATGCTTTAACCACTGCGAGAGTTACCATATAACCTAGCAATTCTATTCCTAGGTGTGTATAAAAAACCAAAACGCATTGCTGTCAAGTCAACTCTAATTCATGGAGACCCATGTGTTACAGAGTAGAACTACCGTGTGGGGTTTTCTTGGCTGTAATCTTTACAGAAGAAGTTTGCCAGACCTTTCTTCCACAGAGCCACTTGGTGGGTTTAAACCACCAACCTTTAGGTTAGCAGCCAGTTGCAAACCACTCCGCTTGATGTATACTCGTGAGAAATGAAAGTACATGTCCACACAAAAATTTGTGCTAGAATGTTTATAGCTTTATTTATAATAGCCACAGTATGGGATCAACCTAGCTGTCTCTAAGCTGATGAATAGATAAAGAAAACATGGTGTATCTGTACAAGTAATAATACTTGGCCATAAAAGGAATGAAGTATTGATACTTGCTGCAACGTGGATGAGTCTTGAAAAACATTATGCTAAGTGAAAGAAGCCAGTCACACAAGACCACATATTGTATGATTCCATTTATATGAAAGCCCAGAATGGGCAAATGTGTAGAGACAGAAAGTAGACTAGTGGTTGCTTTGGGCTGGAGGAGGACAGGCTGACAGCTCATGGATACTGGTTTCTTTTAGGTGGGATGAAAATATTCTAAAATTGAGTACGGTGATGGTGGCACAAGTCTGTGAATATACACAGACTATTGAACTGTACAATTTATATTGGTGAATTGTATGGTATGTGAATTATATTTCAATAAAGCATTTGTTTTTTAAAGAAAAGAGTGATCTACTATGTCAAATTCTACAGATAGATCAAGTAAGATGAAGACTGAGAATTGACCGTTGGTTTTATCAAATGGAAGTCATTGGTAACTTTGAAAAAGAACAGTTTCAGTAGGGTGGCAGAGTGGGTTTGAGAGAGAATGGAAAGAGGTACATTGGAGACAGTGAGTATAGATGACTCTTAAGGAGGTTCACCGTAAAGAGAACAGAGAAATGGACACCAGGTGGAAGGGGAAGTGGAGGATTGACAAAGAGTTTTGTTTTGTTTTTAAGATAGGAGATGTGTTTGGATGCCGTTTTTATGCTGATGGGAATGACCCAGTAGAGGAGGAAAAATTGATGTTGCAGGAAAGAAGTGAGAATTGCTGGCAAGTACACAAGTAGAGAGAGATTGATCTGATGAACAGATCATCCATAGATATTGGAGGAAAGGCAGAATATGTAGGTATAAAGCCCATTGCCGCTGAGTTGATTCCGACTCATAGTGACCCTAGAGGACAGAATAGAACTGTCCCATAGGGTTTCCAAGGAGTGGCTGGTGAATTTGAACTGCTGACCTTTTGGTTAGCAGCCAGCCGTAGCTCTTAACCACTACACCACCAGGGCTCTGTATAGGTATAGTTGGCAAGTAAATATGGTTGTGGGAGCATGTGGAAGTTCTCACCTGTGTGTTTGTTTGTTTTTATGAATTAAGAGGCTGAGAAGAGGGAGGAGATATGGCAGGAACTAGAGGTTTGAGAGAAGAGGTGAATGTATGGAAAAGTTACCTGAGAGAGTGGAAGAGTGAATGGACTAGGAAAATGTAGTAAAATTGTCAGGTAGCACGAAAAACCCACACGAGTATAGAAATAATGAGTTTGAAGTGAGCAAGACCAGTTAGCATGATCTTGTCTGTTTCTCTAGCCGCATTCAGCCACATGGGTGCAGGTACTGAAATTGAGCATGATTTTGGGTTTTGCAAACAAAGTACAGGTACATAATCCCTTATCTGCAATTCTGAAGTGAAAAAAAGTTATGAAAACACCGTGTTTTATATGATTGTTTTGGTAAGTTGGGCAGACTATTGTGGCAGTACCTGAACTTGAATGGTCATAAAGCTGTTTATAGGCTTTATTTATGTTGTATATGAGATTGCCATGAGTTGGAGCTGACTTGACAGCATCTGACAACAAAGTGGGAATATTTATGTGCAGAAATATTAATGTGTTTGATTTTGGGGTGCTTCCCCAGGCACTGGCTGAGTCATTTATGGTATAAGCACTATATTAACTTTTTAAAATCCCAAAAATTCTAAATTCCAAAACACATCAATCCCCAAGGGATTGTGGATCTGTATAACAGAGGGACAGCATGCAAGAGAGTTGAGGGTATGTATCAGGAGTGATTATCCTGATGGACTGTGGAATCAACTGCACCTGGGTAAGGGTGGAGTGAACACATGAGGAGAGGATGAGTGATGCTGGAAAGGTGACAGGATCAATGGATTACTTATTGATCCTGGTGGGGGCTGAAGAATTATTAGCATCTCGATACTAGAAGGGGAATGCTGGAAAGATAGGGAAAGGTTTGTTTCAGCTGGACTGCTGATCCTTAAAGGACATATTTTCAGAATGTAAGTAGTATCGTTTGGGTTTCTTACTTATGAACCCTTTTAAATAAAATCTTCTCTAGTTCCGAATGCCACCACGTGTCTGTCAGTTTGTAATAGAGTGGTGGCTTGCATGTTGCTGTGATACTGGAAGCTTTGCCACTGGTATTTCAAGTACCAGCAGGGTCACTCTTGGTGGACAGGTTTCAGTGAAGCATCCAGACTAAGACAGACTAGGAAGAAAGACCTGGCCATCTACTTCTGAAAAACTTGGCCAGTGAAAATCTTATGAATAGCAGCAGAACATTGTCTAATATAGTGCTGGAAGATGAGCCCGTCAGGTTGGAAGGCACTCAAAATATGACTGGGGAAGAGCTGCCTCCTCAAAGTAGAGTCGACCTTAATGACATGGATGGAGTCAAGCTTTCGAGACCTTCATTTGCTGATGTGGCATGACTCAAAATGGGGAAAAAACAGCTGCAAATATCCATTAATAATCAGAACATGGAATGTACAAAGTATGAATCTAGGAAAATTGGAAGTCGTCAAAAATGAAATGGAATGCATAAAGATCGATATCCTAGGCATTAGTGAGCTGAAATGGATTGGTATTGGCCATTTTAAATCAGACAGTCATATGGTCTGCTATGCTGGGACTGACAACTTGAAGAGGAATGGTGTTGCATTCGTTTTCAAAAAGAACATTTCGAGATCTATCCTGAAGTGCAATGCTGTCAGTGATAGGATAATGTCCATACGCCTACAAGGAAGACCAGTTAATACAACTGTTATTCAAATTTACACCAACTGCGAAGGCCAAAGATGAAGAAATTGAAGATTTTTACCAATTTCTGCAGTGTGAAATAGATCAACAATGCAATCCAGAAGCATTGATAATCACTGGCAATTGGAATTCAAAAGTTGGAAACAAAAAAGAAGGATTGGTAGTTGGAAAATATAGCCTTGATGATAGAAACGACACCGGAGATTGCATGATAGAATTTGCAAGACCAACAGCTTCTTCATTGCAAATACCTTTTTTCACCAACATAAACGATGACTGTATACGTGAACCTCGCCAGATGGAATACACAGGAATCAAATCGACTACATCTGTGGAAAGAGACAATGGAGAAGCTCAATATGATCAGTCAGAACAAGGCCGGGGAGTGACTTTGGAACAGACTATCAATTGCTCATATGCAAGTTGAAGTTTAAGAAAATCAGAACAAGTCCATGATAGCCAAAGTACGACTTTGAGTATATCCCACCTCAATTTAGAGACCATCTCAAGAATAGATTTGACACATTAAACACTAATGTTCGAAGACCAGATGAGTTGTGGGATGACATCAAGGACATCATACATGAAGAAAGCAAGAGACCATTAAAAAGACAGGAAAGAAAGAAAAGACCAAAATGGATGTCAGAAGAGACTCTGAAAGTTACTGTTGAACCTAGGGTAGCTAAAGCAAAAGGAAGAAATGATGAAGTAAAAGAGCTGAACAGAAGATTTCAAAGGGTGGCTTGAGATGACAAAGTAAAGTATTATAATGAAATATGCAAAGAATTGGAGATAGAAAATCAAAAGGGAAGAACACTGTCAGCATTTCTCAAGCTGGGAGAACTGAAGAGAAATTTCAAGCCTCTAGTTTCAATATTGAAGAATTCTGCGGGGAAAATATTAAGCGATGCAGGAAACAACAAAAGAAGGTGGAAGGAATACACAGAGTCACTGTCCCCAAAAGAATCGTCAACTTTCATCCATTTCAGGAGGTAGCATATGATCAGGAACCAATGGTACTGAAGGAAGAGGCCCAAGCTGCAGTGAAGGCACTGGTGAAAAACAAGACTCCAGGAATTGACAGAATACCAATAGAAATATTTCAGCAAATGGGTGAAATGTTGGAGGTGCTCACTTGTCTATGCCAAGAAATTTGGGAGATGGCTACCTGGCCAACCGACTGGAATAGATCCATATTTCTACCCATTCCAAAGAAAGGTGATCCAAAAGAATGCAGAAATTATCGAGTATCATTAATATTACACACAAGTAAAATGTTGCTGAAGATCATTCAAAAGCAGTTGCAGCAGTACGTCGACAGGAAACTACCCAGAAATAAAGCCAGATGCAGAAGAGGATGTGGAACAAAGGATATCATTGCAGATGTCAGTTGGATCCTGGCTGAGAGCAGAGAATACCAGAAAGATGTTTACCTGTGTTTTATTGACTATGCAAGGACATTTGACTGTGTGAATCATAACAAATTATGGATAAGATTGTGAAGAATGGGAATTCCAGAACACTTAATTGTGCTCATGCAGAACTTGTGCTTAGACTAACAGGCAGTCGTTCGACCAGAACAAGGGGATACTGCGTGGTTTAAAGTCAGGAAAGGTGTGCGTCATGGTTGTATCCTTTCACCATACTTATTCAATCTATATGCTGAGCAAATAAACCAAGTAGCTGGACTATATGAATAAGAATGCTGCATCAGGGTTGGAGGAAGACTCATTAACAACCTATGATATGTAGATGACACAACCTTGCTTGCTGAAATTGAAGAGGACTTGAAGCACTTACGGATGAAGATCAAAGACCACAGCCTTCAGTATGGGTTATATACATATCAACATAAAACAAAAATCCTCACACCTGGACAAATAAGCAACATCATGATAAATGGAGAAAAGATTGAAGTTGTCAAGGATTTCACTTTGCTTGGATTCACAATCAACACCCATGGAACAACAGTCAGGAAATCAAAGGATGCATTGCATTGGGCAAATCTGCTGGAAAAGTCCTCTTTAAAGTGTTAAAAAGCAAAGATATCCCTTTAAGGACTAAGGTGTGCCTGACCCAAGCCGTGGTGTTTTCAGTCGCCTCATATGCATGCAAAAGCTGGACAATGAATAAGGAAGACTGAAAAATAATTGATGCCTTTGAATTATGGTGTTGGCAAAGAATATTGACTATACCATGGACTACCAGAAGAATGAATGAGTCTGTCTTGGAAGAAGTACAACCAGAATGCTTATTAGAAGCAAGGATGGCAAGACTTTGTCTCGCATACATTGGACATGTTATCAGGAGGGACTAATCCCTGGAGAAGAACATCATGCTTGGTAAAGTAGAGGGTCAATGAAAAAGAGAAGACCCTCAAAGAGATGGATTGACCCAGTGGCTGCAACAATGGGCTCAAGCGTAACAACGATTGTGAGGATGATGCAGGACCAGGCAGTGTTTCGTTCTGTTGTATGTAGGGTTGCTATGAGTCAGGACCGACCTGACGGCACCTAACAACAACATAACAGTTCTGAATGACTTCCTCTTTACTCTTTGAACACAAATGATGTATTATATGGTACCATTAAAAGAAACATTGCCAAAGACTGCCCAGAAACGGACAGCGATTGAGCTGGTGTCCCAAAGATATATATATATAACCCCTCTCCCCACCTTTATTATTGGTAGGTTTAAGAAAAGGTATACATCAGGATATACATCTAGTGATGTAGGGGCAGAATATTTGAAACGGACTCTTGGAAAATCTAAATAGCGCCCTCATACATTGTTATGGAGATATTGGCTATTGGTATGGATTAGAAACAATGGTTTAACCAGCCACTTAGTTCTTGTAAAATCTTTTTATTTGCAGGAAAAAGAAGGTAAAGCAAACTGATAAATAGAAGTTCTTGATCATTTGCATTGCTTAATTCTTACTCTGTCTTCACACATCAGAGCTTGATACTGATAGTGATTTACTTACACTGCTAGTTAATAATTAGACACTGGGAGACACTATGTATCATGCCAATTGGAATATATGGGGTCTAATGAGAAAGTTTTCTGTTTTGACCAATAAATTTTAACCCAAATAGCCAATCCTAGTGAAGTATTATGCCCTTTGAAATAGTTTAGGACTTGTCCTGAGAAAACAGTGTTACTTTATTCAGTGAATGGATTTATCATTCCTTCCAAATCACAGACTTTGACTGTAGCTCTGGAGTGGAGGCATGATGCAAGGCTGAATCAGAAAGTGGAAGACCTAATCAAATCCTTAAAGACCAAAGGCAGTGAGGCAGAGTTAGGCTGACTTTTTCAGTGGTAGCCTCTAGCTATATATTCTTATATTCTGTACCATAGGTGAATTATTTGTAACTTCAGTTCTAAGAAGCTTTTTGGATTTTATTCACACATTCTGATTTTCCTCCATTCTTTCCTATATTATTCTTCCTGTAAATATTGTACTTGCCCTTGCAAAAGTTGGATACTTTCATCCTTGGCCACAAGAGCTGGAAGACTGCTTGGTACTCTTTCATTTTAGAAATATTATCGAATAATCACTGTGTGCAAGGCAGTGTGCAGAATTCTGTAGGGGGTGAGAATTTGAGGCACTGTGTCCTCTGTCCTCAAGAAGCTTACAGCCAAGCAAAGGAGACAACAAATATAAACAGCTGGAGTGCTTGGTCATGATATACTAAAGAATTCAGAAGAGGGGGATGTTAATAACAGTTTGGTGGAATTAGAGAAGGCTTCAGAGAGGAGGAGATAGCATTTGAGCTGAGCCTTCAAAGAAGGATAGATAGGATCTTAGATATACTGAGGTGAAAGGGGAAGCTTGCTAAGTAGAAGGAATTGTGTGATCAGAGGATGGTGGGGAAGTTGCAGGTCATGGAAAGGGAATCGCAGTTAGTTGGTCAAATAGGATAAAAGATAAGGGAGAGGATCACTTTTGCTCCAGTTAATCATGTCTGGTATAATTACAATTTTATTATAGCAAAAAGTTATGAAACAGAACCAGCCAAAGGGAGAGACACATCGGGCAAGTTCTGGGACAGTTCCACACATGAAGCTTTCATTGTCCTCAGTCACACATTACCCTCCTGGTATTGAAGGTGACAAAGATCCCTGGGTGGCACAGACAATTTGTGCTTGACTAATAACTAAAGGTTGATGATTCAAACCCAGCCAGCAGATCCGTGGAAGAAAGGCCTGCCCGTCTGCTTCCATAAAAGATTACAGCCAGGAAAACCCTATGGAACAGTTAGTTATGCTCTGTAACACATGGGGTCGCCATGAGTCAGAATCTACTCAATGGCAATAGGTTTGGTTTGAGTTTATTGAAGTTGACAATACTCAGGAGTATATTGCCAGTCAAGTAAGCTCAATGAATTTCTTCAGTGTCTAGAGTTTTTATGGAGGTTTCTTTGTGTCAGAATGATTGATTGAATCATTGGCCGTGTGGTTGAATTCAATCTCTAGCCCCCCTGCCTTCTCCAGATGTTGAGCTGATATGAGGTAGCTCAAAGCCCCAACCCTGTAAACACGTGCTTGATCTTTCTAGCATGGCCAGCCCCCCATCCTGACTCATCTCATTAGCATAAACTATGGAGGGGCCCACCATGAATCACTTTGTTAGCATAATCTATCTGGTATAGTCTGAGGGGCCCACTGTGAATAACAGAGATGCTTCAATCACTCAGGAGGTTCCAAGGGTTCAGAGGTCACCTGAACCAGGGCAGAGGGCAGCCAATTTTTTTTGCTTTTTGGGGTAACTTGAAACAACATCCCTTTTATTAACTCATGATCCTGTGGGTCAGCAATTTGGGCTGAGTTCAGCTAGATTGTTCTTCTCCTGGTCTCACCTGGGGCTAGGTAGTCTAAGATGGCCTCTCTCAGAATCTGGCAGGTGATGCTGGCTGTCACCTGGGTTTCTTTCCATGTGGTATCTCATCTTCAAGGAGGCTAGATGAGGCTTTCTACGTGGCAGTCTAGGAACAATGATGCAAGAAAGCAAGAACAGAAGTTTCAAGTCCTTTAAGGCTTTACTTGGAAATCATACAGTGTTTGTTCTCTCATATTATATTGGCCAAAGCTGGTCCCCAGATTCAAGGAGTGGGGTCCCAGGCTACATTTCCTGATGGGAGGAGCAGCATTTTATACCTAAGAATGGAATTGCTGGGTCGTAAGGAGCCCTGGTGGTACAGTGGTTAAGAGCTATGGCTGCTAACCAAGCTGTCGGCAGTTCGAATCCACCACCTGCTCTTTGGAAATCCTTTGGGGCAGTTCTCCTCTGTCCTGTAGGGTTGCTGTGAGTTGAAATCAACTCAGCAGCAATGGGTTTGGTCTTTTTTTTCCCTTTTAAATCATAATTCTATGTTTAACTTTTTGAGGAACCACCAAATTGTTTTCCATAGCAACTGCACCGTTCTACATTCCCACCAGCAATGAATGACGGTTCCAGTTTCTCCACTACCTTGCCAACGCTTGTTATTTTTCATTTTTTTTAAATTTTATTTTGTTGTTGAGAATTTATACTGCAAAACGTAGGTCAGTTCAACTGTTTCTGCATGTACAGTTCAGTGACATTGATTATATTCTTCGAGTTGTGCAGCCATTCTCACCCTCCTTTTCTGAGTTGTTCCTCCCCCATTAACATAAACTCGCTGCCCCTCTAAGATTCCAGTCTAATCTTTTGAGTTGCTGTTGTCACTTGATCCCATATAGATAGTTCTTAAATGAGCATAATGCTCAAGGCAGACATTTTTTACTAGTTAATTTAAACTATTGTTTGATTTTAAGAAGACTTCAGGGAATATATTTGGTTTAAGATTTAAAGATTAGCCCCCGGACTCTCTGTTAGCCCAAAACTAAAACCATTCCCAAGGCCAGCTCTTCAGACAAAGATTAGACTGGACTATGGGACATAAAATGATACTCGTGAAGAACGTGCTGCTTAGTGCAAGTAGATACATGAGACTAAATGGGCAGCTCCTGTCCAGGGGCGAGATGAGAAGACAGAAAGGGTCAGGAGCTGGTTGAATGACACAGGAAATCCGGGATGGAGAGAAAGAGTGTGCTGTTACAGCATAGGGAGAGCAACTAGGGTTACATAACAATGTATGTATAAATTTTTGTGTGAAAGACTAACTTGAATAGTAAACTTTCACTTGAAGCACAACAATTAAAAAAAGAAAGTAGGAGAAAATGGAAAAAAAAAAGATGTAAAGATTTTATCAGGATAATAGTTTCAGGGGTTCATCTACCCCCTTTGGCTTCAGAAAGTCTGAGTCCGTAAGAATTTGAAATTCTATTCTGCGTTTTCCTCCTTTTGATCAGGATTCTTCTGTAGAATCTTAGATCAAAACGTTCAGTAATGTAGCCAGGCACTGTTGAATTCTTCCGATCTCATGGCAAGGGAGGCAGTTGTTTGTGGAGGCAATTAGCCACACATCCTATATCCTCCTCCTATTCGTGACTCTCCTTCTTCCCCTGTTACTCCAGGCAAATAGAGACCAATTTTCATGCCTTGAATGGTAAGACCCCTGGCACTACACGGGGAGCTAGGATGTAGAACAGAAGCACTAAACACATTATTAGGCCAATTAACTGGGATGTCCCATGAAACCATGAGCCTAAACCTTCGAACCAAGGAACCAAATCCATGAGGTTTTTGGCTGTACATAAGCAGCCTCAGCATCTACTCTTTTTTTTTTTTTTTTTTTTTTGTCATTGTTGTAAATATATCTGTCACACAACTTTTGCCAGTTCGGCTTTTTACAGATGTGCAATTTATTGACAACAATTACAGTAATCAGCTGTGCAAGCCTATCTTTAATCAACATGATTTTTCCATCACCGCTACCCACCCACCCCTGGTAACCAATAATTTAAAGTTTGATCTCTATACATTTGCCTTTTCTTATCTTTTTATATAAGTGAGATCATGCGATATTTCTCCTTTTGTGACTGATGTATTTTATTCAGCATAATGTCTTCAGACTGCATCCATATTGTAGCATGTATCCAAACTTGGTTTTTTCTATTGGCTGAGTAGTATTCCACTGTATGTATGTATCACATTTTGTTTATCCATTCATCTGTTGATGGGCATTTAGGTTGTTTCCACCTTTTGGCTATTGTGAATAATGCTGCAGTGAACATGGGTGTACAAGTCTCTGTTTGAGTCTCTTCTTTCAAGTCTTTTGTGTATATACCTAGAAGTGGAATTGCTGGGTCATGTGGTAGTTCTGGAACCCTGGTGGCACAGTGTTTAAGAGCTCAACTGCTAACCAAAAGGTTGGCAGTTCAAATCTGCCAGCGACTTCTTGGAAATCCTATGAGGCAATTCTGCTCTGTCCTATAGGGTTGCTATGGGTTGGAATCAACTCAACGGCAACAGATTTGTTTTTTTTTTTTATGTTAGTTCTATTTTTAATTTTTTGAGGAAACACCATACTGTTTTCCACAACAGCTATACCATTGTGCATTCCCACCAGCAGTGGATAAGGGTTCCTATTTCCCCACATCCTCACCAACATTTGTTATTTTCTGTGTTTTTAATCTTAGCCATCCTACTGGGAGAGAAATAGTATCTCATTGTGGTTTTGATTTGCATCTCTCTGATAGCTAATGATGCTGAGCATCTTTTCACGTCTTTGATGGCCATTTGAATGTCCTGTTTGGTGAAATGTCTATTTAAGTCCTTTGCCCATTTTATGATTGGGTTGTATGTATATTTTGGTTATTAGATTCTTGTTGCATATAGGTTTCTGAGGATATTCTCCCAGTCAGTAGCTTGTCTTTTCACTTTTTTTGGTAGTTTTTTGATGAACACAAGTTTTTAATTTAGATGCAGTCTGAAATTAATTTTTAATTTTTATTTATTTTGTCTTTTGCTGTTTGTGCTTTTGTTATTATGTTAGATAATCTGTTGTTAAAAGCTAGACCTGACAGCATTGTTCCTGTATTTTCTTCTAAGAATTTTATGGTTTTAGTTTGCACATTTAGGTCCTTAGTCCATTTTGAATTTGTTTTTGTCTATGGTGTGAGGAATGGATCCTGTTTCATTTTTCTGCATGTGAAAATCCACTTTTCTCAACACCATTTATTGAAGAGATTCTTCTTTCACCACAAAATGGACTTAACATCCTTGTTAAAAATCAGGTGATCTTAGATGTATGCATTTATTTCTGGATTTTCAATTTTATTCCATTGGTCTGTGTGCCTATTATACCACTACCAGGCTGTTTTGATTATTGTTGCTGTATAATATGTTTTAAAATCAGGAAGTGTGAGTCCTCATACTTTGTCTTCTCTTTCAGCATTGCTTTAGCTATTTGGGGGCTCCAAATTCTTTATTACACAAAGGTGTTGAAATTCTTGCCCCAAATGGGGTTTTGGGATTATATATGACTATTAATATCTAATGTTGGTAATATTTTTATTTATTGAGTGTTTACATTTGCTAAGTGCTTTGTTTTTATTGAAGCCCTGGTAGTGCCGTGATTAAGAACTTAGCTGCTAACCAAAAGGTCAGCAGTTCGAATCCACCAGCTGCTCCTTGGAAACCATATGGGGCAGTTCTACTCTGTCTGTAGGGTCGCTATGAGTCAGAATTGACTTGATGGCAGTGGGTTTGGGTTTTTTTTGGTTGCTTTTATTATTTCTTTAATTCCTGAAAGCAACTCTGTGAGGCACAATTATTACTACTTTATAGATGAGGAAACTGAGTCAAGTAACTTGTCCCAAATTGCATAGCTAGTAAGTGACAAAACTGGGATTCAAAACCCAGATTATGTCAGACTTCAAAGCAATGGCATTATGCTGATTCATTAGCAGATATTTATGGTTCCATTGAAGCTTGCAGCACACATTCATGTAATTTGAAAGTTCATATGTAGAGGCATTAGGTCTTAGAAAATGGGATATTTTCTGGTACCTACTACCCAGATTTGGCAAACCTATTTCATAAATAAAAGATTTAAATAGAAAATTCTGTAATTCATTAATTACAAAGATACCAAGATACCCTTCTTGAGTAAAAGGACCAACTCAGAAAGAAACTGCAGGTCAGGGTGTCAGAGGGTTGGAGGAAGCACCAAAGATCTATTCCCTCTCTTCTTTTTCTGAGAAGAACCAAGTTTTTCCTTTGGAAAATGAGCCCCTAGAGGAAGGATAGATCTACATCATTTTAATAGTAAAAGAATGAGAAGTGTTTGAGATATTTTATTTCATTACAATTAAGTAGGTTTTTCTTTTTTCTTTTTTAGTTCAGATTATCTTGGAATAGTTAAAAAACATGAATCATTTTCACCTACTTCAGTTAAAAATTAAACCATCAGTTTTCTAGGCCCTGTATAAGACGTGTAAGAGAAGGAGAATATTGTTTGGAGAGGAGGTGTTGCTGATAATGGTAATGACAAAAAAAGCAGGTTCCTCAATTGCTTTAGTAGGTTGTAGTACTTGGGATTAAAGTCAAAGTATTGTATAGTATGATTCCTTTTATTTAAAAACAATGAAAGGTGTGTGTTTATTTGAATGATAAAGTAAATGAAAATTTGGTATTTTCTCCCAGAAACAATTTTTTCTCTGTGTATATGTTTATTAGAAGTCACTGGGTGGCGGAAACGGTTAAACACTCAACTATATTGAGCTTCTGCAGTGGGCCAGGTGTTATGCCTGGTGCAGGGGATAGAATGGTGAGCATAGTTAGACAGTCTCTGTTCTCTGTGAAGCATACAGCCAGCTAGTGGAGAACAGAAGAAACAGACATTGACAAATAACCCGGTAATAAAATGTAAATTAAGTACAACAAAGACATAGTATGTCCCTCTCTGTGTGTATGTGTGTGTGGAGTGTGGTTAAGAAAGGGTTCCCTGAGGAAGAGATGATTACACTGAGATTTAACAAATGAGTAGAGAAGGAGGTAGGGGGCAAGCAGGTGAGTGGTTAAGGAAGCATGTTCTAGGCAGTGCATGTGCAGAAAAGAGCTCTGTGGTAGGAGTGAGCATGGAGTATTTCAGGTACTGAATTGAAGACTGGTGGAACTGGAGCACAGAGTTGGAAGATTAGGCAGGAGAGGTAGATAAAGGCCAGACTGTATTGGACCTTTAGGCCACAATAGGAATTTTATCTTCTGACATATTTACATTTTGAAAATCTTATTCTCACTACAATGCCATTGCATGGAGGAGTGGCAAGAATAAATGTGAGGAAATCGTTATACTAACTCAGGTGAGACCACGTCTGTTTTATTCTTCATTATTTTCCCAGAATACTGAATAAATATTTGTGGAATTAATGAAGATGATAATATCTTGTACTTGGGTGTACTTCACTTGTACTAAGGTCCCTGGTGGTGCAGATGATTTGTGCCCACTAACCTAAAGGTTGGTGGCTTGAACCCACTCGGTGGTGCCACAGAAGAAAGGCTTGGAGATCTGCTTCTGTAAAGATTACTGCCAAGGAAACCCTATGGAGCAGTTCTACTCTGTAGCACTTGGGGTCACCATGAGTAGGAATCAATTTGACAGCAACAGGTTTGGTTTTCTTTTTTTGGTAGGGTAGAGGTAGTGAAGATGGAGAAAAAATGGACAGACTCATGAACTGGATCACATAGGTAGGACTTGGTGATAGATTAGATATTAAGTGTAAGGAAAAAGGAATTTCAAGGATAACGCTTAGGTCACAAGCCTTGAGAATAGAATGAAACTCTTGGGGAAAGCATATTGAGTGAAAAGAGAAGAAAGATTGAAACTGAGTCTTGAGGAATGTCAGCATTTAATGACTGAGAAGAGGAGGATGAGCTGACAGAGTATGGAGTAAAACCAGAAGGATGCTTCACAGATGCCAAGAAAAGAGTGTTTCAGGAAGGTGAGAATGTTCAGGGTTACTTGCTGCTTCAAGAAGTCAAGTATGATGAGTACTGACAAATGTTTATTAAACATGGAGACCTTAGTATGAGTTCTTTCAGTAGACTAATGGAGGCAGGAATATTAGGTGGTTAGGCTGGTTGAGAAGTGAGAGGGCAGTGTGGAAAAGGAGACAGAAAAAATGGTTACCTGTGGGGAGTGGGTCATTTTATACTGTAGACTCTTCTAGTAATTCCTTCCCAACTATTTGAAATTGTAGTATATGTGGATTTGTCTTTTGTATACTTTAAATATAATAGATGAAAAAGTGACTCCTTTTGGGCATAATATGAAAGACTGGGGAGGGGAGAATAGATAAAGTTGGTAAAGCAGGAGACAGAGAATAAATAGATATATTTTACTAAGAATTCTTGTAGGAGAGAGAAAAGATGCTGAAAGAGGAGTAAACCCAAGCCTGTGTGTCTGCTTTTGTGAGGGAGGATCGGAGCACAAGTCAGAGGAGTTGATTGCATTTGTTTCAGCACACTCTTTATGTACTGGGGAGGGAGTTTGAGGAATTCTAACTCAGCTAAGGCCAGGTAAGTTAGATGGAGGGTTGCCCCAAGCCTTTTTTCCATTTCAAGCATCTATGACCATGAACTGTGCTAGAACCCAAGAGGTGGGAATCAGAAACTCTGGGTCACAAATTTTAAAGCCAGGGAATATGTGGCCGTAAAACCAAATGCTTTAAAAATTTCTTGGCTTTTCGACAAAGGTACCAAAATTATTCAATGAAAGAAAAACAATCTTTTCAGCAAATGGTACAATTGAATATCCGCATGCAAAAGAATAAAGTGGGATCCCTACCTCACACCATATACAAAACTAACTCAAAATGGATCATAGACCTAAATATAAGAGCTAAACCCAAAACTTCTGGAAGAAAACACAGGAGTAATTTTCATGACCTTGGGCTAGGAAATAGTTTCCTAGAAACACTAAAAGCACAAGCAACAAAAGAAAAGAAAAAAAAGACTTCATTGACATTAAAAGCGTTTGTGCTGTAAATAATGCCATCAAAAAAGTGAACAGGCAAACCAACAGAATGGAAGAAAATATTTGCAAATTATATATCTGATACGGGATTGGTATCCAGAATATATAAAAGAAGTCTTACAACTTAATAATAAAAAGGCAAATAACTGAGCAAAGGATCTGAATAGACATTTCTCCAAAGACGATATGCAGGTGGCCAGTATGCACACGCCTAACATCTTTAGCCATCAGGGGAATACCAATCAAAACCACAATGACCAAAAGAGAACTGGGTGGCTATGTTAATATCACACAAAATAGACTTTAAATAAAAAAGTTATAAGAAACAAAGAAGGGAATTATATAATAATAAAAAGCCTATTCATCAAGGAAATACAACAATAATACATTCACCTAACAACAGAGCCCCAAAATATAGGAAGCAAACACTGACAGAATTGAAGGGAAAATAGTTCTACAGTAATAGTTGAAGATTCAATACATGACTTTCAATAATGGCTAGAACATCTAGAGAGAAGATAAATAAGGAAATAGGACTTGAACGACACTATAAACCAACCAGACTTAATAGATATGTATAGAACACTCCAACCAACAATAGCAGAATATATTCTTCTGCAGTGCACATGGATTATTCTCCAGGATAGGCAGCTATATGTTAAGTCACAAAACAAGTCTCAATCAGTTTAAAAAGACTGAAATCCTACAAAGTGTCTTCTCTGACCACAATGGAATGAAATTAGCAATTAATAATAGAAGAAAAACTGGAAAATTTACAAATATGTGGAAATTGAACAGAACACAGGTAACCAATAGGTCAAAGAAGAAATCACAAGGGAAATTAGAAAATACTTAGAAATGAAAGCACAACATACCAAAACTATGGGATGCAGCGAAGGCAGTGCTCATAGAGAAATTTATATCAAATGTATAACCTAACTCTGCATCTTGAGAAACTAGAAAAAGAGTAAACTAAGCCCAAAGCTACTAGAAGTAAGAAAATAATAAAGATGGAGTATTATTCAGCCACAAGAGAAAGTAGTTTTTGTACATGCTGTGACCGGAATGAACCTTGAAAACATTATGATAGGTGAACTAGGTTAGACACAAAAGGACAAATATACTTTAATTCCAGCTATGTGAAATATGTAGAATAGGCAGATGCGTAGAGACGAAAGTTTATTAGGCTTACCAGAGGCTGGGAGGAGAAGGGAGTGGATAGTTATTGCTTAAGGGATAGTTTCTGTTTGGGGTGTTGAAAAACTTTCGAGAATATACTGGTGATGGTTGCACAACATGGTGAATGTAATTAATGTTACTGAATTGTACACTTAAAAATGGTTAAATGACAAATTAAAAAAAAAAAAAAGATACTACTTCACACCCAGTAGGATGGCTGAGATAACAAAACCAGATGATAACAAGTGTTAGTGAGGATGTGGAGAAATTGGAACCCTCATACATGGCTGGTGAGAAGGTAAAGTAGTACAGCTGCTTTGGAAAACATCTGGAAGTTCCTCAAAACAGTTAGCATAGAGTTAACCATTTAAAACCAGTTGCCATGTAGTCAAGTCTGATTCAGTGTGATCCCTTGTGTTCCAGAGTAGAACTGCACTCTGTGAGATTTTCAGTGCTTGTAATCTTTTGGAAGTAGATCTCTAGGTGGATTCGAACTGCCAACTTTTCGGTTAGTAACTAAGCACTTAACCATTTGCACCTCCTAGGCACTCCAGAGTTGCCGTATAACCTGGCAGTTCCACTCCTAGCATATGTCCACACAAAAACTTGTACATGAATGTTCATAGCAGCATTGTTCGTAATAGCCACAAAGTGGGATCAACCCAGATGTCTCTCAACTGAGGAATGGATAAGCAAAATGTGGTGTATCCATACAATGGAATAATACTTGGCCAAAAGAAGGAATGAAGTACTACATGCTGCAACATGGGTGAACCTTGAAAACACTATGCTAAGTGAAAGAAGCCAGTCACAAAAGACCACATATTGTATGATTTCATTTATATGAAAGTCCAGAATGGGGAAAACTATAGAGACAGAAAACAGACTAGTGGTTGCCTAGGGCTGGAGGAGATAAGTGTCATCAATTGAATTGCGTCACCCAGAAATGTGTGTCAACTTGGTTAGGCCGTGTTCCCAGTTTTGTGTGCTCGTCCTCCATTTTGTGGTCTGATTATCCTCCATTTTGTGATGTGTTGTAAATCATAGCCTCTATCCCTATGGTTATGGTCCCATTTGGGAGTGACCTGTCTGTTATGTGAATGAGTCACGATTAGATCATGTTAATGAGGGTTGATTAGGGTAATATGCAACACACTTACTCAGGTCACAGCCTTGATCCGATGTAAGGAGAGTTTCCCTGGAATGTGGCTTGCATCACCTTTTATCTTACAAGAGATAAAAGGAGAGAGAAGCCAGCAGAGAGAAAGGGACCCCACTACCACCAAGAAAGAAGAGCCGGGAGCGGAGCGCATCCTTTGGACCCAGGGTCCCTGTGTTGGGAACTTGTTAGACCTAGGGGAAGGTTGATTCCAAGACACACAGAGTTCCAAGGAACGCCTGACCCACGGTTGTTGAAAGGAAATAAGGATCTTCCCCCAGAGACAGAGAGAGAAGGCATTCTCCTAGAGCCAGTGCCCTGATTTCAGGCTTCTAGCCTCCTAAACGGAGAGAGAATAAATTTCTGTTTGACAAAACCATCAGGTAACTGGGGAGGATGGGAATAAAACCTAATGGGTGTGGGTTTCTTTCAGGTGGGATGAAAATATTCTAAGATTAGATGTGGTGATGGTTGCACAACCCTGAATTACACTAAATGACATTGAATTATATACTTTGGATGAATTATATGGGATGTGAATAGTATCTTAGTAAAGTTGTTAATAATTACTTGACATTTTCTCTAGCAAATCAAAATAAATATTATTGGTATTCTGGTGTGTTGCCTTTGTTTTAGGGAACAGAAAAATATTTATAGGGTTTTAATAGGTTTACTTAATATATGTATTTGATCCTCCTGCCCTTTTTTCCCTGTAGAAATTGTGGAATTTCTTTGAATTTTCGGAGTAGGAAGATTTTTCAAAACCTTCTCTACCGTTTCCTCTGGACATTGCTAGATAAATACTGACAAATTCTTTTTGGGTTCTCCATTGCCTTAGAAATGTTAAAATACTGTGATGCTGAGAAGTCCTAGAGGCCGAAAATTCCAAAACTTTTAGTTTTTTTCCCCCTAGTTTCTTGCATATTTTAAAATAACGTTTATACTGCTGTATATCAGTTTCAGTCATTATTGACTTCCCATTATTGTAGTGAGGCCCTGGCTCCCCTCTACCCCTCCCCCTCTCCACTTTAGCTCCCCATTCTCTCAGTTTACTTCTGTTGCAGTTTTGTCAAAACAAGTCAGTGTTTACATTACTATGACTAAGTGAGTGTTGTTCACAAGTAATGTACTATGATTACATTTTCATACAAATTTTTTCCCTAGAGTTAGTAATGCCTATTTTAAAAAGATTTGCTTAGTTTTTTTAATCTGTTTATTGCTACTTTTTTCCCATATGCTCCAAATGCCTTGAACATATAAAATAACTTGTCATTTGTCCCTGCCTCACTTCTTTTTTTCCTAGAGTCCTCTGAGCTCTCTGGATTCCTGTACCTTCCTGGAATGATTGCTGTCTCTACCTGCACCTTCTATAGTCTTGGGACGTGCCTATGCTTCTTTCCTGTGTTAAACCCGTTTTCTAAGGTCTTATGTCTCTTTCTTTCTTTGTGTATGCTCTCATTTTAGTGAAGCACATCTTCTACCAGCTTTCTGTGAAAAAATAAGTAGAAAGTAAATTGTTGAATTTTTGCATGTGTGAAAATGTCGTTATGTAACTCCCATACTTAATCATTTGGCTGTGTAACAATAATTTGGCACCACCATTGAAGTTGAAAGTGATTTTCCTCAGAATTTTGAAGGCATTGCTCCACTGTCCTCTGGTACCTGCTGTTGCTTTTGAGATGTCCAATGCCATTTTGATTTCTATTCCGTAATATGTAGGGTGACTATATAATTTATTGTCAGAACTGGAGCACTTGAGCGACTCACCTGACAGAATACTAGGACAACAGGCATAAATCGGGACTCTCTTGAGTAAACTGGGACACATAGTCAACCTCTTTATATGTGACCAAATTTTCCTCTCTGAAAATATTTAGGATCTTCTCTTTACCTCTGGTGTTTTATATTTCATGATGATGTGTCTTGGTGAAGGTCCTTTTTCATTCATTGCACTAGATCTTTGTAGGCTTATTCCTATCCTTCAATTTTGGGAAATTTTCATTATTTCTTTAATAATTTTCTCTCAGCCTTTGTTACTCAAATGTTTGACTGTGTCACTTGTCCTCTAAATTTTTTTCTTTTCTTTTTTAAGTTCATCTTTTGTTCTCTGCATTGTCTCTTTGAATCTCCCTTTTCTACTTGTTTTGGTGTATGCTTGATGCTTTCCTATTAAGGATAATAGATATTTAAAAGACATTGAAAAGTGCATTTGGAATCTCTGAACCTGGGCAGAATTTTTTGGCTGATGGGCTTCCTTGAAATATAATTATACTGTGAACTAGTCTTGGTTGGAGTATCCCCAAATGTCAGAACCCAGAAATCTTATTCTCGAGGAAAGAGAGGATCACCATCCATTTTCTCCAGAAATGGCACCTCTGCTCACCTGCCTAGGAAATTATATACCTGGGGGCTAGCATTCTGAAATAGGATGGGGAAGGGGGCAGAAGGTCCCAGAGATTAGCAAGAACCTTTTCCTTCTTCCGTGCCTGATATCCCTGAGTCTAGAGCCTCTCTGGTTCGGTTTTTCCAGAGAGTAAAATTTCTTTTCTTCCGGTGAGGGGAGGTGGTAGAGGTGATGAGTCAGCTGGCTATGTGGGATAAGGGAGAGGGCCCAGTGGTCCTGCCCCAACCCACTTCTCACATCTCTCATGGTGCCTGCTGCTCCAAATGCTGATTTTGAGCCACATTGCTTTCGCCCTCACCTTCCTTCTCACCTTTTACTCCTTTACTTCTCCATCTCCTTACTGTCTTTGAGAAATTTATGAAAATCTGCTCTCGTTAGCTCTCCCGTTCTCTTCTTTGTTGTGGATTAGTACATTTATTTTATTCCTTTGCTATCTTTAGAGGAGGTGAGAGGGGAGATGAGATAAACCAATGTGTTCAATGTGCCATTTTTAGCTGATTCTAGAATGCATTTTTTCTAGGTAAAGTATTGTAAATGCTGATTAGGTGCTGAATAGTACTATCAGTGCTGTGCCTCATGCATGTTATAGGTTAAATAGATTTTTGTGGGCTGACCTGGAAACCTAACCACATCAGTGATGTTCTCCTAGAACTGGAGAAACAAGACTTTCTGAGTTGAGAACTATTTGGAGGGATTATAACAGAGTAGAACAAACATATTCCATAGATATCTCTCTTTTTTTTTTTAATTAGAAAAATTATTTATGCTCCTTTCCTACATCTTATTATTCAGGAAACAAGTCTTTTCTTTTTTTTTTTTTTTTTAGTGTGCTTTAGGTGAGAGTTTACAGCTCAAGTTAATTTCTCATACAAAAATTTATACACATATTGTTATATGACACTAGTTGCAATCCCTATAATGTGACAGCACACTCCGCCTTTCCACCCCTAGTTTTCTGTGTCCATCCGACCAGCTCCTGTCCCTTTCTGCTTTCTTATCCTGCCTCCGGACAGGAGCCACTCAGGAAACAGTGTTACACACATACCTGAAATAATGTGTCACACACTTTGTTTAAAGGCAGAGTACTTACTGTAGGTAAAGCTGATCAGTTGTCCAGAGTTCTCAGCTTATAGAATCTTGCTTCCTGATTTAACATTGATGTTTGAAAATCAGAAATGCCATCTCCAATAAATGTTAAGGGGCTATACGAAATAATCACTTTATTCAATGTTATAGTTGTAGAAATGGAGTATATTTTCCTTTAGAAATGAAAAACTAAGAAGAAAATGCCACTTAAGATCGTTGGTACGCCAGTCTAGGTTAACAGGAAAAAAATACTGTGATAAGCTTGTATCTTTGATAGTAACAAGAAGAAATTCTAGTCTAAGCTTTAATGAGCTTCCTATGTTTTCACTAGATTCTTCTCTCTCAGCTGCTTTTCATCCTTTTATTTCATGTTCGAGGATTGGTACAACCGTCATTAACAGGAGCAAATCTGGTATCCACTGACTTCTTCTCAAAGGGTACTCTAACCCATCGGATAGCCCGGCAGTTTCATTCTCATGAATATTCTAGCCATAAAAAATAGGACACAGAAGAACCCAGTGGATAGAAGAAGAAATCTATTGAGTTTTGGAAAGTTTGGTGCATTGGATTGGTGCAGGATTGTGAAACCTAAACCCACCGTTGTAAATAGGAAGCTCGATGTGAGTCCTTTCATAATATATTGTCCATTTACTCTGTAGGCCAAGAAAGCTACTAGCCTCTGATGCCCATGTTCATCAGTTATAGAACCAACACTTGGAGATTCCACAGTAACATCATAAATTCTTCCTTCAGTGATGAGGAATTAAAACACCAGCACCAGAGTGTACACAGTCATGGCCAACGGCATGTGTCCCCAGGCAACTTCTTCATTTTCAGGTTGGAGTATTAGAGCGCTAAGAACAGGACAAAGTCTCCATATTGGTGGCGACAGGAGCAGCACGTGGCTTCCAATCCCCTCTATAGATCTCTTTATTTTCCGAGTCACATATAAAATTACATCTTCTCCTCACTTATTGACTGTCTCATTATCCAACTGTTTTGCACATTAATGATGTACACCTGGCAGTAACAAATGCCAGGGTGTGAGGCGAGAGTAGCACTGGGTGTGATGGGTAAGGTTACGCGTTAGCTTGGCTGGGCCTTGATTCTCAGTGGTTTGGCAGTTATGTAATGATGTAACTTGGCAGTGGTGTAGTGATATAATTTGGCTATTATGTAATTATGTAGTTGTCCTCCATTTTTGTGATCTGATGTGGTCATCCTCCATTTTTTGTATAACACCGACTTCACATAACAGCCTGGTCTTTGGAACCTAACCATGTTGGTAAGTGAGGAGAGGGTGTACTATAAACGTTGTGTTGTCATTGTCAAAGTAAAAAATTCTAATAACTGTAACAGAACTTGAATTTTCTGGAAAACTATTCATAAAATTAAGCATATATAAAAATTGAACTCAGGCAGAATTAAATTCTCCAGCTGATATCCCTGAAGCTTCATTTTTCAGCAACTTTTTTTGAAAGCTGTGTTCCTAATTAAATTTAAACTCAGTGATAGTGATAGCTATGGGAAATAGTGATAGCCACGGGAATAGTTTGCTTAATTTTAATTTTTGTTGTTGTTGTTGCTTTCTCATTCCTCCTTGTACACAACAGGATCTTCTAAACATTGGACCAAATAGACTACATTTAACCAGATAGACCAATAAAACAATCTTCCTAATCATGAATGACTAAAAGTAGCCATGCAAAGCACGTGAGTAGTGAATTTGCAGCCCAGAATATGTAAAGTACAGAGTGCCTGAAAGTAAACGCTGCGCCAGCTTGGTGTTTGAATTACAGAGACCACTGCAAATGTAATAGATCCACTGCAGTTGTGTGGCTCCAGTTCCCAGGCTTCGGGAAGAGCATATGGGCTCTCCTCCAAAGGCTCACCTCTGTTGTGTTGGGGCAGCCTTCCATAAGCACTTGCTCCCCAGTGGCCATGACTGACCCAGTCTCAAGGGATCAGAGATGATTAGGAAAACCAGGAATGGTTGTGGTAATCTCTCATGTGTCTGGGACAAGGTGAGGGCAGTGAAATACAGTCCTGTAATTATTTTTCTTCTTTTTTTTTACTATTTTCTTTCTCTGTCTTTTTCTTCTCCTTTTTTCTTTAAATTAGCCATCCCTCTCCCCAGCTTTGCTTTTGACAATATTGACTAGGAACCAGAAGCCCATTTTTGCTTAGCCTTCAGGTCAGCTGTTCACAGAGTAGCAGTGTTACATAGGTTTACTGTGTCGTATGTCTGTGTAACACTGGATTTGGATCTTGTATTTAGCTGCCAGAAGTGACTGTGATGAAGTAGGAGAGATAAACTGATAGATTGGCTGCCAGAAAGATGTTAGGAATCAATCAGATAAACAGGGTAGAGAAATAGCTTGCTGTTTTCTAGTGATAATAAACCAGTGGCCTCTGGTCCCCACATTTTTAAATGTAATTGCTGTGGTAATAACATCCAAAATAAGCAAGTGAGAAACCATCATGGGAGGTTTTTAATTGCGATTGAGATATCCTATTCCCTTTTTCAATAAAGAGTCATCTTATGGAAGTGAATATTTTTACAAATTTGTTTTACTACTTCCAGTGCCTACTTGGATAAACAAATGATTAGAAAATGAACTACTTTCATAGGAATTTATTCTTCCTTCTCCATCCTCCCACAGGGTTCAGCTATTTAATTGGTGTAATATTTATATTGCTACCATGCCCTACGTACAAAATAATTACTTATTTTTGTGAAGCAACAAGTTTTAAAGTCAAACCTGTATTATTGACAAATGATTAGTAGGAACCAGTTTAGTGTCTTCCCTTAGGTTTCTCTCAGAAGATTTTTGGAATTTTAATCTCTGTTGCTGTTTCTCTGCATATAGCACTGGTATAGGAGAGATGGTATCTAGTTTTATTATTGTAATTTAAAATTCTCCTCCTTTAATGTTTAACTTTTAAATCCATTGCCTTCTCTTCACCTAGGACTTTGAGATCCATTGTGAATTCTTAAGTCTGTGTGAAAGGTATAGATTTTGACGTAGATTGCATGCACCCAGGATTAAGAGGAGAGTAGGAGAGTAATTTAGAGTTCCCATGGAGTTAATTGTATAGGTTGAGAGACTAGTCCACTGTATTGTATTTGCAGTACACATATATGACTTCCTTTAAATTGTCTCTTACAACTTTTGTGGCTGTGAATGTGTTGGTATCATATATGGTCAAATCACTTAATAGTAAGTATGGTACAGAAAGCAAGAGGATGAAGCCTACACGTCTAATTATATACAATAAAGGCTTTTGCCTGAGGAAGATCTTCCTGCCTGCTGGAGGTTATAGGTCAGAAGTTAACCATGTACCATTATCCTGTAGGTGAGAAGCCGATGAGTTTTCCTTTTCGCCACACAGCCCTTCCTACCTGACCTTTTAAAGATTCTCAATTGATATTGATGGGGTGGACAAAACTAATCATAAAAACGATGAAGGGAACGTTGCACACTCATTGATCCACTAGAAATGAACTTCAATACAATAAGTCTTACAAATGGACTTCTCAGCTATTGCTGTGCCACCTTTTTAAAGATATATAAATATGAAAGGGTTAATGGGAATTCAGTCATGCTCTTGCCACTGGGTTATTCCTTATTGATTGTAGTTTTAGAGCTGTCACTATGCCATTCAGAATTCCTACTGTGCCCTTTTAAAGTCAGTTGGTGCTGGGAGATGATAAATAAACTGGTCACTTTCCTTTTTCCCCTAGCTCCTTCGAGAACTCATAGAACGGAAGACCAGCTCCTTGGATCCCAATGATCAGGTGGCCATGGGAAGGTAATTTAGATATGGCTTTCTATTCATGCAAACAGCCTATACGGGTAGTCCTCAAGTTCTGACAGGGTAGCATTCTGATGTTTCTTTCATAAGTCGGTTCTGATGTAAGCTGAATACCTCTTTTTTTTTTTTTTTTTCCCCGTTTTAATTATTATTACCTTTTTTTATCAGTATCTTTATAAATCCAATCTTTGTTTGTGGAGGTTGGAAACATTACATATAAACTTACAGACATATTTTAACATTCTATATAATATGTATTACTAATGATAAGATATTAAAAAAAAACAGTCATAAGTACAGTTTGTCATAACTCAGATATATCCTAAGTTGGGGACTACCTGTGTGGGCTGCTTGCATGAATATGTGTAATATTTTCTCCCTTTGAATCCCCTTAATTCTGCCTCAAAGACAGTGATTGGTCTTGTAATTATAAAAGTTAAGCAAGATAGTAAGAGCTAGAAAGACAAAGTGTCAGAAATCCTAGTGTTTATCCTACATTGCCATAGTGCAGTTTGAAAAGAAATTAGAAAACACCTATATGTGTTTGTTTTAGGGTTTGTTTTCCAGAGTCGTTATGCTCTTTGCTCTCTGGTTTGGGTTGAGATTGTATCCATATCTGTCTGCTGACCTGTGAGTAAAAAGTAGTCACTCAAATGTGTGCTCTCAGCTGTCAGAATGGGGCAGTGTGTACAACAAGTTCCTTGCTCATAGTTGAATCTGCTTTGTTAGTCTACCCTAATTTAGACCTCCACCTCTTCAGTAAAAGCTTCAGCACAATTAGAAATGGAACGTGGCAGCATTACCCAGATGTCAGGGTAGAATGTAAAGTAGTGAAGGAAGGCTCTTGTGTGTGTGGTTCTTCCTGTGGTTGAAAATAAAAAGGGCATTTAGAGTGCTACCTAATGAATAGTGTACATTTAAATAGCCATGAACCATAATTTGCAAAAGCCTGAAAGGAAACAAAAGCTCCAAGTGCCAGAATGGGATTGAGGGCAGAACAGCATTTTGAGAAAGCAATGAAAAATTTGTGTTGATAAAATGATTTTATTTGAGTAAAACATTATTTGAATTTTAGGACAGGATGTTGTTGATATTTTGTGCATCTCTGGAATGTTATAGAGAGCTGTTCGCTGTAAATTTAATGTGATCGAGCAAATTGCATTTAAGTGGTGATTATATTGTACATTTATCTGACTTTACAATAAAATAGATTATGGTAATTAAGATTATATTAAGATTACAGTAATTGGATTTCCCTAGATTTTTTTTTTCTGATGTTGCATTTTCATTGTATAAATCAGGTAAGATGACTGCTGCTGCTTTTTTTTTTAAACATTTGTTCATATAAGCAATTTATGAAGATTTTCTGAGCCCAGTATCCTTTATTTGAAAAATTAATTCCTTATCTAAAATGACTATAGAATATGTGAATCTTGTTTGGATCCTGGTTCAAACAAACCAACTGTAAAATTGAAACAATCCAGGAAATTTAAAGACTGAATAAATATTTGATAGTAAAGAATTGTTAACTTTTTTATCATAATGGTATTGAGGTTATATTGGGGGGGAGGGAGTCCTAATCTTTTAGTGACATACTGAAATATTTACAGATGAAATAAAAATCAAATAAAATGACTTTAAAACTACTATCAATAGTGGATAATTATAAAAAATGAACAAAAATTGGAAAGTACAAGAAAAAGCACTTTGGATGTTAGCAAAGAGAAAATTAGATTTAAAGAATTCATGTATTCAGACTGAACAGCAGTGGCAACATTAATAATAGAACATGTTGCACTGCTAAAACATTAAAAGAAAACCCAAGGAGTTATACTCAGTTTGATGGGTTTTCCTGCAGACTGGTAGATTTTGTGCTTGTCACAGCAACTCCAGATACTAAGGAGCATTGTTAACCAAATTTGCTGTAGAATTTCCCAGCTGCCATTTGTTTTTTTGCCATTGCACAAATCCTCTTCAATTGATTAGTCGCTTTGGCCCCAGACTGCCTTGAGGAACTTGACACAGGTTGATGATTTCTTTCTGCAGGGTTGTTAGTGAGAAAAATTCCAATTTGTCAATAGGTGTAGTTATTTCTGTTAGTGATGATGCATAACATTGCTTGTGAATTCCCCAGGCAGTGGCTTGCAATCCAGAAGTTACGAAGCAAAATCCACAAGAAAGTAGATAGGAAAGCCAGCAAAGGAAGAAAACTACGGTGAGTTATTTTTTAAGAAAAATTTAACATATGTTGTATCTCTTCTTTTGGCATTTTGGCTATTATGTAATTTTTTCTGTTTCATCTCCTAATTCTGCCTTTAAGGATCTGAAAAACAGCTAAAACACTATTGGAGACTTTTTTGGGACTTGGTTTTTCTGACTGAAATGAAAATATTATATTGGTCACATTTTTTTGTTCCATTGTTGTAAATGGGTGGATGAAATAATATGTACATTTCCATGAAAGAGAAATAACAAGAAACCAAAGACAAGATAGTTGAAATTATCTTAGTTTTTAAAACTATGGAACTATATAAAAATTTTAAGTCTTATTTAGAATAGGATTACTGGTATATTGGCCCATTTTCATGATGTCATACATGTACACAGTATGCTAAAAAGATGTAATGAAGGACTGCAGAGAATGTTAGCAATGTGCCTAGATAAGATGAGAAATATAATTTTTTATGAGAAAATATGAAAATTTCTGGCTGAAGGAAAGCCCTCAACCCTGTGAACTCTTTAAGGAATTTCATATTAAGTATACAGACAAGAGAAGGGGCAAGAGTAGGAATCGACATTTCTATACTTTCTAAACTTAGATGCTTGTAACTCTGTGTGTGTGTGTGTGTGTGTGTGTGTGTGTGTGTGTGTGTGTGTGTGATATAATATCATTCACATAAAGCCTCAGTGTCAAAGAAACTACTTGTAATGCAGGTACACATTGAAAAAAATCTTAAACTCTTTGCGTTAAGACAGTCTTAGGCAGATAGCTAATTCCAGGTCCTTATTTTAGAGCCTGTACTATCAGTAACTTTCCTTTAGACAGATTGGGTCTATCTCATATTTTAAGAGCTTAGAAAAACCGATTTCACAACTAATTTTAGTATTTAACAACTCATCAGGAAATGTTCCTTTTTCTTTAAATTGCAGAAATGCAAAGTAGCTTTTCCTTTATCTTTTGATTCAAAGGCACTCCTTCAGTCTCAGGTTGAATTGTTATAATTTATACATTTTTCATACATGTAAGTTTGTACATCTTCTCCAGGTTCATTTTTAATGTGGTGGTTAAAAACATGGACTTGAGAGCCGCACTGCCTGAGTTTGAATCCCAGTTTTGATGCTGACTAGTTGTTACTTTGGGCAAGATACTTAAACTCTCTGTGCTAGTTTTTCATCTGTAAAATAGAGATTTTAATCATACCTGCCTTGCAGTGTTGCTGTGAGGAATAAATGAGTAAGTGTATGTGCAGCTCTTAGAACAGTGCCGGTACACAGTAAACTCTATATACGTATTTGTTGCCACTATTACTATCATTATTACTGCTATCAAATTATTCCAAGACTGCATCCATTTCCTACTCCAGTTTTCACTTACTTTGCCACTCATATGCCTTTTCTACTCTGTACCTGCCCCTTCCCCAAGGATTTAAAAAAGAATGTTATTAATATTGCTTTATAAGTGACCAGGCTGAATGATTACCTTATTCTTTAATTTTGGATTTAGTTTTTTTCTCCAGTACTGTACTTTTAAAATTACAGCCTTATGAGGCCATCCATGTTCTCTAGAAAGAAGAGCCCAGGATTTTAAATCAGGAGACTTGGGTTCAAATCCTGGCTCTGTCTGGCTGTATGATTTTGGTTGTTCTTTATTCTCTGACCCTTACTTTTCTTATTTACTTAGTGATAATAAACCCTACTTTAGAGATTTGGTTTGAGGATTAATGTAAGATAATATGTAAATATCTGGCATAGTAGGCATTCAAAAATGTTCGTTTCTTTGGTTTCTCTTATGTTTATCTATTGATATTTCTATTGCAAATACAGGCTTTTCAAAAGAATTGAGAGGGAAAAAGCCATTTCTACATTATTGTATTTTTATGAATTTGGGGGGACAAATAATTATATTTGTATGCCCCTTGAGGGCAAGAATTGTGCTACTTTGTCTTTTAAGACAATTCTAAACTTATTATCTGGTATACTGCTTGTAGACATTAGTCAGCCAGAAAATGATATTGGATGATTATGATAGTAGTAAAATTGAAATGCTCATCAGGTGTTGAGAAATGGTATAACTGTAAACATAAAATATATTAAGAAATCTGGATAAGTGTTAGAGAAGTAAGCACTTCTCTAGCATGGCAAATAACTTAGGAGAACATGGGCCTATTGTTTCAAAAATAAGAGTTGTTATTTATCAGGTTGAAAGATAAAACAGGATTTTATTTGAATAACAACTGCTTTTCTTATATTAATTGATTAAGCTAATCTCATTAAGCTATTCATTAGAGATCTGTGTCAATGAAATTAAATACTTTTGTTTTCGTGGCATTTGGTAGTAATTGAGATCCCCACAATCCCATATATTCAGAGGCATTTAAAATCTTATTTCTGGAACAGACAGACAGGAGACAGACATTCTGTTTACACAGGGCTAAAGATTAATATGGAGCCCTGGTCACCCAGTGGTTAAGAGCTTGGCTGCTAACTAAAAGGTCAGCAGTTCAAATCCACCAGCTGCTCCTTGGAAACCCTATGGGGCAGTTCCACTCTGTCCTATAGGGTTGCTATGGGTCGTCATCGACTAGATGGCAGCAGTTTCAAACATTAGTATATAATAAATGGTTTGAGTGTCCTCCCTGTTCTAGGGACCATACTAGGTTCTGGGTAAAACCCAGTTGCCTTCTAGAAGCATTTATTCTACATTGGTGTATTTTTATGAATTTGAGGGATAAATAATTATATTTGTATGTCTCTTGAGGACAAGAATTGTGCAGCTTTATCTTTTAAGACAATTCCAAACTTATTATCTAGTATAGTGCTTATAGACATTAGTCATCCAGGAAATGAATTTGAATGATTATGATAGTAGTAAAATTAAAATGCTTATCAGGTAATGAGAAAAGGCTGTAACTGTAAGCATAAAATAGATGAAGAAATCTGGATGTGTGATACTGTGTGGTAGGCATAGTCCTGGAGTAGGATTATCTGTCACAGATTGGAGGAGTCTAAGGATGCATTACTGCAAGGTGTAATGTGGGATCCTAGACTGAATCCTGGAAAATACCTACCACACCTTTGGGAATGCAGACCACTCAGGAAGACTTTCTATAAGATGCAACATCCACACTGAGCCTTGAGAGACTAGTAAGAGTTACTCTAGCAAAAGCAAAAAGAACATTTGCAAAAATACGGATTTGAGAGAGTACGTGGCCCATTTTGGGAACTATAAGTACTTTATTTTGGCAGAGACTTAATGTGAATATGGGGGAATGGCAAGAGATGAGGTTGTATGAGTAGGCAAGTGCTAGACCGTGGCCATGCTAAGAATTTTGTATTTCATTCTGTAGACGATAGTGAGTCACTGAGAGATTTTAGGCAGAGGAATGTTGTCATCACATTTGCATTTTAGAGGGATAGTTCTAGGGGTTTTATAGAAATGGATTAGAAATTTATAAGAGCAAGGGCTGGCATGAATAGGATTGAGAAACATTTATGAGGGTAAGTAGTTGGTACTTAGGAGTGACAGTGTGGGGAGTTAAAGGAAACTGAGAAGGTTAGAGTGCCTCCCAGGGTTTCCGAGGGAACTGGATGGATGGTGGTATCATTCATTGATATGTAAAAGGAAGCTACAAAGAGGAAATAATTTGTTTTTTGAGAGAGAGAGTAGAATAGGTTCAAAATATGTTGAATTTGACACAACTTTGAGAAAATCAAGTTCAGAGATAAATTTTTGAGTCAAAAGGGGATATAGGTATTAGTTGATATTTTGGAAACAATTGCTATTTCCCAAGGAGTGTATAGGGTGACAAGAGTATACAGTGATAAGAATAGAACCCTGAGGAATGTGAACATACATGAGAGAAACAGGAAGAGAGCCAATAAAGAATGCCAAGAAGGAATGGTCATTGAGCTGCAGGATAGGAGGGAGTGCTGTAAAGTGCAGGGAAGGAGAATGTTTAATAAGAGATTAGAAGTGCTAGATATGTCAGAGAAATCAAGCAGGATAGGGAAGTTTTATCTGTGATCACATTTCTCCAGGCATGAGTTGCTGTGGGTTACTGTAGGAGCCCAGAAACCACAAACTAAGGAACTGTATATACCTGAAAGACCTTTAGAATTTCTGCATAAACTTATACTTGATTGGTTTGTCTCATGAAAACCTTTTGAAATATAGTTGATGCACCAGCAGAAGGTCATGTGCAATTCCAGTTATTAAATGTAGAGGGAATGCGGGAAATACAAAATCACCACTAGGCAAACACCATGGTAATCATTGTTGCAGACTAGATCCACCAATGGACAAGGTTTATTTGCATGGTCTCAAAGTATCTCTCCCAAGGTATTTTATCAGTTACAAAGGGAAGAACAGTAACTTTTCAGTGGAGTAACCCAGCAGATCCTACCTTAACCAAGTGCTCAAGATTAACAACACCAGCAATAAGACTTATCTATTCCCTTGTGTCTTCAGTAGAAGGACATAACATCATTTTTGTGGTATTCTTGCCCAAAATGCATAACTCAAACTCCTCATGAGAAAGCATCAGACCAATCCAAATTGTGAAACATTCTATAAAATAATTGACCTATACTCATCAAAAGTGTCAAGGTCGTGAAAAACAAGGAGAACTGAGGACACAGCAATCAGTGTGAGATCCTAGATAGAATCCTGGAAAAGAAAAAGGACACTAGAGTAAAAATTGGTGAAGTTTGAATGTGGTCTATAGTTTAGTTAATAGTATTGTACCAGTGTTAATTTCCTGGTTTTGAGGAATTCCACTGTGGTTATGTCATTTGTTAACATTAAGGGAAGATGAGTGAGGTGTATACTTTAAGTCTCTACTGTTTTTGCAAATTTTTTGTAAGTCTGAAATCACTGCAAAACTAAAAAGTTTTAAAAGAAAAGTTCATGTGTTTTAATTATTTTTTGCTTTTGTCATTCATACTCACCTCTTGTGATTATAGATGTGAGGGATGTGGTCAGAATCAGAGAGTAATATTTACTAATAGCAGTTGTGATAGCTGACTAGCCTTTCTAGAAATCTCACTGTCAGGCATCGTGCTGAGCAATTTGCACAGAGGCAGAAAGAGAAAAGCTCTGAAGCCAAACTGACTAGGTTTAGAATCTGACTCTTCTACTTAATGGATTTGAGACCTTGAGCAAGTTATTTTATATCTCTGTGCTTCAGTTTCCTCATCTGTGAAAAGAGTGTGATAATGAAAGTCACATCTCATAGAGTTGTTATGCAGATTAAATGCGCTAATTCATGTAAAGAGTTTAGAGAAGTAACCCACCTGCGTTACATAGCTAGTCAGTAATAAGCTGGGATTTGAGCTAAGTGGTCTGATTCCAGAGCCCATGTTTCTAACTTCTGGCTACTGAGTTGTTTCTCTGGGCAGGACCACCTGGCCTATGCAGGCAGCAAAATGACATCGTGGCTACATTAGCACCCTATCCTAAAGGATTAAACCAAGTCGCCCTGGCTAATTGAGAATACTATAAATATCTCCCTTAAATTAGACCTCAAGGAGAGCAAGGTAGGGTGTGCCAGCTGTTGTCACTGATACTAGGTCCCACCAATGAGCAATTTTGCTCTCTGCTTCTGATAGGATAGTAGTTTAAATGATAGCAGGTCAGTAGCATCAGACCGGGCATGTCAACTTGCTGATTGGATACTAGAAAGTAATTTGTAAAAAAAGAGAAACATTTTCCTTTTTGGGTATAATTATAATTATTGATTATCAGTATTTTACTCAGCATTATATATAAGTGGATTTGATCATTATTTAATCAGACATTTATCATCTACAGTAATTAAACCTCACGCCTTTTTTCATACAAAAATTTATATATACATTGTTACGTGACCCTAATTGCTCTCCCCATACTGTGACAGCACACTCCTCCTTTCCACCCGATTCCCCATGTCCATTCGGCAAGCTCCTAACACCTCTCTGCCTTCCCATCTCACCTCCGGACAGAAGTTGCCCGTTTAGTCTCTTGTATCTACTTGAGCTAAGAGGCACACTCCTCACGAGTATCACTTTATGTCCCACAGTTCAGTCCAATCCCTGTCTGAAGAGTTGGCCTTGGAAATTGTTTTAGTTCTGAGCTGATAGAGAATCCAGGGGCCATGCTTTCCAGGGTTCCTCCAGTCTCAGACCATTAAGTCTGGTCTTCTTAATAAAATTTGAGTTCTGTACCACACCTTTCTCCTGCTCCATCTGGGACTTTCTGTTGTGTTCCCTGTCAGGGCGGTCATTGGTGGTAGCTGGGCACCATCTGGTTCTGGTCTCAGGCAGATGAAGTCTCTGGTTTATGTGGCCCTTTCTGTCTCTTGGGCTACTGCTTTCCTTGTGTCTTTGGTGTTCTTCATTCTTTACTCCAGGTGGTTGGGACCAATTGATGCATCTTAGATGGCTGCTTGCAAGCTTTTAAGACCCAGATGTCACTCACTAAAGTTGGATGCAGAACATTTTCTTAATAACCTTTGTTATGCCAGTTGACCTAGATGTCCCCTGAAAGCATGGAAAACCTCAAGCCTTTAATAATGAGATGTCTTACTGTTTGGTCTATTTTTCTACAACAAAATGATACTTATCTTTCCTTAGTATGATTGGTTAAAGGCTTTTAATACTAAAACATGCATCCATCCTCAGGAGCACTGACATGAGATGAAAATGCATTGCATTAAGTACATATTACTAAGTAGTCTTTTTAATCTGATTACTTTTTAAAGTCTGTCTTTCATCACACAGTTATTAGTTATTGAATATATTGTATTAAAATATAAAGACACTCTATAGAGCACTACCATCCAATAAAAATTAATGTGAACCACATATATAATTTTTAATTTTCTAGAAGCTGCCTTAAAAAAGTAAAAAGAAGCAGATGAAATTAATTTTAATAAGGTATTTCATTTAACCCAATATACAAAAAATATTATTTCAATAATCTGTTATTCTAAAAATTATTAGTGATATATTTTACTTTTTGTTTCCTATACCAAGCCTTCAAAATCTGATGTGTATCTTAAAATTATAGCACATGTCAATTCAGACTAGCCACATTTTAAGTGCTGAGTCACACATGGCGAGTGGCCACTGTATTAGATGGCACAACTATAGAGTATAAAAAAACCAAGCAAACCAAACCCGTTGCCGTCAAGTCGATTCAGACTCATAGGTAGTTGATATTCTTTGTCTAGAAATTGAATTAAACCTGTCTTTGGACACAATCAAGAAAAGTATTCTTTTTTCAGATGCACACTCAAGGCTTGTGAAGCCTAAAGACATTAAAAAGCATTTATTAACACTATTTATACTTTATGCTTAAACAAAAGGGTTACTTGAATATTTATACTCTCATACTCTGATGGCAGTATACATTGGCACAACCTGGAGTCCCTGGGTGGCACAAACAGTTAAGCGTCCGACTGCTAGCTGAAAGGTTGGTGGGTCAAACCCACCCAGAAGTGTCTTGGAAGACGGGCCTGTCGATCTACTTATGAAAGGTCATGTCTTAGTCTTCTAGTGCTGCTCTAACAGAAATATCACAAGTGGATGGATTTAACAAAGGGAAGTTTATTCTCTCACAGTCTAGTGGGCTGTAAGTCCAAATTCAGGTCATCAGCTCCAGGAGAAGGCTTTCTCTCTCTTTCGGCTGCTCTGGAGGAAGGTCCTTGTGATGCCTCAGTCTTCCCTTGGTCTGGAAGCATCTCAGCGCAGGAACCTCAGGTCCAAAGGACATGCTCTGCTCCCGGCATTGCTTCCTTGGTGGTGTGAGGTTCCTGTGTGTCTCTGCTCGCTTCTCTCTTTTATATCTCAGAAGAGATTGCATTAAGACACTGTCTAATCTTGTCAACTTCATCAGTATAGCCTCAACACAGTGACAGAATTTACAACACATAAGGAGATCACATATAACAACACATAAGGAAATCACATCAGATTACACAATCATACAACACTGGCAATCATGACCCGGCCAAGCTGACAGATATTTTTGGGGGACACAACTTAATCCATGACAGGTCACGACCTTGAAAACCCTATAGAGCAATTCTACTCTGCACATACCGGGTCGTCATGAGTCAGAATCAACTCAGGACAACTAACAACAATAGCAGGCAATTAAAACGACACAAATTTGGGCAGTATTTTAGCCCAATCTTTCAATTTTAAATGTGTGCATACTTTTAGATTCAGCAATTTCACGTCTTGAAATTTATCCCTTAGAAATATGTGAACAGACTTACAATAACTTATGTATAATCTTCATTTTGTCATTTGATATGGTTTAAAGTGGGGGGAGGCAGTATAAATGCCCATAAATAGAGATTGGTTAAATTATAATCCACTGACACAATGGAATATTGTGTAACCATGAAAAAGAATAGAATATGATAAGTGGTTCAGTGGAATAAAGCATAATGCAGAATATTAGGTATATTGCAATCCCATTTTCATGTTAAAATATTTATCAAGTTTATATTTGTTTGTGCATGGAAAGTGCTACAGTCAAACTTAACAGTTTTAATTAACAGCAGTTATTTCTAGGGGATAGAACTACAGGGGACTTTCCGTTCTCTATACATTCTTATTTTCATAATTAGGGAATAACAATAAACAGAGACATTTAGGAAAAAAAAGCGTGATGCACAAATTTTTTTGCATTATTATAATAGTGAAGAATTAGAAACAAATGAAGAGTAGATGTTCAACAGTATAAAAATATGATTCTTCACTCATGGCATTGTGTGCAACCATTCACATACTGTTTATGGGACAATACTTAACAATGCTAGGTGGAAAAAAAAATACAAAATTGCATTTATATAACAGGATCTCTATGTAAAACAAACAACTAACCAAAATGTTAACAATAATTGTTTATAGGTGGAGGGACTGTCTTTTTTTTTATGTGCTTTTTTTTTGTTTATGTTTCAAATTTTCTGTAATGAATTTCTACTTTTTCTGTTACTCTTGTAATAGAATAATGTTTAAGGGTTAGTATATTGCTCAAGAGCACAAGTGTATCTCCTCTTTTTTGGGGCTGTGATATAAATGACTCTGTGTTGAATTACTACTATTTACAATGTGCTGTTCTCAGACTTTTTGCCTATAGCATTAATGAAAAAGGGGAAGATCTATTTGTGAGTGATAAATACCTTGGAATTGTCCCCTATTCTACTCTGGAGCCAAATGTTCTCTGATCAGTACTGGAGTTTTTGAGCTTATAGAATGTATTTCCTTTTCTAGGTTAATAGTTACTAATGTTGTTTCCTGCTTTATTTAGGTTTCATGTCCTTAGCAAGCTGCTGAGCTTCATGGCACCTATTGACCATACGACAATGAATGATGATGCCAGGTGAGTAATAGATTAATTAGATGCCTCAAATGACTTCATGACAGTCTGATATTGACCTGTTCTACAGCCTGTTACCCTTTTCCTTTTTTCTTATCAGTTAGCCATTTGTCACTGGCATCATAGCAAGGGTCCCTGTCACAACTTTTCACTCCCATAATTACTATAAAATCTAACCAAAAATTTCCTTAAGTCTCAGTACTGTGTTGGCTTGTTTTTTGTTTTGCTTGTTTTTGTTGTTTTGCTTTGTTTTTTAACTTCAGTCAAACTGCCTAGGACATCTGAACTCCTGTCTAGGACAGAGAGGTCAGGACAGGACATGTGCTTGCTTCATGTGTTTGGGGATTTTGTAAATGTGCTCTCCTTTTAAAAATTTCTCTAGAAATGTGCATATTTTATGTTAGATTGTTGAGGTGGCTGTTGAGGATTTTTTTAAGTCTTTATACAAAAGAAAGATATACTCGCTTTGTAAAGCTGAAACAAGATAGGAATGTATACAGACAAAAATGTATGTCTACTTATAATATTACAATTCAGAGATAGCCATTTTGTTAAGAATTATTCCATCTGTATTTATTGCTTGGCATCTACTATAATGAAGAGCTTTCACTTCTCCCCCATTTAGTTACTCATTCATTTATTTATATTGATATGCACTCATCATTTCCTATTTTAGTCAGTGGGTTATAATCTATTACTGTCATTTATTTTGATGTTAAAATTGTTCCAGATTTGGCTAGTGGAAGCCCCTTCAAGTTGGCTTGCGTCCTTTTGAGATGTCCCCATCATTATTTGAGCAATTTCTTACTTTCTGGTACATCAGGATGTTCTAGGCTCATGTTATACTTTCCCTGCTCTAGCCCTGGAATCAGTTTTTTGTCTAAGAAGCCCTGATTTTTTTAGGTGGAGAATGATATTTAGAAACCAAGATCTGGGTGCTAAGGGTGCTCGTTGTTCCTGCGTGTCATTGTTTCTAGACTCTCTAGCTAGGAAATATGTGTATATACATGCACATATACATAAGAAAACCACTTTTAACATTTCAGAATATTTCTTCTCAGTCTTTATTAGTGTATATTTTTTCTTTTTTATATAATTGAAATCATATTCTACTATTGTTAGTTTTTCATTAAATATTATGTATACTGTGAGCGTTTCATATTAAAATAATTCAAAAATAATTTTAATGATTATGTCATATTTTTATAATATTTATTTATTTCACTAATTGTTGGACATATAAATTGCTTTCAATTATCATTATCATAAATAATGCTCTCGTGGACATTTTTACATACAAATCTTTGCCAGGTAAAATTATTGGTTATAATATAGGCACATGCAGGTTCTGCTGGCGTTATTCCTCAAACTACATGTAACCTTTTTATTTGAGAGTATTTAGTTTGCTACCAAATCCCATCAGATTTTCTCCTTGCTTGAAAAGTGATAGATCTGCAGGTTTTAAATGAATGCAATTATTACTAAGTTTTTATTTGATTTGTTCAATGCTTACGATGATTCTAAGTACACTTATATCTGTGTTTGTGACCTCATGCTCTCTGGTGCTTTGCAAGTTAATGCCTAGGTGTGGCTTTTTTTAATTCTTATCTGTATCTAGTTTGCTTTTAAAAGTTGCAGAGAAAAATGAATGTGTGTTAGATTCTGTTGTGGATGACATGGAAAAAAAAAAAAAACATTAACAAGAAGGGAAAACTAGATGCTTAAAACTAAACCAAACTCTGTAAGGTCATGTTGTCTTAGACATAAAATGAAACCTGGTTTAAAATAGGTTTTAAATAGAGAATAGGGACTATATGATTTTTCTTTTCAATACTAGTGACATCTTTTGAATATACTGTTACTAAATCATTTGGAAATCCGCTTCCTGTCATTCTTAGTTGGGATTTTTCTTGAATCACCTGGTGCCCCAGAGGCACCTAGTTTTCCAGAATCTTATTTATTTATTCACACATAATTTTTTTAGTGTCTACTGTATATAGACAAGAAAGATTTGAAAATGACTGTATTTAGGATTATGTTGTGCTTGGGCAGCAAGAAACATAAAACCCGACTACAGAGGCATAAGCAAATGGAAGTTTATTTTTCTGGCAAAATAATTCTAGGAGTGGTAGGCAGTTGTTGGCAGTGATTTTCACTTTTCCACGGTGTTAGGGCCAGCATCTCTTGGCTTTTACCACATGGTCCAAAATGGCTGCTGCAGTATCAGCCATGAAACATGCATTCAAGGCAGGAAGAAGAGGGAAGGAGGGTACCAGCCATACCTGTTCTTCTCTTTTATCAGAAAAGTAAAAGCTCTCCCAGAATTCCCCCAGCCAACTTTTTATATCTTATTGTCCAGATTTGTGTTACCTTGCAACTTCTAATAGAGTAGGCATGGGAGAGGAAATTGGGAATGTATTTGTTGGATAACAATCCTTGTGTTAACCACAGTGTCTCTGTGACATTCAGTATTTATGGGGAAAAAAAGGTTACTCCTTGTGGACTGTCTGATTGCTAATCATCAACGTTGTTCACCAGCTGATTTAGTCACTTAACAAGGAATTTAATACAAGTCATATAGCTGGAGAACTGAGCATTTGTTTTTACTGGAGAGCACTCCATTCCCACTGTGTTTCCTAAGGACACAGAGGCAGACATACACATTACTGCTCATCTGTGTAGTCTGAATAGGCCAGATTAATCTATGGGTAGAGTAACTGGGTATTAGCACTTTCTGCTTCTACTATCAAAACTTCCAGGTTCAGTAGACCTTGTCAGTTTATCTTAAGTCAGAAGGAGGCAGTAGTAGCTTGGCCTGTTTTGTTTTTCTTTAGAGAATTCCACAACTGGAAATAATCTTACTGTACAATTTTATGTCTTATTTTGTACATTGCAAAATATCGTTGAGGAATGGGAAACTCATAATTGCTAAAATATCAACATCACTGCATATTACTTTTCCTCAACTGAATAGTTTTGCTAAGTTACAGATGTATCATATGGGGGGGGGCAGTGAATAGAGAATATTTTTATGATTTTGAGGTGGAGAAGGCCTTAATATTAAGGGCAGAAACCATACTGTTATGTGTGACTACGTAAATCACATTTTAAAAGACATCAAAAGCAAAGTTAATCGGTAAATGATAAGCTGGAAAGAAAAAGTTCAATATATGACATATTTCATTCCTAAGTGACGAATTTTTATAAATTTCTAAGAATATGTCAATAGAATAATGGGCAAAGCATGTAAGCAAACTGAAAAGATCATAAAAGAAAAATCTCAAATGGCCAGAAAACAAAGACTTTCAACCGTATTAATCAGAGAAATATGCAAATTATAATAACGAGATTTCCTTTTTTCCTTCTTAAATGTGACAACATTTAAAGGGCTGGTAATCCCAGTGTTGATAGTGGTGTGAGGTAACAGGCACTTTCACATTCTGTGGTTGGGAATGTAAATTGGTAAAATCTTTTTGGAGGGCTATGTGTTTTAAATTTTTTAAAGTATATGAATTTGTTGACCCAGAATATCTACTTATAGAAATTGACCTGAAGAAATTAGCACTAATAGTAGAAGTGTTTGCCGACAAATAAAAAATAAAGCCCTGGTGGAACAGTGGTTAAGTACTACTGCTAACTGAGAAAGGTCAGTGGTTTAAACCCACTAGCTGCTCCGTGGGAGAAAAGACCTGGTGATCTGCTCCCTTCAAGATAACAGCCTAGGAAACCCTATGGGGCAGTTCTACTCTGTCCTATAGGGTCTCTGTGAGTTGTAATTGACTCAAAGGCACCCAGCAACAACCACCACCACCCATGGATAAGGGAATACAGTGGAGATGGAGTACAGGGAGACTTTAGTGTTTTATTTTTTATACAGCTGTTTGGCTTTAATATTTTGCCATGAGAATGGATTCAGATTAGTTGTCATTAAAAAAATTAAAAAGTAAGAAACTCTGGAACTGTCTATACCTAGTTGTTCACATGTTTATTGCTGGGTGGACTGGAGTAGAAGACACATTTTACTTTCTATTGTAAGTATTTCTGTACTGTTTGAATTTTTTACAGTAAGCTTGTATTATTTTTTATCAACAGAAAAAAATGGATATTTTCATTGTGAAAATTTTATATATGTAATTTTAAGTTATATATAAAAATGTACACATTTATAAATATAACTATAAACATATATATATGTATATATATTACCATAAAGAGGAGGTGTGAAGGTCCTGATTATTTCTCTATTGAAGTAGGTAAATGAAAGGTCTCTTCCTCGTGGTGTCTGTCCTGTGGACCATCTAGATAAAACTGTCTTTTGAAGACCTAGCTAACTTCCTTTTCCCGCTCTTTTGATTTCTTGTTCCCAGGGGCAGCTCCACCTTTGGTGTTCCTAGCTCATCCAGGTCTGGAGAGAGAAGTCCTCCTTTTTTCCTTAGTTGGTGCCTTGGTTCCAGTTTTCCATGCATATGCCTAGATTAGATTAATGCCCAGTGTTGGGAGGGTAGACAGGGAGGGAGTGATACTACTCATCACTGAATCCCCACATCCCTTGTCAGTTTGAGCTCAATACATTTGCACTGGGTTGAATTGAATTGAAACTGGCACATAGCTCTCAGTAAGGGAGAGAAAAGAGATCTTTAACACAGGTTATTAAAATATCTTTAGCCGGGGCATTGGTGGTTCAGTGGTAGAAGTCTTGCCTTCCACACAGGAGACCTGGATTCAATTCCTGGCCAGTGCACTTCATGCGTAACCACCACCTGTCTGTCAGTGGAGGCTTGTGTGTTGCTATGATGCTGAACAGGTTTCAGCAGAGCTTCCAGACTAAGATGGACTAGGAGGAAAGGCCTGGCGATCTACTTCTGAAAATTAGCCAGTGAAAACCTTGTGGATCAAAATGGTCCTATCTGCAGCTGATCATGGTGATAGTGCAGGACAGAGCAGCATTTAGCTTTTTTGTGCATACGGTTGTCATGAGTTGGAGCCAACTCAATGGCAACTAACAACAGTGAAGAAGCATTTGGATTTCTAAAGAGGTAGTGATGTCTTCTTTTGGTTTCTCCTATGATGTGATCTGTGTACTGCTATCTATTAATTTCTGCTAATACCTATTCTGCCCTCTTTTCTGGCACTAGGGATTTTTCTTTTCAGGTGATCCATGAAAAAGCCCTCCTTTTTTAATGCAGAGCAATCCAGTTGTGCCTGTGTTACCAAATTTCCCTTTTGGACATTTCTTTCTAGGTATGCTTCAGATACTGGCTTTTTAATTACCTTCATTTCATGTGCCTTCAGGTGTCCTTCTGTTGGTGAAAGTCTCAGGTGACCTCTGACACTTTATACGTGCGGTCCAGTAAAATTTTATTTGTCTCCATTCTGAGGCAGGCAGGTAGTTTCAGTGGCATGCCAGAGAAATGTTCGTAGTGTTGAAAGAAAACAAAACAATCCCATTTTGCCCACATAGTCACATGTTTGGCTGGAAGGGAGTAAGTTACCGGGAACCTAAGAAATCACTGGCTCCACTAAGCCCTCGATATTCTTGGCACAGGGCAGCTCAGTTCCCAGAGCAGCTACTGTTGGCCCTTCAGGGTCATCTTTGCTAAGAAGGCAAGGCATCGGGTGAGATTGTAGTTAGTTTCAGCGGGCTGGGGAGAAGGAGAGCTTTGACATCTCATTGGTAGAGAACCCTTCTAAGCATATCGTCACCCCCTAGGGCAAGTTGAGACATTGCCTGCACGATTTATAGGGTTGCTGTTCACTTCTCTATGGAAATTAATTTAAGCTTATCAAGGATGTTTTAGAAACAGAGCTTACTTACATGTTATGAAATCCCTGGAGTCCTGTTAGACCAAGGGGAGTCTGAAGTAAACATTCATTTGTTCTTTTATTGTAGTTTTAACAAAATGAAGAATTGAGGGGCTATGGAAATAATTGGCTGTTTTTTTGATAGACCCTCTGAAGCAAACTTTTAAAGAAGTGATTCTTTTTCTTCTGTTGTGTTAATGTAGGTCAGATAGTACAATGCTAGTGTGACAAGTAGGAGACAAAATAGCGAGTAAGACCTCTGAGAGAGATAAAGATGTGTTTCTCAAAACTGGCCACTCACTCACATCTGGGAAAGGGAACCCATGTGAACTGCTTTCTCTGTGGCATGGGTGTTGGTCTGAGCAGCACCAGTCAGCTTGGTGTATGCCAGTGAAAACTAGTGTTTTACCTTGCATTTACCTGCTGCTTCAGGGATGGGTTATTAGATAAACCCTATTATGGTACTGGAGCCTTGGTGGCACAGTGGTTAAGAGCTCAACTGCTGACCAAAAGGTTGGCAGTTCAAATCCCTCAGCCACTCCTTGGAAACCCTATGGAGCAGGTCTACTCTGTCCTGTAGCGTTGCTGTGAAACAGAATCCACTCGACGGCAACAGGTTGTTTTTTTGTTTTTTTTTTTTAATTACGGTACTGTCCTTTAAAAGCATAGGTTATTGTATTTCCTAGGTAGCTTTCATTTCTTACTACAAAGATGGTAGCAATATTAATGTTTTATAGGTACTGCATTCCTTTGCAAAAGCTTAAATTCTCAACAGGAACAAGAATTTCAATTTTAGCTCTTTACTCCCTGCTGCCCCAAATTTAAAAAACAAAACAAAACAAAGTTTCTCCATTTGTTTTATGAAGCTGCTGGCATTAAAAAAGAACAAGGAGATGATCCTTTAATGCTAAATACTAAGTACCAAATACATTATTGTTTTACATCTAGAGTTTTAGAAAAGAAATGTACAAATGTAATCCAGCCTTGTAAAGTGCTTTGTCAACATCACTGCCACGTTGTTCTTGAGGTACTTTGGTATAATAGAATTTGTACAGGCAGTTTATCTTAGGCTTGCCATTTTTGTTTGTGGGTCTGCACCCTAAATATGGGCGTATTCTTCCACTCTACCAACAATATTCTTTTCCTCCAATTGGTACTCAGAGGTTCCTTAAACCATTTTGACTCCCCTTGGCCTACTTTACCCCTTTATTTAATAGAAACAGGCACTGAATCATGGTGAAGTATCCTGGTGTAGTTGCTCAACATTTGAGAGCGCATCAGCTAACAATCCCAGAAGTACCCCTCCATAGAGCCTTTCCTGTTGGTTAAAAACTTGCAAGCAAGAATGGCTAAGATGCAGTTGTTTTCTCTGAGGCTTCTTATCTCCCAGGAAGACACAGGTTATTCTGACAGGAGAAACAAGTCTGTGCAAATATGCAACACTGATCAAATCAGCAGGAACAAGAGCAATATTTTAACTGGTGCTACCTTTTACCAGCATCATTAAAGGCTCCCATTACTCTTTTATTAGAGGTTCCCTCTCTTCCTTATCAGATTACAGAATGAACATAACTCATGGCAGTGATTTGATCTCTTGTTAAAGAGGATTACAGCTTTGCATTAACTTGGATTGACACGGTTTATAATTCGTTTGTTGATACTCAGGCGGGAGATGTCACATGTTTGACCCCCCAGCAGTGCTGAGGGGAAAGGACCCCATATATCATCATTAAAGATGGCGTCCGACACAGAGATATGAGGCATGGGGCCTTCCGCCTCCAGTAATGTCAGAAAGGACAAAGGAAGCACTCTCAAGTTCAAACCTGAGACTTGGGCCAGAGTTTTAAAGCTGGATTGAAAAGAAAATACTGCTATTGTTTTCTTCTATTTTCCCTACTTTGCTACTGTTCCATTTTTATACGATTCTAGAGAATTTGCATTCTCAGACTGAAGTTTTGGTACCCAACAGAAGGTAGATAAGAGCATATCTTCTAAAAAGAGACTGTAGATGCTGAACAAATGAATCCCTCCTCAGAACGGGGCTTCTTGAATATAGTTCTCCTTTCTGATACCACATTCCAGTAATTTCTTCCAAGGATTATAAATCCTTCTTATCCAAAAGAGTATTTCACGTTCTTTAAAATGAGTATAAATGTTTCTCTTAAGGATTTATAGCTGTTTTTAAGTTCCTTTATTTTATTATTATTGTTTTTCTAAATATGCTAAAATAGTTTATAGATATTGTATTAATCACAAAGGAGTAACTTGCAAATACAGAGGCAATAGGTAAATGTTTTCTACCTTTATTTATGTTATCCATTTGTACCTTGGAGCCCTGGTGGCACAGTGTTTAAGCGTTTGACTGCTAACCAAAATGTTGGCAATTCAAATCTACCAGCTGCTCCTCGGAAACCCCATGGGGCAGTTGTATAGGGTCTCTGAGTCGGAATCAACTCAATGGCAACATGTTTGGTTTGACTTATTCATACTTACTTAGTAACCGATTTTCCCACAGAGTGATCACTGAGCCAACGTTAGGTTGCTAAGATATGTAGCATTTATTCTTTGCTCTGACTTATCCAGCCAAAGTCTGTCACCCTATTTCTGATTGGCAATGAAATGACATAGAATAATGTCACATTTCACATACTGAGTATTTACTATATGCCAGGCACTGCACTAAGCCCTTCTGGTAATTTTCATTTAGTTCTTAATAGAAACCAGTGAAGTGGTTGTCATTATCTGTACTTTACAGATAAGAATACTGAGGCATAGAGAAATTAAGTAACTTGTGCGAGCTAAATGGCAAGTAAGCAGTAGAGCTGGTATATGCATCCAGGAGTGTGACTCCTAACCCTGCCACTGCTTCCAAGAGATAGCAAGCTTTTTAGAAGTGTGTGGGAATGATGTGCCAAAGGGAAGCCCCTTCTCCCTCCTCCCAATACACATACACAGCCTTTCCTCAATTAAAAATTTGTTTGAATTCGAATGATTTTTCTTCCTTCCCTCCCTCCTTCCCTTCCTTTCTTCCTTTTATAATAGAGACTTTCTGTATAGGAGGTTTTGCTTATCAGTTGTTCACATTTTAGTGTAAATCACTGAATTCCCAAACCTGTTCTCATGAATGGTTATATCATTCTTCTGGTTACAAAGATCCTAAACCTCAGACTTATAGGGTCACCATGAGTCGGAATCAACTCTTGGCCCGCAACAACTGCAAACCTCAGAACTAACTTTAAATTCTGATCTAGTATATTCAGTCACTTCACTCTGAGAATTCTAAGTCTTGTCATTCTCAGGCTCCTGTCACCTAGTTTGCGTAGAGACAGTATCTTTTTCCCCTATAATTAAAAACAATTTATGTTTATGGAAGAAAATTTGGAAAATACAGAAAAGATAAATTAATCTGTCATCCTGCTATTGAGAGTTGAACATGATTAAAACTTTTATATGTTTTCTTAAAGATTTTTTATTTGTATGTATTTTAATCAGATATATATGTGTGTTTGAATCCTTTTTCCCCCAGCTAACTTTATATTACAAGCATTTTTGATGCCATTAATTTTTTAAAATTTTATTGTTGAGAATATACGTAGCAAAACATATACCAGTTCAACTTTTTCTACATGTACAGTTTAGTGACACTGATTACGTTGTTTGAGTTGTGCATCCATTCTCACCTTCCTTTTCTGAGTTTTTCCTCCCCATTGACATAAACTCACAGCCCCCTAAGGTTCCTATCTAATCTTTTGAGTTACTGTTGTTAATTTGATCCCATATAGATAGCTCTTAAAAGAGCATAATGCTCAAGGCAGACATTTTTTACTAGTTAAGCTAAACTGTTGTTTGGTTTTAAGAAGACTTCAGGGAATAGTTTTGGTTTAGGGTTTAAAGATTATCTCAGGACAATAGTTTCAGGGGTCCAGCTAGCTTTCATGGCTCCAGAAAGTCTGGAGTCCATGAGAATTTGAAATTTGATCAGGATTCTTAATTATTTTTAAAAGTAGTTTAGTAACTTTATAATATTCTATTAAGGAATATTTATTATTTATTGTTGGACATTTAGGTTGTTTCTGGTTGTTTTTATTTCCCTTTAAGTAATACTGCAATGAGTGTATTTTTTACTGCGTTCTATGAACTGTGTTATAGTTTTTGCTTGTGTCTTTAGAATAGATTCTTAGAAGGGTAACTCTTGGGTCAAAAGTATAAACTTTCTAATGATTCTTGATGAGTTTTACTAATGTACATACCCCGTATGCCCCCAGCTGAGGCTTATGTCATTGTACCTTTGCTAATATGGAGAGGTCTCTTCTAAAAGGTATTTATTATTTATAAGTTAATAGTAAATGACACTTTATTGAGCACCTACATTGTGCTCGGCACTGGACTAAGTATCTAATGTTTATTTTCTTATTTAATAGTAAAGTTGAATATATATAAATTGTTTAATATTTATTAATTGTATTTCTGTTCTAATTCTTTGCCCACTTTTCTCGTTGTTTTTCTTTTCAATTGAATGTGTTCTATATGTGATGGTTATACCCCATATTTCATGTTTTTTGTAGATATTTTTTCCATTTTGCTTGTCTATTGGTGTCAGTTATTTTTATTCATTATGTATAGGTTTTCCTTTTTTTGTATAATCAAATATATAAAAACTTTTTTTGGGGGGTATTTTTCATTGCTTTTATGCTTAGGCAATCTCTCCTATATCCCAGGATCAGTTATTTACCTATAATTTCTCTTAGTTTTGTCTGATTTCTTTTCTTTTAATCTATTTGGTACTTTAATATATTATTCAGTGGTCTATACTTTGCATTTCTACTGCTTCTTCTTGAGTCCAGTCTTTTTTTTTTTTTAACTTCCACGTAGACTATTGCAGTAGTCGCCTCTTGACCGCCAGTCTCTGATCTAATCAGTTCTGTTTATTGTTGCCAGATTAACCTTCCTAAAATATCACTTTGAGCATGCTACTCACAGCCTATAGAATAAAACCCACACTCTGAAGCCTGCTACTCAAAGCCTTCAGTGATTTGTCAGCCTGATACCTTTTTCTCCTTATCATCCGTTTCAGTACTCACACCCTTTGTGCTATCCAAGGTGGGCCCCTGCGATTCCCAGAACACACCTATACCCGCCACTGGTATTTGTGCCTTCTGCTCACTTGCTCTGGAGCCCGTTCTCACCCCCACCCCTCGCTGAGAGGGAGGCTTTCTCCTTTGAACCCCTATTTTACTTACATCTTTCTAACGGTATATATTGTTGTTAGGTGCCATCTAGTTGGTTCTGGCTCATTGCAACCCTATGCACAACAGAACGAAACACTGCCCGGTCCTTCCCCATCCTTACGGTCGTTACTGTTTGAGCCCATTGTTGCAGCCACTGCGTCACTCCATCTTGTTGAGGGTTGTCCTCTTTTTCACTGACCCTCTACTTTACCAAGCGTGATGTCCTTCTCCAAGGACTGGTCCCTCTTGGTCCTGGTTACATGTCCACAGTACCTGAGAGTCTTGCCATCCTCGCTTCTGAGGAGCATTCTGGCTGTATATATTACAGTTCACGAAAGGACTTATTAGAATTCTTTTCTTGCTAAGACTGCTAACTTCTAAGTCAAAGTGGTATGTGTCTGTTTACTGAAATCTTGTAGCATTTGATATTAAGGTTTTATGCTCATACATTTGAATAATATATTTTGATTCCCATTGTGTCTTGCCTTAATATGTAACGCATTTGTATCATGAGTACTATTTGCAAAACATTTATTTAAGGCCCTTTTCCAGTGGCTGTCAGCCTTCTCTAAGCTAGAGAACTGATTCAGGTTTCATGAGCGCATGCTATGCAGTGTGACCCTGAGGAAGAAGCTCTCACGTATGCCTTAGTTTCCTTTTATAAAATGAAAACAGTTCTTCTTGCTCACCAGATTCTTGAGCATGAAATGTTCTTTCCAATTTTTTGTTTCTGAGGAGTGTTTATAGTGTAATCTGTATGGATAATTATTTAAATAAACAGAATCTGTGTTTTCACATGTCTGTCTATAAAGTCCCTCAGTATTCCTTTGCGTGAGCACAGACAGTATAGCACTCTTCCGTTTCCATCATTTCCAAGAGTGTATACCCTAAACTTTGTTTCTTCTTGTAGGTTTTCTCCTCCCATCTTAGCTGTGATACTTCTAATAGGTTTGGTTTCTGGTAGCCTTCCTACAAATTATTAGTTAGCATGGAAATATGGAGCATGCAGACAGGGAGGGCCCTGTGGTGACCAGTTACAGCATTAGGTCAGTTTTTTGGACCACTTCCAGAATTTGGTTTAAGGAGAAAACAGCCCTGGAATGGGTTCTGTATGTGGATTGTTTTGTTAGTTGCCCTCCAGTCGATTCCCGCTCATGGTAACCCCATGTGTACAGAGTAGAACTGTGCTGCATAGGGTTTTCAAGGCTATGACCTTTCAGAATCAGATCTCTAGGCCGGAGGGTGGGTTCAAACCACCAACCTTTCGACTAGTAGTTGAGCGCTTAACCGTTGTGCCTCCCAGGGCATTAGCAAGGCATAATGGTCCCTGGTTACCTTTTGTGATTTTTAGTGTTAGTACTAAGCGTCAAACCAAAAAGGGGTATTTACATAAAGGGCAATGCCTTGCTGTACTTTGAGTTCAAGTTGCTGGGAGAGCAGCATTTATTATGGGAAACTATTTCTAACTGTCCTGGGAAATGAGGTCTTAAATGAACGATAACCATACCTTGTGTTTTATCCACTGTCTCCCTCTGGGGAGCAGAGCACTTTATAAACATTAACTGTTTTACCCTCTGGGCACCTCCTCTTAAAAGGTAAATAAAGGCTCTTTCTTCTCCAATATAGATGAGGAAACATCAGTCCAGAGAGGGAAATTACTTGATCAGAGGCAGGTGAAGAGTTAGTAGACCGCAGGGTGTTCGGAGTCTCAGTAGCCGACTGCCACAACGGTGGTGGCTGCCAACACCCAGGAGACAGCATTCTGTGTGGGTCCTCTTTCTGCTTCTCGGGAGGAGGGTGGGGGCTGGGCCTTTTGTTGCTTGTGTGAGATGTGAAATGCTGCAAAGAGGAGCAATTGTTCTTCAGTGCTTTGTGCTCCTTCATAAGAAAGAAGAAATCAATACACATTTTCTCATACATGCTCTTGGCAGCGCTCCGCCTGCTCTTTTCCAGATCCTGATCTTGCAGAGGGAGGCACAACTGTGCAGCCAAACGGACTCACTAGCTTTCAAGTGAAGAAATGCAAACTGCTCATTTTGCACTTGGCAGTCAAGCTTTTTAAAGCCAGTCATATGACCTGCTGAGGTAATCGACTTGCTGACTTGTTACTAGCTGGTAAAGCTGGAAGCGGGGGAGGTTGCCCTGCTGCAGACATTCTGAAGGCATCACTGTGCCGTTTCCTAAGTTATCTTGGTGGGGTAAGTTCCAGAAGCTGAGGTGTCCCGGTCAGTACGCCTGGGGAGAGTTCAGCTGGCAGATGTCTAGGACAAACCTTCCTTTTCGCAAATTTCTCTCAGATTTCCAAAGGAAGGAAGGAAGTTCTTTGAAGGATACTGGGCAGCAGTTTGCATTTCATCAATTAATACAAGTGAACTATCCAAACAAGAGCCCTGTCTCAGGGCAGCTTTTATTTTTTAATCAGAAAATGTGGCATTGATTTCTGTAACTTTGTCTCATAACATTAAACAGTTAAGTATAGGACATGAAGAACAAAGAATTTGCTGCCATTAGTAACAGAAATGGTAGTTTAGGTAGCAGAATAGCCTTTCAGGGCTAGGGGTGAGTTCAGGTTTAGTCTGAATCAGTTGGAGTATCTCGGTGACATGTGGACACTGGAGCCCTGGCTGTGGGCATCCTCCATAGAGGAGCTTGTTAGAGTCGAGCATGGATCAGATGACCAGGGCCAGGAATTGAGACAGAAGAGAGGAGGGCTGAGAACAGAACCAGGAGGTTTATGCTTCTGGGCCAAGAGGAAGGTAAAAAAGACAAGGAGGTAGGATGACAACCAGGAGCATAGAAAGGCACTGAACTCTGAGGAGAGTTTCAGGATGACTGTGGCTGGTCAGCAGCGAGTCGGGCATGGTGCGAAGTGTCCAGCAGTAGTATCTTTATGTGGACATGAGCTGAGCTAAGCCCATGGCTTGGTCTTACAGAGTTTGTGCCTTCTGTGTATTTGCTCAGTAGTTGCTTCTTTGATGTTTGTATTGGGACTGGCTTTATAAACAAGTCCCCCAACTTATTACCAACAGTAATAGCAGGATGCCTTGTGGGAACTCTGTGGGTTGACAATAAGTAGTACCCTTGCTAATTTCTGTGTGGTTTGACCCCCTGAAAGTAGAAGTTAAACTGGAACTGAGACATGTGTCATATGCTGCCCCACAGGCCCTGGGTCGCTGGGCACCGGGCTCCATGTGGATATAAATGTAACTTCAGTGTCAGTCTCACCTTCCTGCTGCTGGAAGAAGTGATTCACCTCCAAGCAGTGAAGCATCCCCTGGCTTTTAACAGGAGCTGTTAGAGGGGCTGCTGTTTGAACAAGGAGCTTCATCTTCCTGAAGCCAGCAGTCACAAAACTGTAAACACAACACTGGCCAACTCTATTGCCAGGATCGCAGTGGCTTGACGTTAATATTAAACAGCTCAGCAAGGCAGAGAGCTCTGCGGCCCAGCTACAGAGTAAAAATAAAGAGAAAACCCTGCTAAAAGCAGTGAGATGATTTGTCGTCTTTCCTTTGTGAGGCCGTTTGTCTTTTCTCACATCAAATCTGTTATAAAACAGTCAAACTGTGAAAGTGGAAGTCATCCCAGGAATATGGAATATTAATGCCCAGGAAAGGAGGCTCCATCCCTTTTGTCTGAAGAGGGCTCCTCGTCCCCCCGCCCTTTTTTTCCAAGTCCACCAAGGTAAGTTATTATATTTTTAAAGAATATGAAAGACTTGAAGCTAGTAGTAGGGATGATGGAATTTTCAAGTATTTTTCTTCCTTTGTTAAAGTGGAGTGAATTTGTAGCTGACCTGAAGAAGAAGGGGTACAACTGAGGAGAAAGCCTTCACAAATTTAACCCTAGTTCCCTTCTCACCTCGCCATCTTCCTCCCCCACCCACCTTCTTCCCCATCCTTTCAGTTTCTTTGTTTGGGGCCTCAACCTGCTTCTTTGAACATTTATAAATCTCCTGTCTGTCTGATCTTTAGGAGACAGACCAGAGGCCACATGTCACCATCTGTAATTTAAAGCTGTGGGGCTAAAAGCATTTGCAGAGGTTTAAAGGACCTAGTTCTGACCTGACCAAAAGAGCGAATTGAAACAGACCTTCCAGAGTCTCCTTCAGGCACTGGGGAGGATGGAGATGAGAGCAGACACACTAGGAAATTTATGGGCACAGTTTGCTTGGAGCCACGCACCAGCCTGGTCCACTTAGAAATGAGTCGTGTGCTGCCACCTTGTGGCAGATATGGGCAGCTGTGGCTTGGCTGTTTTGGAGCATTGTGAGTTCAGCTAGTGTCTGATCAGAGATGTGCCTTGTGTGTGGGTTTAGGTAATTAGTGAGAGAGAGCCTATTCTTTGAGTTACTGTCTGGTACTTTTCTAACTTGATCCTGGTAAGAAATAAGTCTTCATGAGAAAGGTTGCTTTCTTTTCTTTCTACCTAATTTCTTGGTGTCTTGTTGGTGTGGAATTGTGATGAGTTTCAGGAAAGAAGCCTGCTTTTGTTGTTGGGTGTGTTGGGAGAAGAGTGAGGGAGAGTTGAGCAGCAGTCTTTCTGCTACATTCAGGAATCGTAAATTTTTTGCTGTCAAAGTTTTTGCATGTCATTCTGACTAAATAAGAAGAGCTGCGTCTGACTCTTTACTTGGATTCTCTTCCTAGTGCTTCAGTCTTCCTGAGAAACTGAGTTCTAGGTGTGTCACCTGCCTCTGACCCTGTTCTGTGACATGCACGGGCTCACCCTCTACCGTGCGGCCCCAAAGAGCACAGGACAATTTCATTTCCCCGTTTAGGCCATAGAGACGTTTCTCAAGCATCTTTCTCTCATTTGTGAAGTCATTGCCACAGAGTAGCATGGCTTTGAGTCAGAGGAAGTAGAAGGAATGAAAGATTAAAGAAAGGTTCCATTTTATCTCTAGTGTTAGTTGGGAGAAGACTAGAATTCAGATGGGTCCTTTGACATGACCCGTGGGTGTTAGCATGTTGGCTACTATGTTTCATACAGTTTTTCATGATCATAGGTGATAAAGCTGTTTGTGTGTTGGGGACTTTCCTTAATGCTTTATGTTTAAAGAAGATATGTCACCATCTTACTGATGAGGAAGCTAAGATTCAAAGGGGTTAAATAAGTTGCCTAAGGTCAGAGACCTAGCAAGGATCTGAGCCAGAAGCCAGATCCAGCTCTGGCTCCCAGTGACAGCCCTCTACACCTATTACACCTGTGGTTAAGTGTTTGGCTGCTAGCCAGAAGGTAGGCAGTTCGAATCCACCAGCTGCTTCTTGAAAACCCTACGGGGCAGTTCTACTCTGTCCTATACGGTCACTGTGAGTCAGAATCAACTTGACGGCAGCGGCTTTGGTTTGGTTTATACGCCATATAAAAATGATTTAGTTTAGGTGACTGTTACCATTTAGGGGTTTCTGTTTAATTTTTGCTTCTCATTTGATCAAGCATGTAACAAAAGAAAATGGTTGTTGGTGATCTCTAGGCATCTCTAAGAGGAAAACAGAGCAGCGAGTGGTCTTTGCCCACTGGCCCACTGTCATTTCTGCAGTGGCCTGACTGGTAGAACAGAGGTGTGCATTTTACTGGGGGCATGCCTTCATTGCCTTTGGTATACGTCAAGTGATAATTGGTAAGATATCTGTCTCAGTAGATACTTGGAATGTGCCAGGCATTTAGGTAGACACAGAACAGAGAGACTGGAAACTCTGAAGACAAGGAGAGGCCTGTGTTCAAAATAAAGGAGGTAATATAGTCCTGCCCTGCCTGCTTTGGGATCTTTGGCAAACTGGAGGGCTTGGAGAAGTTCAGTCAGGATGTCAAAAAGACTTCGAGGTTAGTCACAGCAGGAATGGAAGGAACTGAGGCCAATTGACCTAGAAAAGAACAGATTAATTAGTTAAAGGAAGACATTAAATAGTTGAAGTGCTGCCACAGCAATCAGCCTGGACCCTCTCCTGCTCTGGAGGGATAAGAGCCATGGTGGGCGTGAATTACAGGAAGCAGAGTTGGGTCCAGCATGAGGAAGAATGTTCCCCGTGTCTCTTGAATGGAGCAGGTAGGCTGTCCTAGACAGGTTTACTGGATATGTTCACGGTAACAATATCCCTCCTACCTCGACTTCTGCTGTGGCTTTCATATCTTTGTGATCTTCCACAAAATTTAACAAAGTTCAAATAGGCATTCAAATATTTTTTATTAATTTATTATACATTTTTGTTACACTTTGAGGTTAGGGACCACGCATACCTAATACATGTTTATAAGCTTCCACGGTGTTAGTAAATAAATTGTTTCCCAAAGCTAGATGTGTGAAAAAAGGCAGGCACCAGTAACATGACAACTGGTTTTTAAAAGCACACGTGTGTCACCGCAGCCATGCTGGTCAGTGCAGAGCAGGCGTACGTGTGAACATCTGCACCAACCACACCTGTGCTGGCTGCTCACAAGGACTCTGAGATGATCAAGACTCTACCAGACATAGGCGGTGTTGGATTTGCAACCCTGGCTCTGACTTTCCCTCAGTGTGCCTTCTCGTTTTTCTCCGATTCTTAAATGTATATGTAATTGACTGAGTGACATTCTTGCCACACCACCTCTGTGTGGAGGACAGGTCCTCATTCCTTCAGGGCACACACACAGAGAGGTAGAGGATTGGAAAGGAAACAAGGGCCAGGGTGCACTGTGAGATGTCTTGTATATTTAGAGACAGACACACACACATACACCCCGTGAAGCAACAAATGAACGATTTCAAATTAAGGGAAAATAATGTGTATAATTTTAATCAAGAAAGTAGCAATATTGTCTCCACTGGCATGTTTGGTAGACTGGCTCAGAACCCTGACATGTAATAGTCGCTTGGAGAATATGATATACTTTTGGAGACTGTGCAGGTTTCTTTAGGGAGCCGTGGAATTGCTTGCTTTCCGCTCTCCGCCTGCCTCTGGCCAGGAGAGCGGGTAGGGAGAGCCCAGAGGATGTCTGGGAGGCTTGGGGGTTTCCAGGCAAGAGTAGGAGGCGTGTCGTGTTCTGGAGAGCAGACGGTACAATTCCTTTGCTGTCCCAGACACTGCAAGCTACTGACCTAGCAAATTGAAAGCCCCACACAGATCATTTGCAGGTTTAATATGCTCCTTTGTACTGTTTGCCCAAATAACATCATGAAAGACAATGATGTGTGTTGTATCTGGTGAGAGTACACATGTGGAACTGAGGGAGCGTGTTTGGATACACACGTCTGTGGGCCGTGCTGTCACACACGCACACCCCCATTTCATTTAGAGCCCTTTAAAACCTCATACGCCACTGAAGTGATTGCCTTTCACAGCTAGCTAGACTGGGTGCACTTTAAGGCTTTTTCAAAGAATCACGTAATAAATAAGCTGGATTCTTACACACACACACACACACACACAATCTGTCTTTATGGAAAATGGCTGCTAATCCATGATCATTTTTTTCCAGAAACAGGTTTTATGATAATATAGTAAAAATATTAAATTAGAAAATGCCTCACTAAGGGTGATAAAACCCTACTACAGTCCAGATAGGTAATTATCCCCTCTACAGTCTAAATGACGGTTTAAAAGAAATAAAAATGTTAGTGCTCATTACTTGCTTTTGTAGGTTGTAATAAAGGGTAAGTTAAATTTTAATTCAAAGAAGAGCCCTTGCTGTCGACCTTCTACCTCAGGTCCAAGTCCTGTTAATTACTCTGTATGTAGGCTATTCTCCTGCATGATACCAACATTAGTATGATTTCTACAATGGGCATTCCCACTGGCCATTGAGACCAAGGTGTGGAGGGGAAAGGGGGAGGCATTGCAGCTCAGTGACTCAGATCTTGATTCTTAATGTGATAGAGAGGAGGTGTTATGTATTTTGAAAAAACCAAGTTCATTATGCATAGCCTTAAGGGGCCCTCAAGTATTAAAGTATATACTTACCCTGGAGAATTGGATGGAGACAAGGTTAACCTGAAGGATTGATAGTTTAGCTTCTCTGCATGGCTGAACCCTGGTGAGGAAAGACGCTGTAGGGGGAAAGCGCTCCACACGGTAGAAGGCAGCTGGCTCAGGCCCATGGTGACTTTTTTGTTGTCTGGTTTTGGGTTTTCGTTGTTTTTTTGGGCAAGGGATGGGGTAAGGGAGATAGATGTGCTCTGTTTCTTTTCAGATGCTTTGACCTTTCCTAAAGCATCAGCACCAAATCTAGCGCCTGTCTGAGTTTGGGGAAAAGCTCAGTACTTCCTACACCTCGGTCTTCATATAGGGTGCGCCAGGACTTTCCAAGGAGAAAGTAGACAGTTTTAAGAAATCCATTTCCAGGTATATGCCCTTTCCTAAGATTAGTCTGCTCGAAGATAGGCCTTGCTGGAGATGCAGGTGCTCCTGTTAGCATGTGTCTCAGAGGTCCCTGCACCCACTCTTAAACCTGCTGTGGGACATTGCCCTGGAGTGGGCAGACCTCAGAGCACCAGACACAGGGACAGTTGGAAATATTGGTGCAGGGACTGAGAAAGGAAGTGACTAAGGACTGGATAACAAAGCCCTTGCAAGTCAGATGATTTCCAGGTGTTTATTTTCAACAAAATTGCAGGAGAACCTAATTGAGTTGTTTGTCAGCTGGTTGATCATTAAAAATAATTTTTGGTGGTAGATCACCATATGATTTTTTTTGACATGTAATTCAGAAAGAATTAAGAGAATTGAGTACCATTGCTATAACAAAACTCTTCCTATCTACTTATTCAGGTGAGCAAGGTTTCTTAGCACTTATGTCTGCCAGAAAACAAGAAATAGGAATAAAATTGATGTTGAACTTTCTTTCAAAAGTCATACTCATCTATGGATATGTAAACAAATGGAAGGGAAAGCATTTATTTCATTAAGAGATGCATTTCCAATAACATTTTTACATATTTATGTATATTAAATTTTTACTGATTATAAAACATTGTATTATCATCTTATTTCATATATATATTATCCTGATTATAGTTGTAATGATAACCCAATCCAGAAGACTTTTTTATCACTTAGAGCCTTATGATTTCAAGAAATTAAAATTTTTTATTTCAGTTTTTAAATTCCAAAAAGTGTTTCTAGCTTCACAGATTTATTTTGTGGCCAACAAGTATGATAGCGTGATCAATAAAAGACTTTCAAGTATAATACACTCATATTAGGACAAAATTCTGTAGGGAAAAGTCAGATGAAAATACAAATTTAAAAAGATGATGTAAAATTTTCAACGCTTGAAGAGCGTGGTCATACATTATTTAAATGATGATGTGTATCAAATCAGTGTGGACTATAGATGCCATTGGGTGCATATAAAAGGGGGTGTAAGAGTTTTATTGTAAAAGTTAATATTCACAACATTCTGGTAATTATGGAGCCCTGGTGGCGCAGTGGTTAAGAGCTTGGCTGCTAACCATAAGGTTGGCGGTTCGAATCTACCAGCTGCTCCTTGGAAACCATATGGGCCATTTCTACTCTGTCCTGTATGGTCCCTATGAATTGGAATCAAATCAATGGCAGTGGGTCTGATAATTATATCCTTTGTGACTATTTACATTTAATGTATAAATTTTATATGTCAACTTAAAAATTTGTGAGGGAGATGCATGGTTTTATACAGTTCTTTTAGAGGGTGTATAAGCAGAGATTGGGAGAATCCGCTCTAGATTCTACCCTGTGACTGTTTTTCCCCAGCTCTGCCTCAGCCCTGGGGGTGGAAGTCTTAGAGCCTGCCCTGGAGCCTCTGGAAGGACAGAGAAGGACTGAGGCCAACTGGAGGACTTGGGGTCTGGGAGGATCTTCATCATGATGGCTTCCTGGACCCCAGCGAGGTTCTGCTTGGTTTGCTTCTAGTGCTGGGGCTGAGGGGATGGTGAAGGAAGAAGAGAAGGGAGCAGAAAAATTCACGCGGGGTCTGTAACCCTGTTTTTGGTGAGAGACGATGTAAGCTCTGAAATTGTGGAGTCCTAGAGGATGGGGAAGTTGAGGTCTCTGTGCTTAGAAGGTAAACACGTCACGTAATGGTGGGAGTGGGTGAGGACAAGGTAAGATTTTAAATTACTTTGGGATTTTTAGATTGGAATAATCCCTTATTCGTATGCTCCCTCTCTCGTTTAAAAAAAAAAAAAATTTAAGAACCCAGACCACTTAGGTTTCCAGGTTGCTTTGCCATGACCGGCTGCATATGTTTGTCAGCTTTGCCCACCTGAGTGTGAAATGATGTTCTCTCAAAACATGGGTTTCAGCATTTCACTCTCTGCTCCTGACATGTGAACCCTGCTGTGGACAGTAACTGCTGCCTTCAGCCCAGGCGTTTTCCTGATATTGCAGCGGGGACTGGAAGCATTTGCTCAGTGGTAATGATGGGGTCTGGTGCAAGCAAGCAAGGCGAGGTAGGAAGAGTATGATTGTGGAGGGCTAAATAGCCTCGCGCCTGCATATCCTTCTCATCACATGGTGGAGTCTTAAAGTCATACTGTCCTTTTTGTCATGGTGACTCTCCCCTTTATGCCATTTATTTTTTTTGTCGAAATATCTAGGAAGACTTTTCCTTATTGGCAAATAGGCGGTGGAGCAGGATGGTGTGAAGACTGGGCTGGGCCCTGCTGTCCTTTATGTGATGGAACTGGTGGTTTGAAAGCTGCCACCTTTAAAGTGAGGCCTGCCGCTCATTTGCATTTGTTTGGAGGCTGCCTTCCACTTTTGTGTGGCTTGTCTGGGCTGGAGGAGGGCGAGGCTGACACATGTATGGAGAGGAACAAAAGAGACAGTAGAGCCCAGGGTGAACCTGCCTCCTTTGTCTGTAGGCCTGGAGGCTGGGCTGGTTGTTGGTGCAGAGTAAGGTACTAGTGAATCCCTGTGGTAAATTCCTGTCATGATGGGGAAACCCATTGTTCCTGGCCTCTGTTTTTCTCCCTGCCTGGCCTGTGGTCCCCAGTATAAGGTCAGTTTTCATTCTGAGCTTCTGAGTTTTCTTCTTTAAGATTTTTCCTTCTCGTTAAGTTTTGATATGCTCTTCCTATTGCTGGGTTTTTAAATTACAGTACCACTCTTCCTACCCACAACTGTTAGCAAGGTAACTTCAAAAAAAGACAAACTATTAAGGTTTTGTGTTGATGTCAAAATAGCTGTTGGAAGGGTAGTTTTGTTTTTGTTTTTTTTTTTTTTAAGTCAGATTTGCTGAGGTTTTTAAAAGCCCAGATCTTGAAAATATGAAACAGGGCAGGTACAGCTTTGACCCGTGGTGTTTTTGCTCCCTGTGGGTGCCCCTACCCAGGACTGCTGACGAGACCTCTGTGTGGAGCGGCACAGCAGTCAGCTCCCCTGTTGGCTGTGTCCTCGGCGGCCACCTCCCTTGTGTAGATGCTCTCACATGGGTTGAACCTGTTTGGGTCTTCTTGGCTCCTCGTGTCTCTTCAGGAAGAATCTGCCCTCAGTCCACAAGGGAAAGTATTCTGGAGCTTCTGCCTCAGTGATAGGAGAATCCCGTCCCATCTCCCCCGCTTTTAGATTGTCTGACCTTTGGGAAGTGGATCTGGCCAGATGCTTGTTGGTATGTTGGCTTTAACAACAGGAACAGAGGCTGGGAGTGGTTTACTTTATTTTCAGAGACCCAAGACCCTGGCATGTTGTGACTTTTTTTTTTTTTACTGTCAAAGCCCAACTTTAGAAATAAATCAGCCAATGGAATTATCTATTCAAATGAGAATAGACACACGGGCAGGGAGTGGGAGAGAGCCTTGGCTCTACTGCTGCACAGCTGCACCTCTGGTCTTAATGGGAATCTTGTTGCTGGGTCATTTTCATTGTTTTTCAAGTACCGCCAAGTCCAAGAAAACGTATGAAAACTAAATTATATCCCCCTACATCCCATGTCTGATTGAATCCTACTCATCACATGGCAATCTCATACATCCTATTAAAATATTCAATCTTGTTTTCTTACTTGAAGAGCCTGCTGTAAAGGGCAAACTTAGAGAAAACTCGTTCCCTGGAGACACAGGGTATCCAGCCACCCTGGGCGGTTTACATATCTCTGTGCTGTACTCAATTGGCTTGTCTGGATTTCTTCTTTCCTTCTGATTTGTGTAGAAGCGCTGTGGGGTGTATTTTTAATTACGTGGCTGTGTTTTCCATTGAAGAAACAGATTGGGGTGTTTTCTAGCTTCTTAGTTTCCTTTTTAACCTTGGAAAATTAACCAATTTGTTTTGTTTGTCTTTCAGGACAGAGCTGTATCAGTCTCTTTTTGGCAAACTCAACCCTCTTGGTGACAGCCACAGGAACTGATGTCTCCCATCTCTCTTGCTGCCTTGAGACCTCAAGGTGGGGCCTCCAGCCCAGGTGGAGGTGCCCTCCTGACCTCATGGGATCGAGCTTTAGGGAAAATCTCTGGGAAGGTTTAGAGCATTTAGAACATGTGCAGATAAACCTCAGGAAGCTGCAAATCAAGTTTCTATGTCTCCAGTGCTTACTGTGTGTAAGAGAGCTGTTCCCTGTGTCCGTTACTCATCACAAATAAAGGATATTGTTACTGCCACCACCGCCGACTGAGTTCTGAAGCAGCGTGGGGTGCCCAGCACAGCACCTGGCCCTTAGTAGGTCCTGTTAGAGCTCTAGCAGGCTGACAAGTTTGTTGGGAGGGTTTTCCTTTTCCTCTAGCCAGACAGTCTCCTCATACCATATACATTTTCATGGAAGGAGTAATTGTAGGGCAGGACGCTCTCTGGATGAATAATGTTCAGTGATTCCTTGTGGATCCAAGGAGCAGGGAATCTCAGCCTGTGTGTGTGTGTGTGTGTGTGTGTGCTCAGAAGGCTTTGTAACTTTGAGGTGTTTGCCCGTTTGTCGCTAAATACAGATCTCTGACTTTTTTGTTTCCTCTTTACCCCCATAAAGATTCTTCCAGAGTCCTGTTCCACTCACCATTCCTAAACACTTTATTGAAATTAACTCTGGTATAAATCTAGCAGGAGGAAATGATTCACTTGTTTTTCATCCAAATGTCAAAAGCTGGGAATTAAAGCCTCATAAGGGGGATTTATTGGCCTGTGGTGGTCAATATGCAATGAAGTTGATCTTGCATAAGTCAAGTGTGCATATGGTGTGCCAGCCCACGGGGCTGCTCAGCTTGGCGGTCCTGTGCCCAAACCTTTATTAGCACTGTGGAATTGGGGGAGAAACGCTGAATCCAGGCAACTAAGTGCTGTTGTTGTTAATTGCCAGCCATTATTTTTAAATTCGGGTTTTGATATTGTTTTAAAATGTGAACACAGAGTGATAGGTTTTTGTGCCCAGGAGCCCTCTGTGTCATTGGCTCAGTGTTACTGGCTTGGGGACTGCTACAGTACCTACAGGCTGGGCTCCACAGGAAGTGAGTCATGGACGTGATCCACATCACAGCCCAGTTTTAACATAAATGTGTCTGCTGAGCTCAGGATGGGGCACATAGAGGGAAGAGGGGTTTTCTGTCTCAAATTAATTGGCCCTTGGTACATGGTGATTTGTTTTTCCTATCCTGGTAGTCAGCTCTTGGGCCTGACTGTCAGGGAAATGTTTAATTTCCAGTGTGTCTCCAGTTACCCAAAAAATCAACCAACAGAACGAGGAGAGTTCTCCCACTTTCTCTCCTTTCAAAGTGATCACTTTTTAAAATACAGAACGTCTAGTCCTGTCCATTTAGGCTGGGGATTCCGGATAACGCTCGACAGAACAGCAGGTACGTAACCTCTTAACAGCGCACTTTCTGTGAGCTTGATGGTAACCCACATTCCCTGGAGAGAGAGAGTCTTTGTCATAGTCACTCTTTATCTGATGAAAGAAAAAGATTTAAACAGGTTCTTCAAAATATTTGGAGTCCAGCATGTTTAATTAAAATGAATTAAAAACAGGAAAGATGAGAAAGAACAAACTGCTCAAGTTTTCAGTAAAGAGAGACTTGGCGCTTTAAATTCAGAAGACCACCCTCCTTCCAGCCAGGAATAAATTGGAAACTATTTTAATTGACACGGATACTGCAATTCAACTGTTACTAGGAAGACAGATTAGTTGATTGATTTGCATTTTAATAAAACTAATACTTTACATTTTGGTAGCTAATGCTGATTTTTAAATGAGTTCAGAACTGTCATCAAGAGTTTCAATCCAGAGCCCTTTTTCAGTGTCGACTGAAGCATTCCTCTCTTTTGTATGGAGTTTGCTTATTTTATTTTTACCCTGCTGACTGCTTCACACACGACACTCACAAATCATCGGCCTTGACGATCTGTCTCCTGAGGACAGTGAGGCAGCAAGCTGGTCACAGTGCCCACCCCGCTCAGGTTTGCATGAAAGGGAGGAGCTGGATGGAGGCCCAGGACCCCTCCCTTCAGGATGGAGAAGATATCAAAACAGGCTTCTTGTCTTAATTTATTTTTACTTTCAAAGTTAATTACAGCATAACATAGTGCATAAAAACAATGTTCTATGTCCTACTTTTCCAAGCAGCCATCTAGATACAACTAGTGGTCTCTTCCCATCCAGAGTAAAGGAGAGTGAAGAAAACCAAAGCCTCAAGGGTGCAATTAGTCCAAAGGACTAATGGGCCACATACACCACAGCCTACACAACCCTGAGACCAGAACTGGATGGTGCCCGGCCACCACTACTGACTGCTCTGACCGGAATCACAATAGAGGATTCTGGACACAGTGGGAGAAAAATGTAAAACAAAAAATCAAATTCATAAAAAAAAAAAAAAAAAAAAAAACCACACGACTGTAGCCCTAAGTTACCCCTCTGACTTGGAACTGCAGCCATTCCTGGAGACCACCTTCCAGCCAAGCAATAGACAGGCCTATAAAATAAGCAATAACACCCGAAATGAATGTGCTCCATAAAACGAACAATTACATAAGGCCAAAAGGGCAACATTTGCCCAAAAGTAAAGATGAGAAGGCAGGAAGGGGTAGGAAAACCAGAGAAAGGAAATGGGGAACCCAGGGCAGAAATGGGGAGTGCTGACACAGTGTGGGGGTTGTAACCAGTGTCATGGAACACTGTGTACAGTTTGTTGAATAGGAAACTAGCTCTGTAAACTGTCACCTAAAAGACCATGAAATTTTTTTTTTAAAGTTAATTACAGAAAAGTAGAAAGAATAAAAGTAAGACTTAGGTATAATCCTGCCGCCCAGAAATTACCACTTCTCATTAACATTTTAATACTTTTACTGTCATAGTCTTCCATATCCAGGTACAGCCATATCAGATAGTACCAGTGATTCTCTCCTGGAGAGGAGCCAGAAGCAGCTAGGGGGGAAGGCGTGGTTTTTGCTTTTGGACTATTTGAAATTTTTTACTTACCCTTACAAAAACAATAAAAATAAAATACTCATGCAGCCATGGCTCCAACACACACATACCACCAGTGAGAAGCAGTGGTACATAGTACTCTGATTTTAATATTAACATTACAGTGGAAGATGATTTCCATGCTTTTATAGATATCATTTAAATATTTTAATTGCTAACTTAAAATTCCATTTTGAGCATGCATCATCAATAATTAACCAAATCCCCTGTTGGGCATGTAGATTGTTTCCAAGTTTTTGTTACTAGTTTCAGGAAGATGTTTGTGCATAAAGCTTGTTTATTGTGTTTTTTGAAATTACTGTTTTTCTTGGCATGTATTTTTAGGAGTAAAGTGAACCAAGGAAAAATATATATATTTTGAAGGTTCTTGGGACATGTTACTGGAGCTTTTTTTAAGGCCCTTGTTCACTTTTCCTCACTTGCCTAGGTTGGGTCATTGGCAACAAAGGACACTGAGAAGCAGAGAGGAGGTTGGCTCTGGAGTTTGATCCAGGGGTTTATTTCTTGCTCCCTGGGGAACCCTTCAAATCGGCATCCTCCTCTGGGAGGATTGAAGAGCTGCCGCCTGTAATGTGCTTTGAGATGCTCCAGTGAAAGAGGGTGGATAAATAGAAGGTGACACCATCATCTCCCTCCTGGCCCCCATACCTCTTTCCTGGCTGCTAGATCGCATAGAATTTGCCCGCCACTCTCCCCTCTGGTTGACCTGTTCTTGCTACTTTAAATGCCTCCATCCTGCACACCCTCATGGTGGGATTTCCTTGCCTTGTTTGGGTTTGAGTTTCTCCCAGCTGCTGTATACTTTGATTTCGGCGTGTAGCCATTTCTCTCTAAGGTCACTAACCTAGACCCTTTATTGAACGTCACTGGGGTCTTCTTCCCCCTGAGTGCCAGGACAGGGAGCCAGCTCCAACCAGTTCAGTAGCAGAGTCTGCATCTCCAGTTCAGAAAAACAGGCTCCTTTCGAGCTTGATTTCCTGCTCTCCACATGCATTGCTCAAACCTCTCCAAGAGTGCTGCCTCTTGACCGCTTACCATCTGATCAAAAGGGGGCTGAGTTGGAGGCTCAGCATGAATCCAAATGTGACTGTAGTTATAAACCGTGGTGCCACTCCTCAGGGCAAACAATCGCTCTGTAGGTGTAATGCAGTAATGCCAAGCCCCTGCCTCCCCTGGGCCAGACCCACAAACGAGGCAGCTCTGTCTCAGCAGAACTGCATAGATGGCAGAGGTGCAGGATGTCGTGAAGACGCCTGATGTGGCGGGCAGGAGTGTGGGTGTCCATGGCAGCTCTGCCTGCCCCTCTGCCGATGCCATGACAGGGTTACCGCGGGTGGTGGCTGTTCTGCTGCTGTGCGTTTAATAAAGACAGATCCAACAGTGAACCTTGTCTACAGCGAATGAGCCTCCTTTTCTGCACCTTAGTTTGTGTTTTTACTTTTTAAATTTAAGTATGTGTTTGCTTACTGGGGGCAGTTGCACTTGGATTTAAATTGAGCTTACCTTAGTGAACAGACCTTTTTTTAAAAAAAAACTTATTCATTTTCTTCCGTCTTTCTTACTTTTCCTTTCTTCATAACATTTCAAAAATAATTACCAGTAATTTGGTAAGTTCATTAACTAATTCTCTCTTAAGTCCAGGGGATCCATATCGTCCTGCTGATTTGTATATGTTCAATTTGTCCACCAGCTCTATTGACGGAGTCCTCATTACCCATTCCTCATCTGTGGAGGAGACAGCAGTTGTATATGCAGAAGGAGGAGGCTTTATCTAACTTCGTTTTTCTTGTATATCTATAGATTTCCTTTACCGTGATTTCCTGCCCATTGTGTGGGGTCTGCCCATAGTGTCATTGCCTCAGCAGCATTTATATTCCTGAGAAGTTTGCTTGGTTTATTTCCACTAGTTCAGGGTTCTCCAGGTTCATTTGTTGAGGTCAAGGATGCTCGGGAAAGAAAATTTAAAAGAAGGAAAAAAAAATCCCACATCACCGATAAGGTAGAAAAAGAATATAAGGTCCCCAGTAGGCACTATGACAGTGTCTTAGTCATCTAGGGCTGCTATAACAGAAATACCACAAGTGGATGACTTTTAACAAAGAGAAATTTATTGTCTCATGGTCCAGTAGGCTACAAGTCCAAATTCAGGGTATCAGCTCCAGGGGAAGGCTTTCTCTGTTGGCTCTGGAGAAAGGTCCTTGTGATACATCAGTCTTCCCCTGGTCTGGGAGCATCTTAGCGCAGGAACCTCAGGTCCAAAGGATGTGCTCTGCTCCTGGCACTGCTTTCTTGGTAATGTGAGGCCCCCCTGTTTCTCTGCTCGCTTCTCTCTTAATATCTCAAAAGAGATTTGCTTAAGACACTATTTAATCTTGTAGACCTCATCAGTATAACTGCTGCTAATCCACTTTATTACATCATAGTGATAGAGTTTACAGCACATAGGGAAATCACATCAGATTGCAAAATGGTACACAATCACACAGTACTGGGAATCATGGCCCAGCCAAGTTGACAGATATTTTGGAGGACACAATTCAATCCATGACAGACAGTAACCAATAAAGAGCCCTACCTCCCCCCCCCCCCCCCCCCAGTCTGCTCCTTTATGACTGGATTGTAAGTGCGTGTGATCTCTGCACCAGGCTCCCAGTCAGGCTCACTGTCAGGTGGTCCTGGCCACTTCCTCTTCGGTGATTTTCCCTTCCCCTAGTTAGGCAGGTGCCGTATCTGTCTAGGGGCTTTTTCAAGAGCTTCTAATGGAGACTTGGAGGCACACAGTCCTGGAATGGGCTTATGTTTTGAGTAGAAGTAAGCTATGAATGAAAGGTGGGGATAGAGGAAGAAATCCTGGACTAGAAATCAAACCCGGCTGGGTGTGCAATCTTGAGCAGGTTATGGAACCTCTAGGCCCCAGTGTCCTCATTAGTAATATAAGAGGGTTGGCTAAACTGGTTTCTGAGGATCTTCCTGTTCTAAAGCAGCTGTTTCTAAATAAAGGCATCTTTGTAGACTTGGGTTTAACACAAGTGCAAGAATGCTGTTCATCCATTCCTTAGATGTTTATTGGCCTGCTATGTGCCGGGCACTGAGGAGGACTGCCACTGGCAGGTGATCCAGTCTCCTGGGTGGCCTCTGTTGCTCTTCTGTAGAGTTCTGCATCTTCTAACTTGAGTTTGATCAAAACCCATTGCATCCTCTAGAGCTGTCACTATTAACCCTGGGGGGCACTCCTGGAAGACCAGGCTGTCTGCCTTTTTCAGGTATGGCATTGCTTTCCAAGGTGAGGGCTCAGCCTGGCAGGAGAGCAGCAGCCCTGGTGCTTGGGGGCACTCCCTCCTGGGCCTCTAAGTGCTGAGAAGCAGGGCTCCAGGAGTGCCAGGTGCATTAGTATGCAGGTACCACAGATGTGGAGCACAAAGCAATCAGCCTGCTGTGCTGCACTTTCTGCCTTCCACGGTGAGTGTAGCTCCACAGCCTCTGTTCCTCTGTTCTTCTGTGGGGAGGGCTGGGGAGCCCCAGAGGCGTCTCTTCTAACCTAGGAGTGGTCTGCAGTGTCTAGACCAGAGCTGTCCAGTAAATCTTTCTGAAATGATGGAAATATCATCTTATCTTTCTGCACTGTCAGAATAATAGTCACTTGCCACTTTTGAGCACTTCAACGTGGCTAGTGTGACTGAAGAACCAAAAATTTAATTTTATTTCATTTAAATGTAAGTAGCCACATGTCAGAGGAGCCCTGGTTGCACAACGGTTAAGCGCTCGACTCCTAATTGAAAGGTTAGTGGTTCGAACCCACCAGTGGCTCTGTGGGAGGAAAGACCTGGCGGTCTACTCCTGTAAAGATTACAGCCTAGGAAACCCTGTGGGGAAGTTCTTCCCTGTCCTTTAGGGTCGTGGTGAGTGGGATCAACTCGACAGCACATGACAACAGCCACATGTGGCAACTGGCTACCCTGTTGGACAGCTCAGGTCTATACAAGTGCCGCCCAGCCTTTCTCAAGTCATAGCAAACACTGAAATGGAAGTGGGTAAAGTTACCAGATGCGGCAGGAGGAGTTCCAGCTGCCCCAGGGCTGAGGGGCTCAGTGTCCTCATGCCCCTGGGCCCCTCCCAGCAGGTTGGGTAGCAGCCTCTGCTGTAGACTTGAGAAGCAGTTGGGAGTGTGACCTGTCTCCATTGATTTCTTGGCCCTGAGACCTGGGGGGCTGGTAAAGGGGGTGGGGAGGCAAGAGGCTTCCTTCCTTGGTGCCCAGAGTGGCAGAGGGGAGCCCTGCGAGGCGGACTTAGCCCCATCTCTCTTCCTAAGGGATTAGGCTGGGAACTGACTCCATGATGCCATAAAATCATTTTCCAGTTTGATTCTTGTGTCCTTTAAAGTCGTAGCACATGGCACTTGGCTTTATGAGCTAAGTGTAAGGCTAATACAGAACACTTTCAATGTGATAACTCCTGATTCACATTGTTTGAGGAGATAAGCAGGAAGGAGCAGGTGCTTTGGAAGGTACTTATCAGCGTGGCAGCAGGCACCTCGTCGGTCCTCACTCCCCACCTGGGTGCCGTGATGTTCTAGAGGATCGTGGAAATGGAGGCTTCCCAGGCCTCGAGGCCACCTTTCATCTGCTGACCTTGCTGGTAGGGTCTGGGCTTTGTTCCTTGCAGGGAGTTCTTAGGATCCCAGGTATGGCTCTGCCACCCAGCCTGGCCGGGGAGTGGGCCCCAGGGGCCGGCGCCTCAGCCTCTCCTGTGAGGAGTTTGCGTTTTAAGGTCACATTCTGATCGCCACAGAGGAGGGTGAGGGGACGGATGTAAGCCCTAGTTCTCAGTTATGTAATTAAACCGAGATTTTCCTTCTTGCGGAAACAAAAAAGAGGCCAAGGACACCCTAATTGAAACCTCAAGATTGCTTCTCCAAAAGTGGCCTGAGCAAGTGGATCAGGGGGGTTTCCACCTCTGGCCAGTCCTGTCAATGACCGCCGTCCCGGAGAGGAGGGTCTGGTTGGCGCTGGAATCTCCCCACTGACCGCACCTGTTGCGCCGTGGTCTTGCCGCTCCTCACAAACAGCGGCACTGGCGCCAAGGGCGCCCAGTCTCCAGTGCGGTTAAAAGTGCCACCTCTTTATTTAGGAGGACGTCAGCCAGGCTGGCTCTTCTGAAGGTGCTCATTACTAAATAAGTGATGGTAAAATACTAATTCTTTATTAATTGCAGATACGGCTGCTAATTAGAAGCCAGGCGTGTATTCTTTATACCTATTCATACACTCGTTCCAGAGTGGAGGGACTTTCTCAACTCTCCTTCCCTTTCCCCCACCCCCAAAAGAGAATTTCAACTTTAAGACAAACAACTTCATTTACAAGTGTGTCTCTAATTAGCTACAGAATTAGGAAAGCTGAGTTTTCCCCCATAGATCGGCTAAACCCTCGAGGGAGACTGGTGGAATAGGGAGAATCGCATTTCCAATTATTTTGTTGAATTGCTAATTTAGTTATTGTGCCTGGTGTAATTGTGATGGGTATTGGGTGTGCAATTCAATTTGTTTTAAGTATTTGTGGGAAGGCTGATCAGTAATGGAGCTGACCTATTTTGTGGCCCAAATTGAGAAAAAAGACTAAAACACAACAGTCGCAAAGATAGTTTGTTTCCATTTTTATTTTGATCTCTCTCATTCCTCTTAAGACCATTGATGCAACAAAAGGATTAAATTAAAAGATGACAGCACTTTGATCTTCTCGCTTTGAAACCTTAACTGTCCTTGGTAGTTTAATATGCAGATATTTTAGGGTAGAGTTCTAGATGCATTGGTGGAGTTGTATAGTTTCCGCCTCCCATAATTGCATCTCTGTGCCTAGCAGTGATTTGGGGTTTGACTTTCGAAGAGTTAGTATATCCGATAGCGGAGGTAGTGTCTGTAGCAAATGGTGCAAAGGCATCGTGACCACGGTACTCCCACCGGGCAAGGGTCCACTACACAGCCCGGAACCGTCCCTCCGGGCACCACCGCTCAGGGATTGGTCACTCGGAGCGCCAGCCCGGGCAGCGTCTGCGCAGTGCTCGCCGGAAGTCCATGTGCTGCTGGTTGGTTTGCGCCTGTGCAGCTGTGATGGGGGCCGGGTGTGCAGTCCCGCACTGCCGGCGAGGCCTCAAGCTGGAGTTTCTTGAGGGTCGAGCTTGCGTCTCCCTCTTCAGGGTCTTCCCACCACTCAGCCAGTGTCTGGACCAGCCAGAAGGTCTGTGATTTCATATTGTTTATAATATTCCTTACGTTCCTACTGGGTGCTGAGTAACTAAATCCCGTCTGGGGGCTGGGGCAGGGGTGGCTTGCGGGGAAGAGCAGCAGACGGGCTGTGCTGGGACCTGAGGTCACAGAAGCAGCGCAGCGCCGAGCCGTCAGTCCTGGTTATTGGGGACTTGGGTGTGAACACCAGGCGCTGTGACTGTCAAGTCTGCCGCAGACGACTGGAGGCCCTCACCTTCGGCGTCATCCACCAGGCCTGGCCAGGCTTTCTCAGACACAAGTAGGACTTGGTTGGGGTACATCAGAGGTTGGCAGACCAGAGAAGGTTTTGAGAAAAGGTATTAATAAAGTGGGTCATAGAAGCAGCTGTTGATCCTAAAAGGATCGTTTTGCATCTCAGCTTAGAAAGGTGCCCAGGGTCAATGTACGTGTGTTTAGCTGCTGAGTGGAAGTCTAAACCTCGTTATTCTTATGCGAGATCGCCAAGGCCTACAGAAGGCACTTCAGACACAGGTGGTTTTCCTTCTCTTTAACAAGCTTTTCTATAGGAATTGGGAGAGAACAGCTAATGGACACAACACCTGACCTCAAGGAGGAGGAGCTGTGTACCGTTGGAGAACAGACAGGAAAACAAGCATTGTACAAGCAACGCCATGAGCTAAATTTAAACCAGCTGCTTGGGGAAGCTGTGAGGCTGTCCGCAGGGGGAGCAGTGGGTGTTGAAGAATGAGGATGCGTTTGTGGAAACAGGTGCAAAGGCCTGGTAGGAGGGTAGGCTGATGGGTGTGGGTGGTGAGGTTGGTTGGTATGGGAGGCCTGGGGATGTGGGTGGCCTGGAGCTACAGGCAGAGGGGCTGGGGAGGTGGGGCAGGGAGAGATCTGCACAGGGTTGGCCTGGACTCTCACCTGTCTGCAGTGGAAAGGCTCTGATTAGAGCTGATTTTTAGGTTGGGTGTTAGCTACAGAGTGGCAGAGATTGAGACGAGGGCTTGCAACTGCCCCAAGTCACTTATGGAACAAACCAGACTGTAGATGCGTAACTGTGAAGGCTGTCGTGGCTGTTAATGTTTGATTCATCAATGATTCGTCCCTTCTCAGAACCAAAAAACCAAACCTGTGGATGTCGAGTCTGTTTTGACTCATGGCGACCCCATGTGTTAGAGGAGAACTGCTCCATAGGGTTTTCTTGGCTATGATCTTTATGGAAACAGATTACCAGGCCTTTTCTTTTGTGGCACCACAGGGTGAGTTCAAACCGCCAACCTTTAGGTTAGTAGTCGAGCGTGAACTGTTTGTGCTACTAGAAACCCTCTCCCTCTCCCTTCTCAGAGCATTTTAACTTTTTTATTATGGAAAATTTCAAACATACTCAAAAGTAGAAGGAATAGTATAATGAACCCCATTACCCATCCTCCAGCTGCAGAAAATTACTAGTATATTGCCAAACTTGTTTCATGTATACCTCTGTACCCCTACCCCTTGCTAGTTTATGGAGGTATAACTTGTTAGTTGCCGTCAAGTCTGCCTGTGACTTATGGCAACCCCTTGCACTGCCTGGTCCTTTATGATCCATGGGGTTTTCATTGGCTGATACTCGGAAGTAGATCACCATGCCTTTCTTCCGAAGTCTGTCTTAGTCTGAAGCTCTGCTGAAACCTGTTCAGCATTATAGCAACATGCAAGCCTCCACTGACAGATGGGTGTTCGCTGCCCATGAAGTGCGTTGGCTGGGAATGGAACTGGGTCTCCTGCATGGAGGGTGAGAAGTCTCCCACCAAACTACCACTGCCCCCAGGGTATAATTTACATACCATAAAACTCACCTGTTGTGAATGTACAATTCAGTGGTTTTTAGTGCATTTATAGAGTTGTGCTACCATCAACTCAATCCACTTTTAGAACATTTTCATCACCCCAACAAGTTTCTCCATGCCCTTTTGCAGTCAATCCCCGCTTCCATCCCCAGCCCCAGGCAATAACTTCTTTCTGTATCTATAGATTTGTCTTTTCTGAATGTTTCATATAAAAAGACTCCTACAATATGTAGACTTTTGTGTGTGGCTTCTTTCACTTAGCATAAGTTTCATGCATGTTATAGCATGTGTCAGTAGTTCATTCCTTTTTATTGCTGACTAGTATTCCATTGTATGGGTATGCCACGTTTTGTTTATTTGTTCACCTGTTGATGGACATTTGGTTTCCAGAATTTGGCTATTATGTATAAAGCTGGAATTAACAATCACAAGTCTTTGTGGAACATATGTTTTCATTTCTCTTGGGTAGATACTTAGGTGTGCAGTTGCTGGGTTATGTGGTAAGTTATGTTTAACTTTTTAAGAGATTGCCAAACTGTTTTTCAAAGTGGCTATATTGTTTTACATCCTACCAGCAGTGTGAGGATTCCAGTTTCTCCACATTCTCGCTAATACCTGTTATTGTCTGTCTGATGATTATAGGTGTTCTAGATTGTAGGGACTCATGGTTTTAATTTACATTTGTCTAATGACTAATGATGTTGAACATCTTTTGGTGTGCTTATTAGCTATTCACATGTCTGTCTTTGGTGAAATGTCTATTCAAATCTTTTGTCATTTTTAATTGAGTTTGTCTTACTGAGTTGTAAAGTTCTTTATATACAGGTAGTCCCTGACTTATGATGGGGTTCTGTTCTGATGACTCTATCGTAAGTTGGTTCTGGTGTAAGTCAGATACTTCTTTTATTTAGTTTTAATTATTATTGCCTTTTATTATCAGTATCTTTATAAATCCAGTCTTTGTCTTTGGAGGTTGGAAACATTACATATAAACTTACAGATATATTTTAACACATACATACTGTCATGGGTTGAATTGTGTCCCTCCCAAAATATGCATCAGCTTGGTTAGGCCATGATTCCCAGTATTGTGTGGTTGTCCTCCATTTTGTGATTTTCCTATGTGTTATAAATCCTAATCTCTGCCTTCGGTTAATGAGGCAAGATTAGATTATATTAAAGAGGATTAAGGTGAGATGTAACACGCTTACCCAGGTCACATCCCTGATCAGTGTAAAGGGAGTTTCCCGGGTGTGTGGCCTGCACCACCTTTCATCTCTTGAGAGAAAAAGGAAAGAGAAGCGAGCAGAGAGAGGGGGACCTCATACCACCAAAAAAGCAGCGCCGGGAGCAGAGTGCGTCCTTTGGACCCGGGGTTCCCGCGCAGAGAAGCTCTTAGTCCAGGGGAAGACTGATGACGAGGACCTTCCTCCAGAGCCAACAGAGAAAGCCTTCCCCTGGAGCTGCCCTGAATTTGTACTTTAAGCCTACTAGAGACTGTGAGAGAATAAACTGTGGTTTGTTAAAGCCATCCTCTTGTGGTATTTCTGTTACAGCAGCACTAGATGACTAAGACACATACATATGTAAAAAATACACAAATCATAAAAATTTACTAAGATGATGAGAAGAGTTGGACAATGTTGGCATTTTGTCAGTTGCTGTAATAACTCCACTTGTAGAAGTTATGGATCATCTGGATTATTCCTGGGATTGGGGATGGCATTTCTAGTCGGAAAATTAGTGAGAGTTGTCTGTATGGTCCTTTTCTTTTTCTCTTCATATATTTCATGGTAACATCTCAGTGCTTCCAGAATCTGCCCGTTGACTTTATCAGAGCAGTTTGGGTCCATGTTTTCAGGCAACTAAAGCCCCTGATTTAGTGTAGAAAACAAATCTATACAGCAGTGTTCTAAACAGTAAATCATAAAATTGAACATCTGAGAATTATAACATCAGCAAATTATGTGCTGTAACATTGTATGTAGTACATATTACTAACAATAACGTGTTCCCAAAAAAAAAAAAAAAACCCAGAACAGATGGTCATAAGTGCTGTTCGTCGTAACTTGAATACGTTGTAAGTCAGGGACTACCTGTATTCTGGATACAAGTCCTTTATCAGATATATGATTTACAAATACTCTCTCCCAGTTTGTGGTTTATCATTTTCTTAACATTGTCTTTTTTTATTGTGGTGAAAATAGATACAACAAAACATTCATCAATTCAACAATTTCTACATTGTAATTCAGTGACATTGATTACATTCTTCATGTTGTGCAAGCATTATCACTATCCTTTCCAAATTATTCCACCACCATTAACTCAATGTCCCCTAAGAAAAAACTCCCCCTTTTCCTCTCACCCATGGTAATCATTAATAATCTTTGGTTTCTATATATTTGCTTATTTCATATAAGTGAGAGCATACAGTGTTTGTCCTTTTGCGGCTGACTTTTGCTTAGCATGATGTTTTCAAGGTTCAGCCACGTTGTAGCATGCATCAGGATTTCATTTCTCTTTGTGGCTGAGTAATATTGTGTTGTCTGTATATACCACATTTTATTTATCCATTCATCTGTTGATGGACATTTAGGCTGTTTCTGCATTTTGGCTATTGTGAAAAGTGCTGCAGTGAACACTGGTGTATAGGTTTCTGTCTACATTCCTGCTTTCACGTCTTCTGGGTATATACCCAAGTGTGGGATTGCTGGGTCATATGGTAGGTAAGTTCTGTGTTAAACTTTTTGAGGAACTGCCAAACTGTTTTCCGCAGCGGCTGTACCATTTTTACGTTCCTACCGGCAATGGATGAGGGTTTGTTTCTTTGCAACCTTCTCAACACCTGTTGTTCTCCATTTTCTTTCTTCTTCTTTTCTGACTGTTGCCATTCTAATGAGGGTGAGGAGGTATCTCATTGTGGTTTTGATTTGCCTCTCTCTATCAGCTAATGATGCTGAACATCTTTTCATGTGCTTGTTGGCCATCTGAATATCCTCTTTGGTGAAATGTCTGTTCATGTCCTTTGCCCATTTTTTGATTTGGTCTTTTTGTTGTTGTAGAAGTTTTTGTGTGTGTGAGAATCATACTCTTTTTTTATTTTTGTAAAAAAATATATAATACATTTGCCAATTCAACATTTTTCAAATGTACAATTTAGTGGTATCAGTGACATTAATCATGTTATGCAAACATCACCCATAATCGTTGTCAAAGTTCCCATCACCATAAACAGAAACTCACTGTTTCCTAAACAGGGGACTCCCTGCTTCCCCCATTGTTCCTGCCCCTGGTAACTACTAATAAACACTGGTCTCTGTACATGTGTTTATTTCATGTAAATGAGATCATAGAGTGTTTGTCCTTTTGTGATTGACTTATTTCACGCAACATAATGTCTTCAGGGTTCAGTCACATTGTAGCATGTATCAGGACTTCATTTTTCTTTATGGCTAAGTAGTATTCCATTGAAGGTATTATCACATTTTATTTATCCATTCATCTGTTGATGGACATTTAGGTTGTTCCCACATTTGGCTATTGTGAACAGTGCTGCAGTGAAGATTGGGGCACATGTATCTGTTTGTGTTACAGCTTTCAAAGTCTCTTGTATGTATATCTAAGAGGGAATTGCTGGGTCATATGGTAGTACTATGTTTAACTTTTTGAAAAACCGCCAAACTGTTCACTGCAGTAGCTGTACCATTTTGCATTCCCATCAGCAATGGATAAGGGTCCCAATTCCTCCACATGGTTGCCAACATTTGTTATTTTATTTTATTTATTTACTTATTTTAAATCTTAGCCATCCTAGTGGAAGTGAATTTGTATCTTGTGGTTTTGATTTGCATTGCTCCAATGGTTAATAACATCGTTTTTTCATGTGCTGGTTGGCCATTTGAATATCCTGTTTGATGAAATGTCTTTTCACATCTTTTACCTGTTTTTTGATTGGGTTATTTATCTTTTCTCTTATTAAGTTGTAGAAGTTTTATATATATTTTGGATATTAGACCTTATCAGATATATGGCTCCCCAAAATTCTCTCCCAGTCTGTAGGTTATCTTTTCTCTCTGTTGATAAAAGTCCTTTGATGAACAAAAGTGTTTAATTTTTATGCTGTCCCATTTTTATGCTGTGCTTGAGCTTTTGTTGTCATACCTGATAATCTATTGTTAAAAACTAGGTCCTGCAGCCACACACTTATATTTTATTCTAAGGATTTTATGGTTTTAGTTTTCACATTTAGGTTCTTGATCCATTTTGAACTGATTTTTGTGTATGATGTGAGGCACGCATCCTGATTCATTTTTTCTGCATGTGGAAATCCAATTTTTCCAGCACCATTTATTAAGAGACTCTCCCTTCCCCAGTGAATGGACTTAGCACCCTTGTTGAAAATCTGTTGACTGTAGATGTATAGATTTGTTTCTGAACTCTCAATTCTAGTCCATTGGTTTATATGTATATTATTAAACAAGTACCAGGCTGTTTTAATTACTGTGGCTCTATAATATGTTTTGAAATCAGTAAGTGTGAGTCCTCCTACTTTACTCTTTTTCTTCAAGATTGCTTGAGCTATATGGGACCCTTTGCCCTTCCATATAAATTTGAGGATAGGCTTTTACATTTCTGCGAAGAAGGCTATTGGGATTTTTATCTTAATGGTGTATTTTGAAGCATAAAAGTTCTTAATTTTTTTTACTGTGCTTTAGATGAAGGTCTACAGAGCAAATTACTTTCTCATGAAATTTTTTTAATTTTGATGAAGTCTGATTAATTTCTTTTCCCTTATGGATCATACTTTTGGTGTGAAATCTAAGAAATGTTTATCCAACCCAGGGTCACAAAGATTTTCTCCTGTGTTTTCTTCCAGAAGTTTTATAGTTTTAGCTCTATCATTTAGGTCAGTGATCTGTTCTGAATTAATTTTTATGTATGGTGTGAGGGTCTAAAAATATAACTTTGCATATGAATATCCAATTGTCTCAGCACCATTTGCTGAGAAGACGATCCTATTCCCCACTGAATTGCCTTGACTCCTTTGTCAAAAACCAATTGACCATAAAGCTAAGATAATTTATTTCTGGACTCTCAATTCTATTCTATATGCCTGTTTTTACACCAATAAAAATTTTGAAATCAGGTAGTCTGAGCCCTCCAAATTTTATTAAAATTGTTTTGGTTATTCTGGACCCTTTGCATTTCCATATAAATTTTAGGATAAGTTTGCCAATTTCTATTAAAATGCCTGCTGGGATTTTGATAGGGATTGCATTGAATTTGTAGATCAATTTTGGGAGAATTGCTATATTATCATTGAATCTTTTAACCCACGAACATGGATTGTCTCTTCATTTATAGTTTTCTCTAAGCAAAATTTTATAATTCTCAGTGTAAGTCTTACATTCTTTTAAGACATTTATTCCTACGTATTTTATTGTTGATGCTGTTGTGAATGAAACTGCTTTCTTAATTTCATTTTTGGATTGCTCCTTGGTACTATATAAAAAGACTACCAAGGTTTTTTTTTTTTTTTGGTATATTGATCTTTGTAACCCTGAAACTGCTGAACGTGTTTATTAATTCTAGTGTTTTTTTTTTTTTTTTTCTTTAGTGGATTCCTCTTACAGGGTCATGTCATCTGCAAATTAAGAGTTTATTCTTTCCTTTCTAATCTGGTAGCCTTTAAATTTTTCAATGCTGAGTGGACATGGCAGAAGTTGACATGTTCATTGCCTTGTTCCTGATCTTAGGGGAAAAGCATTCAGTCTTTAGACCATTAAGTACAATGTTAGTTGAAGTTTTTCATAGATGCTCTTTAACAGGTTAAGCAAGTTCCCTTCCATTAATAATTTGTTGAGAATTTACATCTGGAATGACTATTAGATTTCATCAAATGCTTTTCTGCATCTGTTCAGATAATCATGTGATTTTTGTTCTTTATTAATATGATGTATTACATTAGTTGATTTTGGATGTTAAACTAACCTTACACTTCTGGGACAAATCCCACACAAATTATACACAAATCCCATGGTGTATAATTTTTTTTTTTTTCCCAATATGTTGCTGGATTCAGTTTGCTAATGTTTGCTAAGGAGTTTTGCATCTATGTTCATACGGGATATTGGTCTGTAGTTTTCTTGTGATGTCTGTTTGGCTTTTGTTATCAGGATAAAAATATTCCCTCCTGTTTTTTAAGTTTATGAAGGATTAGAATTATTTCTTCTTTAAATATTTGATAGAATTCACCAGGGGAGCCTTCTGGGACTGACCTTTTCTGTGAGAAAATTAATTACTAATTTCTTTACTTATAGGTTTGTTCACATTTTCTGTTTCTTCTCTCTCAAGTAAGTTTTGGTAAGTTTGTGTCTTTCTAGGAATTTTTCCATTTTATCTAAGTTGTCTAATTTGAGGCATGAAGTTGATTGTAATACAGTTGTAATCCTTTTAATTTCTGTAGAGTTGCTGGTGATGTGCCCTCTTCCATTCCTGATTTTGGAAATTTGTGTCTTATTTCTGGTTTGTCAATTTTGTCGATCTTATCAAAGAACCAACTTTTAATTTTAAAATTTTTCTCTATTTTCTGTTTTCTAGTTCATTAGTTTCTACTCGAATCTTCATTGTGCTTGCTTTGGGTTTAGTTTGGTTTTCTTTTAGTTTCTTAAGGACAAAGCTCAAGTTATTGATTGAGACCTATTATTGTTGAATCAACTATTTCTCCTTTCAATTCTGACCATTTTTGCTTTAAGTAGTTTGGGGCTCTGTTGTTAGGTGCTTGTATATTTAGAAATTGTCATATCTTCCCGATGATGTTTTTATCACAATAAATGTACCTCTTTGTCTCTAGTAATATTTCATCTTAAATCTCTTTTCCAGTATAAATACAGCCACTACAACTCTCTTATGGTTACTGTTTGTATGGTATATAGTTTTCTATACTTTTACTTTCAACCTATTTGTGTCTTTGAATCTAAAGTGTGTATCTTGTAGAGGGATATGGTTGGTTTTTTTTTTTTTTTTTAATCCATATTTTTAGATTGGAGTGATTAGTCCTTTCACATTTAATGAAATTATTGATAAAGTTTTGTTCCTTTGTTCCTCCTTTATGCCTTCTTTTGTGTTAAACAGTGTACCATTTTAAACTTTTTTATTTGCTATATATTTTTGTTATTTTCTTAGTGGTTATTCTAGGGGTTACTTCACAATCTATTTGAGACAAATACTAAATTATGGTAAAATACAGAATCCTGGTTCCACTAGTGCTCCACTTCTCCTCCTTCCTTTGTGTGACTATCATATATATTACATTTATATATTATAAAGTCAACAATACAGTGGTATAATTATTGTTCTGTGCAATCTTATGTCTTTTAAAGAAGTTGAATACACACACAGTCTTTTATATTTACCCATACAATTACCTTTTCCAGTACTCTTCATTTGTTTGTGTAGATTTATCATCTTGGATTATTTCTTTTCAGCCTGAATGACTGCCTTCAGTATTTCTTGTAAGGCAGATCTATTGGCAATTAATTCTGTCAGTCCTATTTCTGGGAATATCTTTATTTCACCTTCATTTGTTTTCAGGATAGTTCTTCTTGATATAAAAACCCAAAACCCATTGCCATCGAGTTGATTCTGACTCATAGCAACCCTACAGGATCTGGTAGGTTTTTAGGTTGATAGTGTGTCAGTGAATTTATACTTGTTTCCTCTGTCAATTTTGTATTAAGGCTTTTGTTGTTGTTAGTTGCCATTGAGTTGATTCTGACTCATGGCAAAGCCACATGTGCTGAGTAGAACTGCTCTGTAGGGTTGTCAAGGCTGTTACCTTTGAGAAGCAGATGCCAGCCTTGTCTTCCAAGGTGCCTCTGGGTGGGTTTGAACTGCCAACCTTTCAGCTAGTAGTCAAGAGCTGAACGGTTTTTGCCACCCAGTGATTCCTTATGGATAAAGGATTCTTGGTTGACAGGTTTTTGTTGTTGTTCTTTGTTTTCTTGCAGCACTTTGAATATATCAGCCTACTGCCTTCTGGCTTTCATTGTTTCTGAAGAAAGTCAGGGGATACTTGTTTTTCCTCTTTTTGTGATAAGTTGTTTTCCTCTTGCTGCTTTTAAGATTTTCTCTTTATCTTTCAACATTTTGGCTATGAAGTGTCTATAGATCATTCTGTTTATCCTACTTGGGGTTTATTGAACTGTTATATCTGCAGATTGTTTCCCGTCAAATTGGGGAAGTTTTTGGTCATTATTTCTTCAAATATTTTGTCTGCCCCTTTCTCTTCTCTCCTTCCAGAACTCCTACTACACATACCATATTTTTATGCAAATAATATGCAGCTCCTATGTTTGTTTGCCAACCGCGTCCTCCCGTGAGGTTATTTTCATCATAAGCACCACTACGCCATTTTTTTTACATGTTGCTGTAAAAAAAAAAATTAGCATACTTATGAAAATACCTCATGGGAGGGAAGGCGGTTGGCAAACAAACATAGAAGGTGCGTGTTATTTGCGTAAAAATATGGTATATTGGTATGCCTGATATTGTTACACAGGTCTCTGAAGCTCTGTTCATTTTTCATCCTTCTCTCTCTTCTACAGATTGGATAATTTCAATCACTGTATCTCAAGTTTATGATTCTTCTGCTATCTCAAATCTACTGTTTAGTCCCTCTAGTGAAATTTTCATTTCAGTAATTGTACTTTTCAACCCCAGAATTTCCTTCTTTTTAAAAAAAATTCTATTTTTTTGGCTGAGATTCTCTTCTTAAGTCATTGTCATCATACTTAAAGTCTTTACACATGTTTCTTTTAGTTCTTTGAATGTACTTATAATAGCTGATTTGAAGTCCTTCTCAGCTAAATTCAGTATCAGGACTCAGAAGATTTTTGACTTTTTTTCCCTAAGTTATACATTTCTGTTTGTCTCACAAATTTTTTTTGTTGAAAACTGGACTTTATATTGTACAATTATAGATTCTGATTCTTCCCCCTGAAGTTTCTTGTTGTTGCATATTTTTGGTTTGCTTAGTAACTTGACTGGACTAAATCTATGGAATCTGTTTCCCCTGTAGTGTGCAGACACTGATGTCTCTGTTCAGTTTTTTTTTTTTTTTTTTTAATTCTGCTCTTTAAGCCTAGCCTTCTAGGAGTCACCCTTGAACTTGCATCATCTAGTGGTCAGCGAATGATTTGGGAAGCTGTTGTGCTCGAATACCTGAGCTAGTAAGGCTTCTACCCTCTGCTGACAGATCTGTGTGTATGTGTGTTGGGGAGCATATTCAAAATTTAGGCACTTTTAAACTCTGCCCTGGCTTTTACTTTCTCCTGGGCCCTCTCGTATCTTGCTCACAGGTTTATCATCAGCTAGGGATATGTGGGTAGCTTGGCTCTCTCTGAGCTGTCCTCTGTGGATGTGTGGAGAAGCTTATTAAGGTCTTCTGTGGCTGCCTCATTTCCAGTCTCTGTTAAATTTCTGTCCAGCCTGCAGGTCTGTTTGAGTCAACCAGGAATACAGCCTTAGGCTAACTGAGCCACTGGTCTTCCCTGTTTGTTTGCTACTGAAATCACTATTGTTAGTAACAATGGATTTTTTCCAAATAGCCCCCGCCAGCAGCAAACATGCAGGTTTTCAGGGCTTGCTCTGCCCTAGTCCATAAAAAAACCAAACATGTTGCCATCGGGTCCATTGCGACTCATAGCAATCCTGTAAGGACAGAGTAGAACTGCCCCATAGGGTTTCCAAGGAGCAGCTGCTGGATTCAAACTGCTGACCTTTGGTTAGCCACTCCGTGAAACTGTGAAAATTCAAGCTAGATTGGGGGATGGGAGCAGCCCTAGGTAAGACCATTACAGACTTTCAGTGTTCTTACCTAAAGTTCACTAGTTTTTAATGAGTAACTGCTTCTCAATTTGGTGTATGACTGGTTGATTTCCAGAGACTAGAAATGCTTTTTGTCCAGCTCTATCACTGCTTTTTGGTAGAGGGTTTGCTATTCATTCCATCATATTGTGGGGGGCGGGGGGAGAACCCAAACCAAACTTATTGCTGTTGAGTTGATTCCAATTTATAGCAACCCTATAGGACAGAGTAGAACTGCCCCATAGACTTTCCAAAGCTATAAATTTTACAGAAGTAGACTGTTACATCTTTCTCCCATGGAGCGGCTGGTAGGTTCAAACCACCACACTTTTGGTTAGCAGCTGAGTGCTTAACCACTGCGCCAATATGGAACCAAACCCATTGCCGTTGATTCTGACTCATAACGACCCTATAGGACAGAACAGAACTGCCCCATAAGGTTTCCAAGGAGCACCTGGTGGATTCGAACTGCCAACCTTTAGGTTAGCAGCCATAGCTCTTAACCACTATAACCAGGGTTTCCACTATATTGGAAGTCCCCCCTAAATCCTAAATCAGAAGATTTTTAATCCAAACTTCAATTCATCCATTATCCCAGATTAGAATCTTTTTAGAGCTGAAAGAGATCTATTTTAGGGATTGTCTTATCCTGTCCTCTCATTTTATATTCCAAGGGAACGAAGACTCCAGAAGGCCCTTGGGCTGCTCAAGGCCCCACTGTGAGGGCAGCCATGCTTAGAGCTCAGCCTTCTGACTCAGCTGCATTGCCCCTCAGTGACACTCCTAGTGTCCCTGGAGCTGCATGCCTAGAGATCATCTTTTCTAGATACTGCCCTCACCAAGGGAATGGTTCTGTGTCAACACCCTACAAGGAAAGTACTACTGAGTGATGAAAGGTCCCTGATCTTAAGAACGTATGTAAGGGGCAGGGCACAGAGAAACCTACATCTGAGAATTTGTTACTAAAGCCCAGCACTTGGTTCTTGTTAACTAGCTTAAGATAATTTTCAAAAAGCCCCACTGAGGTGCTTATTATTATACACATTTCACAAACAAGGAAGTCAGGAACTTGCCCACGGACAACAGTAGTATATGAGGGACCAAATGTTTGAACCCAGTTCAGGCTTATTCCAAAGTCTGTGCTCTTTTAAGTAGATACTAAAGTACTAATTAGTATGGACAAGAATTCTATTAGCTTTTCTCTAATCTGGGGCCTGGACTTTTATAGTGGTTTCTCTCTCCTCAACCCTTCCTATTCACTCTAGAAGGCCAATCATAGAATCAGAATTTTTGGATTAGGCCCATCAGTTAACCCTTCTGAGCTTTAGTCTATCCCATCCCCCTGCAGTTCCTAGTGGGCTGGGCCCAGTGGATGGTTCCCAGCCCTCTCAGGGCTGAGCCTCTGTTATCATTCTGTCCCTTAATTAACCACAGGGAATCCCATGTTGTGGAAGATTTTGCTTGATGAAATAATACATTTATGAAGACATCCTATTCTCATTTATTATTAACAACTGTCCATTTGAGCCTCTGGTGAGCATAAGGTGGCCAGTGCTACCTTCCCGGGTTGACAAAACCCCAGCCAACAGAAAGACAATGGCGTGGCAAGCCTTTGACACCTGACTGAGGCACAGGCAGGATTTTTAGAGTACTGAGACTAGATGACCCATTATTTCTATACCCTCTGTGGGTGGCCTGGGTCTACTATACTGGGTGACTCCTCCAGCTTGGGGGCTACACACATGATGGAGCTGAGCCTGGACAAAGATTTCTTGGTGCCCAAGGCCATGCTCTTTTCTTTGAACCAGGCTGTTTACTGAACCTCTATACACAGCCTTCCCATGTTCACAAAACCATCGCAGGCGTCTCACCCACTCTCCTCAGGACACACCCCTGCTCCTTGGCTTGGCATTTAAGACTCTTCATGACCTGACACCTGCTTGCTTTTTAGGCTTCACTGTTCACCACTCCAGCAAATGACAGCTCTGCTCTCACCCAACATTCCCAGGGTGACCTGAGTAACTTTGCAAATGCCACTGCCCTGGCCTGGGACATCTTGCCTTACTCTCCCAACAGGAAACCACTTCTCTGCCAAAAGGCCCTTAACTGTCTTTACCACTCACTTGGCCCTTAGTGCTCTCTGCCTCAGTGTGATCAGGTCAGACCCAGGCTTTACCCTTTTTGTGCCCAGACCCTGAGCAACCACGAATTTGAATGAAGGTTTGCCTCCCCAGCTCAGCTCTTCCCAAGGCCTATCATCAAAGCCTGGCAGTGAGCCTTGCACATCAGGAGCGCAGGCAAGCTCCTCCCTGTGATGGACATTGAGCATTTGTGCCCATCACCATGTTCTTGTTTTTAGTTAGGGAAGGTGGGCCAGGTCTAGATCACAGAACCCTTGCTGTTCAGTCTTTTCCTGTTATCCCAAAGTATACCAGTGGGGGTTTAAATTTTTTTTTTTTTTTTTATTGAAGACTGGTGAAGGAAATGTGACTCCCCAGAAGAAAACACTATAAGAAGTATCAGGCAACTTCCCACAGGAAAAGGCAGTATCATCACTTTTTCCATTAATCTTGCTGCCCTTCCTCAGAACCACCAACAGGTGCCGGCTGAGACTGCGGACGCTTAGGGTCCGTGCCATGGGATCTTGTTCTTGTCTGCCTGCTGAGTGGAGGGCCTCAACGCTGACCAGGATTCCCTGCTCATAGAGCGTGGCAGCTGGAGGCAGACAGCAGCAATCCCCCCACTGGATCCTGAATCACCCTTCCTGTTACATCTGGTTTAAGAGTGATTCAAATATTTTTTTTAATGTAACATTTTATTTCGTTTTAGAAAAAGTCACCCTTTGCTTTACCACATATTCCAAAGAGGGAGATGGACGTAGCACTGAGTTTCAGCAATCAGCAAAGGCCAGTAATTCCCTTCCTGACTTCCTTGTGGCCTGCACCTTTCTCTGTGGATCTTTAGGGATTGGGGTTTGTTCTTGCCTCAACCATGCAGGTTCATAGAGTGCCTTTTCAGGGAAACTGAGGTAGAGGTTAAAGGCACACAGTCCTGTCTCTTGCCCTAGTGCCTTCCTGTGCCCAAGGTCTGACTTCAAAAAGCGTTAATAGCTAGTTAATGATGAAGAGAATCTAAAACCTTTCCATAAAATCTCTAATATCTAATGCCATTTGGTCCCAGTGTTAATTACTGAGCATATTAGAACCTTCTCAATGTACTGCCTGCCTGCTGGGAAGGAGACTTCTGAGAGAGAACGGACTCGGGGCTTCAAAGATTTTTCAGGTGGCTTTCCTGCTCAGCACATGCTACTGGTGAGCCACGTTCCTTCTTCCTTATGGGCTTTCTCGCACCTGCCCTAAACCCAATCTTAGAAAAACAGCAGAAATGACTCTCAGCTGTGGAGTTCCAGAGTATTGACAGCCTTGTGGCATTTCTACTTCAATTCAGCCAGTAAGCCATGGCTGACCGAGGCCAGCTTTTTATCACCTTCCCCAGCTCATTCTTATGTGAGTTCAAGAGACAAAGGGTAGGAACATGGTGCAGGGCCATGGCGGGGCTCACCCCAGCCCTGGGCCCCTAACTCCCCTGCTGAGAATGGAATAGATGAGGTGGCTGAGCATGGGCTGAAATGACAAACAGTGACTCTTCTACAAATGTGGAGGTTTATTTCAACAAAATGTGAAAAAAGTGCACCTGACTGAAGCTCCTTGCTCATCAGGGTCTGTGTCCATCGAATTCTCACTGAGACAAGTTGAAGGCTGCTTTGTGAACAAGTGAAGAGATAATAATGGCAATCTCAGTTCAGGCAAGTCTTGGTCAATACATCATTTACACTCCTCCTGCCTCAGTAACCTTGCATGTGTAATGGGCTGTAGGACTATCAGATTGCTCCGGTTCTCTGGCGCTTTCTGACTTCTCCCTGTGAAAAATCCCTGTCCAGGGTAAGACCTAAAGTTAGGAAGGCTGGGGAGTAGGCATTACAGGGTGTTGGAGAGGAAATGTCTTCATTTAATGTGTCATAATTTGGGGAGGGGGTAAAAAGAGTATATAACCCATCCTGCCTCTGAAGAAATGTCAGCTCAAGTACACGTGAAGACAGGCCAATTGAGAAGTGCAGGACTTCAGCTCACCTGTAGGGACGTGCAGCTGTATTTATTACAGAAACGTGCAGAGGAATAATCTGGCCTAAGGTTCATCCAGTTCTTACTGGGTAAGCAAGTAACCAGCAACAGTGGTGCTACTTCCTAGACTGAGAATTGTTGCCCGTTTTTCCCCACCCTGCTTTGATGGTGCCAAACACTGCGCCTTCCATGGGGGCAGCCTGGCTGCAGCTCTGAGCTCCTGGGGGCAGTTGGTGATGTACCCAGCCACAGGTGTCGTCAGAACCATTTGCACGTAAAGTGCGCACCTGCAATTCAGAACTGCTGAGACGTCCAGCCAAGCCATCTACACAGACAGTTCCTGAAGGGGTGGGGGAGCTCTTTTCTTATGTGTGAACTAGGGTTAAGGCTCAAAACTGTAGCTTGTACATAAGTACTCATACTCTTCATTCTAATGTCTTAATGATTTCCTCTGTGGTCATCAGTGACAAATGCAGTTAGCTGCACCGCAGGAACCGGGTGCTACCCCAGCCCTGACCACGCGCCACTCTTGCTTTAGGAATACAGGTGGGTGAGCCAGTAAGCACTTTTCTAGAACGAACTGGTTGTTGAAAATAATTCTCTCCACTACCCCTGAGGAGGCCAGAAAGGGAGCAGTAAGCCTGGAAGACCACAGCACCATTACTGAGTTGTAGATATTCTTAAAGTCGTGTGGGTCCTCGGAGGCGTCCCCACACTGGGGAGGTCGGGATGTCACCAGGGTTCCTTTCAGCAGCTGCGGGGAGACCTGCTGCACCTCTTGGCTGTGTACAGTCTGGGGAAGAGACAAGACCAAACAGGGCAGGAATGTCAGCTGCTCAGAAAGTTGGTCACACTTGCCTTGGAGAGAGAGATGAGTGACTCTGTAGACACCATGAGCGTCTTGTAACAATCTTCCAAGTCCCAGAAAGAGGCTATCTGGCCTGCTCTCCCTGTGGTATGAATAACTAGTTTCCACCAGCAACAGTACAGGGCAATTCCATTTGACTCTCCCCACCAACTCAGGCTATAGCAGTGCTTGTGGGGCCCCTGGCAAAGGGCTGGGGCCTCTCAGGTGCTGGTCTGGCTGCTACCCGCCAGGTGCAACAGCCAGTCAAGCAGTGATGTCCAGGCCAGTGGCAGGTCAATCACCATTCCATCTAAGAGAATTTAACCCAAGGTTGAGGTCCTCGACTTGGGTTTATTTTCTTCCTTCTGCTTCTTGGATCGTGGTTTTACCCTCATCTTTGAGTTCCTGTGGAGCTTGTGGTAAATTTCATGCTCTAATTCCTTCCTAATGAACCAGTATCTCAGTGTGGTTTAACTGGGAATGACTCCTTGCCAGTGTCTAGTGTGCTGGGCTGAATGTGGGGCTAAAGAAACAACTGACATGAGGCTTCCCCTTCTCCTCAGCACTGTGCTGGGCTGTCACCTCAGCCCAGCCCTCCTCTGTTTGCCCGGAGCTGCAGGCTCATGGAGCTGGGGTGAGGCAGGGCTGCTGACTGCCTGGCAACTCCTCTCACTTCCCCACGATGGGACCAAGGGCTGTCAGGAGAGGACGGGCAGCCTGCTTTTGTGCAGTAAGACCTCACGGTACGTGCTTGTACCCTTCATTGTCTTCTCAGGTCCTGTGAGGGTAGACAGGGTGATAACTACAGCCAGGGTAATAAATACTGAATGGGATAGGTGTGACCAGTGAGCGGGAGTGATCTCATAGCCCAGTATATGTCATGCATAACCTGAACACATTCAAGGGGAAGCAAAATGCCACTTTGATTCCAGAGGTGGGTCTCCTGTGCCTTCTCATTACATTGGTTTCAGTGGTAAAGGCAGCTCTGGCCATTTCTCAGGAGGCAGGGCAGGGAGGGGACAGGAGGCTCTTCCTACGTTGAAGGGGAGTCCATCGTGGAAAGGATCCGTATAACTTCTGCTCGCTGAGTGGGTGAGATGTGTTGAGTCATGTGGACAACGGAATCCATGGCAACCTCTGGGTTGGCCTGTACCAAGCTGGAGAGGAAGAAGTGTCTAGATCAGCTAAGCTTAAGAATTATTGCCCAATAAACATGCTAACATAGTCCATTGCAGGTGCTTTAGTGAACATCTCACCTGACTTGTATTCCTACATTAAAAATATCCCTGGCATCAAAGCAGGTACAAGATAAACTCGAAACATCTTGCTATGCTAGAAAGTAGGATGAACTGTAACAACAAAAATGTGGGTACATGTGACAACGACAGAGGAGCCAGCTTAAAAGGGCTCCCACTGACCGAACCTGGGACAATTTGGACATCAAAATAATAAGGAATAATAATCAATTATAAATTATTGAAAAAACAAATTCATTCATCTGTATCAATAAATATATAAATGAATGGGGGAGAAGGGAAGGCCTTCACTTACAGTAGAATTTGATGGTGACTAGGAACTGGAGGGAGTGCTAGAGTTTGAAAGTCACTGTCAAGACTGATCAGGCAAGAATCATCACTGGAAAATGTGACCCATCATACCCTGAACAGGTATGGTCCAAAAAAAGAATCATGAATGGATGCTAAATCTAGGGCAATATTTGCATGGTTTTAAAGTGTCTCCACGCACCCTCACCCCCAGCACCCCGCCAGAAGAAAGAAACCAAACTAGCTGCTATAGAGATGATTCTGACTCACAGCAACCCCATGTGCTGCAAAGTAACTGTGCTCCATGAGTTTCCAGTGGCTGTGATCTTTCAGAAGGAGATCACCATGCCTTTCTTCCTAGGTGCCTCTGGGTGGATTCAACCACCAGCCTTTCAATTAGTAGCTGAATGCTTAACTGTTTGCACCACCCAGGGACTCTGAAGTGTCTCCCCACAGACTGTTCATTAGGTGCAGGGGGAAAAACAGTAATTATACAGACACCATCTTGACCAGGTGATTGAAATTAACATCATGAAGGGCAGATGAACATTATTTGCCCTCAGATGTGATAACCCTGAGAAGAGACACATCAGTTAATGTAATTCTAACTGGGAATGCATAACCTGAAGCTAATCCTGAGAAAGGAAGAATGTTCTATTAAAAAAGTATAGGAGTGGTAGGAGACTGTATAAAAATGGCAATTCATAAAAGACAAAAAAAGACAAAGGAAGGCTGTCAAAATGTTCCAGAATAGAGAAAGCTAAACAACGAAACACAGTATTTGACCTCAGAGGAACCTGTACTGAAGGGGGTAAAAGGATATTATTGGGTTAACTGACAACACTGGAATGCAAATGGTAGATTAGATAAAAGTTTGTATCGATGTTAAATTTACTGAAGTTGCTAATTTTATTGTGGTTATGTAAGAGAATATTCCTAGCCTTAGCAAATACCCACTGATGCATTTAGGGGGGAAGGGCCATGATACATATAACTTACCCTTAAATGTTTCAGAAAAAGGAAAAAATAATATATATGAGAGCACACTCACAAATGATAAAGCAAATGGGGCAAAATATGTAAACAGGTAAATCTGGATATGGATATACAGGGGGTGTTCTTTGAACTGTTTTTATTTTTGCCAACTTCTCTGTAAGTGAAATGTTTCCAAATAAAAAGTTAAAGAAGACTGGAGAGAAGACTCCACAGGAACACAGCTGACACTTGCCTGGGAGGGTGGGAGCTAGTGTCCCAGAACTACCGCCCTCCCCTCCTCACAGAATCATTCATCCAGTTTGAGTATCTGTACTTTGAACTCACAGGTGGGTACAATGAACCAAGCCTTCATGTAGCCAAGATTACTAAGAGCCCCTGGGGACCAGCAACTGAGAAGTAATTGTGCTTCGGGGCTGTATTTTCATCTGAGGGTCAACTACATCAGTCTCAAACAGAAACAGAGCACAAAGTTTCCAAGGCATCATCATCTCCTGGTTCTTAAACTTTTTGTCCCAAAGAAGTTAACCCCACTTCTCCTATCGAGGAGTTCGCCCACTCTGCTGGTCTTACCTGCGGATCTGCTTGAGGACATAGTCTCTGCTGATATATTTGATGTTTTCCTCTATCACTGAGCGAACACCATCTTCCTCTGTCAGCTGTTTCTCCAGCCATTCCACCAGCTCTTTATTATTGTCCCAAACATAGGCCTGCAAAAAGATGACTCATGGTCAAACACCAGGGCGCAGGCCAGCCCTGGACACTCAGATTGTTCAACAACTGGAAAGTTCACTCCAAAAGCTTGCTCACTGTACAAAAGTTGTTCAGGATTCTCCTTTGCTGTTGGCAGAAATAGTAGAAAGAGGAAACAAGCCCCAAGACAGGAGATGTACTTATTCCCCCTCTCCTTCTTTTGATACAAGATGCAAATTCAAAGCATTCTCTTGGGCTCTCCAGAGGGCATCAATGCTCACACTCTTACTTGGGTACTTTTAGACTCTAGATGTCTCCCTATTTTACAGAGGCTAAAAGAATTCAATAACTGGACAGATCTGAGAGAAAACAGTTAAAAGCCCAAATTATTTAGTAAAGTGCTGATTGAGGGTGAAGGGGGTGCTTATTTGGTGTTTCTGAAATGAAAGGCATATTTCCCAAGGAACTGAGACACAATTCCTAAGGTGTAAGTCTACAGTTCCAGCCAGGCATGGTGGATGAACTGCCCCGAGTTTCCTGGACAGCCTCAGCCCATCAGCTGTAGAAGTCTTCTGAAATATATGGCCTGCTGTCTTTCAGCAAGGCACCTAGAAGGGATTGATGTGAGGAAGTCTTGCCACCAGGGTAGAGCCACCAAGTCAGAAACCTAACCCCCATTTTATTATCTATGAGAGTATTCAAAAGGGTCAAGATGTCTATAACCCTGAAAGTCTCAACAAACCACCTCTCGCCTCCTTTTTTCAAGATCATTTAGCTGAGTATTTCCTAGGTAGTTGACTACATAATAATTCAGGAGTGTGTTAGAAGCCTAATAGCCTTCTCCTTGCTCTCTTCTCCTCTCATTTTCTTTACAAATCATTTAGGAATCGTTTTGTTAATGGTTTCTGGAAAACCAAGTACCACCATTAGGGCTCATTCATATTTATGTCATTTTGTTTGGGTAATTAAACACAAAGCTCGTCCTTTAAAGGTATGCTATCCTTCTCTGTTATCACTAACGAAGTCAAAGTCAGAATGACAATGAGTTTGGTGCTGTAATTTAATAGGTGGGTGCATTAGGGACTCTCAGAGGCTTTGAAGCTTGAGATGTGGCTACATGAAACCTGTATATGAGCAATAGTGCAAAAGCTATAGCTGTAACTACAGGGCTTGCAAAGGCACAGAGGAAACGTTTTCACCACAGTCTTCAAGAGGTATAAAGCAATAAGGAACTGAGCACTGGGCTGTTTTCTGACTTTCTATTTCATGCCTTTAAAAAATAATGGTTTCTTTCAGACTCTTCACTTTCCCATCTCTAACTTAGCTGGCAAGTTAGCTGTGATGACTGGTTATTATATGTCATTTCACTGATTTCCACATTCCTAAAAATACTTGAGGCGTCCTTCACATTTGAGAACAGCCCCAAGATTAAGGATCAGCAATGCACCCTTTCTAGCTCTTGTCTATTTCTTTTTCTGGCCCCAAATTTGCCGGTCTGTGTTTTAATCACTGATTTAAAAAAATCAGACCTCTAGTTAGGGTGGTGTGGCGAAGACAGTGCAAGCCTTTCCACTGCTCTGCGCCTTCGCTCAGGACTAATGGCATCTCTAAAGCTAAAAGGCAGGAAGTGTTTTGTTTCTAAGGAAGAGGTGGCACCACATCTCCCTATGAATGGAGGTAGCAAAGCTTTCCCTATAAGATGGCTGGTTGAACTCTTGCGTCTGTCCCAGCTTGCTGCACACCCCACATGTGGATGGATGCACAGCCCTACTAACAACCACTGCCACTTGAACCCTACACTGCCATTTCCTCCATTACTGGTAATTTAGACTTCTGACCAGATGCTTGAGGACCTCCATACGTGCTCCCTACTGAGGAAGATTTCAGGGGAGGAAAAAATAAAATAATGAATGCTTCTTGGGTTTCAGAATAGAAAAAAAAACAAAACAAAACCTACATTTACCCAAGAATCCCAAAGCCTTTAGTTTAGGAGAATATTTAATACTCTTATTAATCATTTTTAATCCGTTTGCTTTTAATTAAGAAACAGCATGATGCTTTCCTATCAACATATGCCAGGGAGCAGATTAATTGTGGCTTAAGATAACTCTCCTTGATTGGTGTAATGTATTAGCTAACGAGATGCCTGCTTCTAACGACGCTCAGACACTACTCGGGAAAGCCACTAGAGAAAACTCTCCTGCCTCCCCTCCTGCAGCCACGGAGTATGCTAGGTGTTGAAACGACACATAAACCAAGTTTCCAGACAGGAGGAGAGCAACACATTCCAAGTTTTAGAGTTGTTCTAGAGTCTCCCTTTTGAAAACATGGGCCCTATACAGGAAAGATAAGCTGTTCACTCAAGGTACAATCACTGGATGACAACCACCAAACCGAAAGCCCAGTCAAAGATCACAGCCCAGAGCACACAGCACCAAGACAAAGGGGCCGTTTAAGTCCTAATCAGTTGCATTTTCAGCAATAATAAACAAACACAAGAACCCACGGGTTTTTCTCACCAGAACTGGAAGGGTTTAACATACTGCTGTGAGCTAATTTCCTCCACCTGGAAAAGCAAGGCTCCCTTCCACTGGGTTAGGGAGTCTACAGTTCCTTGTTTGCCCTCCGGAACAGAGTTGTGTGCAAGACTCATCATTCTCGCCATCCAGAAGGGTGGGCCAACCCCATTCCCAGAAAAAAAGCCACTATCCTTAAACCAATAAAATATGCCTGATTATTTCCAGTGTGGATTTTAAGCAAGTGTGAAATGCTGTGGTGCTAACCTCATGACAGGCCTGGGCCCATGTCACCTGCCTGTCATTCATCCTAACCAGAACGTTTTAATACCAATAAAATAGCAATAATTAAACATCACAACAGTGGCCTTACAATACATTTGTTCAGCAGACACTATCTCTCTCTCTCTTTCTCTCTCTCTCTCTCTCTCTGTTAGCAGATAAGCATCTCAGGCACTACTCAGCCTCACTAACTAACTGTATGTTGTAATTAGTCTATCTTACAAAATCTAAGTGACCTGTTTGGAAATTTTCATTTCTAACATACTAACTGAAACCCTCCTTAGTCAATGGTACAGCAATGCCAGGGAGTGACGAGGAAACAATATGATGGATGTGCACCCTGATTACCACATCCTACAAGTAAGTTTACTTCCTGAGCTACCTGGACACACCTCCAGCTGGGGAGGGTCCTTCCACTTCTGACTTTCTAGATTTCTAGGAGCCATGTAGCCCAATGAGGGGCAAGGGTGGGGTGGCACACATATCTAGGAGTATATGCATACTTTAGAAAGACATTTTCAATATACCTACACCTACAAGGTTAAGACCTACCAACTGAAGCCCAGGAAGGAATGTGATTTCTTCACAGGCTTTGAGCAAGGTTAACAGCACAACAGCAAAACAAGCCATGTGGGCTAGCTGTGAGCCACCCCAGCATCAGCCAGGAGCCCACACTGGGCCAAGCAATGCTTTCCAGGTTTTGCCTCACCTCTTCCCTTCCTGGCCCTAAATAAGTTTGATGCATGAGACTAACCCATGGGCAGCTTGAGGCCAGGCTACGGGAACAATGGAAATCAAAACAACCCTATCAATGAGGCTTTCTCCTCTAGCATCCTCACAAGGGCCTCCACTGACCATTCATTTCATTTGGAAGTCCAGAATGAGAGCACATGAATAGCCTATCTGGATAGTAAGAGTGTATGATGGCATTCTAGGTTGTCTGATACATTAACAGCAAACCGAATCAAAGAATCTTCACTGAGCATCTACTGTGCTCATGGAACCAACCCCCCACTCCCCGCCCCAAGCTCACTAAGTTACACATTTTTGCTCTTAGCATAGTATGTTGTTCTTGTTTTACCTTCTAACACGCTATGCTGAAGAGAGGAAACTGCTTGCGAGTGTCTACTGAGTGCCAGGCATTGTGCTCCATACTTTACTTACCACATTATTTAACACTCACTGAGCCCTATGAAATAAATACCTGCATTTACACATGAGGAAATGGAGGCTTAAATGATATGGTCATGTCAGTAAACAGCAAAGCTGGAATCCAAAAAAGTCTGAGAGATTACAAAACTGACTTTCTTTTCATTGCTCCTTGTGGGTTCCAGTTTCAGCTTCTACTTTTGGAGCTTGGGAAAAATCAATTAGCCTGTTTGAAAAATGATACAAACACCATATACCTCAAACTGTGGGTCTCAGAATAAAAAGAAAAAAACATGCCTAGGAAACAAATGTGTGCCATGTTCTTACGATCCAGTTTAAACCAGTTCTTGTTTTTGCAGGGAGCCGTAGTGATGTTTTTCTTCTGCCTGCAGTGAAACTATGAACCATAAACCCTACTATTTCCTACAACAGGACTGTTGACTCCGGTGGAGTCAAACAGAATCCCATAACTCACTGTAACAGATACCTCTAAGGGAAACAAAAGAATTACATTGCTCAGTTATACCACCACAATGTCTTCAAAATTTCTGTCCTGGAATCACTTTTTTCAGAGTCAAGATAAAAACAAAACAAATTATCTGGGAAAAAAAGAATACGCAGCATGGCTAAGAGACAGCTGTCACTGTCTTTCACTACCAGTAACCACAATAAGGATCAGAGAGGGTCACTTCTTAGTGCAAAGCAAAGGTCTAGACTCAGCCAGTCTCTGCATTTGAGAGACACAGCACACAGTATCTATCACTGCTTAAAGAACCAAAAAAAAAAAAAAAAAAGAGCGATGGCTTTACGCCATTCGGAAGCACCAAACAGATCCTGTGGCAGTCCTTCAGAGGCAGCAGAGACTGCTTTTTAACACTGCAACACTTTATTCTCTCAAGGACGATGCAGATTTTATCACCCACCCCAACCCCCACCCTATAGTAAACTAGGTCCTGCTGAGCCTGCAGAATATGGAAGAGGTTTCAGAGCCTCATGCCCTGACATCACAGGATCATCGGTCCTCACTTTCTCTCCTCGGTGGTCCTCCTAGGGTGAGAGCTGGGGAGAGAGCTGCCTTTTGTAGACAGAAGCAAGGGAAATAGCCTCGATTCTTCAGTGTAGTTGGTTCCCGGTGCCTTTAGGCAGTCTCCTTCGATACATCTGTGCTTGATCTCAGGCCTGGCATCTGTGCACATATAGGCAACTGTCCTCTCCATAGATAAGATGGCCAATGACCTATTTCTTCAGACACACTGTCTCCCTGGGAGCAGGACGCTAAGAAGCCACTGAAGGGGACTTCTCTACTCCCACTTCATGCTCACTTCTCCTCTTCCTCTGCCCACTGGGGCCGTGCACGTCCATTAGTGACTAACGTGGTGGGAAGACAGTACAGGCCTTTCCCGGCCACACACCACCCCCCCACCCCCAACTGTCCTAGCCGGCCACTCTGAACTGGAGAACAACCTCTTATTTTACACTTGGATGACTTTCAGTGCCAGCTTCCACTAGAAGCTGCCACTAGCCACTGACAAAATTGTCTTACTCAATTATGATGCCACAGACTGACCTTAACCTGAACCAAATATTGCATAAGGCTGAGCTCTCCCACTGCACATCTGAAATACTTATCCAAAGAAACTTTTTGGTCGTAAAGAAACGGGTAGACTTAACACAAAGGTGAATCTTAGACACACCCATTCACTGGCTTTCAAACTGATGGCAAATCTTGGCATTCCTTCCTGAGAACAGAAGAGACTTCAGGCAACACTTGCCAGGAAGAGGCTGGAGCCCCCGCTTCATGGGCCAGGACCCTTCATGCCACTTCCGGCCATCCAGCCCATCAGTTCTCTAATCTTGTTGTGTGCCATCAAGTCGATTCTGACTCACAGCAACCCTACAGGACAGAGCAGAGCTGCCCCATAGGGTTCCCAAAGAGCGGCTGGTGCATTCCATCTACCGAACTTTGGGTTAGCAGCCTGAGCTCTTAACCACTTTGCCCCCAGGGCTCCACTCTAACCTAGCAATCACCAAATTGCAGAAAAGTAGACAAAAATATTCTGAGCACATACTGCCAATATTCCAACTAAATGTATACATGATTCACTTTTAATCCATATACTACTAATAAAGCTTAATTTTTCTTTTTCTTAGTTAAAAAAAAAATTTTCTTTGCATACTCCCATTGATTGTGGATACCATTCTTCTTGCTACACCAGGCTGGTGCCCTTGCTACCTCGTCCTGGCCTCAGACCTCCCCATCTCTTACCTGGACGTGACAGCACCAGGAAAACCATCTCATGGGGGTCACTGCTCCAAGGTATGTGCACTCACCCTGATCACCCCAGATTCAGTTTCCCACGTGCAGGGTAGATACTCCTTCTAGCTTTGATTTGAAATGAGAAAATCTTTAGTTCTATTCATCACGTCTCCTGCTAGGCTTCCTGCTTCTGTCCCCTTCAGTTCCACCCTCCACACAGTGCCCAAGAGGTCTTTCTAGAACACAAATCAGAGCATGTCACTCTGCTGATTAAAATACCTCAGTGGCTTCCCACGGACCTCAGGACAAAGTCAGCCATATTAGCAGCTCCTTGGGTGCATGATACTCTTGCTCTCAGGTCTTGGGACATGCTGTCTCCCCTCACTCCAACCTTTTCACCTGGTTAATTCCTACTTCGTTTCAGGTCTCTGCTGAGACATCACTTCCTCCAGAATTCCTCCCAGACTCTCCTTTCCCCTTCCCAAAGAGCGGGTCTGGTGTCCTTTCCCTGTGTTCCACGATGTCCAGGTTTGCATTGTTAGGACTGACCTCACTGTCACACATGACCTCTTGACTTCTCTGTCTCCCTTCTAGATGGTGAGTGCCGTGTGCACAGGGCCTGCCTGTTCCACTGCCATAACCCCAGGGCCTAATGGAGTGTCTGACATGTAACAAGTGTTTCAAAAAAGGTTTGCTGAATAATCTGGTAAACTACAAAAAATGCCCTACCACCTCTTCTAACAAGATGTCCTGACATATTACGTGGGGCGTAAGGTTGTGTGGGGGGAAGTAGGGCTCAGGCCTGTATGCTTCCCTTCCACTCCAATCGCCTAGAGGCTTGGATTCTCGGACAATAAGCCAGGTGGGGTGAGGAGCACAACACAGAGGCTGGGTGCCCCACCTACCTTCACAGTTCCTTCCACCTCCACAAACCAGCGCCTCAACATGGCCTGGATCTGGCCATCAGTCAGCTCAGGATTGGCATTGTGGATTTTCTTCTTGACCAGGTCCTCCAGCAGGAGACGCCTCAGCCGCCAGTAGAAGAAGGTACGGGATGTTTTCCAGTCCAGGATGTCCTACGTGAAGACAAGAATAAGATGAGTCATGCCAGCCCTAATCCCTGCTCAGTCCACAGGGATTCTCATAGGGACAAAAACCTGCTCTCCAGTTAGGCCCCTCAGAGACTCAAGAGCTGGCTTCAAGCACCTCCAGACTTCTCATCAGTTCAGAACTGCCACCCCCATGCCCTACCAACAGAGCTGACTGCAGCACCTGACTAATGCCAACCACACACATGGCTGAGATGTTCTGGGGAAAAGCCTGTGACTTCCCAGATAACCAGAGTGAGTAACTGGTTTTGAGCAGACTGCTCAAACGACTTGAACGTAGATCAAATGTGAATCAGCTGCTGCTGGAACTTTGACAGTGTAGTAACCTACAGCCTGAAAACCACCTGGGAAGTTGCTGCCAATGAAGTCACATGTGACTCAGTTTCCCACCAGTAAAATGGAGCTTGCCTACTGAGGAGTCTATGGAAACCTAAATCATAAATTGTTTTAGGATGATAATGGATAGAAAAAAGGGGGAAACTCTCTCAGGAAACTTGAAAGTGATTGGATCTGCACAAGCTGTTTTCGTCCAGCCCTAACAACTCCCTGCTTGTGAGCTCCTGTGCATAAGACATATACACGTTTGCTTGCTGGTCCCTGACAAGTCAGAAGAAGTGGCAGCCATTGTACTCACGTTAATAACACCCTTCTCCTGCATCCGGCCTGGTGTGTCATGCAAGTCAGCAAACTGCACAGCTACCTGATGGTAAATGGGAATTAGAAATTCTTCCCGCTCCTTTAACTTGTTGTCCAGCTCCTTCCGCTCAGCTGGGCTTAGTTCTGAGGTCTCTGCAATTAGATAAACCTGCCGGTCACACTCTGTGATGACCAGGAAGCTCAGGATCCACCCCAGTGCCCTTCCCTCTGTGGCCTGGCTCTCCGTTGTCTTCACTGCCTCTTTGCTGAGTAACAGGACTCTACAGGAGATGTCAGACCTGTCCTCACCTTGCCTCAGAGAGCCCACATGTCCTCTTTTCCTTGTGGAAGTCACAACTATGAAAGCAGTCATGGGAGCCCTCCATTCCCCAGGCCTCTCAATGAGCAGGTTCAAACAACCACCTAGAACCCAGCATTTCTTCCCCATGAGAGGCCAGGGCACCATGCCCACCCACTGCTGGCCAGTGTCAGAGCGGCTAGACTCTCACATGTGGGATGTGGAAGGACAGCATCCTCTATGCCTCGGAGCAGAAACCAGCAGCTCTTGTTTCCCCATGTCCACACCAGATACTTGCCAAACTCAGTAAGGATCTGAATGACGTCCTCAAGTTGTGAGCTGCGTTACTCCACAAGCTCTAATGTCTCGTTGGGACACCCCTAACCTCAACTTCATCACTCGTCTGTCAGTTTGTTGTACTGTGGGGGCTTGTGTGTTGCTGTGATGCTGGAAGCTATGCCACCAGTATTTCAAATACCAGCAGGGTCACCCATGGTGGAGAGGTTTCAATGCAGCTTCCACGCTAAGACCACAAAGAAAGGCCTGGCAATCAACTTCCAAAAATAAGCCAATGAAAACCCTATGGATCACAAGAGAATACTGTCTGATATAGCGCTGGAAGATGAGCTCCCTAGGTTGGAAGGCACTCAAAATACACGATGGCTGAAGTGATACCATTGAGCATACCAACGACCGTAGAGACGGTGCACTCTGGGCAGCCTTTCATTCTGTTGTACCGGGAGTTGCCATGAGTCAGAGCCAACCCAGCAGCAACTAACAACTGCAACAACCTCAGATTAGTAGAATCCATCTAACTAGAGCCAGATGGGTGTGTCTCATGTCAGCTCAGTGGATTAGCCGGCCCCCGTCCTCCCTCCTGGGCTGCTTACTGAGCCAACCCTTGACCAGAGTAACAAAGACATTCTAGCTTTTAGGCTGAAAAAAGAAGGGAGGGGGAGAAAAAGAGAAAGGCAGTCCACAAACCCCATTTGGATCACTGAGCTTATAAGCATGCAGTACCTTATTCAGTAGATAGGAGACTTTAGAATTCCTTATAACAAGGAGGATCCCCCCTCCCCCTCAATCAATACTGTCCCAGTAGAAGGGCTGCTACCTTGTGCTTTTCTTCATGATCACTCTCAGAATGGGACCTGCAATCAATACTGAAAATTTAGCTGCCTGCCTAGTAAGGAGGAATAAGTCTGGTTGAAGGAGCAATAGGTGACAGCCCCTGGTGTTGGGGACTACCTGAAGTGCTTTGTCACCAAAGCTGACAAATAAATACATGACCACAGGTGATGGGATGTAGAAGAAGAAGGTCTATTTCAAGCATGCCTGTCTGGGAACAGGCCTTGTTTTTTATGCCACTATGAATCATATATGCCATAAACAGCCTTGGGCTGCTGAGTGAGCTGTAAGTATTATACATAAACACATGTTAACAGAAGAGGGATGTAACTATATGGACTCCTCACTTATCGACTATTTCGTTATCCGACATTTTGCATTTATGACAATAGTAAAAAAAAAAAAAAAATCTGACGATTTTGCACATTAATGACGTACACCTGGCAGTAACGAACGCCGAGGTGCGAGGCTAGAGTTAACAGTGGCTGTGATGTTATGTATCAACTTGGCTGGGTCACGAGTCTCAGTGATTTGGCAGTTATATAATGTAGTCATCCTCCATTTTTGCACAAAGCCGATTTTTGCATAATCTGGTCTTTAGAACCTAACCATGTGGATAAGTGAGGAGTGGGTGTATAAGTAACTAGTTTCATTTTTAGGAGGTTTTTAGATACCCAACTTCACTTTTTTGTTTTAAACTCTCACTACGTTAAAGCTGTGATGAAGGGTGCTGAGGTGATCTTTTCTTGGGCTCTCACATAGAGGGCAATCACTGACCTACTCCTTCAGGCCCCTGACATCTCAGGATTTTTCCAAAACAGGTAAACTGCATGAGAGTGCTGGGTCCCACACTCTGGAAGGAGATGGTGGCCCATTCATTCTAGTGTGGAGCTGAATGAACTTTGCCCTGCCTGGAGAATTGATGGGAGGAGAGCTGACTAGTTTCTTTGGAGATGAAACTTTCTCAGCTAGAACACCCTTGATAGAGAAACAAACATTTTTCTTTCTCCACTCAGAAGAATCAAGACTCCCTGGGGAAACTGCTGATTCTAGGACTGGAGCAGGGAAAATATAACAAGAGCCTGGAACTCTTGTGACATAAAGCAAGGAAGCACTCCACAAATAATGGGGACATGTTAAAAGGACACAGCAGCCAGTTAGAAGGGGCTCCTACCGACTAAATCTGGGACAATTTGAGCATCAAAATAAGTAATGATAGTAACAGAGTATTTATGGAGTAAAATAAGACTCTATGAGTCCATCCTGATATAAATAATTAAATAAATGGGAGGGTGGCGGGAAGGTAAAGCTCTCTCTTACACGAGAATAACAATAAATGTAGAAGGAATAATGGAATTAGAAAATCACCATTTCTACAACCATCAGAGTAACGTATTCATTCGAGAATTATCAATGAATGCTAAAACTAATGGGTAAAAGTCTGACTGATGAGTAACAGGATATTTAGATTGTCTCAAAAGTATCTCCTTACAAATTACTTATTAATTACAAAAGGGAAAATGGTACAATGGATTAACCTAGTGAACAAAAACAACAAGTAATGAAAATTAGCATCACTGCTAATAGGACAAAATGGCATCATGTGCCTTCTGATAATTACATCACTCTGTAATATTCCCACCAAAAATGTATAATCCGAATGTAATCGGGGAAGTATAAGACAAACCCAAGCTGAAGAACATGCTACAAAAAAACTGGCCTATACTCTTCAAAAATGTCAAGTCTCACATTCCAGATTAAAGATGACTAAAAGCACCTGATAACGAATTGCAATTTGTGGTCTCAGACTGGATCAGGGAAAAAACAAAAACTATAAAAGATGTTACTGGGACAACTGGTAAAATTGAAATATGAACCATGGATTAGGTAGCAATATTGTATCAATGTTATCATTCCTGATTTGATAAATGTATTGTGGTTTTGTAAGAGAAAAGTCTATTTATAAAAATACACACCAAACGTATGAATAAAGGAGTATGAAGTGTATAAATTAGACATCAAATGGTTCAAAGAAAATGTGTGTGTGTGTCCAGGAGAGGAGGTAAAAGAATGCACACGTGTGTACAAATGAGAGAAAATGTTAACTGGTGGATCTGAGAAAAGGGAACCAGAAGTTCTTTATACAAGAATATTCTTATAATTTTTCTGTGAAATTGTATCAAAAAGTTTTAAAAATTAGCAAGCTATCTTAGCTCCAGTAGATAGATACATGAGACTAAACAGGCAGCTCCTGTCCAGAGTTAAGATGAGAAGGCAGAGAGGGTCAGGAGCTGATTGAATGGACACGGGGAATCTGGGGTGGAAAGGAGGAGTGTGCTGTCACAGTATAGGGAGAGCAACTAGTGTCACGTAACAATGTGTGTATAAATTTTTGTATGGGAGACTAACTTCAATTGTAGACCTTAAGTTAAAGCACACACACACAAAAAAAGCTACATTAAAATTAGCAAGCTAAAAAGCACAACAAAAAAATGTTTTTACTGGCTCCCCAATGCCTATAATCAACAATCATAGCTAATATTTACAGAGTACTGCATTCTATTCTGTGTGCTTTATGTCTGTTAACTCATTTAATCCTCACAATAACTTATGGTGTTGATATTATTATCCCCATCTTACAGGTCAGGAAACTGAGCCACAGACGGACTTTCTGTAATTTACCAAGGTCACACAGCTGTAAAGTGACAGCCAGGACTCACACACAGCAGCGTGGCTCCAGAAGCTTTGAGTACTCCCTTCTGCTCTCCGCGTGCTTATCTGGGGGCAGAGGACGGACGCTCCAGCAGTAGCAGTATCCCCCTAATTAATCTCAGAAAGGCTAAGTGATGATGGCAGACTCCTGGCTGATAAAGCTGAAGCTCCATCTTAATCCCATTCCACCACTAAAACCAGGACAATGTCTCCAATAATTCCCATAGTGTGGGTCAGACACTATTTACTAGGCAGGCCTAAGATTTAAGGTAGCTCCTCCTGTTATTGTCAGATTAAGAACTAATAAAACAGTAGGTGAAATCACTGCCCTGCCTGCCTGGGGGCAAGAGAGGGCAGGATCATGGATATGGCTGAATAGGGACTTCCAGACCCTTTTAACATTCTCCTTTTGGGTAATCAACCAACACTGCATACACATACCATTTATTGAGCATTTACTGTGTGCTGGGCACTGCACTCAACACAGTTCAACCTAGGTCTGCCCAGTTGTTAACACTGTGCTGCCAGGCCAAATAACTACCGAGCATTTTCCAAGCTGCTTCACATGTATTATCTCTAACCCTTATAACAACTCATCCTAACAGGCAGGTTCTCTATTTTACAAAAGAGAAAAACCGAGGCTCTAAGATGGAAAGTGACTTGGCCAATGGCATCAGCTCTTAAGTGGTAAAGTCAGGATTTACGCTTAGGCCTGTGTTCTTAAACATTAAGTGGTACTGAAGGTGGTCAAGCAGGTATTCTGGCAGTGGTGAGAGAAGGGAAACAACTTGGGAGAGTTTGGTTCATTTTGCTAGAAAGGAGTTAACAGCAAGGCTCAGCATCATGCGCAGAAGAGGAAGGACATGAGGACTGAGGAGTGGAGCATTCTGGGAACAAGGCGGTTGCTTTACCAAGTTGGAGGACAGAGAAGGCTGGCTCCTGGCCTAACAAAGGTTGCGCCCACCCAGTCAGGCTGTTCTAGGGCTTTGAAAGAATAACAAATATCTGTAATGCTCTTGGGCCCTCCCAGGACTAAAAGACCACAGAGCATTCCCTTAAAGCCTCCCTTGCTTGATTCCTTCAGTAACGGCCTCTGACCACAGTTCAAGACCTATTTCAAAAAAGGATCAAAGCAAGGAAAAGACAGAAGCAGAGAATGTATGTATTTTAAAATGCACATGAGAAGGCCAAGGATTTGTGTGCTTTGTTTTAGGGAGGGAGAACGACAGGGTTTTCTAAATTTTATTTTCTAAAAATGAAAGGCTGCCCTTAAGCTAGTTATACCCTTGTGTTGTACAGCAAGGCCCCTCTCTCCTTGTACAGCAAAGCAGCCAGCCCCAGTAATGATTTAGGGGAGATTAACAAATATGTCAATGTCTATTTTCTGCTTAATTTAAAAGCGGCATTTATAAAGATTTTTGACTTCTGAACCCTGTTCTCCTGAAAGAAAGAAGGTAAGAATGAGGAGGGGGATAAACAGTGATTATCCTATCATTGATCGTTTGTCAGGAGCATTTCTTATTCACTGGACTATTGTAAAAAGCTAAGCTCTCGATCAATCCTGTAAGCTCCCTGTACAATTAAATATCTTGGAATGGTTTTCTTTCTTTTCTAGCCAGATTGCAGGGCCTCAGGGTTTTTAGGAAAGCTACTTGGTGTGTGGGTATGGGAAAACATGTTTAAGAATATGCCACAGAGAGGAAAGTCATTCTTCTCTAGAATTCTACTTTAGGAAAAGGCTAAAATGGGAGAAGAAAGGTAGGTTATATCCATCCCTTCTTTTTGAAGACTTCCAGAATAAAAAGTCTCCATGAAATCTTAAAAATCCAATCTTATAACTTTTTACAGATGAGGAAACTGAGGCACAAAAAACTTAAGCAGCGTACCCAAGGCCACAAAACTAGGAAATGGTGGAGCTGGGATATGAACCTATCTACTCCGTCCTATAGGGTCGCTATGAGTTGAAATCGACTCGACGGCATAGAACAAGGAAGTCTGGTTCTTTAAGAAGCCCTGGTGGCACAATGGTTAAGCAGTTGGCTGCTATCCAAAAGGCTGGGGTTGAACCCACCCAGCAGCTCTGTGGGAGAAAGACCTGATGATCTGCTTCATAAAGATAATAGCCTAGAAAACCCTATGGGGCAGTTCTGTTCTGTCACATGGGGTTGCTAAGAGTTGAAATTGACTAAATGGCACCTAATAACAGGCTGGTTCTATAAACATTACAGTTTAAATTAACCCACTAGTGTCCACAGTGCAGCAACCTGTCAGGTGTTCCCCGGGGGCAGTGAAGAGCCACAGCCCTCCTCCCTGTGGTCAAAGCTGCAGAGAAGCTTCTAGAGGAGACAGCTCTTTCTGTAGCAGGTGTTTTGGCCAATTCAAGGGGCTGCTCTGAAGCACTGCCCAGCGATAACAATGAAAGAGGCCAGCCATACCCTACTCTATGGAGTAGGATTTGACGGGGAGGTGAGGCCTTCAAAGCTTTGAAGAAAAAGCAGACGGCCAAGGCTGAAAATTCTCTGTTCAGCCAAAGGTACTAGGTGACCTTGCAGAAACCCCTCTGCTTTTCTGAGCTCAGTCTCATTCATGTAACAATAATCCTAATCTGGCAAACAAGGAATATGTCTTATAAAAGAATGTGATATTGAAGTTTTTAAAAAGTTATACCAAGAAGCCTATGTAAATTTATACCCAATTTTAACTTGATGGGCCCTTCCTCCTTCTCTTAAAGCAATTTGCTTTGATTGGTTAAATACTTAAGTTGTTAGAGATAAGAACCAGACCACCGTAACCCACAAAGCTCCTGAATGTCTCAGATACAAGAACATACTACCATACCTCAACCTTGAGACTGAAAAATCAGCATGAAAAAGGCTGGAATCTTATTAATATTTAGAAGTACAAACATACGTAGATGTTTAAAAGATCTATATAATCACATTTTCTGTGTTGAAAGAAATTTCTCTATAATGATAGTAAGACAGGGTTTAAAAAAAAAAAACCCACCCTGCAAAACAATTTCTATATCCATAACAGGTGTGCCTTTCTTTACACAAAAGCATTCTTGAAAAACTGCGTAAATAAGATCCTGTTTTAAATGCCTTAAGGGAGCTATTTAGAAAGAACCCTGCAATGAATCCTTTGGTAAAGCAAATAATCCTTCTGTAACGGGAATAATTTCTCCCAATGTATCTAGTTTTTTTTTAAATCCCATTTTCATATATCTGCTTTTCTTCAAAGCGGGCCATGCCTATCTAAATACAACTGCATTTGCATGCTGATTTTAATAGCAATCCTCTCAAGGGACGTTTAACCCTGAAGTTCTTGCAGTGCTGTTAGTGCTCTCCTATTCACATTTTTAAAAGTCATTAGAGTTAAAAACAGAGATTTCCAAATAAAAGTACAACAAAACATTATTCCCCTGCAGCCCTGTCTCCTGTGCCCACATACAAACATACACGAGTCAGGAAACAGCACAGGATTTTCCAAATTCTGGTGGTGCTGTGCCACAGCAGTCTATTCTTTCCCTAATTAGCTTTCCCTGAGTCTGGCAGTTTGAGGGCCAAGAATCTGGGTCAGCTGGGGCCAAGTGGGGAAGAGAGGTTCTCGGACGTATTCTGACGACAGCCTTCAGGCAGGCAAAAGCTCGGGTCCACTCTAACAAAGTGCCCACCAGGTTCTTCCGGCCTAACAGAATGGTGAATCACTGCTTCCTGGAAGAGACAAGCCCCGGTGCTTTTATAAATACCATCAGATTAATGGATCAGACTAAAAGGACCCCTTCTTCTTCCCAAAAAAATGGTGTCACTATTGCACTCCAACTGCATCAAGCCAAACAGCTTCTCAATGTGATGAGGTGGGTTTTAAGCTGTTGCTAACTTAATTAAGGGCAAAGGCAAGATCTCATCATATCTACCTTCATGATATAAAATGTATGTTGTTTCTCATCAGCCTACCTACCAGAGAGCCCAATGCTTGGTGGCCACACTGCCAGTGCGGGACACTCTGTATAGAGATGCTACATCCTCGGGGTGGTTATTGGAATGTTTTTCTTTCCTAGTCTCAACTTTCCAGGCAAGGACCCTGCTTTCTGCCTCAAACAAGCCACTTTGGCTCTTTTCAGCATACAACATCTTGAAGATGGACATAGAAGAGATGGAAAACACATACAGCTCAGATACTCCGATCACCTCTACCAGAAAAACAGTTTAACCTGAGTCCCTTTAACCTAAGGAACAGTCGATTTCCTGTCATCCTGACTGCTAAAGAGAAGGCTTGGGAAGAAGACATTTTCAAAGATTTTCAGACATTTATCCTCATCCACAGCCACAAACTCTTACGTGTATCTGGGGGCACCTTGGGCCAGCAGGCAGGCAGAGTGCTGGGCAGGACTGGAAGGACCAGCTGAGGGCCCGTAGCAGCTCAGCCAGTGCTGCGGCTGCCTGTGCTCCCAGGGCACGTTCTATGTGGGCACCGCCAAGTGCTGGGTGGCAGGCTGCCCGGCTGTCTGGGAACAGGGTCATGACCAAGGTGTGTCTGCTCTGAACAGAATAAAGTTCCACTAAGTAGCTCCTTTGCCCAGGTGCTCTTTGTATTGAGAGGAACAGTAGGGAACTTCCAGTTGCTTCACACTGGGGCTGGACAGTTACCTAAATTGATTTGTCATTTCACACTCAACATGAGAGGAGGTAAGAATGCAGGAGAAGACCTGAGGTCATAGTACTCAAGAGGCCCGGCTAGGAAGGCCATTTGCTCCCCAGCCACTCTCCATGTTCTTAGATCTGGGAGGTGGTAGAAGGATGTCAGAGACAGAAAAGGTCTTGAAGGGCTGGGACTCTATTTCCAGAGAAGGAACCAATTTCCTTAAGCCAACCAGAATGGTAGGATGTAATCCTCTCTGCACTGACTCTACCAAGCCCCCGTTCTGAGAATCCAGGGTCAGAACTGGCCTGGCTTTGCAAGACTTTGGAATCTGGGCTTAGTTCACTTCTCCTTCTAGGGTAATTCTTCCCTTTTTCTCTATTAGGAATCAATGTATCCACTATTTTTATGCTCTGTAATCACAGAACTGCAAACTAGTAATTCACAACCTTCCTACCCAAACTAACCATATAATTGACAAAGGGCCATTTAAAAAAAATCAAAATCCTAAAAAGGAGATGAAGTTAGCTGTTCAGAAATTAGATATTCCTCATTACCCCTCATGACTAAACAGTAATTTGGATTTTAAACCCAGTCATTCAGTTGTGCACTGGTTTGTCTCAGTGATCTGTGAGCGTCTCCCCAGTGCAGAGACTGATCTGGGAAGAGGTCAGGAAGACAAGATAACATTCACTACTATAGGTTTCTCCTACATCAGATTTTTCTCAGTGGACTGACTTATGGATCACAAAGGGAAAGGATTCTTGTTTAATTTAGATGAGGCTCAGCATTCAGCTGAGGTGAAATCTGAAGAAATCCTGAGGAAAAGTGGAAGAGAGGGAACCAGAATTCCATTCAGAGCTCTCACTGTACCTTTAATTTGTATACTTGGATCATTCCTTTAACCCTTCTTTTTGCCTCAATCTCCCAATCTGGAAATTGGGGTCATTTTCACCTATTTTGTGAAAAAACACTTCGTCTGACTCTGGTTCTAAAGCATGTGAAAGAAGCCAAAAGTGACAGTCTGGGGGTTCACAGTATGTTTCATTATAAACTGTGAACCCCTGATCCATTTTTACAATTGTGACTAGGTCTGTATGATCTCCCTGAAAGACAGCAAACTCCCTGAGAGACAGGAGCATTTCTTCGGTTTCTTTTGCATTTCCTTTCCTATACTGCTAACTCCAGCAGTGAGCCTAAGCCACAGAGAATGCCTGATACCAAACATGGCCATTTGCTTCTTCTAATGATTAAGACTGCAAGGAAATGATGACAATCCTTATGTTTGAAAAATGCTTCACAGATCCAAAAAATGCATATTCATCTGATCCTCACATCAGCTTTGTGGAGGTGTTCTCTCCACTGTATAGATGAAGAAACTGATGTTCAGAAAAGTTAAACAATTTACCTGCAAGCAACATAACCAAGACTTATACAGAGTTATTGTTATTCCAGATCCACTGCTCTTGCTCCCAGGCTGCCTTGGGCCAGAGCCTGCTTCACATTTAGCAGACTAAGGATTCTTTCTCTAGTACCATTTTGGTCAAGGTTAAATAAATACGGTTTTCTTCAATGCAGATAGGAAATTGATAATGAGATGATTTGTAACAAATGATTAAACGGCCATCACTTGGGAATCTCCTCCCTCTCTCCTTCATGTGCTTCACAAGTTAAAAGGTGCTGGGTGAAGGTGGGAGCAATATCACTGTCCTTCAAGAGAAAGAAGCTTTACCTCACACTCCTCACCATCCAGTCATTGTGCAAACAGATGTCAGAGAGGATCCCTCTTCCCACCACCCAGTTACTCTGAAGGGATGATAACAGGCATTGGGGGGTTAAAAAGAGGCAGTGAACCTCCAGTTAATGAGCAGGAATTCAGCAGGCAGTGTAAGATAAATGGAGCTCTCTCTGCTTCTGCTGGAGTCAGCATGAACTGCAGCCCTGCGGCTTGTTTGTGGCAAATGGAGTGCGAGAAATATCAAAGGGCAGTGATCCAGAAGAAGACCGACTTTGACAAATTTTAAATTGGCCAGAAAGAAAACCAGCAGAAAAAAAAAAAGAAAAAAGAAAATTATGCAATTCACTATGTCCTGCAATTGTGGCACTGCTGCCTTTGTACAGAATTAGTGGCACAAACAGCAGCAAGGATCGCTGGATGCTGGGAGCAATTATGAGCCATCTAAGTGAGATGCTTATCAGTGGCTGAAGCTTTTAGAGCTCTCTCTATGTACAGTTGTAAGTAACTTGCTCTTGAGCTGCAGTTACTTTAATTAAAGTGTATGGGGTTGGTCAGAAGTAATTATCCTGTTCAGAGAAGAAAGAGAAAGAAGAAAAAAAAACAAAAAACAAAAAAAACTACCTCAACAATTCTGGGTGGCAATAGATTTTAGAAACAATGTTGCCAATTTCTTGTTGCACGTGTGCATTTCCAATAAAAGGATCAGGCTGTGGTGGGTTAGAGTAATTGGTGGTGTTACCTAATGGCAAACAATGGGACACAAACAGGGTTTATTGTAACCCTAGTCCCCATGTATGGCAGGGGTGCAGTATTCAGGGTGCAAGCAATGCTCAGAAGCTTTTGGTATCTCTAAATGGTGAGAATATAAAGAGTTCACAAATGGCACTTTATTAATTAAATTACTGTTTGTGCCATAAATGAGCTAGCATATCTTCTTTTACTCCTCCCATTCGCTGAGTTTCTCTACCTCTAAAAGTCAATCTCTCTAGCAAAACAAACCAACAAACAAAAGAACCTCAAGCAATTACCTTTGCTAACATAGCAAGGGGATCAACCTGGGAAGAAAATCAGTGTTTTAAATGAATCTGAAACTCACCTAGACTACAGACTCATCATAGGGCTCCCAGTTTTCTCATATGTTCATATTGCAAGTGCCTTCCAAAAAGCTCCAAAAACAAATGAGCAACAGTGTAATGGCAGGAAGCATTGAGCAGGAATGCTCCCAGAGCTACTGCTGCCACAGCCTCTGTCTGGAAGCACACAGTGCACAGTCTACTTCCACTTCTCTAGCACAGGATGCACCCGGGGCACTGCCTGGGCAGGGACTCCAGCTTCTCTGTCCTATGACACTAACTCTCACAGGCCTCAGAATCAAGGACAAGCAGAAAGAGGACACATTTATGTCTAGCCTATTCTCTGCCTGATTAGGCTGCCCCCAATAGCAACTTCTAGCTAATCATTCTTTAGAAGGACATCCATAAGCCTAGAAAGACAGGCTATTTGAACTATAAGGAAATACCAGAAGAAAAACTGGGTGACTTTTGCTTTTTTTAGGGCCCACTTTCCCTCCTATTACACACACTATTTCATTCTACCAAGATTCTTGCCATATAGAGGACAGTAAATAAAGATTATCATGAATTTGATCAAATGCTTCAGTGCCTCCTCCCCTGGCCTATGAATGCACTCATTACAGATCAGCTGAATGGCTCATTGATTTGCCAGGAGGACAAGCAGACATACCCAGTCGCTCAGCCAAGCGGATGTAGACTGGGTCCACCCGACGCATGGTTTTCACCAAATCCTTTTTGCGGAATTTGATTTCTACTGTCCCTTCTGGCTCCAGAACCGATCCCCTGGATCAGAAATAAAGAAAACAAAACAGAAATAGAGGCACTTTAAAGGAAGGAGACAACAGAATGAAGCCAATTACTATCTGCGGAACAGGAAATAGATTCATTATGGTTTTGCCCACCCATGGTTCACCATGGTAACCCAAAGGAGAGAAGCAGGCACCAAAGAAGTACCCATGTGAGGTATGAGAAAGGCCCGGCAAAAAGCAATGAAAATAATTCTCATTACCACACCAGTCTACTTCCATCTCAAAGGGAGAAGAATATAGATTCCACCACCTACAACTGACAAGGGTGACAGGAATTACATTATTTTCCAAGGGAGGAGGATGTAGGTTGGGGATGATGTAGGTACAGGGGCAGGGAACAACCTCCAGCACTTAGGGGTCAAGGCCAGTCAGTCCTATATCACAACCACAGCTGTCAGTCTGCTGGCAGAATTCTGATCAGACACAGTAGGCAGGGCCAAGCTGTAGGTAAAACATTCTGGCTGCTGCTATGGAAATGATCAAAGTAAAAAGTGTAGGGCTGACTTCTAGTGCATATTAATGATGTTATACTACCAGGAACTTGCCCTAAACACATTTAAAAAAAAATAATTATAGCTAATACTTAATATGTGTTGGTCCTATCCCAAGGGCTTACATATAAATCCTTACAACAATCCTGCAAGATAAGGTACTATTACCCCCATTTTACAGATGAGGAAACAGGTACAGGAAGTTAAACAAGTCTAATAAATGGCAGAGCTGGATTTTGAAACCAGTCTGGTTCCAAAGTCTGCAGAGGAATTGTCTCTGATCTAACATCAGATCAAAGCTAGGTTAATCACCAGTTAACCAGTTGCCATCAAGTCGATTTCAATTCATGGCAACCCCATGTTTGTCAGAGGAGAACTGCGCTCCATAGAGTTTTCTGATTTTTTGGAAGGCCTTTCTTCCTTGAACCTCCAACATTTCAGTTGTCAGCTGAGCGCATTACCATTTGCACCATGCAGGGACTCCCAAGGCTAGGTTAGGACTCATGAAAAGCAAATTCCTACATACAGAACACAAGCTTAGTGATTGACATCAAACTACTGGACTCTCTTAAGCAGCTTTTGGAGTGAGTGAAAGGCTGAGATTTTTGGGAAAAGAGAGAAGCAAATGCTCTAATAAAATGGTTGGATATAAGAAATAGCATGGAAAATGTCAAGGAAATATGCCATGAAGTTTATCTACTTAAAGGCCTGAGAAGAGATTATGAAAGGACACTGGATTTGATCTGTTTTAAGTATTTTAAGTATTCTCTCTTTTGGTTCTTGGGGTGCTGCAAACACTGAGCTCTGCAAGCTTCCTGGAGCCCCAGAGTAAGAAACTAGACTCCTAGGGAAGGGAGAAGCTTTGGTTTGAAATCACAGATGGGTGGGCTGTAATGTACCTTAATGACTATCCAGCTCGTTTTATAGACATGCAGAAGGAGCTCAGGGAGAGTAAGGGACTGCTTAAAGTTTCTCGCTAGTCAGTGGCAAAGGTAGATAAAGAACACTTTGTTAGAGCTCCAGCCTAACAGTTCAATCCTTTCATTCCAACTGCTTTAAGCTCCCTCTGCCATATACCTAAGAGAGAGAAAGTGAATATCTCAAAAACAAGAAGGGGAGAACCCCTTTGAAGTCTGGAGGTGCCTGGGAGAGAGAACTTCAGGGTAAAAGAATCCGGGGTGGGGGGATCACACTGAGAAAGCTTGACTCCAGCCTAGTTTCCTTCTTATGCCAGCAGACACTATTCAGAAAGCCTGTTTTTCTGACCTTGGAGCCCTTTGGGAATGGACAGACTCAAATAAAGTTCCTTTGGTTATAATGTTCTCCAGGAGGAACCCAATTGTGAGAAGGTCTCTGGAGGCAGCAAATGGAAATAAGGAAGGAGCGCTACCTGCTTTCTCGGTCAGCATACATCTCCATGTGCCGGGGGTTGATGGTGGGGTCAATCACAACCCAGGAGCCGCCCCGCAGCTCGGCCTGGGGAGGAATGTAAACCATCACAGGCTGGGAACACTCACGTAAGCCGTCCACAATGTAAGCACCAAACTTTAGCACTTGGTCATACATATCTGCAGAGAATGATACAATTAGAAATCATGAAACTTGCCCTTCCCAAAACAGTACCTCCAAACATCATGGTACACACAGAAAACAATAATGGTATGGTACAGTGTGCCTCCATGATGCGGCTATTCACAGCCAGAGGTGACACGTCTGGGCGTTCTAGCCACTCTAGGTCCTGGTTTGCCATCCCAGAGGATGTTCAAAAGCACAAGAGAGCAAAAGAGAAATGCACTGCCTTTCACAAGATACAGTGTGCAATCCTCATCCCTATAAGAAGGCTTCCAGATTACACATCGGTTTTACATCCTCCCTGAATTTCTGAACCCAGGTTTCACCACATTAATTCACACTTGCTCTACGAACGTTGAGTATTTTTCATGTCAATATGTGATCTCTCCCACTACATTAAGTTTTCTGACAGAAGGAACTATTCTAGCTTTTCAATTCCTCTCATGATACTTAACATATGATGAGCTCTTAAAATGTGCTGCTAATGGAAATGTATTCTTCAAAAACTATATTTTTCATCTTTCTATGCCCAGTGTCCTGCCCAGTGCCTGGAACATAGTTAGTGCTCAATAAGGGTCTGCTGGAAGAATGAATGAACACTTATGCGTGTTGGAAATAATATAATGAAAAAGAAAAACAATTGTTTAACAGCTGCATTTTATCAGGCTATCAATGAGAGAAAATAAAAAATATATGTATTTACTGGAAATATCATACAGCCACATAAAGAGAGGAGCTACTACTTCTTCATTCTGTGAAAATGTACACTTTGTAATCTCCCCAAGGGCAGGAGTAGCCTGAAGGAAAGGGACCTCTGATGCATAAATAAAGTGTGTCCTTGGGAAGCAGGGTCAGTTATTTATTTCCCAACATTTTATGGACTTCTTCCCATTTCCCAGCATAGTGAAGTCTAAACATTGCTAAAGTTTTAGGCAGTGTTTCCAGATGTTAAATGAGTACTTCAGTGGAACCACAATGGATCCTTTCTAAACACCAAATAACAGGTTCAACTGAGTTCAAACTTTCCTATCAAAAAGAGGATCTCAATTTGGAATAAATCAATTCTGGGAATTCAAAGCAAAGAAACATTTTTCAGGAAGTTAAGAGCAAACCAAATAGAAATTGCTTTCATTGTAGTTAGTGGCAAATTAAACTGCCACCTTCTCCAAAGTAAAAATGGCTCTATATACAAACCATCGGTGAGCATACTTCACTGCAAGACATATGCCTTTCTCCAGTCCCCAAATCTGGTCACTCTGTGAAGACTTCAGAAATTCCAAGTTACCTCAGGAAAAACTCCCTGCTCTATGTGAATGTGTATGGTCATATACTCTGTATATATGATCAGAGAGAAGACATGTATTCCTTTGAGAAGAAAGCAAAGACCAAAAAAAATTTATTGCTAAGTGCACAACTGCTGTATGAAGAGCAGGGAAGAAAGGACTTGAAGCCCCTTTACGCTAAGTCTGTGGTTATGAAAATAATTGCTCAGTTCAAATTATTTTAAGTAAATTAATTCTTTAGTGGATATTTCAACTAGTGCTACATAATAAAATCATTGTGTAATTAGCAGTACATTTTTCAGTGCTGCCAGGAGTACAGTCTCAAAACAAGTCACAGAAAGGAGTGGCCCTCAATGGTATCATGCACAGAGGAGAAATGGAAGGTGCAGATAAAAGAAGAAAATAAAAGAAAACAGCACCAAAAAGCCATTTTACCTGAAAAAGAAAAAAATAAATTAGAAGTAAATGAAGACGAAGTTTCCAGCCTCTTCAAAGATGTATCTACATCAAAATCTCTCTCTGTATATCTATCAGATCTAACTCCAAAAAAGGGAGGAATTTTATTTAAAATTTATCTAATTTTTTAATTAAAAAAAAACAAACAAACCATTTCATAGTATATACAAACAGTCTGGGTTTGTTTGAGTTTGTGTGCATTTTTTATTTTTGTGAAATCGACTTTGGTTCTTCTTTTTCATCATCATTATTATGGCTAGCTTATTCTGCACCAGGCAGCATGATTATATATACACAGACACACATAATTTAATCATCAAAACATCATCTTATTATTATATCTAAGTTACAGGTGAGAAAATTGAGGCTGAGTTAAATAAGTAAGTGGCAGAGATAGGACTTAAACCCAGATCTTTCTGGCTTCGAAGCCCACACTTCACTACCTCGTTCTTAAGTCATCATCTTTATTGCTAGGAAAGAGAGAATGAGGCTGAGGTAGCGTTTTTTCCAGTATCTAATACAATGGCTGAGTAAAATGAAAGTCAGAAAAGAGCCTTGCACAAATGACTGAATAGTTCTAGATTTTTTGTATGGTCTGAAATGTCAAAAATTGTACCGATAACACTTCCAGCTTTGTGAAGGGTCTGGATCTTACCCCAAATAAATATCTTCATGGCCCAAGACTGTGGGTAGAAAATGGGCATCAAGTTTCATTAAAGTTGACAAGCTTGGGACTGAAAGTAATGTCTCTGTCAAACATGGAACACCAACAGACCCACGGTCCGGCCATCAAAACACCCAAAAAGCAGCAAAGGCTATTCAAATATAAACAAACTCTATGAACAGCATGCTAATACTGAACTGCAGCTGCCCCAAACTACACATTCTGAAAGGGAGGTTGTGCACTAGGCAACAATCTGACACACATTTGTCTGAAATAATTTCACATTTAAGACAGCAGAAACATAGCCAAGAGTGGCATGGAAGAAGGGATCCCCAAGAGTTTAAGCTAAAAATCAGTCTAGGGAATTTTAAAGCTATGTATATACTGACTGTCGATTCTTAGGCCCCGAGAAATGAAACTGGGAACGGAAAATACTGACAGGTTCTTCACCAGAGAGGTGGGAGCTTGGAGCCTTCCAGCATTCTGGGCAAAGCACATCTGCAGGAACGGGGATCACGCACAGCCTTTCCAGCATGTTCTCAGCACCCAGGCACCAAGCCAGCCTGGAGCCTTCATTGTTACACAACATGGTTAAACCGTAGCAGCCATGTGTACCAAACAAGAGAGCAGGGTGTTTCCACGGTGCCTCACACTCTTGAAACTGGAACAGATCTTATTGGCTTGGGCTAGATTATCTGCTAGACGCTGAAGGTAAACATTAGGCATACACAAGCTGCGTACACATAATGTCTCTCATGAGTCCATTAAGGCTGGCTGACACTGTATTTTAACATCCAAGTAATCAGAGATTTTAAAATAGACTTTCATTCCAGTTAAAGTTTTCAGTAAATGTTTTTTTTTTTTATTGTTATTTATAACTGTCCCAGGAAAAAATAATAAGTATAACATGAAAAGCCAACTGAGAGTGACACTGTAGCACCAGCAGTGAGGCAGCTTAATATCACTGGGATTTGCATCCTATCAAGCTATTCATGCTGAGGCTGGGACCCTGGTGCTAATTTCTAGTAAATTTCACGCTTGATGTCTTCCTGTTGTGGGTCATTGCCGGTTCCTCTAAATAAACTGCTTCCACATAGCTCTTTCATCCAAATATTCAGCCAGTTTTTATAATTTAATTTTGCATTATGCTGAATAGCCTTCCGGCCAGATAGAGCTCATTGGAAAAAAGCACCAATACCATCTTGACATGCTTTTATTTATTTATATTTTTACTGCTCGAATTAGACCTCCTAGGCCGACTAGTAAAGAGTTTTTTTTTTTCTCTCCCTTCGACTAATGTCAATTTTCAGCATAGCAAGAGCTGTCTCTAATCTTTTCCTACTCATTACACACAATTTTGGAGTCATTTTACCCACAGTGCAGTCGGCTCCTGGCTGTGTGTTTGTGTGCGCTGAGGGATGGCATAATTGTTTATTCTCCCTCCCTGCATAATCCCAGCCAGTATTGAAACCGAAACTGCAAACATCTCCCCAAGGGATGTGGAGAATGATGAGAGGCTCTCAGCTTAGGTTCTTTTACATGAGACAGTATGTAGGAAACATCCTGACCTGTATGTAAATATGAAAGGTGCCCTCCCCCTCCTACTTTCATACTGATCTCTATCCTTCCCAAAGCCTATTTGTATTAAGTATGCATCAGCACCAAAATTCAGAAGACAGAACTGGTCCTGGTCTATATCAGGACAATAACTCATGTCAGAGCTCTGGAAGTTTCTTGTCACAATAACCAAGGACAATCCCATAGCGGAGGGGGAGGCAGGTAGATAATAACTTCCTAAGAAATCCAGATATTCTATTCTGGGCATATTCTAGTAGACCTGATTCTAGACCTAGGCTCTAAAATCAGCCAACTGTACTATAGGAAGTCAGAAAGATCTAGGTTCCTGTCCCAACTCGGACATTTCTTAGCTGAGTGATCTGGGCAAATTTACTTAATCTAAGCTTCATTTATGTAAAATGCAAATAATACTATAACCTACCCCAAGAGGTGCTTGTTATAATGATTATGTAAGATAACACATATAAAATGGCTAACATAGTTTCTGGTGAAAAGAGCTCAATGAATCTTAATTGTTGTTCTTGTTGTTATAGGGCTAGTAGCCAATCTGGGCCTGAGCCAAAATACATAGCAGAATTAAAGCTTTTCCTAGAAGCTGCACATCAGAAATTTTGAACTCTGAACTCCAGTAAGGATAAAATAGACAGGCTGACTCACTCCTTAAGTAATGTCAATGGCTCCCCAGCAGAGAGGTAACTAAGGAGTAATATCACTGTATTCTTCCCCACATCTTAATGTGGATCGTACAGCTAGGGAATTTGGGATCAAGTGCAATCTGATGCTAAATGAACCTCATATATATACATATATATATATATATATATATATATATATGTATATATATGAATGGAAGGGGTTTCACCAGTCCACAGACTTCTATATCATGTCATCCTCTTTTGAACCCCCAGTATTTTTTTATACTTTATATATTATGGCTTTATCACTCTGCCCAAGGCATTTTCCTTAACTCCTTGAGTCAGTATCTGTTGCTGGTTTATTTTTGTTTTTTCTGAAGTGGCTAGCATAGTTCCTTGAACATAGGAACTCAGTAAGTATGGGTAGGATTGCCTTGCTTAACCTATACTCTCAATTTCTCTTGGTATTTTCATTGATTTATTATCTTGATCAAAAAATAATTCACCTTGGTAATCTAAAAAAACATGCCAACATTAATTTGCACGTATAGGCCAAGTCTCTCCCAAGAAAAGTGCAAAATGTGGTAGTTCTCCAGCAAATATGGGCTAAAGGGAACTTTTCAACTAAAAAAAACCACACTAGTCTTCTACATTTTGCTAGGGAGCCCTGGCTACACAGGGCTCTTCCTATTCAGGTAAGGGAAAGTTGGTGGAATAAGTCTCTAATATCTCTCCACACATAGTTATAAAAGAGGAGCTTCCCCAGGCTTTTCTTCTTGCAGAGGCTAGAGAGGCTCCACCCCAAGCTATTTCTGGATGCTCTATTGCGAGTTCATTATATATGCCCTCAGCATTCTCTGATCACTCTTTCTACTCCAGCAGTATCAACGTCGCCCGCCCCCTCCGCCCCTATTCCATTCCATAACCCATGCTACTACTTCAGAATTAAGAGTTCTTCCTAGATGAACGAGGTTTACACTCATCTGCATACTCTAATACTCTCCTGGGAGGTAGTCTCTGGCCTCAGCAAGGCCATGAAATCTGGTCATCGGAAAAAGAGCTTCACTGCTGTAAGAGGTAGTGTGTTTCCTTTGGCTCTCCCTGTACTGCCCACAGTGGCTCTGCATATGGAGGATTCTCAGTAAATGGTGGTACTGGCTGCCTAATCACTAAGAAATTCCCACAGCACAGATCAGAGCCTTTATAATAATGGTCTAATATGCTGGAGCCACAAGCCCAGGGCTGTTGTTGGATAATAATAAAACATATCACCAATTGCCATTAAGAACAGCCTCTGGTGCAGAATTTGTTCATTTTTTACCCAGTAAATGCTAATTTCAGTAGCTATCTTGGTCATTATAGAATGTTAAAGAGTAATATCAACAAATAGTATGCCCAGAAAAGAGAGACAGAGACAAGCACAATCCTATTTTCCTAGCACCATCAGAAAGGTCTATCGTCCACCCATGAAAGCTAAATCTGCAACAGCAGCCGACCTAGATAACACAGCAGACTGTTCTGGAATTTTGTATGGAACTGTAAAACACTGAATTTTCCCATTCAAGTTGCAACTCAGAAGGCATCTCAGAGGGAGCATAATCTCTAAGCAGCCTAGGGTGATGGGTTGTCAGGATACCCATAGGCTCTGCCCAAGTCTAAGTCCCTGTGCCTCCCTCGACCTCTGCCACAAAGTGCCCTGAAGTCAGTGGGGCCTGTCTAGCACAGAGCTGGTCAATCACCTTTCATCCCACCAGAGAAGCCTCTCCAGTTGGCAAAGACCATCAGAGGCAGCCCTTCACGGTTGAAGTCTTTCACAGCCTGATAAGTCTTAAATGCAGAGTCTGGGAACCAAACCTGGCCGGCCTGCTGGATTATCTATTGGAGAAAGTCAGAGGAAGACAATTAACAACATAGTCTGAGGAGGAATCTCTCCAGGGTGAACAAGGTTTTACTGATTAAAAATCCAAAACCAAACCCAACAAACAAAAATTGTTATTCATGAAGATCATCTTTGAAGTAAAAAGAAAGGATCCTGATCTTTGACCTTGTCAAATATTTCTTTTTAAAGTCCTGATTACACCACCACTCTTTAGTTAAAAAGGGGAAACCTTACTCCTTATGATGGTAGAATGCAGTCCTAGAAATCCTCATTCTAGGCTTCCCAAAAGTAACTTTTAATGACTCGATTACACTACTCCTCAAAGCAAGCCAATTGTATAGTCTCCAAGTGTGTTCTTTTTCCAAAGTCTTTTCACCTCTGTGCCTTGTATAGTTTTTTTAATACTGTAGTTAATCAGTAGACACTTGATGTGACACTGCTGAAAAACTTCCTCTCCACCCCTCTCCCACTGCTACATTTTCTGGATCTTTTGTCAGGATGTGAAAACCTAATCCACCCTCTAAAAAAAGATGGACTATGGTTTGCACTTGGAGTTAGGACAGACTTCATTAATTCTACTTGTAGCTCTTCTAAGCGGGTGTTCCCAAAATCTGGGTCCAAAAAACCCTCGGCACCGCCTCAGCTGTCTTTCTATAAAACTACCTCCCCAACAGGAGTAGACTTGTCTAGCATCTACTAGGCCACTGTAAAGGTATTTTTACAGCCAAGATTTAGATTGCAATCCATCTTTAAAAAAAAAAAGTTGCCACTGAGTCGATTCCAACTCATGGCGACCTCATGTGTGTCATCTTAAAAGTGAGCACATGATGGTATGAAATCATTCAAGGATGCTGACTGCCCTTCCCTCTATAACTGTTGACTTGCAATGCTCCCGATATATCCCCAGGCTCTGCAGAAGGGAAGCACAGCTCCAACCAAGCACAGGCACACAGTATACTTGAGGTGACCTACCTTAGCTTCAGAATCCAGGTTTGCAGGATCAGCTGGGATACTTAGCTCAACTGTTCGGGTTTCAACAGCAACTACTCCCACAGGTATTCCTCCTAGCCTGATAAAAAAAATTAGACACATAAGAACCCAATGTGTGTCAATACTACAGCTAATCATTTATTTTCCAATTCTTCATCAAAACATTGAAAAGAAACTCAAAAAAAATACAGACAAGGGGAATCTGACTTTTCTAGGGGTTAAATGTGGGATTCTATGGATTTCGGACTTTATGTAAACATGGTGGGAAACCACTCGAAGAACCAATCCTTTTCTGAAATGCTCCACCACAGGATTATCATTTAAACTCAACACCTAGCAGTTTGTGAGTGTTGAGTTTAGAGAAGTTCAGTAACTGTTTTAATGAGTCTTGGCCTTGCTGGTATAGAGATGTGGTTTTCTATGGAGCACTAACAATATGGTTCCAGATAAGATGTCAGTGAACTATAGCAGGTTGTAGCACTGTGGATGGGGGAGTATGTAGTGTGTTATGAGGATGATGAAAAATATGTGTCAAGGGTAGGGAGGTGGTTAAACTAGCCCTTAACTTTCCTTTTCATTAGAAAAGAACAATGGGATAGGGAAAATTTTCCAGTAGTACTTAATCTTGGTGAAATAGGTGATCAATATCATAAGTATATATTTAATCTTAAGGCTACATTAATTTAAAAAACTGTTCAGGATTTCAAAGCTTGTAGATCATCTTGATTCCATGACACCCTTCCAACCTGGTTCTCAAAAATTTCCTAGTAAAAATCTAGAAGAGACAGATAAGGAGGGAGAGAGGGAGGATTTGGTACTCTGTAAATATGATGTGAAACCACTCGCAGAATCAATTCCATTCTGAAATGCTCCGCCACGGGATTATCATTTAAACTCAACGGCCTAGCACCTACACAGATTTCTTTGGCTGCCAAAGGAAATTTCTCAGTTCACTCTAGAGTATCTCTTTGCTGGAGGAGAGAAATGGTCTGAAAGGGTAGTAGAACTTGGAGACATTCAGTAACTGTTTTAATGAGTCTTGGCCTTGCTGGAATAGAGATGTGGTTTTCTATGGAGTACTAATAATGTGGTACCAGATAAGATGTGAGTGAAGTATAGAGAAGGAGGAAGTGCATAAGCAAGCAAGCAAGAGAGAAAGCAAGCTGCAAGGTATAGGGAGAGCTCTTACTCTTGAAAAATGTGATTCAATCTTAACTTACTCAGCCTCATTCCTTGGGGTTAGGACTGGGATGTGTTACAGTCTCTCATTCTGCACAGCATCTCCATAACAAACTTTCCATGAAGGATGGTCTTTGGTTGTTACATTTGCTACTGGAAATGGATTCTTGTCATCACAAGAGACCTGATGGGGGCCTGAGTGGGAACACCCACCCCCAGGTCACTTGCCTGCACTGAATCAGAATCAAAAGCCCTCTAGACAACCAGACAACGAGCAGGAGCTACACAGGAGGGTTTAGAAATATTTCTGTTCACAATGATTAACAATCCACCTGGAAACTTGTAATTGCAAAAGCAACCCTAAATCCGTAACTTATAACTTATATATTAGGGCCCATGTGACCTAATAAAGAACATCTTTATCCGAGTATTACAGTTATTTATTGAACTTGAAAACAGCTCAGAACAACTTCTGTTTTCTATTATACTTCATATAAATTTTATCAGGCTAGCACATGAAGATGCTACATCTTGTTTTATAGTGTGTCCCTGGACAAGGTGCTATGGAATAATAAAAGACAATTTACAGCCAATAGCACACATATTCCAAACATACATACCAAAGATGAGTTTTGGCAGCACTTACAGTAACAATCCCAGAAGAATACATTTATATTTATTTTTCAAAATGCCACTGCTTTTGAAAGAAGCTAGCTCCATTTGTGTTTTATATACTTGTGAGCATGTGTATGTGTTTGGAGTAAGAAGCCCAGAACTCATAAGATAGAAAGAAAGGAAGAAGTCATAGTTGAGTGTCGTTAGAAACAATGGCAGAGCTAGCCAAAGCCAAGCTTGACTGATCTTGGTCGCAGAATATTGTAATCCTTATTCTTCCAATCAGAAGTGGAAAGCATTATTCTCTCGTTTCCCATGGGAGGATCTTAAAGACCTTAACAAAGGTTTGGCTTTTGGAGGCTTAAAATCTGTCATGTTTTTATAGACAGGAAAACTGAAATAGAATAGATAAGAGACAAATTCTCAAAAAAGTTGGTATTAGTGTAATGTGAGGATCCTGTATAACAAAACTGATTAATTGGTTAGGAGGGCCTTCTCTGTAGTGTGCCCCCACCCTGACCTCCCCAGAGGCACAAAAAGTGGCCCTCATTGGGACCCAGAAGCCTGTGGTGAGGCAGAAGACCTGAGACCTGAAAGAAATCAGGTAGCTGGTCCCCGTGAGCTTCCGTCTAAGCTGAATCCAGGCCTGACTCATATTCAGAGTCACAGTGGAAGCTCCTTTCTGTGGGATTTGCCATCTGATGGCTCCTTGTCACTGGCAGCATGAAGCGTGCTGACCTGCTGTTCTGGGGGAACCACAAAGCCTAGAATTATTTCCAAGGCTAGAATCTAAATCTCAACCCAATGTGGCATGTTTGAGAATACTGAGCAGGTGCCACTTTTCACCAAGATAAGGAAAACTGACTGCCCCGGAGAGAAAGGTGAGCTCCAGATGCAGCTCCCTGGGGCAGCATGTCTCTGCAGTGCAGAACTAGATTAAGATCAGCCTTGGCAGGTGCTCGTTATAGCAAGCGCTACAGATTATTTCGTGCAGAGCTTGCTGTTGAGTGAAGCACTTCTCAGAGTATTCAAATGTAATAGAAACTTCAATTTCCCACTTGAAAAATATGGGTATCCCAGCAACCTATTCCAGCTTATTTTACTCACTCTTTTTTCAGGTAAAAACTTTTTTTTTGGGCGGGGGGAGGGTGGGACGGGGGTTGGGGGAGAAGGGCAATTCAAATCTGATTATAAGAAAATATAGTGCATTTGCTGTGTCACTTAAATAATCTCGATGCCATGACGGGACTTCTTTCAGGTTACGAAGAGAAGCAGACGAGACTGTGATTCACTTGTCACCTACTCCTCAAAGAAAATGCTCTTTGCGAGAGGGGCAGTCATTGGTGGCCTGTGGCTACTGTAGTTGGACTTTACAGCTCCCAAAGAGCTTTTCTTTTGCATTACAAGAAGGAAGTGTCAAAATCAGCCTTCAAAGTAAACGTGTCACTAAATGACTACTGGGAACCAGTGCCCCAGTGTAACTGGGACTGGCTATAATCGAATAGTATTAGAAAGTTTAGATAAAGAGAGTATTACTGATAAGAATTTATTTAGCAATGGCCCCTGCCTTTCTTATTTTTAGTTGGGAAGAAAAGGAACTTCCAAAACAAAAGAAGTCTTACCTGGCTCTGCCAACCACTACAGTCTGTGCCCAGGGTTGCATAATCTCTGAGAAAGATCCATAGTCAAAAAATCCACTCAACCACTGGCCTTTTTGGGCTACAGAAGGAAAAGAAAGAAAACAAAGAAAGGATAAAGACAGTCGATCTGCCGAAAATGCACCGGAACTGACAAACTTAAGGTTGGATTTGGGGGGTTACTTTGGGGGTTTTGTTGTTGTTTTTTTAACCATGTTATAATAGATGGAAGCATTAGGCAGCTGAATGTTTGTCTGCCTTCAGACATCATCTCCTATTTCATGTGCTAGTCTGCATAAAAAGAATCATTTATCAGCAAAAGCATCATTTATTGTTAAACAGCGTTCAGCTACCAGAGGGAGTTTGCATGCTTTTAAATAAATAACTTGTTTTTTTCCAAGATACTGCAAACATTTGTCAAAAGGCAGCCAAGTCATTAAAGACGTTTTCAAAATGCCTATTTCTATTTTAAAACTTAGCTTACAATTTTCTGTTTGATTCCACTGATTTTCTTTTAATGGAAAGATGAAGACAGCCAAACAGTAAGTATTAATGATCAGATGAAGACCCAAATTTAGGGAAAAGAAACGGAGCCAGCTTCTCTGCTGGAAAGCAACAGGATATATCTACTTTATTTACAGCTGACAAAGAAGAATTTTTCTGTAAGACCATGCCTACATATTCTTGACAGACAGTAAAAAATAAAATGGTTAAGATGCACACACTTAATAGCATTAACATAGAATTTCCTTCACTAAGACACAAAACTTTCAACATCTTAGTCTAAGAAAAAACTTTTGTTCCACAGGTATCCGTGTTTGACCAAGGCCCCATAAAAGCTTCTGCAAATAACTGTTTCCTAGCTTGCCCTCTCAGCTCAGGTTTCTCAATGATTTCTCTAATTTGAACACGGCCCTCCGCCCCTTAAAAACCCAAGTCCAAAACCAATTAAAAGTGGAGATCCGAGCAAGCTAACCTCTGCTGACTTAAACGGGATGAAGAGTGTTTTATCAAGACTAAACTTGTAATTACTGTGTTCTACATTCCTTGCCTCTATGGCCCCAGTGCAAAATGTGATCATCCATTTCAAAATTATCTCTCTATCGTGAGCCCAAAGCCGATCGTTTAGATTCTGGTCTCGTGTTGGGCGTCAGTTTGAAGAATATCACAGCACTATCTCCTCTAATAAATGACTTTAACTTTTCACCTAGAAGATATCTGCTTTAACTTATCACAGGGAATCATCTGCTTTCCTTAACGCTTCCACTAAATTAAAATCTGAAGTCACTCGATTTGGGAGCAAGTGTTAGCTGCACACAGACAGCAGGATGAATTACCAGAGAGTCAATGAAAAAATATTATCCAAAAAACAGAAAACTTAAGTTTATCACAAATTTCATTTTATTTTGTGGATCTCATTAATAATGTCCAGGATAATGCCCAACTACACACATCTGTCCAACCCCTGAAAGAAGTGCTACACCAAACCTCTAAGTCCATCAAAATACTGGAAATTTATATGCTTGGGTCACTTCATGAGTCTTACCTCAATAGCAGTGATTTAGAACTATAGAATTCATTTCAAAATGGAAATAGCTGTCTTTTAAAAACCTTCCTGCCTTATATGTTGCTTGGGGGAGAGGGGCATCATTGGTGGTCTATGGCTATTGTAGCTGGCCTTTACAGTCCCCAAAGCGCAGGCCATATTCATTTCAGACAGAGAACTTAGAAGTCAGCTAAGACGGCTCCCCATCTTTCCCAGGAGAGCCCTCACTGAATCTCGTTCTGAATTACAGAAGTAAAGAGACCCACTTTACTCTCCAAAGTCCTGGATTTTAAGGCTGACAGGTATCTTAAACTCATAGTTCCTATCATAATCATGGTGTAAACATGACAGGTTACTATGGTGATTTTTTTTGGCTATGTAAGAAAAACTATTGTTTTATTATGATTAACAAAAGGCACTGATGATAATAGGTAAAAATTCAAATTAAAATGAGCACTTCTCTTGTGATTTTTCTATAATATCTATAGTAGGCTTCAGATTAAGCCCCAGATCCTAAGTAATAGCTGCGTGACCTTGCACAAATTACTTAACTTCTCTGAGCTTGTAAAATAACGTTATCGATTTACTCTGAGTGGTAGTGAAGGTCAAGTAAGATACGGTATATGGAAGTGCTTTACAGTCCCATCAGGCTTACAGTGGGTACCCACAAAAGTTCATTAAGACCTCCTTATGAAGACCTCTTCCTCTTTTGACAAAATCATAATGACTCTTCAGTTTGGTGAAACGACACCTACGTTCTATTCTTCTTTTATATATAGCTTTCCCTTGAAATAGTTGCAACCAACATGCAAACAAAATGAAAGATACTTCCTTATACAAACTGAAAAAATAGATGCAAAACATAGCAGGGGGATTTGAGGCTTCACAAAAGAACCTCCGCGTAAGTTTTGTTACGACAACCAAATAGGCTGATAAGTGAGAATGTACATTTGCCTTAACAAAGGTAACTTTTTTCTTTTTTAAAGTTAGGTAAAATCAGCCCCAAGACAGAGAAATACATTAAATGAACCTGGAAGGAGGGTTTGTTCTCTCTGTATATATTTATAGAATTTAAGGTTCTGGAAAATCTCTTCATGAAAAATCTTACATTAATAACTAAAACAAACACCAGTATCATCAGAAAACAAGGACACACGCAGGTGGGTACACAGAGTAGCTTCTTGAGATGGTTTAGTCATACTCCACATTTAAGGATCTCAAAGACCTTTTCTAAAAATAACCTGATTAATCTCTATTTACTTATAGGAACTATATGGTCAAAGACTCTGGTCCTATAACTCTATGATTTTATGGTTTACACTGAATGGTTTTAAAGCTTTGAACCTATTACGTGATAAGTGCTTTAATAACAGAATAAACAGAAGACATCTGTAAGTGAGTGCACTGCTTATGACTCAGTGGCTTATTCGTAAATCTCATATCATTTATTTTTCATTTGCTCATGATGGATTTCCCACCTTTTTCTTCACAGGGTCGTTTTTCAGATTTTTCTCACCTCTAGGTACTTAGTAATTCTGTTTTCTTTGTCACATGCTGTTGCGTAGGAACTGGATAGTGATAGACAAGCCTAAAAGCTTGAGGGCCTGGGTACCACAGGCACCTCAAACATATACATACTTGGGTGAGGACGGCCTGCAAGCATCCATCGGGGATCATACGGGGCCTTTGTGGGAACAAACTCGATGATTCTATCTATAGGATCCTTGGAGTTCAGGAGGGGAACTGAACTGTACATGCTCTAAAAGGAGATCAGGAGGGAAAGAGCACAGTGATCAGTGAACAGCAGTCTTATACTACAACTCAGCAACAACAGTTCTGTTCCCGACAAAGAGGGCAGGGTCCACAGGTGGAATTATACCCAACAGTCCCGATTGTTTGCCAAGCCCTGAGGAACATGTACAGGTCTCAAGTCTCACTCAGGAGCCTGGCACAAAGTGGTACATTTTGACTCCTGGTTTCAGTGTGCTCATGTTTTCTGGGAAGCTCCTTGGGGGGACGCATGGCTATTACAAAAGAGAAAACCCATAATGGGGAAAAAACCTTACTAGGCTGGGATCTGAGCCCAGATAGGCCTCAAAGGCTTACATGGCTAGAAAACATCAGAAAGGGCCTAATCGATGAAATCTAAAGGCATTTTAGAGACAGAAGGCAAAATATGGTCTTAAGAAAAAGAGAAATCCACAGCTTTCAAAGAAATAGTTCATTTAAAAAAAAAATCCTCCACCATAAAGATAAGAACTCAAACACAGAGGCAGTGAGCTGTGGTGGGAAATGATCAGTTCTGTGGGCTCCGTCAGTGCCAGACAGAAAATGCTCACCTTAGGCATGTATGACAGCCAATGCAGGACAGTGAAGACCCCTTCAAAGTCATCACACACGGTGCTGTGGGTCACCCCATTGTTGTGCATGATCTGGATGCCCCCAAGCTGGTTATTGGACGTGTATACTTCCCGCCCGAGGACCTGGAGAAATCAGCAAGAGAAAGGACATATGTCTCTACAAAGTCTATTTCCTAATTCACACTAACATGGGTTCTTTTCTCCACAAGACAGAGATTCCAGCCTCTGTGGATTGTTTTGAGAAACTATCTGGACCTTTATCCTAAAAAGAAAACAAAGAAGAGTTTTAACAATCGCATCTACAACTGCAATTTAAAAAACGTGCCTCTCTACCAGCTGCCACAAGCACCCCTGGCATACTTCACCTCTGAGCTGAAACTGCAGTGGTGGGTGAGGTCAGAGTCCTGAGACATAGGCTGCCTTTTCATCTGCAGGCCTGGCAGAGCTGCTGTGCACACACACCAAAGGAAATTGTCTTTTAACAATCTTTAGTGACACATCTCAGTTAAAAAAATGCTGTGGGGTTTGGGTTCTTCATTTTTTTTTAAGGATAGTTTTCCCCTTAAATCTGATTTTAAAAGCTGGTCCCCACATACAGGCCCTAAGGCTGGCAAAACCCTGAAGTAACTCATGATACATACATGAACCTCCGAGTCTAAAGTCTTCTTTGTGTGCTGGGTGCATGGCTGTGTCTTATACCCAAGTCTGCTTCCCCTCCCTTCTTCCCTCTCAAGCCTTGAGGGAATTCAGGGACTCAATCCCCTGTGTATCCCTGGAGGAGTTTAACCCTTGTAAGGTCAAAAGGCACCTGCAATTGGAAACTACAAAGTTTTCTCTAAAGAAGAAAAAAGAAATAATATTCTTGGACTTGGAAATTGTAGGGTTTCTTTTTCCCTTGAAGGTTAGTTAATGATCTCTTTCAGGAAGGGAGGTTTTCTGATCCAGCAGATGGAAGCTGGGCAGCCTGATCACTGACTATTGCAAACTGCTGAGTGTGTAGTAATTGCCAGTCATCTAGGGTAGCCCTGGAGAACTCTGAACAGTTGCAGAGCATTCACTGTATTTTACCTCTTCTTTTCCCTTTCCCTTCCTCCTTTAAAAAAAAAATCAACAACATGAAATTTCTTTCTCTTGCTAACTTTTACTCATTTCCAGTCTCTGAGGAGAACCTAATAAATTAAAGACAAGTTAAGTTCTACCTGTATACTACTATTCTGCCCCTCTTTGTTAGGAGCCTTGGGAGGCTCCCCTGCATGCTGGGTCAGCTCCTACATTCAAAGGCTGAGAAAGTTGGTGACCAAAGTGATAACCCCAGTGTGACCCAACTGTTCTTGGTTCCATTTAACTTTAGCTAGGAAGGATGAAAAGACTTTTCTGAAATGAATATGGAAAGCAAAACTGCTCCCAGATGACTGCTTTCCTTGACAAGGAAGTGCAGGGAACAAGCCTTTACAGGCAGCCCCAAGCTGAGCAACACGCTGGCAGCTCCTCTTAAGGAACCCTGGGAACAGGGGAGACGGCCGTATCTGACCACTGGGCTCCCACCCTCCTCTCAGGCTGTCTTTAATCTCAGCCCAGGCACTGCAGTTCTTTTCTCATTCTCCTGCTGTCTCTTTCCATTTGCCCTCTCCCTGACTGATACACTGATCTCTCGGTCACTTGGCTTTCTGCTCCACTGAGTCCATATTACTAATAACACCTCCGCCACGGCCAGTTTACCTCATGAAGGCAGGAGCACATCATTACAAAATAAACTCATAACTTTGACATTCTAGCAAATACACGCCGTTTGTTATTTTTATGGCTTTAGTCTTTCTAACAGGCAGAGGGCATTACATACCTGTTTCATTTGTATCTTTAAATGTGTGCACACATGCACACTCACACATGCATCATGAAACAAAACAGAACAAAAAACAAAAGCAAAACAAATATCCAAAGCAGTCAGTTAATGCAGGACCCTGGTGGAGGCAGAAACCCTGTCACTCAGGGAGGCCATGCTCTGATCTGGCTCTGGTTTTATGGACGTCATAAACCCGATGGCCCACAACTGGTCCTTCTGGGACAGCTGCCTCTCTACTAGAAGTCATTCAGTGTGATCAGCAGTATTTTTAATTATTAAAATAAAATTGGAAAGGGGGAAATGGAATAAAAAGGAGACACTGCACTGACCCTGAATATCTAATATTCACAATCTAAGTCAGGAGCCAAGTACTCCCTGCTGCCTAGAAGAGAGAGCTGGGGCCATTTTCTACTCAGAAACACTGTTTTCTTTCCTATGAAACACTGTCTCTAGTACTTGATAATATCCAACCATTTAGGATCTTACACATCTCCAAAATTAGTAATGGACTGATGAAGGACCAATCTCAGGAAAAGTAAGGGACCCGGGCAGACCAAGAGCTGCTCAGCTGTTCAAATACACCTTCCTCAGAAGTCTCTCCTCCTCATTTTAAAGAGAAAAGACAGCATCCAGAACCAGGCTACCTCCAAGTGCTCTGCCATTTGCCCATTCCACCCCATATTTTTACAAACTAATGGGAGACAGGCTTTGAAGGAGCAAGAGTTCAACTTAGCACATCTTCCCCGTTGCTAGCTGAAACTTGAACTCTGATGCTTTGGCATTGTTCTGAACAGGCAGCAGGATTTCACCATTTCTTCTCTAGGTTCAAATAAAAACCTAACTGGGGCTTAACACAACCAAGAACATGATTTCTGGACTAAAAAAGTCTTTGTCATGTGAGAAGATTCATTTGATTTGGGAAGTAAAGAGAAAAATTATAGGAGAGACCCTCAAAGTAATCCAAATAGCTCTCTCTGAACAGCTTTACGGGGGATGTGGGGGACAGAAACGAAACCAGCTCCACTGACCACAAACAAATGCTAACAATCATAGCTACTTAACAGTCGGTGAAGAGAAAGCCAGTACTCTCCAGTTCATCTTAAATGACTGTACGTCTGGAGCATGCACCAGTAGAATGAGGGCGCACACAATAGCTCCTGATTTATAGGGGTCGTTGCTGACTCAAGTGGTTTTAATGATTTTAGAATACTTCACAACAAAAGCTCCAACCAAGGAAGCAGAATCTAGGCTAGGACAAAATCCATTCTGCCTAACTCTGAAACGAGCATGCTGGAACAGTTACACAACTCCTGATCAGCATCTAGGAAGGCAAAGAAAAGAGTGCACACACACAGAGCCACTGTTCAGTCCTACCAACCTTCTTCAGAAAAATTTGGGGTAAACAACCCTCATCAACATCATATTTTGAACTTTGACATAAGCATTTCTTTACTAGTCAAACTGTTTGCCATGTTCCACTATCCAAATTATTCCTCTTGCAGTTTCTGCTGCATGATATAAACTTGTAAGTATCTGCCCAACAAGCATCAATAACCATTTAAACACGGGAGTCATTCAAACAGAGATGATTCTGCTGAGGCCCCTCTTTGCTGCCCTCCAAGCTTTGGTGGAAAAGCAGCACTATGAAATACTAGGAACGGACACCATCTCAGGGTCTCCTACACAGTGCCCACACCAACAGAAAGGAATAAAGGCTGAATCTGAGAGGAAAGAGGATCTTCCTCCACTCTTAATATAAACTTAAGCCTCATCCAGAACTTCATTCATTGTAGCTGGCAGGCCTGAGAATTAAGGGGTACCACATAAAAGCCAATGATTAACAGAGACACAATTGTTAAAGGTTCCACCAAAGATGCTGCACAGCCTTTAGAATTTTGAGATACATAAGAAGTACAAATGAAAGCGGTCTTACATGCTAAGGCCTCTGCTGCTATTGCTGCTTATCTAGAGACACTGCAGACAGCTCAGGTTTACCACAGCTGACAGGCAATGAAAACAGTCTAATATACCGCCTGCTCTCTCCCTTAAATCCCTTTTTGGAGATCAAGATAAACACGTTCTTCCTTTCCCCACTGCTCCAGACGTTTGACTGAAGGGGCAGAGCATTGTGAGGTTTTGTGCAAACGAAATCACTATGTAATACTGAATGAGTGTAGTATTTACTTGTCAGGCTATTTGTCAGCACAGGCATTGAGATTTCCAAGTTTCATAGATGCAACTTAGCTCAATTTTTTAAAAATTGCTTTTGTCCTGATATAAGCATTATGCTGGAGACTCAGACTTACGGGCCAAAATTTGCAATCATGTGCTAAAGATGTGAAAAATAATGATGCATATGGATGGAATAAAAAAATGAAATCGACCACTGCTTATCCCCCCACACCTAATCCAATCTTTCCCCGTTTAAACAATCTTTGGTGGGTCAGGGCATCTTCTATTTAAAGAAGCAGGGAGTATAAAATTCCTCCTGCATCTAAGAATCAGGCTACACAAAGCTAAGTCCTCTCTGCAGTCCTCCTCATTAGGATACTTTCATTCTCAAGAGGATCTGAGGAGAGGTTTTGTAAATTTACTGAGCAATTGTCATCACTGGACTTCATCTATGATTCTAAATATTAAAGTCACTCTGGGATCTGCCAGGTTATTGATAAGGGCATGGCTAAGGCAGAGAGCTATTAGAAAGAATAAGCTGGAGAAGGGAAAAAGTGGTAAAATACGGACAAAAGAAAGGAGGAAGGTTGAGACAGAGGAAAAGGGAGGAGGAGAGGAGAGAGGAAGGAGAAAAAAATGCAACAGCTCATCTACTTGGTGCTGCCAACACCCTCCTTCCTGACCTGAGAGGACTACATTTTTAAAAGATGACAAGTAATTCAACCTCCAATTAACAATTTTAAGTGGTGCAGCACATATTACTGTATAAATGTTTCTCCAGGAATATATCCAAGGGTGAATGGAATTAAATCTCTAGGGAGACAGGACCCATGCCTATGTGACGAAGAATATTTGGGGTTTCCAAAATACAGCCTCTTAACACACAGCCACAGTTACAACTTCCTTTGCCCAAGTACATATTGCCAGTACTGTCCTGGCAAACTGGTGTGCTGGTTGGCAGAGGGTAAAGTAGGGTTGGGGGTTAGAGAAAGTGCTCAGGGACAGACTGCAGGCAGAGGGGGAAAAAGCCTCTGATTTGAGCCGCAGATGGATTCAAGACCATCCACTGCAAGACCAAAAATCTCTCTATAAACAGCGAACTACGAAGTGATCATGTTTGTTGAAGGATAAACTAGGGGAAAGGGACTGTGCTATCAGTGGGAGAAAATAAATTTAGCAACAAAGAGACTGAGATACAGGCCTGAAGCAACACTGGAAGACTTCTGCTTACTGAGGTGTAGGGCTCACCGAGAACACAGTGGAATGGGTTAGACAGCCGGATGATGATAAGTATTTGAAAGTCAAGTGGGTGAAGAACAGAGACTCATTTTTAATGTAAAAGGAGTAGAAGTGGGCCACATGATCGCTTACTTGTCAAATGTAAGAGAAAAAGCATAGGCTTCTGGAAAGAAAGCTGACTGCTTAAAAAAAAATTACTCATTGCAAGGATTCATTAACTGCTCATTTTGCTAGGGACTTGTGAGTACTGACAATAAATTACTTCCAAATATGGAAATTTTTTAAAGTCAGGTTTATTGAAGTATAAATTACATACAGTAAAATTCTCCATTTTCAGGTACACAATTTTATCAATTTTGACAAATGCATACAGTCATATAACCACTACAATCGAGACACAAAATATTTTCACCACCTCAAAAAGTTACCCCATGCCCCTTTAAAAATCACCCCTCTTCCCACCCCTCGCAACTACTGATCTACTCTCTGTCCTGATAGCTTTACTTTTTCTAGAATGTTACATAAATAGAATCATACAGTATGTAGCCTTCTGGGTCTAGTTTCTTTCAGTTAGCATAATGCATCTGAGATTCACTCATGCTGTTGCAGGCATCAGTAGTTCCTTTTTATTGCTGAGTAGTATTCCATCTTATAGAAGTACTGCAATTTGTTCATCTGCTTGCCTGTTGGTGAGGATTTGGGTGTTTCCGGTTTTTGGTGATTACGAACAAAGCTACTATAAACATTTATGTACAAGTTTTTATATGGATAAATATTTTCATTTCTCTTGGGTAAATACTTAGGAGTGGAGTTGCTAAGTTGTATGGTTAATGTATAAATAACTTAAAAAAAAAAAAAAAAAAAAAACCTGCCAAACTTTTTCAATGTGGCTATGCAATTTTGTATTCCCACCAGCAATGTATGAGAATTCCAGTTGTTCTGTATCCTCACCAACACCTTGTATTATCTGTTTAAAATAATTAAATAATTTTTTAAAAAAACTCTAGTGGCATCTAATTGTGGTTTGGAAACCCTGGTAGCGTAGTGGTTAAGAGCTACGGCTCCTAACCAAAAGGTAGGCAGTTCAAATCCACCAGGCACTCCATGGAAACCCTATGAGGCAGTTCTACTCTGTCCTTTGGGGTTGCTATGAGTCAGAATCGACTCAAAGGCAAACGGTTTGGTATTTTTTGGTTTTAATTGTGGTTTTGGAGTCCCTGGGTGGTGCAAATGGTTAACGATGCTAACTGAAAGGTTACAGGTTCAAGTCCACCCAGAGGCACCTGGGAAGAAAGGCCTAGTGATCTACTTCCAAAAAACCAGCCATTGAAAACCCTATGGAACACAGTTCTACTCTAACATACATGGATCACCATGAGCCAGAGGTGACTTGACAGCAACTGGTTTGGTTTTTTTTAACTGTGGTTTTAATTTGCATCTCCCTAATGACAGATGATGAGAGCAGCCCTGGTGGCACAGTGGTTAAAGCACCAGTCACTCCATGGGAGAAAGATGTGGCAGTCTTCCGTAAAGATTACAGCCTTGGAAACCCTATGGGGAAGTTCTATTCTGTCCTCTGTCCTACAGGGTCCCTATGCATCAGAATTGACATTGACAGCAGTGGGCTTGGGTTTTTTTTTTTTAATGGTTTACTGATGGATGATACTGAGCATTTTTTCATGTGCTTATTTACCATCTTCTCTCGTGATATGTCTTTTTTTTTTTTTTTAAAAACTGGGTTGTTTCCTTGTTACTGACTTGTAAGAATTATTTATATATGCTGAATATTAGTCCTTCATCAAATATGTTTTCCAAAGATGGAAATTAAAAAAAAAAAAAAAAAGAACCCTGTTCTTCAGTCATCTCCCACTGCTGCTTCGGGGTAGAATACCAGGCATGAGATTGGTACAGAAAAGCAGATGGCTGCATGACTGACTGCCCATGTCCAACAGAGGCGAGGCACGAGAGTTCAGACAGGAGCCTGGCTTCTTGGGATGTAGTACTGACTCCTCATCTTGGCAGCCTTTTCGCTTGTGTTTTCTCATTTGCATCTGCTGGGCAGCAATTTGATTTTTTTTTTTTTCCTTTAAAATGCATGAAAAGCCAATTATTGTCTTTTAGCCTAAAATTTAAACTCCATGAAAACAGGAATCATCTTTGTATCCCCACAGCATGAGAACAGAGCTTTACACACAACAGGTATGGAATAAATGCATGTGAACGACCACAATTCTTGGTGCTCTATAAAAACTCAGCTTTGATTTAAATTTTCAGCAGGTTGAACTAGCACAAGCAAAAGAAGTTTTTCATATTAATGTTACATAATATGTGGTCAGTTTCTTAAGAAAAGTGATCATTCCTATCTTTCCTGTTTCCCCCAGTGTAGACACTGAGCTTTTTCTTTCAAAATTCTTTACCTGGGCTGGAATTAAACTAATAACTCTATATAGTATAAAGTCATATTATATTAGGGTTGCTCTACTGAGCTGCATAAACCTGTTTTATCTGTTGAGAAAAGGCATATTTTACCAATGGGTCAGATAGAAAATGAAGATACTCAAAAGTTGATTATATGTTCCAATGGTCTTGACTTCTCACATTTGCATATTATGCTGTTGGTTATATTTGGGTGTGTTCTCTCTCCTTAATAACACTGATTTCAAATTTCTCCCATGTGCATACTGTTTTAAAGGGCTTAAATTCCAAACACTGAGACATTATTAAAATTAGGAACCGGTCAAGAATCGACCTAAAAAACTTGAAGCCCAGGCATGGTAAGCTGTAGTTCAGTCTAAACAGCTCTTAAAGCTTCTCCTTTCATAATTCAACACTCCTGACTGTGTACATTAGCTGATTAGACTGTGTGACAACAGCCACTCTGAATGAAGAGAGGGCATAGCTAGATTTGGATCCATGCACAGGGGACATTCCCAACAATGATGAACAGCCACGAGTCAGGTTTCTAAACAATCTAGTTTCCCGAGTCTTCATCATATTCACACAGCACCTGTGCACAGCCAGGGCTCAGGTCTGTCTTCCTCCTAGAAAAAGACCCGAGTCCTTGCATTTCTAATCTACCAACGTGCAGTTCTTGCACTTTTAATTTATGAGTGTTTGGGGGTACCTCTGACTTGGGAACATAGTGGCTCGGTCTAATGCTTGGAGATTATTAAACTCGGAGCTATGCTCCACTATCAAGTCTACAGATCTTTTATTTAGAAGATATGGTGCTCTAAATGCACAAAGAGCTCCCTGTCACCTTCACATTAAAGCCCCTAGTGCCTGGTAAATGGAATTATATAGCTGTCATCTTCCTTCCCCAAAGTTTTAAGAGTACAATGGGCTCATTTTTTCACACTCCATCCCAGCTTCAGAACTAAGAGACCTACTTTGTATTGATTTAAGGTCCCAGAAATAAATAAACCTGCTTCACTGCTGTGATTCACAACAAATTCATGATACACTATTGCATGATATATTTCAAGCTCTTGCTCTGGCTCTGTTTTCCCTCTGGTGAGTGATGGGGGAGCGGGGAGGTAGTAGGAAGCCACAAAGCTGACAGCCTGATGGTTACTGGAGATGGCTGCTGACTGCAAATCCAAGAACAGACACTGTTAGAGGAGTATAGGATTTTTTTTTACTGGGGGACAAGGGTGAGAAGCTAATTTACTTGGGTCTCAGGCTAGAGCTGGGGGAGAAGAAAGGTTAAGGGGAGAAGAGAGGGGCAGACAGAGTAGCAAAGTTTCAAATGAACACTGAACTGCAAAGACAGAGCTATGAACATGTGTAGAAAGAGGAAAGGTGAAGAAAAGCCAACATATGCAGGCGTAACAGTGGGGGGAAGGAGGAGAGCAACAATAATATTTATTTACTGAATGGAAAAATGAGAAAGCAGAAGAAACTGCTCTGCTGAAGGGATCATGCTCAAAGACCCAAGAGGGCACCTAGTTTGAGTACAGGAGCAAGGTTTAATTAGAGGCAGAAACTGCAGAGACCCTACATGCCACAAAACCTGTGAAGTAGAGACATTTCTTCATTCTAATACTTAGGAAGCCTCAGAATCCTGGATGTTGAAATGGATACTCTGGAGACAGGGTAGAGAGATAACAAGGGTCCACATGGATGAAGTGAGCAGAGACTGCTCATAGTGGTAAGGGATAACCATTCTAGCATTTTAGCTTTCATTTGTGTGCCCTTAGGACTTTGGAGTACCTCAGTCTATATTAGCTTTACTGATTCCTGAAATAAGTACCACCAAACCTTGGACCCAAAGAGTTATAACTGGTATCTGAAAATACGGCACTCAAAAAGACCTATCCTCCAACCATGTATCAGGATCCTGACTTCCAAAGGGGCAGATGGTGGGAAAGCGGGAGATAATCAGGCTCCAACAGCCTTGTGTCTTTTCATGTATGACACAGTGCAGCAGAACCCTCAGGTTCCACAGAGCACTTGAAAGTGGAGTTAAGTTTTGACTGTTGCTCTAGAAATTACTGCTTCTTTCATATTTTTAGCTGGCAAGAATGTTATTTATGAATCCAGCCTTTTTTTTCCTGCTGAGTAGCATTTTCATCTTCACTGCATTTGTTCTTGAGACAAGGCCAGACCCTGAAAGCAAAAGTATATGGAAAAGATGTTGGTTCCATTCAATTCCATATATGTCAGACCACAAAACTGGGAGTTTCTTTGTTAACTTCGAGCACTATTTTAAAAGAGAAATCAGTCTGTACAGGGAAGCAGATTTTAGCCAAATGTAAGAACTTTATATAGATGAATGGGATTGTCTCAAGAAGTACTGAGCTCTCTTTCAACTGGAGTTTTTCAAGCATAAGTGAATGAATATTTGGCAACAGTTTCATAGAGAAAATTCAAATAATGGTCGAGTGGCTGGACTTTCTGAGGATCCTTCCATTCTCAACATTTATAGTTCTAAGGCCACTTACCATCGTCAATAACAACATACATACACAGATAGCATTTACTTTTCTACAGAAGAAGCAAGATTAAAACATTTTAAATCATCACGCTCTACAACTTCCATTCCTAATCTCACTAAAATGCAATAATTTTACATGTCACTAGTATGTAATATGTAATATGTCACTAGTATGTAATCTGGAGCCCTGGTGGCACAGTGGTTAACAGCTTGGCTGCTAACCAAAAGGTCAGCAGTTGGAATCTACCAGCCACTCCTCAGAAACCTTCTGGGGCAGTTCTACTCTGTCCTATAGGGTTGGTATGAGTCAGAACCGACTCGATGGCAACGGGTTAATACGTAATATATTTTTTAGAATCCTTCTCACCTCAATATATCTTTTCCCTACCATAACTGAACATGGTTCCCTGGCTACAAAATCAATATGCATCCTTACAGCATCACAGAACACCAGAAATAAAAGAAAATTTTAAATTAAGACATCTCTGGTCTTCATCTTAAGGTGGGAAATGTATTATCACTCATAAGAGGAAACTGATACACAAACAGACTGAAACCCAAAGTTGCTCATCTAGTAAATGGCAGGGAGGGGACTGATCAAAGTTTTTTCTTTCTTTCTTTTTTTTAACCCACAGGTAGACATCAAAAAGTTTGTACAAAGGAAAGGTCATGGAAACTCCACAGACACATCCATACTCCCTGAGGGACTGAACTGCTGAGCAGAGGGTTGTCGGGACCATGGTCTTGGGGAACATCTAGCTCAACTGGCATAACATAGTTTATAAAGACAGTGTTCTACATTCTACCTTGGTGAGTAGCGTCGGGGGTCTTAAAAAGCCCGTGAGCAGCTGTTTAAGATATTCCACTGGTCTCACCCCTTCGGGAGCAAGGGAGAATGAAGCAAACAAGATATAAGGGAAAGATTAGTCCAAAGGACTGATGGACTACAACTACCATGGCCTCCACCAGACTGAGTCCAGTACAACTAGATGGTGCCCGGCTACCACCACCGATTACTCTGACAGGGATCACAATAGAGGGTCCTGGACAGAACTGGAGAAAAATGTAGAACAAAATTCTAACTCAAAAAAAAAAGACCAGACTTACTGGCCTGACAGAGACTAGAGAAACCGTGAGAATATTGCCCTGGACACCCTTTTAGCTCAGTAATGAAGTCACTCCCAAGGTTCACCCTTCAGCCAAAGATTAGACAGCCCCATAAAACAAAATGAGACTAATGGGGCAAAACAGCCCAGGGACAAGGATCAGAAGGCAGGAGGGGACAGGAAAGCTGGTAATAGGGAACCCAATGTCGAGAAGGGAGAGTGTCGACATGTCGTGTGGTTGTTAACCAATGTCATAAAACAATATGTGTAGTAACTGTTTAATGAGAAACTATTTGTTCTGTAAACCTTCATCTAAAAGTACAAGAAAAAAAAATTTGTACACATTTATAATAGGCCATCAAATATGATAATTCCCGAGTCTACATTCAATGCCCCAAGCAGGACCTCAGAGCTTTCACTTTATCTAGAATCTCTGGACTGATACCTGTTGCAAGTTCTCCCAAGTTATTACTTTCTAAGCCACCACGCCGACATGGAGCACTCTAAGAAATAAGAGGCAACTTTGGAATGGAGCTCAGGATGCAATTCCACCCTGCAAGAGCTCCAAATCAGAGTGTTCATGATCAGGCTACAGTAGATCACCAAGACTCACTAATAGATTTGAACATACCAGGTATAGTTTTCTACCAAACCTGAGGAACATCAAATGAAAATCGAAACAACAGCAAAACCGGGAGCACATTTACCCATATTTTGGTGGGGGAAGGGGCTTGAAAACTAGAGATCTGTCCCTTGCGATCCTTTCTGAGAAGTCATTCATAACGCTAAGGTAAGTCTCACTCAGAAAGGAAACTAAAATGCCCTCTTTCTAAAGGAGAGTGATCCCCTCTGGAGCTATGGGAGTACAGGCGCTGTCTATTGTGAAAATAGGCAGTTAGGGACTTTTAAAAATGCAAATTGCTGGACTATCCTTACAGTGATTATGGGCTACTGTATCAACAAGTCGTTGGGGACTCCTACAAGACAGATGACTGACATATATACTACCTTATCATGACCAAACATGTTTCCTCTCATGTAATGTCTTTGCCAAGAGCGTTGACTGTCTTTAGAAAATATCTATTGAGAAAGTAAATACATGGATGTACTGCAACAGTGAGGACTGCCGTCTAACACTTAAAGGAATTTTGTCTTCAAAGAATCAGAGAGTATGTCATGTTTATATTTTCTTTCTAGGACCTTGATAATGATTTGCAACGAGAAAGGGCCCCAAATGTACCTCAGAGAAGACTACAACAGAACCAGTGCTTTACATACATGAATTCATTTAATCCTCACAATGATCCCGGTAGACAGGTACTATTATCATCCCCATTTTACATTTAACAAAACTGTGACCTGGAGAAGTTAAGTAAATCGCCCACTGCCACAAAATAAAATGAGTTAAGTGGTAGAAACAGGAATTGAGTCCAAGCAGTCTGGCTCTACAGTCCATGCCTTAACTATTCCAACTCTCTAAATTGTGTTAAAGTTACAAAGCTGCCTCACAGTGAGAACTAAATATCCTTCCTTCCCTTCTTGAGCCTCCATGACTCTCTAAGGTAGTGTGCCACATAATCATGAGTGAGAATGGAGATTGTACAGTGTAGGCCCTTGGTGCTATAGACAAGTCTTGGTCATGGAAGGAACTCTGATATTGTACCCAAAACAGTCAGCTGCAACAGCTTCACATTTCATATGGCTCAACTACATAAAAATATGTATATGGAAACTGAGATCCAGAGAGGAATGTGACTTACCTGTATTGTTTCAAAGACAAGATGAGTAGAGTTAGCTCCCTATAGGACGAACACAGCCCTAGCCAAACCCATCATATTTCTTTTTTCCTGGCAGATTCAGTGGAAACAGGGGCTTGATCTCATTAAGGGGGATGAGATTATAGAGTTTTTCTTTTTTCTCTCTCTCTAAAAGAGGATCAGAAGCTTTAAAATGCTTACCACAAGGAAGTCACATACCACGCCCCGAGTGAATCTATGGCCCATCTATCTACCCAGTCACTGGCACATGCCTTACCTCCACAGGCAGTTGCTGTCCAGAGGACAAGTCATAAACTGCAAATTCTGATTTTCTAGGTATAGATGGGGCTCTCATCAAGTGTGGGGCAATGGATGAAGAGCTAGTCTACATCAGTGTTCCCTTCCAATACTAGGTCCTTCCAGCCTACCCAAGGTCTCTGAGTGGCACAAATGATTTGTACTCAGCTACTAACCTAAAGGTTGGTGGTTAGAACCCACCAAGAGGTGCTGTGGAAGGAAGTCCTGGCGATCTGTTTCCATAAAGACTACAGTCAAGAAAATCTTATGGAGCAGTTCTACTCTGAAACACACCGGGTCACCATGAGTCAGAACTGACTCAATGGCATCGGGTTAGGTTTCCTTTGGTTTCAAGCCTACCCACTACCTGACATTATGTTAAACACATGAAATAGAAGCTCAGAGGAGTGTTGTGGGGGAGGGTGGGGATATGTCTTAATTATCTAGTGCTGCTATAACAAAAATACCACAAATGGGTGGCTTTAACAAACAGAAATTTATTTTCTCGAAGTTTAGAAGGCTAAAAGTCTGAATTCTGGGTGCCAGCTGTGGAGGAAGGCTTTTTCTCTCTCTGTCAGCTCTGGAGAAAGGTCCTTGTCTGTTTGAGCTTCTGCTCCTGGGCAATCTTCATGTGGGTTGGCATCTCTCTTTCCCTACCTCTGCTTGCTTCCTTGCTTGCTTAATCACTTGTATCTCAAAAGAGATCAACTCAAGATACACCCGACACTAATCTTGCTCCATTAACATAAAAAAGACAATCCATTCCCAAATGGGATTATAACCACAGGCACAGAGTTTAGGATTTACAACACCTATTTTGGGGGGACAGAGTTCTTTTTTTTTTATTGTTCTGCTTTAAGTGAAAGTTCACAATTCAAGCTAGTACCTCATACAAAAATGTATACATATGTTGTTTTGTGACCCTAGTTGCTCTCCTTATACCATGACAGCACACTCTTCCTTTCCACCCAGGATTTCCTGCGTCCATTCAACCAGCTCCTGATCCTCTCTGCCTTCTAATCTCGCCTCTGGGCAGGAGCTGCCCATTTAGTCTCAAGTATCTACTTGAGCTAAGAAGCACACTCTTGACGAGTATCATTTTATGTCCCATAGTCCAGTCTAATCTTTGTCTAAAGAGTTGGACTCAGGAATGTTTTTAGTTTTGGGCTAACAGAGAGCCCGGGGGCCATGTCTTCTGGGGTCCCTCCAGTCTCAAACAAACCATTAAGTCTGGTCTTTTTACTAGAATTTGAGTTCTGCACCCCACTTTTCTCTGGCTCTGCCAGGGAATCTCTTGTGTTCCCTGTCAGGGCGGTCACTGTGGTAGCGGCTACCATCTAGTTCTTCTGCTGTCAGGCTGATGAAGTCTCTCGTTTATGTGGCCCTTTCTGTCTCTTGGGCTACTACTTTCCTTGTGTCTTTGGTGTTCTTCATTCTCCTTTACTCCAGGTGGTTGGGACCAACTGATGCATCTTAGACAGCCGCTTGCAAGCTTTTAAGACCCCAGACGCCACTCACCAAAGCAGGATGCAGAACGTTTTCTTTAAAAGCTTGTTATAAAAAGTAACAATCTTTGTTGGTTACAAGGGATGGGAGGGGTGGGGGAGAAATACTAAACAGACAATAGATAAGTGGTATCTTTGGTGAAGTGTGAGACAATACACAATACTAGGGAAGCCAGCACAACTTGTACAAGCAAAGGTCATGGAAGCTCCACAGACACATCCAAACTCCCTGAGGGACTGAATTGCTGGGTGGAGGGCTGTGGGGACCATGGTCTTGGGGAACATCTAGCTCAACTGGCATAACACAGTTTATAAAGACAACGTTCTACACTCTACCTTGGTGAGTAGCATCTGGGGTCTTAAAAGCCTGTGAGCAGCCATCTAAGATACTCCACTGGTCTCACCCCTTCGGGAGCAAGGGAGAATGAAGAGAACAGGATACAAGGAAAAGATAAGTCCAAAGGACTAATGGACCACAGCTACCAAGGCCTCCAGCGGACCGAGTCCAGTACAGCTAGATGGTGGCCAGCTACCACCACTGACTGCTCTGACCAGGATCATAACAGAGGGTTCTGGACAGAGCTAGAGAAGGATGTAGAACATAATTCTAATTCACAAAAAAAAAGGCCAGATTTACTGGCCTAAAGGAGACTGGAGAAACCCCGAGAATATGGCCCCCAGACACCCTTTTAGCTCAGTGGTGAAGTTATCTCCAAGGTTCACCGTTCAGCCTGGGAGTGGACAGCCCCGTAAAACCAAATGGGACTAATGACGTACAGTAGTCCAGTGACAAGGGCCAGAAAGCAGAAGAGGACAAGGAAGCTGGTGATAGGGAACCCAAGGTTGAGTAAGGATATTGTTGATGTGTTGTGAGATTGTTAACCATTGTCATAGGGCAACATGTGTGGTAACTGTTAAATGAGAAACTTTAGTTCTGTAAGCCTTCATCTAAAGTGAGAATAGCAACACAACTAGAAGAGCGTAGTCAATGTCACTGAACTTTGCATGTAGAAATTTTTGAAATGGTATATCTTTGGCTATGTGTATTTTCACCAAAAAAAAAAGGTTGAGAAGTTAGAGGGTTGACATGTTGGGGGGTTGTTAACCAATGTCATAAAACAATATGTGTACTACTGTTTCATGGGAAACTATTTGTTCTGTAAGCCTTCACCTGAAGTACAATAAAAAAAAAAAAAAAAAAAAGACCAGATTCACTGGCCTGAAAGAGACTGGAGACCCCCCAGAGTATGGCCCCCAGATACCCTTTTAGCTCAGTGGTGAAGTCACTTCTGAGGTTCACCGTTCAGCCAGGGATTGGACAGCCCCATAAAACAAAACAGGACTAATGAGGCACAGCAGTCCAGGGACAAGGACTAGAAGGCAGAAGGGGTCAGGAAAGCTAGTGATAGGGAACCCAAGGTTGAGTAAGGACAGTGTTGACATGTAGTGGGGTTGTTAACCATTGTCATAGGGCAACATGTGTACTAACTGTTTAATGAGAAACTATTTTGTTCTGTAAACCTTCCTCTAAAGTGAGAACAGCAGCACAACTGGAAGAACGTAATCGATGTCACTGAATTGTGCATGTAGAAATTTTTGAAATGGTGTATCTTTGGCTATGTATATTTTCACCAAAAAAAAAAAAAAAAAAGGTCGAGAAGGGAGAGGGTTGACATGTCGTGGGGTTGTTAACCAATGTCATAAAACAATATGTGTACTAACTGTTTAATGAGAAACTATTTGTTCTGTAAACCTTCACCTAAAGTACAATGAAAAAAAAAAAAAAAAAGCTTTGTTATGCCAATTGATCTAGATGTCCCCTGAAAGCATGGTCTCCAGACCCCTACCCCTGCTACTCTGTCTCTCAAAGTTTTTGACTGTATTCCAGAAACTTCTTAGCTTTGGTTTAGTCCAGTTGTGCTGACTTTGGAGGGACATATTTCAATCCATAACATTCTACCCTTTGGTCCCCCCAAATTCATTTTCTTGCCACATGCAAAACACATTTAACCCATCATATCATCACAAAAAGCCTAAAATTAATTCCAGGCCCAAAATCTCATCTTCTGAAGCATCTAAATCAAACAAGTGGGAGACTTTAGGCTTATTCCACTCTGGGGCAAAACTGCTCTTCATCTGTGAGCCACTGAAATCTAGAATACAAGTTATCTTCTTCCAAAGTACAATGGTAGAACAAGCATAAGGTAGACATTTCCACTATAAATGGGAGAAACTGGAGGGAAAGAAGGGATAACAGGCACCAAGCAAGTCCAAAATCCAGCAGAAGAAATTACATTAGCTCTTAAGGCTTGAAAATAATCCTCTGTTCTCTTAGACCATCTGAGTAATGGCCCCACCTGCCAGACTCTGGGTGTTGCCCACGCCCTGCAGATTCTGGGTAGAGGCCCCTTGGCCCTGGGCTTCAGCTCTGCCTTCCAGGCCCACTGTGATGGCAACCCTGTTCCCTTGGCTTTGGATGCCCCATTCTCCTAGTCCATCTGAGTGGCAACCCTCCACCCTACACCCTGGCAGGCCTTGTTCTTCTGCCCCTTGGATATGGCAGCCCCACCCCCTTAGCTTTGTGCCACTGCCCCATCCCCCGGCACACCTTAACAGCAGCCCAACACTTCGGAACCAAGTTGATCCGATTCTTTGAAACCTAGGACGCTGTGGTGCCACCCTTTGAGATCCAGGAGACTGTAGCCCTATCCTTTGAAACAGAGAAGGCCCTGCTTCCCGTGCTCCTTCCAACAGTTCTTCTGATCTCATAGCTGCTCCAAGAACGGCCCTTTTCTTTTCTTGTAGGAAAACAGATGTAGCTCCTTTGGCCAGTTTCCTGCCTGTAGAATTCCAAGAGGCAGACAGTGTTCTTTCCTTTCACTCTTTCTTTGTCCTCCTCCAGTCTAAGCTGAAGGTTTTTTTTTTTCTTAATTGTACTTCAGGTGAAGGCTTACAGAACAAATAGTTTCTCATGGAACAGTAGTACAGATATTGTTTTATGACATTGGTTAACAACCCCACAACATGTCAACCCTCTCCCTTCTTGACCTGTTTTTTTTTTTTTTTTGCTGAAAATATACATAGCCAAAGATACACCATTTCAATAATTTCTACATGCACAGTTCAGTGACATCGACTATGCTCTTCCAATTGTGCTGCTATTCTCACTTTAGATGAAGGCTTACAGAACTAAAGTTTCTCATTTAACAGTTACTACACAAGTTGCCCTATGACAATGGTTAACAACCTCACAACACATCAACACTATCCTTACTCTACCTTGTGTTCCCTATCACCAGCTTCCTTGTCCTCTTCTGCTTTCTGGCCCTTGTCCCTGGACTGCTGTGCCTCATTAGTCCCATTTGGTTTTATGGGGCTGTCCACTCCCCGGCTGAATGATAAGCCTCGGAAATGACTTCACCACTGAGCTAAAAGGGTGTTTGGGGGCCATATTCTCGGGGTTTCTTCAGTCTCCTTTAGGGCTGAGGGGTTTTTTGCTGTGATAGTTGGTTAGATCCATCAGTCACAGGCTTAATCTCTTTAACAAAAGATTGTGTAGCCATGTCCTTGGTGAACATTCTAGGATATGTGTCCTTAGTCTGTACAACAGAATTTTCCAAATCTTTAAGTTCTGTTTTCATTTTAAACAGTTCATTTTTAAGTCCATCTCTTTTCTCTTGCATTATACCATAAGCAGCAAGGAGAAACCACACAGTCGCTTTAAGTTCTTGCTCAGAAATCTCATCAGTCAGATATCCAAGTTCATCACTTACAAATTCTACCCTCCACCAAACATTTGAACATAATTCAGGTAAGTTCCTTGCCACTGCATAAAAAGCATCAACCTTAATCACATGTTCATCATTTTATTTTAAAGCCTCACCAGAAGGACATTTACTGCCCACATTTCTAGCAACATTTTGTTGCTGGTGCCATGTGTATTCTCTAAGATAACAGAGACTTCCATAGTTCTTCTTATTTCCTTCTGAGCCCTCACCAGAATTTTCTTTGATGTCTATAATCCCACAACAGTCTCTCCAAGGCAATCTAGGCTTTTACGATTAGGTACCTTAAAATTGTTCCAGTCTCTACCCATTGTTCAGTTCCAAAACCACTTCCACATTCTACGTATCTGTTAGACCACACCTAACTCTTCCAGTACCAAATTCTGTCTTAGATATCTAGTACTGCTATAACAGAAATACCACAAATGGATGGTTTTCACAAATAGAAATTTATTTTCATATAATTGAAGAAGCTACAAGTTCTAATTCAGCATGCCAGCTCTAGGGGAAGGCTTTCTCTGTCAGCTCTGGAGGAAGGTCCTTGTCTGTTTGAGTTTCTGTCCTGGGTGATCTTCATGTGGCTTGGCATTTCTCTTTCCCCATCTCTGCTTGCTTCCTTTCTTGTTTAATCTCTTTTATATCTAAAAAGAGATTGACTCAAGACACACCCTATACTAATCCTGCCCCATTAACATAACAAAGACAATCCATTCCCAAATGGGATTATAACCACAGGCACAGAGGTTAGGATTTATAACACATATATTGGGGAGGACATAATTCAGTTGATAACAGGAAGTAAATCTGAAAGTTAACTGCAAATGTCCAAGTGGCACCTTGACTTAGGAGTTCATAACCTTACAAACCATCTCAGCTCCCTAAGTGTCAATCTTACCAGTTCCCGAAGTACACAGGCTTGCTAGGCCAGCACGACTCCCTTCAAGCAGTGTAGTTTGTCCCATCCATCGGTTCTACCCTTACCACTCAGGGAGGCATTTTGAACAATCTGCCATGTATAGCCTACAGTTCCCAGAGCTAGGAACCTAAGATCTATTACCTTGAGTGATAGGAACTAGCAAGCCCTTAGAAGCTTCTCTTATTTATCCTACCATCCTCACATTGGACAAAAATGAAAATGACCAGACCACCTTCTCTTCTCAGGCCTTACGGACACTAAGCACAGGGGACTGAGCCCTTCTTAAATCAAACTCAGGGACAAATGTGAGTTCAGTTTCTGACTCTGATTTTGTCTCTTGTCAATTTTTTTTTTTTAACAAAAAAAGTCTTAGGTCATTTTCCCTCCTAGAGTTTTAGTCTTCCCATCTGTAAAATGACCATCACACCACTTTCCCACTCCAGAGGATGTCAAGGAGCGACACAGATGTTCTTCACTTTGAGTTTCAAATAAAGCCATTCAGTTGCCTCTAATCACCAACCCACTGCCTTTAGTTCAAATGTCAAATCTGCTTCCGAAACACTCAAGAAAATACAGGTACCATATCCCCCCTCAACTTGGTAATATCTTGAATATTTTACAGCTAACTGCATGCAATAAAAAGAGCAGAAAAGACAGAGAAAGTATACAAATACTGAGATCACGAAAGGAAAAGTACAAATGTGGGAAGCACTTTCTGGTTTTAGAACAAAAGGCAATGGCAAAGGATGATGTCTCATGAATAAAAGGTATAAATAAATATACAATAAAACCACCTTAAGTTTAAAAAAAAAAACCAGGAAATTCCCAGAATATTTATATTTTATATGCTGGTTAATACTGTTGGCTACAAACAGAAATTCTTTACAAAGTAAGTCTTTGGAAGCAAAAAGTAGGAAGGTCTAAACTAATTAAAAACAGGTCAGCTAAAGACCGGTAACATCACGTGTACACTGAGACAGAGTGTAGCCATAAAAGCTTGATGTATTAAGTTGGGAATGCGTGTCTCTTCAGCTTCGTATCTATTAAAGGAACAAACAATTTACATGTTACTGCATACAGAAGTATGATATGTAGAGTGTCAACTCCTTCTCTTCTTCAAACTGAACCATGTTAAGTCAAATCAGTGATGGGGTGGGGGTGGGGTTGCGGGCAGAAGAGAAAAGCAGGGAGAAAGAGAAAGAAAGTTTTAAAAAAATCTCAGCCTCAGCAAAAGTTTTCATTAAAATTTTAGACAAATGATCCCTGTGTCCTTCTCCCTTGCTGCCTGGGGCTCCATGCTATTTCTATGCAAATAACAACCTCGTGGTTTATATCTTATTATTTCCACCGGAGCTGCAGTGACATGACCTGAGTCGTGTAAGAGGTGTTGGGGGCGGGGGGGCAGGGAGGGAGCTGGGGGAAGAGAGAAAGAGAGAGGGAGAAAGGAAGAGAGAGATGGAGTGGGTGTTCACTCGAGTGTGAAAAAATATTGTCAGGAGGGAGCGTCAAGAACAAAAAAAAAAAAAAAAATCACAGGGATAACGTGTTTATTTCAGTTCCCCCACCACCAATCCCGCCCTCCCCCTTGCAAACCAGCACCTTTTAAAATTCATTGGGCATCAGGCGATCATGCACAATCCATCTGCTTTCACTTTATCATTTGCATTTCATGCCTCCTGGCTTTTGATGTGCTGATACTTTGATGCAGTCAGGAGACGCGCATTATCATTATTTCAATTTTCAAAGGGGTCAACGGGATCGGCACTTGCACACACAGTATTTCTTTTCCCTACAACCTCTCTGCATCCCCTTCTTATTCTTCACCCCAATGTTTAACATAAAGGATAAAGACTCAAAAAGGTGGGGGTCAAATATTTACAGTCTAAAAGCTTGCATATACCACCTACATTTCCACTTTACACAGGCACACACATATGATGAGCAAAATGGTCAAGACTTAAAAGAAGGAGGCACTGCTGTGTTTTAGACACACACAAAGACTTACACACGAACACTCAGGAAGGTGCACAGACAAAGAGAGGGCTGGCTCTACAATAAGCATACAGACACAAAGAGACCGAGAGATCAGCACTCACACAGGAAGGGATATGCACTCGCAGTGACTTGCTCACACCCAGAGTATGCAAGACAGATACCTACAGAAAGAAAGACAAACAGATATGTAGAAAGACATCAACACACACAAAGACAGAACATACACAAGGAGTGAGTCTGAGGAAGCACTCTGAGCACATAGATCCCAGTTTCCTTTTTCAACCTGATAGGCAAAGGGGCTGATAGGACAGTCTTAATGAATTTGTATGAAATCGGGTGTCTTTCAGCAACATGACTATATTTAGCAAGCACTGACAGAAAGACAGTGAAGCAGGATGAGGTAACCTCTATAACTGATCACTCCCTTCAGCTAAAAAATGATCCTGCTTCTGGAAATGAACATTTTTTTATTAAGTTACAGCTGCTGCTGTACTTGTCTTTTCCCCTGCAACTAGACTTTTCCTTTAACAAGAAGCCCTGTAGGCTAGGAAGAAGTGAATATAATGGATTTCATCAGAACAATTCAATCAGTGAATTTTAAGGAAAAAATCCCTAATGCTTTTTTTATGGCATAAACGAAATTAGCAAATTTCCAGGCCAAAAAAAAAAAAAAAATTTTTGCTTTTTGTAATATTCTTTGTGTATTACATAGTATCTAGGGGAAAATAAGAAACTCAGTGTAAACAAGATACATTACAGAAATTAGCTCTCTGTCCAGGTATAGGAATATTATGGAAATAGAGGTGTCTTCTTTAAATGCTATCCTCACAGATAATGGTACCTAAAATTTTCTTCAACATTTATCAATATCTCATCCTAAGACAGTATCCAAAAGAGCAACTTAAAAAAAATTTAAGACTCTCAGCAGTTTCTCCCACTGCAATAATCTCCTTCAGTAGTGGCGGTTCATAATCTGTATTTCTAGGCTACTCTCCAAAAAGGGTGGAGGACAGCCAAGTTTGCTATTGTTAGCATTACTTTGCCTTTCCTTGAGAGAAAGGCAATCCCAGAGGATACAGAGTTCATATAAATGCAGTGAGCAAGCCAATCACATCAAACAACTAATTTCTGACATTCCCAAAAGCTAATGGGACCAATGGAAGTATCAACTTTTTCTAAGTGGGAATGATGGATAAGACACTTAGTTCCTATCCTTCCCCTTAAAAGTCAAGGCTTGATAAAAAAAAGTTCCTGCAAATCTAGTGAACACAATATCCAATACAATTCAGTATGCATGCATTTCCACCAGCTCAATCACCAAACCATGTGAGAGAGGAAAAGGGAACTGAAATCTTGATGAGAGCCAACACTTAGTGCCAAGTACTAGTTACTGTTACTTATGTTTTCCCATTTGATCTCCACAACATCCCTTAAAGGTGTAAATTATCACCCCCCTTTTGCAGATAAGAAAGCCGAAGAGCTGAGAGGTTATATAAATTGCACAAGGTCAGCCAGTCCCAGACTATTCCATTACATATTCCCGGCTCTAGAGAAAATAATTTTCCTATGCCTGCAAAGAAGTGAGAACTGCATTGTCCTTTGTATATTCAGGTATCCTTAGATAGTTTTCACTCTTACAAGCATTGACTTGGCATCCATTTCTTTTCATTGGAATCGCCCATATGAGTTTGGATTGAAAATGCACAAGCACTTCTTTTGAGGGGAAGATAAATCTCTACATCATACTCTACCGAGAAATCCATCCATGCATCCATCCTCCCACTTAATATTTACTGAGTATTTACTCTATGTACAAGGGACCATCCTAAGTGTCACTTTTTAGAGGTGTGTTCACAGATGTCTCAAAATATTAAAACTTGCTATCCTCAACATCTAGGCCAGTGTCTAATCCATGCTTGTAGCTCTGAAATGGGAACTAGTACGACTGGAATCAGATTCAGCTCCACATATGTGAACCGATCACATCAGATTCCTCACTCACAGATGAGAAAAAGGGGAGAGGGGGGCAGAACAGAAGTATTTAATTAATTCTCAGTCTCTCCAGAGAGACATTAAATGGTAAATTCTTTGGAACAGAGGTTTTATATACTTTGTTCACTGACATATCCATAAGGCCTGAAACAGTGCCTGGCACGTAGTAGGTACTCAAAATATTTGTTGAATGAATCAAATGAACAAATGAATGAAAAAGGAAGCAAGTGGATGGGCAGGGAAAATGGAGAGAGAAGGCAAGAAACAGACCGAGGAAGGCACGGATTGAACGGCTTCCTCCCGGTCAGATCTTGAATTAATAATTCACAATGATCTTTAAACAGCTTCACATACTTCTCCCAAAATCTTGAAACTTACTTTGTTGAGGGCCCCAGCGCCTGTCAGAATTAAGTGAGAATTCTCAACCTGGATGGTTCTCTGTCCCAGCCGGACAAGGTAAGCTCCAATCCCAATGGCCCGGCATGTCACCTTAAAAAAAGAATAAATTCTACACATCACATATTTATGTCCTTTCCAAGCTGAAAGAACTAAGGTATAGATATGGAAAATCCACATTAACAGAAATAAGTATTGCTTTTTATGAAGACTGTTTGATTAACAACAAATTAAAAGCCAATTTCCTGATCAAAGAAAAGAAGATACAGAATTCATTCAATGATTCAAGCAGTAGACACTTAAAGGGTAATTCAGACACTTTAGTTCTCCTATACTTTTGCCCATCTCACAGATGCTTAGGATCTCCACTCAAAGTGTGGGCAAGGAAAACAGTAAGAGGGAAAGACATTCAAGGTGTCAAAATGCTGGTAAAATGTTTACAGAAATAAGAAGTTGAACTAAAAGCTAAAATGAGGTGCTAGGTTTCTCTGGGAAATTTAATTATTTCCATTATCCTATCTTCCCACTATCATGCATAATTAAAATTATAGATATACAATTTTCAAGAAATTCTCTCATTTGGAAATAAATATAGTAGTGATGGGGGTAAAAATAAATCCTAGTCACAAATCCAGCTCTTCAAAAATTTCACATTCTGGCAATATTTACCAGGCTGATGGTGATGATCTCATCATAGGCCAATGAGGTTTCTCCAGCAATCATTCCAGAACCTCGAAGATTCTCTACTCCAAATCCATCTTCCTTCCCAATAATATCTGTTATCTTGTACCTATTGGATATAGCCATGCCAAATTATAAAGGTTAAACACAGTAACAACAGTCCATTTGAAGAATAACTAAAAAACCCAATGCCATCGAGTCGATTCTGACTCCTAACAACCCTGTAAGGACAGAATAGAACTGCCTCATAGGGTTTCCAAGGCTGTAAATCCTTATGGAAGCAGACCACCATATCTTTCTCCCGAGGAGTGGCTGGTGGGTTTGAACTGCTGACCTTTCGGTTAACAACTGAGCCCTTTAACCACCGTGCCAGAATAATCACCATCAAAACACTGCTAAAAGCATTCTGAAAGCTTACATTTAACACCAGGGCTTTATATTCTTTATACTCTCCTCATTCATAAGTCTTTCCTTTGTAGGTCAGTGCCTATTTTACCTGGAAACAATATGGTGTAGTAGCAAGAGGAAAAATCTAGAATTAAAACCTTTTTGTTACCATTGGATTAATGGTATACCAGCGACTTTTTATGCCTCTAGACCTCAGAGGTAAGGCGTTATTCCAGTTCTAATGCATTTAGTGTCAAGGTGGGTCCCTTTTGAAATGCATGAAGCTCAGCAGTCTGGAGTTGGAGCCTCGCTGCTGTGTAGGTTGAGCATTCATTAGGTGATGCTTCCTGGATCGGTCAGTTTTGTAAACTGTTGCCTTTTTTTCCTTTATTACTGCGAGATAAGGCTTGCAAGCATAATTATGGTTTTCCTGTGTGATAGGGAGCTCTGATGGGTTTGTTTTGGTTTTTCTGTATCATATTTGGAAAACCAGAGGTCCCCCATGTAACCTAATGAAAAGGCACCTGCAATAAATTATTTAGATAGCTCTCATTGGTATATTGCCATACTACAGATCAATGGTGCCACAGTGCCACTCACCTCACTGGTGGCTTGTATTACCAGATCATATTTCTCAAAATCCATATTACCAACCAAAAATTTAAACACATTCAATTAGTAAGCATGCTTTCCAATACTGAAAACACATGTCATTAAAAAAAAAAAAAAATTAAGGAGAAAAAATGAAAGGGTTTTAAGCAAATGGGTTTAAAGCCTTGCTCTGACACATACAGCTGTGTGACTCTGGGGATAACAGTATCTACTCCCAGGGATGACAGGAGAGTTAAATTAAAGCAACCAGGAGAGGATTTGACACACTCCTAGCCCTCAAATTTCAGATGTCCTTTCTTGCTTTCTAGAGTAAGTGTTTCAAAAGCAGGGTCAATGCATATTTCTGTAATAAGCAGTAGCCATTAATCAATAACTTTAGATAAATGTTATATAGCAATAAAAATCAAACAGAGGGGTAGTGGGAATGCTTATCCTAGTATCTCAAGTCAAAAACATCTCCCTTTCCAAGACAGGGATGAAGGGAAGGTCAAAACTCTGTACTCCCATTCCTGCTCCCCCATAAATATCAAGTGTATACATGAGGGTTCCTGGCTATATTTCTCTGGAGGGGCAGGTGGAATGTGTATAAAAGTGAAATGCTGGCCAAGTTGTCCAGAAAGCATCCTGTGGATCTAGTGGGAGTCACTCATCTGTCTTCTGGGCAGGGGATTAGGAGTGATAGCTGATAATGGGAAATGGGAGATGGGGAATGCAACTAATAAAAGAAAGGAAAAAAACTAAGTCGGACATAGAGATGGGCATATATTATTTATTGTTCCATGTGTACCCAGAAGGCTTGGCACTGGGCATAGTTTTATAAATTGAAATAATAAATAAGTATCCCATAATGGCTCTTAAACTTCTTCTCCCACCCCCCCATATTTCTCTGCTCCCTTCTTTATTTCCAAGCTTCGACTGATTTTTTTTCTTTGCCCTTGCTGTCAGTCCATGGATTTGCATCTCTGCTTCCCAAATTTCCTTGTCCTTCTATTTTTAACCTCTCCCAATAATTCCCCAATTTCTTTCTTTTGCTCTAGTCTCTAGAGTTATGTTATAGGTAAGCTAATCTCCTCTAAGACGTTAATGAGCCACGCTAATTTAGGGCAAGAGGATGTATTCTTCTTATAAGGTCCACATGCCATACAGTCACAAATACTCATGGGCTCTGTCAGCATTCCTTGTAAAGCAGATCCTTCCCTCCTAAGGACTGCATATTGCTTCACAGGCGTTTGTGACTGGTCACATGGTATCTTCTCCCATTGTATTATATGAAAAATAAAAACTTCTCATTTTCTGTTCAATGACCTGGGTGGTCTACCATACAGGACTATCATTCTTTTAACACAGGACTAAAATGTAATGTTATTTGTAATAAAAATTAGGAGTCCTGGGTGGTACAAACAGTTAAGCACTCAACTACCAGCCAAAAGGTTAGTGGTTTGAACCCATCCAGAGATGCCTTGGAAGACAGGCCTGGTGATCTGCTTCCAAAAGGTCACGGCCTTGAAAACCCTATGGAGCAGTTCTACTCTGCACACATAGGGTTGCCATAAGTCAGAACCAACTAAAGGGCAAATAACTAACAACAACAATAAAAACCTTTGCTTTATTTGTTACAATTAATAAAACACATTCATGTATATCATTTTTGATCCTCACAATAATCCAGTATGACAGGTATTATCATCTCCACTTTACAGATGATAATAATGATAATAATAGCCAGGATTTTTGACTGCTTACTATGGGCCCAGTACTGTGCTAAGAGCTTTACAAATACTAGCTTAGTTGATCTTTACCTTGCAGATGAGAAGGAGAAAAATCATTTGCTTTAACAAAAGCAATGTACAAAAATCAATAGATTTCTTTGATACCAGTAATAAAGAATTAAAACATATAATGGGGAAAAATATCCCATTCAAAGTAGCAGGAAAAAAGGCAAAAAAAATCTAAGAATAAACAAAAAAATTTGCAAAATCCCACTGGACCCAAACTATGCATCAAGGTGTTCCAGGGTGCCACAGTGAACTCCCAGGAGCAGTAAAAGATATTTTAAATTATTAGGAGAAACACTATGATATGCAATATCTGTTAAATCCCATGTGAACTACTAGCTTTAGGTAGTTCACAGTTTAACATTAGATAGTGCTACATTACTTTCTGTGATGGCCTATTCTTACAACACTGGGTTTTCAGTAGTTTCTGTAATAGAAAGCAAGTTCTGCACAAAAATCAATGCGGAGGGTGGCCACGTCCAATCTCATTCGAGGTTTGAGAAGTTGTGCAGGTGCAAACATTCCATTAGTAAGTAATTATAGTTATTTAAAAATAAAATATATACTTTAAAATTTAGGTTATTACTTTTTCAAATGATTATTGTTAGGATATGAATACTTATAAAGTTGTTTGGGTCTAATACTTAGTAAACAGAACTACTAGGTATATCTAGGGTGCCATGAATCAATAAAGTTTGGAAACTTCTGGCATAACCTATATGAAAAAAACTACAAAACTTTAAAAAGTACACTTACATAAATAGAAAAACATACTGGCTTTCTTGCTGGGAAGAGTTAATTATGAAGATATCAGGCCTTCCTAAATTAATTATAAACCTAATGTTATTTCAATCAAAATCATTACGGAATGTTTTTGGGAATTAAAAAAAAAAAAATGAGCCCATATATATGAAAAGGCAAAAACAGCCATTAAATTTGGGCAAACAATTTAAAATATGAGGAAATTTGCCCAAAAGACTAGTTAAAAATGTGGCTTTAGCCCAAGAATAGATAATAACAACAACAAAAGAATACAGAGCCTAGTAATGGAGTGAAGATTGCTATAAAAATAAGTATGAATTATTCAATAAATGGTATTAGAGCAACTGATTAACATTCTGTAAAAAACTTGCAGATAGATGATAAAAATGCTCAACTTCATTGGTAATCACAATAATTTAAGTTAAAATAACTATTGCTGTTTTTATCATCTTTTATTAACTGACAGTAACCAATGCTGGCAAGGGCAGAGACAAACAGAGCAAACAAGCATTCTCCTACACTGCTGGTGAGAGCATAGGTCTTGAAACAGCAATTTGGAATTATCCATCAAGAAACTTTAAAAATGGATATACCAGCAAGTCTACTTCTAGAAATTAACTCAAAGGGAATAATCGGAGATAGTAATAAAAGTTTATATATGAAAGAATAGTCAGCCCAGGGGTAAAATAGTGAAAAATCAGAAATAAGCTAAATGTTTAAATATATTCATTATGATGAAATACTACATAGCCATTAGACATCATCTTCTTTAACATCTTAAGAATAGAAGAAAATTTTCCCAAAATACTTTTTAATGAAAAGAATAAATTATAAAAGAGTTTATCTTTTTGAGCCCAATTACGTAGGAAAAAAAATACGTCTATAGAAGACAGTTAAGAATATAACATACATTAACAATGGTGATTCTTCAGAATAGGATTATGGTTGATTTTTATTTTTTCTTCCTAGCTGTTTCCATGTTCCAATTTTTCTAAAATGAATTAAGTATCACAAATATAATTTAAAAACCTCAATCACTAACAGGGTCATTCAGCTAATAAGTGGTAGAGTTAGGATACAAATTTAGGACCTCTAGATTATGTACCAAGCAATCTTCAATGCTCTTCAATGTCCTGATCAGCAGAACAGTTGGAAAAAATACCATACTCTCCTTTCTTCAGTGCATGCCAAATTATTCTGATACATATATACCTACCTGGATTCTCCTTCATCCTCCACATGTTCACAATAGACAGAGTTGAGAGCACTGACTCTCTTATAATCTTGAGGGGTCAGATATAAATACTTGTATCCCTGTGAAGCACAAATAGTTTTTAACTCATTATTTGCCATCATCACATAGCTAGAAATACAGCAAAGCATGCATAATGCAGCTTGTTCCAAAGCTGTCTTCAAATTGCCACATCACTCCTTAGAGTTACTGCCTAATAGATACTAGCATAGACAGTTCTCCTCTGAAAGAAAGAAGTGCTTATTTCTCTAGTCACTGAATGGCTGACCTTGAAACAAGATACTCTGTAGCTACAACTCCAAGTACATTCCATTTACATCATTTTCATCAAGGTTAAAGGGTTATTGTCTAATCTTCATTGACATGTCTTTTAAAGATATCAATACAAAATTAAAGAATTGTGAGAATTACCATTCTTCACTCTCACAGTCCATAGTATCAATGAAATATAAGTGGGTAGGGAATAGACAGAATCATAAAACTAGAGATTTGATATTAAAATCTGAAGTCTATGCAGTGCCAACAGTGAACACTGAACTCACGTCTTTTGATTTTTTCAACAACTTCTAATTCCTATATATACATTTTCAAAATTACACTAACATTCTATATTTGATTTGTTTTTATATATACATATACATACTCGTACACAAAGTAGAGTTACGTCACGTGTGTTTAAATTAAATGCATTAGTCACCCAAAAAAATGTAGAAAGAGAAAAATATTTTAAATATTGTGAGAAATTATGCCCACCATTCAACTCAATGACTTTACGTCCCACAGTGAGCACAACACAGAAGAGACGTGACTCTGCCACTGGTCTTGCCTAACTCATGATGGGAACGACTTGTAGCACTGAGTGTTATTAGTATGTTGGTAAACACGTATCATTTATTGAGTGCCTGTTACATGCAATGCACTGTTCTAGGGCACTGGAAAAACAAGAATGAACAAAGCAGACAAAAATTCTTGGCCTTTTGGAATTTATCTTCACGTTGGGAAGGCAGACAATATACAAGGTAAGTAAGTAAAAAATTCATGGGAACAAGGTCTAAGAAGAAAAATAAAATAGGAAAGGGAGACAGGAGAGTTGCAATTTTAGAATAGTTAGGGAAGGCCTCACTGAGAGAGTGTCATTTGAGTAAAGACCTGAAGGAGCTGAGGAAATGAGACATGAGGATATCTGGGGGGAAAGCATTCTAGGCAGAAGGGACAGCAAGTACAAAAGCCCTGAGGCAGGAGTGTGCCTAACAGGCTCAAGGAGTAAAGAGGCATGTAGCACCAGAATGTGGGAAGAGGGGACTGTAGCAAGAAATGAGGGAAGAGTAGTATTGGAAGCTCAATCTCTGCAGGGCCTTGTAGAGAACTATACAGTCTTTGGCTTTTACTTGAGTGCGTTGGGAAGCCATTGAAGGGTTTTGATCAGAGGAACGTCTTTGAGCCATAATCTGATTTATATTTTAACTGGATCATTGCACTTTCTGTTGAGAATAGACTTTGGCTGGGGATAGCAGCAAGGCCAGAAGCAGGAAGGCCAATCAGGAGCCTATTGCAATAATGCAGATGAGAAATGAGAGTGACTTAGGCTAATGTGCAGCAGTGGAAGTGGTTAGGAGTGGGTGAATTCAGGACGTATTTTGAAGATAGGGATAACATGATTTACTGATAGAGTGGATGTGGGATGTGAGAGAAAGAGAGACGTCAAGGATAACTCCAAGGTCTTTTATTTAAACAGATGTTTGAGAATGAAGGTGCCATTTACTGAGAGATTGTGGGAAGAACAAATTTAGGGAAGAAGATTAGAAGCTACATTTAGGCAGACATCTAACTAGAGATGTTGAGTCTGGATGTATAAATCTGAAGTTCAGGCGTTAAGATATGAATTTGGCATTCACTGCTGACAAATTGCTCCCCACTGCCCCCAACCCCATTCAAGGTGATCCCAGGCACAACTGAACTGAAATGCTGCCAGGTCCTGCGCCATCTCCATGACTGGTTGTGGATCAGACCACTGTGATCCATGGGATTTTTATAGTGGCTCAGTTTTGGAAGCAGAAGTCCCTGGGTGGCGCAAATGGTTAAGCTCTGGGTTACTAACCATAAGGTTGGCGGTTCAAACTCACCCAGAGGCATCTCAGAAAAAAGACATGGTAATCTGCTTCTGAAAGGTCATAACCATGAAAACCCCATGGAGCACAGTTCTACTCTGAACACATGGGGTTGCCATGAGTTGGAACTGACGCGCCTCCACGGCAACTGGTTTAAGCTTAACTGAAGTGGGTCAAGAGGTAAAGAGAGAATAGCTTCCAGAGACAGCCAGAATGGACAACTCTTTTTAAGTTTTGCTATAAAGGGAAGGAGAGAATGGGATAGGGGTAGTAGCTAGACGGGGAAGTGTTTGTAGGCTAAAAGGTATATCCAGGTGAGAGGTGAAATAGTGATGATGCAAGAAAAGAAGTGGGAGAATTGTTGATAAATACCCTTAAGTTGGCAAGAAGGGAGAGAATCAAGTGTGCAAGAGGAGAAACTGGCCTTAGACAGAAGCAGGGGCAGTTCATCCAAAGTACAGGAGAGAAGACAGAGAATAAAGGCACAGATGCAGATATGTGGGAGCTTGTGGAAGCTCTCTTCAGATTGCTTCTATTTTCTCAGTGAATTGGGAAGCAAGGTCCTCAGCTAAGAGTGAGGATGGGGGAAGATGGTGTTAAAGGTTTGGGGAGAGAGAATAAGATGTGAAATTGTCATCTAGGAGGCTGGTAATCTTGATTTGAAAATAAGAACAATCAACAGGACTGTGTTTTTCTCCATCAATGTTCAGTTGTACCGGTGCAGGCATGGGAGAGTTGGATTTAAACAAAGGTTTTTTTTTTTAAGTATTCTAACAGTTTTAATGGGCAGTGTTTTTTTCTTTATTAAACATAGATAAAATAATGATGCAGCTTATAATTAATTATTTTTAGAGACTATGAAATACAGCTCCTTGTATATTTTATACTGTCTCTTTTTGGGACTTATATTTCTCTCTTGTTCTTAAAACAAAGTTTTTATAAAGGCACAGAATAAACTGAATAAAGAGAGAAGCAAAAAAGTTGAGGGTGTAGGAAAGATAGTGATTACTGTATAAATATGATGATTAACATGATTGACCTTGGAATTTCAGCTGAGAAAGAATGAAATGAGGGTATAAGATACAAGTAAAGGACAGAGGAAAAGTGGTAGGATCAATAGTTGTAGGTCCTGGTAGGTTTAAAGGATTGCTGGATTTGGGGTACTAGAGAGAGTGAGCTAGACAGATAGAATGGGAGGGTGGCAAAGAATGGGATGCTTGGAAGTGAGATTACAGGGAATGAGAGACTGAAGTAGGGTGGAGGACACAACCATTAGAGGAAAGGAAGTCAAGGATCCAAGAGGACTGGTTATGAAAAGGATCATCTATGTGGACATAGCAATCACCAAGAATTATAACAGGAACAGTAGTATTGGAGAGTGGCAGTGAACTAGGAACTAAAATATGCGAAGAATGAGAGAGAGTGACCAAATACTATAATAAGGAACAGTAGCAGTCTGCCATGAGGTGGTGTGGCATGAGATGGGGACACTCAGGGAGAAGTGAAGAAAAAGGACCCGGAAGCAGCAATGAGGAACAAGGAATACACTATTCTACCTGCAGGATCAGTGGTACAAGAAAAAGAGAAATATCAGTCATCACTTAAGAGAGCTATAGGGGAAGTAGTGTTCTTAGGGAAGAGAAAGGTTTCAAGTACAGCAAGAAAGTTGGAGAATAACCGCAGAAGCTGAGGATATAAGGGATTTGGCTGGTGACTGACCATAAATTCCAGGAACCACAATAAAAGGGTTTAAAGATAGGTATTTTTGGTTTAGCATGGCCCATGCTAGATGCATACCTACTAGTTCATCTAGTACGCTAAAGGGGAGATCAACCAAAACAAACAGCATTCTGTTTCAAAGCTGGAAGAAAAACCAGGTGAACACATTGAGAGACAATTTGTCTCTGATATGAAGGAACTAACTCCTTCTTAAGGAATTTCCATAATTTTGATTATGTTTAATTTTCACCTCAAGTGCTGTCTTTTGAATTTATCCCCCTACCTCTCCTCGACCTTTCTACACACGTACACACACGCGTGCATAACCATATAGGGTCTTGAAGTACTGTACTTTCTTAGTCTGTACCTTGTAAGGATCCTCAGCATCTACCCAGGCCACATGAAACATATGCCGAATTTCCTCTGCCAGTCCGATTCTTGCTCCACTGTTGGCTGCTACATAGATACGCGGGATACCTTCTGCCCTGGCAAGCTCAGATGCTCTGAGAAACAGCAAATCCTCCTGGGGCCCAAAGGACCCAATTCGGTATGTTATGTCATTGCCAATAACAATGATATCTCGGCCTTCTGGGTATTCAGGACTTTTAAGGGTCATTTTCCAAGCTACCATACCAATCTGCAAAGGCATAAACAAACAAACAAATGAATAAAGCTTCTTACATGCAGATTTTTCCCCAGGTTCCTTGAAAGTATCAGACTGTACCTAAAGACTTCACGTAAAGATATACATTGCTAAAGAGCCAGGCTCCCTGTAGGAAACTAGAAACAACATTTTAGCATACTTCTCTAGATTATGTTGAGAACAGCTGGTTTACTATGTATTTCACAGTAGTCTCAATTCCTTCTTTGGGCTGCTCAAAGAAGATGGGAAAACCAATGTCTAAATAAACTTAAGACGTGAGTAGGAGAATGCCATGACGGTGGTACTTAAATCCAGAATTTCCATCTTTCTACCCTCTCTGCTAAGACATTATTTTCATCTTTTGTGAGATTCCTTCCAAGAAACCATCAAGACGTGAGAAGGGAGCAGACAGAGGATCAACTCTTACAGGCTATACAACTTCTGTGATCCTGGGTCCTTTTATTACGCTATAGCATTTAATAGGAATGACAGAAACATTCTTTACTGGCTTGCTTTAGGTTATCTTTCCTTTCTGCAAGAATCTTCTATAGCTCAATGCTGCACCCTCTCAGGATCTTTTTTTTTTTTTTTTCCAAATTTGAAACTACTTTATTGAAGGTTATATTTTGCTGGAACACAATTTTTTTTTTTTTTATCGTACTTCAGGTGAAGGCTTACAGAAGAAATAGTTTCTCATGAAACAGTAGTACACATGTTGTTTTATGACATTGGTTAACAACCCCACAACATATCAACCTTCTAACTTCTCAACCTTTTTTTTTTTTTTGGTGAAAATACACATAGCCAAAGATACACCGTTTCAAAAATTTCTACATGCACAGTTCAGTGACATTGATTACACTCTTCCAATTGTGCTGTTATTCTCACTTAAGATGAAGGCTTACAGAACAAAATAGTTTCTCATTTAACAGTTACTTCAAATGTTGCCCTATGACAATGGTTAACAATCTCACAACACATCAACAATATCCTTACTCAACCTCGGGTTCCCTATCACCAGCTTCCTCGTCCCCTTCTGCCTTCTGGCCCTTGTCACTGGACTCCTGTACCTCGTTAGCTTCAATTTGGTTTTATGGGGCTGTCCACTCCCAGGCTGAACAGTGAACCTCGGAGGTAACTTCACCACTGAGCTAAAAGGGTGTTTGGGGGCCATTCAGCATCTCTTGCTGCTTTCTCCCAGCACCAGAAAACCAAAGGATGCAAGGAACTAATCCTTTGCTGCATTATGATATATGTAAATCTTTGTTCAGTAGCATCTGACCAGCCCACACAAATAAATACTGACTTAAAAGCATGGCTGATATGTCTCTTCCCAAACCCTCACAGCCCTCCCCTCTTTTAATCCCCTTCTATATGAATACTAGTCAATACTTTCACTCATTTATTCGCTAGTTCCATTTCTTTTCTATTCACTCACACACCAGTTACATCTGCAGTTTTTCATGCTTGCTTGTCTGTTTCCCCTATACCTGAATAAGTAATGTGTTCCATTTTCTTTGTTTTCCCCTTTCTTTCTGTCTCTCTCCCCTGCTACTCACCCCCGAACACAGAGCCTACCAGATGAGTATTCTTGGTCCTGCCTAATGGAGCCCAGCCACATCTGCAGCCTTGGTCCCTCATCCCCAGGCTGCTGCATATCACCTCATTGGGGAGCTGGCCATCAAGAAGGGCCATTAACAGATGTAAATAGCAGCATCCCTGGAAAGCCACATGCATCACCCAGACTCAACCCGGCCAGTGATCATAAGCTCTGAGTACACATTCCTCAATCCAATTGCACATCCACTGTAATCAGGTTGAAGCTTTCCACACAGCTATTTGTGATTCTCAGCGTTAAGAAATATATATATGAAACACCCACAGATAAATATAAGCTATTTAATATATCATACTATTGGCCAAAAACAAATCAAAATGGATATAATACACAGGAAAAATCTAATCACCTTCTGAGATAAGATACTACTCTATCTGCTCATTAAAGACAGAGAAAGGCAGGAGAAACAGACCATCCAAAAGACAGCACAGAGCAACTCTGAGTATTAGGATAATTTTGGTTGTGGTTTTTAAGAAGCTGGTTAATATACTGCCTGCCTGGGGAGAAATATTTCACCTGCCTTCTCATGTACCTCTCTAACCCAACACCTCTTTTGTTTTTCAGGAAGGAAAAGCTATTTCTTTTCTACTTTCCTCTAAATGCATTTGTAGTTAGGAAGATTGGGTTTTACACAAAATTTCATGATATATTAACCTTAGCTATCTAGGCCAGAAACAGCTTAGACACAAGCCCTGAAGAATCTACTTCAGCATTTGCATGCTAATGTAAACATTGTGACTATGCAGCACTGAGCAGGCAAATAATACTCTTATCTTTTGTTATTACCTTGGGACTCTAACTGTGTCACTTGGGCAGTCAGTTCAGCAATTGGCCAGGTCATTATGCTTGCAATATTGACTTCTAATTAGGTGTCAGCACAGCGGCACCAGGAATACACTACGCTTTATCAATGTCTTTCCAAAGTGTGCTCATAATTGACACCTCCTCTAAAAAGTACCATTACAGGAGGAAAGTATTATCCCAGTATTAGTATAGCAAGATTCCTTATGGAAGAGATTTAAGTTTTGAGTGAATGCAGGATAAACATCTAAGAAAGCATCTGTTATTGAACTGACATTAAAATTTAGATTTCATTGCTAATCAAACAGTCAGGAATATAATGGTAGACATGGGCTTTGGTGTCAAACAAACCTGGATCCAAATCCAGGCTCTATTACTTATTAACTGTGTGACCTTGGGGAAATTATTTAACTTTATTGCACTTCGGTGTCCCCACATAAAAAATTAAGCAAAAAAATACTTATGGGTTTGATGAAGCTAAATAGACTATTGAAAGCAGAAGTCTTTATTGACTTCAACATACAAAGTTTGCCCTTTTCACTCCTCTCAACCGATCCAGATCTTACCCATTCCAAAAAGGTTCATTCAAATTTCATTTCCTTAGAAAAGCTTCCCCAAGTCTAAAGTGACCCCACGCTTCTCCAATCTTCTATTGAAACCTTCATGTAGAGAACTCATTTGATAATCAATCACATGCTGCTTAGGACTGCTTTTAGCTTGCCATCTTGAACCATTATATCATCTCCTCCAGTGTCTTGTATGACCCCTATACATAATACAGGAGCAGTAAATTTTGCTGGTACCATAGTCATTTCATTTTTTAAAGTGATACTTGGTAAACAGTCAACATCAAGGACTTAGAGCATCGTCCATAACTTATCTCTGGGAACCAGAGAATAACAGTCCTAAATATCATCAAACTATTTTATTTTTAAATAAACAATAATAGCTACCATTAACTGAACATCTATTATATGCTATACTGTACTAGCTGTTGAGACAAATACTGATCATGGTTATTCAGAGCTTAGGCTGAGGAGTCAGGCTGTCTTGGTTCAAATCTTGGCTCTACTCTTTACTAACTATACAACCTTCAACAAGTCACTTAACCTCTTACAGCCTCAATTTTTCCAATTACAAAATGGGGATACAGTATTTTTCTGGAAGGACTGTCGTGAGGAACAACATATTAAGTTAGCACAGAGCCTGGCATATGAAAGCCCTCAAATACTAGCTATTGGTAGTAATATTATTAAATCAGAGGTAGCTGTTATTATTGCCACAAGAAAAATGAGGCATGGAGGAATTAACTTTTTCTTGTAGCTAGTATGAATTTTTTTTAATAAGGTCCACACAAAGAGGAATAGTACTTCCTTTACTAAAGAATATAAGGAAGTATGCACCTTATTTTACTAAGTACCTAAGTAGTACTAGTGCTATTGCATTTAGCTGAACACAACATGGAAAGACAAACATCAACTGTAACACAGACAAATGTCATTAACACATAAAAGGCAATGTGGGGTTCTGGATTGGGTCCTGGAACAGAAAAAGGACATTAGTGAAAAAACTAGTGAAAGCTAAATAAAGTCTGCAGTTTACTTAATAATATTGTACCAGTGTTAATTTCTTAGTTTTGATAATTTTACTATGGTTATATAAGATGATAATATTAGAGGAGGGAACCCCTGGGTGGTGCAAATGGTTAAGTGCTCAGCTGCTCCCAAAAGGTTGGTGGTTCCAACCCACACAGAGGTGCCTCAGAAGACAGATTTGGCGATATGATTCCAAAACGTCACATTATTGAAAACCCTACGAAGCTGTTCTACTCTGCATACATGGGTCGCCATGAGTCAGAATCTACTCAACAGCAACTAACAACAACAACATTAGGGAAGCTGGGTGAAAAGTATATGAAACTCCCTGTACTATCTTTCCAACTTTTCTGTAGATATAAAATTATTTCAAAATAAAAAGTTAAAAAAATAAATGTCATGATAAAAACTATTTTGGGGGGGAAGTAAACTAGCTAATGGCGTCATTGTTAGTGTTCTGAGCAGCCTTATAAAATGATGGTTATGAAGGCTATGAATAGCATTTTACAATACCCATGATCTAATACTAAATTAGAAAAAATAAGTAGGATATAAAATTGTATGTATACCATAATATTTGTGAGAGGCAAAATAGTGTGGTGGTTTAGGGCACAGACTCAGGAGCCAGACTAGCTGGGTTCAAAACAGATTTGGTCAGTTTTCTAGCCATATAATCTTAGGTAAATTACTAACCTTTCTGTGCCTCAAGTTTCCTCATCAGTAAAATGGGGTAATAATAACCTACTACATAGGTTTGTTGTGAGGATTAAACACATGTTAAGTCCTAGAACAGTAGTTGGCATACAGTAATACATTAAAAATGCATGTTAAAGAAAAAAACAGAAAGAAATATAGGAAAATGAGATGATAATTATGATGATGATGAGATTATGTGGTATTTTCTTTTTCCATTTTCTAAATTTGTGTTTATATTACATTGATAGCTTTAAAATTTTACAAATTAAAAATAACTAACATGATAAGAGTGATGGAAAAATATGGAAATGGATAGTGGTGAGGGTTGTACAACATGAATAACATAATTAATGTTGTTGAATTGTTCATGTAACAAATGTTGAAATGGCAAATGCTTTGTTTTATATATATATTTACCATACATATAAAAAAATAACTAAGATTATCATAGTGTCTCTTCACTAAGTGATGGGTATATGGAAATTTAAATTATTATCTGTAGTGTATGTTTGAACATTTCTATAATAAAATATTTTTAAATGAGGAAAAAAACTCACCAACCTAATGGATTTCCCATATTTTAGAGGAACTGATCTAGGTTTTAGTTATACTGTAACAGATTATATTTATATAAAATTAGAAAGATATAAACGTCTGGAAATTAAAAATCAAGACTCACTTTAAAGAGAGGAGATATCAGGAGCTGTCTTAGTTTGTTGGGGCTATCATTTTTTAGTTTTTTACAAGTGCTCTGCTATTGATGTGGTAAAATGTAAACATGTATATATAGGTTTATACAATATTAATATCTCTTCCCGAGAAGTAACTGCTTCAGTGTTTTTCTGGTCTGATGTCTAAATACATATTTATACTTTTAAAGTCAATATTTGTACAATAGACAAGAACAGTGCCTATCAGCTAAATACATATTTAGGACTATACCACATGTATTACAAACATGTACTAAAATCGAAAGCTTATATTTATACAGAGACTTTCATCCTGAAGGGAGCTAAAGAGCTTTACAAACATATGTACATAACAGAACATTTGCCCTGATAGGCAAGCAAGGTATCAATTCACCCAACTCCCCTATTTCTTCTAGCAGTCCTGGGTAGGAACACATGGTGTCAACAGATGCACGTCTGTAACAGCTGCAGAGACCTGTAACACAATAATCCAAGTTGTGATGCACACACAGTCACTGCAAGGGGGCTTTCAACTTGAGAACAACCCCGGCTCTCCTCGAGTGTAGAAGCACTACAGCCATTTCCAGCTTTGTGTGTTTAAATTATTCTCTAGAAACTCAACTAATCACTTGACAAAATTGAATTTGATACTGGAAATGGTTTCTGAATGCAAAATACTTTCTGTCTGATAATGAAAACTAGGTTGAAAACGCTTCCCCCTGCCCGTTAGATTTTTTAAAAAAAAGGGTCACAACATTCAGGAAAAATGGTTCAAAATACTCTAAGAATAGCTTTGTCTCAGAAGATTGGGCCATTACTTCAGAAGACAGTCATATTCTCCCCCTATATAATTAGGACACTGCAAGTTTTCCAGTCAAATTACTCTACATAGATGGGTCTATCTATATTATACACACAATGGAGATTTTATATTGAAAATTATGCAATCACTACGAAAGTATACACAAGTGTGACAATGTGATTAGGAATGTGACATTCACTGATTTCACCAAAGCTCAAGCTGCCTTGTATATTAACCAAAAAATAACAATCAAGGGAAATCCTATCATTGAGTACCCTCACCTTCCCTTTTCTCTCCCTCCAATGTTTTTATCCAGGGGAAACCTGGTGAAAATGGCACTCTAGTACTAAGCACTGAAGGAGGACTGAAGGGCTAAGGAAGCAACAAAAGGGCAACATAAAGCCTGAAAGGGGCTTGTGGGTTTATAGTTTAATGAGTCTGAGACTCAGGCTTTTTGGCACTAGTGATGCCACCTTCCTCTTCTCTGACCACTGCCTGAGTCACTGACTAACCAAGTGGTCCTAGGTACTTACTGCATATCATATTTTCATTAATATAGTCATAAGTAATTTTTAAAGTTAATAAATTTTAGATTTTTTTTTATAACAGAACATTCCAATTGGCAGACTTCTTAGGTTTCGGGTTATAAACCTAAAATAATAATTACTTTAAAGTGAACAAGCTAAGGATAGGAGAAGTAAATATTTGTTTTCCTAACACAAGTTCTAAGGAAGAAAATATTTCTTTGGCCACAGTCTGATCCTGGAATGAACATGTTCAAGTGAGAGAGGAGGGAATAGGGAGGAGAAAGCAAGCAGAAGAGAACAGTCTTATTTAACTGTTTTTATGTGGGTAAAATGATTTGTGCCACAGTATTTCCATAAGAGGTGGGACCATTATTTTCCTGTAGTAACACATTTGGTTTGAAAAGTATCACTGGACAGGACATGAAAATCAAACTCAATGAATTATTCACAACCTCCGATCAGAGGTGATCATTATTTCTGATGCTCCAAGCAGTGATTAGGATTCTTCCCTGAGATATCATTTTCTCGCTGAGTAACCCTAGCGATAGAGAGAGGCATTATCTATCTATCCATACATGTATTTTTTCTCCTGGGAGGACCTCGGTTTAATGTTACTATAACATACTAAAAACATGATAATATTAACATTTATTCTGATGGTGCCCATAAATGCCATTAGTCTGACACAAAGTGTCAACACTAATCATGACCCAAAATTAACACCAAAATTGACATCAACATTAATTGTACTATCAGTGTGGGCAGAATGTGCAAGCACATTCACAGGCACTTTCCAAAGCTGTTATTTGTTACCGTAATAACAACAATATTAAGCTCAACAAAGAAATTTGGAGGGAAAGCTAAGAGGCAAAACAGAGTAAGATTTTGTATTTTAAGGGTATAAGAAGTATCCATCAACTCTAGCTATGCTGTGGGAAGCAGAAAGGGAATATCTTTGACACAGGTGCCTTTCTTAAAACTCCACACTTCTAGTTGAGCTGGAATAATATCTTTTTCTGTATATATTTAAATATAGGTTAGTCTTGCGGCTGAGATGAACTTTATTTGTTATTTTTCATGCTAAAAGTCTAAGAGTTTTTATAGCAATGCCTCCAATAGCTACTGTTTAATTCTGCTAATGCCAAGAAGATCACGCCACCCTGCAAAGCCCTGGAACAGCAATACAAAGAACCCTAGAATGTTAGAGATGAAATGAACTTAGGCATCATTTTGCATCATTAAGATGAGAAAACTGAGATCCAGAGGGAAGGAATTTGAACTTCCATTCCTTTTCAGACACATAACATAACTCATGGTAGAATCTCATAACAAGACATATTTGATAAAATATCAGAAAATACTATTTGGCCTTAAAAAGTATATTTTTAGACCATAAGGCAATGCAATGCGTGACTTAGTTTGTGCCATTTGAAAAAACCATGCAAGAAAAAAAAGTCAATGCCTTTCTATATTGCATTATCTGCCTTATATTATGTTCCACTGCATAGTGTTGTATGATCACATAAAAGAGCTCAAAATAATTTTCTTAACAGCCAAAAAACCTCTTTTTTTCCTATTTAGATAATTCAAAAATGGCTGAACAAACTTACCTTAACCCTTGTAAAGAGCGATAAAAGGGTAAAAAAATAACATTTTTAGAGCAAAAAACTTTCATCCCAGAGGTAATTCTTTGAAAACGTTACCAAAGATTGGAAACTATAATTTTGAACAGATGACTTATTCCTTCTTACAGTATTTATATACATGAAACCACAGTAATTTTACATATACACACAGTAATTTAATAAGTATACCAGATTTTTAAAAAGCATGCAATGGAGCACATACAAGCCAGCGGTATTTGAGAAATGGGGCACAGGATTAATTGGTTAATGTGGAAATTAACCAAGCTGGCCTACTATAGTTCCAGAGGCTTTGCCCATTAATCATATGAACGAACGTTGAACCTCATTCTCTACTGTCATCTGTCGCTGTCCTGATGTTCATTATTGCCTCTAGTTGGAGCTCTTAAGTTCCTTAACATAGGGTACTATGTCACATTCTTTTACAGTAAAATCTTAAAACTTAAGACATGCACAAAAATGCTGGCAAGTACATTCTTTTGGTTTAAAGGCTATCTCTAGGGCTTACATTTGGAAGAAACCAAGGAGACTTCCACAAGTGCCACTTTAGAGTCAACTGACGCATTAGGATTTTTAAAGTCAATCTAGTTCACTGGGCCTTATTTTGCTACCAATGAAAATGGGTCAAAATACTAATAAATCTGATGAGAAACCTCCAACACCAATAACAGTCATTCAGAAAGAATTCTAAACATGTATCCCAAAAGAACAGTGTTAGAAATTCATGAGGAGTAATTTCATGGTAGGAAGACTTATTTTTCAAAATCAGCCTCAATATTTTTCTAATGAGGGATACAACATTGGTTCTGAAGATCATTTTAGACAAAGACTTGTAGTCAAATATGCTCACTTAGAATGTGGTTGATAAAGTAATATGTAGTAAGATAATTTTAAATAAAACTATCTTACTACATATTACATGTTTTTCTTTCTATATTTGTAATTCCTATCTTGCTAGCCCTGAAAGGATTTAAAACTGATTATTTGAAGCCCTTGGCAACAAATTATAGATGTTTATGTATAATGAATGCTACACAGTCCTTCTCTGCTGAGGATCTCAAGGTGCTTACAAACATTCTCCATCTTCAGGAATAGATTAGTGGCAAGGACCACTAGTCCCTCTTTATATGCAGAACAATTAATGTACAGACCATTGTCTTGTTTTAGAGATCTGCTTTTCTCAGGACTATTTCAGAGCTGAACTTCAGCATACAAATACACCTCTTTTCAACATGTATGTAAAAGACTGACATGGACTTAATTTCCACACTCAGCATGAGAAGGTAAACTGATTTCAAAAGAATGAAACAAAAGCACAATAAAGTACATCAAAATTAGCTTCACATTCAGCAGCTATTCTGAGGTTAAACTGTGCAAAACAATGTACAAAAGTCTAATGTTAAACTAGAAAAATACTTGGGTTCTGTGTTTATGAGTAATTGTCAACCCTTCCCTCACCCAAGTCTACAAATGTAACACACTCTCTCCAGCCACAGAAGCCCTGGTGGCACAGTGATTAAGCACTCAGCTGCTAACTGAAAGGTTGGTGGTTCAAACTCACCAGCCACTCCGTGGGAGAAAGATGTGGTAAATAGCTTCTGTAAAGATTACAGCCTTGGAAACCTTATGGGGGCAGTTCTACTCTGTCCTATAGGGTTGCTATAAGTTGGAATTGACTTGACGGCAATGGGTTTGGTTTTTTTTTGTTTCTCCAGTCATAGAGTTTCAAATCATAATGAGTCCTACTACAATTCAAATCCGGGATAACCCAAGCAACTCCTTTGAGAGTATGGAAAATGTCAACCAAGTGAATTAAGACAGAGTCATGGTGGTTTTTCTAAAATAAGCAGTCCTTTGGATTAAGAGGTCCAACTATCAAAGTGGATCTACTAATTAATTTCTTCAGTCTTTTAGGCTTATATAAGCTGAACAACTTTCCTTCTTTACCCAACTCCTAAATGTTTCTCTCTGGTACTCAAATTAGAGATTTCAAAGGATTAAAGCAATATATAAATGAGGAATACAGTCAAAATTGTAAGATTTGTTCAAGCTGATTGGTAGGTACAGGGTTATTTGTCATATCAATTTCCATATTTTTCTGTATGCCTGAAATAAAAAAAAAATTAAAGGAATGCTTACACTTTGGTGGTAGCTGACATCAGCACATTGCCAGTAATTAAACATGATCATGTTAGTAGAGCTGAGCTGCTAGAACTGAATTCCTAATTCCCACCATCCTTTTCATTTCACCCCTGAGAACATAAAGCAGAACTGAAACCACAGCACTAGTCACTATGGCAGCTAGTCTTTAAACTTTTACACTTGTTTTTTCCTCCTTAATCAGTCTCTTCCCCAAAACACGTTTCCTCTAAAAATGTGTACAGCCATGATGTTAAGGTTCAATAGCTCTCTACCGAAAGAGTTAAAAATGCAATTGCATATTGTGAGGAACACTAAGCAAAGCCTACCACACCAACTAAAAAACAAAAGGAAGGATACTACTGGATTTGCCTCACCAAACAGGGCAATTCAAGACGCTCATTTGAATGCTAAATGGCTGAAAAGGAAAAACCCTGACACCTAGTGCCCATCTGAAAAAATGAAACCTGGAGCCACCACAGTTCTTAAGTCTGGTCATTCGTGTAGAGGTAGCATGAAATTGCATTCTATTTGGAATCTACTTTTCTCTCAGAAAAATTTTAAGGAAAAAAAATTTTCATACAAGAGTTTCAGTCTCTGATTACCAGTCTTTTTTTTTTTTGGTACACATTCTGTACCTAATTATTATAACTGCTTCTAAACACAGCTCCTTCTCATCTGTTTTCGTTGTAACAGAAGTGATGAGGGAATGGATGGGTTTATATTGTTTAAAAATCCATGTTCATAAATGTTAGGGAAAACAGGGTCCTAATTTCCACCCACCCTTAAGTTACTATAATAGTTGTCTCTCTATCATATCTTTCATCACTGCCCAATTCAGAGATTTCTGATCTAGTTTACAAAGCTGATATGAGGAAATATAATAGAAGAACGCTAACAACTTGTTTCAGAACAAATAAGAACACGGTCTCAAGAAGGCCAGAGTTTTCTCTGTCCTACCAGGCAAAGTTAAGTTGTTCTCTGTCAAGTCTGCTACAGCTCTTGTCCTGATCTTAGTCTGAGCCTTTTAATAATGAGATTTAGTGTGAAAAGCAGCTGCACTGGATTGTGAACTGTTACTCAAAATGTTCCCACCTACAATTACAGCTTCCACCAAATGATCAAAACAGGTTAGCAAACTGGCAGGAAAATGAAAACAATTCCTCCAAAATTCAGAAGTAGTAAAGCAGAACTGTTGGTTAGCTGCATTTCTTCTGTATCCAGGCTCAAGAGCCCACATTCATCTAGCTATGTATTTACATCTTGTGCCCATCACTGTAGCATCATAGCAGTTAGAAATGAAATTTAGTCTATGTTGCAATCACATTTTTCTCAATTTTCACCATTACTTGAAACTGTTTAAAAAAAAAAAAAAATCCCGGACAACTCATTTTTGGAGCTATTTGCAAGTAACATAGTTAACAGATTTGCTCTACCTCTTTTATAATTCCTACTCTAAATTCATACTAAATGCAATGCCATTCAAATCTAACAATGAGAAAAATGTTTCTCCTATGCCTTTCAGCATGCATTAGGTGGCATTCCCTCAGTTACATCTTCCTTTACTTGGAAGGGACAAGAAGGAAAATAGAAAGCAGAAAGTACCTAACACTGCATCAGAAAAGCTCTCTTTCTCCTGCCTCTAACACAGGCACAAATGTTCAAAATGCAGGCCACATCTCTGCTGAAACAGCTAATATTCTTCCTCAAATGGCAAACAAGTTACCTAAAACTAAATGGAACTGAATTGTTCCAAGTCCTGGTCCCATCACCATTTTACCTATTTACTGTCCTGGAAAGAAAATAGGGAAGAAAGACTGGCCACCCAAATACCCGATGGTCTGATAAGTGCAGGTTTTCTGCCTTTGATAGTAGGGACAAGCATCTCAATTCATGGAAAAACTCTGCAGGAATCTACTGTTTTACCCTTATTCCTTATATTCATGTGCTAGCTTTTACACTCAGAAACTCCAGTCCTTCAAGGTAATGTAGTAGCACCCACAATGATGACCTGGTACAGCCATCACTTTTGGAGAACATCACATTGTGATGATTTAATGTTCACGCAGCATCGATGCATTTACATTGAGCCTGGGCTCCCAGAACATTAACAGGTCAATTTTTTATTCTTTTTTTTAATAAAACTATTTCTCAAGGCTCTGTTCAGATGTCCATTCTCTTTGGGATAGGAAAGATCTGCTCCAAATCTCATCAGCATGAGCTCTCTTCTTTTCCCTCACATTATTCTTGGGGTAATATGTAGAGTGCCAGGCTCATGACAAACTTGTCTCTTTGGCCAAAGAAAATTAAACTGCAGTAGCTGAAAGTCAGCTTGCCCTGATAAAACTGGGCTCAGCATGAAGAAATACATCCTACTGACACCCTGTCATCTCTCAGGCACTAGCTGTCTCTCAGAGTTCAGAATGCTGAAACTCCATCCTTAGATTGGTCAGTCTCTCAGTGGATGTGCTCCATGGTATGCTCAAGCTATTACTAACAGAGTTAGATACTAATACTCAACCTCATTCCTATCATGCAGCATTCTATAATCTAGCTAAGGCCTTTGACTGACTTCACCAGCCTTCCTAGGCATCACTCACTAACTGTTCACAAAAGAATATCAGTCTCACTCCTCCCGAGCTCAAAGACTCAGAAACAGCAAGCTAACACTCGGCTTCAATCCTAGTCAATCATTTGAAGAAAAAGAATAAATAAAACAGGCAACTAAGGAGGAAAAAGTGTAGAATAACAAAAAAGTAAGAACTGACAAAAAGCAAAAAAAAAGAAACCCTTTCCAAAGACAACAACAACAATTAGCTTTATAGGTTTCAAGTTTATTAAAACACTGGGCAAAGGAAAACATGTGGTCCCAATCCTGATTTTACTCCTAATAGCTATAGTCCTATGCAATTGGTTAAGACATCTCTTCCACAAGGTTTGTTAGGTCTTAAACGGGTTAAAAAAAAAAAAAACCTTTAATTTTTTTATTCTTTGTTTTCCCTGTGTGTGTCTGTGTGTGTGTCCGTGTGTGTGGTCTTTGGGTACAGAGTCCCGTATAATAAGACTATTTGTATTCATACTGGCAGAGTAAACACTACATGTTCATGCCCAGGCAGCTCTGTGCTTGTAATTTCAGCAAGAACAGAGCTCTGTCCCTCTGGGACTTCACTATTCCCCCAGTCTCCATTCGCTCAAACACAGCACGAGAGCAGAGAGAAAGCAGAAGAGAAAGATCATGGCAGGAGGTTTCACACAGCACTGCAGCTAGCTTTCATGTGGCCCAAAATCTCATTTTGTGTTTTAATTACATTAGTTAAAACGTTTTTTTTCTCAGCCCCATGTTCACAAGGGTGCCTTCCATTCCTGAAGACTACACTATTTAATGAATCAGAATTTTAAGTCTAGCACAAAGAAGCTTTTCTTTGTTGTTGAGGGGCTCACTAGGCAGATGCTACAGACAGTGGTACAAACCTCTGCTTCAACTTTGAATGCTGGTGAGTATTAATTTACTCTCATCAAAATTCTATGCATTCTCCCTCCCTATCCCCTTGCTTCTGCTGTTTGTCAAGATTTAGATTAGAAGAACTCCTACAAGTCTGATACTCTCCATTTGGTCTGATGCTTACATCCATCTTAATACCAAATCATTTACTCTTGGCATCTACTGGTGCACTTACTGAAACAGCCATATACCTTTTACATACAGTAAAATTTTTTGGAAAAAAGACACTGCATAAAATGGGAAAAACTGCATATCATCTCCAAAGCTCTACCTAGCCTGTTTATGGTGAATACCCAGGTGAAGGTTACTCCTTCTAAGGACTGAGATTTATCTACGGATTATATCTAAGGCTGAAATAAAAATATCTCTTTTTTCAGTTTTGTTACTGCTATCATTGTGTATTAGAAGCATAGTTAAAATCAGGAAGAATCTCAATGCATGGGAGAGGACATAAGGGTATAGAGCAGAACATGACTTTATCCAGCTGCAAATGGTTAAGCACTCCAACACTAGCTGAAAGGTTGGCAGTTCAAACCTATCCAGAGGAGCCTTGGAAGACAGGTCTTGTGATCTGCTTCTGAAAGGTCACAGCCTTGAAAACCCTTGGAGCAGTTCTACTCTGCACACATGGGGTTGCCGTGCGTCAGAATCAACTTGATAGCAACTGAACAACAACATGAGAAAAGATTCCCAGGCTAGAAAATGCAGTCCTGGATAATTATCAAGAAAAGTGTTCTCTGTTACCTTCTTTTATATTTAATGGTCCCCACTGAGCCCCTTTAAGAGCAATACATTTACCATGTTCACAACAGCAACAGATCAAGTGAACTGAGCATGGAAAAGATACCAAAAAAAAATCCACATTCATATACAAATAAGTATGCAAAAAAGGAAAAAACCAAGCAAAACTAAAAATTTTTCTTATATAAACTTTCAAATATATAGGAAAATAGAGAAAATAACATATCCCTATGTACCTAACACCTTGCTCCAATTATCAACTAATGAACAAATCTGTTTCATCTACACCCCTACTCTAATCCCCCATTACTTTGAAGCAAATCTCAGACATCAGATCATCTATTTGTAAATATTTTAGTATGTATGTCTAACAGAAAATATTCTGTTTTTTAAAAAAGTGCAATCTTAATACCGTTATCACACCTGAAAAAATTAACAAATGATTCCTTAAGACCCAATTGATGCTATCTCTCTTTGTAAAGAACTCTACTAGCAAAACTACCTTGTGGCCTATGCCACTTCAGTTTTCATTAATACTCTTTAACAACCACACTCACAGAAAGCTGGTACTTACTAGTGGGCACAGAGATGAGAAACGGAAGGGGGGAGGATTTAACTACTTGCCTCATTTCCTCCTGGAAGCCTGTTCATGTGGACCAGCTGTCCTTGATCATCCAACACCAGCTCAGTATACGTCAGTATGTCAGAAGGCAGTGGTGGTGATGGAAGGAATGCTTGAGTGTACATAGACTCCCAGAGCTTGATCAGAGACTAGTGGAGGGAAGAAACTTGATGAATCAGTGACAATTACCTTTTCAATATGGGCAACAATGGATATAAACATTAGGCCAATCGGGTTTGTTTTCTCCTTTCCTAGGTGTTCTGTTTAGAATCTTTAGTGTTAGACTAAATTCTCCAGCTTCCATTCTTAGTTAAAACAAAATTATAAAAAACAATATCCTTGCCAGAAATCAGGCATGTTTCCAACAAAGTCAAACCACTGAATGATTCTAAATCAGCACTAGAGCATTAACAAACACAACAGACCTGGCAATATCCCAGGAAAAATTAAAAAACTAAGAAGTGGCATCAATGCCGTCTAAAGAAAAAGAAAAAAATTCTAGAGAAACTTGGTGAGAAGAGTAACCAAGAAAGTGACATGACAATCAGCTAATACAAAGAAAATCCAGGAAGTCAAGATTAAGATTTCTGCTAGAGATTCAGAGGAAGCATCTTCTTTCTAATATCTGTTCACAGCTACAGGCTCATATATAGGAATCAGCTCACTAGATTTGTAGACCTGATATACAGGCATAGGTACAGAATTAAGTAAGGCTATATGTAAATGTACAGATCAATTCTGCTCAAATTTTAGAAAACAGACAAACCTGTCTGTTTTAAAAACATCATGATTTTCACTCCAATTTCATATAAATAAACAAATCCCTGCTGAAGTGGGTACTGGTTCAGTTCCTTTTTCGCTTGCCTTAAAGCAACATTTAAAGCCCAAATGGCTCATATATCGCTACATGCCCTAACCACTGTATTTATGTCTATTACATAGGAAGAATTACACAGAATGGAATTTCCGCTTATAACACTGGCATCGGGGAACAGGACCAACACTCAACTGTTGGGTTAACAATACTATGAAAGCATAATACTGAATGAAGACAGCTATGTTTCCAGAGACAGAGCTTGTAAACAAATGGTTACATAAAGGGAATCTCTTGTATTTGTGGATAATACAGGAGTTGTAGACTATTTACCAAGGCCACATATTATTACTTTATTAAAATTCAAATGCAGTAATATTGGTAGTACTGACTAGAAGACTTGGAAAAATGCTATATTCATAGATTGTTTTAAAGGACAAATTCAGTATTCTTTTGACCTTATTCTTTATCTGTTGCATTTTTTGTTAGTGATATACTTTTCTTGCCTCCTACTGATGGAAGAAAAATCTGCAGCATAGAGAGGATTCACTCACTATATAAATCAAAGAAATTTATTTTCATGTAGAGGATAAGATTCATAATGTCATGTTTCCTCATGTTAGTTTTTATTCCGCTATAATAAACCTCCCACACACAAAAAAAAAACTTATACTTTAAACTGTGTACAATGAACTCTATATATCCGTTTGTATATGTTATCTACTTTGATTCTCATCATATTAACTCAAGCTATCAGCTAGGGACCTGGGTTATCTTGGAAAAGAGGAAAATGAGAACTAGAGTTTCATACCCCTTTTTAATATCCATAATTTGAATATAGGCTTAGGAAATTTATACCTCAATGTAACTCCTCAAACAGGCCATTGTAAACTACCACCACAGACATGTGGTCTCAGTTTATTCTCTTCTACTTAATAGAGGTTTCTATTCTCACCATATCTCCTGTCAATTCATAAAGAACGAGCTAATACCTGAGTTGACAGCCAACATACCCTAGACCAAGAATGAAATGAGAATAGAATCAAGGTATTTCCTGTCCTTTGGGAATAGCCCCTTTCTGGTCAAAGCTGCATCTGATGGAAATGGAGCAAAACCTTGCCTCCCTGGAACATGTCAGAGCCCCCCAGTAAGCCGTCTTTACCTGCCGAAACATCTCTGGGATATCATATATGTAAGTTGTCCCTAAGGATTGTGCCTGGAACCTCTTTGATTGAAGTAGGTCTTTGGTCACATATGGAGTATTGATTAACATTCCATGTAGTGGTCCCTGTTTGTCCCCATATGCCTGAAACATGATCTGCAGGAAAAAAGAATGACATGGGGAGTTAAGCGACAGAGAAAAAAATCAGATAGCTACCTAGGAGGTCTTTTTCACAAGTGTTATTTCTTGAAACACATTTTTGGTACTCTCACCTCTCTACGGATTAACCAACTCCAAAAAAAAAAAAAGGTATGTAACTAACCATCTACCATAGGCTGCTCTCATTTTTTAATTAGTTGAAATTAACAAAAAAGCACAGCATCAATTTCACTGACAATGTTTGCCTTCTAATGTGACAATGAATCCCACATACTCAGAAACAAAGTATGGCCACTAACTAGTCAGAGTCGTCCTATTATTTAACCTGAGGAACTGCTATGCACTAAAAGATAATTCTGTTCTTTTCCCAATGGTAAAAAGCCAGATCAAGATTCTAGTATATTATTTGTGCTTTAGTCTATTTGATTAGCATGCACTTTATAAGCATTATTAGTCTCACAAAGCCTTCAAAAAATTTTTAGAAGTAGGTTTCACCTATCCATCTAGTTAATACACAAGACACAGCCTATAGTAATATATGTGTATATATATATTTTTTTTCTCCAATATACCATGGTTATAACTACTGAATAGCTCCTGCAATATCTATCTTGCCACATAATGAAATCACCACACCAGTTTTTCATCATTTTGACTCAAATATTTCTAGAAGAGTACTTCATACTCTGTATATTTAGATAGTTTTATTTGCTTATGAATATTTATAAGGGATGCTATTATTTCAACTCAATTTATATTTATTGAGTGCCCAGAGGTTATATGACACTAAACTAGGCACTTTACGCATGAATACATAAAATATAGATTCCCAATGCAGTGAATACAAATGAAGATTGGGATATAACAGACGCACCTACGTATCTGTTTGGGTCTAAAAAATATAATCACAAGTCTACCATTAATGAATAGATTTGTAGACCTGATATACAGGCATAGAAAAATAATTAAGTACTTTCCTAAACCCTGGGTACAGTTCTCTTCTCCCAGTCAGCTAAGTGTATCCTTCACCCTACTTTAGCTCAGAGGAGTAAGAGTATTCTGCTAACTTGTCAATCAGGTCCTATTCTAGACAAAACTTGTCTAACGCTGCATTAAAGCCCTACAGAATAGACCTCCCAGTCCTCTTCTACAGGACCACTGGGGAAAGTCACCATGTGGAAGGAAGTAGCAATGTCTTAGGAATGTAGTAGTGTTTTAAGGCAAGGATGTTGGTACGAGAAAACTGGACTCAGAGGAGATAAGTTGAATCAAAAGAAAATAGAGTAAAATCAGTAGATTCTTGGGACTGCATTCCTGTCTACTAAGAGAGACAAGACCTGTGGGTATAGGGTTTGGAATTCAGTTTTGCCAAACTCTGGAATGAAGTTATGCTGGTCATAATTAAACAATATAACTGTGTGCACTGAGGAAGGGGGTTGGAGAAAGTCCTCCAGGTACATGCATCCACACATCGCAGGTGGAAATTTAAAATGGTACAACCACTTTGGCAAAGAGTTTGGCAGTTCCTATAAAACTAAAAGTATACTTACTATGACCCAGCAATTACATTCTAATGTATTTACCCAAGAGAAATGAAAGCATATCCACATAAAGATTTGTAAATGAATGGTCGTAACAGCTTTGCCCATCAACAGATGGATCTGCATAAACATTGTGGTACACCCATATAACAGAATACTACCCAGCAAAGAAAAGGAACAAATCAGTAATCCGTGCAACATGGTTGAATCTCAAAAACATTATGCAGAGCAAAAGAAGCCAGACAGAAAATAGTACATATTGTCTGATTTCATTTACATGAAATTTGTTATGGATTGAATTATGTCCCTCCAAAAATGTGTGTATCAGTTTGGCTGGGCCATGATTCCTGGTATTGTGTGACTTTTCTATATTATGTAAATCCTGCCTCTATGACGTTAATAAGGCAGGATGGGTGGCAGTTGTGTTAGTAAGGCAGCACTCAATCTACAAGAATGGATTGTGTCCTGAGGCAATCTCATGAGCTATAAAAGAGAAAAATGAGCAGAGAGACAGGGGGACCTCATACCACCAAGAAAGCAGTGCCAGGAGCAAAGCATGTTCTTTGACTGGGGGTCCCTGCACAGAGAAGCTCCTAGTCCGGGGGAACACTGATGAGAAAGCTGACAGAGAGAAAAAGTCTTCCCCTGGAGCTGATGCCCTGAATTTGGACTTTCGCCTACTTTACTGTGAAGAAATAAATTTCTCTTTGTTAAAGCCATCCACTTGTGGTATTTCTGTTATAGCAGCACTAGATGACTAAGACAAAATTCTATGCTAGGATAGAAGAAATTAATCTACAGTGACAGAAAGCAAATCACTGGCTGCCTAGGACTGGAGTTGGTGCCTCGATCTTTCACCGCAAAGGGAATGAGAGAACTTTTTGGGGGGATGAAAATGTTCTCTGTCAGGATCATGACGGTGATTATGTACATGGGTGTATCCAATTGTCAGAATGCACTGAACTGTACAGATAAAATGGGTACATGTTATTATATGCAAATAATTACCTCAATAAAAGTGATTTAAAAATATATATTTTCCCCACAACACATTGGAAATCAATTCACTTATGCAATGGATTACCCAGTATCTTCTCTGCACTTTGCCTACATCGGTGTTTGTTACAACCATTACCACCAAAACTACAGAAGGAAAATGAAAAAGTTCCATCAAAAAGGCTTCTCTTTTGGAAAACAACCACTAATGCTTATAATTCTGTGCTTATTTCATAAGAGCACTTACCATACCACAGACAACTATCTGTCTTCGGGCAGGGACTGCTTTTGATATCTATAGTGCCTGACACACTATAGGTGGCCAATAAATGTTGAATTAATGAACAAATGACACACATGGCTCTGTATTATCTTAAATTCATGTAACAATTCACTGAAGCAAAGGGGAAAAACAAGTTGGCAATGAGCCCAAGCAGGCATTAGGAGCACCAGAGCTGGGGTGGGAGGCTGCTCTTTTTGTCAGTTCCCTCCTCCAGTCATGGGCTCACAAGTTAGTTCACCCGCAGCACTGGCTCTTGAACTCTCTCCACTAAAAAGCCTGAGGGAGACCTCTTCCTTCAGGACTTCCTAAATACGCAGGACCCATGGTAAAAGGAGCTCCCCCTTAAGTTGAAAGTGGCTCAGCCACTCTTCCAGATATTTATTGAGTGTATATTTTGTGCCAGGCAAAGTACTAAACCTTGACTGAAGGTGTCTGTGCCTTTCATGCTCCTGTGACACCACTAGCCAGCATGAGGGAAATCTGAGAGCTTTCTAAGAAAAGAAAAAAGTAGTTATGAAGAACAAACATATTTACCAAAAACATTAAAATCTCAAGTGGCCATCTTATTTTTCACACGAATAGACCTGCCTTGAAGCCATTGTAGAAGTTAATTAAAAACACCCCTGCCCATGGAAAGCTTTGACTGAAAATGTCTTTAAGGTTGTCCTGGAAAACACTGAATACAGCAAAAATTACTGAATACTCTGTCTCTTGCTCACCCCTCACGCTCTTGCGCTCTCTCTCTGTTTTAACTGTTCACTTCTCATGGGATAGATTTCTCTGGCCATCTAGCTGAGAATCAAAGCACAAAATGAAAGGTCACTCTGACAACTGTCTAAACTCAGATTTTTAAAATTCATCTTCAAAAGACTGGGAAAAAATACCTTTGCCTACCTCTGTTCCTAGCTTTAAAAGGACGCAGACAAAAACAAAAAACACATAAGGTGTTCCTGGCACCCGTGCAGAGAACAGACTGAAAAATCCTTGTTTATGCATACTGGAGCAAGTGTGACCTGTAATCAGAAGGGATGCACTTTCCAAGTTTAAACCAAAGCCCTAAAATAAACATCCCAGTTCTTAAAAAGACATGAGCAATGGTGAACCAACCTAATCTAGTATCACAGAAAATAGACCAAATATTTAATAACGAAGGTAGCAAAACAGATTAAAAGGAATTCTTTGTTATTGCAGAATTAATCTACTGAAAGACTCACTTTCTTTCCATTTTCACAGTCTCCTTTTTCTACCTGAAAAAATGGGTTACAGTTTGCCACTTAGCTCTTTTGTAGATATATATAACAGGTGAACTCTTTGAAGGAAATGTGATAATCTTTGAAGACACTTTAGTGAACTCTTTGGAAAAGTATAAACAGATTAACATAATGGGTAAATATGATAAAATCAGTGATTTTATGATAAAATTACTTGCCAAAGAGCGGTCTATCTAGGCTGAAAACAGAAGAAGGACAAATCAGACCAGAAAAGACTAGATTGTTGAAATGCCCTAAGAGCCCTCTGAAAGAGCCCTAAACTGCAGTACCTCTGGAGTGAGGTTCACATGGCATCTGTTAAGTGCTCACCAATATGTGACAAAAGGTTGATGGTTTTATAACATCCATGATCAAGAACATAGGCACATCTTATAAGGCAAATGAAAAGTTTTTCAAATTCATACAACCATCTTAAGCTGAGAGATGATAACCCTACTAGGCGAATCAATGGGCTTTGCAAGTTTGAGTCTTCCATAACAAGGATAAATGTCTTAGCTGTGGAACCAAATCAGAACTCTGAGGAGCCTGCTTGACTACTGTACCTGTGCCGTTCTGGAGTCAGTCACTTCCTTGTACAGGCTGATGTCCAAGTAATAGCCAGACTCGTTTGTCAGGAAGAGGCGGATAGGAATTGCTTTTCCAGTTGGTGTCAGGCGAATGTTGATTTTCAGTTCTGCCTGGAGGACGCGCAATTTCCACAGACGACTTCCATAGCGCATTACCATGCTCCGCACAGATTCCTCAATCTGACACAAACATATCACCAAGCACAAAACTTAAATACCCTGTAACCAGGACCTGTTTCAGGACTGCTCATCTTTGGAAAAAGGTGGTGGTTTCTGGAGATGTGTACCTACATACAGTCCTTACAAAAAGTGGTCATATAGTTTCTCCCCAATCCTACTCTTGCTTGGAACAAGTCAGAGATGACTTCATGCTGGCCTGGCATTTGACAGGTTTTCTCTGGCTCACAACACCCAAATCTGTACAACTCCTTCCCCTTTTTCCCAGTTAGATTCATACTCTGGTTTATATCAGAGATCTGCAATATGTAAAATTACAAACCCTGGGATTTATGAGAAAGCTCCAAATAAGAATAAAATCTCTAGTTAAGCAGCTATTAAGTAGCATTTATACACATGGTAACTATGTTTCATTGCACTTACAGGACCTTAAATCAGCATAGCAATTACCACCATGAGCTTTTTCCATACAATTTTATTAAACTCTGTAGTATATGCCTCTTGGTAAACTGCACAAATTAAAGAAAGGTTATTTGCAGGTGCTGCTAGAAAGTTCTCTCTAAAGAGAGTCTGAAGCTTGATCATTGCCAAGTCCAACTGAGATTTAGGTAGATGAGACAGATGCTCCTTAGTTTCTCTAAGCTTTATACCAAGGCAGCTTAGTGCTCCTAGTTTTCAGGGTTAGGAGAGTTATTTTAACTAATTGGCTCTAGACATGATTTCTCCTTACTGACAACTAAAGTGAAACTTTTCTTCCCCCAATACAACTGCAGGCAACTAGGACATACAACTCAAAATTAATGTTTTCTTAAATGAAATCTCTTTCTAAAATGCTTTCTTAACAAAATTCAGAAAGCAAAACTCCATGCCTACAATAGATTTTGAGAAAGGGAGACACTGGTTCTTCTACTCAAAATTCTACAGTATTATAGAAAAAAGTGAAAGTGAGCAGAAACAGAAAGCAGCCTGCCTTCATTACACCTGGGATAAAAGGTCAAGTGCAGAAACACCCTGTTTCCTTCCTTAAATTATATGGAATGTATTTTAGAATAGAACCTCAGTGAAGAAAACACACATAATACATGTGAAATTCCTTATCAACCACATTCTCTTATGAAAAAATATGACAGAGAAATAAGTTAGGCACACTGGAAAGGTGCATTATCTTGCTAAGGTCACCAGGTAAGTAACACTTAGTTTACAGAAGCAGTAATCTACTCAGTGGTACTCATGTGAACTGTAGAGTTCATGCAATTTTGCCAAGAAGTCCATAAACAACAAAATAAATATTCCAGATGAGAAATCCTAGGGAATCATATAAAACAGGACCACTATGATGGCAAATATCATAAAACAGGGACCAATGTGGGAAGAGAAAGAGTTTGTATGTTTTGGCACTGCTTATAAACAACCAGCATGGTATCATCGTAACACCTTCAGCTTTAAGCTCCGCTTTCAATGGTTATACCAAATTTTCTACACCATCCCAGAAACCCAGTCTTATGGGCATTCTGTAAACTTCGAAGATTAAGGACTCAACCAGCTGAAAAGGAGTACCTGTTTCCAAGTCCAAGTGAGAATAAATATGAATGAACCTCTCTGGCTTGTGCTTTCTAGGGCTGGGAGAGAAGCTGAGGAGAGATGTACCTTTGATGGGTCCATGATAACTGTGGGCACAAAATTGAGGAAGATGTGGTTACAGTCAGTACGGACATTTGTATTGTTAAAAGCGACTTCCAACTCATCCATGGCTTCCAGGAGCAGCCGCTCGCCTTCATTTTGTAGATATTCAAAAGACGCTTCCTGTGCAGGGAGAAGGTCACCATCAACATTAATGTGTTTTAAAAGAGGCAACAAAGAAGAGTTGTTATAATTACTCAAGCAGTAGTATGTCATAAATCATAAGGAGCCTCGTGAAGATGTTATTTACCCTTCTCCCTAGAGTCATACACAGTCGGCCCAATGACCATACGCAGCAGGGGCAGGCAGGGGTCAGAAAAAGTCCCTGCCAGCCCTTTCTGCTGCCTCTCAGAGTATCATTCCCCTTCAACAGGTGGAGATGCTGGGCTTCCCCAAAGCTGTAGCCCCTATCTGATTATATTTCACATATGCCAAATAGAGCTAAACCTGTTTAGGAAGGAAAAGCTGAAGAAGGTTATGGTTATGGCATGCAGTAATAACTAACACACCAGTAAGTGCCTTGCTACATACAGACACTGCCCAGACCTCTGGACAGGTTTACACAGAGGTCACCTCTTTTCTCACCTTTCTCCTTATACTCCATCATCACCCAACTCTGATTTTTCTGTTAGTATATTGTTCCTTTTCTCAAGTGAGTATTATCATGATTCCATTACTAAGAAAAATCAAATTAAAAGGAGGAAAAAAGCCCTTTATTATATGGAATATTTATTTTTGTGAGAGAAATGACTCCCAAACCTCTCCTGGTTATTGCAGAGTGGGATACAAGAGCCTCGATTTAAAAAATAGAAACTTGATTTTGAACCAACCCTTCTCTCAGGAACAACTCCACACTAAAATACAGCACCCACCTTGGTGACCAGGTCAGAATGTCTGATGATTGCACGCACAAAGAACCTGTAGTCTGTCACTTCTGTGCCCACTTCCACCTTGGCGGCCCCAAGATACAGATGCATTTTGTGGTTAGCACATGGGATGGCAGTGAGGTCAAAATTTCTCATCCGGTTCAGTTCCAACTGAAAAGCCAGTGCAGGCTCCAGGTGACGATATATACGATCCTCTTCAAACTGAGGACAAGAGGGGGAGAAAAAACAGCTCACAACAGGCAGTTACAAAATTGTATGATGAACGTATATGTGAAAGAGATGCTTGAAAACAGAAACATAAGCTATGATGTGCTAATGAGCAACAAAAATGAGCTACAGCTATAGCTTACATAAGATTAGGCACTAAAGCATCTATTCACTTCCCAAGGTTTCATCACTTACGCTTTTACAAGTAGTGATGCCCTCCATTAAAAACAAAGAAACAAAACAGCAGAACAGAAAGAAAACCTTGCTCAATTCCCTCAGAAATCCTGTTGCACTTAAATGTTTTTATAATTCATTTTTGACATTTAACCACAAACTGCTTCACATTAATATCTACTTCACATGTCAATGTTTGGCCTACCCAACTAGTCTAAAATGCTTAAGGGCAGGGCCTGTGTTTTACACTCCAATCATTTCTGGCACAGTAAGAAGGGCATAGTAAATATTCAACAAATAAACAGATACACGCATTTTAAAGAGATAATTCGGTTTTGGGACATGCTATATCTATAGCTGTGTAACTATTTAAGTGTCCTTTTAAAAACTTGTATTAATACATTTACTATACGCTTTGCTGAAACTAAATTCTTTTTCCAGCATACATTTCCATTGAGTGAATGGAGAGAGAATGCCAAAAATATAAGCTGGTAACAGGAAGAAACCAACATAGTTTGAAATTATTTACTTTAAAATTGAAAAACAAATGCACACAAACAAGAATTGATTATAAAGGAACTATCTGTAGATGGCAAGAATAGTCTTACTAAGTACAGGTAAAAACAAAAAATAAATCCGTTGCCATCGAGTCGATTCCAACTCACAGTGACCCTATAGGTAAGAGTAGAACTCTTTCCAAGGAGCAGCTGGTGGATTTGAACTGCCAACCTTTTGGTTAGCAGGTAGCAGCCATTTAATATCACATCATTAGGATCATTCTAAACAATAGAGATGATTTTGAAATTTATCGCCTTCTTTGTGTTGTTCAGCACATTGACTGTTTCCTAAACCAAACTCTTTCAGAAGGGAGTCTTCTCTAGTTCTAAGACGCATGTAAGGCAAAGGGAAGCACAAATTCAGTTAGAGAAAGGAGATGGCCCAAGAGCGTATGGCAAAGATAAGCCACTATTAGGCTTTAAAATAAGCAAATAAAGACGTTAAAAAGAAAAAAAGGAATGAATCCTTACCTTATCCCTTGCCCGAAATGTGAAAAATTTAGGGAATTCTCTCTGTGTTGAAGAAGGGGGGAGAATGTGTCAGTCTTTCATAGATATGGCTCTTTAGGGTAAACAAATAGTATAGAGGCAGTCAAGTATCTAGAAGACAGTTTCTTAGAAAACATGCTACTTATTTAAACTTAGTCCAGGGAATATGAATGATCCTTTGGCTAATGACACTACTTCCAAATTTGAGAATCACCACACTATTAACCTAATTTCAATATCTACCCTCTCCTAGGGGGAAAAATTGGCATTTTTTTCATCTCCCAAGTGAACAAAATCTTCCTAGGTGCTACTCTTGGCACAATCTGGCAAATAAAACCAATACACCCTTATGCTGCAGCCACTGCAATGGTAGTTACTGAACTGATTTCCCAACTTTCTCCTTAAACTCTTAAAATGTAAACTAGCCAGACATCACAGAATCCCCAATCCACGTTTTTTTCACATTCATTCTCAAGTCAACAGTTCCAAGGGTTTCAACAATAACATTTCAAGACAAAGAAAAGTATAAGATGCTACTTTGGTCACTACCATTATATGTATAGAAAAGAATGGGGTGGAACTAGTGAACTTGTAATCATCAGGTCTTACTGCTCTTTTGCAGGGCATTAACAAGAAAGCAACCAATTTACTAGAACCTTATTAATTAACAAAGATGAATTCAATTAACAGAGTTCATTAGTTTCTGAAATTTAACTTATTAACACCAAATACCTCTGTTTCTCGGATGGGAAGCTCTATGTGTAGTGCTGGAATCAAGTCATTACTATTTGCCTCTATAGGAGGTTTCATTAGACATCTTCTTCATTATGAGAGCAATATAATCAAACACTTATTGGTACAAGGCAGAGAGATCAGGACTAGCTGCCTAACTCTCCCTCCAAAAGCTTCAGGAACCACAAAGGGAAGATGGACTGAACGCCTTCTGGGTGCCACGCACTCTGGTGTATCTGTCCCATTGAATGCTCTCAACAACCTCTTGAGGCAGGTATTATGTATGACCCGTTTCAGAGACGAGGAGCCAGAATGTGACTTGGGTCTCTCTAATGACAGAGTCCAAGCCCTTTTCATCTATATCACTCCACCTCTCAAATGCAGGGTATTACCTTTCTAGTTGTGTTATCATCCAAATTCCTTATTTAAAGGATTTCTCTTCAATAAGAGAAAAATTAGGAACAAAGACTTTAAAGAAAAAAGCAGAAAACAAACTAACAAAGTGAAACTCATGCTGAAAACTTGTGGTTCTTGACTTTATAAAAATTTCTTGAACATTTTCGACAGGTATTACATCTTATCCTCACCTTAACTAAAGCTTACAAGGTTAATAAATCATTTTACATTGTCCTTGGCATTTTAACTGTAAAACTGCATTTAACAGGCTCCTAGGAGCCCATTTACCAAGCCTGGGAAACCCCTTGTCCAGGCTAGGATCCCTAAAAGCCCTTTGAAAATGGGTTTTACACAGGACTGATCTTTTACTGATAGTGTTTTGTTCTAAACTCTGACCCCCCACTGAACAACAGTGAAGAACAAGAGGATGGTGACAAGGTTACACAGAAAGATGTTCAGCTGAGCTGTCAGTAAATTTCGTGCTCACGGCTTTGTATAGTCTAGTTTTGGTTTTATTCCAGAGAGGCTGGGCTTTTAGAGCATTACCTAAAAAAGTAACATGACAAAAAAAGGAAGGATAACAAAATCCTTCCATGTGATTCTCTGAAATAAAAGTCAAGGAAAGTGATAATACAAACTTTTAAGCACACACTCATCTATTCTGTCATAATTATTAATCAGCTAGCTAATTAAAATATTTATTTAGTATGCTATTTATTCAAGCCTAGGCATTTGTAGATTAAAAATATTTTCCTTCAAAAAGATAATAATAACCAAAAAAAGCCTTTTTCACTAAACCAATTAAGAAAATTTGTAGTAACTAAAGGTCATGAAAACTAAACAACTTGAATGGAAATACCTTTATTAAAAATAGTGAAAGAGACTGACTAATTCTTGGCACAGGCGGAAAATGACTACCAGTCAGAAAAATCACTTTCATTAAGGTTATTTAAGAAAAAACGTCATGAGACAAACAAACTTTTTGGAAAAAATTTCTAAGTACATTTTCAGCCCTATAGTAAAATCCTCAATTTAAGTATAGAGCATTCAGGGCAGGATGCAATAGGAAGGTAGGACTACTGAGCAATTCTTCAAGAGATCTGGAAGTCTGAAGACTTTTACAGAAAAATCTACTCAATAATACTGCTTTGGGCACTGAAAAACCACAGAAATAGTGCCTAAAGACAGAAAAGAAAAAATCCAAAAGTCTCTGATCATATAGTTTTAGTAAATTCTTTCATCCCACCTCATCCTCATACTGCAATTTTTCCACTAACAGCATTCATGCTTATTCTATCACTAATGTAATTGCTTTCCAGGCATTCTACTAGTGTTATGGGCAAATATCATAATTGAATGTACACAAAGAAAAACACTCTTAGTGTTCTGGTACCAAAAACCAAAAGAATGCAACATTTCTCAGGAAGAAATTATACTCCTGCTGTGTTTTAATCAGCCAACCATCATCAAGACAATCAAAATAATTTGCCTAAATTAGCCAATCAAGACACCCTGCAAATCAGAGAATGTGAAAACCTACAACAGAAGACATCATAGCTGATTATGATACTAATAATCGTGTTAAAAACCTAATGAGATGAAGAAATTGGAAGCTTGCTGGTGCAATTCTCTTTTACCTCAACATGCTGAGAACTAATTATATAGACTGTAATTAAAACAAAAACCCAAACCTAACCTTCTGAAAAAGTAATAGTTGGTCCACTAGCAAACAGAACAACTTTTTTAAAAAAAAAAAAAAGAGATGAACTGCTAACCACAATAACTTTATGACAGTGGGCTCTTCCTTCAAGGTCCAAATTAAAAAAAATACATATTAATTTTAAAGTAGGAGTCACTTAACAATCAGTAAAACTACAACTATCTCTTGGGGGATTCATAGCAGAATTTTAAAATCTCATGAAATCTTATAAGCAAGAAACAAAGGAAACATTTTAACAGATGTAAAACTGTTTGATAAACAATCTTATCTCAGTTTTTGGGCCTAATGCCTTTGTTTAGGTGCAAATGATAAATAAAAAATCCTGAAAATATGCATTTTGTGCATTTTGGTGTCCTTAATAAAACTTAGTTGAAAAAACATGGAAAACTTCAAAACGAATGTAATAACTTGTATCTTGTTAGACAGTACTTTCTGCTGTATTTTTTGGAATTCCCAGACCTGAAATGTGAAACTAATAGAGACAAAAAAAAACAAACCCACTGCCATCATAGGGATCCTATAAGACAGAACAGAACTGCCCCATAGGGTTTCCGTAATCTCTACGGAAGCTGGCTGCCACGTTTCTCCTATGGAGCGACTAGTGGGCTTGAACCACTGACCTTACGGTTGGCAGCCGAGTGAGTGCTTAACCACTGCACCACCAGGGCTCCTTTATACTATAGAAACTTGTAGAACTGCAGCTTAAATAACTATAGAAATTCAAGGAGCTTTTGCTTCCAAAGCTTCAATTTTTTTTAATACGAAGAAGATAGTAGACTTGTTTTTCCTCAAACTTTTCCTTTAATATCAACGTTAAGCAGTTATTCAAGTCCCATTATGGGTACTTGATTTAATTAGATGGTTATGGAAACAGACTTGACATTAAGTCTCTTTAATGCTGGTGAATAATGCCAGCTCAGAAGAACAGTCTCTGTGTACAGTCAACAGACTACGGCAGCAGTAGACATTCCTGTGGACACGTCCCTGGGGACTGTAGTGGTTTAACAATGAAGTTTTGGAAATGCTTACACCCTCACTGGCATCTGAATAAACACTTAATAACATACAGACTTTGTTGGAACCTCTACTGCTCTGGCCCTCACATGACTTGTTCTGGTTCTGCAGCTTGCTGCTGAAGCAGTCTGAAAGATAGTCTGAGGACTGTGTAACAGTACAGCTGCTTCATTCCCCACCAGCCTATGTTGTTCTTGAACCAGTCTTGGTAACCTTCTTCCTTTCCTTGCCCCCTCACGTGCGCATTCTTTGATTCAATAATATAGGGATTTCACAGTGTAGACCAGGGAAGGCTGCATACATCACAGTGGATTACCAAGAAGCCAGGGCGATCAAGGGATTCATCTCTAACACTCCCAGAAAGCTTCCTCTTTTTCCACTACACTAAGGGGCAAGCACACATCAGATGACATGACAGAGGCTAAGCATCCTTCATGAATGGCAAGCTACCACCAGCAGAGGCACTCACAGCAGCGCCAATGACAGCAAGCCCCAGATTTGTACAACTCTTGCCAAGGATCCTGGGCTATTGTAGATCCTGACTGGAGTACAGTAATAGTTGCCCTGGCCCCCTGCATAACCACTAATCATTTCTAAGGGGCCTAAAATAAAAACACTCCACCTCCTCTGTCCTTCAATTCTTCAGAGCAAATCAGTCCATAAGTAAATCTTAGTATCTTCTATGTCTAAAGCAGCTTTTCCAACACTCATGACAAATCAAACCACTTGATTATTTAACTGATTTCTCATTTGATGCCACTGTAAATAGGAACTGGACAATGATTCCCAGGGAGGAATCCCTACTGGGCTCTTTTCCAAGTAGATTTTGCCTATACATGTCTCTATTCAACCTAAATCTAGTGATACTGGGAGAGCAGGGAGAGAAAATGTTTTAAAGCTGTTAGATATACTCTAGGACATGACATAGATTCACAAAGTAAGGGTTTTTTTGGTATATATTTTACACTTAAAAATAATGTCAGTGAGAACTAACGTCACTGTTTTTTAAAATATTTTAGTGGAGAGTTTTTAATTCATTATGGAATGAATTTATCATAGGAAACCAGTTAGCATGCTATAGATGTAAAGACTCTGTCTGAGCCACAATGAAAAAAGGAAAACAATTATACAAATTCAGTATTTTTCCCCACAATAATACGATTGTATTCCAAAGGCAGTGAAATAAGAAAAATCAAGTTAACACTTAAGAATCTTGCCTAATATTCTTCCCAAATCCAGGGCCTGGCTCTGGCAGAACTACCTATGCTAGTTCTGACCAGCATCTACCAGCCACAGTATTTATTCATAGGCTCTCATATTCTATCCCAAAGTATCAATTTTATTCTCTAAGCTCCTGATTTTTCTTCCTAAAGCCCCAAGGTTCTCTTTAAGCTCCTCATATTTCTCCACTGTCTCCAGTTTCCTATTCAAAGTTATTGATTGATATATATTTGCACTCTGCTTGGTTTCCTGACATCAATAACACAGGGGAGTTGTGCAGTCCACAACATTTCCTAAAGCATTTCACAAAATCTTGGCTCTTTAGCTTGCAGGTAGGTTTTCTTGTTTCTCTACAGACTAGCCCAATAAGGCGAACTGTGAGAGGGAAAACAAAATGTCAAGTGCTAGAGGCCTAATAAACAAAAGGGCAATAAAAACAATTACAGGCAGGTCCTTGAATTTAGAAAGTCCTTTCCAGAATCTCAAATGTTATCTTTATTAATGCAAATGAATACAGCTTGAAAACTAAATTACATTAATTGCTAAAATAAAAAAAAATTCTTATCAGGAAAAGTAAAATTTCATAATATCCTCTGGAATCTTATTTAGCTACATTAGGATCACTTTTTAGAGAGATATTGTGACTACAATTAGCCATTTTAGAGAATGAACTCTTCATTGTAAACTGAATTTTTTACCTCACCGCCAAATATCTTTTCAATAAAAATTTTATTCCCATAAATATTAACAGTTAATTCAGTTAAATGGGAAAACAAGCAAATTAATGTTTACTTTTTGTTTATTTCCTGCTCTTAGAATTAACATAATTAACAAGGAAAAAAACCCCACCAACTTAGGCTTTGTTAAGGCATTTTTAATAATAAATTATTGTTCTTCAGAATTGAACATTTTCAATAATAGAACTTGAATCCATCTTTGGTAGAAGCCAAGACCCCAAAGTGCAATGGGCAGTTCTTGACTATTAATTCACTGTGTACACCAAAGAAATTACTAGTTAGCTCCTGCTTCTACCTTATTCATCTGGATAAAGGCAGATGCACATTCTTAACTATTTCTCAGAAATATATTGAGAATTCATTATAGGGTAAAACAAAACAGAGAAACAAACCTTTAGTTGGAACACTCAGTAGAAGAACTGAATATTCATTATCATACTTTCGAAAAGGAGAGGGACCGAACGTTACTCCAGCCCTTTTAAGTAACTCACACGTATTCTATGTTTAAATAATCAGTGGCATACAAATAAAACAGTAAGTATATCTTTCGTTATTATTTCTTTTACTTACATGAAATCTCTGATCCACCTCATAGTTGACCTGTTTCCTGAAATCCTTTCAAGTGAAAGGCAGAAAGGGAGGGAAAACAGCAGAAGTTACCAATTAGTAATTAAATTAAAAATGCATTGAGTAAAAGGTGATGAGTTAAACTGTTTTTTCCTTAATTAAATTTACAGAAACACAGTTAATTCTCTTTATAAATTCTACAAGGAAGCATATGATTGTAATCCCATTTTTATTTTTAATAGCTCTAGCAAGCAGCATAAGAAGTATTAGAGAGGTACTATTTACATGCCAATACCTTTTGTGCAACCAGGAAAGTAAGGCGCCGGATTCCATGCTCAACCAGAGTAGCTTTCTATGAACAAACATGTAAAACAGAAGATAGATAAGCTCTCCATTCATCCAAAATTTTATCTCATGCAGTCCTCTTGAGTCTCTAAGTGGGTTAAGCACCGTTTCTGGATACCTACATCTTGGCTCAGTACCTCCAAACTTGCAAATAAACAAATCTTAATCTGGCTCGTGGGACTAAGCAGTATGGCATAGGTTTTATACTGATCTGGACAAAATTGGGAGAGAACTCTATGGAGAAGAAGCGGTCATATGAGGTCACTTCAGTTCTCTCAGGACTGATTCATACCAAAGTAGATCTTAACACAACTTCTGCTTACAGAAATCACACTGGTGAGCATGTACCTAAATGTGAAGATTAACAGTGATACAGAAGCTAAATGTAATCAGGCAGAGGGAAAAGAACTAGCTATAAAACAGAAAATAAAGGTACTAAACTATTATGCAGATGATAGATATGACCTACTATCAGATATAACATTCCTAGAATTAAACCAACCAATCCTGAATTTTTCAATTCTTCTAAAACATTTCCCCTACCTTACAAGAAGTGATTTAAAAGAAATTTTTTTTTCTTTAAATATTGTTCAAAGCAAGACTTGACAGTCTTCTAAATTTGGTGATTAACTATTCATATCTCCACTTGGAACAACTAAGCAATGTATTAGAAGTCAACAGGACCAGCAGTTTCAAGACAGCTCCTTATATGAATCTTGGACCTTGGGACCTAAGCCTTACTCTATCCTGTTCTGTTCACTTACCTCAAGAGGCAGAGACAAAGAAATAGATTAATGAATTGAGTAAAAACACTATTTTTAAAAGTCCCTAACAAAGAGGCACTACATGACAACAAGCAGAAAGGCAATCACCAGCTGAATGGCCTGAGAGAATAAACGAACAGCACAAACAGGGAAAACAAAGAATATTTCACAAACTAAATTCACACCTCAGTTTGACCACATTCCTTGCTATAACTCTAACCAAGAGATATGTTCCAAAGGCAATTCCTAATAATTTTTTGTTAAGTTGTAACAATTAAAATAGCAATTTAATTCTTGGTACAATTTGAATGTTTAAAATTCAAATTTTAAAATTCAAATTGGCTTCTTATAATTGAGTATGTTCTATTTCTCTATTTCTGCTATGGCATTGTTTAGTAATAAACCTAATTTTATTAACAGCATAAAAAAAGATAACTGGGAAAATTAATTTCCTATACATAAGTTCTAATAATGAATTCCTAGTTCAAATATAAGTAATATTTTGTTTAACCACATTTTAAAATTATCTGTACTGTCATCATACCCATTAGTGTAAGTAACCAAGTATTAATGCTATAATAAGAAAAAACTGTGTTGAAAGAAGGGTGGTTCTCCATCTCTCAGTATGCCAGGAACAGAAACATTTCTTCTGATGCCAACAAAGAATTCCACTACAGCCAAGTCCTTCAAAGACAAGCATCAATATCTATGTTCTGGCAAGGGAAGAAAATAACTTTAATAATGCCACGATTTAAAATCAAAATTGTTATTGCTTTTAAAATTCCACAAGTGGCTGACAATAACAGCAGAGCAACAGGATTCTGATTACATTGTAATAATGCGGGTCTCACAGCAAGTCCACAGCTATTACCCAGCGATTAGGCGCCAGCACCTGGAGAAACTCCATTTACACTGACTGCTTCAGTCTCCTCCACAAGTCATTTACAAATATATGATCCTAATTTCTATGAGAGAAAAAAAGACATGCTGGGACTAGAAGATTATCTGGACTATTTGGATCAACCTATTTGATAGTTTAATGTGTGCTTTTAAACGAAAAAAAAAAACTTTTTCTAAACTGCTAGGTGCATGATCATGAAGTGAAAAAACTAGTTATCACTTCAGCTTTTTAAAAATCACTTTTCTTTCCTTTTTTCAAGACAAAACCCAAAAACCAAACACGTCGTCAAGTTGATCCTGACTCACAGCGACCCTATAGGACAGAGTAGAACTGCCCCATAGGGTTTCCAAGGAGTGGCTGGTGGATTTGAACTTCCGACCTTTAGGTTAGCAGTCATAGCTCTTAACCACTATGCCACCAGGGCTCCTTTTTCAAAACGAGGAGGCAAAAATGCCAAATATCCCTGAATAAGCACAGTACCTGATGCAATTAATAGCTTCTTGAGGCTTGGAGAATCTGTACAGTCTACCATTACCTCCTGAGTAGCCTTAGGGAAAGACACTGGATTTCTGTGTGCCTCAGTTTACAAGTCCAGTAAAGAAAAAAGGTAATTTATCATCACTATTAATGTTACAAATATACGCAGTGAAAATGAAGAAATTACCTCTTTAAATCAGTACATGATATACAGTTAGAACTGAGGATGATAAAAAGCCTAAAGTTGATGTTAAATTAAAAAAAAAAAAAAAACCAAATATGGGTAATTGGTGGCTCAAAACCTGGGAAGAAACTTTCATAGATTATTTCAGGAAGCAGCAGCAGCCACTCACAACATTAGGACTCTTCAGCTAAGGTTTCCTTGTCACTGGCCTCAGGTTTATTTCATGCGGTCCCTAGTCAAGGCAAGAAGGAAGGTAAATTTCTCTTCTAAAAGAAAAATCCCCAGCCATTTCCTCTATTTATACCTTTTCCTCATGTTGGCCACTGCAAATCCTAAATCAGTTTAACTGCTGTGAGGGCATTATGGAATAAATGTTAATGATCATCTTAATCACAAAGTTACCATTTTTCCCTGGGTATCTACCATCAGCCTTATATGATGTGAATGTTTATGGCACCAATTGTTTGTACCACTGAATAAAACTTTTAAAAAATTATTGAGTTCTTTCTTTATCATAAGCACTACGGGCTAGGTAGGAGCCCTGCTGGCACGGTGGTTAAGCACCTGGCTGCTAACCAAAAGGTCAGTGGTTCAAACCCACTAGTGGGAGAAAGATGTGGCAATTTGCTTCCATAAAGATGAACCAACCAAACCCACTGCTGTCGAGTCAACTGCGACTCACAGCAACCCTAAAGGACAGAGCAGGACTGCCACAGAGGGTTTCCAAGGCTGTAATTTTTATGGATGCAGATTGCCATATCTTTCTCTCGTGGAGCAGCTGGTTAGTTTGAACCACCAACCTTTCGGTTAGCTGCTGAGTGCTTAACCACTGCACCAACAGGGCTCCTTTTCGTAAAGATTACCTTGGAAAGTCTACAGGGCAGTTCCACTCTGTCCTCTAGGGTTGCTATGAGTCAGAATCGACTCTACAGCATACGACCATAAAACAATGGGCTAGGTGCTTTCCATTCAAAGAAAAAACACAGATCTTGCCATTGGGGCGGTAAGAGAGGTGCTCTGGCATCCTGCATATTTCACAGTGAAATGTAATTGTAGATTATCGTTTTATGACTCAGTGGTTAAGAGCGTGGCTGCTAACCAAAAGGCTGGCAGTTCAAATCCACCAGCCGCTCCTTGGAAACCCAATGGGGCAGTTCTACTCTGTCCTATAGGGTTGCTATGAGTTGGAATCTACTCAATGGCAATGAGTTTGTCCCAACTAGACTATAAACATCTTCAGGGCTAAGAATGTGTTACTTACTAAAGCCCCTAGATCTGTACCCCTCAGAGCTGGTATCAAAAGCCTTAAATTCTAGTCTTTGCTCTATGATCTATTAGCTGGTGACCAAGGGTTCTTGAGCTCTCTGAGATTGAGCTTTTCCCTATGTGTGAACTTGGAATATAGTGGTTAAGAGCTACAACTGCTAACCAAAGGGTCGGCAGTTCAAATCCACCAGGCGCTCCTTGGAAACTCAATGGGGCAGTTCTACTCTGTCCTATAGGGTCGCTATGAGTTGGAATCGACTTGATGGCAATGGGTTTGGGGTTAATCTAACCCAATGGGATTGTAACAGGGTGCAAATAAAAATTTTTCCATGGAAGTTCTTTATAAATCAAAAATATTATTAAGTAGTACTTTTATAAATGTATGCCGACTGATTAGGAATTCAAGGGAGAATAACACACTTTAGTTAGGGCTAGAGAAGTTGTTAAGACAAGCAGGACTTAGAAAAAAAGAGGAAAATATTCTAGGTCAGAGAGAGTAGAAGCGAGGAAATAAACAAGGTAGATGAGACAAGAAAGACCTAAGTCTTTCCATGCAACAGTAAAGGCTAGATTATGGTGGCCTGTTAAATATTAAGTTAAGGTGGTATCCTGAAAGTAAGAGAGAATCCTTCTTGAGTGGGAGAATAACATAGTGAGGGGGTATTTTGGATGTTTAATCTTGTAGTGGTGAGCAGGATGAACCGTCTGGAGGGAGAGAGTAAAGGAAGATAGGCGGAACAAAAATAAATCTGTTGCAGTGTCTCAGGTGTGAGTAGTAAGGGTTTAAGCTAGAGAGATGGCAGTGGGAATTACAAAACTGAAAACAAGAAAAGAGAGAAAGGGTAAGAGACACTGCAAAGAAAAAACTAACAGACTTTGGTGACTGACAAGATACGTATAAACATATACAGATTATAGGTAGAGGAGTAGAATAATGGAATGGCAGGGAAAGAAAGCTGTCAACGATTTCTGAATGACTGGGGGTAAAAGCTTTGGTTGGGGTTTTTTTTTTTTGGGCACTGCGGGGAGAAGAGATGAAGGAAAATGATGGGAATTTAGGTTTAGATTATGGAGTTTGATGTCAATAAGATATTCAAGTGACATAAAATTGCAAAGAGGATGGAAGTATAATTGATATTTTCAAGGGAGGGGAGAAGAGGACATAGAAGCCACCTGAGGGGAGTTTGGGCTTAGACGTGTAGAATTTGAAGTTACCAAAGGAAAATATTCAGCAAGGGGCTGGAAGTTCAAAGACTGGGGTTCTGGGAGAGATGCAGGAAAACAATTTCCCTTAGAATGTTTTAAATATTTGAGGTCTTTATTTCTTGACAGAAAAAGATACTATTATTAACTTACTTTGGAATTCTATCCCTACATGTAGAACTATATAAAAGACATAGCCATTATCAGTGATAGACCTTATAAGTAGCAACTGATAAGAAGATAAATATGATACACAGCTAGCAGGAAAGGGGCCATCACCAGTTTCCACCCAATCTAGGACTTACATTTTGCTGGGTAAACTCTCTGAACATAGCTGCCAGTCTGTCATCCTCAATATCGCAGTCAGTCTTGATAGCCACATTGAGAATGTGAATTGGTTCATCCCTGGGGACCTGTAACCCAAGAGATTATGAGGCTGGCTAATACAGAGGCAGGGAAAAGTTACAGTACTTGGTAAAACACCTGAAAAATAGGTACATACCGTATAGTGTTTTGGTTTGCCCACTAGCAGCAATAAACAGATTGAAACTACCTCCCAATAACCACAACAGAGATTAAATAAAGCAACTTTTAAAAGATAAGGCAAAAAAGACATTTGCTAGAGGTGGCCCCAAATCTTGACTTGACATGAAATTGTAGATCATTGTATCCTCACTTTTTCACCAATAAAATGGTAGTAAAACCGTTTGCCACATCTCTCTTCACAGAAAGTGAAGAAAAACAAGTGAAAGTAGCCACCTGAACATATTCTCACATAGCATGTTTCCTTATAATTTATCAAACAATGGAAGTATCAAGCCACAGGGAAAATAACCTAGTAAGGAAAGAGCAATGATTTGTTTACTGAGAAATGAAATGGAAGGATTTAATAAAAGGACATAGTTTTAAACAAAATGCCTATTTTTTCTGCAATCTAAAAGTCCACCATTTTCTGAAGACTATGATAGCATCACTATGCAAAAATACATTAGATCACTGGGTAATTCAGGAACCAAAGCTCAACTCTTAAAAAGAAATATTCAGAGACCCAGAGGCAGCTGGAATAAATACAGCTGAGCCCATTCTATACTACAGAGTCTAAGATTAATACAGTTTTTTTTTTAAGTTAGAATTTATATTCTCCCTATTTCCAAAAAAATGCTTTGATGAGGCATACAAAATTAAATGATATACAGACAGTAACAAGAAGATGAATTATTTCCTATAATGTTCCAAAATCAGAAAGCTAGTAAGTATATAAGTCCCATATCTGAAGTAACAAACTAGTCTCCTAAAGGGTGTACTATACCTTGTCTTCATCATATAGAGATGTGTGACCTGCCTCAGGGAATGTGGGGCTTTGGGGTGGGGAGTCACAGAAGCAGCCCATCACTTCTTCAAAGAGCCTGAAAAATACCAGAGAAACACTCACCATGAAAACCCAAGTGGCAGGAAACTAATGCTGCCATTTCCAGCTCAGTCTAAAAGAATAATTTATCCTGGCCTGTGCTCAAAAAGCCAACTGAATAGAATCACCAGTGGCTAGAAGGGACATGCAAAATTTCATTAAGTGGCAGAAATTAGGAGGATGGATTGTTTAACCTTTAATAACCCATATACAGTTTTTCTTAAAAAAAAGAAAGAAAAGAATGATTTAAAGCTTTTTTGTTTGTTTTCATATGTAAGATATGCGCACCGCTGTCATCATCGGTCTTAAAGTAACAGAAAGAGCCTGGGACTGGAGCAGTGACAGACCAATGTAATTACCCCTCCCCCTAGGTAATGCATCAGTATACATGGAGAGATAGATGCTGAATGCATTTAATCAAAAGACGTATCGTCTCTGGTGGGGCTTACTCTAGTGTTATGTTTAATTTCTCCTGACATTTCACTCATCATAGAGCAGACAGCTTCTTCTGTTAGCTCCTAAGGAAAAGATGGTTTTTGTTTGTTTCTTTTTTTCTGACTTGGCTCACACTACAGGTAGAACCTTGTAGAGTCTGAATGAGAGGCAGAAATGGTAGGACACATATCCCTCTGAGGGCATATATAGCAAGAGCTACATATTCTTAGCTGTCTCATGGCTACTCTGGGGACCTTTATTTATTTGAGAAGGCTGAGACCTCAAAACAGAGACACCATAGTTCCCCTTGTACAGACACAGTTCCACAGTGTCTTACCTGACAAAATCTTCAAAAGTCCGAAAAGAGACCATCCCGCCCATCCGCTGACATGGTGGAGTGAATGAGTTGTCCAACAGCACATCGCTGACACTAGCTACATGAGTCATGCCATAGTGGTTGAGGTTGGAGGAGAAGGACATTCTAAATGGTAATTGAACCAAGTTTATTAGACAGGGAGGGCAAGAGCAAGGATTTTAAGAATAATAACAGGGAAAAAGAGTTAGAAGAAAAGTCTGAAGTAGGGTGAGGTTACAGAGCAGATTTGGTTTTTTACCCACTATAGATAAGGCTGTCTTGCTAGATTCATATCAACGTTTTCATCTGGACTTACCCACACAAACTATGTTTTCAACATCTCCAAATATCTCCAAATAAAAATCCAAAGACTGCCTGGAATTTCATGGCAGTTTTAATACAATGGCATTATGATGTGTCTAATGAATGAGTAGCACATAAGGGGTTAAAAACCATCCTGCATCTTCCCCTTCCCTATAACACTCTCTTCTTTAAAAGGAAGTAAGCAAGCCAAATGAGTTCTAACTATGCAATACTCAAGGCATTTTTCTCTAGAAATTGTAATAGATTAAGTATTCACAGATATACACATAAAACAGCAACTTAAGTCATTTGGAATGGTTTAGTAAATAATTATAATATTATGTTGGAAAAAAAAACCCACTATGGTAGAGGAACAAGTCATAGTCTATAAGAGAACTTTACTGAGATATTCATTTGTCCTTTAATGGGTTGATGGAGATAGTAATTATCAGGATTATAGCTCTTCCCCTTTTTGAGAGAGAAAATTTTCAAGCTCAAATTGCAAATTTTCCTTTTTATATTTAAAAACTTCTACAACAACTTCTACCCTTAATTCCCAGCAAGATGCAAAAGGGCAGAGCATGCGTCTCAAAGTATGTGTAAGCATGACAAGCAGTTGCTGAACGGCGATGCTTCAAGAGAACTGAACTGATTTGTTCAATCTGAAAACATAATGAATCTGTACATTCCTTGATGCACCTCAGCAGTTGGTACTAATAAATAATACTGTAAAGTGTTTCTGATTGCCTAGTCGATCAGGAGAGCCTCTTAGGAAGGACCAAGCTAAAGAATGCCTCCAGGACTTGCCTGACATGTTACCAGCATACTGATCTGAAGCAAGTTCAGAGCAAGGCAATGGTAACTCAACTTTGGGAAGCTGCTCAAAAACCTCCTTGAAGTGCATCACCTGCAGGGTCGCAGGGGGAAGAGAGCCAGCAATGGTGGATTTGAGATCTGGGTACATACTGTACCCTATTGCAAATTATAATTATAAAAGGCAGTGGAATTCTTTGTAGGATGGGAGTGCTGCTCACACAGACTATAGAGACTGACACTCGGATTTTTACTCCTTCGGCAAACAAGGACTATTAAAAAGGCACTTCATCTTTTGACAGTTCTGGAGAATAGAAAGCCAGAGTAGGAGAGGAAACCAATGACACCATGAATGAAACAAACAAATGAAACACACATCAAGCAAGTCTTACATATGGTGCTCACTAGAAACTGAGATTCAGAGTTGCATTAACTCAGAAATGCTATCATTCTCCTCTTTTCTAGCATCACCAAATATATTTACTAACATGGAGCAAGTTTGTGAGGCATTATATCTTTTCCACCTGCCTGGTATCAGACAGGAAAGGCAAAAGGGTTCCAGATAACACTTAAAAGGGAACTCCTCCTGAATAAGCTAACTGGCTGTGTCTGTGGCAAACATGGGGTTAAGTATCTTCTTCACTAAAATTGAACCCCATGGGAAACATGTGCTATTTGGTTCCCTTCATAATGCTCATGGGCCTGGACAGCCAGAGGCAGGCAGGAATGGGCCAAGCCCACTCTTCAAGGGCAGATAAGAGGACCAGATAAAAGCATTCCCTTTCCTCTCCCCATCCAAACTGAATTCTAAAAGTTATGATCAGTTTTGATTACTTAATATTTTAAAGGGAGACGGCCAAAATGAATATAAGCCTACAAAATATTTCAGTGTACAACTGATGATCTACAAAGAGCTCATCACCAACTTACTACTTACTACTTGAGCCTTTTGTGGATTCAGTTCCAATCAGAATTGTTATCCTCTCAAACTTGCATTGTGTTGCCTTGCTTGGCTCAGGAGCAGGAGAAACTCAAAATTCTAATATATCACTTGTATTATATTGGCCTAAAACCTCTTCACAGGGTTATACATATCAAAATTTAAATATACTTTTCCAATATTAATTTTATTATAGGTGTGAAACAAAACTTGAGATTTCTTATAACACTTTAGAAAAATAGCTAACAAACTGATAAAACATGAAATCAGCTATTTCTGGATTTGCATTCCTCTAAAAGGAGAAGCAAATTAGAGAAACTAAATATTGAAAAAATTATGAATAATTTTCTAGATTGGGATTAACCTTAGGGGTTTCTCCTCCAAAAGCCCCAAACTAGAAACAGAGAATGCAGCCAAAGATGTTTCCAGCAAAGCTGAACATCAGGCAGATCAACCCCCTAACAGAGCAAGATTAGAGCTTTGCCAGACTGAGGCTTTTCACATATTGCTTTCCGAACAACTAAAGAAAAGCTGAAGACATGTTTTCCAAACAGAAAGAATAAATTTAGTGTCTTCAAAGGGGAGTTCAGGACCCCCTAGAAGCAAACATATTAGCTTATTACGGGTAGTGTTATTTCTTCCTGGTTTCACTATTATAAGTTAGAAAAAAGGTGCTTTTAATTGGAAAAGAAACTTAACATACGGTACCTGTTTAGCGTGGGGATGTTCCCTCTGTAATTAAACAACCAGAGTTAGTTACTGATAGGTTAGTGAAAGCCATAATAAAAGAATTGTCAGAGCAGATACAGACCAGTCCTGAGGGGCTCCAGTTTGGCAGCTCTGGCATTCAGTAGACATAATTAAGTGCTCATTACCTTTCAACCCCCAGGGTGCCTCTAAAGAGGCATGCCTCCTGACCTACCTCACCACAGCAGCTGTGGATGGAAAGGTTTGAAACGTATTTACCATGGATTTTTTTAAAAAAAGCTCTATTATAAAATATAATGCAGAATAGTAGTAAAATACAGGCAAACGAAAATTTAAGCTATATATTATGGTATATTATCTTAAGCTTCAACACAAAATTAATTCTTAAGAATATGCTTAGACAAGATTCTTAGAGACTCTTCTTTCTTGTTCTATTTTACCAAAGGTGTAATGAGGCGGCCCACAGAAGTTGATTCCATATTCCCCCCTACTCTAATTGTTTCTCAGGATGTGATAAACCTATAAGCTATCCTCCAAATAAAATAATTCAGTAAATCAGGTTCCCAGCTACCTGTTCTAAGTTTTTTTTTAAAATGTTCTTCCTGAGCATAGTCAATGTCACTGAACTGTGCGTGTAGAAATTTTTGAAGTGGTGTATCTTTGGCTATGTGTATTTTTACCAAAAAAAAAAAAAGGTTGAGAAGTTGGAGGGTTGACATGTTATGTTGTGGGGTTGTTAACCAATGTCATAAAACAATACGTGTACTACTGTTTCATGAGAAACTATTTGTTCTGTATTAAGCCTTCACTTGAAGTACAATAAAAACAAAACAAAACAAAACGTTCTTCCTCCCATAGAATGGGGGAAAAGAGAAGGGTATTATGTACTACAGTAAATTAAAGGATCTAAAAATAATGCACGAATGTAATAACCGATTCTTTGACGAGAGTTATATAATTTGTTAAAATTAATTAACTGATACCTTCTTAATTAAATGAGTTTAGGATAAGAATGATTTTTAAAAAATGCTCTAAGTTTAAAAGCTCCAGGCCTCTCATCAACAAAACCTTACCTAAATTCAGCTAGCCCTACAATTTCCTTATAAAGAATGTGCCAAAATCACGAAAGCAAGACTAGGATAAAGAGGGTAAACTGTAAGGCAAGTCTCCTGCACTCACTTTGATCTTTGCTACCAATTCTTTTTTTCAACTTGACATTAGTCATTTCCTCAACGGAAAAAACAAACCAAAAAAAACTTGATTTTCAATGTTAAAAGGGCAAATTTATACTTACCACTCACAATTTAGGGATACTGTAAGGGAGCTGATTGGTTGATATCTAAACCTTCTAACATTCTTTTATCAGCATTTAATCATTGTTGGGGTTTTCCAGCACACAGGGGATTTAGGGGGCAGAACACAGTGGGTGGTGCTGATGTGGGAAGGAGGATAGAGGGAGGGAAATGATGCACTTTCCATGGCAGCGAAAGGAGCAGAATAGACTGAGCTGGCCATATAAATAAAAAGCAGTGACATATCACTGCACACAAACTGTATACCTCGTGTGATTTGTGAGTAGCAATGCTCTTTGCATCAAACCTGAATCACAGAGTCAATTCATAAGACAGCAAGAGCAACCTCCTAGTGCAAAAACCTGAACCTCTGCTGTTTGGATTTCTTGAGGCTGTCACTCAGGAGAATGGGTTTCATTTTACAACAGATTCTTAGTTATAAGGCATGTGGCACTCATCAACAAAGGTTCTATAGCAGAGGGAGGTGTAGCTAGGCACAAAACTAACTGCAGGGGCTAATGAGAACACAGAAAGTCTTCCTCTTAAGATATACAGGAAAAGGGGCCACCTGCACAGTTTATTACATGAACCTCAGTTCAGAGAGAAGATCTCTACAACCAAAGCAATCTTAGGTTCCACCTATCCAGGCTTTTGGAGTTTAGAAATCAGTATAATCTGTCTCAACTGTTAACCCATTTTGTAAACTAATAAAATGGTCTCACTGCCTCTGTAGTATACTCTAATCCCTTAGGGAGTCTTCACAGGATGCGGGCCAAGTTTTCAGTAGAAAAGGGCCTAAATTGAAAAGTACAACAAGCCAGCCCTTCTTGTGAGCAATTCTCAAGCTCTCATAGGGAGCCCCCTGCTGCCTTGTTAGAGAAATTGTGCACCATCTACACAGTATGTGGGAAAAAACAAAAACTCCCAACATCTCCAGTTTTGAAAGGAATGGTCCTAAATCGATCATGTAAGAGGTAAGTTTAGAGCCAGGTTATCCTCTCTGGTAGAATAAAAACCTTTGGAGTTGTAAGGGAGATGAGCAGGGATAGAAGGATAAACTCTGTATTACCAGTTAAATACTTAGCCATGTCCATAATGATAACTTATATATTTTGTTACTTTATACAGGGGCTATCTGATCGATTTGAGATAATGACAAATATGGTATAGTACACACTACTGTGATACACAACAGATCCATAAAGCTAGATTCATGGTCTGCACAAAATAAACAACTGAGGAAGAGATTGTGTATAAGTCAAGAATTCCATACATGCAGCTAAAAATAAAATAAAATCTTCCACATTCCACGGCATACTTATCATGCAAAAATAGTTAAATTGCTCCTTCTCTGATAAAGCAATCAACTGCATTTTCAAAGATATAAATGAGATAAAAATTCACTTCTCAGAATTTTGCGGTTCAGGCTATTCAAAGCACTTTGCTACCCTAACTCTTCAGTCATAATGCTGTGAAGAATATTGGCATCACTCTCCTCCTACTACATATTAGCTCCATTTTAGAGGTGCAATAATTGAGAAACCAAAGCAGATGCTTTCCAGGAACACTGTTAAATATGGTGTCATAAACCAAAATCTAGGCCTGGCATTTTCTCAGTTCTTGAGGATAGCACTCCACATCAATATAAACTTTAAAGAAGGACAAAAGAAATCCTTTGAATTCTGAGGTTCTTGGCGTTAAGTCACCTGTGATTTTATTGATCTGCCTGCCCAGACTGGCTGGCAAGCCTGCTTCAGTATGAATGCAAAGTCAAGAGTTGCTGCCTGCTAGCTGAACCGTCTTTAATTTAAGGAACACTGACTTCTTTGGCAGTCACAAGTTCTCTGAGCCTTTTACCATCCCTTCCAGCTGAATTTCATTTTGCTTGATTCTAGGGGGCCCTACATAAATCTTTTATCATATAAAAATGCTCCTGCTTCTTTTGCCTTCTAACTTGAATCTAAAAAAAAAAAAAGGATCTTAAATGAAAATGATGGGGATGCATGCAAACAAGCAGTGTTTACATCAAGCTGTGACTGAGAGCCAGTATAGGGCAGATCTTTTGAAATCTGGCAGCAAAGCAGAATCAGAAGAGGTCAGCTGAATAACCTACTAGCAGTCACTAACAGCAGTACCATAAGAGAAAGAACAATTTGACCGGCTGTGACCAGTGGTGGTCTCCTTGTGTGACTGTATTTCTGCAGGAGAATCCAAATGAAAAGCTGTAAAACACATCTGAACCATGTATTTCTATTGGCATCTCTCCCACCACCCCGTTGCAGTTCAGATGCCCTGATTCCACTGCAGAGCTTTACCTTACAATAAAATGATCATTGCTTCATTCATTTGCAACTCTCTAAAGCCCCTTCTTTGCTCTGTTGGAAGATCTCACTCTTTCTGAAATAAGTACACCAACAGGGCTACAGCATATTACTGCTGCTTGCTGTATAATTAGCTACAAACCCACAGCACAAAACTACAGGGATTTACAGGTGCCCTGGATTCTGCTTTTCCTTCCCCCTGGGATCAGCTAGTGTTCCTTGACAAGAAAGGACCTTGGGCTACCCTAATGATATACTGAGAGTTTTAAACGTGACTCTCTAATCTTACAAGTCTAGAGTGCCAAAACAACACAGCAGAGACTAGAAGCACTTTGGTAAGCACTTAAACCTGCTGAGAATCTTCTCTTCTGCCAGATGCTTGCATCTTATCAGCAGACTACCCTGAATGAGGGAAGCAAGCGCTGTAGGATTTTAATTATTTATAGCTCATCCTGGCCTGCTAACCAAGTGCTCCCACTCCTAAAAAACACTACAAGCTGGATGACTTTTGAGTGTCTCAGTACAGTCCAAAGAGGGGTCCAATGTCTGGGTGTCAAAGATTATCAGAATTCTCAAGAATAGCAGCAGGCTGCTGATTAGTCATATGGATGGCTTCTGATTTCTAACCTTCTTTACAAAGAAGGTCCACTGACAGCTGAACACCAAAGGTGTCCAGCTGCCTCAACTCAGTCACAACCAAAACGTGCTATCAGAGAAGTACACAGCCAACCTCTTCTGGACATAAGACATGACAAAACGAAAGTGAGTGAATTAAAACAATACACAGGAGGCCAAATTCACAAGAAGCAACAGCAGAGAGGGTGCATTGCAACCTAACTTCAGCAAAACACGGATTTCCATCTAAGGAACAGGTGGAAATAAACACCAACAGGTCCAAAATATACAGAAGCATATAGCAAAGTATACTTCCATCTCCTGGATCAACTTTGATGCTTATTTGACAAATTAAAAGTTAAAAAAAAAAAGTTTACTGATGTGCATTACTTATGAAAATCATTTGAAGTTTTAACTTTTGTACTTCCAGACTGTCATAACATACAGAGCATATGCACAGCCAAAGAGTTTATGGGATAATAAACTTTACACACATTTGTATAACTAAAGATATATTCAGAATGATGCTTCACTGTAACATGTTTTTACATGACTACCATCAATAACCGATAAACTGTTTTCAGAATGGGAAAGAAGACAGACACACATACACCTCTGACTTGAAACCCTGAGCCTCACTGGAGGAAAAAAGTGAAAAAGAAACACTGAATGATACATTACGAGCTCCAGGCTTAATAAACGTGAAATATAGGCTTAACTGACTAAAGAGCTGGACTGATGGAATCTTAGACAAGAGAATTAGGTCCTAGAAGTCTGGATAAATAAAATGTTCTCTTAGTGCAGACCAGCTGCTCTGACTATCCCTGCACCAAGAAAATGACTGAAGAAACCCAATCACCACTTCTTTAAAAACAACTGCTAACCGGCAACAAATCACCTTTAACAAAAACAAAACAAAAAACAAAAACACAGCAAAAATCCTCTCCCCTCAAAAAAATTCACACACAATAGCACATAGCTTGTGAATGCTAAGATAAACAAGGAAAAACACACATACATACAAATACACATGTGTATCACATATATACAGGTTTCCAACTATGCCTAAGTCAGGAAAATCTCTGCAGCTACTGTACAACTGAAGGGAATTTAAGAAGAAAAGGGTAAATCCAGATGAAGAGCTTCCCTGAGCGAAATTCTTATAACTAGATCCTTTGGTGAATAAGTTAAGACCTGGGGATGCCAAATAAGTTGAAACTACAATTATTAGAAAAAATTTGGAAGTCATGGGTTGAAGATCAAGAAGAAGATAACATTGATGGAAGCCTACCTAGCAAGGATAGTGATACAGGAAGTCATAGAGGGTAGGAATAAAATAAACTAGTAATATGCTGCTGCTGCTGCTTTTTTTGTTTTTTAATATTGAGAGGAGTACTAGAAAAAATAGTCAAATTATACCGAAAAAGACTATTATACTGAAAAAAATGACTAAATGTCAAGCAATATAAAGTCCTTATAATAAACTACGACAAAAATAAAAAGGGTACCAAACATGTGGGCCCCACACTAACTGCCCAAACATGCTAAAAAGGACTGCCTTCTCCCTTCGAGGATGCCACTCTCATTTGCAATGGCAATTGCTTGTTTTTGCCTTCTCTAAAAATCAGAACAGGTCCTAATGGGACAGAGGTCTTCAATTCAAACAGTATCTAAGGCATTTTCTTGAAAATATACTCTGTTGCTGCTTCATCCCAACCCAGGGGTGCTAAATTTCTAGTCAAAAACAAACTGCAGGAATAGAATTCCACTAGGTGACCCTGTAAACAACAAGACACTGTAGACTTGCTTTGATATTACAGCTTACAAGATACTGAATTCTAAGGACTTGCTGGACAAATTTAGCCTATGTCAAATGAATGCCTGGCTAGGAAAGTGATGACCAAAGGCCAGGAAAGAAAATGTGAAAAATTTGGTTAAACAAAGTATGTGTTTTATCCTCTAAGAATTTTTGGTCTTTTACCCCTAATTGGGAAACAAATTTTTAGAAAATTCTGTTTTGTATTGATAAATAAAATATGTATGATAAGGCATTCATATGCTTGTTCTTTATAACTTTTTTTCGAAGCATACATAAAACATTGTAATGTACTATCTATAATATCAGGTTTTGAAAATTCCTGTAACTACTGAGAACAAGCAGTATAAGATTAAGAGTTTTTCTCCCTCTAAGAGACACTACTATTAACATAAAGCAAAGAGGACTCACTGTTTTCTTTACTTGTAGTTGTCTTAGTTAATTTTTTATCTAGAATTGCACTGCTCAGTATGGTAGCCACTAGCCACATGTGGCTACTGAGTACTTGAAATGTGGCTAGCCCAAATTGAGATGTGCTATAAGTGAAAAACACACTCCGAATTTCAATGACTTAGTACAGAAAAAGAATAGAATATATCTTATTAATAATTTTTTATATTGATAATAAGTTGAAATGATATTATGGATATAATTTCACCTATTTCTTTATACTGTTTTAAATGTGATCAACAGAAAATTTAAATTATATATGTGGCTTGCATTATATTTCTACTGGACAAAGCTGGTCTAGAGGTAGGATTCTCAATTGTAAGCATTCATCAGAATTACCAGAGGAGGTTTTTAAAATAGTATTCATCTGGACTCTAACTGACAGTCTTGGGAGTCAGGGCCCCAGTGTGTATATTTTCAAAATATTCCCGAGATAATCCTAAGGCACATCACTAGTTAAGAATCATTAATCAAGAGGTTAGTGGACATAATAATGTCCTTGAGCCTTAAAGGACTAGGCGTGGAATGGACAGTGGTAGATGGTCTCCAGTAACTTATTTCTGAAGAATAAGAAGCAACATGCTTATTGCCTGCTTGTTGAAAACAATAAGAATAGAAAGAAATAAAAGTACTAGAGTTAGAAGAAGAGTTGGATCTCAGCTCAAAAACAGTGAAAGCTAGTGAAAAGAATCTAAGTTTCTTTTTTAGGGTGAGCAGGCCATACTCCAACGGTAACAAAAACATTTGTAAGAAAATATAAAGTCTCACAAAACTAAATTCAAGTAGCAAATTTACAATAACTGTCTGAATAAGCTATATTCTAAAACTGAATATATCATTTTGTGGTTGAATCTGATTATACATTTTATATTCCTAAACTAACAAAGGGACTTTGGATCTAAAAAAAAGGATTAAAAGAATTTTAATATCTTACTGGCTTTCAGAAAGATTATTTTATCTTTCCTCCTCTATTTTGCCCTTATCTTTACCTTCACAAATGTATCAATAATAATGACAATGACAATACTAATAAATCCAGCAGCTTTAAAATCATATACACAACCAAGGAAGACTCTCATACAGGGAGACTACCGGATTACAGTTCTGTTCAAGTCTGGTCTTTATCCACAGGGGTGCATATGCTCAGATTTTGAGAGGGACTAGTTTACAAGTTGTGAAACCCCATCAGGAATAAAAGAGATTTGAACCCTTGATGTGGAAAGGTGAAACAGATTTCTTAATAAAGCAGTTAATAAGAATTTCTCTCATTTTTCAGTTACTGTTTCACCAAACTGGACACATATCCTCAAAAAAAAAAAAAGTAGGACAGGGAGAGCAATTCAGAAAGACAAGAAGAGATATGAGGAGGGAAGGAAATCAGAAGCAGCCCTGCAGCCTGACTACAAATCACTGTCCAAAGGGAAGAGGTAGTAGAAAGCAGGAAGAAAAGAATGCCCTGAGAATTACAAAGAGCATTAAGAATAGCATGTAGTTGTCTACAATTATTCAAGGAATACAGGAAAAGAAAGAAGACCGAGTGCTGAGCCCATGTGTGCCATGAGTACTTCACCACTTGCTGAAGGACAACTATTCGTTTCTAGAAAATGAGATTCTGAAATCCATGGAGGCAAAAATGTACCAAGAGACGCTTGCTAAATCAAGGATATATGCTTTTCTCTCCCAGCCATAAGGTATTTTCAAGGTACAGAAGTGAAAGGATCTTCTGAGACAAAGAAGAGAAGTACTTTTCTGAAGATGCTGCTGCTCTTCTGCTGACCTCTGCTGGATCAACAGTGGCATCCAGTGGCCAGAAGTCTCATCACAGACTTCTTTGTCTCTAGGAAGGGTTTCTGTTGCTTTGGGTGAAGTGGCAATTCAGAACAAAACCATTTCTGATGTCTATAACTAAGGATCCCCAAAGACACAGTACTTTGTAATACAAAGTGAAGGACAAAGGCCATAAAGAATAAATGGAGGAGGGCAGGTTAAGACTGGCTGTGGTATTTATATTTCCTGTGGCATTACTACAAAGAATGAAAATACAGGAGAAGGTGAACATATGGGTGGGTGGAATTCGTAGATTTTCACTGCCTCAGTATACTTTAAAAGAAGGAGGGTACTAGATAAATGAAGTATTTTCCTTCTAAAGACAAAGCAATACTGAAACAAATTTTCAAACGTGTATTTTAATTTTTAAAGGGCTTGGGAATGGAAAAATGGAATTGGCATGGTCTAATTAAGTAATTTACTTAAATTTAATAAGTTTGGTTCTGAAACGTAACCTGCAAAAACAGATCGAATTTCAACTGCTAAATTAAAGCGTCTGTTTTTAGGCAGATAATAAAACTGGCTTAGGTATACCCTCAGCCCCCAGCAAACATATAGAAAAGCAAAGCATTCCACCCAAAGTATTTTTTATGTTCCAACTGCTGACTTTAAACTGTTAAAAAATTGATTTTCTGACAATGTTCCTGCAAGTAAAACACTAGTAAATTCTTTCTAACTTAAAAGAGAAAAACAAAAAACAATGTTGCCTCAATGACATAATACAAGCAAGAACAAATGGAGTAATGTTAACTTTTATTTGAATTAGGCCATACTTTCTCTCTCTTAAATCAAAGATCAGAAGAAGAAGTAGGCACCAAAAGGCTCTTCCCCCATGGGTCAAATTTGTTCATTTTCTGCTCCATGTCTCTAGCTAAACAAACATGGAGTTGTCATACACATTACTTCCTTTAACCCTCCTGACATAGCTCTGGCTTGCTCAGGTACACATGCCAGCTCAAACTTACCTATTTGGATGAGATGTGGGCAGCATGAACTGAAATTCCACCACGCAGGTATTGTCCCTAAGCTGGCGGTGTTGTACGCTGTTAAGTTCATAGGCAATATAAGCCCTTCGAACATACACCTGGTTAAAAAGTAATCCTCAGTAAATACACTTCGAAAACAGAAACTAAGATATGGCTAGTTCAGACAGTTTTGAAAAGAGATATCTGATGCAGGCGAAGGTGGTCTGTGGTGAGAGGAGTCCCAAGGCTCTGTATGTAGCTTGGTTTAACTAATAAAGCTGGAGTCTTAATACCATAAGGTCATTGGGTGGCACAAATGGTTTGTGCTTGACTACTAACTGAAAGGTTGGTAGTTCAAACCCATTCAGTGGTGCAGCAGGAGACAGGCCTGGAGATCTGCTTCCATAAAGATTACAGCCACAAAAACCCTATGGAGTAGTTCTACTCTGTAACATAGGAAGTTGCCATGCGTTGGAATCAGCTCGAGGGCAACAGGTTTGGTTTTGGCCTTAATACTCTATAACTATGACCAAATGGAAACAAAACCAGCCTGCCTCTGTTAGACACCGCTAGGCATACCGTAAACCTTCTTTCATGCTAGCCTAAACTCAGGTGAAGGTTTGATCTTGAGCAAAAGCGAGCTTATAAAAGAGCCACAGCTACTAACTCATTAATCATGATCATTTCCACAGAAGATAAAAGCAAGCAGTGAGAAGCGTTAGAGGTACTGATTCTCGGCAATTGATTGAGGGAAGATAGAAGACAGAAACAATTGCTGTACAGTTCAACTCTTTACTATCGCGCATCTTTGCTTTGTTTCTCACAATGCCCCAAATCAATTTTGGATCTTTTATATCCCCAATCCCTAGGCAAAAGCAGTGAGGCATAATTTGATACACAATATCTCAAATGCACTAATTTGATTCAAGTGATGAAAAAACAGCAACAGGCAAAAACCATCAGTCCAGCCTCACCCATTTCACAATCTGCCACGTACATATTTATCCTTCAGTGACTGGCTTACTATTTCATTCTGCATGTTTTCAAGATTCGTCCATGTTGTAGCACATATCAGGACTTCATTTCTCTTTATGGCTGAGTAATAGTCCATTGTATGTATGTACTACATTTTGTTTATCCATTCATTTTCTGATGGACGTGTAGGCTATTTCCGCCTTTTCGCTATTGTGGCTAGTACTGCGAAGAACGCTGGTGAACAAGTATCTTTTCGCGTTCCAGCTTTTAATTCTTTTGGGTATATACCCAGGGGTGGAATTCCTGGGTCATATGGTAGTTCTATGTTTAACCTTTTGAGGAAGCACCAAACTGTTTTCCACAGTGGCTGCACCACTTTACAGTCCCACCAGCAACGGATGTGGGCTCCAATGTCTCCACATCTTCACCAACACCTGTTGTTTACACTTGGCAATTATACAGCAGTGTTCGGGCCTGCAGTTTTTGTGCCTGCTGAGGTAGTGTACTGATGAGTAAAAAGTATTTGGGGTCAGACTGACCTGAGCTCAAATGCAAACTCCTCTACTTATTATCTATGTGATTTTGGACACATCACTCAATCTCTCCGAGTCTAACCTTCTTCTTACCTCATAAGGTTAAGTATAGGATAAAATGAGAAAAATAAAGCACCTAAAACACTGTCTATTAAATGTTATTACTTTCTTTCCTATGAGGAAATATTTCTTAAGAGCTGCTTGACAATTCAAAATATTAACTAAAATTTTAATTTGACCAAAAACACAAAATGTAAGGTTACACATGTTCTGATTAGCCATGTTTTTTCATTCACTGTGTTATAGGGAATCCTAATTCATTACGAAGTGGGAAAATTCAAACACCTGGAAAACACAGACTACTGGAAAATGCTGGCAGCTATTTTCCTGTGACTGGAGCCAGAAGCCAGCCATTAGTTCAGATGAAATGCTTGAGTAAGGTTAAGACCATACTTCAGCATTCATTCTTTCAGAGGAAAAGAAAACTCTATACTTAAAAATCAACATGATTGATGTAATTAATCTCAATTGTATATGTGAAAAATGTTGAACGGGCAAATCATGTGTTACATATATTTTTACAACAATAAAAAAATTTAATTTAATTTAAAAAGCCTATGATCAAAGAAAAAGAATTGATATGATAGCCAAATGGACAGAGGAAATCAGCTAGAAACAAAGAAAAAGGCAATGTCATATTACCATAAAAACTTACCTCCAGAGCTGCCATCCTCACTACCTGGTTGCTGTGATAGAAGAAGTTGGGTAGGACATCAAAAATAGATGTTTCAGACAAGATGAGTTTCTGAAAAGTATAAAGACAGACTTGAGTCATCACATTCCTAGAGAGAACAATTTCAATAGATATTATCTGGCATTCGAAGCAGCTAGTGAAACCAAGAATTTTTTTCTATGAATACCATATATGAGCTTAATCTCACTGTACCTCAATTTCCTCAACTACAAAATGGGGAAAATAATAGCTCCTGTCCTCATAGAGCTGTTGTGAGAATTATATGAGTTAATGTATGTAAAATCCTTAAAATAATGCATTAACAATGCATTAACTGCATGCTATCTTAATTGTTTATGACTATTATTATCCTTTCTGACATATATCTGTACTGCACTTCCTAAATTAATGTCTCATAACTCCATTACAGTGAACTCTGTGGTTCCTGGATTTCAACTGTGAATCAAATAAGTAAAAATATCCCTTCTACAGCACTCACTACAGGGGAAGTCAGCACAACTGGACTAAACCAAAGCTCAGAATTTTCCTGAATACAATCAAACATTTTGAGGGACAGAGTAGCAGGGGTAGGGGTCTGGGGACCATGCTTTCAGGGGACATCTAGGTCAACTGGCACAACAAAGCTTTTTAGGAAAATGTTCTGCATCCTACTTTGGTGAGTGGTGTCTGGGGTCTTAAAAGCTTGCAAGCAGCCATCTAAGATGCACCAATTGGTCCCAACCACCTGCAGTACAGGAGAATGAAGAACACCAAAGACACAAGGAAAGCAATAGCCCAAGAGACAGAAAGGATCACATAAACCAGAGACTTCATCAGCCTGAGACCAGAAGAACTAGATGGTGCCCGGCTACCATCAATGACCACCCTGACAGAAAACACAACAGAGAGTCCTGGATGGAGCAGGAGAAAGGTGGGGTGCAGAACTCAAATTCTAGTAAGAAGACCAGACTTAATGGTCTGACTGAGACTGCAGGTATCCCAGAAAGCATGGCCCCTGGATTCTCTATCAGCCCAGAACTAAAACAATTTCCAAGGCCAACTCTTCGGACAGGGATTGGACTGGACTGTGGGATATAAAGTGATACTCATGAGCAGTGTGCCTCTTAGCTCAAGTAGATACAAGAGACTAAAAAGGCAGCTTCTGTCCAGAGGTGAGATGAGAAGGCAGAGAGGGTTAGGAGGTGGTTGAATTGACATGGGAAGTCAGGGGTGGAAAGGAGGAGTATGCTGTCACAGTATGGGGACAGCAATTAGGGTAACATTAACAATGCATGTATAAATGCTTGTATGGCGGAAAAAAAAACCTTCTTCTCCTTCTAGTTTCCCTAGAAAGAAATCTTAGGGAAAAATCTGAAGAGCCCCTTTTGCCAGATATAACAATAGTGTGGTTCCAGGAAGAAAAACAGAAAGTCACCCCTAAGAAAATGATGTTGTTTAAATAGACAGTCCCTGATGGAACAGGAGAAAAAAGTGGGATGCAGAGCTCAAATTCTAGTAAAAAGACCAGACTCAATGGTCTGACTGAGACTGGAGGGACCCCAGAAGACATGGCCCCTGGACTCTCTGTTAACCCAGAACTAAAACCATTCCCAAAGTCAACTCTTCAGACAAAGATTACACTGGACTATGGGACATAAAATGATACTCGTGAAGAGAATGCCTCTTAGCTCAAGTAGATACATGAGACTAAATGAGCAGCTTCTGTCTGGAGGCAAGATGAGAAGGCAGAAAGGGTTAGGAGCTGGTTAAATGGACATTGGAAACCCAGAGTGGAAAGGTGGAGTGTGCTGTCACAGTATAAGGAGAGCAACTAGGGTCACATGACAATGTGTGTATACATTTTTACATAAGAAACTAACTGTAAACTTTCGCTTAAAGCACAATTAAAAAAAAAGAAAATGATGTTGTTTAAAAAATAATAGTCAAGGTCTTTCCAATTTGTAATAAAATTAGCCAATACTCTATTATAAAACTGGCTGTTCATAAAACTTAATGGTAAGCATTAAAATAAAATTAAAATAAATGATATTTAAATAGCTTTGCCCCCAGAAGGATAACAACTATCTGTGTATACATCTGATTCAAATAGCAGAAATCAACCAGGGCTGCCACTGAATTCTGACCTAGAATACTTTCTAGGAAAAGCACAAGAGGCAAAGACTTCAGTAGGCAGGCCTTCTGTCAAGGCAGGCCTTCTGTCAAGGCAGACCTATTCGGTCTTTATTTAATTTTATTGTGCTTTAGGTGAAAGTTTAGAGCTCAAGTCAGTTTCTCATTCAAAGATTTATACAGATATTGTTTTGTGACATTGGTTGCAATCCCCGTAATGTGACAGCACTCTCCCCTTTCCATTCGGGTTCCCTGTGTCTGTCTGTCTAGTTTTCCTGTCCCTTCCTGCCTCCTCATCTTGCTTTTGGGCAGGAGTTGCCCATTTGGTCTCGTATATCTGATTGAACTAAGAAGCACATTCCTCACATGTGTTATTGTTTGTTTTATAGGCTTGTCTAATCTTCGTCTGAAAAGTGGGCTTCGGGAGTGGCTTCAGTTCTGAGTCTGCAGGCTGTCTGGGGGCCACAGTCTCGGGGGTTCTTTCAGTCTCTGTCAGACTAGTAAGTCTGGACTCTTTTTTTTGAATTTGAATTTTGTTCCACATTTTTCTTCCTCTCTGTCCAAAACTCTCTATTGTGATCCCTGTCAGAGTGGTCGGTGGTGGAACCCAAGCAGCATCTAGTTCTTCTGGGCTCAGGCTGGTAGAGGCTATGGTTTATGTGATCTTTTAGTCCTTTGGGCTAATATTTTCCTTGTGTCTTTGGTTTTCTTCATTCTCCTTTGCTCCAGATGGATTGGGACCAATAGGTGGCTGCTTGTAAGCTTTTAAGACCCCAGACACTACCAACCAGAGCAGGATGTAGAACGTTTTCTTTATGAATTATGTTATGCCAATTGACCTGGATGTGCCCTGCTATTTGGTTTTTAAGCTAAACCACAATTCTAACAGCATTTTCATGGAAAAAATATTCATAAATACAAATTTTTTTTTTAAATCAAGGTATGAAACTTTATTATACTGAAAATCAAAATTGATTGATTGATTAAACTATGCTTAGGCATAAAAGGGACAAGAGTGTAGAGTGGTAGAAAAGGGTTATAAATATACCTGCAGGTTCTCAATGCAAAACTGATGTCCATACATGTCAATAGCTGATAGGAAAATAGACTCTACTTGGTTATGGCGAAGCTCATATGATGGCAAATGAGAGGCAATAAGAACCTGGAGTGAGAGCAAAATAAGAAGCGTAAGTTCCTGAGGGAGTGATTATTCTAGGCTCCTATTAGGCAGCTCTGATATAAAAGCAATAAATATAAATCTTAAGTGCAAGCATCAAAGATAAAACAGAGACCAAGTAAAACAACTTCTAGGTCCCGTAACATAAAGCCAATGCCACCAAATACAGAATCTCAGTTGACTCTCACCATGATTTGCGTTGTGGGCGATTTCCCGTGGGGGTAGGGGGAAGGGAGAGAAAACAGCTTCAATCAAGTTCCAACAGTGCATGTGATTTACCATTGCAAAGCTGCTAGTCCTGGGGACTGCATGACTAGCTGTTAACTGGGAATCAGATCTGGCAGGGAGCAGCTGTGGGGAAGGTGGTTGCAGCAGATCTAGCTAGCTTTCTGCAACTTAGAACTAGAAAGAAAGACTAGGAAAAGCTGCTCTGACAATCCCAGGTACTCAACACCCAAGAAGATGTCAGGAAGTAACACCAATACATATGAGGGGCAGAGAGAGTGAAAGCAGTGTCATAAACAAACAGGGACACAGTAGGACTTGAATCCCTCAGCAGGTCACTGAGAGGTTCAGTAACTCTGAGTAGTTCACTGACATGGATACAAGTGTAGAGAAAGTAGAAGGTCACTGAACAGCTTCAAATGCTGCTTCCTTGTTGATGCCCATGCACTGAGACACAAAGGAAGCGCCAGCTCATGGCTTCCCTGCTGAAACCTTTTGGAATGGAAATGAAGACTGCAGGGTGAAACCAACTGGACTTCTCCGCGGTTGTTCTGATTGCTAGAGACTAAGATTCATTTCATTATCTTTGTTTTCCACACTTGATTTTTTTCTTATACACTTAAAAGTTTTCATCTGCCTCCAAGCTCCCTTTGGGAAGTCAGAAATAGAGTCTATTTCCTTCCCTCAGTTTCCTTTCCTCCACCTAACCCTGGTTTACTATCACAGGATTACAACGGAGGGTAGGGAATGACACCAGGATTTTTTAATGGGGAAAGGGCTCCATTTAGTAAGACTCATGCTAATCTTTTCCCTTCTCTTTAAAAAATATATACCACATGAAAAAAATTTGTTCTGAGGGCAATACAATATACATAGAAAATTGCATGCTCTTCCTAAGGTGACTGAGTTAAAAAAAAAAAAAAAAAAAACTCATTGTGTCTAGGACAGCCCAACCTATGAAAACCATTCCTCCTTCACCAGAGCCAACAAATGCCCTTACCTGGCGTGCTCGAAGTGCCACTTTAGCATTGGTGGTCTTACTGAGTTGGGTTAGTTCTGTGAGGATATTCAGTAGCTCATCAGTGAGAGTAGGGTCTCGGCCACACAACTGATCCTGATTGTTAAAGAACATACACATACACATTAAAAAGAATTGAGGTGAACAGGACTTTGAAAGGGGAAAGAGAATAAAATCAAAGTAGACATAGCTGGATTAACAAGAAAAGGCAAAATTCCTGTTATCTTTATCCTAAACAAGTGGTTAAGGAGATCCCATAGAAGGCGGCTGTTAAGAAGAAGCCCAAATCCCTCAGCCATTCAGATTTAAAATTCCTAATGTATTTCTTTATAAATCAACACTAGTCCGTTTAACATGCAGAAGAAATCATCAGAGACCATTAAAAGGGGCCAAAGGGATTCTGAGTAAGAAACAGCAGATGATATCTCAAAGTTTTAAGAGGCTTTAAATAATATAGGGACTAAACTGGACTTCTGGCTCCCTCTCCCACTTTCGGAAAGAAGGCAATATTAAAAAAAAAGGAACCACTCTTCGTGGTTGTCATTCCACAAACCAAATGTTCAGTATCCCAAGAGGGTGCAAAACAAACACACAAGAGCAAACTATTCACTTATAAACGCACACTAAATAAAAACAGCATTTCACATTCTGGCAATTCTCTATTCAGCATTTATCCTCTCGCTATACCAAGAATCACTTCACCATATCTAAATATGGTCAATCCTAGCTGGATTAGTGGGGGGAAACAAGCTCATATTATAGAACCCATGCTTTATTCAGTATTGGGTCCCTCCTTTTGTAAAAATTTAAAAATGTCTTTATAAAACTCCTATCATATTTTGACAGAAAGACTTCTTCTGGAGTCCAGTGGAGTATCAGTTTACTCCCTAAAATTTATATATTATTCATGCAATTTTCATCTAAACTGATAAAACCGCAGATTTGGTTTTTATAAATGCTTTGTCCTTTTTGAATTTTACAGAGCTATTTGTAGCAGTAGTTCTTAAGACCACATTATATAAAATATACATATTTAGGTATAGTGCCCTCTACCTGGGAAATAACCACTTTTATATTTTAGTAAATCTTTACTCTCCCATTACTATGAATGAGACATGAAGACAACAAAATCCCAAAGGGCCTTCTTGTTGCTGACTTTTAATCTTCTCCCTACCTTTGATTATCAGCCCTTTTCTTGAAGAATCTCCATTTCAGGGTTACTTTTCAGAGTCCTTTGTCACAGCACTACAAATAAATGCTTGGGACTTCTGGCTTTTGGGGCAGACATGCATTTACCAAAACACTTTTTCCAAAACCCCTACCATTTCCACATCACAAAGTAAATACTTTTGGAATACTCAACCCAATTATGCTATTAAGATGACTTCTCAAACACTGTCAAGCAGCAAATACTTTCTGATTCCCAATCTATCAAGTAGTGGTCTGTCTGTTCCAAGTGTCCAGAGTGATAAAATACATTATGGGGTATATAGTTAAGGAAGGAAGAATATTGTTTTCACCCATTTAAGACAGGGACTTCACTCATCTGAGTGGGAAGAAGAAATGCTGCTGTTAAAGTGAGATCCAGGGTTCTGCTGAACATCTAGTCATAGCTAAAGGACTGGATCCACTGGTCCTAAGACATAAAAGCAAAGGAGAGGGAGAAATGCAACTAAGCCTCATTTTTTTGCTGAGAACTAATGAACAAAATAGAATTTAAAGGGAATACATAAAATCACCAAAGACAAGACCATAAAAAGACAGAAGGAAAGTATGGATAAATTATAGTGTGCAAAGAAGCGAAAGTAAGTTTTCCCTACCTAAACCCCTCTCTACTTAATGTTCCTAATGGAACAAACAAACAAAAAACAGTTGCTGTTGAGTAGATTCTGACTTATGGCAACAAACCCATGTCTGTCAGAGTAGAACTGAGCTCCACAGGGTTTTCAATGGCTGATTTTTAGGAAGTAGATTGATCGCCAGGCCTTTCTTCCAAGGCACCTTTGGGTGGACTAAAACCTCCAACCTTTTGGTTAGCAGCTGAGCACGTTAACCACTTGCACCATCCAGGGATTCCATAATGTTCCTAACAGAAAAACGTACTCCTTTCTGAGGTACTCATTTCAATCATCAGAATGATTCACTGAAAGATGTAAAAACATAACAACGGTCCAGGGTAGTACCACAACTCAGCTACTCTGCAAACAGCCAGAGTAAAGTCTCAACATTAACAACAAAAGTCAACGTGTCAAAATAAGAATACTAGTCATCTTCTCAATTTATATCAGATTTGATATGGAATGTTTCTCCTTTAAAGCAAATCTAGGTTTACCTTTTGAAATTAAACTAAAACAAACAAAAATGGAGTTACCCTCTTGCATAACTATAGATCATGCTTTAACTTAAAAAAAAAAAAAAAAAAAAGCAAAATGCTCAAAACAACTTTTTCATTTCATCCTTCCACTATGAGAGAAACGGAGTGAGAAAGGAGGTAGGCAAGAAACAGTATCTGTAAGAAAAGTGAAGCATGGATATTATCACCAGCTGACAATCTTCTGGGCTCCTTGTGACAAAGTACAGAAACCAGACCTTTCTGGGATGGGAAGTATCAAACACGGTATGAAAAAATCGCTTCTACCATTAGTTTATCCTGACTTAGAAATTTTCCACTCAAATACTATTTCCCCACTGTCATCAATAGTACTCAGAAAAAGACTAGCAATAGAAAATTATGTGTAGAGTAACTTTCTCAACCCTCTCTTGTCCTTGACCTAAACATAGTGTTTAGGTCCTGAAAGAAACCACTGGGGATAAAGGACCATCCTGTTCTTCAGAACCACCCATCCTAAGATGCAAACATCCAACAGAAAGCTTACGGTCCTTCATTCTAGAAGCAGGCTTACTTTGGGTAACTGGACAGCCCATCTAATCTTGGTGAACATTTTGTGACAATGCCATTTGACGATGGCTATGTCAGTCCTAGTGGTGCCATGGTTAAGTGGTTTAAGAACTTGACCGCTAACCAAAAGATCAGCAGTTTGAACCCACCAGCCGCTCCTTGGAAACCCTATGGAGCAGTTCTAATCTGTCCTATAGGGTCGCTATGAGTCAGAATCGACTCAACGGCAGTGATTTTGGTTTGTTTGTTTTTTTTTAATGTCAGCAGATGTGTTTCCTCAACATAAAGAGGTTCATTTAAAAAGACTACCTGCTGATTTGGGGATTACAGGTCACTTGCATAAATATGTAGGCCCAAGTGAACATTATTACCCAGCAATGATTAAGATTGGTACAACACAGTTATTTCTTGCTTTTATTCTTGACCTGGATGGTGGCTAACTACTGGGGACACCTTAAATCTGCAGAAATATACTAAACATGCTTATGTGCCAGCACCACAGCCAATGTTAAGCAAATGACAACGAGGAAAGTCCAATACAGTTCAACCTGCTCTTAGCGCCCTAGGCATGAAATGCCCCTGAGGAAGGCAATTGTGAATGAAAAGAATGTGACCTAACATGTAACGCCTTCAAGACATTAACTTGTTCAGCTGGGTGAGGCACTAATCCCAGTGTCAGTAATGAACTGGTAGCTTCTTCCAGCCATCACAGCTGGACTTCTGGACATTCCAAGAATGTCATGAAATAGGTCTAATAAAATATTGTTAATATCACCCTTACTCAGCAAACTTGGGATCACTGTGAAAGACTTTTCTTCTTTACTTACATATTGGACAAGATTATTTGCATGTTGAGAAGGAAGAATGTACGCTGACCAACTTTTGAAATGCTTCCTGTCTAAACCAAATCGAAGGCTGATATGCATAGCATTATTCATAAGGAAGCATGTTCATGTGGACCATACCAGAAATAATAATAAGCAGTTGAAATAGTATACTAAGAATCTAAGTGGCTATAGGATATATACTTTTTTATCTAGGCACTATGCAGATGTTGATACTTTTCATTTTTACTAATTGCTTAGAAGCCTTTGGATGGTGCAAAAGGTTAAGCGTGCGACTATCAGCAAAAAGGCTTGCAGTCTGAACCCAACCAGAGGAGCTTCGGAACACAGGCCTGGTGATCTGCTTCCAAAAGGTCAGATCCCTGAAAACCTTATGGAGCAGTTCTACTCTGCACAGCTCGGGTGCCAGAGTCAGAATCAACTCGCTGGCAATTAACAACAACAACAAATAGCTTAATTTCGCTAAGCAGTCCCTGAAATATCTCTAAATAGACACAAACAAATTATTTTGAGCTCTAAGTTTTTGCCTATGAAGTTAAATTTAAGAAATAAGAACTTTTAAAAAATAAATTTACTATTGGCCTTCCAGACTTTGTTTTCACTTGTAGCACAATGTTTCCTACTTGGAAGAAGCATGATGAGACGTGAGCATTCTACTTGATGTTTTGCTTTGCAGCTAGGGTGAAAGATGAGAAGAAACCAGCGCAAACGTCCTTGAGGCAAGCTACCAGTAGGCAAGTTATGGTAACACTAGGAGGGGATGAAGGTACCTCTTCAACCTGAAGCAGCCCAACATCCCCAACATTGATTCTCAAGACTGATTTTATTTTATCCTTCTTCTAAGTTCATAAGTACACCATCAACATTCCTACTTCTAGAAAGCAGAGACTGGAATTCAGGGCATGGAATCACCAATCAGGAAGCCAAGGTAAGCAAAGAAAGAGGAACTAGCAAAGAACTTAAGCTGGGGGAATCACAATGGCACCAGGTCTAGGTGACCATCTGCAAAAGACAGTGAGACCTATAGAAACAGTAACCCAAACAACTAAAATGGCTTTTATCCAGCTACTACCAGCATTAATGCAGGTGTGTGTGTGTTGGGGGTGGGTGGGGATCTGACTATTGTCAAAGAAGAAAGGAGATGTCTGGTGTTCAGTAATGTCAAATCAGAAAAGAGCACCTTCTGAGATTTTGACCCTGCTCCGTAAGTCACTGCTAGCGGATCCTGTGCTCAATCCAGTCAATTAACTTCTTGATTTCTGAATCTCTGAGATGAGTGTGAAAATAACCAATAATTCAAAATAAATTAACGATGTCAAAAGCCTACAGATGCTACTTAAGTTTACTAAGTTTTGTTTTGTTTTTAAAAGAAAAATAAACAAAAGGACAAATCTGTCTTCCTGGTTCACATCTTCAGTCTTCCTCTCCTCCTTGTCCTGTTCATCCAAACCCAAACACTAACAATGAGCTCTTTTCTCCAAAGAGCTCAGCTTGCTGGAAAGAAAGTTTGGGTCCCATCCATGCAGGTAAGAAATAATCAGGATGACAAGATGGGGGGAGAAAAAGAACAGAAGCAAGTCAGAGTCCCATTGGCTTCTGCCTGTCCTGACTGGCAAGAGCAGAAAGCAAAGCCTCAAACCAGTTCTCTGACAGGGCCCAACGCCTCTGCAGCACCCCCCGTGTAATTACACACTTGAGTGACTGGACTCTGAAGAAAATTGAAGGCCTGAGCTCCGAACAGCTGCCATTTTCTCTCTCCATCACACCAGCGTGATTACTTGAGAAATGAACAGCCCCGGCTCAAAGCTACTCCAGAATTCTCAGAGGAAATATGGCTCCGTGTTCCAATAATGAGATTCTTAAGGCAAGCGTTACTTACAATCACTCCGCAAAAGGAGCGCGCCGAGCCCCTATATCTTACAAATTAGAATTTAAGAAACCCAGCGACAGTCTTGGACGATCATTACTCTTCTGCTGCTCCAAGGATTCTGGGCTTTGGTCTATTTTTAGTGCAGAAAACTGTTAGGTTCTTAAAAAGGTAATCATAATAAAATGAAAAATCCACCATAATTAGCTTCCAATAAAGGCAAATTCTGCCCCATTTTAGGCCCGAACTGACAGATTCCTCTACCCCTTCATCATTACCCATTTCTGCCAGAAAGTCATGGCTTTATTCAAATAAGAATTAACAATCCTACAATAAATTTTTAAAAATAACTAAATATTCAGAGACTTCTTTTCCCTCTGATTGAGGGGGAAGAAATTCTTCCCTGAAATCTGCCACTTGAGAAAGTTGAAATATTACACAGTGCTGATATATATATATATTTTTTTCTTTCAAATGCATTTCTTGTCTCCTCCACTGTCTAGTCATTCTAGGCTAGAAAAGGTAATGAACTCTCCTAGTAATTAAATATTTTAAAAAGTAGCTATTCTAAAAAAATGTTATCTACAGTTAAACAGCTAGGCCAGGAACTAAATGAGTGGCATTGTTGTTAACCAGAGACATAGTTTAGACTCAGGCTATTGAAGAAAAATCCTCTCTTAAAACGTGAGTTAGGTAGTTTCCCTTGATTCTGAAATATGAAATAAAAAATGGCAGCAAAGATTTATCTTTTTTTTCCTCCAAGAAGAAATGGTAAAATTAAGGTACCAAGAATGCCAATGCCACAAAGGGACAAAAAAGGAAACTCTCTAAAAATGAAAAGTACTATAGTCCCTTAAAAAGACAAACATGCAGTAGCAAAGCAACTGTTCAGGACCATGGGGTGGAGGACTCTAAGAATAATCCTATTGTTCACTAGAGTTCTAGAATTAACTCAGTCAGAAGGATCTAAAAGTGAAGGACTTGCAAATCATTTTTAAAAATCCTTAAGTCCATAAAAATTCTACCCACTTGTCAAATGTACATCACTCACATTCACATTTACCAGTCTTGTCCCTCATGTCCACTTTCGGCTAATTCTCATATTACTAGGTTATGACGACCACCGTATATATCGACTATCAATACAATAATCTCAGCTTAGATTTTCATGTAAATAAAGCAAAAAGGGACCAAAGAAGTTGCAGAATATATTAAATTTCTTTGGGCCCTCCTGGATATCTAACAGTTTTGTTTTTCGTTTTTTAAAAGTTTTGACATGAGAGCCATTGTTCATAACCATGGAACAAAGCAGTTATAGTGGAAGAGTACACTAGCTCGATAAGACTACGTCTTAAAGCTACTGTTATGAGTGACAACAGGAATGGATGGGGAAGCACAGGGCCTCTCTAAATGGAGTCAAGAGATTTGAGTTCCTGTGCATGATTATATGCATAACAGCCAGAATAGTCCTTTCCTAACTGGATCAGGTTCCTTCAGGTTAAAGACAGAGGAAGATCCGAGAAAATGTTAACCCACAACTCAAGCCCTACTCATCCCACAATTGCAATAGACAATAGCTTTCTCTCTGACCACAGCCATCAGAAGGAGAAAATGCTTTTTTTCCCCATATCATCAACCACGCTTCCAGATCCTGAAGAATGAACTCACAATAAGCATCGTGACCAGAAGATTCTTCTTGGTGACTTGTGCATGAGAGAAGATGTAGTTCAGTACAGTGTTCATGTCACTCTTGTTCTCCTCCCGTAAGGCGAACACACATTTGTCATAGTGACCTGCAAGCAGCAAAAAGAATTGTTCTCCCATGTATGAACGTTCATATTTACATGCCTTTTTTTTTCTTTTTTAATGTCTATAATTTCCCCATTAGCAGTGAGAAGAAACCTCTTGAATTTTCTTGGAAGGATTTGTACAGAACTGATAGTGTGATTTACTAAAAAGGAATGCCAGACTAGGAGTCAAGCAATCTGGATATAAAACCTAGGCTCAAGGCCTAGCTCTGTTACCAATTTTCTATGTGCTCCCAGGCAAATCACTTTACCTACTGACCTCAATTTTATTATATTAAAAAAAAATTGGGGGGAGGGTGTGCCTTGAATACTAGCGGTTTGAGAATAACTCCAGTCCTACCTATATTCTAAACTCTCTCATTTAGCTTCCTAGAATGACTTCCTTAGAAGAAAGCGTTCTGTTGCTTAAAAAAAGAAATTTCAATACCATTAACCTCGATAATATTTAAAGTCTATAGCTTGAGATTCTGGATTCCATGTCTAACTCACTGAAAATATTTCATCCTAACTGATAGGAACAATTTTAGCTTAAAAAAAAAAAAAACAACCCTAACACACCAAACAAACATCAATATCTATAAGAAGTTGTGGCTGCCAGCTCTAGAATCAGCACTTTTCCCTGTAAGTCCATGAAACAGCTAAGCAATACCTAGGAATTCCAAATCCAAACTAAGGCACAGAATAAGGAGAACCTTGCATTAGACCAAAAGGTCTATAGGGAAACTACAGTTATGTATATTTTCACTGGCCTTTCATAAGGCCACTTGGGGCAAGTTAGTGCTGGGAGGAAAGCTGTGCCTTGCAATAGAAGCATAAGCATCAGGTATACTATAGTGATATCTACCATGGAGTATCAGTAATATTCAGGTCTTAAGAAAACAGCTTACCTCAGAATTAAATTTCCAAGTAAAGAGGAATTAGTGTTTGAATATTCTCAAGGGTCAGAATTTACGAAACCATGAAAATAATAAAGGATTATCACCTCAGTTCAGATTCTGTGTTGAGTTACAAATCAGAACATTGGTGTTCAAACTGCACTACCATGGGTTCCTAGAATACTGAGGACGCTCAAACAGGGAAATTCTGCTTTTATCTGTTTTAAATATTACAGACTGACACCAGGTTTTATTTCCAAAAGAAACTAAAAAATGTTTGAAAAGTAGTGGATTGCAGTATCTAGACAGCCACCAATTTCATAAAAGACCATTGAGAACAAAATGGAAACTGTTTAGAAATGGGTTGTCCTTTATAAATTCACCTTTCTCCCTACTGAGACTTAGCTTTGAAGTGAAAGCAGAAATGTACCTAGACCATAGGAACTACTAGGACCAAAGGAAATAAAGAAAATACATTCACTCTTGGGGGGAAGGGAAACGCTAACAGAAAGGAAGCAGTGACACCAAGTATACCCTTTTTTTAAAGCTTTCTATTGTAAAATATACATACAAAAGAATGTTGAAAACACATACTAACAATTGAAATGATAAACACCCATGTAACTCATCTTTCTTTAGACAGATCCAATAGAAAATTTTTAGTACCTTAGAGGGTCCCTACGTGCCCCTCCTCAGAGACAACTACTGAGCTGAATTTTCGTTAATCACTGCTTTGCTTTTCTTTACATTTACTACTAATGTGTGCATACAGTTTTTTCCTGTTTTTGAACCTGATAAAAATGGAATCATTCTGTATTGATTCTTTTGTAACTTGCATCTTTCCTTCAACATTATGTCTTTAAAATTTATCCTTTTGTTCATGTGTGTACTGTGGTCCACCCATTTTCACTGCTATACAGTAACCCACTGTTTAAGAATTCAATTATTTACTCTATTGTTAGAAATTTGGATTATTTCCTGTCTTTTCTGCTATTATGAATAATGCTTCCACAAACATTCTTGCATATGTCTCCTAGTAAACATGTGTAGGCGTTTCTCTAGCATATATTATCTAGAACTGAAATTTCTAGGTTCAGAAATATAACTGTGTTCAACTTTATCAGGGTTTGACAAACCATTTTCCAAAGTAGTTGTACCAGTTTGCACTTCTACCAGCAGTAAGAGTATGGTCTTTTTAATTTTTGCCAATGAGAGGTAATGGAATCTCACTGTGATTTTGGTTGACATTTCTCTGATTACTAATGAAATCAAGCATCTCTTCATAAGTTTATAGATCATTTGTGTTTCCTCTTCTGTGAAATATCTTTCTATATCTTTTGCCTATTTTTCTTTTAGTTGTCTATTTCTTATTGAGTCACAGCAGTTGTCTATATATTCTAGATACTAGTCCTTTGTTAACTGCATGTTTTACAAATACCTTCTCCCACTTTGTAATTTGTATTTTCAGTCCCTTTATGATGTCTTCTGATAAACAGAAGTTCTTAAGTGCAGTAAAATCAATCTTTTCTCTTGTAGCTTGTACTTGATGTGCCTTGTATAACAAAATCTTCTCTCTTCTGAGGTCATGAAGATATTTTTCTATTGTTGCTGTGATTGAGTTGGCCCCCAACTCATTGTGACCCCATGTGCAACAGAACAAACGCTGCCCAGTCCTGCACCCATCCCCATGATCAACTGTGGCAGCCTTGCCTTTAATACATGTTTATGTCTTTAATTTATCTGGAATTAACTTTTGTGTGTGTGGTACATGGTAGGGACTTTATTTCTTTTTCTTCCTTTTTTGCAAATGGATAACCCATTTCCCCAGTATCATTTTTTGAAAAATCTATCCTTTCCCTATGATCTACAATGCTTTCTCTGTCATAAATTTTCTTTCATATATGTATGGATCTGTTTCTAGGCTCTCTCTTATGTCCCATTGTCGAAACCCCTGGATGGCACCTAACAACAACAACAGCAATATTATAATCTCTGATCAACATGGCTTTACATTAAATCTTAATATCTGATTGGACAAATCCCTTCACCGTTTATTTCTTTAGGGGTATCTTGGTTATTGTAAGACTTTTGTTTCATGTACATTTTAGAAGCAGCTTAACAAATTCCATGAAAAAAATCCTAGTAGGATTTTTATTGGAACTTTGATTAATCTATAGAGAGAACTGACACCTTTGCAATAGTGTATACTCCAACGAAAGACCATGCTATATCTCCATTTAATTTGATTTCCTTTAATAGTGTTCACTAATTATAATTTTCTCCAAAAGATGCTTGCATATTTTTTGTTAGATTTATTCCTTGGTATTTTGTATTTTTGACTGCTATTTTTCATGGCACAGTCTTCTGAATTGATTTTTTAACTGATTGCCCTAATATAAAGAAATGCAATTGAATTTTGTGTGTTGATTTTTATATACAGTAACCAAGTTAGACTCTTAATAATTCTAGTAATAAATCTGTAGATTCCTTGAGGTTTTCTAGATAGACATCATATCATGTTCAATAGTGGCAAATTTGTTTCCTTACTTCTTTCTAGTCCTTGACTTTTAATTCTATTTCTTGTCTTACTGCCCTGGCTAGGACCTCCAAGTATAATGCTGAACAGAAGCAGGGATAGCAGGTGTCCTCGTCTTATTCCTAATCATAAAAAGAATACTTTCAACATTTTACCATATATATGATATTTTGTATAGATTTTTGTGGATGCCCTTTATAAAATTAAGGAAGTCCCACTTTATTCATAAGTTGCCAAGAGTTCATCATGAATGGATGCTAAATTTTGTCAAATGCTTTTCTTCTCCATCTCCTGAGATAATGACAATGTTTTTCCACCTTTAATCTATGAATTAATTGATTTTTCCAGCATTAAATCAATCCAACTGGGTTTCCACGTATTATGTTATACACTGCTGGATTCTGTTTGCTAATATTTACTTCAGGATTTTTTGCTGTTCATGAGCGACAAAGCCATCCTTTAAAGGATACAAAAGGGATCAGAATAGATAAAAGAAAATTTTAGGTAATGTTTCAAATTCTGTGGTTTTTCACTGCCATCTTGTGGCAGGAAGCAGTATCAACAGTACACAGCTTTAAAATCTCAGCCAGGGTATTTCACACTTAAGACTGTATACATCATTTAGCGAAGCTCTTCAGAGAAAGCCAGGGATAAATTCCACCTAAATGATACACTGAAAAGTACTGGAAATATGGGCTCTTCCCAGATGCCTGTGGTTCAATTCATGGATTAGCTGTTGAGAGGCAAGTCCTTCTCAATTTCAGCCTGGTCATGACTCAAGTTTCACTACACAAGGTCAAGGAGATGTCAATAGGTAATTCTAATCTCTACTAGAAAAATTATCTCAGTCCTTTCCCAGAAGCACACTGGATTTACAATCTCATCAAGATGCGTTCTGCAGTTGTTCTTTCTTTGGAGCTAGTGGGATATGGAGGTTTGGTTTTCAAGGAGTGGGGAAAAGAGAAACTGTTTGTTAATGGTAAGTATTGGTGACAGGATGAACTGGCTTAGCTGCTAGCCAGTCCTGTAAGTATAGATTGGGTTCGTCACCAGAATCAGAAGCTACTCAGATAGAGTTCTCAGAAAGAGGCTTACCATTCTGGAATTGAGTCTCCACTCGCAGATACTGCCGGAGCAGATCCATCACCACAGCCTTCATGTGGCCTCGGATGCCACTTCGATACCTAGACAAACAGAAAGTCTCCACTGAAAAACCTGACAAGCCAACCCTATTAAATAATACACCCAGGGACCAAATTTATTTTCTAGACTTTCCACTGAACTGCTTTCCCTCTGAATATAGGGCAGGACAGGGACAGCCTACAATTATCTAACCTGATTAATTCAAATTTCAGGCTTAAGAGAAATCTGGCTATAGACAAGATTTTTTTTTTAAGTAAAAAAAGAGAACAGAAAAAAATAAAACCAAAAAAAAAAAAAAAAAGAAACAACCTTCACACACTAACATAACAGTGCCCTGATTCTACTGCTAAGTAGAAATTATTGCCACATCTTTGGAATGGCTAAGGCATATCTGAAAGATTTATAAAACGAGTATCTGAAAGATGAAAATCTCTGTGAATATCCCTCTAGCCCAATAGTTGGCTATATAAGCTAAGAGGAATAAATGTCATACTTGGTCCTGTGCCAGAAGAGTAATTAGAAACTTCATCAAAATTACAATGAAAAAGAAACAACAAAATTTCTGTGCTTTAAAAATTGATAGAAAGATGTAGAATAGAAAGAAATCAGAAATATTGAGTATGAGAGCTAACTCACAATTCTAAGATATTATTGGTACTTTCTAATTTACTTAAGTCAAACCCAAGGTAAACCTCTCCATGACTACTTAACAGAAAGAAAGGTATGATATGGATCAGTCTGGGAATCTGAAGAGACATGGAATTACCTCTGCACCAGTTGCACAATGCTCTGAGTGTTCATAAAGAAGACTTCTCGTTCAGACTTCCGGTTCAGTGTAGCTGCATGGCTATCTAGGATGTTGGCAATCTAAGGCATAAGAAAGGGAAAAATGAAGTCCAATCCCAAAAGGAACCCAAAACATCAACCTGTATAGCATCACTACTAGGAATCTTCTTAGTTACAACACAACACTTCCTACTATCTTTCACATGTTGGGAGCAGCTGGGAGTTATTGGGTATAGTTTAGGGGCTTGTGTTAGTTAAATAAACAAGTAGCTTTTCTCTCTTATTGTTCTTTCCAAGATGGACTAATGACTGCATCACTAAAACTACCACCCTACCAGAGGCTCTAACAGGCAAGATCTACTCAGTTGCCTAGCTTTACTCCCCACATGGATACCTGCTTTAGCATGCTGCTAAGGTAATAAAGAAGTCTCTAATGATAAAATTATGAATATCCCTCTACTTTACATTCACTAAAATACCTCTAATTAGGGCATGGCCAAAGTATGTTTCTCTCATAATCATAGATACTTTACATTTCACAGAGAGTATTTTCATTATTGTGCCTGTATCTTGAGGCAGGTTTTGTGAAAGGTACAATGCTTAAAACTGCAAAAGCACAACATTCAAAGAATAAGGAGGTTCGAAACAGGAAGGAATCCTACAACAAGAACTCAGTATTGGTAGCCAGTGGGAAATAATGGTGGTGTTATGCTATAAATACCTGTTGGCTGGGAAACTGACAGAGAACGGATGTAATGTTGCTAGCATATTGAGCCATTTCCTTCTTGATAGACTTCTCCACGTTTAGTGGGATACGGCCAGATACACTGGTCATAATATCTTGCAATTCTAGGAGAGGAAGGGAGGGATCTCTGAGGGTCTTCATCAACCGCTCTACCCAGTCTTTTACCTAAGGAGAAGGAAACAATAAAACAGGATCCAGATAAAGTTAACATAATCCCCAAATAAAATATCGGAATTCACTAACACACAGTGCCTACTTTGAAATTGCAATATAAGCATCTAACTAAACCCTGTCCTTGCTCTCTGGTTTAAAAGAGTAATCCCAATTAAATGTGGAGTCAATGACGAAGATAAGAATCAAGGATTTAAAGACTTCAAATCCCATAACAAAGGGTGAGAGAGTTTCAGGCCAAACAGCTCTTTCCTTCCTTCTAAAAAATGCTTATGAGACTTTAAACTATCTTGGAGACAAAGTACCCCATTTGTACATCCCTTCTCTGAGAGAAGTGATTCATACTCTGCTGCTGAAGAAAGGATCTGGAAGGCAGTATCCATTCATTACGTTGACCAGATTATCCAGGACATAGTGGAAAACTCGGTGGAGCTTCTCCCCTCTGAGTGCAGTGCTGTGGATCCGTGGCAGACAACCTGTGTGAAGCTCAGCCTGTCAAACCCAATAAGAGATGAAGTCATCCACTATCTTCTATTCAGGGAACAAAGGCATCACTGCAACTCAGAGTCATCATTCAAAATCAAGATATCCCTTCACCATACCCAGCTACCAGGAGTAAAGTTAAGGGAGGCAGCATCATGAGGAAATTAGACAATCTCAGTAGCCTAGTAACTCTTACAAAACTCTAGTTCCATGGTACTATAAGCAAAATACAAGGTATATCAACAGGAATAAAAAAAGAGCTTAAGAAAAAACTGGCAAACCAAGCACTGAAATCACTTGCTCCTCTAAACTACCCCTGCCATATCCTTCACCTCCTGCAGAGCAATATTCAGAGTACCTTCCTGCTCACCTGCTGGACCTTGCTGGGGTTGTCCAACTGCAATTTGGCTATTACACAGCCAGGGTCAAGAGCTGCTCCAGGCCGCTTGACATAATGGACACAGCCAGACTCTGCAGCTATCAAAGTCATCACCATCTTCATCACCTATAGTGAAAAATAAAAATTAGAATCTGATCTCTCTCTTCACAGAAGAATGACTTTAAGAGATCATTTTATCCCTCAGCATCTAAATTGATCCATACCTAATTCAATCTGGAAAAACAGGAATCTTTCAAAATCTCCTATAGACTACAAAGGCAAGCAATTAGATAATTTCTCCCAGGACCCAGCTTTAGGGATTAAGGACACTTACAGACATTTATCTTGTTTCTAACTTTTAAATCCATTTTGCCACAGTTTGTGTTTTCACTTGTTCTGTACTTAGAAGTGATGAACAATTTAGCCTCCTTATGCCAGTGGCTCTAGCCTCTTACGCTCAGACAGTCTTGTCTACCTAAGATGTCTAGGTCATTCTTTACTCCTCTTTCTCACTTATCTACCAGTTATCAAGACCAGGCAAATACATCTTATAAAACTCTTTCTTGCCACTTCTTTAGTTTAGGCCCTCCTTTCTGGCCTAGTGTACTTCAAAAACCTCCTAACAGATTTCCCTACCTATCATTTTGTATCTCCTTCCTATACATCCTCCAAAAATCATCTAGAACCCAAATCTCATCATGCCACTTTCCTGCTTAAAATCCTTCAATTACTTCCCATATCCTTCAAGAGAGTCTCAACTTTTTAGTATGACTTATAAGATTCTTTGTGGTCTCACGTCCGATTGTCTCTTTAGCATCTTTGCTTGTCACTTCCCTATTAAACCTTACCCTATTCTCAAGCAGTACCAATTTGCAGCTCCCTAAATACACCACTCTCTCTTCTTCTGTGCCTTTTGTACATGCTGTTCCTTAGTGTTAAACACTCTTCTCTGCCCTTCGCCTGGTCTATTACTACCTATCTTTCAAAACTAAGAACGAACATTTCCTTTTTCAGGAAGTCTTCTTTTATTACCCATCTATAACCCCTCCACCCTCATTTGGGTTAGGTGGCCTTCTGGACTCTGTGCCTACCTGTCTCACAATTCATCACATTGCATTACTTGTTTGTTTTGTATCCCACTCCATCTACCACCATGTTTACTCTGTATAACTAGCACTTAGCATAACACCTAATATTCAACAAGTGTATCCATTTTTAGCACTAGCGATTCCTCCATCTGTCAAGAAAAACCTAGAACTTTTTACTTGTTTTTAAAATCTTGAGGTTCACAACCCCAATTAAACCAACTCATACTCTTTCTTATCTAATACTCTTCAGTCCTAGTCCATTCCAGCCAATCTTTTTTTTCCCTTCCCTCCCATGACCCGACAGCCCATTCACCACCCTGACCTCAATCTCAGCATAGCACTGGCCAGCAAACACATGGCCTCCATCCTCTACAACGTACTGGATTAGCTTCCCAGCAGAAGGTGAGCGCATCACTGATGGGTCATTCTCCTTCTCAAATACGCAGGTTTTATTGCCAATTGTGATGCGATACCTAGGAGATAAGTGGAAGTATGTAAGCCAGTAAAGAAACTCAGATGTAAAGGAATACGGTAAAATAACATAAATCTTTAAAAAAAAAAAAAAAAAACCTGAAAAGTTTATCACACACACACACAATATTTGTTTACAATGCCAAATAGGCAAAATTTCCTTCAGTAAGGATTAGATTAAATACATCACAGTAAACCAAAAATAACGAATTGTCGTCAAGTTGATTCTGACTCATAGCAACCCTACAGGACAGAGTAGAACTGCCCCATAAGGTTTCCAAGGAGTAGCTGGTGGATCTGAACTGCTGACCTTTTGGTTAGCAGCTGTAGCTCTTAACCATGGCACCACCAGGGCTCAATTGCTAGCCACTGAGTCAATGGAGTAGAACTGCCTCACAGGGTTTTCCAGGAAAATCACCATGCCGAGTGGCTGGTTGGTTTGAAACCCCGGCCTTGTGGTTAGCAGCCGAGCTACTTAACCACTGTGCTACCAAGAATCCTAAATCATGATACATCCATACAGTGGAACACTACGTGACCATTAAAAAAAACAGGGCCTATTTGCCTCCATGAACAACTGCCTCCTTTGCCATGAGACAAGAAGAACTGGATGTGCCCAGCTACCATTACTGAACATTTTGATCAAAGATTCTCTAGAAGAAGCTTGATCAAAAGGGAGAAAATGCAGAACAGAATTTCAAATTCTCATGGACTCCAGACTTCCTGAAGCCATGAAGGTTGGATGAACCCCTGAAACTATTGCCCTAAGATAATCTTTAAACCTTAAACCAAAAACATCCCCTGAAGTCTTCTTAAAACCAAATAACAGTTTAGCTTAACCAGTAAAAAATATCTGCCTCGAGCATTATACTCTTTTAAGAACTATCTATATGGGATCAAAGTGACAACAGCAACTTGAAAGATTAGATAGGAACCTTAGGGGACAGTGAATTTATGTTAATGGGTGAGGAAAAACTCAGAAAAGGAGGATGAGAATGGGAATGGTTGCACACCTCAAACAATGTAATCAATGTCACAAATGTACCTGTAGAAACTATTGAATTGGTGTATGTTTTGCTATGTATATTCTTAATACCAATGACAAAATAAATGAGATTAAAAACAAAAAACAGGACAACTCTATAAAAAAAACAAAACAAAGCAAGAAGATGATGATGTAGTAGCTAACATTTCTTGAGCCCTTAGTATGTCCCAGGAAATGTTCTAAGTGCTTTACATGTGTTAATTCAGTTAACTCACAACAACACAATGACTGGTGTTGAGCAGTCTTCAAGACAGGTTTAATGAAAAAAAAAGCAAGGTGCAGAATAACATTTAAAGGATGTTTTTTCTTTTGTGAATGTATTTAAGAGAAAAACACATCATGTACATATGTTTAACTTGTATATGCATACAAAATTTCAAGAAAAATATATAAGAAGCAATGGTTGCCCACAAAGAGAACTTATTTTTCATAGTATATCCACATCAGAGTGGTAGGGAGACATGGTTTTAATTGTAATCCTGGAATTTTCATTAAGTGCATGTATTATTTTTTATTATTTAAAAAAAAAAAAAAAGAGTACCAAAAAAGGCTTTGAAAAATCTCAAGAGTCAGTGACTATTAAGAGACTGACATAATGACCATCAAGTGGACCTCAAACAGCCACTCACCTGTCCACTTCCTCCTTCATGTATGTGGTATAGCTGCTGCCATCGTAGGACAAGAGCAGTCCTCCATCACTTAGCCGATGCACATCTACTTCCACACATGAGCCATTCATGATCACCACATATGAGTTGGGGGACTGTCGAGTCACCTGTAGGCAACAAGTACCAGGAAGAAAAAGTCAATGTGTCCCTCCCAGGTGGTGCCCCAGACAAAATTTCAGTATCTCAAAGATACAGGTAGAAAAGATCTGTCAGAGGGAAGAAATTCATGGCACAAGTGCTATTAGCATGAATGACTGTGGGCAGGGCTCAGTCCTGCCACAAGCTAACAGGGCTACCTTAGTCTCCCTGCTCTGGTTGTTCCCTGTCCCCCCTTTATCTCTGGGCTGTATACGTGAAATTGGGGAGAAATTAAAAGGTTTTCATAGAATCATCAAATACTGCTTCATGCTACTGACATAAATAATGACTGTAATTTCACTAATGTCCAGCCCCTACAATAAAGCAAATGTTTCCCCCTACCTCTTGACCTTTAAAGAAAGCAAGATAACAAAGAGACAAAAAGTAAGGTACACATGCTGAGTGAAATGTCAAAAGGACAAATATTGTACGATCCCATGTATATGAAATATCTAGAATAAGTAAATACATGGAGATAAATAAATATATTAGTGGTTACCAGGGGCTATAACAACAACCACCTGTTGCCATCAAGTTGATTCAGACCATAGAGACCCTATAGGACAGAGCAGAACTGCCTCAAGGGGTTTCCAAGGAGTGGTTGGTGGTTCAAACCGTTAATTTTTTGGTTAGCAGCCGCAGCTCTTAACCACTATGCCACTAGGGCTCCACCAGGGGCTATAGGGAAGTGGAAATGGGGAGTTACTGCTTAAGGGGTGCTGAGTTTCTGTTTAGGGTGATAAAAAAACATTTGGAAATGGATAGTGTTGATGGTTGCAAAACACAGTGAATTAATGCCACTAAATTGTACACTTAAAAATGGTTAAAATGGCAAATGTTTTGTTACATATATTTTACCACAAAATTAAAAAAAGAAAAAAAAAGATGTAAGCATCAGCAGGATTAAGCATACCTTAAGTACATACTTGACTCCCTCATAGATAAGTTCAACATCTACTGTATTTAGAAGTGTGTGAGCTGGAAGAACTTGACCCCTGAAAGAACAAAAATGTGAGAGACACTTACTTCCAGAAAATTCTGAAAGTTTATAAAGGAAGCTCAAAAGTTATTGATCGCAGCATTTCCTAGAATATCAAAAGCCTGAAAACAACCTATATGACCATCAGTAAGGGACTGAATTCACAAATCATGGAAGAGCCATATTATGGAATATTACACAGCCATTAAAAAAGAAAGATGAAGCCTTACATACTAATATGGAACACTCTCCAAAATATACTGCTAAGTGAAAAAAGCAAGGTATATAACAGTCTTAGAGTAGATTACCATTAGTGTTTAAAAAAAGGGGGAAGAGTGGGAAGAAACAACATTAAATGTACATGTTTTATAAGTTTAGGATATCTCTGGAAGATTACATAAGAACCTGGTAATACTGGTTGCCTAATGGGAAGGGAACTGGGTAGGCAGGGGACAGAGGTGAAGAGAATTTTCACTACATACTTTTTGTGCCTTCTGAATTTTGAACCATGTCAATGCATTGCCTCTTCTTAAAAATAAATAAAATTAAAGCTTAAAAAAATCAATAAAAACCCTAGTGCAATCAGTCCTCATCTCCTCCTGAATCAGCTGGGATTTTATTTGGGATCTTTAAAAAAAGAAAAAAAGGCTGTAGGCCATGGCTGGGTGGAGGTGAAAGGGGAAAAGGAAGGACATTACCAAAGAGGGAAACAATATCAAGAAAGACTTTTGATAATAACAGAGAGAGGGAGTGACAAACGATGAGAGTAAAGTTGTTAGTAATTGGTGAATCTGGGTAAAGAATACATAGTTCTTTGTACTATTGATGCAACTCTTCTGTAAATTTGAAATTAAAATACAAGTTTTAAAAATAAATTTTAAAAAGAACATTTAAAGAAAGTCTTGGACAGGAGATTGCACATGGCACATCTGTACACCAGTAGGGAAACCATTGAACTAAGGTAGAGACTGCATGTTGAGGAACAGAAACAAGGAAGACTGGACTGACAACCACCAGCTGCCCCTTGGAAACCCTATGGGGCAGTTCTACTCTGTCCTATAAGGTTGCTGTGAGTTGGAATCACTTGATGGCGAAGGGCTTTGTTTGGTTTGGTTTGGACTGACAAAAAGGGACCAAAGTACAGAAGAATTGAAAGTCACAGTGAGGAATTTAGATTTAATACAGAAGAAACATGGGAGCTGCTAAAGGTTTTACTGCATGAAAGTAACATAGTGAAAATATTAGCCATAAGTATTAAGTAACTGTGAAACCTCAGTTCAATTTTTAACATTTTGTTTCTTTTCTTCTCTTCAGACATCTCACAAAGCATTTGACAAAAGTCTAACAACAGAGAAGGAAATAAAATGCCTGTGATTAAAGTGCTTTAAAATGATTAGCCCCTGGACCATTTCTCCGAGGACTGAGAAGCAGAGCTTAGTCTCCAGAATCAGTGTTAGAAATTAGCTGAGGACCATACATGTCTGACCCTCTACTTGAAAGACTCATGAGGTCATCCTGAATATTGGCTTAAATTATTAACTCCTAAAATGTGTTATAGGTAATATATGTAAATTTAGGGTTCAAAGCTAGAGAAAACCATCAGATTTTTATCACCAGAGATTTGATGCTTGTACAGAATAAAAAGTTTACTTCAGCCAGATTCCAGTACAAAAAAAAAAAAAACCAACCTACTCTAGCTGTGATATAAACTAATCTATCAAAGCTACGGTTTAGAGTCTCAAAATAATTTGCAATAAATGCTTAATTTTCCTCTTCCTCCTCCCCCCAAGATCAGTGAATAACAAGTAGCACTCACAAACTGTCAGGAACAGACTTAAGAATAAACGGGTCTTTGAGCTTCAGTCCTATACTCGGAACCACTGGTTAGCTTGCGCAACCTAAAGGAAACAAAGCCTACCTTTCTAAGGAGTGAAGGAAGTTAGAGATGCTATTCCTCAGGCTAACATCTGCCACGTGGAGAGCTCCACACACAACTCCCAACATGGTGTCAGGTCGCTCCGCCTGAAAGGAAGAAAGAGCGTAGATTAAAAGCGTCATCACTTGGCATCATGCCCCTCAATTCAAATCAATCAAGTTTGCTATGAAAAAACAGCTAATATTGAAAATCTCCACCCTTATCGCCCAATTGGTTTTTGAGGTAAAAAATGAACACATCTAATTTTAGAATCTGAATACAGGCCTCATTTGAATAGAGATGAATGAAAGAAAGATTGGAGGGGGGTGAGGGGCCAACACCTTTCCCCCAGCACTCTCCCTAAAATTTCCACTGAGCTGCTCAAAGAGCAGCTTAAAAACAGGTTTTTGATAGAAATGAATTTTAAAAGGTACAGAGATTTGGCTACTGACAATCTCAAAGAAAAACGGAGTGCACTCAAAGTTTGGACCATCAAGCAATTTATATGAATCTAGTGATTTTACACAAAACCTTTGGTAATTCAGAATATCCAGGAATTCAGGAACAAGGGGTAATAACCTCGTTGATTTAAATGAGGCCCCTCTCAGTAGAAGTGTAGAAGTTGGTAACTCTGAAACAGATTTAACATCACATGAGGAAACAAGAAGTATTTCGATCTCTGAATGTCTCTCTTTAAATATACCCCAGGAAGTAACACTAGAAAATACAAAATGACTGAAACATAGGCACAAAAACTCTTATGGTGCTAAAATTACACTGACTCCTAGATTTTTCCAGGTAGACTGAGAATCATTTAAACGAGAACTAATAAACCCCATTTAGTGACACAGACTGATCACCCCGCAAGCCTATAAAAATCCAATCCCAGAAGCTGTTTTTACAAGTGGAGAAATACAAACCTGTACTTTTTCAGCTATCAGTCTGTCCAGCCAACCAGTGTCAATTCTATTCAACTGAAAGCTTTCAGTCTCCAACAATTTGATCAGGTACTCAACTGTAGTTCGAAAATCACCCCGAATAGACAGCTCCTTTAAAGCCACTACCATATTTCTGGGAGAAGAATAGAAGCAGGTCTGTTTCAGCAATAAAAATTTCAGTGTTTTTCCACTCATTTTAGAGAGTTGCTCCATTCCTTTGAACTCTTTGGAGGGAGTAGAGACAGGATAAATCCAAGAACAAATGAGGGCACACATACAAGGGTGCTCGTTCATAGGTATTCCAGGTAGGGAGAACCAGCAAATCAGCAAACTTATGAATTCTGACTGATATTACCATAAGATCATCAGCAAATCACATTCATTTCACATATAAAGAGCAAACCACCCTCATTTTTCACTTATTAGGTTACCAATCATTCTATTCATTACTGTTGGCTAAACTGAATTAGGACATACTTTTTCCCATCCTTACACCTTATTTATTTTATTGAGGTATAATTTACAATAAAATATACTTATTTTAAGTATACAGTTCAATGAATTTTGACAAATGCTAATACTTTAAAGGCTTACATACACTGAGGCAACTGCCTGGGTGCAGTCAGGTATCAACTGACACCGCATGTGAGAGTGTTTCTTAAGCTACATTTTAGATATCTGCGTAATGACTTGGCCTTTTATTACTCTCAATTAAGTATAAGATAGTCTAATTTTAACAGAATTTCAAAGTATTATGGAATTTTTCTGTATATTTCTGCCCACTATCTATCTTGTGAAGTACTTACTTCAGCAAATAATTTATTATACACCTCACATACTCAAGACACATACTAACTAGGTTCATAGGGAGACACTAAAAATATAATAATCACTTTTAAAGTATAAGCCAGGATATCATAAATGACATTAGAGAGATATAAGCAAAATGCTGGAGAAGTTCGAAAAAGGGATAAAAATCTACCCACTATGGTTTCATGAAGACTGTAAAATCTGACATGGGCTAAAAGTATATCTGGCATTTTAACTGGGTGAGGAATACTACTCCAGGTGGTTCAGGCATTCCCTCCGCCTTGAACACTATTCTCTTTTCCATCTCCATTTTCGCCTCTGTGACAGGTTTATTCCTAAACACTCTTCAGGTATCAGTCTAGACGTCACTTCCTGCTGGGAAGCCTTCCCTGACCCCCCTCCAGACAAAGTTGGTTGCCTCTGCTATAAGCTCCTATGACATCCTTATATGTCACACTATCATAGCACTTAATAGGTTGTGTTTTAATTGCTGATTTAATTTTTCTCTTCCTTTAGACTGTAAAGTTCCATGAGGGCAGAGACCTTATTTTGGTCATCACTGTATCCCTAGAACCAGCATATAGTGGATACTATGTAAATATTTGTTGAATGGAATGAATGAATGAAGTGAAAAGAAAAAACAGCAAGAACAAAGGTAAAGAGGGGAGAAAAAGGTTGTGTTCAAGGGATGAAGGGTATGACTGAAGCAGAAGGTACAGCAGAGGGTATGAGGAGAGGGACTACTGGGCAATCCATTCAACAAACATTTACTGAATGCTTATTATGGTCAGGAGATACTGTAGCAACAAGATAGACATGGTCCTGCCCTCAGGGTATTTAGACTATAATTTGTGAGGAATAATCCTGGAACATGGTTTAGGGCTATTTTGGAGAACAAGAGTCTGAACATCAAGCTGAAGAATACAGACATAATGTTAAACTTAAAAAAAAGGAAGTTCTGACCTGAAGAATGAACGTTTGGTATTAAGAAGCAAGATTATTGTACAGACCATATTTTTCATGTGCTAAAAGTTAACCTTATTAAGAAAACTGTACACAGCAGGTCAGGAAGTAAGGAGCAAGGTTTTTGGCCTGTGACACAGAACATGTCTCATGGAAAGTACACACTGCTCTGCTGAATCAGGACCATATATCTAAATGCTAACAGAGACCACCCTGGAACATAAATGAGTGAGGCAGATGGGATGGGGGCTGTGGTGAACTAGAGAGTTCATGTCTCATATAAACAAACAGTCACACAAAGTTTCAGCTGACTTTTGCCAAGTGGAATATAAAACCAATATTATCATTATCATCCCATTTTTTTAAAAAAGGGAGAAACCTAGATTTTTATTTCAATCTCTAGATTTTTATTTCAATCTCCCAATTTTTAAATGTTAGTAATTTTTTTTTTTTTAATTAACACTTTATGAGCCAATCAAAACACATCTGTAGGCTGAGACTGGCCTGAAAGCCACCAGCTTGCAAGCTCCACTGTAAACGCTGTACACACTTCGACAAAGCAGGATATGGCAGTTAAAAAAAAAAAGCAACTTTAGACTAGATGATTTTTCTGGCAGCACTGTTTTAATTTTGAAAAACTCCACTGATAGTTTTGAATACATGGAAACAATTGTACAGGATAAAATAGAGAAATATTGAGACTTCCCTACTTCTGAAACATTATTAATAACTAACATTGTCAATACTTATTATCTATTCTTTGTGTACATTTCAAAGGTCAAGAGAACAGTATTAAATGTTTAGTACCAAAAAAAACTAGAAAATAGAAATTCTAAAATATCTGAGCAGTCCAAATTATCTTCTAAAGCCCTACCTTTTTAGGCAAGCAAAACTGCTGTTAATTTAATATGTTTATTAAAAGAATACTAATTAATAACACGATATACCAGCTATATTTGTATAAGCTGTGTATATACTTTATAACACACCAGGGTCTCTCATCTAAGCATTGTGGACAGTTCCCTATGCCCTTGTCATAAGACAAGCAGCATTATCTTATTATTTTAAATAACTATAGGATATTCATAGTTATATCATTATTTTTATGACAAATGACAGATCTTACCTATGATTTATTTACGCCAAACCCTTGAACAAAAATCTTCCTTTCCCCACTCCCCATCCCCAATTACATTACTGTTTCTAAGGAAAAATATGGTACCCTTAAAGCAATCAATTATGTAAGTTTATCAAAAGCACCTGAAACAAACAGAAGAATACTTCAAAAGGCTCAGAACAACAAACAAAAATATCTGTCAAATCGGCATAATTCAACATAATATAAATGCAAGTATGATTTTAAATATTTTCACCAATAAGGCTGACCATATCGGTACTTCTGCAGCAGATAAACGGTTCTCATTCCCATGTTCGTCCCTTCACTGAAGATTAACATGAATTTATTTTGTAAAGTGGAACCAAACACTTTTATACTCACGAAATTGCTTCCTCTCTGTTTTCTCCCCAGGAAAAGCAGTGACCGAATTGAGAATCAGCAAATTCATGAAGTCCTCCTGCAGCAGCAACACTGAAATAACCCCAAACGTTCTTATTGCTGCGGAAATTCAATTCCTGAACTGTTCCTGAGCTGGGCTTAAAACCCTGTTAGAGAATGGTGAATATGAGAGACTGTATCATATTTCCAAGAAAGAGGACATTTGTATATTCATTGTTTAGGGTCTCTGCTAATCACATACAGAAGGAGAAACGATGCACAAAAATCATAAAAGCTCAAGTGCCATTGTCCAGTGCTACAAACCCAGTGAGGATCTTATAGTGATAAAGTGGGATTAAATGAGCAGTGGAGCAATGATCACTTAATTTAATAATTTATCTGCTCCGATCAAATACTCTATAAATTTCCCTCCCCAGAGGAAGTCCCAAGATGTTTCAGATGTATGCCCTCAGATAGTTCCCAAGGGGAAAAAAGGTGTCAACTTTTTAACTGATGAGTTACCTCATCTGGATTTTCACTAGTGATCCGAGCAGCAATAACATGGCCCCTTGGGCAAGGAACATGAGCAGAATTTTCAAAATCAATGGGAGCATCGCCCCAGGGAGATACCCCATACATCATACGGATATCCTTGATTCTATATAGAGGGATCCCCATGGCAATCTGAAAGTTAATAAAACACACACGTCACTCATTTTCCACAGTTACTTTCCTTAAAATGTGAAGGCTATAAGATTACCTACAGTTTTTCATTTCACTAGCCACCACCTAAAACATTGTGTTTTTATAGTCTGTGTTCTGCAATTACAGAACAAATAATTCTAAGTTAACCTGAAATAGAATGTCAGTACTGATAAGTTGTTAGACGTTCCTCACTCCTAGAAAAGTCCCCCAATTCCTAATACAACAGACACAAGCTCCCCTTAGTGTCAATTCTCCATCAAGGAATCAACATGAAGATATGCAAGCGAAATGTCAATGTCAGTGGTTATCCAGTAAGTCCAGTTAGCTAAAAAGTTCTAACTCTATCATAATTATCTCTTTCATTCCCACAAACCAGTGCAAGAAGTAAATAAATCTTTAGTCCTTAATGGGAACACAGAGGGGGTTCCCAATGTGGGCAAAGACTACATTAGATATAAATAATACCAAACCTTATCATTAGCTATTACTGCTTCTGGTAACACTTGTTTACTGCACTGAGAAAACCAAAACCAAACCCACTCTCGTCGAGTTGATTCCGACTCATAGAGACCCTATAGAACGGAGGAGAACTGCCACATAGGGTTTCCAAGGAGCAACTGGTGGATTCGAACTGCCAACCTTTTGGTTAGCAGCCAAGCTCTTAACCACTGTGCCATCAGGGCTCCATCCCTGGGCTGACAGGAGGCAATAACTGACAACTAGCACTTTATACATTATAAAAACAAATGTGGGGAGGGGGGGAATAAATGTGGGATACTAGAGTCTTACAGGAAACACTCTTGACCACAACTTTGATATGGAATTTCTCTAATACGGAACACTAGTAAAGAGGATTAGGGAGCAATTCCAAAGCTGTAAGGTTTTCTATAATTAAACAATTGGATAAAGCATATTATTTGTGAAGTTTCTTTCTAAAATATGAGTTTATATCAGATGTACCTGGCTTAAAAAAATAATAATTATGTTTGTACCACATCAGGGAAAGCAACCCACATCTGTACAACCCACACAACACAGCACAAGAGAAATGAACATTAGGCAAGACTCAAATAGAAGGTGCTTTTCTCTTACAGAGTCCTGGTGGTGCAGTGGTTAAAGTGCTCAGCTGTGAACGGAACGGTCAGCGGTTTGAACCCACCAGCCGCTCCGAGGTAGAAAGCAGTCTGCTTCTGTAAAGATGTACAGCCTTAGGAACCCTATGGGGCAGTTCTACTCTGTCCTACAGGGTCACTATGAACTTGACTGCAGTGAGTTTGTTTTTTGGTTTCTCTTATCAGACATTGATTAAACCAGTTTTCCAGGTATCTTTAAAATTCCAAACTTCTCTAGGCTCCTCCTTGAGCTCAAATCAGGGTGACTCACCTGGAGTTGTGCAGCAGGAAGGTTGACATCAGCCACCATCTCTGTACAAGGGTGCTCCACCTGTAGCCGAGGGTTCAGTTCCAAAAAGTAGAAGCTGCCATCCTGGCTGTAGAGGTACTCCACAGTCCCAGCACTCACATAACCAACCATTTTGGCCAGTTTCACTGCACACTTAAAGATGAAAGATAAGCAAACGTAAGTATCTCACCTTGTCCACTGTTGGACCACTGCTTATCTACAGCCTCTCTGACTCAACTATCCAATGTTTATAAGAACCAGCAAAGATTTTTAGCCATATTAGAGCTAATTTCACCTTGTCTGATTATTATACAAGATCCCTGGACAGAGAGGACAAACTCAACGAAAAGCTGTGGGAAAACCGAGGATTTTTCAGTTTTAGATCACAAGCAACCTCACCAATCAGGAATGATGCAAACACGCACTGTGGCAGACTCGTCATTCTCCCCTAGTTTCTGGTATTCCCAATATCCTCCCCTTCTTCCTAGGAATATGGCTGCCCAGCTAGAGACTAGATTTTCCAACCTCTCTTGTAGCTAGTGACTAGGTTTTGACCAACAGAATGTCAACAGTCATGAGTGACATATGCACAACTCCTGAATCATGTTTTGCAAAGGAAATTTCTTGCCCTCCATTCTTGGCTTTTCCCCTCCCTATGAATTGGAAGATGGCCATGATAGTGCAAGCTGGGTTCAATTATGGAAATGAGAACATGCTAAGAATGGCAAAACAAGACAGAACCTGAATCTTACGATAGCCTCATAAACAGAACTGTCCCACTGCTCTGGAGAGCTTACCTCTAACTACTACAGAAGAGAAAGATAAACGTCTACCTTATTTGAGTCGCTGTATTTTTTGGATCTCTGTTACATCAGCTAAACCTGTATCCTGTTGTTGTTAGCCGATGTCAAGTAGACCCCTGGCTCATGGTGACCTCACACACAAAGGAACAAAGCAGTGCCTGGTTCTCATGACTGGCTGCATCAGACCGTTATGATGCACAGGGTTTTCACTGGCTGGTTTTTGGAAGTAGACCATCAGGCCTTTCTTTCCAGTCCATGTTAGTCTGGTAGCTCCACTGAAACCTGTTCAACATCACAGCAATAAGCAAATCTCCACTGATAGACAGATAGTGCCTGTGCCTGAGGTGCACTGGCTGGGAATCAAATCTGGATCTTCTTCACGGGAGACGAGAATTCTACCACTGAACCAACCCTAACCAATACAAAAATTATTAACTGTAGGTAGGATGCTGCTGTTAAAAAAATTAAAATATGTGGTATTGGCTTAGAAAAAGGGTGGTGGATGGCGAGGAAACACATACTGTAGATTGGAAAGCTGGTGGCCTCCTTGTTGTGGCATAAAACATTTGGTAAGCTTTAAGAAAAATGGTTAGAAAAAGTCAGCATGTTGAAGATGCCAACTGCTTTTATACCCTAAAAACCAGAAGATTAGAAAAAATGCAGTGTCAAAGGTCAGATTAAGGGTGCCACTTCAGTTTCAGCTGGCTTCAAGGTAGGCAGCATTAAATTGAGGAGTGAGATGGGGTAACCACAGAAGCCAGTAAATAAAAGACGAAAACTTTATATTACCCAGAAAAAAATCTTTAGGTTTGGTTACTCTAACCTGAAGCTGACTGGAAGCAAACAGCCCAGAGGCTTACTAAATTTCTGAATGAATTGTATGACTAAAGAAACCACAAACCTAGCCTTCAAAAGCTGTGATTGATTATTGGAGTAATCTTTGTGCCCCCAATCCTGCACCGGAAGTCAGCTCTGCCAAAGTCGGTAGTTTCCAAAGCCTAATTCACAGAGAAAACTGAGCAGGGAACAGCTTCACAAAGAGCAAAGCCAGGTGCCTTGAAGGACAATGGGCATGGGATTTACTCCCAAAGAACAGAACTAGGTGCAGACACCAGGACTAACTGAGGTATTACTCCACTACATGGTAGGGAATCATCACAATTCCTGCACAGAAGGATTTGATAACTGCTACAGACCAATGAGGAGCCCTGGTGGTGCAGTGGTTAAGCAACTGGCTGCTAACAAAAGGTTGGCAATTCAAACCCACCAGCTCCTCTGCAGAAGAAAGATGTTGCAGTTGCTTCCATAAAGATTATAGAGCCTTGGAAACCCTATGGGGCAGTTCTACACTGTCCTATAGGCTTACTATCAGTTGGAATCAACTCAACAGCAATGAGTTTGGTTTTGGTTTTATAAATCAATGACTGCTATGCAATTTTTCATTTTTCCCTCTCCCAGCTGGGTGTTATCCTGTTCCTAATCCACCACTGTATCTTGAATATATGAGGGAAGAAGGGATGATAAGGGGTAGATAACCTGTATTTTAGGTCACTGGCCCATGAAAAGTCACATGCATATCTAATGGAGAAGAATGTACAGCAGCCAGTCATCTTGGATTTTTAGCTGAATGTGGTAACTGGCTGAGAATGTGTGCGGCTTTCCTTGAGGGAAGCAGTGTGGGAAAAGGGTGTGAAAGGATACTAGGGAACCAGAGGAACAGATTGTAGCACAGATTGCTAAATGCCCTCAGGTAATTTTTCTCTAGTTTATCCTTTTCAGTAACAGAATCTCCTGAATTTTAGCTGAGCACATGGCCACTCAGCTAGTGACTATAATTCCTAACATCCCTTGCAGCTAGGTGTGATTGTGTAACTGAATTTTGTCCAACGGGATGTGAGAAGTGACATATGTGACTTCTAGATCATGTCTTTATTTGCTTGCCCTCCATGTCCCCTGTTTCACTCTTTCCACAGGCTGCAATGTGAACATAATCTTGTATAATAAACATAATAAAGAAGATGATGATGACACCATCCTAGAGGAAGGGTCGGCAAACTTTTTCTGTAAAGAACCAAATAGTAATTATTTTCAGCTTTGCAGGCCATACAGTCTCTGTTGCAACTATTCAACACTGCCATTATAGTCCTAAAGTAACCATAGACAATATAAATAAATTTATTATGATATATAAATAAATCATCTGGCTGTATTCCAATAAACTTTGTTTACAAAACCAGGTCAGATTTGGCCTAAGAGTTGTAGTTTGCTGACTCTGACCTAGTTTGCTCTAACTCTGGCAGAGTCAGTCTCTGGCATGGAGCAGTGCCACAGCACCAGCCCAGAGAAACTTATGCCTTGTTTAAGCCACTGTAGTTTGGAAGTCTCTTCATTACAGCAGTTTAATATTGCATCCTAATACACAAACGTGAGCACGTGGAAGTAGGAATTAAACTTCCAACACAGATTACTGTATAGTTAGCTCATTTAGAATTCAGAAGAAATAAAATGTGGAAAATATGTGTCCAATAAGATGAAGACTGAATCACAATTCCAGGGAAGACCACGTTCAGACCCCTAAGCTATAACTGTTTCCAAGGCATCCTTTAAGATCTCTGATTATATTCTATACAAAATAACACAACATGTGAGCTTTAAAGATACTTAGAGAACGTTTCAAAAAGATAATGTATTTGAATAAATTCATATGAAGACTCAATGATAATCAATCTAGAAAACAGAACTACTTATCAGAAACTTGCTAGAAAATTAAGCAGTAAGATTAAAAAGTCTAAAACATTTCTCTCCTCTTTATCCCTACTCAAACTAGTATACCTTTTTTTTTTTTTTAAAGAGCTAACCATTTTCATTGGTGACTCTCCTACAGGAAAAATAGCAGAATTTTTTTTCTTCCAGGAAAAAAAAATCATATCAATTACCCAGAATCCTTGCTTCAAATTCTACTATTCTCAGATTGGCACATGAACTAAACTATAGCAGTTCAGTATGAGAAAACAGAAATTAAAGCTTCTCAAATACTCACCTGTTCCATATGTTCAAATACTGCTGGAGTAGCAATAGCAGCAGGTGCCTCTTCAATAATCTTCTGGTGCCTGCGCTGTACGGAGCAGTCACGACCAAACAAAGAGATAGCATTGCCATACTGATCTGCTAGGATCTGCACCTCCAGGTGACGAGATTGTTTGGCTAGTCTCATCACAAATATAGGTGATCCAGGGACTTCAGCTTGAACCTATATTAGAAAAGGAAATAAAACAAATTCTTAATTGGTAACCCTTTTTGCTATTCTGATAAGCTGCTTCGATTTTAATAGGCAGATGCCTAGAAGTGCCAGGAACCATGTTAATCAGTAGAAATTTAAAAAAAAAAAAAAAGAATAAAACATAGCCCATGCCCTTTTATATTTAAGATACTGCATTCTTAGTTATGAAACAAATATTAATTAAGGACTAAAAGAAGTATGAACATCCAGTGTGTTACAAGGGTAAACAACAAAATATTTGAAAATACACACACATATACACACACAAATCCCACAACGGCAAAATACTGCCATCGACTCTGTATAGGCAAATGTCCACCTCTCAGCAGACTAGATGCTTTTTCCTGTTTCACATTACATCATATACTATACTGGTGTAGTTCTTTATACTTTTCAAAGAACTTTCATCTTCAGTTTTGAAGAATATCGTTACTGAGTACAGAATTCTACACTAGCAATGATTTTCTTTCAAGGCTTGAAAGATAATCTCAATGTCTTCTGGCTTCCACTGCTTCTACTGAGATGTCAGCTGTCAATCTTATTATTACTCTTTTGAAAGCAATCTTTTTCTCCAACTGCATTTAAGATTTTCTCTCTCTTTTTGGGGGAGTGAGGGGGGTTGGGGTGAGGGGTGGTTTTATTTTGATAAATTTAGGTCTGGTTCTCTTTGTATTTGTCCTGCTTGGGGTTCCTATTGCTTTTGAATCTGTGTTTGGTGTTTTTTGTCAGTTCAGGAAAATTCTTAGTCATTAACTCTTCAAATATTGTTTCTGGTCCATTATTTCTTCAAATATTGCTTCTGCACCATTCTTCTCTTCTGAGACTCCAAGTACATGATTTAGATCATTTCACTGTATCCATATGTCTTTTATCCTCTGTTTTGCTGTGTAACAAGTCACCTCAAAACTCAGTGGCTTGCTTAGGACATCAACTATTTTATTTTCCCATGATGTCACACTCATCTGGATACTTCTTCTGGTCTTGCCTGGGGTCACTGATACATATACAATCATCTGGTGGCTCTAATGGGGATGAATGGCCTCAGATGGTCTCACATGTCTGGTGCTTTGGGCTGACTGTTGGTTGGTAGGTCCAGGAAGCCTCAGCAGGCACAGCTCATCTCTGTTGCATGTGGTCTCTCATCCTCCAGTAGGCTAGACTAGGCTTCTTCAGTGGTGTTCCAAGAGGGTGAGGACAGAAGCTGCAAGGCCTCTACAGGTCTATGCCTTGGAACTTATGCAATATCACCCTGGCCACAGTCTAATGGTCTAAGCAAGCCACAAGGCCAGCTAATATTCAAGGGGTGGAGAAGAGATTCCACCTCTTCCTGGGAGGGACAGCAAAGTCACATTGCAAAGGGGTGTACATACAGGGATGGAGGAGTTATTGTGGCCATCTGTAAAACAATCTACTATGATCCACCCTCTGGCCACAATAATTCACATACCTCCCACATGCAAAGAGACTCACCCCCTCCCAAGACCCCCAAAGTCTTATCCAAGCATGGCATCAGGCTTGACGTCCATTTTCTCATGAGTCATGTCCAGAAGCAAATGCAGCTCCTTGGGTACAGCTCCACACGTGAAGTTTCTCTTGGTCCAATGACCTGGGAACTAAAAAGACAAGTTATCTGCCCCCAACACTCCCAACACATAGTAGTGAGATGGGGTGAGGATAACTCTAATATATAATTCCAGTTCAAACAGGAGAGGAATGGGAGGTACATTGAAGTCACTGGTCCATAGCAATTCTGAAATCCAGATAGTACGTGTTTTCAGGTTACCTTATTCCAGGGGCAGGGAGTTATTTTTTTTTTTTTTTAAATTAGGACCTGGCTCTGCTCTCTGAGTATGGTACCCTAATCCATGGTTCCCCGCTACTCTTAGCTCTGCCTTCTGGGCTTCTGGCTCCACTCTCTGAGAAATGTGTCTTTTTATTAGAAATGACCATGTTTTCAGCTGAGCTTTCTCAGCCTGCTTCTTGCCCATAGAAAGTTGAAGGTTCAGAAAGCTTTTTTTCATTTTGACCACTGTCATTGTCTCTATCTTTTTTAGTCCAAGATCATGGTGCATTCATCAATATAAGTCTCTTAAAAACTTTGTGGGTTTCCTATGAATTGTACTGGGGTTCAGTCCTTGCCCCAAAAGCCACATCCATAATTCTTTCCAGACAGATCTCTCTATACTTTGGGCATATCAGTTTGCTGTAAGATAACATCCTTAAAGTTATCAGAAGCCCTTTTATCTAGCTGAGAGGGTCTAACAGGTACTGCCTTAAATGTTTCTGAGGTCTTCAAGGATCTTGCAGGCGCTCTTGATTTGGCCTTTATTCTGAGGCCATTTCTTACTTTCAGAATCTTTTGCTAGCTGGAGAGACTGGGAATAAAAGATATTTGTATTTTCAAGCCCAGCAAGTCCTGGACCCTTTATACTTCCTCTGAATTCTGCATATAAACTAAACATTTCCTTCTTTAACTCATCTCTCTTTCGTAGTTCTTCAGCATACACAACTAAGAGCACTCAACAGATACCATCAACACTTTATCTAGAGAGCTCCTTTATCAGAACCACATGTTCATTAAACACATTTTCTATCTTCCAAGTAATCTCAGGCAACATTTTTCACCAATTGTTCCATCATTACAGAACAGGTGTAGTCTTTTTTCCAGACTCCAATAACAATTTCCTCGTTACCTTTCCAGACTCTACTAACAAACTGTTCACACTCCTCAAGCCTCTATTAACACCTTCCTCACCACTTTTTTAGCATCTACCTATCAGCCAGTCTCAAAACCAATACCACATGCTTAGCTTTTTTGTTATGGCGGTACCCCACTTCTAGATATCAATTTCTGTGACTGTTATCTATTGATATCTAACAGATCATCAAAGCTCTAGTGGCTTAGGACATCAACCATTTTATCTGCTCATAATTTTGTGCATCAGCAATCTGAGCTGGACTCAGGTGGACAGTTCTTCTGCTGATCTTGCCTGGAGTCACTAATGAAGCTGTAGCCATCTGGCAGCTTCACTGGGGTTGGGAGGTCTAATATGGCCTCACATGTCCCATAGTTGATGCTGGCTGTCACCTAGCGGTCTAGGAGGCCTCAGCTGAGACAAATCATCTGTTTCATGTGGTCTTTCTTCAGTAGGCTAGACTGGGCTCTTCATATAGCAGTCTCATAGCTTGTTCTAAGAGGGTAAGAGCAGAAGCTACAAGACCACTTGAAGTCTAAGCTTCAAAACTTTTATGCCACTTCTGCCATATTTTATTGGTCAAGATAAGTCCTAAGGTTAGTGGAAATTCAAGAGAGGGTAAAGTGATTTTACCACTTGTTGGGAGGAGCAGCAAAGTCATACGTAAAGGGGTGTGCATACAGAGATGGGAAGAGTTATTATGGTCATCTTTACAAATAATCTCCCATATGCTTTTCTCTGTATTTTTCATCCTTTCGTCTCTTCATGCTTCAATCTGGATTTTCTTCTGACCTCTCTTCCAGTCACTAATTCTCTTTTGCATTGCATCTAATGTGCTATTAAACCTCTCTATTAACTTAATTGTAGTTATTGCATTTTTCAGTACTAGAATTTCAATTTGGTTCTTCTTTATGGTTTCCAGTTCTCTACCAAAATTCTCAATCTCGTCTTTTATTTCCTTGAATATATTAAGCATAGTAACTTTAAAGTTCTTGTCTAATAGTTTCTTTATCTAGATCCTCTGTTGGTCTGTTTCTACTGTATTTTGTTTTTCTTGGTTTTCCATGTAATTTTATATGCCTATTTATTTTTAATTGGATGCTTGATGCTGTATGTGGAAAATTAATAGAAATAATTTGAGGTTCTGGATGTTACCCTTCTGTGGAGAGGATTTGCATTTGATTCCTGCAGGTGGCTAGGCTACGGGCACTAGAAATCCTAGAATACCTTGAGTATTTTGAAGCTGAACTTTAGTGTCTGTGAGGGTAGGTCTATTTCCAGTTCATCTTGAGGTACAGCACTTTAGGATCCCAACCTAAAGTGTGATTGGTTTCCCAGGGTTCCCTCTCTTTAGCAAGTACTGAAGTCTAATTTCTGTTCCCCTAATCTTGTGAATCTGTTGTAAGCTCTGATAAGCTTTTCAGTTGCCTCTTCCAGAAATGGAAGATATCTCTAGAGAAAAAAGTGGCCTCAAAATCCAGGCTCACCTCTCTGGGTTTCCTCCTCCTTCTATACCTTAGTCCCATAATTCTTCATTGCCTTAAACAGTCTCTACTGCCTTAAAACAAAAAAAGTTTTTTTTTTCTTAAATTTGGTCCAGCTTTTCTAGTTGTTCTCAATGGGAGGAGTGGTTTCAGTTATCTAGTTGACCATTCATTACTGGAACTTTAATGACTTTCACATAAAACTTCCTCTTAGTGTTGTAGACTCTTCAACTATTTGATTCCATAATGATAAGTAGTTTTCAAATATCTAAAGGATTCCCCTCTCCCCCCAAAAAAAACTAGCATACTTTTTTTTTTGCTTCTGAGAGAAGAAGACCTTTTCTCTAGACCACATGAGATATCGATCTACCTCATACGAAATTAGGATTTACAGAGACAAATGTAAAGAAAAAGACTGAAGTAATAGTCAGCTTCTGATCTTCAACAAAGAATGCAGCAAGACAATACCTTTATTACTTTATCTACTAAATCGAGAAGAGAACTTGAAGCACCTAGTGTTGAAGATCAAAGACTACAGCCTTCAGTATGGATTACACCTCAACATAAACAAAACAAAACAAAAATCCTCACAACTGGGCCAATAAGTAACATCACGATATACGGAGAAAAGACTGCAGTTGCCAAGGATCTCATTTTACTTGGAGCTACAATCAACTGCTGCTCATGGAAACAGCAGTCAAAAAATGATGTATTGCATTGGGCAAATCTGCTCCAAAAGACCTCTTTAAAGTGTTAAAAAGCAAAGATGTCACTCTGAGGACTAAGGTGCACCTGACCCAAGCCATGGTATTTTCAATCTTCTCACATGCATGTGAAAGCTGGACAATGAATAAGAAGACCGAAGAAGAACTGATACCTTTGAATTGTGGTGCTGGCGAAGAATATTGAATATACCATGGACTGCCAGAAGAATGAACAAATCTGTCCTGGAAGTACAGCCAGAATACTCCATGGAAGCGAGGATGGTGAGACTTCATCTCACTTATTCTGGACATGTTATCAGGAGGGACCAGTCCGTGCAGAAGGATGTCATGCTTGGTAAAGTAAAGGGTCAGCGAGACAGAGAAAGAAGGAAGCTCTCAATGGGATGGATTGACACAGTGGCTGCCACAATGGGCTCAAACACAGCAACGATTGTGAGGGTTGCACAGACCAGGCAGTGTTACGTTCTGTTGTATGCAGGGTCGCTATGAGTTGGAACCAACTTGACGGCACCTAACAACAACATATCATGGAAGATCCAGCTCACAGAGTTTTCCCTTTAGCCCATGACAAGGAAGCAAGAATTTTGCTGCTGAAAGGTTTTTTTTTTTTTTAAAAAAAAAAAGTAAATATAAGTAAAAGATGAAAAAGTAGGAAGCTGGGAGAATGAAAAGGTCAGGTCTATGTCCAAATTTTCCTTTTTCTGGGTGTTGATAGGAGAAAAAGAAGTGAGTCAGGCAGGTAAGAGTAACATTAAGGGCAGGGCAAAGAATGCTCCTGCTTCACTTCTCACTCTCTGTTTTAAGATTCTGAAAAAGAGATCATCTCCTTGTTTGCCACCATAACCAATCTATAGTATGGCCACATCAACTTTGCTGCAAAGCACAGGGTCAGGCAGAGAGAGAGAGACCCTTGGTTTAGCTTTTCTGAGCCACCCTCAATTCTCATATGATGTGGGTTTGCCATAGGGCTTCTATGCCAGGGTGTGATGGCCTAGTAGCACAAGCAAAGATGCTGACTGCTATGCCAGTAGGGTAAATGAGACACATGGCAGAAACTCAGGGCACTACAGCCAACAGGAGCTAAAGTGAGGTAAAGTCAGTCAGAGAGCCTGGGCCTGGCCAAGCCAAATGCTACCAGATTTGGAGTTAACCATATGCCATACTTTATCTATAATGGCAGCAGAACAGAGGCATAAATATGGACAAAGGCAACTCTCCCTTGCCATTATGAGATCTTACGAGCCACACACATCATATAGGAAAGAGTTATGAGTAAGTGAGCATTTTTATGTGAAAGAATAACTCTATTGTTTGAATTACCTAATTGAACAAAACTTTAAACTGACCTGGACATCTGATTAACTTATTTTCCTTGCTAATAAGCAGGTGGAAGCTAGTAAGAAAGATCTGATTAGTTATAGGCAAAATAAAAAATTCTATATTCTCTGAACATTCAAATTATAGTGAGTTTAGTCATATATCTCTGACATACGTGTTAATTCAAATGAACAAAAACAACTTATACCCTACCTGTCTGAAGAGGTTAGGGAAGTCATCTGCACTGTTGACTTTTCTGATTCCCTTCCCCCCTCCTCCTTCTGAGGCCTTGATCATTACCGGATATCCAACTTTTTCCGCTGCCTTCAAGAGAAAAATGGAAGAGTGAGTAGTATTAGAAGAGAAGGAGAAAACTAGCAATTTCCCTCTTTAAGAATGCAGTCATTTAGTAGGTCTACTGAATGAGGAAACCCTGGTGGCGCAGTGGTTAAGAGCTACAGCTGCTAACCAAAAGGTGGACAGTTCGAATCCACAGTTCGAATCCACCAGGCACTCCTTGGAAACCCTATGCGGCAAGTTCTACTCTGTCCTATAGGGCCACTATGAGTCGGAATCGACCAACGGCAATGAGTTTGTTTTTTTTTTTTTTTAAATATATATATAGTATTATGTATATACTAGTAGTTAAAAAAAATAATAGAACGATATTTGTAGTATTAGGTCAAACTAAAAGAAATTGTCATTTTTGTAGGTTAAAAACGGTTGAATATTGGCAATTTCATATGGGCCAATCAAATACAATTCCACACAGGTCAAAAACAAAATAAAACTATATATGTTTACATATGATTATGTATGCATTCATACATCACATATGAAAAAAAGGCTACATGAATATACACCAGTAGTTAGCCATAAAAGGAAGATCAGTAGACGGAAACTTTCACTTTTTACAGTACATAGTTCTGTATTGTTGGAACGTCTTTCCTATAGTATGCAGGTACATATGTTATTACTCATATTTTTTATTAAAAGAAAAGACGTAACTAGTTCACTTAAGATAAGCAGATGGTCTCAGCATAGCTTCCTAACACATGTATGACTCAATAAATCAGAACTCTCAAATACCCAGAAAAATTTTTCCACTCAACTTTTTAATCAAAGATAAAAATGACAAAATATCAAAATATTAATAAAGCTAGTCAGAAAACTAATTTTCAGCACATGCTCTATCATGCCTTTTCACATTTACATTATATAATGATCAGGTGATGACCCTAAAAGTTTCTAAAAAATTATATATGCATCAAGTAGGAAGATGTTCAAATCAAGATAGACCCATATATTATGCAACTATTAAAAAGAATAAAATAGCTTTCATAAGTAATGGTATGGAAGATGTCCAAATTATATTATCAAGGTAAAAAAAAGTAAACTGGAAAAAAGTTAACCAGACATTTTAAACAACGAAGTCATTCCTTTATCAAACCATTCCATCTAGTCTTTTGAGGTGCTGCTACACTATAATAATATCCAAAAAAAATTATTTCAAATTTTAATTTGTCTCAATAGATTTATAGACGAACACTTCACTCATAGTTCTTTCTCTTCTAAATTTCCCTTAACTCTATTTTTTTCTAAGCTCATATAAACAGAATGAGCAGGATGAACTCCATCACTGGGTGACAGGTGATCAGAGAAATAAAGAGCCACCAATGTGGAAACGATTTCAGTAGTAGGTCATAGGCAGTTACTAAGTAAGAAGGTCAGCCTTTTAAAAATATATGAATGCTCTAGCCACCGGTCGGTCAGTCATCAAAAATATTTTAGAAGAATTTTAATGACCTGGAGGAAATGTTCATATAAAATATTAAGTGAGAAAAACATCTAGGATTATCAAACAATATATACAGTAAGACCTCAATTTTATTTTTATCACAATAATTACATGACTTTATTAATAAAGATGATTATTATTATTATATGAATCTATAAGTTGAAAAAAGACTAGGAAGAAAACATATGAGTATGTTAATGGGCATTATTTCTGGGTGATAGGTTTGTGGGTGGTTTTATCATCTCTTTTCTGGCTTTCCAAATTTTCTACCAGAAAATTTTGCTCTAAAATTATAGTCAGGAAAAAAATATAATTTTCACTGATAAGTAAAATAACTACTTCTCTACAAAGGGGTTTCTACTCTTTTGCAAATTATACCAAATAGTATATATCATGTGCAACTCAATTATAAATATTAAGAATGCTTGTAATCTCTTTGATAAGAATACTCCACAAGAACATACAAGTTAAACATAGGCAGTTTATTTTTCTAAAATAATCTCTTTCATAATCTAACTAGACACTTCCAATTAGTTGAACAGTAAAGAGGAACAAACTTCAGATAATGATAAAGGACAGAGGAAAGGCTCTCCTTTCGCCTCAGTTCAGGATTCCACATGGATGGACAATAATTAGAGTAACATTTTCGGCCTCTCTCTACTCCCTCACTTACTCCTTGCCAGAGGAAAAAGAGTGAATTATGTGGTTGGTGAATTTGGAAGGAGGAACTGAATGGATACACATAGATCAGCCTCTTCTCCTTTGGAATCAGCCTACTGCAAAACATAGGTTCTTTGTCAGCTCTCAGTCATACAATAAATTGAATGGTATAAAAGCTCTGCTTCTGCAGAAGAAGTCTGTGCTTATTCAGCACTGCCAGTAACCAGTGAGTGAGTCTGTTAATGTTCAGTTTATGAATCTGAGTGTTGCTGTACACTTAAGCCATTTCATCAACATCTCTATTTGTAATAAAGCTGACATTTTTATCTCTATCTGCCTGATTCCTTGGTTCTGAACTCAAGCAGGGGAAAAAGTGTTTTGTTTATTGGACTCCCTCACACCCTAACAGGTAGTAGAGAGAGGGAGAATCAGTAATCAGTAGCCCCTTAAAACTCAGATTTAATCACCTGAGAAATATTGTTCTGTCCAGATGATCAGCTTGCTTCAAAGCAAATTTTAAAACTACATCTCCTGGTCTTACAACCCTAAAACTATCATGGGTGTTATCATGAACCTGGCTCCAAATCCCTATATTTGCCACTACAGTTGTCAGCTGAAAAGCATCACTCGCTGGAGTTAGTAACTTACCTTCAGCCCATCATCTACATCCTTCACATAACCTTTTTCGTACAGTTCCTGGGGAACATTTAAGATACGTTTCGAAAAATCATTTTCCTGCCAGTCCACACGAAGGCCTGCAATGAATAATAGTGATTAAATGCAGAAATGACAGGTTCTGTTCTTGTCAATTTTCAGCTATACCTTCTTTAAAATGTTCTTGTATTTATCCAAAATTGAGGGTAGATGGTAGAAAAAGGATGTCATTTAAAAAAAAAGAACAAAGACAAAAAAAAAACCTGATCAGTCCTTGGAGTTGACAGTATTTAGCCATAGCAGAGCCTGGCTACTTAAGTTTTCACTCCAGAAAAAGCCAGGCGCTAACAGGGAGCAACTTATAAAAATGCGAGGATACACAAGACGAAAAAAAAAAAAAAAAGGTATGGCAGACTTCTCATAGCAACTCAGCAGGCAAAATACCTTCAATTTGTGTGTTCAGGCCTGCTCCAGGGCCAGAGGTCTGGGAAATAATTCAATCTTTATGAGCCCTTGGAAATGGAAATGGCAGTTTTATTGGTCTCAGGAGAGTCATGATTCCAAGCTCCCTGAATGTCCCTGTACTCAAGTCACAAGGGGAACGCTACAGCCTCTCCATTCAAACAAGAACAAATTCAACCTTTTATTTTAAACTATTTGACCCAGCAGGTCTGGAGAGGATATTACAGTCCCCCTGGAGAACCTGAGTAACAAGAGTTCAAATCTGTTCAGCCTCAAGACAATGGTCACTCCCATTTGAAAGAGGTTTTAGTGCATGTCTACTCCTTGCGCTTGAGTATTGGGGGGAAAAAAAAAGTTGGGGAGGGAGTTCATATTGTTATATATTGTTATCAGCTATAATAATTCACATGGTAATTTTTAAGGGATTTGTCAAGAAAAAATCATTTTTTGAAAATTTTATCTCTGTATGCCTGGAAGAAAGGTTGACTACTGATCTCATTTTCCACGTCAAGGGCCCAACTGAGAGGTTGAATGACATTAAACAGGCAAAGCAAATCATCAATAGATTGCGGTTTGACAAGAAAACACTGGCAGGCAAATATTTGAGTATGTAGATTTTAGGTTTTATCTTAGTAAATCAGGTCTCTCCCAGGCAGGTCCAAAGGCCTAATTCTGCCTAGGAAATATACCCTCAAGGAAGATTCCAGTCTATTCAGAACAGACTGAATCATGTGAGTTTTTCCCAGAGTTTCTCCAAACTAACTCCAAACATCACTACAGATCACAGTTTAGCATCTTTGTATTTGGTACTAAATTTATATTCCTAGAACATGATAAAAACAAAAGGGCATTAAGCTGGGAGATACTGGGTACCATTAATCACCTTGGATTCTATTTCTTGGCAGAGTAACCCCATACATTATAAACAAACTTAAGCCCCAAGCTACAGTTCCAAATATCCTACTGTGCTCTGCTATACTTTAACACACAAACAAAAAACAGTATCTTACCACTGCCACTCCAGGGAAGAGTTGGGATACCTGCAGTTTGAGCCACAATGGAAGATGCAATCTTATCCCCCAAAGCCCACATAGCCTGGCTTGGAGGACCTAAAAGCAAAACAAGAAAAGAATCCTGACTGTAACATTTTGGCCTCATTTCTGTCACATATATTTATCCTTGTATTATAATTATTTTTGTATTTGTCTTATCTTCCATCATATACCACGGAAATCATAAACTTGATTATGAGAACAACTATTTCTTTGTACCCTTTATAGTAGCTAATGTATAAGCTTTTTACAGAGAGTGAGAGCTTAATAAATCTACATATATGTTGATTAAATTCCTGACAAATCTACTCTAATTTTATTATCCTTCTTGATCCAATTGTACCAGACTGCCAAAATTACCAAAGTTTTTTTTTTGTTGTTTTGTTTTGTTTTTAAACAATATCCTAAAATATAGACTGTAAAGTTCTGGGGTTCAAATGTGAAATATTATGCCCTCCTTGGTCTTTGGGGAACTAAAGAGGAAATTTATCTTTAATAAGGTTTACAAAGCATAATCATCACTGTGGAAGATATGTGAGACAGAAATAGAAACACTTTAAGTCATATAACCTCGAGTTTTTTCTCTGCCATAAGGAGAACAGAAAAGTCACAAGTAGCTCTCTTCCACAGGGATATAACCTACATGCTTAAATGCAAAGGCACTGATTCATATTTAAGGGCACACTGGCAGAGTATTCTAAATATTCAATTACCTTTGTTATTTACAAATAGATCCTTTCTCCACATTATGTTTTCATAAAGGTAGTAGGAAGTTTTAAAAAGTCAGTGTTTTGGACATCGGAGCTTCCCCCATACCTCACAGAAAAGAATCCAAGGACAGAAAACACAATCAAATGAAGTGGGATAAGTAGGTTGAAGAAATGAAGAGAGTTACTTGGAGAGCTGCTGATTTAATAATAATAATTTTAAAAAGCCCAGTACATGTTAAACAGAAGAAAATCAGTAAATGGGCAAAACTGACAGAAACAATCAGAAAGACAGAAATAGTATGTCAGAAAGGCTTACCGATGAAGGCAATACTATTTTTCAAGAGAAGTTCCGGGAGCTTGGGATTCTCAGAAGCATGACCCCAGCCAGCCCACACTGCCTATGAATGGAGCACAATAAGATTCATTCTTAAAATTCATGCTAAGAAACCGCCATGAACTACATTACTCTACCAAAACTGGTCCTACTTCATGAAGCACAATAGCGTCACAGCAGCCTAATGCTTAACTCAGCTTCTATGCTTGTATTATTGCCAAACTATTTTAGGGAACAACAATAAGTAGTCCATTGTGGCAAAACCTCTGAAGAGGTCAAAACCAAGTTGAAATTGATATTAAGACTCCATTTAGTCTTGTTGCTCTTTGGGAAACTCAATTCATAGCCTGTCAATTAGGAGTCTATAGAGTCTTTCCCAGAAATACTGGTTATTTTTCACAGATTCAATTACTTTGGCCACCCAACTACACCTTTACACCTAGTGGTTACACTGTCATTCAAGCGTAGAGTTTTTCCTCTTTGGGCTGTAGTGTATTTAATCTTAATCCAATAAGGAGTCCTGGTGGTACAGAGGTTCAGAGCTATGGCTGCTAACCAAAAGGTCAGCAGTTTGAATCCACCAGCTAGCTGCTCCTTGGAAACCCTATGGGGCAGTTTGACTCTGTCCTGTAGGGTCATTACAAGTCGGAATTGACTTGACAGCAATGGGTTTGGTATTGTTTTTTGTTTTTTTTTTTGTAACCCAGTGTGACAGGAAAGAAACAACTACTTCTCTGAACCACCACCATATTCTGGGCCAAGAATATTCCATTGAAAGTAACGTTTATTTACTTGGGATGATTTGAAGGTGAGATGGGTAGAGTAAAACAATCTCTGAAAGACCCTTCCAACCCTCTGTATTGTTTACTTTATTGTGACTCATTCAGTTCTTCCTCTTCTCTTTCAGTTATCCTATATAAAGGCATTTAAGAGTTTTCAACAAAGATGTTTTAAATAAAAGTTGTTGTTAGCTAGTGTTGAGTTGGCTCACGGCAACCCCATGCACAATGGAACAAAACACTGCCCAGTCCTGCTCCATCCCCATGATTCGCTGTGGGTCAGACTGTTGTGATCCAAAGAGTTCTTCAATTGGTTGATTTTTGGAAGTAGATCACCAGACTTTTCCTCCTGGTCCATTTTAGTCTGGAAGCTCCACTGAAACTGGTTCAGCATCACAGCAACACATAAGCCTCCACTGACGAACAGGTGGTAGCTGAGCATGAGGTGCATTAACCAGAAATCAAACCCTGGTCTCCGGCATAGAAGGCACAAACTCTACCACTGAACCACCAATGCCCTCCTTAAATAAAATTCCAGTTTCTCTCTGGATCTCCCTTGCCTAACTATAAAATGGCTGAATATGGCTTTAAAGGACATGGAGATCTCTTACTTGTACTGGGATCCTTTTAGCAATATCAAGAATTAATTCCACATTTGCATAGTTGTTGTTGTTTGGTCCTCCAGGCACTGGCACATAGTGATCTGCCATCTTAATGTATTCTGAAAATGCAAGCAAATTAATAAACACATGATTTATTTTCAGAAATATACTGGCATAGCAAAACAATGTAAAGGACAAGGACTATCATAGCTTACCACAGGGCAAACAACATTAACTGGGTAATTTCCAGGACCATTTACATGGAACCTCTGACTTTGTTAAGTCACAGGCACTAATATGAGCCAATCTCACATTTAGAAAGCTTTTACACTAAAATAGCAATTCTCAAACATTTCACGGTGGAACTCTTCTAAAGGGTCTTTATGACTCCCTATATCAAGGCTGATGTGTCTGTCAGCTAGTGGCCCGAGTACAATTATTCTATTCTGAGAAAAAGTTCTAGTGACATCTTTATCTTTAATTTGCATTTCACCCTTTTCCTGGTGTGGAGCTGGGACAGAATTGGGGAAGAAGGTAGACTGTGGAGATACTGCAGACTGGCTATAGAGGAAAGGTTAGTTATAGGTCTAATAAGCATTTGAAAAGGGTTTATCTGGAATGTTAGAGGTAAGGGGTATTTGAAAGAGACTTTAGAAAGACAACTTCTTTCCCTCCTTAAATTTTTTTTTTTTTTTTCCTCAGTATTCACTTTCAGATTTGTCAGCTGGTATTTCTCTCTTCCTATTATGGCAACAATTAAAGCAGAACAGCTACAATGAAAAGGCACTGTACTAAGCTCTTTATATATCTCATTTAATTCTTGAAACAATCCTATGTATGATAGGTATTATCAGCCCCCAGTTTACAGGAAATTATGGCTTCAAGCAGTTAAGGTCCATATCCACCATATTTAAGAAATTTCTTATGCCTTGTTGTTAAATTTTAAAAGATTTTAAGTCCTTCTTTAAAAAATTTCACTAAAAGCAAGACATAGAGCCGTACAGTTTGTTCAAAATGAAAATGGGTTTATTGTTCTTTTATAATAAGAGGAAAGTGCTAATTATAAAAATTTTAGACTTTAGGATATAATAATATTTTTATAAAGTTAAAATCACCCACTGTCCCACCATTCACAGATAACCAGTTCACTTTAGTATACTCAACCTGCCCAGATGGGGTGCAGAACTCAAATTCTAGTAAAAAGACCAGACTTAATGGTCTGACTGACACTGGAGGAACCCGAAAGCAAGGCCCCTGGATTCTCTATCAGCCCAGAACTAAAGCAATTTCTGAGGCCAACTCTTCAGACAGGGATTGGACCGGACTGTGGGACAGAAAGTGATACTCAAGAGGAGTGTGCCCCTCTTAGCTCAAGTAGATACAAGAGACTAAACGGGCAGCTTCTGTTCTGAGGTGAGATGGGAAGGCAGAAAGGGTTAGGAGCTGGTTGGATGGACATGGGGAACCAGGGCTGGAAAGGAGGAGTGTGCTGTCACAGTATGGAGAGAGCAATCAGGGCCACATAACAATGTATGTATACATTTTTGTATGGGAAAAAATAAAAAACCTGCCCAACCGCTCCACGGAGAAAGGTATGGTGATTATAGACTAGAAAACCCTATGGGGCAGTTCTACTCTGTCACATGGGGTTACTATGAGGTGAAATACATTCCACAGCACCCAATAACCACCACCACAATGCTAAATTTAACAATACATTGTGGGTATCTTCCCACATTAGGAAAAGTATATTTAATAACATGATATTTTAATGGATGGCTACTGTTTTGATACTCCATAATTAATTTAATAGCCCGTTGATAGAAATATACATTATTCCTAATTTGAAGAATATTAAAATAATATGATGATGAACATCCTTGTACTACAGTCCAATTATATCCTCAGGATATGTTACAAGAAGCAAAACTATTGGGTCAAAAGGTATGCACATTTTAAAAGATTAAACTACTTCATATTCTCACCAGCAATAAGGGTGGCCAATTTCACTATGTTCTCACCTATACCAAGTACTACGAATCTTTTTAAATTTTTGCCATTTTTATCAGTTAAGAAAACAAACAAACAGGTCTATCATTGTTTTGGTTTGTATTTATCTGATTACCATTCATGCTGAATCTCTCTTCATATGTTTATCAATCTTTTTTGTTTCTTCTTTTATGAACTACCTACTTGTGTTCATTCCTCATTTGCTATTGAAAGAAACCTTCTTCTTATATATAGTAGCTCTTTGCTGCCAATAAGTTTTCCAAATTATCATTTGTCTTTAACTTTTTTCTTTTTTTATTTGCCTAATAGATATTTTTATTTCTTATGTAGTGAAATCTATCCAACTTTTCCTTTGTGGCTTGTTAAACAGCTTTTCTGTAGTTTAGTGGCCCTAGATAGAGGAAAAGGCTAATTGCTGACCTACACACACACACACACGGAGTATTGCTGCCACCAACCAACAATAGTTTAAAGTTCTATAACAATCAATCTACTATTATCATTATTGTACCTAAAGAGAAGCCCTAGGAAGTAGAAAAAGAAAGCTCACCCTAATTATACAACCTGTATTTTTCCATCATCTCCTCATTTCCACAATTCCTTTATCATCAGAGACACTATTCTAGAGCATACTCACAACTGAGAAAACTCTCCTCAGAAGAGAATGTCAACTCTTTAGTATGGATTTTACTAATCATCCAACTCTTCCAGTAACTATCATGAAATAAAAATATGCAACTGTTCAATTACACCATCCTCATCATAAATTTTGCTCCTTCCCCTCCTGTCTCAGAGGACGAGATTTCTCTCCTATCTAAGGCTCCTTTTATCACAATTTTTGAAATTATGAAATTAATTAATATTCTAAACTGAACTGTGGTGATGACCACATGACAGTACAAACTTACTAAAACTCCCAGATCTGTATACTTAAAATGGTGAATTTCATGGTATGTAAATTATACTCAATAAAGCTGTTAAAAAGTACGGTAAGTAATACTATAGAAAGGTTAGAAAAAGAAAAAATCATCCATAATACTAATTTGTTAATTCAATACTACTGGTATGGTAAACCTTTCTAAAGTTATATTTTTTAAATATTGTTTTTAAATTATAAAATTATATAAACTCTATGTTTAAAAAAAACTTGGAAAAGATGTAGAAACATACAAATAGAAATAAAAACATTCCAAAATTTCATCCCCCAGAGAAAACTATTATTGTCATTTTGGTATATGTCCTCACAGTCTTTTTCCATGACTATACACAGCATGCTTTTTTCTATTATTATATGATGCTATAAATCTCCTTTTATAGCCAATTTCTTTCTTAGTAATTGTGGTGGACAGACACTAAGGTGACCTCCAAGACCCCAGCCTCCAGGTATTCACGCCTCAAGTAATCCTTTCTCCATAGGAGTGGGCAGGAACTGTGACTTGCTTCTAGCCAATGAAATACAGCAAAGGTGATGAAATATCACTTCCATGATAATGTTACATAAGAATATAACCCATCTTACTGGTTCTGAAGTAACAAGCAGTAACTGAAGTAACTAACATAATTCACCAGTGTTGGACACTGAAGTTACTCCCAATTTCTATTTTAAATAATACTGCAATGAAAAGTCTTTTTGTGGATGTATTTGCTCCCATTACTGATTTATTTTCTTCAGGAAAAATTACAGCAAATAGAATTTCTTGGTCAGAAGCTATGCATGTTTTTGTCCACTTATGCTCTTGATTCCATTTCCTTCCAGCTCCTCAGGAGATGAAAGGTCTCTCATTGTACTTCAACTCCTTTTCACTCTTTGGCTCCTTCCTCTCACACTATAAATATTCCCAAGTCTCTTTAATCCTAAAAAATAAAAATCTTCCCTTGACCCTGAATTCCTCTTTAGTTACTGCCTTTTCTTCTTCCTTTCTCATCTAAAATTCTTTTAAAAAAAACTAGTCCATACTGAATACCTCCCATTCATTCTTTCTGTAACATTAACTAGAGTCTACATACTCACATTGTTCCACTGCAATTATTCTTACAAGGGGTTATCAATGATTTGCTAACAAATTTGCTGAGCAGGTTTCTATTCCTATTTTCTTGGACTACTAATACATTGCACTCTTCTTTATTGAAATTCTTTCTGTTTCCTTCTTAAAAGGGTAGCTCTTTAAGCCAAAGTTAGAGATGGGTACTTCACCTCAGAGATAAAATGTATTATGGGGAAGAAAGTCTAGCCACACCTTTTACTATACTAACAGTCTTATCTACAACTCTCAGATGGAGCACTGAGTAAACAGAATATGTAGAAGAGTTTACACAATGAGACCATTCAGGTTCCAGGAGGTTCATCTCTCAGGAGAAGGGGGAAAAAAAGACTTAACTCTTAACCTTCTCTAAACTTCTAGAGTTCATAAGGGAAATTGTTTGTTTTTTCCAAACCTTTCCACTTACACACTGAAGTATGTGGTATGGCAAATACTTAACACTAAAAAAGGCATAAACCTGAAAGCTCAAATCAACACGTTGGTTAAACTACTACCTACTTATATGTAGAACATGGGAGTCTGTGTTGAGGTTAAACACAGTGTGATCACCTTTATACGCCTATTATTGACAATTTTTGAAAGAGAAATCCTTTTTAAAGGATTTCATTGGATATCCTAGAATTTGGGAATTCCCAAAGCTAACATTCTCGTATTTAAAGGCTGTACTATTCAATGTTTTGTGATTGAAGATAATGCTTTCTTAACACTAATAACTCACCTGCATTGGCTTTAAGGTCTTCAGGTGTGACCATGACAACAAACCGGATTGCACGCTCATTTCGAAACATCTCATAAGACCACCGACGAATAGACCGCATGCATTTCACTGCTGCAATTCCATTGTTGGCAATAAGAACCTGGGACAGTGCAAGGATAGGGATTGGAGAAAAGAGTACAAAAGAAAGGCAATGATGGAAGAAAAGAGATGTGATCTATCTTTCTCTGAAAAAGCCAGATTTTCAACCAGAAATTCTTATTGCTGGTCTAGGCAGTTAGGAACCAGCTCCCACATGATCAAGCAGATGGTATTTTAAAATCCTAGCTAACCAAATACTTTAATATGTGCCCGCTAATAACAGTGTTCACAAGAAAAACAGAAGAATCAAAGCACCCTGAAACAAAGCATTCATCTCCTTACTCGTCTTATAATCAAGTCCCTGAGGATAACACATGCAAGGAGATACATAATCTACTTTCAGTGGAAGACTAACAGAAAACACCACTGAATAATACTTACAGGAGTGGGAATACAGGGTCCCATCCTTTAAAGTTAATCACTGCACACTATTTCGACCAAATCATCCTATCAGCTCTGATATGGTTTAGATAAAAGTAACACCAAATGACTCGTAACATTTCAAAATACCTGAAATCTTTTTAACTATTACATATGGTGTATTCCCTCTAAACATCTCAAATACCTGGTGGAAGCCAGTAAGGCACAGTGTATCAAACTGTTTAAGAATTTTATTCCGAAACTCTCTCTACTCCTTAGCTCTAAATGCAATGCTGTGACATATAATATCTCCCCACCACCACTCCACAAATCAGTTAATAGCTCATACCCACTCACATCAGCATCAGTGCTGCTCAACTCTGTAAAATCACAAGATCTTTCAAAAAGAACATCATAAGCACTATTTCATCATCTTAACTAGTTATGACTAAATTATCAGTGGTAAATATAGATCACTGAAGATAGTGAAATTATTTAATAGGATGCTAGGAAGGCAGAAAAGGATAATTCCACATAAAGAGGCAAAGTCTCCAAAAATCCAAATACCAATTTTGAACAAATTTAGACAATAAGGTATTAAACCTCATCTATTTTTGAAAAAAAAAAAAAAAAAATTAGCAAGTTACAACTTACCTTCTCAATCACTTTATTTCCTCCAAAACGAGTAACAAATTCTGCTGGAGAAGCCACAGTGAAATCTCGCTGTGAGTCTATCTTCTTTCGGTCTCGACCCTGCTTTACTAGGTGCATGCCAGACATGCTGGACCTATAAAAATAGAGAAACCATGAAAGTCTATAGATTTCGTCATACCATCTATCTCTCTTGGAGACCTGCTCTCTACTGTCATACTTCTGACAGGACTCCCAACTGCATCCTTGTGAAGACTGTATCCTGACAGATCACACACTTTTCAAATAGGAGAGAATTTCCTTACTTGTAGAAATTTAAGAACAACAACAAAAAGTGTTCCTGAGTACTAAAAGATAGTATCAAGGTTTACCAACAGATGCCATCACAAAAAGATGCGCAAAAGACTGAATGAAATGAGATGATATAAATAAGACTCAGAGAATGTTATAGCTAAAACATAGTTAGCAAGGTTGTTTCTGGATCATGACTCTGACATGCAGAAGACTTTCTTCTCTGTGTTTCTAGCTTCCATCTTTCTTATGAGCTCTAAATCCACATTTGTAACTACTTAATATTTCACCTGGGTATTCCATGGGTATCTCAATATCAACAACTCCAAAACCAAATTCATTACAAGACGGCACTATATACCTTATTTTATTAATTATAAGATGTCCCATTTTTTTACATTTTAAAATCTCTAAAATTGGGATGCATCTTACAATTGATGGTGTGTCTTACTTAATTGGAAGGGTTTTTTCTTCCTTGTTGTTGTTGTTAGTTGCTCTCCAGTCGATTCTGACTCATGGCCACACGCTGTGTGCCGAACAGAACTGCTCCATAGGGTTTTCAAGGCTGTGACCTTTTGAAAGCAGATTGCCAGGACTGTCTCCTGAGGACATGCTGGTTGGGTCTGAACCACCAACCTTTCGTCTAGTAGTCGAGCACTTAACTGTTTGTGTCACCCAGGGACTCCTCTCCTACTAGAATGGCTAAAATCCAAACACTTCTAACATCCAGACAGCCAATTCGCACTACTGAATGCCTTCTGTTTATAATACTAATGTGGTTTCTCTTTCTCTAACTGGACCTTGACTGACATACCCTCTCAAAGAGTGTTGTAAGGATTAAATTAGATTATGGATATAAGCTCCTTTACACACTATTTGGAGCCCTAGTAGCGCAATGGTTAAGCTGTCAGCTGCTAAGGGAAAGGCCAGCAGTTCAAACCCATAGTGACTCCATAGGAGAGAAGACCTGGCATAAAGATTACAGCCTAGGAAACCCTATGGGGCAGTTCTACTCTGTCCATATAGGGTTGCCACAAGTTTCAGTTGACTTGATGGCACACAACAACAATAATACACCATTTGGTCTCTAGGTGGTGCAAACAGTTTGTGCTCAGCTACTAACCAAAAGGCTGGTGTTTCAACTCCACCCAGCTACTCAACTTCTATAACATTAACCCACTGCCATCGAGTAGATTCCAACTCAGAGAAGCAACCCTACAGGATAGAGTAGAACTGCCTCATATGGTTTACAAGGCTGTAATCTTTACGGAAGCAGACTGCCACATCTCTCTCCCACGGAGTGGCCGGTGGTTGGAATCACTGATCTTTCAGTTAGCAGCCAAGTGCGTAACCACCGTGTCACCAGATCTCCTTTCCATTAAGATTACTGCCACTGAAAATCCTAGGAAGTGCAGTTGTACTCTGACACATGTGGGGTCACTATGAGTCAGAATCAACTCAAAGGCAATGGTTTGTTTTTTTAAATAATATTTTAATGTGTTTCTGGTGAAAGTTTACACAGTAAATTACTGTATTTTAAAAAAAAGCAAATAACATGCGTGCTGTTATTTTTTTGCCAACCACACAACCCCCCCCTCTTTAATTTCGTAAGTGAGCTATCTGTGCATTATATGTGTAGGTGTTATTTGTGAAAAAAATACAGTAGGTTCCCATTTGACAATTTCTATACAAATTGTTCAGTGACATTAGTTACATTTTCACAATGTGTCAACATTCTCTCTGTGTTCTGGTTGTTCCATTTTCAGTATTCTAGTTTCTCATCTTTGCTTTAGAATAAATGGTCTTAGATGGTTTTTTAGCAGAGCATTGTACTTGCAGGTAATATCTGTTATTTTGTGTTTCACTCTGTTATTTCACTAAAAGGTGATCTCAGGGGATAGTTTCAGTTCAAGGTTTAAAGAGTGTCTCAGGGTGATACTCTCAGGGAGTTCTCTGTCTCAAATGGTCCAGTAAGTCTGGCCTTTTCTAAGAATCTGAGTTTTGTTTTACATTTGTCTCCCATTCTATCCAGGACCATCTACTGTGACCCTAGTCAGAACAGTCAGTAATGGTAGCTGGGCATCATCTAGTTCTTCTAGTCTCAGAGTAGATGAGGCTGTGGCTCGTGTAAGCTATTAGTCCTGAAGACCTGTTTCTTCTCCGGACGAGTACAGACCAATAGTTGTATCTTTGATGGCCACCTGCAAGCTTTTAAGACCTCAGACACTACTCACTTCACTAGGAAACAGAACATGAACTTTGTGAATATATTATGCCAATTGACTGAGCTGTCCCATGAGACTAAGGTCTTAATACGCTTTCAAACCTAGAAAACCAATCTCACAAGGTGAATGGTTATTTCTGAGAAGTATCTGTTACTGTGTCTGCTATAAATATGTGTTCCTGTACACACATATCTGTACTCACACATACTATACATATTTCTATCTATGCATTTTTGTTATACACGCTGTTTGGTGAACAGCAGTTTTCTTCTCCTATTCCTATGTTATCTCCTTTCCCCTACAATCTATCTTCGATGCTGCAGTAGGTTATCTTTTCAAAATAAAATAGTATAATTAAAATCTTCCCACAAAGAAAATACCAGGTCCAGATGGTTTTAAAAGACAAGTTCTTCCAAACTTTCAAGGATAGTTCTAAACAAACTTCCAGACAACAGGAAAAGAAGGGAAACTCCCCAGTTAGCTTAACAGTGATATCAATACAAAGATGTTACATGAAGGGAAAATTCCAGGTCTATTTTTACTCATGACTACAGATGTAAAATTCATAAACAAAATATCCTAAGACAGTGAGGTACTGGTGCAAGAATGGGCAAGATATTAGCCAAAAGTATGTTCACTATGATCAGATTAAGTTTATCTCATGGAAGTATGGTTTAATTTTAGAAAATCTATAAATATAAATCACACAAACAGATCAAAAGAGCAAAAACCATATGATCACTTCAATAGATGCAGAAAGAGCCTTTGAAAAAAATTCAAAATCCTTTCATGATTGAAAATGCTGTATTAGAGGTTGTAGTCGGTGCAATTAAAAAAATGAATAGAGGCATTAGGCATTGCTATGTGATCATTTACATAGAAAACACAAAGAATCTGCAGACCAATTATTAGAGATAACAGGAGGCCTTAGTCAAGTGTCTAGCTATATGATTAATACATAAAAAGTCCCAAAATATTATACACAGCAGATTACATGCAGATTAGAAAGTTAAAAACAATTGAAACATATATACTTTTGATACAATAAAACCATATAAAAAGGAAAATAAGGGAACATGATGAAAATGGGATTAAGGAAAGTGGTTCTCTCTGTGGGAGAAGGCAGGGAGATGGGTTGAGGAAGAAAGACCATATGGTTAGATGTAGGTTATTGGCAAGGACCTGTTTTTGTTTCAGGTGGTGGGTTTTCATTTTTTTTTTTAATTTTTTTTTTTAATTGTACTTTAGGTGAAGGTTTACAGAACAAATAGTTTCTCATTAAACAGTCAGTACACATATTGTTTTATGACATTGGTTAACAACCCCACGACATGTCAACATGCTCCCTTCTCGGCCTTAGAGGAACTTTTTTTTATTTTTATTTTTATTTTTTGGTGAAAATATATATAGTCTAAGATACACCATTTCAAAAATTTCTACATGTACAATTCAGTTATGTCAATTACGTTCTTCCAGTTGTGTTGCTATTCTCACTTTACATGAAGGTTTACAGAACAAAATAGTTTCTCATTAAACAGTTAGTACACATATTGCCCTATGACAATGCTTATAACCCTACTACATGTCAACACTGTCCTTACTCAACCTCGGGTTCCCTATCACCAGCTTTCCTGTCCCCTTTTGCCATCTAGTCCTTCTCCCTGGACTTCTGTGCCTCATTAGTCCCGTTTTGTTTTATGGGGCTGTCCAATCCCCGGCCGAATGGTGAACCTTGGGAGTGACTTCACCACTGAGCTAAAAGGGTGTCTGGGGGCCATACTCTTGGGGTTTCTCCAGTCTCTATCAGGCCAGTAAATCTGGTCTTTTTTTGTGTGTTAGAATTTTGTTCTACATCCTTCTCCAGCTCTGTCCAGAACCCTCTATTGTGATCCCGGTCAGAGCAGTCAGTGGTGGCAGCCAGGCACCATCTAGCTGTACTAGACTCAGTCTGGTGGAGGCCTTGGTAGCTGTGTTCCATTAGTCCTTTGGACTAATCTTTTTCTCGTATCTTGTTCTCTTCATCATCCCTTGCTCCTGAAGGCGAGAGACCAGTAGAGTATCTTAGATGGCTGCACACAGGCTTTTAAGACCTCAGATGCTACTCACCAAGGTAGAATGCAGGACAATGTCTTTATAAACTGTGTTATGCCAATTGAGCTAGCTGTTCCCCCAAATCATGGTCCCCACAGCCCTCTGCCCAGCAATTCAGTCCCTCAGGGATTTTTGATATATGTCTATGGAGCTTCCATGACCTTTCCTTGTACAAGTTGTGCTGGCTTCCCCAGTGTTGTGTACTGTCTTACCCTTCACCAAAGTTACCACTTATCTATTGTCTATTTAGTATTCCCCCCCCCCCATCCCTCGTAACCAACAAAGATTGTTACTTTTTGTGGGTAAACTTTCTCATGAGATTTTTACAATAGAGGTCTCATACAATATTTGTCCTTTTGTGATTATTTCACTCAGCATAATGTCCTCCAGTTTCATCCACATTATGAGATGCTTCACAGATTCATCACTGTTTCAAATTATTTTTACGTTATTTTTTTAAATCACTAAATAGTAGTGGGCCACATGTGGACCAAGGCTGAGCAATTGTGTCATGAACCAAGGATTGTGATTATATAATTCTATGCACCTGAAATTAAAACCACACACTCCTCAAGAGACCAGCTTTCAGTTATCTAGGGAGGCAGAGAAGGGACAGAGAAAATTCAACAATAAGGAGACAAGAGGGGAAGAAAGCCTTTACTGATAAAATTAAGCTGGGGAAGGAACTGGTCATGAGATTTAAGCAATGATCTGGAGGTAGTAAAGGTGTGCTCTCAGAGTCATTTATAATGAAAGAGGAAAGAAAAACAGAAATCCATCTTTTAATGATGGGATCTTTCATAAAGCCACAGTCATATTGTTATTTGCAGTTGTCGCCAAACTTCACTAAAAAAAATAACAAGCCAAAAAACCCTGTGTGCCAAATGTCAGGAGAACAAACAGTTGCTTTTCCCTATCCGTCAATCAAATGTTATACTTCATGGAACACTCTAGTATTGCACTTAGCTTAATTCTACGTGTTAGTGAAGATACAGCACTTTACAAAATGAAACAGCAATTACATATTGAGTCATCAGTTGATGCTAAAACAATGCAACAAAAAGCAGCCCTGCAGCAGGTTTAAATAGGTATGTTTGTACAAATATATGTATATATACACACATATATAAGATAATCCGTAAATTGATTTAAATGGGGCAGCACAAAGAATTCAGTAATTAGCAGTAATTAGGAAAAACTCAAAAAAAAAAAAAAAAAAAACTCCTCCTCCTCCATCAACTTTAACCAGCTTCTTTCAACACACAGAAGCCACTCTAAGTTAAATGTAACAATTAATAAATAAAAGAAAAATACCACCAAAAAAAAAAAATTCAAGTTGCTTCCCTCTGCTGTGTTTTGCTAGTTTTTTAAGTACTATTTCTTACACTTGACTACAATTTTAAATATGTGAATGTTTCTATCTCTCCTTTAGACTGTTTCAGTCTTCCTGAAAGCAGTCACCAAATCTTACAAGGTTGTCTTTTCCAGGAAGCAGCATACCATCTGGCTTTCTGTTCATATACAGTTTTATAGATTTAAAAAAAAAAAAAAAGAAAAAAATTAGACCAATCTTCTTACTTTCTTCCTTCTTTCAGCGCCTCTATCAATAAAACTCAGTGAGTAAGCCATTACCGCAAAACATTTCCCTACATTGTATGCAACTAAGGTAGCCCTTCTTAACTTGCAAAACCATCACTCATGGAAGGGTGACAGTGAGAGAGAGTTCCAAGACTAGTGTCCACCTAGGACACTTAAAGATATGGTCACGACAAAGGCCACACACTCCACAAATGGCACTCAATATACACGCTTGCTGACTGACTCTAAGACTGTCAGTCTACTAAAATCTTCTTTATCCTTCTCCATCTAGGGATTTAGTTATCTAGCATTTGGATTGGAACTTTAAGGCTAAGAGAAGCCTCAAGGAAAATGAGACCCAGAGAAACACCGTAATTAGTTTAAGAACACAAAGCTAGTTTATAGCACCATCACACCAAAAACCAGTTTTCCTACGTCCCACTTCAGTGTTCTTCCAACTACACCATGCAAAATCTCTGATGAAAATAAAAACCAGTGACCTGAAAACAGTGCTAAGGTACACATGTGTAAATAACAAAAATAAACTCCCTGGTCTATAGCTTGAATTATTTGCCAGCAGTCTTATTTCTTTTATGACCTGATAGGTATCAATGTATAAAACTGAGTAACAACATGGATGAATCTCAAAAATATTATGCTGAGAGAAAGCTGACAGACACCAAAAGGTACATACTGTATGATTCCATTTATATCACATTCTAGAACAGGCAAAATAAATCTACAGTGAAGAAGCAGATCAGTGGTTGGCTTGGGGCCAGGGTTGGGGGAATTGACTGCAAAGGGGCATAGGGATGATGGAAATTCTTGATCTTGATTATGGTGGTGGTTATACACGTATGTCAAAACTCTAACTGTACACTTAAAAAAGGTAAATTTTACTACAGGTAAATTCTATGTCAACAAGTCTGACTTTAAAAAAAAATTATCAAACTGTCCACTTAAAATAGGTACATTTTATTGTTTTAAATTATACCTCAATAAAGTTGAGTTTTAAAACACTGTTATTCTAAGATACAACTATTGATCTCTTCTCATCCAGTGCAAAAGAGAAAGAAGGAAATCAAAGACTCAAAGATGAAACTAGTCTACAGGACTAGCAGTCTGCGTGGACCATGGCATCATCTACCCTGAGATCAGAACAACTAGATGGTGCCTGGCTAACATTAATGACCATTCTGATCAGGGCCACAATAGATGGATCCTGATAGAAAGGGGGAAAAATGTGGAACAGAACTCAAATTCTTAACAAGTCCAAACTTACTGGACGACTGAGACTAGATATTCCATAAACCTTGAACTGAAACTACCTCCTGAGGGCACCGTTTAGCTAAATAACAGATGGGCTCATAAGATAAAGACTATTACCACTGAGTACTGCACATTTTTAAAAAATCATCTATATGAGACTAAATGGTCAACAATTACTCTAAAGCAAAGATGGAAGAGTAAGGGGACAGGGAAATCAGATTACTAGAAGCAAGACATCCAGAAGGAATTAATGAGAATGTTAAAACACTGAAAAATGTAGCCAATGTCTCTGAACATTTTGTGTAGTAATTGTTAAACGGGAACCTAATTTGCTGTGTAAACTTTCACTGAAAACACAATAAAATATTATTATTAAAAAAAAAAAATTTGTTACTAATGATATAGAAAAGGAACAAAAAGAATAACAAAAAAACCCATTGCCGTCAAGTTGATTCCAACTCATAACGACCCTATAGCAACCCTACAGAATAAGACTTGTTACTGTCAGCCTCTGGTCCCTTGTGTCTGTTTCTTCTGCGTGAGGATGTCTTTTCCTTCCTTGTCTTCCACAACTACTCCAATCATCCTTCAAAATGCAACTAAACTGTCAGTTCTCCCAGTGACTCTTTGCTGACACTGGGTTGTTCCAGCTTCAACCCCTAAGGAGGTAACTGAGCTACATCGGAATTTTCACATGCATCTTTCCTACTAATCATGCTGTATTGTTATTTAGAGTTTACATATCTGTCTTCCCTGATAAACAGTGCAACCTAGAGGTCAGGGATTCTTTATCTCTGTATCTTCATCACCGAAAAGAGTACCTGGAACATATAGGAGCTGCTGGAACATTTTCAAATTATTGTTATTATTTGCTAATTTTTGATAACATAAAAATAACCACCACCTTGCTATGGGACACTGTGCTGATCTTTTACATGCTCTTGTATATTTAATCCTCATAATGATGTTATGATGTTTGAGCTTCATTTTACAAATGAGGAAAGTGAGGCTCAGGGAGATTATGTAATTTGCCCATGATGATACATATAGCTAGAGGTGACAAAACTAAAATCTGAATCTAGACTCTGAGTTGGACCATTCTATAATACTGCCTCTTTAGTTCAACTGCAAGGAGCCCTAGTGGCATAGTAGTTAAGCACTCAGCTGTTAACCAAAAGTTGGTGGTTTGAACCCACCAGCTACTCTGTGGGAGAAAGATGTGGCAGTCTGCTTATGTAAAGATTACAGCCTTGGAAACCCTACGGGGCAGTTCTACTCTGTCCTATAGGGTTGCTATGAGTCAGAATTGACTCGATGTCAAACAACAACAGTTCAACTGCACTGAAAAATGCCACAGTTTATAATCCCATTATATATCCATGCAAAAAATTAGGCCTTTACAGCAAACACCAGGTTTTGTTTGCATTTGGTTTTACAGAAGATATTTTTACGTATCTTTACTGTCATGTCTTCTAATAGTCATATAAGCCCCTCAAACACATGCCTGCCACACTAACCATTATAAATCCCAATTCCCTCAAAAAATGGCTAAAAATATTACAAAATAAATAAATGAAAAGATTATACTGATCTGAGAGGAGATACACAAAGTAGACATAATCTTAAAAGTTTTTGAAAAGTAAAGATAAAATTGAGGAGTGAGGAAGGGGCAAGAGTGAAAGGCAACACATCTTAGAAGAAAACAGTTTGTTCTCTTCTGAACTGCAAGAATTTGAAAACACTGGAATGTTAATTTGATCGCTCTCACTAGGAAAGTAAGTTTTTTAAAAGTCACACAGAACCTAGAATGAGTTTCATGTATTCAATAAGAAATGTATAAGCAAAGATGAACAACTTTTAAGGAAAATTTGACATCTGCCCAGTAGCCTAAAGGATAATAGGCATTTTTAAAGGCGGGATACAGAGCATTTGTAAAGTCCCTAATAGTGTAATAGCATGCAAATGTGTAGGATTTGTGTTTTGTGAGATAGTTTCAACTTGCTAGCAAGCACAACAATGAGGAACAGACACCCCACATACTACTAGAAGAGCAATGAGCAGTTAAGACTCTGTCCCACTGATAGTCTCTAAAGGTTTTACCCTTGCTGCCATCATGCTGCTATGAAATTCTCAAAACATCCTGAGAAAAGCAGATTTGATTCCTCCTTATCTGTTGCTGTCAAGTTAATTCCAACTCACTTCTTAAATAAAGCAGAGTATATGAAATCCTCTCAAAGGAAAGCTTGAAGTTAATAACAACAACCACAACAACAAAAAGGTAATCTATAAGCAAGTTAAAAGGGAGAGAAGACTTCCGGTTAAACAAGGTGGACTAAACACAAGCATTTTTCTTTGCTCCATGCCAAAACATACATGTCCATAAGGGCAAAGACAACAGGAGAACAATCCACAACAAATAAGACTGTCAACAAAATTGTAGTACAGGACAAGAAAAGAATGTGTGATAACGGGATTAAATTTGAGATTTCTCTGCTTTGTTAAATGCTGACGGAGTAGACGACAGTAAGAAGCAGGCCAATTCTCACAGCATACTCAGAAAGACTCAAGGATTAGAAGCACCACATAAGTGCCACGGAAGGTTAGGGAGTAGACTGAAGTGAAAGCAGAAGACCTGACTGGACGTCTGTATAAGCAGCAGTAGGAACACCACAGATACCCAGATCCCCTCCATCTTCTCCTGCAGCCATACAACTACTGGTTACCCACTCTAGCAATTAAGTTTACTGCAGTTAACTCTCTGAAGTGATAGAACTACTTTAGACATGGCGAGGGATAGGGGTGGTGAGGGAGGTGGTTGTCTACCAGGCACAGGTGAGGGCAGAAGTGAGACACCATGTGTCTTAGTCATTCAGTGCTGCTCTAACAGAAATACCACAAGTGGATGGCTTTAACAAAGAGAAACTTCTTTTCTCACAGTCTAGTAGGCTAGAAGTCCAAATTCGGGGCGTCAGCTCCAGGGTAAGACTCTCTCTCTGTCGGCTCTGGAGGAAGGTCCTCATCATCAATCTTCCCTTGGACTAGGAGCTTCTCTGTGCAGCAACCCTGGGTCCAAAGGATGTGCTCTGCTCCTGGTGCCTCTTTCTTGGTTGTATGAGGTAACCCCCAACCCTGGTGTCATCCCCCCCACCCCACCCCCGACTTGCTTCCCTTTCCTTTTATCTTTTGTAAAATAAAAACTGGTGCAGCCTACACCCCAGGAAAACTTCCTTTACATTGGATCAGGGATGTGACCTTAGTAAGGATGTTACACTCCCACCCTAATCCTCTTTAACATAAAATTTACAATCACAAAAGGGAGGACAACCACACAATACTTGGAATCATGGCCCAGCAAAATTGATACGCACATTTTTGGGGGGACACAATTCAATCCATGACACCATGTCAAAACAAGAGGATCAACTGTAAGGACAGAACAGACCTCAAAATATCCACCTCCTGTCTATCTTTTCTCAGGAAGCTATTAGAGAATGTGGCCTTCCAAAAGGAAGGAGTAAACAAAAATACAAATAAAAAAAGGGAAGACAAGGGACACAGAAGAGAAGAGAACTCCTTAGATGACTGTTGCACAACAGACTTAGAAAGCCACCAGTTCAAACGGGAGGAGGGCCAACTGCTTTGGGGGGATGTCTCCTTGGCAAAAAAAAAAAAAGGACAGATCACCTGTAGTATTTAACCATATTAAGAAGAGTTTTAGCGTGCTGTCAGAGAGTTTGAAGATAAACTGGTCAGTGCATAGGCTACTAAGCAAAAAAATCATTAGATTAAAAAAATTCACTAAAGAAAGGAAATATAACTCTAGAACAGCATGCAGCTTAGCTATGAATATGTACATAGACATAAAAATGTAAATAATAAATATGGATTTAATAAAAAATTGTTAAATAGCCGAATTAAAGAATGGGAAGGTATGGTGGGAAAGCATATGTGTGAGTGAGGTTGTAGAAGGATGTAAAAGAGCTAGTCCTCATTTTCCATATAGGGAAGTTAATGGCTGATACATAAAATTGAAAAATCAAGAAATATCAGGTAAACCTATTATTTGAAATACAGATATAAAATATAGGCGAAACAACTAAACAACTGTGCCGTGGGGAAGAATAAAACAAGGTCTGCTGTTTTTATTTTCTTATCTGACTTTTAAAATTATGTTCACTCATATATTCACTCAAAATTATAACCTACACATATATACTATATTTGTTTGTATAGATGATCAATAGGTCCCTTTTCATTCTACAAAAACTCTATTTTATATACAGTAAAACCTGCGAAAGCTGGAACCTGTGTAAGGCGGGAGCCTGTCAGAGAAGGAAAACTCAAATATTTTCCACTAAAATGAGCAATAGTAAAACTGTACCGTGTCAAAGGCGGAAACCTTGTAAAGACCTGAAACAACAAGGCAGTCCCATCGTGTTTCAGCTCTCATGTTTCACTGTATATACATATATACATAAATAATTTTTCTGTTTCTTTTACATCTCTTTATATATATATATTCTCAGTTGCTTTTACTTATTTGACTCTCAGTGGAATTTTTGCTTGCTTTTTCCCCAAAAGGGCAGAAGAGGCAAAGGAAAGGATAACTGTTCTAAAGACAAATTTTGCCAACTCAGTGATTTTTGTTGTTTTCTGTTTTTGTCAAGGTCCAGTTTAATTTTTCGGTAATTTTGTTCACAATAAAAACTCTAGATCACCAAAACAAGCAAACAAACAAAAAAGGTAATGGAGGGACCCTTAATGACTGCTGTCAAGCAAATCACCCAGGTCTTTTACGTTAATGAAGTAGCAAGAAAACTGGGCTCTGCAAAATCCAGGTCTCTGCTGGGGAGGCACAGACCTGCAAAAGGCCTAAAGAAGGCCCCAAAAGGTCTGATTCATCTCCCTCAGCTGGAGTTCTAACAGGAGGAAGAAGAAGGACTGCAGGGTAAAGAAGTTTGTCCTCCTCAACAACTCGAGCCTGGTTACCACTGTCACATGCCAGGACAATTGCAGCAGGCACCTTCTCTGGCCCCAGAGACACGTTCTAAAAAGGTTTTCTGCAAAACTACCTTCAACAGGATGCCTCACACTACATAGAACTGATATCCTTCCCTCATAATAATTGAAAAGACTTCACCCTTGAAAAACCAGCCAAATCTAGTGAGCATTTCTGGCACAGAATGGCAGGTCCCTTAAAGAAATAACAGCACAGCAAGGTCTGTATGGTGGTGGTGTTTTAACGTGACTATAATATCAGGTGTGGGCTCAGATATCTGTGGTTCAAATTCTGAATGTAAAATAAACATTTAGAAATTCAGGAGCAAATATGCCAGGTTTTATTTGTTTCCTTAAAATACAGCTTTCATTTTCTTATAGAGACAATAAAACATCAAATTTCCCATAATTTATAGGGCTTAGCTGTCTGTGCCTTATTGTTTTGTTTAAAGTATATTATCGCCCAAATATGGCACCCTAAAACCTACCTTCCGAGCATGTAATATCTCATCTCTTTATTTTCCTCTGCAGAACCCTCCATATCAAGATGACAAACGAACGGCAGCTTTTTCTTCAGATTTCGACCTTGTAAAACACAAGCCACAGTGCTTCCTCCTGTTGTAGCTGCTTAAAGCCCGGTAGGACAAGAGAGAGATACTATGCCTTCTGCCTACTCCTTAGCCCTGCTTCAGTCAGACTAGAGTGTTCCTGATGGCCTCACACTATAGCTTTTTTGTCTTTGTCCCCAATTTCTGTATTTCCCCACCTTTTCCCTCTTTTTGTATTTTCCCTCTACACTTGGCCCACACACAGAATTGGTCAGTTTCTCAAGGGGACTGAAAAGAGAGGGGGGAGAAACATAAAAGCTTGTGTAACTAGTAAAAAGATCTTAGCTGCTCTGATTTAGCTGCAGCAAACATGGTTCAACAACGGTCACTTTCTTCTGACAGTCACCAGAGAACAGCTCCACCACCCCTCCTGGCTGCCAGAAGTACATGATGGGGAGGGCCTAGGGCAGAAAGAAGACAAAGTTTACAACGACAACTGAGCCAAGAAAACAATGGGGTCACGAAATCCAGAGGGAAGAGGACAGCACAGCCTAAGCAGGTAATTTCTGAGAACCAATCAAAACAAATAATACTTATTATTAGATGACAAGAGGGGGAAAAGCAGGTCAGGAGGGAAAGAAAGCAAATAGAAAGGACAGAACATTCCACTTACTACAGAAGTTTGAATAAAGTGGGAATCACGATTCTAATTTTCAGACCGAAATAGTGATACACAGACACATACATACTAAACCTTCTTAAACAACAAAATCTAAGATTTTATTAACCAAAACTTAGGAAAAAGAAAGGAGCTGGTACAAATGGGATATAGAGAAGATGTGAATAAAATCCCTGAAAGGGACTCAGACAAATACTTTAGAGTAAGAGGTCTAACCCAGTTAAAGCACGTGAGAAAACTTCTGCCTACAGCCCTGGTGGCACAGCGGTTAAGCGCTCGGCTGCTAACCTAAAGGTCGGCCGTTCAAACCCATTAGCTGCTCCTTAGAAGAAAGATGTGGCAGTCTGTTTCCCTAAAGATTACAGCCTTGGAACCCTATGGCGCATTCTACTCTGTCCTACAGAGTCACTACGAGTCAGAATTTTACTCAAAGGCAATGGGTTTGGTTTGTTTTTTGAGAAAGACTACCAGGACACATAAATTGTTATAAAAGCAAATTTGGCACAGATTGACAGATGCTGTAAGGAAATAAATATACCAAGGCTTCAGTGAAAAGAGAAAACTTAACCTTGTGAGAGAGAAGCAACAATGGCTGAATGTTATACAGTAACGTCTTCCTACTTTAGCAGGAAGCTCATGATACTGTCAGCTTCTAATGGGAGAAAAACAATGGCAAAAGACTAACATCTTAGAAACTACAGAATCACAATTTCTTGAAACAAGTCCTCAGGACCAGTATGATTCGCCAGAGTCATATCTAACCTGATCACACCATAGAAAAATCTTTCCCACCAAATTGCTGGAAATCGTTAATAAACTGATATAACCACGCGGAGAACCTATTAACCTTCCAGAAAAACTCTCCAAAACAGAAGTACACAAATGACTGGGAGCACAGACAGAAGATAAATGATCAGATTGAAGACAAATGATTAAAGCAAACAAGTCTCTATCATAGGACATTCAGGTGACTCAACTTGAAAAGACTCCATCAATCCACCCAACATGACCACTAGCCAAAATAACAAATGGAAATCCTGGTTTGTTCTCTGGTCTGCACCACTTTGTATCACCCCTTCCACACTGTTCCAATGTCCCATAAAGTTAATCAAATTTACTTTTTCCTCCAGAGAACCCAGCTGACACCAACAAGCTCTCCTTTCTTTATATCTCTCTAGAATATCACGTCTCAAAAATAAAGCACGGGGGCTTTCGTTCAGGACAGCTACAGTGACCACAAATGTAGCAGCAGCTCAGATTTTACACAAAGCTAAGTGTCTCCAGATACAGGCAGTTTCTAAGAAAGAATCACTCTGCCTTTGTTATAGAAGTTCAACATTCAAAAAGCAAATAAAGCACTAAGTATAGAATAAAGCAGGCTGTTTCAAACTCAACTGTATCAGAAAAATATACTAAAGAGTAACAGTCAGTAATCCAGTTTGTGCTTTCTTTCACCAAAGGAAACAACCAAACAGGAACACAGCATACTCAGATCTAAAAACAAAGCTAGTTTCTGCTCTTTTATGGGTGCTGCCCACAATCCTTCAGTAATATTAGAATGCAGAAAATAAAAAGCCACATTCATTCCTCCAAATTCAAAGCATCCCCATTTTAATCTACCATGAATACAGAGTGTCCAAGGTAGACACATACCTGGCACAAAATCCAACTAGAAGCCCACAATGATCCCAGCATTGTAACATGCCAAAGCACCAAGGATGACGTAGCAGTTTATCCAGCAGACAGTGACGCGTTAGCTGGCTTGATTGCAAACGCAGTATGAGTTAATACTGCAGCACACCCTGTGAGAGACTGTTTTATACTGGCACTTTTTTTTTCCTTTTGGTTTATTGTTGTAGTTTAAATGAAGTTTACATTTCAAGTTAGTCTCCCATACAAAAATTTATACACAGTTATGTGACCCTAATTGCTCTCCCCATAGTGTGACAGCACACTCCTTCTTTCCACCCCTGATTCCCCATGTCCATTCAACCAGCTTCTAATCATCTCTGCCTTCCCATCTCACTTCCGGACAGAAGCTGCTCGTTTAGTCTCTTGTATCTACTTGAGCTAAGAGGCACACACTCACAAGTATCACTTTATGTCCCACAGTCCAGTCCAATCCCTGTCTGAAAAGTTGGCCTCGGAAACTGTTTTAGTTCTGGGCTGATAGAGAATCCAGGGGTCATGATTTCTGGGATTCCCCCAGTCTCAGTCAGACCATTAAGTCTGGTCTTCTTACTAGAATTTGAGTTCTGCACCCCATATGTCTCCTGGTCCACCAGGGACTCTCTGTTGTGTTCCCTGTCAGGGTGGTCACTGGTGGTAGCCGAGCACCATCTAGTTCTTCTGATCTCAGGCTGATGAAGTCTCTGGTTTATGTGGCCCTTTCTGTCTCTTGGGCTAATACGTTCCTTGTGTCTTTGGTGTTCTTCATTCTCCTTTACTCCAGGTGGTTGGGACTAACTGATGTATCTTAGATGGCCGCTTGCAAGCTTTTAAGACCCCAGACACCACTCACCAAAGTAGGATGCAGAGCATTTTCTTAATAAGCTTTGTTATGTATACTGGCACTTTTACAGGCACAGAAATCTTGGATCGAGGATGTACTTTTGCCAAAAATCAACAGGTCATATTTATAAAGGTTTATCTGTGAACTCTGGAAACCCTGGTGGGGTAATGGTCAAGAGCTACAGCTGCTAACCAAAAGGCTGCAGTTCAAATCCACCAAGCATTCCTTGGAAACCTTATAGGGCAGTTCTACTCTGTCCTATAGGAGCACTATGAGTTGGAATCCACTCGACGGCAATGGGTTTTTTTTTTTTTTTTGGTATTTGTGAACTCTACGTTCTGTTCCACTGATATTTATGATTAACCTTGAGCGAATGTCACACAGTCTTGACAACTGTGGCTTTGTAGTAGGTTTCGAAATCAGGTAATGTAAGTCTTCCAGCTTTGCTCTCCTTTCTCAAAATTGTTCGGCTACTCTAGGTCATTCGGGTGCTCATGTAAATTTAGGACCAGCTTGTCAAATTCTATGCCTCACCCCATCCTCAAAAAAAGCCTGCTGGGATTTTGATAGGGATTATGTAAATTTACAGATCGACTTGGGAAGAAATGCAGTCTTGACAATATTAAATCTTCCAATCCATGGACTATCCCTCATTTACTTAGATCTTCTTTAATTTCTCTAAGCAATGTTCCATAAGTTTCAGTGTATGTCTTATATTCCTTCAGTTAAATGTAGTCCTAAATATTTCATCCTTTTTGATGTTACTGTGAATAAAATGTTTTTCTCAATTTCATTTTTGAATTAGTCATTGCTAGCATATATAAATCAACTGATTTTTGTACATTGATCTTCTACCCTGTGACTTTGCTACACTCATTTAAAAATGTTTTTAACTTTATTGATATATAACTCACATACCATATATTTCACCTATTTAAAGTATACAATCCAACAATTTTTAGTATATTCACATAGTTGTGAACCATCACAACTATCAATTTTAGAACATTTTCATATCCATACCCAGTAGCAGTCACTCCCCACTTTCCCTAACTCCCTCCCCCAGCACTAGACAACCACTAATCTACTTTTTGACTCTATAAATTTGCCTATTCTGGACTTTCACATAAATGGAATCATACAATATGAAGTCTTTTGTGACTGGTTTCTTTCACTTAGCATAATGTTTTCAATGCTGTAGCATGTATCAGTACTTCATTCCTTTTTATGGCTGAATACTATTCCACTATATGTATATACCACATTTTATTTATTCATTGATCAACTGATGAACATCGGGGTTGTTTCCATTTTGTGGCTATTATGAATAATGTGGCTATGAACATTCATGTGCAAGTTTTTGTAATGGACATATTCTTTCGTTTCTCTTGGATATATATGTGGGAGTGGAACTGCTAAGTCATGTGGTAACACTATGTTTAATATTCTGAGGAACTATCAGACTGTTTTCCAAAACTGCTACACCATTTACATTCCCACTAGGAAAGCATGAGAGTTCCAAATTCTCCACATCCTCATCAACACTTGTTATCGGCTTTTTCAGTATAGCCATCCTACTGGTTATGAAGTGGTATCTCATCATGGTTTTGGTTCGCATTTTTCTAATGGCTAATGATTGGAGCCCTGGTGGCGCAGTGGTTAAGAGCTCGGCTGTTAACCAAAAGGCTGGCAGTTCAAATCTACCTGCTGCTCCTTGGAAATCCTATGGGACAGTTCTACTCTATCCTATAGGGTCACTATAAGTCGGAATTGACTCAGCAGCAACAGGTTTGGTTTGGTTTTTTGGTTAATGACTAATGATGTAGAGTATCTTTTCATGTGCTCACTGGCCATTTGTATATATTCTTTGAGAAATGTCTACTTAGATCTGTAATGGATTGAACTATGTCCCCCAAAATATGTGTCAAGTTGGTTAGGCCATGATTCCCAGTATTGCATGGTTGTCCTCCATTTTGTGATTGATACAATTTTCCTATGTGTTGTAAATCCTAATCTCTGCCTGTGGTTAATAAGGCAATATTAGATTACATTAAAGAGGATTAAGGTGGGATGTAACACCCTTACCCAGGTCCCATCCCTGATCCAATGTAAAGGGAGTTTCCCTGGGGTGTGGCCTGCACCACCTTTTACCTCTCAAGAGATAAAAGGAAAGGGAAGAGAGCAGAGAGCGGGGGACCTCATACCACCAAGAAAGCAGCACCAGGAGCAGAGCACATCCTTTGGACCCAGGGTTCCTGCACAGAGAAGCTCCTAGTCCAGGGGAAGATTGACGACAAGGACCTTCCTCCAAAGCTGACAGCGAAAGCCTTACCCTGGAGCCGAATTTGAACTTCTAGCCTACTAGACTGCGAGAGAATAAATTTCTCTTTGTTAAAGCCATCCAGTTGTGGTATTTCTGTTAAAGCAGCACTAGATAACTAACACGAGATCCTTCCTGTTTTTTTATTTTTTTTAATTGAATTATTTGTCTTTTTATTATTGAGATGTAAGACTTCTTTATATATCCTTAACACCAGAATATGTATCAATTCCTTATCAAATATACAACATGCAAATATTTTTCTCCCATTCTGTGAACTGTCTTTTCAGTTTCTTCATAGTGTCCTTTGAAGCACAAAAGTTTGCAATTTTTATGAAGTCCAACTTATCTACTTTTTCTTTTGTTACTTGTACTATTGGTGTCATATCTAAGAAACCATTTCTAACCCACAGTCATGAACCTTTACTTCTATGTTTTGGATGAGAAGTCAGTCACTTATCATATTGATGCTCCTCTTCTATTGAGAGTTGTTTTTCTCTTGTTGCTTTCAAGATTGTTTTCTTGTTATTCACAGTAGTTATGCTTCTATAAAGTTGCCCTGAACACCAAACTAGTGAATGCTGAGCCATTGCTCCTAGGAGAAATAAAGTTTGACTATGATGTGTTTAGAAGTGGATCTTTTAGTATTTGTCCTCCTTGGGTTTGTTGAGCTTCTTGGATGAGTAGATTAATGCTTGGTATCAAGTAAGAGAAATTTTAGCCCTGATTTCTTCAAATTTTTCTCTCTCCTTACCTTCTGGAACTCCCATTACACAAATATTAGTACTCTATGTTTAACATTCTGAGGAACTGTCAAACTGTTTTCCAGTCACTACACCACTTTACATTCCCACTAGCAATGTGTAAGAATTGTCCCACAGATGTCTCAGCTGCCTGTCCATTTTCTTCAGTCTGTCTTCTCTCTGTTCTTCACACTAGATAATTATTATTGTTCTATCTTCAAAATAATTGATTCTTTCATCTGTCATCTCAAATCTACTACTGAGTCTCTCTCATGAATTTTTCATTTCAGTTATTGCACTTTCCATCTCTTGAATTTATGTGTGGTTCTGCTTAGCTTTTTATTTTGAAATAATTATAAATTCACAAAAAATGTGCAGGGAGACGCTGAGTCCCCTTCACCCTGTTTACCCCAATGGTAACATCTTACATAATTATAGAACAATATCAAAACCAGGAAAATGACATTGATAGAATCTAGCATCTTATTCAGATTTCACCAGTTTTATGTGTACTCATTTGCATTTGTGTGTGCAGTTCTGTGCAATTTTTTCACATGTGTAGATTCATGAAACCACTACCACAATCAGGATACAGAACTGTTCCATCACAAGGCTCCCTTGTGCTGTCCCTTTATAGTGATCTCCTCTCCCTGCATCCTTAACTCCTGACAATCACAAATTTGTTCTCTATGTCTATTAATTTTGTTATTTCAAGAAAGTTATATAAATGGAATCATACAGTATATAATATTTTTGAGACTAGCTTTTTCACTCAGCATAATTTCTTTGAGATTTATCTAAATTGTTTAGTGTATCAGCATTTCCTTTTTATTTCTGAGTAGCATTCCATGGGGGGGTGGGGGATGAATGTACCACAGTTTGTTTACCCATTCACCTAATGGAAGACATTTTGGCTGCTTTTTGGCTATTACAAATAAAGATGTGATAAACAATCATGTGCAGGCTTTAGGACGAAGGTAAGTTTTCATTTCTCTGGGATAAATATTCAACAGTGCAATTGGTAGGTCATATGGTAAGTACGTGTTTAGTTTTATAACATACTGGCAACTTATTTTCCAGAGTGGCTATATCATTTCATATTCCCACCAGCAATTTATGAATGATTCAATTTCTCTGCATCTTCACCAGCATTTGGTGTTGTCTCTATTTTACGCATTCTGCTAGGTGTGTAGTAACATTTCATTGTTGTTTTAATTTACATTTCCCTAATACCCAATGATGTTAAATATCTTTTCATGTGCTTATTTGCTATTTGTATAACCTCTTTGGTGACATTTGGTTCTTTTTGTATACTTTCGACCTCCTTATTGAGAATTTCTAGTTATTGATTCATTGTCAGACATTTAATTCTTTAAATATGTCTTCCTTTAGTTCTCCGAACACATAACAACTGTTTTGAAGTTTTTGATACCCGGAGACAGTTTCTATTGACTTCTTTTTTTCCTAAATATGGGTCACACTTTCCTATTTCTTTACTTCTCAATTTCTTGTTGAAAACTGAACATATTAAATAATCAATTGTGGAAACTCTGGATACCAATTTCTTTTACCCAAAGAAGGCTGTTGTTACTGTGTTTCTTTTTTCTTTGTTTAATTAACTTGCCTGGGCTAAATTTGAAATCTATTTCCCCCACAGTGTGTAGCCACTGATGTCTCAACTCATTTTCTTTGTTTAATTCTTGTGTTTAGCTTCTCAGGGGTTGTCCCTATGTCTGATATGTGGTTGGCCCTATGACAGACAATGATTAGTCAGGAGTTATGTTCAAGTACCTGAAGTCAATAAGGTTTCTGTACCCTGCTGATGAATCTGTGTATAGGCAGGGTAGCACATTCAAAGTTCTGGGTATTTCCAAGCCTGTCCCAGTTTTTAGTTTCTGCTGATCCTTATCATATCTCTGGTACACGCACACAACCTCATCCAGCAATATAACCACAACCACCCCTTAGGCTAGCAGAGCAGTTGGTCTTCCACACTTGCCCACTGCTGAGATCATCACTTCCACCAACAACATCACTGGATGTGGACATCACCCACCACCCAAAATGAGTAAGCCTCCTTCAGCCGCATCAAAGTTGCTAGTCCACACAGCCTACGGACCTTGGCCAAACTTCCATACCAACCAAGCTGGGGTAAGGGGAGTTGGAACAGTCTCAGGGAAGAACACTACAGGCTTCCACTGTTCTCACTGAATTTCAGCAGTTTTTCAAGCATAAATGTTTCTTAGACTGTTGTATGCCTTTAGGTTGACTTCAAGAGTGCTAAAATGTTTGTTTTTGTCAATTATGTCAAGCTTTACACAGTAAAACCGGTGAAAGCCAAAACCTGTGTAAGGCGTAAGTAAGCCTGTCAGAGAAGGAAAACTCAAATATTTCCCACTAAAACAAGTGATAGAAAAGTGGTAAGACTTGCACCCTGTCAAGGCAGAAAACTTGTTAGATCCGGAAAAACAAAGACAGTCCCGTCCAATTCCGGCTATCACAGGTTTCACTGTCGTTGCTTTCTGGGTTGAGGATTTGCTGATCTCCTCACTCAGCTACAGCTGGAAGTCCTGCCTGTTTTATTTACTTTTTATTGAGCTATAACTTCATACAATAAAGTACATAAATCTTAAGTATATAACTCAATTAATTTTACATATGCAAATGTCCACATAACCAATCACCCCATAAAGACACAAATTATTTCCAGAGTCCCAAAGACTCCCTTGTGCTCCCTCCCAATTGATATCCTCCCCAAGTGTTATGGATTGAATTGTGTCCTCCCCAAAATATGAATCAATTTGGCTAGGCAATGACTCCCAGTATTGTGTAGTTGTCCACCATTTTGTGATCTGATGTGTTATAAATTCTAACCTCTATGATGATAATGAGGCAGATTAGAAGCAGTTATGCTAATGAGGCAGGACTCAATCTACAGGATTAGGTTGTATCTTGAGTCAATCTCTTTTGAGATATAAAAGAGAATCAAGCAGAGGACAGGGACCTCATTACCACCAGGCTAGAAGAGCCAGGAGTACAGCATGTCCTCTGGACCTGGGGTCCTTCTACTAAGAAGCTCCTAGACCAGGGGAAGATTGATGACAAGGACTTTCCCCCAGAGCTGACACAGACAGAAAGACTTCCCCTGGCATTAGCACCCTGAATTCAGACTTCTAGCCTCCTAGACTGTGAGAAAATAAACTTCTGTTTGTTAAAGCCATCCACTTCTGGTATTTCTGTTACAGCAGCACTAGATAACTAAGACACAAGGTAAACACTATTCTGACTTCTATCACTATAAATCACTGTACTTCAATTTCATATACAGTTGATCCTGATTATTTGTGGATTCTGTAGTTGCGAATTTGCCTACTTGCTAAAATTTATTTGTAACTCAAAAAAAATCAATACCTGCAATGCTTTCACAGCCATTCACAGACACACACAGAGTGGCAAAAAAATTTGAGTTGCCTGACCTGCATGTTCCTAGCTGAGACTGAACAATGCAAAGCTCTACCTTCTTGTTTCAGCTCTCATATTGTAAATAAGTGTCCTTTTCAGTCTCTTTAGTGCCACATTTTCCAGATTTTTGTGCTTTTGATTGGTGACTTTGCTATTTAAAAAGGCCCCCAAGTACGGTGCTGAAGTGCTGTCTAGTATTCCTAAATGCAAGAAAGCTGTGATGTGCCCTATGGAGAAAATACATGCTTCATTCAGGCATGACTTATGGTGCCGTTGGCTGTGAGTTCAATGCTAATGAATCAATAATATATACTAAATAAGGTGTCTTCAAACAGAAACACACATAAAATAAGGTTATGTACTGATCAGCTAACAAAAACATTGTGACCAGAGGCTCTCAGGAAACTAGCCATGTATTTCCCCTGGGAGCACTGGTTCAGCATTCACTAATTTGGTGTTTGCGACGACTTTACAGAACATCGCTACTGCAAATTAATAAGAATCGACTGTATAGGGGTGTCATACTATATGTATTTCGTGTCTGGCTTTTGATCAATATTATGTCTATGAAATTCATACATACTGTGACATAGCAGTAGTTTGTTCATTTTCATTGCTGTGTAGTATTTCATTGTATGAATATTTCACGATTTATTTATCTGCTCTACTACTGATAGACATTTCGGTTGTTTATAAAGTCTGACTACGCTTGTACTTGTTTTTTGGTAGACAAATTATACTCATTTCTTTTGAATACATATTCAGGAATAGAAATGCTTGTTGATGGGGTATGTGTATGTTAGCTGTAAAAGATACTGCCAAATAGCTTCCCATACTATAGTCTTTTATGACTGTCCTTGGCCAACTTGTGTATCTCTCTCATTTATTCAGCAAATACTTACTGAGTGCCTAGAAGGTGCTGGATATACAACTGTGAAAACAATACATGTGGTCTCTGCCCTCATATTGCTTACCATGTAACAGAGAGAAACAATCAAATAATTATACCAATAAAAACATAACAAATTGTGATAACTGCTATGAAGGGTTTTTTTTAACATTATTAGCAGGTCTTTCTGAAGCAGTGACATTTAATACGAAACCTAAAGGACGAAGACCTAAAGTAATCACTGAGACAGGAAAAGAAAAGCCCAGGCAGAAGGACCAGTGCAGGTAGCCCTGAGATAGAAAAGAGACTGGCACACCAGAAAAACTGAAATGCCAGTATTGTTGAGCACTATCAGCAAACACAAGTTGACAGAAGTAAGTTCATTCAGGATTTCATGAGCCAAGTTAAGAGTTTTGTATTTTATGTTAAGCGTAATAGAAAACCAGGAGACAGGTTAATAATAGCAGGGAATCCAGTTAAGTGACCATTCTAGTAGTTCAAGCAGGAGTTGGTAGACTAAGGGGTGAACTAAGGTGATGGCAAGTGAATAGACTGAAATAAATTTGGAGCTAGAATCAACAGAACTGAGGCATGACTCCCCAGGTTTCCAGCTTGAGTAGAGTGCCTGGAGGTGCTACTTAGCGAGATAGGGACAAGCAGAGGAAGATTAAACTTATGGAGAGGGTAGAACCAGTTAGCGTGGAGTTGATTCTGACTCACAGCAACCCTACAGGACAGAGGAGGGTTTCCAAGGCCGTAATTTTTACAAAAGCAGACTGCCACATCCTTCTCTTGTGGAGCACTGGTGGGTTCGAACCGCCAACCTTTCGGTTAGTAGCTGAGTGCTTAACCAAGAGGGAAGGGGGGATGGATATTATAAATTTGAGTCACTGGCAAATATGTGGTAGCAAAGAGATGAGATTACCTAGGGAAAAATGTGTATAAAGTGAAAAGAGAAGGTTCAGGATCAAGCAATGAAAAACTCCAGCATTTAAACATTTTAAGTTAGGAGAAAGAAAAAGCTTACAAAGGAGACTGGAAAGAATACCAAAGAGGTAGAAGGAAAGCATGGCTTTCAGCAGAAAAGAGAAGCCTATGTTTCAAGGAAAAATGTAGTCATCTGCGCAGAGCTACTGAGAAGTCTAGAAGGTGAGAACTGCAAAGTAGCCACTGGATTTAACAACACTAATAAATCAGTAATTTTAACAAAAGCATTTTCAGTACCATGGTAAGGCAGAAAGGCTAGACTATAGTAGCTTGAAGAATAAATCAGAGATGAGGAAGCAGGAATAATACTTTTGAAAACCTTAACCATAAAGTAGGTCAGAGAGGGCAATAGTCCAAAGGGAACGTGGTCATCAAAGAAGAGTTTGATAAAGATGAACAAGATCACAGCTTGTCTGAATGCCAAGAGGAATGATGTAGTAAAAGGAGAGAGATTTACAATGTAAAAGAGAAATGAATGACTAAAGGAGAGACAGTCTTGAGAAGTCGTTGTAACAAGAAGGCCTGATAGTTTCTATTTTCTCAGTGAAATAGGAGGCAAAGTTATGAATTGAAAGTGTGTATCTAGAAGGGGCAGGTGACAGCACAAGGGGAGACTACTGGTTTAAGGACAATGGAGAAAGAATGAAATTATTGTTCTAGAAAACAGCAGGCCAAATTAGCAGAAAACAGAAGAAAGAACAAGAGAAGTTTCACAGCACAGGCAGTAAACAGTGATGACCTCACAAGGTGAATGATATTTCAATCATCAGGGAAATGGCATTCCGTTAAGAAAACATGACAGAGAAAGAGACAGAGAGACTGGCTAAAAAAATGGCATGGGAGTGGTGTCTGGCCTACTCTAACTTCACAAGGGGGAAGGAGAATCAAAACCAGCAGCCCAAGGCTCATTCCTATGAGGTAGAGGTCTGATACGCCTCCTCTCTCTGCCATCTCCACCAATTCTGACACCAACCGTCCCTCTCACAGCACTCTCTACTTCTCTGCTGGGTTTGATAATTCACTGCAATGGCCACACACAACTTACAGACAATACTCACGATAATAGGGTTTATTAGGGAAGTAACAGGTTACAGTTCGGGTACAGGAAGGCTCAGGATACAGTTCTTCCATCAGGACAGCCTCTTCCCAGTCATGCTCGCAGGCACGCTTCTCTGGCCCTCAGCCTCTGCCCTGCTCGTGCAAATGTTACAAAGCTCTTTTAGTTCTGCCAGTAAATGCCCTGAGGCACCCTACTCTGCCAGGAAGCCTCCTGCCCAGACACACTCAGCTTCTTGTTCCATGGGCTGGGGAGCCCACCACGCCATCTCCTGCCATCATTTCTCTGTCACTGCTTCTCAAGCTCGCTCTCTCTGTCTGTCTCCTGGTCCCAGGAGCTTCTCAGTGCAGGGATCCCAGGTCCAAAGGACATACTCTCCGCTCCTGGCTGTTCTTTGGTTGTGGTGGTATGCTCTCTCTGCTCTGGAACTGGCTCTCTTTTAAGGCAAAACTGACCAATCCCCTTGGTGGGCCACAACTGCCCTATCTGCACAGTCCCACCCAATCACTTGGATAGGAGTTCCAAGACCATGGGTGAGAAAGGCCACACGGAAGTGATCCGTTCCACCACACAGGCAGACAGAAAAGAGACATACAACAGAACAAGCAAGGGCACAAAGATAGAAAAGAGTCAATTGTCTAGTGTGACTAGAGTAAGAAAAGGAAGAAAAGAACATTGGACAAGACTAGAAAAATTAGTTGTGGCCAGATTGCAGAAGGACTTAAATGCCATGCCTGCATGCTATGCCTCTGCCACATATTAAGTAGGTAAATTACATAATCTCTCTGAGCCTGTATCTTCATCTGTAAAATGAAGGTTATTAATACCTACTATATACATTGCTGTTGTTTGGATAAATGAGATAATATTTAAAGCACTTAGCACAGTGCCTGACTCATAGCAAATGCTCAATAAATAGTGGTTGAGGTGGGGGTTGTTCTTATGATAGGCTTTACTCCGAAAGCAGATGGAAGACATTACACGTTTTTAGACAGATGTGAAGTTGGGAGAAACTGAAGTCAGCGAAAACAGTTAGGAGGCCACTGCCATAGACCAGGCTACGGCTAGAGATAATGAATACCTACACAAGGTCAGTGATAATGGGAACTGAAAAGAAAAATTTGAGGGAAGAAAAATGCAGGGGTGACATGATACAATTATTTGTATTTAATGGGTCCGGGTGTCCTAAAACCCAAATACTGTATTATATTCTAAACACTCTTAAGTATCTTTCACTGACGATCTCCAAAAGTCTTCCTGACTAATGGAGTCCCACTTTTGTGACTCTCATTAGATTTTGCTGGGGAGGAGGTTAGAATTTTACTTATGAAGAGAACTCAGAAAAACATCAGGTATTAAACTATAGTTATTACAATAACTTCATTTTTATTTCAACAAACAGTACCACCCATATGCCTAAAACCTGAAATTGTTACAAAGAGACAAGAATGATTCTCAAGTACATGTGGCATGACATGGTCACAACTTGACAATAACAACCTAAAGTCAAAGCCTCTGTTACGGGTTCAATTGTGTTCTCCAAAAAAATAGACTAACGTCCTAATCATTATCTATGAATGTGACCTTATTTGGAAACAGGGACTTTGCAGATGTAATCAAGGTAAGAGAAGGTCTTTAGTGTGGGCCCTAATTCAATCTGACTGGTGTCCTTATATGAGAAGAGATACAAACAAAGAGACTCACAGGGAGAATACCATGTGATGATGAAGGTAGAGACTGGAGTGATGTGTTTACAAATCAAGAAATGCCAAGGATTGCCTGGAGCCACCAAAAGCTAAGAGAAAGGTATGGAATAAGATTTTCTCCTAGGGCCTTCAGAGAGAGCATGGTGTACCTGCTGACACCTTGATTTCAGACTACTAGTCTCCAGAACTGTGAGAGAATAAATTTCTGTTGTGTTAAGCCACCCAGGTTGTGGTAATTTGTTATGGCAGCCCTACAAAACTAAAACAGTCATTAATACCTTTAATTCTTTCTCCATTTCCTTTAAATTAAAAAAAAGTTTTTTCATCTTGCTATCCCTTCAAGTAACTGTTCTATTTTCTTTTTCGCGATCAACTTCTTAAAAGAGTAGCGTACAAATGGAATTCCAACTCCTTAACCACTTATTTATTCACTACTTAATCTCTTGCCATCTACTAAAGCTGTTCTCCCCAAGATCCTCCTATTCACTAACTCCAGTACTTTTCCTCAGTCGTTTACATTCAAACTGTCAACCTTTGGTTAACAGCCGAGTGTTTAACTGTTGTGCCACCAGCGTTCCTTATGAGCAGGTTACCAGTGAGTTTTTTAAGTGTAGTTTCAGTGAACTGTTAGATGCAGAAGGCTAACTGCAATAGCTTAAGAAGCATATGAGACTACCAGTTAAAAGTGGTATACTGAACATTTATTTCTGATTCCTACTAAAATCCCACAAAGATGACAGTAAAATGGTAAAAGAGACATAAACACGTTAAGTACAAAGGGAAGAGGAGATCCCAACAGATAAGAGATGTTATCAAAATTTTGGAAAAAATGGTTTAAAAAAAAAAAAAAAAGTGAATGGTCAAGAAGCAGCTGCCTCGGAAATCAAAGGATTCACATGCAAAATGTAACAATCCTTGTTGGTTACCAGGGATGGGAGGGGGGGGGAAATACTAAATAGGTAATAGGTAAGTGGTAACTTGGGTGAGAGGTGAGATAGTACATAGTACAGGGAAAACTAACACAACCTGCACAAGGAAAGGTCATGGAGGCCCTATAGACACATCCAAACCCCCCGAGGGACTGAGTTGTTGGACGGAGGGCTCTGGGGACCATGATCTCGGGGAACATCTAGCTCAATTGGCATGACACTACTTATAAAGATAATGCTCTACATTCTACCTTGGTGAGTAGTGTCTGGGGTCTTAAAAGCCTATGAGCGGCCATCTAAGATACTCCACTGATCTCATCCCTTCGGGAACAAGGGAGAACGAAGAGAACAGGATACAAGGAAAAGATTAGTCCAAAGGACTAATGGTCCACAGCTACCAAGGCCTCCACGGGACTGAGCCCAGTACAGCTGGATGGTGCCCGGCTACCACCAATGACTCCTCTGACCAGGATCACAACAGAGGGTTCTGGGCAGAGCTGGAGTAGGATGTAGAGCATAATTTTAACTCCCCAAAAAAAAAAAAAAAAAAAAAAGACCAGATTTACTGGCCTAAAGAATACTAGAGAAACCTCGAGAGTGTGGCCCCCAGACACCCTTTCAGCTCAGAGGGGAAGTTACCTTCGAGGTTCGATGTTAAGCCTGGGAACGGACACCCCAGTAAAACTAAATGGGACTAAGGAGGTACAGGAGTCCGGTGACAAGGGCCAGAAGGCAGAGGGAGAGTAGGAAACTGATGATAAGGAACACAAATTGAATAAGGACACTGTCGATGTATTGTGAGATTGTTGACCACTGCTATAGGGCAACATTTGTAGTAACTATTAAATGGGAGGCTGTTTTGTCCTGTAAGCCTTCATCTTGGGCGAGAATGGCAGCACAATTGGAAGAGCATAGTCAATATCACTTAAATGTGTAAGTAAAAAGTTTTGAAATGGTGTTTAAATAAAATATAAATAAATAAATAAATAAATAAACAAATGAGACTAAAGAGGTACAATAGTCCACTGACAAGGTCCAGAAGACAGAAGGGGACAAGGAAGCCCCCTGGTGATAGGGAACACAAGGTGGAGTAAGGATATTCTTGATGTGCTGTGAGATTGTTAACCATTGTCATAGGGCAACATGTGTAGTAACTGTTAAATGAAAAACTATTTTGTTCTGTAAGCCTTCATCTTAAGTGAGAATAACAGCACAGTTGGAAGAGCGTAGTCAATGTCACTGAACTGTGAATGTAGAAATTTTTGAAACGGTGTATCTTTGGCCATCTGTAATTTTCATCAAAAAAGAAGGTTGAGAATTTAGAGGCTTAATACGTTGTGGGGTTGTTAACCAATGTCATAGAACAACATGTGTACTACTATTTCATGAGAAACTATTTGCTCTGTAAGCTTTCACCTGAAGTACAATAAAATACATAAAAAATAAAATAAAAAAAAAAAGTGAATGGTCAAGAAGCAGCTGCCTCGGAAATCAAAGGATCTATACTAGATGAAGCCACTTAGAATCAAGCATAGCTCTACTTCCAATCCAAAAACCCGCTGTCGAGTCCATTCAGACTTACAGTGACAGAGTAGAACTGCTCCATAGGGTTTCTAAGGCTGTAAATCTCTGCAGAAGCAGACTGCCACATCTTTCTCCCGAGGAGCGACTGGTGGTTTCAAACTGATGACCTTTCCTACGTTTTTATTTGCTAGATCTGGTGACTGTAGATAAATGTACCATGGTTACATAGGATGTTAATATTAGGGGAGGCTGGGTAAAGGATACATAGGAACTCTGTGTTATAAAGATAGCACAACTCTTCTGTAAATCTAAAATTATTTCAAAATAAAAAGTTAAACAATTAAGTCTATAAAAGATTTTAAATGACATGAGAAAGTGCTATATTAAAAAAAAAGTAAGAAACGGGAGGAATTACTCAGAAAAGTCAGTTGGGAATGGTTGCAGAACTCGAATGTCATCAGTATCATTTAATTGTAAATGCAGAAACTTTTGAACTGGTGTATGTTTTGCTGTGTATACTCTCAACAACAACCACAAAATAAATAAATAAATTTTTAAGTAGGAAACAACTGTATGTTCATTATGATTACATATAAATATGTTTTTTTTTTTTTTTGAATGAAAGTTATCCTTAAGGGGTAAAAAACACTAAAAGGATACTAACAGTGGTTATCTCTGGATGTTTGTATACTGTATTGTTTTTATTTTCTTGTCTATATTTTTTAGATTTCTAACTGTTCTATAATAAACATATATTACTTCTTATAATAAAATTTTTTAAAGTAGGAAATGTAAATTTTACTTGTAAATGTATGCTAATGAAAGAAAGGAGGGACAAAATAAATGCAATTATACTAGAAGAAAAATAATAAAAATATTTTCAAGCAACTGTCCTAACCGTGCCCTACTTACAAAATTCAGAATTTTATTTGCATAATTAGCTAAGTTTGTAGAATAAAACTCCAGAGACTAAAATATATACACATGCAACTCCTGTTTTCTGAATGGAAAGGAGGGGTGGGTAGGAGGTGGAGAGAGGAAGAAACTATTGCCCTCAGCAAAAGAGTACAAGTTGGAGATCTCATAATGTCCTTCTCTGTCTACTCACTTCTCAGGCACCATGGCAACTGGGAACCTCAGACTATTAAGTATTAAGGGAGGAGCATAGAGAATTTGGAGAACTGTTGGGGGAAAGGAGAAAGAAAGCTTAGGGAAATTAAATCAGAAATGCTAAGAAAACCAAAACACAAGAACACTCTCACAGGCTTATATATGAGCCAAGCCATAATAGAAACTCAAAACTAGGACCTCTTTTTCTGTGTTAAAGCTTGAGAGAGATGAGTCAAAAATTAGAAAGGGGGATTGCAATTTCCTGCCCTTTCAATAACGGCTATTCTCAACATATGGATTATAATATGGACAATTTATGTTTGTTGTAATCAAAAGCCTTTCAAACCTAAATTTCCAAGTTTTAAGCTCAATTATACAAAATTCTTAAAAAGAGGTTTTTCCAGTAAAAATTTACCTCACAAAAGGACTCCTCAACAACGATATCATATTATATTCTTGGTATACTTTATTTTTCCAAACGCTTTTGCAGCTATTATTTGAATTTATCTTCATTGCTAAATTTAAATGCAATCATTTCATACTCATGGAGTTTAAAGTGAGAGACTAAAAAGAAAAGGGAATCCTGTTTCTTTCCAGTTCAAACACTAACATATACAGCTAAAACTAAAAAGCTCTGCCCTTCACAGCTTTTGATAAAATAATATTGTACTTTACAATGTCTGGTTTCTTTATGAGCATAAAATTCATTAAAATATCATCATTAGTACACCAAACTGTTGTGCTACAACTGCTATAACAATAGAAAGGGTCGAATGGTAATTTCCCTTTATTTATTACTTCCACCTCTTTGCCACCAAAACTCACTAGCTGTCATGTACTTTCCTAATTTGCTATTGTCCTCTTATACAAGTCACTGTCACAAAAAAAAGGGGTAATGTGATAGATTAAGAAATTTAAGGGACCTAATTTGTGGTCTTATACTACTTTGGATGAACCAGCATTTTGTGGTCAACTGGAGAAATTTAAATATGGTTAAGTGTATCAGATGAAAGTTAATGAAATAGAAAATTTATTAAAAATAGAAATTGTTGACTAGAAAATATTATAAAACAGTATTACAGTATGATTTCATTTCAAAAGAAATCCGTATATGTATATGCATAGGAAAGAATCCAAATGACTATACATAGGGTGTTAGCAGGGGCAATCTCTGAATGGTGAATATGAGGCTTTATTTTTGCTTGACTGTATTTTGTTTTTAACTTTCTGTATTGCTTTTTTAAAATAGCATTATTTTAAAGTATATTTGCTAATTTCTATGGCTTTTTAATAAGGCTGACATTTAATTAGACAAGAATTGCACAAAAATAGGAAGGAAAAAAAAAAACCACAAGAGTATCTTTTATACCCATGGTTCCAGTTTAGTGTAGTGCTTGACAGTATAGCTCTGACTGGATTCAATACCCAGCTTAGCAAATGACTAGCTATGTGGCCTTAGGCATATTATTTAACCTGTGTCTCCATTTCCATACCCATAAAATGTGGGTAATAATACAATACTTGCTGTTGTGAAGATTAAGTGTGATACTCCACATAAAGCACAGCAGAGTGTCTGGCACATAGTAAAACACTTTAATATTACCTATTATTACTATTATTTTTCTAATTAGTCACTGAGAAAACATGACTGCTAGTTCTTAAAGATAATGTGAAAAACAGGATAGGACGTAGCAGCAATCAGCCTTATATCTCACTATTCTTGTCTCCTAAACCTCCCTCTTGACCCAACGGGAAGAACTGGAAGTCTCTCTCAGACTCTCACCTCAGCACCATTATTTCCTATGGAGGAAGGTCTGCAGAGATCTACATGAACTTTTAAAAAGTCTTCAACAATGCAATATGGTATCTAGGAGCTGATCCCAAATGCATTAGTTTGTGTTCTGCCTGTTTCGTTCCATGACTGGTATCCTGGGACAATTTTACAGATTATTTCTAACTATGAAATAGCTTCAAAATTCTCCAGTTGGATTCTTGAAGAGCTCAAACACCTTACAGTCAACCTGATATTTGAATTCTCAATTTTCTAAAATATTGGCAAAGTATTTTTCTTTCTAGACCAAAAATGAGATAGGACTATAACTCACCTTTAAGGAGCCCTTCCTGAGTGAACTTAACCACTCTCTCCTTCCATAGCAGCAACGACTGTCTTGAATTCCAGCTGGAGAGTATCTTATGCTGGATTTATATATAAATAGGTAACAGCAATTAAAGATTGTTCTCAAAGTTGTTAACCAAACAAGCTTGCTAAGTAAGCATAAAATGTTGACCACTTGATATTTTGAGCATAAGTCTTTAAGAAGTTTAAGAGAAAAAATTCAGATGGAGTTTCAAATACTATAATATGAATTATAGACTAAAACATGTTTAAAGAAATCACACTACCCTAAGAGGTAAAAGACCCAAACATGGGGCTAACCTGTTTCTGAATGGACTTCAACCAAGAATGCAGCAGACTAGTTGATAAAACTAATTACAATCCTCTGTTTGGATGATAGCATGGAGTGAACTGGACTTACACTGTATTTTAAGCATATGGAACAATCTGGCCTGAAGTGATATCCCACAATGAACAGAGAAACTGACAATATCAACAGAATTAGATGGCTCTATTATATGCCACCAAATCATACACTAGTTATCAAAATTAAGATACCCACATTCAATCTTTAATGGTCTTTCTTCTCAAATATTCAACTAATTATTAATAATGAAGTTCACAAATATATCAACCCCTAGCTGATTTTATCTAAAAATAAAAAGCCAAAAAACAGTTGCCTACAATGAAGTCCGTATATTCCCATCAAGCTATACCAACTTTCTTAGGGCCTTACTGTATTTTCAAATGTTTGTGTCATAAAGCTTAGAAAGTGATTCATCTAGTCTTTCACTTGTACTCTAGAAAATATATGATGCAAATCATCCATCCCTAGTAAAGTTTAGGATCTATTCCTGCCTCTCCAATCACACTTACTAGACTTCTTTTTTAGTACCTAAAAAACCAAAAGAACAAACCCATTGTCATCAAGTCAATTCTGACTCATAGCAAACCTATAGGACAGACGAGAACTGCCCTGAAGGGTTTCCAATCAAGTCCTAAATGGGTCCACTCTCACTTTATCTACGGCAATTACTTCACTTGGTTTCAGATGACCTCCAGGTAACATCTCTTAGGAATGTTCCTGCCCGTTTAATATAAATCACCTGCGAAGGAATAGGCTCTTCATTCTAGGACCTGATCCTAAACTCAACCAATCTCCACTTCAGTTTCAGCTCAAAGAGTGTTTGAATCAATATTCTCATTTTTATAGAGGAGGAAAGAGCAAGAAGAACATAATTGTCTATGGTCCCTTACCTAACTAATGACAAATCTGGTATCAGAACAGTTCTACTCTCAAATGAATCCCTCAGACTGATTCAATTTAAATTATCTCAAACGACACCAAATCCACAAGTGACTTAGAAGGAATAAATCAATATACAGTCTTTGTTCTATTTTGGAACATTAGCTGGCTGAGAAGTTGAGTGGGAATTGGCACTGTCTCCTTCCCAGGCTGATCACACGTCAATCCATGGCTCCTCCACGAGCTATGAGCATGAGTTCTGCAATAGCAATGCATGCAAAGAAATTCTCCAGCGCTCATGCCACTGCCCACACAGGCTTTGCATAACAGCCATCAACTTTGGGAATAACCTGGTGTTATGGATTGAATTGTGTCCCCAAAAAATATGTATTGTAAATCCTAAACTCAATGCCTGTGATTATAATTCCTTTTGGGAATGGATTGTCTTTGTTATGTTAATTAGGCAGGATTACTGTAGGGTGTGCCTTGAGTTGATCTCTTTTTGAGATACAAAAGAGATTAACAACAAATATACAATAAGAGAGATGGGGAAAGAAAGACACTGTAAAAATGGCTTGACTGAGGCAGCTGACCTCCTCTATCTTCACACGGGGTAGGAGAATCAAGATCAACAGTCCAAGGCTGATTCCTATGAGGCAGAGGTCAGACACACCTCCTCTCCCAGTCTTTTTACCAGTTCTGACACCAGCCATCCTTCTCACAGTACTCTCTACTTCTCCGCTGGACTCGATAATTCATTGTAATGGCCATACAGAACTCACAGACAATACTCACAATTATGGAATTAGGGAACTAAAAAAAAAATCTGTTGCTGTCGAGTTCATTCCGACTCACAGAAACCCGATAGGACAGAGTAGAACCGCCCCATAGGGTTTCCAAGGAGCAGCTGGTGGATTCAAACTGCTGACTCTTAACCACTATGCTACCAGGGTTCCTATTAGGGAAGCAGCAGGTTACAATTCAGGATCAGGAAGGACTCAGGATACAGTTCTTAGATGAGAATAGCCTGCAGGCAGGCCTCTCTCTGGCCCTCGGCCTCTCTCTGGCCCTCGGCCCCTCTCTGGCCCTCGGCCCCTCTCTGGCCCTCGGCCCCTCAACTCCTCAGCCCTTGGGCCTCTTGGGCTGGCCTGGCCTCTGGCCTCCACTGACAACTGTTACAAAACTCCACCAGTAAGTGCCCAGAGGCACCCTACTCCACCAGTAAGCCTCCCCCAGAAGGCGCTCAGCTCTCTAGCTCTGTGGGTCGGCAAGCCTAGCTCCTTCGACAAGTGCCTGGACACGCCCCACTCCACCAGCAAGCATTGCGCCTGAAGGTGCTCAGCTCTCTCGCTCCGTGCTCTGGGAAGCCCACCGCATTGTCTCCTGCCAGTCTCCTGATTTTACTGTCTCTGCTGCCGCCATCTCTCACTGTCTTCCATGTTACAGCTCTGTCTCCTGAGTCTAGGAGGCTCTTAGTGCACAGACCCAGTCCAAAGGATGCACTCCACTCCCAGCTCTTCTTTCTTGATTGTAATGAGGTCCCTCCCCTACCATTCTGCCTCTGGGATGGCTCATTTTAATGTAACAGAGTTCTATCATTAGGGTTTATATACTTTATTTGCATGGTCCCACCCCCACAAGGGTGTCACGAACCTTATTTGTAGTATTAGCAAGCTAGTCAATCCCTTTGGAGGGCCACAACCACCTCATCTGCATAGCCCCACCCAGTCATTCTGTACAAATTACAAGACTATGGCTAGAAGGGCCATAGTAAGTAATTCACTGCACCACAGACACCAAACCACATGAAGCCTGCCCAGGAGCAGAAGCTCAGAAGAAACAGAGCTGACACAGACAGAAAGCTTTTCCCTAGAGTTGGCACCCTAGCCTCCTAAACTGTAAGAAAATAAACTTCTGTTTGTTAAAGGCATCCACTTGTGCTATTTCTGTTATAGCAGCACTAGATAACTAAGACACTGGGCAACTACAAACTACCCTATAATACCATTAGCTGAGTTTCCTATAGTGGTATTTATCTTATCATTGCCAAATTCAATTTCCTAATCCAAGGAATAGATATTATGTTTCACACAGTCTTAAACTGGGCACTATGGCATTTGGGGAAGGGTAATTCTTGGTTTTGTGGGACTGCCAGTGCATTGCAGCAAGTTTAGAATCATTGGTACTCTGTCCTCTAAACACAAGTAGTTCCCCCAGTCATAACCCCCAAATATTTCCAAATGACCCCTAAGGAGAGATACCATTACCAGGTCAACCATTAAGTGAACTATGAAAAATTTTTTTTTTTTACATAAAGACCTGACCCCTTTTCCCTGCCGTTAATACTGTCTTCCATTTCTCTTTTTTAACTCAGATTAGATATAGTACTTTGTTCAGTAACTCCACAAAACCAACTTTATCTGGACCAGTCATATACTTAAGATACTGGTATGGTCAGGGAAGTAGAGTAGAAAAGTTACAGTAATGGAATCAGGGTAGCTGAGTTTGAATTCCAGTTTTCTCGCTATTCAACCTTAAGCGAGTTATTTCCCCTCTTAGGGCCTCAGTTTTCTCATCAATTAAAAAAAAAAAAAATTGGACTAAATTTTCTCTCTGATTCATTGCAGTTCTAGGAATCTATGATGTAAAACATAATTAACTTGCTTTTCTTTCTTTCAACCTCCACATAGCTAAATGGGGTGACTGTTGCTGATACATACTCCCTCATCTCTCAGAAGCCAGGACCCCAAAGCCCCAGAGAAAGCCATAGGCAGGATAGTTACACCAGCCAGACCAATTTAGGATTTTATTCTAGAGTCTAAGGATATTCTTGAATTTATAAAAAGGAGCTAAATTACTTTATGATCCATTAATAATAGAAGCACCAAGATAATAACAGCAGCAATAGCTACCCTAATTTATGTTTATCTAGGCTAGACCTATAATCTCAACTCTGGCTGCACGTTACAATCATATGGATAGTTTTGTTTGTTTGTTTTTAAATGCTCTGGCTCCAAGCCAAACCAAACCAAGACCAAACGAATCAGTCTCTGGGGATGGGCTTATTTCTTAAAGGCTCCCCAAGTGATTCTGATGTATAGAGAGAACCAAGAACTACTGATCCAGACTTTTAAATCTAAGAAATGCAAAGCATATGACCAAAGGTTAGTATCTCACACACCGGTTGTGTAATAATCAAACATCAACTAATAAGAAAAATTCAGTACTACTATTTACTGACATTCTCAATTATATGCAGAGAATTATCTTTCTAGAGAAAAAGGGGAGCTCTATAACAATACCTTGTTCATACCACAGCCCTTTATTGAGGACTGGCTCTGCTAGAAACAGAATATAAAACTTCTTGACATGATGAAGCAGCTCAAAGAAAGATTATTACAAATCTGTCCCCCCCTGAAGAATTCCCAACTCATCAAGATGGTAATAACAATGTTAGTCAAAGTAGTACAGAGACTGAAATTCTTCAACCTAATTTTCACTTACTAAAAAGACTTACTACACAGGAAGGACAGGAAAAAATTAAGAGGAACATTTAAGAAAAGACACTTCCAAAACCTGCACTCTAGGCAGAAGACACATTTCCCACCAACTCATCAGCACTTTGAGTCCACTGACCTAGGAAAGGGTGGAGCACTTCTGGCTAAAATTATTCTTGTTCTTTTCAGAACAAAAATCAGCCAAACCAATAGGATAGCTTAAATAATTAAACCATTAAACTTCTTTCTTACCTCATCTGTAAGGCCAAGCCATCCTGTAGGCTAGAGATTCCCAAATCAGAGAGCGTATCTGAGCTGACAGAAGCTGGTGACAGAGAGCCCTCCTTTTCCTCCAGTAGGTCCAACTTCACCAGGCTACTGATCTCATCCTCTGAGTTATCTTCAGACACGGAACCAATTATGAATCGGGAGTGCTGGTTCAGCTCCAGAGGTTTGGCCAAGGGAGAGGGCTCATCCATTATTCCTTCAAAATGACCTCTCAGATCTTTAGAAAAAAATGAAGAATAAGTGAGCCAAACAGGTTATGGATGATAATCTCTATCTGAGGACTGCTAACTCATTTAGGTTATACCTAAAATGCCACCTGGAAGCAAGACATTGAGATCCAGCTTTCTTAGCTATTCTACTTCAGGGTCTTTATTTTCTATACAAGGACAGCTAACTCATTTAGTTATACCTAATATGCCACAGATGGCCCGTGGAAGCAAGGCAGGGGCCTTGCCTGTTTTGAGAGTTTGAGAACTAGCTTTCTTAGCTATTCTACTTCAGGGCTTTTGTTTTCCACAAAGGGGAAAAATTGGAATCATGGTCTAACTATGCCTAAGAAGTAAAAGCGAGCTCCTTTCTCCCCAAAGAAATCTCTCTCAAAAACTGTAAGTTATTCCCAATCTCTTTAATAATTTGGTAGTGATCAAGAGGTAATTACGATCAATGAGGAAGCCTTTGTAGTAGATGAAAGCTGCTTGTTACCCTTCTATAATTTCAGTTGTTAGTACTGGGTAACAGGTGCAGGTTAAGGATTTGGGGAGAGTGGTGGTTGTTCGAAACTTGGCGTTTAGAGTAAATCACATACACTATCATCTGGTTCCAAACACCACGCTTTGAGAGGCTATGAATTTTCATAAATGTGCGCCTTTAAAGCAAATTCCAAATGGGATTTTTTTTAACTAAAAAAAAAAAAATCTTTACCTGTCCTCATGACATTTATATTAAATTACATCTTTCAAAAATTCACCTAAAAATATCTACTTTGGGCTCTAATATACTGACTTCAATGTAGGGAGAAAATGAATCTACCACCAAATTTACAATTTGTAATTAAAGTAATGGAGGTGTCATCTCAAGTACTATTTTTCTAGATATAGGGCCTTACTGGTCAGGATTAGTATTAGCATTAACAAACTAATAAAGACCAAAACATAATTCAAAGTCCACAACAACAATAAAAACCAAAACTAAGTGAAAATACTTTTTTCTGTCATCCCAAAAGTCCCATTAAAAAAGCTTCGAAAAGTATACATCAACTCAGTAGTAAAAAGCTTGTAGCCTGACCAACCATTTCAATTTAGAGATTAATAATTTCCAATTCTGATCTTGAAGTGCTCTAAGATATGGTCTACCTTTTTATTGGTATGATAAATACAAGTAAAAAAAAATTTTTTTTAATTATGTTTTAGGTGAAAGTTTACAGTGCAAATTAGCTTCTCATTCAAAAATTTATACACAGATTGTTTTGTGACATTGGCTGCAATCCCCACATTGTGTCAGCAATCTCCCCCTTTCCCTTTCCACCCCGGGTTCCTCTTGTCCATTCATCCAGCTTTCCTGTCCCTTCCTGCCTTCTCATCTTTGCTTTTGGGCAGGTGTTGCCCATTGATCTCGGGTATACTTGATTGAACTAAGGAGCACACACCTCATGTGTATTACTGTTTGTTTTATAGGCAGAAATAAAATCTTTATTTTGAGCTTATTAATAAAGTTTATCTGGTATAAGGTATAAAGGTAGGTGGGGAGGAGAGTTCTTTGACTTCTGACAATAAAATGTCAAGATTTAAAAATGCTTGGAAATCACCACTCTAGAAAATTATCTACCTTTGCCAAAATGTAAGGATGTTAGGAGACAGATACTACACACGCTAAAACTACACACGCATTATTATTTTGCATAATTTGTGAATTAAAGCTTATTCATTTACAGAGACAAAACAATATTTGCAAATGCTAGCACAGTGGTTCTCAAAGTGTGGTTCCTGGACAGCCACCAGCAGCAGCAACATTGGCATCAGCTGGGAACTTGTTACAAGTGCAATTCTGAGGGCCTACTCCAGACTAACTGAATCAGAAACTTCAGGGTTGGGGAAGCCCAGTAATCTGTTTTAACAAGTCCTGAAGTTTGAGAACCACTGTGCTAGAGGAATAAAACAGTAGTAACAAATTGCTAGAAATGCTACAAAAAAAAACAAAAACAAAAACCCTATAAACACTTCCTAAAAGTCAGGTGAAGACTACTTAAGCTAACTTATTTTTAAAACCAGAATCAAATATAAAAAAAGTTTATCATTCAACAGGGAAAAACTAATGTCTAAATTGGCTATACAGATCTCCTTTGGAATATTAGGTTTCTTTAAAAATAATAAAACAAAATGTCTCAGTTTTTAAAAAAGGATTCATTTCCAGAGGCCTTAAAGAAAATCAAATCATTTTAAAAGAAAAGAGAAAGGAACAGAGGAAGGAGAAAAGTTCAAACAGAGATTACCACTCCGAAGAACACCAGTAAGTACAGCAGCAAAAAGGCTACTACTTTCACATTTTACAGCAGTGAACTGTCAAGTCTAAAAATAAAGGTAGATCCAAAAAAATAAAATTCCATCTTACCTAAAAACAGAAAATAATGGCTGTCTTCTTCACAAGAAAAATAAATAAGGCCCTCAGGTGCAGATTCTAGTTCACAGTCTGACTGAACTTAGATGACCACTCAAAAAAATAAGAGCCATGTGAAAGGAACAATCCTTTAATTTCATGGAAGAAGAAAAAGAAAGGGGAAACAAAGCATGGTCTCCAGGCTAACAAATGGCAGACTTCACAAGGCCAACTTCAAAATTTTCTCCTCTAGCAAAGAAGAACATGAAGGCAGCTTTCCCCAAAGGGCTACAAAGATTGGAGGCAGCTCAGTGTTTACAGCTGAACAGCCTGTCCAGCAACAAGTAACTCTACTAAACAGTATTCCCAGCCACAAGCCTAAGAACCACCAGAAAAGCGAGGTCATGTATGGAAAATCACTCTAGAAGCTGCTCCACAGCCAGTCCCATTTCTATTGATTCTAACCCTGAATTAAAGACAGGTGACAGTGTAACACTACCACTGTCACAGACTCCCTGTTCACTTCAGCTTACGCACCCTAAATCTTTCCATATTCTTTTGTGGAAGGCAAGTTTTTTGTTTTGTTTTTTTTTTTGGGGGGGGGCGAGTCATAGGGGGCAGGCAACTTTTAACATAAAAGCCTACAGTTTAATATTTTAGCACGTGAATGTAAAATTTTTAACACAATGCAAACATGAAGAAGCATTATGTATAACTGACCTCTTATAATTCTTACTGTCTGAGCAGATATCCACCTCCAAAAAGAACTAAAGAAAGAAAGAGAAAGAGACTTGAAGTTTTCTTTTTTTTAAGAAATCCAAATTTTATCAATTCCTGTTTTGCTCAGTATAGCACAAAATTAATAATACTCAAAGTAAAATTTTTTAGTCAAATCTGTTATTTAGCTTGAAGCATAAAGTTATTATTATTTGTTCAATTCTGTAAAACAAAAGCATTACACAAAGACTATTATTCATGAAAGCATTAAACAACAGCCCAGGCTTACCATTTCACAAGGTGCCTTTTCCAATTGTATACGTCAATGAATACATTTCAACACTGTGATTTCCAATATTTCATCAAAAAGAGCACAATGGGGAGAAGACAGCCACTAGGATTCTCTCCAACTCAGTCAGGCTCTGATTACGTTTTCCAGGTGGTTATACCAGCAAAGGTTGGGAGCCAGAGAAAGGACAGAGCTCCCATTATACTAAATACTAAGGAGTCTCTAGCTATTTTCCAAATCCTGGGTTTCCTTCTAAACCCAACGATGTTAATGTATCTAGGGTAGAAATTCTCAACATTGACTATGTATAAGCAGCACCTACGGAGCTTTTTAAAAATAAACAGATCTAAGCTCCACCCCAGATCTACTGTATCAGAATCACTTCTTGAGGACCAGGAATTTGAATTTTAATAAGTTCCACAGTTAACTGACACTGATACAAATCCAGGTTTGAGAATCACTGGTCTAAAGGTAGAGAGGAAAATAGAAGGAAAAGAACTTATTACATGCATAGGGAAGTCTAGAACTGCTAAGAGGTTACCCCCAAATGACAATGGACAGGATTGGGGACAGATGTATCCTGCAAGTATGTTAACTGGGGAATGAGGATTTATTTAGTCTGAGCTAGAACTGTTCCGTACAATTGTGGTGGGGGAGGGGGGCAAGAAGAGGAAGGGAAAAGTGATTTGGATCACATAACCAAAGGTGCAGTTAAAACCTAGGACGTAGGCACAAACTCTGACTCTACCAAGTTAACAGCAGTGCAAACTTAAACAAGTCACTGAACATCTCTGAGCCCCTCCCATCTGTAAAAAACAAAAACAGTAATATACATATATACCTATTGGGACTGTTGGGAGGACTGAGAGTATATGAAAGGGTTTTGTAAACTACAATGCACTAACACCAGTGTTTTTGAAACTATGGGTTACCACCCAGCAGTATGTTAGGAAATACATTTAGTGGGTTATAACCAAAATTTTAAAAAATAAAACAGAATGGAAAATATTTGCTAAGACTGCACCATACTTGATAAGGAAACCCTGGTGGCGTAGTGGTTAAGAGCTACAGCCCCTAACCAAAAGGTCAGCAGTTCGAATCCACCAGGTGCTCCTTGGTAACTATGGGGCATTTCTACTCTGCCCTATAGGGTCAATATGAGTCAGATGGCAACAGGTTTTTTTATACTTTATAAGGGTAAATATTGTTCTGTAAATTTTTGTCATCAGTAGGATGATAGCTTTGTGGATGAGAATCAGCATAAAGCCTATTCCCAGAAGGTGGAGATCAATCATATCCCTGCTTTTCTGCTTTTCCATTTCTGAAACCAGCCAACCACAGGTCACTCTCCCTCTCTCTGTCCCTAGCCACCCAGGACTAAGTCAGACCTTACAAGTTAAGCAGACACTGTGCTGGGGTTCATTAATTTGCTGAACAACTCACAGAAGATATTATACTTACAATTACTGATTTTATTATACTAAAATGATATAAATCAGGATCATCAAAAGGAAGAGATGTATAGGCAAGGTATGCGAAGGTTCCCCACCCAGAGATGCCCTAACTCACAGAAAGCACACCACCCTCCCTTTGCCTATCAGGAAGCTCTCAGAGCCTTAGTGTTCTAGGCTTTTATTGGCCAGTCCTAAATAATGAACCCTGGTTGTGTAATGGTTAAAAGCTATGGCTGCTAACCAAAAGGTCAGCCGTTAGAATCCACCAGGTGTTCCTTGGAAACCATATGGGACAGTTGGTCCTACTCTGTCCTATACGGTCACTATGAGTTGGAATTGACTCAGGGCAATGGGTTTGAAGATTAGTTCACATCAGCCTCCCAGGTGAGGCTTTTCTAGTTGGACCAGCCCCCACTGACCAGCACAAATCCTCAGGTGTGGCCTGTAACTCCCAGTCCGAGGCACCACAATCACTCCAAGAGTTATTTTTCCATAGCCAAGAATAAATGCCACCTTACTTAGGGTAAAACTAGGTCCTTTACCCTACAATCAGTAATATATAGGTCATGATGTAAATGACATCTTAGTGTAAGGTGTGGTTAAAAAAAAAAGTCAACAGACCCACAACTAATCCTCATTCTCCCACCCCCTCTCCACATTACTTCCTCACTAATGCACACAATGAGTTAAGTACCTAAATCAATGGTTCTTAAACGTTCTCAGATCAAGACACTGTTGGAAATCCGATAAAAACTATGGACTCTTTCCTGACAAAAATGCACCCTCACACAAAATTTTGTTTGCATACAAGTTTGTTTGTACATGAAGCCTTGCTGTGAAGCCTTGCCCCCTCCCTCTAGAAAGAAGACAAAGAATGATGTTGACATTTGGGGAATGCTCATACAGCTGTTGTCCTGTTCCCTGCAAAACAATGCCCAGAGTTCTCTTTCCCCAGATCTGGCTGTAGGATATTATGCTTATCGAAATAAAAATTATTTTCTTCATCATATTAAATTGTTGAAAATGTGAAAATCTCTTCAACATTTACATTTTTTTAATGTATAAAATATTCTTGAACTTTTATTTAGGAATCCTTGCATATGAAAACTCCCAAACTATACCCTATATTCCTGAAAATGGGGTAAAGCTGATTACAGCTAATGTACTTATTTAAGAGTCAGCCTTCAATTCATTCAGAGATATTTCTCTAAATAAGCAGAACAGATTTTACCAAACTTAGTTGTTCTCCTTGAACTCAAATGACACTGGGTTTTCCAAATAATTATAATAAAGAAGCAGTAATTAATTCTTGTAGCCACTAATAGAAGTACCCAAGCTATGTGAGCAGCCACATGAGATACAACTGGTCTCTATTCGCCTGGAGAAACAGAGGAAGAAGGAGACCCAGGAATGGAAGAAGGAAATGGCCTATAGGTCTAATGGACTGCAGACTCCATGAACTGTCTCCTGCTCCATGAGAACAGAAGAAATGGATGATGCCTACCATTACTGAACATTTTGATCAAGGACCCAATAGATGGATCCTGATCAAAAGAAGGAAAAACGTGGAAGAGAATTTCAAATTCCCATGGAAACCAGACTTACTGGATCCATTGAAACCGGTGAACTCCCAAATCTATTACCTGGAAACAATTTTAAACCTTCAACCAAAACTATTCCATTAAGTCATTTTTAAAGTAAACAACAATTTAGCTCAATTAAGAAAGCTTGCCTTGAGCACTGTACTCTTTTAAAGAATTACCTATATGAGACCAATTGACAACAGTAACTTAAAGCACAGGTGAGAACTTTAAAAGGCAGAGTCTAACTTAATGGTGCTGAAACATTATGGATAGTGATAGTAAGAATGGTGACACACTGTGAAGTATGTAACCTTTGTCATGGAACTGCACATGTAAAAACTGTTGAACAGGTATGTTTTGTTGTGCATATTTTCACCAAAAAAAAAAAACTATCCAAGCTAACACAACACATTCTTACTCTTTGAAGCCATAATAAGTTCATTTAAATTTTTTCAAAAAGAGTAACTGAATTTGCCCTTTTCCTTTTTATCATTTTATTGATGAAATTTTAAATGGATTTTGGTACTAATTCAGTGACCCGTAAGTAGATTGCAGAATTTTTTTGAATCAATTTTATTTCCTACAAGTTTCAAATTTTAAAAATAAGGAGCAGTTGTGTCCCAGATAGTCAGATTGATACTGTGTATTCAAAGAATAGGATCTGGTCACTGGCCAAGTGGGTATGGCACTAAATAAACAGACAATTATAGGAGTATAATAATTTCTAGACATGGGAACACAAAAGAAAAGTACTTAATCCAGACTTGGAGGTGGTAATGATGAGGAATACAGTCAAGGAAGACTTCTGGAGTGGGAAGATATTACCAGTAAAGAACTGGAGAGATATGCAAGGGGAGAGAGGAAGGAGCATTTCATGTAGAAGGGGCATCTAAATAAAGATCCAGTTGGTGGAATATGATGAGTTATGAGAAATACTAGATCTGAATGGTTGCAACAGAGTCAAGGTTATTTCCTTCAAGTGCCAGCTCAAGACTTTTTGTTTTTTCATAAAACAGAAAAGTATGGTCTTTGTTATCTAGAGTTGGTATAACAGAAATACCACAAGTGGATGGCTTCAACAAACAGAAGTTTATTCTCTCACAGTCTAGTAGGCTAGAAGTCCAAATTCAGGGCATCAGCTCCAGGGGAAGGCTTTCTCTGTCAGCTCTGGAGGAAGGTCCTTGTCATCAATCTTCTCTGGTCAAGGAGCTTCTTAGTGCAGGGACCCCAGGTCCAAAGGACATGCTATTCTCCTGGCTCTTGTTTCTTGGGTGGTGAGGTCCCCCATCTCTGTTCCCTCCTCTCTTTTATATCTCAAAAAAGATTGACTTAAAACACAAACTAATCTTGCAGATTGAGTCCTGCCTCATTAACATAACTGCCGCTAATCCCATCTCATTAACGTCATAGAGGTAGGATTTATAACACATAGGAAAATCCTATCAGATGACAAAATGGTGGACAATCACACAATACTGGGAATCATGGACTAGCCAAGTTGATACACAAATTTTTTTTTTGGGGGGGGGAACAATTCCATCCATAACATATGTATTTAAGGTAACAGTGGTCAAAGAAGCCAACAGTGTAACTGTTCTATTTCCTATTTCTCAGTCCAAGAATATACGATATTTTTTAAGGATGAAGCTAGTGCAAGCTTTTCCATCTTTCAAGAAATGTCAAACTTCTGGGTTAAGATGGTGAGTTGAAAACATATACATTTTCATGCCCTCTTGAAACCTCACTAAAACAAAAGTAAAGGGATTTTTTAAAGGTATAAACCCCAAAAAGCCACATCAAAAACAAAAAAGTGAGAGGAGGCAACAGGAAGATAATTTTCTTAGAAAGCAAATGGAAGAGTGATAAATGACTTGGCAAACTCAAGAAAACTGAATCATAAGCTGACTGTAATAAACTTAGAATCAACATAATTTATATAAGAGAATCTCAAAAATGTTCAGGAACTGGAGGTGAAAAAGCTAAAATAAGGATTGGCTGAAATTCTGTTTCAGAAGCTTCAGCTCCTCAGACTTTTTTCCCAAGTAGTGAAACCAGGTGCTTGCTTCTCTACCACCCTGGTGAAACACTGAAGGTTTATTCTCTGGAGCAGGTTAAACAAAGGGTCTCTAGACTGGTGGATACCAGCAACAGTAAAGCGAAGGAGTATGGGGAGATTAAATAAACACACTGAGTGAGACTTCTCCAGTCGTCTCTACCCTCCAGGAGGGAGACTAGAGGATACTTCTTTGCAAAATCTGACCAGTCCAAGGGGAAAACAACCTCAAGTTAATAATGTTGGAGTTTCCTAATAAAGTTGCCCAATCAGATCACCCCACAGTGAAATTAATAATCAACAAGCCCGACTCACATTCTCATAACCTCTAATCAGCTTTTCAATTGCCCCTCTTAAATATAAGCAGACAATTAAAGATTACCAGACGTCTGAGAAAAAGCTCCAACATGAAAGAGACAAAAACAAATAGCCACCTACAGAAAAAAATTGCAACTTAAGGAAAGAGAGCATACAGAACAAGAAGACATTAAAAATTGGCAGGGGTCGGGTAGGGTGGCTTGTGCACCTCATCTCTGGGGTGTTTTTCCCAAAAACTCATAATCCCAGTCTAATCATGAAAAATCACCAGATAAATTTGAATTGAGGTTAATTTACAAAATACCTAGCAAGTACTCCTCGAAACTGTCAAGCTCTTCTAAAAAAAAAGGAAAGACTAAGAAACTATCACAGATCAGGAGAGACTAGAAGACATCACCACTAATGCAATGCAGTATCCTGGATTAAATCCTGGAATAGAAAAAAATATATCAGTAAAAAAGAAGCTGGCAAAATCCAAATAAAGTTTGTAGTTTAGTTAACAGTATTGTACCAATGTTACTTTTGACAAAAGTACTGTGGCTATATAAGATATTAACATCAGGGATAGCTTGGTGAAGGGTATATGGGCACTCGCTGTACTATCTCTGCAACTTTTCTGTAAGTCTAAAATTACCTCAAAAGATTTTTTTCATGTTAAAGAACTATCATTATTATCCTAAAAAGGCTAAGAGAAGATATTACATACATGAAACATAAACAGGATATTTCTTTTAAAAAATATTTAAAGAACAAGAAAGAGTTCTGAGAAGTTAAAAATATGATCATAGCAATGAAAAAACTCAATTCAAGAGTTGGGAGATAAAGTTAAGAAAATCATTCACAGATCAGAATAAAAAGATACATATGAACAACAGGAGAGAAAATTAGAAACCTGTTCAGAAGGTCCAATATATGAGTAATAGAAGCTGCCAAATATGAGAACAGAACAAAATAGAAGGCAAGAAATAATTAATGTAATAATTTAATAAAACTTCCCAGGACAAAAGCGCATGACCATCAGATTAAAAAGGCCCACCAAGTGCCCATGACAATGAATAAAATCGGCCCACACCAAAGCACATCACTGAAATTTCAGAAACTGAAGACACAGACAAGATTCTATAAGCTTCCAGAGAGAAGAAAAACCAGGTCACATACAAATGATCAAGAATTGGAATGTCTTTTAGGCAGGAGGGGACAGGAAAGCTGGTAATAGGGAACCCAAGGTTGAGAAGGGACAGTGTTGACATGTCGTGAGGTTGTCAGCCATTGTCATAAAACAGTATGTGTACTAACTGTTTAATGAGAAAATATTTGTTCTGTAAACCTTCATCTAAAGTACAATTTAAAAAAAAAAGAGCACAGTCAAGAAAAAAAAAAGGAATGCCTTCTAGACGCATCGAAGGCAATGAAAAAAATGCCTTCAAAATTCTGAAAGAAAATTCTTTTCAACCTGGAATTACAGATCTAATCAACTGTTTATCAGCTGCGAGGATAGAATAAAGATATTTTCAGGCACCAAGATTTCAAAATATCTTGCTCAGAAACTACTGGGTTATACAAGAAATTAAGGATGGAATAAAGAAATTCATAGAATCAAACAAGAATGAAAACACATCCTACCAGAACCTTTGGGACACAGCAAAAGCCACACTCAGAGGTCACTTTATAGCAATAAATGCACACATCCAAAAGGAAGAAAGGGTCATAATCAAACATTAACCCTACAACTGGAACAAGCAGAAAGAGAGCAGCAAAAGAAGCCTAAAGGCACCAGAAGGAAGGAAATAATAAGAACTGGAGCAGAATTAAATGAAATAGAGAACAGAAAAACAATTGAAAGACTTAACAAGTCCAAAAGCTGGTTCTTTGAAAAGATCAACAAAATTGACAAACCACTGGCCAAACTGACAAAAGAAAAACAGGAGAGAAAGATTTCAAAATAATTATCTGATAAAACCAAAAAACTCACTGTCGTCAGGTGGATTCCGACTCATTAGAATGAAGAAATTAGAAAATGTATTTCATATTACAAACACCAATTCAGTAATTCATACAGGCAAGGATCATAAGCGAATGTTAAAATCACTGGACAAACAGTTATTGGAGAACAAGATATTCTTGTGGTATTGAAAAAAAATCACCTCACAGATTATATATTAATTACAAAGGAAAAAAGTTACCTTTACAGTGGAGATATCTAACAGGTAACATTTTAACCAAGTGATAAACATCACCAATATTAGGTCAAACTGGCATTATATGCCTTCTAATGTGATGCTATTAGAAGTACATGATGTATGTAGGATTTTCTTTTTAATTTTAAGTTAACTTTTATTGAGTATTTTCTGTGCCAAGTGTAATGACAAATATTTTATATATGCTACCTTACGCAAGTCACTCACCTTACTCAAGTCACTCAACAAGTCTATGAGATTGATCTTTCAATGCATGTAGTATTTTTGACAAAAATGGTTAATTTGAGCCTGGTTCCGAGTGCCGTCTCTGCTCTCTCCTGCGGGGCTGTAGGGCTGCGTGCGGGAGTGTGGCTGTTTCTAGGTCTGGGCTCCCGCGCGGGTGGGATCCCGGGGCCTTTGTTCGTTTGCCCCTCTGCTTTCCGTGGCTGGAGTCCCTGAGCTGGGGGGCGCCGGTGCTTGGATTCCGTGCGCCCGGGCTGGCGGCTTTCTGGGAGCCGTTTGCTGGCAGCTAGTGAACCTTTTTCTCCCGCCTCCCCCTCCTTTAGCCTGGGTGCCTGGTTCCGAGTGCCGTCTCTGCTCTCTCCTGCGGGGCTGTAGGGCTGCGTTCGGGCGTGTGGCTGTTTCTAGGTCTGGGCTCCCGCGCGGGTGGGATCCTGGGGCCTTTGTTCGTTGGCCCCTCTGCTTCCCGTGGCCACGGTCTCTTAACCCCGAGACTACCGGCTTCTTGGAATTCGCGCCCCTGAGTGGGGGCTCTCTGGGTTCCATTTGTAGGCACTGACTGCTGGTGTTGCCTTTTTTTTTTTTTTTCAATTTTATTTTTCTTCCTTTTTTGATTAGTTTTGTCATCTTTTACCTTTTCCCTTTTCTCTTTCTTCATTGCTTAATTTCTCGTCTCTCTATCTCTTCCTTCTCTTTCTGATCCCTGAATACCAGGCGATGTATGCCTCTGTACCTTCTGGCCAGGCTGAGCTGTGAAAATTGAGACCGACTCCCCCAGACCTCATAGCTGCATCGGTGGGATCCCTGGGAACTTTGCAGTTCTTTAACTTTTCTGATTTTTATTTGGTCATTCTTTCCTTTTCTTTCTCTTCCCCCTTCTGGTTTCCTCCATCCCATAGTCTCTAATCTGTACATTCCAACGACAAGCTCCCCTAGCATTCTTTTATGTTTGTACGCTTTTTGCTCCTCCTCCTCTCTCCTCTCTCCCATATCCAGCTTAGCTTCACACATAACCATCTTCCCGCTGCACCCTACCTACCTGCACCGTGCACTAGACATCACATCACCAAGCGGTGCAGGCACGCCCTATTGGAACCTGCCCAGCACTGACTACCGACCGTCCTGGTGGCTGCGGTGAGTGCCACAAGCAACCCATCCCAGTGGCTCCTCCTCAGCTAGATCTGCCCAGCTGTACCACAAGAACGAAACAAAAAAAAAAAAAAAAAAAAAACTACAATCAATAAACGAGAGAAATATCTACTGAATGCCCCGAAAACAGCAAACAATATCAAAACATTTACAAAAACAAGACAAGATGGCTCCAATAGGCGTCCAAATTAAAACACCAGATAACTCTCCTGTGGAAGAAAATGCACTAGAAGTACCTGATACGGAACTCAAATCACTAATACTCGGAATTTTCCAAGAACTGAGGCAAAAAGCTGACAAACATGAGGAAAAAATAGACAAATTTATGGAAAATACAGACAAAAAATTGGAATAATTCAGGAAGATGATGCAGGAACAAAATGCCAAAATAAATTCACAACTCGAAATTATACAAAAACAACAATTAGAAATCCAAAAGATAAACAACAAGATTTCAGAAATGGACAGTGTCATAGAAGGGCTGAAAAGTAGATTTGAAACCATGGAAGACAGGATCAGTGGAACTGAAGACAAACACTTGGATACAACTCTGTTTCAGGAAAACTCAGAAAAAAGAACAAAGAAAAATGAAGAGACCCTGAGAGTTATGTGGGACACAATTAAAAGCAAAAACTTACGAGTGATTGGCATACCAGAACAGTGGGAGAAAACAGAAAACACAGAGAGGATCATTGAGGAACTGCTGACAGAAAACTTTCCCAATATCATGAAAGATGAAAAGCTGGCCATCCAAGAAGCTCAACGAACCCCATATAGAAGAGACCCCAAAAGAAAATCACCAAGACATATCATATTCACACTCGCTAAAACTAAAGACAAACAAAGAATCCTGAGAGCAGCTCGTGAAAAACAAGAAGTCACATACAGAGGAGAAACAATAAGACTAAGCTCAGATTATTCAGCAGAAACCATGCAGGCAAGAAAGCAATGGGATGACATATATAAAATCTTGAAAGAAAAAAATTGTCAGCCAAGAATAATATATCCTGCAAAACTCTCATTCAGATTTGATGGTGAAATTAGGTCATTTCCAGATAAACAGAAACTAAAGGAATATGCAAAAGTCAAACCAAACTTACAAGAATTATTAAAGGGAGTTCTTCGATCTGAGGACAAACAGCTTCAGCCCTCAGGCAGGACCCAGGACCTAGGACGCAGGTTAACATGAACCAGATACCATTCTAGGAACTGAACTACAGAGGACTTTCCAAAAACAAAAGATATACAACAGGGAATCAGAGAAATCAATCAAAGGATGACAACAACATCAAAACAATGAAAGAGGGAACAAATGGCATAGGTATAGAACCTTCTAAAGGAGAGGAAGGCAAGGCGATACCAAGTAAGGGTAGACTGCTTCAAAATTATAAAGATAAGGGTAAAATTCATGGTAACCACAAAAAAAGTTAACAAACCAACTCATAAAAATAAAGACGAAAAACATAAAGTCTCAACAAAAACAAAACCTACAAAAACAAAAGAAATGAACACAAAATCCACAAACAAAAGTAACTCAGCACAAGAGAGTAAGAAGAACAAAGAAAACTTCAGCATCACAAAAAAAAGCACTACAAAATGACAGCAACAAACTCACAGCTATCAATAATTACACTGAACGTAAATGGACTCAACGCACCCATAAAGCGACGGAGAGTGGCAGAATGGATAAGAAAACAGGATCCATCAACTTCCTGTCTACAAGAGACACACCTTAGAAACAAAGATGTGAATTTATTAAAAATCAAAGGTTGGAAAAAAATATATCAAGCTAACAACTATCAAAAAAGAGCAGGAGTGGCAATTCTAATCTCAGATAAAATAGACTTTAAAACAAAATCTACCATAAAAGACAAAGAAGGACACTATATAATGATTAAGGGGATGATCCATCATGAAGACATAACCATAATAAATATCTATGCACCCAATGACAGGGCTCCAAAATACATAAAAAAAACTCTAACAGCACTGAAAAGAGAAATTGACAGTTCCACAATAATAGTAGGAGACTTCAACACACCACTCTCAGTAAAGGACAGAACAACTAAAAAGAAACTCAGCAAAGATACAGAAGACCTAAAGGACACAATCAGCCAACTGGACCTCATAGACATATATAGAACAATCCATCCAACCGCTGCAAAGTACACATTCTTTTCCAATGCACATGGAACGTTCTCCAGAATAGACCATATCTTAGGCCACAGAGCAATCCTCAACAAGATCCAAAATGCTGAGATAATTCACAGTATCTTCTCTGACCACAATGCCATCAAGGTAGAAATTAACACTAGAAAGACCAAGGAAAAAAAATCAAACACATGGAAACTGAATAATAATCTGCTTACACATCAATGGGTAATAGAAGAAATCAGAGATGGAATTAAAAAATTCCTAGAATCAAATGAAAATGAAAACACATCATACCAAAACCTTTGGGACACAGCAAAGGCAGTCCTCAGAGGACAATTTATAGCAATAGATGCACATATCAAAAAAGAAGAAAGGGACAAAATCAAAACATTAACTACAGAACTCAAACAAATAGAAAGAGAACAACAAAAAAAGCCTACAACCACCGGAAGAAAGGAAATAGTAAAGATCAGAGCAGAAATCAATGAAATAGAGAACAGAAAAACAATAGAAAGAATCAACAAAACCAAAAGTTGGTTCTTTGAAAGAATCAACAAAATCGACAAACCACTGGCCAGACTGACAAAAGAAAAACAGCAGAGGGCACAAATAACCCAAATAAGAAATGAAATGGGAGACATTACAACAGACCCAACTGAAATAAAAAGGATTATAACAGAATATTATGAAAAACTATATTCCAACAAATTTGAAAACCTAGAGGAAATGGATAAATTTCTAGAAACATACGGCCTACCCAAACTACAACAAAGTGATATTGAAAACCTGAACAGACCCATAACAAGAGAAGAGATTGAAAAGGTAATAAAAAAAACTCCCAACCAAAAAAAGCCCTGGCCCAGATGGCTTCACTGGAGAATTCTACAAAACATTTACAGAAGAGCTCGTACCAGTTCTACTCAAGTTATTTCAGAGCATAGAAGAGGAAGCAACACTTCCAAATTCATTCTATGAAGCCAGCATAACGCTGATACTAAAACCAGGCAAAGACATCACAAAAAAAGAAAATTACAGACCAATATCTCTCATGAATATAGATGCAAAAATTCTGAACAAAATTCTAGCCAATAGAATTCAGTATCAATCAAAAAAATAATACACCACGACCAAGTAGGATTCATACCAGGTATGCAAGGATGGTTTAACATTAGAAAATCCATCAACGTAATCCACTACATAAATAAAAGGAAAGAAAAAAATCACATGATTATCTCAATTGATGCAGAAAAGGCATTTGACAAAGTCCAACACCCATTCCTGATAAAAGCTCTCAATAAAATAGGTATAGAAGGGAAATTTCTCAACATAATAAAGGGCATCTATGCAAAACCAACAGCCAACATCATTCTTAATGGAGAGAGACTGAAAACATTCCCCCTGAAAACAGGAACAAGACAAGGATGCCCTTTAACACCACTCCTATTTAACATCGTGCTGGAAGTTCTAGCTAGAGCAGTAAGGCAAGAGAAAGAAATAAAGGGCATCCAAATTGGTAATGAAGAAGTTAAACTCTCCCTGTTTGCAGATGATATGATACTATACATAGAAAACCCTAAAGACTCCACGAGAAATTTACTGGAACTAATGGAAAGATTCAGCAGAGTAGCAGGATACAAGATAAACATTCAAAAATCAGTTGGATTCCTATACACCGGTAAAGAGAACGATGAAAAGGAGATCAGGAAATCAATACCATTTTCAATAGCCCCTGAAAAGATAAAATACTTAGGAATAAATCTGACCAGGAATATAAAAGACCTATACAAAGAAAACTACAAAACACTGCTGCATGAAATCCAAAGGGATCTACATAAATGGAAAAACATACCATGCTCATGGACAGGCAGACTCAACATTGTGAAAATGGCAATTCTACCTAAAGCAATCTACAAATACAATGCAATCCCGATACAAATACCAACAACATTCTTCAAAGAGATGGAAAAACTAATTATTAACTTTATATGGAAAGGGAAGAAACCCCGAATAAGTAAAGCACTACTGAAGAAGAAGAATAAAGTTGGAGGACTCACACTACCTGACTTGAGAACCTACTATACAGCTACAGTACTCAAAACAGCCTGGTACTGTTACAACAACAGAGACATTGACCAATGGAACAGAATTGAGAACTCAGATGTAAATCCATCCACCTACGGTCACCTGATTTTTGACAAGGGCCCAAAATACATCAAATGGGGAAAAGACAGTCTTTTTAACAAATGGTGCTGGCAAAACTGGATATCCATTTGTAGAAAAATGAAACAGGACCCATACCTCACACCATATACAAAAACTACTTCAAAATGGATCAAAGACCTGAATATAAAGCCTCAAACTATAAAATTCATAGAAGAAAAAATAGGACCAACACTTCAGACCTTAATACATGGCATTAACAGGATACAAACCATAAACATCAACACACAAAACCCAACAGATAAACTGGATAATTGGGATCTTCTAAAAATCAAACATCTATGCTCTTCAAAAGATTTCACCAAAAGAGTTAAAAGAGAACCTACAGACTGGGAAAAAATTTTTGGACAGTACAAGTCAGACAAAGGTCTAATCTCCATAATCTACAAGAAAATCCAACACCTCTACAACAAAAAGACAACCAATCCTATCAAAAAATGGGCAAAGGAAATGAACAGACACTTCACCAAGGAAGACATTCAAATGGCCAACAGACACATGAGGAAATGCTCGCGATCACTAGCCATTAGAGAAATGCAAATTAAAACCACAATGAGATACCATCTCACCCCGGCATTACTGGCACGAATCAAAAACACTGGAAATAACAAATGTTGGAGGGGCTGCGGGGAGACGGGAACTCTTATACACTGCTGGTGGGAATGCAAAATGATACAGCCATTTTGGAAAATGATATGGCGTTTCCTCAGAAAGCTAGAAATAGACGTACCATTTGATCCAGCAATCCCACTCCTAGGAATATATCCTAGAGAAATAAGAGTCATCACTCGAATAGACATATGCACACCTATGTTCATGGCAGCATTATTCACAATAGCAAAACGATGGAAACAACCTCGATGTCCATCAACAGATGAATGGATACACAATCTATGGTACATACACACAATGGAGTACTATGCAACGAGAAAGAACAACAATGAATCGGTGAACCATCTCATAACATGGATGAAACTGGAGGACATCATGCTGAGTGAAATAAGTCAATCACAAAAGGACAAATATTGTATGAGACCTCTATTGTAAAAACCCATGAAAAAATTCACATGCAAAATGTAACAATCCTTGTTGGTTACCAGGGATGGGGTGGGGGGGAATACTAAATAGGTAATAGGTAAGTGGTAACTTGGGTGAGAGATGAGATAGTACATAGTACAGGGGAAACTAACACAACCTGCACAAGGAAAGGTCATGGAGGCCCTATAGACACATCCAAACCCCCCGAGGGACTGAGTTGTTGGACGGAGGGCTCTGGGGACCATGATCTCGGGGAACATCTAGCTCAATTGGCATGACACAACTTATAAAGATAATGCTCTACATTCTACCTTGGTGAGTAGTGTCTGGGGTCTTAAAAGCCTATGAGCGGCCATCTAAGATACTCCACTGATCTCATCCCTTCGGGAACAAGGGAGAACGAAGAGAACAGGATACAAGGAAAAGATTAGTCCAAAGGACTAATGGTCCACAGCTACCAAGGCCTCCACGGGACTGAGCCCAGTACAGCTGGATGGTGCCCGGCTACCACCAATGACTCCTCTGACCAGGATCACAACAGAGGGTTCTGGGCAGAGCTGGAGTAGGATGTAGAGCATAATTTTAACTCCCAAAAAAAAAGAGAAGACCAGATTTACTGGCCTAAAGAATACTAGAGAAACCTCGAGAGTGTGGCCCCCAGACACCCTTTCAGCTCAGAGGTGAAGTTACCTTCGAGGTTCGATGTTAAGCCTGGGAATGGACACCCCAGTAAAACTAAATGGGACTAACGAGGTACAGGAGTCCGGTGACAAGGGCCAGAAGGCAGAGGGAGAGTAGGAAACTGATGATAAGGAACACAAATTGAATAAGGACACTGTCGATGTATTGTGAGATTGTTGACCACTGCTATAGGGCAACATTTGTAGTAACTATTAAATGGGAGGCTGTTTTGTCCTGTAAGCCTTCATCTTGGGCGAGAATGGCAGCACAATTGGAAGAGCATAGTCAATATCACTTAAATGTGTAAGTAAAAAGTTTTGAAATGGTGTTTAAATAAAATATAAATAAATAAATAAATAAATAAACAAATGAGACTAAAGAGGTACAATAGTCCACTGACAAGGTCCAGAAGACAGAAGGGGACAAGGAAGCCCCCTGGTGATAGGGAACACAAGGTGGAGTAAGGATATTCTTGATGTGCTGTGAGATTGTTAACCATTGTCATAGGGCAACATGTGTAGTAACTGTTAAATGAAAAACTATTTTGTTCTGTAAGCCTTCATCTTAAGTGAGAATAACAGCACAGTTGGAAGAGCGTAGTCAATGTCACTGAACTGTGAATGTAGAAATTTTTGAAACGGTGTATCTTTGGCCATCTGTAATTTTCATCAAAAAAAAAAAGGTTGAGAATTTAGAGGCTTAATACGTTGTGGGGTTGTTAACCAATGTCATAGAACAACATGTGTACTACTATTTCATGAGAAACTATTTGCTCTGTAAGCTTTCACCTGAAGTACAATAAAATATATTAAAAAAAAAAATTAAAAAAAAAAAAAGGTTAATTTGAATCTTATCATGATTAGACAAATCCAGATTGTAAGACATTTTACAAGACAACTGGCCTGGACTTCTCAAAAATGTCAATGAAAGGTAAATGCCATGAAAGACAAAAAATGGATAGGGTGATTGTTTGAGATTAAGGAGTCCTTGAGTGACGCAAACATTAACGCACTCTGGAGTCCACTGAGAGGTGCCTCGGAAGAAAGGCCTGGTGATCTACTTCTGAAAAATCAGCCACTGAAAACCCTATGGAGGAACTCTGTGGATTCTGGGAAGATGGCAGCATAAACAGCATCATTTTGACCCTCTCCCACAAATACAATAAGGAAATGGTGCTCAGCTTTGAGAGACTCTCAATCAGGGAGCAGAGGAAAGCAGCTGGCAACTGCAAACAGGCAAGAATCAATGAATCAGCAAGTTGCATATTCTAGGAAAATCACTTCTCCTGCCATTCCAGCCCATCCCCCCAGCCACATGGGCCTCCGGCTGCTGTGAACTGGTGAAGTGGCCCCAGAAAAGGAGCCTGCTACCCTAACCACCACAGCACCTGCCTGGACAAAGAGACAGAACCCCAAGCTTCTGCCCTAAAATCAACAAGGCAGACCTCCCCAAGGGACTGTTTGGAGTGTGCCGGCACCTCCCCTACCCAGACACTGTAGGCTGCAAGCCTACTGTGAATTGCTAACAGAAGACCAGTGCAGTGGAGTCTGCTACCACAGTCAACACTCTATCTGCCTCCCTGTGTACCACACAGCTTAGGCCTCTGAAACCATCAGGACAGACCTCCTGGGGAATCAGCTCAAGTCTGTTTGCTCCTTTTCAGTCGGTGCTGAGGACTGCTGACTGAGGCTGCTGTGTGCTAGGAAGCAGGAGTCTTGAGTGGAGGCTACACTCACAGCCAACAATCTACCCGGTGGACTCTGAGAGCAACAAGGCAGACCTCCATTGGGATCTGACCAGAGCGTGAGACCCCCTCCCCTACTTGGTAACTTTTGGTTGTCAGGCTGTTACAAACTGCTACAGAAGGCCCCTGAAGTGGAGTCTACTCCCATAGTCAGCACTCTGCCTGCCTTCCTGTGCACCCCACAGCTAAGGCCTCTGAAAGCAACAGGAAAGACCTCCCTGGGGATCAGTTTGGGTCCGTCTACTTCCCCTTCCAGTTGGCACTGAGGACTGCTGACTGAGGCTGCTGTGTGCTAGGAAGCAGGTAATGTTAGTGGAGGCTATACTCACAGCCAACATACTACTGGGGGTCTCTGACAGCAACAAGACGGACCTCCCTGGGGGTCCATTTGGAGTATGACAACTCCTTCTCCACCCAGTAACTGTAGGCTGCTGGACTGATATGAACTCTTACAGAAAGTTCCCTACAATGGAGTCAGGAGGTAGGTCACCTAAGTGGCAACTGCTCCCCCAACCACTACAGAGTCACTGGGGCTCTGAAACCAACAACACAAATCTCTCAGAAGACATTCAGGGGAGTGCCAGCCCCTCCTCCTCCTGAAACAGAGGAAAGTCTGCCTGTGCTTCCCCTGAATGCCAGTTCAGATATAAGCAGCTCCCACAGAGCAGGGAAGAAAGCCTCAGGCAAAACCGGAAGGCAATACCCAGCCCCAAAGATGGCTCTCTGGGTGTGGTGGGTTTTCTGACTAAAAACATGGTTGCAGAAACAGAGGAGGAAGAAGAGTAATAACCAGAGAGAGGACTGAGAACCCTGGTGGATAGATTTATCAGTACACGATCTCTCGCCTGAGTGGTGGTGTCCTCTGGTGGACAGACTGATCACAGTGTGTTCTCTGGTGTGTTTGGGAGAGACTGAAAGTTGAAAACCAGATCTGGAACTTTTGAATCCTAATTAAACCAAAGAGGAAGAAGGAGCTATCACAGAGATGGAGAAGAAATGGTGAACAAAGACCATATGCTCTGCCCACCTGTCTCAGGCTGTGCTCTCCAGAGATGCAAAACCAGTAATGTATATGTATATATATATATATATATATATATATATATATATATATATATATATATACGCCACCAGGTGTCTGTCGGTTTGTTGTATTCTGATGGCTTGTGTGTTGCTGTGATACTGGAAGCTTTGCCACCAGTATTTCAAACGTCAGCAGGGTCACCTTGGTGTACAGGTTTCAGTGGAGCTTCCAGACTAAAACAGACTAGATAGAAGGGCCTGGCAGTCTACATCTGAAGAAACTGGCCAATGAAAACCTTACCAATAGTGGTGGAACACTATCTGATATAGTGTCAGAAGATGAGCCCCTCAGATTGGAAGGCACTCAAAATACAACTGAGGAAGAGCTGCCTCCTCAAAGTAGAGGAGACCTTAATGACGTAGATCAAATCAAGCTTTCTGGACCTTCATTTGCTGACGTGGCATGACTTAAAATCAGAAGCTGCTGCAAACATCCATTAATAATGGGAATATGGAATGTACCTAGTACGAGAACATGGAATATACCAACTATGAATTTAGAAAAATTGGACATCATCAAAAACAAAATGGAACACATAAAAATCTATATCCTAGGCATTAGTGAGCTGAAATGGACTGGTATTGGCCATTCTGAATCAGACAATCATATGGTCTACTATGCCAGGAATGACAAATTGAAGAGGAATGGTGTCACATTCATCGTCGAAAAGAACATTTCAAGATCTGTCCTGAAATACAATGCTGTCAGTGATAGGATAATATCCATACGCCTACAAGAAGACTAGTTAATATGACTATTATTCAAGTGTGCACACCAAACACTAAGGCCAACTTCTGCAGTCTGAAATTAATCAAACGTGCAATCAAAATGCATTGATAATTACTGGTGACCGGAACGCAAAAGCTGGAAACAGAGAAGGACTGGTAGTTAGAAAATACAGCCTTGGTGATAGAAAACGATGCTGAAGATTGCATGACAGAATTTCTCCGTCGGCTCTGGAGAAAGGTCCTTCTCATCAATCTTCCCCTGGACTAGGAGCTTCTTTGTGCAGGAACCCCAGGTCCAAAGGACATGCTCTGCTCCCGGCACTGCTTTCTTGGTGGTATGAGGTCCCCAACTCTCTGCTTGTTTCCCTTTCATCTCTTGTAAGATAAAAGGTGGTGCAGGCCACACCCCAGGAAAACTCCCTTTACACTGGATCAGGGATGTGACCTTAATAAGGGTGTTACAATCCCACCCAAGTCCTCTTTAACTTAAAATTACAATCACAAAATGGATATAATACTGGGAATCAATCAACCTACTGGTTGGACTCTGAGAGCAAAAAGGCAGACCTCCATTGGAATCTGACCAGAGTGTGAGACCCCCTTGTGATTACAATCACCAAATTACAATCACAAAATGGGTACAATACTGGGAATCATGGCCCAGCCAAACTGATACACACATTTTTGGGGAGACAAAATTCAATCCATGACAGACCTGGAGACAGAAAACCAAAAGGGAAGAATAAGCTCGGCATTTCTCAAACTGAAGAAAAAATTCAAGCCCTGAGTTGCAATATTGAAGGGTTCTATGGGAAAATTATTAAACAACACAGGAACATCAAAAGAAGATGGAAGCAATATACTCATTGCTGACGTGAGATGGATCATGGCTGAAAGCTAAGAATACCAGAAAGATGTTTACCTGTGTTTTAGTGACTATGCAGAGGTATTTGACAGTGTGGATCATAACAAATTATGGACAACACTGTGAAGAATGGAATCCGAGAACACTTAATTGTGCTCATGTGGAACCTGTACTTAGACCAAGTGGCAGTGGTTTAAAGTCAAGAAAGGTGTGCATTAGGCTTGTATCCTTTCACAATACTTATTCAATCTGTATGCTGGGTAAGTAATTCAAGAAGCTGGACTATATGAAGGAGAACGCAGCATCAGTTTGGAGGAAGAGTCGTTAACAACCTGTGATGTGCAGATGACACAACCGTGCTTGCTAAAGAGGACTTGAAGCACTTACTGACGAAGATCAAAGACCATAGCCTTCAGTATGGCGTACACCTCAAGACAAAGAAAACAAAAATCCTTACAACTGGATCAATAAGCAACATCATAATAAAGGAAGAAAATATTAAAGTTGTCAAAGATTTCACTTTACTTGGATCCACAACCAATGCCCATGGAAGCAGCAGTCAAGAAATCAAATAACACACTGCTTTGGGCAAATCTGCTGCAAAAGACCTCTTTAAAGTGTTAAAAAGCAAAGATGGCACTATGAGGACTAACATGCGCCTGACCCAAGCCATGGTGTTTTTGATTGCCTCATACACATGTAAAAGCTGGACAGTGAATAAAGAAAATGGAAGAAGAATTGATGCCTTTGAATTGTGGTGCTGGCGGAGAATACTGAATGTACCATGGACTGCCAGAAGAACGAACAAACCTGTCTTATAAGAAGTACAGCCAGAATGCTCATTAGAAGCAAGGATGGCAAGACTTCGTTTCACATACTTTGAACATGTTATCAGGAGAGGCCAGTCCCTGGCGAAGGACATCATGGTTGGTACAGCAGAGGGTCAGTGAAAAAAAGGAAGGCCCTCAAGAAGATGGACTGACACAGTAGCTACAACAATGGGCTCAAGCATAACAATGATTGGGAGGACGGCACAGGACCAGGCAGTGTTTTGTTCTGTTGTACATAATAAGGTCGCTATGAGTTGGAACTGACTCAACGGCACCTAACAACAATGTATACGTATATATATATATAGAGAGAGATTTATCTCAAGAAAATGACTCACATGATTGCAGGGTCTGGCAAGTTCCAAGTCTGAGGGTCAGGCATCAGGCCGGAAGCTTCTAACTCACGTAGCTACCGGGATGACAAACCCAAGAGCATCAGGTCAGACGGCAGGCCACTGGCTCACAGGCTGTGAGGGCTTACAAATCCCAAAATCAGCAGATTAGCTGTTAGCTCAAGTCTCAAGAACCAGAGGTAAGATGATGATGAGCCAGATGTAGGATCCAGAGTGAGCAAAAGCCAACGAGCTTTGCCATGTCCATATATATTGGATGAAGGCCACACCCCCTCATAAGAGATCTCATCATGGAGGTGGTTAGATTATATCATATCTTATCATGTAGGTGATTACATTTTAGTAGAGCAATCAGTCCAGTGTCTGCTAAATTACAACATTACATAACTGACAAACCACTGAGAATCACAACCCAGCCAAGCTGACACATAACCTAAACCATCACACCACCTACGAGTTTTTTGCAGAAAGTAGTATGGACAAAAACACCAAATACTAGGGAAAACTGAGAAAGTTTACATCCTCAAAAATTCCAATGCCTCAACAAAAAAATCACAAGACACACAAAGATCAGAGAAATACTGGTGCATTCAAATGAACATGACAAAGGGAGTGAAAGCGCATCTAGAAATGACCAAATAATGGAATATAATACAACAACATTAAACATAATTAAAGAGCTAAGGGAAAACACAGGCAAAGAGCTAAAAGAAATAAGGAAAACAATACATGAACAAAATGAGGATCTAAAAAAAGATACTGTAACTAAAAGGAACAATCATTGAAATGAGAAACATAATAGGACTTACCAAAAGATTTAATCACGCAGAAGAAAGAATTAGCGAATTAGATGATAAGATAGGTAAAATTACAAACACTGAAGAGCAACAAGAACGGAGACACAAGAAGTCTGAGCAGTTTAACAGAATTATGGGACAAGAGCCCTAATATATGCATCATGGGAATTCTAGAAGGAGATGAGCGATAGAAAGAATTTTTGAAGAAATAGTGACCAAAAATTTCCCCAATCTAACAAAGGAGTTGAATCTACAAATCCAAGAAGTTCAAAGAACCCCAAGCAGGATACCCAAAAAGATCTACACCAAGACACCTATACTTAGGCTAAGATTAAGTGCTCATTTCTCCTCAGAAACACTGGGAGGTCAGAAGGCAATGGAATGATATATTTAAAGTGCTGAAAAGAAAAAAAAACTGTCAACCAAGAATAGTATACCCAGCAAAACTATCCTTCAAAAATGAGAGTGAAATTAAAACATTCCTAAACAAACAGAAGCTGAGAGAGTTCATATTCACTAGACCAGCCCTACAAAAAATACTAACGGGAGTTCTGTAGATGGAAGGGAGAAAACACTAGAAAGTAATTCAAAGCTATTCATAAAAAATAAAGGTCCCTAATGCCTTAGTTATCTAGTGCTGCTATAACAGAAATACTACAAGTGGATGGCTTTAACAAACAGAAAATTATTCTCTCACAGGTTAGGAGGCTAGAAGTCTGAATTCACGATGCCAGCTCTCGGGGAAGGCTATCTCTATCAGCTCTGAGGGAAGGTTCTTGTCTCCTTTCAACATCTGTGGGCACAGCGTTCCTTGCAGATCTCCATGTGTCTTGGCATCAATCTTCCCCTGGGTCTAGGAGGTCCTCAGTGCAGAGACCCCAGGTCCAAAGAACATATTCTGCTCCCAGCTCTTCTTTCTTGGTGGTAGTGATGTCCCTCCTCTCTGCTCCCTTCTCTCTCCTTTTATCTCTCGTAAGATAAAAGGTGTGACTCAAAGTAAGGGTGTGTTTTAAGTAAGGGTGTGACTTCAGTAGGGATGTGACTTGAGTTGCATCTTCTTATGAGGCTGTGACTCAAGATACACCCCACACACATCCTGCCTCATTAACAGATAGAGGTTAGGATTACAACACATCACAAAATAGAGAACAACTACATCAGACCACAAAATGGAGGACAACCAAACAATACTGGGAATCATGGCCTAGCCAAGTAGACACATACCTTATGGGGGACAGAAGTAAATCTATGACACCTAATAAAGGGAAACACATGGACAAGTATAAGGGCTAGTAATAAGGTATTCATGCTTGATAATTCTAAATGTTTTGTCCTTCATGTTTTGTAATAACAAATATATAAAAAGCAAAGATAAAATTATGTTACAGGGCACAAGAAATATAAATTAGTGATAACAACAAAGGGGGGAGATGGTATAGATATAGAAATTCCTGTATGTTACTGAAATTAAGTTGGTACCAACTTACCCTACAATGTTATAAATACAAGCTGTTAAAGGTAATATTCATGGTAACCCCTAAGAAAATACATAAAAAACATACACACAAGGAAACAAGAAGGGAACCAAAAAGGCTCACTACGGTAAATGAACAAAACACAAAAGCAAGCAGTAGTAAAGGGCAAAAACAAAGAAGGCTTAAGATACACAAAACACAAATTACAAAATGGCAGAAGTAAGTCGCTTCTTATCAGTAATTACACTGAATGTAAATGGACTAAATGCTCCAATCAAAAGGCAGAGTGGCAGAATGGATAAAATACATGGTCCAACTATATGCTGTTTACTAGAGACACACCTTAAATCCGAGGACACAAATAGGTTAAAAGTGAAAGGATGGAAAAAAATATTCCATGTAAATAATATCCAAGAGAGAGCTGGAGTGGCAATCTTCACATCAGACAAAGCAGACTTTAAGACAAAATCTGTTAGAAGAGGTAAAAATGGACATTATATAGTGATGAAAGAGTCAATTAATCAAGATTTAATAATCAAAAATATTTATGTACCCAACATCAGTGCATCTAAATATATAAAGCAAACACTGATAGAATTGAAGGCAGAAACTGTACTACAATAATAGTGGAGCCCTGGTGGCACAGTGTTTAACAGCCTGGCTGCTAACCAAAAAGTCGGCAGTTCGAATCCACCAGCTGCTCCCTAGAAACCCTATGGGGCAGTTCTACTCTGTCCTATAGGGTCACTATGAGTCAGAATCAACTCAATGGCACACAACAAACAACAACAACAAACAATAATAGTTGGAGACTTCAATACACCACTTTCAATATTGAACAGAACATCCAGAACAAAGATTAACAAGGCAACAGGGGACCTGATTAATACTATAAACCAACTAGACATAACAGACATATATAGAACACTCCACCCCAAGACAGCACAAAATATACATTCTACTCCAGTGCACATAGATCATTCTCCAGGACAGACAACATTTTAGATCACAAACCAAGTCTTGATAAATTTAAAGTCTGAAATTATAAAAAGTATTTTCTGTTACCACAATGGAGTGAAGCTAGAAATCATAATAGAAAAGAAAAAGTCTGAAATTATAAAAAGTATTTTCTCTTACCACAATGGAGTGAAGCTAGAAATCAATAATAGAAAAGAAAAATTGGAAAATGCACAAACATATGGAAATTCAACAACACACACTATTAAACTACCAATGGGTCAAAAATCAAAAGAGAAATCACAAATTTCTTAGCGTCTAATGAAAATGAAAGCATAACATACCAAAACTTACGGGATGCAGCGAAAGCAGTACTCAGAGGGAAACTTACAGCAATAAATGCCTACACACACAAAAAAGAAGAAAAATCTCAAATCATCAGCCTAACTCGACAACTCCAGGAACTAGAAAGTGAAGAACAAACTAAGCCTAAATCTACCGGAAGAAAGGAAATCACAAAGGTCAGAGAATAAATAAATAAAATCAAAAACAAACAATAGATAGAATCAATAAAATCAGAAGCTGGTTCTTTGAAAAGATCAATGAAAGTAATAAACCTTTAGTTAAACTGACAAAAAAAAAAGAGAAAGGATGCAAATAACCAAAACAAGAAATGAAAGGGGGGACATTACCACAGACCTGATAGAACAAAGAGAATTATGACAGAGTATTATGAACAACTGTATGGCAACAAACTGGATAACCTAGATGAAATAGACAAATTCTTAGAAGCACACAACCTACTCACACTGACTCAAGAGGAAACAGAAAGTCTCAACAAACCTATAACAGGTGAAGAGATCAAATCGGTGATCAAAAACCTCCCAAGGAAAAAAAGTCCTGGACCAGATGGCTTTACTGGGGAATTCTACCAAACATTTAGAGAAGAACTGACACCAATATTGTTTAAACTCTTCCAACAGATAGAGAAGGAAAGAATACTCTACCTAATTGGTTCTACAAAGCCAACATAACCCTGATAACAAAACCAGACAAAGACATCACAAGAAAAGAAAACTACATGCCAATATCCCTTATGACTATAGATATAAAAAATCCTCAACAAAATACTAACAAACAAAATCCAACAACATATTAAAAGAGTCAAAGAGTCATATACCATGCCCAAGTGGATTTACTCAGGAATGCAGGAATGATTCAACATTAGAAAATCAATCAACATAAAACACAGTATCAATAGAACAAAGGAAAAGAACCACATGATCATCTCTATCAATGCAGAAAAAGCATTTGATAAAATCCAACACCTTTCTTGGTGAAAATCCTAAAAAAGACTGAACTAAAAGGGAAATTCCTCCATATGATTCAGGGCATACATGAAAAGCCAACAGCCAACATTATATTTAATGGAGAAAGACTGAGAGCTTTCCCTTTGAAACTTGGAAAAAAACAAGGGTGCCACTCTCACCGCTTCTATTCAATATTGTATTAGAAGTCCTAGCCAGAGCAATAAGATAAGAAAAATTAAAAAAAGGCATCCAGGTTGGAAAAGAAGTAAAATTATCTCTGTTCATGGATGACACGATACTATATATAGAAAATTCCAAAGAGTCCACGAGAAAACTTCTAGAGCTAATAGAAGAATTTAGCAAAGTTTCAGGGTACAAGGTCAACAAACAAAAATCAGTTAGGTTTCTATATGCCAGCAAAGAGAAAGAGAAATTAGGGAAATAATTCCATTTACAATAGCATCTAAGAGAATAAAATACCTAGGAATAAATCTAACTAGGGACGTGAAGTACACATAAGTTTAAAACTATAAAACACTGCTGAAAGAGATTAAAGAAGACTTAAATAAATGGAAAGATGTTTCATGTTCATGGACTGGAAGACTTAATATTGTTAAGATGTCAATACTACCCAAAGCAATCTATAGATTCAACGCAATCCCAATCAAAGTTCGAACAGCCTTCTTTACAGAAACAGAAAAACCAATCCTCAGCTTTATGTGGAATGGCAAGAGGCCCCAAATAGCTAAAGCAATGTTAAAAGAGAAGAACAAAGAAGGAGGACTCACATTTCCTGATTTTAAAACACACTATACAGATACAATAAGGACCCATAGTGGCACAGTGGTTAAGTACTTGGCTGCTAACTAAAAGGTGGGTGGTTCGAACCCACCAGCCGCTCTGCAGGATGAAGATGTGGCAGTCTGCTTCCATGAAGACTTGCAGGCTTGGAAACCCCACAGGGCAGTTCTACTCTGTCCTATAGGGTTGCTATGAGTCAGAATTGACTTGACGGCAATGGGTTAGGTTGGGTTACACAGCAACAGTAATTAAAACATCCTAATACTGGTATAATAATAGACACATAGACCAATGGAATAAAATTGAGAGTCCAGAAATAAACCCACACACCTATGGTCAACTGATTTTTGATAAGGGTGCTAAGTCCATTCAACGGGAAAACAAGAGTCTTTTCAATAAACAGCGCTGGGGAAACTGGATTTTCACATGCATGAAAATGAAACAGGATTCATGCTCACACTATACACAAAAATTCAAAATGGATTAAGGACCTAAACGTGCAAATTAAAACCATAAAATTCTTAGCAGAAAAAGCAGGGCAATGTTGTCAGGCCTAGCTTTTAACAACGGATTATCTAACATAAAAAAAGCACAAACAACGAAAGACAAAATGAATAAATAGGACCTCATAAAAATTAAAAACTTCTGTTCATCAAAAGACTTTATCAAAAAAGTAAAAACACAAGCTACCAACTGGGAGAATATCTTCAAAAATCATGCATCCGACAAGAATCTACTAAGCGAAATATGTATAAAACTTTGACAACTTAACAACAAAAAGACAAATAATCCAATCATAAAATGGACAAAGGATTTGAATAGACATTTCACCAGAGGACATTCAAATGGCCACCAAACACATGAAAAGATGCTCAGCATCATTAGCCATCAGAGAAATGCAAATCAAAACCACAATGGATACCATTTCACCCCCACTAGGATGGCTAAGATTAAAAAAAAAAAAAAAAAAAAAACTCAAAATAACAAATGCTGGCGAGGATGTGGTGATATTGAAGCCCTTGCCCATTGCTGATGAGGACATAAAATAGTGCACCCGTTGTAGAAAAGTGTAGCAGTTCCTCAAAAAACTATAAGTAGAACTACCATATGGCCCAGCAATTCAACTCCTAGGTATATACCCAAAAGACTTAAAAGCAGAGACTCAGAGACGTGTACACCAATGTTCACTGCAGTACTACTCACAATAGAGAAAAGGTGGAAACAACTTAAATGCCCATCAACAGATGAATGGATAAACAAAATATGGTACACATATACAATGGAATACTACTCAGCCAGTAGGAGAAATGAAGTCTTGATACAGGCTACAATATGGATGGAGTCGGAAGACATTATGCTTAGTGAAATAAGCCAATCACAGAACAACAACTATTGTATGACCTCACTTATATAAAAAGACAAGAAAAGGCAAATGTATAGAGAACAAAGTTTATTAATGGTTACCGGGGATGGGAGGGAGGGGAAAAATGGGGGTTAACAGTAATAGAAATATCACACTGATTAAGGGTAGGGTTACACAGCCTATTACTGTAATTGCTGTCAATAAACTGTACACCTGTAAAAAGCTGAATTGGCAAATTCAACTTGTACATGATAGGTATACTGACAACAATGACAAAAAAAAAAAAAGAGTAGCTGGTGAGGTTGCTTATGTATAATCAAAAACCACTAACGTTCACTGGTGGTTATCAGGAATAGGTAGAAAGGGGTTAGATATCACACTCTGGATAGTAGACACTTGTTATTTTTGGAGATGGGAAATATAACACCAAATGTGGGTGAAGTGTGTACAGCTTGACTAAGGTAAATGATGTCACTAAGAAATACGCAAAAAAGAAGGATATTTTTGGTAAATGCTAGGACATATACAACAGTGCAACACCAATTAAATAGGAGTGTGGACACATGTATGCATACAAGTTTATAGGTATGTGTATACAGGCAGGCATATACAGATTTATCTAAATGCTGAGGTGTATATATATATGTAAGTGTACGTATCCATATATATTTATATATACAATAAAGCACATAGGGGTTACAAACACAGGTACTTATTAAACACCTTGAAGGACTGGTTTACAGGGTCTGAAAGCTTAGGATCACTGTTTTGTGGGACAACTCGGTCAACTGGCACATCATAGTTTCATAAACATGTTCTACAACATAGTTAGGTGAGTAGCATCTTGGGTCTTAAAAGCTTCTAAAACTAGTTCACAGGACTAATAGTCTACACAAACCATGACCTCATCTACCCTGAAACCAGAAGAACTAGATGGTGCCTGGCTACCTTTACCACCTGTTCTGATCAGGAACACAATACGTGGATCTTGATAGAATGGGAGCCAAATGTGGAACAGAACTAAAATTCTTAAAAAGTTCATACTTACTAGACCGGTTGAGACTGGAGAACTCCCCAAGACTACTGCCCTAAGATGCTCTTTAAACCTTGAACCTAAACTATTCCATGAGGTCATCTTTTAGCTAAATAACAGACTGGCTCATAAAATAAACAATATCACTCGTGAGTACTATGCTCCTTTAAAAAATCACCTATATTAGACCAAAGCATCAACACTTACTCTAAAGCAAAGGTGAGAAGGAAAGGGAGCAGGGAAATTAGATTATTGGAAACAAAACAATCAGAACAGGAATAATGAGAAAGTTGACACACTGTGTAAAATGTAATCGACGTCACAGAACAAATTGTGTAGAAATTGTTAAATGAGAACCTAATTTGTCGTGCAAACTTTCACCAAAAACACAATAAAATTTTATTTTTAAAAAAATGGCAAAATGTTAAAAATAGATGAATCTAGATCAAGTATAGAGTGGTATTTATTATAACATTCTTTTCAACTTTTTGTAGGTTTAAAATTTTTCAAAATAAAAACTTAGGAAAAATATTTATCTCCCATGCACTCCTTCTCAGGATGCTACTGGAGAATATTCTCCACAAAATGAGGAATAATAATAAGGAAGACATGGGAAATAACTTCTCCACAGCAAAAGAAAAGTAAAGATGATGCCAGGATGATGGTGAAAAGAAAGCCCAAGATGACTGTTATGTACCAGATGCAGAAAGCAAGCAATCTAGACTGGAGCAGTCAGGAAAGTCTGAGAGAAATTTCACAGAAGATAAAAATTAATGGATTATCTGATCCTTCTCAATGTCCTGAGAGATTCAGAAATTTGGTAAAGAGTGAGACTGAATGAACGTTAAGTACACAGAAAACTAGGCAAGCAGAAATCAAGACTATGATTAATTCTAGGGAAACAGTTATATAGGATAGAAAAGTAATCATGGGATATTACACAACTAAATTCTATTATAGCATTTACACATTCTTAATAATATAAAGACTGAACATTGATATAACCAAAGTTACAATATAATTCATCTGAGTCATTAACGTGGGGACTAGGAAAGGTAAAGGTGAATTGTGAGGGTAAAGAGAGAAAAGAAAGCCAAATCCTCATCTTCTATAGTAAGACATCAATAGGTAATGCCTAATAAGGAAAAATCAAGAAGTAGCAAGGCAAGAATGTTTTTCATAGATAAGCAGGTATATAACAAATGCATCAGCTAAAAGAAACGAAAGTGGGAAGGGGATAACGAGGGGAAGGCCTAAGGACTGCTATTTTTTGGCAAACAATTTTGTGGAACTACATGATTTTTTAAATTATATGCATGTACAACTTTGATGAAAATAAATACATGAAAAGGTCTTCCCTACAATGTTAAATGAAGAAACCAAAGGTGTGTAAAGTATGCATCATTTGTATAAAAAGTGGGTGGGGGAAGAATATATATGAGCATTTGCTTGAGTATGCATAAAATATATGGAAATTATTTTAAAATTAATAACATTAAATTTAAATTAAAATATCAGATAATTATTATTAAGAATTTTAAGAAATTAATAACACTGGTTGCCTCTGATGACACAAAGTTAGGAAAAAGAATGTCACTGTATATACCCTTTTATACTACTTGAACATTAAACTACGTGAATGTATTATCTATGTATTACGTACTTAGAGGGTAGTGATGGCTCCAGTGGTAGAACTCTTGCCTTTCATACGGGAGACCAGGGTTCGATTCTCAGTCAATGCATCTCATGTGCAGCCACCACCTGTCCATCAGCAGAGGTTCACGTGTTGCTATGATGGTGAACAGGTTTCAGCGAAGCTTCTAGACTAAGACAGACTAGGACGAAAGGCTCGGTGATCTACTTCTAAAAAGCTTTAAAACCCCATGGATCACAACAGTCCAATCTGCAACCAATTGTGGGACGTTGCAGGACCTGACAGTGTTTCCGTTCCATTTTATATGGGGTTCGGATGAGTCGGGAGCTAATTCAACAGCAGCTAACAACCACCACCTACTTTAAATTTTAAAATTTCATTTATTTTTAAGTAAGTTTAATAAAAAGCTTTCCCAATTAATTCCATGCCACTATGGTCCCGTAGCCCATTTAGCTAGACAACTTACATGAGCATTTAGCTAGACAACTTGCACTCCACTCATTTACTTATTAATATGTGTTACTGTGTAACTGACTCTGAGTTATCGCCTCAATAAGGCTTGGAAAAATCATTCTCTCTTCCAATTGTTTTAGATTCACCACCTCCAACACCTTACAACGCTGAACAAACACTAGGCTTTTGCAGGCTGAGTGTTTCATCAGAATTCAAGTGATTATTTGAGTTACAAAACCAGGTGGCATGAATCAAGAACAGGGTGTGTATTTCAAATATTAGCCTCTGGAAACACTTAGAGGACTCCAGGTAAAAAGACATTCTGTAAATTCAAAAACCTCTAGGATTATGAATCAATTCATGCTCATAATTTTATTTCACTGAGCCGTATTTAGAGAAAGCCAAACCCATGATGCAGATGGGTCAGTGACCTTTGAGAGAATATCAAGGATAAAAATAATTCCTTTCTTGAAGAAATATTGCTTGACGTTTACCCCCACGTCCTCTGGATGTGTTAAGGCACTGTAGTTTACATTACCTGGCACAAATTTAGAGCTGGAGAAATTTCCAAGTTAAAGCAGAAATTCCTAATCCTTTTGGAGCTACAACAATCTGTGCAGTCCTAGGGAGATAGTTTTAAGTTGAAAATAATAAAGAACTCTCAAATAGAGTATTTGCCCCATGATGCACTTGGTTGGATTGTGAGCTGCCTATAGCTGGAAGTTTTCAGTGTGAGTGTCGGATAAAATGGAGCTCTGGTGGTGCGGTGGTTAAACAGCTTGGCTGCTAACCAAAAGGTCGGCAGTTCAAATCCACCAGCCACTCCTTGGAAACCCTATGGAGCATTTCTACTCTGTCCTGTAGTGTCGCTATGAATTGGAATCGACTCAATGGCAACAGGTTTGGTTTTATAACATATTCATATTAAGTAGAAAACTGGAGTAGAAAATCCCTAAGGTACTTTCCAATACTGTAAGTTTTATTAAATTTTTGGATTTTATGAGATGGAATCAAAGGGAAATTGAACAGCTTGCCTTGTTGGGCCAGGAATACCACTAAATGTTGAAGCACAAACAAGGCAGGTATCCATCCTTTTGGTGCTAATCTGTTGATATCACTCCTAAGAAACTTAAAAACGAATCAAGCTCCTATCAACCTACTATCCTCCCAACCCAGAGCATGGGTAAATACCTGCACATATATGTGTGCAAACCTATGACTAAGGACAGATTTGAAAGCTGTCTACAAAAACAGAGGGTAATTTTTAGGAACTTCATTAGTGAGTACACTTTTTATTTCTGTTGTAGGGAATAATCAAGCATTCAAAAACAAGATCTTATACTCATGAAAAAATTCTCCAAAACTGACTGAAACTGTTTTTCAAAGTTAATTCTAGGAGTTCATTTGGAATTTTCAAACTTGGTGTTAACATTCAAAAGATGGAAATCATTTATACAAGATACTTATTCTAAAGTATCTAGGATGACCACTTTTTAACTAGTACTGCCATGCAATTTCAATTCCTGATGTCAGGGGATAGTAAAGACTATTGTAGTTCCTCATATAAAGGCAGATGAGTATGACAGGCTGAAAGAGTGGAATGAGCTTAAGTCTCAAATAGTATCACTGGATAGCGGAACCAACTGGGGTCACCAAACTTTAAGTAAGGCCCATAATAACCCTTTTTGTTGAAGCCACTTTTCACTTGCCTCCTTAAACATTAGGAGATTTAATGGCAGTCTGAATACATAACAAATTGGTAAGAGAACTGGATCACTGGAGTGCACATATTAAGACTGGCTGGCTAAACTATGTCCTATCAATCAGGTTCATATTCTTTGGGTAAGTACATTTGTCTTGAGTTTCCCATTTATTTAAAACGACTTTCAAACAGTCCACTAAATTCAAGTAAAGTTGTGACACTCAATTAAAAGTTTTGTAAAATTAAAGAACCAAACAAAAAAACTAAGCAGTAATCTGTTGAAATGAAAGATCAATGACTTCCTTTAAAAATATTAGTCACTTCAATAGCTGAAGTAATTTTTTTCAGCCATTTGTCTTTAGTGTTCATTCACTTCTTTGTAATCTTATTGTTTTAAGGGCTTAGAAAGATGGTTAATGCATAGCTCCTATCATTATTAATCTTTAAGAACATATTAGATAATACAACAACTTATTTCCTGAATTTTAAAGATACTCCTCTCCCAACTGAAATTCTAATTTCCAGTGAATTATTCCAACAATTTTAATTTATTTCTTTCTTCAACCAAGGCTATCATATTGGGATACTACTTATCCAGAAAAAAATAAATAAAAAGAAAGAAAAATACTTGCCCCAGACCTGTTAAACCAGTCTGTGTGACAGGCAAAAAAAAAAAAGATTGTTCTAGTCACTAACTGAAAAGGAAATAAATAGAGTGTTACATAGTGATCTACACTAGGGTCTGTTCAAAGCACTTGAGAGAGGGCAACATCAGATGACAGAGCTCTCTCTGGGGCTGACTTTACAATGAACTTTAAGTTCATTAAGTGAAATGCCACCATTTCCCAACCTTTCTTCTCACTTTAAAAACAATTAGATCTTACGCTTGATGTATTTCTAGTCTGCACTGGTAAATAAAAAACGAACAAACAAAACACACACACACATAAAATTTTGCAACACAAATAAACACAGCCAGCTTCATAAATTAATACTTTGTCTATGATATCTTTCATCTGTCACTTTACAATGTTTGTTAATTAACTCTTGTGTTCACAACAATCCTCCAGTTATGCATTAAATAGTATTTAGAAACGAAACTGAAGCAAGAGAAGTGGAAAGAAGCTCGAGATCTACCTGGATACTGCTAACAGCTGTTCTGCTCTATTAGACCACAATGCTTTCCAGAAAAGTACCTGTCAAATAGGCAGCATAGAAATCCTTCTCATCACAGATTTCCAAGACATTCCCAATAAGAAGCAAGAAACGAATCATAGTATTCTTACCGCCCCTCCCCCTCCACAAGAGGAAATCATGTAACCAAAGAAAGCATGCTTCTCAATCTGCTTTACAGGACTGAGGAAAAAAAAAATCAATGAATGAAACCAGAGAGAGACTCAAGGGAGAACTTCTGAGACTGAAGAGGGAGGTTATAAGGTTTATTCTGCACATTGGGAAATTCCTGAAACACTGCTTAGTTACAAAATTTATCAGAAGTCCTAGGTTCTTTTGATTTAGGTCTTAAACCCCCAAAATCAAACTGTCTGAAATTAATTTCCCCTAAGTAGGCACATTCTTCTGAGTGTCTATAAATCCCACAAAGTCTACATGAGGTTCCTGATTTGTAGCGCCGATTCCAAGTGTCCACTAGTGTCCACCTGCCCTGCTCCAAATCCAAAAATAATGTTGGCCTTGACCCTGGCAGGACCTTCACGCATATTTTCCTCTGAAATCATTAGCCTCACATCACCTTTCTAAGTCCTATCTCCAACAGCTTCCGTTGAGCAGTACGGCAAACGAGAAGAGAGAGTAATAACAGGCACAAACATTTACTACTTCCCTCACAGAAAACATAAAATCCTGCGAGCAGGGACAACCCACCTTCCCAAGATACAAAGACACAGCAAGAGCTGAACCCCACCACACCTTACTCCGCACGAAAAAGGAAGAACAGACTTTCTATGCAACTAGATCCAACCCTCAACATCTCCCTCTCACGTGGGTCTTCTCCCTTTTTCCCGAGCCCAGGATCAGAGTGGAGAGAGAGGACTGGAAGGAATCACACCACGCCGGCACTAGGGGTGGGTGGATGGCGAGCTCCAGGCACACACCCTAGCCCCTTTCTAGGGGCCCTGTGCTATACACCTCCCAGTTCCGGGGTCTGAGAACCCCACCGAGACCTCATGCGCCTACGTGTCTCCCAATCCGAGGCCTCAAGGCCCCAGAAATGCGGTAAGGACAAGGCTGCCTAGTGCAGAGTCTGGAGGGGATGGAGCCCGGGCCGCGTGCGAGCGGACGCTGGGAGGTGGCCCACTGCCTGCTTGCCGCCGCCCCTCCCCGGCACTAGCTTCTCCAGGTCCCGGATCGCTGGCTCTGGGGCGGCCCCTAACCTCACCTCAGGGTGGCGGCGTCCGCAATCCGGCGGTCTGCGAGACCCTGCGCGGAGGCGGTGCTGGGCGGGAGGAAACGCCAGCAGCTCGGGCGATGGCTGACAAGCGCCGAGCACCAGCCCGGCCAGGCACACGGGAAAGGGGCGGGGCTTCACGGGAGGCAGCCCCGCCCCTACCTCCCACCTCAGCCCCCGAGCCCCATGAGGTGATTACGTACGGGGTTACTTCAGGCCGTTCACCTCGGACCCCGCTCGGGGATGAGGCGTGGACCAGTCTGCGGGAGGGGAAGGGGGCGAGACGCGGGGCGGAGGGCAGGGCGGCAGCCAATGGGAGGGCGGCGCGGGGCGGGGCCACGTGAGGCGATGCTGATGGTCCGAGAGCGGCTCTACCATTCCCAGCTGAGCGGCGAGAGGGCGGGCGGGTCTCTGGCGGTTGCTGGGCCCTCGGGCCTCGCCAAACCTTCTACCGGGTAGACTCTTCCTCCCCCCAGAAAGGGCCGTGGGGAAGGGGCCCCACATGCATGCCCATCGGGGTAAAGGCGCCTGGGCCCCAGAAAGTGAGGGGCCAGAATCAGCCGTAGCTAGGGGAAGGGAACTCGGAACCAACACGGACTGAGTAGGGTAGACGGTGTGCGGACCTTGTACGGATCTTATCGTGTTTAATCCCAAACAACCTGAAGAGGTGTCCATGAATTGCCCAGGATTACACAGGCTGGTTTCCAAGTCAGTGCAGTCTAACCCTACCCAGGATTACACATGCTGCTTCCCAAGTCAGGGCAGTCTAACCCTTTTCTGGAACTCCATATCTAGCCGCCTTGACTTGGTTCTCAGCCCCAAAGCAGCCCACCCTAAAGAGGTCTGAGGTGCTGGATCCTGGAGCCTTAGAAAAGAGAGCTCACTGAGATGGGCAGTGTTCCAAAGGACAACAGTCTTCTGCCTGCCTCAAGAAGGGAAAATAGGTGACAGCAGTTTGTGATTTCTCTGATTGGCGAATGCCTCCCATCCTCCAGGGTGGTTTACACCAAGCCTTTGAGATGGGTCAACCAATTCCTCTAGTTTTGCCACTTACTTCATAGCAATGCCTTCTTGGTGGTTGTTTGTTAAAAATTAATTAATTAATAGTAACTAGGGGATGGAAGGAGTCCGAACACATAATACAATCATTGGGCAGGAAGAGAAAGAAAATTGGAGGTGGGCCTCTTGCACGTCAGAAGAAGTGAGTTCTAACCCCTTCCAAGAAATTATGGAACACCCAGAGTACTTTCCTGGTCCTTACACAAGCAAGAGATACAGGCCAGAAGTGCAGAGGATAACAAGAAGTTAGGAAGAAGTTCTATGCCAGAGGGCACAAAGTGAATAAAATAGAAATACACATCCCAGGTCAGAAGTTCTTGGGTGGAAGCTGAGGCAAGAACAAAGAAGGTGCTGGTCTACAAGGAACAGTACGTATTCATCTAGGAAACCTCATAGCACCACTAAGTGGTGGCTTCTCCAAGAGTTTATCAACTCACTTTTAAAAGTTTTTGTGTGCTGTGGAGTTGATTCTGACTCACAGTGGCCATATAGGACAGAGGAAAACTGCCCCATAGGGTTTCCAATGCTGTAATCTTTATGGAAACAGAATGTCACATCTTTCTCCAGAGGAGCGGCTGGTCCGAGTCCTTAACCATTGTACCACCAGGGCTCCTGTTTTAAATAACAGGGATTAGAAGCAAATTGGGAAAGGAGATACGGACTTTACAGAGCAGTGACCCATATTTCACAATGACTGCCCTCCTGGGATGCGGCTGTCAGCTAAACAAAGGAAAATTCAGAACTTAAAAAGAAAGATACTTGAGCAACACTTCCTGGTTTAACAAGATGTTTGACTTGACTGAATAAAAATATAGCCTGGGAAGCGGGATACCTTACCTCTCCCTAATAGTGCTATCTGAAGCTGGCATGAAGGAAATAACTCTAGATAGAACTAAAAACCCTGAAGTTGCCTCTTCTATTTTTCATCTACCTCTCCTAGCTCCTAATAGGAACTCTTTCCCCAGAATTCTTTCTTAACAATGTTGCTGTTTATTAGCCTAAGGAGCACTGCAAAACCAAGGGTTTACCTTCAATAACTGTCCCTATATGAAACTTTAAGGAGCCCTAGTGGCTCAATGGTTAAGCGCTTGTCTGCTAACTGAAAGGCTGATGGTTGGAATCCACCAGCAGCTCTGAAGGAGAAAAGACCTGACAATCTGCTCCTGTAGAGATTACAGCCTAGGAAGCCATATGGGACAGTTCTACTCTGTCCTATAGGGTCACTATGAGTTGGAATCAACAATATGAAACCTTAATAAGACCTTGCATGTCCTGGTTTTGACCTCACTGATTATTTGAAGAAATTGAGTTCTCTAAATAACTAGCCAAGGAAAGACATAATGAAAGGGCTACAGTGAAAGAAGGACGAGTTATGATGCACCAAGACCACTTATGTAGCATCTAATAATCTAATTGTTACCATCACCAAATGTTAGGACAACTAAGCAAAGAATGGGCAAGGAGCTGTGTCTTTAAGACAGTATGCCTGGAATTTCAACAACCTCTAAGTGTTGTCTGGTACATGCCACAACCTGCCCATCTCTACTGTAGGCTCTTTAAAGCTGTTTCATGAGTTCTTGCCATGCAAGCCATTTGTCTATAAGAGGCAGGGGAGGAGAGCCAAAGGGCGGGAAAAATTTACAAGATTAAAACTGGAAGAGAAAGGGGTGAGTGGTACATTTCTAGAAGCTAACTGTTGTTGTTATTGGGTGCCATGGAGTCATTTCCAACTCATAGCAACCCCATGTGACAGAGAAGAAGTGTCCCGTAAGGTTTTCTTGGCTGTAATCTTTACGGAAGCAGACTGCCAGGTCTTTCTCCCATGGAGCCACTGGGTAGGTATGAACTGCCAACCTTTCAGTTAGCAGCTGAGCACTTAACCATTGCACCACCAGGGCTCCTTGAAGCTAAAACCAGAGGTCCCAAATATCAAATGCTTCCTGGTTTTTCAAGATGGTTGCATAAAAGCATCAGGGATTTGTCCTGAGCACCCCAGCTACCTTACATCAAAGATGGTCTCACCTCTCTGTGGAGAAAGTCAGAAAAGTCTAAGAGGGGTCCTGTCTTTAAGATGATTACAATCAAGTTGGGAAAATAAAACTAACGCTAGAGCAGTGTCTACTTCTAGCTCCTTAGATTACAGCAATGTGAATTTGTAAGAGCCATAGATAGGAAGAGGATAAATTCTCATAAAAATGATAAATTATCATTTAAGAAAAAAAACCAGAAATACATAAACAATATGCATGTCACTGTCCAGGTAGCTCCATTTAGCACTTTATTATCAACTCTAGTTTAGAGCAGTGTCTCTCAAAAAGTATGTCCTACTGACCACCTAAATTGGAATCACTGGGGTGTTTGTTAAAAATGTACATTCCCACATCTACGGCAGATTTTCTTTTTTAAACAATCAACCCTGGTAATGGTTCTTCCTGAATCATTACCACTATTGTTCCCCTCTTTGCTGCCAGTGTTTCTGTTGAACAGCAATGCCTCCTACAGCTGCACTTCCAGGACAGGAAAGTTTATCAGGTAAGGCTTGAGTGGAATCAAGAGAGGAAAGAAAGTGCCTTAATAGAAAAAAGAACCATCAAGAGCCACTTGTCCTGGTGTCTATCTGACCATAAGTGGCAAGGTCAGTGATAAACCTTTAAGACAGAGGACAGAGGAAATACTGGATATTACTTCCCAGAGGTTCCTAATATATATAACATACATTCTCATCTGGCTTCTAGCACTTAAACCATGCTTATTCTTACTCCTCTATACCTTTGCTTATGCTGGCCGACTCACTGTTCTTCCCTCTTAATTTTCTGACCTCTTTCTTCCCAGAATTCTTGTAACAATATGGTCACCACTGCATGGTTTAGCATTTAATTATGCTATAATTTTTTTATGTGCATGCTGGGTTTAGCTCTACAGCTAAATTTTAACAATCTTGAAAGCAGAGAGCATTTCTTATATTTTGATACCCCCCTCTATAGCTCTTAGAGTAGGACTAGGTACATTCGTATGTGCTTCACTGAAATAAAGATTAACTCTACCTGAGAGGCCACTCTGCTCCTGATGTCTTCTTTTCCGTCTTCACACTACCTCTAGGAGGCAAAGCCTCCAGTAGGATACTTAGAGGTTTTGCAGATGGACAGACTTCATCAAGAAAGTAATTGCCCAGAATTGTGGCTTCAGTTATAAAAGAAAAAAAAGGCAGAAAGGCCTTAACTGAACACTATGTCCCTTTGCTCTGGTCCATTATTCAGGTTTGTCAGAGATAAGAGCATGAGGAAACCTCACACTATAAGGTCAGAAAATGTCCTCGGGGAGGCCACTTTTTAAGTCTGGTCATAATGATGAAAGGCAGGATTACACAATGAAGGAGAGCATACATAGTGCAAACTCACCATGATGTTTTCACATGGACAGCTGGGTTTTCACATGGCATTTCAGCTCTCCCTCCCTCCTTATTAGCCAATCCTGAACACTTCCACACTCCACATTTTAGGCAGTCACCAAACCCTACCTTCCTTCTCTCTCCATGACACCTCCAATACCTTTTTTTTAAAAACTCCTTTTCTAAATTCCACGTACCTTACACCTAAAAATACCTGAAGAAGTTTAAGCGTCCCTTTTATCTAAAGGCAGAACAACGGACAAGATGACTCTGTAGGTCTTGCCCAATCCTGGGATTCTGACATTTTATATAATGCAGTTTTACAACTTTTCCATCTCTGACCTCACTGCCCTCATGAAAGTGCTCCTGCCAAATTTCTTTCCTGCTTCTTCTATCCTTACCTTCTCTTCAGACTTCTCCAGTGTGTCCATTACTCCTATATCTGACTCAGCTTTTTCCTGCTATATTTTTAGGTCTCCACCTATCTACCCCAGGGGTATTGTTATTACATATGAAACAATAAATAATAAAATACAATATTAACAATTTTTGTACAGCCTTCACTTTCAAGGAAAACCAAGCCATTGCTCAACTTCTTTGTATCATATTCCTTCAGTCCCAAAGTTTTCCTATACCATAACTTGGACCAGAAGATTTTACAATGTCCCTGTTTTTTTGGTTTTGGTTTTTAATTATTTTTATTGTACTTTAGATGAAGGTTTACAGAACAAACTAGCTTCTCATTAAACAATCAGTACACATATTGTTTTGTGACATTGGTTACCAACCCCATGACATGTCAACGTTCTCCCTTCTAGACCTTGGGTTCCCTATTACCAGCTTTCCTGTCTCCTCCTGCCTTCTAGGCCTTTCTCCTGGGCTTGTCTGCACCTTTAGTCTCATTTTGTTTTATGGGGCTGCCTAATCTTTGGCTGAAGGGTTGAATCTCAGAAGTGACTTCATTACTGGGCTAAAATGGTATCAGGGGCCATACTCCGGGGGTTTCTCCAGTCTCTGTCAGGCCAGTAAGTCTGATCTTTTTTTGTGAGTTAAAATTTTGTTCTACATTTTTCTCCAGCTCTGTCCAGGACCCTGTATTATGATCCTTATCAGAGCAGTCAGTGGTGGTGGCCAGGCACCATCTACTTGTGCTGGTTTTTTTCTTTTTTTTTTTTTTTCTTTTTAATCTCATCTCTGGTTAAGATACTAGACCAGCAGGTAGAAAGCTATCTCTGCAACACAAATCTTGTTTGTCAGTGGACCCGCTGTGCTCAGATGCCCAATTTTATTAATGAAAACAACAACAAAGAATTAAGGATAAAGAAAACAAAAAATGAATAAAAAGGAAATGTAGCTCAAATCAATGAATGAAATAGCCATAATCTATTGAATACCATAGTTTGGGGGATGAATACAGGCAAACAGAACTAGGTATTGGTAATGTAAGATGAACACACCTTATGAGCAGCAGGGACTTTGCCTTCTCTGTGCTCTGTATTTGGAAAAAGCTTGAGCTCTTTAATCAGATAGGCCAGGCTTTAAATCCTGACTCTATCAAATAAGCTCTGTGATCTTCAGCAAATGATTCCCTTTTGGAGCCTATTTCCTTTTTTATAAAGTCAAGATAGAATACCTACTTTGTAGGGTTGTGTTTTGGATTAAGTGAGATAACCAAAATGTAAAGCTTGTAGCACAAAGCTTGGTATATAAGCACACAGAAAATATTACTTCCCCCTTTCTCTCCTATTTTGTACTATTGTTCAGTAAAGAAACAAATACCCTATGGATGATCACTTGATTCAGGCATGATTGTGTTATTAAATCTACCCCATCCCACCCATATTCCCAGGGTAACAGCATGCGATCAGGGACCTAGGGATAATCTGAATCCTTTACCCTTACTTGGAGGGAGCAAGTAAACAGGAGAAATGACTGTGGCCTGAGCTTCTGGGAACCATCCAAAGGGTTGGCACTGTGAGGGTATGCCTGGCTCTGCTCAAGCCAATAGTTGTGCCATACTGGAAAGGCTCTTTGGCCTCCTTGGAGAGAAATGGAACAACAGGAACTTTCATCTACTGCAGATGGGAGTGTAAATGGGGACAACCCCTTAGAAAACAATAAAGCTGAACCAAACCCTGCATACCCTACAACCCAGCTTCTACTTCTAGGTTTATACCCTGGAAAAGCTCTTTCAAATGTGCCCCAGGAGCATTGTTTATTATGGCCCCAAACTAGAAATAGACCAAATGTCTCATAGCAGTAGAATGGTAAATAAATTGTGGTACATTCATAGAATAGAATATTATAAAGCAATGAGAATGAATAACTATTGCTACATGAAACTATGTGGATGAATTTTATAAACATAATTTTGAGCAAAAGAAGACAGACATAAAAGTAATGTATGCTTCCTGTTACATAAAGTTCAAAACCAGGCAAAACTCCTTCGTGGTGTTAGTGTTAGAAGTCTGCATAATAGTTCCTCCTGATGGTGGGCAGTGACTGAGAGAGGACATGAGAGGAACTTCTATATTTACTTCATTTTACTTAAAAATACATAGTCTGTTTCCATTTATGTGAAGTTCAAAAACAGGCAAAACAAAATAAAACTAAAAATGTTGTTTAGTGATAGATATATAGATAATTCACTATTTTAAAAAAGTAAAATAATGATTGCAAAAATCAGGGTAGTGGTTATGCCTGAAAGGAGGGAAAGGAGTGTGATCAGAGGGATGTACATAAAGAGCTTATATGATACTAGCAATGTCCACTTTCTTAATTTGGGTGATGGTTACATGGTTTTCACATTACTGCTATTATTATTATTTAAAATATACTTATGTTCTATACACTCTTCTGTATGTATGATATATTCTACAATAAAAAAAATTAAAATAAACCAAAACAAATGAACAAAAATCATATACACCCTAAAAAGAACGAGTAGCAGAGTGTGGCAACCCTTTGCAGGAGTTAAGATAATTTTAGAGCCGGAAGAGGCCTTTGAAGTCATCCTGCCCAATCACCTCATTAAAAAAACCGAAACAAAGGTCCAGGGAAGTTAAGTGACTTGCTCAAAGTCATTCAGTCAATTACAGAGCCTAATCCAAAACCCAGGGAGGCCTCCTGGCTTCCTGTCAAGTGCTCCTCCCACAGACCCACGCTGATTCATCCCTTCAGTCCTAGTTTCCTGCTTTCTTCCAGAGGTCATATCTGATCTATACACATCACAAAACTCGTCTTTGTTGTAATTTTTTCTGGTTTTCCTTTTTTTCCTTTTGATGTTTTTATTGAGAGGAAAGGAGATCAGGAGAGAGAGCCTTTTCTCCACAGATATCCCAAACACTTGGAAAACCAGTCAAAATACCTAGTGGTAAAGAAATAGTTTTGGGTCTTTTTCTCTGTATCACCCAGCATGGTCTGTTCCAACATGCAGGCTGACTTTTGGGTCTCTTGAGTCACAAAGGAACAGGAAAGGATCTAAGAGTAGTTAAAGGAAAAATCTCTCCACTTAGTCTTTGGCCAAGTACAAAGGTTTCTTTTGGGAAAAGTGAGCTCTTCTGCCACCTTGTGACACAGAATGAGAATAGCAAGCCCTCAGATCCTTCCCTATCCCTGCACCAAGTGGCAGCACTGTAATGTATCATCTAGGAACTGATCTATAGCAGATTTCAAATACAGTGACAGGGAAAATGTATCTGATATCATAAGGGAGCAGAAAATGATGTTAAGGTAATAGTAAGCAAAAGCCATGAAACCCAGGAATTCTGCCCTACCCACTGAAGAGAATCAACTATAGGCAACTGTAACAGGGAAAAAAGAGCAAGGTAGGGCTCCTCTGGATCAATAAAGATTTGAGACATGTATGTCCCCACTAATCACATATGTCCCCATTTTTCTGCTCCTTTTACAGAAAAACTTCTTGAAAAATTATCTACACTCCTTCACTTCAAATTCCCTTTCACCCTACTCCTACTTCCACCAGTCCACTGAAACTGGTCTTACCAAAACTGTCAAATCCAGCAGATATCCTGCTCTCATTATAACAACCTATCAGCATTTGCCCAACTGACCACCCCTTACTTGAAATACTCTCCTCTCTTGGCTCCTGTGACATCCACTCTCCTGGTTTTCTTACTTCAGTGTTACTTCTTCAGAGAAGCCGTTCCTGACCACCCTATTTAAAAGTGGCCTCTGCCAGTACATAATCCTTCATCTTATCACGCTGGTTATTTCTTTATAGCAACTATCACAATATTTAATTATGTATGTATTTGTATACTGTTTATTATTAGCCCTTATATACTGTTTTATTTTTCAACTATGTTTATTGTCTGCTTCCCACTGTTCCATGAGGACATGGACTTTGCCTTGCTCACTGACAGAATAGTGCCTTGACACACAGAAAGCCCTCAATAAATACTTGTTGAATGAATTAATGGATGAAAGGCACTATGGCTGGATGTCTAGCACTTCCTCTTCCTCTCCCCTTCCACATTTCAGGCAGCACATTGTCTTTCATTGACATCTCTTCCCTTTCCATTTCCCACCAGGATGTCCCCTGATGCTCAATTTAGCTGGATTTCAACCAGCATTAAAATGCCAGGAAACAGGGTGATACTTAGAATAGGATTTGACTCCTATCTCATGTACTGGAAGTCCCTTGAACCAAGTTCACCTGCATCATTATCAATCAGAGTTTCAGCTTCCAGAACCTTCTTACACATAGGCAATCTCATGTAAGCTCCAATGGAGTACATTTACAATGGGCAAAAGATTGCAGAGCCTCTGGACCAAGACAAAGAATCTGAGTAGGTCTGCATGTCTACTTTATGATCCACCTAGCTACACCATCATGAAGTCTACGTAATATTACACTAGATGTATAATCTTTACTAAAAGATAAAATTTTAGAAAAATCTTTAACAATAGTTATCAGTATAGGAAACCTTCCCAAACTGCAGATTGTACCACTCTTCCTGACCTCTCAGCCCAATAGTCATGTTCACTTCACTATTCAGGAGTGTGAAAATGTGCAAAACTAGATAGGTATGCCTGTGCTAACATGAGTTTACATGTACTACTGTGAATAAATTCTAGAGATCATCTAGTTGGAACTCTCAATTTACAGAGGAGAAAACTGAAATCCAAAGAGGTCAAGTAATTTCCCCAAGATGATGTTATTAACAGGGTCTGTACTAGAACCAAATTCTATGGACACCTAGTTCAGTGCTCTCCACTGTAACTCACTGACTCATTCAGTCCTAGTTTCCTGCTATATTCTACAGATCACATCCTTTAATAGGAGTCTCCACATCTCTTTATGTCTTTGTATAAATCTATATGCCTCTGTCAGTAAACACGCATGTGAATGTCTACATGTCCCTCAGCAAGTATTTGTAAAGCATACTGCTGGATGTTAACACCCTTTCTGCTGGGGAAACCTCTATGTAATTACAGTTCTGTCGGCACCAGCAACGAAGTGAGGGGAAGACCTTCTGAGTCAATCATTAATAAACAGACTTGGTCCTCTCTCCAATCAGCTCTATTCCTGGGTCTTCAGGAAATGGGGGAAAATAATAAGGGTGGAACCAGACTCTCCCACAGTCAAAACTTGATCCCAGAGCAGTGAAAGCAGCTAAAGAGTGGGCTATAAGGAGCTGTGACAGATTTAGCAGACTACTGTCTCTGCAAGGAGTATGTCAAGCTAACATGGACACCATCTTTGTCTTCAGCCTAATTGCATCCTATGATGCCAACAAGAAAGGTAAGTACTTCTCTAGTCTGATAGCCTGGAAAATTCATAGCAAGGCCTTGTAAGATCCATCCAAGACAGTGCCTGGGCTTTCTTCTGCCAGAGATATAGCCAATACCCAGCAGGTGATGCTTTCCAGATGTCATCCCAATGTATCCTCTTGCTTCTAAGCAGGATTGCAACTTGTTCAACCCAGAGCAATAGCTGTCTGTTTTATGATGAGAGGTCTTCACAGAATGTGATGCATTCTTCTGTTTTGTTCACGTAATTAACACTAAAAGTTCCCTCACTGTTAGATGGCTTTCTTACTAAGGGTGCTGTTAGTTTTAGTATTGTCATCACCTAAGACTCTCAAATTCATAATCCCTCATAGGATGTTGTCTTCCCCTTTTTAAGGTGATTCATATATCCAAATTATCAGATGGGGATGCTCTTGGGTGGGGAGAGCTAAGGGAAAGAGAAGTGGGGGTGGAATAGCACCATTTGCTTCTCATTGATAACTGTTTATAACATTTTTCAAAATGTTTAAAACATTTCATCTCTAAAATTAGCTAATTAAAGTTAAGGCCAAACAGCATAATGTGCAGCAGTAATAAATTTAACAAATGATGAAAACTCACAACACCCTTGTGAGTCATGTACCAAAAAGCATAAATATGACCTATAGAGATACCTTGGATTCTACACTTAATAAACTTATACACTCTTAATAGATAAAAGTTGTCTTTAATACCAAAAGGCAGACAGAATATGAAGAAAAAGAGAAATTAAGTAGTGTCTAGGGGAATAGGTTGCTTAGTCTTTTATTAACTTAACTTCACTTAATTCTATTTCACCTTTCTTTCTCCTAAAGGTAAAAGGTTGATACTCACATTTTCTTTATACTAGGCTAACTCCTACTTGTGCGTATTTGGCTGTACGTTTTAAAGTCTTTTTGGGGAAGTTTCATCTTCCTAATTAGATTGCAAGTTTTATGAGAAATGATTGCATTGTTTTTTATCTCCCCCTCCAGTGCCCAGAATTCTAAAGGATAAGTACCTGGTAAATCCTGACCTTTTTGTTTTCTAGATACCTGAGAACTCAGAGACAGCAGCTACCAAGTGGAACTGCTGGCTGGGCTCTTCCCAAAGGATGTGAGAAACATCAGGGATATGCCAATGCAAGGTAGGGAATGGGCCCTTCCTGGAAAATTACTTTGCCATTCCAAGGAATTTCACCTTTAAAACATGCTTTGTCTCCTCACTTCCTAGCCTAGATCTTAAATATCTTATTTTAAAAATATGTATCCCCCTAGGAGGCTTTCTGGAAACCAACTATTAAATTAACTGCTATTACCTAGGGCATGACTATATGAAACAAACAGATGGGGGTAAAGAAAGAGAAGGAACCAGCACTCAATCCTCTCTGCATCAAACAAAATAATCTGTGAGCATTTATTTCTCTGTGCTGAATTCACGGCAGTCACTCATTTTCATGGAACTCCATGGCAGGAAGGAGGAAAGCTGGGCTTGTATATTTAATATCAAAAACACATGCTGAGGAAGAAATAAACTAAAAAAATGAGAAAGTGCAACAGTGGAGTTCAACAGGGTCATAGTGGAAGTAGTTTAGTTGGGCAATATTCAGATTAAGAACCAGCTTCATTTTTCTGTCTGACTTTTCTCCTTCCAGAAGCCCAGGCAGAAGCCAAAGGGGCCACATTCATCCAAAATCGGACTCTGGCTACCCTGCAATGCTCTGGGAGCAAAGTGGAAGTCACCTTGTGTATTCGGAGAAGAAGCCAAAGGTCAAGTATATGCTGAAGAACTTGAGAGTCACTGCTGCTCCCAACAGAAATGGCTCTGCCTCCCCAAGCTGTCACCTAGCCACTACATGCAAGTTTCAGACTGGATCCCTTCTGACAGGCAAAGGTGAGACTGGAAAAGGAGATGAAGGTAGGCACTGACTTTTAGTTGACATCCTTGAAGGTTTAGCAGCAGCTAAAGCCACAAGAAAATGGATTCCCCTCCGCCCCCTACTTGGGCAAATCTTATCCTCTCTGAGACTCATTTTTCTCATCTCTAAGGATCCTTCTGGCCCTGACATGCTGCGATTTTCATACGATCTACATTTCTGATGGGTTTCTTTTAACAATAGTTATTTGAATTTTTTTTAAAGATTTTTATTTGTTTTGAAGCATACAATTAAATATTCAAACAGCACAAATTTATGGTGAAAAGTAAGTTTCCCTCCTACTCCTCTCTCAATGCTCCAGTTCTCTATCCCTAAGGCAACCACTATTACAATTTATTGTATTTCTTTCCAGAGATACTCTAAGCATGTATGTTGTTGTTGTGTGCCATCGAGTTGATTCCGACTCATAGTGACCCTACAGGGCAGAGCAGAACTGCCCCATAGGGTTTCCAAGGAGTGGCTGGTAGAGTTGAACTGCCGACCTTTTGGTTAGCAGCCTGAGCTCTTAACTACTACACCAGTGCTCCAAGCGTGTATGGATGTATATAATTCAAAAACCTAAATGGTAGCATGCCATACACACTGTTCTGCACCTTGCTTTTTCCCACTTAACAATGTATCTTATAGATTGTTCCATATCAAGAAGTATAAATTTGACATGTTCTTTTTAACAGTTGTACAGTATTCCGTTGGATTGCTGTAGTATAATTTATTTTACCAGTCTCCTACTGATGGATATTTTGGTTGTTTCCAATCTTATAAATACAAACAGTAATACTACAAGCAATGACCTTATACATTCTTCGTGTACTTGCAATATATCAGTAGGATAAATTCCAAGAAGCAGGATTGCTGTGTCAAAGGTATTGATAGATATTGCTAAATTATCCTCCATACAGATTTTTCCATTTTGCACTCCTGCCAACACTGTGTGAGACTGCCTGTTCCCCTACCGCCCCCAGGCAGTGCTCTTGACCTTCTTCACCTTATGTTTCTCTACTTCTGCCCTCCTTTCCTTCTTCCACCCATTCTTTTGTCAGGTAGTTTATAATCAATGAAATGGTCTTGGCAGCTCCCCTTTTATATCCAGGCAATCCCCTAGATACTACTGCTGCAGTGCTGGAAAGTTAAAATAAAAATTGGCACTTTTAAAGAAACTAGGGGTTCACATGCAGAATTACCGAGAAAAGAAAAAAAACTTTAAAAACTATAGTTGATTTAGGGACTACAGGTTGGGAAATAATCTTAGAATGTGGCCTAGGTACAGTAAATTACATATCCTCTTATGACTTGAATTTTGAGTCACTTTATTATATTTTCTAAAATTTCACCACGACAATTTGTGTGAAAAATAAACTCTTGAAAACTCACTTAACTTTGTTAGTTAATATTAATGCAAATTAATTCGATCTAATTGCTTTCCTTTTAATACATGGCACCCCCTTAAGTCAATGATGGTTATGATAGGAAGTAGTGGACTTAAGTCAATATGGAGTCTGGACAACTCTATGGGGTGGATCTTCCCTGATACAGGGCTAGGTATTGTGGAACTCAGGGCAAATAAAGACAATAGCACTCAGAAATTTGGGACAAGGAAAACTGGAGGTTGAATGTAGAGGGGAGAGATGTCAAAGATCAATTTGATCTAATTTGAAATTTTGCCCTTGTTCTAGATTAGAATCCAGAGAAGGAAGATAATCCCTTCATCCTTCCTTGATGACATGGTGATTGGTTCCCAGATCAAATGGTTGTTTGTGGGTTAGTTTGGGGACCTAATCATCATTCACCATACATTTCTATGGAATAATGATGAATTCCAAACCACCACTTTATGAATGGACTTTCTGAAACATAACCTCAATTATAAGTTAAAAACTGCCTATTCTAAATTTGGAGCCCTGGTGGTGCAGTAGTTAAGAGATTAGCTGCTAACCAAAAGATTGGCAGTTAGAATCTACCAGCTGCTCCTTAGAAACCCTATGTGGCAGTTCTACTCTGTCCTATAGGGTCACTATGAGTTGGAATCAGCTGAACAGCAATTTTTTTTTTTTTTTTAAATTCTAAATTTAAATCTGCACTGAGTACCAGGTTGTAAAAGACTCCAAATAGGGTTGAAATAAAAATTAGGTAAATAGTCACACTTACAAGGTTATAGAAGAGATGCCCTCTGAAGTTACCACACTATGGATGTGATTGATTAGTTTGCATAGGAAGATGCCCCGGAAACAGTCAGAAGACAGTTCATCAAAATGTTCTCCGAGTATAATAGGAATTTTAAACTGTAAGGATGAATAACTTTTGACAAGTTACTTAATTTCTCCAATGCTCAATTTCTGTAGTTACAAATGAGGGATTTGACTAAACCAAAAACCCACTGCCATCAAGTCAATTCTGACTCATAGCAACCCCATACGGTTTCCAAGGCTGTAAATCAATACGGGAGCAGACTGCCACATCTTTCTCACGGAGCCGCTGGTGGTTTCAAACCATCGACCTTTCAGTTAGCAGTCGATTGCTTTAACCACTGTGGCACTGGCACTCCTTGGGATTTGACTGTTGTTGTTGTTGTTAGCTGCCATCAAGTCGGTTCCGACTCATAGTGACACTATGTACAACAGAATGAAACACTGCCCGGTCCTGCACCATCCTCACAGTCATTATGCTTGAGCCCACTGTTGCAGCCACTGTGTCAATCCATCTTGTTAAGGGTCTTCCTCTTTTTCACTGACACTCTACTTTACCAAGCATGATGTCCTTCTCCAGGGACTGGTCCCTCCTGATAACATGTCCAAAGTATGTGAGACGAAATCTTGCCATCCTTGCTTCTAAGGAGCATTCTGGCTGTCCTTCTTCCCAGACAGGTTTGTTCATTCTTTTAGCAGTCCATGGTATATTCAACATTCTTCACCAACACCATAACTCAAAGGCATCAATTCTTCTTCGGTCTTCCTTATTCACTGTCCAGCTTATGAGACGACTGAAAACACCATGGCTTGGGTCAGGGGCATCTTAGTCCTCAAGATGACATCTTTGCTTTTCAACACTTTAAAGAGGTCTTTTGCAGCAGATATGCTCAGTGCAATGCATCGTTTGATTTCTTGCTGCTTCCATGGGTGCTGATTGTAGATCCAAGTAAAATGAGATCCTTGACAACTTCAGTCTTTTCTCCATTTATCATGATGTTGCTTATTGGTCCAGTTGTGAGGATTTCTGTTTTCTTTATGTTGAAGTGTAATCCACACTAAAGGCTGTGGTCTTTGATCTTCATCAGTAAGTGCTTCAAGTCCTCTTCACTTTCAGCAAGCGAGGCTGTGTCATCTGCATAATGCATGTTGTTAATGATTCTTCCTCCAATCCTGATGCCCCGTTTTTCTTCATACAGTCCAGCTTCTCAGATTATTTGCTCAGTATACAGATTGAGTAAGTATGGTAAAAGGACACAACCCTGATGCACACCTTTCCTGACTTTAAGCACACAGTATTTAGGATATTTTGGATTTGACTAGATGATCTAATTTCTAAATATGTAAAGCTGAGGGTTAGATCTTGAAGCACAAACTCAACTGCAATATATGTACGGCTTCTCAAATAGCCCTTCAACCTGATAGTCTTATTACAGAATAATCTCTAAGGGAGATTTCTATTTAAATACAATGTACTTAACATTCTATATTGAAAATAATTTTGTAAAGTAAAGCATCCTTTGGAACTATAAATAATCATCTCCTAAATTATCCATTTCATAAATCTGCATTTTTTATATCTCCTTAAAGTGGGGCATTCTTGTTCAAATATCCTTAGCCAAAGAAAAATTAATACTGGAATTCCATCATCACTGGGAAGGTGGTATTTGCATTTACCAACGTGCTCCACCTTAATGCTCAGTTATCTAGCAGATGGGATCTAAGAGAGATGAGCTGCCAACATGGATGGACATTCACTTAGAAGTTAGGCAGAGCTAAAAAGTGCAGTGACAAATGATACCTTTAAGTAGACTTTCAAAGAGTGGCTCCTAGGAGATGGGAAAACATGCCACATTGAAATACCGTTATCGCCATGGCTAGAGGGCATAGCTCTACTTAGAGGAGGATCTCTAAATTTGTTTTCCTCTCAATCACAGTATTACTCAGTTTACAAAGTGTTTTCACACCTGCTTTCTCATTTTCAGGGAGCCCTGGTGGCACAGTCGTTAAAGCGCTCAGCTGTGAACCAAAAGGTGGACGGTTGAACCCACCAGCTGCTCGGTGTAGGAAAGATGTGGCAGTTTGCTTCCATAAAGATTTACAGCCTCAGAAACCCCATGTGGCATTTCTACTCTCCTACAGGGTCGCTACTAGTCGCAATCGACTTGTCAGCAGTGGGTTTGGGTGTTCTCTCAACTACCCCTGTGAAATAGATTGGTCAAGTATTATTTTATTATAACCTTCTTACAGATAAGGAAACTAAACTCAGAGAACTTATGCGACTTTTCCAAAGTGAGATTTATTTCTCTTCATCTCATCTGTCTCATAAACACGTTATCACTTCAGAGAACTGATTGGCACTATGCTGAAAATACTTAACATAATTTCCTTGCTTTTCGTTTTGAACCTGTTGATTCTGTATGTGTCTCTGCCTATATGTGCCAACGCTGTCTTCCTGATTAAACTGAAATCCTTCCCCTGTAATTTCATATACAGTGCCCAGTACTGCGGCCACTGGTATGTGTGAAAAAGAACTGTCATTTTCACACAGACTTAATCAAGACATGAAAGAGTAGTTCAGAAAAGTCAAGTAGAACTTAAACAGCTTAATTTAATAAGAAATGATATGAGCCCAATAAAATTGAAATATGCATCACTGCCTGAGTTAGATTAGGTCAATTCGGGAGGCAAGTGAAATTAGTTCCAAACTACAGCCAGAACTCTTCCACTTCTCATCACTTCTACTGGTGGTTTGAGTTGCCATCATCTCTCATGTGGATTTCTGAAACAGCCTCCTTAACAGGTTACCCTGATTCTACCCTTGTCCCCTACACTCTATTCCCAATAGTCAGAGTGATCCTTTAAGACCGTAAGTCATCCTGTCACTCTTCTGCTCAAAATATTGCAGTGGCTCCCCATTTCAATCAGAATAAAAAAACTTAAACTGTCCTACAAGACCGTATGTGACGTGGGCCTGTTTCCTCTAGATCCTCATCTACTACTATCACCCTTGCTCACTCCATTCCAGTCTCACCAATCTCCTTGCTATTCTTCTAAAACACTAACATGCCAGACCCATTCTGCCTTGGGGCCTTTACTTTAGCTGTCCCCTCTTCCCCAGGTATCTGCTTGTCACTGCCTCCCCAGATATCTGCTTGGCTAACCCTCTCACCTCCTTGGAATCTTGGCTCAAATCTCAGCTTCTCAATGAGACTTACCCTATATGGCAACTTGACCAACCACTGCAGGCCCCCGCCTCCAGGCTCTTCTCTTACCTGATGATAATTTTAAATTTTTTTTAAAGTAGCACTAATCCCTTTCTAACATACTATAAAATTTATTTATTATGCTTACTGTTATCTGCTTCCCTTCCCTCCCGCCCCACCCTCTCTACCCTTCACTTGTTCCCTTGCTAGAATGTATCCAACTGATATATCCCAAGTACCTGAAGCAGTGCCTGACACATAATACTCATTTTGAAATATTTGCTAATTAAATGAAAATGAGTTTACAAGCTGGGTGACCCTTCTTCCAACTCCTCCTGCTTACCCCAGTCCTCTCTCACAGTAGTTAACTTAGATTCCACAGTTGACTTAGACATAATTGCAGCAGTCATTAAAGCAAGTTATGAGATTTCACGTTCTTCCTTAGACTTTGGAGCCACCTTCTTTAAAGAAGGAAACTTTCGACAGTGTTACGCTGTCTCAGTCATTTAGTGCTGCGCCAACAGAAATACCACAAGTGGACGGCTTTACAAAGAGAAATTTATTCTCTCACAGTCCAGTAGGCTACAAGTCCAAATTCAGGGCATCAGCTCCAGGGCAACGCTTTCTCCGCTGGCTCTGGAGGAAGGTCTGTGTCATCAATCTTCCATTGGTCTGTGAGCTTCTCTGCGCAGGAACCTCAGGTTCAAAGGACACGCTCTGCTCCCGGCACTGCTTTCTTGATGGTTTGAGGTTCCCATGTGTCTCTGCTCACTTCTCTCTTTTGTATCTCAAAAGAGATTGCATTAAGACACTAATCTTATCAACCTCATCAGTATAACCTCATCACAGTGATAGAGTTTACAACACATAAGGAAATCACATCAGAAAACACAATCATACAATACTGGGAATCATGACCTAGTCAAGTTGCTACACACATTTTTTGGGGGGACACAATTCAATCCATGACATACGCCCTCCATCCTAGTTATTATGATGGCCTTAAGAATTACAGACAATCAAGATAAGCTCTGATCCAACTTCAGTCAAAGGCCCCACGGGGGTTATTCTGCATCTCTTATTAGTATCTCTATTCTCATTTATTCTTGGTATTACTTTGTGCCCACACCCTAAACCTATGGACAAGTCGATGGGGCCACAGTCAGAAATGTAATGTCAGCAGAGTAAAGCTAGGGTTTGTGTCAGATAAAATCAAAGGCAGGATAAAGTTTTCTCAGTTGTCCTTTCATTGTTTCTTTCTTGTTTTATAGCTTTTTTACCAGGGATCTCCCAGTGTAAGGTCTACCCAGTAATGGTAGCTTCATCAGAGACTTTTTCCACCACTACCATTTCCACAACTCCTGGGAACAAAGAAGGAGCGAGAACTACAAGTATTGATGAGTTTTCTACGCCTTCAAAACAACAAGGTACAGAATAAGAAGGGGTGAGACAAGAAAGGAAAGAAAATGAAACATTTTTAACCCCAACATTAGTTTGTATCTCCTAGGACTTTCCTGGAGGTTGAGAAGTTACACAGAATTCACACTTGAAAATCATTCCATTTCTTATGGGAAAATCAGCTTCTCCGCAAAGACGGTCCCAGAAATTTTTGTAGGTTGACACCATCAGTGATCCTTTACCTCCACCCAAGTAAGTTCACCTGCAGCCAGATTTGGGAACAGGACACATCTTATCCACATGGTAGGTAATTCCAGCCACTGTATGTATACATAAATGACACCTCAATACTAAACAATCATAACAGTGATGAAGATGACACTTCTATACTAAACAATAACAGTGATGATAATAACATGTTTTCATGTACACTGTTTTTAGAAACAAGGCTCCCTAAATTGGCCAGGACTCAAATTCTGTATGTAAGATTATAGGTTGGGTTATATCCCAGTTCCTACCTGGGGAAAAAATAAATATGAGATTAGTAATAACAAGACGCATATAAGCCATCTGCCTCCAGATTTGACTTATGACCCAGAACAATGCCAATTCACCCTTGTCCCGCCCTATGTTCCAGTAAAGCCAAGAGGATGGGACATAGTAAAAATGATTTTCTAATCCCACACAATGCATCAGAGCAGAAGAGTAGGGATCCTGAGACAGCTGCTAGTGAAAGGTGAATTTAGAACTCTTCGTGCACCTAGCCTCTTCTCCTGAGTGCAAAAACTAGCCGTACTTGATCATGAAAAATCCCAAACCCCAGGGAAGGTGACTCATTGGAAGAGGCTGCAAGGTTAGAGCAGAGCCCAGGATGCTCACCCGACTCCTGACTCTGAGTCTGAATTGGAAATTCAACTTCTGCCTCTGAGTCAGGTGGGGCCCTGTTAGTCTTGTGAGCTAGATCTTCAAGTCAAAGGGTCAGTTTCTTCCCTTTCTCAAATTTTCTTTTCTCCCTCTTCCATTCCTCTCTCCCTTTTTAGAAATAGATGAGAGCCTAGCAAAGAGGCAGAAATGGAGCACTGTGGTCAAATTTCTGATTGCTGCCACCCTGTTGCTCAGTGGAATCGCCATTATGGTGTTTGTCATTTCTGAAGTCCCATGCCCTGTAAGTTTGCTGATGTATTGGGTCCTTGGCCTGGCTCTGTAAGGCCCTCCTTCTATTCCAGAGACAGCATGGCATAATGAGAAAAGCACAGACTTTTGAATTTGGACAGACCTGTCACTAACAGTCACTACCTGAGTGACTTTGGGCAAATTGCTTGACTTCTCCAACCTCACTTGCCACATCTATAAAATGGCACTCATGATATGTGTCTCTTATAGGTGGTTACGAAGGCTAATTGAAATTCTGTGTGAAAGGTGCTCCCTAAATGCTAGTTTCTTCCTTTGCTATACTTGGACATTCACTAGGGAGGACAGATCCAATAGGACCTAATATATTTCTTAGAAGAGATGATTTCTTTAAATGGCCTGACATGACGTTTGGAAGATAACCAAATGCATACAAGCCACCAGATGCTAATACCAGTCATCTTTCCCCTTCAGAGTCAATGTCTGAGAGCCAGAGAGCTGTGCCAATACCAGCGATTGTGGGGAAGGCAAAAGAAGAGACCTAGCATGGAAGACCAGCAACATGGTGCAGCTGAAGCCCAGCCTGACTCTCAGCCTGAGAAGGAAAGTGTTCTCTGTATTATTTACAACACTTGCTTGGAGAAAATGGGGTTAATATATAAGTACTGAGGAAGGAGCGGGTTGCTTCAGTTATGAAGCAAATGTGGGCAATTTTTTAATGTGTCCCGAAATAGGAAGGTATGACTGTTTTCCTAACAAATAGGGTACTTATTGAAAATATCCCAGATATACTGAAGCAGAATGTCTGGAGTTGGGCCAGGAATCTTATTTTTAAGATTTTTAACAAGCTCCCTAAATAAGAGGTAGATTTACTGTTAAACTAATGAAGCTTAAACTTCAGGGCCCGTGGGCCCAATCCAAGGTCTTGTATACAATTCTGTGATTTTAAAATTTGTATACTTTTTCTTAAAAGTGTTCCCCTAAGTTGTAAGAGCTTCAGAACCACAACATATATAGCCACTCTGTCCCCCAGGTAACTCTTATGTACAACAAAGTTTAGGAAGCACCGTATAGTTTGGAAACAGCAAAACAACTTCCTTCTTCTCTGCCCTTGGGTTTACCTGATAGGATTATAGATTAATGTCCTTTGATGTCTGAAACAGACACTATGCCACTGGCTCAACAAAGCTGTTTTAAATCCAGGTTCCCCACCAGGAGTGGACTCGGCCTTTGAATACTAGAAATTGATAGATGTTTTCTCTTACTCTCAAAACATCTGCAGTACTCACTAAGGCAAAGAGATGAGATACCCAATAATTCTAAAATTAAAAAGGTTGTTCACTTTTGCAGAATTATAGCATTAACAATGAGTCTCTCTGTGAAGCAATTTCACTCTGCACACCTGGGGATGCCAGGAGTGAGAATCCACTCAACAGAAACTAACAACAAGGCAACTGTGCAGTATGAATGTCACAATGCCTGAGCTGAAACTTTTAAGTGAGGAAAACGAAGACTGGTTCTCAAAGATTATCTAGTCCAGGATGGCAAATTCCTGACACACATGCTGCCACTCTTTAATTTTATGTCTACTGCACATACCAGTAATCAAGCACTGCACTCTTTCCACCCAGGCATAGTCTCAGAGTCTTTCTTCTCACAGTGCTCCAAGAACCCACTAGGAACTTACTTGTCATCTGCAGTCTAAGATTTTCTATAATCTTATTTATTCTAATACTGAATGATGAGACCATGCAAATTAGTATCATTTTATTATATGGTGTATTTTTAGTTGTTTTTTTTACTGTGCTTTAAATGAAAGTTTACAATGCCAAGTTAGATTCTCATACAAAAATTTATACACATGCTGCTCTGTGACCCTAGTTGCTCTCCCCATACTGTGACAGCACACTCTTCCTTTCCACCCCAGATTTCCTGTATCCATTCAACCAGCTCCTGACCCTCTCTGCCTTCTCATCTCCTGTCTGGACAGGAGCTGCCCATTTAGACTCATGTATCTACTTGAACTAAGAAGCACACTCTTCATGTGTATCATTTTATGTCTTACACCCAGTCTAACCTTTGTCTGAAGAGTTGGCCTCGAGAATGGTTTTAGTTTTAGGCTAACAGAGAGTCCGGGGGCCATGTCTTCTGGGATCTATGTCTTCCGGGGTCCCTCCAGTCCCAGTCAGACCATTAAGTCTAGTCTTTTTACTAGAATTTAAGTTTTACACCTCACTCTTCTCCAGATCCATCAGGGACTCTCTGTTGTGTTCCCTGTCAGGGTGGTCATTGGTGGTAGCTGGGCACCATCTAGTTCTTCTGGTCTCAGGCTGATGGAGTCTCTGGTTTATGTAGCCCTTTTGTCTCTTGAGCTAATATTTTCCTTGTGTCTTTGGTGTTCTTCAGTCTCCTTTGCTCCGGGTGGGGTGGGACCAATTGATGCATCTTAGATGGCCACTCATTAGCTTTGAAGATCCCAGACACCACTCACCAAAGTGGGATGCAGAACATTTTCTAAATAAACTTTGTTAAGCCAATTGACCTAGATGTCCCCTGAAACCATGGTGCCCAGACCCCTACCCCTACTACTCTGTCCCTCGAAGTGTTTGCTTATATTCAGGAAACTTCTTAGCTTTTGGTTTAGTCCAGTTGTGCTGACTTCCCCTGTAGTGCGTGCTGTCCTTCTGTCATGGTTTGAATTATGTCCCCGAAAAAATGTGTTTATCAATTTAGCTAGGCCATGATTCCTGGTACTGTGTGATTTGCCTGTATGTTGCAAACCTGCCTCTATGATGTTAATGAGGGAGGATGGGTGGCAGCTGTGTTAGTAAGGCAGGACCTGATCTACAAGACTGGATTGTGTCCTGAGGCAATCTCTTGAGACATAAGAGAGAAGTGAGCAGTGAGACAGGGGGACCTCATACCATCAAGAAAGCAGTGCCAGGAGCAGAGTGCGTCCTGCACAGAGAAGCTCCTAGTCCAGGGCAACACCAAAGAGAAGAAGGCCGACAGAGAGAGAAAGCCTTCCCCTGGAGCTGATGCCCTGAATTTGGACTTTTAGCCTACTTTACTGTAAGGAAATAAACTTCTCTTCGTTAAAACCATCTACTTGTGGTATTTCTGTTATGGCAGCACTAGATGACTAAGACACCTTCCCTTTACCTAAGATAATTCTTTTTATTTTTAAACTGATAAATTTTTTTTATTGTTGTAGTTTAGATGAAGTTTCCATTTCGTTAGTCTCCCATACAAAACTTCATACATACATTGTTATGTGACCCTAATTGTTCTCCCCATACTGTGACAGCACACTCATCCTTTCCACACCTGTTTCCCCATGTCCATTCAATCAGCTCCTAACCCTCTCTGCCTTCCCATCTCACCTCCGTACAGAAGCTGCCAGTTTAGTCCCCTGTATCTACTTGAGCTAAGAGGCACACTCCTTACAAGTATCACTTTATGTCCCACAGTCCAGTCCAATCCCCGTCTGAAGAGTTGGCCTCGGAAAATGTTTTAGTTCTGGGCTGATAGAGAATCCAGGGGCCATGCTTTCTGGGGTTCCTCCAGTCTCAGACCATTAAGTCTGGTCTTCTTACTAGAATTTGAGTTCTGCACCCCACCTTTCTCTTGCTCCATCCGGGACTCTCTGTTGTGTTCCCTGTCAGGGCAGTCATTGGTGGTAGCCGGGCACCATCTAGTTCTTCTGGTCTCAGGCTGATGAAGTCTCTGTTTTATGTGGCCCTTTCTGTCTCTTGGGCCATTGCTTTCCTTGTGTCTTTGGTGTTCTTCATTCTCCTTTACTCCAGGTGGTTGGGACCAATTGATGGTTCTTAGATGGCCGCTTGCAAGCTTTTAAGACCCCAGATGCCACTCACCAAAGTAAGATGCAGAACATTTTCTTAATAAGCTTTGTTATGCCAATTGACCTAGATGTCCCCTGAAAGCATGGTCCCAAGACCCCTACCCCTGCTACTCTGTCCCTCAAAGTGTTTGACTGTATTCAGGAAACTTCTTAGCTTTGGTTTAGTCCAGTTGTGCTGACTTCCCCTGTAGTGTGTGCTGTCCTTCACTTCACCTAAGATAATTCTTGTATACTATCTAGTTAGTGAATACCCCTCTCCCTCTCTCCCCATCCTTGTAACTATCAAATGTTTTCTTCTGCGTTTAAACCTTTTCTTGAGTTCTTGTAATAGTGGTCTCATACAATATGTCTTTTAGCGACTGAGTAATTTCACTCAGCACAATGTCTTCCAGATTCATCTATGTTTTGAGATGTTTCACGGATTCATTGTTATTCTTTATTGTTGCGTAGTATTCCATTGTGTGAATATACCATAATTTGTTCATCCATTCTTCTGTTGAAGGGCACCTAGGTTGTTTCCATCTTTTTGCTATCATAAACAGTGCTGCAGTGAACACAGGTGTGCATATATCTATCCATGTGACAGCTCTTATTTCTCTAGGATATATTCCAAGGAGTGGGATTGCTGGATCATATGGTACTTCTATTTCTAACTTTTTAAGGAAATGCCAAATCGATTTCCAAAGTGGTTGCACCATTTTATACTCCCACCGACAGTGTATACGTCTTCCAGTCACCCCACAACCTTTCCAACATTTATTATTTTGTGTTTTTTGGATTAATGCTACCCTTGTTGGGGTGAGATGATATCTCATTGTAGTTTTGATTTGCATTTCTCTAATGGCTAACAATGGTGAACATTTCCTTATGTGTCTGTTAGCCACCTGAATGTCTTCTTTGGTGACGTGCCTGTTCATATCCTTTGCCCATTTTTTAATTGGGTTGTTTGTATTTTTGTTGTTGAGGTTTTACAGTATCTTGTAGATTTTACAGATTAGACCATGATTGGATTTTTTGTAGCCGATTTTTTTTTCCCAATCTGTATGTAGGCTGTCTTTTGACTCTTTTAATGAAGTCTTTTGATGAGCGTAAGTGTTTGCTTTTTAGGAGCTCACAGTTATCTAGTTTCTTTTCTGGTGTTTATTCATTGTTAGTAATGTTTTGTTTTCTGTTTATGCCATGTATTAGGGCTCCTAGTGTTGCCCTTATTTTTTCTTCCACAATCTTTATCATGTTAGATTTTATATTTGATCTGTTTTGAGTTAGTTTTTGTGCATGGTGTGAGGTATGGGTGTCTTGTTTCAATTTTTGGCAGATGGATATCCAGTTATGCCAGCACTATTTGTTAAAGAGACTCTCTTTTCCCAATTTAATGGACTTTGGGCCTTTGTCAAATAACAGCTGCTCATACGTGGATGAACTTAAGTCTGGATTTTCAATTCTGTTCCATTGGTCTATGTATCTGTTGTTGTACAAGCACCAGGCTGTTTTGACTACTGTGGCAGTATAATAGGTTCTAAAATCAAGTAGTGTGAGGCTCCCACTTTGTTCTTCTTTAGAAATGCTTTACTTATCCGGGGTCTCTTCCCTTTCCATATGAAGTTGGTGATTTGTTTCTCTATCTCCTTAAAAAATGCCATTGGTTGGAATTTGAATCAGAATTGCATTATATCTATAGATTGCTATGGATAGAATTGACATTTTCACAATGTTGAGTCTTCCTATCGATGAGCAAGTTATGTTTTTCCATTTATGTAGGTCTCTTTTGGTTTCTTGCAGTAGTGTCTTGTAGTTTTCTTTGTATAGGTTTTTTATGTCTCTGGTTAGCTTTATTCCTAAATATTTTATCTTCTTGGGGGCTATTGTAAATGGTACTGATTTGGTGATTTCCTCTTCGAAGTTCTGTTTGTTGGTGTAGAGGAATCCAACTGATTTTTGCATGTTTAACTTGTATCCTTATACTTCGCTAAAATCTTCTATTATTTCTAGTGGATTCTTTGGGGTTTTCTGTGTATAAGATCATATCAACTGCAAATAGAGATACTTTGACTTCTTCCTTACCAGTGTGGATGCCCTTTATTCCTTTTTCTAGCCAATTGCTCTGGGTAGGACCTCCAGCACAATGCTGAATAAGAGTGGTGATAAACGGCATCCTTGTCTGGTTCTTGTTCTCAAGGGGAATGCTTTCAGACTCCCTCCATTTAGGATGATGTTGGTGTTGGCTTTGTATAAATGCCCTTAATTATACTGAGGAATTTCCCTTCTATTCCTATTTTGCTGAGAGTTTTTATCATGAGTGGGTGTTGGACTTTGTCAAATGCCTTTTCTGCATCAATTGATAAGATCATGTAGTTCTTGTCTTTTGTTTTATGTGATAGATTACATTCATTTTTTTCTAATGTTGAACCATCCCTGCTTACCTTGTATGAATCCCACTCGGTCATGGTGAATTATTTTTTTTAATATGTTGTTGAATTCTATTGGCTACAATTTTGTTGAGGATTTTTGCGTCTATGTTCATGAGGGATATTGGTCTGTAATCTTTTTTTGTGGTGTCTTTACCTGGTTTTGGTAACAAGGTCATGCTGGCTTCATGGAATGAGTTTGGGAGTATTCCACCTTTTTCTATACTATAAAATACTTTTAGTAGTAGTGGTGTCAACTCTTTGAAAGTTTGGTAGAATTATCCAGTGAAACTGTCTGGGCCAGGGCTTTTTTTTGTTGTTGGGAGTTTTTTAATTACCTTTTCAATCTCTTCTTTTGTTACAGGTTTATTTAGCTGTTCTACCTCCGTTTGTGTTAGTTTAGGTAGGTAGTGAGTTTCTAGAAATTTGTTCATTTCCTCTAGGTTTTCAAATTTGTTAGAGTACAATTTTTCATAGTATTCTGTTATGATTCTTTTAACTTCAGTTGGGTCTGTTGTGATATCACCGATCTCATTTCTTATATGGGTTATGTGCTGCTTCTCCTGTTTTTCTTTTGTCAGTTTGGCCAATGGTTTATCAATTTTGTTGATCTTTTCAAAGAACCAGCTTTTGGTCTTGTTAAGTCTTTCAATTCTTTTTCTATACTCTATTTCATTTAATTCTGCTCTAATTATTATTTCCTTTTTTCTGGTGCCCAAGGACTTCTTTTGCTGCTCTCTTTCCATTTGTTCCAGTTGTAGAGTTAATGTTTTGATTTTGGCCCTTTCTTTTTAGATGTGAGCATTTATTGCCATAAATTGACCTCTGAGCACTGCTTTTGCTGTGTCGCAAAGGTTCTAGTAGGATGTGTTTTCATTCTCGTTTGATTCTATGAATTTCTTAATTCTATCCTTAATTTCTTCTATAACCCAGTGGTTTTTGAGCAAGATGTTGTTCAGTTTCCATGTGTTTGATTTTTTTTCCTTGCTGTTTCTGTTATTGATTTCTACTTTTATGGTTTTATGGTCATAAAAGATGCTTTGGAATATTTTGATGCTTTGGAATCTCTTAAGGCTTGCTTTATGGCCTAATATGTGGTCTGTTCTGGAGAATGTTCCATGTGCGTTGGAAAAGAAAGTATACTTGGCTGCTGTTGGGTAGATTGTTCTATATATGTGTTTGAGATCAAGTCAGTTGATTGTGGCATTTAGGTCTTCAGTGTCATTACTGAGCTTCTTTCTGGATGTTCTGTCCTTCACTGAAAGTGGTGTGTTGAAGTCTCCTACTACTATCCTACTACTATTGTGGAGCTGTCTCTCTCTCTTTTCAATGCTGTTGGAGTTTGTTTTATGTATTTTGGAGCCCTGTTGTGGGGTGCATAAATATTTATTATGGTTATGTCCTCCTAGTGTATCGACCCTTTAATCATTATATACTTCCTTATCCTTTGTGGTGGATTTTACTTTAAAGTCTATTTTGTCAAAGATTAGTATTGCCACTCCTACTCTTTTCTGAGTGTTGTTTTCCATCCTCTGAGTTTTAGTTTGTTTGTGTCTTTAAGGTGTGTCTCCCGTAGGCAGCATATAGATGGATCGTGTTTTTTTATCCATTCTTCCACTTTCTGTCTCTTTATTGGTGTACTTAGTCTGTTTACATTCAGTATAAGTATTGATAGGTATGAGTTTAGTGCTGTCATTTTAATGTCTTTTCTGTGTGTGTGTTGTTAACAGTTTCTTTGTTCCACTTAATTTTCTGTGCTGAGTAGTTTTTCTTTATGTAATTTCTTTTCATATTTTCCATTGTTGATTTTGTTTTTGCTGAGTCTTTATGTTTTCCTTGTTTTTTATTTTGATGTGTAGGATTGTTAGTTTCCTTTTTGGTTACCTTAACATTTACCCCTATTTTTGTAAGTTTAAACCAGTCTTTCACTTGTTTATATCGCCTGTCTTCCTCTCCATATGAAAGATCTATGACTACATTTTTTAGTCCCTCTTTTTTGTTTTAATGTCAAAATCTTTTACATATTGAAGTCTGTTTTCCCATTTGCAGTGTTTTAGCTTTGATTTGTTTTTGGGTCTTTCCTATCTGGGTTGCTATCTGGTTGCTCTGTTCTGTGTTCTAGTCTTGGGTTGTTACCTGATATTATTGATTTTCTAACCAGAGGACTCCCTATAGTATTTCTGTAATTTTGGTTTGGTTTTGCAAATTCCCTAAACTTCTGTTTATCTGGAAATCTCCTAATTTCACCATCGTATTTGAAAGACAGCTTTGCTGGATATGTAATTCTTGGCTGGCAATTTTATTCCTTCAAGGCTTTATACACGTCATCCCATTGCCTTCTTGCCTGCATGGTTTCTGCTGAGTAGTCCGAGCTTAGTTTTACTGACTCTCCTTTGTATATGACTTTTCGATTGTTCCCAGCCACTCTTAAAATTCTCTAACTTTTGTTTTGGCAAGTTTGATTATAATATGTCTTGGTGACTTTCTTTTGGGATCTATGTTGTGTGGGGTTCGATAAGCATCTTGGATAGATATCTTCTCATCTTTCATGATATCAGGGAAGTTTTCTGCCAACAAATCTTCAACAATTCTCTCTGTATTTTCTGTTATCTCCCCCTGTTCTGGTACTCCAGTTACTCGTAGGTTATTTCTCGATAGAGTCCCACATAATTCTTAGGGTTTCTTCATTTTTTAAAATTCTTTTATCTGATTTTTCCTCAAATAAGCTGATGTCAAGTGCTTTATCTTCAATCTCACTAATTCTGACTTCCATTGCCTCAATTCTGCTCCTATTACTTTCTACTGAGTTGTCTAATTGTGAAATTTTATTGTTAATCCTCTGGATTTCTGTTTGCTGTCTCTCTATGGATTCCTGCAGCCTGTTAAATTTGTCATTATGCTCTTCTGTAATCTTTTTAAGTTCCTCTATTGCTTTGTCTGTGTGTTTCTTGACTTGTTCTGCGTTTTGCCTGATCTCCCTCCTGATCTCTTGAAGAGTTCTGTATATTAATCTTCTGTACTCCACCTCCGGTAATTCCAAGTTCTCTTCCTCCAGAAAATTTCTTGATTCTTTGTTTTGGGAGCCTGCTGAAGCCATCATGGTCTGCCTCTTTATGTGATTTGATATTGACTGCTGTGTCTGCATCATCAGTAAGTTATTATATTTATTTATTTTATGTTTGTTTACTCTGTTCTAGCTTCTTGTTTTGTTTTGATATGCCCAAACAGGCTGCTCATGTGAGCTAGTTTGATTATTGGCGCCTTGAAGCTTTAACGTCCTGTCACCAGGTGGTTAGATCTGTTACTAGGTATGTGAGCCCAAGAGTCCATTTACTTTTCTTGTATAGATTCAGCTCAGGTGTTCAGGTAGTCAGTCACCAAGTGTGTGGTACAGGCTTTCACCTACAGTCCTAGGAGGGCAAGGTGATTGGTGTAGGCACAGGTATCTGGCTGTAGTTACGAGGTCATGCCCTGAGCAAGCAAGGGGCCTGACAGCTGCCCCTGTGTGTCTGGGAGGAAAATGTGTCCCCATTCCCTAGAGCGTGCTGTGGGTGCATTTTGCAGCCAGACTATGGGCACCCAATGCTATTAGCCGTAAGGACTGGGAGGCACCACTTATTCTTGGACCCCTGTCGTGGGTGGCTAGGTGGCGTGGGTAGAGCCACCAGTCCTCAGTCCCCTGATATGGGTAGGGGAAGACCCTGCTTAATGGGCAAAGCAGTGTCAAATGTCACAAAACTGCCACTCCACCATATAGCTAACAGTTGAAGTTAGGCTTCAGGTATATACCCTCTTGTACTGTGGTAATGAGGGCCTACGCTGTTGAAACAGGTACACACAAATCTATGCAGTGGTGAAAGGCATTCAAAGTCTGTGGACCCCTCATGCCTGTGCCTAGGCAAAGGAGCTGCGCCTACCCTAAGTTCCCAGCTTAGGGGAGCTGGCAGATTATTTATTCCTGTTTATTAATTTGTTCCCTCTCCAAGACGAGGAGAATGGCTCAGGGCACATGACGGATCCTTACTTCCAGCCCAGGGGAATGCAGCAATGGCTGAAGCCCACCCAGACCTGGTGCAGAGCAGGGAGGGAGCAGGAAAATGGGAGACAGGTTTTGCCCAAAGAGGGTGTTTTTTGATCCGCATGCTAGGTTAGATGCATGTACTTATCTTTTGCTGATTGAGCACCGCTTTTCACTGGTTCTGGAGGCTTGAGTAGACTCTCCACTACTCAGTCTATTCTGATGTAGAAAACGCCACTCGAGTGTCACTGCCTGCCTCACTGCGTGTGCCAGCTGCAGGGTACTGGTTCCTGCCAGGTCAGGTCTGGCAACTCTTCGCTGCTTCTGAACCGTCTCTCCCTCCTTCTGCCACTCATTCCAATTCCTCAACTTTGCCTTTGATATTCAGGGTTCCTAGATTGTCATATATAATCAATTCACCTGTTTTTTTTGGTCTTTGTTGTAAGAGACACCACAGGAAGCATCTGACTACTCTGCCATCTTGGCCATAATTTTAGTTTTGTACTCTAATCAACATGATCATTTCTAATTTGAAGAAAAAGGCCTGAAAGGGACTAAAAAGTCTAGTCTAGAAATAGAGAAACTCATACATCAGCAACTCTGATTGAACTTCTCCTATGAACAAAATGGGCTACTAAATGATAAAGGAGTTTTTAAAAATAATAATAAGGTAAAATGTTACAGGTATTACCTCATTTGAACCTTATAAAAACCCTCAGCAGGTACCTACATTTTACTGATGCTTAAATTGAGCCTCAGAGAGGTTATGTGACTTTCCCAAGGTCACACAGCTGGTGGAAATAGAGTCCAGGTCTTTTAATTCCTACACTGATATTTGTTGGTTTATTTATATGTTTCACAAAATATTACTGAAAATGTTCTATGTGCCAAAGTACCCTGCCTTCAACAGGCTTACAGTCTAGTTGGGAAGAAAAAGCATAGACAAAAAAAAAAATCTTAATTATGTTCATAACAGGCAAGCATTTAGATAGTACACACAAAATCAGATAGGCCTTAGACCAGGTGTGGTGAGGATGGAATAGGATTAATGAAAAAATATTTCATCCACACAGACCCAAATCTTGGCCCCTTTTCAAAACATAGCAAAGTTGTTTGGGCCTGATTCAAGAAAGGAAGTAGAATCACTGCATCTGGGATCCAGTGCAGCTACATACACAGGGCCTCATCCATTGAAGGAAAACAAGGGATTGAGGGGCGTTTTGCTAGTGCATTATAGGTTCCAACCAATTTTAGGTTCTCCTACATATGTGCACCTTGCTCATACTTTCCCAGTATAAGCACAATAACTTTCCCTAGAATTAATAGGTAGCAAAAAGGCAAAATAATGTGTACTTGGAATTATATGGGTTTTTGTACTTAGCTTTTCCTTTGTTGGCATATGAAGAAATACCCATTTGCATCTTTTTTTATCTTTCATATTCCCTCTCAATCTCTAGGTTGGACAAGATACTCCTAACTCATCAAGTCCAAAGAAAGCTGCAGGGATCACTGTTATCCACCAGACATACTTCTGAAAAGTTCTGCTCTAACGCATGCATTGAATGAAAGATACTACACTGTCTTCTCCCTACTATTGATCAATATGGGAAGATTATCTTGCCAATTTTACAACTGCATCTTCAACAAGGACATCACAATCAAATCCTGATGCCAGACCAAAGAAAGGGGGAGCCTGGGCTTAGCAGTCAGAGTGACTCTCATGCCACCACTACTGACTTAGCCACAAGTCTCTACGATTCACTTTGTAAATCCATAAAGCGGTTATCTTTCCAACTCATCAAATGAAAAAATGTCTTCTCTCCAAGCACTCTGAACAGATCTTATTGCTCTCTTTGACAAAAAGCTTGAACATCAGCCTCCAAGAAACCGGGCAAAGCCACCATTAGTGTGTCACAGTTCATCAACTCCCTTGTTATCCTCACAGTTGAACTCATGCTCACTGGCTGTCAATTGGCTTAGGATGGGTTCCTGCTTTCCCAGGTTGATAATCAGAGGGTTTTATGAGTTAGCCTCTGCTACTACATATAGCTATCAACACACTGGTGAAGGGAACTTGACCCTAAGCATTCCAAAAGTCCTCCTCATAAGTCATCTCCAAGGGGTGTAGAGACCTCATACAAACAGGACCCAGGTGAAGTCTCCTGATAATCCAGAAATACTAAACTGGGTCTGCAGATTATGATTTACCATAACAGTGAGCTGCATACATTTTAAGAAAGGGTACCAGAGCAAAATGATTATGATGATGCTATTCCTCAGAGGGATTTAGTAATGAGTCAAGTCTGACCTGCTTAAATAAGAATTCAGTAAGAAAGTGAAAACAGCTGATTTTGAAGCAGTGTTTAAACGTAAGCAAAAAAGGGAATGGCAGGAGAGATAATAAAGGGTGTCCTGCTTCTTTTCATAAGAATCTGAAACCATTCCTTTAATTTCAGTGAAATGTGACTGTTTTGGAGCCCTGGTGGCACGGTGGTTAAGAGACTGGCTGCTAACCAAAAGGTTGGCAGTTCAAATCCACCAGCCACTCCTTGGAAACCCTATGGGGCAGTTCTACTCTGTCCTATAGGGTCGCTATGAGCAGGAATCGACTCAACGGCAATGGATTAGGTTTTTGGGTTTAGTGCCTGTTTCTAAGGGGTTCTATTTTCTTAGTTCTCCAGTGAAAATCATACACAACTTGCATCCCTTTTTCTTTCACTTTAAGTGTTGTCCAGAAAAGTGATTCTCAAAACTGTATCAACAGGGGAAAATACCATGCCCTAAAGCCTGATTTAATATTCAGGCTGAGCCTTCTAAGATAGAACAGACACAAACTACGGATGAGGACGATTTCAGGGAAGCCCTAGAGATCCTCTAGGTATCCTAAATTTCCATAGAGCATCCCTTGAAAATACATTAGATCAAGAGGACAGAACACTAGGGCTGGCATTTGGGTAAAGGAGTATATTGTTTGCACACTGCCACTGATTCACAACACTGCCTCAAGTTTATCCTGCCATTGGTAGCTCAGTTTGATCATCTATGAACTGAAAGAAAAAAGTCTGTTCCTTTCCAGGACCACTAGGGAAGATGACTGAAAACATATGCTTTAAAGCTCTTGGTCTAAACAGGATTAATGCCTACATTCATTCCCACCTGTCCCAGCCTCATCCACCACAAAATCCAGAAACATGAAGCTTCCCCAGAGACAAAATCTGTGACAAAGTCTATGCTCATTCATTCTTCCACAAGAGTATAATTTGGATAATATTTGTCCTGACTTTCCTTATAGAAAGTCACTGATGGAATCAAAATTATCTATTTTACTTTGGGGACAATTTCTTTCTCCTACAAAGCAAGGTCCTTCTGAGGATTTTCTGATTAATCAGTTAACAATTTTGAATCCCATATTCCCTTATTAGTGGAGATTTTTGAAAACTAAGAGATGGGAGAAATGGCAGAGGGGGAAGAGAGAATTCTCATGTAAATTTTAGGATGTGGACTTTAATCTGCAGATTACAGCAGAATACAATTCTCCCTTTGTCATTATAAGCTACAGACACAACTAGATAAAACACTGTTTCTATGGAAACATCATTTTTCTATGAAAAAATGCCAAGTATTCCTCTGGGAAGTGGCTAGTCAGCAAGGTTTCTACTACAAATTCTTTCTCATTAACACACTATACTTTTCTGATTATTAAAGTACATTCTCATCATAAAAATGTTTAGGAAATACTGGAAAGTATAAAGAATAAGATAAAAATTGTACCTAATCCCTCTTCCCAGAGAAAAATTACTGTTAACACTGGTATATAACTTTATAGACATAAATACAGGCGAACTGTGAAAGCCGGAACTCAACAGGACTGCCTTGTTTCTCCAGGTCTTGCAAGTTTTCTACCTTTGACAGTGTGCAGTCTTACCATTAGTGGAAAATATTTTAGTTTTCCTTCTCTGACAGGTTTCCACCTTACACAGGTTCTGGCTTTCACAGATTTTACTGTCCATGTATGTGTCTACATATATATATACATATATATACACACACACACACACACACACACACACACACACACATATATAAAGAGTATAATGTTATTTGTGTAACGTATCTTTTTATGGATATGTGTACAGTAAAACCTAGGAAAGCTGTAAACCACAATATGTGATTTGGACATTGTGCAAACATGCCTAAATTGTGAACAACAGCATTCACTGATTTTCCACCTTCATGCAGTTTAATAACCTTCTGTTTCACTTCCAGATCAATACTCCTCCTTTGCCTCTTGCTGCTGCAAATTTCTCAGTGGAAATTACAAACCTCCACTCTCCTCAAATGTTCCATTTTCAACTCTCTTCCACTTCTCAGAGTAAACAGAAGCCATCAACCAACAATTGCATAAATTTCCTCTAGTTACAGTGAAAGAGATGCAATTCCTCCTGCCTTAGGCGAGTTTCTTCACCTAGCCTCTAAATCCTAAATCCTCTCATCTTCTCAGAAGTAATTTACGCTATAAAGGAGAGATCAGAAAATAGCAGATGCCAAGACATGCATGGACACTATGTCAGTAAATATAACATATATATATATTTTCATATTGCTTGACCTTTCAGTAGCATTTGAAAGTGCGTATCTGAAAAAAAAAATCCATGAATCTCCACCTATCATTGACTTCTCAGGCTTTTACATGTTTGACTACCTCTATTTACTCTGGTATGGGACAACGGGCTTATATGCGGTCGGACATTGCCTGAACAGACACTACATGGTGCGTGACTGTACACATATCCATAAAAAGATAGCCACATTACACAAATAACATTACACCCTTCATACTATTTTAAACCTGTCCCCCTTTTTTGCTAACATATTACTACCATATTTATAATTAGCATAACTATTAAATTGTGTTTATTTTCAAGTTTTAGAGGGGATTGGAAGCCATTCCACCTTTTTAAAGGGTCCGACTTACCTCAATACTATTTGATAGGCCCAAAGATTACGAAGGCAGTAGGTACTTAGGGCAGAGAAGGAACATTCACAAAACTTACAATCTAAACTTCTAAAGTTATTGCTAAATGAAATTCAGTAAATAGTTGTATTTGTATGTGTGCTGAAAGCATTACTTTGTTAAATACAAACATTTAAAATACACAATTTTATAACCATGTTGCCATTTCCTCATTTTTTAGATATAGCCATGATCTCAAAATTGGAAGTGACCTAGGACTCTCTGGATCTCTGAAAAGCCTTCAAGGCCTTTAGCGGGCCATTAGCATCCCTCCTTCACTGTATGCCTAGCTAATGCAAAGGATTAATAATCAGAGAGGTACTTAGGGATGGTTCTAGCCCTAAATGTTCTTCTTCTCTCTTCCCCACCTCTTCTTTGCTTTAGACCCTCTTTACTAAAGCACTATTCAGCAGATTCTGACCTACAGCACTTTTCTTATGTTTATGTCCAGAACTAGTCATTTTCCAAGAAGAGTTACTATATATACTTATGACTAGGGGCCATAAATACTTCGTTTTCTTTTTAACCTTGGACAGGCTGACAGTTCTGTGAGCCCCTCTTCTTTTCACAGTCTGATCCTCTACTCCTGCTTCCATGCCTAAAACACGAATTAATGACCAAATCCTTCATGGTTCATCTCCGTCTCCCACTACCAGAATGATTCCATTTCCCAAGTTCACACAATGGCCCTCATGTTGTTTTACATTGTTATTATCTTTTTATGTATACTTCCTGGTTCTTTTGCTTGAAGCCTGCAATATCTGTTAATTACATATTTCAATATTCCTTTGTATCCAACAAAGCACCACGCTATAGTAGACACTCAAAAAATTTGTGCATAATGTCATATCACCAAATGGACAGCTGAGGTAGTATAACTGACTTTCTAGAAGAGGATGAAGTAATCTTTATTTTTACATCAGAGCTGCTCTTGGTTACTGTCATAGATTGAATTGAGTCCCCCAAAAATATGTGTATTAATTTAGCCAGGCCATGATTCCCAGTATTGTCTGATGTGATTTTCCCATGTATTGTAAATTCTACCTCTATAATATTAATGAGGTGGGATAGGTGGCAATTATGTTAATGATGCAAGACTCAATCTACGAAATTGGATTGTGTCTTGAGCCAATCTCTTTTGAGATATAAGAGAAGTGAGCAGACAGACAGGCGGACCTCATACCACCAAGAGAGCTGCGCTGGGAGCAGAGCATGTCCTTTGGACCAGAGTCCTGTGCTGAGAAGTTCCCAGACCAAGGGAAGATTGATGACAAAGATCTTCCTCCAGAGCTGACCGAGAGAGAAAGACTTCCCCTGGAGCTGATGCCCTAAATTTGGACTTGTAGCCTACTAGACTGTGAGAGAATAAAATTCTCTTTCTTAAACCCATCCACTTGTGGTATTTCTATTACAGCAGCACTAGATGACTAAGACAGTTACCACAGGCTGCCAACTAATGAGGGGCCATCCTGTATTGTTGGTAACACTCAAATTCATCTCTCTAAACCTATATTCTTTTTTCTAGTATTTTTTCTTCATCTTTCTCTTCCTCTGCCTTATTCCAACACTTTTCTTTTTCCTTTCCTTCTTTTTCTCTCCCTTATTTAATGACCTGAGCTTGCCAGTCATCCAATATTCAAAATTTCCCTTCATCTGCATTCCTAGGGAGCTTAGATCCATGTCTATACTAAAATTTCAGGTCCAAAGAACCCTGTCTTCTACCTAACCCTCCTACAACACCACATCTTCACTTAGTGCTGAGCAGCAACAAGAGTGCCTTGGGCTATAATTTACAAACTTACACAGGACTCTTGTGAATTTGCACCACCCAGTGGCTGAAGTGACCAGCTGCAACCTCTGAAAAATATCGCCACCACCCCCAGTTTGCTGTCAAGTTGATTCTGACTCATGGCAATCCCATGTGTGTTAGAGTAGAACTGTGCTCCAAAGGATTTTCCATGGCTGATTTTTTTTGGAAGGAGACTGCCAGGCCTTTCTTCCGAGGTGCCTCTAGTGGACTCAAACTTTCAACCTATTGGTTATCAGGCAAGCACGTTAACTGTTTGCACCACCCCAGGGGCTCTACTAGAAAAGGTGGTGGATATACACAAGTAAATATAAAATGGATAAATAAATCATAAAAGATTTGTTGTTGTTGTTATTAAGTACTGTCAAGTCAGTTCCGACTGATAGTGACTCCATGTACAACAGAACAAAACACTGCCCAGTCCTGTGCCATCCTCATAATCGTTGCTATATTTGAGTCCATTGTTGCAGCCACTGTGTCAGTCCATCTCCTTGAGGGTCTTCCTCTTTTTCGCTGATCCTCTACTTTACCAGGAGCCCTGGTTGTGCACTTTACCAAACATGATGTCCTTCTCCAGGGACTGGTCCATGCCTGATAACATGTCCAAAGTACGTGAGACAGTCTCGCCGTCCTCACTTCAAGGGAACATTCTGGCTGTACTTCCTACAAGACAGATTTGTTCTTCTTCTGGAAGTTCATGGTATACCCAATATTCTTCACCAACAACATAATTCAAAGGCTTCAATTCTTCTTCGGTCTTCCTTATTCATTGTCCAGCTTTCACATGCATACGAGGCAATTGAAAATATCATGGCTTGAGTCAGGTGCAACTTAGTCCTCAAAGTGACAGCTTTGTTTTGTTAACACTTCAAAGAGGTCTTTGCAGCAGATGTGCCCACTGCAATACACTGTTTAATTTCTTGACTGTTGCTTCCATGGGCATTGATTGTGAATTCGAGTAAAATGAAATCTTTGACAAATTCGATCGTTTCTCCATTTACCATAATGTTGCTTATTGGTCCAGTTGGGAGGATTTTTGTTGTATGTTGAAGTGTAATCCATACTGAAGGCTGTGGTCTTTGATCTTCATCACAAAGTGCTTCAAATCCTCTTCACTTTCAGCAAGCAAGGTTGTGTCATCTGCATATCGCAGGTTGTTAATGAGTCTTCCCCCAAACCTGATGCTCTCTTTTTCTTCAGACAGTCCAGCTTCTTGGATTATTTGCTCACCATACAAATTCAATAAGTATGGTGAAAGGATACAACCTCGATGCACACCCTTCCTAATTTTAAACAGTGCAGTATCCCCTAGTTCTGTTTGAATGACTGCCTCTTGATCTACGTACAGGTTCCTCAGGAGCACAGTTAAGTATTCTGGAATTCCTATTCTCTGCAATGTTATCCATAATTTGTTATGATCCACACAGTCAAATGCCTCTGTACAGTCAGTACAACACAGGTAAATTCTTTCTGGTATTCTCTACTTTCAGCCAAGATCTGTATGACATCAGCAATGATAACCCTCGTTCCACATCCTCTTCTGAATCTGGCTTGAATTTTTGGCAGTTCCCTGCTGATGTACTGCTGCAACCATTTTTTAATTATCTTCAGCAAAATTTTACTTGTGTGTGATATTAATGATACTGTTCGATAATTTTCACATCCATGTTGGATCACCTTTCTTTGCAATGGGCACAAAAGTGGATCTTTTCCAGTCAGTTGGCCAGGGAGCTGTCTTCCAAATTTCTTGGCACAGATGAGTGAGGACTACTCGTCTATACCAAGAAACAGATATGAAGGCTATATCACTGCCCCAAACAAGAAAATCATGAATCACATATAAATTTTGTTCTATTTTGAGTCTTATTTTCTGAAGCTTAAAATAGGGTGGAGAAGGATATATTTAGATATATGGTGTCATATTCTCCACAGAATAAGATGATACCCAGAAAAGTCTCCAAGAATTCATGCAAGCTAGCACTGTTCCCTAATGTACTGGAAAAGAAGAATAAACAGTGCAGGCCACGAGGGTAAAGTCCTTATTGCCCTACAGAAGAACCAAACATTTAGGAGAAGAGACGCTAAATATGAAGACTTATAAATTATATATATGATAATATCAGATAGTAGTTTATTTCTTATACAATGAATATTCTTAGATATATGTCAAAAGATAGAATTCATGGGTTATAGGATATATACATTTTCAACTTTTCTAGACTGTACATAGCTATCCAAAGTGGTTATACCAACATACAGTACCACCAGCAGGAAAGAGAATCCCATTATTCCATATCTTCCCTAACTTGGAAATCTCAGAATTTAAAAATTTTGCCTATGTGATGGCTGTGAAGAAGTATTTCGGTATTGTTGTGATGTGTCTTTTCCTTATTAACAGTGAGGTTGAGGATCTTTGCATATATTTATCTGCCTTCAGGTTTTCTCTTGCTTGCTCATGCTGTTGTTGTGTACCTTTGAGTCGATTCCGACTCATAGCAACCCTATATGACAGAGTAGAACTGCTGCATAGGGTTTCCTAGTCTGAAATCTTTATGGGAGCAGATAGCCAGATCTTTTCTCCTGTGAAGCAGCTGGTGGATTTGAACTGCTGACCTGCCAGCAGCCAAGCGCCTAACCATTGTGCCACCAGGGCTCCTTGCTTGCTCATAGCCTTTACCTATTTTTCTCTTGGATTATTAGTCTTTTTTTTTACTGAGTGATAATAAGTCTTGTATATATTCCTGGATACTAATCCTTTGTGAAACATGTTATAATCCAAAGTGCATTTCTAATACAGTATTCTTCAACATGCAGATTTACACATAAACAAACAACTATCTGACTCTGAAGCCCTGGGAGTCCCATTTAGCTCCAAGAATTTGTTTCTATTTTGCCTTCTATGGCTGTATTTAAAAAGCTACTGATGCTTATGACTAAAAGTCCCACAAATTGAACCATGTTTCTTAGAAGAACTTCAAGGTCTCCCATCTTAAAGGACACAGCTTTGTTGACACATACATGAAAAAATGAGGTAGTTGGGTTGTCAGTATATTCTAACTCTATGCAATTCCTTACGGCAGGAAGAGAAAACAGCAGCTCTTAAGAAACTACTAGTATCTATCATTGTCTTTTTTCTAAAATTAAATCAGCTAAGTAACACACAGATTCAATTTCAGAATGCTTTATGTAGGTATTGTTTTCCTAGGCACTTGTAAAGACTCCATAGTGTGTAAAAGAATTGCAACCTGTGAAATATCTAGATTCCTGGGCCTATTTTTCGCTAAAAAGCACTGAGCTCTCCAGGGTAAGCCATAAAGTAACTCTGCCCAACATTTTTATTTGACTAATGCACAGCGAAAATAAACTGTGGCAAAGCAGACAGAGAGCAAGAGCAACACTGCACAGTTAGGAAAGTCTGTCTTTAGCATCTCTGGCCTCCTCAGCGGTTCCTATCCCTTTTAACCCCTCTAACTCCTTTCCTCCTCTCCACAGAGAAAAGAATCAGATTGCCAGGTCTATGCTTTAAATGAAACCCTTCACTTTAATGTGCTCGTTCTTCCTGAGGAATTAATTTTAAGCCTTTTATCTCTAATTGTAGGTTAAAATATAGCTAAAATTTGATGCACTTTTACTATATAGGAATAAAAGGCTTTGTCTTCTGCTGAAGTTAGGAAAACAAGTAGATTCAGGGAGCATATCATCAGCCTAAACTACTGCAATAGCCTTTCCCCATGTCCACTCTTGCCTCCTTTTAATCTGCTCACAATTCTCCACACCAAAGCCAGAATGAGTTTTTCAAAATGATCTGGTTACTCTTTTAATAAAAACTATTCAGTGACTTCTCACTGTTAAAATCCAAAATCCTTAACAAGACTGCCAACGCCCTGAACAACCTGGTCCCTGCCTCGCTCTCCAGTTTCATTTCCCCCTACTCTTGCCTTTACTCTAGCTTCAACTACAGTGGATTAGCTTCCTTCTTTCTTACCTCAAGGCCTATGCTGTTCTCTGCCTGGAACATCATTTCTACTCCTTCATCCTGCTTTTCTCTTCCTTCACTAGTGTTTGCCTATTTAACTCCTACTCATCTTTCAGCTTTTGGCTCAACGGTCACTTCATCGAGCCTTCTCTGACCTTCCAAATTCCTTCAGGTTTCCCTATTATACCCTTTTAAAATGTAAATTTTCTTCATGGTGTTCATCTGTTTATAAGTACATATTTCTGTGATTTGATGCCTGTCTCTCCGACAGAGGTAAACTACATTGAGGGCAGGAACCATGTCTATTTTACTTACATTGTATCCCCAGGCCTAGGGTAGTGACAGGTACTAGTAGAGACTTAGTAAATAACTGACCTTAATGAAGAGTCACAGTTGGGTTGGTCCTCTTATCTGATTCTCTTTGCTTCTAGGTTCCCAGATAACAGAAATTTAGAATCCATCTTCTATGTACCCCTCCTTCCTTTACTATGCGTCACCGGGTTGCTCTACCTGGCCTCCATTCAACCTCATTTAACCCTTAAAGTAACTATAATTATTACCTGTGTTTTACAGAAGAAGAAACTGAGGCTCAGAGATTTGTCCAAAGTCATAGAGCTAGTAAGTGACAGAGCTAGGATTCCAACATAGGTAGCTGTCTTAGTTATTTAGTGCTGCTATAACAGAAATGGCCTAAACAAACAGAAATTTATTCTCTCATAGTCTAGAGGCTAGAAGTCCGAATTCAGGGTGCCAGCTCCAGGGGTAAGCTTTCTCTCTTTGTTGGCTCTGGGGGAAGGTCCTTGTCATCAATCTTCCCCGGTTGAGGAGCTTCTCAGTGCAGGGACCCCGGGTCCAAAAGATGCAATGTTCTCCTGGTTCTGGTTTCTTGGTGGTCTAAGGTCACCCTGTCTCTCTGCTTGCTTCTCTCTTTTATATCCCAAAAGAGTTTGACTTAAAACAAAACCTAATCTTGTAGATTGAGTCCTACCTCATTGACATAACTGCTCTAATCCTGCCTCATTAACATCATAGAGGTAGGATTTACAATGCATAGGAAAATCACATTAGATGACAAAATGGTGGACAATCACATAATGCGAGGAATCATGGCCTAGCCAAGTTGACGCACATTTTTGGAAGACACAATTCAATCCCTAACAGTAGTTGACCTCAAAATCCCTATGCTGTTAATCAACCTTATCCATATCTTTCATTGATGTTTCTCTTGAATGGCTGGTCTTTCTTATCTATTTCTAAGAGCTCTTTATATTAGGAGGATTAGTTCTTTCTGGTATTTTTCCATTTTGCCACCTATTTTTTTGACATTGTTTAAGGCGTTTTTTTGCCCTGCAGAAATGTTTGAGCTTCATGTAGCCAAATTATTAACTTCTGCTCTACATCCTCTGTATTTTGAGTCATAGAAAGTTTTTCCTTCCCAATTCCAAGATTATAAAGGAATTCTCTCATATTTTCTTCCAGTACTTCCATGGTTTTCATTTTTTATATTTTAAGTATTTAATTCATTTGTAGTTTATCCTGATGTAGTGTATTGATTTTTCTTTTTTTCTTCTAGATGGTTATCCAACTGTCCACACCATTTATTGAACAGCTTGCCTTTATCATATTCTAAGTTCCTATATATACTTTGAATTTCTGGACTTTCTATTATGTTCCATTAGAATACTTGTCTTGCCCATATGCTGATATAATTGGTACTTTTTCTTTTTTCCAGTGAACACTTTTTAATCTTTGTCTTTGATGTCTCTACAGTATTTGGCACTGTTGACTAATCCATTTTCCTTGATGTGCTAGATTACTGAGTTGGTGAAGAAACATGTACTTAGGGCACTAGCAAAATAGGGGCATCAAAATTACAAAGTAGAAGTGTATATATATACACACACACATACAAACACACACACACATATGTGATGACCAAATAGGTCATCATTGGAAAAATTAGAATTTTGTTGGATTTCCGTTTCACCTATCTTACAGTTTATAATATTTTTATTTTGAATTACATGGGAGTCACCAAAGTATTTTCAGTTACATAGGGCCTGTGATGGTAAACGTTATGTGCCAAATTGGCTAGGCTATAATTCTCAGTGATTTGGCAGACACTATGTATCACCTCCCATTCTGTGATCTGATATGAGCAACCAATCCGTTAGAAGATGAGTTTCCTTGGGGGTGTGGCCTGCATCCATGATAAAAACGAACGTTCTGAGAAAGCTCACTCTCTTTCCGATCCTGCAGTCTTCTCAGCGTCTGATCTTGGTTCCTCGAAAGTAAGCCAGAAGGGTCTTCCAGCCTGTCACTTGACCGACAGATTTTGGATTCATCAAACCCTGCAATCCCATGAGCCAACACAGGCCTACAGCCTATTGCCTGACCTGCAGGTTTTGGGTTTGTCAGCTCCTGCAACCACATGTGCCAGCAGAGGTCATCAGCCTGTCATCTGCCCATGGATGAGGAACTTGCCAGCCCCCACAATTGCATGAGCCATTTCCCTGAAGTAAATGTCTCTCTATATATCTATATACGTTTCACTAGTTTTGCTCCTCTAGAGAACCCAGACTAAGACACAGTCCTAAAGAGTCTTAATCAGGATCTGCTGACTTTCTCCTCCCAGTTTTTACTGCTGCTTCTCTCTCCTAAATCTACTTCTCCCTTTCTGGACCATGGGCTCTTCCTCTGCGTCTCTCTTGCTGCTGTTCTCCAAGTTTCAATTCTTCACTCTTTTTTTTTTTCCTCCCATTCAATCACCTCAAGAAATTTCATCCTCTCCTGCGGCTTCAAAATTCCCATCAATTTGCTCCTGATCCCCTAATCTATATATCTGACCTAGACCTCTTCCTCGGGTTTTGAATCTGCCTAGTGAACGTCTCCTGTATATCCTATGTTGTTGTTGTTGGATGCCATCAAATTGATTTTAAGTCATGGTAACCCTGCTGGACAGAACAGAACTGCCCAACAGGATTTTCTAGGCTGTAATCTTTACAGAAGCAGATTGCTAGGTCTTTTTCCTATGGAGCGAATCGGTGGGTTCGAACTGCCAACCTTTCGGTTGTGCCAGCATACCTCAAACTCAGCATATCCAAAACAAAACCTGTTTTCCCTTCATGTCTGCTCTTTGCTCTGTGTTATCTCTCTTGGTGAGTAGCACCGTCATTCACCCAGTCAACCAAGTTAGATACTTGAGAATCATCTTTAATTCTACTACCTTACTCACTTTTCCCTCCATAATTAATTATTACTTCTTAAACATCTTAAATCCATTTCCTCTTCCCCATCCCTATTCCAACTACATCAGTTCAAGCCCTCATCATCATGCTGCAACTCCTGGCCTTTCATTTTGCCACTTTCAGTCCACAACACTACCAGAGAGATAGTTTTAAAACCCAGATTAGTGATAACACCAGTCCCCAACACAAAATGCTTCACTGGCTCCCCATGGCCTTTTGAGTAAAGTGCAAAGGCCTTTAGGGTCAGACCTTTGTCTACCCGTGCAACTTGATATACAGAGACCTCCTCTTTCTTGCTCTCTATACTCCAGTCACATTGACCTAACTGGCCATGCTATTTCATGCTTCTGGATCTTTGCATAATTTGTTCTTTCTGCTCAGAATTTCCTTCTTATTATTCTCCAAGACTTAACTCACATCTAAGATACAGCTATTGATCTCTACACATCAGGAACAAAAGAATAAGAAGGTAACCAAAATCACAGAGAAGATACAAGGCTACAAGGCTGATAGCCTACACGAGCCATGACCTCAACTACCCTGAAACCAGAAGAACTAGACAGTACCCAGCTCACTGGGGGTACAACAGATGATCCGGTTTAGAATGGAAGAAAAATGCAGATCAAAACTCAAATTGCTAAAAAAGCCAGACTAACTGGACCACTTGAGACCAGAAGGCTCCCTGAGACTATTACCCTGAGACACTCGTTAAACCTCAAACCTAAACTATCCCCTGAAATCATCTTTTAGCAGAAAAGCCGAGTAACACACTAAATAAAAGACATTACCTGTTAGATCAGTGCTGTACCAAAAAAAAAAAATCTGTAGGAGTCTAAACAGTCAACATTTAATCCAAAGCAAAGATGAGAAGATATGGAGCAGGGAAACTAGAGTATGTAAATGAAACAACCAGAACACAATTAAAGAAAATGTTGACACAGTATGGAAAACGTAACTAACGTCATCGATCAATTTGTGGGGAAATTGTCAAATGAGAACCTAACTTTCTTGTAAATTTTCACCAAAAACACAATAAAATATTATTCAAAATATTAATTAAAAAAATTAAACTTCTAGTCTTAAAAAAAAAAAAAAAGACTTAACTCACCACTTTCCAAAGACCTACGTCTTAATTCTTGCTAGAACTGACTAATCCTTTCTTGGAGCCCTCAGTGTACCCAGCACATCTCTGTTTCAGCAAGTATTACCTTGTGTTGGCATTATTTGTGTACACATTTGTCTCTCCAACTGGACAGTGAGCTTCTTCTTGAGGGCAAATATTGTTTTTGTTTTTCATTTATTTTTATTTTTTTAATTGTACTTTAGATGAAGTTTAAAGAACAAAGTAGCTTCTCATCAAATAGTACACATATTGTTTTATGACACTGGTTAATAACCCCATGACATGTCAACACTCTCCCTTCTCGACCTTGGGTTCCCTGTACCAGCTTTCTTGTCCCCTATTGCCTTCTAGTCCTTGCCCCTGGACTGCTGTGCACCTTTAGTCTTGTTTTCTTTTATAGGTCTGTCTAATCTTTGGCGGAAGGGTGAACATCCACAGTGACTTCAAACTGAGCTAAAAGGGTGTCTGGGGGCCATACTCTCGGGGTTTCTCCAGTCTCTGTCAGGCCAGTTTAAGTCTGGTCTGTTTTTGTGAGTTAGAATTTTGTTCTACATTTTTCTCCAGCCCTGTCCGGGACCATCTATTGTGATCCCTATCAGAGAAGTTGGTGGTGGTAGCTGGGAACCATCTAGTTGTACTGGACTCACTCTGGTGGAGGCTGTGGTAGTTACGGTCCATTAATACTTTGGACTAATCTTTCCCTTGTATCTTTAGTTTTCTTCATTCTCCCTTGCTCCCGATGGAGTAAGACCAGTGGAGTATCTTAGATGGCCGCTCACAGGCTTTTAAGATCCCAGATGCCACTCATCAAAATAGAATGTATGCCATTTTCTTTATAAACTATGTTACTGAGCTGGATGTTCCCCAAGACCATGGTCCCCACAGAGGGCAGATACTGTTTTATTACTCTTTGAATTCCTGGTACCTGGCACAGTCCTTGACCTATAGTACGGCTCAATAAATATTTGTTGAATGAATGAAGGAATGACATATAAGAACACTCTAGATGTTTCAAGCTGTTTTACAGCCTTAGAAACCCAAATTTTCTACACATAGAGAATGGCCCCATTATTCAGGAGCAGATTCACACTAACCAAGCCCATACATAAGATTAGAATGCCAATTTATTAATTTTCAATGAGAAATATAATTGTCACATGTACACAAATACTACCCTTGCGTAACTAGCATATCCTGAACCTGAAGGTAGGCCTATATGGGAAGCTGCATTATTTACTCTCAACAGGAGAGGAAAAAAAATTTATTTTTTGGAGGCTAAAAAAAAATCTTACTCTTTTATGTATAAAGTACAGATATACATACAGTACATAAAGAGATATACAGCATATCTGTAGTATTAAAATTTCATGGGAGAAGGTAACTAGGAAAAAAAAAGTCTAAAAGGGCTCCTTGGGGGCAATGATATAAAAAGAGAAACACTGGCTTAACCTCTATACTGACTCTTTTGTAAGGAATCAGAATAAAGGGAATTAATTCCAAAATCCAAATATTTAATGGTATCAGGCTCCACAATATGATTGTCTATAGTGCGGCAGTAGTGCTTGAAATTCATTGGCCAAGACTCCCTTCCTCGAATGGAGCGCTAAGAAAGTTGGCTTCAACAGGCTCTCACCCTTCCATTACCTGCTAACCCCTCTCTCTTTCAGGTTGACTTATTCTCTCTTTGGACGCACTAATATATATCCTGTATTTCTCTGGAGCCATTCTATCTTCTAAAGTAACTTTACATATCTCTGTGGGATCTATTACCTCCCGAGGCTGTATAAAGCAGTGGTTAGGGTTTAGGGCTATAAGTTAGAATCTCTACTATGCTGCCTACTTACACTGTCTTCAGCATCAGTTTCCGCATCAGTAAAATGGGAGTAACATTTCCCTTGAAGAGTTTCTTAGGGACTAAAATGAAAGAACGTGTAAGGAAAGCCCTGAACACAGTAGCTATTTTTAGCACCAAGTTGGGATGAGAATCCTGCTGTGTCGTTTTGAAGAGTGTTTGTGTGTCCTCAAGCGCATGATTAAATAGCAAAGGGTTTCAGAGAAAACTGTTGTCCTTGGCATGATCATAGATACTAGAAAATTAATACAGTGAGCAGACAAAAACTGAAAAATGTGTTTGACTGTATAAAAATAAACAATTATAGCCATTTATGTAAACAGCTTAATATTTAAGGCCTAATTATCACATAGCACAATAACAACTACTTAAATCATTACATATGTATCACATTAGCCTTGTAAATTTTATTTGATTACAACAGTAAAGTACTGACTCTATACTTTAAGGAACAGTCTGTGCTGTTAATTGCTCATAATGCATAAGTCTGTTCACTATTTACATGAATTAAATGGAACATAGCTCCTGAGTTTGTTCTCCATTTGAGACAAGGCTGGATTATCCATCTCAGATTGCAACTAAGCATTTACCTGGTAACCTGTGAGATAGCTACACTTTCTTTAGTTTTCTGTAGTGAGGAAGATGCTGAAGAAGTGGACAGCAAAGGGAAATTCTGTTTAATTGCCTAGTGTTCTATAAACCTGCTGGACTTGTAGATAATAGTTCTTGTTCAAATAACAAAAAAAACTGTAATGCTTAGCACTAGTCAACCTAGCTTAGAGCAACTTATACACAAGTCCAGGGTTATTTGTAGAGCACTTCTAGAATTAAAGTTACAATTATAATCCCTTTGCCCCCCCCTATGAACTAGGTACTATATATACAGACATTATCACATCCTTAAAAAACTCCTATGAATTAGGTATTTTCATTTTATGAATCAGGAGAAAAGATGCACAGAAAGATAATTACTTGCCTAAATTCTTGAAGGTGGTAAGAAGTGAAGACAGGATTTAAATTCAGGAAGGCCTCAAAGTTCATGCTTTTTCAGTTATATTAAACTGTGCCAAATTCCTTATCAATCATATTCAAGCATTTATTGGGCACTTATTGGTTACAAAAGAATATAGACTGCCTTTCACTGAATAATGTAAAATACTTTGGGAGCCTGTTTTGATAGGCAAAAGGTGGAGGCCCTGTATCAGGCTGAAAAATATGCAGGTAGGCTGCCTAGACAGCATTGTAAAATTCTGTGATAAAGAGAAGCCACTCAGCAACAATACATTTCTACTTCACCTAATTTTTACATTCTACCCAAAGCCTGGTGACTCATGAGAAAGATGCCCTGCACTTTCTGTAGATCAGAAAGAAGTCAGTGGGGGAGGAAGAAGCAGAAAAGATAGGTAACAAAAACCTGAATTTATGGAACTCTGTTTAAAGTCCATGGCATTATGAAAATCCTGATACCTGCTTTAGTTTTAAATAGTGAGAGGCAGGCCGCAGTGCTTGAGAAATGGTTACACGTAGACCTTTCGTTTATTTAAGTAGAGTAGCAGAAGGTGCTTCAACCCTTCCTATGTAGACCGGTTACAGGAGAGGCAGATCAAGTTATATAAGGACTCCTGGAACCTTCTGGATGGAAAAGGATTGGTTCTCTAACTCCTTTGACTAGGGTAGCCACAAAAAGAGAAAGACAGGAGGAAGCATGGGAGGGCAGCAGTGCTCCTGAATAAGAGGCAGCAGCAGAGGCCAGAGAGGCTAGAACCAGTTCTAAACTGGACCACTTGTAAGCCAAGGCTTCTGTGAAAGTAATTGAGCGTGTGAACTCAAAAGAGCTGAGAGCTAAACCCTATAACCCCGAGGCTCAGGCTTTTGAGAGGTGAAGTCCTCTCCACTGAGTGTGTCATAGGAAGATGCCTTGACCTGAGAAGGTCCTGTAGTTGGGAAAGGGCTCTGCTCTGGGACCCAAATCTCTGGCTAATTTACACTGCCTGGGTATATCTCAGAGTAAAAAGGGGAGGAAGCTGATCTCTAAAAGGCACAGCTAGACTTTGGTATTTTCTGTTTTTATCCATTTGTAAACCAAACCACAGAGAGCCACCTCAGTTTCAGCAAAAATAAAGATGAAATGAGATAAAGTTTATAAAGTCTCTGACATAGTCCTGGAACCCAAGACACAGTAGGTAACAAGAAATAATAATCATTTTCATAAACAGGGAGGCTCAGAAACTGCACTTCTGGTATTTTTGACAATATCTCAGAGTTATTTTTATATCCCAGAAGTTCACTCTATGATGGTAATACTCTGTTTCTGCTGAATACTGTTTTAATACTGTCAGTTATTTGGCCAAAATACATTTTTGGTGCATCTCTAATACTACATGTTAGGTCCTGAGAAAACACTGGTAAATGAAATACAATCTCACTCTTCATGGATTTTACAGTTTAGTGAACAACAAGAAAACAGGCAATTAGTCATCTCTGCTATGACACAATAAATACAGGGAGCACTGGGAGCATGTAAGAGGCTACTTACCTCAGACTTGTGTGTGTGGGACAGGGGGAGTCAGGAAAGGTGTTCCTGAGGAAGCGATGTCTAAGTTGAGGTAAGAGTTACCTTGGCAAATGAAGCTTGGAGGTAACATGTTCAAAAGGCAGAATCAGAGAAACTTCCATCTGGCTGGAGAATGGAGTGTAAGACAGGGCAGTGATGATAAAGAAACAGGAAGAAGCTAGACCCTGAAGGGTCTTCTACAAAGAATGATCATATAATTTATTGTACAAACTGAGACACTTTACAGAGTGAAAGGGACAACAGGCGTAAACCAAGATTGTCATGAGCAAATCGTGACTATGGTCATTCTACCGGTAAGCCATGTCATGGTGCTTGACTTCCAGTGAAAGCATGGAGTGCTTATCTTCTCTTTTTACCTTATACACTTTGCCTGAGAGACTTCATCCATCCCTTTGCCTTCACTTGCTCATTTCACAAATATTCGTTGAGGACACACTTCTGGGCACTGAAGTTACAAAGAAGAAAAGACACAGTTCCTGTTCTCAAAAGCTCTGTCTAAGGAAGACACACATCCAAAGAAACAATTCTAATACAAGTGTACAATTTTAGCCCTGACCTCTCCACTGAGCGCCAGACTCATATATTTATCATTTTCACTCAAGTTGAAAAACACAGATTTAAAAACAAAACTCTTCATTCCTGTTTTTACCTTCAGCTGGTCTCTCCCATCTCATAAATGATACTACTACCCACTCAGTAACTTAAGGCAAAAACCAAGAAAAGTAATGCCTTAAATCAGTGTTATCCTTCCTATTGCTGTGTATTTTAATTTCTTCACATCTTTCGTAAGCACACTGACCCAATGGGGGCTTAGAATTCTAATGAAGGCCTAACATCCAGTTAAGAAGGATAATTTCCAGGAGTTTGAATGCTACATTTTTAATGAACAGATCTCAGTAGTATGTGGGACTGTTTTTTTTCTACAATAGCGTAACACTGATGACTCATCTTCAGTTTGGGAACAATCTTAACTTCCAGATCTGGATATGTGCCCTAGCCAGTCTCAAAGTTTCAGTTTAGGTGAGAAAGACGTGATGATATTTCCTAAGTATTTGACTCTATCTCCACTTTGTGGGAAAGGTGGGAGTGGTTGCAAAGTTGTAGGTGAAATATCTACCTTAATAAACTATTTGTGAAACAACTGTTGTGTAAAAGGACAACTTACGCTGTAAAGGGCAATTTTAATGTGTCTACTGGCTGTTCTCCACACACAGCTGCCAGAGTGATCCTTTTAAAACAAGCCTGATCACACCTTTGCTCTCAACCCTTCTCAGCATTTTATCACATCTCAATAAAATACTAAATCCATCAATGGCTTACCAAATGATACATGATTTGGCTCCTGGCTACGTTTTCAACCTTCTTTCCCTTAACCTGCTGTGCTCCAGGCACACTGCTCTCCTTGCTGCTTCTCCAACATGCTAAGCAAATCCCTATCTCAGGACCTGCTGCTTCTCTTCTAGAATAATTTCCCTCCAAAAATCCACATAGCTCCCTCTCTCACTAAATGATTAGATTTCTGCTTATGTGCCCCTCCACTAAGAGGCCTTCCCTGTCTACCCCATCTAAAAGAACATCCCCAAATCATGGTCATCCACACTACCTGGTATTATCTATTATTTGGCAATATAGTATATGTATTGCTCATTGTCAATCTCTCCCACTGTAATATGAGCTCCATGAGGCAGGGACTTTATTTTGTTCACTGTTGAATTCCCAGCATCTAGAACAGGGCCTGCTCATTTGTTGAATGAATGAATAAGTAGCTTTTCAGGATGTATTAAATTTAAAACTACCCTATAATTATTGACGTTATGTAGAATCTGAAAGGGTGTACACCAAACTGTTGTTTATTGAAGGTGGTGGAAGCTGATTTTTACATCATTTGTGCTAATATGAATTTTCTGATTTTTTTTTTTTTTTTAACAATATACTTGCATTACCTAGATACTAAACAACGAATAAAGAGGTAGCACAGGCAGAAAGCCTAAATGAATCCTAAAAGAGGTCGGGTAAATTTTCAAAAGACAAACTTGTAAATAGATACAACAATATAATAGCTAAAATAAACCAAGGTTTCAATCCCCTTCCCCAACACTTCCCAGCAGTGTGATCTCAAGTTATTTATATGCGTGGAGCCTAAATTTCTTCACCTGGAAAATGAGGGTAATAACAGTGCCTACCTCATAAGGTTGTTTTTGAAGATTAAATGAGACCATGTGTGTAACCTGCTTTGTACAATGCCTGGCATGCAATAATTACTCGACAAATGGTGACTATTAAGATAACTACCAGTAGTAGTAATAAGAGATGTTGGGACATACCTAGCGCTCAAGATTGACATCAGAGTGGACCATCACATCCTCTCATCATTGTGCCTCAGCTTGGGTCTCTGAAGCCCAAAGAAGGGATGATTCTTTCCATAGAATACAATTTCGACGTTCCAGCAGCATCTGAATAAAACGTGCCGCGTTCACCCCTTTAATCAGTCTGGTTAATCCACGAACGGCACTCCAACACCCGGATATGAGAGGTGGCCACTGCTCGCCGTCCTTGGGCCCAGTACCTTAGCCTTAGTTTCCTCTGCTGCAACGGAGGGCGGAGAATGGAGAGTGCGTGTGGGTAGGAATGTTAAAAAAAAACAACAAAAAAAAAACCGTACCGGTCCGGTCCACTTCACTGCGCTGTGCAGGGGCTCAAATGACACCACGCACCGGGAAGCCTCCGGCGACGGGCAAAGCGCCACACGGGAATTAGTGATTATTGGTTTGACTCAAAAGTCAGAGGAACGGCGGCGCGGGCCGGGGAGAGAGCAGAGCAGGCGGTGGCGGTGGCGTGACACTTGGCGGGGAAACCCAGGGCCCTGAAAAGGGGCGAACCGGGCTGAGGCCACGAAGGAGGGGGTGACAGGCGCGCGGCGCGCTCGCGCCTGCGCTGCCCAGGAGCGAGCACGCAAGCCAAACGGCGCGCGCACGGCCTGCGACTCTGGCGCGGAGGAGGGGTACGCGGCGAGGTGAGGCGTGAGGCTTCGCAGGGTGGACGGGTGGCGGGGCACGAGCCCCTCTAGCGGGACAAGGGGGGATCGGGGACAACAAGGGGCATCGGGGGAGGGGAGAAGGATGAGGGCCATGGCCCCGGGACAGACGCAGCGGGCGGGCGGTGGCAGGCCACGCGGCGTTGTGGGGGAGGGCGGTGCGGGGCCCGGCCTGACCCCGGCCCCGCCCCGCGGCGTGTCTGGCGCGTCCCGCCCTGTGGGCGGCACCGTAGTGCCCCAGCCTCCGTTTTCCGGTTTTTGCAATGGAGCGGGTAACACTAATGACAGCTGTGTGTCATGCACCTGACCGACATTACCACATTGTCTTCACGTAGGTCTCCCAAGGTCGGTATTTTAGCTCCATTTTAGAGCTGAAGGGGACTGAGGACTCAGGTAAAATGACTTGCCCAAGATCATACAGCTAAGAAGGAACAAAGTGAGGATTTGAATCCATGTCTGCAGAACTCCAAAGCCTGCGCATTTACTCCGACCACCTGAATCCTGTGCCTCACAGTACCTTCTGTCCTTCCTCCTCCCAGTAACTTCTTTGAATTTGGCAAATGATAAATTTGGCACCCATCCACTCAGGAATGTTAGTACCAGAAATGTGGTCTCTTGTGAAAAAGGAGAGGAAGAAAAAAGACTTTATTATAGTACTGTGCTTATGACAGAGTGCTAACAGCCAATGGCTTATGAGTGTGTTCTACACATCCTTTACTTGACCATCTCTGGTAACCACAGTTGAAATGGCACTGAGGTCACTCCCTGTAAGACATCATGCAAGTAACAATCTTTCAGGCACTCCTTTGAAAAAGGAACATGCCAGAGGGTTGTGAGGATTTAGAGCTAATCCATATTCAGTAGTTAAAAAAAAAAAAAAAAACACCGAACCCATTGCTGTCGAGTCAATTCTGACTCCTAGCATCCCTATAAGACACAGTAGAACTGCCCCATAGGGTTTCCAAGAAGCGGCTGGTGGATCGAACTGCTGGCCTTTTGGTTAGCAGCCGAACTCTTAACCACTCTGTTACCCAGCTAAATCAATTTTCAGTAGAATAAATCTGGACTCATGGCAATCCTATTTGTGTCAGAGTAGAACTGTGCTACATGAGATTTTCTGTGGCTGTGTTTTGGAAGTAGGCCTCCAGGTCTTTCTTCTGAGGCACCTCTGGGTAGACTGGAACCTCCAACCTTTCAGCAGAGAAGCACGTTAACCATTTGCACCACCCAGAGACTTGGGGAAAGCTCAAGAAATATTGGTCATTATTTTATTACTGAGTGCATAATACCCCTTGCTAAACTCATTTTTCTTCAAAGACCAACTTTTCCTAGGACCACAGTAGAGGGAGAACCCCTTTCCCCCAAAAAAGAAAAGTTAATTGACAGCTATGTTGCTGTCAATGAGGAAGTAATTCCCTGAGCTAAAAATAGCAATATAAAAGAAGTCACTCCTGGAAAACAAAAGACACAAATTAACCTATTGTAGAACCCAACATTTATTTGTCCGTTCCATATGCATTTATTGGGTTGCTTCTCTGTGCTTGACATGGTGCTTGGTACTTTAAGTCACACAAATTTGTATTGGATGTTGTCTGTGCTTTCATTTAAACCAGAAGTGGAAAAAATACGCATCCAGAAGTTAATTGCCACACAAAGTAGAATGTGAAAAGTACCAGAAAAGAAATAGCTAAAAAGCTGAAGGTAGAAGAGGAATGTTTGAGTCATCTAGTGTGAAATGTGCTCTCATTTCTCCCTTGAAAGAAGTTAATTTTTGTACATTGTACATACTTATTAAATACTTGATAGAATGAGTGAATAAATGAATGTTGTATGAGGATTCCTTGGTTTCTAGTAAAGATACTCGTTCAGATTAAAGTTTTATTGGAAAGATAGAGAATTGAGAAAAGAGCTGAACTGTTGGGCCACTCTGGGGATCTCAACAGCCAGAAGTCATGGACCAAATTCTTTGACTAGTGAATGAACTGCAGCTCCCTTTTGTCCTGTATGTCTTACTTATAAGATTCAGATTTCTGTAAGAAGAGACTGGTTAGTATAGCTTATGTGGGAGTGGGGGATGGAGTTCTGTAACTGGCAACCCCACCAGAACCATATGAAATGTAGGAGGGTCACTTCCCCAAAGGAAAGCGGGCTAAAGAGAGAAGAGATGCTACACACACCAAAAAGAAAAAAAAAAGAACAGGTATTTATTATAAATATGTAGCATTTATAGAGGGATTAGTATGGACCAGGCACTGTGTTGTATTATTTATATGGATTATGATATTTGATTATGATAGTTAATTCTCACAACTCTAGGAGGTAGATAATATGTCATACCCCATTTTATAGAAGTAGGAATAGGCTTATAGAGATATAATAATTTGTTCATTATAAAGCTAGGACATGGTAGAGTTGAATACATTGCATTATCCTCTTTATCTTGTCCTTTTGAGTTATTTCCTGATCCATGTGCCTCGTTTGTTTGTTCCTAGGGGCTCATCAAGCTTGGGTGTATGTGTTGGCCAGTTCTGCAGTCTCCTTGAAGAAGATCAAAGCAGCAGTCTTTGACAATTAGGGAATGGACCGTTTGGGTTCCTTTAGCAGTAAGTACAGTGGGAACAAGTCCCATGTGAAACTGAAGTGGAAGCTGATCAGGAAAGAGAAATAAACACTTTGAAGTTAAACAGTAAAGCCCTGTGAATCCAATCCTAAAGAAATTATAATAGTATCAAATCAACCAATACTTATCAGTTGCCTGCTGAATGCATGACATAAAACACATCACTCTGGCTCCTATCTTATGAGAAAGCTAAGCTGAGATGGACCAGGCTTAAGGGTAACCTGTAATTGGACTTAAAGTAGTGGGTTTCTCTTTAAAACCAGTAGCATGTTTCAGGTACCTTGATAAGAAATAATGTCAGTCATAGGATAAAGGAAATGCCCCCCCCCCCTTTGTAGGTATGATATGTGTTCTAAGAGTAAATGACAGTATAATAAAAAAAAAGTGCGTAGAGTTATGGTACATGTTCGAAATAAACTTAGGTAACCCCGACTATGGAAAAAAAAATTACACTGTTCGTTCTTTGATTCTGAAGATATGAGATTTGACGGTATTAGAAATCGCATTGTCAGATGTTTAGTAGAGTCCCAAAGAAAAGAATCAAAAAGGCATTTTTTGGGTATTATTTTCTCTTCAACAGTTTTTTAAAGGACCTTTAATTTACTCTCAGGAAGAGCCTGTGTGGTGCAAACGGTTAAGTGTTTGACTACTTGCCAAAAAGATTGGCCGTTTGAACCCACCCCTAGGCTCCTCAGGAGACAGGCCTGGTGATTTGCCTCCAAAAGGTCACAGCCTTGAAAACCCTATGGAGCGATTCCCTGCACGCACAGGATCGCTATGAGTTGGAATGAACTTGATGTCAACTAACAATTTATTCTCAAGGAGCCTGGGTGACAAGTGGTTTGCAGTTGGCAGCTAACCTAAAGGTTGGCAGTTGGAGCCTACCTGTCGGCTCCTCAGAAGAAAGGCACGACAAACTACTTCTGTAAACATTACAGCCAAGAAAACCTTGTGGAGCAGTTTTGTCTATTCTGTGACATTGGGGATTGCTTGAGTCAGGGCTGCCTCCACGGCAGCTAACAACAATTTACTCTCATCACCCTCCCATTATGGGATACTAATATAGGTTTAGGACAGAATGGAGTCTTCAGGTACATGTAGTTCAACCCTCTCATTTTACATAATACAGAGAAAGAACCTAAAGAAATTGCCCCAGTGCTAGGAGTTTAAACCAAAACACCATCTCCTTTTTTTTTTTAATAATTTTAAAACTTTTTATTTGGAAATAATTTCAGACTTCACAGGAAAGTTGGAAGAATAAGAACAGTACAAAGAATACCCATATATCTTTTGCCCCATTTGCTTTATTATTTGTGTTCTCTGTCATCTATAGATAGATATAGGTAGACAGATACAGATAGATAGGCAAACAAACACCATGTTTTGTTTTGTTTTGTTTTTCTGAACCATTTCAGGGTAAGTGACATATATCATGGCCTCTTACCCCTAAGTACTTGAGTGTTTATTTCCTAAGAATAGGGGTTTTCTGGTACATAACCTCGGAAGAGTTACCAACTTTAATAAATTTAACATTAGTAAAATACTTTTATCTAACTTAACACCTGTATTCCGATTTTTTTTGACTCAATTATGCCCTTTGTGGACGTTTTCCTTCCAGTACAGAGTTCATTCAGGGGTTAGATCTTGCATTTACTTTCCGTATCTCTTTAGCCTCCTTTAAACTGAAACATTTCCATAGCCTTCCTTTGTCTTTTGTGACATTGACACTTTTGAAGAATAGAGTCCTCCCCCTTTTTTCACTACAAGTTTCTCGTTTTAAGTTTGTCCAGTCTCACTCTACCCCCACCCCACCCTACCCCCTTTTAGATATCCAACTTCATTGTTTTCTGGTTTATCTGTCCTTTATTTCTTTTTGTAAAGATAAGTAGACATATATATGCTTGCTTATTTTCTGTTTTCTTACCGAAAGGATAGCATACTATATATGCTCCATTGCATTTTTTTCCATTTAATAGTATCTCCTAGAAAGCACTCTATGTTAGTTTATAGAGATCATTCTCTCTTTTTTTTTCTTAACAGTTGCTTAGTACTCCATTGTGTGAATGTGCCAAAGCTTATTCAGCTGATTTCCAGTGCTTGGACATTTAAGTAGTGTTTTGCAGTTGCAAATGATGCTCTACTGCATAACTTTGGGTGTATGTATTTTTGGGTTGTGTATTCAGGGTAAATTCCTAGAAGTGGGATTGCTGGATCGAGATAAATACATACATGGTTTTGTTTAAATACTGCTAAATTCCCCTCAAGGGGTTGTACCGTATTTGCATTCACATCAGCAATACATAAGAGTGCTTGTTTCCCCATGACATCACCAAGAAACTGGTAGGTGAGAAATATCTCGGTTAGTTTTAATTTTTCTTTCTCTTATGAGTGAAGCTATCTCTTCATGTGGTTAAGGATCATTATTAGATCTCTCTCTCTTTTTTTTTTTTTTGCATTATCTCTTTGTGTCTTTTGTGATGGGAATTTTGATCTTTTCTCCCCACTTCTCGATTTTTAAAAATTCTTTGTATATTAGGGGTTTTAGCCCTTTATCTGTGACATGTGTTGCAAATATTTCCTTTCACTTTGTTATTTACCATCTTACTTTGCTTATGGTGTTTTTTACTTCATTGTTTCTTCCATTTTCTTTAGCTACTTTACGTTCAGCAGCAAGTTTCAGAGTCTCTTCTGACATCCATTTTGGTCTTTTCTTTCTTTCATGTTTTTTTAATGAACTTTTGCTTTCTTCATATAGGATGTCTTTGATGTCATCCCACAACTTGTCTGGTCTTCAGTTGTTAGTGTTGAATGCATCAAATCTATTCCTGAGATGGTCTCTAAATTCAAGTGGGATATACTCAAGGCCATACTTGACTCTCTTGGACTTGTTTTAATCTTATTCGGCTTCAGTTTGAACTTGCATATGAGCAACTGATAGTCTGTTCCACAGTCAGCCCCTGGCCTTGTTCTGACTGTTGATATTGAGCTTCTCCATCATCTCTTTCCACAGATGTAGTCGATTTGATTCCTGTGTATAGTCACCTTTTATGTTGTGGAAGAAAGGTATTTCCACTGAGTAGGTCTTTGGTCTGCAAAATCCTATTATGCGATCTCCAGCGTCATTTCTATCAGTGAGGCCGTTTGTCCAACTACTGATCTTTGTTTCCAACAGTTGCGTTCTGATCACCAGTAATTGTCAATGCATCTTAACTGCATGTTTGATCAATTTCAGACAGCAGAAATTGGTAGAAGTCTTTATAATTTCTTCATCTTTGGCATTAGTAGTTGATGCATAAATTTGAGTAATACTTGTATTAACTGGTCTTCCTCGTAGGCATATGGATATTATCCTGTCACTGACAGCATTGTACTTCAGGATAGATCTTGAAATGTTCCTTTTGGTGATGAATGTGACGCCATTCCTCTTCAATATGTCATTCCTGGCATAATAGACCATATGATTGTCTGATTCAAAATGGCCAATACCAATCCATTTCAGCTCACTAATGCCTAGGATATCTATCTTCAAGCGTTCCATATTATTTTTGACAACTTCCAACTTTCTTAGATTCATACTTCGTAGATTCCATGTTCCGATTATTAATGGATGTTTGCAACTCTTCTCATTTTGAGTCATGAGAAATTATGAAGTAAAAGATCTGAAAAGAAGATTTCAAAGGGTGGCTCCAGAAGAGTATAAAGTATTGTAATGAAATGTACAAAGACCTGGAGTTAGAAAACCAAAACGGAAAAACATGTTTGGCATTCTCAAGCTGAAGAAAAAATTCAAGCCTCAAGTTGCAATATTAAAGGATTATATGGGCAAAATATTAAGTGATGCAGGAAGCATCAACAGAAGATTTTCTAGAAAGAGTACATAGTCACTGTGCCAAAAAGAATGGGTTGATGTTCAACCATTGCAGGAGGTAGCATATGATCAAGAACTGATGGTATTGAAGGAAGAAGTCTAAGCTGCACTGAAGGCTTTGGTGAAAAACAAGGCTTCAGGAATTAACGAAATACCAATTGAGATGTTTCAACAATAGATGTTCTATCACTCATCTATGCCAAGAAATTTGGAAGATAGCTACCTGGCCAACCAAGTGGAAGAGATCCATATTTGTGCCCTTTCCAAACAAAAGTGACCCAACAGAATGCAGAAATTATTGAACAATATCATCAATATCACATACAAGTAAAATTTTGTTAAAAATAATTCAAAAATGATTGCAGCAGTACATCGACAGGGAACTGCCAGAAATTCAAGCCGGATTCAGAAGAGGACATGGAACAAGGAATATCGTTACTGATATCAGGTGGATCTTGGCTGAAAGCAGAGAATACCAGAAAGATACTTCCCTATGTGTATTGACTATACAAAGGCATTCAACTGTGTGGATCATAACAAATTATGGATAACATTGTGAAGAATGGGAATTCCAGAACACTTAATTTTGCTCATGTGGAACCTGTACATAGACCAAGAGGCAGTCTTTCGAACAGAACAAGGGGATGCTGCGTGGGTTAAAATCAGGAAAGGTGTGCGTCACAGTTGTACCCTTTCACCGTACTTACTCAGTCTGTGTGCTGAGCAGATTATCCGAGAAACTGGACTATATGAAGAACACAGCATTAGGATTGGAGGAAGACTCACTAACAACCTACAGTATACAGATGACACAACCTTGCTAAAAGTGAAGAGGACTTGAAGTACTTATTGATGAAGATTAAAGACTACAGCCTTCAGTATGGATTACACCGCAACATAAAGAAAACAAAAGTCCTCACAACTGGACCTGTAAGTAACATCATGATAACAGAGAAAATATTGAAGTTGTCAAGGATTTCATTTTACTTGGATCCACAATCAATGCCCATGGAAGCAGCAGTCAAGAAATCAAACAATGTATTGCATTGGACAAATCTGCTTCAAAAGACCTCTTTAAAATGTTAAAAAGCAAAGATGTCACTTTGAGGACTAAGGTGCACCTGACCCAAACTGTGGTATTTTCAGTCCCCTCATATGCATGTGAAAGCTGGACGATGACTAAGGAAGGTGGAAGAAAAATTGATACCTTTGAGTTATGGTGTTGGCAAAGAGTGTTGAATATGCCATGGACTGCCAGAAGAATGAACAGATCTGTTTTGTAAAAACTACAGCCAGAATGCTCCTTAGAAGGGGGGATGGTGAGACTTTGTCCCACGTACTTTGGCCACCTTATCAGGAGGGTCCAGTCCCTGGAGCAGGACATCATACTTGGTAAAGTAGAGGGTCAGCAAAAAAGAGATAGACCCTCAACAAGATGGATTGACACAGTGGCTGCAATAATAGGCTCAAACATAGCAACGATTGTGAGGATGGTACAGGACCAGGCAGCACTTCGTTCTATTGTACATAGGGTCGATATGAGTCAGCTGACTCAGTGGCACCTGACAACAACAACATGGTGTTTTTTGGCCAAGGTAGGGTTTTTTGTTTATGTGTTTGTTTTATTTTTATTAATATAGTCAAATTTATTAATCTTTTATTGCATCTGGATTTTGAATGATGGTAAAAAAGCCTTTCCATACTCCCAGGTGATAGAGAACTTCTGGAATACTTTTTTGAAGGGGAGTGTGTGTATCAAAAACCTCAAAAAATCTCCTGTACACTTGATGATTCTATTTCCAGGAAAATAGATATCCTGAAGAACAAATACGAAATGTTGTACAAACAAGAATGTTGTTCTCAGCATTCTTTAAAATTGGAAACAACATGTCCACTAGTGGGGGATTGGTTAGATTAGTTCTCAATCTTATCAGAACCAGTAATTTCTTTTTATAATATTTTTAAAGCCTCTTTTAATATTGGGTAATGAAATACATAGATAATATAGCATACACTTAATATGTAAGTGTATAACAATATATAAAATTATGTGTGATTCTAAAAAAATAAACATGCTCTATGATCCAAAGCAGAAGTAAACAGGAAGTAACTTCTAATAAAATAATGCAGTTTATAATCAAATAACATGTATTTCAGTATATTTAGGCATGGCTACAGTAGAAAACGTAATGGCTTAAGTAGTCAGATGCTTGCACCCATTTCTATCACTGTGAGTCTTACAAACCAAATGCAGAATGATCCAGATGTATTGTACTGGTGATTCAGAAATACCACAAGTTTGAATAACTCCTGGTAAAGTTCTGAAAAAAGCAGAATACAGTCTTCTCTAGAATTATAATACATGGAATTGCCTTCCTAGAAAAGTCTTTATAGTAAAACTGTCAAAAATATTTTGTGTTATATTGCAGTTAGGTTCTAGGCTCATGTAATTATGAACAGCTTTTTCACCTGCCTGAATGTCTAGTGGGACATATGAAAGTTGTGCAGGACACAAACCAATTCTGTTTTACAGGACTGTCTTGAGCATTGCAAGGTTTCTAGCCACCCTCGTGCCTGCCTGCTAAATGCCAGTAGAGCTTCTCCGTCATTGTGGCAACCAAAAAGCACCTCCTCATATTTCCAAAAATGCCCTCCTAGGAGGCAGTACCTCTGTTGAGAACCACTAGGTTAGATAATTGATAGCAAACTAAACCAAACCAATTGCTGTTGATTTGATTCTGACCCATTGCAACCCTGTAGGACAGAGTAGAACTGTCCCATAGGGTTTCCAAGGAGCAGGTGGTGGATTCGAACTGCTCACCTTTTAGTTAGCAGCTGAGCTCTTAACCATTGTGCCACCAGAGCTAGCCATGTAATGTTACTCATCCATTAAAAAGAACGAGCAAGATCTATGCTGTCATGAAAAGGTGTCCACAATATATTGTCAAGTAAAAAAAGCAGGCTACAAAACATGTATGATTCCTACTCACAGCAACCCTGTATGACGGAGTAGAACTGCCCCATAAAGTTTCCTAGGAGCAGATCACCAGGTCTTTTCTCCCACAGAGTGGCCGGTGGATTTGAACCGCTGACCTTTTGTTTAGCAGCCAAGCGCTTAACCATTGCAACACCAGGGATCCTTACAAAATGTGTATAGCGCCCGACTTTTGTTTAATACACGTGCACACACACAGAAGAAGGGCTGTAAGAACATCGGAATGTTAATGGTGAACATTTCTGGGTAGTGGGATTGTGGATGATTTATACTTTATACCTTTATGTCTAAAATTTTAACAACTATAAATCTGGGTTGCTTTTATAATTGTTTTTGGACCTGAGAGTTTAAAAGCTCTTTACTAAAATGTGGTATATTCATGTAATGGAATATTATTCAGCCATAAAAAGGAATGAAAAACTGATACATGCTACAGTGTGGATGAACCTGGAAAACATTAAGTGAAAGAAGTCGGATATAAAGGGTCACATATTGTATTATTTCATTTATGTGAAACATCCAGAATAGTTAGTCCGTACAGATAGAAAGCAGATTGGTGGTTTGCCAAAGGCTGAAGGGAGAGCATGGTGGATAGTGACTGCTTAATAGGTACAGGGTCCCTTGTGGGGTGATGAAAATGTTTTGGAACTAAATAGAGATGATGGTTGCACAACATTGTGAATGTATTAAGTGCCCGCCTGAATTGTGTACTTGAGAATGGTTAATTTTATGTTTTGTGAATTTTACCTCAATTTTAAAAAAAGACTCTTTATTCTGAGTAGTGGCTGATGGTTTTTTTTTTTTTTTTTGAGAAGTTTGAGGAAATAAGAGCAAACTTAAGTCAGTAAAATGATAGGAAGTAAGGAAGAGGGTAATTTGGTAAAAATTGGCATCCAGCGGTTAATATTAAGTAATTTTCATTCTTCTCTGTCGCAATTTAAAATGGGAAAAGTACAAAGTATGTATGAATCTTTTATGGGAAAAATTGAAAAATAAAACAGGAGAAATAGGTAGCTACTGCCAGAACGAGTACATTTTTTACCCCTGTCATTTTCCTCCAGGTCTTCATTTAGAAGCAACTAAAAAGAATAATCCCCACTTGGAGGAGAAAGAGTTGCCTTGGAGAGTGTTTCTTGAACTTTAGGGAAGAAAATGCTATTACAGAATGTGAGAAATCTTGCCTCAGGCTAAACAGATAAAATCCCTTCATCAACCTTCGAAGCCTGTGTTTCCTTACACTCCTGCCGTTGATCACAGAGAACAATTTACTAAATTGCCCTGACTCCAGAGAGGCAGAGTTTGGGACACCAGGGACACACATATCTGCATCTTTTGGCTTTAGAGAGTTTGGATTGACATACTGCTGTCGTTGGAACTGAGGAAGGTCTACTATATTCAGTGTTGAGCATGGGAAAAAGGGAGGGAGAGACTTTCCTGAATTTAAATCCCAACTCAAATATAAGATAATGTATTCCATGACATGTATTTAAAGGAGTTTTTTTTTTCTCTTTTTATCATGAATTTAAAACGTATTTTTTAAAAATATTGAAACAACACTACAGTGATTACTTGCATGCCATGCCCATCCCTAGATTCAACAATTGCTAACGTTTTGTCAGATTTGCTTTATCTGTATGTGTGTTGTGTAGGTGTGTGTCCATTTTTTCCCTCTGACCTGAACCACTGGAAAATAAGTTGCTGGCATCATGACAGTTCGAGTTAAAGCTTGTGTTTGTAAATTTCTCTGCAGGGGCCATTCTACTTAAATACTGTTTAAAGTAGTGTACTTGACGTGGGAAGGCACAAAATTGCCCTAAAGTAGAAAGTAGCATGATTTTTGTTTTTTTCTTATTTGGAATGAGTTCACCTTGTCTCCAGAAACTTTTTAGCACAGCTCACTGCCTGTGTAGTTTGCAGATTTTCACCTTCTTGTGCTTAAAATAATTATACCATGTTTTGAAGCTAGTATATTTGTTTTTTCTTTGTTCTAGGTGATCCCTCTGATAAGCCACCTTGCCGAGGCTGCTCCTCCTACCTCATGGAGCCTTATATCAAGTGTGCTGAATGTGGGCCACCTCCTTTTTTTCTCTGCTTGCAGGTAACTCAATAAGGAGAGCTTAAGTTTTATAGATATAGTAAATTCAGAGTTTACTGTGGATTGCTCAGGAGAGCCATACCTTATTAATTCTGTTCCTTTCAGTCAGTCCTCCACCACACATTTTACCGGTGAAAAATTAGAGAACAGAGCGGTGGACGAGACAGAATATTAAATATTCCACATCTCTAGCAACTTAATGCTTAACACTGTTTTTGCAGGTGGGTTTAAAGTATTGGGACTGCAGGAAACAGCTGGAGGACTGTTCCTCCTGATAGCATCTGTGTCACTTTTTATTGTCCTGTTGAGTGATATCTGGGCAGGTGACAAACAAGGGAACAAACCATGTTGTGGATGATATGATAATACTAATTATAAGTGCTTACCCTGTGCAGGCACTATTCTGAGTACTTTACATGAATTAACCCTCATAATCATCAGTACAAACCCTATGAGGTAAATATTATTATTTCAATTTTATAGATAAAGAAATTCAGGCAAAGAAAGGTTAAGTGACTTACCCAAGGTCACACAGCAAATACTGTATTTTATAAGATCCAAGATGCCATCGATTATTTCAGAAGTTTTAAAATGTGTAAAAGTGCCTCCATTATAAGATGAATCCTGATTTCAAAGTTTTAAAATAAGAAAATAAAGTATGCCTTAGAATTGCTGAGATAGGGCAGGTATAAAACAGGGATTCAAATGTAAGCAGTCTAATTCCAGGCCTTGTGTTCTTATCAGAGGAGTTGTCCTAGAAAAAAGTGTTTTTTTCATGTTGCTTTTTTCTCTTTGAGGGCCACTGAAAAGCTGTGATCATGAATATACTATCCTATTGCAGCTGCAGACAAGATTAAATGAATTCTTCGTAACAAGAGTAGAGTACCCATAAACCATCTCCTGTCTTGTTAGAAAGCATTTCAAAAAGTAGCTTGTTGGTAACTTAATTTCCCTTTTTGTTTTGCAGTGTTTTACTCGAGGATTTGAGTACAAGAAACATCAAAGTGATCATACTTACGAGATAATGGTAATGATAAAATTGCATGGAATGTCCATTCATTTTTCAAGTATCATACTGGGAATGTGTCTTTGTTCTGTCTCCAAGTATCTTTTTTTTTTTTTAATCTCTTCTGAATTTTGTCATCATTACCCAATAAATTTTTTATACTTTTGTGGCTCTGCTAAGGCATTTAATTCCAAAAATAGTTTTATATACTCAGATTTTTGTTTCAAATTTTAAAGTAATTTAAAGGAAATACTTTTTGAAATTTACTAATATGAAGAGGTAGGCTCCTTTTTAGGCTTGCTGATAAACATATAGCAAATATGTTGTTACTGTGTTTTGGTTAATAGTTATTTGTATATCGTTTATGTGAGCAGTGGTGAAGTTTGTGTCTAGTCAATCCCTTTGCCTTGGGAAATTAGTTACCTTCTGAGAGTTAAGCTATAAAATGAACAGACAGCAAATGAGATAATTAGTACATAGAATCACTTTGACAAGGCAGACTGATTTTTAGGCCAGAGTAAGACTTGGCTGTAATTTGATTAATTGTCTTGCCACCTGTAAAGAAAGGTTGAGAGGCAGATGTTGATGGTATTCCTTCTAAGGTCTGGCTTGGGGAATGGGTGCACTAATAAGCCAAAGTGCGTATCTGATCTGCTTGAAGATATATATACCTTTGCCAAGATAGTTTTGTCAGTTACCAGAGCATATTAAGCATATAGCTAAATCTCCTAGTTCACCAAGCAGTTTTCTCACATTTGGTTTCCCACATAGTTTTTCTTATAGGAAGGAATGCTGGCGGGTATCTGCTTGACAATAATCTCACATTGTAGATTAATCTTTTGGCACTGTGTTAGTTTTCTATTGCTACTACTATCCCAAATTACCAAAAATTAAGTGGCTTAAAATACGTTTATATCTCACAGTTCTGTAGAAGTTTGGTAGGCCTGGCTGGTTTGCTCTAGGTTCCACAAGGCTGAAATCAAGGTGTTGTCAGGTCTTAGGCCCTTATCTGGAGGACCCGGGGGAGAATCTACTTCCAGGTTTATTCAGGTTTTTGGCAGAATTCATTTCCACGTGGTTGTAGGAGCTGAAGTCCCGTTTCCTTACTGCCTGTTAGCTAGGAGTCACTCTCAGATTCTAGAGGCCGCCCACATTCCCTGACTCCTGTGTCCCTTTCCCCAGCTTCAAAGCAAGCAACAACAAGGAATCCTCCTCACGCTTAGAATCTTTCCTGCCTCTTCTTCAACTGAATCTCTCCGACTGACTCTTCTGCTGCTCTCTTACTTTGAAAGGCTCATGTGATTACATTGGACCCACCTGGATGATCCAGGCTAATCTCCCTATTTTAAGATCAGCTGATTAGTAACCTTAATTCCATCTGCAGAGTCCCTTTGCCGTAGTATCTAGTTAGTGTTTGATTGAATAACCAGGAATTCTACCTACCACAGAAATGTAATGTATCCACTTCAGTTTCTTAAAAATCCCTTTAGAAAGGGCTGATCAGCATCTCTGAATATGATCATTTTTGAAGTTTTGTTAAGATGAGTTTCTAGGCCTGTAGTGCTGAGAGTCAGATCTGCAACCATAATGAATTAAAGAAATGCTACATAGTAGAGTTCTTGGCAGCCGATTGGCTAGCATTTCCATACCTCTCTTTAAATACCTTCCATCTTTTAATTAATATCTTCACTAATTACAAGACTTAATATAATTCTTCTTTTTGTTAATTTCAAGGTCAGTGAGGAGTTCGGGGAGTGTGGTCAAAGTAGTGAGGCTTTAAGTTCATTTCACCAAGGTTGTTAGATCTTTAGAAAGCTCATCTAGTCTTCCCATTTTGCAGAAGAATGTCTAGAACCAGGAGGCAAATTTATTCATTTTAATTGTGAAAATAATCCCTTAAGGGATAATTTAGTATAGCTTGGGTAGGTTGGTGAGTCGTGCTTATCCACTGTAAGAAAATTGACCATGGGCTCTCTTTAGCTGTTCTGGGCACCATGTCTTCTTAATGCTGAAGGCACTGACAAAGTTTCACTCTAAGTCCACTTGATTCTTCTGATTACATCATCCTTTTCTCACATATTCAACACTCATACAAACACATTTTAGAATTCTATACTTTGGGGAACTTTCGAGGGTTATACTCCTTCCCTTTTCTTTTTTTTTGGCCTGTGTTATCTATTCCCAGTGAATCTTTCCTTCTAGAGTGATGATCAAATTTTGTCTTTCTACACATGAAGCCACTGAAAGCTTGAGTTTTTGCATATGAAGCCTCAGATAACTTTAAATGGTTTTTAGTACTTCTGTCATCTCACAGTGCTGTATTTTTGGGAGTTACTCATGCTATGGTGGGTGGTGCATTAATCAAGATTTCTAAGTTCTGTGCCTATTTTTGTCTTGTTTAATTCTTAGAACCTTGAACAAGTCAAGGCAGCTCCTTCTGCCACGCCCTCTATACCAGTGGTTCTTAAACTTTAGTGCATAATCACCTGCGAGCTTGTTAAAATGTAGACTTCTAGGCCCTGCTCTTAGAGGTTCTGGTTCAGTAGGGCTGGAGTTTGGTCCAGGAATTGAATAACATTGATTCAACTTTTTAAAAAACTGCCTTATGCCTTTTTTGGGGGAGGGGTGGGGGTATAGAAAGTTTTTCTTGTTTGTCTCACAGTAAAGGTGATAAGGGCTCATTATGTAATGATTATTTAATGTTCTAAAATACGATTTTGGAAATAACATGGGCTCTTCAACTAGTATGTGAGTTGTCATGTTTATGTTTGTGTAGTACTTGTCTCTGGGTTGTGCAGATGGTTAAGTGCTGGACTACTGACTGAAAGGTTGGCAGTTCAAACCTACCCAGAGGTACCTGGAAAGTAAGGCCTGGCAGTGTGCTTCTGAAAGGTCACAGCCTTGAAAATCCTGTGGAATTCAGTTCTACTCTGTAACACATGGGTTCACCATGAGTTAGAATCAACTTGACAACAACTAACAATAGCAACAAAATAGTACTTGTCAGATTGAGAGTGATTATTATAAACTGAATATAGATGTAGATTCTGGAATTTTTTTTTAATCTCATGCCTCATGTACTAACCAGCAACCAGTTCCTCTTGAGTCAATTCTGACTGTACTAGGCATATACATAGTAAATGCTCAGCTAAAAATGTGTTGCTTATTGGTAATGTAATTTCACAAATCACCAGAGACTTTGTCATTAAAAAAGATACAATAATTTCTAAATGTCTGTGTAATCTGAAGACCTATTGTGTCACTTTTTAAAAAAGTTTTTACTGTAGTAAATTTCAAACACAAAACTAGAGAGAATGGTGTTTTGGTTTCTGTTGTTGCGTAACAGCAATAAGTAACTTAAGTAACTTAAAATAACAACCATTTTATTATCTCCCACAGTTCTGTGGATCAGGAATTCACTCGGGGCACAGTGAGGGTGGCTGTGCTCCACATGACATGCTAGGGCTGGAAGTCCAAGAGGCATTTTTCACACACGTCTGGCACCTCAGTTAGAACGGCTAGAATTGGTTGGAGGTTAGCTAGAATGCCTTAACTGCCTGAGGCCTTGGTTCATCTCCACGTGGTCTTAGTGCCTTTCCATTTCCATGTGGCCTCTTCACATGAGCTTTCTGGCAAGGAGGCTAGATTTCTTACGTAGTAACTCAGGCCTTCCCAAGAGCACAGAAGTGGAATCTACCGAGTCTTCTTAAGGAGGAATCACAGGTCCACCCCATATTAAAAGGGAGGGACCACACAAGGGTATGAATTCTAGGAGTTCATTGGGGGTCACTGATGTAACCAGCTACCACACATAGTATAACAAATTCCCGTATATCTATCACTTGTTCTTAAAATTATCAGCTCATGACTAATCTTGTTTCATGTAGACCCCTCAGCCCCCACACACCCAGATTATTTTGAAGCATATCCCCCCAAAATCATGTCATTTCATTTGTAAATGTTTCATTAGATCTTTCTAAATTTAGGTTATTCCATTCACTTTGCACATTTACCCAATCATCTCATAAAGACTTTTTTAACCCCTGAAGCAATCACTGTTCTGATTTCTATCACCGTAGATCAGTTTTGCCTGTTCTAGAACTTCATCTGAGTGGAATCGTACTACTGTATGTATTCTTACCATTTCTGGCATCTTTCATTCAGCGTGTTTTTGAGATTTATTCTTGATGTTGTGTTTGTTAATAGTTCATTCCTTTTAAATCCTGAGTAATATTCCATTGTACGAATATATCACAGTTTATCCATTCTTCTGTTGATGGACATCTGAGTTTTCCCCAGTTTTTAGCAATTATGAATAAAAATGCTGTGAACATTTTTTGTATAGGCTTCTTGTGGATATATTTTCATTCTTTTTTTTTTTTTTTGGTTAAATACCTAAGTGAAATTGCTGAGTTGAGAGTAAATGATTGCTTAACTTTTAAGAAATTGTCAGAAAGTTTCCCAAAGTGGTTGTGTCATTTTACACTTCTACCAGCAATGTTTGAGAGTTCTCCAAACTTCTTCACATTCTTATCAATATTTAGTGTTGTTAGTTTCATTCATTTTAGCTATTCTAGTGGGTGTGTAGTGGTATCATAAATATATATATTTTTTCTTTTTGCAGTTCTAATTAGGATAGAAATAAGATCCATACATTGCAATTAGTTGCCTCTTACATATGTTCTGTTCTGTGAGTTCTCCCTCCATCTCTCTGTCTCTGTGTTTCATTTCTTATAGTTTATTTGATTTTTAAACAGTTTGATTGTTTATCTTATAGCTGTTACTACAGTCTGGATTTTGCTGATTATGTTCCTCTGTCTTCTGTGTTTCCTGAAAATTGGTAGTTACATTTAGAGGCTACATCAAATTCAGGTTTGATTCACCCATTTATGATCATTGCTTAAATCTGTTAATCATTGGGGGCTGCAAAATAGTGATCTTTTATGTCTATCTGTAAAAACAGCTTGGGGGCACTATCTGACCTCCTCCAACCCCACAAGGGGGAAGGAGAACAAAGATCAACAGTACAAGGCTGAGTCCCATGAAGTGGAGGCCAGACAAGCCTCCTCTCTAGACCATCTTTACTGATTCTGACACCAGCTGCTCCTCGCACAGCACTCTCCTTCTCTGCTAGGTTCAGTAACTCAGTGCAGTGGCCATACAGAACTCACAGACCATATTCACAATTATGAGGTTTATTAGGGAAGTAACAGTTACAGTTCAGGCTCAGGAACACTCAGGATACAGTTTTCCCATCAGGACAGCCTCTTCCCAGCCGTGCTCGGAGACATGCCTCTCCCTGGCCCTTGGCCTCTGCCCAAAGGCACTCAGCTTTCTCTCTCTGTGGGCTGGGAAGCTCACCTCCCGTCTACTGCTGCCAGGTCTCTCCTTCCTTGGTGGTGGTGGTGGTGGGCTCCTCCTCTCTACTCTGGAATTGGCTCTCTTTTAAGGCAACCTGACCCATCCCCTTGGTAGGCCACAATTACCCTGTCACACAGTCACCTGGGTGGGAGTTACAAGACCATGGATGGAAAGGCAACACACAAAAGTAATTAGTCCCAGCATACTATCTTTCCTTTAAATTTATGATTCGAATAATTCTAGAAAAAGAAACTTTTCATCATTATTTATTTGATCACCTTGAAGTAGAGTTTGTACAGGAAAGACAGGAGAAATGCTTGATCATTTCCCTTTTTTACTACTTTAAAAACATGAATTGGTTCTCTAGCATTCTCCAAAGGTTTAAAATATTTGATATGTTTCAGTTCTTTGCAGTTATTATCCTTATTGCTGCTCAGAATGTTTCCTTTTTGGTTAGTGGGAGTCCTCTATAAGTTGGCTCCTGCATTCTTTTGACATGACCCTTGTATTATTTGCTTTCTGCTGTAAGAAGATGCTCCAGACTTGTTTTGTACTTTTCCTAACTCGGACCTGGAATCAACCTTTTCTTTAAGGGGCCTTGGTTCCTCTTAGTAGGAAATGGTACTTAGAGAGTGCAAACTGGGCACTAGAGGTGCTCATTGCTACTGGGCTAGTCGTTGTTTCTAGAATTGTTTCTGGACATTTTCGTGGTTAGAGTTAGGAATTTTTTTGTTTGTTAAGATAAAATACATCATGAGTTCATACTAATACTTTGAATTCAAATTCAGGACTATAAGGTTTTGTTTTCGCTTTCGTTTTTTTAAATAACCACATAGTTCTTACACCTATATCTTTTTTTCCCCATGCTAAAATCCCACTTAGCAATAATGCCAACATAATCACTTATTTGCTTTACCTCATAACACATTCACATACAATAATTTCAGAATAACTATACCAACACTACTGAAAACAGTTTAAGTTTTTTTTTTTTTGTTGGGGGGAGGGTCAGTTCTTTTTGTTCATAAGGTATAGTCCACTAGGGATATATAGTCAAATTAATGTGTTTTAAAGTCATTTGGAATAGTTCCTTTCTGTGTGTTTTTGCCTTCATATTGATTCACAGGCTTATTTGTTACAGTGTGTTTTTGATTGTTAGGGATTGTGTTTTTAAAATTTTATTTTACTATATAATTTTGTGTAATTATATGTTTTCTAAGTCAAATCTGTAAAATGAGGAATATTCAGAAAGATCTAGCTTCTATCCTTGTCCTTTCCACCATTCCCTCCCACCCCTCTAATACACACACGCATTTCTATTTGCTTTTTCCTCTTAGCTAAATGAGAGCATGCCAGAATATTTATCTCTACCTTAGTACTAAGTTTAAAAAATATATATTTCTGCATGAGATGCATGGTATTTGTGAGAGATACTTGTTGGAGACCTTTGTAGCTGATGGTGCAAATAGGAATGTGGGAGGTAGACAACTGATAAGTATGTATGTTAGGTACCTCTCAATACAACGAGAGTGACAGTCATTAAAACATAAACTAGTTCTACAGTTGGGTTCCTGGGTTCTATTTCTATCTCTGTTCTTAGGCAAAATTTTTTTCTCCCTAGACCTCAGATTTTCCTGTTCTTGATCCCAGCTGGACTGCTCAAGAAGAAATGGCCCTTTTAGAAGCTGTCATGGACTGTGGCTTTGGAAATTGGTGAGAGCTTGGTGATGAGGGTTATCCCACCCTAGTGGGCTCAGGAAAGAAGCCACTGTTGAAGGGTAAAGGGTAAAGCCTTGAAAAGAGGAACTTGGGAGCCATATGTTTCTTTCTTACTGACCCATTATTTAAAGACAAGTCCTCTTCCCTTCTGTATATTATTTTCTAGGGCTGCAGTGCCTCACAGGGATATGGAATGCCTAATGATCTATGACTAGGCAGCTCTAAAAGGTCACTCTGAATGTATCAACATTGGGAAGGTTGGGTGTTCCTTTCTGAATATAGGGGAAGTTTAGACTTATCAAATATGCTTTTATATGATTTTTTATTGGCTGTAGATGCCCTAGTCATTTAAAAGAGTCAGACTTGAGGTAGATGGCAATAGCTTACCTCAGATTCAAGTTTCATAGGCTCCTTATTAGCATTTTTTGTCTTTAACTTTCAAACACCTGCCTGAGTCGAAGCTTGGCAGAATTGACTGGTTCTCAAAGCTCTTGCCTTAGGAGTAAACACTACTTAATGATATCAGCACTTTCATTTTTACCTTTTGGGAGCACTTTCACACAGATGATCTCATTTTATGAACTAGATAGTGGAGGCATCAGTAAGTATATTTTGTTCATGAACAGTCTGAAGCTGAGGGAGTTAAAATGGTTTCACATGATCACATAGCTTATTAGTGAAGGACTCTTAACTAGATCCTCCCTGTCCTGATTTCCTAGTGTATATAATTTTTCCTTATATTAATCGGAATATATTATGTTACTTCCCTTATGACCTGGGCCCTGAGGAAGGAGACCTGAATTCCATTCACATTTTGCTTATATTCATTCATTAAACATAAAATATTGTGTACTATGGGAAATACCAAAGAAAGTAGAAAAAGTGAGGAGCTTGCTAGTCATCTTTGGCCTGGTTTTTTATTTTTTGCTTGACATTCTAATTCTCCAAAATGACGTAGTCCTCCCTGCCCCCCTTCCCTCATAGCAGACCACATAAAAGACTGTTAACTGCCTCTCTGCTCATTTTGGGTAAGGCATTAAGCTGGATGGTGAGGGGGGCTGTAGCTAAGAATTTAGACATGGATCCAGCCCTCAAGAAGTTTGTAGTCTATTAGGAAAATCAAAATAGGTGTACAAATGGTTGAAGTACACAAAGCAGAGCATAGTTATACCTTAGGAGAAAAACAGGTAGAATACTGTGGAAGACAGAGGCTGAGGCAGGGACTTTGAGAGATTTCACCTCTACCTCTTCATCATCTGGGCTAGGAGTGAGAGGTTTTGTGTACAGATTCTGACTTTGTCACTTGCTAGCTTTCTATTCTAGAACAAGTTTCTTAACTTTTTTGGGACTCATTTTTCCTTTTGTTAAATTGAGATAGTAATAATACCCACACCACAGAGTTAATACTAGGATTAACCTAAATGTATGTTGTGAATGTTTCTAGTTCAGAGTCTGGCAATAGTAGAGGCTCTAGTAAAAAAAAGTTTGTTCATGTGAAATGGTTTGTAAACTATAAAACACTGCAAATATAAAACCATATGTATATTTTTAATGTTCTGAAGTGGTTTAATATTTATAGCAGTTCTTTCCATATGGACTAACTCACAGAGAAATTTATAAATTTTCTAGTGATTCTTCTTTCTTTTGGTTGAAAAGAGAACTTTTTAGATATCATTTCTATATCTTGGAATAACAAGATTTGGAATGTCAGATTACATTAATACTAGGCTTATATTTGTCTCATTGTTTTACTGGTATCTTCTTGATACCAGCTTGGAGGTATCAGACTCCAGATGTTATATGGAAAGAACAAACTATGCTTTTAGCATTATGCGTAAATGAAAGCACTGTTTCCTTCTTTCTTTTTCCCACTCCTCCTCTAGGCAGGATGTAGCCAATCAGATGTGTACCAAGACCAAGGAGGAGTGTGAGAAGCACTATATGAAGCATTTCATCAATAACCCTCTGTTTGCCTCTACCTTGCTGAACCTGAAGCAAGCAGAGGAGGCAAAAACGGCTGACACAGCCATTCCATTTCACTGTAAGTACCTGCTTATTTTGGTGTGAGATACTTAGTTCATTCTTAGGCCCTGTTTCGGTATCAGATAAATAGTGATTTGATGTCTTGGACAGCTAAAAAGCTAATGGAAGATAGGAGAAGTTGGCATGACAGTTATTGAGAGTCAGTTCCATAATGTGGCAGGGTGGGAACGTATCCCAGGGATCAGAGTTCTGTACTGGACGCAGGGTGCCTGGAGCCATTGTGTAGTTCTACCCATTCTCAGTGCTTAAGCATATCAGTTAACTTTAATGCTTGCTTCTGCAAGATGAGATGTCCAAAAAGGGCCATCCCTTTCATGCTGTTCTAAAGATGAGCCTTTTTGCAATTCCTTTGGAGAGTTTGTGATCATAGATATTAGTTACTTAAGAGAGCCCAATATTTGATTAATTATTATTAATCACCCCAGTATTAAGTCCAAGAAGCAATTTGTTACTGTTGTTCACTTGATTGTGGCAGTGATGGCAAACTTTTTTTTCGCCTAATCTCATGTGGCTGAGGGACCCATGGGACTTTTAACAAAACATAATAAAAAACATGATGAATTATAAACAGACATCTTTCCTGAATGACTCCCAGAGCATAAGTAATGAAATGTGAATGTTTCCTCTCCCTCCTCCCTTTCCTCATAGTCCCTAGAAATAGTTTTAAAGCTGACTAATCTGGAGTCTCATGATACCCCCTATTTGCATAGCACTTTGGATGTTAGTTTCTACTCTGTTTCCACACCTATTAGACCCTTTTTTCCTCAGAGCAACCCAGTGAGATGGGCAGAGCAAGTGGTCTCATTTTATCCATGAGGAAACTGAAGTTCAGAAGGTTAAATAATTTGCACAAGGTCCTGGGACTAGTGGATGTTAGAGTTAGGACTCAGTTCCAGTGTTTTTTGCCTCTCAGTTGGATAAGATTTGTAAACTGAAATTGTTCCTAAGGGGGTAAGAGAACTGAAGAAGACAGGGTAAATACTTTGGTTCTATAATATTAAAAGAAAAGGTCCTTGGCTTCCTTTCATGTTATCATTATTGTTCGGTGCTGTCAAGTTGATTCTGATTCATAGCGACCCCATGTGACAGAGTAGAACTGCCCCATAGGGTTTTCTTGGCTGTAAGTTTTACTAAGCAGATCTCCAGGTCTTTCTCCCATGGAGCTACTTGGTTTGTTCAAACTGCCAGCCTTTACATTAGTAGCTGAGTGTTTAACTGTTGCACTACCAGGGCTCCTTCCTTTTATGTTAAGAAAGCAAAAATCAGAGGTAAGGCCCCCATATTTATTTAGAGGATTCCCTAAGTCTTCTTTTCCTTTTTAAGGAATCAATCTGTATTTCCATAATACCTTAATATCTCTTTCACTTTTCCATTCATAAAAACCTTTTCAATTTTTATTAATTCTCTTAGAAACTTTCTGACTCCAAACAAAAATACTTCAGGATGTAGATGAAGACTATCTCTGTGTCACTTTTTCATACTAGTATTTTATTAAGTAGCTAAGAAAAACTCTAAATTCTTCACAGCTGCAGATGACCCTCCCCGACCTACCTTTGACTCCCTGCTTTCTCAGGACATGGCAGGATACATGCCAGCTCGAGCAGACTTTATCGAGGTAGGAGAAACTTGTTTTTAGCACAAGCACAAGATATTTATTTCTAATGAGGTTTATCTCTCTTGTCCATAGGCTCCATACCACTGTAAGGAGATTTTCAAGGCAATGTAATTTGTAGGGCCTTAGGCAGCCACATTTTCTTCTATTTGAGGGCCTTTTCTCATTTGTAAACATTTCATGTGTGGAACAATAAAGGTTCTTCAGACCAAGAATCTATTTCTCAAGTAGCATTAGTGTTGGCTCCTGCTTCTTCAGTAGGTATGGGATTTCTGCAGTCTGGTTCACGTTCCACACCTACGGGGTTTCAGGGTTGTTACATTGTATCAGAGGTTGGCAAACTTTTTCTGTACAGAGCCAGATAGTAAATGCTTTAGGTTTTGCAGGCCATACAGTCTCTGTTGCAACTAAACTTTGCCAGTATGGTGCAAAAGCAGCCATAGATAATATATAAACAAATGAGTGTGCCCGTTTTCTAGTAAAAACTTTATTTATAGAAACAAGCAGTGGGTTGTATTTGGCCCATGGGCCCCAGTTTGCTGACCCCTGTACTGTATCCAGAAAGATACAAGGAATGGTGAATATTTATAAAAACTACATGTTCCTCATCGAGCCATGAAATTAAGATTGTGTGAATATACTCAAAAGTCTCTTGATTTATTGTCTTAAGATCCACAACTATAGTGCTACTGGAGTTAACTTGAGAATTTATTAATAAACTACAGTTTTGCCATCCATACTCAGGTCAGCATTTTATCATGGCTGGTGATAGTGCAGAGCTACCCTATAGACACCACTCCCCTCTTCGAATTGTACTCATTGACTAGAAGATGAACAGATCTACCCATTAAACTGCCTAAACAATATTATTGAATAAATAGAGCACTCAGAAGGTAGTAAAAGGTAGATGAATTCATGCAGACATTTTTTTTTTACCCCCAAATACTGGAAAGCCTGGTCAAAGTTAAGTTTTCTCAAGAATGAAGGGACTACTTTTAATTTTTAGAACAACAGGTTTGGCTTTATTCTTGAACTTATAATTATTCTGATTTTTGCTGTCACTACTGCCTGAAAGTCTCAGATTTTTCCCATGACTTTCTGTTACTTGTAGAAGCATCCTGGCCTTTTATCCCATTCACTATTTTTTAAAATAATTTATTTATTTTTGTTGTCATTGAGAATATATACAACAAAATATACACCAATTCATCAGTTTCTACATGTACCATTCAGTGATATCGACTACATTCTATACAGTCCCTCTCACCCTCCTTTTCTGAGTTGTTCCTCCCCCATTACAAAACTCACTGCCTCCTAAAGTTCCTATCTAGTCTTGTGAGTAGCGGTTTGTAATTTGATCCCACAAAGATAGATCTTAAAAAGAATATAGTGTTCAAGGCAGATATTCTTTACTAGTCACGTAACCTATATTGTTTGGTTTTACGAAGACTTCAGGGGATATTTTGCTTTAAAGTTTCAAGCTTATCTCAGGGCAGTAGTTTGAGGAATTCATCCAGTCTCTATGGCTCCAGAAAGTCTGGATTCCATAAGAATTTGAAATTCTGTTCTCCATTTTCCCCCGTTTGCCATTCACTATTTTAAACAAATACTTGCTCATGTATTTTCTGTTTGCTTCTAAGTCATGACTACTGTAAAGGCATTAATTCAAGTTAATGGCTTTGGGGTGGGGATTTTTTTTCCCAAACAGGAGTTTGACAATTATGCAGAATGGGACTTGAGAGACATCGATTTTGTTGAAGATGACTCGGACATTTTACATGGTAACATTTTATTTTAGCAAGTGTTTATTGAGTGCAAACTATGTGGTAGACACTGTGTTGGGTACTAGGGACATAAGGATGAATAAAATATCTCCTCTGCCCTTAAGGAACTCAAAACCCAGTTGTTAAGCTCCTGAGTTTATTCTGTTGCTGGATTGCGACCACATTGAGAAAGATTAATTTTGGTGATGATGAGAATGTTTACATACAGTGGTAGTTGAGAATATCTCAGCCCTCAGACTGTGTGATCTTTCATTTAACTGAGATTAAGTCTACACTGAGGTAGTTGGTTAAATGGCCCTCACTACCTCCTTAGAAAGAAGAGAATCAACATGAAGACCTGGGGACTTTAGTGGCAACTGCTGGTACTAGATGTTCAACTGTAACTTAGTAATTACCCCATATCTCCCATAGCAGAGAGCAAGAATGGCACTTTTTCAAAGATTTTTAGATCAACATTAGGAATTTCTTGTTTCTAAGAGCTATTGAATTTATAACTCTTCTGAATTCTCATTTTAGATTAGCCCTCTAACGATTTATGTCACCTCTTTTGTTATAACTTCAGTGGTAAATGCCACAGGGCTCTTAAAAGTGGGTGCTTAGACTTTCATTGAGTCTCTTTTTTTTTCCTCTGTCCATTTTGAGTGAACTACATATTTAAAATAATCCTCAGTCTTCTCTCATTTCAGTCCAGAATTGAACATGATGCAATAGATGAATAATGCTCTCTTGGAGCCTATATTTCCCAAACAGCATCTTCATTGTTTCTCATAAATCTACATCCCAGACAGGAAAGACAGGTAAAAATCCGGGTTGAATTGTAAATCAGGTTTTCATTTTGTATTAACTGGTACTCTGTCACTAGGAGGGAAACTTGGCTCTTCTCTCCATAGAAGAGCTGCCTTGGTATTTGTTACATCAGATCTAGGACTAAGAAAGAGTCCTCATAAAAATTTTATCTTCAGAATTTTTCTCTACATGTTTCTTGAGCTGTTTTTTATGTGTGTGTGTGCAAAATTTCATTTCTCTTCTTTTCTCCCACCCAACTTTGATGGAAAGTCAGAGTGACGCAGATTGAACTAAAAGAGGAAAGCTTGAAAGCAAACTACTTTAGCAGTTCACTAGATCTATTGTATTTGTTCAGTTTTCCATGTCAGTCTCTTCAACCGCAGTGACTCATGTTAATTGCCTTTTCTCACCTCTTGCATTATTCTCTTGAAGATAGTGTGCAGATTACCATTCAGTATTTCTCTTTACACACACCAGCTTTAGTTAAAATTGTATCGTCTCCTGGCTTGTATCTTTCTCATTCGAAACACCAGTCTTCCACATGCAAAAAGGACAGCTTCATAAAGATAATCGTTTTAGATACTCTTCAGAAATACCGAACTTTTTAAAGTCAAAATCTCTAATGCCAGTAATGACTCAACTGTGTAAGGGACTTGCTGAATCACTTCTCTAGGCCCTAATCCAAGATGTTCATTCTTATATCTTGACATTAATAAGACAACTGTAGTAATGGTTGGTATTTAATTTCACTCTGCATACTTTGTACCAGCAGGATTTGTGATTTTTTTTTTCCTGGTGCATTTGTGGTCCTTTCTGTAATTAAGTGGGGACAAAAAAAAAAAAAAAAAATCAGAAAGAAGCAATCGATTAGCAGTCTTTTTCAGTTGACATTTCAAGTCTATAGCACATATTTTAGCTATTTGTGTTTTTTCTTCTTTCAGTTCTGCAACCTTGTAACTCACCAATTTTCATTGGCGCTAGAACTAAAGCATCAGTTATTAATCCTTATACACAAGTAGTTTCAACAGAAAGTAAATAATAATCCCTATCTCCCCCCTTCCTCTACCCAATAGTGAACTGTAAGATGTTTAGATAAGTGCTTTTTAAAAGATGATAACATTTTAAAGAGGTTTGGCAGTACAGGAGACCAAAGGGATGACTTGCTGGTGCCATGAAGGGATGCTGTGTTAGTGGCTCTGAGTCTCATAACTCTTCCTACAGCATGGTCGACTGTCCAGTGGGGCATACTGCTCCCAAACAGTCTCTCCCAGAATACTCAGCGAAAGGGAGTAGGAGCTGAAGGTAGCTCAGGAAGAAATGAGAAAGAACACACTTGGAAAAGAGAGTAAGGCAGAAGTTTTGTGGAAATCAGAACACTGATTCTACCTTGGGCTTGCTTCTGAGTCACTGTGTGATCTTGGACAAGTTCTTAGAATCTTGCTCACTGTTCATTTGTGTCCCTTGCCAGTAAAGAAGGGGTAACATTAATTAGTCAGAGAGTGTGAATGTCTTTAATGAAAGATGGTACATAATTCACATTGCTGTTATTACCATTCCATTACACCATTATACTCAGTATTACTGAGCTTTAACAACATTCCTTTTATGTTCTCTTACTTATAACTACTTGAAGGAAGCAAACTGTTTGGCTGGATTTTATATTCATTCCCACAGCATCTGGAAGATCAGCTGTTGCCACCAAGCCCTTTTCTCACCCAAAGATTTTTGCTTTGATTCATAAAATTTGTGTAATGAAATTGGTTTGAATGGCACATTATAGAGGCCTGGGATACAATGGAGGGATAATTAATTGCATTGCAACCCTACCCAAAAAGGACATTGCAGATGAAACAGTATCTGGGAAGAAAATAAGGAAGTTCAGGAATCTTAACTGTCACCTGTTTATATTGAGAAAACAAATTACTGATTCAGAGAGAGGAAGATACAGAAGTTTTGTAACTTCTCTGCTGATGTTTGATGTAGTTTCCCTCTTGCTGACATCTCTTTCCCCACCTCCTTTCATTTGGGAAAATGTCTCCTAAATAGAGTTTTATAGAGTCCTCTTTCCTGAGTTTTTCAGCATCCTGAAACCCTGAATGGGGCATCTTTTAATCATTGCTGTCCAATATAACCTGGGCAAGCAAGAGGCAGTGTAAACTTCTTCCTATGTGTTGGGTCTGTGCTTTCAGCACTTCCTAGGGTTGCACATCACAGTAGTTTACTCCACCTCTGTTTGGACAGCTAAGTTCAGTAAGATTTCTTGGTCCGGCATGGATTCCCCCGCCCTCCCATCTTTTTTATTTTTCTGATTTTACTTCTTTGAGCCATACTATCAGCTTTTTGATCCTTTAACAGTTAGTAGAGCAGAGGTCCAAAAATACTGAACGAAGCAGGAAGCATCAAAAGAAGATGGAAGGAATACACAGTCACTGTACCAAAAAGAGCTGACTGACATTCAACCATTTCAGGAGGTAGCATATGATCAAGAACCAGTGGTACTGAAGGAAGAAGTCCATGCTGCACTGAAGGCATTGGCAAAATACAAGGCTCCCGGAATTGATGAAATACCAATTGAGATGTTTTCAGCAAACAGATACAACACTGGAAGTGCTCACGCGTCTGTGTCAAGAAATTTGGAAGACAGCTACTTGGCCACCTGGCTAGAAGAGATCCATATTTGTGGCCATTCCTAAGAAAGGTTATCCAGCATAATGTGGAAATTATCAAACAGTGTCATTAATACCACACACAAGTAAATTTTGCTGAAGATCATTCAGAAACAGTTACAGCAGTACATTGACGAGGAACTGCCAGAAATTCAAGCCAGATTCAGAAGACGACATGGAACGCGGTATATCATTGCTGATAGCAGATAGATCTTGGCTGAAAGCAGAGAATACCAGAAAGATGTTTGCCTGTGTTTCATTGACTATGCAAAGGCATTCAACTGGGTGGATCATAAGAAATTATGGATAACATTTCCAGTAGTGGGAATTCTGGAACACTTAATTGTGCTTATGAGGGAACCTGTACATAGATCAAGAGGCAGTTGTTCGAACAGAACAAAGAGATACTGCTTGGTCTAAAATCAGGAAAAGTATGTGTCAGGGTTTTATCTTTTCACCATACTTAACTCAGTCTGCATGCTGAACAACTAATCTGAGAAGCTGGACTATCTGAAGAAGAACGCGGCATTAGAATTGGAGGAAGACTTATTAACAACGTGCAATATGCAGATGATACAACCTTGCTGGCTGAAAGCACTTACTGATGAAGATCAAAGACTGTAGCCTTCAGTATCGATTACACCTCAATGTAAAGACAACAAAAATCCTCGCAACTGGACCAATAAACAACATTATGGTAATTGGAGAAAATATTGAAGTTGTCAAGGGATTTCATTTTACTTAGATTCACAATCAACGCCCATGGAAGCAGCAGTCAAGAAATCAGACGACATATTGGATTAGGCATATCTGCTGCAAAAAAACCTCTTTAAAGTGTTGAAAAGCAAAGATGTCACTTTGAGGATTAAGGTGCACCTGACCCAAGCCACAGTATTTTCAGTCGCCTCATAAACTGTAACCAAACCCATTGCCATCAAGTCAATCCCAACTCTTGGCGACCCTATAGGACAGAGTAGAACCACCCCATATGGTTTCCATGGAGCGCCTGGTGGGTTCAGACTGCCGACCTTTTTCTTAGCAGCCATAGCTCTTAACCACTATACCACCAGGGTCACCCCATATGCATGCGAAAACTGGACAATGAATAAGAAAGACTGAAGAAGAATTGATGCCTTTGAATTATGGTATTTGTGAAGAATATTGAATATACTATGAACGGCCAGAAGAACGAACAAATCTGTCTTGTAAGAAATACAGCCAGAATGCTTCTTAGAAGCGAGGATGGTGAGATTTTGTCTCAAATACTTTGGACATGTTAGCAGGAGGGATCAGTCCCTGGAGAAGGACATCATGCTTGGTAAAGGGTCAGTGAGAAAGAGGAAGACCCTCAACAAGGTAGATTGACACAGTGGCTGTAACAATGGGCTCAAACATAGCAACAATTGTGAGGATGGCGCAGGCCTGGGCAGCGCTTCATTCTGTTGTACACAGGGTCACTATGAGTTGGAACCAGCTTGAAGGCACGTAGCAACAAAATGAGCAGAGGTCCAGCCTGATATCTGTGTGCACTTAGCTATTGGTAGTGTCCTTGCCTTTATAGTGATTTGGTTATTTTATGCATAGGTCATTTTAGAAAAATTTAAATAATAGTAATTAATACTTAGCACTTACTGTGTACCAGTACCATCCGAAGTCTTTTCTACAGCTGAACTCATTTAATCCTCACAAAACCCTATGAGGTGGGTATCCCCGTTTTACAGATGAAGAAATTAAAGTACGGAAATGTCAAGTAACTTGCCTGAGGTCATATAGCCGGCAAGTGGCAGAATCATCTCTAGAGTTTACACTCTTAATTCTGTGCTATACTTACTGCATTTATAACTTTGAATATGTGTTGCTATATATATATATATTTTTTTATTTATTTATTTTTTTGTGAGGCTTCACATTTATCTTCTGTTGCCTTACCACAGTGTTTTGTTCTGTTGTACATAGGGTTGCTATGAGTCGGAACCGACTTGACGGCACCTAACAACAACAATAACGTAGCGTCACCACATTCCTGAAAAGTAGAAATAGATATATATTTTCCTGTTGTATATTTAGGAAATGCACAAAGAGGCTAAGTAACTTGCCTAAGGCATCCTAGTTGGCCACTTTAACCATTAGGTCACAGGGTTAAATTGTGTGCATCTTGGTCAAAAGCTTTGTGGGGAACTGACTTTAAAGCAGCTTTGCTTCTGGGGAATACCTGAGTCACACATTTGTGCTTGTTTGGTTGCAGTAAGGATTTTGATTGGCCTCTCTGCAGTTAGGGCCTCTGAGTTGGTCTTCTTGCCAAGCAAGCAGTAAGTGCCTTCTGTCAGGAAAACAGAAACATGTTGCCAGCTATTTTGAACAATGTTAGAAATACATTGCAGTGGGAAGGAGCTGCCTCTGACTTCTGCCCACTTCTTGAAATATTTTAAGGACAGTCTTTTGGAAATTTTATTATCAGTCCCCAGTGTAGTTACAGGAGACTATTCTTTCCCCAGAGCTGAGCTATCAGAGACCTTCCATCAGTGAATAGGTCATGGGTGATTTGGTTGGTTTGTTTTTAATGATCTCTGGTTCTTTGTTTGCCAGCTCGTACTGGAGTCTTCAGTTGTTTTAAGTAGAACGTGAACCAGTGATCCTCATTCTTGCAGTAGTCGCCGTCTCATTTTCTTTCTGCCTGCTGTGCTGTGGTCCTCCCCGGGTTATTCATGCGGTGAAGATATTGTAATCAGTTGCTTCTATCTGAATGTGCTTTACAAAGAAAAGAAATGGCTTCAAATACGAATTTTCCCTGGGAGAATTCCAGTTCTCCTCCCAGTTGCTTCAGTGTGTTCCTTTTCTTCTCTTTGTTCTCCAGAGCCAGTTGTACAAGTTTAAACGACTAAAATGATCAAGCAAGAGAACCAATTATCAGCAGTATTTATTTATAGGTTTTTTCTGACACAGTCTTTTAAGTTTTTTCCTTTCTTTCTTTCTTTTTTTTTTTAATTAAGTCTGTCTTATAAAAATCTCAGGAAATAGCATGGTAATATAGTGTCTTAGAAAAATTATAGAACTGTTTTTGTCAAAATTAGTAGCAATTCCCACTGGATTTCAAGGTGTGTATTTCTGTCGAACTCATCTTGTTATTGTCAGATAAATGAGATAAGGCATGTAAAGGCCCTGGAACATGGTAAGTACTTAGTATATTTTAGCTATTATTTCTACATTTGCTTTCTTTTTGCCTTAAACTGTTAAATTCCTAATTCATCCTCTCTCATAAGAAGTAGTCTACTATAAAACTCATATTTGGTTACACTGCATGTCTGAAACACACCCTCTCCTCTCTTGTCCTACCCACCTCTTCCACCACATACCCATTGCCGTTGAGTCGATTCCAACTCATAGCCACCCTATAGGACAGAGTAGAACTGCCCCACAGGGTTTCCAAGGAGCACCTGGTAGATTCCAACTGCCGACCTTTTGGTTAGCAGCCAGACTCGTTACTGCTACGCCACCAGGGTTTCCCTTCCACCACATGGGGATGTAAAATGTGGCTCCACCAGCATAATATTCTAAGCCTATCATTCTCCCCGAAACTGTGTTATAAAGCATTGGCAGGGTTTGGGTCATTCTTTGGTATCTGAACTTTTATATGGAACAACCCTATAAATCAAGAAAGATTTCACTGTAGAAAGAGTTCTGCTACCTAAATAAAAAAGTTTGAAAACCATTGCCTTAAGTCTTGAACCTGATAGTATTGTATTATGTTTAGTTTGTGGGCAGTTACAAGGAAAAATGAAGCAGTGTTGTTTAAATCTTTGAACATTTTAGAAACTTAATGAACAAAAAATCCGTGGTAGTTAATACTTAAACTTTAAAAAATATTACATTCCCTCACCCCTCTAGATCATCCAGCTATACGACTTAGGTTATTTTTGTCTCAGACCCAAGAGGGAATGGCCTGGATAAACTATTCCTGGACATCATTCTGTGATTGAAGTTACATACATATATAGTGCATCTGCTCAGAGCCTGACATATAAAATTTTGGTATTTCTTCCTTCTAATCTGAGAGTATCCTAAGGGCAGAGGTAGCAGAGAAGTGTGCAATAATGAGTCAGGATGAAGTATCTAGAATTTATTTCAGCTATCTTGAGAGGGCTATCATATTAACAATATATCATGACTGTATGTTGCTCAACAACTTTGGTATGCTGTCAGATAGTGAAAGAAATTAGTGATTCTAATGAGCTGTTGTGTTTTGTTCTTTTTCTTGGTTGGTCCCATTTTTTTCTACCCTAAAATCTAGTTCCAACAGAAGTGTAGGTGTCAGACTATTTCATGGAGGTACCGTTAGGGGCTGGCTACTACTGGGAAAGGTAGTTGGGGTTAGTGTTAGGGAGAAAAAGATCAGCTAGACTCAATCTACTTTATCTGTTCCAGATAAGATTTTATTTGAAAACAAAATTTAAAACTTACTGTGGTAGAACATATAAATTTTTGCTAACTCATTGCCCCCATGGGCTAAACTTGAACTTGGATCTCACGTTTTTTGGAGGAGGAATGAGATTGTATTGCTGTTTGAGTCTATCAGCATTCCAGAGGCTCTGGGCTCTATTTTGGAATGAAGAAGTGATTCTTGTACATAACCAGATTTTTTGCTGCAAAGGCTGATGTATTATTAGAAATTATATTGCCTAACATTTGAATAATGTGTTTAGTTTTTCAGAGGACACAAAGCAGGTCGTTAAATTGTCTTCTAGAGCCTTTTTTCTTCTGGAAATATGTTCAGTAATTAAAACAAAAAACACTGAACTCTCAACATACACAAAGTTAAAGGAGATAACAAATCATTAAAATAATTCCACAATTTACTGAATTTAAATTTTAAGATGACTTCAGAGTCAAGATTATAAATGAATAGAATGGTTTAATGTAGCATAGTGCTAAGTTATATATTCCTTATATTTTCTTCTGAAATTGTTAAGAGTTGGTCTTCATTTCTTAACCCTAGAGGTTTTCTGACTACAAAAAGCCTATAGGAGTTTTTTACTTCTGAGATTTAAAAAAAAAAAAAAATAGACATTTCACTTTCACTTAAGCCAGATTTGGGATATAGGACTAACATAGAGAATGTGAACCTACTAACACAGGAAGTAAACATATTGGTCAATTTCAACGTCTTTCCTACTCAGGACTCTGGAGCCAGACCACCTGGAGTTTGGATCCCTGCTCTGTACTTAGCAGCTGTGCGATCTTGGGCAGGTTATTCGTGTGTATAGCGTGTAGGGCATAAGAGGGAGTGGTAGGAACCGAGACTGGAGAGGTAGGTAGGATACAAATAACAAAGGGTCTTTTATAGTATATAAGAATTTGAATTCCTGTAAGTAGATAGAAGAACTATAAGCAAAGAATTACATGATCAGATTGTGCTTTAAAATATTACTCTTGGTACCATTTAAAGGGAGGTGAATTGCAGTAAAATAGAATCAGAAGCAGTAAGGAGGTTGATGCAGTGATTTAGGTGAGACAAGTAAGAAATAGCATTAGGGGTGAAGAGGAAAAGATGAATTTGAAAGAGAAGTGTTAATTGTAGATAAGATTCATTGACTGCTATATATGGAGAGGGGGAGGGAAGAGTCCAGGTTAATTTCAGTCTTGGACAACTAGATTTACTATGGTGCCATTAACCAAGATAGAGTTTTGGAGGATGGCAAAGGGGTAGAATAAAAGTTTGCAATTGAAGGTCATGAGAGAATGAGATATCTAATAGGGTCTGGAGCTTAAAATAGATGTCTAGTGTGAGCTTTTATATATATGTACATATAACACACACATATATATTTGACTGTATTTATATATTTATTTACATGAATTGACCATTCCACCCTTTGTGGAATGTGCGGCAAAAGCATCACAAGTATAGACTTTGGGGTTACGAACAAATTTTAGCAAGCAGGCATATTTGCAAATACAGAATCCGTGAATAATGAGGAGCAACTGTAACTGTCTTTTGAAATGTTTAAAGAATTGGGAAATACTGGCTCAAAGAACCAGTAATCATTTTGAGTTAAATATGTCTAAAATAGAACTCATCCTCTTTCCCCCAAACTTGTTTCTTCTCCTGTTATCATCTGACCAAATGAGCAACCACACTTTGTGTTACCTGTGTGCTCTGTATCAGCCTTATAATGCCTATAACCCTACTGGATTATAAACTCCATGAGGGCAGAGGTCACTTGTTACATCCCTGGCGTTCAGAATAGTGCCTGGCATGTAGTTAGTGTTTAGTAAACATTTGAATGAATGCCACTTTATTTTGCTTCTTTATTTATACATCAGCTTCCTTTTATGTAAGCTTATATATTTTGATGATACTTGTAACTATAGGAGTGGATGAGTTTATAGGAATAAGGTGAGGGGTGAAAAGAGAGATGAGAACAGAACCCTGGGGAACTCTGAAGATGGAAAAAGAGTGGCCAGGGAAGAAAGAGGACCAGAATTATTGTATTGAGTAAGACTTCTGTTATCCACTGCCTCTTTTCTCCCTGTTGCTCAAGTCTTTAACAAAAGACTAAAGCCAGGAAAGGATTGGGATGTGGACAACCAAGCAGGGCATGGCTTCTGGATTGGTTAGCCTGTTTAAAGGAACTTTTCACTACTGAATGCAAAACTCTACCCCCTAAATGTTTACTGTTCCCCTACTGAAAACTAGTACTCTAGGCAAGTGTCTGTGCTGCGCCCTTACTCATGTCAGTCCTGTCTTGACCGTGTCTCCTGAGCTTACTTCTTTGCAGTTATGACCACAGCCAGTACTTCATTTTTATGCCTAATAGATGTAATTTCTAACTTCTATGTATTACCAAATTCAGACCCTTAGTTGAACTGATAAACATGAAAGCTACTAATAATACATCCACCACCCATCTGTCAGTTTGTTGTACTATAGTAGTTTGCATGTTACTATGATGTGGGAAGCTATGCCATCAATATTTCAAATACCAGCAGGGTCACCCATGGTGGACAGGTTTCAGTGGAGCTTCCAGACGAAGACAAACTAGGAAGAAAGGCCTGATGATCTACTTCTGAAAATTAACCAGGGAAAACCTTATCAATCACAACAGAATATTCGATGTAGTGCTGGAAGATGAGCCTCCTCGGTTGGAAGGCACTACACAGTAGCCACAGCAGTGGACTCAAACATACCTGCAGTGATCATGAAGATGGTGCAGGACTGGGGAATTGTCACATATTCTGTTACACATAAGGTTACCATAAGTCAGAGCCAACTAGACTTATATATAGTTCAGTTAAAAGTAGAAATTGTTACCTACAGAATAAGGCCATATAAATATATACATAGGGAAAAAGAACTTTGTAATAATTTACTGATAGAGAAATTCAGTATCTAGTATATTTTTACATTTCTAAGAGACAAATTTTCAAAGACCAGTGAGTGGATTATTTAGCAATATAAAGTTCAAAGTTTAGAACAGTTTAAGTAAATGATTTTTTTCAGTCTTAGCTTTATTTGTTTATTTATTTATAGCTCTGAAGATGGCTGTGGTAGATATCTATCATTCCAGGTTAAAGGAGAGACAAAGGCGGAAAAAGTAAGTATAGAAAATTATCCTGCCTTCTTTCAGCTTTGGACTATTTACAGCACGTAGTTGACAAGAACATCCTACCTGTGACTCATTTCGTGACCGCAGGGAAAACACTTACCCTCCTTGGGCCTCAATTTTCCCGTTTGTCAAATGGGGATAATAATTCCCACCCTGGTTTTTTTTTTTTTTTTTGTACTTAAGGTGAAGGTTTACAGAACAAATAGTTTCTCATTAAACTGTCAGTACACATATTGTTTTATGACATTGGTTAACAACCCCATGACATGTCAACATTCTCCCTTCTCGACCTGGGAGGTTCCACCCTGTTTTTACCTTCTGCTTACCTCTTGCTGATGTTATGATAACCAGCACTATCATTACATGGGTGCACTGTTTTTAGTTCTTTGGAAAAAAACAAGATAAATCTGTAGTGTTACTAAGTTGTTATGATTTTTGTTAATGCTGTCGTTCTAACTGCTCATTTTTTATGAGAAGCCTTTCATCTAAAACGATTTTGAAGAAATTCTGAACAAGTTTCAGGGACTCCTGGTTATTCCTTCTCATTGCAACAGATCAAAAAAAATACATTCAGATTTAGAAATTATGGATCTCAGACCCCTTTTAGATTACAGAGATTAAACAAGTTCAAAGAAGGGTATGCAGAGGGTGTGAGTGTGTGTATGTGTGTGTATTTGTGTGGGCATATTATTGTGGTGTTATTAGTGCTATCTCAACAGTAAAAAGGAGAGCGACTTGGGAGGCAGTCTTGAGGGACAAAGATGTGTTTTAAGCTAAAGCTTACTCTCTGCATGTCTGGAGTTAGCCTTCATGAAGTACTGAAGAAGCTTACCCAGCTGCTCTTGTGAGAAGCTTCATTCCTAGTCATGAATACTTCTGGTATAAATCAAAGGTTCCAGACACATGACTGCATGGCTTGTTAAATTCTGTTGTACTTAAAACACACAATTGGAGCTAAAGAATATTGTGGAACTCAGTAGTTAAGGTTCCTGTTTTATGATCTTATGTTCTGTGATCCCTTCCATTAAAACATGCACTATATATATATATACTTCGAATGGCTTCAAAGCATTATGTGAATGCACAGTTGTAAATGTTCATTGTGTGATCATGGTGCCCTTTTATGGCTAATAGGTTTCCCTTAAATGGCTGTTCTCAATTATCCTTTTCCCAATCTGAATAGATTTTTATGATGTGGACACAGATTTCCCTTCTGTTTCATCTTAAGGGACAGACCTGTTTTTCAGTATTTGTGAGGGCTCATTGATTCATTTATTCAACCAGGATATTTATTGAGAGCCTATTTTGCCCAAGGAGAGGGACAATCTGTGATGCTTGGAAGCCTAAAATTGTGTAAGTGATTCACTGACCTGCAGAACTTTGTGGGGAGTGACTTCTTTAGACCTTAGTGTTCTACCTCAGAGTGTTTAGGATTTCTAATAAAAACAACTTGTGGAAAACATTAAATGTGAAACTAATTATAATGTACAGATTATTGTGGTTTTTCATTCTAGAATTATAAGAGACCATGGACTGATCAACCTTAGAAAGTTTCAGTGTAAGTATTAGCTATTTTCTTTATTTTAAAATTTCTTTCAACATTATTAAATAGTTTAAAACAAATCAGTTTGGGCAGTATTCTTAATCCAAGTAGCACATTAGCACCACCTAGAAAGCTTTAAAAAATTCTGATGACTGAGCATCACCTCAGACTAAGAATCTCTGGGGATGGGGCTAGTGCAGCTGTATTTTTTAAAAGCCTTCAAAGTGATTCTGATGCACAGTGAGAGTTAAGAACCATTAATTTATAGTTAGCAACCTTTGTATTAGAATTCTTTTTAAAAAACTAGTACACAGCATGAATATTAATGGAATATGTTCTGGAAATGGATTGGGTCATGTTTTCTAACTACATGTTAAACATTACATAACCTTGATCATCAGGTTTTAAAAACATTTTCATGGAAAAATCTACAGAAACTGTTATCTTTATTTTGCATGGTGGAGGACAAACAAAAAAAAATTACATTTAACATTATATGATGGTGATAATCTATAATGATTTTAAAATGAATAGTAATGTTGTTTTTATTGTTTTAAATACAGGAGATATCTAAGCTGGACAGACAAAGGCCCTGTACTTTTTCTTGTTTTATAATGTAGAGTTTGTTCAGCAAATAAGGATGATCTCATAATAAGAATAATAATCACAATATTTATATTAAAATATTTATAATAGTTGTATGTCTTTTCAATCTAAATAAATGTCTATATGTAGTTTTAAAAAATACAGTCATGATCGTAAGTATGTTACATTTTGTGTCCTTTTTTTTTTATCTTACCTTACATATTTTTCAAATTATTGTGGTGTTTTGAGGATGTCACTTTTAAAAGTTCTATAATATGTTGTGTGTGTGTATATATGTGTACATATATATTTAGATATGTAATTATATGCTTAATCTGTTTTATTGTTAGATATGTAGCTTATTTTCAGTTGTTTTAATCTGCATAAATAATGCCGTGATGAACTTATTTGTGAATAAGCTTTGTCTGTATTTAAGATTTTTTTTTAAGATAGATTCTCAGAAGTAGAATTAATACATCAAAGAGTATGATCATTAAAAACTCTTGACACATGCTGCCAGATTGTTTTTGAAAAAATGGTTGTATCCATTTATATTCCTTCTGCAATGTATGGGATTGCCTGTTTAACCCCATCCTCATCAAGAGCTGTAGGTTTACAAAAATAATTCAGGATCAGATTTCCTGGGCCGTTTCTATAGACAATAATTGGTTGTGTTCTGGTAGCCACAGTGGTAGGTTCCTTTGTCTGAATTCCTGGGCTTTCCAGAATAAGTCAGCTGAGTTTTGACCTTGACTCATAGTAGACATTGACTCTCACGTAAATTCTATTCTCAGCTGGTGGACAGAGGTCAGTTGGGCCTCATTATTCTGTTAACTATATTTTTTAAAATAGAGGGCTGATGGGGAAGCTTTGTTGCTTCTGAGAATGTAGAAGTGGCATGTGCAGTGTGGTTTCAGAAGTATTCAGTTGCATTATACTGAATGTACAAGTGACCTTCATATGGTAGGCAAGTTTTGTTTTGTTTCTTCTGCAAATTTTAAAATTTTACTCCAAATTCTTCTGTGTTATTCCTGCAGTGAGGGTTTTTTGGTAGTGAAAATAATCAATCTATGGCTACTGATCACATCAGCTCCTAGAATTTGTGGACAAGAATGTTTCCTGCAAAGGAAGAGATTCATCTGAAAAGAGGATTTAATTTAAATAACTCATAAGTGAACGCTTGTATCTAGTTCAGGAGTAGACAGAACTAGCCTAGTTCTGTCGATTATCTAATTGAAATGATTGAGCAGTAGTTCACGAGTTCCTGGCCCCTCCAACCTATCAGTGGTTGTCGATTGGTTTTACACCCATCCTCTTTGTCAGTATCTCTTACATTAGAAATGTGGTCAGTGGTGATCCCCAAAGTTGCTGGTCCTTGCTGCCCTGCACATGGTAGTTACCAAAATATAACTTCATTAGTAGTAAATTAAGTTGCAGTACTTAATTTAAGAGAAAGGCAAAAGACCCATATGGAGAGTGAAGAAATATATGTCTCACTTGAGGGTTTGTGGGTAGGGAGAAGATTCCGCGTAGGGCAGGCAAGAGATCACACGCTTTTCCCAGGAGAATCTACAACTTCTAGATGGATTATTGTGTCTGCAGTTTCCTTGTATCTCTGTGCAAGTTAATACTAGAGATTTTAGCTAACATTTTTCCTGAGAATGCACAATCTGCCTTTGATTGTCTTTCACATTAAAAGACAATGAGATATGGGAGGTCACCAGGGTGCTCAGAGTGGAGATGATCTCTAGTGGTAACAACATTTCTATGTGATAGTTACAGTGATGAGTATTAATCATGATTAGTGTTTTGCATTCTTAGCTTTCCTGTTTGCTTCCTGTCATGGGTAGGTTAGTCATATGAGGCTAGGACTAACGTCCTCCCATTTCACTTGTAAAAGAAATGCAGAAAATTTAGGAATCCTTATGCTCTCCATGACATGGTTGTGTTTTTACTTTCTCTGAAGTAATGGAACGGCGGTATCCCAAGGAAGTCCAAGACCTTTATGAAGCCATGAGGCGATTTGCAAGGATTGTGGGGCCAGTGGAACATGACAAGTTCATTGAAAGCCATGCATGTAGGTGGTTTTTGAGCCTTGAACGAGTATGTGTGTGTGTGTTTATATGAATAGGAGAGATAATAGTATGTTTTATGTGAAGTTCTGTAAATAAATAAATGGATATTGCTGGCTTTGCTCCCCTTTATTACCATGAGATAAATTTGGGACTGTGGGGGTGGGAGAAGAGAGATTAAAAAGCCTAACGGCTTACCTTTCTCCCCACATAAAAAGTAGTTTAGTAGTATTTTCCCCATTTTATTATGGAAGTTTTCAAATATATACAGAAGTAAAGATAGTATAATGAACCCCCACATATTTATCACCCAGCTTCAATAATTATCAACACTTGGCCAGTCTGGTTTCATCTTTACTGCCCACCTCGTTCCCACCCTTAACTGGAATATTTTTAAGCAAATCTCAGACATCATATTATTTTACCCATAAATATTTTAATATTAAAACTAGTTTTAAAAATGAGGACAGAGTTGGATGACTTGTGGATATAGTGCTTCCATCATTGGTCTTGCATTTCTCTGGAGTATTCCTAAGAGAGCTCTACCCAGTTAGTGTTTGATTTTCACTATAAAAAATTGAAGTTGTTAAGACAGTAAGGATTGGACTTTAAAATAATCTGGACTAGGTGGCTTATTCTGTAGCTTTCATCATAAGATTTTTGTATTTGGCCCCTCAGTTTAGTTCTGGAAAGGTGCTTTACCTTTCCTGTCCTCATCATGCAAATATTTCCTGCATAAGCATTGCAGGCATTTATCTGAGTCAGATTGGTTGTCCTCACCAGACACCCTGTTTGGTTGGCATTCTTTGTGTGGTTTGTACTGGGTGAGTGATCCTTTACTCCCTGCCCCAGCCTGTGTCATCCCTGGTTTATGTGTCACCTCCAAAGTATACCCCATGGTCTGTCCAGGCTCTTTCTTTATCATCTGTTCCAAAAGTACCCAAATGTGAATGTTGTATCACATAATAACCTCAAGTACCACAACCTGATCTGTGAGCTCAGAGGAGGAAAAAGTCTTTGCTTTATGGAAAACAATGCTTTTTTGTCCCTATAGGAGAAAAACTATAAAGAAACTGGTTCTTGAGTGCAGACCATTTGTCCTTCTCTTGCATCAGGGACACATCAAGTAGTAACAGACACATGTTTCATGAAGCAATTTGGTTATGTGGCTAGAAATTTTATCAGAGCAGGGAAACTTCGTTGTTTAAAAAAATTATATGTATTCTGTAGACAAATGAATCCAGCCAATTCTCTAAGTTTTCTAAGAGACAATTTCAGCTGCTGTCTCTCTGAGACAGCAGCTGGAGGACAACTGGAGTAGGTTTTTCTAATGAGAAGCTACTAACAAGTAAGATTCTCTAAATGGAATTACCCAGTCTTTTATAGAAGGCAGAATTACTGAAAATAAGCAAAACTGCTCATTCATGTTAATTTTGTTCTTTCAATTTTTCTCTTTGTTCTTTTTGGGGAAAACAGTGGAATTTGAACTCCGAAGGGAAATCAAGAGGCTCCAGGAATATAGGACAGCAGGCATTACCAATTTTTGTAGTAAGTATGCTTAAGCTACATATTGAGGGCAAGTATATTCCAGAGAAGGCTCTGTTTGAGGTGTTATGGGATTTTATTTTTTTTTAAAAACACATTTTGCTTTTTCAGAATGAGCTTTTGATCTTACTTTCTAGTAACATTTCATCTACTTAAGCCCTATAAATACCTTATGCGGATTATCTGAGGTAGATAAGAGAGGTACTGCTTTAAATTTAGGATTCTTCTGTGACTACTAAAAAAAAAGTGTTTTATATTGCAGTTTTTAGCCTCAAACCTTTGAAATTAAGTGATACATGGTCTGATCATTCTTAATAACCAAGCTTCAACTGGCTCTAGGTGTTTGCATCCCACATTCTTGGGGTTGTGGTAGTAATCTATTAATCACAGCAAACATGTCACTTTGAGGACTAAGGTGCACCTGACCCAAGCCATGGTATTTTCAATTGCTTCATATGCATAGGAAAGCTGAATAATAAATAAAACTGAAGAAGAATCGATGCCTTTGCATTATAGTGTTCGCAAAGAATACTGAATATACCATAAACTACCAGAAGAACGAACAAATCTGTCTTGGAAGAAGTACAGCCAGAATGCTCCTTAGAAGCGAGGATGGTGAGACTTCGTCTCACATACTTTGGACATGTTATCAGGGGGTCCAGTCCCTGGAGAAGGACATCATGCTTGGTAAAGTAGAGGGTCAGCGAGAAAGAGGAAGACCCTCAATGAGAGGGACTTACACAGTGGCTGCAACAGTGGGCTCAAACATAGCAACGATTTCGACGATGGCGCAGGACCGGGCAGTGTTTCGTTCTGTTGTATATGGGGTTGCTTTGAGTTGGAACTGACTTGACAGCACCTAACAACAACAACATGTATGAGATGCCAACCATGCACCAGGTGCTGTGCTAAGCGTTTTACCTGGATCATATTATTTGATCCTTATCACAAACTCATGAAATAGGTACTATTATTTCCATTTAATGAAGAAACTAAGGTTTAAAGAAATTAAAGAGCTAGTTAGTAGTAGAGCCAGTTCATAAGAGAAAGGCAGTGTATTATAGTAGTTAAGAGCTGGGGGTTTAGACTCAAACTTGGTTTTGACTTGGGTTTGGATTCTGGCTCTCCTGTTCACCAGCTCAATGATTCTGTTCAAGTTACATAAGTTTTCTAACCCTCTTAGCATTAGTATGAAAATTAAGTTAGAGATAGTGTGTAAAAAGCATAGCACAGTATCTACCACACAGTAAATCCTCAATAAATAGCTTCTGTTGTTTTGTTGTTATTGTTGGAATGATCTTTCCCATTCCCTCTTTCTTCCTGTTTCAAGTCCCCCTGATGGTTGAAAGCTATCACCTACTACCTACAAGTAGCTCTGCTTCTTAATATAGCCCTGTGGGTGTACATTCAGCCAAGTATGATGGTTCTTACATTATTTTTAACAGTGGAAACCTGTTTTGAGATGAAATTTTATGTGAAACTCCAGTCTATAAATAAAATAAAAATGGAACTGCTTTGGTTGAGTTTGATGGCTTATGTGTAGAGCCCAGTCTTTGGCATTTCCCTTGCTTTTCACACTAACCCCTAAGTATCCCATGGTATACTGGAGCTCTGTGGAACATAGTTTGAAACCTGCTGATGTGGTATTTTGGAATCTGTATACCCTTGTTAACATATAAGAAAAGAAAACCTGTAACTTTTTTATTTCTCAAGATGCATATGAAGACTCTGATACCGGCTTTTGGTTACCTGATTATCAGTTGCCTCTGGGAAATAGGGGAAAGGAATCGTACTGGCCAAAGAGGACTTAGTTTTGTTTGTAATTCTAATTGTTTTTTAAGGAAGAGTATATTCTTTTATCACTTGTGTGACTTTAAAAAATATATAAATAGAAAAAATAAGACAGGAAATAAGTATGACAGTATTAAGTTACTTACTTTTTGGGGGTGGAAATAGGAGGGACTGTTATTTTCCTTGTACTTTTCGGTGTTTTGGTTTTTTTTTTTTTTTTCCTTAATGATAGAAAAGGGAAAAACATTTCATTTGGTGTCAAGAAAGGAGATTTCAGACTCTGGGAAATGTACTTTGCTCTTGGAAAATAATTGTGGAAGAAGTTTTGCTAAGGAAACCAAAAAAAGACCAACTGTTTGCTGGTCAGGTAGGAAGCCCTTCAGGTCTCCTGCATGGTCACTGCAGTCATGGCATTTTCTACACCTCCAGGTGCCAGAACCTATGATCACCTCAAGAAGACACGAGAGGAAGAACGTCTTAAACGCACCATGCTCTCCGAAGTTCTCCAGTATATCCAAGACAGTAGTGCTTGCCAGCAGTGGCTTCGCCGGCAAGCCGACATGTGAGCAGTTAGTCTAGAGTGATAGAGACGTTCCCTCTTGAACACTTTGGCTTTTACATGTATTTTCTGACACTTCCATGGGCCCCCTATATGGCGGACTGATAGTAATTGGGCAGCTAGAAGAATTCAGAAAGATTTTAGCAGTCCATCTTAGAAACAGTGCAGTACTGACAGTTTTGATAAACATAACTGACCTTCTAGATCCTACTTTGCTACTTTGATCCTGTTTTTAAAAACCAGTGTATTCCCCCTCCGCCTCCCACTGACGCACCCTCTCCCCCTCCACATCTACCAATGAGGTTTCCATTGGAGAGTCATGTTCCTATCCCTTCCCCATGAATAGTCTCAGTGGTATCCTAGGCTAACAGTTTGCCTCAAGAAGTCCAAGAGATATTTTTCCCCCAGAACAGGATGTTTTTCCTGGTTAGTACAGTGGCATGCCTTGTAAAACATACTGCAATCTATTTCATTACATCTCTTCGAAGTGACTCACATAAAGAGTGGCGCCCAGTCACACGGGAGTTTTTTGAAATTGCCTTCTTGATATGACATAAGTTTAAATTCCTCTTCTTTATTGTAGTGATTCTGGCCTGAGCCCTTCTATTCCAATGGCTTTGAATTCAGGTAATTATTTCTCTGGCTGAATCAAGTCTTGTGAAGTTGGCATTGTAGGAGATACAGTGACCCTATAACACCCCTTCCCCTTTTGTGGAGTGGGATGATTAGGCAGAGTGATGATAAGCAAGTGTTAGCCCAGTTTATAAAACATCACAAGTTTTCAGATTCTTCATGGCCAGTCAGGGACTATCCTCAGAGTTAGAGTACAGAGACAGGGGAAGGACGAATTCCAGAGAGGTGTCTTCTTTGTTTTACCAATGTTCATGGTTAGTTAATTTACTTGTGGTTGTATCTACTACAAATTTTGAGATTTGTCCTGCAGGGGATAAATTAAAAGCTTTGTATCCAGTATGAGCAAAAAGACATGTTATTTGCCAGAAAACCTAGAATTTGTTTGTAAGTTGGAGACTTAAGGTATTTCTATTTCTTAGGCTTTTCCTCTTTGGGTGTGTCCTATTTTTAGGTTAATTTACACTGCTAAATTAATCTATATGCTGTCTGATAATCAATCCTTAGTGATTGGTAATCAGTAACTGGTAATTTGGGGGGGCGGGGTATTAGTTATATAAGGAGCTCTGAAACCAAGGGTGTGGTATTTCTTTGCCCATTTTCATGGTTTCAGTCTCCTCCGTTCCATGTGGTAGGATAGCATTTCCCCTGATCACATGTGACCACACCACTGGTCAGAAACACAGCAGTCAAACAGACAAGCCATGTGCTGTTGCACCGTTTTTTGGAGGCTTGGAACAACAGACCTGTGATCCCATTCAAAATCCCTCAGTAAATTCAGGATCTAGATAGGGCTCAGAAAAGACCTCTTTAGGGATGGGTTTTTTTTTTTTGTTTTATTCTTTTGTTCTAAGCAATTATTTTTCATACTTAAGGGAGAAAAAGGAAACTTTTAGTGAGTTGCCAAGCCAGCTAGATATGTTTTATTTTGTAAGTTTCTTACTTCCAAGTGCCCTTCTCCTCCCCCTAAAAATCTAACTACAGAAATACAGATAACTTAGTATTGGCTAATTAAAATGGATGAGCAGGCTAACATCAATGTGTGACTTTGATATTTGTGTTTTCTGAACCAGCCATACTCAGGTATTCATTGTTGCTTCCCAGGCTAGTGTTAGCCTTCCTCATTCCCTGTGTTTAGGCTAAGGAGACCCCTTTCTCCCTTTTTGCTCTGAGTTGCTTCTGAGGCACTGCAGTTGGAATCCTGGCATCACTGATTGTAGCCTAGCCTCTGATGATTTTTGTGAGACACCATATGATTTTAAGTCGCCATTCTTGAGCATTTGAGGATAAGGCTAGGCCTGCTGGTTCTAGAGAAGCCTTATCTCCTTTATTGACATTACAGAGGAGCCTCATTTCCAACAGAGCAGCCTGTAACAGTCCATCCCCTTTCTATGCTACCCTAAAAAAGGAACCCCCTTAAAACTTGTTGTTATATTAGTCTACGTTTTCTTTTGTGTAACTTAGTCCATCTACCCCCAACTGAACACTAATCCCAAACATATGATGAAAACAAAGGAAAATAACTTTGCACGTCTAGCTTCTCATCCTGGGCAGTGAACTCCTACTTGGGTTTCTTGCCCAGGTATGTGAATTGATCTCAGCCTCTGCCTTGTAGTATAATAGCTCATTGTTCCCTTGTGTGGATCGTTCAGGTAAACAGAGCTTCTTTGGAAGGAACAGATATTCCCTCACATAATAAATAAGACGGGCCTTATGCTGGCCTAACAGTCTGCCTTTGATCTGAAGGCAAATGGTGCTTAATTACCATGTTTGCCTTGTGCTGCTGGCAGAGTGGCAAGGGTTAGGGAATGTCTCTCCTACAGAGTTGGTATTTCCATTCATCAGCTGTCAAGGCAGGCAGTGTGTGACCTTTCTTAACTGGATGACATCTGGACTTTAGATTTTAGGGTCCGTCATTTGGTTAGGAAGAAATAGGTGATAACTACTGTGAGTAGTTGTTTGATGCTAAGGTATGTGTGATTGTATGTGTATTTTGGCAGAGCAAAGGGCACATGGATTATGGTACCATTTACATTTTCAAGTGAAAATTTGGAGTGTCCATGTTGCTAGCTAAACTGAGGCCTGAGCCGATGAGTAGAGATTCCTGTAGCTGGATATACAGTCCTTTATCTAGCTGGCCTGGCACGCTGAATTTTGTGTATTTTATACCTGAGGAACTGTCACACCTATAAATGTATTCCCTTTTCTGTGTCTATAGGTAGACGAAGTGCACCACCCTTGAACCTCACTGGCCTCCCTGGCACAGAGAAGCTGAATGAAAAAGAAAAGGAGGTAACAAAAAAAGGGGAACTAGAGGAAAGAGAGTAAACAAACAAAACCAAACCCATTGCCGCTGGTTATTCATTGAGTTGTCACTGAAAACCCATTACAGGATCAAACCCCCTTTTACTCCACTCATTTGATATGTCTGCACAGTTGTAATGTATCCTAGGAGAAGTCCAAGAGCTAAAGAGCTAACCTCAGGGAGTTTCAAAGAACCCCTTTCTTCCTCATTCTGCCACCATTCCTCTTCTGGGGGAAGAACGTGTCATATGAAAATTAAATAATAGCAGTATCTATCATTCGTTGGGCATTTACCATGTGCTGGATACTGTGCTATTAAGTACTTTATGAAATTAACTTTTTATAAACCTAAAATAACTTTTTCATGAAAATAAGTGTTTCCTATTAGAATGGCCACTTTGGGAAGTTCAACACTTACTCCAACAATATAACCATCACTTAAAATATTTTTGGAATTGTCTTCAGAGCGTGCTTATAACCATAAAAAAAATCAATATAGTCACACATTAATTTTAATAAAAAAATAACCATGACCTGCTTTCCCACTGTAATCATCAGACTTGTCGTCATATTGCTTTTGGCTGTTTCTAAATTTTAAACCCAGCCAGAAAAGAGGCATCAAGAGTTTTCAAAAGAACGTGCCATGGCTCTGAAGTCCATTCCAACAGAGGGATTCCTCTTGTGCTCCTCATATGCTCCTTTTATAGTTCCCAAGATCAGTCTCCCCATCTGCCATCCCCTGACGTTAGGTCAGGTCAGACAATAAAGAAGAATCAGTGTGGTGGGCTGGTACAGTCAATCCTCATTATTTGTCAATTCCATATTTGTGAATTCACCTACTCACTAAAATTTTTTTGTAACCCCGAAGTCAAAACTTGAAGTGTTTTTGTGGTCATTCACGGACACGTGCATAATGGGGGAAAATTGGAGTTGTCCAACGCACACCTTCCCGGATGAGGTTGAGCAAAGCAATGCTCTGCCTTGTTTCAGCTCTCATACTGTAAACAAGCATCCTTTTTGTGGTCTATTGAGTGTCATGTTTTTTGTATTTTTCTGTACTTTTTGTTGGTGATTTCTGTTTCAAATTATCACTAAGCGTGGTCCTGAAGTGCTGCCCAGTGTTCCTAAATGCAAGAAGGCTATACAGAGAAAATATAGGGATTAAGCAAGGTTTGTTCAGGCATGAGTTACAGTGCTGTTGGCCCTGAGTTCAATATTAATGAATCAACAAGACATATTAAATAAGATGTCTTTAAAGAGAAACACACATAAAACAAGGTTATGTGTTGATCAGTTGATGAAATGTTGTAAACAGAAGCTTGCAGGAGCCTAAGCCTATATTTTCCATAGAAGCAGTGGTTCAGTATTCACTAGTTCAGTGTCCACAATGACTTTATAAGAACAAAACTATCGCAAATAACGAGAATCGGCAATATTAGCCTTTTATCCACCAAGAACAGTAAAGATTAGTTTGGGAGTAGAAGGAAGTGTATGTTATATCTAAGTATTCCTAAAGAGGGTCACAGGCCAGTCTGATTAAGTATTGAATGCCCTAGAATTTCAAGCAATTTTTTACCCTTATCTACATCATGGTCTCAGACTCCTCATAGCTGAATAATGGCAGGTGAACTGGAATTGAGCCAGCTTTCTAGATTTTTAGCAGCTAAAGTGGCCCCTTTTTCACAGAGTCTCTATATTTCCTTTCCTTCTGAAGTAGGAGATGTAATTACAAAAGCAGGGGACTACTGCTTCATATCGACACTAAAGATAATGTGATTCACTCTCAAGAGTCAGAGTGTCTGCACCCTCACCTTACCCCTGTGTGCTGTGGCTCTTCCCTGACTGACTGTGTTGGAATGGTGCTGGGCTTCTACCTAGGCATTTATTGCTTGACTCCTGAGTGAGCCAGGCTGCTCCCCAGGAACACATGTTTTTATTCCCTGACAGGCCCAGGCCCCTGAGCCAGCCTGCACATGCTAAAGACTCTCCTAGCATCACCCCTTGGCTTTCTGTTCCTGGGTGTTTGCCCTTAGGGCATGTTCTCTCCAGAGATGACACTAAATGGAATGTGGTATAGCCACCCAATAGCTCCTGTAAATAGTTGGAGGTTGATGTCACTCTTTTTTTATTTTGGCTATACCTGTTGGATTAAATCATGAGAATGACAGATGTTAATGTTTATTAAATTTGCCATGTCTTGCAGCTTTGTCAGATGGTGAGGTTGGTCCCTGGAGCCTATTTAGAATACAAATCTGCTCTGTTGAACGAATGTAACAAACAAGGAGGCTTGAGACTGGCACAGGCAAGAGCACTGATCAAGATAGACGTGAACAAAACCCGGAAAATCTATGATTTCCTCATCCGAGAAGGATACATCACTAAAGCCTGAGGCTCTAAGGACTTGGGATCAGAAATCAGAAGTTTGGAATGTGGTGGGCTGAAGGACAGTATGGGCATTCTGGAGAGTTTTGTTTTTGTGCTGAATTCTCATTGTAAAATGAGAGGAAGGACAAAGGAAAACTTAAGTTGTATTAATGTCTACTTTCTTCTCTGCCCTGCCTTAAAACACTCCTGTTGTTGGTATTGTGCTGCAGAGTTGTGCGCTAGATGAGTTATTATTAAATGTGAGTGGGCATTCATTCCTAACACCTCTTGTAACTAAAACAAGAACCATAGTACCTCACATCACAGTATTGGTAGAAATAGAAGTAAACCACAGTCATTAGTCCCGCGAGTCCAGCTCAGATTCTTGTACTTGGGAGGTAGGTTTTCTGATGATCTGCTTTGCCTACAAACATTGCGGACAGGTAAAGTTTTTAGATTAAAGAGAAGCGTTACAGAGTGTGAGAACAGTTTTTCCTTCTAAGGATTTTTTAAGCTGACAATTTATGTTTAAGAGCAAAGGGCAGGAAAATCTCCCCATGATGGTCTTGTCCCAAACTGCATCTTCAGCTGTAATGTCTGGCTTTGTACTTCACAGTCAGGCTGTCTAATCTCCAGTAGACTTTTGAGGAGGTGGCACCGGATATAAAATGTCTCTGTTATTTTTAGAATTAATGGATTAAAATGTTTTGCTATTTAATTTGTGGGTGTGTCAAATATTCTGGTAACTAAAGCATACTTAGGGTATTGGATGCCTGCCCCATCACGCTGCACTGTCTCTGCTAACGTGTGCCAGTTACCCAGGATACCAATCAAGGAGGATGGAGATGATGCAGCTGACCCTGCTTTGCTTGGATTTGAGACCTTAACCCTCATTTCTCAACAGTGAAAAGCAAGCCTACAATAAAAGCTACTTTTGCTCATGTAAAACAAAACTAAAGCAGTTTCATAGATGGGACTCGCTAGATATGAGGGTGAATAACCCCACCACATCTGAAACTTGGTCCTCAAACCTTTCTGAAGAATAAGAAGCTAAACTCGGACTCATGCTATCTCATTTGTGTTAGAAGCAAAGTTGTGCATAGAAATAACTTCTTCAGAATCTGCACAGATGTCATCCAGTAGCTGTTTGATTCTTACTCCTTCAGCATTCAAAACATCTAATTAAAATATTGTGTGCTTTACTGGAAACATTTGCTCAAACTCTTTGATGGATGTAAACATGCATGTATTGCTAACAGACTTCATCTAGGGGTTGAGAAAAGGAAACTCTTACAATCTGAGGGAATTGGAATAGAGGACTTCAGTCTTTAAAGAGGGTGGTTTATGGAAATGGTCTCTTTTAAATAGTTATATCTCTTAGAAAATATATTCTGCCACCACCACCATCACCCCTAGTCAGTTGTAAAGGATTGCCTGTTATCCCTGAAAGATAATTTCTGTCTTCAGAGAGTAAAATGTCTGCTGACATCCTGCAACCTTTGCATCCCTTTCTTTTCCGGTTCTAAAAAATTGAGATTCATTAGACATCAGTGTCAGGTGATATCTGTTAGAGTCCTAATTTTGATTAAGGAAGACTTCCTGGGAGAGGTGGCCTTTTAGGCAATGATATGATTGAAAGGAGAGAGAGAGAAAGTGGCAGATGGAAGTGGGAGACTGTTCCAGACATAGTGGGTGGAGGATGATGTGGAGGTAGCAGTGGGAGTAAGAAAAATGGTGCCAAGAGATTTATTTGGCTAGAACAAAAGGGGCAGCTGTGGTAGTCAGGGGTGGGAGGATGGTAGGACTGTCTAATGGAAACCTTGGAACCAACTGAACTCTAAAAAATTGATGGGGAATCAGTAGATTTGATGAGGGAAATGGCATGGTTGAACATAGGGATAGAAAAATATGGCTGTAATTTCAAATAACTGGATTTTGGGAAGTATGATTATTGTTTTGATAAACTCAACTTTGCAAATTTAAAGATGTAGAATCCCTAGTGAGTTTCTCAAAGGACAAGCCATGTTTTGTGTGAGGAATACTCCTGAAAGGAGTCACTGAGTTGGTATCTTTTTGCATTTATAATAGAAAAGCAATTGCTGATATTTGATGAAGCTGCTTTAATACATTTGTTCTTATCACCTAGGGAAGCCGACTTCTTGGTACTAAAAATCCAGGGCTAGCAAGGGCCTTTGAAAGAACATTCTATCCCTCCTCTTTGCTTCTAGACAGGGTTGGTCATAAACCAACTACATTAATAGAGGTCTCGCCTAGTTTAGATCATCTCAGAAGAGGAAACGTTTGCTTTGAAACTCAGTGACATGAATAAAGATCTTTTATTGTTAGGAATTTTTTATTGCAATTTAACACTGAGGGTTTCTGCTGGAGATTTATGCATATCCTTCTCTGTCAGTGGTGGGAAATAGCATACTTTTCATAAAGAACCTCTCCTATGCTCAAAGACCTAGACCATCTCTCTTGAGAGACTAATACTAAATATTCATGGTTTCTCTTTTCCCAGGTTCCAGTTTTTGTCCCTTTATTGTTTACCCCTCTTACCCGTTTTATCTGAACTGGACTGATAAGCTAGTCACTGCTGAGAGATAAGAACAGTTTTCCCAGGTTTGAGTCATGAAACCATCATCTGGTGGTTAGGTGGAGAAATGGGAAAGCCAATGACATTCATCAATAACAAAAAAATTCTAGTTGGTAAGTCTAGTCCTAAAATTCCAGTTTTAGGAAATATATACTAAGAGAACTAAAATCTTCAATGTGAAGAATCAGACAGCCTTGAATTACACAGAGTAGCTTGGGAAAACTCATTCATATTAGCCTCCCAAGACACTTTTTCACTGTCTCCAGGTCTTCTAAACAGCATTCTGGAACATCGACCATCCATTTTTAAGGATGTCTTTGTGGGTACCTACTAGATATACACTGCATTATTTTGAATAACACGAAAAACTTTTTCATAACTTATATGTACCTGGCTTTTAAAATTTTTTTAATTTTGAAAATTTATTTTTTAATTAAAGGTTTTTTTGGAGGAATACTAGTGAAGAGCAGTTAAGTATGGAGTATTTTGGAACCTAAGTAGCCTCTCCATGAAATATACATCAGAACTGAAGTGTTAGTGTGCTTCTTTTGAGGAGGGGACAGGCGAGTAGTTACTGAGAGATCTGTGAAGCTAATTTGCATATCTAATGGGAGAGGGAGTTCTCTCTCTTTTCTGTCCAGTGTTTGCCTGCTGCCTTGGTTTCCAGCAGCTGAGGTCTGCTGTGATTAGGAGGTATCAGCTGTCCTTTGATTCAGTTGAGCAGGTTTACAGATCCAACACAGGAATTTAAGGAATGTCTGAATATCCTGCATCTGACATTAAAATTCCTTTGTCACTATGAGTTACTTCCTTGCTGAGGGTACGAATAAGGAATAGATAAGAATGCAGACAGTGACAACTAAAAGGTTGAAAAACCCAAAGCTGAGAGCTGAAAAAAAATTGATTTAATATATGTAGCCCTGGATGTCACTGTACCTCCCCGTGTCTGCGAAAGCCCTACAGTTCAATTTCGGCAGCAAAGACTTGTTCTGTCGTTTGGGTTTGGATAGTTGAGTCTAATGCACTTATTTTCTACTTTGGAGCCCAGGGGATTGATTTAGACACTAAACTAATCATTTGGTTGAATTAATCTCTCATTCGTAACCAAGCAATGTTTTTTTCAGCTTCCTGTGGTCTCCCCAGAGATCTTATGTGGCAAAAAGCTTCCAGGTGACTTGCTAATAATCCTTCCTACCTTGGTCCAGAGTTATGTTGAACCAGAAGTAGCATCTTAGGAAGTGTAGAAAGGAGAAGACCTGATAGCTGTTTTAAGAAACCAACACTTTCTTAAAGCAAAAATGCTGCAAATGCTGTCATCTTATCACCTTTATTCAGGGAACTGACAGTTAAGTGTCAACTCGTGACACTTCTGATACATCTCTCTTCTCCTGGGAGAGCTATCTGCCAAGTATACTCCCTGTTTCTGAATTGTTTACAATGACCTGAGTCTCTGTTTTCCCATTAGAGAATAGGTAGCTACTGATTTAGACTTTTTCCCTATTATCACCCTTTATTTAGGGAATTCCTTTAAAACGTAAATAACATGTATATATATTATTTTAAGAAATAAAAAACTAATGGAACCTGGGCTGTGGAGCTTAATTTTAGTGCCCCCAGTGAATGTGAATGTACCCTGTAGGAAAACCGATTTTGAATTGGGGCTAAGAAGTCTGACGTTTTTATGCCTGTTTTCAATCTTTGGAAGTTGTGTAGGTTAAAAAGGGCAGTTTTCAGGGTGAATTTAAAAGCTTTTTCCCGAAAATCACTGAAAAGAAATAAAAGGTCAGAAATGCCATGGAGACACTCACTCCCATGTACCAAGGACCTTGGAGATGGGTGGGCTGACTGGAAATTTTAGCAGAGGAGAGGAGGCAGCAGTGTTCTGACCCTGAGATAGGAATTTGCTCTCTGTCTTGGAGAGGTGGGTCAGCAGCTCTTCCACACAATATCCCCTATTAAAAACCAAAAATCAAACCTGTTGCTGTCGAGTTGATTCCGACTCATAACGCAGGACAGAGTAGAACTGCTCCATAGGGTTTCCAAGGAGCGCCTGGTGGATTCAGACTGCCAGCCTTTTGGTTAGCAGCTGAACTCTTAACCACTGCGCCACGAGGGTTTCCATATCCCCTATTAGGAGGCTCTTTTTAACCAAGGGCAAGCTATAGCAGAAAAAGCCACTCTTCTGGGGGCAGGAACCAGAGCCTTTATTGTTTGCTTAGAAGATAATGCCTTGATATATTTTTACCATAGGATATTTATCTAAGCTCCAGCCACGGAGAGGTGCCAACAACGTCAACCTTACCTTGCTCCTACTGCAACAAGAAAATCTTTTCCTTGTTGTAGGCATGCATAGCTTCAGATTCAGGGCAGCTGTCAGATCAAAGTCAGGGCACAGGTTTAACATCATGATGCAAAGCAAAATGCTTTTGAGAGTGAAATCTCCCAAGAGTGCCTCCACCCCCAACAACTGCAGAAAAGGAGGCGTCTGTGGGAGAGAAAGGTGGCTGTAGACGTCATTGCATCATCCAGATCCCAGCTGTGACCTGGCTCAGAGATTTCCAGTTAAAAATAACCATGGCTTATAGTTGGGGGAGAAAAAGTAAACTGTTGCATCTCCATGGAAACTAGGAAAGAAAAAAAGGCAATTGACAGATTTCTAGCACATGTGGCAAGATGGGGAGTCCTGGTGGCGCAGTGGTTAAGAGCTCTGTTGCTGACCAAGAGGTCAGCAGTTTGAATCCACCAACCCGCTCCTTGGCAACCCTGTGGGGCAGCTCTACTCTGTCCTACAGGGTCGCTATGAGTTGGAATCGACTTAACTGCACCGAGTTTGTTTTTTTTGTTTTTTTGGTGGCAAGATGGAGTGGACTGGAAGCTTAGAGACCCTCTGGTGAAAGAAGATACCCCTGATTAGCAGCTAGGATGTGGCCAGACACTGCCCCAGGGCTCTGGAGACAAACATTTTGCAGCAGCAATATGTTTGCAGTGTGTGCATCTGGGGTCTGTTGAAGAATTGAGGCTGCTGACTTTGTAACACAGGCTTGCTACTATTCAAAGCAAAGAGCAGATGAGAACACAGTAGATTAGATGTTGCCTTCTAACCAATCTGGGAACCTTTGCTCTCTGCCTCTCCCGCACCCTGCCCGGATTCCCATTTCACTCTTGGGCTGATGTGGACATTTACTCCATTCGGTAGGACCTGGTGTTTTCTCTTCCGTATCGTAGGAGAAGGTGCTCTGGTAGTACGGTGGTTAAAGCACTCAGCTGCTAACTGAAAGGTTGGCGGTTTGAACCTACCAACTGCTCTGCTCGAGAAGGATGTGGCAAGTCTGCTTCTGTAAAGATTACAGCCTTGGAAACCCTATGGGGCAGTTCTACTCTGCCCTATAGGGTCACTATGAGTCAGAATTGACTTCTACAGCAATGGGTTTGGGTCTTCTTTTTTAACTGTAGGAGATGATGCAGCAAAGGGCAAAGATGTCTAAAGACGTAGAATGTTTTTAACAATGTCTCTTACATTTTTGGTATTGTAACTACCAGAGATGACTAAGTCTTGGGGGAAATATTTCATTTCTTCACTGCCCCCCCCCTTTTTTAAGATGTCTTTAAAAACATTTTTTCCCTGAAGAAATACATGAATACAATCTAGTTGTAAAAAAATGTTTTTTAAAAAAGCACTCCTTTTTAAATGAAGAGCTTACAGCATAAAGAACTGAAGAAGTGGGATTGTTTATATCACTGTCCTTATATAGATAACTGCCTTCTTGTTTGCCTGGTGTATTAGAAACACCTGAATGCTAATCCTTGCTCTGCTACTTAATAATAATGCAACCTTGGGCAAGTTTCTAAATTCCTCACATCTAAAACGTGGTTGAAAATACCTACCTGACTGGTGTTAGATGGGATAAGGTATTTAACACACCTAGCACTTTCTTTCCTTCCCTTTCTCACTGAACCTTTGGTATTTTAGTTTAACTCCAGCCAGATATGAACAAGTACATGATTTTCCTGTACCACACATTCACATAATGCTAAAATCTCACAGAGGGGCACTAAGATCCGAAAGACACAGAGCAGATGTTAAACAGATGTGCATTTTGCAAGAATGTTGTTTTGTTTATCTTGCAATGCTCATCACTGTGTTATCATTGCCACAGCCCCAGGGTTGAATTAAGGGCAGAAAATCCCAGAGATTAAACACCTAGTTATCCTGAAACATACTGTAATATGTATTCCCTTATACAATGCCTAACTCACAAGCTTAGGTTACAAAACGATACACATACTAGATTATAACTGTGTAACGAAAACTAAAAACTCATGCATAGAAAAAAAATGAAGATGCGAATTGTTTTGTTAAGTAATAAAATTATAGGTGATGCTTTTTCTATTTCTCTTTTTTTGTAATGTGACTTTATTAATAGAAAAATAAATTTATGAGAACTATGAAAACTCTGAAATTAGAAGTTTCAAGTGTTTTACATGTAATAAAATCTAGTTAATCCTTTGCAGTCCGAAATTGATCGAACATGCAGTCAGGATGTATTGATAATGGGTGATTGGAATGTGAAAGTTGGAAACAAAAAAGAAGGATCAATAGTTGGAAAATACGGCCTTGGTGATAGAAACAAGGCCAGAGATCGCATGATGGAACTTCGCAAGACCAACGACTTCTTGATTGCAAATAACCTTTTTTCACCAACATAAATGGCGATTATACACATGGACCTCCCAGATGGAATACACAGGAATCAAATTGACTACATCTGTGGAAAACGATGATGGAGAAGCGCAATATCACCAGTCAGAACAAGGCCAGGGGCTGACTGTGGAACAGACCATCAGTTGTTCAGATGCAAGTTCAAGTTGAAACTGAAGAAAATTATAACAAGTCCACAAGAGCCAAAGTACAACTGTGAGTATATCCCACCTGAATTTAGAGACCATCTCAAGAATAGATTTGATGCATTGAACACAAATGACTGAAGACCAGACGAGTTGTGGAATGACATCAAGGACATCATATATGAAAAAAGCAAGAAGTCATTAAAAAGACAGGGAAGAAAGAAAAGACCAAAATGGATGTCAGAAGAGACTCTGAAAATTGCTCTTGAATGTTGAGTAGCTAAAGCAAAAGGAAGAAATGATGAAGTAAAATGAACAGAAGATTTCAAAGGGCAGCTGGAGAAGGCAAAGTAAAGTAGACATGTGCAAAGAGCTGGAGATAGAAAACCGAAAGGGAAGAACACTCTCAGCATTTCTCAAGCTGAAAGAAATGAAAAATTCAAGCCTCGAGTTGCAGTAGTGAAGAATTCTATGGGGAAAATAGGAAGCATCAAAAGAAGATGGAAGGAATACACAGAGTCATTATACCAAAAATAATTGGTTGATGTTCAACCATTTCAAGCATATGATCAGGAGCCGATGGTACTGAATGAAGAAGTCCAAGCTGTGCTGCACACTGAAAGCGTTGGTGAAAAACAAGGCTCCAGGAATTGATGGAATATCAATTGAGATGTTTCAACAAATGGAAGCAGTGCTGGAAGTGCTCACTGGTCTACACCAAGAAATTTGGAAGACAGCTACCTCGCCAACCGACTGGAACAGATCCATATTTATGCGTATTCCCAAGAAAGGCGATCCAACCAAATGTGGAAATTATCGAACAATACAATTAATATCACACCCAAGTAAAATTTTGCTGAAGATCATTCAAAAGTGGCTGCAGCAGTATGTCGACAGGAACTGCCAGAAATTCAGGCCAGATTCAGAAGAGGACGAGGAACCAGGGATATCATTGCTGATGTCAGATGGATCCTGGCTGAAAGCAGAGAATAGCAGAAAGATGTTTACCTGTGTTTTATTGACTATGCAAAGGCATTCGACTGTGTGGATCATAAGAAATTATGGATAACATTGTGAAGAATGGGAATTCCAGAACACTTAATTATGCTCCTGATGAACCTGTACATAGATCAAGAGGCAGTTGTTCAGACAGAACAAGATGATACTGTGTGGTTTAAAGTCAGGAAAGGTGTGCATCGGGGTTGTAGTCTTTCATCATACTTATTCAGTCTGTGCTGAGCAAATAATCTGAGAAGCTGGACTACATGAAGAAGAACAAGAATTGGAGGAAGACTCATTAACAACCTGAATTATGCAGATGATACAACCTTGCTTGCTGAAAGTGAAGAGGACTTGAAGCACTTACTGATGAAGGTCTAAGACCATAGTATTCAGTATGGATTCCACCTCAACATAAAGAAAACAAAAATCCTCAGAACTGGACCAATAAGCAACATCATGAGAAACAGAGAAAACATTGAAGTTGTCAAGGATTTCATTTTACTTGGATCCACAATCAACACCCATGGAAGCAGCAGTCAAGAAATCAAAAGACACATTGCTTTGGGCAAATCTACTGCAAAAGATCTCTTTGAAGTGCTGAAAAGCAAAGATATCACCTTGAAGACTAAGGTGCACCTGACCCAAGCCATGGTACTTCCCATCGTATTATATACATGTGAAAGCTGGACAATGAATAAGGAAGACGAAGAAGAATTGATGCCTTTGAATTGTGGTGTTGGCGAAGAATATTGAATGTACCGTGGACTGCCAAAAGAACAAACAAATCTGTCTTCGAAGAAGTACAACCAGAATGCTCCTTAGAAACAAGGATGGCAAGACTACGTCTTACATACTTTGGACGTGTTGTCAGAAGGGATCAGTCCCTGAAGAAGGACATCATGTTTGGTAAAGTAGAGGGTCAGCAAAAAAGAGGAAGACCCTTAATGAGATGGATTGACACAGCGGCCCCAACAATGGGCTCAAGCATAACAACGATTGTGAGGATGGCGCAGGACCAGGCAGTGTTTCGTTCTGTGGTACACAGGGTCACTATGAGTCAGAACCGACTCAACGGCACCTAACGACAACAGTTAATCCTTACAATAGTCATATAAAGTGTCATGTTACATCTATAAATAGCACAGGCCTTATGCAAACTTCTGTAATGGATGAATTGTGTTTGGGGACCCCTCTCCTAGTTCTTTTATCTTTTCCACATTTATTGAGTTTCCTCCCAGATACCTGGTGTCCACTCTTCCTGTCAAACCTGCCAAAGGACAATAGCTTAAAGATTTACAGCTCTTTGGAGATATTCATTTTTATAGTTATCAATGGCATATATTCCAGAATTACAGGCATTTGAGACATCTGTGAGCCACAAGACCTGATGGTACACTGAAATCAAACTTCTATAGGCTAGGGCACCCTGATACAGCTGTTCCACAATTCTGACAGATATATCAAAGTTGTTGCCAACTGGCTAACCAGAAGCAATGATATGAATGGAAGATGCAGCTATTCTTTCTGAGGGACTCATTAAGTTTGCCTAATGATCAGTCATTGTCAAAGCAATTAAGGAGATTTTTGGAAAGGCAGGCATTAGAAGCCAAGTAGACTAGAAGTTTCCACTCCCTACTTAGGGTGTCTTACCAGGTCAGTGTTCGTTCTGCACAGAAGCAGCAGTGATGTAAAGCACTGCTCATTTAGAAGTAGTCAGGAGGATGGACACCCTCCCTGGGTACAGACAAGTTGTCACTTCTGTAGCAGATGACCTGTAAAATGTTTCCACATCCAGGTTGACACCTATAAAGACATTTATAGTCTAGAGATGTGCTATCCAGTAAGGTAGCCACTAGTTACAAGTGGCTATTTAAATTTAAATTGATTAAAATTAAAAATTCAGTTCCCCACAGTAGCCACATTTCAAGTGTTCCATAGCCACAAGAAGCTAGCAGCCACTCTTGGACAGTGCAGACACAGAACATTTTTATTACGGCAGAAAGTTCTATTGGACAGCGCTGGTCTAGAAGATATCTTCAAATTGCATTTTTTGTAGCGGCATCTATAAGCCCACGTTGCCACATTCTGTAAAGGCATAAAGCACCTCTTTACATCCGTGTGTGTGTGTGTATAAGTGTATATATATACACATGTACACATACAGTGCAGTCACTAAATGGTCTTTATCACTTCCTCCTATTTTTTTAGATCTCTAGATCTTTACACGCACATCACACTCAAACACTATTTTAGCCCACCTCCCTCCTCTTTTCTGTTGAGAACATGATTCTTCATGGTAAGCTTCCTCCTCTAATACATGAAAATGCCCAGTTCCTTGTTACTTAATAGAGCTTGTTCTGGCAACCTGCCTTCTGTATAAGACAGGCTTGAATTTGAAAGGGATGTATCTATTTGTGCTGCTGAGTCATTGAATTAGCTAAAGGAAGGACTGTAGGGGGAGAAGCAGAAATGAAAGCAGCATACAATTGTTTCTATAAGAGATCTTGCTATTTTGGTATTGGCATGTCAAAAATAAGTCACTAGATAAATTGATGCTGGTACAGTTTAGCGCTGGGAAGATGCCTTCCTCAGGCAAGATTTGAACCCCTAGTGCTTTACCCTGAATTAGATTCTGCTTTGTTCTCTTACAGAAAGATTAACTCCGCCTAATTTTAAAGATTTGATTTCTTTTTATAGAGGCAAAAAACAAACCTCTCCAGTCTAGGCCTTTTAAGCTCCCCTAAGATTATCACTAAAAGGCCTTTGATGTTATATTTTTGTCTGGGAAGCAGACAAAACTTTTAGATACTCCGGTAGCCTCGGGATGACCCTGAGTCTGGTTGACCAATGAAGATCAAGAACTCGAAAAAGCCTTAAAGCTTTTGGTTCAAGATGCGGGGAGATGTAAACCCAATGCGCAGTTTTTACTTCCCCCAGCAACCCCTCCCCCCAAACCTATGACTACTCCTTTGACTCTTCAGCAGTTCTGATGCCAACGATTTGCAATGGTGAGGAGCTGGGTCTGGTGAGTAAAGGACCGGGCATGGCGTCAGGACTCAGGTTTCTGACTCACTGCAGAGCCTCGAGGACGTACCTCCCTTGCGTCTCCCCTCACCTCCCAGAAGCGGAAGGGAGGGGAGCGTTGTGCTGAAAACATGTTTTTGTACATCTAGTCATGTCACAGATGGGCAAACATAAAAAAAAAAAAAAAAAAAAACCTAGGGTGACACAGGCAAATAAGCCCTCAAGGAATCCATGTGTCCAGCCTGAGCTCCGGAGACCCTACAGCTCTACCTCGGAGGCATGGGCTGTGGATTGGGTGTTTTAAGACTCAGATGGGCACCTGTGATGGTGGTGGTTTGGGGGTGTTTGGGCAGCAAAAGATGGACATAATCTATATCTACATTTGAGTCTCGGATGATATTGCTTCCCACAGTTACTAGAAACTGCCCATCCATAAACCCATACAAGCAAAATACATCCAATAGTTGCCATGAGACTTATTTTCCCTCACCCTTCCTTCTGTCCCAACTCCTAGGCTCTTCCGTGTTGCTTAGGCGGTGGGAGTGGGGTGAGAGGCGTTTGATTAGTCACTAACTACACTCTTCACACTTTTTATATTTGTATTGTTTTCTTGCCTTTAGTTCTCTCACATTCCAGAAACTAGTACCCTAGTACACTATTCTTGCAAGCTACGCCCCATACCCGGCTTTGAGACGGTGAAGGAGGAAGAGCGGGATCATGTGTGTGGGATAGATGAAGAGACAACCAGGGACTGGGGTTCCTGGGAGGAGCGGGTGTCGCGGGAACGCCACTGCGCGCTGTTGCCGCGTCCGCACCACGACAGAGGGCGCAGCGCGCACGCGCGTCACCCGCTGCTCCGCGCATCCCCCGCAGGCTCCCCCCTTCCCGCGGCGCGCCTCTCCCGCCACGCCCCGCCTCCGTCGCCCCGAGCTCCCGGCCTCCGGAGAGGGCGGTGGGGCGCAGGGAGCGTGCGCGTGGCCCGCCCCGGGCGCGGGCGGAGGGGAAAAGGAGGGGCGCGCGCGGCGGCCAGCCCGCAGAAGCCGGGAGCCGCGCAGGAAGACAGAGCCTCAGCAGCGAGTCCAGGAGCGGCGGTACGGGGCCAGCAGGCCGGGGTGAGGGGGGGACCGGGCGGGACCTCGCGCCGGCAGGGCCCCGGGACGCTGGCGTGATCGGGCGGCCGGGGCTCCGCGCGACCCTCGTCTCTGGGAAACTTTGTGCCGGCGTCACTACCTGCTCTTAAGAGGTTCTTGCATCCTCTGGGCGCCGGGGCAACGGGGGTGGGGCCGGAAAGGCCCAGGGTCCCGTCTTCAGCGCTCGGTCCCCACTCTGCTGCTCCCCCTCTGTTGCCAACGCTCCAGCCCCGGGTACCCGGTCCTCTGCTCCTTTGCGAGCGTCCTGGACTACTCCTCTCTTCTCCTCCTTCCTGACCCCTTGGCGCTCCGCCCCGCCATGGCCTCTCTGCCTTTACCTCCTTACCCCGCTGGTAGTAGCCACCCGCTCCGAGCCGCAGGAGCCGACGGCGCCTTTTTGCATCTTCCAGGATTTCTGTTGTGTTATCTTAGGAAGCAACTTGACTTTCAGCGATGCCAAGTATTCAACTTGAGTATTTCTCTGCGGTGGGAGATTGGTGTGCACAGTGCTAACATATGTCTTTTTATTTTTGCTAAGTGCTTTTCGTTCAAAGCGAAGTTGCGTTGTTGTTTGCATGTGTGTGAGAGGAGTTGGGTGCTGTAACTGGCTTAAGTGCGTTGTATAACTATATTTTATTTAGGTGGATGTTTCCATTGGTACCAGCCACAGTTTTATGGTAATTGGGCATCCCAGAGGCTAGAGGCTAGGGAAGGAGTGGCTTACAAATGCAGTTTTACTGTGTAGGAAATTTTTTTTTTTTTTTAAATAAATCATCTCGTACTTCACATCCAGCAGGACCTGAAGGCATTTTCCATGTGTTAACTCGTTAGCTGTTAATTAGTTTTATAACAGAGGTAGGTGGAGGGCAGTATTGTCCCGGTTTACAGATGTAAAAACGGAGGCAAAGAGCTAGTTCCTGATTCTTTACTAACCTTAAAGGGATATAGACCAAGAGATTTTAACCCAGAGGTTCCTGGAATTCCTAGTTCATGAGGCCACTAGGAAGTATAATGGAAAATGTTGGAACCTCCTCCCTGGGACTGTACCTGTAAAACCAAACCCATTGCTGTGGAGTTGATTCCGACTCATAGCGACCCTATAGGACAGTAGAACTGCCCCATAGAGTTTCCAAGGAGTGCCTGGCCCCTGGGACTGTACAGATAATTAAAAGTCAAAGAGGCGGGGGCCAGTGGGTTGCTCAGCAGCTCTATGCTTGGGACTCAGCTCTGCCACAAAGTTGAGTGACACTGAACAAGTCACAACTTCGCCATGCTATCTGCTGCTCTTTAAAATGAAGGGAAGGAACATTCGGTATTCTTTGCAAAGTTGTGCAAGGCTGTCTGGAAGCTCCACTCCCTTGAGCGAACTCTTGGGTTCCCTTTAAAAGTGCAGGGAATGAGGCTCCCCTAGATGAATAATCTCTTCTTGTCTACCAGACACACCTGAGAATTCACATCAGGGAGAGGCTGGGGCTGGGACTCTGACCTGGGCAGATGGGAGAGCGTTGCCAGGCAGGCGGAGGTAGGAAGGAGCCCTGCACGAGGCACTTGACACATGGGCCCTGTTCCTGCCTCCAGCTCTGACTCATCTTCTGACGCTTGGGGGAGGAGAGGTAGTTGCTTGGTATTTTTGTCTTTCACCCATAAAACGGGAGACAGTTTTCCTCATTCCAAGTCTTTTGAACGCCAGTGTCTGCGCTGAGTTCTCATCTGACATCTTGCATATTGGTTGACTGCAGGTATGGGTTCTTTAATATTCTTTAGTAGAATGTCATAAATGTATGTTCATATCGTGAAAAACCAGCCAGGTTTGTAACTCCAGGTTTATAAGTCCAGGATATCCATTTGACTCAACTCTAGCATTTTTAAAAGATGGATTCTGTTGGCATTTGTGATTTTAAGGCAAGGTGCAGTAAAAATGCTTTTTCCCCATATTACAAGAAATACATTAATCAGTCTTTGTTTAAAAAATTTACAACTTTACTGATAAGATTAAAGCCTTCTTTTGAGCATCTTTCCCAGAAGCAACAGCCATCTTTATCAGTTTGTGTATAATCCTTTTAGACTTTTTAAAGCATTTTTGTAAATGTCTATTTGCACAAAGTAATTTTTTAAGTGGAATTCATTATTTTAAAACTGACTGGCCCTGTTCATAGAGATTTAACAACTGGTTGTAAAGTTTTATTATCCCTGATGGCATAGTGCTTCCCAGGGCTGTGGGCAAACGACCCATTTTTAAAGACTTTGAAGCAGTTGAATCATTAAAATCCTAGGCTTCACTCTCAGTTGCAAATGAAAACTTACCCACTAAAAAAAATAATCTAGGACTACTAGTGTATTCATCCTTTCTTTGCTTATAAGAAGGCATACAAGGGAGTGGAAGGCAGGGAGAGTTGCTAAAGCAACGGCTGCCTGGGTATAAACTTACAGAGTTAACATTTAAGGTGGTAGCTTTAGTTATTTATGAAAGCTTCACTGGCAGGAAGGCAGAAAGTGTTAATGTGGGCACAGTTCGAATCAGTAATTTCAGGAAGGGTGAGCTAGAACAAAATTTGTATCGGGAGTTTATGGATTTATTTATTAAACATTTATTGAGGACTTTTACCATTCTAAAGGTACTGTGCTGAACACTGGGATAGAAGGTATATAAGGTTCCTGACCTTATGAAGCTGACAGGCTAATAGTGACATGTAGAGAGGAAGTGTTCTTTCTCCAGATTAGCCAGACTTTTAATGGTTTTCAATTCCTGGAAATCAACATTGTATTTATTTAATGTTTTTTATTGTGAATTATAACACACAGAAAAGGGTAGAAAACATAAATGGACAATTTAATGAATTATTTTGAAGCAAAGATGACTGTAACCATCTTGCAGGTCAAGCTCTCCCCACCCAACTCTTTCCCAGTGACAACCTGTCCCCCACCTGAGAGGTAACCTAGCCAGGTAACTAGCTTGACTTTTATGGGAATCATTTTCTTTCTTTTCTTTAGTTTTTAACACCTCAAATATAAATCTCTAAATAATATAGTTTTGTTTTGCCTTTTTTTTTTTTAACCTTTATGCAAATGGAATCAATAGTGGGTATTCTTTTGGGTTCTACTTTTTTCTTTTGAACAATGTCATATAGATAAAATTTTTTAGGTTTAAATTCTTGCAACATTATGTTTTTAAGCTTTATCCATGTTGCTGCCTGCAACTGTAGTTAGTTCATTTTTCTATGAACATACCACAAATTATCCATCTACTGTTGATGGACATCTGGGTTGTGTCTGGTTTGGGGCAGTCAGGAATTGGGCTGGATCATACATGTAGGTATCTTCAGCTTTACTGGCTAATGCCTATTTTCCAAAGGGGTTGTTCCGATTTGCATTCCCCCAGTGGTGTCAGCCTTGAATTTATAATCCACTGTATTTGTTGTTTAACCACAACATGCTTGGATATTTCTTGAGTAAATAAATAAAATAAATGTCACCTGGGTGGTCTGGCCCATGGCGCTTCAGTATATTTATATTTACTTATGTTTAATCATCTGGTTTAGACCAACATACCACCCAAATGCCAGAGATGGTTTTTCCCCGGTATTTGTTTGCAAGCGACCCAATGGAATCCTTCCGTTGATCTTTTTATAACAGATGAGTGATTATAGGGAAGTTTACATATGCAAAATGAAGTATTAAAAATAAAAGTATGTATAATCTAGAAGTGTTTTGAAGGTCTTGAGTTAATCTTACTCTTGGGCCACCTGGATGACTTAACATGGTTACTTATGTTCTTGAACGCTTGTCTTGAGCCCAGTCCCCAGTGTGCAGGCCAGCAGTGCTGGCTGAAGTGAGTGGGATGTGGGCAGGATCCCAGTCCAGTCCTCGTTAAATTAAATTACCCTCCAAGATTGGCTACTCACGTGCTTATACCCATGTGCTTCTTCCCCAAGAGGCACTGAGCACAGACCAAGGCCCATACTTCCTAGGCAGTTCCAAAGTAACCACGGCATCTCTCTGATGGGAATGACTGTTTTACAGTCTTTGAAATGAGTTTGAACTTTCCTCCAAATCTTCCTTTGTTTGTGACAGTACAGACAGTTTAGAGTTTGGTTTGATACAGAGAACTCCTGCTTTTTGAGCAGGCACTTGCCAGGTTAACTTTGAATTGCCTATATGCTGTTTTGCTAGCTGGATTTACAGCTAGGATTGTGTGTGTGAGAGAGAGATCTGGACATGTAGTACTAAATTCAGGTATTTGTTGAGTACCTAGTATTATGTGCTAACAGTCTTTTTCTATCCTTTGAAAAGAATGTTTTACAATTTTGTAGGTTTACAAAATGCCCTCAGGGGGATCATTTTCCTTAGATGAAGGAGTAATGGAGGAATAGTAGCCCAAAGAATATGTTTGTGACTTGCTCTAGTTTCAGTCCCTATTTACATAAATCATGAACATTTTTGTGCTTATCTACTAAAGCTTTTTTCAGGTTTTCAGTAATAATTTTACAAAACTACTTACATATAAATTAGAAGTTTTCAAGAAAAGTCACCCATAGGAGGGAATAGAAAGTAATGTCAGAACCTCCTAATCTGAGTGATGGGAGAGAAATCCTGTTGGTGTTCTTCGATATCACCTTGGCCTTCCAGCAGGCAGGATTCATGGAGGAGCTCCAATTCTGACCTGTTGCAGGGCCAGGTGGTGGGGAATGCGTGTGAGGAGGCCAGGTGCTGGGACCACAGCCCACCCAGCTCACCTCCACATTTCCCATTCTTACTCTTATACTGTCAGAGAGTGACCGTCTGTTCGTTTGGTCAGCCATTCCACTCCCTCTGCCATCTTGAAGTCTAAGTGGACAAAAAGGTTCTTTTAAAATTCATATGCAACTGCAGGCCTTATTTCTGTCTTTGTCTCAGAATAGTTTCAGCAACAATGGCTTATATGGCAGTTATCTTTTGACTCCTTCAAGTCTTTGAGTTTGTGGGTACACATGAGGAAGCTCTTTAGAGAGAGAAGGCTGCTTCTGCTGACTAGTAAACAAACATTAACATAGCAGAGAGAGCCTGTGGAGCACCAGCCTTCCTTGTCTGGAGGAAAGAGACCATGAGGTGAACGTATAAACTTGCTTATAAACCATTCTTAGCTCACAGGCAGTACAAAAGCATGTGGTGGACTAGATATGGCCTATTGGCCATAGTTTGCTGACCCCTGATTTAAGCAGGAGTAGAGAGAAGTTCAGAAGCCATTGCGTTCTCTTATTGTGTGTGAATAGTAATTTAGGACTATTTTAGCAATTAATATGACACTATTATTTCAGGAGACAAAGAGCCAACGGAATAACTTTAGGACCCTCTGCCTTTCGACTCCTGGTTGGCAAAAAACATGATTCCATCTTTGCTACAGGGGGGCTTAGAAACACCCAGTTACCCTCAAAATGCAGTCGGCCCGCTGTGTCTCAGTATGGGAGGGACAGGTTCCCTCCATCCAGCCAAAGCAGGAGACTTCCCTGGTTATCTCAACCTGCTCAGAAACTCTGGTGGATGATTATAGATGCCTTTGATTAATAAAGAGAAGTGGGAAATTAATCTGTAATTTATAAATGAAATTAATTTGATATACAATCATGAAAATCATGAAATTTGGCCAGGGATGTATAAAGAAGTCTTTGTTGGGAAAAGGTTGAGGCTCACTGCTCGAGTCTGAAGGATTTGCATACGTCCAGTGAGACATCAAAGAACCAGATGATCAAAGGTGATCAGCTCTTCACTATTGAGCTCTTGTCCTATGAACTTTATTATCAATTATAAGTTCTTTTTTTGCCTTCCTTAAAGTAATAATGAACTTCTAAGAACTGAGATCTTATGAAAAGACCTGCGTTTTCTGAGATTCCATGGTCTTGCTTCTCACAGTGTCATAATGACTGACAATTTTGAGCCAAACTCCTACCTGTCTGGTTTTTATTGCTGAGGTGTGATTTTTTTTTTTAAAGTGCTTTGCCTCTAGATGTTCTGACCTATTTAAATCAAATCAAAGTTCATCATGTAACCATGCATCTATGATTCATATTTAATTTTTACCACTTGCTCCTTGAAGATTATTTATATAGGCTGTTGCACAAATTGGTTTCTAGTTATTACCAAACAAGTTTAAATGCCATGGAATTTTGTAAGCATTTTCTTGGTTTGGATTTATTAGATATTTCCATACCCAAAAAACATCTCATACCATTTAACAGTTTAGGATATTTGAAGATTAATATCTGGATTATAGATAAGGCACAATCAGAAAGACCTTATGTTCCTTAATTGCCTTCTCTTTGTACATTCTGGTAGTCTTTAGATTGATTGATCTGTCATGGTCAGATTGTATGACTAATCAACAAACAGACAACTCAGGGGAGAGAGGGTTCTGGTTCCAGTGGGGCTACTGATTTTCTGTGTAGTCTGGGAAAGCCTCATAACCTCCATTTGCTTCTGATTTCTCATCTGGGCTTTATGGCACTGACTCGTGAGAGGCTGAGCATGCTCGCAGGGCCTACAGAGGAAGGGTGCCTGAGTTTGCTTCAGTGAGTCCATTGGGATGGAATGAGGAGATTTGTAATAAGAGTGGCTCTTCTCACACTTAAGTGTGAATACAAATCACCTGGGATCTTGTTAAACTGAAGATCCGATTCCTTAGGTCTGGGGTAGGTTGTGATGTTCTACATTTTATCAAGCTCCAGATGGTGTAAGTGCTGCTGGGCCTTAGACCACACTTTTTGAGTGTTGATGGGCTATGGAAAAGGGTTTGTGTTCTATATTTGAAATCTAAAAAATAAGGAGGCTCTTGAAAGGCAAATGGCAGCATATTTTATTATTTTTTTAATTTTTTTGTTGTACTTCAGGTGAAGGCTTATAGAACAAATAGTTTCTCAAGAAACAAAAGTACACATGTTGTTTTATGACACTGGTTAACAACCCCACAACATATCAACCCTCTAACTTCTCAAAATCTTTTTTTTTTTTTTTGGTGAAAATACACATAGCCAAAGATATACCATTTCAAAAATGTCTACATGCACAGTTCAGTGACATTGACTACGCTCTTTGAATTGTGCTGTTATTCTCACTTAAGATGAAGGCTTACAGAACAAAATAGTCTCTCATTTAACAGTTACTACACATGTTGCCCTATGACAATGGTTAACAATCTCACAACACATCAACACTATCCTTACTCAACCTTGGGTTCCCTGTCACCAGCTTTCTTGTCCCCTTCTGCTTTCTGGCCCTTGTCACTGGATTCCTGTACCTCGTTAGTCTCATTTGGTTTTACGGGGCTGTCCACTCCCACGCTGAACAGTGAACCTCGGAGGTAACTTCACTACTGAACTAAAAGGGTGTCTGGGGGCCATACTCTCAGGGTTTCTCCAGTCACCTTTAGGCCAGTAAATCTGGTCTTTTTTTTGTGAGTTAGAATTATGCTCTACATCCTTCTCCAGCTCTGTCCAGAACCGTCTGTTGTGATCCTGGTCAGAGCAGTCAGTGGTGGTAGCCGGGCACCATCTAGCTGTACTAGTCCGGTGGAGGCCTTGGTAGCTGTGGACCATTAGTCCTTCAGACTAGTCTTTTCCTTATATCCTGTTCTCTTCATTCACCCTTGCTCCCGAAGGGATGAGACCAGTGGAGTATCTTAGATGGCCGCTCACAGGCTTTTAAGACTCCAGACACTACTCACCAAGGTAGAACGTAGAGCATTGTCTTTATAAGCTGTGTCATGCCAATTGATCTAGCTGTTCCCCGAGACCATGGTCCCCACAGCCCTCTGCCCAGCAATTCAGTCCCTCAGGGAGTTTGGATGTGTCTATGGGGCTTCCATGACCTTTCCTTGTACAAGTTGTGCTAGTTTCTCCTGTATTGTGTACTGTCTCGCCCTTCACCCAAGATACCACTTATCTATTGTCTATTTAATATTTCCCCCGCCACCCCTCCCATCCCTGGTAACCAACAAAGATTGTTACATTTTGTGTGTAAACTTTTTCATGGGTTTTTATAATAGAGGTCTCATACAATATTTGTCCTTTTGTGATTGACTTATTTCACTCAGCATAATGTCCTCCAGTTTCACCCATGTTATGAGATGCTTCACAGATTCATTGTTGTTCTTTCTCGTCGCATAGTACTCCATTGCGAGTATGTACCATAGTTTGTTTATCCATTCATCTGTTGGCAGCATATTTTAAATGGACTGGAGAAAAAGCATGATAGTACAATCTATGAGACACCTCTCCCTAAGAAACAACTCAGTTTTCAGCAGCACTGACTACAGTCATGTACCACATAACATCCATCTGTTCAGGCAGCGTCTAGCTGCATAGATGTCCGTGGTCCCATAAGGTTATAAAAGAGTTCAGAAATCCCTATTGGAGAATGGTATGTAGCGGATATAACACTTAAACACTTCCAGACTGTGAAGTGTTTTCATGAGCATTACAAAGGAGTCTATGCCTTCGTTATTACAAACCATTGTATGTATTTAACTCAAAATTGTAACATAATAGGCTTTATGGCAGTACGTTTTTAAGTATGAGTTGGATATTTGTAACCCGGGGATTGCCTGTATATAATATAGTGTTCACACAACGTCCAAATCGCAGGATGTCCAAATCACATAAAGTCCCTATGTCACAAAAACTTATCATGGATGTTAAGCAATGCATGACTGTATTATACTTTGCTTTGATCCTGTGCCTTCCCTGCATTGCTGTGGCATCTACTCTTGAATTTGATTCACTGAATTCTGTTTTTTAATTGTTAATTCAACTGTTTCCATGTGTGTGTTGTCTCATCTTTATAAAATGATAAAATCTTAGCACAGGGTTATGTCCTGTATTACTTTTATATCCCTGTTCCAGTTACTGTTGCTGCATAACATACCATCCTAAACGCAGTGGTGTAAAATAACCATTTTTATCATGCTCACAGATCTGTGGGTAAGGAATTTGGACCTGGCATAGTGGGGATAACTTGTCTTTGCTCCATAATGTCTAGGGCCTCAGCTGGGAGAGTCAAAACCTGGAGGTGACTTGAGGATTGAGAGTGGAATCATCTTGAAGTGTCTTTACTGACATAGCTAGTGGTTGATGCTAGCAGTCAGCTGGGACCTCAGTTGGGCTGTTGGCTAGAACACCTATATGTGGCCTTTCCATGTGGTCACTCCACTGAGCTAATTGGGCTTCCTCACAGCACGGTAGCTGGGTTGCAAGAGATAGTGTCCCAGGAGAACAAGGTAGAAGTGTGACACTTTTATAATCTAGACTCATGTCATTCCTACTGTACTCTTTAGGATGAGGCAGTCACAAAGGTTTTTCCAGGTTCAAGGAGAGGGGTCATAGACCCCACCATTTGATGGGAGGATTATCAAGGTCACATTGTAAGAAGAGCATGTGGGATGGGAGATGATATTTCCGTCTTTGGAAAATACTACTCTGTCACAGTCCCCAACAACGCTTAGCATAGTGTTGAACACATGGCATGAACTCAGTAAATACTGTTGTATAAATGAGTGATAATTAAGTAATTTAGTTGCTGAGGGAGGTGGGGATTAAACTGAAGAATTCAGTTCCAGATGTGTACAGATTACCCCATGAAGCCCAGATAAGTTCCCTTTACCTTTTACAGTTATTGATAGTCTCTTCTTCCTACTCTGTGTATTCTGTTTACACCATGGAGAATCTATGACTTTATAATATGGAACTAAACTTCGTAAATTCTGTGCTTCTTATGTCACTATTTGGCATGGTTTTTTTTTTCTGCTTTCATCAAGTGGTCTGCCCACCTCCTTCTCTGGGTGGTGGCATATTCAATATGTAACAGGTGGCTAGTGTCTGACAATGATTGGCCCTTTTCTAGACTCAGTGAGTGCTGTGTTAATGGGCTGGTGGTCCAAATGAGGACATCAAAGTGGTCATCCTGGTCACAACTAAACAGGCAGTTTGCTCTACAGCTGCATGTCACATGGGGGAAATGTCTGTTGTTGAACCAGAATAATGATTTTCAGTCTTTAGCTTTGTGTACATCATCCCTGGACTCCTATCATACCAGTTAATTTATATGGTGGGAAAAGCAAAAATAGTCCCTCCTCCAGATGTAAGATATTGAGGTGTTTTAGGCAAGTTGCTAAAGCTTTCCAGATGACTGAGAACAATTTGTGAATTCAGTATCTCTTACATCATTTTACCTTAATATAACTCAATAAATATTGAATTATATTCTTAATGTTCTATCAGAAAGTTATTTTTCCTCAGTGAAATATTGCCCCACTGTGATTTTATTTTTATTTGCTAGAGGTAAGTATTTTAACCTTTTCCTCAGTGAAACATGTATCTGATTTAATGATGAAAATTAATGACAAGTGGTATCTGTTTACTTTATGGCAGTCTAGGCTGAGATGCTTCTCTTCTGTTTAAAAAGGGTGATTTCAAGCTTTTTTAAAAGAACTAGATAGACATTTACTTTAAAGGAAGAGAAAAATGTGACTACATAGACTTTTCAAGTACAGACAAATAATATTGTAGGCCTCCAGTATGTACTAAAAATATTTCAGTCAGATCCTTTTACACAGTCATCTCGAGCACCATTGTGGCCATTTCTGCGTATTCACCATGAGGAGAAAAAACAGTAGATAGAATTTCAGTCCTTTAACTGCTGATTCTAGTGGTTATTGGTCATGATTAAAAAACAAAAGAGAAGTAGCCCCCACGGCACTAGGACGGTTGCCCCGAATAGGCCGTGGCTCCTTGCTCACTGCTTCAGGTACAGAGATGTAGTCTTTGTAGATATCGACGCCAGTGCTAACCAAGAGGCTGTGCACGTCCCAGGGGCTCTCCTATGCAGGGAGCAATCAGTGGTTGTTATTAGCTTATGCACTATTGAGATTACAGGCCCACTGGGCAGACACTAATTCTGCATTTTGTTTAGCACTTATTGCTTTGATGCTTATTATTAAAAGAGACCAGCATTATCTCTGATGAGACATTTCCTATAATTTGTAAAAGAAAATAAGTCTCTGGGGTTGGCATAGGACAGCTCCTCCATTCTGTCTTTCACTCAACTTACCACCATCTCCCTGGCCAGGAAAGCATATTTTTCCCTCAAATATGTAAATGTAGCTGCCAGAGGAACTTGGGAGGGCGTAGTTGAACACCATGGACAGCGACATGGACATTCCTCAGCGTTCTTCCTGGCCACCCTTGTTCCAGCAACCAGTGTGCCATGTGGGAATGGGGTGTTCACTCAGAGAGAACATGCAGTCCTGATTCTCTCCTAATAGGTCTTGTTTCTCTGTTGTCCAGCACACAAATTGAATCTGACACACCTATGTTTTCTTTTATTATTTATGATTGAGTTATGCTAACCTTAGAAATGGCCCACACTAGGGCTTCTTGTACTAATCTGGGACTAGTCCTGCTGAGGTCCCTCTGCTGTCAAGAGGGTGGTTTTGTACTGAATAGTTGTACTAGTCTGTGGCAATATTTCCCTATTCTGGGCAGTCAGGAAAGTGGAGCAGCTGGCTCAGCCCATCTGGGCCCAGTCTGTTTATAAGCATTTAAACAAGTTCTTCTTAGGCCAATCCAAGACCCTTTTCATGCACTGAAGGCGCTGGCTGGTGGTGGTAGAGTTCTGTAAGGCAGACAGTGAGAACACAGCTGTCTAGCCCCACAGAGAAGCAGCGTGCAGTCTTGAGCAAGAAGTCGGGACACCTCAGATCTTCTCCTCATTCTGTTCCTTGTCTTCTCCACATTGCACTCATCTCACCTTTCCTGAATCGTGTTTTTTCCCATTTGTAAACGGGGCCAGGGGTGTTTGTCAGAGGAGCATCTACAGTATCTGTGCCCTCTGAGTGCTCTCTGGCAGAAGTTGTTTTTCTAAAACTTGGGATGAGTTCTGGCATGTTGAGCAGGTTTGTTGGCACGAGACTAACTAGCAGCAGCAGGGACAGAGCATCGTGTCTGTCTAACTTGGATTCTGCCCCAAGGACTTACAATCTGTTTGCTTTTCCCTGCAGCACCGAGTACCTGTCACTGCTCAACAGATGAGCGCTGATAGAATCAGCTAGGCTTTCAGCCCAGCCATTACATGCCCTTGGTCCTTGATGAAGACCTTTCTGCTGAAAAGGCCAGTGAGCCTGGGGCACCCCTGCCTTGGGAGGGCGAGTGGCTTCCCAAGCTGAATGCTTATTTGGGAGACCAGAAGGCGGAGTCCCTCCTAATTAGACAATAACCGGATAACCTAGTTGGAAATTTGATTAGCATCTTCCAGATTTTCCACATTGAGGAGGGACTCATCACTGCCGTCTGAAGGCCTAGTTTTGTGTGTTCGTTACCACAGTGACCTTGCTTTGTAAACGATTAGGATTCTGCCAGGGAAAGACTTGGAAGTGGCAGGAGACTGTGCTGCTGCAGGCCAAGATTTTCTCACCTAAAAGTTTTTGCCTGTTTACATTTTACAGCAAAAACAGAAAAGCCCAGCAACAACCAAACTACAGGCACACACACACCACATTTCCTTGTGTGACTACTTCCTCATTTCTCTTCATGGTGAGATGTCACCTGTATACTTCTGTGCGTACCTCTGGATTACTTATCATTCCATGTGGGCCTCCAAAGAGGGGTCAGCCTTGGGGGAGACAGCTCGCTTCAGGCAAGGCCAGTACTGGGGAGGGACCTGTGATCTGTCAGTCACCACCAGCACTCCCTGCAGCTGGGGACTGAGTGCCTCAGTCCTAAAGGAGAGAATCCACAACCTCCACCTCTGCAGGGATTCACAAAGTGTATTTCCTGACTATCAACATCACCTTCCCCTGGGAAATGCAAATTCTCAAGCCTCTACTCAGAATCAGAAACTCTCGGGGTGGGGCCCAGCAATACGTGCTTTAACAAGCCCTCCAAATGATTCTGATGCATGCTCAAGTTTGAGAGCCGCTGAATTATAATGATGTAACTAACTATCTTTAAAGATTAAAAAAAAAAAAAAAACTATTTAAAATGTTAAACATAAACCTATCATATGACCCAGTGCTTCCGCTCCTCTGTATTTAACCAAGAAAACTGAAGGCGTATGTCCACACAGACATTCCTAGCACCTTTACTTGTAGTAGCCTAAAACTAGAAACAACCTGCTGTCCATCAACAGGTGAATAGATAACAAAACCACAGTATATTTACACAGTGGACTACTACTCAGCAGTAAAAAATAATGAACTACTGATACACCCAATAACAGGTGAATCTCAAAATAATTATGCTGAGTGAAAGAAGCCAGACCAAAAAAATATATGTATATACATATACGATTCCACTTGTATATATTTGGGGCCCTGGTGGCGCAGTGGTTAAGTGTTTGGCTGCTAACCAAAAGGTCGGCAGTTTGAATCCCCCAGCTGCTCCTTGGAAACCCTGTGGGGCAGTTCTACTCTGTCCTCTAGGGTTCCTATAAGTTAGAATTGACTGGATGGCAACAGGTTTGGTTTTTTGGTTTTATTTGTATATTAAAGTCTAGAAAATGCAAACTAATCTATAGTGACAGGTCAGTGGTTGCTTGGCAATGTGGGTAGGGGGTAAAGGATGGATGTGATTATAAAGGGGCATAAGGAAACTTTTGGGGGTGATAGATAGTTTATTACTTTGAGGTCATGGTTTCTAGAGTGTATACTTATGTCAAAACTCATCAAGTTGTACATCAGTTCACATGTCAATTATACCTCAACAGAGCTGTAAAAAATAAAAATTTAAGTGTGATGGTTACCTGGAAAGGCCAGGGGGCCGGGCAGAAGAGGAATACATGCTTTTTAAATGTTGTTCATGGGTGCTCATCATTATTACATAAATGAATGAAATAAGAGGGCCATACATGGAAAACAAAGTGAAAGGAAATTTCCAGTTGCTCTCCAGAGCACCAGTGCTGGCTGTAGTTGGCATTCATCGTTCAAGCCATATTTACACCACTGCTCTTGGTGAAGCCGCCCTCTGGCCTCGTCTAGATGACATCCCACCCACACCTTAGCACCTTTGACTTCTTTCGCAGTACCCACTCTCCTGTACTGGGTGTCGTAATCACGAGGCTGCTTATCCTCACTTCATCTTGCTTAGCTGTTCTGCCTACTACGTATCTAGCACGGTCCCTCACACTGCTGGGCTGACTAAGGGTATATGGAAGAGACTGTACTCGGTTTTGCATCTTACAGGCAAAACTGCATTCTTGGAGCGTTCTGCAGTGCCTTACATTTCATTGATGTGTTTCGGTCTCTGAGCCTTCTTTCAAAAATTTGTCTTTTCTACTGCCAAAACTGTACTTCCAGCGTTTGTCACACCATAGTTATATGTCATTAACAGAAAGCTGAGAATTAGCTTGGCATTATTATTGAAGCATTCTTTAAATGCACATCTTGAAATATTTAGCATGCCTTCCACTTTCAAGATTTATTCCAGTCAAACTTGGTTATTAGTTAAAAAAACAAAAACCAGGAGGAATTCTTTTGAACTTTGATTGGCCATATTCTTGCGTCCTTGTCTTCCTGCAGATCTGATTTGTATCCACTATAACCAGCATTGCTCACTGAGGATTTTCTGGATCCAGACCACGGGCTCCAGAGTACACTGAAACTTCCTCAGCAAGTGAGTATCCCCTGTACCACTTCTGTCTGTCGAAGCTGAGGATGTTTTCATTTGTCTGTAGTCACATCAGGGGGTAGATACGCACACATCCCAGTGGGCACAGATTATAAAGCATTTTGATTTTGTGGTGAGAGGAACTGATGTGTCTAAGATCTCAGAAACCAGTAATTTCCCTTTCAGTGTTACTAATACGTAGACATATTGTATAACAGTATCTTTTATAAACACTGTATTGGTGAGAATATATTCAGATATTAAACAAAATCAATTTTAATTCCAACACACAGCATCTGAAGCCAGTGGGATTCATCTTGGCTCTTTGAATTGGTAGAGGCAGGTGGACTTATTCAACCACACCCAGGGTCAGGTCAGCTGCAAATGCTCGTTAATTTACAGGACTGGATTGTTGAGACCAGGGCCTTCAAACTGCCTGGGATTATTTCCATGGAAATGCCACAGCACAAGTTACCTAAAGCTAACTGGATTTGTAAAGTGTTCAGATGTCACAGATACGATAGGAAGTAGCTACTTTTAAATAACAAAGGGCTACAGTGATCATGTGTCCTGGCTTTTCTGGAATTGATCCAGTTCAGTATCTTTTTAGTCCATAAAGGTAGTTCATTAAATACATTAATGCAGTATCATTTTTGTACCTTTGTCCAAAATGTAAAAAAAATGGCTATCATAGCTATGGAGGTGGGCAAGGAAGGTGGGAGAGAACATGGCTGTAGGGAGGATCAGCATTTCTGATTTCTTCCTAATCATCAGGGAACACCTTCAACAAGAGCAGAAGTCTGCAAGATTGTTGTTGGGCATGTTTCTGTTTTTTCCTTTTCCTAAAATAGGATGACTGTTTCTGCTTAGAGCTTTTTTTTTTTTTACAGTCAGCAGAGAGTTAAGTTTTACACTGATTTTACATATTGGCGTTGAGGCTACTCTTCTGTTAATCGATAGGAAATGATTTGTCAACATCCTTGGAATAATGCACACTGTTACAGAAAATAATTATTTCTAATCCTTTCACCTTCCCATTCCACAAACACTCCAGAAAGCTGTGATGAGTCAGTAGCATTTAAAGTACTGACAGATAGCTGTATTTTGCAGGAAGGAGACTGTAATTTCGGATTCCTTGGCGGAAGGAGAAAAAACCCACTCTCGCCTTGCTTCCAACGATGCAAGTGTGATTACCGGTGTCTTCATGAGCTCCAGAGGTCACAGCACACTACCACGGACTCTCATGGCCCCTCGGATGATTTCTGAGGGAGACATAGGAGGCATTGCTCAAATCACCTCCTCTCTCTTCCTGGGCAGAGGCAGCGTGGCCTCCAACCGGCAACTCCTCCAAGCTCGTGGGATCACCTGCATCATTAATGCTACCATTGAGATCCCCAATTTCAACTGGCCCCAATTTGAATATGTTAAAGTGCCTCTGGCTGACACCCCTCATGCCCCCATTGGACTGTACTTTGACACAGTGGCCGACAAGATCCACAGTGTGAGCAGGAAGCACGGGGCCACCTTGGTGCACTGTGCTGCAGGGGTGAGCCGATCGGCTACTCTCTGCATCGCTTACCTGATGAAATACCACAATGTGTGCCTGCTGGAGGCGTACAACTGGGTGAAAGCCCGGAGGCCTGTCATCAGGCCCAATGTGGGCTTCTGGCGGCAGCTGATAGACTATGAGCGCCAGCTCTTTGGGAAGTCGACAGTTAAAATGGTACAGACACCTTATGGCATAGTTCCAGACGTTTATGAGAAAGAGTCCCGACACCTGATGCCTTACTGGGGAATTTAATGCCACCAAAGCCTGCATCAGCAGCCCCTTGAGCAGTACCAGCATCTGCTATACACCGTCTGCTCCCCTCTTCACCTTTCTTTTCAAATGGTTGACTTTTGGTTCTCCCTGGAGTGTTTTTTACACTGGGTGTTCAAATTTATTTTACGAGATAGAAGGGAGGGGAGGGACATAAGGGAATGCATACATTGCTAGTAACATTTTTAAAACTAACATTTTGGATAGTGTTTATGAAAATCTTTAACTGGCTTTTAATCATTTTTAACAATTTGAACAGTTTATATAAAACTGTTAGGTTCTGCTCCGTCCTGAATCCCAGGCCTTTTGGCACCACTGCAGGTGCTGAAGGAGCTCAGTGCAAAAAACATCACTTTGGGCCCCAGTTAACTCTTTAGAGCCGAGCTTTGCTTAAGGCTGCCAACCAAACAAATGCTTAGGGAAGACTGATAGCAGCTTCAGTCTCTACTGGGTCGGTAGCCCTGCTCTCTCCTTTTCCCTCTATTATTTAGCGACTCTGTAAGTTAAAATAAGCAAACCTTTGTTATGTAGCTGTTAAGTAATCATAATGAAATCTGCTGCAAAGACCCTCTTGAAATCAATGTGTCCCGGGATTACATTAGCATTATTTTTAATAAATATATCTGCTTAACATATTAGCATTTTCAATAATTGGAATTTCAGGGTGTGTGTGTGTTGATGGTGGAAGAAAGACACTCTCCAATAATTGTAAAATATGGCTCTCTGACAAATGACGAACGCTAATTAAGAGAAGACAGCCCAGCTGAATCATGTCAGCAATGATGGAGCGCTTTTCCTTTCCACTCTCCTGGGAAGCCACTGGGAGTTTACCAGGTCATCCCCTTAATTTTAGATAGGGGAGCCACTGGGAAATCTGCCCATACAGCAGAACCACTGCCACAGCACTGCTTTATTTTACTTCATTTGCCAGCTAGGTTGTAGCCTGCCTATTCATGGAATAATTTTCTACTTTTTTGGTCTTTTATGGCAAGAAGCCGTAACTGTCATGCCAGTGGCTGCATGTAATTTATATCCCAGAGTTTACCTGGTCGCTGGCAATGTTTTTCCGTCTGTAGTCTCCCTTTTCTTGTTTTACACCATTTGCTCACTTTCATAAACCAGCACAGCTGCTGTTGTCTAAATAGGAAAATTAAAGTTGTTAATAGTTTCTGTGGGAAATCAGAGGAACCCACAAATGCTCCATCAGCACATGATCAAAACCAATTCAGGAAGCTTCCTTTAGTGTGAAGGCATGTTTTAAGTCTCGTGGCGCAAGTGGTTTGCCATCGGCTGCTAACCCCAAGGCTGGCGGTTTGAACCCACCCAGTGACAGATGTTCTTGGTAATTAAAGGGATTCTCCTGTAGCAGTCCTGGTAAACATCACTATTGGGATGTTACTAAGAGTGTTTTTAGCACTTGGGAAGCCTTACACCTTTCTAGTCTAAATGCTTAGGCCTCTATTCATCGTCGTGATGTGCATCTATGACCCAGCAGGGGAAAGACAGAGGAAGTCTAGTAGCTGTGACATCCCTCTACGTTTGTGTTTCCCTGCCAGTGGAGTTTAGCAAGTGGTTATTTCAGAACAAACTCTGAAAATATTTTAGAGACCAAGCTTTATAATGTCTAAACATGTCATTTAGGGAAATTGTTTATTAAAATATAAACCAAAGAAAAAAGCCACTTTTAAAATACAGGAATAACTTTCACACCACACAACACAAAAGACAACCCATTTTCATGGCATTCATGGGTTAATACAGCCACAGCTACAAAATAATGAAATGTCACTTACATGTGAATACTTTTTTTTAAGTCACACAATCACATCAAAATATAATGGAATCAAGTACACTTTCATTTTAATGGTGTTTTGTTAGGAAAGTATTTGTAAAGTGGCATTTTCACCAGAAAGCTGTTTTAGTTAAGCTTCATTTCATGGGCTTGGCTTTGTAAGGAGGGGGCTTGCCATATTGCTATTTGGTACACATTTTTCCAAAGAAATACTAAGTAACTTAAAACAGGCTGAGGCCAAACACATCTCGCCCTGCATTCGGACATTTGCTGGAATGGCCAACAACAGGCTAATGCACACCCTCCTGAATAGCAAATGTCTTTGAAGATGTCAAAGCCATTTATTAGCTGGTCACAAAGAAAGGCGTTATGACCCAGAAGGTGGTAAGAGGGATTTCTGTATTGGTCCCAGTGCAGAGCAAGCATCTCAAATTTTCTATAACATAAAGGCCCTAGAATCTTTTTAAACCTAAAAGGAAATTAGAAAGCATCCTTAAACAGAAAACAAAATACATCTACACAAAATAATCGATTTAAAAGATGCAACCCATATGGAATGCTAACTAGTAGCCACAGGAAAAATAAAGCATGGATAATATCCTAGTACACCCTGTACCTCTTCTATCTCAGACATGTCCAGACAAAAATTAAATTACACACTAAGCCATAAAATTTTAAAGGGCAAAATACAATACCAAAAAAGAAGACGACTTTTAATCGTCACTCCTGCAGTGGGGTGAAGCTGCCTAACACAATACATAGTATGGAAATAAGTAACCTTGGTTACTGTTTCCAAGGACACTGGGCTCTTGGCTAACGAGAAGAGCTGAGGTAAAGCTAAACGCAACACTGAGTCATTTTAATGAATGTATATAAATAAATAAAATCAGCACAATCATATTCCACACACTCCCAATCCTTATTGGTGGCATCTCATAAAACAATTCCCCTACTAAACAGATATTAAAAGTAGTGAATACTGTTCATAGCAAAGGCTGTTTGTTGTTGTTTGCTGAATATTCCTCTCATACCTTCCAAGGAGCGACAGCCTATCATACAGGTCAGCAGAAATTATACTTAGGAATTTTATTTGAGGCATTCTGGAATAGACCTAGGAATGGAAACCAACCTGGTTTACAGGTGAACACATATTTTAAAATGTCACTGATACAGGCCATTGTCACAGAAGAGCAATCCATAAAGCATTTGCAAACCGATGTTTCAGCAATGTGAATTCTGTCCAACTGTGAGACACTGCAGTGGCAGATCCTGTAATCATGACTCCATTATGGAATTTTTAAGACCAATTAGAAACCTGCGTGAAGTCTGGTGCCACATGAAACACCAGCGCTGCTCAGGATGAAGTGGAGCCCAGAGGCCCCAGGGAGAGCCTGCTGGAAACCTGCCTGTGGTGGTGTCACTAACACCCCACTAACCCTGTGGAGGGCAAAGGCTCTAACGTGACAATTCAGAGACAGCAGTCTCAGTCATTAATAGCTGGCAATGGTGTCATCTGCAGCAAATAAGAACAGATTTATGTCATCAGCGCGTCTCTGTGCATTCTGGCACACCACAAGCTAAAGCAAGAGCCTCATCAAGAACCGTTTAATGAAACTGTTCTACACCTTTCTTGGAAAAGATGGATGTAAAAAGTGAAAGGGAACAAAGTAGTATTCCCTCACGTTTTGTCCAAAGAGAGGGGAAAACGAATTAATTATGTCAAAGCAGCAATTATATGGATAGAACCACCTTTTTCAGCTTACAAATAAAAAGTAAGTCTAGGGCAGAAGCTCACGTCACACAAAATGAAGCATACAAGTTTCAAAATCTCTGTATAAAGTACATAATTGACAATTCAGAGAAGTGTTTTCCTAAGATTGGTATGTTCTTCCCAACAAAGTCCTTAACCTATTGGCTTAATTTTTTTTTTTAATTTTATGCATTTAGTTTTAACAGCAAAGAAACTTCCCTAACCCAGAAAGCATGAGCCTTTTCTTTCTAAAATTCAGTGCTGCTTCTAAGTCGTGTACCCTCTACCATAAACACACACCTTTCTACTCTCCTCACTAGGCCAGGAACTCCATCTTCTAACCCTGAACTAACTTTCAGGTCTCTCTCATAGATACTGCAGAGACAGGCAGTGTTGGTCTCTATGCAGTCATCTTTGGATCTGGAAAGAAACTACTGCAAAGATATTTCACTCAGTTCCCTTTCCAATCTTGTCTGAAAAAAGTACCATGTTCAGTCTATGTGTGAGGTAAAACGGAAGGTTTTCAGTGAGGGCTTCTAACAGGAAAGATACTCATCCTGATACATAAGGACTTGGGCCTCTGTAAAATAAACTTTCTTATCTACTGCAAAGCTGCCAGGTATGTTTTGGGAAAAAGTATTCTTGAGTTGACAGTTTTAGAAATGAAGGAAAGTAGAGAATTGGTTCAGTTCTGACAGTAAAGTTGAGAAATCTGCCTGCACCCACCTGCCACTGTCCAGTGGAGAGGAGCAGAATTTTTGTATAAAAGGATAGGAGCATCAGTTTAATCACATTTCCCCATTTTATTCATTTCAGATATTAACAAACTAAGTGCAGATAAATGCATTCTACTTCACAGGACAGTAAGTGTTCCAGATATAAATAAGCACTGGCTTGAAGCAGCTCTGCCAATTCCAGACCTACAACAATAATTTACTTTTCTTCAAAGGTCAATTCTTCACAGTTTCAATATTGCAGCAGCAATTGTTCTTTAGATAAAGAAAATTGTGGTCCATATTTTAAAACATCTTATGAGAACTAGAGATAAGCTGGCAAACTTCTGGTGCCACATGCATTTTGGGCAGGGCAATTTTATCTCAAATCCCAGAGGCTGGCAGTGGAAACTAGGGGACAAAGTTTGTCTGTGGGAATGACTGGGACCTCCACAGATTTTTTTTTCCCTACCTTTTGGGGAATCCTTTACATAGATTTATAGAGATGAACTTAGCAATACGTACATTCTGTTAATTGGTCCCTGTCCCCCCCTGGGGTGTGATCGAAAAACAAATAAAAGAAACTGGTTGGTGCTTCATAGAGGAGCTTTTCAGAGCAAATCAGGCAGGATAAGACCAGGAGGTTTTGGTTCCACACAGTTGATCCAGAAGTTGGCACAGCTGGCGTGATACTGGTGCCCTCCATATGCCAGCTTGAAATTGTCTGTTTCTGAGTTGAATGCCTGCCAGAAATAAACAGAGATGTGGGGCAAGTCAGACTTCTGCATCGAAGTGCTGATCAGCAATCAACACGTACCCCTCTCCAGAGTCTGAGGCCAAAACGGCACAGACACACAAGCTGAGCAGGTGGCTATAGGAATTCAAGTGAGAAAATGTTTTGCTGCTAATTAAAGGTATAAAAATCTTTACTGTTAAACCTAGTTTCAGCAAAAGAAGGTCAAGTCTTTCATAGAAAAGGCAGACAGAGGCTATGGGAGGGGGGGTTTCACGACATGGGGAACTAAAATAGCTGAGGGCTGCCGGTCATTTTATCCCTCCTTGTGCTGAAGGAAGCCCTTTCCCAAGGAATTAGAGCATGTAATCCCTTAAATATCTTTCATTCATTCAAATTTCTGCAGTTGATTACAGTCCTATCATCAAAGAAAAACTGTAAGAGAATTAGAAAGCAACAGATAAAAACTCTTAGGGTCTGATGCCAGTGGGAGCTGTTAACTTATATGACACAATTAAAGAGTTCAAAAGGTATTGAGTTTATAAAAAATAAAAGAACATTAAACACATATTAGCTCCAGATGAGTAATGCTTATAGGTAAGCTGCAGTGAGCCTGGGACGAGTGGCCCAGACCTCAGCCACTTCCTGGGGTTAGTTTTCTAAAGCACTATAAATAAACAAATAAATAAAACAAAACTAAAACCTAAAGAATTTGTTTTTGTCTGCTGACAGCCAAATCTTGAAGCAGTCTAGCTATTTGATCTCATTCTGTGTGCCACTATACAACTTCAGTCTTCCAGAAGTTGCTCATTCTGTTACCCTGTTCCTTGTAGAGAAAAATAACAGCAACACCAGAAGTCAGTGTGAGATACAAACATGCAAACAAGACAGAAGTGGATCCACACAAACATGTTAGTTGATTAAATCAAACATTATGGGAACAAGAATGACTCAGTAAAGGATTTATGATTGGAATGGTTCAGAACGGCAGCGGAATCAGCCACACTCAAAATTAAGATGGAGATGCTAAGATAATATGTAACTGGTTCATACTTTTTTAGGATGTTCTTCTGCAGGCTTCTCTTCTTTCTGAAATAACGTTAAACCACAGGGTCAACAAAATTCCCAGAACAGAGTCTCCTGCCTCCAAACCAACCCTTACAGGTTGAACATTTTCTTCCAGCCCCACTGTACACAGTATGCTCAGGCACAATGCAAACAGCATGCTCATTAGAAACCGGAGAACAGCACAGTTTCCCTCAGCAGCTTCCCCACTGCCCTTCTGAAACAACTAACTGCTTCTGTGGTCAGCTCTCCTCTGGGCTTTATCAAATCCCACCTCTGGTCACAGACCTTGCAGTGAAGTGGCCTAGATGAGGTTATCTCCTAGGTCATTTTAGAGAACGCTTTGCCGCCTGCATGGTGCAGGCATGTGACTTACCCGGCTCCTGGAGTCCACGTTTAAGAGGCACACCCCACAAGCAAGTTCCTGAGCATTTTTAATCCCAGGACGGAGCATACAGGAGGAAAAATCCAGTGAATTTTCATCTGGCTGTGAGGATGACAAGACAAATGGGTAAGAACCCAGCAATTCCAAATGCTGTTTGCTTCACTCCCTACTGATCAATCCCCAGTGGGTCCAGCAGCAAATTAAGTACATTCTCTAGTATTGCCAACACAATCATTTAGTTTCTCAAACACTTAAGTTCTAGCTGGGGATGCAGCTGAGAACTCATAGTCTAGGGTGGGAGCTGTGTGGGTATCAGGCAGTAAAGGGCCCTGAGGGCCACACTAAGGGTCAGTAAAGGGTGCCAGGGCACACGGAAGGGGCACTTACCCCCACTGAGGGGGAGGAAGCCTAAAGTTAGAGAACACCTCCTAGAATTTAGGATTGTCTTGGCTGAATTCTGATGGCAGTTAAGTCCAGTAAAGGGGTGGAGTAGGATGAGATAGGGGAGGGTATAACACTGCGTAAAACAAGCAGCACAGACAAAGACCTCTAAGCAAGACCAGGAATGGGAAGAAGTCTAGAGAGTGAGAGCCAAGCTTATGAGATAGGAGGTAAAAGATGAGGCTGGAGCGTGGATGGCTTTGAAAGGAATAGAAGGGATTGAGGCTTTATCCTGGGAAGCCATGAAGGGTTCCAATCGGAGCATGACAGGATCAGGTTTGTATTAGGGACAGATTCCTCTGGCTGCAGTGTAGACAATGAATTGGGGGTGGCAATCCTCGTGGCATGGGCCTTTTAGAAGACTGTTACAGCAACCCAGGGGAGAGATACTGAGGGTCAGAACTAAGGTAGCAACAGTGGGGAATGGAGAGAAATGAACACATGCAAGAGCTGTTAAGGCATAGCTTCGAAGGACTGGATGACCTGTTGGATGTGCGAGGAGGAGAGAGGCTAGGGCAACTGAGAGGATTCCCCATAAGGTGGTACATGAGAGGAGGACCAGGTTTGGAATGGAGTGAGGTTGAGGAGATGAGTTCAGTTTGGCCCAACTGGGACAGCTAAGTTCAGTTGTTATGTAAGTGGCAGCTGGATATATAGGCCTAGTGCTCAAGAGCAAGAGATTTGTAAGTCATCAGCTAGAAACAGTAAATAATACCAGCTAATAAGTCAAGCACTTACTTGTGCTAAGCACTATACTGAGTATTTTACATGTATTATTTATTCCTCACAACAAACCTATGAAATATGGAGAGCACAGCATACTGATTAAAAGGGCAGGTACCAATGTTGGAAAATTTAGTTGCTTAAAAGTTAAACAGACATCTACTCTATGAGCCTGCAACTCCACTCCTAGATTTTACCTAAGAGAAACAAAAACATATATCCACAAAAAGGCTTGTACAAAAAATGTTCATAGCAGCTTTATTTATATTAGCCAAAACTAAAAACAGCCTGTGTGTCCATCAACAGGAAAATGGATAAACAAACCATGGTATAGTTATACAATGGAATGTTATTCAGCAATAAAAAGGACTGAACTACTGACATATTCAACAACATAGATGAATTTAAAGCACATTATGCTCAATAAAAGAAGCCAGACACAAGAATATATAATAATATTTCATTTATAGAAAGTTCTAGAACAGGCAAATCTAGGATGATGGAAATCGTTATCAGTGATTGCTTTGGGGCAGAAGGCTGACTGGAAGGGGCACAGGGAACTTTAGGGGTTGATAAAAATATTCCATATAATGATAGGGGTATGAGTAATAGTGAAACACCAATAGAGACATATTTCAGAACTTCACTTGTCTGTCAAAGACGTGAGTGACTTCTTTGCGGAATCAGGTAACAGCTTTCAAATACTGAAGAATAGAGTATTTCCCATTTTTTGGTGCTATACACAATGTAATGGCTACAGACACAACACACTGTTAAGTTCAATCTGCATTATTAACATTTTCTCTACCACCTTCTTAATGCCAGACAGTCAACAAACAATAAATCAAGCCCTGATTTGTAGCATTTGCTGATTTCCATGGTGTAAATACTCCCACTATGGCTAATTTCAAGTTACTAATGTGATGTCACTTGGCAAGAAATGTCAGCAGTACCATTATACAGCATTTCTACCGTAAGGATACAATAGACTAGGGTGATCAACTGTCCCAGTTTGTTGAGGCCTGTCCTGGTTTTAACACTGACAGCCCCATGTCCAGGGAAATCCTTCAGTCCCTAGCAAACCAAGACTATTGGTCACCCTGCCTTCTGGAGGCTCTGGCAGAGAATCTGTTTTCTTGCCTTTTCCATCTTCTAGAGATCGCTTGCATTTCTTGGCTTGTGGTCCCATCTTTCATCTTCAAAGTTAGAAGCATCGCACCTTATAATCTCTCTCTCTTTCTGCTGCCATCATCACATCACTTGTTCTCACTCTTAGTCTCCTGCCTTCCTTTTATAATGAGGGGTCCTGGTGGCACAGTGGTTAGCATTCGGCTGCTAACCAAAGGTTGGCAGTTCAAATCTACCAGACCCTCCTTGGAAACCCTATGGGGCAGTTCTACTCTGTCCTATAGGGTTGCTAGGAGTCAGAATAGACTTGACGGCAATGGGTTTGGTTTTTGGGTTTCTTTTGTGTGATTACACTGGGCCCACCAAGATACTCCATCTCAGTCTCCTCATCTCAAAATCCTTAACTTAATCACATCTGCAAAGTCCCCTTTACAATGTAAGGTAACATATTCATAGGTTTCAGGGATTAGGATGTGCACATCTTTGGGGGTCATTGTTCTGCCTACAACATTCCCCCTTCTGTCAACTGAAGACAGCCATGCAGAACCATGGTGAGGATTCTGTCTCTAAAACACTGTGTAAACTGGCAAGATGACAAAAATGGTTTCATTGTTAGAAAATAACCTGTTCTCCTGATATGCCATAGCAATAGAAGTAAGTACTCTGAAATTCACTATTTATTTCAAGTTGAAAAGCAGGACAAAAGAATTTGTATTATATTGAGGATAATACTGGAATCAAAGAGCCTGTGTGATTTTCAATTGACTAGAGATCAGCAGAGTAACATTCCTTTCTCTTTTCTTAGATTTTATATGGCAGAAAATGGATTAGTTTTGTTTTTCAGGATTGAATTTTTTCTTTGTTCCAAGCCTAGTGAGCTTCAATCCCCACATCCACAAAATAAAATCTTAGACAATAATTCACTCAGGGACCTGACATTTAGGGCACATCACATCTCACTAAAATTTATGATTTTTCCCTCTTGAGAAACGAATAGTTCCACAGTCTGTGCCCAGAGGAGATATTCTTCTACCACAAGAGGGAGTCTTAGTCCATGGAGAAAGGGAGTACTAGAGGTAAAGAATGACATAAAACTTTGCCGGTGTAACTTCCAGCTTAAATAAATATGTAAAACAAAACAAAACCAGTTGCCATGGAGCCAGCTCCAACTCACGGTGATCCCATATGGTCAGAGCAGAACTGTGTTCAATTTGGAGTTTAAAACGTGGACTCCACTTTCCTTAACCTAGCACCACTGCTCTGATGCAGCACTACAGTCTATGACTTTTCACTTGAGAGAGTAAGACAGATCCCTTTTGATGGGATTCATTTCATGGAGTCTTCATGGGAAGAAACAAGGCTTTTTCAGTATCTTGGAAGCTGGAAATAATTAAGACAATAGGAAGGAGAGTGGATTTTGAAAGAATGACGTGAATTCAAATCCCAGATTTGTTAGGTTCAGGCACGTTTTATCTTCTCTGAGCCCTTATTTCTTCACCGATAAAAATGGAGATTATACTACTGACCTCATAGGATTGTTACCAAGACTAAATGAGAATGAATGCAAAGCATATAGCACAATGCCCAGCAGGTCACAAGTACAAAATAAATGGTAACTATTATTATCAGTGTTACTGGAATCAAAGAGCCCGACGGCAGCAATTTGGTGTTAAGAAACTCATCTACCTAAAACCAAGTAATGGTGTAAAGGGCTGGAAGCTGCCTATACAACCTTAATCACGCCTCTCTCTAGTAATAATCCCATTTTGAGCCTCTAATCCAAAGTACCTGGAGTCTACGTAGTTTTGTTACAACTGAATTGAATTACATAGATGTTGGTTTGTATGTCATTTACATTTGAGTATATTCTTATCAGTTCTGTTGAATACAAACTTCATGACAAATCATACCTTATATTGTCTCTGTTGATTGTATTATATTCTTCATGCAGTGGGCAATTCAAGTAAATTGTATAGACTGAGGACCTACCAGTTATCAAGAGGAAATGACACGGTTATAATGTGGAAAAGTATCTGAGTTTATCTGAGTCTACAGTACAGAGAAAATGATTGCTGTCTGTCATGGCTAGTCTGGAGAAAAAAGCAATTAGAACCAGCAGAGCATGGGTAATTAGAGGAACAAATACTCGGTGGTGTTCACATCAATTTGCAGCACATAACTGTGTTGTTAAGTTGCATACCAATTCATCCCTATACCCTTACCTAGTGTCTAAAAAATGTCAGGTAAAATCACTGACTAGCATCTAAACATGGAAGTTAGAAGTGGATGTTCATAATGGGAGTGTAAAGGAGAGGCCACGAATGCCTGGCCACTCTCTCCACTTACCTTGCATTTTGCAGACTAAAAGATTTAGAGCTACAATATGTGTACAGGGCAACACTTACCAGGTTAGATGGGCCACCAAACCCAAAAGGATTTCTTCAAAATAACAAATTCCATGGCTTCTTTAAAAAGGCCTGGACAAAACTAATCCTGGGTAGAAAAAATTTAGAACAGGGATATTGCCTCTGAGTTGGGTGATGACTGAGAAGGAGCATGAGGAATGTCATGGTTTGAATTATGTCCCCCAGAAAATGTGTGTATCAATTTGGCTGGGCCATGATTCCCAGACTTGTGTGGTTGGCCTCCATTTTGTGATTGTAATTTTGTGTTAAAAGGATTAGGGTGGGATTGTAACACCACCTTTACCCAGGTCACATCCAATGTAAAGGGAGTTTCCCTGGGGTGTGGCCTGCACCACCTTTTATCTCTCAAGAGATAAAAGGAAAGGGAAGCAAGCAGAGAGTTGGGGACCTCATACCATCAAGAAAGCAGTGCCAGGAGCAGAGCACGTCCTTTGGACCGGGGTCCCTAAGCCGAGAAGCTCCTAGTCCGGGGGAACACTGATGAGAAGGCCGAGAGAGAGAAAGCCTTCCCCTGGAGCTGACACCCTGAATTCGGACTTTTGGCCTACTTTACTGTAAGGAAATAAACTTCTCTTTGTTAAAACCATCCACTTGTGGTATTTCTGTTATGGCAGCACTAGATGACTAAGACACCATGGCTTCTTTAAAAAGGCCTGGACAAAACTAATCCTTGGTAAAAAAAATTTAGAACCGGGATATTGCCTCTGAGTTGGGTGATGACTAAGAAGGAGCATGAGGGAACTTTCTGGAATGATGAAAATATTCTATATCTTGATAGGGGCATGGGTTACACAGGAGTACGCATTTGTTAAAAATCACTGAATTAACAAAGCTCATTAAATAGTATAAGATTTTTACATTTCACTGTATATATATTTTATCTAAAAAGAAAAAAAACCTAGAGGGGCAACCAGAGTCTAGAAGGCAAAGCTTTCTCTTAAGCAGCTGTAGCACCATGGGAGCTTGGAGGTTTGGGAAGATGTGGACAGACAAAACTGGCCTCCACCTCACCTGGTGAGAGTAGCTACCTCAAGAAGTAAATACATGAGAAACAATCCAGGCCAGGAGTCCTTTGCCCCAATTTAAAAAGCTTAGTTAATGCACTTGTTTTTTTTTTGTGGTGCCCTTTCTTCAAAGAGTTCAAGGCAAGGAAAGATATGCTTTGAAATCACAGCCACAAGAAGACAAGGCACCGCCATGACAAAAAGACAAATGATCCAATTAAAAAATGGGCAAAGGAAATGAACAGACACTTCACCAAAGAAGACATTCAGGCAGCTAACAGACACATGAGGAAATGCTCGTGATCATTAGCCATGAGAGAAATGCAAATCAAAACTAAAATGAGATATCATCTCACCCCGACAATACTGGCATGAATAAAAAATATCAGAAAATAACAAATGTTGGAGAGGCTGTGGGGAGATTGGAACTCTTATGCACTGCTGTTGGGAATACAACATGGTACAACCATTTTGGAAAACGATATGGCGCTTTCTTAAAAAGCTAGAAATACCATATGATCCAGCAGTCTCACTCCTATCCTAGAGAAATAAGAGCTGTCACACGAATAGACATCTGCACACCCATGTTTGTTGTAGCACTGTTCACAACAGCGAAACGATGGAAACAACCTAGATGCCTATCAACAGATGAATGGATAAACAAACTATGGCACACACACACAATAGAATACTACATAAAAATAAAGAACAATGATGAATCTGTGAAACATCTCACAACATGGATGAATCTGGAGGGCGTTATGCTGAGTGAAATAAGTCAGTCACAAAAGGACAAATACTGTATGAGACCACTATTACAAAAACTCATGAAAAGGTTTACACATAGGAAGAAACAATCTTTGATGGTTATGGGGGAGGGGAGAGGCAGGGAGGGAAAAACACTAACTAGACAGTAGATAAGTGGTGACTTTGGTGAAGGGTAAGACAGTACATAATACTGGGGAAGTCGGCACAACTTGACCAAGGCCAAGTCATAGAAGCTTCACAGACACATCCAAACTCCCTGAGGGACTGAGTTACTGGACTGAGGGCTGGGGACCATGGTCTCAGGGGACATTTAGCTCAATTGGCATAACATAGTTTATAAAGAAAATGTTCTACACATCCTACTTTGGTGAGTACCATTTGGGGTCTTAAAAGCTTGTGAGCAGCCATCTAAGATACCTCTACTGCACCCATCCTGTCTGGAGCAAGGGAGAATGAAGAAAACCAAAGACACAAGGGAAAGAATAGTCCAAAGGACTAATGGACCACAACTACCACAGCCTCCACCAGAATGAGTACAGCACTAGATGGTGCCTGGCTACCACCAATGACTGCTCTGACAGGCATCACAATAGAGGGTCCTGGACAGAGATAGAGAAAAATGTAGAACAAAATTCAAATTCACACACACACATAAAAAGACCAGACTAGCTGGTCTGACAGAGGCTGGCAAAACCCCAAGAGTATGGCCCCGGGATACCGTTTTAACTTTGTACTCAAGTCACTCCCAAAGTTCACCCTTCAGCCAAAGATTAGACATGTCTCTAGGGCAAACAATAACACACGAGGAACATGCTTCGTAAAATTCAATCATTTATACAAGACTAAATAGGCACACCAGCCCAAAAGCAAAGATGAGAAGGCAGGAGGGGACAGGAAAACTGGACAAATGGAAACGGGGAACCCGGGGTGGAGAAGGGGAGAGTGTTGACACATTGCAGGGTTGGCAGCCAATGCCACAAAACAATTTCTGCATTAATTGTTTAATAAGAAATTAATTTGCTCTGTAAACTTTCTCCTAAAGCACCATTAAACAAAAACAAAACCAAAGCGACATGGGTAGCTGATCTGAGGGTTTTCAAGGTGCTAGTTACAATGAGAACTAACTGCCACCAAAACAAAAAACCTTACAGTCTTAATGGAAAGAGGATGGCTTTTAAGCTACTCTATAGTTCAGCGGTGTAAATGGGGGGAAAATGTACAGAAAAGAACTTGACTGATTATATCAAGTGCTGCCAGGACACTCTCCTCTTGCTTCATCTCATTAACCCTAATGCTAAATACTCCTACCCCCACCTCCAATAAAAAAGTTTTGTACATCTCTGATTTCACCCACCCAACTCACCCATTTCAAGGAGGCAACAGAGTGTAGTAGGTGAAAAAGAAACAACATCGTGCATTTAACGTGCTTCTTTTTGTGAGTTTGTATTTAGACTTGTTGCCTTAGGAAGTGTTCCCAGAAGTAGAATTACTGAGTCAACTACTTTGTTGTTAAGTCCTTCCATTAATTCATTTATCTTTTATTGGGTATTTACGTAGTGATCAGCACTGTGTTCAGATCAAGGACCAAAAGATGAACAAAATGTGGTCTTGGTCCCTGCCCTCAGGGAGTTCACAGTAAAGAGGAAGCACACTGCCAAACTCCTTTCCCACAGGGTGTGCCAATGTCTATTTCCTCCTTAATGTATAGTCCACATTTTACCACATCAACGCTATTATGATTCAAACAAACCAAACAAAAATTTGGCCTATCATTAGGTAAAAAATGAAATCTTGTTTTAATTTGAATTAATGTTTACCTGACTAGTTGTACCTCCTCTTTTATGAATTACTTCATGTTCTTGCTCAGATTTTACTAGAAATCACTTTATTTCTTACTGATTTGTATGTTTTCTTCACAGAGCAAAGACATGAGGCCACCATCAGTACGCATTGCCATGCTTTTTCCTAGTTTACCACTTAATCTATTCCTTCCACACTTAGAATGACTTTCATTAAAACGTACTTTGGAGTTATGCCATTCTGTCTATATCGAGAGATATTATAAGAAACTACTCAATGAAACCTGTTGCTTTAGTTACTGAAAGTAGATATACATATATATATATATATATATATATTTTATTGTACTTTAGATGAAGATTTACAGAACGAATAGTTTCTCATTAAACAGTTAGTACACATACTGTTTTATGACATTGGTTAACAACCACGACATGTCAACACTGTTCCTTCTTGACCTTGGGTTCCCTATTACCAGCTTTCCTGTCCCCTCCTGCCTTCTGGTCCTTGTCTCTGGGGTCCTTGTTTCTGGACTGTTGTGCCTCATTAGTCTCATTTTGTTTTATGGGGCTGTCTAACCTTTGGCTGAAGGGTGAACCTCGGGAATGACTTCATTTCTGAGCTAAAAGGGTGTCCAGTGGCCATACTCTCGGGGTTTCTCCAGTCTCCGTCAGGCCAGTAGGTCTGGTCTTTTTTTGTGAGTTAGAATTTTGTTCTACATTTTTCTCCAGCTCTGTCTGGGACCCTCTGTTGTGATCCCTGTCAGAGCAGTCAGTGGTGGTAGCCAGACTGGACTCAGTCTTGTGAAGGCTGTGGCAGCTGTAGTCCATTAGTCCTTTGGACTAATCTTTCCCTTGTATCTTGTTTTCTTCATTCTCCCTTGCTCCTGAAGGGGTGAGACCAGTGGAGTATCTCAGATGGCTGCTCACAGGCTTTTAAAGACCCCAGATACTACTCATCAAGGTAGAATGCAGAACATCTTCCTTATAAACTGTATTATGCCAATTGAGCTAGATGTTCCCTGAGACCATGGTCCCCACAGCTCTCCGCCCAGCAATTCGGTCCCTCAGGGAGTTTGGATGTATCTATGGAGCTTCTGTGACCTTGCCTTGTACAAGTTGTGCTGGCTTCCCCAGGATTGTGTACTGTCCTACCCTTCAACAAAGCTACCACTTATCTCTTGTCTATTTAGTATTTCCCCCACCCCCACCCCTCCCATCTCATAACCGACAAAGATTGTTTCTTTTTGTGTGTAAACCTTTTCATGAGTTTTTACGGTAGTGGTCTCATACAATATTTGTCCTTTTGTGACTGACTTATTTCACTCAGTATAATGTCCTCCAGTTTCATCCATGTTATGAGGTGCTTCACAGATTCATCACTGTTCTTTATCGTTGCATAATACTCCACTGTGTGTATGTACCACAGTTTGTTTATCCATTCATCTGTTGATGGGCATCTAGGTTGTTACCATCTTTTTGCTATTGTGAACAGTGCTGCAATGAACATGGGTGTACATATGTCTATTCGTGTGATGGCTCTTATTTCTCTAGGATATATTCCTAGGAGTGGGACTGCTGGATCATATGGTATTTCTATTTCTAGCTTTCTGAGGAAGCGCCGTATCATTTTCCAAAATGGTTGTATTATTTTGCATTCCCACCAGCAGTGCATAAGAGTTCCAATCTCCCCACAACCTCTCCAACATTTGTTATTTCCAGTTTTTTTGATTCGTGACAGTAATGCCAGGGTGAGATGGTATCTCATTGTGGTTTTGATTTGCATTTCTCTAATGGCTAGTGATGGCAAGCATTTCCTCACGTGTCTGTTGGCCGCCTGAATGTCTTCTTTGGTGAAGTGTCTGTTCACTTCCTTTGCCCATTTTTTAATTGGATTACTTGTCTTTTTGTTGTAGAGGTGTTGGATTTTCTTGAAGATTTTAGAGATTAGACCTTTGTCTGACTTGTAATGTTGAAAGGATATTTTTAGACATAATATTGGTTACATTACAGTTTCTCTTTACAAGAACCCACAAAAGATATTTCTTTCTGATATTAGTACCAGTAATAACTGTGCTTCTCCTGAATACTGGCCTTATTTTTATATTATGAATACAGTAGATCATGAAACTGAGTATGTCTTCTTTACATTGATTCCTAGAGTATAAGGTCAACTGTACACCCTGCCCCTAGCAAATGCAAGCACTTAAAAAAGCATCGCTTTTTGTAAACTTAACTTCATTTCTGGCTTGATCTTATCTTACTCACTCTCATTTTACTTTTGTTTCATTTTCCTTATCCATTTCTTTTAAAAATGTAATCCAGTTATTAAAATTAAGAAGTACAAAAAAATGCACGGTACTTAGTTTTAAAAAAATCGTATGGTTCCAAAGAGTATAAAACAAAAAGTACAGCGTGCCACACTCACAGAACTTCAGCTTCTATGTTAGCTGACAGAGCTTTCTCGTTAGACTGTCTTCACTATCAACTATGATCAGGTCTTATTTTTCGATGTCTACCTGTAAGATTTTTCCATCATGTCTCAAAGTATTAAGAAGAAGAAACAACAACAACAAAACACACACACATACACAAAAACAGAGAGTAAAATGTCCCACCAAACATTGTGGGAACACCTTACTAGTGTTCTAATAAAGAGATAAGGGACATAGTCTTGCTTTTAAGGAGTTGACAAGCTAGGGGGCAAGAGACAAGGAAACCCACAACTACCAACAAGCATGTTAAATGCTATGATGGAGAAATGTGCTACAGACACACAGGAACAACATCTAATTCAGACTAAGCGGGGCTTGGGATAACTTCTGGGGAAAATGATGCAGAGTCCCTGAGGCTAAAGCAGGCTAACAGAGACAGAGAGGCAAGGGTAGTCCAAAGGACAGAAAAACCTTATACGCTGAGCTAAGGAGTTTAAACTTGACTCCGAAGACCATGGAGAGCCCACTGCAGGATTTAAAACGAGATTTAAATGATATGATCAAATGTATATTTGAGAAAGAACAGTCTGGTAGTGGTGTGCAGAATAGACTGACAGGGGATAAAGAATGGAATTGGTAACCCTAGCTGGGACATCAGAAGTTCAGAAGGGATGAGGGCTGAGTGATTTAATACATTTTTAAAAATAAAGTTTCCAGCTTATTATATTTTCTATTGTTAATATGTGAGAATGCTATGAATTTTTGCCAAACTCAACAAATTTAAGTCCTTGAATACAGATATTTAGAAGTATTTCATATTACCAAATGAACATAATTTTGTCTCTTTTCAAATATTTATAGTTCATTTCTTATTGTATTGGCCAGAACAATATTGTTGAAAAATAATTACCCAAGCTGTTATGGTTTTAGGCTAAAACTGAAAAATGGTCCAAGGGAACAAAATAGAAAATGATTTAAACTCTTTAAGAACTTAATATTACAAACCAGAAGCAACATAACAACAGTGAGAGGATTTGTTATTTAAGACATGTTGCTGGGATAGCTGGGTATCCACTTGGCTACCAGTGTAGAGCAATAAGAATTGCTTCCTACCACATCACTGCAGTCCTGTTCAGATGGGCCACATAGGCATATGTTAAAAAAAAAAAAAAAAAAAAAAAAAGCGAGGAAAATAGAATAGCATATTTATTCCAGCTGTGGAAGGAAGATAAATTTCAAACTATTGTGGAAATAAAGGATATCATAAAAGACAAATGGGATAGGTATGAATTTATAAAAATAAAACAGCTTTGCCCAGTGAAATGTATAAAGGGACAGTAATAGAAGAGGGAAGAAAATAACTGATAAAAGCTTACTACCCAATATATATTAAAAAATTATTACTAATATATAAAGTCAAAAACCATATTTCATTTAACAAATGATCAAAAGAGATGAACAATTTATATGCAAAAGAAACAGAAATAGTAAATTATCATTTGGAACACTGCACAGCCTTTCCAGAAAAGAAGGAAATGCAAATTCCAAACAACTTTAGGGAATCATACACTTGTTAAAATAAGAAATCTACAAAGAAAGCTAGAACACAATATAGAGAACTGTGTACTTACATACTGCTGGTACCACTGTCGACTAGTCCAAGCTATTTGGAAAACCATCTAATAAATGGAACAAGAGCTATATACGCATGCATGCATGTACACACGCACACACTCTGACCTTATAAGTCCACTTTGAGGAACATATCCCAAAAAGAGGAAAGAGTCATTTGTTTAAAGATATTCAGAGCAGAACTATTCATAACAGGAGATAATGAAATCAATCCAAGAGCCTAATAAAAGTAAACAGGTTAAGCAAACTATAGGATAGCAACAAGATACAGCATACAGCTTTTAAAAGGACACATAAAAAACCAAAACCAAACCCAAACCCAAACCCGTTTCCGTGGAGTGGATTCTGACTCATAGCGACCCTACAGGACAGAGTAGAACTGCCCCATAGGGTTTCCAAGGAGCAGCTGGTGGATTTGAACTGCTGACCTTCTGATTAGCAGCCGTAGCTCTTAACCACTACACCACCAGGACTCCAAAAGGACACACAGAGGACATAAATAACTAGAAGTAAAAAGGGAAGAACTCAAATCCATGCTTTGCAAAACATGCATACATGTATGTGAATTAAGAAGGATACAGAGAGAGTGAACGCCTTCCTGTAGTCTTAGTTTTTAGGTACAATGGCTTTCGAGCTACCCAGAAGCCAACTTGTACTGTTCAACTAACTGCACAAATGTCATCTTTGTCCTTTAACATCACACGAGCCAGGAGGCACCCTCGGACTCCGGTAAGTGCCATTATAGGAATATATGTCCTGTTTTACAACACAGGTTTCTGGAAAGAAAAGCAACTGCTGAACTGTCTAGTGGCCTTACCGTGAGTGTGGCGAGTGACATGAAGCCAATTAGGTTATTCCACACTTTGTCAATGTCCTTCAGCAGCTGCTGGAGTTTCTCACTGCACACTGCAGTGGCCTTTATCCCCAGCTCCACACGTTTGGTTACTCTGTACACCTCAACAACACCTGACAGAATGAGAGAGTAGAGTTAGGTGTCGACAGTGTAGGAAATGAGATACGTGAGACAACAAGCAGCATTATTATTTGCTGATATCTTCGTTGGAATTAAGACTACATCTGGACAGAGGTGACCTTACTATTCCTTGGGACCAACCCACCTCCTCAAGACTGCTGCATAGCTTACTGGTAAGAGCACAGACTCTGCAGCTACACTAAAACCAAACCCACTGCCATTGAGTCGATTCCAACTCATAGTGACCCTATAGGACAGAGTAGAACTGCTCTGTAGGGTTTCCAAGGAGCAGCTGGTGGATTCGAACTGCTGACCTTTTGGTTAGCAGCTGAATACTTAACTACTGCACCACCAGGAGCTACACTGCTTGGGTTCAAATCCCAGCTCTGTCACTTTCTAGCTATGTACCCTTGGGCAAGTCACTTAAACCCTCTCTGCCTCAGTTTCCTCATCTGTGAAATTGGGCTAATAATAGTACCTCCTCAAAGGGTTTTTAAGAAGATGAAATGAGTTAGTATATGTAAATGGCTTAGAGTGGTGCCCAGAGAACAGTAAGCATTATGTAAGTATTAGCTTTTTCCTTTTTTCCTGACTTCTTAATGAGCCCATCTGTTTGGATTTGGGAAATCCTATTAAACTAGCTGAACACGAGAATTTTGAAAGTTTAAAAGAATCTAAATGTTAATATCATCACAAAGTAATTAAGAAATATCTTATCCTTCTGAATTTCCAATGATTTATAAACTCTGTGGCTTCACGCATCTTCACACAGGACACAGGATGCAGACTGGCTCTTATCCCGTGATCTCTGAATTGTGGCTGAACTTTTCAAGCAAGGATGATAGATGCCAAGTACTTTCACACTCTAAAGACAGCCAACAGACACATCTCCATGTCCAAACCCTTGCCCCAGCCTTTAAAGAGAAGACTGGAGGAATTATAGCGGGTCTTCAGAGTGGTGTATCATCAATCTGTGTGCAGCACTATGACTTTTTCCTCTTCCTTCCCCAGCAGAAGGGCAGGGGTTGTTGTCCACCCTAAGCCAAGTGGAGACTTCTAAGAGAATCTCCCATAGAGAATAGGAAACCTACTAGAAGGGAAGACCAGGTTCCCCATTTCCTGATGGACATCTGCTTATGTAATAGAATTGGGCTCCTTTAAGCAAGAAAAGAGGAACTAGAGTGAGGTGGCAGAGTAAAGGAGAGACAACATCCCTTCACTATTTAATCATTCAGCAAATGTTTTTTGGTGCCTACTATGTGCAGGGCACTATTCTAGGTGTTGGGGACACAGCAGTGAACGAAACAGACCAAAATCCTTGCTTCCTTGGAGCTTTATTCTAGTGGAGGGAGAGAGACTATAAACAAGAACGAATAATAAAATATTAAAGGGAAGGGTTAAGGAAAAAGTTAAGCATGGAAGGGGACAGAAAGCATCAGGGGGTGGGGAGAGGAGACACAGTTTTGAGAAAGCAAGGCCAGGGAAGACCTCACTTAGAAGGTGATACTTGAGAAAAGATCTGAAAAAGATTAGGGTCCAACACGTGGGGGGCCACAGCCAAGCTCAAGCTTGAGGAGTGCTGGGATACTGAACTGGACAGAGATTGAGGTTTTAAACTGGATTGGGATGTTTAATAGCAGAAGGTGGCCAGAAAGCTAAGGAACTGTTTGTGATATCATTAAGGGGTAGAAAGAAAGAATCCATAGAGCATGGTAAGGCAGCGATTGGAGACAAAATGATTTCATTTTTATGCCTCACCTAGTTTAGACTCTTTGATAAACCAGTAACACAGATGTAATTTTATACTGTTGCTATTAAGTGTATAACAAGGACTAGGAAACTTAGCCATAGAGACCTTAAGTCTAACAGTTGTTACTGTCTGTGACTTAAGTGTCTTATCTACAAGTGCAGATGTTACCAAGTGAAGTCATCTATGGCTTCGGAGAACTAGATTAAAATACTTAACATAAAGGGACACTGAAAATAATGCAAAGTGCCATGCTTTTAAATCACTAAAATATAAAAGAACATACCTAATAAATATTCCATGCCTTGAGCTGACTGAATTACTTCTGTGCAAACAGAACTACTACTGATTCCATTTAAGGTATCGTTTGCCTTCTTTATGACCTATAAGAAATGAAATCACATCACCTTATGTAACTGAGAAAAGTCACTGCAAATCAATTTACTATTACTAGAAAACCTAACAAAAAGCCAAGAGGTATGTAAAAGCATGAATAACTGATATGTGTATATGCCTATGCTGAACAAATCTAAGACTTTAATTTTAACCTTGAAGAAACAATCCTCTCTTTCTTTGGAAGACAAAAGACAAGAGATTCCTCAGCTTAAATATTCTTTTAAATTAGGCAGAGTTAATGATGTCACTTGGTTTTTTCTTAAACACAACGACAGATGAGAGGACAATTGATGATGGAGCCAGAGTTTGCTACTATATATGTGAAAGAAGTCTCACTTAAGATGTATGACTTTTCACAGTGTCAGGCTGCACAAGGCCATCAAGGTAAGGCTCTCCTCAAGTTTGCCTCTATCCATTCAGATGAACCAAGGAGAAGGCAAAATGGCATAAGAGAGCGCTTACATACGCGTGAATACCACCAGTGACATACTCACATCTAGGGCGCTCCCCAGGCATCTCCGCCATTCATACGCATATCTCTCATTCTCCTGTGGATTAACAAAAACGCTCGGTTAAACAGGCATGCCTGGAAATCCTCTATTTATGACTTCTGTCAAGTCAAAAAGCATTGGGAGACTTTGTTTTTATTAAAATTATGTTAGCTCAAGCCCAGCTTATCTTTTTGAACTTATTAATGATTATTTCAAATGACTAATAAATGTAACTTCAAAGCACATGACCTGTAAATCTGAGGAAAATGGTTTATAGCAGTTTCCCTCTCTAAATGTTGCCTCACTTCTTCCAGTAACAGCATAAGCTTTTCTTCAAAGGTACTCACCATCTAGGTGTCTAGCACAAGAGTCAACATCAAACCATTGGCTTTCTGCTCCACAGTTATGATGTACATGTGCATGTGTGACAAAGAATGGGGGAAGGGGAAGAGTTAAGGGTGTTGACTGCAGGAGGAAGCCAGCATGGGACTAAGATGAAGAAATATAAATAGTTAGAAGATCCAGAACATTTTTCTTCTCTCCCCTATTTTGAGGTTTTAACATTCATTAAGATGGGTTGCTACGAGTTGGAATCAACTTGACGGCAGTGGGTTTGGTTTGGGTTTTAAGACAGTAAAATTTAAAAGCTTAAAAATAATTTCCCCAAACACTTCTCTCCTCAAAGTCCCATGAAAAGTTTCAGTTTTAGGGTCACTAACCACTTTTGGCAGATGTCACATCTGGGAAGTATTTTCATCTGGACTAATAACACTTTCTCACTTAAAATACACATTTTATGCCTGGCGTCTTGTTACTTTCTGCCTCTCATTTTCCCAGGTGAAAGCTGAAGGCGTATTTCGCTGGGGCTCTCAGTGCCTTTCACCTGGCTCCTGTGCAAGGCCAGCCTGCTCACCTCGACCTCTCCTGTCAGATCTTTGTACTTGTCACGGATGACAGGCAGAGCGGGCTTCTCACTCAGAGTGTTGGAACGGTCTCGGAAAGGCTGCTCCAAAGCCGGAGAAGGAGAAGAACGGCTTATTTCTTTATCACCGAGGCTCAAACTCCTCTTGTGAGATCCTGGAAGCGGATGGTACAGCCAAACGTTTGGGTTACTCAACTTAGTTCAAGCAGAGGCTCTTCCTTGCTAACACGACTCTTCTTCAGGTGTTTATGTCACAAGGCATTCAGAATCACAATCCTGATTCATTCTGCCTGGGAAGCTACATGTTGGATCCTTGCAATCTTTTTTCTTGCTTGGCTTCCCTGCTTTTTTCTCTATTATTCTTCTCTGATCTACCCTGACTCCTCCATAATTTTAAGTGCAGAATCATTGGAGTCTGGAGGACAAAAGTGACTTCCTAACATCAATGCATAAGACTTGTATTGTTTTTCCAGTCATTGGTTATGAATTTGTACTGAGCTCCTAAATACTCTTTCAATTTAACCGTGATCAATGATCCCTTCTGTCAGGATGGGATTAGAGCAGAAGCAGCAAACTCAAATGCCTACAGAGACCAGGCAAGTAAAGTAAATGACTGAAGTAGGTCAGTTGAAGATAGGGAGCGGTGGGGATTGTGGCAAACTGGGGAGTGCATGCCCCACCTAAAGGGGGCACTGCTACTCACCTTCAAGAGTCAAGAGGTGGGAATGCAGGCTGAGTACTGACAGATATGATGACTGTTCAAGAAAAGCTAGAAATCCAGGCTATGTAATCTCTCATGATTTTTAAATATTGGCAATTGCTTCAAACTTTAAAAAAAAACTTCTGTGTGGAGCAATCAAAACAGATCTGCAGGCTGGATCTAGAGCTACACGGCAGTCTCTGGATTATAAAACACAGTTTGTAGCCAGGAATAAGAGCAGAGCTAACTTGCCCACAAGCGGATCAAATCCATTTCTCTGGCTCCATACCTCTAACCAATAAGCTAATGAACAACAGACTATGTTCTGTGTTTGTTTTTAACCCACAAAGAAGCTTTTCTGAGGAATAGTGATTTGACTTCAGTTCAGTCTCTGGGAAATTTTTTTTTTTTTTCCAGGCAAAACTACAGTGATGGAAAACAGAACAGTGGTTGCCAGGGGTTGGGGGTGGGTGAAGGGTATGACTATAAAGGAGAGGATGAGGGAGTTGTTTGGGGTGATGGAATTGTTCTGTATCCTGATTGTGACAGTGGTTATACAAATCTATAAATGTGTTAAAATTCACAGAACTGTACATTTGGGAAATCTTTTTATAGTTATTGCTAATAGACTTTGTTCTCAAAGATTAGGAAAACTACTTTCTGCTAAACCAGGGACCAAACTTTTATTCTTGAGAAAGAACACCTAACATTCTCAGTAGAAGAAACCAAGATAGCAAAAACCATGTTGAAGCTACTCACCTTGAACAGAAAGGTCAAAGGTTGCCAGCTCACTTTTGATCATTTCTTCACTGGATTTCATTTTGCTTTGTGAATTGGCCAGTAAAAAGTCAAACTTGCTGATTTTGGGCTTTTCACTTTGAAACTCTCCAAAATCATCTGAACATTCTTTTGGGGTTTCGTTAGAAGCACCGCTAGAAGCTGGGCTTGGACATGTGACCTCTTGGGTCTGTTCAGCTGAAGGCAGGTCCTGACTTGTGAAATCTTTATAGTTCCCGCTTTCATAGTCCTTTTGCTCACTGGTCTGAAGAATTCCATCTTTAAAACTGGCAAATGCTGGGAAGGTAGTTTCTGGAAGAACACCTTCACTTGCAAAGGTTGTTACTTTGGAGAAAGATGTTGTGGTGATGCTTTCAGAACTGCCAAAGGGAGTCTCCTTCTTTTGAAGAATTGAGGCAGCTGAGGAGGATCCACTTCCTGCTGAGAGGACAAATGGAGAGAGTTTTCTGCCCTGAGATGCATCATCCCTGTCTGACCAGTCATAGCTTGTAAGACTGCTCACTGCAAAATTGCTAGTGTAGGTTCCAAAAGCAGCATATTTTAAGTCCTCTATATCTGAAATGGAAATAAGACCCCACAATTAGAGATAAGCTCACAATTTAGACAAACTGCCCTCAACTCTGCAGAAGCAAAATGGCTAGCACATCTGATTAGTTTTATGCTACATTAGAATTAACTACATTTAGAGCATGTAGTTGGGCTGTAAAATCTGATCTTAAAAAAAACACATAAGCCTTGAGTTGGCATCTATATTTAGTCCTAAAGAACTATTTTCTTTGGATATAAAAATTACTCCAAAAAATAGGCAGTTCATCTACCAATGTTTGATATAAGATGAGTCATTTAATAACTTGTCTACTTGTATTTTAAAATGTACTCACATATTCCCTGCCTAAAACATGGCTCCTTCCATCCTGTTAGAAAATGTTCCTTTAAAATATGTTCATATAAAAAGATACGTATATGACAATTAAAAATGTATGATTTCTCAAAACTAAAGTGAAAATAATGTTTCCTTTCACTCAATTATTAGAAATTTCTGTCTCAGGTGAGGCCAAATATGAGGTTTTAATCAAGCAATTACTTACCTAGTTGTTATTTTGGTCAATATGGACGTCATACTGCTGTGGTGGAGTGTGAGGAAAGAAAAACCAATCTAATCTACGTTAGTTAGCCCCTAAAAAATAGAATCAAGGGTCTGGGTCCGGTTGGGCTCCTGTTTCTCATTCAACTATGAGTTCCATCCCCCAATTAAAAAAAAAAACAAAAACCCTGGGGCAAAAGACTCATTTTACAAAACATTCTTAATATACATTTGAGAAATTTTAAGGGGCATAAAACTGAAGAAAGAGTGTAGGTTTTTTATTTAGACAGATCTGGTTCAACTCCCAGCTCTGCTACCTACGACTTGTGTGACACTAGGCAAATTATTCAACATTTCTGAACCTTGGTTTGCTTATCTGTAAAATGAGGAGAAGACCCTGTACTTGGAAGCACTGTGTTTGGATGATTAAATGTGTATAAAGGGCCCAGCTCAGTGTCTGGTGAGCAATGCATAGTAGCTAGCCTATTACTTGTTCAGCATAGTTGCCTCCGGCCTCAATTAGGCATTTAGTTGCTGCTTAGGGCCTAAAATGGACATATTTCAAAGTAGAAATGAAAACTAAACTCATCATTTTAGTGGTGTTATTGGGGAAGAAGTTTGTTGCTCAGTATCAAGAGGCAAAAGCAGCTATGGCTGAGTCAGGCTGGTGTGGAGAAGCTAACTGTCCACTCCGACAGGCCAACATGTGTTAAGATTTAGACTTTTACCATGTTTAATTTCATTTTAGTCACTGTATACAAGGCAAGAAGACCAATCACAAGATCTCCCTCTGGCAGCCACACATATGATTTACAGGGAAAAGGCTCAAAAGCTTTGTGACCCAGATTTTCTTAACAAAGTCAATAAGGTGAACCAATACTGGGTCATTTTTAACCTTTCTCTCACAGCCACACTGCACAGTTAATGAGAGTTAAAGGACTCTTAACATTTCTGTATCTCTTTTAACTTGTATCTCTCTTTAAACCCTCTTAGGAAAAGGGTACTAAATTAATAATAAAAATAGAGAGCCCAAGATAAACAAAAACGCCAACGACTGAAAAGCAAATGTCTATCATAGGATGATGCATTTTTAAATTCTGCAGTGCAAATGGTACCCTTCAAATTTGGCTAATTAAAAAGGGGCGGTTGGGGGGGGAGACTGAGGTGAAAAGTTTATAGATTAGAAGGAATGAAATGAGCCTCTGGCTACAGTGGTTTTACTTTCCCACTTTTTAAAGGCATTAGAAGGTAGCCTGACTCAAAAGAAGTGAAATTCAATCAGAAGGCAGATGCAGCTAAACATGAGCCTAGTCTTCAAGGGGGACATTCAGAAGAACATTTCATAATACAGGTATTTTCATTATTAGAACCTATCAGAAAGCTGTTTGGGGGAAGTTATATTAGGAAACTACTCCCAGAATCTCATCTATTAAGACAGTAGCAAATTTCCTAGAAACCAAAGATAAATTTAATGAAAAGTTACTTCTAGTTCAAAACTCGTAACCAGGTTGCTACGGTAATAAAAAGATCCTTTTGTGCAATTATACAACAAGCTTTTTTTTTTCTTTTTTTAAATCAGAAATGACTGTAGTATACTCAGGTAAAAGGCAATATAAGTCAATAAGGGATTATCTTAGCTGAAGAGCTTTCGAGCATTTCTATAACGTATAGGTCTTCACTAAATCTTATTTTTATTAAAAACGGTATGTATAACATTTTGCCTTTTGGAACAACTGATAAAAATGACCAAATGAAAGACTTAAGAACAATGGAAATACTTTATACTTCTTTTTTTTTTAAATAATGATGGATAAATACACAAGATTTACTAAAATCAAACCTCAAGGTTGATTTTTATATATTACTTTTGCTTATTTATTAGCTACTATAGTGTGGCACATTGATTAAGAGCTTGGCTGCTAACCAAAACGTCGGCAGTTCGAATCCATCAGCTGCTCCTTGGAAACCCTATGGGATAGTTCTACTCTGTCCTATTGGGCCACTATGGTTGGAACTGACTTGAAAAAATAACTGACTTGAGTATAATTAATCTGAACACATAAGCAAGTATTAAAAAATTGATATTACATAAGGAATGTAAGACATAACTTGGTAGCCCTGGACAATATTAAAACAGAGTAGTATTTCCTGACATGGTAAATTTTGTAAACAATTTTCTAAGAAAAATATGGTAGATCAGGTCACTGGGCTAGGTCAAACCAAGAAAATTCCTCATTTCCTGTGTTAACAGTTCTACAGTTTCTAAGCAGTCAAATTATATACATTATTGTTGAATGGTCTTTAAAATATTAAAGCTTCTGTAAGACCTACAACATAAAAGTGATGGAAGCCCTGTCTCGAAAACTGTGGAATAACCCACATTTTCTTTTGTAATCACTGAAGTTACTGTAGATGGGTTTTCAATTTGATAGCTGAATTCTGAAAATTGCAAGAGAAAAAGAAAACAGAGAATGGATGCAATAAAATGAACAGAGACTCACTACTTTATTTTCAATTCTACTGGAGAACTCTTGGACTGTGCTAGGTTGAACTGCAACTGTACACAGATAATACACCAAATTGTGTGCCTCTATACATGTATTTATGTTTGCAACTAAGAATGTCCTATGACAGGGGCCAAAGGAACGGGCTATACAATCTGCTTTCCATCATGGATCTCAAATGAGACATGGATTTCTTGCTCATGCTGGCAAGTCACCCTATCAGCCTCTTCCATAACCTCTATTCACATCCCTTTTGAATAGATTTTGTAGGCGAAAACAAGGTATTTCCTGGAACAAAGAATGTGAGGACACTTTCCCAGTGACATTTCCAAAGCTGTAAGCATATGCCCAGGTGATTAAGAGTTACTGGCTTTTGAGGAAGGAGTTTAGAGAGAAGAAAGGTGATACATCTGCAAATTCCACTATTCTCAAGTATTTTACATAGCAATAAAAATGTGCACTGGACTAAGGAAGAAATATCTTTCAATTTCCAATATTGACTTAATCCAAACTTCATTTACCAAAGCAAACCATGAAATATTTATACATTTCAGCTCCTCTCCATCCCTGGTCCTATTCTCCTTTCTGAGAACAATTATATTCATATTCTTAATATTAATTATAAAACCTGGTCTGACTGCATCCTATAAATCTCAAACACTCTGATAGGTGCTGCTGAAGAAAACAGGAATGCAAGTGATCACACTGTTTAAGTCTGACAGGCTATAAAATGCAGCCGTATTATTTGCCTTCCAGTGTTTTCCCATCTGCATTAAAAACCTCCCAGTCTTCATTTGAAAGGTTTATATCTATGGTTTAAATTATACCCATGCTACTGTAAGCACCTTCAGGTTTCTGTGTCAGTGCTTTAAGTCCAAAAAAGAAAAGTGCCAACACTGTGGATTTTTTAAGTCAGAGGAAACAAATGCCAAGGAATGGTGTCAGGATACACAGTGAGACCGCCCATGGTCACCATTACAAATCTCATCAAATGAGCACAAAAGGTGGTTACTGCAATCAGGGCCTTTTGGCAGAGAAGGGGAGACAGCGGCACCCAGGAGACCTCCTCAGCATATGCTCTCAATGTTATAGGCCAATATAGTCCAAAACAATTTGTCAAAAGTACTCAACTGATGGAAAAACAGATCTAGAAGCTGCTCATTAAAAATAACTTGATTCTCTGAGTTGTTTTAGGAGTTGGCACAGCTTCTTTGATGTTGCCAGTGTCCCTTCATTTTCATTTGCTACTTTTAAAAATCAGCAGGGATTTTCACGTGACCAGTAGAGTAACTGTGGAATCTAAATACATTTATGTAATTTCTCAGGCACTGACATGTGAAATCAAGCACTAACCATATCTTACTTGGCACTGGGGTAAACAAAACATAGCATTTTGTTTGTTTATTTAAACCTGTAGCACAGAGTTCAAGTTTTTATTCTGAAAAAACTTTATATTATTACACTATTAAAATGATCTCCCTAAAAAATAATGTATTACTGGGGAAACATCCATTGCTCAGTTTGTGAATGTATGTTTTACACATAGTCATTTTCTGCAGTCTGCTTAGGTAAATGCAGAAAGGAGTTAAAAATAAGGCAGTCCCAGATGGACCAACCCAGCATTAAAGAATTCAATTTTTGAAGGAATTCCTCAGCTAAAGCAGCTAAGAGATTGGTCTTATACATAGCACCAGAACATCCTAAGTAAAGGGCAGATGGCATTACCATTAGATGGAGGCTACACTAAGATCTCTTTCTTCCAAATTTGTTAGCAGCACACATCATAATTAGAGCCAAAAACCCATTGCCATTCAGTTGATTCTGACTCGTAACGATCCTACAGGACAGAGTAGAACTGCCCCATAGGGTTTCCAAGGAGCAGTTGCTGGATTCGGACTGCTGATCTTTTGGTTAGCGGTCGAGCTCTTAAGCACTGTGCCACCAGGGGATAATGCATTTATATAAGATTTTTGAAACCAAGTGGTATTTAATTTTCTAAAGCCTCATACTCTGGAAAACACAATATTTTAAATGGCAGGCCCAACTTTTCTTAGAGTTAATCTAAATCCCCACATGCAATTTTTTTCTTTATCAAATAGCACTATTTCAGACACTATAAGCGATCTCTCAGGAATCATTCAGTGGTGTAATTTTCTTCCTCAAATTTTAAAAAAAGAACAAAGAACCAAAAATCCTAAGAATAAAAATCTTAAACCATGGAAATAGCAGTTTTTCCACAGCTCTTACTAGTGTAAAGGTTTCTGACCTGAAAAACAAAACCTTCTCAAAATTGCCTCCTATTTATTACACCCTAAAATGAACACAAAGTTTTTTTCCAAGTTTGGCCTACTTTTGTTGCTAACTTTCATTGATCTTTCTAGAAAACGTTTTCTTAAAAATTGAAAATGTTTTTAACCTTACTTTCTCTGACACATCCCCTAAGGTCATCTGAAGAACTTGCTTTATGGAGTATCAGTAAAAAAGACTTCAGGTGGCTTCATAATACACTCTCAAAGTCTGAAAGATAACGTGCTCTGCAATCAGAGGCTGGAGTACCTGATTTCAAACTCAAATCAAATTCAGTCCTGAAGACTTCCAGGTATTAACAGAGAACGCTTTGCAGTACAGAAATTATCAGCTTAAATTCAGTTTATATTTACTGTGATCAGAAGTCTGTCTCAATACCATTTGATGATTTATTTTAAACTCAGTTTATCGATATCCAGCTACTAACAGATATCTGTGTTCCTCTTTCCCCAATACTTAACTCTTAGGTCTTCCTCCTCACCTTCCCCTTCTCTTCACAGTGTAACTCTTAGTAGAGAGACAGGCTCTGTGAGGTTTACTAAGCAATGAAATTTACTCAGTTTCCCCTTCTCTTCACAGTGTAACTCTTAGTAGAGAGACAGGCTCTGTGAGGTTTACTAAACAATGAAATTTACTCAAGTTTCTTCAGAAACTGGAGTAAATTTTATCTCTCCCTATTACACTTAAAATAATGTGAGGTTAACTTATTTTTTCAAACATTTGAAGTTATACTTCAATTCCAATGCCACGTTAAAAACTTACACCAATGGAATTATAAGAGAATAAAAGGTTAAAACGTACTAATACTTTCTAAGAAAAAAGGTATTCGAGGAAACAAAACAAATAGGAGAAACCCTCAAGTCCGAGGAGAAACTACTGCTTCAAACTTCGTCTGAACCAGGTATTTCTTTGGTCTAATCCTGAAAAAGTACAAATTACACACGTCCCCACACTTTCAAAATATGCCAAAGAATAATTTATTAACACAGGACTTACAGATCACAAAAGAGAGTGGTACAGAAGAGCTGGAAAGGAAATCATCAGAATAAGCATGCAGATCAGTATTTGCAAAGGGATATACTAAAGCAAGTCTGAAAAGGCACATTCACACAGAAAAAGGTCTAAATTGAAAAAGAGACATCAGAAAGCAGCCAAAATAAATAAATAAGGCATTGAATAAAATACAAAGATTTTTCAATGTCCAAGAAGAGCTACTTCACAGGTAGGTAGGTAGGTAGCTACAGAAGTCTTGCTAACCCTTTCAGAATGTCACAAATGAGGGGTAAGTTCCTGCTGCCAACAAAACCAGACGATCTTACGACCGCATATCAAGATGCTTCAGTGCCAGAGAGATTAAATTCAGTGGAGGAGAAAAAGCAGCCGAGTTGAAATTATACGCAGCAAGGGCTCAAACGGTTAAATGTAATAATATGCAGAGAAATTACGCAATGTTATTAGTATTATCTACCTTCCATACAAAGAATTATAGCAAGAGTTAAAAGAGACAGTATCCCCTTCAGAGTTAAGTTAGGGTTTCTAAACAGGATTATGGCCCATAGATAGCTATCTATGAGGTTTCAATCTCTCTTCATACCCACTTCTTATTTCTCCAACAAGAAGTACCTTTAACCCTCAAACTAAGAGAGCAAGAGATACTGTGGTGAACATGAGGATAACATAAAACCAAATTGCATTGAAGGAGTCCCTGCCATTTACCTTCTATAATACATGTATGCAGCAATTTTGCTCAACAACCATAGAACTTATTGGTCAGACATCAACCCCTTTAACAACCGCTCTAAAGGGATACTGCTCCTTTCCGACATAAGGTTTACAGATCAAGGAAGGAAACAATCTACATTTAAGAATATCCTCAAACTGAAGAGACTTGGCTTGAACATTACAGGTTCAAAGCTGGGAATGTTCCAAACATACATAAAAGAACATGAGCACAGAAGATTATTTCAACAGGTCAATCAGAACAAGCGCAGTCAAAAAAACCAACCTCCCCTCCCCAAATAAAATTAAAAATAAAATACACCCTAAACCTGGATTAGATTTCTCTCCTAAGGACATCTAACATGGCACTGTGAAAGAATACCAATGCACTTTCAGAAAAATAGCCTCTAATTAATAACTTCAGAGTCCAAAAAGGCTACTACACTTGTTATGAAATTTTTAAATAAAATTCAAATACTGTTGTTAGAAACTGGAGCACTGCAACCAACTGCTGTTGCTCAAGCAGCTCATACCAAAACAAAACTAAACAAAATCACTCCATCAAACAAACAACAACAACAACAAAAACAGAAAAACATCTGAGAAGAGTACAAAAAAGGAAAGTGGACAGTCAAGGGCACAAAGGGCTCCGCCCACAGCCCACTGCACTTGGAACATACCTTAGCAAGTAGCAACATGGAACACGTGTTGTTTCTGCAAACTTGCTCCTGATTCAGCACCCTGTTTAAGAATACCTTTCAATAGCCAAAGGATGGACTTACCAATTTGATATACCTAAACGCTTTAATACTTTACAATTTCTGCCTAAATCTGTAAACTTGCAAGTGTCTTACGTGTTCTCTCATTCCCAAAACATCTTCATATGCATAATACATTTCCTAGAATAATACAGTAATGCTGAGATAGTTCTCATTATTAAAGGCCACAAAATAGTTTTATCTTTCTATATACATATCAAAAAACAAAACAAAAAACTAGGACACTTGGGAATCTAGTTTTTATGACAGGAAGCTGGACTAGCAAATAAAATGCTACATGTAAATCCACACAGATTTAAAGAGGGCTCCCTAATAAGATGTTTTTAGTCAGTTTTCAAATATTTCATCAGAAAGTTAGTAGTTACCTATTCTAGCATCTAGAGATTTGTTACAATTTAACACTTCCAGTAATAGAGTTAACACTAAAAACAGTACCTGGATTCCACTGACAATAACACATGCCCTCCTTCTTGCCAGACCCTGACATACAGGACATCCATGTACAAGCTCTTTCCCTCTTCCTTTGAAAGGACACAGCAAACTGCAATACAACTGGTTAGAAAGTTTTACTTTCTTGGCAGAACAAGAGTCAGTTTTGGAAACCAAACGCAATACTATACTGGCAGCTGCCAAATAAATCCAAGAGAAAAGAAAGGAGAGGGAAACACTGACCTCACTCACAGAAATGGAGAAACACAGCTGACACTGCAAAAGTCTGTATAAAATTTCTGGCAACGTGGGTTCATTTAGTAGTAGGTTTTTATGTGCCTGTTAGATTTCGAAAATAAGAATATTTAGCTCTCCCTTCTAAGTTGCCATCAAATCAAATTTAACACTGCTTTAAGGGGACTGGCAACAAAGAGGTTAATTATTAGAAATTGATAAAGGTAAATGGCCAGAGCCTCACTCTTCAGTCAAATGACACCCACAGAATCATCTCTGAAATCTACATCACCATCACCAGAGCAATCTCACCAATTCCTCACCTGCAGCAGGAGGATGCTGGCCACTAACTGTTGGCAAATCCAAAGAGCTATCAGACATGACATGCTTAAGATCGCCTCCCACATCAGCCAATTTCATGTCAAACTGAACAGAGAGTGCATCTTCAGAGTCCTCCTTGCCAACACTGCTGCCACCGATGGAAGGGAGATCCAAGGACTTGACAGAAGCAGAATCTTCTTTGGTGTGTCTGAAGGCCACTGCTTTTTCTCCTAGGGATTTGTCCGAGTTCATGGAAGAAAATTTGTTGGAGTGGAAATCAGCAAAATCGTCATCACTTTTTCCTGAAGCAGTGCTATCTCTGAGTTCTTCAACACCTAGTCCAGATCCTTCCAGAGAAAGCTGTTTAAAGACGTCATACTTGGAAGGCGTGGCAGCTGCGTTCTGTACACTCTTCACTGTGCTGCCCGATGTGCTTGTGAGAGGAACAGGACTAATTTCCTCTTTCAGGGCATCGTATTTGTCATCTGCCTTTTGCTCAGACGAAACTGAGCTATTACTGAAAGCCATAAAATCTGCAAAGTCATCCTGCTCCCCCACAGACGCTGGACTAGAATATCCCCCAAAAAGGTTGAATTCTCCAAAATCATCAGCCAAACTACAAGTTTTAGTCGATGCCAGTGCGGTTGTAGCTGCAGTGCAATCTGTCGGCTGTGGTCGTGTGGGAATAGATTTTGATACACTAAATGCAGCTGAAAAAGACACTGGTTTCTCATTGCTGCAACTGACTGAGGAAAACAGGTCTATGTCTGCTAAGTTCAGAGGGGTTTTCACTTGTGTCTGTTGTTTCTGTTGTATAGTTCCTGAGGGAAAGGATGCTGGGAAAGTTTTGTCTTTTGTTGGTAGTTCTAGTGGTGAGATGCTATCGGCTGTTTTAAAATCGGTGAAACCATCATCAGTTCCTGTACATCTGAATTCTGCAAAGCTTTCTCCTGAAAGAAAAAACACAACCAAATAAAAAATAATGTTGACTTGAAAACCACAGAGTGCACATCATGTTAAATTACAAGCATAATTTTATAGACTTTTCTCCACTGGCTTGACATTATTTAACCACAGTTTGAAATCATCAAATATCCCTTGGAAACCACACGCTTGTTTCCACACTGAAGTCTAGTGATAAGGGAGTAAATAAAAATCAAACTGAGAACACCTAACAGTACTGTTTTCATTTGCTCATGTTTTTAGAAGGCAGAAAGCATACTCGGAACATTTTCTCCCTGTGGCTGGCCGGCCAAGCATACAAGAAGAGCATACAACAGAATAAGAAACAGGCGCTGAAGAGAGAATAGTGGCCCTCTGAAGATAAAGCCTGTTACTCAATCATCAATAAGAAAATTAAAAATTAGAGGTACTCATGAAGTATCATGAGAAATCCCACATTGTTAAATTGAGGATGTACAACACTTTGCTCAACTAGGCACTTTAAGAATATCATGGGATACTACTTGGTCCAGCTCAAGTATATGAAGGCATGAATTGGAAGGGAACTGTGATGATAACGTGGCTAAGAGTACACTTTAAAGCAGCTTTTCCCCATACCCTCCAATTAACCAGCTGAATCTCACAGAAAAATCTGTGAGCATTTGGGCTTTTCTTGAAATCAGCGATCTCAATGTACCAATGAGCACTTATTTTTAAAATTCAAAGAGATTTGAATACATATCACCTCTATTATTTAAAATTTCAAAGGACACGATTAAGACTTTAGTTTATATTGTGCTACTGAGGACAGAGTTACTGACTGAATTTTTTATTTTTTGGTGAGAGAATAGGTACTAGTATACTTCTTATAAATAAATAAGGCTCAGTTAACATGTTGATAAAAATCTGGGCCCAATATTCTGTTATAAGGTTTCTATTCTTTATTTCATAGTAATGTTATCACTCATAGGTTTGATGTTAGGACGCAAATGATCTCAGTTTTCTGTTGGTGTCTCCAGGTCTTCTATAAAATCCATTAGGCTATCCCAGGTAATAAAAACCAGACGTATACCAAACATAGCTATACCAACATCACTTATGATTAAAAATACGACTGCCATCTCCAGAAATTTATAAATTTAAATACAAACTTTAATTCTCTCTCATTAAAAAAAACCTATTCCTTCCCTAAAAATGAGATATAGAAGTTTAAGAACCATAAAAATATGTTTAAAATCAAAATCTAATTCTTAAAATTCACATACAAAATAATGTAGACTTCAAATATGTTGTGCTTGAAACAGGAGCCCTGGTGGTACAGTAGTTAAAGTGCTTGGCTGCTAACCAAAACGCTGTCAGTTCGAACCCACCAGTGGCTCTACGGGAGAAAGATGAGGCAGTTGCTCTCGTAAAGATTTATAGCCTTGGAAACCCTATGGGTCAGTTCTATTCTGTCCTATAGGTCACTACGGTCAGAATTGACTCAAAAGCAGTGGGTCTGGTTTTGGTTTAGTGTTTGAAACATGATATATACATCAATATATCAAATGAAAAAGGCATGGAAAACAATGGGAGCTGAGTTTTTGTCCTAATCTGAGGTACTCAGCCAATTCATCAGCACAGTTTATCAATATGGAGAAATGCATTTACTATTATCACAGGAAATTTTAGAAAGAGAGGAACAGTATTCAGATTTCCTGTAATTTATAAAACTAAAGTCAATTTCACATACCAACAGGAGAAGCAGATGTAAAACTTTAAAAAATCACCTAGAATTTTGGGCACATGTATCACTAATTATTTCTGTAGTATTTCTGTAAATGAGAGAATAGTAAACAGTCAATTTTATCACAGCCTACATTTTTGATGTGCTCTGTAATATCTGTGAAATTGACGAGTTTTGCTTTGTTATTTTTAAAGAGAAATCACCACAGCAAACTAAACTTACTGATAAATTGTAAACTTTTCCAACAGAAATGTAAGCTAGGTGAAAGGGTCAAAAATAAAATAAAATGAAAATGGTGGGTTTACAAGTTCAAACACAAAAGGAATTTCTTTTGGCAGATAAATTAGCTGCAATCATCAGAAGTTTGCATATCAGTAGGTACATTAAGAAAATTATTTTATGGATAGTTTTTTAGTTAACTTTTGAGTCCTCATAAGCTTCCTTCTCTAATTGTCACTTTTTAGACCCTAAGAACATCTCAAAAGAGATCATATTTTGCTAAAATTTCAATAAAAAGTGTCACTATTTTATACAGAACATTTTCTTCGTCTACTTTAGGTTATGGCTTAAACTGTGGGGGTAGAAAAAAGAAACATTATTAAATTCTGTCATTTAATATTCTAAGAAACCCACAGCTCTGAACAAAATAGCATAAGATTCTCCATAAATTCTAAGATACAGTCTTTACATACTTTGATGAGGTGAGGCCAATGTGTTTTTAATGAGAGTATAAAAACAATATCACTCCATGAAAAGTTATAAAATACATTCCCCTGAGATGGAGGCCTGGTGGCGCAGTAGTTAAGAGCCCAGCTGCTAACCAAAAGGTTGGCAGTTTGAACCCACCAGTAGCTCCTTGGAAACCCCACGGGGCAGTTCTACTCTGTCGTATAGGGTCACTATAAGTCAGAATTGACTCAGCGGCAACGGGTTTGGTTTGTTTTTTTTAAATGAACAAAGTTGGCATCTCCGGTTGGAAGGCCATAGAATTAAAGTTAAGATAGGAATAAAAGCAAGCAAACAAAATGACAACAATAATCTAGGATTATGTCAACAAAGGGATGACTAAAGTACTGCTAGGAGCACTGGTAGCACAGGGATTAAAGTGTTCGGCTGCCAACTGAAAGGTCAGCGGTTCTAACCCACCAGCTGCTCCATGGGAGAAAGATGTGGCAGTCTGCTTCCGTAAAGATTACAGCCTTGGAAACTCTATGGGGCAGTTGTACTCTGTCCTACAGGGTCACTATGAGTTGGAACTGACTGGGCAGCAACGGGTTTAAAGTAATGCTAGGAGCCCCAGTGGCACAATGATTAAGCGTTCAGCTGCTAACCAAAAGCTTGGTGGTTCAAACCCACCCAGCAGCTCTGTGGGAGAAAGACTTGGTGATCTGCTCTGTTAAAGATTACAGCCTAGAAAACCCCATGGGGTATTTCTACTCTGTCACATGGGGTCTCTCTGAGTCAAAATCAACTCTGCGGCACTTAACAACACTAACCACTGCTTAAGAGGAGCCCCTGGATGGTGTAAACGGTTAATGTACTTAGCTGCTAACCAAAAGGTTGGAGGTTTGAGTCCATCCAGAGGCAACTCAAAAGAAAGACTTGATAATCTACTTCCAAAAAATCAGTCACTGAAAACCCTACGAAGGACAGTTCTACTCTGACACACGTGAGAATCAGGGTCACCATGAGTCGGCAATCGGTGAAAGTACTGCTTACTTTTTGGCGGCACCATTGTCTTTCCCCAGGGTCTTTCAAGGAATAAAACACATGCTATGTCATCACTAATACCATACTCCACAAAGAACCCTGACATTAGATCATGCTCTTTACTCCAAACTTATCTTGGCCAAAGAATCGATGAAAGCATTGCTAGGAGTTAAATGAAAACTTAACAAGCCAAAAGTTCCTCTAGGGCTTATCTTTCTACTCCTGATACAGGTTCTGTAGGAGAAATACATATTACATCCTAAAGGCTTGGATGAAACACAAGAAAATATTTCCAGAACCTAAGCGCTATAAAGGGATTGAATATTCTTAGAAGAGGTGGGTTTCCCTTTTCAGAGATGTTTAAGTAGTACAGTTTCTATCATACCTACCTTACTTTTGTATAATCTCCCTCCTCCTCAACCCAGGCAGAAGGGTGGAAATAAATGATTTTTGAAGGATGTTCCAAGTTTGAGGATTCAGTATATAAAGATTAAATGTGGTACCGTTGCCTGAATGAAATCCTTATTAAAGTATACATACTTGATAGCATTCACAGCTAAATTTTGGAGGGCATAAGTTGATTTATGGATTATCTAAACCCCAAACACTATGTTTATTGTTGAATTTAACCCCAAACATAACTCTGTCTTTATATATATAGCTTTCAAGATCATTCTCTATTCCCTTTTAATCCATTTAAGCCCTTTTATCAGAGTTGGAAACCGCATATACACAAAAACACCTCTCTCTTCGTTTTTCTCATTAAGTTACAGCCAATCTTGAAAATCTTAAACAGTAAAAGACTATTTGCTGCCAGTGCACAGTCCATAGATTGCTGCACTATCAACAGTTCAGGTCTTGTTGAATATCTCTGAATTTACCTATAATAACCAAACGCAGTCACAGCCTTCCATTTGACGTAGGAATTGAACTTGGTTTGAAGGCTTCCAGTGAAAGAATACACTATCTTCAGAGGAAATTGTGTCCGTTTGTGGTTTGCCCTAAATTTTAGAAAATAATTTCCATATTTTGCCTCCTTGTAATTTCCAGAGCCACACACACACAAAAAGTCTTATCCCTCTTGCATAAAATAATCCCCCGCCCAGCACCTATCACAATATTTATTAAACATAGTAAGTACCCATTAAGGTTTATTGAATAAAATATTTCCAGTTTGAATAATGAATCATAATAATCACCACTACACTATATTTTTTTACCCATTCAGTTCAGGAGTGTCACTAAAGAACCATCAAAGTCCCTTCTATTAAAAAATGGAAATAATTTATCCACTGAAGGAATCAAAAACTTACCTAAAGATTTACTCTCTGCTGTCTGTTCAAGTTCTCTGAAAGCACTATATTTATCACCAGGCTCTATGATGTAAAAACAGAAGTTCAGTTAAGGTTAGGAATCTTGAGATCACAACTCAAGAAAGTAAGGCAGATTAGGTCAACCAAGCATACCTGCCATGCAATATAAGGCCTTTACACATTTAACATAAAAGGATGCCACTAAAAACAAAGACTCATACAATTCAATCAAATGTTACATTCACAGGTTTATGAGTTTACAAACTGTTTTTACCTCCAAATGGAACAGTATTTTCAGAGGTCTTGTCAGCTGCAATTCCTTTAAACACAGCATACTTATCCATTGAAGCCGATGTTTTAGTTCCAGGAAGTGGTATCAACAAAGAAGGGGCGCTAAAAGGGAGAAAGAAACATTTCTTAAAGCCTAGACCTGGTGGTTTTGAACTGCCAACCTTTTGGTTAGCAGCTAAGCTCTTAACCACTGCGGCACCAGGACTCCTATCATCAGATAGGAGATTAGAATTAAAACAGCAAATAGGCACCTAGCTGAAACACATGGCTTTTTGCTTTAAAACTTGGGAACTACATATACAACATTACAAATAACTAAATGCCCTTTTTCTTGAGGAGAAAAAAAAAAAAAAAATATATATATATATATATATACACAACACCCAAGCATAATAATTTGCTTACTTTAAGAGGGATAAGATCCACGCTGAATGGCTAACCATCTCTTTAAGTCATAATAATAAAGACTGGAATAGTGCTGGAAGTAGATTATTATAGAATGATGACCTTCTGCAATTTTAACTTAAGGTTCGTAAAACTGCAAAAGTAAACTGCTCCAAATATGTATAACCAATCTGAGAAAGAAACTATATTTTAAAGTAAATTATGTTAACTTTACTATAAATTCTTCTCTAAAACAGGTTCAGAGTGCAAGGTGGAATACTTAAGATAAAAATCTATTTATGAAATGTTGTTCAAGCCAAGATGTAAATTGTTCTTCCTTTGATCATATTGCACTGCTTACTGGCAGAAGTTCACATATCTGATAAGCAGCAATAGAGTTAATACAATTTGCATTTTTACAAGGATCACATCAGCGATTCGAAGCTATCTTTGTAGCAAAACAACAAATACTTCAAAATTAGATAAAGATACTTCTGCCTGTGAACATATTTTTCATTGGATGGAAAAATAGTGTAATGAGTAGTGTCTGTGTGGGTAATTCTTGGAAGGCTTAAACACATACTATAAAAGTATTGCCTTTTTTTTTTTCTTTCTTCTTTTTCTTATCAGACCCAGGCAGCTCCCTGGAAGAACAGACCTTTACGTATGAATGACTACATTCCCCTGCCACTGGTTTGTGTCATTCATTACCACACACACATTATATAAATGGATTTCTATTGAGTTCTTTGCCTTGGAGCAAAAATCTTTCCACAGTCATTGAAATCTTCTTATCAGAGGCCTACAAGCAAGGTAAAAGCCTGGCTCTAGCATATGCATGCTAATGGGGTCCACAGTGCTTTAGGACTTAGTGCCATCAAACAGTATGATGGAGCTATGATTTAATCTCACATCACATCACTACCAAACAGCTTCGACATATTTGATCTTGACAAATGTAACAGGTAATTATCTATACATTATAGGTGGATTTTTTAAAGTTCCACAAGTAATTGAACTACAGCTCAGCGTACACAACGTTACACACAGGAATAAGGTTAATTAGTATCTTAGGAAAAAACCACAAGATTGAATGATCTATTTGTTTTTCATGGCTCTCCAACTTTAGCTATAGTCAAATAAAATCTTTCTAAATCTGACATTTAATAAAAAATTATCAATTTTAAAATTATATTACAGAATTCGGAATAGAGCATCTTCAGGGTAATGAAGTACTGTTGACTGAGGTCAACAAAATAAAATTCCATTAAAAAAAAAACTATGACTCAGACTGTAATTTTATGCATATTGCCAATGAATAATTCATTCCAGTTTTCTCTGAAGTTATTATTAAAGAAACCACTGTAATCACCATGAAAGTGTTTCGGCCAGTTATATATCATAGTCACTACCGGTTCCAAACATGAAAACAGTTATTTCTACTCTTTAATAATAAAGTAAGGTACTCAAGGGAGAAAGCTATTGTTTTAAAATTTAATAACCTACATTCAATTGAAAGGTTAAGCCTTGAGAGAGAGAATACAGCCACTAAAAACAAGTATTTTGCTCTTTCTCTGCAGTGATACATTTATGTTTTACAATCACTTTATGTGGCTGTGGTAGCTCGTTTTACTAACATCATTTTCTCACAGACTAAAAATACTCTAAACTCTAGCCTACTTTTCACAACTTATGTGCCTTTTCAGTTATCTGACAAGAAATGTCTATTTTCTATTTTAAAACACTGTTGAAAGTGGTCTTACCTAGGCTCAACTACTCATATCATGATTTAACAAATCTCTTTTAAAAATAAACTCACAATGTGGTATACAAATTATTATAAATTAGGAAAATCATTTAATATACATTTTAGCACTAATGCTAAGAGAGCTGTGTTAGCTAATATAAATATCCAGATAAAACTAAACTTCTTTGGAACAGGAACTGGGTTTTTTGCTTCTGTACGTCTCGTGCCTATCCCAATGTCTGTCACATTGTTGCTAGGTACCACTGAGTGGGTTCTGACTCATAGCAGACCCATGTACAACAGAACAAAACACTGCCCAGTCCTGCGCCATCCTCACAATTGTTGCTACACTTGAGCCCGTCGTTGCAGTCACTGTGTCAACCCATCTTGCTGAGTGCCTTTTTCTCCTTTGCTAACCCTCTACTTTACCAAGCATGATGTTCTTCTTCAGGGACTAGTCCCTCCTGATAACATGTCGAAAGTACATGAGATGAAGTCTCGCCATTCTTGCTTCTAAGAAGCATTCTGGCTGTACTTCTTCTGGCACATAAAACCAAAACCAAACTTGTTGCCACAGAGTTGATTCTGACTCTTAGCGAACCTGTAGGGCAGGGTAGAACTGCCCCATAGGGTTTCCCAGGTGTGGCTGGTGGATTCAAACTGCTGACCTTTTGGTTAGCAGCTGAGCTCTTAACCATAGCACCACCAGGGCTCCTCTGGCACATACCAACCCGAAACTAAACCCGTTGCCATGGAGTTGATTCCGACTCACAGCGATCCTAGAGGACAGAATAGAACTGCCCCACATGGTTTCCGAAGAGTGCCTGGTGGATTCGAACTGCCAACCTTTTGGTTAGCAGCTGAACTCTTAACCACTACACCACTAGGGTTTCCTCCCTGGCACATAGCAGATGTTAAATAAATGCAGAATGAATAAATGATAATGAGTGTGAACTCTTCAGTCATCAGCAAAATATTTTCATTCAAGGAAAGCACGGAAGTAGTCAAGTCAGAACTTTAAAGAAACACCTATGAAGAATGGCTATATATGAAAGTAAGCTATTGTGTGGAGATAACCCCATATAAAATTGCAGTACCCTGTATGTCTCAGGTCTGGCCAGCATCATAAAACTTTTCTACCACCGAGCTGTAATTTCAACTACTGAGATTTCTCCCCCCCAAAAGAATGAATCACTGATTTGATAAATTCAGTTTATAGCCTACATACTATCATATATTCATCCAAGAAACCTTTACTAATTACATATCCTAGGCTAAGCCCTATGTATATAAATATGACAGACTGTCTTCAGGTACTTACAGCCTAGTGAGGGAGACAGTCAAATGAACCAGTAACTCCAACGTAACTAGGGCAGAGATATTCATAAGGTACTATGTGCTAAGCAAAAGGTTGGAGGTTTGAGTACACCAAGAAAGAAAACGCCTGGCAATCTACTTCCAAAAAATCAGCCACTGAAAACCCTATTGAGCACAGTTCTACTCTGACAGATACGGAGTCACCTGACTTGGAATCGACTGGACGGCAACTGGTTTTATGGCAGTAGAGAGGGAGGGCACCTTACTCATTTTGGGGGTGGGGGTTGATGGAGAAAGGGTTAAGAATGCCAATTTTTGAAGTGGAACTAGAATTTACTACAGAAAATAGTTAAGTGTATTTTGGACATAAGAAAACACAACACACAAAGGCCACAAGCTTGAGAGAGCACGGTCAGTGTGAAGTCATTTTGGCATGACTGGAATATAAGCCATGGGGAGAGTCGAAAGAGTCAACAAAGTACACAGAACAAGATCATGGAAGGCTTTATCCCATGCCAAGCAGAGCTGACACAGTTGATATTAGCAATGGAGAGAGGAGGGAGTCAAACATAAATTTCATGTTTCTGATTTGGTGACTGGCTATGGTGACATCATTCACCAAGGCAGGGAACAATGATTTAACAAAAATTTTTATTTAGTTTTGAGTAGGAAAATAATGAGTCTAATTTTATACAGTGAATTTGAGATGTCTTGGGTTATTCAGATAGAGATGACAAGTTAGCAGCAGAATGTATAAATTTTTTTCAAACAAAGAGATCTGGGACAGAAATATTATGTGTCTATAAGGTTAGCCAGGTGTAGAGGTCTTGAAATCCCATTTCTTTACGGTGACATACATCATGTTTCTTCTATCCTATTGCTGCCAAGTTGATTCCCACTCACAGTGACTCTACAGTACAGAGGAGAACTGCTCCATAGAGTTTCCAAGGCGGTAAATCTTTATGGAAGCAGACTGCCACATCTTTCTCCCACAGAGTGGCTGGTGAGTTCATACCAACAACCTTTCCATTAGCAGCCAAGTGCTTAACCGCGGCACCACCAGGGCTCTTTGTTTCTTCTTCTTATATGTGTTCAATGTATTCTTAAAATTAGGAGAATAATGTCTTTCCTTAATTTGTAATTTTCTACCTCTGAGTTCTTGTTATAGTGGGTAGGCAGAAGGTGTTAATTAAAAAACGATCAACTGGTTAAAATGCAAGAGATAACCAACTTGCAAAAACAGGAACATAAGAGAAATGGAATATGTATCCTGCCAGAAACAAGCTCCAAATATAAAACCAAAAACACTGATATTGCTTACTCAAAGTCCAGTGTGTTACGCTCTGTGGAAGAAATATCTAAACACTTTTTCAAAAAACAAGATGGGGAGGTGTTGACAATATACTGAATCAGTTACTGTACCTAAAAGTTAAGCTAGTACATAAAACATTAGAGATATGTTTGTGCAACTGTCTATTCAAACAAACAAACAGAAATCTGAAGGCTTAAAACCTGCAGCTCTCAACTTAAATATAAGAGAGACATGAATAAATAATTATATTTATTTTACTGAATTATGACTTCTATGGAAAATCATTATACTACAAAATATCAAATTATGTTTCCCTGCCTAAAGAGTTTTTCAACAGTTGAAGATCTGGACCTAATACAAGAACATGAAGTCATCATCACACAAGTGCACTCAGCTATAATAAATCAGGTTTAGCACAGGCAAAAAAAATACTGGCAAGCAGGTGTATACAGGGATGAAATGGTAGGAGCTGAAGTTTAAGGTGGACAAAGGGGAAATAAGTGAGAAGAGTGAACATATGAATAAAGACAGGATAATCAAGGAAAATATTAGAGTAAGGAGTCTCAATTTTCTTATTATACTTAGTCTTCTCATTGTGGATGTTTCTTTTTTAACTATTAAATACATTGTTAAATATATTCAACTCTTTTCTACCTGCTTCCCTGCTGGGAACTACTTGTTTTTGAAGAAGCAGGCAACTCTTGGAAATCAGTGAATGAGTCATCAAGGGATCCGGACTTAGAAGCATCTTGAAAATCCTGAAAGTCGTCTTCTTCTGGTTTTATTACCTAAGTTTACAGGGGACATTTAAGTTGAAAACAACATCCAATTGATAAAATAGTTAATAACAAATTCTCAACTGTCAGCTGCAAAGACTTCATTTTAAATTCTTCAATTTAGGTACAACTACCTAATTTCAGAAGAACGTTCTTCAGAGCTATCATCAACTTAAGTGCTTAAAAAAGAATCTTGTTTTGTATTTTCATACACTCTCTGGTATAAATGGTAACACAGTGGTTTAAAGAATGAATCTATACAATTTTTCAATAGCCAAATCGCAATTATTGGGTTACTGGACAGACCAGACATTAAAAAAACAAAACAAAAACAATCAAACCCATTGTCATGGAGTTGATTCCAACTCATAGCAACATTAAGTATTACTAATAGTTCATTTGTTTTACAGAAAAAATGAGCTTATAGTATATTGTTCTGTACTTTAAAACAATGTAATCATATAACATGGGCATTTTTCCAGGCAGTACATGTAGATCTATCTCATTTATTTTAATGACCAAATAGTTAACCACTATATGGATGAACCAAAATTTATCTAATCTTTCCCCGATAGATATTTAACAATTTCTAATTTTTTATTCTCACAAACAATGCTACAACAAATATTATTATATAGCTTTGCTAATTTGAGTTACTAATAGATTCCTAATATTGTGACTGCTAGGTCAAAAGACACAGACATTTAAAATTTTGAGAGCTATTGCCAATCTGCCTTCCAAAAAGGTTGCAGGAATAAACCTACAGTATATTAGTCACTTTCTCTACATTTTCATTGACAGTAAATATTATAAATTTGTTTAAATTTTGCTAATCTGAGAAGTGAAAAAATAAACTAAGGTACTTTAACTTCAGCCTTAGCAGCTTCCTCAAAATACAGTCAAAAAATTTCTTTTCTTAGGTTTGAGGTTAAAATGTATATACTATAAAGAACGATAAATCTTCAGCTAAGATTCAAACAGTTTAAGGCTTAAGAAACATCTTTATGTTTTTTAAATAATAAAAAAATTAATTTTGTATTGTTTGAATACCGTTCATTTTTCATCTCAAGTGTCCATCACAATCCAACAATATTCTGTATGCTTCCCTGGAAAAAAAGTTGCCAGATTCACTTTCAGGGAACAGCTTCTCCATTTACCTGATTTGCAGGGTAAGTTGGCAAGAAGCCACTGGAAGCCTGAGCTGCAGCTCCACCCACTGGTCCAACAAGGTTAATGCCCATGACTGGCTGTCCCAGGCTGAGAGGCGTGGAGCCTGCAGGGCCTGAAGGCATCACAGTTGGCTGACTCATTGGGGTAGGAAGAGTCATAGGAAAGCCACTTAAAGTTGGAATAGGAGCCGCCGGGAACTGGTTTAAAGCGTCAGGACTCATGGCAGGGACTCCCCTCTATACGGAATAGGAGAAAAATGGGAAGAGTTTGGGGGATTGCAAACCACACACAATCTAAATCTGGCAAACAGAGACCTAAATAGAAAACCTGTAGCCCTCGTATGTTTCTACTCTGACTCTCCCAAAACTTACGAATTTGACACCTCCCCCACCAAAAGTAACAAACTTAATGTAAAACGTAATACTAGGCAAAGAAATTGCCAACACATATCATTTCTGACATTTTCTTCTCTGACAATTTTGGTTAATTTACCACAATCAAATCATTCAAAATAATTGTGTAATATGAGAAAAACTGTTACCAGACTGAAAATACTACATCTAAGAGAATATCTATATCTAAGGAATTTTAACCAAGGACTTCAAAGGACAGAGAGAGTAATTTTACCTATTACTGACTAGCTCTCAAGTTCAGAAGGCATATAGCTATTCCAGAGAATACTAATATACTAAACATTCTTTAAACAAAAGAATATTTTGCTAGTATGCACATTACATAAGCTATGAATTTTTACAGTACTGTATCCTGAAAATGATCTAAATTTCAATGTACAGATTTCTACAGTGTTATAGTCAAAAAATGATTCATATTCTTTCAATTTATATTGAAAAGTTATTTGATCTAATTTAAGAAACACTGTCTACCTGTGTTACTGCTATCATGGCGAGAACGGTATAAAGTTCTTCTTTAGTAAGTCTGCCAGGGGTAGTTCGATTAGCTAAGGCCCATATCTGTCCAAGAGTTTCCCTGGGAAGTCCAGATGACATCAGAATGGGATAAAGTTTAGCAGTATCTATTCCAGTTGGAGTCACTGTGGTTTCTAAAATTTTCTTATAGGCATCTATTAAAAGAAAGACCATATTACAAATGTAATGCACTACAAATGATTGATCTTTTTTTATTGTTGCTGTTGCTATACAAAAATCACCTTAAATCTTAAATCAAATTGCTGTAAAGATATCCAAGTGGAAATGCCCAGCAGACAATTAGGGTTTGAAATTCAGAAAAGAGATGAGAACTTGGTCCTAAAGATAAAGATACAGGGCTGAAGGTTAGAGAAAGTCTTGCAATTCACTAGAAGGCTGTAATGACAGTAAGATGGAGGTGGTATAAGCAGATGCTACGTACTTTAAAAGAGAAGAAATAAGAGAGGAATAATGATGGAAACAGTTTGAAAATAGCAGTAAGAAGGAAGAATTATACCAACACCACCTTTCTCCCTGCCCAATGAATCAGAGGCTATGAGAGAAAATACTGTTGGGAAAGGTGCTATGGAAACAGAATTCAGAATCTTCAGGGAAAGATCTGCTTTCAGTTAAGGTGAGGAGGCAGAACAAGTGTTTGAAAAAAGAAGAGACAATGGTGGAGTTGTTCATAATAACCTGGGACTTCCAAAGAACAAAGTGGGAACAAGAGGTAGGGTGGCCATGTGAAGTACAGGACACCCACACTACATGGGACATACTTAAACAATTATTTGTTTATCTTAAATTCAAATTTAACTGGGCATCCTGTTTACTTACTCGCTAAATCTGACAACCCTAGTCAGAGAAGCTGTTGGGGATGAGAGTGAGTAGGGTTAAGGCGGGCAGAGAAAAATGCTTAAAACACAAATTTTACATCTAGGATTATAAATGTGGATTACAATATATTTTTTAACCACAACAGTAAACAGGGATTCTGAGCAAGGAAACTCTTACCTGGAACCAAACTCTCATTGTAAATCCAAGGAGGCATTCTGGGCTGAACGGGATCCTGTGAGGGAAATACTCCCACACCTAAAAGATAAGGAACATTAGGAACATTCTCTAACGTATCTAATGGTCCATGTGGAAGATAAGGAAATCACACCGAGCCACGGTTTTTTATAGAAGAGCATTGGCTGGAGACACTTAAAAAAAAAAAAAGTCACCAATACAACTTAAAATATTTGGTTTCTAAACAACTCTTATACATTAAGAATGCCCTAAAGAATAAACTAAAGAAAAACTAAAATATATCGAATCAATATTCTGAATCGTATGTGGTTTGTACCATGTCATGTGTATTACAAATTAAAGGAAAAAACATGATAGGCACTGGTTTAAAAACATATATGTATAAAAAATTCAATTGCTCCAAGCTTTATTTACAGCTTTTAATACTGCTTCTTCCCAAAGTCTGATTTTTAATTTGAATATGACAACCGCTACCTTAGATGTATAGGGTTTTTGTTCTGCATTGTTTTTTAGCACAATCCAATAATTTCTTGGCCAATAAAATATCCTCTAAAAGTTTGCCTCCTGGGCTGCCCACATTCTAATTCCTCTCTGTGAGCTGAATTTATAAAATTTGGATCTTTCAGGCTACAGTATCTATGATTTATTTCAGAGAAAAACAAAAAACCAAACCTGTCACTGTCGAGTAGTTGATTCCGACTCATAGCAACCCTCTGGGATAGAGTAGAACTGCCCCATAGGGTTTCCAAGGAGCAGCTGGGGGATTGAAACTGCCAACCTTTAGGTTAGCAGCAGAGCTCTTAACCACTGTCCCAAAGCAAAACTATATTCTCACTGGTGACTTTTCAAGTTGTAATTTTAACTTCTCAATCTTTATGGAAGAACAGAAATTGTAAGGTGAAAAAAAAGATAGCTTTTATAAAATAAGAGGAAAGGAAATTTTAAAACAGGAATGATTCTGATTAAGAAAACTGGTTATCAAAATTGTTTTCTAAGAAGGCCGAATAGTGTGCTGAAAGAATTCAGAGCAAAATCTTAGTGGTTAATTAGAGAAAGGGATGCATTAACTTTATTTTAAGCAAGATTTCAACTAGCAAAATGAAGCAGCATTCGTTTTAAGATTAATGCTTAAGATGTTAGCATTTAAGCAACATTTGGTTAAACGAATTTTTTTGCTGAATGTTTCATGAGCTCACCACTCTCTTCAATTGACCGGTTTTGGTCTGAAGTCTTTTCTGCCTCTGCTGTGGTGGCACCACTTACGCGTCCATTGACAGCACCCCAGCTACTGGCTGTTAAACTGGGATGGTTCTTACTGGAAGCTGGGCCTAGGGCTTTGTGCTCAACTTCAGAAGTATTTAATTTAATTTGTTCCTGCCCAGATGTACTTATGTCACAAGATACTAGGAGCTTCTCCTCCAAGGAAGGGCCTAAACAAACAGCACGAAGGATTATTTGTATCTAACTGTATATTTCTAATCTTTTCCACCATCCATTCCACCCCCATATTCTTCAGGGAAGGGCCTGCCACAGAAAAACTTGAATTAAATCACTGTACATTTATATCAAATTTGAGAGGCTTCAGAGATTTTAGAGGACTTATACATACATTTTCTACTTTGATTCTCAAGAATCCTATGAGAGAGTAGAGAGAATGGTATCGGGGAAGGAGTACTAACTTTGAAATCTGGAAACCTACAAAAGATACAGACACTTCTACTAACTACTGGGAAGACCGCTGGCCAGTAACATAATCTCTGGGTCTGTTTCCACATCTCTGAAATGAGAGTTTGGATTAAGTACGTGTCTCCTCAGATCTCTCCCATCACTATACTGTATCTCAAGATACAGTGTATAATGGCCCCCATTATTGCACAGGATAAAACTGAGGCGCAGAGATGTCTAAAGACTTGTCCAAGGACAAACTGCCTTCTGAGCCCAAGTGCTCTGTCAATGAACCAGAGAAAGTACTTTCTAAAGCAGTTTTCCCTGGCTCATTATTCTTCAGAAAATGATATCGGTGATATTCCCAAACAAAAGAGTAATCTCCTTAAGAAATCAGTTTGTTTTTAAAGTTGTAAGGTAGTTTACAAAGATCCTAATTTAGGAACAAAAGTTCTAAATCACTTTTCTGGAACGTAAGGCCCCCAGAATCAAAAATCTAGACTTCTATTTTTGTGGGTTTCAAAAATACCCATGCAATTCATGTACAGGTTTCTTTACCAACATTGCTACATTACTCTGCTTATATAACAGAAGTAAATTTTCCTAGATTATCGTAAAAACATTTTCATTAATAATTCTAGGAGTTACCTGCTTTCTGTACAATGTGTGAGGCTGAAGCAGTAGAGAAATAAGGAATTTGCCCAGGGATACCAGGTAAGGCAAACGACACTGGAATCTGACCTGGAGGGAGAGGCTGTGCCCCAGCCTTCTGTGTATGCAACTGGCCAGCTGGGGTGGTGGGGTGGAAAGACTGAAAAGGCTGGGAAGTGGAAGAAGGCCCACATTTGGGAACTTCAACAGGACCCTGCATAAAGTCACTGAATTCTTCTTCATCAAGAAAGGCAGGTGATGGGGAGACAGTGACAGTAGAATGAGATGATGTGGGACAATCTGCAAAATGGAAAATGGAAATGAAACACATAGAAATGAAAACCAATAGGGAAAAAGAAATCAAGATGTAGTACAATTCCAAAAGAATATGCTGAAATATGAATAGTGGAGGTGAACAAGAAATAACATAAGTAACCATAGTCAAATGGAATTACACAATGCATGCAAAAACACTTTGATATCTATTTATATACAACTTTGACTTTTTAAAGGGAGGTTTTACAGCTATTTTGCATTTAGTTCAAAAATAAACAAACAACAAAAAAACTCCCATAGAACTCAAAATTTCTTCCTTTCTTTGGTTAGGTTAGAACAAGTTTTTCTTCTTGACTGAAACCAGTAATAATTTACATTAAAGTGGTAATTACTTTTGAAACCCAAATGAACTGTTTATCTGGACGATATTCTCCCAAAAACAGATGTAAGAACACCTATTTATATGCTGCTGAACACATTACATTCTGGACACAAAAATAATCTAATGTTTAAATTTCATGATAACAGTAAGGAACAATGCACAATATACACCTGTAGTTTTTAACATCTCATGTCTGATCCATACACTTGAAATAAATCACACTTCAGTGAAGCTACAATATAAGGAATGAAAATTACAAAAGATAACAAGAACATTACACACATTCCCAAGGTGATATTTTCTTGTGAAAAGCATAAAAATTGGGAGACCATAAAGTACTAAAGCAAACAATTCAACAACCAACTTACAAAAGTTAACCTTGACCAATGACTATGTTTAAAAGATCTCTGGCACTAAAGGATATAAACATCACTATGGTTTTTACACTGTTAAATGTGAGATTCATCTATGTAATAAATCTGCTCTACTACATTTGATAAGAGGTTCATTAACAATATTATTGTTACTTCTTCACATTTCTAACTACTTTGAATTGCTTTAATATTTATTAAAGACTAATGTCACAGTGGGGTGGTCCGGGTGGTGCAAGCAGTTTTTGACTGGCTGCTAACCTAAAGATTGGCAGTTTGAACCCACCCAGCAGCACCTCGAAAGAAAGCCCTGGCAATCTGCTTCTGTAAAGATTAAAAACCAAAAACCAAACCTGTTGCCATCAAGTCAATTCCGACTCCTGTGACCCCATGCGTTACAGAGTAGAACTGTTTCATAGGGTTTTCTTGGCTGTAATCTTTATGGAAGCAGATGGCCAGGCCTTTTCTCCACGGCACTGCCAACCTTTAAGTTAGTAGTTGAATACAAACTGTGCCACTCAGGGACCCTTCCCTAAAGATTACAGCCAAGAAAACCCTATGGAGCAGTTATAATCTGTAACATACATGGTCTCCATCAGTCAGAATCGACTCAATGGCAATGGGTTTTAAAATTACAAGGAGTGGTCTTTAAAAAAAAAAAAAAAAGGCTCTTATCTGAAAATGGGGACACTACATACTTACTACCTCTCTTTTGGATCAATAAAATAAAAACTGGAAGCATGTAAAATTCTATGAAAGATACATAATGAATATTCAAAATTATTGCCTTAATTTTTTTGTTTTTAAAAAAAAAAAAGCCTTCTTGGACCAGTACTGGCACAAAGTAGAAGTAATGGAAATCTGAGAACTACTTTGAATGTTTTTAAAAGACATAATGGATCTTGCCTATTTACTAGCAGTAAGGTTGCAAAGGCTCAAACAATGTTTCTTTATATTTGTCTGGAATTACATTCATTCTATGTGGTATATATTTTGGCTCATAAACTCTCACAGCTGTACATATGATTAATAAAAATCATTAGAATTATGTCATAAATATAGTTTGTACGTTAAGTGTTTTAGAAAAAACAGCCTATAGGGGAAAATGAAAAGATGCCCTTGGTGGTGCAAAGGCTGGAAACTCTTTTTATAGACTGTACTTTGGGCCTAGGTTTAAGACCCTAATTGGAGAGGCACTGGAAACTCCTAGGCTTGCTTCAGAAACATTTTTTCTGACTCAGCATGAAGCAGTTAACTAGAAACTGTTAACTGCACGCATGTTGATTGAACTCATGAGACTGTCTGAACATCAAAATGTCAATTTATTATTTAACAATGACGAATACTCATTGTTAAACTACAGCTGGCTGTCCAAAAAGGGCATTTTATGTGGACTGAGGAGCCCCTGGGTGGCACAAACAGTTAGGCGCTTGACTACTAGCTGAAAGGTTGACAGTTCGAACTTACCCAGAGGCACCACAGAAGACAGGCCTGGCAATCAGCTTCTAAAAGGTCACAGTCTTGAAGACCCCATGGAGCAGTTCTGCTCTGCACACATGGGATCACCAAGAGTTGGAATCAACGGGACAGCAACTAACAACAACATGGATTGAACAATACTTGACCTAACAATGACCATCCTCTCTGCCTTCTTCTCTTTTTTCTAGGTTCTATGCAAGGTCTAGTTTTAGTATTAACTTCCAATGTATATTTTTAAATTACTTCTTGACTAGTTTATACAGTTTTATAATTTTCATTTTTAGACAGTTCTCTTTTCTGAACTCAATCTACTAATGTCCATTCTCTTTTCAATCTCGGTGTATTTTTTACTTTGGGGTATATTTTTGGAATCGGAATTTGGGTACATAATCTAACAAGTAAAATTAAGAGGACAGAGTCAAACTGTCCCAGAAAATCAAGAATGTGGTTATCAATGTGGATGTCAATTATTCTCTCCTGATGTCACTGGTAAAAGGTATTATAGTACAAAGGTTTAAGATAGAATGTATTAACGTAATATGTACCAGTAAAAGATAGTAGTTTCTTGGTTGACTGAATAATTTATGCAAACTATTTACCTAGTAATGGTACATTATTCTTGAAATTAGTTGACAATGTCAAAATATTGAATTGTTTTAAAAACTAACATGGTAACCATTATGCAAAAACAAGACTCATTTCAACTGCCAAGTGTACAAAACAAAAAACAAAAAAATATCCCTTCACCGTTCTCTAAAAGCAGGCACTCTTTTTGTTTACCTGACGATAAAAAGTACATAGAAATGTGTTAAGAGAAACTAAAATTTCACAAGGAGCATTATTACTCCTGTGATTTTTTTTTTTTTAATTGTACTTTAGGTGAAGGTTTACAGAACAAATATTTTCTCATTAAACAGTCAGTACACATACTGTTTTATGACATTGGTTAACAACCCCATGACATGTCAACATGCTCCTTTCTCAGCCTTGGAGGACTTCTTTTTTTGGTGAAAATATACATAGCCAAAGATACACCATTTCAAAAATTTCTACATGTACAACTCAGTCACGTCGATTATGTTCTTCCAGTTGTGCTGCTGTTCTCACTTTAGATGAACTGTGACTTTTTTTTAATGGTTCATTTTAATTACACTGATAATAAAACCTTAGCTAGCTCATAGAAAGTAAAATTATTTTGAAATAATAAAAATGAAACGGTAAACTCCTTTATTACATTTGCTTTGAGTTAATAGATTTTTTTTTTTTTTTTTACTAATGTTAACATAACTCATTTATATAGAGATTTAACACTGAAGTTGTTATACGGACATCTAACTATCAGGCAAAGATAGGTTTTCTCCCCTCCCAAAACAGTTACCCAGACCAGAGCTTTTAACTCTTTCATGGGTGAATTTTTTTTTTTTAATTTTTTGGTGCTGCCATGTTTTTTCACTAAAGGAATGGATGCTGAATCATTGTTTGTTGGTAGTTTTATTATTATTTGAAAAAATGAGGTGCCAATTGCAAGTGGGCCATATTGGTCCCATGTTCCATGAAGTACATCACACATGTGGTACATACTGGTCCCACTGCCCAGGAAGTGTGTCATAAACTGTTTTCAGGGAGGCAAGCACTTTATAAAAGATGTTATCAGGCAGGTGACTAATACAAGCAGGCTGCATTGGTCCCAGGTTCCATGAAGCACATCACAAATGCAGTACATATCAGTCCCATGACCCAGGAAGTGCATCACAAACTGTTTTCACCCCCAAAACAACAGATTTACTTGAATAATTCTGAATGTCAGCAACCATACCTTCCCAATAACACAAAGGAAACAGTAACATACTTGCAATCTTTATCTTGCTGTACAGAAGCCAAAAGACACAATCACTCCTCTGGGAAGCATCTCCTCATATGACTGGCTCTCAACACTCAAATGTGGTGCAGAACAACTTTCTTGTTTTTTAGGCAGTTGCACCAGTATCCACAAAGATGCCAGAACATACTAAAGTGGCTCAAATATCTGCCAGTAATCCTCCAGGGGTAGAAAATATAGCTGGAACATATATGTGCTATCGCTTGTTAAAGAGTTAACTCACTGTAAATTTTAAAACATCCAAATTTGTACTTAGCTTGAAGGAAGAGTTCAGCTCTGACTCTTAACACACATATAATGGTCAATTACAGGGACTATAAATCACCTTCAAAGAAAAGAAAATTTTAACTACCTGGTTTCTTGGGGTGTGATGCTGGAGTAGGGTGCATCTTAGCGTCTCTGGAAAACCCATCTAAGTTTCCTTTGATGGCTTCCAAGGCATCATCTCTAGTCTTCTCTCCTGTCTAAGAGACAACAAAAATATGCATGTTTATTCACCTTTTTCTTGCTTCCTTCTAAATCCTCCCAAATTAAAAGTGGAGATATTCGTCTATTTCCAACATTTTTATCAAAATGAATTCCCCAAGTCAAAAAGGCACTGATAAATGTATAAAACAAATGTATAAAAGGATACTCCATTGAAAATAAAAATATTAAAAGGCTTGTTTATAAATACTTTAGGATAGAGCTACTAGATATTAAGTGTCCTGAATTAAGAGAAACTCATTTTCGTATCAGTAAATTTAGGAGCCCTGGTGGTGCAGTGGTTAAGCACTCGGCTGCTAATCAAAAGGTGGGCGGTTCGAACCCACCAGCTGCTCTGCAGAAGAAAGATGTGGCAGTCTGCTTCCATAGAGGTTACAGCCTTGGAAACCCTATGGGGCAGTTCTACTCTGCCCTACAGGGTTGTTACAGGTTCTCCATGAGTTGGAATCCACTCCACGGGACACACGAGTTTAGGGTTAATGGTTCCCAAGAAAAGATTACAAATACTGCCGTGGTAGTAAAAAGGGTTGAGAAAATAATGGCTGATATCCTACCCCTCAGCAACAGAGAGTATCTTTACAGAAAAAGAAAAATCCTTCGCTTCGGGACATGATAAACCAAAATCAATCAACCACAGCCTCAGCTTGGGCTGGTCTCAACAATAAAAAGTGAGAAGAGGCACGTTTGGGAGAACGGCATGGATACATTACCTTGGGTTTCACACTACTCAGAAGTCTGAGCTTTTGCTTCTGCTCTTCAAACTGACGTCTTTTTCTTTCTTCTTCTAAGAGTCTCTGTTGCTGTTCAAATCGTTTTCTGTAAGACAAACAATCTGGTGAAGAACCAGCTTCAGGGATTATCAACTGTGCTATACTCACCCTGCATTTGTAGACCCATGAACTCACTCCACTGCTACTGTATCTAATTTCGTTCTTATGAGAATCCTGTTTCCCTACTATATTAATCTCAAAATATTTGAAATGAGTCTTTACCTAAGTAATACATATGACTTTATTTCCTATCTAATTTGCCAGGGGAGGAAACAACTTTTTTCATGTAAAAGCACTCTCAAAAACAGATAGGCAGGTAGACAAACATAAAGACACTCTTTGCTCTGCATATAAAAAAGAAACTTCCACTTGGGAAGGTGGTTGTTTGGGAGAAAGAACAACGATCTGGAATCAGAAGATCTGCATTTGGGTCCAACCTTTGCTAGAAACTGTGTAACATTATGTTATGGATTGAATTGTGTCCCCCTAGAATACGTGTTGGAATCCTAACCCCTGTACATGTGGATATAGTCCCATTTGGGAATAAGGTTTTCTTTGTTATGTTAATGAGACCGTATCGGTGTAGGGTGTATCTTAAGTCAATCACTTTTGAGATATAAAAGAAGCAGAGTAGGCACAGAATGAGGGAAAGATAGATGCCACGTGGAGATTTCCAAGGAATGCTAAGAAGAATGTCACAGATGCTGAGACAGGGATTTTCCTTCAGTGTGGACAGAGTAAGCCTTCTCCTAGAGCCGACATCCTGAATTCAGACTTCTAGCCACCTGAACTGTGAGAAAATAGTTTCTGTTCTTTGAAATCACCCACTTGTGGTATTTCTGTTATAGTAGCTGTGTCTTAGTTATTTAGGGCTGCTATAACAGAAATACCACAAGGGGATGGCCTTAACAAACAGAAATTTATTCTCTCATAGTCTAGGAGGCGAGAGGTCCAAATTCAGGCTGCCAGTTCCAGGGGAAGGCTTTCTCTCTCTGTCAGCTCTGGGGGAAGGTCCTTGTCATCAATCTTCCCCAGTCGAGGAGCTTCTCAACACAGGGACCCCAGGTCCAAAGGACGTGTGATTCTCCTGGCTCTTGTTTCTTGGTGGTATGAGGTCCCCCGTCTCTCTGCTTGCATCTCTCTTTTATATCTCAAAAGAGACTGACTTAAGATACAACCTAATCTTGTAGATTGAGTCTTACCTCATTATCCTTCTAACCCTGCTGCATTAACATCATAGAGGTAGGACTCACAACACAGAGGAAAATCACATCAGATGACAAAATGGTGGACAATCACACAATACTGGGAATCATGGCTAACCACGTTGACACACATTTTTGGGGGACACAATTCAATCTATAACAGCAGCACTAAGAAACTACATACATACATACGTACCCGTTGCTGTCGAGTCGATTCCGACTCATAGCGACCCTACAGGACAGAGTAGAACTGCCCCACAGAGTTTCCAAGGAGCGCCTGGTGCATCTGAACTGCTGACTTTTTGGTTAGCAGCTGTAACACTTAACCACTATGTCACCTTAATTGACAAGGTGCTTCATTTCTTTGGACCTCATTTGCCTAGATATAAAATAAACCAAAAGCAAACCAGTTGCCTCTGGGTCAATTCCAACTCATAGTGACCCTATACGTTACAGAATATAACTGCTCCATAGGGTTTTCTTGGCTGTAATCTTCACAGAAGGAGTTCACCAGGTCTTTGTTCCACTGATCTGCTTGGGGGGTCTGAACCCCCAACCTTTAGGTCAGTAGCTGACTGCAAACCACTTAAGCAACCCAGGCTCCTATACGTGTAAAACAAGAAGGCTGAATAAGAGGATCTCTAGGGTTTCTTCTGGCTCTAAACTTACAGTAAAAGTATTTTCAGAAGTTTTAAAGGCAACTTGACTGTTTTGGTATTAAATCTGCATTAAAGAACATTTGATAAGTTTTAAAATAACTGCTATCATGTATCTTTGTTATCCTTGAATCCTTGAGGTCTCTTACTGCTGCTCTTCTGCAAACTGTTTCTGCATGTCTGGAGTATACTGTGGGCCTGGAGGACGCATTCCCAGGAATGACGTTTGTCCCATGTAAGGCATTCCTGCTGCTGGCATTGGTCCCATTGGTATCCCTGCCTAGAAGAAATAAACAAAAGCTTAAAAAGCAAAATTTCTCCTTTTAATTATCACAAAGAAAAACTGTAACTTCCATGAATTCTTAATTATTTTTTTATTTATGAACTACATTAATGCATTCTTATAAAAGATTCAAAGAACACAGGCTCTTCTTAACATCTCCACTATTTCCATTCCTTCTGTGTTCTCAGAGGTAACACTGCTAACTATCTAGGGTGCGTGTGTGTGTGTGTGTGTGTGCACAGTCTTTCAGGCTATGTGTGTATGCAAGCATGCATATACAATTTGTAGTCCTATGAGCTCACTAATCCATACTCTTTGAGAAATGGCATCATATCTTACATATCTCTGTAATTTCAACAACAGCTAAGAGCCTAACACACGGTAGCCATTCCACAAATGGAATTAAACCTAATTTTCCAATCTGTTTTCCAGGCACATGGGAGGATTGTACTTCTCTGCCCCTCTGAGGTTAGGCGTGGCCTTGTAACTTGCTTTACCCAATGATCTACCTCCCTGGAGCAGTTATCAAAGTTAACTACTTGCTTTCTCTTAAAACTTCCTCTTTCCTTGGCTTTAATGGCATGACATTTTTCGTGGTGCTTTCTTTTATTTTTTTCCTCCACTTCTGTGCCTGCTCCTCTTCAATATCCTCTACTGGCAACTCACTCTCTGAGATTTAAATGTTGAAATCTTGACGGCTCTATTTTCTCTGTCTAGTCTTCTTGGATGTTCCCATTTACACCTCTGGCGTCAATTACCTCTATATGCTGATGCCTCCCAAACCTATAATCTTCAACCCGGAGTGAAAAACTTCAGTTCTAGGTCAGTTTATTAAATTGCTTCTAGACAGCTCCACTTAAATGTCTGACGGGTTCTTCAAAGTCAACACATATCATCAGTCTCCTCCAGTGTTTACTTTATTAACAGCACCACCACTCTGTTGCTGACTCTCAGAAAACTGGGAGTCAGCTTGATACCACTGTCTCCTTTATTTCCAACATCCAATCACTCAGCAAGTCCTATTGATTTTGTTTCTGTAACAGTTCTCAAAAACATCCATCTCTCTATCCCTCTGCCACCACCCTAATTTAAGCTACCAACATTTCTCATCTTCTATCCTACATCAGCCTTTTAATGATTTTCCCCACATCTACTCTTGCTCTCCTTTTTCCTTCCAATCATTCTGCAAACAGCAGCCAGAATGATCTTTTAGATACAAATCTGATCATGTCACTCCACTGCTTTAAAATATTCAAAGGCTCCCTAATGCTCTTACGAGAAAATTCAAAATATTTAACATGGTCTATAAGTTCCTTGTATGACCTGGACCCTGTCTGCCTCAGTTCCTCAAACATGCCACACTCCCTCCTGCCTTAGAGTCTTTGTAAATGCAGCTCCTTCTGCCAGTATGCTCTTCTCCCATCTCTTCATCTGGCTAACATCTACTTTTCATTCAGATTCAGCTTAAATGTCACTTTCTCAGAGAAGTTTTTCTGACTCCCGATGCTAAGTCCTTTTATATGTTCTTACTACATATGTACTCTTCCTCTGTACAATTCACCAAGGTTCACATTTCATATTTAAGTGTGTGATTAGCTGTAAATGTATAAAGTACCATTCTGATTGTATCTATCAGTCTTATGTATGCCGTTACTGCTAGACTCGTGAAGAGACAGGTCTGTTCTCAGTATGCTGACAAAGTCAGGTTTTTAAGCATTTAGTTTATCCACCAAATGAATGTCTTTGTGAGGTCTTTTAGCAGACAGCCTGACTATTTCTTTTTTTTTCTGGCTGATGTCTTATACAACTGCTTTCTTATTTTCTGTATCTAGCATGCAGTAAATATTTTACCATTATCATAATCAGTACAACAAAGCCAATTTCTCCCCCACTGGGAGAACACTGTATAACGTGGTTAAGTACAAAGGTACTGAAGACAGACTTAGGTTCAAATCCCAGCTTACTATCACTGTGTCCTTGAGTATCCTCACAAAACTTCAGTTTCCTCATCAGAAAAGTGGGGATATGACCTCTTTACAAAGTTGTTACGAGGGTCAGATGAGTTAATTCAATATAAAGAGTAGTAATTATTAGCTCTGAGCCTTCCAAGCAATGATACTGCTCCTTTCATGAGAACAGTGCTGCTTCTTCTAAAAATGCTACCTCATGGAATCAGTCCCCTAAATCTTCCAAAAGGTCATTCTAAATTCGTCTAAGCCAGTATCCAAATAAAAAGTCGCCAGATTTTCCCAAAATGGTTTCTCTTGTTTTCTCTCACTCTTATGAATGTGTCTTCATTTAATTTTGAAGAAAGTCATCTAAGAAGCAGACTATACTTATTTCCAAATACTACATTAAGCTCTTAGTATGCAGACACATAGCAACAAACAATAACTCTGTAAACAATCAGATAAAGAAGCAAGTACCTGCATAGCAATAGGTCCTTGGGACATTTGAGAGCTGTAATTCATTCCCATCATGCCTTGCATATTAGGTTGCATGACAGAGACCAAAGGAAATCCTTGTTGCTGCATTGGCATTAGGCCTGCTGAAAAACAGAAAGGCATCACTGAAGTCAATGTGCTTTTAAAAAGTTTATTTTCTTAAAACTATTACATACATAAAGAACTTGTTACTTGAAAGGCAGCACAATGTAGTGGAAAAAGCACTTAGGCTGTGGAGTAAGTCTGAGTTTGAATTCCAACTCTATCACTTACATAGCTGTGTGATCTTGGGCCAGTTACAAAACTTTATCTGTAAAACGAGGATAATAATATCTATTCGACAGAATTTTTATGCATATTAAAAAAATAAACAGTATGACCTAATTGTAGTATGTAGCCATCAAGATGGCCCCCAATGACTTCTGCCTCTTGGCATTCACACCCTTGTGTTGTTCCCTCCCACAATGAATAGGACTGACCAATATAACCAATAGGATATTGTAGAAATGACAGTGTATGACTTCCAAAGCTAGGTATTAAAGACACTGCAGCTTCCTCCTTGTTCTCTTGGATCACTTGCTCTCTGGGGAAAGCCAGTGCCATGTTATGAGAATACTCAAGCAGTCCTATGGAGAAGTCCATGTGGGGAGGAACTGAGGCCTCCCGCCAAAAGGGAGCATGTATTTGCCACCTATGTGAGGGGGCCATCTTGGAGGTGGATCTTCCAGCCCCATCAAGCCTTCAGATGACCCCAGTCCTAGCCAACACCTTGCAATCTCATGAGAGTCTCTGAGCCAGAACCATCCAGCAAAGTTGTTCCCCAATTCCCAAGCCATAGACACAGTGTGAAATAATGTTTATTGTTTTAAGTTTTGGAGTAATTTGGTACTCAGCAACAGATAACTAATACAATAGCAGGAGCATAAACTCTGGAGGCTGACTAGAAATGCCACTTTACTAGCTTTGGAACCTTGGGTCACTTAACTTCTTCAGTGCCTCAGTTTCTCATCTGTGAAACTGCTTAGTACGTAATGAACTGTTAGTCCTCTTCCCTTTCCTCACAGGAATAATTACTGTAACATTTACCACAAAACAGCCATCAACCCCTATACAAAGTATGTAACGAAATGGCAGGAAAACTATTGTGAAAATATGACTTAGATTAGTACCTCCCAAACTTTTCCCATGAAGTATCCTAATAGCAGAGGAGAATGAACATACATCCCTGTGATCAGTTAATAAATATTAAATGCCTGCTCTACATTAGGCGTAGTTCTATATGGTATACAACAATGAATAAAACAAAATCCCTACATAGCCAGAGTACAAATTCCATTTTAATTTTGCCTTTTACTACCTATTATACCCACGTTGGTTCTAACATAAGGAGCTTCTCACCAAATTTTCAAGTAAAAAAATTAAAGGCTCAGAAAGATACACTATGTTTATCTGGCGGCTTTTATGTACCTTTAAAGTTATTTATACACAGCTTAATTTTGGAAGCATGGACATTCACATTTGTAGGTAATAGCTATTAGGAGCACGCCATTTGTTGATTTATTTAATCAATCAGTATTCAAATATCTAAGGGCCTACTCCATGCCTGGTACCATTCTAGGCATACAGCAGTGAAAAAAACAGGTCCTTGCCCTCACAGAGCTTACACTGTAACTGAGAGAGATAGAGAATTAAAAAATAAGCATATCAGCTGGTGGTAAGAACTAAACCAAAAATAAAACAGGGTAAGAGGGAAAAGGAAGCGTCAGGGAAGGGGTGGTTGGTTTCACTACAGGGTGACATTTTGAACAAGGGCCTGAAGGAAGTAACAGAGCCAGCCTTGCGGATCTTTGGGAAGCGTATTCCAAAGAAACAGAGCCCTGGTGGCACAGTGGTTAAAGGCTTTACCCAAAAGGCTGGCAGTTCTAATTCACCAGCCGCTCCTTAGAAACCCTATGGGGCAGTTCTACTCTGTCCTATGGGGTCGCTATGAGTCGGAATTGACTCCATGGCAACAGGTATGGTTTTGGTTTTTATTCCAAAGAAACAGCAAATACAAAGGCCTTGAGGTCCTGTTTCCTGTTTACCTACTCATGACTTGTTGCAACCCATGCTGTCAGTTTCTTGTATATACTTTTAAAAATAATCCACGCATAATTTAAAGACTTTAAATGATAAAAAAGCCCATTCTAACATTGCTGCTGTTAGGTGCCATTTAGTCGGTTCCAACTCACAGCAACCCCAAGTATAACAGAACAAAACATTGCATGGTCCTGTGCCATCCTCACAGTAGGAGGTATGCTTGAGCCCACTGTTGCAGCCACTGTGTCAATCCATCTCATCGAGGGTCTTCCTCTTTTCTGCTAACCCTCAACTTTACCAAGCACTATGTCCTTCTCCAAGGATTGGTCCCTCCTAATAACGTATCCAAAGTCAGTGAGATGAAGTTTCACCATCCTCACTTCTAAGGAGCATTCTGGCAGACCTGTTCGTTCTTCTGGCAGGCCATAGTATAGTCAATATTCTTTGCCAATACCATAATTCAATTGCATCAATTCTTCTTCAGTCTTCTTTTATCAACTGTCCAGCTTCTGCAAGCATATGGGGCAAGTGAAAATACCATGACTTTGGTCAGGTGCACTTTAGTCCTCAAAGTGACATCTTTGCCTTTTAACAGTTTAAAGCGGTCTTTGCAGCAAATAATGCCCAATGCAATACGTTGTCTGATTTCTTAACTGCTGCTTCTATGGGCGTTGATTGTGGATCCAAGTAAAATGAAATCCTTGCCAACTTCAACATTTTCTGTTTATCAAGATGTTGCTTATTGGTCCAGTTCTGAGAATTTTTGTTTTCTTTTTGTTCACATGAAATCCATACTGAAGGCTGTAGTCTTTGATCTTCATCAGTAAGTACTTCAAGTTCTCTTGACTTTCGGTAACCAAGGTTGTATCATCTGTATATCACAAGTTGTTAATGAGTCTTCCTCCAATCCTGATGCCGTTTCTTCTTTATATAGTCCAGTTTCTCAGATTATTTGCTCAGCATACAAATTCAGTTAAGTATGGTGAAAAGGATACAACCCTAACGCACACCTTTCCTGATTTTAAACCAAGCAGTATCCCCTTGTTCTGTTCAAATGACTGCCTCTTGGTCTATGTACAGGTTCTGCATGAGCACAATAAAGTGTTCTGAAACTCCCATTCTTTGCAATGTTATCCATAATTTGTTATGATACACATAGTCAAATGCCTTTGCATAGTCAATAAAACACAAGCAAATGTCTTTCTGGTATTCTCTGCCTTCAGCCAAGATCCACCTGACATCAGCAATGACATCCCTCGTTCCACATCCTTTTCTGAATCTGGCTTGAATTTCTGGCAGTTCCCTGCTGATGTACAGCTGTAGCCATTTTAGAGTTATCTTCAGCAAAATTTTGCTTGTGTGTGATATTAATGATATTGTTCAATAATTTCTACATTCTGTTGGATCACCTTTTTTGGAATGGGCACAAATATGAATCTCTTTCAGTCAACTGCCCAGGTAGCTGTCTTCCAAATTTCTTGGCACAGACAAGTGAGCGCTTCCAGTGTGGCATCTGTTTGTTGAAGCCTCTCAACTGGTATTCCATCAATTCTTGGAGCCTTGCTTTTTGCCAATGCTTTCAGTGCCGCTTTAACTTCTTCCTTCAGTAACATCGGTTCTTGATCATATGTTATCTCCTGGAATGGTTGAACATTGACCAAATCCTTCTGGTACAGTGACTGTATGTATTCTTTCCATCTTCTTTTGATGCATCCTGTATCGTTCAATATTCATTCTAACATACTTCTAAAAAAATCTCAAAAATGATTTCATATTCCAGAAAAAAAATATCAGACAACCTTTTGGGTTCTCTTATTATCCTATTCCTTCATTCCATACGTAGATTTTTGCTTGAAAGTTCATAAAAATGCAAATTAATGAATCAGGATAATGAACACATAACTCTGTAGTGCCTTTCTAAAGAACAAAAGATCTCGAACCATTGGATATAAATCTGGGACACATCTAACTACAGACAGCTTAAATAATGCATAAATGTGAACACAATGAAAAGAATACAACCAACCCTTGGAAAATTTTACCTGAAATTCAACCTCCATTGCTGATTATAAATGGAGACAAAGTCAGTCAGTATGAGCCACTGACCTGCTACTGAGCTGCTCTTTATCTTTCATCTCTATTGGTGACTTAGGAGTCTCCATTTCTCTATCAAGTCTACCATAACCAGTCAACACTGTTTTGTGAGACAGACCAGTTTTCAGATGCACCTTGGGGGCAGGAGTGTGTGCAGTCAGCAGAAAGAAACAAGAGAGGTAAGAACAGATACATTCCTCCTTCAATGTTGTGCCCTAGTTGCACAGCAGCATGTGTCAAGATTACATCTCTTTACTAGTGTTTACCTGAAGACAAGGCTAGAATTCGTGTAACTGGACCCTTGTCTGAAATCAAGAGGCAAAGGGTATACCTAATGGAGAGATATCTAGGACTAAAACTGAGACTTAATTGGTTTAAACCGAATCAGATTCTGTGATCTTTTTTACGTATATGACTATAGTAAGACCGGAGTCCCTGGGTGGTGCAAACAGTTAATACACTCAGCTGCTAACCAAAAGGTTGGATGTTTGAGTCCACCCAGAGGCACCTTGGAAGAAAGGCCTAGCAATCTATTCTGAAAAATCAGCCATTGAAAATCCTATAGAGCCCAGTCCTACTCTGATACACATGGGGCTGCCATGAGTGTGAGTTCACTTGATGACACCTGGATTTTTTTTTTTTAATAGTAAGATAAAATTCATCTAGAGAAAATCTGACAGCGTAGAATAACTAAAGAAGTTCATTTATTCATTCAACAAACATCTACAGAGAACCTATTATGTGCCATCAGCATGCCGGGTGCTGAAGATACTAACAAGCGTAAGGCAGATGTAACCCCTTGCCCTCAGGAGCTTACAATCTAGCAGAAGACTAGAAGGAGGTAGACATCATTAAGAGACTAAGGTCATTTCATTTTTGTCACCTGCTCTTAATATTCTTGTCCTGGAAGTCTCCTTGAACTTCTGAGGTAAAATAACAATCTGTCAACATGATGTTTAGGTAAGTTTGAAAGAAGTGAGGCGTGATAACTATTACTCTCTGAAATTACATAGTTGTTTAGAAATTTTAAAAGTAACTATCATATAGGTTCAAAACTATAGGAACATTTTACTCTGTTTGGCAGCAACAGAACTTCTATTTTGCCCATTTAATCCCTAATTTCAAAAACATAATAGCAAAAAATCAAAGCTCAAAACCTAAGCTTTTACATACCTTGAGGGGGTCTTATTCCACTTGCAACCGGAAACATGTAGCTGAAAACAGAATAGAAATACATCATGATCTTCATATGTACAAAGATATCAAATAAAAAATAATTTCTTACATAAACGAAAACACTGTAAACAGGGCCCCAGTGTTTGTTCTGTAGGACAATACTGAATTGTCCAACCTCAGTACAGGCTGAATGTTCACAGGATACACAACAGTGTTAACTGGTTATTGTGGGGGAAAACTTTTGGAACTAGAAAGACAGAAGACCTGGCAGCTAGTCCTGGCTCTGCCACTGTGTGACCTCCCTGGATTTCAGTTTCACCATTTATAACATGAGGGTTGGATTAGATTAATTCAGTGAACATTTATTGAGTGCCTACTACATGAAAGGAATGAGTTAGCTTGAAATCTTGTTGAAGAGACAGATGTCAGAAATAACTATGACACAGGACAGAATGTGCTAAGCGTTATGACAGAGATCCAAAATACTAATAGAGATGAAAAGAAAAATATTAATTTTGATGGTTATATCTTGAAAGGCTTTGTGGAGGTGACTTTTGAGCTGGATGTTGAAGGAAGAGAGAGACACACTATATAGCTTAAGCAAAGGCTTTAAGGCCAGAAATGTAGGGTGTGTTCAGAGAAATGGTTTAAGGTTGAATATAACACACAACCAGAAAAGTAAGCAGAAAGTAGAGGGACTTTAAAATGCTTAATTTTATTTTGAATATTAAATGAAGTCTGTCAGAGGTTTTTAAGTAAGGAGAGTGACACGATCAGAAATATGCTTCAGGAAGTTACTCTAGTAACAGGGTATAGTACAGAGATGCCTTGAAATATAAAGAACTAGCTAAGCAACTATCACAATATATTTTTTAAATTCTATTTATTTTGTTGTTGAGAATATACACAGCAAAACATACACTGATTCAATAGTTTCTACATATACGATTTAGTGATGCTGACTGCGTTCTTCGAGTTGCATAACCATTCTCACCCTCCTTTTCTGCGCTGTTCCTCCCCCACTGAGTCTCTGCTTTCAAGTCTTTTTTGTGGATATACTCAAATTGCTAGGTCATAAGGCAGTTCTATTTTTAGTTTTTTGAGGAACTGTCACACTGTTTTCCACAACAGCTGCATCATTTTCCATTCCCACCAGCAATGGGTAAGGGTTCCAATTTCCCCACATCCTCATCAACATTTGTTATTTTCAGTATTTTTTTTTTTTTAAATCTTAGCCATCCTAGTGGGAGTGACATGGTACTTCAGTGTGGCTTTGATATGCAACTCTGTGATGGCTAGAGATGCTGATATCACAATAATCTTAATGTGAGAGGAAAAGGATCATAACTAGAGTAGTGAGAACGGAAAAGAAGAGGTGAATGAAAGATATTTAAAAGGAAGATTCAATGGGGCTTGGCAACTGCCAGGATGGGGAACAACAGTGAGAAAGCAGAACGTGCTGAAGATTGATGCTGAGATTTTGAGCCTGAGCAATTGCAAGCATGTGATGATGTTTACTGAAATCAGGAACCCAATATAAGTAGGTTTGGGAAGACCAGTAATCAGAGTGATGGCTGCAAGGAGCACTCTAATAGGCAACTGGAAAAGAAATTCAAACTCAGGAGAGACACTTAGATGAATCTAGCTTAACCAGTAGCTGTCAAGTCAACTCTAACTCACAGTGACCCCATGTGTGTCAAAGCAGAACTGTGCTCCATAGGGTTTTCAATGGCTGATTTTTTGGAACTGGATTGCCAGGGCTTTCTTCCAAGGTCCCAGATGGGCTCAAACATCCAACCTTTCAGTTAGCGGTCCAGTGCTTTAACCATTTACACTACTCAGGGACTCCAAATCTAGCTCAGGTGCTTTTAAACAAAAAAAAATTAAGCTCTGGTTGTGGATGAAATAGCCAAGGGACTGTGCATATTTAGTGAGCAGACAACTAAGGACAACCTTGGAGAATACTCATAGGAATGTTCATTGAGAACCAGAGGAGTCTGCTGAAGAACCAAAGGAGTTCGATGTAACTGAGGAAGGACAGCACTTCAGGAAGAAGGAAGTAATTTCCAGTATCTAATGCTATAGAAGGCTTGCCTTGTGGTGTAGTGGTTAAGCGCTTGCTGCTAACCAAAAGGTCGGTGATTCAAACCTACTAGCTGCTCGGTGGGAGAAAGATGTGGCAGTCTGCTTCCTAAATTTACAACCCTAGAAACCCTATAGGGCAGTTCTACTCTGTCCTATAGGGTCACTATGAGTCAGAATTCCACTTGACAGCAAAAGGTTTGGTTTTTTGGTTTGGTGAATGCTGTTGAAAAAAGGAGCCCTCGTGGTGCAGTGGTTAAGTGTTCGGCTTCTAACCGAAATGGTGGTTTGAACCCACCAGCCACTCCGCAAGAGAAAGATGGGGCAGTCTGCTTCCATAAAGATCACAACCTTAGAAACCCTATGGGGCAGTTCTACTCTCTCCTATAGCATCACTATGAGACTGAATCAAGTCGACGGTAATGGGTTTGGTTTTTTAATGCTGTAGAAAAGCTGCTAAGAATGAGGATTAAGAAATCACTATTTTGGAAAATGGTGATCTCTGTGTGAGCAGTTTCAACAATGTAAGAAGAGACCTATAGGGAGGAAGATTTAGGATACGAAAGATATGCTTAGTGATTGATAAAACAAGGTCTCTGAGGGAATAGGACTAACCTAGCAAGGTAGCAAAAGATAGTTGCTTTGAAAAGGAAAGACTTCTTTCTCTGAGACTGGAGGTCCCTAGGTGGTGCAAACTATTAACCTGAAAGTTGGCAGTTTGAACCCTCCCAGTGGTACCGTGGAAGAAAAGCCCTGGCGATCTGCTTCCATAAAGATTACAGTCAAGAAAACCCTACAGAGCACAGATTCACTCTGACACACATGGGGTCGCCATGAGTTGGAAATGATTTGGTGGCAAGCAGTTTTAAAGGAAGAAAAAATCTAAGCGTCAAAGATTGAGGGCGGGGGAGGGGGTTCCTGGATAGCCTTTAAAGAGTCCAGTGAAATCCAGGAAATGTATTCAAAATTTATGTGTCCTGGCATTTTTCTATTACACGCCCTCCCTCCCCAGGAAAAAGGATAAAAACCAAACTCTAGAGTCTTTTAGCTCTAACATGATTTTTTTTTTTTTAAATTTTGTAAGGTGATTTACAAAGTTGTAGTTGGACAGCCTCTGATATGTATGTGCCTAAATGGACCCTTATGTTACAGCCTCATAGAGGATCTGGATCATTAGCAAATTCTGCTGCCGACAAATAGGCTTGCACCCAAAGAGGGACCTGAATAGCGAACAGCTTTTCTGAACTGCACACAAGACGCACTAGCTAGCAATGTGATAACTGGATCAAATGTTTACATTTCAAGTTGAAATCTGGTAGAACTTCAGTTTTTTAAAAACTTACTCATATACTAAGATTTATAAACTTAAGAGACAATGCATTTAAGTAGTTAAACCTGTCAAGACTTTTCAAAATCAGCCTTAAGAATTAAAATTACCAATATGGCTTAGTGGCTAAGTAAAAACTGGAAACTTGAGTAAAATTTCTTTTTTCCAGCTCTTGCATAATGTAACTATGATACTCTAAGCAATCCCCTAACAACACTGTCAGGTTTCCTCTCCGTCAACTGAGGACAGCAGAACTGCAAGTTTGTCAAAGTCCCAACTAAGACAACCAGACAGACAAGAAGAGATGTATAAAAGTTACTTCAAAAACAAACCAAACAAAAACTAAATTAAAAACACTACTGAAAAACATGACTTACTCCAGTAAAAATTTACCAACTCAAGCTACTTAGTGACCCATGTAGTATTTGTATGATTCTCTGAAATTCTTAGATGTCAGTATGCTTAAAGACTGGTTAGACAAGCAGCTAAGACGCTGATAAGACAGCAGGAGCTTGGCAAAACACTGGGCAGCAAAATGACCACCAAGCTGACTTTACAGATAAAACCACCAATTCATTATTACTGATGTTCCAGTAAGAAAGCTGAACTGTAAGCTCCACCTGTCACAGGCTTATTTCACACATCTTTTCTTTTCAGTCACTTTTGCTACTAACCTAGATCAGCCCTTCAATTCTCAGGCCCGGACTCCTACGAATGATTCCTAATGGACCACTCCCTCCAGACTCCACTCCTTCTAATGCATTTCATGCAGCACAGGTGAGGTGCCATCTTCCTAAAGGGCCATTTTTATAACGCCACTCTGGTGTTAAAAATGTGATAATTCCCCCTTAAACTGGATTTCCTTAGTTTATAGTAAAGGCCCTCTCCAATTTCGGCACAACTTTCTATTGTCAGTTTTATCTCCCAAAACTCTCCTCCTTTACCATATGATCCAGCAATCCCACTTCTAGGTACGTACCCTAGAGATCTAATAGCAGTGACACAAACAGACATATGCACACCTATGTTCACCGCAGCATTATTCACAATAGAAAAAACATGGAAACAACCTAAGTGCCCATCAATGGATGAATGGATCAACAAAATGTGGTACATACATACAACGGAATACTACGCAGTCATAAAGAACAATGATGAGTCCTCAAAACATCGTTTAATGTGGATGATTCTGGAGGACATTATGCTGAGTGAAATGAGTGAATCACAAAACAACAAATATTATATACACCAGTATTATAAAAACTCAAGAAAAGGTTTACACACAGAAAAAAACAATCTTTGATTGTTAGGAGGAGGGGGCGAAGGGAAAACACTAAACTAGGTAGTAGACAAGCATTAACTTTGGTGAAGGGAAAGACAACACACAATACAGGGGAAGTCAGCACAACGTTACCAAGGCAAAGTCAAAGAAGCTTCCTACACATATCCAAAGACCTTGAGGGACTGAGTTACTGGGGCTGAGCATTGTGACTACGGTCTTAGGGGACATCTAGGTCAACTGGCATAATACAGTTCACAGAGGAAATGTTCTACATTCTACTTTGGTAAGTAGCATCTGGAGTCTTAAAAGCTTGTGAGCGGCTGTCTAAGATACATCTATTGGTCCCATCTCGTCCGGGGCAAAAGAGAATGAAGAAAACCAAAGACACAAGTAAAATATTTGTCCAAAGGACTAAGGGACCACATGAACCACAGCCTCCACCAGCCTGAGCCCAGAAGAACTAGATGGTGCCTGGCTATATGCTGCAACGGCTCTGACAGGGACCACAACAGAGGGTTCCAGACAGAGCAGCAGAAAAATATAGAACAAAATTCAAATTCACAAAAAAAGACCAGACTTACTGGTCTGACAGAGACCAGAGGAAGCCCCGAGACTATGGCCCCCAGACACCCTGCTAACTCAGAACTGAAGCCACTCCTGAAGTTCATCTTTCAGCCAAAGATTAGACAGGCGTATAAAACAAACAAACAACACACGTGAGGAACATGCTTCTTAGTTCAATCAAGTATGAAACCAAATGGGCAACACCTGCCCAAAAGCAAAGACAAGAAGGCAGGAAGGGACCAGAAAACTGGAAGAATGGACACGGGGAACCGGGGGTGTAAAGGGAAAGGCTGAGAGTGCTGACACACTGCAGGGATTGCAACCAATGTCACAAAACAATTTGTGTATAAATTTTTGTCTGAGAAACTAATTTGCACTGTAAACTTCCACCTAAAGAACAATAAACAAACAAAAAACTCTTCTCCTTGTTAGTGCCACAGTCAACGTGGCCTACCTGCTATTCCCTTAATGTTCTTTAGAACCTTCCACCTGTCAATCTCTTGACCCCTTCTTCTTCTTCCAAATGAATGGGCCAACTGAAACACCACTTCTTCTTTCCCTTCACTGTAGCTTGACTCTACAAACATTTATAGACTGTTTTCTATATGCAAGAATGTGCTAGAAGCTATGGAAGATGATGAGCTGAGACAGCCCTCAAGGAGTTTATAAAAGAGCAGGAGAAAATAGGCAGGTTCACAAATGATAATACCCCAGAAGGATGTGATCTCTTTGTTCTCTATCTTGTACCACAGTTATTTTGTATATTCCTGGAGGATGGGGGCCACGTCCTGAATATCTTCTAAATTCTTTACAGCATCAAAAACAGTACCTTATACATGTAGGTATAAGCTAAATGATTACAGATTAATCCAGATCTCTCAAATATTTTTTTCTGCCTTACTTGATTTAAAAAAAAAAATTATACTTCATCCCCTATGCAAATTATGCCATTTATACAACTCTATCATTTATTCTTAAGTAGCCCGTTCAGAACACCAATCAAAAATGGGCTCGTATTAATAAAATTGGAAAACGCCATTGCTTTCAGTCTCTTAGAACAGACTTTTATCTATGTAATATGGTCAGTTATAGTTCATTATAAGCTTATCTCCATTAATAGCTTAGAGAGGTTGCCTGGTTCTTTCTCCTTTTCCCTATAGTACATTTAAGGCTCCAGAAGGTTCACTTTCTTATAAAACAACTTCAGTCCTTACTACTGCTCTCTCAGAACCACAGTATTTTTTCTTTTCTAAATTTTATTTACTTTGTTTTTGTTGTTGAGAATACACACAGCAAAACATACACCAATTCAACAGTTTCTACATGGACAATTTAGTGACACTGATTACATTCTTCGAGTTGTGCAACCATTCTCACCCTCCTTTTCTGAATTGTTCCTCCCTCATTAACATAAACTCAATGATCCCTAAGGTTCCTAACTAATCTTTCAAGTTGCTGTTGTCAATTTGATCCCATATAGATAGTCCTTAAAAGAGCGTAATGCTCAAGGTAGATTTTTTTACAAGTTAAGCTAAACTGCTGTTTGGTTTTAAGATGACTTCAGAGGATATTTTTGGTTTAAGATTTAAAGATTATTTCAGGGCAGTAGTTTCAGGGGCTCATCCACCTTTCATGGCTTCAGAAAGTCTAGAGTCCATAAAAATTTGAAATTCTGTTCTGTATTTCCCCCCTTTTGACCAGAATTCTTCCATGGAATCTTTGACAAAAACATTCAGTAATGGTAGCTGGCCACCATCCAGTTCTTCTGGTCTCATGGCAAAGGACGCAGTTGTTCATGGAGGCAATTAAACACACAATCCATACCCTCCTACTATTCCTGACTTTCCTTCTTCCTCTATTGCTCCAGGTAAAAAGAGCCGAATTGCTGTATCTTGGATGGTCGCTTACAAGCATTTAAGACCCCAGGCACTGCACAACGAACTAGGAGGTAGAACATAAGCACTAAACACGTTATTAGGCCAATTAACTGGGATGTCCCATGAAACCATGACCCTAAGTGTTCAAACCAAGAAATCAAATCCCATGAGGTGTTTGATTGTTCACAAGCAGCCTCAGTAGCTATTTTTTTTTTGGCACTGTGATTAGCTTATTTCACTCAACATAATGTCTTCGAGCTCCATCCACACTGTAACATGTATCAAGACTTAATTTCTCCCACTGGCTAAGTAGTATTCCATTGTATGTAGGTACCACATTTTGTCTGTCCATTCATCTGCTGAGGGGCATTTAGGTTGTTTCCACATTTTGTCCATTGTGAATGGTGTTGCAATAAACACTGGTGTACGAGTCTCTTTTTGAGTCTCTGCTTTCAAGTCTTTTGGGTATATACCTAGGAGTGGAATTGCTGGGCACATGGTAGTTCTATTTGTAGTTTTTTTGAGGAACTGCCCACAGTTTTCCACAACAGCCATATCATTTACCATCCCTACCAGCAACGGATAATTGTTCCAATTTCCCCACATCCTCGCCAATGTTTGTTATTTTGGTTTTTTTAAATCTTAGCCATCCTAGTGGTAGTGAAGTGCTATCTCATTGTGATTTTGATTTGCATCTCTCTGATGGCTAATGATGCTGAGCATCTTTTCCTGCGTTTGGTGGCCATCTGAATGTCCTCTTTGGTGAAACGTCTGTTCAAGTCATTTGCCGTTTTATGATTGGGCTATTTGTCTTTTTCTTGTTAAGTTGTTGAAGTTTTATATATATTTTGGTTATTAGATCCTTGTCAGATATATGGTCTCCAAAGATATTCTCCCAGTCGGTAGCTTGTCTTTTCACTTTTTTTGTAAAGTCTTTTGATGAACCAAAGTTTTTAATTTTTATGAGGTCCCATTTATTTATTTTGTCTTCCGCTGCTTGTACTTATTAGATAATCCACCGTCGAAAGCTAGGCCTGACAGCACTTATTGCCTTTTGTTCTTCTAAGAATTTTATGGTTTTAGTTTGCACATTCAGGTCCTTACCCTGTTTTCAAGTATGGTATGAGACATGGATCCTGTTTCATTTTTCTGCATGTGGAAATCCAATTTTATCTGAAGCATTTATTGAACAAATTCTTTTTTTCTCCAGTTGACCATACATATATGGGTTTATTTCTGGACTCTCTAATTCTATTCCATTGGTCTATGTCCCTATTGTTATACCAGTACCCGGGTGTTTTGATTACTGTAGTTCCATAGTATGTTTTAAAATCAACAAGTGTGAGTCCTTGTACTTTGCTCTTCTCTTTCAGCATTGGTTTAGTTATTCAGGGCTTCTTGTCATTCCATATAAAGTTGATGACTGGTTTCTCTATTTTTGCAAAGACGGCTGTTGGAATTTTGATCGGGATTGCATTGAATCTATAGATCGCTTTGGGTAGTACTGACATCTTAACAATACTAAGTTTTCTAATCCATGAACATAGAACATCTCTTCATTTATTTACGTTTTCTTTAATCTCTTTCAGTAGTTTTATAGTTTTCATTGTATAAGTCCTTCACATCCCTGGTTAGATTTATCCCTAGGTAGTTTATTCTCTCAGATGCTATTGTAAATGCAATTGTTTCCCTAATTTCCCTTTCAAATTTATCATTGCTGGTATATAGAAACCCAACTGATTTTTGTTTGTTGTCCTTGTGCTCTGAAATTTTACTAAATTCTTCTATTAGTACTAGACGTTTTCTTGTGGAGTCTTAGGGATTTACAATATTTTTTCTTCATTGAGTGCACAAAACTTCTCAGCCTCAGAATGTTTCTAATATATGTAACACATTTATTATACATTTTTCAAGGTAAGGATTATTTTAACCACTTTTCTCTCCCATATACCCTGTAGAATTTTAGAATGTTGATGTTACTACATTTACAGAGAAAAGAGAGAAATTTTAACATTAATCATTCAAATTTCCATCAAAACCCACACCATATTTATAAAAATTTGTGTCCATGGACATATGATGATAAAATACTATGAACTAAGTAAGAGGAATGATCCACTCTCTGCGTTTCAGGTCCTCTTCATGTAAAAAAAAAAAAAAAAAAAAAAATCTGGGCCTACAATACCAAAATCTTTTAAGTTTATTTTTTCCCAGAACTTAGTACCACTGTTAATCATATACTAGATCAAATTAAAATGTAACACAACTCAGGGACATTTTAGAAACTATTATCATACACAGAAAAGAAATAGAGATTAGTACTTATTTTTCTTCTCCAGCGAGAAACTGACTTGTACCAAGTACGCATGAAAAACTTGAACAAAACAGTGAAAACTAGTCAGAGAACAAAAGAGAGAAGAAAAGTTTTAAATCTAAAGTCAAAGATGTGTAGAGGAAATGAAGAATGGGGCTACATACAGGTGGTGTACTGAACAGCAACTGCTCTTTTTTTTTCTGGTATACATACAAGCACCTGCAGGAGGTGATAACTTAGAAGATCCTGCACTACCAAAGCGTTCATGACTCCAAAATTAAAAAATTACATATCAAAAAACCAACACTTCATTCTCCAAAAATAATTTAGGATACTGAAAAAAAAAAAGCTAATTTTACCACCAAATGTGTGTGCAGTGTGTATTAGCTAATAAAATCAGACTAGGTCTTTACAGAAGCGGGGTGAAAACTTCTCAAAATAAAACAGTTCTTTAAATGATAATGGACTTTTCTCAAGTTGCCAATAAATGTTCATCACCCTTACCGGTCTGAGATCTACACGCAGTTATTAGCTGAAAAATGAAAGAGGATTAAGTAAGTCTGGAAGTTTTTTTCTAATAACCGTGTAACTGCTGTCAACAGTGAATTTTCTTTTTTTATTACGCCTTTTAAAAAGGGGATTTGGACAAGTCTTAAAAAGTTACTTCTACAAGAGGAGAGCTCTATCTTTAGACAATTATTAATTCAAAGGTCTTCAGATTTCCCTGCTTTTTCTCGGGTGCTAAAGAAATAAATAAAGGAGAGGACACCCTAAAAGAGGGAAACACAAATAGCGCGCACACGCACGCGCGCGCACGCACGCACGCACACACACACACACACACACACGTCTCTCGGAACAGTTCCTCCAGCTTCGTGATCAGATTTTTCAGAGCCTTCCTTACAACTATCCCTGATCAAGCGTTGTGAAAGGGAAGTCTCTGGTGGCTTCAGATCCAGCCAGGGTAGGGGTAGAAGCGAAAAGTCGGGGCTCCTCATTCACACCCGGCCTCCGGCCGGGTAGCAACCAGCCCCACCGAGCGGACCCTCACCTTCTCCCCTTCCCTTCCTCGCACTGGGGCGTGCGCTCGCTCCTCCTTCGACCCCAGGCAGCCAGTGCTCCGGCTAGGAACACAAGGGCCAGGAGCCCGGGCGCCACCTGGCCCCTCGGCCTAGGTCCCTGGAGGACGACCCTTCTCCTGTAGCCCAGTTCCAAAAGAAAAGGAGCTGGCGAAAACCGCCATAACCGCCAAACGTTCCTAGCCACTGCGGGGCCAGCCCTGCGTCGGTCGGGGGGGTTCCATCGCGCTCCAACCAGGTCTGTACACCCACCTGCCTCCCCCGGTGGCCCCTGCGCCAGCTCCGGCGGCCGAGTCGCCGCCAGATCCCGTGCCCGGCCGCAGCGCCATCTTACTCCCCGCCTGTCGCCGCCGCCGCCGCAGCCACCTTACAATCAGCTGTCAGCTGAAGACAGCTACTTCCGGGGCAAACGCCAGGCCCCACCTCGGCGCAGACCTGGTGACGGGGCGGGGCCACGGGCCCACGTGACTCGTCTAGCCCCCCCCCCCAGGGGAGGAGCGACACACTCGTCATGTGACTCAGCCGCTGCCGAGCGTCCTCCACGTGCGATTCTAGCTCTGGGACTGGTAGGGCGGCTGCGTCCGCGCCGCCAGTGGAACTAATTCAGTCTCTGGCAAGGCCCTCTGGTGGGCCCCCACTGGCGGCGGAGCAGCAAGGCGCTATTGTCCCTCAGTTTGAAAACGAGATCGTCTTGGTTAGTGGAAATAGTAGATTCTTATTTTTTAAACTGGATGTGGGTACACGGGTGTTCTTGCATTGTTATTCTTTACACGTAAAGAATCGACGGCGTTGGATAGCTTCACAGCTCTAATCGGCTGTCTCACCTCTTTCCTTCCAATTTATCAGCTTCCTTTTGGTACCCACCCCAGGAGCTGACAGAAGGTATTTAAAATTTCAGGAAACCGACGAAGCGCACATAAACCCGATTCACATATAAAACCTCCAAGGTGCACTAGTCTCGTTTGGTTCTGCCATCGTGCCACTCCGTAGTTCCTTAATTCATTGTTTCTTCCATACCTGCAGTGTTGCGAAAGCAGTTACTTCATAATTGCTCTCACCCTCTCTGCGCTTATTTTTGATCTTTTTTTTTTCTAATCAAATTATAGTCTGTAAATAACATACAGAAGCTGAGAGTAAACTTTTTCAAGCCCTCAAGTAGTTTGCTTACTAGTATTTGATTAATTTTAATTAGCTTTATCTACGTTCGCTTTTTCCTCAGGGCTTTTACTAGGAAACAATTTGTAATAATAATAGCTGCCATTTATCGGGCACAAATTACTGGTCAGAACTTCATATGCATTGAAGAAAAATCCTCAGTGTTAGTTAGTACTGGCATTTTAGATAAGAAGACTAAGGCTAAAAGAAGTTAATTCACCCGGATAAGCTGCAAGCAGCAGAGGTGGAATTCAAACTCCAAAGTCCTTGCTCATTTAACGAGAGCCAGTGAATGTGTTCCTTTGTCCTAATTGTCTATTCACTAATTTCACTTCTCTTAAGTAAAACTGAAGTTTGTGTAGGAGAGTTTCAATTAATCGAAAGCAGCTAAATCCAATATTAATCCATAAACCAAGTTGGTGCAGGTATATGTAGACATTTATGGATGGGTGGTTACATAGGAGAAATTAAAGTCCAACAAAGGGAGTATATCAAGGGTCATAGAACATGTGATCTCTGTCTCTGCCTGGAAGCTTTCTTGCCCTTAACTGTTGACTTCTAAAAGAAAGACTCAGCTCAGGCCTCTGGGAAGCCTTCCAGAACATCAGGACATCCCAATCCGGGTTTGATGCCCTCCTCTGAGGCTCCAGCATCCCAGCCTTACCTTTCTGACATAGCACTTAGTACACTATTTGTTCCTTCACTTATTTCCACCATTACAAGGGCAGAGACTGTGTTAGCAAGCCTTATATTCCTAACAAAAACTAAAATGTTTGTTAAACGAGTATTTGTTGGGAGTCTGTGTCAGGCACAGAACTAAGTACTCCCAATCTTGAGACATAATTGGTATTATACTGGTATTACCCCCATTTCACAGATTAAAAAACTGAAGTGCTGAGAAACTAAAGAACTCTTCCAAAGTCACACAGTTGACAAATAGGTGGCAACAGTATGCCTGCCTCCAGAATACGTATTAAGGACTTGTTCGCAAGAACAAAAAGCTACATGCCTGTAAATACTCTTTGCACCTTGGAACAAGAGATCTTCATTTAAATAAATTCTGAACAGTTTTTGTCCCATCTAAAATCTTCAAGTTAGACTCTACCCATCAAAAGTCTGAGAATAAAAGAAATACGTTTAATTCAAATACTGCTAAGAAAAGTTTACAGTATTTTAGTAGTACTGATAATAGCTGAACATCCATGTGTCAAACACCATTCTAAGTACTTTCATGTATGAAGTCGATGTTTTTATTCCGCTGTAGAAAGCTAGCAGTAGAGAAAGATCTTCTAATAGCAATGGATATCTTCTATTACTGCATAATCATAATCCTTTACCCCTGGCAGAGATCCGTTTACTAAATGGGTGAAGGGCTATAAAGCCTAAGGAAAGATAAGCTGAGAGAATGAAGTCAGAGGTGTATCAAGTAGCAGGAACATTCTTCCTTATCATGCTAAAATGTTTATCAGTTTTCTAGCAAAATCATCTTGCATGGAAAGAGCTTGGTTAAATCATGAAAAATGAAGGATGGAGAGGCTGACCATAATCTTGTAGTTGCAACATTATGCCAGGTAAGGTATGAGCTACCTCACCAATGAGGTATAAGGATATTTAATAGACCAAAGAATTAAAAATCTTAGAAACTTGAATAACCAGCCATAGATGAGGAATCTCTTTGCTGTGGCTCACACCACAAAAGGCCATCACAAATTAAGAAACAGTAAAATAGAGAGCAACGGGTTTCTTCTTGGTAGACAGCCTGTGCTGCTTCTTGTCCATCCAAAAAAGGAGGGGAGATTCATTACTTTGAAATTGTTCCAGATGCTTCTCCACAACATACATCACACCCTCCTTCATACTTGAAGGAAAAATCCTTAAGAGTTCACCTCATTTGGGTGCTGTTAAATAAGCTTTTGGTCTTCTATAAGAAGTATGTCTTTGGATTCTAACGATAGAAGTCAATGACTGTTATTTCCATGGAATAATCATTTAAAAATAAGTCACCTACAAATTGAAATTTGACATGACACACTGATAGTAGAATGATAAATAATTTTTCATCACTCCTATGTACTTGCAGTTGATTTCAAATGGTCAATACAAGGAATTTTATGACTTGAAGTATTCTGTGACAACAACATTCACGCTGGGATCATACAATTTATGTTTCTGGGATAGTCTTAAAAAAGTCTAATTTTAAATTCTGTCTTCAAGAGCTGCTGCTTCTTGCTGTTCTAACCAGTGACCTTTTTCCTGTTTAAAAAAAAAAAGGTAGGGAAGGTTGAATCAGAAATTCTAGCTATATCTGCTTGGCAAAATCTTAACAAGTCTAATAAAACAAACATTTACTGGTACCTATTGTGTATCAAGTACATGAGACAACAGGAACACAAAGACATAGTCTCTGCCTTTAAATAACTCAAAATCACCTAACCCATTAACTAAACCCATTGCTGTCAAGTTGATTCCAACTCATAGTGACCTTATAGGACAGAGTAGAACTGCCCCCTAGGGTTTCTAAAGAGTGGCTAGTGGATTTGAATTGCCGATCTTCTGGTTAGCAGGCAAGATCTTAACCACTGTGCCACCAGGACTCCACAATCACCTAAGTGAGACAGAAACATCACAACAAACTACACTATTACATGGTATGAAAGATTCTGATCCTGACCTAATAATAAAGATTCTGATCCTGATCCTGACCTAACATTTACTGAGTGTTTATTAAGTGCTAAACACTGTTATAAGCACTTTACATTCATTAAATTGGGTAATCTTCCTGACAACTTATTATCCTAATTATTACAGATGATGAAAATGAGGCACAGAGTAGTGGAGTAATTTGCCAATCATCATACACTGGTATAAGTGTTAGACATGAACCCCGACAGTCTGATTCTAGAGCCAATCCAGTCTTCAGGAGAATATGAATCACAGGGGTATTTGCAGAGAAAAATGAATAGAAGTTGGCAAAGCTGGCTGTATGGAGGGCAAATAACTCAAATATGATTCAAGAGATCTCTAGCTTCATTACTTTGTGAGTGGTGAATGCCATTAATTAAGTGGTAACACAGGAAAAGGAAAAACATTTTTAAGAAAATATTCAATGTTTGCAAATTACATTATGGTAATACAAAGTTCTTTTATGTATATTAACTCCTTTAATCCTCCAACCAACCCTGAGTGGCAGAGCTGGTATTATTTCCATTATATATAGGGTGAAAGAGGCTTAGAGAGATTATGCGACTTGCCTAGAGTTATAAGGGAAAGTAGGAACAGAGCCAGTTCTTCTGATTCCAAATCCAGTTTTTCCCTCCACTACACCAGTTCGAGTTTTTAGTGCCTGTCTTGTGTCCACTAGACAATAGAGATTCAGGTTTATATCTTAATCAGGAACTGAAGCTAAAGATACAGGGTTCAGCATTATCAGCATAGAGATATGAGCTGAGGCTACAGGCATGGATGGGATCATTAGAGGAGTATCTATAGCAAAGAGGTAAGCTAGAGAGAGATCATAATGGGTCTTGTTTCTGTTTATACTTTATTAACAAGTATGGTCTTCAAATGTGAGGAGACTGGAGAGATAAACAAAGCACCTTAAACACAGGGCTGATGTGACAGGATTTATACCAAGTGTCCTGAAAGTCTCAGTGCAGCTTTAAACTTTAATGTCCACGGAAGTATCAATGCTACCAAAACCAAAACCAAACCTACTGCCATCGAGTCAATTCCGACTCATAGTGACCCAACAGGACAGAGTAGAAGTGCCATAGGGTTTCTAAGGCTATAAATCTTTACGGAAGCAGACTGCCACACCTTTCTTCCACACAGCGGCTGGTGGGTTCAAACCCCAACCTTTTGCTTAGCAGCCAAGCGCTTTAACGACTGTGCCAGCAGAGCTCCTTATAAATGCTATGAACTTAGAAAAATCAACATTTAAAGTTTAATTATTTAAAATATCAAAATACTGATATTTCTTAATAAACTTCAACATAACCACAATCTTATGCTCTAGCTGACTGGCCTTTGTAAAAACTTTCATCAGCTGCTGAACACACCTGGAAGAATTCCATTTATAATCTAGCCTGGAGATCAACCACAGAATGAGGTTCTGATGCATGCACAATAGTTCTGATGGGACCCTAATAAGAGAAAGTATTGAGATAAGTTAGATGATCAAGATGGCCAAGCAAGATAACCTCCTCTACCAATACACTGGTCACCCAGAAATTAGTCACTACAAAAAACTGAAATAAAAATTTTATTAAGAATTCACGAAGCATCTTCTCTGATCACAATGCCATCGAAGTAGAAATTAACAACAGGAAGAGCAAGGAAAAAAATCAAATATATGGAAACTGAATAACACCTTGCTTAAAAACCACTGAGTAATAAAAGAAATCAAAGATGGAATAAAAAAAATTCCTAGAATCAAATGAGAATGAAAACATATCATACCGACACCTTTGGGACACAGCAAAGGCAGTGCTCAGAGCTCAATTTACAGCAATAGATGTACACATCAAAAAAGAAGAAATGGACAAAATCAAAACATTAGCTATACAACGCGAACAAATAAAGAACAGAGGGGGGAGAAAAAAAAAAAAGCCCCCAGCCAGCAGAAGAAAGGAAATAATATAGATCAGAGCAGAAATAAATGTAACAGAGAACAGAAGAACAATATAAAGAATCAACAAAACCAAAAGTTGGTTCTCTGAAAGGATCAACAAAATCGATAAACCACTGGCCAGACTGACAAAAGAAAAACAGGAGAGGATGCAAATAACCCAAATAAATGAAATGGGGGACATTACAACAGACCCAACCGAAATAAAAAGGATCATAACAGAGTATTATAAAAAACTACAACAAATACGAAAACCTACAGGAAATGGAAAAATTTCTAGAAACACACTACCTATGCAAACTAACACGAACTGAAGTTGAAAATCTGAACAGACCCATAACGAGTAGAGACTGAAAAGGTAATAAAACTCTCAACAAAAAAAAGCCCTGGCCAGATGGTTTTACTGGAGAATTCTACCAAACATTCAGAAGAGCTTATACCAGTACTATTCAAACTATTTCACAACATAGAAACAGAAGGGATACTTCCAAATTCATTCTATGAAGCCAGCATAACCCTGATACCAAAACCAGGCAAAGACACCACAAAAAGAGAAAATTACAGACCAATATCTCTCATGAACAGAGATGTAAAAACTCTCAACAAAATTCTAGCCAACAGAATCCAATATCATATCAAACAATAACACACCACAACCAAGTGGGATTCATACCAGTTATGTAAGGATGGTTCTACATCAGAAAATCAAGCAACATAATCCACCACATAAATGAAAGAATCACATGATCATCTCAGTCGACACTGAAAACGTATTCCCCAAAGTCCAACACCCATTCCTGATAAAAACTCTCAATAAAACAGGTACAGAAGGGAAATTCATCAACATAATAAAACCGACAGCCAACCTTATTTTTAATGGAGAGAGGCTGAAATCATTCCCCTTGAGAACCGGAACAAGACAAGGATGCCCTTTTATCACCACTCCTATTTAACATGGAAGTCCTAGCTACAGCAATAAGGCAAGAAAAAGAAAGGGCATCCAAATTGGTAAGGAACAAGTAAAACTGTCCCTATTTGTGGATGATATGATACTATACGTAGAAAACCCGAAAAAGATTTCACGAGAAAACTACTGGAATTAATAGAAATATTCAGCAGAGTATCAGGATACAAGATAAACATACAAAAACCAGTTGGATTTCTATACACTAGTAAAGAGAACTACAAAAAGGAAATTAAAAAAAAGGAATTCACAAAACTAAATAAGTACAAATGAAATTAAAATGATTAATTTTTCAAATGATATTTTTTGTAAGTTTGTAGCATTTATTTTCCCCGAGTCATTAAAGTTTAAAGCTGCAGTAAAACTTTAGGGCACACTGTGTACTCTAATTGTACTTTATTCCCCATAGTCAATACAAAATGTAAGACTCCTGTTCCACTTATGAAAATAAGTATATTCCAGTTTTCATGCCTTTGTTCACCTTGGTCGCTTTGCATGCCTGAATCTTCCCTAACCTTGAAGACTTAGGTTCAAGTTCTGTCTCCTTGAAACCTGTAACTACACCAAACCATACTGATCTTTTCCTTCTCTAAACTTTTATTTAAAATTTGTTTTCTATTTGATGTATACTAGTATCCTTTCCATAACTTGACGGAAGGAGTCTCATTTTATCCTTTTTTGGTATTTCCTACCACCACCAAGTACCTGGCAAGATAATAGGTATTCAGTAGATACCTCCTTGCTGATGAGAACAGTTTTTCTAATGACTTCCACATAACAGATATAAGGTAACAGAAAGAAAGCATTAACCATATTTTATAACTGTAGTATCCTAGGTCACCAACGGTACTCTCAGGGGGAAAAAACACACACGCACATGCCAAAGAAATTATTATAATCAAGCAATTCTATCAGAGCATGTATTACCAGGTACTGGTATAATTTGAACAGTGCCATTTTCATTAAATAGTGAAAAGAATAGAGCTGTTCAGAACACGTAAACCTACTCTTAACTAACCTACTTCCTAGCAGTAATGGGTAAAAAGGTAGTCCTATGTGCATGCTAAAAATCTACGTTTTAAAACCCTAATACGATTCAGTTAAGGTACAACAAAGTTACCCAACTAATACTCTTTAGAGGTGTTACAACATTCTTCAGCGTAAGACTAAAATCATCCTGAAATCCTACCCAGAATATGGAGCTTCAAAAACAATCAATTTCAGTCAACAGTTGTAACTGCTGGCCTCAGAGGTATACTCTGATGCAGGCTGTGTGAAGATGGTGGGCACTATCAATTCTACTTGACAGTAAACTGAAATCATATTTTTAAAGATGGAAAAAATAGATTATTAATATTCAGATACAGAAAAATTCCAAGATTGAATCATCCAAGTTCCTAAATCACAGGCAATCTGAGATATATTACTTTTATCACATTATATAAGGAACTGCAGACCTATCAATTCCACTTCTAAAAATTTATCCTAAGGAAAAATAATGCTTACCATAACTAAATGATGGAGTCAAACAGCAGCTATTTCTCACCATGTACTTACCGTTTATCCTTAGCTTTTTCTAAGAAATATTTTGGAGTTGTGCTAATGCTCTCCCTTTCCAATGGTTTCTTAATCATTTTTTTCTTTTGTTTGCTGCAAGTAAGAGAGGGAAGAATTAAGTGCAACAATTTCGAAGAGCTAACACTAAAACTAGTTTTGATTCTTGATCATAAAATTCATGTTTTAAACCACTTATTGGTTTAAAGCAGGGGCTGTATCCGTATTAACAGATTACCTATTAGCATTTAGAGCTAATCCAAAGGGATGATAAATGCAATCAATTAAAAACAAAAAATCTGAAAGACTCTACACTAATTCTGATTAAAATACAGCCTGTGTCAACTTTATGTCCTATGTCAACAAGCATTAGAGTTTGATTCTGGCCAATTAATTGCTTTTTACCATTATATTTATGAACTAAAATAAATTCTAAGCACATTTTAAGCACACTGAATAATTTCTTAAAAAAAACAGAACAGTTGAAATTTCAAAGATGAAAAAAAACAGAACATATAGTGTTCACAAATGCTTAAAAGCAAAGTTTTTTATCCTAAAATGCTCTAAAAGTAGTATGATTGCTAAAACTACAATGTGTGAGAGGAAATGTGGAAGCAAGAATGTACATGCAGAGAAAGAGCAGCTCCAGGTAGATTCAAGGTTGTACCTTAGTAGTTTTTTGAAACCTTTTATGTATTCTGGTACAGGACATCCAGCTTGCTGTATAACATTGGCAATACTGAAAAAGAACCCCCAAAACATAAAATTTGTATCATGTCAAGCTGTTATTTATGTACTTAAACCCTCTGTACAATATAAGAGAAACTAAAATCCCCCAAAAGGTAAAGTGCTCTGATAAATTATCAATTATCTCCAGATGTGACCACATTGGATTACTGAGAGAATGGGAAGCATGCACCATGTTAAGATAATGTTGACCAGGCTACCACCACTGACTGCTCTGACAGGGATCACAATAGAGGGTCCTGGACAGAGCTGGAGAAAAATGTAGAACAAAATTCTAACTCACAAAAAAAGACCTGACGTACTGGCTTGACAGAGACTGGAGAAACCGCAGACTATGGCCCCAGACACCCTTTTAGCTCAGTAATGAAGTCACTCCCAAGGTCCACCCTTCAGCCAAAGATTAGACAGGCCCATAAAACAAAATGAGACTAAAGGGGCACAGCAGTCCAGGGACAAGGACTAGAAGGCAGGAGGGGACAGGAAAACTGGTAACGGAACCCAGGGTTGAGAAGGGAGAGTGTTGACATGTTGTAGGGTTGGTAACTGATGTCACAAAACAATATGTGTACTGTTTAATGAGAAGCTAGTTTGTTAGGTAAACATTCATCTAAAGTACAATAATAAAAATTTAAAAAAAGATAATGTTAACAGAGCTAAATATACCCAGGCAGTTCATATTAAACTTACGTACTAATTCAAAAACCTTAATATTACACTACGAGTAATATCAAATGATGGCTATCGGGAGAACCATTTGAGTTTGAAACTTAATAATGAACATTCCATTATGAATATTTCCAAATTTTAATAATGGAAGGCCAAAAACAAGGCCCTTTGATCAGTTTTCCTTTTCTCATGGCTAAGAGTTGGTTGACCAATACTATAATAGAATTTGGGACACAGCCATTTTGGAATTGATGAAATTATCTGTTAATACATATTTAAGAATAATGAAGCAATTCTGCCAACTTAATTCCAAGCTATTTTTCCTAATTTACCTTCTTAATAATGGTTTATCATCTTCAGTGAAAAATGTAACAGCTTTTCCTTTATGCCCTGCTCTTCCAGTTCGACCTAAAAGAAATCAGACCATAAAAAAACATTTTTGGGGAAAAGGATCCTCTAAATGGACACATAAAAATTACTAGATTTTCACAGCACTAAAAAAATGAGCAAGTTTGAAGTTAATAAAAGAGATGCTAAGATAGATGGGTGGATGGCAAAAGGAAAATAAAAGACAACTCACCTATCCTGTGGATATATTCCACTGAGCTGGTTGGAAAGTCATAGTTAATCACCAAGTTCACACCTTTAAAATCAATCCCTCTTGCCAGCAAGGCTGTACAAATAAGAACCCAGATCTTCCCAGCTCTGAAGCTGTGCACGGTGTTATCTCTCTAGTTAACAGAACATATATTAAATGTTTTAGTACCATTCTAGGAATTGGAAACAAGTAATTCATAAATTTTATGTCAATATTTTTAAATTTAGTAGTTCTTCATGATTTTAAAAGCACATATTTGACTTTACCTGTTGCTGTGTTCTCTCTGCATGAATAATGTCCACATTAATACCTTCATATATGAGCTCATGAAAAAGTTCTTTAGCCCTTTCAATGGACTGCACAAAAACAAGAACAGGTGGGTTGAAACCCTAAAAGAAAGGCAGAAATCAGCACACATAACCCAAAACCAGGACTACAATTGCTCAGTATTTCATAGTATGATTTTAGTTCATGAAAGAAGCTAATTCAGTTTAGTGTATTTTTCACTGCCGGATTTCCTGAACTAGTCGTCTCAATCTCCCTCCACCTTTCTCAGCCATTCTCTACAATGGCTATGTGTTCTCATCAGTCAACATGAACTGTAGTCTCCATTTTGCTAATCCCAATAATCTTGTTTAATTAATTCCTCTTCAACTTTCTACAGTAATAATGAATGTCCACTCCTTGGAACAATTATACCTTGGCTTCTGTGCCCCAGAACTTTTTTGTTCTGCTTAACGTAATAACTGCTGACTTCTTTCTTCTCTTTCTCCTAATTGTGATATTCCCCAAAGCTTAGTTCTTGGTTCTTAGTTCTCTTATATAATTTTTATCATACTGAGTTAAATAAAATCTTAACTACCAGCTCTAAGCCAATGATTTTTACATTTAAATCATCAAAGTCCACCTCTCACTCAAACCAGCTTTTTAAATTTTCAACTATCCATGTGAGGACTTCTTAATCTTTTTATATTGGTTCACATACCCTTTTCAGAATCTGATGGCAGCTAGAAGCTTTCTAATAGACAACCACATGTTCACACAAAACCTTAGATATAATTTCAGAGGGTTCACAGACCTAAAGCTCATACCAAACCAACCTGTTGCTGTCAAGTCAATTCCGACTTATAGTGACCCCACAGGACAGAGCAGAAGTGCCCCATAGGGTTTCTAAAGTTGTAAATTTTTATGGAGGCAGATTGTCACATCTTCCTCCTGTGGAGCAGCTGGTGGGTTCAAACCACTGACCTTTCAGTTAGTAGCTAAGTGCTTAACCACTGCACCACCAGGGCTCCTTCCTAAAGCTCATACAAGGCTAAAAATAATCCCAGGTGTATAGATTTCCATGTGAGTATCTGTGAAAATGTTAAATTTCATAGTGCCAAACCTTAAGAATATTAATAAAACTAACACTTGTATAGCATTTACTATGTGCCAGGCACTATTTATTGTTGGCACTATATTTTTATTGACTCATTTATTAATATTAAAACAATCCTATGAGGTAGATAGTATTATTATCCTAATTTTACAGGTGAGGGAACTGTACAACAGAGAGGTTTAGTAGTTCCCCAAAATCACACAGTAAGTGATGGAGCTAGAATTCCAATCCAGGCAGTCTGGCTCCAGAGTCCATGCTCTTTAACAGCTAAAGCTTACTGCTTCTGTAATCATCAGATACTTGTAGACACCTCACGTTTCATTCTCCAACTATTTATCCTGATCCCTCACCAAGGCTGTCACCCTTCTTTACTTCTTCTCATCTGTGCCCAAAACCAAACCAAACCAAACCCATCACTGTCGAGTCGATTCCAACTTCCAGTGGCCCTACAGGACAGAGTAGAACTGCCCCATAGGGCTTCCAAGGGGCAGCTGGTGGATTCGAACTGTCAACGTTTTGGTTAGCAGCCAAATGCTTAACCACTGCGCCACCAGGGCTCGCATCTCTGCCTAGTCTAATTTAACAGCTCACTAATTGGTTTCCTTGCTTCCAGTCTCTTTCCATTATAATTCATCCTACATACCATTACTTAACTAATTTTCCTTAAAAATTATGTGGCCATGTTCCTCAAAAACTGTCCAGTAGTGAACATTTTGATCAAAGATTCTATAGAGGAATCCTGATCAAAAGGGGGAAAACACAGAACAGAATTTCAAATTCTAATGGACTCTAGACTGTCTGGAGCCATGGTGGGTGGATGAACCCCTTAAACTATTTCCCTCAAATAATCTTTGAACCTTGAACCAAAAATATCTCCTGAAGTCATCTTAAAACCAAACATTAGCTTAACAAATAAAAAAGATCTGCTTTGAGCATTACGCTCTTTTAAGAACTATCTATATGGAATCAAATTAACAGCGACTTGAAAGATCAGATGGGAACCTTGGGGGCAGTGACTTTACATTAATGAGGGAGGAACAACTCAGAAACGGGGTGAAAATAGTTGCATAACTCAAAGAATGTAATCAATGTCACTAAATGGTACATGCAGAAACTGTTTTAGTGTATGTTTTGCTATGTACTCAACAACAACAAAATATATAAAATGTAAAGGAAAAAAAATGTCCGTCTCTCTTAACTTGACCCAAACCTTGATCATCTTTAATTCCCCACCATACACTCTTTTCCCAAGTAATCTCTTCATCAGTCTCCAAATACATCATGTTCCCTTCCACCTCTTAGACTTAAGCTGCTACTCTTCAATACTTTTCCTCTCCACTTTTTGGTCCTACAAATCCTTTAAGGCTTAGATTATAGCACTTTCTCCGTAAGGCTTTCCCCAACCAGTTCAGCTCACCCTGTCTCCATTACGACCACATGGATGCTTAAGAAAAAACTCTATAGCCTTTTAAGGTGCTTTATCATAAACTATCTTACACAAGTGTATTTATTTTACCGCATAAATAAGATTAAGTTCAAGGGGAAAGGCTTAGGATTTATATTTCTCTTATTACTCCCCCTCACCCTCAGTACTCAACTATTTAACTATGACTAAGGTTGCTATGAGTTGGAATTGACTCGATGGCAGTGGGTTTGGTTTTTCTGCTCAATACTTACTGAAGGGATAAAAACAGAAAGCCCCACTCAGAGCACTCATTTTATAATGCTTCAGTTCCTCTATAAGAAATCAGAGGCAGGATGGGGGACTTACAGGGCAGATACATCGGCAGATGTAGAAAAATGAGGCTTTCAGGGCATCAGGGAGTTCTTTTCGTAGCTTACCTGGACATTAACCACATTCTGAGAGGTGAGCCTCTCCTCCTTGGGACAAGAGTTGGCCCAATGTGCTTCTTAACAATTTAACACTGGATTACTAAATATGATACAGGAATAGTGCTCAGCCTCCTACCAGTGATATAAGGCTTAGTGACCTTTTGTCACTTTGTCACCAGATATACCTTTTTAACAAGTTCTCTCATGGCCAGAAGTTTTCCAGTCTCAGACCCAACAAAGAGAAGTTCTTGTTCTACAGTCTCTACTGCAGAATTCCTGAAAACAAAACATATCTTAGTTTGCAAGAGCCAACTTTTCCTTTTCTCCCCTGAACTCTAAATAAATTAAAATGTACACACAACCTCAACAAAATCAATTTTCCCACTGTCAATATAAGTACTTAATTATTTATACTTTAACTTGAAGACAAAATTGTTAGTTTTAAATATTTTAATTATAAAAATAAAATGTCGCCTGTAGAAAATCTGAAAAGTATAGAAACATATAAAGAATAAAATAAATTGTCCATAATCTCACCATTTTAGAATAAAGTTTGACATTTTGGTATATCCCAGTCATAAATATTCATATGTTTCTAATTACTTACAAAAAATTTCTAAAGGTAAAATTATTGGGTAAAGTAATGAGAACATTTTTAAGGTTACATATGGCTAAACTTAACGACTAGCAAAAGTTAATTTATAGACAACTGGGGATGAGGTACATTAATAAGACTTTACTAATGCTCTATAGGATACTACAGTATACTATGCTGTTGCAAATATTTTTCACATTCTGTTGTCTGCCTTTAAATAATGTTTCTGATGAGTTTTTTATGCCTTCTTTTTATACAGAGGAGTTTTAAGTAGATAAGCGCATCCTTTACCATCCCAGTTGGCTTCTTTGTAACTTAACATGGTATTACAAGCACTTTTTCATAGCTGTAACCTTCATGTTTATCACTTCATGGGTTGCATAATATTCTACATCATAATTTCCTTAACCACTTCTCTACCATTGAGTATTCATTTAGCATAAAATGCTCCCCAAAATAATTTTTCAAAAGAATCATAAACCAAGTAATCAGTAATATCAGCTCCCTTCTCTGTGGTCCTAGTTAAGGCATCAAGAAGCTAACTCCTCTGGATGGCCACAAGGCTCACGTCATACTCTGTGGGTAGGAGAGATCATCTAGAAGTATGATGATAGGAATACTAATATGATACTTTGAGAACTCCCTTAGGATTATTTTAAAACAAAATCCCTAATCAATCTTGACTTAAAAGACTACAATTCTATCAGTAAAATTCTCTCCCTTAATCTCAGGCCAAATAACTATCACCTCGAGTCTAAGAAACTGACTTGCATTTAAAGAAAAAAGCAGTGGGATAATGTGGAAGAAGAATACCTTGCTCCAATGGATACAGTAATGACATTGTCCAGGTTGAGTTTGCACCACTGTTCAACATCGTATGCAAAAGTCGCACTGAACATAGCTCTTCTGACCTTATGGGATGTGCAGGCCAGGAAAATGGAAGCCAGCTGGTCTCTGAACCCAGTTTTACCATCTTCAAACAGTTTGTCGGATTCATCTACTATGAGCCACTCAACACTAAGAAATAACAGAACAACTTGTGGATATTGAACTGAAGATCCAAGAAACGTCATTAAAGTATGGGAACATGTGAGGAAGTCAGACCATGATGCTGCTCTCAGATCTGTTTTATCATAACAGAAAAAAGTACAAGAAAAATAAGCAGGAGAAAGGTAAACCTCAAAGATATGAGGTTCTAATCAGCAATAAAAGAGATTCACATAAACCTAATGAACTCCACTGCCATTACTGAGATGTAAAAAGGTCTAGAGAATTCTGCAGTAACTGCTTATAAAAATATGTAACCTTCTTCAGACCAAAACCAAACCTGTTGCCGTTGAGTCGATTCTGACTCATAGTGACCCTACAGGAAAGAGCGTAAGTGCCCCACAGGGTTTCCAAGGACCAGCCGGTGGATTCGAACTGCCAACCCTTTGGTTAGCAGCCAAATGCTTCACCACTCATCACCAGGGCTCCTTCTTCAGACTAGATAGTTATTTTTCTATGGATTTAATGAAAACTATCATTCTGAGCACCAACGCTGACTAAAAGTTGGCATATAGCAAGCTCCAAAAGATAATAATACAAGCAATTGAGGACCAAATATATAATCAAATGAAAAACACACATAAAGGACATGAAAATATTATCTGTACCTTGTTAGGTCTATTCCTGGAGGATCCTGCTTTAATAAATAAATCAGTCGATTTGGAGTAGTCACAAGAACATCTATAGGAAAAATTAATGGTAAAAATCATAAAAACAAGCATCAGGCCTCTCGACCTCAGGACTTCATCCTCCTTGAATTTCAGTTAATAACTTGAGGTGGGGAGGGGAGGGAGTGGTTCTACTCACTAGCCAGCAACAAAATTCTTCTTTATTAGTAAGCTAATATACCAAACCAACAACACCAAACCCGCTGCTGTCAAGTCGATTCCGACTCATAGTGACCCTATACGACAGAGTAGACCTGCCCCATAGGATTTCCAAGGAGAGGCTGGTGGATTCAAACTGCCGACCTTTGGGTTAGCAGCCAAACTCTTAACCACTGTGCCACCAGGGATCCAAGTTAATATACGTATCTTTTTAATCCATTATAGCAAAAACTGTTATATCCCTTCTCAACTTCTAAGGAGCAAGAACATTATAAGCCAAAAGTTTTTTAAATTTTTTTTTTTGGCGGGGGGGGGGGGGGGGGCGGGGCAGGAAAACCCTTTCTTTAAATGAAGTTTTACTTAGAAGTTCAAAATAAAAGACAGGTAAAAGCACATTCTCTGGATGATGTAAGGGTGGGGATGTAAGCCATCCTTTGGCAGAATATTTCCTAGGGTTCCACAGGGCAACTTTAAAATCACTGGTACAAAGCAGGGCTTCTCAACTTCAGCACTATTGTCATTTTGGGCAAAATAACTCTCTTTTGTGGCCAGCTGTCTTGTACACTGTAGGATGTTTAACAGCATCTCTAGCCTCTACTCAGTGTATGCGATTAGCTTTCTTCTCCAGTGACAATTTAAAATGTTTCCAGATATTGCCAAATGTCTCCAGGGCGGCAAGGAAGCCAAAGATGCCTCTGGAATACAGGAATAAAGGACAACCATGGTAACTGCTATAGCATAGACAATCCTGCAACAATAGTATTAACAAAGAATAATCTACAAATGGATACATAGAGAGAGAGATAGATATGCCAAGAGGTGAGGGAGAGGGTAAAGGTACACACCTACCAGCAGATACAGGTTTGGTGGTGGAAATTCCTAAATACATGATCGCAGATGCTCCTCATATATTAGTGCAGACAACAGAGCACACAAATGGCAGTCTGGGAAACTTCTTAGACATAACTAAACACCTCGTGGGATTAAGTTCCCAGGCTCGAAGGCAAAGGACCATAGACTCGGGGGACATCTACATCAACTAGCACAACATAGTTCTTAAAGACAGTGTTCTACATCCTACTTTGGTGAATAGCATCAGGGGTTTTAAAAGCTTGCAAGTGGCCATCTAAGATACAACTATCAGTCTCTTCTAGTCCAGAGCAAAGGCGAGTGAAAAAAACTAAAGACTCAAGGGAGCAATTAGTCCAAAAGACTACAAGACCACATGAACCACAGCCTAAACAACCCCAATACCAGAAGAACTAGATGGTGCCCAGCTACCACTACCAACAACTCTGACTGGGATTACAACATAGGGTCCCAGAAAGAGTGGGAGAAAAATGCAGAACAAAAGATCAAATTCATAAGAAAGACCAGACTTACTGGTCTGACAGAGACTGGAAGAACACCTGAGACTACGGCCCCCGGACACCCTGCTAACTCAGGGCTGAAGCCACTCCTGAAGTTCACCTTTCTGACTAGGCAGGCCTATAAAACAAACAGTAACACACGTGAGGAACATGCTTCTTAGCTCAATCAAGTATACGAAACCAGATGGGCAACATCTGCCCAAAACCAAAGCCAAGAAGGCAGGAAGGGACAGGAAAACTGGATGAATGGAACCGGGGAACCCGGGGTGGAAAGGGAAAGGGGGAGAGTGCTGACACAATGTGGGGATTGCAATCAATGTCTCGAAACAATCTATGTACCTATTTTTGAATGAGAAACTAATTTGCTCTGTAAACTTTCACCTAAAGAACAAAAAACAAAAAGAAACCACTGGTCTATATTTATAGAGTTACTGGGTAGGAGAGGAAGGGGGAGGGAGTCTCTTTCAGCTTCTCGAAAAATCAAACCAATTATCTACAGGACTACACTTAACAATTCTTAGGTGGCTGTTAGGATACTTGTAATTTCCAAATCCCTTTACATGTCCAAGAATGAATCCCTTACCAAACCTCTTAGATGATTTAGGTCCAAATTTTTTGGCTGCCACTGCTGCTTTATGAATCAGGTGTATCCTGAATCCTGTGCCCTCAGAGATTTTTAATAACTCTCGGTGAATCTAAAACAGAAAATAATAATAAGCATTAGCTGCTAAGATACTTGGATAAGATCTACAGTCTTTTTGCATTATTAACAAAACTAATTACTGACCCATGAATATCTGAAATTAAACCTGCAGTATTCTGTAGATTAACCTGGAATCTCTGCTTTTCAAAACTTCAATGCCTAGTAAGATTCAGTAGTTTCTTTCAGCCTAGTAAACTAGTTCTAAGAAACAAAACCAACATTTTTCTAATCTATTATATATTCATGTTAGAATACAGCAAAATTACAAAACTATGTCACACTTCTTGGCATATATTTCGTATTACTCAAGCATACTGGGAGGGTGGAGGAAATCACTATGTAGTTTTACTTTCTCAAAAACTGAGGTTTCATCTTTCTAGGGGAGAAAAATAAATTTTAGATAGGGACCATATATATTACAGTAGCCTTTCAACTTTAAGGATCTTAAAGCAGTTACCAAGAAGTCTAAATGTTAAAATCATCATCTTTTAGAAAATTACAGAAAGGCTTAAGAGACTTGCCCATATGCAATAAAATATACAGAGCAGTAGTATGCTCTGTACAGAATATTTGACCATGCCAGAGATACAAACCCTGCTCATTTGAGACCTTTTTATTTGAAAGATCACTGAATCAAACACCAAAAACATTCTCTTCAAAAGCTACAAGTCGTACCTGGCTGGCAAGTTCTCGTGTTGGTGATATTATCAGGGCCCTGAAGCCTTTATTTGTGGGTTGTTTCAGCTGCATTAAAATGGGAATGCTAAAAGCCAGAGTCTTTCCAGATCCAGTAGGAGCAGAAGCCAGAAGTTCACGACCCTAAAAACATACAGTACACTAAGTATGAGGAAAAGTGCTTAAATTTTTCAGAGCCTAGTTAAATAATGCTACCAGCCACAGAAATAACAAAATTATAATGAATCCAATCATTAAACTCCCCATCTGCTTTTTTAACTTATCCCACAACAGCTTTTCTAAATCTCCCACCCCTGCCACCACCACCCCAAGAAGTTTCTGGGTACTGACACTTAAGTCCGTCTGTACTACCTAAACTGGGTAAAGAACACAGATAACTGAAATCCAAAGATTATACACAAATTCTACTATATACACTCATTTTTTTACCCATACAAAAATTTATACATACATCGTTATATGACCCTGATTGTTCTCTCCATACTGTAACAGCACACTCCTCCTTTCCACCCGATTCCCCACGTCCATTCAACCAGCTCCTAACCCTCTCTGCCTTCCCATATCACCTCCGGACAGAAGCCACCAGTTTAGTCTCTTGTATCTACCTAAGAGGCACACTCCTCACGAGTATCACTTTATGTCCCACAGTCCAGTCCAATCCCTGTCTGAAGAGCTGGCCTCGGAAATTGTTTTAGTTCTGGGCTGACAGAGAATCCAGGGGCCATGCTTTCCGGGGTTCCTCCAGTCTCAGTCAGACCACTAAGTCTGGTCTTCTTACTAGAATTTGAGTTCTGCACCCCACCTCTCTCCTGCTCCATCAAGGACTCTCTGTTGTGTTCCCTGTCAGGGCAATCACTGGTGGTATCCAGGCACCATCTAGTTCTTCTGGTCTCAGGCTGATGAAGTCTCTGGTTTATGTGGCCCTTTCTGTCTCTTGGGCTAATACTTTCCTTGTGTCTTTGGTGTTCTTCATTCTCCTTTACCCCAGGTGGTTGGGACCAACTGATGCATCTTAGATGACTGCTTGCAAGCTTTTAAGACCCCAGATGCCACTCACCAAAGTAGGATGCAGAACGTTTTCTTAGTAAGCTTTGTTATGCCAATTGACCTAGATATCCGCTGAAAGCATGGTCCCCAGGCCCCTCCCCTGCTACTCTGTCCCTCAAAGTGTTTGACTGTATTCAGGAAACTTCTTAACTTTGGTTTAGTCCAGCTGTATACACATTCATTTTAATTTGTCTCCCCCACTAACCTCTCATCAAAGCAAAACTACAAAATCAACTTTTTGTCCTAATATTTGTACTGCTCAATCCCTAGGAAAGGTTTTAATATAGAATGGCTAAAAGTAAGACAGAAAAAGTGGCTGTGTCCTGATACATGCTACAACATGGATGAACCTTGAAAATATCACACGGAGTGAAAGTCACAAAAGGACAAATATTATATAATCCTACTTATATGAAATGTCTAGAATAGGCAAGTGTATACAGACAAAAGTTTATTACTGGTTACCGAAAGCAGGCAAGAGGAGGGGGAAAGAGGGAGTCATTGAGTAGGGGACATAGAGCTTCTGTTAAGGGCAATCGAAAAACTTGGGAACAAGTGATGACTGAACAACATGATGAATATAATCAATGTCACTGAATTGTACACATGAAGTTATGCTGAAATGGCAAATGTTCTGTTGGATACATATCTACCCCCTCAACACACACACACACAAAAGTGGCTACAACAGACTCATTTATAAAGTGACGATCTTCAAATAGTCACTGAGACTTTTTAATTGTGGTGAAGGGTTACAGAACAAACAGTTTCTCATTACACAGTCAGTATGCATTTTGTTTTATGACATTGGTTAACAAACCCACAACATGTCAACACTCTCCCTTCTCTAGTCACTGAGATTTTTCAAGCTTTAAGCTAAAGTCAGGACAGAAACAATCTTAAATGCAAATTAAAAGCAAACTTACTATACTGTGAGTCAACAACATCATTCAAATATACAAATGTATTCTTGTTTCAGTTCCTGAAGAATGAAAAGGACTAATATGGCCCTTAGACACTCTTCTAACTTGGAACTGAAGCCATTCCCAGAGATCACCTTTCAGCTAAATAACAGACAGGCCTATAAACAAACAATAACACCTGAGAAAAGCGCCCCTTAGAACAATCATCTACATGAGACCAAAAGGCAATGCATACCTAAAAGCAAAGGTGGGAAGGTAGGAAGGGGCAGGAAAACTGGACACATAGAAATGGGGACCTCAGGGTGACAAGCGGGAGAGTGCTGACACACTGTGGGGATTGCAACCAACGTCATGGAACAGTTTGTGTATAAACTAGTGAATGGGAAACTAATTTGCTCTTTAAACCTTCACCTAAAGCGCGCGCGCATGCGCGCGCGCACACACACACGCACACGCACGCGCACGCACACGCACACGCACACGCACACGCACACGCACACACACACACACACACACACACACACACACAAAGACTAGTATGGATGAAAAGGTAACTCATATCCTTTGGCTATCAGAACTCAAGACCATCTCGGTTATGTGGGAGAAAAACTTCTCATTCGTACAAAGTTTCTCTTTAAAAAAATTAATTTCCAAAAATCTAAGTTAACCCATATATCCATCAGTAGGTTAATGGATAAACAAATTGTGAGATATTCTTATAATGGAAAAGTTTCAGCAATTAAAAAGTAGAAAACTACTAATATATGCAACATGGACGAACCTCAAAAACATGCAGAGCAAAAGAAGACAGAAATAAAAGAGTGAATAATGTATGATTCCATTTAAAAGTCCATGAAATTCTAGAAGCAGCAAAACTAATATTTGGTGACAGAAATCACAACAGTGGTTGTCTCTGGGCACCTCTTTGGGTGAGGTGAGAACTAAACAAAAAGGGTCCCAAGAGAATTTTCTGGGATCATAGGAATGTTATATATCTTCACTTGGGTGTCGATTACATTGTTGAAACTCACTGAACTGTGCACTTAAAACCTATGCATTGTATTGGATGTAAAGTGTATTTCAATAATAAAAAATACTGGGAAAAAACCTAAATCAGGTATTTACGAAAATTTTAGAAAGCATCTCTATTTCTGAAACAGTTCCTGGGCATTCATTATAAGCTAAATCCAAAGTGAATAAGCAGAACATAGTCCCCATTCTCAGACAGTTTGCACTTTAGTAAAATGAAAAAGACAAACATAATTGGTGCAAATACACGGTAATTTAAAGTGTAAGATAAACATCAAGGGAAAAAAAAAAACAAAACACTAAATACCATGGAGAATAAGGGGTTCAGGGGAAAGGTGTCAGTAAAAGGGAAAAGATCGTATCTAGTTGTAGGGATCAAGACAAGTTTTATAAAGTGTTATGGATTGAATTGTGTCCCCCACATATGTTGCTGTAAACCCCAACCTCTCTGCTCATAGTTATAATCCCATTTGGGAGTGGGATGTCTTTGTTATGTTAATTAGCAGGATTAGTGTAGAGTGTATCTTGAGTCAGTCTCTCTTGAGATATACAAGAGATTAAATGCAAACTAGCAGGGAGGAGAGGGGAGGCTGCCAAGCTCATGCAAACTGTCCAGCAGTAGAAGCTCAGAAGAGACGAGGACCTTCCTCCAGAGCCAAGAGAGAGAGGAAGCCTTCACCTAGAGCTGGCACCGAATTTGGACTTCCAGCCTCCTAAACCATGAGAAAATAAATTTCTGTTTGTTAAAGCTATCCACCTGTGGTATTTCTGTTACAGCAGCACTAGATAACTAAGACATAGAGGCACGAGCATTTGAGATGGGCCTTAAAAGCAAGTGAAAGATTTCAACAAGGGAGATTATGTAGAAACAGAATTTCAAGGAGAGAGGGAAGAGAGTGAGCAGACACAGAGAAAGGAATGTTAGAGGCATTCTAGACCTGCATACTCACATGCAGCATAACTGGAATGGCCTGCATTTGGATTGCCGTAGGCACCTGGAAGCCTGAGTCTAGAATATTCTGAAGCAGTCGAGAATTGATTTTATATTCCTGGTCAAGTTGCTGAAATGTGGTAATTGGGTCAGGAAGATCAGTTCCTTGGACATGAATTTTGTGTTTATTCCGGAAGAAGTTTATCTGAAAAGTGAAGCAAAGGGGCTACCGTGGATATCAAACACATTGTCGGATGTTATCAAGTAACAATAATAGTTTCTGGGATAAACTTAGTAGCATATGGAAATTTTGGGTTAAATTCCAAGTCCTAAAAGATTACAGATATTATTAACCTTTCCCTTTTTTAAGATTCCTTTAATCTTCCATAAAAAAATTACAGATATTAATTATGCTGTTTCATAGACAGAAGACCTTCATAACAATGAAATCTATCTATCCACACTTTCTTCATATTAAAGTGTCAATGACATGAGTAAAAAAGTAAGCATTCGACTGCTACCTGAAACGTCAGTGGTTCAAACCCACCAGCTGCTCCACAGGAAAAAGATGTGGTAGTCTGCTTCCGTAAAGATTTACAGCCTTGCAAAGTCTATGGAGCAGTTCAACTCAGTTCTATAAGCTTGCTATAAGTTGGGTGATGCCTTTGAATTATGGTGTTGGTGAAGGATACTGAATACGCCACGGACTGCCAGAAGAACGAACAAGTCTGTCTTGGAAGAAATACAGCCAGAGTGTTCCTTGGAAGCGAGGACGGCAAGACTTCATCTCATGTACTTTTTTTTTTTTTTTTATATATTTATTGTACTTCAGGTGAAGGCTGACAGAACAAATAGTTTCTCATGAAACAGTAGTACACGTCTCAGGTACTTTGGACATGTCATCAGGAGGGACCAGTCCCTGGAGAAGGACATCACGCTTGGTAAAGTAGAGGGTCAGCGAAAAAGAGGAAGACCCTCATCGAGATGGGCTCAAGCATAGTAACAATTGTGAGGATGGCACCTAATAATGAGTCAGAACTGACTTGATGGCCAACAGTTTCGGCCATATTGTTGTTTTCAGGTGCCATTTAGTCAGTTTCAACTCATACTGACCCTATGTACAACAGAATGAAACACTGCCCAGTCCTGCGCCATCCTCACAATCATTGTTATGCTTGAGCCCAATGTTGCAGCCACCGTGTCAATCCATCTTTTTGAGGGTCCTCCTCTTTTTTGCTGACCCTCTACTCTACCAAGCATGATGTCCTTCTCCAGGGACTGGTCCCTCCTGATAACATGTCCAAAGTATGTGAGACAAAGTCTCGCCATCCTCACTCCTAAGGAGCACTCTGGCTGTACTTCTTCCAAGACAGATTTGTTCATTCTTCCGACAGTCCATGGTATATTCAGTATTCCTCGCCAGTACCATAATTCAAAACATCAATTTTTCTTCGGTCTTCCTTATTCATTGTCCAGTTTTTGCATGTATATGAGGCAATTAAAAATACCATGGCTTGGGTCAGGTACACCTTAGTCCTCAAAGTGACATCTTTGCTTTTTAACACTTTAGAGAGGTCTTTTGCAGTAGATTTGCCCAAAGCAATACTTCATTTGATTTCTTGACTGCTGCTTCCATGGGTGTTGACTGTGGATCCAAACAAAATGAAATCCTTGACAACTTCAATCTTTTCTCCATTTATCATGATGTTGCTTTATTGGTCCAGTTGTGAGGATTTTTGTTTTCTTTATGCTGAGGTGCAATCCATACGGAAGTAAGCACTTCAAGTCCTCTTCACTTTCAGCAAGCAAGGCTGTGTCATCTGAATACCACAGGTTGTTAATGAGCCTTCCTCCAATCCTGACGCCATATTCTTCTTTATATACTCCAGCTTCTGGATTATTTGCTCAGCATACAGACTGAATAAGTACGGTGAAAGGATATAACCCTGACACACAACTTTCCTGACTTTAAAACAAGCAGTATCCCCTTGTTCTGTTCAAATGACTGCCTCTTGGTCTATGTACAGGTTCTGCATGAGCACAATTAAGTGTTCTGAAATTCCCATTCTTTGCAACGTTATCCATAATTTGTTATGATCCACACAGTCGAATACCTTTGCATAGTTAATAAAACACAGGTAACCATCTTTCTGGTATTCTCTGCTTTCAGCCAAGATCCATCTGGCATCGGCAATGATATCCCTCGTTCCACATCCTCTTCTGAATCTGGCTTGAACTGGCAGTTCCCTGTCAATGTACTGCTGCAACAGCTTTTGAATGATTTTCAGCAAAATTTTACTCATGTGTGATATTAATGTGATCCAAAAGAATGTGGAAATTATCGAACAGTATCATTAATATCACACACAAGTAAAATTTTGCTGAAGATGTGTATTTAGCAATGAGTGATGTGTTATTCATATTAATGTGTCATACTCATAATTTTAATCTTATATAAATTGTCAGAAGACAGGCATTGAACCTATCTATTTTCTTCATATGAGACTAAGCATCCAAGTATAGATGCTTTTTGATGACTGACCCTAAAACTTTACTATGCAACTGTATATTAAAAGTGAGTGTCAGAAGTGGAGTCTAGTGGTATTGATTTGGTTTGTTTCCTCATTTTCTAGTCTAGAGATGACCACATTCTGGATTCTGGGTTACTGAAGCACTGCCACAATAATCTCTGAAGTGAGCTGAACACACTTCTCTATCAGCAACATGTAGGTAAACAGCATAAATGACAACAGTATACTTGTTGTTTCTTCTGTATTCTACTTACCCTTTCCCCAAGTTATAAAAAGGTTTCTTAAGAATTCTAACGCTCTAATCCCTGTCAGAGGACCAGTGAACTGAACATAGAGAGAGGGGACTAAATTTTATGTTTATCAAAAGTGGATTGAGGAGAACAGCCCCAGGCCAAAATCTGGCACTCCACAAGGATAAAGAATTTTTAAAAAATTGAGTTCTAAACACACTACCAATCTTGAAACGAGCACATCAAGAAATACACATCTATATCTGAGAATTTCAAACTTTAAAATGTTCAGCCACAGCCCACAACTACTTTGCTTCAAGTTTCCACTAAAATAATGTCCAATCAAATGTAATTAATCTTCCACCTTAGCAAACTATATTCACTTTTATCAACAGAATAACCTATATCCAGTGAAAAAGTGACTAGGTCTAAAAAGCATATACTTTTTGGGCTTAAGACATTTTTCTAACCTTTTCCTTTCTGAGTTGTTCCATCTTTCCTGAAGTTAGTTTATTTTCTCCTTTAACCTTTTTATCTTCAATCTTTGCTTCCACAGATGACATCCAGTGTATAGTAGTTCCTTCTTCTGGAGATGTAATTTCTAAATAAATTTTTAAAAATTAAAAACATTTTAAGTGTGATATTCTTGGGTACAGCAAAGAGGTTACTACCTTCACACTAAACAAAAGTACTAGCTGATGGTAATAGAAGAAAAAGCAATAGGAAGTATAAAAATTAGAAAAGGAGAGGCAAGTTCCGTGTTGCTATAGTCAGAGCTCTGAAGCTCATCTTCCTTTCTTGGTTGTTTCAGCTACCTTATAATGTAAATGATATGACTGTACACTTGGAAACCACAAGGGAATTAACTGAAAGGCTATTTAAATAGAGAATCAAGGTAGCCAGCTTTTCTGTATCCAAACAACAACCAGCTAGAAAATAAATATGGAAGAATTCACTTAGAACAGCAACAAACGCAATGCAATACTTAGGAATACTCAATATTATAAAGACAGTGATTCTTCTATAAACAGGACCAGTTCAATTAAAAGTAGTGACAGGATTGTTTTGGTAAGTGGGTTTCTAACTTTAAAGTTTAAAGGAAAAACAAAAATTATGAAAATAACCTAATAAAGTCTAAGAAGAATAACGAGCAAAGACTAGCTCTACTGGAATTTATTTTTAATTATTTTTCAACCTCAGTGAAGTGTAATTGATATACAATAAACTGCATGTATTTAAAGTATATAATGAGTTGTGACCCATTAAACCATTACCACACGTGACCCAACAATCCGCCCCTAGGCAACCACTAATCTGCTTTCTGTCACAGTAGATTAGCTTGGTTTTTCTGGAATTTGATATAAATGGAATCATATAATACGTAATAGTCTTGGTCTGGCTTCTTTCACTGGGCATAGTTATTTTGAGATCCATCCATGTTGCTCCCTGTATCAACAGCTCTTAACGTTTTCTGTTTTGCTAGGCAGTATTCCACTGCATGAGTATATAACCATCTGTTTATCCATTCACCTGTTGAAGGACATTTGGCTATGACAAACAAAGGTGCTATGAACATTTGTGTACAAGTTTACTGCAGCAGTATTTTTAGTGGCAAACACCTGGAAACAACTTGAATGCCATCAACTGACATACTGTCTGCCTGTAGCCATAAGCTTGTATTACTTTTGTAATTGAAAAGAATTACAGAGGAAAAGCATAACAGAAACCAAGCACTAACCTGAAGTCATCATCTTTCTCTTTTTCTTGTTCTGTTTCCTCTTCCTTTCAATTAGCTTTTCTTCTTGTTTGCCTTCATCTTGGAGTTCTTGATGTATTCTGGATGCTCCATACTCACCTGGGACAGACTTCTTGTTTCCAAAAAAGTCCAGTCCCTGAAGCACCTCTGAAGAATTAAAGTCATGTTTCCTTTTTCCTAGCTAAAAGCCAAAAAATTTAAAATGAAATCTACTAAGAGATGGCATTGCTTTCACCCAAGCAAGACTGGCAGTAAGAAAGACATGAGTCCAATGACTTCCCTTTTTTTTTTTAAAAAAAAAAAATCTCTTCACCAAATATTTGAGTTGGTAAGTGTGTTTGGGCAAATGGAATCCAAGAAGATATCTTTTCTGACCTCATAAAATAATAATCATAACGTATGTTACTTACGTAACTAAAACTCGTTGCTGTCGAGTTGATTCCGACTCATAACTATGTCAGGCTTATTTCCAAGCATGCTTATACATGAAATTATTTCATCCTTACAACAACCCAACGAAGCAAATAGCATTATTACATATAAAAAAACTGAAGTATAGAGATTAAGTAACCCGACCAAAGTCTACAAACTAGTAACTGGCAGACCTAGAATTTGGACTCAGATAATCAGGCTGCAAAATTCAAACGTTTAACCCTGTTATACTTCCAGTCGGAGCCCTGGTAGCATAGTGGTTAAGAGCTTCTCTGCTAATCAAAAAGTCAGCAGTTCGAATCCACCAGAAGCTCCTTGGAAACCTTATGGGGCAGTTCTGGCCTATATGGTCGCGATGAGTCGGAATCGACTCAAAGGCAACGGGTTTGGTTTTGGGTTTTATAGTGACAGTCAGAGAAAGAAGAAACATACATGTCACTCAAAAACCTTTTCGTCGTTGTCCACTGTTGACAGTATCTAATCCCAATAGCAAATGTTGACATTCAAGGTTTTTCACAATCAGGCCCCAAATGACTTCTCCCGATTTTTATCATTCACCACTTACCTATGTAACAGCCCCTACTTCTGAGCCACTCTTCTCATTGGTTACTTAACACGCGTGGGGTTGGGACAATAAGAACCATGTCCACTAAAACTATATGCATATCAAGTCAAATCTGGATAGCCTACAGTGAAAGAATCTGTACTCTTCATTTTTAGTTGTTTCTGTTTTCAAAATTCCTTTCCACCCAATTCGGATAAAATGTTCCCTTTAACACAAGGATTCCAACTTTGCCCTGAATGAGCTAAGATGGGGAAAAAAGAGCATTTCTTGCCAGACCGAACTAAATCTACAGAAGAATCGGAAAAAGAGTTCATTCAGAAAGCGGGACGTGAACTGGTACGCGGTAAGATGAATGCAAGAGGAGAGAAAAGTCCCCAAGAATGGTCAGAGACAGGCCACCGGGTCTCCGGGTGCACCGGCTCCCCAAACTGCCAGCTCATTCTCGGGCTCCTGCTCTTTCTGGTTACTCGGCCCTGTAGACCATTACGTACCCCTGCGCACAGTACCTGAAATCGGGCTGCGTCTGACGAGAAGCGCTTCACGTCGAATTTGGCCCCTGCGCCAAGCCGGCGAAAGAGATCGTGCCCATCCATCTTTACCCAGAAAGCCCCGCGTCCAAACGCTCCTGCGCAGAGGAACCCGACCGCCTCCCTCGAGGTCGTGGGCGGAAGTAGTTCAGGGAGGCGGAGCCTGGCTCTGGTGAGAGACTCGCGAGTTTTGTCGTCTTAGTCATTGTCGTTTTTTTATCTTTTCTTTCCAAAGTACTTACGGAGACCGTCTTATGCCGGGTACTCTTCTGGACTTTTGGGGACACTTTGGTGAACAACAGCTAAGATCCTTCTCAGGAAGCTTACATTCTAGTGGGGACAGAAGATAATAGTTAATAAATTAACAAAATAATCTCCGAAAATGAAAAGTGTCTGTTGAATGTAGATTAGTCAAATTCACTCTGATGAAATTATATTTGAGCTAAGACTTGAATACTGAGAAGGAGACAGCCTTTCAAAGATCTAGGGAAGAGTGTTCTAGATAGAGGAAACCTGTGCCTGAAGGAGAGAAAAGGTTTGTTTGGCACATGGAGAGAATAGAAAGAAGGCCAGGGTAATTGGAGTCAAGTTCCATTGAGGAAGAGTGGTACAGATAAATTGGAGGGACGAAAAGAAACCAGATCTCATAGAACTTTGCCAAAAGTTCATGGCAAGGAATTTGGATTTTAATCTAAGCACACTGGGAAGCTATTCAATTTTTTTTAGGGCGAGAGCCACATGATTTAGTTTATCACGTTTTATTTTTAGTTTCTTCACACCTTAAATCCCTCACAGCCTCTTTACTTGGACACATTAACCTCTCGGGTTCATTTCCTTACTTGTAAAATGAGAATGATGATACCTACTTTGAGATTGTTCTGAGGATTAACCTTGGTTTATAGGCAGTGGTGTGTAATAGAAAGAGCCTGGGACTGGGCATCAGAAAGACTTAGGTATGGAATCCATTTGTGTCGCTTAATAATTTGATAATCTTAGGTGGGTTATTTCACTGGTCTGTGCCTCGGTTTCCTCCTTGGTAAATTAGGGATTATAATATCTACCTTGAAGGCTGGGAGTAACATAATGGTTTACCACACAGGGCTTGAAATGGTTGAGGTGGGTCAGTATACTAGATATCTATATTCATACAGCCATGATACATTGTAGATATTGTTTAGAGCATTTGGAACAAAATCTCAAACATAGTAGATGCTTAATAAATACTAGTTATTCAACTCCTATCAGTTACCAGCTGTGGGACCTTGAACAAGTTACTTATCCTCTAAGCTTCAGTATGTCCTCCTGGAGCTGTAGTTCTTGACCTTAACCACACATTAGAATCCCCTAAGGAGCTTCAAAACAAAACTGGGTCCACCCTGAGAAATTCTGGTTTAATTGGCTTGGGGTGACTTCCTGGCCTGTAATTTTTTAAAGCTTCCCAAGTGATTCTAATTGTAGTCAGGGTTAAGAATCTCTGCTGGGATTACTTTCCTAAAGCCCATATGGAGCCATGTTGCTTCTCTGCTTAACAATCTAATGATTCCCCATTGTCTACTGAACGTAGTTTAAACTGAATGTTATTGTTTTAGTTGCCATCAAGTTGATTTTGACTCATTGGCGTCCCTACATGTGCAGAGTAGAACTGCTCCATAGGGTTCTGTGACCTTTTGGAAGCAGATTGCCAGGCCTGTTTTCCAAGGCATCTCTGCATGGGTTCAAACCACCAACCTTTTGACTAGTAGTCCAGTGCTTAACCATTTGTACCACCCAGGGATTCCTGTAACTTGTATACCAGGCCCTGTAAGCAGTGGTTCTCAATCCTTTTTCTACTTCAGCATCTTAAGAAATATGACATACTCCCATAAATAATTTTAGCTTGGGTTCAGCTCCCAGTCCTCTCAGTTATCAGCTGTGTGACCTTGAACAAGTTACTTGTCCTCTAAGCTTCAGTTTTCTCATCTCATTTTAGCTATACTTCTTCATAACGCTGAACTTTTATACATATTTTTCTTTCTTCTCATAATGTCCTTTCTCCCTTTCCTCCCTGGCAAATGCCTTATGTCCTTCAAAACTCAGTTTACATGTTTCTTCCTCTGTGAAGCCTACCCTGAATGTTCCCTCCTTGACATAATCTCTCTCTTTCTTTGAGTTCTCATAACACTTTCTAAGTACCTCTATTTTGGTTATTTTCCTGTTAAGATCGTAATTGTTTCCACATGTATCCCACACCAGACTTTGAGCTTTTGGAAGTCTAGGCCTGCATCTCATTTATCTTTATATTACATTTGCTTAGTATGGGGCCTGAGTCATGGTAAGTGGTCAATAAATCTTGTTGAATTAATGAAGTGAAATAAAATAGACAAAGATCCCTCCCTAAAACTGCAACCTTGTGAACTTAGGAATGGACCTGGGTCTTTTGCTTGGTGCTTTGTAATAAATTTTGGCTGATGAATGAACGAAGCCAAATGGAAAATGTCAGAGTTATACTATTTCCTACTTTGGCAATGCTCAGCTGACTTATTTAGGGGCCATTTCCTCTTGAGAAAAAACAAAACAGTGCTCTGGCCACAGCATTTTGTTTGCTTCACTATTTAAAAACGTCATCAATAAAAGTTGTGAGGAAATTAAATCATGGTTTTGTGTAACTGGAATTTCTCCAGAAACCAGTATGGTTTGACTGGTAGACACACATGGTCTCTCAACTGTAACACGTGAGGACATGAAGTTTGTATAAACTGCAATGGGAACTAGTCGGGATATCTTGTTATTATGAACAATGTGATCGTTCTCTGCCTTAAAAGTGTATTTTTGAAAATCTTTTTCTCCTCACCTACCTACTTAACATTCAGCAATAAGTGGTTATTGTTACTGTGTGCCAGGCATGGACTAGGGCCTAGAGTTACAGAGATGAATTAGACACATTCCCTGCTCTCAAGTAGCTTAAAGTCAGGAAGGGATAGAGAACTCTTTTCAAACAGCAAGATAGTTCTCTAGGTACTGTAGTCTAAGTTATAGGAAGTGAGAGAGTGGTCGCTGTGGTGGCAGAGTTGGGTGGGCTTTGTAGAGAGTTAGGAAAGGCTTTGTAAAGGAGGTGAAGCTTAAACATAGCTTTAAAATATAAAATGTTGACCAATTAGATAAGACAGGTAAGGGTATTCTAAGTAGAGGGAAGAGTAGGAACAAATACAAGGAGGAATGAAAATAGCCTCTTGTGTTTGGGGATCAACAAACAAAGAACAAAGCTGGAAGGGAATGATGTATTAAGAAGCAAAGGTTGGGGAGGGGGTAGAGACAAGTTCATGAAAGCCCTTACGTGTACACTGAGGAGTTTGAACTTGATCTTGTAGGCATTGAGACCCATTAAAGAATGTTAAACCAGTGATATAAACAGTTTTTATCTTTAAAAGATCACTAGCAACAATGTGGAAGGGAGGCAAGTGTGGAGTCAGGTAGACCTGAGACCTAGAGAATATTATAATAGTAGTCTAATGAGAAGAAAGCATTAGCAGTGGGGAAGAAGAGAATGGAGTAGATCTAAAGGACGTTAAGGAGTGAACTCGACAGTATTTCCTTGTGATTGGGTGTGGGAGAACACAGGGAGAGGGAGAAACCTAGAGTAACTCCCAGGTCTCAAACTTAGGGCGGAGCGAGGGTGGCTCTGTTCATGGAGATGGGGAATATTGGAGGGTTAGGTTTGGGTGAAGGAGCCCTGGTGGTGCACTGATTAAATGCTCACCTGCTAACTGAAAGGTCAGTGGTCTGAACCCACCAGCCAGTCCACAGGAGAAAAGACCTGGTGATCTGCTCCTTTAAAGATTACAGCCGAGGAAACCTTATGGGACAGTTCTACTCTGTCATACAGGGTCGCTATGAGTAGGAATCCACTGGATGGCGCACAACAACACAACAGGTTTGGTCAAGAGCAATGTAATAAGTCTGATTCTGAATAGTTTGAGATTTCTGTGGGACACCTGAGTGGAGGTTCTAATGGTCATTTGGAAATAGGTAGTATTTCTTCACGGAGAGCTAGAAGCTACTAGACCGCAGCTTCAGGGCCTTAATTAAAATACAGGTTGAGAAGAGGGTGATTAATGTAGATAAATCCACCAGCCATTCACACTTAGACAAAAATTTCACTTTCCCTGGGGCTAAGTTTTCAATTTTAAATTCTCAAGATTCACCAGTACTATAGTTGCCATGAGTCAGCTCCAACTCATGGTGACCCTGTGTGTGTCAGAGTAGAAGTATGCTCTATAGGTTTTCAGTGGCTGATTTTTCAGAAGTAGATCACCAGGGCTTTCATCCGAGACACCTCTGCGTGGAATTCTTGAACATCTAGCCTTTTGGTTAGCAGCTAGCTTTGGGTGTTAACTGTTTGTACCACCCTGGATTAACACCAATACTCTAATACTTTAGAAATCCAAGTCGAGTACTTAAGAAATCCAAATTTTTATACTTTTTAAATTTTTATGCCATCAATAAAAAGTCAATAGAGTGTAGTTTTCAGGCTTTAGTATGAATGTGATGCAGTGTAAATGTAACTACTCAAATATTCTTGCAATCAGGACAGAATTCTCTAGGACAAAAGCTGACCTCAGGGTGGCACTGCAGTCTTGTCGGAATAAACTGCTCTGGAATCATTTTACTAACCTCCAAGTAGACAGTCCATCTAGGCTGAAGTAAAGAGTTGACGTGAACTCTGGGGTCCATAGACCCCACTGGTTAAATTCTTGGGGAGAATTTACACAGGAGGATGTACTTTTCTGCTTTTAAATCAGTTGTGAGTTAAGGCGGGATCAGCAGTATAGATTTATAATACTGTAGAATGTCTCTAGCCAAAAAATAAATTTCATCAGAGTTCAAAACTAACTAAAATAATATCCTCATTATTACTTTATTATTAGCTACTATTTATCAGGTGCCTACTGTGTGCTGCCTACTACCCTGGGCACTTTATATCTTACATGTGCTCCTTTAACCCTCACAACAACCCTCTGAGGTTGATATTATTCTTGTTTTTCAGAGGAAGAAACTGAGGCTTAGAGACATTAAGTAGCTTGCCTCAGATCATATAGGTAGTAAGTAGTCATGCTGGAGTTTGAACCCAATCTATGTGATTCCAGAGCTTGAGCTCTTTAAGCAAGGTTGCATAACCTCATGTTACTGATGCCAAGAGCCAAGCAATAACTAATGAAACTTGGTTTTCTCCAGGTATAGACTGTTTGACATGAAGTGTTTTAAGTAATAACGTATTTAAGAAGATCTAGTGAGAACCTCATTGGAGCCCTGGTGGCGTACTGATTAAGAGCTCAGCTGCTAACCAAAAGGTCAGCAGTTCAAATCCACCAGCTGCTCTTTGGAAACCCTATGGGGCAGTTCTGTTCTGTCCTATAGGGTCACTATGAGTCAGAACTGACCTGACGGCACCTAACAACAACAACGAGTGAAAACCTCTGTTCTGAATTTGAGGCCTCTCTCTGAAACTCTTCACCACATCTTTGTGCCATAGAGAGAAATTCTTTTGCTTTTGTAGAGGAAAAGACAAAGGGACAGGGAGGACTTGTTGACATTATTGGTCAGCAGTGGTGCAGAGAACTAATTCCTATCTTTGATCTCCATCTGTGAAAGCCCAAATCCCACAAAGGTTTCCAAATGAAATATTTACCTTTCTAAGGGGCACAGAATATATTGGTGAATCTTAAACTCTATGTAAGGGAAGCCCCCCAAAAGAGAGATGCAAATAGTAAAATTCCAGAATAATGTTATTGTACTGAGTGTAGACTGTGGGGGGTGGGAGTTAGTTGTCCTTACTCCGAGAATGCTTAATCTCGAGTGCCAAATCATATTTATTAAATATTTTTTAAATGCCTTACGGATTTCAAAGCCATAAAGCTTCTCTGCATCTCTAGGGATTAATGTCAGCATTTGGTATATTCTCAATCTGAGCTAATCACCAATCTGCCTATTTTGTAAAGAACTGTTCTTTTAGGGAGAAGAAAAAAATGACTGGAGAAGCTTTTTGTTCAACAAGTCGGTGTTTGCATGATTTACAGTATAATTAACCAGTCCTGTAGCACTGGCAGACCAGCTTCCTTCATTATTCATCATGTTTCCAGCAACTTTAGATCATCAGCTCTGCTGGGAGGAAATACCTCCTTCTTAGAGATGTAAAAATATTACATCCCTGATCATTCCCACAAGCAGAATGTGATCTATCCTTACATACCTATAGTTTCTCAAACCTAAGGGATCTTTTCCTCCCATTATTTTTGTACAACATTACTCATGGAGCTAAAATCTATTTAATGAATAAATATATAAAAATCCAGTACTAGAAATAATTTTGTTGTCTAATTGCTTATAATCACCAGAACACATTTGTTAAGATCTAATTGTGCTGATTAAAAGACTTGTAAATAACAAAATCTGGTGACTCAAAATCTAAAACAGAAACACCTATGCAGACAAATATGTAATGAACATCATTACAAAAACTACTTTAAATCTCTATATTAAAGCCTTACTAGGCATCTAACAGAAGCCCTGGTGGTGCAGTGATTAAAAGCACTTGACTGCTAACTGAAAGAAAGGTCAGCGGTTGGAACCCTCCAGCTGCTCACGGGAGAAAGATGTAAAGATTACAGCTTTGGAAACCCTATGGGGCAGCCTTGGAAACCCTATGAGGCAGTTCTCTTCTGTCCTATAAGATCGCTATGAGTTGGAATCTACTCAACTGCAGTAGATTTGGTTTGATTTTTTAGGTATCTAATGAAACTTCAAATGTGTTTATTTTTGGTCCAGTAATCCCACTTCTGAGCATTTACCTTGAATATATACCTCCAACAATATGAGAATACATATGCACAAGGTTATTTATTACATCACTGTTTGTATTTGCAAAATATTGGAGACAACCTAAATGCCCATAAAGAGAAGAGTGGTTGAGTAAACTGTGGCACACATATGGAATAGAGTACTATGCATGTGTAAAAAATAATGTGGAACATGTCTATGAACCGATAGGGAGTGAATTCTAGGATATATTATTCAGTGAAAAATAGCAAAGTACACAAAAAGGTATGCTACTTTTTGTGTAAGAGAGAAAGGGAAGTGAGAAAATACACGTGTCTGGTTTTTTTTACCAACAAGAAAAACATGAAGGATAAACCAGAAGCTAATGAGATTGTTACCTACAAGAGGTGGGTGGGAATGAGGTAGAAAGGCAGAATGAAGTCGGGATAGGGAGTGACCATTTGTCTTGAATATTTCTTTGTTGTTGTTGTAAAAATATATATAACACAACGGGAATATTCCTTTTTATATGATTCTATCTTTTGGAACCATATTAACATTTTATGTAAAAAAAAGAAATCAGCAAGAATGGGGGGGGGAACCCTAAAATGGAATACAAACAAATCAGTCTGTCTCAAATAAATAATATAATCACACTGAAAAGCAGAGGATGGGGAGAATTAACCTAACCCAAGTAACTTTAGAATATAATTTTTTCATTGTATACTCTCAGACTAAAGGAAAAAATGAACTGTAAAATGAATATTAAACTCTAGTGGGGTTGTTTTTTACAGTGGAGTTTTTTTCCCCCCAGCAATTCTAAAACTACTTTCTCTGTATTCTATGATTGGGCAAATAAGTAAATATAGATAATGGGATCAGGTTTCTAACTGATATAGAAGGAGGTTACAAATATGAAAAGGGGGAAGAGTTGAAGGAATCCTATAGTGTTGGATTAGAATTGGACATGACGGTATGAACTCATGGTTTTTAATACAGATAGATAGCTATGGATCTGTGTTTACGTGTGTGTTTATACATCTAAATATTCCCTAGCTCTGTTCACTGAGAAAGCCCAGAAGCGATGCCATCCCGGGAGCACTGAGCACACCTGGCCCCCAGATCTTAGTTTTTAAATTCCGTTTCTCAGTAAAAGCAACCAGAACTCTTTGGGAAATTGGCCAATTCTGGGGCTAGGACTGGGAAAGTACAAGATGAACTTTGAACATCTTATTATGCTAGAAAGTTAGGAAATTCTCAAAGAGTGATGGGAGCATGTCAAAATAACACAGAGTTATCCTGAAGGGGCTCCCAGTGGCCAAATCTGGGATAATTAAAGCATAAAAATAAATAATAATGGTAATGGGTTATAACTCATTGAATAAAATACTAATCCATAGGCATATAAATAATTAAAAGAATAATTAAATAAATGAGAAAGAAGAGGAAGTGAGTTCTTACAGTAGAATATCAGCTAAATAAACGTAGAAGGAATGATGGAATTAGAAGATCACTATTTGGCAACCATCATAGTAATAATTGAATCATCAGTAGATGGTAAAACTAGTGGGTAAAATCTGGATGAGAAACACAATATTTACAAAGTCATGAAGTATGTTCCCACAAAACATTTATTAATTAGAAAGAGAAAACTAGTAAATTTTCAGTGGAGAAACCTGGCAGATACCATGTTAATGAAATGATCAAAGCAAATGTCAATATTTGGGAAATCTGAGTGAAGGGTATACAGGAATTTTTTGTACTATTTTTACAGCTTTTCTGTAAATCTGAAATTATATCAAAATTAAAAAGTTAAAAGATAAGTAAGGCATTTCCAAGGAGTTTGCTGAGCTACAATCAAGACAGAGGCTGTGTAATCAATGTATAGCACGTTAATTCTGCCTGCCTCCTTAGCAGAACAGTTTATGGAAGGCCATAGTTTGCGGGTGGAGGTGAGAGGACAAAAACCTTAATATATAAGGTTTTTAGAAAAGATGTAAACCTGTTAGAAAAAAGTTTTTGATAGCTATTTTTAAAAAACTGTTACGTATCAGAGACAAATTCTTTGTTTCTAGTTGTTTTTTTAAAAAAAAAATGGATGAAGATTTCAAATCCCAGGAACCTAAAAATCTAGGAAATCAGAAAATAAAGGAGTGGACTCATTTCTGTTCTCCCAGGTACCCTATTGCCATCGAGTCGATTCTGACTCGTAGCAACCCTATAGGAGAGAGTAGAACTGCCCCATAGGGTTTCCAAGGCTCTAATCTTTTTTTTTTTCCCGTACAAAAATTTATACATACATTGTTATGTGACTCTAATTGCTCTCCCCATACTGTGACAGTACATTCCCTCTTTCCACCCCTGATTCCCCATGTCCATTCAACCAGCTCCTAACCCTCTCTGCCTTCCCATCTCACCTCTGGACAGAAGCTGCCCATTTAGTCTACCTGAGCTAAGAGGCAGCAGTATCACTTTATGTCCCACAGTCCAGTCCAATCCCTTTCTGAAGAGTTGGCCTCAGAAATTTAGTTCTGGGCTGATAGAGAATCCAGGGGCCATGCTTTCCAGGGTCCTCCAGTCTTAGTCAGACCGTTAAGTCTGCTCTTCTTACTAGAATTTGAGTTCTGCACCCCACCTTTCTCCTGCTCCATCCGGGACTCTCTGTTGTGTTTTCTGTCAGGGCAGTCATTGGTGGTAGCCAGGCACCATCTAGTTCTTCTGGTCTCAGGCTGATGAAGTCTCTGATTTATGTGGCCCTTTCTGTCTCTTGGGCTACTACTTTCCTTGTGTTTTTGGTGTTTTTCATTCTCCTTTACTCCAGGTGGTTAGGACCAATTGATGCATCTTAGATGGCTGCTTGCAAGCTTTTAAGACCTCAGACACCACTCACTAAAGTAGGATGCAGAACATTTTCCTGATAAGCTTTGTCATGCCAGTTCACCTAGATATCCCCTGGAAGCATGGTCCCCAGACCCCTACCACTGCTTCTCTGTCCCTCAAAGTGTTTGACTGTATTCAGGAAACTTCTTAGCTTTGGTTTAGTCCAGTTGTGCTGACTTCCCCTGTAGTCTGTGCTGTCCTTCCCTTCCCCTAAGATAATTCTTATCTACTATCTAGTTAGTAAATAACCCTCACCCTCTCTCCCTACCCTTGTAACCATCAAAGAATGTTCCGAGGCTCTAATCTTTATGGAAGCAGACTGCAACATCTTTCTGAGGAGCAGGTGGTGGGTTTGAACCGCCGACCTTTGGGTTAGCAGCCCCTGTGCCACCAGGGCTCCTCTCTTCCCAAATAGTGAATGTAAATAGAAACTTCTGATTATGATGGCAACTATAAAGTGTTGATATTTCTAATGCAGAGACATATCCCAAAACTTTTTTTCTACCACACAGAAATGAGTGTAAGATCATCAAAGAGAACTATCCTTGGTAATGACATAGTAATACTACTACTGCCACAATGTACTAGACACTATTCTAAATACTTTTCATATATTAACTCATTTAATCCTCACTGCAACCTATGAAGTAGATACTGTTACCAATCTCAGTTTACAGTTAAGAAAACTAAAGTCCCCAAACTTTCTCAGTTAACTGTGCTCTTAGCGTCTTAATAATTTTTTTCATGGCAACTCAACCCCCCAACCACAAAAAAAGCTAACAATTTCATTTATTAAGTTTTTAGGTCCAAATATCTTAATACATATTTATGACTTTATAAAATAGTAGCCGTTTGAAATAATACATATATACATGTAAGTCGATAAAAAAAATTTTTATTTCATTTTCAAATAATCACAACTGCTGGTATATAATGTGTGAGCCTGTTGGATGCTGCACAACTTCTCAAACCTTAGAATCAGATTGGACACTGCCACACTCATTTTCTCTTCCACATTGATGTTCATGCAATACTTGCTTTTTATCGCAGCAACTGCAGAAAACCTGGCTTTGGAAAGATATGATGGTATCAAAAGAGTAACAGTCTAAAGTTGAAACCATGATTTATCTTGTACTGATAGTCCATGCAGTTTCAGAGAGATGTTGAATATCACTGTTGCCTTGGGAAATTTTAAATATTCTGTGTTGCCTCTGGCACTCTGGGATGCCTTGGGGCACAGTTTGGGAACTGTCGGTCTTAACACAGAATTGTTCATCGGTTTTGGGGACAGAAATCTTGTGGGAAAACTAAGATCAGATTGCCATACTTGACATTACTTAATAAGTAGGGTGAATGTTAACAAATTGTATAAAGAGTTAATACATTAAAAATCTTACTCTCCATGTGTGTATCTTTTAAGTATATATATTTTATTTTGTTTTGTATGATTGGGGATGAACTTCTGTTCTGCAGACAGCAAAACAGAAACAGAATCAACTTGGAATAACAATAAAATTTTAACATCATATAGGTCAAAGGTAAATGCTTGCATTTAAGAAGTGGGAAGCAAAGACAGTAGACAATAAATGTTTCAACTGATAGTATATGTAATAAAAATATTTTATACTACTAAGTGCACAGGGTAAACTCAAGGAACATTGCAAGTTTAATCGAACCTCTCTTTTATGCAATTTTATTACTTGAAAATTTGAATGTTCAAAACAATTATACGAGGAAAGGTGATTATTTGCTTTACAAAAAATATGACATTCCTTGGTGTATTTAAAGTATCGTGTGGTTCACTGAAATTAAGACGTATGCCTAACTTTTTTGAACACAGTATTTTATAAAATTGGAACAAGTTCACAAGAGCCAAAGTGTGACCTTGAGTATATCCCACCTGAATTTAAAAACCACCTCAAGAATAGATTTGATGCATTGAATACTAATGACCGAAGACCAGATGAGTTTGGAATGATATCAAGGACATTAAACAAGAAGAAAGCAAGAGGTCATTAAAAAGAGAGGAAGAAAGAAAAGGCCAAAATGGATGTCAGAAGAGACTCTGAAACTTGCTCTTGAAGAACATAGAGTAGCTAAAGCAAAAGGAAGAAATGATGAAGTAAAAGGGCTGAACAGAAGATTTCAAAGGGCAGCTAGAGAAGACAAAGTAAAGTATTATAATGACACGTGCAAAGATCTGGAGACAGAAAATCAAAAGGAAAGAACACACTCAGCATTTCTCAAACTGAAAGAACTAAAAAAAATTCAAGCCTCACATTGCAATATTAAAGGACTCTGGGGAAAATACTAAATGACGCAGGAAGCATCAAAAGAAGATGGAAGGAATATGCAGAGTAACTGTATCAAAAAGAATTGGTGGACATTCAACCATTTCAGGAGGTAGCATATGATCAAGAACTGATGGTACTGAAGGAAGAAGTCTAAGCTGCACTGAAGGCATTGGCAAAAAACAGGTTCCAGGAATTGACGGAATACCAATTGAGATGTTTCAACAAATGCATACAGTGCTGGAAGTGCCTACTCGTCTATGCCAAGAAATTTGGAAGACAGCTACATGGCCAACCGACTGGAAGAGATACATATTTGTACCCATCCCAAAGAAAAGTGATCCAACAGAATGTGGAAATCATCGAACAATATCATTAATATCACATGCAAGTAAAACATTGCTGAAGATCTTTCAAGCTGCATTCAGAAGAGGGTGTGGAACAAGAGATATCATTGCGGATGTCAGATGGATCCTGGCTGAAAGCAGAGCTTACCAGAAAGATTTTTACCTGTGTTTTATTGACTATGCAAAGGCATTTGACTGGGTGGAGCATAACAAATTATGGATAACATTGCGGAGAATGGGAATTCCACAACACTTAATTGTGTTCATATGGAGCCTGTAGATAGACCAAGAGGCAGTCATTCAAACAGAACTGTGTGGTTTAAAGTCAGGAAAGGTGTGCGTCAGTGTTGTATCCTTTCACCATACTTATTCAGTCTGTATGCTGAGCAAATAACCCGAGAAGCTGGACTATATGAAAAAGAACGTGGCACCAGGATTCAAGGAAGACTCTTTAACGACTTGTGATATGCCGATGATACAACCTTGCTTGCTGAAAGTGAAGAGGACTTGAAGCACTTACTGATGAAGATCAAAGACTGCAGCCTTCAGTATGGATTACACCTCAACATAAAGAAAACAAAAATCCTCACAACTGGACCAATAAGCAACATCATGATAAATGGAGAAAAGATTGATGTTGTCATGGATTTCATTTTGCTTGGATCCACAATCAATACGCATGGAAGCAGCAGTCAGGAAATCAAATGGCACATTGCATTGGGCAAATCTGCTGTAAAAGATCTCATTAAAGTGTTAAAAAGCAAAAGTGTCACTTTAGGGACGAAGGTATGCCTGACCCAAGCCATGGTGTTTTCAGTTGTCTCATAAGCATGTGAAAGCTGGACAATGAATAAGGAAGACTGAAGAAATTTGATGCCTTTGAATTATGGTGTTTGGTGAAGAATATTGAATATACCATGGACTTCTGGAAGAACAAACAAGTCTATCTTGGAAGAAGTACATCCAGAATGCTTCTTAGAAACAATGATGGTGAGACTTCATCTCACATGCTTTGGACATGTTATCAGGAGGGACCAGTCCCTGGAGAAGGACATCATGCTTGGTAGAGTAGAGGGTCAGCAGAAAAGAGGAAGACTCTCAATGTAATGGATTGACACAGTGGCTGCATCAATGGACTCAAGCATAACAATGATTGTGAGGATGGCACAGGACAGGACAGTGTTTCGTTCTGTTGTACATACGGTCACTATGAGTTGGAACTGACTAGATGGCACCTAAAAACAACAACATTTTATAAAACAAGGAACCTTGGTGGTGCAAAGATTAAAAGCACTCGGCTGCTAACCAAAAGGTTGGTGGTTCAGACCTACCCAGCAGCTCTGTGGGAGAAAGACCTGGTGTCTTAGGCTGGGTTCTCTAGAGAAGGAAAACCAGTGAAGCATATATATATATATATGAACCCTGGTAGTGCAGTGGTTAAGAGCTATGGCTGCTAACTGAAAGACCAGCAGTTCATATCCACTGGCTGCTCCTTGGAAACCCTACGGGGTAGTTCTTCTTTGTCTTATAGGGTCGCTAAGAGTTGGGATCAACTCAGTGGCGATGGGTTTGGTTTTTTGTTTTTTTTTAGAGAGAGAGAGAGAGATTTATCTCACGGAAATGGCTCATGCGGTTGTAGAAGCTGACAAGTCCCAAGTGTGTGAGTGAAACATCAGGCTGGAGGCTTCTTCTGACTCATGTAGCTGCAGGAGCTGATGAAGTAAAGATCGGCAGGTCAGATGGCAGGCTGCTGGCTGAAGTCCCAAGAGTTGGAGGTCAGATGATGATGAGCTGGATGCAGGCTCCAGAGCAAGCAAAAGCCAGCAAACTTTGCCAGAATGTCCATATATGTTGCATGCAGGCCACACCCCCAAGGAAACTCCCCTTACAACTGATTTGCTGATCACATCAGATCACATCATGGAGGCGATTACATTATATCACAAAATAGAGGATAACTGCGTTATATAACTGCCAAATTACATCATATGTAACTGCCAAAATACAACATTGCATAACTGCCAAGCCACTGAGCATCATGGCCCAGCCAAGCTGACACACCACCTTAACTATCACACTTGATGATCTGCTTCTGTAAAGATTACAGCCAAGAAAACCCCATGGGGCAGTTCTACTCTGTCACATGGGGTTGCTATGTGTCAGAATCGACTCTATGGCACCCAACAACAACAACATCTTATAAGACATCCCTTTGTTGGAAACTAGCAATCCTACACATCAAAATAAAAAAGAAGAAAAACATAAAGACTCAGCAAATACAAATCAACAACAGTGAAAAAGATGAAAAGAAACTAATATAAAGAAAAATGACTCAGCACAGAAAATTAAGTGGAACAAAGAAACTGTCAACAACAACACACACACACACAAAAAAAAATCAAAATGACAGTACTAAACACATACCTATCAATAATTACACTGAATGTAAATGGACAAAATGCACCAATAAAGAGACAGAGAGAGACAGAGTAGATAAAAAAACACGATCCATCTGTATGCTACCTACAAGAGACACACCTTAGACTCAAAGACCCAAACTAAAACTCAAAGGATGGAAAAAATATATCAAGCAAACAACAATCAAAAAAGAGCGGGAGTGGCAATATTAATCTCTGAAAAAATAGACTTTAAAGCACAATCCACCACGAACGATAAGGAAGGACACTATATAATGATTAAAGGATCAATACACCAGGAGGACATAACCATAATAAATATTTATGCACCCAATGACAAGGCTCAAAAATACATAAACTCTTACAACATTGAAAAGAGAAATAGACAGCTCCACTATAATAGTAGGAGACTTTAACACACTGCTTTTGGTGAAGGACAGAACATCCAGAAAGAAGTTCCATAACGACATGGAAGATCTAAATGCCACAATCAACCAACTTGATCTCAAGACATATACAGAACACTTCACCCAAAAGCAGCCAAGTATACTTTCTTTTCCAATGCACATGGAACTTTCTCCAGAATAGACCACATATTGGGCCTCAAAGCAAGCCTTAACAGAATCCAAAACATCAAAATATTACAAAGCATTTTTTCTGACCATAAAGCCATAAAAGTAGAAATCAGTAACACAAAAAGCAAAGAAAAAAAATCAAATACATGGAAACTGAACAACACCTTGCTCAAAAACTACTGGGTTATAGAAGAAATTAAGGATGGAATAAAGAAATTCATAGCATCAGATGAGATTGAATCACATCCTACCAGAACCTTTGGGACACAGCAAAAGCAGTGCTCAGTGGTCAATTTGTAGCAATAAATGCACACATCCAAAAAGAAGAAAGGGCCAAAATCAAAACATTAACCCTACAACTTGGGCAAATAGAAAGACAGCAGCAAAAGAAGCCCTCGGGCACCAGAAAAAAGGAAATAATAAAAATCAGAGCAGAATTAAATGAAATAGAGACTAGAAAAACAATTGAAAGAGTTAACAAGAGCAAAAGTTGGTTCTTTGGAAAGATCAACAAAATCATTAAACCACTGGCAAAACTGACAAAAGAAAAACAGGAGAGGAAGCAAATAACCCAAATAAGAAATGAGATGGGTGATATCACAACAGACCCAAGTGAAATTAAAAGAATACCATGAAAAATTGTATTCCAACAAATTGGAAAACCTAGAGGAAATGGACGAATTTCTAGAAACATACTACCTACCTAAACTAACACAAACAGAGGTAGAACAACTAAATAAACCTATAACAAAAGAAGAGATTGAACAGATAATTAAAAAAACTCCCAACCAAAAAAAAAAAAAAAAAGCCCTGGCCCTGACAGCTTCACTGGAGAATTCTACCAAACTTTCAGAGAAGAGTTAACACCAGTACTACTAAAGGTATTTCACAGCATAGAAAAGGATGGAATACTCCCAAACTCATTCTATGAAGCCAGCATAACCCTGATACCAAAACCAGGTAAAAACACTACAAAACAAGAAAATTACAGACCAATATCCCTCATGAACATAGACACAAAAAATCCTCAACAAAATTCTAGCCAATAGAATTCAACAACATATCAAAAAAATAATTCACCATCACCAAGTGGGATTCATACCAGGTATGCAGGGATGGTTCAACATTAGAAAACCAATCAATGTAGTCAATCACCTGAATAAAACAAAAGATAAGAACCACATGATCTTATCAATTGATGCAGAAAAGGCATTTGACAAAGTACAATACCCATTCATGATAAAAACTCCCAACAAAATACGACTAGAAGAGAAATTCCCCAGCATAGTAAAGGGCCCTTATACAAAGCCAACAGCCAACATCATCCTAAATGGAGAGAATCTGAAAGCATTCCCCTTGAAAATGGGAATCAGACAAGGATGCCCTTTGTCACCACTCTTATTCAACATTGTGCTGGAGATCCTGGCCAGGGCAATAAGGCAAGAAAAAGAAATAAGGGCATCCAGATTGGTAAGAAAGAAGTAAAAGTATCCCTATTTGCAGATGATATGATCTACACAGAAAACCCCAAAGAATCCCCAAGAAAACTACTGGAACTAATAGAAGATTTCAGCAAAGTGTCAGGATACAAGATAAACATACAAAAATCAGTTGAATTCCTCTACACCAACAAAGAGAACTTCGAAAAGGAAATCACCAAATCAATAGTATTTATAGTAGCCCCCAAGAAGATAAAATACTTAGGAATAAATCTAACTAGAGACATAAAAGACCTATACAAAGAAAACTACAAGACACTACTGCAAGAAACAAAAACAGACCTGCATAAGTGGAAAAACATACCTTTCTCGTGGATAGGAAGACTCAATGTTGTGAAAATGTCAATTCTACCCAAAGCGATCTACAGATACAATGTAATCCTGATCCAAATTCCAACGGCATTTTTTTTAATGAGATGGAGAAACAAATCACCAGCTTCATATGGAGCGGGAAGAGCCCTGGATAAGTAAAGCATTACTGAAGAAGAAGAACAAAGTGGGAGGCCTCACACTACCTGATTTTAGAACCTGTTATACTGCCACGGTAGTTAAAACAGCCTGGTACTGGTACAACAACAGATATATAGCCCAATGGAGCAGAATTTAGAATCCAGATGTAAATTCATCCACCTGTGAGAAGCTGATATTTGACAAAGGCCCAAATTCCATTAAATGGAGAAAAGATAATCTCTTTAACAAATGGTGCTGGCATAACTGGATATCCATCTGCAAAAAAATGAAACAAGACCCATACCTCACACCATGTACAAAAGCTAACTCAAAGTGGATCAAAGACCTAAAAATAAAATCTAAAACAATAAAGATCATGAAAGAAAAAATAGGGACAACACTAGGAGCCCTGATACATGGCATAAACAGAATACAAAACATAACTAACAATGCACAACACCAGAAGAGAAGCTAGATAACTGGGTGCTCCTAAAAATCAAACCCTTATGCTCATCAAAAGACTTCACCAAAAGACTAAAAAGACAACTACAGACTGGGAAAAAATTTTTGCCTACGACATACCTGATCAGGGTCTAATCTCTGAGATCTACAAGATACTGCAAAACCTCAACAACAAAAAGACAACCCAATTAAAAAGTGGGCAAAGGATATGAACAGGCATTTCAACAAAGAAGACATTCAGGTGGCTAACAGATACATGAGGAAATGCTCATGATTACTAGCCATTAGAGAAATGCAAATCAAAACTACCGTGAGATACCATCTCACCTCAACAAGGCTAGCATTAATCCAAAAAACAGAAAATAATAAATGTTGGAGAGGTTGTGGAGACACTGGAACACTTATACACTGTTGGTGGGAATGTAGAATGGTACAACCACTTTGGAAATCAATTGGGCACTTCCTTAAAGAGCTAGAAATAGAAGCACCACACAATCCAGCAATCCCACTCCTTGGAATATATTCTAGAGAAATAAGAGCCATCACACAAATAGACATACGTACACCCATGTTCATTGCAGCACTGTTCACAATAGCAAAAAGATGGAAACAACCTAGGTGCCCATCAACAGACGAATGAATAAACAAATTATGGTATATTCACACAGTGGAATACTACAAAACAGTAAGATCAATGGTGAATCTGTGAAACATCTCACAACATGGATGCATCTGGAAGGCATTATGCTGAGTGAAATAGTTGTTGTTTATTGTTAGGTGCTGTTGAGTCGGTTTCAACTCACAGTGACCCTGTGAACAACAGAACAAAACACTGCCCCGTCCTGTGCCATCCTCACAATCGTTGTTATGCTTGAGCCCATTGTTGCAGCCACTGTATCAGTCCATCTCATTGAGGGTCTTCCTTTTTTTCACTGACCCTCTACTTTACCAAGCATGATGTCCTTCTCTAGGGATTGATCTCTCCTGACAACATGCCATCCTTGCTTCTAAGGAGCATTGTGGTTGAACCTCTTCCAAAACAGACCTGTTCGTTCTTCCATGGTATGTTCAATATTCTTCGCCAACACCACAATTCAAAGGCGTCAGTTCTTCTTCTGTCTTCCTTATTCATTGTCCAGCTTTCGCATGCATATGAGGCAATTAAAAACACCATGGCTAGAGTCAGGCACACCTTAGTCCTCAAGGTGACATCTTTGCTTTTCAACACTCTGAAGAGGTCTTTTGAAGCAGATTTGCCAAGGCAATGCATCTTTTGATTTCTTGACTGCTGCTTCCATGAGTGTTGATTGTGGATCCAAGTAAAATGAAATCCTTGACAATTTCAGTCTTTTCTCTCCTTATCATGATGTTGCTTATTGGTACAGTTGTGAGGATTTTTATGTTGAGGTGTAATCCATACTGAAGGCTGTGGTCTTTGATTTTCATCAGTAAGTGCTTCGAGTTCTCTTCACTTTTAGCAAGCAAATTTGTGTCATCTCAGCCCCGTAAAACCAAATGAGACTAACGAGGTACAGTACACCAGTGACAAGGGCCAGAAGGCAGAAGGGGACAAGGAAGCTGGTGATAGGGAACCCAAGGTTGAGTAAGGATATTGTTGATGTGTTGTGAGATTGTTAACCATTGTCCTAGGGCAACATTTGTAGTAACTGTTAAATGAGAAACTATTTTGTTCTGTAAGCCTTCATCTTAAGTGAGAATAACAGCACAATTCGAAGAGCGTAGTCAATGTCACTGAACTGTGCATGTAGAAATTTTTGAAATGGTGTATCTCTGGCTATGTGTATTTTCACCAAAAATAAAAGGTTGGGAAGTTAGAGGGTTGACATGTTGTGGGGTTGTTAACCAATGTCATAAAACAATATGTGTACTACTGTTTCATGAGAAACTATTTGTTCTGTAAGCCTTCACCTGAAGTACAATAAAAAAATAAAAAAGGTAAAACCAAAAAAAAAAAAAATTTTGTGTCACCTGCATAATGCAGGTTGTTAATGAGTTGTCCTCCAATCCTGATGCCCTGTTCTTCATATAGTCCAGCTTCTGGGGTTATTTGCTCAGCATACAGATTGAACAGGTATGATGAAAGGATACAACCCTGATGCACACCTTTCCTGACTTTAAACCATGAAGCATCCCCTTTTTCTGTCTGAACAACTACCTCTTGATCTATGTACAGGTTCCTCATGAGCACATTTTTTGCAATGTTATCCATAATTTGTTATGATCCATGGAGTCGAATGCCTTAGCATAGTCAATAAAACACAGGTAAACATCTTTCTGGTATTCTCTGCTTTCAGCCAGGATCCATCTGACATCAGCAATCATGTTCCTGGTTCCACGTCCTCTTCTGAATCCGGCCTGAATTTCTGGCAGTTCCTTGTTAATACACTGCTGCAGCTACTTTTGAATGATCTTCAGCAAAATTTTATTTGCATGTGATATTAATGATATTGTTCGACCATTTCTGCTTTTGATTGGATCACCTTTCTTGGGAATAGGCATAAATATGGATCTCCAGTCAGTTGGCCAGGTAGCTGTCTTCCAAAGTTCTTGGCATAGACGAGTGAGCACTTCCACTGCTGCATCTGTTTGTTGAAACATCTCAGGTGACATTCTGTCAATTCCTGGAGCCTTGTTTTTCACCAATGCCTTCAGTGCAGATAGGACTTCTTCCTTCAGTACCATTGGTTCCTGGTCATATGCTACCTCTTGAAATCGTTGAATGTCAACCAATTCTTTTTGATATAATGCCTCTGTGTATTCTTTCCATCTTCTTTTGATGTTTCCTGCGTCATTTAATATTTTCCCCCATGGTCTCCTTCACTATTGCAACTCAAGGCTTGAATTTTTTCTTCATTTCTTTCAGCTTGAAAAATGCTGAGCGTGTTCTTCCTTTTTGGTTTTCTATCTCCAGCTCTTTGCACATGTCATTATAATGCTTTGTCTTCTTGAGCCACCATTTGAAATCTTCTGTTCAGTTATTTTACTTCATCATTTCTTCCTTTTGCTTTAGCTACTCGATGTTCAAGAGCAAGTTTCAGTGTCTCTTCTGACACCCGTTTTGGCCTTTTCTTTCTTTCCTGTCTTTTTAATCATCTCTTACTTTCTTCATGGATGATGTCCTTGATGTCATTCCACAGCTCGTCTGGTCTTCGGTCATTAATGTTCAACACGTCAAATCTGTTCTTGAGGTGGTCTCTAAATTCAGGTGGAATATACTGAAGGTCATATGTTGGCTTTTGTGGACTTGTTCTAATTTTCTTCAGTTTCACCTTCAGCTCCCATATGAACAATTGATGGTCTGTTCCGCAGTTGGGCCCTGGGCTTGTTCTGACTGATGATACTGAGCCTTTCCATCATCTCTTTCCACAGATGTAGTCGATTTGATTCCTGTGTATTCCATCTGGTGAGGTCCATATGTATAATCGCCGTTTATGTTGGTGAAAAGAGGTATTTGAAATTAAGAAGTCGTTGGTCTTGCAAAATTCTGTCATGCGATTTCTGGCATCGTTTCTATCACAAAGACCATATTTTCCAACTACTGATCCTTCTTCTTTGTTTCCAACTTTCACATTCTAATCACCAGTAATTATCAATGCATCCTGATTGCATGTTCGATCAATTTCAGACTGCAGAAGCTGGTAAAAGTCTTCAATTTCTTCATCTTTGACCTTAGTGGTTGCTGCGTAAATTTGAATAATAGTCGTATTAACTGGCCGTCCTTGTAGGTGTATGGACATTATCCTATCACTGATAGCACTGTACTTGAGGATAGATCTGGAAATGTTCTTTTTGACTATGAATGCAACACCATTCCTTTTCAAGTTGTCATTTCCGGCATAGTAGACCATATGATTGTCTGGTTCAAAATGGCCAATACCAGTCCATTTCAGCTCACTAATGCTTAGGATATCAATGTTTATGCATTCCATTTCATTTTTGATGATTTCCAATTTTCCTAGAGTCACAGCAACACGCAAGCCCCCACAGTATGACAAACTGACAGAGACGTGGCGGGAGTGAAATTAGTGAGTCGCAAATTAGTCAGTGGCAAAAGGACAGATATCGTATGAAACCACTATTATAAGAACTCAAGAAAAGGTTTAAACACAGAAGGAAGCATTCTTTGATGGTTACGAGGGTGGGGAGGGAGGGAGAGAGGAATTCACTAACTAGATAGTAGACAAGAATTATCTTAGGTCAAGGGAAGGACGACACACAGTATAGGAGAAGTCAGCACAACTGGACTAAGCCAAAAGCTAGGAAGGTTCCTGAACACAACCAAATACTTCAAGGCACATAGTAACAGGGGCAGGGTCCTGGGGACCATGGTTTCAGGGGATACCTAGGTCAATAGGCATAACAAAGTTTATTAAGAAAATGTTCTGCATCCCACTTTGGTGAGAGGCATCTGGGTTCTTAAAAGCTTTTGAGTGGCCCTCTAAGATGCATCAATTGGTCCCAACCCACCTGGAACAGAAGGGAATGAAGAACACCAAAGACACAAGGAAAATATTAGCCCAAAAGACAGAAAGGGCCACATAAACCAGAGATTCCATCAGTCTGATACCAGAAGATCTAAATGGTGCTCAGCTACCACCGGTTGCTGCCCTGATGGGGAAACAGCAGAGAGTCCCTAATGGAGCAGGAGAAAAATATGATGCAGGACTCAAATTCACGTAAAAAGACCAGACTTAATGGTCTGACTGAGACAAGAGGAACCCCAGAAGAGATGGCCCCTGAACTCTCTGTTAACACAGAAATAAAACCATTCCTGAAGCCAACTCTTGAGACAAACATTAGACTGGACTATAAAACATAAAGTAATACTTGTGAAGAAAATGCTTCTTAGTTCAAGTAGATACACGAGACTAAATGGGCAGCTCCTGTCCAGAGGTAGAATGAGAAGGCAGAAAGGGATAGGAGATGGTTGAATGGACATGGGAAACTGAGGGTGGAAAGGAGGGAGGCTGTGCTGTCACAGCATAGGGATTGCAACTAGGGTCACATAACAATGTGTATATAGATGTTTGTATAAGAAATTAACTTGAGCTGTAAACTTCCACCTAAAGCATAGTAAATATATATATATATATATAACATAAATCCCTTTGATTTTTCGTGTTGCCTCTTGAGTTTCCTGTCTTTTAGGAGGACAGGGAGCAAAACATACATCTCCTGATCTCCTTTTTCCTAAAAGAGAAAATGAGACACAAAAAGAACCAGTGAATTTTTTAGCATCACACAGTAGGAAATTAAAAAGCATCTGGGTTATAAAAAAATCATGTAATAAGTACCTAACAGCTGCAAGTTCTTTTCACAATAAAGTGATGGTATATAATAATAAATAAAATTAAAAGTGCCTATTTCTACATGATCTTGTGTTAGCATATGTGATTTTTACCGGAGATTTTAAGTCTCTGCTGACTCTACTGATACAGTCAAGATTATGCCAGCATATATATTATGCCATGTGATGTGGTTGAAATAGGCTTAATAACAGATGGAAGAAAATGGTTACTCCTGTCTTACTCCCGTAACTAATATAAAGGTTCACTTTAGATTAGTGTCAGAATCAATTTAATGGCACCCAACAACAAAACAACTTCAGCTTATATTAATAGCATGAAGAATTTTAAAAGTTTCACTTTGCCATCATCATTTTAATGACAGATTGACCAAACAAAGATGGAGTTCCCAGAGCTTTGAGTCATCTTTGCAAAATTATTTAGCCCATGTTGAAATATCTTCCTTAGGTCTTCCATTGTTTTAATTATAGAGCAATTATGGAGCATTGCCTCCTATGGCCAGTTAGCTGGGTGCTACCACCTTTCTTTTCACTGCTCAGGCTCACTGAATACCTGGGATTGTCTAAGCTAGAAATAAAGGCATTTCCCTGGGTCCTTGGGAGAAGCAGGGAGATCTAAGATAATTTTGATGGAGAAGGGATCTTTTTATAGATCTGAATACTAGAGAAGGTACCCTGAACAATTATCTTCAGGGCTGTGAGCCATAGCTTACTATCTAATGTTTCATTTAAATACGATGATGAATTAGCTGCAAAAAAGTATGGGGAGGCATGTGAAAGGATTTGTATAACAAAGAACCATAAATCATCTCTGGTAATGTGGGCCCCCTATCACTCAGCCTGTAGTCTTGTCAGAGAAGCTGCAGGGAAAGATGAGAGGGAAAGGGTCTTCCAGCTGCAAGGCTGCAGCATCCTCCAAACCAGCAAGACCATTTACCCCAACCAAATCCTTCCTGAGGTATCATTCATTTATTCATTTAGGAGATATATATAGAGAGTGTCTTCTATATGTGATGTACTGTTCTAGATGCTGTTGGAGGTGGAAAGAGGAAGATGGGGGGAGTAGTACCAAGATGACTAAGATACAGTACCCACCTTACTATTTTTCCCCCGGCCTTACTGTTTATTAGACATGTTTATGACAAGGATCATACTTTCTTCTATAGCATCAACATTGATAGAGATATGCCTCACTTTATGAAACAGATGTATTTCTGAGCCTTTTTGGCATTAAAGTGAATTTTGGTCAATTGGTGGTGCAGTGATTAAGAGCTCAGGCTACTAACCTAAAGAATGGCAGTTCAAGTCCACCATCCACTCCTTGGAAACTATATGGGGCAGTTCCACTCGGTAATCCAGGGTCACTATGAGTTGGAATTGACTTAATGGCAACGGGTTATATTCTCCATAAAGCTGTCCCTGTTACCCTCAATTGGAATTAATTTCCTCCTTCCCTATGCTCCTGTAGCACTCTCTTTGTGTATACACCTCATCTTCAGTAGGCTTTCTCAAGGCAGCTATCATGGAGTGGAAGAACATGAGCTCTGGAGCCAAACAGGCTCAAATTAAAATTTCAGCTCTACCACTTACTAGCTATGTATGATCTGGGTTATTTTCTTAACCTCTGTAAGCCTCAGTTTCCTCATCTGTAAAATGGGGGATAATGATAATTCCTGTTTATTGGGACTTTGTGAAGATTAAGTGAAATAAGGTATGTCTGCATTTAGAAAAATGCCAGAAATATAGTACTCATTCAGTAGTTCTGCTCTGTCCTTAAGGGTCACTAGGAGTCAGAATCAACTTGACGGCAACGGGTTTGGTTTTGGTTTATTCAGTAGTTGTTAATTATTGCAGTTAGGTGGTTTACAGATGGTCATCTCACTAGTGAAGAAACTGAGGCTCATAAAAGTTAAATAAGTATAACTTGGAGGAAGTAGAGTACTACAGCTAAAACTCTAGAGTTAAGTATATCTTGTTCAAATTCCTGTTCTAACATTTACTATTTATACAACCCTGTGCAAATAATTTATCTTCTCTTGGCCTTCATTACTTTATTTCTAAAATGGGGATGATAATTGATAACACTATCTACCTCACCGATTGTTATGAAAATTAAAAGAGATGATGTGTGTAAAGTGCATGGCACATAGAGCACACTCAGAAAGCAGGAGCTACTATTATTACTAAAAGTTACCCAGTCAGCAAGTGGCAGGACCTGGATTTTAATCCAGTGGGTCTGACTTGCAGGTAGGTGCTTGTCCCTTTCTAATAAACTCATCACTAGCGGTTTTTCTCTCCAAGTTGGAATTCCAAAGAGTTATCAGATGCTATCAACATTTGAAAGACTTTTTAAGTGCAATAAAGTACATTTTCAGGGCAGTGAAACTATTCTATATGGTACTGTAATGATAGACGTATGACATTATGTGTTTGTCAAAACCCATAGGACTGTACATTGCAGAGTGAACCTTAATGTAAACTAAGGATTTTAGTTAATAATAAAGTACCAATCAATATTGGTTCATCAATTGTAACAAATATACTATAGGAATGAAAGATGTCAATCATAGGAGAAACAGTGTCCAGGGGGGTGGAGGTATATGGAAACTCTTGTTACTTTGCACAATTTTTCTGTAAACCTAAAACTTCTCTAAAAATAAAGTCTTAAAAAATTAATTGATTTTCCTTTTTTGGTGTTTGCTTTATATTTACTTATAAATGTTCACACATCTATAATTTTGAATTAGCCTTTACCCAGTCTCAAATAAAAGCATACATTTTTTCTTTCAACCTTAAGAGGAATAACCAACCACTGCCTTCACCAACATGGACTTTTCAAAACACTTGCCTTTGAAAGAAATCATTATATGGAATTTCTTGTGATGAATGGGCTCAGAACATCCAGTGGCTAAAAACCTGTTTGTCCAATAAAACCCAGGTGAAAAGGAAAAGCAAAATCATGCCTCAGTCCTCCCAGCAAGCCCTGCCTTGGAATACTGCCCCTCTCACTCCCCCCTCCAAGACGCATGAGAGCCCAGGGTCAAGGAGTGGTGACCACATTAGCAACAAGGGCAGCAGAGAGAGGAGACAAAAGAACAGAAAGTGGAGGCGGCTGGCTGAATGCCTGAGCATGTTTCTTTGCTGAAAGAGAATGGCAGGACTGCGATTCAAACAGAGAGAGGAGGGTGGAGGGGGAAGAGGACAGCTAATGGATGGGGTGGCCCAGCAGGGGTCAGAGGTCATGAGGGCACTGAGTGAACTAATTGGCCACTCTGTGCATATTCACTTTCTGCTTCTAACCTACAGCTGGGCCTTGAGAGAAAGGCCTGGGGTGAAACTACCTTTATTTATTTATGCCCCGAGTTTGAGATCAGCTGGTGAAAAGCAGCTAAAGCTGAAAAGGAAGACAAGAACCTCTTTTTCTTCTCCAGAAACATCTGACCAGGAGCAACTTTCTGCAAAGGAAAAATGCTAAGGATTCAGGAAACCACCTTATTCACTCATTCATTCACTGATGCATTTCATCATCACCGTCATCATCATCATCATCATCATCCCCACATGTTAATTGGATGCCCCAAGAACTAGTTTAGCACATCACAGATGGGAATGAATTACAGACACCTTCAGCTTGGAACATAGATTATCAGAGTTAGACATGGGCCTAAGGGATCATCTAGTCCAGTTCCCTTGTTTTATATTTGAAGAAATGAGGAAAGCAACTTCGATAAGTTCACAGAGAAGGAGGCAGAAAAGGGAGCAGAACACAGGTCTTCTCACTCCCAGTTCAGAGATTTTTCCATTACATACTTCTCAGAAACACACTAACTTTGAAAACTTGAACAACAGGTGCAGTTAACAGCTCAGCCTATGGATCAGCCTGGGCTGGGATGCTGGCTACTAGTTCTGTGACCAGAAGATAGTTACTTAAGCTTTCAAAGCTTCAGTTTGCTCATCTGTAGAAAGACAGGGTTGCAATATGGCTTAAATGTGAGATAAATACGTGTAAAGAGCACAATGCTTCAACAAATGTTAACTATTACTGTTGCTATTACTTTATAGCCCAGTATAGGCGGTGCTTATGATGATAAATATGTAACATAATAAATCCAACTCTGTCTTCCCTATAGTCTCCATGGACTTTCCATTCTAAGATGAAAACCCTCATTCCTCCTCAGTAAGAGACCAATGAGGAGGAAAACTTTAGAGCCCTGTCTGAACTTCCTACAGAGCTGACCAAATTCAGAATGAGCTGTCTTGTAATGAGTCAATAATGCATGCAAAGGGCTTAGAAAAGTTCCAGACACATAGTTAACACTCAATAAGGGTTGACTGTTATGACTGGGAAGGAGGGAGTTCTTTGTCACTGCAGGGCTTACCCTTTGTGAGGGATGTTGTAAGGGAGATTCATGGATCAGATGGAGGTTGGACAAGATGAGGTCTGGGTTCTGCAACTTTTTAACCTTTGTGTAGTTTAATCCTTTTAGGACTGAATTATTTTTTATACATGTCTCCTTCAGACGGCAGCACGTGCTATAAATGGGACACTAGCATCCCAAGAACTGCGAGAGGCAAAGAATATAAGTGGGACTTGTGTTTCCCAGTGATCAAACAGCAGCACGTACTGTAAGTGGGGCACTAGCAGCCCAAGAAACCCAAAAATTCAAAACTTTAAGTGGGCCTTATGTGTCTCAGGGATGGCTAGCTCTTCCTAGAGTTCTGAAGCAGACCTTCACCCTGGTACCATTGCACATGGATTCTGGATCAGATAAATAGATGAAAATGGAGAAGAGACATATTGAGGACATCTATGAACATTGACTCTCCCATCCCACAGTAGGGCTTTACTTTATGGACGCCATAGGGTCACAGAGTGGAGACCATGAGCTTCTACGCAAAATTTAATTTTGAAACTCTCTTTTGTCACCTGCTCTTCCCACTTTGTGTTTTCATTCATTCATTCATTTATTATTGAAGTATAATTTACAAACAATAAAATGACAAGTCTTCAGTGTTCAGTTCAATGAATTTTGACAATTGTGTACATTCGTGTAACCTCCACTCAAGAAATAGAACATTTTCTATCACCCTAGAAAGTCCCCCTGTGCTCCTTTCCAGTCAATCCCCAAATCCCCTTTTGCTCTCCTCGTAGGCAAACACTTTCTGACTTCTATCACCATAGATTAGTTTTGCCTGTTGTCGGATTTCACATTCTTTTGTATCTGGCTTTTTCCATAAACATGTTTTTGAGATTCATTCACATTGTTACATGTATCAGAAGTTATTGTGTATACTACTCCATTGTATGAATATACCATAATTTATCCATTTTCACGTAACGTACATTTCAGTGATTTCCAGTTTCGGGCTGTTATGAATAAGGCTGTTATGATCATTCTTACAGATTTTCCTGAGCCCCTTTGCATTTACATTTTAATGATAAGGTATATACAGAATAGTTTGCAGAATATTACAGGTAGTCATGTATCCACTACCCAGATTTAATAAAAACTAACATTTTGCCATATTCAGTTGTCCTTTAAGAGATGTTACAGATTTAGTTGAAGCTCACTTTGTCCCACTCCCCTCTCCATTTTTACATGTTTACTACATATACATATATTCATAAATAATATATATTTTATGTACGGATGGATCAATTTTCATCTAATATGCTGGACACTTAATGGGCCCTTTCCATTTGGAAAGTCATGTTTTTTACTTCTGAGAAATTTTTCTTGGATTATTTATCTAACATTTTCCTCTAGTCTGTTTTCTCTGTTCTCTCTGAAACTCCTATTGTTCAGATATTGGACCTCCTGGATTGGACCTTTTATTTTATTTTCTCTTATTTTACTTTTGAGAAACAGTTTTAATTCTCCTGGAATCCATTTCCCTGAGATCTTTTGAACCTTGAGCCTGGAGAAAACTGGTTTCCTAAAGCCAGCTTTAAGTCAAACAGTAGCCTAGTGAGTAGCTTAGTGAAGACTGTTTTGCCTTAGGCATTGGGCTTTTTTGAAGAATCCTCTATGTGCAGTCAGTTTCGAGAAACAGAAACTTCAGGGTCAGGCTGGAAACTGTGTTTTAGGGTAAATTATTATATAAACACACTGTTCTGGCCCCGTTTCCATGGCAATATCGATAACATGGGGTATAAGAATCTTCGAAGTTCTTTAATACTTGGAACATTGTTGAATCCCTAGTTGAAGTGTTGGAGCCCAGGTGGTGTAGTGGTTAAGAGCTTTGGCTGCTAACCAAAAGGTTGGCAGTTCAAATCCACCAGCTGCTCCTGGGAAACCCTGTGGGGCAGTTCTACTCTGACCTATAGGGTCGCTATGAGTTGAAATCAACTCGATGGCAATGGTTTTGGTTTTTTTTTTTGTTCGTTTGTTTAGTCGAAATGTTAGCCCAATTTGCAAATTGTATACTAAATAAACTTCAATCAATTTCTGTTATTGGCTTAGTATGTTTTTTGTTTCAACACTTCTTTTTGTCTTGTCATTCAACTTTCTGGACATCTCTCTTATTGCAGTTTTCTTAACTTTATCTTCCAGACCGTTTACTAAGTTTTTCATGAATGTTATCATATACATTTTTACTTCCAATAGCTCTTTTAAAAAAAATTTTCTGAATATTCCTTTTATAGTTTTCTGCTCTTATTTCATGAATGTGATGTCTGCTCTTACCTCTCCAAGAATAATAATTATAGTATTTTTTGTTTGTTTCTTTGTTTTTAGTGTTCCGTTTCCTGCATAGCATCTATTTTCTACAGGTTGCTTTTGTTTGTTTGTTTTGATCTCTGTCTTTCATATAAAAGGCCTTTATTAGAAATCTGGTAATTCTTGGATGCTCACTCATATTTTAAAGTGGGGCACTAAAAAACTGACTGAAAGCTCTAAGCTTGTGAGTAGGGCTTACCAACTATGGGGTTCACTGTAGGGTTATCTGGCTGGGCCACTTCCTTGGGGAAGGACCTGATGTTAGTAGTTTTAAGCTTTTTCTCTTTAATGGTTGGAATTCCTAAAGAAGCACTTTTCACTATCTCCTATCTTGAGGTTATAGACTCCTTTGACTTCATCCCAAGGATTCCTGGGAGTTTCAGCATTTGGTATATGTCTTAGTTATCTAGTGCTGCCATAGCAGAAATACCGCAAGTGGATGGTTTTAACGAAGAGAAGTTTATTTCCTCACAGTCAAAGTAGGCTAAAAGTCCAAATTCAGGGTGTTAGCTCCAGGGGAAGTCTTTCTCCCTCTTGGCCTTCTCATCAGTGTTCCCCCGGAATAGGAGCTTCTCGGCTCAGGGACCCCTGTCCAAAGGACGCGCTCTGCTCCTGGCACTGCTTTCTTGATGGTATGAGGTCCCCCTGTCTCACTCCTCACTTCTGTCTTTTATATCTCAAGAGATTGCCTCAGGACACAATCCAGTCTTGTAGATCAGGCCCTGCCTTACTAACACAACTGCCACCCATCCTCCCTCATTAACATCACAGAGGCAGGTTTACAATGTACAGGAAAATCACACAGTACCAGGAATCATGGCCCAGCCAAACTGATACAATTTTGGGGGGACATAATTCAATCCATGACAGTATATAAACATTGATCCTCTTACTCTCCATATAGTAACCTGCCCTCAGCTTTGCCTGCTGTTCTCTGCAAAGGTCTGACTGCATGAATCAGGGAAAGAAATCTGGGGAGCCAGTGGCTTTTTAAAGATTTCCAGCCAGTCTTCATATTTTTTACTCCACCTTCATCCCTATTGTTCAAGGTACCTGCTAGATCAACACGGGTTACTTTCTAGATTTTTCCATTTCTTGGTTGGGATTCAGCTTTCTTAGGTGTACTGAATCAGTTACCTCTCATTTATCTGCTTTCTAATTTCTCAAATTTTGTTGCTATAGTCTTGTCTCCTGTTCTTTATCCTTGTTAATTTATGCCTTAAAAAAAAAAAAAAAAGAAAGAAAGAAACCTTACTGTCTTTGCTGTCATCTTAATGAGGTTTTTAGAAGTGATAGCAGTGTGATCAGTCTGCTATCTTTACCTGGAAGTCCCTTTTATTGTGATTTTTAGGTTGCATTTCTCTAATTGCTAGTGAGGCCAAGTGCCTGTGTGTATATTTTTTGACTATTGTGTTTTCTTTTCTGTGACTTGCTTGTTCACACTTTTTGCACATTTTTCTCTTGGGTTGTTTTCTTTTCCTTACTAATTTGTTAGAACTCTTTATGCAATATAGAACTTAACCTTTATTAGTTGTAATCATAAATATTTTCTCCCACTCTGGCTTGACTTTTAATTTTGTTTATAATATTTTTTCCATTTTAATGTAATTTAATAATTAATAAATTAAATTTATCTTTAATGTAGTAAATTTATCCTTTACAGTATTATACTTTATAGGTCTTACCTAGGAAATCATGTCTTATCCCAAAGGCACAAAAATGTTCTCCAATATTTTCTCCTACGTGCTTTAAAATTTTGCTTTTCACACTGCCTTTAACCTATCTGGAATTGTTTTTGTATATAGTGTGAAGTAATCTAACTTTATTTCACTTTCCCGTATAGATAATCAATTGTTCTAGCACCATTTATTGAATTGTCCACCCTTCTCCCAGTGTTCTATGTTGTCATCTCTGTAATATACCAAGTTCTAACATTCATGGGTCTGTTTCTGAGTTCTCTATTCCATTCCATTGGGGTATTTATATTTGTGTTAATACCACACTGTTTTTAATTACAATAGCTTTATTGTAAGTTTTCACATCTGGCTAGGCAAATGCCTCCTCCTTATTCTTCTTCAAAATTGTCTTAGCTATTCTTGGCTCTTTACTATTTTATATTTTAATATTAGCTTGTACATTTCCTATACACAGATACAACCAAGTTGGGGTTTTTATTGGAATTGCATTGAGTTTATAGATTAATTTGGAGAGGATTAGCTGTTTTATAATATTGGGTCTTTCCATCCATAAACATAGTATATTGCTCCATGTATTTAGGTCTTCTTTTATGTCTTTTAGGGGCCCTGGTGGTGCAGTGGTTAAAGCACTCAGTTGCTAACCAGAAGGTCAGCAGTTTGAACCCACCAGCCACTCTGAGGGAGAAAAATGTGGCAGTCTGCTTCTGTAAAGATTTATAGCCTTGGGAACACTAGAGCGGTTCTACTCTGTCTGATAGGGTCACTTTGAGTTGGAATTGACTCAATGGCAGTGGGTTTGGCTTGGTTTTGATTATGTGTTTTAAAAGTTTTACAATTTTCTCCATTTAGGTTGTATACTTGTTTTATTAGATTCATTGCTAATGTTTTTTAGTTTTTGTGGATACGGTGATAGGGATTTGTAAAGATTACATTTTCTAATTAGGAATGATTTCAATTTTTTTATATGTTGATACTAAATTCAGCAACCTTGCATAATTCTTTTAATAGTTCTGATAGTCTATAAATTCTCTTGGATTCTCTATATAGACAATCATATTGTCAGTAAATAGCAACAACTTTGTTATTTCCTTTTCAATCTTTATACCTTTTATTTATTTTCTTGCTTTATTGCATTGGCTTATATAGCCAGTAAAATGCTGAATGAAAGCAATAATAGCCGATAGCTGTTAATTAAAAGAACTCCTGCCTTACCTATATCACCAGAACTATTTTCTATGGAGCTATGCTGTGCCTGTTAAGTCTGTAACAACAAAACGTATATGTCTTTGGTGTTTAAGAACAAATTTTTTGGTGTCATATAATAGTTTAAGAAACAGAAACTCAAAAGAGGTAACTTGCTCAAGATAACACAGTTAATACGTGGGAGGTTCAACCCAAAATCTTCTGATTCCCAGTCTAATGCTATTTCCATGATTCCACACTTCCCTCCAGCTAGTTACCTGATAAATCTATCTGTAGTAATGTGTTACCCTTCCCAGATAACATATTTGCATTTTAAAAGAGGTACTTGGGAACAAACAATACCTTTATCCAATTAAATGACTCTAATAATTGGAATTTTAGACAGGTGTCCTCTTTGGCCTAAACAGAAGGCTCTGTCTATTTATATTTTATCGATTCAGAGACTCTTAGAGTTGGATGAGTTCTTATCTTATCTAACCTCTATTTAATGTAGGTGTCCCCTGTACTGAATCCCTGAGAGATCATTGTCAAGCCTTTACCAGCTGCCAGGAATGGTTTCACCCCACTATCAAGCAGTTGAATAATTCTCATGTGGATCCACAACCTGCCCACTGGGCCAGACACCAGGGTGTTTTCTCCTCCACATAGCATCTCTTCACATATTTGTCCTTCTTATATCTTCCCTCCTGAGACTACCCCTGAACAATATTAAGCTATCGTTTTCAGACTTTTCACTCTTCTGGTCATTCTCCTCTCAATGCTTTCTAGTTAGTCAATGTCCCTCTTGAAAAAGTGATGCCCAGACTTTAAGGTGTGCATTGATAATAAACAAAATGGGACTCCTGTGTCACACAACATCTGGGCACAATTACTTGTATTGATGTAGTCTAGATTTTTAGCACCTTTCGCACATTGCTCACTTGTGTTTAGGGTTAACTAAGCCCTCCATAGAGTGCTGGTGGTGTAGTGGTTAAGAGCTACGGCTACTAACCAAAAACTCAGCAGTGCAAATCCACTAGCCACTCCTAGGAAGTCCTATGGGACAGTTCTACTCTGTCCTATAGGGTTACTATGAGTCGGAACTGACTCGATGGCACCTAACAACAATAACAACAAGCCCTCCATATATTTTTTGCTTGAACCATATTGCTGAAAATGTAATACTTGTATGTTAAAAAGAGAAGAAAACCCTGAAGGCTGGACTAAATTTAATCATTTGTGTTCCCAGCTTGTAATCTGCCTTCTGTGATAAAGCATGCCTCTGTGTAGTATCTCCTTGGGGAATGCAAGGAGAGGTTGCCCGGCCTTGCCTAATCATTCAAGCCAGAAGCCATGTTGGCATATTTAACTTTTTCTTCTCTTCCATCCCCTATACCCTTCCCTGCAGCACTTTGGAGCTCTCCAGATCAGAACAAGGTCTGTGGGGAGGCAACCAGGACAGAAATCTACTGTTCTGGAGACAAACCACGCAGCATTTGCAGTTTGCCGGCTGCTGTCAGGAAACACCTTCTGGGGTCAGAGGTAGGTAAAGTCATGAGGACTGCTGTCCCAGGACAGAATAAAACTTTCCTCAAATTTCACAGCATTGATATTTGGAGATATTTACTGTAGAGTTAAAGTAAAATTTCTTACATGAAACCAGAAATCTCATGATTTTTTAAAAAATCTCTTAAGAGATGATGGAAGAACTACAGGAGTCTGATGTCCTGGAGGGAGGGAGATAGTAGGAATCAGAATGCTCGGCTCAGTGTTACACCCCCTGTTTAGCAGAGTTATCATCCACACTTCTATTCAACTAGCACAATTTCAGGGTATGTCTTTAAGACTAAAACTCCAGTTACCATTTCTCCCCTGGCCCTGCCCTGCTCATAAGTCCATACTTGCAAATTAGTAAGACATTGCCCCACCCCAACACACATTCTTCATCTTTACCAAATACTTGTAATTTTGCCTGGGCAGTATTTACAAGGATAGTGTTGTGTGTACCTAGATTGGTCATGGAATAATAAAAATTGCCAACATTTATATAGCACTTACTGTGTGCCACCCATTGTTCTAAGTCCTTTATATATGTTAACTCATTTCATCCTCACAATAGTCTTAGGTGGTAGATATGATTATTATCTTTATTTTATGGACGGGGAAACTGAGGCACAGAGATAAGTACTTGCCCAAGGTCACACAGCTACTAAGTGGTAGGGTGGGATTAGATCCCAGGCACTCCAGCTCCAAAGTCTGGACTCGTAACCACTCTGCTGTGTTACCTCTCACCATGAAAGGAGCTGCAGTGGCTATCATACATGTGGGATCTACAGCCCCAGACCTGAGTTTCACCCAAAAGCTACTCTTTGCCAAATGATGTCATCTTATTACAATCACCAAGAATATTACTTAGGGTAGAATCTTCCAGTAGGTTTTAGCCCCTTTACAGTTGAAAGAAATGAGGCTCGGAGTGTTATAAGTAATGTGCTTGGCGTCACGCAGGGAGTAAGTCGCAGAGTCAGGATGCGAACCCAGCTCTGGGTGACTTTGGTGTCCACACACTTCCCCCTACACTACATGACCCCTGTCATGGTCCCGTATCTTCAAAAAGAGCCTGGACACTCTCACTACTCTTTTGCATTGGATATAAAATGTATGGGGCTGTTCTTCAGGGAAAAACCATTATCATGACCATTACCAAAAAAACCTTACCTGGGTGCTGGATGCTATGATCTGGGATTGCTCTTCAAGCTTCAAAGTGAGGGGCCCTGAAAGTATGAGTGCTTCATCCTCAGCTTGGCAGAAGTAAGCTGAAGGCTATACAAGGTTCCTGCCCTATCACAGAATTCTTCATCTCCTGAGCTGACTGGCTGAATGAAGTCACTGCTTCTATATTCCATTCTTGAGCCCTTGCTTTTAGATCAAACACAGAAATTTATTTGTTTTCTGGATGTGAGTCAAAGGCATAGTTCCTAGAGAGTTGTGTGGTGCTATCTGGAATCCCTGGGATGTACACATATACCTGGCACAGACCAGCACACACACTACCACATTCATGATGAGAAGTCTCTGGAAATAAGGGCAGCCTTCAGGACATCAGCAAGTGCATCTTGGTGTCGTCTCTATTCCCAGGTGTATTGAAGTGGCCAATCATGCCCTGCTGGGTAGGGTGGATTCTGCCTTCTCTGCCCTGGTCCCACCGGGGGCATCCTTTCCAGGAGTATATCCAGCATCCTGGGGACACAGTTCCCATCAGGCCTGCCCAACACATTTCCCCGGTCTTAACCAGCAGGTTGAGCTGGCAAGAATGCCCACCTCACAGCCCCTGATCAGGGTTCCGTGCTCTTGGTCAGCCCTCTGGCCAGCAGCCCTCCAGCAGTGATGCCAGGGATGCTTTCTTAGGTCAAAAGGGAAAGCATTGTTGCTGCCCTGTGGTCAAGCAAACAAACTGCTGGCTTTGAAGTTCTAGACAGGATTTGCTCAGACTGGAGTTGGAAGACTGAAGGAGAGGCCTGCAAGCCTCCCCCAAACCTATGTTTGTTAACTCCACCCGCCAGCCAGAGGCCTGGCATGTTTGATGTCTGGGCAGAAGCAGGAGGAGGGAGGTGCACTCCAGGGGTCCTCCACAGGACATCTTTCCATTCCTGCTGAGCCTGCAGTCCACCTACGAGCAGAGTGCAGGGCAGGCCCAAGGCTAGAAGAGCCCCTGACAGCCTGTGAAGGAAGGAAATGCCCAGTTCTTTCAACTTCAAGATGCTCTTGAGGTGTAGTCAAAGGCAAATTGCAGAATGTACCACTTCCCTTGGGTACTGTTTTTATTCAGGTGGCGTCAGGTAAAAATGAACAGAAAGGGAAGCCTTGAAGGGGGAACATTGGTACGCGTCAGAGGCCACAGACAGGTATATTCACTTTGCCTGGAGGTTTGACCCCACTCACAGAGTTTCTTCCTTCCCTTCTCAGCCTCTAATGGATTGCTCCCATGAGTCTCCCCGCACTGTGCTTCACCCCTTCTCCCCTCCGCCACCAAAGCAGCTTCTGGGGGCAATTTGTCTGTCCCCGGGGACAGCTGTGCTTACTGTAGTCCTGACTCAGAAGCTATGGGTATGACCAGAGCTACTCATTCCCCTTCTGCCAGTAAATAAAATGTACTGGAGGTAGGGGAGACACTTTGAGAGAGTAGAAGCCTGGGCAAGACAGTGCACTCACAGAGCTGGCTCCCTAGGCTTGCCTAGGATTTCACTGTGCTCCAAGGCATGATCATTACCTTTCAGGTGGGGACCACAGGGAGTGGGATGAATAATAAAGCATTATTATTAACCAGTTCAATATTCCCATACAATAGTGGCCATGAACAGTCCTGCTTCTCTCTATCTCTTTCTCCCTTCCTCCTTTCTTCTTTCTCTCTCTCTCTCTCCCCTAAGCTCCCCATCTGCCTCCTCCATTGCACATTGCTACTAGATTCTCACCCCTACCCCCAACACCACTCTCCACTCCATCCCTACCTGCTGACTCCCCCACCTCCTGACATGTTGCGATTGAGAAAGAGCTTGTTTACGATAAGACCTTGAAATCTGGAGTTATAAATCCTGCCCAGAATGGGCTGCCCTATCTCTGTGCTAATGCTTGTGGTGCCGAAAGGAGGCTCACCTGGTTGTGACCCATCCCCTAGAGTTCCCTGCTCCTCCTCTGCAAACATGGGACAATGGGCAAATGGGAGTTACCTGTCTCAACAGGTGTTAGCTGGGCCTCACTTTCCTACAGGGTAATGAGGAGGTCACCCTCCAGCCCACCCACTCTGGACATTCCTGTGATTGTGAAAGCCCACCTTCAAATGTAACCCTCTCCTTGCCCCTCAATGACTTCAGCTACAGAAGGCTGAGCCCACCTCATTGGCCTTAGAAGTCCTCACTTTAGCTACTGAGTCAACTGGCAGGAATCAGGCAGTACCACTACGGGAGTGCCCTGATACCGGCTCTTTATTTTGTACATGCCTCCGTCATGGTACTTAGACTGTATTGCAATTGGTATTTTCTGTGTCAGCCTTCCCTTCTAAGCTGTGAGCTCCTTGAGGGAAGAGACTGTTTGTTATTCATCATTGAACCCTACTGCCCAGTGGACTGTACAGCACAGAAATATTTGTTAAGTGACTAGGCGAATGCTGTCATACTCATTCCCAGCAAGTATTTATTGAGGGTATCTTATGTACAGTGACTCCGGTGGGCAGCAGGGGTATAACAATTAAACACCATTCTCACTTTCAGGGACTTAACCTGGTGTCAGGAAGACCAGCTGAAGCCTCACTTGCTAGGTCAGAGGAGGGAGCTGGAGCTGGGGCCCCCAGGAAATCTGCATTGGCAGCTGAAGGCCTGGAGTCTTGGGAAAGTTGGCCCTACAGACCCAGACACCTATTCACCTTCAATTTCAGTCTATTCTAGAGTGGAGCCGTTAACTCACCAACTATCTCTATGTCTAGCTTTCCGCTATGTGATTTCAGTGTCCTCCTTTAAAAAATGTTAATAGAGTTTGTAATGTCTCTACTTGGAAAGAATTTCTCAGCTCTTTAACCCTGAGAACAAAGGAAGCAAAACTTGCTCCCACTGGGCCCAACTGGAGCCACACTTGTTAGCTGTTCCCCCATGGTGTTTGGTTTAGGTTCCCCATGGATTTGAGGCCAGAGCTGCCTCTGCCCTAAGGAGGAAGGAAGGAGGAGATGGAGAGTTCAGTTCATTCTAACACACGTTTATGGAATGCCTCATTTGTGCTGAGTGCTGTGCTGGCCACTAGGAATAGAGAAAATAATAGCATAGGGGATGCCTCCTCTCAGACAGGGGCTTATATCTCTTAGAATTTTCAAGAAGAAGGACAACAAGTTGATCTCTTGGGGACAAAGGGCCAGCCCAAATGATGTGAGGGGACTCTCAGGCCAATGCCATTGTCGCATTGAGGGGAGCTTCAAAGTATGGGGCAGGGGCCTAGCTGTATGTGTGGACTGTGTGAGGCACTGCCCGTGGGTGCTATTTTCTGTGTGGTTCTTTCAAGCCAGGGCTTCTTAAACTTTTCTATTGAAATACCATTAATGGAAGAGAACAGTGAATTCATACTTCTCAAAGGGCTTGGGCTTTTAGATCACCCAGGCCCTAAGTTTCATCTTAAAAATGTGTTTTTGCCTAATCTACCAATTTGCCTTTATATGAAAATACAATTAAAATTACTTATCTCTGAATAAAATTGATGCTTCAGGAAGATGAGCTGTTTTTCTTGTGGCTTCTTGTACCCTCTGGCTCACTGCGCTATACCCGAGTTTGAGAAATATGACTTTTAAGACATCAAGCGCATATGCATGTACCACATTCAGGGGCACCACCCCAAAGTGGGCCTCTAACACCCTTGCATGGCTCACGTCCTCGATCCTGAAATACTCATCTGGATGTGTTCTCATCTAGCATTCTGTGCTGCCCCAGCTACACACTCCTCCCAGTCTGATCCCACCCCAACCCCAGGATCCTCTCTCCTTCTCTGGGCTTATCCCTGTCCCTCTAGCAGGACTTGAAGATCAGGTGGCCAGTAATACCATTCCCTAAATGTCTAGGGGCTGTGACTGTAAACATTTTTACAGTCTCCTTCACGGAGAATGAGCAGGGCAGGGGCAGCAGTAAGCATAGGATCCTGAGGGAGCTTGAAAACAGCTTAATGTGGATACTTAATGAACTAATTAACTAAAGGGTCCTGGGCTAGGGACTGTCCTTGCAACTGCCTTGGTAGGCTTTATCACCATACCCCACCTCACTTTCCCTGACACAGCTGCTCCATCTGTACAGTGAAACTAGGGGTCAAGACTCCTGCTTATCTGATGATATAGAGATTAGGTGATTCAAGGTCTGTAGTGGGTTTGTTAGGGATTCAATATACAGTTATCAATAGTTTTCACATTTTCAAAGAAGTACAACCACCTTATGTATTCACTCAGGCATTAAGGCATTCATGCATTTGTTTATTCATTCAACAAGTCTCTATAGAGAATACTATGTACCAGGCACCGTATGAGGTACTGGAGAAATAGTAATGAGCAAGACTAACATGACCTCGGCCTCCTTAGAGCTTGCAATCTAGTGTGGGAGACAAAATTAAACAAATGGTCTCCAGGGAAACAAATGAAACAAGTTCAGAGGGGGCAAATCCAGGGCCTTCTGCTACTGACTGTTCCTGGCCCTGGATGTGTGGTGACCACTCTACCCAATAGCATAAGTAAACACACGGTAGGTCTTGGACTAAGTGGATTGTCAGTGGTAATGGTGAGTTGTCTATAATTCCTTGTATGAAAATTAAAGAAAATATAAAATGAAATTTTCCTCTAAAGTACCCTACCTTCCCACCTGCTGCAGAGACAAAGCACCAAACTGTAAATGTGGAAACATGTTTGAGAATGACAAAATTCATTATTTCATTTAATCCTCACATTAGATTTGCACAGTTAAGTGGAATGGTTCTCTCCCATTTCAGACATAGAACCTGAGACCTTAGGAAGGTGAAGCAGCCCGTTGAAGCTCACCTGGCCGGGACAGGACCAAGATGGGGCTTACCAACGAGGTGGGGAGAAGCAGGGCCCAGGGTGTGACTCTTGATTCTACTGAACAGTGCTGGGACTGGAGGCCTCCAATAACTCACCTGACAGACTCCTGCAGGTCTGGAGACTCTGGCCACTTGCCCCTTATCTTCCCCTCCCAGGGCTCCCAATGGCCTGTGCAGTTTCTATGGCTCTAGGTGTAAAAAACTCTGGACTCTAGAACTCAGCCAAGAAATAGCAGACCTGGTAAAACAATGGAAACGTGGTCTTTGGAACTTATCCAAACAACCCACAGCACTGTCCCCTCCTCCCCAAAGATTGACCAGTGACCCCTAAACCAGGGGATGGAAACTGTTCCTATGAAATCTGGCAGGGCTTTGGCAACTGCCTAACAAAAGACTGTCCCGGTTTCCCATCCTTCACCTTTGGAGTATCTTAATCTAACCTAGTACTGCCATTTAAAGGAAAATACAACCAAATTTGGAGTGAGTTAGGTTGTACAGCTAATAATGTTTAGTCACCTTCCTATGACATTAAGGCCTCCAGGAGAGTCACTGAAAAGTTTGTGAGGTCTGCTAATTCCATTGCGAGTGAGGAATGTGTTTATTCTTCCAAGGGGCAAAGATTCCCCACTCAAAGTGACGCTGCCACATTGTGTAACCAGGAACACAGGCTGTTGCTGATGTAAATAAATGCCAAGGGCAGACCTGCCAGGAGCCTGGGTCTCCTTTTCCCAAAGGTGTTTCTTATGAATGGTTGTACCCAGTGAAGCAATTTCCTGCCTTGTAAACTTCTGCCCACCAAACCACATCTCCTATCTACCGCTGCCTGGCTCTGGGTCATAAAACAATTCCCCAGAAACCAATCAGAGCCTGATCAGGAGTCCTTGAGTAACAAGAAAATTACCCTCCACCTACAGACGTAATGACACTTAGCAAGCTAGTGGCTTTGCAGTTTCTGAACGTAAACATCACATGCCCTGCCCCATGCCTCAGCTCTGCTCATCTGGGATGTGGGGCCCACATATTTGATTCTCAGGCCCTGGTTCATTTTGTTGAGATACCAGCTGGCTAGTGACCCACTGCCTTGACCTAAGGACGCTGCAGCTTGGAGAACACATTTCCCTGTGTCAGATCATGATTTACACAGCCAGGGCAAGAGAATTTCGGGCAAGTGTCCCAGGTGTGCAGAGGATGGGTTGGGGGCATCTACAAGGACAGAAGAAGACTTGGGTTGAAAACAACACCGGGAACTCATTGATTTAGACACTCACTTTGTATTTTGTGGTCCTTCAGACTGGAATGTCTCCTACAACTCCCATCCACTCAGTGAACTGTCACTCTTTCTTCATGATACAGTTCAAGTGTCTTCCAAGGAACCTTCTCTGATTTAAACCCAAGCAGAATTTCCTCTGTTGTCCTACCACTATACCTTCTAACACCTACACACTGGATTGCAATCACTTATTAATTTGTCTGTCTCCCCAGCCAGGCTGTGAACTCCTTTAGGGCATCTTGGCATCCCCAGTGCCCACCACAAGTCAGTGTTGAAAAGAAGTTTGTTGAGTGAACGGGTAAATGAGCACCTACTGTGTGTCTCTCCACCACACTTAGAATATGGTCAAAGGAATGCAAATCCTGAGTTAGCCCCGTAGTAGGTAATGAGAGGAATAAGGTAAGGTCTCTGTCCTTAAGAAGTTTGCAATCTGATCATCTTTCTGTGAATAGTAGGAATGTTTGCAGTGGGCAGTAAGATCAGACCAGTGGGTAGGTAGAAGTTTTTCTTCCCCCTTTTTGAGTGCCAGTTCAGAAGCTAGAATGGGTTTGAGAGGTAGCCTGCTTTTTCTTTAACTCCCACCCAATTTTTTTAACTTTCACTTTTAGAATAGCACTACACTAGCCACGATTCTAACTAGTCATGGTACTAAACTAGCCATAAGGCATACTCAGGACTGCCAATTTTATCTCTTTCCTTTCTCTTTATCCCTATCTATAAAAGTAATACCAATGACTTCCTCCTTCCTTTGAATCTTGGGAGGCATTAGAGAGTGGTAGTTATGGTGGTGGTGGTAGGTGTACATTTGGGTCATTTTCCAGACATCACACTAGTTAACTTTATGACATACATACACATAATCAATCATTCCTTCATTCAAAAAATACTAAATGCCTGATACATGCCAGGTACCAGATGCTGGGGAAAAAACAGTGAAAAAAACACAAAGTCCCTGCCCTCGTAAAGCTTGAATTTGAAGGGGAAGGGGAGATAGTCTCGTGATGGGACCTATCGTGTTCTTCCATATTGCATTCCCAGCAGGGCTGGATGCTAGTAACTAACATTTATTGAGCACTTTGTTATGTGCCAGAGCCCTGGTGTTACAGCGGTTAAAAGCTACTGCTGCTAACCAAAAGTTTGGCAGTTCAAATCCACCAGCCTTGGAAACCCTATGAGGCAATTCTACTCCATCCTATAGGGTCACTATGAGTCAGAATTGACTCGACAGCAGTGGGTTTCTTATGTGCCAGGCAAAGGGTTTTATGTACCTTGTGTCTCATTTAATCCTTATGAGAACCCTATTTTCAGGTAAGGAAACAGACTCAGAGAGGTTAAATAATCTACCCGGGATCACGTGGTTAGTAAGCTGTAGAGCCAGGATTAGAACCCAGATTTGTTTAACTCCTCAGCCTGAGCTCATAACCACAACTGTGTATGCTGATAGTAAATATTTACTAGATGAATAAATGGATGGATGAACAGTTAACCCTACCTACAGTGCAACCTTTTGTTTTGCCTCCATGATACAAATATGAGCAACATGTTTAAGTTTTTCATTTACTTATTGATTCAAACTTCCCCAAAGTGTGGCCTCTGTCAAAAGTAGATTTTATGAAGATTAAGAAACAAGTATTTTTCTTGTTACCATCCATGTTTCCTTGGAAAGACAATGTATTTCATAAAAAATAATGATGAATTATAATTGAAAAAGTTGATTTAGGTTTTGTACAAAAGAAACTATAACCTTAAGTTCTCTTCTCTGGATTTGTGATAAAGTCTCTTAACGCCCTGAAGACATCAGGTCCTAATCTTTGGAACCTATAATTATTTCCTTTAAAGGAAACAGGTCTTTGCAGATATGATAACTAAGGAAGATTATCCTAGATAATCCTAGTCAATCATATGTATCCTTATAAGAGGGAAGAAAAGGAGATTTGACACAGACACACAGAAGGGGAGGAGGCAATGTGACCAGGGAGACAGAAATTGGAGTGATACGGCCACAAGCCAAGGAATGCCGGCAGCCACCGAAAGGTGGAAGGGACAAGGAATCAATTCTCCTCTAGAGCCTCCTGAAGAAGTAGATCCTACTGACACCTTGATTCGGGACCAACAATACTGATTTTGGACTTCTAGCCTCCAGAACTGTGAAAGAATAAATTTCTACTGTTTTAAGCCCCAAATTTGTGGTAATTTGTTACAGCAGCCACAAGAAACAAATAGTCTCCTAGAGGAGGAGGCAGCTGGGGGAATAAGTCCTGAAGTCTTCAGCCACTAACACAAGTGATTCAGAAATACATACTCATGTATCTTTTTGGTCAGGATGCCCAAAAGCAGTCCTGACTTGGAAAACAAGGATAAAGAGATCCCCCTGCAAAAATGAATTGGCCTCCTTCCTCCCATCCCACGTCCCTCTCCCCCCTTTCTGCTTTGTACATATCAACACCTGGCATGGGGTATATTTAGTTAGTTAGTTATTGTTGGCTCTCTCCCAGTTGAACGTAAACTCCATGAGAGAAGTGACGGTTTTAAAAATGCTTTTCTCCCCATGCCTAGAAGAGTATGTGGCACATAGTAAGCACTCAAATTTGTTAAATGAGTGAGTGAAAGTCATGTTACTACCACCTAAACAGCCTTGGGGTATGATAATATCAGCCATCATAGCATGACATACTACCAAGATGCTTCCTGAAATAGCACTTTAAAAAATAACTGAGATAGATTTTAAGCTCAGATAAAACTTTTTTCTCTCATTTCTTACAATACCAATTTCTATATTCTACTTTGTTTAGGCCCTAAACCTTGGAATCATCTTTGATGTCTCTCTTTGTCACACCCCACTACTAAACCATCAGCAAATCCCGGTGCTCAAACTTCAAGAATCTCTACCACCACCCCCTGGTCTAAGCCACCATCATCTCTTGCCTGGATTATGGCAATAGCCTTCTGCTGTCACTGTTGGTCCCTTACATCTCAGCAGCCAGAGGGATTCTTTTAAATCATAAATCAGATCTTGTTCCTGCTCTTCTCAAAACTCTTTGATGGCTCCCAGCTTGCACTCAGAGTAAAAGCCATACGAAGTCCTTACAGCACCTGGTGACGAGGCCCTACGTCATTTGTCATTGTGGCCAGGTATTCCACTTACTCTCTGACCCACCACTTTCCTCTTATTCAGCTCTGCTTTTCTGTTCCTGCCTCAGGTCTTTGCACTCACTATTCCCTCTGCCTGCAATGTTCTCCTCCCAGTTGTCCACAAGGCTTCCTCCCTGAGCAACCTCGGGGGTCTCAAATATCACTGTCTCAGTGAGGCCTTCTCTGCTACCCTATTTAAAATTGCTACCGTCATCTGACACACAGGTGCTTGCGCGCACACACACACACACACACACACACACACACACACACACACACTCACTCACGTATTTGTTTACTGTCTATCTCTGTGCATTAAAATATAAGCTCCATGAGAGGAGGGAATTTTGTCTGTTTTGTCCACTGATGTATTCCCAGTGACTAGAACAAAAGTACCTGGCACACAGTCTAAAACCAAACCCGTTGCCATCGAGTCAATTCCAACTCACAGTGAACCTACAGGACAGAGCAGAACTGCCCCGTAGGATTTCCAAGGAGCGGCTGGTGGATTCCAACTGCTGACCTTTTTGTTAGCAGCTGAGCTTTTAACCACTGTGCCACCAGGGCACACAGTAGGTGACAGTAAATATTTCTTGAATAAATGAATAGGAAAAATTAGTTTGGACTAGATTACGTTTCCAAAAGCAGAGAAATACACAGAAGGTCTTATAATGACTTAGAAAATTAGGCATACTTTTCTTATACTGGAATTTTTTTGGTCCATTAAAAAAATTGCCTTTCTTGTTTTATCTCTTTCATAATTGATTGAGAATAATGTAATAGAATCAGTTTTTAAGGCTGTCTGGAAAATAGGGCACAGGAAAGAAACCTGCCTTTTGGAATACAACACAGTATAGTATCAGGTGAGGAAATTAAATAGTATGTGGAAATTGCAAATAGCTTGGGTTTGTGTTGTGAGGATCTGTTAGCATAAATGTACATATCCACACCACATGAAATCTGCTTAATGATTCCTGCTTTTGAGGTTGTCCTCCTCATGTTTGTTTTGTTCTCTCTCCCTTAGAAAGTGTATATACATGCACGTATCACCTTACATACACCCGGGAAAAATAAACGTTCATCCAGGCGTGTGCAAAGTCTGCACATCCCAAAGGATCATTTATAAAATACAGTCATGTTATAAATGTTGGCTGACAATCCAGTATTTGCTTAGCAGAAATGACCTCTGCATCTTTGAGAGAGAGAGAGAGAGAGAGAGAGAGAGAGAGGGGCCTTACAGGCATTTGGTTCAGCTGATTGTAATTTCTCATAAATATTCAGCCTTTTTGATGTCGTTGGGACGTGTTCAAAGTATTAAAACATGAATGTGTCATACTCCACAGCACAGTCCAATATTGATAGTCTTATTTTCCTGGGCAGATTTTGATGGCATTTGTTTGAATTAATTCCTAATTCAAAGGGGAGACTTCAGCCTTGATTTTCCCTGGGCGGTTCCGGTTTCTTCCTGACGCACACCTTTCTTGGCTCCTGGACTTCTCCATGAGCCCCACCCCCTTTGCAAGCAAGCACAAAGCCAGTTTTAGTCCCAGCCTCTCAGCTCTCTGTGGCCCTTCTACTCACCGCAAGCTCATCACACTTTACCTTCTTTGTCTAAGGAAGGCAAAGTCTGTCCCCAGCCAAGCCTTTCCCCTCTCCTCAGACCTTCCCTTCCTGACTCATCCTTAGTTCACCTCTTGATTTGCCACATACATAGCAATGAACAAAATCATTTTACCAATTATTGGCAGTTTTCTTTACTAAGCAACAGATTTGTGATTAGGTTATCAGGAAATATCAAGCAAGCCTAAAGACTATATGAGAAGGGACCCTGGGATGACCTAATATCAATACTTGCTAACACTTACATAGCGCTCACTAGGTACAAAGCACAGTTCTAAGCAGTTAAGACAGATTAACTCATTTATGCCTCAAATGGCCTCGTAAAGTAGTATAAAGTAGTATCCCAATTTTGTAGGAGGACACGGGGAACCAGAGGTGAAGTGGTGTAGCTGAAGAGTCTACAAAATCAAGGCATTCTGGCTCCAGAAAGAATATCAAAGACCTGCCCCCAGCTGTGACCCAAGAGGTTAGATTCTTTGGCTGTGCTCATTGTATTCTTATCAACTTGAATTCAGTAGCTAACACTAGATTATCTATGCCTTCAGAGGGAATACTCCACAACTGTTTGGCATGGAAAAGTTCAATAGTTTTAAAGATGGGTTTTCATCCCTAGTTTCATTTCCTATTCCGGGATGTTAAAATGAATCTGCCTTCCCCAGAGCTCAACCTTGACAATGACAGCAGATCATGGTAAAAAACAAAACCATCTATTAGCCTGGGCTCAGGGTGTAAAAAGAGACCCTGGAAAATGTTAGTCCATAATGTGCTGGCAAGAAGTTATCTAGGGGGTTTTGGTTGCAAATGAATCTGCAAAGTGGATGTTTCGCATCTGGGCCCACACATAGTGGGGCCCCTTGTCCCTCTTACAGCCAGTGGAGGTAGGTCCCTGTTTGGTTTAAAAGAAGGGAGGTGCTAACCCCTCTGGGGCTGTCAGTTGCCAGGGTCAGGAAATGTTCCTAGAGACTGATGCTAGTTGCTCCCCAGCCCACCCACCTTCCCTCCTTTTCACCTGCATCTCTGCCCAGATAACCTCTTTTATCAATATGACCTTCCAGTTTCTCAGGGTTGTTGCAACAATACGAGATCTAAAAATCTACCAAACGCAGATACTTGCTGTTCCAGAGACAACATAGGTCCAGATATAGGGCTCCAACTGAGGCTGGAGTTTAAGGCCTCTATTTCCTTCCTCTTCCTGGAACTCATAAGTCCCATGAGCATCTGGAGACATTCATCAGGACATCCTGACTAGTGAAAGGGGATCTTGGCTTCTCTAACACTGTGGTGATTCGCCTTGTCCCCAGCCCTTCTCAACCATGAGCTTTGACCACTTCAGCCTAAATTACATTGTCCTGGGGATCCAGGAACAAATGGAAGTCAGCATTTCCATAACCATCCATCCCTGCCCTGGGCACTTAGTAGATACTCAGCAAATCTGCCCAGCTCACGGAGACTCACATCTTCTCCCACAGACAGTATACTGACAAAGCCTGTTGCTCAGGCCTGGTCAGCAGGGTTCCCTTCATTACACTTTCCCTGGGAAGTTCTCTGTCCAAAAGTGAAAAACCATAGACCTGAGGGTCTTTGTTATGCAAAAGAGGAGACAGCCAAGAAGACAGGTCCATCCTCTTTACTCCTGGAGTCAACACTGAATTATCTGTGGCTAAATCCCTGCTGAGGGATTCTCCAGGCCTTTGGCTTTTCACCTTGAGGACTATTTGTATTCATTAGCAACCCCACCAGAGAGGCAACACCCACAAGAGTCCCTTCTATTGACTAATAGCCCTGCAGAAGGAAGGGAGGGTGGGACGAAAAGCTAGAATTAATGTTTAAAATGAGGTTGAAAAGTTATCCACAGGGTTTCCATTCTTCCTGCTTTTTATTTGTTCCTGTGACCACAAGTCACCAAGAATTGGCTCCATCACTTTACTCCTGTGAGTTGTAGCGAAGAAAAGGGTGTTGGCTCCTGCTCTGACCTGTGGAGTCTGACTGGGGAATAAACTCTTCCTTACCTTGATTAGCAGTAAGGCCACCATAAGACCTTGAACATGACAGCAAGTGAAAGTCATCCACCTCTCTACATTCCCAGACTATATACACTTCGTGATCTTAGCAGAGCAAATGGAAAATTCCAAAGAGATGTGGGGCCAAGGGTTCTTGGTGGAACTGTGGCAGGGGAAGTATCAGAGACAGAAATATGAGACTCTGGGCAGTGATAAAATAAATTGTTTTAATGGGAGGCTTTCTGAAAGGGCAACTTTTTCTTTTGCTACCAGTTTTCCTACCCTGGGGTTTCTTGGGGGTGCCCTGGCTGGACCCCTAACCCCACAGGAAGCTAGGATGGTACTCTGACCCTATGTTCAGCCCCTCCACGGATCTGGAGGTATGTCTTAACATCAGGAGATTGGAGTTAGCTGGCAGTCAGTCTGTGTGTCCAGGCCTGAGGGAGGGGGTAAAGGACCTCACTTCCAACTTAGGTTATTTCTCCATAGGGGAAGAGAGAGGGAGAAAATCACTTTTGAAAGTTCAGCTCTGACCTTTACAAAGAAAACTAATAAACACTTTAGTATTATATACAGGGCAGAAGAGAGAGAAAGTAGAGGGGAAATTGCACTTAATTACAGTAGTTTATAATTTACACCCATTGGACAAATTTACTTCTTTAAAAGAAATCTCAAGATCATTTGGGGATGGGGTTGAGGGGAAGGAGTTTGCTGATATTTACAGTGTATTTGGCTCAGTTCATTAGCACATGTCCTCCTCTCCTCATTTCAGTAACAGATTCAAGTTTTCTCATGAGTTTGTTCGATGAAGGAGCAAAACGTAGACACTGCAGCTTTCTCTCTTACTCTTCCACGTTTTCTTGTCTCCCATGTCTACAACAGACAGGATTTTGGGAGAGGCATCGTGACAATACTGCATAGAAGGGAAGCTGGGCTTCAGGCTGGGCCTCCCAAGAGTGGATTGTGCAAGACGCCAGCAGGATGTCAGGTAAACTGGGACCTCTTGCAGATGTTTGTCAGGTCACTAGGCTTTTCCATGACAGCTTCCCAGAGGGTGATGGTGTGGAAAATAGGATCCTTGTTGCTACGCACAAAGTAAGTGATGTGTGGGCATCACCAGGCTTGGAGAGGACACTGCAGAGAGAGAAGGAGAGAGAGCTCAGTTGTGTGCATTTAGCAGGGACACGGGCCATTAGTTTGGCTTCTCCAAGGGAGCCAACACCCAAATCAACCAGCCAAGAGCTGAGGGTGGAGGACTGGGGACCTACTGTGTGCTTTGTTCTGCAATGTTAGTCCAAAAGCAGACTCCCTTTAGGAAAATGTGGGAGCCAGCTTTCTTGACCACTTCAGAAGGGAGAAGTGAATTGCTAGGGACCTTGAGATAGTTATAGCTTGCTGCCCTTTATACTGAAGTTGGGCTCCTCTTTCTGTGAGAGTGCTCAGTATGGTTCAAAAGACAGGTGTATGCGGAGCTCTTGCCTCTCATGGAAGTGAGGGTCTCTTCCTAAGACCTTTAAGAACAGGGATTCCCTAAACCACTGCTTCCCAAACTTTAATGTGCATACAAGTACCAGGGACCCTATTAAAAAGTAGATTTTGATTTAGTAGGCCTGGAGTCGGGGCTCAGATTCTGTGTGTCTAGCAAGGTCCAGGTTGTGCTGGTGCTGCTGATCCATGGCCCATACTTTGAGCAGCAAGGCCATAAACAACATGAGGAAATTATCACTTATTCAAACTACCTATCAGGGAAGTAGGTTTGAGAGTACAAAGTGCTTTCTGCAGGTTTGTTATTATTAGGAAGGGAGGACCTGGGGAAGGACCCAAGGACTGAAGGCCTCTGGTGCCATACTTCTGAAAGGCCAGGGCAGGAGACCCCAGAAATTATAGAGAAGCCCCCTGAGAGGTGCCACATGACCCAGCCCAGGGAAGCCACCCCTTCCAGGGCTCTCGGTCTCATTCATTTTCTGCCATGCAACATCATTACTCTCCTTTTTTCTTCCAGCGAGTTCCTTTTTGCTTCCCTCTGCCTCCTCCTTTCCTTTTGCTTTTGTTGTCATCTCAAGGGAAGGTTCTGCCTTTTGTCTTTTGGCCTAGTGGCTTATTTTTTCAAGGCTTCCTCTCAAACACACGCACACACACACACACACACACACACACACATACACCCTACTACTAAAGGCCTATTATTTCATTATTACCTCATTCCATAAGGCTATATGAGGTTACCATTACCTCCATTTTACAGATTAGGAAAATAAGTCTCAAAGAGAGTCAGTGAATTGTCCAAGAAGTAGGAGAGTGTGGAGCCAGAGATTCAAACCCAGTTCTGGGTGACCTCCAAACGTGTTCTTTCTACAGTGCTCTGAGGTTAAGAGCCCTCTACTAGCTTTGTGCTTTTGGTCAAGTTACTCCTTCCAAGCCTCAGTTTCTTGACCTGTAAAATGAGATAATAAGAGACCCTACCTCAGAGAGGTTATTGTGAAGATTAAAGGAGTTTATACACGTGAAGTACTCAGAATGGTGCTAGGCATAATCGTTATTCTTAATACTGTATTGCACAGGGTTCCTCAGACCAAGATGCTCTTCTGAGTCCTCTTAAGAGTGAGACTGAGCTGCACATTCATTTGAGGAGACAGTTTTCTGACCCTTTTAAATTCTTAAGGCCTTGGCCAGGGTCCTCTGATACCCTTTGCCTCTTCTTCCTCCCTCTACCCACCCCCACTCTCAAGTCTCTTTACTTCCCACTATCAGCCTTTTTCCAATTTTTAGATTTCAGGTGGAGGAGAGAGAAAATGGCTTGTGACCTTGCAGGTTTCAATAGAAGAGCAAACAAGAAGGACAGATAAGGAGACGCCAGCAAGATTCTATGACCTGTCATTAGGGATGGGCTTCCCAGCTATCAAATGTTTGCTCACATAATAAAATGGTGGCAGAGCCCTAAAGGTTGTCAGAGGAACTAGAGTTATTTGCCCCCTTCAGAGTCTAAACACAAACATCTGATAAGGGGTGCACTGTAGTCCCTCAGAAATGGAGGCCCAGCACACCCAGCACCATGGGGCCTTGACCAGAGGATCTTTGAATGACTATGAAGTCCTCCATATGAAAGGTGTGGTAGCTGTGGGGATTGTTAAGGACACCCTGATTCTATGAAGATTCCTTAGATAATGGTAATAGCTAACATACTGTGTGCCAGGTACCACACTAAGGACTTTCCACGCATCATAGCAATTAATTCTTACATCAGCCCTTTGAGGTAGGTAGTTACTCATTCATTTAACATATTTTGGAGTGCCTACTATGCACTTAGAACTTTTTTTAGACACTGGGGATACAAATGTGAAAAAGACACTATCCGTGTCCTCATGGGGCTTATGTTCTAGCAGAGGCTTTGGAAAATGAACAAGTAAAGATATATACACACATACTCACACACTATTACAATTTTAGGTGGAGATGAGTACTCTTGTAGAAAAATAAGCATGGTAAAAGGTTGGATGAGTTGAGGGAAAAGGGAATAATTTAGGGAGTGGGACCAGGAGAGGCCTCTTTGAGATGGTGACACCTGAGCTAAATGAAATGAAGGAGCAAGCATGTAAAGATACAAGTTTAGAGTGTTCTAGGCAGAAGATACCCTAAATGCAAAAGTCCTCAGGTGGGTATTAGCTCTGGTATGGCTGAAACAATGAGCCATAGAGGAGAGGAAGGAGGTGAGAATGGGGATGTTGGCAATTGTCTAATCATATAAGGCCTTGTAAGCCTCTGAATTTTATTTTTGTTGTAATGGGAAGCTATTGGAAGGTTTTGAGCAAGGGAGTGATATGACTGATTTTTCTTTTTAAGAAATCATTCTGGTGGCTGTATAGCAAACAGACCGTAGTGGGGCAAGAGTAGAAGCAGGAGACAGGGGACCACTTTAGGAGACCACTAAGAGATAAGGTGACCTGGACTAGGACAGTACTGATGGAGGTGGTGAGATGTGGTCAGATTTGGGATGCATTTTGAAGGTAGCCTAGCAGAACTTATTGATGTACTGGATGTGGGATGTGAAGAGAGAAATCAAGGGTACTCTTAGGTTTTTCACCTGAGGACTGGTACTATTTGCTGAAATGGAGAAGCCCACGGAGGAAGCAGTTAGGGTAGACAGAAATTGGGGCAAAATGAAGAGTTCCTATTTTAGGCATGTTCTATTTGAGATGTTTATCACCTGTATAAGGAGCCCCGGTGGTGCAATGGTTAAATACTCAGTTGCTAACCAAAAGGTTGGCAGTTTGAACCCACCAGTGGCTCTGTAGGAGAAAGATCTGGCGATCTGCTTCCATAAAGATTACAACCTAGGAAACCCTATGGGTCAGTTGTACTCTGTTACATGGGGTCGCTATGAGTCAAAATCGACTTGATAGTACCTAACAACAACATCAGCTATATTAGGCACGCACATGCCCATGTCTGTGAATTTGTGAATAAGCACTCGGGAGAGATCTGTACTGGAGACAGAGTTTTAGGAGTCCTTACTGTGTATACGTGATCCAAAGCCATGGGATTAGAGGAGATCACCGATGAGAGTGTAGAAGAGGAGAGCCAAAGAATGAGCCCTGGGGCCCTCCAACACATATAGGTTGGGAAGATGAGGTGTCACCTAAGGAGACTGAGAAGGAGTGGCCAGTGCAGTAGGAGAACCAGGAATGCGTAGTGTCCTAAAATCCAAGTGGAAAAAGGAGGGAGTGATCGGCTGTGCCAAAGACAAAGACTAAAAAGCAATCATTGGATTTGACAACATGGAGGTGTTAGGGAGCTGGACAAGAGAGGTTTCAGGGGAGTGGTGAGGACAAAAGCCAGCCTAGAGTGGTCTCAAGAGAGAATTGAGGGTGAGGAAGTGAAGATAGCGAATATAAGTAACTCACTTCTATTTTTATTAACTTATGTTAGAGTGATTGTAGCTCTATTAATGAAAAATAACTATTATAATTACAATTTTATGGATAAGGAAACTGAGGCCTAGAAAGAGTATAAGTAACTTGCCCAGGGTCTCACAACTGCAAAATGTGTGCTCTGAACCACTTCACTTATAAGATTGCTTCCTTCAGTCTTCTGAACGTGGCAACAGGGGGGAAATAAATGTCCTTTGTCATTTAAAAACCTCCTTCCAAAGCTCTAGAGACACTCATTGTTGCCAGGAGAGAAAGTCAAGTGTGCCCCAGCTTCCATGTACTAGATATTTCCTTTGGGCCAAGCACTGAGTTAAGGGTTTTACAATTCTTACTGCATTTGGTCCTTTTGACAATCCCATTATCCTCATTTTACAGGTAAGGAAACTGAGGCTCGGAAAAGCTAAGCCAGTTCCATGTGGTCATGCAGGTAGAAAGTGGTAGAATCTTGAGTCTAGGTCTGCCTAACTCTAAAGTCTGAGTTCCTACCCATCAGGCAATATTGCCTCACCATGCAGTGAAAAGGGTTGGCAGGGAGAGGAACAGCTGCAAGGAATTTATGATGAGGCTGCCCATCTCCTTCTTGTTGGCATCCTTGACTAGCGACTGCTCTAGGGGCCCTCTCTTGACCTCTTTATAAACTAGGAAGTGAAGCAGCGGCAGGTAGAGAAGTTGTGGAAACAGAAGTCGGCTCACAGCCTGCCCACACTTGTTCTAACCCAGGTCAGTGCTTGCTGCGGTCTGTGCTTCCAGACTGCAGGACATTGTTTTTCAGGAGCTTAGCACGGCCCACTTAGACAGTAACTCACTGGTGCCCAAGGGTTGAGAAGGAGGCGGTATATGCTCTGGAAAGGACAGATAGGAGTAGCTGCAGGAGGATTCTGGACAAGAAGGTCCCAGCGTGAGCTTCCTGAAAAGTGAGGAATGACTGCCCTGGGGCACATCTGTCTTGATAATAGGAAGTATTGAGATCAGACAGATACAGTTTCAAATCCTGACTTTAGCTTTATACCTGCATAACCTTGGCTCATTCTTATGGGTGCTTAAAAATAGATAGGAAGAATTGTAAATGTGGAAGTTGTGTTGGCACATATTTTAGTATATATATTTTCACCACCATTTTAAAAAAATGAATAGAAAGGCAAGTACTGTTAAAGGAATGAGCTTAGGATTTGGAGTCAGAAGACCCAAGTCTGGAGGCCCAGCTCCAGAACTTACCATCCATGTGACCTTGGCCAGATTCCTCCCTGTCTCTGAACCTCAGTTTCTTGCTCTGTAAATCAGGCATAAAAATATCTACCTTACAGGATGTACGGGAGGGTTGGCCAGGAAAGGTAAATTGGAAAAGCACCCAGAGCTTGGCAAATGGGAAGAATTTAAAATATGCTAGTTTTGAATGCATTCATTTATTCATATTTACTGCAATCTACTATAGCCTAGGTGTTTGGCTAAGCACAAAGGTCTTGGTTACCTTGAGAGGCCCTTGAACTGTTTTTTTCTTTCGGGTGGGTGAGAGGGCACCTTTGTGTCAGCAGGAGAATGGGAAACAGTGATCTGGGGCCCAGGCCCAAGAAGTGGAATGAGCTTGAGAGATGGTTCTAATCCTGAGATTTTAATGTCAGAACTTCCTTTAACCACATGTAGGTTGAGGATTAAGTTAAATGTTGAAGGAGTCCGTAGAAGGTAGAGGAGACAACCATCTTCTAAAAGATGACCAGAAAGGAGAAGGCACAGGGAGCTACCATTTTGAATACTTGACTCTGTACCAGATACTCTGTTAGGCACTTTGAATATTCTGTGAGGTCGGGGTAAAAACCAGTTCCTTGCTGAATGACTCTGACTCACGGCAACCCCATGTATGTCAGAGTAGAACTGCGCTTCATAGAGTTTTCAGTAGCTGATTTTTTGGAAGTAGATTGCCAGGCCATTCTTCTGAGGTGCCCCTGGGTAGACTTGAACCTCCAACCTAGCAGCCAAGTATGTTTAACTGTTTGCACCACCCAGAGACTCTGAGATGGGGGTGGGAAGGGGGTGGTGGTGGTGGTCGAATTTTCTGAGTTTATGGATGAGGAAACTGCATCTCACAGTGGTTAATTAACTGCCCAAGGTCATGTACAGAGGATCAATAGAGCTGGGATTAGCTCAGGTCTGTCTGTTTTTCCTACCACACTGGGGTGCCTCTAAAATAGCATTTCCACGAGTGCACCACATGGCCCTGTTCAATGCTCACATTACCACATGAAAGATTCTGAAAAGCCCTGCTAGGTGGTCCTTAACTTGTTTAATCTAGCAGTTTGCCCAACATATTTGACCAAGGAATCCTCTCCTCCCACCCCATATGCCCCTGATATCTAGCAATGGTCTTGAAACCACTTTTAGAAAATAACACTTTAAAACAAAGAGAAAAAGCAAAATTGCCACTTGGTCTCTTCAGGAGCTCACTTCTGACCCTCTGCCTTAGGACCAGTTTGTAAACTTCTCTGTCCTTGGATTCCTTTGCTGTCAGGAGGCAAGTACCCTTACCCACATTTTACTTCATTCTGCCTTTCCCATTTCCTCCCTCTGCTTCAGTTTGTAGGAAGAGTTTCCCAATAAGAATACAGTATGTGGACTTAATTTTTACTCTTGTTCCTGATCATTAGTGGCCATAAAAAAACCTGTTGCCATCTAGTTGATTCCAACTCATAGCAATCCTATAGGACAGAGTAGAACTGCCCCATAGGGTTTTCAAGGAGCGGCTGGTGGATTTGAACTGCCCACTTTTGGTTAGCAGCTGAGCTTTTAACCACTGCACCGCCAGAGCTCCTTAGTGACCATAAGAAAGGCAATTACCACGGGTATTTTAAAGATGAATATTGGAAGGCAAGTATTGTTTAGTGGGAAGAGTTCAAGCTCCTGAATTTATCATCTCTGTGACTCGGGCAGGTCACATTCCCCATCTCTGAGCCTGAGTTTAATTCTTTGTACTTCTTAGGAGGTTGTAATAAAGAGAAAATGATAAAATAATGTTTATGAGAAGTATAAATGGTAAAAGTGCTACATGAATACTTTTTATTCTTATTGAGTATAATCATCATCATCCCAGACATTCCTGTCATCAGACTCCTGAAAAGCATGGGGACATGGAGAAAGCTTCATGGTGGTTCTAGAGGGTTGCTCAGGCAGCTTCAAGGTCAGCTGGCTACTCTGTCCAGTGGAGGTGGGAAGCCACTCAGGCGCTGGTGCAGCGTCTCAGGGAGCATCTTAAAGTATTTTGATTAAGACACCATTTCTTGAATTCAGAAGACTTGTTTCAACAAGCAAGCATCAAAGTCAACTTGGGAAAGACGGGAATAATTAATCACAGGCCCGTCTAGGGCTGACCAAGCGGCAGATGGATTGATAAACCTTTCAAAGGGGAAGGTATTCCCAAGGAGGGCTGCTGCGCCTGGCTGCCCCCTTGATTGAGATTTGTGAGCACAGATAAATGTTTTCCCTGCTCACTACAAAGAGTGGGAAATCGTACAGGAGTAGAAGGGCAGGGCAACGGGGTGTTGTTCTTTCATCTTCCATTGGGTGAGAGAAGAGTAGCAAGGCAGGTCCCACATACCTCTCCTTCTACCCCCAATTCCAGAGCCCAGCTGCCCAGGCTGTGTGCATGTTTCAGCACCCAAGATAGGCCAGACACTTAATCTACGTGATCTCGCTGAATCCTCAAAACAGGTAGATGTTACAACTCTCATTTTACAGATTATAAAAGAGAGGCTCAGGGAAGTCAACGCAACCAAACAAGTGGCACAACCAGGAATAGAGCCACCTGCTCTGCTAGACCACAAGGCTGGAGAAGCTCTGCACTGGCTGGAAGGAGATGGGGGTAAAGGAAAGAATAGAGATTCCCAGACCTGTGGAAGGACCTGCTCTGAAGCTCACAGCAGTGGATGAGGTGTGATTTGCAGTGCTCAGATGAAAAAAAGACCATCAGGAAGGTCAGACTCTATGGAGAGCCTCTGACATGAAGTTCAAGGTTGTTGCCTATTTATCTAGTAATCAATAAAGCCAAATAGTTCCCACACTGCACAGACCCCAGCTACTGAAAGGCTGTATTGTGTTATTCTGGAATTGTCATCAGTGTTCTGACATGTTGTCCTGTTTTCTAACTCTCTGTGTCCCATTGCAGTCCAGCTGTCCAGGCTGCAGCAGTGAGGCTCACTGTTGACTACCCCATCACTTCTATGTGGAGGTGGGAATTAGTTATCAACTGAAAGAGTGACTAAACCTCTGGATTCCCCACTTTCTGTGCAAAAGGAAGTTGGTTCTAAGTTTCTTAATGAAAACACCAAATAAATGCAGCCCCCTAGAAAGCCCAGGCTGTCTACTGGGGGATCCCCATAGGTTGTAAGAATTGGATCATCCCTGAGTCCAACATGGGTCCTTGACTGGGGTAAACAGCCTCAGGATCCCTGCCTCACTTTCTCCATTGACTAACTGGGGTCAACTTGTGGAAAATCCTCAGGAATCCCTCTTGCAAAGCATGAAAGTCAGTAAGAAGGATCTGATTCCTGAACCCTCCTTGGAAATACCTTTTTCCGTGGATCATCAAGCAATCCATCAGGGAACACTCAATTGAAATGCATAAAGGTTCTGTGTAATCCAGTCTCCGGTGACCTATCAAACTCGTCTCTATTTAGTGCTCTTGTTGGGGGAGCAGGGAGAGTAATAAGCCCCTTTAGCGTGGCCTGTGGCCCATCTTCTTTGACCTGTGACCCCAGGGATTCCTTTAGCAAATAACAGAGCATCTCAGAAGGATCAAACTTAAAGCCACGTCCATGCTTGCCACACCCTCTGCACATCAGCAGCCTTAGTTATGGCCCCAGTCACCACCCTCCATCCTGCTGACATTACCTGTTTACTGGAAGACATATTGGTGAGTGTACTGATGCTGCTGGTATCTGTTACCACCATCGCAGATGGAAACCGGGAGGTGTGGGAATACTGGGGGGGTTCCTGCTTGTGTGCATACACTGGAGAGAGTGAAGACAAAATCAAATGGAGATGGCACAGGTACATGACACAGTTACAGTCCCCCATTCCACACCATAACTTGCATTTCCCTGGGCAGATAAAAGGGGGTTGTGGTGGTGGTTATGTTTAGGAAGGCAGTGTGATGTGGTAAAAAGAATGGGCATGTGTTTCAATCCTGGATCCACAGCCAAGTTACTTAACCTCAGTTTCCTCATCGGTAAAATAGGAATGCTATCTATTGCAGGATTAGAAGAGATCACATGTAAAGTACTTTTTACTAAATAAATAAACAGCCTTATACAGTGCTTAGTATGTAGTGGTATTTGGGGATCCTCCAGTTCCCCTCACTTTCAATAAAAATATTAGATGCGTGGATATCAAACAAGTGATCCTTTGGCAAATGTGGCTTATCTGGGGTTTCAAGCCCAAGAAGCTCTAAGTGCTAGCAAACATGAAGGAGCTGGCCAGTGTATGCTTACCGTTTCTGCTGTGACTCGAACACGAGGTCTCATGCTAGAGCTGTAGATTGATTAGTAATTGTAATTAGATACAGATGTAATTAATTGTATAATTCTGGGCTGTTTCAGTTTGCACTAAAATGGTATCATAGCCTTATGGAGACAAAAGGAGACTTTTGTTGTTGTTGCTAGGTGCTGTAGAGTTGATTCCTACTCATAGTGACCCAATGCGACAGAGCAGAACTGCCCTATTGGGTTTCCAAGGCTGTAATCTTTACGGGAGCAGATCACCAGGTCTTTCTCCCACAGAACTGCTGGGTGAGTTTGAACTGCTGCTTCGGTTAGCAGCCGAGCGCTTAACCATTGCACCACCAGGGCCCCTTGAAAGGACACTGGATTCAAATAAAACCTCCAGGAGCAGGTGACTTTTTCTCTCCCCCCCAGTACTTGTTCACCAAGTCTGGAACCTTTTGACTCATGCTAGTTATCCATAAAATTCATGTAAATTCCAGGTCACATGACCAACTAATGAAAGCATGTGGGTGCTTGGTCATGAAGGAGGGACCGGCCTGCTCTCAGAACACAGAGCCTTCCAAGGAGTCCCCCAAGTAGGGAAAGGGAGTGAAGGTCACTGCCTGCCGCCTTGGCTTGCCCATCCTGTGCTGGGAGGCTGGTTATTTCCTGGCCAAGGGCCCTGTAGGGCATCCCTTTGTAACCAGCCAGGCCTGCTGGGCCTTGGTAGTTCACAGGCTGCTGGTGACCACTCTCTGACTGTCCCACCCAGGCCTGATCACCAGGAAGCCTGGTCAGGTGAGGGGGGTGGGCAGAAGTGGGGGAATATTTGGCCACGCTCTGAGGGGAAGAGAAGTGGGGCACACATGGTCCCAGACTCTGCTACAGGCTGTGGCAGATTTTTAGAAGCACAAAAATGTGATTGGAATGTGAGATGGTGCTCAGAAACCAGCCCCACAGGCCTGAGAAGGGTTTGAGCCCTGAGGACAGAAGAGGACTGAACTTGGCTGTTCTCCCTCAGACCCGTAGCTCTGCCTGAGGCAACCAGGGGAGACACCCAAATCCTCTTCCTCATCCCTGCCTTCTAGAAGTCCCTTAGTAAAAAGATCACTTGTGTTTCTATAACTTTATTCTGGCAAAATACAGTTTACATCTATTTTCATTTCATCATCATAATGGCCCTGAATGGATATTTTATTTTATCCTCGTATGATTCTGTATGCACATTTTTTTTCCATTTTATGGATGAAGAAACAGGCTCAGAGCAGCAAACTAACTTGCCAATGACTACATAGCTGGTAAAGGAGCCCTGGAGGTACAGTGGTTAAGCACTAGGCTGCTAACTGAAAGGTTGGTAGTTGGAACCCAGCAGCAGCTCCACGGGAGAAAAGACCTGGCAATCTGTTTCCTAAAGAAACCCTATGGGGCAGTTCTACTCTGTCCTGTAGGGTCGCTATGAGTAGGAATTGACTTAATGGCATACAACAACACATAGCTGATAAGTGTAAGAGCCAGGATTTAAATATTCAGGTCTGTCTGACTCTAGGACTAGCATTCTGTTCCAGAGACTTCTCTAGTGTTCTTCTGGTACTATGCCTGAGGCCGGGAAGCCATCCTTTCCACAGTGCCTCCCAAAACTCAGAGGCCAGGGCATATAGCCAGATCTAGCTAGAGGACTGGGCTCTGGGGACAGAGATACAGGGCCTAGGGGTGGGTGGGGAAATAATGGGTTGAAAGGTAGATTGAAGGCAGGGGTAGAAATTGGATATGGGAAACAGCCTAGGGGGTGGGGGGCAGAAACTCTAATACTCCTTGTCCAGGATGGCTCATGGGTGGTACTTTCCACCTATGTTCATAAGTTCTTGATTAAAGATGTTTAGGGTGTATAAGTTAGAGGGCATGGGGACGTTGGAAGATTCTTCTATTTCAGGCAAGGCAAACAGGTTTCAAATGACATGCCAACTCTGATCACTAGGTAATGGCTGCTTGGAATTTTGGATTGAAAGTCCACTCTACAGCAACTAACAACAACAACAAGCTGGGAAGGTGCTGTGGTTGATTGGTGATGTCCTCCGAGGGTGCTGGAATGGGAAATTAGGGCAGAAAATCTACATACATGCTATCTCTGCTCTTTATCTCCAACTCCCCTTTACATGTAGGCCTAAGGTGTCCTCTTCAAGATTTCTCCTTGGGAATCTTGGTAATAAAGAATGAAACAAGAAATGGCACAGCAATACACAAGGATTATGCTTGAGAAATTGACTCGGTTGGTACTAGTTAAGGAAAAGTGACCAAACCAATAAGCTTCCAAGACAGTTCAGACCAAGAGAGGGAAGCAGGGTTGCAGAGGGCCCTTCATGCTCCCCTCCCCTAACATGCCCGTGTTCTTACTGTGTGAGTTCTGCAGCTGAGTCACGGTGGCCATGAAGGGCTGCTGGGCCATGTGGCTGCCTGGACTCTGCTGCATGAGGGGCTGCTGGTGAGGGCTGTGCAGCTGCTGGGAGAACTGGACAGGCTGCAGGGCTGCCAGGCTGCCGGCCACACTGTTGATGACAGGGACACTCTGTGCTTGGGAGGTGTTGAGGCCTGTGGGAGCAAGAGGGAAAGATCAGAGATGGCTTCTGGACTAAGGAGAGGTGAAAGGATGGGAACAGTCATCAGCTGAGCCCCTGCTATGTGCCAGGCTCTGGACTGAGCTTGTTATATAGGAGATTGCACAGGAATCAGTTTTATAGACCCATCATACAGACAAAGAAACTGAGGCTTGGAGAGATTTAAGTGACTTGCTCAAATCCCACAGTGAATTGTGGATGGAGATAGATTTTAAACAGGTCTGAGACCTGACAGTCTCCCAAAGTCATCCTGTAACCTACCAAACTTGGCTCCCTTGCAGTTACCAGAACCCTGGGAAAGCTGATTTTACTTGCCCACTCCATGCCTGACTCTCTGAGAGTGGCTTGCCCACGTGCCCTCGGGGCAGAGTTAAAGGTGTCCACTCTACGAGATTTGTGGCCCAGATCTGTCTATCCAGCAGAGGGCAGGAGTGTGCAGGGACACACATTCTGAGGAAAATCAGAGCAACCTCCAAAGTCCTAAAGCCTGTAGGAAACCCGAAGACCCTCACTTAGTGGACTGCGCAAAAACCCTGAATTCAGGTGCCTACTCAGTTCACTGTAGCAGAAAGAGAGAAAAAAAAAATCACTGCACTCAGCCAATCTTTCTGCTGATGAAGTGAGTATACTCTTATCTGGCAGCACAGGGCATGTAGCGTCAGAAGGACCAGGTGTTGAAAGGAGGGAGTAGTGAGTTAAAGGTTGGCATTGTCGGTTATAGCAGGTCTAACCATCTTTCTGTTCTGAGGGAATCGAGGCCTACGTGGCTACTGTGTCTATATTCTGAGGCCTCTTCAGAATTGGGCCCAGCACTGTAAGGATTGGGTCCCTTGCTACCCATTCTCCATTTGCTCCCTGGGCAGGACGCTGGGGAAGAGAGATGAGGCAGAGTGTGAGTGGGGACAAGAGGATTAGGAGGGAAGATACCCCAACCTCTGTCCTGGAGTCAAGGTTTCTTTGATCTTGCTTTCTGGGAGGCGAGGGGAAGAAAGGGGCGAAGAAGGAACTTGAGAAAAAGGTCTATTTTAGGTAAATGCAGCAGAGATACCTAGAGAGATTTTCTGAACAAGAGAAGGTTTCAAAGTAGGTTTGTGGGAAATCCTTAATGGAGATAGCACAAAGCCCTCAACAATTATCTACTCAGAACTTTAGCTGATATGGTTATCAGAAACCTAAAAGGCAAGACTCCTGAGTAGAAGTGAAGGGGAAATAATCCCCCTCCTGGTTCTCCTGGGTGGGGTGGGGGCCAGTATCCTCTAATCACCAGGAGAATAACACTATCACCAACTCTCCAGGGAGCTCAGCTTCTCCCAAGCCAGGGTCTCACCTGATACCCTGATCTCTGCTTCCCCCGTGGGTTTGTTCTTTTCCCAGGAGCCCATTGCCACTGCTCTTTTTGAGAACTCTCTGCTCAGGAAAGCAAGTTATCCTGGTTTAGAGTGGATGACATTCAAGGGCACCAGTCTGAAACCTGCCTGTGCCTCAGAATCATCTGGGAGAGTTCTTTAAGAAATATACATTCCTGGTCCCCACCCAAGACTTAATGAGTCAGAACCTTTAGAAGACCGGCCCAGGACTTTTATTTTCAACATTCTGCGATCCCAGTGTGCCTCAGTTTCAGGATTGAGAACTACTGATGTCATTCTAGCTTCCACTGTGTATGACTCCTGGTCTTTTTATCTGTTTTCTGGGCACTGTTGTTGTTGTTGTTAGCTGTCATCAAGTCAGCTCCGACTCTTTAACAACCCCACGTACAACAGAACAAAATGTTGCCCAGTCCTGTGCCATCTTCACGATTGTTGGTATGCTCGAGTTCATTGTTGCAGCCACTGTGTATATTGAGTGACTTCTAACCTAGGGGACTTATTTTCCAGCACTATATTGGACAGTATTCTGTTGTGATCCATAGGGTTTTCTTTGGTTAATTTTCAGACGTAGATCGCCAGGCCTTTCTTCCTAGTGTTAGCATGGAAACGCCAGTGAAACTGGCCCACCACGGGTGACCCTGCTGATATTTGAAATACTGGTGGCATAGCTTCACGCATCATAGCAACACATAAACCACCACAGTACAACAAACTGACAGGGATGGGTGGTCTGGCACTGGTTCCTGCTTAATAAGTGTGCCATGAAGAAGTATGCTATCCATCCAGTAGATGAGTGGAGAATGGGGAACTGGTACTGTTAAGAAATGTGTTATATTTGCCAAGGGCCTCTGAAGTCCTGAGGCAGAGACCATGTACCTCAACAGGTCGTGAGTCAGCTAAATGAGAATGTTTGCAACCAGAGCTTCATCCTGCCACTCCACAAGCTGGGATCACAGTGTCTTGGCAAAGTTTTCTGGTGATCTTCCCCATTCTTCACACCCTCCCCATCCCAGATACACACACACACACACACACACACACACACACAAATTGGTCTAAGGTCAATGTACACTCTGGTATTGCCAATCTGCAGTAGGAGCTTAAGATCATTGAGAAGGTAGAGAAGTATGGGTGGAGAAAATTAAGATGAACAAAACTGAAAAAAAAAAGAAATAGCCCAGGGAAAATTTTAGTTCAGATAGTACCTTAAAACATATATAATTGCATCTGCCAAGGCCTGAAGTGAGAGTAAACAAGGTAGGTGGGATGGTTTATGTCTGACTTTGGTTGTAGAAATAAGGGGGTGGGATATGTTATCTATTAGTCTTTCAATCACATCTTCTAGAAGGCAAGCAAGCTGGTATCCTATCTAATTGTCAATCCAAACTCTGGTATTAGTATGATTATTATATTCCTGGAGAGGATCCAATGAAAAAGCAGTAATTTTTTATGTTGTGAGTCCTCTAAAGATTTCTCCATTTCCATTTTCCTTCTGTAAAAATAAATCCAGAGTGTGCCAGTTTCCGAGCAGCTAAGGACAGAGTGAGAGCCATACATGCTCACTGAATAAATTTGTATTGTGTACCTTCTATGGGCCAAGCCCTGTGCAGAAGTGATCAGAGTTCCTAACCAGGCTAGAGCTGATTTAGGGAAAGAAGAGGAAAGGAAAGAAAAAGGCAGGAACAAAATTAAGAGGCAGTCGACATGGGCACTAGATACAAGGGAGGCCAATAGGACAATGAGACAATACAAGGTTGAAAGAAAGAGATGACCAGAGTGCCACACTTATATCTCCCCGACATGTCTCAGAAATACTTTCAAGGGTCACAACGATCATTTTGAGAAACAGTGACTTGGCCTGAGCTGTCATGATGAAGCTGAAAATATGCTGAGTACTCATCAACATTAAAATTTTCCAAGAGATGCACAATCACAGCCTGCTTCACCGTTCCCACGCCCTGAAATGGCCCATCTGTGACAGGGCCCAGGCTCACTGCAGAATATGAGCTCCTGGAGCTGGAAGGACCCCATCCATTTCCCTGTCTTTAGGCGTGTGTGTAAACAATCTATTTCTCCTTAAAGCTCTCAAGGCTCAGAGATGGTATGACAGGGTTCCCTCTCAATGTGCTTTCACCACTGGCCAAGGAGGTCTCCCTTACGGCCATGCAGAATTCTCCATTTAGAAGGAAGCCCATCATGTCTTACTCCATCTTTAGCAACACAGACCTCCCGGAAAACCTGCAATATACTTGGGGATAGGAATGAACACTAGTCAGAAGTATAAGATGCAATATCATACATGCTTTATAGTTTTAGAAGCATGTCTATATATGCTGTCATTTTATTACCTCAATAACCCATGTTACAGAACCTCATAAAGTTAAATGATCTGATCAGGGATGCATAGCTGGTAAACTGTGACCAGTGTTCAAATCCATTTCACAGTTCTCTTATTTTAGGCTAAACAATCCAAATATTGTTGAGAGAGACAAGACACTAAAGAAATTAAATCAAATCTACCAGTTGTGGGTGAGTTTGAAGGGAGTCTTCTATAATCCTTTTTTTAAGCACGTTGACCTACTTCCCATTCCTCTTCTTCTTGCCCCTAAGGTTTCTGAACAAGAACAGAGCTTACTTTGTGCAATGGCCATGACTCCAGAGAGGGGGGTCATAATGAGGTTTTGAGATTGTTGGGTATTGTGGTGGGACAGGCTGTGGATATTCGTCAAGGTGCTGACAGGGGGCAAACCTCCTCCTGAGACTGAGATCTGCTGGAGAGAAAAACAAGAGTAGCATTAGCAGAACTGGAACTGCAAAGGATAGTTTCCAAAATGACATGACTTAACAATTCCTTGGCACAGCTACTCAGAGAGCATTCACTGATTCATTAATTCATTCATTCAGTCACTCGGTAACAATTATTAAGCACCTACTGTGGAACAGGCACTGTTCTAGGTGCTGAGGTTATAGCAGTAAGTAAAATAGACAATAATCCCTGCCTTCATGGTACTTATATTTGTTGACTGTCATTGAGTTACTGGCTTGCTTCAGAAATTCTTCTACCCATGTATATCGTATGGTTATCACTTGCTCAAGTTGGATGTAGCCTCTGTTCTGCTCTCTGCCTTTATATTATTAGTGCTAAAGATACATGATCGCTAAAAGTAATAATTGAAGAAATGCCCTGGGAGTTTCCAAGTGATAGAAGATTAGGGACCAGGCATAGAAGCTCTCACTGAGTACCAGGTTCTACTATACACTACTTATATATTAATTCACAAACCTCACCACAATCCTACACCTCATAGGGGGATACTTCAGTCACCCCCATTTTACAGATGAGAAAATTGAGGCTCAAAGTAGATATGTGTCTTGTATAAGACTCCATAACTAGTAAATGGTACAACTGTAATTCAAACCCAGGTCTATCTGACTCCAGAACCCAAGTTCTTACCTGTTATAGGGAATTCTCCTTGCAATTATCCAGCTATTATTGGGTTTCTTTACTTGTTCCAAATCTTCACTATATATAAAATAAATTTTTTTTTAAAGAGCTGACGTTGCAATAATAAGCCTACTGAACATGCCTTGGACTCCAGTCACTCCCATTCTGTTTTACTGCTGTGTTTTAATGACAGATTAGTATAGGAAAGCTACTGATTTTTGTAAATTTACTTCACACATGGCCACTTCATTGAATTCTTTTATTTATTCATAATAGTGTCTTCCTCATTGATTCTCTTCGTTTTTGTGAGTATATAATTGCATCATAAGCATATAATGCTAATAGGGTCTCTTCCTTGCTAGTACTAATATGTCTACATATCCTATTCCATTGATTAGAACTTTCTGAATAGTATTAAACAGAACAGCTATAATAGACATGCTTGTTTTGAGTCTAATGTTATCAAAAATGTTTTCAATGTTTCTCCATTAATCATAAGGGAGCTATAAATTCTATACACACACACACAAAACACATACTTTTTTCATGATGAAGTAGTCTACTTTTCATAGCTTTTAGGTAATTAAAAACCATCATTAAAAAAGGACTGTCCCCCTCATTCTGAACTGAACTAGACACTCCTGATGGCATTAGGAACCCTAGGAGGTGCTTTAGGATTAGGATACATCAGATGTCTAAGACATTCAGCATCCCTTCTTCAATATTTATTACCCACAGCTCTGCAAATTAGAGATCTTACACCAGCACCCAAGGAAGACACTATCTCCCACTGTGCCCTTCTGACCAACCCCAGAACTTCCAAGGTTAATTTGAAAAAGAAAGAAAGAAAAGCCAAACTGATTTGTTTGTGTTTTTAAAATTGAACATCAAGAAATGAGCTAGAGGTCACATGATGAAAAAGGAATTCCAACCACATCAAACAAGAGAGAACCAGCCTGTTTGCTGGACTTGTTTTTCAAAATGTCAGAGTCATAAAAAATAAAAAATAAAAAAAAGTCAGTAACCTGCCCTCGGACTGAATCTCTTGGATAATGTGGTCCTGTGGAGAAAGTCCAGGAAGTGGCAGTAATCTCTCTGCCATTTCAATGTTTGGTTTTAATGGCGAAAGGTGACCGTGGATGCCAATGATAAAAACAACTTAAATGTGTAAGGCTTTAGAGTTTCTAAGGTGCTTTCACTGATTGTGCTCCACAGATAACGGCACAAATAGAGCAGACATTACCATTGCCCCATGTTACAGATTAAGAAACTGATTCTCCCCCGAAACTATGGACCCCAGATGCTCTGTTAACCCAGAACTGAAACCATTCCCGAAGACCACTTTTCAGACAAAGATTAGACAGGCCTATAAAACAAAAAATAATACACATGAGGAACGTGCTTCTTAGTTCAATCAAATATATGAGACCAAAGGGCAGCCCCTGTCCAAAGGCAGGATCAGAAGGCAGGAAGGGACAGGAACTGGACAAATGGACACAGGGAACCTGGGGTGGAAAGAGGGAGTGTACTGTCACATTGTGGGAATTGCAACCAATGTCACCAAACAATATGTATATAAATTTTTGAATGAGAGATTAACTTGAGCTATAAACTTTCACCTAAGCACAATAAAGAAAAGAAAAGAAACTGATACTCAGAAAAATTATGAGACTAACTCTTACTTTATTAGTGAGGAAGCCAGAATTCAAACCCAGGTCTGCTATGTTTGGGAGCCAAGTAACCTTGGTCAAGTTACTTCCCACTCTAAAATGCAGCCATTATTTTCTCTTCTCCTCAAGGACTGATGGAAGCCAGGGACTTGCAAAGGATAGCCATGATGATCCTCATGTGATAATTCTGAGAGCTTTACTGGTATTGATAGCTGCCAATTATAATAGGTCTTTTTACCATGCTAAGTGCTTTGGGTTCCTACAATCTGTGAGGTTGGTATTAGTATCCTTATTTTGAAGACAAGAAAACTGAAATTTAGGGAAGATAAGAAATGTGTCCAAGTGGTAGAGGTGGCATCAAAAGTAGGCTATCTCTCTTAAGGCCTAAGCTTTTCACCACTACGCTATACTATTTTGATACTGTAAAAGTATCCAGCATGTACGTTTTTTATTAAAAAAATTTTTTAGCAAGGTTCAACAAGCACAGACTACAATCCTAAACCTGACCAGCTTTTTGTCAATGCATACCATTTGAGCATGGGGATGGGGATCACACAGTATAACACAGAGTTCAAGTGAATCAGCATTATTTCCAAAACCAGTCCCTGGGGTAAGATTTCAAAAGCCTGTCCTACTGAAAGTCTACACACAGAGATCATCATTCCTATTACAGTGCCTACCTAAAGAACAGCAGAACTACAGTCAGTCTTCACACCAACTCTATGATGTAGGCATTGTTGTTGTTGTTAGGTGCCGTTGAGTCGGTTCCGACTCATAGTGACCCTATGTACAATAGAACAGAGCGCTGTCCGGTTCTGTGCCATCCTCACAAATAATGATAATAATGATAATGATATAGGCATTATTATTGCCCATTTTACAGACGAGGAAACTGAGGTTAAGCAATTTGTCCATCCTATCGCCGATAAATGACAGAGCCAAGACTTGAACACAGGACTGGGTCTGCAGTCTTTTTTTAACTATACCCTACTCTTGTCTTGGTGAACCAAGATCTGTGAAGTACTTGTTATACAGTAATTGAACGGACTCTTGAATGTGAGCATCCAGTGATGGTGACACAACATGAGAACCAAGATGTTGGAGACAAGTGAAAATCTAGCCCTTGCAGATAAACTTCTAAGTGTTTGCTAGTGTTGAGGTATGCTGTCTTGGTCAATTATCAGTCCAGTAATTTACTGCTCTGTTAGGGCACTGCTGAGCAGAACAGGAAGGAAAAAGCATGTCTCTGTGTTGAGTTTGGAACAGCGCTGGCCTGGGTGAGGCAGCTTGCCTATTACAAGGAAGGGCGGGAGAACTCAAAGGGAAACCCCAAGGACCGTCAAAAAATAAGAGCGGAGACTTGGAGGATTTTATCCACTGAGAAACAAGACTTCTTCCACAAGGCCCCCTTCTCCAGGGAACCCTGGGTAATCCTTAGCCCTAACTTATTTGGGTCTCAAAGTGACTGGAGAAATTGTAAGAACTTGTCTGTGACTCTTGCACGGTAACTGACACAATTGTTCTTCATAAAGAATAGTCTTCCTTGAGCGATGAGGGGAGAGCAATGGAGCTGCACAATGCCTCCTGTGGGAGTGTCCTTTCACTTTTGTCTGCAGGGACCACTGCCAGGGAGATCAGCTCAGGTCCCCTGAAAAGTAGAGTTGGCTGGGCAAGCTCTCTCCTCAGAAACTACACTTTGTTTTTCCTCTAGAGAGCCAGGGACACAATCACCTGTGACTCACCATTCCTGTGTTGCCTACACAGCACACACGTCAAGGTCTAAAATGGTATCTGCTTCCCTGCCACCCTCCCCCCACTCCAGCCCCCACCTGGCTCTGGGGCAGACACCTTGAGGGAATGTGTACAGCTCTACCTGCTGCATGGAAGCCAGGAAGCTGTGGCTCCTCCCTCCCCTGAAACACAGAGCATGACCCAAAGGATAAAGTTTTCCATTTCCTACCCTGACAAGTGTTGTAATGCTTCTGTTCTCCCATTTGCTGCTCTCCCCTGTATGTACATGTGTTGTTTGAGGACTAGGACCTTGAAAACTGAAGATTCAAATTGTCTATTTCTCATCAGGTGTGCTAAACTTACATCTGGGTGTTGGGCTGTGGTTATAGATATAGAACACTTGATTTAAAGGGAATAACATTGACATTCACACAACAGCAAGACTGCCATTTATGGAATATTTACTGTACCAAACACTGTGCTGAGTATTGTTATCACATTTATTCCTCCAACAACCCTATTGTTATTACCCCATTTTATAGATGAAGAAAAGAGACCTAGGGTAGTTCAGTAATATGCCCAAGGCTACACAGCTATTAAGCGCTGGAGCTGGGATTTGAACTCAGGTCATTTTAACTTCAAAGGCGGCATTTCTCGCTCACTGTGTAAGCATTGCCCCACCCCATCTGCCATTTTGTGCTGTGATCTTCCCAGACATGGTATACAGTGTCCTTCAAAATCCCAGTTCAAGAAGCCTCTCCCTACCTCCTGCCATCCACTAAATCCTGACTTGTTATGACTCTCCTTGCCAGCACTGAGGGGATGGTGAAGAGGGGGCTTGTTTCAAAGTGAGGCACTCTCTGGGTTAAAAAACTGGCTTTGGAGGCCTCGGGGTGGGGGGATGAATGAACATTTTATCAACACAAATGTCATTGGCAGCCCCAAAACAAATAGTGTCCCACCCGGCTTACTCCTTTATGAGGCATTCAATCAATAAAATGAGAGCAGGGCTCTGTCAGATTTATTGGCTGGGTTCAAACCGAACACCTCTTCTACCCGCCAAAGGCTGGGTCACCAGCTCTACCTTTCCGTTCCAACTCTGGACAGCCCCCATTTTTCCCTGTGGGGCTACAATGGTTCATTGTTTGAGGCAGGCCTTGTGAGAAGTTGTGTTTGTTTTGCCTCTTATCTTATCAGCTCCAGAGCTACAATGGCCCAGGTGTACTCACCATTTTACCATCAGGTGAGAGGAGATTGTGGCCCGGGTCCAGGCTGGCTGGGGAAACTTGCTGTAAAACTGACTGGCTGGTCACCATAGCGCTGTTGCCATGGTGACTGATTGTTGAGGAGGAAGTGACTTCATTGTTTCCCTGCTGGCTGTAGCGCACTCCTGCAAAACAACACAAACCCAATTGGCAACATTAATGCCACAACATTAATGGAACACTGACTTGGCCCCCCTTGTTTTCAAGGGTGGATGACAAGAAAACAAAATTGTCTTCTCCTCCCCTGTCTGCCCACAAGATACATTGGCTATCTTTCTCTAGGGTAAAGGTGGCATGGTCTCTAAGTCTAGAATATAAGCTCCATGAGGATAGGACAATTTTTTATCTGTTTTGTTTTGTTCATTGCTATATTCCCAGTACCTTGGCACTTGGTAGCTATTCAATAAATATCTGTTGGATGAATGAATGAATGAATTGTGCTCGTTGTTGCTTCAGCATAGTTCTTTAAGTTTAGGGGCCGAGATTGGCCTTCTCTTTCTGGTTGGAGTAGTTCTTTTATTCTTCAAAGTGCCTTCTAGAAATTTTTCCCTGGCATCCCTTGGCTCTGTGGGGCTGCAGAGTATGAGTAGACCCACTTTTTCAAAGAAGAGTAATTTGCCCAATGACTTCTGTAAAAGCCATAGCAATATGCATAAGTCTGTGTACCGCCTTTTTGGCAGAGCCCAAGAGGCCATGGGACACGCGTAGAGCAGGACAGGGATGGAGCTGCAGCTTGGAATCTTTGGCTCTGGAACTCACATTCCTTGATGGGGTCCCATTTGGCTGACTTCCAGGGCACAGGGGAAGGCTCGTCTGCTAGGAGGTGGGGCAGGCAGCACACACAGGCGGGATGTGGATGCTTAGTTAACCACTGCAATTTGGTCTGCAAGGGAGGGGAGAACCACAGTCTGTTTACAACCCCACTGCTCTGACCCTCCCTCTTGCTCAGGAACCGAAACGGAGGGCTGCTCTCAGGAAAGGGAAAGTGCTGGACAGAGACCAGACAAGTGAAGGAAGCTGAAGGAGGGCAAAGAACCCTAGGTCCAGTTTGCAGAAGCAAAGTCCTGCTTGATGTGCCCTTGAAACAGCCAAGGACAACGCTGGGAGAAGCTGGGGATGTCTCACCCTAAACTCAAAGCTAGAAAGACAATGTTCTCATTTCTTGCTCTGGATTTGACAAAAAGATTTTGGGGAACCTCATCTCTACCTGCATAGGAGGGCACCCAGATGCTCTAGGTATGGAAGCATTTGGTGAAGCGGGCCAACCATTTGGCCTCACTTCTCTTTTTGCCCAATTTCCCAGGATGAACCATTACTATATGCTGATTCTGTTGGTCTGTTTCCCCCTTGCCCTGCCTTCTGTCCTCACTAGAGCCCCACCTTCCAGAGGAGGCTACAAAGTCACCCGAGGGACCAGGTAAGCTGCCATAACCAGCGGCCTCCAATTCACTAAGATGAAGTTTGCCTAGAAGAGACTCAAACCAGTTTTTCTTGGATCCTCCTAAGCATATTACCCAAGGCTGATATGACCTAGAGCTTAAGAGGGCTGGGGGGAAAACAAACAAAACCTAAAGCAGGGTTCTAACTGTCAAGAGCAATTTGTTAGACTATGAAGTGGCTTGATGCTTGCTCTATGGGCTTTTTCTATTGGTTATTTTTCCCATCCTTTGATTCAAGGTGCTCCTGGTGAGTGTTGTTGGCTGTGGGAAAGTATTAGAATTCAATGGGTATTGGTTTTTCACATTTTTTTTTTTTTTTGGAGGGCTGGGGGGAGACAGGAGCCATGAAGTTAAAAGGAACAAAGGCTTCCACTTCTCCAAACCAATATCCCCTACCCAGTCCTATCTGCTTTCTTCTGCATGTCTGCAGCACTCTAGGTCTCCTATTTATCATCCTCTACAACATCCCATGAGTGATGAAACGGGTGGAATACACAGGAATAAAATTGACTACATCTGTGGAAAGAGATGATGGAGAAGCTCAATATCATCAGTCAAACAAGGCCAGGGACTGACGGTGGAATAGACTATCAATTGCTCATATGCAAGTTCAAGCTGAAGCTGACGAAAATTAAAACAAGTCCACAAGAGCCAAAGTACAACCTTGAGTATATCCCACCTGAATTTAGAGACCATCTCAAGAATAGATTTGATGCATTCAACACTAATGACTGAAGACCAGATGAATTGTGGAAGGACATCATCATGAAGAAAGCAAAGGTCATTAAAAAGAGGGAAAAGAAAGAAAAGACCAAAATTGATGTCAGAAGAGACTCTGAAACTTGCTCTTGAATGTAGAGTAGCTAAAGCAAATGGAAGAAATGATGAAGAGCTGAACAGAAGATTTCAAAGGGTGACTCGAGAAGAAAAAGTAAAGTATTATAATGAAATGTGCAAAGACCTGGAGTTAGAAAACCAAAAGAAACGCTCCGCATTTCTCAAGCTGAAAGAGGTGAAGAAAAAAAATTCAAGCCTCAAGTTGCAGTATTGAAGGATTCTATGGGCAAAATACTGAACGATGCAGGAAGCATTAAAAGAAGATGGAAGGAATACACAGAGTCACTGTACCAAAAAGAACTGGTCGACATTCAACCATTTCAGGAGGTAGCATATAATTGAACCAATGGTATTGAAGGAAGAAGTCTAAGCTGCACTGAAGGCATGGGCAAAAAACAATGTTCCAGGAATTGATGGAATACCAACTGAGATGTTTCAACAAACAGATGCAATGCTGGAAGCGCTCACTCATTCATGCCAAGAAATTTGGAAGACAGCTACCTGGCCAACTGACTGGAAGAGATCCATGTCTGCGCCCATTCCAAAGACAAGTGATCCAAAAGAATGCAGAAATTATCAAACAATATCATTAATATCACACACAAGTAAATTTTGCTGAAGATCATTCCAAAACGGTTGCTGCAGTACATCAACAGGGAACTGCCAGAAATTCAAGCAAGATTCAGAAGAAGACATGGAATGAGGGTTATCATTGGTGATGTCAGATGGATCTTGGCTGAAAGCAGAGAATACCAGAAAGATGTTTACCTGTGTTTTACTGACTACACAAAGGCATTCAACTGTGTGGATCATAACAAATTATAGATAATATTGCAAAGAATGGGAATTCCAGAACACTTAATTGTGCTCATGTGGAATCTGTATATAGACCAAGAGGCAGTTGTTTGAACGTAACAAGGAGATACTGTGCGGTTTAAAATCAAGAAAGGTGTGCATCAGGGTTATAACCTTTCACCGTACTTTTTCAATCTGTATGCTGAGCAAATAATCTGAGAAGCTGGACTATAAGAAGAACATGGCATCACGATTGGAGGAAGACTCATTAACAAATTGCAACATGCAGATGACACAATCTTGCTTGCTCAAAGTGAAGAGAACTTGAAACACTTACTGATGAAGATCAAAGACTACAGCCTTTAGTATGGACTAACCAACCAAACAAACAAACCCATTGCTGTCGAGCTGATTCCAACTCATAGCGATCCTATAGGACAGAGTAGAACTGCCCCATAGGGTTTCCAAGGAGTGGCTGGTGGATTCGAACTGCCAACCTTTGGTTACCAGCTGAACTCTTAACCACTGCACCACCAGGGTTCTTTAGTATGGACTATACCTCAACATAAAGAAAAAAAAATCCTCACAACTGGACCAATAAGCAACATCATGGTAAACAGAGAGAAGACTGAAGTCGTCAAGGATTTCATTCTACTTGGATCCACAGTCAACGCTCATGGAAGCAGCAGTCAAGAAATCAAATGACCTGCAGGAAGATTGGAACTCTTATGCACTGCTGTTGGGAATGCAAAATAATACAACCACTTCATAAAATGATATGGTGCTTCCTTAAAAATCTAGAAATGGAAATACCATACGATCCAGCAATCCCACTCCTAGGAATATATCCTAGAGAAATAAGAGCCATTACACAAATAGACATATGCACACCCATGTTCACTGCAGCATTGTTCACAATAGCAAAAAGGTGGAAACAACCTAAGTGCCCGTCAACAGATGAATGGATAAACAAACTGTGGTACATACACACAATGGAGTACTATGCAACAAGAAAGAACAATGATGAATCTGCAAAACATCTCACAACATAGATGAATCTGGAGGGCATTATGCTGAGTGAAATAAGTCAATCACAAAAGGACAAAAATTGTATGAGACCACTACTGTAAAAACTCATGAAAAGGTTTACACACAAAAAGAAACAATCTTTGATGGCTATGAGGGAGGGAAGGGGTGGAGGGGGAAAAACACTAAATAGATAATAGATAGGTGGTAACTTTGGTGAAGGGTACGACAGTACATAATACTGGGGAAGCTAGCACAGCTTGACCAAGGCAAGGTCATGGAAGCTTCATAGACACATCCGAACATCCTGAGGGACTGAATTACTGAGCTGAGGGCTGGAACCATGGTCTTACAGGACATCTAGCTCAATCAGCATAACATAGTTTATAAAGAAAATGTTCTACATCCTACTTTGGTGAGTAGCATCTGGGGTCTTAAAAAGTCTTGTGAGCAACCATCTGAGATACTCCACTGGTCCCACCCTGTCTAAAGCAAGGGAGAATGAAGAAAACCAAAGACACAAGGGAAAGATTAGTTCAAAGGACTCATGGACCACAACTACCACAGCCTCCAGCAAACTGAGTCCAGTACACTTAGATGGTGTCCAGCTACCACCACCTACTGTTCTGACAGGGATCAAAATACAGAGTCCCAGACTGAGCTGGAGATAAAAGTAGAACAAAATTCTGACTCACAAGAAAAGACCAGACTGACTGTTCTGACAGAGACCGGAGAAACCCCGAGAGTATGGCCCCCAGACACCCTTTTAACTCAGTGCTGAAGTCACTCCTGAGGTTCACCCTTCAGCCAAAGATTAGACAGGCCCATAAAAGAAAATGAGACTAAATGGGAACACCAGCCTAGGGGCAAGCATGAGAAGGCAGGAAGCGACAGGAAAGCTGGAAACCAGGAACCCAAGTTCGAGAAGGGGAGAGTGTTGGCATGTTGTGGGGTTGGCAACCAATGTCACAAAGCGATATGTGTATTAATTGTTTAATGAGAAACTAATTTGCTGTGTAAGCCATCTAAAGCACAGTAAAAAAAAAGAAGAAGAAGAAAAAAAACACAATAGATACATTAAAAAAAAAAAAGAATCAAATGACTCATTGTATTGGGCAAATCTGCTGCAAAAGACCTCTTTAAGGTGTTAAAAAGCAAAGACGTCACTTTGAGGACTAAGGTATGCCTGACCCAAGCCGTGGTATTTTCAATCACCTCATATGCATTTGAAAGCTGGACAATGAATAAGGAAGAATAAAGAAAATTTAATGCCTTTGAATTATGCTGTTGGTGAAGAATATTAAATATACCATGGACTGTCAGAAGAACAAACAAATCTGTCTTGGAAGAAGTACAGCCAGAATGCTCTTTAGAAGCAAGGACGGCGAGTTTACTTCTCACATACTTTGGCCGTGTTATCAGGAGGGATCAGCCCCTGGAGAAGGACATCATGCTTGGTAAAGTAGAGGGTCAGCGAAAAAGAGGGAGACCCTCAACGAGATGGACTGACACAGCGGCTGCAACAATGGGCTCAAACATAGCAACAACTGTGAGGATGATGCAGGACCAGGCAGTGTTTCATTCTGTTGTACATAGGGTCACTGAGTTGGAACCAACCGGACGGCACCTAACAAGAACAACAGCATCCCATTGAATTAAATTAGATCTTTTCTGCACTCACATTCACCACCAGGTTCCCAGCAGGCTGCTTCCAACAGCTCAAAGTGTTGTTATATAGAAGAAGAAAGAAATTTGAACCTTGTGAGCTCATAAGGCGGAGCTAGGCCCAAAGGAAAAGAGGGAGGCTGATTTTGAATCAATAAAAGGAGAAATTTTCTGATGATGATGGGCAGTGGGAAGATTGTGGGCTCTGGAGCTAGACAAACCCAGCTTCAAATCCTGACTTTGCACTTAATAGATGCATGCTCACTTTCTGCACTTCAGTTTCGTCTTGTAAAATAAAGAGACTACTTCCCAAACAGGGCTATTTTGGGGTTAGACATAACATCTATAAAGCTCCTAGCATAACTATAGGTGGGGATGCTGTGAGGAGGGAGTTGGGGTAGAGGTGAACTCCAAGATATTTGCCCTAACATGCTAGAATTCTAGACAGCTTAGGGCACATTCAAAGTACTAAATGAAAATACCTTTCCATGAGAGAACAGTTCCAAAGGACCCTACTCTTGCTGGGAGCAACTTGGGAGAGAGACCTGGTCACTGCCCTCTTGTTCTTTCTTTTTTGAGGACCTGGACTTCACCCTGTTTTTCTCCTGCTTTCTCTGACTCTCTGACCAGCTATTTACCTCCCCAAGATGCTCTGCTCCTGAGAGAGTGGTGATAACCTTGGGAGTCAGGGGTATTTTCACCTCCCAGCCTGTCCCCATCATCGATTCAGTCTCAAATCAAACAGTCTCTGGATTTAGCCTATTTAATTTGGCTGGAGGAAGAGGGCCAGCCCTCTGATGATCAAATATGGGTCACAGGGAAGCTTCTCCCCTACCACAGGCTACGTAATTATTTATTTAAAAATAATTAACCAAGGATATCCGCAGGAAACAAAAGCCTTCTTTACAAGCGAGCCTGGTAGGAGAGAGTCAAGAGCCATTTGTTAGAAACCAGGCAGCACAGCCTAAGGCTATGGTTTTCAAACTTTCTTTTCCTCCCCAAGCAGAACCTCATTATATAAGAAATGTAACGGTGGAGCTGCTCTGTTTCAAGACAGATGGGCCCCTCTGATAGGCCTAGACATTCCTGTAAAAATCTCTGGCTAAGGGGTAGAGTCCTATCTGGGAATCAGGGGATCCCTGTTTTGATCTCAGCTCTGCCATCAATTTACTAGGTGAGCTTCAGCTTCCTCATCTCTAAACCAGAGGACTTCCATCCGCAGGGAGAGGGCTACTACCACCACGGGGCACGTGGGAGCTAGGCAAAGAGACTGCTCATCAGCTCCAGGTTCACCTGTAACCTTTTCCAGCGATGCTCCTCTCACTGGGAATTTGGCAATCGCCCTGGACCCTGAGAAAGTTGCTGTAATCCGCCAACACTCTTAAAGAGGAATGGGAGGGTGGAGGGTGCATCACAAGGTGTCTGCTGGCGATAGACCAGAAATAGATGTTCTTGCTAGAGCAAGGAGAGGCCCAGTCCTTGTGTATTTCACAAACTCAGAAGAGTGCTTGAAATGAGAATGAAAGTGGAGCGCAAAGTGGGTAGGCTCAGGTCAGGTGACCTGAGCTTCAAACCTGGCTCCACCATGTAATTGCTGTGTGACCTTGGGGAAGTTACTTAACCTCCCTGAACTTCAGTTTTCTTATCATTAATAACATCCACCCCTTAGGTTGTTATGCAGATTGAGTGAGTTTATGAATGTGAAAGCACCCAGCCCATGCTTGGCATATAACAGTTGCTCAAGACACATTAATTCCCTCTACTTTGTGACTGTCTTTGTCTAAAAGGTGTATTTAGGAAGGCTGAGTTCACAAAACTTTACTGAGCACCTACCATGTGCCAGGCATTGTGCTAAGAAGCCTGTGTTAAGAAGAAGTGGAATGGCATCTTCCCTTCTTCCTTCACCATTGCAAACTCTGGAAATGAATATACGACAAGGACTCTGGTTTAATAGTCACTGGGCAAAGGTGCCAGGTTGATAGCCACAGAGGACCCTGGGAGAAATGAAAATGCCAGAAGGTGGCCACACATCTTCTATCCACTTCCTGGCTTGAGCTACTAATTGGCCATATCCCCATCGCTGGCCCTATGAACCACAGTAAGTGTGTCCAGCAGCAGAAGACAGCCTAGCTGGAGTCTACAGGTCTTGGCGAGGAGCTCACCTACTTTCATCTGTTCCCAGGCCTCAGTAACATGGACCTAGGGTTACTTCTGAATTCCTGACAGTATATGGGACAGAGACAAATCATTTGGTTCTGATCCAATATAGACTGGTCAGAAGAGTCAAAAGCATGGAAGAAACTGAAGACTTACGGTTCCAAGAAACCAGCACCTCCATGCTTTGCCTTCTTGCACTCTTCACATTGCTGCCTAGATTTCTTCATAATACAAAATCTCACCACATCACTGCCCTGCTTGGAAACCTCTGATGGCTTCCTGTGCCTTCTGGAAAAGCCCCAACGCCTTACACTGGCAGAATAGGGCTTTCCTGACTCCAGCCTGCCTTATTGTCATCATTTCCCACCATATCCCACGCAGACATGCCAAAGCACCTGCCACTCCTCGAACAGGCTCTGCTGTCTCCTGCCTATGTGCCTTTGCTTATGCTGTTCCCTCTGCCTGGGAAGCTCTTCCTCTTCTTTTCTGCGTCACATTCTTTAAGAGAGCTAAATGTTACTTCTTCTCTGAAGCTTCCCTTGATTCATCCTTGTAGTTAGCTGCTCCATCCTTTGTATTTTACACCTTGCATAAACTCTTACAGCAGGAGTCACCCTGCGCTATAATGCTCTGACGATATGTTTACTTCTTTCTTCCTCTCAAAGGAAGAGATGGCTTTTTATTCATTGCTGCATCCTCAGAGCCTAGCAGAGTGCCTGACACTGTCATTATTTATCAAATGAAGGCATGAGCCTTCAGCTGCTTTGAATACTCATGCCCCAGAACAAGGAGTGTCAATTCTAGTAGAAAGAGAAAACACAGTCAGTTCTGCTGTAATGCTTGTTTTGAAAACATGAATCTGTTCTAATTATATTACTATACTAGGGAATGATTTGAGTATAATATGCAGATTTTGCGTTTGCTTATGAGAGATTTCATCCTTGAGAAACATTAGGTGAATTCAGAAATCTGCTCCCAGCTGAGTGGAGCCATGTAGGAATTCACTAAACTTGCATGTGTGTGCTTGTGCATACACACACACACCCCCCTCAAACATTTACCAAACTCACTGCCATCGAGTTGACTCTGACTCATAGGGACCCTATAGGACAGAGTAGAACTGCCCCACAGGTTTTCAAAACTGTAATTCTTTATGGAAGCAGACTGCCACATCTTTCTCCCGTGGAGCAGCTGGTGGGTTTGAATTGCTGACCTTTTGGTTAGCAGTCTAGCACTTTAACCACTAAGCCATCAGGGCTTCTCTCCAAGCATCTACCAGCTACCTCAATTCGCTGTGTGTGTTACAAGCTATATCCATCCACATCTGGAGTTAAAATGTTCCTTCTGATTTCAGATAACCCTCTGTCTGCCTCTTCACAATAACTCACAAGCTGTGACTCTTCTGATGCCCATTTCACAGGCAAACTTCAGGATGTTTTCAAGGTAAAGTGCCACATTTATTGTTGTACAGCATTTGTGTATTTCCTAACCACTTAACAGGTATAAAACTGTGCTGCTGTTTTTATTAGATTCTTCTTTTTAATGTGTTACTGCCGAAGTTTTTGAATGTTGTGCCCTTAACCCCATTTTCCCCGTAAGGTTTTTATCGCATGATGTTGCATAGTGTGGTGATTTTTAAGATGTGCATGTTGGATTGTGGAAGAGCCCTGGTGGTACAGTGGTTAAAGTGCTTGACTGCTAGCAGAAAGGTCGGTGGCTCGAACCCACCAGCCACTCCATGGGAGAAAAATGTGGCAGTCTGCTTCCATACAGATTTACAGCCTTGGAAACCCTATGGGGCAGTTCTGCTCTGTTCTGCAGGGTTGCTATGAGTTGGAACTGACTCAACAGCAATGGTTTTTGTTGTTGTTGTTGGTTTGTAGCTGAACTGACTGTACACCTGTGTTCAAATCCAGGCACAACTGCCTTACAGGAGGACCCCAGAGAGGAGCTGTTCAGGGTGTAGTTAACTACAGAGACTTTTCAGAAACCCATGCTTCTGGGGCTTAGAGCTGTAGTGCATAGAGCCCTGGATAGCTAATCCCTCTCTAAAAGCTTCAAAAAATAGCTGAGACCTCAATCCCACAAGTCCAGAGGTCAACAGGGTACCAGCCTCTATACATTTTAAATCCTCTCTCTCTTTGCTTTAACTCTGATGATTCTGGGCCGGTCAACTTCTGGGCCTTGGCATTTCTGTATATAAAATGGGCCTATAGATCTCCCTCAGAAGCCAGAAGGATGAATGAATAAAACAATGTTAGAGAAGCACTGAGTTTTCCTGGGAGACAAAATACTGGGTAAACATCAGGGCCATGTCAGCCAGGAAAGCATGACCAGAATTGCTCTTTTAGTAAGAAGGGGAGGTAGAAGTGGGGACTCTTGGGGCTGGGCGAGGTGACGCTCAGCTTGTCCCCACGTGACCTTTGGCACTGAAGCCTTAGGGTCCCTTTCACTGGGGTCTGCAAGCTGCACCCAGAATCTGGTGGGATGCCTTTGACCCTTGACATTTCAAAGCCAATCTCCCATCCCTGATAATGCAGGAATGTTCCTCCAGCTAGTGGACCTTTGCCAGTGTGAGTGAGCGTCCCAGCCACGAACAGAGTAAACATTACTTAATTGGCCAGGGCTCTGTCACACACATTCTTCCGCTGTGTTCCTAACCTCATGCAGAGCACAGCCCAACCCTACTGGGTCTGAAAACTGGGAATTTAAACTCAGGCAGGAGGGAGCATTCGAAGGAGAAAGCTCTTCCCAAAGGAAACAACCACGCCTGTAAATTATGGTAGACAGAGCTTCTTTCCTATGAAGCCAAAACACAGTGCTGGGGAGGGGAATGAGAGGAATTAGGCCAGTCTCGATGAACCCAGTCCTGCAGCCTTGTAACTCCACCCCCACGTAAGAGGAGTCACTGTTCTTGAGAACAGAGGCAGAGAGACAAATGATTCAGTCTGGTGAACTTCTGAGAAACTCATTTGGGATAAAAGAATGTGAAAAATTCCCGGGCTTGAAACTGGGAACTCCAGAAATGAAAGCTTTCACATAAGCTAGTGTTGCTGCCTCGGTTTCCTCATTTGTAACACAGGACTACTGCCGGTTCTTGTTAATATTTCCTTCTCTCCGGGGATAAAGATTAATGTTTGCAGAGAGTTTAGGAGATTAAAAATCTGAAAGCCTGGGAGGAAAAAGCTGATGCAAGATGAAAGCAATTTACACACTGGGCTGGTTTTAATTCCGTATCCCTTTCTACCTAAGGTGGCATAGCTAGGAGTCTAATTCATAAGAGGAGAAACACAGACAGGCCTGCAGGGATGGTAAACATTCTTGACTCAAGGAGTAAAAGTTGAGTGATACTTAGGGAAGCCCACAAACTGGTTTTCTTAAAAAAATCAAAGTAAATGTAACCAAGAAAAGAAAAAAAAGAAAAGAAGTCTTCCATCAAAAGCATCTCGGCTAAGAACAGAAGCTAATATGCAAAGCACACCTGGAGAAATTGCGTGTTGGGGAGGTAGAAGAGCAAGAGAAACACTCGCCCAGCCTGTCGCCCCCTGACAAGGTCTCCCCTAGTCACCACCACACTTCATCCTTACCAGAAAGCTGTCTCTGCATGAAAACATCAGATGGTTTGCAATGAACACTTTCCCTGGAGACTGCTGCTGCAGGTTCAAGAAACCAGCCCAGCCTGAAGAACGTGTGAAGTCCTCACATGTGTGAGCATTTTATATAGTCTGCCTCTTAGTGTCACAGACGCCCATTTGACAGAGTAGAAAGCTGAGGCTCTGAGAGGATCTTCACTACCTGTTGCTAGGAATCTCCTACCCTAGGAATCTCCTAGCAAGTCAGTAGTATTTCTAAACTGGCCTTTTCCGCTACGCACGCCTCCCACCACATAGGCCCAAAATCAACTCCAGATTTGTTAAGCCTCTCACCACGACCCACTAATAGTTAGAAATGATTCTATTTGTTTGTTTACTTGCTTCTTGGCTGGAACCCTCACTAGAACATAAGTTCAATGAGGGCAGGACCATGTCTGTCTTCTCCACTGTATCCTCAGCACCTGTACAGAGCCTAGCCCATGCTAGGCACTCAAAAAATATTTGTTGAATGAGTAAATGATGCATGCATGACCTGCACTTCAGCTCTGACCCAGAGCTCCAAACCCTCTTTGCCTTTAGTCTATTGCACCGAGTATCAGAAAAGTGACAGTAATACACCTTCATCCTCTAAATCTCCCAGTTTTTCTGTGCTTATGAGGAGGCAAGCATATTTTGAAGGAGGAGGAAGGGGGAGTAAGAGACAGGAAGAGAGGAGAAGAAAGAAAGGTTAAAATATAATCAAAATAGAAGAAATAGTATTGACAGATTTGAGCAATTTCATGTTGGAAGGCATGAAACTGGTTAACATGAGAGGCATGAGGTGGACACACTGAAGAATAAGTACATCTAAGATCGCAGGTCGCCAGACAATGCCTTGTCTTGTACAAAACAGCCAATGGTATGCCTGCCAGGTACCTACCTATTCTCTACTTCTTGAGGCCTAAGCACAACACCCATTACCTGGGGCACTTTAACAGGGGTGGAGGGTGAAAGATGGGGCTTCCTTAAGCACAGGCTGACTATTTCCAAAGGTTTTGGGCTGCATATGGGAACCCCAAATTTAAACTCACCAAGTTAGAACCCAGGGTTGAGGCCATTTGGGTTTAACAGGATAAGGATAAGGATAAATTAATGCAGATTTGCTGTGGCAACATGAGTAACTCAAATGCCTTTTTTTTTTCAAAGAAACTAGGATAAGACTAAGAAGGGTTAATGGTGGACATCGTTAGGTCTAAAGGCTGTGGGGACAGACAGCGCCCTGCTGCAGACTGGCTCCTGGGGCCTAGTCTTTTCTGAGAGGCTGCCTTTGCTGCTGGAGTAATGTGGCTGCAACAAAGGCCTCTGGGCTTGGCTGACGAGAATGATGATGCCCCTAGTGGGACTGGGCAATGGGGGAAAGGCTATAAAGCTATCAGCAGGCTGAGCCGCTGGGTGTCCACACAAAAGTCAAGTCCTATAAACAGACATCTCTATTGTGACTGAAGGGCTAATAAAATTGCCTTAGAAAAGAAAGGTTTTCCACTGGGACCTATTCATAAACAGGACCCTACTGGGAGGTGATACCCAGGGAGAAGACCCTTTGAGGCTGGGCTAGTTTCAGAACTACCTCATTATAGGGGTTTGCCTAGCCAAACCCCAGCCTCTTCATCACCGTCACTGAGGGCAGCTTCATGAGCATGAGCATCATCATCATCATCATCATCATCATCATCATCATCACCATCATCATGACAGATAGCCAGTCATCACCCCGAAGGCTCATGGATGAAGCACTGGGTGTTGGACTCTGAGACCTTGGGAAGAGGATGATTATTGGCCTCCATTCTGCTGGGAGAACGGGAACACCAGTCAAGTGCTCAGGGAACACCACCAGGGAACTAGTGGCTGCCTAGAGCTGGGCAGTTTCATTTCTGTCTCTCCAGATGACTCTGATTTGCAGTCCAATCCCTTTTCTAGACCTCAGTTCACTCAATGGAAATGCAGGAGGAGGAGTTCTTGTTCTTTTCTTGCCCAAGGGATGCTGGTAACGGATTATATGATAAACTAAAAAACTAAACTAGTGGAACATTAGGGAGAAAGAGTAATAATATGTTTTTGAAAACTTTTTAGTAGCATTTAATGTTGACATTGAACTGTGATACTTTATATTTCAGTTAAGCAGTATTAGTAGCGATGGGGCTGGATGACATTGTTTCTAGAAAAGGGAAAATATGCTTTAAAAAACATATACATATGTTATGTACAATAAAACTAATTTTACCTGCAATTTAAAACTGAAAAACAAGAATATAAAACATGGGGAAATGCATTAAGCTTTTGAAGGCCCTCTATAATAGATATTTTCATTCCCTAAATATATGGTGTCTACCACGTGTCAGGCACAGGGCTACGTGTTGGAGACACCATGGTGAATAAAACCAACTCAAGCTTAGTTGTTGGCTGTTGTTGTTGTTGGGTGCTGTTGAGTTGATTCCAACTCATAGCGACCCCGGTTGACAGAGTAGAACTGCACCATAGGGTTTCCTAGGCTATAATCTTTACAGAAGCTGACTGCCGGGTCTTTTCTCCCGTGGAGCCACTGGGTGAGTTCAAACTGCCAGCCTTTTGGTGGAGCCCACCATTCTACCATTTAGAATACAGCATACAGTGAGCTAGGTCTTTAGAGACTTTAGGGACCTTCTTCATGGTGAGAATAAGGCTTAGTTGGTTTGTTTCTTTTTCTTTGACTGGTAGGGATGTAAACTCTATGCTTCCCCTCTGAATCCTGGTAGTGGGATTCTAGAGAAAGATGAGGAGGGGTTACTCATTTCTGTTTCCATTTGTAAAACATCTTAGGATGAACTAAGCATTTACTTTGTACCCACCAAGCGAATCAATGCTACACAAATGGGAGATGTTATTCAGAGGCTTTCTACCCTTGTTGAATAAGAACTCACATGGGCTTCACTGAGAACCCAGTCCAAAAGGTGCTGACTCTGGAGAGGCACCCCACAGTGGCAGGGCCAGAAGGCATGTGCATTCCGGCTGCCACTCAAAGGCCCTGAAAGTGTTAACTTCCAGCAGTAATAGGTGTCTGGTTTATACCCATTATAAATCTGTTTATTGTGACTGGCCCCACCCAATCTGCTGGTGCTGTAAAGCTCTAATGGTCCCTAATAAAGGTGGAAGGCTTCTAACAGCACGCGGTTCCTGAAATGGGGAAGGAGCGAGGGAGTGAGAGAAAGGAAAGAGACAGAGGATTAGCTTAACAGTAAAATATCACAATGGCAAATCTCCCGCTGCCACTTTGAGCACTTCTGGGCCCCAGTACTTGATACTACACAAATCTCCAAATAATAACAGGTCAGAGCTGTAAGGTCCCTGGTCCAACACCCTTATTTGCCAGGATTCCTGAGAAGTTAAACGATTCTCCGAAGGTCACCCCATTCATTGTGGCTCAGGTCTCCTGAATCCTAGTCCAGGGTTCTTCAGCCTAGCTACCTTACTTCTTTCAGTTCAGCAAAGGGCAAATCAGGATTGTCTTTAACCCCCTCAGAACTCTCCTGCTCCATCTAGCCTAGTGATAATGTCCAGTCCTGGCTGTGCATCTAAATCTCTTAGGGAGTTTGTCGAAACTTCCCATGGCTGACCCTTCCCCCAACCCAATTCTGATGTGAATGGGTGGATGAGCCATATATATTTTTTAATAAGCTCCTTAAATGACTTTTATGTGGCCTTGGGAGGAGATTTGAGAACCATGGTCTTGCTAATACTTGGGTTTCATTGTTTCTGTTGTCCCACATGAGAAGCAGAGCTCATAGAAAGGAAAATGCTTCCAGGGTGAAACTGTAAAGCCACACCTTTATCAAGGACCAAGGCAGATCCAAAGCACTGCCTCTCCCTTAATGCTCCAACAGTTCCTGAGTCAACCCAATAACACTGTGTTGGAAGTTAACCTTCCTTCTCAGGCACTGTGCTTGGCACTGGATGTATTTTACCGTATTTAAGCCTCACAACAGCCCTAAGGAGACAGATATTATGACCTCAATTTTACAGATGAAGAAACTGAGGCTCAAAAAGGCTAAGTAACTTGTCTGAGGCCACACCACCAGATAATCACAGAACCACAATTCAAGCCCAAGCCCGTTGTGGGCACTGCACTTTGCAACCCAGACATACCCATCTGAATCTGGTCCTGTAACCAGCTCGCCTAGGGTGTTGTTGACTTCCCTTAGGAAAGCCATTAAATGCTAAAGATTGTGTGCTTTGTGTTCCTTTAACTTGGGAAAAGCATGCCAGAGTGCCCATCTTGAGGAAGTTGGCCCTTAACTTCCAGAAAGCATTAGAGAGATTGAGTCCTCACTGGTTGACTCCTAGGTGGCTGAACTCACACAGTGTGCTTTTGTAAAAGCAGCTTAAGTCAAAGCAGAGAACAATGGGAAGATTTCTTAAGCAGACTCATGCTCATAGATTGAGGCAAGTAGCTTTCAGAGAATCAGCCCTTTGCCTCAAGTTTAGGGGAGCGTCCCTTCTAAGAACAAAGGCCATTGAGCCTCTTAGACACCACCTCTGCAGAAGTACCACACCGCCTCTAATTGGCAGGTTCCCAGGGCTAATTACTAACAATCAATACACACAAGCGGGTATTCACACCTCCTTTAATTGAAGAAGAAACATGCCCTATTAGGTACAGGAAATGCAGGGTCATCTTATGAACCTGACCTCCTTCTACACGATCATGAACCCCCACCTCCCAACCCTCCATCCCTGCGGCTTCCCAGCCTCCTCTCACTGTTTAGCATATTTTGCATGGCTTCTGAAAATACCTTATGAATATCATACAGCATTCCTTCTAGGAAGAACGAGAAACTTCCCTGTACCCAATGTGCGGCAAGAAGCCAGCCTGAGTCTACTGCAAACACCAAGACAAGTATCTGGTTGGAAATAGTCAAATTCTCTAAAAACCACAATTGAAAGAAAACTCCCAGAAGGACAGAAGGAAGAAGGGAGAGAAAATAAGGCTCTGCAAGCCAGGGTAATAGCTACCATTTATAAGAGCCTGCTACCTCAGGAGTGCTTTACATATATCATTTAATCCTTCCAGCATCTACATGAGTAGATGTCTTCATTTTACTCATGGAGAAACCGAGGCTCAGAAATCCCAGACACATGCTCATAGATTGAGGGAAATGCCTTGCCTGGGGTCACACAGACACTCGCCTGGGGTCACACAGACACTCGCCCGGGGTCACACAGCTAATAATTTGGATATAATATAATAATTTGAAATAATAATTTCCAGTTGAGGTTGGAATTCAGGTCTGACTCCACAGCCCATGATTTTGTTGCTACGCCCACTGGATTTATAAGAGCATTTTCCAGAGCATCTTCAGTGCCCCATTTAATAAGCCCCAAAACAGAACCACAAAAAAAACCCATTGCTGTCGTGTTGATTCCGACTTATAGCAACCGTATAGGACAGAGTAAAACTGCCCCATAGGGTTTCCAAGGAGTGGCTGGTGGATTCAAACTGCTGACCTTTCGGTTAGCAGCCAAGCTCTTAACCGCTGTGCCACCAGGGCTCCATTTTAATAAGCCCCAATGCATATTAAATGGTGGGGTTGGGAGACAACAGGAAATTAGTTCCTAATTTAGCCCCTTTAAGATTTTCACTATTCAGATTGTGGTCCCTGAACCATCATCTTCAGCAGCACCTAGGAACTTGTTAAACATGCAGAAACTCAGGCCTTGCCCCAGACAGACTGAGCCAGGGTCTGCATTTTATCCACCAGCACTAGGTAATTAGCACGTACATTTACACTTGAGAAGCACTTTCTTGTAGCACTGATTCTCAAATTTGGTTGCATATTGGGATCACCTAGAGAGTTCTAACTACAGATGCCTGGTCCCACCCCCAGAGATTCTAATTTAATAGTCCTGGGGTTCAGCCTGGGCATTGGGATTCTTTAAGTGTACAATTCAGTCATTTTTTTAGCATATTTGCAAGATTGTGCAACCATCACCACTATCTAATTCCAGAACATTTTTATCACCCCAAAAAGAAAGCCTATTCCCATTAGCAACCGCTCCCCATTTCCCCTTTCCCCTAGCCTCTGGAAATCACTAATCTACTTTCTGTAGATTATAATATGGATTTGCCTATTCTGGTCTTTTCATATAAATGGAGTCATATAATATATGGCCTTTTGTGTCTGGCTTCTTTCACTTAGCATAATGTTTTCAAGGTTCGTCCACGTGGTAATGTGTCAATACTTTGTTCCTTTTTATGGCTGAATACTACTCCACGGTATGGATATACCACCTTTTGTTTATTCTTCAGTAGATGGACATTTGGGTTGTTGCCATGTTTTGACTCTTATGAATAATGCTGCAATAAGCATCCATGCACATATGCATTAACATACGTTTTCAATTCTCATGGGTATATATCTAGGAGTGAAATTGCTGGAGCCCTGGTGGAGTCTGGTGGCTAACCAAATGGTCAGCAGTTCGAATCCACCAGCCGCTCCTTGGAAACCCTATGGGGCAGTTCTACTCTGTCCTATAGAGTGGCTTTGAGTTGGAATCGACAGCAATGGGCTTGGTTTTGGTTTTGATGGTAACTCTAGCACTGGGATTTTTAAAAGTTCCCCAGTTGATTCTAAAGTGTCCTAGAGCAGAGGTCAGCAAACTGTGGCCCACAAGCTAAGAATGGTTTTCACATTTTTAAATGGTTGAAGAAATTTCAAAGGAAGAATATTTCATGATATGTGGAAATGATATGAAATTCTAATTTCAGAGCCCATAAATAAAATTTTCTTTGAACATAGTCATGGTCATTTGTTTACACCTTGACTAGGAATGCTTTTGCACTACAAAATCAGAGTTGAGTAATTGTGACTGAGACTTTGTGGCCTGAAAAACCTAAAATATTTACTATCTGGCCCTTTACAGAAAAATTTTGTTAACCCTGTTCTAGAGTGCTTGTGAACAGCTAGGATGATAACCATGATTAAATGCTTCGTTTGACTTTATTTCTGGGCTATGTTCCATATGTGTGTGTGTGTGTGTGTGTGTGTGTGTGTATATATATATATATATATATATATATATATATATATATTTCCCTTCCCCGTTTGTGTTTGTATTTCCCCTAGAAAATTGGGTAGAGGCATAAGGCCAGATCTTGTGCCTTCCCATTAAGCAGGTAGCTTCAAAGGCCCTTGTAAAGATCTCTGCCTCTCTCTGCACTTCTGGTGCTCAGTTCTCTCCAAGTTCCTGTCACTTCCCATCAAACTTTTACAACAAACAGATTCCAAGGGTACTTCTTGCAAAACCCACAGGTCGGGCTCTGTGCTTGCCAGCAGCTTCCTTCCTCCCTAGAGCTGACTGGAGGGAAGCAAGGAGTCCTTGACTCCTCTAAGGATCCTTCAAGGGGATTAGGCATGGCCAGAAGGGCTGCTGACAGTGATAGGACCCCAGGATCTCCACAGCCCCTTTGTGCGGGATGGGAGCCCCACCAGCCCAGCAGTCAGGTTTCTTTGTATGCAGACCAGGGTCCAACCACTATCAAGGGGAGGCTGACAGCAGAATGCTCTGAAGGTGGAGCCTGTTAATCTCATTAATATCCTGATTGTCTTCCCCAATCTGTCGGTAGCTGATGGGGTGGTGCCCACAAGATAAAATGATCTTCAAATTCAACAGATAAAATGGCAGCCAGATAAAACATCTAAGGAGGAGGACATGGAGCCATGTCTACCACGGAACCCCAAGTCAGTGTAGAAGTGTTTACTTTCTTTAAACACTTTAAAGATGGTTCCTAAAATATTTTGCATACATTTCAAGGCATGATTTGTTTCCCTTCTAAACAGAAGTAATCTGCCACTTAGGGACAGTTGAGTTTATTTACTGTGGAGACCTTTGCTGCTAAGATGAATATTTTACAATTGCCCTCATAAACCCTCTCCCCTTGTCTGCTGCCCAGGGAGGGGCTGAAGCTCCCAGAGGTGAGCCGAGGTGCCTGCTCTGTCTCAGAAGCCCCATTAAGTTGTTAAGGCGTTTAGTGCCCCAGACAGTGCAGATTGCAAGGACAGTTCAAATCCCCGCACAGATGCGGATGAGGTCCTGAAAGAGAGGGCTTTGAATCCATCTTGGGCAGGGGCAACAGTTGGGGAGGAAGCAGTAAACTAGCTAGAGTGGGAGACCCCCACCCTTACCCCACCTCCTCAGCCATGTTCTCCCAAAGCCTCTTTGTCCTTTACAAGGGAACAGTGGGAATGTGGGAGCAGAAGGGACTGTGGGAGGATTGGGATGTGTGTGTGCATGTGTGTATGCATGCATGCGTGTGTGTGTTGGTTTCTTGCCTAGAAAGTTCTTGTTGTTGTTAGGTGCCGTTGAGTTGATTTCGACTTAAAGTGACCCCCATGTGACAGAGTAGAACCGTCCCATAAGGTTTTCTAGGCTGTAATCTTTATGGAAGCAGATCACCAGGTCTTTTTCCTACAGAGCCTTCTGGTTAGCAGCCAAACACTTAGCATCATGCATATAGCAAAGAGAGATGGACAGTGGAACAAGTCAAAACCTGGCTTGCCACTTACTAATTATATGAACTTGGCAAATTATTTACATTCTAAATATCCCCTTTTCCTCGACAGCAAAATAGGAATAACAATACAGATAGTTTCTACCTTCTGAGGTTGTTGTGAGGATTAAATAAAATGATGCATACAGGTGCTCAGCCCAGGGCTTGGTACCTGTAAATCCTCAACCAACACTAGCTATTATAATCATTCACACTTAGTCATAACCTTGCCACTGGGCACTGTTGAGGTTTCCTTGGGTTCTGAAGATTTTAGCATCAGGGAAAACAGCACCATGCACACAGGTAACCTGGTCCAGAGTTTGGTTTTCCTTAGACTCAGGGTTAGATTCCTTCAGGGAACTTGGGAGGGGGTGTAGGGGGCGGCCGGGAAGCAGGAGGCAGGATTCTCTGTTTTTCAGACTCTGATCTGACCAGCAGTGGAGACAAGTCCACTGAGCTTGGAGAGAGAGGGATGGCATTCAAAGGGAGAGAGGAGTAGCAGCCACACAAATAAGTGTCTCCTCTTAGGTAAAGAGGCTGTGGTCCAGGATATCCAAAAGTTCCCCTGGAAAGGCCTCTTCTCTTGTCTGAGCCTCAGTCTCTTTCCAGGAGAATGAGTCCCCACCTTCTTCTCTGAAGGTGACAAGGGCACTACGTGTGGGAGAGTGAAGGCAGATGAAGACCTTTTGTCCTTCCCCTCCCTCCGTGAGGCAGCCAGCTGAGTTCGCTGCAGACTGGAGCAAAGGGTACGGTGAGCAAGGCTACCAGAGATCATGCGGCCAGATCTCCTGGCTTGTGCCAAGACTAGCCAAACTTCCATCCCACGCCAACTTCCTCCTCTTCCTTGAACCGATCAATTCGAGCACCAGTCTCCAACCAGCCCTCTTCCTTGCAGCAGCCCTGCCCTCTGACCTTTTTGGGGCCTTTCTCTTGATTCAGCTCCAGAATGGAGGTAGAGGCCATCACCCCGGGTCTGCTCAAAGGCCTCAGAATGAGCTGTCATGGGGCCTATAACCAGGGACAGCTCCTGCTGGCGAGAGCTGGAATGGGGAGGGGCAGATAAAGGCCTTCCAGGCTGAAGATGAATGGCTGCCTGCAGCCCGCTACAGTAACTGCAGGCCCCCAAGAAGAGCAAACAAAGGGTGCCCCTGTGACACTCAACTGGAAAGATGAAGGCCCATCAGCGGCAGCCAGGCTGGTTCAAAGCCTCAACTTAATTGTCAATTAAGCATGCATAAGGGAGACAATGCCATGACAACCCCTGGCTGCATGCTGGTGTGTGATTGTAAAGCCAAGGAGGGGAAACGCTGAAAACAGCTGATTCTGCTGACAGTGTGTTTGTAGGGCACCTTGTAACCAATCAGCCGCTGACAGAGGCAAAGTGCTCCTCCTGCCACCCCTATTGTGCCGGACATTCCAGGACCAGGGTCACACTGTGGTCACTGTGGGCAAGTGGGCCACAGGGAGCTAAGTGTGGCTAGGGAGAGAAGTGGCTCAGTTACAGAAAGGATGCCCTGCCTCTCAAGGAAGAGGGTCCCAGGGAAAACTTTGTCTCTGAGGTGCTGCCAGCCCTCCTGGCTTCGATGCTGATGTTTGGGGAGAGAGGGGATTGAGAATGGAAGTAGGGGACTGGGGCCTTGTTCTGACCCAGCTCATCCTTACAGGTTGCTACGGCTGACTTTGGATGTTGGTTTCGCCTCAGCGACCACGGAGCTTCTTTTTTTTCAGTCTGTATTCAGTTAAGTTTTGGGCTTGGCTGGAGACCATATCTTGGCCACAGGGACCATTATGGGAAGCACACTGCTAAGGCATTGCAGACAAAAGCCTTCCCTGAACATTGGCTCCAGCCTGCTTGCCTGCCTAGCCTGGGGTGCGCTTCCCAGAAGCCTGTCACAGCCCATGAGGCCTCCCTGGCAGCACAAGGCAGTGGTCCCAGCATCTGGGCGCTCCAGGCACCAGCACAGTGGCCACTTCTGCTTCCAGACCCTGGGCCAGGACACATCTCACTGCCCCTCAGGAATAATGCCCCAGTGTAGGAAATTAAAAAGAAAATGTTTCTGCTGCCTGCCATTCTTTCCACTGCTGCTTGTGTAGTCCTCTGCAATAAGCATAATGATGACAGTAGTCATGGTTTATCGGGAAAGGTGGTTTTGCACATTCTTTCATTTGATCCTCATAGGTACCCTGTGAGGTAGGCACTCTTGCTCTATTTTACAGATAGGAAACTCAGACTCAGAGAAGTTATATGAGTTACAACCTAGCTGGTTAGAACCATGATTCAAAACTAAGTCCAGAGAATCCAGCCCCTGGGCTTGGGACAAGGACTACCTTGATTAGCCCTGAGTGAAGACTGAAGCAGAGAGTAAGGTAGCCACTGAAAATATACACCAAAAACCTGTTGCTGTGGAGTCAATGCCAACTCATAGTGACCCTATAGTACAGAGAGAGTAGAACTGCCCCGTAGGGTTTCCAAGGCTGTAAATTGTTACGGAAGCAGATTGCCACATCTTTCTCCTGAGGAGCCACTGACCTTTCAGTTAGCAGCTAAGTGCTTTAACCACTGTGCCACCAGGGCTCCTTCCAAATACGTAGTGTCCCATAATTGTTGCTCCCTTCCCTAGAAAGACCTGTGAAGCCCCCAAAGATAACCTTGACCCTCAGCTGGTTCTGGGGACTCCATGTCAGCATGATGTTTTCCCTACTAGACTGTAAACTCCAAGAGGGCAGGGATGTGTGTCTTATTTATGGCTAGCATGGTGCTTGGCACTTGGTAAGCACTGAATGCACACTTCTGCTGTGGGAAAGCATGGAGAAATCAGCAGAACTGAGTTCTAGTCCTTGTTCTGCTACTATTTCTCTGTAACTTTGACACGCCATTGCCTCTTTCTGGACCTCAGTTTCCTTCTTAGAAGTCCCTCCCAGTTCTAACATTCCTTGATTTTTTAAAAAGGTCCAGACTTCTCAGGCACCCCTGGAAGGGCCATCAGAGGGGTATCCAGGCTGCATCTCACACCCACCCTGCTCAGTTTCCAATACCTGCTCCCCATCCCTCCAGCCCTAGCTCTCTATGTCTCCTGTTGGAATACAGTATGCTTAAGCTAACGGCCCTGTGGTGACCTCCACACAACCCCAGCTTGTCAGAAAGCTGCTGGGCCTTTGTTGGGCTTGAAGGCTCCCTGACTTTGGTGTGGAGATCACAGGTTCCTGCACAATGGCCATTGTCTTCACAATAATGCCCCTTGCCCCAGCCACGCCCCCTGCAGCGCCCAGATTCAGCTCTGTGGATCACTGGCAGCAAGTGCTCTGAGTCCTGCCCCATGCCAGCCACATGCCTTTTGCCACTGTTCTCTGAATCCTGCTTCAGACTTCCATAGAGGGGTTAAGTTATTCTGCAATCAGACCAGTATTTGCCTGGGGATATTTCTGCCTTTCAGAAGTAACCCAAACTTTCTTCCCCTCCAGCTAAGCTCTTCCCTCCTGCGAAAATGTGACCCAGAGAAGCTTCCAGCCCTGGCCCCGGCTACATGTTGCGTAGTATCAGGCTTCCAGAGACCCTTGAAGATAGGAGGCTTCAAGGTAGTCGCCTTTAGGAAATTTTCATACTATGGGAGGGCATGACTGTGGAACAAATGTTTAAATATTGCCTGGCTGGTGGCTCTAAGCCTGTCCTAGTGACAGTAGTCACCCCAACACTTGGGTTAACTCTCAGATCTGAGACCTCTCCTCTCAGACGGTCAACCAGCAGGTGAAAGAAAGAACAGGTTTCAGAATCATCTTGGAGTCAAAAGTGGTGCTTGGCTTTTCTTTTGTAAGCCCTTCCCCAGAGCAGGAAGGAGACTGTGCCATACTTTGTCCACACAGGCACCATACAGACCCCAATAAACACACCAATTCTGGGAAGCCAGCTTTCCTGAAAGAACTAAGCCCCAGTAGACGTGCTCAACCCCAGCCTGTGCCTGATACAGCACTCAGCATATAAGGATACTTTCCCACAATAAGGATGCAGGATTCGGTCATGACAAACCCAACCTCACAGAAGAGGCATCACTAATCCAGGCCAGGGCCTGGCACATAGTAGCACACAGTAGGTGCTCAATGGGTTTTGACCAACTCATCACTGAAAAGATTTCAAGTGACTGAAACCACCCTAACCCTGATGGAGAACAGAAGCCAACAAGCAAAAGCTAACAATAGAGTGGCCCTTCCCTAAGGGCCACTGAGTTTCTGCTGCAGCTGGACAGAGCGCCAGGGGTGGGACACGGACAGGAATGGAGGAGAAGAGCATTGTTCTCCATCACCGATGATGCACCGTCACCCCCCTGTCTGAAGCTTGCACCTGGCATACCACTAAGGCAGCTTTCTCTGTACGTAATGTGATGGCTGCACTGAGTCAGCAGCCACACAGGGAGAAAAACAGAGAATAGAGAAGAACAGCTCCCTGGAGGCCAAACTATCTCTTACACTGCAATGTTGACCAGGAGTTGGAAGAAACCTGAAAAAAGCCATGTTATTTTTTCACAAGAATCATCTTGCAATGGGAGAAGACCAGCCCTCGTACCATCCCAAAGCATTTACTCCTGTGAAAATTCTTGGGCTAGGTGAGACCTGCAGGAAAAATCAGGATGGTCTACTTGCCAAGGCAGTGAAGCCCAGATCCTGCTTACCTGACAGCTTGTTTGGAGGAGAGGCACTGGACTGGTGGTGGGGGGAGCTGTGGGAGAGCAGAGGGTTCAGGCTGTGTGTCTGGTTGGAACTATAGGCATCCATGGCCAGCTTCTGCCGGAACGCCTCTTCCTTCCTGCGGTTCGCAAACCAGTTGTAGACACGGACCTCAGTGACCAGGTTGGAGCCCAAACCATGAGCTTTGGATGGGGAAACGCCTCGCTGCAAGCATTCTGCCCTGGGAATGGATAGAAGAAGGGAGATAGTGAGTGAGGGCGGCCGGGGGGGCTTGCTAGGGCTTGGCCCCAAACACAAAATCATAGTGGTCTTGGTTAGGAGTGTGAGGAGCCTAAGGATAGAGAGGGAGGTTGGGAAAAATCCTGTCCTCAGAAAAAGCCAATCCAGCTAATTATCTTATGAAGATAGCTTGAGTGGGCCCTGAACACAGGTACAAGGCAAGCGATGCTGCTCTGGCAGTCAGGGGCATGGGCCTCTGGTGTGGCTCCCAATGAGAAAAGAGCAAGCTGGGGCCAGGCGATTAGGGGAGAGAACAGGGCCAGATTAAGGCGTGTGATGGCCCTAAACACCGATAATTGGTGGTGCCCCCTCCTCTGCTTACTCACACATTCGAATGGGATATATGAGTTAGATATACGTGTATATACGTGTGTGTCTTAGCTATCCGTGATGTAACTTCTTTTTAAATGTGGCTATTAGTTATTGAAGGCAAAGGTGGTGTATACCATTTTAGTGGAATGAAATTAACTGGATTATAAAATTTTTAGTGGATGCAGGGTACTAAGATTTTTACTATATACTGTATTTTTATGAAAATAGCCTGCACCTTCTGCATTTGTTTGCCGGCTGCACCCTCCCTCCGTGAGGCACCCTCACAAGCACTGCCATGCCAATCCTCTTCCACATGTTGCTGTAAAAAAAAGCTTAACATAATGTGTTTACGAAAATACCTCGAGGGAGGAGGGCACGGCAGGCAAACAAACACAGAAGGTACACACTATTTGTGTAAAAATATGGTACCACATTTTCTACAAAAAGAATATTCCACATATTCTACAACAAAGAAAATTAGTTAGTGAACTTAGTTGTTTCAACAATGTAAAATTCTGTTGATCTCCCACAACGAAAAATTAACTTTCACCAGTTTTGCTTTAAACAGCTCATACTTCAGTTTTGATGCGCAAGAGCATATCCTCCTGTTTGTATCATGGCAAAGAGCATTTCTGGCCCTCCTGGCTGGAGTTGCTGGATCAGCAAATGTGGATGTACACGATGGTTCTCTCAAAATGGATTAGAGACCTGTTATCTATTAATATAATCTGTCTTTGCCCAGTGGCCACTCATGTTGGATTTAGTTGCATATTGGGCGAGTGTAGCGAGAGTTAGACTCAACAGCCCACCCCCACCTCATGTTCATTAGAAAGAAACAGTATACTCCCAAGAGGCCCGCCGAGATAAGGACTTTCAATTACACAGGAGGGTACCATAGGAGACAGATGTCAAAGAAAGTATTGAAGTGGTAGAGGCCTCATAGCTTAAACAAACTTGACTGTGGGTGCCCTTGTGACCCTGTGTGAACTTTCTTTCTAGCTGACACGTTCTCAAGCACTGGAGTTGGTACCAATTTCATTTAGTGCCCTGCCAATTCTCTTCCATTGTCCTGTCTGCTTGGCATCTATGGGTCTTTGCTTTGGACAACTTGTGCCCCTGTTTTGTTGATGCCCTAAGCATGTGCTTACCTTGCTTATTGGGTAATTTGTCCCTGGGAAAGGTCCAGGCTGGGCCTCCTGACACCTCCTTGTTTTGCCATTCTTCCCACCTCATCAAAGGCAAAATCCTTTGCTGGCTCTGCCTAAGTCCCTTCAAAGCACTCTGAAAGGCTTGGACACAGATGTGTGAGGGAAGTCAGATTTCTTAGTCACACTCCAGGAGTCCCCTCTAAAGGGCTGGCTGGGTGGAGTTTTATCATTGCTGACAAAACCCCAGATCCAGGTGAAAGAGATTTCTTAGACACCACTGGATGCTGAGGGGCTTCTCATTAGCAGGGGGAACAGAAACACAGACTAAGGACTCTGTAGGCCACTGAGACTGATTCTTCTGCCTCTCCACTCCTGGCCTGACTTGCCTGGTCGCATCCTTCCACTTTTGAAGCAGACAAAGCCCAGAGAGAGAGAGACAGCCCACAGGTCTTGGCCAAAGCAAAGAGCAGATCTTAGAGTCAATATCAGAGTCAGGAAGGAGAGGGCAGAAATGAAACGAAAAGATATCCCAAGAGTTTCCAATCATTTTCTTTAGAATTACATGTAGTTAGGATACAAAAAGAACTCTTTTAAGCCAGGGTGGGCGGCGTGGACTGAATAGATCTGACCCATTCTTAACAATCCTACCAAGTTTCCTTTTGGACCAATGGGTGCAAGACAGTTGGTGGAGGCCAGAGCCAGAGTCTATGGCTAAGGGATTGTTTTGCCCTGGCATGTAAGGGGTCATATAATTCTCACTTCATTTGTATCGTATTTTAGACCAGCATTCTCCAGAGTTATCTTCTTTAGAATAATAATTCAATGAGCATTATTGACAGGTATTCTACAGAAAAAGGATTCCATGGTTAACAACCAAGTCGACAAAGTTATGCAGGATTCTTTAATGCAGGACTTCTCAGAGCCTTTAATATATGTTATGATATCCTAAGAGGAAGTGTGCATATGGTGTTTCCCAACCTTATTTAATATATTAAAACTAGGGTCCTGTGATACACACTTCAGGAAACCCTGATTTAGCCACATGGTGGTGCAAACAGTTAACGTGCTTGGCTGCTAACTGAAAGGTTGGAGGTTTAAGTCCACCCACAGGTGCCTTAGAAGAAAGTTCTGGCAATCTACTTCTGAAAAATCAGCCATTGAAAACCTTATGGAGCACAGTTCCACGTGGAGTTGCCATGAATCAAAATTTACTTGATGGCAGCTGGTTACTGGTTATTTGGACGATCAGTATCTCAATATCCCAGGACTAGGGGTGGATCTTGGGTCCATGTGCTCGCCTGACTGCTCAAAATGAGCTTCTGGTGGTGTTACCTGTTGCACTCCTCCACTAAGGCCTCCCTCTCTTCCTTGCTGGGGTTCTTTTGCCGGTCGTAGGCCTGGTACAAGATTTGCTGGGATGCGGGCCCCCATTTGAACCGGTTGCGGCGCATCTTCTTGTTGGTAGGCTCAGAGCAGGCGTCATCGGACTGCCCAGGCCCCTGGCTCTGTTGACTGAACTCTGGAAAGAGAAACAGCAGCTGATCCTGACTGCTTTTGTCTGTCATATTTCCAGAACTCTGGACTGTCTGGTTGAATTCTGAAAAGAGAAAGGAGTAGATTTGATAGGGTCTGTAGCCTTCAAGCAGCAGATAGACAGACGGACAAAGACACCTTTATTCCTCTCTCCTAAACTTTGTAATCTGCCATTATTGTGTGGGGGGCTACAGAGGTGAGTCCCTATAACAGGCCATTCACTGCCCACCTCAGTTTACTCCACCAAAGCCACCCGTCTCCTTTCTTTAAAGGAGTTAGAACACAGACAACCATTGTTTTAAGAGCAATTTATTTTTTGTTGACTCACTGGCCCTCAGCCATGAAGCAACACTCTGAATCCTGAACTTTTGTATTTTGATGTCAAGAGGATGAGCTCAATCAAGTTTCAGATCTATCTGTACTTAGGTAAAATATTCAGAGACTTTAAAAAATTCTTCCTACCCCTCCCCACCCCATATATCCTGGCTATTCACATTATGTAGGAGCCCTGGTGGCACAGTGGTTAAAGCACTCAGCTGCTAACTGAAAGGTTGGTGTTTTGAACCCACCAGCCACTCTGAGGGAGAAAGATGTGGAGGTCTGCTTACATAAAGATTATAGCCTTGGAAGCCCTGTGGGGCAGTTTTACTCTATCCTATAGAGTCACTATGAGTTGGAATCGGCTCTACAGCCAGTGGGTTTGGTTTGGTTTTATCCTATTATAATGCTGGGTTCTTTAAGAAAACCCTAAATCCAAAACCATTTGAATACTGCTTTGAAATAAATATAGCTTGAGATTGGATTAGAAAGAGAAGATGCTCTTTAGATCTGAAATAATTTCAAAGGTGGAGGTATGTGTGTGTGTCCAGGGATCAATTTATGAAGGTGGCAGCACAAGAGAAAAAGGTCTTACACATCTGTCCACAGATTTGAAATATGGCAAGTATGGAAGACTGTAGTCATGGGGCCTTTTTAGAAATGGTACTAAATGAGTTAGAGAAGGACAAATGTAGACGGAATGATGCTCCCTGTCTGTCTAATTCCCAGGGCCCAGGCATACTGTGGCCTTCAATACATTTTTGTTGAATGAATAAAAGAAAAACAGCAGCGCAGGCTAGTGGTGATACCTTAGCCTATATGGTTTAAATGAGATTTAATATTTACTCATTGAAGAAGAGAGCTTTGTTGTCCTGTCCCTCACAACTGCATGAAGCAGTGCTCATCAGGGCAGATTAATTCAGTTTTACAGATGAATAAACATAGAGGCCAAGCACCTGCTGAGCAAAGACACCTAATAGATCTATTTCCTATATTCTAGACCTATATTCTTTTTTGGTTCCTGGAGTCACTTCTGCAGGTCTCAGAGCGTTGAAGGCCACAACTTCTAGTCCCAATGAGCCCTGGGGTAATGAGTCTGGACATGCCATTTTTTTACAGATGCTGCCTTTCCTGTTTCTTTGGAGAGCTGGAATCCAAAATCCTTGAGATTCAAAAGTCAGGCCACTACTCAATGCTTGAATCCTCTCTGCAACACCCCACCAAGTCCATACAACTCAGCGACGGGGAACTTACTACCCATCCAAGGTTCTATTTCCATTTTGATCCGTCACTAGGAAGCAGTGGGCTCCTAATCAGCCTGGACTTAGGATCCCAGCTGCAGGTGGTATTAGGCTTTGTTTAATTAACCAGTTGCTGATTGGCCAAGTTAATGAGTAGTCTCCCAGGTGGATGGACTGAGCTTGTGATTGGGTCCTTTGATTTGGTACCCACCCACTTTGTATGACTCTACTTTCATTGGTGCCCAACAACTCCTTTAGATACCTGAGTTGCTGCCAAATATACTAACAGGAAGTCACCAACTCAATGGGATCGTATAGGGACCCCAGCCAAGTTGCCTAATTGCTGGGTCACTCAGCTTCCCCACCTGCGCATATTACTGGCTAAAAACCTAAGGAGCACGAAATAGTCTTTTAGAACATCTAACTCTAGTCAGGATGATGATGATGATGACCCAAATTCCTACAGAGTTTATACTTTTTGAATTGCTTTCACATCTCTTAGTTATTCTTCAACTCTATGAAGTGCAGTTACTTTAGGGACAATCAAATGGGGATAAAGAAGAAGTTCCCTGCTCAGTGGGGGGTCTGTCTTAGTGTCTTCTCCCTCTGGCCTTGTGTGGCCCTGTGGAATTACTATGAGTAATATTCAAAGCCAGTATTGATAATCCCAAGGACGTGAGATCAATTTTTGATTTTCATTTGATGTGAACAGGTGTAATAACAGTTAACATTTATTGAACCACTTCTATGGTTAGGTCTTGTGCAAAGTCCTTGAAATGTATCCCTTCGTGTCCGATTCTCACAACCTCTCCATGTGATAAGTATTATTATCTTCATCTTACAGATGAAGAAACTAAGGTTCTGACTGGTTAAGTGACTTGCCCCAAGTTGCGGGGACTTGAGGCAGGAGCCAGGATGTAAACCCAGCCTATAGACTCTAAAGCTCCTAACCACCAGCTAACGTATCACCGCTTGCTAAAAACAAAAACCAAATAATACAGCCACAAAACCCTCAGATCTGACTTATGTGGAAATAACAAAACCAACTCCTGAAGCTTTGTGGTGGATTAAGACACACAGCCATCCCACAGCGTGGGGGCTGCCTTTGTCTCTCAGTTGCCCATTGGGGAAGCAGCAGCCTGAAACCCAGAGTATGCCAGGATCAGCCAGAATGACTTGCCTTCAGGTTCTACCCACCTCAAGGGCTTGGCCCCAGCCTTTCATTTTTTGAAGAATTATACATCCACATGCTCTGCAACCACCACCAACTCCCCTCCACTTCCTTTCAGAGTATTCAGGGGAAGAGAAAATGTTCATTGCCCATAAAAATTAAATCGGAGAAGTTGGCTTCATTTGCCTCCTAACAGGCTTGGGAGCAAGCTTGGACAAGGAGATCCTGTGTTTGTGGAAGGGTCCATGAATATTACCATTTATTTTTAATTTTTCAAGAAAATGTGCAATTCTATATCATCTTTTTTTTCCTTCTCTCCTCTCTCTTCTTATGCTCACCCCATTCACTTACATTCCTCTTTTATTTCTCCCACTTCCTAAGTTTTTATCCCATGCATGTTTGTCTTGCATTCATCCTTCAAAGGCTTCGTTCAGATGTCACCTTCTCTAGGAAACCCTGTCATTTCTCCAGACAATTCAACAATTCCTCTGCTGCCCCTTGTGTATGCCTGTATAACAGCTCTTAGCAAGCAGCTGTCATTATTAAACATCTCATCTCCCTCATTAGGTTGTAAGGTTGTAAGTCCCTAGACTTGTGTATCCCAACGCCTAGCACAAAATCTTTTTTTTTTTTTTAATTTCCTAGCACAGTTCTTGGCACATAATAGGCATTCATATATTTACAGAATGAAGTTTCTTAAACCTTATGTCTCATGTGACTTTAAAACAATAACAAAAAATCTTGCAGGGACTGCCATAAATTTTTGTAGACTGTCTCATCTCCAGCATCTTGAGAAAATTTCTGGGACTTTGAATTTTTAGAAGCTTCCAGATGGGCTTTCCTGCCTCCCTCTCCTTTCTGAGGGAAGTCTCATTGAACATAGAGACTCAGCTCAGACTAGAGATGCCCCAGTAAGACTTGGATTGGGTTGAGGGCAGGTCCCAAGGATTCTCTGGCTTTCGGGGACCGTGGCTTCTGAGAATTTTCTTGGACTTTCCAGGAACTACAGAGAATTGCTTCATGTCAGGAACACAGCTTTAAACAGCCAGTCACGATGGGTAGCGGGTGAACCCATACTTTAAAAGGTGCCTCCCCCACCAGGCAGCAAACAGCTCTCACTTTGCTTCTTACTTCTAATCTAGCCATTTAATGCTTCCAGCAAACAACCACAGTATGAGCTGACCACCTAAAACCTTTCCTTCCACAACGAAGGCCTTCCTAGCCCACAGACATTGAGACATCTGAATACTGAAACCATCACTCCAGAGCAACGTGTGACAGCTAACAAGAGTGAATGAAAAAACTGACCAACCAGCGAGAGGGAAAAAACTCAATCCAGAAAGTGGTGAAGATGAACATCTTAACAAAGACAGAGAAACCCACACCTAGAGGATAGTGTGTTGAGAGTGAAAACTGATATAAAAATTTCCAAGGAAAAGGGCCAGATGGAAATAACTGAAGTGTCAAGTAGAAGTCTACTTTGCTAAAATAAAAACAATACGTCATTCAAGCTCTTGTCATTCAAACGCAGTTCAAACTTCCCCACACTTTCAAACAAAAATCTCTCAGTGCAATTGGGTGGAAGAAATCTTGAGACAGAAAGGAAATTTTGGGATGGGAATGGGAATGACAGCAAACGGTTAGCTAGAGTTCCAAATGCAGACATCTTTACTGTGCCCTGCCTTAGCTGGAAGCAGCTTCTTCATTAGACAGGGACACCAGTGGAGGTCCCAAAACTACTGATTTTGGTAAATGTGAATAAGCCCCTTAAATTATTTCAGGACTCAGTACCCACCCCCACCCCCCCAGCCCAAAACAACAACAACAATAACACAGGGTCAGGTTCTGAATATATCTGTACGAACACCCTATATTTTTTATACTTCCTCGAGGGGAAGAAAATAACAGTAATAGTGATCTGCTATGAAATGTGTTCTTTGAAATCTCTGACCTGTAGTCTTGTATCAAGGGGATACGCTTAGCTTACTTTGGGGAAGATATCCCACTGTCTTACCTACTTGGTTTCAAAGAGAAGCAGGGACCAAAAAATTCAAGGTAGACTCTACACACTGAGGGCTTGTCAAAGCAACTGGCTGGGTAGCAAAGGATAGTCAGAGAGGAAATGATATGAGCCAGTCCATTGTACAGCAACTACGAAGACCAAATCCACCTGCTGGCTTTCTTGTATTCACCAAGTGCTCATGCAGTAGGACTTCTTGATGAAGGGGAAACCGAAGCAGCCCATAGGGATCAGAATAGGGCAAAGGTCACTCCAGGTTGAGGTAGAGGCAGGATTAAAACACTTACGTCGGAGGATCTCCCGCTGCTTTCTGACGTACCAGGTGTACAGTGCAGCGCGCTTCTGGGTCTTCATAGGGGTGCCCTTATTGAGATGCTGGGAGAGGTGCGACTGGTTCAGGCCCGTGACATCAACTACCTCCCTCTGGGGGATGTTGTGTTGCTGCATGTAGCCCTTGATCATTTTGGCAGCCCTCCAAGGGTCCTCGCTAGACAGACAAGCATATGGTTAGGATGCTGGTGGGCAATGTCCAGAGAGAAGTATTTTCTTTCTCTGAGTTTTACCTGAAGTCTATGCAAAACTCTAATCTTCACCCATTTCTCCACCTGTCCTAGCTTGGGAGGGGTATGAGGCCAAAATGGAATCTAAATAGAAAAGGAGATAAAGGCCCCTGTACTCTATCCCTTTCTTCTGCGGTGAGGAGGGAAAAGATAAAGATGACTTCCCATCTTCAGGAATGGAAGGGCACTGCCAGTACCTGCTCTATCATACAGCAGAAAGAAAAGCTCTTGTTTTATTTTTCTTTCCTTCATTTTCCCGGAATGTGAGAAACTTAAACGAAAAGAGGCCCACTTGAAAGTGGGGATGCCATTAGCTTGGGGCTGGGCTGATCATGCAATGATGGCGGGGAGAGGGGGTAGCATCAGTTTTTAATTTCACACTAGACCTCTATCGCCTTGTTTTCCTTCTGAATGGGTGCCTTAGTTTCTTATCTATAAAATGGGGGTAAAACATGTGTCTACCTCCTGAGAAGCAAGGAGGACTTCTTAGCCAAATATTAAATAGCTTTCAGAATTGTAGAAAAGTTCTAAGAAATACAAGACCTTCCTCTCTGGAACGGAGGAATAATCCACACTGTGCAGGTAAGGCAAGTGGAGTTTGTTTTGTTTTTTAAATATTATTCACAGCCCTACCTCCCAAATAAAACCCAATGGGGAAAGCAATTTTAATTCCTAAATAGATATTAACAATCTCAAATGCCTTGCTCTCCTATATTCTTATATTTCTACTCTGTCTATTCTGATATAGGGTAAGGGTATCTGGAAATCAGTGTTTCTCATAAATTTCAAGCTTGGGACAGGAACATGGTTACACTTTTCATCTCATAAGCCCAGGTATGCAAAAAGTTTTTTAAGAGCAAGGTATTGGTGCCTCAATTGGAAAAACATTTGAATTGTATTTATTTAAACTGTTTTTCAACTTTGCCAATATCTTTTTTTTTTCCTGCTTATTGAATGGGAGACTTAAAAATGGGAGATTATTTAAAACAAGAAATTAGGACAATAATGCACAGTACAAACAAAATATTAAAGAAGCAATACATCCACATACACTATTTAATGCAGCTACATATTGAACTTAAAAAACCCCACGTCCCTTTAGTGTATGCTGATGTGTATATTAGCCTGATAGAACATGGAAAAAAGAAGGGAAGCATTAGTTTTAGGTGAAACAGTAAAAAATGGTGTAAGGCAGATGCCAAAACAAATACAGTGTTGCAGTGTAATAATCAATTTATTTCTACGTGCCGTCTATACTTTGTCAAATAAAATGAACTTTGCTTGATGAATAAAAAAGCCCTTTAATTAGACTGAGATATTTTATAAGCATTTGAGTAGTTGTGATTATTGAAGCAAGCCTTTGATATGGAATTCAGAAGAACATGAGGTATGATTAAGAGTTTTTGAAGAATGCCAACTTTTAGTATTAATTATATATACATTAATAACGAATTTCTTAAGTAGTCACAAATAATATGTAATAACGAAGTAACAACAAAATGAGAAAATGTGTTATGGTTTCAAACTTGGAAAGTGACCTTGAATAAGAGAAAAATTATGTAATAAGCATTTTGGGCATATCGATATAAACATCAGAGATCATTTGAAAGCTAACTGCTGGAGAATTTTTCCACAGATATTTCTAGGGTGGAAAAACACTTTGAACAAATTCGACCAGTACCTTCAAAAGTTAGAAAAAGTATTTGGATTTTAAAAGTTAATATTGCTGTAACAGATTTCTTGGCTATCTTTGTTTTGTTTTAAATTTCTTTACCTGTGTGAATTTTGTGTGTTTAAGAAACCCAATGAAATAGCGTAGTGTTTTAAGTGCGAAAAGTTTTGTGAAAAGAGTGATAAATTAGCCAATAATCGGGAAGGTTAAAAACAAAACCAAACCAAAAAAAAAAAAAAAAGCTCACGAAAATCCTATTAACTATAGTACAGCCTTTAAGCCCGCATTAAAGGACTAGAGTTGTGAGTGAGATGGCGTAGTTACACCTTTATAGCTATCTGGCCCCAGAATTCACGTGTATTCATGGAGAAGAGCCCGGAGAACTGGCTTCGTTTTTGTTTTTTTGTTTTTAATTTGAAAATACAGCATTTTTTCCATGGGTTCCTAGCCCGGACAAATACACTGATCTCCAGAGGCGCGCGCTGCCATTGTGCTCAGAGAGCAGGTGTCAATCGCCCGAGCTCGGGGCCCGCATTGTCCGCCCAGCAAGGTCCTTTTCAAACAATGATTTTGCTGCCCACGAGCAGAAAAGCCCTCGACCCCACCACAATTCGCCGTGCGTTCGTTAAGAAGCCTCAACTCCAGTTTCTCCGGAAGCAGCTAACCTTCCAAACGCCACCGCGCCCCAGCCCTTGAGGTCGGCGAGCGAGGCCGGGAGTTGGGGACCGGGAAGCGTGCACTCCCCAGCTTTCTTTTCTTTCCTTTCTCTTCTAGGAGGTAAAAAGACTGTTCAGGCGCTCCAAAAAGTGGCTTTCCCTTTTCTTTTCTTTTCGCCTTAGTGGAACAAGGTGGACAAAAAGAGAGTGCGTGTGCCGGCGCTTGGGAGCCGACTGGGCAGTGACCTGGGAACCGCTAACACTTTCTTGAAAAATTACTTCAATAAAGTCCAACCACTCCCGGGGTTGGGGGAGGGGAGGCAGCACCCGTTTGGAAAAGGGAGAAAAGCCTCGGAGTCGGTCCCTTGTCCCCACCCGAGGGAGGGTCTCAGTCCCCCTGACACGTCCCCCTCCGCCCTGCTGGAGCTGGGGGGCTTTGCACAGGGAAGAGGGTTGAGGTCCGAGGTCCCCGGTGCCGGGTCTAGCTCTCCCAGGCGGCCCTCGGACTCCGCGGGCGGCTTGGGCGCTCGGACAGCCCGGGTCGGGCGGCGGGGAGGCGCTGGGGCCTGGCTGGCGCGCTCGGCGCGCCGTGCGTGTGCGCTGGGAGCGGCGAGCAGCCCCGCGCCCGAGTTTGGATTTCCTTCCTTCTGTAAGCCGCGTTTACAACTTCACCAATGAATAACCCGCCTCTCTTTTCAACCTAATCACGGCTCTTTGTGTATCTTTCTGTTGATGATTTATAGAAATAAATTAATAACACCCCAACTCCACGTGCTGTAGTTTATGTTACATCTCTGCTGCTACCAGCCTGACGCGGGGCTGGGTGCGGAGGGGCGCCCTAGGTCCACTCGGGCTTCCTGGATCCTCCGCGAGCACTGCCAGAAAGCAGGCGCCTGCCGCCAGCTGAAGGGCCTAGGCCCCGCTGTCTCCCGATGGAAGGCAACAGGAGCTCGGGTAGTCGGTCAGGCCGGGGTCAGCCTTTAGGCTGCGCTGGTGCCCCAGCCACTCCGAGGGACTGGTCTTCCAACCCCTCTCAACCTCTGGAACTCACACTTTCCTGCGCCCTAATGCCCGCCGGGGAGAAATCGCCGCCATGCCGGGGAACGGCGAAGAAAAAAATCTCAAAACGAATTGCAGCAAAATACTTTTGGGAAAAAAAAAAAATTAAAAGCCACCCCCTATTGCCCCGACTGAAGGGCAAGCCGCCGGGCTGCCGGAGCGCAAATTCAAATGCAAGGTCATATTCCACCCCAAATTGCCGTTGTGGCCGTGCGGCCGAGGCTGCCAGCAACCCGGGAGCGACTTGGGTCTTGGCCGTTGCCTCGAGACCAAGGCGCTGGAGCGTCCGAGGCCACGCGAGCGGCTCAGTGCTAAAGCCGAGTGACCAGGAGCTACGTGTGGTCTAAGGGAACCTCTCGGCTCCTTGGGTAATTAGTAACTAGCTGTCAAAGCCCTAAGCCGGCTGGGGAGGTCCGGCAAACGATCCTGGAACGGGGATAGATGGCCAGCCTGCCTGAATTCCCCGGGGGACGCCAGAGTGTCGGCGGTGAGATCCTGAAGCGCCTTCCTTTCTCAGATTGCGACCAAACTCGCTGAGACCTGGGCTCTTGGCCGCAATTGCCCCCCGCTGACTTAAATGCAAGGTTTCTTTTGCAACGCGCGGGCCCAATGATCCTACATCAAACATTCCTCTTTGCAAATGTAAACCTGCTTTGGGAACAATCCTGGGGCCTTGCACCGGCGCGGCTAGCGCGAGTGCCCACCAGAGAACCGCCTCTGAGATCCCAGCCCTGGGTGCCTCCTGTCCCTCAGCAAGAAACGAAAGGACGCTGCGCCCGCGGCTGGCCTGCGTCTCCCCGGACCCAAGAGGAGGCAACCGGGAAAAATGAGAGGCCTGGGGCTTGTGCGGGCCCGAGCCTCTGCGCCTCGGGAAATAGCCTCTGTTTCTTGGCACCCACTCGCACTTTCAGTCGCGTGGGCAAACCTCCAGGCAGAAGGCTTCGCTGCGGCCAGTTCTTCCCCCCAGACGCCAGCCCCGCCTGGAGGGCCCCTCGGGTCCCCGGCGCTGGGCCTAGGCTCGGGGAGGGGAAGCCTTGAGGTCCCGGAGGCGTTTGGTTGAGAAACTGGGAGGGGTGCAGGTGTTGGGAGAGAAGCGGAGCGCCCCCCGGGGGACTTCTCTGGTGGGAAACAGGCTGGCGAAAGTGATTGAGCGCTGTGTCGCTCAGGCACGGGGCCCCGGGTGCAGGGGTCTCGGGCGCACACCTCTAGCCTCTCTCCGCGCCTACCTGAGCATCCGGTCCACCTCCGCCCGCTGCTCCGCCGCCTCCTCGGTGTTGAGCGCCTGCAGCTCCTTGAGGATGGGAGGGGTGTCATAGTCGTCCCCGTCCTCGGAGCCCTCGTCCCCGGACAGGCGGCCCTTGGCGTGGCCGTTGGTGAGAGTATGGAAGACTGGCTTGGTGTCGGGCTCGGCCCCGCTCCCGGGGGACAGGGGCAGCGTCTCCAGCTTCACCCCGAAACTCGGGGATGGCAGCAACTCTTCCAAGGCCTGGACCAGCACCTCCTTGGTGACCCCGGAGCTCAGCAGGGCGCTCAGGAGTTCTTGCTGGAGCGACGTGAGCTTGGACACCATTTTCCAAGGACGGGAAAAGAAGGGGGTAAGGGGGTGGGTGGGTGCGAGAGAGGAGGGTGGAGGGGGAGTTTCACCAGCAAACCCCGAGTCCAGGAGCCCCCCCACCCTTCAGCCTCCAGACACCTGTTACTCCCCGGGGCCCGGAGTCTCCTCCAGAGGAGTCAGAAAACTTCTACCTTGCCATGATCGCCACCATTAGGCCATATAAGATATGCAAATTAGTGGGAAGGGCCCGGCTTTCGGCAAGATGCAAATGGTAGTGGGGAGGGGGGAAAACCGGGAGAGTAGGAGAGCTAGAGGGGCAGACGTGGAGAGCCGAGGCCCAGGCCGGAGCGGGGATTGCCAGGATCCATTGTACTCACTCTGGGGGGCTAAAGACCTTTTTTTTCCCCGATTCTGTTTATCAGCCAAACTTTAGCTGACCTTTGGACTTGTTAAGCAAGTAGCTTGCAGCCTAATGTGGAAGGCGCGAAGGCTTTTCCACAGGCTGCAGGTCCGGCCTTAGTCCCGAGAGATGAAGAAACTGCGCTTCCGGGGTTCAGGTGAGAACTAGAGGAAGTTGGGGTGCTCTTGAAAGAAGGGGGTGAGGGAAAAGGTGAACAGTAGAGGCCCTCCAAGGCGTTCCAGCCGACGCAGGTGGTGGGCCAGGAGAATCGGCGGCGAGGCAGAGAAGGAACTGATCGCTTGAGGATGGGCGCAGGGGGCTGGAGGAAGTGGGGTGATGTTAGGCGGGGTGAATAAATGGGAGATTGGAGGGACCCCATTTATTCCTACCTCGGTTACCGCTAACCAGGCCCGAGGCCCTCACCTGCCGGGTTGGGCGGTTTGGGTTTGCAGAACTTCCAGCACTAAGTGCGTAGGTGAGGGGAAAGGGTCGGGAGGACCTTGAAGGAGGCGCCGACTAATTTATGGCCAGAGGGAGTAGCCAAGGCTGAGCTCCCCAGCAGCGGGGCTGCACCAGCGCCCAGCCTGGCCGAGCCGCGGGGGAGATGGACGCCAGGGCAGCGCTCTCCAGTCTAAACCAGGGATATCAAAGCACCTCCGCGTTGGGGGCAAAACTGAGAGTATAGGGCCTCCTTCCTAGCAGCGAAAGCGCAGCTCGGCCCGCCGCTGGATGGACAGTTGGAGCTGCATTTCCCCGAGCCCACTGATTTCTGGTTTGTTTGCAGCTCCAGGACACACGCGGTTCCGGGGCCGAGAGAGAACACCCTTTGCAGCTGCGAGGTCACCGCGGCGGTGGCGGGAGTCGTAAACGCCCAAGTTGAGAAGACACAGACGAAATCGCTGAGCGAAAGTTTTTCTTCCACCCCGGCCGAGGCCCAGAAGGAAGTTGTGGGTTTTTCAGCACCGACGGAGTTTCGTCCGCATCTCCCCGTGGCCGAAGGGAAAAGAAGGCTGTGTGAGGCGCATCCAGAGCTACAGGCTGGAACCTGACCTGCAGAAGAACAGGGTCTTATTGGGATCTATCCCTCGCAGCCCCCTACCTCCTAGGACAGAGGACTCCTCCTTTGCCTGTCTGAGCCTCAGTTTCCTCAAATGTGAAATAGGGATGCTACTGATAACCTACAGCGCAGGGAGGTTGTAAATATGTTGAATGAGACCACGCGTGAAACCTGTGGTCTACGGATAGTGTTCACACTTTCCAGGCTGGGAAGGCAGAAATCGCAGTTGTAAAATCTAGCCACCCTCCCACTTCCCTACCCCCCACCAAACTTAGGGTTCTCAGAGTCAAGGAGACCCAGCCTTAAAAATCTGGTAGTAGTACTGGGGTTGAAGGAACTGGGAGATGAGGGACACAAACTCAGAATCAGCTGGGAATTTGCAAAGGAGTTTCTAAGCAAGTTCTCCTACCGCTCCCATCTTCAAAAGATAATTAGGAGGAAGCTGAGGTTGGATTAGGGATAGAACAGAACTTCTGAGTAGAGGAGGAAGAGTCTACACTCTCATCTTCTGGGTTTAGGAAAAAATCTTCCAGGTGTACGAGGGCTGAAACCCCAGATGTGATTGGTCCAAGCCTTGGGGCTGAGGAGCTAGGCTGCCTCTTTTAAATACAGGGCCTTGCTACAGGTGCCTGGGCCACCTGCCAGCTGAGAGCCTCAAAGAATTGGGTTGGTTGTATACAGTATGGAGACCTAGGGCAGGTTAACACCTCCGTAGTCTTTCTTCCCCTGAGAAAGAGATAATAAATTCATAGAAATGAGGGCCCTTCATTTCACTTTATTGTTTTCTAGTTTGTTGTGACATGGCAGGTTCTTGCCCTTCACAGTTCAGCCCAGCAGGAAAAATTCTCTGGCTACCCAGCTCCCCTCAACCAGGATGATGAAGTGTTCAGAGTATACGTCCCTGGAGAACAATCTCTCTTTCTCTGTCTCTCATTTGCTATCACGATAGAGGCAGTCAAGTGTAATGAAGACCAGTTTCTGTGTTTAGCTGGGAAAGCCCATTAAAAATCCAGCAATCACTTCCCTTTTAACAACAAAGCTTTGATTTGTAGTTCCAACTGCTGTTTGGCCTAGTCTGACTCCTAAGCCTCTTTATCTTTCAAAATTCAGGTGTCAGTAAACCCATTTCTCCCCCAACCCCAGACAACTATGTGAACTTACAGGAAGTTTCACAGAACACATAGGGAAAACTTCCTATGAGTAAAGTATCCAGATAATCTGGTCATTCAAATCTGGCAACTTCTCACAACACTCCTGCCAGAATCTAGTTTGTATATGCCACCTGGTGCACTGTGGGTGCTCACCAAGTACCCACAACTATGGACCTGTGAACAGATTCAATACCCATCCCTTCATATGGAAATTTAAGAAGAAAAGTAGGCCAGCTGATAGTTCTGGTTATGTGTCATAAAGCAGATTAAGGTGTGTGTCATAAATGCTAAATAAATGAGTTATCTCATAAACCCCTCTGTTAAACTTCCCTGAAATAAAGGAAGAAAGAGTACGGTTGAAATAATCTTCATTTATCCTTCACATAGGACAAAGTGGTGATGAACTAATACATTTAGCCCCATTTTAAAGATGGGGAAAATAAGACATAGGCCTGTTTAAGAAGGTTGTTTGGAGCCACTGGGATAAATTAATGGAAGGGCTGGGATTGAAGCTCAGAACTTTCGAGCAGGGCTTTAGGATGAAAAAGAATTTGGGCTGTCTTTCCAACTCTAAGAAAGGCCTCCAGCTTTTGCTGCTTTAGGAGATGGGAAATAGAAAGGGGGGTTCTATGAGGGCAAGGTAGAGAATACAGAGCAGAGAACAGAGGGCAGACTTGGGAGTAAAACAAACCTGAACTTCAGTCTGAGATCTGCTTAACCACATTTGTGAACTTGGGCATGTTATGTAATCTTTCTGAGCCTCAGTTTCCTAATGTGGAAAATGATAATAATGCTCTACTATGTTTTTGTGAAGATTAAATGTGTTACTAACTGCAGATTTCTGGAGTATGGCAGGCTAGCACGTATTTAGAAAGAAAGGGGCACATCATGAAAGGGATACAAGGAAGTACAGACACTGGACCCTGCAGGCTCTTAGATTTCTGGCTTGTTTTTAAGAGGAATTGAATTTGAAAAGACCATAGCAAATTCTTCTACTCAAATGGCAAATCTGCAGTTCAAATCTAAGCTTTTCTATGAGAAATGCAGTCCCTGGAGTAAAATAACTTAAAATCCCAGTTGGCTCATCATTCTATAAAGGTGTTCCGAGAACCATCTTGGTAATTTCACAGAATGGCAAATATGGCTCCTGTGGACTCATCTTCCCCTGTAACTTCACAGCAGAACTGAGATCTTTTTCCTGCTCTTACGCACACAGCCTTTCCCTCACTTTCCATGGCTATTCTTCTTTGGTTACACCAGGGAGAGACTAGTATTCCCTGTCCTCTCCAAGGCTTTTCCATTGATTGGACAGAGAGTCTAGAAGGCCTGAAAATGAAATTATCTATAAAATAAAACATAAATACTGCCCTACCCTGGCGTGAAGGAGGTCGGGGTGGGTCTTATTGTTAAAAAGCAGTGTTGTAGCCTGGAAAACATTCGAAGGGTCAACAGCCTAAGGTTCTAGTTCTGGATACGACACTCCCTTCTGGGTGACTCTTCAGCTTCCCAAAGTCTTTGATAAGCACCTTCTTTGGGCCTCTGATTCCACCTTTGAAAAATGGCCAGTTCTGGACGACCATTTAAGTTCCCTAACATTTCTGTGATTTGAAATTCCTAAGATATCTTAAATTACTGGGGTGCCCACTATCAAGCCTTTGGGTAGATGGTCCAAGAGCTCAGGCCAGGCCTCTGTGGTGATGGATGTAGGACTTTTGACTAGCCCACAAAGAAATACATCATAGACAGTAAGCTCCGTGGGGTCAGGGACCTTCTCATGTCTTACTCTTCAGCTCCTGGAGTGGTGCCTAATACACAGTAGATGTTCAATAAAATATTTGTTGAGTGAATGAGCAAGTGATTATTTCTGGATAATGCCTTTAAGAATACTTTTTGTTTCTGTATTCGTACTTCTCAGTTTTTACAAGTTGTCAGCAATGAGGTTGTATTTTAAAAATAAACACCTTTTCCAGACACACTGCATGATTCCATTTATATGAAGTTAAAAAGCAGGGAAAACTAATTCATGATGATAGAGGTCAGTACTGAGGTTATCTTTTGGGATATATTTGGAGAGGGCATGAAGGAGCTTTCTGGGGTGTTGGAAATGTTTTATATCTTGATCAGGATAGTGGGTGCATCATCAGGCCATACACTTAGGATTTGCGCATGTTGCTATATGTAAGTTATAACTTAGTATAAAGTAAATTAAGTCAATAAACAATTCCAGAGTAGAAGTCACTCCTTACTCTACCCTGACTGTTTCCAGTGTGTGACCCCTCAGGTTCTCTCTTAGCCATCATGTATAGGTTATCATCATTAAAATTTATAAAATAGTATATTCCAGGGTTCAGCAAACTTTTTCTATGAAGGACCAAATAGTATTTTAGACTTGTGGGTCATACGTCTCTGTCGCAACTACTCAACTCTGCTGTTACAAATAGTACATAAATGAATGTGTCTATGTTCCAGTAAGACTTTGTTTATAAAAACAATTGGCCAGCTGGATTTGGCCCATGGGCCATAATTTGTCAACTCCAGGATAATTTATCCAGGTAGAAATCCATAGATCTGAGAGGTACCATAGAGATCATCTCACTTAACTTCTTCCTTTTCTGGATGAGGAAAAAGACTAAGGGGAAGTGACTTTCCCAAGATAAGGCACAGTGCAGTAGGAAACCCTAACTCTGAAGTCAGATCAGCTACTTGCTGGGGGTTACAAGGATGTATAGGTGTGAGTCTGGCCAAGTTATTTAATTTTTTTGATCCTCTATATTATCACCATGTGTAAAGGCGATAATAATGGAATTTATGCCTCATAGGATTGTTGGAATGATTAAATGAGGTAACACAGGAAAAATGCCTTGTATGGGGACTGGCACAAGCAGGGCTTGGTTTCAAATCCAGGGCTTTCCTAATCATAGCACATGGCTCAGGGGTTCCTGCCTCCCTTCCTCCCTCCCTTCCTTCACTCCTCCCATTTAAATGCACAAGTTCTGTTTTAAGTTCACTAACACTACGAAGTGCCTACTATGTGCAAAGCCCTTTGGGGAGAGCTGTAAGAGAAATGCATGGCTACAGGAAAATGTCAAATCCCACCAATCTTAACCATCATCTTCCTTTCTAGAAGTCCCAGCTCTGCGATTTCATTTCCAAATCATGCTACTACCGTAAGATTCTGGCCAGGGAAACTGCTAAAGGGTAGAGGAGATTTCTTTAATTTTGATTCAACAACCCCTCCTGCTGGGTCATTTTTAGAAATAAGGTGTTCCCAGTAGCTTGTAAAAGATTAAATAAAAAACCAGTGACCTAGTATGATATTAAACTAATAAATACTACACCTAGCATAGACAGGCTTTACTCTGCAACAATAGTCTATTCCTCTTTCTTCTACTACAATACCCATCAAAATGAGATTGGCAGTGGGCCCAGCACACAGTAGCGCTCCATAAATGTTTATTGAATAAATGATATGGGCCAGGCTATGGTGGTTAGACAAAAGCAGTAACCTTTACTAAAATTTCTTCAAATATATTTTCAGGTTTATATTCAAATAAGTGTTAGTGAGGTGCCGTTGCTACACTCTCCCCTTTTTTTCTCCCACAAATCTATGAGGTAGACAGTATCACTCCATTTTATTGATGAGGAGGTTGAGGCTCTAAGAGGGTAAGGATTGGCCCAAGGCCCCCAAAATGGTTGCAAGGTGGAACCTTAGGCTTGAACTGTAGACCTCCTAATTCTGTGTTAAGTGCCTCACTTTTGGCTCTTCCATACCTTCTGAGACCTCTGCCCACCCAAACAGAGCAGGGAGCACACAGAATTACCCTGAAGAGCCTCAGCGCAGACAGAAATCTTGTGATTGCCTTAGAGAGCGAGATCAAAGTCTTTCCCCTCTAAGGAGCTGCCTGGCACCTAAAGAACTATAGTATTTGTACAATATTCTCTGATGTGCAAACAGCTTTCTCACTTCATTTGATCCTTAAAATAACCCTGCAAAAAAGGCAAGGCAAGGATTATTATCCACATTTTACAGATGAGGAGACTGAGGATCAGACAGGAGAAATGACCCCCTGAAATTGCCGTAAACACTAGCTTCTGATCTAAGTCTTCTGAATATAGACTTCAGTATTTTCTCCACTTCATCATGTCTGTATAATGACAAGGTTAACACAAAGTGCTGCTCACAAACAGGTGCAAGGTCTAAGAATAAGGCACAATTTAATACCCCCATTTCCACTCCTGATGTCAAGCTCGAGTAATGAAAAGCTCATTTTTTCCCATTAAAGCATACCAAGAAAGTCTTTGGGTGCAGTCTATGAGTTAGGAACCTCTACCTAGTTGACATTGCCCTGTAAACCACCCCCATCCACCACCACACACATAAGTCTCCTTTCCTCAGATCCTAGAGTTCCTGTTCGTACAGCAGGACCAGGCATCGCCCTGTGTCTGGCCAGGAGTACTACCCCATGACATATACCTTGGACATAAGAGTGGCCACTTGGCTTAATGATAAGGGATGACTAAGGTATTTTTTCATGCCCTGCTGACTAGACACAGGCCCTGCTCCCAGACCTGGGGGTAAAGGCTGTGCAGGGCTGAGTCAATGCAGCAAAGATTTATTGAGCACCCACTATGTCCTGGGCACTGCGGTAGGTGTCTGACACTGTTGGGATGAACAAGATTCCATTCCTGTTCTAAAGGGTCTATTATATAGTGGGAGAGATAGACTTGTATATAATTACCTCTGTTGCCAGCCGGAATGGAGTAGACTTCACAAAAAACACTGTATCTTACATAAAATATCACATTTAATCTTCATAGCAACCCTAATATAATCCCTATTTTTAGTTTTCTCAACCGAGGCTCAGAGAGCTTGTGGCTGGTCACACTGAGCTGAGATTCAAACCCAGATCTGTCTGGCTTCAAATATCCTTCTATAGCAGCAAAGAAGCAGGTGCTATAGGGGAATCAGCATGGGGCTTGGGGTCAGACTGATCTGGGTTTGAAACTTGTCTCTGCTGTTTCCTAGATGTGACTTTGATCAAGTTGCCGCTAAGAACCTCAGTTTTCTTATCTGTAAAAGGGAGGACGATAATTCCTCCTATGGAGAAATTATCAGGAAAGATAATATATGTAAACCACCTGGCACACAATTAACAAAGAGAAGCAAATGTTAATAATAACAGGGGGGCCAGCAAAGTTCTGTGGGGCTGAGAGCCCTTGAAGTGTAAGTGGGATTTTGACACCAAGGAAAAGTCAGAGAGCATTCTAGCCAGAAAGAAGAGCCGAGAAAAGTCTTGAAGACATCAAAGTAGTTGATGAGTTGATGGGAGTGGAGGGCAGGCTGGGCCGTTTGGACCATGGAAGGATGTTGCTAGTGATGAAGCCAGAGAGTAAAGATGGGACTGATTATAAAGCAAACATTGGATGCCAGCCCATGCCTGAAGTTCTCACCTTAGGCAAGGAGAAGTCTCTGAAAGTTTTCAAGAGGGGGTCCTGCCATTATTTAACTTGTTTTTTTGGAACGCTCATAACATCATTAACAGTAGTAGTTACTATTAATTGAGTGCCTACATCACTGGGCTGAGTGATTTACACCATTTACACTGCCTGGGTCAGGCAGTGTTTCTTTCTGTTGTACATGGGAAATGATTTGATGGCACCTAACACAACATCTCATTTCATCCTCACAATCAACCAAAGTTACTCTCATTATCTAGATTTTACAGATAAAGAAAGTGAGTGAAGTGGTTAAATATGAAAGCTCTGGAGCCAAAATGCAGGATTCAGATTTTGCATTGACAGCTTACTGTGTACACACGTGCAAGTTACTAAATCTCTCTGTGCCTCAGTATTCATCTTCAAAATGGTGATAGAAATAGTACCTACCTAACAGGGAGGTTGTAAGGAGTAAGTGAGTCAAGTAAAGTGCTCGGAAAAGAGGTTGCCAGTAAGTTCTTTATTTTTTATTGTGGTAAAATACACATAAGATAAAATTTACCGTTAGTGACACATTTAGTACATTCACAATGTTGTATAACCATTGCTACCATCTAGTTCCAGAACATTTTCATCACCCTAAAAGGCTTCCAACATCCTATAACCCTATAACCATTAAGCAGTCTCTCCCTATTCCTTCCTTCCCTCCCCCCAGCCTGGGGCAACCACTAATCTACTTTCTGTCTCTTGTTTTTGTTAGTTGCTGTCAAGTCAGTTCTGACTCATGGTGACCCCACGTGTGCAGAGTAGAACTTCTCCATAGGCTTTTCAAAGCTATGACCTTTCAGAAGCAGATTGCCAGGCCTGTCTTCCAAGGAGCCTTGGTGGGTAGGCTCGAACCACCAACCTTTTGGCTAGTAGGGGAGTTCTTAATCATTTGTGCCATTTATCTTTTCTGGATATTGTATATAAAAGAAATTATACAATTACCTTTTGTGTCTGGCTTCTTTCACTTCACATGATATTTCCAATGTTCATCTATATTGTGGCATATATCAGCACTTCATTCCTTCTTATGGCTAAATAATATTCCATTATATGGATATACCACAGTTTGTTTATCCGTCAATAATCAACTAGAGAGAAAGTGGCCTAGTGATATTCTGGTGGGACTCTTCAGTGAGCCTTTGCCCTTATCCCTGTAGGAGGTGAATGAAGGTCTGTAGTGGGGCAGGTGCAGAAGGGATGGAAACCAAGGCAGATGAGGGTCGCTGTGGAAGGAGATTCTTCACAGGTGCTGATGGGCTTCCCTCATCATCCATTCACCAGAGCCTCAGGAGGGGTGAGGCATAGTGCATCCACAGACCAGGGGGAGGTCAGAAGTTCAGCAACTCACCTGAGCCTCAGTGGAGCAATGGAAAGGTTCATAAATAATCTGTGTTAGGTTTCATGGTGCTGAGACCCACCCCCACTTCCACCCAACACTTCCACTGCAAGCCGTCTCTGTAGTGGCCCCTATAGTACCTTGCTAATTTCCACTTCTGCACCTTTGCACCTGCCATTTCCTCCACCTAGAAGGGCTCTTTCTAGTCAAACCAGATTCCACAACTTCCCTGGAAACTTGATTTAAAATTCATGAGCTGCAGGAAGCCTTCTTAATTAGCTAAGTCACTTCTAATCACCACCCCTCTGCCCCACCCCCCACCCCTCATCACCCCCATAAACTTTTCGGATCAGCTGAGGGCTCAATTCCTTTGGGAAGCCCCAACCATATTGGGTTATTAATCAGTGGTTCTCAACTGGGTGTTGTTTTGGCCCCCAGAGGAGATTTAACAATGTCTAACGGGGCCAGCTTCATGGGTGTGCTGGGGTTTAATGCTCTGTAGCCATTTTGAAATTCTTACTAGTTTTATCTTTGAATTTCTGTTTTGTAAGTGAAGTCTGATGGGACAATGGAGCATGTGCAAAGACTTGGAGCCTTATCTCATGCATGGCCCTACTCCCACCACTTCCCTGCCTTTCTGAAATGGATTTTTGGCACTCGGTCCTCCACCTCCTGGATCTGCCTAGCCTCCCCTTCCCTACTCCCATCCAGCAATTGCTGCTGTCTTCTGTCCCCTTAGGAGACCTGTGTACGGGCATGGGGAGGGGCAGGGAAGGGTGCTCATTGCCCTATGCCCAGGGTGGGACAAGGCAGTGGTCATCCCTGCCCCTGGCTGGCAGTGCCATGGAGCATTAGGCAGGTGACTAAACCGGGACAAGTCTCTTACCCACTCATAATTCAGGTACTAAGCATGTCCTTGTACAGATGTTGCAATACCCTTGGGGGTTGTCCATCTGCCATGGGTTGAAACAGTGGGCTATGGGAAGGGGAGATGCATGGCTTGACTTTCATGTCCCCCGCTGGGGCACAATGTGTTGGTCTGGTGGCTGGCCAGAGGGGGAAGCTGGTAGGCTGTGTGCATGTATGCACTCCGAGTCACCAGTCACAGGGTGCAGTTCTGGGATACTTATGAGGGTTAGCACTCTCCCTGTTAGTATCCCTATGCCCTAGGGAATGCAACATTAAATAGCAAACAAAAAACAGAGAGAGAGAGAGAGAAGAGAGGGGCAAGGAACCACAGAAGAAAGGAAAAAGCTTTATAGTTTAGTATCTTTAATGTGCTTTTTTTTTTGCTTGCTTTTTGAACAAGAGGCCCCGCGGGTTCATTTTGCCCTGGTGCCCGGAGTTATGTACCAAAAAAACCAGACCCCTTGCTGTCAAGTTGATTCTGACTCACAGCAACCCTGTAAGACAGAGTAGAACTGCCCCATAGTGTTTCCAAGGCTGTAAATCTTTACAGTAGCAGACTGCCACATCTTCCTCCCATGGAATGGCTGGTGGGTTCGAATCGCTGACCTTTGGGATAGCAGCCAAGCGCTTAACCACTGCACCACTAGGGCTCCTTTGCAGTTATGTAGTTGGTCCTAATGTGTAGAGACTTTTTTTTATTGTCATGGATGGGGGCGCTACTGGTCTCTAGGGGGTAGATGCCAGGGACACTGCCAAAAGTTCTGCAATGCACAGGACAGCCCCCTTCCCAACCCCCACAACAAAAAATTATCAGGTACAAAGTGTCAGTAATGCTGAGGTTGCATAACCCTGGGTTATTTGCTCCTCCTTTCTGATTCCAGTGTCCTCTGTGCTTATACCTCTGTCTTGACTCTTTGCCCACGTTGTTGAAATGATCTTGTCACCTGTCTAGACTGGAAGCTTCTCAAGGACAGGGTTGCATTTTTATTAATTTTGTAGTGCCAGGACCTAAGGCAGTGATGACGTATAGTAGGTTCTCAATACTCATTGACTAGACTAGGGGGTAGGGTCTAGGAACTCACCTCATCACGTTTTAATTCATTATTTTGCGCTTATTTTGAAAGTGCAGAACCACTTATAGCTATTATTAAGACATTTCATGATTGTATGTCTTATCTCCTTTAAGCGGATTTTGAATCCCTAAAGCACAGGAAATAAACTTTCCACACCTTCTGTGTTGCTCAGTAGCAAAACAGTGCACTGCATGCAGTAGGTGCTCTGTAAGTGCTTGCTTACTAACTTCTGTTTCTCTGCGTTGATTCCACCTTTCTGCATGTCCAAGACCCAGGGTGCATTTGCTTATCCGTTCAGCAAACATTGATTAAGCATTTACTATATTTGAAATGCTGGGGATTTAAAGATGTTAAAGATACAATTCCCACCTTCATGGAGTTCATTTTGGCCAGGGAGTTACAGCGTGTTTTAATTCGGCATAATTAAGCATAGCAAACCAAAACCAAACCCATTGCCGTCAAGTTGATTCTAACTCACAGTGACCCTATTAGGATAGAGTGGAAATGCCCCATAGGGTTTCCAAGGAGCGGCTGGTGGAGTCAAACTGCTGACCTTTTGGTTAGCAGCCATAGCTCTTCGCCACTATGCCGCCAGGGCTCTGTTCAGTTGCTGTGAAATGAGCCTTCTGAAGACTATTAATAAAGAAGAGAAGAGAGAAGATTCAGTGTGGATTTCTAACTCAGTCTTTTGCAGCACTTAGTTTGTTCACTCAGCAAACATCTGTTCATGGTAGCTACTGGTGATACAGCAGTGAACGAAACAGACAAAGCGTTTATCCTCACAGAGCTTGTGCTGTAGAGAGGGTGGGAGACAGGGAACACACAAAACAAAATGAGTAAACGTACAGTACGTCAGATGACGGTGTGCTCTGGGGAAAAACAAAAGGGCAGGGGAAAATGAAAAGGGAGTACGGGAGACACTATTGTAAATGAAGGGTAATCAGGGAAGCCTTTTCAAATAAATGACATTTAGCTCAAAGTCGGGGTAGAATTCAGTAGAAAGTTCAGTAATAGAATTCTCACCTTCCGTGTGGGAGACTGGGGTTTGATTCCCGGCCAATCCACCTCACGCACAGCTCCCACCCGTCTGTCAGGGGAGGCTTTCGTGTTGCTATGATGCTGAACAGATTTCAGTGGAGCTTCCAGACTAAGACGGACTAGGAAGAAAGCCTGGTGATCTACTTTCAAAAATCAGTCAATGAAACCCTATGGATCACAACCGTCCTATCCACAACTGATCATGGGGATGGTGCAGGACAGGATAGCATTTTGGTACGTTGTGCATGGGGTAGCCATGAGTCAGGGGCCAACTTGATGGCAGCTAACAACAAGCTGAAAATCAAATTTAGGCGAGTTTCTCTCTTTGTGACCGCTCTCATCGGGTCGTCAAGTCTCTCAGCTCTCCCCACAGCTCTGGCCCCAGGAGTGCTCAGAAATCCCCTTTGTGTGTAGTCAAAGGCACTGATGGTAAATAGGAATGAGTTGAATAAAGTGTGATTAGGCTTTTAAAGGAATTTTCTTTAAAGCAATTGTCGAAGAATATTTTTCCTGAGTTACTCCTCTCGAAAAAAAAGTTTGAGCACCTCATTCTTATTTGTTGTACTTATTACATGCATGACTACACTAACATTTTATTCTCATTCTAAAGCAAGCACAAAAATAAAAAGGATGATGTTAAACATAAACATAAAAACTAAGATCTAATCTTTTCATCCTGTACTCTCAATGTACATCTTGTGCAACCCACTTCGGGACCCCTGCTCTAACGCATGAAAGCACTAAATTTTATTTTATTTTTGGAGGAGTAGAAACCTGACTATAAGTCTCAGGATTTTTTTCCCTAAATTTTATTTATTTTGTTACTCTTGTTGAGAATATATACAGCAAAACACACACCAATTCAACAGTTGCTACATGTACAATTTAGTGACATTGATTACATTCTTCAAATTGTGCGACCATTCTCACCCTCCTTTTCTGAATTGTTCCTTGCCCATTAATATAAACTCACCACCCCCTAAGGTTCTGATCTCGTTTTTCAAGTTAATTTGATTCCATATAGATAGTTCTTAAAAGAGCATAATGCTTAAGGCAGACCTTTTTCACTAGTCAAGGTGAACTATTGTTCGGTTTTAAGATGACATCAGGTGACATTTTTGGTTTAAAGTTTAAAGAATATCTTAGGGCAACAGTTTCAGGTGTTCATCTACCCTCCACGGCTTCAGAAAGGCTAGAGTCCATGAAGTCTCAGGATTTTTTTAAGAGTTGGAAAAAATAAGGGGAAATTGATTGGAGACATAGGATGAAAGAAAGGAAAAAAAGAAGAAAAGAAAAAGGGGATAATGAGAAGAAGAGAGAAAATAACATTTTAAAAAGAAAGAAAGCATGATAAAAGTGCAAGAAAGAAGGAAGAAGAAAGAAATGAAAGTAGGAAAAGGAAGGAAGGGGGGAGCAAGAGAGGGAGGGAGAAAGGAGAGAAAGGTGGAAGGAAGAAAAGAAGGGAGGAAGGCAGGCAGGCAGGCAAAAAGTAATGGGAAAATCCCTCAATATGCCAGTGACAAAGCTGTGAGTGTGCGCTTGGCTCGGCCTTAGCCCAGACCTCACTGCGTTGTAAGAATGTTCTGTCACAGTCTGTAGGCCGGACCTTGGCCTCTTTCCACACATTCGGAATCCCTAGCTAATTAAGTGGATATTGTTTTCTGGTCCATCTCTCTCACCCTATTGCCGGTTCCCCTCTGTGCCCCTCACTTAGCAGTGGTGTCAGGAGTGATGTAGAGGCCGACCTTTTCCCATCACTGTCCCGCACACCTCATTAACTTCTCCTTGCAGCTGGCGATGACCATTATGGTTGAGAAAAGCCGACAGGTTCTTCAGAGAGCAGAGAAATGGTCAGTTTCCCAGAAGTTTCTAACCCAGGAATTCCCTGCTGTAGGACACAGGGGAAAATCTTTGGGTTTACGGACTCATCAGAAGAAAGTCTTATTAGAAGCTCTAGAGAACCCTGAGCACTTTTTTCTTTTCAGACCCTTGCTTGAAAAACAAAGGGGTGAGACAAGGAGCTTCAATGGAGAGCTAATCACAGACTATGAAAGGATTAAAAAATATAATACAAAATCATACAAAACAAAAACAAAAGCAATGTTTATTGAGTGGAATTTTCTTATTTTGAATTTGATCTAGCCCTGGGCCAGGAGATATGCAATATTTGTTGAACGAATGAATAAATGAATTGAATGGTGAATTTTCACAATAATCCTGTGAGATACAAGGTGGGCAGTGTCTGAGGCCCAGAGAAATTAAGGGTAAACACGTGGCAAAGTCCTGCCATTGTCACCGGGCACTGTTTCCATGCATCATTTTGTTTTCTTTGGGAAGATTTGTCACTTGCCTTAGATGCTCTGGTTAAGTCATTCCTTTAGGGCAATGGGATTTAGTTCACATATGTTGAGCATCTACGAGAAGACTAGCATGGTGGTGGTGGTGAGGTAATGAAGCTGTGAAGCCAGCTGTGGCCTCGGCAAGGCCAGCCAGGCACTGCTGGAGCTCTGTTACAACCTCAGTGATCCTCAAGCCCACTCTTTTCACTATTTCTTCCTTCTCTTATTCTTAAATGTTTTGCTAATCTATGTGAGCATTCAAAGAATACTTTTCTTTTAAATTTCAAAACTAATAGACGCTTGTTTAAAAACCTCAAACAATCAGAATTGTATAAAGAGAGGGGAGAAAGTCCACTGTCTTACCTGTTTATTACCTGCTTCTCAACCCCCTCCCTTTCTCTAAGCACTTGCTATTCAGTTTACCTGTTTCCTTTAGACAGTTTTGTATGCTCACACAGACATGTACATATACGTGTGCACGTAAATACTTTAAAACCAAAGTAGGATCATTGGTTCCTTCTCTTCTGTGGTGTGGTGTGGTAGGAACAGATTGCTGGGTCTGAATTTCCATTCCACTCCTTACTAACTGTGACTATGGGCTAATGACTTAACTTTTCTAAACCTTAATTCCTCATCTGAAAATAGGGATACTGTTGTTGTTACAACTTAATAAAAAGAACAGCGAGAGGTGCTTGGCCCATAGGAAACATGCAGTAAGGGCTGACCGTGGTTATTCTTCTCTGGAGGTTTCTTCTATGGCCTGGTGGTGGGTTCTGTGAGTAGTCTGGGCTCAAGGAAGTCTGTAGGGAAGGGACAGGACCTTCCAGGAGGCATTATGCTTATTCTTATGATGTGGGTATCACATTTCTACAAAGGGCCTAGCTAAGAACAAGTTAAGAAGGTGTATCTTTATCTTCCCAGCCATCAGGTGCAACTGTTACAATACAAATATCCTTTTCAAAAGTATAGATCCCCAGAGTAAAAACTCATAATGTAAATTTTTAGCAAGCAGAGTCCAAAAAACATTTAGGAGCTGGGGAGCATGGGTAGGTAACTATAGAAAGGTAATGAGATAAGATCTCTTGCAGTCAGGAGACCTGAGTTCAAATTCTGCCTTAATATATAAGTCACACACACTATAAACTCTTTAAGCTTATTTTCCCCTGTCCAGAAATTGAGCATCACATTGCCTACCTTATAGGATTATTATGACGGTTAAAGGGAAATGGGTATGCAAAAGTCCTTTGCAAACCATGAATCTCTAAGTAGGTGTAAACTATTAGTATTGACTTTTTGTACCAATAGGTTTGTGTCAATGTTCTGCCACACAGGCCTATGTAGTACTAGAAACTTTTTTTTTTTTTTAAATGGAAATAACTTTTATCTTTTTTCCCCCTTGATAGAATACAGTCATTGTAAAAATAAATAAATAAATAAAGCAAAATGAGGAAGTGCGAGTTTCCTTTGTCTCAATTCCTGTTGACAGGTGGGGTGTATCCTTTTTACACTTTTTAATTCTTACTTATTTATTTAAAGACATCTCAGTATGTTAAGTGAGAAAAAAGTTTTCAAATATTTTTATAGTGTGATCCTCTTTATGGCTTATGAATTACTGCCAATCAAATATTAAACCTGTTGCTGTCAAGTCAATTCTGTCTCATAGCGACCCTATAGGACAGAGTAGAACTGTCCCATAGGGTTTTCAAGCAGCAGCTAGTGGCTTCAAACTGCTGACCTTTTGGTTAGCAGCTGAACTCTTAACCACTGCGCCACCAGGGCTCCAATTAAATATTAGCACAGAGAATTAACATGCAAGACACTACATGAAGATCATGTGATCTGTAGAGACTTTAATAATCCTGAGAGTCTACCAATTATTCCTGAAGAGCCTTCTCTAGACATGCATATAAGCTAGGTAGAACAGTGCACTTCAGGACCTAGGTGATATATTAGTAAAAATGGAGATGTTGTTGTTAGGTGCCATCAAGTCAATTTTTGACTCATAGCGACCCCATGTGACAGAGTAGAAATGCCTCATAGAGTTTTCCAGGCTGGAATCTTTACTGGAGCAGACTGCCAGATCTTTCTCCTGCAAAGCCACTGGGTGGGTTTGAACTGCCAACCTTTTGGTGAGCAGCTGAGTGCCTAACTGTTGCACCCCCAGGGCTCCTTACAAATGGAGATAATATAGTGCAAATTCATAGTTTTAGTGAAGAGTAAAATTGACCATGTGGGTAAAGCATTTAGAATAGTATGGTCATAAAGTGAGCCCTCAGTAAAAGTTAGTTGCTACTATTATGAATAATAATACTTTAAGGTTAGTTTGTTACCTGCTTCCGTTAAAGGGCTTACTTACTCATTACCCCAGAATAGTTTATCTAATTAACCTTTGATTACTTGGGATAAAGAAACTAGAAGGTTTTGGGAAACAGGACTCTCAATTTATTAGGGTTAAAGGTAGAGCAAAAGTAACAAAAATTGTATAAAGACTCTGTGGAGGTTGGGAGGGGTGGATGGTGATGGTTAGATAGTCAGGCTAGGTGATAGTACTGGAATTTCTTATCTGTGGTTACCCACTATTGCTTCTTTGGTCTAAGCTTTAACTACGGTTATTGAGATTTCATGTGCCTGCCTCCCCATTTCCCTGTCCAAAGCTTCTGCAGTGCTACTGCCAGATTTCCTAATATGTGAGAAAATAGTAATTTTTTTTCCTCTGCCAATGAGAAACTGACTATATGAGCCATCTTATAATTCTAGAAGAAAAAAATTTTTTGCATTTAATCTAATTCTAAAATCTTTCCACCTCCCGCTGAAGATAAAGACATAAAAATGTTGTATAAGCACCACTTGGAACAGAACAAGAAGCACATGATTTTCTGAAGTTTAAAAGTTACTTTTTAAAACAGCATTTGCTATCACAGGGGATTTCTTCTGTATCCTGGAAAAGCTATCACACACACACACACACACATGCACACACACACACACACACACCTCCCAGCTTTCAATGAATTATATAAATGACAATTGACGACTTCAACCACAACAGAAACGTGCTGCTTTTTTTTGTCTTTGAGGTTTACCTTCTACAAAATGTTTCCAGCAGCCCAGTTTTGGTTTTGTTTTTTTCTCTCTGATCACTGCTGAGACTAAGGACTTCAGGCTGTTTACACGGGAGAGCTTTAGATATGGCTATCTGTCTGGTGTTATAGCGAGGCCTTCAAATATTTGCCAGGAGGTTTGGTGGAAAATGTCTAGACCAGTGCAAACACTGCAGGCCCCAGAGAAACCCAAGAAGCTGAAGCGATCATTCGAGAACCCCTGATCTATTCTACTGTCACTACAAGGAAACCCTCTGCATCTCTGTCAGACAGGATGAATCCACCGAAGAGACTAATATGAAAGGATCCAGTCCTTTGAAAGGATCAGTCAATGAAAGGGCCCTGATTTCATCACAACCAGTTTCACCAGTTTAACATCTGTGTGAGGTATAGTGGAAAGCCACTGGCCTAAGGAAGACTCAGGAGAGCTGAATGCCAGCACTAGATCTGTCACTCACCCGCTGCGTCACTCTGAAAAGTCACTGGCCCTCTCTGGGCCCTGGTTTTCTTAGTTTTAAAAGAAAGTGGCTGAGCAAAAATATCTCTAAGGTCTCCTTCTTTGATCCTACCTGTCTGTTAAGTACCTCTCAGGTGTAGGCATTGAACCAGGACTGCAGTGGAAGATACAAAGGAGAATAAGATGAGTCTCTTTTCTCAAGAAAGTTTGATTGGATGTTTAAACCTCTTTTATTAATTGTCAGCTCCTAGGCAGTTTCCTGGAAGCTCATAATCTCACTAAGTCTACATTGGGTTGTTGCTGGGTGCCACTGACTTATAGTGATCTCATGTGACAAAGTAGAACTGCCCCATAAGGTTTTCTAGGCTGTAATCTTTAAGGGAGTAGATTGTCATGTCTTTCTTCCACAAAGCCACTATGTGGATTCAAACCACCAACCCTTCAGTTAATAGCCGAGTACTTAACCCTTATGCCACCAGGGCTCCTTATACACCAGGTAGCCACAGGCAAATACATAATAAATCATTTATTTATACTGTATTATAATACATGATGAAATAATATCTATGCTTACAGACTTTGTGGCCACCTTGAATTTTTGCACCAGTGACCCTCCATTTAGAAGGCCAACACACAGATAAATGCATCTATAATAACAGTTACTTATGTGTGATAATAGCCCTAATATACTGAGCACCTGCAATGTGTCAAGCTCTCTGCTAACTGCTTTACAAACCTTGTGTCAGGAATCCTCACGACAGTCTTGTGAAGTATGCGTTTCCTCCGTTTTACAAATGAGGAAACCAAGACTCATGCATGTAACTTGCTCAACATCGTGTAGCTAGTCAGAGGCTCCAAACCTAGCTATTCTTAGTGCCAGAGTCTAGACCCCTTCCACCATGCCTCTGCCTCTGGGTGCAGTGTTTTGCATTTCACAAAGCAGATTTTGAAGATGAGTAGATTGAAGCACAGAGACGTGCCCCAAATCCCTTGGCTAGAGTGGCAGACATGGGATTTGAAGCCAGCTGTTCTGACTCAGAAAAGCAGGGCTTTTCCCCCACCTCACTACATTGCTTATGTAACATGCTCTTGTTGACACAGTTTTGTAAGATTTTTGAACCCCTCTAGGTGGAGCAGAAGTGCCACAAGCCTCCCCCACTTCCTGTTGTTTAAACCTCGAGTCCATAAATGGCAATTCCATCCTTGTAGCTGCTTATGTCTGAAATCAAGGACTCACCCTTCAGCAACTCCTGTTGGATCTTCCTTTAAAGTAAACCCACCATCCAACCAACTCTCGGCACTTCCATCAACATCTCCGCTGTCACAACAGTCATCTTTCTTGTCCTCCTATCTCATCCCTGAGTGTCCTGGCTGGAACAGTGCTAAGAGGTCATTCAGTGCAACCCACCCCTACAGCTTATTCTCCACACAGCAGCCAGAGGGATCTGGTTAAACTGAAAGTTAGACCACGTCCTTCTCTGCTGGGAAATTCTCCAATAGCTTCACATTTCACTCAGAGCAAAAGCCCTAACTGACACTCTCAGCTCTAGCCACACTGGCCTCCTTGTTGTTACAGGAACATGCCAGACACACATCTGCCTCAGGGCCTTTGCACTTTCTGTTTCTCTGCCCTGGGACACTTTTCCCCAGATATCTGCATGGCCCACTTCTCTTCTCCCTCAAGTCTACTAATTTACATCTTCTCGGTGAGGCTTTCCTTGCCCACACTTTTAAAAGTTGCAAGTCATTCCTTTCTAGGTATTCTTTATCCCTATACCCTATTTTTTTTTTTCTCCTTCAAAGCATTTATTACCATCTGACAAACTATGTATCAAAGCAATTTATTTTGTTTATTGTCTTTCCCAACTAGAATGAAAGCCCTGTGAAGGCAGGGATTTGGGGGAGGTCTGACTTGTTCACTGCTGTAACCCCAGCATTTAGAACAATGTCAGACATCTAGTACCTCTCAGTAAATGTTTGTCAAATGAATGAATGAATGAAACTTCCCTGGCCCTGGACAGGTATTTGTATTTCAGCCTTGGTGGGTCTCATCTCTTCCTGATCTGCAGAGCTGATCATTTTTATATCTTAATCACATGGCTGCTCTTTCTAGGCACAGGATGGGCATTCACTTATCACTGCCCCTCATCCTGAGCCCAACTCCCATCTAAGCAGCCCTCCAAAGAGGTTTGGGCAATGGGCTACAGTTGTGGCAGCCTCTGACCTAATCTCACATTCTGTGAGTTTAACAGGGACATTTACTCAGATGTCATCCTAGACTGCACGATAAAATACTGCCGTCACACAGCACTGTTTTAGGAGGCACCCAGCTACTAAAGTTCAACCATTCAGCTTATTGAATATTAATTATTCAAATGTCTCTGGTCATTTGGGAAATGTTCAGCCAGTGATGAAATGAGATTTCAAGGCCCCCGAGGTTGAATCAGAGCCACTCTTTTCTCCCCTTTCTGAAGGAGTAACTGCCCTCTAAAGAGCCCCTGAGTTTCTGGGTTGAAGAGAAGGCAGCAGCAGCAATTTGCAAAAAAAAAAGTAATTTCTAAAAGTTTCTGCTTGAGATTTTTAATAATAGAATTGCCCTTCAAAATTTCCTTAGGAGTACCAAGAGTAAAAAGAGAACCTACAGACTGGGAGAAAATTTTTGGCTATGACGTATCTGACAAGGGTCTAATCTCTAAAATCTGTAGGAAAAGCCAATATCTCTTTAACAAAAAGACAAACAATCCAATTAAAAAATGGGCAAAGGATATGAACAGACACTTCACCAAAGAAGACATTCAGGTGGCTAACAGACACATGAGGAAATGGTCACCATCACTAGCCATTAGAGAAAAGCAAATCAAAACTAAAATAAGACACCATCTCAACCTGACATTACTGGCACGAATAAAAAAAAAATCAGCAAATAACAAATGTTGGAGAGGCTGCGGGGAGATTGGAACTCTTATGCACTGCTGGTGGGAATGTAAAATGGTACAACCACTTTGGAAAACGATATGGCATTTCCTTAAAAGGCTAGAAATAGAAATACCATATGATCCAGCAATCCCACTCCTAGGAATATATCCTAAAGAAATAAGAGCTGTCACACAAATAGACATATGCACACCCATGTTCACTGCAGCATTATTCACAATAGTGAAAAGATGGAAACAAACTAAGTGCCCATCAACAGATGAATGGATAAATTACATACACACAATGAAATACTACACAACCATAAAGAACAATGATGAATCTGTGAAACATCTCACAACATGGATGAATCTGGACGGCATTATGCTGAGTGAAATAAGTCAATCACAAAAGGACAAATACTGTATGAGACCACTATTATGAAAACTCATGAAAAGGTTTACACACAGAAAGAATTGATCTTTGATAGTTATAAGGGAGGGGAGGGATGGGTAGAGAAAAACACTAAATAGACAATATATAAGTGGTAACTTTGGTGAAGAGTAAGACAGTACATAATACTGGGGAAGTCAGTAAAACTTGATCAAGGCAAGGTCACAGAAGCTTCATAGACACATCCAAACTCCCTGAGGGACTGGGTTATTGGATTGAGGGCTGGGGACCATGGTCTTGGGGAACATCTAGCTCAATTGCATAGCGTAGTTTATAAAGAAAATGTTCTACATCCTACTTCGATGAGTATTGTCTGAGGTCTTAAAAGCTTGTGAGCAGCCATCTAAGATATGTCTGCTGCTCCCACTCCATCTGGAGCAAGGGAGAATAAAGAAAACCAAAGACACAGGGAAAGAATAGTCCAAAGGACTAATGGACCATAACTACCACAGCCTCCACCAGACCGATTCCAGCATAACTAGATGGTGCCTGGCTACCACCACCAACTGCTCTGACAGGGATCATGATAGAGGGTCCTGGACAGAGCTGGAGAAAAATGTAGAACAAAATTCTAACTCACAATAAAAGACCAGACTTTCTGGTCTGACAGAGACTGGAAAATCCCTGAGAGCATGGCCCCCAGACACCCTTCTAACTCAGTACTGAAGTGACTCCTGAGGTTCACCCTTCAGCCAAAGATTGGACAGGCCTATAAAACAAACATGTAAACACATGTAGTTCAACCATGTATACATGACTAAATGGGCACACCAGCCCAGGGGCAAGGACAAGAAGGCAGGAGGGGACAGGAAAGCTGGACAAATGAAAATGGGGAACCCAAGGTTGAGAAGAGGAGACTGTTAACATGTCACAGGGTTGGCAACCAATGTCACAAAACAGTATGTGTATTAATTGTTTAATGAGAAATCAATTTTCTCCGTAAACCTTCATCTAAAGCACAATAAAAAAATAAATAAATAAAGCACAATTTAAAAAAATTCCTTAGGAGTGATGTTGCTGGTAAAAACAAAGCATGCTCTCCCATTTTGCAGATGAGAAAGCAACCACATGGAGAAGGGTAATGATTTTCCAAGGACGACGGCAACCCAAGCAATTCTACCCCTTGTATCACGGGATAGTCATGTTTGCATCCATCTACTTGAAGCATCCCAGACTGTCTCTGGAGGGATTACATCAGCCTGAAAGTCACCCCCGCACTGACAGAAAAAAAAAGAAGTGAAATTCACACATCACTGAACCCCCAAAGGGTATTGTGTCAGGGGTGAGAGCAGAGCAGGCAGAGGTGGGAAGAACTTTAGAGGTGGCATCAGTGTCCCAGCAGGAACAGTCGTTAGAAGTCATCCAGAGCAACCTGTGCCGGGGGAAGTTGAGGTCCAGAGAGGACAAGCGACTCTGGAATCCTGGGCACATGGGGACTTAGTGATTGGAAAGGAGCTATAATTCTCCTGCCTTGAGTCTCCACATGGAGCTCTATCCACTACACTAGGGCCCTCAAGTTACCTTGGAGACTTGTCAGTCTTGCATTCTCATTTTTCAGATGAGGAAACAGAGACCCATAAGGCAGAAAGAACAATGAGGCCAAGGAAGTCTTAGGAGGCCAGGGGAGATACTTAAAATGAAACTTCACCCCCTTTGGCCACCACTCGTCTATCAGTTTGTTGTACTGTGATGGCTTGAGTGTTGCTGTGATGCTGGAAGCTCTGCCACCGGTATTTCAAATACCAGCAGGGTCACCCATGGTGGACAGGTTTCAGCAGAGCTTCCAGACTAAGACAGACTAGGAAGAAGGACCTAGTAATCTACTTCTAAAAAAACTGACCGATGAAAACCTTATGAATAGCAGTAGAACATTTTCTGATTTAATCCTGGAAGGTGAGCCCCTCAGGTTGGAAGGCACTCAAAAAGAGACTGGGGAAGAGCTGCCTCCTCAAAGTAGAATCCACCTTACTGATGTGAATGGAACCAAGCCTTCGTGACCTTCATTTGTTGATGTGGCTTGATTCAAAATGAGAAGAAACAACTGCAAACACCCATTAATAATCAGAAAGTGGAATGTGTGAAGTATGAATCTAGGAAAATTGGATGTCATCAAAAATGAAATGGAACACACAAAGATTGATATCCTAAGTATTTCCAAGCTGAAATGGACTGGTATTAACCATTTTGAATCTGACAATTATATGTCTACTATGCCGGGAATGACAAATTGAAGAGGAAAGCCTTCACACTCATTGTCAAAAGGAACATTTCAAGATCTGCCCTGAAGTACAACGCTGTCAGTGATAGGATAATACCCATACGCCTACAAGGAAGACCAGTTAATATGACTATTATTCAAATTTATGTACCAGCCACTAATGCCAAAGATGAAGACATTGAAGATTTTTACCAACATCTGCAATCTGAAATTAGTCAAACATACCGTCAAGATGCATTGATAATTACTGGTGATTGGAATGTGAAAGTTGGAAACAAAGAAGGATCAGTAGTTGGAAAATATGGCTTTGGTGATAGAAACAACTCCAGAGATCCTATGATAGAATTTTGCAAGACCAATAACTTATTCATTGCAAATACCTTTTTTCAACAACATAAAAGGTGACTATACAGGTGGACCTCACCTAACAGCATACACAAGAATCAAATCAACTATATCTGTGGAAAGAGACGATGAAGAAGCTCCATATCATCAATCAGAACAAAGCCAGGGGGCGACTGCGGAACAGACCATTAGTTGCTCATATGGAAGTTCAAGTTGAAGCTGAAGAAAATTAACACAAGTCTGTGAGAGCCAAAATATGACCTTGAGTATATCCCACTTGAATTTAAAGACCATTTCAAGAATAGATTTGACGCATTGAACACTAATGACCGAAGACCAGGCGAGTTGTGGAATGACATTAAGGACACCATACATGAAGAAAGCAAAAGGTCATTAAAAAGACAACAAAGAAAAACAAGACGAAAATGGATGTCAGAAGAGACTGTGAAATTTGCTCTTGAGTGTAGAGGAGCTAAAGCAAATGGGAGAAATGAAATAAAAGAGCTGAACGGAAGATTTCAAAGGGCAACTCGAGAAGAAAAAGTAAAGCATTATAATAAAATGTGCAAAGACCCGGAGTTACAGCCTTCAATATGGATTGCACCTCAACATAAAGAAGGAAAAAAAAACCCTTTACAACTGGACCAATAAGCAACATCATGATGAAGGAGAAAATATTGAAGTTGTCAAGGATTTCATTTTAACGTGTATCCATAATCAATGCCTATGGAAGCAGCAGTCAAGAAATCAAATAGACGTATTGTATTGGGCAAATCTGCTGCAAAGACCTCTTTAAAGTGCTAAAAAGCAAAGATGTCAGTTTAAGGACTAAGGTGCGCTGACCCAAGCTATAGCATTTTCAATTGCCTCATCTGCATGCGAAAGCTGGGCAATGAATAAGGAAAACTGAAGAAAATTTGATGCCTTTGAATTATAGTGTTGGCATAGAATATTGAATATACCATGCACTGTCAGACGAATGAACAAATGTGCCTTGGAAAAAGTATAGCCAGAAAGCTCCTCAGAAGCGAGCACAGGAAGACTTCGTCTCAGGTACTTTGGACATGTTATCAGGAGGGACCAGTCCCTGGAGAAGGACATCATGCTTGGTAAAGTAGAGGGTCAGCAAAAAAGAGGAACGCCCTCAAGGAGATGAACTGAGACCGTGGCTGTAACAATGGGCTCAAACATATCAACGATTGTGAGGATGGTACAGAACCGGGCAGTGTTTCATTCTGTTGTACATAGGGTCACTATGAGTTGGAACAGACTTGACAGCACCTAACAACAACAACCCCCTTTGTATTCTCTTGAGTTTATTTAACTGGACTTTCAATTCTTTCTCTCTTCCTTTTGGTGTTAGAGTAATTTATACATCAACATTGTCTAGTAGCTCAGGAAATGGTCTTATGAGCTTGAAAAACAAATGCCTAAGTCACTGAACCAATCTAGTTTCTTGTACTGTCCCTTCTGTTCCATGCCAATGTTTCTGTCTAAAGTGGGTTCAGTTTGATCACAGTGGGTGGAAGATGTACAGTGGACTCCCCTAGAGCCATAGCTTAGCAATGAGAGAATAGGGACACCTAGGACAGCCTCCCCAAAGCAGACTACCCCTGTATTCCTTGCATACAGCAGGTGCTTAGCAAATGATTGTTGGATTGCCTTGTTGGGTACCATGCCAGAAAACTTGTAAGTCATCAGGTTCACAATTAACCAACGGATGAGTGTATTGATCACCCACTTACTCTATGTCCATAATTATACTTGGAATTCTGCAATAGTCAAGAGACCAAAACCAGTTTCCATCAAGTCAGTTCCAACTCAGGGTGACCCCATGTGTGTCAGAGTAGAACTGTGCTCTATAGGGTTTACAATGGCTGATTTTTCGGAAGTAGATCACCAGGCTTTTCTTCAGAGGTGCCTCTGAGTGGACTTGAACCTCCAACGTTTCAGTTAGCAGCCAAGCATGTTAACCATTTGCATACCCAAGGATACAGTCAAGTGATATACGTGTGTATTTTAGTCTTACCCTCGGAAAGAAAAAAAAACCAAACAAACCCGAACTCATTGCCGTTGAGTTGATTCCTACTCATAGTAACCCTATATAACAGAGTAGAACTGCCCCATAGGGTTTTCTAGGATTGACTGGTGGATTTGAACTGCCATCCTTTCAGTTAGCAGCTAAGCTCTTAACCACTGCACCACCAGGGCTCCTTCTTACCCTTAAAAAAAAAAAAAAGTTGCCATTGAGTCAATTCCAACTCATAGTGACCTTATAGGACAGAATAGAGCTGCCGCATAGGGTTTCCAAGCAGCAGCTGGTGGATTCAAACCACCAACCCTTTGGTTTAGCAGCTGTAGCTCTTAACCACTGCACCAACCTTAGGGCCTTGAAATCTCATTGGGAAGTTCGTTTTATCACATATGACACAGATGAAACAAAATACAAGACAGTTTCCAGAGGATTACAGGGAATGGGTTTAAAAGCAATCTCTCTTCATCATGCCAACATAATAGTAATGATAGTAATAATAATGGCTGCCTTTCTTTGAGCAATTACTACTAGGCATATGCTAAGTACTTTACAAATATTATCTCATTTAATCTGTACGACAACCTTACAGAGTTGGTACTAATATTATCCCCTTGCCCAAGGTCACATGGCTATAAGTTTAGAGCCAGAATTTCTAACCAGGTCCATCTTAGTCCAAAGCTATGTTCTTAGTGCTGACACCTACAGCCCATGCTCAGCCCTCTGCCTTACTCTACTACTCTGTATGTACGTGCCTTGTTTAAATATGACTCCTCCTTTTGAACTCTTTCTACTCATCCTCTGACCACCATGCTCTGGTCCAGATCAGCCGTTTTCAGACTCTGTGATACCCACCACATAATAAAGGGTCTAGAAGGGTGGGAGAGACAGGAGTACTGCTTATAACCTGTGGCCTATTTGCTTCTTTCCCAGCTGAGAGTGAGGGGGCAAAAGTGAACTTTGAATACTATCTCTCAGGTGGAAACAAGTTAGGAACCATTTTCCCAGTTACTTTCTGTTGCTCTGTTCCCATTTTGTACAAAACCTCCTTGCCTTCCTGTGGCTAACCTTGCTCGCTTGAAGTCTGTCTTAAACGCTAGGAGTAAAATCATCTTCCTCTAATGCTCAAGTATCCAACTCTCCTTGATTTACCAAGAGTCTTCTGGGTTCCTCAGGGTACTACCAGTTCCTAACTGTCTTAGTTATCTAGCGCTGCTATAACAGAAATACCACAAGTGGAGGGCTTTAACAAAGAGAAACGTATTCTATCACAGCCTAAGAGGCTGGAAGTCCAAATTCAGGGCGCCAGCTCTGGGGAAAGGTCCTTGTCATCAATCTTCCCCTGGACTAGCAGCTTCTCTGCACAGGGACCCTGGCTCCAAAGGATGTGCTGTGCTCCCAGCGCTGCTGTCTTCGTGGTATGAGGTCCCCCTGTCTCTCTGCTCGCTTCTCTCTTTTCTATCTCAGAAAAGACCGGTTTAAAACACAGTCTAATCTTGTAGATTTTGAGTCCTGCCTCATTAATGTAACGGCCCATAATCCCACCTCAGTAGCATTATAGAGGCAGGATTTACAGCACATAGGAAAATTACATCAGATGACAAAATGGTGGACAATCACACAATACTGGGAATCGTGGACTAGCCAGGTTGACACGAAGTTTTTTGTTTTTTTGTTAATAAGTATATTTTGGGAGATCAGTTGAGACAATAAATATGTCCTGTTTCTCAAGGTAATTTCACTTGCTCATTTTTTTTTTTTTTATTGTACTTCAGGTGAAGGCTTACAGAAAAAATAGTTTCTCATGAAACAGTAGTACACATGTTGTTTTTATGACATTGGTTAACAACCCCACAACATGTCAACCCTCTAACTTCTCAACCTTTTTTTTTGGTGAATATACACATAGCCAAAGACACACTATTTCAAAACTTTCTACATGCACAGATCAGTGACATTGGCTATGCTCTTTGAATTGTGCTGTTATTCTCACTTAAGATGAAGGCTTACAGAACAAAATAGTTTCTCATTTAACAGTTACTACAAATGTTGCCCTATGACAATGGTTAACAATCTCACAACACATCAACAATATCCTTACTCAAACTTGGGTTCCCTATCACCAGCTTCCTTGTCCCCTTCTGCCTTCTGGCCATTGTCACTGGACTCCTGTACCTCGTTAGTCTCATTTGGTTTTACAGGGCTGTCCACTCCCACGCTGAACAGTGAACCTCGGAGGTAACTTCACCACTGAGCTAAAAGGGTGTCTGGGGGCCATACTTTCGGGGTTTCTCCAGTCTCCTTTAGGCCAGTAAATCTGTTTTTTTTTTTTTTTGTGAGTTAGAATTATGCTCTACATCCTTCTCCAGCTCTGTCCAGAACCCTCTGTTGTGATCCTGGTCAGAGCAGTCAGTGGTGGTAGCCGGGCACCATCTAGCTGTACTGGACTCAGTCCGGTGGAGGCCTTCGTAGCTGTGGACAGTTAGTCCTTCGGACTAATCTTTTCCTTGTATCCTGTTCTCTTCATTCTCTCTTACTCCCGAAGGGATGAGACCAGTGGAGTATCTTAGATGGCCGCTCACAGGCTTTTAAGACCGCAGACACTACTCAACAAGGTAGAATGGAGAACATTGTTTTTATAAGCTATGTTATGCAAATTCAGCTAGATGTTCCCCGAGACCATGGTCCCAACAGCCCTCTACCCAGCTATTCAGTCCCTCAGGGGGTTTGGATGTGTCTATGGGGCTTCCATGACCTTTCCTTGTACAAGCTGTGCTAGTTTGCCCTGTATTGTGTACTGTCCCACCCTTCACCCAAGATACCACTTATCTATTGCCTGTTTAGTATTTTCCTCCCATCCCTCCCATCCCTGGTAACCAACAAAGATTGTTAAATTTTGTGTGTGAACTTTTTCATGGGTTTTTACAATAAAGGTCTCATACAATATTTGTCCTTTTGTGATTGACTTATTTCACTCAGCATAATGTCCTCCAGTTTCATCCATGTTATGAGATACTTCACAGATTCATTGTTGTTCTTTCTCGTTGCATAGTATTCCATTGTGTGTTTGTACTATAGTTTGTTTATCCATTCATCTGTTGATGGGCATCTAGGTTGTTTCCATCATTTTGCTATTGTCAACAATGCTGCCATGAACATAGGTGTGCATATGTCTATTCGAGTGACGACTCTTATTTTGCTAGGATATATTCCTAGGAGTGGAATTGCTGGATCGAATGGTATGTCTATTTCTAGCTTTCTGAGGAAGCACCATATCATTTTCCAAAATGGTTGTATCATTTTGCATTCCCACCAGCAGTGCATAAGAGTTCCGATCTCCCCACAGCCCCTCCAACATTTGTTATTTCCAGTGTTTTTGATTCATGCCAGTAATGCTGGGGTGAGATGGTATCTCATTGTGGTTTTAATTTGCATTTCTCTAATGGCTAGTGATCGCGAGCATTTCCCCATGTGTCTGTCGGCCATTTGAATGTCTTCTTTGGTGAAGTGTCTGTTCATTTCCTTTGCCCATTTTTTGATAGGATTATCTGTTTTTTTGTTGTAGAGGTGTTGGATTTTCTTGGAGATTATGGAGATTAGACCTTTGTCTGACTTGTACTGTCCAAAATTTTTTTCTCAGTCTGTAGGTTCTCATTTTACTCTTTTGGTGAAGTCTTTTGAAGAGCATAGGTGTTTGATTTTTAGAAGATCCCAGTTATCTAGCTTACCTATTGGGGTTTGTGCATTGATGGTTATGGTTTGTATCCTGTTAATGCCATGTATTAAGGCCTGAAGTTGTTGGTCCTATTCTTTTCTTCTATGAACTTTATAGTTTTAGGCTTTATATTCAGGTCTTTGATCCATTTTGAAGTAGTTTTTGTATATGGCGTGAGGTGTGGGTCCTGTTTCATTTTTTTGCAGATGGATATCCAGTTTTGCCAGCACCATTTGTTAAAAAGACTGTCTTTTCCCCATACGATGGACTCTGGGCCCTAGTTGAAGATCGGGTGACCATAGGTGGATGGATTTACATCTGGGTTCTCAATTCTGTTCCACTGGTCAATGTATCTGTCATTGTACCAGTACCAGGCTGTTTTGACTACTGTAGCTGTACAGTAAGTTCTGAAGTCAGGTAGTGTGAGTCCTCCAACTTTATTCTTCTTCTTCAGTAGTGCTTTACTTATTCGGGGCTTCTTCCCTTTCCATATAAAGTTAATGATTCGTTTTTCCAACTCTTTGAAGAATGTTGTCAGTATTTGGATCGGGATTGCATTGTATTTGTAAATTGTTTAGATAGAATTGCCATTTTCACAATGTTGAGTCTGCCTATCCATGAGCATGGTATGTTTTTCCATTTATGTAGATCCCTTTGGGTTTCATGCAGTAGTGATTTGTAGTTTTCTTTGTATAGGTCTTTTACATCCCTGGTCAGGTTTATTCCTAAGTATTTTATCTTTTTAGGGGCTATTGAAAATGGTATTGTTTTCCTGATTTCCTTTTCATTGTTCTCCTTATTGGTGTATAGGAATCCAACTGATTTTTGAATGTTTATCTTGTATCCTGCTACTCTCCTGAATCTTTCTATTAGTTCCAGTAGATTTCTCGTGGAGTCTTTAGGGTTTTCTATGTATAGTATCATATCATCTGCAAACAGGGAGAGTTTAACTTCTTCATTACCAATTTGGATGCCCTTTATTTCTTCTTCTTGCTTTACTGCTCTAGCTAGAACTTCCAGCACAATGTTAAATAGGAGTGGTGATAAAGGGCATCCTTGTCTTGTTTCTGTTTTCAAGGGGAATGTTTTCAGCCTCTCTCCATTAAGAATGATGTTGGCCATTGGTTTTGCATAGATGCCCTTTATTATGTGGAGAAATTTCCCTTCTATACCTATCTGATTGAGAGTTTTTATCAGGAATGGGTGTTGGACTTTGTCAAATGCCTTTTCTGTGTCAATTAAGATCATCATGTGATTCTTTTCTTTCCTTTTATTTATGTGGTGGATTACGTTGATAGATTTTCTAATGTTGAACCATCCTTGCATACCTGGTATGAATCCTACTTGGTCGTGGTGCATTATTTTTTTGATATGATGCTGAATTCTATTGGCTAGAATTTTGTTGAGAATTTTTGCATCTATATTCATGAGAGATATTGGTCTGTAATTTTCTTTTTTTGTGATGTCTTTGCCTGGTTTTGGTATCAGCATTATGCTGGCTTCATAGAATGAATTTGGAAGTGTTGTTTCCTCCTCTATGCTCTGAAATAGCTTGAGTAGTACTGGTACAAGCTCTTCTGTAAATGTTTTGTAGAATTCTCCAGTGAAGCCATCTGGGCCAGGGCTTTTTTTGGTTGGGAGTTTTTTTTATTACCTTTTCAATCTCTTCTCTTGTTATGGGTCTGTTCAGATTTTCAACATCACTTTGTTGTAGTTTGGGTAGGCCGTGTGTTTCTAGAAATTTATCCATTTCCTCTAGGTTTTCAAATTTCTTGGAGTATAGTTTTTCATAATATTCTGTTGTAATCCTTTTTATTTCAGTCAGGTCTGTCGTAATGTCCCCCATTTCATTTCTTATTTGGGTTATTTGTGTCCTCTCCTGTTTTTCTTTTGTCAGTCTGGCCAGTGGTTTGTCGATTTTGTTGATTCTTTCAAAGAACCAACTTTTGGTTTTGTGGATTCTTTCTATTGTTTTTCTGTTCTCTATTTCATTTATTTCTGCTCTGATCTTTACTATTTCCTTTCTCCCAGTGGTTGTGAGCTTTTTTTGCTGTTCTCTTTCTATTTGTTTGAGTTCTGTAGTTAATGTTTTGATTTTGTCCCTTTCTTCTTTTTTGATGTGTGCTTCTATTGCTATAAATTGTCCGCTGAGGACTGCCTTTGCTGTGTCCCAAAGGTTTTGGTATGATGTGTTTTCATTCTGATTTGATTCTAGGAATTTTTTTATTCCATCTCTGATTACTTCTATTACCCAGTGATGTGTAAGCAGGGTATTATTCAGTTTCCATGTAATTGATTTTTTTCCCTTGTTCTTCCTGTTGTTAATTTCTACCTTGATGAGATTGTGGTCAGAGAAGATACTTTGAATTATCTCAGCATTTTGGATCTTTTTGAGGATTGCTCTGTGGCCTAAGATGTGGTCTATTCTGGAGAATGTTTCATGTGCATTGGAAAAGAATGTGTACTTTGCAGTGGTTGGATGGAGTGTTCTATACATGTCTTTGAGGTCAAGTTGGGTGATTGTGCCCTTTAGGTCTTCTGTTTTTTTGCTGAGTTTCTTCTTAGTTGTTCTGTCCTTTACCGAGAGTGGTGTGTTTGAAGTCTCCTACTATTATTGTGGAACTGTCAATTTCTCTTTTCAGTGTTGTTAGAGTTTGTTTTATGTATTTTGGAGCCCTGTCATTGGGTGCGTAGATGTTTATTATGGTTATGTCTTCATGATGGATCGTCCCCTTAATCATTATATAGTGTCTCTTTGTCTTTTATGGTGGATTTCGTTTTAAAGTCTATTTTATCTGAGATTAGAATGGCCACTTCTGCTCTTTTTTGGTAGTTGTTAGCTTGATATATTTTTTTCCAACCTTTGATGTTTAATAAATTCACATCTTTGTTTCTAAGGTGTGTCTCTTATAGACAGCATATTGATGGATCCTGTTTTCTTATCCATTCTGCCACTGTCCGTCTCTTTATGGGTGCATTGATTCCATTTACATTCAGTGTAATTATTGATAGATGTGAGTTTGTTGCTGTCATTTTGTAGTGCTTTTTTTTGTGGTGCTGAAGTTTTCTTTGTTCTTCTTACTCTCTTGTTCTGAGTTACTTTTGTTTGTGGATTTTTTTTTCATTTCTTTTGTTTTTGCTGAGACTTTATGTTTTTCTTCTTTATTTTTATGAGTTGGTTTGTTAACTTTCTTTGTGGTTACCATGAATTTTACCCTTATCTTTCTAAATCTGAAGCAGTCTACCTTTACTTGGTATCGCCTTGCCTTCCTCTCCATTAGAAGGTTCTATACCTATGCCGTTTATTCCCTCTTTCATTGTTTTGATGTTGTTATCATCCATCGATTGACTGCTCTGATTCCCTGTTGTATTTCTTTTGGTTTTGGATAGTCCTTGAGAGTTCATTTCCTAGATTGGTATCCAGCTTGTACGATCCTGCGTCCTAGGTCCTGCCTGAGGGCTGAAGCTGTTTGTCCTCAGATCGAAGAACTCCCTTTAATAATTCTTGTAAGTTTGGTTTGACTTTTACGTATTCCCTTAGTTTCTGTTTATCTGGAAATGACCTAATTTCACCATCAAATTTGAATGAGAGTTTTGCAGGATATATTATTCTTGGCTGACAATTTTTTTCTTTCAAGATTTTATATATGTCATCCCATTGCTTTCTTGCCTGCATGGTTTCTGCCGAATAATCTGAGCTTAGTCTTATTGTTTCTCCTCTGTAAGTGACTTCTTGTTTTTCATGAGCTGCTCTCAGGAGTCTTTGTTTGTCTTTGGTTTTGGCAAGTGTGAAAATGAGATGCCTTGGTGATTTTCTTTTGGGGTCTCTCCTATATGGAGTTCGTTGAGCTTCTTGAATGGCCAGCTTTTCATCTTTCATGATATTGGGGAAGTTTTCTGTCAGCAGTTCTTCAATGATCCTCTCTGTGTTTTCTGTTTTCTCCCCTTGTCCTGGAATTCCAATCACTCAAAAATTTTTGCTTTTGATTGTATCCCACATAACTCTCAGGGTCTCTTCATTTTTCTTTGTTCTTTTTTTCTGAGTTTTCCTGAAACAGAGTTGTATCCAAGTGTTTGTCTTCAATTCCACTGATCCTGTCTTCCATGGTTTCAAATCTGCTTCTCAGCCCTTCTATGACACTGTCCATTTCTGAAATCTTGTTGTTTATCTTTTGGATTTCTAATTGTTGTCTTTGTATAATTTCTAGTTGTGAATTTATTTTGGCATTTTGTTCCTGCATTATTTTCCTGAATTCTTCCAATTTTTTGTCCGTATTTTCCATGAATTTGTCTATTTTTTCCTCATGTTTGTCAGCTTTTTGCCTCAGCTCTTGGAGAATTCTGAGTATTAGACATTTGAATTCCCTATCAGGTAGTTCTAGTGCATTTTCTTCCACTGAAGAGTCACCTGGTGTTTTATTTTGGGCACCTACTGGAACCATCCTGTCCTGTTTTTGTAAATGTTTTGATATCGTCTGCTGTCTTCAGGGCATTCAGTATTTATTTTTCTCATTTATTGATTGTAGATTTATTTGTTTTGTCTCCCCCCCCCCCTTTTTTTTTAATTTGACTATGTCTGAGCAGGTGAACTGTGTGTTCTTTGTTGTTTGCTCGTCTGTGGGCACAATACTTTTCACCTCCTTCTCCAATTGGCAGGGTCAGTCACTCAGATATGGTACGGCAGGGCACGTCTAGCTCAAGAGGAGTTACTGGGACGGATTGTTTGTGGCACTTACCACAGCCTCCAGAACAGGTCAGTAATCAGTGCAGGGAAGGTTCCAGTAGGCTGTGCCTGTGCTGCTTGGTGGTGTGATGTCAAGGGCACGGTGCAGGTAGGCAGGATGCAGTGGGGAGATTGTTATGTGTGAAGCTAAGATGGATATGGGAGAGAGGAGAGAGGAACAGGAGCCAAAAATATACAAACAAACAAACAAGAATGCTAGGGGAGCTTGCCATTGGTGTGGAGAGATGAGAGACTATGAAATGGAGAAAAAACAGAAAAGGGAAGCAGAAGAAAAGAAAAGAATGAATAAATAAAAATTCAAAAGGTTAAAGAACTGCTAAGTTCCCAGGGATCCCACCCGTGCAGCTATGAGATCTGGGGAAATCGTTCTAAGGTGTTGCAGTACAGCCTGGCTAGAAGGCGTAGAGGTATACAAAGCCAGGTATTCAGGGAACAGAAAGAGAAGGAAGATACAGAGAGACGAGAAACTGAGCAATGAAGAAAGACAAAAAGGGAAAAAGAGGGAAAAGAAAACAAAACAAAGTAATAAAAAAAACAAGAAAGACCCCCCAAAAAACATTAAAAAAAAAATGAAAAAAGAAATGTCCTCAGGGATCCCTCTGCATGTCTGTGCAAGCCAGGGGGAAGTCTCCCTGCCACGCAGCACCTCCTGGCCAGAAAGGGCTCCCAACTCAAGAAAAGGAGAAGAAAACAAACAAACAATTCAAAACAAACAAAGGAACAAAAGCCCCGGGATCCCACCAGTGCGACAGCCCAGACCGGGAAGCAGCTCCACACTCGAACGGAGCTCCACAGTCCCTCAGGAAAAAGCAAAGATGGCGCATGGAGCCAGGTATTTGAGCAAAAGGAGGGGGAGGTGGTGAGAAGTAAGGAAAAAATCAAAAGAAGTGGAAAAAAGCAACACCAGCAGCCAACAAATGGCACTCAGAGAGACGGCCCATTCGGGTATGTGGAATCCAAGCAGCTGGTGTTTCCCGGTGAAGAGATTGTGGCTGCGGGAAGCAGAGGAGGCCGTTTGGGAGTGAAGAAGGGTGCGGGGTGGGAAAGCTATATTGGAAATTACCGGTTGTTTGTCTCCCGCTGGTTGCTCCATGAGGCTGCTTTCTCGTACCCCATTTGCTGGTCTCTGATAGGAGTCCAAGATGGCGGATCTGCGCTTCGTTAGCTGGTAGGGGACCTCTGCATGAATCTCTCCTCGCTCTCTGTTCTCTGTCAGTTTTCTCACTCCATTGGTGCTTGGCTGAATTCTTTATCTCTTCATTTGATGTTTTAGGGTTTCAGGATTGTTGTATTCCCTGTTCGGCTTAGTTTTTCGGATCTTTGCTGTGGAGGGATGGTGTGGTGCTTCTGCCTAGAGCACCATTTTGCTGGAACTCCAACACAAACTTTTTGGGGACACAATTCAATCCATGACAAAAATCCAGTTACTTTTCCTTAGAGCGTTCAGTCATCCTGGGTACTGAATCACTGCCTCACCTTGTGTCTGTGCCTGCAAATTGCAGTTCTCATGTTCTGCCGTCCTGGGCATAAGGATGCCTGGCGTCCCAGAACATAGGTACAAGGTTTCAGTTCTACCCCTCTCCCACCCCTACTACTCGCTCACTCAGACTATCTCTCAGAGTGGAAGTACGTTAAATTGATAAGCCCACTTGACCTCCTCAAATTAGCACCATGGCTTCTGAGTACACTGAAATAAAAATGCCCTGATACTATTACTATAGTTACTACTACTACCACCACTATCACTACTACTATTCCAACCATTATAACCACTGAACTACCACTTCTACTACCATCTTCACAACTACTATTACTACTACCAGTATTACCATCACTACTACTACCTCTACCATGCTGCTCCTGAAGACTTACTATGTGCCTGACTTACGATATTTTGCTTACATTACCTCATTTGATTCTCACAACAACCCTTGAAGTAGGAAATATTACCTCTATTTGACAGATAACTAAGACTTGGAGAGTCATATGAGTTGTCAGAGTTCCCACAGCTATTAGGACATGAGTCAGGATTTGAATGCATATTGTCTGACACCAATGCCTTATACTTATGCATAACCTTATACCACGATGCTAAACAGTCTTCTAGTGTGTGGAAATGGCATTGGCTTTGGAGTTAGAGAGATCTGGGTTAGAATCCTCACCTAATCAGGTAATTAGGCAAGTTACGCTTATCTGTAAAATGGGATTTCCACTCTCATGTATAGATTTCTTTTGAGGATTAAATTGTTGTTAGCTTCCATTGAGTTGATCTCTGACTCATGGAGACTCCATGCACAACAGAAGGAAATGTTGCCTGGTCCTGTGCCATCCCCATGATAGGTTGTGGATTGGACCATTGTGGTCCATAGGGTTTCCACTGGCTGATTTTTGGAAATAGATTGCCAGGCCTTTCTTCCTAGTCCATCTTAGTCTGAGGATTAAATGAGATGATATATATAAAACATCATGCTTGGTAAAGTAGAGGGTCAGTGAAAAAGAGGAAGACCCTTGATGAGATAGATTGACACAGTGGCTGCAACAATGAGCTCAAACATAGCTATGATTGTGAGGATGGTGCAGGACAGGGCAGTGTTTTGTTCTGTTGTACATAGAGTCGCTATGAGTTGGAACCGGCTCAACAGCACCTAACAACAACAATATAAACCATTTAACAAAGAGGCTGCACATAGTCCATCTCAACTCCCAGGGAGCCTAACAGACCTTACATCTTGTGACTCTCCTACCACAGCCAAGAATAGATCCTCTGCAAACGTTTGTAGGATGACTCGCTCTCCACTCAGGCCTTACAAACTGCTTATTCCTCATTCATTCATTCATTCAATTATCACACATGTATTGAACACCTACTATATTGCCAGCCCCAGTGCTTGGGCCCTGGAGATAAGAAGGTGAGGGAAGCAGATATGGTCACTGCTCTTCTGGAGTGTGCCCTAGTGGAATTTTCTGTGCGCAAACTATAGGGCATGCAAAGGTCCGTATGGAACAGTCAAGGCATGTAGTATCTGACGAGGCTGGAAATGGAGACTAAACAAAGGCATTGATGACTAGGCACAATAAGATTAAGATAAATGTCTTCAGAAACTTGGGAATGGATAATTGAAAGGGAGAGAACTTCGATCAAAGGAGAGAGAAACCCACTGGTGGACAAATCAGGCAAAGCTTTGTAACATCAGTGCAAAGCAGAAGGAAATGGCCAAAGGGAGCAGCCTGGGGATGCATTGTAGGTAGTTAGTACCTTATCACTGAGAGATCACTGAAACTTTTGATCAGACTTTAGGACTTTGAGAGTATGTCTAATAACCAACCACTCTTTCACCACAGCTTTATTTGAGAGGGGGATACCTTGACAGTAGAGGTTCCTCCAGAACCAGTAAGGGAAAGCATTAATAACCAAGTAAAAATACTCCCGCTATATGCCAGGTACTGTGCTGGACTCCAATCCTCACAACACTGCAAGTGGGGACACCATTTTAAAGATGAGAAATCGAGGCTCAGAGATATTCAGTGACTGACTCAAGTTACTGCATATGGAAGTCAGGATGCAAACCCAGATCCATCTAGTTCCAAAGGCCATGTTCTTTCCATCACAGGACACGTTGCCTCTTTCTTTCTTTTACTGAAAACCCAGGAAATCCAGTGAACATTCGCTCGGGTCTGATCACCCAGGGAAGGGGCTTTAGTACAACATTTTTCCTGAGCTAAGGGAAAGGCAGTGTCTTCTATATAAAAGAGGCAGTGCTGTGTGCACACAGGGTCATTGCCAGAAATGGGTCAAATAGCATTTGGGCAATGTGGCATAGTGAGAGACTGCAGAGTACAGTGGTTGGTGTCAGGTAGACCTGGGCTTGAATCCCAGCTGGGCAAATTTTTTAAACCTCTTTTTGGCCTCAGTTTCCTCATCTGTAAGATAAGAGAGAAACCAGTACCAACTACCATAGGGCTGTACAGGAGAATTAAATCAGTTGCTACAGGAATAGCACAACAAAGTATGGGTGTATGATAAGCATTTAATACTTGTTAGTTATTCACATTCTTTTACTGTGAAAAGGACCTACGACAGTGTTGAGAACATTCTAGGTGCTTAGTATGCAGCTATTAAGCTTCCTGTTTTTAGAGCTGGACAAAATCCTAGCCACCGCACCCCTAACCTATACAATCAAGTGGGTGTTTCATGAGCTTATGAATTTTTATAAGGTTCTATTTTTGTAATTTCATGTAATGCTCCAGTGCCATTGGACACGTCAGCTCCTGACCTTTCAGTGGGTGAGACACTTCCCATAAACAGAGCCATAAAAGCCCACTGGTTTTCTCCTTGTCTTGTGAGTTTGTTTGGTGCTCTCCCTCTCTCCTGTGCCATTTGAATAGTGATGTCATATTTCCACGTCTTCTCACCTCTACTGAAAAAGATCTACCAGTAATTCCTTCCCCAGTGCTCAGCAATCCCCAGGGGGAGGCCGTGGTTTCAGCAAGGCCCAGGCATCATGAAACAGAGAGAACTGGCAGGGTGGAGAAGTTACTCAAAGGTAGGAAAGAGAGAGAAACGCCACCCACGTGCATTTATTAAGCTCAAGTTAGTCTATTTGTTTTTTAAGATTTGTTAAGACATTGATATAACAACATTTAAGAAAATATAATTAGAATAAACCACCACCCATTTTTTTTCCCAAAAATGCTAACCTAACTTCTTTTCTCTGTGATCTATTTCAGTTTTTACACATATTTTTATGAAAATTGTGATCATATCATAGGTCTAACTTGGGGGTTCTTCTCTTTTCCCTTAATGGTGTTTCAGAAATGCTGTTCTGTATTGCTGCTGCATCTTCTTCATGCTTGTCATGGAAACGATAGCATCATGGCCCATTCCCGAGGCTCACACTGCTCTGAGTCCAAAGCATCCAAGGGGCGAGTGGAACAGAGACACTGTAGTCACAAAACCTTGGGTTCAAGCCTTGGTTCTGCCATTTAGTAGCCATGTGACATTGATCCAGTTACTGCCTTTTGCCATGAGCCTCAGTTTCCACAACTGTGAAGTGAGCGTACTGCAGATATGACACTGTTGCTGTGAAGTTTACAAGTAAAGCATGTAATGACCTATCAGAGAATTTCCACTAACGGTGGTGCTGTTAGAGGTGTGTTATTATTTACGTCATTGTTGGGTAGTTCTAAATAACACCACCTGAACACCTTTTACAACTTTTCTTCTTTTGACTTATATTTTGGGGAAAAGTCCTAGGGTATAGACATTTTTATGGGTCTTTGATATGATTGGCAAGTTACCGTCTAGGAAGCGGATACCAATTTATATATTATCAGCAGTGTAACCCAGCACTGGATTCTTATATTGAAAACAATCTTATTTCTAATTTAACAGACGCAAAATGGGATCTTATCTCACCAGTATCTGTGATCCAAAGCTAGCAGTAAAAGAAGTTGTGGGGGCTGGTAGTGGTACTAATGCAATCCGGCAGTAAGCAGGTTCTTTAGGAACCAAGATGCAGCAGTTGGTGGAATTTCATGTTGATACAGTCTCTGTTGCAATCACCTGGTTCTGCTTTTGTAGCACAAAAGCTGCCATAGTTAATACGTGAACAAATGAGCACAGTAGATTTGAACTGCCGACTCTTAACCACTGAGCCACCAGGAATCCATGTAAAGCTTTACAGAGAGTATGAAAGATGAGCCAGACATGAGCCCCGCCCTCTATGAGCTTAGGTTCTAGTGATGGAGATAAGATAAATATAGGCAGTCCCTGGGTTACTGAACGAGATCTGCTCCTAAGTGTGTCTTTAAGAATTTGTAGGTAAGTTGGAACAGGTGCATAAGGTTCTTATTTAGCCTTACTTTAGTGCAAGAAAAGAGCCCTGGTAGTGCAGTGGTTAAGAGCTCAGCTGCTAACCAAAAGGTCGGCAGTTGGAATCCACCAGCCACTCCTTGGAAACCCTATGGGGCTGTTCTACTCTGTCTTACAGGGTCGCTATGGTCGGAATCGACTTGACAGCAGTGGGTTTGGTGGGTTTAGTGCAAGAAAAGGTTAGAAGCCTTTTCAATGATTTAAAAGCTGCACGTGTGGCAAGTGAAGGTGATTGTGATGAAGAATTTGTTGCAAGTGGGGGTTAGTTCAAGTGTTTCAAAGTGAGGGCAAATTTACTTGACATTAAAGGGCAAGTACGAGTTGTCTGTAAATTGGACTTTCTTAACCCCGGGACTTAGTGTATGCAAGTGATGATGGCACAGGGTGAAAAGTGGCAGGTGCCCCAAGAGAAGTGAAGAGGAGGCTCTGGGGCTTCAGAGAAGCAGAAGGTTCCTGCTGGATTGTTCTAAAATTCTGAGCTTCTATGTTCTCAAAGCAAAAATGAATTTCATGTAAGAGGCTGGTTGAGATATCCCTGTGCTCTATAAGCCATCATGAAGTTAAGTCCACAAAAGCTACAATACTACCACTTTTCAGGAGGAAGGGAAATCATTTTGGAGGAACCCCAAAGATTCTAAATAGGTAAATAAATGAAAATAAATAAAAAATAGCACATAAAATTACTATTTCCCATCCTTATTAAATATCATCTAGACTGAATTTCTGTGACCCCAGAGGGTCTACAGTAAGGGCTCAATAAATGTTTGTGGAACAGAACTGCAGGATTTCCATGGGCAAGACAAGCATACCCTGGGAATGGAGGAACATAGCCTTTCTCTTGGGCAGTTTCAAGGATGTGTGAATAAAATGCTACAATGTAGCAAATTATTATCCTGTCTTAACTCCAGAAAGGCAGATTCTACAAAGTATTTTCTTCATTTGCTGAGGTATGCATGGACATTTTCAGTCTCTCTCCCATAAGCCTCGAGTATTTCTAATGCCCATGAAGAAGAGCCTGTCAGCGAGCTGCCTTGACATTTGACTGTAAGCACTGTCAGAGATAACTTACAGTGTACAAAACTTGTCTTCGTAAAGTTCTTTAAAATTATTCCTTAAACTAGTTCTTCCAATATTCCACAAGGTAGGCCAATAGAAATGTTTCCATTTTAAAGGTAAAAAAGATAGGCATATTTTATGTTCATTGTAACTAGGAGAGAACTTGGTTTATGTGCTAGATCACGTGTCCACTGGAGTCACTGGATCCTCTATTTCCACAGAAAACGAGATATGAAACGATGAACAGAGTTCTCAGATATCTATTACTGATGTTATGTGTCTCTTTTGAATACATTTAAAATTATACACTTTAGGACATTGGCTATTATTAATTTACTCATTCATTCATCAAAAACGAATTTCTGGAACCTTTTGGTGAATGAGACAGACTGATATGACCTTGTTTCTGCTACAAACACATAGAAAATCTGGGTTAAGTAAAAATTATTTTTCTAAACACAGAGATCAGCTTGTGAGAAAGAAACAAAGAATTCAAAGCTAGGGTAGTGTTATGGATTAAACTAGGCCCCTCCAAAACATGTGTTAGGATCCTAACCACTGTGGATACAATACCTATGGATGCAATCCTGTTTGGAAATAGGATTTTCTTCGTTATGTTATTTAGATCATACCTGAGTGGGGTGAATTCTAAATCTAATCACTTCTGAGTTACACAAAGAGCAGATTAGACACACAGATGTGTATACCCAGGGGGTGGGAGGACACAAATACCATGTGAGGGTAGTCCATAAGCCAAGGAACTAAGGAATGCCTGGGGCTACTGACAAGAAAGAAATCAACACCATCAAGACTCTGATTTGGACTTTTAGCCTCCAGAACTGTGAGAAAATAAACTTCTGTTCTTTAAAGCCACCCACTTGTGGTATTTCTGTTACAATAGCATTAGGAAACTAAAACAAGTACTAAGTGAAAGCTGAGACCGAGGAGACTGACAGGGATCTCATCTCAAGATTCAGATTTTTTAACACCCAATGAAGGCAAGAAGAGCAACTCTGAGGACAAGAGGAGGTGGGGGTGAGGGGAGGAGTCTGAGGGTTATCCTGTACATTAATGGGAATTGGAAAACTGGTCACCAGCCAGGGAATTTACAAGTAGCCTTGCTACCCACCTGGGGCTCTGGGTAGAAAAATAGACATCCATGAGAAATTGTAAACTAAGCCTATGCTATACGTAGGTGTGGAGTTTGGATTTATAATACCCAGGTGTGGTAGTGTAGGAATCAGTCTGAACAAGTAAAATTACAGGGATCCCAGAAGAGACAATTGTGAAAATACACAAAAGACAACCCGTGCTGAAGATAGGTCCATGATAAAAAGTTAAAAACTATACTAGGAAATGAAGTGCCATAAGGGATAGTTAACAGAGACAACAAACAGGAGTATTAGAATCCCCAAAACTGGAGATAACAGAACATTCTGAAAGATTTTACAAACTATTCTAGGAAACAAAGTACCATGAGGGAGCGTTAACAGAGACAACAAGTAGGAGTACTACTATTGTTGGTAGGTGCCATCTAGTTGGTTCCAACTCATAGTGACCCTTTGTACAACAGAATGAAACACTGCCTAGTCCTGCACCATCCTCAAAATTGTTTCTATGCTTGAGCCCATCACTGCAGCCACTTTGTCAATCCATCTCATTGATGGTCTTCCTGTTTTTCGCTAACCCTCTTCTTAACCAAGCATGATGTCCTTCTCCAGGGACTGGTCCCTCCTGATAATATGTCCAAAGTACATGAGATGAAGTCTCACCATCCTCGCTTCTAAGGAGCATTCTGGCTATACTTCTTCCAAGATAGATTTGTTCGTTCTTCTGGCAATCCATTGTATATTCGATATTCTTTACCAACACCATAAGTCAGAGGCGTCAATTCTTCTTTGGTCTTCCTTATTCATTGTCCAGCTTTCCCATGCATATGAAACGGTTGAAAGTACCATGGGCTGGATCAGATGCACCTTAGTCCTCAAAGTGCCACATTTTTCTCCCACAGAGAGGCTGGTGGGTTTGAATCCTCTAACCTTTTGGTTAGCAGCTGAGTGCTTTAACCACTGCACCACCAAGACTCTTCACTCAAAGTGACATCTTTGCTTTTTAACACTTTAAAGAGGTCTTTTGCAGCAAGTTTGCCTAATGCAATATGTCTTTTGATTTCATGACTGTTGCTTCCATGGTTGTTGATTGTGGATCCAAGTAAAATGAAATCCTTGACAACTTTAATCTTTTCTCCATTTATCATGATGTTGCTTATTGGTCCACTTGTGAGGACTTTTGTTTTCTTTATGTTGAGGTGTAATCCACACTGAAGGCTGTAGTCTTTGATCTTCATCAGTAAGTGCTTCAATCCTCTTTGCTTTCAGCAAGGAAGACTGTGTCATCGTGTCATCTGCATATTGCAGGTTGTTCATGAGCCTTCCTCCTATCCTGATGCCGAATTCTTCTTCATAGAGTCCATTTTATCAGATTATTGCTCAGCATACAGATTGAGTGGGTATGGTGAAAGGATACAACCCTGACCACACCTTTCCTGATTTTAAACCACGCAGTATCCCTTGTTCTGTTCAAACGATTGCCTCTTGGTCTATGTGCAGGTTCTGCATGAGCACAATTAAGTGCTCTGGAATTCCCATTCTTTGCGATGTTATCCATAATTTGTTATGATCCACACAGTCGAATGCCTTTGCAGTTGATAAAACACAAGTAAACATCCTTCTGGTATTCTCTACTTTCAGCCAAGATCCATCTGACATCAGCAATGATATCCCTCATTCCACCTCCTCTTCTGAATCCAGCTTGAATTTCTGGCAGTTCCCTGTCAATGTACTGCTGCAACTGCTTTTGAATTATCTTCAGCAAAATTTTACTTGCATGTAATATTACTGATATTGTTCAATAATTTCCACATCCTGTTGGATCACCTTCTTTGGAATGGGCACAAATATGGATCTCTTCCAGTTGGTTGGCCAGGTAGCTGTCTTCCAAATTTCTTGACATAGATGAGTGAGCACCTCCAGCACATCAGTTTGTTGAAACATCTCAACTGGTGTTCCGACAATTCCTGGAGCCTTGTTTTTTGCCAGTCCCTTCAATGAAGCTTGGACTTCTTCCTTCAATACCATCGGTCCTTGATCATATGCTACCTCCTGAAATGGTTGAACACTGACCAATTCTTTTTGGTACAGTGACTCTGTGTATTTCTTCCATCTTCTTTTGATGCTTTCTGTGTCATTCAATATTTTGCCCATAGAACCTTCCAATACTGCAACTCAAGGCTTGAATTTTTTCTTCATCTCTTTCAGCTTCAGAAATTCCGAGTATGTCCTTCCTTTTCGGTTTTCTAACGCAGGTCTTTGCTCATTTCATTATAATACTTTGTCTTCTTGAGCCACCCTTTGAAATCTTCTATTCAGCTCTTTTACTTCAACATTTCTTCAATTTGCTTCAGCTGCTCTACATTCAAGAGCAAGTTTCAGAGTCTCTTCTGACATCCATTTTGGTCTTTTCTTTCTTTCTCTTTTTAATGACCTTTTGCTTTCTTCATGCACGATGTCCTTGATGTTATCACATAACTCATCTAGTCATGGGTCATTAATGTTCAGTGCATCAAATCTATTCTTGAGATGATCTCTAAATTCAGCTGGGAGATACTCAAGATCATATTTTAGCTCTCATAGACTTGTTTTAATCCTCTTCAGCTTCAACTTGAACTTGCATATGAGCAATTGATGGTCTGTTCCAAAGTTGGCCCCTGGCCTTGTACTGACTAATGATATTGAGCATCTCCATTGTCTTGTTCCACAGATATAGTCGATTTGATTCCTGTTTATTCCATCTGGTGAGGGCCACATGTATAGATGCCATTTATGTTGTTGAAAAAAGGTATTTGCAATGAATAAGTCATTGGCCTTGTAAAATTCTATCATGTGATCTCCAGCATCATTTCTATCACCAAGGCCATATTTTCCAACAACCGATCCGTCTTCTTTGATTTCAACTTTCACATTCCAATCACTAGTAATGTCAATGCATCTTGATTGCATGTTTTATCAATTTCAGACTGTAGAAGTTGGTAAAAATCTTCAATTTTTGGCATTAGTGTTTGGTGCTCAAATTTGAATAATAGTCATATTAATTTGTCTTCCTTGTAAGTGTATGGATATTATCCTATCACTAAAGCATTGTACTCCAGGACAGATCTTGAAATATTCTTTTTGAAGATGAATATGATGCCATTCCTTTTCAATTTGTCATTCCCAGCATGGTAGACATATGACTGTCTGATTCAAAATGTCCAGTACCAGTCTATTTCAGTTCAGTGATGCCTAGGATATTGATCTTTATGCATTCCATTTCATTTTTGATGACTTCCAAATGTCCTTGATTCATACTTTGTACATTCCACATTCTGATTATTAATGGATGTTTGCAGCTGTTTCTTCTCATTTGAGTCATGCTACATCAGCAAATGAAGGTCTTGAAAGCTTTATTCCATCCACTTCATAAAGGTCAACTCTACTGTGAGGAGGCAGCTATTCTCCAGACATATCCTGAGTGCCTTCCAACCTTAGGGCACAGCTTTTGGGACTATTTCAGACAATGTTCTGCTGCAATTAATAAGGTTTTCACTCACCAATTTTTTCAGAAGTGGGCTGCCAGGTCCTTCTTCCTAGTCAGTCTTAGTCTGGAAACTCCACTGAAACCTGTCAACCATGGGTGACCCTGCTGGTATTTCCAATACCAGTGGTATAGCCTCCAGCATCACAGCAACACTCAAGCCACCAGAATATGACAAACTGACAGAGTGGCAGGTAGGAATACTAGCATGCCCAATACTGCAGATAATAGAAAATGCTGAAAGAGATTATACAATATGTATGTTTAAACATTTGAAGAGGTAAGAAGAGGTCAAGAATAGGATAGTATGAAAAAAGAATAAGAAAATCTTAGAAAATATAGTCGCTGAAACCTAAAACTTAATGGATAGGCTAGATGATAAAATAGGTAAAATTGAAGAGACAACTGTGCTGGAGGTCCTAGCCAGAGCAATAAGGCAAGAAACAGAAAGGGTATCCAAGTTGGTAAGGAAGAGATAAAATTATCCCTATTCACATGATATGATCTTACACACAGAAATCCCCAAAGAATCCACAAGAAAGCTACTGGAACTAATACAAGATTTCAGCAAAGTAGCAGGATACTAGACTAACATCCAGAAATCAATAAAATTCCACTAAACCAAAAAAGAGAACTTCAAAAAGGAACTCACCAAATCAATATCATTTACAACATAGCCCTCAAGAAGACAAAGTACTTAGGAATAAATCTAACCACAGACACAAAAGACCTATACAAAGAAAACTACAAAACACTACTGCAAGAAACCAAAAGAGACCTACATAAGTGGAAAAACATACCATGCTCATGGATAGGAAGACAACATTGTGAAAATGTTAATGCTACCCAAGGTGATCTACAGGTATGATGCAATTCTGACTCAAATTTCAACAGCGCTCTTTAACAAGATGGAGAAACAAATCATCAACTTATATGGAAAAGGAAGAGGTTCCGTAAAAATAATTACTGAAGAAGAAGAACAAAGTGTGAGTCCTCACACTACCTGATTTTAGAATCTATTTTACAGCCACAGTAGTCAAAACAGCCTGATAGTGGTACAACAACAGACACATAGACCAATGGAACAGAATTGAGAAACTAGATGTAAATCCATCTACCTATGATCAGCTGATACTTGACAAAGGGCCAAAATGTGTTAAATGGGGAAAAGACAGTCTCTTTACCAAACAGTGCTGGCAAAACTGGATGTCCATCTGTAAAAGAATGAAACATGACCCATACCTCACACCATATACAAAAACTAACTCAAAATGGATCAAATACCTAAACATAAAAATCTAAAACAATAAAGATCTGGAATAAAAAATAGGGACAGCACTAGGGTTCCTAACATGTGGCATAAATAGGATACAAACCATAACTAACAATATACAAACACCAGAAGAGAAACTAGGTAACTGGGAGCTCCTAAAAATTAAGCAGTTATGCTATGCTCATCAAAAGACTTCAGCAAAAGAGTAAAAAGAGAACCTACAGACTGGGTGAAAAATTTTGGCTACGACATATCCGACAAGGGTCTAATCTCTAAAAATCTACAGGATACCGCAACACTTCAACAACAAAAAAACAAACAATCCAATTAAAAAACGGACAAAGGATATGAATAGACACTTCAGCAAAGAAAACATTCAGGCTGTGAACAGGCACATGAGGAAATGCTCGTGATCATTAGCCGTTAGAGAAATGCAAATAAAAACTAAAAAGGGGTACCATCTCACCTCCACAATAATGTCACTAATCCAAAAAACACAAAATAACAGATGTTAGAGAGGTTGTGGTGGAGATTAGAACTCTTATGCACTGCTGGTGGGAATGTAAAATGGTACAACCACTTTGGAAAATGATATGGTGCTTCTTTAAAAAGCTAGAAATAGAAATGCCATATGATCCAGCAATCCCAGTTCTAGGAATATACCCTAAAGAAATAAGAGCTGTCACACGAATAGACATACGTACACCCATGTTCACTGCAGCACTATTCACAGTAGCAAAAAATGGAAACAACCTAAATGTCCATCAACAGATGAACGGATAAACAAATTATGGTACATACACACAATGGAATACTATGCAATGATAAAAAACAATGATGAATCTGTGAAACATCTCACAACATGGATGAATCTGGAGGGCATTATGCTGAGTGAATTAAGTCAGTCACAAAAGGACAAATATTGTCTGAGACCACTATTATAAGAACTCAGGAAAAGGTTTACATACAGAAAAAAGAAAAAAGCATTCTTTGATGGTTATGAGGGTTTAGAGGGATGGGAGAGGAAATCACTAACTAGATAGTAGACAGGTGTCAACTTTGGTGAACGGAAGGACAAAACACAATATAGGGGAAGTCAGCACAATTGGACCAAAGCAAAAGCATAGAGGTTTCCTAGACACATCCAACACTTGGAGAGACCGAGAGGCTGGGGCTGGGGCCTGGGGGCTATAGTTTCAGGGGACATCTAGGTCAACTGGCATAACATAGTTCATAAAGAAAATGTTCTACATCCCACTTTGGTGAGTAGCATCTGGGGTCTTAAAAGCTTTCGAGCAGCCGTCTAAGATATATCTATTGGCCCCATCCCACTTGGTGCAAAGGAGAATGAAGAAAACCAAAGACATAAGGAAAATATTAGCCCAAAGGACTAAAGGACCACATGAACCAGAGACTCTACCAGCCTGAGACCAGAAGAACTAGATGGTGCCTGGCTACCACCATTGACCACTCTGACAGGGATCACGACAGATAGTCCTGGGCAGAGTGCGAGAAAAATGTAGAATAGAATTCAAATTCATGAAAACAGACCAGACTTACTGGTCTGAAAGAGACTGAAGGAACCCCTGAGACCATGGCCCCCAGACACTGTGCTAACCCAGAGCTGAAACCATTCCGGAAGCGCACTTTTCAGACAAAGATCAGACAGACCTACAAAACAAAAAGTAACACACATGAGGAGAGTGCTTCTTAGTTCAATCAGATATATGAGACTAAATTGGCAACCCCCGTCCAAAAGCAGGATGAGAAGGCAGAAGGGACAGGAGCTGGACAGATGGACACAGGAGACATGGGGTGGAAAGGGGGAGCATGCTGTCACCTTGTGAGGATTGTAACTCATGTCAGAAAACAATATGTGTACAAATATTTGAATGAGAAATTAACTTGAACTGTAAACTTTCACCTAAAGTACACACACACACACACACACACACACACACAAAACTTCTAATAGAAATTCTAAAGAGAATCTATCGAAAATGTAGAAATGGCAATAATTAAAAAGTTACTGGCCTCCAAAATTGAAAAAAAAAAAAAAAAGTCCTCAGATTAAAGGAGTACACTGAGTTCCATGCAGGATAAATAAAAACAACTACACACTTAGATACATTATAATGAAGCTGTGGAAACAATAGAGACAAAAAATATTTAAAGTCACCAGAGATAAATACAAAGACATTTCTTTAGACCGACAGAAGACCTGTCACCAGCAACCAAAGGTTCCAGAATACAGTGGAAGTAATCTTTAAAGTGCAAAGGAAAAATAACTGCCAGTGTAGAATCTATACCCAGCTAAGGTATTATTTAAGAGTGATGGAAAAATGATATTTTCAGGCAAAGACAGAGAGTTTATCTTTCACAAACCTTTGCTGAAAGGACTACTAAAGGATGTACTTCAGCAAGAAGGGAATTAGTTTAAATGGAAGGAGTGGTATTGCAAGAAGAAATATGAACAAAAATAAAGTAAAATAGAATAGATATATATGTAAACATACTGCTATATCTAAATAAAAGAGTCCAGGTGGCACAATGGTTAAGTGCTCGGCTGCTAACCAGAAGGTCTGTGATTCAAACCCACAAGTGGCTCCACAGGAGAAAAGACCCAGCTCTCTGCTCCCATAAAGATCACAGCCTAGGAAACCCTGTGGGGCAGTTCTGCTTTGTCCTATGAGTCAGAATCAACTTGAGTCGGAATCAACTTGATGGCACACAACAATAACATATCTAAATAATCATTGACTATAAAATTTTTTAAAAGAATAATTTTTGGTGAGTTTGAAAATAAGATGAAACTAAATTACTAGAAGGATACAACAAGGAAGTTGGGAGGGACAAGTTACAGTGCTCTAAGGTTCTTGGAAACCTTATGGGGTAGTTCTACTCTGTCCCATAGGGTTTCCATGAGTCGGAATTGACTCAACGGCAACAGGTTTTAAGGTTCTTATATTTTGGGCAAAGAGGTTAGATATATTAACTTGAGATTTATTAAGACAAATATTTATGTTAAAAATTTAAGGGCTTTCCCTAAAAGAATAGAAATAAATCATAAAACTTCCACACCAAACAAAAGAAAATATGATCAATTTGGTAGAATGCAAAAAAAAGAGAAAACAGTAAATAAAGGTAACAATAAAGCATAAAAGAGGATGGTAGAAATAAGTCTACAAATATCAGTAAGCAGAATGACTCTAATTGGATGAAACACAAAATTTCTGAGGACAAATTTGATACTAGGCATTTTACTGGGGATACAAAAATAGATAAACTACAGCTTCTGTCTTCAAGAAGCTCACAGTCTAGTAGAGGCCGGAGGGGTAGGGGTGAAGATGGGGACAAACAAAGCGATAATAAAAATAGGCTGTGTTTGATAAAGAGAAACATAGTGTGTTGTAAAGCTAAAAGGAGGGGTATCTTGTGGGGAGAATGCCAGGCAACTTTCTGAAGATGGTGACACCTCAGTTGCATCTTAAAGGTTGAGTAGGACAAGACAAAGGGGATAGGAAGGGTGCAAAGGCATGGAAGTGTGAGAGAACATGGTTCAACTAAATTCTTTTGTTACAGAAGACGAAACTGAAGCTCAGGAAGGGTAAGGAGACTACCTGAGGTCACCCAGCTATTTAGTAGCAGGGCCAGGATTTGTACCCAAGACTCCTCTCTCCTTTTATATCACCCTTTCTAGTGTTCCACAACACCTTATGTTTGTAGCAGGAGGTTGGGTGACTGAATGTTGTTGACACTCCAGCCAATTTTAAAAATGAGCTTCATCCAGGGTGTGGGGCTGGATCTGTGTCTGGCCTATCCCAGGCTGGAGCAGAGCCAGGAACTTGGCAGTTTCCAGGGCCATGCCGCCCAGCTCACCCTAAGGAAGCCTCGGCCTCCAGCCACGGTACTGTCTCCCAGTTTAATCATTAACTCCAAGTTCACAGGGCTGGAGGTGGAATGTACAGGACCTGAGGAGCAGACTGGGTGTCTATGGAGTTAAGAGAAAGATGGCTCTTGAAGTGGGAAGGGACCAAAGCTTAAATGGGATCTTCTGACCCTGAGTGGATCTACACTCTGGGCTCAGAAATAAGGGCTTTCGCTGTGATTCTCAGTTCTGTTAGGGTTTACACAACGTCTTCTTAGCTTGATTTCAGGAATTCCTTTCCGTCTTCATAGCGTATTGTGCTTCCCTCTGCCACAGCCCTTACCCAGCATTGTAGGTAATTACTGATCCGTCTTCCTTACTGAACTGTGACCTCCTGGAGGGCAGGACTCCCTCTTTTATCTCAGCATCCTCAGTGCCTTCCATAGCCTGGCACATAGTAGGTGCTCATGAAATGTTTGCTGACTGATTGATAAATGATACCTTAACTCTGCCAAAGGTGTTCCAAACCATATGCTTTCTTCTTTTTAATTAAAGGAAATGGAAACAGATTTTGCTTAGGAAGTTCAACAGCAGTTCCCAAACATCTCTTAAGACACTCTGTGGTATCATAAAATATCATAGACCTGAGATCAGGTCCAGTGGTCTAAGAGAGAACATTTATGAATGTTCTTCAAGAGTCTATTCTTCTCTTCATTCCCAGCCTTTGGATGACTGCAGAGCATACTTAAAGTTGTTTTGGCATTCTTGGGAGAGGGGTGCTATTCAAGCATGAGGCAACATTTTATTGAGGAAACAAAAACCCCATCCAGAGCAAATTCCACCAGCATAATAAAGGTAAGGAGCCCTGGTGGTGCAGTGGTTAAGAGCTCAGGCTGCTAATCAAAAGGTGGGCAGTTCAAATCCACCAGCTGCTCCTTGAAAACCCTATGGGGCAGTTCTACTCTCTCCCATAGGACCGCTATGAGTCGGAATCGACTAGACAGCAATGGGTTTGGTTTTTTGAGTAAAGGTAACCACTCCTTATAATTTCTGAAAACTGTGGACTGTAGTTGAAAAGACTGTATTAGCAGTGAAATTATCATGCCCTGGGAATGCACCTTTAAAGGGACTTTCAGATTTCACAAAAGAAAACTTCCACTGGGAGGTGAGGTGCAGGTGGCAGCAAGACTTCCATTTCTTTCTGGTGAGCCAGAGTTTCCTAATCTGTAAAATAAAGACATTCATCACTTCTTCACAAGGTACTTGGGAGGACTGAATGAAATGATGGAGATAAAGTACTGACACCTAGGAGATACTGAATCATGGTGCAAATGTTCTCTCTCTATCTCTCGAAAGTAATAATCTTGAACCCATACAGAACCAGAGATGTGGAAATAAATTCTGCTCTTAGAGTTCATGTGACTGGTGCCCAAAGATTCAGCAGTCCAGTCTGGAAAAGAAAGAATCACTCTGCTGAATACTGGCTTAAAGTATAACATTTACCTATAGTGTTGTATTAGCCAGCACTAGAAGATGCTGGAAGAAGCTTCCTTTGCAGGAGTAGTCGCTTTCCTGGAAAAGCCTGCTTGCCTGGTTAGAGTTGAGCCAGAAAGGCTGACACTCACCCTAACAAATTCTGTATCATCCCAAGGCCCTGTGTACCCTGGGGAACTGGCCAGTGTCAGGGAGCCTCCCTTTGCGCTAGACGCTGAGTTGTTTTTCATTTGCTGGGTGGTGGCATATAATTCAACCAGTTTGCATTCACCTCTTTGCACTATCTATAAGTTCTCAGAGTTCTGTGAGTTCTTTAAAATTCTAGTACTCAGTGATTTGTTATATCAGGCTAAGTTAATTCAGGAAGGACCTCAGGCTTGGATTCCTCCAGCTTCCCACCTACCCTTGGTCCTAGCCCCAACCCAGAGCTCATTGCTTTTGTAGGGAATTAGAAAACTCTGGGCTGCTCTGGTCATCTGATTTCTCTGCCTTTCCCCTTTTCATTTCTCTCCCCTGCCTGAAAGAACTGGGATGAAATGAGAAGTCAATTGCCAAGGGAGAGCCTCTCCTGGGGCAAATTTCCTGTCCTTGCTTCCCGGGCAGGCACAGAGACCCTGAGTGGGGAGGCCGGTTGCAGGGGCACTCTCCCAGAACCAGCCCTGGGGTGACAGGTGCAGGCAGGATTCACTGTTTCATTCGGGGAGGGAAGGTTGAAAAAGAGGAGGAGGAAGAAAGCAAGACTGTGTAGGAGACCCCAAGGGCTGCCCCTATTCCTCCGCCCCTCCCCAACCCAAAACTGTCAGTCTCCACCAAGCCTCAGCGAGAGAAGTGGGGGTGGGGAGAAAGAGACGGGGAGGGGGAAATCAAAGAAAATTGCAAAAGTCAATGGCCTGGAACTAGAGGCAGCCTCAGCAACTGCAGTGTGACTTTGATTCCCCTATCATAACCCTGAATTAAAAATTCAGGCAATTATCTGCATGGCTTCCTTCTGATTAGAATGAGCCGGAGCCTCATTAATGCATCGGCACAGAGGAAAGCCATTAGGGTCTGTGAAATGGAATGTTTCTCTGAGAACAGGTTCCGCTTGATGTAGAATACCCAGCAAAAAGAAATTTCACACATTTTTGAGCTCAGAGTCACAGGACAGCACTCTGCTTCAGGGCTGCAGACCCCGCCACTGTTGTCTCCTCTCAGCTGGCTCTGGGTGAAAGCCACCTTTGTTTCCCAGCCTCTCTCTGGCACCTCTGTCTGCAGGAGTGCATGGAGGGAGGGTGAGGGAGCTGAGGGGCCAGAAGGGACTTGGTGGCTGCTGCTCCCCTTGCTTGGTCCTAAGACAATGAGTGGGCCTGGATCCCTGGTTTCAAAGTCCTGGAACCATGAGGAACTCGGGAACTTCTTAGGAATTCAAGGCCCTCCTTTGCTAGAAGAAGTAGAAGCAAGCTTATTGAGGACAGTGAAGGTCCTAGACTCCAGAAAAGATAAAAGTATCTGCGTGTCCCCAACAGTCCTGGTACTTTCCTGACTCGTGATGACTTGAGCATCCCAAGGTGGTGCAAGCAGGATCTGGTGAAGTCGAGCCAGCCTTGAGGGCTTGTTGCTTAGTAGAGGTGAAGGGTTGGAGGTAAGAAGGTCACACTTTATTCATGGCCCAGGGAACCCTTTATTTACCCCTTATTCTGTAAGCTCTAAGTTTACAGAAATGCTAAATGCTCAGTCCCTGTGAGGGTGAATATGCCTACAACATCTGGCACTCAAGCTCTCATGCACCCTCTTTGGGATTTTTAGGGGCAGCTTTCTTCCCCCAAATGACTGTGTCTTGCTTACAGGGGAACCCAAGAGTTTTCCAAGCAACTACCTTTCCAGCATTAGCAAGTTCATTTCTTGGGAGAAGTAGGCTTAACTCTACTTTATCTAGGGTGTGACTTGGATTCCTCATCTTACATTTCAGGCAGCTTGACATTTCACTAATACAGGGATTCTTGGGACACCAAACATTTATGCTTGGGATAAATAACACAAAGAACCTCTGTAAGGGGAAAAGCTGAGCTGTCTACATGGTGAGGATTGAAAAAGGTAAAAAAAAGGTTTTGTAGGAAGAAAACTAGTCACAATCAATAGGATCCCAGCCGGGAAAATGTTATCCATCAAACTGAGCAACGCACTTTCTTTTCCTGGCACACCTGTTAATTATTCAGTGTTTAGAACCAAGGCCAAGTGTCTATGTAAATCTGTAAACACAGTGAGACAGTAGTCAGGATATTGGCGTACAATTTGTACCAACAGTGCCCCCTACTGTATATCAGTGAAACTAGGCAACCAGTAATAATTCAGTCTCTCAAAATGTTTTCAGCCACATCCCATGTTAGAAGGGTACATTCCTGGTCACCAAGGAGTTTTATGAAGCATGTTTTCAATACTGCAGACGGTTTTATGGGTGAAGGCTCTTGGAGTTTACCTCACCCTCCAACACAAACAAGATGTTTGGGGATTCAACCATGCTCTTTGTGGCTCTGGGTGTCCCATTTATCTAAAACTTTGCTCTGACTGGACCAACACTCAACCAAGCAGATGCACTCGAGAATCAGCTGTGACTAGAGATGATCCCAGTGTAAAGATCTGTTCCAAAGCACTCAAAGTCTTGAATGGGTGGGTGGTCATCTCTTTAGGCTTCGCCAGTTGGAATGAGCAAGAAAGCAGCTGGCTAAAGGTTAGGAATGTGGACCTTCTAGAGACAGAAACTACCCTCATCCCCAGCTCCACACTAAACCCCAAACCAAACCCATCTCCATTGAGTTGACTCCAACTCATAGCGACCCTATAGAGAGGCCTTATTTCTGCCATTGGAAATGATCCAGTCCAGCCCTTAGTCCCATCCACTGTATTTCTCAATATTTTAAACATAGTCTTTCTTCCTAGTTAGATCATTCCTTCCTTTCATAATTCAGTTTCTGCCTTTGTAACTTGTCACTCCTTATTCATTTATCATTCAACAAATATTTTTTAAAAGACTATTGTGTGACAGACATTGTTCTAGGAACATAAACCGAGCATAAAACAAAGGAAGTCCCTGCTCTCAAGGAGCACACATTCTAGTTGGAGATACAGATGACAAACAGAAAGAACAATGTATGGTATGTCAGGGGTAAGTGCTGTGAATAAACAAAGCTGGTAAGGGGGGTAGAGAATGATGGAGGGGAGCTTTATACAGGTGGTCAGGGAAGGCCTCTCAGGAAAGCACATTGGAAACATTTCTACTCTGCTCTGGCAATCTGTCTTCTTTCTGTCCTTCAAAACTGGTCTCGCCTCTTCCATAAAATGTCCCTGATTGACTTTCCCCCACCTTTGACCTTTCCTTCACCTCATCTCTGCTCAAGTTTCTCCATTCTTGCAAACATATACATTATAACTTTGATTATAATCTCCTTCAGGACAAGGGCCATGTCTTCTATTTCTTTGATTTCCTGCCAGAGCCAAACTCCTGCAGACTCTGTATTATTGCTGCCATTTTACAAGCAAGGAAAGTGAGCCTCAATGAGGTTAAGTCGTTTATACAAGGTAACTACCAAGTGGCAGAACTGGGATTTGAACCCTGATCTGTTTGGCATCACAGCCTGTACTCTTCCCACTCTGGCACACAACATAAAGTGAGTATTCATTAAGTGTTGCCAATGAGAAATGAGTACAAGGAAGGGATGAGCTCTATTTCTCAGAGAAAGGCCATGCAAAAGAAGTGATTCAACTCCTCTTGGCTGCTGGATTATAAACCCATCTTTGCTATTAACTAGGTGACCATGTGCACTTCATTTTCTCTTCCTGGGGCTCATAATCCCTCTCTGTAAACTGAGGTTAGACCAGATGATCTCCCAGATCTTTCCCAGGTCTGACACTCTAAAGAATATAATCTACTGCCAGGGATGGGAAGGTAGGGAGGAGTCAAGTGACTTTATTATAGCAAAGGTCTGAATCTGATTTTTTTAAGGGCCAGAGAACAAAACAGAATAGTTTGTTCATTCAATTAAAATTCAGCATATACTGAACAACTACTATGTGCTGGGCCCAGGTGTGTGCTGACCATACAGAGATAAATTTTTATAACACTGTCCTTTCCCTATAAGATGGCTGTCCCAGGGTCACACTGGGGAGTGGGTGGTTCTGTGGCTCTGAGAAGAGGCCAGAATGGAGGATCCTTGAGGGGGAGGATTTCTGCCTGCTTTCTTCACTGCTCCAGCCTCAGGGCTTAGATCAGGTAGTAAGTGACAGATCAGTGTTTTTAACTGAATGACATTAGGTGGGCTGCCTCTCACATGAGGCCTTTTGGTTCTAAACCTCAGCTCTTCCTCTTATTAGCCATGTAACCCTTGGGTGAGTTTCTTATCCTCTCCTTGCCTCATAAGTAAAATGGGTATAAAATAGTATCCCCTCACAGGACTGACCTGGCACAGTGGAAGCACTTAGTGTTTGTTGCTGGTATTATTAGATGCCACTGCCCCACACTTAGGTCCTTGGGTGATGCAAATGCTTTGTACTCAACTACTAGCCTAAAGGTTGGTGGTTTGAACCTACCCAGCAGTGCAGTGGAAGAAATGCCTGGCAATCTGCTTCCGTAAAGATTACATCCAAGAAAACCCAGTGGAGCAGTTCTACTCTGTAACACATGGAGTCGCCAAGACTTGGAATTGACTCATGGCAACAGGTTACAGCCGCACCCTTGCCTTGAACCTTGGCCATTACGTTGTCTCCTTTCCCACCTCAAACTTAGATACAACCCTGAAAAAAAGAGAGGGACTCAAAACTGGCTAAGATCAAGTTACCACCATGATACTATGGTGCTTATAACAGAAGTTAAACTAAGAACCTTTAAAAAATTAATTAATTTATTGAAAATAATGTTTTACAATGTATTTGGTGAAAGTTTACACAGCACATTTGGTTCCCATTAAGACCCTGGCTGCTGACCAAAAGGTTGGCAGATCAAATCCACCAGCTGCTCCTTGGAAAGCCTGTGGGGCAGTTCTACTCTGTCCCATAGGTTTGCTATGAGTCGGAATCGACTTGATGGCAGCAGGCTTTGGTATTATACAAATTGTTCAGAGACATTGGTCACATTTTTCATAACATGTTAACATTCTCATTAATTTCCTTCTTGATGTTCTGTTTCTAGTAATCTAGTTTCCCTGTCCCCTTACCCTTCCATCTTTGCTTTAGAGTAACTCTTGACCCTTTGGTCTCATATACATAATTTTTTAAAGGTGCACAGTACTCACCGGTAATAGTCTTCATTTTATGAGTCAACCTGTTATTAAGCAAAAAGGTGACCTCAGGAAGGAGTTACGGTTCAAGGTTTGTGCAGTATCTCAGGGCAGCAGTCTCAGGAAGTCCTCTAGTCTCAACTGGTCCAGGAAGAATTTGAGTTCTGTTTTACATTTTTCTCCCCTTCTGTCAGGATCCATCTATTGTGGCCCTAATCAGAATGGTTGTTAGTGGTAGCCAGGCACCATCTAGTTCTGGTCTTGGGGTAAGTGAAGCCATGGTTCATGTAGACTGTTAGTCCTGTAGACTAGTTTCTCCTCTGAGTCTTTTGTTCCGCTCTTTCTGTTTTGCTCCGGATGAGAAGAAACTGATAGTTGCATCTTAGACGGCCACTCTCAAGCTTTTAAGACCTCAGACCCTACTCATCAAACTCGGATGTAGAACGTAACCTTTGTGAACTATATTATGCCAACTGACCAAGTTGCCCCACAAGACTATGGTCCCAAGGCTTCAAACCCAGAAAACCAATCCCTCGAGGTGTCTGGTTATGTCTAAGAAATATCCATAACTGTGCCCCCTATGTACTTTCTTATATATATGAACATACATGCATGCACACAAACATGTATATACATATAGCTACTGAGCCCTGGTGGCACAGTGGTTAAGAGCTATGGCTGCTAACCAAAGGGTCAGCAGTTTGAATCCACCAGCCACTTCTTGGAAATCCTATGGGGCAGTTCTACTTTGTCCTGTAGGGTTGCTGTGAGTCGAAATCGACTCGACAGCAATGGGTTTTCGTTTACACACATATATGCATGCATACATACATACATAAGTAACCACATACATATTTTTTGGTTGTTGTTGCAAAATTACATATGTCCTAGCATTTACCAAAAGCATCTTTGTGTGTGTGTGTGTGTGTGTGTGTGTGTGTGTGTGTGTGTGTACTTCTTAGTGACAGCATTTACCAAGCTGTGTGTACTTCACCCACATTTGGTGTTATGTTTCCTATCACCAAAAGTAACAACCGTCTACTATCTAAAAAGTGATTCCCCCTCTACCCACCCACCAAGCCCTGGTAACCACCAATGAACATTGGTTTCTGTACATATATGTGTTTTTGTCTTTTTATAAAAGTGGGATCATACAATATTTGTCCTTTTGTGACTGACTTATGTCACTCAGCATAATGTCCTCCAGATTCGTCCACGTTATGTTTCGAGGACTCATCGTTATTCTTTATGGTTGCAAAGTGCTTCACTGTATGTATGCATCGCATTTGCTTATCCATTCATCTGGTGATGGGCACTTAGGTTGTTTCCATCTTTTTGCTATTGTGAATAGTGCTGCAATGAACATAGGTGTGCATATGTCTGTTTGTGTCACTTCTATTAGGTTTCTATGATACATACCCAGGAGTGGGATTGCTGGATCATAAGGTAGTTCTATTTCTAGTTTTTTGAGGAAGTGCCATACTGTTTTCCATAGAGGTTGTACCATTTTACAATCCTACCAGCAGTGGATAAGGGTTCCAATCTCCACACATCCTTGCCAGCATTTGTTGTTTTCTGTTTTTTTGATCAGTGCCATCTTAGCAGGAGTGAGATAGTATCTCATTGTAGTTTTGATTTGCTTCTCTCTAATGGCTAATTGGAACCCTTGTAGTGCAGCGGTTGAGAGCTCTGCTACTAACCAAAAGGTCAGCAGTTCGAATCCACCAGCCACTCCTTGGAAACCTTATGGGGTAGTTCTACCGTGTCCTATAGTGTCGACTCCGAGCCTGAATCGACTCGACGGCAACGAGTTTGGTTTTTGGAATGGCTAATGCTCTTGAGCATCTTTTCATGTGTTTGTTGTTTGCTTGAATGTCTTCTTTGGTGAGGTGTCTATTCGTGTCTTTTGCCCATTTTTTTTTTTTTAAATCTTTCTTCTGACTTCTTTTTTTTATTGTCCAGCTTTCTCATTCATATTAAGCGATTGAAAAGATCATGGCTTAGGTCAGGTACGTCTTAGACTTTAAAGTAACATCTTTGCTGTTTTAAACTTAGGTCTTTTGCAACATATTAATCCAATGCAATATGCCATTTGGGTTTTTGACTTCTGCTTCCATGCATGCTGATTATTGATCCAAAAAGAATGAAATTATTGACAACTTCAATTTCCTCTTCTTATAAATTTAAGTATACATAAAATGGTCCCTTGGAATTTCTCTAAAAATTTTATCTTTGAAAACCTAGCATCTACTTGTCTTCTTAATATCTGTTCCTTAACATGCCTTCCAAATGTGACTTGAGCCAATTCTATTACGGATATGTAAGAGAAAAATTACATACAAATCATTACACGCTTTGAAGAAAGTTACAAACTGATCAGTGTCTTTTGCCCATTTTTTAAATTGGGTTGTTTGTCTTTTTGTTGTTGAGTTGCTGATGTTTTCCATATATTTTAGAGTAAAGTAAGAGCTTTTTAAGTTACTTTTCTTGTGCAACTGATTTTCTAGGCTGATGTTCATATTCAAGGAGAGTGCTTAATAAAAATTAGGTGTACCCTGGAGATCCTTGCTAGCATTTAAAAAGATTTTTTATTGTGGTAAGATATATATATCAAAATTTTTTTCCATTTCAACCATTTTATGTGTACAATTCAGTGACATTATGTTCTCCATGTTGTGCAGCCATCACCACTATCCGTTTCCAAATTCTTCTATCACCCTTAACAGAACCTCAGCACTCATTAAGCAATACCTCCCCATTTCTCTTCCCACCTGCCTCTGGTAACTACTAATAAACTTTGGTCTCTATGCATTTGCCTATTTTGGATATTTCATGAAAGTGGAATCATACAATATTTGCACTTTTGCGTCTGACTTATTTTACTTAGCACGATGTTTTCAAGGTCATCCATGTTGTAGCATGTATCAGAACTTTATTTCTTTTTATGGCTGAATAATATTCCATTGGATGTATGTACCACATTTTGTTTATCCATTTATCTGTTGATGGACCCTTGAGTTGTTTCCATTTCTTGGCTATTGTGAATAAAGTTGCATTGGTGTACAAGTATCTGTCTGAGTCCCTGCTTTCAATTCTTTTGGGTATGTGCCTAGAAGTGGAATTGAGTCATGTGGTAATTCTATGTTTAACTTGTTTAATTTTTTGAGGAATTGCCATACTGTTTTCCATAGCAGCTACACCATTTTACAATCCCACTGGCAATGAATGAGGATTCCAATTTCTCCACATCCATGCCAACACTTGTTACCTTCCATTTTTCTAATCATAGCCATCCTAGTGAAGGTGAAGTGGTATTTTATTGTGGTTTTGATTCTTTGCTTGCATTTTGAATTAGACAGTTCTCTCTTGTAGGCATGTTGGTACACAGACCAATTTACCTCTCATCTTAGACTTGTCTTTCTAGAAAAGTGCAATCTTCCAGGTGAGTTATCATTTGCAAGTGCTGCTAAACAAAACTCAACTTGAAGGCAAAGACAATAATTCTAGAACTCAGATCTCCTTCCTTCCCTCCTGTCTTCCCTAAAGCTCTGAGATTTCCTGAAGAAATTAAGCACAAAGAGTTTTTATCTTGTTAAGATGTATGCCCTCCTGAAAGTGAGCGATAAAGATTACCATTATTTTGTTACTAAAAAAATCATCTGGATTTACCTGGCTTCCCATTTACCTAAATGCCAATAGGGTGATCGACTGTCTTATTTGCCCAGGATTGTCCTGATTTTAGCACTGAAAGTCCTGCATCCTTGGAAACCCTTCAGCCCCAGACAAATAGAAACTGTTAGTCATCCTAAATGCCAATAACAAATCAAGTAGACTTGTCAACCCAAGGAAGTGTCTGGAAATGTTTTGATATAAGAAGAGCTCACCTCCTGGGAGGAATTAATAAAACTGATCCCTCTGGGTGCACCTTCCACTCTACTCAGTATTGGCTCTGAAGACCCCGCAAAGGGAGCTGTGCCCTGACTGGAAATGCCTTATTTGGCAATGAGGAAATGGAAGGGCAGAGAGGAAAAGACTGGTCCAAGTTGGGCCACGTGACAAGCCTGTAACCCCTTGTCTTTGCATTCTTCCCTTAGAGTCCTTCCCTTTTATTCAGACTCCGGAGCCTCACAGCAAGTCCCAGTCAACTGCACAGGGTAGTTTGCTGTCCCAGCTTCATGGTCAAGTCTGTCTGCCCAGGTGAAAAAACACAAACAAACCAAACCCATTGCCATAGAGACGATTCCGACTCATAGCAACCCTATAGGAGAGGGTTTCCAAGGAGCACCTGGTGGATTCAAACTGCCAACGTTTTGGTTAGCAGCCATTGCTCTTAACCACTATGCCACCAGGGTTTCCATCTGCCCAGGTAGAGCCCCGAAATTTTATCCCCATGCAAAAGAGCAGTCCCACGTATAGCACAGAGGTTCTCTCATGACACACGGAGTAGCTGCCGGAAGCCTCTGGGTGCTTCATCTTCTCTCTAAGTGTCCTTTGCTGTTCCTGTGGTGTCCGGGGAGCAAACTGAGTTGGCTAGCTGCATGCAGAATGAGTTTCTGGTCGTAGAAAATGCAGTACAGCCTGTTTCTGCACCTCACGGGCAAAAGGGAGGGCCTATTAGTGCTGTAGACATTTGGCAATTAAGGTTGGATTCCTGAGGCTGCAGAACTCCTTCCAGGAGCAGATCCAGAGCTGCAGGCCTGGGGTTGAGTCTCTCAGCCATGCTCTTCACACCTCTGTTACTGTCCCCTCATCTTGGACACAGAGAAAAGAATATTCTTCAGCCTTTCCTCTCCTAAGAACCACAGGGGTATTCCCTTCAGACACATGAATCAGAAAAGCTTCTTTAATCCTGAGGAATTGATTTGTTCTTTCTGGAGAACCAGCTAGGGCTGGCCAAATCATTTGTGGGGCTCAGGGCAAAATGAAAATATGGGGCTTTTTCAGGGGTGGGGAAGTCAATCTTCCCTTTCCGTGAGCTGCTGCCCTAACCCGTGGTGGACAGGCAACTTCCAAGAGATGGCTTGCTTGGTACTTGGATTGGGGTGGGCCCGAGGCTCCTACCAAGTCACCAACCAAAGGTGCCATGGCACTGCCAGAGAGGGGTGGGGACAGCTGCCACCTTGCCCTGCCCCCAAACACATGCTTGACCTCACTCTTCCCCATGCCTGTGCTCAGGCTCCCGCAAGGATTGGAGATGGATTGTGGAATGCTGGTCTCCTCCTGCCCACGGATCCAGCCACTGCCCTGGGCAGAGGGCAACATTGGTTGCAGGGTCTAGCGGGGAGGGGAAGGCTGAGTGGGACTAGGGCACCAGGGTGCAGAGGAACGGGTGGCCAAGAACCTGTTCTGGGGAGAGGCGGAGGCAATAAGAGGTGGGACACGTGCGTGAGTCAAGGTTGCAAGCTCCCAGGGCATGCTCCATTGTCTCATCAGACTTCACTTATAAAATACAACTCCAAAGATAAAATTATCAAGAATTTCAAAATGGCAACCTCAGGGCATTAAACCTCAAGCATGGGGCCCTTCTGAGTGTGGGGCCGTATGCAACCCTAGGAGTTGTAGACACATGAAGCTGGCCCTGATGATGGGAATCAGCAACTAACCATGCTTCTGTGTTCTCTTTATCCAACGGGAAGCTCAGAGCCAAAACTAATGGTTGTCTTTAATAACTATGGAAGATCTGGGGCTTACATAACACATTCCAACTTTTCTCTAGTCTTGATATTCAGATCTTTCAATATTCTGCTGGTTTTGACTTTTGTTTCCCATTTTCCTGTTTCTATGCGATAAGAATATATATTATAAATACACTTCAAATCCTTTATAAAATGAGGCAGATTGCAATTTAAAAAGGAAACATTTTTCTCCCTGAACCCTGATTTTACTTCTCAATTTAAAGAGATCATTTAGGTGATGACAGGGCAGTTGGAATACCTGTACCACCATAGCTCCTCTGTTTCACAAGAGGATGTTTGGAAATTCAGAATGAAATACACTATTGATCTATGAATTTGAAAGAGTTTTTCCAGTGATGATGGCTCTACATGGAGCCAGTCACACCCAATCTCCTCTGTAAAAGTCTTAGAAACATCTGGCCAGAGTCTCCATTACAGCTACACCAAAGAGTTCTCTTATTAGTTATCTCTTGTAGCATAATAAATTAACACAAAATTTAGCAGCTTAAAACAACAAATATTTATTATCTCATCATATCTGAGGGTTAGGAATCTAGGAGCAGCTTATCACTGGGTGGTTTTGGCTCAAGGTCTCTCATGAGACTGCAGTCAAGATGTTGTCCAGGGCTGCAGTCATCTGAAGGCTTGACTGGGACTGGAGATTCTCCTTCCAATATGGCTCACTCACACGGCTGTTGGCTAGAGGCCTCAGTTCCTTACCATGAAGACCTCTCCCTAGGGTTGCTTGAGTGTCCTCATAACATGGTAGTTAGCGCCCCTCAGAGCAAGTGATCCGAGAGAGAGAGCAAAAGGGAAGCCACAGTGCCTTCTAAGATCTAACACCATTACTTCTGCCATATACTATTTGTTAGAAGCAAGTCACTAAATCTAGCTCACACTTAAGGGGAAGGGAATTAGGTTCCACCTTTTGGAGGGAAGAGTATGAAAGGATTTGTGGATATACTATAAAACCATCATAGTTTCCCAAAGCATGAAGTAGCCAAACATAGATGAATTTCCCCAAAGATTGGCTCTAGTAAAAGCATGGTAGTAAGAACATGGGCTTTGAGTCAAATCTGCATTTGAAGCTAGGCTTTGCTCCTTACCAGTTTGTGGGATCTGGGGCAAAATGATCATCCCTGAGCCTTAATGTCAGGTAAAATAAAGATAATAATAGTAACTCTTGCACAGAGTTATTACAATATTCATTATAATTTATTCTATTATAATCTTAAAAATAAAAATATAAAATATTATATTTATTATAATATTTAAATGAGATGATATATGCAGGGACATATATTGTTTTATGGGATCTGAAGCTTTTACAATTTAAGAGGATCCTCTTTAAGAAAAAAATTCAATATTACAATTATAAGTTAGGTACAAACATGAACATTTATTTAGAATCGGAAATGACAAAAAATAACATTTAAAAAGCTGATAAACATCACAAAATACAGAAAAATAATTTAAAAAAAAATTAACTACTTGAACACATTCTCTTTAAAATGCCTTCTTTCCTACACTTGGTCTGCATACTTTTTAATCACTCCTTGTCTTAGTTATCCAGTGATGCTATAACAGAAATACCACAAGTGGATGGCTTTAACAAACAGAAATTTATTCTCTCACAATTTAGGAGGCTAAGAAGTCCAAATTCCGGGTGCCAGCTCCAGGGGAAGGCTTTCTCTCTCTGTCAGCTCTGGGGGAAAGTCCTTGTCATCAATCTTCCCCTGGGTCTAGGAGCTTCTCAACTCAGGGACCCTAGGTCCAAAGGAGTTGCTCCACTCTTGGTTCTTCTTGCTTGGTAGTAATGAGGTCCCTCTTCTCTCTGCTCAGTTCTCTCTTTTATATCTCAAAAGAGATTGACTCAAGATACAACCTAATCCTGTAGATTGAGTCCTGCCTCATTAACATAACTGCCTCTAATCTGGCTTCATTAACATCACGGACGTTAAGATTTACAACACATAGGATAATCACAACGTGGTGAAAAACCACACAATACGGGGAATCATGGCCTAGCCAAGCTGACACATATTTTTGGGGGACACAATTCAACCCATAACATTCCAAACCTTTAGCCCCCAAAAATTCATGTCCTTGCCACATGTAAAACACATTCAACCCATCATATCATCCCAAAAGTCTTAAATCAACTCCATATGCAGATTCCACCTTCTGCAAAATTCCTCTTCATCTGTGAAATCTAGAATACAAGTTATCTTCAATAACAATGAAAAAGATGAAAAGAAAATACATAAAGAAAAATGACTCAACAGACAAAATTAAGTCGAACAAAGAAACTGTCAACACCACACACAAATAAAAAATCAAAACGACAGCACTAAACTCATACCTATCAATAATTACACTGAATGTAAATGGACTAACTGCACAAATAAAGAGACAGAGAGTGGCAGAATGGATAAAAATGATCCGTCTATACGCTGCCTACAAGAGACACATGTTAGACTCAGACAAAAACAAACTAAAACTCAAAGGATGGAAAAAAATATATCAAGCAAACGACACTCAGAAAAGAGCAGGAGTGGCAATATTAATCTCTGACAAAATAGACTTTAAAGCAAACTCCACCACAAAGGATAAGAAAGGACACTATCTAATGATTAAAGGGTCAATACATCAGGAGGACATAACCATAATAAATATTGACTCACCCAACTACAGGGCTCCAAAATACATAAACTCTAACAGCATTGAAAAGAGAAATAGACAGCTCCACAATAGCAGTAGGAGACTTCAACACACCACTTTCAGTGAAGGACAGAGCATCTAGAAAGAAGCTCAATAAAGATGCGGAAGATCGAAATGCCAAAATCAACCAACTTGATCTCATAGACATACAGAACACTCCACCCAACAGCAAACAGATGTACTTTCTTTAGAATACAAGTTATCTACTTCCAGAGTACAATGGTGGGACAGGCACAAGGTAGACATTTCCATTACAAATGGGAGAAATTGGAGGTAAAGAAGAGATAACAGGCATCAAGCAAGCCAACAATTTACATTAGCTCTCAAGGCTTGAAAATAATCCTTTCTTCTCTAAGACCATCTAGGCAATGGCCCTGCCCTCCAGACTCTGGGTGTTGGCCATGCTCTCTGGATTCTTGGTGGAGGTCCCTCGGCCCTGGACTTTAGCTCTGCCTTCCAGGCCCATTGAGACAGCAACTCTGTTCCCTTGGCTTTGGACTGCCCCATTCTCCTGGTCCATCTAAATGGTGACCACCCCCCTCGGCCCCAGCAGGCCCCATTTTTCTGCCCCTTGGGCATGGCAGCCCTGCCTCCTCAGCTTTGGGCAGTGGATATGGCCCCATCTTGCTGGCACTTGTGAAAGGCAGCCCCACACTCTGGAACCGAGTTGTTGAAGATCTGACTCTTAGAAACCTAGGTGGCCATGGCCCCACCCTTTGAGACCCAGGAGGCTGTGGTTCTACCCTTTGAGATCCCAGAGGTCGTGGCCCTACCCTTTGAGACCAAGGCAGCTCTGCTTCCTGTGCTGTTTGCCTCTTTAGCTTCTGCTTCCTGGTTCCTTGGCCTCTCAGCTCCTTGCACCCTTGGGCCAGCCTGGCCTTTGCCCTGCTCAGGCAAGTGTTACAAAGCTCCTTGACTCTACCGATAAGTGCTTGGAGGCACCCCACTACGCCAGTAAACCTTGGCTGGAAGGCATTCAACTCTCTTGCTCCATGGGTCGGCAAGCCTAGCTCCACCCATCAGTGCCCAGAGACACCTCACTCTGCCAGGAAGTCTCCTGCCCGAAGGCACTCAGCTCTCTTGCTCCATGGGTTGGCTCCTGCACTGTCTCGCACCTGTCTCCTGGTTCTGCTGCTGCCATTTCTCTGCTGCTGCTTCTCGTGGTCTGTGCTGTCTTCGGTGTTACAGCTCCTTCTGAGCCATCACCAGAATTGTCTTGATGTCCGTAATTCCACCAACAGTCTTTTCAAGGCAATCTAGGCTTTTACTATTAGGCACCTTAAAACTCTTCCAGCCTCTACCCCTTCACGGTTTCAAAACCGCATCCACATTTTAGATATTTGTTAGAGCAGCACCCCACCCCCAGTACCAAATTCTGTCTTAGTTATCTAGTGCTGCTATAACAGAAATACCACAAGTGGATGGCTTTAACAAACAGAAGTTTATTCTCTCACAGTTTAGGAGGCTAGAAGTCTAAATTCAGGGTACCAGCTCCGGGGGAAGGCTTTCTCTCTCTGTCGGCTCTGGGGGAAGGTCTTTGTCATTAATCTTCCCCTGGGTCTAGGAGCTTCTCAGCTCAGGGACCCTGGGTCCAAAGGACTCGCTCCACTCCTGGCTCTTCTTGCTTGGTGGTAATGAGGCCCTTCTCCTCTCTGCTCGATTCTCTCTTTTATATCGCAAAAGAGACTGACTCAAGATAAACCTAATCCTGTAGATTGAGTCCTGCCTCATTAACATAACTGCCTCTAATCCTGCCTCAATAACATCATAGAAATTAGGCTTTACAACACATCGGATAATCACATCAGATCACAACACGGTGGAAAACCACACAATACTGGGAATCATGGCCTAGCCAAGTTGACATACATTTTTGGGGGGACACAGTTCAATCTATAACACTCCTTAAAATGACAAAGATTTTATAATATCATTTTCCATCATGAAAAGAGAAAGATAATTCAGCCTTTCTTTAGCATGGTTGATCAAAATTTGTTTTTTTTTTTATTGAGAGGTTATCATTCAGTTTCCACAACTCATTGTTGGTAATGTTGTGAACATTTTTAGTGTTGTCAGATTTGGGGAAACTGCTATCAGGTTTCTTTCATATAAGAGCTCAGGGCATTTCAAGTGTTTTTTGTGCAGTGAATTGATGACATTCATTACTCAGGGCCTTATGAAGGGTCTGTGCAAGAAGGGGCTTGAAGCATCAGCTCCCCTGTAAATCCTCCCCTGGAAGCAGGTTTAAGGGTGTGTAGCATGGGGCCTAACACTTAGTAGGTACTTAGGAAATGGGAGAAGCTTGGCGACAACCCTCATCTTCCTGTTCCATTGCCTGAGGCAGAGTCACGGATTTCCCATCCTTGATTTTATCTTCCTCTTTTTCCAGTAGCCCCTCTGGGGGCCCCTGAGAAGGCAGGGACAAAAATACACCCTCTGCTGTGATGCAGTGGAAGGAACACTGGCCTCAGTAAAAAGCTCTGGGTTCAAGTCCTGACTTTGTCACTTATCAGCTGTGTGACTTTGGGCAAATTACCTAACCTCTCTGTACCAAAGTTTCCACCATCTCTGGGATGGACATAGCTGTATCTGCCTCATGGGTTGCTGTAGAGATTACTGATAGGATATAAGTAAAAGGGCTTTGTAAATTATAAAGCATTTTTACCAATGTATTTTTAGTTTGGTACCCTGAAGAGTCACTGAGGATTCAGATTGGACTATTCAGTGTTTAGGAACATCTTAAGTCTGTTGTTCTCTGTGGCCTAAAGGAATTGGAAATTCAGATTAGACTTTAATTATTTAGGCTTACAGGACAGGACAACAAGATTGTCCAATTGAGCCCCAGCTATTGCCATAGTTTGTGCTAGCGATGAGGATTCAAGGATAAATAAGACACAGTCCTGGCTCTTTGGGACATGGTGCTGGTAAATGGGACCCTCCAGATGGAATCTGGAGGAAGGGTTCAGCTCCTAAGCCTGCTAAGTTTGCAAACTTGGCCTCTCCTTCTGCAAAGGGGCATGGCTAAATGTGGGAGAGGGGAAGGAAACAAATGAGTTAAACCCTGCAGATCTTGGAGAATATGAGGATGGGTGTCTGACCACTAGTAAAGCCATGGGAGGCTTGAAAAGAGCCCCACTGAGACTGCCTGTTCTTGGGGAATTTTCAGGAAAGCTTTGAAGTGCCGCCAGAACAAGGGAGGCTGCCTCATCCTGGAGGTGCATTCACTTGTAATTTACTCCTCCATGTGGGCTCTGGAGCTCTACTCATTAATACATCACCCACTCAGCCCCGCCCTGCTTAAAGGAAGACTGACAGAGAAAGGGGGGCCAGAGGGGGAAAAGTCACTAAATTAAGAAGGTCCCTGGGAGTGAGTAGCCTACAGATGGAATTGACTCCCCGAGTTTTTCTCCTTAAAACATAAATATTTCTAAGTAAGATCACAGACTCCCTCGTCATAAAATCAATGAAACCACAAGGGAAAATGATCTCCCGCATGACTGCCCCACAGATATCTCAAACGGAGTCATTTCCCGTCCCACAGAAGCAACTGTTCTGAGTCTCAGAATTTGAAATCCAGGCACTGTTGCTGAGAATTTGAGGCTAAAAAGAAATCAAGTGGTGGTTGGGTCCGTGTCTGTCTTGCTTTACTTACAGAATTTAGAACAGAAGCTAGGTTTTTTGATGGGTTCTGTGCAACCCCTACAGCAATGTGAGACTTCTTCTTGAAGTCCGAAGACCTGAGTTCAAGTTCCAGCCCTTCTAGGGAGTCCCTGGGTGGTACAAATGGTTAAGCACACAGCTACTAACCAAAAGGCTGTAAATTTGAATCTACCCAGAGGAACCTTGAAAGAAAGTCCTGGTGATGTACTTCCAAAAGATCACAGCCATTGAAAACTCAATAGAGCACAGTTCTCTGAAACACATGGTGTCACCATGAGCCGGAACTGACTCAGTGGCAACTGTTTTCTTTTTTCTTTTTTTTTCTTAATTACTGACTGGGTATCTTTGGACAAAATAGAATCTCTCCGAGCCCAGTTTCCTCATCTAATAAAAAGAGGATAATAATACAAGATCAGTTTGCTCTATAGGAGAGGGGACAAGATCAAAAGAAATCTGTCTATACAGATGCTTTGTAAACCATAAGGCTCTTAATAAAAAACAGACCTTGTTATTAAAAAAATAAAAGCTTCAGTTGTGCTAATGGAACCTGTGAGAACTCCTTACACTGTTAAGTGACAGAAAACCTAACTCAAACCGGCTTAAAAAAAGGGGATACTTTGACTTGTATAATTGAAGTGTTGAAGAAGGATCCATTTAGGCAAGGACTAAGATCAAACAACGTTACCAAGGGCCAGCGTCTCTCTATCTCTCTGCTCTGCCTTCTGTGTTATCCATATTGCTGCAAGTCTTACATCTTCATGCAATGCCATCCAGGGGAAGAGAGGTACTCTTTCCAATAACTTCTATAGGAGACAGATGAAAAAAGAAGAGTAAGAAAATTTCCTTTTTCCAAGTATATATCAAGTTTCATTGGCTCTCTTTATATAGCCAGTGGATAGGATATGCTGGTTGACTTAGGAGAATCAAGGCCCCTTTCTAGATCTAGGGTCAGGTTGCATGGCAAGCAAACCACAAGGCTTGACGTTTGGAGGAGATTATTTTATCAGAAGAAGAGTGAGTGAATGGTGAGTTGCAAAAACAACATATATCCAATACAGTCCACCCCTTAATCTGGTCAGTATCCACACATGTCTATCTTCCCATAAACATACTTTAAAAAATATCCACCACCTATATAAAACACAGTCAACCTCTTCCCCTAAAAGAGACAAGTCACAATTTCATCCAGTTCAGGTTCTCCGGGTGATGTTAAGTTCTCACTTGGTATATGGAGCTCTTTCAGATCTTGTGAGGTCCACTGAGGCTAAATGGTAAATTTAATTACATGGATGTACTCAGCAAACAATTGTGAAGACAGAACAGTAAAAACTTTCATTTGGAAAAGGAAAGAAATGAGAAAATAACTGACAAACGTCACTGGTACATAGCCCAGATCATATTCTGCCAGGAATCACAAGGGCGTCCTGCCCTGGTGGTGAGTACATGGCTTGTGCAGTTCTGACCTCTGGAAGGTTCCCCTTTGCCCACAGCTTTGTGGGCCAAGCGTGGATTACAAAAAAATTGCTCAGAATACAGGCAAAGTCTCTGCTTTGTTTTTCTTCTCTGTGAGGTATTAAAATTGAAGCCAGCCACGAGACGTCAGCTATGGGCAGGAGGTGTAGCACTAACCCTTACATGGATACCACCAAATTTTGATCAACATGTAAAACTTATTTTGCTACAAGTGACTTTCTACACTATTCCCTGTCAGACTGAACATTGAGCTCAGGGGTCATGTTACCTCAAAGTGGTGCGGGTCTAACTTACTTTAAGAGCTAGGAGGCATAGGGTAAGGTCACATCAAGCCATTGCCCAAGAAAACAAGTTTGCTGGAGCATTCTGGAACTTTGCCTTGATAACATGAGATGTGATCAGGGCAAGAACAGATGGACTCACACAATGACATGGGGCAAACCAGGGAGTAGAGCATTAACTGTTAAGGTTTTGAACTCTGTGAGACATTGGCACACAGTAGTTGTCGTGACTGTGTTGTAATAGTTGCTGGCTTGTTTCATGTTGCTTTGAGTCTTTTAATCTCTTCAAACATGCCACCAAACCTTCTAGTATTTGAAAAGCTGAGAGTCACTGGATTATCTGTTTGTTCCCTAATGTCCCCTCTGATTAGGGTTGGCAGATAAAATATAGGACGCTCAGTTAAATTCGCATTTTAGATAAATGAGTACATTTTTAGTATAAGTTGTGTCCCATGCAATATTTATCTGAAATTCAAATTTAATTGGGCATCCTGTATTTTTACTTGCTAAATCTGGCGATCCTACCTCTGATTTCCTTCCGGTCACTGCCAAGTGACAAATGCAACCCCACATCAGGGCCAGTGTTTTGTAATGTGCACCATCTAGTGGTTACATGAACAATGAGGAAACCAAGAAACTTCTCCAAAAGACAGTGTGAAAATAGGAATGGAATAAAAGCTGAAAAAATAAAACTACGCTTTAATTAAAAACAAAACAAACAAACAAACAAAAAACCACTTTAAAAACTCTTTTGGCTTCCTTCTTTGGATGGAGTATCTGTGATCAGATCAACAGTATAAATTGTCTGGTGAACATCTGAAATCCTTTGTGAGTCATCAAATGTTTAAACAGCAACACCCACCCGGCTGAGGCCTTGGGCTCCTCCATTAACACATAAATGCTAATACACAACCTTGGCCTTGATCTAATGTGGTTTCTAGTGTTCCTAGTGATTATTTTACAATAAGCACGTGGCTTCTAGCAGTATCTACCAAGTACAATAAATGTCAGGCTGGTGCAAGTTTATTAAACCCAAATGGGTTTGTAGGGAGATACCAAGGAAGCAAGTATTTCCTGTTTGCTATCTTACTGAGAGGGGCATAAGGCTAAGTACTAAAGGGAATTGGCCAAAGGCCTCACTCTGGCTACACATTAGAATCACCTCGAGTGTTGGTTAAAAATATCAGTGCCTGGGCCTTACGCCCAGAGATTTTGATTTAATTGATTTGCAGCGGGGCTCAGGCTTGGTATTTTTTAAAGAGCTTCCCAGAAGAGTCTAAAATGAAGTCAGGGTTGAAAACCCCTAGTAGTTGAAAGGGCACAGATAGGAAAGAGGTGTGATCCTTGAACAAGTTACTTACCTCCTCTGAGTCTGTTTTCTTATTTGATTTAACTCAGCTGCTTGGATCCTTAGGGAGATTAGCAGTGATAACGTGTGCAAAGTTTTCAGTCCTGTAGCTAGCACATGATAGGCTTCAGTAAATGTTATTGCTCTTCCCCCTGGTGGACAGGATGCTAAGGGGATGGATTCCTACTGCACTGGGGGAGAGAATCCAGATCTGGGATGTAGGCTGGTGGGTTTGAACTGCTGACCTTTTGGTTAGCAGCTGAGTGCTTTTGCACCACCAGGGCTCCTATAATCTGGACCCGGGCCAAATCTTACCATAGGAAATGAAAGGGGCAGGAACCTCCAGTCCTGCCAACTATGCAGGCCCAGGGTGTGAGTACGCAGCTTAACCGCCTTGACAAAGAGGCAGAGCCTTGGTGAACTCTAAACTCAACAGTTTTCCGGGGATTGAGGTCCTCCTCTTTCAGCTCCCACAGCTCTCAGCTGATGACTATTACAGAACACCTCAAATTATAAGATCTATTTTAAAAATAATGTCTATGTCTATAAAAGTGGAAAATGTAGATAGTATGGGGCAACATAGAAAAGAAAAACCACCTTAATTCCACAGAGTGCCACTATTAACATTTCGTAGCATTTACTTCCAGGACTTTTCTCTCTCTAGTCTGTACTCCCCTAAGTTTGGGAGCCCTGGTGGCGCAGTGGTTAAGAGCTCAGCTACTAACCAAAAGATCAGCGGTTCGAACCCACTAGCCACTCCTCGGAAACCTATGGGGGCAGTTCTACTGTGTCCTATAGGGTGGATATGAGTTGGAATCGACTCAACAGCAATGGGTTTGGTTTCTTTTTTTCGTTGTATGTAATTTTGTAATTTCCCCCCTAGGCTTATTGTTCTATCAAGAGCATTTTCCAATATCATTAAGTATTTTTTGAAAACACGATTTTAAATGGCTGCATAGCCCAAACCAAACCACACTGCTGTCAAGTTGATTCCGACTCATAGCAACCCTGTAAGAACAGAACAGAACTGCCCATAGGGTTTCCAAGGCTGTAAATCTTTACGAAACAGACTGCCCCATCTTCTTCCTGTGGAGCAAACTGATGACCTTTCCGTTAGCAGTTGAGCACTTTAACCACTGTGCAACCAGGGCTCCTTAATGGCTGCATAATAGTACATTATATCAGCAGTTCTTAAACTTTAGTATGGAGGGCTTGGTTTAACACAGATGGCTGCCCTTACCCCTGCTTTTCCAATTCAGGGGGCTGGTGATTGGCATCTCTAACAAGTTCCTAGGAGATACTGTGCTGTTGGTCCAGGGACCACACTTTGAGAACCGCTATATCACATGGCTATCTTGTTTAAAACTCATCTGTCTGCCTCCCCCTCTAGCCAGGGGGCAAGGACCATGATTTACACCTTAAAATCGACTTGATGGCAATGGGTTTGAATCTCCTGTGGCCAAAACAGTGCCTATTATATGGACACTTTTCTGAGCACAGGGCCCAGTGCAACTGCACAGGTTGCTTGCCCATGTAGCTAGTCCTACTGAGGAACCCGCTGTGGCCCTGAGGGCTGAACTGGACATTAGGAATGGAAGTAGCAAGGAAAACACTTTGGTTCTCCCACATTTCCAGCCAGTCAACAATGGAATGGGTGAATGCATTCCCTATCGCCAGAGATGTTTCAGAGGCAGTTGGGTGATGGCTTGGGAATTTTGCAGACAGAATCAAAAGGGAAGAGGATTTGAAAGTTGAATGGGATGCGGGTGGTGGTGGTGGAGGCAGAGTAAGGAACCTCTATGGTCCATTTTAACCTTAAGATTCTGTAATTCTGAGTTCAGCAATGCAAAAGAATGGGGCGTGGTCTCCAGAGACTTCATGGGGGAGCTAGGATATGACCCTGCTGGATGGGTAGGATTTAGAAGGCAGACAAGGAGAAGACAACTTCCAAATATTTGGGGGGCAGTGGGGGGTTGTGGGGAAGCATATGCTAATCAATACAGTTAAACAAAACAAACCTGACAAACCTGGTCCCTAGAACTTCTATATGTAATGTCTCATCCTTGGTTTTACAGAGAAATCCAACATAGACTAGTCTTCTTGAAGAGATACCTTGGCCACAAAAGTTAACGAGCTAGCCAGGATCAGAGCTAGTTATTGCAGAGCATTGCTGCTGTTCCTTCTTCCTCTTCCTCTTGCTCCTTCCCCACTCCTTTTTCTCCTCTCCCCTCCCTTCCCTCTTCCTCTATTCTTATTCTCCTCCTTTTGTTGTTGTTCTTTTTCTTCTTTAATCATGTGAGTTTCTACATCTGTAAGGTGTTACTTTATATTACTGCACTATGCAATACTGAAGACTTAATAAGAAATGGCATTAAAATCAGACTTCACTTTGAAGCTTGAAATATTTTAGGGACAGAAGCTCTCATCCTCAGCATATCTACTGAGGAACTCTTGGTTTTGTTTTCATTTTGCAGATAAGGCTGTAAAGCAGAGAAGCTGTCTTGTTTAGATTTCAGTTTCTGTGCTTCTGTGATTTTACCACAACAACACAGTTTTAATAAATGGTACAACAACTCTTACAATTTTGCCCAGGATAAAAACTCAGAGCTCCATTTGTTCTTAGAACAAAATGGGTTTTAAGACAAACTGTAGGGTGAGAGGGAGTTTTTTGATGGAAATTTATTTTCAAATACTCTCCAAATTCACAAGGCATCTCTATAATAGTAACTGTAATAATAATGAAAAATAATAGATGCAATTTACTGAGTGTCTCTTATTTGCCAGACATTGATCAGGATGCTTTACACATATTATCTTTTTTACCTCTCAAAGCAACTCCATGGACCGGGTACTATACACATGAGGAAACCGAGGCTCAGACTTGTTTCCTAAGATGACACAGCTGGTAAATGGCAGAGCTGTTTTTTACACCCAGCTTTGTTTGTCTACAAATTCTTTACTCTTACTACTCTGATATTCTTGCAAGCCTACACTGCATAGTTCTGTGGGTTTCTTTACCCTCTAAGCTCATGCCTGTAGTGGAGAGCTCTCTACTGAGCCCCTCACATATCAATGGCACTCAATTTCCAGCCACGGCCACCCAGTATGTTGAGGTACTTGAAACCAGATTTAAAATATATTCACTTCCTTCTAGCCTGCTCAAGAAGTTAAATATCATTTTTCATTTTTTTATGGCACTTACTTTGAGTAGCTGAGTCACCCTGAAGAGGGTCTTATTGGTGCCTTTGTGATGATACGGAAGGCTATATCTAAGGATCTTATGGAGCCCTCCTTGGAAGGAGGAAAAAGAAAACAAACAATGATTTATGAAAAGAATGGTAGAGATATACCAACCCAGAAACTGTACTTCAGCATCAATCCATTCTTCATACATTAAGGCCTCTTGTGCTGAAATGATGTCACTTCTCTGGGAAGCCTTCCACAACCTGCCTCTGCTCCAGGCCCATGAACTGTTTCTTCCGGGTTCCTATTGTGTTCACACCTCTGCTCTTGTTCTCAGCACACTACACTGGATAAGGTTGGGTGAGGGATATGTGTGCCCACTGTCACCTTCTCTAGACTATGAACACCTGAACAGAGCACAGAGTTGGTCTAGACTGACTTCAACTGCCTCAGTGAATTTGTGGGTACCCAAGAAGAAGGGGTCCCAGGGCACGTGGAGTAGACAGTGGACTGGAAGGAGCCACTTTTGCAGGGCTTTGCTTGGGGACTCAGGATTGCATGGATTAGTCACCAGGGAGAGCTTCAAAAATTTTGATGGTTCAGTGGTGCAGTAAGTCTTGTCTACATCACAGCCTGTGAGTTTTCTGAACATCCTAGAAAGCTAGCCTCTTCTCTGCAACCCCATAGCACCTGTACATACATCTGCCACAGGATTTACCACATTCATTCCTTCATTCACCAAGTATTTATTGAGAGCCAATAGGCTCTCAATTGTGCTGGGTGTGGGGGATATAGCCAGTTGTGCCCGGTACAGGGGATACTGTGTGAATAACACAGTCATGGACCTCGTCCCCATAGAGCTTATAGACAAGGGGAGAGGCTTACAATCACCCAGAGTGAAATTGTTCATTTCCATGTGAGTCTCCCCAGTACACTGTGGGCTCCTTAAAGGTACAGATTAGGATGTATTCTTTTTTTCCCACTTTGGCTCTACAGCGTAGCCTTTGATGAGTCAGGCTCCTTTCTTGGCTTCTATAGAATTAGAAAGTTGAAACTCAAGACCTCCAAGGCCTCTTTCCACTGTGACGGCTTATGCTCTAAGAGGCGACTCCTAAGTCCACTTAACCTCCAGTGAGTAACAAAGTCTGGGTCCCCTTTCTTCCATATCATTCCCAAGCAGCTGTATTCAGGTGGCATATGTCACAGAGAATATGTCCCACCCAACCCCATTTTCAAAACCTTCCATGCAAACAAACACAGAAAAGAAAACAAATTCTATAAACCACCCTGAACCTTGGTAGTGTAGATCTCCACATCAAGGAACCCAGTGTACGTTCCAGAGCAGCAGGGCACAGAGAAGGACCCTGGCCTGGCCATCCCTGTAGCCCTGCTGACACAGCACAAGGGCCAGAGTGGCGAGGGTCACAGGCAAGACACACACACCACACAACACTGCAGACTGTTTCACCCCAAGGGGCTGTTTTGGTTCAGCAGCTCCTGTGGCTTGAATAAGTTAATCAGTGATGACAAAAGATTAATTTATAACTGGACAGCAGACAAGATAGTTCAGACTTTGGTGGGGTGGCACTGAACTGTGGCGTAGGACATTGCTCGGAAGATGCCTGGGTCTGCAGCTTGGTGCAGAAGCTAAGGATTTCAGATCTACAATGGTTCCTAGAGATCACCTGGTCCAAAGACTGGGAAAATGTGCTGAGGTCTCTCCCTTCCTCTCCCTGGCACATTTGCTTAGTAGCCTGTCCATACAACAGCAAGGCCCTTTAGAAGAGTTCTGTTAAAAAAAAGTCCAGTTAAGAGGGAACATTAGCATGCCAACCCAGCCAAGGCCCGCTGATCAACTCTGAGTGATTGGGCAGAGGAAGAGAGGAATAGGAAGAGAGGAGGTAGTGGAAGGATGCGAAAGGATGGACAGAGAGCCAGAAGGGGTGAGAAGGTTGTTCACACAGCTAGAGTCACCCAGCTCATGGATTGCTCCTACTCCAGTGAAGGTCAGGCTTCAAGGATCTGAATGATCTTTGAGGATCTACCCCTCCTTTTCCACATGCCTCCCTCTATCCTTTCCAACTTTAGACCCCTCTTCTAGGTCCCAAAAAGACAGACGTAAAACATGATATGCAGGTCCCTCTTGGGCCTGACTTATGCTCCAGATACTGCTTTTATCTCCAATAAAATTACCCCTTTTCTTTCATGTTGGAGACGCATGGCTGTGGATGTTGGCTGTAGGTGTTGCCATTTTGCCTGCTTCAGCAGTCTCCTATCTACGGCCAGGGCTGTTTGGGAGTCTTAATTCAGGCCTATTTATCAAGGAAGCCCCTAGCAATGCTGCCCTGATGGACACTGGACTCAGGAGTCTTTTCCATGAGGCCACAGTCTAACTGGAGAAAGAAGATAAAACAGAGAAGATAAGTGGAACCAAAAATAGGAAAGAGGCTTGTATTAAAAATGGGGATGCATCTCTGGGGGCTGCTAAAATTGGGCTTCCTGCCTGAAAGGGCTCTGGGGGCTCAGCTGAATGGTGGTTAACTTAGGCTTGATTTTCCACTAGGAATCTGATTCTTGTCATTTTGACCCAATCCTACTTCCTAAACACACTCCATGCAGTATCCTGTCTTTGTTCATGCTATTCACTTGGTCCAGAATGCTCTTCTCTCCATTCTTCACACTGCTCAATTTATCAACCATCAAGACCCAGCTGAGGTATCTTCCCTGAAAGCCTTCCACAAAACTTTAGGTTGGACTTTGGCCTCCTTTTCTTTGCTTTCACAGCAGCCCATGCTTCCTTATATTTATTGCAATAATGTCGGTTGAGTTCTCAACCCTGATACACAGATCAGCATCACCTGAGGGACCTTGTTAAAAATACAAATTCTAGATGACTGAACCACAATCTTCTGGGGTAGGGTTTTGAAAGCTGTGTTTTTGTTAGTCTTCACGTGTGTTTCAGATGCCAGGTTAGTGTTGGGTATGCGTCTCTCCCATCCTTCTAGATTCCAATTTCCTCGATGTCTTTTCTAGTCTCTGTCCCCTAGGCGTGGGCACAGGACTTGGAGCATGGTGACCCCATGGCACTGCACAGACAGCCCCTTAGGCCTAGCTGGATGGGATGCAGAAGCATGAGGCCCATGCCCTTTAATTCACGCTATTTTCATCCACTGTGCTGGGTTCTGAGGGCACAAGAGCAAAACCTGCCACAGTCTGTCCTCACACAGCTTACAGGGGAGCTAGAGGTGAATCAAATGATCTCACACACATGAAATTATAAATTGCAACACAAGCGTTATAAATGAAACACAAATGTGTTCTGAGAACCTGTAACAGATGCTCTGGCGTAGGCTGGGAGGTCAGACCTAAACAAGGGGTAGTGAAGGAGGGGGAGGGCGGGGGAGAGGTCTCTTACTGGTTCTTCTTAGAACTGTTCTCATCTGGAAACCAACTGGGAGGCATTCCCAAGATGGCCTCCAAGGGAAGCTTCTACTCAGATCCTCCCCATCACCCAGCCTCCATTTCTGCTTTTCTGCCATCTACTCTTGCCATTCTGGTGGCGTAGCGGTTAAGTGCTACAGCTGTTAACCAAAAGGTCGGCAGGTAGAATACACCAGGTGCTCCTTGGAAACTCTACGGGGCAGTTCTACTCTGTCCTATAGGGTTGCTATGAGTCAGAATTGACTCAACGGCAATGGGTTACTCTTGCCATGAACCTTTGGGAGATAATATATTTATAAACAGAGGAAAGACTTGTTTCTTCATAATGAGGGTTGCCTCCTAGCATATGCAGTGTCTTTGCTGAATTACAAAAAGGTGCTCCTCTGAACTGACAGTAACTTTGCACTTAGCACGTGGCTTGGCCAGTGGAGTATAGGCTGGATTTAAGCCCTTACTGCCCACCTGCCTTAGCCAAGCACCTTCATGCAGTGAACAACTTGAACAACCTTCTGTGGTGGCCCTGCTGCATGTCCTCTTGAGCAAGACATACATTCTGGCTTCTTGGCTCCCCTCACAAACTGGAAGATTTCTTCACTCCAGGAGATAATTACATCTTCTATGAGTATAAATCTGCATGAACATTTAGAAAGGAATTTATATGTGTTTTCTGAAGGACTGCGTGTTTTTCTTATCTAAATTGAAATGAGGATTCTTTTCAATGTGATCCAAGAGACTTCTTTCATATGGTAATTCACACAAACTCTGGCTGATAAGCCCTAGACTTGGCATAAGGTTCAAAGCAGAAACTGTGTTCAGATGAGGCACAGGGATGCTTTTTGATCTGATTTGCTTTTAGCCACTGACACTGGAATAATTTTGGCCTCCAAGTGGCAGTGGGCCTCAAAAACATGGTAAAACAAGATCTCTTTAAATAAAGTCTGAAATACCTAGAATGGGTGGAGGACCCCTTACTACATTTGGGAGCTAAAAAAAAGCACTTTCTAATGGAAGATAACTCTTGTCACATACCAGCAAGTCAGAAGATTTGAACTAGAATGGTCCTTGAAGGTACCTTATCCAGATCCTTCCTCTTACCAGTAGTGAAACTGAGGCTCAAAGAGAGAAAGTGGCTTGGCCCATGTGAGTTGCAGAGCCTGAATTGCAGATGGCTTCTTCCCCAGGTGTGGCCAACAGTGTCCATTATGAGGATGGTATGAGCTAAATGTGTGTGTGTGTGTGTGTGTGTGGAGGCGGGGAGGTGGGGGGGTGGGCAGGGAATGGGTGAGAAAGGGACACCAGGACAGGAAGATACAGTGTCTCACCAAGTCCAGTGTGGCCCCTCTGCTTTCAGTTATCAGAAGCTGCTCTTTCTACCTAAAAGGGGTTAGGGATAAGCCTCATCTTCAGGAAATGACACCAGGAGTAGAGTGGAAACTTGGAACAGTAGAAGGGGAAGATGGAAGCTAATCTTACAGACACAGGAAAAGACTCAAGTGAATCACATGTGCTATTACTGTTTCACAAATGATCGTAATAATTGGTGGAAGGGGAGGAGGGTTTAGTGTCAAAGTGACATCCTACTTTGGGCACCATGTCTTTCCATGTCTGACATTTGAAGAAACACTTTCAGTTGGGAGGATAAGATGAGCTAATGGGTTCCAAGCCCCTAGTCAGGTGTTTGGCTCACAGTGGGTGCTCAGTAAATGGTAGCATTTCTCAATGGAGAGCCTGTTAAGAAAAGGGAAAGAGGAAAGGAACTACATATCTATCATCCATCCATCATCCATCCATCCATCCCTCCCTCTCTCCCTCCCTCCCTCCCTCCATCCATCCATCCCTCCATCCATCCATCTGTATCTATCGAAACATATCCTTTCATCCCTTCAACAATGCTTTCTCACAGATGAGGAAACAAAGAAGATAAGTTTCTTGCCCAAAGCCACACAGCTCGAATACAGTGAAACTTGGTTCTTCTGGTTCCATATCATTTCCCTCATGCTATGCTAACTTATTCTTAGACTCAGCATAATTTCTGTCAGCTTAAGCTGACTCTTCTTTTCCTTGCTCCCAGACCCTGCCCTCCCTCCCCAGAGGACATGTAACAGACATGGTCCCTGTATTTGTGTGCATTTGAATAGAGGTGTGGCACCTCATATACAAGGTCTGACTTTGGGAGACAAGTGTGTTGGTGGCAGGAGCATTTGAGAATGCTGGAAACAGAAGTCCCTTTCCCAAAGCTACAAGATCAGGGGACATTCTGGGACTGTGCAAAAACTCCATCAGCAAGCCCAGACTCTCTTCTGATTCACACTTAGAAAGTCAGCATGAACATTTCAAACTGAGGTTGCTGCTTGCTCTGTCAGCAACAAAGTTCCTGAGGAGTCCAGGGCCCTCTTTTCTTCCCTTGTCTCTTGTTTACACTTTTGGTGACGAGGCAGGAATAATTTCAAATGAACACCTTCTTCATTTCTTTTGGGAAGTTGTACTACAGATTAGGCAATTGTGAGTTTTTCATTAATATTCAGTTCTCTAATGAATTTTGCCAGGATCTAACTCTAAAAAATAAAATCCAATATATCCATTCCTTGTTAAGGGCATAGATGAATCTGGAAACACAGATTCAAAAGGTGCACTTTTCTGATTCTGAAGTACACGTGCAGGAATATTGACTGGGCTGGGAAAGAGAAGACCTAAGCTTTGGTTCTGGTTCCCACCCTGCTGCCTGTGTGATCGCAGATCAGTTGTTTAACCTCTCTGGGCCTAAATGCTTGCCAAGGACTTTTTCAAATATTTTATAACTGTGAACACTGAGAGAGCTATCTTAATAACGTAGTTCTTGTGTAGTGCTAAATTTCACATGTTCACCATGGCCAACAATACTTGATAAATCTAGAACTTGCTCTGATTGAACAGGGACAGGTGTTTAAAGCAAAGACAAGTTCTTTCCAACTACAGCCCTGAGCCTGTGGGTTTGGTAGTTCAATCAGGCTGTAGAGAGTCCTGAGCATTTTACGCTGAAAAATATTTCCCATTTGCTTAAAATAAAAATTCTGAAGGGTAAGCGGTGTTTCTAAATTCCACTGAGATGGAGCTCAGAACTTGAGAACTTGACCATGTAGTCTAAACTCCTCAATGCACAGGTGTGAAGGCCCAGTGTCTGGGAATGAAGTTCTTCCAGGATGCCTAGAGAGTCTGAGAGAGAACCTGGCTGTCATCATGTCCAATCTAAAGCTGGTGCCATGTGACTGTGCTTTCCCTCTGTAGAAATCAAAGCTGATTTGAAAGGCAAAGGATTATAGACATTAGATAGGCATCTTAAGAACAACTTTATTAGTAAAAATAAAGATTCTTGTTTCTATTTTCAGCTTAACACACATCAAGACCCTGTACTTCTTCAAATACCACTCTGGACATGTCGATTTACATTTCCTAAAGGACAGTGGTTAAGAGCTACGGCAACCTACGGCTGCTAACCAAAAGGTCGGCAGTTTGAATCCACCAGCTGCTCCTTGGAAACCCTATGGGGCAGTTCTATTCTGAGTTCTATTCTGTCCTATAGGGTCGCTACGAGTCAGAATCAACTCGACAGCAACAGGTTGGTTTTATTTTATTTTTTTTAAAAGCCACCCCAGTGAGCAACTCTTAAATAATTCAAAAAGAATGGTCAAGGCTGAATGCACACCAAGGCTTCCATGTGCCCAACTCAGCAGATTCAGGTATGACCCCTACTGAGCGTGGACTCTGAACTGGCACTAACATTCTCTATGCTCAATGACCACTTCATACAATGAATTCATCTGTGTAATTGTGCTTAGCTGTCCCAAGATTAACTCCATGTTTGCATGAAGATCAAAATGCTTACTTTAAAAAGTTTGGTTTTCTTCAGTTTCTGTCTTATCTGGGGAGGTATTCATGCTTGGGATTTCCTGGGCTTTTTAAAATCTCTTGTAGGGATTGAGAATGTGAGGGCAAAAGTAGGAGGTGGCATGTCTTACCTTTTACTGTCCTTTTTTTTTCAAACAACAACTAGTAGCAACCATTCTTCACTGTCCTGGTGTTCTCTTGGCAAAGGCAACCCAGACCATTGGGATCTTAAAGTGGGTAATAGCGTTCTTCCTTATCCCCACCTCTAAATCCTATACTAGTTAGAACATGATCTAGAATTCTGCTTCATTAAAAACATTTTTATTAGAGTATAATTTACAGACAATAAAGAGTACACAGCGGATGTAGACAGCTCAATAAACTTTTATATCTGCATATACTTCTGCTTTGCTTATACCTTCAGTTTGTTTTCTTTTTAATATCTTCAGTTTTTGTTCAGTATCACTTAGTGCCAGAAATATCTGTTCTGGGCTTTTCCAAAGACAGTTGCATCGGAGTGGGGAGGAGGCTGACATTCAGAGTGCTGGGAGGGTGGTGGCATGATTCAAATCAAAAGGTTTTACTTTCTACAGTTTCACCTCACTTGCACTCTAGCCACAGGTTCTGGGAGAAATGTTGGAAGGCACACCGCACTCTTGTTCACAATGGGGATGGGCAGGGAAAAGCGAGACATTTGAATGGGGTGGGGTGTTTCCACTTAATCATTACCATTGCTGACATCAATAAAAAGCAAGTAATGCGTATCATCTGCATAGGTGCCTATAATGAGTGGAAAGGAGGCCAGATTCTTAGTAAGTGCTATGAGGAGGTAGGTGACAGAAAAAATACAAAACCAAAAGGGGGAAACAGTGTGGTTTGTATTTCAGCTTCAGTGTACAATTGTTTTTGATGGTTGAAGGGCCCAAACTGCCCTGGCTATTTCAAAACAATGTCAGGAGGGGAGAGTTTGGGTCCTCCAGCATATCCAGTGGGTGCCCAGGACATGAGACAGCCTTGAGAACAAATATATCCTTTCTGGAAATAGGAAGCTGACTGTTTACTTTTTCAAGTAATGCCATAAAAGGGCTTTATATGTTGATTTTCAGCTCCTGAGCTTTGGACTGACCCCTAGACTTGTCTCAAAACGATTCTTCCGGAGGAAGGAAAGTTTTGAGGCTCTCGGGGCAAGCACTGGGTCAGATGACAATTTAAATCAAGTAGAACCTCCTCTGCCTACAAGCTGAAGCAGCCCAGGCAAACATCACCAAGACAGCTTTGGAACAAAGACGACAAGATGACCATGTCAGCCTGAACAGCAATCACAACCTGGCTTCAAAATTCATTTTGTTAAGTTTTAAAACTTGGACAAGAGGAACTATAGCATTCATGGGACCCTAAACACAATTCATTTATTCAATCCATTCATTCAACAAATAGTTGAGTGGAATATGCCAATATGTATGGACTAGGGATGTATAGTATGATTGCTGGCAGCATTAAGGGACCACTTGAGGTATGAGGTCATGTATTTAAAATGAGAGCAGCCAACGTGGTTGTGAGTTTTTCTTGAACCTCTTTCAGCAACACGGAGTCAGGTGTTAAGTAAGCAGAGAGTTGGATTTAACCAGGGTTGTGGTTTCATCGAGGAGCCCTATTTCCCAATGGTTAAGAGCTTTGCTGCTAACGAAAGGTCAGTGGCTCGAACCCCCCAGCAACTCCTCAGGAGGAAGATGTGGCAGTCTGCTTTCATAAAGATTACAGCCTTGGAAACCCTATGGGGCAGTTCTACTCTGTCCTATAGGGTTGCTGTGAGTTGGAATTGACTCAAAGGCAACGGTTTGGTGATTTTGTTGGGAGTCCCTGAGTGGTGCAAATGGTTAACATGCTCAGCTGCTAACCCAAAGGTTGGCACTTTGAGTCTACCCAGAGCCACCTCAGAAGAAAGGCCTGGCAATCTATTTGCAAAAAATTGGCCATTGAAAACCCTACAGAGCACAGTTCTACTCTGACACACATGAAGTCCCCATGAGTTGGAATCGATTTGACAGCAACTGATTCATGGCCTGTTTCAGACTCCGAACTGGCACAACATTGGCAAGTTTATGGTTTTACAAACCCTGAAACGTGCTTTGCAAATAAATGATGAAGATATCAAAAATATTGCACAGAAACACAAAGGTCTTGAATAAGGACAGGACTTTGGAATTGTGAGAGCAATGGAAAAGTGTTGATGGTAGAAACACCTGTCCTTGAGTTTAAAACCAGCTAGACAAGTGACTACAGACTTGGGGAAACCCACTGGTGCTGGGAATGCTGTATGGCAGTTTTTCCCCAGTGGGTGGTATTGTAGACAATTTGGGTGGTACATGGGCAAATTATTAAAAATAATCAAAATCTCTAATTAGAAAATTATTTTCAATTCTGATTCCTTTAAGGAGTCTGTTGTCATGCTGGGATATTTTAATAGTAGTGGTTAAGAGACTGGCTGCTAACCAAAGGGTTGGGAGTTCGAATCCAGAAGGCGCTCCTTTGAAACCCTATGGGGCAGTTCTGCTCTGTCCTATAGGATAGCTATGAGTTGGACTCGACTTGACAGCAATGGGTTTGGTTTTTAATCCTTGTTAATGGAGCTGGTGCTGTGGCTTAGGTGGTTAAAGCGCCTATCTAGTAAACAGGAGATTCTAGGTTTGAGTCCCAGCAGTGCCTGGGCCAATCAAAAGAAGTATATTATTGGAATGGGCAAAGGATATGAACAAGCACTTCACCAAAGAAGACAATCAGGTGGCTAACAGACACATGAGGAAATGCTCATGATCATTAGCCATTAGAGAAACGGAAATCAAAACTACAATGAGATAGAATCTCACCCCAACAAGGCTAGCATTAATCCAAAAAACACAAAATAATCAATGTTGGAGAGGTTGTGGAGAGACTGGAACACTTATACACTGTTGCTGGGAATGTAAAATGGTACAACCACTTTGGAAATCGATCTGGCACTTCCTTAAAAAGGTAGAAATAGAAGTACCATATGATCCAGCAATCCCACTCCTTGGAATATATCCTAGAGAATAAGAGCCATCACACGAATAGATATATACACACCCGTGTTCATTGCAGCACTGTTCATGATAGCAAAAAGACGGAAACAACCTAGGCGCCCATCAATGGACAAATGGATGAACAATTATGGTATATTCACACAGTGGAATACTACACAATGATAAAGAACAACAACGAAGCCGTGAAACCTCATAACATGGAGGAATCTGGAAGGCATTATGCTGAGTGAATTTAGTCAGTTGCAAAAGGACAAATATTGTATAAGACCACTATTATAAGAACACAAGAAAAGGCTTAAACACAGAAGAAAACATTCTTTGATGGTTACAAGAGTGGGGAGGGAGGGAAAGGGTTATTCACTAACTAGATAGTAGAGAAGAATTATCTTAGGTGAAGGGAACGACAGCACACACTACAGGCGAAGCCAGCACAACTGGACTAAACCAAAGCTAAGAAGTGTCCTGAATACAACCAAACACTTTGAGGGACAGAGTAGCAGGGGCAGGGGCCTGGGGACCATGCTTTCAGGGGACATCTAGGTCAACTGGCATAACAAAGTTTATTAAGAAAATGTTCTGCATCCTACTTTGGTGAGTGGCATCTGGGGTCTTAAAAGCTTGCAAGCAACCATCTAAGATGCATCAATTGGTCCCAACCCACCTGGAGTAAAGGAGAATGAAGAACAGCAAAGACACAAGGAAAGGATTAGCCCAAGAGACAGAAAGGGCCACATAAACCAGAGACTGCATCAGCCTGAGACCAGAAGAACTAGATGGTGCCTGGCTACCACCAATGACTGCCCCGACAGGGAACACAACAGAAAGTCCCTGACAGAGCAGGAGAACAGTAGAGTGCAGAACTCAAATTCCAGTAAAAAGACCAGGCTTAATGGTCTGACTGAGACTGGAGGAACCCTGGAAAGCATGGCCCCCCAGACTCTCTTGTCAACCCAGAAGTAAAACCATTCCCAAGGCCAACTCTTCAGACAAAGATTAGACTGGACTATGGGACATAAAATGATACTCATGAAGAGTGTGCTTCTTAGCTCAAGCAGATACGTGAGACTAAATAGGCAGCTCCTGTCCGGAGGGGAGATGAGAAGACAGAGAGGGTCAGGAGCTGGCTGAATGGACCCGGGAAATCAGGGGTGGAAAGGAGGAGTGCGCTGTCACAGTATAGGGAGAGCAATTAGGGTCACATAACAATGTATGTATAAATTTTTGTATGAGAGACTAACTTGAATTGTAAAGTTTCACTTAAAGTACAACAATAAAATAAAACAAAATAAAATGCAGTATATTACTGGAGCCCTGGTGGCGCAATGGGTAAGAGCCCAGCTGCTAACCAAAAGGCCAGGCAGTTGGAACCCACCAGCTGCTCCACGGGAGATAGATGTGGCAGTCTGCTTCCTTGAAGATTACAGCTTTGGAAACCCTATGGGGCAGTTCCACTCTGTGCTATAGGCAGAGGCATAATTAAGGAATGGCAGGTGGGGCACAAGCCCTGGGCTACTTGAGGAGGGGCATCAATGAGCAGTTTCTATTGGCCATGGCAGTTTCTATTGCGGGCTGTGAGAGATCATGTAGCAATTTAAAACTAATTGCCACAGAGGCTCTTTTCCGTAGATAGGCTTCTGTCTATAGGGTTGCTATGAGTTGGAATCAACTGGATGGCAACGTTTGGGATTTTTTTTTTATATCCCTTGCTAATCTGTCCCTCCCCTCCCTCCCTCCCCCACACTCTCCCTTTTTATTTTTGTTGTCAGGTGCCATGGAGCTGATTTTCCACTCATAGCGACCCCATGTGACAGAATAGAACTGCCCCATAGGGTTTTCTAGACTGTAATCTTTATGGGAAGGAGCCCTGGTGGCACAGTGGTTAAGCACTCGGCTGCTAACTGAAAGGTCATGGGTTCAAACCCACCAGCTGCTACTTGGCAAAAAGATGTGGCAGTTTACTTCTGTAGAGATTACAGCTTCAGAAACTCTATGGGGCAGTTCTACTCTGTCCTGTAGGGTGGCTATGAGTTGGAATTGACTCAGCAGCAATGGGCTTGTTTGGTTTTGAATCTTTATGGGAGCAGATCACCGGTCTTTCTCTCGCACAGCCACAGGGTGGGTTTGAACTGCCAACCTTCTGATTGGCAGCTGAGTGCTTAACCGTTGTGCCACCAGGGCTCCTTTCTCTTTTTATTAAACAGAGAGAAAACAGGCCTCAAACTCAGAAGCTTCATTAGCCTAGAATTCGGTAATATTGCTTTGTTTTATTGCATTTATTTTATGGTTACCTTCTGTTAATGGCAAGTGACACTATTTTTCCAAGTAGTTTAAAAACTCTCTTAAAATACACATAGTTAAGTTTTTAAAAAAACCTGAGTTGATTTCTATAAAAATATTAAGTAAACAATAGTGTAGGTTCTCTATAGATAAGACAACATTGGGCAGATGGTTCTTGGAGTTCGGGAAACACACTTTGTGTGGCATTCCCCAACACGATCTAGCACTGTTCATACAGGGGAGTTTCCTGTGGATACCAGGGCAGTGTTTGTAATGCTATTTAGATCTCTGGATAACTCAGGCTAAGGTCTTTTCTTTCCCTTTTAAATAAATGTCTACCTTTTTCTAATAACTATTGTAGAGAACTCAGAAACACATGAAAATATGTGGAATAAAAGGAGAAAACATAGAAAAATGTGTAGAATAAAATGAAAAATCACTCATTGTCTCTCCACTCAGGAAGAACCACTCCTAATATATTGGTAACTTTTTCTTCCTCTGTGTATCAACAGTGAGGAGCCCTGACTGCACAGTGGTTAAGCACTCAGCTGTTCACCAAAAGGTCAGCAGTTCAAACCCGCCAACCACTCTGCAGGAGAAAGATGTAGCGATCTGCTCCCGTAAAGATTACAGCCTTGGAAATCCTGTGGGGCAGTTCTACTCTGTCTTATAGGGTCACTATGAGTCAGAATCAACTCGACCACAATGGGTTTGGTCTGCACAGCAACAGAGTTGGTATTATAATGCATATGTTTCATTTTTATAGTCTGCTTTATTTCTTTGACATTATAGCACAAGCATGCCCCCACACCATTTAAAACTGTTTATAAACTGTATGATATTTAACATAGAGAAGCCCCATTACAATGTTGTGACAAATATCTTCATGCATATAGCTTTTGTCAGCATTTACATGGTTTCCTTACAGTGATTCCAGAAGTGGCACTTCTAGGTGGAAAGATTTTTAAGACTTTTGGGACACATATTGCCAAACTTCTTCCAAAAGGATGGGACCTGAAGGTACTCAGACCTGTACCCATACTCTAGTTTGTGGATGCAGGGTGGGGTAGTGGTTGATACTGGAAAGAGCTCAGGCTCAGCCACTTCCCAGCAGTGTGGCTTTCAGCAAGTTACCCACTTCACCAACCCCTGCTGGTGCAGCTCAGACCAGTCACTTCCTAATAATACGAGCGAGCATTCTTAATATCTTGGCTCACAAGTGCTCATATTTCAGCTTTTAAAGTATAGACTTCATTGACTTCACTATATGTGATTTCCAAGCATGTAAAGGCATCAAGGGAAACCCTGGTGGCATAGTGGTTAAGTGCTATGGCTGCTAACCAAAAGCTTGGCAGTTTGAATCCACCAGGCGTTCCTTGGAAACTCTATGGGGCAGTTCTACCCTGTCCTGTAGCGTGGTTATTTTTTTAAGCATCAAAAAGTTTTCTGCACAATTACTTGTCACAACAGACTAACTGCCTTTTTGTAGCTGAGGTAGGAAAGGTTTGAATAAACATCCCTGACTTTAGGCAAGAAGTGGAGAAGGAATTCAAAGTATCTTCTCTGACCACAATGCCATCAAGGTAGAAATTAACAACAGAAAGAGCAAGGAAAAAAAAATCAGTTACATGTAAACTGAATAATACCCTGCTTACACATCACTGGGTAATACAAGAAATCAGAGATGGAATCAAAAAATTCCTAGAATCAAATAAGAATGAAAACACATCATACCAAAACCTTTGGGACACAGCAAAGGCAATCCTCAGAGGACAATTTATAGCAATAGATGCACACATCAAAAAAGAAGAAAGGCACAAAATCAAAACATTAACTACAGAACTCAAACAAATAGAAAGAGAACAGGAAAAAAAAAAAAAAAGCCCACAGCCACCGGAAGAAAGGAAATAGTAAAGATCAGAGCAGAAATAACTGAAACAGAGAACGGAAAAACAATAGAAAGCATCAACAAAACCAACAGTTGGTTCTTTGAAAGAATCAACAAAATCGACAAACCACTGGCCAGAATGATAAAAGAAAAACAGGAGAGGACACAAATAACCCAAATAAGAAATGAAATGGGGGACATTACAACAGACCTAACTCAAAAAGAATTATAACAGCATATTATGAAAAACTATACTCCAACAAATTTGAAAACCTAGAGGAAATGGATACATTTCTAGAAGCACACTACCTACCCAAACTACAACAAAGTGATGTTGTAAATCTGAACAGACCCATAACAAGAGAAGAGACTGAAAGGTAATAAAAAGACTCCCAACCAAAGAAAGCCCTGGCCCAGATGGCTTCACTGGAGAATTCTACAAAACGTTTACAGAAGAGCTTGCACCAGTACTACTCAAGCTATATCAGAGCATAGAAAAGGAAGCAACACTTCCAAATTCATTCTATGAAGCTAGCATAACACTGATACCAAAACCAGGCAAAGACGTCACAAAAAAAGAAAACTACAGACCAATATCTCTCATGAATATAGATGCAAAAATTCTTAACAAAATTCTAGCCAACAGAATTCAGCATCATATCAAAAAAAATAATACACCATGACCAAGTAGGATTCATACCAGGTATGTAAGGATGGTTCAACATTAGAAAATCAATCAACGTAATCCACCACATAAATAAAAGGAAAGAAAAGAATCACATGATCATCTCAATTGACGCAGAAAAGGCACTTGACAAAGTCCAACACCCATTCCTGATAAAAACGCTCAATCAAATAGGTATAGAAGGGAAAGTTCTCAACATGATAAAGGGCTCTTTGAAAACCAATGGCCAACATCATTCTTAATGGAGAGAGGCTGAAAACATTCCCCTTGAGAACAGGAACAAGACAAGGATGCCCTTTATCACCACTCCTATTTAACATTGTGCTGGAAGTTCTAGCTAGAGCAATAAGGCAAGAGAAAGAAATAAAGGGCATCCAAATTAGTAACGAAGAAGTTAAACTGTCCCTGTTTGCAGATGATATGATTCTATACATAGAAAACCCTAAAGACTCCATGAGAAATCTACTGGAACTAAGAGAAAGATTCAGCAGAGTAGCAGGATACAAGATAAACATACAAAAATCAGCTGGATTCCTATACACCAGTAAGGAGAACAATGAAAAGGAAATCAGGAAAACAATACCATTTTCTACAGCCCCTAAAAAGATAAAATACTTAGGAATAAATCTAACCAGGGATGTAAAAGACCTATACAAAGAAAACTACAAAACACTACTGCAAGAAACCGAAAGGGATCTACATAAATGCAAAAACATACCATGCTCATGGATAGGTAGACTCAACATTGGGAAAATGACAATTCTACCTGAAGCAATTTACAAATACAATGCAATCCCGATCCAAATACCAACAACATTCTTCAAAGAGATGGAAAAACTAATCATTAACTTTATATGGAAAGGGAAGAAGCCCCGAATAAGTAAAGCACTACTGAAAAAGAAGAATAAAGTTGGAGGACTCACACTGTCTGACTTCAAAACCTACTATGCACCTACAGTAGTCAAAACAGCCTGGTACTGGTACAACGACAGATACATTGACCAGTGGAACAGAATTGAGAACGCAGATGCAATCCACCCACCTACGGTCACCTGATCTTCGACAAGGGCCCAAAGTCCATCGTATGGGGGAAAGACAGTCTTTTTAACAAATGGTGCTGGCAAAACTGGATATCCATCTGCAAAAAAATGAAACAGGACTCATACCTCATGCCGTATACAAAAACTACTTCAAAATGGATCAAAGACCTAAATATAAAGCCTAAAACTATAAAGTTCATAGAAGAAAAGAATAGGACCAACACTACAGGCCTTAATACACGGCATTAACAGGATACAAACCATAACCATCAATGCACAAACCCCAATAGATAAGCTAGATAACTGGGATCTTCTAAAAATCAAACACCTATGCTCTTCAAAAGACTTCACCAAAAGAGTAAAAAGAGAACCTACAGACTGGGAAAAAAATTTTGGACAGTACAAGTCAGACAAAGGTCTAATCTCCATAATCTACAAGAAAATCCAACACCTATATAACAAAAAGACAAATAATCCTATTAAAAACTGGGCAAAGGAAATGAACAGGCCCTTCACCAAAGAAGACATTCAAATGGCCAACAGACACATGAGGAAATGCTCGCGTTCACTAGCCATTAGAGAAATGCAAATTAAAACCACAATGAGATACCATCTCACCCCAGCATTACTGGCATGAATCAAAAACACTGGAAATAACAAATGTTGGAGGGGCTGTGGGGAGATCGGAACTCTTTTGCACTGCTGGTGGGAATGCAAAATGATACAACCATTTTGGAAAATGATATGGTGCTTCCTCAGAAAGCTAGAAATAGATATACCATTCGATCCAGCAAACCCACTCCTAGGAATATATCCTAGAGAAATAAAGAGTCGTCACTGAAATAGACATATGCACACCTATGTTCATGGCAGCATTGTTCACAATAGCAAAACGATGGAAACAACCTAGATGCCCATCAACAGATGAATGGATAAACAAACTATGGTACATACACACAATGGAATACTATGCAACGAGAAAGAACAATGATGAATCTGTGAAGCATCTCATAACATGGATGAAACTGGAGGACATTATGCTGAGTGAAATAAGTCAATCACAAAAGGACAAATATTGTATGAGACCTCTATTGTAAAAACCCATGAAAAAGTTCACACACAAAATGTAACAATCTTTGTTGGTTACCAGGGATGAGAGGGGTGGGGAGAAATACTAAATAGGCAATAGATAAGTGGTGTCTTGGGTGGAGGGTGAGACAGTACACAATACAGGGGAAACCAGCACAACTTGTACAAGGAAAGGTCATGGAAGCTCCCTGGACACATCCAAACTCCCTGAGGGACTGATGAATTGCTGGGTGGAGGGCTGTTGGGAACATGGTCTCGGGGAACATCTAGCTCAATGGGCATAACACAGTTTATAAAGACAATCTTCTACATTATACCTTGGTGAGTAGCGTCTGCGGTCTTAAAAGCCTGTGAGCAGCCATCTAAGATACTCCGCTGGTCTCACCCCTTCGGGAGCAAGGGAGAATGAAGAGAACAGGACACAAGGAAAAGATTAGTCTGAAGGACTAATGGACCACAGCTACCAAGGCCTCCACCAGACTGATTCCAGTACAGCTAGATGGTGCCCGGCTACCACCACTGACTGCTCTGACCAGGATCACAACAGAGGGTTCTGGACAGAGCTAGAGAAGGATGTAGAACAAAATTCTAACTCACAAAAAAAATAAAAAATAAAAAAACCAGACCAGATTTACTGGCCTAAAGGAGACTGGAGAAACCCCGAGAGTATGGCCCCCAGACACCCTTTTAGCTCAGTGGTGAAGTCATTTCCGGGGTTCACCATTCAGCCGGGGAGTGGACAACCCCATGAAACCAAATGGGACTAACGAGGCACAGCAGTCCAGGGACAAGGTCCAGAAGGCAGAAGGGGACAGGAAAGCTGGTGATAGGAAACCCAAGGTTGAGTAAGGATAGTGTTGATGTGTTGTGAGGTTGTTAACCATTGTCATAGGGCAACATGTGTCGTAACTGTTAAATGAGAAACTATTTTTTTCTGTAAGCCTTCATCTAAAGTGAGAATAGCAGCACAACTGGAAGAGTGTAGTCGATGTCACTGAAATGGTGTATTTTTGGCTATGTATATTTTCATCAGAAAAAAAAAAAGGTTGAGAAGGGAGGGGGTTCACATGTGGGGTTGTTAACCAATGTCATAACACAATATGTGTACTACTGTTTCACGAGAAACTGTTTGTTCTGTAAGCCTTCACCTGAAGTACAATAAAAAAAAAAAAAAAAAGTGGAGAAGGAGCTCCCACCTACTGGGTGTCCACCATGGCTGTGCCAGGCCCTGTGCCGACTGCCTTGTGTTCAGCTTCTCATTTAACTCTCACAAACAGCTTTTCTAAAAGCGCATCAACACAGAACACTGGTTCGGCAGGATGCTAATAGGTATTCCTTGCAAAAAACGATTCCGTTGCTTGGAAAATGTTGTGATTCTTTTACTGATTTCTCAGAGCTTATTTGTTGTTATTAGCTGCCATGGAGTTGGCCCTTGACTCATGGCAACCCCATGCAAAATGGAACGAAAGCCTGCCCTGTCCTGTAGCATCCCTGTGATCGGCTGCAGATCAGACAGTTGTGATCCATAGGGTTTTCACTGACTGATATTTGGAAGTAGATCGCCAGGCCTTTCTTCTTAGTCTGTCTTTGGAAGTTCCACTGAAGCCTGTTAAGCATCATAGCGACATGCAAGCCTTCACCAACAGAGTGATAGTGGCTGCGCATGAGGTGCATTGGCTTGAGAATTGAACTCGGGTCTCCTGCACGGAAGGCATGAATTCTACACTGAACCACCATGGGTTCTCTACGGGTGGTGCAAATGGTTAACGCCCTTGGCTGCTAAATGAAAGATTGGCGATTCACGTCTACCCAGAAGCGCCTTGGAAGAAATGCATGGTGATCTACTTCCGAAAAATCAGCCATGGAAAACGCTATGGAGCACAGTTTTACTCTGACACACATGGGATCTCCATGAGTTGGAATCGACTCCATGGCAGAGCTTACTTAGTTTAATGTTATTTGAGAATCCTCAAGATGGGGATGTGATATTCAGCATTTGCCAAACTCATTTGACAAAGAAACTCTTTCCCATTCCATGGGATTGATGTTCCACAGAACAATTTTTTTAAAAAAATATTTTTATTGAACTTTAGATGAAGGTTTATAGAACAAACTAGCTTCTCATTAAACGATTAGTACATATATTGCTTTGTGACATTTGTTACCAACTCCACAACATGACAACACTCTCCCTTCTCGACCTGGGGTTCCCTATTACCAGCTTTCCTGTCCCCTCCTGCCTTCTAGTCCTTGCCCCTGGACTGTGTGCCCCTTTCGTCTCATTTTGTTTTATGGGTCTGTCTAATCTTTGGCTGAAGGATGAACCTTCCACAGGACACATTTTGAGAATCACTGCTGAGAACAAACAACCTTGCAAGAAAATTTTTACCCTTATATTTTACAAATGGAAAACTGAGGCTCAGATAAGTTATCCAAGTTTGCACAGCTAGTAAGTGGTGAACTCAGTATTTGAACCCAGAGACACCTGACCCTAAGCCTGTGCTCTGTTCCACTACCCTGGGGGGTCCAGGACAGGGCTCAGAGTGTAGGCTGCCTCTTACCCCAGTGTTGGGTGCCTGAAACCATAGGGTGAATATTAAATAAAGACCAGAGCTGGGATAGAGAATCCGAAATTGAGAGCATTGATCACGGAAACTAGGCTACCATGGAAACCAGCACCAAGCTAATGAACCAAGGAAATGAGAAACCTGGAAAGCTAAGAACGAGCGGTGGGAGGTGGTTTGGATGAATTCTGGGGGCAGAGTATTAATACCCCAAGGATTTTTTTTTTTTTTTTTTTTTTTTGGTGCGTGTGTGTGTGTGGTCTCAGGTGGTTTATAACGGAGCACGATTCATTAATTCTGTCCAGGGTAGAGTGGAAAGAGAGAGGAACAATTTTCTGTTTGAGGACTGCCCTTATTATCCAGCAGCTTTTGACTATGTTAATTGCTTCATGCTTCCCAGTCTAAGGTACCCCTCATCTCCTGTCACTCTGTCACCCACAAGCCTCAGCTTGGACTGGTTCCTGCTGGGCCCTGCTCTTTAACCGTTTCATATCTACCACGCGTGCATTAGACTGGCTTCAAAGATGTGGAAGAAAAGGATCCTCATAACACAGTAATATCCAAAGTAGTACCATTCCATGCATTCAACGCAGATTCACACACCAGGCACTGTTCTAGGAACCAGGGATATGTTAGTGAGCCATCTAATGGGGGAGAGGAACAGTCAACACAATAAATAAGTGAAATGTTAGGTAAGCGATAAACAATAAGGAGAAAGGGAGGACATGGACAAGTGGGTATGAAACACTGGGGTGGGCCTGACATTGGATGGTCCCTGACCCTTACCTCCTTCTCTGCTGGCTCTCCTTCTCTCTCCCCCCTTTCTTCCCCATCCTTCTCCCCTCTCTCCCCCTGCCCAATCCACTGTCTCCTTGTTGTTGCTCCAACACACCAGGCACCACCCCCCATAGCGCCTTGTGTCCTACGTTCTGTCTGCTTCCTTTCAGACATCCCAAGGTTCACCCCCTCACGACCTTCAAGTCTTTGCTCAAATGTCACCTTCTCAGCGGGGTTTTCCCTGACCATCTCATTTAAAACTGCAAGTGTTGCCCAGCACCCTTTATTTTTTTCCTTGTTATATTTTTCTTCATTGAACTGATCCTCTTCTTCCACACTGACTTGTTTTTTTGTATTATCTTCCCAGTGGAGTCTAAGACCCACAGGGAAGAGATCTTTGTTTTGTTCACTGATATATCCCACTGCCTAGAGCAATGCCTGGTGTTCATGAAATGTTTGCTGAATGAGTAGTCAGTTTCATACTGCTCCCAAGCTGCTCCTCTTCCTATGTCATTCGTGGAACCATCATTTAGCTGACACCCAAGACAGAAGACTGGGGATCATCTAGAGTCTACCCTTTCTCTTTGTTTTTTTTATTTTAAAAATGTTCCTTCTTTTTCTTTCTCTCTCTTTTTTTAACAGCTTTATTGAGATACAATTCATACATCATATAATTCACTTAAAGGGCACGATTTATGGCTTTTAGTATATGCAGAGTTGTGCAACCATCACAATTTTAGAACATTTTATGACCCCCAAAAACACCCTGCATCCCTTAGCCATCACCCCCAAACTCTACATTCCTATCCCCCACCCCATCTTCACCTCCCCACCCCAGCCCTAGGCAACCACTAATCTACTTTCTGTCCGTGTGGATTTGCCTGTTCTGGACATTTCATGTACATGGAATCCCAGTGTGTGGTCTTCTGTGACTGACTTCTTTTCAGCATCATGTTTTCAAGGTTGATCCATGTTGCAGGATGTATCAGAACTTCATTCCTTTTTATGGCTGAATAATATTCCACTGTATGGATATATCATATTTTATTTATTCATCCATTAGATGATAGACATTTGAATTGTTTCTACTTTTTTGGCTATTATGAATAACGCTACTATGAACACTCATGTATAAGTTTTTGGGTGGACATACATTTTCATTTCTCTTGGGTATATACCTAGGAGTAGAATTGCTGGGTCATATGATAATTCCATGTTTAACCATTTGAGAAGCTGCCAGACTGTTTTCTCTTCCCTCTCTCTTACAAGTCCACATCCAACCGACCACCATGGGCTGTGGTTCTCCCTCTGGAATCTGTGCCCTCTCCATCTCCATGGACACCGCCTCGTCAGTTCTCACCTGGACGGCTCCAATGGCTCCAAAGTGGGATTCCTCGTCTGTGGGTCTCGTCCTCAGCTGCACATTAGAGTCACAGGGGGTGGGAGTTTCAGCATCCCAATGCCCAGGCCATACCCAGACCAATCACATCAGACAGTCTGGGGGTGGAACCTGGGCATCAGCCTTTTTTAAAGCTCCCCAGGTGATTACAATGTACAGCCGAGGGTGAGAACCACCATATCATCCTTTTCTCATCCATGTGCTACACTTCCTCCTAAGTGCTTTTGCTAAAGCAAATCTGATGGTGTTACCTGCGCTCTTCTTAAAACCCACCTATGGCTCCCTGTGGCCTTCACAATAAAATCCAAACTCCCAGGATGTCATACAGGTTTCTGTGACCTCTGGCCCCCCTCCTTCCCCAGCTTGCCTCTTTCCACTTCCTAACTCCCAGCACACATGCCCCGCCACACAGAACCACAACACTTCCCAAATGTGGCACTCTGCCACATGTCCAGGCCTTTAGACAGGACATTCCTGCTTCCAGAAATGCCTTTTCCCATATTTTCATCCTTCAGGATTCAGCTCAGGACTTGCCTCCTCTAGGCAGTCTTCACAGGCCACTCTCCCTCAGGTGGCTGAGTAGGGCCCCTCCTCCAAAGCCCTAAGCAAGCCTCCGTTGGGACGCTTAACCACACTGCAGTGTGGTTATGTGTTTACTGGCCTCTAGTCTGTCAGCTTATCAAGGTTAGGACCAACATATTATTCATCTTTGTTTTCTGAACACAAAGATGCCTGGCAAGTAGTAGGTGGTTTTTTTGGAGGGGGTGAGGGGTGGTGAATGAAAGGGTGAATAGTGAATGAATGCCTACTGGTCTTTGTAGAATCAGAGGGCCAGGTAGGAACTCTGGGTTGGGGGGAGACAATGTAATTTTTATTTATTTATTTTTGGTTTCAGAGGTTTTTTTAAAAATTTGTTATTGTGCTTTAGGCGAAAGTTTCCAGAGAAAATTTGTCTCCCATTCCATAGTTTGTACAGGAAGTGTTCCATGGCATTGGCTGCATTCCCCTCAATGTGTCAGCACTCTCCCCATTTCTGCCCTAGGTTCCCTGTCTCCTTTCCTCCGGATTTTCTAGCCCTTTCTGCCATCTCATCTTTGCTTTTGGGCAAATGTTGTCCTTTTGATCTTGTATTCTAAGGAACACGTTCCTCTCGGGTCTTACTGTTTATTTTATGGGCCTGTCTGTTGTTTGGCTGAAAGGTAGTCTCTGAGAATGATTTCAGTTCCAGGTCAGAAAGGTGTTTTAGGGCCACAGTCTCGGGGGTTCCTCCAGTCTTTGTCAGACCAGTAAAGCTGGTCTTTTTTGTGAATTTGATTTTTTTATTCTACATTTTTCTCCTACTCTGTCCAGGACCCTCTGTTGTGATCCCAGTCAGAGTCGTCCATAGTAGTAGCCGGTTTCTGCTCCCTTGAGTCTTTGGCTTTCTTCACTCTCCTTTGCTCTGGACGGGAAGAGACCAATAGTTGTATCTTAGATGGTTGCTCACAAGCTTTTAAGACCCAAATGCTACTCACCAAGGTAGGATGCAGAACACTGTCTTTATGAACTACGTTGTGCCAATTGATATAGATGTCCCAAGTTTATGATTTTTCGCCTTCAAGCCTAGGAACTTCATCCCACAAGGTACTTGGTTATGCGTAAGAAGTTTCCATGCCTTTGCCCTTTGTGTGCTCTATTGTCTATATTAATACACATGCTGCACCTACAATTATATATGTAGAAATATCCACAACCAAACATATCTGCAGGTCGGTGTGCTCACTTATGCCCTCCCCAAGAAGGAACTCTTACAGCTGCCACATTGCCCTCTTCCAAGTCCCAACAGTAACCATGGGGGCAGCCAGCAGGCCTTGCTCCCCACCCATCACCAGCGGAGTTCCTTATGTGATTCCATGCTACAACAATACAACATCAAACTGCATCTCCTCAGCCTGTAGTCTAATGTGTTTCATTTCTCCAGCAACGGGCCCTGGAGCCAGCAGGTGTCAGCAATAAAGGAGGGACTGTATGGGACAGTCCTTCCTGCAGGTAAAGGCAAAGTGTTCCAGCCCAGAGCTAAACATTTAAATCTACTTTCAAAGGGCCCGAGTGGGGTTGAATGCTCTTGTTCCTTCTTTAGCCATAAATCTCTAGGCTCAGAAAGGTAATTGCCCTCCCCTTAAAAAGCTATAAAGAGCAGGGCATACAAACGTCAGTAAGCAGCAGAGACTACAAAACATTCGTCTGGGTGGGGCAAGGGCTAAGGTGTCTTCTAACCACTGAGTTTCCCTCCCAGAGTGGGCCACAGCAGTCTCTGGGGGAGCGGCTGGAGGCTGCAGAGCTTGACTCCTCATGATGAAGGATTCCACAGAGCATTTGCCCTGTGATCACCAGGCTCCTTTCTGCCACTCGGCCCAGCTGGATGCTGCTTTACTGCCCATGAATAATGGCATCACTGTAAGCCAGGAGGGGAAGGGAAGGGAGGGGAGGGAGGGCAGGGAGAAGAGCACTGCAATGGGCATCCACTCTGCTGTCAGCTGTGTGTCTGTGGTGACTTCCTTCACCTCTCTGGTTCTTGGTTTCCTTGGAGGTAAGGGGGTGAGGCAGGGGTGGACTGGATGATACTGAAGGCAGCTTTCAGCTCTAACTTCACAGCTTACCTCACCTGAGAGCAAAGCTGTGTGAAGGTTTTCCTCATAGGTTCTGAATTATCAGGAAAACCACCATTGGAAAGAACAGAGTAAAACCAAATAAAAACAAACAAACTTGAAAATATCTGTACTCTTTGTAATTTTAGTTCTTCTCTAGCTGGCCTCTGCATACTCCTGGTAGCTGAACATAGTGTACAGGAAATAGCACTGGGAGGAGGAATCCCAAAACCTGAATTCAGTTCCAGCTGTGCCACTGACTAGCAGTGTCACCTGAGACAAGCCAATTCCCCTCAGTAGGCCTCAGTTTGCTCATCTGTAAAACAGGGATATTTAATACCTTCCTACTTCATTCAACAAACCCTTTCCAACAGCCCGCCATGTCCCTGGCCTGGTGCTGGAGAGGAGGTAGGTGAATAAGATGCCATGCTAACTCTCAAGGAGTTCACGGCTGGCTAGGGAGAGAGACAAGTAAACAGGCCATTGTATTATAGGGAGGCGAGTGATAGGATAAGGATCATAATAAAAATTATGACAACTGCTAACATTCATTCAGGCTTTACTAGTGCTAGGCACTGTGCTAGCAGCTTTGCATGTGTCATTCCATTTCATCCTCATAACGAGCTGAGCACTGCAAATACCCCATTTTACAGATGCCAGGGAAGGCATCGCAGGGGAAGTGATGTGTCAGCTGAGACCTGAAGTGTGCTTAGGAGCTTGTCAGGCCAAGCAGGAAAGGCTAGGAGGGGGGAACCCTGGGGATTCCAGGGGCCTTGAGCAGCTCATGTGGCTGGAGCTGAGCCGCGGTGCGTAGGAAAGAGGATGGTAGACAGCAGAGAGGTGGGGTGGAGGAGGCAGCCATGAAGGGTGTTGGAAGCCGTGTGAAGGGGCTAGTGAGGAGCCATGGCAGATCAGCTTGCCGCTCGGGAAAGATCCCTCTGGCTGGGCCGGCAGGAGTTTGGAGAATGGGTTGAGCAGGTGAGAAAGGAGGTGGGAGACCTACAGATCTGCTAATGACTGTGATGCCCTCTTGGAGGCCACTGTGCTAGTTTCAGAAAAGAGGCAAAGGGCTTGTGCTTAGAGAATGGAGGCGAGAGGGGACTGATGGCTACTGGGGGTCGAGGGTCTCAAAGGCAATGAGAGCATGTATCCAGGCAGCCTCCTGAGAAATCAGAGCCTGATGAGGAGAGTGTTCCAGGTTCAGCCCACAGTTGGGGGGCGGCCACCCCATCACACCTCATTCTCTTTCCCACCTCCACCTGTGGCCATCAACATGCTGTGAGTGACCCAGATGTGGAGAACGAGGACACTGGCCTTCTAAACCCTGGCAAGGACTCCTCGGGCAGACGGTTCCAAGGGCCAGGCCTGAGGAGGAAGTTCTATGGCTTTATAGAGAAGATATTTTATGGACAAATGGAAAAAACCTCTTTTCTTCCTCTTACATCTTATATTCATTTTCTGAAATAAAATATTCAGTATGTTAAGTCTCACCATGGGGATGGCATATAACGGGGCAGCATTTTGTTCCATTGTGCACAGTGTGGCCGTGAGTTGGGGGCCAAGTCAATGGCAGTTAACAATGACAATGAGAACTTACCTGCTCCTCCTCCCATCATATTTGGAGAAAGCAACAAGCATCATAAAATCTGTGTGCTTTAAATGAATAGTTCATACATATTTTAACAATTACACTGAATAAACAAATCTGCCTTTGTTAATTCAATTTGGTAACTTGTTTTTAACAACCACAAAGGTCCTGGCACTGTGCTGGATTCTACTGTGTCTATAAAAGAGATTTCAACAAACATACATTGAGCAACTAATACACGCAGGAAGTAAGGGTAGTACCAAGGGGAAGGAGGCAGCGCCTCTGCTCTTAGGAGGGACAATCAATTAGTCACACACACAAATCACCTTGATCTCTCTACCCTTAGTTTTTTCAACTGCATAATGGGATAATAATATCTACTTCATAGAATTGTTGGGAAGAACAGTGTTTCAAAGTATAGCTATCATGCTCTAACTTAGTCCTTACAATGATGAATGAGTGGGTATTAGTATTCCAGTGTTACAGACAAGGAAACAGGCTCAGAGGGAGGTGGGGTAGCGCAGTGGAAAGAGCACGCGTTTTGCAGGCAAATACACCTGGGCTCGGATCTTGGCTCTGCAATTTACTAGCTGTGTGATCTTGGGCAAGTTACTTAATCACCTGGAGCTTCACTTTTTTAATCTGAAAAATGGGAATACCATAATTCACCTCCGAGGGTTGTTGGGAAGATTAAATTAGATAACACAGTGAGGTGCTTTGGCACAGAATAGGTGTTTAGAGGGGTAAATTCCTTGCCCAAAGCTGCATTGCTAGATTCAAATCCAGGTCTGATTGCCTCTAAGTCCAGGCTCTTTTTCTCGTATCACCCTGCTGACTGGATGAACAACATGCTGAGGGTAAAGACGATAGCAGAACGGCTTCTAGAAGAGCTTCAGTCATTTACAAGCAGCCCACTTCAGTTCTCCCTCACCCACTTCCAAGTTCTGCTTTAATTAAACACTTTTTATACCAGGCACTTAATAAAGAAGGTGCTATGGACAAAGAGGAGCCCTAATGGCACAGTGGTTAAGAGCTTAGCTGCTAACCAAAAGTTGGCAGTTCAAATCCACCAGCTGCTCGTTGGAAGCCATGCAAGGCAGTTCTACTCTGTCCTATATGGTCTCTATGAATCGAAATCGACTTGATGGCAACGGGTTTGGTTTTGGTATGGACAAAGAAGGAAACGGCACCTATTTCCCAATCCCCCACTGTCTCCTTCCTGGTCTCAGAGTAGGACACTGTCATGGACTGGCATGTTCCCCTGGTTGGATGGGATTTGCAGTGGTTGTCATATTAATGGTTTCCTAAACCTTGGCTCAGCTGGGTGGGGACCCATTTTTCCTGCTCTGGGAGAGCTGGAGACATAACAACAATTGGTGTTATGGGTGGATACTACACCAATTGTAACAGCCCCTGTCAATGACCAGGGCTCAGACCTTCCCTAGTTCTCTCTCCCTCTGTCCCTCTCCCCGTTCACCTGTCTGTCAGAACAGTCAACTCTGCCCAGCTCTATAAGAAGTCAGGGGCTTATTATTTATTAGGTAATTTTCCTTTGAAATCATATTTGGAGGAGTGAGTATGTAGGTACCATTAGTTTAACTGCTTTATCTTACTCAGGAAAACAAGTTTAATATGTGAAAACTTTTTTTTCTTGCTAGGTCTTGCTAATTAGTTATCGTTGATCCAGGATACATTTTATACTAAGGCATACTATCTGAACCTTTAATGTAGTTGGCATAACCCTTGCTTCTTTCCAAGAAAATTACAACAAAATTTCTGCAGAAAAGTTCCTAGCTTGAAGACTAATATTGTTTTCATTCCAAACTCCAGGGTTAGATAATCATGCACAGAACTTTAAGGAATATCCTATAGAGACATCCAAGTAGAAATGCCCAATACATAGTTGAAAATATAGGACCTGAATTCAGGGCTAAAAATGTAGACTTGGTAAGTGGTGGGTAAAACTGTTTGCATTGATGCTGTCTTGGTTGGGGTTCCTCCAGAAGCTGACTCTGAGAGAAGGATTTGAATGCAAGTAGCTTATGTGGGAAGTGATCCCAGGAAGCGCTGGCAGGAGAGAGGGGAGGGGAGGTGAAACAGGAAGGGAATGTAGCCTTTAAAGGGTCATTAGTGAGCCAGCACCACTGTGGGCAAGGGAGCTTAATTCCAATAAGGACTGTGACAGCCAAGGTGGAACTCTTGCCATGGAGCTCAGTGACTACCAAACACTTTCCTCCTCTCTCCCATAAAATATCTGTAACCACACCCTTTGTTTATAGCTCATATTTCTCTGCATCTTTACCTAGCTTCTCTTCCTTTTCGCCTGACCCAGAGGAATGGATGTTCCCTTCCTCTGAACAAATGCCTCTTCAATTTTGATCTAATCCCTTCCAGTCCCCTCCAAAATCTCACTCCATCAGTGGTCCCCTGCCATTTTCTAGCTCCTTCTCTGCTGACCCCTCTCCCTTTGTCCTAATCCTTCCACTCAGGGTTTCTGTACAATTAGGTTTCTGTTTTCTCCCTTCTCCCCTCTCCCTCCTTGTGCACTAAGGCTTTTCTCAGAGGTGAATCCATCAAGCACCTGATATATGGTCTATACACCCTTATTTTAGACACAATTCTATCATAATTCACTTCTAAAATTTTCTCATCTCTGCAAAATGAGGATAATAATATCTGTTTAACAGCAAGGATTAGAGGTTAAATAAATAAAATATTTAGCAAAGAGCCTGGTACAAAATAGGCACTTAATACATGGTAGCAGCTAATACTGTTATCAAGCTTTATTATTAGGGTTTGCAACCCACAGATGATCAGAAACAGAAAATTACAATAAAGAGGGCTGACAGAGGCAGGTGCTGAATACTAGCAAGAACTGATGGCTGACTGGAACAAAAGAGAAAAAAGGAAACCAAAGATTCAAAGAAGAAACTAGTTTACAGGACAAATAGCCTACATGAACCACACAGCCTCATCTACCCTGACACCAGAGCTAGATGGTGCCCGGCTACCACTACCAACCGTTCTAATCAGGGTTGCAATAAATGAACCCTAATAGAATGGGAGAACAATGTGGACAGAACTGCAAATTCCTAAAAAACAAACAAACAAAAAACCAGATCTACTAAACTGGTTGAGACTGAAGGACTCCCTGAGACTACTTGCCCTGAGATACTCTTCAAACCTTGAAGTGAAACTAACCCCTGAGGCTATCCTGTAGCTAAATAACAAATTGGCTCACAAAATAATGAATATCCCCCATTAAGTACTGTGATCCTGTAAAAAACCACTGTCATGGATTGAACTGTGTCCCCCCAAAATATCTGTCAACTTGGCTAGGTCAGGATTCCCAGTATTATATGATTGTCTACAATTTTATCATCTGATGTGATTTCCCTGTGTGTTGTAAATTCAATCACTACAATGTAATTAGATGGATTAGCGGCAGTTATATTGATAAGGTATACAAGATTGGATAGTGTCTTAAGCCAATCTCTTTTGAGATATAAAAGAGAGAAGTGAACAGAGACACATGGGAACCTGATACCACCAAGAAAGCAGTGCCTGCAGCACAGCGTGTCCTTTGGACCTGAGGTTCCTGCGCTGAGATGCTCCCAGACCAAGGGAAGATTGATGCCATGGGCCTTCCTCCAGAGCTGACAGAGAAAGTGTTCCCCTGGAGCTGACGCCCTGAATTTGGACTTGTAGCCTACTAAACTGTGAGATAATAAATTTCTCCTTGTTAAAGCCATCCACTTGTAGTATTTCTTTATACCAGCACTAGATAACTAAGACAATTACCTATATAAGACCAAACAGTCCACCATTACTTAAAAACAAAGATGAGAATCTAAGGGGACAGGGAAACTAGATTAAAGGGAAATGGATAACCAGAATGCAAATAATGAGAATGTTCACACAAATGTTCCAAATATAATCAATGTCACTGAATGACTTGTGTAGAAACTGTTGAATGGGAACGTAAACTGCTGTGTAAACCTTCCTGGGGAAAAAAAAAAAAAAGTGATAGCTGCCAACTTGAGGAAGAAAAGTTCCAAAAAGAGGACACAAGAACTCAAAAAGCATAGTAATTTGGGATCATTTTGCACAAGAAGTGTGTTTGCCTTAATTGCTCCCAAGGCCTTCCAGTCTTAAGGGACAGTTGCAGTATTGGGTGTTCTTAAGAATGACAACTGTAGATAGGAAGAAGCAGTTCTTCAATCTTCAAAACTATTTTCATTTTGAATATAAAGTGTTTGTTTTAAATGTTGATACTAAGTGTTCAGTAACAATGAGCTGCAGTTGGCATTCCCAAGCAAAAGGTGATGTCAAGCCCTATTCAGTGAAGCAGCCAAAGGCAGGAACATTCTTGTCTAGCTGGTCACCTGATGCTGAAGTTTCTGTTTTAAAGGCCAATAATTAAAGAATTTGGGACTAGCACAAGAATCAAAGAGCAGTGGGATGAAGACAGTAGGCAGCACACACACAGACACACATGAAGGTAAGAATGGAGTAAATGAGCACCCATGCGGAAAGGATGGTTTGACTATCAAATCAGTGGTGCAGGGACAATTGGCTAATTGCTTAGAAAGTCATAAAATTACATCTCTGCCGCATAGCAATACAACTAAATAAGAGTCTAATGTATATTAAAGAGTTACATGTAAATCAACAAAAACTGGAAAACAACATCCAACAATAGATAATTGGTTAAATTGTGGTACATCGATACTATAGATAACTAGCCATTAAAATCATGTTTTAGAAAAATATTTAATGCTCATGATATACATTATTAAGTAAAATAGTGGCTACAAAAAAAGTATATAGCTTATGATCTCAAATTTGTAAACTAAATTCCCACAATGTATATGGGAGTATGCACCCTCACACAGACACACACACACACACACACATCTGGAGTGTTTTACTGCTTTGTTTTTACCAAATGTTCCACAACAAAGATTATTTTTATAATGATAATGTTATTTATAAAATTAATCTATGATGACTCTAATATTAGAATAATTTATTTTAAAATAATTTCTTTGGTAAAAGAAAGTATAAACGAGTTTGGGGAGCATATCCCCTGAAGGCTGGGAGTCCAGTTGGCCGAGGAGCCCTTTTTCCTAATACTCCCCCACAAAACAACTGAACACGAATTTACAAACTCTTCTGGAACCTGACACCATGTGTAGCCTGTACTTCTCTGGGGAGGAAACCTGCTGGCTCAGGGCTGGAAATCTGCTCCTGTGGCTGGCCGTGAAATAGTGCACGAGTGGCCCAGGTGATCTTACCTCCATTTCCAGGAGAAAAAATAAATGGTTAGTGTTTTCTCAATTAAAATTCTTCTCCTATAAAATGTTCTTACAACTTTTGATGCCTGCAGTTACTCTATTAGAATCTAGTATGAGACTTTATCATATTTAGTCCTGATATATATTTCACTTTAATGATACACATATATATTTAGTACATCACCATTTCAGTACGCGCAGGTTCTCGAACGAATGAAGACTACGACAGCCTGGGTCCCTGTGTTTTTCACAAGTTCTCCAGGTGACTCTGAAACACATCAGCTTGAGACCCACTCTTGTTGTGTGTTCTAAAGTAGTCAGGCTCAAACTCAGCTGTAATTAGAATCACTTGTGCAGCTTTTAACACTCCCATTGCCTAAACCACACCCCGTATCACTTAGCTCAGAATCTGCAAGTGTAGCCTGTGTATCAGTATTGTTTAAGCTCTCCAGGTGATTCCAATGTGCAGCCAAGTCTGAGAATCAGTGCTCTAATGAGAGCAACCAGATACACAGGTGCTGCAGTTCCGGAACCTGAGAAACACAGCTCTGCTAAAAGCGCCCTGTCTGAACGACTTTATGGTCTCTGTCTCCATCTGCTGGCCATTCTGTCACATTGCTACAATTCACCTATACAATTTGAGTATCCAAGACAACGCAGCTTTTTGTACTTTGTTTGCAAAATAATCAAAAAGAACCGAGAGCTGAAATTTTATAAAAAATACACAATATTCTATTGTAAATAATATGAAGGTCTAAGAGTTATAAAATGATTTTATACCCCACATGTACCAAGATTATAAAAACGAGGAGGAAAAAGGTAAACTGTAAGATAGTATCTTTAATGATTTTCCCAAGGAAGTGGAGACACACCTCTCTGGGAGTCATCCGAGAGCTCCTGGCACATGTGTAGACTTTGAAATAGTGTATTTAACATTATAATAAAATTTTACATTTGGAAAACAAAAGACAAAGGCTCTTCAATCTTTTATTCTCTTAATACAAAATAACAAAAAAGTTTCAAATATTTTCATGTAATGATTAAGTTCGCTGGCATTGGAATCAAACAGCCTGGTTCAAGTACAACTCTGCTACTTCCTAACTCTGTAGACTCTTTCAGGTCACTTACACTGTTTTTTGGTGACTGTATCTGTAAAATGGGGATGTTAATAATAACTTCAACAGAGACTGTTGTGGGCCGGAAGTGCAGTAATGAATTTAGGAGCCAGGTGCAATGCTTGGCAAGAAAAGGCAGCTAGTAACTGTTAGTTATTACTACTGTGATTATGCAGAAGACAGACCCTATCTATCAGGTACCAGTGATGCTTGGGGGAGGAGGTGGTAGTCCTACTATACCTGGCACATCCTTTCTCCACCCCTAACCCCTGGCAACCACTGACGTATTCTTGTCACCATAGTTCTGCCTTTCCCATAGTGTCATATAAACAGAATCAAACACTGTGTAACCTTTTAAGACTGGCTTCTTTCATTCAGCATAATGCCTTTGAGATTCCTCCACGTTGTTATGTGTTATCAGTAATTAATTAACGTTCATTCCATTGTATTGATATACCACCCTGTTTATCCACTCACCCACTGAGGGAAGTTTCAGCTGGTTACTGGATTGTGGGGAGGCACGGGGAGGGGAGAAGGTTGCAGAGTTGGTACTTGGGGAGCTCAGGGCAGTAGCTCTTTACCGACCTGTAAGGAACTATTTCAGCACTTCAGCTACCAGTGCAGTTTTACCAGTGCAAGCTGGCTCAACATCTGCTCTGCTTACAGCTTGCTATAAATGCCAACTTGACAAAAACAGGAGACTGGGTGCACCCTACTTACATTAATTTATTATAAAGGAAAAATAATTCCCAGAGACACAATATAAATAGCCGCTGCTGAGTCGACTCTGACTCACGGTGACCTTATGTAACAACAGAACGGAACTCTGCCTGGTCCTGTGTCATCCTCATGATCGCTGGCAGGTTCGAGTCCATTGTTGCAGCTACTGTGTCAATTCATCCCACTGAGGGTCTCCCGCGCCCTACTGGCCCTCTACTTCACCAAACATGATGTCCCCCTCCAGCAACTGATCCCTCCTGATGACGTGTCCAAAGCAAGTGAGTCAGACAATGGTCTGTTGTGATCCATAAAGTTTTCATTGACTAATTTTCGGAAGCAGATCGCCAGGCCCTTCTTACTAGTCTCTTAGTCTGGAAGCTCTGCTGAAACCTGTCTACCCTGGGTGACCTACTGCTATCTGAATTACTGGTAGCATAGCTTCCAGCATCACAGCAACACACAAGCCACCACAGTATGACAAATTGACAGATAATACCTAAATCGATTTTTTTTTCTCTGAGACTAAACACCCTGCACAGCACGCCTGCCGGTCTGCTTGGTCTATACTACAACCTGGCTCCTTAGCAGCTGGTGGCACAAGTTAGAGGTTCCAACCACCAAGACCACAGCCAACGCAGTGGAACCACTTTCTTAAGTGGCTGAGCTCTTTGAAAGAACTTTAAATAGCTGCTAACTCATTCTAAATAAATATTGGGTGGATTGTTTCTGCCCCTAAGAGTAAAGCCCACATATCAGGTGCTTGAGCACAGGTCCTCCTAGTACCACAATGGACATCTGGAGAGTATGGTGCAATACTCAGTGATGTGTTAATCTGAGCAGTACCACTTGTGATCCAGTTGAGTCTAAATGAACGGTCAGGATATCTTCTAAGTAGCCCATGATGGCCCTTTTGGCTGTGTCTCCAGCCAGTGCCTGGATGCTGCCTACGTACTCCAGGGCCGCCTTTACCATCTGGTCTCTTTCCTGTGAGCTGTGGGGTGTTCCGATGCCATCTCCTTCGGCTCCTGATTTTAAAAACTGTAGGATATAGGACCGGACCATGTTCCCATCCTGTTCAAGGGCTTCTTTGATGCAGGGCAGGTCTGAGGCACTGGCCAAGCTCAAGAGGTGAATCAGTGCCTGGCAGATTTGGGTCCGGAGGCTGGCACAATACTTGAATTCCAAAAAGTCTGTGGTGTCTTCGCTCTTTTGTAAGGCTGTGACCAGTGCGTTCCAAATCCGCGTGTACTGCTCAGTGGACCCATACTGCTCTCGCTTGCCTGGGATGGAAAGGGCAGTGGCAGATTTGATGCGTACTTTGAAGTTCTTGCATGATGTCACAACCGACGTTAGGGCATTGTAGGCCTGGGAGGTCCACGAGGCTGTTCCTAGAAAGGATCCATAGTCATTAAAACAAGTGAAGGCTTAGACGTAAGTGGGGGCACAGGGACGGAAGGAAGCATATGCACTTGTGCTCAAGTCAATCGTTTTCTGTTTTCATTCTTACAACACTCCTATAAGATCAGGGTGGTGAGTGACTAACTGTGGGATCCTGGGTAAACGGTGGTGTACCTGACCCCCAGGCCTTCCTCTTTCCCTAGATCAGCCAGCTACCCTAAATAGGTAGCCTTTGATGACTTAGAAAAAGGCTTCTTTTTCCCCTTTGGGAAGATGCTGTCCTGGGAGGGGCAAGGTTTGGTGGGAGGAGCATGGACTGAATTGTAGCCCCACCTGTTCTCTGAGTTGAGTGCTTCTGAGCAGTGCGCAAGCTATACAACCGCATGTGGCAGCCTTGGTCATGATGGCAAAAAAAAAAAAAAATCCCCTCCCCTTCCCACTGGAAGAGCATCCAGACACTGCTCTGGCCATACCAACTCATGCATTTTATTCCAAAGAAAGAGAAAACTTCTAATTTTGAGAAGATGTGAGATTTCTGTGTTGTCTCTCTTCCTGTAGGCCCCAGGAAATCAGCCTCCTTTTCTCACCAGTTACCACTACCCACTCCATTGTGGGGTGTCGTTATTCAAGATGGGCAGTGGCAGAGCAGAATGCGGCTTCCCTAACTCTCCCAGCCCTTCCCAACTGTTTTGTTGCCTCCAAAGACAGCTAAGCAGGCCCTTTCCATTCTGTGGATGTTACTGCCATTTACAGCAGGCCGCCGTTAGAGGTCCTAGAGTCTCGCACTCTGTCCCAATCACCGTCCTTAGTCTGTTTCCTGACAGCTCTGCCACTGGATTCTTTGTAGTCCATCAAACCTTCCGCCTTCTTAAACCTCCTACCTTCCCCCAGTCATGCACCTCCCTTTCTTTAGGTCAGCTTCTCTCTCTCCAGTAACAGAAGGCAAGGGTCAGACAGGGTGAGGTAGGAAACAAGGTTGTGGTTCCCTCGTTTCAAGGACTTCTTGGCTCTCCAGAAGGCAGACATCTACCTCAACGAGCTCCAACCCCGTGTGGGATAGGTCACGTCAGGTTATTTCCTCACTGGAAGAAGCCGTGAGGTTACTTCTCTACCAGGTCCTGGCTGACTGGTCAGCCTGGACACTTTCAGAAATAAAGGGGAGCAGAGTGAGAGTCCCCTAACTTGATGCATACTCTGCTGGTTCAGAATGATTATCTCCTTTCCAGGAACACGCACTATGAATCAAATCTTGTCACAGAGACAAATGTATAAGACAAATGCTGGCATTTAAAGTACATGGGATTTGGAGGTTATGACCCAGAAGCCTAAGCAGCTATTAGCCACTGAGTGATACATCAGTGTGTACATTAATCAGAGACAGATGTCCTCCTTACAGTAGCTTTCTACTTCTCTACCAAGGGCTCACATAGGATTTTCAACTTGCACCCTCTCTATTTCATGCTAGTTTTTTCCTTTATTTTATCTCTACCCATCTTCCTATCCAGAGGCAACCACTGTTAATAATTAGGCTAGTTTCCTTTTAGTCTTGTTGTTTCCTATTTATTGAGATCATACTGTAGAAAACTTCACATCCTGCTTTAGTTTGCTTAACATCAAAAGTACTTTCCCATATTACGAGAAATTCTTGGTAAACGTCATTTTAAATGACAACAAAATATCCCATTAAATATAATACACACACACACACACACACACACACGTATATAACAAATAAGGAAGACAGAAAAAGAACTGATGCCTTTGAACTGTGGTGTTGGGGAAGAATACTGACTATATCATGGACTGCCAAAAGAACAAACAAATCCTGTCTTGGAAGAAGTACAACTAGAATGCTCCTTGGAAGCAAGGATGGTGAGACTGCGTCTCACATACTTCGGACATGTTATCAGGAGAGCTCAGCCCCTGAAGAAGGACATCATGCTTGGTAAAGTAGAGGGCCAGAGAAAAAGAGGAAGACCCTCAACAAGACCGACTGACACAGTGGCTGTAACAATGAGCTGAGGCATAACAATTGGGAGGATGGCACAGGACTGAGCAGTGTTTGGTTCTGTTGTACATACAGGGTCACTATGAGTCGGGATTGACTCAACGGCATCTAACAACAACAACAACATATAATTATTTATTAACCATTCCTCTAAAGTTGGGCATTCAGTATGTTACCACTGTTCCTAATACTGTAATACACACCACTGTGACAAGCATCTTTAACAACAATGTAGACTGGCGTGTGCTATCCAAAGAGGTCCTCCCCCAGAAAGGAGGAGGAAACTTTCTTACCTAGTGGAAGAGCAGGATTTTTAAATACGTTTCCCAATGCATAACAGGCATTCCAGCGGACTTTCATGGCAGCCTCAACCAAAACAGTAGAAATTAGGGCCCGGATAGCCTCCTCGATGACTTCGGTAAATCTGGGGTTTTCCGTATGAGATGGCTGCAGAAAATGAAGCAAATTTCCAAGGGCCCGAACTGCATTACTTTTTACCTAGAATAAAATGTAAAAGTTTTTGAAACTTGTTTTGCCAGAAATGTTTCAGAAAGTAAAATTTCAGCTTTAAAAGAAGCCCTAAGTCCTAGACTTCTTAAAGCCAGATGGCTAATGAAAAATGCGTGCTGTAAAGTTGACAGTGATCCACTATCTGCAAGTTCTCGGAACTCTGCAAAGTCTTGTCTGGTGACACTGTGAACAATCCTACAAAAGCTCCTCTCCCTGATTTTTTTAGTGCTTAACTGGACCTCCGAGAACATCCAGTCCATCTTCCCCATTGTATGGAGATGGCTGTAAGGCCCAGGGACAATAGGACAATGCTGGTTCGCAGCAAGACTAGGAGTAGAAGCTAGACTTTTCTACTAAAGATTCTCTACCCTTGCAGCCTATTAGAATCATCTTAGGAATTTAAAAAAAAGAAAAAGAAAAAAAAAAATCCCAGGCCCTAACCCCAGAAAATCTGCTTAAATTAGTCGGAGGTGGGCTTCCCAGGTGATTATCAGGTTTTCAGTGCTTGATATGGGCCATATATTGTGCTATGGGCTTTAACATGAGTCCAGTGAGGTATGTGTAACTATTTCCACATTACAGATGAGAAAACTGAACCTCAAGAAGTTAAATAATGCAGCAAAGGTCTCCTAGCCAGGATTTAAATCCACATCTATCTGATCTCAAAGCCCAGGTCTATGTTTTTTAAACTCATTTGTGTAACAGGAGTTATTCAAAGCCAAGGGCTCATCTTTCTGACTTGCCAATTCTACGTAAAGATTTTTTTGGGGAAAAATATAGATTAATATTAATCTATCTTAATTAATGTTAAAACAAACATGGATATATTATGGCGTAGTATTACAATGGGCATTGTTTGTTTTCACGAAACAGGAGACAGTAAAGAAACTGTACAGGTGTAGGGTGGCCCTTTTATATCCCCAGAGTATATCCTCAATCTCCTTGGAATAGGGGTAAATTTGGTAGGACAGTTTGAGGAACATCACATCACATGCTGGGATAAAACTATAATACACTAAATAGCTAAATGAGAAATACTAGGTTTTGTTGTGAGTCTACCTTATCTTTATCCTTGGATGCTTCTATAGCTGATCGCAACATTTCCAAGAGCAGGAGACCAGAGAACTCTTCCTGGAAACTTGGGTCTGGAGTTTCCCTATTCCACCAAAAGCAGGCAAAACATGTAAAAGGTAAAATCCGTTTAAATACATATGTATAAAAAATACATTCGCTTAGTATAGCTATAAAAACTTCAGGAAAACGGCTCAACAAACCTCTTCAGATTATACCAAGGATTTACAGTTTATACCTTTTGACCCGGTAGGTCCACATCTAGGAATGTATGCAAAAGGAATACCTCAAAATGGAGATTTCATGCACAGAAATGTTCACTGCATATAAAAGCTTAATACTATAAACAAGTTAAATGTTTAACAATAGGAGAATGATTAAATAATTATCACACAGGCATAGATAGTGCAATGTTAAATAACAATTAAAAGTCCAAAGAACAGGAGAATGCTTATACGTATTCTATGACAGAGTCAACAAAAAGCAGGCCACTTGTGTATCAATAACAACTGCCTTCGGGGAGGCGAACTAGGAGGTCAGAATAGGAGAAAGCCTTTACACTAACATCCTTTCGCATTGTTTAAAAAAAATATTTTAAACCCGTGGATATATTACTTAAAAAAATATAAACACTATTTTTAAAAAAGTAGGACAACAATTACTAAGGTTTTAGCTTTCCACTTTTACGTTTTCCACATTTTCCATAATGTGGATATATTGCTTAGAGCAACACACAGTGTTATACTATTATATATATATATATTAATATATTAGAGCCCCTGGGTGGCACAAATGGTTAAGTGCTCAATTATTAACTGAAAGGTTGATGGTTCAATCCCATCCAGAAACCTGGCAATCTGTTGAAAACCTGGCAATCAGCCTTGAAAACCCTATGGAGCTGTTCTATTCTGCACACATGGAGCCACCATGAGTTGGAATCTAACAGCAACTAACAACTTAATATATTCCTAAATATTAAGAGTAGCTTGTTAAGACTATTACTTGAGAGGATATAAAACAAAGCAGGAAGGCTGACTACATAAATGTGGGAGAATTACTGCTAATTCTTTTATGTTAAGCCCTAAGATATCCTCTTGGGACCTCAGCGTCAGAAGTCACCCCTAGGAAACAAGCTGAGCCACTTACATGTTGATAATCAGAGTGTCTGTCAGGTTCCCCAGGGACCAGGCTGCTTTGGCCCGGACATTCAGAGACTTGTCTTGAAGTGACATCAATATGGCATTTGCAGTGTCTGCAACAAATATGACATCCTAGAAGATAAAACAAAATACTGTAGTTGCTTTAGGAGTTCACACTGGTATCTTTGAAATTCTCAAATTTATTTTCAGATAAAGCTATAACCCTTTACCACGAATTTCTACTTGGAAATAAAAATTCATTTATTCAACCAATCTACTGATCTTCTAGTTTATTATAATTTGGACACTCATTAAAATCCCAGGGGAATCTCTCCTACAATTTTGGTATGAGATTATGGATTTTGCTCTTATGAATATCTTGTAACCTGGTGCATGGTAAGGAACAGTATAAATCCAATCCCCAAAATGTGGGGATAGATCCAGTCCTCACATTCCCACTTCATCCTCAATGCCAGCTGCTCACACAGCATTCTCTCTTCTACCCTCTCTTCTCTGGATCAGAGCTCACAAGTTAAAAGGACTTTGTCCTTCAGACTGCCAAACAGGCAGACGCCAGCTGCAAGCTGGGGGAACCCACATGACACCCTTACTTTCTGACCTGCTGGCTCCTAATGCCCTGTGGAGTTCAATAATTTGCTGGAATGACTCGCAGAAATCATGGACAGTAAACTACACTTATGGATACAAATGAATACACACATAGGGTGAGGTCTGGGAGGGGTACCAGCGTGGAACTTCCATGTCCCAAAGGGACATGCTACCCTCCTGAGACCAGATATTCTCACCAACCAGGAAGCTCACCTGAGCCTTAGGGCTCAGGGCTTTTTACTGGCCTCACCACGTGGTCATGATAGGTTATATCATACCGCCTGAGGCTAGTCAACATCAGGCTGCCACGTGGTCCCTCTTGAGGTCTGCTCAGCCCCCACTCATTAGCCTCAGATGTGATCCAGCTCTCAGGAACCAAGAATAAAGGCCAAATTGCTTTCTGCATCTCACATCTGGCCTGTGATAGCTATCTTTGAGTTTTGTGCTTAGATTGATTTCCACCTCAGTAAACAATCTTCTGACAATGAAATGCATTCCTTAGGTACACTGTATTGATTATATACTTGTGGGTGAGATAAGTGTGAAGTAAGAGTGAATGAGAAAATAATTTCCTTCTAAGTAAAAGCTATATCAATTCTCCAAAGTCTTACTATCACATAGCAATGTCCCATTTCATTTTTCTTTAATCATGCAATAATTTAAGCATTTACTGGGGCACTAAGGGAGCCAGGGAGTGTGCTAACTAAAAAATAAAAGAATTACAGGCATTACTATATTTTAGTAGCAATTAAGAAAACCAGATTACAAAGCAATTTAATTTTCTTTTACTGTCCAATTTAGGAGCTCCACAGACATCAAAAAAAGCAGTGATATGGATTATAAAAGAGGCAGAGAAGAGCTAAATAGACTAATTCTGACCTGTCTGAGACAGGGAAAAAGCACGTAGACTCCAAGGGCCCGGGAGGTTGCAGCTTTCACCAAACGGTTCTTATTGTCGTTCAGCCCGAGCAGCAGCGTGATGCATAGGATCTGCCTATCATTCTCCAATGAGGAAGGTTGACAAAGGAAAAATGAGAATGAAATAGCCATGAGCCACTGTCTTCAACATGTGATCAAAACATCTGGATTTGAGTCCATATTCAGGAGCTGAACACAACTGTGACCTTGAGGCTACCTTTGGTAAAGAGCAAACGTTCAAATCAGATTCAGCTATCACCTGAGCACACACTCTGTAAAGGGCACACATAGTATCTGTTATCACATTTAATCTTTGCAACCTTCTACTTCATTAAAGCAGCGCTCTTTATAAAAGCTCATTTATATAATAAGAAAAACAGATGCAAATACCATTTAAGACTGAAGAAAATGAGCTGTTTGATATGTGTTGGGTACCAGGCTAAGTATTTTCACATACTTTATTTCTCATGTTATCCCCATTTTATAGACAGCAACACTAAATTTCAGAGAAGTTAACATAATCCAATCAAAATGGAAAAGCTAGGATTCAAAGCTAGGTCTTTCTAACTCTCAACTATAAAATCTTTCTGAACCCTCCCTGACTTTAAAACTTCAAGTACTACTCCCGCTTCTATCATCTACCTTCTAAAGCACAGGGAGAAAAATCTCTCTGGAAACATTAAAGTTTAAGTTTTTCCATTTGCTGCTCCCCACTACCCTCACTCCACTCTCAAATAGAATAAGCACCTTCTCCTCAGAAATGATGTTGAAGACTGGTTCAAAATGAAAAAGAATCAAACTCAAACTCTGATGCTTGGAAGCATCATTTAATGATGAACAAGTGTCCCTAAAGTTACCGGCAGAACGCTGAAGGCCTCTGGCAAGATGGAAGACAAGGCATCACAGGCGCTCGCCTGCAGAGTTGGGTGTTCTGAATTCTGGAGGGCTCTAGGTAAAGGGCCATTCAGCATCATAGTCCAGAATGTCACCACCTGGAACAAGAGGCACAGCTAAAATCCAGCCCACAAGACAACAGGCAGACACACTTAACACTAAGCCTATCAGAAGTGATTGTAGCAATGGAAAGTTTCTCCTTAAAGTAATGGCTTTCTGTAAATGCTTTCACTGGTTCTTCCTCCACAGAGATGAAAAGAACTTTAGAAAACAACTAGTTGAATCCTTTCATTTTACTGATTAGGAAACTACAGATGATGAAGTTAAGCAGCAACAGTGAGAATAATAATGAGGATGACAGTAACAACAGCAGCTAATGTTTTTCTGAGAACTTACTATATGCCAGCCACTGTTCTAAGTGCTTTATACATATCAACTCATTTTAATCCTCAGCACAACTAAATGAAACATTACCCGTTTTTCACACAAGGAAACTGAGGCGCAAAGAGATAAGGTAACCTGCTAATTGGCAGCAGCAGAGCTGGACTAAAATCCGTATCAACTGACACCCAACTAGAGCTCAGAGCACAGGGATCAGGGTCACAGAGCAACCCAGAGGCTGCGTGCACAGGATCCTGAGGCTGTGTGCATGGGATCCTGAAGCTGTGTGCACAGGATCCAGAGGCAGAGTTGAGGATCAAGTCCCTCAGCTGCTGCTTTCTGCCTCTGCGACCTCAAGTGAGTCACCTGGCCTGTCTCAGCTTTAGTTCCTTTTCAATAAAACAGGGAAAAGGCATCTACTTTGCAGAGTTTGTGTGATAATTAAATGTAATATTGTGTGTAATGTTCCTAGCACACTGTGGGCACTCTTAAACTGAGTACTAGGCTCTGTTTTAAGCATCCTGAAGAATCATCTCACTTTAAAACCACTCAAGGTACGCAATCTGAGTAGCATCTTTAACAGTTTCCTCCCCATGACCAAGGATGCCTTATAAAAAATCTGGAATTTATGTTCATTTGCAAATCTGTCTTCGGTTTTGGTGTCTCCAGTTTCTGCTCCATGGACCCCATCCTGGATTTTGCTGTGTAGCCTATGGGCCAGTTCTGTCCTCCCACCAACCCCAGGTCCTGGAAGCCTAGTTTCGGCCCTCCCTGCCCCGATCCAGGAGAAGAATGTTGGCAGAAGATGTGGTTGCCAGCCTCTAAGAGGGCCCACAGTAATTCTTGCCTCCCCTGTGCAGTCTCTTCCCACATGGAATACCGCTGACCTGTGTAATCAATAAGATGCTGAAGAAATGACGGTGTGAAACTTCCAAAGCATCCATGACCACAGCATCCACCTTGTGCTCTCTCTCTCTCGGCTCACTTACTCTGGAGGAAGCCAAGAGGACACTCAAGCAGCCCTATGGAGAGGTCCTCATGGGGAGGAACTGAGTGGGTTTCCTGCCAAAAGCAGCACGAATTTGCCAGGTACTGAGTGAGCCACCTTGGAGGAGGATTCTCCAGTCTCAGTTGAGCCTTCAGACGACTGCAGCCCCAGCCAACATCTTGACTACACCCTCCTGAGAGACCCTGAGCCAGAAACACCCAGCTAAGCTGTTCCTAATTCCTGACTCACAGAAACTGTTTGAGATATAGACTATTTTAATATAGACTATTTTAAGCTGGTAGGTGTTAGGGCACCCAGCAGCTCCATGGAAGAAAGGCTTAGTAAACTGCTTACATAAAGATTAGAGTGAAGAAAACCCTATGGGAGCAGTTCTACTCTGTAACACATATTGTTAGATGGCAGCTAACAATAACAACAAGAGGTTTTAGGATAATTTATTACTCAGCAACAGATAATTAACACAAGAAGTGTATCCACTTTTACAGATAAAAAAAAGCCTGAATCTGAAAGGCTTGCTCAGTCCCTTGACTAGCAAGGGGAGAAGTTTGGATTCAAACCCAGGACTGTCTGATAGCAAGGCTCAAATCATGACCCTGTGAATGGTGACATCTCAGCTTTAGTGGCAGTCTAAGGAAGGGACTAGGGCTAGGGGATTTTTATTTATTTTGTTGTTGTTGTTGAGAATATACACAGCAAAACACACCAGTTCAATAGTTTCTATGTGTGCAATTCAGTGACACTGATTACATTCTTCGAGTTGTACAGCCATTCTCACCCTTCTTTTGTGAGCTGTTCCTCCCCCATAAACTCACTGCCTCCTGATCTTTCCTATCTAATCTTTCGAGTTGCTGTTGTCAATCTGATCCCGTATAGAGAGTTCCGCAAGGCAGACATTTTTTATCAGTTAAGCTAAACTATTGTTTGGTTTTAAGAAGACTTTAGAGGGTATTTTTGGTTTTAGATTTGTTATCATTAAGGTGGTGTGTCAACTTGGCTGGGCCGTGATTCCCAGGGGTTTGGCAGTTATGATGTAGTTTGACAGTCATATAATGACGTGATCACTTCCATGGTAAGATCTGAGATAATCACCTCCATGATGGGATATGCTGTGAGTAGCCAATCAGTTGAAAGAGAGCTTCCTTAGGGGTGTGGCCTGCATTGACTATAAGTGGACTTTTTGGCAAGGCTCATGGGCTTTTGCTCACTCTGGATCCTACAGCTGGCTCCTGTTCATCTGACCTCCAGTTCTTGGGACTTGAGCTAGCAGCTTACCTGCCGACCTTGGGATGCATCAGTCTTTGCAGCCTGTGACCAAGAGCCCTGCTGTCTCACCTGCCGAGCTTGAGTTCGCTAACCCTTGTGGCTATGTGAACCAGGAGAAGCCTCCGGCCTCACCCACAGACTTGAGACATTCCAGCCTCTACAACTGTGTGAGCCATTTTCTTGATATAAACCTCCCTCTCTATATATTTATATGTGTTACTGGTTTTGTTTCCGTAGAGAACCCAGCCTAAGACAAGGTTTAAAGATTATCTCAGGGCAAGAGTTTCAGGGGAGGGCTAGAGATTCTTAATTCACTGCAAGGATGATGGAAGTTGTGAAGGGAAGATGTAAGATGAGGGGGAAGGAGGGAGAAAACATCACTGATGCTGAGTTGATTTTGCTTTTGGCACCAGGTAGAAGCCTTTTTTGGTGGATTCACATGTCCCTTTACCAGCAAACTGGCACAGTGTGGGGACAACAGAAACAAGCAGAGAACACAGGAATTTAGGAAGTATCATGGGCAGGTTAAGGGAATTAACATTCATTGAGTACTACTATGTGCAACATCTTTACATTTCACCCAATCTTCCAACAGCCCTGTGAAATAACGATTATGATTCCTCTTTATAATGAGGAAACTCACATAGCCATGAAGTGGTACTCCCTAGATTCGATCCCATGCCTTCTGACTCCAAGTCCTTGGTTCTTCCCACCAGTCTAGTCTGCCTTTTGGGCATGCTGCATAACCAAACTAGGCTGGTTTTAGGTGAAAGAAATATTGGTTTTCCCACTGCTGGCTGTACATAATTCTACCACATACTGAATTGCAAATAAACTGAAAAGCAAATAAAACCTATTCATGCTAGTTTCACATCATCCTAAATTATAAACTATCATTTTTGTTACTGGAAGAAACCATGCCATCTACTCCACTTTATCACTGAGCTACAAAATAAAGTTACAAGTGAAGGACTAAAAAAAGAGAAAACTATGAATTCACATTTACTTACCAAAAGGACTGGCACTCTCTGATCAGGTGCTATGGAAGAATCTGGTTTGTACTGTTGTATTAAGCCTGTACCCAATTCTTCCAGAAGCTGCCAAGATAAAAAAGAAACAGATTATCAAGGCAAAGTACTAGAACAATGGAGATTATAAACAATTTCACTTTAGTTTGATGATCACCTCAAATCAAGGGAAAAAAGAATTTCCAACTGATTTTCTTTCATTCTTCAGTAACTCCTATCTCAGAGGCATTCTTTCCAGGAGCAAAATCGCCAGCTATATATTCTTAATTTACTACCAAGTCAGTTCTTCGGGTTTATATGTACAGCTGGAGATGGAGGAAATATCTGACTTCCTTACCAGAAACATTATCAGTACAAGTATTTGTATTCAAACCTTCCCTGGGAAACCTCAGAACTGATGGACATACAGCAGAGGGAAGAAATATAAAGTGAAGAGGAAAAAAAGCATGTAGCTTTTAAGAAGGTATTACCTTTGCTCCATGAAGCTGAATGGATGGATCTGCTTCCCCCATGCACTTGCAAATCACCTCTCCAAGCTCCATCAAGTAGACCTGAGCCATTGAAAAGTAGCCCCTTGCCAGATGAGCCAACACCTGCCAAGAGAACAGAGGCAGGGGATTAACCCCATGACCTGAATTCAGGGCTGCGATATCCACAAGTGTTTCAATATTTCAAAAACCACTCATACTTAACGAGGGCTATAATCTGATGAGGAATGAAATGAAGAATGACTATATTATTTGTTTCATGATTAAAACCAATTAACTATAACAGACAATTTGATGGTGCTTTGCATTTTGTAAAATGTTTTTCATTAATATCATCTCATTTGAGCCTCCAAACAATTCTTTGAGGTAGATACTGAATTTTTCGAGCTGAAAAAACTAAGGCTGAAAAGGTTAAAGAATGTATTTACTGTTATACAGAAATTAGTGGCAGAATTTAGGATGAAGCCCATGTCTTAGATCATATTTGAGTGTAGAAAAAGCAAACATTTTTATCTAGGGTTGTTTATTTCCTTTGAGGGAACAATTATTTTGTCTTCTCTAAGCAGATATAAGACCAGATAGAAGTTTATAGAAAAGTAAACGTTTAACTTTAATGTGCAGAAATCAACAAAGATTAATAGTACAATTTCTCCCAGAATTAACTGTTATATAATCTACTACACCCGTCACATAATACCTGAGATGACTAAAGTAACATGCAACAAGAACAAAAAGGAATGAATCTGACATTTTACAACCAATAACTTTTCAAAACAAAACAATAACAGAAACAAACCACCCACACCTAAAATACAACTCCCAAGTGATTTACCCATGACTTTACATTATTTTCATGTACTCACTCCTCACAATCATCCTATGAAGGAGATATGGTTACTTCTATTTCAAAAATGAGGAAATGAAACCTCCTACCTGTAGGGCCTCCAATCGCATGGGGGATGGTTCATAGGTACTTCCTGTTGCAGAGCCAGCCTCACTGCCCGAACAAGAGTCCTCCTTGGGCAGTACAACAATGGAAATGCAACATCGAACAAGCCAACAGGGCTCTGAAGAACTCCTTGGTGAGTTAATTGTGGTTTCTTCTAAAGAAGATCCTGAGGGGGCTTTCTTCCACCAACCAGGAAGGCTCAGATGAGGAGTTGCTGAACTGCTATTACTGAGTCCGGAAGAACAGGGCTGTTGTAAAAGTAGCTGGACTTCAGGTAAAGGTGCATGAGTGGACACTATGGCTCCCAAGAGTGTGAGGCTTGACACACGAACATTAACATCTGCCAAAGGAAACAGTAAGAACCTATCAGCATGGGATCATAGCTATCACACTAAGGATCATAATTGCCTCTGTAAGCAGTTAAGAATTACACGACCCTTGTTTAACCTAAATCTAATTAAACATCTAGACCTAACTTCCAGTTTCAACGAAATACCTGGGACAGAAGTATAAGTTAAAACAACACTGTGAAGAAACAATCAGACAAATCCAGAACGTGAGACATTCTATAAGACAACTGGCTTGGACTCTTTCAAAAATTAGTATCATGGGGGGAAAAGAAAGTAAGGGGACTACTCTAAATTAAAAGAGACTAAAGTGAGACAACCACTAAAAGCAATGCATGAAACATGAACGAATCTTAGTTTTACAAGAAAGCTATAGAAGACTTTTTGGGACATGTGGGGAAGTCTGAATGTGGACTAGATCTCAGATGATGATGTTGTTAGGTGCCGTCAAGTTGGCTCCAACTTACAGCCACCCTATGTACAACAGAACGAAACACTGCCCGGTCCTGCACCATCCTCACAGTCATCGCTATGATTGAACCCACTGTTGTAGCCACTGTGTCAATCCATCTCATGGAGGGTCTCCCTCTTTTTCGCTGACCCTCTACTTTACCAAGCATGATGTCCTTCTCCAGGGGCTGATCCCTCCTGATAGCATGTCCAAAGTATGTGAGAAGTAAACTCGCCGTCTCGCTTCTAAAGAGCATTCTGGTTGTACTTCTTCCAAGACAGACGTGTTCGTTCTTTTGGCAGTCCATGGTATATCTAATATTCGTTGCCAATACCACAATTCAAAGGCATCAATTCCTCTTCAGTCTTCCGTATTCGTTTTCCAGCTGTTGCATGCATATGAGGTGACTCAAGAAACCATGGCTTGGGTCAGGTGCACCTTAGTCTTCAAGGTGACATCTTTGCTTTTTAACACTTGAAAGAGGTCTTTTGCAGCAGAGATTTGCCCAGTGCAATGTGTCTTTTGATTTCTTGACTGCTGCTTCCAGGGGTGCTGGCTGTGGATTCAAGTAAAACGAAACCCTTGACAACGTCAATCTTTTCTCTGTTTATCATGATGTTGCTTATTGATCTGGTTGTGAGGATTTTTGTTTTCTTTATGGTGAGATATAACCCATACTGAAGTCTGCGGTCTTTGATCTTCATCAGTTAAGTGCTTCAAGTCCTCTTCAATTTCAGTAATAGTTAATACGACTATTATTCAAATTTACGCACCAACCACTAAGGTCAAAGATGAAGAAACTGAAGATTTCTACCAGCTTCTGCAGTCTGAAACTTGATAGTATGGAATCATTATTTTCTTAGGTGCGAGAACAGTATTGCATTTTCAGGAGATTGTCCATATTCTTAGGAGACGTGTGCTGGGGTATTTCGGGGGTGAAAATCATGTTTTCAATTTACTTTCAAATAGTTTAGGGAAAAAGTCATATATCCACACACATATACATATACGTAGAAAGAGAAAGCAAATATGACAAAATGTTAATAATCGTTAAATCTATGTAGAGGTACACAGATGTTCACTGTGCTGTTCTTTCAACTTTTCTGTGAATTTGAACATTTTAATAAATAAAAACTTACTGAGGACAAAGCCAGACATGTGAAAGGGACCTCTGAAACATGGTGACTCCCCTCAGTTTACAGATAATGAAAAGGTGAGCAGTGGACTAATAAGCCAGGAGACTTGGGTGGCTTTAATCTTACTTCCGTCACTAATGTGATGAGGGACCCTAAAGCAAGATTTTTCTTTCTGGGCTCCATTTTACACATTGGTGAAAGGAATGGACTGGGCTTAGTCTACATATTATCTCATTTGAGCCTCAAAAAATCCTATGAAATACTCTTCCTATAGGAGGAAACTAGGGTTCAGAGAGGGCCACGGCTACAAGAGGACAGAAATGGAACCCGGCTGGAGACCCTCCTTGGACTACCTCCAGCTAGCTCCAGTGCTCTTCTCACGATGGCACCAAAACATCCACACTTCCTTCTAGTTCTACAATTCTGACTGAAAAACTTAACTCATCACATTGTGTGGCCTGATCCTAAAGCTTACAAACGAAAGAAAAACAAGTATCTTAAAGGTAAGTGTTTACAGCACATATATAATACATGTGAGAGTAAGTTAGGAAATAACAGAAAATAAGACTCTGCCGTCAGTGGGAATGTGAAGGTCTGGGATTTTATCTGAACTTTAGAGGAGATACTGTTGAAGAAGTTAGGTTTTGTGTTCCACTTTCTCTTTCCAAAAAGAAGATGATATCTATTCATCCATCTATTCAGTCATCCATTATCCTCTACCTATATGTCTAAAGGGTATGAACTGTTATACATTGGAGGGGGGCCCCCTGCACTTGGCTCAGTCCTAATTCTAAAGGGACACTCTGGTTACTACACTGAAGCATCAAAAAGGTATTAAGCTTTACAATTCTCTATCTCACTTCCTTCCAGTAAAACCCACTAGGGCTTCAGGGGTCAAAAGTGGAGTTGTAGGAACAGCTGGTCCCCTCTATAGTCGTGGAGAATAGTAGAGATTTCTTAGAGCTGTAAATACTAGGTAAATGTCAGTTCACGTTCCTACTGCTCCTTTAGGATATGTATAAAGGTGAACTAATGTATGTGAAAATGCTCTGGATACTTTTTCTTATTAATCATCTAGATTTGATCGATATAAGGAAGCAATCAGTCTTAAATTTTTACTGTGATAGCTAGTTTTATGTATCAACTTGGCTAGCTTATAGGATCCAGTTATTTAATCAAACACTAATCGAGGTGTTGCTGTGAAAGTATTTTGTAGATGTGTTTAACATCTACAATCAGTTGACTTTAGGTAAAGGAGATTACTCTGGATAATGTGGGTGGGCCTCATCCAATCAGTTGAAGGCCTTAAGAGAAAAAATGGAAGTTTCCCAGAGAAGAAGAAATTCTGCTTCAAAACTGCAGCACTCATTTCTGCCTGAGTTTCCAGGTTGCTGTCCCACCCGACAAATGGCAGACTTGCCAACCCCCACAATTGAGTGAACCAATTCCTTACAATAAATCTCTTTATATGTATATGTATAACATCCTCTTGGTGCTGTTTCTCTGGAGAACCCTGACTGATACTAACCTTTGTGGCAGATATAAGGCTTTATTTGGTTCCAGACTTTGGTCAGCAGGCTGAGTTTCAGACGGTTGTAAGGTGCGTTTGATACTAAATTTGCGAGGCACTGCAAAACACAAATGACAGAACAGCCCATCAACAGGCCCAATTAAGCCACAGTCTAGAACAAAATTTTACAGCATTTAATTTAAAAAGAAGTTTCTGCTTTTATTCGAACATCAGTCCTTTTTTGGCGGGGGAAGGGGGTAAGATTTGTATTCTCACTGGTACAACTTAATACTAAAGATAAAGGAGTATTTTTAATAAATCACTTATTTGGACATACAGAGGTTCTAAGTAGGATCAGACAAGTAGGGACAGACGACCAAACAGGAGATTTTTAATAAAATTACTACTTATTTATATTCTTAAATCAAGTTACTTTTGGACAATGTAAAACATTATACAAAATTAAAACAGAGACACTCCTTTGGAACCCACAGATAACTTGACACACTTACCTTAATGATCTGAGTAAGGGTTTGTGATGATGACTCTGCCACCAAAGCTAACAAAAGACATCTGTGTAACTCTCTAATGCTGGAAGCGATCATTACAGAGAATGGAGTAAAAGCCCTTCTGTGGTCACTGGTATCTTCAGCAACAGAAAGAAACTGCTTTGAACCTTCCAAGATGGCAGATAAAACTTGCAGAGCACAGGCACGCGTCTGAAATTTCAGGAGGATTCACATCTGTTAGTTAAAAACCAGAAGTTGGACCCTGTTCTTATATATATATATTTTAATTTTCAAAGTATTTAGGATTATTTTAATAAGTAAAATAAAGGCGATGGGACTAGCTATCACATCTAAAAAAAAGTACCCATGAACTAGACCACTTGCAGCCCCCACCTGAAAAAAAAACCCCTTAAATCCCATTGCTGTCAGGCTTTCTTATAGTAAGGAGTAAGTCTTAGCTACACCATAGTAAAACAACATGAAATTCTGAGCTTGAGAACAGCTTAAAGATTAGGGGTCTGGTTTATTCAAGCATACAGCCAATTGAAAAGACAGAATTAAACAGCCCATGAGGTAGAAACAAATACGCCCATCTACAGTCTGTTTAATAGCAAACTTTGAGGACATTCTGCTTTATATTCAATTCTGAAGCATCTGTGAGTGCTCAGTGTTACTTAACTGAAATAGGATATTGGTTATTTTCTCCCAATGAGATAAAATCTATACAGAAGTTTGATACTGTAACAAATTACACTTGTTATAATTCTGATTTAATTTCCATTAAACCTCATTTACTATATCTTTGTTGTTGCAAAAATGTTATTTGCAATACAGGATCTGGTTTAAGTTCTGTTTCATTTATTCTTATATCGATATTTAATAAACTGCTTACCAGTTCTAATCATCCCTTTCAGCAGAAATTACTGATGCGCAAGCAAACCATAATAGGTGCAGCTCTCCAGAGAGCTCATTTGGTTGAGTAAGTTTTTACTGTCTGAATATTCACAATGATGGATGAGAGGCTTTTCAATCATATAAGCATCAGGCTTGTCCAGGAAACACGAAAGCATTTTTCCCTTTTTGCTACTTAAAAAGTGTAGCAGAAATCTTTGCTGAGGTAGCTCAGTCAACATTTATGTTCTTCTTTTTTATGTATGTTTGGTCTCTGAATATTTCTGGAAGGGAGATGTTTTGAAGAAGTCACTGCTGGGAATCAGTACCAGAGAAGTTTCAATGCAGGGCACCCGGGTGTCTGTCCTCTTCCTTGGCTCTGTCCAAGAAGTGATTATTCTTCACGTTTCAGAGTTAATTTCATTAGATCATACTCTCAAAGTTGATTGCCTTTTAGGAGGCAACTGAACACTGTCAGGGCCTTTAGATTTGGAGACATCAAGCAAAGGTCATCTGTCTCAAGGTCTTGGAAGGCCATATAAGAGAAAACCTAGACATTGAGTGTGTCTACGTATTCTAGATATAGAATGCCTACCATTCTATCACAGTTAAAAATACCACCCTTTTCATCCTCTTTTCTAGCTATGTTACTAATCATCTAGATTTTAATTTGTTTCCACATTTTATACTTCTCCAACAGAAATAATCATCAGGGAATTTGAAAATCAGGATAAAAATTCTCAAGGCACCAACAGAAAAGTCTGCCTTATACTTTGTTCCTTAGACCAAGTCTTGATAATACGTCTTCATAGTCTACCTTTGTAATACCAGAGAAAATCATATAGAAGAAATTCCTAAATTAGTCATGGGTTATTTTTATGGATAATTTGGTCTGTGTCTCCTGGACACATATAAGATGTGCTTTCTGAAGCACGTGTCCAACATGTAGGCATGTGACAATTTCCCAAGCACCATCACACTGCCAAATCCTAAAGGAAATTTCTAAGTTTTCACCTTCCCAATATCCATTTTAGCATCTCACATTTCAAGTTCCTAAAAGTAATCTCTGTCTATCGTTGCTGTCCTGACTGAGAGTCCAATCATCTTTTTCTCTTTCCATTTGTCTCCGGAAAATTTCTCAGGATGCTTGTGAAAAACGTGCTTCCAGATGAATCTACTATAGGTCACGTGAACGCCTACCATGAACTTCAAAGTATCATCACTGAGCACTTCAATAACAAGATATACCATTGCTGCCTTGTCATGTTTAATCCCGGCTAACAGAAACTTCAGCTATCCAGGTCTACATTCACAATGAGTATTCAAAAAGTTGAACACATGACCTTTAGACATGCCGCTCTTTTTATCTAGCTCTGATCAATCCAAAATGCTGTTTCATTCCGATTACATGAACTGGTACTTTTAATTTTTGCACATAACTCTCTACAAGTCTTTTTTTAAAAGTCTCTTACTGACATCATCCATCACAATACTTTGTTCTAGCATGTGTCTTGGTGCACAATTAATCACACTTTGGAGAGTCTGCAGAAGTATGTTCCAAGCCTTATTGTGGACAATAATCATCACACTTATTTACACCCTTCTAAACCAATATAGTGGTTAAGAGCTCCGCTGCTAACCAAAAGGTCGGCAGTTCGAATCCACCAGCTGCTCCTTGGAAACCCTATGGGGCAGTTCTACTTTGTCCTTCAGAGTCGCTATGAGTCAGAATTGACTCAATGGCAACAGGTTTGGTTTTAAACTAATATAGGGAAAAATCTGTTAAGTACAATCATTCCACTTACTATTAAATTGAACTGGCTGATTTCAATAATTCCTTTTCTCTCTCTCTCTTTTTTTTTAATCCTCTCTAAGAATTATGACTGGTTTTACCATTTCAGTAGGAACTTCATGTGGCTTTTATGCTGCATCTAGGACACCTCCAAAAGGAAATTCTGTATCTTTTTTTTCATCACAGTTCTTGTACTCAGTGAAGTAAAACGTTTTATTTGATCATTGTACTTCAAGCGAAAGTTTACAATTCAAGTAAGCTTCTCACACAAAAATCTATACATACACTGTCATGTGACCCTAACTGCTCTCCCAATACTGCGAACAGCACATTGCTCCTTTCCACCCGATTTCCTGATCCTCTCTGCCTTGTCATCTCACCTCCAGACAGGAGCTGCCCATTTAGTCTCATGTATCTACTTGAGCTAAGAAGCACATTCCTCGTGAGTATCATTTTGTGTCCTAGTCCAGTCTAATCTTACAGCAAAACATTTTTAAAAGGTATCCAAATCAAGGAGATGGATATGACTACCTTGTAATATGCAAAATTTCTCATGGCACTTTAAGTCGAATGCAAACACTTAAAGAAGATAAAGATACAAAAATTATTTCAGTGTAGTTTCCTAAGATACGACCTTATAACCTCTCTGTATTCATATCCCAAACCCCTGTGTTCCACATCCCCTCAGTCTGGGTAGGTGCGGTGTGGCGGCAATTTGGGTTGCTACTTGCTCCATGGCACCACCTCCTCGTCCACTGTCGGCAGTGGCCCCCAGCTAGCGGGTCTTCGAGTAAACTATAGTAGTTTTCCTCTCAATTACTACAATGGCTTCATTACACTAATTTAATTACCACCACTCATTTTCCATTTTTCTCCCAGGTTCTTATTTCATACTGATTCAGTCTATATGAAACATTTCTGCTGGTTTAACTACCTAGGATACTGAGCTTTTCCAAAGTACTCAGCATTTGAAATGCCCTACAAGGCATTCTGGTGTATAAATTGGGCTAACTTATTTTTCTTCACCATGAAGGGTTATCTAGAAATTTTCTTCTGTAGTAATTAGCTATTCAAGGAGATGATCATAGGCAGTTCCTATGCACGGTGAAGTATTACTCTTTTTTTCTAAAAAGGAATACCTTAAAAATACAAAAGGTATACTATTGGCCTAATTCAAACTATTCACTCTGAGAGGGCAGTTGGTTACCTGAAGACTCCAGATGCCACTCAGCATGACTTTCTATGCTCGTTATTATAAAGAGTACCTAAGTAGCAGATCTTTTCCTTACTTAAGAGGCTAACTTTGAGAGAGGAGTTAACATATCCAAGAAGAGGCAAATATGGGATATCTTGCTGTAGCTATCCACAACTGCCAAGTCACTTCTCTGTCATCTTTTTTTAAAAATAAGTTTCTCTCATGAAAATATGTAAATATTACATGTGATTTGAAAAACATAGAAAAGTTGAAAGGAAAAAAAATCATAGTTGTGATCATACTGTACGCACAATTCTATATCCTGTGTTTTCACAAAACATTGTAAGTATTTTTCGAAGACTTACACATCCTTCTTAACTACCATGTGCCGTGATATTCCACTAAGTTGTTTAAACCATTTCTGACTTTTTGCTATTATAAACAACACTTCAAAAACCAACATTTTCATAAAAGGAAGAGAAGTACAGTTGCTTCAGTTATAACTCAGTGTGTTCAGGCCGTCAGCAAGCCCTAGGGTAAGAGGCCACCTCAATGTGATTTTTAGCATATGCCTCCCTGTCCATTATAAGCTCCTTTCCTATTCTCCTGTCTGTCCAGTGTTCTCAAGTAAGGACTTGGGTTAATATTAATAAGAGCAGTATTCAGATAAACTCAGATTGGGAGAGGAAAAAAAAAAGAAAATTTGTAAATTTCTTCTTCTTATTGTAAAGCTTAAAAGTTCTTACCTTTGGAGAAGGATCCTTTAATGTAAGAGTCATCAAGGACACAGACTGTGGGCTTCCGAGTTCAGGTGTATCGGGAACAAAGGCAGACCAGTAGCCATAAAGAACTTTTTTTTCTATTGATTTTATAGTAGAAAGGAAACAAGCTAATGCTCCTTGGCGAACTTTGGCTTGGTAAGACCTTTAACATGCAAGAGAAGGAAGGAAACAAGTCTTTAATAAATAGGTTTCAAAAATGCAAACATGAAATGCTACTTACTCCAGACAATTCAAATGATACACTGACAAATTTAACATTCTGAATGAGCCCTAAAGATGCTAAGATATTAAAAAATGTATTTCTAAAAACATGATCAAAGCACGTTAAAGCAATTTCTTACATAACAAGTTAATGAAACCAAAAATCAAACAACACATTAGATAGAGTAAGAGGGCAATCAAAGACTACAGCTTTCAGTATGGATTACATCCCAACATAAAGAAAATAAAAATCTTCACAACCGGACCAATAAGCAACATCATGATAAACAGAGAAAAGACTGAAGTTGTCAAGGATTTCCTTTTACTTGGATCCACAATCAACACCCTTGGAAACAGCACTCAAGAAATCAAGCAACGCATTGCACTGGGCCGATCTGCTACAAAAGATCTCTTTAAAGTGTTCAAAAGCAAAGACATCACTCTAAGGACTAAGGTGTGCCTCACCCAAGCTATGTATGGTGTTTTCAATCGTCTCATATGCACGTGAAAGCTGGGCAAGGTATAAGGAAGACCCAAGAAGAACTGATGCCTTTAAACTACGGTACTGGTGAAGAATACTGAATGTACCACGGACTGCCAAAAGAACGAATAGATCTGTCTTAGAAGAAGTACAGCCAGAATGCTCCTTAGAAGTAAGGATGGCGAGACTACATCTCAATACTCTGGACATGTTATCAGGAGGGATCAGTCCCTGGAGGAGGACATCATGCTTGGTAAAGTAGAGGGTCAGCGAAAAAGAGGAAGACCTTCAATGAGATGGACTGACACTGTGGCTGCAACAATGGGCTCAAGCATAATAATGATTGTGAAGATGGCGCAGGACCGGGCAGTGTTTCGTTCTCTTGTATGCAGGATGCTGAGTTGGAACTGACTCATCACCACCTAACGACAACAAGAGGGCAACATCTTGAGATGAGGAAACTGGTGTTAAATACGACACACTGCAGAATATCCATCCACCCATCCATCCATCCACCCATCCATCCATCCATCCAATCCAACCATCATCCATCATCCATCCACCCACCCATCATCCATCCATCCATCCATCCATCCATCATCCATTCACCCACCCATCCACCCACCCATCCATCCATCCATCATCCATCCATACATCCATCATCCATCCACCCACCCATCCATCCATCCACCCACCCATCCACACATCCATCATCCATCCATCATCCATCTATCCATCATCCACCATCCATCCATCCACCCATCCACCCACCCACCCATCATCCATCATCCATCCATCCATCCATCCATCATCCACCCACCCACCCACCCACCCATCATCCATCCATCCATCCATTATCCATCCATCCGTCATCCATCCATCCATCATCCATCCATCCATCCATTATCCATCCATCCAACCGTCATCCATCCATCCATCATCCATCATCCATCCATCCATCCATTATCCATCCATCCGTCATCCATCCATCCATCATCCATCCATCATCCACCCACCCACCCATCATCCATCATCCATCCATTCATCATCCATCCATCCATCATTCATCATCCATTCATCCATCATCCACCCACCCACCCATCATCCATCATCCATCATCCACCCACCCACCCATCATCCACCCATCCATCATGCATCATCCACCCGCCCACCCACCCATCATCCATCCATCCATCCATCATCCATCATGCATCATCCATCCATCATCCACCCACCCACCCATCATCCATCATCTATCCATCATCCATCCATCATCCACCCACCCACCCATCCACCCATCATCCATCCATCCATCCATCATCCATCCATCCACCCACCCATCCACTCACTCATTCAATGAGTAAGTACCGAGTGTCCTTACTCATGTGCCAGGCATTGTGTTCAACTGGCAGACATAAATAAAGCCCCTGCTCCTGACAAGCTGATTAATGGCAGAGACAGACAGTTAAAGAGATAACCGTAACACATTACGAACAATGCTAAGTTGTGTCTGTGGGGGACGGGAGGGGGAGGTCAGAAAAGCCTTCTCAGAGATGATCACTGAGCTCATACTGAAGACTACTGGTGGTTAATAAGGCAGAAAGGCAAAAAAAGTGTAGAAAAGAATATCCCAGGCAGAGGAACATGAACAAAAGCAGATCAAGGGAGTAAGGCATATTCAGAGTAATGCAAAGCCCCACATCAGTGAATCTGAATTGTCAAGGAAATCACATGTAGCAATCTGATTTTAAAGTTAAGCTGTAAACTTACAAGTAACTTAGAATATAAAATATACAAATATTACAAAAAACTACTACCTCATTTTACTCTGCATGCCTCCTTCAGCATCAGAATAGTCTGATTCACTACTGCTGACCCTTTTCCAGCTGGCAGAACTGAAGGGTGAGGAGACTCGATCTTTTCCTGCAGCTCCACTTCCATCTAATGGCAAACTCTGGACACCCGGTGAGGAGGGACACTGAGTGTTCCCTTTATGCAGGTGCACTCGGCTCGTGGCTGGTGCTGCTTCTGTTTCACCATTGGATTCTTTTTCCTCCTCCTCTCCTTGATGGACTTTCTTTGGTTTGACTTTTGCTTTTTTCTTTTTATTCTGATTTTAGGAGCAAGTGAAAACATACATGATAGCTATTTCAAAATAGCTTTTAACTGAATCACTGGTACTTCCTCTCAGCTGAAAAATACTGAACATGTTCCCAATGGAAGTATGAACAAAGAGGTGGAGAAAAGAAAGTGGCACTGACTTAATACCCTATATGTCAGGCACTATGCTAAGTGCTTACACACACTTAACTGAACTATAAGAAACAAGGTATGAAATATATGGGACAGAGTAAAATATGTAGTCTGGGGTCCAATTCTACCTCTGTGGCCCTGGGCAAATCACTTAGCATCTCTGAGCTTTCCCTTCCTTCTCTGTAAGCATAGGCTAACACCATCTACCCTGCAAAGCTGGTGTGAAAGTATCCAGCCTTTCTCAAATAGAGTTCCACAAGAGAATTAAGGCTTATAGAAAGTGATTTAAATGACTATTTTCTCAATTCTCCAAAATAAGATACATAGCTAGTACCATTCTAGATGCACAGGAGAGAAGTTAATCCACTGTACACAATGCATGTTTTAGGGCACTGGGGTTTTGTAGATATTAAGTAAAAGCCAGTTTCTTTTCTCCTACTTCCTGCTTTCTCACATATAAATATCTCTGGAATCTGTGCCCTCCTCCAGATTACCGAAGCCGCGGGCCTTGGGGAAGGAAAGCCCCCATCACATCTACCGTGGATTACTTAATTCAGCTCAACTCATACCTTTTTACTTGCTACCAGAGTGGTTTTTATAAAATGCAAATCTAATCACATCGCTCCCCTATATAAAACTCTTCAGTGAAGCCCAAGCACCCACAAGATAAAAACCCAAACTCCTTAGCAATACAAGGCCCTCATGATTTTGCCTCAGCTATATGCTGGCCTCAAGGAGCCCTGATGGTGCAGTGGTTAAGTGCTTGGCTGCTAACCAAAAGGTCAGCAGTTCGAACCCACCAGCCACTCCATGGGAGAAAGATGTGGTAGCCTGCTTTCTGTAAAGATTAGTCTTGGAAACCTATGGAGCAGTTCTACTCTGTCCTATAGGGTCACTAGGAGTTGGAATTGACTCAACAGCAAGGGTTTTTTGGGTTATACACCGGCCCAACCCTACCCCCCATGCACCTGAAACTCTAGCCCTACTGGTTAACAGATGGGCTGTGCGGGCTCTCATTCTCTGAATGAAACACTCTTCCTTCCTTCTTCGTACTGGTGATTACTATACACTATGTCTTTTAAAAAGCCTCCTCCTACTCCTCCATGTGGTTGGGTTCCCAGAACATGTTCCAAGAGGACTTTGTGAATATTCTGATGAAAGAAATCATGACACTGAATTATAGTTGTTTACTTATCCATCACCCCCTCCCCTGCTAAATTCCTAAGAGTCGCTTGAGTTATATCCTTATTTCCTAGCACAATGTCTAGCATATAGCAGATGCTTGGTAAATGCTGAACAAGCAGCTGAGTGAACGCATTTTTAATTATAAGCATCTTAATCGGGTATTATATTTTTGCATGTAGTATCCTGACCATATAACTCTATGTTTTAGGTTCTCCAACATGAGAGAGATGGCAGCTATCTGGAAAGGATGGGAAATTCAGTGAATATAAGGAGTGCAGAGATAGTAAGCAGACTGGGAGGTGGGCTTCTAATGGTCTAGAGAGGAGTTGGCAAATTATGCCCTGAAGGCCAAATCCAGGACCCCTCTCTCCAGTTTTTGTAAATAAAATTTTATTGGAACACAGCCATGCCCATTCATTTACATACTGCCGACAGCTAATTGCACTGCAACAGCAGACTTGGTAGTTGTGACAGAGACCTAAAATATTTTACTCTAGCCCTTTAGAGAAAAGGTTTCCTGGTCCTTGGTCTAGAACATTTTTGGCATGAGGAAGTGTGGCTTTTGTTGTAAAGGTGAATGCACATTTTTATAGCTACACGGCCTACACCTCTTAGAAGTAAAAGATGCTTTAACTGGTATTTCAACAGTCTGATGAATTTAAATTTATTATGCTACAAACCCTAACTGAAATCAAATTCAGGGTGGGACTTTGGGGCAGTAGTGATGCAAATCATGGAAAATATGTATAGCAAGCAATTAAAAACAAACAATCCGCAATTTAACTACAAATAGGAATAACATACCACAGTTGGTCGAGAAGCACAGGATTCCGACTGCTGTGGTTTGGCAAGTGGTCGCCCATCATACTGAGGAAGCAGAGTTGGGTATAACACTGTAGGTATCTCTATGTTTAGCCCAGGGAGCCCATGAAACATGGCTTTCTAGTAATGAGGATTAAGGAAACACACACACACATACATACACACAAAATGTAAAACAAAAAACAATTATTCACTATGTTCTGGATCACAAACACAAACCAATTAATATTTAGAAGCTTATTAAGGAAACAAAAATAGGACAGAAAATATTGTCAAGCTTTAGGGCTTAAAGGAGAGCTGAAAATTATCTAGCCTCTAGCAAGGTTTGGCCAGATTAAGTTAGGTTAGATTTTAGTTTATTATTTACTTATTATTTTTATTTGTTAATTTAAAAAATTCACCCAATCATTTTTATCCAATTATTTTACCTATCTCTATTTTTTTAAAACCAATCTATCATTTTTATTTATATTAAACTGAAAACAAAAAGTTGCCATTACGTCGACTCTGACTCATAACAACCTTATAGGACAGAGTAGAACTGCCCCATACGGTTTCCAAGCAGCAGCCAGTGGACTTGAACTGCCAATGTTTTTGGCTAGCGCCCGTAGCTCTCAACCACTGTGCCACCAGGGCTCCTTATTTATATTACCTATCTCCATATCTATCTGTCTATTTATCTGGGAGTAGGGGAGACAGTATAGGGAAAGAGTTAAAATGCAGGTTTTTATTCAAGATAAAGTTAGATTAGCATATGTAGCTTAGACCTGAGGTCAGCATGAAGTTTCCTACTTTTTCCTGGCTGAAATGAAGACAGCTGGGTTCCCAAAGAGGCTGACTGACTTCCCCACCATCGGCCAGGCTCAGAAGCTAAAGGATGGCAGCCTGCTGATTGGCCTACCCACTATATGGAGGAGAAAGCCAAGAAGTTGGTTTGTACTTCTTTCAAGTACAAACAGGTATAAGCATGTTCAAGATTATCTAAGATTAAATTACCTACGGATCACACCTCAAAACCTATCCCCTTCTCAAGTTAAGATTCAGAGAGAAAATTCTGATACACTTGCTACATTGAGCATTACTGTTTTCTGTTCTTAACTTTAAGTATGCTTAAATACGAACATTTTATTTTTCTCTCTTAAAATATAATACTTTAAAGCTAGTCTGAGGGCGATGATGTAAAGCTATGCCTGGGTCTAAACAGGAAAGATACTAACCATAATGAGGACCCGGGGTTTAATGAGCAATGCCTTACCTTTAGCACAGCCAGAAGAGCTCCAAGTTCTTCAGTCAGTGTCAACTTCATCTTCCCACTATTTAGAAGTGACTGTATACCTTTTAATGCATTTTGTAACAACTAGGGGAAAAAAGGAGACCAAGTCAGAAGGCAGAATAAACTTTTAAGCATCATTAGGATGAAGGAGAAAAAGTCTTCAGACCAAAAAAAAAAAAAAAAAAAAAATAGGCAGCAGCAGCAGAGATAAAGATCCAGAGAACAGACCTGATGAACTACAGGTAGTCCCCAACTTATTACGACAGGGTTCTGTTCCAATGACACTATCATAAGCTGGTTCTGATGCAAGTCGAATACCTCACTTTTGTTTTCATTATTATTGCCCTTTATTATCAGTATCTTTACAAATCCGATCTTTGTCTCTGGGGGCTGGCATGAGAATTATGTGCTGCAATATTGTACGTAGCATGTACTACTAACGATCAAAATATACCTAAAAACACAAAAAATGACTGTCATAAATGTGGTCCACTGTAACTCAAATACATAGTAAGTCGGGGACTGCCTGCACTACTAATTATTTCTGGAAGACAAGAATGCTCTTACTGAATAAGAGTGTTTTTATTGTACATGTTTATAAATCAGCATGTACAAATGGTAAGCAAGAACAAAAGAGGAGGTGTTCAGTTGGAAGAATGTGGTAAGGACTCAAAAAAATAGAGTGGAGATCAAACTGGCAGCAGCAGCCACGGACACTCTGTAATACAGCAACCTCAGAAACTCCTAAAGGCAAATGAATGCATGTTGGAGCCGATGACAAATGATAAAAACTTGGTTCCTGGAGGGCAATTCTGATCAAGGCTAATTTCCTGAATCGGTAATCTCACTTCGAGGAATCTGTCCTTAAGAAATACTCCCCATAGGCACGTGGGGAGGATGTGAACTGTACCCTCTTTTGAAAGAGATGAAAAATTAAAAAACTTCAATTTCCACCAATTATGACGAAAGAACAATGATGATGTAAGAAGCTATTCCTTTGCTAAATGTGAAACTCAACAATAACATCAGCAGGTACTTTGCCAAGCACTTTAAACGCTTTATTTCATATACTTCTCATAAGAATCCTATAATAGTCTTAGTCCTATCTCAGGGATGAGAAGCACAGGGGCTCAGAGAAGTTAAGTAACTTGCCAAAAGTCTCCCAGCTATAGCAGTAAGAAAGTATGAGGTACATCAATAGGTACCGAAAAGATGCCAAAAAGATACTTAGTTTGAAATAAAGAGCAAGTTACAAAATGGTATACTTAATATGACCCCATTAAAACATTGTAAGTAAGTCACAATATTGAGAAAGCCAGCACAACTTGTACAAGGCAAGCTCATGAAAGCTCCATAGACACATCCAAACTCCATGAGACACCGAATTGCTGGGCTGAGGGCTGTGGGGACCACGGTCTCAGAGACCATCTAGCTCAACTGGCAGAACACAGTTCATAAAGAAAATGTTCTACACTCTACTTTGGTGAGGAGCCTCTGGGGTCTTAAAAGCCTGTGAGTGTCCATCTAAGATACTCTGCTGTTCTCACCCCTTCGCAAGCAAGGGAGAATGAAGAAAACAAGAAACAAGGGAAAGATTAGTCCAAAGGACTAATGGACCACAACTACCACAGCCTCCACCAGACTGAGTCCAGTACAGCTAGATGGTGCCCAGCTACCAGCACTGACTGCTCCAACAGGGATCACAACAGAGGGGCCCGGACAGAGCTGGAGAAAAATGTAGAACAAAATTCTAACTCACAAAAAAAGACCACACTTACTGGCTTGACAAGAGACTGGAGAAACCCTGAGGCTATGGCTCCCAGACACCCTTTTACTTCAGTAATGGAGTCACTCCTGAGGTTCACCCTTCAGCCAAAGATGAGACAGCCCCATAGAACAAAATGAGACTAATGGGGCACAACAGTCCAGGGACAAGGACTAGAAGGCAGGAGGGAACAGGGAAGATGGTAATAAGGAACCCAGTGTCGAGAAGGGAGAGCGTTGACATGTCGTGAGGTTGTTAACCAATGTCATAAGACAATGTGTACTAAAAAAAAAAAAAGGTAAGTATGCTTATTCACACATAGAATAACACCCGGGGGCAAGTAGATCAAATTACTCCCAGTGGTTATATCTGAGTAGGGGACTACAAGGAACTTTCACCATTTTAGATCTATCATATCTGGAATCCATTACTTTGAATTTAGAACGTGTTAACAAATTGCCATGTTTGTATCAGATTTTCTTTTAAGAAAACAATAGTGTAGATATTGTTGAAATTCACTTCCTTTCCTTCCATTTTAAAGGCAGGTGCTAGCCTGAAGTTGTATTTTATAGTCAGGAATAAAAATATATATTCTTTTTTAGACCTCGACTTGAAAAAACAAACACCTCCCCCTCCTCAAAATAAACAAAAACTATTTTCTTGTAATTTAAACCCAAAATGTATGACTTCAGTCTTTTCAGGTTATGAACACTCCACTTCCGTCTATATCTCTAGACAAAACTAACATCATACAGCAAACAAACTAAACTCTTCAGTCACTGCCTCTGTTCTACTGCTGCTTCCAAACACATCTGTAACATTCACAAGATTAGTGATATTCCCACCTACCATGCAAAATGCGACATCATCCATGTCAGACAATTTTGGAGACTGTAAAGTGGTCAAGAAAGTCTGGAAGCAGATGCTTTGGTAGGGCTCATCCAAGTATGGTTGTCCTGGCACACTAAAATACACACGGAATAAACAACTCAACCTCAGTGTCCTTTGAAATAGGCTTGCAAAGGAGTAAGAATTTAAAATAGCAGTAATCCAGACTAACTGAGCTGGAATAACCCCTGAGTGGAGCTACACTATAGGAAATCGTGCACTTTGGTTAATTCCTCTCTGCTGTGGGCCAGGCACAAGGCTGGGATGAATATGAAGGAGGAATGGTTTCCACGAGGAAGGGTTACAGAACTTTACAGTGAAAAAGAAATCTCAGCTCTGTTTTTCAGTTCTAAGAGGGAAACCTTGACAGGTCCTGTCAAGCTAGAATCACACTGCTGAACCTGCCACCCTAGCCATTGAATGACATTGTCCTGGGCAGAGACAAGATACCATAAATCTGTTCAAGTCTGTGCTGTTCGTTTTCTATTGCATGAATCTAGAACTGGGCAGCTGGAATTACTTCCATTTTCTCAAAAGAGAAGAGACGGGCCTTGACAGAAATCTCACCACAGCTTAAATTCTTACAAATGTATCTTTCTAAATGAGTTAATATGGTTAGAATTTATACCAATAGAAAAAAAAACCTTGACATACTGCAAATATTATCACTTCTACCCTGTTTTAAGGACAAAGTGTGGGTGTATTTTTTTCTTCCGTTTATTTATAAGCTTTCTTTCAAAACAATACTACAATTAGAAACAAGCAATATAATATGATCTTATTAATAAAAGACATGGGAAATGCACAGTAGGTTATTTTTCTAGGTTGGCTCTGCATCAGATGGACTGAACCATCAGATGGACTGAACCATCTACAAAGAGCCCAAGAGAGGGCCTGTATCATTACTACTGCAAAACCTGACTGACTCCACATACCTGAGACATAAGTTTGCCATACAATGCACTGCAGCCCTCCTCACTTCAGGGTCAGACTGAGCTGGGTCACTCAACTTCATCAAGAGTCCAGTCTTGCCTACCAAGTCTGGGAGATACTAAAACAAAATAACAGCCAATGTTGGTCAAACAAAAAGTTCTCGGGAAACATTATTTGTTAGACAGATTTCATTTTCATCTACAGGGCAGATAAACACCAAAAAACTGACTACTATGCAAATATTTCAAGGTTACACATCTTACTCAAGGTTATACACCTAATCAGCAGCAGGACAGAAACCTGAACACAGGTCTGTTGGCTCCAGAGCCTGTACTCCTAACGTTTCAAAGGAAAGACAGAACACAGTTTGTTACCTTTTGACACTTTGAGCCATTGCAGTAAACCAGAGCGGCCAGGGCTTGAAGAATTGCCATGTGTGTCCAGGAACCACACTGCTGAATAGCAGAGATAGTATATGCCAACAGGAAATCCAGGTTCTCTTCATCAACAATCACCTGCCGATAGAGGAAAAAATATATACGACCCAACTTCTAAAACACATTCGTATCCTTTTACGGGCATGTATGCTCACCTGAATCAGGCTGTGTAAGAAAAGAGTGTCTCCTCCTTTCTTATCAACAGGATCAGCTCTACAGGCCTTGAAAGTTTGAGCAGGACACGAGCCTTCTCTCTACCCCAGGGCCTTTGTTCACTTCCTCCCCTTAGTCCCTCCACTCAAAGTAGAACCCGGCTAAGTCCTTTAACTTTTCCTTCAACTAACCAGAAACTGACAGCTGAAAATACAGAGATACGTACAACTCAATCCACTGAAATTTCTTAATTCAATTGTCTTACACATAATAGATGCTCAATAAATAGTGAATAAATGCATCTGCTAAACTACTACGTCTCTAGCATGATGTCAGGAATAGAACAGAAGAGATGGCATATGCCATCAAGGAGCTTAGAATCTTGTTGGGACAGACTAGGCTAACCTAAAAATCAATTCACGGACAGCTAAAACAAACTGTCATCAAGTGCTAGAAAGCAGGTTAAGGGTGATCAGACACTTTTCCAATTACCAGTGTTGCAAAGATGATATACCTGAGAATAATAAACATTCAGAAGCCACCCCAGGGCTCTGGGATGTAATGCTATCATGAAAAATCCTAAACTTGAATACAGCCTGGTTTCACTTAGGAAGTGACATGTGGCAGCAGACACTGCTGCTACCTACCCAGCATCTGTCTCCTCTTTCCCTGCAGAGCACTGATTTTATTTGGCTGCCCACCTCTTCCACATGAGACCCATGGGTAAATTCTAATCAGTCTAAGACAATGGTTCTCCATTTTCTACCCCAGGGGGCATTTGGCAATGTCTGGAGACATTTTTGGTCGTCACAATTAGAGGGGTGATACGTGCATCTGGTAGTTAGAGGTTGAGGATGCTGCTAAACATCCTATAATGCGAAGGACAGCCTGCCACAACAAAGAACTGTCGCTCCAAAATGTCAACAGCGCTAAGGCTGAGCAACCCTGAGGTAAGCCAACTTAGGCTGCACATTGTAATCATCTAGGGAGCCTAAATCTCCCAGGTGATTCCGATGTACAGCCAAGGCTGAAACCACAGGTATAGGCTAATTACGGTAATACCATTCCTCTACTCAGAGAGTGCTTTAGAGAGGAACTGACGTGACCCAGGTCTCCCAATCGAGGTAGCAGAGGAGACTGGCTACAAAGTTTATGGGACAAGCTTCCTCTGCTTCTGCTGGATGTCATTTTGTTTTTTGTATGTGATAATGGTGAGAGAGGCTAGCCAAGGACAACACACACCCTGAGGATGGCAGACTAGAAAGATGTCAGTGAGCCTCTAGAACAGCCTCCCTTAGGGTTTGTAACGTAATTTTTTTAAAAATGTGTTCAGCTACTATGGGCTGGATTTTTTTGTTTCTTGCAGCCAAAAGCATCCTAGTTGATATAATATCCAATTAATGTGTTTTGTGCATTTAACTGCATTCACATGGATTATCTCGTCTTCATTTCTGAACTGTTCCTAAAAAGATATTCAATTTATTTATATTCAATTTGATATACATAACTAGGATCTTTTTTTATCCTAGTGTTCCCTTTCCCCCAAGCCATTTTTATGTTTTATGAAGAACAAAAGTAGACCACAAAAAAGGTGGCTTTAGAAAACGGAAAAAAATATTGACAGGGTGGCGGCGGGATCATTTCAATTGATTCTTACATATACTCGGTCAAACAGATCTTCAATAAAAAATTCTAAGACCGGGGAGGGGGGCAGTGTTGGATGACACTGGTTTATTGAATCCAACAGAAAGGAATGCTTCTAATGGACAAACTTCAAGAACTGTGAAGAACTATTTTTAGTCCGAGTTATATTTGTTTTAGTATCATCCTTATTAAGGCATTTGCTTTTCCTATAGCTTCTCAAAAGACTGGCCTATCATACCTCCCACGGATGTAGTATTTCAAAAGGTATTTACTTATTATCAAAACTCACGATCTGAATTCTAAAATCACAGAGATGATTACCTGCAGTCTGTTAAGTAAATGGTGAATAAGCTGAGACACTTTGCTGACCAGATGATTCTGATTAAGAGGAACCAGTCGGCAAGCCTGGACAAGAAGAGCGTTGACATCCTACCAAAACAAAAACCAAAAAACAAAAAAGACAAAGAAATGGTGATATACCTATTAATCAAGTGAAGACCACCACCCCCCCAACAGAGGCAAATGGGAAAATAAAAGCAGGTGTTCACATTCAAGGATGGAGAATGAGGCAGAAAGTAGGAGAATAAAGAAAATGACGGTGCAGAACAGAATGTGCTAAAAAGAAAAAGAATCAGATGGTTTTTGTCAGGCTAAACATTCCAGAATCTCTACAGATGTAGTGACAGTACAGTTAAACAGCCAAAGAAAAGCCTCCGGAATATGAAAGCATGAACTAAAGTTAAAAATACCACAAAGTAAGCAGACCAGGCTTTCAATGCCATTGGGAAAATCAGAAATGACACTTGTATAGATTTTATGTAAAACCAGGGAATTCTAAGGGAAGAGAAATCACATCATTCATCCACTGATGTTTACTGAATAAAAAGGCTCTGAGCACCTGCTATGTGCCAGGTAGTATGCTCGGCCCGAGGGCTCCAAAGGTTAAAAAACAACGATAACAACAAAAATGCTCCTGAGCCTCAGAGCGCTCACGATCTAGTGAGGGAGACAGAAATACCTACAGATGATTAAAATAAAGTTGAATGAAGTCATGAAAGAAGTTTTAACTTGATGGAGCAAATACTGGAGGCTGGAGGAGGGAAAGGATAATTAGAAAGGTCTTGTGGAGATGACTTCTAAGCAGAATCTCGAATGATTTGAACGATGAGCAGAAATATGCAGATAGACAAGGCATCAAAGGACACTGCAAGCAAAAAGGATGGCGTGTGCGAAGACATGGAGATGTGAAACACCATCACGTGCTTGAAGGATAGCAAGGGTCAAATGACAGGCACGAAAGTAAGACTGACAGGAGAGGAGACTGGGAAGTACATATTTTTGTTGCCAAAAAAAGAAAAAAGAAGTAAAAGTCTTTCTTGGCCTCTCCCCCAACCCCACCGTGCTCCTTACTGATGCACACTGCGATTTTGTTGTGAACTGTTCCAGACCTTTTTCTTCGCATATACAAAACATAAAAAAAAAAAAAAAAACTGTTGCAGTCGCGTTGAGTCGATTCCGACTCATAGCAATCCCATGGGACAGAGGAGAACTGCCCCACATGGTTTCCAAGCAGCAGCTAATGGATTTGAACTGCCAACATTTTGGTTAGCAGCAGAGCACTTAACCACTGCACCACTAAGACTCCTATATACATACATATTTTTTAACTTCCTCCCTCCCTTCCTCATATTAAAGGGCCCTGGTGGCACAGTCGTTAAGCACTTGGCTCCACACTGAAAGGTTGGCAGTTCAAACTCACCAGCCTCTCCGCAGGAGGAAGATGTGGCAGTCTGCTGCTTTAAAGATTTACAACCTTGGATACACTATGGGGCGGTTCTAATCTGTCCGATACGGTTGCAATGCATCAGAGTCGACTTGACGGCAATGCGTTTGGTTTTGGTTCTTCCTCGTATTGGTCTCATACTGTACGAAGTGTTCTGAAACTTGCTTTCACCATTTATCCGTATGCATTGAAGATGTCTGCCAGTGAGACTTTTACTTTCATAATCACATTTTTCCCCCCATTATAAAAGAAGTTCACCCTGGCAGCAGAGCAAAGAATGGTGTGGAGAAGCGCTACACTGGAGGTAGATCAGTCAGGAGACCGATAGAATAGTCCAGGCAAGAGTTATCATGCCTGAGGGAAAGATGGGAATGCAGAAGAGACCAACTGAGAAATATTTATGAGGCAGATTCTGAAGAACTCAATGATGGACAGGACTTGGGATGAAGGAAAGGGAAGAACCAGGGATAACTCCAGTGTGCTTACACCTTGAGTGACCTGGTGGACTGTGTACATGTTTGTATGTGTTGGGAGAGAAACGGATCGGGGAGTGGTAAGAACGAGTGCAGAGATAATGGATTTATTCTGGGAACGGTCAAGAGTGAGGTGCCTATGAGCACCAGAAAGCAGTGTGGTATGGCTGGGTCAAAAGTCTAGGGAATTCAGCAGTTACCACGACGTAAGTGGTATCCAAGCCCCGATGTGTGTGGATAAGACTACTCAGAAAGAGTGAAATGAGCTTCTAAAGAGAAGGCAGAGGCGGTGGAGCTAGCATGAAAGAAGAGAAAACGCAGGGACTCTGGGACACACTTTGGTTCCAATTCTAATTCTGCCATTTACCAGCACTACGACACTGGATCTTTTTGAGCTTCGGTATTTTCATCAGTAAAACAGATCTAATACCCACGTCCTAGGATTACTGGAACCGTGCGTTTTTACTGTACGTGGTCCGTGTACCACGTACTCAATAAACGAAGTAATGAATTTAGTGTACAAAGTGTTTTGGGTGCATAACGAGCGAGGGAGTGGGGGAAAGTGGGGGTAACGGTAAGGCTGTACCACAGGTGACACTTGAGGTGTTATCAGAACAGATGCCATCAAATTAGGTTTTGAAAGATGTGAGTTCGCCAAGCACTGCAGTCTTCCAGATGGAGAAGAACGGGCCTCAATCGGAAGGCGCAAACAAGCCTGAAACTAAGTAATCCCGCAGGGGGCGGGAAAAACCCGGCCAGGCAGGCGGGAGCTACCAGCTGGGACGCCTGAGGGGTGGGGCAGGGGCCAGCAGACGCAGCACCGTCCTCCCTACGGGGGACGCCGCCTACCTCCGGGGCTACGCCGTCGCTCTCGCTGTAGTTCTCGGAGATAAGCTGGTCGAAGAGCAGGTGGATCTCGGTGCGGGCGAAGCTGCTGTCGTCCGGACGCAGGGCGCGGAGCCTGGCCGACAGACGGCGGAACCCATTCCCAGGTTCAGGGGGTGGCTCCCGCGGCGCCTCTCTCGTCAGCCTGCACAGCAGGGAGCCAGCAACCTGCATCGCCGCCATGTTGCCCCCTAAGACAGCAGGAAAGTACTTCCGGGTTATTCCCGCCCCGCCGCGGCGCGCTAGCTAAGCAGATGCGTAATAGGGACCAGGTCGGTTTCCATCACTACGCGACGCGTCATTCTGACGCACGGGATATGCTTGTCAGAGATTAGCTTGAAGACTTTTTCGCCACCCACCTCTTCTTATATCCTGACTGAGACTTGGAAACTGTCTTCCCAGCCCTTCCTGGGCAGGGCTGACATTACTCTGTGGAGTCCCGACGTTTCAAATTTAGACTGGGTTAGGGGAATCCTCGGGATGCCATGATGGAGAGGGGCTACTGTGGATGGCGGTGGCAGAAACTTCTAGTTCGAAGACATCCTTCTCCTCTTCTTACATAGCAGTAGAACCCCTGGTTTTATCCTGGCACAAGGCCACCCTGAGTAAAAGACTACATTTCACAGTCTCCTTGTAGCTGGCTGTGGCCGTGTGATTAACAGCTGGCCAATGGAACAGAGGGCAGAGTTCCCGAACTTAAGCAACAGCTGGCTGCACTCTTTGTTCCCCTTTCTCCCCGTTTTCCAATGACAATCCTCCCGTGAGTCATGAGACACTTAGCCCAAGAAAAGTAATTGAAAGTAGAGGCTGAACCATGTAAAATAACTTGCCTAAGGGTGACCTGTCCGTGGGTAACAAAAACTGTTAGGAGTTTGACTACTAGCTGAAAGATTGGTGGTTTGAACCCACCCAGAGGCACCTTGGAAGACAGCCTGGTGATCTGCTTCCAAAAGGTCACAGCCTTGAAAAGTTTCTGGAGCAGTTGTACTCTGCACGCATGGGGTTGCCGTGAGTCGGAATGGACTCCATGCAACTAACAACAACAGGAGTGACCTGGTTGACATTGAACACCCCAAGATTTTCTGAAACCTTAAAGTCAAGAAGCTGGAAAATAAAATAGCCATTTTAAAATCTGTGAACAATTTTCAGCCACCCAAGAGGTGACTGTGTGGAATTCCCATCAGGGCAGACTGAGAAAACCATCTCTAGGGCCTTTGAGTTAACGAAAATATAAAAGTAAATCTTCAGCCCTGGCTCTTAGGGAAAGCTTTGCAGTTACCTGAATGTATGTGTTATATCCTGAGAATAAAACACTTCTATTCAGCAATGAAAATTGGAGGGTATGCTTTAGCAAAGCTAGTGCTCTGAAATCTTTAGGCTGCTTTGGGAGAGAAATGTTGATTTGTTTTAGATTTAGATGGCACTAGTATATTATTGCTTATTCTTGGGATGTGTATGTATGTGTATTGTATATGTGCATGCATGTGTGTGCACTGTTGATATCCAAGCATTTGCTTAGAGACAATCAGAAATTGAGAGCCAGTGACTGGGTGTCTTAGCCTGGGTTCCTAAAAAGCAAAGCCTGACATGAAGTTCATGTGAGAGTAATTTATTCAGGAATGAACAGGAAAAGAAGGAGAACCAACGCAAACACGTGCCATTGAATTGGCCATTGCAAGGGGTGACTGAATGCACAATCCTCGGGACTTTCCGAGAAGACTTAACCTCTGCTTCCATCATCACATTGCCTTCTTCTCATCTGTAGTCAAATATCCCTCTGCCTCTCTCTTATAGGGACACTTGTGATTACATTTAGGGCCCACCTGGATAATCCAGGATAATCTTCCAGCTCAAGCTCCTTAGCTTAATCACACCTGCAAAGTCCCTTTTGCCATAAAAAGGTAACATTTACAGGTTCCAAGATTCATGGCCTGGAAATCTTTAGAGGCCATTATTCAGAAAGCTCTGCCCTGAGAAAATCACCTCTCACATCCCTTCTCCTTCCCGTTGTCAATCTTTTTATATTCTTACAGTGAGTGGGGAGTTTAAGGGGTGCTAAATAGTTCACAGCCCTTTCCTTTTTTAAATTTTGCATGTGAGGAACTGGCACTTTATTCTGAAATTTCAGGGTTTTTTGTATTTTGGAAGCCAGTCAAGACTTAATTTTTGTCACCCATGGCTCATACTGACTAAAGTAAGTTTGGCCCCTACTCTAGTCACATCCTTGTTTATTTCCTTCAAAACATCTTAACCTGTAGTTATCTTTTTTGTTTATTATCTGTTTCCTCTTCTAGAATGTGAACTCTATGGAGGCACAAACCCCACCTGTCTGGTTCACAGTTATCCCCAGAGCTATCACAGCACCTAGGACATGGTGGGCACTCCACAGTATTTGTTGATAGAATGAATGAACTCAATATTTACTTATTTATTGAGGGCCTCCTATTTGCCATCTGTTGGTTGATATAAAAATCAAATGGGATGTTTGTGAAAATACTTTGTGAACTGTAAATTTCTATAAATCTTAGCATCCAAACGATGTTGATACTATTTTCCCCTTTTCACTGATAAGGAAATGATGCCAGAGAGCTTCAATGGTTTGTCAGCAGCCACATGGGCAGTCAGTTGGTCAAAATCAGGCTGGAACCCCAGGCCTGCTGAATCTTAAGCCTGTGAGTGTGAAGAACATAGAACAGAAATTGTAACCCTGTTTTTCTCTCCCACACTTTGCAATAGGGAAAACCAGAAGAGAGGGTATCCCAATTAAACCTTAAAGTTCCAGACGCATACAAAATTAGGACTAAAAGTCGTTGGCTCATCTCTTGATTGTAGTTAACATTTATTGAATGTTTTGTATGTGTCAGGCACTATGCCAAGTGCTTTATATGAACTAACCTCTTTTATTGTAAGTCTATAAGGTCTATTATACAGATGAGAAAGCTGAAGCACAGAAAGGGCAGATCGCTCGCCGAAGGCCACACAACTGTATAATGGAGCCAGTTTTGAACCCCATGGGAAGTGAATTCGGGGTCTGAGCTCCTAACCTCTCTGCTATAATGCCTAGGCCTTGGAGTTTGACCTGGGATTGTAGTTCAGGCCGTGACACTCACCTGCTATATGATTTAGGGCAAATTCCTTAGTTTCTCCAAACTATGCTCTTTGATCAGTAATTGTACTACTTAGAACTTATCCCAAGGAAATTAATAAGGACATGCCCACCCATTAAGTCCCCAGTACAGTCATATTAATAATATAAGTAACATCTTAAATGTGTATTAAAGGAGGTTGCTGAGTAAAAGGTGTTGTGTGCATATATGGTAGATTTTTATAAGGCTATTACAAATGACGGTATAGCAGCATCGTATTGATATTTAAAGTTGTTTACTATCCATTTTTAACTGAAGTGATCAGACAGCCAAAATAGGCACAATGTGATCTCCTAAATGCCTATTGTGGTTGCCTGATCGTTTCACTTAAAAATATGAATGTGGTTAAAACAGGCATGAAGGTGTTAAGCAGACATCATTTTGGAGTAGGAGACTGCAGATTATTATCATCTTTTTTGCTCAACTGAATAGTCTGTTTATCGTCCAGGATTTACTAGGTAATGAAATTATTCTAAAGGTTTGGAAACCACCATCCTGTGATGGACACACCTTTTTCTTGGAAAGGGTGGGTAAAGAGGGAGAGGTCACAGGGAGACAGGTGGACCGTGTCTCACCTGTTACAGCCGTTTCTGGAAAGTCCCGTTGGGGCCAGTGTATAACCCGCCTGAGTTGACAAGGTTTGGGGAAGCGAGGAAAAGCCTATAGTTATTACCTGTCTTTATTTCGAAGCACAGATGTGGCCACACTCCGTGCTGACACACCGCTCCTCTATCTCAAAATCCAAGTCACTTCTGCAAAATTCTACACAGGAGCCTATGTTAAAACAGACTCGGATGAAAACCACTGTGCTTTAGGACAGGTCCCGGGGGAAGCCAGCCCTTGATTAAGTAGTCAGTTGCACTGTTGGTTGTTGTTGTTGTTCAATTCATAATACAATTTATAAATAATTACTGGCAGAGTAATACTCGTTTACATCTTATCTATTTCGGTAAACAATGCATTCACGTAAATAATCTCATTTGATCGCAAGTAAGACCTACATTAATGTCTTAGTCTAGTGCTGCTGTAACAGAAATACCACAAGTGGATGGCTTGAACAAGAGAAATTTATTTTCTCACAGTCTTGTAGGCTACAAGTCCAAATTCAGGGCATCGGCTCCAGGAGAAGGCTTTCTCTCTCTGTCAGCTCTGGAGAAAGGTCTTTGCGATGCATCAGGCTTCCCTTGATCTGGGAGCATCTCAGCACAGGAACCTTAGCTCCAAAGGACGCACTCTGCTCCTGGGACTGCTTTCTTGGTGGTATGAGGTTCCCATGTGTCTCTGCTCGCTTCTGTCGTTTATATCTCAAAAGAGATTGGCTTAAGATGCTATCTGATCTTGTAGATCTCATCAATATAACTGCTGCTAATCCATCTTATTACATCATAGTGATAGGACTTGCAACACGTAGGAAAATCACATCCGTCACAAAATGGAGGGCAACCACACAGTACTGGGAATCATGGCCTAGTCAAGTTGACACATATTTTTGGGGGACACAGTTCATTCTACGGCAGTTAAAGATGGGGATCATTGTGTTTGTGCAGGGGAAGTGCAAAGAAGGCAAGACCAAGGATGACTTAAGTGGAAAGTCATCTTTCGACTCTGCAGGGAAAGGAGTAGAGAAGGATGGCCTCACATTGGCCGAGTGCCATCCAGGGTGCCTTTCAGCCACCCTGTGATGTGGGACTTGCTAGCAGTGTTTTATAGGTGTGGAAGCTGGGGCTCACAGAGGCGACCTGACCAGTTGGTGCTAAAGAAGTGGGATCCAACCCAGACCTGCCTGGCTCCTAGGCCCAGTTTCCATCTGCTGTACCACATGGTGAAACTGACCCTGACATGAGTTGTACATCTCCAAATTTCAAGGAGTCTTCCTAACCTGAGTGGAAGCTCTCCAAGTTGCCGGGGCCTCAAGGTTGGCTCTGAAGTTGGACAGTGAAGTTGGTCCAAGAACTGAGGTAAGACTCCACAGGGGCTTCTAGCAAAAACAGTTGCAGAGCCTTGGGTGAACGTGTGTTCTGCTTTGATTGAATACTCAGCTATTCTCAGGAGTTTATCGGATTCTGTCTCTGGAACTCTCTGGGCCTTTGTTTCCTCATCTGTAAAATGGGGCCCTTGGATCCAGCAGAGGAAATGGGTTTTATCCTCCATTGTCAACTCCAATCAGTGAAGGTGGCTATCTGAATGGTGTTTTGAGAAGTCTCGGATGCCTTGGCCCCATCAAAGAGAAAGTGTGCTGTGACTGATAAGCAGTTTCTGAGGAGTGCCAGAAGGGGGGCTGATGGGATGTCTGTAATGCACTTACAGATTGACCTCAGAGAAGAGCAATACCATCCCTCCTTGCTCCTATTAGCTATTGCTGATTTGTAGTCAGAAGGCTGAAGATGCCTTGTCCCCACTTACAGCAGCTGGATCATTCATTAAGTATATATAGTATCTGTTAATTTCTTATTAAGTATAAAGCATACAGCCAGTTGCCATCCAGTTGATTGCAATTCTTGGTGACCGCATGCGTGTCAGAGTGGAACTGCGTTCCACAGGGTTTTCAATGGCTGACTTTTCAGAAGTAGATCACCAGGCCTTTCTTCTGAGGTACCTCTGGGTAGACTTGAACCTCCAAACTTTCAGTTCGCAGCTGAGTGTGATAACCGTTTCCACCACCCAGGGACTCCATGTGTAACAAAAAGAATAAACCAAAAAGACCAAACCCATTGCTGCTGAATCGACTCTGACTCCCAGTGACCTCACAGGACAGAGTAGAACTGCCCCATAGGGTTTCCAAAGCTGTAATCTTTACGGAAGCAAACTGCTACATCTGTCTCCCACGGAGCAGCTGGTGGATTCAAACCGCCACCCTTTCAGTTAGCAGCCTAGCGCTTTACCACTGCACCACCAGGGCTCTCAAATATAAAGCATAGAGGCAAATTATTGAGGAGTTATAAAGATGTAAGACAGGGTCACTACCTTCCAGCAGCTTCTAGTCTAATAACAGACTTATATTCAAAGTTCTAAAAAACAAAGCAGTAGGTGATAAGTGATCTGAAGCAGGTATACCCGATGACTAAAGGGGCTCAGAGGGGAGAAGACATCACTTCCAATTAGGTTAATCAGAAAAGGTGAGTCTTGAGATGCAGGAACTTTTCAAGGCAGAATTCAGGGGAGTGGTGGACTGTTGTAAGAGAAAAGAATTAGTAGCAAAAGTTCACAAGGGGACATGTACAACAGGGTGCGGAGGGGGGTTAGGGCGAAGTTGAGTTGGGTGCCTACAGGGCAAAATTTAAGGAGGCAGTTGCACAACCCTGAGAGCAGGTGCCTTCTCAAATTTTTGCACCCTGGATGCCTCACCTGTCTCACCCTAGTCTTGGCCCTACAATGCGATATAGACAGGAGGAATGGCAAATGGAGACTTTCCGTTTTAGCTGAAGGACTGGATAGGTGTTCGAGAAGAGTTGGAAGTTAAGCAGAAACAAAAGGTACAGAGGGCAGATCTTGAGGACCTGAGAAGTTTGGACTTCATTTCGTAGGCCAGGGAAGGATGTGATTGCCACTTGGGAAGATTTTTCTGGTTTGGGAGCGCATTATGGACTAGGATTTAACAAGCAAGCAAACTTAGAAGGAAGGGGCGGGGGCAAGGAGAGCTATCTGGAAGTTATTGCAGTGGCTCCAAAAATAAATAAAAACCAAACTCATTGCTGTCGGGTCATTCCCCACTCATGGTGACCCCATGTGTTACAGAGCAGAACTGCTCCATAGGGTTTTCTTGGGTGAAATCTGTACAGAAGCAGATCACCAGGACTTTCTTTCATGGTGCTGCTGGGTAGGTGTGAACTGCCAACCTTTAGATTAGCAGTCAAGCACAAACCTTTTGCACCACCCAGGGACCTACAGTGGCTTAAGCATGGGGTAATCAGTGTAAGAAGTATAGTGTGGCAGGGGGCATGGGAAGGAAAGAAGACATGCAAGAGACAATTTCAAAGAATGGGCTGTAATTGGCAACTAGTTCAATATAGGGATAGAGGAGCAAAGAAGAGAGAGGAGCAAAAGTTGAATTCAGTAATATTTGGGGAGAGGAAGGAAAAAGCAAAAGATACAGTGAAAGTGAATCCAGGAGAGAAGAAAGCTTGAGAACTGAGGGCGTGGCGAACAGTGTCAGATGCTGCAGAGGTTAAAGACTTTGGCCACTGAGGAGAGGCAAGTGGTTTGTCAACAGGTCCTAGGAGAGAAGTTTCAGGAGAGTGATGGGGGCAGGAATGGAAGCTATAGTCGGTCTTCAAGGGATTAAGGAATGAGTTCGGGGGAATTGAAGGCAGGGAACAAACACTACTCCTTGGAGAATGTTGGTAGTAAAAGGAAAGAATGCATTAAGTTGATAATTGTTTAACATAATTAAGAGAGGGTTTTCTCTAGGTGATCCAATTGATTTGCAGTGAGACGGAAGAAGCCCAGAGAGGGAGATGATGAGGAGAGAGAGAGTGGCTGATGGAGCGGAGCTGCAGGGGGGGCAGGAGGGGAGGAGTGGAAAGTCTGGATGGAGGGATGACCCGGGAAAAGGAGGGGCAGAAAGTTGGGGGCAGAAGCAGAGAGATTCTGGGCTGTGGAGCTGGTGGTGGTGGTCAGGGTGTGGCCCTATAGTGGCTCCTTAAGGGGAATATTTTTGTCTTCTCCCCTGTTCTCCCCGCCTCCCTCCTGTATGCACTGGTCCCTGATTCCCCACTTTCTGGCTCCCTCATTCAAAGAAGAATGGGGTTGCCTGCTGCCCGGACTCACCTAGAATTTTCAAGGGTCTCACAGCAGCCTGAAGCTCCTGTACCTCTAGGCTGAGGGCGAGGAGGGTCACAAGGATGAGGAAGTCTCCCAACTTCATGTTGCTGTTGGAAGCCTTTGGCACAAGTGCAGCAGGGTTGAGAGCAGCTGAAATTTACACTCTTCTGCCCGCCCACAGAGCTAGAATGCAAGGCCGGGGGTGGGACAAGGGAATGCTAAACTCTGCCTGGAAACTGACATTTCTGGAGAACATAAATCACGTGTTCCTTCCCTGGGTGACTACATGTTCCCTATGCAAGTCTCTGAGCCAAGGAAACACCCTCATCTGTGCGACAAATAGGACCCCTAACCCAGAAAAGCTTTCAGCGACCCAGAAAAGGGATAGCGGAGAGAGATGGGCACAAACTTTTAGGATGTGCTTGCATCCGCTAGTGCACTTTCCAACACCAATACAGAATGTCTGCTGTGGGCCTGGCACGTGCTTGGCATAAGGAATAAAACGATTTAAAAAAAAAAAAAAGCAGACACCGTCCTGATCCTCATAGAAATTACAATCCAGGAGCTAGGTAGCTAGGTGCTTTACACACTTTTCTATTGGCGAAAAAGTCAAAGTTTTGCATTGTTTCTCAAGAATATTTGAATTATAATCTCCATTTATTTTTATATGCACCATAATTAACATAGGAAAAGAAGAGTTTCTCCTCCCTAATCCTAAGAGGATCTGAACAGTCTTTATAAGGGTTGAATTAATTATGAAATTATAGTCTATGGGCCAGACATTGCAAAGTTTATGGGAAAATTCAATTTCTTACCAGAAATGTATAGGGAGTAAATGGAATTTCCCACAATCGACTAGTAAACAAACATTATAGTCTTCAGTGTTACAAACAACAATCTTGTTGATAAAGAATAACTTCGTTAAAAAGCTTCTTACAAATAAATTACTCAATTTGATGATAAGGTAGAGAATGTATATAAAATGTGATACAAAAAGTTTTCACCCCACCTTATGTTATTAGTGTTTTCAAGGTAATTTCCCAAGTTACACCTTATCTACATAACAACGGAATAGCTGACTGGTGTCTTATTCCCAAAGCCCTGTGTCAGCGGTCCCTTCCCTCCTTCCTTCCTTTCCTTCCTTCCATCATTCCTCCCTCACTCCCTGCCTCCCTCTTTATCTCTTTCCCTTCCCATTCTTTAAAGATTCTTTATTAAATTGCTAATTAATACTTGTGGCTTCTGACTTCACCTCTAACTTTAGCAAAAGCTGTCAACAAATTGGAGGCTTGTGAGCTTTTATTTCTACACCTCACTTAAGATGGTTAAGAGCTTGGCCGCTAACTAAAAGGTTGGCAATTTGAATCCACCGGCTGCTCCTTGGAAACCCTATGGAGCAGTTCTACTGTGTCCTATAGGGTCACTATAAGTCAGAATCGACTCAACGGCCAAGGCTTCAGGTGGCGCAACAATTGAACTGCTAACCGAAAGGTGGGCAGTTCAAACCACCCAGATGGTACCTGAGAACGACACCTCTTTTGAGCTTCACAACACTTTGAGGTGGTTATCACCGTCATTAAAGGAGCCCTGGTGTCGAAAGGGTTAAGCCTAGGCTGCTAACTAAAAAAAGGTTGGAGGTGGTTCCAACCCACCTAGTGGCTCTGAAGAAGAAAGATCTGGTGATCTGCTTCCATAAAGATTATAACAAGAAAACCCTGTGGGGCAGTTCTACTCTGTCACACGGGGTCGCTATGAGTCCGAATGGACTAGACAGCACCTAACAACGACATCACCATCGTGTTAGTCTGAGTCCTCCAAATGGCAGATGCCAAGAAAGAATTATTTGTGCAAAGATTGTATTAGGGCAAATGACTGTGTGGGAGAAACTGGGGAGGGAGCCAGAGAAAGGCTGGGGGAGTCATCAGACTGTGATGCAAGTGAAGGAGCCAAGAAGAGAGGGAGGGATGGTTGGGCGGAAGCATCTTAGACTGTTTGTGCAGTCTAAAAAGGGCTTGATAAGACCGTTGAGTTCTTGACCAAAGTCAACTGTTAGAGGAATCTCACATCTCCCATGAGGAGGTCTGCCTTAGTATCCCTACAGCACTCAGTCGTTGGCCAGAGTAGCCTATGGGAAACATAGTTTTAGAGTATTTGCTGTGATGGATTTTAGAGCGCAGCAGCTAGAGTCTTTGGTCAATTACACTCCCTGCAGTTGAAGTGCTGCAAGACTCATTCTCACGGTTGCCACAATCATCACTGTTTTTTGGGCAAATTGGGCAAACTGATGCAGAGAGATGTTAAGTAATATACCCAAAGTCACACAGCTACAGCTAAGGGGTAAGATGCAGAGTTTGAATCTAGTTGTGCCTGACTTCAGTTCTTGCATTTCATTTAAAGGAGAAAAGTTCCTCTTGTGTCCATGTAAACGAAAGCTCTCACATCAGTGGAATTTTAAACTGGAGGGGACTTGTTGATCTTCCTCCCTAACAACTGTTTTTAGTGATGAGGAAACGAGTCCCATAGAGAGGACAGGACTTATCCAAAGTCGCACGGTGGTGACACTAGGCTTAAACATAGGTGCGTTTAGTTATAACCAAGAATTCCTTTTTAAATAATACTATCACTAATCCTAAAAACAGCAACATTCTGGGGTGCTTGCTATGTTCTGGAGTCCCTGGGTGGTGCAAAAAGTTAATGCACTCAGGTGCTAACTGAAAGGTTGGAGGTTCAAGTCCACCCAGAGGTATCTTGGAAGAAGGCCTGGTGATCTGCTTCTGAAAAATCAGGTGTACTCTGACACATATGAGGCTGCCATGAGTCAGAGTCAGCTCGACAGCAACTGACTTGGTTTTGATCTGGTGCTTTGTTCTGGGCATTGTGTGAGTTCTGTGTATAAATTATCTCTTAGAATTCTCGCCCCAACACTGTGTGGCAGGTACTATTCTTATCCCCACTTTATAGGTGTGGAAACAGAGTCTTACAAGGGTTAAGTAACTTGTCCAAGGTCACACAGCTACTAAGTTGTGATCTGAACACTGGTGGTCTGGCTCCTGAGCTCAGACTCTTGCTTGCTACACTATCTCCCTCTTGTCGAGGTCTAGGCGGAAGATACGTGCTTGACATTCTGACAATGTCCAGATCTTATCCTGTAGTCCCTGCCAGTAACCTAGGCCTCAGTCTCATGCTCCAGTTTCAGAGTTTTGGGGACAACAGAGCTGCCCCACAGCTCTGTTGGTATTTGGGGCAGTTAAATATTCACTATCATTAACAATAATGACCCTCTCATATTGCAAAAGGCCTCCTTGGGAGCAGGAAACTTCTGGGTGGGGACATTCCCCTGCAGACAATTGCTAAGCTCTTAACCACCTTAGGGAGAAATAGCATAAGACTGTTTGTAACTTTATTGACTGTCCCCTCGTTTGTGACTCTTTGGGCAGAATTTGCTGACTTGCTAAGCTTCTTGACCTCGGTATGGGAGCCATGAACCCACATGCAGTCACTGAGCTTACAGTTATACTAGATTAAACTCTGGGCTCTGTTCATGGTTTAGTTTAGAATTTCTAGCAGCATTAAAATGTGAACAGGTTCCAACCCTTCTTATTTATTTTTTTACTATTTCCTTAATGAACAGACACTTTTGCATGAGCTCCTATAAGAAGAGCCCTGTTACAGGGAATAGAAAGCTATAGCTTCCCTTTCATAGAAATTAATAATTAAGTCACCGCCTGTTTCGAGGACCATGTGCCAGGAGTAGATTTATTTAGTCTCCCCAACAACCCCATGAGGGGGGAACTATGAGCCTGCTTTGCAGATGAGAGATGTGAGACTCAGAAAGGGTAATTATTTTTTCCAAGGTCACACAGCTGGCGATTAGTAGAGTTAGATGCAAACCAGATCTGTCACACTTGAGTCGTGACTCTTATCTACTGTGCTGTACGAGCACTGGTCTTACTTTTACTACCCTGAAATGGCCTTAGGAAATGGCCAGAAATAAAGGCCACGTCTTCAACTATCTTAAAACCAGGTTAAAATTTTTGATCCATCATTCCTAACTTTGATCCGATTGAGCACTCAGAATCTTCTATAGCAAGCAGCTTAGGTCAAAGCAGTTGTTCTTTAGTTAAATCTTGATAATTAGTAACGGGCTAGATGAAGTAAAATTCTGTGTCCATTTATCTGGGCCCCAGGGAGGAGTTAGAGTTATTTTCTAAGGATTTGGACCTAGCCTGACACTGATGTGTGCTAGTTAAGAGCACCGTCTTTGGCGTTGATCCTGGTTCTATCATTAACTTTGGATATGTTGCTAAACCTCTCTTGCATTGGTTTCCTCATCTGTAATATAGCGCTAATACCTGCCTGTAATCAGAAGCAATTTGGGGTGTCTTCCTAATTACGATGACTCCCTCAGTGACACCGCCCTCCCCAGAGGGCCTCCAGTAGCTGTGTTTGTATAATTAGGAAGAAGTCTGACCCAAACTATGTCAATCACATTCTCTCCCTCAGCATTTTGGATTTGCGATTAAGAAAATCAAGTGCATTCTGGACTAATCTTGAACTTGGGGGTCGTAGGGTGGCTACATTCCCTCTCCCCAACCATGTGGTTCAAGAAACAGAGGAAGATGGTCAATAGGGAATAAAATCTACATCAACATAATGTTTTGAAAAATATTATGGGCTGGCTTCATGGGTACACAAGCTATGCAGTTGCACAGAGCCTCCTTCTTAGGAGGGCCCCATTGGGTTTAATCCTCTGCCGTCACCATCTTGAAATTCTTGATGATTTTTTAATATTATTATTATTATTATTATTAAGGGACCCTGCATTTTTATTTTGCACTGGGACCCCCAAATTTTGTAGCTGGTCCTGCACCAGCCACAGACTACCACAGAGATGACAGCAGGAAACTCAGTGACTAGTTGAGATGAAGAACATCTGTGAAGTGACAAGACTCAGAATTCAGCACGTTGACCAGTCGACCCACCCCCATCAGCATAAGGACAAGAAAAGCTTCTCCTTCCAGGTGCCATCTTGAGGAGGGAGAAGGCCAAACTCTGAGAGGGGAGAAACAGCCCTGGTAGGAAGTGTGAGCCTTGAATTTGACTAAATATCAGGGCTTCAAACCGGTTCGTCTGGTTCTACCCCCTGCTGAGAATTTGCATTTCACCCCAGATATACTGAATCTGAATCTACAGCTTAACTCGATCCCAGGTGATACTTACGAATAACTGTGGGTGAGGAGTTCATGTATTCTCTAGTCTCTCTCTGCTCCTGTCCTTCTTTCTCTGGTTGCCATTTGGCTCCTGTCAGAGTTGAAATGGGGAAGAAGGAAGGAGAGGTGAGGGGAGGACAGCCTGTTTGGCTGGGCGATTTAGTCCTTTGGGCCTGACAAATAGATAAGATTGAAGTTCCTGGGTGGGCCTGGCAGGTGGACAAAGCTATCTCTTTGTCCTGTGGGTACTTTGAAGGCTTTTCAGAGGCACTCACGGAGCCCTTGTCCTAGTTTTTTGGTGGCTGCATTTCAATCGGGGTCATTTAGTATGAGTCTTTCCTAGCCCCATGGACCTCTTTCTCATTAGGACTTTTTGCCTCCTTCAAACATGGTAGGGGAGGGGGGACAAAAAGACTACAGCCATGTTGTGAGGACAATGAATGAAAACTACTCTTGAGAAAGTTAGTAGTGAAAGCAAAGAGAAAAAGAAGGCAGTGACAAGATTCAGGAGATCTTTCTTAAGATAGAAGAGACCCAAGTCTATCTGTGGCTAGAGGGGGGAGAAATCCAGTGGAGGTGTGGGCTTGGTGATGCTTAGGAGAGGGGGTGGCTATTGAAGTGCAGGAGCAGAGGAGGCCCAGGGGAGGGATGGAGAGTACAGCTAGAGGAATGAGATTTGGAAAAGAAGAGGAGAGCATGTGAGCAGATGTAGAGAGATGTAGAGATGGATAGACGGGTGGTGGCAGCTGCTGTTCCACCTAGTATAGAATGTCTTATACCCGCTTCCTTTCTCACCCTTTTCTCCTTCTCATCTTTGCTTACATTGGACCCCTGACTTCCCTCTATCCAGCTCCTCTTTCTAACACTAACAGGCAGTTTCCGTCTAGACAGGTCAATCAGCCTTGAGAGTTGAGGGGGCAGTCCAGTAGCCTGTGGCTGTGTGCTGAGGGTGGGGAGGGCTACAAGGAGGAGGATGCCCCCCCATCATCTGTTGCTGAGTGACGTCTCCTTTGATGATAGTGCAGATGGGCTGAGATTTATACCCTCTGCGATGTAATTGATTACTTTTATGTGGCCTTTCTAGCCATGGTCTTGTAACTCCCACCCAGGTGATTGCGTGGGACTGCAGATAGGGATTGGATGGGGATTGGTCAGTTTTGCCATCCCGCTGGGCTTCAAATGAGCCATCCCAGAGGTGGGAAAGAGAGAATCCCGCTACCACCAGGGAAGAATGGCCAGGAGCCGGTGCATCCTTTGGACCTGGGATCCCTGCACTAGGAGACTCCTGGGACCAGAAGACAGAGACCAAGCGAGCTGTAATTCTGAAGATGGTGAGAAGCAGTGCAGGAGAGACCTGGCAGCAGAGACCCAGCAGCAGGAGACGGTGTGGTGGGCTTCCCGGCCCACAGAGAGAAAGCTGAGTGCCTTTGGGCAGAGGCCTAAGGCCAGGGAAAGGCATGTCTGTAGGCACAGCTGGGAAGAGGTTGTCCTGATGGAAGAACTGTGTCCTTGAGTGTTCCTGAGCCTGCAATGTAGCCTGTTACTTCCCTAATAAGCCCCATAATCGTGAGTATGGTCTGTGAGTTCTGTGTGACCATTGCAGTGAATGACCTAACCCAGCAGAGAAGTAGAGAGTGCTGTGGAAGTGTCAGTTGGTGTCAGAATTGGTAAAGTTGGTGGAGAGAGAAGGCATGTCTGATGGCCGCCTCATAGAAATCAGCCTTGGGCTGTTGATCTTGAGTCTCCTTCCCCCTTATGAAGTTAGAGGAGGTCAGTCACTGCCCTCATGCCATTCTTACACCCTCCGTTCCAATGAGGTGGGCCAGCTTGTGGAACTTGGTTAAGACTCAGGTATTTGGAGGCTTAAGACCTGATAGGTAGCTGATCTTTCTGGATAATGTATATCCATGTTTAGCATTGAGTAACGACATGTTTTCAAACAAGCTCTCTGAGTCAAAGGAAATAACTTCTTCTGCCTAATAATCAAGACTACTAAAGAATGAAAGCTACTTTGAATGACAGAGAGAAATGGGGTGAGGAGAAAAGGAACCAGTATTTGTCAGGCACTTCCTGTGTGCCAGGTTTTACACACACACACACACACACACACACACACATACATTTGTTGTTGTCATCGTTAGTTGCCATCAAGTTGTCTCCTGCTCATGGAGACCTTACATATAACAGAATGAAACATTGCTCAGTCTTGCACCATCCGCACAATCATCGATACGATTGAACCCATTGTTGCAGCTATTGTGTCAGTCCATCTCATGGAGGGTTTCCCTCATTTTCGCTGACCCGCTACCAAACAAGGTGTCCTTTCTAGAGATAGATCTTTCCTGATGATGGGTCCAAAGTAAGCAAGATGAAGTGTCACTATCCTCACTTCTAAGGAACATTCTGGCTGTATCCTCCGAGACTCATTAGTTTGTTCTTCTGGTAGTCCATCATATATTCAGTACTCTTTGCTAACACCACAATTCCAATGTATCAATTCTTCTCTGAGCTTCCTTTTTCATTGTCCAGCTTTCACTTGCATATGTAGTGATTGATGAGACCATGATGGAGCAAGATGGCAAAGTGAGTGGAGGCTCCTATTTACTCCCCCAGCAACTAAAACTGAACAATGAATAAAAACAAGCACAAACTGAGATCACAGAACTCTGGCTGGCAGCTGAGGTGTTGGAGACACAGGAGGAGCCCAGAAGTGGGGAGAGGAGGAGCAGGGATGGCACAGAAGCTGGGAGAACCTACCCACTAACCTCAGCAGTACTCGCTTATCACAGCCATTTTGGGACAGGGCTGGGTAACACTCCAAACACAGAACATAGAAAAGGAGCTAATCTGAGGAAGCGGTAGCCCGATTCTTTTAAGGCAACACAAATTGGTCGCGAGAGTTTGTGGGCCATGCAAATCGGTCGGGGCAAAGAGAGACTGCAGTGCTATGAGAGAGTGCTGTTGAATCTCACTGAGGCCCAAGTTGGATGGGCACTAGGACTGGGAGGAACAGCAAGGGCAGCAGGACAAGGGAATACTTCAGACTGACAGGGTGACACAGAGTGAAACAGCCCACAGTGGGACATCATAGGTGAGCCTGTGCAGGGGTGCCTGTGAGGGAAAGACATAGTCTCCTACCTTGACCACAGGAAAGTCAAGCCCCACCACTGCAAACAGCTAACCCCCCCCCCCCCCCACACACACACATTGTATTGAATTCCAGAGATTAAGCATCCAGAACTCCTGAATCAGCATTGAAAAAAACAAAGGATAAGAATACCCTCTAGTGGTTCTCAGGAAAAGATACCAAGCCCGCTCTTCTGGGTCAAGTCTAACTTATAGCGACCCTGTGGGTGTTGAGTGGAGCTGCCCTGTGGGGTTCCTGGGGCTGTGAGTCTTTGCAGAGGCTGGCTACTGCATCTTTGTCCTGTGGAGCAGCTGGTGGGTATGGGCCCCAGCCTTTCAGTTTTCAGCCAGGCACTTGGCCCCTGTGCCATCAGGACATCCAATGAGAAAAATTTCCCACAAAAGCCAGAGTACAAAATTTAAAGTAAAAAATAAATAAATAAATAAAGATAACAATATACCTACCCTGCTTCACCATAGCTGAGCGACCAACCCTGCCTACCTGGACAAGGTGGTGAGAAGTATTGTGCCCACAGATGAGCAAGCAACAAAGCATGCCCAGCCCACCTGCCCAGACATAACCAAATAAAACAGCAGGTTGAAACAAACAAATCTAAAATGAATAAACAAAGAAAGTAATTCCGGAAAGTCCTGAAGACAGCAGACAATATAAAAAAATATTTTAAAAAACAGGACAGGATGGCTCCAGAAAGTGACCAAAATGAAACACCAGGTGACCTTCTGGTAGAAGAAAAGGCACTGGAACTATCCGACAGGGAATTCAAAACCCTAACATTCAGGGCTCCCCAAGAGATGAAAGAACATGCAAACAAAAACAAGGAAAAAATAGACAAAATCCTGGAAAATACAAATCAGGGAAAACACAGACAAAGCAATGGAATAATTCAGGAAAATAATACAGGAACAAAACGTCAAAATGAACAAACAGATAGAAATCATACAAAAACAGCAACTAGAAATCCAAAGGACAAAAAACAAGATTTCAGAAATGGGCAGTGCAATAGAAGGTTTTAGGAGCAAATTTGAAACAATGAAAGACAGGATCAGTGAAATTGAAGGAAAATCCTTGGTTACCACTTTGTGGGAAAATCAGAGAAAAGAATGAGGAAAAATGAAAAAACCCTGAGAACGATGTGAGATACAATCAAAAGCAAAAATTTGCATGTGACTGGAGCTCCAGAACAGGAGGAGAAAATGGACAGAACAGGAGGATCATGGAAGATTTGCTGACAGAAAACTTCCCTAATATTATGGAAGATGAAAAGCTAACCATCCAAGAAGCTCAACAAACCCCATATAGGATAGATCCCAAAAGAAAATCACCAAGACATGTCATAATCACACTCGCTAAAACCAAAGACAAAGCAAGAACCCTGAGAACAGCTCAAGAAAAGTGAAAAGTCACATACAAAGGGGAAACAATAAAACTAAGCTTTGATTACCTGGCAGAAACCATGCAGGCAAGAAGGCAATGGGATGACATATATAAAATCTTCAAAGAAAAAAATTGCCAACCAAGAATAATATATCCTGCAAAACTCTCAAATATGATGATGAAATTAGGACATTTTCAGATAAACAGAAATTAAGGGACTATGTAAAATCCAAACCAAACATACAAGAATTATTAAAGGGAGTCCTTTGGTCAGAGAACCAACAACATCAGGCAACAACCTGAATCTAGGACACAGAACAGTATCAACCAGATACCAACCTAGGTAATGAACTCTCAATGATAAAACAAAACTAAAAGATTTACAACAGGGAACCAGAGAGGTCAATCTTTAAATGACAACAATGTCAGAACGATAAAAGAGGGAATAAATGGGGTAGGTATAGAACTTTCAAATGGAGAGGAATTCAAGGTGATATCAAGTAATAAAAGACTGGTTTAAACTTAGGAAGATAGGGATAAGTTTCAAGGTAGTCACAAAGAATGTTAACAAACCTACTCATCAAAATAAAGAAGAAAAAGTCTCAGTAAACTACAAAAATCTACAAAAATGAAAGAAACGAATAAAAAATCCACAGATAAAAGGAATTCAGCACAGGAGAGTAAGAGGATCAAAGAGAATGTCAGCAAAAGAAAAACAAAGGCACTACAAAATGACAGCAATAAACTCATACATATCGATAATCATGCTGAACATAAATGGCTTAAATGCATCCATAAAGAGATAGAGAGTGACAGAATGGATAAAAAACACAGGACACATCAATACGCTGTCTACAAGAGACACATCTTAGAAACAAAAACATAAACATATTAAAAATCAAAAGATGGAAAAACATCAAGCAAACAGCCACCAAAAAAGAGCAGGAGTGGCAATACTAATCTCAGATAAAATAGACTTTAAAACAAAATCCACCATAAAAGACAAGGAAGGACATTATATTATGATTAAAGGGACAATCCACCATGAGGACATAACCGTAATAAATATCTACACACCCAATGACAGGGCTCCAAAATAGATAAAAAAAATTCTAACAGCACTGAAAAGAGAAAGTGAGAGTTCGAAATAATAGTAGGAGACTTCAACACACCAGTCTCAGTAAAGGTCAGAACATCTAGAAAGAAACTCAGCAAAGATAGAGAAGATCTAAAGGCCACAGTCAACAGACTTGTCCTCGTAGACATATATAGAACATGCCAGCCAACAGCAGCAAAGTACACATTCTTTTCCAGTGTACACATGGAACGTTCTCCAGAGTAGACCACATCTTAGGCCACAAAGCAACCCTTGACAAAATCCAAAACACTGAGATAAAACAAAGCATCTTCTCTGATCACAACACCAAAAAAAAAGCAGCACTGGGATCAGAGCACATCCTTTGGACCTGGGGTTCCTGCGCAGAGAAACTCCCAGACCAGGGGAAGATTGATGGCATGGACCTTCCTCCAGAGCCAGTGAAGAAAGCATCCCCCTGGAGCTGATGCCCTGAATTTGGACTTGTAGCCTACAGGACTGTGAGACAATAAACTTCTCTTTGCTAAAGCCATCCACTTGTGGTATCTCTGTTATAGATGACTAAAACAGAATTTGGTACCGGGAGTGGGGTGCTGCTCTAACAGATACCTAAATGTGAAAGCGGTATTGAAATGTGAATGGATAGAGGTGCAGAAGCAGCAGAGGACTAGCAGCAGCAGAGAATCTGCAGCAGTAGAGAAGGGGCAGCGACAGAGAACAGCAGCAGAACCAGGATACCAGTGTTGGAGCCGATCCACGGAGCGAGAGAGCTGAGGGCTGTGTGCCAGAGGCTTCCTGCCAGAGTGGGGTGCATCACAAGGGCCTTCCTACAGAGCTGACAGAGAAAGCATTCCCTTAGAGCTGATGCCCTGAATTTGGACTTGTAGCCTACTGGACTGTGAGCGAATAAATTTCTCTTTGTTAAAGCCATCCACTTGTGGAATTTCTGTTAAAGCAGCACTAGATTACTAAGACAGGCAGTGTCACAGAATGGCTGAGGAGCAGGTTTGAAACAGTGGAAGACAGGATCAGCGAAGTTGAAGACAAACATTGGATACAACTCTGTTTGAGGAAAAATCAGAAAAAAGAATGAAGAAAAATGAAACCCTGAGAATTATGTGGAATACAATGAAAAGCAAAAATCTGTGAGTTATCATAGTTCCAGAACAGGGGGAGAAAACAGAAAACACAGAGAGGATCATTGAAGAACTGCTGACAGAAAACTTCCCCAGAATCATGAAAGATGAAAAGGTGACCATCCAAGAAGCTCAACGAACCTCATATAGGATAGACCCCAAAAGAAAATCACCAAGGCATATCATAATGACACTCACTAAAACAAGAGAGAAAGAAGAAATTTTGAGAGCAGCTTGAGAAAAACAAAAAGTCACATATAGCGGAGAAACAATAAGACTAAGCTCAGATTATTTGGCAGAAACCATGAAAAAAATTGCCAGGGAAGAATAATATCCTGCAAAACTCTCATTCAAATATAATGGTGAAATCATGATATCTCCGTATAAACAGAAATTAAGGGACTATGTAAAAACCAAACCAAACTTACAAGAATTATTGAAGGGAGTCCTTCGGTCTGAGAACAAACAATATCAGACCACAGGCTGAATCTAGGATGCAAGATCGTACCAGCCAGATACCAACCTAGGAAATGAACTCTCAAGGACTATCCAAAACCAAAAGAATTACAACAGGGAACCAGAGAGGTTAATCTGTAAATGACAAGAACATCAGAACAATAAAAGAGGGAATAAACAGTATAGGTATAGAACTTTCTAATGGAAAGGAAGACAAGGTGATACCAAGTAATAATAGAATGGTTCAAACCTAGGAAGTTAAGGGTAAATTTCAAGGTAACCACAAAGAAAGCTAGCAAACCTACTCATCAAAATAAAGAAGAAAACATAAAGTCTCAGTAAAAACAAAATCTACAAAAACAAAAGAAATGGGAAAAAACTCCACAACCAAAAGGAACTCAGCAGAGGAGAGTAAGAGGAACAAATAAAATGTCAGCACCACAAAAAAAAAAAGAAAAAAAACACTAAAAAATGACAGCAATAAACTCACACTTATCAATAATTACACTGTAAGTAAATGGCATAAGTGCACCCATAAAGAGACACAGAGTGACAGAATGGATTAAAAACAAAGCAGGATTCATCAATATGCTGTCTACAAGAGATACACCTCAGAAACAAATACAAAAACTTATTAAAAATCAAAGGATGGTGAAAAATATATTAAGCAAACAGCTACCAAAAAAGAGCAGGAGTGGGATACTAATCTCAGATAAAATAGACTTTAAAACAAAATCCACCATAAAAGACAAAGAAGGGCATTATATAATGATTAAAGGGACAATCCGTCATGTGGGCATAACCATAATAAACATCTACGCACCCAAAGACAGGGCTCCAAAATACATAAAACAAACACTAACAGCACTGAAAAGAGAAATTGACAGTTCCACAATAATAGTAGGAGACTTCAACACACCACTGTTGGCAAAGGGCAGAACATCTAGAAAGAAACTCATCAAAGATACAGAAGACCTAAAGGGCACAATCAGCCAACTTGACCTCACAGACATTTATAGAACACTCCACCCAACAGCTGCGAAGTACACATTCTTTTCCAATGCATATGGAACATTCTCCAGAATACACCACATTTTAGGCCACAGAGTGACCCTCAACAAAATCCAAAACACTGAGATAAGACAAAGTATCTTCTCTGACCACAATCCCATCAAGGTAGAAATTAACGAGAGAAAGAGCAAGGAAAAAAAAAATCAGTTACATGGAAACTGAATAATACCCTGCTTACACATCACTGGGTAATAGAAGAAATCAGAGATGGAATTAGAAACTTCCTAGAATCAAACTAGAATGAAAACACATCATGCCAAAACCTTTGGGACACAGCAAAGGCAATCCTCAGAGGACAATTTATAGCAATAGATGCACACATCAAAAAAGAAGAAAGGGACAAAATCAAAACATTAACTACAGAACTCAAACAAATAGAAAGAGAACAGCAAACAAAACCCACAGCCACCAGAAGAAAGGAAATAACAAAGATCAGAACAGAAATAAATGTAACAGAGAATAGAAAAACAATAGAAAGAATCAACAAAACCAAAAGCTGTTTCTTTGAAAGGATCAACAAAATCAACCAACCACTGGCCAAACTGACCAAAAACAAAAAAAAAAACAAAAAACAAAAACAAAAACAAAAAAACAGCAGAGGATGCAAATAACCCAAATAAGAAATGAAATGGGGGACATTACAACAGACCCAACTGAAATAAAAAGGATCATAACAGAGTATTAGGAAAAACTATACTCCAACAAATTTGAAAACCTAGAGGAAATGGATAAATTTCTAGAAACACACTACCTACCCAAACTAAAACAAAGTGACGTTGAAAATCTGAACAAACCCATAACAAGAGAAAAGATCAAAAAGGTAATTAAAAAAAAAAAAAAAACTGCCAACAAAAAAAAATCCTTGGCCCACATGGCTTCACTGGAGAATTCTACCAAACATTCAGAGAACAGCTTACACCAGTACTACTCAAACTATTTCAGAACATAGAAAAGGAAGCGACTCTTCCAAGTTCATGCTATGAAGCCAGCCTAACCCTGATACCAAAACCAGGCAAAGACACCACAAAAACAGAAAATTATAGACCAGTATGTCTCATGAATGTAGACGCAAAAATTCTCAACAAAATTCTAGTCAATAGAATTCAGCATCAGATCAAAAAAATAATACACCACGACCAAGTAGGATTCACACCAGGTATGCAGGATGGTTCAACATTAGAAAATCAATCAACGTAATCCACCACATAAATAAAAGGAAAGAAAAGAATCATATGATCATCTCAATTGATGCAGAAAAGGCATTCGACAAAGTCCAACACCCATTCCTGATAAAAACTCTCAACAAAATAGGTATAGAAGGGAACTATCTTAACATAATAAAGGGCATCTATGCAAAAGCAGTGGCCAACATCATTCTTAATGGAGAGAGGCTGAAAACATTCCACTTGAGAACAGGAACAAGACAAGGATGCCCTTTATTACTGCTCCTATTTAACATTGTGCTGAAGTCCTAGCTAGAGCAATAAGGCAAGAAAAAGAAGTAACGTGCATCCAAATTGGTAATGAAGAAGCTAAACTGTCCCTATTTGTGGATGATATGATGCAATACCTAGAAAACCCAAAAGACTGCCCAAGGAAACTACTGGAACTATTAGAAAGATTCAGTAGAGTAGCAGGATACAAGGCAAACATACAAAAATCAGTTGGATTCCTATACACCAATAAAGAGAATGATGAAAAGGAAATCAGGAAAATAATACCATTTATAATAGCCCCTAAAAGAATAAAATACTTAGGAATAAATCAAACCAGGGATGTAAAAGACCTATACAAAGAAAACTACAAAACACTACTGCAAGAAACCCAAAGGGATCTATATAAATGGACAAACATACCATGCTCATGAATAGGTAGACTCAACATTGTGAAAATGGCAATTCTACCCAAAGCAATTTACAAATATAATGCAATCCTGATCCAAATACCAACAACGTTCTTTAAAGAGATGGAAAAACTAATCATTAACTTTATATGGAAAGGGAAGAAGCCCTGGATAAGTAAAGCAGTATTGAAAAAGAAGAATAATGTAGGAGGACTCACACTACCTGACCTCAGAACCTACTATACAGCTATGGTAGTCAGAACAGCCTGGTACTTGTACAACAACAGATACATTGACCGATGGACTAGAATTGAGAATCCAGATGTAAATCCATCCACCGACAGTCACCTGATCTTAGACAAGGTCCCAACTTCCATCAAATGGGGTACAGACAGTCATTTTAACAAGTTGTGCTGGCAAAACTGGATGTCCGTCTGCAAAAAAATGAAACAGGACATATACCTCACACCATATACAAAAACAAATTCAAAATGGATCAAAGACCTAGGTATAAAGCCAAAAACTATAAAGTTCAAAGAAGAAAAAATAGGATCAATGCTAGAGTCCCTAATACACAGCATTAACAGGATACAAACTATAACCAACAACACGCAAACTCCAGAAGATAAGCTAGATAATTTGGGTCTTCTAAAAATTAAACACTTATGCTCATCAAAAGACTTCACCAAAAGAGTAAAAAGAGAACCTACAGACTAGGAAAAAAAATTTGAACATTACAAATCAGACAAAGTTCTAATCTCTAAAATCTACAAGAAAATCCAACACCTCTACAAGAAAAAGACGAATAATCCAGTTAATAAATGGGCAAAGGAAATGAACAGATACTTCACCAAAGAAGACATTCAAGCCGCCAACAGACACATGAGGAAATGCTCGGGATCACTAGCCATTCAAGAAATGCAAATAAAACCCAAAATGAGATACCATCTCACCTCGGCATTGCTGGCACGGATCAAAAAGACTGGAAATAACAAATGTTGGAGAGGCTGAGGGGAGATTGGAACTCTTCTGCACTGCTGGTGGGAATGCAAAATGATACAACCATTTTGGAAAACGATATGGCACTTCCTTAGAAAACTAGGAATAGAAATACCATATGATCCAGCAATCCCACTCCTATGAATATATCCTAGCGAAATAAGAGCCATCACACGAATAGACATGCACACCCATGTTCATTGCAGCATTGTTCACAATAGCAAAAAGATGGGAACAACCCAGATGCCCATCAACAGATGAATGGATAATCAAACTATGGTACATACACACAATGGAGTAATATGCAACGATAAAGAACAATGATCAATCTGCGAAGCACCTCATAATTTGGATGACTCTGGAGGGCATTACGGTGAGTGAAATAAGTCAATCACAAAAAGACAAATATTGTATGAGACCACTACTCTAAAAACTCATGAAAAGGTTTACACACAAAAAGAAAAAAATCTTTGATGGTTATGAGGGAGGCAAGGCGTTGGGGGGGAAACTAAATAGACAATGCTAAGTGGTAACTTTGGTGAAAGGTAAGACAGTACACAATCCTGGGGAAGCCAGCACAACTTGTACAAGACAAGGTCATGGAAGCTCCATAAACACATTCAAACTCCCTGAGGGACTGAATTGCTGGGCTGAGGGCTGTGGGGACCATTGTCTCAGGGAACAGCTAGCTCAGTTGGCATAACATGGATTATAAAGAAAATGTTCTACATCCTACTTTGGTGAGTAGCGTCTGGGGTCTTTTTTTCCCCATTCTTTTTTTTTTTTTTAATTGTACTTTAGATGAAGGTTTACAGAACAAATAGTTTCTCATTAAACGGTTAGTACACATATTGTTTATGAAAATGGTTAACAACGCCATGATATGTCAACACTCTCCCTTCTCGACCTTGGGTTCCCTATTACCAGCTTTCCTGGTTGGGGTCTTAAAAGCCTTTGAGTGGCAATCTAAGATACTCCACTGGTCTCACACCTTTGGGAGCAAGGGACAATGAAGAAAACAAGATACAAGAGAAAGATTAGTCAAAGGACTAATGGACCACAACTACCATGGCCTCCACCAGACTGAGTCCAGTACAACTAGATGGTGCCCGGCTACCACCACTGACTGCTCTGACTGGAATCACAACAGAGGTTCCTGGACAGAGCTGGAGACAAATATAGAGCAAAATTCTAACTCACAAAAAAAGACCAGACTTACTGGCCTGACAGAGACTGGAGAAACCTCAAGAGTATGGCCCCCGGATACTCTTTTAGCTCAGTAATGAAGTCACTTTTGAGGTTCACTGTTCAGCCAAAGATTAGACAGACACATAAAATGAGACTAATGGGCCACAACAATCCAGGAACAAGGACTAGAAGGCAGGAGGGGACAGGAAAGCTGGTAATAGGGAACCCAGGGTCAAGAAGAGAGAGTGTTGACATATCGTGGGGTTGTTAACCAATGTCATAAAACAATATGTGTACTTACTGTTTAATGAGAAATGGTTCTGTAAACCTCCATCTAAAGTACAAAAAAAAATTTAAAAAAAGACACTTGCCACAGGATTTTTGTAGACATCCTCTATCGGATTGAGGAAAGTCCTTCTATTTTTTGTGTTTAGCGAGACTTTATTATGAATGGATGTTGAGATGTCTCAAATGCTTTTTCTGCAACCATTTGTGGAGCAACTTCTGGATGCCAAACCTGTGTTTTTCTACTTTGTTGCAGGGCCTGTCTCCCCATTTCCTGCTCCAGGTGAGAGGGAGTCTGTTTCCTCATGTACTGGGTCACAAAAAGTCTCTCCCTCTCCCTACCCCACACTTCTACAGCCCAGAACCTTCCCCTAATGTTCCCACTGAGATAGGCACTTTCCTCCCAGGAGGCCAGGAGCAGAGCAAGCTGAAGCAGGGATGAAGGAGGAGAGCTGAGCTGGGGATGGGGATGGGGAAAGAAATGAAGTTCCTCCTGATGGCTGGGCCTGTGGGCACATCGCAGCTGTGAGCTGCATTCTTCACTCACCCTTTACTTCAGAGACCCACGGGACTTCTCTTCTTTTTCCCAGTTGTCTCCACCCTGTCTCTCTTCAAAACTCCTCTCCTCTTGGGTTCGTCTCCACTTAGCTAAGAAGCTGGAAAAATGGAAAAAGATGTAGGAATTGGGAGGCAAAGTTGTGAGTGCATTTTTCTACTTTTCAGATAGTTTAATTTTAAGATGTATGATATGCTTGTAAAACGCATAAATTCAGAAGAAAAGAAAAAAATCTTAATTTTTTTTTTTTTTTAATTTAGGGAAAGATAGGTCTTATCCTAACAATGTGGTCTCAGGGATTCTATGAGTCAGGATTGACTCGATGGCAATGGATATGGAGACGCCAAGGAGTTCCTGGGCGATGCAAATGGTTAAGTGCTGGACTACTAATTGAAAGGTTGGTGGTTCAGATCCACCACTCAGAGACTCCTTGGAAGAGAGTCCTGATGGTTGCTTCTGAAAGCTCTCAGCCTTGAAAAACCCTATGGAGTGCAGTTCTACTCTACAACACATGGGGTCACCATGAGTCAGAATGACCTCCAAAGCAACTGTTTTTTTCTGGTTTTATGGAGACACCAGCTGTTGGAATTCTTGACAGATGAGAACCCACCAAGTAGTTTAATATCATGAACTCAATGAAATCTCAAAATTAATCACCTGAGAATAGGTAACAAGGCGCATTGTGTAAAATTCAAAAGGTATAAATGTATATCCACTAAAAAAGTAATTCTCCCTCCTAGCTCTATCACCTAAGAATCCACCTGTTCCATTCTCTGGAAGCAACGAATGACTGTTACCATTCCCTCATGAATTCATTCAAAGATTCAACAGCCTTTTAAAAGCGTCAGGAAAGGAAAAAACAAAAGCAATATTATGGATCACCCAGTCCATAAGGGCCTTAGGTTTCTAGTCTTTATCAGAAAGCAACTTTAAACCTCTCCTTCTACAGGCTTAGATTTACAAAGTTCTTGACAGTTGTGCTCTGGTTCCTCTCCATTTGAAAGTTCTATACCCACACCATTTGTTCCCTCTTTTATTGTTCTGACATTGTTGCCATTTCCAGATTAACCTCTCTGGTTCCCTGTTGTAAATGTTTTAATTTTGAATAATCCTTGAGCTTTCATTTCCTAGGTTAGTATCTGGCTTCTGCAATCTCGTGTCTTAGATTCAGGCTGTCATCTGATGTTGTTTGTTTTCAAACTGAAGGACTCCCTTTAATAATTGTTGTAAGCATGGTTTGGTTTTTACCTATTCCCTTAATTGCTGTTTATCTGGAAATGCCCTAAATTCACCATCATATTTGAATGAGAGTTTTCCAGGATATATTATTCTTGGCCAGCAATTTTTTTTTCTTTCCAGGTTCTGTATATGTCATCCCAATGCCTTCTTGCCTGCATGGTTTCTGCTGAGTAATCAGAGTTTAGTCTTATTGTTTCCCCTCTGTATGTGCCTTTTCATTTTTCTTGAGCAGCTCTCAGGATTCTTTCTTTATCTTTGGTTTTAGCGAGCGTGATTATGATATGTCTTGGTGATTTTCTTTTGGGGTATATCCTATATGGTGTTCCTTGAGCCTCTTGGATGGTCAGCTTTTCATCTTTCATGGTATTAGGGAAGTTTTCTCTTAGAAGTTCTTCAGTGGTCCTCTCTGTGTTTTCTGTTTTCTGCCCCTGTTCTGAAACTCTGATCACTGACAAATTTTTCCTTACGATTGTATCCCACGCAATTCTCAGGGTTTCTTAATTTTTCTTCATGCTGTTCTCTGATTTTTTCTCAAACAAAGTGGTATCCAAGTATTTGTCTTCAGTTTCTCTGATCCTGTCTTCCATTGTTTCAAACTTGCTCCTCAAACCTTCTGTGACACTGTCTATTTCTGAAATCTTGTTGTTTATCTTTTGGATTTGTAATTGCTGGTTTTGTATGATTTCTAGTTCTGAATTTATTTTGACATTTTGTTCCTGCATTATTTTCCTGAATTCCTCCACTGTTTTGTTTGTCTTTTGCATGATTTTGTCTATTTTTTCCTGATTTTTGTCTGCTTTTGCCTTCAACTCTTGGATAGTTCTGAATATTAGAGATCTGAATTTCTTATCAGGTACTTCCAGTGCTTTTTCTTCTACTGGAAGGTCATCTGGTGTTTTATTTTGGATGCTTCCTGGAACCATCCTGTCCTGTTTTTTTATACGTTTTGGTGTTGTCTGCTGTCTTTGGGACATTCAGAGGTTATTTCTTCATTTACTGATTGTAAATTTGTTTGTTTCATCCAGCATTTTTGTTTTATTTTGTTATGTCTGAGCAGGTGGGCTAGGTGTTCTTTGTTGTTTGTTCATCTGTGGGCATGATACTTCTTACCACTTTGTACAATGAGCAGAGCCAGTCGCTCAGCTATGATGCAGCAGGGCAGGTTCTGCGGAAGGGGAGGGGCTGGGATGGGTCACTTGTGGCTTGTCCTGGGGCCAACATGGCGGGGCCAGGGGTCAGTGCAGTGCAGGTTCCGGTAGACCATGTCTGTGCAGCTTGGATGTGTGATGCTCACTGCATGGTGCAGATAGGAAGAAGGGAGGGAGGAGGTTGTGATATGTGGAGCTAAGTGGATGTGGATAAGAAGAGAAAGCTGAGAGAGAAACAGAAGACAGAAAAGAAAAAAGTGCTGAGGGAGCCCACCATTGGAGAGGTGGGCTATGTGCTGGTGGCTTTCTAGCCTGACAGTGAGGCACAGGCTATCAATAAGGGACAGATATTGCAAGTGCAGCTAGGGGGGCAGGAGAAAGGAAAGAGGGAAGGGAGAGAGAAATAAGAAACTAGATTTTTAAAAAAAGGAGAGAGAAAAGCACATGCTGTCAGATGGTCAGTAGAGCGGAATGGAAAGAATATAGAGAAAGACAAGAAACCAAGTAAAGAAAAATAAAAAAAAAAAAGATGCTAGGTGGATGGGAGGAAGGAAAAGAAAGAAGTTAGAGAGAGACAGGAAACCCGGAAAAAAAAAAAGAAGAAGAAAGAGAGAAAAGGAAAGACAAAATGCCCCAATAGAGCCCACAGGAAGCAGGTCATCAGCCAAGTGGCCCTGCACAGCCAGTCAAGAAGCAGCAGAGATGGCACATGGTGCCAGGTGTTCAGGGGAAGGGGAAGGAAGGGAGGCAGAGAGAGACAAGAAACTGAGAAAAGAAAAGAAGAGAGAAAGAAAAAAATAAAGTGACAGAGCCCACTGGTATGGTGGCGTGCACTGGGTAAGTGGCTCTCCAGATATGAGACACTGCACAGCCCACTGAGAAGGAGCAAAGATGGTGCCAGGTATTCAGGAGAAAAGAAGGAAAGGGTGGTAGAGATAGACAAGAAATCAAGAAAAGAAAATAGAAAAAGAAAACAATCCCCAAGTGAGCCCACTGGCTTGGTGGCACAGACTGAAGAAGTGGCTCCCATGCCGAGCAGTACTGCATAGACCATCTAGAAGGGGCAGAGATGGCACACAGCGTCAGGGATTCAGGAGACAAGAAAAGAAGGAAAGTAGAGAGAGAGATGAGAAACTGAGAAATGAAGAAAAAGAAAAAGGAAAGAAGAAAAAAAACAAATGCCCCCAAGTATCTTACTGGCATGGTGGCACAGACTGGGAAGTAGTTCCCAGCTGAGGCGCTTCACAGGCTGTCAAGAAGGAGTGGAGATGGCACAGAGAGCCAGGTGTTCGAGAGAAAGGAAGGGAAAGAGGTGAAAGAGAGAGAAGATACCACAAGAAGCTGAAAAAAACAACAACAGCAACAAAAAAAATGGCACTGAAGGAGCTGGCTGGTGTGGGTAGGGCGAATCCAAGCAGCAAGGAGCCATCTCCTCCCTGGCCAAGTGGTGGAGGCCCAGCAGGGGGAAGAAAAGAGGGAAGTGGGAAAGCATGTATCACTGGTTACTGGGTGCTCTGTCTCCTGCTGGGAGCTCCATGAAGCTCTCTTCCTGTACTCCCTGTCCCCCGTTCTTGGTGGCTAAGGAGTCCAAGGTGGTGAATCTGTGCCACATTAGCTGATAGGGGACCTCACTCTATATCTCTCCTCGCTCTCTGTTCTCTGTCAGTTTCTTATTCCATTTGGTGCTTGGTTGAGTTCTTTACCTCTTCATTTGATACTTAGGGTTCCAGGATCGATGTTTTCTCTGTTTTACTTAGTTTTTTGGGTCTTTGCTGTGTAGGGACCGCATGGTGCTTCTGTCTATAGTGCCAAGTTGGCCCTATTTCTCTCTACATATACATATATATACTCATATATATATGTATGTATATTTATGCAGGGAAAACTAGTGATTTAGCAAGCTGTGATTTAGCAATGAACAAAGTGCAAGAGTGTGCCTGAATCTCATAATTGGCATTTGCATTGCCAAGAAACCATACCCAAATCAGAGGGAAACGAGTTGTGAAATAGAACAAAGGAACCAGGTCACTAGTGGACACTGCCTAGATAGTTTGTCATTTTTATTAAACTCTTCCTGCTTTAGTGACTCTTGCCCCACCCTCCTTTCCAGGGACACTGAAGGTATAAATTGGAGCTGAGCTCAGTGTGTACATCCTATCAAAGGCCATCATGAAGACAGGCATAGTTTTAGTTCTGGTGGTTTTCATCACCCTGGGGATGGAGATGGCCTGTGCTATAAGACCTCCTATCAGAGGTGAGTGTCCTGAGGGCATCCTACCTGAAAGCAGAAAAGGCTGAGTCTTGCCTTGGACCTGGGGATGGTTTGCCACAGAAGCAAACAGTGTCTCCACTGCAGAGTGGAGATTTGGTATTGGTCAGACACATTTCCTCTGAGCTTCATGCATGGTTAACCTACATGTCCTAGTCTCCTTATTAGATTGGGTTGACTCTGGTTGGATGATGGGGATAAAGAGAAGGATCTCTCCTCTAGTTAGGAGACATGGCCTGGGTGTGGGACTCCACAGTGGAGTAGCTCTGGAAAGAACCCGGGCATGTGTGGGGATGGGGAGATGATGGCCTGTGATCACAGATAATATAATAACTTCTTAGGAAGAGGTGGAAAGGAGGGAGTTATGTCAGTGCAGGTTTCTCACCTGTGAGACTCTGCAGCATTTGGAGTAAGAAGAACATCCCCCAAGGGTCAGACTGTGGAAATAGGGGCTTCAGAGTGAGAGTGGAGCCGCCGAGGCTGAAGGAAGAATTCAGGAGCACGAAGGAAGAAACAGAAGAAACTAGAGTCCTGCCAGATACGAGGGCTTCAGACCTCCAGCATCATTTCTCTGTCTCAGTAATCTTTCCAAGCTGCAAAAAGGCCATTGTCTGTTTCAGGGCGAGGAAGACCGGGAGTCTGTCCAGAGGTGCCAAAAAATGTCTTTGGGACTTGTGCTGAAGAATGCTCAGGAGATGAATCGTGTCCCCCAGGAATGAAATGCTGCAGCAATGGGTGTGGCCATGTCTGTCAATTTCCTGTTATCCGAGTAAGTATAAATCAGTCAAGAGTTGTCCGAGGGGGCAGACAAGTCCCCAGTGAACTTTGCTCCAAGAGAAATGGGCTGGAAGCAAAGGGCAGAATGACTTCCGGTTGTTCTATCAACATTCCTCCCCTAGAAGAGAAGCTGCATCCCAGGGTAGCCCTGAGGGGCAAATTGGAGATGAGTATCCATGACCCTAGATTCACAGGATGATTATTACCAAGGATTTCTTATCCTCTTCCTTTACTCCTTACCCTCAAAGGGGCCAAGCATAGTGTTTAACTCTTCCTGGAAAATAGGTGATTCTGGAGGGAGGAGAAGAAGGAACAGAAACTCCTAGTTTACTGAGTACTTCCTGCGCCAGGCAGGCATTGTGGTGAAGTTGAGATGAAAAAATACCACCAGGTCCGGGAGACAAGCCCATATCAATCATTACAACCTAATGGGATGACTGCTTTGTACAGTTTTCTAATAGGTTCTGTAGGAGCAATGAGAGCCATCATTAGCTTTGCCTGGGTGAGTTGGGAAAGTTCTCAGAGCGGAAAACATTTGAGAAGGGGCTCAGAGGATGCATAAAGTTCATCAGACAAAGCGAGGGCAGTCTGGATGAAGGAAAAAGTATGGGTTCTCCTTTGGAGATGGGAAAGTGATGATGGTGCTTAGAAGTGGAGTGTCTTGAGGGACTATAGTGGGTCATCCAAGCCAGAGTCCAAAGGACAATGAGTAGCCTGACAAAGAGATTGAATGGTAAATGTCTGGAGGTCTTTAAGCCGAGGACATATCATGATGCAATTTGTGTTTTGAAGGGTTGGCCTTGTGGCCGTGTGAGAGATGGACTGAATCTTTATTAAGCATGCCTGATGACCAGTCATGGAAGAGTTCTCATGAATCCATGAATCCCATGCTTGGCATAACAGCAAGATCGCCTTCACACTCCATTCCTTGCTATTCCCTATCCTTGAAATTGTAGCCCTAGAAGATGAAGATCTAATGAGCTTGTATCCAAAATAAATTGTATCTATGGCATTATTCAGGCTGAGTCATTCTTCCTGTTTAAGGATTCAAATGGACCCTCCATGGACTAGCAGTAGCATATGTGTTCACTGCAATGAGCTCCATGAAAACAAGGTACTCAGGATGCCAACAAGTCAAAGACAAGATCCTCCCACCTAATTCCTTTCCTCTTTCCTTACCTATATCTCCAAGCAAGGCAATGGGCATAAGAATATTTTCTCAGGCCTTCTGTGAACATGATTTTGGTCAAGCAAACAAAGTTCAGTGGCCAAGCAACACACAGTAGACCTGTTGCAACAGCTTTTACTGGGGGGAGACTCAGAAGGAGCAGGAGCAGGTGTGGGGATATACCATTTTAAGGCAACACAAAAGTCTAGTAGGACTGGTTGCTCAGCTGAAGGAGAGTGAGCATGACCCTTAGGAGGCAGAGCTTTAAGTGACATTTGTAGAGATGTTCCAGGTTTCACCCTGAAGTGACTAGAAGTCGGGATAAAATAGCAATAATTGCAGGAACTTTGTCTGTAGCCCTATTCGGCCAACTCAGCACTGCTGACCTGGAGGCACCACGACTCCCTGGTCTCAAGAATGGTCCAGTCACTGCCCAGAGTTGATGCCTGAAACTCTCAGCACTTCATGTTTTCTAGGAAGAGGCCAGCAAACAAAAGATCAGTCTTTCACAAGTTAACCCTTACTTCTCACATAAAAATCCAACCAGGAAACACCTGAGAAGGAGCTTAAAAAATATTTAAAGTTCACCAGATAAAGGGAGGGTAGTCTAGATGGTGGGAAGAACATGAGTCCTCCTTTGCAGATGGGAAGTGATGGGATATGAGGCTCTGTATTAGGGTTGAGCTGTGGGACACCAGGTGTTGGGCTCCAGGAAGGAGTCTTTGACTCAGACCTCAGTCAGAGAATACAGCTAGGTCTCCTGAAGAAACCATGATAAAAATGATACTCTAGCTTGAACACTACAAGTTCTATCTCCCAGTGCTCTCTGTTTACTCCTGCTACCTTTCTACCAAGGTTCCCCCATTTAACCTGCTGAGCTTTGATATCCCATACCTGCTTGTCCTTGTCCCTAACATTGCTCTTTTGAACTTTGGATTTGCTCTCTCTGCTGCCATGCTTTTGTTGGTAGTTCGTCTATGGATTTTTCAAGGCCCAAGCAACATCGTCTCTGATGTAGAAATGTATTTCACAGTACAGCATGTGAGGAAAGATGCTGATGTTCATGGAATTTACTGTTATTAGTGTACATCCCAATGTCCAGGAGTGGTTGGTATTTTTTGTCAATGAAATGGCCTGTTAAAGATTCAGTCGTGTTGCCAAGTGTAGGGGGGTTAGGGTGCTGTCTTGTGATAGGTCTATTTTCTTCCATAGCCAGAATGCACAGATCTAGCAACCAAGGGTGAGGTCATGGTAACAGATTTCATAATTTTCCCTAATCTCAAAATCCTTGTCTCCTGTTTTGGTGGACTTTGGTATTGACTCCATTGACTTGCTGTTGAAGAGATTTTTGTATTCAAGGAAGAAATATGTCCTTCAGGGGCCATTTCAGCTTGCCATACAATCTGAGCACACAGATTAACAAAGACAGAATCATTGTAGGCTGAAATGATTGACCTAGATCAGAAAGGGGCAAAAGCTTTGCTACTACTCAGTGAAGAATGGCAGAGGTGTGGGCGAGATCCAAGAGTCTCCCTTTTGCATACATGTAGGTCATTGTTGTAAGCCGAATAATGTCCCTCCCTCCAAAGATGTCCTTGTCCCAATCACCAACCAAACAAAAAACCAAACCTGTTGCCTTGAGTCGATTGTGACTCAGAGCCACCCTATAGGACAGTGTAGAATTGCCCCATAGGATTTTCAAGAAACAGCTGGTGGATTGAAAACTGCTGACCTTTTGGTTAGCAGCCTGAGTTCTTAACCACTGTGTCACCAGGGCTCGTCCTCTGAATATTTTACGGTAATCCCAAAGGGACTTTGGAGGTGTGATTAAGTTAAGGATCTCGAGATGGGAAGATTATCCTGGATTATCCCAGTTTGCCCAATGTAGTCACAAGGGTCCTTATAAGAGGGAGGTGGGAGAGGCAGAGTCCGAAGAACAGGTGATAACAGAAGTAGAGGTCAGAGTGATGCAGGAATGTAGGCAGCGTCTGGAAGCTGGAAAAGGTGAGGAAGCAGATTCTTCCTCAGACCCTCCTGCAGGAACACATCTCTGTCAAGGTTGCCTGGGCTCCTGGCCTCCAGAACTCTAAGACCATAAATGTATATTGCTTTAAGTCACTGTGTTTGTGGTTATTTGTTATAGTAGCAGCAGGAATGAATGTAATCACTATGCCTAACAGTAAAAGTCACTGGAGTTTAATGGGAACCCATATAGGCAGCACTTGCCAAGGCTCAGACCCCTCAAAACTAAAGGTTTGAACCACCTCACCGGGAAACATTCTGCCCAGCTGAGAGGCTTGGTAAAGGCCACAGAGATATCAGTAGGTAGTGGTGGAATCTTCATGACCAATTATGGAAACAGGTGTTCAGTCTCCCTTGTATTTTTCTGGTTCATGCTAGACTGTAATCTTCTCCCCCTTTTTTGTCCTTTGAAGAGAAGAGCTACACTTCTACTTACAGCTTTGGAGGGGTAGCCTTATCAGATCAAGCCTCCCTCTTGACAAGCATTTTGAAATTTGGATAAAATATGAAAAATGGTATCTGAAGACACTGGATGTCAAAAAAACAACAAAGACGAAAATAAAAGATCTGAAAGAGAAGGAAAATGCATTGCAACAAAGCAGACACTCTGTGTTCTCTCCTGACTTCCCCCTAAAGGAATCTGCAAATTACATTTGTGAGGGACAAGAGACTGAGTTCAAACAGAAAGTAACGGAGTAGGTTATAGAAAGGTAACAGAAAATCCAGCAGTGTCATGATGCTGGTTTTTTTTGTAATACATCTGTCCATGATAATAGCCATTTTAGACCTTGACTCTTGAAGCCTCATTACAAAGATTTTTGGGAGACATAATTCCCTAAAGAAACAATAATACCTCTCTTAAATGGCAGAAAGACACCGTCTTTGTTTCTCAGTGCTGCTGTTTCAGAAATACCACAAACGGGTGGCTTTAATGAACAGAAATTTATTTTCTCACAGTTCAGGAGGCTAGAAGTCCAAATTCAGGCCACCAGCTTTAAGGAAAGGCTGTCTCTGTCAGCTCTGGGGGAAGATCGTTGTTTGTTTCTACTTCTGTTCCTGGGTGCTTTTTGAACTTCATGTAGCATCTATGTCCTCCCTCCCCCTACCCCAAATGGTCAGCAATTTGAGTCCACCAGCCGCTCCTTGGAAACCCTATGGAGCAGTTCTACTCCATCCTATAGGGTCACTGTGAGTCGGAATCAACTGGGCAGCACACACACACACGCACACACACACACACTCAAAAACGTTAACGTAAGTAAGGCAGAGAGATGCTCAGTTGGAGTACATAGAGCTGCCAGGTGGATAACTGGTCCCCTCTCGTGTGTCAGAGCAAAGAGACAACTACTGCCCCCCCCTTATACATAAATCTGACTAACACCTGGGAAAAGATGGTAGGTAGGTAGCAAATGGCCCAAGCAATGGGAATCGTCTGGTTTAATATACTGTATAGGGTGATCATATGTCTGATCATCCAAGAAAGCCTTATTTGATGCCTATTATTCCAACAATGTTGTTAATACTGGCCGCTTTCAATCACAAAAGTACCCTGGTTGGGATTATAAACCTCATGGTCTACCTACTAACACAGGATATTAGTTCACCTTGTCTGAGAAATCCCTTGTAAGAGAACCTGCATTCTATGATAGAAGGGAGTACCTTCCAGGTGTGAAAAAAAACAAACATACCCTGGGTTCCTAGGGCTAGATTCTCTCAGGGCTTTTCATATATCAAAATATTGGTCAAAGTTTAAATTCCTTGAGATGGATCATTTCTGCCTGGAAACTAGGTTATCTGGTTGGGAATATGAGAGATTCACATATTCAGGACACAGGAATGCAAAATAAGACAGGCAGCATTTATTGATTATTAAATGATCAAACTGCTTTGGACACTGGTGTCAAAAAAAAAAAAAAAAAAAAAAAGGCACATTGTAGAGTACAGTACAGACCCACCCAAAAAGTTACAGTGTGTGTGACTAGTGCAATGGCAGCGATCTTTGGAAGTTCACTGGGCGCAAGAAGGGAGTTACCAGCTCTGCCTGGGGAATTAGCAAGCAGAGAGTGTAAAAGCTGGAGCTGACACAGGAGTCTGAGGCTGCCAGGTTGAGAATGGAGACAGGGCAGTGCACATAGCAAAGACAGTGTGTGTACAGCCTTGAAGATGGGAAGGGCTGGAACCTGGGAGAGAGTAAGCTATAGTGGAATGTCTGGGCTAGACACCAACGGCCTTGAATGCCATTCTACGGAGGATGAATGGAAAATCACTGGAGACTTTAAGCAAAGGAAGTGACATGAACCAATCTGTATTTTAGAACAGCACCACTGATAATTAAAAACTATCCCACAGAGAATGGTACAGGTCCAGATATCTCCAACAGTGAATTCTAGCAATATTTAAATAAGAAAAAATACTAATCTTACATAAACTCTTTTAAGAATAGAGGCCAGCATAAAGGTGATACTAAAATTTGACAGATAAAGAAAAGACAGTTACAGAGCAAGATCTCTCATGAGTATAACAAAATTCATCAAGTAAATATTATCAAATCAAATCCAGTGATACAGATAAAGAATAATGCACCATGATCAAGTGGGGTTTATGCCAACCATGCAAGGCTGTTGTAATATTAAAAAATTAATGACCACCTTAACAGAATAAATATGAAAAACTATATGATCATCTTATTAGATGCAAAAAAGCATGTGATGAAAGTCAACATCTGTTCATAATAAAAACTCTCAACATGATAGAGGCTATCTACAAAAATAGCAAAGCTCTGAAAGCTTTCCCCTAAGATTGAAACAAGGCAAAGATGTTCGCTCTCACCACTTCTACTGAACATTTTACACAAAGTCTTAGCTAGCCCAATAAGGGTAGGAAAAGAAATAAAAGGCATAAAGATGGAAGAGGAAGAAATAAACTGTCATTTGCAGATAACATGATTGCAGACATGTCCATGGAATCTACCAAAAAAACTCTAGAAGAAGCAATTTAATGAGGCTGCGGGAGACAATGTTAATATGTAGAAGTCAATTGATTTTCTATATACTAACAATAACAATATGGGAGAATAAAATTATAAAATTCCACTTACAGTAGCATCAAAACTGTTAAATAACTAGGGAAAAATCTAATGAAAGATGTTCAAGCTTTATACTGAAAACTATAAGACATTGCTGAGAAATATTAAATAAATGTAGATTTATACTATGATCATACTTGTTGTTATTAGGTTCCATCGGGTTGGTTCCAACTCATAGCGACCCTGTGTACAGCACAACGAAACACTGCCTGGTCCTGGGCCATCCTCACAATTGTTATACTTGAGCCCATTGTTGCAGCCACTGTGTCAATCCATCTTGTTGAGGGTCTTCATCTTTTTTGATGACCTACCCTACCAACCAGGGACTGGTTCCTTCTGTTAATGTGTCCAAAGTACTTGAGACAGTGTCACTCTCCTTGCTTCTAAGGAGCAATCTGGCTGTACTTCTTCCAAGACAGATTTATTCGTTCTTCTGGCAGTCCACAATTCGAAGGCGTCAGCTGTTCTTCGGTCTTCCTTAGTCATTCTCCAGTTTTCCCATGCATAGGAGGTGACTGAAAACAACATGGCTTGGGTCAGGTGCACCTTAGTCTTCAAGGTGACATCTATGCTTTTGAACACTTTAAAGAGGTCTCTTGCGGCAGATTTGCCCAGTGCAATGTGTCATCTGATTTCCTGACTGCTGCTTCCATGGGCATTCGTTGTGGATCCAAATAAAATGAAATCCTTGATAACTTCGATCTTTTCTCCGTTTATCATGATGTTGCTTATTGGTCCAGTTGTGAGGATTTTTGTTTTCTTTATGTTGAGGTGTAATCCATACTGAAGTCTGTAGTATTTGATCTTCATCAGTAAGCGCTTCAAGTCCTTTTCACTTTCAGCAAGCAAGGTTGTATAATCCGCATATCACAGGTTGTTAATGAGTCTTCCTCCAATCCTGATTCCCTATTCTTCTTCATATAGTCCAGCTTCTCAGATTATTTGCTCAGCATACAGATTGAGTGAGCGTAGTGAAAGGATACAACCCTGACACACACCTTTCCTGATTGTAAACCAGGCAGCACCCCCTTGTTCTGTTCGAACAACTGCCTCTTGATATGTACAGGTTCCTCATGAGTACAATTAAGTGTTGTGGAATTCCTATTCTTCCCAGTGTTATCCATAATTTGTTATGATCCACATAGTTGAATGTCTTTGCATAGTCAACAAAACACAAGTAAGCAACTTTCTGGTATTCTCTGCTTTCAGCCAGGATCCATCTGACATCAACAGTGATAACCCTTGTTTCACTTCTTCTTCTTAATCTGGCTTGAATGGCACTTCCCTGTTGATGTACTGCTACAGCCACTGTTGCATGAGCTTCAGCAAAATTTTACTTGTGTGTGATATTAATGACACTGTTTGATAATTTCAGAATTTGGTTGGATCACGTTTCTTTGGAATAGGCATAAATATGGATCTCTTCCAGTCGGTTGGCCAGGTAGCTGTTTTCGAAATTTTTTTGCATAGGTAGGTGAGCACTTTTAGCACTGCATCTTTGTTGAAACATCTCAGTTGGTTTTCTGTCAATTCCGGGAGCCTTGTTTTTCACCAAAGCCTTCAGTGCAGCTTGGACCTCTTCCTTCAGTACTATCAGTTCCTGATCATGTGCTACCTCCTGAGATGGATGAACAGTGACCAATTCTTTTTGATAGAGACTCTGTGTATTCCTTCCATCTTATTTCAATGCTTTCTGCATCATTTAATATTTTCCCCCATAGAATCCTTCAATATTGTAACTGGAGGCTTGAATGAAAAACTCTATTCCAACAAATTTGAAAACCGAGAGGAAATGAACAAATTTCTAGAAACACGCTACACACCTAAACTAACACAAACTGAGGTCAAAAATCTAAACGGACTCATAATAAGAGAGAGATTGAAAAGGTAATTAAAAAAAAAAACAAAAAAACCTCCCAACCAAAAAAAGAAGGACATGACCGAGATGGCGTCACTGGAGAATTCTACCAAACATTCAGAGAAGAGCTGTGCTACTCAAACTATTTCAGAACATAGAAAAGGAAGACATACTTCCAAATTCATTCAATGAACCTAGCATAAATAACCCTGATACTAAAACCAGGCAAGAACACCACAAAAAGAAATTACAAACCAATATCTCTCATGAATACAGATGCAAAAATTCTCCACAAAATTCTAGCCAATAGAATTCAGCATCACAGCTATGCAAGGATGGTTCAACCTTAGAAAATCAATCAACATAATCCACTACATAAATAAAACAAAAGAAAGGAATCACATGACTATGTCAATCGATGTAGAAAATGCATTCAATAAAGTCCAACACCCAATCCTGATAAAACTCTCCATAAAATAGGAATAGAAGGGAAATTCCTCAACATAATAAAAGGCATCTATACAAAACCAATAGTCAACATCATTCCTCAAGGGGAAAGACTGAAAACATTCCCCCTGACTACAGGAACAAGACAAGGATTCTGTTTATCACCACTCCTATTTAACATTGTGCTGGAAGTCCTAGCTAGAACAACAAGGCACGAAAATAAATAAATAAATAAATAAAGTGTATCCAAATTGGTAAAGAAGAGTAAAACTGCCCCTATTTGCGGATGATATGATACTAGACACAGAGAACCCAAAAGATTCCACCACAAAATTACTGGAACTAATAGAAAGATTCAGGAGAGTAGCAGGATACAAGATAAACATACAAAAAGCAGCTGGATTCCTATACACCAATAAAGAGAATAACCAAAAGGAAATCAGGAAAGAAATACCATTTATAATAGCCACTTAAAAAATAAAATATCTAGGAATAAATCTAACCAGGGACGTAAAAGACCTATGTATCTCACAACATGGATGGATCTGGAGGACATTATACCGAGTAAAATAAGTCAAACACAAAAGGACAAATATTGTATGAGACCACTATTAGAAAACCTCATGAAAAGGTTTACACACAGAAAGAAACAATCTTTATTGGTTACCAGAGAAGGGATGGATGGGGAGGGAAGAACACTAAATACACAATAGATAAGTGGCAACATTGGTGAAGTGTAAGACAGTACACAACACTGGGGAAGTCAGCACAATGTGATCAAGGCAAGGCCATGGAAGCTTCATAGACACATCCAAACTCCCTGAGGGACCGAATTATTGGGCTGAGGGCTAGGGACCATGGCCAATGGGACATCTAGCTCAACTGGCACAACATAGTTTATAAAGAAAATGTTCTACATCCTACTTTGGTGAGTAGCGTCTGGGGTCTTAAAAGCTTCTGAGCGACCATCTAAGATAGTCCACTGGTCCCATGCCATCTGGAGCAAGGGAGAATGAAGGAAACCAAAGACAGAAGGGAAAGACTAGTCCAAAGGACTAATGCACCACAACTGCTACAGCCTTCACCAGACTGAGTCCATCACAACCTGATGGTGCCCTGTACCACCACCCATGGCTCTGTCAGGCAGCACAAGAGAGGGTAGTGGACAGAGGCTGGAGAAAAAAGTAGAACAAAATTCTAACTCACAAAAAAAGACCAGATTTACTCTTCTGACAGAGACTGGAGAAACCCCAGGAGTATGGTATCTGGTCACCCTTTTAACTCAGTACTGAAGTCACTCCTGATGTTCACCCTTCAGCCAAAGATTAGGCAGGCCCTTAAAACAAGACGAGAATAAATGGGCACTGTGGCCCAGGAGCAAGGACAAGAAGGCAGGTGGCGACAGGAAAGCTGGTAACAGGGGACTCAAGGTTGAGAAAGAGAGAATGTTGACACATCATAGGTTGGCAACCAGTATCACAAAACAATATGTGTATTAGCTGTTTAATGAGAAGCTAATTTGCTCTGTAAACCTTCATCTAAAGCATGATTTAAAAAAAAAACCCTCCACATTCACTGAAATCAAAACAGCCTGTATTGGTTCAACAACAGACACATAGACTAGTGGAGTAGAACTGAGAACTCAGAATTAAGCTCAGCCATCTATGGAGAAAAACGCAAGGATGTCTCTTTAAGAACTAAGGTGCACCTGACCCAACCCATGCTGTTTTCAATTGCCTCATACGCATGTGAAAGCTGGACAAGGAATAAGGAAGACTGAAGAAGAATTGATGCCTTTGAATTATGTTGTTGACAAAGAATATTGAACATAACCATATACTGCCAGAAGAACAAACAAATCTGTCTTGGAAAGAGTACAGCCAGAAAGCTCCTTAGAAGTGAGGATGGCAAAACTTCATCTCACATACTTTGAAAGATGTTATCAGGAGGGATCAATCCCTGGAGAAGGACATCATGTCTGGTAAAGTAGACGGTCAGCGAAAAAGAGGAGGCCCTCAATGAGACGGATTGACACAGTGGCTGCAACAATGGGCTCAAGCATAACAACGATCATAAGGCCGGCGCTAGACCGGGCCGTGTTTCATTCTGTTGCCCATAGGATCGCTACGAGTTGGAGCTGATTTGACAGCAGCTAACAACAACAACAACATCTGCGGACAACTGGTTTTTGACAAAGTCCATTCAGTGGGGCCTAAATAGCCTCTTTTATAAATGGTGCTGGCAAAAGTGGATATCCACCGGCAGAAAAATGAAACAGGACCCATATCTCACACCACACACAAAAACTAACTCAAAAGGGATCAAAGACCTAAATATTAAACCTAAAACCATAAAATTTCTGGAAGACAACAGAGGGAGAAAACTGCAGGACCTAATCTTTTGTAAAAATAGGATAACAAATATTACAACGAATGTACAAATAGAAGAAGACAAAATAGATAATGGGACCTGATAAAAATTAAAAACTTATGCTCATTAATAGACATTATTAAAAGAGTAAATAAGACAACCTACCAACTGGGGAAAAATCTTTGGAAACAATTTATCCAGTAAGTGTCTAATCTGTAAACTCTATAGAAACCTCAGCAACTCAACAACAAAAAGACAACGAACTGAATCATAAAATGGCCAAAGGACATGACCAGAGCCTTCATCAAAGAGGACATTCAAGCAGCCAAGAACCATATGAAAAGATGTTCACAACTATTAGTCAACAGAGAGATGCAAATCAAAACTGCAATGAGATACCATCTTACCCCAACTAAAATGGCACTGTTAAAAAAACCAAAAAACAGATAGCTACAATTGTTGGCGAGGATGTGGTGAGATTGGAACCCTTATCCATTGCTGGTGGGACAGTAAAATGGTACAAGCACTATGGAAAATGATATGGTGCATTCTCAAAAGACTAGAAATAGAATTACCCTATAATCCAGTAATTTCAACATTTTAAAGTGTTGAAAAGCACAGATGTCACCTTGAAAACTAAGGTGTGCCTGACCCAAGACATACTGTTTTCAATTGCCTCATATGCATGGGAAAACTGGGCAATGAATAAGGAAGACCGAAGAATTGATGCCTTTGAATTGTTGTGTTGGCGAAGAACATTGACTATACCATGGACTGCTAAAGGAGTGAACAAATCTGTCTTGGGAGAAGTACAACCTGCCTTCCTGGAGGGAGGCACCTGCTGATCTAGCCTCTGCTGAACTGAGTTACTTCCTTCCAGTTTGCTCAAGTTCAGGGGAGGGTGGGGAAAGGACTCAACTGTGGGGGAGGAGACACAGATTCTAGACCTAACCCTGCCCTCTCACTAATAATAAAACCAGAGGCAAGTCATGGCTCAGCTCTGAGTTGTTTCATTTGTCAAATGAAAAGATGGGCCTCTAAGATCTTTCCAGATAGGAATCTAAGTCCTCTCAGAGAGCCAGAGGGGTCTCAAGAAGAAGCATGCTCCCTCTTCACCTGGCTGGTGGTTTTTGTACCCTAAGTAAAGCCTTAGCCCTCATACTCAACTGCTGAAGCAGACTCTTCCCTTGAGAGTGCCTCATTTTGTTATAGGTCATCAACTCCGGATGTGTCCAGCTCCCCGTGTTTCCCCTGCAGAGAAGCTCAGCTCACCTTCTAGAACACCTCCTTTCCGAGCTGTAGGGGGTAGGCAGAGGGGTCAATGTCAGTGACTCTTCAGTTGGGTAATTGTATTAGTTTCCTAGTGCTGTTGTAACAAATTACCAACTTGGTACCTGAAAATAACACATATTTATTCTCCCACAGTTGTGGAAGCTACAAGTCCAAAATCATTTTCAATGGGGCAGAATCAAGCTGTCAGCCAAAACGCACACTCTCTGGAGGCTCTAGGGGAAATCCATTTCTTTGCCATTTCCGGCTTCTAAAATTGCATTCTTGCATTTCTTGGCTGGTGGTCCCTTTCTCCATCTTCAAAGCCAGCACTGTGACATCTTACTTCAGTTGTCACATTGCCTTTTTCTTCATTTCTGTAGGAAAATCTGCCTCTGCCTCCCTCCTATAAAGACATTTGTGAGTACATTCAGGATTCACCTGGATAATCCAGGATACTCTTCCCATCTCAGAATCCTTAACGTGATCACATCTGCAAAGTTCATTTTGCCATGCAGAGTAACATTCACAGGTTCCAGGACGTGGACATCTTGGAGCCCATTATTCCGTCTACCACAGTGATCTACACCTTGTCTCAGGCCTCAGGGTCATCCGGCCTATTGCCAATCCCCTTCCTCAGAATAGGGTTGTCTATCTTTCTCCAAAATCATGCCCTAACCTTCCAGGCCACCCCAGTTCCTCCTCCTCTCATTCCCTTTAAAACCAAAACCAAACCAGTTGCCATCGAGTCATAGCAACCCCATGTGTTTCAGAGTAGAGCTGTGCTCCATAGGGTTTTAAAGACTGACTTTTTGGAAGCAGAGAGCCAGGCCTGTCTTCTGAGGCACCTCTGGGTGTTTTCCAACTGTCAACCTTTAGGTTAGTAGTTGAGTGCTTAACCATTTGTGTCACCTGGGAACTCGTCACTCCCTTTAAAAAAAAAAAAAAAAACCTGTTGCTGTTGAGTAGATTCTGATTCATGTTCACCCTACAGGACACAATAGAACTGCCCCATGGGGTTTTCAAGGAGTGGCTGGTGGGTTTGACCTGCCAACCTTTTGGTTAGCAGCCAATCTCTTAACCACTGCCTAGGACAACACTGTCCAGTAGAACTTTCTGTGATAATGGAAATGTTCTACATCTGCACTGTCCACTATGATAGCCACTAGCCACTTGTGGCTATTGAGCACTTGAAATGTGACTAGTGTGGCAAAGGAACATAATTTTTAACTTTATTTAATTTTAATTAAATCTAATTGAAATTTAAATAGCCATGTGTGGCTAGTGGCTAACAAACTGACCAGTTCTGCACTACAAGAAGAGCTCTTGTGGTGAAGTGGTTAAGAGCTTGACTGCTAACCAAAAGGTCGGCAGTTTGAATCTACCAGTCACTCCCTGGAAATCCTATGGAGCAGCTCTACTCTGTCCTTTAGGGTCGTTATGAGTTAGAACCGACTCAATGGCAATGGGTTTGGTTTGGGTTTGGTAGTAGGAAAATGAAAGCAGAAGCTAAGACCAGGCAGTTTCTTTGCTACTAGCTCCTCCTCACATCTGTTTGGATCAGCTCTGCTGTCTTTCCCCTTTTCTCAGTCCCTCCTGAGTCTGAAAGAGTTTTCTACTAGGGCTTTGGGGTGATGCGGGTGGATGAGGGCAGTACAGGAAGGGAACTATGTCTGTTGGCCCCAAGAAAGTACAGGACCCCCAGTTCCATTTTTGCACTGGACCAAGAGCAGTCAACTTTATTCAAGGTGGTCGCCTCCTCATTCTCCTCTGGCAATGGACCACCCTTTTGGGAACCACAGAAGTGTGTCACTGGGGAAGGTGCACAGGAAAGGACACTAACCTGGAGTTGTCACTGGCTGAAATCCTGCTCTGTCACACACTTGGAGTGACCTTTGGAGAGTCACTTCCCTGTCTCTGGTGTTCAGTTCCATACCATGAGAGGGCTGGACCAGATGGTCTGAGAGGTTTCTCTCTGCTTTAATAGACTATGATCCTATGTCCATGGATTAAGTGTCTATTGTACATGTAATTATATTTCAGAGCCATGGTCCCTCTGATCCATGTCATAGGATGTTCCACTTGAAAGATTATTATGTAGATACAGCTCTAGGTTACTCTTGCAACACTCCAGGACCAAACATATGTTCGTTCTTCTGTCCTCATGACAATATTTCCCATTTGCTTGGGCCTTAGAGTGATGATTTATTGACTAATTTGATTCTCATGAACTATAGGAGGACAAGACACTATTCCCATTTTAAAGAAAAAGCTGAGGCTTAGGGAAGAGAGGAGAGAATCTTCCAGGTGACAGGTCCCATGATGGGTGCTTTACACATCACCTCATCGTAACTCTTTGAAGTGGATAATATTATCCCCACTTTGCTACTGTTGTTAGGTGCCATTGAGTCAATTTCGACTCATAGTGACCCCAAGTGACAGGGTGGAACTGCCCATAGAGTTTTCTAGGCTGTACTTTTACGGAAGCAAATCACCAGATCTTTCTCCCATAGAGCCACTGGGTGGATTTGAACCGCCAACAGCCGAGTGTTTGACCATTGCAGCACTTCACAGGTGTGGAAAAGGAGGCCCAGTAATGTAAGATGACTTTCCTGACGTTACACTGATAACAAGTGATGGAGTGCCACTTTTCTGACTCTGAACTGCTTGTTCGCCCCTCTATAGTTTCTGCTGCTTCTATAAACACTTCCCCACAAGTGGCTGAAATGATAACCATTAGCACTACGGCTCTTTCCTTTTCATATCATCCTTTTTTGATGTTCTCCAAGCCAACTTAGCAAGTCATTTCAGCTCACTGAACCTCTGTTTCCTCATCTATAAAACTGGGAGGTAACAGTCCCTACCTCATAAGGGTGTTAAAATCCTTGTTGAAATTTTAGGTGAGATCATGTATTTAGAGCAGTTAGCCCAGAGCACATGGAAGTAACTCAATAACTGCTAATTCTTATTATTTTTGGACACTGTTATCCATACTAATAAAAAAAAAACTTTGCTGTTGAGTCAATTCTGACTTATGGCGACCCCATGTGTGTCAGAGTAGAACTGCAGTCCATAGGGTTTTCAATGGCTGTGAACTTACGGAAGTAAATTGCCAGGCCGTTCTTCTGTGGTGCCTCTGCGTGGATTAGAACTGCCTACCTTTCAGTTAGTAACCAAGTGCCAAATGTCTGTGCCACTCAGGGATCTATCTATAGAAATGTCGTTGTTGTTGTGTGCCATCAAATTGATTCCCACTCTGAGCGACCCTATATGACTGAGGAGAACTGCTCCGTAGGGTTTCCTAGACTGTAATCTTTACGGGAAAAGATTTCCAGTTCTTTCTCCCCCAGAGTGACTCGTGATTTCGAATTGCACAACTTTCCATTAGCAGCTGAGCCCTTAACCATCACACCACACACTACTAGGCAATTACCTTCATTCCAAACCAAATTAAAACGCCAAGAAACTGTCTACATTTTTAAAAAGTTTTATTATGAAAACACATGGAATCAAACTACATCACCCATGTATTTATTCTCTGCAATAGCAGAGAAACAGTTAGTGTTGGACCATCCCCATGGTGGACATGTGTCCCTCAGGAAAACAAACATAAGTAATAGCAACATCACCAAATACAATAACACAGCACGTAGTGAAGATTAAATTAAGAGAAGGAACAGGGAATGCTGAGAGGAGTCTTGGGCATGGACAAGATGCGTCTCAATGAGAAGTGTCAGGACTCAGGTGTCCTTCCCTGGAGACTTGCTGCTCTCAGGCCTGGAGCGGCTCAGTTCAGTTCCAGGTCATCCATGTACTCCTGGACCCAGGGCTCACTGGGGTCAGCACAGACTTCCCTGCCCCTTTTGGTCTGGAAACTGAGGAATGAGGAGTGGACAGATTAGACTCCCATGGAATCTTTGAGGACATCTGGTACTATTCTTTGCCTAGAGCAGGCATCTCTCTCTACTTGAGGACCACCACCGATGGTTCACATGGAGCAGCTCTAGTGATGGAGGTCCTGGGAGTGGCACTGGAATAAGATTCCCTATAACTTCCACCCTTTGGACTTCATTGTGGCTCAGAGTTTGCTCAGATGAGGACTCAGTGAGTCTTGCAAATTAATATGGATACATCTCCCCATTCGCCACCGCTCCTAATATCTACTTTTCTACTTCTTTTCTAGCATGATTTAAGAAATCGGTTGACATCTTATTTGACCTTTTTTGACTTTCCCTGGTTTCCTGACTTCTGGTTAACTTCCTTCCAGGAATCCCCTCTTCTCCCTTGGCTTCCCCCAGCCCCTACAGGACTCAGCAAGCAACCTCATGACCTGTTTTCTCACTGCTCTCTGACACCAGGGCTTCATCTCTGAGACTCACCTCCCTGGTGCTTGTTGCCCCACCCCACACCCCAGATAGGCCCCCTTTTGGCTCATCCTACCCTTGCCCTTGCCTCCCAGAGGAGCCCAGGGGTTGATACGCACACCACAGCTGGCTTGGCGCAGAGACTGCTGGTCTCGTAGTAATCAATCACAAAGCTTCGAGTAAGCTTCCGCAGGGTGTAGGAGAAACAGCAGGCAGTAGGAGGGTCTCAGTCCTCTAAAAGGAAAGCATGAGTGAGATCAAAACACAACACAGGAGATACTCATTTATGAACCTTCCTGTGGATATACCAGAACCACAAATATGGTCCCTTGCATACCATCCCACCCACCCTGAGTGGGAGTCTTATTTAGAACAGAGGATCCTCACAGAAGATAATGGAAGAATTCTAAAAGATTGGAGCTGCATTGAGTCTCAGAGCTAATGCCCGACTCCCTTCATTTTACAGATGGGGAATCCAAGGCACAGAGAAGTTCAGGGACTTGCTTGAACAAGTAGTTAGAAGCAGAGCTAATTCTTCACCCTGACTACTAGCCCCATTCTTTTTCTCTTCTATTGGTTCCTAATTTGTTCTTAAAAAACAAAACAACAGGAACTTGAATATTATTGGATGTCTACTAGAATCTACATTCAACAGCAGACTCCTAGGAATCTTCTAGGTCCCACTGTTGGACCAGCCCCATCTAGAGAAGTAGACTCTGCATACACCCTGATTCTAGAAATAGCAGCTGAAAGAGTGGACTTACTTGGTGCTGAGAGGGCCAGAGAGCAGAAGGCAGCCACTAGCACGAGGAGAGAGAGGACAGCCACGCAGAACTTCATGGTCTTGGCTGAGGAGAGGATTTCCAGAAGCTGAGCCTGCAGAGCCCAGAAGCTTCAGAACCCAGGCTGTGTCCTCTGATGATACTGAGTTGGGAACCGTTCTTTATAGGGACTTTGGATGAAGGTGGGGGCGCAGGAGATTGCGTAGAATTTCCAGGGTAGAGATGATGTCATGGGGCTAATAAGGAAACTGAAGCTAGCTGAGAGGGAGGAACTTCTATGGCTTCTCTTCCCCAGGGAGATGTCATCACAGAGGAAAGAGGCGGGAGGTGTAGGGGAAAATAAGAGGGCCGCACCCCAGGGTGGTACACCAAAGGCAGTGACTGAGACTGGCGAGAGAATTGCAAACCCCAGAGGAAGGATGAAATGTTCACACCCTCTAGAAGGGCCTTGTAGACAGGAGTCGTGAAGCCACACAAATTTATCTTTAATTGTTGGCTTTTGCTTCCTCGCCTCTTGCTGATTTATCTTTGGCTCCTGGAGTTAAAATGTTTCGTTCATGAAGATGCCAACAACAATTCCTTGTGCACACTGGTGAAAGTATAAACCAAGAACACAAGCGACTTGTGTCAGTATGTTTAACCAAATCATTTGCCTCCCAGATGGAGGCCATTTCTAAGTAACAGTCAACAGGAAATAACAACAGATGCCTCTTGAATACACAACCAAAAAAGTGCTCACCTTCTCTAGAGAACCTTCTCTGACCTTCTTCCAACAGAATTATGTATCTTCTATGCTCCTGTAGCCCAAAGCTACTTCCATCATATCACCTATCACATATCTATCTATTTATTTGATTGTCTCCCCCACTAGATAGTGAGCTCTTTCATGCACATACTGTATTATGCTTATCTCTGTAGAGACAGTAGGTGTCCAATAAACGATTGTTTAATAAAAGTCCAAAGGGAGTATGTGTAACATGGATTTAAGATGTGAACGCTGTTTAGTCAAATGAAGGAAGAATGAACTGAGTATTCTAACACTCTATCCAAAATGTGGTTCCACCAGCTGAGAGCAGGTGGTAATCTCTATCTTCCCCCTGCCCTCAACCCAGAGCTCAGTGGTTTTATGATAAGAGATACTATTCTAAGACCCAACCCTTTCCAGCTCAGGGGTGTGAGAGGTGACAGCAAGAGTCAACCATGTTTCCAGGGAGCTCCATGTGCATTCTGAGGGATGCCACCTCCAGGGACAGCCGTTCCCTTTCCCTCATTCCTGTACTACCGAGGTTTACCCTTCCCACACTTTTGACTGGCACTGTGCTCATAACTGTTTTCTGGGCACATTCACATCTGTTTCATCATTTTTTTCCTCCCAGTCTCCACAGGACCAACAGCCAGGGCAGTAAAATGGTCTTGCAGTGCACAGGTTCTGCTATGTTTTCTTTCCCCTAGCATAGCCACATCCATGGTTTTATCTGATCCCAGTTCATTCTGGCATTGTACAGATTAGGAAAGCAAAACCGAGAGAGATTAAAAGACTTGACCAAGGTCACACGGGATGTGTGTCAAGACTCAAGGTCTTCCAACTCCTGATCCACAGAGGACTGGACTCACTCTACACGTGTGACCCTCTGAGATCGCACAGGGAGGGAATCTCTAAAGGTACCAGGCTCTCTGGAGAGATGGCTAAACTGATAAGGGGTAAAAAATAGAGACAGTCAATCTGGACATTCTGCCCTCTCCTGTAAGGACTTGAGCTGAGATTCAGGAGTGTCAAGAGATTGTTGGTCGCTGGGCCCAGGAGCACTAGCCTGTAAGCGGTGGAATTTCCAGAACCTAAGAATTCTTTGGGAATAAATGTTGAGACTGGAAATCCAAGGGGAGCTGGAACACATGGTCATTTTGCCAAGATAATAGATCAAGAAGAGGCAAATCCTATGGTTTTGCTAATATGGTAGCCAAATCACTCAGTGAAATGGGAGCAGAAATTGGGTCATGGGCTGAAGAACAAACCCACAATTACCCAAAGCTCAAGGTTCAGGATGCAGTCCACAGGGCAGCTCACCTATAACCACCACACTCCACCTTCTGCCAGCCATCCCACTCTTCTTGAGGTGGAAATGGTTCTTGGTCTCCTGCCACAGCCTGCTCTCTGCCTATTAGGGGAGGAGGTCTGTGACTTTAGGGAGTGCTAAATTCTGAAACAAGGGTAAGACCTCACAGTATTTGTTGAGTTCAAGAAAAATTCCAGTATTCCTTATGAAGCTTCTTTCTTCCTACAAACAGTACTTTTATATCTGTTTCTAGCCTCTTACATGCAGGTGACAGGGAAGAGGCCAGCAGGAGAAGAAAACCATTTCAGTAAAGCTTTATTGAGAATCTACTCTGTGACAGGGGCTGTATCAGGCACTGGAAGGTGGTGATGAAGTGAAGCGCTAAGAAAGGCTTCCAGAAAGTGTGATGCTTGAATTTTTTAAATATCTTTTACATTAATTTGCTTTTATTTTATAGAAGATGTACATACTGTACAAAATTTAGAAAATATAGAAAGGCATAAACACAATACAGGGGAAACCAGCACAACTTGTACAAGGAAAGGTCATGGAAGCTCCACAGACACATCCAAACTCCTGAGGGACTGAATTGCTCGGTGGAGGGCTGTGGGGACCATGGTTTGGGGGAACATCTAGCTCAATTGGCATAACACAGTTTATAAAGACAATGTTCTACATTCTAGCTTGGTGAGTAGCGTCTGAGGTCTTAAAAGCCTGTAGGCAGCCATCTAAGACACTCCACTGGTCTCATCCCTTCGGGAGCAAGGGAGAATGAAGAGAACAGGATACGAGGAAAAGATTAGTCTGAAGGACTAATGGACCACAGCTACCAAGGCCTTCACCAGGCTGAGTCCAGTACAGCTAGATGGTGCCCGGCTACCACCACTGACTGCTCTGACCAGGATCACAACAGAGGGTTCTGGACAGAGCTAGAGAAGGATGTAGAACAAAATAATAACTCACACACACAAAAAAGACCAGATTTACTGGCCTGAAGGAGACTGGAGAAACCCTGAGAGTATGGCCCCCAGACACCCGTTTCGCTCAGTGGTGAAGTCATTTCCGAGGCTCACCGTTCAGCCGGGGAGTGGACAGCCCCATAAAATCAAATGGGACTGATGAGGTACAGCAGTCCAGGGACAAGGGCCAGAAGGCAGAAGGGGCCAGGAAAGCTGGTGATAGGGAACCCAAGGTTGAGTAAGGATAGTGTTGATGTATTGTGAGGTTGTTAACCATTGTTACAGGACAACAAGTGTAGTAACTGTAAAATGAGAAACTATTTTGTTCTGTAAGCCTTCATCTAAAGTGAGAATAGCAGCACAATTGGAAGAGCGTGGTCGATGTCACTGAACTGTGCACGTAGAAAGTTTTGAAATGGTGTATTTTTGGGTATGCATATTATCACCAAAAAAAAAAAAAAGGTCGAGAAGGGAGAGGGTTGATATGTTGTGGAGTTATTAACCAATGTCATAAAGCAATATGTGTACTACTGTTTCATGAGAAACTATTTGTTCTGTAAGCCTTCACCTGAAGTACAATTATAAAGAAAAAAAAATTGCCATATCATCATTTTGCACGTAATTTTTTTATCTTACTATTGTCATTCAATATTTTTTCTTGAAGATATTTCTATGTCATTAAAAACTAAAAAAAAATTCAAAAATAACATTAATGAATGCATGATATGTCATTGCATGGGTACAGCAAACTTTTATACCAAAATTTGTATTTAACCATTCTGTTATTTGGGTCACTACATTCAGGTTGTTCTAATTTTTCTCTATTAGAAATTGAGCCGAGACCTGAAGGGTAATTAGCCAGGCAGAGTGTGGGAGTGGGGTCAGTCAGTCAAAGAACAATGGACCTGCACATTTAGGGACCCACCGATAGTGCAGAAGGGCCTGGTCTTGGTTCCCAAGAAGACCGATCATGGCAAGAGACGAGGCCAAGGAGGTAAGCAGGGGTCAGGTCACACGGGAAAAGCTTCCATTTTATGCTAGAAACAAGGCAAAGTGTTTGAAGACTTTTAAACAGAGGGAGACAGAGACTGATTTGAGCTTTAACAAAATCACATTGGATGCTGTGTGATAGGATAGACTGAAGAGAGGCAAAGCTGGAAGGAAAAACAGTTGATAGGATATTCATGCAGTTGTAACGGTGAGAAGTGATGATGGCCTGACCTAAGACAGCGGCCATGGGGATGGGGGGAGAGGAGACACTTAAAGGATATTTTGGATATAGAATAGAGTCAGTGTCTGAATACATGTGGGAGATGAGGCGGTGGGGAGTCAAGGGTGATTCCCAGGTTTCTAGTGTGGAAACTTGGTAGAAGGGGATGTTTTTCACTGAGCAGAGAACACAGGACGAGGAGAGACTGTGGAGGAAAGGAGTTGATGCAATACCGAGATATGCACACAAAAATGGCAAAAAAACTCAAGATAGGAAACAAGGTCCTGGCTGCAGAAAGAAGGGGCTGTGTCAACAAGACACTGTCTCTCCGTGGCTCTCTAGGATGCTGGAAAGGTGACCCCAGGATGTTGTCTCCACCTCCATGAAAGGTGGGGCCAAACGTGGTGCAGCCTGTCTCTGCAGACCACACCTGAACAAGGGAGGCCAGGGCTGGGCCAAACAAGGGCGTCATTATCAATAGATCCCTCCATGGAACCACTGCTGCCAAACGGAGAGAGCTGAGATGGACAGCAGAGAAGGTGGAGCTGAAGGGCTATAAACCGAAAGGAAACCAATCCAGAAGGGCCAGGACATGGGAAGGCGGGTGCACAATGAGGAGGCCAGCACAGTAGCACAAGGTAATGACGGTGGGGCCAGAATTCCCTGGACCCATGGCCAGGATGCTCTGCTGGGCTGAGGTGGGGCTTCAAAGAGAAGCTGGAATGAACCAGAAAGCTGGGAGACGAGTCAGACCGCTCTGTGGTAAAGGGTCCACAGTGTTGCCAGTGTTGCCTACTTTCTGTCTCCACCATCTGAGTTATCTTGGACGGTCCCTCAAAGATCAAGACCTTGACACTCTGGCTTTCGGCCCTTTTCTTCCCATTAGTACTTCAACCCTACAGTAGGACTTTGGTTATAACACCTACTGTTAGTGAAATAATTAATTCATTCATTAAATATTTATTAAGCACCCCTATGTGTCAGGACTGTGCTTATTGTTGGTGATATACAGACATGGAATTTACCCTCATCAGTGAAAGTATAAAATTGACCAATTCTTCTCAGATTTCTCAGGATTCAAATTCCATCTGTGTGACTCAGGGCAGGTTATTTCACCTGGGAACATCAGGTTACCACCTAGGAAATCTCTAAGTTCCTTCCAACTCAAACTCCCTTATATAATTCATTCAGCATATGGATACTAAATACATACTATGCATGCAATTATGTTATCTTCCAATCCAAGCAAAAACACATATGACAAAGAGCTGTTTCTTGGTTTTAGGATTGATACGGAAAGTCCTAAAACATATAAACAGTAAGATAGAACTATAGGGAGCCCTGGTGGAGCAATGGTTAAGTGCCTGACTGCTAACCAAGAAGTATGTGGTTCAAACCCACCAGTGACTCCACAGGAGAAAAGACCTGGCGATTTGCTCCCATAAAGATTACAGCCTCGGAAACATGACAGAGCAGTTCTACTCTGTCACATAGGGTCGCTATGAGTCGAAAATGACTCAACAGCACACAACAACAAAGGCAGAATTACACTATATAGTCAATCAATCACTTTTGTTAAAAAGAACAAAATTCTAAGAAATAGAGACTATGTCAGGAAATTCATCAAGTTATAGTTATCACGTGCTAGGATTTGGGGGTTTTAAATCAACAGGACATGGTCTGAACTTTAGAGGAGAAAAATGGCAGAAATAAAGAGTTATAATGCAACGTGGCAAAAGCTGTAATCCTAGAGCTAGAGAGTAAGATCTATTATTAAAAAGTGACCGAGTCAGCAGTTTCCATTTCCTTCCTCTCACTCTCCCCGACTCACGCTAGCCAGCTCTCTGACACTGAATCACGAGTATGAAGGGAGTTCCCCGAGAAGTGAGTGGAGGAATACCAACTTGGTATCAATCCAGAGCTGGAGGCAGAGGGGGATGGTGAGGAGAAGGAGGTATTGTCTCTGATCTAGAGTTTCCAGTGAAACAAGTGATAAAGACCCCATCATTTGCAATTGACAGTAAGGAGGGAGGATCCTTGGATGTTAAAGCCTCAATGCAACTTGTCCCAGATCTTCATTTTGCTTTGCCTCCCTCACAGCCAGCCGCTAGCAATCATAGGGGTGGAAGGGAAACAGAGTCCGTGTGCTTAAAGTAACTCTACAGATACAGGAAGCACAAGAATGTTTTAGGTGTGGTCTTGCTTTGTTTATGTCTAATTTCCTCCCTTATTCTCTGATACCTAACATGTCAGTTCTACTCCCTTTTGGAGGAATTTAAGACCTTCTCTGGTGTGGCCCCAATTTAGCTTTACCATCCACATTTTCCCTGACCATTCTGCAGCTATGCTAAACTACTTATCACCTCTGAGTAGCCATTTGACACCCCTGTGACTCTGTGTCAGTTAAGCCGCCACCTTCCACCCCATCTATATATGTTCCAATCCTGTGTATCTTTCAAGACTCAACCAAACTCCCACCACTTCCATGAAGCCCTTCCTGTTTCTCCTGTGGGAGGTCATTTCTCCCTCCTTGTGGTGTTCTTTCATTCATTCCTGTCCTAGGAGTCTTAGAACTTTATGCTTTGGGCTGTGGTTACTTGTTCACACAGTAACAAGAAATAACAAGTAACAAGACAAAATTAAAGTTGTCAATTATTTCATTCTCCTTGGATCAACAATCGATGTCCATGAAAACAGCGGTCAAAAAATCAAATGACGTATTGCATCGGGCTGCAAAAGACCTCTTCCAAGTTTTCAAAAGCAAAGTGTCACTTGATGACTAAGGTGAGCGTGGCTCACGACATGGCCTTTTCTATCACCCCATATGAATACAATGGGGTATGAAAGAGAGCAACAAAAGAAGGCCACAGCCACCAGAAGAAAGCAAATATTAAAGATCAGAGCAGGAATAAGTGAAATAAAGAATATGAAAACAATAGGAATAATCAACAAAACCAAAAGTTGGTTCTTTGAAAAGATCTACAAAATTGATAAACCACTGGCCAAACTGACAAAAGGAAAACAGTAGAGGATGCAAATAACCCAAATAAGAAATGAAATGGGGGACATTACAACAGATCCAACGAAACTAAAAAGGATCATAACAGAGTACTAGGAAAAATTGTTGTTGTTGTCAGGGGCAGTCGAGTAGGTTGGGACTTACAGTGACCCTATGTACAACAGAGCAAAACACTGACCGGTCCTGCACCATTCTCACAATTGTTGTTATGCTTGAGCCCATTGTTGCAGCCACTGTGTCAATTCATCTCAGTGAGGGTCTTCCTCGTTTTTGCTGACCCTCTACTTTATCAAGCTTGATGTCCTTCTCTAGGGACTGATCCCTCCTGATGACATCTCCAAAGTATGTGCAATGAAGTCTTGCCATCCTCACTTCTAAGGAGCATTCTGGCTGTAATTCTTCCAAGACAGATTTGTTATTTCTTCGGGCAGTCCATGATATAGTCAACATTCTTCACCACCACCATAATTCAAAGGTGTCAATTCTCCTTCAGTCTTTGCATGCATATTAGGCGATTGAAAACCCCATGGCTTGGGTCAGGCACGCCTTAGTCTTCAAGGTGACATCTTTGCTTTTGAACACTTTAAAGATTTTTTTTTTTTTGCAGCAGATTTGCCCAGCGCAATGCATCCTTTGGTTTCTTGACTGCTGTTTCCCTGGGTGTTGATTATGGATCCAAGTAAAATGAAATCCTTAACCATTTCAATCTTCTCTCCACTTATCATGATGTTGCTTATTGGTCCAGTTGTGAGGATTTTTGTCTTCTTTATGTTGAGGTATAATCCATACTGAAGGCTATAGTCTTTGATCTTCATCAGTAAGTGCTTCAATCCTCTTCACTTTCAGCAAGCAAGCTTGTGTCATCTGCATATCACAGATTGTCAATGGGTCTTCCTCCAATCCTGATGCCCTGTTCTTCTTCATATAGTACAGCTTCTCGGATAATTTGCTCAGCATATGAATTGAATAAGTATGGTGAAAGGATACAACCCCGACACACACCTTTTCTGATTTTAAACCATGCAGTATCCCCTTGTTCTGTTCGAACAACTGCCTCTTGATGTACGTACAGGTTTCTCATGGGCACAATTAAGTGTTCTGGAATTCCCATTCTTCCCAATGTTACCCATGATTTGTTATGATGCACACATTCGAATGCCTTTACCTAGTCAGTAAAACGCAGGTAACCTCTTTCTGGTATTCTCTGCTTTCAGCCAGGATCCATCTGACATCGGCGATGATATCCCTTGTTCCACATTCTCTTCTGAATCTGGCTTGAACTTCTGGCACCTCTCTAATTGACTACTGCTGCAGCCACTTTTGCATGATCTTCAGCAAAATTTTACTTGTGTGTGATATTAATGATACTGTTGGATAATTTCAGAATTTGGTTGGATCACCTTTCTTTGGAATAGGCATAAATATGGATCTCTTCCAGTCGGTTGGCCAGGTAGCTGTCTTTGAAATTTTTTGGCTTAGGCAGGTGAGCACTTCTAGCACTGCATCGGTTTCTTGAAACATCTCAATTGGTTTTCCATCAATTCCTGGAGCCTTGTTTTTCTCCGATGACTTCAGTGCAGCTTGGACCTCTTCCTTCAGTACCATTGGTTCCTGATCATGTGCTACCTCATGGAGTGGATGAACGTTGACCATTTCTTTGGTAGAGATTCTGTGTATTCCTTCCATCTTCTTTCGATGCTTTCTGCATCGTTTAATATTTCCCCGTAGAATCCTTCAATACTGCAGCTCGAGGCTTGAATGAAAAACTCTATTCCAAGAAATTTGAAAACCTAGAGGAAATGAACAAATTTCTAGAAACACACTACATACCTAAATTAACACAAACTGAGGCTGAAAATCTAAACAGACCAATAACAAGAGAGAGATTGAAAAGGTTAAAAAAAGAAAAAAAACAAAAAAACACTCCGAACAACAATAACAAAAATCCCCAGCCAGGATGCCTTCACTGGAGAACTCTAGCAGACATTCAGAGAAGAGCTTGTGCCAGTACTACTCAAACTATTTCAGAACATAGAAAAGGAAGACATACTTCCAAATTCATTCTATGTAGTTAGCATAACACTGATACTAAAACCAGGCAAGAACATCACAAAAAGAAATTACAAACCAATATCTCTCATGAATATAGATGCAAAAGTTGTCAAAAAAACTCTAGCCAATAGAATTCTGTTATCATAGAAAAAAAATAATATACCCCAATCAAGTGGGAATCATACCAGCTTTGGGAGGATGGTTCAATCTTAGAAAATCAATCAACGTAATCCACTACGTAAATAAAACAAAAGAAAGAAATCACATGACTATGTCAATCGATGCAGAAAATGCATTCAATAAAGTCCAACACCCAATCCTGATTAAAAAACTCTTAACAAATAGGAATAGAAGGGAAATTTCTCAGCATAATAAAGGGCATCTATACAAAACCAATAGCCAACATCATTCTTCATGGGGAGAGGCTGAAAACATTCCCCTTGACTATAGCAACAAGACAAGGATGCTGTTTACCACCACTCCTATTTAACATTGTGCTGGAAGTCCTAGCTAGAACAATAATGCAAGAAAATAAATAAATAAAGGGTATCCAGATTGGTAAGGAAGAAGTAAAACTGTCCCTATTTGCAGATGATATGATACTATACATAGAGAACCCAAAAGACTCCACAAGAAAATTACTGGAACTAATAGAAAGATTCAGAAGAGTAGCAGGATACAAGATAAACATGCAAAAATCAGTTGGATTCCTATACACCAATAAAGAGAACAACCAAAAGGAAATCAGGAAAGCAATACCGTTTATAATCGCCGCTGAAACAAATAAAATATCTAGGCATAAATCTAACAAGGGATGTAAAAGACCTATATATGTCACAACATGGATGAATCTGGAGGACATTATGCTGAGTGAAATAAGTCAATCACAAAAGGACAAATATTGTATGAGACCACTATTATAAAAAATCATGAAAAGTTTTACACAGAGAAAGAAACAATCTTTGATAGTTACAAGAGAGGGGAGGGGTGGGAAGGGAAAAACACTAAATACACAATAGATAAGTGGTAACATTGGTGAAGTGTAAGACAGTACACAACACTGGGGATGTAAGCACAACGTGACCAAGGCAAGGTCATGGAAGCTTCATAGACACATCCAAACTCCCTGAGGGATCAAATTTCTGGGCTGAGGGCTGGGGACCATGGCCTCATGGGACATCTAGCTCAATTGGCACAACATAGTTTCTAAAGAAAATGTTCTACATCCTACTTTGGTGAGTAGCGTCTGGGTCTTAAAAGCTTGTGAGCGGCCATGTAAGATACTCCACTGGTCCCATGCCATCTGGGGCGAGGGAGAATGAAGAAAACCAAAGACACAAGGGAAAGATTAGTCCAAAGGACTAATGCACCACAGCTGCTACAGCCTTCACCAGACTGAGTCCAACACAACTTGATGGTGCCCTGATACCACCACCTATGGTTCTGTCAGGGAGCACAAGAGAGGGTCACAGACAGAGCTGGAGAAAAATTTAGAACAAAATTCTAATTCACAAAAAAAGACCAGATTTACTGGTCTGACAGAGGGACTGGAGAAACCCCAGGAGTATAGCACCTCGTCACCCTTTTAACTCAGTACTGAAGTCACTCCTGAGGTTCACCCTTCAGACAAAGATTAGGCAGGCCCATAAAACAAGACGAGACTAAATGGGCACACCAGCCCAGGGGCAAGGACGAGAAAGCAGAAGGGGACAGGAAAGCTGGGAACCCAAGGTTGAGAAGGGAAGAGTGTTGACACTTCATGAGGTTGGCAACAAATGTCACAAAACAATATGTGTATTAATTGTGTAATGAGAAACGAATTTGCTCTGTAAACCTTCATCTAAAGCACAATAAAAAAAAATACTACACATTCACTGTAATAAAAACAGCCTGTATTGGTTCAACAATCGACACATAGACTAGCGGAACAGAATTGAGAACTCAGAATTAAGCTCAGCCATCTATGCAGGAAAAAGCAAAGATACCGCTTTAACGACTACGGTGCGTCTGACCCAAGCCATGGTGCTTTCGATCACTTCATACGTATGTGAAAGCTGGACCATGAATAAAGAAGAGGAAAGAAGAATTGATGCCTTTGAATTTTGGTGTTGATGAATAATACTGAATATACCATGGACTGCCAGAAGAACAAACAAATCTGTCTTGGAAGGAGTACAGCCAGAATGCTCCTTAGAAGCGAGGATGGCAGGACTTCATCTCATGTACTTTGGACATGTTATCAGGAGGGATCAGTCCCTGGAGAAGGACATCACGTTTGGTAAAGTAGAGGGTCAGCGAAAAAGAGGAAGGCCCTTGATGAGATGGATTGACACAGTGGCTGTAACAATGGGCTCAAGCATAACAACGATTGTGAGGCCGCCACTAGACCGGGCTGTGTTTCATTCTGTTGCCCATAGGATCGCTACGAGTTGGAGCTGATTTGAGAGCAGCTAACAACAACAACAACAACATCTGCGGACAACTGGTTTTTGACAAGGGATCAAAGTCCATTCAGTGGGGCCTAAATAGCCTCTTTTATAAATGGTGCTGGCAAAAGTGGATATCCACCGGCAGAAAAATGAAACAGGACCCATATCTCACACCACACACAAAAACTAACTCAAAAGGGATCAAAGACCTAAATATTAAACCTAAAACCATAAAATTTCTGGAAGACAACAGAGGGAGAAAACTGCAGGACCTAATCTTTTGTAAAAATAGGATAATAAATATTACAATGAATGTACAAATAGAAGAAGACAAAATAGATTATGGGACCTGATAAAAATTAAAAACTTATGCTCGCTAACAGACTTTATTAAAAGAGTAAATAGACAACCTACTGACTGGGGAAAAAATCTTTGGAAACAATTTATCCAGTAAGGATCTAATCTCTAAAATCTATAGAAACTGCAACAACTCAACCACAAAAAGACAAAGAACCGAATCATAAAATGGCCAAAGGACATGAACAGAGCCTTCACCAAAGAGGACATTCAAGCAGCCAACAAACACATGAAAAGATGTTCACAACTATTAGTCCACAGAGAGATGCAAATCAAAACTACAGTGAGATACCATTTTACCCCAACTAAAATGATACTGTTAAAAAAAACAAAAAACAGGTAACAACAAACGTTGGCAAGATTGTGGGGAGATTGGAACCTTTATCCATTGCTGGTGGGACTGTAAAATGGTACAACCACTATGGAAAATGATACGGTGCATTCTCAGAAACTAGAACTACAACTACCTTATAATCCAGTAATTTCAACACTTTGAAGTGTTGAAAAGCACAGATGTCACCTTGAAAACGAAGGTGTGCCTGACCCAAGCCATGCCGTTTTCAATTGCCTCATATGCATGGGAAAACCGGGCAATGAATAAGGAAGACCGAAGAAGAATTGACGCCTTTGAATTGTTGTGTTGGCGAAGAACATTGAATATAGCATGAACTGTTAAAGGAATGAACAAATCTGTCTTGGAAGAAGTACAACCAGAATGCTCCTTAGAAGCAAAGATGGCGAGACTATGTCTCACATACTTTGGACAAGTTTTCAGGAGGAATCAGTCTCTGGAGAAGGACATCATGCTTGGTAAAGTAGGGGGTCAGCAAAACAAGAGGAAGACCCTCAACGAGATGGATTGATACAGTGGCTGCAAGAATAGGCTCAGGCATAACAACGATTGTGAGGATGGAGCAGGATGGGGCAGTGTTTCATTCTGTTGTACATAGGGTCGCTATGAGTCAGAACTAACTCCACAGCACCTAACAACAACAACAACATGATCCAGTAATCCCACTCCTAGGTATATACCCTGAAGACCTAAAAATAATGACACAAACAAACATATGCACACCTATTTTTATTGCTACTTTATTCACAATAGCAAACAAATGGAAACTACCCAAGTGCCCATCAGCAGGTGAATGGATAAGCAAATTGTGGTACATACATACAGTGGACTACTAGGCAACCATAAAGAACAATGAATGAGTCCACGAAACATACTATAACATGAGTGGACCTGGAGGTCATAATACTAAGTGAAATAAGCCAAGCATATAAGGATAAATATTGTATGTCCCTCTTTTATAAGAAGACAAGAATAGATAAATATGGAAAGACCACTGTTCATCGATGGTTATCAGGGACAGGAGGGGGTGGGAAAGTACGCTCTATATCATACAGACTAGTTATTTTTGATGCTGGGAAAAGTGGCACTGAGTGTGGATGTAGTAAGCACAGCATAACCAAAGTAAAAGTGAACGTTTGAGCCCATATGGATCAGTATAGGCAAACTGGTATGAAGGTAGGTGCAGGTGTGTACACAGGCGAGAAGAGATAGAAGTCTATAGGTATGTGTAAACGCAAATACGTGGGCACATATATGCATAGAAGACCCAAATACAGATGGGAAAACGCCACTGGGACAGAACTTGCCTGCTCCAGTTTGGGCTTTACAGAGAACAGGATAAGATGGATCTGAGTAGGAAGTGACTGTCCTGAGTGGGGAGCGTGGCAGTGGGAGTGAGTCAGAGCATGGTCAGTGGCTGCCACATCAGGACACACACTTTTGGCCACTCTGTGCAAAGATGCTGAGTGGTTTTGTTTTTGTTTCTTTTCCTTATAATGTGAGTAGTTTTGAGGAAAAATAAGAACTATGTGGTTAGTGGACCCTTATAATTACTTCATTCAGGGAGGCAGCGAGGTGTGCTAGAAAGTGTCCCGCTATGGAGCTGAAGAGATCAGCTTTGCCATTTATTAGCTGCCCGGTATGGGATTAGCACGTCACCTCTTTGAGACCCAGTTTTCATATATTTGAAATAAGGATAATAACATTATAAAATTATAATCTGAAAAAGATATTGTTACGGTTAAATCCTAAGTGTGAGATTTATGAGTATTTCCACCTCATCTACTCCAAGCAGGGCTGCCATGTTTGGGTGAGTCATGTACTGAACAGTGATAACCAGTAGATGGCGGAATGGAGCCTAAATCCAGAGCAGGCTTTGCTCCTTAGCTTGGCTTCTGCTTTCCCCTGAAAGTGGAGGGAGACCCAAACTTCAGTGTAAACTGGGGTATACTCCTCCTGGCGTCACCATGTGCAATGCGATCGCAGTGGCTTCAGGAAGGGGGTAAGAGGAATCATGTCAAGATAAGCAAAAGAAAAAAAGCATTTGCTGGTTCTTCGGTGTCTTCATCTGTAAAATGAGGTCATAATACCTGTATCATAAAAGGTTCTGAGTGTAAATAAAATAACGTATTTGAAAAGACCTGGCACAGAGGAGTTGCCAAACATGTGTCTTTTCATTCTCTTCCAACTCTGGCCAATGCCAACTTATTGCAAAGGATTGTTCAAGCTTTCCCCCAAAAGAAGTAGCTAGTTCACACACATACTTGAGATTGTTTTCCCAGTGTATGTGATTGATTTAAAGCTATTAACTTCTATTTCTCCAGTTGTTATGTAGGGTATCCGAGGAAGTAGCACTGCTTAAAGCCACGTGGTCTCTGGGTGTTTATGATATTTTTAGTATTGCAGAGGTGGGTATCCGGGCATCAAAGCAGTCTTGTACAAGTCTTGTACTCTTACAGCATTTCTAGAAAAACCAGAGAAGACAAAACAAAGACCTATTTTCTGTTGTTTTTTTTTTTTCCCTTTCAGCCCTCTACTCACACTTGTTCAGGTATGAGTCTGTGGACGATGATTCGAATTAGTTACCAGAGCAGTTTTCTTCTGTCCTTTGGCATCTAAGTGTTTTTTCTGAGTCAGGTTTATCTGCTTGATTCTACCCTCAGGGTTTGTTCCCAGGCTGCTCCTCAGCCACTTCTCTAAATAGATCTGGAGCAGGCTGCATACCTGGGAACTGACTCCCAGGTGTACACAGATTATTTACTGAGTGCCTGCTATATACCACCATCACCCAGATGTGTCTGATGTTCTGGAGAGATAGCCAGCCCCTGATGGTCTGTGTGCATGTTTCAATTTGCTCAGTGGGAAGGTAGGCTGCCTAGAAAATACATGTCCATCTGAGTCCTGAAATGGGGGGAGGTGAAGAAGTGGAGAGCCTGCTCACTAGGCCCGTGGTCTATTCCTGAGCTCTGTGGAGAGTGGGGCATTCTCTCCAAGCCATTCTGAAGCTAGAACACTGGGGTTGTGGGGACCACAGTGCCATTTTACAGTGTTGGCAATAAGGAGAAAGTGCCCAGGGAGAAAGTGCCCTGGGAAAAAGTGACTGCAGACTTTCCATACTCAAGAGACCTTGAAGGATCAGACCATGGCTGGGAAGCCAGAATGGCAGAAGATGAAGGGTTTGTTCATGATCAAAGGAGGCAAATCCATGGAAATACCTGGGAAGGTTGGAGGCAGAGATGGAATGGAAGACTCTGCAGAAGAATGATCAGCAAGCCAAGTGCAGGGTTATGCATAGTGCTGCAGAGCCTGCATATTGTAGAACACCAGGGGGCGCCATTCCCATGGACTACAAAGTATTAGATGGGGAGTTCAGCCATGCAGCTACCTTAAAACTATGGGGATACATGCTAATGACTTCATTCCCCCATGCTAATGACTTCATTCCCCCACCAGAAGGGGAGGTCTGGGACACCGAGGTTGTGCTCTTGTGCTATACAATGTGGTAGGAAAGGAAAGGAGAACCAAGTCCGAAGGACTTCCGGCTTCAAATTTAGCCCACCAAACCCAGGGAGGGAAAGTGAGATGGAATATACTTGAGCTCGCACAGCCTAACAAACCACCAGTTAGTGCTCAGTTATTGCCCAGGTTAGCCTGTTCCAGTCACTAGGTAGAGAGGACTTCCACCCCACAGCGTTTTGTGATCTACAATTCAGAGATATCCTGGCTACTCTGAAACCTGCATCTTGAAAGGCCAAAGTACCAAATTTTCATAGAACTGCTTAAAAGTCCCCATCCATACCTCAAGCTCTCAGAAAGACACAAACATAAATGACAGACAAGCGAGCTGAAGCAGGTCATTCACTGCCTGAACTCCATTACTTCCTTGACACAGTTTTGCCAAAGGTTCAACCCTACAACCGGGAGGAAATCATTACCTACAGCTTAGGTGTCTGCCCCTGGCATTCTGCCTCTGACATTCTCAGGCTTCTTATGATGGGAAGGTAGTAAACAGAGCTGCCTTCCTAGCAATTGACTCAGGGTCAATTCCATGTACTGAGTGGGACTCTGGAGCCAGAGCTCTGGATCTTGGCTAATGCAGTTAATGGCTGTGTAACCACAGAAAGTTACACATCATGAGCGCCTGGCCCTTTATAAAGGTTAGGTAAATATCGGATCCTTTCCCTCTAAATGAAATCGTATTCTCAGAATATTTTTACTATCTCTGCTATGGCCAATCGACTTCCTTCCAGAGCAGTGACCCTACAGAACTCCAGGTAATTAAGTGCCCTACTGATCTGCAGACCTGAAAGCTATGCATGCTGGGGCATGAGAGGTTTCATCTCCTTGCGCTCAAGAAGAAAGATTTCTGCATAACCTTTATTCTAATAAGGTGAGTTGCATAAGGTAAGAAAACGACCCTCAGTCTCACAGCCTAGGGAGGAGCTGTATCACCAATGACTTTACAGAGAGAAGGGTTCTTTCTCCCCTTCACTGAGGGAGCAGAGTGATAGGAGTGAGCACAGGTGACTTAGCCTAGAGGATATCAGTAGGGAAGGCCCTGGAGGGCAGAACATCGTCTTTGCCCTCTGGGCATTCCCAGCACCTGGTGTAGAGCCCTGCCCAGGTTGTACTCAGTTTGTACGCTCTAGTTAAGGTGATGCAGGTTGTAAGAACTCCTGCACACATCACAATTTGTAACAATGACCTAGACTGGAGGGTTAAGCAAGAGTTTATTCAGAATAAAGTTTCAATAAAAGGAACCACCCTACAATTCTACCTGAAATCCTCAGAAATAAAACATTCAAACCAGAGTCATTGTTGGCTCTCATCGTCCAGTGCTGTGGTTCCAGGAGTAGAGAACAGCAAGGAATGGACCATAGAAGAGTGACTCCGCTCCTGGGCATGGAGACCTCAAAGGACTTTTCTGGAGTGAGTCACTAGGCAAGGTTGGAGGGATCTCATCAATCATTCACGGCCACCAGAGATGCTGTTCTGAAATATGGATTTGGTCGTTGAACCTCCCGTTTGACCATCCCCAGTAGATTCCCATCTACCTTACTCAGCACAACGAGGCACTTCAGAATTGAACTTTGAAAGCCTCCTCTTGTCCCACTACTCCAGTGCACCATGCCATCCCTAAGGCCGTCCCTGCTGCCAGGAGCTCCCACCCGCAACCTGGTGATCTCAGTCTCGGGGCTCTAGCGCCAGTTCACATAGTTCATACCACCTAAACATTGTTTCAGCTTCCCCAGGAAAGGTTAGTAATTCCCTTCTTGCTCCCACAGAACTTCGCACAAATCTTTGCCATAGCATTGGGTAAATTATAATTATTCATATGGGTCTGTCTTCCTGAGCTTGTCTTAGAAATGTCATACTCCAGCACCAAGCACAGTGCCTGGTGTTGACCAGTGCTCAATAAATGTTCACTTGCTCTTTATTTTATACCCCCACCCCACTCCCAGCACAAATCCACTTCCTGCCCCAACCAGGCAGAAAGGATCTATCTCAAGGATTTTGGGATTTTTATCATTTTTTGGATGAGGATTCTTTGTCTTGTGTTAGGTAGAAAATTCCAGTTCTCCTGTCATTTGCTACCAACTACTTTTTCCCAGAAGGTATGCAGACTTCTGTGTACTAAGGGCAGGTGGGTGTTCCTTTTGCCTGTCAAAATGAGAGGGGGCCGGCCCTCAACCCCTGAGCAGCTCATCGTTCCCTTATACTTACTTTTTATCTATGTATCTACCTACCTATTTATATTATTGTAAAAAATATATTCACTTCTTGAACAGCGACTTCACACAAAAATCCACACCCATTGCTACAGCATTGCTGAAGCACAGGACAGTGATTATCTTCAGTGCACATTACAATGCAAAGACTATAGATTCCATTCAGTACTTTTGGACAGGTCTCTGATCTTCCGTGTCCCTGGAATACATGACAATTGTTCTAAAATCAAGGCTGGTCACACAGACAGCATGAGATCAGACTCTGAGACGACGACACAAGGCTGAGGCCACTCAGGCCCCAACAGCCTTTCACTATTTCCCCTTTTCCAATTCGGAATTTACTGATACCATCCTCTACCCAGGGCCCTTCAGCTTCACATTCTTACCTTCTCCTCACAGTCCCCTTCCCCATTGTGGTCTTGCCCATGGGAGAATATTCTTCCACAGAGAAGCCCCAGGGTCCTGAGAGAAGCAAAGCCTGCCTCAGTATTTCTCCATGACAATTTTGAGAACAGATTACGAGACGTGGAACTGAAGAAGCAGTCAGCTTCTCCCAACACCATTTCAACCATATGTATATCCAGGATCCCATGTATCTGTGAGACTCAAAAGGAGTCCATACCTCTCACTGGAGGGAGCTCTATACTCTTCCTCAAATACACAAGCTGTAACAAAACTTCATTTAATCTGTGCAGAAGCTTGGAAAGGGAATGGATCTAAGGAATTGAATTCACAGCTGAAAAATTTTCACCATCTGCTATGGATATTACTGCCTAATTCCTTGGGATTCCTGTGTACAAGTCAGCCCTAGGTCAAAGGCTAGGTTCCCATCTTTTATCTCCCCAAAGACTGGCTTCTGGAAAGCCCTCAGCAGAGTGACCTGTTATGACAAGACTGTAAGCCGGGACACCTCCATTCCCAAGGTGAGGAAAGCTGCCAGGACTGAGGTGGTGCCCAACCTCATGTTGGTAATCAGTGTGGTGCATGCCAGAATCCAGCCCAGTTTATAATCTCTTATCATATGAGAATGAGGCTGGGCTGAGGGTGAGAGTAACAGTGATATCAAGGAGCTTCCAGGAGTTCCATGTGGTAACCTTACTCCTTTATGCTGTTCCACTGTGGAGGGAGAATTTTCTGTCGTTCAAATGCCTGTCTGTAGAGATACAAATACACATTGGTTTATAGCTGGAAAAAGTTCCCAGCTAGTTTCCTTATCAGTTTACTGTCATCTGACACAAATTTTCCTGGTGCTTTTAAATATTATGTTCAAGAAATTTCTTTTAAGTGAGTGTCCCAACTGAGGGTCTAACCATGTTTATTGTCATGCCCCCCAAAGCCGATTTCAGCATTTTATAAATAAATCACACACACACACACACACACACACACACACACACACACACACACACACACACACACACACACACACACACACACACACACACACACACACACACACACACACCCCTAGCTCCGGGATCTTCCATTTCTAATTCCAAAGATAGCTCATCCACCATTCCCTTTGCCCTAATTAATGTGCTTATATACTTAGGGATATAGCCCTGGTTCTCGGTCTGTGTTTGGGGATCTGAAGGGTACTTTTTGAGTAGATGGTAATCAAACCTAAGAGCTAATTAATTAGAAATCTCGTCTGTCCTTCCAAACAGAGACTTGTTAAATAATCCTGGATTAAAATAAAAAGTGTTGGTTTTCTCGCAGATCCTGTAGGGTTCTGTGCCTTAGGGCATATACCTCAGTGAGAAGGTTGTCCTGAAATGAAACATTGTGTTCCAACTCCATATCCTATGCTTCCATTCTGAACTATTCACCATTTCCACATGCCGGCACAACCTGCTCATGCACCTGTCCCTTACACACTGATGTTTCCTTAAGTGAGTATTGCAGACGAGGTGCCTGGAAAAAAGCCAATCTTCTGTATAAACTGGGACGAGCTATTAAGCATAATGGTTACTGATTTTTATTGGTTTATTTGTTCTCTGGGCATCTTTTTGTTGTTGTTCTTTTCTCAACCACTTTGCAAAGGGTGGACATGGCTGCAAGAGAATAAAGCTTTTGGCTCGTACCACATAAAGAAAAAGCTCTTTGGAGGCCTGTGATTTCTTTCTGAGAGCCAAACACTAATTTAGGTAAGAAACAAACTTTGGAAGGCCTTCCTTCCCAGGTGATACCTTTCTACTATGATCAGTGTCACAAACTTTCAGAAGGGTCAAAACCAGAGCAAGAGGGTAACCCAAGCCCAAAGACACAATTTCCTTACACTTTATACAGTGGTATGGAAAGGAATAATTCTTGCCTGAATGTTTTCAAGAACTTGGCATTCCAAAGAGGCAAATCAAATAATTACATAACAAGGAACCCATCCAGCACTAATGACCGAAGACCAGACAAGTTCTGGAATGACATCAAGGACCTTATACAAGAAGAAAGCACACAGCGGGTGTTAGTTAATTCTCTTCCCCTCATGAATATGGCCGCCAAAACCCAGGGACCATGAGTCTGGTGAATCTGTATGCACCATTTTCATAACAGGTATTTTAGTTTATGAAATGCCTCTTGAGGGTGTAGCCACAAATGTGACTCAATCCCAATGACTTCTAGTCTCTGAGTCTCTCTAGTCCATAATACAAATTCTCAGGAGGGAAAAAATCAGATTGAATCAAAGGTCTATATCTGGATAATTTATCTAATGTCAAAGAGTCAAGTGTCACTTCTTAAAAATATGGTCACTTAGGCTTTTCCCAAAAGAGAGAGTGTTATTGTGAGCCTTATACCCAGCTGAAGAGGACTCTACTACATTTCACCTCTGGACTGCTGGCAATTTGCATTCACATATGCACACACACACACACACACACACCCCACACACTACACACACTTTTCTATATATCTTAAGATAGCCCCCAACCCAATCCACTTCCCAGATACAACCACCAACACACCCAAATCCCCCCAAAAGAGAACCCAAATACTCGTCCTCCTGCTCTATTTAGTGGGATGTCCTGGGGCCACTTTTCTCGGAGCACAGTTTCTCTGAAAAATTTCCATTACTCCTCCATTTCTATTCTGATCTGATCTTTATAGCTATAAATTCTGCAACCTTTAGAATAAGTAGTAAAATTTTCCATGATCACCAAATCAACAAATATACAATGATGGGTTAAAGAAAGAGAAAATAAACATATATTGTTGACAAATATTCTATTTAAAAATGAAAAATAAGTGAAAGATGTTACAGTCCAGCACAAAGCAGAGAAATATAAAGGGAAGATAGCATCCTTATTTTGCAAATAGTTACGCGGCTTCCTCCAACATCCAGTCAAGTTTTCCGAGCCTTCACAAGAATCTCAACAGGACAGAACTGTTACCGGGTGTGGTGAATCAAACCCTCAGTTCTGAAGGTTCTGAGTCATTTGGAAGTACTGCCTGTGGGAATTTGCACGAATCTTCCACTAACTTCTACTTGTGGTGGTCGAAAGTATTTCAGAGACACATCTGTGTTCCGTACATACTGCTTCCAGTCCCCATTGTGACCAGTAACATTTTTTGCTTCTGCCTGTCAAAGACAATCACTGCAGCCAATACTGTAACCTTCTCTTTTGAAATGTATATACTTACATGTGACACAGCAGTTAAAATAGCAACAGAGGTCTTGGAGAATGGGGTACTTTGAGAAGTGCTACTGTGATCTCTACTCCTGGAGTCCTAGAATTGTGCTACCAACTTTGAGAGAACAGACACTAATTTAGAAGCTATGTTTTACGTACAATGAGCCCCCATTCTCTCACGGTGTTGTCCCCTTCTTGATGCCTTAGCTGAATCTTAATAGGTCATTCCATTGTTCTACAGCACCAGCTACTGCTGGATAAAAAGGTACATGTTAAAAACAGTGACTTCAGAGAACAGTAGCGTGCTGCCTTACCGCATATTTCACTGTCAGATGAGCTTCTTAGCCAGAGGCAATTTGCTTGGGATCCTGTGGTGGTAGAAAAGGCCATGGCTGGTGGTGCGGGTGCAAGCAGGACAGCCAGCAGAACAAAGCCGGAACCTGCATTGTCATGTGTGTTTTATTTCTCTCTGTTGCCAGTGAAGGACAGATGGCTTTACAGGGTTTCAAACTGTGCAATAAAGAATTAACCTTGCTCAAAGAAATGTTTGGTCGTTTGCCCCTGGTTCCTGGGAGGTAACCTCTAAGCCCTTGGAATAAACTACCTGATGAGAGTGTCTTTGTTTACCTGGGGGCCTTGGGCCATGGCCGATTGTCAGTATGATTTATGATGAAGTCTTGGGCCAGGCAGTATCACCTCGACCTCTGGAGAGGCTGGAGGCTAAGGTCAGCCACACAGGTGGTCAACTAGTCTACCCTCACAACGCCCAATAAAACTGCACACCAAGGCTTGGATTGGCTTCCCTGGTCGACAATACCCTATGCCTACTGTCACACATCATTGCTGGGAGAGGTAAGCACTATCTGCAAGGCTCCACTGGGAAAGGACAGCTGGAAGCTCCGTGCCTTGTCATTCTTGGTGCATGTGCCTCTTCCCTTTGCCGACTTCAATCTGTATTCTCTTGCTGTAATAAACTATAACTCTGAGTATAATGACCTTTTCTAGTTCTACGGGTTCTTCTAATGAATTACTGAACCTGAGAGCAGTCTTTCGGACCACAGTGATTGCACAAACAGATAGCGGAAGAGCTGAGAAATCACATGGCATTCAAGAGTGTAACATTTGGACATAAAAGGAACCTGTGCCATTGTATGTTGTTATCATACTTATTTTATGAGTAGACATTGCGAATATCTGGAAATCAGAAATACTAACTTTCAAGAGTTCATTAGCTGAAGAGTAGTAGTAAGTATGCAACCGACAGTTTTTCATTAACAAGTACTTGTTTAAGTTTCTTGGTGTTGAATTTGGAGGTGCTCTATTGGATTGATCAAATCCCTGAAATAACCAGTGATCTGTAAGAAAGACAAAAACTGATAATGGGAAAAAAAAAAAAAAAAACGGGTCCAATTTTCAATTAACATAAAAACACACAAATAACATCTTTCCACTAACAAACACAATATTGGCAATTTAATTTCAGGAAAAAATCTTCAGCGATATTAAATATTGTTATTTTCCATTGTTTTAGTGATGTAGTTTTATTTGTATTTAACTGGTAATTTGTTTTGGCTTTGTATTTCCATAGAAGCTTATAATCATCAGGAGTTTATGCCTATTTTCATCTTCATGCATATTTAATTTCAATGACAATTAAAACAATTTACATTTACTCTAGCTGACCTTAAGAATTTCTTTTCCCTTAAAAGGACCTCATTTATGTGGGCTCCTGATTTGCATTCTCACTCTCCTTGTCTAGCCTCACTGCCACCCCCGTCATTTTTACCTCCTGGGAATATCCTCTCCTTTGGCAAAAGACTCTTTGCTTGATATTTGTGCACTTCACAAGTCTTTTTGAATGTTTTTCCCCCGGAACCAACTTGCTGTTTATTCTAAAAAAGTATTATATTCTCCACCTCTTGAAATGCTTGCAGCATTTTCATTGAGAGTTGTTTTTATTTTCAGCTTCTGCAGAAATACTAGCTTCCAAATTTCAGCCTTGGCCTCCTGGACACAGCTGCCCAGAGCCCTCACAATACACACAGGCTTTGCCCAACTCTCTTTTGCCTCTGGCTCTTAGTGTTCTTTTGTGTATTTGCCTTCATGAGCCTTTAGCACTTTAGGATGAGAAGGAGGCAAGCCCTCCTGCTGGAGGGACCACAAGGGTACAAATGTGGCAACGTGTAGATATTATTAATGGCTTCCCATTCCTAAGCACTAACCTTGTGATAGGCTCTTGATAAGCTTTAACATTTTTATTACTTTTTCACTTAACCAACAACAACCTCATCAGGGTGAAACTATTATTTCCATTTTTTAAATGAGAAATTTGAACCTTAGAAAACGTTGGAAAGTTGACTATGACAGCCAAGATAGAAAATACCAGAGCCAGGACTTGAACTCTTACCTATGTGACTCCAAAGGCATGCTTATGGCCCAGTGTGGCATGGCTTTATTATCATAATTGAGGCATGGCCTTGGGATGCTGCTCTAACAGATACCTAAAATGTGGAAGCAGTTTTGAAACTGTGAATGGATAGAGGCTGGAAGAGTTTTAAAGTGCCTAACAGTAAAAGCCAAGATTGCTTTGAAGAAACTGCTGGTGGAATTATGGACATCAAGGACAACAGTGGTGAGGATTCAGAAGGAAGTGAGGAGAACTGTTACATGGGAGATGGCGCAGACAACGAGCAGCAGCAGCAGAAAAACGGCAGCAGCAGAGAAATGGCAGCAGCAGAGCCAGGAGACCTGTGACAGACAGCTCTGGAGCCGACCAACAGAAGGAGAGAGCTGAGCGCTTTTGCGCAGGAGGCTTCTTGGTGGAGTGGGGTGATTCCAAGCACTTATTGGTGGAGCTAAGCTTGCCAACCCTTGGAGCAAGAGAGCTGAGTGCCTTCCAGCAGAAGTCTACTGGCAGAGTGGGGTGCCTCCAGGCACTTATCTGTGGATCTACAGAGCTTTGGAACACTTGCCCCAGCAGGGCAGAGGCAGGTGCTGGGGCCAGGGCCAAGAGGCCAAAGAACCAGGACGCAGAAACTGAAGAGACAAGGAACGTAAGAATCAGAGCTGCCTCATTCTCAAAGGGTAGGGCCGTGACCTCTGGGGTCTCAAAGGGTGGAGTCACCACTCAGATGGACTAGGAAAGTGGGGCCACCCAAATTCGAGGGAGCAGAGTTGCCATTCCAGTGGGCCTGGAAAGTGGAGCTGAAGCACAGGGACAAGGAGCCTTCAGAATCCAGAGAATGCAGCCAATAAGTAGAGTCTGGAGGGCAGGGTCATTGTCTAAATGGTCTCAGAGAAGACAGGTTTATGTTCAAGTCTTGAGGGCTAACGTAATCTGTTCTGCTGATGTGCTTGGTGCTGTTACGCCTTCTTTCCCTCCAATTTCTCCCATTTGTAATGGAAATGTCTACCTTGTGCCTGTTTCACCTTTACTTTGGAAGCAGATAACTTGTATTCTAGATTTCACATATGAAAAGGAATTTTTGGATTTTGGACTTGGCATTGAATTAGGACTTTTGCTAGGATAAGATGGGGTGAATATACTTTACATGTGGCAAGGACATGAATTTATGGGGACTTCTTACCACCAACAAAGAAGCACTGGGAACATAGCACGTCCTTTGGACCCAGGATTCCTGCAATGAGAAGTTCCTAGACCAGGGGAAAATTGATGACAAGGACCTTCCCCTAGAACCAAGAGAGAGAGAAAGCCTTCCCCTGGAGCTGGCACCCTGAATTTGGACTTCTAGCCTCCTAGACTGTGAAAGAATAAAATTCTCTTTGTTAAAGCCACCCACTTGTGGTATTTCTGTTATAGCAGCACTAGATAACTAACACACCAGGACTGACAATTTGAAGAGGAATGGCATCGCATTCATCATCAAAAAGAACATTTCAAGAACTATCTTGAAGTACAACGCTGTCAGGAAGAGGATAATATCTATGCCCACAAGGAAGAACAGTTAATATGACTATTGTTAAAATTTATGCACCAACTACTAAGGCCAAAGATGAAGAAATTAAAGAGTTTTACCAACTTCTACAGTCTGAAATTAACCCAACATGCGATCAAGATGCATTGATAATTACTGGTGACAAGTTGGAAACAAAGAAGAAGGATTGGTAGTTGGAAAATATGGCTTTGGTTACAGAAACGACACCAGAGATCACATGACAGAATTTTGCAAGACCAATGACTTCTACATTGTAAATACCTTTTTTCAACAACATAAACAGTGACTATACATGTGGACCTTGCCAGATGGAATACACAGCAATGAAACTGACTACATCTATTGAAAGAGATGATGGACAAGCTCAATATAATCAGTCAAAACAAGGCCAGGGGCCACATCAATTGCTTGTATGCAAATTCAAGTTGAAGATGAAGAAAATTAGAACCAGTCCATGCGAGCCAAAATATGACCTTGAGTATATCACACCTGAATTTAGAGACCATCTCAAGAATTGATTTGGTGCACTGAACACTAATGACTGAAGACCAGACAAGTTGTGGAATGACATCAAGGACATCATACATGAAGAAAGCAAGAGATCATTCAAAAGACAGGAAAGAGGACTTCCGGCAAAATGGCGCTCTAGGCAGAAGCACCACGCCGTCCCTCCACAGCAAAGATCCAAAAAACTAAGCCAAACAGAGAAAACAACAATCCTGAAACCCTAAAACATCAAATGAAGAGATAAAGAACTCAGCCAAGCACCAGATGGAGTGAGAAAACTGACAGAGAATGGAGAGCGAGGAGAGATTCATGCAGAGGTCCCCTACCAGCTAACACAGTGCGAATCCACCATCTTGGACTCCTATCAGAGACCAGCAAACAGGGGGTACGAGAAAGCAGCTTCACCGAGCTTCCAGCGGGAGACAAAACAACCAGTAATTTGCGATATATGCTTTCCCACCCCTCACCCATCTTCACCCACACTCAGCCTCCTCTGCTTCCCGCGGCCACAATCTCTTGTCCGGGAAACACCAGCTGCTTGGATTCCACACACCCAAATGGGCTGGCTCTCTGAGCGCCATTTGTTCGCTGCTGGTGTTGCTATTTTCCTCTTCTTTTGATTTCTTCCTTACTTCTCACCACCTCCCCCTCCTTTCGCTCAAATACGGGGCTCCGTGGGCCAACTTAGCTTCTTCCTGAGGGGCTGCAGAGCTCCGGTAATTTGTGATATATGCTTTCCCACTCCCTACCCTTCTTCACCCACACTCAGCCCCCTCTGCTTCCCATGAACACAGTCTCTTGTCCGAGAAACACCGGCTGCTTGGATTCCACCAGCCTGCACTGGCTGGCTCTCTGAGTGCCATTTGTTGTTGCTCTTTTTTCTGCTTCTTTTGATTTCTTCCTTACCTCTCACCACCTCCCCCTCCTTTCGCTCAAATACCTGGCTCTGTGTGCCATCTTTGCTTCTTCCTGAGAGGCTGTGGAGCTCCGTTCGAGTGTGGAGCTGCTTCCCAGTTTGGGCTGCCACGATGGTGGGATCCCAGGGCTTTTGTTCGTTTGTTTGTTTTGAATTGTTTGTTTGTTTTCTTTTCCTTTTCTTGAGTTGGGAGCCCTTTCTGGCCAGGCAGTGCTGTGTGGCAAGGAGACTACCCCCTTGGCTTGTACAGACGTGAAGAGGGATCCCTGAGGGCATTTCTTTTTTCATTGGTTTTCTTTTTGTCTTTTCAGGTTTTTGGGGGGCTTTTCTTGTTCTTTTTTTTTTTTAATTTGTTTTCTTTTCTTTTCCCTCTTTTCCCCTTTTTGTCTTTCTTCATTACTCAGTTTCTCATCTCTGTATATCTTCCTTCTCTTTCTGTTCCCTGAATACCTGGCGTTGTATACCTCTATGCCTTCTAGCCAGGCTGTACTGCAACACCTGAGAGTGACTTCCCCAGACCTCACAGCTACACCGGTGGGATCCCTAGGAACTTTGCCGTGCTTTAACCTTTCTGATTTTCATTTATTCATTCTTTTCTTTTCTTCCTTTCCCACTTTCTGTTTTTCTCCATTTCATAGTCTCTCATCTCTCCAACGGCAAGCTCCCCTAGCATTCTTTTTTGTTTGTTTGTATGTTTTTGGCTCCTATTCCTCTCACCTCTCTCTCATATCAATCTTAGCTCCGTACATAACAATCACCCGGCTACATCCTGCCTACCTGCACTGTGTGCTTAACATCACACCACCAAGCATCACAGGCACGGCCTATTGGAACCTGCCCTGCACTGATTACCGACCTGCCCTGGTGGCTGTTGTAAGTGACACAAAAAACCCGTCCCAGTAACTCCTCTTCAGCTAGACCTGCCCTGCCGTAGCATATCTGAGTGACTGAGCCTGCCAGCTGAAGAAGGAAGCGAAAAGTATTGTCCCAAAGATGAGCAAACAACAAAGAACACACAGTCTGCCTGCTCAGACATAGTCAAATATTTTTTTTTAAAAAAGGGACGAAACAAACAAATCTACAATCAATAAACGAGAAAAATAACTACCGAAGACAGCAGACAATAAGAAAACATTTACAAAAACAGGACAGGATGGTTCCAGAAGGCGTCCAAAATAAAACACCAGATGACTCTCCTCTGGAAGAAAATGCGCTAGAACTACCTGATAGGGAATTCAAATCTCTAATAGTCTGAATTCTCCAAGAGCTGAGGCAAAAAGCTGACAAACAGGAGGAATAAATAGACAAATCCATGGAAAATACAGACAAAAAATTGGAAGAATTCAGGAAAATAATGCAGGAACAAAATGCCAAAATAAATTCACGACTAGAAATTATACAAAGACAACAATTAGAAATCCAAAAGATAAACAACAAGATTTCAGACATGGACGGTGTCATAGAAGGGCTGAGAAGCAGATCTGAAATGGTGGAAGACAGGATCAGTGGAATTGAAGACAAACACTTGGATACAACTCTGTTTCAGGAAAACTCAGAAAAAAGAACAAAGGAAAATGAAGAGACCCGGAGAGTTATGTGGGATACAATGAAAAGCAAAACTTTACGAGCGATTGGAATTCCAGAACAAGGGGAGAAAACAGAAAACACAGAGAGGATCATTGAAGAACTGCTGACAGAAAACTTCCCCAATATCATGAAAGATGAAAAGTTGGCCATCCAAGAAGCTCAACAAACCCCATATAGGAGAGACCCCAAAAGAAAATCACCAAGGCAAATCATAATCACACTCGCCAAAACCAAAGACAAACAAAGAGTCCTGAGAGCAGCTCATGGAAAATAAGAAGTCACATACAGAGGAGAAACAATAAGACTAAGCTCAGATTATTTGGCAGAAACCATGCAGGCAAGAAGGCAATGGGATGACATATATAAAATCTTGAAAGAAAAAACTTGCCAGCCAAGAATAATATATCCTGCAAAACTCTCATTCAAATTTGATGGTGAAATTAGGTCATTTCCAGATAAACAGAAATTAAGGGAATATGTAAAAGTCAAACCAAACTTACAAGAATTATTAAAGGACGTTCTTCGATCTGAGGACAAACAACTTCAATTCACAGGTAGAATCAGGGACGCAGGATTGTAGCAGCCAGATACCAGTCTAGGAAATGAACTATTGAGGACTATCAAAAACCAAAAGAAATACAACAGGGAATCAGAGCAATTAATCGGTAAATGACAACAACATCAAAAAAATAAAAGAGGGAATAAACGGCATAGGTATAGAATCTTCTAATGGAGAGGAAGGCAAGGTGATACCAAGTAATGGTAGACTGCTTCACACTTAGAAAGATAAGGGTAAAATTAATGGTAACCACAAAGCAAATTAACAAACATACTCATAAAAAAAATAGGTAAAACAAAATGTCTCAGCAAACACAAAACCTACAAAAACAAAAGAAATGAAAAGAAAAATCCACAAACAAAAGTAACTCAGCACAAGAGAGTAAGAAGAACAAAGAAAACCTCAGCACCACAAAAAAAGCACTATGAAAAGACAGCAACAAACTCACATCTATCAATAATTACACTGAATGCAAAAGGACTCAATGCACCCATAAAGAGACAGACAGTGGCAGAATGGATAAGAAAACAGGATCCATCAATATGCTGTCTACAAGAGACACACCTTAGAAACAAAGATGTGAATTTATTAAAAGTCAAAGGTTGGAAAAAATCTATCAAGCTAACAACTACCAAAAAGGAGCAGGAGTGGCAATTCTAATCTCATATAAATAGACTTTAAAACAAAATCTACCGTAAAAGACAAAGAAGAACACTATATAATGATTAAGGGGACGATCCATCATGAAGACATAACCATAATAAACACCTACGCACCCAATGACAGCAAACTAACAATACTGAAAAGAGAAATTGACAGTTCCACAATAACATAGGAGACATCAACACACCACTCTCAGTAAAGGACAGAACAACTAAGAAGGAACTCAGCAAAGATACAAAAGACCTAAAGGGCACCATCAGCCAACTTGACCTCATAGACATATATAGAACACTCCATCCGACCGCTGCAAAGTACACATTCTTTTCCAATGCACATGGAACGTTCTCCAGAATAGACCACGTCTTAGGCCACAGAGCAATCCTCAACAAGATCCAAAATGTTGAGATAATTCACAGTATCTTCTCTGACCACAATGCCATCAAGATAGAAATTAACACTAGAAAGAGCAAGGAAAAAAAATCAATTACATGGAAACTGAATAATACCCTGCTTACACATCACTGGGTAATACAAGAAATCAGAGATGGAATCAAAAAATTCCTAGAATCAAATGAGAATGAAAACACATCATACCAAAACCTTTGGGACACAGCAAAGGCAGTCCTCAGAGGACAATTTATAGCAATAGATGCACATATCAAACAAGAAGAAAGGGACAAACTCAAAACATTAACTACACAACTCAAACAAATAGAAAGAGAACAGCAAAAAAAGCCTACAACCACCGGAAGAAAGGAGATAGTAAAGATCAGAGCAGAAACAAATGAAATAGAGAACAGAAAAACAATAGAAAGAATCAACAAAACCAGAAGTTGGTTCTTTGAAAGAATCAACCAAATCGACAAACCACTGGCCAGACTGACAAAAGAAAAACAGCAGAGGGCACAAATAACCCAAATAAGAAATGGAATGGGGGACATTACAACAGACCCAACCGAAATAAAAAGGATTATAACAGAATATTATGAAAAACTATATTCCAACACATTTGAAAACCTAGAGGAAATGGATAAATTTCTAGAAACACACGGCCTACCCAAACTACAACAATGTGATATTGAAAATCTGAACAGAGCCATAACAGGAGAAGAGATTGAAAAGGTAATAAAAAAACTCCCAACCAAAAAAAGCCCTGGCCCAGATGGCTTCACTGGAGAATTCTACAAAACACTTACAGAAGAGCTTTTACCAGTTCTACTCAAGCTATTTCAGAGCACAGAAGAGGAAGCAACACTTCCAAATTCATACTATGAAGCCAGCATAACACTGATACCAAAACCAGGCAAACACATCACAAAAAAAGAAAATTACAGACCAATATCTCTCATGAATATAGATGCAAAAATTCTGAACAAACTTCTAGCCAATAGAATTCAGTATCATATCAAAAAAATAATACACCACGACCAAGTAGGATTCATACGAGGTATGCAAGGATGGTTCAACATTAGAAAATCTATCAACGTAATTCACCACATAAATAAAAGGAAAGAAAAAAATCTTATGATCATCTCAACTGATGCAGAAAAGGCATTTGACAAAGTCCAACACCCATTCCTGATAAAAGCTCTCAATAAAATAGGTACAGAAGGGAAATTTTTCAACATAATAAAGGGCATCTATGCAAAACCAACAGCCATCATCATTCTTAATGGAGAGAGGCTGAAAACATTCCCCTTGAAAACAGGAACAAGACAAGGATGCCCTTTATCACCACTCCTATTTAACATTGTGCTGGAAGTTCTAGCTAGAGCAATAAGGCAAGAGAAAGAAACAAAGGGCATCCAAATTGGTAATGAAGAAGTTAAACTCTTCCTGTTTGCAGATGATATGATACTACACATAGAAAACCCTAAAGACTCCACGAGAAATCTACTGGAACTAATAGAAAGATTCAGCAGAGTAGCAGGATACATGATAAACATTCAAAAATCAGTTGGATTCCTATACACCAGTAAAGAGAACCATGAAAAGGAGATCAGGAAATCAATACCATTTTCAATAGCCCCTAAAAAGATAAAATACTTAGGAATAAATATGACCAGGAATTTAAAAGACCTATACAAAGAACACTAGAAAACACTGCTGAATGAAACCCAAAGGGATCGACATAAATGGAAAAACATACCATGCTCATGGATAGGCAGACTCAACATTGTGAAAATGGCAATTCTATCTAAAGCAATTTACAAATCCAATGCAATCCCGATCCAAATACCAACAACATTCTTCAAAGAGATGGAAAAACGAATTATTAACTTTATATGGAAAGGGAAGAAGCCCTGAATAAGGAAAGCACTACTGAAGAAGAAGAATAAAGTTGGAGGACTCACACTACCTGACTTGAGAACCTACTATACAGCTACAGTAGTCAAACAGCCTGGTACTGGTACAACAACAGATACATTGACCAATGGAACAGAATTGAGAACCCAGATGTAAATCCACCCACCTACACTCACCTGATTTTCGACAAGGGCACAAAGTCCATCAAATGGGGAAAAGACAGTCTTTTTAACAAATGGTGCTGGCAAAACTGGATATATATTTGCAGAAAAATGAAACAGGACCCATACCTCACACCGTATACAAAAACTACTTCAAAATGGATCAAAGACCTGAATATAAAGCTTAAAACTATAAAGTTCATAGAAGAAAAAATAGGACCAACACTTCAGGCCTTAATACATGGCATTAACAGGATACAAACCATAAACATCAACACACAAAACCCAACAGATAAACTAGATAACTGGGACCTTCTAAAAATCAAACACATATGCTCTTCAAAAGACTTCACCAAAAGAGTCAAAAGAGAACCTATAGACTGGGAAAATATTTTGGGACAGTACAAGTCAGACAAAGGTCTAATCTCCATAAACTACAAGAAAATCCAACACCTCTACAACAAAAAGACAAACAATCCTATCAAAAAATGGGCAAAGGAAATGAACAGACACTTCACCAAAGAAGACATTCAAATGGCCAACAGACACATGAGGAAATGCTCGCGTTCACTAGCCATTAGAGAAATGCAAATTAAAACCACAATGAGATACCATCTCACCCCAGCATTACTGGCATGAATCAAAAACACTGGAAATAACAAATGTTGGAGGGGCTGCGGGGAGATGGGAACTCTTATGCACTGCTGGTGGGAATGCAAAATGATACAACCATTTTGGAAAATGATATGGCGTTTCCTCAGAAAGCTAGAAATAGACATACCATTCGATCCAGCAATCCCACTCCTAGGAATATATCCTAGAGAAATAAGAGTCGTCACTCGAATAGACATATGCACACCTATGTTCATGGCAGCATTGTTCACAATAGCAAAACGATGGAAACAACGTAGGTGCCCATCAACAGATGAATGGATAAACAAACTATGGTACATACACACAATGGAGTACTATGCAACGAGAAAGAACAACAATGAATCTGTGAACCATCTCATAACATGGATGAAACTGGAGGACGTTATGCTGAGTGAAATAAGTCAATCACAAAAGAACAAATATTGTATGAGACCTCTATTGTAAACACCCATGAAAAAATTCACATGCAAAATGTAACAATCCTTGTTGGTTACCAGGGATGGGAGGGGAGCGGGGGGAAATACTAAATAGGCAATAGATAAGTGGTATCTTGGGTGAGAGGTGAGACGGTACACAGTACAAGGGAAACTAACACAACCTGCACAAGGAAAGGTCATGGAGGCCCCATGGACACATCCAAACTCCCCAAGGGACTGAGTTGTTGGACGGAGGGCTCTGGGGACCGTGGTCTCGGGGAACATCTAGCTCAATTGGCATGACACTACTTATAAAGATAATGCTCTACATTCTACCTTGGTGAGTAGTGTCTGGGGTCTTAAAAGCCTGTGAGTGGCCATCTAGGATATTACACTGTTCTCATCCCTTCGGGAGCAAGGGAGAATGAAGAGAACAGGATACAATGAAAAGATTAGTCCAAAGGACTAATTGTCCACAGCTACCAAGACCTCCACCGGACTGAGTCCAGTACAGTTAGATGGTGCCCGGCTACCACCGCTGACTGCTCTGACCAGGATCACAACAGAGGGCTCTGGACAGAGCTGGAGAAGGATGTAGAGCATAATTCTAACTCACAAAAAAAAAACACCAGATTTACTGGCCTAAAGGAGACTGGAGAAACCTCAAGAGTATGGCCCCCAGACACCCTTTCAGCTCAGAGGTGAAGTTACCTTCGAGGTTCACTGTTCAGCCTGGGAGTGGACAGCCCAGTAAAACTAAATGAGACTAACGAGGTACATGAGTTCAGTGACAAGGGCCAGAAGGCAGAGGGGGAGTAGGAAGCTGATGATAAGGAACACAAGTTGAGTAAGGATACTGTTGATGTGTTGTGAGACTGTTAACCATTGTTATAGGGCAACATTTGTAGTAACTGTTAAATGGGAGGCTATTTTGTCCTGTAAACCTTCATCTTGGGTGAGAATGGCAGCACAACTGGAAGAGCATAGTCAATGTCACTTAAATGTGTACGTAAAAAGTTTTGAAATGGTGTATCTTTGGCTATGTGTATTTTCACCAAAAAAAAAAAAAAAAAAAAAAAAAAAAAAAAAAAAAAAAAGCTGAGAATTCAGAGGGTTAAAATGTTGTGGGGTTGTTAACCAAAATCATAAAACAGCATGTGTACTACTGTTACATGAGAAACTGTTTGTTCTGTAAGCCTTCACCTGAAGTACAACAAAATATTAAAAAAAAAAAAAAAAAAGTATTTTCCCATATTACCAGAAATTCTTTGTAAACGTCATTTTAGATGACAACAAAATATCTCATTAAATATAACACACACACACGTATATAACAAATAAGGAAGACAGAAAAAGAACTGATGCCTTTGAACTGTGGTGTTGGGGAAGAATACTGACTATATCATGGACTGCCAAAAGAACAAACAAATCCTGTCTGGAAGAAGTACAACTAGAATGCTCCTTGGAAGCAAGGATGGTGAGACTACGTCTCACATACTTCAGACGTTATCAGGAGAGCTCAGCCCTTGAAGAAAGACATCATGCTTGGTAAAGTAGAGGGCCAGCGAAAAAGAGGAAGACCCTCAACAAGACCGACTGACACAGTGGCTGTAACAATGAGCTGAGGCATAACAATTGGGAGGATGGCACAGGACTGAGCAGCGTTTGGTTCTGTTGTACACAGGGTCACTATGAGTCGGAATTGACTCGACGGCACCTAACAACAACAACAACATATAATTATTTATTAACCATTCCTCTAAAGTTGGGCATTCAGTATGTTACCATTGTTCCTAATACTGTAATACACACCACTGTGACAAGCATCTTTAACAACAATGTAGACTGGCGTGTGCTATCCAAAGAGGTCCTCCCCCAGAGAGAAGAAGGAAACTTTCTTACCTAGTGGAAGAGCAGGATTTTTAAATACGCTTCCCAAACATAACAGGCATTCCAGCGGACTTTCATGGCAGCCTCAACCAAAACAGTAGAAATTAGGGCCCGGATAGCCTCCTCGATGACTTCGGTAAATCTGGGGTTTTCCGTATGAGATGGCTGCAGAAAATGAAGCAAATTTCCAAGGGCCCGAACTGCATTACTTTTTACCTAGAATAAAATGTAAAGTTTTTGAAACTTGTTTTGCCAGAGATGTTTCAGAAGTAAAATTTCAGCTTTAAAAAAAGCCCTAAGTCCTAGACTTCTTAAGCCAGACGGCTAATAAAAAATGCGTGCTGTAAAGTTGACAGTGATCCACTATCTGCAAGTTCTTGGAACTCTGCAGAGTCTTGTCTGGTGACACTGTGAACCATCGTACAAAAGCTCCTCTTCCTGATTTTTTCAGTGCTTAACTGGACCTCCGAGAACATCCAGTCCATCTTCCCCATTTTATGGAGATGGCTGTAAGGCCCAGGGACAACAGGACAATGCTGGTTCGCAGCAAGACTAGGAGTAGAAGCTAGACTTTTCTACTAAAGATTCTCTACCCTTGCAGCCTATTAGAATCATCTTAGGAATTTAAAAAAAAGAAAAAAAAAAAAATTCCCAGGCCGTAACCCCAGAAAATCTGCTTAAATTAGTCTGAGGTGGGCTTCCCAGGTGATTACCAGGTTTTCAGTGCTTGATATGGGCCATATATTGTGCTATGTGCTTTAACACGAGTCCAGTGAGGTATGTGTAACTATTTCCACGTTACAGATGAGAAAACTGAACCTCAAGAAGTTAAATAATGCAGCAAAGGTCTCCTAGCCAGGATTTAAATCCACATCTATCTGATCTCAAAGCCCAGATCTATGTTTTTTAAACTCATTTGTGTAACAGGAGTTATTCAAAGCCAGGGCTCATCTTTCTGACTTGCCAACTCTACGTAAAGATTTTTTTGGGGAAAAATATAGATTAATATTAATCTATCTTAATTAATGTTAAAACAAACATGGATATATTATGGCATAGTATTACAATGGGCATTGTTTGTTTTCATGAAACAGGAGACAGTAAAGAAACTGTACAGGTGTAGGGTGGCCCTTTTATATCCCCAAGGTATATCCTCAATCTCCTTGGAATAGGGGTAAATTTGGTAGGACAGTTTGAGGAACATCACATCACATGCTGGGATAAAACGGTAATACACTAAATATCTAAATGAGAAACACTAGGTTTTGTTGTGAGTCTACCTTATCTTTATCCTTGGATGCTTCTATAGCTGATCGCAACATTTCCAAGAGCAGGAGACCAGAGAACTCCTCCTGGAAACTTGGGTCTGGAGTTTCCCTATTCCACCAAAAGCAGGCAAAACATGTAAAAGGTAAAATCCGTTTAAATACATATGTATAAAAAATACATTCGCTTAGTATAGCTATAAAAACTTCAGGAAAACGGCTCAACAAATCTCTTCAGATTATACCAAGGATTTACAGTTTATACCTTTTGACCCGGTAGGTCCACATCTAGGAATGTATGCAAAAGGAATACCTCAAAATGGAGATTTCATGCACAGAAATGTTCACTGCATATAAAAGCTTAATACTATAAACAAGTTAAATGTTTAACAATAGGAGAATGATTAAATAATTATCACACAGGCATAGATAGTGCAATGTTAAATAACAATTAAAAGTCCAAAGAACAGGAGACTGCTTATACGTATTCTATGACAGAGTCAACAAAAAGCAGGCCACTTGTGTATCAATAACAACTGCCTTCGGGGAGGCGAACTAGGAGGTCAGAATAGGAGAAAGCCTTTACACTAACATCCTTTCGCGTTGTTTAAAAAAAAATTTTTAAACCCGTGGATATATTACTTAAAAAAATATAAACACTATTTTTAAAAAAGTAGGACAACAATTACTAAGGTTTTAGCTTTCCACTTTTACGTTTTCCACATTTTCCATAATGTGGATATATTGCTTAGAGCAACACACAGTGTTATACTATTATATATATATATATTAATATATTAGAGCCCCTGGGTGGCACAAATGGTTAAGTGCTCAATTACTAACTGAAAGGTTGATGGTTCAATCCCATCCAGAAACCTGGCAATCTGTTGAAAACCTGGCAATCAGCCTTGAAAACCCTATGGAGCTGTTCTATTCTGCACACATGGAGCCACCATGAGTTGGAATCTAACAGCAACTAACAACTTAATATATTCCTAAATATTAAGAGTAGCTTGTTAAGACTATTACTTGAGAGGACATACAACAAAGCAGGAAGGCTGACTACATAAATGTGGGAGAATTACTGCTAATTCTTTTATGTTAAGCCCTAAGATATCCTCTTGGGATCTCAGCCTCAGAAGTCACCCCTAGGAAACAAGCTGAGCCACTTACATGTTGATAATCAGAGTGTCTGTCAGGTTCCCCAGGGACCAGGCTGCTTTGGCCCGGACATTCAGAGACTTGTCTTGAAGTGACATCAATATGGCATTTGCAGTGTCTGCAACAAATATGACATCCTAGAAGATAAAACAAAATACTGTAGTTGCTTTAGGAGTTCACACTGGTATCTTTGAAATTCTCAAATTTATTTTCAGAGAAAGCTATAACCCTTTACCACGAATAACATCACTTACACATGGCTTTACATTATTTTCATGTACTCACTCCTCACAATCATCCTATGAAGGAGGAATGGTTACTTCTACTTCAAAAATGAGGAAATGAAACCTCCTACCTGTAGGGCCTCCAATCGCACGGGGGATGGTTCACAGGTACTTCCTGTTGCAGAGCCAGCCTCACTGCCCGAACAAGAGTCCTCCTCGGGCAGTACAACAATGGAAATGCAACGTCGAACAAGCCAGCAGGGCTCTGAAGAACTCCTTGGTGAGTTAATTGTGGTTTCTTCTAGAGAAGATCCTGAGGGGGCTTTCTTTCACCAATCAGGAAGGCTCAGATGAGGAGTTGCTGAACTGTTACTACTGAGTCCGGAAGAGCAGGGCTATTGTAAAAGTAGCTGGACTTCAGCTAAAGGTGCATGAGTGGACAGTATGGCTCCCAAGAGTGTGAGGCTTGACACACGAACATTAACATCTGCCGAAGGAAACAGTAAGAACCTATCAGCATGGGATCATAGCTATCACACTAAGGATCGTAATTGCCTCTGTAAGCAGTTAAGAATTACACGACCCTTGTTTAACCTAAATCTAATTAAACATCTAGACCTAACTTCCAGTTTCAACGAAATACCTGGGACAGAAGTATAAGTTAAAACAACACTGTGAAGAAACAATCAGACAAATCCAGAACGTGAGACATTCTATAAGACAACTGGCTTGGACTCTTTCAAAAATTAGTATCATGGGGGGAAAAGAAAGTAGGGGGACTACTCTAAATTAAAAGAGATTAAAGTGAGACAACCACTAAAAGCAATGCATGAAACATGAACCAATCTTAGTTTTACAAGAAAGCTATAGAAGACTTTTTGGGACATGTGGGGAAGTCTGAATGTGGACTAGATCTCAGATGATGATGTTGTTAGGTGCCGTCAAGTTGGCTCCAACTTACAGCCACCCTATGTACAACAGAACGAAACACTGCCCGGTCCTGCACCATCCTCACAGTCATCTCTATGATTGAACCCACTGTTGTAGCCACTGTGTCAATCCATCTCATGGAGGGTCTCCCTCTTTTTCGCTGACCCTCTACTTTACCAAGCATGATGTCCTTCTCCAGGGGCTGATCCCTCCTGATAGCATGTCCAAAGTATGTGAGAAGTAAACTCGCCGTCCTCGCTTCTAAAGAGCATTCTGGCTGTACTTCTTCCAAGACAGACGTGTTCGTTCTTTTGGCAGTCCATGGTATATATTTAATATTCTTTGCCAATACCACAATTCAAAGGCATCAATTCCTCTTCAGTCTTCCGTATTCATTTTCCAGCTGTTGCATGCATATGAGGTGACTCAAGAAACCATGGCTTGGGTCAGGTGCACCTTAGTCTTCAAGGTGACATCTTTGCTTTTTAACACTTGAAAGAGGTCTTTTGCAGCAGAGATTTGCTCAGTGCAATGTGTCTTTTGATTTCTTGACTGCTGCTTCCAGGGGTGCTGGCTGTGGATTCAAGTAAAACGAAACCCTTGACAACGTCAGTCTTTTCTCTGTTTATCATGATGTTGCTTATTGATCTGGTTGTGAGGATTTTTGTTTTCTTTATGGGGAGATATAACCCATACTGAAGTCTGAGGTCTTTGATCTTCATCAGTTAAGTGCTTCAAGTCCTCTTCAATTTCAGTAATAGTTAATACGACTATTATTCAAATTTACGCACCAACCACTAAGGCCAAAGATGAAGAAACTGAAGATTTCTACCAGCTTCTGCAGTCTGAAATTAGATAGTATGGAATCATTATTTTCTTAGGTGCGAGAACAGTATTGCATTTTCAGGAGGCTGTCCATATTCTTAGGAGACGTGTGCGGGATATTTAGGGGGTGAAAATCATGTTTTCAATTTACTTTCAAATAGTTTAGGGAAAAAGTCATATATCCACACACATATACATATACGTAGAAAGAGAAAGCAAATATGACAAAATGTTAATAATCGTTAAATCTATGTAGAGGTACACAGATGTTCACTGCGCTGTTCTTTCAACTATTCTGTGAATTTGAACATTTTAATAAATAAAAACTTACTGAGGACAAAGCCAGACATGTGAAAGGGACCTCTGAAACATGGTGACTCCCCTCAGTTTACAGATAATGAAAAGGTGAGCAGTGGACTAATAAGCCAGGAGACTTGGGTGGCTTTAATCTTACTTCCGTCACTAATGTGATGAGGGACCCTAAAGCAAGATTTTTCTTTCTGGGCTCCATTTCACACATTGGTGAAAGGAATGGACTGGGCTTAGTCTACATATTATCTCATTTGAGCCTCAAAAAATCCTATGAAATACTCTTCCTATAGGAGGAAACTAGGGTTCAGAGAGGGCCACGGCTACAAGAGGACAGAAATGGAACCCGGCTGGAGACCCTCCTTGGACTACCTCCAGCTAGCTCCAGTGCTCTTCTCACGATGGCACCAAAACATCCACACTTCCTTCTAGTTCTACAATTCTGACTGAAAAACTTAACTCATCACATTGTGTGGCCTGATCCTAAAGCTTACAAACGAAAGAAAAACAAATATCTTAAAGGTAAGTGTTTACAGCACATATATAATACATGTGAGAGTAAGTTAGGAAATAACAGAAAATAAGACTCTGCCGTCAGCGGGAATGTGAAGGTCTGGGATTTTATCTGAACTTTAGAGGAGATACTGTTGAAGAAGTTAGGTTTTGTGTTCCACTTTCTCTTTCCAAAAAGAAGATGATATCTATTCGTCCATCTATTCAGTCATCCATCATCCTCTACCTATATGTCTAAAGGGTATGAACTGTTATACATTGGAGGGGGGCCCCCTGCACTTGGCTCAGTCCTAATTCTAAAGGGACACTCTGGTTACTACACTGAAGCATCAAAAAGGTATTAAGCTTTACAATTCTCTATCTCACTTCCTCCCAGTAAAACCCACTAGGGCTTCAGGGGTCAAAAGTGGAGTTGTAGGAACAGTTGGTCCCCTCTACAGTCGTGGAGAATAGTAGAGATTTCTTAGAGCTGTAAATACTAGGTAAATGTCAGTTCACGTTCCTACTGCTCCTTTAGGATATGTATAAAGGTGAACTAATGTATGTGAAAATGCTCTGGATACTTTTTCTTATTAATCATCTAGATTTGATCGATATAAGGAAGCAATCAGTCTTAAATTTTTACTGTGATAGCTAGTTTTATGTATCAACTTGGCTAGCTTATAGGATCCAGTTATTTAATCAAACACTAATCGAGGTGTTGCTGTGAAAGTATTTTGTAGATGTGCTTAACATCTACAATCAGTTGACTTTAGGTAAAGGAGATTACTCTGGATAATGTGGGTGGGCCTCATCCAATCAGTTGAAGGCCTTAAGAGAAAAAATGGAAGTTTCCCAGAGAAGAAGAAATTCTGCTTCAAAACTGCAGCACTCATTTCTGCCTGAGTTTCCAGGTTGCTGTCCCACCCGACAAATGGCAGACTTGCCAACCCCCACAATTGAGTGAACCAATTCCTTACAATAAATCTCTTTATATGTATATGTATAACATCCTCTTGGTGCTGTTTCTCTGAGAACCCTGACTGATACTAACCTTTGTGGCAGATATAAGGCTTTATTTGGTTCCAGACTTTGGTCAGCAGGCTGAGTTTCAGACGGTTGTAAGGTGCGTTTGATACTAAATTTGCGAGGCACTGCAAAACACAAATGACAGAACAGCCCAACAACAGGCCTAATTAAGCCACAGTCTAGAACAAAATTTTACAGCATTTAATTTAAAAAGAAAAGTTTCTGTTTTTATTCGAACATCAGTCCTTTTTTTTGGGAGGGGAAGGGGGTAAGACTTGTATTCTCACTGGTACAACTTAATACTAAAGATAAAGGAGTATTTTTAATAAATCACTTATTTGGACATACAGAGGTTCTAAGTAGGATCAGACAAGTAGGGACAGACGACCAAACAGGAGATCTTTAATAAAATTACTACTTATTTATATTCTTAAATCAAGTTACTTTTGGACAACGTAAAACATTATACAAAATTAAAACAGAGACACTCCTTTGGAACCCACAGATAACTTGACACACTTACCTTAATGATCTGAGTAAGGGTTTGTGATGATGACTCTGCCACCAAAGCTAACAAAAGACATCTGTGTAACTCTCTAATGCTGGAAGCGATCATTACGGAGAATGGAGTAAAAGCCCTTCTGTGGTCACTGGTATCTTCAGCAACAGAAAGAAACTGCTTTGAACCTTCGAAGATGGCAGATAAAACTTGCAGAGCACAGGCACGTGTCCGAAATTTCAGGAGGATTCACATCTGTTAGTTAAAAAGCAAAGTATTTAGGATCATTTTAATAAGTAAAATAAAGGCGATGGGACTAGCTATCGCATCTAAAAAAAAGTACCCATGAACTAGACCACTTGCAGCCCCCACCTGAAAAAAAAAACCCCTTAAATCCCATTGCTGTCAGGCTTTCTTATAGTAAGGAGTAAGTCTTAGCTACACCATAGTAAAACAACCTGAAATTCTGAGCTTGAGAACAGCTTAAAGATTAGGGGTCTGGTTTATTCAAGCATACAGCCAATTGAAAAGACAGAATTAAACAGCCCATGAGGTAGAAACAAATACACCCATCTACAGTCTGTTTAATATCAAACTTTGAGGACATTCTGCTTCATATTCTACTCTGAAGCATCTGTGAGTGCTCAGTGTTACTTAACTGAAATAGGATATTGGTTATTTTCTCCTAATGAGATATAAAATCCATACAAAAGTTTGATACTGTAACAAATTATACTTGTTATAATTCTGATTTAATTTCCATTAAACCTCATTTACTATATCTTTGCTGTTGCAAAAATGTTATTTGCAATACAGGACCTGGTTTAAGTTCTGTTTCATTTATTCTTATATCGATATTTAATAAACTGTTTACCAGTTCTAATCATCCCTTTCAGCAGAAATTACTGATGCGCAAGCAAACCATAATAGATGCAGCTCTCCAGAGAGCTCATTTTGTTGAGTAAGTTTTTACTGTCTGAATATTCACAATGATGGATGAGAGGCTTTTCAATCATATAAACATCAGGCTTGTCCAGGAAACACGAAAGCATTTTTCCCTTTTTGCTACTTAAAAGTGTAGCAGAAATGTTTGCTGAGGTAGCTCAGTCAACACTTATGTTCTTCTTTTTTATGTATGTTTGGTCTCAGAATGTTTCTGGAAGGGTGATGTTTTGAAGAAGTCACTGCTGTGAATCAGTACCAGAGAGGTTTCAATGCAGGGCACCCAGCTGTCTGTCCTCTTCCTTGGCTCTGTCCAAGAAGTGATTATTCTTCACGTTTCAGAGTTAATTTCATTAGATCATACTCTCAAAGTTGATTGCCTTTTAGGAGCAACTGAACATTGTCAGGGCCATCAGATTTGGAGACATCAAGCAAAGGTCATCTGTCTCAAGGTCTTGGAAGGCCATATAAGAGAAAACCTAGACATTGAGTGTGTCTACGTATTCTAGATATAGAATGCCTACCATTCTATCACAGTTAAAAATACCACCCTTTTCATCCTCTTTTCTAGCTATGTTACTAATCATCTAGATTTTAATTTGTTTCCACATTTTATACTTCTCCAACAGAAATAATCATCAGGGAATTTGAAAATCAGGATAAAAATTCTCAAGGCACCAACAGAAAAGTCTGCCTTATACTTTGTTCCTTAGACCAAGTCTTGATAATACGTCTTCATAGTCTACCTTTGTAATACCAGAGAAAATCATATAGAAGAAATTCCTAAATTAGTCATGGGTTATTTTTATGGATAATTTGGTCTGTGTCTCCTGGACACATATAAGATGTGCTTTCTGAAGCACGTGTCCAACATGTAGGCATGTGACAATTTCCCAAGCACCATCACACTGCCAAATCCTAAAGGAAATTTCTAAGTTTTCACCTTCCCAATATCCATTTTAGCATCTCACATTTCAAGTTCCTAAAAGTAATCTCTGTCTATCGTTGCTGTCCTGACTGAGAGTCCAATCATCTTTTTCTCTTTCCATTTGTCTCCGGAAAATTTCTCAGGATGCTTGTGAAAAACGTGCTTCCAGATGAATCTACTATAGGTCACGTGAACGCCTACCATGAACTTCAAAGTATCATCACTGAGCACTTCAATAACAAGATATACCATTGCTGCCTTGTCATGTTTAATCCCGGCTAACAGAAACTTCAGCTATCCAGGTCTACATTCACAATGAGTATTCAAAAAGTTGAACACATGACCTTTAGACATGCCGCTCTTTTTATCTAGCTCTGATCAATCCAAAATGCTGTTTCATTCCGATTACATGAACTGGTACTTTTAATTTTTGCACATAACTCTCTACAAGTCTTTTTTTAAAAGTCTCTTACTGACATCATCCATCACAATACTTTGTTCTAGCATGTGTCTTGGTGCACAATTAATCACACTTTGGAGAGTCTGCAGAAGTATGTTCCAAGCCTTATTGTGGACAATAATCATCACACTTATTTACACCCTTCTAAACCAATATAGTGGTTAAGAGCTCCGCTGCTAACCAAAAGGTCGGCAGTTCGAATCCACCAGCTGCTCCTTGGAAACCCTATGGGGCAGTTCTACTTTGTCCTTCAGAGTCGCTATGAGTCAGAATTGACTCAATGGCAACAGGTTTGGTTTTAAACTAATATAGGGAAAAATCTGTTAAGTACAATCATTCCACTTACTATTAAATTGAACTGGCTGATTTCAATAATTCCTTTTCTCTCTCTCTCTTTTTTTTTAATCCTCTCTAAGAATTATGACTGGTTTTACCATTTCAGTAGGAACTTCATGTGGCTTTTATGCTGCATCTAGGACACCTCCAAAAGGAAATTCTGTATCTTTTTTTTCATCACAGTTCTTGTACTCAGTGAAGTAAAACGTTTTATTTGATCATTGTACTTCAAGCGAAAGTTTACAATTCAAGTAAGCTTCTCACACAAAAATCTATACATACACTGTCATGTGACCCTAATTGCTCTCCCAATACTGCGAACAGCACATTGCTCCTTTCCACCCGATTTCCTGATCCTCTCTGCCTTGTCATCTCACCTCCAGACAGGAGCTGCCCATTTAGTCTCATGTATCTACTTGAGCTAAGAAGCACATTCCTCGTGAGTATCATTTTGTGTCCTAGTCCAGTCTAATCTTACAGCAAAACATTTTTAAAAGGTATCCAAATCAAGGAGATGGATATGACTACCTTGTAATATGCAAAATTTCTCATGGCACTTTAAGTCGAATGCAAACACTTAAAGAAGATAAAGATACAAAAATTATTTCAGTCTAGTTTCCTAAGATACGACCTTATAACCTCTCTGTATTCATATCCCAAACCCCTGTGTTCCACATCCCCTCAGTCTGGGTAGGTGTGGTGTGGTGGCAATTTGGGTTGCTACTTGCTCCATGGCACCACCTCCTCGTCCACTGTCGGCAGTGGCCCCCAGCTAGCGGGTCTTCGAGTAAACTATAGTAGTTTTCCTCTCAATTACTACAATGGCTTCATTACACTAATTTAATTACCACCACTCATTTTCCATTTTTCTCCCAGGTTCTTATTTCATACTGATTCAGTCTATATGAAACATTTCTGCTGGTTTAACTACCTAGGATACTGAGCTTTTCCAACGTACTCAGCATTTGAAATGCCCTACAAGGCATTCTGGTGTATAAATTGGGCTAACTTATTTTTCTTCACCATGAAGGGTTATCTAGAAATTTTCTTCTGTAGTAATTAGCTATTCAAGGAGATGATCATAGGCAGTTCCTATGCACGGTGAAGTATTACTCTTTTTTTCTAAAAAGGAATACCTTAAAAATACAAAAGGTATACTATTGGCCTAATTCAAACTATTCACTCTGAGAGGGCAGTTGGTTACCTGAAGACTCCAGATGCCACTCAGCATGACTTTCTATGCTCGTTATTATAAAGAGTACCTAAGTAGCAGATCTTTTCCTTACTTAAGAGGCTAACTTTGAGAGAGGAGTTAACATATCCAAGAAGAGGCAAATATGGGATATCTTGCTGTAGCTATCCACAACTGCCAAGTCACTTCTCTGTCATCTTTTTTTAAAAATAAGTTTCTCTCATGAAAATATGTAAATATTACATGTGATTTGAAAAACATAGAAAAGTTGAAAGGAAAAAAAATCATAGTTGTGATCATACTGTACGCACAATTCTATATCCTGTGTTTTCACAAAACATTGTAAGTATTTTTCGAAGACTTACACATCCTTCTTAACTACCATGTGCCGTGATATTCCACTAAGTTGTTTAAACCATTTCTGACTTTTTGCTATTATAAACAACACTTCAAAAACCAACATTTTCATAAAAGGAAGAGAAGTACAGTTGCTTCAGTTATAACTCAGTGTGTTCAGGCCGTCAGCAAGCCCTAGGGTAAGAGGCCACCTCAATGTGATTTTTAGCATATGCCTCCCTGTCCATTATAAGCTCCTTTCCTATTCTCCTGTCTGTCCAGTGTTCTCAAGTAAGGACTTGGGTTAATATTAATAAGAGCAGTATTCAGATAAACTCAGATTGGGAGAGGAAAAAAAAAAGAAAATTTGTAAATTTCTTCTTCTTATTGTAAAGCTTAAAAGTTCTTACCTTTGGAGAAGGATCCTTTAATGTAAGAGTCATCAAGGACACAGACTGTGGGCTTCCGAGTTCAGGTGTATCGGGAACAAAGGCAGACCAGTAGCCATAAAGAACTTTTTTTTCTATTGATTTTATAGTAGAAAGGAAACAAGCTAATGCTCCTTGGCGAACTTTGGCTTGGTAAGACCTTTAACATGCAAGAGAAGGAAGGAAACAAGTCTTTAATAAATAGGTTTCAAAAATGCAAACATGAAATGCTACTTACTCCAGACAATTCAAATGATACACTGACAAATTTAACATTCTGAATGAGCCCTAAAGATGCTAAGATATTAAAAAATGTATTTCTAAAAACATGATCAAAGCACGTTAAAGCAATTTCTTACATAACAAGTTAATGAAACCAAAAATCAAACAACACATTAGATAGAGTAAGAGGGCAATCAAAGACTACAGCTTTCAGTATGGATTACATCCCAACATAAAGAAAATAAAAATCTTCACAACCGGACCAATAAGCAACATCATGATAAACAGAGAAAAGACTGAAGTTGTCAAGGATTTCCTTTTACTTGGATCCACAATCAACACCCTTGGAAACAGCACTCAAGAAATCAAGCAACGCATTGCACTGGGCCGATCTGCTACAAAAGATCTCTTTAAAGTGTTCAAAAGCAAAGACATCACTCTAAGGACTAAGGTGTGCCTCACCCAAGCTATGTATGGTGTTTTCAATCGTCTCATATGCACGTGAAAGCTGGGCAAGGTATAAGGAAGACCCAAGAAGAACTGATGCCTTTAAACTACGGTACTGGTGAAGAATACTGAATGTACCACGGACTGCCAAAAGAACGAATAGATCTGTCTTAGAAGAAGTACAGCCAGAATGCTCCTTAGAAGTAAGGATGGCGAGACTACATCTCAATACTCTGGACATGTTATCAGGAGGGATCAGTCCCTGGAGGAGGACATCATGCTTGGTAAAGTAGAGGGTCAGCGAAAAAGAGGAAGACCTTCAATGAGATGGACTGACACTGTGGCTGCAACAATGGGCTCAAGCATAATAATGATTGTGAAGATGGCGCAGGACCGGGCAGTGTTTCGTTCTCTTGTATGCAGGATGCTGAGTTGGAACTGACTCATCACCACCTAACGACAACAAGAGGGCAACATCTTGAGATGAGGAAACTGGTGTTAAATACGACACACTGCAGAATATCCATCCACCCATCCATCCATCCACCCATCCATCCATCCATCCAATCCAACCATCATCCATCATCCATCCACCCACCCATCATCCATCCATCCATCCATCCATCCATCATCCATCCATACATCCATCATCCATTCACCCACCCATCCACCCACCCATCCATCCATCCATCATCCATCATCCATCCATCATCCATCCACCCACCCATCCATCCATCCACCCACCCATCCACACATCCATCATCCATCCATCATCCATCTATCCATCATCCACCATCCATCCATCCACCCATCCACCCACCCACCCATCATCCATCATCCATCCATCCATCATCCACCCACCCACCCACCCACCCATCATCCATCCATCCATCCATTATCCATCCATCCGTCATCCATCCATCCATCATCCATCCATCCATCCATTATCCATCCATCCAACCGTCATCCATCCATCCATCATCCATCATCCATCCATCCATCCATTATCCATCCATCCGTCATCCATCCATCCATCATCCATCCATCATCCACCCACCCACCCATCATCCATCATCCATCCATTCATCATCCATCCATCCATCATTCATCATCCATTCATCCATCATCCACCCACCCACCCATCATCCATCATCCATCATCCACCCACCCACCCATCATCCACCCATCCATCATGCATCATCCACCCGCCCACCCACCCATCATCCATCCATCCATCCATCATCCATCATGCATCATCCATCCATCATCCACCCACCCACCCATCATCCATCATCTATCCATCATCCATCCATCATCCACCCACCCACCCATCCACCCATCATCCATCCATCCATCCATCATCCATCCATCCACCCACCCATCCACTCACTCATTCAATGAGTAAGTACCGAGTGTCCTTACTCATGTGCCAGGCATTGTGTTCAACTGGCAGACATAAATAAAGCCCCTGCTCCTGACAAGCTGATTAATGGCAGAGACAGACAGTTAAAGAGATAACCGTAACACATTACGAACAATGCTAAGTTGTGTCTGTGGGGGACGGGAGGGGGAGGTCAGAAAAGCCTTCTCAGAGATGATCACTGAGCTCATACTGAAGACTACTGGTGGTTAATAAGGCAGAAAGGCAAAAAAAGTGTAGAAAAGAATATCCCAGGCAGAGGAACATGAACAAAAGCAGATCAAGGGAGTAAGGCATATTCAGAGTAATGCAAAGCCCCACATCAGTGAATCTGAATTGTCAAGGAAATCACATGTAGCAATCTGATTTTAAAGTTAAGCTGTAAACTTACAAGTAACTTAGAATATAAAATATACAAATATTACAAAAAACTACTACCTCATTTTACTCTGCATGCCTCCTTCAGCATCAGAATAGTCTGATTCACTACTGCTGACCCTTTTCCAGCTGGCAGAACTGAAGGGTGAGGAGACTCGATCTTTTCCTGCAGCTCCACTTCCATCTAATGGCAAACTCTGGACACCCGGTGAGGAGGGACACTGAGTGTTCCCTTTATGCAGGTGCACTCGGCTCGTGGCTGGTGCTGCTTCTGTTTCACCATTGGATTCTTTTTCCTCCTCCTCTCCTTGATGGACTTTCTTTGGTTTGACTTTTGCTTTTTTCTTTTTATTCTGATTTTAGGAGCAAGTGAAAACATACATGATAGCTATTTCAAAATAGCTTTTAACTGAATCACTGGTACTTCCTCTCAGCTGAAAAATACTGAACATGTTCCCAATGGAAGTACGAACAAAGAGGTGGAGAAAAGAAAGTGGCACTGACTTAATACCCTATATGTCAGGCACTATGCTAAGTGCTTACACACACTTAACTGAACTATAAGAAACAAGGTATGAAATATATGGGACAGAGTAAGATATGTAGTCTGGGGTCCAATTCTACCTCTGTGGCCCTGGGCAAATCACTTAGCATCTCTGAGCTTTCCCTTCCTTCTCTGTAAGCATAGGCTAACACCATCTACCCTGCAAAGCTGGTGTGAAAGTATCCAGCCTTTCTCAAATAGAGTTCCACAAGAGAATTAAGGCTTATAGAAAGTGATTTAAATGACTATTTTCTCAATTCTCCAAAATAAGATACATAGCTAGTACCATTCTAGATGCACAGGAGAGAAGTTAATCCACTGTACACAATGCATGTTTTAGGGCACTGGGGTTTTGTAGATATTAAGTAAAAGCCAGTTTCTTTTCTCCTACTTCCTGCTTTCTCACATATAAATATCTCTGGAATCTGTGCCCTCCTCCAGATTACCGAAGCCGCGGGCCTTGGGGAAGGAAAGCCCCCATCACATCTACCGTGGATTACTTAATTCAGCTCAACTCATACCTTTTTACTTGCTACCAGAGTGGTTTTTATAAAATGCAAATCTAATCACATCGCTCCCCTATATAAAACTCTTCAGTGAAGCCCAAGCACCCACAAGATAAAAACCCAAACTCCTTAGCAATACAAGGCCCTCATGATTTTGCCTCAGCTATATGCTGGCCTCAAGGAGCCCTGATGGTGCAGTGGTTAAGTGCTTGGCTGCTAACCAAAAGGTCAGCAGTTCGAACCCACCAGCCACTCCATGGGAGAAAGATGTGGTAGCCTGCTTTCTGTAAAGATTAGTCTTGGAAACCTATGGAGCAGTTCTACTCTGTCCTATAGGGTCACTAGGAGTTGGAATTGACTCAACAGCAAGGGTTTTTTGGGTTATACACCGGCCCAACCCTACCCCCCATGCACCTGAAACTCTAGCCCTACTGGTTAACAGATGGGCTGTGCGGGCTCTCATTCTCTGAATGAAACACTCTTCCTTCCTTCTTCGTACTGGTGATTACTATACACTATGTCTTTTAAAAAGCCTCCTCCTACTCCTCCATGTGGTTGGGTTCCCAGAACATGTTCCAAGAGGACTTTGTGAATATTCTGATGAAAGAAATCATGACACTGAATTATAGTTGTTTACTTATCCATCACCCCCTCCCCTGCTAAATTCCTAAGAGTCGCTTGAGTTATATCCTTATTTCCCAGCACAATGTCTAGCATATAGCAGATGCTTGGTAAATGCTGAACAAGCAGCTGAGTGAACGCATTTTTAATTATAAGCATCTTAATCGGGTATTATATTTTTGCATGTAGTATCTTGACCATATAACTCTATGTTTTAGGTTCTCCAACATGAGAGAGATGGCAGCTATCTGGAAAGGATGGGAAATTCAGTGAATATAAGGAGTGCAGAGATAGTAAGCAGACTGGGAGGTGGGCTTCTAATGGTCTAGAGAGGAGTTGGCAAATTATGCCCTGAAGGCCAAATCCAGGACCCCTCTCTCCAGTTTTTGTAAATAAAATTTTATTGGAACACAGCCATGCCCATTCATTTACATACTGCCGACAGCTAATTGCACTGCAACAGCAGACTTGGTAGTTGTGACAGAGACCTAAAATATTTTACTCTAGCCCTTTAGAGAAAAGGTTTCCTGGTCCTTGGTCTAGAACATTTTTGGCATGAGGAAGTGTGGCTTTTGTTGTAAAGGTGAATGCACATTTTTATAGCTACACGGCCTACACCTCTTAGAAGTAAAAGATGCTTTAACTGGTATTTCAACAGTCTGATGAATTTAAATTTATTATGCTACAAACCCTAACTGAAATCAAATTCAGGGTGGGACTTTGGGGCAGTAGTGATGCTAATCATGGAAAATATGTATAGCAAGCAATTAAAAACAAACAATCCGCAATTTAACTACAAATAGGAATAACATACCACAGTTGGTCGAGAAGCACAGGATTCCGACTGCTGTGGTTTGGCAAGTGGTCGCCCATCATACTGAGGAAGCAGAGTTGGGTATAACACTGTAGGTATCTCTATGTTTAGCCCAGGGAGCCCATGAAACATGGCTTTCTAGTAATGAGGATTAAGGAAACACACACACACATACATACACACAAAATGTAAAACAAAAAACAATTATTCACTATGTTCTGGATCACAAACACAAACCAATTAATATTTAGAAGCTTATTAAGGAAACAAAAATAGGACAGAAAATATTGTCAAGCTTTAGGGCTTAAAGGAGAGCTGAAAATTATCTAGCCTCTAGCAAGGTTTGGCCAGATTAAGTTAGGTTAGATTTTAGTTTATTATTTACTTATTATTTTTATTTGTTAATTTAAAAAATTCACCCAATCATTTTTATCCAATTATTTTACCTATCTCTATTTTTTTAAAACCAATCTATCATTTTTATTTATATTAAACTGAAAACAAAAAGTTGCCATTACGTCGACTCTGACTCATAACAACCTTATAGGACAGAGTAGAACTGCCCCATACGGTTTCCAAGCAGCAGCCAGTGGACTTGAACTGCCAATGTTTTTGGCTAGCGCCCGTAGCTCTCAACCACTGTGCCACCAGGGCTCCTTATTTATATTACCTATCTCCATATCTATCTGTCTATTTATCTGGGAGTAGGGGAGACAGTATAGGGAAAGAGTTAAAATGCAGGTTTTTATTCAAGATAAAGTTAGATTAGCATATGTAGCTTAGACCTGAGGTCAGCATGAAGTTTCCTACTTTTTCCTGGCTGAAATGAAGACAGCTGGGTTCCCAAAGAGGCTGACTGACTTCCCCACCATCGGCCAGGCTCAGAAGCTAAAGGATGGCAGCCTGCTGATTGGCCTACCCACTATATGGAGGAGAAAGCCAAGAAGTTGGTTTGTACTTCTTTCAAGTACAAACAGGTATAAGCATGTTCAAGATTATCTAAGATTAAATTACCTACGGATCACACCTCAAAACCTATCCCCTTCTCAAGTTAAGATTCAGAGAGAAAATTCTGATACACTTGCTACATTGAGCATTACTGTTTTCTGCTCTTAACTTTAAGTATGCTTAAATACGAACATTTTATTTTTCTCTCTTAAAATATAATACTTTAAAGCTAGTCTGAGGGCGATGATGTAAAGCTATGCCTGGGTCTAAACAGGAAAGATACTAACCATAATGAGGACCCGGGGTTTAATGAGCAATGCCTTACCTTTAGCACAGCCAGAAGAGCTCCAAGTTCTTCAGTCAGTGTCAACTTCATCTTCCCACTATTTAGAAGTGACTGTATACCTTTTAATGCATTTTGTAACAACTAGGGGAAAAAAGGAGACCAAGTCAGAAGGCAGAATAAACTTTTAAGCATCATTAGGATGAAGGAGAAAAAGTCTTCAGACCAAAAAAAAAAAAAAAAAAAAAAAGGCAGCAGCAGCAGAGATAAAGATCCAGAGAACAGACCTGATGAACTACAGGTAGTCCCCAACTTATTACGACAGGGTTCTGTTCCAATGACACTATCATAAGCTGGTTCTGATGCAAGTCGAATACCTCACTTTTGTTTTCATTATTATTGCCCTTTATTATCAGTATCTTTACAAATCCGATCTTTGTCTCTGGGGGCTGGCATGAGAATTATGTGCTGCAATATTGTACGTAGCATGTACTACTAACGATCAAAATATACCTAAAAACACAAAAAATGACTGTCATAAATGTGGTCCACTGTAACTCAAATACATAGTAAGTCGGGGACTGCCTGCACTACTAATTATTTCTGGAAGACAAGAATGCTCTTACTGAATAAGAGTGTTTTTATTGTACATGTTTATAAATCAGCATGTACAAATGGTAAGCAAGAACAAAAGAGGAGGTGTTCAGTTGGAAGAATGTGGTAAGGACTCAAAAAAATAGAGTGGAGATCAAACTGGCAGCAGCAGCCATGGACACTCTGTAATACAGCAACCTCAGAAACTCCTAAAGGCAAATGAATGCATGTTGGAGCCGATGACAAATGATAAAAACTTGGTTCCTGGAGGGCAATTCTGATCAAGGCTAATTTCCTGAATCGGTAATCTCACTTCGAGGAATCTGTCCTTAAGAAATACTCCCCATAGGCACATGGGGAGGATGTGAACTGTACCCTCTTTTGAAAGAGATGAAAAATTAAAAAACTTCAATTTCCACCAATTATGACGAAAGAACAATGATGATGTAAGAAGCTATTCCTTTGCTAAATGTGAAACTCAACAATAACATCAGCAGGCACTTTGCCAAGCACTTTAAATGCTTTATTTCATATACTTCTCATAAGAATCCTATAATAGTCTTAGTCCTATCTCAGGGATGAGAAGCACAGGGGCTCAGAGAAGTTAAGTAACTTGCCAAAAGTCTCCCAGCTATAGCAGTAAGAAAGTATGAGGTACATCAATAGGTACCGAAAAGATGCCAAAAAGATACTTAGTTTGAAATAAAGAGCAAGTTACAAAATGGTATACTTAATATGACCCATTAAAACATTGTAAGTAAGTCACAATATTGAGAAAGCCAGCACAACTTGTACAAGGCAAGCTCATGAAAGCTCCATAGACACATCCAAACTCCATGAGACACCAAATTGCTGGGCTGAAGGCTGTGGGGACCACGGTCTCAGAGACCATCTAGCTCAACTGGCAGAACACAGTTCATAAAGAAAATGTTCTACACTCTACTTTGGTGAGGAGCCTCTGGGGTCTTAAAAGCCTGTGAGTGTCCATCTAAGATACTCTGCTGTTCTCACCCCTTCGCAAGCAAGGGAGAACGAAGAAAACAAGAAACAAGGGAAAGATTAGTCCAAAGGACTAATGGACCACAACTACCACAGCCTCCACCAGACTGAGTCCAGTACAGCTAGATGGTGCCCAGCTACCAGCACTGACTGCTCCAACAGGGATCACAACAGAGGGGCCCGGACAGAGCTGGAGAAAAATGTAGAACAAACTTCTAACTCACAAAAAAAGACCACACTTACTGGCTTGACAAGAGACTGGAGAAACCCTGAGGCTATGGCTCCCAGACACCCTTTTACTTCAGTAATGGAGTCACTCCTGAGGTTCACCCTTCAGCCAAAGATGAGACAGCCCCATAGAACAAAATGAGACTAATGGGGCACAACAGTCCAGGGACAAGGACTAGAAGGCAGGAGGGAACAGGGAAGATGGTAATAAGGAACCCAGTGTCGAGAAGGGAGAGCGTTGACATGTCGTGAGGTTGTTAACCAATGTCATAAGACAATGTGTACTAAAAAAAAAAAAGGTAAGTATGCTTATTCACACATAGAATAACACCCGGGGGCAAGTAGATCAAATTACTCCCAGTGGTTATATCTGAGTAGGGGACTACAAGGAACTTTCACCATTTTAGATCTATCATATCTGGAATCCATTACTTTGAATTTAGAACGTGTTAACAAATTGCCATGTTTGTATCAGATTTTCTTTTAAGAAAACAATAGTGTAGATATTGTTGAAATTCACTTCCTTTCCTTCCATTTTAAAGGCAGGTGCTAGCCTGAAGTTGTATTTTATAGTCAGGAATAAAAATATATATTCTTTTTTAGACCTCGACTTGAAAAAACAAACACCTCCCCCTCCTCAAAATAAACAAAAACTATTTTCTTGTAATTTAAACCCAAAATGTATGACTTCAGTCTTTTCAGGTTATGAACACTCCACTTCCGTCTATATCTCTAGACAAAACTAACATCATACAGCAAACAAACTAAACTCTTCAGTCACTGCCTCTGTTCTACTGCTGCTTCCAAACACATCTGTAACATTCACAAGATTAGTGATATTCCCACCTACCATGCAAAATGCGACATCATCCATGTCAGACAATTTTGGAGACTGTAAAGTGGTCAAGAAAGTCTGGAAGCAGATGCTTTGGTAGGGCTCATCCAAGTATGGTTGTCCTGGCACACTAAAATACACACGGAATAAACAACTCAACCTCAGTGTCCTTTGAAATAGGCTTGCAAAGGAGTAAGAATTTAAAATAGCAGTAATCCAGACTAACTGAGCTGGAATAACCCCTGAGTGGAGCTACACTATAGGAAATCGTGCACTTTGGTTAATTCCTCTCTGCTGTGGGCCAGGCACAAGGCTGGGATGAATATGAAGGAGGAATGGTTTCCACGAGGAAGGGTTACAGAACTTTACAGTGAAAAAGAAATCTCAGCTCTGTTTTTCAGTTCTAAGAGGGAAACCTTGACAGGTCCTGTCAAGCTAGAATCACACTGCTGAACCTGCCACCCTAGCCATTGAATGACATTGTCCTGGGCAGAGACAAGATACCATAAATCTGTTCAAGTCTGTGCTGTTCGTTTTCTATTGCATGAATCTAGAACTGGGCAGCTGGAATTACTTCCATTTTCTCAAAAGAGAAGAGACGGGCCTTGACAGAAATCTCACCACAGCTTAAATTCTTACAAATGTATCTTTCTAAATGAGTTAATATGGTTAGAATTTATACCAATAGAAAAAAAAACCTTGACATACTGCAAATATTATCACTTCTACCCTGTTTTAAGGACAAAGTGTGGGTGTATTTTTTTCTTCCGTTTATTTATAAGCTTTCTTTCAAAACAATACTACAATTAGAAACAAGCAATATAATATGATCTTATTAATAAAAGACATGGGAAATGCACAGTAGGTTATTTTTCTAGGTTGGCTCTGCATCAGATGGACTGAACCATCAGATGGACTGAACCATCTACAAAGAGCCCAAGAGAGGGCCTGTATCATTACTACTGCAAAACCTGACTGACTCCACATACCTGAGACATAAGTTTGCCATACAATGCACTGCAGCCCTCCTCACTTCAGGGTCAGACTGAGCTGGGTCACTCAACTTCATCAAGAGTCCAGTCTTGCCTACCAAGTCTGGGAGATACTAAAACAAAATAACAGCCAATGTTGGTCAAACAAAAAGTTCTCGGGAAACATTATTTGTTAGACAGATTTCATTTTCATCTACAGGGCAGATAAACACCAAAAAACTGACTACTATGCAAATATTTCAAGGTTACACATCTTACTCAAGGTTATACACCTAATCAGCAGCAGGACAGAAACCTGAACACAGGTCTGTTGGCTCCAGAGCCTGTACTCCTAACGTTTCAAAGGAAAGACAGAACACAGTTTGTTACCTTTTGACACTTTGAGCCATTGCAGTAAACCAGAGCGGCCAGGGCTTGAAGAATTGCCATGTGTGTCCAGGAACCACACTGCTGAATAGCAGAGATAGTATATGCCAACAGGAAATCCAGGTTCTCTTCATCAACAATCACCTGCCGATAGAGGAAAAAATATATACGACCCAACTTCTAAAACACATTCGTATCCTTTTACGGGCATGTATGCTCACCTGAATCAGGCTGTGTAAGAAAAGAGTGTCTCCTCCTTTCTTATCAACAGGATCAGCTCTACAGGCCTTGAAAGTTTGATCAGGACACGAGCCTTCTCTCTACCCCAGGGCCTTTGTTCACTTCCTCCCCTTAGTCCCTCCACTCAAAGTAGAACCCGGCTAAGTCCTTTAACTTTTCCTTCAACTAACCAGAAACTGACAGCTGAAAATACAGAGATACGTACAACTCAATCCACTGAAATTTCTTAATTCAATTGTCTTACACATAATAGATGCTCAATAAATAGTGAATAAATGCATCTGCTAAACTACTACGTCTCTAGCATGATGTCAGGAATAGAACAGAAGAGATGGCATATGCCATCAAGGAGCTTAGAATCTTGTTGGGACAGACTAGGCTAACCTAAAAATCAATTCACGGACAGCTAAAACAAACTGTCATCAAGTGCTAGAAAGCAGGTTAAGGGTGATCAGACACTTTTCCAATTACCAGTGTTGCAAAGATGATATACCTGAGAATAATAAACATTCAGAAGCCACCCCAGGGCTCTGGGATGTAATGCTATCATGAAAAATCCTAAACTTGAATACAGCCTGGTTTCACTTAGGAAGTGACATGTGGCAGCAGACACTGCTGCTACCTACCCAGCATCTGTCTCCTCTTTCCCTGCAGAGCACTGATTTTATTTGGCTGCCCACCTCTTCCACATGAGACCCATGGGTAAATTCTAATCAGTCTAAGACAATGGTTCTCCATTTTCTACCCCAGGGGGCATTTGGCAATGTCTGGAGACATTTTTGGTCGTCACAATTAGAGGGGTGATACGTGCATCTGGTAGTTAGAGGTTGAGGATGCTGCTAAACATCCTATAATGCGAAGGACAGCCTGCCACAACAAAGAACTGTCGCTCCAAAATGTCAACAGCGCTAAGGCTGAGCAACCCTGAGGTAAGCCAACTTAGGCTGCACATTGTAATCATCTAGGGAGCCTAAATCTCCCAGGTGATTCCGATGTACAGCCAAGGCTGAAACCACAGGTATAGGCTAATTACGGTAATACCATTCCTCTACTCAGAGAGTGCTTTAGAGAGGAACTGACGTGACCCAGGTCTCCCAATCGAGGTAGCAGAGGAGACTGGCTACAAAGTTTATGGGACAAGCTTCCTCTGCTTCTGCTGGATGTCATTTTGTTTTTTGTATGTGATAATGGTGAGAGAGGCTAGCCAAGGACAACACACACCCTGAGGATGGCAGACTAGAAAGATGTCAGTGAGCCTCTAGAACAGCCTCCCTTAGGGTTTGTAACGTAATTTTTTTAAAAATGTGTTCAGCTACTATGGGCTGGATTTTTTTGTTTCTTGCAGCCAAAAGCATCCTAGTTGATATAATACCCAATTAATGTGTTTTGTGCATTTAACTGCATTCACATGGATTATCTCGTCTTCATTTCTGAACTGTTCCTAAAAAGATATTCAATTTATTTATATTCAATTTGATATACATAACTAGGATCTTTTTTTATCCTAGTGTTCCCTTTCCCCCAAGCCATTTTTATGTTTTATGAAGAACAAAAGTAGACCACAAAAAAGGTGGCTTTAGAAAACGGAAAAAAATATTGACAGGGTGGCGGCGGGATCATTTCAATTGATTCTTACATATACTCGGTCAAACAGATCTTCAATAAAAAATTCTAAGACCGGGGAGGGGGGCAGTGTTGGATGACACTGGTTTATTGAATCCAACAGAAAGGAATGCTTCTAATGGACAAACTTCAAGAACTGTGAAGAACTATTTTTAGTCCGAGTTATATTTGTTTTAGTATCATCCTTATTAAGGCATTTGCTTTTCCTATAGCTTCTCAAAAGACTGGCCTATCATACCTCCCACGGATGTAGTATTTCAAAAGGTATTTACTTATTATCAAAACTCACGATCTGAATTCTAAAATCACAGAGATGATTACCTGCAGTCTGTTAAGTAAATGGTGAATAAGCTGAGACACTTTGCTGACCAGATGATTCTGATTAAGAGGAACCAGTCGGCAAGCCTGGACAAGAAGAGCGTTGACATCCTACCAAAACAAAAACCAAAAAACAAAAAAGACAAAGAAATGGTGATATACCTATTAATCAAGTGAAGACCACCACCCCCCCAACAGAGGCAAATGGGAAAATAAAAGCAGGTGTTCACATTCAAGGATGGAGAATGAGGCAGAAAGTAGGAGAATAAAGAAAATGACGGTGCAGAACAGAATGTGCTAAAAAGAAAAAGAATCAGATGGTTTTTGTCAGGCTAAACATTCCAGAATCTCTACAGATGTAGTGACAGTACAGTTAAACAGCCAAAGAAAAGCCTCCGGAATATGAAAGCATGAACTAAAGTTAAAAATACCACAAAGTAAGCAGACCAGGCTTTCAATGCCATTGGGAAAATCAGAAATGACACTTGTATAGATTTTATGTAAAACCAGGGAATTCTAAGGGAAGAGAAATCACATCATTCATCCACTGATGTTTACTGAATAAAAAGGCTCTGAGCACCTGCTATGTGCCAGGTAGTATGCTCGGCCCGAGGGCTCCAAAGGTTAAAAAACAACGATAACAACAAAAATGCTCCTGAGCCTCAGAGCGCTCACGATCTAGTGAGGGAGACAGAAATACCTACAGATGATTAAAATAAAGTTGAATGAAGTCATGAAAGAAGTTTTAACTTGATGGAGCAAATACTGGAGGCTGGAGGAGGGAAAGGATAATTAGAAAGGTCTTGTGGAGATGACTTCTAAGCAGAATCTCGAATGATTTGAACGATGAGCAGAAATATGCAGATAGACAAGGCATCAAAGGACACTGCAAGCAAAAAGGATGGCGTGTGCGAAGACATGGAGATGTGAAACACCATCACGTGCTTGAAGGATAGCAAGGGTCAAATGACAGGCACGAAAGTAAGACTGACAGGAGAGGAGACTGGGAAGTACATATTTTTGTTGCCAAAAAAAGAAAAAAGAAGTAAAAGTCTTTCTTGGCCTCTCCCCCAACCCCACCGTGCTCCTTACTGATGCACACTGCGATTTTGTTGTGAACTGTTCCAGACCTTTTTCTTCGCATATACAAAACATAAAAAAAAAAAAAAAAACTGTTGCAGTCGCGTTGAGTCGATTCCGACTCATAGCAATCCCATGGGACAGAGGAGAACTGCCCCACATGGTTTCCAAGCAGCAGCTAATGGATTTGAACTGCCAACATTTTGGTTAGCAGCAGAGCACTTAACCACTGCACCACTAAGACTCCTATATACATACATATTTTTTAACTTCCTCCCTCCCTTCCTCATATTAAAGGGCCCTGGTGGCACAGTCGTTAAGCACTTGGCTCCACACTGAAAGGTTGGCAGTTCAAACTCACCAGCCTCTCCGCAGGAGGAAGATGTGGCAGTCTGCTGCTTTAAAGATTTACAACCTTGGATACACTATGGGGCGGTTCTAATCTGTCCGATACGGTTGCAATGCATCAGAGTCGACTTGACGGCAATGCGTTTGGTTTTGGTTCTTCCTCGTATTGGTCTCATACTGTACGAAGTGTTCTGAAACTTGCTTTCACCATTTATCCGTATGCATTGAAGATGTCTGCCAGTGAGACTTTTACTTTCATAATCACATTTTTCCCCCCATTATAAAAGAAGTTCACCCTGGCAGCAGAGCAAAGAATGGTGTGGAGAAGCGCTACACTGGAGGTAGATCAGTCAGGAGACCGATAGAATAGTCCAGGCAAGAGTTATCATGCCTGAGGGCAAGATGGGAATGCAGAAGAGACCAACTGAGAAATATTTATGAGGCAGATTCTGAAGAACTCAATGATGGACAGGACTTGGGATGAAGGAAAGGGAAGAACCAGGGATAACTCCAGTGTGCTTACACCTTGAGTGACCTGGTGGACTGTGTACATGTTTGTATGTGTTGGGAGAGAAACGGATCGGGGAGTGGTAAGAACGAGTGCAGAGATAATGGATTTATTCTGGGAACGGTCAAGAGTGAGGTGCCTATGAGCACCAGAAAGCAGTGTGGTATGGCTGGGTCAAAAGTCTAGGGAATTCAGCAGTTACCACGACGTAAGTGGTATCCAAGCCCCGATGTGTGTGGATAAGACTACTCAGAAAGAGTGAAATGAGCTTCTAAAGAGAAGGCAGAGGCGGTGGAGCTAGCATGAAAGAAGAGAAAACGCAGGGACTCTGGGACACACTTTGGTTCCAATTCTAATTCTGCCATTTACCAGCACTACGACACTGGATCTTTTTGAGCTTCGGTATTTTCATCAGTAAAACAGATCTAATACCCACGTCCTAGGATTACTGGAACCGTGCGTTTTTACTGTACGTGGTCCGTGTACCACGTACTCAATAAACGGAAGTAATGAATTTAGTGTACAAAGTGTTTTGGGTGCATAACGAGCGAGGGAGTGGGGGAAAGTGGGGGTAACGGTAAGGCTGTACCAGAGGTGACACTTGAGGTGTTATCAGAACAGATGCCATCAAGTTAGGTTTTGAAAGATGTGAGTTCGCCAAGCACTGCAGTCTTCCAGATGGAGAAGAACGGGCCTCAATCGGAAGGCGCAAACAAGCCTGAAACTAAGTAATCCCGCCGGGGGCGGGAAAAACCCGGCCAGGCAGGCGGGAGCTACCAGCTGGGACGCCTGAGGGGTGGGGCAGGGGCCAGCAGACGCAGCACCGTGCTCCCTACGGGGGACGCCGCCTACCTCCGGGGCTACGCCGTCGCTCTCGCTGTAGTTCTCGGAGATGAGCTGGTCGAAGAGCAGGTGAATCTCGGTGCGGGCGAAGCTGCTGTCGTCCGGACGCAGGGCGCGGAGCCTGGCCGACAGACGGCGGAACCCATTCCCAGGTTCAGGGGGTGGCTCCCGCGGCGCCTCTCTCGTCAGCCTGCACAGCAGGGAGCCAGCAACCTGCATCGCCGCCATGTTGCCCCCTAAGACAGCAGGAAAGTACTTCCGGGTTATTCCCGCCCCGCCGCGGCGCGCTAGCTAAGCAGATGCGTAATAGGGACCAGGTCGGTTTCCATCACTACGCGACGCGTCATTCTGACGCACGGGATATGCTTGTCAGAGATTAGCTTGAAGACTTTTTCGCCACCCACCTCTTCTTATATCCTGACTGAGACTTGGAAACTGTCTTCCCAGCCCTTCCTGGGCAGGGCTGACATTACTCTGTGGAGTCCCGACGTTTCAAATTTAGACTGGGTTAGGGGAATCCTCGGGATGCCATGATGGAGAGGGGCTACTGTGGATGGCGGTGGCAGAAACTTCTAGTTCGAAGACATCCTTCTCCTCTTCTTACATAGCAGTAGAACCCCTGGTTTTATCCTGGCACAAGGCCACCCTGAGTAAAAGACTACATTTCACAGTCTCCTTGTAGCTGGCTGTGGCCGTGTGATTAACAGCTGGCCAGTGGAACAGAGGGCAGAGTTCCCGAACTTAAGCAACAGCTGGCTGCACTCTTTGTTCCCCTTTCTCCCCGTTTTCCAATGACAATCCTCCCGTGAGTCATGAGACACTTAGCCCAAGAAAAGTAATTGAAAGTAGAGGCTGAACCATGTAAAATAACTTGCCTAAGGGTGACCTGTCCCTGGGTAACAAAAACTGTTAGGAGTTTGACTACTAGCTGAAAGATTGGTGGTTTGAACCCACCCAGAGGCACCTTGGAAGACAGCCTGGTGATCTGCTTCCAAAAGGTCACAGCCTTGAAAAGTTTCTGGAGCAGTTGTACTCTGCACGCATGGGGTTGCCGTGAGTCGGAATGGACTCCATGCAACTAACAACAACAGGAGTGACCTGGTTGACATTGAACACCCCAAGATTTTCTGAAACCTTAATGTCAAGAAGCTGGAAAATAAAATAGCCATTTTAAAATCTGTGAACAATTTTCAGCCACCCAAGAGGTGACTGTGTGGAATTCCCATCAGGGCAGACTGAGAAAACCATCTCTAGGGCCTTTGAGTTAACGAAAATATAAAAGTAAATCTTCAGCCCTGGCTCTTAGGGAAAGCTTTGCAGTTACCTGAATGTATGTGTTATATCCTGAGAATAAAACACTTCTATTCAGCAATGAAAATTGGAGGGTATGCTTTAGCAAAGCTAGTGCTCTGAAATCTTTAGGCTGCTTTGGGGGAGAAATGTTGATTTGTTTTAGATTTAGATGGCACTAGTATATTATTGCTTATTCTTGGGATGTGTATGTATGTGTATTGTATATGTGCATGCATGTGTGTGCACTGTTGATATCCAAGCATTTGCTTAGAGACAATCAGAAATTGAGAGCCAGTGACTGGGTGTCTTAGCCTGGGTTCCTAAAAAGCAAAGCCTGACATGAAGTTCATGTGAGAGTAATTTATTCAGGAATGAACAGGAAAAGAAGGAGAACCAACGCAAACACGTGCCATTGAATTGGCCATTGCAAGGGATGACTGAATGCACAATCCTCGGGACTTTCCGAGAAGACTTAACCTCTGCTTCCATCATCACATTGCCTTCTTCTCATCTGTAGTCAAATATCCCTCTGCCTCTCTCTTATAGGGACACTTGTGATTACATTTAGGGCCCACCTGGATAATCCAGGATAATCTTCCAGCTCAAGCTCCTTAGCTTAATCACACCTGCAAAGTCCCTTTTGCCATAAAAAGGTAACATTTACAAGTTCCAAGATTCATGGCCTGGAAATCTTTAGGGGCCATTATTCAGAAAGCTCCGCCCCGAGAAAATCACCTCTCACATCCCTTCTCCTTCCCGTTGTCAATCTTTTTATATTCTTACAGTGAGTGGGGAGCTTAAGGGGTGCTAAATAGTTCACAGCCCTTTCCTTTTTTAAATTTTGCATGTGAGGAACTGGCACTTTATTCTGAAATTTCAGGGTTTTTTGTATTTTGGAAGCCAGTCAAGACTTAATTTTTGTCACCCATGGCTCATACTGACTAAACTAAGTTTGGCCCCTACTCTAGTCACATCCTTGTTTATTTCCTTCAAAACATCTTAACCTGTAGTTATCTTTTTTGTTTATTATCTGTTTCCTCTTCTAGAATGTGAACTCTATGGAGGCACAAACCCCACCTGTCTGGTTCACAGTTATCCCCAGAGCTATCACAGCACCTAGGACATGGTGGGCACTCCACAGTATTTGTTGATAGAATGAATGAACTCAATATTTACTTATTTATTGAGGGCCTCCTATTTGCCATCTGTTGGTTGATATAAAAATCAAATGGGATGTTTGTGAAAATACTTTGTGAACTGTAAATTTCTATAAATCTTAGCATCCAAACGATGTTGATACTATTTTCCCCTTTTCACTGATAAGGAAATGATGCCAGAGAGCTTGAATGGTTTGTCAGCAGCCACATGGGCAGTCAGTTGGTCAAAATCAGGCTGGAATCCCAGGCCTGCTGAATCTTAAGCCTGTGAGTGTGAAGAACATAGAACAGAAATTGTAACCCTGTTTTTCTCTCCCACACTTTGCAATAGGGAAAACCAGAAGAGAGGGTATCCCAATTAAACCTTAAAGTTCTAGACGCATACAAAATTAGGACTAAAAGTCGTTGGCTCATCTCTTGATTGTAGTTAACATTTATTGAATGTTTTGTATGTGTCAGGCACTATGCCAAGTGCTTTATATGAACTAACCTCTTTTATTGTAAGTCTATAAGGTCTATTATACAGATGAGAAAGCTGAAGCACAGAAAGGGCAGATCGCTCGCCGAAGGCCACACAACTGTATAATGGAGCCAGTTTTGAACCCCATGGGAAGTGAATTCGGGGTCTGAGCTCCTAACCTCTCTGCTATAATGCCTAGGCGTTGGAGTTTGACCTGGGATTGTAGTTCAGGCCGTGACACTCACCTGCTATATGATTTAGGGCAAATTCCTTAGTTTCTCCAAATCTCAGTGTCCTTGTCTGTAAAATGGAGGTCATAATAAACACAGTAACAGGGTTGTTGTAAGGGTAAATTAGATGATGCCTGTGGAAAATTTAACATAGTCCTTGTTGCATAGCAAGTGATCAACAAATAACATCTATTCCCCTCTCCTGCCTTCTCCTCATCCTCTTCATCACCACCCCTAACCAAATAACTCAAGTAGTCTGGGTTCTTTTAACGATGATGATTTATTAAAAGAAACAACTTCTCTTCCCTTCCCCGCCATGCCCTTGCAATGTCCATCCATGAACCCCCATTTTCATGTCTTCCTGGACAAGGAACTCCAAACAGTCACATCTTCAAAGGCAGGAATTCTAGGAGGTGATGAACGGGTATTCAAAATGCATGACCCTTAAGATAAGTCTTCATCTGGACAAAAGAATTCTGTGTGAAAGCTATTGCTTCTGGGACATGGAGCCACAGAATACAACTGAGAGGCAGTAGTTCCCAATTCTAAGAATCAATAAGCAACTGCAAGGAGCCAGCAAGGCCATAAGCACCCCAAGTATTGTGGCTAGATTGGACAAATAATATGTTCTGAGCACATACGGATTATTTTTAAAGTATATGTTGATTCTGTTGTGTTTAATACAACTTAATGTGTAAACAAACCTGAATCATTACAGTTTTTCTTTTTTCTTTTGGCAATTAATGGCTACTGAAAATAAAGAAACCATCTTATGGCCCCTGAAATATTTTTATAGGAAATATTTTTATAGGAAAGTGGTTCTCATAGGTCAACATAGCAATATGCATCAAAGTCCTTAAAAAGAGCATGCTCTTTGATCAGTAATTGTACTACTTAGAACTTATCCCAAGGAAATTAATAAGGACATGCCCACCCATTAAGTCCCCAGTACAGTCATATTAATAATATAAGTAACATCTTAAATGTGTATTAAAGGAGGTTGCTGAGTAAAAGGTGTTGTGTGCATATATGGTAGATTTTTATAAGGCTATTACAAATGACGGTATAGCAGCATCGTATTGATATTTAAAGTTGTTTACTATCCATTTTTAACTGAAGTGATCAGACAGCCAAAATAGGCACAATGTGATCTCCTAAATGCCTATTGTGGTTGACTGATCGTTTCACTTAAAAATATGAATGTGGTTAAAACAGGCATGAAGGTGTTAAGCAGACATCATTTTGGAGTAGGAGACTGCAGATTATTTTCATCTTTTTTGCTCAACTGAATAGTCTGTTTATCGTCCAGGATTTACTAGGTAATGAAATTATTCTAAAGGTTTGGAAACCACCATCCTGTGATGGACACACCTTTTTCTTGAAAAGGGTGGGTAAAGAGGGAGAGGTCACAGGGAGACAGGTGGACCGTGTCTCACCTGTTACAGCCGTTTCTGGAAAGTCCCGTTGGGGCCAGTGTATAACCCGCCTGAGTTGACAAGGTTTGGGGAAGCGAGGAAAAGCCTATAGTTATTACCTGTCTTTATTTCGAAGCACAGATGTGGCCACACTCCGTGCTGACACACCGCTCCTCTATCTCAAAATCCAAGTCACTTCTGCAAAGTTCTACGCAGGAGCCTATGTTAAAACAGACTCGGATGAAAACCACTGTGCTTTAGGACAGGTCCCGGGGGAAGCCAGCCCTTGATTAAGTAGTCAGTTGCACTGTTGGTTGTTGTTGTTGTTCAATTCATAATACAATTTATAAATAATTACTGGCAGAGTAATACTCGTTTACATCTTATCTATTTCGGTAAACAATGCATTCACGTAAATAATCTCATTTGATCGCAAGTAAGACCTACATTAATGTCTTAGTCTAGTGCTGCTGTAACAGAAATACCACAAGTGGATGGCTTGAACAAGAGAAATTTATTTTCTCACAGTCTTGTAGGCTACAAGTCCAAATTCAGGGCATCGGCTCCAGGAGAAGGCTTTCTCTCTCTGTCAGCTCTGGAGAAAGGTCCTTGCGATGCATCAGGCTTCCCTTGATCTGGGAGCATCTCAGCACAGGAACCTTAGCTCCAAAGGACGCACTCTGCTCCTGGGACTGCTTTCTTGGTGGTATGAGGTTCCCATGTGTCTCTGCTCGCTTCTGTCGTTTATATCTCAAAAGAGATTGGCTTAAGATGCTATCTGATCTTGTAGATCTCATCAATATAACTGCTGCTAATCCATCTTATTACATCATAGTGATAGGACTTGCAACACGTAGGAAAATCACATCCGTCACAAAATGGAGGGCAACCACACAGTACTGGGAATCATGGCCTAGTCAAGTTGACACATATTTTTGGGGGACACAGTTCATTCTACGGCAGTTAAAGATGGGGATCATTGTGTTTGTGCAGGGGAAGTGCAAAGAAGGCAAGACCAAGGATGACTTAAGTGGAAAGTCATCTTTCGACTCTGCAGGGAAAGGAGTAGAGAAGGATGGCCTCACATTGGCCGAGTGCCATCCAGGGTGCCTTTCAGCCACCCTGTGATGTGGGACTTGCTAGCAGTGTTTTATAGGTGTGGAAGCTGGGGCTCACAGAGGCGACCTGACCAGTTGGTGCTAAAGAAGTGGGATCCAACCCAGACCTGCCTGGCTCCTAGGCCCAGTTTCCATCTGCTGTACCACATGGTGAAACTGACCCTGACATGAGTTGTACATCTCCAAATTTCAAGGAGTCTTCCTAACCTGAGTGGAAGCTCTCCAAGTTGCCGGGGCCTCAAGGTTGGCTCTGAAGTTGGACAGTGAAGTTGGTCCAAGAACTGAGGTAAGACTCCACAGGGGCTTCTAGCAAAAACAGTTGCAGAGCCTTGGGTGAACGTGTGTTCTGCTTTGATTGAATACTCAGCTATTCTCAGGAGTTTATCGGATTCTGTCTCTGGAACTCTCTGGGCCTTTGTTTCCTCATCTGTAAAATGGGGCCCTTGGATCCAGCAGAGGAAATGGGTTTTATCCTCCATTGTCAACTCCAATCAGTGAAGGTGGCTATCTGAATGGTGTTTTGAGAAGTCTCGGATGCCTTGGCCCCATCAAAGAGAAAGTGTGCTGTGACTGATAAGCAGTTTCTGAGGAGTGCCAGAAGGGGGGCTGATGGGATGTCTGTAATGCACTTACAGATTGACCTCAGAGAAGAGCAATACCATCCCTCCTTGCTCCTATTAGCTATTGCTGATTTGTAGTCAGAAGGCTGAAGATGCCTTGTCCCCACTTACAGCAGCTGGATCATTCATTAAGTATATATAGTATCTGTTAATTTCTTATTAAGTATAAAGCATACAGCCAGTTGCCATCCAGTTGATTGCAATTCTTGGTGACCGCATGCGTGTCAGAGTGGAACTGCGTTCCACAGGGTTTTCAATGGCTGACTTTTCAGAAGTAGATCACCAGGCCTTTCTTCTGAGGTACCTCTGGGTAGACTTGAACCTCCAAACTTTCAGTTCGCAGCTGAGTGTGATAACCGTTTCCACCACCCAGGGACTCCATGTGTAACAAAAAGAATAAACCAAAAAGACCAAACCCATTGCTGCTGAATCGACTCTGACTCCCAGTGACCTCACAGGACAGAGTAGAACTGCCCCATAGGGTTTCCAAAGCTGTAATCTTTACGGAAGCAAACTGCTACATCTGTCTCCCACAGAGCAGCTGGTGGATTCAAACCGCCACCCTTTCAGTTAGCAGCCTAGCGCTTTACCACTGCACCACCAGGGCTCTCAAATATAAAGCATAGAGGCAAATTATTGAGGAGTTATAAAGATGTAAGACAGGGTCACTACCTTCCAGCAGCTTCTAGTCTAATAACAGACTTATATTCAAAGTTCTAAAAAACAAAGCAGTAGGTGATAAGTGATCTGAAGCAGGTATACCCGATGACTAAAGGGGCTCAGAGGGGAGAAGACATCACTTCCAATTAGGTTAATCAGAAAAGGTGAGTCTTGAGATGCAGGAACTTTTCAAGGCAGAATTCAGGGGAGTGGTGGACTGTTGTAAGAGAAAAGAATTAGTAGCAAAAGTTCACAAGGGGACATGTACAACAGGGTGCGGAGGGGGGTTAGGGCGAAGTTGAGTTGGGTGCCTACAGGGCAAAATTTAAGGAGGCAGTTGCACAACCCTGAGAGCAGGTGCCTTCTCAAATTTTTGCACCCTGGATGCCTCACCTGTCTCACCCTAGTCTTGGCCCTACAATGCGATATAGACAGGAGGAATGGCAAATGGAGACTTTCCGTTTTAGCTGAAGGACTGGATAGGTGTTCGAGAAGAGTTGGAAGTTAAGCAGAAACAAAAGGTACAGAGGGCAGATCTTGAGGACCTGAGAAGTTTGGACTTCATTTCGTAGGCCAGGGAAGGATGTGATTGCCACTTGGGAAGATTTTTCTGGTTTGGGAGCGCATTATGGACTAGGATTTAACAAGCAAGCAAACTTAGAAGGAAGGGGCGGGGGCAAGGAGAGCTATCTGGAAGTTATTGCAGTGGCTCCAAAAATAAATAAAAACCAAACTCATTGCTGTCGGGTCATTCCCCACTCATGGTGACCCCATGTGTTACAGAGCAGAACTGCTCCATAGGGTTTTCTTGGGTGAAATCTGTACAGAAGCAGATCACCAGGACTTTCTTTCATGGTGCTGCTGGGTAGGTGTGAACTGCCAACCTTTAGATTAGCAGTCAAGCACAAACCTTTTGCACCACCCAGGGACCTACAGTGGCTTAAGCATGGGGTAATCAGGGTAAGAAGTATAGTGTGGCAGGGGGCATGGGAAGGAAAGAAGACATGCAAGAGACAATTTCAAAGAATGGGCTGTAATTGGCAACTAGTTCAATATAGGGATAGAGGAGCAAAGAAGAGAGAGGAGCAAAAGTTGAATTCAGTAATATTTGGGGAGAGGAAGGAAAAAGCAAAAGATACAGTGAAAGTGAATCCAGGAGAGAAGAAAGCTTGAGAACTGAGGGCGTGGCGAACAGTGTCAGATGCTGCAGAGGTTAAAGACTTTGGCCACTGAGGAGAGGCAAGTGGTTTGTCAACAGGTCCTAGGAGAGAAGTTTCAGGAGAGTGATGGGGGCAGGAATGGAAGCTATAGTCGGTCTTCAAGGGATTAAGGAATGAGTTCGGGGGAATTGAAGGCAGGGAACAAACACTACTCCTTGGAGAATGTTGGTAGTAAAAGGAAAGAATGCATTAAGTTGATAATTGTTTAACATAATTAAGAGAGGGTTTTCTCTAGGTGATCCAATTGATTTGCAGTGAGACGGAAGAAGCCCAGAGAGGGAGATGATGAGGAGAGAGAGAGTGGCTGATGGAGCGGAGCTGCAGGGGGGGCAGGAGGGGAGGAGTGGAAAGTCTGGATGGAGGGATGACCCGGGAAAAGGAGGGGCAGAAAGTTGGGGGCAGAAGCAGAGAGATTCTGGGCTGTGGAGCTGGTGGTGGTGGTCAGGGTGTGGCCCTATAGTGGCTCCTTAAGGGGAATATTTTTGTCTTCTCCCCTGTTCTCCCCGCCTCCCTCCTGTATGCACTGGTCCCTGATTCCCCACTTTCTGGCTCCCTCATTCAAAGAAGAATGGGGTTGCCTGCTGCCCGGACTCACCTAGAATTTTCAAGGGTCTCACAGCAGCCTGAAGCTCCTGTACCTCTAGGCTGAGGGCGAGGAGGGTCACAAGGATGAGGAAGTCTCCCAACTTCATGTTGCTGTTGGAAGCCTTTGGCACAAGTGCAGCAGGGTTGAGAGCAGCTGAAATTTACACTCTTCTGCCCGCCCACAGAGCTAGAATGCAAGGCCAGGGGTGGGACAAGGGAATGCTAAACTCTGCCTGGAAACTGACATTTCTGGAGAACATAAATCACGTGTTCCTTCCCTGGGTGACTACATGTTCCCTATGCAAGTCTCTGAGCCAAGGAAACACCCTCATCTGTGCGACAAATAGGACCCCTAACCCAGAAAAGCTTTCAGCGACCCAGAAAAGGGATAGCGGAGAGAGATGGGCACAAACTTTTAGGATGTGCTTGCATCCGCTAGTGCACTTTCCAACACCAATACAGAATGTCTGCTGTGGGCCTGGCACGTGCTTGGCATAAGGAATAAAACGATTTAAAAAAAAAAAAAGCAGACACCGTCCTGATCCTCATAGAAATTACAATCCAGGAGCTAGGTAGCTAGGTGCTTTACACACTTTTCTATTGGCGAAAAAGTCAAAGTTTTGCATTGTTTCTCAAGAATATTTGAATTATAATCTCCATTTATTTTTATATGCACCATAATTAACATAGGAAAAGAAGAGTTTCTCCTCCCTAATCCTAAGAGGATCTGAACAGTCTTTATAAGGGTTGAATTAATTATGAAATTATAGTCTATGGGCCAGACATTGCAAAGTTTATGGGAAAATTCAATTTCTTACCAGAAATGTATAGGGAGTAAATGGAATTTCCCACAATCGACTAGTAAACAAACATTATAGTCTTCAGTGTTACAAACAACAATCTTGTTGATAAAGAATAACTTCGTTAAAAAGCTTCTTACAAATAAATTACTCAATTTGATGATAAGGTAGAGAATGTATATAAAATGTGATACAAAAAGTTTTCACCCCACCTTATGTTATTAGTGTTTTCAAGGTAATTTCCCAAGTTACACCTTATCTACATAACAACGGAATAGCTGACTGGTGTCTTATTCCCAAAGCCCTGTGTCAGCGGTCCCTTCCCTCCTTCCTTCCTTTCCTTCCTTCCATCATTCCTCCCTCACTCCCTGCCTCCCTCTTTATCTCTTTCCCTTCCCATTCTTTAAAGATTCTTTATTAAATTGCTAATTAATACTTGTGGCTTCTGACTTCACCTCTAACTTTAGCAAAAGCTGTCAACAAATTGGAGGCTTGTGAGCTTTTATTTCTACACCTCACTTAAGATGGTTAAGAGCTTGGCCGCTAACTAAAAGGTTGGCAATTTGAATCCACCGGCTGCTCCTTGGAAACCCTATGGAGCAGTTCTACTGTGTCCTATAGGGTCACTATAAGTCAGAATCGACTCAACGGCAAAGGCTTCAGGTGGCGCAACAATTGAACTGCTAACCAAAAGGTGGGCAGTTCAAACCACCCAGATGGTACCTGAGAACGACACCTCTTTTGAGCTTCACAACACTTTGAGGTGGTTATCACCGTCATTAAAGGAGCCCTGGTGTCGAAAGGGTTAAGCCTAGGCTGCTAACTAAAAAAAGGTTGGAGGTGGTTCCAACCCACCTAGTGGCTCTGAAGAAGAAAGATCTGGTGATCTGCTTCCATAAAGATTATAACAAGAAAACCCTGTGGGGCAGTTCTACTCTGTCACACGGGGTCGCTATGAGTCCGAATGGACTAGACAGCACCTAACAACGACATCACCATCGTGTTAGTCTGAGTCCTCCAAATGGCAGATGCCAAGAAAGAATTATTTGTGCAAAGATTGTATTAGGGCAAATGACTGTGTGGGAGAAACTGGGGAGGGAGCCAGAGAAAGGCTGGGGGAGTCATCAGACTGTGATGCAAGTGAAGGAGCCAAGAAGAGAGGGAGGGATGGTTGGGCGGAAGCATCTTAGACTGTTTGTGCAGTCTAAAAAGGGCTTGATAAGACCGTTGAGTTCTTGACCAAAGTCAACTGTTAGAGGAATCTCACATCTCCCATGAGGAGGTCTGCCTTAGTATCCCTACAGCACTCAGTCGTTGGCCAGAGTAGCCTATGGGAAACATAGTTTTAGAGTATTTGCTGTGATGGATTTTAGAGCGCAGCAGCTAGAGTCTTTGGTCAATTACACTCCCTGCAGTTGAAGTGCTGCAAGACTCATTCTCACGGTTGCCACAATCATCACTGTTTTTTGGGCAAATTGGGCAAACTGATGCAGAGAGATGTTAAGTAATATACCCAAAGTCACACAGCTACAGCTAAGGGGTAAGATGCAGAGTTTGAATCTAGTTGTGCCTGACTTCAGTTCTTGCATTTCATTTAAAGGAGAAAAGTTCCTCTTGTGTCCATGTAAACGAAAGCTCTCACATCAGTGGAATTTTAAACTGGAGGGGACTTGTTGATCTTCCTCCCTAACAACTGTTTTTAGTGATGAGGAAACGAGTCCCATAGAGAGGACAGGACTTATCCAAAGTCGCACGGTGGTGACACTAGGCTTAAACATAGGTGCGTTTAGTTATAACCAAGAATTCCTTTTTAAATAATACTATCACTAATCCTAAAAACAGCAACATTCTGGGGTGCTTGCTATGTTCTGGAGTCCCTGGGTGGTGCAAAAAGTTAATGCACTCAGGTGCTAACTGAAAGGTTGGAGGTTCAAGTCCACCCAGAGGTATCTTGGAAGAAGGCCTGGTGATCTGCTTCTGAAAAATCAGGTGTACTCTGACACATATGAGGCTGCCATGAGTCAGAGTCAGCTCGACAGCAACTGACTTGGTTTTGATCTGGTGCTTTGTTCTGGGCATTGTGTGAGTTCTGTGTATAAATTATCTCTTAGAATTCTCGCCCCAACACTGTGTGGCAGGTACTATTCTTATCCCCACTTTATAGGTGTGGAAACAGAGTCTTACAAGGGTTAAGTAACTTGTCCAAGGTCACACAGCTACTAAGTTGTGATCTGAACACTGGTGGTCTGGCTCCTGAGCTCAGACTCTTGCTTGCTACACTATCTCCCTCTTGTCGAGGTCTAGGCGGAAGATACGTGCTTGACATTCTGACAATGTCCAGATCTTATCCTGTAGTCCCTGCCAGTAACCTAGGCCTCAGTCTCATGCTCCAGTTTCAGAGTTTTGGGGACAACAGAGCTGCCCCACAGCTCTGTTGGTATTTGGGGCAGTTAAATATTCACTATCATTAACAATAATGACCCTCTCATATTGCAAAAGGCCTCCTTGGGAGCAGGAAACTTCTGGGTGGGGACATTCCCCTGCAGACAATTGCTAAGCTCTTAACCACCTTAGGGAGAAATAGCATAAGACTGTTTGTAACTTTATTGACTGTCCCCTCGTTTGTGACTCTTTGGGCAGAATTTGCTGACTTGCTAAGCTTCTTGACCTCGGTATGGGAGCCATGAACCCACATGCAGTCACTGAGCTTACAGTTATACTAGATTAAACTCTGGGCTCTGTTCATGGTTTAGTTTAGAATTTCTAGCAGCATTAAAATGTGAACAGGTTCCAACCCTTCTTATTTATTTTTTTACTATTTCCTTAATGAACAGACACTTTTGCATGAGCTCCTATAAGAAGAGCCCTGTTACAGGGAATAGAAAGCTATAGCTTCCCTTTCATAGAAATTAATAATTAAGTCACCGCCTGTTTCGAGGACCATGTGCCAGGAGTAGATTTATTTAGTCTCCCCAACAACCCCATGAGGGGGGAACTATGAGCCTGCTTTGCAGATGAGAGATGTGAGACTCAGAAAGGGTAATTATTTTTTCCAAGGTCACACAGCTGGCGATTAGTAGAGTTAGATGCAAACCAGATCTGTCACACTTGAGTCGTGACTCTTATCTACTGTGCTGTACGAGCACTGGTCTTACTTTTACTACCCTGAAATGGCCTTAGGAAATGGCCAGAAATAAAGGCCACGTCTTCAACTATCTTAAAACCAGGTTAAAATTTTTGATCCATCATTCCTAACTTTGATCCGATTGAGCACTCAGAATCTTCTATAGCAAGCAGCTTAGGTCAAAGCAGTTGTTCTTTAGTTAAATCTTGATAATTAGTAACGGGCTAGATGAAGTAAAATTCTGTGTCCATTTATCTGGGCCCCAGGGAGGAGTTAGAGTTATTTTCTAAGGATTTGGACCTAGCCTGACACTGATGTGTGCTAGTTAAGAGCACCGTCTTTGGCGTTGATCCTGGTTCTATCATTAACTTTGGATATGTTGCTAAACCTCTCTTGCATTGGTTTCCTCATCTGTAATATAGCGCTAATACCTGCCTGTAATCAGAAGCAATTTGGGGTGTCTTCCTAATTACGATGACTCCCTCAGTGACACCGCCCTCCCCAGAGGGCCTCCAGTAGCTGTGTTTGTATAATTAGGAAGAAGTCTGACCCAAACTATGTCAATCACATTCTCTCCCTCAGCATTTTGGATTTGCGATTAAGAAAATCAAGTGCATTCTGGACTAATCTTGAACTTGGGGGTCGTAGGGTGGCTACATTCCCTCTCCCCAACCATGTGGTTCAAGAAACAGAGGAAGATGGTCAATAGGGAATAAAATCTACATCAACATAATGTTTTGAAAAATATTATGGGCTGGCTTCATGGGTACACAAGCTATGCAGTTGCACAGAGCCTCCTTCTTAGGAGGGCCCCATTGGGTTTAATCCTCTGCCGTCACCATCTTGAAATTCTTGATGATTTTTTAATATTATTATTATTATTATTATTAAGGGACCCTGCATTTTTATTTTGCACTGGGACCCCCAAATTTTGTAGCTGGTCCTGCACCAGCCACAGACTACCACAGAGATGACAGCAGGAAACTCAGTGACTAGTTGAGATGAAGAACATCTGTGAAGTGACAAGACTCAGAATTCAGCACGTTGACCAGTCGACCCACCCCCATCAGCATAAGGACAAGAAAAGCTTCTCCTTCCAGGTGCCATCTTGAGGAGGGAGAAGGCCAAACTCTGAGAGGGGAGAAACAGCCCTGGTAGGAAGTGTGAGCCTTGAATTTGACTAAATATCAGGGCTTCAAACCGGTTCGTCTGGTTCTACCCCCTGCTGAGAATTTGCATTTCACCCCAGATATACTGAATCTGAATCTACAGCTTAACTCGATCCCAGGTGATACTTACGAATAACTGTGGGTGAGGAGTTCATGTATTCTCTAGTCTCTCTCTGCTCCTGTCCTTCTTTCTCTGGTTGCCATTTGGCTCCTGTCAGAGTTGAAATGGGGAAGAAGGAAGGAGAGGTGAGGGGAGGACAGCCTGTTTGGCTGGGCGATTTAGTCCTTTGGGCCTGACAAATAGATAAGATTGAAGTTCCTGGGTGGGCCTGGCAGGTGGACAAAGCTATCTCTTTGTCCTGTGGGTACTTTGAAGGCTTTTCAGAGGCACTCCCGGAGCCCTTGTCCTAGTTTTTTGGTGGCTGCATTTCAATCGGGGTCATTTAGTATGAGTCTTTCCTAGCCCCATGGACCTCTTTCTCATTAGGACTTTTTGCCTCCTTCAAACATGGTAGGGGAGGGGGGACAAAAAGACTACAGCCATGTTGTGAGGACAATGAATGAAAACTACTCTTGAGAAAGTTAGTAGTGAAAGCAAAGAGAAAAAGAAGGCAGTGACAAGATTCAGGAGATCTTTCTTAAGATAGAAAAGACCCAAGTCTATCTGTGGCTAGAGGGGGGAGAAATCCAGTGGAGGTGTGGGCTTGGTGATGCTTAGGAGAGGGGGTGGCTATTGAAGTGCAGGAGCAGAGGAGGCCCAGGGGAGGGATGGAGAGTACAGCTAGAGGAATGAGATTTGGAAAAGAAGAGGAGAGCATGTGAGCAGATGTAGAGAGATGTAGAGATGGATAGACGGGTGGTGGCAGCTGCTGTTCCACCTAGTATAGAATGTCTTATACCCGCTTCCTTTCTCACCCTTTTCTCCTTCTCATCTTTGCTTACATTGGACCCCTGACTTCCCTCTATCCAGCTCCTCTTTCTAACACTAACAGGCAGTTTCCGTCTAGACAGGTCAATCAGCCTTGAGAGTTGAGGGGGCAGTCCAGTAGCCTGTGGCTGTGTGCTGAGGGTGGGGAGGGCTACAAGGAGGAGGATGCCCCCCCATCATCTGTTGCTGAGTGACGTCTCCTTTGATGATAGTGCAGATGGGCTGAGATTTATACCCTCTGCGATGTAATTGATTACTTTTATGTGGCCTTTCTAGCCATGGTCTTGTAACTCCCACCCAGGTGATTGCGTGGGACTGCAGATAGGGATTGGATGGGGATTGGTCAGTTTTGCCATCCCGCTGGGCTTCAAATGAGCCATCCCAGAGGTGGGAAAGAGAGAATCCCGCTACCACCAGGGAAGAATGGCCAGGAGCCGGTGCATCCTTTGGACCTGGGATCCCTGCACTAGGAGACTCCTGGGACCAGAAGACAGAGACCAAGCGAGCTGTAATTCTGAAGATGGTGAGAAGCAGTGCAGGAGAGACCTGGCAGCAGAGACCCAGCAGCAGGAGACGGTGTGGTGGGCTTCCCGGCCCACAGAGAGAAAGCTGAGTGCCTTTGGGCAGAGGCCTAAGGCCAGGGAAAGGCATGTCTGTAGGCACAGCTGGGAAGAGGTTGTCCTGATGGAAGAACTGTGTCCTTGAGTGTTCCTGAGCCTGCAATGTAGCCTGTTACTTCCCTAATAAGCCCCATAATCGTGAGTATGGTCTGTGAGTTCTGTGTGACCATTGCAGTGAATGACCTAACCCAGCAGAGAAGTAGAGAGTGCTGTGGAAGTGTCAGTTGGTGTCAGAATTGGTAAAGTTGGTGGAGAGAGAAGGCATGTCTGATGGCCGCCTCATAGAAATCAGCCTTGGGCTGTTGATCTTGAGTCTCCTTCCCCCTTATGAAGTTAGAGGAGGTCAGTCACTGCCCTCATGCCATTCTTACACCCTCCGTTCCAATGAGGTGGGCCAGCTTGTGGAACTTGGTTAAGACTCAGGTATTTGGAGGCTTAAGACCTGATAGGTAGCTGATCTTTCTGGATAATGTATATCCATGTTTAGCATTGAGTAACGACATGTTTTCAAACAAGCTCTCTGAGTCAAAGGAAATAACTTCTTCTGCCTAATAATCAAGACTACTAAAGAATGAAAGCTACTTTGAATGACAGAGAGAAATGGGGTGAGGAGAAAAGGAACCAGTATTTGTCAGGCACTTCCTGTGTGCCAGGTTTTACACACACACACACACACACACACACACACATACATTTGTTGTCATCGTTAGTTGCCATCAAGTTGTCTCCTGCTCATGGAGACCTTACATATAACAGAATGAAACATTGCTCAGTCTTGCACCATCCGCACAATCATCGATACGATTGAACCCATTGTTGCAGCTATTGTGTCAGTCCATCTCATGGAGGGTTTCCCTCATTTTTGCTGACCCGCTACCAAACAAGGTGTCCTTTCTAGAGATAGATCTTTCCTGATGATGGGTCCAAAGTAAGCAAGATGAAGTGTCACTATCCTCACTTCTAAGGAACATTCTGGCTGTATCCTCCGAGACTCATTAGTTTGTTCTTCTGGTAGTCCATCATATATTCAGTACTCTTTGCTAACACCACAATTCCAATGTATCAATTCTTCTCTGAGCTTCCTTTTTCATTGTCCAGCTTTCACTTGCATATGTAGTGATTGATGAGACCATGATGGAGCAAGATGGCAAAGTGAGTGGAGGCTCCTATTTACTCCCCCAGCAACTAAAACTGAACAATGAATAAAAACAAGCACAAACTGAGATCACAGAACTCTGGCTGGCAGCTGAGGTGTTGGAGACACAGGAGGAGCCCAGAAGTGGGGAGAGGAGGAGCAGGGATGGCACAGAAGCTGGGAGAACCTACCCACTAACCTCAGCAGTACTCGCTCATCACAGCCATTTTGGGACAGGGCTGGGTAACACTCCAAACACAGAACATAGAAAAGGAGCTAATCTGAGGAAGCGGTAGCCCGATTCTTTTAAGGCAACACAAATTGGTCGCGAGAGTTTGTGGGCCATACAAATCGGTCGGGGCAAAGAGAGACTGCAGTGCTGTGAGAGAGTGCTGTTGAATCTCACTGAGGCCCAAGTTGGATGGGCACTAGGACTGGGAGGAACAGCAAGGGCAGCAGGACAAGGGAATACTTCAGACTGACAGGGTGACACAGAGTGAAACAGCCCACAGTGGGACATCATAGGTGAGCCTGTGCAGGGGTGCCTGTGAGGGAAAGACATAGTCTCCTACCTTGACCACAGGAAAGTCAAGCCCCACCACTGCAAACAGCTAACCCCCCCCCCCCACACACGCACACATTGTATTGAATTCCAGAGATTAAGCATCCAGAACTCCTGAATCAGCATTGAAAAAAACAAAGGATAAGAATACCCTCTAGTGGTTCTCAGGAAAAGATACCAAGCCCGCTCTTCTGGGTCAAGTCTAACTTATAGCGACCCTGTGGGTGTTGAGTGGAGCTGCCCTGTGGGGTTCCTGGGGCTGTGAGTCTTTGCAGAGGCTGGCTACTGCATCTTTGTCCTGTGGAGCAGCTGGTGGGTATGGGCCCCAGCCTTTCAGTTTTCAGCCAGGCACTTGGCCCCTGTGCCATCAGGACATCCAATGAGAAAAATTTCCCACAAAAGCCAGAGTACAAAATTTAAAGTAAAAAATAAATAAATAAATAAAGATAACAATATACCTACCCTGCTTCACCATAGCTGAGCGACCAACCCTGCCTACCTGGACAAGGTGGTGAGAAGTATTGTGCCCACAGATGAGCAAGCAACAAAGCATGCCCAGCCCACCTGCCCAGACATAACCAAATAAAACAGCAGGTTGAAACAAACAAATCTAAAATGAATAAACAAAGAAAGTAATTCCGGAAAGTCCTGAAGACAGCAGACAATATAAAAAAATATTTTAAAAAACAGGACAGGATGGCTCCAGAAAGTGACCAAAATGAAACACCAGGTGACCTTCTGGTAGAAGAAAAGGCACTGGAACTATCTGACAGGGAATTCAAAACCCTAACATTCAGGGCTCCCCAAGAGATGAAAGAACATGCAAACAAAAATAAGGAAAAAATAGACAAAATCCTGGAAAATACAAATCAGGGAAAACACAGACAAAGCAATGGAATAATTCAGGAAAATAATACAGGAACAAAACGTCAAAATGAACAAACAGATAGAAATCATACAAAAACAGCAACTAGAAATCCAAAGGACAAAAAACAAGATTTCAGAAATGGGCAGTGCAATAGAAGGTTTTAGGAGCAAATTTGAAACAATGAAAGACAGGATCAGTGAAATTGAAGGAAAATCCTTGGTTACCACTTTGTGGGAAAATCAGAGATAAGAATGAGGAAAAATGAAAAAACCCTGAGAACGATGTGAGATACAATCAAAAGCAAAAATTTGCATGTGACTGGAGCTCCAGAACAGGAGGAGAAAATGGACAGAACAGGAGGATCATGGAAGATTTGCTGACAGAAAACTTCCCTAATATTATGGAAGATGAAAAGCTAACCATCCAAGAAGCTCAACAAACCCCATATAGGATAGATCCCAAAAGAAAATCACCAAGACATGTCATAATCACACTCGCTAAAACCAAAGACAAAGCAAGAACCCTGAGAACAGCTCAAGAAAAGTGAAAAGTCACATACAAAGGGGAAACAATAAAACTAAGCTTTGATTACCTGGCAGAAACCATGCAGGCAAGAAGGCAATGGGATGACATATATAAAATCTTCAAAGAAAAAAATTGCCAACCAAGAATAATATATCCTGCAAAACTCTCAAATATGATGATGAAATTAGGACATTTTCAGATAAACAGAAATTAAGGGACTATGTAAAATCCAAACCAAACATACAAGAATTATTAAAGGGAGTCCTTTGGTCAGAGAACCAACAACATCAGGCAACAACCTGAATCTAGGACACAGAACAGTATCAACCAGATACCAACCTAGGTAATGAACTCTCAATGATAAAACAAAACTAAAAGATTTACAACAGGGAACCAGAGAGGTCAATCTTTAAATGACAACAATGTCAGAATGATAAAAGAGGGAATAAATGGGGTAGGTATAGAACTTTCAAATGGAGAGGAATTCAAGGTGATATCAAGTAATAAAAGACTGGTTTAAACTTAGGAAGATAGGGATAAGTTTCAAGGTAGTCACAAAGAATGTTAACAAACCTACTCATCAAAATAAAGAAGAAAAAGTCTCAGTAAATTACAAAAATCTACAAAAAATGAAATGAAAAAAAAAATCCACAGACAAAAGGAATTCAGCACAGGAGAGTAAGAGGAACAAAGCAAATGTCAGCAACAGAAAAAAAAGCACTACAAAATGACAGCAATAAACTCATACCTATCGATAATCATGCTGAACATAAATGGCTTAAATGCATCCATAAAGAGATAGAGAGTGACAGAATGGATAAAAAACACAGGACCCATCAATACGCTGTCTACAAGAGACACATCTTAGAAACAAAGACATAAACATATTAAAAATCAAAATATGGAAAAATATCAAGCAAACAACCACCAAAAAAGAGCAGGAGTGGCAATACTAATCTCAGATAAAATAGTCTTTAAAACAAAAACCACCATAAAAGACAAGGAAGGACATTATATTATGATTAAAGGGACAATCCACCATGAGGACATAACCATAATAAATATCTACGCACCCAATGACAGGGCTGCAAAATACATAAAACAAATTCTAACAGCACTGAAAAGAGAAAGTGAGAGTTCCAAATAATAGTAGGAGACTTCAACACACCACTCTCAGTAAGGTCAGAACATCTAGAAAGAAACTCAGCAAAGATAGAGAAGATCTAAAGGCCACAGTCAACAAACTTGACCTCGTAGACATATATAGAACACGCCAGCCAACAGCAGCAAAGTACACATTCTTTTCCAGTGTACATGGAACATTCTCCAGAGTAGACCACATCTTAGGCCACAGAGCAACCCTTGACAAAATCCAAAGCACTGAGATAAAACAAAGCATCTTCTCTGATCACACCATAAAATAGAAATTAATAACAGGAAGAGCAAAGGAAAAAAATCAAATATATGGAAACTGAATAACACCTTGCTTAAAAACCACTGGGTAATAGACAAAATCAAAGATGGAATCTAAAAATTCCTAGAATCAAACAAGAGTGAAAACACATCGTACCAAAACCTTTGGGACACAGCAAAGACAGTGCTCACAGGTCAATTTATAGCAATAGATGCACACATCAAAAAAGAAGAAAGGGACAAAGATAACAATATGGGCCAAGTTCAATTAAAAAAAAAAAGTAAAGCACGCAAAATCACAAGAGAAGAAAGACCAATCAAAAGCAAAACGTGAAGAAGAGGAAATTTCTCCTATGGAGACCAGAATAATGCAAAGAATTGATACTTCTCAGACTATGGTGCTAAATATGTTTAAAGAAAGCAAAAAGCATGCAGAAAACACTCTAGCAGAAATCAGGAAACAAATGGAGGAAGAAAATGAGAGACTCAACAAGAAATCGAAAACATCGAGAAAAACTAAGAAGAACTGCAGGAACTGAAGAATAAAACAACTGAATTAGAAAAAAGCAAGAGAAACATTCAACGATAGAGTTGAACAGACAGAAGATATAATAAGTGAACTAGAAGACAAAAGAACTGAACTTATCAAGTCTCAAGAGAAACAAGAGAAAAGAACAAAGAAATGTGAACTAACTCAAAAGGAAATATGGAATTCAATTAGGAAAGCTAACATTAGAAGTATTGGAATCCCAGAGCATCATGGTAACAGGAAGAGAAACAATTTTCCAAGAGATAAGCAGAGAGAATTTCCCAGATCTGAGCAGAGAGTCAAGCCTGCAAATACAAGAAGCTACATGAATCCCAATTAAAAGAGACACAAAATGATCAACTCTGCACCATATCCTAGTAAAATTCTCAAAAACCAAAAACAAGAAGAGAATTCGGAAAGAAGCGAAAGAAAAATGCAATAAAACATACCACAGGGCTTTCATAAGAATCAGTGCGGATTTCTCCCCTGAAACTCTAGAGGCCAGAAGACGATGGAGCAATGTATATAAAATACTGAAGGAAAACAAATGCCAAACAAGATTTCTTCACCCAGAAAAGTTGTCATTTCAAAACAAGGGGGAAATGAAGACTTTCTCAAACAAACAATGGCTCTGGGAATTTGCCATCACCAGATCAGCTCTGCAAGTATTCCTTAAGGGAGTACTCTGAATGGAAAGGCAAGAGCATTAAATAAATACTCATATCTGTACATGAGAAAAAAATACACAAAGAATAAGAGAGAGGGAGAGATCTCTAAAAAATGCAACAACATGGGCAATCATGAGGACCAAGTATTTGATATTTTCAGGGAATAACCTCAATAATTAAATCCTGCAAACAGTGCAACACCAAGTTTGTAAGAAATAAGTACAAAGTAAACTTATTGAATATAGGTCATATATTGATGTTAATGGAGACATACCAACAGAAATGAGGGAGGGAGGAGCATATAAGGAATAGATTTACTATGTTAAGTGTTGTTCATATGTTAAATATTGTTGCAATTGTAAGTTGTGTAATGTAACATATGTGTTAACCACTAAGAAATTACCAAGAAGAAAGTTTCAGAAGAAAAGACGGAAGTTAGCAAAAAGGTTCATCACAAGAAAGTCACCAAATACAACCAAAAACAGAAAAATCAGAATAAAAAAACAAAGAAGACATGAAACACTCAAAAAATAAACAGCAAAATGAGTGAGGTAGACATTTCATTTTTTGTAATAACCTTGAATGTAAATGTTCTAGACATCCCATGCAAAAGGCAAACAGTGGTAGAATGGCTAAAAAAGAAGAAAAAAATGATGTATCCTTTTGCTGTCTACGAGGAACACACCTTTGCCATAAAGACACAAACGACTGAAAATAAAAGAATGGAGAAAAATATTCCATGCAACCAGTATACAAAAAAGAGCAAGGGTGGCCATACTGATATCAGATAAAATAGACTTTAAATCAAAATCTATTATAAGAGATAAAACAGACGTTACATAGTAATAAAAGGGTCAGTCCAGCAAGAAGTCATAACAATTTTAAATATATATGCATCTAACGGCAATGCATCAAAATACACACACACACAAAATACTGACTAATACGAAAGGAGAAATAGACAACTCCACAATAATAGTAGAGGCCTTCAACATACTACTTTCAATTATAGCCAGAGTATCTAAAAAGATCACTAAAGACTTTGAGAACTTAAAAAACCATAAGCCAATTGGACCTAACAGACATATATAGGACACTACACCTGGCATCAGAACAATACACATTCTTCTCTAGCACACACGGATCGTTTTCCAGCATAGACCATATGTTACTACACAAAACAAGTCTCAACAAATTTAGAAAGATTGAGATCATACGAAGCATCTTCTCTGACCATAAGGGTATGGAGCTAGAAATCAACAACAGGAAAATTATGGGGGAAAAAAATACATGGAAACTAAAGAATACACTACTAAAAAAGTATTGGGTCATAGATTTAAAATTTTAAAAAATTCCTAGAATCAAAACATAATGAAAACACAACATATCAAAACATTTGGGACACAGCAAAAACAGTACTCAGAGGGAAATTTATAACAGTAAATGCCTACATTAAAAAAGAAGAAAGATCCAAGTCATTAACTCAAACTGACACCTTGAACTAATAGAAAAGGAAGAGCAAAAGAATCCAAAAGGTACCAGGAAAAAGGAAATAATAAAGATCAGGGCAGAAATAAAATAGAAAAGCAATAGAAAGAATTGAACAAAACCAGAAGTTGGTTCTTTGAAAGGATCAATAAAATAGACAAATCACTGGCTAGCTTGACAAAAAAAGAAATACAGAACAGGCAAATAACCAAATTAATAAATGAAATTGGTGACATTACAACTGATCCAATAGAGATAAAGAAGATCATAACTGATTACTAGGAAAATTGTACTCCAACAAATTGGAAAACCTAGAGGAAATGAACAAATTCCTAGAAACACACTACCCACCCAAACTAACACAAACAGGGGTAGAAAACTTAAACAGATCCATTATAAAAGAAGAGATTGATGATGTCATAAAAAAAAACTACCACCAAAAACCAAAACTAAAACAAGAGAAAAAACCAGGACCAGATGGCTACACTGGAGAATTCTACCAAACATTCAGAGAAGAGTTGACACCAATCCTACTCAACCTCTTAAAAAACAGAAGAGGAAGGAACACTATCGAACTCTTTCTATGAAGCCAGCATAATCCTGATACCTAAATCAGGCAAAGACATGAGGAAAAAAAGAAAATTACAGACCAATATCCCTTATGAATATAGTTACAAAATTTTTCAACAAAATTCTGGCCGACAGATTTCAGCAACATATCAAAAAAGATCATACACCATGATCAAATGGGATTCATATCAGGATTACAAGGGTAGTTCAACATTAGAAAGTCAATCAATGTAATCCATCACATAAATAAAACAAACAAAAAGAACCATGTGATCATATTAATTGATGCAGAAAAGACATTCAGTAAAATTCAATACCATTTCCTGGTAAAAACTCTCAGCAAAATAGAAATAGAAAGGAAATTTCTCCTCATAATTAAGGGCATGTATACAAAACCAACAGCCAATGTTATACTCAATGGAGAAAGGCTGAGAGCCTTCCCTTTGAGAACGGGACCAAGACAAGGATGCCCATTATCACCACTCTTATTCAACATTGTACTGGAAGTTCTAGCCAGATAAATAAGACAAGAAAGAGAAATAAAAGGTATCTGAATTGGAAAGGAAGAACTGAAACTATCTTTATCTGCACATGATGTGATCCTATACGTAGAAGATTCCACAGGAAAACTGCAGGAACTAATAGAAGAATTTAGCGACGTTGCAGGGTGTAAGATGAACACACAAAAATCACTTTCGTTCCTCTACACTAGCAAAGACTACCCTGAAAAATAAATCAAGAAAACCATACCATTTACAATAACCCCCAAACTGATAAATACCTAGGAATTAACCTGACCAGGGACATAAAAGACTTATAATGAAAATAATAAAACACTGCTACAAGAGACTGAAAGAGACCTACAAAAATGGAAACGCATCCCACGCTCATGGATTGGAAGGCTGAATATAGTAAAAATGTCAATTTTGCTGAAAGCGATCTACAGATGCAATGCAATCCTGATACAAATCCCAACATTCCTTACTGAAATGGAAGAAAGAATGACCAACTTCATACAGAAAGGAAAGAAACCCCGAATAGCCAAAGCAATATTGAAGAAAAAGAATGGAGCAGGAGACCTCACACTCCCAGATATCAAAACATACTATACAGTCACTGCAATCAAAACAGGCTGGTATTGGTTCAACAATAAACACAGAGCCCAGTGGAATAGAATCGAGAACCCAAAATTAAACCTAGCAATCTATGGACAACTGATTTTCGACAAGGAGTCAAAGTCCATTCAATGGGGTTGAAACAGTCTCTTTAATGAATGGTGCTGGCAAAACTAGATATCCACCTGCAGAAAAATGAAACAGGACCCATACCTCACAGCATACACAAAAACTAACTCAAAATGGATCAAAGACCTAAATGTTAAACCCCAAATCATAAAATTCCGGGAAGACAAATTAGGGAGAAAACTACGGGACCTAGTCTTTTGTAAACATAGGATAAGCAAACATTGCAACAAATGCATGAATAGAAGAAGACAAAATAGATAAATGAGACCTCATAAAAATTTAAAACTTATGCTCATCAATAGACTTTATTAAAAGAGTAAATAGACAACCCGCAGACAGGGATAAAAATCTTTGGAAAGGACTTATCCAATAAGGTCTAATCTCTAAAATCTATAGACATTGTGACAACTCAACAACAAAAGACAACCAACCCAATCACCAAATGGACAAAGGACATGAACAGAGCCTTTACCAAAGAGGATATTCAAGCAGCCAACAAACATATGAAAAGATGTTCATGATCATTAGCCAACAGAGAGATGCAAATCAAAACTACAATGAGATACCATCTTACCCCAGCTAAAATAGCAGTGATTAAAAAAAAAAAAGATGACAATAACTGTTGGTGAGGACGTGGGGAGATTGGAACACTTATCCATTGCTGGTGGGATTGTAAAATGGTACAACCACTGTGGAAAACGGTATGTCACTTTCTCAAAAAGCTAGAACTAGAACTAGCCTATGATCCAGTAATCCCACTCCTAGGTATATACCCTAGAGACCTAAAAATAATGACACAAACAAACATGAACACCTATGTTCATTGATGCTTAATTCACAATAGCAACGAAATGGAAACAATCCAAGTTCCCATCAACAGATGAATGGATAAGCAAATTGTGATACATACATACAGTGGAATACCACGCAAACATAAAGAACAGTGATGAGTCTTTGAGACATTATAGCATGGATAGACCTGGAGGGCATAAAGCTAAGTGAAGTAAGTCAAGCATATAAGGACAAACATTGTATGATCCCTGTTTTCTATGAAGACAAGAATAGAGAAATATAGAGAGACCAATGTTCATTGGTGGTTACCAGGGAGAGGACGGGGGTGGGAAAATTACTCTTTAGAGACTAGTTATTTTTGGTGATGGCAAAAGTGGCACCGAATGTGAATGTAGTAAGCACAACACAACCAAAGTAAAACTGAGTGTTTGAGCACACATGGATGGGTATAGGCAAATTGGTATAGGGGTATGCACAGGTGTGTACATAGGTGAGAACAGATAAAAGTATCTATAGGTATGTGTAAATATGAATATGTGAGTGCAGGGACCTATATTCATAAAAGGCACAAATACAGACACCCCTCAGACATAACCAGACACCTTCCAACATTAGTATTCTATGTGTGAAGGCTTAGGACCACAGTTTCATGGGACTACTTAGTCAGTTGGCATAGTTCACAAAAATCATGATCTGCATCCTAGTGAAATGAGTAGCATCTGGAGTCTTAAAAGCTTGAGAGCGGCCATCTAAAACACAGCTACAGGTCTCTACTCACCAGGAGCAAAATAGTAAGAAGGTAACCAAAAGGTCAGAGAAGAAACAAGTCTAAACAAGCTACAACCTCATCTACTCTGAGACCAGAAGAACTAGATGGTGTCCAGTTACTACCACTGACCATTCTGACTGGGTCACAGTAGTTTGTCCCAGATAGAATGGGAGAAAAAATACGGACTAGAACTTGAAATCTTACTTAAAAAAAAAAAAAAGAAGTCAGACAAACTGGAACAATAGAGAACGGAGGACTCCCCAAGACTATCACCCTGAGACACTCTTTAAACCTAGAACCAAGCTTATCCTGAGATCACCTTCTAGCAAAATAGCAAAGTGGCATGCAAAATAGCAACGTGGCACACAAAATAAAAGATATTGCCCGTAAGGTTGGCACCTTACTTAAAAACTATTGGTATGAGACTAGAAGGTCAACAATTGCTCAAAAGCAAAGACGAGAAGATAAGGGGGGCAGGGAAACTAGAGTACTGGAAACGAGACAAACTGAACACAAGTAAAGAGAATGTTGACACGTTGTGATAAATGTAACTGATATCACTGAACAATTTGTGTGGAAATTGTCAGATGGGAACCTAATTTGCTGTGTAAACTTTCACCGAAAACTCAATAAAATATTATTAAAAAAAAAAAAAAAGAGCATGGCTTAGGTCAGGCATTCCTTAGTCATCGAAGTGAACTTTTTGCTTTTTAAAAATTTACAGAGGTCTTTTGCAGCAGATTTTCCCTATGCAAACTGACAGATGGGTGGTGAAGACAGACGTGTGTGTGTGTGTGTGTGTGTGTGTGTGTGTGTGTGCGTGTAGATGTAGATATATAGATATCTCCACTCCTTTTAAAGAGCACAAATGCTCTCAAGGATTGTCTCCATCTCAGATGAGGAGATAGTAACTTGCCCAAGTTTACACAGCTGCTTAATTAGCCAAGTCTTTCTGATTCTAAACTTCAAGCTTTCTCTTCCACATTGCCTTTCCTTTGCACACATTCCTAAACCAGATTTTAGATCCAAATATTAATATTACAGGGCTTGACCTAAGAATGGGAACTGGCATCCTTTCTTTTTCTCCCCCCATCTCCACAGAACTGTCTAGAATTTTTTATTTGGTCACACCACCTGAATGCCAACAATTAGAGATTTCCTTGGGTACATAAGCCTCCTTCCATGTTCAGATGTGGGGAAAACCCCATAGCTGATAATGATAACTTTTGCTTCCTCCTTCCAGCTTGTACAAAAAAAACTCAAGCCTTCTTTTATTGCAGAAGTGTTAACGCAGTTATTACATATAAGTTTGTATTTTTCCTTTGGCAACAGCTGTTCAGGAGAACATTCATTTTACAAGGGTGCCTCTGTTACATATTTGACCAATAAGGATTGGCCATGATTGGGAGGGGAGTCTCTTTGTGTGTGGCAGAAACTGGCTGACTGTCCACCAAACACATTTCATCTCCCTGACAACACGGCTTTCCTTGCAGTTAGCTTGGCCTTGCGACTGAATTCTAGCCAAATGGAATAGGATGTGCACCACTTCTGGGGCAAGGTCCTTAACCCCGCAAACTACCACCACCCATACACAATCCTCCATTCTCTTCCCTTTTATTGATAGCCGGGAACACATAAGCAAATGATCCCGGAAGCCATGTGCTGAGGTTGGTGAAGACCACAAGATTGAAGGAACCTGGTCCCTGAATTATCACTTGGAGGGAAGCTGCCTGCTATTCAGGAACACCAGTTTTGGATAAAATAAATTTTGAAAGAAATAAACTTCCATTGAGTTAAGCCAGTAAGATTTGGGATTTATCTGTTCAAGCAGCTAATCAATACAATTTGAATTCTAATTAGTCACATCACTTTCAACAAATCAATTTAATCCTTTCCTTCTATACAACCCTTCCTCCTTTCTCCACTTCTGAAGAGAATGGCTACTTTTTGGGATCTATAATTTCCTGAAGCCACCATTACTTTTTCTTAAATAATGGTGGCTTGCAGCTGTTATGAAATACTACATTCTTAATGCTGTGTGGCTTGCAGCTGTTATGAAATACTATGTTCTTAATGCTGTGTGGTTAAAAAAAAAAGCTACCCTTTTTCATCGATTTTCATATAACTTACCTTTCTCCAAAATGGAAAAAGATAGTTATACTGTCTTATTGTTTTTATTGGTGGTGCTGTTAGTAAAAGGTTGGGACATACAGCTCTATGACATGCTTTCCCCTCTGGAAGGACAAGTGGGAAAGCAGAGACCATGGGGATTAACTGCTTAAGTAAGGGAAGTCTGGGCAGAGCTAGGAGTTCCTGGTGGTGCAAACAATTAAGCACTTGGCTGCTAATCTGAAATGTTGGTGGTTGGAACCCACCCAGAGGCACCTCAGAAGAAAGGCCTAGTCATCTGCTAAAGAAAAGTCATAGCTGTGAAAACCCTATGGAGCACAGTCTTATTCTACAACGTGTGGGGTCGCCATGAGTGGGAATCTACTGGAAGGTAACTGGTTTGATTTTTTTGGGGGGGAGGTGGGGGCAGAGCTAAGCACACTGTCTCACTGGGTTGTGTGATGTTTAGGGACCCCGGCAGGACTTGGTGCTGTTACCTGCTTCCTGGACTGGAGAGCAGATGCTATCACATCCTTTCCTGATACATCACTCTCCAACCCCAGAGTCCCAGTTATGTTGGCAGTGGTCCATACAGATTCCTAATATTGGAGAAGACTCAGTGAACACAAATAAGTCTCAGGTGTGGGTGTCTGGAAGTGTGGTGGTGATTAGACAATGGACCCACTTCTACTTGGTTTATATTACATAGTATAATGGCATATGAAAGAGGATACCCAAAAAAACCCACTGCCATCGAGTCATTTCCAACTTATAGCAACCCTATAGGACACAGTAGCACTGCCCCATAGGGGTTCCAAGGCTGTAAATCTTTACGGAAGGAGACTGCCACATCTTCCTCCAGCAGAGCAGCTAGTTCCCCCCAAAGAAGCAGATATTTCACACACAATAGTTAAGGTTGTTTTTCCAATGCATGTAATTTAAAGCTATTAACTTGTATTTCCCAAATTGTTATGTAGGGTACCTGAGGAAGTAGCACTGTGGGAAAAGGATGTGGCAGTCTGCTTCTGTAAAGATTACAGTCTTGGAAACCCTATGGGGTCTCTATGAGTCGGAACTGACTAGACGGCAGTGGGTTTGGTTTGGTTTGGTATTATCTAAGTATCCATTTTGTCATCCTGTGCCATGGACTACCAATATCCTATTTTGCATTGCCAGTGTGACCGTACTGCCTTCAAATAATAACTAGGAAAGTTAACTAATTTCAGATTTCATCTGTAAAGTTCTGATTCCTGGAAGCTTGTTACCTCTTTACATTAACTGCACTGGTCCAGAGCCAGGCAGGTTTATTGTCAATTAGCATGTACCAGTTATTATGATGCTGATGATAAGACTTTTAGCACCTATCTTAAACAGAAGGAAGGAAACAGACTGGGAAAAGAGACATCAAGAGTTTACTCAGAGACTTCCAGAAGTTATAGATAGAAGCACCACCCTGTCCATCCACAGCAAGGACCCGAAAACTAAGTCAAACAGAGACAAATGTCAATCCTGGAACACTAAGCATCAATTGAAGAGATAACTCAGCCAAGCACTGAATGGAATAAGAAACTATCAGAGAACAGAGAGCAAGGAGAGATATGTGCAGAGGTCCCCTATCAGCTAACACAGCATGGATTCACCATCTTGGACTCTTGTCAGAGGTTGGGGACAAGAAGTACGGGAAAGCACCTTCATGGAGCCCCCAGTATGAGACAGAACAACCAGTAACCAGTGATATATGTTTTCCCACCCTCCACCTTTCTTCACCCCCACTAGACCTCCTCTGCTTCCTGAGGCCACAATCTCTTGGCCGGGAGGCACCAGCTTCAGCCCTGTGCTGCTTGGATTCCACCCGCCCACACTGGCCAGCTCCCTGAGTGCCATTTGTTTGTTGTTGGTGTTGCTTTTTCCCACTTCTTCTGGTTGTTTCCATGCCTCTCACCACCTCCTCCTCCTTCCTTTCAAATACCTGGCTCCATGTGCCATCTTTGCTTATTCTTGAAAAGTTGTGAAACACTACTTGACCGTGGAACTGCTTCCCGGCCAGCGCTGCCACACTGGTGTGTTCCCAGGGCGTTTTTGTTTGTTTTGATTTGTTCTGTTCTGTTGTGTTTTATTTGTTTGTTTGTTTTCTTTTTCTTTTCTTGGCTTGGGAGCCCCTTCTAGCCGGGCTGTACTGCGCAACTTGGGAGCTACTTCCCCAGTCTGCACAGCTGCACGGTGGGATCTCTGGGAGCATTTCTTTTTTTGTTTGTTTGTTTTCTCTCCTTTTTCATTTTTGTATTTCTTCATTTCTCAGTTTCTTGTCTCTCTATACTTACCTTCTCTTCCTGTCTCCTGAATACTTTGTGCTGCGTGACACCTCTACACCTTCTAGCCAGGCTGTACTTCGCAGCCTGGGAGCCACTTCCCCAGTCTTTGCAGCTGCACTGGTGTATCCCTCCGGGCTTTTCTTTTTTCTTTTTCCTCATTTTTTGTCTATTTTACCCTTTTTCTTTTTTTCCTTTTTGTTTTTCTCCATTTCTTGGTTTTTCATCTCTCCACTTCAACAGCAAGCTCCCTTCTACTTTTTTTGTTTGTTTTTGGCTCCTGTTTCTCTCTCCTCTTTCCCATACCCATCTTAGCTCTACACTTCAAAATCTCCCCCCTCCTCTCTGCCTACCTGCACCATGTGCTGAGCATCCCACTCTCAAGCAGTACAGGCACAGCCTACCAGAACCTTTCTGCACTGATTCCCTGCCTGCCCTGTCTGCTGTACTATGTGCCACAAACAACCAATCCCAGCAACTCCCCTTCAGCTGGACCTGCCCTTCTGCACCATAGCTGAGAGACTGACCCTGCCCATTGGACAAGGAGGTGAAAAGTATCGTGCCCACAGATGAGCAAACAACAAACAACACACAGACCGCCTGCTCAGACATAATCAAACAAAACAAAAAAGCAGGATGAAATAAACAAATCTACAATCAATAAATGAGGAAAATAACAACTGAATGTCCAAAGACAGCAGACAATATCAAAACATATAAAAAGACAGGACAGGATGGTTCCAGTAGGTGTCCAAAATAAAACACCAGATGACACTCCAGTAGCAGAAAAGGCACTAGAACTACCTGATAGGGAATTCAAGTCTCGATTATTCAGAGCTATCCAAGAGTTGAAGCAAAAAGCAGACAAAAATGAGGAAAAAGACAGATAAATTCATGGAAAAGACAGACAAATTCAGGGAAAACACATACAAAAAAAGTAAGAATTCAGGAAAATAATACAGGGACAAAATGCCAAAATAAATTCACAACTAGAAATCATACAAAAATAACAATTAGAAATCCAAACGATAAACAACAAGGTTTCAGAAATGGACAGTGCCATGGATTGAATTGTGTCCCCCAAAAATATCTGTCAATTTCACTGGGTCATGATTCCCAGTATTGTATAATTGTGAACCATTTTGTAATCTGATATGATTTCCTTGAGTGTTACAAATTCAACCATTATGATCTAATAAGATGGATTAGCAGCAGGTTATACTGATGAGGTATACAAGATTGGATAGTGTCTTAAGCCAATCTCTTTTGAGATATAAAAGACAGAAGTGAGCAGAGACACATGGGAACCACATACCGCCGAAAAAAAAGCAGCGCTGGGATCAGAGCACATCCTTTGGACCTGGGGTTCCTGCGCAGAGAAACTCCCAGACCAGGGGGAGATTGATGGCACGGACCATCCTCCAGAGCTGGTGAAGAAAGCATCCCCCTGGAGCTGATGCCCTGAATTTGCACTTGTAGCCTACAGGACTGTGAGACAATAAACTTCTCTTTGCTAAAGCCATCCACTTGTGGTATCTGTGTTATAGACGACTAAAACAGAATTTGGTACGGGGAGTGGGGTGCTGCTCTAACAGATACCTAAAATGTGAAAGCGGTTTTGAAACTGTGAATGGATAGAGGTACAGAAGCAGCAGAGGACTAGCAGCAGCAGAGAATCTGCAGCAGCAGAGAAGGGGCAGCGACAGAGAACCAGCAACAGCAGAACCAGGAGACCAGTGTTGGAGCTGACCCACGGAGTGAGAGAGCTGAGGGCTGTGTGCCAGAGGCTTCCTGCCAGAGTGGGGTGCATCACAAGGGCCTTTCTACAGAGCTGACAGAGAAAGCATTCCACCGGAGCTGATGCCCTGAATTTGGACTTGTAGCCTACTGGACTGTGAGAGAATAAATTTCTCTTTGTTAAAGCCATCCACTTGTGGAATTTCTGTTAAAGCAGCACTAGATTACTAAGACAGGCACTGTCATAGAATGGCTGAGGAGCAGGATTGAAACAATGGAAGACAGGATCAGCGAAGTTGAAGACAAACACTTGGATACAACTCTGTTTGAGGAAAAATCAGAAAAAAGAATGAAGAAAAATAAAACTCTGAGAATTATGTGGAATGCAATCAAAAGCAAAAATCTGTGCGTGATCGGAGTTCCAGAACAGGGGGAGAAAACAGAAAACACAGAGGGGATCATTGAAGAACTGCTGACAGAAAACTACCCCAGAATCATGAAAGATGAAAAGCTGACCATCCAAGAAACTCAACGAACCTCATATAGGACAGACCCCAAAAGAAAATCACCAAGACATATCATAATGACACTCACTAAAACCAGAGACAAAGAAGGAATCCTGAGAGCAGCTAGAGAAAAACAAAAAGTCACATAAAGAGGAGAAACAATAAGACTAATCTCAGATTATTTGGCAGAAACCATGAAAAAAATTGCCAGTCAAGAATAATGTATCCTGCAAAACTCTCATTCAAATATGATGGTAAAATCATGATGTCTCCAGATAAACAGAAATTAAGGGATTATGTAAAAACCAAACCAAATTTACAAGAATTATTAAAGGGAGTCCTTCGGTCTGAGAACAAACAATATCAGATCACAGGCTAAATCTAGGATGCGAGATCGTACCAGCCAGATACGAACCTAGGAAATGAACTCTCAAGGAGTATCCAAAACCAAAAGAATTACAACAGGGAACAAAAGAGGTTAATCTGTAAATGACAAGAACATCAGAACAATAAAAGAGGGAATAAACAGTATAGGGATAGAACTTTCTAATAGAGAGGAAGGTAAGGTGATACCAAGTAATAATAGACTTGTTCAGACCTAGGAAGATAAGGGTAAATTTCAAGCTAACCACAAAGAAAGTTAACAAACCTATTCATCAAAATAAAGAAGAGAAACATAAAGTCTCAGTAAAAAGAAAATCTACAAAAACAAAAGAAATGGGAAAAAAATCCACAAACGAAAGGAACTCAGCACAGGAGAGTAAGAGGAACAAAGAAAATGCCAGCACCACAAAAAAAAGCACTACAAAATGACAGCAATAAACTCACACCCATCAATAATTACACTGAATGTGAATGGCATAAGTGCACCCATAAAGAGACAAAAGTGACAGAATGAACAGAAAGGATCCATCAATATGCTGTCTACAAGAGACACACCTCAGAAACAAATACGAAAATTTATTGAAAACCAAAGGATGGAAAAAAATATATTAAGCAAACAGCTACCAAAAAAGAGCAGGAGTGGCAATACTAATCTCAGGTAAAATAGACTTTAAAACAAAACCACCATAAAAGACCATGAAGGACATTATATAACGATTAAAGAGACAATCCATCATGAAGGCATAACCATAATAAACATCTACACACCCAAAGACAGGGCTCCATAATACATAAAACAAACTCTAATAATACTGAAAAGAGAAACTCACAGTTCCACAATAATAGTAGGAGACTTCAACGCACCACTGTTTGCAAAGGACAGAACATCTAGAAAGAAACTCATCAAAGGTACAGAAGACCTAAAGGGCACAATCAGCCAACTTGACCTCATAGACATTTATAGAGCACTCCACCCAACAGCTGCGAAGTACACATTCTTTTCCAATGCATATGGAACATTCTCCAGAATAGAACACATCTTACGCCACAGAGCAACCCTCAACAAAATCCAAAACACTGAGATAAGACAAAGTATCTTCTCTGACCACAACGCCATTGAGGTAGAAATTAACAACATGAACAGCAAGGAAAAAAGATCGATTACATGGAAACTGAGTAACACCCTACTTACAAACCGTGGGGTAATAGAAGAAATCAGAGATGGAATAAAAAAATTCCTAGAATCAAACGAGAATGAAAACACATCATACCAAAATTATTGAAATGCAGCAAAGGCAGTCCTCAGAGGATTATTTATAGCAATAGATGAACCCATCAAAAAAGAAGAAAAGGACATAATCAAAACATTAACTACACAACTCGAACAAATAGAAAGAGAACAGCAAAAAAATGCCACAGTCAGAAGAAGAAAGGAAATAATAAAGATCAGAGCAGAAATAAATATAATAGAGAATAGAAAAACGATAGAAAGATTCAACAAAACCGAAAGTTGTTTCTCTGAAAGGATCAACAAAATCGACCAACCACTGGCCAAACTGACAAAAGACAAACAGGAGAGGATGAAAATAACCTAAAAAAGAAATGAAATGGGGGACATTAGAACAGACAAAACTGAAATAAAATGGATCATAACAGAGTATTAGGAAAAACTATACTCCAACAAATTTGAAAACCTAGAGGAAATGGATAAATTTCTAGAAACACACTACCTACCCAAACTAACACAAAGTGATGTTGAAAATCTGAACAAACCCATAACAACAGAAAAGATAGAAAAGGTAATTTAAAAAAAACTGCCAACCAAAAAAAACCCTGGCCCAGATGGCTTCGCTGGAGAATTCTACCAAACATTCAGAGAAGAGCTTACACCAGTACTACTCAAACTATTTCAGAACATAGAAAAGGAAGCAACTCTTCCAAGTTCATTCTATGAAGCCAGCATAACCCTGATACCAAAACCAGGCAAAGACACCACAAAAACAGAAAATTACAGACCAATATCTCTCATAAATAAAAATGCAAAAATTCTCAACAAAATTCTAGTCAATAGAATTCAGCATCATATCAAAAAAATAATACAGCACGACCAAGTAGGATTCATACCAGGTATGCAGGATGGTACAACATTAGAAAATCAATCAACATAATCCACCACATAAATAAAAGGAAAGAAAAGAATCACATGATCATCTTAATTGATGCAAAAAGGCATTCGACAAAGTCCAACACCCATTCCTGATAAAAACTCTCAACAAAATAGGTATAGAAGGGAACTATCTTAACATAATAAAGGGCATCTATGCAAAAGCAGTGGCCAACATCATTCTTAATGGAGAGAGGCTGAAAACATTCCACTTGAGAACAGGAACAAGACAAGGATGCCTTTTATTACCGCTCCTATTTAACATTGTACTGGAAGTCCTAGCTAGAGCAATAAGGCAAGAGAAAGAAGTAACGTGCATCCAAATTGGTAATGAAGAAGTTGAACTGTCCCTGTTTGCGGATGATACGATACCATACATAGAAAACCCAAAAGACTGCCCAAGGAAACTACTGGAACTATTAGAAAGATTCAGTAGAGTAGCAGGATACAAGGCAAACATACAAAAATCAGTTGGATTCCTATACACCAATAAAGAGAGTGATGAAAAGGAAATCAGGAAAACAATACCATTTATAACAGCCCCTAAAAGAATAAAATACTTAGGAATAAATCAAACCAGGGATGTAAAAGACCTATACAAAGAAAACTACAAAACACTACTGCAAGAAACCCAAAGGGATCTATGTAACTGGACAAACACACCATGCTCATGAATAGGTAGAATCAACATTGTGAAAATGGCAATTCTACCCAAAGCAATTTACAAATATAATGCAATCCTGATCCAAATACCAACAACGTTCTTTAAAGAGATGGAAAAACTAATCATTAACTTTATATGGAAAGGGAAGAAGCCCTGGATAAGTAAAGCAGTATTGAAAAAGAAGAATAATGTAGGAGGACTCACACTACCTGACCTCAGAACCTACTATACAGCTATGGTAGTCAGAACAGCCTGGTACTTGTACAACAACAGATACACTGACCGATGGACTAGAATTGAGAATCCAGATGTAAATCCATCCACCGACAGTCACCTGATCTTCGACAACGTCCAAACTTCCATCAAATGGGGTACAGACAGTCTTTTTAACAAGTTGTGCTGGCAAAACTGGATGTCCACCTGCAAAAAAATGAAACAGGATGTACACCTCACACCATATACAAAACCTAACTCAAAATGGATCAAAGACCTAAGTATAAAGCCAAAAACTATAAAGTTCATGGAAGAAAAAATAGGATCAACGCTAGAGGCCCTAATACACGGCATTAACAGGATACAAACTATAACCAACAACACACAAACTCCAGAAGATAAGCTAGATAATTTGGATCTTCTAAAAATTAAACACTTATGCTCATCAAAAGACTTCACCAAAAGAGTAAAAAGAGAACCTACGGACTAGGAAAAAAATTTTGAACATTACAAATCAGACAAAGTTCTAATCTCTAAAATCTACAAGACAATCCAACACCTCTACAAGAAAAAGACAAATAATCCAATTAAAAAATGGGCAAAGGAAATGAACAGATACTTCACCAAAGAAGACATTCAAGCCGCCAACAAACACATGAGGAAATGCTCGTTATCACTAGCCATTCGAGAAATGCAAATAAAACCCAAAATGAGATACCATCTCACCTCGGCATTACTGGCACGGATCAAAAAGACTGGAAATAACAAATGTTGGAGAGGCTGAGGGGAGATTGGAACTCTTCTGCACTGCTGGTGGGAATGCAAAATGATACAACCATTTTGGAAAATGAGATGGTGCTTCCTTAGAAAACTAGGAATAGAAATACCATATGATCCAGCAATCCCACTCCTACGAATATATCCTAGCAAAACAAGAGCCATCACACGAATAGACATGCACCCCCATGTTCATTGCAGCATTGTTCACAATAGCAAAAAGATGGAAACAACCCAGATGCCCATCAACAGATGAATGGATAATCAAACTATGGTACATACACACAATGGAGTAATATGCAACGATAAAGAACAATGATCAATCTGCGAAGCACCTCATAACTTGGATGACTCTGGAGGGCATTACGGTGAGTGAAATAAGTCAATCACAAAAAGACAAATATTGTATGAGACCACAACTCTAGAAACTCATGAAAAGGTTTACACACAAAAAGAAAAAAAAACTTTGATGGTTATAAGGGAGGGAAGGAGTTGGGGGGCAAACTAAATAGACAATGGATAAGTGGTAACTTTGGTGAAGGGTAAGACAATACACAATCCTGGGGAAGCCAGCACAACCTGTAGAAGGCAAGGTCATGGAAGCTCCATAAACACATTCAAACCCCCTGAGGGACTGAATTGCTGGGCTGAGGGCTGTGGGGACCATGGTCTCAGGGAACATCTACCGCAACTGGCATAACATAGTTTATAAAGAAAATGTTCTACATCCTACTTTGGTGAGTAGTGTCTGGGGTCTTTTTTTCCCATTTTTTTTTTATTGTACTTTAGATGAAGGTTTACAGAACAAACAGTTTCTTGTTAAACAGTTAGTACACATATTGTTTATGAAAATGGTTAACAACTCCATGATATGTCAACACTCTCCCTTCTCGATCTTGGGTTCCCTATTACCAGCTTTCCTGGTTGGGGTCTTAAAAGCCTTTGAGTGGCCATCTAAGATACACTGCTGGTCTCATCCCTTCGGGAGCAAGGGAGAATGAAGAAAACGAGACACAAGAGAAAGATTAGTCCAAAGGACTAATGGACCAACACTACCATGGCCTCCACCAGACTGAGTCCAGTACAACTAGATGGTGCCCAGCTACCACCACTGACTGCTCTGACCGGAATCACAACAGAGGTTCCCGGACAGAGCTGGAGACAAATGTAGAACAAAACTCTAACTCACAAAGAAAGACCAGACTTATTGGCCTGACACAGACTGGAGAAACCTCGAGAGTATGGCCCCCAGACACTCTTTTAGCTCACTAATGAAGTCACTTCCGAGGTTCACTGTTCAGCCAAAGATTAGACAGGTGCATAAAATGAGACTAATGGGGCACAACAATCCAGGGACAAGGACTAGAAGGCAGGAGGAGACAGGAAAGCTGGTAATAGGGAACCCAAGGTCATGAAGAGAGACTGTTGACATATCGTGGGGGTTGTTAACCAATGTCATAAAACAATATGTGTACTCACTGTTTAACGAGAAACGGTTCTGTAAACCTTCATCTAAAGTACAATAAAAAAAATTAAAAAAAAGATGTTTGCCACAGCATTTTTGTAGACATCCTCTATCAGATTGAGGAAAGTCCTTTTATTTTTTGTGTTTAGAGACTTTATTATGAATGGATGTTGAGATGTCTCAAATGCTTTTTCTGCAACCATTTGTGGAGCAACTTCTGGATGCCAAACCTGTGTTTTTCTACCTTGTTGCAGGGCCTGTCTCCCCATTTCCTGCTCCAGGTGAGAGGGAGTCTGTTTCCTCATGTACTGGATCACAAAAAGTCTCTCCCTCTCCCTACCCCACACTTCTACAGCCCAGAACCTTCCCCTAATGTTCCCACTGAGATAGGCACTTTCCTCCCAGGAGGCCAGGAGCAGAGCAAGCTGAAGCAGGGATGAAGGAGGAGAGCTGAGCTGGGGGTGAGGAAAGAAATGAAGTTCCTCCTGATGGCTGGGCCTGTGGGCACATCGCAGCTGTGAGCTGCATTCTTCACTCACCCTTTACTTCAGAGACCCACGGGACTTCTCTTCTTTTTCCCAGTTGTCTCCACCCTGTCTCTCTTCAAAACTCCTCTCCTCTTGGGTTCGTCTCCACTTAGCTAAGAAGCTGGAAAAATGGAAAAAGATATAGGAATTGGGAGGTAAATTTGTGAGTGCATTTTTCTACTTCTCAAATAGTTTCATTTTAAGATGTATGATACGGTTGTAAAACACATAAATTCAGAAGAAAAGAAAAACTCTTAAAAATTTTCTTTTTGAATTTAGGGAAAGATAGGTCTTATCCTAACAATGTGGTCTCAGGGATTCTATGAGTCAGGATTGACTCGATGGCAATGGATATGGAGACGCCAAGGAGTTCCTGGGCGATGCAAATGGTTAAGTGCTGGACTACTAATTGAAAGGTTGGTGGTTCAGATCCACCACTCAGAGACTCCTTGGAAGAGAGTCCTGATGGTTGCTTCTGAAAGCTCTCAGCCTTGAAAAACCCTATGGAGTGCAGTTCTACTCTACAACACATGGGGTCACCATGAGTCAGAATGACCTCCAAAGCAACTGTTTTTTTCTGGTTTTATGGAGACACCAGCTGTTGGAATTCTTGACAGATGAGAACCCACCAAGTAGTTTAATATGAACTCAATGAAATCTCAAAATTAATCACCTGAGAATAGGTAACAAGGTGCATTGTGTAAAATTCAAAAGGTATAAATGTATATCCACTAAAAAAGTAATTCTCCCTCCTAGCTCTATCACCTAAGAATCCACCTGTTCCATTCTCTGGAAGCAACGAATGACTGTTACCATTCCCTCATGAATTCATTCAAAGATTCAACAGCCTTTTAAAAGCGTCAGGAAAGGAAAAAACAAAAGCAATATTATGGATCACCCAGTCCATAAGGGCCTTACGTTTCTAGTCTTTATCAGAAAGCAACTTTAAACCTCTCCTTCTACAGGCTTAGATTTACAAAGTTCTTGGCAGTTGTGCTCTGGTTCCTCTCCATTTGGAAGTTCTATACCCACACCATTTGTTCCCTCTTTTATTGTTCTGACATTGTTGTCATATCCAGATTAACCTCTCTGGTTCCCTGTTGTAAATCTTTTAGTTTTGAATAATCCTTGAGAGTTCATTTCCTAGGTTGGTATCTGGCTGGTGCCATCTCGTGTCCTAGATTCAGGCTGTCATCTGATGTTGTTTGTTTTCAACTGAAGGACTCCCTTTCATAATTGTTGTAAGCACGGTTTGGTTTTTACCTATTCCCTTAATTGCTGTTTATCTGGAAATGTCCTAATTTCACCATCATATTTGAATGAGAGTTTTCCAGGATATATTATTCTTGGCTGGCAATTTGTTTCTTTCAAGGTTCTGTACATGTCATCCCAATGCCTTCTTGCCTGCATGGTTTCTGCTGAGTAATCAGAGTTTAGTCTTATTGTTTCACCTCTGTATGTGCCTTTTCATTTTCCTTGAGCAGCTCTCAGGATTCTTTCTTTATCTTTGGTTTTAGCGAGCGTGATTATGATATGTCTTGGTGATTTTCTTTTGGGGTATATCCTATATGGTGTTTGTTGAGCCTCTTGGATGGTCATCTTTTCATCTTTCATGGTATTAGGGAAGTTTTCTCTTAGCAGTTCTTCAGTGGTCCTCTCTGTGTTTTCTGTTTTCTGCCCCTGTTCTGAAACTCTGATCACTGACAAATTTTTCCTTACGATTGTATCCCATGCAATTCTCAGGGTTTCTTCATTTTTCTTCATGCTGTTCTCTGATTTTTTCTCAAACAAAGTGGTATCCAAGTATTTGTCTTCAGTTTCTCTGATCCTGTCTTCCATTGTTTCAAACTTGCTCCTCAAACCTTCTGTGACACTGTCCATTTATGAAATCTTGTTGTTTATCTTTTGGATTTGTAATTGCTGGTTTTGTATGTTTTCTAGCTTTGAATTTATTTTGACATTTTGTTCCTGTAGTATTGTCCTGAATTCTTCCACTGTTTTGTCTGTCTTTTTCATGATTTTGTCTATTTTTTCCTGATTTTTGTCTGCTTTTGCCTTCAACTCTTGGATAATTCTGAATATCAGAGATCTGAATTTCCTGTCAGGTAGTTCCAGTGCTTTTTCTTCTACTGGATGGTCATCTGGTGTTTTATTTTGGATGCTTCCTGGAACCATCCTATCCTGTTTTTTCATATGTTTTGGTGTTGTCTGCTGTCTTTGGGACATTCAGTAGTTATTCTCTTCATTTATTGATTGTAGATTTGTTTGTTTCATTCAGCATTTTTGTTTTATTTGGTTATGTCTGAGCAGGTGGGCTGGGCGTTCTTTGTTGTTTGTTCATCCGTGGGCATGATACTTCTTACCACCTTGTACAATGGGCAGAGCCAGTCGCTCAGCTATGGTGCAGCAGGGCAGGTTCTGCAGAAGGGGAGGGGCTGGGATGGGTCGCTTGTGGCACGTACTGGGGCCGACATGGTGGGGCCAGGGGTCAGTGCAATACAGGTTCCGGTAGACCACGTCTGTGCTGTTTGGATGTGCGATGCTCACCACATGGTGCAGATAGGCAGGAGGGAGAGAGGAGGTTGTGATGTGTGGAGCTAAGTGGATGTGGATAAGAAGAGAAAGATGAGAGAGAAACAGGAGACAGAAAAGAAAAAAGTGCTAAGTGTGTCCACCATTGGAGAGGTAGGCTATGTGCTGGCGGCTTTCTAGCCTGACAGTGAGGCATAGGCTATCAATAAGGGACAGATATGGCAAGTGCAGGTAGGGGGACAGGAGAAACAAAAGAGGGAAGGGAGAGAGAAATAAGAAACTAGATTTTTAAAAAAAGAAGGGAGAAAAGCACATGCAGTCAGGTGGTCAGTAGAGAGGAATGGAAAGAATATATAGACAGACAAGAAACCAAGTAATGAAAAAGAAAAAAAAAAGATGCTAGGTGGATGGGAGGAAAGAAGTTAGAGAGACATAGGAAACCCAGAAAAAAAAAGAAGAAAGAGAGAAAAGGAAAGACAAAATGCCCCAAGAGAGACCACAGGAAGTAGGTCCCCAGCCAAGTGGCACTGCACAGCCTCTCAAGAAGCAGCAGAAATGGCACATCATGCCAGGTGTTCAGGAGAAGGGTAAGGAAGGGAGGTAGAGAGAGACAAGAAACCGAGAAAAGAAAAGATGAGAGAAAGAAAAAAATACAGTGACGGAGCCCACTGGTATGGTGGTGTGCAGTGGGGAAGTAGCTCCCCAATATGAGACACTGCACAGCCCATTGAGAAGGAGGAGAGATGGTGCCAGGTATTGAGGAGAAAAGAAGGGAAGGGTAGTAGAGATAGACAAGAAATCAAGAAAAATAAATAGAAAAAGAAAAAAAAAATCCCCAAGAGTGCCCACTGGCTTGACGGCACAGACTGAAGAAGTGGCTCCCACGCCGAGCAGCACAGCAGAGACCATCTAGAAGGGGCAGAGATGGCACACAGTGCCAGGGATTCAGGAGACAAGAAAAGAAGGAAAGTAGAGAGAGAGAGATGAGAAACTGAGAAATGAAGAAAAAGGAAAGAAGAAAAAAACAAATGCCCCCAGGGATCTTACTGGCATGGCAGCATGACCGGGAAGTAGTTCCCCAGATGAGGCGCTTCACAGGCTGTCAAGAAGGAGTGGAGATCACACAGAGAGCCAGGTATTCAAGAGAAAGGAAGGGCAAGAGGTGAAAGAGTGAGAAGAAACCAAAAGAAACTGAAAAAACAACAACAGCAAAAAAAAAATGGCACTGAAGGAGCTGGCTGGTGTGGGTAGGGCGAATCCAAGCAGCTAGGAGCTGTCTCCTCCCTGGCCAAATGGTGGAGGCCCAGCAGGGGGAAGAAAAGAGGGAAGTGGGAAAGCGTGTATCACCGGTTACTGGGTGCTCTGTCTCCTGCTGGGAGCTCCATGAAACTCTCTTCCTGTACTCCCTGTCCCCCATTCTTGGTGGATAAGGAGTCCAAGGTGGTGAATCTGTGCCACATTAGCTGAAAGGGGACCTCACTCTATATCTCTTCTCGCTCTCTTGTCTCTATCAGTTTCTTATCCCATTTGGTGCTTGGTTGAGTTCTTTATCTCTTCATTTGATACTTAGGGTTCCAGGATTGACGTTTTCTCTGTTTTACTTAGTTTTTTGGGTCTTTGATGTGGAGGGACGGCATGGAGCTTCTGTCTATAGTGCCATGTTGGCTCTCTCTCTCTCTAGATATACATGTATACACACACTCATATCTATATCTATATATGTATGTATATTTATGCAAGGAAAACTAGTGATTTAGCAAGTTGTGATTTAGCAATGAACAAAGTGCTAAAGAGTGTACTTGAATCTCATATTTGGCATTGGCATTGCCAAGAAAAAATACCCTAATCAGACGGAATCCAGTTGTGAAAAAGAACAAAGGAACCAGGTCACTAGCAGGCACTGCCTAGATAGCTTGTCATTTTTATTAAATTCTTCCTGCTCTACTTACCCCACCCACCCTTCCAGGGACACTGAAGGTATAAATTGGAGCTGAGCTCAGTGTGTACATCCTATCAAAGGCCATCATGAAGACAGGCATAGTTTTAGTTCTGGTGGTTTTCATCACCCTGGGGATGGAGATGGCCTGTGCTATAAGACCTGCTACCAGAGGTGAGTGTCCTGAGGGCATCCTACCTGAAAGCAGAAAAGGCTGAGTCTTGCCTTGGACCTGGGGATGGTTTGCCACAGAAGCAAACAGTGTCTCCACTGCAGAGTGGAGATTCGGTATTGGTCGGACACATTTCCTCTGACCTTCATGCATGGTTAGCCTACATGTCCTAGTCTCCTTATTAGATTGGGTTGACTCTGGTTGGATGATGGGGATAAAGAGAAGGATCTCTCCTCTAGTTAGGAGACATGCCCTGGGTGTGGGACTCCACAGGGGAGTAGCTCTGGAAAGAACCTGGGCATGTGTGGGGATGGGGAGATGGTGGCCTGTGATCACAGATAATATAATATCTTCTTATAAAGAGGTGGAAAGGAGGGAGTTAAGTCAGTGCAGGTTTCTCACCTGTGAGACACTGCAGCATTTGGAGTAAGAAGAACATCCCCCAAGGGTCAGACTGTGGAAAGAGGGGCTTCAGAGTGAGAGTGGAGCTGCGGAGGCTGAAGGAAGAATTCAGGAGCACGAAGGAAGAAACACAAGAAGCTAGAGTCCTGCCAGATTCAAGGGCTTCAGACCTCCAGCATCAGTTCTCTGTCTTAGTAACCTTTGCAAGCTGCAAAAAGGCCATTGTATGTTTCAGGGCGAGGAAGACCGGGAGTCTGTCCAGAGGTGCCAAAAAATGTTGCTGGGATTTGTGTTGAAGAATGCTCAGGTGATGAATCGTGTCCCCCAGGAATGAAATGCTGTGGCAATGGGTGTGGCCATGTCTGTCAATTTCCTGTTACCCGAGTAAGTATAAATCAGTCAAGAGTTGTCCGAGGGGGCAGACAAGTCCCCAGTGAACTTTGCTCCAAGAGAAACGGGCTGGAAGCAAGGGGCGGAAGGAATTCCGGTTGTTCTATCGAAGTTCCTCCCCTAGAAGAGAAGCTGCATCCCAGGGTAGCCCTGAGGGGCAAATTGGAGATGAGTATCCATGACCCTAGATTCACAGGATGATTATTACCAAGGATTTCTTATCCTCTTCCTTTACTCCTTACCCTCAAAGGGGCCAAGCATAGTGTTTAACTCTTCCTGGAAAATAGGTGATTCTGGAGGGAGGAGAAGAAGGAACAGAAACTCCTAGTTTACTGAGTACTTCCTGCGCCAGGCAGGCATTGTGGTGAAGTTGAGATGAAAAAATAATACCACCAGGTCTGGGAGACAAGCCCATATCAATCATTACAACCTAGTGGGATGACTGCTTTGTACAGTTTTCTAATAGGTTCTGTAGGAGCAATGAGAGCCATCATTAGCTTTGCCTGGGTGAGTTGGGAAAGTTGTCAGAGTGGAAAACATTTGAGAAGAGGCTCAGAGGATGCATAAAGTTCATCAGACAAAGCGAGGGCAGTCTGGATGAAGGAAAAAGTATGGGTTCTCCTCTGGAGATGGGAAAGTGATGATGGTGCTTAGAAGTGGAGTGTCTTGAGGGACTATAGTGGGTCATCCAAGCCAGAGTCCAAAGGACAATGAGTAGCCTGACAAAGAGATTGAATGGTAAATGTCTGGAGGTCTTTAAGCTGAGGACATATCATGATCCAATTTGTGTTTTGAAGGGTTGGCCTTGTGGCCGTGTGAGAGATGGACGGAATCTTTATTAAGCATGTCTGATGACCAGCCATGGAAGATTTCTCATGAATCCATGAATCCCATGCTTGGCATAACAGCAAGATCGCCTCCACACTCCATTCCTTGCTATTCCCTGTCCTTGGAATTGAGATCCTAGAAGATGAAGATCTAATGAGATTGTATCCAAAATAAATTGTATCTGTGGCATCATTCAGGCTGAGTCATTCTTCCTATTTAAGGATTCAAACGGACCCTCAATGGACTAGCAGTAGCATATGTGTTCACTGCAATGAGCTCCATGAAAACAAGGTACTCAGGATACCAACAAGTCAAAGACAACATCCTTCCACCTAATTCCTTTCCTCTTTCCTTACCTATATCTCCAAGCAAGGCAATGGGCATAAGAATATTTTCTCAGGCCTTCTGTGAACATGATTTTGGTCAAGCAAACAAAGTTCAGTGGCCAAGCAGCACACAGCAGACCTGTTGCAGCAGCTTTTACTGGGGGGAGACTCAGAAGGAGCAGGAGCAGGTGTGGGGATATACCATTTTAAGGCAACACAAAAGTCTAGTAGGACTGGATGCTCAACTGAAGGAGAGTGACCAAGACCCGTAGGAGGCAGGGCTTTAAGTCACATTGGTAGAGATGTTCCAGGTTTCACTCTGGAGTGACTAGAAGTCGGGGTACAATACCAATAATTGCAGGAACTTTGTCTCTAGCCTGATTGTGGCAGCTCAGCACTGCCGACAGGGAGGCACCACCACTCCCTGGTCTCAAGAATGGTCCGATCACTGCCCAGAGTTGATTGCCTGAAGCTCTCAGCACTTCAAGTTTTCTAGGAAGAGGCCAGCAAACAAAGGATCAGTCTTGCACAAGTTAACCCTTACTTCTCAGATAAAAATCCAACCAGGAAACACCTGAGAAGGAGCTTAAAAAATATATAAAGTTCACCAGAGAAAGGGAGGGTAGTCTAGATGGTGGGAAGAACGTGAGTCCTCCTTTGGAGATGGGAAGTGATGGGATATGAGCCTCTGTATTAGGGTTGACCTGTGGGACATCAGATGCTGGGCTCCAGGACGTAGTCTTTGACTCAGACTTCAGTCAGAGAATACAGCTAGGTCTCCTGAAGAGACCATGATAAAAATGATACTCTAGCTTGAACAGTACAAGTTCAATCTCCCAGAGCTTTCTTCTTACTCCTGCTAGCTTTCTACCAAGGTTCCCCCATTTAGCCTGCTGAGCTTTGATATCCCATACCTGCTTGTCCTTGTCCCTAACATTGCTCTTTTGAACTTTGGATTTGCTCTCTCTGCTGCCATGCTTTTGTTGGTAGTTCGTCTATGGATTTTTCAAGGCCCAAGCAACATCGTCTCTGATGTAGAAATGTATTTCACAGTACAGCATGTGAGGAAAGATGCTGATGTTCATGGAATTTACTGTTATTAATGTACATCCCAATGTCCAGGAGTGGTTGGTATTTTTTGTTAATGTAATGGCCTGTTAAAGATTCAGTGGTTTTGCCAAGTGTAGGAGGGTTAGGGTGCTGTCTTGTGATACGTCTATTTTCTTCCATAGCCAGAATGCACAGATCTAGCAACCAAGGGTGAGGTCATGGTAACAGATTTCATAATTTTCCCTAATCTCAAAATCCTTGTCTCCTGTTTTGGTGGACTTTGGTGTTGACTCCATTGGCTTGCTGTTGAAGAGATTTTGTATTCAAGGAAGAAATATGTCCTTCAGGGGCCATTTCAGCTTGCCATACAATCTGAGCACACAGATTAACAAAGACAGAATCATTGTTGGCTGAAATGATTGACCTAGATCAGAAAGGGGCAAAAGCTTTGCTACTACACAGTGGAGAATGGCAGAGGTGTGGGCGAGATCCAAGAGTCTCCCTTTCGCATCCATGTAGGTCGTTGTTATAAGCCGAATAATGTCCCTCCCTCCAAAGATGTCCTTGTCCCAGTCACCAACCAAACAAAAAACCAAACCTGTTGCCTGGAGTCGATTTTGACTCAGAGCCACCCCACAGGACAGGGTGGAATTGCCCCATAGGGTTTTCAAGGAACGGCTGCTGGATTGAAACTGCTGACCTTTTGGTTAGCGGCCTGCGCTCTTAACAACTGTGTCACCAGGGCTCCTCGTCTGAATATTTTACGGTAATCCCAAAGGGACTTTGGAGGTGTGATTAAGTTAAGGATCTCGAGATGGGAAGATTATCCTGGCTTATCCCAGTTTGCCCAATGTAATCACAAGGGTCCTTATAAGAGGGAGGCAGGACAGGCAGAGTCAGAAGAACAGTTGATAACAGAAGTAGAGGTCAGAGTGATGCAGGAATGTAGGCAGCCTCTGGAAGCTGGAAAAGGCGAGGAAGCAGATTCTCCCCTAGACCCTCCTGTGGGAACGCATCTCTGTAAAGGTTGCCTGGGCTCCTGGCCTCCAGAACTCTAAGATCATAAATGTATATTGCTTTAAGTCACTGTGTTTGTGGTTATTTGTTATAGTAGCAGCAGGAATGAATATAATCACTATGCCTAACAGTAAAAGTCACTGGAGACTAATGGGAACCCATATAGGCAGCACCTGCCATGACTCAGACCCCTCAAAACTAAAGGTTTGAACCACCTCACCAGGAAACATTCTGCCCAGCTGAGGGGCTTGGTAAAGGCCACAGAGATATCAGTAGGTAGTGGTGGAATCTTCATGACCAATTATGGAAATAGGTGTTCAGTCTCCCTTGTATTTTTCTGGTTCGTACTACTAGATTGTAATCTTCTCCCCCTTTTTTGTCCTTTGAAGAGAAGAGCTACACTTGCACTTACAACTGTGGAGGGGTAGCCTTATCAGACCAACTTTCCCTCTTGACAAGCATTTTGAAATTTGGATAAAATATGAAAAAGGATATCTGAAGACATTGGATGTCAAAAAAACTACAAAGACAAAGAGTAAAAGATCTGAACGAGAAGGAAAATGCATTGCAATAAAGCAGACACTCTGTGTTCTCTCCTGACTTCCCCCTAAAGGAATCTGCAAATTACATTTGTGAGGGACAAGAGACTGAGTCCAAACAGAAAGTAACGGAGAAGGTGATAAAAAGGTAAGCAGAAAATCCAGCAGTGTCATGATGCTGGTTGTTTTTGTAATATATCATCCATGATAATAGCCATTTTAGACCTTGACTCTCGAAGCCTCATTACAAAGACTTTTGGGAGACATAATTCCCTAAAGAAACAATAATACCTCTGTTAAATGGCAGAAAGACATTGTCTTTGTTTCTCAGTGCTGCTGTTTCAGAGATACCACAAACGGGTGGCTTTAATGAACAGAAATATATTTTCTCACAGTTCAGGAGGCTAGAAGTCCAAATTCAGGGCACCAGCTTTAAGGAAAGGCTGTCTGTGTCAGCTCTGGGGGAAGATCTTTGTTTCTTTCTACCTCTGTTCCTGGGTGCTTTTTGAACTTCATGTAGCATCTATGTCCTCCCTCCCCCTCCCCCAAATCGTCTGCTAACCAAAAGGTCAGCAATTTGAGTCCACCAGCTGCTCCTTGGAAACCCTATGGAGCAGTTCTGCTCTATCCTATAGGGTCAGTGTGAGTCAGAATCAACTGGGCAGCACACATAAATACACACACACACACACACACACACACACACACACACACTCAAAAACGTTAATGTAAGTAAGGCAGAGGGATGCCCAGTTGGAGTACATAGAGCTGCCAGGTGGATAACTGGTCCCCTCTCATGTGTCAGAGCAAAGAGACAACTACTGCCCCCCCTTATACATAAATCTGACTAACACCTGGGAAAAGATGGTAGGTAGGTAGCAAATGGCCCAAGCAATGGGAATCATCTGGTTTAATATACTGTATAGGGTGATCATATGTCTGATCATCCAAGAAAGCCTTATTTTATGCCTATTATTCCAACAATGTTGTTAATACCGGCCGCTTTCAATCACAAAAGTACCCTTGTTGGGATTATAAACCTCATGGTCTACCTGATAACACAGGATAGTAGTTCACCTTATCTGAGAAATCCCTTGTAAGAGAACCTGCATTCTACAATAGAAGGGAGTTCCTTCCAGGTGTGAAAAAAACAAGCATACCCTGGGTTCCTAGGGCTGGATTCTCTCAGAGCTTTTCATATATCAAACTATTGGTCAAAGTTTAAATTCCTTGAGATGGATCATTTCTGCCTGAAAACTAGTTTATCTGGTTGGGAATATGAGAGATTCACATATTCAGGACACAGGAATGCAAAATAAGACAGGCAGCATTTATTGATTATTAAATGATCAAACTGCTTTGGACACTGGTGTCAAAAAAAAAAAAAAAGGCACATTGTAGAGTACAGTACAGACCCACCCAAAAAGTTACAGTGTGTGTGACTAGTGCAATGGCAGCGATCTTTTGGAAGTTCACTGGGCGCAAGAAGGGAGTTACTAGCTCTGCCTGGGGAATTAACAAGCAGAGAGTGTAAAAGCTGGAGCTGACACAGGAGTCTGAGGCTGCCAGGTTGAGAATGGAGACAGGGCAGTGCACATAGCAAAGACAGTGTGTGTACAGCCTTGAAGATGGGAAGGGCTGGAGCCTGGGAGAGAGTTAGCTATAGTGGAAAGTCTGGGCTAGACACCAACGGCCTTGAATGCCATTCTAAGGAGGATGAATGGAAAATCACTGGAGACTTTAAGCAAAGGAAGTGACATGAACCAATCTGTATTTTAGAACTGCACCACTGTACAGGTCCAGATATCTTCAACAGTGAATTCTAGAAAATATTTAAATAAGAAATAAGACTAATCTTACATAAACTCTTTCAAGAATAGAGGCCAGAATAATAGTGATACTAAAATTTGACAGATAAATAAAGAAAAGACAGTTACAGAGCAAGATCACTCATGAGTATAACAAAATTCATCAAATAAATATTATCAAATCAAATCCAGTGATACAGATAAAGAATACTGCATCATGGTCAAGTGGGGTTTATGCCAACCATGCAAGGCTGTTGTAATATTAAAAAATTAATGACCACCTTAACAGAATAAATATGAAAAACTATATGATCGTCGTATGAGACGCAAAAAAGCATGTGATGAAAGTCAACATCTGTTCATAATAAAAACTCTCAACATGATAGAGGCTATCTACAAAAATAGCGAAGGCTTTCCCCTAAGATTGAAACAAGGCAAGGATGTTTGCTCTCACCACTTCTAGTGAACACTTTACACAAAGTCTTAGCTAGCCCAACAAGGCTAGGAAAAGAAATAAAAGGCATAAAGATGGAAAAGGAAGAAATAAACTGTCATTTGCAGATAACATGATTGCAGACATTTCCATGGAATCTACCAAAAAAACTCTAGAAGAAGCAATTTAATGAGGCTGCAGGAGACAATGTTAATATGTAGAAGTCAATTGATTTTCTATATTCTAACAATAACAATATGGGAGAATAAAATTATAAAATTCCACTTACAGTAGCATCAAAACTGTTAAATAACTAAGGAAAAATCTAATGAAAGATGTTCAAGCTTTATACTGAAAATTATAAGACATTGCTGAGAAGTGTTAAATAAATGTTGATTTATACTATGATCATACTTGCTGTTATTAGGTTCCATCGGGTTGGTTCCAACTCATAGCGACCCTATGTACAGCACAGCAAAACACTGCCTGGTCCTGGGCCATCCTCACAATTGTTGTGCTTGAGCCCATTGTTGCAGCCACTGTGTCAATCCATCTTGTTGAGGGTCTTCATCTTTTTTGATGACCTTCTATTTTACCAACCAAGGACTGGTTCCTTCAGTTAATGTGTCCAAAGTACTTGAGACAAGTGTCACTCTCCTTGCTTCTAAGGAGCAATCTGGCTGTACTTCTTCCAAGAGAGATTTGTTCGTTCTTCTGGCAGTCCACAATTCAAAGGCGTCAGCTGTTCTTCGGTCTTCCTTATTCATTCTCCAGTTTTCCCATGCATAGGAGGTGACTGAAAACAACATGGCTTGGGTCAGGTGCACCTTAGTCTTCAAGGTGACATCTATGCTTTTGAACACTTTAAAGAGGTCTCTTGCGGCAGATTTGCCCAGTGCAATGTGTCATCTGATTTCCTGACTGCTGCTTCCATGGGCATTCGTTGTGGATCCAAATAAAATGAAATCCTTGATAACTTTGATCTTTTCTCCGTTTATCATGATGTTGCTTATTGGTCCAGTTGTGAGGATTTTTGTTTTCTTTATGTTGAGGTGTAATCCATACTGAAGTCTGTAGTATTTGATCTTCATCAGTAAGCGCTTCAAGTCCTTTTCACTTTCAGCAAGCAAGGTTGTATCATCCGCATATCACAGGTTGTTAATGAGTCTTCCTCCAATCCTGATTCCCTATTCTTCTTCATATAGTCCAGCTTCTCAGAATATTTGCTCAGCATACAGATTGAGTGAGCGTAGTGAAAGGATACAACCCTGACACACACCTTTCCTGATTTTAAACCAGGCAGCAACCCCTTGTTCTGTTCGAACAACTGCCTCTTGACATGTACAGGTTCCTCATGAGTACAATTAAGTGTTGTGGAATTTCTATTCCTCCCAGTGTTATCCATAATTTGTTATGATCCACACAGTTGAATGCCTTTGCATAGTCAACAAAACACAAGTAAGCATCTTTCTGGTATTCTCTGCTTTCAGCCAGGATCCATCTGACATCAATAGTGATAACCCTTGTTTCACTTCCTCTTCTTAATCTGGCTTAAATGTCTGGCACTTCCCTGTTGATGTACTGCTGCAGCTACTTTTGCATGATCTTCAGCAAAATTTTACATGTGTGTGATATTAATGATACTGTTGGATAATTTCAGAATTTGGTTGGATCACGTTTCTTTGGAATAGGCATAAATATGGATCTCTTCCAGTCGGTTGGCCAGGTAGCTGTTTTTGAAATTTTTTTGCATAGGTAGGTGAGCACTTCTAGCACTGCATCTGTTTGTTGAAACATCTCAGTTGGTTTTCTGTCAATTCCGGGAGCCTTGTTTTTCACCAACGCCTTCAGTGCAGCTTGGAGCTCTTCCTTGAGTACTATCGGTTCCTGATCATGTGCTACCTCCTGAGATGGATGAACAGTGACCAATTCTTTTTGGTAGAGACTCTGTGTATTCCTTCCATCTTCTTTCAATGCTTTCTGCATCATTTAATATTTTCCCCCACAGAATCCTTCCATATTGCAACTGGAGGCTTGAATGAAAACTCTATTCCAACAAATTTGAAAACCGAGAGGAAATGAACAAATTTCTAGAAACACACTACACACTTAAACTAACACAAACTGAGGTCAAAAATCTAAACGGACCCATAATAAGAGAGAGATTGAAAAGGTAGTTAAAAAAAAAAAAAACAAAACCTCCCAACCAAAAAAAAAAGGACATGACCTAGATGGTGTCACTAGAGAATTCTACCAAACATTCAGAGAAGAGCTGTGCTACTCAAACTATTTCAGAACATAGAAAAGGAAGACATACTTCGAAATTCACTCTATGAGCCTAGGATAAATAACCCTGATACTAAAACCAGGCAAGAACACCACAAAAAGAAATTACAAACCAATATATCTCATGAATACAGATGCAAAAATTCTCCACAAAATTCTAGCCAAAAGAATTCAGCATCACAGCTATGCAAGGATGGTTCAACCTTAGAAAATCAATCAACGTAATCCACTACATAAATAAAACAAAAGAAAGGAATCACATGACTACGTCAATCCATGTAGAAAATGCATTCAATAAAGTCCAACACCCAATCCTGATAAAACTCTCCATAAAATAGGAATAGAAGGGAAATTCCTCAACATAATAAAAGGCATCTATACTAAACCAATAGTCAACATCATTCTTCATGGGGAAAGACTGAAAACATTCCCCCTGACTACAGGAACAAGACAAGGATACTGTTTATCACCACTCCTATTTAACATTGTGCTGGAAGTCCTAGCTAGAACAATAAGGCATGAAAATAAATAAATAAATAAAGGGTATCCAAATTGGTAAAGAAGAGCAAAACTGTCCTTATTTGCGGATGATATGATACTAGACACAGAGAACCCAAAAGATTCCACCACACAATTACTGGAACTAATAGAAAGATTCAGAAGAGTAGCACGATACAAGATAAACATACAAAAAGCAGTTGGATTCCTATACACCAATAAAGAGAACAACCAAAAGGAAATCAGGAAAGAAATACCATTTATAATAGCCACTTAAAAAATAAAATATCTAGGAATAAATCTAACCAGGGACGTAAAAGACCTATGTATCTCACAACATGGATGAATCTGGAGGACATTATACTGAGTGAAATAAGTCAATCACAAAAGGACAAATATTGTATGAGACCACTATTAGAAAACCTCATGAAAAGGTTTACACACAGAAAGAAACAATCTTTGATGGTTACCAGAGAGGGGATGGATGGGGAGGGAAGAACACTAAATACACAATAGATAAGTGGCAACATTGGTGAAGTGTAAGACAGTACACGACCCTGGGGATGTCAGCACAACGTGATCAAGGCAAGGTCATGGAAGCTTCATAGACACATCCAAACTCCCTGAGGGAACGAATTATTGGGCTCAGGGCTGAGGACCATGGTCTCATGGGACATCTAGCTCAACTGGCACAACATAGTTTCTAAAGAAAATGTTCTACATCCTACTTTGGTGAGTAGCGTCTGGGGTCTTAAAAGCTTGTGAGCGGCCATGTAAGATACTCCACTGGTCCCATGCCATCTGGGGCAAGGGAGAATGAAGAAAACCAAAGACACAAGGGAAAGATTAGTCCAAAGGACTAATGCACCACAGCTGCTACAGCCTTCACCAGACTGAGTCCAACACAACTTGATGGTGCCCTGATACCACCACCTATGGTTCTGTCAGGGAGCACAAGAGAGGGTCACAGACAGAGCTGGAGAAAAATTTAGAACAAAATTCTAATTCACAAAAAAAGACCAGATTTACTGGTCTGACAGAGGGACTGGAGAAACCCCAGGAGTATAGCACCTTGTCACCCTTTTAACTCAGTACTGAAGTCACTCCTGAGGTTCACCCTTCAGCCAAAGATTAGGCAGGCCCTTAAAACAAGACGAGAATAAATGGGCACACCAGCCCAGGAGCAAGGACAAGGCAGGTGGTGACAGGAAAGCTGGTAACGGGACTCAAGGTTGAGAAGGAGAGAGTGTTGACACATTATGAGGTTGGCAACCAGTATCACAAAACATTCTGTGTATTAACTGTTTAATGAGAAGCTAATTTGCTCTGTAAACCTTCATCTAAAGCATGATTTAAAAAAAAAACCCTCCAAATTCACTGAAATCAAAACAGCCTGTATTGGTTCAACAACAGACACATAGACTAGTGGAGTAGAACTGAGAACTCAGAATTAAGCTCAGCCATCTATGGAGAAAAACGCAAGGATGTCTCTTTAAGAACTAAGGTGCACCTGACCCAACCCATGCTGTTTTCAATTGCCTCATATGCATGTGAAAGCTGGACAAGGAATAAGGAAGACTGAAGAAGAATTGATGCCTTTGAATTATGTTGTTGACAAAGAATATTGAACATAACCATGTACTGCCAGAAGAACAAACAAATCTGTCTTGGAAAGAGTACAGCCACAATGCTCCTTAGAAGCGAGGATGGCAAAACTTCATCTCACATACTTTTAAAGATGTTATCAGGAGGGATCAATCCCTGGAGAAGGACATCATGTCTGGTAAAGTAGACGGTCAGCGAAAAAGAGGAGGCCCTCAATGAGACGGATTGACACAGTGGCTGCAACAATGGGCTCAAGCATAACAACGATTATAAGGCCGGCGCTAGACCGGGCTGTGTTTCATTCTGTTGCCCATAGGATCGCTACGAGTTGGAGCTGATTTGAGAGCAGCTAACAACAACAACAACAACATCTGCGGACAACTGGTTTTTGACAAGGGATCAAAGTCCATTCAGTGGGGCCTAAATAGCCTCTTTTATAAATGGTGCTGGCAAAAGTGGATATCCACCGGCAGAAAAATGAAACAGGACCCATATCTCACACCACACACAAAAACTAACTCAAAAGGGATCAAAGACCTAAATATTAAACCTAAAACCATAAAATTTCTGGAAGACAACAGAGGGAGAAAACTGCAGGACCTAATCTTTTGTAAAAATAGGATAATAAATATTACAATGAATGTACAAATAGAAGAAGACAAAATAGATTATGGGACCTGATAAAAATTAAAAACTTATGCTCGCTAACAGACTTTATTAAAAGAGTAAATAGACAACCTACTGACTGGGGAAAAAATCTTTGGAAACAATTTATCCAGTAAGGATCTAATCTCTAAAATCTATAGAAACTGCAACAACTCAACCACAAAAAGACAAAGAACCTAATCATAAAATGGCCAAAGGACATGAAGAGAGCCTTCACCAAAGAGGACATTCAAGCAGCCAACAAACACATGAAAAGATGTTCACAACTATTAGTCCACAGAGAGATGCAAATCAAAACTACAGTGAGATACCATTTTACCCCAACTAAAATGATACTGTTAAAAAAAACAAAAAACAGGTAACAACAAACGTTGGCAAGATTGTGGGGAGATTGGAACCTTTATCCATTGCTGGTGGGACTGTAAAATGGTACAACCACTATGGAAAATGATACGGTGCATTCTCAAAAACTAGAACTACAACTACCTTATAATCCAGTAATTTCAACACTTTGAAGTGTTGAAAAGCACAGATGTCACCTTGAAAACGAAGGTGTGCCTGACCCAAGCCATGCCGTTTTCAATTGCCTCATATGCATGGGAAAACCGGGCAATGAATAAGGAAGACCGAAGAAGAATTGACGCCTTTGAATTGTTGTGTTGGCGAAGAATATTGAATATAGCATGAACTGTTAAAGGAATGAACAAATCTGTCTTGGAAGAAGTACAACCAGAATGCTCCTTAGAAGCAAAGATGGCGAGACTATGTCTCATATACTTTGGACAAGTTTTCAGGAGGAATCAGTCTCTGGAGAAGGACATCATGCTTGGTAAAGTAGGGGGTCAGCAAAACAAGAGGAAGACCCTCAATGAGATGGATTGATACAGTGGCTGCAAGAATAGGCTCAGGCATAACAACGATTGTGAGGATGAAGCAGGATGGGGCAGTGTTTCATTCTGTTGTACATAGGGTCGCTATGAGTCAGAACTAACTCCACAGCACCTAACAACAACAACATGATCCAGTAATCCCACTCCTAGGTACATACCCTGAAGACCTAAAAATAATGACACAAACAAACATATGCACACCTATTTTTATTGCTACTTTATTCACAATAGCAAACAAATGGAAACTACCCAAGTGCCCATCAGCAGGTGAATGGATAAGCAAATTGTGGTACATACATACAGTGGACTACTAGGCAACCATAAAGAACAATGAATGAGTCCACGAAACATACTATAACATGAGTGGACCTGGAGGTCATAATACTAAGTGAAATAAGCCAAGCATATAAGGATAAATATTGTATGTCCCTCTTTTATAAGAAGACAAGAATAGATAAATATGGAAAGACCACTGTTCATCGATGGTTACCAGGGACAGGAGGGGGTGGGAAAGTACGCTCTATATCATACAGACTAGTTATTTTTGATGCTGGGAAAAGTGGCACTGAGTGTGGATGTAGTAAGCACAGCATAACCAAAGTAAAAGTGAACGTTTGAGCCCATATGGATCAGTATAGGCAAACTGGTATGAAGGTAGGTGCAGGTGTGTACACAGGCGAGAAGAGATAGAAGTCTATAGGTATGTGTAAAGGCAAATACGTGGGCACATATATGCATAGAAGACCCAAATACAGATGGGAAAACGCCACTGGGACAGAACTTGCCTGCTCCAGTTTGGGCTTTACAGAGAACAGGATAAGATGGATCTGAGTAGGAAGTGACTGTCCTGAGTGGGGAGCGTGGCAGTGGGAGTGAGTCAGAGCATGGTCAGTGGCTGCCACATCAGGACACACACTTTTGGCCACTCTCTGCAAAGATGCTGAGTGGTTTTGTTTTTGTTTTTTTTCCTTATAATGTGAGTAGTTTTGAGGAAAAATAAGAACTATGTGGTTAGTGGACCCTTATAATTACTTCATTCAGGGAGGCAGCAAGGTGTGCTAGAAAGTGTCCTGCTATGGAGCTGAAGAGATCAGCTTTGCCATTTATTAGCTGCCCGGTATGGGATTAGCACGTCACCTCTTTGAGACCCAGTTTTCATATATTTGAAATAAGGATAACATTATAAAATTATAATCTGAAAAAGATATTGTTACGGTTAAATCCTAAGTGTGAGATTTATGAGTATTTCCACCTCATCTACTCCAAGCAGGGCTGCCATGTTTGGGTGAGTCATGTACTGAACAGTGATAACCAGTAGATGGCGGAATGGAGCCTAAATCCGGAGCAGGCTTTGCTCCTGAGCTGGGCTTCTGCTTTCCCCTGAAAGTGGAGGGAGACACAAACTTCAGTGTAAACTGGGGTATACTCCTCCTGGCATCACCATGTGCAATGCGATCGCAGTGGCTTCAGGAAGGGGGTAAGAGGAATCATGTCAAGATAAGCAAAAGGAAAAAAAGCATTTGCTGGTTCTTCAGTGTCTTCATCTGTAAAATGAGGTCATAATACCTGTATCATAAAAGGCTCTGAGCTTAAATAAAATAACGTATTTGAAAAGACCTGGCACAGATGGGTTGCCAAACATGTGTCTTTTCATTCTCTTCCAACTCTGGCCAATGCCAACTTATTGCAAAGGATTGTTCAAGCTTTCCCCTAAAAGAAGTAGCTAGTTCACACACATACTTGAGATTGTTTTCCCAGTGTATGTGATTGATTTAAAGCTATTAACTTCTATTTCTCCAGTTGTTATGTAGGGTATCCGAGGAAGTAGCACTGCTTAAAGCCACGTGGTCTCTGGGTGTTTATGATATTTTTAGTATTGCAGAGGTGGGTATCCGGGCATCAAAGCAGTCTTGTACAAGTCTTGTACTCTTACAGCATTTCCAGAAAAACCAGAGAAGACAAAACAAAGACCTATTTTCTGTTGTTTTTTTTTTTCCCTTTCAGCCCTCTACTCACACTTGTTCAGGTATGAGTCTGTGGACGATGATTCGAATTACAGTTACCAGAGCAGTTTTCTTCTGTCCTTTGGCATCTAAGTGTTTTTTCTGAGTCAGGTTTATCTGCTTGATTCTACCCTCAGGGTTTGTTCCCAGGCTACTCCTCAGCCACTTCTCTAAATAGATCTGGAGCAGGCTGCATACCTGGGAACTGACTCCCAGGTGTACACAGATTATTTACTGAGTGCCTGCTATATACCACCATCACCCAGATGTGTCTGATGTTCTGGAGAGATAGCCAGCCCCTGATGGTCTGTGTGCATGTTTCAATTTGCTCAGTGGGAAGGTAGGCTGCCTAGAAAATACATGTCCATCTGAGTCCTGAAATGGGGGGAGGTGAGGAAGTGGAGAGCCTGCTCACTAGGCCCGTGGTCTATTCCTGAGCTCTGTGGAGACTGGGGCATTCTCTCTAAGCCATTCTGAAGCTAGAACACTGGGGCTGTGGGGACCACAGTGCCATTTTACAGTGTTGGCAATAAGGAGAAAGTGCCCAGGGAGAAAGTGCCCTGGGAAAAAGTGACTGCTGACTTTCCATACTCAAGAGACCTTGAAGGATCAGACCATGGCTGGGAAGCCAGAATGGCAGAAGATGAAGGGTTTGTTCATGATCAAAGGAGGCAAATCCATGGAAATACCTGGGAAGGTTGGAGGCAGAGATGGAATGGAAGACTCTGCAGAAGAATGATCAGCAAGCCAAGTGCAGTGCAGGGTTATGCATAGTGCTGCAGAGCCTGCATATTGTAGAACACCAGGGGGCGCCATTCCCATGGACTACAAAGTATTAGATGGGGAGTTCAGCCATGCAGCTACCCTAAAACTATGGGGATACATGCTAATGACTTCATTCCCCCATGCTAATGACTTCATTCCCCCACCAGAAGGGGAGGTCTGGGACACCGAGGTTGTGCTCTTGTGCTATACAATGTGGTAGGAAAGGAAAGGAGAACCAAGTCCGAAGGACTTCCGGCTTCAAATTTAGCCCTCCAAACCCAGGGAGGGAAAGTGAGATGGTATATACTTGAGCTCGCACAGCTTAACAAACCACCAGTTAGTGCTCAGTTATTGCCCAGGTTAGCCTGTTCCAGTCACTAGGTAGAGAGGACTTCCACCCCACAGCGTTTTATGATTTGCAATTCAGAGATATCCTGGCTACTCCGAAACCTGCATCTTGAAAGGCCAAAGTACCAAATTTTCATAGAACTGCTTAAAAGTCCCCATCCATATCTCAAGCTCTCAGAAAGACACAAACATAAATGACAGACAAGCGAGCTGAAGCAGGTCATTCACTGCCTGAACTCCATTACTTCCTTGACACAGTTTTGCCGAAGGTTCAACCCTACAACCGGGAGGAAATCATTACCTACAGCTTAGGTGTCTGCCCCTGGCATTCTGCCTCTGACATTCTCAGGCTTCTTATGACGGGAAGGTAGTAAACAGAGCTGCCTTCCTAGCAATTGACTCAGGGTCAATTCCATGTACTGAGTGGGACTCTGGAGCCAGAGCTCTGGATCTTGGCTAATGCAGTTAACGGCTGTGTAACCACAGAAAGTTACACATCATGAGCGCCTGGCTCTTTATAAAGGTTAGGTAAATATCGGATCCTTTCCCTCTAAATGAAATCCTATTCTCAGAATATATTTACTATCTCTGCTATGGCCAATCGACTTCCTTCCAGAGCAGTGACCCTACAGAACTCCAGGTAATTAAGTGCCCTACTGATCTGTAGACCTGAAAGCTATGCATGCTGGGGTATGAGAGGTTTCATCTCCTTGCGCTCAAGAAGAAAGATTTCTGCATAACCTTTATTCTAATAAGGTGAGTTGCATAAGGTAAGAAAACGACCTTCAGTCTCACAGCCTAGGGAGGAGCTGTATCACCAATGACTTTACAGAGAGAAGGGTTCTTTCTCCCCTTCACTGAGGGAGCAGAGTGATAGGAGTGAGCACAGGTGACTTAGCCTAGAGGATATCAGTAGGGAAGGCCCTGGAGGGCAGAACATCGTCTTTGCCCTCTGGGCATTCCCAGCACCTGGTGTAGAGCCCTGCCCAGGTTGTACTCAGTTTGTACGCTCTAGTTAAGGTGATGCAAGTTGTAAGAACTCCTGCACACATCACAATTTGTAACAATGACCTAGACTGGAGGGTTAAGCAAGAGTTTATTCAGAATGAAGTTTTAATAAAAGGAACCACCCTACAATTCTACCTGAAATCCTCAGAAATAAAACATTCAAACCAGAGTCATTGTTGGCTCTCATCGTCCAGTGCTGTGGTTCCAGGAGTAGAGAACAACAAGGAATGGACCATAGAAGAGTGACTCCGCTCCTGGGCATGGAGACCTCAAAGGACTTTTCTGGAGTGAGTCACTAGGCAAGGTTGGAGGGATCTCATCAATCATTCACGGCCACCAGAGATGCTGTTCTGAAATATGGATTTGGTCGTTGAACCTCCCGTTTGACCATCCCCAGTAGATTCTCATCTACCTTACTCAGCACAACGAGGCACTTCAGAATTGACCTTTGAAAGGCTCCTCTTGTCCCACTACCCCAGTGCACCATGCCATCCCTAAGGCCGTTCCTGCTACCAGGAGCTCCCACCCGCAACCTGGTGATCTCAGTCTCGGGGCTCTAGCACCAGTTCACATAGTTCATACCACCTAAACATTGTTTCAGCTTCCCCAGGAAAGGTTAGTAATTCCCTTCTTGCTCCCACAGAACTTCGCACAAATCTTTGCCATAGCATTGGGTAAATTATGTTATAATTATTCATATGGGTCTGTCTTCCTGAGCTTGGCTTAGATATGTCCTACTCCAGCACCAAGCACAGTGCCTGGTGTTGACCAGTGCTCAATGAATGTTCACTTGCTCTTTATTTTATACCCCCACCCCACTCCCAGCACCAATCCACTTCCTGCCCCCACCAAGCAGAAAGGATCTATCTCAAGGATTTTGGGATTTTTATCATTGTTTGGATGAGGATTCTTTGTCTTGTGTTAGGTAGAAAATTCCAGTTCTCCTGTCATTTGCTACCAACTACTTTTTCCCAGAAGGTATGCAGACTTCTGTGTGCTAAGGGCAGGTGGGTGTTCCTTTTGCCTGTCAAAATGAGAGGGGGCCGGCCCTCAACCCCTGAGCAGCTCATCGTTCCCTTATACTTACTTTTTATCTATCTATGTATCTACCTACCTATTTATATTATTGTAAAAAATATATTCACTTCTTGAACAGCGACTTCACACAAAAATCCACACCCATTGCTACAGCATTGCTGAAGCACAGGACAGTGATTATCTTCAGTGCACATTACAATGCAAAGACTATAGATTCCATTCAGTACTTTTGGACAGGTCTCTGATCTTCCGTGTCCCTGGAATACATGACAATTGTTCTAAAATCAAGGCTGGTCACACAGACAGCATGAGATCAGACTCTGAGAAGACGATACAAGGCTGAGGCCACTCAGGCCCCAACAGCCTTTCACTATTTCCCCTTTTCCAATTCGGAATTTACTGATACCATCCTCTACCCAGGGCCCTTCAGCTTCACATTCTTACTTTCTCCTCACAGTCCCCTTCCCCACTGTGGTCTTGCCCATGGGAGAATATTCTTCCACAGAGAAGCCCCAGGGTCCTGAGAGAAGCAAAGCCTGCCTCAGTATTTCTCCATGACAATTTTGAGAACAGATTACGAGATGTGGAACTGAAGAAGCAGTCAGCTTCTCCCAACACCATTTCAACCATATGTATATCCAGGATCCCATGTATCTGTGAGACTCAAAAGGAGTCCATACCTCTCACTGGAGGGAGCTCTATACTCTTCCTCAAATACACAAACTGTAACAAAACCTCATTTAATCTGTGCAGAAGCTTGGAAAGGGAATGGATCTAAGGAATTGAATATCACAGTTGAAAAATTTTCATCATCTGCTATGGATATTACTGCCTAATTCCTTGGGATTCCTGTGTACAAGTCAACCCTAGGTCAAAGGCTAGGTTCCCATCTTGTATCTCCCCAAAGACTGGCTCCTGGAAAGCCCTCAGCAGAGTGACCTGTTATGACAAGACTGTAAGCCGGGACACCTCCATTCCCAAGGTGAGGAAAGCTGCCAGGACTGAGGTGGTGCCCAACCTCATGTTGGTAATCAGTGTGGTGCATGCCAGAATCCAGCCCAGTTTATAATCTCTTATCATATGAGAATGAGGCTGGGCTGAGGGTGAGAGTAACAGTGATATCAAGGAGCTTCCAGGAGTTCCATGTGGTAACCTGACTCCTTTATGCTGTTTCACTGTGGAGGGAGAATTTTCTGTCGTTCAAATGCCTGTCTGTAGAGATACAAATACACATTGGTTTATAGTTGGAAAAAGTTCTCAGCTAGTTTTCTTATCAGTTTACTGTCATCTGACACAAATTTTCCTTGTGCTTTTGAAGATTATGTTCAAGAAATTTCTTTTAAGTGAGTGTCCCAACTGAGGGTCTAACCATGTTTATTGTCATGCCCCCCAAAGCCGATTTCAGCATTTTATAAATAAATCACACACATACACACACACACACACACACACACACACACTAGCTCCGGGATCTTCCATTTCTAATTCCAAAGATAGCTCATCCACCATTCCCTTTGCCCTAATTAATGTGCTTATATACTTAGGGATATAGCCCTGGTTCTTGGTCTGTGTTTGGGGATCTGAAGGGTACTTTTTGAATAGATGGTTATCAAACCTAAGAGCTAATTAATTAGAAATCTTGTCTGTCCTTCCAAACAGAGACTTGTTAAATAATCCTGGATTAAAATAAAAAGTGTTGATTTTCTCGCAGATCCTGTAGGGTTCTGTGCCTTAGGGCATATACCTCAGTGAGAAGGTTGTCCTGAAATGAGACATTGTGTTCCAACTCCATATCCTATGCTTCCATTCTGAACTATTCACCATTTCCACATGCCGGCACAACCTGCTCATGCACCTGTCCCTTACACATTGAGGTTTCCTTAAATGAGTATTGCAGACGAGGTGCCTGGAAAAAAGCCAATCTTCTGTATAAACTGGGACGAGCTATTAAGCATAATGGTTACTGATTTTTATTGGTTTATTTGTTCTCTGGGCATCTTTTTGTTGTTGTTCTTTTCTCAACCACTTTGCAAAGGGTGGACATGGCTGCAAGAGAATAAAGCTTTTGGCTCGTACCACATAAAGAAAAAGCTCTTTGGAGGCCTGTGATTTCTTTCTGAGAGTCAAACACTAATTTAGGATTAAGAAACAAACTTTGGAAGGCCTTCCTTCCCAGGTGATACCTTTCTACAATGATCAGTGTCACAAACTTTCAGAAGGGTCAAAACCAGAGCAAGAGGGTAACCCAAGCCCAAAGACACAATTTCCTTTCACTTTATACAGTGGTATGGAAAGGAATAATTCTTGCCTGAATGGCATTCCAAAGAGGCAAATCAAATAATTACATAACAAGGAACCCATCCAGCACTAATGACCGAAGACCAGACAAGTTCTGGAATGACATCAAGGACCTTATACAAGAAGAAAGCACACAGTGGGTATTAGTTAATTCTCTTCCCCTCATGAATATGGCCGCCAAAACCCAGGGACCATGAGTCTGGTGAATCTGTATGCACCATTTTCATAACAGGTATTTTAGTTTATGAAATGCCTCTTGAGGGTGTAGCCACAAATGTGACTCAATCCCAATGACTTCTAGTCTCTGAGTCTCTCTAGTCCATAATACAAATTCTCAGGAGGGAAAAAATCAGATTGAATCAAAGGTCTATATCTGGATAATTTATCTAATGTCAAAGAGTCAAGTGTCACTTCTTAAAAATATGGTCACTTAGGCTTTTCCCAAAAGAGAGAGTGTTATTGTGAGCCTTATACCCAGCTGAAGAGGACTCTACTACATTTCACCTCTGGACTGCTGGCAATTTGCATTCACATATGCACACACACACACACACACACCCCACACACTACACACACTTTTCTATATATCTTAAGATAGCCCCCAACCCAATCCACTTCCCAGATACAACCACCAACACACCCAAATCCCCCCAAAAGAGAACCCAAATACTCGTCCTCCTGCTCTATTTAGTGGGGTGTCCTGGGGCCACTTTTCTCGGAGCGCAGTTTCTCTGAAAAATTTCCATTACTCCTCCATTTCTATTCTGATCTGATCTTTATAGCTATAAATTCTGCAACCTTTAGAATAAGTAGTAAAATTTTCCATGATCACCAAATCAACAAATATACAATAATGGGTTAAAGAAAAAGAAAATAAAAATATATTGTTGACAAATATTCTATTTAAAAATGAAAAATAAGTGATAGATGTTACAGTCCAGCACAAAGCAGAGAAATATAAAGGGAAGATAGCATCCTTATTTTGCAAATAGTTACGCGGCTTCCTCCAACATCCAGTCAAGTTTTCCGAGCCTTCACAAGAATCTCAACAGGACAGAATTGTTACCGGGTGTGGTGAATCAAACCCTCAGTTCTGAAGGTTCTGAGTCATTTGGAAGTACTGCCTGTGGGAAGTTGCACGAATCTTCCACTAACTTCTACTTGTGGTGGCCGAAAGTATTTCAGAGACACATCTGTGTTCCGTACATACTGCTTCCAGTCCCCATTGTGACCAGTAACATTTTTTGCTTCTGCCTGTCAAAGACAATCACTGCAGCCAATACTGTAACCTTCTCTTTTGAAATGTATATACTTACATGTGACACAGCAGTTAAAATAGCAACAGAGGTCTTGGAGAATGGGGTACTTTGAGAAGTGCTACTGTGATCTCTACTCCTTGATTCCTAGAATTGTGCTACCAACTTTGAGAGAACAGACATTAATTTAGAAGCTATGCTTTACGTACAATGAGCCCCCATTCTCTCACGGTGTTGTCCCCTTCTTGATGCCTTAGCTGAATCTTAATAGGTCATTCCATTGTTCTATAGCACCAGCTACTGCTGGATAAAAAGGTACATGTTAAAAACAGTGACTTCAGAGAACAGTAGCGTGCTGCCTTACCGCATATTTCACTGTCAGATGAGCTTCTTAGCCAGAGGCAATTTGCTTGGGATCCTGTGGTGGTAGAAAAGGCCATGGCTGGTGGTGCGGGTGCAAGCAGGACAGCCAGCAGAACAAAGCCGGAACCTGCATTGTCATGTGTGTTTTATTTCTCTCTGTTGCCAGTGAAGGACAGATGGCTTTACAGGGTTTCAAACTGTGCAATAAAGAATTAACCTTGCTCAAAGAAATGTTTGGTCGTTTGCCCCTGGTTCCTGGGAGGTAACCTCTAAGCCCTTGGAATAAACTACCTGATGAGAGTGTCTTTGTTTACCTGGGGGCCTTGGGCCATGGCCGATTGTCAGTATGATTTATGATGAAGTCTTGGGCCAGGCAGTATCACCTCGACCTCTGGAGAGGCTGGTGGCTAAGGTCAGCCACACAGGTGGTCAACTAGTCTACCCTCACAACGCCCAATAAAACTGCACACCAAGGCTTGGATTGGCTTCCCTGGTCGACAATACCCTATGCCTACTGTCACACATCATTGCTGGGAGAGGTAAGCACTATCTGCAAGGCTCCACTGGGAAAGGACAGCTGGAAGCTCCGTGCCTTGTCATTCTTGGTGCATGTGCCTCTTCCCTTTGCCGACTTCAATCTGTATTCTCTTGCTGTAATAAACTATAACTCTGAGTATAATGACCTTTTCTAGTTCTACGGGTTCTTCTAATGAATTACTGAACCTGAGAGCAGTCTTTCGGACCACAGTGATTGCACAAACAGATAGCGGAAGAGCTGAGAAATCACATGGCATTCAAGAGTGTAACATTTGGACATAAAAGGAACCTGTGCCATTGTATGTTGTTATCATACTTATTTTATGAGTAGACATTGCGAATATCTGGAAATCAGAAATACTAACTTTCAAGAGTTCATTAGCTGAAGAGTAGTAGTAAGTATGCAACCGACAGTTTTTCATTAACAAGTACTTGTTTAAGTTTCTTGGTGTTGAATTTGGAGGTGCTCTATTGGATTGATCAAATCCCTGAAATAACCAGTGATCTGTAAGAAAGACAAAAACTGATAATGGGGAAAAAAAAAAACGGGTCCAATTTTCAATTAACATAAAAACACACAAATAACATCTTTCCACTAACAAACACAATATTGGCAATTTAATTTCAGGAAAAAATCTTCAGCGATATTAAATATTGTTATTTTCCATTGTTTTAGTGATGTAGTTTTATTTGTATTTAACTGGTAATTTGTTTTGGCTTTGTATTTCCATAGAAGCTTATAATCATCAGGAGTTTATGCCTATTTTCATCTTCATGCATATTTAATTTCAATGACAATTAAAACAATTTACATTTACTCTAGCTGACCTTAAGAATTTGTTTTCCATTAAAAGGACCTCATTTATGTGGGCTCCTGATTTGCATTCTCACTCTCCTTGTCTAGCCTCACTGCCACCCCTGTCATTTTTACCTCCTGGGAATATCCTTTCCTTTGGCAAAAGACTCTTTGCTTGATATTTGTGCACTTCACAAGTCTTTTTGAATGTTTTTCCCCCGGAACCAACTTGCTGTTTATTCTAAAAAAGTATTATATTCTCCACCTCTTGAAATGCTTGCAGCATTTTCATTGAGAGTTGTTTTTATTTTCAGCTTCTGCAGAAATACTAGCTTCCAGATTTCAGCCTTGGCCTCCTGGACACAGCTGCCCAGAGCCCTCACAATACACACAGGCTTTGCCCAACTCTCTTTTGCCTCTGGCTCTTAGTGTTCTTTTGTGTATTTGCCTTCATGAGCCTTTAGCACTTTAGGATGAGAAGGAGGCAAGCCCTCCTGCTGGAGGGACCACAAGGGTACAAATGTGGCAACATGTAGATATTATTAATGGCTTCCCATTCCTAAGCACTAACCTTGTGATAGGCTCTTGATAAGCTTTAACATTTTTATTACTTTTTCACTTAACCAACAACAACCTCATCAGGGTGAAACTATTATTTCCATTTTTTAAATGAGAAATTTGAACCTTAGAAAACGTTGGAAAGTTGACTATGACAGCCAAGATAGAAAATACCAGAGCCAGGACTTGAACTCTTACCTATGTGACTCCAAAGGCATGCTTATGGCCCAGTGTGGCATGGCTTTATTATCATAATTGAGGCATGGCCTTGGGATGCTGCTCTAACAGATACCTAAAATGTGGAAGCAGTTTTGAAACTGTGAATGGATAGAGGCTGGAAGAGTTTTTAAAGTGCCTAACAGTAAAAGCCAAGATTGCTTTGAAGAAACTGCTGGTGGAATTATGGACATCAAGGACAACAGTGGTGAGGATTCAGAAGGAAGTGAGGAGAACTGTTACATGGGAGATGGCGCAGACAACGAGCAGCAGCAGCAGAAAAACGGCAGCAGCAGAGAAATGGCAGCAGCAGAGCCAGGAGACCTGTGACAGACAGCTCTGGAGCCGACCAACAGAAGGAGAGAGCTGAGCGCTTTTGCGCAGGAGGCTTCTTGGTGGAGTGGGGTGATTCCAAGCACTTATTGGTGGAGCTAGGCTTGCCAACCCTTGGAGCAAGAGAGCTGAGTGCCTTCCAGCAGAAGTTTACTGGCAGAGTGGGGTGCCTCCAGGCACTTATCTGTGGATCTACAGAGCTTTGGAACACTTGCCCCAGCAGGGCAGAGGCAGGTGCTGGGGCCAGGGCCAAGAGGCCAAAGAACCAGGACGCAGAAACTGAAGAGACAAGGAACGTAAGAATCAGAGCTGCCTCATTCTCAAAGGGTACGGCCGTGACCTCTGGGGTCTCAAAGGGTGGAGTCACCACTCAGATGGACTAGGAAGGTGGGGCCACCCAAATTCGAGGGAGCAGAGTTGCCATTCCAGTGGGCCTGGAAAGTGGAGCTGAAGCACAGGGACAAGGAGCCTTCAGAATCCAGAGAATGCAGCCAATACGTAGAGTCTGGAGGGCAGGGCCATTGTCTAAATGGTCTCAGAGAAGACAGGTTTATGTTCAAGTCTTGAGGGCTAACGTAATCTGTTCTGCTGATGTGCTTGGTGCTGTTACGCCTTCTTTCCCTCCAATTTCTCCCATTTGTAATGGAAATGTCTACCTTGTGCCTGTTTCACCATTGTACTTTGGAAGCAGATAACTTGTATTCTAGATTTCACATATGAAGAGGAATTTTTGGATTTTGGACTTGGCATTGAATTGGCATTGAATTAGGACTTTTGCTAGGATAAGATGGGGTGAATATGCTTTACATGTGGCAAGGACATGAATTTATGGGGACTTCTTACCACCAACAAAGAAGCACTGGGAACATAGCACGTCCTTTGGACCCAGGATTCCTGCAATGAGAAGTTCCTAGACCAGGGGAAAATTGATGACAAGGACCTTCCCCTAGAACCAAGAGAGAGAGAAAGCCTTCCCCTGGAGCTGGCACCCTGAATTTGGACTTCTAGCCTCCTAGACTGTGAAAGAATAAAATTCTCTTTGTTAAAGCCACCCACTTGTGGTATTTCTGTTATAGCAGCACTAGATAACTAACACACCAGGACTGACAATTTGAAGAGGAATGGCATCGCATTCATCATCAAAAAGAACATTTCAAGAACTATCTTGAAGTACAACGCTGTCAGGAAGAGGATAATATCTATGCCCACAAGGAAGAACAGTTAATATGACTATTGTTAAAATTTATGCACCAACTACTAAGGCCAAAGATGAAGAAATTAAAGAGTTTTACCAACTTCTAAAGTCTGAAATTAATCCAACATGTGATCAAGATGCATTGATAATTACTGGTGACAAGTTGGAAACAAAGAAGAAGGATTGGTAGTTGGAAAATATGGCCTTGGTTGCAGAAACGACACCAGAGATCACATGACAGAATTTTGCAAGACCAATGACTTCTACATTGTAAATACCATTTGTCAACAACATAAACAGTGACTATACATGTGGACCTTGCCAGATGGAATACACAGCAATGAAACTGACTACATCTATTGAAAGAGATGATGGACAAGCTCAATATAATCAGTCAAAACAAGGCCAGGGGCCACATCAATTGCTTGTATGCAAGTTCAAGTTGAAGATGAAGAAAATTAGAACCAGTCCATGCGAGCCAAAATATGACCTTGAGTACATCCCACCTGAATTTAGAGACCATCTCAAGAATTGATTTGGTGCATTGAACACTAATGACTGAAGACCAGACAAGTTGTGGAATGACATCAAGGAAATCATACATGAAGAAAGCAAGAGGTCATTCAAAAGACAGGAAAGAGGACTTCCGGCAAAATGGCGCTCTAGGCAGAAGCACCAGGCCGACCCTCCACAGCAAAGATCCGAAAAACTAAGCCGAACAGAGAAAACAACAATCCTGAAACCCTAAAACATCAAATGAAGAGATAAAGAACTCAGCCAAGCACCAGATGGAGTGAGAAAACTGACAGAGAACGGACAGCGAGGAGAGATTCATGCAGAGGTCCCCTACAAGCTAACACAGCGCGAATCCACCATCTTGGACTCCTATCAGAGACCAGCAAACAGGGGGTACGAGAAAGCAGCTTCACCGAGCTTCCAGCGGGAGACAAAACAACCAGTAATTTGCGATATATGCTTTCCCACCCCTCACCCATCTTCACCCACACTCAGCCTCCTCTGCTTCCCGCGGCCACAATCTCTTGTCCGGGAAACACCAGCTGCTTGGATTCCACACACCCAAATGGGCTGGCTCTCTGAGCGCCATTTGTTGGCTGCTGGTGTTGCTATTTTCCTCTTCTTTTGATTTCTTCCTTACTTCTCACCACCTCCCCCTCCTTTCGCTCAAATACCTGGCTCCGTGGGCCAACTTTGCTTCTTCCTGAGGGGCTGCAGAGCTCCGGTAATTTGTGATATACGCTTTCCCACTCCCTACCCTTCTTCACCCACACTCACCCCCTCTGCTTCCCATGGACACAGTCTCTTGTCCGAGAAACACCGGCTGCTTGGATTCCACCAGCCCGCACTGGCTGGCTCTCTGAGTGCCATTTGTCGTTGCTTTTTTTTCTGCTTCTTTTGATTTCTTCCTTACCTCTCACCACCTCCCCCTCCTTTCGCTCAAATACCTGGCTCTGTGCACCATCTTTGCTTCTTCCTGAGGGGCTGTGGAGCTCCGTTCGAGTGTGGAGCTGCTTCCCAGTTTGGGCTGCCACAATGGTGGGATCCCAGGGCTTTTGTTCGTTTGTTTGTTTTGAATTGTTTGTTTGTTTTCTTTTCCTTTTCTTGAGTTGGGAGCCCTTTCTGGCCAGGCGGTTATGTGTGGCAAGGAGACTACCCTCTTGGCTTGTACAGACATGAAGAGGGATCCCTGAGGGCATTTCTTTTTTCATTGGTTTTCTTTTTGTCTTTTCAGTTTTTTGGTGGGCTTTTCTTGTTCTTTTTTTTTTTAAATTTGTTTTCTTTTCTTTTCCCTCTTTTCCCCTTTTTGTCTTTCTTCATTACTCAGTTTCTCATCTCGGTATATCTTCCTTCTCTTTCTGTTCCCTGAATACCTGGCGTTGTATACCTCTATGCCTTCTAGCCAGGCTGTACTGCAACACCTGAGAGTGACTTCCCCAGACCTCATAGCTACACCGGTGGGATCCCTAGGAACTTTGCCGTGCTTTAACCTTTCTGATTTTCATTTATTCATTCTTTTCTTTTCTTCCTTTCCCACTTTCTGTTTTTCTCCATTTCATAGTCTCTCATCTCTCCAACGGCAAGCTCCCCTAGCATTCTTTTTTGTTTGTTTGTATGTTTTTGGCTCCTATTCCTCTCACCTCTCTCTCATATCAATCTTAGCTCCGTACATAACAATCACCCGGCTACATCCTGCCTACCTGCACTGTGTGCTTAACATCACACCACCAAGCATCACAGGCACGGCCTACTGGAACCTGCCCTGCACTGATTACCGACCTGCCCTGGTGGCTGTCGTAAGTGACACAAAAAACCCGTCCCAGTAACTCCTCTTCAGCTAGACCTGCCCTGCCGTAGCATATCTGAGTGACTGAGCCTGCCAGCTGAAGAAGGAAGCGAAAAGTATTGTGCCCACAGATGAGCAAACAACAAAGAACACACAGTCTGCCTGCTCAGACATAGTCAATTTTTTTTTTAAAAAAAGGGACGAAACAAACAAATCTACAATCAATAAACGAGAAAAATAACTACCGAAGACAGCAGACAATAAGAAAACATCTACAAAAACAGGACAGGATGGTTCCAGAAGGCATCCAAAATAAAACACCAGATGACTCTCTTCTGGAAGAAAATGCGCTAGAACTACCTGATAGGGAATTCAAATCTCTAATACTCTGAATTCTCCAAGAGCTGAGGCAAAAAGCTGACAAACAGGAGGAAAAAATAGACAAATCCATGGAAAATACAGACAAAAAATTGGAAGAATTCAGGAAAATAATGCAGGAACAAAATGCCAAAATAAATTCACGACTAGAAATTATACATAGACAACAATTAGAAATCCAAAAGATAAACAACAAGATTTCAGACATGGACGGTGTCATAGAAGGGCTGAGAAGCAGATCTGAAACGGTGGAAGACAGGATCAGTGGAATTGAAGACAAACACTTGGATACAACTCTGTTTCAGGAAAACTCAGAAAAAAGAACAAAGGAAAATGAAGAGACCCGGAGAGTTATGTGGGATACAATGAAAAGCAAAACTTTACGAGCGATTGGAATTCCAGAACAAGGGGAGAAAACAGAAAACACAGAGAGGATCATTGAAGAACTGCTGACATAAAACTTCCCCAATATCATGAAAGATGAAAAGTTGGCCATCCAAGAAGCTCAACAAACCCCATATAGGAGAGACCCCAAAAGAAAATCACCAAGGCAAATCATAATCACACTCGCCAAAACCAAAGACAAACAAAGAATCCTGAGAGCAGCTCATGGAAAACAAGAAGTCACATACAGAGGAGAAACAATAAGACTAAGCTCAGATTATTTGGCAGAAACCATGCAGGCAAGAAGGCAATGGGATGACATATATAAAATCTTGAAAGAAAAAACTTGCCAGCCAAGAATAATATATCCTGCAAAACTCTCATTCAAATTTGATGGTGAAATTAGGTCATTTCCAGATAAACAGAAATTAAGGGAATATGTAAAAGTCAAACCAAACTTACAAGAATTATTAAAGGACGTTCTTCGATCTGAGGACAAACAACTTCAATTCACAGGTAGAATCTGGGACGCAGGATTGTAGCAGCCAGATACCAGTCTAGGAAATGAACTATCGAGGACTATCAAAAACCAAAAGAAATACAACAGGGAATCAGAGCAATTAATCGGTAAATGACAACAACATCAAAAAAATAAAAGAGGGAATAAACGGCATAGGTATAGAATCTTCTAATGGAGAGGAAGGCAAGGTGATACCAAGTAATGGTAGACTGCTTCACACTCAGAAAGATAAGGGTAAAATTAATGGTAACCACAAAGCAAATTAACAAACGTACTCATAAAAAAAATAGGTAAAACAAAAAGTCTCAGCAAACACAAAACCTACAAAAACAAAAGAAATGAAAAGAAAAATCCACAAACAAAAGTAACTCAGCACAAGAGAGTAAGAAGAACAAAGAAAACCTCAGCACCACAAAAAAAGCACTATGAAAAGACAGCAACAAACTCACATCTATCAATAATTACACTGAATACAAAAGGACTCAATGCACCCATAAAGAGACAGACAGTGGCAGAATGGATAAGAAAACAGGATCCATCAATATGCTGTCTACAAGAGACACACCTTAGAAACAAAGATGTGAATTTATTAAAAGTCAAAGGTTGGAAAAAATCTATCAAGCTAACAACTACCAAAAAGGAGCAGGAGTGGCAATTCTAATCTCATATAAATAGACTTTAAAACAAAATCTACCGTAAAAGACAAAGAAGAACACTATATAATGATTAAGGGGACGATCCATCATGAAGACATAACCATAATAAACACCTACGCACCCAATGACAGCAAACTAACAATACTGAAAAGAGAAATTGACAGTTCCACAATAACAGTAGGAGACATCAACACACCACTCTCAGTAAAGGACAGAACAACTAAGAAGAAACTCAGCAAAGATACAAAAGACCTAAAGGGCACCATCAGCCAACTTGACCTCATAGACACATATAGAACACTCCATCCGACCGCTGCAAAGTACACATTCTTTTCTAATGCACATGGAACATTCTCCAGAATAGACCACGTCTTAGGCCACAGAGCAATCCTCAACAAGATCCAAAACGTTGAGATAATTCACAGTATCTTCTCTGACCACAATGCCATCAAGACAGAAATTAACACTAGAAAGAGCAAGGAAAAAAAATCAATTACATGGAAACTGAATAATACCCTGCTTACACATCACTGGGTAATACAAGAAATCAGAGATGGAATCAAAAAATTCCTAGGATCAAATGAGAATGAAAACACATCATACCAAAACCTTTGGGACACAGCAAAGGCAGTCCTCAGAGGACAATTTATAGCAACAGATGCACATATCAAACAAGAAGAAAGGGACAAACTCAAAACATTAACTACACAACTCAAACAAATAGAAAGAGAACAGCAAAAAAAGCCTACAACCACCGGAAGAAAGGAGATAGTAAAGATCAGAGCAGAAACAAATGAAATAGAGAACAGAAAAACAATAGAAAGAATCAACAAAACCAGAAGTTGGTTCTTTGAAAGAATCAACCAAATCGACAAACCACTGGCCAGACTGACAAAAGAAAAACAGCAGAGGGCACAAATAACCCAAATAAGAAATGAAATGGGGGACATTACAACAGACCCAACTGAAATAAAAAGGATTATAACAGAATATTATGAAAAACTATATTCCAACACATTTGAAAACCTAGAGGAAATGGATAAATTTCTAGAAACACACGGCCTACCCAAACTACAACAAAGTGATATTGAAAATCTGAACAGAGCCATAACAGGAGAAGAGATTGAAAAGGTAATAAAAAAACTCCCAACCAAAAAAAGCCCTGGCCCAGATGGCTTCACTGGAGAATTCTACAAAACATTTACAGAAGAGCTTGTACCAGTTCTACTCAAGCTATTTCAGAGCACAGAAGAGGAAGCAACACTTCCAAATTCATTCTATGAAGCCAGCATAACGCTGATACCAAAACCAGGCAAAGACATCACAAAAAAAGAAAATTACAGACCAATATCTCTCATGAATATAGATGCAAAAATTCTGAACAAAATTCTAGCCAATAGAATTCAGTATCATATCAAAAAAATAATACACCACGACCAAGTAGGATTCATACCAGGTATGCAAGGATGGTTCAACATTAGAAAATGAATCAACGTAATTCACCACATAAATAAAAGGAAAGAAAAAAATCTTATGATCATCTCAACTGACACAGAAAAGGCATTTGACAAAGTCCAACACCCATTCTTGATAAAAGCGCTCAATAAAATAGGTATAGAAGGGAAATTTTTCAACATAATAAAGGGCATCTATGCAAAACCAACAGCCATCATCATTCTTAATGGAGAGAGGCTGAAAACATTCCCCTTGAAAACAGGAACAAGACAAGGATGCCCTTTATCACCACTCCTATTTGACATTGTGCTGGAAGTTCTAGCTAGAGCAATAAGGCAAGAGAAAGAAATAAAGGGCATCCAAATTGGTAATGAAGAAGTTAAAATCTTCCTGTTTGCAGATGATATAATACTATACATAGAAAACCCTAAAGACTCCACGAGAAATCTACTGGAACTAATAGAAAGATTCAGCAGAGTAGCAGGATACAAGATAAACGTTCAAAAATCAGTTGGATTCCTATACACCAGTAAAGAGAACCATGAAAAGGAGATCAGGAAATCAATACCATTTTCAATAGCCCCTAAAAAGATAAAATACTTAGGAATAAATCTGACCAGGAATTTAAAAGACCTATACAAAGAACACTAGAAAACACTGCTGAATGAAACCCAAAGGGATCGACATAAATGGAAAAACATACCATGCTCATGGATAGGCAGACTCAACATTGTGAAAATGGCAATTCTATCTAAAGCAATTTACAAATCCAATGCAATCCCGATCCAAATACCAACAACATTCTTCAAAGAGATGGAAAAACGAATTATTAACTTTATATGGAAAGGGAAGAAGCCCTGAATAAGGAAAGCACTACTGAAGAAGAAGAATAAAGTTGGAGGACTCACACTACCTGACTTGAGAACCTACTATACAGCTACAGTAGTCAAACAGCCTGGTACTGGTACAACAACAGATACATTGACCAATGGAACAGAATTGAGAACCCAGATGTAAATCCATCCACCTACACTCACCTGATTTTCGACAAGGGCCCAAAGTCCATCAAATGGGGAAAAGACAGTCTTTTTAACAAATGGTGCTGGCAAAACTGGATATATATTTGCAGAAAAATGAAACAGGACCCATACCTCACACCGTATACAAAAACTACTTCAAAATGGATCAAAGACCTGAATATAAAGCCTAAAACTATAAAGTTCATAGAAGAAAAAATAGGACCAACACTTCAGGCCTTAATACATGGCATTAACAGGATACAAACCATAAACATCAACACACAAAACCGAACAGATACACTAGATAACTGGGATCTTCTAAAAATCAAACACCTATGCTCTTCAAAAGACTTCACCAAAAGAGTCAAAAGAGAACCTACAGACTGGGAAAATATTTTGGGACAGTACAAGTCAGACAAAGGTCTAATCTCCATAAACTACAAGAAAATCCAACACCTCTACAACAAAAAGACAAACAATCCTATCAAAAAATGGGCAAAGGAAATGAACAGACACTTCACCAAAGAAGACATTCAAATGGCCAACAGACACATGAGGAAATGCTCGCGTTCACTAGCCATTAGAGAAATGCAAATTAAAACCACAATGAGATACCATCTCACCCCGGCATTAGTGGCATGAATCAAAAATACCGGAAATAACAAATGTTGGAGGGGCTGCGCGGAGATGGGAACTCTTATACACTGCTGGTGGGAATGCAAAATGATACAACCATTTTGGAAAATGATATGGCGCTTCCTCAGAAAGCTAGAAATAGACATACCATTCGATCCAGCAATCCCACTCCTAGGAATATATCCTAGAGAAATAAGAGTCGTCACTCGAATAGACATATGCACACCTATGTTCATGGCAGCATTGTTCACAATAGCAAAACGATGGAAACAACGTAGGTGCCCATTAGCAGATGAATGGATAAACAAACTATGGTACATACACACAATGGAGTACTATGCAACGAGAAAGAACAACAATGAATCTGTGAACCATCTCATAACATGGATGAAACTGGAAGACATTATGCTGAGTGAAATAAGTCAATCACAAAAGGACAAATATTGTATGAGACCTCTATTGTAAAAACCCGTGAAAAAAATCACATGCAAAATGTAACAATCCTTGTTGGTTACCAGGGATGGGAGGGGAGCGGGGGGAAATACTAAATAGGCAACAGATAAGTGGTATCTTGGGTGAGAGGTGAGATGGTACACAGTACAAGGGAAACTAACACAACCTGCACAAGGAAAGGTCATGGAGGCCCCATGGACACATCCAAACTCACCGAGGGACTGAGATGTTGGACGGAGGGCTCTGGGGACCGTGGTCTCGGGGAACATCTAGCTCAATTGGCATGACACTACTTATAAAGATAATGCTCTACATTCTACCTTGGTGAGTAGTGTCTGGGGTCTTAAAAGCCTGTGAGTGGCCATCTAGGATATTACACTGTTCTCATCCCTTCGGGAGCAAGGGAGAATGAAGAGAACAGGATACAATGAAAAGATTAGTCCAAAGGACTAATTGTCCACAGCTACCAAGACCTCCACCGGACTGAGTCCAGTACAGCTAGATGGTGCCCGGCTACCACCGCTGACTGCTCTGACCAGGATCACAACAGAGGGTTCTGGACAGAGCTGGAGAAGGATGTAGAGCATAATTCTAACTCACACAAAAAAAAACCAGATTTACTGGTCTAAAGGAGACTGGAGAAACCTCAAGAGTATGGCCCCCAGACACCCTTTCAGCTCAGAGGTGAAGTTACCTTCGAGGTTCACTGTTCAGCCTGGGAGTGGACAGCCCAGTAAAACTAAATGAGACTAATGAGGTACAGGAGTCAGAGGGGGAGTAGGAAGCTGATGATAAGGAACACAAGTTGAGTAAGGATACTGTTGATGTGTTGTAAGATTGTTAACCATTGTTATAGGGCAACATTTGTAGTAACTGTTAAATGGGAGGCTATTTTGTCCTGTAAGCCTTCATCTTGGGTGAGAATGGCAGCACAACTGGAAGAACATAGTCAACGTCACTTAAATGTGTACGTAAAAAGTTTTGAAATGGTGTATCTTTGGCTATGTGTATTTTAACCAAAAAAAAAAAAAAAAAAAAAAAAAAAGCTGAGAATTCAGAGGGTTAAAATGTTGTGGGGTTGTTAACCAAAATCATAAAACAGCATGTGTACTACTGTTACATGAGAAACTGTTTGTTCTGTAAGCCTTCACCTGAAGTACAACAAAATATTAAAAAAAAAAAAAAAAAGTATTTTCCCATATTACCAGAAATTCTTCGTAAACGTCATTTTAGATGACAACAAAATATCCCATTAAATATAATACACACACACACACACACACACACACACGTATATAACAAATAAGGAAGACAGAAAAAGAACTGATGCCTTTGAACTGTGGTGTTGGGGAAGAATACTGACTATATCATGGACTGCCAAAAGAACAAACAAATCCTGTCTTGGAAGAAGTACAACTAGAATGCTCCTTGGAAGCAAGGATGGTGAGACTACGTCTCACATACTTCGGACATGTTATCAGGAGAGCTCAGCCCCTGAAGAAGGACATCATGCTTGGTAAAGTAGAGGGCCAGAGAAAAAGAGGAAGACCCTCAACAAGACTGACTGACACAGTGGCTGTAACAATGAGCTGAGGCATAACAATTGGGAGGATGGCACAGGACTGAGCAGCGTTTGGTTCTGTTGTACACAGGGTCACTATGAGTCGGAATTGACTCGACGGCACCTAACAACAACAACAACGTATAATTATTTATTAACCATTCCTCTAAAGTTGGGCATTCAGTATGTTACCATTGTTCCTAATACTGTAATACACACCACTGTGACAAGCATCTTTAACAACAATGTAGACTGGCGTGTGCTATCCAAAGAGGTCCTCCCCCAGAGAGAAGAAGGAAACTTTCTTACCTAGTGGAACAGCAGGATTTTTAAATACGCTTCCCAAACATAACAGGCATTCCAGCGGACTTTCATGGCAGCCTCAACCAAAACAGTAGAAATTAGGGCCCGGATAGCCTCCTCGATGACTTCGGTAAATCTGGGGTTTTCCGTATGAGATGGCTGCAGAAAATGAAGCAAATTTCCAAGGGCCTGAACTGCATTACTTTTTACCTAGAATAAAATGTAAAGTTTTTGAAACTTGTTTTGCCAGAGATGTTTCAGAAAGTAAAATTTCAGCTTTAAAAAAAGCCCTAAGTCCTAGACTTCTTAAGCCAGACAGCTAATAAAAAATGTGTGCTGTAAAGTTGACAGTGATCCACTATCTGCAAGTTCTTGGAACTCTGCAGAGTCTTGTCTGGTGACACTGTGAACCATCTTACAAAAGCTCCTCTCCCTGATTTTTTCAGTGCTTAACTGGACCTCCGAGAACATCCAGTCCATCTTCCCCATTGTATGGAGATGGCTGTAAGGCCCAGGGACAACAGGACAATGCTGGTTCGCAGCAAGACTAGGAGTAGAAGCTAGAATTTTCTACTAAAGATTCTCTACCCTTGCAGCCTATTAGAATCATCTTAGGAATTTAAAAAAAAGAAAAAAAAAAAAAAAATTCCCAGGCCGTAACCCCAGAAAATCTGCTTAAATTAGTCTGAGGTGGGCTTCCCAGGTGATTACCAGGTTTTCAGTGCTTGATATGGGCCATATATTGTGCTATGTGCTTTAACACGAGTCCAGTGAGGTACCTGTAACTATTTCCACGTTACAGATGAGAAAACTGAACCTCAAGAAGTTAAATAATGCAGCAAAGGTCTCCTAGCCAGGATTTAAATCCACATCTATCTGATCTCAAAGCCCAGATCTATGTTTTTTAAACTCATTTGTGTAACAGGAGTTATTCAAAGCCAGGGCTCATCTTTCTGACTTGCCAACTCTATGTAAAGATGTTTTGGGGAAAAATATAGATTAATATTAATCTATCTTAATTAATGTTAAAACAAACATGGATATATTATGGCGTGGTATTACAATGGGCATTGTTTGTTTTCACGGAACAGGAGACAGTAAAGAAACTGTACAGGTGTAGGGTGGCCCTTTTATATCCCCAGAGTATATCCTCAATCTCCTTGGAATAGGGGTAAATTTGGTAGGACAGTTTGAGGAACATCACATCACATGCTGGGATAAAACTATAATACACTAAATATCTAAATGAGAAACACTAGGTTTTGTTGTGAGTCTACCTTATCTTTATCCTTGGATGCTTCTATAGCTGATCGCAACATTTCCAAGAGCAGGAGACCAGAGAACTCTTCCTGGAAACTTGGGTCTGGAGTTTCCCTATTCCACCAAAAGCAGGCAAAACATGTAAAAGGTAAAATCCGTTTAAATACATACGTATAAAAAATACATTCACTTAGTATAGCTATAAAAACTTCAGGAAAACGGCTCAACAAATCTCTTCAGATGATACCAAGAATTTACAGTTTATACCTTTTGACCCAGTAGGTCCACATCTAGGAATGTATGCAAAAGGAATACCTCAAAATGGAGATTTCATGCACAAAAATGTTCACTGCATATAAAAGCTTAATACTATAAACACGTTAAATGTTTAATAATAGGTGAATGATTAAATAATTATCACACAGGCATAGTTAGTGCAATGTTAAATAACAATTAAAAGTCCAAAGAACAGGAGAATGCTTATACGTATTCTATGACAGAGTCAACAAAAAGCAGGCCACTTGTGTATCAATAACAACTGCCTTCGGGGAGGCGAACTAGGAGGTCAGAATAGGAGAAAGCCTTTACACTAACATCCTTTTGCATTGTTTAAAAAAAAATTTTTAAACCCGTGGATATATTACTTAAAAAAATAAAAACACTATATTTAAAAAAGTAAGACAACCATTACTAAGGTTTTAGCTTTCCACTTTTACGTTTTCCACATTTTCCATAATGTGGATATATTGCTTACAGCAACACACAGTGTTATATGTATTTTATATATATATGTTAATATATTAGAGCCCCTGGGTGGCACAAATGGCTAAGTGCTCAATTACTAACTGAAAGGTTGATGGTTCAATCCCATCCAGAAACCTGGAAATCTGTTTCTGAAAGATCACAGCCTTGAAAACCCTATGGAGCTGTTCTACTCTGCACACATGGAACCACCATGAGTTGGAATCTAACAGCAACTAACAACTTAATATATTCCTAAATATTAAGAGTAGCTTGTTAAGACTATTACTTGAGAGGACATACAACAAAGCAGGAAGGCTGACTACATAAATGTGGGAGAATTACTGCTAATTCTTTTATGTTAAGCCCTAAGATATCCTCTTGGGATCTCAGCCTCAGAAGTCACCCCTAGGAAACAAGCTGAGCCACTTACATGTTGATAATCAGAGTGTCTGTCAGGTTCCCCAGGGACCAGGCTGCTTTGGCCCGGACATTCAGAGACTTGTCTTGAAGTGACATCAATATGGCATTTGCAGTGTCTGCAACAAATATGACATCCTAGAAGATAAAACAAAATACTGTAGTTGCTTTAGGAGTTCACACTGGTATCTTTGAAATTCTCAAATTTATTTTCAGAGAAAGCTATAACCCTTTACCACGAATAACATCACTTACACATGGCTTTACATTATTTTCATGTACTCACTCCTCACAATCATCCTATGAAGGAGGAATGGTTACTTCTACTTCAAAAATGAGGAAATGAAACCTCCTACCTGTAGGGCCTCCAATCGCACGGGGGATGGTTCATAGGTACTTCCTGTAGCAGAGCCAGCCTCACTGCCCGAACAAGAGTCCTCCTTGGGCAGTACAACAATGGAAATGCAACGTCGAACAAGCCAAAAGGGCTCTGAAGAACTCCTTGGTGAGTTAATTGTGGTTTCTTCTAGAGAAGATCCTGAGGGGGCTTTCTTTCACCAATCAGGAAGGCTCAGATGAGGAGTTGCTGAACTGCTATTACTGAGTCCGGAAGAACAGGGCTGTTGTAAAAGTAGCTGGACTTCAGGTAAAGGTGCATGAGTGGACACTATGGCTCCCAAGAGTGTGAGGCTTGACACACGAACATTAACATCTGCCAAAGGAAACAGTAAGAACCTATCAGCATGGGATCATAGCTATCACACTAAGGATCATAATTGCCTCTGTAAGCAGTTAAGAATTACACGACCCTTGTTTAACCTAAATCTAATTAAACATCTAGACCTAACTTCCAGTTTCAACGAAATACCTGGGACAGAAGTATAAGTTAAAACAACACTGTGAAGAAACAATCAGACAAATCCAGAACGTGAGACATTCTATAAGACAACTGGCTTGGACTCTTTCAAAAATTAGTATCATGGGGGGAAAAAAAAGTAGGGGAACTACTCTAAATTAAAAGAGACTAAAGTGAGACAACCACTAAAAGCAATGCATGAAACATGAACCAATCTTAGTTTTACAAGAAAGCTATAGAAGACTTTTTGGGACATGTGGGGAAGTCTGAATGTGGACTAGATCTCAGATGATGATGTTGTTAGGTGCCGTCAAGTTGGCTCCAACTTACAGCCACCCTATGTACAACAGAACGAAACACTGCCCGGTCCTGCACCATCCTCACAGTCATCGCTATGATTGAACCCACTGTTGTAGCCACTGTGTCAATCCATCTCATGGAGGGTCTCCCTCTTTTTCGCTGACCCTCTACTTTACCAAGCATGATGTCCTTCTCCAGGGGCTGATCCCTCCTGATAGCATGTCCAAAGTATGTGAGAAGTACACTCGCCGTCCTCGCTTCTAAAGAGCGTTCTGGTTGTACTTCTTCCAAGACAGACGTGTTCGTTCTTTTGGCAGTCCATGGTATATTTAATATTCGTTGCCAATACCACAATTCAAAGGCATCAATTCCTCTTCAGTCTTCCGTATTCATTTTCCAGCTGTTGCATGCATATGAGGTGACTCAAGAAACCATGGCTTGGGTCAGGTGCACCTTAGTCTTCAAGGTGACATCTTTGCTTTTTAACACTTGAAAGAGGTCTTTTGCAGCAGGGATTTGCCCAGTGCAATGTGTCTTTTGATTTCTTGACTGCTGCTTCCAGGGGTACTGGCTGTGGATTCAAGTAAAACGAAACCCTTGACAACGTCAATCTTTTCTCTGTTTATCATGACGTTGCTTATTGATCTGGTTGTGAGGATTTTTGTTTTCTTTATGGTGAGATATAACCCATACTGAAGTCTGCGGTCTTTGACCTTCATCAGTTAAGTGCTTCAAGTCCTCTTCAATTTCAGTAATAGTTAATACGACTATTATTCAAAATTACACAACAACCACTAAGGCCAAAGATGAAGAAACTGAAGATTTCTACCAGCTTCTGCAGTCTGAAAGTAGATAGTATGGAATCATTATTTTCTTAGGTGCGAGAACAGTATTGCATTTTCAGGAGGCTGTCCATATTCTTAGGAGACGTGTGCGGGATATTTAGGGGGTGAAAATCATGTTTTCAATTTACTTTCAAATAGTTTAGGGAAAAAGTCATATATCCACACACATATACATATACGTAGAAAGAGAAAGCAAATACGACAAAATGTTAATAATTGTTAAATCTATGTAGAGGTACACAGATGTTCACTGCGCTGTTCTTTCAACTATTCTGTGAATTTGAACATTTTAATAAATAAAAACTTACTGAGGACAAAGCCAGACATGTGAAAGGGACCTCTGAAACATGGTGACTCCCCTCAGTTTACAGATAATGAAAAGGTGAGCAGTGGACTAATAAGCCAGGAGACTTGGGTGGCTTTAATCTTACTTCCGTCACTAATGTGATGAGGGACCCTAAAGCAAGATTTTTCTTTCTGGGCTCCATTTTACACATTGGTGAAAGGAATGGACTGGGCTTAGTCTACATATTATCTCATTTGAGCCTCAAAAAATCCTATGAAATACTCTTCCTATAGGAGGAAACTAGGGTTCAGAGAGGGCCACGGCTACAAGAGGACAGAAATGGAACCCGGCTGGAGACCCTCCTTGGACTACCTCCAGCTAGCTCCAGTGCTCTTCTCACGATGGCACCAAAACATCCACACTTCCTTCTAGTTCTACAATTCTGACTGAAAAACTTAACTCATCACATTGTGTGGCCTGATCCTAAAGCTTACAAACGAAAGAAAAACAAATATCTTAAAGGTAAGTGTTTACAGCACATATATAATACATGTGAGAGCAAATTAGGAAATAACAGAAAATAAGACTCTGCCGTCAGCGGGAATGTGAAGGTCTGGGATTTTATCTGAACTTTAGAGGAGATACTGTTGAAGAAGTTAGGTTTTGTGTTCCACTTTCTCTTTCCAAAAAGAGGATGATATCTATTCGTCCATCTATTCAGTCATCCATCATCCTCTACCTATATGTCTAAAGGGTATGAACTGTTATACATTGGAGGGGGGCCCCCTGCACTTGGCTCAGTCCTAATTCTAAAGGGACACTCTGGTTACTACACTGAAGCATCAAAAAGGTATTAAGCTTTACAATTCTCTATCTCACTTCCTCCCAGTAAAACCCACTAGGGCTTCAGGGGTCAAAAGTGGAGTTGTAGGAACAGTTGGTCCCCTCTACAGTCGTGGAGAATAGTAGAGATTTCTTAGAGCTGTAAATACTAGGTAAATGTCAGTTCACGTTCCTACTGCTCCTTTAGGATATGTATAAAGGTGAACTAATGTATGTGAAAATGCTCTGGATACTTTTTCTTATTAATCATCTAGATTTGATCGATATAAGGAAGCAATCAGTCTTAAATTTTTACTGTGATAGCTAGTTTTATGTATCAACTTGGCTAGCTTATAGGATCCAGTTATTTAATCAAACACTAATCGAGGTGTTGCTGTGAAAGTATTTTGTAGATGTGCTTAACATCTACAATCAGTTGACTTTAGGTAAAGGAGATTACTCTGGATAATGTGGGTGGGCCTCATCCAATCAGTTGAAGGCCTTAAGAGAAAAAATGGAAGTTTCCCAGAGAAGAAGAAATTCTGCTTCAAAACTGCAGCACTCATTTCTGCCTGAGTTTCCAGGTTGCTGTCCCACCCGACAAATGGCAGACTTGCCAACCCCCACAATTGAGTGAACCAATTCCTTACAATAAATCTCTTTATATGTATATGTATAACATCCTCTTGGTGCTGTTTCTCTGAGAACCCTGACTGATACTAACCTCTGTGGCAGATATAAGGCTTTATTTGGTTCCAGACTTTGGTCAGCAGGCTGAGTTTCAGACGGTTGTAAGGTGCGTTTGATACTAAATTTGCGAGGCACTGCAAAACACAAATGACAGAACAGCCCAACAACAGGCCTAATTAAGCCACAGTCTAGAACAAAATTTTACAGCATTTAATTTAAAAAGAAAAGTTTCTGTTTTTATTCGAACATCAGTCCTTTTTTTTGGGAGGGGAAGGGGGTAAGACTTGTATTCTCACTGGTACAACTTAATACTAAAGATAAAGGAGTATTTTTAATAAATCACTTATTTGGACATACAGAGGATCTAAGTAGGATCAGACAAGTAGGGACAGATGACCAAACAGGAGATCTTTAATAAAATTACTACTTATTTATATTCTTAAATCAAGTTACTTTTGGACAACGTAAAACATTATACAAAATTAAAACAGAGACACTCCTTTGGAACCCACAGATAACTTGACACACTTACCTTAATGATCTGAGTAAGGGTTTGTGATGATGACTCTGCCACCAAAGCTAACAAAAGACATCTGTGTAACTCTCTAATGCTGGAAGCGATCATTATGGAGAATGGAGTAAAAGCCCTTCTGTGGTCACTGGTATCTTCAGCAACAGAAAGAAACTGCTTTGAACCTTCGAAGATGGCAGATAAAACTTGCAGAGCACAGGCACGTGTCCGAAATTTCAGGAGGATTCACATCTGTTAGTTAAAAAGCAAAGTATTTAGGATCATTTTAATAAGTAAAATAAAGGCGATGGGACTAGCTATCGCATCTAAAAAAAAGTACCCATGAACTAGACCACTTGCAGCCCCCACCTGAAAAAAAAAACCCCTTAAATCCCATTGCTGTCAGGCTTTCTTATAGTAAGGAGTAAGTCTTAGCTACACCATAGTAAAACAACCTGAAATTCTGAGCTTGAGAACAGCTTAAAGATTAGGGGTCTGGTTTATTCAAGCATACAGCCAATTGAAAAGACAGAATTAAACAGCCCATGAGGTAGAAACAAATACACCCATCTACAGTCTGTTTAATATCAAACTTTGAGGACATTCTGCTTCATATTCTACTCTGAAGCATCTGTGAGTGCTCAGTGTTACTTAACTGAAATAGGATATTGGTTATTTTCTCCTAATGAGATATAAAATCCATACAAAAGTTTGATACTGTAACAAATTATACTTGTTATAATTCTGATTTAATTTCCATTAAACCTCATTTACTATATCTTTGCTGTTGCAAAAATGTTATTTGCAATACAGGACCTGGTTTAAGTTCTGTTTCATTTATTCTTATATCGATATTTAATAAACTGTTTACCAGTTCTAATCATCCCTTTCAGCAGAAATTACTGATGCGCAAGCAAACCATAATAGATGCAGCTCTCCAGAGAGCTCATTTTGTTGAGTAAGTTTTTACTGTCTGAATATTCACAATGATGGATGAGAGGCTTTTCAATCATATAAACATCAGGCTTGTCCAGGAAACACGAAAGCATTTTTCCCGTTTTGCTACTTAAAAGTGTAGCAGAAATGTTTGCTGAGGTAGCTCAGTCAACACTTATGTTCTTCTTTTTTATGTATGTTTGGTCTCAGAATGTTTCTGGAAGGGTGATGTTTTGAAGAAGTCACTGCTGTGAATCAGTACCAGAGAGGTTTCAATGCAGGGCACCCAGCTGTCTGTCCTCTTCCTTGGCTCTGTCCAAGAAGTGATTATTCTTCACGTTTCAGAGTTAATTTCATTAGATCATACTCTCAAAGTTGATTGCCTTTTAGGAGGCAACTGAACATTGTCAGGGCCATCAGATTTGGAGACATCAAGCAAAGGTCATCTGTCTCAAGGTCTTGGAAGGCCATATAAGAGAAAACCTAGACGTAAGTGTGTCTACCTATTCTAGATATAGAATGCCTACCATTCTATCACAGTTAAAAATACCACCCTTTTCATCCTCTTTTCTAGCTATGTTACTAATCATCTAGATTTTAATTTGTTTCCACATTTTATACTTCTCCAACAGAAATAATCATCAGGGAATTTGAAAATCAGGATAAAAATTCTCAAGGCACCAACAGAAAAGTCTGCCTTATACTTTGTTCCTTAGACCAAGTCTTGATAATACGTCTTCATAGTCTACCTTTGTAATACCAGAGAAAATCATATAGAAGAAATTCCTAAATTAGTCATGGGTTATTTTTATGCATAATTTGGTCTGTGCCTCCTGGACACATATAAGATGTGCTTTCTGAAGCACGTGTCCAACATGTAGGCATGTGACAATTTCCCAAGCACCATCACACTGCCAAATCCTAACGGAAATTTCTAAGTTTTCTCCTTTCCAATATCCATTCTAGCATCTCACATTTCAAGTTCCTAAAAGTAATCTCTGTCTATCGTTGCTGTCCTGACTGAGAGTCCAATCATCTTTTTCTCTTTCCATTTGTCTCCGGAAAATTTCTCAGGATGCTTGTGAAAAACGTGCTTCTAGCTGAATCTACTATAGGTCACGTGAAAGCCTACCATGAACTTCAAAGTATCATCACTGAGCACTTCAATAACAAGATATACCATTGCTGCCTTGTCATGTTTAATCCCGGCTAACAGAAACTTCAGCTATCCAGGTCTACATTCACAATGAGTATTCAAAAAGTTGAACACATGGCCTTTAGACATGCCACTCTTTTTAATCTAGCTCTGATCAATCCAAAATGCTGTTTCATTCCAATTACATGAACTGGTACTTTTAATTTTTGCACATAACTCTCTACAAGTCTTTTCTTAAAAGTTTCTTACTGACATCATCTATCACAATACTTTGTTCTAGCATGTGTCTTGGTGCACAATTAATCACACTTTGGAGAGTCTGCAGAAGTATGTTCCAAGCCTTGATGTGGACAATAATCACCACACTTATTTACACCCTTCTAAACCAATATAGTGGTTAAGAGCTCCGCTGCTAACCAAAAGGTCGGCAGTTCGAATCCACCAGCTGCTCCTTGGAAACCCTATGGGGCAGTTCTACTTTGTCCTTCAGAGTCGCTATGAGTCAGAATTGACTCAATGGCAACAGGTTTGGTTTTAAACTAATATAGGGAAAAATCTGTTAAGTACAATCATTCCACTTACTATTAAATTGAACTGGCTGATTTCAATAATTCCTTTTCTCTCTCTCTCTTTTTTTTTAATCCTCTCTAAGAATTATGACTGGTTTTACCATTTCAGTAGGAACTTCATGTGGCTTTTATGCTGCATCTAGGACACCTCCAAAAGGAAATTCTGTATCTTTTTTTTCATCACAGTTCTTGTACTCAGTGAAGTAAAACGTTTTATTTGATCATTGTACTTCAAGCGAAAGTTTACAATTCAAGTAAGCTTCTCACACAAAAATCTATACATACACTGTCATGTGACCCTAATTGCTCTCCCAATACTGCGAACAGCACATTGCTCCTTTCCACCCGATTTCCTGATCCTCTCTGCCTTGTCATCTCACCTCCAGACAGGAGCTGCCCATTTAGTCTCATGTATCTACTTGAGCTAAGAAGCACATTCCTCGTGAGTATCATTTTGTGTCCTAGTCCAGTCTAATCTTACAGCAAAACATTTTTAAAAGGTATCCAAATCAAGGAGATGGATATGACTACCTTGTAATATGCAAAATTTCTCATGGCACTTTAAGTCGAATGCAAACACTTAAAGAAGATAAAGATACAAAAATTATTTCAGTCTAGTTTCCTAAGATACGACCTTATAACCTCTCTGTATTCATATCCCAAACCCCTGTGTTCCACATCCCCTCAGTCTGGGTAGGTGTGGTGTGGTGGCAATTTGGGTTGCTACTTGCTCCATGGCACCACCTCCTCGTCCACTGTCGGCAGTGGCCCCCAGCTAGCGGGTCTTCGAGTAAACTATAGTAGTTTTCCTCTCAATTACTACAATGGCTTCATTACACTAATTTAATTACCACCACTCATTTTCCATTTTTCTCCCAGGTTCTTATTTCATACTGATTCAGTCTATATGAAACATTTCTGCTGGTTTAACTACCTAGGATACTGAGCTTTTCCAACGTACTCAGCATTTGAAATGCCCTACAAGGCATTCTGGTGTATAAATTGGGCTAACTTATTTTTCTTCACCATGAAGGGTTATCTAGAAATTTTCTTCTGTAGTAATTAGCTATTCAAGGAGATGATCATAGGCAGTTCCTATGCACGGTGAAGTATTACTCTTTTTTTCTAAAAAGGAATACCTTAAAAATACAAAAGGTATACTATTGGCCTAATTCAAACTATTCACTCTGAGAGGGCAGTTGGTTACCTGAAGACTCCAGATGCCACTCAGCATGACTTTCTATGCTCGTTATTATAAAGAGTACCTAAGTAGCAGATCTTTTCCTTACTTAAGAGGCTAACTTTGAGAGAGGAGTTAACATATCCAAGAAGAGGCAAATATGGGATATCTTGCTGTAGCTATCCACAACTGCCAAGTCACTTCTCTGTCATCTTTTTTTAAAAATAAGTTTCTCTCATGAAAATATGTAAATATTACATGTGATTTGAAAAACATAGAAAAGTTGAAAGGAAAAAAAATCATAGTTGTGATCATACTGTACGCACAATTCTATATCCTGTGTTTTCACAAAACATTGTAAGTATTTTTCGAAGACTTACACATCCTTCTTAACTACCATGTGCCGTGATATTCCACTAAGTTGTTTAAACCATTTCTGACTTTTTGCTATTATAAACAACACTTCAAAAACCAACATTTTCATAAAAAGAAGAGAAGTACAGTTGCTTCAGTTATAACTCAGTGTGTTCAGGCCGTCAGCAAGCCCTAGGGTAGGAGGCCACCTCAATGTGATTTTTAGCATATGCCTCCCTGTCCATTATAAGCTCCTTTCCTATTCTCCTGTCTGTCCAGTGTTCTCAAGTAAGGACTTGGGTTAATATTAATAAGAGCAGTATTCAGATAAACTCAGATTGGGAGAGGAAAAAAAAAAGAAAATTTGTAAATTTCTTCTTCTTATTGTAAAGCTTAAAAGTTCTTACCTTTGGAGAAGGATCCTTTAATGTAGGAGTCATCAAGGACACAGACTGTGGGCTTCCGAGTTCAGGTGTATCGGGAACAAAGGCAGACCAGTAGCCATAAAGAACTTTTTTTTCTATTGATTTTATAGTAGAAAGGAAACAAGCTAATGCTCCTTGGCGAACTTTGGCTTGGTAAGACCTTTAATATGCAAGAGAAGGAAGGAAACAAGTCTTTAATAAATAGGTTTCAAAAATGCAAACATGAAATGCTACTTACTCCAGACAATTCAAATGATACACTGACAAATTTAACATTCTGAATGAGCCCTAAAGATGCTAAGATATTAAAAAATGTATTTCTAAAAACATGATCAAAGCACGTTAAAGCAATTTCTTACATAACAAGTTAATGAAACCAAAAATCAAACAACACATTAGATAGAGTAAGAGGGCAATCAAAGACTACAGCTTTCAGTATGGATTACATCCCAACATAAAGAAAATAAAAATCTTCACAACCGGACCAATAAGCAACATCATGATAAACAGAGAAAAGACTGAAGTTGTCAAGGATTTCCTTTTACTTGGATCCACAATCAACACCCTTGGAAACAGCACTCAAGAAATCAAGCAACGCATTGCACTGGGCCGATCTGCTACAAAAGATCTCTTTAAAGTGTTCAAAAGCAAAGACATCACTCTAAGGACTAAGGTGTGCCTCACCCAAGCTATGTATGGTGTTTTCAATCGTCTCATATGCACGTGAAAGCTGGGCAAGGTATAAGGAAGACCCAAGAAGAACTGATGCCTTTAAACTACGGTACTGGTGAAGAATACTGAATGTACCACGGACTGCCAAAAGAACGAATAGATCTGTCTTAGAAGAAGTACAGCCAGAATGCTCCTTAGAAGTAAGGATGGCGAGACTACATCTCAATACTCTGGACATGTTATCAGGAGGGATCAGTCCCTGGAGGAGGACATCATGCTTGGTAAAGTAGAGGGTCAGCGAAAAAGAGGAAGACCTTCAATGAGATGGACTGACACTGTGGCTGCAACAATGGGCTCAAGCATAATAATGATTGTGAAGATGGCGCAGGACCGGGCAGTGTTTCGTTCTCTTGTATGCAGGATGCTGAGTTGGAACTGACTCATCACCACCTAACGACAACAAGAGGGCAACATCTTGAGATGAGGAAACTGGTGTTAAATACGACACACTGCAGAATATCCATCCACCCATCCATCCATCCACCCATCCATCCATCCATCCAATCCAACCATCATCCATCATCCATCCACCCACCCATCATCCATCCATCCATCCATCCATCCATCATCCATCCATACATCCATCATCCATTCACCCACCCATCCACCCACCCATCCATCCATCCATCATCCATCCATACATCCATCATCCATCCACCCACCCATCCATCCATCCACCCACCCATCCACACATCCATCATCCATCCATCATCCATCTATCCATCATCCACCATCCATCCATCCACCCATCCACCCACCCACCCATCATCCATCATCCATCCATCCATCCATCCATCCATCACCCACCCACCCACCCACCCATCATCCATCCATCCATCCATTATCCATCCATCCGTCATCCATCCATCCATCATCCATCCATCCATCCATTATCCATCCATCCAACAGTCATCCATCCATCCATCCATCCATTATCCATCCATCCGTCATCCATCCATCCATCATCCATCCATCATCCACCCACCCACCCATCATCCATCATCCATCCATTCATCATCCATCCATCCATCATTCATCATCCATTCATCCATCATCCACCCACCCACCCATCATCCATCATCCATCATCCACCCACCCACCCATCATCCACCCATCCATCATGCATCATCCACCCGCCCACCCACCCATCATCCATCCATCCATCATCCATCATGCATCATCCATCCATCATCCACCCACCCACCCATCATCCATCATCTATCCATCATCCATCCATCATCCACCCACCCACCCATCCACCCATCATCCATCCGTCCATCCATCATCCATCCATCCACCCACCCATCCACTCACTCATTCAATGAGTAAGTACTGAGTGTCCTTACTCATGTGCCAGGCATTGTGTTCAACTGGCAGACATAAATAAAGCCCCTGCTCCTGACAAGCTGATTAATGGCAGAGACAGACAGTTAAAGAGATAACCGTAACACATTACGAACAATGCTAAGTTGTGTCTGTGGGGGACGGGAGGGGGAGGTCAGAAAAGCCTTCTCAGAGATGATCACTGAGCTCATACTGAAGACTACTGGTGGTTAATAAGGCAGAAAGGCAAAAAAAGTGTAGAAAAGAATATTCCAGGCAGAGGAACATGAACAAAAGCAGATCAAGGGAGTAAGGCATATTCAGAGTAATGCAAAGCCCCACATCAGTGAATCTGAATTGTCAAGGAAATCACATGTAGCAATCTGATTTTAAAGTTAAGCTGTAAACTTACAAGTAACTTAGAATATAAAATATACAAATATTACAAAAAACTACTACCTCATTTTACTCTGCATGCCTCCTTCAGCATCAGAATAGTCTGATTCACTACTGCTGACCCTTTTCCAGCTGGCAGAACTGAAGGGTGAGGAGACTCGATCTTTTCCTGCAGCTCCACTTCCATCTAATGGCAAACTCTGGACACCCGGTGAGGAGGGACACTGAGTGTTCCCTTTATGCAGGTGCACTCGGCTCGTGGCTGGTGCTGCTTCTGTTTCACCATTGGATTCTTTTTCCTCCTCCTCTCCTTGATGGACTTTCTTTGGTTTGACTTTTGCTTTTTTCTTTTTATTCTGATTTTAGGAGCAAGTGAAAACATACATGATAGCTATTTCAAAATAGCTTTTAACTGAATCACTGGTACTTCCTCTCAGCTGAAAAATACTGAACATGTTCCCAATGGAAGTATGAACAAAGAGGTGGAGAAAAGAAAGTGGCACTGACTTAATACCCTATATGTCAGGCACTATGCTAAGTGCTTACACACACTTAACTGAACTATAAGAAACAAGGTATGAAATATATGGGACAGAGTAAAATATGTAGTCTGGGGTCCAATTCTACCTCTGTGGCCCTGGGCAAATCACTTAGCATCTCTGAGCTTTCCCTTCCTTCTCTGTAAGCATAGGCTAACACCATCTACCCTGCAAAGCTGGTGTGAAAGTATCCAGCCTTTCTCAAATAGAGTTCCACAAGAGAATTAAGGCTTATAGAAAGTGATTTAAATGACTATTTTCTCAATTCTCCAAAATAAGATACATAGCTAGTACCATTCTAGATGCACAGGAGAGAAGTTAATCCACTGTACACAATGCATGTTTTAGGGCACTGGGGTTTTGTAGATATTAAGTAAAAGCCAGTATCTTTTCTCCTACTTCCTGCTTTCTCACATATAAATATCTCTGGAATCTGTGCCCTCCTCCAGATTACCGAAGCCGCGGGCCTTGGGGAAGGAAAGCCCCCATCACATCTACCGTGGATTACTTAATTCAGCTCAACTCATACCTTTTTACTTGCTACCAGAGTGGTTTTTATAAAATGCAAATCTAATCACATCGCTCCCCTATATAAAACTCTTCAGTGAAGCCCCAGCACCCACAAGATAAAAACCCAAACTCCTTAGCAATACAAGGCCCTCATGATTTTGCCTCAGCTATATGCTGGCCTCAAGGAGCCCTGATGGTGCAGTGGTTAAGTGCTTGGCTGCTAACCAAAAGGTCAGCAGTTCGAACCCACCAGCCACTCCATGGGAGAAAGATGTGGTAGCCTGCTTTCTGTAAAGATTAGTCTTGGAAACCTATGGAGCAGTTCTACTCTGTCCTATAGGGTCACTAGGAGTTGGAATTGACTCAACAGCAAGGGTTTTTTGGGTTATACACCGGCCCAACCCTACCCCCCAATGCACCTGAAACTCTAGCCCTACTGGTTAACAGATGGGCTGTGCGGGCTCTCATTCTCTGAATGAAACACTCTTCCTTCCTTCTTCGTACTGGTGATTACTATACACTATGTCTTTTAAAAAGCCTCCTCCTACTCCTCCATGTGGTTGGGTTCCCAGAACATGTTCCAAGAGGACTTTGTGAATATTCTGATGAAAGAAATCATGACACTGAATTATAGTTGTTTACTTATCCATCACCCCCTCCCCTGCTAAATTCTTAAGAGTCGCTTGAGTTATATCCTTAATTCCTAGCACAATGTCTAGCATATAGCAGATGCTTGGTAAATGCTGAACAAGCAGCTGAGTGAATGCATTTTTAATTATAAGCATCTTAATCGGGTATTACATTTTTGCATGTAGTATCTTGACCATATAACTCTATGTTTTAGGTTCTCCAACATGAGAGAGATGGCAGCTATCTGGAAAGGATGGGAAATTCAGTGAATATAAGGAGTGCAGAGATGGTAAGCAGACTGGTAGGTGGGCTTCTAATGGTCTAGAGAGGAGTTGGCAAATTATGCCCTGAAGGCCAAATCCAGGACCCCTCTCTCCAGTTTTTGTAAATAAAATTTTATTGGAACACAGCCATGCCCATTCATTTACATACTGCCGACAGCTAATTGCACTGCAACAGCAGACTTGGTAGTTGTGACAGAGACCTAAAATATTTTACTCTAGCCCTTTAGAGAAAAGGTTTCCTGGTCCTTGGTCTAGAACATTTTTGGCATGAGGAAGTGTGGCTTTTGTTGTAAAGGTGAATGCACATTTTTATAGCTACACGGCCTACACCTCTTAGAAGTAAAAGATGCTTTAACTGGTATTTCAACAGTCTGATGAATTTAAATTTATTATGCTACAAACCCTAACTGAAATCAAATTCAGGGTGGGACTTTGGGGCAGTAGTGATGCTAATCATGGAAAATATGTATAGCAAGCAATTAAAAACAAACAATCCGCAATTTAACTACAAATAGGAATAACATACCACAGTTGGTCGAGAAGCACAGGATTCCGACTGCTGTGGTTTGGCAAGTGGTCGCCCATCATACTGAGGAAGCAGAGTTGGGTATAACACTGTAGGTATCTCTATGTTTAGCCCAGGGAGCCCATGAAACATGGCTTTCTAGTAATGAGGATTAAGGAAACACACACACACATACATACACACAAAATGTAAAACAAAAAACAATTATTCACTATGTTCTGGATCACAAACACAAACCAATTAATATTTAGAAGCTTATTAAGGAAACAAAAATAGGACAGAAAATATTGTCAAGCTTTAGGGCTTAAAGGAGAGCTGAAAATTATCTAGCCTCTAGCAAGGTTTGGCCAGATTAAGTTAGGTTAGATTTTAGTTTATTATTTACTTATTATTTTTATTTGTTAATTTTAAAAATTCACCCAATCATTTTTATCCAATTATTTTACCTATCTCTATTTTTTTAAAACCAATCTATCATTTTTATTTATATTAAACTGAAAACAAAAAGTTGCCATTACGTCGACTCTGACTCATAACAACCTTATAGGACAGAGTAGAACTGCCCCATACGGTTTCCAAGCAGCAGCCAGTGGACTTGAACTGCCAATGTTTTTGGCTAGCGCCCGTAGCTCTCAACCACTGTGCCACCAGGGCTCCTTATTTATATTACCTATCTCCATATCTATCTGTCTATTTATCTGGGAGTAGGGGAGACAGTATAGGGAAAGAGTTAAAATGCAGGTTTTTATTCAAGATAAAGTTAGATTAGCATATGTAGCTTAGACCTGAGGTCAGCATGAAGTTTCCTACTTTTTCCTGGCTGAAATGAAGACAGCTGGGTTCCCAAAGAGGCTGACTGACTTCCCCACCATCGGCCAGGCTCAGAAGCTAAAGGATGGCAGCCTGCTGATTGGCCTACCCACTATATGGAGGAGAAAGCCAAGAAGTTGGTTTGTACTTCTTTCAAGTACAAACAGGTATAAGCATGTTCAAGATTATCTAAGATTAAATTACCTACGGATCACACCTCAAAACCTATCCCCTTCTCAAGTTAAGATTCAGAGAGAAAATTCTGATACACTTGCTACATTGAGCATTACTGTTTTCTGTTCTTAACTTTAAGTATGCTTAAATACGAACATTTTATTTTTCTCTCTTAAAATATAATACTTTAAAGCTAGTCTGAGGGCGATGATGTAAAGCTATGCCTGGGTCTAAACAGGAAAGATACTAACCATAATGAGGACCCGGGGTTTAATGAGCAATGCCTTACCTTTAGCACAGCCAGAAGAGCTCCAAGTTCTTCAGTCAGTGTCAACTTCATCTTCCCACTATTTAGAAGTGACTGTATACCTTTTAATGCATTTTGTAACAACTAGGGGAAATAAGGAGACCAAGTCAGAAGGCAGAATAAACTTTTAAGCATCATTTAGGATGAAGGAGAAAAAGTCTTCAGACCAAAAAAAAAAAAAAAAATAGTCAGCAGCAGCAGAGATAAAGATCCAGAGAAAAGACCTGATGAACTACAGGTAGTCCCCAACTTATTACGACAGGGTTCTGTTCCAATGACACTATCATAAGCTGGTTCTGATGCAAGTCGAATACCTCACTTTTGTTTTCATTATTATTGCCCTTTATTATCAGTATCTTTACAAATCCGATCTTGTCTCTGGGGGCTGGCATGAGAATTATGTGCTGCAATATTGTACGTAGCATGTACTACTAACGATCAAAATATACCTAAAAACACAAAAAATGACTGTCATAAATGTGGTCCACTGTAACTCAAATACATAGTAAGTCGGGGACTGCCTGCACTACTAATTATTTCTGGAAGACAAGAATGCTCTTACTGAATAAGAGTGTTTTTATTGTACATGTTTATAAATCAGCATGTACAAATGGTAAGCAAGAACAAAAGAGGAGATGTTCAGTTGGAAGAATGTGGTAAGGACTCAAAAAAATAGAGCGGAGATCAAACTGGCAGCAGCAGCCACGGACACTCTGTAATACAGCAACCTCAGAAACTCCTAAAGGCAAATGAATGCATGTTGGAGCCGATGACAAATGATAAAAACTTGGTTCCTGGAGGGCAAGTCTGATCAAGGCTAATTTCCTGAATCAGTAATCTCACTTCGAGGAATCTGTCCTTAAGAAATACTCCCCATAGGCACGTGGGGAGGATGTGAACTGTACCCTCTTTTGAAAGAGATGAAAAATTTAAAAACTTCAATTTCCACCAATTATGATGAAAGAACAATGATGATGTAAGAAGCTATTCCTTTGCTAAATGTGAAACTCAACAATAACATCAGCAGGCACTTTGCCAAGCACTTTAAACGCTTTATTTCATATACTTCTCATAAGAATCCTATAATAGTCTTAGTCCTATCTCAGGGATGAGAAGCACAGGGGCTCAGAGAAGTTAAGTAACTTGCCAAAAGTCTCCCAGCTATAGCAGTAAGAAAGTATGAGGTACATCAATAGGTACCGAAAAGATGCCAAAAAGATACTTAGTTTGAAATAAAGAGCAAGTTACAAAATGGTATACTTAATATGACCCCATTAAAACATTGTAAGTAAGTCACAATATTGAGAAAGCCAGCACAACTTGTACAAGGCAAGCTCATGAAAGCTCCATAGACACATCCAAACTCCATGAGACACCGAACTGCTGGGCTGAGGGCTGTGGGGACCACGGTCTCAGAGACCATCTAGCTCAACTGGCAGAACACAGTTCATAAAGAAAATGTTCTACACTCTAGTTTGGTGAGGAGCCTCTGGGGTCTTAAAAGCCTGTGAGTGTCCATCTAAGATACTCTGCTGTTCTCACCCCTTCGCAAGCAAGGGAGAACGAAGAAAACAAGAAACAAGGGAAAGATTAGTCCAAAGGACTAATGGACCACAACTACCACAGCCTCCACCAGACTGAGTCCAGTACAGCTAGATGGTGCCCAGCTACCAGCACTGACTGCTCCAACAGGGATCACAACAGAGGGGCCCGGACAGAGCTGGAGAAAAATGTAGAACAAACTTCTAACTCACAAAAAAAGACCACACTTACTGGCTTGACAAGAGACTGGAGAAACCCTGAGGCTATGGCTCCCAGACACCCTTTTACTTCAGTAATGGAGTCACTCCTGAGGTTCACCCTTCAGCCAAAGATGAGACAACCCCATAGAACAAAATGAGACTAATGGGGCACAACAGTCCAGGGACAAGGACTAGAAGGCAGGAGGGAACAGGGAAGATGGTAATAAGGAACCCAGTGTCGAGAAGGGAGAGCGTTGACATGTCGTGAGGTTGTTAACCAATGTCATAAGACAATGTGTACTAAAAAAAAAAAAAGGTAAGTATGCTTATTCACACATAGAATAACACCCGGGGGCAAGTAGATCAAATTACTCCCAGTGGTTATATCTGAGTAGGGGACTACAAGGAACTTTCACCATTTTAGATCTATCATATCTGGAATCCATCACTTTAAATTTAGAACGTGTTAACAAATTGCCATGTTTGTATCAGATTTTCTTTAAAGAAAAAAATAGTGTAGATATTGTTGAAATTCACTTCCTTTCCTTCCATTTTAAAGGCAGGTGCTAGCCTGAAGTTGTATTTTATAGTCAGGAATAAAAATATATATTCTTTTTTAGACCTCGACTTGAAAAAACAAACACCTCCCCCTCCTCAAAATAAACAAAAACTATTTTCTTGTAATTTAAACCCAAAATGTATGACTTCAGTCTTTTCAGGTTATGAACACTCTACTTCCGTCTATATCTCTAGACAAAACTAACATCATACAGCAAACAAACTAAACTCTTCAGTCACTGCCTCTGTTCTACTGCTGCTTCCAAACACATCTGTAACATTCACAAGATTAGTGATATTCCCACCTACCATGCAAAATGCGACATCATCCATGTCAGACAATTTTGGAGACTGTAAAGTGGTCAAGAAAGTTTGGAAGCAGATGCTTTGGTAGGGCTCATCCAAGTATGGTTGTCCTGGCACACTAAAATACACACGGAATAAACAACTCAAACTCAGTCTCCTTTGAAATAGGCTTGCAAAGGAGTAAGAATTTAAAATAGCAGTAATCCAGACTAACTGAGCTGGAATAACCCGAGTGGAGCTACACTATAGGAAATCGTGCACTTTGGTTAATTCCTCTCTGCTGTGGGCCAGGCACAAGGCTGGGATGAATATGAAGGAGGAATGGTTTCCACGAGGAAGGGTTACAGAACTTTACAGTGAAAAAGAAATCTCAGCTCTGTTTTTCAGTTCTAAGAGGGAAACCTTGACAGGTCCTGTCAAGCTAGAATCACACTGCTGAACCTGCCACCCTAGCCATTGAATGACATTGTCCTGGGCAGAGACAAGATACCATAAATCTGTTCAAGTCTGTGCTGTTCGTTTTCTATTGCATGAATCTAGAACTGGGCAGCTGGAATTACTTCCATTTTCTCAAAAGAGAAGAGACGGGCCTTGACAGAAATCTCACCACAGCTTAAATTCTTACAAATGTATCTTTCTAAATGAGTTAATATGGTTAGAATTTATACCAATAGAAAAAAAAACCTTGACATACTGCAAATATTATCACTTCTACCCTGTTTTAAGGACAAAGTGTGGGTGTATTTTTTTCTTCCGTTTATTTATAAGCTTTCTTTCAAAACAATACTACAATTAGAAACAAGCAATATAATATGATCTTATTAATAAAAGACATGGGAAATGCACAGTAGGTTATTTTTCTAGGTTGGCTCTGCATCAGATGGAATGAACCATCAGATGGACTGAACCATCTACAAAGAGCCCAAGAGAGGGCCTGTATCATTACTACTGCAAAACCTGACTGACTCCACATACCTGAGACATAAGTTTGCCATACAATGCACTGCAGCCCTCCTCACTTCAGGGTCAGACTGAGCTGGGTCACTCAACTTCATCAAGAGTCCAGTCTTGCCTACCAAGTCTGGGAGATACTAAAACAAAATAACAGCCAATGTTGGTCAAACAAAAAGTTCTCGGGAAACATTATTTGTTAGACAGATTTCATTTTCATCTACAGGGCAGATAAACACCAAAAAACTGACTACTATGCAAATATTTCAAGGTTACACATCTTACTCAAGGTTATACACCTAATCAGCAGCAGGACAGAAACCTGAACACAGGTCTGTTGGCTCCAGAGCCTGTACTCCTAACGTTTCAAAGGAAAGACAGAACACAGTTTGTTACCTTTTGACACTTTGAGCCATTGCAGTAAACCAGAGCGGCCAGGGCTTGAAGAATTGCCATGTGTGTCCAGGAACCACACTGCTGAATAGCAGAGATAGTATATGCCAACAGGAAATCCAGGTTCTCTTCATCAACAATCACCTGCCGATAGAGGAAAAAATATATACGACCCAACTTCTAAAACACATTCGTATCCTTTTACGGGCATGTATGCTCACCTGAATCAGGCTGTGTAAGAAAAGAGTGTCTCCTCCTTTCTTATCAACAGGATCAGCTCTACAGGCCTTGAAAGTTTGATCAGGACACGAGCCTTCTCTCTACCCCAGGGCCTTTGTTCACTTCCTCCCCTTAGTCCCTCCACTCAAAGTAGAACCCGGCTAAGTCCTTTAACTTTTCCTTCAACTAACCAGAAACTGACAGCTGAAAATACAGAGATACGTACAACTCAATCCACTGAAATTTCTTAATTCAATTGTCTTACACATAATAGATGCTCAATAAATAGTGAATAAATGCATCTGCTAAACTACTACGTCTCTAGCATGATGTCAGGAATAGAACAGAAGAGATGGCATATGCCATCAAGGAGCTTAGAATCTTGTTGGGACAGACTAGGCTAACCTAAAAATCAATTCACGGACAGCTAAAACAAACTGTCATCAAGTGCTAGAAAGCAGGTTAAGGGTGATCAGACACTTTTCCAATTACCAGTGTTGCAAAGATGATATACCTGAGAATAATAAACATTCAGAAGCCACCCCAGGGCTCTGGGATGTAATGCTATCATGAAAAATCCTAAACTTGAATACAGCCTGGTTTCACTTAGGAAGTGACATGTGGCAGCAGACACTGCTGCTACCTACCCAGCATCTGTCTCCTCTTTCCCTGCAGAGCACTGATTTTATTTGGCTGCCCACCTCTTCCACATGAGACCCATGGGTAAATTCTAATCAGTCTAAGACAATGGTTCTCCATTTTCTACCCCAGGGGGCATTTGGCAATGTCTGGAGACATTTTTGGTCGTCACAATTAGAGGGGTGATACGTGCATCTGGTAGTTAGAGGTTGAGGATGCTGCTAAACATCCTATAATGCGAAGGACAGCCTGCCACAACAAAGAACTGTCGCTCCAAAATGTCAACAGCGCTAAGGCTGAGCAACCCTGAGGTAAGCCAACTTAGGCTGCACATTGTAATCATCTAGGGAGCCTAAATCTCCCAGGTGATTCCGATGTACAGCCAAGGCTGAAACCACAGGTATAGGCTAATTACGGTAATACCATTCCTCTACTCAGAGAGTGCTTTAGAGAGGAACTGACGTGACCCAGGTCTCCCAATCGAGGTAGCAGAGGAGACTGGCTACAAAGTTTATGGGACAAGCTTCCTCTGCTTCTGCTGGATGTCATTTTGTTTTTTGTATGTGATAATGGTGAGAGAGGCTAGCCAAGGACAACACACACCCTGAGGATGGCAGACTAGAAAGATGTCAGTGAGCCTCTAGAACAGCCTCCCTTAGGGTTTGTAACGTAATTTTTTTAAAAATGTGTTCAGCTACTATGGGCTGGATTTTTTTGTTTCTTGCAGCCAAAAGCATCCTAGTTGATATAATACCCAATTAATGTGTTTTGTGCATTTAACTGCATTCACATGGATTATCTCGTCTTCATTTCTGAACTGTTCCTAAAAAGATATTCAATTTATTTATATTCAATTTGATATACATAACTAGGATCTTTTTTTATCCTAGTGTTCCCTTTCCCCCAAGCCATTTTTATGTTTTATGAAGAACAAAAGTAGACCACAAAAAAGGTGGCTTTAGAAAACGGAAAAAAATATTGACAGGGTGGCGGCGGGATCATTTCAATTGATTCTTACATATACTCGGTCAAACAGATCTTCAATAAAAAATTCTAAGACCGGGGAGGGGGGCAGTGTTGGATGACACTGGTTTATTGAATCCAACAGAAAGGAATGCTTCTAATGGACAAACTTCAAGAACTGTGAAGAACTATTTTTAGTCCGAGTTATATTTGTTTTAGTATCATCCTTATTAAGGCATTTGCTTTTCCTATAGCTTCTCAAAAGACTGGCCTATCATACCTCCCACGGATGTAGTATTTCAAAAGGTATTTACTTATTATCAAAACTCACGATCTGAATTCTAAAATCACAGAGATGATTACCTGCAGTCTGTTAAGTAAATGGTGAATAAGCTGAGACACTTTGCTGACCAGATGATTCTGATTAAGAGGAACCAGTCGGCAAGCCTGGACAAGAAGAGCGTTGACATCCTACCAAAACAAAAACCAAAAAACAAAAAAGACAAAGAAATGGTGATATACCTATTAATCAAGTGAAGACCACCACCCCCCCAACAGAGGCAAATGGGAAAATAAAAGCAGGTGTTCACATTCAAGGATGGAGAATGAGGCAGAAAGTAGGAGAATAAAGAAAATGACGGTGCAGAACAGAATGTGCTAAAAAGAAAAAGAATCAGATGGTTTTTGTCAGGCTAAACATTCCAGAATCTCTACAGATGTAGTGACAGTACAGTTAAACAGCCAAAGAAAAGCCTCCGGAATATGAAAGCATGAACTAAAGTTAAAAATACCACAAAGTAAGCAGACCAGGCTTTCAATGCCATTGGGAAAATCAGAAATGACACTTGTATAGATTTTATGTAAAACCAGGGAATTCTAAGGGAAGAGAAATCACATCATTCATCCACTGATGTTTACTGAATAAAAAGGCTCTGAGCACCTGCTATGTGCCAGGTAGTATGCTCGGCCCGAGGGCTCCAAAGGTTAAAAAACAACGATAACAACAAAAATGCTCCTGAGCCTCAGAGCGCTCACGATCTAGTGAGGGAGACAGAAATACCTACAGATGATTAAAATAAAGTTGAATGAAGTCATGAAAGAAGTTTTAACTTGATGGAGCAAATACTGGAGGCTGGAGGAGGGAAAGGATAATTAGAAAGGTCTTGTGGAGATGACTTCTAAGCAGAATCTCGAATGATTTGAACGATGAGCAGAAATATGCAGATAGACAAGGCATCAAAGGACACTGCAAGCAAAAAGGATGGCGTGTGCGAAGACATGGAGATGTGAAACACCATCACGTGCTTGAAGGATAGCAAGGGTCAAATGACAGGCACGAAAGTAAGACTGACAGGAGAGGAGACTGGGAAGTACATATTTTTGTTGCCAAAAAAAGAAAAAAGAAGTAAAAGTCTTTCTTGGCCTCTCCCCCAACCCCACCGTGCTCCTTACTGATGCACACTGCGATTTTGTTGTGAACTGTTCCAGACCTTTTTCTTCGCATATACAAAACATAAAAAAAAAAAAAAAAACTGTTGCAGTCGCGTTGAGTCGATTCCGACTCATAGCAATCCCATGGGACAGAGGAGAACTGCCCCACATGGTTTCCAAGCAGCAGCTAATGGATTTGAACTGCCAACATTTTGGTTAGCAGCAGAGCACTTAACCACTGCACCACTAAGACTCCTATATACATACATATTTTTTAACTTCCTCCCTCCCTTCCTCATATTAAAGGGCCCTGGTGGCACAGTCGTTAAGCACTTGGCTCCACACTGAAAGGTTGGCAGTTCAAACTCACCAGCCTCTCCGCAGGAGGAAGATGTGGCAGTCTGCTGCTTTAAAGATTTACAACCTTGGATACACTATGGGGCGGTTCTAATCTGTCCGATACGGTTGCAATGCATCAGAGTCGACTTGACGGCAATGCGTTTGGTTTTGGTTCTTCCTCGTATTGGTCTCATACTGTACGAAGTGTTCTGAAACTTGCTTTCACCATTTATCCGTATGCATTGAAGATGTCTGCCAGTGAGACTTTTACTTTCATAATCACATTTTTCCCCCCATTATAAAAGAAGTTCACCCTGGCAGCAGAGCAAAGAATGGTGTGGAGAAGCGCTACACTGGAGGTAGATCAGTCAGGAGACCGATAGAATAGTCCAGGCAAGAGTTATCATGCCTGAGGGCAAGATGGGAATGCAGAAGAGACCAACTGAGAAATATTTATGAGGCAGATTCTGAAGAACTCAATGATGGACAGGACTTGGGATGAAGGAAAGGGAAGAACCAGGGATAACTCCAGTGTGCTTACACCTTGAGTGACCTGGTGGACTGTGTACATGTTTGTATGTGTTGGGAGAGAAACGGATCGGGGAGTGGTAAGAACGAGTGCAGAGATAATGGATTTATTCTGGGAACGGTCAAGAGTGAGGTGCCTATGAGCACCAGAAAGCAGTGTGGTATGGCTGGGTCAAAAGTCTAGGGAATTCAGCAGTTACCACGACGTAAGTGGTATCCAAGCCCCGATGTGTGTGGATAAGACTACTCAGAAAGAGTGAAATGAGCTTCTAAAGAGAAGGCAGAGGCGGTGGAGCTAGCATGAAAGAAGAGAAAACGCAGGGACTCTGGGACACACTTTGGTTCCAATTCTAATTCTGCCATTTACCAGCACTACGACACTGGATCTTTTTGACCTTCGGTATTTTCATCAGTAAAACAGATCTAATACCCACGTCCTAGGATTACTGGAACCGTGCGTTTTTACTGTACGTGGTCCGTGTACCACGTACTCAATAAACGAAGTAATGAATTTAGTGTACAAAGTGTTTTAGGTGCATAACGAGCGAGGGAGTGGGGGAAAGTGGGGGTAACGGTAAGGCTGTACCACAGGTGACACTTGAGGTGTTATCAGAACAGATGCCATCAAATTAGGTTTTGAAAGATGTGAGTTCGCCAAGCACTGCAGTCTTCCAGATGGAGAAGAACGGGCCTCAATCGGAAGGCGCAAACAAGCCTGAAACTAAGTAATCCCGCAGGGGGCGGGAAAAACCCGGCCAGGCAGGCGGGAGCTACCAGCTGGGACGCCTGAGGGGTGGGGCAGGGGCCAGCAGACGCAGCACCGTCCTCCCTATGGGGGACGCCGCCTACCTCCGGGGCTACGCCGTCGCTCTCGCTGTAGTTCTCGGAGATGAGCTGGTCGAAGAGCAGGTGGATCTCGGTGCGGGCGAAGCTGCTGTCGTCCGGACGCAGGGCGCGGAGCCTGGCCGACAGACGGCGGAACCCATTCCCAGGTTCAGGGGGTGGCTCCCGCGGCGCCTCTCTCGTCAGCCTGCACAGCAGGGAGCCAGCAACCTGCATCGCCGCCATGTTGCCCCCTAAGACAGCAGGAAAGTACTTCCGGGTTATTCCCGCCCCGCCGCGGCGCGCTAGCTAAGCAGATGCGTAATAGGGACCAGGTCGGTTTCCATCACTACGCGACGCGTCATTCTGACGCACGGGATATGCTTGTCAGAGATTAGCTTGAAGACTTTTTCGCCACCCACCTCTTCTTATATCCTGACTGAGACTTGGAAACTGTCTTCCCAGCCCTTCCTGGGCAGGGCTGACATTACTCTGTGGAGTCCCGACGTTTCAAATTTAGACTGGGTTAGGGGAATCCTCGGGATGCCATGATGGAGAGGGGCTACTGTGGATGGCGGTGGCAGAAACTTCTAGTTCGAAGACATCCTTCTCCTCTTCTTACATAGCAGTAGAACCCCTGGTTTTATCCTGGTACAAGGCCACCCTGAGTAAAAGACTACATTTCACAGTATCCTTGTAGCTGGCTGTGGCCGTGTGATTAACAGCTGGCCAATGGAACAGAGGGCAGAGTTCCCGAACTTAAGCAACAGCTGGCTGCACTCTTTGTTCCCCTTTCTCCCCGTTTTCCAATGACAATCCTCCCGTGAGTCATGAGACACTTAGCCCAAGAAAAGTAATTGAAAGTAGAGGCTGAACCATGTAAAATAACTTGCCTAAGGGTGACCTGTCCGTGGGTAACAAAAACTGTTAGGAGTTTGACTACTAGCTGAAAGATTGGTGGTTTGAACCCACCCAGAGGCACCTTGGAAGACAGCCTGGTGATCTGCTTCCAAAAGGTCACAGCCTTGAAAAGTTTCTGGAGCAGTTGTACTCTGCACGCATGGGGTTGCCGTGAGTCGGAATGGACTCCATGCAACTAACAACAACAGGAGTGACCTGGTTGACATTGAACACCCCAAGATTTTCTGAAACCTTAAAGTCAAGAAGCTGGAAAATAAAATAGCCATTTTAAAATCTGTGAACAATTTTCAGCCACCCAAGAAGTGACTGTGTGGAATTCCCATCAGGGCAGACTGAGAAAACCATCTCTAGGGCCTTTGAGTTAACGAAAATATAAAAGTAAATCTTCAGCCCTGGCTCTTAGGGAAAGCTTTGCAGTTACCTGAATGTATGTGTTATATCCTGAGAATAAAACACTTCTATTCAGCAATGAAAATTGGAGGGTATGCTTTAGCAAAGCTAGTGCTCTGAAATCTTTAGGCTGCTTTGGGGGAGAAATGTTGATTTGTTTTAGATTTAGATGGCACTAGTATATTATTGCTTATTCTTGGGATGTGTATGTATGTGTATTGTATATGTGCATGCATGTGTGTGCACTGTTGATATCCAAGCATTTGCTTAGAGACAATCAGAAATTGAGAGCCAGTGACTGGGTGTCTTAGCCTGGGTTCCTAAAAAGCAAAGCCTGACATGAAGTTCATGTGAGAGTAATTTATTCAGGAATGAACAGGAAAAGAAGGAGAACCAACGCAAACACGTGCCATTGAATTGGCCATTGCAAGGGGTGACTGCACAATCCTCGGGACTTTCCGAGAAGACTTAACCTCTGCTTCCATCATCACATTGCCTTCTTCTCATCTGTAGTCAAATATCCCTCTGCCTCTCTCTTATAGGGACACTTGTGATTACATTTAGGGCCCACCTGGATAATCCAGGATAATCTTCCAGCTCAAGCTCCTTAGCTTAATCACACCTGCAAAGTCCCTTTTGCCATAAAAAGGTAACATTTACAGGTTCCAAGATTCATGGCCTGGAAATCTTTAGGGGCCATTATTCAGAAAGCTCTGCCCTGAGAAAATCACCTCTCACATCCCTTCTCCTTCCCGTTGTCAATCTTTTTATATTCTTACAGTGAGTGGGGAGTTTAAGGGGTGCTAAATAGTTCACAGCCCTTTCCTTTTTTAAATTTTGCATGTGAGGAACTGGCACTTTATTCTGAAATTTCAGGGTTTTTTGTATTTTGGAAGCCAGTCAAGACTTAATTTTTGTCACCCATGGCTCATACTGACTAAAGTAAGTTTGGCCCCTACTCTAGTCACATCCTTGTTTATTTCCTTCAAAACATCTTAACCTGTAGTTATCTTTTTTGTTTATTATCTGTTTCCTCTTCTAGAATGTGAACTCTATGGAGGCACAAACCCCACCTGTCTGGTTCACAGTTATCCCCAGAGCTATCACAGCACCTAGGACATGGTGGGCACTCCACAGTATTTGTTGATAGAATGAATGAACTCAATATTTACTTATTTATTGAGGGCCTCCTATTTGCCATCTGTTGGTTGATATAAAAATCAAATGGGATGTTTGTGAAAATACTTTGTGAACTGTAAATTTCTATAAATCTTAGCATCCAAACGATGTTGATACTATTTTCCCCTTTTCACTGATAAGGAAATGATGCCAGAGAGCTTCAATGGTTTGTCAGCAGCCACATGGGCAGTCAGTTGGTCAAAATCAGGCTGGAACCCCAGGCCTGCTGAATCTTAAGCCTGTGAGTGTGAAGAATATAGAACAGAAATTGTAACCCTGTTTTTCTCTCCCACACTTTGCAATAGGGAAAACCAGAAGAGAGGGTATCCCAATTAAACCTTAAAGTTCTAGACGCATACAAAATTAGGACTAAAAGTCGTTGGCTCATCTCTTGATTGTAGTTAACATTTATTGAATGTTTTGTATGTGTCAGGCACTATGCCAAGTGCTTTATATGAACTAACCTCTTTTATTGTAAGTCTATAAGGTCTATTATACAGATGAGAAAGCTGAAGCACAGAAAGGGCAGATCGCTCGCCGAAGGCCACACAACTGTATAATGGAGCCAGTTTTGAACCCCATGGGAAGTGAATTTGGGGTCTGAGCTCCTAACCTCTCTGCTATAATGCCTAGGCCTTGGAGTTTGACCTGGGATTGTAGTTCAGGCCGTGACACTCACCTGCTATATGATTTAGGGCAAATTCCTTAGTTTCTCCAAACTATGCTCTTTGATCAGTAATTGTACTACTTAGAACTTATCCCAAGGAAATTAATAAGGACATGCCCACCCATTAAGTCCCCAGTACAGTCATATTAATAATATAAGTAACATCTTAAATGTGTATTAAAGGAGGTTGCTGAGTAAAAGGTGTTGTGTGCATATATGGTAGATTTTTATAAGGCTATTACAAATGACGGTATAGCAGCATCGTATTGATATTTAAAGTTGTTTACTATCCATTTTTAACTGAAGTGATCAGACAGCCAAAATAGGCACAATGTGATCTCCTAAATGCCTATTGTGGTTGCCTGATCGTTTCACTTAAAAATATGAATGTGGTTAAAACAGGCATGAAGGTGTTAAGCAGACATCATTTTGGAGTAGGAGACTGCAGATTATTTTCATCTTTTTTGCTCAACTGAATAGTCTGTTTATCGTCCAGGATTTACTAGGTAATGAAATTATTCTAAAGGTTTGGAAACCACCATCCTGTGATGGACACACCTTTTTCTTGGAAAGGGTGGGTAAAGAGGGAGAGGTCACAGGGAGACAGGTGGACCGTGTCTCACCTGTTACAGCCGTTTCTGGAAAGTCCCGTTGGGGCCAGTGTATAACCCGCCTGAGTTGACAAGGTTTGGGGAAGCGAGGAAAAGCCTATAGTTATTACCTGTCTTTATTTCGAAGCACAGATGTGGCCACACTCAGTGCTGACACACCGCTCCTCTATCTCAAAATCCAAGTCACTTCTGCAAAATTCTACGCAGGAGCCTATGTTAAAACAGACTCGGATGAAAACCACTGTGCTTTAGGACAGGTCCCGGGGGAAGCCAGCCCTTGATTAAGTAGTCAGTTGCACTGTTGATTGTTGTTGTTGTTCAATTCATAATACAATTTATAAATAATTACTGGCAGAGTAATACTCGTTTACATCTTATCTATTTCGGTAAACAATGCATTCACGTAAATAATCTCATTTGATCGCAAGTAAGACCTACATTAATGTCTTAGTCTAGTGCTGCTGTAACAGAAATACCACAAGTGGATGGCTTGAACAAGAGAAATTTATTTTCTCACAGTCTTGTAGGCTACAAGTCCAAATTCAGGGCATCGGCTCCAGGAGAGGGCTTTCTCTCTCTGTCAGCTCTGGAGAAAGGTCCTTGCGATGCATCAGGCTTCCCTTGATCTGGGAGCATCTCCCCGCAGGAACCTTAGCTCCAAAGGACACACTCTGCTCCTGGGACTGTTTTCTTGGTGGTATGAGGTTCCCATGTGTCTCTGCTCGCTTCTGTCGTTTATATCTCAAAAGAGATTGGCTTAAGATGCTATCTGATCTTGTAGATCTCATCAATATAACTGCTGCTAATCCATCTTATTACATCATAGTGATAGGACTTGCAACACGTAGGAAAATCACATCCGTCACAAAATGGAGGGCAACCACACAGTACTAGGAATCATGGCCTAGTCAAGTTGACACATATTTTTGGGGGACACAGTTCATTCTACGACAGTTAAAGATGGGGATCATTGTGTTTGTGCAGGGGAAGTGCAAAGAAGGCAAGACCAAGGATGACTTAAGTGGAAAGTCATCTTTCGACTCTGCAGGGAAAGGAGTAGAGAAGGATGGCCTCACATTGGCCGAGTGCCATCCAGGGTGCCTTTCAGCCACCCTGTGATGTGGGACTTGCTAGCAGTGTTTTATAGGTGTGGAAGCTGGGGCTCACAGAGGCGACCTGACCAGTTGGTGCTAAAGAAGTGGGATCCAACCCAGACCTGCCTGGCTCCTAGGCCCAGTTTCCATCTGCTGTACCACATGGTGAAACTGACCCTGACATGAGTTGTACATCTCCAAATTTCAAGGAGTCTTCCTAACCTGAGTGGAAGCTCTCCAAGTTGCCGGGGCCTCAAGGTTGGCTCTGAAGTTGGACAGTGAAGTTGGTCCAAGAACTGAGGTAAGACTCCACAGGGGCTTCTAGCAAAAACAGTTGCAGAGCCTTGGGTGAACGTGTGTTCTGCTTTGATTGAATACTCAGCTATTCTCAGGAGTTCATTGGATTCTGTCTCTGGAACTCTCTGGGCCTTTGTTTCCTCATCTGTAAAATGGGGCCCTTGGATCCAGCAGAGGAAATGGGTTTTATCCTCCATTGTCAACTCCAATCAGTGAAGGTGGCTATCTGAATGGTGTTTTGAGAAGTCTCGGATGCCTTGGCCCCATCAAAGAGAAAGTGTGCTGTGACTGATAAGCAGTTTCTGAGGAGTGCCAGAAGGGGGGCTGATGGGATGTCTGTAATGCACTTACAGATTGACCTCAGAGAAGAGCAATACCATCCCTCCTTGCTCCTATTAGCTATTGCTGATTTGTAGTCAGAAGGCTGAAGATGCCTTGTCCCCACTTACAGCAGCTGGATCATTCATTAAGTATATATAGTATCTGTTAATTTCTTATTAAGTATAAAGCATACAGCCAGTTGCCATCCAGTTGATTGCAATTCTTGGTGACCGCATGCGTGTCAGAGTGGAACTGCGTTCCACAGGGTTTTCAATGGCTGACTTTTCAGAAGTAGATCACCAGGCCTTTCTTCTGAGGTACCTCTGGGTAGACTTGAACCTCCAAACTTTCAGTTCGCAGCTGAGTGTGATAACCGTTTCCACCACCCAGGGACTCCATGTGTAACATAAAGAATAAACCAAAAAGACCAAACCCATTGCTGCTGAATCGACTCTGACTCCCAGTGACCTCACAGGACAGAGTAGAACTGCCCCATAGGGTTTCCAAAGCTGTAATCTTTACGGAAGCAAACTGCTACATCTGTCTCCCACGGAGCAGCTGGTGGATTCAAACCGCCACCCTTTCAGTTAGCAGCCTAGCGCTTTACCACTGCACCACCAGGGCTCTCAAATATAAAGCATAGAGGCAAATTATTGAGGAGTTATAAAGATGTAAGACAGGGTCACTACCTTCCAGCAGCTTCTAGTCTAATAACAGACTTATATTCAAAGTTCTAAAAAACAAAGCAGTAGGTGATAAGTGATCTGAAGCAGGTATACCCGATGACTAAAGGGGCTCAGAGGGGAGAAGACATCACTTCCAATTAGGTTAATCAGAAAAGGTGAGTCTTGAGATGCAGGAACTTTTCAAGGCAGAATTCAGGGGAGTGGTGGACTGTTGTAAGAGAAAAGAATTAGTAGCAAAAGTTCACAAGGGGACATGTACAACAGGGTGCGGAGGGGGGTTAGGGCGAAGTTGAGTTGGGTGCCTACAGGGCAAAATTTAAGGAGGCAGTTGCACAACCCTGAGAGCAGGTGCCTTCTCAAATTTTTGCACCCTGGATGCCTCACCTGTCTCACCCTAGTCTTGGCCCTACAATGCGATATAGACAGGAGGAATGGCAAATGGAGACTTTCCGTTTTAGCTGAAGGACTGGATAGGTGTTCGAGAAGAGTTGGAAGTTAAGCAGAAACAAAAGGTACAGAGGGCAGATCTTGAGGACCTGAGAAGTTTGGACTTCATTTCGTAGGCCAGGGAAGGATGTGATTGCCACTTGGGAAGATTTTTCTGGTTTGGGAGCGCATTATGGACTAGGATTTAACAAGCAAGCAAACTTAGAAGGAAGGGGCGGGGGCAAGGAGAGCTATCTGGAAGTTATTGCAGTGGCTCCAAAAATAAATAAAAACCAAACTCATTGCTGTCGGGTCATTCCCCACTCATGGCGACCCCATGTGTTACAGAGCAGAACTGCTCCATAGGGTTTTCTTGGGTGAAATCTGTACAGAAGCAGATCACCAGGCCTTTCTTTCATGGTGCTGCTGGGTAGGTGTGAACTGCCAACCTTTAGATTAGCAGTCAAGCACAAACCTTTTGCACCACCCAGGGACCTACAGTGGCTTAAGCACGGGGTAATCAGGGTAAGAAGTATAGTGTGGCAGGGGGCATGGGAAGGAAAGAAGACATGCAAGAGACAATTTCAAAGAATGGGCTGTAATTGGCAACTAGTTCAATATAGGGATAGAGGAGCAAAGAAGAGAGAGGAGCAAAAGTTGAATTCAGTAATATTTGGGGAGAGGAAGGAAAAAGCAAAAGATACAGTGAAAGCGAATCCAGGAGAGAAGAAAGCTTGAGAACTGAGGGCGTGGCGAACAGTGTCAGATGCTGCAGAGGTTAAAGACTTTGGCCACTGAGGAGAGGCAAGTGGTTTGTCAACAGGTCCTAGGAGAGAAGTTTCAGGAGAGTGATGGGGGCAGGAATGGAAGCTATAGTCGGTCTTCAAGGGATTAAGGAATGAGTTCGGGGGAATTGAAGGCAGGGAACAAACACTACTCCTTGGAGAATGTTGGTAGTAAAAGGAAAGAATGCATTAAGTTGATAATTGTTTAACATAATTAAGAGAGGGTTTTCTCTAGGTGATCCAATTGATTTGCAGTGAGACGGAAGAAGCCGGGAGAGGGAGATGATGAGGAGAGAGAGAGTGGCTGATGGAGCGGAGTTGCAGGGGGGGCAGGAGGGGAGGAGTGGAAAGTCTGGATGGAGGGATGAGCCGGGGAAAGGAGGGGCAGAAAGTTGGGGGCAGAAGCAGAGAGATTCTGGGCTGTGGAGCTGGTGGTGGTGGTCAGGGTGTGGCCCTATAGTGGCTCCTTAAGGAGAATATTTTTGTCTTCTCCCCTGTTCTCCCCGCCTCCCCCCTGTATGCACTGGTCCCTGATTCCCCACTTTCTGGCTCCCTCATTCAAAGAAGAATGGGGTTGCCTGCTGCCCGGACTCACCTAGAATTTTCAAGGGTCTCACAGCAGCCTGAAGCTCCTGTACCTCTAGGCTGAGGGTGAGGAGGGTCACAAGGATGAGGAAGTCTCCCAACTTCATGTTGCTGTTGGAAGCCTTTGGCACAAGTGCAGCAGGGTTGAGAGCAGCTGAAATTTACACTCTTCTGCCCGCCCACAGAGCTAGAATGCAAGGCCAGGGGTGGGACAAGGGAACGCTAAACTCTGCCTGGAAACTGACATTTCTGGAGAACATAAACCACGTGTTCCTTCCCTGGGTGACTACATGTTCCCTATGCAAGTCTCTGAGCCAAGGAAACACCCTCATCTGTGCGACAAATAGGACCCCTAACCCAGAAAAGCTTTGAGCGACCCAGAAAAGGGATAGGGGAGAGAGGTGGGCACAAACTTTTAGGATGTGCTTGCATCCGCTAGTGCACTTTCCAACACCAATACAGAATGTCTGCTGTGGGCCTGGCACGTGCTTGGCATAAGGAATAAAACGATTAAAAAAAAAAAAAAAAGCAGACACCGTCCTGATCCTCATAGAAATTACAATCCAGGAGCTAGGTAGCTAGGTGCTTTACACACTTTTCTATTGGTGAAAAAGTCAAAGTTTTGCATTGTTTCTCAAGAATATTTGGATTATAATCTCCATTTATTTTTATATGCACCATAATTAACATAGGAAAAGTTTCTCCTCCCTAATTCTAAGAGGATCTGAACAGTCTTTATAAGGGTTGAATTAATTATGAAATTATAGTCTATGGGCCAGACATTGCAAAGTTTATGGGAAAATTCAATTTCTTACCAGAAATGTATAGGAAGTAAATGGAATTTCCCACAATCGACTAGTAAACAAACATTATAGTCTTCAGTGTTACAAACAACAATCTTGTTGATAAAGAATAACTTCGTTAAAAAGCTTCTTACAAATAAATTACTCAATTTGATGATAAGGTAGAGAATGTATATAAAATGTGATACAAAAAGTTTTCACCCCACCTTATGTTATTAGTGTTTTCAAGGTAATTTCCCAAGTTACACCTTATCTACATAACAACGGAATAGCTGACTGGTGTCTTATTCCCAAAGCCCTGTGTCAGCGGTCCCTTCCCTCCTTCCTTCCTTTCCTTCCTTCCATCATTCCTCCCTCACTCCCTGCCTCCCTCTTTATCTCTTTCCCTTCCCATTCTTTAAAGATTCTTTATTAAATTGCTAATTAATACTTGTGGCTTCTGACTTCACCTCTAACTTTAGCAAAAGCTGTCAACAAATTGGAGGCTTGTGAGCTTTTATTTCTACACCTCACTTAAGATGGTTAAGAGCTTGGCCGCTAACTAAAAGGTTGGCAATTTGAATCCACCGGCTGCTCCTTGGAAACCCTATGGAGCAGTTCTACTGTGTCCTATAGGGTCACTATAAGTCAGAATCGACTCAACGGCCAAGGCTTCAGGTGGCGCAACAATTGAACTGCTAACCGAAAGGTGGGCAGTTCAAACCACCCAGATGGTACCTGAGAACGACACCTCTTCTGAGCTTCACAACACTTTGAGGTGGTTATCACCGTCATTAAAGGAGCCCTGGTGTCAAAAGGGTTAAGCCTAGGCTGCTAACTAAAAAAAGGTTGGAGGTGGTTCCAACCCACCTAGTGGCTCTGAAGAAGAAAGATCTGGTGATCTGCTTCCATAAAGATTATAACAAGAAAACCCTGTGGGGCAGTTCTACTCTGTCACACGGGGTCGCTATGAGTCCGAATGGACTAGACAGCACCTAACAACGACATCACCATCGTGTTAGTCTGAGTCCTCCAAATGGCAGATGCCAAGAAAGAATTATTTGTGCAAAGATTGTATTAGGGCAAATGACTGTGTGGGAGAAACTGGGGAGGGAGCCAGGGAAAGGCTGGGGGAGTCATCAGACTGTGATGCAAGTGAAGGAGCCAAGAAGAGAGGGAGGGATGGTTGGGCGGAAGCATCTTAGACTGTTTGTGCAGTCTAAAAAGGGCTTGATAAGACCGTTGAGTTCTTGACCAAAGTCAACTGTTAGAGGAATCTCACATCTCCCATGAGGAGGTCTGCCTTAGTATCCCTACAGCACTCAGTCGTTGGCCAGAGTAGCCTATGGGAAACATAGTTTTAGAGTATTTGCTGTGATGGATTTTAGAGCGCAGCAGCTAGAGTCTTTGGTCAATTACACTCCCTGCAGTTGAAGTGCTGCAAGACTCATTCTCACAGTTGCCACAATCATCACTGTTTTTTGGGCAAATTGGGCAAACTGATGCAGAGAGATGTTAAGTAATATACCCAAAGTCACACAGCTACAGCTAAGGGGCAAGATGTAGAGTTTGAATCTAGTTCTGCCTGACTCCAGTTCTTGCATTTCATTTAAAGGAGAAAAGTTCCTCTTGTGTCCATGTAAACGAAAGCTCTCACATCAGTGGAATTTTAAACTGGAGGGGACTTGTTGATCTTCCTCCCTAACAACTGTTTTTAGAGATGAGGAAACGAGTCCCATAGAGAGGACAGGACTTATCCAAAGTTGCACGGTGGTGACACTAGGCTTAAACATAGGTGCGTTTAGTTATAACCAAGAATTCCTTTTTAAATAATACTATCACTAATCCTAAAAACAGCAACATTCTGGGGTGCTTGCTATGTTCTGGAGTCCCTGGGTGGTGCAAAAAGTTAATGCACTCAGGTGCTAACTGAAAGGTTGGAGGTTCAAGTCCACCCAGAGGTATCTTGGAAGAAGGCCTGGTGATCTGCTTCTGAAAAATCAGGTGTACTCTGACACATACGAGGTTGCCATGAGTCAGAGTCAGCTCGACAGCAACTGACTTGGTTTTGATCTGGTGCTTTGTTCTGGGCATTGTGTGAGTTCTGTGTATAAATTATCTCCTAGAATTCTCGCCCCAACACTGTGTGGCAGGTACTATTCTTATCCCCACTTTATAGGTGTGGAAACAGAGTCTTACAAGGGTTAAGTAACTTGTCCAAGGTCACACAGCTACTAAGTTGTGATCTGAACACTGGTGGTCTGGCTCCTGAGCTCAGACTCTTGCTTGCTACACTATCTCCCTCTTGTCGAGGTCTAGGCGGAAGATACGTGCTTGACATTCTGACAATGTCCAGATCTTATCCTGTAGTCCCTGCCAGTAACCTAGGCCTCGGTCTCATGCTCCAGTTTCAGAGTTTTGGGGACAACAGAGCTGCCCCACAGCTCTGTTGGTATTTGGGGCAGTTAAATATTCACTATCATTAACAATAATGACCCTCTCATATTGCAAAAGGCCTCCTTGGGAGCATGAAACTTCTGGCTGGGGACATTCCCCTGCAGACAATTGCTAAGCTCTTAACCACCTTAGGGAGAAATAGCATAAGACTGTTTGTAACTTTATTGACTGTCCCCTCGTTTGTGACTCTTTGGGCAGAATTTGCTGACTTGCTAAGCTTTTTGACCTCAGTATGGGAGCCATGAACCCACATGCAGTCACTGAGCTTACAGTTATACTAGATTAAACTCTGGGCTCTGTTCATGGTTTAGTTTAGAATTTCTAGCAGCATTAAAATGTGAACAGGTTCCAACCCCTCTTATTTATTTTTTTACTATTTCCTTAATGAACAGACACTTTTGCATGAGCTCCTATAAGAAGAGCCCTGTTACAGGGAATAGAAAGCTATAGCTTCCCTTTCATAGAAATTAATAATTAAGTCACCGCCTGTTTCGAGGACCATGTGCCAGGAGTAGATTTATTTAGTCTCCCCAACAACCCCATGAGGGGGGAACTATGAGCCTGCTTTGCAGATGAGAGATGTGAGGCTCAGAAAGGGTAATTATTTTTTCCAAGGTCACACAGCTGGCGATTAGTAGAGTTAGATGCAAACCAGATCTGTCACACTTGAGTCGTGACTCTTATCTACTGTGCTGTACGAGCACTGGTCTTACTTTTACTACCCTGAAATGGCCTTAGGAAATGGCCAGAAATAAAGGCCACGTCTTCAACTATCTTAAAACCAGGTTAAAATTTTTGATCCATCATTCCTAACTTTGATCCGATTGAGCACTCAGAATCTTCTATAGCAAGCAGCTTAGGTCAAAGCAGTTGTTCTTTAGTTAAATCTTGATAATTAGTAACGGGCTAGATGAAGTAAAATTCTGTGTCCATTTATCTGGGCCCCAGGGAGGAGTTAGAGTTATTTTCTAAGGATTTGGACCTAGCCTGACACTGATGTGTGCTAGTTAAGAGCACCGTCTTTGGCGTTGATCCTGGTTCTATCATTAACTTTGGATATGTTGCTAAACCTCTCTTGCATTGGTTTCCTCATCTGTAATATAGCGCTAATACCTGCCTGTAATCAGAAGCAATTTGGGGTGTCTTCCTAATTACGATGACTCCCTCAGTGACACCGCCCTCCCCAGAGGGCCTCCAGTAGCTGTGTTTGTATAATTAGGAAGAAGTCTGACCCAAACTATGTCAATCACATTCTCTCCCTCAGCATTTTGGATTTGCGATTAAGAAAATCAAGTGCATTCTGGACTAATCTTGAACTTGGGGGTCGTAGGGTGGCTACATTCCCTCTCCCCAACCATGTGGTTCAAGAAACAGAGGAAGATGGTCAATAGGGAATAAAATCTACATCAACATAATGTTTTGAAAAATATTATGGGCTGGCTTCATGGGTACACAAGCTATGCAGTTGCACAGAGCCTCCTTCTTAGGAGGGCCCCATTGGGTTTAATCCTCTGCCGTCACCATCTTGAAATTCTTGATGATTTTTTAATATTATTATTATTATTATTATTAAGGGACCCTGCATTTTTATTTTGCACTGGACCCCCCAAATTATGTAGCTGGTCCTGCACCAGCCACAGACTACCACAGAGATGACAGCAGGAAACTCAGTGACTAGTTGAGATGAAGAACATGTGTGAAGTGACAAGACTCAGAATTCAGCACGTTGACCAGTCGACCCACCCCCATCAGCATAAGGACAAGAAAAGCTTCTCCTTCCAGGTGCCATCTTGAGGAGGGAGAAGGCCAAACTCTGAGAGGGGAGAAACAGCCCTGGTAGGAAGTGTGAGCCTTGAATTTGACTAAATATCAGGGCTTCAAACCGGTTCGTCTGGTTCTACCCCCTGCTGAGAATTTGCATTTCACCCCAGATATACTGAATCTAAATCTACAGCTTAACTCGATCCCCAGGTGATACTTACGAATAACTGTGGGTGAGGAGTTCATGTATTCTCTAGTCTCTCTCTGCTCCTGTCCTTCTTTCTCTGGTTGCCATTTGGCTCCTGTCAGAGTTGAAATGGGGAAGAAGGAAGGAGAGGTGAGGGGAGGACAGCCTGTTTGGCTGGGCGATTTAGTCCTTTGGGCCTGACAAATAGTTAAGATTGAAGTTCCTGGGTGGGCCTGGCAGGTGGACAAAGCTATCTCTTTGTCCTGTGGGTACTTTGAAGGCTTTTCAGAGGCACTCACGGAGCCCTTGTCCTAGTTTTTTGGTGGCTGCATTTCAATCGGGGTCATTTAGTATGAGTCTTTCCTAGCCCCATGGACCTCTTTCTCATTAGGACTTTTTGCCTCCTTCAAACATGGTAGGGGAGGGGGGACAAAAAGACTACAGCCATGTTGTGAGGACAATGAATGAAAACTACTCTTGAGAAAGTTAGTAGTGAAAGCAAAGAGAAAAAGAAGGCAGTGACAAGATTCAGGAGATCTTTCTTAAGATAGAAGAGACCCAAGTCTATCTGTGGCTAGAGGGGGGAGAAATCCAGTGGAGGTGTGGGCTTGGTGATGCTTAGGAGAGGGGGTGGCTATTGAAGTGCAGGAGCAGAGGAGGCCCAGGGGAGGGATGGAGAGTACAGCTAGAGGAATGAGATTTGGAAAAGAAGAGGAGAGCATGTGAGCAGATGTAGAGAGATGTAGAGATGGATAGACGGGTGGTGGCAGCTGCTGTTCCACCTAGTATAGAATGTCTTATACCCGCTTCCTTTCGCACCCTTTTCTCCTTCTCATCTTTGCTTACATTGGACCCCTGACTTCCCTCTATCCAGCTCCTCTTTCTAACACTAACAGGCAGTTTCTGTCCAGACAGGTCAATCAGCCTTGAGAGTTGAGAGGGCAGTCCAGTAGCCTGTGGCTGTGTGCTGAGGGTGGGGAGGGCTACAAGGAGGAGGATGCCCCCCCCCATCATCTGTTGCTGAGTGACGTCTCCTTTGATGATAGTGCAGATGGGCTGAGATTTATACCCTCTGCGATGTAATTGACTACTTTTATGTGGCCTTTCTAGCCATGGTCTTTAACTCCCACCCAGGTGATTGCGAGGGACTGCAGATAGGGATTGGAAGGGGATTGGTCAGTTTTGCCATCCCGCTGGGGTTGAAATGAGCCATCCCAGAGGCGGGAAAGAGAGAGAATCCCACTACCACCAAGGAAGAATGGCCAGGAGCCGGTGCATCCTTTGGACCTGGGATCCCTGCACTAGGAGACTCCTGGGACCAGGAGACAGAGAGCAAGTGAGCTGTAATTCTGAAGATGGTGAGAAGCAGTGGCAGGAGAGACCTGGCAGCAGAGACCCAACAGCAGGAGACGGTGTGGTGGGCTTCCCGGCCCACAGAGAGAAAGCTGGGTGCCTTTGGGCAGAGGCCTAAGGCCAGGGAAAGGCATGTCTGTAGGCACAGCTGGGAAGAGGTTGTCCTGATGGAAGAACTGTGTCCTTGAGTGCTCCTGAGCCTGCAATGTAGCCTGTTACTTCCCTAATAAGCCCCATAATCGTGAGGATGGTCTGTGAGTTCTGCGTGACCATTGCAGTGAATGACTTAACCCAGCAGAGAAGTAGAGAGTGCTGTGGAAGTGTCAATTGGTGTCAGAATTGGTAAAGCTGGTGGGAGAGAAGACATGTCTGATGGCCACCTCATAGAAATCAGCCTTGGGCTGTTGATCTTGAGTCTCCTTCCCCCTTATGAAGTTAGAAGAGGTCAGTCACTGCCCTCATGCTGTTCTTACACCCTCCGTTCCAATGAGGTGGGCCAGCTTGTGGAACTTGGTTAAGACTCAGGTATTTGGAGGCTTAAGACCTGATAGGTAGCTGATCTTTCTGGATAATGTATATCCATGTTTAGCATTGAGTAACGACATGTTTTCAAACAAGCTCTCTTAGTCAAAGGAAATAACTTCTTCCGCCTAATAATCAAGACTAATAAAGAATGAAAGCTACTTTGAACGACAGAGAGAAATGGGGTGAGGAGAAAAGGAACCGGTATTTATCAGGCACTTCCTGTGTGCCAGGTTTTACACAGACACACACACACACACACATACATTTGTTGTTGTCATCGTTAGTTGCCATCAAGTTGTCTCCTGCTCATGGAGACCTTACATATAACAGAATGAAACATTGCTCAGTCTTGCACCATCCGCACAATCATCGATACGATTGAACCCATTGTTGCAGCTATTGTGTCCGTCCATCTCATGGAGGGTTTCCCTCATTTTCGCTGACCCGCTACCAAACAAGGTGTCCTTTCTAGAGATAGATCTTTCCTGATGATGGGTCCAAAGTAAGCAAGATGAAGTGTCACTATCCTCACTTCTAAGGAACATTCTGGCTGTATCCTCCGAGACTCATTAGTTTGTTCTTCTGGTAGTCCATCCTATATTCAGTACTTTTTGCTAACACCACAATTCCAATGTACCACTTTGAGGGAAAATCAGAGAAAAGAATGAGGAAAAATGAAGAAACCCTGAGAACGATGTGAGATACAATCAAACGCAAAAAATTGCATGTGACTGGAGTTCCAGAACAGGAGGAGAAAATGGAAAACACAGAGAAGATTATGGAAGATTTGCTGACAGAAAACTTCCCTAATATTATGGAAGATGAAAAGCTAACCATCCAAGAAGCTCAACAAACCCCATATAGGATAGATCCCAAAAGAAAATCACCAAGATATGTCATAATCACACTTGCTAAAACCAAAGACAAAGCAAGAACCCTGAAAACAGCTCAAGAAAAGTGAAAAGTCACATACAAAGGGGAAACAATAAGACTAACCTTTGATTACCTGGCAGAAACCATGCAGGCAAGAAGGCAATGGGATGACATATATAAAATCTTCAAAGAAAATAATTGCCAACCAAGAATAATATATCCTGCAAAACTCTCAAATATGATGATGAAATTAGGAAATTTTCAGATAAACGGAAATTAAGGGACTATGTAAAATCCAAACCAAACATACAAGAATTGTTAAAGGGAGTCCTTTGGTTAGAGAACCAACAACATCAGGCAACAACCTGAATCTAGGACACAGAACAGTATCAACCAGATACCAACCTAGGCAATGAACTCTCAATGACAAAACAAAACTAAAAGATTTACAACAGGGAACTAGAGAGGTCAATCTTTAAGTGACAACAATGTCAGAACGATAAAAGAGGGAATAAACACGGTAGGTATAGAACTTTCAAATGGAGAGGAATTCAAGGTGATATCAAGTAATAAAAGACTGGTTAAAACTTAGAAAGATAGGGATAAATTTCAAGGTAGTCACAAAGAATGTTAACAAACCTACTCATCAAAATAAAGAAGAAAAAGTCTCAGTAAATTACAAAAATCTACAAAAAATGAAATGAAAAAAAAAATCCACAGACAAAAGGAATTCAGCACAGGAGAGTAAGAGGAACAAAGCAAATGTCAGCAACAGAAAAAAAAGCACTACAAAATGACAGCAATAAACTCATACCTATCGATAATCATGCTGAACATAAATGGCTTAAATGCATCCATAAAGAGATAGAGAGTGACAGAATGGATAAAAAACACAGGACCCATCAATACGCTGTCTACAAGAGACACATCTTAGAAACAAAGACATAAACATATTAAAAATCAAAATATGGAAAAATATCAAGCAAACAACCACCAAAAAAGAGCAGGAGTGGCAATACTAATCTCAGATAAAATAGTCTTTAAAACAAAATCCACCATAAAAGACAAGGAAGGACATTATATTATGATTAAAGGGACAATCCACCATGAGGACATAACCATAATAGATATCTACGCACCCAATGACAGGGCTGCAAAATACATAAAACAAATTCTAACAGCACTGAAAAGAGAAAGTGAGAGTTCGAAATAATAGTAGGAGACTTCAACACACCACTCTCAGTAAAGGTTAGAACATCTAGAAAGAAACTCAGCAAAGATAGAGAAGATCTAAAGGCCACAGTCAACAAACTTGACCTCGTAGACATATATAGAACACGCCAGCCAACAGCAGCAAAGTACACATTCTTTTCCAGTGTACATGGAACATTCTCCAGAGTAGACCACATCTTAGGCCACAGAGCAACCCTTGACAAAATCCAAAACACTGAGATAAAACAAAGCATCTTCTCTGATCACACCATAAAATAGAAATTAATAACAGGAAGAGCAAAGGAAAAAAATCAAATACATGGAAACTGAGTAACACCTTGCTTAAAAACCACTGGGTAATAGACAAAATCAAAGATGGAATCTAAAAATTCCTAGAATCAAACAAGAGTGAAAACACATCGTACCAAAACCTTTGGGACACAGCAAAGACAGTGCTCACAGGTCAATTTATAGCAATAGATGCACACATCAAAAAAGAAGAAAGGGACAAAGATAACAATATGGGCCAAGTTCAATTAAAAAAAAAAAGTAAAGCACGCAAAATCACAAGAGAAGAAAGACCAATCAAAAGCAAAACGTGAAGAAGAGGAAATTTCTCCTATAATGCAAAGAATTGATACTTCTCAGACTATGGTGCTAAATATGTTTAAAGAAAGCAAAAAGCATGCAGAAAACACTCTAGCAGAAATCAGGAAACAAATGGAGGAAGAAAATGAGAGACTCAACAAGAAATCGAAAACATCGAGAAAAACTAAGAAGAACTGCAGGAACTGAAGAATAAAACAACTGAATTAGAAAAAAGCAAGAGAAACATTCAACGATAGAGTTGAACAGACAGAAGATATAATAAGTGAACTAGAAGACAAAAGAACTGAACTTATCAAGTCTCAAGAGAAACAAGAGAAAAGAACAAAGAAATGTGAACTAACTCAAAAGGAAATATGGAATTCAATTAGGAAAGCTAACATTAGAAGTATTGGAATCCCAGAGCATCATGGTAACAGGAAGAGAAACAATTTTCCAAGAGATAAGCAGAGAGAATTTCCCAGATCTGAGCAGAGAGTCAAGCCTGCAAATACAAGAAGCTACATGAATCCCAATTAAAAGAGACACAAAATGATCAACTCTGCACCATATCCTAGTAAAATTCTCAAAAACCAAAAACAAGAAGAGAATTCGGAAAGAAGCGAAAGAAAAATGCAATAAAACATACCACAGGGCTTTCATAAGAATCAGTGCGGATTTCTCCCCTGAAACTCTAGAGGCCAGAAGACGATGGAGCAATGTATATAAAATACTGAAGGAAAACAAATGCCAAACAAGATTTCTTCACCCAGAAAAGTTGTCATTTCAAAACAAGGGGGAAATGAAGACTTTCTCAAACAAACAATGGCTCTGGGAATTTGCCATCACCAGATCAGCTCTGCAAGTATTCCTTAAGGGAGTACTCTGAATGGAAAGGCAAGAGCATTAAATAAATACTCATATCTGTACATGAGAAAAAAATACACAAAGAATAAGAGAGAGGGAGAGATCTCTAAAAAATGCAACAACATGGGCAATCATGAGGACCAAGTATTTGATATTTTCAGGGAATAACCTCAATAATTAAATCCTGCAAACAGTGCAACACCAAGTTTGTAAGAAATAAGTACAAAGTAAACTTATTGAATATAGGTCATATATTGATGTTAATGGAGACATACCAACAGAAATGAGGGAGGGAGGAGCATATAAGGAATAGATTTACTATGTTAAGTGTTGTTCATATGTTAAATATTGTTGCAATTGTAAGTTGTGTAATGTAACATATGTGTTAACCACTAAGAAATTACCAAGAAGAAAGTTTCAGAAGAAAAGACGGAAGTTAGCAAAAAGGTTCATCACAAGAAAGTCACCAAATACAACCAAAAACAGAAAAATCAGAATAAAAAAACAAAGAAGACATGAAACACTCAAAAAATAAACAGCAAAATGAGTGAGGTAGACATTTCATTTTTTGTAATAACCTTGAATGTAAATGTTCTAGACACCCCATGCAAAAGGCAAACAGTGGTAGAATGGCTAAAAAAGAAGAAAAAAATGATGTATCCTTTTGCTGTCTACAAGGAACACACCTTTGCCATAAAGACACAAACGACTGAAAATAAAAGAATGGAGAAAAATATTCCATGCAACCAGTATACAAAAAAGAGCAAGGGTGGCCATACTGATATCAGATAAAATAGACTTTAAATCAAAATCTATTATAAGAGATAAAACAGACGTTACATAGTAATAAAAGGGTCAGTCCAGCAAGAAGTCATAACAATTTTAAATATATATGCATCTAACGGCAATGCATCAAAATACACACACACACAAAATACTGACTAATACGAAAGGAGAAATAGACAACTCCACAATAATAGTAGAGGCCTTCAACATACTACTTTCAATTATAGCCAGAGTATCTAAAAAGATCACTAAAGACTTTGAGAACTTAAAAAACCATAAGCCAATTGGACCTAACAGACATATATAGGACACTACACCTGGCATCAGAACAATACACATTCTTCTCTAGCACACACGGATCGTTTTCCAGCATAGACCATATGTTACTACACAAAACAAGTCTCAACAAATTTAGAAAGATTGAGATCATACGAAGCATCTTCTCTGACCATAAGGGTATGGAGCTAGAAATCAACAACAGGAAAATTATGGGGGAAAAAATACATGGAAACTAAAGAATACACTACTAAAAAAGTATTGGGTCATAGATTTAAAATTTTAAAAAATTCCTAGAATCAAAACATAATGAAAACACAACATATCAAAACATTTGGGACACAGCAAAAACAGTACTCAGAGGGAAATTTATAACAGTAAATGCCTACATTAAAAAAGAAGAAAGATCCAAGTCATTAACTCAAACTGACACCTTGAACTAATAGAAAAGGAAGAGCAAAAGAATCCAAAAGATACCAGGAGAAAGGAAATAATAAAGATCAGGGCAGAAATAAAATAGAAAAGCAATAGAAAGAATTGAACAAAACCAGAAGTTGGTTCTTTGAAAGGATCAATAAAATAGACAAATCACTGGCTAGCTTGACAAAAAAAGAAATACAGAACAGGCAAATAACCAAATTAATAAATGAAATTGGTGACATTACAACTGATCCAATAGAGATAAAGAAGATCATAACTGATTACTAGGAAAATTGTACTCCAACAAATTGGAAAACCTAGAGGAAATGAACAAATTCCTAGAAACACACTACCCACCCAAACTAACACAAACAGGGGTAGAAAACTTAAACAGATCCATTATAAAAGAAGAGATTGATGATGTCATTAAAAAAAACTACCACCAAAAACCAAAACTAAAACAAGAGAAAAAACCAGGACCAGATGGCTACACTGGAGAATTCTACTAAACATTCAGAGAAGAGTTGACACCAATCCTACTCAATCTCTTAAAAAACAGAAGAGGAAGGAACACTACCGAACTCTTTCTATGAAGCCAGCATAATCCTGATACCTAAATCAGGCAAAGACATCAGAAAAAAAGATAATTACAGACCAATATCCCTTATGAATATAGTTACAAAATTTTTCAACAAAATTCTGGCCGACAGATTTCAGCAACATATCAAAAAAGATCATACACCATGATCAAATGGGATTCATATCAGGATTACAAGGGTAGTTCAACATTAGAAAGTCAATCAAGGTAATCCATCACATAAATAAAACAAACAAAAAGAACCATGTGATCATATTAATTGACGCAGAAAAGACATTCAGTAAAATTCAATACCATTTCCTGGTAAAAACTCTCAGCAAAATAGAAATAGAAAGGAAATTTCTCCTCATAATTAAGGGCATGTATACAAAACCAACAGCCAATATTATACTCAGTGGAGAAAGGCTGAGAGCCTTCCCTTTGAGAACGGGACCAAGACAAGGATGCCCATTATCACCACTCTTATTTAACATTGTACTGGAAGTTCTAGCCAGATAAATAAGACAAGAAAGAGAAATAAAAGGTATCTGAATTGGAAAGGAAGAACTGAAACTATCTTTATCTGCACATGATGTGATCCTATACATAGAAGATTCCACAGGAAAACTGCAGGAACTAATAGTAGAATTTAGCAACGTTGCAGGGTATAAGATGAACACACAAAAATCACTTTCGTTCCTCTACACTAGCAAAGACTACCCCGAAAAATAAATCAAGAAAACCATACCATTTACAATAACCCCCAAACTGATAAATACCTAGGAATTAACCTGACCAGGGACATGAAAGACTTATAATGAAAATAATAAAACACTGCTACAAGAGACTGAAAGAGACCTGCAAAAATGGAAACGCATCCCATGCTCATGGATTGGAATGCTGAATATAGTAAAAATGTCAATTTTGCTGAAAGCGATCTACAGATGCAATGCAATCCTGATACAAATCCCAACATTCTTTACTGAAATGGAAAAAAGAGTGACCAACTTCCTACAGAAAGGAAAGAAACCCCGAATAGCCAAAGCAATACTGAAGAAAAAGAATGGAGCAGGAGACCTCACACTCCCAGATATCAAAACATACTATACAGTCACTGCAATCAAAACAGGCTGGTGTTGGTTCAACAATAAACACAGAGCCCAGTGGAATAGAATCGAGAATCCAAAATTAAACCTAGCAATCTATGGACAACTGATTTTCGACAAGGAGTCAAAGTCCATTCAGTGGGGTTGAAACAGTCTCTTTAATGAATGGTGCTGGCAAAACTAGATATCCACCTGCAGAAAAATGAAACAGGACCCATACCTCACAGCATACACAAAAACTAACTCAAAATGGATCAAAGACCTAAATGTTAAACCCCAAATCATAAAATTCCGGGAAGACAAATTAGGGAGAAAACTACGGGACCTAGTCTTTTGTAAACATAGGATAAGCAAACATTGCAACAAATGCATGAATAGAAGAAGACAAAATAGATAAATGAGACCTCATAAAAATTTAAAACTTATGCTCATCAATAGACTTTATTAAAAGAGTAAATAGACAACCCGCAGACAGGGAAAAAAATCTTTGGAAACGACTTATCCAATAAGGTCTAATCTCTAAAATCTATAGACATTGCGACAACTCAACAACAAAAGACAACCAACCCAATCACCAAATGGACAAAGGACATGAACAGAGCCTTTACCAAAGAGGATATTCAAGCAGCCAACAAACATATGAAAAGATGTTCATGATCATTAGCCAATAGAGAGATTCAAATCAAAACTACAACGAGATACCATCTTACCCCAGCTAAAATAGCAGTGATTAAAAAAAATAAAAAAGATGACAATAAATGTTGGCGAGGATGTGGGGAGATTGGAACACTTATCCATTGCTGGTGGGATTGTAAAATGGTACAACCACTGTGGAAAACGGTATATCACTTTCTCAAAAAGCTAGAACTAGAACTAGCCTATGATCCAGTAATCCCACTCCTAGGTATATACCCTAGAGACCTAAAAATAATGACACAAACAAACATGAACACCTATGTTCATTGATGCTTAATTCACAATAGCGACGAAATGGAAACAATCCAAGTTCCCATCAACAGATGAATGGATAAGCAAATTGTGATACATACATACAGTGGAATACCACGCAAACATAAAGAACAGTGATGAGTCTTTGAGACATTATAGCATGGATAGACCTGGAGGGCATAATGCTAAGTGAAGTAAGTCAAGCATATAAGGACAAACATTGTATGATCCCTGTTTTCTAAGAAGACAAGAATAGAGAAATATGGAGAGACCAATGTTCATTGGTGGTTACCAGGAAGAGGACGGGGGTGGGAAAATTACTGTTTATACAACAGAGACTCTTTATTTTTGGTGATGGCAAAAGTGGCACCGAATGTGAATGTAGTAAGCACAACACAACCAAAGTAAAACTGAGTGTTTGAGCACACATGGATGGGTATAGGCAAATTGGTATAGGGGTATGCACAGGTGTGTACATAGGTGAGAACAGACAAAAGTATCTATAGGTATGTGTAAATATGAATATGTGAGTGCAGGCACCTATATTCATAAAAGACACAAATACAGACACTCCTCAGACATAACCAAACACCTTCCAACATTAGTTTTCTATGTGTGAAGGCTTAGGACCACAGTTTCATGGGACTACTTAGTCATTTGGCCTAGTTCACAAAAATCATGATCTGCATCCTAGTGAAATGAGTAGCGTCTGGGGTCTTAAAAGCTTGCGAGCGGCCATCTAAAACACAACTACAGGTCTCTACTCACCAGGAGCAAAATAGTAAGAAGGTAACCAAAAGGTCAGAGAAGAAACAAGTCTAAACAAGCTACAACCTCATCTACTCTGAGATCAGAAGAACTAGATGGTGTCCAGTTACTACCACTGACCATTCTGACTGGGTCACAGTAGTTTGTCCCAGATAGAATGGGAGAAAAAATATGGACTAGAACTTGAAATCTTACTTAAAAAAAAAAAAAAAGAAGTCAGACAAACTGGAACAATAGAGAACGGAGGACTCCCCAAGACTATCACCCTGAGACACTCTTTAAACCTAGAACCAAGCTTATCCTGAGATCACCTTCTAGCAAAATAGCAAAGTGGCACGCAAAATAGCAACGTGGCACACAAAATAAAAGATATTGCCTGTAAGGTTGGCACCTTACTTAAAAACTATTGGTATGAGACCAGAAGGTCAACAATTACTCAAAAGCAAAGATGAGAAGATAAGGGGGGCAGGGAAACTAGAGTACTGGAAAGGAGACAAACTGAACACAAGTAAAGAGAATGTTGACATGTTGTGATAAATGTAACTGATATCACTGAACAATTTGTGTGGAAATTGTCAGATGGGAACCTAACTTGCTGTGTAAACTTTCACCGAAAACTCAATAAAATATTATTTAAAAAAAAAAAAAAAGAGCATGGCTTAGGTCAGGCATTCCTTAGTCATCGAAGTGAACTTTTTGCTTTTTAAAAATTTACAGAGGTCTTTTGCAGCAGATTTTCCCTATGCAAACTGACAGATGGGTGGTGAAGACAGACGTGTGTGTGTGTGTGTGTGTGTGTGTGTGTGTGCGTGTAGATGTAGATATATAGATATCTCCACTCCTTTTAAAGAGCACAAATGCTCTCAAGGATTGTCTCCATCTCAAACGAGGAGATACTAACTTGCCCAAATTTACACAGCTGCTTAATTAGCCAAGTCTTTCTGATTCTAAACTTCAAGCTTTCTCTTCCACATTGCCTTTCCTTTGCACACATTCCTAAACCAGATTTTAGATCCAAATATTAATATTACAGGGCTTGACCTAAGAATGGGAACTAGCATCCTTTCTTTTTCTCCCCCATCTCCACAGAACTGTCTAGAATTTTTTTATTTGGTCACACCACCTGAATGCCAACAATTAGAGATTTCCTTGGGTACATAAGCCTCCTTCCATGTTCAGATGTGGGGAAAACCCCATATCTGATAATGATAACTTTTGCTTCCTCCTTCCAGCTTGTACAAAAAAAACTCAAGCCTTCTTTTATTGCAGAAGTGTTAACGCAGTTATTACATATGTTTGTATTTTTCCTTTGGCAACAGCTGTTCAGGAGAACATTCATTTTACAAGGGTGCCTCTGTTACATATTTGACCAATAAGGATTGGCCATGATTGGGAGGGGAGTCTCTTTGTGTGTGGCAGAAACTGGCTGACTGTCCAGCAAACACATTTCATCTCCCTGACAACACGGCTTTCCTTGCAGTTAGCTTGGCCTTGCGACTGAATTCTAGCCAAATGGAATAGGATGTGCACCACTTCTGGGGCAAGGTCCTTAACCCCGCAACCTACCACCACCCATACACAATCCTCCATTCTCTTCCCTTTTATCGATAGCCGGGAACACATAAGCAAATGATCCCGGAAGCCATGTGCTGAGGTTGGTGAAGACCACAAGATTGAAGGAACCTGATCCCTGAATTACCACTTGGAGGGAAGCTGCCTGCTATTCAGGAACACCAGTTTTGGATAAAATAAATTTTGAAAGAAATAAACTTCCATTGAGTTAAGCCAGTAAGATTTGGGATTTATCTGTTCAAGCAGCTAATCAATACAATTTGAATTCTAATTAGTCACATCACTTTCAACAAATCAATTTAATCCTTTCCTTCTATACAACCCTTCCTCCTTTCTCCACTTCTGAAGAGAATGGCTACTTTTTGGGATCTATAATTTCCTGAAGCCACCATTACTTTTTCTTAAATAATGGTGGCTTGCAGCTGTTATGAAACACTACATTCTTAATGCTGTGTGGCTTGCAGCTGTTATGAAACACTACATTCTTAATGCTGTGTGGCTTGCAGCTGTTATGAAATACTATGTTCTTAATGCTGTGTGGTTAAAAAAAAAAAAGCTACCCTTTTTCATCGATTTTCATATAACTTACCTTTCTCCAAAATGGAAAAAGATAGTTATACTGTCTTATTGTTTTTATTGGTGGTGCTGTTAGTAAAAGGTTGGGACATACAGCTCTATGACACGCTTTTCCCTCTGGAAGGACAAGTGGGAAAGCAGAGACCACGGGGATTAACTGCTTAAGTAAGGGAAGTCTGGGCAGAGCTAGGAGTTCCTGGTGGTGCAAACAATTAAGCACTTGACTACTAATCTGAAATGTTGGTTGGAACCCACCCAGAGGCACCTCAGAAGAAAGGCCTAGTCATCTGCTAAAGAAAAGTCATAGCTGTGAAAACCCTATGGAGCACAGTCTTAGTCTACAACGTGTGGGGTCGCCATGAGTGGGAATCTACTGGAAGGTAACTGGTTTGATTTTTTTGGGGGGGAGGTGGGGGCAGAGCTAAGCACACTGTCTCACTGGGTTGTGTGATGTTTAGGGACCTGGGCAGGACTTGGTGCTGTTACCTGGTTCCTGGACTGGAGAGCAGATGCTATCACATCCTTTCCTGATACATCACTCTCCAACCCCAGAGTCCCAGTTATGTTGGCAGTGGTCCATACAGATTCCTAATATTGGAGAAGACTCAGTGAACACAAATAAGTCTCAGGTGTGGGTGTCTGGAAGTGTGGTGGTGATTAGACAATGGACCCACTTCTACTTGGTTTATATTACATAGTATAATGGCATATGAAAGAGGATACCCAAAAAAACCCACTGCCATCGAGTCATTTCCAACTCATAGCAACCCTTTAGGACACAGTAGGACTGCCCCATAGGGTTTCCAAGGCTGTAAATCTTACAGAAGCAGACTGCCACATCTTCCTCCAGCAGAGCAGCTAGTTCCCCCCAAAGAAGCAGATATTTCACACACAATAGTTAAGGTTGTTTTTCCAATGCATGTAATTTAAAGCTATTAACTTGTATTTCCCAAATTGTTATGTAGGGTACCGGAGGAAGTAGCATTGTGGGAAAAGGATGTGGCAGTCTGCTTCTGTAAAGATTACAGCCTTGAAAACCCTATGGGTCGCTATGAGTCGGAACTGACTAGACGGCAGTGTTGAAAATCTGAACAAACCCATAACAAGAGAAAAGATAGAAAAGGTAATTAAAAAAAAACTGCCAACCAAAAAAAGCCCTGGCCCAGATGGCTTCGCTGGAGAATTCTACCAAACATTCAGAGAAGAGCTTACACCATTACTACTCAAACTATTTCAGAACATAGAAAAGGAAGCGACTCTTCCAAGTTCATTTTATGAAGCCAGCATAACCCTGATACCAAAACCAGGCAAAGGCACCACAAAAACAGAAAATTACAGACCAATATCTCTCATAAATAAAAATGCAAAAATTCTCAACAAAATTCTAGTCAATAGAATTCAGCATCATATCAAAAAAATAATACAGCACGACCAAGTAGGATTCATACCAGGTATACAGGATGGTACAACATTAGAAAATCAATCAACATAATCCACCACATAAATAAAAGGAAAGAAAAGAATCACATGATCATCTTAATTGATGCAGAAAAAGCATTCGACAAAGTCCAACACCCATTCCTGATAAAAACTCTCAACAAAATAGGTATAGAAGGGAACTATCTTAACATAATAAAGGGCATCTATGCAAAAGCAGTGGCCAACATCATTCTTAATGGAGAAAGGCTGAAAACATTCCACTTGAGAAGAGGAACAAGACAAGGATGCCCTTTATTAGTGCTCCTATTTAACATTGTGCTGGAAGTCCTAGCTAGAGCAATAAGGCAAGAAAAAGAAATAAAGTGCATTCAAATTCATAATGAAGAAGTTGAACTGTCCCTATTTGCGGACGATACGATACCATACATAGAAAACCCAAAAGACTGCCCAAGGAAACTACTGGAACTATTAGAAAGATTCAGTAGAGTAGCAGGATACAAGGCAAACATACAAAAATCAGTTGGATTCCTATACACCAATAAAGAGAATGATGAAAAGGAAATCAGGAAAACAATACCATTTATAACAGCCCCTAAAAGAATAAAATACTTAGGAATAAATCAAACCAGGGATGTAAAAGACCTATACAAAGAAAACTACAAAACACTACTGCAAGAAACCCAAAGGGATCTATATAAATGGACAAACATACCATGCTCATGAATAGGTAGACTCAACATTGTGAAAATGGCAATTCTACCCAAAGCAATTTACAAATATAATGCAATCCTGATCCAAATACCAACAACGTTCTTTAAAGAGATGGAAAAACTAATCATTAACTTTATATGGAAAGGGAAGAAGCCCTGGATAAGTAAAGCAGTATTGAAAAAGAAGAATAATGTAGGAGGACTCACACTACCTGACCTCAGAACCTACTATACAGCTATGGTAGTCAGAACAGCCTGGTACTTGTACAACAACAGATACATTGACCGATGGACTAGAATTGAGAATCCAGATGTAAATCCATCCACTGACAGTCACCTGATCTTCGACAACGTCCAAACTTCCATCAAATGGGGTACAGACAGTCTTTTTAACAAATAGTGCTGGCAACACTGGATGTCCATCTGCAAAAAAAATGAAACAGGACATACACCTCACACCATATACAAAACCTAATTCAAAATGGATCAAAGACCTAAGTATAAAGCCAAAAACTATAAAGTTCATAGAAAAAAAATAAGATCAACGCTGGAGTCCCTAATACACGGCATTAACAGGATACAAACTATAACCAACAACACACAAACTCCAGAAGGTAAGCTAGATAATTCGGATCTTCTAAAAATTAAACACTTATGCTCATCAAAAGACTTCACCAAAAGAGTAAAAAGACAACCTACGGACTAGGAAAAAAATTTTGAACATTACAAATCAGACAAAGTTCCAATCTCTAAAATCTACGAGAAAATCCAACACCTCTACAAGAAAAAGACAAATAATCCAATTAAAAAATGGGCAAAGGAAATGAACAGATACTTCACCAAAGAAGACATTCAAGCCGCCAACAGACACATGAGGAAATGCTCACTATCACTAGCCATTCGAGAAATGCAAGTAAAACCCAAAATGAGATACCATCTCACCTCGGCATTACTGGCACGGATCAAAAAGACTGGAAATAACAAATGTTGGAGAGGCTGTGGGGAGATTGGAACTCTTCTGCACTGCTGGTGGGAATGCAAAATGATACAACCATTTTGGAAAATGAGATGGTGCTTCCTTAGAAAACTAGGAATAGAAATACCATATGATCCAGCAATCCCACTCCTATGAATATATCCTAGCGAAATAAGAGCCATCACACGAATAGACATGCACACCCACGTTCACTGCAGCATTGTTCACAGTAGCAAAAAGATGGGAACAACCCAGATGCCCATCAACAGATGAATGGATAATCAAACTATGGTACATACACACAATGGAGTAATATGCAACGATAAAGAACAATGATCAATCTGCGAAGCACATGATAATTTGGATGACTCCGGAGGGCATTACGGTGAGTGAAATAAGTCAATCACAAAAAGACAAATATTGTATGAGACCACAACTCTAGAAACTCATGAAAAGGTTTACACACAAAAAGAAAAAAAACTTTGATGGTTATAAGGGAGGGAAGGAGTTGGGGGGCAAACTAAATAGACAATGGATAAGTGGTAACTTTGGTGAAGGGTAAGATAATACACAATCCTGGGGAAGCCAGCACAACCTGTAGAAGGCAAGGTCATGGAAGCTCCATAAACACATTCAAACTCCCTGAGGGACTGAATTGCTGGGCTGAGGGCTGTGGGGACCATGGTCTCAGGGAACATCTACCGCAACTGGCATAACATAGTTTATAAAGAAAATGTTCTACATCCTACTTTGGTGAGTAGTGTCTGGGGTCTTTTTTTCCCATTTTTTTTTATTGTACTTTAGATGAAGGTTTACAGAACAAATAGTTTCTCGTTAAACAGTTAGTACACATATTGTTTATGAAAATGGTTAACAACCCCAAGATATGTCAACACTCTCCCTTCTCGACCTTGGGTTCCCTATTACCAGCTTTCCTGGCTGGGGTCTTAAAAGCCTTTGAGTGGCCATCTAAGATATGCCACTGGTCTCACTCCTTCGGGAGCAAGGGAGAATGAAGAAAACAAGACACAAGAGAAAGATTAGTCCAAAGGACTAATGGACCACAACTACCATGGCCTCCACCAGAATGAGTCCAGTACAACTAGATGGTGCCCAGCTACCACCACTGACTGCTCTGACAGGAATCACAACAGTGGTTCCCGGACAAAGCTGGAGACAAATGTAGTACAAAATTCTAACTCACAAAAAAAGACCAGACTTATTGGCCTGACAGAGACTGGAGAATCCTCGAAAGTATGGCCCCCAGACACTCTTTTAGCTCACTAATGAAGTCACTTCCGAGGTTCACTGTTCAGCCAAAGATTAGACAGGTGCATAAAATGAGACTAATGGGGCACAACAATCCAGGGATGAGGACTAGAAGGCAGGAAGGGACAGGAAAGCTGGTAATAGGGAACCCAAGGTCATGAAGAGAGAGTGTTGACATATCGTGGGGTTGTTAACCAATGTCGTAAAACAATATGTGTACTCACTGTTTAACGAGAAACGGTTCTGTAAACCTTCATCTAAAGTACAATAAAAAAAAATTTAAAAAACGATGTTTGCCACAGGATTTTTGTAGACATCCTCTATCAGATTGAAGAAAGTCTTTTTATTTTTATTGTGTTTAGAGAGACTTTATTATGAATGGATGTTGAGATGTCTCAAATGCTTTTTCTGCAACCATTTGTGGAGCAACTTCTGGATGCCAAACCTGTGTTTTTCTACTTTGTTGCAGGGCCTGTCTCCCCATTTCCTGCTCCACGTGAGAGGGAGTCTGTTTCCTCAGGTACTGGGTCACAAAAAGTCTCTCCCTCTCCCTACCCCACACTTCTACAGCCCAGAACCTTCCCCTAATGTTCCCACTGAGATAGGCACTTTCCTCCCAGGAGGCCAGGAGCAGAGCAAGCTGAAGCAGGGATGAAGGAGGAGAGCTGAGCTGGGGATGGGGAAAGAAATGAAGTTCTTCCTGATGGCTGGGCCTGTGGGCACATCGCAGCTGTGAGCTGCATTCTTCACTCACCCTTTACTTCAGAGACCCACGGGACTTCTCTTCTTTTTCCCAGTTGTCTCCACCCTGTCTCTCTTCAAAACTCCTCTCCTCTTGGGTTCGTCTCCACTTAGCTAAGAAGCTGGAAAAATGGAAAAAGATGTAGGAATTGGGAGGCAAAGTTGTGAGTGCATTTTTCTACTTTTCAGATAGTTTCATTTTAAGATGTATGATACGGTTGTAAAACACATAAATTCAGAAGAAAAGAAAAACTCTTAAAAATTTTCTTTTTGAATTTAGGGAAAGATAGGTCTTATCCTAACAATGTGGTCTCAGGGATTCTATGAGTCAGGATTGACTCGATGGCAATGGATATGGAGACGCCAAGGAGTTCCTGGGCGATGCAAATGGTTAAGTGCTGGACTACTAATTGAAAGGTTGGTGGTTCAGATCCACCACTCAGAGACTCCTTGGAAGAGAGTCCTGATGGTTGCTTCTGAAAGCTCTCAGCCTTGAAAAACCCTATGGAGTGCAGTTCTACTCTACAACACATGGGGTCACCATGAGTCAGAATGACCTCCAAAGCAACTGTTTTTTTCTGGTTTTATGGAGACACCAGCTGTTGGAATTCTTGACAGATGAGAACCCACCAAGTAGTTTAATATCATGAACTCAATGAAATCTCAAAATTAATCACCTGAGAATAGGTAACAAGGCGCATTGTATAAAATTCAAAAGGTATAAATGTATATCCACTAAAAAAAGTAATTCTCCCTCCTAGCTCTATCACCTAAGAATCCACCTGTTCCATTCTCTGGAAGCAATGAATGACTGTTACCATTCCCTCATGAATTCATTCAGATTCAACAGCCTTTTAAAACTTTCAGGAAAGGAAAAAACAAAAGCAATATTATGGATCACCCAATCCATAAGGGTCTTAGGTTTCTAGTCTTTATCAGAAAGCAACTTTAAACCTCTCCTTCTACAGGCTTAGATTTACAAAGTTCTTGGCAGTGGTGCTCTGGTTCCTCTCCATTTGGAAGTTCTATACCCACACCATTTGTTCCCTCTTTTATTGTTCTGACATTGTTGTCATTTCCAGATTAACCTCTCTGGTTCCCTGTCGTAAATCTTTTAGTTTTGAATAATCCTTGAGAGTTCATTCCCTAGGTTGGTATCTGGCTGGTGCAATCTCGTGTCCTAGATTCAGGCTGTCATCTGATGTTGTTTGTTTTCAACTGAAGGACTCCCTTTCATAATTGTTGTAAGCACGGTTTGGTTTTTACCTATTCCCTTAATTGCTGTTTATCTGGAAATGTCCTAATTTCACCATCATATTTGAATGAGAGTTTTCCAGGATATATTATTCTTGGCTGGCAATTTGTTTCTTTCAAGGTTCTGTACATGTCATCCCAATGCCTTCTTGCCTGCATGGTTTCTGCTGAGTAATCAGAGTTTAGTCTTATTGTTTCCCCTCTGTATGTGCCTTTTCATTTTCCTTGAGCAGCTCTCAGGATTCTTTCTTTATCTTTGGTTTTAGCGAGCGTGATTATGATATGTCTTGGTGATTTTCTTTTGGGGTATATCCTATATGGTGTTTGTTGAGCCTCTTGGATGGTCAGCTTTTCATCTTTCATGGTATTAGGGAAGTTTTCTCTTAGCAGTTCTTCAGTGGTCCTCTCTGTGTTTTCTGTTTTCTGCCCCTGTTCTGAAACTCTGATCACTGACAAATTTTTCCTTACGATTGTATCCCACGCAATTCTCAGGGTTTCTTCATTTTTCTTCATGCTGTTCTCTGATTTTTTCTCAAACAAAGTGGTATCCAAGTATTTGTCTTCAGTTTCTCTGATCCTGTCTTCCATTGTTTCAAACTTGCTCCTCAAACCTTCTGTGACACTGTCCATTTCTGAAATCTTGTTGTTTATCTTTTGGATTTGTAATTGCTGGTTTTGTATGTTTTCTAGCTTTGAATTTATTTTGACATTTTGTTCCTGTAGTATTGTCCTGAATTCTTCCACTGTTTTGTCTGTCTTTTTCATGATTTTGTCTATTTTTTCCTGATTTTTGTCTGCTTTTGCCTTCAACTCTTGGATAGCTCTGAATATCAGAGATCTGAATTTCCTGTCAGGTAGTTCCAGTGCTTTTTCTTCTACTGGATGGTCATCTGGTGTTTTATTTTGGATGCTTCCTGGAACCATCCTATCCTGTTTTTTCATATGTTTTGGTGTTGTCTGCTGTCTTTGGGACATTCAGTAGTTATTCTCTTCATTTATTGATTGTAGATTTGTTTGTTTCATTCAGCATTTTTGTTTTATTTGGTTATGTCTGAGCAGGTGGGCTGGGCGTTCTTTGTTGTTTGTTCATCCGTGGGCATGATACTTCTTACCACCTTGTACAATGGGCAGAGCCAGTCGCTCAGCTATGGTGCAGCAGGGCAGGTTCTGCAGAAGGGCAGGGGCTGGGATGGGTCGCTTGTGGCACATACTGGGGCCGACATGGTGGGGCCAGGGGTCAGTGCAATACAGGTTCCGGTAGACCACGTCTGTGCTGTTTGGATGTGCGATGCTCACCACATGGTGCAGATAGGCAGGAGGGAGAGAGGAGGTTGTGATGTGTGGAGCTAAGTGGATGTGGGTAAGAAGAGAAAGATGAGAGAGAAACAGGAGACAGAAAAGAAAAAAGTGTCATTGGAGAGGTGGGCTATGTGCTGGTGTCTTTCTAGCCTGACAGTGAGGCATAGGCTATCAATAAGGGACAGATATGGCAAGTGCAGCTGGGGGGCAGAAGAAACGAAAGAGGGAAGGGAGAGAGAAATAAGAAACTAGATTTTTAAAAAAAGGAGGGAGAGAAGCACATGCTGTCAGGTGGTCAGTAGAGAGGAATGGAAAGAATATATAGACAGACAAGAAAACAAGTAATGAAAAAGAAAAAAAAAAAAGATGCTAGGTGGATGGGAGGAAGGAAAGGAAAGAAGTTAGAGAGACATAGGAAACCCAGAAAAAAAAAGAAGAAAGAGAGAAAAGGAAAGACAAAATGCCCCAAGAAAGACCACAGGAAGTAGGTCCCCAGCCAAGTGGCACTGCACAGCCTCTCAAGAAGCAGCAGAAATGGCACACAGTGCCAGGTGTTCAGGAGAAGGGTAAGGAAGGGAGGTAGAGAGAGACAAGAAACTGAGAAAAGAAAAGAAGAGAGAAAGAAAAAAATACAGTGATGGAGCCCACTGGTATGGTGGTGTGCACTGGGGAAGTGGCTCCCCAGATATGAGACACTGCACAGCCCATTGAGAAGGAGGAGAGATGTTGCCAGGTATTGAGGAAAAAAGAAGGGAAGGGTAGTAGAGATAGACAAGAAATCAAGAAAAAAAAATAGAAAAAGAAAAAAAAATCCTCAAGAGTGCCCACTGGCTTGGCGGCACAGACTGAAGAAGTGGCTCCTACGCTAAGCAGCACAGCAGAGACCATCTAGAAGGGGCAGAGATGGCACACAGCGCCAGGGATTCAGGAGACAAGAAAAGAAGGAAAGTAGAGAGAGAGATGAGAAACTGAGAAATGAAGAAAAAGAAAAAGGAAAGAAGAAAAAAACAGATGCCCCCAGGGATCTTACTGACATGGCAGCATGGACCGGGAAGTAGTTCCCCAGATGAGTTGCTTCACAGGCTGTCAAGAAGGAGTGGAGATCACACAGAGAGCCAGGTATTCAAAAGAAAGGAAGGGAAAGAGGTGGAAGAGAGAGAAGAAACCAAAAGAAGCTGAAAAAAACAACAACAGCAACAAAAATGGCACTGAAGGAGCTGGCTGGTGTGGGTAGGGCGAATCCAAGCAGCTAGGAGCCGTCTCCTCCCTGGCCAAATGGTGGAGGCCCAGCAGGGGGAAGAAAAGAGGGAAGTGGGAAAGCGTGTATCACCGGTTACTGGGTGCTCTGTCTCCTGCTGGGAGCTCCATGAAACTCTCTTCCTGTACTCCCTGTCCCCCGTTCTTGGTGGCTAAGGAGTCCAAGGTGGTGAATCTGTGCCACATTAGCTGAAAGGGGACCTCACTCTATATCTCTCCTCGCTCTCTTGTCTCTATCAGTTTTTTATCCCATTTGGTGCTTGGTTGAGTTCTTTATCTCTTCATTTGATACTTAGGGTTCCAGGATTGACGTTTTCTCTGTTTTACTTAGTTTTTTGGGACTTTGCTGTGGAGGGACAGCATGGAGCTTCTGTCTATAGTGCCATGTTGGCTCTCTCTCTCTCTCTCTAGATATACATGTATACACACACTCATATCTATATCTATATATGTATGTATATTTATGCAAGGAAAACTAGTGATTTAGCAAGCTGTGATTTAGCAATGAACAAAGTGCTAAAGAGTGTGCCTGAATCTCATATTTGGCATTTGCATTGCCAAGAAAAAATACCCTAATCAGAGGGAATCCAGTTGTGAAAAAGAACAAAGGAACCAGGTCACTAGCAGGCACTGCCTAGATAGCTTGTCATTTTTATTAAATTCTTCCTGCTCTACTGCCTCTTACCCCACCCACCCTTCCAGGGACACTGAAGGTATAAATTGGAGCTGAGCTCAGTGTGTACATCCTATCAAAGGCCATCATGAAGACAGGCATAGTTTTAGTTCTGGTGGTTTTCATCACCCTGGGGATGGAGATGGCCTGTGCTATAAGACCGGCTACCAGAGGTGAGTGTCCTGAGGGCATCCTACCTGAAAGCAGAAAAGGCTGAGTCTTGCCTTGGACCTGGGGATGGTTTGCCACAGAAGCAAACAGTGTCTCCACTGCAGAGTGGAGATTCGGTATTGGTCGGACACATTTCCTCTGAGCTTCATGCATGGTTAACCTACATGTCCTAGTCTCCTTATTAGATTGGGTTGACTCTGGTTGGATGATGGGGATAAAGAGAAGGATCTCTCCTCTAGTTAGGAGACATGCCCTGGGTGTGGGACTCCACAGGGGAGTAGCTCTGGAAAGAACCTGGGCATGTGTGGGGATGGGGAGATGGTGGCCTGTGATCACAGATAATATAATATCTTCTTATAAAGAGGTGGAAAGGAGGGAGTTAAGTCAGTGCAGGTTTCTCACCTGTGAGACTCTGAAGCATTTGGAGTAAGAAGAACATGCCCCAAGGGTCAGACTGTGGAAAGAGGGGCTTCAGAGTGAGAGTGGAGCTGCGGAGGCTGAAGGAAGAATTCAGGAGCACGAAGGAAGAAACACAAGAAGCTAGAGTCCTGCCAGATTCAAGGGCTTCAGACCTCCAGCATCAGTTCTCTGTCTTAGTAACCTTTGCAAGCTGCAAAAAGGCCATTGTATGTTTCAGGGCGAGGAAGACCGGGAGTCTGTCCAGAGGTGCCAAAAAATGTCTTTGGGACTTGTGCTGAAGAATGCTCAGGAGATGAATCGTGTCCCCCAGGAATGAAATGCTGTGGCAATGGGTGTGGCCATGTCTGTAAATTTCCTGTTACCCAAGTAAGTATAAATCAGTCAAGAGTTGTCCGAGGGGGCAGACAAGTCCCCAGTGTACTTTGCTCCAAGAGAAACGGGCTGGAAGCAAGGGGCGGAAGGACTTCCGGTTGTTCTATCGAAGTTCCTCCCCTAGAAGAGAAGCTGCATCCCAGGGTAGCCCTGAGGGGCAAACTGGAGATGAGTATCCATGACCCTAGATTCACAGGATGATTATTACCAAGGATTTCTTATCCTCTTCCTTTACTCGTTACCCTCAAAGGGGCCAAGCATAGTGTTTAACTCTTCCTGGAAAATAGGTGATTCTGGAGGGAGGAGAAGAAGGAACAGAAACTCCTAGTTTACTGAGTACTTCCTGCGCCAGGCAGGCATTGTGGTGAAGTTGAGATGAAAAAATAATACCACCAGGTCCGGGAGACAAGCCCATATCAATCATTACAACCTAATGGGATGACTGCTTTGTACAGTTTTCTAATAGGTTCTGTAGGAGCAATGAGAGCCATCATTAGCTTTGCCTGGGTGAGTTGGGAAAGTTGTCAGAGTGGAAAACAATTGAGAAGGGGCTCAGAGGATGCATAAAGTTCATCAGACAAAGCGAGGGCAGTCTGGATGAAGGAAAAAGTTTGGGTTCTCCTCTGGAGATGGGAAAGTGATGATGGTGCTTAGAAGTGGAGTGTCTTGAGGGACTATAGTGGGTCATCCAAGCCAGAGTCCAAAGGACAATGAGTAGCCTGACAAAGAGATTGAATGGTAAATGTCTGGAGGTCTTTAAGCCGAGGACATATCATGATCCAATTTGTGTTTTGAAGGGTTGGCCTTGTGGCCGTGTGAGAGATGGATGGATTCTTTATTAAGCATGCCTGATGACCAGCCATGGAAGATTTCTCATGAATCCAGGAATCCCATGCCTGGCATAACAGCAAGATGGCCTCCACACTCCATTCCTTGCTATTCCCTGTCCTTGGAATTGTAGTCCTAGAAGATGAAGATCTAATGAGATTGTATCCAAAATAAATTGTATCTGTGGCATTATTCAGGCTGAGTCCTTCTTCCTATTTAAGGATTCAAACGGACCCTCCATGGACTAGCAGTAGCATATGTGTTCACTGCAATGAACTCCATGAAAACAAGGTACTCAGGATACCAACAAGTCAAAGACAATATCCTTCCACCTAATTCCTTTCCTCTTTCCTTACCTATATCTCCAAGCAAGGCAATGGGCATAAGAATATTTTCTCAGGCCTTCTGTGAACATGATTTTGGTCAAGCACAGAAAGTTCAGTGGCCGAGCAGCACACAGCAGACCTGTTGCAGCAGCTTTTACTAGGGGGAGACTCAGAAGGAAACAGGAGCAGGTGTGGGGATATCCCATTTTAAGGCAACACAAAAGTCTAGTAGGACTGGATGCTCAACTGAAGGAGAGTGACCATGACCCTTAGTAGGCAGGGCTTTAAGTCACATTGGTACAGATGTTCCAGGTTCTGCCCTGGAGTTACTAGGAGTCAGGATACAATAGCAATAATTGCAGGAACTTTGTCTCTAGCCCGATTGTGCCAGCTCAGCACTGCTGACTGGGAGGCACCACCACTCCCTGGTCTCAAGAATAGTCCAATCACTGCCCAGAGTTGATTGCCTGAAGCTCTCAGCACTTCAAGTTTTCTAGGAAGAGGCCAGCAAACAAAGGATCAGTCTTGCACAAGTTAACCCTTACTTCTCAGATAAAAATCCAACGAGGAAACACCTGAGAAGGAGCTTAAAAATTATATAAAGTTCACCAGATAAAGGGAGGGTAGTCTACATGGTGGGAAGAACGTGAGTCCTCCTTTGGAGATGGGAAAGTGATGGGATATGAGGCTCTGTATTAGGGTTGACCTGTGGGACATCAGATGCTGGGCTCCAGGATGTAGTCTTTGACTCAGACTTCAGTCAGAGAACACAGCTAGGTCTCCTGAAGAAACCATGATAAAAATGATACTCTAGCTTGAACAGTACAAGTTCTATCTCCCAGAGCTCTCTGTTTACTCCTGCTCGCTTTCTACCAAGGTTCCCCCATTTAGCCTGCTGAGCTTTGATATCCCATACCTGCTTGTCCTTGTCCCTAACATTGCTCTTTTGAACTTTGGATTTGCTCTCTCTGCTGCCATGCTTTTGTTGGTAGTTCGTCTATGGATTTTTCAAGGCCCAAGCAACATCGTCTCTGATGTAGAAATGTATTTCACAGTACAGCATGTGAGGAAAGATGCTGATGTTCACGGAATTTACTGTTATTAATGTACATCCCAATGTCCAGGAGTGGTTGGTATTTTTTGTCAATGTAATGGCCTGTTAAAGATTCAATCGTGTTGCCAAGTATAGGAGGGTTAGGGTGCTGTCTTGTGATAGGTCTATTTTCTTCCATAGCCAGAATGCACAGATCTAGCAACCAAGGGTGAGGTCATGGTAACAGATTTCATAATTTTCCCTAATCTCAGAATCCTTGTCTCCTGTTTTGGTGGACTTTGGTGTTGACTCCATTGACTTGCTGTTGAAGAGATATTGTATTCAAGGAAGAAATATGTCCTTCAGGGGCCATTTCAGCTTGCCATACAATCTGAGCACACAGATTAACAAAGACAGAATCATTGTTGGCTGAAATGATTGACCTAGATCAGAAAGGGGCAAAAGCTTTGCTACTACACAGTGGAGAATGGCAGAGGTGTGGGCGAGATCCAAGAGTCTCCCTTTCGCATCCATGTAGGTCGTTGTTATAAGCCGAATAATGTCCCTCCCTCCAAAGATGTCCTTGTCCCAATCACCAACCAAACAAAAAACCAAACCTGTTGCCTGGAGTTGATTTTGACTCAGAGCCACCCTACAGGACAGGGTGGAATTGCCCCATAGGGTTTTCAAGGAACGGCTGCTGGATTGAAACTGCTGACCTTTTGGTTAGCAGCCTGAGCTCTTAACCACTGTGTCACCAGGGCTCCTCCTCTGAATATTTTATGTTAATCCCAAAGGGACTTTGGAGGTGTGATTAAGTTAAGGATCTCGAGATGGGAAGATTATCCTGGCTTATCCCAGTTTGCCCAATGTAATCACAAGGGTCCTTATAAGAGGGAGGTGGAAGAGGCAGAGTCAGAAGAACAGTTGATAACAGAAGTAGAGGTCACAGTGATGCAGGAATGTAGGCAGCCTCTGGAAGCTGGAAAAGGCGAGGAAGCAGATTCTCCCCTAGACCCTCCTGTGGGAACGCATCTCTGTCAAGGTTGCCTGGGCTCCTGGCCTCCAGAACTCTAGGACCATAAATGTATATTGCTTTAAGTCACTGTGTTTGTGGTTATTTGTTATAGTAGCAGCAGGAATGAATATAATCACTATGCCTAACAGTAAAAGTCACTGGAGACTAATGGGAACCCATATAGGCAGCACCTGCCATGGCTCAGACCCCTCAAAACTAAAGGTTTGAACCGCCTCACCAGGAAACATTCTGTCTAGCTGAGGGGCTTGGGAAAGACCACAGAGATATCAGTAGGTAGTGGTGGAATCTTCATGACCAATTACGGAAATAGGTGTTCAGTCTCCCTTGTATTTTTCTGATTCATACTACTAGATTGTAATCTTCTCCCCCTTTTTTGTCCTTTGAAGAGAAGAGCTACACTTGCACTTACAACTGTGGAGGGGTAGCCTTATCAGACCAACCTTCCCTCTTGACAAGCATTTTGAAATTTGGATAAAATATGAAAAAGGATATCTGAAGACATTGGATGTCAAAAAAACAACAAAGACAAAAATAAAAGATCTGAAAGAGAAGGAAAATGCATTGCAACAAAGCGGACACTCTGTGTTCTCTCCTGACTTCCCCCTAAAGGAATCTGCAAATTACATTTGTGAGGGACAAGAGACTGAGTCCAAACAGAAAGTAACGGAGAAGGTGATAAAAAGGTAAGCAGAAAATCCAGCAGTGTCATGATGCTGGTTGTTTTTGTAATACATCATCCATGATAATAGCCATTTTAGACCTTGACTCTCGAAGCCTCATTACAAAGATTTTTGGGAGACATAATTCCCTAAAGAAACAATAATACCTCTGTTAAATGGCAGAAATGCACTGTCTTTGTTTCTCAGTGCTGCTGTTTCAGAGATACCACAAACGGGTGGCTTTAATGAACAGATATTTATTTTCTCACAGTTCAGGAGGCTAGAAGTCCAAATTCAGGGCACCAGCTTTAAGGAAAGGCTGTCTGTGTCAGCTCTGGGGGAAGATCTTTGTTTCTTTCTACCTCTGTTCCTGGGTGCTTTTTGAACTTCATGTAGCATCTATGTCCTCCCTCCCCCTCCCCCAAATCATCTGCTAACCAAAAGGTCAGCAATTTGAGTCCACCAGCTGCTCCTTGGAAACCCTATGGAGCAGTTCTGCTCTATCCTATAGGGTCAGTGTGAGTCAGAATCAACTGGGCAGCACACACACATACACACACACACACACACACACACACACACACACTCAAAAACGTTAATGTAAGTAAGGCAGAGGGATGCCCAGTTGGAGTACATAGAGCTGCCAGGTGGATAACTGGTCCCCTCTCATGTGTCAGAGCAAAAAGACAACTACTGTCCCCCCTTATACATAAATCTGACTAACACCTGGGAAAAGATGGTAGGTAGGTAGCAAATGGCCCAAGCAATGGGAATCATCTGGTTTAATATACTGTATAGGGTGATCATATGTCTGATCATCCAAGAAAGCCTTATTTGATGCCTATTACTCCAACAATGTTGTTAATACTGGCCCCTTTCAATTACAAAAGTACCCTGGTTGGGATTATAAACCTCATGGTCTACCTACTCACACAGGATATTAGTTCACCTTATCTGAGAAATCCCTTGTAAGAGAACCTGCATTCTACGATAGAAGGGAGTTCCTTCCAGGTGTGAAAAAAACAACCATACCCTGGGTTCCTAGGGATAGATTCTCTCAGGGCTTTTCATATATCAAACTATTGGTCAAAGTTTAAATTCCTTGAGATGGATCATTTCTGCCTGGAAACTGGTTTATCTGGTTGGGAATATGAGAGATTCACATATTCAGGACACAGGAATGCAAAATAAGACAGGCAGCATTTATTGATTATTAAATGATCAAACTGCTTTGGACACTGGTGTCAAAAAAAAAAAAAAAAGACACACTGTAGAGTACAGTACAGACCCACCCAAAAAGTTACAGTGTGTGTGACTAGTGCAATGGCAGCGATCTTTTGGAAGTTCACTGGGCGCAAGAAGGGAGTTACCAGCTCTGCCTGGGGAATTAGCAAGCAGAGAGTGTAAAAGCTGGAGGTGAAACAGGAGTCTGAGGCTGCCAGGTTGAGAATGGAGACAGGGCAGTGCACATAGCAAAGACAGTGTGTGTACAGCCTTGAAGATGGGAAGGGCTGGAGCCTGGGAGAGAGTAAGCTATAGTGGAATGTCTGGGCTAGACACCAACGGCCTTGAATGCCATTCTAAGGAGGATGAATGGAAAATCACTGGAGACTTTAAGGAAAGGAAGTGACACGAACCAATCTGTATTTTAGAACAGCACCACCGATAATTAAGAACTATCCCACAGAGAATGGTGCAGGCCCAGATATCTTCAACAGTGAATTCTAGAAAATATTAAATAAGAAATAATACTAATCTTACATAAACTCTTCCAAGAATAGAGGCCAGCATAACAGTGATAACTAAAATTTGACAGATAACTAAAGAAAAGACAGTTACAGGGCAAGATCTCTCACGAGTATAACAAAATTCATCAAGTAAATATTATCAAATCAAATCCAGTGATACAGATAAAGAATAATGCACCTTGATCAAGTGGGGTTTATGCCAACCATGCAAGGCTGTTGTAATATTAAAAAATTAATGACCACCTTAACAGAATAAATATGAAAAACTATATGATCATCTTATTAGATGCAAAAAAGCATGTGATGAAAGTCAACATCTGTTCATAATAAAACTCTCAACATGATAGAGGCTATCTACAAAAATAGCGAAGCTCTGAAAGCTTTCCCCTAAGACTGAAACAAGGCAAAGATGTTCACTCTCACCACTTCCACTGAACATTTTACACAAAGTCTTAGCTAGCCCAATAAGGGTAGGAAAAGAAATAAAAGGCATAAAGATGGAAGAGGAAGAAATAAACTGTCATTTGCAGATAACATGATTGCAGACATTTCCATGGAATCTATGAAAAAAACTCTAGAAGAAGCAATTTAATGAGGCTGCGGGAGACAATGTTAATATGTAGAAGTCAATTGATTTTCTATATTCTAACAATAACAATATGGGAGAATAAAAATTATAAAATTCCACTTACAGTAGCATCAAAACTGTTAAATAACTAGGGAAAAATCTAATGAAAGATGTTCAAGCTTTATAGTAAAAACTATAAGACATTGCTAAGAAAAATTAAATAAATGTAGATTTATACTATGATCATACTTGTTGTTATTACGTTCCATCGGGTTGGTTCCAATTCATAGCGACCCTGTGTACAGCACAACGAAACACTGCCTGGTCCTGGGCCATCCTCACAATTGTTATACTTGAGCCCATTGTTGCAGCCACTGTGTCAATCCATCTTGTTGAGGGTCTTCATCTTTTTTGATGACCTACCCTACCAACCAGGGACTGGTTCCTTCTGTTAATGTGTCCAAAGTACTTGAGACAGTGTCACTCTCCTTGCTTCTAAGGAGCAATCTGGCTGTACTTCTTCCAAGACAGATTTATTCGTTCTTCTGGCAGTCCACAATTCAAAGGCGTCAGCTGTTCTTCGGTCTTCCTTATTCATTGTCCAGTTTTCCCATGCATATGAGGTGACTGAAAACAACATGGCTTGGGTCTGGTGCACCTTAGTCTTCAAGGTGACATCTATGCTTTTGAACACTTTAAGGAGGTCTCTTGCGGCAGATTTGCCCAGTGCAATGTGTCATTTGATTTCCTGACTGCTGCTTCTATGAGCATTCGTTGTGGATCCAAATAAAATGAAATCCTTGAGAACTTCAGTCTTTTCTCCGTTTATCATGATGTTGCTTATTGGTCCAGTTGTGAGGATTTTTGTTTTCTTTATGTTGAGGTGTAACCCATACTGAAGTCTGTAGTATTTGAACTTCATCAGTAAGTGCTTCAAGTCCTTTTCACTTTCAGCAAGCAAGGTTATATCATCTGCATATCACAGGTTGTTAATGAGTCTTCCTCCAATCCTGATTTCCTATTCTTCTTCGTATAGTCCAGCTTCTCCGATTATTTGCTCAGCATACAGATTGAGTAAGCGTAGTGAAGGGATACAACCCTGACACACACCTTTCCTGATTTTAAACCAGGCAGCATCCCCTTGTTCTGTTCGAACAACTGCCTCTTGACATGTACAGGTTCCTCATGAGTACAATTAAGTGTTGTGGAATTTCTATTCCTCCCAGTGTTATCCATAATTTGTTATGATCCACACAGTTGAATGCCTTTGCATAGTCAACAAAACACAAGTAAGCATCTTTCTGGTATTCTCTGCTTTCAGCCAGGATCCATCTGACATCAACAGTGATAACCCTTGTTTCACTTCCTCTTCTTAATCTGCCTTGAATGTCTGGCACTTCCCTGTTGATGTACTGCTGCAGCCACTTTTGCATGATCTTCAGCAAAATTTTACTTGTGTGTGATATTAATAATACTGTTTGATAATTTCAGAATTTGGTTGGATCACCTTTCTTTGGAATAGGCATAAATATGGATCTCTTCCAGTCAGTTGGCCAGGTAGCTGTCTTTTAAATACTTTTTGCATAAGCAGCTGAGCATGTCTAGTACTGCATCTGTTTGTTGAAACATCTCAGTTGGTTTTCTGTCAATTCCTGGAGCCTTGTTTTTCACCAACGCCTTCAGTGCAGCTTGGAGCTCTTCCTTCAGTACTATCGGTTCCTGATCATGTGCTCCCTCCTGAGATGGATGAACAGTGACCAGTTCTTTCTGGTAGAGACTCTGTGTATTCCTTCCATCTTCTTTCAATGCTTTCTGCATCATTTAATATTTTCCCCCATAGAATCCTTCAATATTGCAACTGGAGGCTTGAATGAAAAACTCTATTCCAACAAATTTGAAAACTGAGTGGAAATGAACAAATTTCTAGAAACACACTACACACCTAAACTAACACAAACTGAGGTCAAAAATCTAAATGGACGCATAATAAGAGAGAGATTGAAAAGGTATTAAAAAGAAAAAAAGACACTCCCAACCAAAAAAAAAAGGACATGACCGAGATGGCATCACTGGAGAATTCTGCAAAACATTCAGAGAAGAGCTGTGCTACTCAAACTATTTCAGAACATAGAAAAGGAAGACATACTTCCAAATTCATTCTATGAACCTAGCATAAATAACCCTGATACTAAAACCAGATAAGAACACCACAAAAAGAAATTACAAACCAATATCTCTCATGAATACAGATGCAAAAATTCTCCACAAAATTCTAGCCAATAGAATTCAGCATCACAGCTATGCAAGGATGGTTCAACCTTAGAAAATCAATCAACGTAATCTACTACATAAATAAAACAAAAGAAATGAATCACATGACTATGTCAATCCATGTAGAAAGTGCATTCAATAAAGTCCAACACCCAATCCTGATAAAACTCTCAATAAAATAGGAATAGAAGGGAAATTCCTAAACATAATAAAAGGCATCTATACTAAACCAATAGTCAACATCATTCTTCACGGAGAAAGACTGAAAACATTCCCCCTGACTACAGGAACAAGACAAGGATACTGTTTATCACCACTCCTATTTAACATTGTGCTGGAAGTCCTAGCCAGAACAATAAGGCACGAAAATAAATAAATAAATAAAGTGTATCCAAATTGGTAAAGAAGAGTAAAACTGCCCCTATTTGCGGATGATATGATACTATACACAGAAAACCCAAAAGATTCCACCACAAAATTACTGGAACTAATAGAAAGATTCAGGAGAGTAGCAGGATACAAGATAAACATACAAAAAGCAGTTGGATTCCTATACACCAATAAAGAGAACAACCAAAAGGAAATCAGGAAAGAAATACCATTTATAATAACCACTTAAAAAATAAAATATCTTGGAATAAATCTAACCAGGGACGTAAAAGACCTATGTATCTCACAACATGGATGAATCTGGAGGACATTATACTGAGTAAAATAAGTCAATCACAATAGGACAAATATTGTATGAGACCACTATTAGAAAACCTCATGCAAAGGTTTACACACAGAAAGAAACAATCTTTGATGGTTACCAGAGAGGGGATGGATGGGGAGGGAAAAACACTAAATACACAATAGATAAGTGGCAACATTGGGGAAGTGTAAGACAGTACACGACACTGGGGATGTCAGCACAATGTGATCAAGGCAAGGTCATGGAAGCTTCATAGACACATCCAAACTCCCTGAGGGACCGAATTATTGAGCTCAGGGCTGAGGACCATGGTCTCATGGGACATCTAGCTCAACTGGCACAACATAGTTTCTAAAGAAAATGTTCTACACCCTACTTTGGTGAGTAGCGGCTGGGATCTGAAAAGCTTCTGAGCGACCATCTAAGATACCCCACTGGTCCCATGCCATCTGGAGCAAGGGAGAATGAAGAAAACCAAAGACACAAGGGAAAGCTTAGTCCAAAGGACTAATGCACCACAACTGCTACAGCCTTCACCAGACTGAGTCCATCACAACTTGATGGTGCCCTGCTACCACCACCCATGGCTCTGTCAGGGAGCACAAGAGAGGGTAGCGGACAGAGGCTGGAGAAAAAAGTAGAACAAAATTCTAACCCACAAAAAAAGACCAGATTTACTCTTCTGACAGAGACTGGAGAACCCCAGAGTATGGTATCTGGTCACCCTTTTAACTCAACACTGAAGCGACTCCTGAGGTTCACCCTTCAGCCAAAGATTAGGCAGGCCCTTAAAACAAGATGAGAATAAATGGGCACTCCAGCCCAGGAGCAAGGACAAGAAGGCAGGTGGCGACAGGAAAGCTGGTAACGGGACTCAAGGTTGAGAAGGAGAGAGTGTTGACACATCATGAGGTTGGCAAGCAGTATCACAAAACATTATGTGAATTAATTGTTTAATGAGAAGCTAATTTGCTCTGTAAACCTTCATCTAAAGCATGATTTAAAAAAAAAAAAAACCCTCCACATTCACTGTAATCAAATCAGCCTGTATTGGTTCAACAATAGACACATAGACTAGTGGAGTAGAACTGAGAACTCAGAATTAAGCTCTATGGAGAAAAACGCAAGGATGTCTCTTTAAGAACTAAGGTGCACCTGACCCAACCCATGCTGTTTTCAATTGCCTCATATGCATGTGAAACCTGGACAAGGAATAAGGAAGACTGAAGAAGAATTGATGCCTTTGAATTATGTTGTTGACAAAGAATATTGAGCATACCATGGACAGCCAGAAGAACAAACAAATCTGTCTTGGAAAGAGTACAGCCAGAATGCTCCTTAGAAGCGAGGATGGCAAAACTTCATCTCACATACTTTGGAAGATGTTATCAGGAGGGATCAATCCCTGGAGAAGGACATCATGTCTGGTAAAGTAGTCGGTCAGCGAAAAAGAGGAGGCCCTCAATGAGATGGATTGACACAGTGGCTGCAACAATGGGCTCAAGCATAACAACGATCATAAGGCCGGCGCTAGACCGGGCCGTGTTTCATTCTGTTGCCCATAGGATCGCTACGAGTTGGAGCTGATTTGACAGCAGCTAACAACAACAACAACATCTGCGGACAACTGGTCCTTGACAAGGGATCAAAGTCCATTCAGTGGGGTATAAATAGCCTCTTTAATAAATGGTTCTGGCAAAAGTGGATATCCACCGGCAGAAAAATGAAACAGGACCCATATCTCACACCACACACAAAAACTAACTCAAAGGGGATCAAAGCCCTAAATATTAAACCTAAAACCATAAAATTTCTGGAAGACAACAGAGGGAGAAAACTGCGGGACCTAATCTTTTGTAAAAATAGGATAACAAATATTACAATGAATGTACAAATAGAAGAAGACAACATAGATAATGGGACCTGATAAAAATTAAAAACTTATGCTCATTAATAGACATTATTAAAAGAGTAAATAAGACAACCTACCGACTGGGGAAAAATCTTTGGAAACAATTTATCCAGTAAGTGTCTAATCTGTAAACTCTATAGAAACCTCAGCAACTCAACAACAAAAAGACAAAGAACCGAATCATAAAATGGCCAAAGAACATGACCAGAGCCTTCATCAAAGAGGACATTCAAGCAGCCAACAAGCATATGAAAAGATGTTCACAACTATTAGTCAACAGAGAGATGCAAATCAAAACTGCAATGAGATACCATCTTACCCCAACTAAAATGGCACTGTTAAAAAAACCAAAAAACAGATAGCTACAATTGTTGGCGAGGACGTGGTGAGATTGGAACCCTTATCCATTGCTGGTGGGACAATAAAATGGTACAACCACTATGGAAAATGATATGGTGCATTCTCAAAAGACTAGAAATAGAACTACCCTATAATCCAGTATTTTCAACTTTGTAAAGTGTTGAAAAGCAGATGTCACCTTGAAAACTAAGGTGTGCCTAACCCAAGCCATGCCGCTTTCAATTGCCTCATATGCATGGGAAAACTGGACAATGAATAAGGAAGACCAAAGAAGAATTGACGCCTTTGAATAGTTGTGTTGGCGAAGAACATTGACTATACCATGGATTTCTAAAGGAGTGAACAAATCTGTCTTGGGAGAAGTACAACCTGCCTTCCTGGAGGGAGGCACCTGCTGATCTAGCCTCTGCTGAACTGAGTTACTTCCTTCCAGTTTGCTCAAGTTCAGGTGAGGGTGGGGAAAGGACTCAACTGTGGGGGAGGAGACACAGATTCTAGACCTAACCCTGCCCTCTCACTAATAATAAAACCAGAGGCAAGTCATGGTTCAGCTCTGAGTTTCATTTGTCAAATGAAAAGATGGGCCTCTAAGATCTTTCGAGATAGGAATCTAAGTCCTCTCAGAGAGCCAGAGGGGTCTCAAGAAGAAGCATGCTCCCTCTTCACCTGGCTGGTGGTTTTTGTACCCTAAGTAAAGCCTTAGCCCTCATACTCAACTGCTGAAGCAGACTCTTCCCTTGAGAGTGCCTCATTTTGTTATAGGTCATCAACTCCGGATGTGTCCAGCTCCCCGTGTTTCCCCTGCAGAGAAGCTCAGCTCACCTTCTAGAACACCTCCTTTCCGAGCTGTAGGGGGTAGACAGAGGGGTCAATGTCAGTGACTCTTCAGTTGGGTAATTGTAAGAGTTTCCTAGTGCTGTTGTAACAGATTACCAACTTGGTACCTGAAAATAACACATATTTATTCTCCCACAGTTGTGGAAGCTACAAGTCCAAAATCATTTTCAATGGGGCAAGAATCAAGCTGTCAGCCAAAACGCACACTCTCTGGAGGCTCTAGGGGGAATCCATTTCTTTGCCATTTCCAGCGTCTAAAATTGCATTCTTGCATTTCTTGGCTTGTGGTCCCTTTCTCCATCTTCAAAGCCAGCACTGTGACATCTTACTTCAGTTGTCACATTGCCTTTTTCTTCATTTCTGTAGGAAAATCTGCCTCTGCCTCCCTCCTATAAAGACATTTGTGAGTACATTCAGGATTCACCTGGATAATCCAGGATACTCTTCCCATCTCAGAATCCTTAACGTGATCACATCTGCAAAGTTCATTTTGCCATGCAGAGTAACATTCACAGGTTCCAGGACGTGGACATCTTGGGGCCCATTATTGCGTCTACCACAGTGATCTACACCTTGTCTCAGGCCTCAGGGTCATCCGGCCTATTGCCAATCCCCTTCCTCAGAATAGGGTTGTCTATCTTTCTCCAAAATCATGCCCTAACCTTCCAGGCCACCCCAGTTCCTCCTCCTCTCACTCCCTTTAAAACCAAAACCAAACCAGTTGCCATCGAGTCATAGCAACCCCATGTGTTTCAGAGTAGAGCTGTGCTCCATAGGGTTTTAAAGACTGACTTTTTGGAAGCAGAGAGCCAGGCCTGTCTTCTGAGGCACCTCTGGGTGTTTTCCAACTGTCAACCTTTAGGTTAGTAGTCGAGTGCTTAACCATTTGTGTCACCTGGGAACTCGTCACTCCCTTTCAAAAAAAAAAAAACAAACCTGTTGCCGTCGAGTAGATTCCGATTCATGTTCACCCTATAGGACACAATAAAACTGCCCCATGGGGTTTTCAAGGAGTGGCTGGTGGGTTTGACCTGCCAACCTTTTGGTTAGCAGGCAATCTCTTAACCACTGCCTAGGACAACACTGTCCAACAGAACTTTCTGTGATAATGGAAATGTTCTACATCTGCACTGTCCACTATAATAGCCACTAGCCACTTGTGGCTATTGAGCACTTGAAATGTGACTAATGTGGCAAAGGAACATAATTTTTAACTTTATTTAATTTTAATTAAATCTAATTAAAATTTAAATAGCCTCATATGGCTAGTGGCTAACAAACTGACCAGTTCTGCACTACAAGAAGAGCTCTTGTGGCGAAGCGGTTAAGAGCTTGACTGCTAACCAAAAGGTCAGCAGTTGGAATCTACCAGTCACTCCCTGGAAATCCTAGCGAGCAGCTCTACTCTGTCCTTTAGGGTCGTTATGAGTTAGAACTGACTCAAGGGCAACGGGTATGGTTTGGGTTTGGTACTAGGAAAATGAAAGCAGAAGCTAAGACCAGGCAGTTTCTTTGTTTCTAGCTCCTCCTCACATCTGTTTGGATCAGCTCTGCTGTCTTCCCCCTTTTCTCAGTCCCTCCGGAGTCTGAAAGAGTTTTCTACTAGGGCTTTGGGGTGATGTGGGTGGATAAGAGCAGTACAGAAAGGAACTATGTCTATTGGCCTCAGGAAAGTACAGGACCCCCAGTTCCGTTTTTGCATTGGACCAAGAGCAGTCAACTTGTTTCAAGGTGGTCCCCTCCTGATTCTCCTCTGGCAATGGACCACCCTTTTGGGAACCACAGAGGTGTGTCACTGGGGAAGGTGCACAGGAAAGGACACTAACCTGGAATTGTCACTGGCTGAAATCTTGCTCTGTCACACACTTGGAGTGACCTTTGGAGAGTCACTTCCCTGTCTCTAGTCTTCAGTTTCCATACCATGAGAGGGCTGGACTAGACGGTCTGAGAGGTTTCTCTCTGCTTTAATAGACTATGATCCTATGTCTATGGATTAAGTCTCTATTGTACATGTAATTATATTTCAGAGCCATGGTCCCTCTGATCCATGTCATAGGATGTTCCAGTTGAAAGATTATTATGTAGATACGGCTCTAGGTTACTCTTGCAACACTCCAGGACCAAACATATGTTTCTTCTGTCCTCATGACAATATTTCCCATTTGCTTGGGCCTTAGAGTGATGATTTATTGACCAATTTGATTCTCGTGACCTATAGTCAGACAAGACACTATTTCCTTTTTAAAGAAAAAGCTGAGGCTTAGGGAAGAGAGGAGAGAATCTTCCAGGTGCCAGGTCCCATGATGGGTGCTTTACACATCACCTCATCATAACTCTTTGAAGTAGATAATATTATCCCCACTTTGCTGCTGTTCTTAGGTGCCATTGAGTCAATTTCAACTCATAGTGACCCCAAGTGACAGGGTAGAACTGTCCCACAGAGTTTTCTAGGCTGTACTTTTACGGAAGCAAATCACCAGATCTTTCTCCCACAGAGCAACTGGGTGGATTTGAACCGCCAACAGCCGAGTGCTTGATCATTGCAGCACTTCACAGGTGTGGAAATGGAGACCCAGTAATGTAAAATGACTTTCCTGATGTTATACTGATAATAAGTGATGGAGCTCCACTTTTCTGACTCTGAACTGCTCGTTCGCCCCTCTGTAGTTTCTGCTGCTTCTATAAACACTTCCCCACAAGTGGCTGAAATGATAACCATTAGCACTACGGCTCTTTCCTTTTCATATCATCCTTTTTTGATGTTCTCCAAGCCAACTTAGCAAGTCATTTCAGCTCACTGAACCTCTGTTTCCTCATCTATAAAACTGGGAGGTAACAGTCCCTACCTCATAAGGGTGTTAAAATCCTTGTTGAAATTTTAGGTGAGATCATGTATTTAGAGCAGTTAGCCCAGAGCACATGGAAGTAACTCAATAACTGCTAATTCTTATTATTTTTGGACACTGTTATCCATACTACTAAAAAAAAAAAAAAAAACCTTTGCTGTTGAGTCAATTCTGACTTATGGCGACCCCATGTGTGTCAGAGTAGAACTGCAGTCCATAGGGTTTTCAATGGCTGTGAACTTACGGAAGTAAATTGCCAGGCCGTTCTTCTGTGGTGCCTCTGCGTGGATTAGAACTGCCTACCTTTCAGTTAATAGCCAAGTGCCAAATGTCTGTGCCACTCAGGGATCTATCTATACTAATGTCATTGTTGTTGTGTGCCATCAAATTGATTCCCACTCTGAGCGACCCTATATGACTGAGGAGAACTGCTCCGTAGGGTTTCCTAGACTGTAATCTTTACGGGAAAAGATTTCCAGTTCTTTCTCCCCCAGAGTGACTGGTGAGTTCAAATTGCACAACTTTCCATTAGCAGCTGAGCCCTTAACCATCACACCTCACAGTACTAGGCAATTACCTTCATTCCAAACCAAAATAAAACCCCAAGAAACTGTCTACATTTTTAAAAAGTTTTATTATGAAAACACATGGAATCAAACTACATCACCCATGTATTCTCTGCAATAGCAGAGAAACAGTTAGTGTTGGACCATCCCCATGGTGGACATGTGTCCCTCAGGAAAACAAACATAAGTAATAGCAACATCACCAAATACAATAACACGGGACCTAGTGAAGATTAAATTAAGAGAAGGAACAGGGAATGCTGAGAGGAGTCTTGGGCATGGACAAGATGCGTCTCAATGAGAAGTGTCAGGACTCAGGTGTCCTTCCCTGGAGACTTGCTGCTCTCAGGCCTGGAGCGGCTCAGTTCAGTTCCAGGTCATCCATGTACTCCTGGACCCAGGGCTCACTGGGGTCGGCACAGACTTCCCTGCCCCTTTTGGTCTGGAAACTGAGGAATGAGGAGTGGACAGATTAGACTCCCATGGAATCTTTGAGGACATCTGGTACTATTCTTTGCCTAGAGCAGGCATCTCTCTCTACCTGAGGACCACCACTGATGGTTCACATGGAGCAGCTCTAGTGATGGAGGTCCTGGGAGTGGCACTGGAATAAGATTCCCTATAACTTCCACCCTTTGGACTTCACTGTGGCTCAGAGTTTGCTCAGATGAGGAATCAGTGAGTATTGCAAATTAATATGGATACATCCCTCCATTCACCACCGCTCCTAATATCTACTTTTCTACATCTTTTCTAGCATGATTTAAGAAATCGGTTGACATCTTATTTGACCTTTTTTGACTTTCCCTGGTCTCCTGACTTCTGGTTAACTCCCTTCCAGGAATCCCCTCTTCTCCCTTGGCTTCCCCCAGCCCCTACAGGACTCAGCAAGCAACCTCATGACCTGTTTTCTCACTGCTCTCTGACACCAGGGCTTCATCTCTGAGACTCACCTCCCTGGTGCTTGTTGCCCCACCCCACACCCCAGATAGGCCCCCTTTCGGCTCATCCTACCCTTGCCCTTGCCTCCCAGAGGAGCCCAGGGGTTGATACGCACACCACAGCTGGCTTGGCGCAGAGACTGCTGGTCTCATAGTAATCAATCACAAAGCTTCGAGTAAGCTTCCGCAGGGTGTAGGAGAAACAGCAGGCAGTAGGAGGGTCTGAGTCCACTAAAAGGAAAGAATGAGTGAGATCAAAACACAACACAGGAGATACTCATTTATGAACCTTCCTGTGGATATACCAGAACCACAAATATGGTCCCTTACATACAATCCCACCCACCCTGAGTGGGAGTCTTATTTAGAACAGAGGATCCTCAGAGAAGATAATGGAAGAATTCTAAAAGATTGGAGCTGCATTGAGTCTCAGAGCTAATGCCCAACTCCCTTCATTTTACAGATGGGGAATCCAAGGCACAGAGAAGTTCAGGGACTTGCTTGAACAAGTACTTAGAAGCAGAGCCAATTCTTTACCCTGACTACTAGCCCCATTCTTTTTCTCTTCTATTGGTTCCTAATTTGTTCTTAAAAAACAAAACAACAGGAACTTGAATATTATTGAATGTCTACTAGAATCTACATTCAACAGCAGACTACTAAGAATCTTCTAGGTCCCACTGTTGGACCAGCCCCATCTAGAGAAGCAGACTCTGCATACACCCTGATTCTAGAAATAGCAGCTGAAAGAGTGGACTTACTTGGTGCTGAGAGGGCCGGAGAGCAGAAGGCAGCCACTAGCACGAGGAGAGAGAGGACAGCCATGCAGAACTTCATGGTCTTGGCTGAGGAGAGGATTTCCAGAAGCTGAGCCTGTACAGCCCAGAATATTCAGAACCCAGACTGTGTCCTCTGATGATACTGAGTTGGGAACCATTCTTTATAGGGACTTTGGATGAAGGTGGGGGCGCAGGAGATTGTGTAGAATTTCCAGGGTAGAGATGATGTCATGGGGCTAATAAGGAAACTGAAGCTAGCTGAGAGGGAGGAACTTCTATGGCTTCTCTTCCCCAGGGAGATGTCATCACAGAGGAAAGAGGCGGGAGGTGGAGGTGAAAATAAGTGGGCTGCACCCCAGGGTGGTACACCAAAGGCAGTGACTGAGACTGGCGAGAGAATTGCAAACCCCAGAGGAAGGATGAAATGTTCACACCTTCTAGAAGGGCCTTGTAGACAGGAGTCGTGAAGCCACACAAATTTATCTTTAATTGTTGGCTTTTGCTTCCTAGCCTCTTGCTGATTTAACTTTGGCTCATGGAGTTAAAATGTTTTATTCATGAAGATGCCAACAACAATTCCTTGTGCACACCGGTGAAAGTATAAACCAAGAATACAAGCGACTTGTGTCAGTATGTTTAACCAAATCATTTGCCTCCAAGACTGAGGCCATTTCTAAGTAACAGTCAACAGGGAATAATAACAGATGCTTCTTGAATACACAACCAAAAAAGTGCTCACCTTCTCTAGAGAACCTTCTCTGACCTTCTTCCAACAGAATTATGTATCTTCTATGCTCCTGTAGCCCCAAAGCTACTTCCATCATATCACCTATCACATATCTATCTATTTATTTGATTGTCTCCCCCACTAGACAGTGAGCTCTTTCATGCACATACTGTATTATGCTTATCTCTGTAGAGACAGTAGGTGTCCAATAAACGATTGTTTAATAAAAGTCCAAAGGGAGTATGTGTAACATGAATTTAAGATGTGAACGCTGTTTAGTCAAATGAAGGAAGAATGAACTGAGTATTCTAACACCCTATCCAAAATGTGGTTCCACCAGCTGAGAGCAGGTGGTAATTTCTATCTTCCCCCCCCCGCCCTCAACCCAGAGCTCAGTGGTTTTATGATAAGAGATACTATTCTAAGACTCAGCCCTTTCCAGGTCAGGGGTGTGAGAGGTGACAGCAAGAGTCAACCATGTTTCCAGGGAGCTCCATGTGCATTCTGAGGGATGCCACCTCCAGGGACAGCCTTTCCCTTTCCCTCATTCCTGTACTACCGAGGTTTACCCTTCCCACACTTTTGACTGGCACTGTGCTCATAACTGTTTTCTGGGCACATTCACATCTGTTCCATCATTTTTTTCCTCCCAGTCTCCACAGGACCAACAGCCAGGGCAGTAAAATGGTCTTGCAGTGCACAGGTTCTGCTATGTTTTCTTTCCCCTAGCATAGCCACATCCATGGTTTTATCTGATCCCAGTTCATTTTGGCATTGTACAGATTAGGAAAGCAAAACCGAGAGAGATTAAAAGACTTGACCAAGGTCACACGGGATGTGTGTCAAGACTCAAGGTCTTCCAACTCCTGATCCACAGAGGACTGGACTCACTCTACACGTGTGACCCTCTGAGATCACACAGGGAGGGAATCTCTAAAGGTACCAGGCTCTCTGGAGAGATTGCTAAACTGATAAGGGGTAAAAAATAGAGACAGTCAATCTGGACATTCTGCCCTCTCCTGTAAGAACTTGAGATGAGATTCAGGAGTGTCAAAAGAGTGTTGGTTGTTGGGCCCAGGAGCACTAGCCTGTAGGCGGTGGAATTTACAGAACCTAAGAATTCTTTGGGAATAAATGTTGAGACTGGAAATCCAAGGGAAGCTGGAACACATGGTCATTTTGCCAAGATAATAGATCAAGAAGAGGCAAATCCTATGGTTTTGCTATTATGGTAGCCAAATCACTCAGTGAAATGGGAGCAGAAATTGGGTCATGGACTGAAGAACAAACCCACAATTACCCAAAGCTCAAGTGTCAGGATGCAGTCCACAGGGCAGCTCACCTATAACCACCACACTCCACCTTCTGCCAGCCATCCCACTCTTCTAGAGGTGGAAATGGTCCTTGGTCTCCTGCCGAAGCCTGCTCTCTGCCTATTAGGGGAGGAGGTCTGTGACTTTAGGGAGTGCTAAATTCTGAAACAAGGGTAAGACCTCACAGTATTTGGTGAGTTCAAGAAAAATTCCAGTATTCCTTATGAAGCTTCTTTCTTCCTACAAACAGTACTTTTATATCTGTTTCTAGCCTCTTACATGCAGGTGACAGGGAAAAGGCCAGCAGGAGAAGAAAATCATTTCAGTAAAGCTTTATTGAGAATCTACTCTGTGACAGGGGCTGTATCAGGCACTGGAAGGTGGTGATGAAGTGAAGCACTAAGAAAGGCTTCCAAAAAGTGTGATGTTTGAATTTTTAAAATATCTTTTACATTAATTTGCTTTTATTTTATGGAAGATGTACATGCTGTACAAAATTTAGAAAATATAGAAAGGCATAAACACAATACAGGGGAAACCAGCACAACTTGTACAAGGAAAGGTCATGGAAGCTCCGTAGACACATCCAAACTCCTGAGGGACTGAAATGCTCACTGGAGGGCTGTGGGGACCATGGTTTGGGGGAACATCTAGCTCAATTGGCATAACACAGTTTATAAAGACAATGTTTTACATTCTAGCTTGGTGAGTAGCGTCTGGGGTCTTGAAAGCCTGTGGGCAGCCATCTAAGACACTCCACTGGTCTCATCCCTTCGGGAGCAAGGGAGAATGAAGAGAACAGGATACGAGGAAAAGATTAGTCCGAAGGACTAATGGACCACAGCTACCAAGGCCTTCACCAGACTGAGTCCAGTACAGCTAGATGGTGCCCGGCTACCACCACTGACTGCTCTGACCAGGATCACAACAGAGGGTTCTGGACAGAGCTAGAGAAGGATGTAGAACAAAATTCTAACTCACACACAAAAAAAAGACCAGATTTACTGGCCTAAAGGAGACTAGAGAAACCCCGAGAGTATGGCCCCCAGACACCGTTTTCTCTCAGTGGTGAAGTCATTTCCGAGGTTCACCGTTCAGCCGGGGAGTGGACAGCCCCATAAAACCAAATGGGACTAATGAGGTACAGCAGTCCAGTTACAAGGGCCAGAAGGCAGAAGGGGCCAGGAAAGCTGGTGATAGGCAACCCAATGTTGAGTAAGGGTAGTGCTGATGTAATGTGAGGTTGTTAACCATTGTTATAGGGCAACATGTGTAGTAACTGTTAAATGAGAAACTATTTTGTTCTGTAAGCCTTCATCTAAAGTGAGAATAGCAGCACAATTGGAAGAGCGTGGTCGATGTCACTGAAATGTGCATTTAGAAATTTTTGAAATGGTGTATTTTTGGGTATGCATATTTTCACCAAAAAAAAAAAAAAAGGTCGAGAAGGGAGAGGGTTGACATGGTGTGGAGTTATTAACCAATGTCATAAAGCAATATGTGTACTATGTTTCATGAGAAAGTATTTGTTCTGTAAACCTTCACCTGAAGTACAATAAAAAAGAAAAAGAAAAAACAAATTGCCATATCATCATTTTGCACGTAATTTTTTATCTTACTATTGTTATTCAATATTTTTCTTGAACATATTTCTATGTCATTAAAAACTAAAAAATATTCAAAAATAACATTAATGAATGCATGATATGTCATTGCATGGGTACAGCAAAATGTTATACCAAAATTTGTATTTAACCATTCTGTTATTTGGGTCACTACATTCAGGTTGTTCTAATTTTTCTCTATTAGAAATTGAGCTGAGACCTGAAGGGTAATTAGCCAGGCAGAGTGTGGGAGTGGGGTTAGTCAGTCAAAGAACAATGGACCTGCACATTTAGGGACCCACTGATGGTGCAGAAGGGCCTGGTCTTGGTTTCCAAGAAGACCGATCGTGGCAAGAGACGAGGCGAAAGAGGTAAGCAGGGGTCGGGTCACTCGGGGAAGCTTCCATTTTGTGCTAGAAACAAGGCAAAGTGTATGAAGACTTTTAAACAGAGGGAGACAGAGACTGATTTGAGCTTTAACAAAATCGCATTGGATGCTGTGTGATAGGATAGACTGAAGAGAGGCAAAGCTGGAAGGAAAAACAGTTGATACGATATTCATGCAGTTGTAATGGTGAGAAGTGATGATGGCCTGACCTAAGACAGCGGCCATGGGAATGGGGGGAGAGGAGACACTTAAAGGATATTTTGAATACAGAATAGAGTCAGTGTCTGAATACATGTGGGAGATGAGGCGGTGGGGAGTTAAGGGTGACTCCCAGGTTTCTAGTGTGGAAACTTGGTAGGAGGGGATGTTTTTCACTGAGCACAGAACACAGGATGAGGAGAGATTGTGGAGGAAAGGAGTTGATGCAATACCGAGATACGCACACAAAAATGGCAAAAAACTCAAGATAGGAAACAGGGGCCTGGCTGCAGAAAGAAGGGGCTGTGTCAACAAGACGCTGTCTCTCCGTGGCTCTCTAGGATGCTGGAAAGGTGACCCCAGGATGTTGTCTCCACCTACATGAAAGATGGGGCCAAACGTGCTACAGCCTGTCTCTGCAGACCACACCTGAACAAGGGAGGCCAAGGCTGGGTCAAACAAGGGCATCATTATCAATAAATCCCTCCATGGAACCACTGCTGCCAAAAGGAGAGAGCTGAGATGGACGGCAGAGAAGGTGGAGATGAAGGGCTAGAAACTGGAAGGAAACCAATCCAGAAGGGCCAGGACATGGGAAGGCGGGTGCACAATGAGGAGGCCAGCACAGGAGCACAAGGTAATGACGGTGGAGCCAGAATTCCCTGGACCCATGGCCAGGATGCTCTGCTGGGCTGAGGTGGGGCTTCAAAGAGAAGCTGGAATGAACCAGAAAGCTGGGGACGAGTCAGACCCCTCTGTGGCAAAGGGTCCACAGTGTTGCCAGTGTTGCCTACTTTCTGTCTCCACCATCTGAGTTATCTTGGACGGTCCCTCAAAGATCAAGACCTTGACACTCTGGCTTTTGGCCCTTTTCTTCCCATTAGTATTTCAACCCTACAGTAGGACTTTGGTTATAGCACATACTGTTAGTGAAATAATTAATTCATTCATTCAATATTTATTAAGCACCCCTATGTGTCAGGACTGTGCTTATTGTTGGTGATACACAGACATGGAATTTACCCTCATCAGTGAAAGTATAAAATTGACCAATTCTTCTCAGATTTCTCAGGGTTCAAATTCCATCTGTGTGACTCAGGGCAAGTCATTTAACCTGGGAACATCAGGTTACCACCTAGGAAATCTCTAAGTTCCTTCCAACTCAAACTCCCTTATATAATTCATTCAGCATATGGATACTAAATACATACTATGCATGCAATTATGTTATCTTCCAATCCAAGCAAAAACACATATGACAAAGGGCTGTTTCTTGGTTTTAGGATTGATACGGAAAGTCCTAAAATATATAAGCAGTAAGATAGAACTATAGGGAGCCCTGGTGGAGCAATGGTTAAGTGCCTGACTGCTAACCAAGAAGTATGTGGTTCAAACCCACCAGTGACTCCACAGGAGAAAAGACCTGGGGATTTCCTCCCATAAAGATTACAGCCTCGGAAACATGACAGAGCAGTTCTACTCTGTCACATAGGGTCACTATGAGTCGAAATTGACTCAACAGCGCACAACAACAAAGGCAGAATTACACTATATAGTCAATCAATCACTTTTGTTAAAAAGAACAAAATTCTAAGAAATAGAGACTATGTCAGGAAATTCATCAAGTTATAGTTATCACGTGCTAGGATTTGGGGGTTTTAAATCAACAGGACATGGTCTGAACTTTAGAGGAGAAAAATGGCAGAAATAAAGAGTTATAATGCAACGTGGCAAAAGCTGTAATCCTAGAGCTAGAGAGTAAGATCTATTATTAAAACGTGACCGAGTCAGCAGTTTCCATTTCCTTCCTCTCACTCTCCCAGACTCACGCTAGCCAGCTCTCTGACACTGAATCACGAGTATGAAGGGAGTTCCCCGAGAAGTGAGTGGAGGAATACCAACTTGGTATCAATCCAGAGCTGGAGGCAGAGGGGGATGGTGAGGAGAAGGAGGTATTGTCTCTGATCTAGAGTTTCCAATGAAACAAGTGATAGAGACCCCATCATTTGCAATTGACAGTAAGGAGGGAAGATCCTTGGATGTTAAAGCCTCAATGCAACTTGTCCCAGATCTTCATTTTGCTTTGCCTCCCTCACAACCAGCCGCTAGCAATCATAGGGGTGGAAGGGAAACAGAGTCCGTGTGCTTAAAGTAACTCTACAGATACAGGAAGCACAAGAATGTTTTAGGTGTGGTCTTGCTTTGTTTATGTCTAATTTCCTCCCTTATTCTCTGATACCTAACATGTCAGTTCTACCCCCTTTTGGAGGAATTTAAGACCTTCTCTGGTGTGGCCCCAATTTAGCTTTACCATCCACATTTTCCTTGACCATTCTGCAGCTATGCTAAACTACTTATCACCTCTGAGTAGCCATTTGACACCTCTGTGACTCTGTGTCAGTTAAACCAGCCACCTTCCACCCCATCTATATATGTTCCAATCCTGTGTATCTTTCAAGACTCAACCAAACTCCCACCACTTCCATGAAGCCCTTCCTGTTTCTCCTGTGGGAGGTCATTTCTCCCTCCTTGTGGTGTTCTGAGATTTCATTCATTCCTGTCCTAGGAGTCTTAGAACTTTATGCTTTGGGCTGTGGTTACTTGTTCACACAGTAACAAGAAATAACAAGTAATAAGACAAATTAAAGTTGTCAATTATTTCATTCTCCTTGGATCAACAATGGAAATAGCGGTCAAAAAATCAAATGATGTATTGCATTGGGCCGCAAAAGACCTCTTCCAAGTTTTCAAAAGCAAAGGGTCATTTGATGACTAAGATGAGCATGGGTCAGCACATGGCCTTTTCTATCTCCCCATATGAATACAATGGGGTATGAAAGAGAGCAGCAAAAGAAGGCCACAGCCACCAGAAGAAAGGAAATATTAAAGATCAGAGCAGGAATAAGTGAAATAAAGAATATAAAAACAATAGGAATAATCAACAAAACCACAAGTTGGTTCTTTGAAAAGATCTACAAAATTGATAAACCACTGGCCAAACTGACAAAAGAAAAACAGTAGAGGATGCAAATAACCCAAATAAGAAATGAAATGGGGGACATTACAACAGATCCAACGAAACTAAAAAGGATCATAACAGAGTACTAGGAAAAATTGTTGTTGTTGTCAGGGGCAGTGGAGTAGGTTGGGACTTACAGTGACCCTATGTACAACAGAGCAAAACACTGACCGGTCCTGCACCATTCTCACAATTGTTGTTATGCTTGAGCCCATTGTTGCAGCCACTGTGTCAATTCGTCTCAGTGATGGTCTTCCTAATTTTTTTATTTTTTTTATATTTTATATTTTATATTTTATTGTACTTCAGGTGAAGGCTTACAGAACTAATAGTTTCTCATGAAACAGTAGTACACATGTTGTTTTATGACATTGGTTAACAACCCCACAACATATTAACCCTCTAAATTCTCAACCTTTTTTTTTTTTTTTTGGTGAAAATACACATAGCCAAAGATACACCGTTTCAAAAATTTCTACATGCACAGTTCAGTGACATTGACTACGCTCTTCCAATTGTACCGTTATTCTCACTTAAGATGAAGGCTTACAGAACAAAATAGTTTCTCATTTCACAGTTACTACAAATGTTGCCCTATGACAATGGTTAACAATCTCACAACACATCAACAATATCCTTACTGAATCTTGTGTTCCCTATCACCAGCTTCCTTGCCCCCTTCTGCCTTCTGACCCTTGTCACTGGACTCCTGTACCTCGTTAGTTTCGTTTGGTTTTACAGGGCTGTCCACTCCCAGGCTGAACAGTGAACCTCGGAGGTAATTTCACCACTGAGCTCAAAGGGTGTCTGGGGGCCATACTCTCAAGGTTTCTCCAGTCTCCTTTAGGCCAGTATATCTGGTCTTTTTTTTTTTTTTTTTTTTTTGTGAGTTAGAATTATGCTCTACATCCTTCTCCAGCTCTGTCCAGAACCCTCTGTTGTGATCCTGGTCAGAGCAGTCAGTGGTGGTAGCTGGGCACCATCTAGCTGTACTGGACTCAGTCCGGTGGAGGCCTTCGTAGCTGTGGACGATTAGTCCTTTGGACTAATCTTTTCCTTGTATCCTGTTCTCTTCATTCTCCCTTGCTCCCGAAGGGATGAGACCAGTGGAGTATCTTAGATGGCCGCTCACAGGCTTTTAAGACCCCAGACACTGCTCACCAAGGTAGAATGTAGAACATTGTCTTTATAAGCTGTGTCATGCCAATTGAGCTAGATGTTCCCAGAGACCATGGTCCCCACAGCCCTCCGCCCAGCAACTCAGTCCCTCAGGGAGTTTGGATGTGTCTGTGGGGCTTCCATGACCTTTCCTTGTACAGGTTGTGCTAGTTTCCCCTGTATTGTGTACTGTCTCACCCTTCACCCAAGATACCACTTATCTATTGCCTATTTAGTATTTCCCCCCACCACCCCTCCCATCCATGGTAACCAACAAAGATTGTTATATTTTGTATGTGAACTTTTTCATGGGTTTTTACAATAGAGGTCTCATACAATATTTGTCCTTTTCTGATTGACTTATTTCGCTCAGCATAATGTCCTCCAGTTTCATCCATGTTATGAGATGCTTCACAGATTCATTGTTGTTCTTTCTCATTGCATAGTACTCCATTGTGTGTATGTACCATAGTTTGTTTATCCATTCATCTGTTGATGGGCATCTAGGTTGTTTCCATCATTTTGCTATTATGAACAATGCTGCCATGAACATAGGTGTGCATATGTCTATTCGAGTGACGACACTTCTTTCTCCAGGATATAGTCCTAGGAATGGGATTGCTGGATACAATGGTATGTCTATTTCTAGCTTTCTGAGGAAGCGCCATATCATTTTCCAAAATGGTTGTATCATTTTGCATTCCCACCAGCAGTGCATAAGAGTTCCCATCGCCCCGCAGCCCCTCCAACATTTGTTATTTCCAGTGTTTTTGATTCGTGCCAGTAATGTCGGGGTGAGATGGTATCTCATTGTGGTTTTAATTTGCATTTCTCTAATGGCTAGTGATCCTGAGCATTTCCTCATGTGTCTGTTGGTCGCTTGAATTTCTTTGGTGAAGTGTCTGTTCATTTCCTTTGCCCATTTTTAAATAGGATTATTTGTCTTTTTGTTGTAGATGTGTTGGATTTTCTTGTAGATTATGGAGATTAGACTTTTGTCTGACTTGTACTGTCCAAAATTTTTTTCCCAGTCTGTAGGTTCTCTTTTGACTCTTTTGGTGAAGTCTTTTGAAGAGCATAGGTGTTTGATTTTTAGAAGATCCCTGTTATCTAGCTTATCTCTTGAGGTTTGTGCGTTGATGGTTATGGTTTGTATCCTGTTAATGCCATGTATTAAGGCCTGAAGTGTTGGTCTTATTTTTTTGTTCTATGAACTTTATAGTTCTAGACTTTATATTCAGGTCTTTGATCCATTTTGTAGTAGTTTTTGTATACGGTGTGAGGTATGGGTCCTGTTTCATTTTTTTGCAAATGGATATCCAGTTTTGCCAGCACCATTTGTTGAAAAGACTGTCTTTTCCCCATTTGATGGACTTTGGGCCCTTGCTGAGGATCAGGTGACTGTAGGTGGATGGATTTACATCTGGGTTCTCAATTCTGTTCCATTGGTCAATGCATCTGTCGCTGTTCCAGTACCAGGCCGTTTTGACTACTGTAGCTGCATAGTAGGTTCTCAAGTCAGGTAGTGTGAGTCCTCCAACTTTATTCTTCTTCTTCAGAAGTGCTTCACTTATTCGGGGCTTATTCCCTTTCCATATAAAGTTAATGATTAGTTTTTCCATCTCTTTGAAGAATGTTGCTGGTATTTGGATTGGGATTGCGATGTATTTGTAAATTGCTTTGGGTAGAATTGTCATTTTCACAATGTTGAGTCTGCCTATCCATGAGCATCGTATGTTTTTCCATTTATGTAGATCCCTTTGGGTTTCTCGCAGTAGTGTTTTGTAGTTTTGTTTGTATAGGTCTTTTACATCCCTGGTCAGATTTATTCCTAAGTATTTTATCTTTTTAGGGGCTATTATAAATGATATTGTTTTCCTGATTTCCTTTTCATCGTTCTCCTTACTGGTGTATGGGAATCCAACTGATTTTTGAATGTTTATCATGTATCCTGCTACTCTGCTGAATCTTTCTATTAGTTCCAGTAGATTTCTCGTGGAGTCTTTAGGGTTTTCTATGTATAGTATCATATCATCTGCAAACAGGGAGAGTTTAACTTCTTCATTACCAATTTGGATGCCCTTTATTTCTTTTTCTTGCCTTATTGCTCTAGCTAGAACTTCCAGCACAATGTTAAATAGGAGTGGTGATAAAGGGCATCCTTGTTTTGTTCCTGTTTTCAAGGGGAATGTTTTCAGCCTCTCTCCATTAAGAATGATGTTGGCCATTGGTTTTGCATAGATGCCCTTTATTATGTGGAGAACTTTCCCTTCTATACCTATTTTATTGAGAGTTTTTATCAGGAATGGGTGTTGGACTTTGTCAAATGCCTTTTCTGTGTCAATTGAGATGATCATGTGATTCTTTTCTTTCCTTTTATTTATGTGGTGGATTACGTTGATTCATTTTCTAATGTTGAACCATCCTTGCATACCTGGTATGAATTCTACTTGGTCATGGTGTATTATTTTTTTTGATGTGATGCTGAATTCTATTGGCTAGAATTTTGTTCAGAATTTTTGCATCTATATTCATGAGAGATATTGTCTGTAATTTTCTTTTTTTGTGATGTCTTTGCCTGGTTTTGGTATCAGTGTTATGCTGGCTTCATAGAATGAATTTGGAAGTGTTTCTTCCTCTTCTATGCTCTGAAATAGCTTGAGTAGTACTGGTACAAGCTCTTCTGTAAATGTTTTGTAGAATTCTCTAGTGAAGCCATCTGGTCTAGGGCTTCTTTTGGTTGGGAGTTTTTTTTTATTACCTTTTCAATCTCTTCTCTTGTTATGGGTCTGTTCAGATTTTCAATATCACTTTGTTGTAGTTTGGGTAGGGCATGTGTTTCTAGAAATTTATCCATTTCCTCTAGGTTTTCAAATTTGTTGGAGTATAGTTTTTCATAATATTCTGTAATAATCCTTTTTATTTTAGTTGGGTCTGTTGTAATGTCCCCTATTTCATTTCTTATTTGGGTTATTTGCGTCCTCTCCTGTTTTTCTTTTGTCAGTCTGGCCAGTGGTTTGTCGATTTTGTTGATTCCTTCAAAGAACCAACTTTTGGTTTCGTTGATTCTTTCCATTGTTTTTCTGTTCTCTATTTCATTTATTTCTGCTCTGATCTTTACTATTTCCTTTTTTCAGGTGGTTGTGGGCTTTTTTTGCTGTTCTCTTTCTATTTGTTTGAGTTCTGTAGTTAATGTTTTGATTTTGTCCCTTTCTTCTTTTTTGATATGTGCATCTATTGCTATAAATTGTCCTCTGAGGACTGCCTTTGCTGTGTCCCAAAGGTTTTGGTATGATGTGTTTTCATTCTCATTGGATTCTAGGAATTTTTTGATACCATCTCTGATTTCTTCTATTACCCACTGATGTGTAAGCAGGGTATTATTCTGTTTCCATGTAACTGATTTTTTTTCCTTGCTCTTTCTATTGTTAATTTCTACGTTAATGGCATTGTGGTCAGAGAAGATACTTTGAATTATCGCAGCATTTTGGATCTTGTTGAGGATTGCTCTGTGGCCTAAGATGTGGTCTATTCTGGAGAACGTTCCATGTGCATTGAAAAAGAATGTGTACTTTGCAGCAGTTGGATGGAGTGTTCTATATATGTCTATGAGGTCAAGTTGGCTGATTGTGCCCTTTAGGCCTTCTGTATCTTTGCTGAGTTTCTTCTTAGTTATTCTGTCCTTTACTGAGAGTGGTGTGTTGAAGTGTTCTACTATTATTGTGGAACTGTCAATTTCTCTTTTCAGTGTTGTTAGAGTTTGTTTTATGTATTTTGGCCCTGTCATTGGGTGCGTAGATGTTTATTATGGTTATGTCTTCATGATGGTTCTCCCACTTAATCATTACATAGTGTCCTTCTTTGTCTTTTATGGTAGATTTTGTTTTAAAGTCTATTTTATCTGAGATTAGGATTGCCACTCCTGCTCTTGTTTGGTAGTTGTTAGCATGATATTTTTTTTTTTCCAACCTTTGACTTTTAATAAAATCACATTTTTGTTTCTAAAGTGTGTCTCTTGTAAACAGCATATTGATTGATCCTGTTTTCTTACCCTTTCTGTGACTCTCCTTCTCTTTATGGGTGCACTGAGTCCATTTACATTCACTGTATTTATTGATAGATGTGAGTTTGTTGCTGTCATTTTGTAGTGCTTTTTTTTTTGTGGTGCAGGAGTTTTCTTTGTTCTTCTTACTCTCTTGTCCTGAGTTACTTTTGTTTGTGGATTTTTTTTCATTTCTTTTGTTTTTGTAGGTTTTGTTTTTGCTGAGACTTTATGTTTTTCTTCTTTTTTTTATGAGTACATTTGTTAACCTTCTTTGTGGTTACCATGAATTTTACCCTTATCTTTCTAAGTTTGAAGCAGTCTACCATTACTTGGTATCACCTTGCCTTCCTCTCCATTAGAAGATTCTATGCCTATGCCGTTTTCCCTCTTTTATTGTTTTGATGTTGTTGTCATTCACTGATTAGCTGCTCTGATTTCTTTTAGTTTTTGATAGTGCTCGAGAGTTCGTTTCCTATACTGGTATCTGGCTGGTATGATCCTGCATCCTAGATTCTGCCTGTGAGGTGAAGTTGTTTGTCCTCAGATTGAAGAACTCCCTTACTAATTCTTGTAAGTTTGGTTTGACTTTTACACATTCCCTTAAATTCTGTTTATTTGGAAATCATCTAATTTTACCATCAAATTTGAACGAGAGTTTTGCAGGATATATTATTCTCGGCTGGCAATTTTTTTCTTTCAAGACTTTATGTATGTCATCCCATTGCCTTCTTTCCTGCATGGTTTCTGCCGAATAATCTGAGCTTAGTCTTATTGTTTCTCCTCTGTATGTGACTTCTTGTTTTCCACGAGCTGCTCTCAGGATTCTTTGTTTGTCTTTGGTTTTGGCGAGTGTGATTATGATATGCCTCGGTGATTTTCTTTTGGGGTCTCTCCTATATGGGGTTCACTGATCTTCTTGGATGCCAGCTTTTCATGTTTCATGATATTGGGGAAGTTTTCTGTCAGCAGTTCTTCAGTGATCTTCTATGTGTTTTATGTTTTCTACCCCTGTTCTGGAATCCAATCACTTGCAAATTTTGCTTTTGATTGTATCCCACATAACTCTCAGGGTCTCTTTATTTTTCTTTTTTCTTTTTTCTGAGTTTTCCTGTAACAGAGTTGTATCCAAGTGTTTGTCATCAGTTCCACTGATCCTGTCTTCCACGGTTTCAAATCTGCTTTTCAGCCCTTCTATGACACCACCCATTTCTGAAATCTTGTTGTTTATCTTTTGGATTTCCAATTGTTGTTGTTGTATAATTTCTAGTTGTGAATTTATTTTGGCATTTTGTTCCTGCATTATTTTCCTGTATTCTTCCAATTTTTTGTCTGTATTTTCCATGAATTTGTCTATTTTTTCCTCATGTTTGTCAGATTTTTGCCTCAGCTCTTGGAGAATTCTGAGTATTAGAGATTTGAATTCCCTATCAGGTAGTTCTAGTGCATTTTCTTCCACTGAAAAGTCATCTGGTTTTTTATTTTGGATGCCTACTGGAACCATCCAGTCCTGTTTTTGTAAATGTTTTGATATTGTCTGCTGTCTTCAGGGCATTCAGTAGTTATTTTTCTCATTTATTGATTGTACATTTGTTTGTTTCATCTTTTTTTTTTTTAATTTGACTATGAGCAGACGGACTGTGTGTTGTTTGTTGTTTGTTCATCTGTGGGCACAATACTTTTTGCCTCCTTCTCCCATTGGCAGGGTCAGTCACTCAGATATGGTACAGCAGGGCAGGTCTAGCTGAAGAGGAGTTACTGGGATGGGTTGTTTGTGTCACTTACTACAGCCACCAGGGCAGGTCAGTAATCAGTGCAGGGCAGGTTCCAGTAGGCCATGTCTGTGATGCTTGGTGCTGTGATGTTAAGCACACAGTGCAGGTAGGCAGGATGTAGCGGGGAGATTGTTATGTATGGAGCTAAGATTGATATGGGAGAGAGGAGAGAGGAACAGGAGCCAAAAACATACAAACAAACAAAAAAGAATGCTAGGGGAGCTTGCTGTTGGAGTGGAGAGATGAGAGACTATGAAATGGAGAAAAACAGAAAGTGGAAGAGGAAGAAAAGAAAAGAATGAATAAATGAAAATCGGAAAGGTTATGGAACCACAAGGTTCCAAGGGATCCCACCGGTACAGCTATGAGGTCTGGGGAAGTCACTCTCAGGTGTTGCAGTACAGCCTGGCTAGAAGGCATAGAGGTATACAATGCCATGTATTCAGGGAACAGAAAGAGAAGGAAGATATAGAGAGATGAGAAACTGAGTAATGAAGAAAGACAAGAAGGGGAAGAGGGAAAAGAAAACAAAACAAATTTAAAAAAATAACAAGAAAACCCCCCCAAAAAACAGAAAAGAAAAAAAAAAACCAATGAAAAAAGAAATGCCCCCAGGGATCCCTCTGCACGTCTGTACAAGCCATGGGGGTAGTCTCCTTGCCACGCAGCACCGCCTGGCCAGAAAGGTCTCCCAACTCAAGAAAAGGAAAAGAAAGCAAATAAACAATTCAAAACAAGCAAATGAACAAAAGCCCGGGAATCCCACCAGCGTGCAGCCCAGACCGGGAAGCAGCTCCACACTCGAATGGAGCTCCACAGCCCCTCAGGAAGAAGCAAAGATGGTGCAAGGAGACAGGTATTTGAGTGAAAGGAAAGGGAGGTGGTGAGAGGTAAGGAAGAAATCAAAAGAAGCAGAAAAAAAAGAAAAACAAATGGCACTCAGAGAGCCAGCCAGTGCAGGCTGGTGGAATCCAAGCAGCCAGTGTTTCTCAGACAAGAGATTGTGTCTGCGGGAAGCAGAGCGGGCCGAGTGTGGGTGAAGAAGGGTAGGGAGTGGGAAAGCGTACATCACAAATTACCGGAGCTCTGCAGCCCCTCAGAAAGAAGCAAAATTGGCCCACGAAGCCAGGTATTTGAGCGAAAGGAAGGGAGGTGGTGAGAAGTAAGGAAGAAATCAAAAGAAGAGGAAAAAAGCAACACCAGCAGCCAACAAATGGCACTCAGAGAGCCGGCCCATTCGGGTGTGTGGAATCCAAGCAGCTGGTGTTTCCCGGACAAGAGATTGTGGCCACGGGAAGCAGAGGAGGCCAGGTGGGCAAAGAAGTGTGAGGGGTGGGAAAGTGTACATCGCAAATTACTGGTTGTTTTGTCTCCTGCTGGAAGCTCCATGAAGCTGCTTTCTCATACCCCCTGTTTGCTGGTCTCTGATAGGAGTCCAAGATGGCGGATCCACGCTGCATTAGCTGGTAGGGGACCTCTGCATGAATCTGTCTTCACTCTCCGTTCTCTGTCAGTTTTCTCACTCCATTTGGTGCTTGGTTGAGTTCTTTATCTCTTCATTTGATGTTTTAGGCTTTCAGGATTTTTGTTTTCTCTGTTTGGCTTAGTTTTTCTGATCTTTGCTGTGGAGGGACGGCGTGGTGCTTCTGCCTAGAGCGCCATTTTGCCGGAAGTCCTCTTTCCTGTCTTTTGAATGACCTCTTGCTTTCTTCATGTATGATGTCCTTGATGTCATTCCACAACTTGTCTGGTCTTCACTCATTAGTGTTCAGTGCACCAAATTAATTCTTGAGATTGTCTCTAAATTCAGGTGGGATATACTCAAGGTCATATTTTGGCTCTCATGGACTGGTTCTAATTTTCTTCATCTTCAACTTGAACTTGCATACAAGCAATTGATGCAGCCCCTGGCCTTGTTTTGACTGATTATATTGAGCTTGTCCATCGTCTCTTTCAATAGATGTAGTCAATTTCATTGCTGTGTATTCCATCTAGCAAGGTCCACATGTATAGTCACTGTTTATGTTGTTGACAAAAGGTATTTACAATGTAGAAGTCGTTGGTCTTGCAAAATTCTATCGTGTGATCTCTGGTGTCGTTTCTGTCACAAAGGCCGTATTTTCTGACTACCAATCCTTCTTCTTTGTTTCCAACTTGTCACCAGTAATTATCAATGCATCTTGATCGCATGTTGGATTAATTTCAGATTGTAGAAGTTGACAAAAATCTTCAATTTCTTCATCTTTGGCCTTAGTGGTTGGTGCATAAATTTTAACAATAGTCATATTAACTGTTCTTCCTTGTGGGCATAGATATTATCCTCTTTCTGACAGCGTTGTACTTCAAGATAGTACTTGAAATGTTCTTTTTGCTGATGAATGTGATGCCATTCCTCTTCAAATTATCAGTCCTGGTGTGTTAGTTATCTAGTGCTGCTATAACAGAAATACCACAAGTGGGTGGCTTTAACAAAGGGAATTTTATTCTTTCACACTCTAGGAGGCTAGAAGTCCAAATTCAGGGTGCCAGCTCCAGGGAAAGTCTTTCTCTCTCTGTTGGTTCTAGGGGAAGGTCCTTGTCATCAATTTTTCCCTGGTCTAGGAACTTCTCATTGCAGGAACCCTGGGTCCAAAGGATGTGCTATGTTCCCAGTGCTTCTTTGTTGGTGGTATGAAGTCCCCATAAATTCATGTCCTTGCCACATGTAAAGCATATTCACCCCATCTTATCCTAGCAAAAGTCCTAATTCAATGCCAAGTCCAAAATCCAAAAATTCCTCTTTATATGTAAAATCTAGAACACGAGTTATCTGCTTCCAAAGTACAATGGTAAAACAGGCACAAGGTAGACATTTCCATTACAAATGGGAGAAATTGGAGGGAAAGAAGGCGTAACAGCACCAAGCACATTAGCAGAACAGATTACATTAGCCCTCAAGACTTGAACATAAACCTCTTCTCTGAGACCATTTAGACAATGGCCCTGCCCTCCAGACTCTGCTTACTGGATGCATTCTCCGGATTCTGAAGCCTCCTTGTCCCTGTGCTTCAGCTCCACTTTCCAGGCCCACTGGAATGGCAGCTCTGCTCCCTCAAATTTGGGTGGCCCCATTCTCCTAGTCCATGTGAGTGGTGACTCCACCCTTTGAGACCCCAGACGTCAAGGCCCTACCCTTTGAGAATGAGGAAGCTCTGATTCTTATGTTTCTTGTCTCTTTAGTTTCTGCTTCCTGGTTCTTTGGCCTCTTGGTCCCCGTCTCACCTCCTGCATTTGCCCTGCTGGGGCAAGCGTTCCAAAGCTCTGTAGATCCACAGATAAGTGCCTGGAGGCACCCCACTCTGTCAGTAAACTTCTGCTGAAAGGCATTCAGCTCTCTTGCTCCAAGAGTTGGCAAGCTTAGCTCCGCCAATAAGTGCTTGGAAGCACCCCACTCCACCAAGAAGCTTCCTGTGCAAAAGCACTCAGCTCTCTCCTTCTGTTGGTCGGCTCCAGAGCTGACTGTCACAGGTCTCCTGGCTCTGCTGTTGCCATTTCTCTGCTGCTGCCGTTTTTCTGCTGCTGCTTCTCATTGTCTGTGCCATCTCCCATGTAACAGTTCTCCTCACTTCCTTCTGAATCCTCACCACTGTTGTCCTTGATGTCCATAATTCCACCAGCAGTTTCTTCAAAGCAATCTTGGCTTTTACTGTTAGGCACTTTAAAACTCTTCCAGCCTCTATCCATTCACAGTTTCAAAACTGCTTCCACATTTTAGGTATCTGTTAGAGCAGCATCCCAAGGCCATGCCTCAATTATGATAATAAAGCCATGCCACACTGGGCCATAAGCATGCCTTTGGAGTCACATAGGTAAGAGTTCAAGTCCTGGCTCTGGTATTTTCTATCTTGGCTGTCATAGTCAACTTTCCAACGTTTTCTAAGGTTCAAATTTCTCATTTAAAAAATGGAAATAATAGTTTCACCCTGATGAGGTTGTTGTTGGTTAAGTGAAAAAGTAATAAAAATGTTAAAGCTTATCAAGAGCCTATCACAAGGTTAGTGCTTAGGAATGGGAAGCCATTAATAATATCTACATGTTGCCACATTTGTACCCTTGTGGTCCCTCCAGCAGGAGGGCTTGCCTCCTTCTCATCCTAAAGTGCTAAAGGCTCATGAAGGCAAATACACAAAAGAACACTAAGAGCCAGAGGCAAAAGAGAGTTGGGCAAAGCCTGTGTGTATTGTGAGGGCTCTGGGCAGCTGTGTCCAGGAGGCCAAGGCTGAAATCTGGAAGCTAGTATTTCTGCAGAAGCTGAAAATAAAAACAACTCTCAATGAAAATGCTGCAAGCATTTCAAGAGGTGGAGAATATAATACTTTTTTAGAATAAACAGCAAGTTGGTTCCGGGGGAAAAACATTCAAAAAGACTTGTGAAGTGCACAAATATCAAGCAAAGAGTCTTTTGCCAAAGGAGAGGATATTCCCAGGAGGTAAAAATGACAGGGGTGGCAGTGAGGCTAGACAAGGAGAGTGAGAATGCAAATCAGGAGCCCACATAAATGAGGTCCTTTTAAGGGAAAACAAATTCTTAAGGTCAGCTAGAGTAAATGTAAATTGTTTTAATTGTCATTGAAATTAAATATGCATGAAGATGAAAATAGGCATAAACTCCTGATGATTATAAGCTTCTATGGAAATACAAAGCCAAAACAAATTACCAGTTAAATACAAATAAAACTACATAACTAAAACAATGGAAAATAACAATATTTAATATCGCTGAAGATTTTTTCCTGAAATTAAATTGCCAATATTGTGTTTGTTAGTGGAAAGATGTTATTTGTGTGTTTTTATGTTAATTGAAAATTGAACCCGTTTTTTTTTTATTTTCCCATTATCAGTTTTTGTCTTTCTTACAGATCACTGGTTATTTCAGGGTTTTGATCAATCCAATAGAGCACCTCCAAATTCAACACCAAGAAACTTAAACAAGTACTTGTTAATGAAAAACTGTCGGTTGCATACTTACTACTACTCCTCAGCTAATGAACTCTTGAAAGTTAGTATTTCTGATTTCCAGATATTCGCAATGTCTACTCACAAAATAAGTATGATAACAACATACAATGGCACAGGTTCCTTTTATGTCCAAATGTTACACTCTTGAATGCCATGTGATTTCTCAGCTCTTCCGCTATCTGTTTGTGCAATCACTGTGGTCCCAAAGACTGCTCTCAGGTTCAGTAATTCATTAGAAGAACCCGTAGAACTAGAAAAGGTCATTATACTCAGAGTTATAGTTTATTACAGCAAGAGAATACAGATTGAAGTCGGCAAAGGGAAGAGGCACATGCACCAAGAATGACAAGGCACGGAGCTTCCAGCTGTCCTTTCCCAGTGGAGCCTTGCAGATAGTGCTTACCTCTCCCAGCAATGATGTGTGACAGTAGGCATAGGGTATTGTCGACCAGGGAAGCCAATCCAAGCCTTGGTGTGCAGTTTTATTGGGCGTTGTGAGGGTAGACTAGTTGACCACCTGTGTGGCTGACCTTAGCCTCCAGCCTCTCCAGAGGTTGAGGTGATACTGCCTGGCCCAAGACTTCATCATAAATCATACTGACAATCGGCCATGGCCCAAGGCCCCCAGGTAAACAAAGACACTCTCATCAGGTAGTTTATTCCAAGGGCTTAGAGGTTACCTCCCAGGAACCAGGGGCAAACGACCAAACATTTCTTTGAGCAAGGTTAATTCTTTATTGCACAGTTTGAAACCCTGTAAAGCCATCTGTCCTTCACTGGCAACAGAGAGAAATAAAACACACATGACAATGCAGGTTCCGGCTTTGTTCTGCTGGCTGTCCTGCTTGCACCCGCACCACCAGCCATGGCCTTTTCTACCACCACAGGATCCCAAGCAAATTGCCTCTGGCTAAGAAGCTCATCTGACAGTGAAATATGCGGTAAGGCAGCACGCTACTGTTCTCTGAAGTCACTGTTTTTAACATGTACCTTTTTATCCAGCAGTAGCTGGTGCTATAGAACAATGGAATGACCTATTAAGATTCAGCTAAGGCACCAAGAAGGGGACAACACCGTGAGAGAATGGGGGCTCATTGTACGTAAAGCATAGCTTCTAAATTAGTGTCTGTTCTCTCAAAGTTGGTAGCACAATTCTAGGAATCAAGGAGTAGAGATCACAGTAGCACTTCTCAAATTACCCCATTCTCCAAGACCTCTATTGCTATTTTAACTGCTGTGTCACATGTAAGTATATACATTTCAAAAGAGAAGGTTACAGTATTGGCTGCAGTGATTGTCTTTGACAGGCAGAAGCAAAAAATGTTACTGGTCACAATGGGGACTGGAAGCAGTATGTACGGAACACAGATTTGTCTCTGAAATACTTTCGACCACCACAAGTAGAAGTTAGTGGAAGATTCGTGCAACTTCCCACAGGCAGTACTTCCAAATGACTCAGAACCTTCAGAACTGAGGGTTTGATTCACCACACCCGGTAACAATTCTGTCCTGTTGAGATTCTTGTGAAGGCTCGGAAAACTTGACTGGATGTTGGAGGAAGCCGCGTAACTATTTGCAAAATAAGGATGCTATCTTCCCTTTATATTTCTCTGCTTTGTGCTAGACTGTAACATCTATCACTTATTTTTCATTTTTAAATAGAATATTTGTCAACAATATATGTTTATTTTCTCTTTCTTTAACCCATTATTGTATATTTGTTGATTTGTTGATCATGGAAAATTTTACTATTTATTCTAAATGTTGCAGAATTTATAGCTATAAAATAAGATCAGAATAGAAATGGAGGAGTAATGGAAATTTTTCAGAGAACCTGTGCTCAGAGAAAAGTGGCCACAGCACACCCCACTAAATAGAGCAGGAGGACAAGTATTTGGGTTCTCTACTGGGGGGATTTGAGTGTGTTGGTGGTTGTATCTGGGAAGTGGATTGGGTTGGGGGCTATCTTAAGATATATAGAAAAGTGTGTGTAGTGTGTGGTGTGTGTGTGTGTGTGTGTGTGTGTGTGTATGCATATGTGAATGCAAATTGCCAGCAGTCCAGAGGTGGAATGTAGTAGAGTCCTCTTCAGCTGGGTATAAGGCTCACAATAACACTCTCTCTTTTGGGAAAGGCCCAAGTGACCATATGTTTAAGAAGTGACACTTGACTCTTTGACATTAGATAAATTATCCAGATATAGACCTTTGATTCAATCTGATTATTTCCCTCCTGAGAATTTGAATTATGGACTAGAGAGACTCAGAGACTAGAAGTCATTGGGATTGAGTCACATTTGTCGCTACACCCTCAAGAGGCATTTCATAAACTAAAATACCTGTTATGAAAATGGTGCATACAGATTCACCAGTCTCATCCCTGGGTTTTGGCGGTCATATTCATGAGGGGAAGAGAATTAACGAATACCCACCTTGTGCTTTCTTCTTGTATAAGGTCCTTGATGTCATTCCACAACTTGTCTGGTCTTCGGTCATTAGTGCTGGATGGGTTCCTTACTATGTAATTATTTGATTTGCGTCTTTGGAATGCCATTCAGGCAAGAATTATTCCTTTCCATACCACTGTATAAAGTGTAAGGAAATTGTGTCTTTGGGCTTGGGTTACCCTCTTGCTCTGGTTTTGACCCTTCTGAAAGTTTGTGACACTGATCATTGTAGAAAGGTATCATCTGGGAAGCAAGGCCTTCCAAAGTTTGTTTTCTTAATCTTAAATTAGTGTTTGGCTCTCAGAAAGAAATCACAGGCCTCCAAAGAGCTTTTTCTTTATGTGGTACGAGCCAAAAGCTTTATTCTCTTGCAGCCATGTCCACCCTTTGCAAAGTGGTTGAGAAAAGAACAACAACAAAAAGATGCCCAGAGAACAAATAAACCAATAAAAATCTGTAACCATTATGCTTAATAGCTCGTCCCAGTTTATACAGAAGATTGGCTTTTTTCCAGGCACCTCCTCTGCAATACTCATTTAAGGAAACCTCAGTGTGTAAGGGACAGGTGCAAGAGCAGGTTGTGCCGGCAGGGGAAATGGTGAGAAGATCAGAATGGAAGCATAGGATATGGAGTTGGAACACAATGTCTCATTTCAGGACAACCTTCTCACTGAAGTATATGCCCTAAGGCACAGAACCCTACAGGATTTGCAAGAAAATCAACACTTTCTATTTTAATCCAGGATTATTTAACAAGTCTTTGTTTGGAAGGACAAACAAGATTTCTAATTAATCAGCTCTTAGGTTTGATTACCATCTACTCAAAAAGTACCCTTCAGATCCCCAAACACAGACCAAGAACCAGGGCTATATCCCTAACTATATAAGCACATTAATTAGGGCAAAGGGAATGGTGGATGAGCTATCTTTGGAATTAGAAATGGAAGCTCCTGGAGGTAGTGTGTGTGTGTGTGTGTGTGTGTGTATGTGTGATTTATTTATAAAATGCTGAAATAGGCTTTGGGGGGCATGACAATAAACATGTTTAGACCCTCAGTTGGGACACTCACTTAAAAGAAATTTCTTGAACATAATCCTCAAAAGCACCAGGAAAATTTGTGTCAGATGACAGTAAACTGATAAGAAAACTAGCTGAGAACTTTTTCCAACTATAAACCAATGTGTATTTGTATCTCTACAAAAAGGCATTTGAACGACAGAAAATTCTCCCTCCACAGTGAAACAGCATAAAGGAGTCAGGTTACCACATGGAACTCCTGGAAGCTCCTTGATATCACTGTTACTTTCACCCTCAGCACAGCCTCATTCTCATATAATAGGAGATTATAAACTGGGCTGGATTCTGGCATGCACCACACTGATTACCAACATGAGGTTGGGCACCACCTCAGTCCTGGCAGCTTTCCTCACCTTGGGAACAGAGGTGTCCCGGGCTTACAGTCTTGTCATAACAGGTCACTCTGCTGAGGGCTTTCCAGGAGCCAGTCTTTGGGGAGATAAAAGATGGGAACCTAGCCTTTGACCTAGGGCTGACTTGTACACGGGAATCCCAAGGAATTAGGCAGTAATATCCATAGCAGATGATGAAAATTTTTCAACTGTGAAATTCAATTCCTTAGATCCATTCCCTTTCCAAGCTTCTGCATAGATTAAATGAGGTTTTGTTACAGTTTGTGTATTTGAGGAAGAGTATGGAGCTCCCTGCAGTGAGAGGTATGGACTCCTTTTGAGTCTCACAGATACACGGGATCCTGGATATACATATGGTTGAAATGGTGTTGGGAGAAGGTGCTTCTTCAGTTCCACATCTCGTAATCTGTTCTCAAAATTGTCATGGAGAAAGATTGAGGCAGGCTTTGCTTCTCTCAGGACCCTGGAGCTTCTCTGTGGAAGAATATTCTCCCATGGGCAAGACCACAATGGGGAAGGGGGCTGTGAGGAGAAGGTAAGAATGTGAAGCTGAAGGGCCCTGGGTAGAGGATGGTATCAGTAAATTCCGAATTGGAAAAGGGGAAATAGTGAAAGGCTGTTGGGGCCTGAGTCATCTCAGAGTCTGATCTCATGCTGTCTGTGTGACCAGCCTTGATTTTAGAACAATTGTCATGTATTCCAGGGACACGGAAGATCAGAGACCTGTCCAAAAGTACTGAATGGAATCTATAGTCTTTGCATTGTAATGTGCACTGAAGATAATCACTGTCCTGTGCTTCAGCAATGCTGTAGCAATGGATGTGGATTTTTGCGTGCAGTCGCTGTTCAAGAAGTGAATATATTTTTTACAATAATATAAATAGGTAGGTAGGTAGATACATAGATAGACAGATAAAAAGTAAGTATAAGGGAACGATGAGCTGCTCAGGGGTTGAGGGCCGGCCCCGTCTCATTTTGACAGGCAAAAGGAACACCCACCTGCCCTTAGCACACAGAAGTCTGCATACCTTCTGGGAAAAAGTAGTTAGTAGCAAATGACAGGAGAACTGGAATTTTCTACCTAACACAAGACAAAGAATCCTCATCCAAACAATGATAAAAATCCCAAAATCCTTGAGATAGATCCTTTCTGCCTGGTTGGGGCAGGAAGTGGATTGGTGCTCGGAGTGGATTAGGGGTATAAAATAAAGAGCAAGTGAACATTTATTGAGCTCTGGTCAACACCAGGCACTGTGCTTGGTGCTAGAGTAGGACATATCTAAGCCAAACTCAGGAAGACAGACCCATATGAATAATTATAACATAACTTACCCAATGCTATGGCAAAGATTTGTGCGAAGCTCTGTGGGAGCAAGAAGGGAATTAATAACCTTTCCTGGGGAAGCTGAAAAAATGTTTAGGTGGTATGAACTATGTGAACTGGCGCTAGAGCCCCGAGACTGAGATCACCAGGTTGCGGGTGGGAGCCTCTGGCAGCAGGAACAGCCTTGGGGATGGCATGGTGCCCTGAGATAGTGGGACAAGAGGAGGCTTTCAAAGTTCAACTCTGAAGTGCCTCATTGTCGTGGTGAATAAGGTAGGTGAGAATCTACAGGGGATGGTCAAACAGGGGAAGTTCAACGACCAAATCCATATTTCAGAACAGCATCTCTGGTGGCCGTGAATGATTGATGAGATCCCTCCAACCTTGCCTAGTGACTCACTCCAGAAAAGTCCTTTGAGGTCTCCATGCCCAGGAGCGGAGTCACTCTTCTATGGTCCATTCCTTGCTGATCTCTACTCCTGGAACCACAGCACTGGACGATGAGAGCCAACAATGACTCTGGTTTGAATGTTTTATTTCTGAGGATTTCAGGTAGAATTGTAGGGTGGTTCCTTTTATTGAAACTTTATTCTGAATAAACTCTTGCTTAACCCTCCAGTCTAGGTCATTGTTACAAATTGTGATGTGTGCAGGAGTTCTTACAACCTGCATCACCTTAACTAGAGCATACAAACTGAGTACAACCTGGGCAGGGCTCTACACCAGGTGCTGGGAATGCCCAGAGGGCAAAGACGATGTTCTGCCCTCCAGGGCCTTCCCTACTGATATCCTCTAGGCTAAGTCACCTGTGCTCACTCCTATCACTCTGCTCCCTCAGTGAAGGGGAGAAAGAACCCTTCTCTCTGTAAAGTCATTGGTGATACAGCTCCTCCCTAGGCTGTGAGACTGAAGGTCGTTTTCTTACCTTATGCAACTCACCTTATTAGAATAAAGGTTATGCAGAAATCTTTCTTCTTGAGCGCAAGGAGATGAAACCTCTCCTACCCCAGCATGCATAGCTTTCAGGTCTACAGGTCAGTAGGGAACTTAATTACCTGGAGTTCTGTCGGGTCACTGCTCTGGAAGGAAGTCGATTGGCCATAGCAGAGATGGTAAAAATATTCTGAGAATACAATTTCATTTAGAGGGAAAGGATCCAATATTTACCTAACCTTTACAAAGAGCCAGGCGCTCATGATGTGTAACATTCTGTGGTTACACAGCCATTAACTGCATTAGCCAAGATCCGGAGCTCTGGCTCCAGAGTCCCACTCAGTACGTGGAAATGACCCTGAGTCAATGCTAGGAAGGTAGCTCTGTTTACTACCTTCCCATCATAAGAAGCCCTAGAATGCCAGAGGCAGAATGCCAGGGGCAGACACCTAAGCTGTAGGTAATGATTCCTTCCTGGTTGTAGGGTGGAAACTTTGACAAGACTGTGTCAAGGAAGCAATGGAGTTCAGGCAGTGAATGACCTGCTTCAGCTCCCTTATCTGTCATTTATGTTTGTGTCTTTCTGAGAACTTGAGAGATGGATGGGGACTTTTAAGCAGTTCTATAAAAATTTGGTACTTTGGCCTTTCAAGATGCAGGTTTCAGAGTAGCCAGGATATCTCTGAATTGTAGATCACAAAACGCTGTGGGGTGGAAATCCTCTCTAGCTAGTGACTGGAACAGGCTAACCTGGGCAATAACTGAGCACTAACTGGTGGTTTGTTAGGCTGTGCGAGCTCAAGTATATTCCATCTCATTTTCCCTCCCTGGGTTTGGTGGGCTAAATTTGAAGCCGGAAGTCCTTCGGACTTGGTTCTCCTTTCCTTTCCTACCACATTGTATAGCACAAGAGCACAACCTCGGTGTCCCAGACCTCCCCTTCTGGTGGGGGAATGAAGTCATTAGCGTGGGGGAATGAAGTCATTAGCATGTATCCCAATGTTTTTAGGGCAGCTGCATGGCTCAACTAGGCATCTAATACGTTGTAGTCCATGGGAATGGCGCCCCCTGGTGTTCTACAATGCGCAGGCTCTGCAGCACTATGCATAACCCTGCCCTTGGCTTGCTGATCATTCTTCTGCAGAGTCTTCCATTCCACCTCTGCCTCCAATCTTCCCAGGTATTTCCATGGATTTGCCTCCTTTGATCATGAACAAACCCTTCATCTTCTGCCATTCTGGCTTCCCAGCCATGGTCTGATCCTTCAAGGTCACTTGAGTATGCAAAGTCTGCAGTCACTTTTTCCCAGGGCACTTTCTCCCCAGGCACTTTCTCCTTATCACCAACAATGTAAAATGGAAATTTGGTCCCCACAGCCCCAGTGTTCTAGCTTCAGAGTGTCTTGGGGAGAATGCCCCAGTCTCCACAGAGCTCAGGAATAGACCACGGGCCTAGTGAGCAGGCTCTCCACTTCCTCACCTCCCCCCATTTCAGGACTCAGACAGACATGTATTTTCCAGGCAGGGTACCTTCCCACTGAGCAAATTGAAACATGCACACAGACCATCAGGGGCTGGCTATCTCTCCAGAACATCAGACACATCTGGGTGATGGTGGTATACAGCAGGCACTCAGTAAATAATCTGTGTACACCTGGGAGTCAGTTCCCAGGTATGCAGCCTGCTCCAGATCTATTTAGAGAAGTGGCTGAGGAGCAGCCTGGGAACAAACCCTGAGGGTAGAATCAAGCAGATAAACCTGACTCAGAAAAAACACTTAGATGCCAAAGGACAGAAGAAAACTGCTCTGGTAACTGTAATTCGAATCATCGTCCACAGACTCATACCTGAACAAGTGTGAGTAGAGGGCTGAAAGGGAAAAAAAAAAACAACAGAAAATAAGTCTTTGTTTTGTCTTCTCTGGTTTTTCTAGAAATGCTGTAAGAGTACAAGACTTGTACAAGACTGCTTTGATGCCCGGATACCCACCTCTGCAATACTAAAAATATCATAAACACCCAGAGACCACGTGGCTTTAAGCAGTGCTACTTCCTCGGATACCCTACATAACAACTGGAGAAATAGAAGTTAATAGCTTTAAATCAATCACATACACTGGGAAAACAATCTCAAGTATGTGTGTGAACTAGCTACTTCTTTTAGGGGAAAGCTTGAACAATCCTTTGCAATAAGTTGGCATTGGCCAGAGTTGGAAGAGAATGAAAAGACACATGTTTGGCAACCTCTCTGTGCCAGGTCTTTTCAAATCCGTTATTTTATTTACGCTCAGAGCCTTTTATGATACAGGTTATTATGACCTCATTTTACAGATGAAGACACCGAAGAACCAGCAAATGCTTTTTTTCTTTTGCTTATCTTGCCATGATTCCTCTTACCCTCTTCCTGAAGTCACTGCGATCACATTTTTTTGCAGATGGTGACACCAGGAGGAGTATACCCCAGTTTACACTGAAGTTTGGGTCTCCCTCCCCTTCCAGGGGGAAGCAGAAGCCTAGCTCAGGAGCAAAGCCTGGGCTGGATTTAGGCTCCATTCCACTGTCTACTGGTTATCACTGTTCAGTACATGACTCACCCAAACATGGAAGCCTTGCTTGGAGTAGATGAGGTGGAAATACTCATAAATCTCACACTTAGGATTTAACCGTAACAATATCTTTTTCAGATTATAATTTTATAATATTATTATCCTTATTTCAAATATATGAAAACTGGGTCTCAAAAAGGTGACGTGCTAATCCCATACCGGGCAGCTAATAAATGGCAAAGCTGATCTCTTCACCTCCAAAGCGGGACACTTTCTAGCACACATCGCAGCCTTCCTGAATGAAGTAATTATAAGCGTCCACTTACCACGTAGTTCTGATTTTTCCTCAAAACTACTCACAGTATAAGAAAAAAAAACAAAAACAAAACCACTCAGCATCTTTGCACAGAGTGGCCAAAAGCCTGTGTCCTGATGTGGCAGCCACTGACCATGCTCTGACTCACTCCCACTGCCACGCTCCCCACTTAGGACAGTCTCTTCCTACTCAGATCCATCTTTTCCTGTTCTCTGTAAAGCCCAAACTGGAGCAGGCAAGTTCTGTCCCAGTGGCGTTTTCCCATCTGTATTTGGGTCTTCTATGCATATATGTGCCCACATATTTGCGTTGACACAAACCTATAGATACTTCTATCTCTTCTCGCCTATGTACACACCTGTACCTACCCTCATACCAGTTTGCCTATACTGATCCATATGGGCTCAAACGGTCACTTTTACTTTGGTTATGCTGTGCTTACTACATCCACACTCAGTGCCACTTTTCCCAGCATCAAAAATAACTAGTCTGTATGATATAGAGCGTACTTTCCCACCCCCTCCTGTCCCTGATAACCATCGATGAACAGTGGTCTTTCCATATTTACTTATTCTTGTCTTCTTATAAAAGAGGGATCATACAATATTTATCCTTATATGCTTGACTTATTTCACTTAGTATTATGACCTCCAGGTCCACTCATGTTATAGTATGTTTTGTGGACTCATTCGTTGTTCTTTATGGTTGCCTAGTAGTCCACTGTATGTATGTACCACAATTTGCTTATCCATTCACCTGCTGATGGGCACTTGGGTAGTTTCCATTTCTTTGCTATTGTGAATAAAGTAGCAATAAAAATAGGCGTGCATATGTTTGTTTGCGTCATTATTTTCAGGTCTTTAGGGTATATACCTAGGAGTGGGATTACTGGATCATGTTGTTGTTGTTGTTAGGTGCTGTGGAGTTAGTTCTGACTCATAGCGACCCTATGTGCAACAGAATGAAACACTGCCCCATCCTGCTCCATCCTCACAGTCGTTTTCCCATGCATATGAGGCAACTGAAAACGGCATGGCTTGGGTCAGGCACACCTTAATTTTCAAGGTGACATCTGTGCTTTTCAACACTTCAAAGTGTTGAAATTACTGGATTATAAGGTAGTTGTAGTTCTAGTTTTTGAGAATGCGCCGTATCATTTTCCATAGTAGTTGTATCATTTTACTGTCCCGCCAGCAATGGATAAAAGTTTTAATCTCCCCAGAATCTTGCCAACGTTTGTTGTTATCTAGTTTTGTTTTTTTTTAACAGTATCATTTTAATTTGGGTAAAATGGTATCTCACTGTAGTTTTGATTTGCATCTCTCTGTGGGCTAATAGTTGTGAACATCTTTTCATATGTTTCTTGGCTGCTTGAATGTCCTCTTTGGTGAAGGCTCTGTTCATGTCCTTTGACCATTTTATGACTCAGTTCTTTGTCTTTTTGTTGTTGAGTTGTTGCAGTTTCTATAGATTTTAGAGATTATACCCTTACTGGATAGATTGTTTCCAAAGATTTTTCCCCGGTCAGTCAGTTGTCTATTTACTCTTTTAATAAAGTCTATTAGCGAGCATAAGTTTTTAATTTTTATCAGGTCCCATAATCTATTTTGTATTCTTCTATTTGTGCGTTTGTTGTAATATTTGTTATCCTATTTTTACAAAAGATTACTTCCCACAGTTTTCTCCCTGTGTTCTCTTCCAGAAATTTTACGGTTTTAGGTTTAATATTTAGGTCTTTGATCCATTTTGAGTTAGTTTTTGTGTACGGTGTGAGATATGGGTCCTGTTTCATTTTTCTGCAGGTAGATATCCAGTTTCACCAGCACCATTTATTAAAGAGGCTATTTATGCCCCACTGAATGGGCTTTGACCCCTTGTCAAATATTAGCTGTCCACAGATGTTGTTCTTGTTTTTAGGTGCTTTCAAACCAGTTCTGAGTCATAGCGACCATATGTGCGACAGAATGAAACACTGCCCGGTCTAGTGGAGGCCTCACAATCGTTGTTATGCTTGAGCCCATTGTTGCAGCCACTGTGTCAATCCATCTCATCAAGGGCCTTCCTCTTTTTCGCTGACCCTCTACTTTACCAAATGTGATGTCCTTCACCAGGGACTGATCCCTCCTGATAACATGTCCAAAGTACGTGAGATGAAGTCTTGCCATCCTCGCTTCTAAGGAGCATTCTGGCTGTACTCCTTCCAAGACAGATTTGTTTGTTCTTCTGGCAGTCCATGGTATATTCAGTATTATTCATCAACACCAAAATTCAAAGGCATCAATTCTTCTTTCCTCTTCTTTATTCTTGGTCCAGCTTTCACATACATATGAGGTGATCGAAAACACCATGGCTTGGGTCAGGCGCACCATAGTCCTTAAAGCGTTAGCTTTGCTTTTTCCTCCATAGATGGCTGAGCTTAATTCTGAGTTCTCAATTCTGTTCCGCTAGTCTAGGTGTCTATGGTTGAACCAATACAGGCTGTTTTGATTACAGTGAATTTGTAGTATTTTTTTTTATTGTGCTTTAGATGAAGGTTTACAGAGCAAATTTGTTTCTCATTAAACAATTAATACACATAGTGTTTTGTGACATTTGTTGCCAACCTCATGAAGTGTCAACACTCTCCCCTTCTCAACCTTCAGTTCCCAGCTTTCATGTCCCCTTCTGCTTTCTCGTCCTTGCCCCTGGGCTGGTGTGCCCATTTAGTCTCGTCTTGTTTTATGGGCCTGCCTAATCTTTGTCTGAAAGGTGAACCTCAGGAGTGACTTCAGTACTGAGTTAAAAGGGTGACCAGGTGCCATACTCCTGGGGTTCTCCAGTCTCTCTGTCAGACCAGTAAATCTGGTCTTTTTTTGTGAGTTAGAATTTTGTTCTACATTTATCTCCAGCTCTGTCTGTGACCCTCTCTTGTGCTGCCTGACAGAACCATAGGTGGTGGTAGCAGGGCACCATCAAGTTGTGATGGACTCAGTCTGGTGAAGGCTGTAGCAGTTGTGGTGCATTAGTCCTTTGGACTAATCTTTCCCTTGTGTCTTTGGTTTTCTTCATTCTCCCTTGCTCCAGATGGCATGGGACCAGTGGAGTATCTTACATGGCCGCTCAGAAGCTTTTAAGACCCCAGACGCTACTCACCAAAGTAGGATGTAGAACATTTTCTTTAGAAACTATGTTGTGCCAATTGAGCTAGATGTCCCATGAGACCATGGTCCCCAGCCCTCAGCCCAGAAATTTGATCCCTCAGGGAGTTTGGATGTGTCTATGAAGCTTCCATGACCTTGTCTTGGTCACGTTGTGCTGACATCCCCAGTGTTGTGTACTGTCTTACACTTCACCAGTGTTACCACTTTTCTATTGTGTATTTAGTGTTTTTCCCTTCCCACCACTCCCCTCTCTTGTAACCATCAAAGATTGTTTCTTTCTCTGTGTAAAACTTTTCATGATTTTTTATAATAGTGGTCTCATACAATATTTGTCCTTTTGTGATTGACTTATTTCACTCAGCATAATGTCCTCCAGATTCATCCATGTTGTGACATATATAGATCTTTTACATCCCTTGTTAGATTTATTCCTAGATATTGTATTTTTTTTTAGCGGCAATTATAAACAGTATTGCTTTCCTGATATCCTTTTGGTTGTTCTCTTTATTGCTGTATAGGAATCCAACTGGTTTTTGTATGTTTATCTTGTATCCTGCTACTCTTCTGAATCTTTCTATTAGTTCCAGTAATTTTCTTGTGGAATCTTTTGGGTTCTCTATGTATAGTATCATATCATCTGCAAATAGGGACAGTTTTACTTCTTCCTTACCAATTTGGATACTCTTTATTTATTTCTTTATTTTCTTGCCTTATTTTTCTAGCTAGGACTTCCAGCACAATGTTAAACAGGAGTGGTGATAAACAGCATCCTTGTCTTGTTGCTATAGTCAAGGGGAATGTTTTCCACCTCTCCCCATGAAGAAAGATGTTGGTTATTGGTTTTGTATAGATGCCCTTTATTATGCTGAGGAATTTCCCTTCTATTCCTATTTTGTTAAGAGTTTTTTTTAATCAGGATTGAGTGTTAGAGTTTATTGCATGCAATTTTGTTTCAATTGAGATGATCACGTGATTCTTTTGTTTTGTTTTATTTATATGGTGGATTACGTTGATTGATTTTCTAAGATTGAACCATCCTCCCATAGTTGGTATGATTCCCACTTGATTGGGGCATATTATTTTTTTCCTATGATACCGAATTCTATTGGCTAGAATTTTTTTGACAATTTTTGCATCTATATTCATGAGAGTTATTGGTTTGTAATTTCTTTTTGTGATGTTCTTGCCTGGTTTTAGTATCAGTGTTATGTTAACTACATAGAATGAATTTGGAAGTATGTCTTCCTTTTCTATGTTCTGAAATAGTTTGAGTAGTACTGGCACAAGCTCTTCTCTGAATGTCTGCTAGAGTTCTCCAGTGAAGGTATCCTGGCTGGGGATTTTTGTTGTTGTTGTTGTTGGAAGTTTTTTTTTTTTTTAACCTTTTCAATCTCTCTCTTGTTATGGCTCTTTTTAGATTTTCAACCTCATTTTGTGTTAATTTAGGTACATAGTGTGTTTCTAGAAATTTGTTCATTTCCTCTAGGTTTTCAAATTTGTTGGAATAGAGTTTTTCATTCAAGCCTCGAGTTGCAATATTGAAGGATTCTGTGGGGAAAGTATTAAATGATGCAGAAAGCATCAGAAGAAGATGGAGGGAATACACAGAATCTCTACCAAAGAAATGGTCAACGTTCATCCATTCCAGGAGGTAGCACATGATCAGGAACCAATGGTACTGAAAGAAGAGGTCAAAGCTGCACTGAAGTCACCGGAAAAAAACAAGGTTCCAGGAATTGACGGAAAACCAACTGAGATGTTTCAACAAACACATGCAGTGCTAGAAGTGCTCAGCTACTTACGCAAAAAGTATTTAGAAGTCAGCTACCTGGCCAACTGACTGGAAGAGATCCATATTAATGCCTATTCCAAAGAAAGGTGATCCAACCAAATTCTGAAAGTATCGAACAGTATCATTAATATCACACACAAATAAAATTTTGCTGAAGATCATGCAAAAGTGGCTGCAGCACTACATCAATAGAGAAGTGCCAGAAATTCAAGCCAGATTCAGAAGAAGATGTGGAACAAGGGATATCATCGCTGATGTGAGATGGATCCTGGCTGAAAGCAGAGAATACCAGAAAGATGTTACCTGCGTTTTACTGACTAGGTTAAGGCATTCAAATGTGTGCATCATAACAAATTATGGATAACATTGGGAAGAATGGGAATTCCAGAACACTTAATTGTACTCATGAGAAACCTGTACGAACATCAAGAGGCGGTTGTTTGAACAGAACAAGGGGATACTGCATGGTTTAAAATCAGAAAAGGTGTGTGTCACGCTTGTATCCTTTCACCATACTTATTCAACTCATATGCTGAGCAAATTATCCGAGAAGCTGTACTATATGAAGAGGAATGGGGCATCAGGATTGGAGGAAGACCCATTGACAACCTGTGATATGCAGATGACACAGCCTTGCTTCCTGAAAGTGAAGAGGATTGAAGCACTTACTGATGAAGATCAAAGACTATAGCCTTCAGTATGGATTACAACTCAACATAAAGAAAACAAAAATCCTCACAATTGGACCAATAAGCAACATCATGATAAATGGAGAAAAGATTGAAATTGTCAAGGATTTCATTTTACTTGGATCCACAATCAACACCCATGGAAACAGTAGTCAAGAAACCAAAGGATGCATTGCACTGGGCAAATCTGCTGCAAAAAAAAAGAAAAAAATCTTTAAAGTGTTTAAAGCAAAGATGTCACCTTGAAGACTAAGGTGTGCCTGACCCAAGCCATGGTGTCTTCAATCACCTAATATGCCTGCAAAGGCTGAAGTAGAATTGACATCTTTGAATTATGGTGTTGGTGAAGAATGTTGAATATAGCATGGACTGCCCAAAGAACTAACAAATCTGTCTTGGAAGAAGTACAGCCAGAATGCTCCATAGAAATGATGATGGGAAGACTTCATCACACATACTTTGGAGATGTCATCAGGAGGGATCAGTCCCTGGAGAAGGACATCAAGCTTGGTAAAGTAGAGGGTCAGCAAAAATGAGGAAGACCATGTTCCGGCAAGATGGCACTCTAGGCAGAAGCACCACGCCATCCCTCCACAGCAAAGATCCAAAAAACTAAGCCAAACAGAGAATGCAACAATCCTGAAACCCAAGAACATCAAATGAAGAGATAAAGAACTCAGCCAAGCACCAAATGGAGTGAGAATACTGAAAAAGAATGGAGAGCAAGCAGAGATTCATGCAGAGGTCCCCTACCAGCTAACACAGTGCGGATCCACCATCTTGGACTCCCATAGGAGGCCAGCAAATGGGTGTACAAGAAAGCAGCCTCATGGAGTGTCCAGTGGGAGACAAAACAGCCACTTAGCTCCACACATAACCATCTCCCCTCTGCATCCTGCCTACCTGCACCGTGCGCTTGACATCACACCACCAAGCAGTGCAGGCATGGCCTACTGGAACCTGCCCAGCACTGATTACCGACCCGACCTGGTGGCTGTAGTGAATGCCACAAACAACCCATCCCAGTGGCTCCTCTTCAGCTAGACTTGCCCTGCAGTACCACATCTGAGTGCCTGAACCTGCCAGTTGGAGAAGGAGGCAAAAAGTATTGAGCACACAGACGAGCAAACAACAAAGAGCATGCAGTCCGCCTGCTCAGACATACTCAGATATTTTTTTTTTAAAAAAGGGATGAAACAAACAAATCTACAATCAATAAATGAGAGAAATATCTACTGAATGCCCTGAAAAGCACAAACAATATCAAAACATTTACAAAAACAGGACAGGATGGTTCCAGTAGGCATTCAAATAAAACACCAGATGACTCTCCTGTGGAAGAAAATGCACTAGAAGTACCTGATAGGGAATTCAAATCTCTAATACTCGGAATATTCCAAGAACTGAGGCAAAAAGCTGACAAACATGAGAAAAAAATAGACAAATTCATGGAAAATACAGACAAAATATTGGAAAAATTCAGGAAGATGATGCAGGAACAAAATGCCAAAATAAATTCATAACTAGAAATTATACAAAAACAACAATTAGAAATCCAAAAGATAAACAACAAGATTTCAGAAATGGATGATGTCATAGAAGGGCTGAGAAGCAGATTTGAAACTGTGGAAGACAGGATCAGTGGAACTGAAGACAAACACTTGGATACAACTCTGTTTCAGGAAAACTCAGAAAAAAGAACAAAGAAAAATGAAGAGACCCTGAAAGTTATGTGGGACACAATTAAAAGCAAAACTTTAAGAGTGATTGGCATTCCAGAACAGGGGGAGAAAACAGAAAACACAGAGAGGATCATTGAGGAACTGCTGACAGAAAACTTTCCCAATATCATGAAAGATGAAAAGCTGGCCATCCAAGAAGCTCAACGAACCCCATATAGAAGAGACACCAAAAGAAAATCACCAAGGCATATCATAATCACACTTGCCAAAACCAAGACAAACAAAGAATCCTGAGAGCAGCTCGTGGAAAACAAGAAGTCACATACAGAGGAGAAACAATAAGACTCAGCTCAGATTATTTGGCAGAAACCATGCAGGCAAGAAGGCAGTGGGATGACATATATAAAATCTTGAAAGAAAAAAATTGTCAGCCAAGAATAATATATCCTGCAAAACTCTCATTCAAATTTGATGGTGAAATTAGGTCATTTCCAGATAAACAGAAACTAAGGGAATATGTAAAAGTCAAACCAAACTTAAAAGAATTATTAAAGGGAGTTCTTCGATCTGAGGACAAACAGCTTCAGCCCTCAGGCAGGACCTAGGACGCAGGATCGTAAGAGCCAGAGACAAATCTAGGAAATGAACTCTCGAGGACTATCTAAAACCAAAGGAAATACAACAGGGAATCAGAGCAGTCAATCGATGGATGACTACAACATCCAAACAATGAAAGAGGGAATAAACGGCATAGGTATAGAACCTTCTAATGGAGAGGAAGGCAAGGCGATACCAAGTAATGGTAGACTGCTTCAAACTTAGAAAGATAAGGTTAAAATTCACGGTAACCACAAAGAAAGTTAACAAACCAACTCATAAAAATAAAGATGAAAAACGTAAAGTCTCAGCCAAAACAAAACCTACAAAAACAAAAGAAATGAAAAAAAAATCCACAAACAAAAGTAACTCAGCACAAGAGAGGAAGAAGAACAAAGAAAACTTCAGCACCACAAAAAAAAGCACTACAAAATGACAGCAACAAACTCACATCTATCAATAATTGCACTGACTGTAAATGGACTCAATACACCCATAAAGAGATGGAGAGTCACAGAATGGATAAGAAAACAGGATCCATCAATATGCTGTCTACAAGAGACACACCTTAGAAACAAAGATGTAAATTTATTAAAAGTCAAAGGTTGGAAAAAAATATATCAAGCTCACAACTACCAAAGAAGAGCAGGAGTGGCAATTCTAATCTCAGATAAAATAGACTTTAAAACAAAATCTACCATAAAAGACACAGAAGGTCACTATATAATGATTAAGGGGACGATACATCATGAAGACATAACCATAATAAACACCTATGCACCCAATGACAGGGCTCCAAAATACATAAAACAAACTCTAACAACACTGAAAAAGAAATTGACAGTTCCACAATAATAGTAGGACACTTCAACACAGCAGTCTCAGTAAAGGATAGAACAACTAAGAAGAAACTCAGCAATGATACAGAAGACCTAAAGGGCACAGTCAGCCAACTTGACCTCATAGACATATATAGAACACTCCTTCCAACTGCTGCAAAGTACACATTCTTTTCCAATGCACATGGAACGTTCTCCAGAATAGACCACATCTTAGGCCACAGAGAAATCCTCAACAAGATCCAAAATGTTGAGATAATTCAAAGTATCTTCTCTGACCACAATGCCATTAACGTAGAAATTAACAATAGAAAGAGCAAGGAAAAAAAATCAATTACATGGAAACAGAATAATACCCTGCTTACACATCAGTGGTTAATAGAAGAAATCAGAAATGGTTTCAAAAAATTCCTAGAATCCAATGAGAATGAAAACACATCATACCAAAACCTTTGGGACACAGCAAAGGCAATCCTCAGAGGACATTTATAGCAATAGATGCACATATCAAAAAAGAAGAAAGGGACAAAATCAAAACATTAACTACAGAACTCAGACAAATAGAAAGAGAACAGCAAAAAAAAAGCCCACAACCACCTGAAGAAAGGAAATAGTAAAGATCAGAGCAGAAATAAATGAAATAGAGAACAGAAAAACAATGGAAAGAATCAACAAAACCAAAAGTTGGTTCTTTGAAAGAATCAACAAAATCGACAAACCACTGGCCAGACTGACAAAAGAAAAACAGAAGAGGACGCAAATAACCCAAATAAGAAATGAAATGGGGGAGATTACAACAGACTCAATTGAAATAAAAAGGATTATAACATAATACTATGAAAAACTATACTCCAACAAATTTGAAAACCTAGAGGAAATGGATAAATTTCTAGAAACACATGGCCTACCCAAACTACAACAAAGTGATGTTGAAAATCTGAACAGACCCATAACAAGAGAAGAGATTGAAAAGGTAATGAAAAAAACTCCAAACCAAACAAAGCCCTAGCCCAGATGGCTTCACTGGAGAATTCTACAAAACATTTATAGAAGAGCTTGTACCAGTTCTACTCAAGCTATTTCAGAGCATAGAAGAGGAAGAAACACTTCCAAATTCATTCTATGCCAGGCAAAGACATCACAAAAAAAGAAAATTACAGACCAATATCTCTCATGAATATAGATGCAAAAATTCTGAACAAAATTCTAGCCAATAGAATTCAGCATCATATCAAAAAAATAATACACCGCGACCAAGTAGGATTCATACCAGGTATGCAAGGATGGTTCAACATTAGAAAATGAATCAACGTAATCCACCACATAAATAAAAGGAAAGAAAAGAATCACATGATCATCACAATTGACGCATAAAAGGCATTTGACAAAGACCCATTCCTGATAAAAGCTCTCAATAAAATAGGTATAGAAGGGAAATTTCTCAACATAATAAAGGGCATCTATGCAAAACCAACGGCCAAGATCATTCTTAATGGAGAGAGGCTGAAAACATTCCCCTTGAAAACAGGAACAAGACGAGGATGCCCTTTATCACCACTCCTATTTAACATTGTGCTGGAAGTTCTAGCTAGAGCAATAAGGCAAGAAAAAGAAATAAAGGGCATCCAAATTGGTAATGAAGAAGTTAAACTCTCCCTGTTTGCAGATGATATGATACTATACATAGAAAACCCTAAAGACTCCACGAGAAATCTACCGGAACTAATAGAAAGATTCAGCAGAGTAGCCGGATGCAAGATAAACATTCAAAACTCAGTTGGATTCCTATGCACCAGTAAGGAGAACGATGAAACGGAAATCAGGAAATCAATACCATTTTCAATAGCCCCTAAAAAGATAAAATACTTAGGAATAAATCTGACCAGGGATGTAAAAGACCTATACAAACAAAACTATAAAACACTACTGCATGAAACCCAAAGGGATCTACATAAATGGAAAAACATACGATGCTCATGGATAGGCAGACTCAACATTGTGAAAATGGCAATTCTACCCAAAGCAATTTACAAATACAACACAATCCCGATCCAAATACCAGCAACATTCTTCAAAGAGATGGAAAAACTAATCATTAACCTTATATAGAAAGGGAAGAAGCCGCAAATAAGTAAAGCACTACTGAAGAAGAAGAATAAAGTTGGAGGACTCACACTACCTGACTTCAGAACCTACTATACAGCTACAGTAGTCGAAACAGCCTGGTACTGGTACAACGACAGATACATTGACCAAAGGAACAGAATTGAGAACCCAGATGTAAATCCATCCACCTACGGTCACCTGATCTTCGACAAGGACCCAAAGTCCATCAAATGGGGAAAAGACAGTCTTTTTAACAAATGGTGCTGGCAAAACTGGATTTCCATTTGCCAAAAAATGAAACAGGACCCATACCTCATGCCGTATACAAACACTACTTCAAAATGGATCAAAGACCTCAATATGAAGCCTAAAACTAGAAGTTCATAGAAGAAAAAATAGGACCAACACTTCAGGCCTTAATACATGGTATTAACAGGATACAAACCATAACCGTCAATGCACAATCCCCAAGAGATAAGCTAGATAACTGGGATCTTCTAAAAATCAAACACCTATGCTCTTCAAAAGACTTCACCAAAAGAGTCAAAAAAGAACCTACAGACTGGGAAAAAATTTTTGGTCAGTACAATTCAGACAAAGGTCTAATCTCCATAATCTACAAGAAAATCCAACACCTCTACAACAAACAGACAAATAATCCTATCAAAAAATGGGCAAAGGAAATGAACAGACACTTCACCAAAGAAGACATTCAAGTGGCCAATAGACACATGAGGAAATGCTCACGATCACTAGCCATTAGAGAAATGCAAATTAAAACCACAATGAGATAACATCTCACTCCGGCATTACTGGCACGAATCAAAAACACGGGAAATAACAAATGTTGGAGGGGCTGCGGGGAGATGGGAACTCTTATGCACTACTGGTGGGAATGCAAAATGATACAACCATTTTGGAAAGTGATATGGCGCTTCCTCAGAAAGCTAGAAATAGACATACCATTCGATCCAGCAATCCCACTACTAGGAATATATCCTAGAGAAAGAAGTGTCGTCACTTGAATAGACATATGCACACCTATGTTCATGGCAGTATTGTTGACAATAGCAAAACGATGGAAACAACCTAGATGCCCATCAACAGATGAATGGATAAACAAACTATGGTACATACATACAATGGAGTACTATGCAACGAGAAAGAACAACAATGAATTTGTGAACCATCTCATAACATGGATGAAACTGGAGGACATTATGCTGAGTGAAATAAGTCAATCAGAACAGGACAAATATTGTATGAGACCTCTATTGTAAAAACCCATGAAAAAGTTCACACACAAAATATAACAATCTTTGTTGGTTACCAAGGATGGGAGAGGTGGGTGGGGGAAATACTAAATAGACAATAGATAAGTGGTATCTTGGGTGAAGGGTGAGACAGTACACAATACAGGGGAAACTAGCACAACCTGTACAAAAGAAAGGTCATGGAAGCTACATAGACACATCCAAACTCCCTGAGGGACTGAGTTGCTGGGCGGAGGGCTGTGGGGACCATGGTCTCAGGGAACATCTAGCTCAATTGGCATTACACAGCTTATAAAGACAATGCTCTACATTCTACCTTGGTGAGTAGTGTCTGGGGTCTTAAACGCCTGTGAGTGGCCATCTAAGATACTCCACTGGTCTCATCCTTTCGGGAGCAAGGGAGAATGAAGACAACAGGATACAAGGAAAAGATTAGTCCAAAGGACTAATTGTCCACAGCTACCAAGGCCTCCACCGGACTGAGTCTAGTACAGCTAGATGGTGCCCGGCTACCACCACTGACTGCTCTGACCAGGATCACAACAGAAGTTTCTGGACAGAGCTGAAGAAGGATGTAGGGCATAATTCTAACTCACACACACACAAAAAAGACCAGATTTACTGGCCTAAAGGAGATTGGAGAAACCTCGATAGTATGGCCCCCAGACATCCTTTTAGCTCAGTGGTGAAGCTACCTCCGAAGTTCACTGTTCAGCCTGGGAGTGGACAGCCCCGTAAAACCAAATGAGACTAACGAGATACAGGAGTCCAGTGACAAGGGCCAGAAGGCAGAAGGGGACAAGGAAGCTGGTGATAGGGAACACAAGATTGAGTAAGGATATTGTTGATGTGTTGTGAGATTGTTAACCATTGTCATAGGGCAACATTTGTAGTAACTGTTAAATGAGAAACTATTTTGTTCTGTAAGCCTTCATCTTAAGTGAGAATAACAGTACAATTGGAAGAGCGTAGTCAATGTCACTGAACTGTGCATGTAGAAATTTTTGAAACGGTGTATCTTTGGCTATGTGTATTTTCACCAAAAAAAAAAAAAAAGGTTGAGAATTTAGAGGGTTAATATGTTGTGGGGTTGTTAACCAATGTCATAAAACAACATGTGTACTACTGTTTCATGAGAAACTATTTGTTCTGTAAGCCTTCACCTGAAGTACAATAAAATATTTAAAAAATTAAAAAATTAGGAAGACCATCACTGAGACGAATTGACACAGTGGCTGCAACAATGGGCTCAAGCATAACAACAATTGTGAGAATGGTGCAGGACTGGTCAGTGTTTTGCTCTGTTGTACGTAGGGTCACTGTAAGTCCCAACCTACTCCACTGCCCCTGACAACAACAACAATTTTTCATAGCGCTCTGTTATGATCCTTTTTAGTTCAGTTGGATCTGTTGTAATGTCCCCCATTTCATTTCTTATTTGGGTTATTTGCATCCTCTACTGTTTTTCTTTTGTCAGTCTGGCCAATGGTTTATCAATTTTGTAGATCTTTTCAAAGAACCAACTTTTGGTTTTGTTGATTATTCCTATTCTTTTTATATTCTTTATTTCACTTATTCCTACTCTGATCTTTAATATTTCCTTTCTTCTGGTGGCTGTGGCCTTCTTTTGCTGCTCTCTTTCATACCCCATTGTATTCATATGGGGTGATAGAAAAGGCCATGTGCTGACCCATGCTCATCTTAGTCATCAAATGACACTTTGCTTTTGAAAACTTGGAAGAGGTCTTTTGCGGCCCAATGCAATACGTCATTTGATTTTTTGACCGCTGTTTTCATGGACATCGATTGTTGATCCAAGGAGAATGAAATAATTGACAACTTTAATTTTGTCTTGTTACTTGTTATTTCTTGTTACTGTGTGAACAAGTAACCACAGCCCAAAGCATAAAGTTCTAAGACTCCTAAGACAGGAATGAATGAAATCTCAGAACACCACAAGGAGGGAGAAATGATCTCCCACAGGAGAAACAGGAAGGGCTTCACGGAAGTAGTGGGAGTTTGGTTGGGTCTTGAAAGATACACAGGATTGGAACATATATAGATGGGGTGGAAGGTGGCGGTTTAACTGACACAGTCACAGGGGTGTCAAATGGCTGCTCAGAGGTGATAAGTAGTTTAGCATAGCTGCAGAATGGTCAGGGAAAATGTGGATGATAAAGCTAAATTGGGGCCACAACAGAGAACGTCTTAAATTCCTCCAAAAGGGGGTAGAACTGACATGTTAGGTATCAGAGAATAACGGAGGAAATTAGACATAAACAAAGCAAGACCACACCTAAAACATTCTTGTGCTTCCTGTATCTGTAGAGTTACTTTAAGCACAAGGACTCTGTTTCCCTTCCACCCCTATGATTGCTAGCGGCTGGTTGTGAGGGAGGCAAAGCAAAATGAAGATCTGGGACAAGTTGCATTGAGGCTTTAACATCCAAGGATCTTCCCTCCTTACTGTCAATTGCAAATGATGGGGTCTCTATCACTTGTTTCATTGGAAACTCTAGATCAGAGACAATACCTCCTTCTCCTCACCATCCCCCTCTGCCTCCAGCTCTGGATTGATACCAAGTTGGTATTCCTCCACTCACTTCTCGGGGAACTCCCTTCATACTCGTGATTCAGTGTCAGAGAGCTGGCTAGCATGAGTCTGGGAGAGTGAGCGGAAGGAAATGGAAACTGCTGACTCGGTCACGTTTTAATAATAGATCTTACTCTCTAGCTCTAGGATTACAGCTTTTGCCACGTTGCATTATAACTCTTTATTTCTGCCATTTTTCTCCTCTAAAGTTCAGACCATGTCCTGTTGATTTAAAACCCCCAAATCCTAGCACGTGATAACTATAACTTGATGAATTTCCTGACATAGTCTCTATTTCTTAGAATTTTGTTCTTTTTAATAAAAGTGATTTATTGAATATATAGTGTAATTCTGCCTTTGTTGTGCGCTGTTGAGTCAATTTCGACTCATAGCGACCCTATGTGACAGAGTAGAACTGCTCTGCAGTGTTTCCGAGGCTGTAATCTTTATGGGAGCAAGTCGCCAGGTCTTTTCTCCTGTGGAGTCACTGGTGGGTTTGAACCACATACTTCTTGGTTAGCAGTCAAGCACTTAACATTGCTCCACCAAGGCTCCCTATAGTTCTATCTTACTGCTTATATATTTTAGGACTTTCCGTATCAATCCTAAAACCAAGAAACAGCCCTTAGTCATATGTGTTTTTGCTTGGATTGGAAGATAACATAATTGTGTGCATAGTATGTATTTAGTAGCCATATGCTGAATAAATTATATAAGGGAGAGTGAGTTGGAAGGAACTTAGAGATTTCGTAGGTGGTAACCTGATGTTCCCAGGTGAAATGACTTGCCCCAAGTCACACAGATGGAATTTGAATCCTGAGAAATCTCAGAAGAATTGGTCAATTTTGTTCTTTCACTGATGATGGTAAATTCCATGTCTGTGTATCACCAACAATAAGCACAGTCCTGACACATAGGGGTGCTTAATAAATATTGAATGAATTAATTAATTAAATCACTAACAGTATGTGCTATAACCAAAATCCTACTATAGGGTTGAAATAATAATGGGAAGAAAAGGGCCAAAAGCCAGAGTGTCAAGGTCTTGATCTTTGAGGGACCGTCCAAGATAACTCAGATGGTAGAGACAAAAAGTAGGCAACACTGGCAACACTGTGGACCCTTTACCACCAAGGGGTCTGACTCGTCCCCAGCTTTCTGGTTCATTCCAGCTTCTCTTTGAAGCCCCGCCTCAGCCCAGCAGAGCATCCTGGCCATGGGTCCAGGGAATTCTGGCTACACCGTCATTACCTTGTGCTACTGTGCTGGCCTCCTCATTGTGCACCCTCCTTCCCATGTCCTGGCCCTTCTGGATTGGCTTCCTTTCAGTGTCTAGCCCTTCAGCTCCACCTTCTCTGCTGTCCATCTCAGCTCTCTTCTTTCGGCAGCAGTGGTTCCATGGAGGGATCTATTGATAATGATGCCCTTGTTTGACCCAGCCTTGGCCTCCCTTGTTCAGGTGTGGTCCGCAGACGTCAGGCTGCACCATGTTTGGCCCCACTTTTCATGTAGGTGTAGACAACATCCTGCGGTCACCTTTCCAGCATCCTAGAGAGCCACGGAGAGACAGCGTCTTGTTGACACAGCCCCTTCTTTCTGCAGCCAGGCCCTTGTTTCCTATCTTGAGTTTTTTGCCATTTTTGTGTGCGTATCTCGGTATTGCATCAACTCCTTTCCTCCACAGTCTCTCCCCGTCCTGTGTTCTCTGTTCAGTAAAAAACATCCCCTCCTACCAAGTTTCCACACTAGAAACCTGGGAGTCACCCTTTACTCCCCACCGCCTCATCTCCCACATCTATTCAGACACTGACTCTATTCTATATTCAAAATATCCTTTAAGTGTCTCCTCTCCCCCCATTCCCATGGCCGCTGTCTTAGGTCAGGCCATCATCACTTCTCACCATTACAACTGCATGAATATCCTACCAACTGGTTTTCCTTCCAGCTTTGCCTCTCTTCAGTCTATCCTATCACACAGCATCCAAAGCGATTTTGTTAAAGCTCAAATCAGTCTCTGTCTCCCTCTGTTTAAAATTCTTCAAACACTTTGCCTTCTTTCTAGCATAAAATGGAAGCTTCTCCCGTGTGACCCAACCCCTGCTTACCTCCTTGGCCTCGTCTCTTGCCACGATCGGTCTTCTTGGGAACCAAGACCAGGCCCTTCTGCACCATCGGTGGGTCCCTAAATGTGCAGGTCCATTGTTCTTTGACTGACTAACCCCACTCCTACACTCTGCCTGGCTAATTACCCTTCAGGTCTCAGCTCGATTTCTAATAGAGAAAAATTAGAACAACCTGAATGTAGTGACCCAAATAACAGAATGGTTAAATACAAATTTTGGTATAAAATTTTGCTGTACCCATGCAATGACATATCGTGCATTCATTAATGTTATTTTTGAATATTTTTTAGTTTTTAATGACATAGAAATATGTTCAAGAAAAATATTGAATAACAATAGTAAGATAAAAAATTACGTGCAAAATGATGATATGGCAATTTGTTTTTTCTTTTTCTTTTTTATTGTACTTCAGGTGAAGGTTTACAGAACAAATACTTTCTCATGAAACATAGTACACGTACTGCTTTATGACATTGGTTAATAACTCCACACCATGTCAACCCTCTCCCTTCTCGACCTTTTTTTTTTTTTTGGTGAAAATATGCATACCCAAAGATACACCATTTCAAAAATTTCTAAATGCACATTTCAGTGACATCGACCACGCTCTTCCAATTGTGCTGCTATTCTCACTTTAGATGAAGGCTTACAGAACAAAATAGTTTCTCATTTAACAGTTACTACACATGTTGCCCTATAACAATGGTTAACAACCTCACATTACATCAGCACTACCCTTACTCAACATTGGGTTGCCTATCACCAGCTTTCCTGGCCCCTTCTGCCTTCTGGCCCTTGTAACTGGACTGCTGTACCTCATTAGTCCCGTTTGGTTTTATGGGGCTGTCCACCCCCCGGCTGAACGGTGAACCTCAGAAATGACTTCACCACTGAGAGAAAAGGGTGTCTGGGGGCCATACTCTCGGGGTTTCTCCAGTCTCCTTTAGGCCAGTAAATCTGGTCTTTTTTGTGTGTGTGAGTTAGAATTTTGTTCTACATCCTTCTCTAGCTCTGTCCAGAACCCTCTGTTGTGATCCTGGTCAGAGCAGTCAGTGGTGGTAGCCAGGCACCATCTAGCTGTACTGGACTCAGCCTGGTGAAGGCCTTGGTAGCTGTGGTCCATTAGTCCTTCGGACTAATCTTTTCCTTGTATCCTGTTCTCTTCATTCTCCCTTGCTCCCAAAGGGATGAGACCAGTGGAGTGTCTTAGATGGCTGCCCACAGGCTTTTAAGACCCCAGACACTACTCACCAAGCTAGAATGTAGAACATTGTCTTTATAAATTGTGTTATGCCAATTGAGCTAGATGTTCCCCCAAACCATGGTCCCCACAGCCCTACACCGAGCATTTCAGTCCCTCAGGAGTTTGGATGTGTCTATGGAGCTTCCATGACCTTTCCTTGTACAAGTTGTGCTGGTTTCCCCTGTATTGTGTTTATGCCTTTCTATATTTTCTAAATTTTGTACAGTATGTACATCTTCTATAAAATAAAAGCAAATTAATGTAAAAGATATTTTAAAAATTCAAACATCACACTTTTTGGAAGCCTTTCTTAGCGCTTCACTTCATCACCACCTTCCAGTGCCTGATACAGCCCCTGTCACAGAGTAGATTCTCAATAAAGCTTTACTGAAATGATTTTCTTCTCCTGCTGGCCTCTTCCCTGTCACCTTCATGTAAGAGGCTAGGAACAGATATATAAGTACTCTTTGTAGGAAGAAAGAAGCTTCATAAGGAATACTGGAATTTTTCTTGTACTCACCAAATACTGTGAGGTCTTACCCTTGTTTCAGAATTTAGCACTCCCTAAAGTCACAGACCTCCTCCCCTAATAGGCAGAGAGCAGTCTGTGGCAGGAGACCAAGGACCATTTCCCCCTCAAGAAGAGTGGGATGGCTGGCAGAAGGTGGAGTGTGGTGGTTATAGGTGAGCTGCCCTGTGGACTCCATCCCAACCCTTGAGCTTTGGGAAATTGTGGGTTTGTTCTTCAGTCCATGACCCAATTTCTGCTCCCATTTGACTGAGTGATTTGGCTACCATATTAGCAAAACCATACAATTTGCCTCTTCTTGATCTATTGGCAAAATGACCGTGTGTTCCAGCTCCCCTTGGATTTCCAGTCTCAACATTTATTCCCAAAGAATTCTTTGGTTCTGGAAATTCCACCTCCTACAGGCTAGTGCTCCCGGGCCCAACAACCAACACTCTCTTGACACTCATGAATCTCAGCTCAAGTACTTACAGGAGAGGGCAGAATGTCCAGATTGACTGTCTCTATTTTTTACCCCTTATCAGTTTAGCAATCTCTCCAGAGAGCCTGGTACCTTTAGAGATTCCCTCCCTGTGCGATCTCAGAGGGTCACACCTCTGGAGTGAGTCCAGTCCTCTGTGGATCAGGAGTTGGAAGACCTTGAGTCTTGACACACATCCCATGTGACCTTGGTCAAGTCCTTTAATCTCTCTCGGTTTTGCTTTCCTAATTTGTACAATGCCAAAAGGAACTGGGATCAAATAATACCATGGATGTGGCTATGCTAGGGGAAACAAAACATAGCAGAACCTGTGCACTGCAAGACCATTTTACTGCCCTGGCTGTTGGTCCTGTGGAGACTGGGAGGAAAAAAATGATAAAACAGATGTGAATGTGCCCAGAAAACAGTTATGAGCACAGTGCCAGTCAAAAGTGTGGGAAGAGTAAACCTCGGTAGTACAGGAATGAGGGAAAGGGAAGGGCTGTCCCTGCGGAGGTGGCATCCCTCAGAATGCACATGGAGCTCCCTGGAAACATGGTTGACTCTTGCTGTCACCTCTCACACCCCTGAGCTGGAAAGGGTTGAGTCTTAGAATAGTATCTCTTATCATAAAACCACTGAGCTCTGGGTTGAGGGCAGGGGGAAGATAGAGATTACCACCTGCTCTCAGATGGTGGCACCACATTTTGGATAGGGTGTTAGAATACTCAGTTCATTCTTCCTTCATTTGACTAAACAGCGTTCACATCTTAAATTCATGTTACACATACTCCCTTTGGACTTTTATTAAACAATCGTTTATTGGACACCTACTGTCTCTACAGAGATAAGCATAATACAGTATGTGCATGAAAGAGCTCACTGTCTAGTGGGGGAGACAATCAAATAAATAGATAGATATGTGATAGGTGATATGATGGAAGTAGCTTTGGGGCTACAGGAGCATAGAAGATACATAATTCTGTTGGAAGAAGGTCAGAGAAGGTTCTCTAGAGAAGGTGAGCACTTTTTAGGTTGTGTATTCAAGAGGCATCTGTTATTATTCCCTGTTGACTGTTACTTAGAAATGGCCTCAGTCTTGGAGGCAAATGATTTGGTTAAACATACTGACACAAGTCGCTTGTATTCTTGGTTTATACTTTCACCTGTGTGCGCAAGGAATTGTTGTTGGCATCTTCATAAACAAAACATTTTAACTCCATGAGCCAAAGTTAAATCAGCAAGAGGCGAGGAAGCAAAAGCCAACAATTAAAGATAAATTTGTGTGGCTTCACGACTCCTGTCTACAAGGCCCTTCTAGAAGGTGTGAACATTTCATCCTTCCTCTGGGGTTTGCAATTCTCTCGCCAGTCTCAGTCACTGCCTTTGGTGTACCACTTCCCTCTGGGGTGCAGCCCACTTATTTTCCCCTCCGCCTCCTGCCTCTTTCCTCTGTGATGACATCTCCCTGAGGAAGAGAAGCCATAGAAGTTCCTCCCTCTCAGCTAGCTTCAGTTTCCTTATTGGCCCCATGACATCATCTCTACCCTGGAAATTCCACGCAATCTCTTGTGCCCCCACCTTCATCCAAAGTCCCTATAAAGAAGGGTTCCCAACTCAGTATCATCACAGGACACAGTCTGGGTTCTGAAGCTCCTGGGCTCCGCTGGCTCAGCTTCTGGAAATCCTCTCCTCAGCCAAGACCATGAAGTTCTGCGTGGCTGTCCTCTCTCTCCTCGTGCTAGTGGCTGCCTTCTGCTCTCCAGCCCTCTCAGCACCAAGTAAGTCCACCCTTTAGTTGTTATTTCTAGAATCAGGGTGTATGCAGAGTCTACTTCTCTAGAAGGGGCTGGTCCAACAGTGGGACCTAGAAGATTCCTAACAGTCTGCTGTTAAATGTAGATTCTAGTAGACATTCAATAATATTCAAGTTCCTGTTGTTTTGTTTTTTAAGAACAAATTAGGAACCAATAGAAAAGAAAAAGAATGGGGCTAGTAGTCAGGGTGAAGAATTGGCTCTGCTTCTAAGTACTTGTTCAAGCAAGTCCCTGAACTTCTCTGTGCCTTGGATTCCCCATCTGTAAAATGAAGGGAGTCGGGCATTAGCTCTGAGACTCAATGCAGCTCCAATCTTTTAGAATTCTTCCATTATCTTCTGTGAGGATCCTCTGTTCAAAATAAGACTCCCACTCAGGATTGGTGGGATTGTATGCAAGGGACATATTTGTGGTTCTGGTATATCCACAGGAAGGTTCATAAATGAGTATCTCCTGTGTAGTGCTTTGATCTCACTCAGTCCTTTCCTTTTAGTGGGCTCAGACCCTCCTACTGCCTGCTGTTTCTCCTACACCCTGCGGAAGCTTACTCGAAGCTTTGTGATTGATTACTACGAGACCAGCAGTCTCTGCGCCAAGCCAGCTGTGGTGTGAGTATCAACCCCTGGGCTCCTCTGGGAGGCAAAGGTGAAGGTAGAAGGAGTGGAAATGGGATCTATCTGGGAAGAGATGGGGCACCAAGCACCAGGGATGCGAGAGTCAGAGTTGTGGCTCTGGTGTCAGGGAGCAGTGAGGAAACAGGTCATGAGGTTGCTTGCTGAGTCCTGTAGGGGCTGGGTAGGGCCAGGAAGAAGAGGGGATTCCTGGAAGAAAGTTAACCAGCAGTCAGGAAACCAGGGAAAGTCAAAAAAGGTCACATAAAATGTCAACTGATTTCTTAAATCATGCTAGAAAAGAAGATGTTAGGGGCGGTAGGGAATGGGGAGATGTATCCATATTAATTGCAAGACTCACTGATTCCTCATCTGAGCAACCTCTGAGCCACAATGAAGTCCAAAGTGTGGAAGTTATAGGGAATTTTATTCCAGTGCCACTCCCAGGACCTCCATCACTAGAGCTGCTCCATGTGAACCATCAGTGGTGGTCCTCAAGTAGAGAGAGATGCCTGCTCTAGGCAAAGAATAGTACCAGATGTCCTCAAAGATTCCATGGGAGTCTAATCTGTCCACTTCTCATTCCTCAGTTTCCAGACCAAAAGGGGCAGGGAAGTCTGTGCCAACCCCAGTGAGCCCTGGGTCCAGGAGTACATAGATGACCTGGAACTGAACTGAGCCGCTCCAGGCCTGAGAGCAGCAAGTCTCCAGGGAAGGACACCTGAGTCCTGACACTTCTCATTGAGACACATCTTGTCCATGCCCAAGACTCCTCTCAGCATTCCCTGTTCCTTCTCTTAATTTAATCTTCACTATGTGCCATATTACTGTATTTGGTGATGTTGCTATTATTTATGTTTGTTTTGCTGAGGGACACATGTCCCCCATGGGGACGGTCCAACACTAACTGTTTCTCTGCTATTGCAGAGAATACATGGGTGATGTAGTTTGATTCCATGTGTTTTCATAATAAAACTTTTTTAAAAATGTAGACAGTTTCTTGGGGTTTTAATTTGGTTTGGAGTGAAGGTAATTGCCTGGTACTGTGTGGTGTGATGGTTAAGGGCTCAGCTGCTAATGGAAAGTTGTGCAGTTTGAACTCACCAGTCAGTCTGGGGGAGAAAGAACTGGAAATCTTTTCCTGTAAAGATTACAGTCTAGGAAACCCTACGGAGCAGTTCTCCTCAGTCGTATAGGGTCGCTCAGAGTGGGAATCAATTTGATGGCACACAACAACAACGACATTAGTATAGATAGATCCCTGAGTGGCACAAACATTTGGCACTTGGCTACTAACTGAAAGGTAGGCAGTTCTAATCCACCTAGAGGCACCACAGAAGAACGGCCTGGCAATTTACTTCCATAAGTTCACAGCCATTGAAAACCCTATGGACTGCAGTTCTACTCTGACACACATGGGGTCGCCATAAGTCAGAATTGACTCAACAGCAAAGGTTTTTTTTTTTTATTAGTATGGATAACGGTGTCCAAAAATAATAAGAATTAGCAGTTATTGAGTCACTTCCATGTGCTCTGGGCTAACTGCTAACTGCTTATTTAGATGATCTCACCTAAAATTTCAACAAGGATTTTAACACCCTTATGAAGTAGGGACTGTTACCTCCCAGTTTTATAGATGAGGAAACAGAGGTTCAGTGAGCTGAAATGACTTGCTAAGTTGGCTTGGAGAACATCAAAAAAGGATGATATGAAAAGGAAAGAGCCGTAGTGCTAATGGTTATCATTTCAGCCACTTGTGGGGAAGTGTTTATAGAAGCAGCAGAAACTATAGAGGGGTGAACGAGCAGTTCAGAGTCAGAAAAGTGGAGCTCCATCACTTATTATCAGTGTAACATCAGGAAAGTCATCTTACATTACTGGGCCTCCATTTCCACACCTGTGAAGTGCTGCAACGGTCAAGCACTCGGCTGTTGGCGGTTCAAATCCACGCAGTAGCTCTGTGGGAGAAAGATCTGGTGATTTGCTTCCGTAAAAGTACAGCCTAGAAAACTCTGTGGGACAGTTCCACCCTGTCACTTGGGGTCACTATGAGTCGAAATTGACTCAGTGGCACCTAACAACAGTAGCAAAGTGGGGATAATATTATCCACTTCAAAGAGTTATGATGAGGTGATGTGTAAAGCACCCATCATGGGACCTGGCACCTGGAAGATTCTCTCCTCTCTTCCCTAAGCCTCAGCTTTTTCTTTAAAAAGGGAATAGTGTCTTGTCCTACTATAGGTCACGAGAATCAAATTAGTCAATAAATCATCACTCTAAGGCCCAGGCAAATGGAAAATATTGTCATGAGGACAGAAGAACGAACATATGTTTGGTCCTGGCGTGTTGCAAGAGTAACCTAGAGCCATATCTACATAATAATCCTTCAACTGGAACATCCTATGACATGCATCAGAGGGACCATGGCTCTGAAATATAATTACATGTACAATAGAGACTTAATCCATGGACATAGGATCATAGTCTATTAAAGCAGAGGGAAACCTCTCAGACCATCTGGTCCAGCCCTCTCATGGTATGGAAACTGAAGACCAGAGACAGGGAAGTGACTCTCCAAAAGTCACTCCAAGTGTGTGACAGAGCAGGATTTCAGCCAGTGACAACTCCAGGTTAGTGTCCTTTCCTGTGCACCTTCCCCAGTGACACACCTCTGTGGTTCCCAAAAGGGTGGTCCATTGCCAGAGGAGAATGAGGAGGGGACCACCTTGAAAAAAGTTGATTGTTCTTGGTCCAGTACAAAAACGGAACTGGGGGTCCTGTACTTTCCTGGGGCCAGCAGACATAGTTCCCTTCTTGTACTGCCCTTATCCACCTGCATCACCCCATAGCCCTAGTAGAAAACTCTTTCAGACTCAGGAGGGACTGAGAAAAGGGAGAAGACAGCAGAGCTGATCCAAACAGATGTGAGGAGGAGCTAGAAACAAAGAAACTGCCTGGTCTTAGCTTCTGCTTTCATTTTCCTAGTACCAAACCCAAACCATACCCGTTGCCCTTGAGTCAGTTCTAACTCATAACGACCCTAAAGGACAGAGTAGAGCTGCTCCCTAGGATTTCCAGGGAGTGACTGGTAGATTCCAACTGCTGACCTTTTGGTTAGCAGTCAAGCTCTTAACCGCTTCGCCACAAGAGCTCTTCTTGTAGTGCAGAACTGGTCAGTTTATTAGCCACTAGCCATATGAGGCTATTTAAATTTTAATTAGATTTAATTAAAATTAAATAAAGTTAAAAATTATGTTCCTTTGCCACACTAGTCACATTTCAAGTGCTCAATAGCCACAAGTGGCTAGTGGCTATTATAGTGGACAGTGCAGATGTAGAACATTTCCATTATCACAGAAAGTTCTACTGGACAGTGTTGTCCTAGGCAGTGGTTAAGAGATTGGCTGCTAACCAAAAGGTTGGCAGGTCAAACCCACCAGCCACTCCTTGAAAACCCCATGGGGCAGTTTTATTGTGTCCTATAGGGTGAACATGAATCGGAATCTACTCGACGGCAACAGGTTTGTTTTTTTTTTTTTGAAAGGGAGTGACGAGTTCCCAGGTGACACAAATGGTTAAGCACTCGACTACTAACCTAAAGGTTGACAGTTGGAAAACACCCAGAGGTGCCTCAGAAGACAGGCCTGGCTCTCTGCTTCCAAAAAGTCAGTCTTTAAAACCCTATGGAGCACAGCTCTACTCCGAAACACATGGGGTTGCTATGACTCGATGGCAACTGGTTTGGTTTTGGTTTTAAAGGGAGTGAGAGGAGGAGGAACTGGGGTGGCCTGGAAGGTTAGGGCATGATTTTGGAGAAAGATAGACAACCCTATTCTGAGGAAGGGGATTGGCAATAGGCCGGATGACCCTGAGGCCTGAGACAAGGTGTAGATCACTGTGGTAGACGCAATAATGGGCCCCAAGATGTCCACGTCCTGGAACCTGTGAATGTTACTCTGCATGGCAAAATGAACTTTGCAGATGTGATCACGTTAAGGATTCTGAGATGGGAAGAGTATCCTGGATTATCCAGGTGAATCCTGAATGTACTCACAAATGTCTTTATAGGAGGGAGGCAGAGGCAGATTTTCCTACAGAAATGAAGAAAAAGGCAATGTGACAACTGAAGTAAGATGTCACAGTGCTGGCTTTGAAGATGGAGAAAGGGACCACAAGCCAAGAAATGCAAGAATGCAATTTTAGATGCTGGAAATGGCAAAGAAATGGATTTCCCCTAGAGCCTCCAGAGAGTGTACGTTTTGCCTGACAGCTTGATTTTTGCCCCATTGAAAATGATTTTGGACTTGTAGCTTCCACAACTGTGGGAGAATAAATATGTGTTATTTTCAGGTACCAAGCTGGTAACTTGTTACAACAGCCCTAGGAAACTAACACAGTTACCCAACTGAAGGGTCACTGACATTGACCCCTCTGCCTACCCCCTACAGCTCGGAAAGGAGGTGTTCTAGAAGGTGAGCTGAGCTTCTCTGCAGGGGAAACACGGGGAGCTGGACACATCCGGAGTTGATGACCTATAACAAAATGAGGCACTCTCAAGGGAAGAGTCTGCTTCAGCAGTTGAGTATGAGGGCTAAGGCTTTACTTAGGGTACAAAAACCACCAGCCAGGTGAAGAGGGAGCATGCTTCTTCTTGAGACCCCTCTGGCTCTCTGAGAGGACTTAGATTCCTATCTGGAAAGATCTTAGAGGCCCATCTTTTCATTTGACAAATGAAACAACTCAGAGCTGAGCCATGACTTGCCTCTGGTTTTATTATTAGTGAGAGGGCAGGGTTAGGTCTAGAATCTGTGTCTCCTCCCCCACAGTTGAGTCCTTTCCCCACCCTCCCCTGAACTTGAGCAAACTGGAAGGAAGTAACTCAGTTCAGCAGAGGCTAGATCAGCAGGTGCCTCCCTCCAGGAAGGCAGGTTGTACTTCTCCCAAGACAGATTTGTTCACTCCTTTAGCAGTCCATGGTATAGTCAATGTTCTTCGCCAACACAACAATTCAAAGGCATCAATTCTTCGGTCTTCCTTATTCATTGCCCAGTTTTCCCATGCATATGAGGCAATTGAAAACAGCATGGCTTGGGTCAGGCACACCTTAGTTTTCAAGGTGACATCTGTGCTTTTCAACACTTTAAAATGTTGAAATTACTGGATTATAGGGTAATTCTATTTCTAGTATTTTGAGAATGCACCATATCATTTTCCATAGTGGTTGTACCATTTTACTGTCCCACCAGCAATGGATAAGGGTTCCAATCTCACCACATCCTCGCCAACAATTGTAGTTATCTGTTTTTTATTTTTTTTAACAGTGCCATTTTAGTTGGGGTAAGATGGTATCTCATTGCAGTTTTGATTTGCATCTCTCTGTTGACTAATAGTTGTGAACATCTTTTCATATGTTTGTTGGCTGCTTGAATGTCCTCTTTGATGAAGGCTCTGGTCATGTCCTTTGGCCATTTTATGATTCAGTTCTTTGTCTTTTTGTTTTTGAGTTGCTGAGGTTTCTATAGAGTTTACAGATTAGACACTTACTGGATAAATTGTTTCCAAAGATTTTTCCCCAGTCGGTAGGTTATCTTATTTACTCTTTTAATAATGTCTATTAATGAGCATAAGTTTTTAATTTTTATCAGGTCCCATTATCTATTTTGTCTTCTTCTATTTGTACATTTGTTGTAATATTTGTTATCCTATTTTTACAAAAGATTAGGTCCCGCAGTTTTCTCCCTCTGTTGTCTTCCAGAAATTTTATGGTTTTAGGTTTATTATTTAGGTCTTTGATCCCTTTTGAGTTAGTTTTTGTGTGTGGTGTGAGATATGGGTCCTGTTTCATTTTTCTGCCAGTGGATATCCACTTTTGCCAGCACCATTTATTAAAGTGGCTATTTATGCCCCACTGAATGGACTTTGATCCCTTGTCAAAAACCAGTTGTCTGCAGATGTTGTAGTTGTTGTTAGGTGCCGTCAAATGAGCTCCAACTCATAGCGACCCTATGGGCAACAGAATGAAACACGGCCCAGTCTAGCGTCGGCCTTATGATCGTTGTTACACTTGAACCCATTGTTGCAGCCACCGTGTCAATCCGTCTCATTGAGGGCCTCCTCTTTTTCGCTGACCGTCTACTTTACCAGACATGATGTCCTTCTCCAGGGATTGATCCCTCCTGATAACATCTTCCAAAGTATGTGAGATGAAGTTTTGCCATCCTCGCTTCTAAGGAGCATTCTGGCTGTACTCTTTGCAAGACAGATTTGTTTGTTCTTCTGGCAGTACATGGTTATGTTCAATATTCTTTGCAAACAACATAATTCAAAGGCATCAATTTTTCTTCAGTCTTCCTTATTCCTTGTCCAGATTTCACATGCATATGAGGCAATTGAAAACAGCATGGGTTGGGTCAGGTGCACCTTAGTTCTTTAAGAGACATCCTTGCTTTTTTCTCCGTAGATGGCTGAGCTTAATTCTGAGTTCTCAGTTCTACTCCACTAGTCTATGTGTCTATTGTTGAACCAATACAAGCTGTTTTGATTCCAGTGAATGTGGAGGGTTTTTTTTTTTAATCATGCTTTAGATGAAGGTTTACAGAGCAAATTACCTTCTCATTAAGCAATTAATACACATATTGTTTTGTGATACTGTTTGCCAACCTCATGATGTGTCAACACTCTCTCCTTCTCAACCTTGAGTCCCCTGTTACCAGCTTTCCTGTCGCCACCTGCCTTCTTGTCCTTGCTCCTGAGCCACAGTGCCCATTTATTCTCATCTTGTTTTAAGGGCCTGCCTAATCTATGGCTGAAGGGTGAACCTCAGGAGTCACTTCAGTACTGGGTTAAAAGGGTGACCAGGTACCATACTCCTGGGGTTTCTCCAGTCTCTGTCAGAAGAGTAAATCTGGTCTTTTTTTGTGAGTTAGAATTTTGTTCTACTTTTTTCTCCAGCCTCTGTCCGCTACCCTCTATTGTGATCCCTGACAGAGCCATGGGTGGTGGTAGCAGGGCACCATCAAGTTGTGATGGACTCAGTCTGGTGAAGGCTGTAGCAGTTGTGGTGCATTAGTCCTTTGGACTAATCTTTCCCTTGTGTCTTTGGTTTTCTTCATTTTCCCTTGCTCCAGATGGCATGGGACCAGTAGGGTATCTTAGACGGTCGCTCTGAAGCTTTTAAGACCCCAGACAATACTCACCAAAGTAGGATGTAGAACATTTTCTTTATAAACTATGTTGTGCCAATTGAGCTAGATGTCCCATGAGACCATGGTCCCCAGCCCTCAGCCCAATAATTCGATCCCTCAGGGAGTTTGGATGTGTCTATGAAGCTTCCATGGCCTTGCCTTGATCACGTTGTGCTGACATCCCCAGTGTTGTGTACTGTCTTACACTTCACCAATGTTGCCACTTATCTATCGTGTATTTAGTGTTTTTCCCTCCCCATCCATCCCCTCTCTGGTAACCATCAAAGATTGTTTCTTTCTGTGTGTAAACCTTTTCATGATTTTTTATAATAGTGGTCCTTTTGTGATTGAGTTATTTCACTCAGCATAATGTCCTCCAGATTCATCTATGTTGTGAGATACATAGGTCTTTTACATCCCTGGTTAGATTTATTCCTAGATATTTTATTTTTTTAGGTGGCTATTATAAATGGTATTTCTTTCCTGATTTCCTTTTGGTTGTTCTCTTTATTGGTGTATAGGAATCCAACTGATTTTTGTATGTTTATCTTGTATCCTGCTACTCTTCTGAATCTTTCTATTAGTTCCAGTAATTTTCTTGTGGAACCTTATGGGTTCTCCGTGTATAGTATCATATCATCTGCAAATAGGGACAGTTTTACTCTTCTTTACCAATTTGGATACCCTTTATTTATTTATTTATTTTCGTGCCTTATTGTTCTAGCTAGGACTTCCAGCAGAATGTTAAATAGGAGTGGTGATAAACAGTATCCTTGTCTTGTTCCTGTAGTCAGGGGGAATGTTTTCAGTCTTTCCCTGTGAAGAATGATGCTGACTATTGGTTTTGTATAGATGCCTTTTATTATGTTGTGGAATTTCCCTTCTATTCCTATTTTATTGAGAGTTTTCTCAGGATTGGGTGTTGGACTTTATTGAATGCATTTTCTACATTGATTGACATGGTCATGTGATTTCTTTCCTTTGTTTTATTTCTGTAGTGGATTACGTTGATTGATTTTCTAAGGTTGAACCATCCTTGCATAGCTGTGATGCTGAATTCTATTGGCTAGAATTTTGTGGAGAATTTTTGCATCTGTATTCATGAGAGATATTGGTTTGTAATTTCTTTTTGTGGTGTTCTTGCCTGGTTTTAGTATCAGGGTTATTTATGCTAGGTTCATAGAATGAATTTGGAAGTATGTCTTCCTTTTCTATGTTCTGAAATAGTTTGAGTAGCACAGCTCTTCTCTGAAAGTTTGGCAGAATTCTCCAGTGACATCATCTCGCTCATGTCCTTTTCTTTTTTTTTTTTTTTTTTGGCTGGGAGTTTTTTTTTTAATTACCTTTTCAATCTCTCTCTTACTATGGGTCCGTCTAGATATTTGACCTCGGTTTGTGTTTCTAGAAATTTGTTCATTTCCTCTCAGTTTTCAAATTTTTTGGTATAGAGTTTTTCATTCAAGCCTCCAGTTGCAATATTGAAGGATTCTATGGGGGAAAATATTAAATGATGCATAAAGCATTGACAGAAGATGGAAGGAATACACAGAGTCTCTACCAAAAAAAATTGGTCACTGTCCATCCATCTCAGGAGGTAGCACATGATCAGGAACCGATAGTACTCAAGGAAGAGCTCCAAGCTGCACTGAAGGCGTTGGTGAAAAACAAGGCTCCAGGAATTGACAGAAAACCAACTGAGATGTTTCAACAAACAGATGCAGTACTAGACGTGCTCAGCTGCTTATGCAAAAAGTATTTAGAAGACAGCTACCTGGCCAACTGACTGGAAAAGATCCATATTTATGCCTATTCCAAAGAAAGGTGATCCAACCAAATTCTGAAATTATCCAACAGTATTATTAATATCACACACAAGTAAAATTTTGCTGAAGATCATGCAAAAGTGGCTGCAGCAGTACATCAACAGTGAAGTGCCAGACATTCAAGCCAGATTAAGAAGAGGAAGTGAAACAAGGGTTATCACTGTTGATGTCAGATGGATCCTGGCTGAAAGCAGAGAATACCAGAAAGATGCTTACTTGTGTTTTGTTGACTATGCAAAGGCATTCAACTGTGTGGATCATAACAAATTATGGATAACACTGGGAGGAATAGAAATTCCACAACACTTAATTGTACTCATGAGGAACCTGTACATGTCAAGAGGCAGTTGTTCGAACAGAACAAGGGGATGCTGCCTGGTTTAAAATCAGGAAAGGTGTGTGTCAGGGTTGTATCCTTTCACTACGCTTACTCAATCTGTATGCTGAGCAAATAATCTGAGAAGCTGGACTATATGAAGAAGAATAGGGAATCAGGATTGGTGGAAGACTCATTAACAACCTGTGGTATGCGGATGATACAACCTTGCTTGCTGAAAGTGAAAAGGACTTGAAGCACTTACTGATGAAGATCAAATACTACAGACTTCAGTATGGATTACACTTCAACATAAAGAAAACAAAAATCCTCACAACTGGACAATAAGCAACATCATGATAAACGGAGAAAAGATCGAAGTTATCAAGGATTTCATTTTATTTGGATCCACAACAAATGCCCATGGAAGCAGCAGTCAGGAAATCAAATGACACATTGCAAAGGGCGAATCTGCTGTAAGAGACTTCTTTAAAGTGTTCAAAAGCATAGATGTCACCTTGAAGACTAAGTTGCACCAAACCCAAGCCATGTTGTTTTCAGTCACCTCATATGCATGGGAAAACTGGACAATGAATAAGGAAGACCGAAGAACAGCTGACGCCTTTGAATTGTGGACTGCCAGAAGAACGAACAAATCTATCTTGGAAGAAGTACAGCCAGATTGCTCCTTAGAAACAAGGAGAGTGACACTTGTCTCAAGTACTTTGGACACATTAACAGAAGGAACCAGTCCCTGGTTGATAAAATAGAAGGTCATCAAAAAAGATGAAGACCCTCAACAAGATGGATTGACACAGTAGCTGCAACAATGGGCTCAAGCACAACAATTGTGAGGATGGCCCAGGACCAGGCAGTGTTTTGTTGCGCTGTACATAGGGTCGCTATGAGTTGGAACCAACCCGATGGAACCTAATAACAACAAGTATGATCATAGTATAAATCAACATTTATTTAATATTTCTCAGCAATGTCTTACAGTTTTCAGTATAAAGCTTGAACATATTTCATTAGATTTTTCCTTAGTTATTTAACAGTTTTGATGCTACTGTAAGTGGAATTTTATAATTTTATTCTCCCATATTGTTATTGTTAGTATATAGAAAATCAATTGACTTCTACATATTAACGTTGTCTCCTGCAGCCTCATTAAATTGCTTCTTCTAGAATTTTTAGTAGATTCCATGGAAATGTCTGCAATCATGTTATCTGCAAATGACAGTTTATTTCTTCCTTTTCCATCTTTATGCCTTTTATTTCTTTTCCTACCCTTATTGGGCTAGCTAAGACTTTGTGTAAAATGTTCAGTGGAAGTGGTGAGAGCAAACATCTTTCCTTGTTTCGATCTTAAGGGAAAGCTTTCAGAGCTTCGCTATTTTTGTAGATAGCCTCTATCATGTTGAGAGTTTTATTATGAACAGATGTTGACTTTCATCACATGCTTTTTTGCATCTAATAATATGATGATATAGTTTTTCATATTTATTCTGTTAAGGTGGTCATTAATTTTTTAATACTACAACAGCCTTGCATGGTTGGCATAAACCCCACTTGACCATGATGCAGTATTCTTTATCTGTATCACTGGATTTGATTTGATAATATTTATTTGATGAATTTTGTTATACTCATGAGAGATCTTGCTCTGTAACTGTCTTTTCTTTATATATCTGTCAAATTTTAGTATCACTGTTATGTTGGCTTCTATTCTTGAAATAGTTTATGTAAGATTAGTCTTATTTCTTATTTAAATATTTTCTAGAATTCGCTGTTGAAGATATCTGGACCTGTACCATTCTCTGTGGGATAGTTTTTAATTATCAGTGGTGCTGTTTTAAAATACAGATTGGTTCATGTCACTTCCTTTGCTTAAAGTCTCCAGTGATTTTCCATTCATCCTCCTTAGAATGGCATTCAAGGCCATTGGTGTCTACCCCAGACGTTCCACTATAGCTTACTCTCTCCCAGGCTCCAGCCCTTCCCATCTTCAAGGCTGTACACGCACTGTCTTTGCTATGTGCACTGCCCTGTCTCCATTCTCAACCTGGCAGCCTCAGACTCCTGTGTCAACTCCAGCTTTTACACTCTCTGCTTGCTAATTCCCCAGGCAGAGCTGGTAACTCCCTTCTTGCGCCCAGTGAACTTCCAAAGGTCGCTGCCATTGCACTAGTCACACACACTGTAACTTTTTGGGTGGTGTCCTGAGTATGTGAATCTCTCATATTCCCAACCAGATAAACTAGTTTCCAGGCAGAAATGATCCATCTCAAGGAATTTAAACTTTGACCAATATTTTGATATATGAAAAGCCCTGAGAGAATCTAGACCTAGGAACCCAGGGTATGGTTGTTTTTTTCAACCTGGAAGGAACTCCCCTCTGTCGTAGAATGCAGGTTCTCTTACAAGGGATTTCTCAGATAAGGTGAACTAATATCCTGTGTTATCAGGTAGACAATGGGGTTTATAATCCCAACCAGGGTACTTTTGTGATTGAAAGCAGCCGGTATTAACAACATTGTTGGAATAATAGGCATAAAATAAGGCTTTCTTGGATGATCAGACATATGATCACCCTATACAGTATATTAAACCAGATGATTCCCATTGCTTGGGCCATTTGCTACCTACCTACCATCTTTTCCCAGGTGTTAGTCAGATTTATGTATAAGGGGGGGGGCAGTAGTTGTCTCTCTGCTCTGACACATGAGAGGGGACCAGTTATCCACCTGGCAGCTCTATGTACTCCAACTGGGCATCTCTCTGCCTTACTTATGTTAACGTTTTTGAGTGTGTGTGTGTGTGTGTGCTGCCCAGTTGATTCCAACTCACAGTGACCCTATAGGATGGAGTAGAACTGCTCCATAGGGTTTCCAAGGAGTGGCTGGTGGACTCAAATTGCTGACCTTTTGGTTAGCAGACCATTTGGGGTAGGGGGAGTGAGGAGATAGATGCTACATGAAGTTCAAAAAGCACCCAGGAACTGAAGTAGAAAGAAACAAAGATCTTCCCCCAGAGCTGACAGAGGAGAGCCTTTCCTTAAAGCTGGTGCCCTGAATTTGGACTTCTAGACTCCTGAACTGTGAGAAAATAAATTTCTGTTCGTTAAAGCCACCCATTTGTGATATTTCTGAAACAGCAGCACTGAGAAACAAAGACGGTGTCCTTCTGCCATTTAACAGAGGTATTATTGTTTCTTTAGTGAATTATGTCTCCCAAAAATCTTTGTAATGAGGCTTCAAGAGTCAAGGTCCAAAATGGCTATTATCATGGACAGATGTATTACAAAAACAACCAGCATCATGACACTGCTGGATTTTCTGCTTACCTTATTATAACCTGCTCCGTTACTTTCTGTTTGGACTCAGTCTCTTGTCCCTCACAAATGTAATTTGCAGATTCCTTTAGGGGGAAGTCAGGAGAGAACCCAGAGTGTCTGCTTTGTTGCAATGCATTTTCCTTCTCTTTCAGATCTTTCACTCTGTAGTCTTTGTTGTTTTTTTGACATCCAATGTCTTCAGATATCCTTTTTCATATTTTATCCAAATTTCAAAATGCCTGTCAAGAAGGAAGGTTGGTCTGATAAGGCTACCCCTCCACCACTGTAAGTGGAAGTGTAGCTCTTCTCTTCAAAGGACAAAAAGGGGGGAGAAGATTACAATCTAGCATGAACCAGAAAAATACAAGGGAGACTGAACACCTATTTCCATAATTGGTCATGAAGATTCCACCACTACCTACCGATACCTCTATAGCCTTTACCAAGGCCCTCAGCTGGGCAGAATGTTTCCTGGTGAGGTGGTTCAAACCTTTAGTTTTGAGGGGCCTCAGCCATGGCAGGTGCTGCCTATATGGGTTCCCATTAGTCTCCAGTGACTTTTACTGTTAGGCATAGTGATTACATTCATTCCTGCTGCTACTATAACAAATAACCACAAACATAGTGACTTAAAGCAATATACATTTATGATCTTAGAGTTCTGGAGGCCAGGAGCCCAGGTAACCTTTACAGGGATGTGTTCCTGCAGGAGGGTCTAGGGGAGAATCTGCTTCCTTGCCTTTTCCAGCTTCTAAAGGCTGCCTACATTCCTGCATCACTCTGACCTCTACTTCTGTTATCACCTGTTCTTCGGACTCTGCCTCTCTCGCTTCCCTCTTATAAGGACGCTTGTGATTACATTGGGCTAACTGGGATAATCCAGGATAATCTTCCCATCTCGAGATCCTTAATTTACTCACACCTCCAAAGTCCCTTTGGGATTAACGTAAAATATTCAGAGGAGGAGCCCTGGTGACACAGTTGTTAAGAGCGCAGGCCGCTAACCAAAAGGTCAGCAGTTTCAATCCACCAGCTGTTCCTTGAAAACCCTATGGGGCAATTCTACCCTGTCCTGTAGGGTGGCTGTGAGTCAAAATCGACTCCAGGCAACAGGTTTGGTTTTTTGTTTGGTTGGTGATTGAGACAAGGACATCTTTGGAGGGAGGGACATTTTTCTGCTTACAACAGTGATCTACATGGATGCAAAAGGGAGACTCTTGGATCTTACCCACACCTCTGCCATTCTCCACTGTGTAGTAGCTGACCTTTTGCCCCTTTCTGATCAAAGTCAGTCATTTTGGCCAACAACAATTCCATCTTTGTTAATCTGTGCCCAGATAGTATGAAAAGATGAAATGGCCCCTGAAGGACATATTTCTTCCTTGAATACAAAACTCTCTTCAACAGCAAAGTCCATGGATTCACTACCAAAGTCCACCAAAACAGGAGACAAAGATTTTGAGATTAGGGAAGATTATGAAATCTGTTACCATGACCTCACCCTTGTTTGTAGATCTCTGCATTTTGGCTATGGAAGAAAATATACCTTATCACAAGACAGCACACTAACCCCCCTACACTTGGCAACACCACTGAATCTTTAACAGGCCATTGTATTGACAAAAATACCAACCACTCCGGACTCTGGGATGTACATTAATAATAGTCAATTCCATGAACATCAGCATCTTTCCTCACATACTGTAGTGTGAAATACATTTCTAAATCAGAGATGATGTTCCTTGGGATTTGATAAGTCCATAGATGAACTACCAACAAAAGCATGGCAACAGAGAGAGAAAATCCAAAGTTCAAAAGAGCAATGTTAGGGACAAGGACAAGCAGGTATGGGATATCAAAGCTCAGCAGGCTAAATGGGGGAACCTTGGTAGAAAGGTAGCAGGAGTAAACAGAGAGCTCTGGGAGATAGAACTTGTAGTGTTCAAGCTGGAGTATCATTTTTATCATGATTTCTTTAGGAGACCTAGCTGTATTCTCTGCTAAAGTCTGAGTCAAAGGCTCCATCCTGGAGCCCAACACCTAATGTCCTACAGGTCAACCGTAATACAGAGGCTCATATCCCATCACTTTCTCATCTCCAAAGGAGGACTCACATTTTTCCATCATCTAGACTGCCCTTCCTTTATCTGGTGAACTGTATACATTTTTTAAACTCCTTCTCAGGGGATTCCTATTTGAATTTTTATCCAAGAAGTAAGGATTAACTTTTGCAAGACTGATCCTTTGCTCGCTATCCTCTTCTGGGAAAACTTGAAGTGCCGAGAGCTTCAGGCAATCAACTCTGGGTAGTGACTGGACCATTCTTGAGATTGGGGAGGGGTGGTGCCTCCCAGTCAGCAGTGCTGAGCTGGCACAATCGGGCTAGAGACAAAGTTCCTGCAATTATTGCTATTGTATCCTGACTCCTAGTAACTCCAGGGCAGAACCTGGAACATCTGTACCAATGTGACTTAAAGCCCTGCTTACTAAGGGTCATGGTCACTCTCCTTCAGTTGAGCATCCAGTCCTACTAGACTTTTGTGTTGCCTTAAAATGGGATATCCCCACACCTGCTCCTGCTCCTTCTGAGTCTCCCCCCAGTAAAAGCTGCTGCAACAGGTCTGCTGTGTGCTGCTTGGCCACTGAACTTTGTTTGCTTGACCAAAATCATGTTCACAGAAGGCCTGAGAAAACATTCTTATGCCCATTGCCTTGCTTGGAGATATAGGTAAGGAAAGAGGAAAGGAATTAGGTGGGAGGATCTTGTCTTTGACTTGTTGGTATCCTGAGTACCTTGTTTTCATGGAGCTCATTGCAGTGAACACATATGCTACTGCTAGTCCACTGAAGGTCCGTTTGAATCCTTAAACAGGAAGAATGACTCAACCCGAATAATACCACAGATACAATTTATTTTGGATACAAGCTCATTAGATCTTCATCTTCTAGGGCTACAATTCCAAAGATAGGGAATAGCAAGGAATGGAGTGTGGAGGCGATCTTGCTGTTATACCAAGCATGGGATTCATGGATTCGTGAGAAATCTTCCATGGCTGGTCATCAGACATGCTTAATAAAGATTCAGTCCATCTTTCAGGTGGCCACCAAAGCCACCCTTCAAAAACACAAATTGGATCATGACATTTCCTCTGCCTAAAAACCTCCAAGCATTTACCATTCAATCTCTTTGTCAGGCTGCTCACTGTCCTTTGGACTCTGGCTTGGATGACCCACTATAATTCCTCAAGACACTCCACTTCTAAGCACCATCATCGCTTTCCCACCTCCAAAGGGGAACCCATACTTTTTCCTTCATCCAGACTGCCCTCGCTTTGTCTGATGAACTTTATGCATCCTCTAAGCCTCTTCTCAAATGTTTTCCACTCTGACAACTTTCCCAACTCACCCAGGCAAAGCTAATGATGGCTCTCATTCCTCCTACAGAACCTATTAGAAAACTGTACAAAGCAGTCATCCCATTAGGTTGTAATGATTGATATGGGCTTGTCTCCCGGACCTGGTCGTATTTATTTTTTCATCTCAACTTCACCACAATGCCTGCCTGGCACAGGAAGTACTCAGTAAACTAGGAGTTTCTGTTCCTTTCTCTCCTCCCTCCAGCACTACCCATTTTCCAGGAAGAGTTAAACACTATGCTTGGCCCCTTTGAGGGTCAGAAGTAAAGGAAGAGGATGAGAAATCCTTGGTAATAATCATCCTGTGAATCTAGGGTCATGGTCACTTGTCTCCGTTGGGCCCCTCAAGGCTACCCTGGAATGCAGCTTCTCTTCGTGGGGAGGAACTTAGATACAACAACCGAAGTCCTTCTGCAATTAGCTTCCAGCCCCTTTCTCTTGGAGCAAAGTTCACTGGGGACTTGTCTGCACCCTCGGACAGTTCTTGACTGATTTATACTTACTCGGGTAATAGGAATTTTACAGATATGGCCACACCCATTGCTGCAGCATTTCATTCCCGTGGGACACGATTCATCTCCTGAGAATTCTTCAGCACAAATCCGAAAGACAGTTTTTGGCACCTCTGGACAGACTCCAGGTCTTTCTTGCCTGGAAATATAGAATGGCCTTTTTGAAGCCTGGAAAGGTTACTAAGACAGAGAACTGATGCTGGAGGTCTGAAGCCATTGTATTTGGCACAACTCTAGCCTCTTCTGTTTCTTCCTTCATACTCCTGAATTCTTCCTTCAGCCTTGGCAGCTCCACTCTCACTCTGAAGCCCCTATTTCCGCAGTCTGGCCCTTGGGGGATGTTCTTCTTACTCCAAATGCTGCAGAGTCTCACAGGTAAGAAATCTGCAGTGACATAACTCCCTCCTTTACACCTCTTGTAAAAAGAGATTACATTATCTGTGATCACAGTCCACGATCTCCCCACCCCGACACATGCCTGGGTTCTTTCCGGAGCTACTCCCCTGTAGAGTCCCACGCCCAGAGCATGTCTCCTAATTAGAGGAGAGATCCTTCTCTTTACCCCCATCATCTAACCAGACTCAACCCAATCTAATAAGGAGACTGGGACATGTAGGCTAACCATGCATGATGGTCAGAGGAAATGTGTCTGACCAATACCAAAACTCCACTCTGCAGTGGAGACAGTGTTTGCGTCTGTGGCAAACTATCCCCAGGTCCAAGGCAAGACTCAGCCTTTTCTGCTTTCAGGTAGGATGACCTCAGGACACGCACCTTTGGAAGTAGGTCCGTTAGCACAGACCATCTCCATCCCCAGGGTGATGAAAACCACCAGAACTAAAACTATGCCTGTCTTCATGATAGCGTTTGATATGATGTACACACCGAGCTCAGCTCCAATTTATACGTTCAGTGTCCCTGGAAGGGAGGGTGGGGCAAGAGGCAGTAGAGCAGAAAGAATTTAATAAAAATAACAAGCTATCTAGGCAGTGCCCTGGTTCTAGTGACCTGGTTCCTTTGTTCTACTTCACAACTGGATTCCCTCTGATTAGGGTATTGTTTCTTGGCAATGCAAATGCCAAATATGAGATTCAGGCACACTCTTTAGCACTTTGTTCATTGCTAAATCACTAGTTTTCCTGATATACATATATGTATATCTAGAGAGAGAGAGAGGCAACATGGCACTACAGACAGAAGCACCATGTCGTCCCTTCACAGCAAAGACCCGAAAAACTAAGTAAAACAGAGAAAACGTCAATCCTGGAACCCGAGGCATCAAATGAAGGGATAAAGAGCTCAACCCAGCACCAAATGGAATAAGAAACTGACAGAGAACAGAGAGCAAGGAGAGACACAGAGTGGAGGTCTGCTGTCAGTTAGTGTGGCATGGATTCACCATCTTGGACTTCTCAGCCACCATGAATGGTGAACAGGGAGTATGGGAAGACAGCTTCAAGGAGCTCCCAGCAGGAGACAGAGCACCCAGTAACCAGAAATACACACTTTCCCGCCCCCTCTTTTCTTCCCCCGCTGGGCCTCTGCTGCTTGGCCAGGGAGGTGACAGCTCCTTGCTGCTTGGATTTGCCCTACCCACACCAGCCAGCTCCTTCAGTGCCATTTTTTGGTTGCTATTATTGCCTTTTTTTTTTTTTTTTGCTTCTTTTGGTTTTTTTCTTCTCTCTTTCACCTCCTTCTCTTCCTTTCTATCGAACACCTGGCTCTCTGTGCCATATCCACTCCTTCTTGACAGCCTGGGCAGTGCCTCAGCTGGGGATATACTTCCTTGGTCCACGCCACCATGCTGGTAGGATCCCTGGGGGCATTTGTTTTTTTCTTCTTTCCTTTGTGTTTTTCTTCATTTCTCAGTTTCTCATCTCTCTCTACTTTCCTTCTTTACTGTCTCCTGAATCCCTTGTGCTGTTTGCCACCTCTGCCCCTTCTAGACTGTCTGTGCAGTGCTGGTCGGCATGTGAGCCACTTCTCTGGTTTGCACCACCAAGCCAGTGGGCTCACTTGGGGATTTTTTTTTCTTTTTCTATTTTCTTTTCTTCTTTTCTTATCTCTCTCTACCATCCTTCCCTTCTTTTCTCCTGAGCACCTGGCACTGTGTGTCATCTCCTCTCCTTCTTGATGGGCTGTGCAGTGCCACTTGGCTGGGAAACTGCTCCCAGTGGTTTTCTTTTCTTTCTTTCTTCTTTTTTTTTTTTTCCCTGGGTTTCCTGTCTCTCTCTAACTTCTTTCCTTTCCTTCCTCCCAACCACCTAGCATCTTTTTTTTTTCTTTTTCTTTACTTGGTTTCTTGTCTCTGTATTCCTTCCATTCCTCTCTCCCAACCACCTAACAGAGTGTGCTTTCTCTCTCCTTTTTTTAAATCTATCTTCTTATTTCTCTCTCCCTTCCTTTCTTCCCTTTCTCCTGCCTCCTTAGCTGTTCGTGCTGTATCTCTCCCTTCTTGACATCCTGTGCCTCACTGTCAGGCTAGAAAGCCACCAGCACACAGCTTCCCTGGGTCTGCACCACTCCAATGGCAGGCTCCCTCAGCACTTTTTTTTTTTTCTCTTTTGTCTCCTGTTTCTCTCTCATCTTTCTCTTCTTACCCACATCCATTTAGTTCCACACATCACAACCTCCCCCCTCCCTCCTGCCTATCTGCACCATGTGCTGAGCATCACACACCCGAGCAGCACAGACACAGTCTACAAGAACCTGCCCTGCACTGACTCCCAGCCCTGCCATGTCAGCCCCAGTACGTGCCACAAGTGACCCATCCCAGCCCTACCCCTTCCGCAGAACCTGCCCTGCTGCACCATAGGTGAGTGACTGGCCTTGCCCATTGGACAAGGTGGTGAGAAATATCATGCCCACGGATGAACAAACAACAAAGAACGCCCAGCCCACCTGCTCAGACATAACCAAATAAAACAAAAACGCAGGATGAAGAAAACAAATCTACAATCAATAAATGAAGACAATAACTACTGAATGTCCTGAAGACAGCAGACAACACCAAAACATAAAAGAAAAAGAAAAAAAAAGGACAAGATGGTTCCAGGAGGCATCCAAAACAAAACACCAGATGACCTTCCAGTAGAAGAAAAGGCACTGGAACTACCTGATAAGGAATTCAAATCTCTAATATTCAGAGATATCCAAGAGTTAAAGGCAAAAGCAAACAAAAATGAGGAAAAAATAGAAAAAAATCATGGCGAATACAGACAAAACAGTGGAAGAATTCAGGAAAATAATACAAGAACAAAATCTCAAAATAAATTCACAGCTAGAAATCATACAAAAACAGCAATTAGAAATCCAAAAGATAAACAACAAGATTTCATAAATGGACAGTATCACAGAAGGTTCGAGGAGCAAGTTTGAAACAATGAAAGACAGAATCAGAGAAATACTTGGATACCACTTTGTTTGAGGAAAAATAAGAGGAAAGAATGAAGAAAAATGAATAAACCCTGAGAATTATGTGGGATACAATCAAAAGCAAAAATTTGTCAGTGATCAGAGTTTCAGAACAGGGAGAAAACAGAAAACACAGAGAGGATCATTGAAAAATTGCTAACAGAAAACTTACCTAATACCAAGAAAGATGAAAAGCTGACCTTCCAAGAAGCTCAACAAACCCCATACAGGATAGAAACCAAAAGAAAATCACCAAGGCATATCATAATCACACTCACTAAAACCAAAGACAAAGAAAGAATCCTGAGAGCTCTCAAGAAAAATGAAAAACCACATACAGAGGGCGAACAATAACACTAAGCTCTGATACTCAGCAGAAACCATGCAGACAAGAAGGCATTGGGATGACATATACAAACCTTGAAAGAAAAAGATTGCCAACCAAGAATAATATATCCTGCAAAACTCTCATTCAAATATGATGGTGAAATTAGGACATTTTTAGATAAACAGCAATTAAGGGAATATGTAAAAACCAAATCAAGCTTACGAGAATTACTAAAGGAAGTCCTTCAGTTTGAGAACAAACAACACCAGACAACAGCCTGAATCCAGGACACAAGATCGCACCAGCCAGATACCAACCTAGGAAATGAACTCTCAAGGATAATTCAAAACTAAAAGATTTACAACAGGGAACCAGAGAAGTTAATCTGTAAATGACAACAATGTCAGAACAATAAAAGAGGGAATAAATGGTGTAGGTATACAACTTTCAAATGGAGAGAAGCCGGAGCACAACTGCCAAGAACTTTGTAAATCTAAGCCTGTAGAAGGAGAGGTTTAAAGTTGCTTTCTGATAAAGACTAGAAACCTAAGGCCTTTATGGCCTAGGCCAACTTAATATTGCTTTTGTTTTTTCCTTTCCTGACACTTTTAAAAGGCTGTCAAATCTTTGAGTGAATTTTTTTTTTTTGTTTTTTCCTTTCCTGAAACTTTTAAAAGGCTGTTGAATCTTTGAATGAATTCATGAGGGAATGGTAACAGTCATTCATTGCTTCCAGAGAAGGGAACAGGTGGATCCTTAGGTGATAGAGCTAGGAGGGAGAATTAATTTTTTAGTGGATATACTTTTATGCCTTTTATACAATGTGTCTTGTTACCTATTGTCAAGTGATTAATTTTGAGATATCATTGAGTTCATGATATTAAACTACTTGGTGGGTTCTCATCTGTCAGGAATTCCAACAGCTGGTGTCTCCATAAAACCAGAAAAAAACAGTTGTTGTTGAGGTGATTCTGACTCATGGTGACCCCATGTGTTGTAGAGTGGAACTGCATTCCATAGGGTTTTTCAAGGCTGCAATCTTTCAGAAGCAACCATCAGGACTCTCCTCCAAGGAGTCTCTGAGTGGTGGATCTGAACCACCAACCTTTCAATTAGTAGTCCAGCACTTAACCATTTGCATCGCCCAGGAACTCCTTGGCGTCTCCATACCCATTGCCATCGAGTCCATTCTGACTCATAGAATCCCTGAGACCACATTGTTAAGATAAGACTTATCTTCCTCTGAATTAAAAAAAAAAAAAATGTTTTTTTAAGATTTTTTCTTTTCTTCTGAATTTATGTGTTTTACAACCAGATCATACATCTTAAAATGAAACTATTTGAAAAGTAGAAAAATGCACTCACAACTTTGCCTCCCAATTCCTACATCTTTTTCCATTTTTCCAGCTTCCTAGCTCAGTGGGAACGAACCCAAGAGGAGAGGAGTTTTGAAGAGAGACAGGGTGGAGACAACTGGGAAAAAGAGAGAAGACAAGTCCTGTGGGTCTCTGAAGTAAAGGGTGAGTGAAGAATGCAGCTCACAGCTGCGATGTGCCCACAGGCCCAGCCATCAGGAGGAACTTCATTTCTTTCCTCACCCCCAGCTCAGCTCTCCTCCTTCATCCATGCTTCAGCTTGCTCTGCTCCTGGCCTCCTGGGAGGAAAGTGCCTATCTCAATGTGAACATTAGGGGAAGGTTCTGGGATGGAGTAGTGTAGGGTAGGGAAGGGAGAGAGTTTTCATGATCCAGTACATGAGGAAACAGACTCCCTCTCATCTAGAGCAGGAAATGGGAAGATAGGAGGTGCAACAGAGTAGAAAAACACAGACCTGGCATCCAGAAGTTGCTCCACAAATGGTAGCTCCCATCCCTTGTCCTGCCTCATCTGTTTTGGCTCTGGCTGCCAAAACAACCTGGAGAAACCCCAGTCAGAAAGTTAAGTAAGCAGATACCAGCTCCCTGGCCCCAGGGTAAGAAAAGGAAGTTGTATGAAAAGAGAGAAAAAAAAAGAGTTTATTTCCTAGGTTGGTATCTGGCTGGTGCAATCTTGTGTCCTAGATTCAGGCTGTTGTCTGGTGTTGTTTGTTCTCAAACTGAAGGACTCCCTTTAATAATTCTTATGAGCTTGGTTTGGTTTTTACATATTCCCTTAATTGCTGTTTATCTGGAAATGTCCTAATTTCACCATCATATTTGAGTGAGAGTTTTGCAGGATATATTATTCTTGGTTGGCGATCGTTTTCTTTCAAGGTTTTGTATATGTTATCGCATTGCCTTCTTGCCTGCATGGTTTCTCTGAGTAATCAGAGCTTTGTCATTTTGGGCAATGGGTGAAGTCCCATGTCGCTCCACGAGGAGGATCCCATGGTGTCACATGCAATTTCTTGATGAAGGATAATTTCATGAGGGTGATCAGGCCTTCTGCTGCTTTCCCTGGAAGGAGGCACCTGCTGACCTAGCCTTTGCTGAACTGTTACTCCTTTCCAGTTTGCTCAGGGATAGGGAGGGGTGGGGAAAGGACTCAATTATGGGAGAGGAGACCCAGATTCTGGCCCTAACTCTGCCCTCTCACTGATAATAAAACCAGAGGCAAGTCACGTTTCAGCTCTGAGTTTCATTTGTCAAGTGAAAGGATGGGCCTCTAAGACCTTTCTAGATAAGAATCCAAGTCCTCCCAGAGAACCAGAGGAGTCTCAAGAAGTGGCAAGCTCTCTCTTAACCTGGCTGGTAGTTTTTGTACCCTAAGTAAAGCCTGAGCCCTAATACTCAACTGCTGAAGCAGACTCTCCTCTTGAGAGTGCCTCATCTCATTATAGTTCATCACCTCCAAATGTGTCCACCTCCCCCTGGGCTTTCCCTGCAGGGAAGTTCAGTTCACCTTCTAGAACACACCTTTCTGAGCTGTAGGGGTTGGTCAGAGAGGATCAATGTCAGTGACTCTTCAGTTGGGTGATTGTGTTATTCTCCTTGTGCTGCTGTAATAAATTACCAGTTTGGTAGCTTAAAATAACACATATTTATTCTCCTACAGTTTTGGAAGCTACAAGTCCAAAATCATTTTCAATGGGGCAAAAATCAAGGTGTCAGCAACACCACACACTCTCTGGAGGCTCTAGGGGAAAATCCATTTCTTTGCCATTTCCGGCTTCTAAAATTGCATTCTTGCATTTCTTGGCTTGTGGTCCCTTTCTCCATCTTCAAAGCCAGCACCATGACATCTTGCTTCAGTTGTCACATTGCCTTCTTCTTTTCTGTAGTAAAATCTGCCTCTGCCTCCCTTATATAAAGACGTTTATGATTACATTCAAGATTCCACTGGATAATCCAGGATACTCTTCCCATCTCAAAATCCTTAACTTGATCACATCTGCAGAGTTCATTTTGCCATGTAGGGTAATATTCACAGGTTCTGGGGTGTGGACATTTTGGAGCCCATTATTCCGTCTACCACAGTGATCTACAACTTGTCTCAGGCCTCAGGGTCATCCAGCCTATTGCTATCCCCTCTGTCAGAATAGGGTTATGTATCTTTCTCCAAAGATCATGCCCTAACCTTCCAGGCCACCCCAGTTCCTCCTACTTTCATTCCCTTTAAAACCAAAACCAAACCAGTTGCTCTCGAGTGAATTATGACTCATGACAACCCCATGTGATTTAGAGTAGAACTACACTCCATAAGGTATCAAAGACTGACTTTTTGGAAGCAGATAGCCAGACCTGTCTTCTGAGGCACGTTGGATTCAAACTGCCAATCTCTTGGTTAGCAGTTGAGTGCTTAACTGAGTCACCTAGGAATTCCTCACTCTCTTTCAAAAAAAAAAAATGATGTCATTGAGTTGATTCTGACTCATATCCACCCTACAGGACAGAGTAGAACTGCCCCATAGGGTTTCCAAGGAGAAGCTGGTGGATTTGAACTCCCGACCTTTTGGCTAGCATAAAATCTCCTTTATTTTTTTTTTTTACTGTTGTAGTTTAAGTGAAAGTTTACAATTCAAGTTAGTCTCTCATACAAAAATTTATACATGCGTTGTTATGTGACCCTAATTGCTCTTCCTGTACTGTTACAGCACACTCCTTTCCACCCCTGATTTCCTGTGTCCATTCACCCAGCTCCTGACCCTCTCTGCCTTCCCATCTCACCTCCGGGCAGAAGCTGCCCATTTAGTCTCATGTATCTACTTGAGCTAAGGAGCACAGTCTTCACGAGTATCATTTTATGTCCCATAGTCCAGTCTAATCTTTGTCTGAAGAGTTGGCCTCAGGAATTGTTTTAGTTCTGGGTTAACAGAGAGTCCGGGGGCCATGCTTTCCAGGGTTCCTCCAGTCTCAGTCAGACCATTAAGTCTGGTCTTTTTACTAGAATTTGAGTTCTGCACCCCACCTTTCTCCTGCTCCATCAGGGACTGTCTGTTATGTTTCCTGTCAGGGCAGTCATTGGTGATAGCCAGGCTCCATCTAGTTCTTCTGGTCTTATAATGATGCAGTCTCTGTTTTATGTGGCCCTTTCTGTCTTTTGGGCTAATACTTTCCTTGTATCTTTGGTGTTCTTCATTCTCCTTTACTCCAGGTGGGGTGGGACCAATAGATGCATCTTAGATGGCCGCTCACAAGATTTTAAGACCCCAGACGCCACTCACTGAAGTAGGATGCAGAGCATTTTCTTAATAAACTTTGTTATGCCAATTGACCTAGATGTCCCCTGAAACCTTGGTCCCCAGATTCCCACCCCTGCTACTCTGTCCCTTGAACTGTTTGATTGTATTCAGAAAACTTCTTAGCTTTGGTTTAGTCCAGTTGTGCTGACTTCCCCTGTAGTGTGTGCTGTTCATCCCTTCACCTAAGATAATTCTTATCCACTATCTAGTTAGTGAATAACCCTCACCCTCCCTCCCCACCCTCGTAACCATCAAAGAATGTTTTATTCTGTGTTTAAACTTTTTCTTGAGTTCTTATAACAGTGGTCTTATGCAATATTTATCCTTCTGTGACTGACTAAATTCACTCAGCATAATGCCCTCCGGATTCCTCCATGTTATAAAATGTTTCACTGATTCATTGTTGTTTATTGTTGTGTTGTATTCCATTGTGTGAATATACCATAATTTGTTTATCCATTCATCCATTGATGGGCACCTAGGTTGTTTCCATCTTTTCGCTATCATGAACAGTGAGCAGCCACTCTCTTAACCACCGTCTAGGACAACACTGTTCAATAGAACTTTCTGTGATGACGGAAATGTTCTACATCCACACTGTCCAATATAATAGCCACTAGCCACCTGTGGGTATTGAGCACTTGAAATGTAACTACTATGAGAAAGGCCATTAATTTTTAACTTTATTTAATTTTCTTTCAAAGCTTTATATATGTCATCCCATTGCCTTTTTGCCTGCATGGTTTCTTCTGAGTAGTCTAAGCTTATCCGTATTGATTCTCCTTTGTAGATGACTTTTTGTTTAGCCCTAGCTACTCTTAAAATTCTCTCTTTATCTTTGGTTTTGGCAAGCTTGATTATAATATGTGTTGGTGACTTTCTTTTGGGATCTACCTTATGTGGGGTTCGATGAGCATCTTGGATAGATATTTTCTCATCTTTCATGATATCAGGGAAGTATTCTGCCAACAAATCTTCAACAATTCTGTCTGTATTTTCCATTATCCCCCCTGTTCTGGTACTCCAATCACTAGTAGGTTATTTCTTTTGATAGAGTCCCACATAATTCTTAGGGTTTCTTCATTTTTTTAAATCCTTTTATCTGATTTTCCCTCAGATGAGTTGGTGTCAAGTGCTTTATCTTCAATCTCACTAATTCTGACTTCCATTGCCTCAATTCTGCTCCTCTGACTTTCTAGTAAGTTGTCTAATTCTGACATTTTATTGTTAATCTTCTGGATTTCTGATTGCTGTCTCTCTATGGATTCTTGCAGCCTGTTAAATTTGTCATTATGCTCTTCTCTAATCGTTTTAATTTCCTCTATTGTATGTTCTACGTTTTGATTAGTTTCCTTCCTAATCTTTTGAAGAGTTCTGTATATTAATCTTTTGTATTCTGCCTCTGGTAATTCCAAGAAATTTTCTTCCTGTGGAAAATTTCCCGATCTTTTATTTTGGGGGCTTGCTGAAGCCATCATGGACTCCCTCTTTAAGTGATTTGATATTGACTGTTTTCTCCGAGCCATCGATATTATATTTGTTTATTTTATGTTTGCTTACTGTGTCCTAGCTTCTTGTTTTGTTTTGATATGCCCAAATAGGCTGCTCATGTGAGCTAGTTTGATTATTGGCACTTTTGAAGCTCTAATGTCCTGTCACCAGGTGGTTAGATCTGTTACTAGCTATGTGAGCTCAGGAGTCTGCACACTCCTCCTGTATGCATTCAGTTCAGGTGTCCAGGTGGACAGCCACCAAGTGCTTGGTGCAGGCTCTCACCTACAGTCCTAGACAGGCATGGGTGATTGGTGTGGGCACCAGCATCTGGCTGCAGCAGGGGGACACACTCTGAGCAAGGCAGGGGCTGACGGCTGCCCCTGAGTGTCCAAGATGAAAGCATGTCCCTGTTCCCTACAGCACATAGGTGGGTGGGTTTTGCAGCTGGACTATGAGCACCCAATGCTGTTGGCTGTAAGGACTGGGGGGCATCTCTTATTCTTGGGCCCCTATCACAGGTGGCTAAATGGTATGGATAGAGCCATCAGTCCTCAGGCCCCTGATGTGGGTAGGCGAAGAACCTGCTTAATGGGCAGAGCAGTGTCAAATGTCACAAACCTGCCACTTCACAGCTGAAACAGTTGAAGTTAGACTTCAGGTATATACTCTATTGTACTGCGGTAATGAGGGCCTACACTGTTGAAATGGGCCCACACAAGTCTATGCAGGGGGAAAGGCACTCAAAGTCCATGGATCCCTTATGCCTGTGCCTAGGCAAAGGAGCTGTGCCTACCCTGATTTCCTGGTTTAGGGGAGCCGGCAGATTATTTTTTCCCCTGTTTGGTAATTCATTCACTCTCCTAGGCCGGGAGAATGGCTCAGGGAGTGTGATGGTTCCTACTTCCAGCCCAGTGGACTCAGCAATTGCTGAAGCAGATCTGGGACCCAGTGCAGAGCAGGGAGCAAGGAGGTAAATGGGAGAGAGGTTTTTCCCTAAGGGGGGTGTTTTTGATCCGTGTGGTAGGCCAGACGCAAGTGCTTATCTTTCACCGATTGAGAGCTGCTTCTCACTGGTTCTGGATGGCCAAGTAGAATCTCTATCACTTGGTCTCTCCCAGTGCAGAAAACACCTCCTGAGCACCACTGCTTGCCTGCCTCACCTCTCATCCCTGAGCTGATATGGGCTGAAGGGCTCAGGGTCTTGCCAGGTCAGATCTGGCAACTGCTTGCTGCTTCCAAACCGTCTCTCCCTCCCCCGCCACTCAGTCTGGTTCCTCAACTTTGCCTTTAATGTTCAGAGTTCCTAGATTGTCATATATAATCGATTCACTTGTTTTTTTTTGGGGGGGGGGGTTGTTGTAAGAGGGAGCACCAGAAGCATCTGACTACTCCACCATCTTGGCCCCACCTATCAATTTTTAACTTTATTTAATTTTTTTTAAATCTAATTGAAATTTGAATAGCCATATGTGGTTAGTGGCTAACAAACTGACCAGCTTTACACCAGAAAAGTGAAAACAGAAGCTAAGACTAGGCAGTTTCTTTGCTTCTAGTCTCTCCTCACATCTGCTTGGATCAGCTCTGCCACCTCCCCCCTTTTCTCAGTCCCTGCTGAGTCTGAAGGATGTTTCTACTGGGGCTGTGGGATGATGCGGGTGGCTAACAGCAAGACAAGAAGGAAACTATGTCTGTTGGCCCCAGGAAAGTCCAGGACCCCAGTTCTGCTTTTGCATTGGACCAAGAGCACTCAATTTATTTCAAGGTTGTCCCTTCCTCACTCTCCTGCTGCAACAGGCCACACTTTTGGGAAGCACATAGGTGTGTCACTGGGGAAGGTGCACAGGAAAGGACACTAACCTGGAGTTGTCACTGGCTAAAATCCTGCTCTGTCACACACTTGGAGTGACCTTTGGAGAGTCACTTCCCCATCTCTGGCCTTCGATTTCCATACCACGAGAGGGCTGGACCAGATGCTCTGAGAGGTTCTTCTCTGCTTTAATGGACTATGATCCTATGTCCATGGATTAAGTCTCTATTGTACAAGTAATTATATTTCACAGCCATGGTCCCTCTGATGCATGTCATAGGATGTTCCAGTTGAAGGATTATTATATAGATATGGCTCTAGGTTACTCTTGCAACACTCTAGGACTAAACATATGTTCGTTCTTCTGTCCTCATGATAATGCTTCACATTTGCTTGGGCTTTAGAGAGCTGATCCATTGACTAATTTGATTCTCATGAACCCTGGGAGGGCAAGACACTATTCCCATTTTAAGAGAAAAAGCTGAGGCTCAGGGAGGGAAGGAGAGAAACTTCCAGGTGTCAGGTGCCATGATAGGTGCTTTACATATCACCTCATAATAACCCTTTGAAGTGGATGATATTATCCCCACATTGTTGTTGTTAAGTGCCACTGAGTCAATTTCGACTCATAATGACCCCATGTGACAGGGTAGAACTGCCCCATAGAGTGTTCTAGGCTGGAGTCTTTACGTTAGCAGATCACCAGGTCTTTCTCTTGCAGAGCCACTGAGTGGATTTGAACTGCCAACATCTGAGTGCTTAACCACTGCACCACTTCACAGGTGTGGAAATGGAGGCCCAGTAATGTAAAATGACTTTCCTAAGGTTACACTGATAACAAGTGATGGAGGTCCTCTTTTCTGACTCTGTACTACTCGCTCACCGCTCTGTATTTTCTGCTGCCTCTGTAGACACTTCCCCACAAGATGCTGAAATGATAACCCTAGCACTACGGCTCTCTTTCTTTTCCACATCATCCTTTATGCTCTCCAAGCAGACTTAGCAAGTCATTTCAACTTGCTGAACCTCTATTTCCTCATCTATAAAATTGAAGGGTAACAGTCCCTACTTCATAAGGGTGCTAAAATCCTTGTTGAAATTTTAGGTGAGATCATGTATTTGAGCAGTTAGCCCAGAGCACATGGAAGTAACTCAATAACTACTAATTCTTATTATGCCTGGAAACCGTTATCCCTACTAATGAAAAAAAAAAACCCTTTGCTGTTGAGTCAATTCTGACTTATGGCGACCCCCTGTGTGTCAGAGTAGAACTGCAGTACAAAGGGTTTTCAATGGCTGTGACCTAATGGAAGTAAATTGCCAGGCCTTTCTTCTGTGGCACCTCTGGGTGGATTAGAATTGCCAACCTTTCAGTTAGTAGCCAAGTGCCAAAAGTCTGTGCCACCCAGGGATCTCTTTATACTAATGTTGTTGTTTGCCATTGAATTGATTCCCACTCTGAGCGACCCTATATGACTGAGGATAACTGTTCCATAGGCTTTCCTAGGCTGTAATCTTGACAGGAACAGATTGCCAGGTCTTTCTCCCCCAGAGTGACTGGTGAGTTCGAATCATATACCTTTCCGTTAGCAGCTGAGCCCTTAACCATCACACCAAACAGTACCAGGCAATTCCCTTCACCTCAAGCCAAATTAAAACCACAAAGAAACTGTCTACATTTTTTAAAAAGTTTTATTATGAAATTAAACTACATCACCCATGTATTCTCTGCAATAGTAGAGAAACAGTGTTGGACCGTCCCCATGGGGGACATGTGTCCCCCAGCAAAACAAACAAATAATATCAACATCACCAAATACAATAATACGGCACATAGTGAAGATTAAATTAAGAGAAGGAACAGGGAATGCTGAGAGGAGTCTTGGGCATGGACAAGATGTGTCTCAATGAGAAGTGTCAGGACTCAGGTGTCCTTCCCTGGAGACTTGCTGCTCTCAGGCCTGGAGCGGCTCAGTTCAGTTCCAGGTCATCCATGTACTCCTGGACCCAGGGCTCACTGGGGTTGGCACAGACTTCCCTGCCCCTTTTGGTCTGGAAACTGAGGAATGAGAAGTGGACAGATTAGACTCCCATGGAATCTTTGAGGACATCTGGTACTATTCTTTGCCTAGAGCAGGCATCTCTCTCTACTTGAGGACCACCACTGATGGTTCACATGGAGCAGCTCTAGTGATGGAGGTCCTGGGAGTGGCACTGGAATAAAATTCCCTATAACTTCCACACTTTGGACTTCATTGTGGCTCAGAGGTTGCTCAGATGAGGAATCAGTGAGTCTTGCAATTAATATGGATACATCTCCCCATTCCCTACCGCCCCTAACATCTTCTTTTCTAGCATGATTTAAGAAATCAGTTGACATTTTATGTGACCTTTTTTGACTTTCCCTGGTTTCCTGACTGCTGGTTAACTTTCTTCCAGGAATCCCCTCTTCTTCCTGGCCCTACCCAGCCCCTACAGGACTCAGCAAGCAACCTCATGACCTGTTTCCTCACTGCTCCCTGACACCAGAGCCACAACTCTGACTCTCGCATCCCTGGTGCTTGGTGCCCCATCTCTTCCCAGATAGATGCCATTTCCACTCCTTCTACCTTCACCTTTGCCTCCCAGAGGAGCCCAGGGGTTGATACTCACACCACAGCTGGCTTGGCGCAGAGACTGCTGGTCTCGTAGTAATCAATCACAAAGCTTCGAGTAAGCTTCCGCAGGGTGTAGGAGAAACAGCAGGCAGTAGGAGGGTCTGAGCCCACTAAAAGGAAAGGACTGAGTGAGATCAAAGCACTACACAGGAGATACTCATTTATGAACCTTCCTGTGGATATACCAGAACCACAAATATGTCCCTTGCATACAATCCCACCAATCCTGAGTGGGAGTCTTATTTTGAACAGAGGATCCTCACAGAAGATAATGGAAGAATTCTAAAAGATTGGAACTGCATTGAGTCTCAGAGCTAATGCCCGACTCCCTTCATTTTACAGATGGGGAATCCAAGGCACAGAGAAGTTCAGGGACTTGCTTGAACAAGTACTTAGAAGCAGAGCCAATTCTTCACCCTGACTACTAGCCCCATTCTTTTTCTTTTCTATTGGTTCCTAATTTGTTCTTAAAAAACAAAACAACAGGAACTTGAATATTATTGAATGTCTACTAGAATCTACATTTAACAGCAGACTGTTAGGAATCTTCTAGGTCCCACTGTTGGACCAGCCCCTTCTAGAGAAGTAGACTCTGCATACACCCTGATTCTAGAAATAACAACTAAAGGGTGGACTTACTTGGTGCTGAGAGGGCTGGAGAGCAGAAGGCAGCCACTAGCACGAGGAGAGAGAGGACAGCCACGCAGAACTTCATGGTCTTGGCTGAGGAGAGGATTTCCAGAAGCTGAGCCAGCGGAGCCCAGGAGCTTCAGAACCCAGACTGTGTCCTGTGATGATACTGAGTTGGGAACCCTTCTTTATAGGGACTTTGGATGAAGGTGGGGGCACAAGAGATTGCGTGGAATTTCCAGGGTAGAGATGATGTCATGGGGCCAATAAGGAAACTGAAGCTAGCTGAGAGGGAGGAACTTCTATGGCTTCTCTTCCTCAGGGAGATGTCATCACAGAGGAAAGAGGCAGGAGGCGGAGGGGAAAATAAGTGGGCTGCACCCCAGAGGGAAGTGGTACACCAAAGGCAGTGACTGAGACTGGCGAGAGAATTGCAAACCCCAGAGGAAGGATGAAATGTTCACACCTTCTAGAAGGGCCTTGTAGACAGGAGTCGTGAAGCCACACAAATTTATCTTTAATTGTTGGCTTTTGCTTCCTCGCCTCTTGCTGATTTAACTTTGGCTCATGGAGTTAAAATGTTTTGTTTATGAAGATGCCAACAACAATTCCTTGCGCACACAGGTGAAAGTATAAACCAAGAATACAAGCGACTTGTGTCAGTATGTTTAACCAAATCATTTGCCTCCAAGACTGAGGCCATTTCTAAGTAACAGTCAACAGGGAATAATAACAGATGCCTCTTGAATACACAACCTAAAAAGTGCTCACCTTCTCTAGAGAACCTTCTCTGACCTTCTTCCAACAGAATTATGTATCTTTATGCTCCTGTAGTAGCCCCAAAGCTACTTCCATCATATCACCTATCACATATCTATCTATTTATTTGATTGTTTCCCCCACTAGACAGTGAGCTCTTTCATGCACATACTGTATTATGCTTATCTCTGTAGAGACAGTAGGTGTCCAATAAACGATTGTTTAATAAAAGTCCAAAGGGAGTATGTGTAACATGAATTTAAGATGTGAACGCTGTTTAGTCAAATGAAGGAAGACTGAACTGAGTATTCTAACACTCTATCCAAAATGTGGTTCCACCAGCCGAGAGCAGGTGGTAATCTCTATCTTCCCCCCGCCCTCAACCCAGAGCTCAGTGGTTTTATAATAAGAGATACTATTCTAAGACTCAACACTTTCCAGCTTAGGGGTGTGAAAGGTGACAGCAAGAGTCAGTCATGGTTCCAGGGAACATCATGTGCATACTGAGGGCCACCCCCTCTCTCCTAAGCGGGGAAAGCCCTTCACCTCCCCTCATTCCTGAACTACAGAGGTTTCCCCTTTCCACACTTGTGACTGGCACTGTGCTCGTAACTCTCTTCTGGGCACTTTCACATCTGTTTTGTCATTTTTTTCCTCCCAGTCTCCCCAGGCTGCAGGCAGGACCAATAGTCACAGCAGTAAAATGGCCTTGCAGTACAGAGGTTCTGCTACTCTTTGTTTCCCCTAGCATAGCCATGTCCATGGTTTTATCTGATCCCAAACCATTTTGCTGTTGAACAGATTAGGAAAGCAAAACCTAAAGAGATTAAAAGACTTGGCCAAGGTCACACAGGATGTGTGTTAAGACTCAAGGTCTTCCAACTCCTGGTCCAGAGAGAACTGGACTCACTCTACAGGTATAATCCTCTGAAATCACATATGGGGGGAATCTCTGAAGGTACCAGGCTCTCTGGAGAGATTGCTAAACTGATAAGGGGCAAAAAACAGAGATCATCAGTCTGGATATCCTGACCTCTCCTATAAACACTTGAGCTGAGATTCATGAGTGTCAAGAGTATATTGGTCACTGGGTCCAGGAGCACTAGCCTCTAGGAGGTAGAATTCCCAGAACCAAAGAATTCTTTGGGAGCAAATGTTGACACTGGAAATCCAAAGTGAGCTGGAACACATGGTCATTTTGCCAAGATAATAAATCAAGAAGAGGCAAATCCTATGATTTTTGCCAATATGGTAGCCAAACCCCTCAAGGAAATGGGACCAGAAATTGTGTCAGGGACTGAAGAAAACAATACACAGTTACCCAAAACTCAAAGTTCAAGATGGAGTCTACAGGGCAGCTCACCTGTGACCACCACACTCCACCTTCTGCCAGCCATCACACTCTTCTTAATGTGGAAATGGGCCTTGGTCTATATCCACAGCCTGCTCTCTGCCTATCAGGGGAGGAGGGCAGTGACTTTAGGGAGTGCTAAATTCCTGAAACAAGGGTAAGACCTCACAGTATTTTGTGAGTTCAAGAAAAATTCCAGTATTCCTTATGAAGCTTCTTCCTTCCTTCAAACAGTGCTTTTATATCTGTTCCTAGCCTGTTTCCATGCTGGTCACAGGGAAAATTCCAGCAGAAGAAAATCATTTCAGTAAAGCTTTATTGAGAAGCTACGCTACTCTGTGACAGGGACTGTGTCAAGAACTGGAAGATGGTGGTGGAGTGAAGTGTTAAGAAAGCCTTCCAAAAAGTGTGATGTTTGAATTTTTTAAATATATTTTACATTAGTTTGCTTTCATTTTATAGAAGATATACATACTGCACAAAATTTAGAAAATATAGAAAGGCATAAACAAGAAAATAAAAATTGCCATATCATCATTTTGCACATAATTTTTTATCTTACTATTGTTACTTAGTATTTTTTCTTGAACATATTTCTATGTCATTAAAAACTGAAAAAATATTCAAAAATAGCATTCATAAATGCCTGATATGTCATTGCATGGATACACCAAAATTTTATATCAGAATTTGTATTTAACCATTCTGTTACTTAGGTCACTACATTCAGGTTGTTCTAATTTTTCTCTATTAGAAATCGAGCTGAGACCTGAAGAATAATTAGCCAGGCAGAGCGTAGTAGTGGGGTTAGTCAGTCAAAGAACAATGGACCTGCACATTTAGGGACCAACCAATAGTGCAGAAGGGCCTGGTCTTGGTTTCCAAGAAGACCGATCATGGCAAGAGACGAGGCCAAGGAGGTAAGCAGGAGTTGGGTCACAGAGGGAAGCTTCCATTTTATGCTAGAAACAAGGCAAAGTGTTTGAAGAATTTTAAACAGAGGGAGACAGAGACTCATTTGAGCTTTAACAAAATCACTTTGGATGCTGTGTGATAGGATAGACTGAAGAGAGGCAAAGCTGGAAGGAAAAACAGTTGATACGATATTCATGCAGTTGTAATGGTGAGAAGTGATGATGGCCTGACCTAAGACAGCGGCCGTGGGAATGGGGGGAAGAGGAGACACTTAAAGGATATTTTGAATATAGAATAGAGTCAATGTCTGAACAGATGTGGGAGAAGAGGCGGTGCAGAGTCAAGGGTGACTCCCAGGTTTCTAGTGTGGAAACTTGGTAGGAGGGGACGCTTTTACTGAGCAGAGAACACAGGATGAGGAGAGATTGTGGAGGGAAGGAGGTGATGCAATACCGAGATACGCACATGAATGGCAAAATACTCAAGATAGGAAACAAGGGCCTGGCTGCAGAAAAAAGGGGCTACGTCAACAAGATGCTGTCTCTCCAGGGCTCTCTAGGATGCTAGAAAGGTGACCCCAGGATGTTGTCTGCACCTACTTGAAAGGTTGGGCCAAACCTGGTGCAACCTGACTCTGCAGACCACACCTGAACAAGGAAGGCCAAGGCTGGGCCAAACAAGGACATCATTATCAATAGATCCCTCCATGGAACCACTGCTGCCAAAAGGAGAGAGCTGAGATGGACAACAGAGAAGGTGGAGCTGAAGGGCTAGAAACTGAAAGGAAACCAATCCAGAAGGGCCAGGACATAGGAAGGAGGGTGCACAATGAGGAGGCCAGCACAGCAGCACAAGGTAATGATGGTGGAGCCAGAATTCCCTGGACCCACGGCCAGGATGCTCTGCTGGGCTGAGGTGGGGCTTCAAAGAGAAGCTGGAATGAACCAGAAAGTTGGGAGACGAGTCAGACCCCTCTGTGGTAAAGGGTCCACAGTGTTGCCAGTGTTGCCTACTTTCTGTCTCCACCATCTGAGTTATCTTGGACGGTCCCTCAAAGATCAAGACCTTGACACTCTGGCTTTTGGCCCTTTTCTTCCCATTAGTATTTCAACCCTATAGTAGGACTTTGGTTATAGCACATACTGTTAGTGAATTAATTAATTCATTCATTCAATATTTATTAAGCACCACTATGTGTCAGGACTGTGCTTATTGTTGGTGATACACAGACATGGAATTTACCCTCATCGGTGAAAGTACAAAATTGACCAATTCTGCTGAGATTTCTCAGGATTCAAATTCCATCTGTGTGACTCAGGGCAAGTCATTTCACCTGGGAACATCAGGCTACCACCTAGGACATCTTTAAGTTCCTTCCAACTCAAACTCCCTTATATAATTAATTCAGCGTATGTATACTAAATACATACTATGCATGCAAGTGTATTTAAAGTGTTGAAAAGCAAAAATGTCACCTTGAAGATTAAGGTTGCCTGTCCTAAGCCATGATATTTTCAATCGCCTCACATGCATGTGAAAGCTGCACAATGAATAAGGAAGACGGAAGAACTGCCGCCTTTGAATTGTGGTGTTGGCGAAGAATATTGAATGCACCACGGACTGCCAAAAGAACAAACAAATCTGTCTTGGAAGAAGTACAACCAGAATGCTCCCTACAAGCAAGGATGGAGAGACTACATCTCACATACTTTGGTCATGTTGTCAGGAGGGATCAGTCCCTGGAGAAGGACATCATGCTTGGCAAAGTACAGGGTCAGGGAAAAAGAGGAAGACCCACAACTAGATGTATTGACACAGTAGCTGCAACCATGGGCTCAAGTGTAACAACAACGGTGAGCATGGCACAGCGCTGGACAGTGTTTCGTTCCGTGGTGCATAGGGTCACTATGAGTTGGAACTGACTTGAGGGCACCTAACAACAACAACCTGCATACAATTATGTTATCTTCCAACCTAAGCAAAACACATATGACAAAAGGCTGTTTCTTGGTTTGGAGACTGATATGAAAAGTCTTAACATATATAAACAGCAAGATAGAATTATAGGGAGCCCTGGTAAAGCAATGGTTAAGTGCTTGACTGCTAACCAAAAGGTCTACCGTTGAAACCCACCAGGGGCTCCACAGGAGAAAAGACCCAGCCTTTTGCTCCCATAAAGATTACAGCCTAAGAGACCCTACAGAGCAGTCGGTTCTACTCTATCATATAGGGTCACTGTGAGTTGGAATCCCCTGGACAGCACACAACAGCAAAGATAGAATTATTATCATATATTCAATACATCGATTTTATTAAAAAGAGAAAAATTATAGGAAATAGAGACTATGTCAGGAAATTCATCAAGTTATAGTTATCATGTGCTAGGATTTGGGGGTTTTAAATCAACAGGACATGGTCTGAATTTTTGAGGAGAAAAATTGCATGAAGAGTTATAATGCAATGTGGCAAATGCTGTAATCCTAGAGCTAGATAGCAAGATCTATTATTAAAAAGTGACTGAGTCAGCAGTTTCCATTTCCTTCCTCTCACTCTCCCAGACTCACGCTAGCAAGCTCTCTGAAACTGAATCACGAGTATGAAGGGTGTTCCCCGAGAAGTGAGTGGAGGAATACCAACTTGGTATCAATCCAGAGCTGGTGGCAGAGGGGGGTGGTGAGGAGAAGGAGGTATTGTCTCTGATCTAGAGTTTCCAATGAAACAAGTGATAGAGACCCCATCATTTGCAATTGACAGTAAGGAGGGAAGATACCTGGATGCTAGAGCCCCAGTGAAATTTGTCCCAGATCTTCCCTTTGCTTCATCTCCCTCACAACCAGCTGTTAGCAATCATAGGGATGGCAGGCAAACAGAGTCCGTGTGCTTAAAGTAACTCTACAGATGCAGGAAGCACAAGAATTTTCTAGGTGTGGTCTTGCTTTGTGTATGTCTAATTTCCTCCATTATTCTCTGATACCTAACATGTCAATTCTACTCCCTTTTGGAGGAATTTAAGACCTTCTCTGGTGTGGCCCCAATTTAGCTTCATCATCCACATTTTCCCTGACCATTCTGCAGCTATGCTAACCTACTTATTCTCACCACTGAGCAGCTATTTGACACCTCTGTGACTCTGTGTTGGCTAAACCACCACCTTCCACCCTATCTATATGTGTTCCAATCCTGCGTATCTTTCAAGACCCAGCCAAAGTCCTATCATTTCCGTGAAGCCCTTCCTGGTCCTCCTGTGGGAGATCATTTCTCCCTCCTTGTAGCATTGTGAGATTTCATTTATTCCTGTCCTAGGAGTCTTAGCACCTTCTGCTTTCTGCTGTGGTCACTTGTTCACACAGTAACAAGAAATAACAAGTAACAAGAAGAAATTAAAGCTATCGATTATTTCATTCTACTTAGATCAACAATCAACGTCTACGGAAGCAGCAGTCAAAAAATCAAATGATGTATTACATTGGGCTGCAAAAGACCCCTTTAAAGTTTTTAAAAGCAAAGTGTCATTTGATGACTAGGGTGAGCATGGCCCAAGCCATGGCCTTTTCTATCACCCTGCATGAATACAAAAGTTGGACAATGAGAAAGGAAGACAGACGAAGAATTTATACATTTACTGGTGGCAAAGAACATTGACTATACTGTGGCTTGCCAAAAGAATAAGCAGATCAGTCTTAGAAGACATACAAACAGAATGCTCCTTAGAAGCAAGCTTGGTAAGACTTCAGCTTGCATACGTTGGACATATCATCAGGGAAGACCAATCTCTAGAAAAGGGCATCACAATTGGTAAAGGAGAGGGTCAGCGAAAACAAGGGAAACCCTCAATGAGATGGTTTGACACAGTAACAACAATAATGGACTGCAACATACCAGTACTGATGAAGATGGCTCAGGGCTGTGCAACATTTTATTGTGTTGTACGTAAGATCTCTATGAGTCAGAGCTGACTCCAAGGCAACTAACTACCGCGACAACACCTGTCCCTAGGACATCTAAAGGCCAAAGGCTAGTAAAAAATTTAAAAAACTAAATCATTATAAATGAAATGTATGCTTATTAATTTGTGAAAATAAAGTAATAAAGGATGGAAAAAATTCGTATAGATTTGGCTAAGGAAGTAGACCCTTCCACACCTCTGAATTTAGGAATTCAAAGAATAAGAGAAGAAAACCGCTTCAAGTTTGGCATTATTTATGGAAAGACCATATAAGATCCTTAAAATTGTTTAGGGAATGGGAAATCAAGACTTCATTTTAGCAAAGGCCACTGGACAGAAACGTTAGTGTATTTATCATGAATTTCTTTCAAATTAAAATTAAACCACTGACAACAGCCTACTTTTCAACTGGTGATGCTATAAATGTTTTGAAATAAATTTGTTCATAAATGTATGGGCTGACCAGGAAGGTAATACCCTGTCACTAACTAAGATGAGAAAAATTCAGGAAAAGAGAAAAACAAGGGCACTAATCACCCACAGACATATCACACAAACAGAAGCACATTTAATGTGTTTGGCCATTTATTTCCAATGCTTTTTATTTTTTCTATGCCTGTTGTTGTTGTTGTTAGGTACTATCAGGTTGGTTCCGACTCATAGCAACCCTGTGTACAACAGAATGAAACACTGCGTGGTCCTCTGCCATCCTCACAATCCTTGCTATATTTGAGCCCATTGTTGCAGCCACTGTGTCAATCCACCTCCTTGAGAGTCGTCCTCTTTTCTCTGACCCTCTGCTTTACCAAGTGTCTTAGCCATTTAGTGCTGGTTTAACAGATGTACCACAAGTGGATGGTTTTAACAAAGAGAAGTTTATTTCCTTACAGTAAAGTAGGCTAAAAGTCCAAATTCAGGGTGTCAGCTCCAGGGGAAGGCTTTCTCTCTCTTGACCTTCTCATCAGTGTTCCCCCGGACTAGGAGCTTCTTGGCACAGGGACTCCGGTCCAAAGGATGCGCTCTGCTCCTGGCACTGCTTTCTTGATGGTGTGAGGTCTCCCCATCTCACTGCTCACTTCTGTCTTTTATATCTCAAGAGATTGCCTCAGGACACAATCCAGTCTTGTAGATCAGGTCCTGCCTGACTAACACAACTGCCACCCATCCTCCGTCATTAACTTCCTAGAGGCAGGATTTACAACATGCAGGAAAATCACACAGTACCAGGAATCATGGCCTAGCCAAACTGATACACACATTTTGGGGGGGACATAATTCAAACCACGACACCAAGCATGACTGGGACTTCAGGGACTGGTCCCTCCTGATAACATGTCCAAAGTAAGTGAGACGAAGTCTCACCATCCTCACTAATGAGCATTCTGGCTGTACTTCTTCCAAGACAGATTTATTTGTTCTTCTGGCAGTTCGTGGTGTATTCAATATTCTTCGCCAGCACCATAGTTCAAAGGCATCAACTCTTCTTTAGTCTTCCTTATTCATTGTTCAGCTTTCACATGCATGTGAGGCGATTGAAAATATCATGGCTTGGGTCAGGTGCACCTTAGTCCTTAAAGTGACATCTTTGCTTTTTAACACTTTAAAGAGGTGTTTTGCAGCAGATTTCCCCAATGACTACTGCTTCCATGGGTGTTGATTGTGGATCCAAGTAAAATAAAATCCCTGACAACTTCACTATTTTCTTCATTTATCATGATATTGCTTATTGGTCTGGTTGTGAGGATTTTTGTTTTCTTTATATTGAGGTGTAATCCATACTGAAGGCTGTGGTTTTTGATCTTCATCAATAAGTGCTTCAAGTCCTCTTCACTTTCAGCAACGAAGTTGGTGTCATCTACGTATCGAAGGCTGTTAATGAGTCTTCCACCAATCCTGATGCCCCATTCTTCTTCAAATAGTCCAGCTTCTCAGATTATTTGCTCAGCATACAAATTGCATAAGTATGGTGAAAGAATACAACCCTGACGCACACCTTTCCCGGCTTTAAACCACGCAGTATCCCCTTGTTCTGTTTGAACAACTGCCTCTTGATCTATGCACAGGTTCCACGTGAGCATAGTTAATTGTTCTGGAATTCCCATTCTTCATAATGTTATCTATAATTTGTTATGATCCACACAGTTGAATGCCTTTGCATAGTCAATAAAACACAGGTAGACATCTTTCTGGTAGTCTCTGTTTTCAGCCAAGATCTGTCTGACACCAGCAAAGATATCCCTTGTTCCATGTCTTCTTCTGAATCTGGCTTGAACTTCTGGCAGTTCCCTGTTGATGTGTTGCTGCAACTGTGCATAGGGTTTAAAAAAATCTATATGGTTACAATATTTGTCTGTGTGTGTGTGTGTGTGTGTGTGTGTGTGTGTGTATCTCCATGGGAGTCCCTGGGTAATGCTTACCTGCTAACTGAAAGGTTGGAAGTTTGAGTCCACCCAGAGGTGGCTTGAAGGCCTGGCAATCTACTTCCAAAAAATCAGTCGTTGAAAACCCTCTGGAGAACAGTTCTACTCTGGCACACATGCGGTTGCCATGAGTCAGAGTCAACTCAATGGCAGCTGGAATATATCTATGTGTATGTACACATATGTATTTGTAGAATTCTTCCTCTTGTATAACTTGTACAATCTTCCATCTTGCTTTTTTAAATAATTTATGCTATGAGTATATTTATGCCATTCACTTCATTAATTTTAAGAGCTTAATTATAAACAATCTGGTGGATATAGAGTAATTGGCTTTATCATTCCTTGACAGAGGAAAATTTAGGTTTCCATATTTTAGAGTTATAAATGAAACTGGGTCAGATGTCTTTGTGTTTGAAGATGCCTCTGTATATGGGTTTGTTTCCATAGAAATTTTTCCTAGAAAGGTTTCTTTTAGGTCAGCGGGTGCAAATATTTTTGGGCTCCTGATACATATGAACATCCATGTCTAATATTTTTATCATTATGATCCTCAACCAATGCTTAACCCAGTGCCCCTAGTCACTCAGTGACTGTTTGATGAATGAATGAATGACTGAAACATGACTTTCTTCCTGTTCCTCTAGCATGGGATTCCCAACCCAGTGCCTTCCATCTAGGGAAGGCTTTGGCCATGCCGCACAGCACCATCACATCTGCCCCCTCCATGTGGTTAGAGCGGTTGAGGAAGCACAGAAGTTTCAGCTCTGAGAGAAGAAAAGAGACTGGAGAGTTCATGAATAGATCAGTGCTTATGAGAAGGGTCTGGCTAAGAATAGCCCTGGATTGACACACACCCCTTCCCTCCCACTCACAAGCAAAATTTCCCTAAAAGAAACCAGAACAAGTTATGACTGGAGGCCTGAGACTTCTAGCTCAGAGATGCTATTCTTGGATATCCTGAGCCCTGTGGTCTCCTGGGGCCCTGCGTTGCACAACACTCAGTTTGACAGCACCGCTATGCTTAAAAATTTCCTCCCTTGCACCCAATTTCCATTTCCCCATTAGCCAGGGTTGCCTATAAAGAGAAGAGGAGATGGCTTCAGACTCCAGAAGGAGCCAGTGGTAGTGAATAGACCAGTCCCAACTCCACTCTGCTGATACTCGGACCCACTCTCCTGTCCCTGCTCAGCACCATGAAGGTCCCTGTGGCTGCCCTTGCCCTCCTCCTCTGCATCGTGGCCCCCTGTGCCCAGGTCTTCTCTTCACCAGGTGAGTCTGTGTGTTCTTTCAGCTGTCTCCCTCCCTGGCCACAGCGAGACCACATCAATCTTTACTTGAGGCTTGACTGCCCCAAGAGAAACTAGAAAACTTCTTAAAGGGTTACAGAACATCTCAGTCTGTTTGTTCAACGCTTTTATTTTCATCGTTATAAGGGGGTCTTAGCACAAAGTCTGCCTAGAATAAGCCGATGACAGTCACTCAATTCTTACCAATCACACTATGAATGAAAGGGGAGGATGGGGTGGTGGAGACGGTGTCCTGGCTTATATCGGAGCAAACAAGTCACAAACACAGTTCCATATTGAAAATAAATTACAAAAATTAAATAGTATAAATAAATTAAAGTTAAGTTAACAAGAGTCACAGAGTGTGGTCCTGAGGATCAGGGTGGGGTAGAGGAGTTACAGTCCCATTTTACAGATAGCAAAATGGCACCCTAAATAAATGAGTTTTGCAAGGAGCAGAATCCAGGATTGCTTACTTCCTAGTGGTGTCATCCATCCACTAATTGGCCCTAGGTCTTCCCAAGAGTTCTGTCCCTTGAGTGTCTTATGAGAGATGCCCAAGGTTTCTCTTTGGCTGGGGTATGACCTATGACCTCTTGACTCTGATAAAATTCCCTGAATGGAAATGAGATAAGAGAATATTCTACTTGGATATCTGGATCACATAAAGAGCCAAAATAAAGTCAAAAGGAGTGAAAAAAAAAAGAGAAAGAAGAATACAGACAGAAACAAAGGAAGAATAAGGGACGTTTCAGGGAAAAAAGGCCTAAATGCCTTCCACGGACCTCATACCGCAACCCCAATCCTTGAACGAGGCCATCTTCCCCGGTGTCTTCCTCACCCTGTCAGGGGTCAGGAGAAGCTGCCTTGCCTTTTCTTCTGAACTGTGACTCAGGCTCATTCTGCTCCTTCTTCCACAGTTGGTGCCGACACTCCGACGGCCTGCTGCTTCTCCTATGCCCTCCGGCAGATTCCGCGCCGATTTATAGCTGACTATTATGAGACCAGCAGTCAGTGCTCCAAGCCTGGCATCATGTAAGTACTAGTCTTCCTGTCCACTTCTGGGGGGTCAAGGGAAGGCCTGGGGTGGGGAGCATCTCCAAGGGTACACAAAAACCAGAGGAGCCATCTGAGAAAGCTCAGCCTTCTAGGAGTCTAGAAAATGTGCAGGACAAAGCCAGTCTCTGAGGTGGTCCTGATCTGGCCAGGGACTTACAGAGTTAGGGAGGGCTGCCCCAGCCCAGGGGGAAGAGGGGGACGAAGGAGGCAGCAGCTGGAGCCTCTAAGGAGCCCCCAAGAGCCTCTGAGAGAAGCTTCTAGACTGAAATAGGCAGAGGATCCCTGAGAAAGTGGGCAGGCACTGTGCTGCCCAGGACAGATAAGGATGAAGGGGCCACAATGGACCCAAGATTCCCCTGCTGAATTCCTCGTGTTTAATCTTTCCACCTCTCTCCACAGCTTCCTAACCAAAAGAAACCGGCAGGTCTGTGCCAACCCCAGTGAGGCCTGGGTCCAGGAATATGTCACTGACCTGGAACTGAGTGTTGCAAGGAGCCCAGTGACCTCTGTGGACAGACTGGAGAGAAGGGCCTGAACCTCAGAAACATCCCTGTAACCTCCACAGCTACCTCTCCTACCACCGGCGTATCTACGGAAAATGGCACCTATGGCAATTAGTTTTAAATTGCTGAATGATCTCTCACAGCTGGTAGCAGAAACTGTGATGGCCAATAGATACTTCTCATTGGCGCCAGTCCACCCCCAAGTGGCACCCAGAGCATGCGCCTTACCTGCCATACCTTAGATACACCTCTGCTATGGCTAATGGCCAAACAACCACACTCTGTGACTCTTGTTAACTTTTAATTTATTTATACTATTTAATTTTTGTAATTTATTTTCAATATGGAACTGTGTTTGTGACTTGTTTGCTCCCATATAAACCAGGACACCGTCTCCACCACCCCAACCTCCCCTTTCATTCATAGTGTGATTGGTAAGAATTGAGTGACTGTCATCAGCTTATTCTAGGCAGACATTGTGCCAAAGCCACCAGACTGACAAATAAGCATTGGATGCACTGAATAATAAAGACGTTCTTTTTAAAAAGTAAACCAGCATTGAGTTTGATTTTGTTCTTCTGGCAAAGCCAGAAGAGAATAATAGGCAAAGAATAGGAAGATGTGTGTCTTAGTTTTGGAACTTAATTGTACCATTTACTTGCTGTGTGATCTTGGCCAAATTACTTAACCTCTCTGAGCTCTGGTTAACTCTTCTGTTGTATGGGAATATTAATAGTACTGTAGAGGTCCTGGTGGTGCAGTGGTTAAGAGCTCTTCTGCTAACCAAAAGGTCGGCAGTTTGCTTCTTGGAAACCCTATGGTGTCGCAGAGGCGACTAATTGTCGGGATGGCGAAGACAGTAACCAATGCCGCAACTCTTACAGAGAAGTGGGGCCAGGAGGGTCACTCTGAGGAGTGAACCCCGCTTCAGTCCCAGGAGTTTATTTTATAGTCAATACAGCAAGCAATAAAGCAATTAGCAAAACAATGGGCTTTGGGTGCGGGCAAGGGAGAAGGAATTCAGGTAAACAAGCCTATCAGTAAAGGGATAATAGGTTTGGGAAAACAAATTGTGACAAGTCTCAACATGTTGGGGACAAGTCTCAACATGCTGTGCAGCAAAGAGGCCTGTGGGGGCTGCAGTTGTCTATAGTGCAGCCATGTTTAAATGGCACATATTCCCACACTATGGGGCAGTTCTACTCTGTCCAGCAGTGTTGCTATGAGTCAGAACCGACTTGATGGCAGTAGGTTTGGTTTTTTGGTTTGGTATAGCACCTCTAAGGAGCCCTGGTGGCGCAGTGGTTAAGCACTAGGCTGCTAACCAAAAGGTCGGTGGTTTGAACCCACCAGTGGCTCCATGGGAGAAAAGACCTGGTGATGTGCTTCTGTAAAAATTGCAGCCTTGGAAACCCTGTGGGGCAGTTCTGCCATGTCCTGTAGGGTCACTGTGAGCCAGAATCCACTCAACAGTGATGGGTTTGTTTTTTTTTTTTTAATGCTGTACTATTGCACTGTGAGAATTAAATGGACAATGCATATAAAGCACTCAGCCTAGAATAAGCCTAAAAAAGTTAGCAATTATTATTCAGAAACTTTGATTTATCATAAATATGCGATATGAAATACTCTTCTTAATGATATCCATTCAAGTAGTGAATTTTCCTAGAGCATGCAAATTATGATTTGATTGACAAAATATTCATCTGTTTCAATGTTCTGGAATATGCCTCCAGTGTAAAGTGAAAGTAACCGTGGTAGCCCACCTTCAGTCTCTCTCAACTTCCCTCCATTCCACATTGTCATGGATTGAACTGTGTCCCCCAAAATATGTGTCTATTTGGCTAGACTATGATTTCCAGCATTGTGTGGTTATCCCCCATTTTGTGATCTGATGTAATTATCCTCCATTTTGTTACGTGTTGTAATCCTAAACTGTGACGTTAATGAGGCAGGATTAGGTTGTAATTTATCTTATTCAAATCACCACCTTTACCAGAGTCACCACCCTTGCTTGAGTCACACCTTTTATCTCACAGAGACTGTGCTTTTCACCACTAGCCTAGCCCTCTGGGAGTCTAGTAAATGTGCGGAACACAGTCATTTCAGAGTCTCAGACTAGATCGAGATCCTTGGTCAGCCCCTGCTAGTTCCTAGCTCTCCTCCCTGGGGAATATCCTCCTTAGACACATCTGAGATGTACATTGGGAAGGATCCCTTTCCTGGGGGCTACCTACTTCCTGTCGGTGTGAGTTAAGAGCCTGGGGTTTGCTACAGGCGTTGAGTGGTCAAGGGCTGTTTGGGGCAGGTCTTGTGGTTTCTTTGGCAATATAACTTCCTGCTAATGATCATAGGCTTCTGATTGATTTTTTTCTGATCAATTGCATAGGCTAGATCACCAGAAGCAGAGCTTGTCAAGTCATGCATTCTGCATTTTAACTAGGGTTGCTAACCCAAAGGTTGGCAGTTCCAGTCCACCTAAGGGCACCTCAGAAGAAAGGCCTGTGATCTAGTTCTGAAAAATCAGCCATTCTGAAGACCCTATGGAGCACAGTTTTACTCTGACACACACGGGGTTATCATGAGTCAGAATCAACTCTATGGAATCTGGTTTGGGAATATGAGCTCCCTAGCACAGGCCTCTAGGGTCGCTTTGAGTCAGAATTGACTCGACAGCAACGGGTTTTGTTTAGCACAGGCCTCAATACTATTGCCCGATTAGGGTCCGTGCCCTGGAGCAGTCAAACCAATGAAGCGTACTCCAAGTCAAAAAGAGAGAGAAAGTTTATTAGGAAGTAACACCAACAGATGGCAGAGAAAATATCAATAGGAAAAAGACAAATGCATTATAGTGAAAACATGTTTTTCCTGCCCAGTATCTATATTACAGTCTTCCTGATATCGGAACCCCAAATTTCCTCTGGAAAGCACTCTTCCCTACAATTCTCAGAATTCAAAATTTATGTGGAATTCATCCACATAGGTGGTGTTGCTCTGTTTCCTCCTTGAAACTTCCACCATCCTGAGATATACAGAGATTTGTATCTGCACACTAACTCAAAGAAGCTTGAATAAATAAATCTTGTGGCCCTAAGACTGAAGGGCACAAAGGTGACTCTGGCTTCAGGGAGGTCGGGTATAAATTAATCAGTTTTTCTCTTTCTGATCTCCCTTCCATGTGAAAGGGTCCCAGGATGGCTGCTGGTACCTTCATTGCTATATGAATCCTTGTTCATTTTCATCAGGGAAAAGAGGCTTGCGCCCCCATTGGTTCTTTTGGATTTGACTAACTTAATTCAGGAACACAATTCCTAACCCATCGCTGCAGAGATGGGTTTCACTGGTTTATTTAAATTAATCAAGGCTCATACCTGCATCTGTGGGTTGGATGAATTTCACATAAATTTGAATTCTGAGAACCGTAGAGAAGAGTCGCTTCCCAGAGAAAATTTGGGGTTTCGGTATCAGGAAAACTGTAATATAGATGCTGGGCAGGAAAAACATGTTTTCACTATGATGCGTTTATCTTTTTCGTATTGATCTTTTTTCTTGCCATCTGAGGGGCACTAACCCTTTTCATAGGTCTCTGGGTGGTGCAAACAGTTTGTACTTGGCTGTTAACCGAAAGTTTGGCAGTTCGAATCCACTTAGTGACACGCACAGCCACTGAAAACTACGGAGTACAGTTCTACTCTGAAACACTTGGGGTTACCATGAGTCAGAATCAGCAATGACATAGGTTAACTCTTCTTGTGCGATGAGCATTTCTTCTCCTTTGCTTTCTAACATCAGAAACTATGAGTCCTTCATTTTTAAAAAGATGCTGACATGTGTATTTCCTATTGCCCTATAAATGACTATTGCCAAAATCTGTGGCTGCAATGGAATACCACACAACAATAAAGAAGAACGATGAATTGGTGAAACATCTTATAACATGGAGGAATCTGGAAGGCATTATGCTGAGTGAAATTAGTCAGTCGCAAAAGGACAAATATTTTATGAGACCACTATTATAAGAACTCAAGAAAAGGTTTAAACACAGAAAACATACTTCGATGGTTAAGAGGGTGGAGAGGGAGGGAGATGGCTATTCACTAGCTAGAGAGTAGACAAGAATTATCTTAGGTGAAGGGAAGGACAACACACACTACAGGGGAAGTCAGCACAACTGGACTAAACGAAAGCTAAGAAGTTTCCTGAATACAACCAAACATTTCAAGGGACAGAGTAGCACGGGCGAGGGTCTGGGGACCATGGTTTCAGGGGACATCTAGGTCAACTGGCATAACAAAGTTTATTAAGAAAATGTTCTACATCCCACTTTGGTGAGTGGCGTCTGAGGTCTTAAAAGCTAGCGAGCAGCCATCTAAGATGCGTCAATTTTTCCCAACCCACCTGGAGCAAAGGAGAATGAAGAACACCAAGATATAAGGAAAGTATTAGCGCAAGAGACAGAAAGGACCACATAAACCAGAGACTCCATCAGGTTGAGACCAGAAGAACTAGATGGTGCCTGGCTACCACCAATGACTACCTCAACAGGGAACAGAACAGAAAGTCCCTGATGCAGCAGGAGAAAAGTGGGGCGCAGAACTCAAATTCTAGTAAAGAGACCAGACTTAATGGTTAGATTGAGACTGGAGGGACCCTGAAAGACATGGCCCCCAGACGCTCTGTTAGCCAAAAACTAAAACCATTCCCAAGGCCAACTCTTCAGACAAAGATTAGACTGGACTATGGGACATAAAATGATACTCGTGAAGAGTGTGCTTCTTAGCTCAAGCAGATACATGAGACTAAATGGGCCGTTTCTGTCCAGAGGCAAGATGAGAAGGCAGAGAGGGTCAGGAGCTGGTTAAATGGACACAGGAAATCCAGGGTGGAAAGGAGGAGTGTGCTGTCACAGTATGGGGAGAGCAACTAGGGTCATATAACAACGTATGCATAAAATTTTTGTATGAGAGACTACGTTGAATTATAAAGTTTCACTTAGAGCACTACAATTTAAAAAAAAAAATCTGTGGCTAAAGAGGCATTAAGCTCTTCACAGTGTAAAAGTAACCACCAGAAAGGGGCTACACAGCCACTCCAAAACATACTAAGAAGTGGTAGAACTAGCCCTACCACAATCACCTCCCATCCTCCTTTATATAAGCAGAAGACTAGGGAAGGGGAAAATGAGGGAACTCTCAGGATAATGAGTCATCCATTGAGATTGTCCATACTGGGGGAGAGAAGGGAGTCCTTTAGTGTTGGATGGACAAAGGGGTAGATGACAGAGGATATCACATGCTTGCTTCTTCTATTCCACCGTTTTCCTGGAACGAGTGTCCAGAATTTGGCTATCCTGCCCTGGTGGTGCAATGGTTAAGTGCTACGGCTGCTAACCAAAAAGGTGGGCAGTTTGAAACCTTGGAAACCCTATGGGGCAGTTCTACTCTGTCCTATAGGGTTGCTATGAGTTGGAATCGACTTGATGGCAATGGGTTTGTTTTTGTTGTTGTTGTTGTAATTATATGATATTGACCACACCCCCAGCTACTGGAGTGGGTCCTGATTAGAATAAGACAATGTGCATCTTGAGTTTTTTAAAACTTGTCATTAAAACATAAGCACTTCCCAAGTCATTACATTGTTTCTATAAGGCTGGCTAATATTCAATCAAGTGAACACACCGTAATTTCCTTATCCTTTTCCACATTGTAAGCTATGTAAACTGGGTTTGATTTCAAATTGTTATAAATATGCTGGAGACCGAATGTTCCCATGCATAAACTTTTTCCCACGTGTGAATTTATTTACATAGGAATCCATTCCTAGACTTGGGCTTTCTTGGGCTTTCAAAGGGTAAGAAGCCAGAGCCACCTCTGTAAACTTTTAAGGTTCTTGAGCCATATTAGCTAGCATATCTAACACATCTTTGTGTCCTTTGCTCAGTGTACATTGGAGGCCCTGGATGAATCTGTCTTGAATGAGCATGTATCTGAAAGGCTGGCTCCATTCCCATCACTCCCATAGCTCAGGCTTTGCCGATACCATTCTGTCCATCTGGTGTGGTTCAAGCTGGGTCTTGCTGCTCAAGACTCATGCTATCATCACCATGTCATATCTATGCAGTTAGAACAGCTGTGGAATAACATCAGAAGTTTCTGCTTTGCCCAGGGGAAACTATGACTGCAGAGGTTTAGAGAGATGGAACCAGTGAAGTGTGGTCCCAGGCTGACACAAACATCTCACCTCCTCTTGCTGTGGAAACCACTTCCCCGTTAACAGCCCCAGTCAAGTGAGAAGTTGAACTATTCTTGCAAATACCCCGAACGCTGTGGTTACCCAAGACCCTTCTTGCATGTACAGATCAGCAAGACACTACCGTGCTTAAAATTTCCTCTTTCCTCACCCCCCAGTTTCCATCTTCCCATGGTCCAGGGCTTCCCTGTGAAGAGAAAGGGACGTTGCTGGGAACCCAGAAGGAGCCTGGCAACAGTAAGAGCCCAGCCCCCATCTGCTCTGCCCACATTCTTCAGCCATCACTGTCCTCCTCGCCACACCCTCTGTTCCCAGGCCTCTTCTCATAAGTCTGTCCTCCCTTCTGTCCTTTGCTCTTGTCCTCCCACTCACTGGCTGGGGTCAGGCAATATCACCAAAGTCCTAGGGACAGAGTTACCAAATCAAAAACCCATTGCCATGGAGTCAATTCTGACTCATGGTAACCCCATGTGTTTCAGAGTAGAACTGAGCTCTGTAGGGTTTTCTTGGCTGCAATCTTTAAGGCAGCAGATCACCAGGCCTTTCTTCCACAGTGCCACTGGGTGGGTTCAAACCACCAAACTTTAAAAGTTAGTAGACTAGCACAGACCATTTCACCACGCAGGGACCTGAGGATAGAGATGCCCAGGTAAAACAGAGAACTTCACAAGGGGTTTTCAAAATGCTCCCGGGTATCTGTCCAGGAGATTTTTCTTTCCAAAAAAGTTGGCTTTCTATTTTGTATATCTGGAAGACAGGGTAGGGGTCTGCCCTATTTTGGGAATGGGAAAATCAAGTGGGTTTTCAACAAGAGGCAGAACTGTGTCCCAGTGGTCAGCTGAATAATAAACCCACCTCACCTCTACCCCAGCGCTCCACCCATAGGTGACTTACAGAAATGGTTTCTTGCTGGAAAAAATCTCTTCTTAAACTAGATTAAGTTCCTTAGATAGAACTGGGAAACAGAGGCAGACTGTTCAATGTGCTGCGAGACCAAACCTAAGATTAAACAAGAAAAAGACAGGCAGAGGTGGGGAAAACAGTGCAACAAGAAATTCACAACTTCCTCCCAGTCCTCCTCATCCCCCAGTCCTTACTCCTAAACATTGTCATCTCCGTCTACTTTCTCCTGACTTTAACACTGGGCAGAAGGAGCTGGCTCGCTTGTTCCACTGAAAAATGAAAAATGTTGCCCCTTTGCTCATAGCTGGCGACAGGTCCCCCAAGCATCTGCTGTTTCTTCTGTGCCCTCCGGTGGATCCCTGGTAGATGACTGTTATGAGACCAGCACTCAGAGTTATGTGAGGGCTAGTTCTAGTTCTCTTGAGGGCTAGTCTGGGGACAGGCAGGACATGTAGGGACAGAGCGGCAGGACTTGGAGCAGGGAGCAGCCTGCAAGGGCACCAGCAGTGGATGAGGGCCATCGAGTAAACTCAGACCTCTGGTCCTATCGTGTGGCAGGACACAGGGAGAGGTGCTTCCTCACCTGGCATGGGGCCTGTAGGAAGCCAAGGAGGAGCTGCCCCAGGGAAGATGGAAGAGAGGAGGAGGTAACAGTATGGGGAGGTTGCCTGAGGAGACTCCCTAAGTCATTGAGGAAAGGTTTGGGGATCTGAGGTTGGGGGAGTATTCCTGAGAAAGTGGACAGACCCTGAGCTTCCCAAGGCAGAGAGGGGATGGGGTGGGCAGTGAAGTACCAGGAATTCCCCTGCTAATTTTTTTAACTCAGCTCCTCTCCATAGCTTCCAAAACAAAGAGGCCAGCAGGTCTGCACCAACTCTGCTGAGTCCTGGTCCAGGAGTACATCACTGACCTCGGAGTTGAATCCCTGAGTGACCTGGAAGCAGCGAGAAACCGGTTACTAGGAATCCACTTCTCCTATGGGCTGGTTGCCAAGCAATCACACTATGGGGCTCTTATTGACCTAAATTTTAATTTATTTAGACTATTTAGTTTTTGTAATGTATTTCCATGTGTTGTTAACAGTTTGCTGGGAGAGCTCCCACGTCACTTCGTTGACCACCCTTCCCTCTGCCCCCCTAGTTACACAGGGTGACACACACTCAGTATGAAAGTGATTGGTTGTGTTTAGCTTTTGACACAGTGGCTGCAACAATGGGCTCAAGCACAGCAAAGAGTGTGAGGATGGCGCAGGAACGGGCAGTGTTTTGTTCTGTTGCACGTAGAGTCACTATGAGTCAGACTGACTTGGTGGCACGTAACAACAACAACAGGGGACATTGTACCAAAGCTATCAGCCAACAAATATTTATAAAATGTTATATACTGTTTCTGTGTTCAGCTGTATGAAATTTAAAAAACGTTTTGTCTTGCTTTGTTTTTTTAAAGTAAACCAGCCTTGAAATTTTGGTGATTCTATTGGTTTTGTTTTGTGACAAAGTCCAGGATCTCCAATTGGAAAAAAACAGTAAGGGCAAACAGTAGAAAAATCTGAAGAGAGGAAGTCGGGGGAAAGAAAATGGCAATAATACCTGTATCTACGTATTCATATAAGTTAAAAATGAAATGTTATTTTATAAAACAATGGTTGTTTTATAAAATATTGTACACCTAATGTATAATGTATACCCATACCTGTTGCCGTTGAGTTGATTCTGACTCGTAGCAACCCTATAGGACAGAGCAGAACTGCCCCATAGGGTGTCCAAGTTGCAGCTGATGGATTCGAGCTGCTAACTTTTGGTTAGCAGCTGGGCACTTAACCACTGCACCACCAGGGCTCCATATAACGTATATGCACGAGGTAAATTCGTGATTTAAGTGAACCAAAAAGGAGAAACTTTCTTGATTTATATTCATGCACTCAAGTTTTTTTTCTTCATAAATCAAGCTTTCTTAAGAATTATGCATTGTGCTTTTGAAAAAAACAGTTGCTATTGAGTTGACCCCAACTCATGGCGACCTCACGTGTGTCAGAGTAGAACTGTGCTCCACAGGGTTTTCAATGGATGATTTTTTGGAAGTAGATGGCCAGGCCTTTCTTCTGAGACACCTCTGAGTAGACTCAAACCTTCAGCCTTTCGGTTAGCAGCCAGCCAAGCACATTAACCGTTAACACCACCCAGCTACACCCTGCCTCTTATCTACTGTTTTCTTTTTCCCTGCTCAAATTGACTCAGGCAGATCAACAAGTTCACTGCAAAAACAGATACCCAATTGGAAAATGAGTCACTTTGCTAGAAGAAACTTTCAGTTTTTGTAAGTTCCCCTCTTGAAACCCCTTGACTGGGCTTAAAGAAGATGAGAAGTAATGGCCTTTCCCCAACAAAGGTGGAAGCCACTACGCTAGGCATTTGCAATGCTGACAATTCCCTCTCCTTCCTCTTTCTATATGTAGAATGCCTTGAAAGGATTATCTGGCCCCAGTTGTTGGTGACTTAGTTAAAAATGTAAAGTCCTTACTGGTAATTTAGCCTCAGATTGGGGAAGTAGCCATCATCTGTGGGACAACAGGACATAACCTAATCAAAATTATTTACAAATCAATAATGTAATTGTGGAAGGTATAGTACAGAAGGAAATCTCCAAGGTACTGGCACATAAGAGGAAAGTCCAGATGGTTTCCCAAATTGGGGGGAAAAGATATATGGTGTAATATAAACCACAGACAAATATCTTCACAAATAAAGAAAAATTAATATAAGAAATTCATACACATTTGCTAAATACTTGTTTGGTCATCAACATCTATTCTTTTTCTTTCCCAGTTAAAGGAACTTTGAAACGATCATTTGGAAAATTACCCCGTCTTGTAGTTTGTGAGTCTGCTTCCGTAAAGACTTACAGCCTTGGAAACCCTATGGGGCAGTTCTACTCTGTCCTATAGGGTCGCCATGAGTCGGAATGGACTCGACGACAATGGGTTTGTAGTTTGTGTGGTTTTGAGCCCATCAACAACACTTGTTATAAATATTGATTGACTCAAATGAATCAGTGAATCCATTCCCCTAGACACAATAACTAAGACAGAGGTTCTGTAAAGGGCCAAACAGCAACACTTTAAGTTTTGTTGGTCATACAGTCATTGTCACAACTACTCACTCAACCCTGCTGTTGTAGTGTGAAAACAGCCATAAACCCACTGTCATGGAGTCGATTCCAACTCACAGCGACCCTATAGGACAGAGCAGAACTGCCCCATAGGGTTTCCAAGGAGCGGCTGGTGGATTCGAAATGCCAGCCTTTTGGTTAGCAGCCGAGCTCTTAACCAGTGCACCACCAGGGCTCCAAAAACAGCCATAGCAATACAAAAACCAACAAGCCTGTCCATCTTCCAATAAAACTGTTTTTATAGACACCAAAACTTGAATTTCATACAATTTTCATGTGTTTCAAAATATTCTTCTTTTGATTTTTGTTAGTCATTAAAAAATTCTTAGCTTGTGGGCCATACAAAAATAGACAGTGGGTCAAATTTGGCACACAGGCCATAGCTGGCTGAGCCCTAGGTTAAGAGGTGGACTCCCAACCTAAGATGCACCTATGAAAGTGGATCTGAAGCTCTTCACTCCAGATGCGGAGATACAGACTTTCTCTTCTCTAGCGGAAATAAATAAGGATTCACATTGCACTGGAAGTTTCTGGAAGCTATCCTATCATTAAAGTAACTAGTCATGGATAAAGCTTTCAAATTGGAGGGAGATCAGAAAGTCTGAAAGGAACACAGTTTATGGTAAGACGTAAGGACCACAGGGTCAAGTTTTGCCTGAAGCTAATTCTACCTCTTGAAGCTTCAGTTATGTTAGCTAATAAGTTCCCTTTAAGCCAGAATGAGTCAATTTTTCTGATACTTATAACTAAAAACATAGCTAATTGATACAGACTGCAGTTTTGCAAGTAGCCCATTAAACCTGTTGACATCAAGTCGAGTTCAACTCCTATCAACCCTATAGGACAGGGTAGAACTGCCCCATAGGGTTCCCTAGGCTGTAGTTTTTATGAAAGCAGAGCAATCGCCAGGCTTTTTCTCCTGCGGAGTGGCTGGTGGATTCAAACTGCCAACCTTTCCGTAAACAGCTGGGTGCTTTAACCACTGGACCACCAGGGCTCCTTTTGCAAATAACAGGCCCCCAGAAATGGAATTGACTGAGGGCACAAGCTAAGGTCAAAGTCAGTGAGGACACCTGTATCTAGCACTACTGGTTACCCTCATGGCCTGTTATAAATTTTTACTAGGGCCATCTGCATACCAAGGCTGCATCCAAAAGGAAAACTCAGGAAGTCGGAGATTGCATCATTCAGTAAGGTCCATTGAAACTGGCTTGTCAGATAGCAGAGAAGAAAAATAAAAATAAGAAAGTTTTGTTAACAGGGGTCCTTTCTGCTTGCTGCCTGCAAACGAAGCCATTTAAGAATCCACTAATCTGAAGCTTGCAGGGTTGGAAAAGCAGAATTCTTCACTACAGTCTAAAATGGTGCAAGCAGAAATGGGAAGGTGGAAGACTAGGCAGGCCATAAAAGTGGGGCCCAGAAGCAGCCAGAACCACCCCCCTCCTCAGGTTCCTCCTACTAAATATTTATCTTGTTGACAAAATGAACCATCTGTTTCTTGTGAAGGAGCAGCTGGGATGCAGTCTGAGGCAGGGAGCTAATTATAACATCCACAGCTGAGGCATTGTTTCACCAGCAGAGGGCGATGTGGAGCTAGAAGTCACTAAAATGGCAGAGGGGTGAGGTGGGGAAGGGAATGACCACAGCTCACTGTGCTGGTAGACCCATGTTCCCAAACCCAGTTCTTGAAGCAACACTGTGATTTGACAGTTTTTCTGTTCCTGCTTAACCACCCGTAATGGTTAGTTTTATGAGTCAACTTGGCTAGGCCAGCTATTTAGTCAAACACTAATCTAGGTGTTGCTGTGAAGGTATCCTGTAGATGTGGTTAACATCTACGATCAATTGACTTTGAGTAAAGGAAGTTACCCTTGATAATGTGGATGGGCCTCATCCAATCAGTTAGAAGGCCTTAAGAGCAAAAACTCAGGTTTGCCAGAGAAGAAGAAATTCTGCCTCAAGACCGCAGCATCAATTCCTGCCTGAGTTTCTAGCCTGTCAGACTGTCCTATAGATTTCAGATTTGCCCGCCCACAAAATCACATGAACCAATTCCTTAAAATAAATCTTTATTGCACGCACACAGACACACACACACACGTATATATATATATATACATATATATATATAGGACAGAGCAGAACTGCCCCACAGGGTTTCCAAGGAGCCAATGGTAGATTCAAACTGTCGACCTTTTGGTTAGCAGCCATAGCTCTTAACCACTGTGCCACCAGTGCTCCATATGTATATATGTATGTATATGTGTATCTCCACATGTAGATATGTAAAGCATATATCATTCATATATGTGTGTGTGTGTAAAACCAATATGTACACACACATATATATAACTAATACATACATTGGATGTATCAGAATCCTGACCTGATATACCATCCAGTGTAAGTGACCATAAGAAAATATATTCGAGGCCTTCAAAACAAGGAAGTTGTATTGCTTATGAAACCCCAAGACTGACCAAAGCAGCATAGGACTGAACCTTAGCAGTGATTCTCAAACTTGGCTGCACATTAATAACACCTGGGGAGTTTTAAAATTACTAATGCCCAGCTACTGCCTAACCAAAACAACCCGTTGCCATCAAGTTGATTCTGACTCATAGCAGCCCTATAGGACAAAGTAGAACTGCCCCATAGGTTTCCAAGGAACAGCTGGTGGATTCAAACTGCGGACTTTTGGTTAGCAGTCAAGCTCTTAACCACTACACCACCAAGGCTCCTGCCTAAGTCCAATTAAATTAGTAACTTCAGAGGTGAAGTCCTGACACTGGAGCTTTTAAAAGCTCCCTGAGTGATTCTAATGTGAATTCAAGGTTGAAAAGCGTTTCTGTCCACTTAAGCCAATCCATCCATCCATCCATCCCCAGCAAGAAATATACAGCCTTTATAACAGATATTTCTCCCACAAAGGGTTACCAGATAAAATACAGGATACCCAATCAAATATGAATTTCAGATAAACAGTGTACAATTTCTTGTGTAAGTATGTCCCAAATATTTTATGTGACACATTTATACTAGAAAATCAATCTTGTATTTTCATTTGCTAACTATGGCTACCCTAGTCCCCAAGCTTCACCTCAGATACAGCCATGGAGAACATTCTCCCAGAAAACAGAGTTCAGAACAACAGAGCAGTTGACCAACGTTCACAGTCAACTGCCAGGTAGAGCATCCTTGCTAGACCATGGCTTATATTAGCTAAACCTTAACTAATATAAGCACTTGACACTGAACCCAGCACCTTGTAAGTCCTCAACAAATGTTAGCCATCAATCTGAGGAAAGCTTGATTTATGAAAATGAGCTTATGCTCGTAAATAGACACCACAGTATGCTTCATCTTGGTATTCAGTCAAGTAGAAATTTTTCCTACAGCACATCAGTTATGATTTGTTTATAAAATGAAGTGTCAGTTTCAACTTTCCAGGAAAGTATCTCCAAGGAAAAGTTTGATATCAGTATAAAACCAAACCAAACCTGTTGCACTCAAGTCGATTTTGATAGTTGTACTTAATCCTTTTCCTCTGGTTTCTGTCCTTTTTCATTTTTCCCTGCTCTTCCCCCAGTATTCCTCTCAGCCCATGGTTCCGATTAGTTGGGAAAACAAAATCAATAGTATCATCACCAGGAAAATGTTAGTTTACCTTTTATATCAGTGCCTTCAATATTTCAAAACACAGTGCTGGGAAGAATCATTCAATAAGTATTTGGTGTTTTATATTATTTGGTAAATTTCTGCCAAGAGAAAGCTAATCATGCTCATTGGTCCCCGTATGGAATATGAGAAGATTGAAGGGGAAGGCAGAGGATGTCAAAGAAAACATTTATTACATAACACAATTCAACAGTGGAAATAAATTGCAAATATTAAATAAGATACACAAACTAAAATTAAAGTTAAGGAGGGTCCTAGAGTGTGGCCTAGGGGATGGCAATCCATAGGAGAGGTAGCTTCCGGGGTTGCAGGGTCATTGTCCTGGCTCAGAGGTCTGCTTTCCAATCTGTCCTCAGATGTAACAGCTTCCTCTCAACGCCGTCCTTGCTTCCACTCAGGCATTCAGCTCCAGGTCGGTGATGTATTCCTGAACCCAGGCATCACTGGGGTTGGCACAGATCTGCCAGCCCCTTTTGGTTAGGAAGCTGTGGAGAGGGGGGAAAGGATTAAACACTGAGGAATCCTGGGCCACCGTGGCTCCTCCATCCTTCTCTGACCCAGACATCTCAGGGTCTGTTACATGTTCATAAAATTTCTCCTCAGGATTCTCAGGCCTTCCCTGAGTGTCTCATATTAGGGTCCCCTCAGAAAGCCTACTTCCTGCTGTCATTTTCCCTCCTCTCTTACCTCTACCCAGGAGGAGTTCCTCCAGGACTCTCTGTAGGACCCAGACCAGGTCAGAGAACAATGCAGGGGCCTCCCACTGATGTCCTGCACCGTGATGGACCTCAAAGAGTTGCTCCCTACCCTGAACCCTCCCTGTCTCTTCCCAGGAATAGCAGGAGGACTGGCCCTTACATGACAGCAGGCTTGGAGCACTGGCTGCTGGTCTCATAATAGTCGTTCACAAAATTGCGCTGAATCTGCCGGAAGGTATAGGAGAAGCAGCAGGCAGTAGGGGTGTCGGCACCAACTGTGGAGGAAGGGACAGAATGAGCCTGAGTCACTGTGAGAAATAGGACTGAAAGATCCCAACTCATTGTTCAGAAGAAAAGGCAAGGCAGCTGCTCCTGGTCCCTTCATTTGAGCGTCAGCAAAAATTGCTCAAAGGTGGGAATGTGGAGACAAAGGGATCCAGAAGGCAGTTGGCATTTCTTCTCTTCCTTGACATTTTTATTTCTATGTCTTTCTCTCTTTTAGTGTTTCTCGTTCTCTGCCTATCTTGGTTTTGGATTTCTATGTCTCTCTCTACAGGAAATTTATTTTCTGAAGAACTTACTTGTTCTATTTTTCTTTGGGGAGTTTTATCTGAAATTCATAAGGAAAGCCAAAGTGAGTCTATCATTGATCACATCAGTGGGAGCCAGTTGGACCCAGATTCCACATCTTGTCAAAAATCTCGGTTGGGCCTCCATTTTCCCATCCATAAAATGGGACGTATCCCCACCTTGCCTCCCAGAACTGGAAAATAGGATTGCTAAAATAAAACCCCTTGAGAAGAGAATTTTTGCTCAGGAAAGTCTCTGAAATTCTTGTGAAGTTTCTACTTGGAGGGCCTCAAGCCACAGACTTTGGCACTGTGTCCAAGGCACGGTCAAAGGGTGGGAGACAAGAGCAAAAGGAAGGCAGACAGGAAGACAGACTCACATGAGGCAGAGGATGTCCGGGAGCATAGGGCTGCAGCGAGGAGCAGGACGGCGAGGGAAGCCCCTGGAATCTCCATGATGCTGGGCAGTTAGAGTGGAGCTCACCGGTGGCTAAGTAGAGTTAGGACCTGGAGGCTTGAAACTGTTGGCTCCTTCTGGGGGTCTAAGCCACCTCTTCTCTTTATAGGCACCCTTGGGGCATTAGGAGATGGAAACTTGGGGAGACCAGAGAGGAAAATTTAAAACATGGTGTTGGTGTCATGCTGAGTTGCATACACCAGGAGAACTTTGAGTCACCACATGGGTTCAGGCTCTTTACAAGAATAGGTTGGTTGCTCACTTGATGGGGAAACGGTTTCCACAGTAAGAGGAGGTGAGATGTTTGTGTCACCCTGAGACCGCTTAGCTGGTTCCTTCTCACAAGAACAGACCTGTCAATAAAGTATTTCTCCCACAGAACTGAACCTTCTCATATCCCCAGTGGTTCCAATGACATAGATGAGACATTGGTGATAATACCCTGGAGTTTTGAGAAGTACAACCCAAGGTAAAATCACAGTCCAGATGAAGTGAGTAGAATTGCGGGAGCCTCGACTACCAGGAAAGTGAGACTGAGGTCGGCCTTTCAGACATTGGCTCATTCCTCACACATTCGTTGAGCACCTGAGTTAGCCCAGCTGAGGAATCTAAAAATGGGGGATACCATGAATGAAGAGTCTTAAAATATTCTTACCCTTCAACCAGCAAGGCATTCTGCCAGCGATATGACCTGTATATATATATATAAACACATGTGTGAAGAAAGTTGTATGCACAAAAGTATTTGTCACAGCTTGTTTATAACAATTAAAAGATGAACTACAATTAAATAAATGATGGTATGTTCACCTCTTCTAGTAATAATTAGCCCTTTAAAACTGGACTAGTAAAGAAACTAAAAAATGAAATCCTCTTTCCTCAAAAATCCCATTTCCCTAGAGATTCAGAGTTAACAGTTGGAACACTTACTGTTTTCTTATCGTCAGGTCCAGAGATGGGCATTCCCAGGGTTTGTCTGGCAGCTCGACGATGTCGTCAAGGACTCGGGCTTCTCAAACTATTTCCTCTGCTCCCGTCACCCATCATTTTGTTGACTTTTCTTCTTTGTGCTCTTCACCTTGTGGTAATAAGATGGCTGCTACAGCTCAGGCATCACATTTTCACAGGGTCTCATTCCAAGCCAGGGAGAGAGGAGAGAAAGAGTAATGTTATTGGTGTTTTTAATTCAAATTGTTTTTACATGATTTCTAATATGTGCTGTAGATTGCCCCCCAAAATAGTAACAGCTAATTTTAAAGATGTGTAAAATACAGGAAAGAACAAAAACTGGTTTAGTATCTGGAAGCTGGAAAGGCAGCAGGACAAATGCAAGTAAGGCTTTGTGGGGTTTTCCTCTACATGCTTACCATCCTATTGTGGCATATATGGATTCCGAGGCATAAACTGAGTACAATTTCTTTCCTTGAAGGTAGAAAAAATTCTAACACCCAGACATAACCGCTATTAACATTTTGGTTTATTTCTTTCAAGTGCACTTTTTTCTAGGCTTATGACAGTTCTGTTTGCTTGCTTACTTGCTTTTTTCCTTCTTTTTACTTACTGTGTGTGTGGGTGGGGATACTATTGTAGTCATGAAATAGATGTAGTTTTGTATTTTTTTTCCTTTATACATAACATTGTAAGACTTTTCTCAGTCATCCTAGTGTTTGTAAGAGCTACCTAATTTACTCAACTGTCCCCCTAATGCATTACTATTATCATGTACTGTTGTAGTACATTTGAATTGATTCCAATTTTTAATTGTGATGAATAAACTGTACCAAACATCTATATGCACAAAACTTTCTCCATAAATGGGGTTATTTCCATAGGATATTTTCCTAGCTGTGGATATCCTGGGTCAAAAAATAAAAAAATTTAAGTCTCCTAATCTATATAACCCATTGACTCATTGCCGACGAGTCGATTCTGACTCATAGCAGCCCTATAGGACAGAGTAGAACTGCCCTATACAGTCTCCAAGGAGAACCTGGTGGATTCGAACTGCCGGTCTTTTGGTTAGCAGCCATAGCTCTTAACCACTACGCCCCCAGGGTTTCCACCTAATCTATATAGACACCCCATTACCTGATGCGTGTTCACGTCTATTACCCGGAATCAAGCCCAGTGATGGCATGTTGTAGGGGCTTGTGAATATTTGATGAATGAAACAGTGATTGAAAGGCTCACCTCGCTGCTCTTGTCGTGCCCATAGCCCAGGCTTCCCCAGTTGTGTTCTGTCTACTGACGTCCAGGTTAAACATGGCTTGGGCTACTCAGGACTCTGGGTTACCATCATATATATTACATCTGTACAGTCTAAACACTTGTGAAAAAAATGAGAAACTTCTGCTCTGTGGGAGAGAAAATGTGATGGTGCAGTTCATAGGTAGGTCTTTTCTTGATAGAAGGAATCACCTAAACTTGGCCTCTTGGTAACTGTTATGGATTGAATTGTGTCCCCCAAAAAGATATGTTGAATTCCTAATCCCTGGTACCTGTGAATGTGACCTGGTTTGGAAATAAGGTCTTTGTAGATGTTGCCAGTTAACATGAGGTCATACTGAAGTAGCATGGGTCCTAATCCTAATCCAATTAGTGGTGTCCTTATAAAAGAAGGAAAGACACACATAGGGAAGAAGACCATGTGACAACATAGGCAGAGATTGGACTCATGTGGCTGCAAGCCATGGAAAGCCAAGAATTACTAGGAGTCCCCGGAAGCTAGGAGCGAGGCATAGAACAGATTCTCCCTCAGAACCAACACTGCTGACACTTTGATCTTGAACTTCTAGTCTCTAGAACTATAAGACAATAAGTTTCTGATGTTTTAAACCACCCAGTTTGTGGTGCTTTGTAATGGAAACCAATACAGTGGCTTCCCTCTCACTGGTTATCATTTCCCCTGAGCAAGGTGATGTCATGGTCCTTCTTACCCGGAGTGTGGCCTAAATGTTTCTTGTGCTGCCAGGATGCTGTGACATCACCTTATGTGGTCAGAACTGCTGTATCAGAGCACCAGAAATTCTGCTCTGTGGGAGGAACCATTAATCTGTCCATCTGTACATGTACCTACTGATCTAACACTAGCATCTCATTTCTCACTGTGGAAAACATTTCCACACAACTAGCCCCAACAAGTGAGCAACTGAGCTATTCTTGTACACCCTAAACCCCTGTGTGACCCAAGAAACCTCAGAATGTGCATCTTACAGCATGACACAACTCCACTAGAAACGTCCCCTCTGGTGATCCCCCGCCTCAGGGTCCAGAGTTACCTCTAAAGGGATGGACACGTGGCTTGATCCCAGAAGGATACAGGCAGCAGTAGGTGCCCAGTCCTGTCTTGGCTTTGCCCACAGTCCTCTGCCTGCCTGCTCTAACAAATTCATGGGATGGTAAATCAGGTGTGATGCCAGGAAGAGGAGTCAGGGGAGCCATGAAAAGTAACAAGTTTATTATACTCACAGCTCCCAGAGACAGGGGACACAGCATGCCATGATGCAAGACCACACAGGAATTTGCACTAGAGACAAGGCAGCAACAAGCTGGAATTGTAGGAGAGGGTTTATGTATGGCAAGCAAGGTGCATTAGCTAGGTGCCATGAGCTTCCTGGGGATTGGGCATTTTGAATAATTCTGCAGACTCAGGAGGCATAGGAGTGTCCCTCATTGCTGGGTACCTGGCCCTGGGACAAGGGTGTATAGTGGCCCAGGAGTGAGAACTTGATAAGGGGAGTGGTTGGAGAGTGAACTTAATCAGCTGCTCAAGGAGAATGGACTAGCCTTCAGTCAAGGCCTCAAAGCTAGGTCAAGACAACATTTAAAGAAAATGATATTGCACTTCCCAGCATCTTAGAGGTCTCCATGGCTGCCCTGGCTGACCATTTCCTGACCATGGCCCTCAGCTCACAGATCTTGTCTATACCAAGAGACTCTCTCAACCCTTGTCCTTTCTTCATTTATGAGTTGTTCCTCACACTTTGACCAGGTTCTCAATAGATGGATCCTGATCAAAAGGAGGAAAATATGGAACAGAATTCCAAATTCTTATGGAATTTGTCGTGGATTGAATTGTGTCCCCCAGAAATATCTGTCAACTTGGCTAGAACATAATTCCCACTATTGTCTGCATGATTGTCTACCATTTTATCATCTGATGTGATTTCCCCATACGTAGTAAATGCTATCACTATGATGTAATAAGATCGATTAGCGGCAGTCATGTTGATGAGGTCTACAAGATTAGGTAGTGTCTTAAGTCAATCTCTTTTGAGATATAAAAGAGAGAAGCGAGCAGAGAGACATGGGAACCTCATATCACCAAGAAAGCAGTGCTGGGAGCAAAGTGCGTCCTTTGGACCAGAAGTTCCTGCACTGAGATGCTCCCAGACCAAGGGAAAACTGATGCATCACAAGGACCTTCCTCCAGAGCCAACAGAGAAAGAAACTCTTCTCCTGGTGCTGATGCCCTGAATTTGGACTTGTAGCCTACTAGACTGTGAGAAAATTAATTTATCGTGTTAAAACTATCCACTTGTGATATTTCTGTTACAGCAGCACTAGATGACTAAGGCAGAATTCATCAGCTAAATAATACAGTGGCACATCAAATAAGCAACATCACCCATAAGTACTGTGTTCCTTTAAAAAATTATCTATATGAGACCAAATGGTCAACATTTACCCTAAAACAAAAATGAGAAGGTAAAGGAAGGCAGGGAAACTAGATGAATGGAAATGGAAAAACCAGAATGGAAATAATGAAAATGTTGACACATTATAAAAAATGTAACAAATGTCATTGAACAATGTGTATAGAAATTGTTAAGTGGAAACCTAATTTGCTGTGTAAACTTTCACTGAAAACACAACAAAAAAATTCTTATGGAATCCAGACTTACTGGGCCCATTGAGACTGGAAGAACCCCTGAATCTAATGCCCTGAGACAGTCTTTAAACCCTGAACCAAAACTATTCCCTCAAGTAATCATTAACCCAAACAATGGTTTAGCTCAATTAGTAAAGAATGTTTACATTGTGCATAGCCCTTTTAAAAGAATTACCTATATGAGATAAAACTGACAACAGTAACTCTAAAGCATAGGTGAGAAGTTTAGGGAAGACGGAATCTAATTTAATAATGGTGAAATAATTTGGATAGAGATAATGAATGATGACACAACATGAAGAATGTAACCTATGTCAACGACTTGTACATGTAGGAATGGTTGAATGGGTGTATATTTTGCTGTGAATATTTTCAACAAACAAAATAAATATTTAAATTTTTTTTAAAAAAGATTTGCTCCCGAGTCTCTGAACAGATGTCTAAACCCCATCATTTAAGTCCTATGGCTTGAGAGTTTTTAAGTGAAAGCAAAGAACTTTACAGAAGGTTTCAAAATATTCTGGGATGTTTCCCAAGTAGTTTTATCTACCCCATTCTCTGGATCTAAAAGGCAGGGAAGGGTTAGGACCCATCTTTAGTTGGGAAAATTGAGGCTTAACTCACATATTAACAAGGTGCAGGCATCTGGCCCAGCTGGCTCCCAGGGTGAGCCAAGTGATAGATTGACCTCAATTCTCCTTAGCAGCACCCTTCTTTGGATGATTTACAGAAGATGGTCTCTTGCCATGAAATGTCTTCACAGAACAGATGAACTTCCTCAAAAAGAGATGGAACAAAGGCCACTGTTCAATAGCTATATCCCCTGAAAAGAGAGCCAGAGACTGAAAATAAGACAGAAACAGAGATTAAACATAAAAATTCAGGGTAAAGAAGAAATGCCTGGGAGGTGGGGCCAAGGTGGTGGAGTAGTCAAACGCTTCCTGTGGTCCCTCTTACAACAAAAGCCCGAAAAAACAAGTGAATCGATTATATGTAACAATCGAGGAGCCATGAACATCAAGGACGAAGTTGAGGAGTCTGACTGAGCAGCAGGGAGAGGGAGAGAAAGTTCAGAAGCAGCAAGGATTTGCCTGACTTGATCTGGGCAGCACTCTGCAGGCTAGACTGGCCAGTGCCCTCAGGCTGAGGCAAACAGTAGTCCTTGGGATGCATTTTGCACACCAAGAGAAACCGAGCAGCAGAGAGTTTGTGCAAGCCTGCAGAACCAGGGGAAAGCAGCACTGAATCTGTGAAAGTTAAGTGCAAGCGTCTAACCTACCGTGAAGGATTAAAAACAACCTTCCCCCTTCTGGGAGGTACCTGTCTCCCATTTACCCACACCTTCCCACTCTGCTCCGATCCTGGTCTGGCTTCAGTGATTGCAGCGCCCCCTGGGCTGGAAGTGGAACCCGTCATGCGCCCTGAGCCATTCTCCCAGTTTAGGAGAGGGAAAAAATTAACAAACAGGAAAAAATAATCTGCCGGCTCCCCTAAGCCAGGAACTCAGGGCAGGCACAGCCCTTTGCTTAGGCACAGACGTAAGGCGTCCACTGAACTTTGAACGCCTTTCACTCCTTCCTAAACCTATGTGGGCCCATTTCATCAGCATAGGCCCTCATTAACACTGTACAACATGGTATATATCTGAAGCCTATTTTCAACTGCAACAGCTAAGGGGGAGTGGCAGGTTTGTGGCATTTGACACCACCCTGCCCATTAAGCAGAGTCCTCACCTACCCACATCAAAGGCCTGAGGACTGGTGGCTCCACCCACTGCACCTAGCCACCCACAACATGGGTTCAAGAATAAGTGGAGCCTCCCAGTCCTTACAGCCAACAACACTGGGCACCCAAAGTCTGGCTGCAAAACCCACCCACCTACGTGCTGTAGGGAACAGGGACATGCCTTCCACCTAGGCACTCAGGGGCAACCATCAGCCCCCTACCTTGCTCAGCACATAACCCCCCACTGCAGCCATATACCTGTGCCTACTCCAATCATCCCTACGTAGCTGTGCCCGTCTAGGACTGCAGGTAAAATCCTGCACTACACACTTGGTGAATGATGAGCTGGAAACCTGAGCTGAATCCACACAAGAAAAGTAAATGGACTCCTAGGCTCACATACCTAGTAACAGCTCTAACCACCTGGTGACAAGACGTGACAGCTTCAAATATACCAATAATCAAAGTACCTCTCACGACCAGCCTATTTGGGCATATCAGAACAAAACAAAACAAGCACATAGGACACAGTAAGCAAACATAAAATAAATAAATATAATAGCCTATTGATGGCTCAGAGACAACAGTCAATATCAAATCACATAAAGAGACAGACAATGATGACTTCACTAATCAACCAAAACAAAGAATGAAGAAACCTCCTGGAGGAAGAGAAGGTCTTAGAATTACTGGAGGTAGAATTCAAAAGATGAATACATAGAGCTCTTCAAGAGATCAGGGAGAACAGACAAAATGCAGACCAAGCCAAGGAACACACAGACAAAGCAACAGAGGCACTTAAGAAGGTTATACAGGAGCATAATGACAAATTTAACAGGCTGCAAGAACCCATAGAGAGACAGCAAACTGCAATCCAAAAGATTAACAATAAAATTTCAGAATTAGACAACTCAACAGAAAGTCATAGGAGCAGAATTGAAGCAATGGAAGTCAGAATTAGTGAGACTGAAGATAAAGCACGTGACACCAATTTATTTGAGGAGAAATCAGATAAAAGAATTTTTTTTAAATGCAGAAAACCTAAGAATTATGTGGGACTCTATCAAGAGGAATAACCTCCAAGCGATTGAAGTACCAGAATGAGGTGGGGAGTGGGGGATAACAGAAGATTTGTTGGCAGAAAACTTCCCTGATATCATGAAAGATGAAAAGATATCTATCCAAGAAGCTCATTGAACCCCACATAAGGTAGATCCCAAAAGAAAGTCACCAAGACATATTATAATCAAACTTGCCAAAACCAAAGATAAAGAGAGAATTTTAAGAGCGGCTAGGGATAAATGAAAAGTCATCTACAAAGGAGAGTCAATAAGACAAAGCTCTGAGTACTCAGCAAAACCCATGCAGGTAAGAAAGCAAAAGGATGACATATATAAAGCCTTGAAGGGAAAAAATTGCCAACTAAGAATTATGTATACAGCAAAACTATCTCTCAAATATAATGGCAAAATTAGGGCATTTCCAGATAAACAGAAGTTAAGGGAATTTGTAAAAACCAAACCAAAATTACAAGAAATACTAAAGGGAGTCCTCTGGTTAGAGAATCAATAACATCAGATAACAACCCAAGACTAGAACACAGGACAGAACAACCAAATATCAACCCAGATAGGGAAGTCACAAAAATAAATCAGAGCTAAAACACTGAAAATAGGGAAACAGAGATGTCAATATGTAAAAGATGACAACATAAAAACAAAAAAGAGGGACTAAAAAATGTAGTTACAGATCTTTCATGTGCAGAGGAAGTCAAGACGATATAAAGAAATAAAAGATTGGTTTAAACTTAGAAAAATAAGGGTAAATATTAAGGTAACCACAAAGGAAACTGACAATCCTACATATCAAAATAAAAAACAAGAAAAAACTTAAAAACTCAGCAAAAACAAAATCAACAACAATGAAAAAGATAAAAAGAAAGTATATAAAGAAAAACGATTCAGCACAGAAAATTAAATGGAACAAAGAAAACAGTCAACAACACAAAAAAAGACATCAAAATGACAGCACTAAACTCATACCTATCAAGAATTACACTGAATGTAAATGGACTAAATGCACAATAAAGAGACATAGAGTAGCAGAATGGATTAACAAAACACGATCTGTCCATATGCCACCTACAAGAGACACACTTGAGACATAAAGACACAAACAAACTAAAACTCAAAGGATGGAAAAAAATACATCAAGCAAACAACAATCAAAAAAGAGCAGGAGTGGCAATAGTAATCTCTGACAAAATAGACTTTAAAGCAAAGTCCACAACAAAGGATAAGGAAGGACACTATATAATGATTAAAGGGTCAATACACCAGGAGGACATAACCATAATAAATATTTATGCACCTAATGACAGGGCTCCAAAATACATAAAACAAACTCTAACAGCACTGAAAAGAGAAATAGACAGCTCCACAATAGTAGTAGTAGACATCAACACACCACTTTTGATGAAGGATAGAACATCCAGAAAGAAGCTCAGTACAGACACGGAAGATCTAAATGCCACAATCAACCAACTTGATCTTATAGACATATACAGAACACTCCACCCAACAGCAGCCAAGTATACTTTCTTTTCCAAAGCACATGGAACGTTCTCCAGAATAGACCACATGTTAAGCCACAAAGCAAGCCTTAACAAAACCCAAAACATGGAAATATTACAAAGCATCTTTTCTGATCATAAAGTCATAAAAGTAGAAATCAATAACAGAAAAATCAAGGAAAAAAAATCAAATACATGGAAACAGAACAATATCTTGCTCAAGAACTACTGGGTTATAGAAGAAATCAAGGATGGAATAAATACACAGATTCAAATGAGAATGAAAACACAGCCTACCAGAACCTTTGGGACACAGTGCTCAGAGGTCAGTTTATAGCAATAAATGCACACATCTGAAAAGAAGAAAGGGCAAAAATCAAAACACTAACCCTACAACTCAAACAAATAGAACAAGAGCAGCAAAAGAAGCCCAGGGGCACCAGAAGAAATGAAATAATAAAAATTAGAGCAGAAATGAATGAAATAGAGAATAGGAAAACAATTAAAAGAGTTAACAAGACCCAAAGCTGATTCTTTGAAAATATCAACAAAATCAATAAATTATTGGCCAGACTGACAAAAGAAAAACTGGATAGGAAGCAAATAACCTGAATAAGAAATGAGATGGACAATATCACAACAGATCCATCTGAAATGAAAAGAATCATAATAGAATACTATGAAAAATTGTACTCCAACAAATTTGAAAACCTAGAGAAAATGATCAAATTTCAAGAAAAACACAACCTACATAAACTAACACAAACCGAGGTAGAACAAGTAAATAAACCTATAACAAAAGAAGAGATTGAAGAGCTAATTAAAAAATTCTCAACAACAACAAAAAAAGCCCTGGCCCTGATGGTTTCACTGGAGAATTCCAGCAACCTTTCAGAGTTAACACCAGTACTACTAAAGGTATTTCAGAGCATAGAAAAAGACGGAATACTCCCCAACTCATTCTATGAAGCCAGCATAACACTGATACCAAAATGAGGTAAAGACACCACAAAAAAAGAAAATTAAAGACCTATATCCCTCATGAACATAGATGCAAAAATCCCCAACAAAATTCTAGCCAATAAAATTCAACAACATATCAAAAAAATAATTCACCATGATCAAGTGGTATTCATACCAGGTATACAGGGATGGTTCAACATTAGAAAAACAATCAATGTAATCCATCACATAAATAAAACAAAAGACAAGAACACATAATCTCATCAATCAATGAAGAAAAGGCATTTGACAAACTACAACACCCATTCATGATAAAAACTCTCAGTGAAATAAGATAGAAGGGAAAGTCTTCAACATAATTAAGGGCATTTATACAAAGCCAACAGCCAACAACATCCTAAATAGAGAGAATCTGAAAGCATTCCCCCTGAGAATGGGAACCAGACAAGGATGCCCTTTATCACCACTCTTATGCAACATTGTTCTGGAGGCCCTAGGCAGAGCAATAAGGCAAGAAAAAGAAATAAAGGGCATCCAAATTGGTAAAAAAGAAGTAAAAGTATCCCTATTTGCAGATGATATGATCTTCTACACAGAAAACCCCAAAGAACCTACAAGAAAACCACTGGAACTAATAGAAGATTTCAGCAAAGTTTCAGGATACAAGATAAACATACAAAAATCAGTTGGATTCCTCTACACCAACAAGGAGAACTTCCAAGAGGAAATCACCAAATCAATACCATTTACAATATCCCCCAAGAAGATAAAATACTTAGGAATAAATCTAACCAGAGACAGAAAAGACCTCTACAAAGAAAGCTACAAGACACTACTGCAAGAAACCAAAAGAGATGCACATAAGTGGAAAAACATACCTTGCTCATGGATAGGAAGACTCAACATTGTGAAAATTTCGATTCTACCCAAAGTGATCTACAGATACAATGTCATCCAGATCCAAATTCCAATGGCATTTTTTAATGAGATGGAGAAACAAATCACCAACTTCATATGGAAAGGGAAGAGGCCCTGAATGAGTAAAGCATTCCTGAAGAAGAACAAAGTGGGAGACCTCACACTACCTAATTTTAAAACCTATTATATCACCACAGTAGTCAAAACAGCCTGGTACTGGTACAACAGACATATGGACCAATGGAACAGAAATGAGAATCCAGACGTAAATTCATCCACCTATGAGCAGCTGATCTTTGACAAAGGCCCGAAGTCCATTAATTGGGGAAAAGACAGTCTCTTTAACAAATGGTGCTGGCATAACTGGATATCCATCTGCAAAAAACTGAAGCAAGACCCATACCTCACACCATGTACAAAAACTAACTCAACATGGATCAAAAACCTAAATATAAAATCATGAAAGAAAGAATAGGGACAATGCTAGGAGCCCTGATACATGGCATAAACAGAATACAAAACATAACTACCAATGCACAAACACCAGAAGAGAAACTTGATAACTGGAAGTTCCTAAAAATCAAAAACTTATGCTCATTGAAAGACTTCACCAAAAGAGTAAAAAAGACTACCTACAGACTGGGAAAAAATTTTTGGCTATGACAAATCCAATTAGTGTCTAATCGCTAAAATCTAGAAGACAAATAATTCAACAACAAAAATACAAATAACCCAACTAAAAAACAATGGGTATGATTAAAAAAGGATATGAACAGGCACTTCACCAAAGAAGACATTCAGGCAGCTAACAGACACATGAGGAAATACAATCATTAGCTATTAGAGAAATGGAAATCAAAACTACAATGAGATACCGTATCACCCCAACAAGGCTAGCATTAGTCCAAAAAATACAAAATAACAAATGTTGGAGAGGCTGTGGAGAGACTGGAACACTTACACACTGTTGGTGAAAATGCAAAACGGTACAACCACTTTGGAAATCAATCTGGCACTTCCTTAAAAAGCTGGAAATACAAGTACCATATGATTCAGCAATCCCACTCCTTGGAATATATCCTAGAGAAATAAGGGCCATCACACAAATGGATATATGCACACCCATGTTCACTGAAGCACTGTTCACAATAGCAAAAAGATGGGAACAACCTACGTGCCCATCGACAGACGAATGGATAAAGAAATTACGGTATATGCACACAATGAAATACTACACAACGATAAAGAACAATGACGAATCTGCAAAACCTCTCGCAACGTGGATGAATCTGGAAGGCATTATGCTGAGTGAAGTTAGTCAGTCGTAAAAGGACTAATATTGTATGAGACCACTATTATAAGAACTCAAGAAGAAAACATTCTTGGATGGTTACGAGAGGGAGGAAGGAGGGAGAGGGGAATTCACTAACTAGATAGTAGACAAGAATTATCTTAGGTGAAGGGAAGGACAACACACAACACAGGGGAGGTCAGCACAACTGGACTAAACCAAAAGCTAAGAAGTTTCCTGAACACAACCAAACACTTCGAGGGACAGAGTAGCAGGGACAAGGGTCTGGGGACTTTGTTTCAGGAAACATCTAGGTCAATTGGCATAACAAAGGTTATTAAGAAAATGTTCTCCATCCCACTTTGGTGAGTAGGGTCTGGGGTCTTAAAAGCTTGTGAGCGGCCATCTAAGATGCATCAATTGGTCCCAACCCACCTGGAGCAAAGGTGAATGAAGAACACCAAAGACACAAGGAAAATGTTAGCCCAAGAGACAGAAAGGGCCACATAAACCAGAGACTTCATCAGCCTGAGACCAGAAGAACTAGATGATGCCTGGCTATCACCAATGACCACCTTGACAGGGAACACAACAGAGAGTCCCTGATGGAGCAGGAGAAAAGTAAGGTGCAGAACTCAAATTCTAGAAAAAAGACCAGACTTAATGGTTTGGTTGAGACTGGAGGGACCTCGAAAGACACGGCCCCCAGACTCTGTTAGCCCAAAACTAAAACCATTCCCTAAGCCAACTCTTCAGACAAAGATTAGACTGGACTACAGGGCATAAAATGATATTCATCAAGAGTGTGCTTCTCAGCTCAAGTAGATACATGAGACTAAATGGGCAGCTCCTGTCCAGAGGCGAGATGAGAAGGCAGAGAGTGTCGGGAGCTGGTTGAATGGACATGGGAAATGTGAGGTGGAAAGGAGGAGTGTGCTGTCACAGTACAGAGAGAGCAACTAGGGTCACATAACAATGTATGTATAAATTTTTGTAGAAGAGACTAACTTGAATTGTAAACTTTCACTTAAAGCACAACAATTTAAAAAAAAAAAAGTGTACTTCTTAGTTCCAAGTAGATATATGAGACTAAATGGGCAGCTCCTGTCCGGAGGATGAGAAGGCAGAAAGGGATAGGAGCTGGTTGAAAGGACACAGGAAACCAGGGGTGGAAAGGGGGAGTGTGCTGTCACGGTATGGGGAGAGCAACTAGTGTCACATAACAATATGTGTATAAATTTTTGCATGAGAAATTAACTTGAGCTATAAACTTTCACCTAAAGCATAATAAAAAAAGTATTAAAGCAAACAGTTTTGGGGAACTTACTATGAGCCATGGTCTTTGCTAAGAGATTTACATGCATTGTCTAGTCTTCAGAGTGCAATTTTGTATATACTCTTAACTCCCATTTGGCATATGGAGAAACGGTTTCAGTGAGTTGAAGAAATTTGCCCAAGATCACACAGCTAGTACTGTTGGGATCAAACCTACAGACCAGAGTTCAAGTCCCACACTTAATTAACCACCAGGAAAGCTTCTTTCAGTATGTCCATGTTCTACCTAGACCAGACTTACCAGAAACGCATAGTTTCCTGATAAGAGACAGCCTACTCCACATAAGTAAAGACCATCCTCTTGGGTGGGGCAATGGCAAGACAGCTGTATCTCCTAATACATCACTTGATCTACAGGAAATTCTTTCTTCCTTGACAAGTGCAACAAAGTCTTTCTACCCAGCCGTTTAGTGCCAGTTGCCTTTTCAGCTGTGCCAAGAAGCTGCAAGCCTAACAACATACCTACTGTTATGGAGAAATCTCAACTTGAGAACGAGTAGAAGTTCTTCCCTCCTTGCAGACAAATTGTTACACATGATTCTTTTTCCAAGATAAATCCCCTCTCTTGGTTCCGTTGGGTAGAGGAGTGACTGCAGTTTGTACTAGCATCAATTTTTCTCTCCTGCACCACTCCCCGGTCTTTGCTTACATAGACCAGAGGAATTGAAAAAAAAAAAAAAGCTTGACATTTTTGACAGTAATCTGGAAACCCAACATAAAGAAAACAAAAATCCTCACAACTGGTCCAATGAGCAGCACCATGATAAATGGAGAAAATATTGAAGTTGTCAAGTATTTCATATTACTTGGATTCACAATCAACTCCCATGGAAGCAGCAGTTAAGAAATCAAACAATGTATTGCACTGGGCAAATCTACTGCAAAATAACTCTTTAAAGTGTTGAAAAGCAAAGATGTCACTTTGAGGACGAAGGTGTGCCTGACCCAAGTCATGATGTTTTCAATCATCTCATATGCATGCAAAACTGGACAACAAATAAGGAAGATCGAAGAACTGATGCAGCTGAATTATGGTGTTGGCAGAGAATATTGAATATACCGTGGACTTCCCAAAGAATGAACAAATCTGTCTTGGAAGAAGTACAGTCATAATGTTCCTTAGAAGTAAGGATGGTGAGATTTCATCTCATGTACTTTGGACATGTTATCAGGAGGGACCAGTCCCTGAAGAAGGACATCATGCTTGGTAAAGCAGCAGGCCAGTGATAAAAAGGAAAATCCTCAATGAGAGGCATTGACACAGTGGCTGCAACGATGGGTTCAAACATAGCAAGGATTGTGAGGATGGCGCAGGATCAGGCACTGTTTCATTCTGTTATAGATAGGGTCTCTATGAGTTGGAACCAACTCGATGGCACCTAACAAAAACAACAATATGGAAACTATAACAAATACTTTTGCAGATTTAGAAAACAGCCAGAAAGAAATTCTAGAACTTAAAAAAAAAAAAAAATGACTGTAATAAAAACTCAATGGACAAGTTTAAGAGCAGATTAAAAGCAACTGAAGAAATACTGGTAAAGTGAAGGTACGTCAAAATGAAGTGAGGAGTATCAGAAAGATGGAAAACACAAAAGACAGAATAGAGATTAGAGTGTCTGTCATCTGATGAATTGGAATGCCAAAACAAGAGGAGAGAATGAGACAGCAGATGTATCTGAAGAGGTAATGGCTAAAATTTTTACAGTAATCGTGAAGGGTGTCATTTCAAATTTTTAATAAGACCAACAAATCCCAATGAGGATAAGAAAGAAATCCACACTTACACACATGGCTGAGTGGCTTCTTATGTACCAGCTATTTACACTTTAAATGTTGTAAATAATCTTACTTATATGATTATTTAGATGTAAGTATTTTTTGCCTAAAAAATTTATCTATATTTGGATTTACTTTCATAGGACAGATTCTTAGAAGTAAACTACCTGGGTCAAAAGTTAGGACAATTTTTCAGGCTCTTAATTCATATTAGAACCCATATCAAATACAGTACATCTTTATGGTCCTCATCCAGCACATGAAAAAGTGACTTCATATTATAGGCACTTGAAGAATGTTTGATAAATTAACAAACGCCTAAAAATGTTGATCTTTCTCTTGTCATATCTTGGGATATTGAGATATCCCAGGCTATCCCAATAATATTTTGTCCATTTGAGTGAGGAATATTCATGACTGGAACTATTTATGGCATCATCATTTACATAACGTCTGTGTGTCAAGAGCAGTTGTGAGAGAACATCAAAACCTTCTGCTTTATGGGAGAGAAATTGTCAGCCCAAAGTTCTTAAATATATCTGTTCTTTTGAGGAACACAGTGGGCGATACCGACTCTTGTTCACTACTCACTGGGTAAATCTTTTCTTCAGAAGAGCCTTAATGAATTGAGGAAATAATTTCCTCAGATGTGTCTCAATCCGCAGAAAAATTGAGCTACTCTTGCTTTCACTCTGAATCCATGTGTTGACCAAAGGGTCCCCTGGGTTATGCAACTTACAGCATGACATCAACACTATGATTAAAATTTTCCCTTCCTGAAAGCTGGTATTAGGGAACGCAAGGTTGAGAAGGGACAATGCTGACATGTCATGTGGTTGTTAACCATTGTCATAAAACAATATGTGTACTGTTCAGTGAGAAACTATTTGTTCTGTAAACCTTCATCTAAGGTACAATTTTAAAAAATTTTTCTTCTCTTCCCATTACCCTCCATTTCTATCTTCCGATGGCATGGGGCTCTCTGTGAAGAGAAGGGGTGATATAGCTTGGACTCAAGAAGAAAGCACCAGTTGCAAGTACCCAAGTTTTGTCTTCTGCCTGATCAGCAACATGGTGACTTCCATAACAGCCTTCGCTGTCCTCCTCCTCATGGCAACCCTCTGCTCCCAGGCTTCCTCAGTACCACTACATTGAGCCTGCCTCCCTTCTGCCTTTTTCAGATGTCACCTTCTCTCTGTCCCAGAATGAGATCATATGGCATATGTCCTATGACAAAGATCCCCCAAGTGAAAATAGAGCACTAAACATGGGGATTTGAAATGCCCTGGTCATTTTCTCCAAGAGGTCTTTCTCTCAAAACGGTTCAGAGAGTGGGGGCCAAACCACCAGTTGCCATCGAGTCAATTCCTATTCATGGTAACCCCATGTGTGTCAGAGGAGAACTGTGCCCCAAAGGGTTTTCAATTACTGATTTTTTGGAAGTAGATCTCCAGGACTTTCTTCCAAGGTACCTCTGGGTGGACTTGAACCTCCAAACTTTTGGTTTGCAAATAAGCATGCTGACCACCCAGGGACTCCAAGAGTCGGTCGGGGGTGGGTAGTTAATTCCCACTTTATAGATGAGATTTTTAAGGCATAACTCACTAAGTTATTGGCAAGAGGCCAATAAAGGGTCTATTTATTTCCCATTGGTGCAGGTAAATTTAGATTCAGTCAGCTATTCTCAAGAGTTCCATCCTTACAATAACTTACAAGAGATGCCCCAGCTTTATATATGCTATGTTGTGATATCATGGGCTAGATGAATTTTCCACCCAAAAAAGATGAGAGGCCAGATAAGACATTTTAAAGAGCTAAGTCTCCTGAAGAATAAGAATAAAAACTGAAATGGAAAGACAGAAATAGGAATAGGGAAATTACTAGGAAAAAAATCACATGCCCCAGTTCATTTGAGTTCCAAGACCTCGATGAATGTCTCCTTCCAATTCTTTCTTACCCTTTGAAGGAAGAAGCAGCTGATTTTCTTTTGCTTCTGAATGACTCAGTCTCTAGCTGTCTCTTCTCCTACAGATGTTGTTGATACTCCAACCTCCTGCTGCTTCTCTTACACCTTCCAGAAGATCCCTTAAAATATTATAGTCGACAATTATAAGACCAGTAGCTAGTGCCCCAAGTCCAGTGTCATGTAAGTGCCATTCCTCCTGCCCATTCCTGGGGAGAGAGATTGGGTGATCCAGGGGAGGGAAGCAGCCCCCAGGGATATAGGGAGATGGATTAGACACCATCCTGAGTATACCCAGATCTCTGAGGCCCATCAAGGGTCAAGACACAGACAGAATAGACACAGACACAGGGGGATGACGGACACCAAGTGAGGACCTATCTACAAACAAAGGAACGCCAAGGATGGCCAGCAGAGACCAGAAACCTGGAGACAGGCCCACAGAAGAAGAGGCCCTGAGCTGTTTTTTAACCCAGTCCAGGGCCAACAGGGAGCCAGGAGTAGCTGGCCCAAGTACAGAGGAAGGGAGGAGGAAGTGACAGCAGCAGAAGAGAGACTGTCTGAGGAGACTCCCACAAGATACTGAAGGAAACTGGAGGCCCTGAGGTAAGGAAGCTGACTGCTGAGAAAGCAACAGACCCTAGATATCAAGGCAAAGAGTAGGATAGAGGAGTCACCATAGACCCAGAAATTTCCCTGCTGGATTCCCCTTCTTAATCCTTCTGCCTTTCTTCATAGCATCCAACTCAAAAGAGGCTGGCTGGTCTGTGCCAACCCCAGTGATGCTTAAGCAGAAGTATATCAAGAACCTGGACCTGAAACTGTGTGGTCCAAAAGGAAAGAGCCAGAGCCATCAGTAGATTGTGGATCACAGGCCGAAGCCAGAAGAATGACACCTGCAGCCCCAGAAGCTATTTCTTTTATGGCTCTGAAGCCCCCACCACCACAAGCCACATTCTGGAACCTTCCATAACTTTAACTTTAATAAATCATTTCATCTTTATGTATTTCCAATTCTGAACTATGTCTTATTAAATGTTTACTCTAAGAGATAACCTAATACACCGTGATTGGAGGTGATGTGGAATGATCATGTTAAATCCTTTCTCTAGATATTGGACTAAATCTATCAGGAAACAAGAATTTATATTTATTTTCTTTCCATGAATATTTGATTTTTGCGCTACGTTATAACCTTCCGGATAATAAAAATGTTGTCTTTTTTTTTTTTTTAAAGTAAGCCTCAGACTTCTGGCCACTGTATTGGATGTATTCTCTTAACTATCAAGAACACTGGTTGGGAGGGACAAGAGGGTGTTATATATTGAATTGTGTCACCCCAAAATAAGTGTGGAAGTCCCAACTCCTGTACCTACAAATATGACCCCATTTGGAAATAGAGGTTTTCTTTTGTTACTTTAACGACGTCATACCAGAGTAGGGTGGGTCCTGAACCTAATCACTTCTGAGCGCTGTCTTATTAAAAAAGCAAAATAGACATATACAGACATACAGGGGGAAGACAGACACCATGTGAGGATCCATCTACAAGCAAAGGAATGCCAAGGATGGCCAGCAGAGAAAATAGGAGAGAGGCTCACAAAAGAATCGACATGGCTGAGACCCTGATTTGGATTTGCAGCTTCTAAAACCGTGAGAAAATACATGTCTGTTTTTAAAGCCACCCATTGGTGGTTTTATGTTGTTGATAGTGGTTTTGTTTTGTTTTGTTTTTGTTTGTTTGGTTATAGCAGCTCTAGATAGCTAAGACAAATGGGAAAGTTAAGAAATGAGAGAAGACAAGAAAAAGAAGACGTACCACTGCAATTATACCCTGCCTTACAATGGTGCTACCCTCATGGAAAGCCAAAACCAAAATAATATATTCTATATCAAACCATAATTTATATGCCCGAAAAAAGTTCAGCACTTTACATGAACAGAGAAGCAAGACATTCTTTCATGAACATCTATGCATTTTTTTTTTTTAATAAACCAAGCTTTCTTAAAAGAATAATGGCTTATATTTATTGAGGGTTTAATAACAACTAAGAACTTTCATTCACTGGCTCATCTATCCTCAAACATTACTATGATGCATATACTGTTGTTGCCCCATTTGATAAATGAGGAAACAGAAGTTCAGAGAGTTTCAGTAACTTCCCCATGGCCATATAGCTAGCAGTGTTGAAATCTAAACCTGAGTCCAGATCCATGCCTCTCAAGGTGTTGTTCCACCTGGGACAGACTTAATCTGATATGCCCTCTTCCATCATGTGGGCATTCTGGTTCCAGCTAACCTCTTGGATGGGCAAAGGCAAGATGATTTAAGTCCTTCTACTTATTACCACATCTTCACTTTGTTCATCCTTGCCAAGATAAAGGTCAAAGTGCAGGCAAAGTCTCTTGGCTTGCCATCTTTCTCCCTTCTCCTTTCCCCAACTGAGGTACACTCAGGGCACATCCGCAAATATGTTACCTATGCAGAATCTAACTGGAGTGAGAAAACTTCTTCTTTCCTTGGTGACACCTCCAATCTCTACAAATATTTCTCTTGGCGTTCCCTCATTTGCCTTCCTGGGAGCAGCGGAGTTATAACACTCCCTACTCCAGGCGATGATTCTCTCCTCTCTCCAATCTCCTGCTGATATAGGCTAAAGTGATAGGGAGAGGTATAAGGCCAGCCTACTATCAACAAGGCATCTCCCTGGAAGGGGTATTTTGTCTGGCCTCTTCAGAATGAGAGACATTTAAGACCTCCTTCTTTTCTGCTTTCTGCAGTCAAGTAAGTCCCATTCAATATCTTGTTAAACTACACAGAGAAATTCAGTAAGGCAGAGGGCAGTGATATTACCTACTGCTGGAAAATACAGAAGAATAATTACTCATAAAATTACTCAAGAACTCTGAAACTTAGATAGGAAATCCACAACTACTTCCCAAATTTAGAAAAGATACACCTCTGAGGAAGAAGGGAATAAGGGGTGGAATTGCAGAGAGGCACAGAGGGTGGTGGGTTCAGGGATGCTTCTTGTATTATTACCCTTTACTCTCAATCCATATTTTGCATCTGTTGTTGTTGTTAGTTGCCATCGAGTCAATTTTGACTCATGGCGACCCCGTGTGTGCAGAGTAGGACTGCTCCATAGGGTTTTCAAAGCCTTGACTTTTCAAAAGCAGATTGCTAGGCTTGTCTTCCAATGTGACTCTGGGTGGATTTGAACTGTCAACCTTCCAGCTAGTAACCAAACACTTAACAATTTACGTCACCCAGGGACTCAGTACATTTCATATATACTCAATATTAAATAAAAATAATTATAGAACTATAAAAAACAGGTTATAGGAAAAAACACTTAGTATGAATCTATTTTTGTTTAATTGAATATGTGCACAATGTGTACGGTCTTAGTTATCTAGTTCTGCTGTAACAAAAACACCACAAATGAGTGACTTTAAAGAACAGAAATTTATTTTCTTAGTTTAGGAGGCTAGAAGTCCAAATTCAGAGCACCAGTGATAGAAGGCTCAGGGGGAAGATCCTTGTCTCTTTCAGCTTCTGTAGTCCCTTCATTCCTTGGTTCCTTGGTGGTATTCACATGGCTTCTGTCTTCCCCCATCTCTGTGTCTATGCTGCTCCTAACAACTCAGAAGTGACTAAGTTTAAGATACACACTGCACTGATACGGTCTCATTAACATAACAAAGAAAATCTTATTTCCAAATTAATGTTTACAGGTATACCAAAAAAACCAAACTCGTTGCCATCGACTCAATTCCGACTCATAGCAAGCGTATAGGACAGAGTAGAACTGCTCCATAGAGTTTCCAAGGAGCGCCTGGTGGATTCGAACTGCCAACCTTTTGGTTAGCAGCCAGAGCTGTTAACCACTACGCCACCAGGGTTTCCTCTACAGGTATAGGGGTTAGAATTTCAACACTTTTGGGGGTGTCTTAGTTATCTAGTGCCGCTATAACAGAAATACCACAAGTGGATGGTTTTAACAAAGAGAAGTTTATTTCCTTACAGTAAAGTAGGCTAAAAGTCCAAATTCAGGGTGTCAGCTCCAGGGGAAGGCTTTGTCTCTCTGTCAGCCTTCTCAGCATTGTTCTCCCAGACTAGGAGCTTCTCCGCGCAGGGACCTCGGGTCCAAAGGACGGGCTCTGCTCCTTGCACTGCTTTCTTGATGGTATGAGGTTCCCCTCCTCTCTGCTCACTTCTCTTTTATATCTCAAGAGATTGCCTCAAGACACAATCCAATCTTGTAGATTGAGTCCTGCTTTACTAACACAACTGCCGCCCATCCTCCCTCATTAACATCATAGAGGCAGGATTTACAACATACAGGAAAATCACACAGTACGGGGAATCATGGCCCAGCCAAACTGATACACACATTTTTGGGGGGACATAATCCAATCCATGACCGGGGGGAGGGGGGGGTGGACCACTCAATCCATAACATGTATAATTATTACACATAGAAAAATGACTGGAAAATTACACACTAAAATATTAATAATGGTAAACCATGAGATTTGTAAGAGAGGTAATTTTTACATTTTCCTCTCCTATGGTTTTCTTTACAATTCTACAAAAAGTATGTACCATTTTTGTTCAAAAAATTATTTTAAATTTTGCTTAAGAATTTTATAATGAAATGAAATTGTTCACAATATGTAGTGAAGTCAAAACACTGGTTACAAAACTTTTTTTGGTTTGATCCCATCTAGGGAGAAAGCACACAGACAAAAAAAGATGAAGATAGCCGTGAAAATGCTACTGTGAGATCACAGGGGATTTTTGCATACTTCTTTTTGCTTAAGTATTTTCTAAATTTATTCATAGCACTACTTTTTTTAATAATGAAAGACAGTGAAACTTTTATTTTATTTTAAGAAAGCTTTGAAGATCTACTGCTTGCTTAAATTCGGACAGACCTTACGCTCTTGTTCATGGCTGTATTCCTGGTGCCTGGACAGTGCTAAGCTCATAGTATGCATTCAATAAATATTTACAGAATAAATGAATGAGTGAATGAATGAATGAACAAAGAGTGTTCATTGAAGAGATGGAAGAGATAAAGCAGAACACTCAGCCTCCAATTTTTATTTGCTCCTTCTCTGTCCATTGTATAATAGACATAAAACAAAAAAACCAAACCCGCTGCCGTCGAGTTAGTTCTGACTCATGGAGACCCCATGTGTGACAGAGTAGAACTGCTCCATAGGGTTTTCTTGGCTATAATCATTATGGAAGCAGATCGCCAGAACTTTTTCCCACAGTGCTGCTGGATGGGTTAGAGCTGCCAACCTTTAGGTTAGCAGCTGATCACAAACTGCTTGCACCACCCAAGTACCCCGTAATGGACATAGAAAGGACATAATTACCATAGACAAGAAGAAATTGAAGCCCAAAAAGGCTTGTAAGGAGTTTTTGTGCCTTGGCCTGGTTAAAGTGCTTTCTAGGGGCTGAGACAATGTATGGTAAAACTGTTAATATTTATAGATTCTTGGGACGCAGAGAGGTTGTAGAATACTGAAGACAAGGAAACAGCAACCAACTTTCCAAGACAGAAAGGGGAAAGAAAATGGAGTCCATGAACTTCAGAGTGGTCATCACCTCAATTCTGGGCCAGATTCTACACCTGTGCGATTATTAAGAAACCCTTTGTTGCACAATTCAGGGAAAGTCAGCACAACTGGACTAAACCAAAGCTAAGAAGTTTCTTGAATACAACCAAACACTTCGAGAGACAGAGTAGCAGGGGCAGGGGTCTGGGGACCATGGTTTCAGGAAACATCTAGGTCAATTGGCATAACAAATGTTATTAAGAAAATGTTCTGCATCTCATTTTGGTGAGTGGTGTCTGGGGTCTTAAAAGCTTGTGAGCAGCCATCTAAGATGCATCAATTGGTCCCAACCCACCTGGAGCAAAGGAGAATGAAAAACACCAAAGACACAAGGAAAATATTAGCCTAAGAGACAGAAAGGGCCACATAAACCAGAACCTCCATAAGCCTGAGACCAGAAGAACTAGATGGTGCCCAGCTACCACCAATGACCACCCTGACAGGGAACACAACAGAGTGTCCCTGACGGAGCAGGAGAAAAGTAGGGTGCAGAACTCAAATTCTCATAAAAAAACAGACTTAATGGTCTGACTGAAACTAGAGGAACCCCAGAAGATATGACCCCTAGACTCTCTGTTAACCCAGAAGTAAAACCACTCCCGAAGCCAACTCTTCAGACATAGATTAAACTAGACTATAAGACATAAAATGATACTCGTGAAGAGTGTGCTTCTTAGTTCAAGTAGATACGTGAGACTAAATGGGCAGCTCCTGTCCAGAGGCAAAATGAGAAGACAGAAAGGGACAGGAGCTGGTTGAATGAACATGGGAAATCAGAGGTGGAAAGGAGGAGAGTGCTGACATATTACAGGGATAGCAAGTAGGGTCACATAACAATGTATGTATAAATTTTTGTATGAGAAACTAACTTGAGCTGTAAACTTTCACCTAAAGCACAATTAAAAAAAAAAAAAAAAGCCTAAAAATAAATAAATAAATGAAAAAGAAAACCTTGTTGGCACTTTAAAAGGAAGTGTGATCATGACAAGCCAGCAGGGGTGCAGCTAGGGTGAAGCAGGCCTGAATACCCCATTTTCTCCTCAGGTGGAGATGGACACCTGGGGATGGGTGGGCTGGCAAGAACCATAGCCAAGAAATCTGGTCTTCAGCTTTCAACTACAATATCCTGGGATCAGCTGGGAAACCGGTACAATACAGGAAACTAACGTACAGTCTAATGTGGCTTGCACCATTGTTGTAAGAACAAAAGCGCAAAAAGGAAAAAACACGAAGACTTTTGAGTCTGAATCCTCCCTAAGCCCTTAACCCCCAACCCCAGCCCTTTTCCTTCAAAAAGGGGAAGTAGGACCACACAAACAAGGCTAAAGCTCTGGGAAGAGGGCAAATGTTTCTTACTGAAGCATAGAAGGCAGATGACTCAATGTTATCAGTAACTTAGATTCAAGAGCCCAGGAGTTGCCATAGAGGCCCAAAGCAATTATAGGATTCAGTTTCTTTCCTTCCTCCTGGCCCCACATCTGTGTGTATGCCCATATCCTCCACATCTGATCCTCCTCTGACCAAAAGGACAAGGGCCACTTGGAGGTCTGTACTAGGTCTGCCTGTCTCTCTCTCTCTCTCTCTCTCTTTGAATTTATGAGGGATGGGGACAGACACTGCTCCCACTTATGCTCTTGACTGGTTGGGAGAACATGGGCAGTTCAGACCCTCTCCATCCACCTAGAGGAGGGAGAGTGAACTCCACGAGGGAAGCATCCATGGTCTTCTCATCCTTGCTTCCTCTTAAACCGACTGACAAGCGTTCATGTTAAATTTATCCACCAAGAGGGCCTGCTGTTCAGGGCCCCACAGGAGTGACAGCCACATTGGCTTGCTTTGTCAGTGCCTGTTGTGCCAATGTGGATGAGGTGACAGTGAAATGGGATGTCAACTGTTGAATGACCAGACCCAAAGCACCTGGATGATGGATCTCATCTCCAAACACTCTCGCCCTCACTGACTTCTCAGTCGCCTGCTCTATTTATCCATCAAATGCTCCAAGCCCATTCCCACCTCAGGACCTTTGCGCTTGCTGTGCCCTCTCCCAGGACACACTTCCCTGAGATATGTGCAAGTCTGGCTCCTTCTCAACAAGCAGGTTCCAGCCGAAATGACACCCCTTCCAAATGGGCTCTCCTGCCCATCTTATTAAGTAACTCCCCCACTCAACCTTCAGGGTCTCTCTATTATTTTCTTCTTAGTTTTTAACCCTATCTCCTATTACCTTGTTTGTCTGACTCCCCTGGTAGACTTTGAGAATCTGAAGAGCAGGGACCTGGCCTTTCTTGTCTACCTCTGTATCCCTAGCTTAGAATGTGCCAGGCATATTGTAGAAGCTCAGTAACATCTGCTGAATGAATGAACATAGCCCTGAAGAAGATCTCAATACAAACACATAAGTAAGTTTCCACTTATTTAAATCATTTATGTTATGTACTTCTCTCAGTAACCATATGAAGCTTTTAAAACTGAATTAAATTTAATTTTTTAATTAAATTACTCAAAAGTTCCCATAGCTTATAAGTGGTAGATTCCAGGACAAAAATGATACTTCTGACTAGATTAAAATCTCCTGCTCTTTCCATTAGAATAATCGTTTTAAAAAAGAAAAAAAATTTTTTTCAACACGGGAACATTTTCTTTACAAACAAACTTTACCCAGAACTCCATCATATAAAACTGATAAAAACACAGGTGCTTAATTTGAATTTGGTGGGGGTGGAGGTGGGGGGCAGGTGACCAACTCATCGCAGTTGCCCGGGACTTTTCTGATGTTAGTGCTAAAAGTCGCACATGCTAGGAACCCTCTCTGTCCCAGGCAAACTAGGATGGTTGGTCATTTTACCTCCTAGTCTCCAAACCTGTGTGGTCCCAGAGCAGGGACCCTGCACAACAACTCCAGGGTAGAGAGATGCAATTGTGTTCTAGGGGCACCTATCCTTTCACTGTACTGTGAATGAAGCTCCCCAGGAGTTGTGCTGGTGGGAACTGGCCCAGTCACTTCCAGGGAAGGGAATGGATGAAAACACCTGCATACTGCACTAGCACACACTACATCAACACTGTCTCACTGACCCGCCTCTGTTTCCCCCAGCTCTACCCAGAAGGAACTCAGCTCTCAGCCCCAGTCCCTGAGACAATCATGTCAGAGCAGACAACCCTGTGTACCTTCTTTAGTTTCCAAGCCTTAGATCAAGCTCCCTGTGCTATGAAGAGGGCAGCAGGTTGAAGCTCAGCCTAGGTGAGAGGTTCTAATCTCGGCTGGTGAGGTCCAGCCATCCCAGGATCCCCTCTGGACCCAGCTCCCCACTCCCAGCCCCCATCAGGCCTTGAGCTGGAACTGGACACAGCAGTGACCCACACTTCTAATCCTCTTGGGCCCTGGAGTTGCTAAGCCTGAGACAGTCATCCAGGCCTCTGTCCTCATGGCCCCACCTGAAGAAAGTTTCACATGGAGGAGGCTAAACCTGTTTCTCTGGAGGGGCGGAGAGGAGGGCAGTTTCCACCCTAAAGCCCTTGCTGTCTAGGTCACCCCCATCACCACCCTTCAGAAGAAGGCCAAATGTGACAACTTAGATCTTCTCTACCTTCTACTTTCCTTTGAACTTGTCTCAGTTCTCCTATTTTTGATACCTTATGATGCCGGTTATAATTTGGAAGAATGAAACTCTTGGTGTCATCTGGGATTTTTCTGTCTTGTGACTTTCTGACCAGCAGCTATTATAAAGGAGGCTCAGAGCCCAGACTTCAAGGAGTCAGAGAGCCCAGCAGTCTTCAGCAAAGTCCTGTTCCTGCAGCTGGTCACCCACCAGAAGGATGAAGGTCAGCCTGGCTACCCTGGCCTTCCTCTTCACTGTTGCTGCCCTCCACACTGAAGCTGACAGAGGTGAGACCTGTTATCCTTCCATTCCTCTGACCATCTGTATGAGGAAAATGAGAAAGCAGTGGCTAAAAGTGTGGGGATGCAAGGAGGGGAGGCAGGTGGTTCAGGGAAAGGCAGCCTGGGGGTCCGTGGAAAACAGGAGCATTTCCCTCATTCCTGGGCAGGACTGACTTTCTAGACCTGGGGAGGGGATAATCTACCTCTGCCCCACTCTGAATACAGTCTATGTAGTCCTTGTGTCCACAGACCTTGGAGAAGAGAAGCTGGCTCAGAATCCTCCAGCCTATCAGCTCAGAGGCCTCCTAGGGATACACGGGAGCCTCTGGAGCCAGGTGTAAGAGTAGGCTGTGCGAGAGGATCAAACTGTTTTCATGGCTTATACAAGTTTTAAAATATTTCAGTTAGTAACCAACATTTAAAAATTGGGACATTCCATACTAAAAATCTCTATTTCCAGTTTCTTTTGCAAATATGGAAGAACAGGTGTGTCTGGGCCCAGGTTTCCACAAGATAATTTCGACTGGCACTTGCCCCATCTGTTATTATTTGCAGTTTCAAGAGCACAGCCTCAGATAGGGTGAATGTTCTGTTCCAGGTCACACAACTTTCAGGAGCAGAAACAAGGACGAGTCTAGTTTTCTTGCTTCATGGTCAAGGCACTGCTCCACTGGGACAGACAAACCTCCTCCTTCCTGTCGCATTTCCTGGAGGCCTTTGCGGGAGGGTGGGGATTTTTCTTTTGCAAAGGAACAGTCCTGCTCTGTTGTGACCCACCCTGGGCACCAGTTAGTTTTCTCATGTGAGAATTCTTTCTCAGCATTACTCAGAAAATTTATGTTTTTCTAAATCCATGCTTGGCTGCTAACCAAAATAAGTCCTTAAATTACAATTTCAACTGTGATTCTTGCTAGGAAATCTGAGTAGTAAGCTATTTGAACAATAATATTCACTGGCATTGTCTACTGTTTGAATATTTGCTACAGGCTATAAACAAAAAAAAAAAAAAACATTGCTGTCAAGTGGGTTCTGACTCATCTCAGTCCCCTCAGGACAGAGCAGAACTGCCCCATAGGGTTTCCAAGGCTGTAATCTTCACGGAAGCAGACTGCTACATCTTTCTCCATGGAGTTGCTAGTAGGTTCAAACCGCCAACCTTTCGTTAGCAGTCTAGTGCTTAATCACTGCGCCACCAGGACTCCTTTCTACAAGCTATAGTTCTTTGTAAATACTTTCACAGAAGAAATACAAAGAGAAAATATGAATGTCAAAATGACAGCACTAAACTCATACCTATCAATAATTCGGCTGAATGCAAATGACTAAATGCACCAGTAAAGAGACAGAGAGTGGCAGATTGGATAAAAACGCACGATCCATGTATATGTTGCTGTCATGGATTGAATTGTGTCCCCCAAAAAATGTGGGTAGCAACTTGGCTAGGTCATGATTCCCAGTATTGTATGATTGTGTTATCTGATGTGATTTCCTTATGTGTTGTAAACTCTGCCACTATGATGAGATTATATGTGATCTCCTCATATGTTATAAATTCTATCACTGTGATGAGGTTGTACTGATGAGGTTGACAAGATTACTGTCTTAATGCGATCTCTTTTGAGATATAAAAGAGAGAAGTGAGCAGAGGCACGTAGGAACCTCGTACCACCAAGAAAGCAGTGCTGGGAGCAGAGCGCATCCTTTGGACCTGAGGTTCCTGCACAGAGAAGCTCCCAGACCAAGGGAAGACTGATGACACGGACTTTCCTCCAGAGCCGATGGAGAAAGCATTCCCCTGGAGCTGAAGCCCTGAATTTGGACTTGTAGCCTACTGGACTGTGACAGAATAAACTTCTCTTTGCTAAATCCATCCACTTGTGGCATTTCTGTTGGAACAGCACTAGATAACTAAGACAGTTGCCTACAAGAGACACCCCTTAAACTTAAAGACACAAACAAACTAAACCTCAAAGGATGGAAAAAAATATATCAAGCAAACAACAATCAAAAAAGAGCAGGAGTGGCAGTAGTAATTTCTGACAAAATAGACTTTAAAGTCCACCACGAAGGATAAGGAAGGACACTATATAATGATTAAAGGGTTAATACACCAGGAGGACATAACTATAATAAATATTTACCCACCCAATGACAGGGCTCCAAAATACATAAAACAAACTCTAACACCACTGAAAAGAGAGATAGACAGCTCCACAATAGTAGTAGGAGATTTCAACATGCCACTTTCAGTGAAGGACAGAACATCCAGAAAGAAGCTCAACAAAGACACGGAAGAGCTAAATGCTACAATCAACCAACTTGATCTCACAGACCTATACTGAACACTGCACACAACAGCAGCCAAGTATACTTTCTCTTCCAATGCACATGGAACATTCTCCAGAATAGACCAAATAGGCCATAAAGCAAGCCTTAACAAAATCCAAAGCACCAAAATATTACAAAGCATCTTTTCTGACCATAAAGCCATAAAAGTAGAAATCAACAACACAAAAAGCAAGGGAAAAAAATCAAACACGTGGAAACCGAACAACACCTTGCTCAAAAACTACTGGGTTATAGAAGAAATTAAGGATGGAATAAAGAAATTCATAGAATCAAATAAGAATGAAAACACATCTTACCAGAACCTTTGGGACACAGCAAAAGCAGTGCTCAGAGGTCAGCTTATAGCAATAAATGCACACATCCAAAAAGAAGAAAGGGTCGTAATCAAAACATTAACCCTACAACTGGAACAAGTAGAAAGAGAGCAGCAAAAGAAGCCCTCAGGGGACAGAAGAAAGGAAATAATAAGAATTAGAGCAGAATTAAATGAAATAGAAAATAGAAAAACAACTGAAAGAGTTAACAAGACCAAAGGCTGGTTCTTTGAAAAGATCAACAAAGTTGATAAACCATTGGCCAAACTGACAAAAGAAAAACAGGAGAGGAAGAAAATAACCCATATAAGAAATAAGATGGGTGATATCACAACTGAAATTAAAAGAATCATAGTAGAATACTTGAAAAATTGTGCTCTAACAAATATGAAAACCTAAATAAAATGGACAAATTTCTAGAAATTCACTACCTACCTAAACTAACACAAACAGAGGTAGAACAACTAAATAAACCCATAACAAAAGAAGAGATTGGAAAGGTTATTAAAAAAAACTCCCAACCAAAAAAAGCCCTGGCCTGGAGGGCTTCACTGGAGAATTCTACAAAACTTTCAGAGAAGAGTTAACACCACTTCTACTAAAGTATTTCAGAGCATAGAAAAGGATGGAATACTCCCAAACTCATTTTATGAAGCCAGCATAACCCTGATACCAAAATCAGATAAAGACACCACATAAAAAGATAATTAAAGACCTATATCCCTCATGAACATTGAAGCAAAACTCCTCAACAAAATTCTAGCCAATAGAATTCGGCAACATATCAAAAAAATAATTCACCATGATCAAGTGGGGTTTATACCACGTATGCAGGGATGGTTCAAAATTAGAAAAACAATCAATGTAGTCCATCACCTAAATAAAACAAAAGACAAGAACCACATGATCTTATCAATTGATGCAGAAAAGGAATTCAACAAAGTCCAATGCCCATTCATGATAAAAACTCTCAACAAAATAGGAATAGAAGGGAAATTCCTCTATATAATTAAGGGCATTTATACAAAGCCAACAGCCAACATTATCCTAAATGGAGAGACTTTGAAAGCATTCCCCTTGAGAATGGGATCCAGACAAGGATGCCCTTTATCACCACTCTTATTCAACGTTGTACTGGAGGTCCTAGCCAGAGCAATTAGGCTAGAAAAAGAAATAAAGGGCATCCAAATTGGTAGGGAAGAAGTAAAAGTATCTCTATTTGCAGATGATACAATCTGCTACACAGAAAACGCCAAAGAATCCACAAGAAAACTACTGGAACTAATAGAATATTTCAGCAAAGTTTCAGGATACAAGATAAACATACAAAAATCAGTTGGATTCCTTTACACCAACAAAGTGAACCTCGAAGAAGAAATCATCAAATCAATACTATTTACAATATCCCCCAAGAAGATAAAATACTTAGGAATAAATCTAACCAGAGACGTAAAAGATCTATACAAGGAAAGCTACAAGACACTACTGCAAGAAACTAAAAGAGACCCACGTAAGTGGAAAAACATACCTTGCTCATGGATAGGTAGACTCAACATTGTGAAAATTTCAATTCTACCCAAAGTGATCTACAGATACAATGTCATCCCGATCCAAATTCCAACAGCATTTTTTAATGAGATGGAGAAACAAGTCACCAACTTCATATGGAAAGGGAAGAGGCCCCTAATAAGTAAAGCATCACTGAAGAACAAGAACAAAGTGGGAGACCTCACACTACCTAATTTTAGAAACTATTATATTGCCACAGTAGTCAAAACAGCCTGATACTGGTACAGCAACAGATACATAGACCAATGGAACAGAATTGAGAATCCAGACATAAATTCATCCACCTATGAGCAGCTGATATTTGACAAAGGCCCAAAGTCCATTAATTGGGGAAAAGACAGTCTCTTTAACAAATGGTGCTGGCATAACTGGATATCCATCTGCAAAAAACTGAAGCAAGACCCATACCTCACACCATGCACATAAACTAACTCAAAACGGGTCAAAGACCTAAATATAAAATAGAAAACAATAAAGGTCATGGAAGAAAAAATAGGGACAATGCTAGGAGCCATAATGCATGGCATAAACACAATATGAACCATAAGTAACAATGCACAAGCACCAGAAGAGAAACAAGATAAATGGAAGCTCCTAAAAATCAAACACTTTATGCTCATCCAAAGACTTCACCGAAAGAGTCAAAAGACAACCTACAGACTGGGAAAAAAATTTTTGGCTACGACAAATCCGATCAGTGTCTAATCTCTAAAATCTACAAGATACTGCAAAACCTCAACAACAAAAAAAACAAATAATCCAATTAAAAAATGGGCAAGGGCAAAGGATATGAACAGGCGCTTCACCAAAGAAGATATTCAGGCGGCTAGCAGACACATGAAGAAATAATCACAATCATTAGCCATTAGAGAAATGCAGATCAAAACTACAATGACATATCATCTCATCCAGCAAGGCTAGCACTAATCCAAAAAACACAAAATAATAAATGCTGGGGAAGTTGTGGAGAAACTGGAACACTTATACATTGCTGGTGAAAATGTAAAATGGTACAACCACTTTGGAAATCAATTTGGCACTTCCTTAAAAAGCTAAAACTAGAAGTACCATATGATCCAGCTATCCTGCTCCTTGGAATATATCCTAGAGAAATAAGAGCCATCACACGAATAGATATATGTACACCCATGTTCATTGCAGTGCTGTTCACAATAGCAAACAGATGGAAACAACCTAGATGCCCATCAACAGATGAATGGGCAAACATATTATGGTATATCCACACAATGGAATATTGCACAAAGATAAAGAACAATGATGAAGCTGTGAAACATCTTATAACATGGAGGAAGCTGGAACTCATTATGCTGAGTGAATTTAGTCAGTCACAGAAGGACAAATATTGTATAAGACTACTGTTATAAGAACTCAAGAAAAGGTTTAAACACAGAAGAAAACATTCTTTGATGGTTACGAGGGTGGGGAGGGAGGGTGAGGGTTATTCACTAACTAGACAGTAGATAAGAATTATCTTAGGTGAAGGGATGAACAGCACACACCACAGGGGAAGTCAGCACAACTGGACTAAACCAAAGCTAAGAAGTTTTCTGAATACAATCAAACAGTTCAAGGGACAGAGTAGCAGGGGTGGGGATCTGGGGACCATGCTTTCAGGGGACATCTAGGTTAATTGGCATAACAAAGCTTATTAAGAAAATATTCTGCATCTTACTTTGGTGAGTGGCATCTGGGGTCTTAAAAGCTTGCAAGTGGCCATCTAAGATGCACCAATTGGTCCCAACCACCTGGAGCAAAGGAGAAAGAAGAACACCAAAGACACAGGGAAAATATTAGCTCAAGAGACAGAAAGGGCCACATAAACCAGAGACTTCATCAGCCTGAGACCAGAAGAACTATATGGTGCCCGGCTACCACCAATGACCGCCCTGACAGGGAACACAACAGAGAGTCCCTGATTGAGCAGGAGAAAAGTGGGGTGCAGAACTCAAATTCTAGTAAAAAGACCAGACTTAACGGTCTGACTGAGACTAGAGGAACCTTGGAAAGCATGGCCCCTGGATTCTCTATCAGTCCAGAAATAAAACAGTTTCTGAGGCCAACTCTTCAGACAGGGATTGGACTGGACTGTGGGACATAAAGTGATACTCGTGAGGAGTGTGCCTTTTAGCTCAAGTAGATACAAGAGACTAAATGGGCAGCTTCTGTATGGAGGTGAGATGGGAAGGCAGAGAGGGTTAAGAGCTGGTTGAATGGACACGGGGAGTCAGGGGTGGAAAGGAGGAATGTGCTGTCAGAGTATGGGGAGAGAAATTAGGGTCACATAACAACGTATATATAAATTTTTGTATGAGAGACTAACTTGAAATGTAAACTTCATTTAAACTACAAAAATAAAAAAAAAAGAAAATATGAATGCCATGGAATACTGTGACATGAAACCAGAAACTTTTGCTAATTCATGTAGAAAATCTAAATCAGCAAATGTAACACCAAGTTGAATGGCAAAACCAAAATCAGGGCAAGCAGACATGTGTCCATTGTTAAAAAAGGAAATGAATTTATGAAGCAATATGTACCCTAAAGGCCAACTTGAATATGGTTTTAGACGCTGTAAAATGGTGAGGGTAGTATCAATAGCATCGCTAGAACCTGTTTAACTTCAGGGGGGATAATGCAAATCAAGATCCGCCCAAAGCTGATTCCCAGAGGTGAAGGTCAGACATACCTCCACTCTCCAACCTTTTTACCAATTCTGACACCAACTAACCCTCCCGCAACACTCTTTACTTCTCTTTTGGGTTCAATAATCCAATGCAATGGCCACACAGAACTCACAGACCATAAGTGGTTTATTAAGGAACAGGATACAACTTGGGATCAAGATCAGTGGGCTACAACTCAGGATCAGGAAGCATGTAGGCAAAGTCTCCTCCCTTCTTTGGTGCAGGACAGCTCTCATCAGCTCTTCTTGACTGTGCAGGCCTCCTCTTAGCCCTCTGAGGACAGGCTCCTCTCAGCCTCACCGTCTGTAACCACTGGCTCTGCCACTGGGCTCCTTCCGGTCCTCTCACCAGCTTCAGAGTTACAGCCTAACCTGTGTTACGGCTCTTTTAGGAGGTTCTTTGTCTCCCCTTTCTCTGCTTTTTCTTTCTTCTCTCTTCTTTCTTCCTTCGGCTTCTTCCTGCTGTTTCTCTTCCTGCTTCTTTCTGTCTCAAAAAACCTCTGTGGGGTTGGCTGCTTATATCTACAAACTATTGACCAATCTCCTCTCAGTAGCCCACAGACACTTCATTTGCATAGTCTACTGACCAACCCTGCAAGGTGCATACCAATCACAGGGCAGGCTGCAGCCCAGGGCCAGACTAAAAGTATCAAAACCTCAGGTTGTTTACAGTTTACCCAGGGAATGTCAATCAACCTGGACAAAAACAACAAACCCTCTGGGGTAGAAAACTAGGGCAAAGGGAACTCCTCAGGGCTTAGGGGGGAAATCTCAAGTTGTTTTTCCTAAGAACCAAGGCAAAAGGCCACATAAAGGAACTCATTTCACCACAGGCACACTTTTAACAACTTGACCAGTATCAACACAAAATGAAAAAAAAAAGTTCTGTGTCTGGGATATTTGTTATGAAAAAGATGAGGACTAAAAATAGGGCGATTAATGCTTTTTGTGTTTTAAATTTTCATTTTAAAATAATAAAACTTAAATCATTGTAGTATTATCTTTCAATTTTTAAATAATTTTTTGCCATTTAATTTGTGTTAATGTTCCCTTCTAATATTCTCTCATCAACTGTCTATATGTGACAGAGAGCATTTTAAATCTTATTGAAATATATAAACTTGTAGCAATACATTGGTACATTATAATAATAAACCTTGAGTTATGTGGGTTTTTTTTGACAGAAAACCTCCAAAAAATGTAGTAAGACCTTCTCACAGAAACATAACTCACTATTTATTGTATGGAAACCCTGGTGGCGTAGTGGTTAAGAACTATGACTGCTAACCAAAAGGTTGGCAGTTTGAATCCACCAGGTGCTCCTTGGAAACCCTATAGGGTAGTTCTACTCTGTCCTGTAGGGTCACTACAAGTCGGAACCCACTCAACAGCACTTAACAACAACAAAATTATTATTAAATACAGAAATAGAGTGTTATGAAGAAATACAGAATAACTTATGATTTCAAGAATTCCCAGGAGTTCTGATTTCTTATTCTCAAATCCCAAAGGCTAATTTCTGTCAGAAATTTGGAAACACTGTGACCACAGAGCCATACCCTAGCTCTGGGGAGGATCTGAGAGAAGGGAGGTGGCGGGGGGTGGGGGAGGCACTGGGGGAGGAGCGGAGCCACTGGAGGAGGATAATGTAAGAGGGAGAGGAGGAGGAAGAGCAACCAGAGAGACCCATACACCCTTCCAGCTGCTCCTTTTTGTCTCCTCCTGCTCCTCCCCACCCTCCCTGATGCTCTGGGGAACAGAGATGTAGGTCTAACTCTCTGTATGTAGAAGGACTCAGCCTCCTCACACAACCCACTTTCTTGCAGAACCAGCTAATGACCCGGTTATCTGCTGTTTTGCCCACATCTCTCTGAAAATCCCATTCAAACATGTGCAAGCTTATTATAGGACAAGTGACGCATGCCACCTGCCAGCAGTCATGTAAGTACAACCCCCGCTGACAGTGCGGGTGGAGGGTGCAAACGGTGAGAACCAGTAGGGCCTGGGACAAGGAGTCAGGTGGGTAGAAAGAACTCTGCATTGTCAAGGTAGGACCAATGCAGGAAGAGGGGGGAGCTGGTCCCAGTGGGTAGATAGGGGTCAGGGCAGGGAAGGGTAAAGAAGGAGAGTGGGAGCTGCCTGACTGGCCTTCTTTGCCTCCCTGGGGAGCAACACACTGGCAGTGAGGTGGGGAGAAGGGGGGGTCTCTCTCTGCAAAGAACCGCCTGCAGCAGAGAGAGGGATGGAGAGTTCCATGTTGGGAAGAGAAGGGGGTGGTGGAAGGGGGACTCCTTTCCTAGTTGCTCAACTCTCAATTTCTCATCCTTCCACTTGCTCCACAGCTTCCAAACCAAAAATGGGAGGCTTTTCTGTGCCAACCCCAGCGAGGACTGGGTGCAGGAGTACATCAGGGACCTGGACAGCAGGTCAAAGTGATCTGGAAGCAGTGGGGTCATCACGCTCAGGGACCATGAGAAGTAAGACACAGAGCCACCTCCCCTCCCCAACTCTCTTAATCTCAGGTAGCTCCTGGGAGTTGTCCTACCCTGAATTTAAGCCCCTTCATGCTTTTTTGCTCTCTCCGGAAGCTTTGCCATGACCCTCGGCCCTCTGGGGCCTGAGGAAGCTATGGAACTCAGACTGCATCTGTCTTCCCTTTGAAGGCTCTTGGTTGTTGAAATAAAACTGCACTATAAAGAGTGAACTTGGTTTCTGGTGTGTGTATTTTCACCACAATAAAAAAAAAAAAAAGTGAACCTAGTGGTTTAAATTGGTCCTCTCAAAAGTCAAGATGGTTTTATTTATTTTATTTTATAGACATGTATGGTATTTATTCTGTTTCAGGTGCTGTTCTAGGCACTTTGCCAATATCAACCAATTTAAATAGTGTAAAATGGGGGCAAACTTACAATCTTGAGCAAGAGCCAGTAGTATGGAAAACAAATGACTCCTTATCCAGGAACTTAGGTAATGAAAATAGTGTGGAAATACAGACAACCATGTTGAATACTGTTTGTTTGCATGTTGATTGGCTAGTGGAGGTGCACCCTACACTCATTGTTCCTCATCCATGCTGGGGGCTGCAGCTGAATGCTCTTCCCCACTTCTCTGCCATTTAAAACATTTACATCTCTGCCCAGCCCTCAAGACCTAGTGTAAATAGCAACTGTTCCAGGACTCCTTATCCTCTCCAACCAAAGCCATTTGTCCCAACATCTACTGAGGTCCTACAGCCTCTTCAGCTGCTCACTTGGCCCTTATCCCTGATTCCTGATGTGGCATGACTTTGGACATCTGACTATTCTCCTCCACCACCACCACCACTCTAGCTAAAGACAGAGTCTGACACTCGACAGTGCTCTGTAACTCTGTGGGTATCAGGAGGAAAGGGGAGGTTAGCAGGAGGTACTCAGCTCTGCTCTTGGGGACACTGAGGTGATGGTGGCCTGGCCATGCATTAGTGGACATAGACCAGAGAAGGGGCTCACAAACCCTTGGGGCAGTCCAGCACATGCACTCCAACTCAGACCTTGGGAAATGGATGCTGGGTGGCACTATAGGTCAGAGATTTCTGTACCTCGTGGGTTTAGAGGTGCGGTGTAGGAACAATCAACTTCTCAGGGGCAAAATTAAGAAATTAGCAAAATCTACCTTTAATGTCTGCAAGGCCTCTGCAAGGCCTTTTTTTTCACTTTATTGCTGACTGTCTTCCCAAAACTCCAACCTTAGATGCTTGGTGACTTGGGATCGCTCTTTCACTCAAACCCCATCTGAAAACCAGCTCCCTGAGTCCCGTTCACACAAAAATGTGATCAAAGCTTCAGAGGGAGCTCAAATCTCAAAGCGAAAGGAACAAGAATCAGAGAGGAGGTAGGAAAAGTCTGGGGCCTCCATTACCATAAATTTCCAGGCCCAACCAGTTCTCAACCCCCTTCCACTCTCAATGGGGCTGTACCTACAGGACCCCTGACTCACAGCACTTGTCACTGGTCCAATAAAAATCTTCCACAAAACCAAGTGGGATTTTCTGAAAGACGCAGGAGAAACAACAGTAAGGTAGGTCATTCGTTGGTCTGTAAGAAAGAAGTCTAGATGAGGCTGCAACATCACTAATGACAATCGCTTGAATAAATGAAGTTTACATTTTGGCCTCACACTAATGTTGGCCTTACAGAAATTGTTCAGTCTGAATAATGTGGATGAAGCAATGTTTGGTGTATCTTCCTTGCCTTTTTTTGAGGATTGAGGTTTTTTTCCCCCTTAATACTAGGTAGAAATTGGTTTTTCCTATATTTTCAATTGGCATTTTATTAACCTATAGGGAAGGTGTCTCAGTCATCTAGTGCTGCTCCAACAGAAATACCACAAGTGGATGGCTTTAACAAAGAGAAGTTTATTTCTTCACAGTCCAGTAGGCTACAAGTCCAAATTCAGGGCATCAGCTCCAGGGGAACGCTTTCTCCATTGGCTCTGGTGGAAAGTCCATGTCATCAGTCTTCCTTTGGTCTGGGAGCTTCTCTGCGCAGGAACCTCAGGTCCAAAAGGACGCGCTCTGTTCCCAGCACTGCTTTCTTGGTGATATGAGGTTCCCATGTGTCTGTGCTCGCTTCTCTCTTTTGTATCTCAAAAAAGATTGCATTAAGACACTGATCTTGTCAACCTCATCAGTATAACCTCATCACAGTGATGGAATTTATAACACATGAGGAGGTCACATATAATCTCATCATAGTGGTAGAGTTTACAACACGTAAGGAAATTACATCAGATAACGCAATCATACAATACTGGGAATCATGACCTAGCCAAGCTGCTACCCACATTTTTTGGGGGACACAATTCAATCCATGACAGAAAGTTTGTATCAAACTATCAAAATGAAGAAAAGATGACTTTTTGAAATTATTTTAGAAACTATTGGACTTGAATGGCCCAGCAAGACTATCCCTAAATATATTCCCCCAAGAAAATCTTTCAAATATCCCAGAGGAGATTCGTACCAGGATGGTCATCAAAGAATGGTTTGAGACTATAAGGAATCATCAGGAGAATGGAAAAGTATATGCATGTGATGGAGGACTAGGCAGCAATAACAATCAATGGATGAATTTATATCTAGCCACATGAGAGAGTTCTAAAATGCAGTATGGAGTGAAAAAAAGGGTGGGAGGGACAAGCACATTGAGATTTATCACACATCATCATCTATGTAAATTAAAATCCCACACTTGAAGCATTATTTAGTTTTCAACAATACGCATGTATCTAAATAAACAAAAGAAAGTTGGTTAGGACACATAATAAGTACATCATACTGAGTACCTATTATGGATTGAATTGTATCCACCCTCACCCCACCCAAAAAAAAAACAAAAACAAAAACAAAAAAAAATGAGGCCCTTCAACATTAATTGGCAATCAGAAAAACTGAAATTAATTTGTAAATAGATGCAAAACTAGTCAACATCCACAAGGCAATAATCCATTGTACCCCATTGAACAAAATATTTGCATTTTTATAGACAAAAGTTATTTGCACTGCTATAAGTTTTCTATAACTTACAGGGTCCCAAAATAGTTCAAAGATAATAAAAGTCACACTTTCCTATAGAATCAGATAAACCAGAAGGGTAGGCTACTTGGATACCCAATACTCTTTCCTTCCTTCCTTCTTCCCTTCCTTCCTTCCTTCCAACTTCCTTCTTTCCTTCCAACTTCCTAACTTCCTTCCTTCCAACTTCCTAACTTCCTTCCTTCCAACTTCCTAACTTTCTTCCTTCCTCCCTCCCCACCTGTCTCCCTCTCTCTCTTTCTCCCTCCCTCCCTTTTTCCATCTTTCTTTCTCTCTTTTTTGATGAACTTCAAAGTCTTTCACAATTTTTTTTTCTGACATTCCTCATGGAGGGCGTTTTCCCTACTCTGTCCATAGTTCATTCCCATCTACTCTACAGAGCTCACCTTAAATGGTACTTTCTAGGAGAGGTCTTCCCTACCTCCAAATCCAATTAAGGCTTTCCTATTATTCCCTTTCAGAGCACCCTGAGCTTTTCCTTCAAATCACTTATCACAATTTATAATTTTACATTTATTTGTACAGTTTTTTCTTTACTGTCTAGCTACCATGACAGATCTCCACATTGCTCACCATTGTATTCTAGTTGTCTTGCCCTGTGCCTTAATAGGCACTCATAAATTGTTTGTTGATTTTCTCCATCAATCAATCAATCAATCCACCAATAAATTAATAGATGATGAATGCTGCCCCAGCACCTGGTTGTCAACATCATGTGTCAGCATATAGCAGTGACTCAAAACATTTTGTAAATTCTGACCCCAGCTAAAGTTAAACCAGGAACAAGGACTGTGCAAGTATCCTCATCCTGTCTCCAGGCAGTACCATTTTCTTTCTAGCTCCCTGGGGGTTACCTATTCTATCGCAGGCCCGTCTTCCCCCAAATCCTGCCTGGCTGTCAAGGGAACAGGTCTAGATCACAAAATTCAACCTCATCCCTCCCCTCCAAACCTTGTGGCTTGGCTCTTACTCTATGGTTTTGCAAAAAGCAGAAGCAGTAATTCCAATCACATGTCTTCTTAACAAGATGTGGTTTGTTACTTTTACCTGAAAGGATATGATTATCAAAGGGTTCAAGAAGACAGGTTGCAGGGCAGGGATGGGGCTGAGTGAGGCAGGGACTCTGCCAAGTGCATCTTTGAATATCCAGAGGCCCAAATACAGGGACAAAAAACCAAATCTGTTGCCATCGGGTCAATTCCGACTCATAATGACCCTATGGGACAGAGTAGAACTGCCCCATAGGGTTTCCAAGGAGCGTCTGGTGGATTCAAACTGCTGACTTTGTGGTTAGCAGCTGTAGTTCTTAACCACTGCGCCACCAGGGCTCCCAAGAAGGTCTTTAGGTGGCAAAAACAGCATGTGTTTGACTGCTAACCTAAAGGTAGGCAGTTCAAACCCACCCAGTGGTACTGGGGAGGAAAAGGCCTGGCGATCTGATTCCGCTAAGATTACAACCAAGAAAACTCTATGGAGCAGTTCTACTCTGACACACATGGGTCGCCATGAGTTGGAATTGACTTGACATCAATGGGTTAAGGCCTTGAGACTGGCTATGCTTTAAAGGAAATGGGTCCAAAGAAAGGCCTCAGGGACACTTGACCGGGGCTTCTCCGTTCAGTACATGCCCAGGAGCAGCCACTGTTAAGCTTTCTGATCAGTCTGTCACTCTCAGCAGGAGAGACAATTGCCCCATGGTGTACACACAGGTCAGAGCTCCCTGTATCTGTGTCATGATACCTCAAGCAAGTACAGTTTTAGGAGTTAATTACAGAGCAGCTTTTGTGTGTGTCTCTTGCTGTGCCTTTAAACTAATTCTGAGGGCTAGTTCCTCCTCTGCCCCTGGATTAAAATTCAAAGCAGGCCCCAAGATTTTTCTAGTTGCTCTCAAGTAGTACAAACCATTCATCAGTCACTTAAGTCACATAGCACAGTATTAATAAAAATAAACAGAAATTACAGTGCCATGTGAAAGTCCAAATGGCAAGGCTTCTCCCCCTCCCCACTCCTGGGCCTCTTGCAGGTGGAAGTCTGTGGCCAGGGAAGGAGGGTGTGACCTGCTCCTTCTTACTCTCCCATGCAGTCCCTATACTCCCCCTGCCCTTGTATTTGGCTCTCTGACAGGTCAGGATCTCAGAATGGAAGGAGGGAGAGTCAAAGCCCTGCACAGAAAGCAAGAAAAAGTCCAGGAGTGGGAAATGGAAGATCCTTTACTTTTAATTGTATGTGACAGAAAGCCCACTCAAAATGTCCTAGAGAAAAACAAAAATAGTTTATTGCTCATGTGCTCAAGCAGAGTGAATGGCAGGGGTGCAGCTCAGGGGAAGCTGGCCCCAGGGGGAGGAACTCCACACAATTCCAGTGTCGATGCCACCTGCTCTTCCTCAGATGAACCAGGATACTGCTGTCTCCACAGAACCTTTGCCACCCAAGGGAAGCCTTTCTTCCCTTCCTTGTTGTTGTTGTCAGGTGCCATCAAGTTGGTTCTGACTCACAGTAGCCCTTTGTACAACAGAACAAAACACTGCCTGGTCCTTCGCCATCCTCACCAATTGTTATACTTGAGCCCATTGTTGCATCCACTGTGTCAATCCATCTCCTTGACGGTCTTCCTCTTTTTCACTGACCCTCTACTTTACCAAGCATGATGTCTGTCTCAGTCTACTAGTGCTGCTGTAACAGAAATACCACAAGTGGATGGTTTTAACAAAGAGAAATTTTTTCTCTCACAGTCCAGTAGGCTACGAGTCCAAATTCAGGGCATCGGCTCCAGGAGAAGGCTTTCTCTCTTTGTCGGCTCTAGAGGAAGGTCCTGGTAATGCATTAGTCTTCCCTTGGTCTGGTAGCATCTCAGCACAGGAACCTCAGGTCCAAAGGACACACTCTGCTCCCAGTACTGCTTTCTTGGTGGAATGAGGTTCCCATGTGTCCCTGCTCGCTTCTTTCTTTTATATCTCAAAAGAAATTAGCTTAAGACACTGTCCAATCTTGTAGACATCATCAGTATAACCTCATCATAGTGATAGAGTTTACAACACATAAGGGAATCACATCAGATTACACAGTCGTACAGTACTGAGAATCATGACCTAGCCAAGTTGACAGATATTTTGGGGGGACACAATTCAATCCATGACAATGTCCTTCTCCAGGGACCGGTCTCTCCTGATAACATGACCAAAGTACATGGACAAAGTCTCACCATCCTTGCTTCTAAGGAGCATTCTGGCTGTACTTCTTCTAAGACAGATTTGTTCATTCTTCTGACAGTCCATGTTCAATATTCTTTACCAACACCATAATTTAAAGGCATCATTTTCCTTCCTTATAATGTGAAAAATCCTGGGGAAGGACCCCAATTGCCTGACCTGGGAGGTGGGTCCACACCTCTGGCAAAGGAATCCATACAGTGATTGACAGCACCCCAGAGAACCTAATAGCTGTATGACAGAGAAGTTCTCTTACCTAAACGCTTCTGCTGCTCAAATCCTCCCAGCAGCCCTAAGGGGTGTTTGTCTTCAGTGTTGGCAGTGGCACCATCCATAAACCTTCACAGCTTTTGGACTCAGATGTGTTTTGTTTCAAGGACGTAGGGCAGGAGATGTGGAGATGCATTTTTTTCCTTGGGGCCTGAAGAGTGTTTGTCACAAGCATGGGTTTTTAGAGCTACAGGCCATGCTGTGTGAGCCCTGAGTGCCATATCCCAAGTGATAGAGATACCCTTACGTTCCCTGATAAATTTATTTTTTGTATGTTTGTGATATGCAAAATCCTTTAACGCATGGAGTCCAAAGCAGGGTCCCCCCTTGCCTGGGTCTTAAAGTAGTACAAGTCCTGATGCTTTGAAAATTTGGATGTGCAGCTGGATGGAGAGAGAACTGGAACACTACCCTGCCTGTTTGGGACAACAACCTGAGCTCAAGGGACCTTGTTTGCTCACCAGGTATTTTACTTCACAACTGTAATGGTTAATTTTATGTGTCAACTTGGCTAGGCTATGATTCCCAGAGGTTTGGCCTAACACTAGTCTAGTTGCTGTTTCATAACGTAATCAATGAATCAGTTGGAAAGGGAGCTTCCTTAGGGTATGTTTTGCCTCTAGACTATAAATAGATATTTTGGCAGAACTCTCTCTCTTTACTCTGCACTCTTTCTGTTGCCTGACCTATGGATCTTGAGACATAAGCCTGCAGAAGTCTCCAGCCTGCCACCCAACCCGCGTATTTTGAACTTGCGAGCCCTCTACAATTGCATGAGCCAATTCCTTGAAGTAAATCTCTCTCTCTCTCTCTCTATATATATATATATATATAAATATATATATATGTACGTGCATACACACACACACACACACACACACACATGCACATACGTATACAGCCAGAATGCTCCTTGGAAGCAAGAATGGCAAGACTTCATCTCATATACTTTGTATATGTTATCAGGAGGGACCAATCCCTGGAGAAGGATATCATGCTTGGTAAAGTAGAGAGTCAGTGAATAAGAGGAAGACCCTCAACGAGATGAATTATACAGTGGCTGCAGCAATGAGCTCAAACATAGCAATGACTGTGAGGGTGGCACATGACCAAGCAATATTTCATTCTGTTGTACATAGGGTCATTATGAGTTGGAACAGACTCAACAGTACCTAAAAACAACCTACATATATAAACATATGTATATGTATGTATATGTATATCTATATATACATATGTGTATGTGTGTGTGTGTGTGTGTGTGTGAGAAGAGAGAGAACCCCGGTGGCTCAATGTTAAGCATTTGGCTGCTAATTGAAAGGTTGGTGGTTTAAACCCCCCAGCTACTCCAAGGGAGAAAGACCTGGCAATCTGCTGCCATAAAGATTAAACCCTATGTGGCAGTTCTACTCTGTCACAAGTGGTCACTATGAGTCAGAATTGATTCAATGGCACCTAACAACAAAAACAACAAATATCACACTGGTACTATTTCTCTAGACAACTCTGACTAACGACAACTAAAAGGATGTTATTGGGTAGCTTTGCCACTATTTAATACGGAGAATGTTGAGTGGGAAGAGTTCATGCTAAGTCATCTCAGAGACAGCTGGCCTGCCCCATGCCCTGCCCCTCCAGGTGTCTTTGTCTTCTGTATAATCCCTGGTTCACCAGATGAGGTCAAGAGCATGGGATGGTTTCACCTAGAAACTCAAGGAACAGAAAGTATCACAATTTCTTCCCCTTTCCTCAGAAGGAAGCTGTCTGTGCGACAGCCATTCTGAGGTTTCATGACCTTTCTCATGGACTGATAAGCAAGGAACCAGAGGGGGAGCTGAAAGTAACAGTAGAGAATTTCCACAGATTAAGTGAAGGTCTGAAAACCAGGTGGGCCACCCATATGAGGGACCATTTTTGGCTCAAATGTGCTGACCCTTGCCCTACACTCCCCCTAAAAATATCATAGAGTAGCTCAGCTTATGCTAGACACAATCATGTTTGCAAGCATATATCATAGGATGTGGTAAGAGCTGTGTGTACAGGCAGGAATGACATAATATTTAGTATTTCTGCAAGGGAGGTAACTGGGGGATGTGCTAGGCAGTATTGTGAAATTATTGCAGAAAATACCTCATTATGCTTGCAAGGCCCATAGAGAAGTTCCTGGAACACTGTTGTTGGGTGCTGTCAAACTGGTTCTGACTCATAGCCAACCTATGTACAACAGAATCAAACGCTACCCAGTCCTGTGCCAGCCTCACAATCATTTTTATGCTTGAGCCCATTGTTGCAGCCACTGTGTCAATCCATCTCATTGAGGGTCTTCCTCTTTTTCGCTGATCCTGTACTTTACCAAGCATGATGTCCTTCTCCAGGGACTGATCCCTCCTGATAACATCTCCAAAGTACTTGAGACGTCGGTGCTTCTAAGGAGCATGTTGGCTGTACTTCTTCCAAGACAGATTTGTTCGTTCTTCTGGCAGTCCACGGTATATTCAATATTCTTCGCCAACACCACCATAATTCAAAGGCATCAGTTCTTCTGTCTTCTTTATTCATTGTCCTGCTTTTGCATGCATATGAGGCAACTGAAAACACAATGGCTTGGGTCAGGCTTATCTTAGTCCTTAAAGTGAAATCTTTGCTTTTTAACACTTCAAAGAGGTCTTTTTCAGCAGATTTGTCCAATGCAATACGTCATTTGATTTCTTGACTGCTGCCTCCATGGGCGTTGATTGTGGATCCAAGTAAAATGAAATCCTTGACAACTTGAGTCATTTCTCTGTTTATCATGATGTTGCTTATTGGTCCAGTTATGAGGATTTTTGTTTCATTTGGGTTAAAGTGGAATTCATACGCAAGGCTGTAGTTCTCTTCACTGTCAGTAAACAAGATTGTGTCATCTGCGTATCAAAGGTTGTTAATGAGTTTTCCTCCAATCCTGATGCGTTGTTCTCCTTCATATAGTCCAGCTTCTCAGATTATTTGCTCAGCATACAAACTGAATAAGTATTGTGAAAGGATACAACCCTGACACACACTTTCCCTGATTTTAAACCACGCAGTATCCCTTTGTTCTGTTCGAACAACTGCCTCTTGGTCTATGTATAGATTTCACATGAGCACAATTAAGTGATCTGGAATTTCCATTCTTCAAAATGTTATTCATAATTTGTTATGATCCACACAGTTGGATGCCTTTGCATAGTCAATAAAACACAGGTTAACATTGTTCTAGTATTCTCTGCTTTCAGCCAAGATCCATCTGACATCAGCAATGATATCTCTCATTCCACGTCCTCTTCTGAATTCAGCTTGAATTTCTGGCAGTTCCCTGTCTATGTACTGCTACAGCCACTTTGAAAGATCTTTAGCAAAATTTTACTTGTGTGTGATATTAATGATATCGTTAGATAATTTTCACATTCTGTATCACCTTTCTTTGGAATGGACATGAATACAGATCTCTTCCAGCCGGTTGGCCGGGTAACTGTCTTCCAAATTTCTTAACATAGACCAGTGAGCACTTCCAGTGCTGCATTGTTTGTTCAAACATCTCAATTGGTAATCTGTCAGTCCTGGAGGTTGTTGTTTGCCAACGCCTTCAGTGCAGCTTGGACTTATTCTTTCAGTACAATCAGTTTTTGATCATATGCTACCTCCTGAAATGGTTGAACATCAACCAATTCTTTTTGGTACAGTGACTCTCTGTATTCCTTCCATCTTCTTTTGATGCTTTTTGCATTATTTAATATTTTCCCCATAGAATCCTTCAATATTGCAACTTGATGTTGAATTTTTTCTTCAGTTCTTTCAACTTGAGAAATGCCGAGTGTGTTCTTCCCTTCTAGCTTTCTAACTCTAGGTCTTTGCACATTTCATTATAATACTTTACTTTGTCATCTTGAGCTGCCCTTTGAAATCTTCTGTTCAGCTCTTTTACATCATCATTTCTTCCTTTCACTTCAGCTACTCTACAGTCAAGAGCAAGTTTCAGAGTCTTTTATGACATCCATTTTTGTCTTATCTTTCTTGTCTTTTTAGTGACGTCTTGCTTTCTTCATGTATGATGTCCTTTCACAACTTGTCTGGTCTTCGGTCATTAGTGTTTAATGCATCAAATCTATTATCGAGGTGGTCTTTAAATTCAGGTGGGATATACTCAAAGTCATACTTTGGCTCTCACGGACTTGTTCTAATTTTCTTCAGCTTCAGCTTGGACTTGCATATGAGCAATTGATGGTCTGTTCCACAGTCGGCCCCTGGCCGTGTTCTGACAGATGATATTGAGCTTTTCCATCTTCTCTTTCCACAGAAGTAGTCAATTGGATTCCTGTGTATTCCATCTGGCAACGTTCATGTGTACAGTCACCATTTATGTTGGTGAAAAATGGTATTTACAATGGAGATGTTGTTTGTCTTGCAAAATTCTATCATGGGGTCTCTGGCATTGTTTCTATCACCAAGGCCATATTTTCCATCTACCGTTCCTTTGTCTTTGTTTCCAACTTTCACATTCCAATCACCAGTAATTATCAATGCATCTTCATTGCATGTTTGATCAATTTTAGACTGCAGAAGTTGGTAAAAATCTTCAAATTCTTCATCTTTGGCATTAGTGGTTGGTGTATAAACTTGAATAATAGTTGTATTAACTGGCCTTCCCTGTGGATATTGGCCTATCACTGGCAGCTTTGTACTTCAGGATAGAACTTGAAATGTTCTTTTTGAAGATGACTGCAACACCATTTCTCTTTAATTTGTCATTTCTGGAAGAGTAGACCATATGACTGTCTGATTCAAAATGGCCAATACCAGTCGATTTCAGCTCACTAATGCCTAGGACATCTACGTTTATGCATTCCATTTCATTTTAGACAACTTCCAATTTTCCTAGATTCATACTTCATACATCCCACGTTCCTATTATTAATGGATGTTTGCAGCTGTTTCTTCTCATTTTGAGTCGTGCCACATCAGCAAATGAAGGTTCCGAAAGCTGGACTCCATCCACGTCGTTAAGGTTGACTCTACTTTCAGGACTCATCTCTTCCTCAGTTGTATTTTGAGTGTCTTCCAACCTGAGGGGCTCATCTTCTGACACTATATCGGACAATGTTCTGCTGCTATTCATAAGGTTTTCACTGGCTAATATTTCAGAAGTAGACTGTCAGGTCCTTCTTCCTAGTCTGTCTTAGTCTGAAAGCTCAGCTGAAACCTGTCTGCCATGGGTGACACTGTTGGTATTTGAAATACCAGTGGCGTAGCTTCCAGCATCACAGCAACACACAAGCCACCACAATACGACAAATTGACAGATGTGTGGAACATGGTGTAAGTGTTTAACAAGCACTGACTATTATTATTAGCCTTGTGACTGGAGCAGCTGTGGAGTAGCACAGCCTGCTTCCTTGGTCATACCAAACTAAGTAACAAGTAGAGCTGATTGAATTCTTAAATATGTCACCAATGATGCTGCTGCTATTGTTGTTGTTGTTGTTAGTTGCCATTGAGTCAACTCTAAGGAATCGTAGAGACAGAACTTAAACATTGCCCAGTCCCGCACCATCTTCACAATCATTTGTATGTTTGAATCCATTGTTGTAGCCATTGTGTCAATTCATCTCATGGAGGGTTTCCCTCATTTTTGCTGACCCTCCACTTTATCAAACATGATGTCCTTTTCTAGTGATTGATCTTTCCTGATGACATGTCCAAAGTAAGCAAGATGCATTCTTGCCATCCTCGTTTCTAAGAAGAAACTGATTTATTCATTCTTCTGGCAGTCCATGGTATATTCGATATTCTTTGCCAACACCACAATTCAAATGTGTCAATTGTGGTGTTGGGGAAGAATGCTAGGATGGTGATAAAAGACTCTGGAAACTCACAAAAACCACTCACAGCAGTGCTTTCTATATTGAAGAAGTCAAGAAGCTGCACTATGCTGTAAAATCAGACATTTTTTCCCTTGTTTTCTCTTTCACTTAAATATGCATTCAGTACTGAGTCAGATGCCTCTTATACACCACTTCCATTCTATCATCCCATCTCTTATTCCAACCACAGTACAGCAACCAGTTCTGTATTGGCTTTGCCCAGCTTCGTGTGGGTATAATCTGGCAGCACTTGCCCTTGGTCATGATACATATCCTTCATTTCCTGCACTGGGGATTCTCTGATGCTGAGATATAAGGTGTCTACAAGAACCTGCTCCATACTCAGACGTGTGCAACCTGGAAGAACTGAACGAGTACTCTTGACTAAAGGGGTTTGGAACCAGTGGAGAGCATTCATGACAAAGGAGAAATAAATTCAATAGGCATATTGATAGAATGACTTGTCCTGTGGATGCCAGCGAGCTTCTCCTCTCAGCCTCAACAGTTCTAGTGCAACAGAGAGGCTGTGGTGGCAGGGGTGGAGGGTATGCATGGGCCCACCAGCATGAGCTGCCTCTCACCAAGCCTGTATGGCTTTGAGCAAGTTCCTTCTCATTGCTGGACCTCAACTTTCTCTCTGGCTAAAGAGGAAGTTGTACTAGATCAGTGAGATTTTTATTTTTTATTTTTTTTATTGTGCTTTAGGTGAAAGTTTACAGAGCAAATTAGTTTCTCATTAAACAATTAATACACAAATTATTTTGTGACATTGGTTGCCAATCTCGTGATGTGTCAACACTCTCCCTTCTCCACCGGGGTTCCCTGCTTCCATTCGTCCAGTTTTCCTGTCCCTGCCTGCCTTCTCATCTTTGTTTTTGAGCTGGTGTGCCCATTTAGTCTCATATACATGATATGAACTATGAAGCAATTCCTCATATGTGCTATTGTTTGCCCTATACAAAACCAAACCCGTTGCTGTTGAGTCGATTCCAATCCATAGCTACCCTATAGACCTGTCTAATCTTTGGCTGAAGGATGAACCTCAGGAGTGACTTCAGTACTGAGTTAAAAGGACATCTGGGGGCCATACTCTCAGAGTTTCTCCACTATCTGTCAGACCAGCAAATCTAGTTATTTTTCTGTGAATTTTAATTTTGTTCTACATTTTTCTCCCACACTGTCCAGGACACTCTATTGTGATCCCTGTCAGAGCAGTCGGTGGTGGTAGCCAGGCTCCATCTGGTTGTTCTCAGCTCGATCTGATGGAGGTTGTGGTAGTTGTGGTCCATTAGTCCTTTAGACTAATCTTTCCTTTGTGTCTTTGGTTTTCTTCATCCTCCTTTGCTCCAGTGGGAATGGGACCAGCAGCTGTATCTTAGATGGCCGCTCACAGGCTTTTTTTTTTTTTTTTAATTGTGTTTTAATTGAAAGGTTACAGTCAAGTCAGTTTCTCATACAAAAATTTATACCCACATTGCTATGTGACACTAGCTGCTCTCCCTGTAATGTGACAGAACACTCCTCCTTTCCACGCCAGATTTCTCGTGTCCTTTCAACCAGCTCCTGTCCCTTTTTGCCTTCTCATCTCGCCTCTGGATAGGAGCTGCCCATTTGGTCTCATTTATCTACTTGAGCTTAGAAGCGCACTCTTCATGAGTATCATTTTATGTCCCATAGTCCAGTCTAATCTTTGTCTGAAGAGTTGGCTTCGGGAATGGTTTCAGTTCTGGTCTAACAGACAGTCCAGGGGCCATGTCTTCCAGGGTCCCTCCAGTCTCAGTCAGACCATTAATTCTTGTCTTTTTACTAGAATTTGAGTTCTGCACCCCACTTTTCTCCTGCTCCATCAGGGACTCTTTGTTGTGTTCCCTCTCAGGGCAGTCACTGGTGGTAGCTGGGCACCATCTAGTTCTTCCGGTCTCAGGCTGATGGATTCTCTGGTTTATGTGGCCCTTTCTGTCTCTTAGGCTAATATTTTCCTTGTGTCTTTGGCATTCTTCATTCTCCTGTTCTCAGGCTTTTAAGACCCCAGACACTACTCACCACATTCGAATGTAGAACATTTTCTTTATAAACTATGTTATGCCAATTGAGCTAGATGTTCCCTGAGACCAAGGTCCGCAGCCCTGAGCCCAGTAACTTGGTCCCTCAGGGAGTTTGGATGTGTCTGTGTAGCTTTTATGATTTTCAGTGAGATTTTTTATTTTTTTCTTTCAAATTGCAAGTCAGGGCCCATTGGTTGTGAAATCAATTTGGTGGGTCACAAATAGTACTTTCATTGCAACGAAATGAAAAGGATAGGATTAAAAAAATTGGAGCAAATGACATGTAGTAAGGTTAAGCATTCTATGATCTGTAGCTAGGGTGACCAAACATCTGGGTCTGCCAGAACAGGCCTGGCATCATTTCATTCTCAAAAGTGTCCAGATTTTGATAGTAAATTATATAGTCATCCTACCTATAACCTGAGCCACAATAAAAGAGCATGTCCCAAAGGGGTACATACCAGCTGTGTGCTCTGGAATCTCAGACAGGAATTCTTAGAGAGAAAGAAAGTCATTGGAGGACAAATTAACTGACCTACACTTAAAAGAAAACAACCCATTGCTGCTGAGTTGAACTCATGGAGACCTCACATGTTTTAAAGTAGAACTGTGCTCCATAGGGTTTTCAATTATTATAATCTTAATGAGGAAGACTCATTAACAACCTGCATTATGCAGATGACACAGCCTTGCTTGCTGAAAGTGAAGAGGATTGAAGCACTTACTGATGAAGTTCAAAGACTATATAGCCTCTAGTATGGATTACACCTCAACATAAAGAAAACAAAAATCATCACAACTGGACCAATAAGCAACATCATGATAAACGGAGAAAAGACTGAAGTTGTCAAGGATTTCATTTTACTTGGATCCACAATCAACACCCATGGAAGCAGCAGTCAAGAAATCAAAAGATGCATTTTATTGGACAAATCTGCTGCAAAAGACCGCTTTAAAGTGTTAAAAAGCAAAGATGTCACTTTAAGGACTAAGGTGAACCTGACCCAAGCCATGGTGTTTTCAATCACCTTATATGCATGTGAAAGCTGGACAATGAATAAGAAAGACCAAAGAAAATTGATGCCTTTGAATTGTGGTGTTGGCAAAGAATATTAAATATACCATGGACTGTCAAAAGAACAAACAAATCTGTCTTGGAAGAAGTACAACCAGGATGCTCCCTAGAAGCACGGATGCCCAGACTACGTCTCACATACTTTGGACGTGTTAGCAGGCAGGACCAGCCCCTGGAGAAGGACATCATGCTTGGTAAAGTAGAGGGTCAGTGAAAAAGAGGAAGACCCTCAATGAGATGGATTGACACAGTGGCTGTAACAATGGGCTGAAGCATAACAACGATTGTGAGGATGGCGCAGGACCGGGCAATGTTTCGTTCTGTTGTACATAGGGTTGCTCTGAGTCAGGGTCGACTCGACGGCACCTAACAACAACGACATAATCTTAAGGAAGCAGATCACCAGGAAAGGAAGTAAATTACCAGATCTTTATTTCACAGCACTGCTGAGTGGATTATGAACCACCAACCCTCCGATTAGTAGTCAAGAAAAAACTGTTTGCGCCACTCAGGGACCTACTTGGGGGGAACCGATAAGTAAATAAGCGTTTAAAATAGAGTGTGATTCATGCTATAGCAGATTTAAGTACAGATGCCATGGAAGCACTCAGTAAGGGTATCTAGCCCAGCCTGGAAAGAAGAAGGAAGAGTCTAGAAGTCTTCCTGGTAGAGGTGACTTCTGAGTTGAGAGCTGAGGGGTTAGTAGGAATCAGTGTTAGTGAAGGGCCAATTTATTCACTGTTGTTGTTGTTAGGTGCTGTGGAGTCGATTTTGACTCATAGCGACCCCATGTGACAGAGTAGAACTGCCCCACAGGGTTTTCTAGACTGTAGTCTTTACAGCAGCAGATCCCCAGGTCTTTCTCCTGCTGAGCCACTGGGTGGGTTCCAACTGCCAACCTTTCAGTTAGCAGCTGAGTGCTTAGCTGTTGTGCCACCAGGGCTCCATATTAGGCACTAGTATTTGGGTCCTGAAAATATATTGTCTCCAAAACAGAAAAATCTGTAAAATCTAAATTAATAAATACATTGTCAATTGTTAAATTTGATCATCATTAAAATGCCTTTACACTGGAAAATACACTGTGCATATAAGGAGAACCACATTCTGAAGGTTCTTCTACACTCAGTCAAGAACTTAGGCATTTAGCCCCCAGCCCATGAGAAGCCACTGGCAGATTCTGTGTGAGGAATCACATGGCCATGTTAGAGCATTCCCTCTGGCAGTCACCTTTGATTATAGGTTATTTGGGCACTTGAAGGTCCAGGATGAGGTGGGTATGACTTGGGATCATCAGTGCCTGGGAAAGTCTCTCACCTCCTAATCTTGAGCCACTCCAGCTCTCCATTCTGGTGGCCAGCAGGACTGGCTCCTACCTTTAAATTCCCTCTGGTTGGGATTTCAGGATCGGAACTGGAAATGGACACAAGAGAGTGTCTAGCAAGTCCCACTTCTGAGCCAGGGAGTCTGTGATGATCTCCTCCACTACCGCAACCATGCTTTGCTCATGGTTTTTTCATGTTTATTCTCTTTGTACCCATTGGGACAGTTGGAAAAGCCCCAAGTCATCTTTGCCCTCTACTTCCTGTTGAATTCACAGCCTCTTCCCTTTTTTAGAAATAGCATGTTGACTGTTGTATAGCCAAAGAACGGCACGCTGACCATTCTAGTACTTTCTGCCCTGTGATTTCCTGACCCGTGTCTTCTTATAAATACAGGGGCAGAGCTGGTGTCAGAGCTGGCGTCAGAAGGCAGTGAGCCCAGGAAGCCTCAGGCCGTCTCAGCTTGCCCCCAGGAAGATGAAGGTCTCCGTGGCTGCCCTCTCCTTCTTCATCCTGGCTGTTTCCCTTGGATCCCAGGGACGGGTCATCCAGGGTGAGTCCAGAGAGCTTTCTCAGTGGTGATCAGGTCCATGGTAATGTGCAGGGCTGAGGAAGTGATGCAGAGGGACACTTGTGCCTCCTGAGACAGCTCCCCATCCCAGACATGGTTATGGCACTAGTATAAAAGCAGTTGCAGGGTACAGACCTGTCTCCCTCTGCAGCTTTCAGTCCCTGGGGAAAACTGTACAGGGATGACTGGTCCCATTGGGAGAACAACTATTTGTCTTTCCAGGCCAGAATTATTTGATGCGTTCTCCCAGCTAATATAGGATCATGAAATCCTAGATCAATAGAACTACAGTAAAATTTAAATTTGTAGAAATAGTCATAGAATTCTATAATGTTAGAGTTGTTATTTACCATCTAGTATACCAAAACCAATTGAGTCCATGTCATCTCAGGTTCTGCCACCAAATGAGTTAAATGAACAAATTTTCTGTTTTCAGAACTCTTTGGATTCCAGAAATATGGATAAAGGATTGTGGATTATATCACATGATGTAGGCATTTGATTATTTATGCTGAATTTGCAGTTTGTTTCCAAGTCAACAGAATGTTTTCTTGTTACAAATATTTTCAAAGCCCCCTGAAAAATCCCGAGGCCCTAATGGAAATAATGGCCCTGGAGGCAGGCCTGAACCCCAAACAGGTGGCATGTGGGACAGCATCAGTGCTGGAGTAGGTGGGTGGAGATGCTGAGACAATGCTTCCTCCCAGTGATTCCTCTCTCTGCGCTGTCTGTTTCTCTCAGATAGAGAATTAAGAGAACTCCTGTCGATGGACCTTCAACATGAATCCAGTATTCTACACAGTAAGTGTTCAGTTACGGCACATATTTAAAAGGAGCAGACAGGTACAAATCTGCTCTATGGCTTTGGTTCATTTATGGGGGATGGGGGAAAGGGAGAGGGAAGGTCCTGGTGGGGGAGAGACATCTCCAAGAAGATCAGGATGGGCACCTCCTCCACAGATGACTCCCCTACTCCCGACTGCTGCCCCTGGCTTCTGCTGACTTGGGGTCAGGGGTGCTCTCTGATGCCTCCTGCAAGCATCAGGCCCTACCTCTTCTAGAAGGAACAGTCCTGGACCTATTGCAGCCCCTGGGTGCCCTTAGACACACAGCTCAATCCTGGGGAGGGTCTGAAGCAAGGAGATGCCAGTAACTGCTGGCAGAGGAGGAAAACATCCCTTCCAAGTCCTGCACCTTCTCACCCTGCCCAGTACCCTTGAGAAAAGAGGGAAAAAGATCTAGTTTCCCCCCAAAAAAGACTCGATCCTTATATGGGTCTTTCCCTTCTGCAGGCTTACACCTTCCCCCTGACTGCTGCCTGTCCTACACCCGCCGAAACATCCGATGTGTATTCATGGAAGATTATTTTGAAACGAGCAGCGGGTGCTCCCAGCCAGGTGTCATGTAAGTGCCAAGTCCACCTGCCCCATGTTGGGGAAAGGAGTCTGCAAAGCCTGCAGGGAAGGGCCTGATGGATGATGATCCAGAAAGTCCTGCCCTCTCGACCTCCCAGGGAAGGGGTAGCTTGTGTCCTTATTAGCATCCTGCAAGGTAGCAGGTAGGAGATGCTCCCAGTGCAGAGGGAGGGTAGGAAGAAGGAGAAAGTAGGAAGGCTGCCAAGGAAACTCCCATGAGTCACAAAGGGAGGCTGAGAGAGGTCTCAGAGAGGACAGTGGCCCTGAGTTGACTTCATCAGAGAAAAAAAAGAACAGACTGGGTTGAATGGGGAATCTGAAGGCAGGAAAATGGGGCTCCCCAACCCATTTGCTGAACACCCCTCAGTCTGTACTCTCTCCCTCTTGCTTCCCAGCTTCATCAACAAGAGGGGGCAACGTGTGTGTGCCAACCCCAGCAGTGATCATGTTCAGAATTGCATGAAACAGCTGAAGGGAGACCACTGGGTAAAGAAGCTGGAACAATGAAACTTGTGAAAAGGGACCCAAAGCACCACCCCACTTCCAACGCTCTTGTCCCAAGTACCTCCTGGGACTTTCTCAGCCTGAATTAATTTTTTTAAAAAAATTGATTGCTTTGTTGCAATTATATAGGTAATACATCTAATAAAGAATATTAGATTTAACTCTACTTGAATTTTAAGAGGAAAAAGAAATGGAAATAAAACTGCCCAATTCTCTATCTTGCCCACTGTCCACTTGGGAAGACTTCCACAGCAGATATCCTTCTTTCTTTATTTATTTAGAAGACCATGCTTGTAGTGTTATCTGGGGGCAAAGTTCACATGTGACTACCCTGAAATGGAGACTGGCAAGGTTGTAGCTTTTTCACTCAAGCCGAGCTTCTTCTCCAGCACACAAACACACTGACTGATTTTTGGGTTAGCTAGGGTTCTGCTGAGAAAATCCTCCTTCTCCATGATCTTCTCCTTCACCTGTAGGAGGATACAAGTTTTCTCAGCCTTCTTGTATTTTGCCATCAAGCTAACCCGTATCCTTAATACAGAGCAGAAATTCCTCACTTAATGGTCTGCTGATGTCATCTTTTCTGACTTCCTGTTGCTACTATGAATTCATTTTTATTTTTATATTTTACATTTATGTTTATATTTCACAATTTCCTCTGTCATTTCTGTGGGATTTGGGGAGGCAAAAGAGGAAAACACAGATGCTCAGGGTTCTGGCCTATATATATATATATATATATATAGTCAACAACTTTTTATTGAAAACAGTAAACGTCTATCTATGGGACCAAAATAAAGTCACATTCACAGGTACTAGGGGTCAGGACACGAACATCTCTTTTTTTTTTCTTTTATCAACAAACATTTATTCAGAACTTTACAATTTATAAAGTTCATATTTATCCTTTGTTAGAAACCTGATAAGAACCTTGTGAGGTGGGTAAAACCTGAGAACCCTGGAGCTTGTAGAGACTGGAGCTCGTATTGGGGGAGGGGAGGAGCAAACAGAAGCCTTGATTATCATAGCTACAGCTTCCACCAAATTATTGAAATGTCTCAAACAAACTGAGTAATGTACATATCTAAATCAGCTTGTATTAAATGATTAAAATAGGATGAAACTTCCATTCAAGTAGTCAGAAGGTTGCAGAGATTTTACAAGTGAGATCAAATAGCCAGAGGCTTGTGTCTAGCCTATATTTTGATCTAGTTATGATTTTCCCTGTTTTTCTCATTCCTTCACTGAGTTCTGTTGAATTCAGAAGCTCCAAGCTCACACTGGAGCCCTGGTGGTACAGTGGTTAAGAGCTATTCAAGACCTTGGGCAGTGACAACGGAAGCTCAACAGGAATGAGGGATGGAAACTGAGACTTTTGTTTCTGGTCAAGCATCTGGTCACTGGTAGAGGGTCTTTGAGGTCTTGGAGGGCTCAGAGGCATGTTATGTCTCGGTTAATTGCATAATACTCACATATCCTGATATCCTATGCTGGATTCTCTAGAGGAGAAAAACTAGTGAAACGTAAATATATAGAGAGAGATTTATGTTAAGGAAATGGCTCACACAGTTGTAGAGACTGGAAATTCCCAACTTTGTGACTCAGGCTAGAGGCTTCTCCCGATTCACATAACCACAGGGGCTGATGAACCCAAGATCAACAAGTCAGACAGCAGGGATCCGGCTCACACTCTGGGAAGACTGACAGATTCCAAGATCTGCAGGCAAGACATCAGGTAAGCTGCTAGCTCAAGTCCCAAGAACCTGAGATCAGATGGACAGGAGCCAGCTGCGGGATCCAGAGCAAGCAGAAGCCCGTGAGCCTTGCCAGAAAGTTCACATATATTGGATGCAGGCCACATCCCCAAGGAAACTCCCTTTCATTTGATTGGCTACTCACAGTAGATCCCGTCATGGAGGTGATCACAGTATATCAAATCTAATCGTGGAGGAGATCACATCATTATACAACTGCCAAACTACATCATAACTGCCAAACCACTGAGAATCATGGCCCAGCCAAGTTGACACATAACCTTAATGATCACTGTCCACCCCTTGTCAACTTGGCACCTGTACACATCTCCTTAACCATACACAATCTCTGAATAAAGACAACTATAAAGTCATACTTGCCCCTAACATGACACAACTAACACTTGTATAACCAAAAACGTACTAGCCCTGTTTACATCTTATATTTTATGAGTGAAGAAAACAAAAATATTTGACGCACACATGCAGGGAAGAGATACTCATAACAATTACAGTCCTTGTTTCTGCAACTAGTCACATGGTAGTAACTGGTATTCAGAACTACCTTCTTCCACCACCCATTCCATACTCCCTTTGCCCTCAGCAAGCACCTCAGATGGTCATGGTTCTTTGCTTAGTATGGTGACCCATACCTTCATTCCTGAAGTGTCTAGGTCATTAGTAGTCATGCTGGAATTGGGTTTGTAGTTTTTCATTGACTTTAATCACAGAGCATGGTAGTATTAAGAGATGCCGTAAGGAATCTCCTGCATTCCAGACAAACTCTTCTTTACCTCCATTATGTAGTATCAATCCAATTTCCTCTTGGCAATCAGTATCAATCACACCAGCCAATATGGTATCCAGAGGCGTAAAGAGCTCAAAGTGGCCAGGTGGCATTCTTAACTTCTGGTTCAATGAAATCAGTGATGTGTCTCCAGGTTGGAGCATTCCTCCCTTTGGAACTAAGACCTCTAGACCCACAGAACATAGGGTCGCAGGGACAGGAAGCAAATATATTGCAAGTGAGTCAATAGGGGTAATAGGGAGTGGTATTACTCCCATTTCCACCCCTTGATACCTGGACCCATGAATCCTGGCAGTGGGAGAAACAGCACCATATATTGGATGCTGTTTTAGAGCATATACAGCCCCCTGGGGAACATTACCCCAACTCTGCAAGGTATTGCCACCTAGTTGGCGCCATAATTGTGTCCTTTAGAAGGCCATTCAATCGTTCTATCAATCCAGCTGCTTCAGGATGATGGGGAACATGATAAGACCAGCGAATTCCATGAGCATGGGCTCATTGCCACACTTCATTTGCTGCGAAAGTGAGTCCCTTGATCCAAGGCAGTGCTGTGTGGGATACCATGACAGTGGATAAGGCATTCTGTAAGTCCACAGATGGTAGTTTTGGCAGAAGCATTGCATGCAAAGAAGGCAAATCTGTATCCAGAGTAATTGTCTATTCCAGTAAGAACAAAACATTGCCCTTTCCATGATTGATGCGGTCCAATGTAATCAACCTGCCATTAGGTTGCTGGCTGATCACCTCGAGGAATGGTGCCATACCAGGGACTCAGTTATGGTGTCTGCTGCTGGCAGATTGGGCACTCAGCAGTGGCTGTAGCCAAGTTGGCCTTGGTGAGTGGAAGTCCATGTTGCTGAGCCCATGCATTACCTCCATTCCTGCCACCTTGGCCACTTTGTTCATAAGCCCCTTGGGCAATGACGGGAGTAGCTGGGGGAAGAGAATGACTCATTTCCACAGAACGCATCATCCTATCCACTTGATTGTTAAAATCTTCCTCTGCCAAGGTGACCCTTTGGTGAGCATTCACATGAGACACAAATATCTTCACTTCTTTGGCCCATTTAGAGAGGTCTATCCCCGTACCTCTTCCCCATACTTCTTTGTCTCCAATTTTCCAATCATGTTCCTTCCAAGTCCCTGACCGTCAAACCAAACCATTGGCCACAGCCCATGAATCAGTACGCAGTCGCACATCTGGCCATTTCTCCTTCCAAGCAAAGTGAACAACCAGGTGCAGTGCTCAAAGTTCTGCCCATTGGGAGGATTTCCCTTCATCACTATCCTTCAGGGAGGTCCCAAAAAGGGGCTGTGGTTTTGCCGCTGTCCACTTTTGAGTGGTGCCTGCATATCATGCAGAACCATCTGTAAACCAAGCACGAGTTTTCTCTTCCTCAGTCAACTGGTCATAAGAACTCCCCATGAGGTCATAGGTGCAGCCTGGGAGATGGAATGTAATGTGATAGGAGTGGAGACCATAGGCATTTGGGTCACTTCCTCATGCAACTTACTTATGCCTTCAGGTCCTGCTTGGGCCCCATCTCATATATAGCATTTCCATTTAATGATGGATTGCTGCTGTGCACATCCAACTTTATGACTCTGTGGGTCAGACAACACCCAGTTCATGATGGGTAGCTCAGGCCACATGGTGACTTGGTGGGCCATGGTTAAGCATTCAGTCTCTACTAAGGCCCAGTAACAAGCCAAAAGCTGTTTCTCAAAAGGAGAGTAGTTACCTAAAGAGAATGGCAGGGCTTTTTTCCAAAATCCTAAGGGTCTGCACTATGATTCACCAATAGGGTCCTGCCAAAGACTCCAAACAGCATCTCTAACTGCCACTGACACTTGAAGCACCATTGGATCAGCAAGATCATATTGCCCAAGGGGCAGAGAGGCTTGCATGGTAGGCTGAACCTGTTGCAGAGACTTCTCTTGTTCTAGGTGCCACCCAAAACTAGCAGCTTTTTGAGTAACTTGATAAATAGGCCAAGTAGCACACCCAAATGAGGAACATGTTGCCTCCAAAATCCAAAGAGGCCCACTAGGGATTGTTCCTCCTTCTTAGTTGTGAAAGGGGTCTGATGCAATAACTTATCCTTCATTCTAGAGGGAATATCTTGATATGTCCACACCTCTGAACCCCTAGAAATTTCACTGAGGTGGAAGGTGCTTGAATTTTTGTCAGATTAATTTCCCACCCGCTAGTACGCAAATGTTTTACCAGTAAGTCCAGAGTCATTGACATTTCGCCCTTATTAGGTCCAATCAGCATAATGCCATCCATGTAACGGACCAGTGTGACATCTTTTGGAAGGGAAAAGCAATCAAGGTCCCTGCGGACTAAATTATCACATACAGCTGGAGAGTTGATATAGCTCTGAGGTAGAACAATGAAGGTGTATTGTTCTTTTTTTTTTTTTAATTGTACTTTAGATGAAGGTTTACAGAACAGTTTCTTATTAAACAGTTAGTACATATATTGTTTTATGACAGTGGTTAACAACCCCACGACATGTCAGCCCTCTCCCTTCTCAACCTTGGGTTCCCTATTACCATCTTTCCTATCCCCTCCTGCCTTCTAGTCCTTGCCCCTGGGCTGGTGTGCCCCATTAGTCTTGTTTTATTTTATGGGGCTGTCTCACCTTTGGCTGAAGGGTGAACCTCAGGAGTGACTTCATTACTGAGCTAAAAGGGTGTCCTGGGGCCATGCTTTCAGGGTTTCTCCAGTCTCTGTGAGGCCAGTAAGTCTGGTCTTTTTTGTGAATTACAATTTTATTCTACATTTTTCTCCAGCTCTGTCCAAGACCCTTTGTTGTGATCCCGGTCAGAGTAGTCAGTGGTGGTAGCTGGGCACCGTCCAGTTGTACTGGACTCAGTCTGGTGGAGGCTGTGGTAGTTGTGGTCTATTAGTTCTTTGGACTAATCTTTTCCTTGTATCTTATTTTCTTCATTCTCCCTTGCTCCAGAAGGGGTGAGACCAGTGGAGTATCTTAGATGGCTGCTCACATGCACTTAATACCCCAGATGCTACTCACCAAGGTAGAATGTAGAACATTTTCTTTATAAACTGTATTATGCCAATTGAGTTAGATGTTTCCCGAGACCATGGTCCCCACAGCCCTCCACCCAGCAATTCAGTCCCTCAGGGAGTTTGGATGTGTCTATGAAACTTCGATGATCTTTCCTTGTACAAGTTGTGCTGGCTTCCCCAGTTATCTATTGTCTATTTAGTATTCCCCCCACCCCTCCCATCCCTCGTAACCAACAAAGATTGTTTCTTTTTGTGTGTAAACTTTTTCATGATTTGTTACAGTAGAGGTTTCATACAATATTTGTCCTTTTGTGATTGACTTATTTCACTCAGCATAATGTCCTCCAGTTTCATCCATGTTATGAGATGCTTCACAGATTCATCATTGTTCTTTATCCTTGCATAAAACTCCATTGTGTGCATGTACCATAGTTTGTTTATCCATTCATCTGTTGATGGGCATCTAGGTTGTTTCCATCATTTTGCTATTGTGAAAAATGCTGCCATGAACATAGGTGTGCATATGTCTATTCGAGTAACGACTGTTTTTTCTCTAGGATATATTCCTAGGAGTGGGATTGCTGGATCGAATGGTATGTCTATTTCTAGTTTCTGAGGAAGAGCCATATCATTTTCCAAAATGGTTGTATCATTTTGCATTCCCACCAGCAGTGCATAAGAGTTCCAATCTCCCCATAGCCTCTTCAGCATTTGTTGTTTCCATTTTTTTTAATTCGTGCCAGTAATGCTGGGGTGAGATGGTATCTCATTGTGGTTTTAATTTGCATTTCTTTAATGGCTAGTGATCGCGAGCATTTCCTCATGTGTCTGTTGGCTGCTTGATTGTCTTGGTGAACTGTCTGTTCATTTCCTTTGCCCATTTTTCAATTGGGTCATTTGTCTTCTTGTTGTAGAGGTGTTGGATTTTCTTGTAGATTTTAGAGATTAGACCTCTGTTTGACTTGTAAAGTCCAAAAATTTTTTCCATTCTGTAGGTTCCCTTTTTACTCTTTTGGTGAAGTCTTTTGATGAGCATAAGTGATTTTGTCCCTTTCTTCTTTTTTGATGTGTGCATCTATTGCTATAAATTGTCCTCTGAGAACTGCCTTTTCTGTGTTCCAAAGGTTTTGGTATGATGTGTTTTCACTCTTGTTTGATTCTAGGAATTTTTTGATTCCGTCTCTGATTTCTTCTATTACCCAGTGGCTTGTAAGCAGGGTGTTATTCAGTTTCCATGTAATTAATTTTTTTCTTGCTCTTCCTGTTGTTGATTTCTACCTTGATGGCGTTGTGGTCAGAGAAGATACTTTGTATTATCTCAAGGTTTTCATTTTGTTGAGGATTGCTCTGTGACCTAAGATGTGGTCTATTCTGGAAAATGTTCCATGTGCTTTGGAAAGGAATGTGTACTTTGCAGCTGTTGGGTAGAGTGTTCTATATGTGTCTATGAGGTCAAGTTGGCTGATTGTGCCTTTTAGGTCTTCTTTATCTTTGTTGAGTTTCTTTCTAGATGTTGTGTCCTTTACCAACAGTGGTGTGTTGAATTCTCCTACTATTATTGTGGAACTGTCAATTTCTCTTTTTAGTGCCGTTAGAGTTTGTTTTACATATTTTGGAGCCCTGTCATTGGGTGTGTAAATGTTTATTATAGTTATGTCTTCATGATGGATCGTCCTCTTAATCATTATGTAGTGTCCTTCTTTGTCTTTTATGGTGGATTTTGTTTTAAAGTCTAGTTTATCTGAGATTAGTATTGCCACTCCTGCTCTTTTTTGGTAGCTGTTTGCTTGATGTATTTTTTCCTTCCTTTGATTTTTAGTAAATTTATGTCTTTGTTTCTAAGGCGTGTCTCTTGTAGACAGCATATTGACGGATCCTGTTTTTTTTATCCATTCTGTCACTCTCCGTCTCTTTATGGGTGCGTTTAGGCCATTTACATTCAGTGTAATTATTGATAGGTGTGAGTTTATTGCCGTCATTTTGTAGTGCTCTTTTTTGTGGAGCTGACGTTTTCCTTGATCCTCTTACTGTCCTGTGCTGAATTCCTTTTGTTTGTGGATTTTTTTTTTTCATTTATTTTGTTTTTGTAGGTTTTCTTTTTACTGAGACTTTATGCTTTTCTTCTTCATTTTGATAAGTAGGTTTGTTAACTTTCTTTGTGGTTACCTTGAAATTTGCCCTTATCTTCCTAGGTTTGAACCAGTCTATTATTACTTGGTATCACCTTGTCTTCCTCTCCATTAGAAGGTTCTATACCTACACCGTTTATTCCCTCTTGTATTGTTCTGGTATTGTTGTCATTTTCAGATTAACCTCTCTGGTTCGCTGCTTTAATTCTTTTGGTTTTGGATAGTCCTTGAGAGTTCGTTTCCTAGGTTGGTATCTGGCTGGTGCGATCTTGTGTCCTAGATTCAGCCTGTGGTCTGATGTTGTTTGTTCTCAGATCAAAGGACTCCCTTTAATAATTCTTGTAAGATTGGTTTGGTTTTTACATAGTCCTTTAATTTCTATTTCTCTGGAAATGTCCTAATTTCACCATCATATTTGAACAAGAGTTTTGCAGGAGATATTATTCTTGGCTGGAAATTTTTTCTTTCAAGGTTTTATATGTCATCCCATTACCTTATTGCCTGCATGGTTTCTGACAAATAATCCGAGCTTAGTCTTATTGTTTCTCCTCTGTATGTGACTTTTTGTTTTTCTTGAGCTGCTCTCAGGATTCTTTGTCTTTGGTTTTAGTGAGTGTGATTACGATATGCCTTGGTGATTTCCTTTTGGAGTCTATCCTACACGGGGTTCATTGAACTTCTTGGATGGTCAGCTTTTCATCTTTCATGATAGTGGGGAAGTTTTCTGTCAGCAGTTCTTCAATGATCCTCTCTGTGTTTTCTGTTTTCTCTCCCTGTTCTGGAACTTTAATCACTCACAGATTTTTGCTTTTGATTGTATCCCACATAATTCTTAGGATTTCTTCATTTTTCTTTGTTATTTTTTCTGATTTTTCCTCAGACAGAGTTGTATCCAAGTGTTTGTCTTCAATTTCCTGATCCTGTCTTCCATCATTTCAAACCTGCTCCTCAGCCCTTCTATGACACTGTCCATGTCTGAAATCTTGCTGTTTTTTTTCAGATTTCTAATTGTTGTTTTTGTGTGATTTGTAGTTGTGAGTTTATTTCAGCACTCTGTTCCTGAATTATTTTCCTGAATTCTTCCATTTTTTTGGTCTGTATTTTCCATGTATTTGCCTGTCTTTTCCATGTATTTGTCTATTTTTTTCCTCATTTTTGTCTGCTTTTTGCTTCAACTCTTGGATAGCTCTGAATATTAGAGATTTGAATTCCCTATCAAGTAGTTCTAGTGCATTTTCTTCTACTGGAAAGTCATCTGGTGTTTTATTTTGGATGCCTACTGGAACCATCCTGTCCTGTTTTTGTATATGTTTTGATACTGTCTGCTGTCTTTGGGACATCAGTAGTTATTTTCCTTGTTTATTGATTGTATATTTGTTTGTTTCATCCTGCTTTTTTGTTTTATTTGGTTATGTCTCAGCAGGCGGACTGTATGTTCTTTGTTGTTTGCTCATCTGTAGGCACGATACTTTTCACCTCCTTCTCCAATGGGCAGGATCAGTCACTGAGGTATGGTACAGCAGGGCAGTTCCAGCTGAAGGGGAGTTGCTGGGATGGGTTGTTTGTGGTATGTACTAGGGCCGACAGGGCAGGCTGGGAACCAGTGCAGTGTAGGTTCTGGTAGGCCATGCCTGTGCTGTTTGGAAGTGTGACGTTCAGTGCACAGGGTTCAGGCTGGAAGGAGGGGGGAGACTGTGATATGTGGAGCTAAGATGCGTATGGGAAAGGGACGTGAGAGGAGAGAGGAACAGGAGCCAAAAACATACAAAGAAACAAGAAAGAGTGCTATGGGAGCTTGCCGATGCAGTGGAGAGATGAGAGACTGAGAAATTGAGAAGAAAAAGGGTAAAATAAAAAAATGAATAAATAAAAATCAGAAAAAGAAAAAAAGAAAGAAAGAAAAGCCCCTAGGGATCCCACTGGTGCAGCTGTGAGGACTGGGGAAGGGGTAGAGGTGTCACACAGTGCCAGGTATTCAGGAGACAGGAAGAGAAGGTAAGTGTAGAGAGATGAGAAACTGAAAAATGAGAAAGACAAAAAGGGAAAAAGAGAGAGAAGAAAAGAAAACAGAAAAAAAAAAAACCAAGAAAAAAGAAATGCCTCCAGGGATTCCAATGTGTGTCTGCACAGAGTAAGGGAGTAGCTCCCAACCCACGCAGTATTGCCCAGTTAGAAGGGGCTCCCAAGCCAAGAAGAAGAAAACAAACAAACAAATCAGAACAAACAAACAAAAATCCCCAGGGATCCCACCAGTGTGATGGCATGGGCCAGGAAGCAGTTTCACAGTTGACCTGTGTTTCACAGCCTTTCTGGAAGAAGCATAGATGGCACACGGAGCCAGGTATTTGAGAGAAAGGAGGGAGAGGTGGTGAGAGGCAAGGAAGAAATCAAAAGAAGCTGAAAAAAGCAACACCAGCAGCCAACAAATGGCACTCAGGGAGCCGGCCAGTGCAGGCAGGTAAAATCCAAGCAGCACCAGGGTGAAGCCAGTGCTTCCCGGCCAAGAGACTGTGGTTGCAGGAAGCAGAGGAGGGCGAGTGGGGGTGAAGAAGAGTAGGGGGTGGGAAAGCATATATCACTGGTTACTGGTTGTTCTGTGTCCTGATGGAAGCTCTGTGAAGCTGCTTTCTTGTACCCCTTGTTTGCTGAACTCCAGTAGGAGTCCAAGATGGCAGATCTATGCTGTATTAGCTGATACGGGGCTTCTGCATGTATCTCTCCTCACTCTCTGTTCTCTGTCAGTTTCTTATTCCATTTGGTGCTTGGCTGAGTTCTTTATCTCCTCATTTCATGCTTAGGGTTTCAGGAATGATGTTTGTCTCTGTTTGACTTAGTTTTTTGGATCTTTGCTATGGAGGGACGGCATGGTGCTTCTGTCTATAGTGCCATGTTGCCCGGAAGTCCCTCTGAAGGTGTATTGTTGGCCTTGCCAGCTAAAGGTAAACTGCTTCTGGTGGTCCTTTGAAACAGGTATGGAGAAAAAGACATTAGCCAGATCAATAGCTTCATACCAAGTACCAGGAAATGTATTAATTTGCTCAAGCAATGAAACTACATCTGGAACAGCAGCTGTAATTGGAGTCACCACCCGGTTAAGTTTTTGATAATCTACTGTCATTCTCCAAGATCCATCTGTTTTTTGCACAGGCTAAACAGGCAAGATGAATGGGGATGTGGTAGGAATCACCACCCCTGCATCCTTCAAGTCCTTGATGGTGGCAGTAATCTCTGAAATCCCTCCAGGAATGTGATATTGTCTTTGGTTTAATATTTTCCTAGGTAGGGCCAGTTCTAATGGCTTCCACTTGGCTTTTCCTAGCATCCTAGCCTTTACTCCATTTGCCAGGGTTCCAACATGGGGGTTCCGCCAGTTGCTGAGTATATCTATTCCAATTATGCATTCTGGAAATGGAGAAATCACTACAGGATGTGTTCAGGGATCCACTGGACCTACTGTGAGACAGACTTAAGCTAAGACTCCATTAATAACCTGATCTCCATAGGCCCCCACTTGGTGGGTGACAGTGACGTTTTGGGTAGGACCAACCAACCAGCTTCCTTATACTTTTCATTATGACAAAATTGTAGAAAGGTATCAAACATATTTCTATTGCCACCTCATACCATAGATTAGCAGTGCCCTCTTTGCTACTGGAAGCAGAGTCATCAACCACCTTAAGACTAATCAGACTCAAAAACCAATTTAGAAAACTCATCCTTACAATTTTGTTTCTCTAGAACCACTCCCAGTACCAAATGTCTTAGGCTGGGTTCTTTATAGAAGCAAAACCAGTAAAGCATAAATATATAGAAAGAGAGATTTATATTAAGGAAATGCCTCCCTCAGTTGAAGAGGCTGGAATGTCCCAAGTCCATGGGAGAGGTTGAAGGCTTCTCCTGATTCATAGCCACAGGGGCTGGCGAACCCAAGATCAGCAGATAAGACCACAGATAAGCTGCTAGCTAAAGTCCCAAGAACCAGAGGTCAGACGAACAGGAGCCAGCTGCAGGACCCAAAGCAAGCAAAAGCCTATGAGCCTTGCCAGAAAGTCTACCTATATTGATGCAGGCCACACTCCCAAGGAAACTCCCTTTCAACTGATTGGCTACTCACAGCAGATCCCATCATGAAGGTGATCACATTGTATTAAATCTCGTCATGGAGACGATCACATCATTATACTACATTATAACTGCCAAACCACTGAGAATCATGGCCCAGCCAAGTTGACACACAACCTAAATGATCACACCTATTTTCACAGTTCATCAAAAACAGCGTGTTCTTTTTTGCTTCCTTACTTTGTGTAGTGTCCTCTGCTAGAAATGCCTTTTCTCTCAACTCAATCCATTCTCCAGGGTTCAATTTAGGTCCTTCCATAAAATCTTCCTTCATCATCCCAGTCAAAAAGACACATCTCCTCTTCTCTGAAATCCTGAAACAGCTAGTTTGTCCCTCAGATAGGTATTTATTGAGGGCCTAGCTTATGTTATGCTTTGTGCTAAGCATTAAGAAAACAATGAGAACAAAACAGACTAGATTCCTGCTCTTCGAGAATATTCAGTCTGTAGAGAGAAGACTGAAAATAAGAATAAGATGACACTTGGGGGCAAGAATCATATCTAATCCATCAGTAAATCTCCAAAATAATATGGGACACTGGCATAAAAAGATGAAGCTATTCATACTGGAAGGATCCCTGATGGTGCACACAGTTAAGCACTCATTTGCTAACAAAAAGGCAGTTCAAATCTACCCAGCAGCTCCATATGAGAAAGACTTGGCAATCTGCCCCAGTAAGGATTACAGCCAAGAAAACCCTATGGGGCGGTTCTACTCTGTTACATGGCATTGCTACAACAACATTCATACTGGAGGTAGCTGGTCTGGGGCTCAAGCCTCCCCAGTTCCCAGTCAGGCTCAGTAAAGGCTAAAACGATCAATACATTGAAGTATGTATATCAGTTAGAAAGCTGTACTATAGGTCAGGGCTTCTGAAACTTTAGCATGAATAAAAATCAACCAGAGGGACTGTTAAAACATAGGTTGTTGGGTTGCACCCTCAGAAACGCTGATTTAGTCGGTCTGGGGTAGGACCAAAGAATAGGCATTTTTACCATGTTCCCAAGAAATGCTGATGCTGCGGAGTGAAGAGGAGATTTGAAGAGGAACTCTTACTCTTTACTTTAAACTTTGGCTTCATTTGCAATTTTTATGAGAAGCATGTATTTCTTTAGTAATAAAAAAATAATTAAGCAGAATTTTAAAATGAACCTTAATTGTCTTTTCAAAGACATACAACACCATGGGTCATTCCTTCACTTGGGTTGAGTATTTGAAGAAATCTTATCAAAACTACTTAATTATAAAAGAATTATACAATTGGAAAAAGTTTTAAGTATGACTAAATAGGTCTGACAACCAATTTTTAATTTTAAAAGGTAAAATTCTCAGAAGTCATGCAAAATAGCTAGGAAAAAAAATTTGCTTACCAGTTGTAAAATAAAATCTACCTAGACCCTGTTGTACATAGGGTCACTATGAGTTGGAACCAATTTGTCGGCACCTAACAACATTACAAATGGTATATGAAATTGCTGTAAATGTATGAAATAGATATAAATTTATATACACACTCATATATGTATTATAGATATTTCCTACCTCTCTACACTAAAGAGGATCTAAAAGCAATGCCATTCCCATAGAAATGAGCACCCCAGATACCCAGATATTGGTTTTTAAAAACCATTCTCTACTAAATGAAACCTGGACTCACTGGAGAAATGGCCGATTCCATGGGAATCTATTAGTTCAGCCTGTTATAAATAAATAAATAAACATGGGGGATAGGAAAGCTCTATCATATAGTAGAATGACAACCAATAACTCTAGAAGTAGTGATGAATTTAGAAAAATCACCATTTGGTAACCATCATATTAAAAATTGATTCACTCGAGAATCTTCAAAGGATGCTAAAACTAGTGCATAAAACTCTAATGAGGAACAGGATATTTACATTGCCTTCAAGTCGATTCTGACTCATGTTGTTGTTGTTAGATGCCGTCAAATCGGTTCCAAGTCAAAGAGACCCTACGTACAACAGAACGAAATACTGCCTGGTCCTGGGCCATCCCCACAATAGTTGTTATGCTTGAGCTCACTGTTGCAGCCACTGTGTCAACTAATCTCCTTGAGGGTCTTCCTCTGTTTCACTGACCCTTTACTTTACCAAGCATGATATCCTTCTCCAGAGACTGGTCCCTCCTGATAACATGTCCAAAGGACTTGAGACGTCGGTGCTTCTAAGGAGCATGTTGGCTGTACTTCTTCCAAGACAGATTTGTTCATTCTTCTGGTATTCCATGGTATATTCAATATTCTCCACCAACATCACAATTCAAAGGCATCAATTCTTCTTTGGTGTTCCTTATTTATTGTCCAGCTTTCACATGCATATGAGGCAATTGAAAACACCATGGCTTGGGTCAGGTGCACCTTAGTGTCAAAGTGACATATTTGCTTTTTAACACTTTAAAGAGGTCTTTTGGAGCAGATTTGCCCAATGCAATGAGTCATTTAATTTCTTGACTGCTGCTTCCATGGGTGTTGATTGTGGATCCAAGTAAAACGAAATCCTTGACAACTTCAATCTTTTCTCCATCTGTTGTGATGTTGCTTATTGGTCCAGTTTTGAAAAATTTTGTTTTCTTTATGTTAAGGTACAATCTATACTGAAGGCTGTGGTCTTTGATCTTTATCAGTAAGTGCTTCAAGTCCTCTTCGCTTTCAGCAAGCAAGGCTGTGTCATCTGCCTATTGCAGGTTGTTAATGAGTCTTCCTCCAATCCTGATGCCCATTCTTCTTCATACACTCCATGTTCTCAGATTATTTGCTCAGCATACGGATTGAATAAGTATGGGGAAAGGATACAACCTTTATGCACACCTTTCTTAACTTTAAACAACACAGTATCCCCTTATTCTCTGACTCAGTAGTGACCCTACTATAGGACACAGTAGAGCTGCCCCATGGGGTTACCAAGGCTGTAAATCTTTATGAAAGCAGATTGCCACATCTTTTTACCTCGGAGCAGCTGGTGAGTTCGAAACGCCGACCTTTTGGTTAGCAGTTGACCATTTTAACTACTGCACCACCAGGGCTCATAATATAGGTAGGAAGGCAATAATTGCTTAAAAAATAAAGGAATTTTCTAGAAGATTCCTAGCAACAACTTGGCAGACAGGCTAGTCTCCAACAAAACAAAGAAGTAGAGATTATTTCTTTCCAACTCATATTCTTCCCAGAAACAACTTGTTTCCTTAGATTGTTCCTAATGACAATTGTTAGCATTTGATTTGGGGAGTTTAACTAGTATTGTTATTGACGATAACAAATACAGAAAGAATTCTCGACTGTCTTTGCACTTGTTAGGTGTGTCTTACACCTAATAGGCGTGAGAATTCAGCTGTTTTCCTTAAGAAACATATACATACAGCTAGTTCCATTTATTTATTCATCCTTCATCTAAATAATATATTTATAAATTTGCTATATGCTAGACTCTGTGTTGGGCTCTATGAAGAATGGGCAAAGACAAATGTTCCCTGCCCTGATGATTCGAGTAAGAGAGATATGACGTAAACAACTACTTACAACAGCAAGCAGAATGGGGGAAGTGCCCCCCCACCCCGAACAGCATGGTGCAAGGGGAAGGCCACAAGACTAAGAATCTGCAGGGGTGGGGCCTGGCATCCCAATCATTGCATGAACATACGCAAGTCACTGGCCTTCACTGAGTCCAAGCTTCCTCCTCAGTAAATGGCAAGTTGAGACGAATCTAAGGATGGCAGGTCCGTACATAGCATCTGAGATGCATTACATAGAAACCACACATCAGTCACAGTACTCCTTCCCGATGTGCCTGCAAAGAGTTTCCAACACAGAGCTCCAGGCCACCACTAATCCAGCAAACATATTAGCCATCCCCAAGATAGCAATTTTCTAATGTTCCTTTCACTATTCTACAAAAGTCAGAAACCAGGACAAGGTCCCAAAGGGATCCACTGCTTGAGCTCAGATAGTACTGAGACTGCAGGCTTTGCAGAGAAGCAACGCCAGCTGCAGCATATTGAAGGGCAGCTTAACTGGGCTCCCGATGTTGCTTCCTGGCATAGTGGTTCAGAGCCAGACTGCCTGAGTTCAAACCCCAGTTCCATTTAGCAATTGTCAAAGCTTGGGCAAGTTGACTATGCTCTCTGTGCCTCAGTTGCCTCAACTGCTGTTGTAAAGATTAAATGGATTAATGTTTGTAAAGCATTTGGGACAGTGGCTAGTGTGTATACCAAAAAAATCAAACCAGTTGCCATCAAATCAACTCCGACTCATGGCAACCCCATATGTCAGAGTAGAACTGTAGATTTTCAATGGCTGTCATCTTTCAGAAGTAGATTGCCAGGAGTTTTTTCCAAAATGCTTCTGCGTGGATTCAAACCATCAACCTTTCAGTTAGTAGCTGAACACTCAACTGTTTGTGCTACTCAGGGACTCCTCTAGTGTGTTAGCAAACACTATGTAAGTGTTGTTAAATATATTGTTTATCATAGCTCTTCTTCATCCCCGGGTATGGTGAAGGGTGTGGGGATGAGGCTGGGAGCTATAGGTTCTGCTTATGAGGTTAAGTGAGGGTTTCCCAGCCCTGATTGGTGAGACTTGATCTGGGGAGCCCAGACCTCATCCCAGGACCCACAGTCTCCTCTATGGGCTTGTTCTGAGGTCTGAAACTGGAACTGGACACAGGACATGTCCCAGTCTCTGGAATGGGTCAGTCTGAGACAGTGCTCCCAGCCACTGTGTTCATAGTGTACACCTAAGGAGGGTTTATATCAAAGAAGTTAAATTAATTCCCGTGGGGATAGAAGGCAGTTTCCTCCCTGAAATCTTTGCTCTCTGTGCTTCCTTCACTCCACCCTCAATAAATGTGCAGAATAGGATATCACTGATGCATCACTGCTTCCACTTCCCTTTGAACTCTCAGTTCCCTTATTTTAAAAAATATCTTGCCACAAGGATCATTTCTCAACACTTCCTCTCCCAGGAGCCTCAGAAGCCCAGGTCAGCTCTGTTCCTACCAAGGCTACCCCCACAAGAGGATGAAGGTGCTCACAGTCACCATCTCCTTCCTCATCATCGCTTCCGCCCTCGGGTCCAAGCCTGAGTCCTTATCACATGAGTCCAGTGTCTCATCTTCCTTCCCACCTAGTCCCTGTAGGGAAATGAGCAGGAGTGTGGTAGCTGGGGTGTGAGGCGGAGGGACTCTACAAGGAGGCCTGGGATCTTGTTAACCTGGCTTCACCTCACCCTCCCCAGGACCACTCCCCTTTCCCCTCCAGCCTGCCTCTCCACTCCCTCAATTCATCTCTGTGCCACTAAGCAAAACAGCGTCCAACCCATTTGAGGGATAGTGGTTAAGAGTTCACTACTAACCAAAAGGTCAGCTGTTCGAATCCACCAGTCACTCCTTGGAAACCCTATGGGGCAGTTCTACTCTGTCCTATAAGTTCGCTATGAGTCGGAATCGACTCGACAGCAATGAATTTGGGTTTTGTTGTTGTTGTTGTTGTTTACTCTCAAGAGATGAGAAGCAGTGTTTGGCGCCCTCAAGGCCATTTTGCCCATTACCCTGGCCTCCTGAGAGTTGGGCCAAGACCACTTCAGTATCACCCTACCTGTGCATACAGCCTTCCTTAGGAACTGGTTGCAGGTAACACTACAGTGGGGGGTTCATCTGAGGGCACCTTGTTCCGGCTTATTTCTTAGGGTGAGCTGCCTTTACAGACAATCCAGACCTTCTGTATTCTATTTCCTTCCCAGAGCCGGGAGAGCGGGGTGGGCTGGGGGACACAAAAAAAAAAAAAAAAGGAAGAACCAAACCCATTGCTGTAGAGTCAATTCCAACTCACGATGACTCTGCGTGTTACAGAATAGAACTGCTCTATAGGGTTTTCTTGGCTATAACCTTTACAGAAGCAGATCTCCAAGGCTTTCTTCCCCAGAGCTGCTAGGTGGGTTTGAACTACCAACCTTTAGGTTAGCAGCCGATCACAGTCTCCTGGGGGGAAACACACAGGTTTTTAAGTAAAACTAGTCTGAAGTGAATGAGAGCGTTAAGGAGCCCTGGTGGCACAGTGCTTAAAGTGCACGGCTGCTAACCAAAATGTCAGTGATTTGAACCCACCTGCTGCTCCATGGAAGAAAGATGTTGCAGTCTGCTTCTGTAAAGATTACAGCCTTGGAAACCCTATGGGGCAGTTCTACTCTGTCCTATAGGGTTGCTATGAGTCAGCATCGACTCAACAGCAACAGGTTTGGGTTTTTGTATTTTTGGTGTTTTTTTTTAAGTGAGTGGGAATCCGCATAGCTTGGTTTGCTCTCTGAAAGGCCATTTGTCAGCTCAGAGAAATAAAATGGGGAGACTCAGAGCTATGACTGGGTCTTGAGGACCGGAAGAGCCCCTATTCCAGTCTTTGGGCAGTGAGACTATGCCAGGAGTGGTGCAGATAACAGGACCAGGCTGTTCCCTTTCCCTCCGAGCATCTGGGACCTGAGCGACCTATGAGATCACCGTGTTCACACACTCCCACTTCTAATCCAGGTCGGTTGTGGAGTGTGCGTATGCCCCATGGCTCCATTCCGTAGCTACCGCATGTGTGTACAGGGCCCTCCTACAACAGCCCTCCTGCTCCTTCAGTAACTTCAAGCTTAGGGCAACTTTGCTGTCACCCCCCGTACTTCCTATCAGAGTCATGAAATTTCAGAATTGGAAAACCAAAATAAACCAAACCAGCTGCCATCAAGTCAGTTCTGACTCATGGCAACCCCATGTGTGCAGAGTAGCACTGTGCTCCTTGGGGTTTTCAATGGCTGTGATCTTTCAGAAGTAAATTGCCAGGCCTTCCTTGCAAGGTACCTCTGGGTGGGTTCCAGCTGCCAGCTGCCAGCTAGGTGTCAAGCATTTAAACATTGCACCACCAGGGACTCCTTCAGAATTGGAAAGTAGTTGGGAAAATCACCTAAACCAGTGATTTTTAAAACTTTTTAAACCATGGAAGCTTTTCTTCAAGCAAAATCTTATACTGAGGGCCAATATGTAAAACAGAAAAAGTGACTGAGTGGGTGCAACCCCCAGGACTCCTGTCTCTCAAATGCATCAGTACCTCTAAGACAGTTCCCGAAGTTCCTCAGAACTCTAGGGAACTTGATTTAAAAACCACTGATCCAGTCCAACGGCCTCACTGATAGAGGAGGAAACTGAGCAAAAAGGGGAAGTGAAGTGCCATGGGGGCAATGGCGCTTCAGTGGTAGAATTCTCACCTTCCATGTTCCATGCTGAACAGGTTCCAGCAGAGCTTTCAGATTAAGAGGGGCTAGGAAGAAAAGCCTGGTGATCTACTTCTGAAAATCAGCCACTGAAAACCATACGGATGACAAAAATCCAATCCACAGTCAATCATGGGGATGGCACAGGACAGGGAAGCACTTCATTTCCTTGTGCATTGTGTTGCCATGAGCTGGAGGCTGACTCAACGGTGCTAACAACAACCAAGGGGTTATGGGCACAAAGCCGGCAAAGGCAAGGCTGCGTTAGAATGGGGGTGTCCTGACTCCCAGAACAGTGTCCTTGGGGCTTGATGGGGCATCCTTTCCTCTCTGCAGGGTGTGGGGCCAGTGAGGACACAGACAGGATGGTGGGACTGGGAGGGGCTGGGTCTACATTCCCAAATGACATGTTTCCCAACCCCAGTGATTTCTTCCAAGTATCCGTCCTATTTAGTACATCTTCCCCCACAAAGGTATACAGGTCGTGTGACCTTGGCCAAGTCTCTTGCCTCCTCTGCGGCTGCCCCGCACAGGATGGTGTGCGCTCACTGGGAAGCTCTTTGCTTGCTCCTCTTCACTTCCTGCTTGAAAGTCCTCAGCCAGTCTTCTGGGAGGGGCTGAAGAAAGGGAAGGAGGGTGATTGCTGGTGAAGAAGGAGGCAAAAAGGAGCCAGAGAAGGGAATGGAGAGGGAGAAGAGAGGATTCTCCAAGTTCTGGGGGCTCTCCCCTCCTCCCTCCTCTCTCCCACCCCCTCAGGTTTCAGGAGCAGCAAGCAGGCACAGCCTTCTGACAAGGGGCCCAATCTCAGCTTCCCTCCCCGCTTTCTCCTCAGGAGGACCTTACCACCCTGCTGAGCGCTGCTTCACCTACATTACCCATGCCATCCCGCGTGTCCGGGTTTCGGGTTATTATGAGACTAACAGCCAGTGCATCAAGCCCTGAGTTGTGTAGGTGGCACCCAGACACCCCTCTGGGGGAGAGGGAGAAAGCAGGTCCTGGGGGAGGGGAGAAACACAGAATGAGGTCTCCGCAGGGCACCTTCCAATTGTATCAACACAGGAACAGGCAGCTGAGGTGTAAACTGGGGTTTTCTGTCCTGGCCAGGGCCTGCAGGGAGCCAGGCAGATGCTGGCTTTCTGGATGGAGATGCATCGGGGGAGGGGAGGAGAAGGCAGGAAGACACTTCCTGAGAGGATTACAGAGGGTGGGAGGCACAGAAACTAGGTGGATCTCTGCCCCTCTAGGGGGTCTGGCCCTGAGCTGTCTCTAACAAAGGTCAGGTGGGAAGTTTGGGAGGAAAGAAGGATAGGCTCTCTCCTCCCAGCTGCTGACCCCTCAGTGTATAATCCTTCCCCTTCTTTCTTCACAGCTTCATCACCAAAAAGGGCTATCCCATCTGTGCCAACCCCAGAGATGACTGGGTCCAGGACTACATCAAGGACATGGAGGAGAACTGAGTGGCCCAGAAGTAGTACAGAAGGCCACAGCTTAAGGAGAAGAAGCCAAGGCCCACCTCCCACTCCCAGCTCCAAGCCCCAGCAACCCCCTGGGAGTTGCCCTGCCTTTAATGAAAGACCACCCATGCCCATTCCTGCCCTCATTTATTCCTACTGGATTTGCCCGTTGGCAGTTGACTGAGTACACTGGTGAGCTGAGCCTGGGCTTCAGCATCAATTCTCATACCGCAGAAATTTTTCCAGAGCCTGGCGCAAAAAAGCAGGTCAGGGCAACAACGCGGGTAGTGAGGAGCAGAGCAGAGAGTTGAGAAAGAGGCCACCTCTCAACAACAGCAATAATAACAGACACCATTTTCTTAGCATTCTCTACATTCTGCTAAGCCCTCTAGATACATTACCTTATTTAAGCCCCCGAAAAATGTGGAAACCAGAAATGATCATCAGATTTTACAGGTAAATCTTCATAAAGCCCTCTTCATAGCAGTCCAATACCCTGGTTCTTTTTTTCTGTGTTTCTCCCAAGGCTTTTGTTCCCTGCTGTCTGGGATAGGATGATTCATGCACATAATTTATCCAATTCTGCCCCTTCCGTGTGCACACACTAGGTTGGACCATATTGTTTCATTCATCTTTGTATTCCCCACAAGGCCTAGCAGAAACCTTGCCCATACTGGGTGTTCAGAGGATGGAGGGGTGGACAGATGGATGGATGGATGGATGGGTGGGTGGATGGATGGGTGGGTGAATGGGTGGATGAAGGAATGGGATGGGGTGGGTAGGTGAGTGGGTGGATAGATGAATGAAGTAAGACAGGAATCGAGACCTATGGTCCTAGAATAACATCCAGCATCCCCAAAGGTTTTCAAATCCGTCTTCAAGGATCAAGGAGGAGTTCCATGTACTCAGAGTAATAGCATGCCCATTACAGGGACTATGGTGATGCTACCCTAGCTTAGAGCCTTCCACGGACAAGAGCCAAGAGGGCGTCTGCATGCTAAAGATACAACCAGACGTCCTCAGACTTCCTCACCTCCACAAACAGAGGTCAAGAGGGTACCCCACTGCCCTCATAAGAACTCACAGCTTCACCACCACTAACTGCTTTGAACCCACCAGGACTAATTACTTTATATGTGCTACCCTATTTATGAGCAGTCACACCAAGGTAAGTGCCATAAGCATCTACACATTCCCTATTCTGCCCCTGCCTCCCTCTACTCTCAACTCCTGAAACGCTTCTGCTATACCTCTGAGACTCATAGACCATCATGCCAAATTCCCCCGTATCTTCAGTCTCCTCTCTGAACATTGCCTGCAACCTCTTACTCAAAGGAAAGCATGGCTCTCTCCTGAAAGCGTTTCCTCAGCAGCCTTCCCAAGGGCTTACTGCCTTTCTGCCCTCAGCACCCGTGTCCCTGGACTTGACTCCTCATTGCCACATCCCATTCTATGGCAGAGATCTCACTTATTCTCCCTTTATTCTTAGACACACAGCTGGTGAAGGGGAGCCAAGCCCACGGAACCTTTACTGAGATCTATTGGACTGGGCTGCCTGAGTTGCTGTGTGGCTCAGGGGAACAGTCTTGAATGAGACTGTGGGAGTGGTAAGCAGAGGGAAATTTTCTTGAAGGATGAAGTAGAGTTGGCCAAACAAAGTATTTTAGGGAGTGGGACCAGCATAAGTAAAAGGCATAAAGGGGTAAAAGAGTAGGTATGTTGAGGAATGGCATATGGTTCGTTATGGCTGAGACACAGGGCACAGGGCAAGAAGTGGAGAGAGACTGGGTCACTCATGAGGGAAATTGAATACCAGGCAAAAGATTTTGCATTTTAATCTGAATGCTATAGGAAGTCTTTGTTGGTCTTTAAGCAGTGGAGTGAGCTGGTCAGATTTGGACATCGGGGTGGACGGTGTGGGACAGGGATGGGAGGGAGTAAGTACAGAGGAGGAAGAACAGTTAAAGGGCCATTGTAATCTTGGCTCACTATTTGAATTGGAAACTGGAGAGTGGGGAAGAGACACAGACTCTGTCAAAACTCTAGCTGTGTAGGGGAACCCATTGCCATCCAGTCAATTCTGATTCATAGCGATCCTGTAGGAAAGAGTAGAACTGCCCCATAGGGTTTCCAAGGCTGTAATCTTTACAGAAGCAGACAGCCACATCTTCTCCCACAGAGAAGCTGGTGGGTTTGAACCCCCAACCTTTCGGTTAGCAAACAACTGGTTTAACCACTGTGCCACCAGGGCTCCCTTTTGTGTGGGAGGGGGAGTCAACACCTGCACATTTCCTCCTCTGTCCCATCCCCTACTCCTCCTCAGCTCGCAAGGCCCGTTCTCTGTGCCCTCTGGAGCTCATGGCCGAGCAACAGCAGAATCCCACAGAGCCACATTCTACCTCTGTCCAGCCCCAGCTCCTCTTCTGCCCAAATGTGGCACAGTGGGTAAAGGAAAAGGCGTTAAAAGTCTTAGGCGTCTCAGGGATTTGCCAGCCAAAGCTGACCTGCTGGAGTGAATGTTTAGTTCTGGGAAACGTGGAGAGGTAGGGAAGAGGGAGGGACAGGAATGCCAGCCCAGCAACGTTCCACGAAATTCATTCCTAAAGAAATGAGCATAAAAGTGCTCCAGCACAGGTGTTATGGGAGCAACAGTAGAAATGAACATCTCCCAAAGTTGTAAGGATTTTTAAAAAACCAGTCACCATGGAGTCAACTCCAACTCATGACGACTCCTTGTGTGTCAAAGAAGAACTGTGCTCCATTAGGTTTTCAACGGCTCATTTTTGGGGAAGTAGATCACCAGGGTTTCCTTCTGAGCCACCTCTGCATGGACTAGAAAAAACCTCCAACCTTTTAGTTAGAAGCTGAGCACATTTACTGTTTGCACCACCCAGGGACTGTTGTAAGGATTAAATATCAGTAATTCCAATTACTGAGCACCAGCCACTTTCTGTATGTACAGAGTGATGATGAAGAGTCCTGAGCTTTTGCATTAGACAAGCTGAGGGTTGAGTTCTGACTGCGCTGCAGTCAGTAAATTACATAAGTCTATAAATCATGAAGTCTCTGTTTCCTAATTTGTAAAATAAAAATGATGTGATCCAGTTTATAGGGTTTTTGTGATGATAAGGTACATAAAAATTTAGTAGGATGCCTAGAATGTAAGCACTTGATAAATTATATTATTATCAAATTAAATGAGTTAATATTTGTAAAGCATTTAGAAACGTACCTGACACAGAGTGAGCACTGTATAAGTATCATGAGCTCTAATTTTCATAGCAATCCAATAAAACAGACATTATTATCCCCATTTTACTAATTAGGAAAATGCCCCAGAGAGTTTAAGCAACTTGTCCAAGGTCACATAGCTAGTCATTGTTGGCCATAGAGTCAGGGTTGGATAACCTGTACCAGCACCCAAGAAGAATCAGCTGACAAACCTAAAACCAGTCAAAAGTCCAATGTCCAAAGAGATAAGGGGCCATTGACAAATAAATCAAACAGGGACTCAAGGGACAGCCACTTTGTTTTGTCAGATATTGGTGGCATAATCTGTGACATGAAAGAATGTGAGTTCGATCAGGTGTCCTCTGATGATGTGGAGGGACATCCTTCTTGAGGCCATTAAACCCTATTGTTGCCTCAGCTTGTGCTGTCTCTAATCCTGCTTTATGTTCAACCTCCCAAAGACAATCACCTTGGGGACACTGGGACCGTTCAACCCTCTCTCCCAACACAGAGATGATGGCAGGGACTTCACCAGGTATCATAATGAAATCAAACAAGTCTGGTTTTCAGTACTGCCTACACAACTTCCTATCCACGTGACACTGGGCAATTTATTCAACCTCTCTAAGCTTCAGTAGGAGCCCTGGTGGTGCAGTGGTTAAGCATTAAGGCTACTAACCAAAAGATCAGCAGCTCAAATCCACTAGCCACTCCTTGGAAGCCCTATGGGCAGTTCTACTACACCCTATAGGGTCGCTATGAGTCGGAATCAACTCGAAGGCAAGGGGTTTGGTGTTTTGGTTTTAAGCCTCAGTAAGGGACCAAGGTGGCAACAGATTGCACTCAACAGCTAACTTAAAAGTTGACAGTTTGAACCAACCACCCAGTGGCACCACAGAAAACGTTTTGGCAATTTGCTTCCTTTAAGATTACAGCCAAGAAAACGCTATGGAGCAGGTCTACTCTGTAACATATGGGGTCACCATGAGCCGGAACTGACCCTACAGCAACTAATAACAACAAGCCTCAGTGGCCTCATCTGTAACAATAACAGCAATAATCTCTACTCCATGGGACTATTGTGAGGATTAAATAAAACAGGGCATGCAAAGTGGCTGGCACACAACAGCCATTCTTCAAACACTCCCTTCCCCTATTCCATCCCCTGCACGCCATGCATAACTTCACCTCTGAGCCAGTCCCCGCCCTCCACACCCTACCCCGGGCTTCCCAGAAACCTGTTGTTTTGCCTCCTCCACCAACCCCAAAGTGGTCAGAGTCCAGAGAGCTGGGCAGTTGGAGAACGGATGACAAGCGGCAAGGAGGACATCCCCGTTCAACTCTCTCCTGAAGCTGTCTGGCCCCACTGAGAAGATGAAGGTCTCCATGGCTGCCCTCCTCCTCCTCTTCCTCACGTTCACCACTATTTCTGCTTCTCACAGCCAGTCAAGTGAGTCCGTGTGTCCATGTAGGGCAGGCATGACAAAGGGAATGGTGGAACTGGCAATGAGGTGACACCAAGAGCCCTGTCAGGTGTCTGTCCTCATCAGCCCCGGGGCCTCTCGCCATCTTCCTCCACAGATGCTGTCCTCAGATTACCCCATCAGCAGGCCCTGTATGTAAGGAGAATGGGCTGTGGTCCAGGAGCCTCTGGGTTGAGCAGTTCCAGGGAGCTGGGTCAAGGGTTCCAAACCTAAGGAGTCCAAAGGATGGAGAGCAGGAGTGATCGTTTAGAACGAGTCAAGGAAGTAGCAAAAAAGACCATAAATGTATGCCATGAAGGGGAGGGCAAGGCAAGAGAATGACAAAAGCAGTGACTGCTTTGGGAGAAGAGATAAAACGAGTTTGTGGAAGCAGGTTGAAGTGAGCCATTTGAGACTAAGTCCAGAAATGGGGAGTCTGAACCTAAACATCCTTTCTTCCCAGTGGCTGGTATGGATTGCTGGGACAACCATGACAGCCAAAAGGAGTCCCACTGGGCTGGCCAGTTGGGCCATTTGGGGGACCCATGACTCCTCTTTCCATCCCCCAGCCTAAAATGAAATAAAATCTACAGTAAAGAGGAAAGAGATTGAAAGGTTTTGGAGCAGTGAGAAGAGGAGTGCTTGGGACCTATCCAAAAACCAAAAACCCATTGCCACTGAGTCCATTACTACTCATAGCGACCCTATAGGACAGAGTATAACTGCCCCATAGGGTTTCCAAGAGTGTCTGGTGGGTTTAAACTGCCAACCTTTTGGTTAGCAGCCAATCTTTTAACCCACTATGCCACCAGGGCTCCTGGGACCTACAGAGAATGGAATTTATGTTGCCCTCTCCCTACCCCTTGGCTCTATCATCATTTATGATAGCCTGGTGACTAGGAAGGGACCAAGACATTCAGCCCTTCCATATACCCACCTTAGGCTGCCCCAGCCCTTCTTATCTCCCCTAAGACTGCCCTTGGCATATAGCCTGCCCTGACTGCCTGAATAAACACACAGAAAGCAAGGTCCCATGTACAAAGTCGAGCACACCATGTAATCTGCTCACATACTCTCAGGATGACCCTGGTCTTTGTAAACTTGGCTTTGAGAATCAGGGATGTGAACATCATTTATGGAAGGACTGTGTGCAGAGGTGCCTCTGGAGGGTGGGAGGGGCAACAATGCCCTTCAGGAAGGTCAATGAGACCAGTGCAATGGGTTCGCATTTCAAGTAAGAGAAAATCGCCCACCCAAAGCATGGGTCAGCCAGATGGTGCTCTTCTGATGTTTCAAGTTTGCCATCAGGTGGAGCAAGGGGTCAGGCTACAAAGGGATTCACACTCTGCAGGTTTAGGGGTTGGGTAAAGTCTCTGGTCTGGTCTCCTGTGTGATATCCCCAACCCATCAGTATTCAGGGAAGCTCAAGGGTAACACAGCACTAGCAACCAACCAAGTCCACCATCCTGGTGACAGCCAAGGGTAATGAAAGAAGAGTGGTCACTACTACCATTTGCATGCCAGGCTTTGAATTAAGGGCTTTACTAGCATTTTCTCAATTAATCTTCACCACGATCCCATGACATAAGCATCTTTTTCCACTCACTTAATGGATGAGGAAACTGAAACCTAGAGAGATGAAGAAATTTGCCCATGATTCAAATAATTCAGTCAAGATTCCATCCCAAACTGTCTGACCCCAAAGCCTAAACATTACCCTTTTTCCTCCTAGCCTAACCTCATGTGCTCCACCCTCTCACCCTCCTTCCTGTCCTCAGCTTCTCTAATGCCTCTAGGATAAAGTCCAAACTCCCTACCATAGCTCAGAAGGTGGGGTGACCTGCACCTCCTCTCTCTCCAGTGTCATCTCTTCCCCTCCTTCCTTCTCACCATGCCCTCCAGCCACCCTCAACTGCTTAGTGCTCCCCAAACACCTAGCTTCCCCTACCTTCAGGCTTTTGTACATTTCTTTCTTCCAGATCCTACACCTTTGTCTCTCCTAATCCTTCAAGAATCAACTCCAGTACCGCTGTTTTGTGACTTCTTCCTCAATCATCCAGGCTGGGCTAAGGCCCCCTCAACCTGTTTGCATTCAGTCTATTCCATCACGGACCACACTCTATTGTTTTTTTTTTCATTTTCTCTTTTTACCTTGATTAGTGTTTAAGCCCCTCAAGGGTGGGTACTGTGTCTTCCTCATGTTTTTATCCCCATAGAGCCTGGGAGGTAATATGAGCTGAATACATGTTTGGTAAATGAAGAAATGAATAAACAAAAGAATGAAACAACTCCCACCTCATTCACAGCAAATATGCATAACCAAGTCATTTGTCCTTGATGAAACTCAGTTCAGAGACTGGAGGTTCTACACGTATGTGCCTCGGAAGGGTTCATCTTTTTCATTTTCTCTATTACTCATCAAATTGTAATCAGTCCCTGCTAACAAATGGCTTTGCTATCAGAGAAGTGGGATAGAATTGAGGGGAGTTGAGATGGCCAGCCATGGGCTCCCTCCCTGCCTCTGTGACTCAGCTTTCGATGTGATTCCCTCAGAAATTCCTGAGTCAGTGAACCAACGAGTCACCTGCTGCCTGAAGTATCATGAGAAGGTATTGCCCAGGAAACTGGTGGTAGGATACACAAAGGCCCTCAGCTGTCACCTGCCAGCAATCATGTAAGCACATCCCTGCAGATATTTCTGTGGAACAGAAGGGGAGCCCTGGGGACAGGAATGGGATGCCCAGAACCAAGAGGTCTTTATGCTAGAAGTGGTAGGGTAGTGGTTAAGGACTTGGTCTTTGAATTCCAGGGGCCTAGGTTTAACTCCTGAGTTTGCCACTTACAGCTGTATGGTCCAATAAATGGTGGCCATAATGAAGTCCAAGCCTCATGGGGCTAGGCTTAGTGGAGAAGGGATAGGGAGAGGAGTGATAAGGTCTACAGGCCAGAGAGGGAGGCTTTCTGAGGGAATCCAGACAGGGGAGGCCTAGGAAGGCTGTAAACATCATGAGGCAAACCCCACATGAGCAAGAAGTGGGAGAGTGTAGACTGGACCTCCAGCCTTCTCCATGGTCCATGACAGTCTGATTCTGCCTCCACAGCTTCATCACCAAAAGGAACCGAGAGATCTGTGCCAACCCCAGTGACAAATGGGTCCAGGAGTACGTCAAGGATCCCAGCCTACCTTTGCTGGCCCCCAGGAACTTGGCCAGGGTTAAAATTACTACACAAAGGAAAGGTCAACCCTAGCTCCCCAACTATCCATGATGATCAGGCCTCAGTGGAAGTCCAGGTTTGAGGAAGAAAAGTGTAACCCGAAGAAGACGTGGGCAGCCTTGTGGTCTTGGCTAACACAGTCACATTCAAAGAAACAGGCCAGTGATCACTTTAAAAAAAAAAAAAGTTATTACAACTATTTTGAATATTTTCTCAATCTCTGGAGGAAATGCCAAAGGCGAGGTGGTGGGGGGCAGGGCATACATTCTTAATACACAGAAAGACATCTTTTGCATCCTTCTCCCCTCTCTGCTTTCAGTTCTCACCTCACAACAGTACACCTGTCATTTTAAATAATCACATTCAGCTCTCTAACAGCCAGACCATCTCTGCCCTGGGTCTTTACCCACTAAGAGTCCCCAGAGCTCTTGACTTGTCCTTCCAGCTGTAACCCTTTTTGGATCTATTTCTTTTCCCATTATTCTTTTCTTTTCTGATATAAATCTTGGGGTCTTTCCCCCACTGATTACCTAGGAAACAACATAACATTTTCTTAGCAGGCCAGGGTGGGAATGAGGCTCCAAATATTCATATGTCAATCATTTGTGTCCCTGTGGCAAAGGCTTTGCTAGAGCCCTGCTATTTGGTCTTCCTTAGGGTGGCATGGGTACGGAGAGTTCCTAAAACAAAAGGAGAGATACAAAAATCCAGCTCGCACACTAAGCCTTGCAGGGCAGGGAAAGGGCATTAGACTAAGTCAAAGTTACCCTTAACCCCAAACTCAAGCATGCAAGAAGTGAAACTGCCTTTATTTCCAACTTGATTCCTAACTTCCTGCTCCCTTTCTGTTAGGGTGGAAGAAACTTAATCTCAGTTTTTTCAGGGCTTCTCCACATTGCCCTGAGAATATGGTCAAGGTTGGGGGCTAGACAGTTTACATGGCACGAAGACCAGGCATATATACTCAAACTACACCCCTCTGTCTCCAGCTCAATAGCAAGGAGCTGGCTCAGACAAAATTAAACATTCTCCCAAAATGCAGTTATAAAGGCAAAACAAAAATCAGCCACCTTTGCTTGCAGAAGCCAGAGTGGACATGGGGGATGTGGCTCAATGACGTCTGAAAGTAAGACATAGAGGTCAGAATGACATCAGAGTGTACTACCCAGGGCAACAGGAAGTTTCAAAGTCCTTAGCACCTGGATCAAAGTCAGGGGGCCAGAGTTCAAAGGCAGGAGAGAACTGAATACAGGAAACACTTCAAGGAGGCAGGATCCTGGCGAGTTGGAAAGGAAATGCTGCTGTTCATCTTTTTTATCTGTCAGAGGAGTTCAGGGTTGAGATGTCAGTCTGAAAACCAAGATCAATTGAAAGTCTGTGTATATACAGTCAAATCCCCACTCCAGCACAAAACACAAAGTTTGCCAGAAACTCTTAAGAGGTACGCTATGTCCTTGTTGCTGTTGCTGTTGCTGTTGTCGTTGCTGTTGCTGTTAGAGGCCGTCAAGTTGGCCCCCAACTTATGGCAACCACACACACAATGGAACGAAACACTGCCCAGTCCTGCTCCATCGCCATGATCAGTTGTGGACCGGACCATTGTGATCCATAGGGTTTTCACTGGCTGTTATTTGGAAGAAGATTGCCAGGCCTTTCTTCCTAATTCAACTTAGTCTGGAAGCTCTGCTGAAACCTGCTCACCTTCATAGCAACACATAAGCCTCCACTGACAGATGGGTGGTGACTGTGCATGTGGTTCATTGGCTGGGAATTGAATCTGGGTCTCTGCCTGGAAGGCAAGAATTTTACCACTGAACCATCAATGCCCCCTTGTTATTAACCATCAAGTCAATTCCAACTCATAGCCACCCTATATGACAGACTAGAACTGCCCCATAGGGTTTCCTAGAGTGTAATCTTTATGAAGCAGATCACCAGGTCTTTTTTCCCACAGAGCCACTGGTTGGTTCAAACCACAGACCTTTTGCTTAGCAACCGAGAGCTTAACCATTGTGCCACCAGGGCTCCTTTAATGCCCCCTTAGGGCATGGTAAATGCTCAGTAGACAAGTCTTACTGTTCCAGTATCTAACTTTCCTTTAGGACCATAGAACACCAGGACAGGAAGGCACATTTCCACATTTTGAAGATAAGGGAACTGAAGCCCAGAGAAGGAAAGTGATTTGCCCAAGGCCACACTGCTAGTCCTTGACCAAGCTGGCACTAGTACTGAGGCCATGTTTTAAACAGAAGAAACCTCTCATTTACACCAGCCTGAGGCTGTGAGCATGGGGACGACTGGGGCCATGTGACTGAGGGAGCGGCAAGCCCAGGGCCTCCTTCCATGAGCTGGGTCCCTGGAGGGCATGACCTCCATTCAACCCTTCTCGGGTTCCTGTCAAGAAGACTTTGAAGCAGTAACAGGAAGAGGCAGAAAGAGACCCTGAATCTATCCAGATCCGATACAAATCAGTGATGAACTTAACCTCTGTGAACCCAGTTTCCTCATCTGCAAATTGAGGCTAGTCCCTGACAGGGCTGTTGCGACAATCCCCAGCCCCTGGCACGAGGTCTGGAACAAGTATAGTAAAATGGAAAATGTTTTTGTCCTCTTACCAGCTAATATACAAGGATCCCTCTTGGGAAGGAAACAACCTTTGTTGAAAAAACGCATTGGTGGCCCAGTTAATGCAGGAAACTCCCCCAAAATGTGGCTACAGACTGGGGCCAAGGCTCCTAAGGAAGGGGTGAAGCAACTCAGTGAACCAAGAAGAGGAACCATTTTGCCGCTGAGAGCCAGAGAAGAGGAGGTGGAAAACTGAGGAGTTAGGAAGTGACTAGAGACTGTGCAGTAAACAGCGTGACCCCCTCCCCTCCCAGAGCCTCAAAACTTCCATCAGTTACTTAGCAACTGGAACACTCTCTGTGAGTGGACTAGGGGAAAGTGAAGAAAGAGAGAGGTGGGGCCAGCACTCACAGAATAAGGAATCCGAGATTGAGAAGTGGGAAGAAGTAAACCCTTACGGATTCTCAGAAATGTCAGGGAAACTTTGGATTCCCCCAGCCTGTAGAATTGGGTAAGTGAAAAGAATCCTAGTCAAATCTCCACAGGTATAGTAGGGACTCAGTAAGTGCATACTAAGAAGGAGGGGAGGAAGGAAAGGAGAAAGGAAAGGAGGGAAGAAAGGAAGGAGGGAGGAGGAAGAAGAATTAAACAAGTACGAAAGCACTTTTCAACATGGCACTTTTCGAAATGACTATACACATGGACCTCGCCAGACAGAATACACAGGAATCAAATCAACTACATCTGTCGAAAGAGACAATGGAGAAGCTCAATATCATCAGTTAGAACTGCAGGACAGACCATCAACTGCTCATATGCAAGTTCAAACGGAAGCTGAAGAAAATTAAAACAAGTCCACAAGAGCCAAAGTACGACCTTTAGTATATCCCACCTGAATTTAGAGACCATCTCAAGAATAGCTTTGACTCATTGGACACTAATGACCAAAGACCAGACAAGCTGTGGGATGACATCAAGGGCATCATACATGAATAAAGCAAAGAGTCATTAAAAAGACAGAAAATTAAAAAAAGACCAAAGCGGATGTCAGAAGAGACACTCTGAAACTTGCTTTTGAACGTAGAGCAGCTAAAGTGAATGGAAGAAATGAAGTAAAAGAGCTAAACAGAAGATTTCAAAGGGTGGCTGGAGAAGACAAAGTAAAGTGTCATAATGAAATGTGCGAAGACCTGGAGTTAGAAGACCAAAAGGGAAGAACACGCATGGCATTTCTCATGCGAAAGAACTGAAGAAAAAATTCAAGCCTCGAGTTACAATATTGAAGGATGCTATGGGCAAAAAATTGAACTACAAAGGAGGCATCAAAAGAAGATAGAAGGAATACAGTCACTACCAAAAAGAACTAGTCAATGTTCAACCATTCAGGAGGTTGCATATGATCAAGAACCAACGGTACTGAAGAAGGAAGTCCAAGCTGCACTGCAGGCATTGGTGAAAAACAAGCCTCCAGGAATTGACAGAATACCAACTGAAATGTTTCAAAAAACGAATGCAATGCTGGAAGCCCTCACAAGTCTATGACAAGAAATTTGGAAGACAGCTACCTGGCCAGCTGACTAGAAGAGGTCCATATTCATGTCCATTCCAAAGAAAGGTGATCCAATGGAATGCAGAAATTATTGAACAATATCGTTAATATCACAGGCAAATAAAATTATGCAAAAGATAATTCAAAAACGGTAGCAGCAGTACATCGACAGGGAACTGCCAGAAATTCAAGCCAGATTCAGAAGAGGATGTGGAATGAGGGATATCATTGCTGATGTCAGATGGATCTTGGCTGAAAGCAGAGAATACCAGAAAGATGTTTACCTGTTTTTTACTGACTATGCAAAGGCATTCAATTGCGTGGATCATAACAAAATTATGGGTAACATTGTGAAGAATGGGAATTTCAGAACACTTAATTGTGTTCATGTGGAACCTGTACATAGACCAAGAGGCAGTCGTTCAAACAGAACAAGGGGATACTTCGTGGTTTAAAATAAGGAAAGGTATGTGTCAGGGTTGAATCCTTTCATCATATTTATTCAATCTGTATGCTGAGCAGATAATCTGAGAAGCTGGACTCTACGAAGAAGAATGAAGCATCAGGACTGCAGGAAGACTCATTAACAACCTGCGATATGCAGATGACACAACCTTGTTTGCTGAAAGTGAAGAGGACTTGAAGCACTTACTGATGAAGATCAAATACTATAGCCTTCAGTATGGATTACACCTCAACATAAAGAAAACAAAAATCCTCACAACTGGACCAATAAGCAACATCATGATAAACGGAGAAAAGACTGAAGTTGTCAAGGATTTCATTTTATTTGGCTCCACAATTAACGCCCACGGAAGCAGCAGTCAAGAAATCAAACGACACATTGCATTGGGCAATTCTGCCATAAAAGACCTCTTTAAAGTGTTAAAAAGCAAAAATGTCACTTCAAGGACTAAGGTACACCTGACTCAAGCCATGATGTTTTCAATCGCCTCATATGCATGTGAAAGCTGGACAATGAATAAGGAAGACCCAAGAAAAATTGATGCATTCGAATGATGGTGTTGGCAAAGAATATTGACTATATCATGGACTGTCAGAAGAGCAAACAAGTCTGTCTTGAAAGAAGCACAACCAGAATGCTCCTTAGAAGCAAGAATGGCGAGACTTCATCTCACGTACTTTGGACATGTTATCAGGAGGGACCAGTCCCTGCAGAAGGACATCATGCTTGGTAAAGTAGAGGGTCAGCGAAAAAGAGGAAGACCCTCGATGAGATGGATTGACACAGGGACTGCAACAATGGGCTCAAGCATAACAATGATTGTGAGGATGTCGCAGGACTGGGCAGTGTTTTGTTCTGTTGTACATAGGGTCGCTACGAGTCAGAACCAACTCGAGGGCACGTAACAACAACTACCGTGTCTAACTCACAGCGGAGATTCAGGCTTTAGTTTTTAACTTTTATTGTGGTGAAATACATGTAATTAAACATTTCAACCATTTTTACATGTACAATTCAGTGACATTAACTACATTCATCATGTCGTGCAACAATCACCACTGTTTCCAAATTTTTTCATCACTGGTGACAAAATCTTTCATCACCCTTAATAAAAACTCTGTGCCCCTTAAGCAATACCCCTCCTACTTTCTCCTCCCACCCACCCTTGGTAGCCACTGATGAACTTTGGTTTCTAAGCATTTGCCTATTCTAATATCTCAGATAAGGAGCCCCGGTGGCTCAGTGGTTAAGTGCTCGGCTGTTAACCGAGAGGTCGACAGTTTGAATACACCATCCTCTCCAAAGGAAAAAGATGTGGCAATCTACTCCTGTAAAGATTACAGCATTGGAAACGCTATGGGGCAGTTCAATTAAAGCCCACGACTTAACAGCACACAACAACTACAACAATATTTCATGTAAGTGGGATTGTACAATATTTGTCCTTCCGTGTTTGGCTGATTTCACTCCGCGCAATGTTCTCAAGGTTCATCCATGTTGTAGCATATATCAGGACTTCATCTGTCTTCATGGCTGAATAATATTCCACTGTACGGATGTACACGAGACTCAGGTTTGGGGAGCGCCCTTCCCAGAAGAAGGCTACTCTCAGAGAAAGACAAGACCGAGTAAGACGACAGCGCCAGTTCTCAGTTCCCATGTTGCAGATTACAACAGAGAAGGAGAGTCTGGTGGGAAAGGACTCCTGCCATGAATAACAGAACCAAGAACGCAGCTGCCTCCATCCTGAGCACTCCTTCAGAACTTGCCCCTCCCACCTCCCTTGCGTTCTTCCCAAACATGCGTCTTCCCCTCCAGACTCTGTACACGAGGTCTCTCATCTAAGCCACAGAACCCAGAAGGACTGAGTGACTATTTTCTCAATTCTCCCAAGGATGGTGCATAACTAGCATCGTTCTAGATGCTTCTTCAGGTTGCTGTTGTGTGCCGCCGAGTCGATGCCGACTCTTAGCGACCCTACAGGACAGAGTAGAACTGCCCCTTAAGATTCCAAGGCTGAAATCTTTAAGGAAGCAAACTGCCACATCTTTCTCCAGCAGAGCAGCTGGTGGGTTCGAACCGCCAACCTTTCGGTTTGCAACTGAGTGCTTTAACCACTGCATCCCCAGGGCTCCTTGCACCTGGCAGACTTCACTAAATGTCTCCTCGTGAAATTCACACAAGACCTGGGAGAGTCTAGAAATCAAAGAGATAGAATCCTTCTGGCTGTGAGTCAGGGGTTCAGGGCAGGGAAGTGTCGCTAACGGAAATGGCATTTTAAACTGGGCCCCTGGAGGATGGTGAGGATTTGGAAACGCTGAAAGGCATTCTAGTTTGACCTGATCCTAGGAAAATTAGTGGGCAGCGCCACCCAGTGGTTAAAAGCCACAATGCTCTCAAACTTGGTAGGCTCTAAAACGAAGACCAAAAAAAAAATCGTTGCCGTCAGTCAATTCCGCCTCATAGCGACCCTGGCCCTATAGGACAAAGTAGAACTGCCCCATAGGGTTTCCAAGGAGCAGCTGGTGGATTCGAACTGCCGCCACTAGTGCATAATTCCAGTTGCTAAGCTGGCTCCGCCAGGAGCCCCCACCGGGGAGCTTATAAAAAATACTGCGGCCTGGATTTAACTCTCGAATTTTTTTTTATTTAATTGATCTGTGGTGTAATCTGTACGTTAACATTTTTAAAGCTTCCCCAGGCAACTCTAATGTGCAGCCAGGATTGAGCGCCTCTGCTCGGGAGCGTGCCTGAGAGTGCAGCCAAAAAAAGGAGAGAGCCAGAAAGATGGAAGTCAATCCAAAATAATACCAGTGGCTACTATTTTCCCAGCACTAACAAAGCACCCTGGAGTCGTAGTGGTTAAGAGCTACGGCTGCTAACCGAAAGGTTGGCAGTTCAAATCCACCAGGCGCTCCTTGGAAACTGTAGGGCAGTTCTACTCTGTCCTACAGGGTTGCTATGAGTCGGAATTGACCGCCGGCAGCGGGTTTGGTTTGGTGTTTTTTTGGTTTTTTTTAACAAAGCACCAGGCACTGTGCTATGTTATACACGCACCATGATGTTGAATCCCACAACAACCCCATGAGGCAGATGATACTATTATCCCCATTTTACAGATAAAGATACTGAGGCAGACAGGTTTAGAAACCTGCCCAAGATCAAAGAGCTATAAAGAAGTGCTGGATAGTCTCCATTTGCCCCTTCAGACCCACCCTCCACCCTGCTCCACCCATCTCTGTGCCCTGTTTGGCACCTTTGTAAAATGCATCAGCTGGGCCCTTTCCACTGGCCTCTGTTGGGTGTGACCAATGGGAGGCATAGCAGGGATATGAGAGAAAGTGTGGGGTATTTATTCCCCAGCTTCTTCCTGCCAGCTGTGGGTTAGTAGTGGCTGTGTTTATATCCAGAAGGTCTCGGATCCTATTGGGCAACCCCTTCTACACTACACATCTCAGTGGGTTTTGGTGACACTGTTTGCTCACCATGACCCATCAGACCTAGAGGTATTAGCAGCTTCCCACTGTTTCTAGCCCCACACTTCTGTAAATCCTCCCTTCACTAAACTCTCTTCAATCACTCTTAGTGAGCTATCTAGTTCCTGCCAGAAAAGAACTGGGATTTGAACCAAGTCTGTCAGACTTCAGTGCAGGCTGCTTTGATCATTATATGACACCACCTCCTGGCTGGCCTCTCAGGTTTTCCTAGGCATCACTCTGCACACTGCTACCGCAAATGCTAATAAGAGACCACAATCAGTAAATGATAGAAGCCATAGACGTAGGCAGGAGAGTCCCTAATGCACACATCACCATGGGTACTCGGTGATACATCATTACCTATTAGGGAAGAGCAAATTAACTACAAAGAGACGCCACTATACACCCACCAAAATGGCAAAAATTAAAAAGATTGACAGTAGCTTGTGCTAGTGAGGGAGCAGAGCAACTAGAACTCTCACACATGCCTGTTGGGAGTGTAAACTGAATCACTTTGAAAAACTGTTTAGCAATATCTACTGAAGTTAAGTGGTGGTACCATGGTAGAATTCTCACCTTCCGTGACGGAGACCCAGATTCAATTTCCAGCCAATGCATCTCAGCACAGCCACTACTTGTCCACTAGTGGAAACTTGCATGTTTCTGTGATACTGTATGAAATATGAATCTAGGAAAATTGGAAATTATCAAAAATGAAATAGAACATTTGAAGATAGACATGCTAGGCATTAGTGAGCTGACATGGACTGGTATTGGCAATTTTGAATCAGGCAATCATGTGGTCTACTATGCCAAGAAAGACAAATTGAAGAGGAATGGTGTCATATTCATTGTTAAAAAGAACTTTTCAAGATCTGTCTTGAAGTACAACACTGTCAGTGATAGGAAAATATCCACGCGCCTACAAGGAAGACAAGTTAATACGACTATTATTTAAATTTACACACCAACCACTAAAGCCAAAGATGAAGAAACTGAAGATTTTTACCAACTTCTGCAGTCTGAAAGTGATCGAACATGCAATCAAGGTGCACTTATAATTACTATTGACTGGAATGCAAAAGTTGGAAACAAAAAAGGATTGGTGGCTGGAAAATCTGGCCTCAGTGATAGAAATGATGCTAGAGATCACATGATAGAATTTTGCAAGACCAGTGACCTATTCATTGGAAATGCTTTTTTTTCAACAACATAAATGGTGACTATACATGTGGATCTCACCAGAAGGAATACACAGGAATCAAATCAGCTACGTCTGTGGAAAGAGACGATGCAGAAGCTCAATATCATCACTCAGAAAAAGGCCAGGGTCCGACTGCAGAACAGACCAACAATTGCTCATATGCAAGTTCTACCTGAAGCTGAAGAAATTTAAAACAAATCCACGAGGACCAAAATATGACCTTGAGTATATCCCACCTCAGTTTAGAGACCATCTCAAGAATAGATTTGACACATCAAACACTAATGACCAAAGACCAGATGAGTTGTGGGATGACATCAAGGACATCATACATGAAGAAAGCAAAAGATCTAAAAATACAGGAAAGAAAGAAAAGAACAAAGTGGATTTCAAAATAGACTCTGGAACTTGCTCTTGAACGTCAAGTAGCTAAAGCAAATGGAAGAAATGACTAAGTAAAAGAGCTGAACCGAAGACTTCAAACGGCAGCTCGAGAAGACAAAGCAAAGGGCTGAAGAAGACAAAGTAAAGTACTATAATGAAATGTGCAAAGACCTGGGGTTAGAAAACCAAAAGGGAAGAACACTCTTGGCATTTCTGGAGCTGAAAGAATTGAAGAAAAAATTCAAGCCTCGAGTTGCAGTATTGAAGGATTTTATGAGTAAAATACTAAATGACTCAGGAAGCATCAAAGGAAGATGGAAGGAATACACAGAGTCACTGTATCAAAAAGAACTGGTCAACATTCAATCATTTCAGGAGGTAGCATATGATCAAGAACTCATGGTATTGAAGGAAGAAGTCCCAGCTGCACTGAAGGCATTTGTAAAAAAACAAGCCTCCAAGAAGTGATGGAATATCAATTGAGATGCTTCAACAAAGGGATGCAGTGCTGGAGGTGCTCACTCGTCTATACCAAGAAATTTAGAAGACAGCTACCTGGCCAACCGACTGGAAGAGATCTGTATTTGTGCCCATTCCAAAGAAAGGTGATCTAAGGGAATGTGGAAGTTATCGAACAATATCATTAACATCACATGCAAATAAAATTAAGCTAAAGATAATTCAAAAACAGTTGCAGCAGTACTTCAACAGGGAGCTGCGAGAAGTTCAAGCCAGATTCAGAAGAGGACGTGGAACGAGGGATATCATTGCTGATGTCAGATGGATCTTGGCTGAAAGCAGAGAATACCAGAAAGATGTTTACCTGTGTTTTGTTGACTATGCAAAGGCATTTGACTGTGTGGATCATAACAAATTACGGATAACATTGGGAAGAATGGAAACTCCAGAACACTTAATAGTGCTCATATAAAACCTGTACATAGACCAAGAGGCAGTCATTCAAACAGAAGAGGGGATACTGCCTAGTTTAAAATCAGAAAAGCTGTGTGTCAGGGTTGCATCCTTTCACCATACGTATTCAATCTGTATGCTGAGCAAAGTAATCTGAGAAGCTGGACTGTATGAAGAACACAGGATCAAGACTGGAGGAAGACTCATTAACGATCTGCGACATGTAGATAACACAACCTTGCCTGCTGAAAGTGAAGAGGACTTGAAGCACTTAATGATGAAAATCAAAGCCTACAGACTTCAGTATACCTCAACCTAAAGAAAACAAAAGTCCTCACAACTGGACCAATAAGCAGCATCATGATAAACGGAGAATATACTGAAGTTGTCAAGGATTTCATTTTACTTGGACCCACAATCAACGCTTATGGAAGCAGCAGTCAAGAACTCAAACAACTTATTGCACTGGGCAAATATACTGCAAAAGGCTTCTTTAAAGAGTTAAAAAGCAGAGATATCACTTTGAAGATTAAGGTGAGCCTGACCCAAGCCATGATATTTTCAATCATCTCAGATGCACGCGACAGCTGGACAATGAATAAGAAAGACGGAATAATTGATGCCTTTGAATTACTGTGTTGGCGAAGAATATTGAATATACTGTGGACTGCCAGAAGAATGAACAAATCTGTCGTGGAAGAAGTACAGCCAGAATGCTCCTTAGAAGTGAGGATGGCAAGACTTCATCCCACATACTTTGGACATGTTATCAGGAGGGACCAGTCTCTGGAGAAGGACCTCATGCTTGGTAAAGCAGAGGGTCAGCAAAATAGAGGAAGACTCTCAAGGAGATGGATTGACAGAGTGGCTGCAACAACGGGCTCAAATAGCAACAATTGTGAGGATGGTGCAGGACTCGGCAGTGTTTCATTCTGTTGTACATGGGGTCACTATGAGTCAGAACAGACTCAACAGCACATAACAACAACAATATGATGCTGAACAGGTTTCAGTAGAGCTTCCAGACTAAGACCAACTAGGAAGAAAGACCTGGTGATCTACCTCCACAAATCAACCAGTGAAAACCCTGTGGATCATAAGAGTCCAATCCGCAAATGATCATGGGGAAGGCACAGGACCAGGCAGCATTTTGTTCTGTTGTGCGTGGGGCTGACATGAGTTGGGTGCTGCCTCAACAGCAGCTAACAACAACAACTAAAGCTAAATATATGCCCACCCTATAGCCCAAAAATTCCACTCCTGGGTAGATATCCAATAAAAATAATTGCTTAAGTCTACCAAAAGACTTGAGCATGAATGTACATAGCAGCTTTATTCATAATAACCAAAGACTGGTAACAATCCAAGGTCCATCAACAGGAGAATGGATAAATGAATCATAGCATGTTCATATAATGGAACACTACACAGCAATGAAAAATAACAAACGACTACTGCATGCAACAACATGAGCAATCTCACAGACATAATATTGAAGGAACAAGTCAGACACACAAAAGAGGACATACTGTAAGATCCCACTTACATGAAGCTAAAAAAACAGGCAAAACTAATCTATAAGGATAGAGGACAGGCTAGCAGTTACTGTTGGCAGGAGTGGGCATGGGAGATAGGAATTGACTTGGATAAAGCATGAAGGCGCCTTCTGGGAGCTATAAATGTTCTGTACTTTGATCTATGTGGTGATTATGAGAGTCCATATAAATGTAAAAATTAACTGAGCTGCACACTTAAGATTTCCTCTCTTTATTATATCTGGGTTATACCTCAATAAAAGCAGAATAAAAAACAAAGAAACCTAGGTAGAAGAAAGCCTCATGATCACTATGAGCAAACAGGGCAAATAGTTCTTGTATGAGACATCAAAATAGATGTTTCTTAAGGTTTCTGTATAGTTTTCTAAATGTAGGGACTGGAATAAAGCATGACAAACCAAGTTTCTGTTTTTGGAAAGATCATGAGATAAGGCCAGTATTCGTATAATCAGTTTGCTCATTTGCTGATCGTATATTTAGTGACCACCTATTATGTGTCAGGCACTTTCTAGGCTTTGAAGATAGATACAGCAATGAGCAAAACAGACAAAGATCCTGCTCTCGTAGAGCTTACATTTTAGTAGGGGGAAAAAGAGACCATACACAAATACACCAACATCAGGTGGTGATAAGTTCTATAAAGCAGAGTAAGACTGGTGGGGAGGAGTGCTTTGTACTGTTTAATAGGATCCACCAAGAAGAACAATTTGATTTATTAAACTTGTCACCCCAGGTTCCGCTTCCAGTATGAAAGACTGAGCATCCAACAAACTGATCATCCTGCAACTAAAAGCTATAAAATCTGGACAAAACACTTGAGAGACTGAGCAAAACAAACGCAGGCAGATTTTGGAGGAGAGTTGAAAAATGGAACAAGCGACAGGCATGTTATGAGTTCTTATTTTTTGTGGCTTTGGCTTAAGAGCAACCGCAGTTCCTGTGGGAGATGGTGTAAGGTTGGCTAAAAGTCTGACCGAAAGCTGTGTGATCTTTCTGACTAGATAAAAGGAGTCTGAGGCAATAGAGCCTTTTGAGAAGAGTGAGGGACAACCCCAGAAAGGAGAAACTCACCAAAGGGGAATCCCAATTCTTTGTAAAAATTTAGCACAAGTCTCTGACTGGCCACAGAACCATGTATTCATGGTGCAAACTGAAAGTCTCCTGTAGCTAAGGCTGAAAGAACTAAGATTTGAGCTGCCATCCATTATAGGCATGGCAGTTTGCAGTTTGAGTCTAAGTTAAGTGCCTGCTAAAACCAAAATATCAACATTCTTCAGAGCAGCATAGCAGGATCCAGAGCCTCCACAGTATAACATTCACAATGTCCAGGATGCAATCCAAAAATACTTGACATGTGAAGAACCAGGAAAATGTGTCCCAGTCTCAGAAGAAGAGATAATCAATAGATGCTAACCCTAAGATGGCTTACATGATGGAATTCTCACACGAGGAATTTAAAGCAGCTGTTATAACTGTATTTAGTGAGATAAAGAAAAATATGCTCATAATGAATGAAAAGATAGTCTCAGCAGAGAAATAGAAAAAAAATTAATGAAAATTGTAGAACTGAAAAATATATCTGAAATAGAAACTTTACTGGGTGAACTGACTAACAGAATGGAGATTCCAGAAGAGTCAGTGAAATTAAATACAGATCAATAGAAATTTTTGTAACTCAACATCTCACGTAAGAAGGCAGTGTGGCACAGTGGAATGATCATGGACTTTGCAGTCATACATATCTCAGTTCAAATCCTAGCTCCACCATACCTAGCTATGTGTGTTAGTTAGCTATTGCTACATAACAAACAACCACAAAACTTCAGTGACCTACAGCAATGAGAATTCATTTAGCTGGCTGAGGGTTGGATCATCTAGATTTAGCTTAGCTGAAGCAGCTCAGCTCTGCTACTTGGGTCTGACAAAGCTCATATGATAAAGACCACCAGAAACAGTCCAAAAAAGTTAGAGTTTTTCAACTTGCTGCGACAAAGAACAGCGCAGGCCAGCAGACGCGGGGCATCATGGTAAGAAGTAAAGAGGGGCTTTTAGTAAGATTTAGGCTTTTGCTGAATGATTCTGTTTTGTTCTATTGTACATAGGATCGCTATGAGTTGGAACCTATTCCATGGCACCTAACAACAACTGAAGGATTCTGAGAAGAAACTGAGATCAGCCTGGTAATTGGATATCCCAGTTATCTTTGTTCAGGCAGTGGGAGAAGTGAATCAGGGCTAGGAAGGTCATCAGTAAGGAAGTGGTAATAATGCAAAAAAAAAAAGGGGATTGTTTTGTGCTTTATACCTGCAATATGACCCTAGGGAACTTTGTTTTCTGTTGGCTTTGCATCTTGCCTTATCTGTGTTGTGTCTGTCATCACACTCTGATTATTAACCAACCAAAACCAAACCCACTGTCATGGAGTCAATTCCAATTTATATTGACCCCATAGGGTTTCCAAGGCTATAAATCTCTACAGAAACAGACTGCCACATCTTTCTCCCGTGGAGTGTCTGGTGGTTTCAAACCAACAGCGTTTTGGTTAGCAGTTGATTGCTTTAACCTCTGAGCAACCTGATTATTAACAGGTCTGATTTTTACTTTCTCAGTTCTGAACTGATATTTACTCTCTCATGTCTCTCATCTCCTTCCTGGGACTAGTGGGCTAACCCAGGTATGTCCTTTCCATGGCAATGGCGGAAGCACAGGAGATGTAAGCCCACCTGCGCATGTACTTTTCAAGCCTCTGCTTGGTCTCACCTGCTAAGACCTCATTGGCCAAATCAACTTTCCTGGATGAGCCTTAAGTTAAGAGGTAGAAAAATATATAACAAGGTCACACGGCAAAGGGTGTAGATGTACTAGACGATCACTGGGAAGGAGGTGAAGAATTGGAACAATAATCCATTTTCCCATAAAGAATGATGCTGGGCAAGTCAATTACATTCTCAGTAATATAATGTCAACTACATTTCTTCTATCTGTAAAATAGTCCTTGGATTGGAGGGTGATTGAGAGGATTAATAAATTAATGTATGTATATTTATATAAAGAACATATATTACCTCCTTCAATACTCAGTAATCCTAGGACAAGTTCCTCATGTTTCAATGTCTCTTTTCCTGCCCTAAACACCCTATATATATGAATCCCAGAAAGAGACACAGTTTAAATGAAGGAACCAAGGCTCAAAGAGGTTGAGTGTCTTGCCCAGGGTCACATACGTGGTAAGAAGGAGAACATATCGAACTTTCTCCAAAGTTCATACTTTGCCTCTTCACTATAGTTTTATAATGAGGCACAGGCTGGTGTGACTCAAGTTTGGGCTGAAAGGCAGTCTGAGGCCAGATTGTCAAATCTTTTGAATGTTACTCAGAGAAGGTCTGTGTTATTTTTTATGAAAAAAGGAGCAAGAGAAGGAGAGCTTTGGAGTCAGAAAAATCAAGGTTCAAATCATGTTCCAGTAATCTACCGATGTGTAACAAATCACCCCAAAACAACTTAGTGTCTTAAAACAATGATCATTTACTATCTGTCATGCTTTTTGTGGGTCAGGAATTTGGGAAAGGCTTGGCTGGGAGGTTCTTCTTGAGGCCTATCATGTAGTTGCAGTCAGATGGTTGATGTAATAGGAAGCTGAAACAGCTTGGGGTTTCTCACTCTCTCCAGTCTCTCCAGCATGGCAGCTTCAGGGTGGCCACACTTCAAAGGATCCCAGAGCAAGTGTCTCAAAAGGAACTGTAAGAAGCTATATGACCTTTTCTAATCTAGCCTTGGAAGTCACCCTACATCTCTCTGTTGAGACAGTTAAAAATGTCCACCCAGGTTCAAAGGCAGAGAACATAGTCTCCACATTTTGATGGGAGAAATGTCAAAGAATTTATGGACATGTTTTAAAATCACCACAACTCAGTTAACTCATCTGTCAAATAGGAAGAATCATAACACTACCTATCTCAAGAGGCTTGATGTGGGGCTTAAATAAGATAATGTATGACTGGCACATAGTAAATTATCATAACTCTAGCTCTATATCTCTTCAGGCAATTTGATATACCTGATCATGTCTCAGTGTCCTTGTCTAACTGGAAATTGTACCCCCATCATAGGGTTGGAATGGGGGTTAAATGAGATGATCCATTTAAAGCACTTAGTATAGTTCCTGTCACACAGTAATTTAAAGCTCAATAAATCTCTATTATTTTTATTACCAATAATTATTTATTAGAATTATTGTTATTATTATCATCAAGAGTTTTCACTGATGTCATGGATAGAATTATGCCCCCAAAAAATGTGTGTATCTATTTGGCTGGGCCATGATTCCCAGTATTGTGTGGTTGTCCTCCATTTTGTGATTGTAATTTTACGTTAAAGAGGATTAGGGTGGGATAGTAACACCCTTAGTAAGGTCACATCCCTGATCCAATGTAAAGGGAGCTTCCCTGGGGTGTGGCCTGCACCACCTTTTATCTTACAAGAGATAAAAGGAAAGGGAAGCAAGCAGAGAGTGGGGGACCTCATACCACCAAGAAAGCAGCACTAGGAGCAGAGTGTGTCCTTTGGACCCGGGGTCCCTGTGCAGAGAAACTTCTAATCCAGGGGAAGATTGATGAGAAGGCCGACAGAAAGAGAAAGCCTTCCGCTGGAGTTGATGCCCTGAATTTGGACTTTTAGCCTACTTTACTGAGAAGAAATAAATTTCTCTTTTTTAAAGCCATCCAGTTCTGGTGTTTCTGTTATAGCAGCACTAGATGATTAAGACAAGATGACTTGACTTCACCAAAATGAAGAAGGAAAGAGAGGAAGAGAAGGAGGAGGATGAGGAGGAAGAGGAATAATGATGGAAGTACACACCAATAGGGATCTGATGATTCTCAGCCAATTAGGTAGGTAGATACCAGGAAGGTCATAGAACTAGTCCTCCTACCACACCACACCCATCTCCTGCCCCTCAAGGTGAGACCAAAGGGGCCAAAGGTAGAATTCTATTGGGTTGCCAAAGAATGTTGTTGCTCAGGCAAATGGCCAGCCTCAAGGGACCAAGCTGAGCCCAGCCTCATGGAATTTCAGGGCAGGAGACACCCAAGGCCAGGCAGACCAGCAATACCAGGCACATCTGCCCAGGGCAGGCAACCCAGATGGGGCTCAGGGTTTGGGGTCCAGGCTCCTGGAAAGCTGTGTCAAGAGCAAGGCCAGTTTTTGATCTTTAGGCCAGTTCTTGATCTTTAGGGACGTTTTGGGAACCATTCAGGATTCAGGGACTGGGATCTTTCATTGGAATGAGACTGGAAACTCATCCTGCAAACTGGTATACACTTTTGGTGGATAGGTGGGGAGACAATGGGGATATATTCAGGCTTGGAATTCAGAGTAAGAAAGGACCTCAGTTCTTCCAGAACAGACCCTGGAGAATGGGTAACAGGAACTCAGAACCAAGGCCAAGGTAAGAAGCCTTGTTCTTTTAACCAGGACCCTTGGCAAGAAAAATACGCAGAGAATAGTGACAATTGCCATTTATTGAGCACATTTTATGTGCCATACACAGCACCAGGTACCTAGGGATGAGCTATGTGACTCAGAGCCCAGGAACAAGTGCTGGGGCATTGCTTCCAGGCTCTGACTTTAAAATGCCCCTATCGCTCAAGTAACATCAAGTCATCCTTCATCTGCTCACCAAGGAGCAACTGAGCCTGGGTGGTAGAAATCCACAAGTCCAGCTGTGGGGGCAGGAAGTTGGGGTGTGATGGGGGTGAGGCAACCCTCATTGCCCCTCAAACCATACCTTCCATTTATCTATGACTTTGCAGCTCCACAGGGGCTGTGTCTGTTATAAAAATGACATTTCCCAATCGTTTAGGCATTGAGAAACGTAATAACCTTCAGCATCAAGATGGGTGTAATTTAGACTTCAGTTACATCAAAAGTACATTGCCTGTAATCTGACAAGCACATCTTCAGTTTGGATACAACCAGTTTTGAAACTCAGTCAGTTCTCCTATCTGGAGCTGCTGGGGTTTTGACAAGGAATAATAAATTAAAACACAACCAGCTCTTTCTCCCCAGTGAACTTTCATCTCCTCAAAGGGCATTAAACCACAGGAAACCTGCCCAAAGAATCACCATTGATCCAATTTCTGGACTAGGGTTGACTTTGTCTGAAGCTGATGTAATAAAATGAAAACTTCAGTTATCCTAACAGCTGGCACCGTGTTGCAAGCTAATACATTTAGGCTAATACATTTGCTAGTGTTGTTCATTCACACCATCCTAAGATATGGAAAGTTTTGAAAAATAAGAGTTGGGACTAATTATGGATTGTGGGGCATTGCCTGGAGAGGCCAGGCTTGAACTGGATACTTAAAGGAGGGTGCCTGGAAGCAGAAGATTTCATGTAGGAGAGGTGTCCATAACCACCACAGACAAGTTCTCATCCCAGCCTCTGCAGACAAGTTCATCCTTCCCCTGTATGACCTGGGAGTCAGTAGCATCTGTCCTACTGTTCAGAGGGGTCCAGAAATCATCATCTGCTACTCCAGGACCTTCAGCAGCTGCCTAATGCCCCCTAGAAGGCCAGTCTCCCTGTCAGGCACCCCATGGCTAGGACCTCCTGGGGACAAGGACATCCCAAGAGCAGTCATGTTCTCCAACCAAGCGGCCAGTCCCAACTCAGTCCTGACATCCTTTTAAGCCCTTTTCTAGTTCGATCCTGCTTGCCCTGCTTTGAACTGGGCTAAGAACCAGGATGACTCCTGTCCTTGGGTTTCCTTGTAAGGTAACCCAGAGGCCGGCTCTAGGTCTCCCTGCCACCAGGAGAGCTGATCCAACTTGGCACAACTCTCAATGCCACAGCCTTGGGGAGTCCAGAGCCCTTCCCAAGATTTCCTTCTGCTCATGAGGCTTTCTCCCCATCCCCTCACCCCCAGTCCACCATCTCCAGGGGCTGCTCAGTTCTGCCTCATGTCAATCAGGGCAGGATCCCACACAAAGACCACTCATCCTGAGTGTAGCAGGGATAACATTGCTGGAGCACCTCATTGGTAAACCCATTTCTTTCTCTGCACCTTGTCAGGTGGTCCCAAGGCAGAAGGCAGTGGAGTGCTTCCTGAGGAAGGAGGAAGATATGATGCAGACACAGAGGAGAATCTGGAAACCCTGCTCCTTTCACCCCCCAACAGGAGCAGGGAGAGGAGTAGAGAGCGAGCATTCAGGACCAACAAGCAGGTAACAATGAGTCACGATGTTCTCCCTTCAGCCCAAGAAAGGTTGGAAGGAGATCTGAAATCAGAGAAGCTTGTGTTTAGCTTTAGTGACTGTGGTAGACTCATGCAATGGAATAACTACACAGCAATGAAAAAGAATATGAATGAGTTGCATGGATATAATTTGGAGCAAAAAAAAAGCTATACCTGTAACAGTACTTATTCTGTGTCTATTTTTATGAAATTCAAGGACATTCCAAACAGTGATAGACATCAAATGGTGTTTACTCTTAGGGGGTGGATATTCACTACAAGGGGAACATGAGGAAACTTCTAGGGAGCTGAAAATGTTTTCTACCTGGATCTGGGTGGTGGTTACACAGTATATATATATGTAAAAGGGCACAAGCTATATGATTTACATACTTTATGCAAGTTATACCTCAATATTTTTTTAAGAAGGAGGTGGGAGTTTGGAGGGCTGAGGCATGGCAAAGCAGAGACGGGATTTTTATCTGCTCCCTTGGAAACTGTACGTCCACCTGTTAAGAAAGAGGGAGCTGCACATTATTGAATGTTTTGATCAAAGAGTCTATAGAAGAATCCTGATCAAAAGGGAGAAAATGCAGAAGAGAATTTCAAATTCTTGTGGAATCCAGACTGGAGCCGTGGAGGCTGAATGAACCCCTGAAAGTACTGCCCTGAGATATCTTTAAACCTTAAACCAAAACCATCCCCTGAAGTTTTTTTTAAAGCCAAACAATAGTTAACTAGTAAAGAATGTCTGCCTTGAGCATTAGGCTCTTTTAAGAACTATCTCCATGGGATCAAAGTGACAACAACAACTCAAAAGAATAGATAGGAAGCTTTGGGGGCAGTGAGTTTACGTTAATGGCAGAGAAACAATTTGAAAAAAGAGGGTGAGAATGGTTGCACAACTTGAAGAATGTAAGCAATGTCACTAAATTGTACATGTAGAAATTGTTGAATTGGTGTCCTGCTGTGTGTATTCTCAACAACAACTAAAATAAATGATAAAATTTTAAAAAAAGAAAAGATGAAGAAGAAAGCGGGAGCTGAGGTTGTGCAGAGGGGCCCATGTAACCAGGCCTGATTGTCCTGCTTAACTCTGCTGTCCCTAACATGACATTTTTTTAATGGTAAACTGGCTACCTGGCCCTGGGTATTGGGGAGGAGGTGGAGAAATACCCCTGGGTGTATAGGGACATCACCCTCCACAGGTTAGCAAATATGTATACATGTAAATGCAGGACAAACCACTCATGGGAGTTAGCAGTGGGAAAGAGCAGCACCGGGAGGTAGGTTTTCACATTTTATTCTGTGGTAGGATATTTTGGGGTATTTTCCTATTTTTTCTCCCTGCCTGTCTCCTCCTTCCTTCTCTCATTCAAGCAGAAGATCCACACCCTGCACCTCTTCCACCTCTTTCAGGGGAGAGATGAAGCAGGGCAGAGACCAAAATTATGAGTTTCTTTGATCTGTGTCTTTTAAACACCTAAGCCCCTTGCAGAAAGCATAAAAGAATTCTCTCTCTCTGTATATATATGTATTCTCTTATTCTCTTTTATTTTTTATTCTCTTGTTTATATATATACATACTTTTTTTTTTCTTTAATGTCTTCACCAGAATTATTCAGGAGGTAGATTTCTTCCAAACCAAAAAGAGTCCCCCAGGGCTGGAGGGAGGTTGGTGCCACATGCATCCCAGCAGCACTGCCAGGAAGCAGGCAGACCCCAATGAGGAAAGGGCTATAGGGAACATCCAGGCCGATGAGCCCATGGACAGCCCTGAGGACAGTTTCTGTGTCCCCAAATGTGACCCCAAACTATCAGAAAGCCACAGATCCCAGGGCCATACTAATCCCAGGGAGGAGGCCTCAGCAGTAACCTATGGGGACAGATAATCATATGGGCCCCCAAACACTTGGACACACCCCAGAAAGGCTGAGGTTAAATGTCCCACCTGGCCAGCAAAATAGCAGTATAAAAATATATATTAAGTTTTACGAGTAAAATTTTATTTCCTGTAAACCTGAACTTGTAGAGATTCTTCTATATTATTTGAATCTTTTACAATGAGTATGTTTGGTTTTACTTGCATGACTCTCCTTAATTTGTTACACTGGCTCAAAGCTTTCCAAGTAGAAAGGCTTTGGGTTACCCTGTGTCCCTGGAGGCCAGACCCACGAGGGAGGGAGGAGTCAGCTGAGGGTGTTTCACTGTGGCTTCCCCAAGCCTTTGCTCTGACCACAGACTCCCCAGCTGATCGACCCTGAGGTTGAAGCACGGTGGGAGTTCTACCTGCCTCCTCCTAGGCTGGGAGAGCAGCCTGTGGCTCTTGGTTGTGGGACTAGCTGGGTGCCAAAAAAAAAAACAAAACAAAACCAGTTGCCATGGAGTCGAGTCCGATCATGGTGACCCCCTGTGTTGTAGAGTAAAACTGCACTCCATAGGGTTTTCATGGCTGTGAACTTTTGGAAGCAGATCACCAGGCCTTTCTTCTGAGGCACCTCAAACTGCCAACCTTTCGGTTAGTAGTGGAGCACCACCCAGGGACTCTGCTGGGTGACCACCCACCTCCATTCTTGCCTTCTCACCAGAGTCCTCCCAGCTTTTCTTCTCCAGTCAAGCTCCAGAAACACCCCCACCTCCCCCAAACACACACACTCTGCATGGGAACCCTGGGCTGGCTGACATCTGGTCTGTTTACATCTCACGGTGGCAGGGAACTGCCCTCCCAATCTTGCCTGGGAGCCCTGCTGCGGAAATTCTGAGTCACAGAAGTGCCCCCACTTCCCTTTTCTTGCCGGAGTTCTCACCGTCACTTTCTAAGAAGCCTCTGTTTTCATCCCCGTGTCTGACCCCGCAACCCTGTCACAGCTTGAGGGAGCAAGAGGTGGGGTAGTTGGAAATAAAAACGGAAATAACACTCACTGGGCATCTTTTAAGTGCCAGGCTCTTTACATATTCACCTCCTTTAATCCCAATGTCTACCCTTCAGGGCAGGGATTATGGCTGCCTGCATATAAGAAAGCCAGGGTTCAGAGAGTTAAAGTAACGTGCTCCAACTCACACAGCTAGTCAATGACCATGTTAGGATTCAAATCTATGTCTGACTCCAAGGCCCCCCCACTGGGACATGTCCATGCCTGATCCACCACTCCCCATGGTTCCTGTGAGCCACTTCATGGAGTCTACACTTGCAGCTCAGCTGCTGGTGTACTGGCCGGGAAAGGTCTTATGCCCCCACTACCAATCTCTCCAGCAGCTTTGGTGGCACAGTGGTTAAGCGCTCAGCTGCTAACCAAAGCTTGGCAATTTGAACCCACTAGCTGCTCAGTGGGAGAAAGATATGGCAGTCTGCCTCCACAAAGATTACAGCCTTGGAAACCCTGTGGGGCAGTTTAGCTCTCTTGTATGGGGTTGTTGCTATGAGCGGAAATCAACTCCACAGCACCTAACAACAACAGCAACATTTTGTATTGAGTACTTACAGTGTGCCAGACACTGTGCTAAATTCTTTATATCACTTCACTTAATCTTCCCAACAACCCTTGAGGAAACTATTACCTACAGTTATCTCCATTTAACAGAAGAGAGAGAAGGGACAAGTTCTACACAACAATAAAAAGAACAGAAATCCAGGGAACGTGACACCCAGCACAGCCCCACCTCGCTGTGACTCAGTTTCTGCCTCTATGCTTTCCATTGCTCTCCTTTTTTTCTTTCTTTATTTTTTTCAACAAAACAGCTCCACGCCCTAGTTTCTGAGCATTTCCTGGCTGGTCTCTGGGAGAAAATTAAGCCTTATTAAGGGGTTGAAGCAATCAAAGAACAAGTTACATGACACAAAAGGAAAGACCCCAACTGCCAGAGGGGTTCCCTCCCGTAGTTTTCAAAAGCAATGTGCAGCCACCACCCATCTGTCAGTGTTGCTTGCGTGCTGCTATGATGCTGAACAGATTTCAGGGGAGCTTCCAGACTAAGATGGACTAGGAAGAAAGGCCTGGCAATCCATTTCCACGATCAGCCAGTGAAAACCCTATGGATCACAGTGGTCCAATCTGCAACCTATCACGGGGCTGGCACAGTTCCGAGCAGTGCTTCATTCCCTTGTGTACAGGGTCGCCATGAGTCAGGGCCAACTCAACGGCAGCCAGCAACGACCACAACAACCAGACTTTGAAGACAAAAATGCAGTGGTGGGAGTGTCTGCAGCAAGGAAGCTACAAGGAGCCTCTGTGTGTGTGTCTGCAATGGGGGAGTGTGGTTTTGTGGCTGGAAGACTTTACCTACATGTGTTGGTGGGGGTAGTTCTTCAGCATTAATCATGTGGCCGTGTCAAAAATTTACACATCACACTTTAGATGTACCAAAAAAAAACAAGTCGCTATCTTCATTTTCAGCAACTTATGTCACACTGGAACATCCATGCCCACCTATGATGGCAGAAACACTTAGACAATGCCAATCAAGGGAAACCATCTCCTCTGGAACAAAGCAGTCTCACTTCAGGTATTTACATTCCTGGCCAATGTAAAGTTCAGGTTCCTCGTCAGGGTTGTTTCTTACCTCGCACAAGGGCGTCAGGATGTGGAAGGTGCTTAAGGAGGCTCATGGCCCTGGCTGGGAGTGGAGGGTGTGGTTCTTGTTCTGCTGGCTTCAGCTGATGTTGCATTGAGGTGTGGCTCATCTCACCCAGCCTCTAGACCCTCGCTGGCTGCCACAGTGCCACAGCTGGTGGAACTTGTAGTCTGTTCTCTTGGTGTGGCCAGGCCCTGTGGTCTTCCGCTTGCTGCCTCAGCCTCACCCAGCTCCCACTGACCTGAGTCACATCCTCCATCCTTTTTAAACTATCCCCTTTGCAGCCTCTACTATGGAGCCTTGCCAGAATACCCAAAAATTTGTTCCATTCCCCCATCAAAGATACCGCAAGTAGTCAAGAGTCTCCCCTCTCTGTATCCTTAAGAAGATCTGAAGACTTGTACTATGTTCCGTCACCTCTTCCTCCAGCTTCCACTGAATTCACTATTTCTTCCCATGCTGCTTTACCCCTCAGGGGTCAGTGCCCTCATTCCTTCACTCCCCCAAAACACCACTGATATAGGGCTACTGGGTGTAGCAGCTGCTTACTAGAGATTTTTGCATGGGATAGATACTGAGTGTAGCACAGAACAATTCAGGTGAGAACTTGAAACTGGGTGCTAACCATTACTGCCTTAAAAAATCCACCGGCCATCCTGTGACAGAAGGAATTCATTTCTCCGTGGTTTGATTTTCTCCCCAGGATTTGGTCCACTGTGTTTCTGGGACCCCCCCTCCACATATCTTCCCACTTCTGCCTCACCACCCTGTTCCCCTTCCCCTAATCTGTCACACTGACCATGAGCAACCCCTAAGTCCTATCTGTTTCTTATGCAGAATGATGTAGCCCTTTCTAGGGGCAGTGGTGGTCGACTGGTAGAATTCTTCACTTTTGTACATGAAACCCAACTTTGATTCCTGGTCAATGCACCTCATGCACAGCTACCACCTACCAGTCAGTGGAGGCTTTTGTTTTGTTATGATGCTGAACAGGTTTCAGTAAGCTTCCAGACTAAGCCAAACTAGGAAAAAAATTCTGACAATCTACTTCCAAAAGCCAGCAGATGAAAACCCTCCGGATCCGTAACCGATCATGGGGATGGCACAGGACCAGGCAGTGTTTTGTTCCAGTGCATGGGGTCGCCATGCATCGGGGGCAACTCATCAGCAGCTCACACCAATAACAAAGCAATATGAGGCAGGGTGGGATGGGGTGGAGATTCCCTTTTATAATCAAACATGCCCACTAGGGCATTTTTCCTTCGAAGCCAAAGAGTAGTTCCCTCCCTGAGAAGAATTTAGCCTTCTTTACCTGGCCACCTTTCATAAAACAACGTTTTTGAAATGCTTCATACAGATAGTGTTTGGAATCCTCTCAGAGATCAGTAGGTAGTACTATGATCCATGTCACAAAATAGAGAAACCGGGGCTCAGCAACGTTCAATAGCAGAGCCACTGAGTGAATGCACAGACGAGCAAGAACACACAGCCAGCCTGCCTTCCTCTAAAAGCAGTGCTCTCACCGCTGCCCTTCCAAGAGAAAGAACTGGGAGTCTGCAACTGGGAGGCAAACCTCGGTTTCAGAGTCAGCCCCTACCTGGCAGGAAAAGCCAGCATGCCACAGGGTCATATGTGAAGGGGTCAGGCCAGGAGATGGAAACCCCTGACACTGGAGGAAGCTGTCCCCAAGGTTCCTATTGATCTGACTCCCCATCCTCAGGGAGAAACCTCCAGGGCTCCTGCTCCTTTCCAAGTCAGTCTCTCCCACACCAGAGAGTCCTCCACTGTAGACCCCAGTGCTGAGTCCCTTTGTACAAACAGTCCCCTTGAGGCTGACCACACTGTCACTGCAGACCCCAAGGCTGACTTCCTTCCTGCAAACAGTCCCCTTGGGGCTGACCACACTGTCTCTAGACCTCAGTGCTGCAGAGAGACAGCTGCAAACCCAGACCATCTACTCAGCTGCCACAGCTACACTATGTACTCCAAACACAGAGGGACAACCAGTGTGATTGCAGCGAGTCCACTTCCAGCCACTACTGTGTCCTCCCTGCTTCATGACAAAGGAGGCCCAGCAGGCTGATCTGACCTCAGTGACAGGGAGCACTTACTGAGCACCTTCTTTGCATCAGGCCTTGCACACAATGACATCATCTTGTCCTCCCAGTCACCCCAGAGTTGAGTGGTCGTCAGCCCATTTTACAGAGGAGGAAACTGACTCGTGAGATCCTGGCAGCTGCCAGAGCTTTCACAGGGCTGGGATTTGAACTACAGCATAGGCAAGACCACAGCCTGTGCTGCTTCTGCTACAAAACACCCTCTGCATGGGAGATCAGTATCTAGCCCTCCTGCCCCAGAACAAAATGTCACTCTTTTTCTTTTGAGGGAAGGCATGTAAGGTTGCTGTTTTTAGTGGCAAAGTGTCATTCTAAAAGCCCACATCCCTCATGGGCTGGTGCAGGGGTGAGTACTCGTGTCTCAAAGAGCCTCAGCTGGGAGGGCCTCACCCTCAAACTGGTCTCAGGGGTAAAAGAGGATTGGGGAAGAGAAGTTCTAAGACTAGGCCCCAAAACCTCATGAGACTTCTCCCCTACCCAGGCCACCCACTGCCAGATGACTTTTTATAAACAGATCCTATGTGCTCATGAAGTTGTCAAATATTTCACTTTACTTAGATCCACAATCAACGCCCATGGAAGCAGCAGTCAAGAAATCAAACAAAGGGCAGGGCCAAGATGGCGGAGTAGTCAGACACTTCCGGTGGACCCTCTTACAACAAAGACCCCAAAAAACAAGTTATTTGATTGTATATGGAAATCTGGGAGCCCTGAACATCAAAGGCAGCGTTCAGGAACCAGATGGGGTGGCAGGGGGAGGGAGAGACGACAGTTCAGAAGCACCAAGGAGTTACCGGACCTGACCCGGCGAGAGCCTGAGCCCTTCAGGCCTGATCAGCTCTTGGGTGAGTGGCGAGGCAGGCAGGCAGCCGTGCTCGGGAGGTGCATTTTCCGCACAGGGAGAGACCCAGCTCCAGAGAGTCTACCCGGCCACCCAGAACCAGTGAGAAGCAGCCCTCATTGAAAGATAAGTAATTGCAGATGGCTTACCACACGTATCAAAAACACCCCCCTTAGGGAAAAACCTCTCTCCCATTTACCTACCCACTTCCTGCTCTGCACTGGGTCCCAGACTGGCTTCAGCAATTGCCGAGTACCCTGGTCTGAAAGTAGGATGCATCACACTCCCGGGGCCATTCTCCCTGCCTTGGAGGGTGAACAAATTAACAAACAGGAAAAAATAAACTGCTGGCTTCCCTAAGCCAGGAACCCAGGGTAGGCACAGCTCCCTTGCCTAGGCACAGGCATAAGGGATCCATGGACTTTGAGTGCCTTTCCCCCTGCATAGACTTGTGTGGGCCCATCTCAACAGCGTAGGCCCTCATTAGCACAGTACAACAGGGTATATACTGCAACTCTAATTTCAACTGTTTCAGCTGTGAAGTGGCAGGTTCTTGACATTTGACACCGTTCTGCCCATTAAGCAGGGTCTTCACCTACCTACATCAGGGGCCTGAGGACTGGTGGCTCCACCCACGCCCCTTAGCCACCTGCGATAGGAGCCCATGAATAAGAGGTGCTCTCCAGTCCTTACAGCCAACAGCATTAGGTGCTCATAGTCCAACTGAAAAACCTACCCACCTACACGGTCTAGGGAACAGGGACACGCCTTCCTCCTGGACACTTGGGGGTGGCCATCAGCCCCCTGCCTTGCTCAGAGTCTGTCCTCCTGCTGCAGCCAGATGTCTGTACCTACACCAATCACCCATGCTTGTCTAGGACTGTAAGTGAGAGCCTACACCACACACTTGGTGGCTATCTATCTGGGCACATAGGCTGAATCCATACAGGAGGAGTGGGCAGACTCCTGAGCTCACATACCTAGTAACAGATCTAACCACCTGGTGACAGGACATTAGAGCTTCAGAGGTGCCAATAATCAAACTAGATCATACAAGGAGCCTATTTGGGCATATCAAAACAAAACAAGAAGCTAGGACACAGTAAGCAAACATAAATAAATATAATAACTTATTGATGGGTCAGAGACAACAGTCAATATCAAATCACATAAAGAGGCAATCCATGATGGCTTCAGCAAGGTCCCAAAATAAAGAATCTAGAAATTTTCCAGAGGAGGAAAATTTATTGGAATTACCAGAGGCAGATTACAAAAGATTAATATACAGAACTCTTCAAGAAATTAGGAAGGAAATTAAGCAAAATACAGAACATGCAATAGAGGAAATTAAAACGATTAGAGAAGAGCAAAATGACAAATTTAACAAGCTGCAAGAATCCATACAGAGAAGCAATCAGAAATCCAGAAGATTAACAATAAAATGTCAGAATTAGACAACTCAATAGAAAGTCATAGGAGCAGAATTGAGGCAATGGAAGTCAGAATTAGTGAGACTGAAGATAAAGCACTTGACACCAACTCATTTGAGGGAAAACAGACAAAAGGATTTAAAAAAATGAAGAAACCCTAAGAATTATGTGGGACTCTATCAAGAGGAATAACCTACGAGTGATTGGAGTACCAGGACAGGGGGGATAACAGAAAATACAGACAGAATTGTTGAAGATTTGCTGGCAGAAAACTTCCCTGATATCGTGAAAGATGACAAGCTATCTATCCAAGAAGCTCATTGAACCCCACATAAGGTATATCCCAAAAGAAAGTCACCAAGACATAGTATAATCAAACTTGCCAAAACCAAAGATAAAGAGAGAATTTTAAGAGTGGCTAGGATAAACAAAAAGTCATCTACAAAGGAGAGTCAATAAGAATGAGCTCAGACTACTCAGCAGAAACCATGCAGGCAAGAAGTTAAGAAGATGACATATACAAAGGCTTGAAGAAAAAAAACTGCCAGCCAAGAATTATATATCCAGCAAAAATGTCTCTCAGATATGATGGTGAAATTAGGGCATTTCTAGATAAACAGGAGTTAAGGGAATTTGCAAATCCAAACCAAAAATTACAAGAAATACCAAAGGGAGTCCTCCAGTTAGAAAATCTGTAACATCGGATAACAACCCAAGACTAGAATACAGGACAGAGCAACCAGATATCAACCCAGATAGGGAAGTCACAAAAGTAAATCAAAGCTAAAACACTGAAAATAGGGAAACAGAGATGTCAATATGTAAAAGATGACAACTTTAAAACAAAAAAAGAGGGACTTAAAAAATGTAGACATAGATTTTTCATACGGAGAGGAAGTCAAGGCGATATAAAGAAATAAAAGACTGGTATAAACTTAGAAAAACAGGGGTAAATATTAAGGTAAACACAAAGGAAACTAACAATCTTACACGTCAAAAAAAAAAAAGACTAGAAAAATATAAAGACTCGACAAACACAAAATCAACAATAAGGAAACAAAAATACATAAAGAAAAACAACTCAGCACAGAAAATTATGTGGAACAAAGAAACTGTGACCAACACACAAAAAAAGACATCAAAATGACAGCACTAAACTCATACCTATCAATAATTATGCTGAAAGTAAATGGACTAAATGCACCACTAAAGAGATAAGGAGTGGCAGACTAGATGAAAAAACACAATCCATCTATATGCTGCCTACAAGAGACACACCTTAGACTTAAAGACACAAACAAACTAAAACTCAAAGGATGGAAAAACAATATATCAAGCAAACAACACTCAAAGAAGAGCAGGAGTGGCAATAGTAATCTCTGACAAAATAGACTTTAGAGTAAAATCCACCACAAAGGATAAGGAAGGACAGTATATAAAGATTAAAGGGTCAATACACCATGAGGACATAACTATAATAAATATTTACGCACCCAATGACAGGGCTCCAAAATACAGAAAACAAACTCTAACACCACTGAAAAGAGAGATAGACAGCTCCACAATAGTAGTAGGAGACTTCAACACGCCACTTTCGGTGAAGGACAGAACATCCAGAAAGAAGCTCAACAAAGACACGGAAGAGCTAAATGCTACAATCAACCTACTTGATCTCATAGACATATACTGAACACTCCCCCCAATAGCAGCCAAGTATACTTTCTTTTCCAACGCACATGGAACATTCTCCAGAATGGACCACGTATTAGGCCATAAAGGAAGCCTTAACAAAATCCAAAACACTGAAATATTACAAAGCATCTTTTCTGACAATAAAGCCATAAAAGTAGAAATCAACAACAGAAAAAACAAGGAAAAGAAATCAAACACCTGGAAACCGAACAACACCTTGCTCAAAAACTGCTGGGTTATGGAAGAAATTAAGGATGGAATAAAGAAATTCATAGACTCAAATAAGAATGAAAACACATCTTACCAGAACCTTTGGGACACAGCAAAAGCAGTGCTCAGAGGTCAGCTTATAGCAACAAATGTACACATCCAAAAAGAAGAAAGGGTCATAATCAAAACATTAACCCTACAGCTGGAACAACTAGAAAGAGAGCAGCAAAAGAAGCCCTCAGGCGCCAAAAGGAAGGAAATAATAAGAATTAGAACAGAATTAAATGAAATAGAGAACAGAAAAACAATTGAAAGAGTTAACAAGACCAAAAGCTAGTTCTTTGAAAAGATCAACAAAATTGATAAACCATTGGCCAAACTGACAAAAGAAAAACAGGAGAGGAAGCAGATAACCCGTATAAGAAATGAGATGGGTGATATCGCAACAGACCCAACTGAAATTAAAAGAATCGTAACAGAATACTATGAAAAACTGTACTCTAACAAATTAGAAAACCTAGACGAAATGGACAAATTTCTAGAAACTCACTACCTACCTAAGCTAACATAAACAGAGGTAGAACAACTAAATAAACCATAATAAAAGAAGAGATTGAAAAGGTAATTTAAAAACTCCCAACAAAAAAGAGCCTTAGCCTGGATGGCTTCACTGGAGAATTCTACCAAACTTTCAGAGTTAACACCACTACTACTAAAGGTATTTCAGAGCATAGAAAAGGATGGAATACTCCCAAACTCATTTTATGAAGCCAGCATAACCCTAATACCAAAGCCAAGTAAAGACACCACAAAAAAAGAAAATTACAGGTCAATATCCTCTTGAACATTGACGAAAAAATCCTCAACAAAATTCTAGCCAATAAAATTCAGGAACATATCAAAAAAATAATTCACCATGATCAAGTGGGATTTGTACCACATATTCAGGGATGGTTCAACATTAGAAAACCAATCAATGTAATCCATCACACAAATAAAACAAAAGACAAAAAACGCATGATCTTATCAATCGATATAGAAAAGGCATTTGACAAAGTCCAATGCCCATTCATGATAAAAACTCTCAACAAAATAGGAATAGAAGGGAAATTCCTCAATATAATTAAGGGCATTTGTACAAAGCCAACAGCCAACATCATCCTAAATGGAGAGACTTTGAAAGCATTCTCCTTGAGGACGGGATCCAGACAAGGATGCCCTTTATCACCACTCTTATTCAACATTGTGCTGGAGGTCCTAGCCAGAACAATTAGGCTAGAAAAAGAAATAAAGGGCGTCCAAATTGGTAGGGAAGAAGTCAAAGTATCTCTATTTGCAGACGACATGATCTTCTACACAGAAAACCCCAAAGAATCGACAAGAAAACTACTGGAACTAATAGAAGATTTCAGCAAAGATTCAGGATACAAGATAAACATACAAAAATCAGTTGGATTCCTGTACACCAACAAAGAGAACCTTAAAGAGGAAATCACCAAATCAATACCATTTACAATAGCCCTAAGAAGATAAAATATTCAGGAATAAATCTAACCAGAGATGTAAAAGACCTATACAATGAAAACTACAAGACACTACTGCAAGAAACCAAAAGAGACCTGCATAAGTGGAAAAACATACCTTGCTCATGGATAGGTAGACTCAACATTGTGAAAATTTCCATTTTATCCAAAGTGATCTACGGATACAATGTCATCCCGATCCAAATTCCAACAGCATTTTTTAATGAGATGAAGAAACAAGTCACCAACTTCATATGGAAAGGGAAGAGGCCCCAAATAAATAAAGCATCACTGAAGAACAAGAACAAAGTGGGAGACCTCACACTACCTAATTTTAGAAACTATTATATTGCCACAGTAGTCAAAACAGCCTGATACTGGTACAGCAACAGATACGTAGACCAATGGAACAGAATTGAGAATCCAGACATAAATTCATCCACCTATGAGCAGCTGATATTTGACAAAGGCCCAAAGTCCATTAACTGGGGAAAAGACAGTTTCTTTAACAAATGGTGCTGGCATAACTGGATATCCACCTGCAAAAAACTGAAACAAGACCCATACCTCACACCATGCACAAAAACTAACTCATAATGGATCAAAGACTTAAATATAAAATCAAAAATGATAAAGATCATGGAAGAAACTATAGGGAATGCTAGGAGCCCTAATATATGGCATAAACACAATACGAACCATAAGTAACAATGCACAAGAACCAGAAGAGAAACTAGATAAATGGGGGCTCCTAAAAATCAAACACTTAAGCTCATCAAAAGACTTCACCAAGTAAAAAGACAACCTCCAGATAGGGAAAAAAATTTTGGCTATGACAAATCCAATCAGCATCTAATCTCTAAAATCTACAAGATATTGCAAAACCTCAACAACAAAATACAAATAACCCAATTAAAAAATGGGCAAAAGATACGAACAGGTGCTTCGCCAAAGAAGATATTCAGGTGGCTAACAGACACTTGAAGAAATGCTCATGGTCATTAGCCGTTAAAGAAATGCAGATCAAAACTACAATGAGATATCATCTCACCCCGACAAGGCTAGCACTAATCCAAAAAACACAAAATAATAAATGCTGGGAGGGTTGTGGAGAGACTGGAACACTTATACACTGCTGGTGAAAATGTAAAATGGTACCACCACTTTGGAAATCGATTTGGCACTTCCTTAAAAAGCTAGAAATAGAAGTACCATACAATCCCACTCCTTGGAATATAGCCTAGACAAATAAGAGCCATCACACAAATGGATATGTACACACCCATGTTCATTGAAGCACTATTTGCAATACCAAAATGATGTAAACAACCTAGATGCCCATCGATGGATGAATGCGTCAACAAATTATGGTATATCCACACAATGGAATACTACGCAATGATAAAGAACAACGATGAAGCTGTGAAACATCTAACATAGAGGAAGCTGGAACTCATTATGCTGAGTGAATTTAGTCAGTCACAGAATGACAAATATTGTATAAGACTGCTATTCTAAGAACTCAAGAAAAGGTTTAAACACAGAAGAAAACATTCTTTGATGGTTATAAGAGTGGGGAGGGAGGGTGAGGGTTATTTACTAACTAGATAGTAGATAAGAATGATCTTAGGTGAAGGGAAGGACAGCACACACTACAGGGGAAGTCAGTACAACTGGACTAAACCAAAGCTAAGAAGTTTCCTGAATACAATCAAACACTTTAAGAGACAGAATAGCAGGGGTAGGGGTATCGGAACCATGCTTTCTAGGTCAATTGGCATAACAAAGCTTATTAAGAAAATGTTCTGCATCCTACTTTGGTGAGTGGCATCTGGGGTCTTAAAAGCTTGCAAGCGGCCATCTAAGATGTATCAATTGGTCCAAACCACCTGGAGAAAAGGAGAATGAAGAACACCAAAGACACAAGGAAAGTAGTAGCCCAAGAGATAGAAAGGGCCACATAAACCAGAGACTTCATCAGCCTGAGACCAGAAGAACTAGATGGTGCCCGGCTACCACCAATGACCGCCCTGACAGGGAACACAACACAGAGTTCCTGATGGAGCAAGAGAAATTTGGGGTGCAGAACTCAAATTCTAGTAAAAAGACCAGACTTAATGGTCTGACTGAGACTGGAGGAACCCTGAAAAGCATGGTCCCTGGATTCTCTATCAGCCCAGAAATAAAACAATTTCTGAGGCCAACTCTTCAGACAGGGATTGGACTGGATTGTGGGACATAAAGGGATACTCGTGAGGAGTGTGCCTCTTAGCTCAAGCAAATACAAGAGACTAAATGGGCAGCTTCTGTTCGGAGGTGAGATGGGAAGGCGGAGAGGGTTAGGAGCTGGTTGAATGGACATGGGGAATCAGGAGTGGAAAGGAGGAGTGTGCTGTCACAGTATGAGGGAGAGCAATTAGAGTCACATAAAAATGTATGTATAAATTTTTGTATGAGAAAAAATTTAAAAATTTTTTTAAAAACGTTACCCATTGGAAACACAATACTTACAGGTATCAAAAATAAACACTCAGATTAAAAATATTTTTAAAAAAGGAATCAAAAAACTTATTGCATTGGTCAAATCTGCTCTAAAAGACCTCTTTAAAGTGTTAAAAAGCAAAGATGTCACTTTAAGGACTAAGGTGCACCTGACTCAAACCCTGGTGTTTTCAGTTGCCTCATATGCATTCGAAAGCTGGAATAAGCAAGACTGAAGGAGAATTGACGCCTTTGAACTATGATGTTGGTGAAGAATATTGAATATACCATTTTCTTAGTTAGCTAGTACTGTTAAAACAGAAATACCACAAGTGGATGGCTTTAACAAAGAGAAATTTATTCTCTTACAGTCTAGGAGGCTAGAAGTCCTAATTCAGGGTGGCAGCTCCAGGGGAAGGCTTTCTCTCTCTGTTGGCTCTGGGGGAAGGTCCTTGTCATCAGTCTTCCCAGTCCAAGAGCTTCTCAGCACAGGCACCCTGACTCCAAACAACACGCTATTCTCCTGGCACTGCTTTCTTGGAGGTATGAGGTCCCCATGTCTCTCTGCTCACTTCTCTCTTTCATATCTCAAAAGAGATTGGCTTAAGACACAGCCTAACTTGCAGATTGAGACCTGCCTCATTAACATAACTGCCTCTAATCCTGCCTCATTAACATCATAGAGGTAGGATTTACATCACATAGGAAAATCACATAAGATGACAAAATGGTGGACAATCACACAATACTGGGAATCATGGCCTAGCCAAGTTGACACATATTTTGGAGGGACACAGTTCAATCCATGACAACCATGGCCTGCCAGAAGAATGAACAAATCTGTCTTGGAAGAAATACAGCCAGAATGCTCCTTAGAAGAGAGAATGGCAAGACTTCGTCTCACATACTTTGGACATGTTGTCAGGAGGGACCAGTACCTAGAGAAGGATCAGCGAAAAAGAGGAAGACCTTCAATGAGATGGATGGACACGGTGGCTGCAACAATGGGCTCAAACATAGCAACGAGGATGTGAGGATGGCACAAGACAGTGTTTCCTTCTGTTGTACATGGGGTTTCTATGAACTGGAACTGGTTTGACAGCACCTAACAGCACGTGCATATGATACAAAATTCTAAAGATACAAAACGGTGTACAGTGAAAAGGAGGGCTCCCTCCCACCCCTGTCCAGGCCCATGCCTAGCCCAGACAATCATCCTGTTGTTGTTGTTGCTGTGTGCCAGCGAGTTGATTCGGACTCATCCTAGGACAAGTGAAAAAGACGAGCCAACACCACCAACCAGCTGCTCCCTTCAGGTAAACCACCCGTTTCACAGATGAGAAAACCGATGACATGCCTCACCCAAAGTCACAGCCTGGGGCCCTGAAAGCCCAGGGTTATTTCCTCCAGATAATACATGTTTCATTCTCTGATCTTAGCTGTGGTCTCCTGTGTTGAGTTGGCCACAACCTGGAGAACTCAGCACCTCTTCATTGTGAGATGAAAATAGTCAAACATCCCACAAGATTTAGAGCTTCCTCTTGTCATTTCATTCCTGCCCAAATGAAAGCAGGCCAGCTGCCCCAACACATACACTCTCACCAAGCTGCTATTTCCAGCCTACTTGGGGCCCACAGAGTCTTAACTTTTCACTTCTCTGAGGTGGGTGGCAGTGATTACCCGGGACATTCATTCACCAGCTTAAGAAACTGAAAATCTCAACAGACCCTGTCCGTGGTCACCACTGGGTGGTGGGCAGTGGGGGAGTGAAATAAGTCAGAGTGGCACATGAGTCATGGGCGGCATCAGCCACTGAGGAGACAGAAGTAACCAGGGTGAAAACTGTTCTCTTTCTTTGTACTTGGAAAGTGCCTTCACATCCGTTAACTCATTTCACCTCCCCAGCAGTTCTCTGAGCTACACAAGGCAGAGACTCTCGTATTCATTCTTATATTCTACCTTATAGATAAGGCAAAGAAGGTATGACTTATCCACTGCTAGAGAGAAGCAGAGCCTGCAAGAAGACCCAGGTTTTCTGGTGTCTAATCTTGCCCCATGATAACAATTCTCCTGGGAGCATAAAAAATCCACATAAACTGTCCCTTATCTATCCACATCCACAATGCTGTATGGGACTGTAAAAGTGGCGTGGGAGCAGCATCGACTGCCTCTAACTTCACGAGAAGGAGGGAGAAACAAGATCAACAGCCCAAGGCTGATCCTTATGAGGCGGAAGTTAGACATGCCTCCCTCTCCACCATCTTTACCAATTCTGACACTAACCATCCCTCTAAGAGCACTCTCTACTCCTCTGCTGTGTTCGATAATTTATTGCAATGGCCACACAGAACTCACAGACAATACTCACCATTATGGGATTTATTAGGGAAGTAACAGTTTACAACTCAGGTTCAGGAATGCTCAGGATACATTTCTTCTATCAGGACAGCCTCTTCCCACTCGTGCCACAGGCACTCCTCTCTCTGGCCCCCTTGGCCTCTGCTTTGCTCAGGGAAGTGTTACAAAGCTCTTTTAGCTCTGACAGAGGCACCCAACTCCACTAGTAAGCCTTGGCCCAAAGGTATTCAGCTTTCTCGTTCCTTGGGCCAGGAAGCCCACCGTGCTAGGTCCTGCCGGTCTCTCCTGCCACTGTTTCTCTGCCACTGCTTCTCGCTGTCTTCAGTGTTACGGCTCTCAATTTCTGTCTCTGTCTCTCTGTCTCTTTTTTCCTCTCTCTCTCTCTTGGTCTCCTGGTTTCAGGAGCTTCTCAGTGCAGGGATCCCGGGTCCAAAGGACACACTCGGTTCTTGGCTCTTTTTCCTCAGTGGTGGTGAGATCCTCTCTTCCCACCCCTGGGATGGCCCATTTTAAGCCTAGCAGGATGGCAAAACTGATCGATGCCATCGGTGGGCCACAATCACCTTATCTGCACAGTCACACCCAATCACTTGGGTGGGAGTTACAAGACCATGGTGAGAATGGCCACAGAAAAGCAATCCATCACACCGCAGGGACCCTCCAGTATATGGATGTACTTGAATTCCTTTCCGTGGATCTGCATCTTTATTTCAGTTCCATAGATGCCTCCTTCAGGAGAAGACTCTTGGGATGTTTCTGACTGATGGCCTTGCACTGGATCCTAAGTGTCTGGTACGGCCCTCATAATATGATGGGTGCTCAGTAACACTATGTTGCTCTGTTGACTGAGAGAATGGATGAGTGGATGGATGGATGGGTGAATGGAGAGATGGGTGGATAGGTGAGTGGATGGGTGGATACTGGTTTCATTTGTGTGTTTTCTTTGTGCTTCCCTTCTAAACATCACCTTGACATTCTTTTCTGGAATTACTTCTCCCCAAGCATGCAGTCTCAGTAGTACTACAAATCAGATGCTCTATCTTCTCTTAGCTAAGAAGCAATCACGTGACATGAGCGTGGCTGGTCATATTCCCTCTCCTGGGACTACCAGCCTTTAGTACAGTAAAGTGAGGATAGAAAAATTGGTTAGAGTACCTTTATGTCAACAGTGGTAACCTGATCAGACTGTGAAGTCGTTTTCTGCAGCCGAAACACTCAGAGCATCTCTGGTTGCTCACCTGTCTTTTTTCCAAGCCAGGTTCTCCAATGTCCCATTCATTCTATGAGGTACTCAACATTACCCCCAAAACATTATCTTACTGCTTAGGATGGCCAAGGTTGTTTTCTGTACTTATGAACAAAGAATTTTAACTGATACAGATGTAGAGATAAATGAATGGACAGGTGGGTTGATGGTTGGAGGAATGGAAGGAGAGAAGGGTGAAGGATGCAGAGGTGAGGAAGAGAGCAGTAAGCAAACAGATGAATGCAGCATAGCTAAGTAGCAAGGTGAGTCAGGATTTGGGAGGATGAGAGGGAAAGAAGGAATGATAGCCTCTCAGCCTTACTGTAGGAGCAGTAATGTGAACTGATTTCAAGGGCAACAGGACACCTACCCCAAATCTCATTCTAGTACACTAGGAAGTCCTTACTTTGTTATCACTACCTGAAATTAGGGATCCACAGACTTTTTTTCCTATCTTTTAGAAGGGTCTCAGAAATCATACTGTCAAATCTCCATCGCCTAGTTAAGGAAACCGACACCCGCAAAGAGCAAGCAGTTTGCAGAAATCTTACTGCTAGGTTTGTAGCTGAGCTGGGACTAGAATTCAAATCTCCTAATTCCCAGTCCCTTGCTCTTTTCATTACTCAAATCTGCTTCTATGAAGGAATGACTTATGAATAAGGTACAGAATTTCCAAATCTTATTTTGAGGAAATTCCCCAAGGGAACTTCCTCACCCAAGCTGGAGGTCCTCAAAAATTCAAATGGGGGTCCTAATGTCCCTATTGTTCTAGCCTGAATGCCCTGCAGGCCTAAGTGCTGGGGAGTGAAGGAGCAGTGGTAAAGGGGACAGGGGAAGCCCTATAAAGAAGAAGCAAGAGCCTGGGGACCCCCATCCCTGAGAATGGAATCAATGGGCCAGAAGCCAAGGGGCTTCCCGTGACCAGCTCAAAAAAGGGGCAGAACTCCAGACCATGACTGAAAGAGTCCTATAAGATTTTGAAACTTTTGTCACTTCCTTTGTCAGTCTGTGAAACCCTTTGAAAAAGCATCTGGGTGCTGACCTATGGAGACCCCCAGGAAGAAAGAGGAAGAGACCTTGGCTCACTCCAAGCCAGGCTCTGAGAAAGAGAAAACTTGAGACCTGGGTGACTGGGGACAGCCAGAGAAGGCCAGGGCATGGGGCTGCATCTCTGAAGTCTGCTGCACAGAGAGCAGGAAAGCTCAGAAGCAGCCGGAGTCATCACCATTTTCTATGTGTTTTCTTCCTAGTAAGTCAATAACACCTAAAGCAACAAACACAGTGCCTAACAGCTAACGGAAAATCATCTTCAACTCCCTGCCCCCATGACTCCTAACACTTCGCTGATATTAAGAGCGATATTAGGAGGGGAAGAAATGCTGGGGCCTGGACATTTGGGGAAAGGAAAGGGAAGAATTTTTCCAAGGCTCTACTTTGTGTCAGGAATGGTAGTTTGCTGTTGCCCATTTCATCCTCTGAGGTGTCCCACGAGCTAGGTGTTCTTAGCCCCATTTTCAGGAAGGAAACCAAGACGTAGGATAGTTAGTAACTAACCTGTCTTAGTTAGGGTTCTCTTGAGAAACAGAACCAGTGATATATAGAGAGAGAGAAAGAAAGAAAGATTTACTTCAAGAGATTGGCTCTCAGGATTGTGGGGGGCCGGCAAGTCCAAAATCTATAGGTCAGGTTGCAGGCTGAAGACTACTGCAGGCTTGCATCAGGCAATGGGAAAAGTGCAGAATGAAGAGAAAGAGCTCTGCCAAAATATCTATTTATAGTCTGGAAGCAGACCACACCCTAAGGAAATTCCCCTTTTAACTGATTGATAAGTGATTACATTACATTGCATTAGATTACATTATGGAACAGCAACTAGTCTAGTGTTTGGTCAAACCACTGGGAACCATAGCCTAGTCAAGCCGACCATGAAATTAGCTATCACACTTGCCCAAAGACATACAGAGGGTAAATGACCCCATTTCCACCCCAAGTTTGTCCCACTTCACCAGGCATCCCCCAGGTGGGGACTGGAGTGCTGGGGGTACTGGGGGGAAGTGCTCTGGCAACAGGAGTTCCCGAGGAGGAAGGGATAAGGAATTTCAAGAGGTAGGGTTGTTCAGAAAGAAAGGGGAAGCCTCTAACAAACATGCAGAGGAAAATACATATATTAAAAAAAAAAAAAAAAGACTCTAAAGTGTCAAGAAGGGTAGGGCCTGAAATCACTTGTCACGCAGCAATATTGGAAGAACAAATGACTCCCCCGGGCCTCACTCCCAGAGCCACCCCACCCTGCGAAGCACCCTGCAGTGGACTCCTCCAGCTACCCAGGGTGGGTATGCACAGTTCCCATCAGTAAATACACCACATGTGGTTTCCAGCTGCAGAAAACAAGTGGGGGTGCACAGCCAGGGTCCCATGTGGTAAAGGTGAGAAGGGTAGGGGGAGGCCAAGCGGCAAACCCTCTGGGCTGGTTGTGGTTGGAACTATGAGAGCAGTTGTCAATGTTAGTACCCCTGACATAGTGAAATACACATGAAGTGGTAAAGGGGAAGGGAAGGGGTAGAATGGAATGACACAGAAAGAACCAACCAGATAATAGGAACCCAGGGGTGAGAAGGGACAGTGTTGACATGTCGTGGGGTTGTTAACCATTGTCATAAAACAATATGTGTACTGTTTAATGAAAAACTGTTTGTTCTGTAAACCTTCATCTACAGTACAATAAAAAAAAGAAAGAAAGGAACCAACCAGAGCTGGACCAAAAGGCAAGGGCAGAATGTAGTAGAAGGAGATCTGGTTAGGAGTTCGAATACTGCCTCCACCTGACAAGTCCCCTGAGCCTGTTGGGAGGCCTCAGCTTGCACCTCTGCACTGTTCCTCCTGCAGACCCTCCAGCCAGCACAAATGGATCACCCCCCGCCAAGCAGGGCCCTACAGAAATAAAGAAGACTGAGCAGAAGCGCACCGTCAAGGGTGGGAAGTACTACAGCTTGTAAACAAGGGCAGAGAAGGAGGGATGCCACCAGGAAGCAACACTCCAATTGGCAGATGGCGAACATTAAGGCTTATCTGAGAGAACTGACGTTCCCTCAAACTTCTCTCGGAGCTCAGATTGGAATTTTGAGAGGGTGGACGGACTTTCCCAGCTTTAGGCATTTTTTTAAAAAAGCAGCCAGAACAGCCAGAGCTGCTCCGCACATGACTGGGGTCAGGATTTGGTGGGAGGAAACTCCAGGTCTGAGCAAAGCTTTGGAGCCCAGATGGAATGAGGTTTCACTTTCTCTGCCTAGTATTTGGTTTCCTAACATCACAGTGTGAGAGTGGGCTGGCCCGAAAGAGTGAATGAAAGAAAACAAGACAAGATAAAGATTGGGCCAGGAAGGGAGGGGCTAGACTGGGCTGGGCTAGGCTGGGTTGTGGGGTGGAGGGTAGGGGAGTGGGTTTGGGGGTCAGGGGTGGGGAGTTGGGGGGGGCAGCGCCTGGCTGTAGCAAGGTATACACTAAGAAAAGGCGTGCAGGAGGTATGAGCCCTGATGAAAACGGGCCCTATGAACTCTAGAAGCCCATGGACGAGCTGCCAATCTGTGACTCCCTTATCTGCAAAGTACACGTGTGTCTGTGTGTCCTACGTGTTTGTGGAGAGTGTTCACAGCTTCCATCAAATTCTAAAGGGCCCCATTTCCCAAGAGAAGTTGAGTCCAACCTCTCATTCTACAGAGGAGGAAACTTAGCCCCAGAGAAAGCAAGCAACTTGCTCGAGGTTGGCATCAGGAAGTCACAGAGCTGAGTTTTGAACCTAGAAGTCCAACTCTAGAGAGTCCTGCACTTAATCAAAATGCCATAGAAGTTACTAAGACTAAACCAGGACCAATTTAGCATCTATCACATCCAAGACATTTGTTGGAAAGCAGGGAGAGAATAAAAAGGGGAAAAAAAATCATAGGACGTTGTCACTGTGTTCAGGGAGTTAAGACAAGACCAGTGGAAAGATGATAACAATAAAGTAAACTATAGTTTTTTCATGGGACATCCCAGTTAATTGGCCTAATAACATGTTTAGTGCTTCTGTTCTGCCTCCTAGTTTGTTGACTAGCGCCTGGGATCTTAAAAGCTTGCGAGTGGCCATCCAAGGCACAACAATTGGTCTCTATTCACCTAGAGCAATAAAGGAAGAAGGAGAGTCAGGAATAGGAGGATATGGAATGTGTGGTTAATTGCCTCCATGAACAACTGCCTCCTTTGCCATGAGACCAGAAGAACTGGATGGTGCCCAGCTACCATTACTGAACATTTTGATGAAAGATTCCAGTGAAGAATTCTGATCAAAAGAGGGGAAATGTAAAACAGAATTTCAAATTCCCATGGACTCTAGACTTTCTGAACCCCTGAAACTATTGCCCTAAGATAATCTTTAAACCTTAAACCAAAAATATCCCCTGAAGTCATCTTAAAACCAAACAACAGTTTAGCTTAACTAGTAAAAAATTTCTGCCTTGAGCATTATGCTCCTATAAGAACTATCTATATGCGATCAAAATGACAACAGTAAATTGAAAGATTTGATGGGAACCTTAGGAGGCAGTGAGTTTATGTCAATGAGGGAGGAACAAGTCAGAAAAGGAGGGTGAGAATGGTCGCACAACTCAAAGAATGTAATCAGTGTCACTAAATTTTACAAACTGTTGAATTGGTGTGTTTTGCTGTGTATATTCTCAACAACAACAAGGTAAATAAAATTTAGAAGAAAAAAAAAAGTCTATATTTACTTGTTTATTGTCTATCTCCACCCCCACCTCAAACAGAAGCTCCAGAAGGTAGGCTCCTTGCCTTGTTCACCATGTGTCCACAGTGCCTGGCTCACTGTGTTCTCAATAACAATTTGTAGAGTGAATAAGGAATGATTGTGTGGAATAGGCCGCCCATGCTGGAGGGACGGGGAGGGCAGAGACAGCTCCCTGATGCTTGTACCTCACCTTGCAGTCTCCTAAGCACCTCCCTGGCCATCACTCCCTTGACTTTCTCAACCACCAGTGTGAAGGGTCAGACCAGCAGGTGTTCCTAGTCCTGTTCTCAGGAACATAAAGTGCTGTGTGAATAATAATGACAGTTGCCGTTCATTGAACACATACCCTGTACCAGGTACCACACTGTTTATATGGGGTCTTTGATTTTCCCATAGCATCAGTACATTATAGCCAGAAGGTAGCTTAAAGGTAAGCCTGATTTTGCACGGGAAGAAGTAATGGCAGAAATGGAATTAAAATTGGGTTCTTCTCCCTCCTCTGCTCCCCACAATCCACTAGAACCACCAAAAAGGGAAGAGAAACACTCCTGCTGTACCCATTCCCTATTCCCACTCAGCAACCTCACCACCCTAGCCGCCCCACCTCCCCATCCCCACTACCGCCGCCACACAGATATATACACACAGCTGGAAGATTTACCAGGGTTTAAAGATGAGAATTGTGCGAGGCCATCTGTGGGTTTCCTCGCCTCCATCCTCAGCTAGTGTCCCGACTAAGCATATTTGGTAACCAGGAAAATACTTTTCTTTCTTCCATAGAGAAGGAAACTGATATCAGGGTAAGGAAACAAATGGAGCTCACATGGAAAATCTGAGCCTTAGCAAGAGCTTCAGAATTTCTCTAGAAATCAGCACGGTGCGATAGAAAGTCCATGAGCTCTGGAGTCAGATAGACTTGTGTTCAATTTTGCGTTCTACCACTTCAGGCTGTGTGACCTTAAGCAAGTCACTTAACTCCCTCTAAGCCTTTAAACTGACCCATCAGTTTAAAAATACTTTTTGTAATAAAGTTCACTAATCCATATTAGTGGAAACCCTGGTGGTATAGTGGTTAAAAGCAATGGCTGCTAACCAAAAGGTCAGCAGTTCGAATCCACCAGGCACTCCTTGGAAACCCTATGGGGCAGTTCTCTGTCCTATAGGGTCGCTATGAGTCAGAATAGACTCCATGGCAACAGGTTTTTTTTGTTTTGTTTTGTTTTGTTTTTTGTTTGAATCCGTGTTAGTAGGTTGGGAGTCTCGTCTAGATTCCTGAAAAGTCTAAAGTATCCTTAAAGGGATTACAGTTTTGAGTTGTTTTTTTTTTTTTTCCCACTCTTAATAATAACACAATAATAGCTAATGTTATTAAGTACTTAATATGTGTCAAGCATTATACTAAGAGCTTTATAAGCAGGAGCACATTTATGTGGATTTAATTGTCTCAAGAACTGTAAGTGGGGCTACAACTGTTATCCCTAATTTATAGATGAGGAAACTGAGACTGGAGAGATTAAGCAACTTGACCAAGGCCATCTGGATAGTAAATAGAAGAATTGGGATTCAAACTTTGATCTGACCCCAAAACCCCTGCTCTTAACCACATGGCTACACAACTGCCTACATGTTGGGTAACTTAATTTAGACCTGAAGGTGCTATGTGAAGGGAACGATTCAAATAGACAGAAAATGTTTGTGTGGAGGCATGAATGTTTCTAAAGTGCTTGCAGTTTGTTTCATGAAACAAGATGGCCATGCTTTCCAAAATTGTGTTTCTATTGATAATTGGCTTGACGAATGTGTTGTGAGGAAGGAATGAGAGGATTCTTGTGAAGAGTTTAGAACAGCACCTGAACCAGGGAGAGCTCAGTAGTTGTGGGTCAGTGGAAAGAGCTTAAGCCTGACCATCAGAAACATCTGGGTTCAAATCCCTCTTATCAGCTTTGTGACCTGGAGGATGTTAATAACCTCTTCTGAGGCTCATTTCCTGTTCTGTACAAAGAGGATGATCACCACTCTGCCTCAGGGCCACTGTAAGGAAGAGACAAGGGCTTCCCATTCTGGGTGATTCAGTCTACCTTAGTCACCAAGTTACTTATGTGACAATAGTTAGCAAGAAAAACCTATACTGGGAATGTAAAATGATACAACCACTTTGGAAATCAATTCGGTGCTTCCTTAAAAAGCTAGAAATAGAAGTACCATACAATCCAGCTATCCCACTCCTTGGAATATATCCTAGACAAATAAGAGCCATCACACGAATAGATATATGCACACCCATGTTCACTGCAGCACTGTTCACAATAGCAAAAAGATGGAAACAACCTAGGTGCCCATCAACAGATGAATGGATAAACAAACTATGGTACATACACACAATGGAATACTACCCAATGATAAAGAACAATGATGAGGCTGTGAAACATAACATGGAGGAAGCTGGAAGTCATTATGCTGAGTAAATTTGGTCAGTCACAGAAGGACAAATATTGTATAAGACCACTATTATAAGAACTCAAGAAAAGGTTTAAACACAGAAGAAAGCATTCTTTTATGGTTACGAGGGTGGGGAGGGAGGGTGAGGGAAGGGAGGGAGGGTGAGGGTTATTTACTAACTAGATAGTAGATAAGAATTATCCTAGGGGAAGGGAAGGACAGCACACAGTACAGGGGAAGTCAGCACAACTGGACTAAATCAAGGCTAAGAAGTTTCCTGAATACAATCAAACACTTTGAGGGAAAGAGTAGCAGGGGTAGGGGTCTGGGGACCATGATTTCAGGGGACGTCTAGGTCAATTGGCATAACAAAGCTTTTTAAGAAAACGTTCTACATCCTGCTTTGGTGAGTGGCATCTGGGGTCTTAAAAGCTTGCAAGCGGCCATCTAAGATGTATCAACTGGTCCCGTCCACCTGGAGTAAAGGAGAATGAAGAACACCAAAGACACAAGGAAAATATTAGCCCAAGAGACAGAAAGGGCCACATAAACCAGAGCCTTCATCAGCCTTAGACCAGAAGAGCTAGATGGTGCCTGGCTACCACCAATGACTGCCCTGACAGGGAACACAACAGAGAGTCCCTGATGGAGCAGGAGAAAGGTGGGGCAGAACTCAAATTCTAGTAAAAAGACCAGACTTAATGGTCTGAGACTGGAGGAAAGCATGGTCCCTGGATTCTCTATCACCCCAGAAATAAAACAATTTCCGAGACCAACTCTTCAGACAGGGACTGGACTGGATTGTGGCACATAAAGTGATACTCATGAGAAGTGTGCCTCTTAGCTCAAGTAGATACAAGAGACTCAACGGGCAGCTTCTGTATGGAGGTGAGATGGGAAGGCAGAGAGGGTTAGGATCTGATTGAATGGACATGGGGAATCAGTGATGGAAAGGAGGAGTGTGCTGTCACAGTATGGGGAGAGCAGTTGGGTCACATAACAACGTATATAAATTTTTGTATGGGAGACTAACTTGAAATGTAAATGTCATTTAAACTACTACAATAAACCAAAAAAAAGAAAAGAAAAACCTATACTGGTTAGGTCCTCAGAATAGGTTACCTTTTTAAAATTTTTTGTTTTAATTGTCAATAAACTCTTTTCTCTAAGCTAATACAGAAGTCAACTTCAGCCTAGCCCAGGCCAAATTGTCACTAATTCTGAATTATCCAAATAGGAATTAAGGAAGTGTTACTGTATCCAATTCTTTGGAATGGAGTAAGGACCCTGACTCCAATCAAGACCACCCCATGGATGTCCCCAACCATGAAGCCTTTAATGGTGAGCAGTGCTTGGTGGACAGAACCCTGGAGTGGGAGCCAGGGAACCGGGTTCTGATCCCAGCTCTGTCACTCACTTGCTGTGTATTCTTAGGCAAGTCGCTTCTGCTCTCTGGGCTTGGTTTCCTCCTCTGCAACTGAAGAACATGGGATAAGTGATCCCTGAAATTGTTGGCAGCTTGCATATTCTGTAATTTTTGTGCTCAAGGGGGCCTGGGATGGGGATCCTAGCATTTACTGAGTTTCTTCATCCACAGAATGAGAATAATAATAGTACCTTCCTCATGGTTGTTTTGAGGTTTAAATGAATTGACACAGGGAAAGCCCCTAGAACAGGGAAAACCCTCAGTAAATGTTTGCTAATAATGGTAGTTATTATGTACACACATTCTCTCTGCTCCACTAGACTGTAACCAGTTATCCCACTTTATACACAAGGAAATAGAAGCTCAAAGGCATTAAGCAATGTTCCCAAAGTTCACTCAGCAAGTAAATAAGAGCGACCCTGTGGGCAGGATAAAAGCAAGAAACTATCTCAAGAGAAATCACTCCAACTCTTATCTGGTCTTTATCTGACACTTGGTAGGTATTTAAGTCATTAGCTCCTTCCTCAATGCCCAGCTGGGATCCACCTCCTCTGAGGGCTATATTGCAAGCACTTCCCATTCTCAATAAAACATCCTTCCGTGGATGAGAGAGGAGAGATGCAGAGGTGTAAGGCGTGAGAAAGAGCTTTGGAAGTTACCAAGTAAAGACAGTCAGTGTCTTCTGATCATGCCTTACCTGCCCCTCCTCTTGTCCGAGGGAGGCAGCTTCCTGTTCTTTGGGGAGCACCCTGGCCTGGAAGGTGAAGTCCAGGATGCAGCAAAGGAAGTTGTTTTCTAGCTTTGGCGCTTAGATTGGCTCACCTTGGGGCAAAGGGAACTGGTGAGCTCACCCTGGAAGGGAGGGTGGTGAGGGGAGAGAGAGACGCGAATTTCCGGGGGCTATTTCACTTCTCTGTTTTGTGCAATTTCACTGATATAGCCAATGCTTGGCTGCTGCTTCGGAAACTCCCCTACGGCGCCCCCTAGACTGGCCTTGACTCACTATAAAGGGCTGGCCCCGAGCGGACTTGCAGAGGATCCTGAGACAGCACGTGCCGCCTTCACAGCCTCTGCCATCAGGCACCATGAAGGTGTCTGCAGCCTCCCTCGCTGTCCTCGTCATCGCTGCCGCCCTCTGCGCCCCTGCATCTGCCTTTCCATGTAAGTCCAGGTCCTAGACACTGCAGCCCCCAGGCCGGACCCTCTGCCCAATGCCCTCCCCACCTCTCTGACTGTTGCTGACCTCACCCTCTTTTCAACTGTTGCATTTACTGTGTGAATCCCATTGTTTACATTCTTATGTATTGTTTTATCCAGATATCCAGCTGTCCCTGATAGGTCTCTAAGTCCCTTCATGGCAGGAACCTCTGATGAAATTTTCTGTGTCTTCAAAGTCTCCCCCGGGACCCTGCAGGTGCTCACTGAGTGTGGGCTGCTGCTGGGATTATTAGCAAGCAGGGGCAGATCAAGCTGACCTCAAAACACAATTGACTCATGCCTAAGAAGTTTCTAAGAAACTTCTGAGCACTTAACTAAAATCCCTCCTGGGACAGTCATATCCTCCCCCGTTTCACAGATGGAAAAACTGAGGCTGTGAGAGGATAAAAATAGCTCATGACTTAAATACCTACTATGTGTCAGACAGGAAACCCTGGTGGCATAGTGGTTAAGAGCAACGGCTGCTAACCAAAAGGCTGTGGTTCGAATCCACCAGGCACTCCTTGGAAACCCTATGGGGGAGTTCTACTCTGTCCTATAGGGTCACTATGAGTCGGAATAGACTCCACGGCAACAGGTTTGGTTTGATTTTATGTGTCAGATAAGGAGCCCTGGTGGCGCATGATTAAAGTACTCGATTGCTAACCGAAAGTTCAGTGATTTGAACATACCAGCTGCTCCGTGGGAGAAAGATGTGACAATCTGCTTCCATAAAGATTACAGCCTTGGAAACCCCATATGGCAGTTCAACCCTATCCTATACGGTCGCTATGAGTCGGAATCGACTCGACAGCAATGATTTTGATTTTTTGATTTTATGTGTCAGGTATTGTGCTGATTGCTTTACATGTATCATCTTATTTAATACCCTCTTTGAGTAGTTATCCTTGACTTACAGATGGGGAAACAGAGGCCCAGAGAGGTTAAGTAACTTGCCCAAAGTCACACAGCTAGGAAGCAGGGGAACTGGTATTCAAACCCAGTTCTCTCTGGCACTTAAACACCACTGCTCTGCTGGTAAGTGGCAACTGACACTTCCCAATGTCATCTTGAATTAATTAACCAACAAAAAGCCCTCCTCTCTGTTCGGAGCCCTTCACCCCATGACTCAGCCAGAGAGGCAATATGCATCCTCTGGTCCTTCTTAGGGGACCGAGATGAGCCACAGAGCCTGGATTCTGGAAGCTCTCCCCCCACCCATCCACCCTAGGTCCCAAAGAAACCAAGTTCTGAATCCATTCAGGGTCCTGGGAAGGCAAGAATGAGGGCAGAAGGTCCAGGACGAGCCAGGAGGAGGCCTAGTATGTCCTGAGAGCCAAGGGCAGGGGGTTATGGTATAGAGGAAACAAGACAAGCTGGGCTCAAGGATTAGATGAGGGGAGGGGAGGTCCCCCAGTCCTCTGCTGGAATCCCCACTTTGCCACTGTATACCTATGGCCAAGTGACACTCGGAGTCTCAGCTTCTGCCTCAGTTTCTCATTCAAGGTAAAGCATATAAAGCACTCAGCAGAATGCCCAGTGCTCACTGGCAACAAATCAAGGGATCTCCTTCTTTCTTCCTTCCAGATGCCTCGGACACCACACCCTGCTGCTTTGCCTACCAACCCCGAAAAATGCCCCGTGCCCACATCAAGGAGTATTTCTACACCAGCGGCAAATGCTCTATGCAGGCAGTCGTGTGAGTCTCAGCCCCCTGGAGCCCTCCAGACCTAAGAGAATCCACCAAGGACCAGACAGGAACTAGAGATGAAAGGTCAGGGCTCAGGGCCCCAGTTACATTCAAATAATAATTTTAAAAAATAATTTTTTAAAAACCTTTTTTGATTGCAGAAAGAATGAGGTTCCTTTTAAATATGTAAACTAATATATTTGGAAAAATATCCTTAGGTTTGGAGAGATGTAATAGTCCCTACTACACAGCAGGTGCCTACTATGTGTCAAATGTCTTAAGTGCATTATCTCTAAATGTCACACCTGATGAGTACGCATAACTCTCTCCATGTTTAGGGTAACTAAACTGAGGCTCAGACAGATTGGTGATTTGCCCAAGGTTATACAGTAAGTGAGGGGTAGAGTCTGTATCTGAAATCTTCTCTTTCTACTAAAGCAAGGTCTTTAGTGATCTCTGCTTAGGAAATTCAAGAAGATAGAGAATGTAAATGGGGGCATCATGACATTTCCTATATAAGGGCAAATTTTTTAATCCAAACATTCTTGTGACACTGGCAAAGTGACAAGTATTCAAAGTCAGACTTTGATTCTGATGAATCCGTTTAGTGGTAATATTTAGCACTATTAATTCTGAAAACAAATATTTTTCAAGTGAAAAATATACTTCACTGAACAACTATTATGTACAGGAAGAGATTGATAAAACACGCTCCCTGCTGTTCCGGGGCTTATTAGAGCGGCAGGACTGAGGCAGCAATGACTAGCGTACCATGTACCATGCGTAAGAACAGTAGAAAAGGCTGAGCAGCCGGAGGAGGGCGGGAACATATGCAGTTTCAGGGTTTAGGAGAGGGGACTCAGCAGAGGTTTCCTGCAAGAAGTGCCAGCTAAGGCGGGACTCGGACTGGCAGAGAAAAGCCTGAGGAGCTGGGTGTATCAGGCAGAGGGAATGCCTCCAGCAGTCAGCTTTGGTTTGCGCATAGTCTCCGTGTAGGGAAGTCTGAGGGATAAGGCAGAAAGCGAGAGCTGGGCCTGTCCTGGTAGGGCCTTGAGTGTCAGGACAAGGAAGCAAACGCTTTTGAGCAGTCAAATGTGAAATGAGCTGGAACAGGAAAAGCCTAGAAAATAGGGGTCCAATTTAGAGGCCTTTGTTATTATCCACACCAGTGGTATTAGAGGCTGAACAATGCCTGAAGGAAAAGAAAGGACGGACGAGGGTAAGAAACCTCCAGAGGCGGAGCCAGCAGGCGCTGGCAGGTGGCTTGAAATCAGGAGCAAGGAAGAGAGAGGGGATGAGGCTGAGAGAGGGGATGAGGCTGAGGCTGAAGTTTCAACCTAGATGGCTGGAGAGGGGCAGAGCTACCGTAAGTCTCAAGGAAGAGCTGTTTAAAGACAAAAGACAGATGCGTGTGGTTTGGGTTAGTTTGAGCCTGAGGGGCCAGCGAGACAAACCTGTGGAAATGTCCCGCAGAGAGTGTGCTAAGTGAGGAAGGGCATCAGTGCTAGAGATGCGACATTCTTCTCTACGAGGAAGGGGTCTTCAGTAAAAGAGGGGCAATATAATACAGCCTTGGTGAGCACTGGCTGTGGAGCTAGTATGCCTTTGTTAGAATCCCAGCTCTGCCACTTGGTAGCTGCATGAACTTGGGACAGTCACTTAACCTCTCCGAGCCTCAATTTTCTCATCTGTAAAATGGGATGAATAGAAGTTTTTCCCTCAGTGGCTCACAGAATAACAAAATGCTTAGGATATTGCCTGGCACACAGTAGATACCCAAAAAATGCTAACTTAATGTCATCATCTAAATGTATTATTATATACATACAAGTGACAGGTAAAACTTACGGAGTGAATGCAATTCATTCATTCACTTTCTGACTCAATAAATACCCATTAAGTAAAATTTTATGCCAGACCCAAAGCCAGAAATGAGGAAAAGAACACAGAGGAAAGGGCAGCAATGCTGAGAAACGTGCTCTTAAGGGACAGGTGAGGGTAGAGGTTCCCAAGGATCCTGAGCAGGAAGAGAAGGAAGTCAGGGAAGTAGACTGTCCCGAAACTGGGAGCAGGAGAGAAGGCTAGGCAAGGAAGGGCTGTTCTCTGGTGTCACATTCTGCAGGGAGGAGGCAGAAATGGAGGCCTGAGCAACTCTCACCCTAGATGTTGGTTTCCTGGCCTTTTGACTTCCTGGCCACAGGCAAGGGGGCCAAGGAGAGGATGGTGAATCTGGCAGGATTTCCTGTGTGAATCCTGGCTGAGCAAGGGCAGGGTCTGTGTCTGAGCTCCATCCAAATTCCGACTCACAGCGGACCCTAAATAACAGAAAGGATCTGCCCCGTAGAGTTTCCTAGGAAGCAGACTAATGCATCTTTCTCTCGCGGGGCGGTGTGGCTGGCCAGTTCCAACCACCACCCTTTTGGTTAGCAGCCAAGCACTTAACCACTGCACCACCAGGGCCCCTGAAGCTCCCTCACCCGGCTCCCCTAAATAAGTGAAGAAACACTAGGGGGCATGAGAGCCCAGGATAGTCCTTATGCTCCCTTTCTCATCTGTGCACAGCAGGGTGGGAGAAAGCAAGAAAGTCAAGTGGCTCAGAGCCAGGCTCAGAAAGGGGACACAGCTTCCCTGCGAGCAAGTGTTATCCAGGCTGGAGCCCAAACAGCAACCAAGGAATCCTTGTTCTCCCCAGACAACCTATGCCTTCTCTTGGTCTGAAAACATCTGGGCTCAGGAATGTGCAGGAAAACATCCTAAAGGGGAAGTCAAATAAGAAAGGTCAAGTAGGCAGGGTTGACCCCTGGGTACTTCTGAGTATTCCTAAGTAATATGTTAATTGGCTGCACTTCTACCCAGACCGCGGTCTCCCCCAGACAGAACTAGCAGACTGGTCAGGCATCAGCTAGACTGATGCCCATGACCCCACTTTTACACTTCCCGTTTACACCATCACCACCTGCAGAGATAGGGAGCTCTGGATCCAGTGTTGTTGTCAGCTGCCGGAGTCAGCCCCGACTCATGGCAACCCCACACACAATGGAACAGAAACACTGCCTAGTCCTGCGCCATCCTCTTAATCGGTTATGGGTCAGACCGTTGTGATCCATAGGGTTTTCACTGATTTTTGGAAGCAGATCGCCAAGCCTTTCTTCCTAGTCTTAGTCTGAAAGCTCCACTGAAACCTGTTCAGCATCATAGCAACACGCAAGCCTCCACTTGGGTGGGTGGTGTCTGCACATGTGGCACATTGGCCGGGAGTCAAATCTGGGCCTCCCACATGAGAGGAAGTAATTCTACCACTGAACCACCACTGCCCTCATCTCACACTTACAAGCCTCCGCATCCTGGTTAGTCAGTTGGTAGAAGTGCTTTGCCATTGCCAATATCTCAGGGCCCTCAGCCCCTCGGAGCCAAGCTGTCCAGTACTAGGAACCGTGGTCTCATGTTACTCTGATCCACACCAAAGCAGAGGTTGCCCAGCAATCTAATAACAACAACACATTGTGGTATTTTTCAAAACTCTTTCACACATTTGAACTTCACAACAATTGTGCAAAGTAGGAATTATTTCTATCCACATTTTAGAGGTAAACACATAGACTCAGAGGCCCTAAGTGATTCGCCTAAAGTCATCCAACTAGTAAGTAGTGAAATCAAGACTCAAGTTCATGGCCTTTCACCCATCCATGCATGTACAGATATACTCATGGAGCCACTTAATGTCTACTCTGTGCCAGGCACTGTGTTGTCTGAAGCCAAATCACATGTTTTTTTAACCACTTTTCAGCTCCCACTTACCCAGCCATGGTTCGGTTCCTGGAGGACATAAAATTCACCCTCTTTCTCTCCCCAGCACCCAGCACAGGGTTTGGAATAGAAGGAGTGCTGTTTTCTGGCTAGTGGTTGACCAGCTCAACCCTGGGCCCCTCAGGCTCCATATCTCCAGACCCCTTTCAGCTTTCCAGGAAACCTGTGTTTGTGTAGGGGTTAAAGTGCATACAAATCTGCTTCTGGCTTACAGCCCTTTTACCCTGCAGGAGAGGAAATGTGCTTTATTTAGAGGCCACAAATACAATCTCATGGACCTCCAAAATACCCCAGTACCACTAGCATTTTCCCTTATGTCTCAGTCCACCTTATCCTCAAAAAGTGGTGTCCCAGTCTTGACAAGGTCTCACCCCTTACCCTCCTTTTCCACAGCTTTGTCACCCGAATGAACCGCCAGGTGTGTGTCGACCTAGAGAAGAAATGGGTGCAGGAGTACATCAACTCTTTGGAGATGAGCTAGGATGGAGGGCATCTTGAACCTAAACTTGTACAAATTTTCCTGTTGTTGCTTGCTGTTGTCCTAGCCAGCTTGGGAGCCTGTTCTCCTCAATCATCTATTCCAACCCCTCCTTGGAAAGCAGGGATTCCACCACAAGGCAGCAGTTAGAAAAGCCTCCGCCATCTAAAGCCTCAAAAAGCTACTGGAAGTTCTGCCCTATGAACAGGCAGTCTCTAGGCTCTGAGCTTCTGGCTCCTCGGGACTCAGCTTGGCCCTGGCTCTGCGAACAGGAAGGAAAGCAGTGCGTCTCTAGAAGCAAGAAAGGAAGAAAACTGGGCTCCTAGGGGAATGTCCTGGGCCAAGTCCCATCTCAACCCCCTCACTGGGAAGGGATGATTGGCAAACAAGAAATCGGCTTTCTATTAAAATTCTCAGTGCAGTTGCAAAGCTGGCTCCTGTTTGATTTCCTCCTCAGGAACCCTCCTTCCCCATGAGCAGTAAGCATGTGCAGGGCTTGCACACATCTAGTGTCCACCCTAGATTTGGGGGCTGTCGTCCTGCCCAGTGAGCAGGGCCAGGAGCGAAAGCTCTCTGAGAAGGAGGCATGGCCGGGACAGAGCAGGGAAAGTTTGTGACTTGGTCACTCGGGGGGAACAACAGTCACCGTCTCCCCACTTCAGGTCTCCAGCAGTTCAGACACTCTCTGCCTCAGACCTCGGCTGGCGCTTCTACCCACTCTGGTCCCCTTCCACCCTAGCCTACCCTCTACCTTATCCCCAGTAGATTTCTTTAACACCATCCTTGTCCCAGGAATGGGATTTACTGGCAATCCCAAAACTCCTCGGTTCTTTAAAATGAGAAGAATAAGGAAGGTTATTTTGTGGTTTTTCCACGATTGCACCAGCACAAGGTGATACATGAACTTTCCCACCTGTGTGTCCCTTCCTGCAAACGTATACTGAGGATGTACATAGGAGTCAGAGTTGTATAGTAGCAATTATAGCTAGCATTAATGGAGCACTCACAGTGCCTGTGTGCCAGGCACTGGCTCAGGTCCTTACATTCAGCTTACTTTCCATACTCACAACCCTATGGGAAGGTACTATTATTAGCCTTGTTTATCCTGAGAAAACCCTTGGCAAGATAAAGAAATGTCTTGCCCAAAGCCACACAGGGGAAAAAAAAAAAAAAAAAAAAGGATGTGGGTACAAATAAGATTTAAACCCATCAAGTCTAATGCCCAAGTCCATGCTTTTTGTTTCTACCTTTAATTTGCAAAATTTCAAACCTACAGAAATTTGCAAGCATATACCCACGTACGCTTCATTGAGATTCAATTATTAACATTTTACCACATTTGCTTTATCTATGTGTGTATATAGATACATTTATATACATATACACACACACACATATATAAACATATATATGTATATATATGTTTATATATATCTCCAAAACCAGTTGCTGTCAAGTTGACTCTGACTCATGGCGACTACATGTGTGTCAGAGTAGAATCACGCTACACAGGATTTTCAATGGCTGATTTTTCACCAGTAGATCACCAGTCTTTTCTTCCAAGGTGCCTCTGGGTGGACTCGAACCACCAGCCTTTCAGTTAGTAGTCGAGCACATTAACCATTTGCACCACCCAGGGACTCCACCTACATGCACACACACACATATATATGTTTATCATATGCATATATGTGTGTGTGTATACATACATATACATATATACAGTTGGTATATACATCTTTTTTCTGAACCATTTGACAGTAAGTTGCAGACATGCTATCACTTCACCCCTAAAAGTTACAGTATGTATCTCCTAATAACAAGGACATTCTATATAACTACAACAGGAGTAGCACACTCACCCACTCGGGAAACTTGACAACGACACAATAGCATTTTCTAATATACAGTCCGTAATCAAATTTCCCCAATTGTCCCAATAACATCCTTTATAGCTATTTTTTTTAATCCAGGATCCAAATAAGTACGCACATTGAATTTAGTTGTCATGTCTTTTTAGTATCTTTTGTCTTTCAAGACATTGATATTTTTTCGGCATTCAGACCAGATTTTTGTGGAATGTCTCTCGGTATGGATTTGCCCATCTGTTTCCTCATATTTAGATTTAGGTTCAACAGTTTTGGCAGGAATGCCACACGGGTGACGTTGTGTCTCTCTCAGTACATCACATCAGGGCACATGATGTCAACCTCCTGGTGATGTTAAGTCTGATGACTTGGTGGCCCATGTTTTCTAGCTACAGTAAGCTGCCTGCTGTGTGCCGAGCACTATGCTGGGCACTGGACAGGGCGGAAGAAAGAGGTGAATGAGTGACTATCTTTGCCTTTAGGCAGCTCACAGTCCAGTGAGGAAGGTGGACCTGTGAACAGATAAGACAAACCATAAACATTTAAAGGGAAGGAGCTAGACAAAAGGCTGTGGTCATATTGAGGGGTGAAGAGGGATGATTACACCACTGAGTGGGTGGGGCAGGGAGCCTGAGGGGAAAAGGAGGCTTCAGAGATGAGATAACATTTGAACAGAGTCTGAAAGATTTAAAGAATTCTTTAACAGGTAGAAAATGAAGGGAAAAGCATGACAGGCAAAGGGAACAGCATATGCAACGGTATGGAGGTATGAAAAGCAGCTCCTTACTACACAGGTGGGAGTTCATAAGATTTGTGGGGAGTCGCTTGCCCCCAAGGAGTTGTGTGTATATAAAAAGGGCTTTCCCATCCCTGCCATTTTCCCGCTGACTAATTCTAAGAACAATCTCTGCCCACAATCGACTTTCTTTTAGAATTTATGCCTCACCACGGGCCCTCCACTTAAGCCAGGAAGGTAAGACTTTCCCACTTGTCAGATGCGGAAACTGAAGCTCAGAGAGGTAAAGTGATTGGCTCATTTCCACAGGCCAGTAGATGCCAGGGCTAGGGCTCAAGAATGGAACTCGAGTGTTCTATTTACCAAGGCAATCTGGTTGCTCAGCACTTGGTAGCTTCTACCTCCAGCAGTTGGACACTTCACTGGTCTCTCTTATGTCAAAATGGATGAGTCTCCCCGGGATGTGCCTCCAGCCTCACAAGAGACCCAGAAGAAATCCTCAAGTCCTACCTCAACCCATCAGGGAAATAAAAAGATGTTCTATGAAAAAACTCATGTCCTCAACGTCACCAAGTCAATGTTCAAGTACCCATGGATGGAATATTGAGATAGGGTCAAAGGTGAGGCTAGAATGGATAGAAACAGAGCCAGGGGCAGGGGCCTGAAAGCCAGTGCCTGGCTCCCACTCCCAGCAGAGGGTGTCTAGGTGAGTTCAGCAAATCCACGGAAAAGGATAGGGCAGGCCCTTGGGTACTTTCGCGGCTCCTCAGAACCCTCAAGGTAAGTCTTTAGCTCCTTAGCAGGGGCCCACAGGGCCTTCGAAGTTGAGACACCTGTGTGTCTCCCAGCTTCTGCTCCCAGACTTGCACCCTGCTCTCTACCCCAACTCTCACACCTGCAAGTCTTTGCGTAAGTGTTCCCTGTGCCTGGTGCTCTTCCCCTTTGTCTATCTGGCTGACTCCTACTTGTATTGAAGACTCAGTTTGTGTATAAATCTCCTCTGGGAAACCTTTCTTGATCCTCCCAGCCAGGTAAGGTTTCTCTCATCTGTACCATCTGTGCTTCTATCTTCACATTTATTTCCCTCTGTTAATAATTAACATTTATATCTCACGAACACAGGCTGGTGGTTCTCAAAGTATGGACCCTGCCTAAATCCCCAAACCAAAAAAAAAAAAAAAAAAATCATTGCGGTTGAGTTGATTCCAACTTATGGTGACCCCATGTGTTATAGAACTGCCCCATAGGGTTTTCTTGACTGTAATCTTCACAGAGGCAGATTTCCAGGCCTTTCTTCCATGGCACTGCTGGGTGGATTCAAACTGTCAAGCTTCAGGTTAGTAGACTATTGAAAGCGCCACCCAGGGCCCTCCCAGACCCCCAAAAATCAAACCCAAACCCATTGCCATTGAGTTGATTCCGACTCATAGCGGCCCTATAGGACAGGGTAGAACTGCCCTATAGGGTTTCCAAGGACCGCCTGGTGGATTCGAACTGCCAATCTTTTGGTTAGCAGCCGAACTCTTAACCACTAAGCCACCAGTTTCCCAGACCCCTGGACCTCCAGAAATGCTAATTCTCAGACCCCACCACAGATCTACTGAATCAAGAACTCTGGGGATGGATCCCAGAAATCTGTGTTTCAACAAGCTCCCCTGGTGATCCTAATGCACTCATAAGTTTAAGAAATGCTGAAGTCAGCCAATGGTTTTCAACCTTAGATACACATTAGAATCCTCTGGGGAGCTTTTTAAAATACCTAGGCCCCATCCCCAGAGAATCTGATTCAATTAGACTGATGTAGGGCCTGTTGTTGGATGACTTCTAGTCAATTTTCAACTCATAGTGACCCCATGTGACAGAGTATAACTGCCCCATGGGGTTTTCTAGGCTGTAAATCTTTATGGGAGCAGACTGCCAGGACCTCAGCATATTAAAAGATTCCCCAGATAATTCTAATATACAGCCAAGGGTGAGAACCACTCTGTCAGATCAGAGCGTCTCAAACTTAACATGCATAGGAATCATCTGGAGATCTGGTTAAAGTGAAGATCCTGATTCAGCAGGTCTGGGGTGGAGCCTGAGAGTCTGCATTTCTGAGAAGCTCCCAGACTATGCCAATGGGCTGCTGTTCCATGGACCACATTTTGAGTAGCAAAGTACTAGGAGAAGAAGACTATGAGCCCCTGAAAGGCAGGAATTATGCCTTCCTTACCTCCCTGGTGCCTGGTGAAACAACTGGCACCAGCGTTCACTAAATGCTGAACAGATGAACGCCTGAATGGATGAGTCTTTAAGCCGCCTTTGCAAGTGCTCTTTCACTTGTTACCACACCACTCTCTTATCCTTCTTCCCAGAATTCAGAAAAGCCACAGCTCTTGTTCACCTACCCTTGTCCTGCTACCAGGTAAGACCCCTAATTTTTCCCACCCTGCAAGCTTGTCAAAGTAGGAGGGACAGCAGACTGTCCTCTCCCATCAAGGCCAGCTCACAGAACCCTGGCACTCACTCTGGGGAAGCCACTGACTCTGTGTGACCTTGGACAAGTCACTTTTCCTCTCTGAGTCTCAGGAGCTTCCTCTGTCACAGGCCAACGCCTGCCTTTGTAGGCTGCTGTGAGAGAATGTCTCTCAGGCCTGAGTTATGCAGGCAGTGCTTAGTAATGGGAGTCTTTTTTATCAGTTAACACAAGGATCCAATAGAGTTGCCGCATAAAATACAGGATGCCCAGTTAAATTTGAATTTCAGATAAACAATGAATAATTTTTTTAGTGTAAGCATGTCCCAAATATTGCATTCATTACCTGAAATTCAGTTTTAACCCCGTATCTTGTTTTTTGTGTGTTTTTTGCTAAATCTGGCAATCCTATTCATAGTGGGTCAATGCGTCATTTTCTGAAATCATGTCAATCACTTGAGACCCCCTTAATACTATCTTTTCAGTCAACAACTTGGGAGTCACTGGCTGAAGCTCGTTTTCCCTGTTTCCCAGAGAAATCTGTTGTAAAGACAGGAAGGCTTGAGAAAGGCTTGAAAAGCCCTTGACTTACCCCAAACCCTCTACTACAGGCAGAGCTGCTGTTTTACAACTGAGAGAGGTTATCTGAAGACGTCTGTTTTCCCAATTAAACTGTAAGTTCCATGAGCGCAGGGATGATGACTGCATCCTCAGCAGCTCACACAGTGCTTGGCACATAGTCCAAAAGATCCAAACCCAGTGCCGCTGAGTTGGTTCCGACTCCTAAAAACCCTATAGGACAGAGTAGAACTGCTCCATAGGGTTTCCAGGGCTGTACATCTTTATGGAAGTAGACTGCCACGTCTTTCACCCACAGAGCAGGCTAGTGGGTTCAAACCGTCGACCTTCTGGTTAGCAGCCAAGCCCTTTAACTAGTGTGCCACCAGGGTCCTTTTTTTGGCACATAGTACGTGCTCAGTAAAAATTTGTCGATTCCTGAATGAATGAGGAGTAGCCTGTCTTTTCCCTGTCTTAACTCCACATCTCCCCCACCCCTTGCCTTCCTTTTCATCTCCCTGCCCAGATGACGTTTTCAAGGAGCTCTGAGATCCTCAACTAACCAAACTTTGTACCAGATCGATTTACAGGTCACCAATGGCTTCACAATCTTCATCTCTTTTGATCTTCACAACAGCCTTGGAAGGGGCACAGAACAAGGATGATTAGCTCCATTTTACAGATGAGAAGACTGAGACCTTGGTAGGGTGAAGTAACTTTCCCAAGTCACATGTGGGCTAGGAGGATGCTGTGACTCCAGCCCAGATGAGAGGCTGAAGGGAACTGTTCACCCCACGCCATTCCCATACCCAGCACCCATATAAGGGCCTCAGAGACCCTGGTTGAGGGATATCCTCTATGACTTCTCTGCCACTCATACCCTCAGATGCCAAAGGAGGAGTTCCCCCCAAGTCCAGAGTGCTGGAGGCAGCACCCAAGCAAGCCACACTCAGTGCCTTACTGCTACTCCCAGAGGCCTGAAATCTACTCACACTGGCACACTCTCTATGACCAGCGAGAGGAACGGGAGAGCCAGAAGATACTGTGGAAAATGAGAGACACCCCTAGGTGAGCTCTACCTGCCCCCAAATCCTCCACACCCTCCACACCTTCTAGGAAAGAGAAGAAGGAGGACGGTGTGGGATAGGGAGCGGGGCAAGTCAGCCTACAGGTCCCAGAGAGGACCCTGGGTAGAAGGGAGGCTTGTTTTGGGTGGATGTCACTGTGCCCTCCTCTGAGCTGGGCTGAAGACTGTGGCAAGAAGGGGTTGTGACCTAGGGAGGGAAGGAGCAAGGGAACCAAGGTCTGTGCAATTTCTTATGCAGGCACTTCAGGGAGAGTATTCACCTCCAAAACCTCCATCTCCCCATGAACAAGTTGACTCTAAAATCTCAAGTGGCACCCAGGTCCTTAGGGCCTGCCTCAGATCCCCTAAAGTGGCAAAGATTAAAGGTCAGGGACCATAATGGAAGGGGGTTGGGGAGATTCCTTCTCTGTGGGTGCTCTTAGCTTAGGCTCACACTATCCTTCAGCCCTCAGTCCCTGCCTGTACAGTAGAGGGAGGGGAGGAAAAGGGGTTGCACTGGATGAGCTCCTTTCAGTTTGAACTTCTGTACTATATTTATCCCTTCTTCTTTTCCACTGGCTGCCCTGGATGGGCAGGAACTCACACAAAGTCTGAAATCTCCGAGGGAGGATGAACAACATTATGCAGCTCAGGTAAGGAATGGTAAGGGTGGAGGAGGGTGGTTACAGTCAGGAGTTGGCTGAGCTGGAGAGTAAAAAGACACCTGAGGTGTGGGTGGTGGAGGTGATATCCAAAGTACAACTTCCAGCTGTGTCCAGAGGATGGAAACTCCTGGGGTGGTGTCCAAGATCTCTTTCTTCCTCCACCCCTGTTCTTACAGGCTCTGGGCTGCCTGGGCATCAATGACAAGTTTATCATGGAGGCACTACTAGAGGTGGTGAGTCTGGGGCTGTGTGGAGTTCCAGGGAGGGGAAAACAAGGTGTAAGGTGCAGAGGATAGGCACATGGGCACGGACAGTGCTCCCCAGGAGGTGCAAGGACACTGGGTCAGACCCAGGGCAGAGAGAGCCACCAATGTGTAGCATGCCCCCGACATCATGCCCACATCAAGAACAGCTTGATATAAAGGATGGAAAAGGGGGAATCTGAAGATCTCCTTGGCCTAACAGAAAAGACTGGACTGGAAGCCAGGAAAGAACTGGGGCCGAGTTCATTCTCTACCTCTGACTGAAACATTGCCATATGCTTCTATGCCAATTTGCAACTGGGATCATGCATCCTTATCCATAATCTCATTTAAATTTCCCAACAACAATAGGAATAGGAATTAACATCTGCATTTTTCTAATTAGAAAAGGGAAGCTTTGAGAGGCCAACTGACTTGCCCAAGGCCAAGTGGCTACTAGATACCAAAAATAGGGATTTGAACAAAAGTCTGCTTCCCAAGTCCAGTGTTCCTTCCATTGCACCATCCTGCCTGTGCTCTGTTTGAGTGTGAACAGGTCACTCTTTCGGTCTGTTTCCTCATCTGTAAAATGAAAAGGGTGGGCTGAGATGATCCCTAAACCTCTGACATTCTATCATCTGTGGTATGCTTTCACTACCTGCCTCCTAAATCAGGCCAAAACTGGTCCAGAGAAAGTGAAGTTCGAGGCCTATCGATCCCTGGCTCTCCTGGGTAAGTATGTTCTCTCCTGGGGTGGAGAGTAGGGTAGGTGAGAAAGGAGAAAGTGCAGCCAGTTCTCAAGTCATGTGTGTAAGGGCAGAAACGAGTGGAGTGTATACCCACTACCACCTAGAGTTTAGCGGGGTCTGGGAGCTATCTGATTACTGTTGGGCAGAGACAGGAAGGTGAGGTGAAAAGAAGAGATTGGAAAGGGTAGAGAGGGAGGGCTTCTGGAATTGTGGTAGTGCCCAGCCTGCTGCTCCAGTGTCCGGGAAGATGTACAACACCCTGGGACCTAGTACTTGGAACTTCTGTCTTGAGGGCACAGTGGAGTTAAATGGATCCTGGCAGAGAGGAGCAGCCCCTGAGGCTCTATCCTGACCTGAGGATCCTCCCTGTCCAGGTTGCCTGAATAAGCACGTGATCCAGGCTCTCATCCACCATTTGAAGGGGCAAAATGAAGCTCGAAGGATGGAGACTCTGGTGGGGCTACGAGTGGCTCTGAACAACCGGGTGGCTGTCCCTAAAGACAAGGTGATTGGGAGCAGATTCAGTAATTGGGGCAAACTGAGACAAGGTAATTGACAATGTTGCCTGGGAGTTACAGCAGGCAGAAGATAGCCTAGCTCCCAGCTTTGACAGCAAGTGGAGTTCCTTGTGGAGTTGGATAGAAGCATATGGCTCTGCCATTTATTAGTCATACACACTCTGAAAAGCCAGCTTTCCAAGTCACTGTTTTGCTCATCTGTAAGATGGAGACAGTAACTACCTTATAGCATTGTTGAGAAAATTCCATGAGAAATGTACGTAAAGAATCTAGTACAGCGTATATGCTCTTTAAATGGTAACCATTTATCATCCCTAAAATAACCTATTAAAGTCAAGTCTCTATCAAGAGAGGATGGGACCAAGAGAGCCCTCTGACACTACTCTGGGTTTCTTTTCCCTTCAGGGTCCTCTTACTTTGATCCCGTCACTGCCCCATGTGAAAGAGAATCCATCATTCATTCATTTATTCAACAAATATGTATTAAACATCTATCATGTGTCAGGCACTGTTGTAGGCCCTTGGGATACATCAGTGGATCAAACAGACAAAGAACTTGCCCTTGTGGAGCTTACATTTTAGTAGAGAGAAACACACGATACCCAATAAATTTAATTAGAAAACTACATACAGTATGAAAACTGTGAGAGCCAGAACTCCATGGGACTGCCTTGTTTTTCCGTGTCTCACGTTTTCTGCCTTTGATGGGGTGCAGTCTTACCACTTTTCTATTACTCATTTTAGTTGAAAACTAGTTTTCCTTCTCTGAAAGGTTTCCGCCTTACATCAGTTCCAGCTTTCACAGGTTTTGCTGGGTATTTTCGAGGTGACAGGGAAAATTATGTAGCAAGGTGAGGGTGATCAGGAACGCTGAGTGGGGATGGGAATGCATTACAATTTTAAACGTGGTGGACAGAGAAGGCCTCATTTAGAAGGTGATGACTGAGCAAAGACATTCCAGGCAAGACCAGTCAACACAAAGGCCCTAAGGCAGGAGCATGCTTGGCGTGGTCAAGGAACGCAAGAAGGCCAGTGTGACTGTAGTGGATTAGGAATAGAGAGAGCCATGAGCAATGAAGTGAAGTTACAGAAGTTAGCAGGAGACTAGACACTCGTGGCCTTCTGGGTTGTTTTAAGCACTTGGGCTTTTAGTCTGTGTTGAATAGGGAGCCATCAAAGTTCTTGAGCACAACTGTGACATGATCTAACTTACATTTCAAAAAGTTCACTCTGAATGCTGTGTTGAGAAAAAATATTGGGGCAGGGGAGTGGCCAAGAGTGGAAGCAGGGAGACCAATTAGGAGCTACTGAAACAATCCTGGTGAGAGATAATGGTGGTTTGACCATGGTGGTAGCAGTGGAGGTGGTGAGAAGTGACTGAATTCTGGATATATTTTAAAAGTAAAACTTTGATGGAATGTGAGCTATAAAAGGAAGTGGTGAACCAAGGACGAAGCCAAGGTTTTTGGCCTGGAACTGAAAAGATGGAGTTGTCATCAACTAAAATGGAAAAAGCTGTAGGTAGAATAGGTTTGGAGATAATATCAGAAGTTCAATTTTGGATAAGTTAAGTTTGAGATGTCTACTGGACCTCCAAGGGAGATGGCAAGTAAGTAGTTGGATATACAATTTGGAGTTTAGGACAAAGTCTAAACTAGAAATAGCAGTCTGGGAGTTGTCAGCATATAGATGGCATTTAAAGTCATGACACTTGATGACATCACCAAGGAAAAAAAACAAGAATCAAGATTTGGGGCACCCCAATGTTAAGAAGCCAGGTAAAAGAGGAAGAACAAGCAAATACTGAGAAGTGGTCAAAGAAGAAGGAAGGCAACCAAGAATGTGGTATTCTGAAAATCAGTGAAGAATATATATCAAGGAGAAACCAACTGAATCAAATAAGGACTGATAATTGATAAGTAGATTTAACAATGTAGAAACCATTGATTATCTTAACAAGAGTCATTTTAGTGGGGTAGTAGGGGTGAAGGCATGATTGGAGTGGGTTTAAAAGAGCATAAGAGGCAAGAAATTGGACTGCAAGTATGGATAACTTTTCAAGGAGTTTTGCCGGAAAGGGTAGCAGTTGGCACCAGAGGTGATTCTAGGAAAGAGGAAAAATAACTGTGTTTCTATGCTGAGGGGAACAAACCTACAGTTAGAAAAATGATTTTGAAGAGCGTAGGGAGAGCTACTGTAGCAACGTCCTTGAGTAGGTGAGAGGGGATGAGATCTAACACACAAGTGTAAGAGATTGACGTTAGACAGACAGATGGTCATAGTCCAGAGTAACAACTGGAAAGGAAGAGCATAAGGATACAGGTGTTGGTAGCTGGACAGAAATGGTGGTAGATGCCTACGGAATTTCTTTTCTAGTTGCTTATATTTTCTTGGTGAAGTAAGAAACAAGGTCATCAGCTGACCTTGAGTCTCACCAGAGTGAGAATAGAGGAAGAAGTATTACAGTTTCCAGAGGAAAGAGTGGGAAAGAGATTTGCTCAGGGGAAAATAGTATGATTACTAGGCAGCATCAGGGTCTACATGAGGTTTGTGTTCATATATTTAAAGCAGGATCAGTTACCATGATTGTATGTTTTTCTCCAGGAGGTGCAGGCACAGAAACGGATTTAACAAGATTGTGGTTCTGTCAAGGGAATACAATGAAGCGGGGCTGGGGTGGGGGGTGCGGTATAGGATTTGAGGGTGAGGCAAGGGAGTGGTTATAGCAGAACCTTGGAATTTAAGCTGAGGAAAGAGTAACAGAGAGAAAGCACGAGAGTATGGCCCCCGAACACCCTTTTAACTCAGTACTGAGGTCATTCCTGGAGTTCACCCTTCAGCCGATGATTAGACAAGCCCATAAAGCAAACAACACACTGTATACGAAACTAAATGGGCACACCAGCCCAGGGGCAAGGACAAGAAGGCAGGAGGGGATAAGAAAGCTGGACAAATGGAAATGGGGAACCCGAGGTCAAGAAGAGGAGAGTGCTGACACATCATGGGGTTGGTAACCATTGTCACAAAACAATATATGCATTAATTGTTTAACGAGAAACTAATTTGCTCTGTAAACCTTCACCTAAAGGACAATCAAAAAAAAAAAGAGGAGGTGAGGAGCAGTGAAAAGGCAGTAGGATCAGTTAGTCTGTGGGAAGTCAAACAATTGTTGACATCAGGATACTACAGGAGGTGAGCTGGAAAGATAGAAGGTGAGGGTCAGAGAGTGAGAGCCACATGAAATGGAGATTATGGAGAAGCTGCAGTTATGGGTCATGATGAGGTCTCTCTGTGGGAAATTAGTGGCTGAGGTAGAGTGGATGACAAGGTCATTGGAGGAGAGGTGTTGGATCAATTACATGTATATATTTTTAAGTGCCAGGAATTAAGACACAAGTGTTAAAGAGTAACAGTGATCCAGGAGATAGAGAAGTGAGGAGAGGTGATTTAGGAGCCAGTAAATGTCAGCAAAAATAAGGGTCAAGTGAATGAAATAATGTGATGACATGAGATGCATTTTAGGGAGGGAGAATGGTCTGGAAGCAGCAGTGCCCTCTTACAAAGTACAAAGCCTGGCAAAGGACATAGCCCCTCACTCTACCCATTTCTCCTCCTGTCTCCTTGTTAGAGGACTCAAGTGGGGGACGAAGAGAAGCTGGTGCCTCTGCTGCAGATGCTGATGAAAGTCTTGCCGAATGATGCAGCTCTGGAGGCAGCCCTGTGCTTGGGTTTCCTGAAGCCCTGCAGCAAGGTGGTCCGAGAGTTCCTGCTGCAGTGCCTGGGCCAAGGGCCTAAGACCCAGAAGATGAAGGTGTCAGGGGCAGGAGGCTGGTCTCTCAGGGAGGAGTGGGAAAACAGAGCCCACTGCTGACTTGAGTAGGGTCTGGATCCTGTCATCCTCATCCAGAGAAAGGGAGCTTCAGCAGGGAGCAGTGTGTTTGTGAATATGAATATGCATAAGTACGAGGTCAATGTGGACTTGTAAGTGTACATGTGTCTGTGTATATCTGATGTGCATGGATGTTCATTTATGTATGTGCACACATGAACCTGTGCTCTCGTCCAAGAGGCAGGCAGAAGAACCCCACCTGATCCCACCAGTTCTAGGCTCAGCCCTCAAGTCAGTATGGCCATCCAGAATCCTCTTGACCCTGTCTGCCCTACCCTGCCCTGCCCACTAAAGGCACTTAGGATGCTGGTCAAGGTGATGCATGTGCACTCAGCCACAGTCATCAAGGCCATCCTAGAGCAGCTGTGCTCTTCCAGTGTCCTTGAGGTAAACTTTGGGGCTGCCCTGTAGCTTTCCTTCTCCAACACTAGGACAAGGTTGGGGGGGAGGGTAAGAAAGTGTCTGTCCTTCATGCCTTCCCCACCCCCTGCCCTCAGCACCGCTTTGAAGCCACCAAGATGCTCAGGACCATTGGGTTGGAAAAGATCCAGGCCCAAGGGTTGGAGGGACTCACATTTGACTTGCTCAGGAAGAAGGTGTATAATGAACCCTTCCTGGTGAGTGTCACCAAAGCTCCCAAGCCCAGGCAGCCCAAACCTGCCTCCTCTCCCATCCCTAGAGACCTCCCCCCACCCAAACTATCACATTCACGCTAACCAATGCCCTGTTCTAATGCAGCCCATGTTTTTAAGCTACTCTGCCTTTACTCAGGCAGTTTTCTCAGTTTTAAATGCCCTGAGTCATCCCTTCCTCCTTTGCAAGGTAAAAACTATTCACTCCCACTGGTTAGATAACCTCTCTCTCCTGCCTATTAAAATACTATCACTTCTTCAAGACCAGTCCAAATGATACCTCCTCTGGGCAGCCTTCCCAAATTGCCACAATTGCCTTCCTCTAGTTTCCTGTTTTTTACCTTTATTACAACTTGTTACAGAACCAGTCACAGGCCTTCTAGAGACATTTTCTCTGAAATGTCTCTGCATAAAACTTTTCAGTGGCTTCCTAATGCCTTCAGATGGCTTACAGCACCTTCCCAACTCAAGGCCTGCTTACCACCCTATGCTTAGGGCAGCCATGTCCTGAAAGCCACCTGTTGTCCCAGTGTAGTTACTCAGAATGCCTCGTTTTGAGGAGTCCCAGTTTGGTTGCCTCACTAAGCTGAACTATTTTCTGTTCCCCTACGCAATCTTTTGCCTCCAGGCTTTTGCATATGCTCTTTCCTCTGCCCAGAAACCATCCCCCAAAACCCTCTGCCTGGTTAACTCCCACTCATCCTTCAGGATTCAGCTGAGGCATCAGCTTCTCCAGGAAACCTTCCTGGTCCCCAAGACTCAGGAGACCCTCCAATGTGCACCCTACCCTTGGCCCAGCTATAACACTAACCCAGTACTGTACTTGCATATTTACTTGTCTGCTCCCCACCCCCGCAAGACTCTGAGCTCCTCAAGGCAGGGACCATATGTAGCACAGAGTAAGCATTCAACAAAGGTTTGTGATGCACTTAGATGTACCTCACCGTAATCCCTCTCTGTTGTCCCACCTTGATCCTTCTGTAGGCTATGAGGCAGGCTGTGGCTAAAACTGTGGAGGAGCTCAAGATGAAGCCTATGATGATGAACCTGGTAGAGGCGTAAGTGGCCTCGGCTAGGAACGGCCAGGGCTAAATTCCTAGGTTGCGGGAAAGGAGCAGGAAGGCCAGTGAGAGCTGAGAACCTACTTACTGCCGGCTCTCAGCTCTCACTTGCCTGTGTCCCAGGGCAAGTCACTCTTTGACCCTGGGCTTCTCTTCATCTGTAAAAAGGGGTTAATAATGCCTACCACTCAGGGTTGCTATACAGCTTAAATTAAGATGAGGACACAAAAGGGATTTGTTAAGGTAAAATTCTGGACAGATGTGAGTCTTAATCATCATTTAGTGCCTCCTAGCAAATTGTAGTACCTGCTTTCCCCCATCCAGTCCCTTTCTTGACCCAAGAAACAAGAGGGGGAAATGAATGAAATTAGCATCACTCACTGGCATTATGCCTGTGAGAAGCAATCAGCCTCCTTCTCCCACCTCTTAACTGGACAACACCCTCACTCCCTTCTACATAGGCAACTGATGCACTCCAGCACCACTGCACGCCAGGAAGCAGTCATCTCTCTGGTAAGGCCAGCTCTACTTCTCTGACCTGATTACTGAGATGTGTTGATGGCAGGGGGAGTAGGAAACTGAGCAGAGTTACTGAGGGGAAAGGCTGTAAGGTTTAGGGAGGTTGTTTGCTTGCTTATTTGTTTTAGATTCCAGCCCTGCCAGGAGTTCAGAGTAACCTTTTCTTCAAGGTTAGGGGTGGGTAGGATAAGGGACAGGAGACAGGGGTAGGGGCATTGCTTTGATATTGCAGAAATTATATCTTGACTCTTCCTGGTGAATAATGGGCATTGGAGCCCCATGCAGTGAGGTGTGGCAAGGAAGAGGATTATCTTGGCGGGGAGGGGGCCGGGGGAGGCAGTGGGTGCTCTCCCTCTCTCTCCAGGCTGCAAGATCACCACAACGGGACTAGACTGAAAAAGGGCACAGATAGGGCAACTTCCTGGAGCTGGCTACTTAGGCACCCTATGTATGCACACATATGTGCACACATGAATTTGTGCTCTCACTTAAGAGGCCAAAAGGCAGACGAAAGAAGCCCACCTACTCCCACTAGTTCTGGGCTCAGCCCTCAAGTCTGCCTCTCACTCTGCCTCTGCCAGGGTGTCCTGGGTATCCGCAGCCCTCAAGTGTACCACTTGCTCCTAGACATGCTAGATGCAGAAAAGAGCCAGGATATGAAGAAAAGCGTAAGCCATTCCTTCCCACTTCTTCCTTTTCTCTATCCCTTCTCCAAGCTTCTCCTGCCCATCCTCACCACTAGCTCCTTATCTAGAGAGAGGAGTGGGGAATGAGCCTCAGACACTGTCCCTTGACCTCACACCTTGGGGCCATAATGGCCTGTGGCCAGAGCTCCTCCTCTTGGGTGGCCCCTCCTCTCCCAGCCTAAGCCTGAAGCGTGCCAGCCCAAGGGCCTTTGTTTCAATGCAGCTACAAAAAACATTAATCCTTTTGGCCTCGACTGATCCCTGGGTCCGGAAGAAGTTGAAGAACAAGGTTCTCTTTGTATATGAGGCGCCTGAGACCAATGTAAAGCCAGAGCCTACCCGGTTCCGGAAGGAGCCTGAGAGCCCAGAAGAGTTTACTATCCAAGACTTTCAGCTTGCACAGCTGAGCCCCTTGTTTGTTGCAAAGTCCAGCATCAAAATGGACCAACAGGAAAAGTTGACAGGATCTGTCTTACACCCCACCATGAGTTCAGACTTGTATGCAGCCACTGCCTTCTCATCCTGTTTCTCTAAACCAGTGAAAGACACATCACGGGCTAAAGGGCCCTGGGAGCTAAAGATCAGGAGACAGCTCCAGACCCTCGCTAAAACCTCCAAAAACATCAGCTCTCCCCAGTGATGCTTCTCAGGCTCCCCATACCCGCCATGAATAAATGAGTGTCACTCTACCCACTACACCTCTCTGAATCACTGCCACTGCTGTGTCCTTCCTCTTGTCATGCCAGAGGCTTCACTGGAACACCAGTCTTCTCACTCCTGGTCAGGTGTTCCTTCCACTCAACTACATGGCCTCTCATCAGGGGAAAGAGGATAGGCGATAGAGCCAAAGCTTTGGATAGTCACCCTGCCTCCCAAAATCAAGTCATTGTCTAGGCCCACAATTTGATGACAAGCTAGAGAGATGAACCTCTGCCCAGATGGGGCTACTGAAGGAAAACTAGGAGAAAATCCAATAAAGTTTGGCTCTTGGACCCATTTCCTCTAATTTGCCTCCTCCCACCCCTACCCCACCCACCAAGTCCCCAATTCCTTATCAACCAATCAGCAGTCAGGAGATAAATGAGCAGTAATCAGGGCCAACTATCCTCTCCGCTGCCTCTTCTCATACTCCTGCCTCAGTCATTCCCTTTGAAGGATGCTATTTACCCTGTATAACTCCCTCAGTTTCTCGTTTTTCTGCTGAAGCTTCAGTTTCCCACTCTCAGTAGGATCTGCCACACCAATCCCAACAAGCTACATCCTCTATCAAGAAGGAAAAGCCCAGGCTTTGGGGTATGACAAATCTGAAATCTAATCCTAGGGTTCATCATTTACTTGATCTTTGACTCTGGAAAAGTTACTTTTCTGATTCTGTTTCCTCACCTTTTATAAAATGAAGAGAATAATGCCTACTACCTCAGATAGTTCCTATAAGGATTAAATAATAATATAAAGTCTAACAGTGCCTAACTTTACATAGTAAGCACTCAGATGTGAACCTCTTTTCTCTTCCTTCCCTTCTTCAGGCTTGTCATGAGAGCCTGTGACCACCAGAGGTCAAAAAAGACTGACTCCTCCCACCCAAATATATATTCTCCCAATCCTATTGGAGTGGTCTAATGGGAGGTTAAGTTTTCTCATCAAGCATAGAAAGAAGCTCAAAGGTCTTCTACTTCCCTTCACTTCAGGTTCTAGAATAGTATAACCAGTTAAAAGCCCTGGATGTCAGAATGGGAATTCTGAATTTGGCATGGTGTGTATCACTCAGATTTATCTCCCAACCTGCTCCACCACTTCCAGAATCATGTTTTGCCTCATAGAGCTGTAAGTAAATACTGAGTGTTTTCACTGTTCTGAAGTACAAACAGCATTGCCTGGCGAACCCTCTAATTGTGTGGCACAAAAACCAAAGAGAAGAAAGATGTTCCTCCCATCTTACCCCTTCCCTGCAGCTTTGGGTCAAGAGCAACATAACCTAAATTTTCTTGGGCCTCAAAAGCCTGTAGGTACACAATACTGGGAAAGCCAGCACAACTTGTTCAGGCTAAGGTCATGGAAGCTCTATGGACAAATCCAAACTCCCTTAGGGACTGAACTGCTGGGCTGAGGGCTGTGGGGACCATGGTCTCAGGGAACATCTAGCTCAACTGGCATAACACAGTTTATAAAGGAAATGTTCTACATCCTACTTTGGTGAGCAGCCATCTAAGATACTGCACTGGTCTCAGTGGAAGAAAACTAAAGACACAAGGGAGAGGTTAGTCCCAAGGACTAAAGGACCACAACTACCATGGCCTCCACCAGACTGAGTCCGATACAACCAGATGGTGCCCAGCTACCACCAACTTCTCTGACAGGGATCACAATAGACGGTCCCAGATACAGCAAGAGAAAAATGTAGAACAAAATTCTAACTCAAAAAAAAAGACCAGACTTACTGGCCTGACAGAGACTGGAGAAACCCCGAGAGTATGGCCCCCAGACACCCTTTTAGCCCAGTAATGAAGTCACTCCAGAGGTTCACCTTTTAGCCAAAGATTAGACAGACTCATAGGACAAAACGAGACTAAAGGGGCACAGCAGCCCAGGAGTAAGGACTAGAAGGCAGGAGGAGACAGGAAAGCTGGTAATAGGGAACCCAAGGTTAAGAAGGGAGAGTACTGACATGTGCAGTTGTTAACCAATGCCATAAAACAATGTTATGTACTAACTGTTTAATGAGAAGCTAGTTTGTTCTGTAAACCTTCATCTATATATAGTTCAATTAAAAAAAAAAAGCCTGTGGGTACAAACAAGACCTTATTAACAGCAACTCAAATTTTACCCGCATAATTCAGGCTCTCAACTCCTCCAAAATCCTGCGTGCAGATTCCCAACCTCTCCCTGTTCATATCTGGGTGTCTTTAGAGAATGTCTTATTAGTCAACCAGATACCAGTCTCTGCCCAATAGCACTCCAGTCTAATTTTACCAATCCCTACCAGAAGGCTGAAGACAGCAGTGGGCATAAAGGTCTTCATAGAGCACCCACCATCGATATACTAGAGTCTTTCCAGTGCGAAAGATGCCTAGATCAAACACTCTTAAAAACACACTTAATCCAAGCCACAGCCAGCTTCTCCCAGAGTCTTGAGATGCCCATTCCTCTCAAACATCAGGATCTGTTGGAACTTGTTAAGGATTGAATTGAATCCCTCAAAAAGTTACACTGAAGTCTTCACGTGACTATTTGGAAATAAGGTCAGTCTTAATCCCACTGGGTAGTATTTTATAGAAGAGAACAGAAACAGAGTTAGGGAACAACAGCCATGTGATGACAGAGGCAGACATAACTGCAAACTAAGGAATGCCAACAATTACCGGGAGCCAACAGAGGCTAAGAGACAGGCATGGAACAGTTCTCTCTCTCAGAGCCCTCAAAAGGCATCAACACAGCCAATACTCTGATTTGGACTTCTTGCCTCCAGAACTGTGAGACAATAAATTTCTGTTCCACCCAGTTTGTGGTATTTTGTTACAGCAGCCCTAGGAAACTAAGGCAGGACCAATCCTTGGACACTACCCAAAACGTAAACCCCTCTCTTATAGTTCTTCTGCCCCAAATCTTTCTAATGGGCTCTACGGATGTTCTTTCTGATGGCAAACAAAAACATCTACACCTTCCATCTGTTTCTTGAACATTCTTATCCACCTCTTTGCTGTAACTGAAATCAGGCTCTCTCCTGAAGAGGTCTTTTCCTGAAATCTCTCTGGTGTTGCTCATTCTCCAACATCCTTTCCAATGTCACCACTGTACTGCACCCTTATAGAAAGATCAGTGTTCCTCTGAAGTTCCTGCTCTACAACCAGCTATACCACCCTCTGCCCCACTTCCCCATCTCCTCTCATTCATTGCCTGAACTTGACTTAAGTCTTGCCTTCACCTGCATGGCTTCCCTTTGGACAACCATCCAGCCCCTCAATCCTTTATCTCAACAAAGGCCTTCTGTTTCATTCACTTCAGCCACCCACTTCAATGGCCACACCTAACCCTTGTTATCACCAGGAATTACTCCATCTCTAGAATCTTAAATATCCCACTTTTTGACCTAAACCTTCTATCTATCCAGCTCTTATTGTCCCCACTACGAGTTCTTTGAATCTCATAAGTAACACTAAGCTCTTGACTTCTCTAAATTCTACGAGCCCTGTTACATTTTTTCTTCCTACTCAGCCTAGACCCCATGATCCATTGACACTATCCTCACTAGTCTCACACCTCCACTGTCATATCTCTCTGGTCAGTAAAATCCCTACTCTGAATCAAATTGTCTCCATTCCTATAACCAGGATGATGATCAAAGCTGGAGAAAAATCATATATCCATGGAGACTGGTGCCCCCAAAATATTTGCCTCCTACCTTAACTGAGCCCTACTGTTGCTTGGCAATTTTATATTTCTAGCCACAACACTTTCCTATTCCCCACAGTGGTTATTTCAAACCTTCTCTGCTATCTTCAAATCTCCTCGTCTCTTCAAACTTTCTATCATTTCACTCCTCCAATTCTCAGTAGACCATTATACTTAATAAAAGGAAAAAAAAAGACGGAATTACCTCAAGTTCCTGCCACGTCACCTATAAGCTTCCTTGAATGTAGTAGTTAAGCCAGATGCCTGGGTTAAAACCTAGCTCTGCCACTTACCAGAGATGTGACCATGTGCAAGTTGCTTAACCTCTGTGCCTCCATTAATCACTGTACCCTCTGGAAAATCCCCTTCCCAATGGCAACCAAAATCATTTACACCACCCATCTCTTCCTTGAAATGTTTCCTGTATCTCCTTGCCTCACAGGACTGTTGTAAAAGTTAAAGGAGTTAATACATCACTGGCACACAGTAAATTCCCAATAAACGTTGATCATTTGTTACTATTATTAGCATCTGCACCTATCCTTCCCTCCAAATGCAATGCAAGAGGCATCCTCTTCTAAGGCAAATCCTCCACCAGTGTTCTGAATGCCATCCCGTCAATGGATTACAACATCAATTACCCCCGTTTCCCTCCAAATAGTATATAAACATGTTCAATTCCCACCCATCTTAAAAATAACCTCCCAAAGCCCATATCCCTGTCTAGACCTCCTCCTCTCATCTCACCCCACCTCCAACTACCCTTCATAATCAAGACTCTTCAAAAACTTACTAGCTGATTCTAGTATACAGCTAAGATGGAGAACCACTGCTCTAGAATCTTAATCACATCCACACTCATCACTTCCATTACCATTTATATGTTGATGACTCTCAAATCTGTATTTCTAATACATTCAATTAGTCAATAAATATTCATTGAGTGCCTACTCTGTGCCTGACACTATTCCAGACACTAGGGCAGAAGAGTGAACAACAGACAAGATTCCCTACTTTCCAGGAGCCTATATTCTAACAAGGGAAAGGTAAATGAACCACCACAAAAAGATCATTTTAAAGAGTGGTTAAGTACTGTGACATTACAAGAGATGAGAGTGACTGGGGAGAGAGATGATATTTTAGATAGGATGATCAGGGAAGACCTGGGAGGAAAGAAGGGTAGAAAATGTTCTGACACTGTAATGAAGAGTCAGTCAAGTGAATACCTGAGGAAAGAGAATTTTAGACAAAGCAAAGAGCACGTGCAAAGTACTGAAGCAGAAGCATATTTTGGTACCATCAAGAACCACGGCCAATGTGTCTGAACCAAGGTTAAGTATGGAGAAATATTATGAGGTTAGAGAGGGAGGCACAGACCAGATCCTATAGGACTTTGTAACACAGGGTAAGGAATTTATAATCTACATGCAATAGAAAGTCACTGACAGGGTTTTAAACAGAGGCATGACATATGGCCTAATTTACATTTTTACAGTATCACTTGGCTGCTGTGTGAAAAACACATTTTAGAGAGCAAGATTGGAAGTACAGGACCAGTGAGTAGGCTACTGCAATTGTCCAGAAGAGATATGATAGTGGCTCATACCAGGATTGTAACCAAGACTATAAACATGGTTTCTGGACATACTTTAGAAGCAGACATAAAAGGACCTACATGTAGAGAATAAATGAAAGTGAGAAATTAAGGATAACTTCTAGGTTTTTGATTTGATCTGACCTGGGTGGATGGTGGAGACATTCACTGAGGTTAGGAAGAAAATCATTTGGGGGCGGGAATCAAAAATTCTACTTAGTATATGTTAAATTCTAAGCACCCATTTTTAAGTGGAAAGGTCAAGTAGGCAAATGGATATAATCCAAAATTAAGGGGAGAGGTCAGGACTGGAGACATAAATTTGGCAGTCATCCCCATGTTAAACGGTATTTAAAGCCAGAGTCTGAATGAGATTGCCCAGGGAAAAAATGAGCGTAAATAGAAGAGAGAAACAGGCTTAGAACAAGCCCTAGGAAACTTCCAACATGTAACGGTCAAGTATAGCAGAAGCTCACAAAGGAGACAGAGAGGTCAGTAAGGCAGAACATGGTGCTGAATGCAACTTTTTCTGAGCTAAAGATCTGTACATCCAACTGCCTACTGGATGTCTCTACTTTGAAGTTTCAGAAGTGCCCCAAACTCAACATGCCCAAAACTGAATTCACTCTGCCACCCCACCCTGAAACCTGTTCCTTTTCCAGTGTGTCCTACCTAGTTCAACGAACAGTACCACATCCACTCAGTTATCCAGGCCACAAACCTTCCCTCCCCTTGGACTCAATACCAAATCCTGTAAAGTTTACCTCATTTCTGAAATCTACTTACTTATGTCCTTCCCAAAGTACTATCTGAGCCCAGGCCAATGTCATCTCTCACCTGGCTTACCATTTCGTCTCTAGTCCCGCCTTTCCAATTTACTCTCTACAAGGTAGCCATACCATCTTTCATTTATGCCACTCAAATCAGATCATGCCACTCCTCTGCTTAAAATCTTTTAATGTCTCCCTTTCAAAAGATCGGTGGTTTGAATTCACAGAGGGGTGCCTCGAAAGAAAGGTCCAGCAATCTACTTTGGAAAGATCACAGCCGTTGAAAACCCTTTGGAACACAGTTCTACTATGCAACACATGGGGTTGCCATGAGTCAGAATTGACTTAACAGCAACTGGTATACTGGATTTGCAGGCAAGGGAAAAATAAAACGCAAGGGCCTTATCATATAAGCTTGTCCACCTCTCCAGTCTTATCTTTTGTATGCTAACCCTTGAATTCTTCCCTGCGGTAACTGAACTTCACATGGTCCTCCTAAGGTGCACAGCCTGCTCCCCACTCTGTCTCTTAACTCCTGATTTGCTCATGTCATTAGTTTCCTCTGGGAAAACCATTTCCTCACCCTAGCCCCTTTACCTGACCAATTTCTACTCTTCCCTCAGGACTCACTGATCTCATATGACTATATTAAGTGTCTTTCCAATAAGCCCTCAAAGCACCTTGTACTTACCCTTATTGGAACGCTTATCAAACTATCTGGTTGTCTATTTACTTGATCAGCAACGTATCTAGCATTTGGTCCAGTGCCTTAGCCATAACAGGGGCAGAACAGTTTTTTAATAAAACCAAATAACATATCATGTACATTGGTATCTTAACCCCGACTCGTGGAATCCTTACTTTTCCTCTCTAGATCTTAGATCTCCATACTCCCAGCATCTAGGACCCTGCCCTAAATAAATGGTTCTCAATGCAAACTGGTATCAAACTGACTTAATCACTTGGTGAGCTTGCCATAAATAAAGATTCCCAGTCCTACTCCCTACCTCCCGCGAAGATTCCCATTCAGCAAACCTGAGGTGATGCCCAGGAATCTGTAATTTTAGCAAACTCCTCAAGTGATTCTGATTAGTAGTCATTCTTGAGAACTATTCTAAACGTAGTAGGAGCTCAACAAATAATGCTGAAAGTAACATTTTAATTTACTAGATCAGAAGGTTACTGGTTTCTTAACTCTTTAGGGTTAGAGTCTGCTATACCTGAGTCCTGAGTGTGACAGAACAATGCACTAATGTACAAAAGTCCACAAAACAAGCAGCCTTTATTGCAGTATTACAAAACACTTTCCATTTTGGCAATATTTTACAATGCACTCAGCTTCAAGGGTTGGGAAGGAGAAGCTTTAAAACTAAAAGGGGAAATTTCAACGGACATTTCTAAAAGAAAAACTGTCCCAGCCCTCCCACCCAAATAAAAATCCAAATGTCACTTAATTTTACTACCCAAGAAGAGGCCACGAGGAAAGCAGCAGGCAAAACTCTGGCAATTTCACTATGGATCATGTCAGAGACAAAGGAACATTCAAAACAGTCATCAGTATGGTCGGTTGCGCTGATCATTTCTGTAGTCGTTTCTAGGAATGAAAAATAAAGAGCCAGACTAAATTCTAATTTTCTACCAAGGGAGCATTAAACACTTCTTCAGGGTGCTGACAATGAATTTCTATAAGGATGAGACCATGTTTAATATATTTCTAGCCTCCCAGAAGATGCTTAATAAATGCCTGACTAATTTATCAGCTTTAAGACCCACAAAGTTCCCAGAAAAAGCTTTGCTATCACTAACTCAAAATTTTTCCACCTAGAAGAAGGACTCCAAACCCCTGAGGTATTTCAGGAGGTCAGAGACTGTGCCAATTCTAACAGTGAAGAGTGGAATGAGCAAGCAAACACTTTCATGTATAAATTCTGGATCTGCCACTGATTAACTATGTGACCTGGGAAAGTTACTAAACGTCTCTGAGTCTGTAAAACAGAAAGTATATCTATCTCATGGGGTTGACAGAGGGACCAGAACGAAAGTATATGAAGACACTTTAACATTATTTGCCACATAGTAAGAAGTGTTCAGTAGATGGCAGACTATTAATAATAGCTAACAATTATACGGTATTTACTATGGGCCAGCAACTGTTACAGCAATCCAATACAACTCTACAAAAGAGGAATTATTGTTATTATTATTATTAGCCTCACTTTACAGATGAAAATACTGATGCTCTGAAGGGTTAAGTAACTTGCCTAAGGTCACAAAGCTAGTAAGTTGTGGAGCCAGGACTGAACCCAGTCAGTCTCTTGCTGTCATGCTTTTAACCATATGCTATACAAATTCTCACTACCCTATACTGCCTCTGGCATACAGATATTTAGTTTAATAAATGAAGCTGTTTTACAACATTGGTTCTTCAACTTCTTCTACCTCTACATCACTCATGTGCACAACACACTCCCACCGGTAGCACCATCAGTGATTTTCATCTGGAAAAGGTATTACCAGAATCTCCAGAGAGACACCAGTAGCGCAGCACATGTGATTTGATAAAGAACCCCCTATGAAAGGTGTGTTCTCCCCTCACTTAAGATTAAGAATCCCTGATTTAAATACAGTTTAAAGTTATTATCATTGCATCTCAATTATCTCTTGCTTTAAGGAGAGTAATACACACACCTACACATATGCCCAAATATAAATATTTATGAATAAGAATTTCCAAAACAAAATAAATTTTAGAAACTGCTAAGCAGGGAACTAAATGGATCTTCTCTAAGAGGGCTGCCAATGGGAAATTCAAGTTCCAAAAAGTCAAACAATTAACAAATGTGACCAAGAGGCTCAGACCCTAAAATCTAAGAGGAGTGAGATAAAAAGGCTACCAAGTGATACTCACCTTCCTCCCATTTTGCCTCCATAGCCACCTCTGTCTCCTCCGTAGCCCCCACCTCGGTCTCCGCCATAGCCGCCACCACTTCTGTCTCCTCCATAGCCTCCACTTCGGTCTCCGCCATAGCCACCTCCACGGTCTCCTCCGTAGCCCCCCCCACTTCGGTCTCCTCCATAGCCTCCTCGATCTCCACCATAGCCTCCTCTGTCTCCACCATAACCACCTCCTCGATCTCCACCATAGCCGCCTCCTCGATCTCCGCCATAGCCTCCTCGGTCTCCACCATAACCGCCTCCTCGGTCTCCACCATAGCCGCCTCCTCGGTCTCCGCCATAACCGCCTCCTCGGTCTCCGCCATAGCCGCCTCCTCTGTCCCCGCCATAGCCGCCTCCTCTGTCCCCGCCATAGCCACCCCCACTTCTGTCTCCACCATAGCCACCCCCACTTCTATCTCCTCCGTAGCCACCGCCGCCACTTCTGTCTCCACCATATCCGGCCCCACTTCTGTCTCCACCGTAGCCACCTCGGTCTCCACCTCTGCCCCCACGACCTCTGTAGCCCCTCTCTCCACCATAGCCTCTCCCCCGGAAATCTGCAAGGTAGAAATACAAACCAATTAGCCAAGCAGAATAATGTAAGCCTCCTTAATGCAGTCAGAAGACCAGCACCATGTAGATGCTGTTAAATTGCTGACCCACCTCCTCCTGAGGGACGAGAATCCTCTGGTCTGGGCTCATTGCACTGATTGCAGGAATTCCTTCGAGCAAAGTTCATATTTCCACATGACCTGAGAAGGCAGAAAAATAATTCTTAAGAGTTTCCAACAGATTCAGAACCCCATCCTGCAAACCTCCAACCCTAATCCCAACCCTACTTCCCATCCAAGTAAATGGGATACTTACGGATTAGGGCAAACCCAGTCCCCACTTTTGGGGTCTCCACCTCTCCCTTGAAAGCCTCCACGACCTCTATATCCTCCACGGCCTGGGGGAAGGGAAGGGGGAATGCAAGAGGGGAGAAAAATCAGCAGCAGATATTAACAAAGCAGAGGAAAAGCACCAGATGAAAGAAAAGCAAGTGCCAGCAATAACTAGGAAGCCCCCAAAAAACTAACCCTTTATGACAGAACTTTGTAATTCTTTGATTTCAGGCTTTATTTAGTAAACATAGGAAACGCGGGAAGGGACCACAGGCCCACAATGCAGTGCAAACAATGCACTAAAAAACATCAAAATTTATTCTCTATAATACCTACTTAGTTTGAGAATACGTGATAAAGGTTAAATAAGAAGCTATATTATAAATTTGCGGAATTGGAACCAATATAAATAAACAAGCTAGCAGTAACTATAATACGGAGTTAAAAGCTGGTCAGGTTAACCCCGTAACTAGGTATCATTTAAACAATTGCCTCCTGATTTCCAGGTGAACAACAAACTGTATATAGCTTTCCAAAGGGATTTCTGGAACCTTCTCCCACTACCTTCTTATATACCTAATCTCCTATTCAGTACCCACCCTCATTTTAAGACAGAAGAAAAAATACTTAGGGAGAAAAAAGGGTTGCAAATTGGGACAGAACATGGACTCAAACTCAAACCCTTTTTATAGTATCCAGGCCTATCAACAATGAATATCTTACCTCGCCGCCCACCTCCACTTCCACCTCCTCTCATGAATTCAGGTCTTCTGGTGGCGAAGGACACTTTAATGATGTTGCCATGGAATTCTTTTCCTAAGGAAAAAGAAAATGGTTTTGAAGAAAAGTTGGCCGAAGTTCCTAGTCCACACCTCCACTTCCCAATAAAAATATAACCATCTTGGAAATTTTCAGTTTCAGAGAAATAAGGCATACTGACATGTATCCTCACAGAAATGCAAATACACTAGTGCTCCAATGAGTCAAGGTAACAGTGCAAAAGCATGACACAATCTATTAAATACAAATTAGCTACTGGGAAATAGTCATTTCTTACTAGACTTACAAACACACACACACACACACACATCGAATATTTTTACATAAAAAAGGCCAAATGTAGAACAATATGGTGTACTACGCTACTATTTGTTTTTTAAAGGTAGCATATATGCACTTGCACATGTGTGTATCTATATACACATACATATGTGTGTGTATCTCATGCCCACTGTGCTTACCTCTAAGGAGGGGAAAAGACATCACTGGCAGTCAAAGGTAGAAAGGAAACTCATTTTTTATTACACAGCCTTTGTACCATTTGAATTTCTTTTACCATGTGCAAGGACTATCTTAAAAAATATGCTATGCGTATACTTAAATACATGCACACACACATATATTCTGGTCTTAACAAAAGGAACTGTTTCACTTTAACATAAACAAGAGAACTGATACATAATGAAAAGGTACCCAAGGATTCATAAAACAGTTATAAATCCAGAAGGCGTAGCTTCTAACCAAAGCCCTAATGACTGTGGCTGGCAACTTCGCATGATGCAGATGGTATGAACAAGCACTTTGACATAGGAAGCAACTCATGGATCCGTATTCTAACAACTGTAATAGGAGCTGGTAATATCTGAACTAGGAGCCCTGGTGAAAATCCTGATGGCACAGAGGTTAAGACCTACGGCTGCTAACCAAAAGGTTGGCAGTTCAAATCTACCATCTGCTCCCTGGAAACACTATAAGGCAGTTCTACTCTGTCCTACAGGGTCACTATGAGTCAGAATCGACTCGATGGCAACGGGTTTTGTCTTTTTTTTTTTTTTTTTTTTGGTAGGAGCCCTGGTGGCGCAGTGGTTAAGAGCTTAGCTGTTAACCAAAAAGTCAGCAGTTCAAATCCACCATCTGCTCCTTGGGAACCCTACTGGGCAGTTCTACTCTGTTTTATAGGGTTACTGTGAGTCGGGATCGACTTGACAGCAACAGGTTTTTTAACATCTAAACTATGAAGTTAGGTTTAAGAGGCTCATCTGCCCTGTGGGTAAAACCCACAATAATTTTTTAACATTCCATGAGCAAAAGTAATTGCTTTATGACTCACAGAAACTATGAAAAAAACAGAAAAGTGAGGAAGAATGGACTTAGTCTTCAAAAGTAAGGTGATGGGGCCTAGTCTTAGTGCAAAAAAGTAAAGAAAATGGAGGTGAGGACAAATAGGGTATCACTATCTCATCTATGAAGAAGTAAAGAATTGCAATTATGTTTTGGGGACACGTGTGCAATAATCTTGTAAATGAAAGGGACCTTAAGTGTCCGTCAATACAGCACAGTTACTAAGTACTTTAGAGACAGTGGGGCAAGACAGCCTGAGTTTGAATCCTGACTCTGCCACTTACTCTATGATCTTGGAAATTACTTAGCTTCTCTATGCCTCAGTTTCATCATCTGAAAAATAAGGGCAATAACACGGCATATGTCTCATAGGGTTTCCAAGAAGATTAAGTTCAGTAATGCACATAACACTCTTAGAACCATGCTTAGCCCATAAACCACCATAAATATGCAGTAAGTGTTACTACTACTAAATTGGGGTACAACAAAAATCATGAGTTTGTAAAAACATGGGGAAATGACTAGGTTAAAATGGTAAGTGAAAAAAGCATGAGACAAAACTGTGTTTGGAATATAAACTATTTTAAAACACTGGAAGCAAAGTTAACGAAATATTAGTGGCTATCTCTGAATAAAGGACTATGGATGCTTCACTCCTTTCTTCTACTCTCCCATAGTTTCAATGAAAAAATACGGCTATTTCTTCTAAGAATGCACTAGCTTTGTATGTGAAGAAAAATTAATCCAGATCTTAAAGGAATATAGAGTCAACCAGGCCAACCCGCTACACCTATGCTAAGATGGCCTCAAGCACAAGGCATGATACAAGGAAATATTCTAGACAAACAAGGGTACAGCTCACCTCATTTCTAATGGTATACACACAAACTCTGACCTGCATACTTGATAGAACATGAATATAACCACTGTATTCCGGAACATACTTTGACTTCAACATTAGATAGCTTTATCCAAATTGCATGTTGAAAACTATATGAGACATACCATCAAACCAGTCAATGGCTGCCTTAGCTGAAGGGGGGTCATCAAATGACACTGTTGCCTCCCCTTTTGGCTTCCCCGTGTCCTTGTCTGTGTAAAGATTTATCATTGGTTTTCCAGTCTTCTTGTTTGTCTGAGGGAAAAACAAGTTGGTGTCAGATAGCATTTTAAAAATAAGTGATCATGTAGCATTTAGATAATCTGCACTAGAAAATACTATGCACCCAATATAAAGTTATCTGTAGGTACTGACAAAAGAAACTCTCCAAGCTACAAAAATGACACATAGCAGACTGTTTTATCCATGTATAATTTCTTTAAGCTCACAAAAAATAAATACATATACTGCTTCATGTAAATAAATACCTCGTAAAACACAGAAAAAGGTCAGGAAGGATATTTACTAAGCAAGTCAATAGGTTACAACTGAGGAGTAGACTGGAATTTGGCTGGGATGGGGATGGGAGACAAGGGAGAACTTTTACTTTACAGAATTCTGTGCACTTTTACGTATTTCTTGTGTAACTAATTTTTAAAAAAAATTTTAACACCCCAAAAAGGAAAAAAATGAGTACACAGACACCAAAACAAGGACAACTGCAATCTGATTTTGACAAGTGCTACAATCTACTTAACACCGCTCTAAACGATGCTTTCTAGCAGATAAGAAATACATGCTTGAAGCAGATGTTGCACAAGACACTTAACAATAAACAATTATGAAATAAAGCGTTATATATTGGGCTAATATGTAGCATAGATATTTAAATACCAAAAAAAGTTCTTAATAACAACTTGAGTTTACATATACTAATTGGCATTTCAGAATCTACAAAATGCTCTCACAACCTCATTTCGTTCTCACAATTTTTGGAGGTAGGCAGGGATTTAGAGCAAGGCTTCAAACCAGTTTATTCCAGTTGGAACTCCTGCTAAGAACTTGCATTTCCACCCTAGATATACTGAATCAGAATCTACATTTTAACAAGAACCCCAGGTGATCTAATGTATGATAAATTTTGAGAACCACTGCTCTACTCCTGGTTCTCAGAACTGGTCCCTAACTAGTAGCATTAGCATCACCTGGCAACTTGTTAGGAATGTAAATTATCAGCAGGGGTTCCAAGCCCTGATTTCGAGCCTAGGACTGGAAACTAAAGCATAGGTAAGCTATAGAAAGGTAACTAAAGGAAGGAAGAAAAGTAAACACAAGCAAGGAAGACATCTGTTGGCAAATTAAGGCCCACAGACATAGGTAAGCAAGTGCATTAAGCAATTTTAAGACACAAATCTTATTGGAGTACAGGTTTATTATGTAATCTACATATTTTAACCGGAATATGCTACTATGAGCTTTTCAACGTAAGTTCATACTTCTTACTCACCTTGATAATTCCTATTTGCTTAAAGAACTCCCCCACTTGATCAGTAGACACACCCTCCCCAAGTCCTTGCACAAAGATTGTGTTGTTATCTGAATTATCAGATTCTGAATCTAAAGGGGAAAAAAGTTACGGTTAATGTTACATATTCCTTGGTTTTACTACATCCTGTTCAGAAATCAAGAACAATGGTTTATAGTCTGATATTCAACTGTTTCTATAACCAAAAGGAATAGAAAGACCAATAATAAGAACCTCACAAAGACATGCAAAGTGGTCAAAATAGTTATTTGGTTGTAGATCAAGCCTTACAGCTAAACTTAAGGTAAAGTGGATTAAGTCCACCACTATGTGAGATACATACACCAATTTAAGGGATTTTATAAATCTCACTCTTCAGATTTAGATACAGGACTAAGGATCATAAAGAGATGAAGAGTTAGTATAAATTAGCATTCCCTTCTCTGGAGAGCTTTAATTCTTTATGGCTAATCAGTACATTTAAGGCTCTCTATAAGAAAATTCCCCAAATCTGATACTCTGGACTTTCAAGCAAGCCAAGCAGAATTGCTGGTGTCTCATTCATTGCAATAAGCTTTGTATACACCAGAGGGTAGGAGCACCCTGTACACATACCTTACCTTACACGCACACTTTTGGATTAGTACAACAAAGTAAGAAAGATGTACAAAAATTCAGTCCATCAAGGGATAATTCAGAAATTGCCATCCATATAGAATACTTTGGCATCTTAATAAAAACAAAAGTTCTGATTTCAATATGTATTAAAAGTTTTTCGCTCAAAAAGTAACTTCAAATAACTTTCAAAAGTCTCCATGAGTAAATGTGGAGCCTTGAATTTCATTTAAAAATAAAAAGCCACATGAAATCGGTGACCTTTGCCCAGAGTAAGACAAGTCTCTCATGTATGAACTCAGGTTTCTTAGACCCACTAATAAGACTATCCAATTTGATACTTTCTTAAACACAACTTTTCTACTTCTAATTCTCCAATGATACCAATTCTCTCATTAACTCTGATTTGTAGTAACTAAATGATTAATGCTAACAAGCAGCAAAAATACACATTTCTTCAAAAAACAAAAGGAAGAACATGGGAAAGCACAAAGAGCAATTTTCCCCAGCAAGTTATACAATCAATCCCCCCAAATGTTTATTTCTGGTGTCTCTAGAATGAAGCTCTCTAGTTTTGGTAGCACTGTCAAATTCATTCCTCCTCCTGTACTAATCCCTCCAAACACACACTTTTCCACTCAAAAAATGCGACCAAAACTAACATTCTCTTAAATGCAAAGTCACAAACTACCATAAGCCTTACCAGCATCTGGTCTGGGTCCATAATCCCTGTGACCTAAGGGAAAAGGAAAACAAAAAAGCTATTTAAGGGAGCTTATTTGAGAACATAAAAAAATAGTAATAATAACCAAGGCATGAAAAGTCAATACTTCCAAAATCCTTGAAGGTCAACCATCACAGATTTACAAAGTAAATATATAAATTAATTTTTATTAAAAGTTTAAGAAATAAGATGAATGTCAACGTTTCTTTAAACTTGTCCCAGACAGCACCCGCCACTTTGGCATTATGCTAGTATCACTTTTGTTAAGTTCTGGTTGTGAAGGCTGATTGGAAAACCTTAATAATTTATGAACACCATGTCAGCTACCTTTATACAAAAACATTTTGTCAAAATTCAGTGAAGGTCTCATTGGTCACCAGACTCTTTCATGCAAATTCACGGTGCAGAAATCCATTGGACTGTTTAAGACATCAACTTTGCCTTTTTAATGTTTACTTTGATATATATATATGTGTATATATATAATTGTTTTTAAGCACACAACACACACCAGCCTCAACAGAGTAAGAAAGGGCTTAGACTGCATCTGCGGGATATTGGTGGCTCTTAGATTCATACAGCATTTCCACTGAAACATTTTGAGATACTCAGCACTTACCACCAAAATTTTTGAAGCCACCGCGGTCACCACCACTGCAGAGGAAAAATTGAAGAAATGATTTCTTCCTTAAGTCTCTAATGTGCTGAGCCCTGGGCTCAATCTACACTTAACTGTCACAAGTAGAGAGCCTAGGGAAACAGTAGCACCTCTAACTTTCCAGTAAGTTCCATTTCAAAAACTTCAAAATGTTGTTTCTGTCTAAGTGTATTCCCAAGGATCTATTTCCACAAGGGTACCTTTTCAAGCTTACTACATAATATAGCTAATATACTCTTATTTTAAAATCTTCCCAACCCCAAGCCAGAGGGATTCTATTCAAACCATAACTTTAAACTGGAGGCACAGCATAAAAAATGCTAAACCAGAGCAAGTATTCTTTCCAAGGGAATATTTTTAAAATACGAGAAAAAAGAACAAGACTAGAAGAACAATACCAAGTTAAGATATTCATAGCAGAATAGGAGAGGTAAAAACTTGAGTATTATGTTCTACTGTGATATCAAATAGTGGGTTTTATGAGATGAAGAAAAAAGTGAGGTACAAATATGCACAAAAGTAAACCTGAATGAAAGCAGTCCTAAAATTTCAAATCATTCAGAAATCTGATAAAATGAAAACTAAAAGAAAGTATAACTTTAAACTGCCCTCCTACTCCATATCCACTATAATACATAGTACATCTCTTCACATCAGAGCTACTAAACCATGCTGCCAAATGCTCTGCACACTGATCAGTAGAACACATTAAAGAATGCAACATACTCTAGTACTACCACTACCCACAAGACAATGTCCTGATTTGGCAAATTTCCACCACCAGATAGTCAATGGTGCTCGTGCACATAACTTTATGTAAAAATCTAAGGTTTCTCTTATCAAGAAACTCTTAAAATAGCCGTGCATTAAAAGCTTGTTTTTCTTGACTGAATTACATAATCCTTCAAGATTCAAACCATGAGCTGACAAAGGAACAAAAAACACCAAAAGCTTTCAGATGATGATATCTAATCTTCTACTATAACCCAAGAACTAAAACCTCTGCTTTTGTGATCACCCTACCTTCTAGGTGGCTATTCTGAGCCATTCTGAGAAAAATCACTCTAAGTGAGAAAGCATTCTCTCTTTATAATAAATCTACTACCTTGATGCCAAAATTTTTTTCCCTTGCAACTAGCTTAGGTACAGACACATGCATTTTAACTTTCTATTCTGACTTCTAGAAAGCAGAATAAAGCTACTTCAAGGCTATGAAGACAATGTGAAACACATTGACATACAGTTTCATATACATACAGCTTCCTATTAAATCTCTAAGATCCCTCTTTTGTAATAGTACCCAATTCCTCCCTACACTTCTAAATGACATGCTTGACTCATTACAAAAGAAAAACCAACAGGGTTCTTGAGAGTAAACTGCTGAAATCTTATCATTAGAAACCAAGATACCTCAGATTTCTTCGAACATGATCATTAATGAGAGAGAAAAGAGCTAGTAAAAATATTAAGCCCATGTTCCTATGTCAGGAGGTTAAAGCACCCAGAATAAACTTCTTAAAAAAGAAATTGAGGTCACTATTTTCACAAGTAAGTGCTAGAAGAGATATCTCTTAATTATTCTGCTGTCATCTTAATGGAGTATCAAATAGTTTACCTGGCCACAGGGAGGGAAAATAATGCAATTTTATACATAAGCTAGTTCCTATAATTTTCATTTTGGCCAAGAATATAACTTGGAACAAGAAAAAAAAAAAAAGAGGGGGGGCATACTCCTGCAGAAAGAAAGGGATATAAAAACAACCAGCATCTGAATAGGCTTATAAATTTCCTATTCCTCCACATAATGACATTTTAACTCAAGCCATCTTTACTAAGCATTTCCTTCGAAAACAAAGCAGCTGATATCAACACAATGGCCATAAACCTGGGAACAACACAGCACACTGGAAAAAGTACTGGTCTTCAAACCAAGAGACTCATCTTATAGTCTTTACTACTAATTAATCATGAAATGTGGACAAGTCAGTAATTCTCCATGGGCTTCAGTTTTCCTCCTTTACAAAATAAAGGTCTACATCCTTGGCTATTCAAAGGGTGGTCCAAGGAACAGCAGCATGGACATAGCCTGGGAACTTCTCAGAAATACTAGATCTCAGGCCCCACCCCAGACCTACTTAATCAGAATCTGCATTTTAACACGATCCCCAAGTAATTTATGCGCACGTTGAAGTTTGAGAAGCACTGGTCTAGATGATCTCTAATTCTATGTGAAGCTTTCTTTCAAGTTCAAACGTTTTAACCATTTTCTTATTAAATAAACCGCAAGCAGTACTTACTACTAAATAGTTTAACAGAAAATAGGACTATCGTTAACAATCTTTCTTTCAAACCTTACAGTCAAGTTACAAGTCCCTTTTCCACATACTGAGTACCTCGTTAGCAAATTAAGACACAAAGGGTACTTCAGTATCTATGAGTCAAGATGTTGCCACCAACAAATTTGTTTTCATTCCCATAAAAAGCAAACATGTACACAGAAAGACCTGAAGTAAAGACATATTAAAGTGAAGTAGTAAAAGTATTTAACAGAGACAAAATATAAGCATATTCAACTTTATGGCTGAGTACCCCCCTGCATGAAAAAAAACCAGTTGTATATTTGACTCAACCACGAAGATGGTTCCCCAAGTTCAAAACCACAAAGATCAGCTTACCCTGTGGTAGATTCATGAGAGTTTTTTCACTGTTAAAGCATTACATATTTAGAGGAGACAGATTCTTTGACAGAAACTCTATTCTCAATTTTAATTTTTTTTAAATCTAAATTTAACTATATCTACTTAAGGCTTAAAACTACCAAGAAATAAAAGGACAATGCAGGAATCTTTATTCCTGGAAAATTATCTAGAGAAAAAAGGGTCACATAAAAATTGTGTAAGAGATTAGTTCTTAAAAATGTGCCACTGTTGAGTTTTTATACTAGTAAATCCAGATTACAATTTTTGGGATTTGAGGAAAAGACCAACATTAATTCCAAAGGTAAATGACTCACTGGATTTAAATACCATTCCCGACTGCAGCTGTATTTATGTTTTCTTTACTCCCATGTCACGTGTGTGTGGTAAAATGACTTTCTGGGTTCAACATTTACCAACATTTTAGGAAGGCATAAATCCATCATTCTAGAACTGCACTGTCCAATACAGTATCTACTAGCCACATCTGAAATGTGGCTAGTCTGAACTAAGGTGTGCTGTAAATGTAAAATACAAAATGGATTTCCAAGTCTTAGGAAAATAAAAAACAAGACTGTATAATACCTCATTAGTTATTCTTCATATTAATTACATGGTATCTTGAATATATAACTGGGTTAAATAAAATATATCATTAAAACTAATTTTACCTGTTTACTTTTGGGGATTTTTTTTTTTTTTTAAAATGTGGCTACTAGAAAATTTTAAATCGCATGTGGCTTATGTTATGTCTATTGGACAGCACTGTTCTAGACTACCACCAGAACATATGTATATATTTAAGGGAGCTAATCATTCTTGTCAGATGGTGAAGACACTCAAAATTCAAAATAACTTTTTTTAGGCTTGAGATATTAGCATGAAACTACACAATTACTTAGCTTGACACATACTAATAATGAAAAACAATATCTATGATGTTCTGGTAGACAATTCTGCAATGCAGTAATCACAATGTTGAAGTTAAAAACATTGGGAGAATTTCTGAACTTAAACTTTTAATCCACTAAGATATCAATTAGCAATTTCAGATGACCATCTTTTTTGCTGCAACTGCCTTTTTTCAAAGAAAAAGATTTCCTGTAGTCCCTATAATTTTCACAAATCTCTCTTCCATATTTAGAAAGCTGACAGCATCCTTCTGATCTTACTTTGTCCTTCAGTCAAGCTATCAAACAATCTAAGAGTCTAAGAATGTCCCACCATTTAACACAGACCCCACTCTCATCCATAAACTATGCCCCTTCTTCTTTAAATATAAATCCAACTAATCAGATACTCTTCAAACAGTCCCCCAAAGGACGATATTTAGAATCTTGCTGTTTTTAAGTAAGATGATTAGAAACACAAATGGGAGTGCTGATGAAGACTAATGAAAAATGTCTGGGTATTTTTGATACCTAAATGCAAAACTAAGTGTCAAAAAAAAAAAAAAACCCTAAAACTGGATATCTGAATTTGAATTCAAAAACTCTTTACCCTAATTATTTAACAAAGCACATCCTGAGCAAGATGTGACACATAAATATTTTACAAACTTTAAATTTCAAGGTCCACAAATGAAACTTTATTGGAACACAACCACATTTGTTCATTTACATATTGTCAAGGTCGGCTGTGGCGCTTTACGGGCAAAGCTGAGTTGCTGCAACAGAAATTATATGGCTTGAAAAGCCTAAAATATTTACTATCTGTTCTTTTACATTAAACCTTTGCTGACCCTGATATAGGGAGTAATTATCTAATCATCAATCCACATGGATTTCTAAAAAAGGCCTTGCATGAACACCCTATTCATTGGCTACAGATCTCCCCTCCCCCACCATACCCCTATTCAGAAACCAGATTGGCATTGTTTTGACCTAATATATTGGACTTCTGGATAAGATTTTGTTAAAGGAGTTCTAAGGCTAAACAGAAAGGTTTGAAAATAAAAAAACTCAGTTCATGAATCACTATCTGGGCCACAAATTATACTCAAGTATATTGTCAAGGAGGTAATAAGAGTACTTAAAAATTGGACTTCCGGGTTGGTTAAGGTATGGATGGACCTTCCCTCCTTTATCAGGAGGATCATTCAAGTCCTTTCAGCCCTCTGACTCTAAGAGGAGTTCTCTCTCACAGATGAAAATTTGTTTTTAAAGACTTCCCTGCCCCTTTTCATCCCTCTCCCCCTAAAAGGTGGGATTCTACCATTCTCGGCAGACAATGACATAGTTTAACAGACAACCCATTTGAATATAACTACCTTATAAAGAAAATTAAACCTATAATGTACTATACAATGTATACCATTTCAAGGTGCCCAATTATCTAAAACCCACTAATAGAAAAATTAAAAAATTGGTTACCTAGTTTGGGGTTCTGTGTGAAGTAGGAGGGAAGCTATAGGTTAAGCACCATGTCACTTTACACTGCTCATTTCATTCATATCCACGACAGCAGACTACTCTCTTTGATAATGAAGAGGCATACAATATATTTGTTTTACCTTAGTAAATTGACTTTAGCTATCAATCAAAAGACTTTTAACATCCAAGTATTATAAAATGTATTAAATATGTTCAGACTTTAGTTGTTCCACATTATCAAAGCACTGTACACTAAATAGAGAAATACAAGTTACTGAGATTAAATTCCTGGCTCACTTGAAGAAACAACAGTGCTGTATATAACTGGTTTTATATCCCAGGTCACCACAGGGGACAGACACTCAGTCCCTAAAGAGCAACAGAGTGAACTGGTATGAGTATATAGTTAAGCATCTGTTAACGGGCCACTGACAAATTCAGTTCCCAGGGAACATAAAGCCTGTGTATTTTACACACAAATCTGCAATCTGCAAACCTCATCTTGGGACAGTAAATGTCAACTACTTTTTCATTTTTGTTTTTAGAGCCAAAGGGCTAAGTTTACAGATACATTTAAAAATAATTTTTAAACCAATTTTCATAACTTATGCTGCAAGTGAATACCAAAACCTGATAATACTAGCAATGAAGAAAAAAACCTAAATCAAAAAGTCATTCTTTTCTCCAAGAACTCAGTCTAGATGAAATACACAATGCTGCACTGAATTATTTCAATAATTATTTACTTAAAAAGGGGGACAAAATAGTTCACGTACATTAAATCTTTCATTTCCCAATCTCACCTTTACACTCTGCTATTGCCTCCTACACACTTTCCCTTCCCAAGGGGATTCAAGACTAAAGAACGGCCTATCTTCCAATCTACAGTTCACTTACCTGTCATTCTTTTATAAACAGAACACTTGGATTTTCCAGATCATCCTGTAACGGAGTTTGATTCTAGCTTTGGTAGGAGACATAGTCAAGTGGTTTAACCACAACCATGGTAGGGGGATTTTCTCTACTGGTGTTTAAGATACACCACACAAATTTACTGCTAACATAGCCTATTCTGAAGTAATTTATGTGCCATCTTAACCGAAAATAAATTTTTAATCTCTGTCCTCTTCTCCACAACATAATCTCTTTTTTAAGCCTCTTAACTAAATTAGATGCTGGAATCAAACCAGCTAAGTAACAAATTAAAAAAAGAAAAGAAAGAAATGTAGGCATTTACACCTAAATACTTACCTTGATCCTGTCATAGGACCTCTTCCATCCTTGTCATATCCCCCACGCCCTCTACCTCCTCCCTGTGACCCGCCATATCCTCTATTATCTTCTCCATACCTACTCATATCACGACGGTCATCTACAAAAAGGAAAACAACAAATACATACATAAGTACATAACCATTGTCATTTCTGACAAAGGCTTCGCGTAACAAGCTTAAATGGCTCTTTAAGTCACATATTATGTTCTTTGGAAAATGCTACATGTGCACAGAACTCAAATGCAAGTTATCATAAAACCACCTGGAACTATATGTTTTAAGAACTATATCAAATTACATCAAACTCCATTCTGCTAAAGTCAGATTAGCAAAATGATGATTTGGAAGAGTTTGAATTAAAGTATACCCTTGGGTAGAAGAACTGGTAAATTAGATAAAAAGCACAGCCCTAATCTTAAAAGTTATTACTTTCCTCATCTCAAAACATTTAAATGTAAGCCAAACATGCACAGGGAATAACTGGATTTTCAATCTGAAAGGAGATATTCATTTAATGAGCCTCCACTTTTACCATTCACTTATTTATCCAGTCAATTATTCAACAAATATTTACTGAGCACTTACTATGAACCAAGCCCTATGCTAGACATTGAAGGTACAAAAATGAATAAAACAAGATCCTTGCCCTTGAAGTGTAAACAGATTACTAAATATCAGTGGTATATACAATGTGCAGTGGGAAAACAAGGGGAATGAATGACTTGCCCTCCTTAGATGAGGTTAGAGAAAGCTAATATGGGATCATAATCTTCCCAAATCAAGTATACCATGACCATCGAAAGGAACTGGTAGCAGCAGCATTGTCAAGTAATCAGTGTCACTGAGACAAAGTAAATTCAGGTAGTCAGCCACCAAAAACTCATGTGACCATTTGGGAGTCTCCAGGAAATTCAGAAACAGAAATCTAATAAACTCGTTTTGATCGCCATTAAAGAGGAAAATATTCAAGGTCATCTCAAATTTTTACAAATAGCTGAAATCTTGCGTGAGCCTTTTAATCCAAAACTCAATATACAAGTAATTCTATGAGGTAGAAAAAGAAAAGTAGTAGAAATCAATATATCTTACCTTGTGTATGGTGGCTGTAATTTTCCCTTTGAGAATGATAGGGCTGCTGGTTTTGATTATAGGAATCATGCTGCTGATCATAATTTGACTGCTCGTCATACGAGCCTTGATGTTGATCATAGCCTGACTGCTGGTCATATGAATCTTGTTGACCATAGTCTGATTGGTCATATGAAGCTGCTCTTCCACCTTGGCTAAACAGAAATCAAGAACTTAAGAAATTTACAGGATTATGTTTACCAATAGTGAGCCAATTAAGACTGATATAAGAGGCCTGACCAGCTAAACTTCAGCCATATTAAATACTATTTTCTCATGATAAATACTTAGCTCTTTTACCTACAAAGTCTCCTTTTAGTCAATGGAATGCCTGTCAAATGACCATTTCTATATTATTGAAGATGTGCCATGTTATGAGAAAAATCACATGCACATTTAAAAATTGTAGTGATGCAATAAATCACTATGGTTGTCACTATCTCCTTGAATTTAAAAAAAAGTTAAAAATGCCACATAAGTACAATGTGTCTGATTCTTAAACAAATGTGCCGCAATGAGTGGTGACTCCTTTTAACAGTTACACTGAAAAGCTCTATATATGCTAGTTTTTTAACAACAATGTCACCTCTTAAAATATTTTTGGAATTTTTTTTTTTTTAATTTTCTTTAGAACCTAGAGTACAGATCTACCTTAGAACCTACAGTACATCTTTGATACATCTTCAAACAGTAAACTTTAGAAACAGTAATAAATAATTTATATTTAAGTCTGGTAAGAGGAAGGAACTTGCTTTGTGATGCTTTTCTTTTTTAAAATCTAAAAAGAATTCTACCAAGTAATGAAACTACTTTCTTATTATTTCATGCAATTCCAAAAGAGAAATCCTAAGCATGTTCTGAGCAATATGGCTACATTAATTACCTGTTCTCAGGGTGGGAATGTTGAATGGCAATTTAATTGAATATGAGTTCTAATATGTTTACTTAAAAAAAAAAGGGGGGGGAACAAAAAAGATGTCATAATTAAAAAAAAAAAAAGTTCCCATCAAGTCAATTCCGACTCATGGCGCCCCCATGTGCTCCATAAGCTGATTTTTCAGAAGCAGATCATCAGGCCTTTCTTCCAAGGTGCCTCTGGGTGGATCTTTTGATTAGCAGCCTAGCAAGTTAACCATCTGCACACATAATTTACTCATATTCACATCTTATTCTGCAGCAAAACCATCTAACAAAGATCAGCATATTCACCAGGCCCCTACCGAAAGCAACAATTAACAATGGTCAGAACCCTAGCACTTCACTTTAAAATGGCTGTCAAACCCAACCTAACATTTCTCCTTGACCTACATTTATATGTCACGCTTCCAGAAACATACCCTCATCAAAGAATTCTGTTTAAATTTAAAATTAACCTTTTCTTTACCTCAGTAAAATGGAAATAAATTACCGACACTATCTCATAGTGGTATCTGAGGATCAATTAGGTTGGAGAATACAAAAGCATTTCATAAAATGTAAAGCACAATTTAAAAAAGTTAAGTTACTATTATAAAAATTAGTAACAAGTACAGGCTCTTGAAATCTGGAAAGAAAAAAAAAAACTTATAAAATCTGTAAATTTGTTAGTAAACATTTACCCAGCTGTATTACCAAATAAAATGTATTTTAGGGGATCTGACATATATGGATGGGTTTTGGCTTTAATTTTTTTTGTCCCTAAAAAAAGTAATACATTTAAATAGTTCAAAAATAAAGTTGAAATAAAACGGTAGGTAATGAGGAAGTCTCATTTTACAGGCAGGTTTTTATTTAATTTCAGATGTAAAGAATAGGTCCAAATTTTTCTAACATTTAAATCACATGTGTTCATTTACAGCTAAGCAGTAATTTTACAAAACACAAATTATAAGAATCAAATTACAATGCTGTGTCAATTTCCAGATTCCCCATGCCACAAAAGTGAGAAATAACACTATCAAAACTTTTTCTGGAAAAAAAAAAAAAAAAAAAAAAAACTTTTTCTAACAACTAGGAGTTTGTCGGTGAAATCTGCCTAATACCGAAAGCGTTATGTCCACTGTCCAACACAATGTCAGTACTTAGTTACTGTTTCCTTACCCTCCTGATGATTCCGTGTTTTGCTGTCCCTGGTTATTATAAGATTGCTGGCCATAAGAACTCTGCTTTTGATTCTCATAACCACTGTAGGACTGTGAATAACCTAAAGATTAGATGGGTATACCATTTAGTGAGGGTTCTGATTTTTAAATCTCTAAAATAGCAAATTTAACAAACCAGTCCAACCTGATTGGTTCTGTCCATAACCGGAGTAGCTGCCATAGTTCTGTCCATATGAGGAATCAGTCGTTTGCCCATAGCCAGAATAGCTCTGAAATTTAGGTAGATACTCAAATTTCATCACCTACTTAAGATAAAAGCAACTATTTATGAAGAAGGTAGTTTATATTTCAACCTACTTGTGGTGTCTGTCCATAGCCTTGGTTGCCTTGATTTCCATAGGAAGAATAACTGTAAAAGAAACATGCAATACTTGAAAGAAATATGCCAAAATTTAAAAGTGTAAATGAAAAATTCTACCTTCATTTTCAACTTTCGACTCAAATACCACCTTTCCTGAGAAACTCACAATTTGCATGTCTCTTAGAGTCTAAATTGAAAAAGCTGACTATTATAGGCATAAATGAAGTCATTTCAGGACTTCTTGAATGCCAAACAAATACCAAAGGTTTTCCTTTAGCAATCTCCCAAAAATAAAATACTCGAGCTAGAAAATCCCGAGAGAATTATGCTTACAACACGGCAAGGCCCATAAAAATATCTAAAGCAAAAAAATGACTTTTCAAGTTAGCACTTTAATCAATTTAACTACCAATTTTGACAGATTACTTCTATCACTGCCTTAGTTACGTCTGTCTTTAACTTCCTAGAAAAAGCAGTGACATTAAAAGTCTAGTTTAATGCCTCAGTAATTACTGGCATGTACATCTTCAGAGTCCACTTATCAAGAATGAAACTATATTGTATCTCCAGTGTTGTTGCAGAGCCTGGCACATAGGAGTTCCATTAAGTAGTTACTGACTGAATGAATGAATAAATGCACCTTCCTAAGATCTGAATTCTCTTTAATTTTATAGCATGTAAGTTCTAAAAAATCAGAAACAAACCTTCTGGATACATACTACGACTTTCTAATATCCAAAAACAATAAATAAACCATTTATTTGGAAAAAAAAAAGCTTATTTTAGTTACTGGGTACTAACAGAATTCTTTAACTTTTAAAAATATATTTCATGAACACATTTGATAGATGCCTACTATGCGGTTAGCACTAGCCTCTGAGAATAAAAAAATGAAATTAGTTTTGTTTGCATAACGCTCAAAAATCTTATGATAAAGGATATCTGAGATGCTATATTCTGATTATCTCCCACTGAGCTGCAAAACATTCACGTTAAGCTGAAGGCTATATTTCTGGTAGGCAAAAGAAGCCTAGTGGATGCCTGCATTCACAAAAGAAAAAAAGACTTTTCTTTTTATTGTGAGCATGGTAAGAATTTTTCCAAAGATGTCAAATGTTTCTATTTATAGTACTTCAAAAAAAAATCTGCTCTGAAAGAAACACATTAGCATATTATATACCATCAAAACATGAAGTATTTTTAAGAACTTACTACAGTTCATCTACTTAAACTCCTTTAATAATTATATTTCTTCTAAGAAATTTCCCAAAGAAAACAATCTTTATATTACCTATAAGATTTATTTTAATCTCTAGGGAACATCTGTATTTATTAATGTAAACAACCTTAAAAAAAAAAAAAAAGACAAAAAAATTTTTTCAGCACATATTTATATAGGCAAACTTCCTTTCCCCAGTTAAGAACTATCATCTCTTAAGGCATTCGGATATCAAGTCTCAAGAGGGAAACATGACTAAATTCACTTTTTTCTCAGTTCCACCCTTTCACAGTATTATTAAATATATGTATACTTTACCTTTGCTGCTCACCCCCAGACTGACCATAACTTCCAGAATCTAAAACACATAAAAAGAATTTTTAACCTTATTTAAATTATGCTTCCCTCCAAGGCTAACTTCAGCTTTTCTAGATAAAATACAAGAAAATGTCACCAAAACTGCAGAAAGGAAAACCAAGAATTAAAAAAAAAGTGCAAAGAAAAACCTGTACATATAGTATTTGCTTTTTACAGTAATTAAGTCTTTGAAAACTATTATTCTATAAATGTGTGCTAATGGTCATAAGAACCAAGTGAACAACTGTGAAACAATCAGTGAAAATCGATTTCACAAAAAACTCTAACCCTCAAAAGTATAAAGCTGTATTACCTTTGTATGTTAAAACTACCCAGAACCAAAAGGGGGAAGACATGAACTCTAACAAGTGTTAAATATAAATCCCAGGATTATATTTACTTGCATTATCTCACCCATACCCTGCATGCTACTCCTCTATATTGGACTGCATTGCTTGTCAGCAGCAACAAAAGGATCTCCCAAAGACTTGATAAAAGTAGCTGAGTTGGTTGTTTAACTCTAATTTTACCAAGCTTTCAGGGACTCAGACAACTGGCCTAGCAAGTTAGCAATACCTGCTTCTAAATTTCATTTTGGCAATAAAAACTACCAAGGAAGGCATAAATTGATATTAATATGCACCCAGAAATAAAAGAAAAACTAATTCGAACTATGGTTTTCAACACTTCAAGATGTCAGTCATATCAATTTTTAAAGATGCTTTATCCTCTTTAGGTTTCTACTCAGTCAAATGAATGGTCTAAGTTTACTTGTGATGAATGAATAATTTCGTATCAAATACTCTTGCAATTATAAAAACTGACTGCCTTCTGAAAGCTACAAACTGCTTATGATTAGACCCAACCTCACCCAATGTGAAACAAAACACTTGGCGAACAGTTTTGAAAACCTACCAAAAATCAAATTAAATCAGTGACTTTTTCATTCAGTTCATATAAAGCTACAATGAGAACACTGCCATTGGCTGTGTAAGTACGTGACATCAAATTTGCCACTTTTCTGCAGTACGGTAAAAATCTCCAATCAGACTGAATGAGTAATTTTTTTAAATCCCTGACTTTGAGACTACTAAAAGAAATTCGACACAAACTACTTCTTCTATGAATGTGGAGAAAGGCGTAAGGTTACCTGAAATGAAAAAGAAAAAACTCCATCACTGCCATACTCATCATAATAAAATGACTGTAGAATTGGAGCTAATAACCAAATATGAAAAAGATGCTGAATCTAATTGGACCATAGATTAGCTGCATCCATCAAATGAAAAAAATTAGAGAGTCACCCAAATCAGAGACTGAAAACAGTTTTGGGGCGGGAGGCAGAATTGTGTAAGAATAAAACTTAAGTACTCAGTGGATATATAAGCCTTAGGCACTAACATGGGCTTTCCCAATGGCACAGCAGTCTCTTAAGATCTCAGCTTATTTCCCTTTAGCTCAGGTAAAACTAACCTAGATGCACCTAGGTCATGTGACCCTATCTCAAATCTGATAGGTACTATGGTTCTTAACCTTAACCCAAGAAGCAATGGTGGCACTAAGAGCTCTGCTGCTAACTGAAAGGTCCGAGGTTCAAACCCACCCAGCAGCTTCACAGGAGAAAAGACCTGGAGATCTGCTCCCCTAGATTTACAGCCTAGGATACCACATGCGGCAGGTTTACTCTGTCTTATAGGGTCACTTATAGGCACACAACCACCTTAATCCAGCCCTCCTGAATTGTAAATCTGACTCCTTCAGTTTGCCAACTTTAAAACTTGGGAAGATATAGAAATAAGCATACTGACAAGTCTGGACCTTAATATGCTTTTATCACGTGCAGATGTTTTTATACTCATCAGAGAAAACCAGTTTGTACCCGTTATCTAAGACATTTCAAACAATTGTTCATTTATGAGAACACCTGACACTTGTGCCTTGTGACTGGCCCATTATTTAGAAGCGCTTTTAAATTTCCAAATGTGTAGTGTTTTTTTGTTTTTGGTTTCTATCTCATTGCTGGCCAAAAATGTATTTTCTGTACTATCCTTTGGTATCTGTTAGGATTTGCTGGGTTTTTTTTTTAACTCGCCCTCCCCCTTGGTAAACATTTACAGTAAAACCTATGAAAGCCGGAATCTATGTCAGGCGCAAACTTGTCAGAGAAGGAAAACTCAAATATTTTCCACCAAAACAAGCGATAGAAAAGTGGTAAGACTGCACTGTCACAGGCAGAAAACTTGCGAGACCCAGAAAAACAAGGCAGTCCTGTCGAGTTCCAGCTCTCACAGGTTTCACTGTACTTTTATAAATGTCTCTTAAGTGCTTGGAAAGAATTGTGTTCTGGTGAGCCCATCTTGTTAAATCTGTAAGATCATGCTCATTAGCTATTATCATTCATATTCTTCCTAATACATGGTCTACCTGACGTATTACTCAGAGAAGTGCTTAAAATTTCTCCTTCTTGACTAGAGATTTGTCACTTTCTTCTTATAATTATCTTGTTGCTTTCTACATTTTGAGGCTATGCTGTCAGGTACATAAAAGTACAGACTTTTTGTATCTTCCTGGTGAATTTCTTTTTAACATTACATGAAGACTCTTATCACTAAAAATGCCCAAACTTTTGACTGGTAACATAACTTAAAGACAATCTTCCTTTAGGTTTGTATTTGCCTGGTTCAATCTTTTTCCATCTCTTTATACTTTGAATATTTCTTGTTCTTATGTTTTAGTTATGTCACTTATGAATGGCAGTAGAGATCACTTTTTCCCAATATGAAAACTTCTGCCTTTTAACTGATGTTTTAGTACTTTTACATTCACTATTTTTTTATTTCTATTTTCTCATATTGGACTTTCTACTTCCTGTGGGTTTTTCCTCTTCTAACTCCTTTCCTGCTTTCTGGCAGACTTTCTTTACTCCCTTTTTTTCCTTTCTACTGCTTTGGAAGTTATACATTCAATTTCTGTTCCTTTAATAAGTCACCACTCATGATTATGTTCAGTTTATAACATGGATTTTTGACAAAGTTCAAAATTATCTTTAACCTGAAGACCCTAGTGATCCAATGACACACTGGTTAAGCGTTCAACTGCTAATCAAAAGGTCGGCAGTTTGAATCCACCAGCCACTCCTTGGAAACCCTATGGGGCAGTCCTACCCTGTCCTATAGTCACTGTGAGTCAGAATCAACAAAACAGGTTTGGTTTTTTTTTTTTTTTTTTTAGTAATCCAATACCAATCACGTCTTTCATCTACTAATTTGGTTCCACCTCTTTTTTAATCTCTAAACTTAATCATCTTTATTTCCACTGTTCTATGCAGTATTTGCTTTTTATTTCCATGTTTCCTTCCCTGTGTTGTTTCTGCTTCCATCCCTCCCTTTTGGATTTAATTTCCTTTTAGTTCTTTCAGTAAAGGCCTGAATGGTATTCTTAAAATTTCTGAATCACATATCTAGATATTTATCTAGGTACAAAATTCCAGATCAGTGGTTATTTTCCCTCTAGACTCAGAGATCATTTGTTTTCTGCCTTCTTATAACTGTCAGAAAGCTATCAGTCTTACTGTCGATCCTTTTAACCCTCTTGTACGTTAATGAAATTTCATAATCTGCAGTTTCACATCAATATGTCTGAGTTTATTTTTACTGTTTGAGACTGATGCTTGATTGAAAAGATTCATCTTTCAATAATCCTGCAAAATTCTCAACTACCTCTCTATTGATTTTCCATTTTCTCCTGCTGGAACTCATTAGATGACAGGACTTTCCAATCTATGTCCCATGTTTCTTAATCTTTCTGAATTGAATTCTGGGTAATCAGATCACATGTATCTACCACTTCACTAACTTCTGCTAGGTCCATCTGCTATTCAACATATCCACTTTTTCCATTTCTACAAGTTATTACTAGTTCTTTTTCAAAACCATGTGGTCTTTTTTTGGTAACATCTTGGTTTTAAGGTTGATTCCTTCTTTCAGGTTTTTTTTTTTTTTTTTTAAATTTTAAACAGAGAACATTCTTTTTCAGATTATTAGAGGTACTAAATCCTGTTTGTCACTTTCATTTCGGTAAATTGTTTCCTAGAGTTCTGCAATTTCTTACTGTGTCCTAGGTTTTGAGAATTTCCTCAGAAAAGGTTTTTCATTTGTTTCTGCCAGGAACCCAAGGGTAGTATTGCCCAGTACTAATTTTTGGGTTAATTTCTTGGCTTTAAGGTTTCCTGGACCACAAAAGTAGCTTAAATGTACATCCAAATTGTGTGAGGTACAGGTTCCAGGTTATAAATTCTCAAGAAAGACTTTTTTTCACTCAGAGCCCAGGCTTCCTTGTAACTTCTCATGCTGGTAGGTTTTTTCTAGTTCATTCTTTTACTGAAGGTACAGTACTTCAAACATCCAGGTTTTACATAAGGATCTCAGTTCCCACTACCAGGCTCTAATGGTCTCAAGGCTTCATCTCCTGTCCTTACATAGCTGGCATTAAAACCCAAGTCTCTAAATGATGAGGTCTACACTCTCCTTCCAGGCCAGCCACAAAGTTAGCTCTATACTTACCATGCTGCTTCCTACTTTGTTTCTGGCATCTGAGGCTTTCCCTTCCTTTTTTCTAAGTCCTTGCTTTTTTAAATGTTTGGTGATGGAGAATTTTCCAGTTATCTTGGTCTTCCATATTACCAAAATGAAAAGTATCTTGACCTTGTGGTTTTTATATAACTTATATTATTAGACTTGTGATTTTCATTTGAAAGAGGTAGATAATTCACATTTGTAAACAGTTTTAGACTGAAAGTCTGACTTACAATATTTACAGTTTTGATTTATGTATTGATTACTTAAACAAGTTTTGTAAGTCTAACTGTCATGCATTTGGAGTGTTTGAGTCAATTTGATATATTAAATTTATAAGCATAGTTCAGAATGTTTAAAAGATTTAACTAAGCTTGTTAATGGCATTAGTTAAAAGGAGTTTACTGTTAAATTTATTAATTGAACATTCATCAAAGAACAAAAACACTATACGAAGTCGAAAGTATTATTTTTACACACATTACAAAATGTATAGAGTATAACAAGACTAAGTAAACAGATTCTAGCTTCAGTAAACTGAATGTTAATATAGAAACAAGAAACTATTAGGTAGCTCTTTTCACACATGAAAGTCAATCTCAATGTTAAAAAAGAAAAATCAAAGTACAAAATGACAAATATCTCGTCTGGTAATTTGAAGATCAGTACTAATGGGTAAAACAGCTCAAAAATGATATACTGAAAAGCCTAAATTTTACACATGGTAAACCCTAAAAGTTAATTCGCCATTTAAGTAAAAACTACAATGTTTTATTTTAAATAAAAAATGCTTTAACATAAAACATTGTTTTATACCAAAACAGTAGTTAAGTTAAAAATCAAGACAGGCCGAAAGTTTTTAATGACCGCTGTATCCACTGAAACTTGGTAAATTTCATGAGAGCATGTTTTTTGTTTTTTTAACCATGGACAGGTTACACATCCTCCTGAAAACGTACTTCTGTGAGCTTTACCAGCCTTCATTTCAAATGATGCACCTAATAAAATGTGTTGTACCACTGTCTACTTTGGGGTAAGAAATTCTATCTTGTAGGAGCAAGGATTAAACATATTCAAAGGAGCAAGAAGTAAACTCAGTGCAGCTATAGCCTCCTAGACCAGGTAGATGGGTCCCCAAAAGAGATCAATATTCTGTTTCTGTATATCAATATTAATCTAACGAATGTATCATGTATATCATTCTCGTCTCCAATCATTTTTGCTAATTTGGACTCTTAACCTGCTGCTTCCTTTTTGTCACACGTTTGCATCCTTATGCAAGACTGGGTTGCTACTTTTTAAAAAAAATATTAACAGGTTCGCCCTTTAAATGAAAAATACAAGATTCTGCAGCAGGCATACTTTCGCCCCAACTATATGGCTTCTGGAAAATGTTCTGCTTTTCCACCGGAAAAGTGACATCTAACTCTCGTAATGGTTTCTACCAAGTGGGCACCTGGGTTTTTGCAGCCAGTGATGTGATGTAGCCCAACAAGAGAAGCCCTTGTGCGGTCAGCTAGGACTGCTAAATGAAGAGAACATCCACCTTCCAGACTTTGCATTGTTTTAGCACGATCTAAACTTGCTGTCCTGAAGAAACTAATGCCTCCTTTTCTCTTACACAACGGGTGGCCCCTGCCAATTTGACTACCTCGTGGGAAAAAGACTGCTTTCCTTTAGTAAGTTTTAAGGGAAATGCCACATGTACCTGCTGAAACCCATCAATAACAGAAAAGGGCTCATTTTCACGCTCTTGCAGGAGGCCAACTGGAGGGGGGAGGGGAAATGGCGGTGGGGGGTGTGTGTGAAAAGAAAGCTGAATTATATACAAACGCCCCCAACTCGAACCCAGGAGGCTAGTGCAAAGGGAATAAATACGATCTCATACAAAGCAACGTCCTTCGAAAGGGCTCCCAGAGCGTCAAGACCCCCACCTGATGAATGGGTGAGTCAGGAAGGCCCAGCTTCACTTCACGGATAGGGAAACAGAGGTACGAGGCGACGAGATGACTGGCCCGAGGCCTCGCTGAAAGATCGGAGGCGGAGCAGAGAACCAGAAGCACCGATTCTCTCAGGCTGATGCTCTAATCACAGCACCCCCCGCCCCCACGATGGGGTAGACTGCCTCTGCCCCCCCCGACTCACACACACCCTCCCCCGGGAGCGGGTCGTCTCCTCAGGTTCCAAGGACAGGGCCAAGATACGGATTTGCAGACCGAGAGCCGTAATTTGCAGACCGAGAGCGTTGGGATCGCGTGTCCCTCCAGTTCAACATGGCGGCGGCCGCGGCCGCCCCCCCACCCCAAGCCTCCCTCTGGGCCGGGGGCGTTCCCTTGGGGCCCTCTGGTGGGCTGGAAGACGGCCCAACCCAGCCAGGGGCCTTCTGGCTTCTGCTGCTGCTCACTGAAGGAGTCACCTACCCGACATGACTAACGGCCGCGGCGCAGAGCCCCCAAAGCCCGCCGAGAACAAGGAATACAAGAGCCAGGCGGCGCGGCGGCCGGAGCTGTACTGAGTGCGGCGCGGCCGGCCGAGTCCGACTGCGGGGCCTCGGCAGCCAATCAGAGGGCAGAGGGCTATACCACAGCGCCAGGCCAAGAGGGGTGACACCTATACTAGTATTGGCCTCTGAACCCTGAGGACTTCATAATCCCTCTTTGTTCTCCCCTCCGCGAATGGTACCATTATTGAGAGGGAATTGAGAAGAGAAAATACCAATGCGGCTACTAGGATGGGGGAGGAAGCCAAGCCTACTCACTCCGGCCTAATTACAATCCTGTTTCTCACTTTATTGGGTCTGACAGAGTTCGAAGTTAGGCAGCGACAGAGGAGGGACCTTATAAAAACAGGCTAATGATTGGGAAAGACCTTTCTCCCCCCCTAAATTTTGAATGGTATGCCCTAGTTGGCTCCGCTTTTACTGCAGAGAGCTTGAGCCACCTGGGGGCGTTCGGAGTCGATGAGCTCTGGGACTTAAGAGTCGTGACGAGCTTGGGTAACTTACTCTCTGCCGATTTGTTGTAACTGACTTGTCAAGGGAAAAAAATAAAAGATTACAAAGTGATACCGGAACAAAACTATGCATTAAAACAAAATCACAAACACACACAATACCTGACCCTGAGAAGGTGGTTGGGGGGTGGGGGCACAAGCTTTAGTTTTCAATGCTATAAAAATAGCTAACTCTAATTGTCCGGCGCCTTCCATCTCATTTAATTCTCACAACAGGCTAATGAAATACCAGTCCCATGTTACTGATGAGAAAACAGAATCACTTGCCCTAGGTCACACTGCTAGTAAATGGCCAAGGTGGAATTCGAACCCCGGTAGCCCAACACCATTGCATGTGGGCTTAACCGTTATGCCGCACCGCCTACCAAAGACAAAATCAAACCCGTTACAGCGGAGTCGATTTTGACTCATGCCGACCCCATGTGTTACAGAGTAGAACTGCTCCACAGAGTTTCCTTGGCTGTAATCTTTATGGAAGTAGATTGCCAGGTCTTCCTTTCGCTTCCAGTGGCCTAAACTCTAGAGTATGAGATGGGGCTGTGAACGCTCAGAAAGTGCAGGACATTTTCGCAGAGGGTGCTGTAACATCTGAGCCAAACCCTAGGTAAATGTGCAGAAGCTAACCAAGTGAGTAGTAGGGAAAAGAGCTTTCCAGACTAGCGTAGAACAAGTAATTCAAAGTGTTTGGAGTTTACCTGTCAGGAGAGAGTGGTAGGAGATGAAGTCAGGAAAGTAGGGGGATAAAGCTGAGGCCTTAAGAAGTACTTAAAAGTTTCTGCTTTATCCTGAAGGCACTCACTAGAGAATTTTAAAGAATTTAAGATCAGATTTGCATATTCAGGCTGCAGTGTGAAGAATGCATGGCAGTAAGAGGTGCGTAGAAGCAGGGACACCAATTAGATGGCCAATGTAATAATTCTGGTGAAAGATCATAGTGGCCTGAACTTAGATAATAGCCATGGAGATGGAGGTAAGTAAAGAGATCTGGGGGTACTTAGTCTGTAGACTGGACAAGACCTGGCAACCAATTCAGGTAGAACAAGTTAGGGAAGACAGAAGAATCTGGGATGAATTCTAGGTTTTCCACTTAGACAAGCAAGCAGATGGTGGTGTCTAGGGAAGAGGAGGAGGGGCAGGTTGGGGTGGAGGTAGAGGGGTAAGTTCAGAATTAATGCCTTCAGGTTAGAAAAAAAGCATGAGGTCATCTCTTCTGGTTACACTAGCAGTAATTGTGCCCTTAACTCTAGGTAAGAAGGTCACAGAGCCTTCTAAACAGGTCTAAACAAGCAAGGTTAAAGGGATAGAAATTCTTTCAGAACTGAAAACCATTTAGTATATCATTATACAGACGAAAGCAACTCAGAGGCGGAAGATGGGCCGGAGAGAATTAGGTTGGGAGGGAGGGCTCACAGTTCTTCTTTTAAGAATATTTTAAAAGAAAGAAATATGGAAAGTGTTGCCCATCATCAACTCCTTGAGTGTGTACCTCCGTCCGTTCATTCACCCTTCACTCAGCTGCCATCTCCTGAAGTCTACTATGTGTCAGGCCCTGGGAGCTCCTGGAGATTGAAAAAAATAGGAAGCACAGCCCCTGCCCTCCAGAAACTGCAGTCTCATAACAGGGACAGTACAAACCTGTGATTCCAATCAGCTGGATGTGCTAAGAGTGGAGGATGCAGAGGGCACTCTGGAACACAGAGGAAGGGCATCTAACCCACATGAGGGGTGGAGGGGTGTTAAAGAAGGCTTACTGCAGGAGGTGCCTCCTGAACTGCGCTTTGGAGAGAGAGCAGGAATTAGCCCATACCAAACCCATTGCCACTGAGTAGATTCCAACTCATAGTAATCCTACAAGACAGAATAGAACTGCCCGTTAGGGTTTCCAAGGAGCGGCTGGTGGATTCAAACTACCGACCTTTTGGTTAGCAGCAGAGCTCTCAACCACAGAGCCACCAGAGCTCCCGGAATTAGCCAGAGGTTGTATATCAAGAATGGTATGCTCTGGGGAGAGAGCTAAGTTCTGGGAATAACAAATGGTTCAGTCTGGCTCGTCTGTGGAGTTGCAAGGATGGGGAATGGTGATAAATGGAGTGAAAAAAGTAAGCAGAAACCAGAGCCTGAGTAACCTTTCATGCCCTGCTGAGGAATTTGGACATTACATCAAAAGCAATGGGGAATTTCTGAGGAATCTAACCAAGAGAGTGACATTATCAGTTTTCTATATCCATTATCTCCTTTAATCTTCTGGACAGCCTTGTGAAACAGGTATTGTTGTCATCCATATTCTGTAGACGAGAACATTGAGGCTCGAAGAGGTGAAATTCTTAACCAATTTCACATAACCAATTATGGACAGAAGCAGACCTCACATCCAGGCCTTTGGACCAAGCCCACCATTCCTTTCGCAGTGTCGCCCAGTGGTCTTCCAAACTTGAAACAGAAAACTTCTGCCAGGTCTGCGCTGCTCTGGGGCTTCTTTCCAAGTGTCCTTCCTTACCACGGACTGACTCACAAATTGGCTCCAGTACCCTCCCCACCTTCCAGGCTTTGAAACCAGTTGCCGTAGAGTTGATTCCGACTCATGGCAACCCCATGCATGTCAGAGTAGAACTATGCTTCATAGGGTTTTCAATGGCCGATTTTTTCGAAGTAGAGCACCAGACCTTTCTTCTGAGGCACCTCTGGGTGGACTCCAATGTTTTGGTTAGCAGCCAAGTGTGTGAACCTTTTGCACCACCCGGGAACTCCTTCCAGGCTTTTGCCTGGGGATCATTCCTTTTAGTCTATTACCTGCAACAAATGTTTAGTCTTCACCCAGTCATTCTTCATGCTGTGGAATGATTTTCCTCCCTCTACTCCCACTATCCTGGCCTCAATCTGCATTTTTTAAGGAAGACACAGGTACCTTTTCCACAGCACCTTTAGCAGGATGTATATCTGGGAAGATCTCTTGGTACTGGGCCTGCTGGCCCATGACCCATTCCTCACCTCCTCACGTGGGGAGCTGACCGCTCAGCCTGCTTTTCAGTATCAGAAACTGTCTTGTCGAGTAGCTTCCAGCAAGAATTGGCCAATTCGAGGACTGGGTAGCCCGCAGTCATTTAGGTCATTTACAAGCAGCTCTCCCCCTCCCCCATTTTACCCAACCCCCCACCCCTATGTTAGAGCCTCAGAATAGTCAGAGGCTCATTCTCTATGAAGACTGGAGGAGCATCAGAGCTCCCAGGAGGCCTGGGAAATTAGCTAGTAGAAGAAAGGAAGAAGCGGGGGTCGTTTCTCTCCTTCTCTGGCTCAGGGTGTGTGGCAGGCAGCAGCTGTCTTCTCTCTAGTTCCATCTTCCACTGGTGGCCTTGCCTCCTGGATTCCAGTAAACTCCCTCTTCCGTTGTCCTTCCAGCCTATGGCTTGCTATTATTTCTGGGTTGCTTCTGTCTCCTTCTTCCTCCATTGATGTAGGACCTTGTAGAACATTGTAAGGACTATGAATTTACGCAGAGTAGGGAAACCATTAAAATCCAGTTGTCTTCAAGTCAATTTCGACTCATAGCACCCCATGTGCATCAAAGTAGAACTGTGCTCCATAGCTTATTCAATGGCTGATTTTTTGGAAGTAGATGGCCAAGCTATTTTCTGAGCTGCCTCTGGGTGGATTTGAACTTCTTTTAGTTAACAGATCAAGTGCTTTTAAACCATCCAGAGATTCCGGGTAAACCATTGTTATTGTGTGCCCTCGAGTTGATTCCAACTCATAGTGACCCTATAGGACAGAGTAGAACTGCCCCATAGGGTTTCCTAGGCTGTAGTCTTCACAGGAGCAGATGGCCAGGTCTTCTGTCCCTCAGAGGGACTTGTGAGTTCGAACTGCCGACCTTTTGGTTAGCAGCCAAGCACTTAACCATTGCACAACCAGGGCTCCTAGGTAAACCATTAAAAAAAAAAAAAAGAAAACCAAACCCATTGCCATCAGTCAATTCCGACTCATAGTGACTCTACAGGACACAGTAGAACTGCCCCATAGGGTTTCCAAGGAGCAGCTGGTGGATTTGAACTGCTGACCTTTTGTTTTTTTCTTTTTGAACCGCCGACCTTTTGGTTAGCAGCCTGAGCTCTCAACCACTGCGTCACTAGGGCTCCAGGCAAACCATTAGAGGGAGCCATTTGAGCAGAGGCCCTACATGATCCAGCCTGTTTTACCAGGACTGCTTTGACTGCTGTCTTGAGAATAGACCTTAGGGGCAAGAGTGGAAGAAGGGAGAGGTTATTGCTCAGACCAGAGTGAAAACCTGACCTCAGTGATTTTTTGCCTCTTTTAAAATCTTGTGGAATTCACAGTTGCACCGCATAATTCAAGGCTTAAGCACCTGATTAGAGGTCAATTTGTTCCCTGGTTGGTTTGCAAAATTCATCTCTGAATCCCCAGTACCTAGTACAGTGCCTGAAACAGTGATCACTAAAAAAAAAAAAAAAGAAAGAAAACAAACCAACCTTGGATTTAATGAATAAATAGAAAAATAAAGCAGAGTAGGGAGAGCATGACTTGGTCTCTGGCTTGTCTGTAAACTCAAGCTCCAAGACCTTATCTGGGACTTTTCTATGTCTCCCACGGGGCCCAGAGTAAGTGCTTGGTGAGTGTTTGCTGAAAGAATGACAGCCCACTTTGTGTTAGGTGCCACAGACAATATGTGGCCATCGTCACCCCTCCCCCCACACACATAGAGGCGTCCCTGGAGCTGTGCTCCTCCAACCTTCCTAGAGAGCAAGTCTCTGGTTCTCTGAGGCTCTGCCGAAGGGTGAGGCTACTTGTAAATGACCAGGCTACCCGGTCGTCTGACAGTGGCAGGCGCTTCCTGTTTGGGGTGGAAAGGAACCAGACACTTTCCTGTTAGCACGTCTTTTAAGCAAAGCAGCGGACACTGAGCAGGTCCTGGAGAGGCCTTTCAGGCCAGATGCCTGGCAGATAGACAGCCTTTATGTGGAAGGGAAGTGGGGCACAGCGCCAGACTGGCCAGGCTTTTATTGTGCTCCTTGCTAGTCCCTTGGGTCCTGGTGAGAGTGAAAAACAATCCAGAAGAGGCTGACGTCTTGCAAAACTGTAATGAGGGTTAGGGGAGAAGGGGCTGCTCTGAGCAAGAGAGCAGTGCCTGTAAGGAGGTGCTCGTGTGATTGCCCTGGAGCAAGCTTGTGTATGTCGTCTGGATGTGAGCTTGTGAATCTGTGTGCACAATACAGGAGTGTGTGCTTGTATCTGTGCACTCGATAGCCAGCATTTATAGGATTTACCAGTTATTCGTTGTCTAGCTTGCCCCATAGCAAAGTGGAGTAGCAGAATAGGCAGGAATGGTTTTTTTCTCCATTCTTAAAGTGATAGAAACTCAGAGAGGTTAGTTGACTTGCAATGGTCACACAGAGAATGAAAAAGTTGCGATTCAAATCCAGGCCTGTTTTGTCCGAAATTTCTTGCTGTGACGCAGTGGTTAAGAGCTCAGGCGGCTAAGTAAAAGGTCAGCAGTTTGAATCCACCAGTCGCTCCTTGGAAGCCCTATGGGGCAGTTTTACTCTGCCCTATAGGGTTGCTGGAGCCCTGGTGGCACAGTGGTCAAGAGCTATGGCTGTCCTGTAGGGTCACTATGAGTTGGAATTGACTCCATAGCAAAGGGGTATTTTTTTACACGTGTGTGTGTGTGTGTGTGTGTGTGTGTGTGTACAGAGGGCAGATAGGGAGGTGTACGTATGAATATGACCCACGTGGATGATATATGCATGCTCATATGTACTGGAGAGAGGAAATTTCTCTTCCAGAGGTAGAAGCAGTTGCTAGAAAGTCAAAGCTTCTGGAATTGAATCACAGCTAAAAATGCTCAGAGGCTAGGGTCAATAATGAATACAAATTATCATAGCGACAGTCTTCACAATTCTGGGAAAAGCCCCCTCTTCTGCTCTCCTAAAAAAATTTCATGTTCTTGTTATTCCCGTTAGAGCCCTGGAGGCACAGTGGTTAAGAGCTCAGCTGCTAACCAAAAGGTCAGCAGTTCAAATCCACCAGCCACTCCTTGGAAACCCTACGGGGCAGTTCTACTCTGTCCTATAGGGTCGCTTTGAGTTGGAATCGACCCGAGGGCAATGGTATTTTTTTTTTTTTTTAATTCCTGTTATTGTAGCTTTTTGCGGTTGGTCATTCCATGAGTGCCTTTCTCCGAAACCCAGAATTTCTTCTGATAACATCTACTTTGTGTTCTGCACACTTCCTGGGGAGGAGGAAGGGGCAGAGACAAAGCTGATTGTTCCTCATATTATGAAGAGAGAAACTGAGGCCCAGAGGGACCTTGTCCAGGTTCACGTATCCTGCCTAATTTAAGGGGTCCTGGACAGGAAGATGACTCCCTGGCCAGCTGTTGCCTTCTGTCAGAGCAGCAGGAGTGGCCCAGGCAGCTTCCAGCCACTCCCCTGGGCAGGCAACCTGCCCAGGCCCAGGCATGAGTTCCATAGAACTCCTGCCTGCTCTTTTTTTTGGGGGGGGCGGGGGCGGGGAGAGGTACTGAGGATTTGGGGCCAGCCCTGGTGCAGTGAGGGGCAGGGAGGTGAAGCAGCTTTCTCTGAAGAGGTGTGGAGAGGTGTGCCAGCAGAGGTGGGTCAACCAAGCTAGGGAGGGAGGGAAGGAGAAAGGTGGACTAGAGTGATCTTCCTCTTGGACACTGGTATTTAGTATTTAGTGAGTCAGTAGGTGTGGAATGGGGTTCAGTGGTAGAATTCTCACTTTCCACGTGGGAGACCTGGGTTCAGTTCTGGCCAATACATCTCATATTGCAGCCACTACTCATCTGGCAGTGGAGTCTTGTGTTTTGCTATCATGCTGAACAGGTTTCAGTGGTGCTTCCGCTGGTTCCAGACTTAACAGACTGGGAGGAAAGGACTAGCAATCTATTTGTGAAAAATCAGCCCATGGAAACCCTATGGGTCACAACAGTCTAATTCCATTGTGCATGGGGTCACCATGAACCGGGGCTGATTTGACAAAAGCTAACAACAACAACAGGTCTGGAGTAAGGCTCAGGAAGCTGAATTTTTAACAAGCTCCTCCAAGTGAGTCCATGTGAGTAGCCCAAGGGCTACATTTTATAAGTTTGATTTGAATCAAGATAGTGTAGTATTTCAGGGCCAAAGATCTGGATTTATACCATCTGGGTTTGAACCCTGGCTCCGCCATTACTGGATTGGTGACCTTGGATAATGATACAATTTCTCTGTGCTTCAGTTTCCTCGTTTTTAAGTAAGGATGCTTATAATAGTAGCTTTCTCACAAGGAAGTTGCAAAGATTCAATGAAATAATTTAAGTAAAGCACGTAGCACAAACAACCAAAACCAAAACCCATCGCCATCAGTCAATTCCGACTCATGTCAACCCTACAGGACAGAGTGTAACTGTGCCATAAGGTTTCAAAGAGTCGGCTGGTGATTTCAAACTGCGAACCTTCTGGTTAGCAGCCAAGCTCTTCACCCCTGTGCCACCAGCGCTCCAGCACATACATGGTGTGTTTTAATAGCTCACAGTATTAATCTTGATTGTTTGTTCCAGCTCCCCATTCTCACCCTCATCTCTACACCCACCAGCAGAAGGAATAATGGTATTGGATCACCACAGAAACTTGTTACCACAGTGTTGTTTTGGATGTGGGTGATCTTTGGGCTATGCTTTGAGAATCCCTGCTCCAAAGCCATTCTCCTCCCCTCACTCTCCTGATACCCCTGCTGTGGACTGAGCCTCTTTCCAATAAGCCACAGTGCCTTTCTCATCTTCCTTTCTTCCTTGTATCTTCCTGCTATCCCCCCACCCCACCAACATGCACATGGCAAGCTGCCCTCCTCCCCACCCCATCCAAAGCTATTTGGCTCAGGACGTGTCCTGAAAAATAAAAACATATTGCAAGTCAGTTGTGGAGTTGAGCAGGCCCCCAGATTCTTGAAGAAGATCACAGAATTTGGTGCTCTGGACTTGTGGGTAAGCTTCGGAGGCAGAACGGAAGCAAGGCCTCTTGTTACTCAGGTTCTAAGCATGGAAAAATGCTGTCTTCCTTGGGAAATGGAGTCATTCTGCGCAAAGCTGTGGTTGAAGCCCAGGGTGGGTATGGGTGAAGAAAGCTCTGTTCTGCATAAATTCTTGCAGGCACTTCTAACCCTGGATGGCACTTTCAGGTGACCACAAGAAGGGACAGGGTGGCAGGAGGTGAGAATGGGATAAAATAATCCAACTAAGGACACAAAAGCAGAGGAGTCCACTTTCAAATACAGCAGTGGTGACAGTGTGCAAGATCCCAGGGACCAGGGCTAACCTGTGATGCAGAGAAAGATAGGGTCAGCTCTCTGGGTGGCCGAGTCTGTCTTGTCCCAGCCAGAATGGAGAACCCTGGGATGTGATGGAGGAAGGGTTGGAGAAATTCTGCCTGGAGAAAGAATTGGCAAACCTGGATTTGACTCCAGCTTGGCGCACCGACTTGGCCTTACCAACTGGTGCTCCTCAGCTCTCCCTTCCCTAAAGCAGGGCTATATCTTGCCTGCCAAAACCCACCTATGTGTCAAGGCCACCATATACCATGGAAACTTCTGACCCCTCCTCCCCCACTGTAGGGTTGCCAGACAAGATAGAATACACCTAGTAAAACTTAAATTTCAGATTAATTAACAATGCATAATATTTTAGTAAAAACATGTCCTAAATATTGCATGGCACATACTTATACCAAAAAAATTTACCACCAGTTGCTGTGGAGTGGATCCCAACTCATGGCAACCACGTGTGTGTCAGAGTAGAATTGTGCTCCATAAAGTTTTCAATGGCTGATTTTTCAGAAATAGATTGCCAGGCCTTAATTCTGAGGTGCCTCTGGGTGGAGTCCAAATTCCAACCTTTCAATTAGCAGCCCAGTGCATTAACTGTTTGCACCACTCAGGGGTTCCATACTAAAAAATTACAACTCGTTAAACTGATATTCAAGTTTAACGGTGTGTCCAGTATTTTTATTTGCTAAATCTAGTAACCCTACCCCACAACCCTTCAGAATTTCCTTCTCCCATGCCCACGGCAGGACTTTGATTGAATCTGCCTCCATTTCAATCTGCTCTGTCCTTCACTGAGAACCTTCCTTCTAATCTGCTCGGCTGAACTGAAGTTCTCTGAGGGCTGGGCCTTGCCCACCATCTCTGAGGCACCCTCCCAGGCAGGGACACTCCTTACAGATGTGCACAAGAGCACCTGCCCATAAGGGCTCCTGGATGGAGAAAGAAATCCATCCTTAATTCTACACCCTTAGAGGACCCCTGCCACAGGTATGCGAGACTGGAAAGGTGCCTTCTTCTTACTGATCTGCCCAGAGAAGCACCTGTTTTTAATTGGTCCACCTAAAAGAGTGCCTGTTTCTAATTGGTTCACCCAGGGGTGCCTCTTTTTCATTGGTTGGTGGGTGGGTGGGCGTGGCCTGTTTCCAATTAGTCCTCCCACAGGAATGCCAGTTTCTAAATTTACTCAAAAACCAAAACCAAGCTGTTGCCATGAAGTTGATTCGGACTCATAGCGGCCCTATAGGACAGAGTAGAACTGCCCCCTAGGGTTTCCAAAGAGCAGCTGGTGGATTTGAACTGTGGACCTTTTGCTTAGGAGCTGTAGATCTTAACCACTGCGGCCACCAAGACTTCAAATTTTCACAAAGAGGTGCCTTTGTTCAATTCTCCATCAGAGGTGGTGCCTTTTTCTAAATAGCACAAGATCATTCTGTGCACTACTGAGGCCCTGAGCCTTAGAATAAAAACACAGCATTACATTTGCTTAGCCCTTTATAGATTCAAAATTATTTTTACACACATTAACCTCTCTAATCCTCACAACAACTCCAAGAGATAGATAATCATTGTTTCATTTGCATTTTACAGATAATTGAGCTGAGGCTAGAAAAACAGCAACCTGCTGGCAGTTATTACGGTAGATAACAGAAACATCTTACTTTTGCTTAGTAAGAGTTTAACAAAGGCTTCCACATAAATCCTTTCATTCGACCCCTACAACGACTGTGTGGGATATACAAAGTTAGGCACATTACACTCATTTTCTTTTCATCTTCATGCAACTCTGGCAATAAATATCATTTGCTCTCATTTTATTGATGAGGACAGGGATGCTCCAAGTTGTTAAATCCTTTGCCAAAGGTCACACAGCTGCAACCTACCATTTATTAAGTCACCAGACTGAGACAGGCACCGTGCTCAGTTACTTACAGGCATTATTATCTTATTAAATCCTCGCTACAACCACATGATATTGGCATTCTTATTATCCCCATTCGCTGATGAGAAAAATGGGTTCAGAGACGGTGAGTGATTTTTCCAAGACCACACAGCTAGCAGGTGGCAAGCAGAATTCACACGGCTAGCAAGAAGCAGATCTGGAACTCAAACCCAGTTCTTTTGACGCCAGCCTAGGCCTCCTTCTCTTATACCCCAGGGTCTCGCTCCCTGCCTGCCTGGCTGAAACAATCAACGAACCCTCTTCATTGAAGTCTTTAGTAGCCACAAACACAAGGGGAGGGCCCTTCTTGCCACGCCCTTCCCAAAGAGATCCGGATCAACTGGAGGCGGCCGAGGGAACTAGTCCTCCGGGCGGTGGCAGACGCAGGGCAAGGCGGTACAGCCTGCCGAAGAAGTTCCAGGACCGTGGCGCGTTCCAGCAGCCGAGCGCGGTAGGTGGGGCCGGAGATCCGGACTCCCGCCCCCCGCCCCCCTCCCTCCGTCGTTCCCTCCCTCGGTCCCCGGCCTGCAGAGAGGCGGGCGGGCGCTGCCTCGGCTCGACGACCTCGGGCAGGCTCCCGGAGAAGCGGCCAGGAGTAGCAGCTCAGTGCGCGGACCTCGGGCGCCCGCGAAACCCGGGGATCTTCCCAGGACCGCGCGCTCTCCGCGCCGGGGCGGCGCGGAGCCGGCGCATTCCCCGACTCACCGGCACGGCTGACCGCCGGAGGGGTTCCCGGAGCGCGGGCCGCTGCGCGCAGCTACCCGCGCCCCCGCGCCCTGAGCCAAGATCCGCCGAGAGATGTCCGCACGCGTCGGCCTCCTGCTGCGCGCCCTACAGCTGCTGCTGTGGGGAGGCCTGGACACCGAGCCGACGGAGCCGGGAGGCAGGGAGTTGCGCATAGAGGCGGAGGTACCCGGGTGTGCGCGGGCGGAGAGGGGTCCGCGTGCTTGAGTGAGACTCGCCAGAACTTTACAGTCAGGCCATCCTGCCGTTCTATCTGAGCTCACAATCTGCGTTACCCTCCCCTCCTCTCCTTCCCTTTACACATGCACACAAAGGCCCTGGGACAGCATTCTCCCCCGGGCCAGGGCTAGGACCACACAGGCTCGGGGATCCACATTGATTGTCTAGGGTAGGGAGCAGCGACAAGACGGCAAAGACAAACTAGAGCTGAGAGGGAACCTCCTACCCCAGTTTGGCAAGGAGACACTGCCCCTCACCGCCTAAGCTGGGGAGGCTTGGCGTTCATTCATCGGATGCCCAAGACCTCCCCGAGCGTCAGACCAGACGCTGCGGAAGCTCCTCGATTGGTGAGGTGGAGAGGGTACTGCTTAGTGGCCTGGCACGAAGCACAAAAGTGCTCCTGGGTTTTGGACCAGGTTTCTGGCCAGCTCGGACAAGTCACTTGAACTACTTAGCACTAGTTTCTTCATCTGTAAACTGCGCAAGAGTAATATTACTCTCAAGAGTTGCTTTAAAGAGCTTTAAATAGTGTTGCAGGACTGAACTTGAGAAAAGGAGCCAGGGAGGAGGAGGTGAACCTTAAAGACTTCCCATTTCATTTTCTCCTTTGGACCCAACTGCTTCCTATAGGTTGCCCAAGGAGAACTTTTTGTGAGGTAGAGGTGGGTCAGTGTCCCTGGGTGGTGCAAACGGTTAAGCGTACGCTGCTAACCGGGAGGCTGACGGTTTGAATCCACCCAGAAGCTCCTGGGACGAAAGGCCTGGCGATATACTTCCAAAAAATTAGCCATTGAGAACCTTGTGAGGCACAGTTCTACTCTGACACACATGGAGTCACTGTGAGTTAGACAGCAATTGGTTTGGTGTTTTTTGTTTGTTTGGAGGGAGGGAGGTCTATTTTGTAGATAAAGGTGATTGTAATAATACAACAATATCATCATTTCTTTCTTTCCCAGAGAAGCATCTCAGTTTGTGTTCTTACCTCTTTTCAGCAATAGGACTGCTGAAAATCGTCTTCACTATTTTATGGAGAAGGGATGTGTCTTAGCCTGGTTTCTCTAGAGAAGCAAAACCAGTGAAGTGTATATATATGTATATATATCCATATATGTTTTATATATATATATATATAGAGAGAGAGAGAGAGAGAGAGAGGTTTATCTCAAGGAAACAGCTCATGTGGTTATAGAAGCTTGCAAGTCCCAAGTCCCTGGGTCAAGTGTTAGGCATCAGACTGGAGGCTTCTCCTGACTCATGTAGCTGCAGGGGCTGATGAATCGGCAGGTAAGACGGCAGGCTGCTAGCCCAAGTCCCAAGAACTGGAGGTCAGATGCTGATGAGCCAAATGTAGGATCCAGAGTAGAGCAAAAGCCAAGGAGCTTTGCCACAAAGTCCATATATATTGGATCCAGGCTACACCCCCAAGGAAACTCCCTTTCAACTGATTGGCTACTCACAGCAAATCCCATCATGGAGGTGATCACATTATATCAGACCTTATCATGGACGTGATTACATCATTATACGACTGACAAACCACTGAGAATCATGACCCATCCAAGTTGACACACAACCTTAACAATCACAGGATGTGAACAAGTTCCAAATTACAAAGCCCAGGGCTCTACCCTAAGACTCCTGCTCCCAAAGAAGTTCATTCCTACCCTAAAACAGCCGTCTGAGAGCTTCTGTCTGTATCTTTCCCCCCACTTCCCTCCCCTAGCTCATCTGAAGGATCATGCTGAATTTGGAAAGCCTGCAGAATGAGGAGGGTCCTCTCTGAAACTCTCACCCTTCTTCCATCAGACAGCTCCCGTCACCACTCTGGAATATTTGGAAATGACCCTCTTCAACAAGGGGATCCTCTCTCAAGCTCCTCCACTCTTTTCCCTTCCACGCACTGGTCTCTTGTTCTGTGTTCTTAGCTTTTGACTTTCAGGGAATCACTTTGTTTCTCTGGATTTAGAGTCTTACAACATCCAGTTCAGAATTCCCATGGCCCCAGGAGAAGGCTTCTGCCTACCAAGCGAAGTCTTGTTAAGAGTCCCACTCCCCTCCCCCCAAGTCCAGGTCCCAAGCAGTCCTTGGCAGGGGAACAGAGACAGTTATCTCTGCCGCCCATGCCTGTGGTGGCCCCAGATGGAGAGAGTTTCATCTTGGGGAGTGCTTGGGAAACTTAATATCTAGCAGATTCAGTCTCTCTCAGTCTATTTAACATAATTGGGGGAAGGATTTTTTTAAATCTGAGAACAAGAAATATTTTAAAAGCATAAAAAAAAAACTCTGGAAATGTGTAATGGGTGTGTATATGTTTCTGTATGCTTGTGCATGCACATGTGTGTATATATACATGCAGATTGGTGTGTGTTTATGTATATGTCTCTCAGTATGTGTTTCTGTATGTGGTTCATTGTATGGGCTTTGATGTCAGACAGATGTATATTCAAACCATGGGCAAATCATTTAACCTCTATGAATTTCAGTTTTCTTAGCTGTAAAATGGAGAGTAATAATGCCCATCTCACAAGATTGCCATGCAGTTTAATGGAGATAATGTATGTAAAATGCTCAGCACCACGCCTAGTGCATAGAAAGTCTATAAAAGGCAGCTGCAATCAGTGTTGTTATTATTATCTTTATTATTATTTTAGAGAACACAACTTCAGGTTCAAATTCTGGCTTGGTGGCTAGCTTTCCCACTGTAAACAACAATAACAGGACAAAATATGTAAGGCAGTTGTTTTCAGAATTGGACAACAGGCAGCACAGGACTGCAGTTCTTAAGAGAAGGTGTTGCAGTTCCTGTGGCTACATTACAAAGTACGCAAAAACTTAGTGAACAGAGAGTCCATCAGCCTGAGACCAGAAGAACTAGATGGTGCCTGGCTACCAAGAATGACTGCCTTGACAGGGAACACAACAGAGAGTCCCTGACAGAGCAGGAGAAAAGTGGGGTGCAGAGCTCAAATTCATGTAAAAAGACCAGACTTAATGGTCTGATTGAGACTAGGGGAACCCCAGAAGTCATGGCCCCCAGACTGTCTCTTAACCCAGAACTAAAACCATTCCCGAAGCCAACTCTTCAAATATTAGACTAGACTATAAAACATGAAATAATACTGCGAAGAGTGTGCTTTTTAGTTCAAGAAGATACACGAGACTAAATGGGCAGCTCCTGTCCAGAGGTGAGATGAGAAAGCAGAAAGGGATAGGAGCTGGTTGAATGGACACAGGAAATCCGGGGTGGAAAGGAGGAGTGTGCTGTCACATTATAGGGATAGCAGCTAGGGTCACATAACAATATGTGTATAAATTTTTGTATGAGAAACTAACTTCAGCTGTAAACTTTCACCTAAAGCCCCCCAAAATAGCTCAGTGAAGTAAAACAACCATTTATTATATTCACAGATTCTAGGGTTCAGAATTTTGAGGAGGGCACATTAGGGCAGTTTGTCTCTGCTGTACAATGTCTGGGGCTGGAATCATCAAAAGTCTGTTTATCACATATCTGGCAGTTGATGCTGGCTGTCAGCTAGGGGCCTCAGTTCTTTTCTATGTGGGACTTTCCACCTGGTCACTCCACATGGACTAGTTTGGGCTTCCTCACAGCATGGTGGCTGAGTTCCAAGGATGAGTGTTCCACCAGCCAGAAGTTTTTTGTTTTTTTTTTTTGTAACTTAGATTCAGAAGTCATATAGCATCACTTCCACTGTACTCCATAGACTGAGGCACTCACAAGCCCCCACCCAGGCTCAAGGGGAGGGAACATAAACCCCACCTTTTGGTGGGAGGAGTATTGAAGTAACATAGTAAGAACACCATGTGGAATAAGTGATATTGTTGTGGTCATTTCAGGAAATACAATCTGCCACAGAAGAGAAACTTACAAAGGAAGCCCCACAATCACCACAGCGCTATGCTCAGGGACATTTTCTTGAAAGCAGTGTAGGGAGCTAAGACTCCAAGCAAAGCACAGCAGCCCTGCTGAACTGAGTTGTCAGAAGTCAGAGCTAGTGAAGCAGCTGTAATCTGTGGAGCAGTACATCATAGAAGGAGCTCCACAGGAGGTTTCCATGAGCCTGTGTTGTGGTTCTCTGAAGTCCTTGGCTGAGGACTATCCTGGCATAGGTAAGTAGGACTACATGAGGCTTGCCAGAGAGCAGCTGTTAAAAGAATTGAGAGCAGAAAAAAAGTAGATCTTACTCTAGAGCATGGTCCTTACTCCTAAAGCATGACATTTCTGGTGTTTCAGATGGATGCCTGGGATGTTAACAAGTTTTGTTGTTTTTTTTTTTCCCCCACTCTGGTTGGTTCAAAACTCCAGCATCTTCCAGAACTGCTCAACTTCTAGAATAAGACCTACTTTTACAAAACTTAGAAGTGAATAAACATAAAATACTTTTTTCTCCATTTGTCATAATTTCCTTAAAAGACAGCTGAATGCTTAAAGTCAAATAATAACATTGTAAGTTGGGCTTTGCATGTAAAAGTATTTTATTAACCCAAAAGAATTTCATTACTCCAAAAGTAAAGGAGCAGAAGAGGAACAAAAAAACAGAAGGACAAATGGAAAGTGAATAATAAGATGTTACACTTAAACCTAAACATATTATCATATTAAATGTAAATGGAATAAATACTCCAATTAAAAAGTGGAGATTGTCAGACTAGATGAAAAAGCAATTCTGTGCTGTGTACAAAAGACACCTTTAAATATAAAGGCACAAAGGTTGAAGGTAGAAGAGAGGAAAAAGATATATCACACAAAAACTAATTATAAGAAAGCTAGCATAGCTATATCAAACAAAATAGACAAAAAGAAAAAGATTATTACCCTAGTTATAGAGGGGTATTTCATAGTAGTCAAAAAGGAAATTCAGCAGAAAGACATGACAAGCCTCAGGATGTGTGCTCTGTTTGCAGAGATTCAAAACACATGAAAGAAAAAGTGACAGAACTAAAGGAAGAAATAGAACTCCTCAATCTCAGTTGGAGATTTTTTTTTATATAGCTTTATTAAGATGAACAGTATAATCCACTCATTTAAAGCATACAATTCAAAGGTTTTTAATATATACACAGAGTTGTACAACCATAACCACAATCAATTTTAGAAGTTTTTCATCACCTCAAAAAGAAACCCTAAGAACTAGATGGTGCCCGGCTACCACTGTGACTGCTCTGACTGGGATCCCACAGAAGGTCATGGTTAGAGTGGGGAAAAAATGTAGAACAAAATTCAAATTCAGAAAAAGACCAGACTTACTGATCTGAGAGAGATTGTAGGAACCCACGAGACTGTGGCCCTTAGACACCCTTCTAACTTGGAGCTGAAGCCACTCCTGGAGATCATCTTTCAGCCGAATAATAGACAAGCCTATAAAATAGACAAAAACACACATGAGGAAAGTGTCCCTTAGAACAATCATCTGTATGAGACCAAAAGGGCAACATCGGCCCAAAAGCAAAGATGAGAAGGCAGGAAGAGGCAGGGAAACAGGAGGAATGGAAATGGGGAACTCATGGTGGTAATGGGGAGAGTTCTGACACATCGTAGGGATTGCAACCAACGTCATGGAACAATTTGTGTATAAACTATTGAATGGGAAGCTGATTTGCTCTGTAAACTTTCATCTAAAGCATAATAATAATACTAATGAAAGTATATCCTTTAGTTATCACCCCTAAGCCCCCCATATCCACTTACCTAAGCAACCTAAACAACCACTAATCTACTTTCTGTTTCTGTATACTCGCTTATTTTGGACATTTTATATAAATGGAATCATATAATACGTGGTCCTTTGTGACTGGGTAATTGGAGATTTTAACACCCTTTTCTCAGTAATGAATAGGACAAGTAGAAAAAAAATCAGTAAAGATACAGAAGACTTGAACAACACTGTCAACCATCTTAACTTAATTGATGTTTATAGAAAACTACACCCAAGAACTCTAGAATACACATTCTTTCCAAGTGTACGTGAATCATTTTCCAAGACAGATAAGATGCTGTGCCATAAAATAAGTCTCAATACACTTCAAAATTTGAAATCTTACAGATTATGTTCTCTGATGACATGGAATTAAATTAGAAATTAACAACAGTAAGATATCAAACTCCCCCAAATTGGAAATACACTTCTAAATTACCCATGAGTCAATGAAGAAATCACAAGGGAAACTAGAAAATGATTGAAATTGAAAAATAATGAAGACAAAACATGTCAACTTTTATGGTTCGCAGTTAAAGCAGTGCTTAGAATGAAATTTATAGCTTTAAATGCATGCATACACATTTCATCTGCCATGTGTATGTCTATCTATCTGAGTGTGTCTGTGTTCCCATCTCTGTGCATGTATTCCCGTGCCCTGTGTGCATGGCTGTATGTGTCCCCTGTGTGCACACAAAGTAATAAAGCTGATGGCCTTCCAGAGTGGGCTTTGTCTGGGAGGAGACTTGCTGCTTACAAGACTGCATTATGAACAAGTTCACTGTCGCTCACTTAGGAAAACTAGAGCAGCTCATAACACACAAGTGGGAGAAGCCTCCACTGCTGAGTTGCAAGATTGAGAGTTAATGAATGAAATCATCCCCTGGCCCCCTCCCGTTTCCAGCCAGACTCTGTGTTGTTCTCTGGTGACACAGACTGTCCCAAGAGATCTATCTACCATGGTTTGCTTGGACTTTCTTTAGAACAACCAGGCAGTTTTCCAGGGCCTGCTTCCCACTCAGTAGTCTCCGTAATCTGCACAACTACTCCCAAGGTAACAGTACAGCAAGGAGCTGGGCAGCCTGTTTCTCCAGGGAGACGTTGGAGCTTCTGTGGAGTGTCCACTCTCAGATGCAGTGTCTGTTTCTCATACCGTAGAGTCATTTATTTGAATTTTTGTGAGTCAGAAACCTGGGTGTGGAAGCTGTTCCCAAGAGCTCAGCTCAGTGACTCATGGCTCCAGGGTGAATAGAAGTGCAGAAGAGACTCTGGGGAATCTTAGAGGACCACAAGTTGGTGGAAAAGCAGTTGTTAAGCCAGTTGGAGAACCAAGAAAGTTAGCAAGAGCTGGGTGGTAGAAGCAGGAACAAAGAAGGGAGAGACTGCTGGACATTTTCTCCCTAATCCTAGCTTTGGTTAAGGCATTATTTTGTGCCCTGAAGTTGGCCCCACAAGCCTATTGAGGACCATACAGGTATATATAGTATCATTATTTGGCATTAGAAAAAGAGGTACAAGAGGGGATCTGGATGGGACTGGTCAGCTGATCTTTTCCATCTTCCTTAAAGACCAAAAATGAAAGAAGGAGCAGGAATTACAGCAAGAGGTATCTAGGTTACACCGGTCAGAACCTTTTGTGAATTGAACTAGGACTTTGTGAATATGAGACTAGGAACAAAGAAGGGGAAGAGGAGAGAAAGTCAGACAGAAGGGAAGGGGAAGCCTTTGCCCAAAATAAGAGAAAAGGGCTGAGCTGGTCCCGCTGCCCTGAAGTTTCATGAGCCCCTAGGAACCAGACAGTGAAAGCAAAACATCCTGGATGCAGGTGTTTGTCATTTTGAAGGGACATACTTCAGTCCTGTTGAATGCCTGTGGTTTTTTAGGCGACCTGTTTGGGGTGTGATGGGAGATGTGGTCCTAGTCCCTATTTGAAGGCTAGAGTTCACTGCATGAGCAACTTCTTCCCTTCTCTCTGCTCTGCCATTGGCCTGTCTTGTAGAGGGGACAGGAGGAATCAGCTAGAAACATCCCAGCTTTATCTTTTTCTAGGTCGAGGACCATCTCCGTGGTGAAGAGAGCAGCTTGGCCCCTGCTCCTTCAGTTTCAAAGCCTCTGAGCCACTTGTTTGAATGTGAAGTAAACCATCCTGGGATAGGTGTCAGAAGACTCCGGTTCAAGTGTTGGCTCTGCCACTCATTGGGAACCTTTGGCAAGACACAGCACCTCCCTGAAGGTCCCTGGGTGGTGCAAACTGTTTTCGCTCCACTACAAACCAAAAGGTTGGTGGCTTGAACTTACCCAGTGGCCCCATGGAAGGAAGGCCTTTGATCTGCTTCTGTAAAGATTACAGCCAAGAAAACCCTATGGAGCTCAGTTCTTCTCTGTAGCACCTGGGGTCACTATGAGTTGGAATTGACAGCTGTGGGTTTGGTTTTTTTGGTTGCACATCTCTGAGTCTTAACATCCTCATCTTTAAGATGGAGATAACAACAACCTGTTCTGCCTACGTTCTGTCAAGGTGTTTGGGAAGCTCAGAGAAGGTGTAATTCTTTTAAAATCTCTACAAATCAAGGGCTCACTGTGCTCCCAATAACCAGAAAAACATTTTTGTTTATAGAACATGCCAAGGCAGAACGCCAACTATCATTCCTTACATCTTGACTTGGCTAACCATGCTGAAGATATAGTTGAATGATAAGCACAGTCACAGGGGAGTCACTATGGAAAGAATAAAATTGTAATGAAACATTATATAATATGGAATAAGTCATAGGTAAAGCAACATGGTTTCTGCGTGAGCTTACCATTTTGCTATTTTTCAATTCTTGCGTTTGCTGCTGAAACTCTTGGATGCCCTCCCCTACCCTACCCCAAGACTGTGGAAGATGTCACAGCCACTCTGTGGACACAAGATGGGAGATGGCCCCTCCTAGATTCACCTACCAAAGGTCCCTTCAGCAATAAAGCTCTGTGGCTATAGGGGTAAAAATAACATTTTTTAAAAATTAAATACTGTCTTTTATTATTTTCTTTTTTTAAAATTGTGATTTAGTTCACAGAGCAAGTTTAGTTTATAGAGCAAATTAGTTTCTCATTAAACAGTTAATACACAAATTGTTTTGTGACATTGGTTGCCAACCCTGTGATGTGTCAACACTCTCCCCTTCTGCACCCCAGGTTCCCCATTTCCATTCGTCCAGTTTTCCTCTCCCTTCCTGCCTTCTCATCTTTGCTTTTGGGCTGATGTGCCCATTAGTCTCGTATACATGATTATAAACTATGAAGCATGTCCCTCACGTGTTATTGTTGGCCTATAGACCTGTCTAATCTTTGGTAGAAGGGTGAGCCTCAGGAGTGACTTCAGCACTGAGATAAAAGGGTGTCCAAGGGCCATACTCTCAGGGTTTCTCCAGTCTCTGTCAGACCAACAGGACTTGTCTTTTTTTTTTTTTTTTTTTTTGGTGAATTTGAACTTTGTTCTACAGTTTTCTCCCCTACTGTCCCAGACTGTCTATGGTGCTCCCTGCCAGAGCAGTAGATGGTGGTAACCGGGCACCATCTAGCTGAGCTGGGCTCCGTCTGGTGGAGACTCTGGTAGTTGTGGTCCATTAGTCCTATGGACTAATCTTTCCCTGTGTTTTTGATTTTCTTCATTCTCCTTTGCTCCAGCCAGCATGGTACCAGTAGATGTATCTTAGGTGGCCGTTCGCAGTCTTTTAAGACCCCAGTCGCTACTCACCACAGTCGGGTGTAGAACATTTTCTTTATAGACTATGTTATGCCAGTTGAGCTAGATGTCCTCTGAGACCATGGTCCCCAGCCCTCAGCTCAGTAGCTCAGTCTCTCAGGGCATTTGGATATATCTGTGAAGCTTCTATGACTTTGCCCTGGTAAAAAATAACATTTTTAATGGGACAGCAATCAGAGCCTTCCCACAGAATTTTCTTTTTGGATTTTTATGAGTTCCTGTGAGAAAAGTAAAGCAGTCGTCTTACCCCCATTTTATACACTAGGACACATACAGGTTGAGTAACTTTGCCATAGTTCATATAGTTAGTCACTAGCAGCAGCAAGGCTACAATAATAGAGCCGGAATGTATCTTAGGACTCTAATGGAAACTCTCATTTAAGAGAAGAGACTGAGGCCCAGAGAGGCACAGGACCTACAGTTAGCAGCAGCACCAGGTATAAAACTCAGGACTCCCAGTCCAGTGCTCTTCTCCTTACAGCCCAGTGACTCAGAGCTCTTGACTCAGGCCAGGGATTTGTTCGGCTACACCTCATTGCTATGCTTGCCCTGCTCAGAAATGGCCAAAATTTCCCCTTCCCTCAGGCTCAAAACGGGCTGGACTCTGCATATCCTTTCATGACAAGTCAGGACAGATGTAGGACTAGAACCCCCAAAGTTCTGATTCCACCCAGCTTTCTGGGTCCCAGGAAGAATGGTTTTCATTTTACCCAGACACCATAGCCACTCCCAGTGCTTTTCAGAGGTGACTCCCCAGGAAAGTGGCCCAAGCCCTGACCAAGTGGGTGAGGCATGTTGGCACAAGCTTTTAGGCCAGAGCCAGGTGAATCACCACAGGGGCACAGCCCTCAGGCTTCCTCTCCATTCAGCTCAAGGTTCTCCAGGAGAGAGGATGGGTAGAGAACTGGGAAGAGAGAAAACCTGGTGTTGGAACTTCACGGCAGGGAGGAGCAGCCTGGGCACTGTCTCTATGAAGTGAGACAGGGATGATGCCAAGTGGAGCTCACAGAGTCCCTAAGAGAACACAGGACAAGCCCACATTGTGCAGGTGCAGTGCAATGGATCAGTTTTACATGACCTTTCTTGCCATGGTTTTGTAACTCTCATTAAATGACTGGGTGGGACTGTGCAAATGAGGTGTTTGTGGCCCACCAAGAGGATTGGATAGCTTGCTAATAATGTAAATAAGGTTCATGGCACCCTTGTAGGGGTGGGACCATGCAAGTAAGGTATATGGAACCCTAACAAGGAGATTGGTCAGTTTTGCCATCCTGCTGGTCATCCCAGAGGCAGGAAGGGAGGATCTCAACACCACCAACCAAGAAAGAAGAGGCAGGAGTGGAGCATGTCCTTTGGACCCAGGATCCCTGCGCTAAGAACCTCCTAGATCCAGGAGACAGAGAAGCTGTAACACAGAAGACAGCAGCGCTAGATGGCAGGAATCAGGAGACCTTCATGAGACAGTTGCAGTGAGGTTTCCCAGCCCACAGGGTGAGAAAGCTGAGGGTCTTGGGGCATGAGGCTTACTGGTGGAGTGGGGTGCTGTCAGGCAGTGATCGGCAGAGCTAAGAGTTTTGTAACACTTGCCTGAGCAGGGCAGAGGCCAGGCTGAGCGGCTGAGGGCCAGAGAGAGACCTGCCTGCAGGCACGGCTGAGAAGAGACTGTCCTGACTGAGAACTGTATCCTGAGCATTCCTGCACCTGAATTGTAACCTGTTACTTCCCCAATAAACCCCATAATCGTGAGTGTTGCCTGTGAGTTCTGTGTAGCCATTACAACGAATTATCAAACCCAGCAAAGAGGTAGAGTGCTGTGGGAGGGACAGTTGGTGTCAGAATCGGTAAAAAGGTTGGAGGGTGGAGGCATGTCTGACCTCCTCCTCATAGGAATCAGCCTTGGGCTGTAGATCTGGATTCTCCTTCCCCCTTGTGATGTTAGAGAAGGTCAGACGCTGCTGCCATGCCATTTTAACAGCAGGAAAACAGACCTAGATGGTAGCATGACTCATCCAGGGAGATTAGTGGTTGAGCTAGGATGTGAACTGGGGCCCCACCTGCCAGTCCTTGTGGTCTTCTAAGATCGCCTTGCTGCGCCCTCCGTATCTCACACCTGCTCTTTCTCCCTGCAGACAAGTGTTTCTCTCACCTTCAGGAGGAAACCGGCATGGCAAATAGTCTCACAGAAGCGGGTTAGGGACAGCTCCTAGAGCAGGTACCTCAACTCCGCCTTCTCCCCACCCAGGGGGGTGGATCTGCCTCCATTCAGCAGAACTTTTAGAGCACTCAGCACTGACAGTATTAAGGAGGCCTGGTGGTGCACTAGTTAATCACTGTGCTGCTAACCACAAGGTTGATGGTTCAAATCCACCAGCCACTCTGTGGGAGAAAGATGTGGCAGTCTGCTTCCTTAAAGATTACAGCCTTGGAAACCCTATGGACAGTTCTGCTCTGTCATATAGGGTTGCTATGAGTCGAAATTGAGTCAACGGCAACAGGTTTGGTTTGGTTTGGTTTGACAGGTATGTGATTAAGATTTTTAGAATATATGCATACTGAACATAAAATAAGTATAAGGGAGTCCATCTGTGTTGATTGTTCCCATTATAACTACTTCAGTGCTTTTATGGAAATATCAAATGTCAAATTCTTAAGATTTCTTTTTCTCATTCTTTTGATGCCTCTGCTTGGCTGGTGTCCTGGGCATGTGCTCAGTGAGCTTACTGGGAATTCAGCTCTGCCTTGTAACCCACAGGGTCCCAGAGAAAAGTTAGGAAGAAAGGCCCAAGGGTCCCCCTCTGAGAGGTCCCTGAAAAAGGTCTCCACCTTAGTCCTGCCCTGCACTCCACCTTGCCTGCCAGGCACTGCAGCCAAGCCAGGAAATAAGAGACACCACTAGTCAATTTCCCCTCCCTCCTCCCGCTCTGTCCAGGGCTTCAGCGTTCCAGAACTGCAGCCAACTCCCTGATAAGGGCTGGGAGGGTCTGGAGGGAGGAGCCCAGGGAGTGCCAGCCACCTTGGCCTGTGACCTAGTCTCTCCGAAGTCACTCACGGAGCAAAACGGCTTATAAGGAAACATCTATTCCCTGGCTTCCGGCAGACAGCTGCTCTGTCTGCCTTTACCAGGGGAAAGGGAAGAGGCAAGGAAATGAACCTGGCACCCGGCTGGGGCCAGGCAAGTCTGAGATGGAAGTACCTGAACTGAGAACAGAGGTGTAACTGCCTTGTTAAAGCAGTTCCCATTTTACAGATGGATCATATTCCAAAAGTCTGTTGTTATTTTCCCTCTAAGATAAACCAACTAGATCCACTGTTTGTTGATCACTTACTATGTACCAGTCACTGTAAAAATGCAACATGTTCAACACTAAACCAAACCCATTCCCTCTGAGCTGATTCTGATTCATGGCAACTCATGTGTTACAGAGTAGAACTGCTCCATAGAGTTTTCTTGGCTGTAAAGTTTACAGAAGCAGATTCCCAGGCCTTTCTTCCACGGTGCCACTTGGTGGGTTCAAACCACCAACCTTTTGGTTAGAGGTTTAGTGCAAACCATTTGTGCCACCTAGGGACCTTGCTACATGTGCATTCCCTTATTTAATCCTTCCAAGAATCCTTTGGGGTTATTCTTATTCCCACGTTGTGCATGAAGAAACAGAGACTCAGATTCAATAATTTGTCCCCAGCCACCCAGCAGAGTCAGGGTTGGGAACAGAATCTAGACTCCAAATCCTGTGGCCATTCCATGATGCCACACTATTTTGAGAAGTACATAGTTTCCCAGAGTAAGCCAGTAAAAAAGCCAAATCAGCTGCCATTGAGTCAATTCTGACTCACAACAACCCCGTGTACTGCAGAGCAAAACTGTGCTCCATAGGGTTTTTGAGGTTGTGACCTTTCAGAAGCAGATCACCAAACCTTTCTTCCAAGGTACTTCTGTGTGGGTTCAAACCACCAACTTTTTGGCTATTGGTTGAGTGTTTAACTATTTGCAATACCCAGGGACTCCGATTAAGCCACTAGAAACCCTTTAATCCATTATGCATTCAAAAATAGTCTACGTTTGCCAAGTAAAGAAGAAAACAATAGTGCTGGAATACTAATAAATTAATGCAGAAAAAACTCCACTGAAATGGACTTGGAAAACGTTCTGTCATCTAGCATGGAAAATAGTTTATTGAGAAGAGGATGTGGAGGTGACTGAAAACAATGTAAATGAAATCCAGAAAGAGGAATCTGAATACTTGCAAAGACTTATGGGCTTGACGATCCTAGCTCTTTGTGTCTAGCTTTATTTTCCAATTTCTGCATTTTCCTTGAGGCAGCAGCTATGACTGGAATTGATCTGAGTTAAAAAATACAGCGAAGAAAAGCAGGGATAAGAGAACAAGGAAGACAAAATTATTTCAGAGGTAATAAGCAGGGGTAAAAATTAGGAGGCTATGTGTATCTATTCACCACTCGTCTGAGAATTTGTCGCACTGTGGTGGCTTGTGTGTTGCTGTGATGCTGGAAGCTATGCCACCAGTATTTCAAATAGCAGCAGGGTCACCCATGATGGACAGGTTTCAGCAGAGCTTCCAGACTAAGACAGACTAGGAAGAAAGGCCTGGTGATCTACTTCCAAAAATTAGCCAGTGAAAGCCCTATGGATCACAACAGAATATTGTCCATTGTAGTGCTAGAAGATGAGCCCCCTAGGTCAGAAGGCACTCAAAATACACAGTGGCCACAACAGTGGACTTGAACATAGCAATAATCGTGAAGATGGTGCAGGACCGGGCAACATTTCATTCCGTTGTATATGGGCTTGCCATGAGGTGAAGCCAACTTGGTTATAACTAACAACAAAAACATGTATCTCTGTGTAAGAATTACACAGCCAAGGTGATATTTATGGGACTTTATCATCAAGAGAGGCAAGCTGGGACCCAAGTGCATCATCTCCTTGAAGGGCGGGATGGATGCTAGGTGAGGACACACTTCTCTCCATTGGCCTCCAACAACTTGGTTGCTGGGAGAACAGCTTCCAGGTATCTGAGGGTAGGCAGTGAGCAAAAAGTAGTTGGGCTGTTGGCTGTTCTCTAGTTTCAGTGATTTCCCAGGGGACCTCGTCCAGGTCCTTGGCTTCACATCATATACTGCTGGAAGAATCCAGCCTCTCCTTTGAGCTCCGGAGTTATACAGCCATTGCCACTTTGACCTCACTGCACTAATCTTACTCCCACCCCAGGCCCATCTGTTTCTCCTCAGGCATCCTCATACAGTAAAGGGCATCACCCTCTGGTGCAACCGATTAATGAGCCCGGTTGCTAACCGAAAGGTTGGAGGTTTCAGTCCACCTAGAAGTGCCTTGGAAGAAAGGCCTGGTGATCTACTTCTGAAAAATTAGCCCCTTAAACCCCATGGAGCACAGCTCTAGTCTGATACACATGGGGTCACCATGAGTAGGAGATGACTCAACAGCAACTAGTTCCAAGCCAAAAACTTAGGAGCCTCCTTTGCTTTATTTCCTGCAATTAATCCATCTGCAAGCCTAAAAGAAAACCCAGATTTATTAGTTCAGTTGACTAAGCTCTGCGTCTCTCTTTGACTTCATCTCATGCCCTGCTTCTTTGCACTTACTGTGTTCCAGCCTTCATTGTTTCTTTCTTTCTTTCTTTTTTTTTTTTTCTGGACTTAGTACCACACCCTGGGTCCTGGCCACAGGAAAACATGCTTCATGGAACTCTGGGTGGTGGGTTCTTGCCTTTGCATTGAAATGCTGATGGATCCAGGGCCCTGGGTAGCTTTTTTTTTTTTTATAGTTATAGTTTAAGTGAACGTTTACAATTCAAGTTAGTCTCTCATACAAAAATTTATACATACGTTGTTATGTGACCCTAATTTCTCTCCCCATAGTGTGACAGCACACTCCTCCTTTCCACCCCTGATTTCCCGTGTCCATTCAACCAGCTCCTGACCCTCTCTGCCTTCTTATCTCACCTCTGGACAGAAGCTGCCCGTTTAGTCTCATGTATCTACTTGAGCTAAGAAGCACACTCCTCACGAGTATCATTTTATGTCCCACAGTCCTGTCCAATCTTTATCTGAAGAGTCGGCCTCAGAAATTGTTTTAGTTCTGGGTAGACAGAGAGTCCAGGGGCCATGCTTTCTGGGGTTCCTCCAGTCTCAGTCAGACCATTAAGTCTGGTCTTTTTACTAGAATTTGAGTTCTGCACCCCACCTTTCTCTTGCTCCATCCGGGACTCTGTGTTGTGTTCCCTGTCTGAGCAGTCATTGGTGGTAGCCGGGCACCATCTAGTTCTTCTGGTCTCAGGCTGATGAAGTCTCTGGTCTATGGGGCCCTTCCTGTCTCTTGGGCTAATACTTCCCTTGTGTCTTTGGTGTTCTTCATTCTCCTTTACTTCATGTGGTTGGGACCAATTGATGCATCTTAGATGGCTGCTTGCTAGCTTTTAAGACTTACCCAGCTGCCACTCACCAAAGTAGGATGCAGAACATCTTCTTAATAAACTTTGTTATGCCAATTGACCTAGATGTCCCCTGAAAGCATGGTCTCCAGACCTCCGCCCCTGCCACTCTGTCCCTCAAGTGTTTGACTGGATTCAGGAAACTTGTTCCAGCCTTCTTTCTATTCCTTAAATATGCCAATGCTATTCCTAGCTCAGGGCTTTTGCATTTGCTGTTCCCTCTGCTTGAAACAGGAGCGGGGGTGGTGGAAAGGTCAGAAGTTTGAACCCACCAGACTCTCTGTGGGAGAAAGATGTGGCAGTCTGCTTCCATAAAGATTACAGCCTTGGAAACCCTATGGGGCAGTTCTACTCTGTCCTACAGGGTCACTATGAGTTGCAATCGACTTTCCCATCTCGTTGCACAGCTAGCTATTTCTCATTCTTTAGGACTCAGACAAAATAACAGCTCCTCAGGCTTCTTCCCTGACTGCCTTATCTGAAGTTTCTCTCTAACTTATTCTAGATCACATCACCTGATTTCTTTCCTTCCAAGCAAAACTATCTTCTTTGTTTACTTGTTATCTGATTTTATTGTCTGCCTCTCTTCACTAGCATGTAAGCCCCTTCAGGGGTGTCTTGTATACTACAGCACTTTGCAGGGTACATTGCATGAATGACTGAATGAATGAAAGTAAATAAGTTGCCAGTTTTCTAATTCAAAAATACTTCTCTAGAGTGTCAAGTTTTTATATCAGCCTTAAGGTCAAGGGTAAGCACATTTATTGTTCATTGGTCCTGAAATATATTTGCTTTTTAGGAGAGGAGAATTGTTTTTAGGAAGAAGCCAGAATTAGAGACAGAATTAATTCCCCATCCAGGCATGGTGGAACTGACACTTGGTCTGCTCAATTCCTGATCAAAACAGGAAGGTTTCCTAGAAAAGCTAGATGTTTCAGTAGTAAATTTGATGCATATGAATAGTGTATATTTACATAACACATACTATAATAGCTACTTTATATTGAATCCCTACTTTGTGACAGGCATCACGTTAAATGTTTTATATGCACTCTTGTGTTTAACCCTCAAAATAAATCTGTAAGTTCCAAATCAGTTGCCATTGAGTTGATTCTGACTCATGGCAACCCCATACGTGTCAGAAGAACTGTGCTCCACACGGTTTCAGTGGCTGATTTTTTGCAAGTAGATTGCCAAATGGATTTGAACCTCTAATCTTTTGGTTAGCAGCCAAGCACGTTAACCATTTGCACTACCCAGGAACTCTAACCTATAAGGTAGATACTATTACTAAGCCCAGGTTCCCTGGGTGGTGCAAACAATTAAGTGCTTGACTACTGACCAAAAAGTTGGTGGTTCGAACCCATGCAGAGGCACCTTAGAAGACAAGACTGGCAATCTGCTTCTGAAGGGTCACAGCCCTGAAAACCCTATGGAGCAGGTCTACTCTGCATACATGGGGTCCCCACGAGTTGAGATCTACTCAATGGCAACTAACAACATTATTAAGCCCATTTTACAGGTGAGAAACTTGTGGTTTAGAGAAATAATTTGCTAGCTAGGATTCAAACTCAGGCTGTCCTAACTCCAGAGCTGGTAGCTCTTCCGTCCAGCATGCCCTGCTAAATTCCTAATAATGCCATGAGATAGCAGGGTAGGTATTGCTGGCCCAGTTTTAGAGATAAGGAAGCTAAGGTTCAGAAAGGTTGACTTGTCCAAGGTCATCCAGTTAGTTATGGTAGCCTAGAATTGGGTCAGTCCTTCTGACTTGGATCCCTGGACTCTTTTTGCTATAACCTTCTCTGGACAAGAGGTGAGACGGGGCAGAATGTATATGCCCTTGATCCTTGGAGGACAGAGGAGGGGGAAGGATGCTGCATGGTGGGAAATGCTGAAGGTCCTCTCTCCCCTAGGCATTCCTGGAGAAGTATGGCTACCTCAGTGAACAGGTCCCCAAAGCTCCTACCTCCACTCGGCTCAGCAATGCCATCAGGTAGGACAAAGGGATGTGGAGGAGTTGAAGGTTTTGGGGTGAAAATCTTGGGTGGTCTTGTGCTTCCCCTGGAAGGCTGGTTGGGCAAGCCCCAGGAAGGCAGCCTATCACTTGTACCCAGGGGCCATCATCCATCGTTCCTTCCCTCTCTGTCCCCAGCCTCTTGCTGTCTCCAGGGAGGCTCCCTGCCCTCACTACTACCCCTCACCCTCCCTCCCAGGTCTTTTATCTCAATTCCTCCTGACAGGGAGTTCCAGTGGGTGTCCCAGCTGCCTGTCAATGGCGTGCTGGACCGTGCCACCCAACGACAGATGATGCGGCCCCGCTGCGGGGTTACCGATGCTGAGAGTCATGCAGCCTGGGCTGAGAGGGTCAGTGCCCTGTTTGCTGGACGTTGGGTGAAAATGAGGCGAAGGAAACGCTTTGGAAAGCAAGGTGAGCACTGTTAAAATCCAGCTAGCCTGGGAGTCCCCAGCGTCCTGAAGTCCTATGACCAGAAAAGTTCCTCAGCCCTGGGACTGAGCTTTGTCACTAACTTCTCTTTCTTAGGGCAGGGAAGGGGTGAGCAGTAGGCAAATAGGACCTCTTGGCTCCCCATTTTGAGCTTGAGGACCATGTTTGTGAATAGCAAACCAGTTACCATCAACTGGATTCTGACTCATGGCGACCTCACGTGTCTCAGAGTAGCACTGTGCTCCATAGCGTTTTCAGTGGCTTATTTTTTATTTCAGAAGTAGATCACCAAGGCTTTCTTCTGAGGTACCTCTGGGTACACTCAAACCACCAACCTTTTGGTTACCAGCCAAGGGTGTTAACTATTTGCACCACCCAGGAACTCCTGTTTGTGAATACAGACATTGAAACAAGAACTATACCTATACTGGTGGATTTTCATCGTGCAATTATTTTTCAAAGCAAACTCCATCAACCCCACTTAATTCCTTGATCAGTTTTCTGTCGCAGCGGTGACGGTTGTCGGGGCGGCAGAGACAATAACCAATGCCACAACTCTTACAGAGAAGTGGGGCCAGGAGGGTCACTCTGAGGAGTCAAACCCCAGCTTCAGTCCCAGGAGTTTATTTTATAGTCAATACAGCAAGCAGTGAAGCAAATAACAGAACAATGGGCTTTGGGTGAATAACAATAAGTTTCGGGCAAGAGAGGAGGAATTCAGGTAAACAAGCCAATCAGTAACAGGTTTGGAAAAACAAGTTGTGACAAGTCTCAACATGTTTGGGACAAGTCTCAACATGTTGTGCAGCATAGAGGCCTTTATACATCCATATTTTAATGGCACATATCCCCACATTTCCCCCCTTTTGTTTAGTTAATGGAATAAGAATCAAGAGGATTTTCACTGGTCCAACAAGTGTCCGTTAGGAGAAAGTAAAATTTTCTCTGTGAGATAAAATCCAAGATTATCTCAGCTACTGTCTCCACACCTCAGGGCCTGGCGTCTTAGTGAGTCCTTGTGAGCCCAGCTACGGCTGGGGCACACTGCATATGTTTAAGGAGGAGAAGTAGCATAGCTATGAGTAACACCTGGACTTAGTTGCCTAGATGGCAGCCATAGCAGGCTGTTTAAACTTATGGTGCTGGTTTTCCACCGGATACTATCTGGTTTTTCACCAGGTTGTTACTTAATGCCTGGGCTTAATGCTCTTAGATGGCAGCCACTGCAGGCTCTTGAAACTCACGGTGCTGGTTTTCCACCGGATACCATCTGGTTCTTCACCAGGTTACTAAGTAAGAGCAGTGCTCTTATCAATTGCATAGCCGGAGTGAGCGGACTCAATGTGCCTTTCAGGTGTGTAAGACAATAGAGGATGATCTTATGAGGATAATATAATCCTCTGCACTAGTAATATCCTGATTGTTGGACTCTCATTTTGTCAGGTAAACACTAACTTTTAACATCCACTGAAACTATTATTCTTAAAGGCTTAAAGATTTATAAAGGCTCAAAGATTCATTAACAATCAAACAAGCAATGATTTGCATAGCTTTGCCATTACTTGGAAGGGAATCACTAGGAGGGTAATTTACACATCATAACAAATGTTCATTAGGAAATTAATTACACATCATAACAAATTTAACAATCAAACAAACACTGATTTACACAAATTCACTATCAATTGGAAAGGAATCATCTAACTTAGAAATCTATTTATACAGAAGCATCTAACTAGGAGAAGCAGAAAATATAGAGCATTTACACATAACAAATTTTCATTGGGAACTTACTGATTAACAGATTACTGATTAACAAGATAATATAGGATGACTATTGAGAATAGATTGTCACGAGGGAAACCATAGCTAGAAACAGGTTTTCAGGTGTAAGTGGGGCACCTGTAGTTGAGACGATATGCTCAGCTTTGGAGGAGAGGGCTTTCAGACCTCCCCATGTTACCGGTATTGCAGATCTCTGTTGTTCAGTGTCCATCGCCTGTGGAAGGGGTGATTTTGGGTCAGATGGCGGCCCTTCAGTGTTCATCCCCAGGGGATGGGGTGCCGGTGTCAGTTGTGGCTCTGGAGTCAGATCGGATGGCGGCTCCGGCAGCCGCAGCAGGGGCGGTGGCGGCGATTCTGAGAAGGGAAGGGGCGGAGGTGCAGGGTAGAGTGTACCGGCGCTTGGGGGACTCGCAGCGCGAGGTGCGTCTGGGACCCCTAGTCACGGCCGGAGCTCAGAGCCCGCTTTCGCCTGCCCAGAGCCTCCAGGTGGGGCTGTCCCGGCGGTGACACCCCAGGAGACGGACCCGGCAAGCCTGGGCAGCCGCGAGGGGAGTAGGGCACCCACTCACGCCGCAGCCCGCCGAGAAAGACAGGACGGACTCCAGCGTGAGAATGGTGGCAGTTCCCATCGGAAGGGTGGTGGCTGTCGCTGGGTCATGATATGGTTTTACTAATCTGGCGGGAATTCAAAGTGGACCTGTAGGAGACAAAACAGCCACATACCCACACCCCCAGGTTAGTAATTCTACAGGTCCTTGCCAGACAGAGGGATTTTGAGGATCTTTATAGAGGACCTGTGGGCGAGGTCGGGTGTCAGAGGGGATAAAATGTCGTTCTGCACCAGTACGACCATCTTTAGCAACCGATAAAAAGTTAAAAATAAAGAGAGCTTTGGCAAGTCTTTCATTCTGTTCACATACTCTAGACCCATCATCTCCCCCCTTTTGTTTATTTAAGAGCTGTTTGAGAGTATGATGGGCACATTCAATTATGGCTTGCCCTTGAGGGTTATAAGGAATGCCAGTGGTATGAAGAACATTCCAAGTGGCACAAAATTGTTGAAATTTAATAGAAGTATATGTAGGACCATTATCAGTTTTGAGCTTGGGGACATCCCATAGTTGCAATGGCTTGGGTGAAATGACAACAGGCATGAGTAGAACGTTCTCCAGAAAGGGCTGTAGCATAGAGAAACCCAGAATGTATTAGCCCAATGAAAGCCTTTACTACAGTGGGGACACTTTCGGATTGGAGGTTTAGTGTTGGCATTTTTGTTTTTTAAACTATGACAGTCTCTCTTAAAATGTCCAGGTTTACCGCACCCAAAACAGGTGGCAGTGGATGGATGGAGAGCTGCCGCTAATACTTGTGCCTTATGAGTTTCTGTGCCAACATTTTGACATGCTCTAATCATTTCAGCTAGATTAAGACTCTGTACCTTTAAGAGAGCTAAAACACCCCGACAGTCAGCATTAGCATTTTCACGAGCAAGCTGGAGACAAAGAATTTCAGCTGCTTGTTGATTGTCTACCTGTTGGGAAATGGCCGTTTGGAGGCGGTTGATAAACGTAAGGCTCGTTTGCCGCTTGGCGAATATTGGCGAATGAGCCCATAGGTGTTCTGGAATCAGGGATTTTACTCCAGGCTTTGGTGGCAGCATCGGAGACCTGACTGAATGCTTGCCTATTCATCTGACTCTGGCCTGGGGAGTGGAATGATTCCCAACACTCAGGAGCATGTCAAGACTAACAGGGATATTATGGTTAAGATTGTCCACAGCATAAAGGTTACAATGTTCCTTGTATTCTTGACTCCATACGCTAAATTGAGCAGAGGTTAAGACTGTTCGCATTAAAACGTTCCAATCCCGGGGGGTCATCTCATAGTTTTGTCCTATAGCTTCTACAATTCCTTTTGTAAAGGAACACTGTAAACCATTCTCTATCATGCTTTTACAGAGTTCTTTAAAAATTTGAAAGTCAAGGCCATCGTGACGGGGCGGTCCTGATCCCCACATGACAGGATACGCAGAAAACCCCTCTTTCTCACGGCCCTCCCGCAAACATCTTTCCATAAGAGACTCATGTTGAAAGAAATCGGCCTTGGGAGGCGTGGAAAGAGGAGGGTCATAAACATTTTCTTTACTAGGGGAGGGAGCCAAAGGAGCTGCCTGTAAGGAACGCAGGGCAAGGCGACAGTGGTGCCAAGCAATAAGAACTGAAGCTGGGATGTTCATGTCATGAATGATGTTACCAATACATTCCCATGCTTCTACATCAAGGTTTCCCCACAAGGGATACCAAGGACAGGCAGATTCAATTAAAAGCAGAAGTTGGGTAAGAGCTTCTTCTGACACCTTAAGCTTAGAGGCCTTTAACAATCCTAACAACTGGGTTTTATATTGACGCTGTGCAGAAGAAAGAGAATTCCCCATAGTGAGGGAGAAACGGAAAATGAAAAAGGAGAATGAGAGACAGTAAAAACTCCTGGCCTGAAGCCTGAAATCCCTTGAGAGTGCTCCGGAAAGCCCCGTCGCCCTTGGGCTGTAAACCCAGCCTGAATTGAGAGCGTTGGGGAAAGCTCCGAGGAAAGCTCCGCTGCTCTCGGGCTGTAAACCCAGCCTGAACTGGACGTCGGATACTCACCACCTGAAGGGATTGAGTGGGAGGGTGTCTACAGCTCTGCCCTCACATGGGGCACCATCTGTCACAGCGGTAACGGTTGTCGGGGCGGCGGAGACAATAACCAATGCCACAACTCTTACAGAGAAGTGGGGCCAGGAGGGTCACTCTGAGGAGTCGAACCCCAGCTTCAGTCCCAGGAGTTTATTTTATAGTCAATACAGCAAGCAGTGAAGCAAATAACAGAACAATGGGCTTTGGGTGAATAACAATAAGTTTCGGGCAAGGGAGGAGGAATTCAGGTAAACAAGCCAATCAGTAACAGGTTTGGAAAAACAAGTCGTGACAAGTCTCAACATGTTTGGGACAAGTCTCAACATGTTGTGCAGCATAGAGGCCTTTACACATCCATATTTTAATGGCACATATCCCCACATTTCCCCCCTTTTGTTTAGTTAATGGAATAAGAATCAAGAGGATTTTCACTGGTCCAACAAGTGTCCATTAGGAGAAAGTAAAATGGCACATATCCCCACAGTTTTCTATGCAGGGCAGTTAAACTGTTGCCATTTTTTTTTTTTTTTAATGTACATTTTGCTGAAGTTATTTTCATCAGAATCCATTCTTTTTCATAAAAATTGTTCAATAATGATGTGATCCGTCCATCCATTTTCTTTTGTCCATAGCTCATTTTTTAACAGCTTTATTGAGATGTAATGCACATACCATACAATTGTTCATCCATACAAGTGTTTTTTAGTAGATGCTCAGAACTGCACAACCATCACCACAATCTAATTCCAGGATATTTTCATCACCCCACAAAGGAACCCTGTGCCCATTAGCAGTCACTCCCCATTCCCCATTCCTCAGTCTCCCCAGCTCCTGGCACCCACTAATCTACTTTCTGTCTCTATAGATTGGCCTGTTTTAGACTTTTCATTGTAGTACAATCACACATTTTATACATTACAGCTTCTACTGTTGTGACTTTCCTTTTGTAGTTTTTTTTTTTTTTTAACCAAACCCAGTCTTCCAGGGCCTGATGTTAAAGACCTAAGCTGGATGAAATTTTGATTCTTCTGTCAATTTTTCATTAATAACAAGTTTTACCACGTATAGTTTTAACATCTTGATTGTTTTTACCATGTCTAATTTTCTCTAATCAATGCTTGCCATTTCAAAGATTTCTCACAAGATGGGATTACTCAGTCAGGTTTGCACTTGTAATTAATTTTACTGTGAGCGTTTTGGGCCATTGTCAGTCTTAATTTGCGGTAACTACTTTTATCTATAACGGTTAAGGACAGAGGCACATAGTTTGCATTTATCAGCTATTTGAGGATGGCTGTTTCCAGGTGTTTGCCAGTCCAATTCCTCTGTGTCTACCTATGTAGCCACTCTGGGTATCCAGTACTGACTGACTGCGCCCCTGGTAAAGCAGAGTCAGCGATGGGGTCCAGGCTCCCTCTGTGTCTGCATCCCTCTGTGTTTCTGGGCAGCAGAGGGAAGGATGAGGTAGAAGGGAGAAGAGCTATGAGCTCAGGAAGCGGTGGTAGAGCAGAAGGAACAACATCCCTGGAGCCTGGGGCTCTGGGTTCAGGTCTCAGGTATGTGACCTGGGTCATGTCACTTTGCTCAATGAACCTTCGTTTTCTTCAGGTTGCAAGGGAGAGACAAGCGCTGATTACCAAGTGGAAGGGACTCGTGAGAATACAGGGAGAGGTGACGCAGCCCCAGAAGCAGTCTCAGCAGCTGCACCTCCCCGCCGTAGCTGGCCTCACAGAGCATTGGGAAGATGCCTCAAGGCACTCTGGGCATAACCCGAGCACTAGGGATACTTCCTTCTGATATGATGGCAGCTCACCTCCTCATGCCCCAAGGGAAGATCTGATGGAGTCCATTGTCTCCATCCAATTCAGAGCAGCCCTATTGGGCAGAGATTCGTGCCAAGGCACCGAGGCTGGTGGCCTCATCCCCGTCCAGACTAGCCAAGTCGCCTGCCTGGTCCAGAGAGCCGTAGCCAGGTTGGACAGAGAGTTTCCCACTTACAACATGACCCACAGAAGTGTCCCTTAGATAGCACCTCCTGGGTGGGAAAAAATGTTCTCTAGAAAGGAGCTGTGCGCTTGAGAGGCTCTGAGCACTTTTTATGTCTTAGGAAAGAAAACATGATAACAGTTAACATTTATTAAGCATTTATGATGTGACAAGCAAGGTTCTAAATGGATTAACTCATTTAATCATCATAAGAACCAAATAAAATAAGTACCATCATTATCCTCACTTTACAGATGGGCAAACTGAGGGATCAAGAGCTTGGGTAACTTTCCCAGCCAGAGTATGGCTGAACCTTGTTATTGGGAGGATTAAATGAGTTCCAGATGTGAAAATTCCCAAACATGGGTAGGTGCTTAAAAAATGATATGGATTCCTAGATCAGTGACTTTCCATTATATGCAAGAACCCTGGGCTGATGAAGCCCGCATCCAGGTTAGGGTTGCCAGATAAAATACGAGATGCCCAGTTAGTTACATTTGAATTTTTGATGAACAACAAATAATTTTTTGTTTTGACATATGCACGCTAAAAAATTATTTCTTGCTTATCTGAAATTCAAATTGAACTGAGTGCCCGTATTTTTATTTGTTAAATCTGGCAACCTCATTCCAGGTGCTTGCTCCTCTCTGTGCTTGCAGAGCTGATTTTCGATCCCCCCTGTACCCTCACAGAGCTGGCAGGGGTGGGGGAGATGGATATTTACTGAGCACCCACCACATGTTGCAAATAAGTTTGCAAATAAGGAAACTGAGGCTTGGCAAGATTCTGTGATTTGTTATGTAACTTTGTAAGTGGAGGTACTGGGATTCCAATCCATGCTTTTTCCGCAGCTTCAGCTGCCTACTGGTTGTCAGGACTCCAGAGTCCTCCCCAGCCAAGACTTTTAGCTCTCCTCCCCTTTCCCATCTCCTTTTCTTTCTCCCTTCCCTGTTGGACAGAGTCCCTGGGTGGTGCCACCCAGAAGCAACTCAGAAGAAAGGCCTGGTGATCAGCTTCCAAAAGGTCACAGCCTCAAAAACCCTATGGAGCAGTTCTACTCTGCAACACGTGAGGTTGGCTGGAGTTGGACCTGACTTGATGGCAACTGTGTGTTTGTTTTTTGTTCCCTTTTGGATGTTAGAGCAAGAGGGGTACAGTGCCAGGTGCTACAGGGGCCTGGAGGTGGCCATGGATACCGGTGAGGACTCAGGCTGCTCCCCACCCCCTCCCTCATGGGTTTCTTCCTTCCTGGTAGACACACCAACGACCCTGGATACCGTTCTCCTCCCAAGGAAAATTAGATTCCTTTTATTTGCCCTTTTATCCTCACCCCAAACACCACACACACACACAGGATTTTTATCCTAAGAGCTGTCATCCCCATGGGCTACCTAGAGTGAGAGAATTGCCCATCCTCCCCCTTTCCTGCCTGTGAAGTGAGGGGGCCCCTAAGCTGCAAAGAGGCAGGAGCCTTCACTTCAGACTCTTGTAGAAGAATAAAGACTTGGGGGTGGAAAGCAAGAGTGACATACAGCAGAGTGTGAAAAAGTCTGAGCCAGCCAGTTTAGGGCCACTGGTGAAGACTTTCAATGCAGAAATGTTGTTAGTACCTAATGAACCCTCAGGGGGCCTCTGGACCCTGGGCCTTCCCTCTGACTTCCTAGTCTCGCTCCATTCCTCAGAATCATTCCATCTTCCCTCCCTGAGGGTTGGTCACTGGCTGGGAGGCAGAGGCTGGGTGCCTGCCAGGCCAAACAGGCCCCAGGGCAGCAGCATTGCCTTGAATGGAGCTTGGCTCAAGGGTGGGAGAAGGGGCATGTCCCTCCCCCACTCCTTTGCTCTCTAAACCCTCCCTTCCATCTGGAGAATTTCAGTTCCAGCAGAGTCCCTGCTTTGACCCCAAGGAATGATGTTCAAGGCAGATTTATAATCCTGGAGTTTTAGCAAATGTGCCTGCTTATCTCCGTGGTATAGTGGAAAGAGCACTGGATTAGGTGTCAGGAGGCCCGGGCTCAGGGCATAGCTCAGCCAATCACTCATTCTGTGACCCCTGAGCCACAGGTCTCAGTTTCCCCAAATAGAACAGAGATGTTGGAGAAGGAGATGGCCAAACTTCCATGACTTCATTCCTCCTGCTTTTTCAGGCAAGGGCTTCCCCAGGGCAAAGGGACAGGTGGCCTGAACCTGCTGTGGGCTTACAGGGCACCTGCCCTTCCAAGGGAAAGAGGTGGCTGTGGCCTGGGCCCTCTATCCGCTGGCCTGGCCCCCTGACATGACAAGACCTGCCCTTCCTGCCTGCTGTCCATGCTCCAGGGATTCTGGTCCATTCGTATAACTGAGGAAACTAAGGCCCAAAAGTGAATATGACTCTTGCGTTCTCCCTGGGCTTGTGCGTCTCCCTCCAGGCTGGGACTTGGCGTCACAATCTAGGCCCCCTGACTTTGCAGCACTCAGAAATGGCCCAAGAGAAATCCTGGGTCTGAACCTTCTAACCACCCTGTTCCTGGGTGTGTGGTAAGCTGCAGAGGGACCCAGACTCAGTTGACCTGGGGCCGGAGTCTCAACCCTCAGGGAGTAACTTCAGTTTTGGGCTAAGGAAAACAAACTCTTAACAAAGCCGAGATGGGAAAATTCCTCTCAGTCAGTGACAAAACACACCCTTTGTTCTTCTTTGTTTTCACCTCGAAGCTCTCCTGAGTCCCTGAGGAAGCAAGGGGGAGGGGAAGGGGAGCAGGGAAAGACCTCAAATAAATGGATCTTGTGGTCGTCGCTGGTCAGCCACCCGCCTGAGGCACTGGAAAGGGCAGGGTGAAGCCTCAGGAGGTGGCAGGAGGGTGGGAGGGGTGGAGGGAAGGAGGAAGGAGGGGAGGGGAGGGCAGCCACAGCTGTGGCCTGGAGGCCCCACCTCTCCCCTGCCCTGACACAGAGGCAGGGGCTGGAATTTCCTGCCAGCAAGAGGCACAGAATTGTTCTCAGCAAAGAGAACAGAACCCAGACCAGGGGGGTCAGACATAGACTTCTTTGGGTTGGGCAGGGGCTGCATCTCCTCCATCAGACTGGGGTCTCCCCATAAAAGCCACTGGACTGAGGGCTTTCCAGGACAGAGGTAGTGTCTCCTCTCAGTGCAAGAGTAGTGTCTCCCCAGTCAGACTGGCTTCCCCAGGGCAAGAACTGTGTCTTCCCCATCAGATCAGAGGCTCCTCTAGGGATGATCTGTTTCCCCCATCACACTGAGGGCTCTGTGGGGACCAGGCCCAGGTGTAACTGACGCGGCCTCTCTCGTGTCAGGCAACAAGTGGTACAAGCAGCACCTCTCCTACCGCCTGGTCAACTGGCCTGAGCACCTGCCCGAGCCGGCAGTTCGAGGGGCTGTGCACGCCGCCTTCCAGCTGTGGAGCAATGTCTCAGCGCTAGAGTTCTGGGAGGCCCCGGCCACAGGCCCCGCCGACATCCGCCTCACCTTCTTCCAAGGGGACCACAACGACGGACTAGGCAACGCCTTCGATGGCCCAGGTGCTGACCATCCATCCCCACAAAGCCTTTTCTCTCCCACACCCAGGCTGGGTCTTCCAATGGCGGGAGGGAAACCAAACCAGAAGAGGTAGTCTAGGGTGTCAGTGAGCATTCACTCTCCCTGTGGCCTCAAGCAAGCTGCTTCCCCTCTAAAGAATTCTCAGTCTCTTCATCTGTAAAATGGCAACAATGGTACCTGCCCAATTGTGTACCACATGGCTGAAGGGAAGATCAGATGAGGTTCTGTATGGAAAATGCTTTGTAAGTTCTAAAGAATGTTATCTGTTCTGGAAGAAGCTTCTGAGGTCTTGTCATCTATCCTATCTCTAGAAAAGCCTGTGCCTCTCTTGTTCTACAGGAGTGGATATTCTCCAGATCAGAACCCTCAAAAAATATCCAAAGTCTACCGCTGTCCCACTCCTGCCCTCTCCTCCAGCTGCCACAGGACAAGAGGGGTTTTACCCCCTGCCTGCTACATAAATGTTCCACAAAACCACAGCCACAGACAGTTCTCCTGTTTGTTTAACCTGAAGGATTCTGGCTGCAATTTAAATGGCTCTCCTCCTAGTCTGCACAGCACTGGCCTTTAGAAACTGAACATAGGCCCTCTGCTAATCTCTCTGCTAATGAGGAAAACAAACCTGAGTTCTAAGTCTCAGGGAGGAGACTTAAACCCTTGTGTGTCCTGGGAACTTGCCTTCCCCCACCCCTACCTTTGCACTATCCTGCTTTCCATCAAACCCACCCACAGCAAAACCACTTTCAGGCTTGGCTGCTGGGACCCCGGTTAGGACTAGGGAAAATCTAGGTTTTGTGGAATCCACATGTAACACACACATGTGCTTGCATATAACTCAACTTCACACATGATACCCACATGAGATGTTTATGTCCATACCCAGGCTGAGTCAGATAGCTAAGATAGCACTGGACACCAGGTTCCCCCAGCAGCTCTCTGATGTGGGACAGATGCTTTGTCTTCCTGAATTTTGATCTTCTCCTCTCTGAAATCTGCCCATCCATCTCCCAGGGTTATTGTGAAAGCTCATGGAATGGATCTAACAGGGCTCAAAACAGGTCAAGGCACATTCAGAATAGGAGGCATGTATTCCCCACCGACTCTCCAGGCCCCAATGAGGCTGTCTTTTAATGCCAGCCTCCCGACCTTTGCCAGGTCCCAGTTGGCCTGGGCTCCAAGAAGGCAGCTCTGAAGGACTCTCAACAAGTCTCTAGGTCAACATTATCACAGTGCGGTCTGCATCAGGGTCACCTGCCCCTGAGGAAAGCCAGCTACAAGGGGGGAAGCTGCATACCTAGTAAGCTCCATGTGGGGCATGCTAAAAGCTGGAGAATCACTGCTCCAGCCTGGCTCCCTCTGCCCCTCTTACAAGCAGGTAGGTAGAGGCCCACAGAGGAGGCTTGGTAGAGGAAGGGCAAGAACAAAAGAATGTATATAATCTTTACTGAAGAAAACATACACACACAGAAAGTGTACAAATCATAAATTTACAGCTTGATGACTTTTCACCAACTGAACACGCCCACACCCAGAGAGAGAAACAGAACATTACCAGCACCCAGAAGGTTCCATCATGCCCTCTTCTAGGGGTAACCACTATACCCACGCCTAGATCTTGTTTTTCTTTTATAAATAAACTTCATTTTTTAGAGCAGATTTTTAAAAATAGTTTATTTTATTTCTGTTGTTGTTGAGAGTATACACAGCAGAAGATATACCAATTCAACAGTTTCTACATGTACAATTCAGTGACACTGATTACATTCTTCAAGTTGTGCAGCCATTCTCACCCTCCTTTTCCAAGTTGTTCCTCCCCCATTAACATAAACTCTCTGCCCTCTAAGTTTCCTATCTCATCTTTTAAGTTGCTTGTCAGTTTGATCCCATATGGATATATCTTAAAAGAGCACAATGCTCAAGGCAGACATTCTTTACCAGTTAAGCTAAACTATTGTTTGGTTTTAGGAAGATTCAAGAGATGTTTTTGGTTTAAGGTTTTAAAGATTATCTCTGGGCAATAGTTTCAGAGGTTCGTTGTAGAACAGGTTTAGGTCTCCTAGAGCTTCTTGAAAATTCTTAGGTAGCACTTATGTGCTAAACACTCTTCTAAGTATTACATTTAGCATCCTCATTTAATCCTCAGGACAACAATCCTCAGAACAAAAGAAAGAAGCTCATTGTGATCATTCTCATTTTCAGATCAGGAAGCTGAGACACAGAGAAGTTAAGCTATTTGCCCAAGGTCACAGAGCATGGTAAAATTAGAATTTGAACCTTGGCAGTCTGGCCCCACACTATCCTTACACCCCGCTGTCTCTTAGGCGTTCACACCGCACAGCCTAGTCATCTGTCCACTGCCTCACACTCCAGCTTCTGCCAGACTTAATTGGGAGGGAAATTATGCAGCGGCAAATAGCTACACCCCCCCCCCCCCCCACCACCACCACAAAGGCATTTGCACCAGGCTGTGGGTACTTGGTGGCGGCGCGGGCCAGTCGCTCCACCTGACCCACTGTGCCGCCTATAGGGGGCGCTCTGGCGCACGCCTTCCTGCCCCGGCGAGGCGAAGCACACTTCGACCTAGACGAGCGCTGGTCCTTCAGCCGCCGCCGGGGGCGCAATCTGTTCGTGGTGGTGGCGCACGAGATCGGCCACACTCTAGGTCTGACCCACTCACCCGCGCCGCGCGCCCTCATGGCGCCCTACTACAAGAGACTGGGCCGCGACGCGCTGCTCAGCTGGGACGACGTGCTGGCAGTGCAGAGCCTGTATGGTGAGCCCCCAGTCCTGCCCCAGTAGCGGCCCACCCTTAACTCCTGCACCTCCAGTCCTTGGACACTTGCTGCTCAACTTAGAGCCCCTGTTCTAACCGCAGGGATCTGGCTCTTCCCATCGCGGTCCTCCCCAATCCTGAAGTCCCTGGCTCCTCAAATCTGAAAACCCCTTCCTCAGGCTCCTGCTTCCTCCAGACCCTGGCCCTATCTTCAGCAGTCCCACCTAATTCCTGCGCAGTTCTCCCTTGCAGTTCATTTCCTTAACTCATGCCCAACCGTGGCCTCAGCAGCTCCTCAAACATCCCTGCCCCATCACCCAGACCCAATCCTTGGTCCTGTCTCTTGCCCCATCCCAGACCCTAAAGCCCACGTTCCTGCCCCTAGCCGTACTTGCTTGCCTCCTCCACTCCATCTGTGAGCTTGAGTCTCTGCCTGGCTTTGAAATCAGATAGGGCCTTCCCTCCCAGAGCAGGCAGGGCAAGTGAATTGGCCAGTGCTACTGCCCCAGCGACCTGCCAGCACCCCAGGCCTGCCCCAGCGTGTGGTGCGGTGGGCAGAGCCAGGAAACCTGGGTTCAAGTCATCATTCCATACTTGATTAGCCCTTAGCGAAAGCATTTCCCCTCTGAGTGCCCTCAGCTTTAATTTATGTGAAAAAGGGGTAATAACAAAGGCCCTGCTTACCTCACAGGGCTATTATGCTAGTGGGTATGAACATGCTTTGTAGCCTGAGACACCCGCGCAAACGTAATGGTAATTAGCTACTATTTCATGAGTATCTACCACTTGCCAGGCACTTAACATACTCACAACACGCCCGTGAGATAAGCATCTGTCTGTCCACAGATGAGGAGAATGGGGCTCAGAGAGGCTAGGTAACTTTTCCAAGGTCACACAGTTGGGAAGTTGAAGACTGGATTCAGGAGTTGTTGCCAAATTCTAAATTCATTGGACTCTGCCTCACTCCTCTCATAAGGGAAGGATCATAATGATAATTATTATAATTGCTGTAGTTATCACAGCCTGCATCCCTGAACTCTGCCCTCGTGCCACCAGTATTGCTGGGGACTCAGAATCCTCTGCCTTTCTTAGTCCCAAACTCTTGCTTGGCATCTGATCCCAATTTTATCTCAATAGGTCCCTCTTTCCCAGGCTTTCCCTGGGTTCAGTGCTATGGTTAACACCAATACCCAGGGTCAACTCAGCCCCCATCCCACTCACCTTCCCTGCCTCTCATCAGATAATGACAAAAGGAGCCAAGGAGGTGGTCTGGAGTCCTCAACATAGCCCCCCCCCCATGTGTGTTCTCTCCCTCCTCATGAAGGGAAGCCCCTGGGGGGCTCAGTGGCTGTCCAGCTCCCAGGAAAGCTGTTCACTGACTTTGAGGCCTGGGACCTTCCCAGTCCTCGGGGCAGGCGCCCTGAAACCCGGGGTCCTAAATACTGCCACTCTTCCTTCGATGCCATCACAATAGGTAAGATGGCCCCAGCCCATGCTGTGCCTCACTTCTTTCTTTCCTGCACCTCCACGTCTCCAAGGGTCTCCAGAGCTGTGGGACAAGGGATGGGGAGTGGGGGGTGGGGGACGAGTTATAAAATCCAGAAGCCTCAGGCCAGAAGCATTCTACCAGGCAGCAAGCCCACACCAGATGCTGCTTTCTCCTGCCCACTTTCCCCTCAGCTCCACCTGTGTACACTATATCCTCTCCTGGTCAGTTTGGGAAGCTGAGTTCTAGGAAAGTGCCTTCCCTGGAAAGAAGACAGGAGGCTGATGGTCCTTCCTCTCTTCTTTCATGTCTCCGGGAAGACGGGCAGCAGCGAGTGTACATTTTTAAAGGGATCCACTTCTGGGAAGTGGCAGCTGATGGCAACGTCTCAGAGCCCCGCTCACTGCCGGAAAGGTGGGCCGGGCTGCCCCCCAACATTGAGGCTGCTGCAGCGTCTTTGGAGGATGGAGACTTCTACTTCTTCAAAGGTACCAGCCCTGGGCCAGTGGAGAAAATTGAGGCCTAGAGAGAGGAGGTGTCTTATCCAGCCAAGGTTAAGAGGACAAAACAGGGGAAAGAGTATCACACAGCGAGTCCATGGTGGAGTCCCTATTCCAATTTGAACCTGTGATCCCAAGGAAGACTCCACCAGGGGATTCCTTTCTGTAATGGAGTGGGGGCTAGGCAGGTGCCTAGGTTGCCGCAGAGAGAGATAGGGAAGATTTCAGAGAAGAATCCAGAGGGATGTAGAAGACCACTCCTGAGCTCTGCAGTTCAGCAGAAAGAGTTGGACCTTCTGTGGAATCCTGGCTGTGTGGGGTTGGGCATGTCACTCAACTTTCTTTGCTTGAATTTCTTGAATGGAGAAATTAATACCTGAGGTTTATTGGAAGAATTAGAGCATAATGTCTGAAGAGTGTGCAGTATGTTACTAGATGCATGGTAATGCTTCAGTAAATAGTATTCATTCATTCATTCAACAAAGACTGAGTGCCTTCTCGGCACTAGACACTGTTGGAGGTGTTGGAGACAGCAGTGAACAGAACAAAAATCCCTGTCCTCACGGAACTACTAGTTACCACAGTACTTGGTGGTGAAGAAAGCTCCTGACCTTGCCTGTTTTCCATTCCTTACTGGGGGAGGGGGCCTTGCTTCCTCTATGTGGTAAATAGGTTCATGCAGTACTATCTGCGCTCTGCTGACACCGGCTTAAAGTCTAGACCACAACAGTCCTCCTGTCTCCCCTACTGTTTATAAATAATGATTAGCATAATCCATTATGACTATTAAGAATACTAACAACCCGGGCTCCAACATGGGGGCTGGGGTGGAGAGGAAGAGAGCGGATAGGAGACGGCTAGGGTGGAGGAATAAACGTCGAGAGCCTCCAACTCACCTTGTCTCCGCCCCCACGCCCCACAGGCAGTCGATGCTGGAGGTTCCGGGGCTCCAAGCCTGTGTGGCGCTCCCCGCAGCTGTGCCGGACAGGGGGCCTGCCCCGCCACCCAGACGCCGCGCTCTTTTTCCCTCCGCTGCGCCGCCTCGTCCTCTTCAAGGGTGCCCGCTACTACGTGTTGGCCCGAGGGGGGCTGCAGGTGGAGCCCTACTATCCCCGTGACCTGCAGGACTGGGGCGGTGTCCCTGAAGAGGTCAGCGGCGCCCTGCCGCAGCCAGACGGCTCCGTCATCTTCTTCCGAGATGACAGGTACTGGCGCCTTGACCACACGAAACTGCGGGCGACCGCCTCAGGCCGCTGGGCTGCCGAGTTGCCCTGGATGGGATGCTGGCACGCCAACTCGGGGGGCGCCCTGTTCTGAAGGCCCCACCACCTATTGAACCGTTGGCACCCTCATGGCCAATTCGATTCCTCTGCCCCAGGAGCGGGACCTGTGTCGTGAAAGCCTCTGAGCCTCTCTGTGGAAGACTGGGCTGGAAGTCTCCACCAGAAAGTTTGTCTGCGTTTATCCGCTGCAGAATGTGGCATTTTCTGTGTGCCCTTCCCGCCACCTGGAGGTCGGGGTGGGATCAATCCAAGAGTCCCTGATCTCACCGCCTTTTCGCCAAGGACCTCTTTCCCCCCAAGCTTTTTTTGTTTCTTCTGATAAAAGAGGAGTTCCCGCCCACAAGGGGGCAGCATTGAGATCCAATCAGGGAGAATGCAAGATTCTATGCAAAGGTTGGGGACACTTGCAAAACTGTCCTCTCACCCTCAGGGCTTCCTGTCTTAGGTTTTGGAGAACTGTGTCTTATTTAAAGCAGAGACGCCACCCTAAGGAAGCTTGGATGGGGCAGGAGTATGGGGTCTCCAACGTCAGAGGCCCTGAAGGGGTCAGGACCCTAAGCAGGAGGGAGACTGATGCAACCCTGCTAGGCCTCAGCTTTTGTGAGGGACTGGAATAAAGAGGAGCCCCAGCTGATGGGCCAGAGGCAGAACCAGCCTTCCTTGAAACCATTCCTCCATCGTTCCCAGTGAGAGCAGGTGGGCGTGGATGCCGGGGAGGCTGGGACAGTGCTCACACTGTGTGTGTGTGTGTGTGTGTTTATGATGGGTAGAAGGGGGCTTGCCTTGCTTCAAAAAGCAAAACGTCCTGCCTCCCTCACAGGCCAGATGGAGAACCACATGTAGCAGGGTCTGCAGGCCCTGGGGATGCAGCTTCCACTACGGCTCAGAACAGGGAAGCTCTGCCGGTACTGCAAGTTGGAGAGAGGCCTTGTCCTCACAATGGCCCCATTCTCCGGGCCACACATGCAGCATTCCGGAAGCTCCTACCAGACGGCCAAGAATAGCTGGAATTCCTAGAGAAGGAACCAGTTCTCCAGCCCCCCTCCACCTTAGCCAGTCTGATTTTAGCATCTGGTTCTGTAGCCCTCTCCCCTCAACCACACCCCCTCCACACCTGCCAGAGCCTCATTTTACACTCATTAGCTTCAGCAAGATCAGTTTTCCAGGGGGAGGGGAGAATGGCCTTGCCAAGGGTTCAGCCCCCAACTCCCAACAGGCATTCCTGGCTCTGGGCCTTCACTTTCTTCTCTGTGAAGTGGGCAGAATGGCCTTTGGATGCAGTCCCTGTCCTGGAAGAGGCTGATGGAGGGGGCTCTCTGCCAGCCCTTTTCCCTCTGGCCTGAACCCTATGAGAAGTTGAGAAGGGTTAATCTTCATCACCCCCACCCCCCAGTCACCTCATCCCCACCTCAAGACACTGACACTTTGGTCAGAGGCTTTACTGAAGGATTTGAGGGGAGGGGGCCGGTTTCTCAAAGGGGGAGGGAACAGGGAGGCTATTTTCTCTAGGCGATGCCTCTGCTTGGGGGGCCAGAAGGACCTGAAATATCCAAGAGATGAATGTGAGGCTATGTCCGAACCGAGTCAGGTGGGCAGTAGGCACTGGGTGCTGCCTCGGGCGGGGAGCCCTCAGGAGGCGCTGTTAGAGGCATGGAGCTCCAGGTTATGCTGGGCTCCTCATTGGTGGGAACGCCACATTAACAGTGGGCCTCTTGACTGAGGGATGGCGTTTCTGAGAAAGGGCAGTTCTGCGGAATGTGCTGGAGAGGGCTCCGAATCAGGGGTGGGGAGAAGGTTGCAGGGGGTTGGGTCAGGCAGGCAAGGACGGAGGACCTAAAGGCTGGGGAGGTGAGGCGCCCAGGAGCCCCCGGCGGCCCCTGCCCCTCCTGAAGCCCTCGCCTCACCCAGGTCCCGGTGTTCCAGAATGCAGTGCGCCACGTAGACTGGGGGGCTGTGGAGGCTTCTGCATTTCTTGCAGAAAAGGATCTCGCAGCGCGCACAGCCCCCGCCGCGCGGCCGCCGCCGCGGCTTCTCCAACACACAGGGCTCCTCCGGGAGGCTTCGCTTTCTGCGGGCGGGGGCCCAGGCTCTCAGTGCGAAGTCCCGACCCCTTCATCCTGGAGCCATGGCAGCCTCCACCCTTCCCGGGCCCTGTTCCTTTGCCGGCGTAGGGCTCCCGGAGGGCCTGAGCGGCCAGGGGAGCGCCCTCACCTGTCGGCGGGAGCCCCCAAGCCGCCGAGCAGCGCGAAGGGACTGAACCAGGCCCAGAAGTTGCTGTCCGCGGGCCGCAGCAGCGCCACCTGTTGGGTGCTGGACTCCTGGCGCAGTGGGCAGTAGGACACTGAGCCCCGGTCGCGGCCCTCGTCCTCCGCTGCCACAGGGTATTCCTCCTCGCCCTCGGCGGCGCTCTCCGCCAGCTGCCTCTCCTCCTCTTCCTCCTCCGACTCCTCCTCCTCTTTCTCTTCTGCCTCCCCGGCCCGGGGCTCCTCCAGTTCCTTCTTCCACAAGGGGGTCTTAACGCCTGAGGGCGGGGAGGAGGTTAATGCAGTCCCCTGACCCCAGTGAAGGGTCCGGGTACCCTGGTGTTGCCCACAACATACTCCCCCCAAAAAGCGGGTGCCTGAAGGACGATCCGTATGAGATGCACCAGGTTAGCAGGACTCCACGACAGGGGGTTACAGACTGCAGGGATTTCCCGGGCAAGGGAGGGCCTGCCTGACTGCCCCCAATTTCCCAGGCTCCTAGATTTCCTAGCTAAGGATTCCGGACTAGTTGCTTCTGTCAAGCCTTTCCTTATCTGTAAAATGAAGAAAAATAGTGCCTATCTCAAGGTCTGTTGTGAGGTTGAACAGAGATGTCCAGTCTGTGTTTAGCAGGGCTTTGGAAAAGAATCACCTGGAGATCTTGTCAAAATGTAGATTCTGATTCAGTACATCTGGGGTGGAAATGCAAATTCTCAGCAGTGGGTCAAACCGGAATGAACCGGTTGGAAGCCCTAGTGTAACCCGCTTAGCCCAGGGCCTGGTGCATGAGAAGCAATCAGCAAAAGGTGGCAAATGTGATGGCAAAGACCGCAAATGGAGAGGAAATGATGGGTCATCACCAAATTCCTTCTGATTGACTTTAGGGTGGGTACCTGATATCCTGTAGGATATCCTGATATGTCAACAAACATTAATTGCACTAATTGTAATTTTAATAGGTGGTTGTTTATATATTGTTTTATGACCACAATTTCCTTCCTCAAAGTGGGCCTTGCTTTAAGGAGGCCTGTGGGGGAGTGCAGGCCGTGGAGATCCGGCGCCTCTGTATAATTAGAAAAAGGCGCCCCCTAGGGGTAGACCAATTCGGAAAAGAGCCCCTTATGGGCAGACCAATTAGGAAATGGCTTGGGGGGTAGGGCGTCTGTGAACCAATTAGAAAAAGCTGCCTCTGCCCCGGTCCAGGCTTGACCAAGCTGGATGACCAGCTGGATTTCAGTGCCACTGTTCCCCTTATTGCGTGGCCTTGTGGTGCAGTGATTAAGCGCTTGGCTGCTAACTGAAATGTGGATGGTTTGAACCCATCAGCTGCTCAGAGGGAGAAAGATGTGGCAGTTGGCTTCCCTAAAGATTAGAGCCTTAGAAACTTTATGGGGCAGTTCTTCTCTGTCCTATAGGGTCGCTATGAGTCCGAATCCTCTTGATAGTTTGGTTTTGGTTCCCCCTTACTTGTTGCCTTTGTTCAGGGCACAGACACCACAACCTGGGCAGGCGTGAAGTTCATGTGCTGACATGGGACCCAACCTGGCATCTGCCCCAAGGCATACACTCAGTCATTCAGCAAACATTCACCCAGCAAAGCCACGTGCTCTGCTGTCCCCTGAACTGGGAAAAAAGGGGGAGGGCAGGGGAAACACAACTTCTAGGGTTTGTCCTGGAAAGGTCGAGAAAATTTTCTATTGCTCTCTGGTCCTCCTGCTTACAGGGGTGGGGACAAAGGAGGGAATAATAAAATTAGTGTTCTAACTCATATGTATCAAGCACCAGCTGCATGCAATCACTATGCTAAGCTCTTCTAATACCTTGTGCCTCTTAATCTTCACAACGTTCTGAGGTAAGTAAGGAGGAAGGTAACAGAGGGCCCATAAATTTGACTCAAAACTTTTGAAACCTGTGAAGTTGTTTCAAAGATTCTGACAGTTCTTGGTGTTGCTAAAGGTGGAGAACCAGGGTCCGCTGAACTTTTATTCAGGAAAACACATTAAGGAATCTTTTGGTTGTGAAATGCCAGACCTAGTGCACAGCCTGAAAAAGGAGTGTGAACATTTGGGGGTGGAGGGAGAGTGGAAAATGTGTGGAAAGTAAGGTTGAAACCTCACTGTAAAGGACTCAGGGTGCTGGACTGTGGAGTTTGGACTTTGTCCCTCAGCAGTGGGAAGCCACTGAACATTCTAATGGAGGGACATGCTCAGAGATGTGTTTAGGATGTTTCCTCTGACAGTGCAGAGGGAGACTCATTTAGGAGCCATTACACGGGTCCAGTCTAGAGAAGACTAAGATCTGAACAGGAGCAGGTGGAGATGAGGGAACAGGTGCTAAGAATATTTAGGGATCCTCAACAAAATTCTAGCCAATAGAATTCAATAAAAAAAAAAAATCAAAAAAATAATTCATCATAACCAAGTGGGATTCATACCAGGTATGCAGGGATGGTTCAACATTAGAAAAACAATCAATGTAGTCCATCACATAAACAAAACAAAAGATAAGAACCACATGATCTTATCAATTGATGCAGAAGAGGCATTTAACAAAGTCCAAACACCCATTCATAATAAAAACTCTCAGCAAAATAGGAATAGAAGGGAAATTTCTCAACATAATAAAAGGCATTTACACAAAGTCAACAGCCAGCATCATTCTAAATGGAAAGAGTCTCAAAGAATTCCATTTGATAACGAGACCCAGACAAGGATGCCTTTTATCACCACTCTTATTCAACACTGTGCTGGAGGTCCTAGCCAGAGCAATAAGACAAGAAAAGGAAATAAAGGGCATCCACACTGGTAAGGAAGAAGTAAAAGTATCGCTATTCACAGATGATATGATCTTATACACAGAAAACCCCAAAGAATCCACAAGAAAACTACTGGAGCTAATAGAAGATTTCAGCAAAGTATCAGGATACAACATAAACATACAAAACTCAGTTGGATTCCTCTACACCAACAAAGAGAACTCCCAAGAGGAAATCACCAAATCAATACCATTTACAATAGCCCCCAAGAAGATAAAAGACCTATACAAAGAAAACTGCAAGACACTACTGCAAGAAAACAAAAGACACCTACATAAGTGGAAAAGCATACCTTGCTCATGGACAGGAAGACTCAACATTGTGCAAATGTCAATTCTACCCAAAGTGATCTACAGATACAAGCAATCCGATCCAAATTCCAATGGCATTTTTTAATGAGATGAAGAAACAAATCACCAACTTCGTATGGAAAGAAAGGGAAAAGGCCCCGGATAAAGCATTACTGAAGAAGAAGAACAAAGTGGGAGGCCTCACACTGCCTGATTTTAGAACCTATTATATCGCCACAGTAGTCAAAATGGCCTGGTACTGATACAACAACAGACACATAGACCAATGAAACAGAATTGAGAATCCAGACATAAATTCATCCACCTATGAGCAGCTGATATTTGACAAAGGTCCAAAGTCCATTAAATGGGGGAAAGACAGTCTCTTTAACAACTGGTGTTGGCATAACTGGATATTCATCTGCAAAAAAACTAAACAAGATCCATACCTCACACCGTGCACAAAAACTAACTCAAAATGTATCAAAGACCTAAATATAAAATCTAAAACGATAAAGATCATGGAATCAAAATAGGGACAATGCTAGGAACCCTAATACATGGCATAAATAGAACACAAAACATTACTAACAATACAAAAATACCAGAAGAGAAACCAGATAACCGGGAGCTCCTAAAAATCAAACACTTCTGTTCATCAAAAGACTTCACCAAAAGAGTACAAAGACAACCTACAGACTAGGAAAAAAATTTTTAGCTACAACAAATCCGATCAGCGTCTAATCGCTAAAATCTACAAGATACTGAAAAACCTCAACCACAAAGACAAACAATCCAAATAAAAAATGGGCAAAGGATCTGAGCAGACACTTCACCAAAGAAGACATTCAGGAGGCTAACAGATATGTGAGGAAATGCTCATGATCATTAGCCATTAGAGAAATGGAAATCAAGACTACAATGAGATACCATCTCACCCCAACAAAGCTGGCACTAATCCAAAAAACACAACATAATAAATGTTGGAGAGGTTGTGGAGAGACTGGAACACTTATGCACTGCTGCTGGGAATGTAAAATGGTACGACCACTTTGGAAAACGATTTGGTGCTTCCTTTAAAAGCTAGAAATAGAAGTATCACATGATCCAGCAATCCCACTCCTTGGAATATATCCTAGAGAAATAAGAGCCGTCACACAAATAGATATATGCACACCCCATGTTCACTGCAGTACTGTCCACAATAGCAAAAAGATGGAAAAAACCTAGGTGCCCATCAACAGAAGAATGGATAAACAAATTATAGTACATACACACACTGGAATACTACACAATGATAAAGAACAATGATGAATATGGGAAACATCTCACAACATGGATGAATCTGGAGGGCATTATACTGAGTGAAATTAGTCACAAAGGGACAAATATTGTATGAGACTACTATTATAAGAAATTAAGAAAAGGTTTAAACACAGAATAAAGCATTCTTTGATGGTTATGAGGGTGGGGAGGGAGGGGGAGGGGAATTCACTAGATAGTAGACACGAATCATCTTCTGTGAAGGGAAGGACATCACACAATACAGGGGAAGTCAGCACAACTGGACTAAACCAAAAGAAGTTTCCTGAACACAACCACTTTGAGGGACAGAGTAGCTGGGGCTAGGGCCTGGGGACCATAGTTTCTGGGGACATCTAGGTCAACTGGCATAACAAAGTTTATTAAGAAAATATTCTGCATCCCACTTTGGTGAGTGGCATCTGGGGTCTTAAAAGCTTGCGAGCAGCCATCTAAGATGCATCATTTGGTCCCAACCCACTTGGAGTAAAGGAGAATGCAGAACACAAAAGACACAAGGAAAATACTAGCCTAAAAGACAAAAGGCCCACATAAACCAGAGACTCCATCAGCCTGACACCAGAAGAACTAGATGGTTCCTGGCTACCACCAATGACCAACCTGACAGGGAACACAATAGACAGTTCCGGATGGAGCAGGAGAATAGTGTTGAGCAGAACTCAAATTCACGTAAAAAGAGCAGACTTAATGGTCTGACAGAGACTGGAGGAACTCCCGAAACTATGGACCCCGAATACTCTGTTAACCCAAAACTAAAACCATTCCCAAAGCCCACTCTTCAGATAAACATTAAACTGGACTATAAAACATAAAATAATACTCGTGAGGAGTGTGCTTCTTAGTTCAATCAGATACACGAGACCAAATGGGTGGCTCCTGTCCAGAGCCAGGATAAGAATGCAGGAAGGGACAGGAACTGCTTGAATGGACACAAGAAACCTGGGATGGAAATAGGGAGTGTGCTGTCACATTTTAGGGATTGCAACTAATGTCACATAACAACGTGTATAAGTTTTTGTACGAGAAATTAACTTGAGTTGTAAACTTTCACCTAAAGCTGAATTTAAAAAAAAAAAAAAAAGAATATTCAGGGAGAGGGCTTATAGCTACATGGATGGGTAACTTAGAAAAGGCTGGACTTCTACTCTGGGGTTGCCATGATGATGGGTTGGTTAGCCAAAGCTGGAGTCAAGAGGCCCTGTCCTTGCACTCTCCCTGCCTCCAGTCCCACTCACCATGCTTATCCATTCTTCACAAGGCTTTGTTGTCCTCTTTCCCTGATCAGGAACTGGGATGTGAGGGAGTCCCCAGGACCCAAAGAACTTGGTCTGGTCTCTAGGGCCTCTGTTGGATCACAAGGGGCGGGGCTAGAACCTCACCTGCCATAGGGCTCCACTAAACAATAGCTGTCTTTTCCAGGCCTCTGGAAGCACTCAAAACCTAGGTGTCTTTGGGTCCCCTAACTTCCCTCTTGGAAAGGCACTAAAGGGGAGTAGAGGGTGGCTTTGGCCTCACATATACTGGGTTCAAATCCCAGCTCTCTCACTTTACTATAATAGCTACCTGACCTTCTGCATGTTCTCTCTCTGACACTCAGTCTCTTCATCTGCAAATAAGAGATGGTATTATAGAACTGGACTTTAACTGGCACACAGAAAGCACTCAAAACATTGTATTTGTACCATTATTTTCTCTCCTTCCCTTTCTATCCTATCCCTATCCACCCTCACCCCTGCTCCCAACTCCTCCTACTTCCAGCTCATTGTCTTATCTGCATGGAATAGAAGGGAATCGGGCCAAGTCGAGTAAAAAGCAGGGCTTGGACAAGAACCAGGTGTAGCTCCTGGATGTTGCATATGTGTGTGTGTGTGTGTGAGCAGGGTGTGGGGGAAAGAATAAAATTATGATGGCTTAGGAAAATCCTTTCCTTTCCTGGCCTTAGAGTGGGGTGTGTTGGCAGAGTATGCAGAGGGGCAGAGGATTTGGGTCCAGCTATGGAAAGTCCCCAATCTGATGGCTAATCATATTTAAACACCTTCATAGCAATACCTATACTAGTGTTTGACCAAACAAATGGACACTAAAGCCTAGGCAAGTTGACACAAAACTAACCATCACAGTCTACCCCTTGTCAGCTTGGCTCCTATACACATCTCATTAAACCATACATAATCTCCAAATAAAGACAATTAAAAAGTCATACTTCTGGGAGGTTCCGACAAAATGGCGCTCTAGGCAGAAGCACCATGCCGTCCCTCCACAGCAAAGATCCGAAAAACTAAGCTAAACAGAGAATACAACAATCCTGAAACCCTAAAACATCAAATGAAGAGATAAAGAACTCAGCCAAGCACCAAACGGAGTGAGAAAACTGACAGAGAACAGAGAGTGAGGAGAGATTCATGCAGAGGTCCCCTACCAGCTAACGCAGCGCGGATCCGCCATCTTGGACTCCTATCAGAGACCAGCAAACGGGGGTATGAGAAAGCAGCCTCACAGAGCATCCAGCGGGAGACAAAACAACCAGTAATTTGCGGTGCGTGCTTTCCCACTCCCCACCCCTCTTTGCCCCGGCTCGGCTTCCTCTGCTACCCACAGCCACGGTCTCTTGACCGGGAAGCGCCGGCTGCTTGGATTCCACACACCCAAGTGGCCAGCTCTCTGGGTGCCATTTATTGGCTGCTAGCATTGCTTTTTTTTTCTGCTTCTTTTGATTTCTCACTTGCCTCTCGCCACCTCCCCCTCCTTTAACTCGAGTGCCTGGCTCCGTGCGCCACCTTTGCTTCTTCCTGAGGGGCTGCAGAGAGCCGGCAATTTGTGATATACGCTTTTCCACTCTCCACCCTTCTTCACCCACACTCGGCCTCCTCTGCTTCCCATGGACATAGTCTCCTGTCCAGAAACACCAGCCCACACTAGCTGGCTCTCTGAGTGCCATTTGTTGGCTGCTGGTGTTGTTTTTTTTTTTTTTTTTGTCTGCTTCTTTTGATTTCTTGCTTGCCTCTCGCCGCCTCCCCCTCCTTTCACTCGAGTGCCTGGCTCCGTGCGCCATCTTTGCTTCTTCCTGAGGGGCCGCAGAGTTCCAGTTGAGTGTGGAGCTGCTTCCTGGTCTGGGCTACCACGCTGGTGGGATCCCGGGGCTTTTGATCGTTTGTTTGTTTTGAATTGTTTGTTTGTTTTCTTTTCCTTTTCTTGAGTTGGGAGCCCTTTCTGGCCAGGCGGAGCTGTGTGGCAAAGAACTCCCCTTCCGCTTCCACAGACGTGCAGAGGGATCCCTGAGAGCATTTCTTTTTTCATTGTTTTTTTTTTTTTTCTTTTCTCCTGTTTTTTTGGGGGGGTATTTCTTGTTTTTGTGGGTTTTTTTAATTTGTTTTGTTTTCTTTTCCCTCTTTTTCCCTTTTTGTCTTTTTTCATTGCTCAGTTTCTTGTCTCTCTATATCTTCCTTCTCTTTCTGATCCCTGAATACCAGGCATTGTATACCTCTACGCCTTCTAGCCAGGCTGTACTCAACACCTGAGAGCAACTTCCCCAGACCTCATAGCTGCATCGGTGGGATCCCTGGGAACTTTGCAGTTCTTTAACCTTTCTGATTTTTATTTATTCATTCTTTTCTTTTCTTCCTCTTCCTCTTTCTGTTTTTCTCCATTTCATAGTCTATCATCTCTCCATTCCAATGACAAGCTCCCCTAGCATTCTTTTTTGTTTGTATGTTTTTTGGCTCCTGTTCCTCTCTCCTCTCTCCCATATCCATCTTAGCTCCACACATAACAATCTCCCCACTGCATCCTGCCTGCCTGCACCGTGCGCTTGACATCACACCACCAAGCAGTGCAGGCACGGCCTACTGGAACCTGCCCTGCACTGATTACCGACCCGCCCTGGTGGCTGTAGTAAGTGCCACAAACAACCCGTCCCAGTAACTCCTCTTCAGCTAGACCTGCCCTGCTGTACCATATCTGAGTGACTGACCCTGCCAGTTGGAGAAGGAGGCAAAAAGTTTTCAGCGCACAGACGAGCAAACAACAAAGAACACACAGTCCGTCTGCTCATAGTCAAATTTTTTTTTAAAAAGGGACAAAACAAACAAATCTACAATCAATAAACAAGAAAAATAACTACTGAATGCCCCGAAAACAGCAGACAATATCAAAACATGTACAAAAACAGGACTAGATGGTTCCAGTAGGTGTCCAAATTAAAACACCAGATGACTCTCCTGTGGAAGAAAATGCACTAGAATTACCTGATACGGAATTCAAATCTCTAATACTAGGAATTTTCCAAGAACTGAGGCAAAAAGCTGACAAACATGAGGAAAAAATAGACAAATTCATGGAAAATACAGACAAAAAATTGGAAGAATTCAGGAAGATGATGCAGGAACAAAATGCCAAAATAAATTCACAACTAGAAATTATACAAAAACAACAATTAGAAATCCAAAAGAGAAACAAGATTTCAGAAATGGACGATGTCATAGAAGGGCTGAGAAGCAGATTTGAAACTGTGGAGGACAGGATCAGTGGAACTGAAGACAAACTCTTGTATACAACTCTGTTTCAGGAAAACTCAGAAAAAAGAACAAAGAAAAATGAAGAGACCCTGAGAGTTATGTGGGACACAATTAAAGGCAAAAATTTACGAGTGATTGGCATTCCAGAACAGGGGGAGAAAACAGAAAACACAGAGAGGATCATTGAGGAACTGCTGACAGAAAACTTCCCCAATATCATGAGAGATGAAAAGCTGGCCATCCAAGAAGCTCAACGAACTCCATATAGAAGAGACACCAAAAGAAAATCACCAAGGCATATCATAATCACACTCACCAAAACCAAAGACAAATAAAGAATCCTGAGAGCAGCTCATGAAAAACAAGAAGTCACATACAGAGGAGAAACAATAAGACTAAGCTCAGATTATTCGGCAGAAACCATGCAGGCAAGAAGGCAATGGGATGACATATATAAAATCTTGAAAGAAAAAAATTGTCAGCCAAGAATAATATATCCTGCAAAACTCTCATTCAAATTTGATGGTGAAATTAGGTCATTTCCAGATAAACAGAAATTAAGGAACTATGTAAAAGTCAAACCAAACTTACAAGAATTATTAAAGGGAGTTCTTTGATCTGAGGACAAACAGCTTCAGCTCACAGGCAGAACTTAGGATGCGGGATCGTGCGAGCCAGATACCAATCTAGGAAACGAACTCTTGAGGACTATTCAAAACCAAAAGAATTACAACAGGGAATCAGAGCAGTTAATTGATGGATGACAACAACATCAAAACAATGAAAGAGGGAATAAATGGCATACGTGTGGAACCTTCTGATGGAGAGGAAGGCAAGGCGTTACCAAGTAATGGTAGGCTGCTTCAAACTTAGAAAGATAAGGGTAAAATTCATGGTAACCACAAAGAAAGTTAACAAACCAACTCATAAAAATAAAGACAAAAAACATAAAGTCTCAGCAAAAACAAAACCTACAAAAACAAAAGAAATGAAAATAAAATCCACAAACAAAAGTAACTCAGCACAAGAGAGTAAGAAGAACAAAGAAATCTTCAGCACCACAAACAAAGCACAACAAAATGACAGCAACAAACTCACATCTATCAATAATTACACTGAATGTAAATGGACTCAATGCACCCATAAAGAGACAGACAGTCACAGAATGGATAAGAAAACAGGATCCATCAATATGCTGTCTACAAGAGACACACCTTAGAAACAAAGATGTGAATTTATTAAAAGTCAAAGGTTGGAAAAAAATATATCAAGCTAAGAACTACCAAAGAAGAGCAGGAGTGGCAATTCTAACCTCAGATAAAATAGACTTTAAAACAAAATCTACCATAAAAGACAAAGAAGGACACTATATAATGATTAAGGGGAGGATCCGTCATGAAGACATAACCATAATAAACATCTACGCACCCAATGACAGGGCTCCAAAATACATAAAACAAACTTTAACAACACTGAAAAGAGAAATTGACAGTTCCACAATACAGTAGGAGACTTCAACACACCACTCTCAGTAAAGGACAGAACAACTAAGAAGAAACTCAGCAAAGATACAGAAGACCTAAAGGGCACAATCAGCCAACTTGACCTCATAGACATATATAGAACACTCCATCCAACCACTGCAAAGTACACATTCTTTTCCAATGCACATGGAATGTTCTCCAGAATAGACCACATCTTAGACCACTGAGCAATCCTCAACAAGATCCAAAATGTTGAGATAATTCAAAGTATCTTCTCTGACCACAATGCCATCAAGGTAGAAATTAACAATAGAAAGAGCAGGGGAAAAAAATCAACTACATGGAAACTGAATAATACCCTGCTTACACATCACTGGGTAATAGAAGAAATCAGAGATGGAATCAAAAAATTCGTAGAATCAAATGAGAATGAAAACACATCATACCAAAACCTTTGGGACACAGCAAAGGCAGTCCTCAGAGGACAATTTATAGCAATAGATGCACATATCAAAAAAGAAGAAAGGGACAAAATCAAAACATTAACTACAGAACTCAAACCAATAGAAAGAGAAAAGGAAAAAAAGCCCACAACCACCTGAAGAAAGGAAATAGTAAAGATCAGAGCAGAAATCAATGAAATAGAGAACAGAAAAACAATAGAAAGAATCAACAAAACCAAAAGTTGGTTCTTTGAAAGAATCAACAAAATCGACAAACCACTGGCCAGACTGACAAAAGAAAAACAGGAGAGGACACAAATAACCCAAATAAGAAATGAAATGGGGGACATTACAACAGACCCAACTGAAATAAAAAGGATTATAACAGAATATTATGAAAAACTATACTCCAACAAATTTGAAAACCTAGAGGAAATGGATAAATTTCTAGAAACACACGCCCTACCCAAACTACAACAAAGTGATGTTGAAAATCTGAATGGACCCATAACAAGAGAAGAGATTGCAAAGGTAATAAAAAAACTCCCAACCAAAAAAAGACCTGGCCCAGATGGCTTCACTGGAGAATTCTACAAAACATTTACAGAAGAGCTTGTACCAGTACTACTCAAGCTATTTCAGAGCATAGAAGAGGAAGCAACACTTCCAAATTCATTCTATGAAGCCAGAATAACACTGATACCAAAACCAGGCAAAGACGTCACAAAAAAAGAAAATTACAAACCAATATCTCTCATGAATATAGATGCAAAAATTCTGAACAAAATTCTAGCCAATAGAATTCAGCATCATATCAAAAAAGTAATATACCACAACCAAGTAGGATTCATACCAGGTATGGAAGGATGGTTCAACATTAGAAAATCAATCAACGTACTCCACCACATAAATAAAAGGAAAGAAAAGAATCACATGATCATCTCAATTGATGCAGAAAAGGCATTTGACAAAGTCCAACACCCATTCCTGATAAAAACTCTCAATAAAATAGGTATAGAAGGGAGATTTCTCTACATAATAAAAGGCATCTATGCAAAACCAATGACCAACATCATTCTTTATGGAGAGAGGCTGAAAACATTCCCCTTGAGAACAGGAACAAGACAAGGATGCCCTTTATCACCACTCCTATTTAACATTGTGCTGGAAGTTCTGGCTAGAGCAATAAGGCAAGAAAAAGAAATTAAGGGCATCCAAATTAGTAATGAAGAAGTTAAACTCTCCCTGTTTGCAGATGATATGATACTATACATAGAAAACTCTAAAGACTCCACGAGATATCTACTGGAACTAATAGAAAGATTCAGCAGAGTAGCAGGATACAAGATAAACATTCAAAAATCAGTTGGATTCCTATACACCAGTAAGGAGAACGATGAAAAGGAAATCAGGAAAACAACACCATTTTCAATAGCCCCTAAAAAGATAAAACGCTTAGGAATGAATCTGACCAGGGATGTAAAAGACCTATACAAAGAAAACTACAAAACACTACTGCATGAAACCCAATGGGATCTACATAAACGGAAAAACATACGATGCTTATGGATAGGCAGACTGAACATTGTGAAAATGTCAATTCTACCCAAAGCAATTTACAAATACAACGCAATCCCGATCCAAATATCAACAACATTCTTCAAAGACATGGAAAAACTAATCATTCACTTTATATGAAAAGGGAAGAAGCCCCGAATAAGTAAAGCACTACTGAAGAAGAAGAATAAAGCTGGAGGACTCACACTACCTGACTTCAGAACCTACTATATAGCTACAGTAGTCAAAACAGCCTGGTACTGGTACAACGACAGATACATTGACCAATGGAACAGAATTGAGAACCCAGATGTAAATCCATCCACCTACGGTCACCTGATCTTCGACAAGGGCCCAAAGTCCATCAAATGGGGAAAAGACAGTCTTTTTAACAAATGGTGCTGGCAAAACTGGATATCCATTTGCAAAAAAATGAAACAGGACCCATACCTCACACCGTATACAAAAACTACTTCCAAATGGATCAAAGACCTGAATATAAAGCCTAAAACTATAAAGTTCATAGAAGAAAAAGTAGGACCAACACTACAGGCCTTAATACATGGCATTAACAGGATACAAACCATAACCATCAATGCACAAAACCCAACAGATAAGCTAGATAACTGGGATCTTCTAAAAATCAAACGCCTATGCTCTTCAAAAGACTTCACCAAAAGAGTCAAAAGAGAACCTACAGACTGGGAAAAAATTTTTGGACAGTACAAGTCAGACAAAGGTCTAATCCCATAATCTACAAGCAAATCCAACACCTCTACAACAAAAAGACAAATAATCCTATTAAAAAATGGGCAAAGGTAATGAACAGACACTTCACCAAAGAGTACATTCAAATGGCCAACAGACACATGAGGAAATGCTCGTGATCACTAGCCATTAGAGAAATGCAAATTAAAACCACAATGAGATACCATCTCACCCCGGCATTACTGGCACAAATCAAAAACACTGGAAATAACAAATGTTGGAGGGGCTGCGGGGAGATGGGAATTCTTATGCACTGCTGGTGGGAATGCAAAATAACACAACCATTTTGGAAAATGATATGGCGCTTCCTTAGAAAGCTAGAAATAGACATACCATTCGATCCAGCAATCCCACTCCTAGGAATATATCCTAGAGAAATAAGAGTCGTCACTCGGATAGACATATGCACACCTATGTTCACGGCAGCATTGTTCACAATAGCAAAACTATGGAAACAACATAGATGCCCATCAACAGATGAATGGATAAACAAACTATGGTACATACACACAATGGAGTACTATGCAACGAGAAAGAACAACAATGAATCTGTGAACCATCTCATAACATGGATGAAACTGGAGGACATTATGCTGAGTGAAATAAGTCAATCACAAAAGGACAAATATTGTATGAGACCTCTATTGTAAAAACCCATGAAAAAGTTCACACACAAAATGTAACAATCTTTGTTGGTTACAAGGGATGGGAGGGGTGGGGGGGAAATACTAAATAGGCAATCGATAAGTGGTATCTTGGGTGAAGGGTGAGACAGTACACAATACAGGGGAAACTAGCACAACCTGTACAAGGAAAGGTCATGGAAGCCCCATAGACACATCCAAACTCCCTGAGGGACTGAATTGCTGGGCGGAGGGCTGTGGGGACCATGGTCTTAGGGAGCATCTAGCTCAATTGGCATGATACAGCTTATTAAGACAATGCTCTACATTCTACCTTGGTGAGTAGTGTCTGGGGTCTTAAAAGCCTGTGAGCAGCCATCTAAGATACTCCACTGGTCTCATCCCTTCGGGAGCAAGGGAGAATGAAGAGAACAGGATACAAGGAAAAGCTTAGTCCAAAGGACTAACTGTCCACAGCTACCAGGCCCTCCACCAGACTGAGTCCAGTACAGCAAGATGGTGCCCAGCTACCACCACTGACTGCTCTGACCAGGATCACAACAGAGGGTTCTGGACAGAGCTGGAGAAGGATGTACAGCATAATTCTAACTCAGAAAAAAAAAAAGACCAGATTTACTGGCCTAAAGGAGACTGGAGAAACCTCGAGAGTATGGCCCCCAGACACACTTTTAGCTCAGTGGTGAAGTTACCTCCGAGGTTCACTGTTCAGCCTGGGAGTGGACAGCCCCGTAAAACCAAATGAGACTAACGAGGTACAGGAGTCCAGTGACAAGGGCCAGAAGGCAGAAGGGGACAAGGAAGCTGGTGATAGGGAACCCAAGGTTGAGTAAGGATATTGTTGATGTGTTGTGAGATTGTTAACCATTGTCATAGGGCAACATTTGTAGTAACTGTTAAATGAGAAACTATTTTGTTCTGTAAGCCTTCATCTTAAGTGAGAATAACAGCACAATTGGAAGAGCATAGGCAATGTTACTGAACTGTGTATGTAGAAATTTTTGAAACGGTGTATCTTTGGCTATGTGTATTTTCACCAAAAAAAAAAAAGGTTGAGAATTTAGAGGGTTAATATGTTGTGGGGTTGCTAACCAATGTCATAAAACAACATGTGTACTACTGTTTCATGAGAAACTATTTGTTCTGTAAGCCATCACCTGAAGTACAATAAAATATAAAAAATTTTTTAAAAGTCATACTTCTGCCTAACATGATACAACTGTCCTGTGTACAACCGAAAGGAGGAGGATGCAAAGTCCTTGACTGATGTCCATTCTTCTCCTTGATATCCTGTAACTTAAATACTGTGATGTAAAGTTAATACATCTTGTGTTATATGATTATTAAGGGGATAAGAGAAGGCAGAAAACAAAGATATTTGAGATATCTGAAATATTCGAGATAACAAACACAAACACATTCATAACAAAATAAGGAAGAAACACTCGTAACAATTACAGTTCTCATTTCTGCAGCTGGTCACATGGTTGTAGCTGGTATTTATAACTACCTCTTCCACTACCCATTGCTCATTCCCTTTGTTTTCAGCAAGCACCTTGGTTGGTCGTGGTTCTTTGTCTGGTGGGGTGACCCAAACCTTCATTCCTGAAGGGTCTGAGCCATTAATCATCCTGTCTCAACTGTGTTGTAGTTTGCATTGACTTTCATCACAGGTAGTACTAAGAGATGCCCTAAGGGATCTCCAGTATTACAAACATACGCTTCACTGTGTCAATTTCTCCTTGGTAATAACGATCAATCACCCCAATCAGTACAGTAACTCTGTTCTTTGCCTGCTGATTCAGAGGCATGAAGAGCCCAAAGCAGCCAGGTGGCAGTCTTAACTCCCAGTTCAACAAAAATCATTGTTCTATCTCCTGGTGGAAGCATTCCTCCCTTTGGAACTAAAACCTCTAGACCAGCATAGCATAGAGTTGCAGGGACAGACAGCAAAAATTTTGCTAGTGAAACCTCAACAGCAAAAAGACAAATAACCCAATTAAAAAATGGGCAAAGGATATGAACAGGCACTTCACCAAAAAAGATATTCTGGCAGCTAACAGACACATGAAGAAATGCTCATGATCATTAGCTATTAGAGAAATGCAGATCAAAACTACAATGAGATATCATCTCACCCTGACAAGGCTAGCATTAATCCAAAAAACACAAAATAACAAATGCTGGAGAGGTTGTGGAGAGACTGGAATACTTATACACTGTTGGTGGGGATGTAAAATGATACAACCACTTTGGAAATCGATTTGGCGCTTCCTTAAAAAGCTAGAAATAAAAAGTACCATGCGATCCAGCTATCCCGCTCCTTGGAATATATCCTAGGGAAACAAGAGCCGTCACATGAATAGATATATGCACACCCATGTTCATCGCAGCACTGTTCACAATAGCCAAAAGATGGAAGCAACCTAAGTGTCCATCAATGGACAAATGGATATATCCACACAATGGAATATTATGCAGTGATAAAGAACAATGGTGAAGCTGTGAAACATTGTATAACTTGAGAGAAGCTGGAACTTATTATGCTGAGTGAATTTAGTCAGTCACAGAAGGACAAATATCTTATAAGACCACTATTATAAGAACTCAAGAAAAGGTTTAAACACAGAAGAAAACGTTCTTTGATGGTTACAGGCGTGGGGAGGGAGGGTGATGGTTATTCACTAACTAGATAGTAGATAAGAATCATCTTAGGTGAAGGGAAGTACAGCACACACTACCGGGGAAGCCAGCACAACTGGACTAAACGAAAGCTGAGAAGTTTCCTGAATACAACCAAACACTCTGAGGGACAGAGTAGCAGGGGTGGGGTCTGGAGACCATGCTTTCAGGGGACATCTATGTCAATTGGCATAACAAAGCTTATTAAGAAAATGTTCTGCATCTTACTTTTGGTGAGTGGCGTCTGGGGTCTTAAAAGCTTGCAAGCGGCCATCTAAGATGTATCAATTGGTCCCAACCACTTGCAGTAAAGGAGAACGAAGAACACCAAAGACACAAGGAAAGTATTGGCCCAAGAGACAGAATGGGCCACATAAACCAGAGACTTCATCAGCCTTAGACCAGAAGAACTAGATGGTGCCCAGCTACCACCAATGAACATCCTGACAGGGAACACACCAGAGGGTCCCTGATGGAGCAGTAGAATGTTGGGATGCAGAACTCAAATTCTAGTAAGAAGACCAGACTTAATGGTCTAAGACTGGAGGCGCCCCAGAAAGCATGCCTCCTGTTCTCTCTATCACCCCAGAAGTAAAACAATTTCTGAGGCCAACTCTTCAGACAGGGACTGGACTGGACTGTGGGACATAAAGTGATACTTGTGAAGAATGTGCCTCTTAGTCAAGTAGATACAAGAGACCAAAGGGGCAGCTTCTGTCCAGAGGTGAGATGGGAAGGCAGAGAGGGTTAGGAGCTGGTTGAATGTTCATGGGGAATCAGGGGCGGAGGGGAGGAGTGTGCTGTCGCAGAATGGGGTGAGCAGTTGGGGTCTCATAACAATGTATGTCATAAAAAAAAATTCTGTGTGGAAGACTAACTTGAAATGTAAACTTCATTTAATTACAACAACAATAAAAAAAATTTTGCTAGTGGATCACTAGAGGAAATAGTGAGTGATGTCACTCCCATTTCCACTCCATTGATTCCTCGACCCATGAATCCTGGCTATGGGAGAAATAGCACCGTCTTAGGCTGGGTTCTCTAGAGGAGCAAAACCAGTGACACATATATATACATACATACATACAAATATATATATATACACACACATAAATTTATACAGAGAGATTTATCTCGAGGGAATGGCTTACGCAGTTGTGGAGGCTGGCAAGTCCCAAATCCGTGTGTTAGGCATCAGGCTGGAGGCTTCTCCTAGCTCACGTGGTTGCAGGGCTGACGAACCAAAATTGGCGGGTCAGGTGGAAGGCTGCTGGCTCACGTCCCAAGAACCAGAGGTAAGAGGATGACAAGTCAGATGCAGGATCCAGAGCAAAAGCCAGCGAGCTTTGCCAGAACATCCATATATATTGGATGGAGGCCACATACCTGAGGAAACTCCCCTGACAACTGACTGGGCTGATCACATCAGATCACATCATGGACGTGATTACATTATACTACTTATGGAAGAACAATCAGTTCAATGTTTGCCAAACCACTGAGAATCATAATCTAATCAAGTTGATGCATAATATTAACCATCATAAGCACCATATATTTAGAGCATATACAGCCTTCTGGAGAAAATTTCCCCCACCCCGTAAGGTATTGCCACCTAGGTGATGCCATAATTGAGTCTTCAAAAGGTCAATCTCCTGTTCTATCAAGCCAGCTTCAGGATGATGGGGAACATGGTAAGACCAGTGAATTCCATGAGCATGGGCTCACTGCCACACTTCATTTGCTGTGGATACAATGATGGTGGATAAGGCATTCTGTATGTTCACAGATGCTAAGTTCAAAGATAATGCATTCTGTAAGTTCCCTTTTGGTAGAAGCATTACATGCAGGGAAGACAAATCCATATTCAGAGTATCTATCCCAGAAAGAACAAAACACTGCCCTTTCCACAATGTAAGTGGTCCAATAAAATCAACCTGTCACCACGTTGCTGGCTCTTCACCCTGGGAAATGGTACCATACTGGGGACTCAGTGTTGGTACCAGATTAAGCACTCAGCAGTGGCTGTATCCAGCAAGGCTCTAGCCTTGGTGAGTGGAAGTCTGTGTTGATGAGCCTATGTATAACCTCCATCCCTGCCACGATGGCCACTTTGTCCATGAGCCCACTGGGCAAGGACAGGAGTGGCTGGAGAAAGGCTGACTAGTATCCACAGAATGGATCATCCTATCCACTTGATTATTAAAATCCTCTTCTTCTGAGGTCACCCTTTGGTGAGCATTCATATGGGACACACATACCTTCACTTTTTTGTCCATTCAGAGAGATCTAAGCACATACCTCTTCCTCATACCTCCTTGTCACCAATTTTCCAATTATGTTCCTTCCAATTTCCTCACCATACAGTCAAACCATTGGCCACAGCCCACGAAGTGGTATACAACTGCACATCTGGCCATTTCTTCTTCCAAGCAAAATGAATAACTAAGTGTACTGCTCGAAGTTCTACTCACTGGAAGGATTTCTCTTCACCACTGTCCTTCAGGGATGTCCCAGAAAGGGACTGTGTTGCTGCAGCTGTCCATTTTTGGGTGGTGCCTGCATATTGCACAGAACCATCTTAAACCAGGCCCAAGTTTTCTCTTCCTCAGTCAAGTGATCGTAGAGAACTCCCCATGAGGCCACAGGTGCAAGGTGGAAGAAGGTAATGTAGCAATAGTGGTGGCCATGGCATTTGGGCCACTTTCTCATGTAACTTACCTGTACCTTCAGTACCTACTCAAGCCTGATCTTGTATAACCACTTCCATTTGATGATAGTGCCACTGTGCATGCCCAACTTTATGGCTTTGTGGGTCAGACAACATCCAGTTCATGATGGGCAGCTCACAATGTATGGTAACTTGGTGGCCCGTGGTTTAGCGTTCAATCTCTACTAAGGCCCAAGTAGCAAAGCAGCTTGCAGGTCAGCATGGACCTGTTTCAGTCTTCTCCTGTTCTGGGCCCCATTTAAAGCTAGTAGCTTTTCAGGTCACTTGGTAAATGGGCATACCCAAATGAAGACTATGTTGCCTCCAAAATCCAAAAAATTTTATCCATTGTCAATTTGTTCCATAAGAATGAGAAAGAACTGTTCTGAGTAACATATCGAAATCAACCCAAAAGTGAACAAACTTAATGGGAAGGTAAAGAATAAAAAATAAAAACAAAACATATACCAACAGAATAGATGTTTCCCAGAAAATAAAAAATGATAGCTATCTATGGAATTATTAAATGAATTCTTGTTACAGAAAATTAACATCATCACGAAAAGCAGGTGTACAAAATTTAAAGACATTTTTTATAATCTTTTTTTTATTGTTGTAGTTTAAGTGAAAGTTTACAATTCAAGTTAGTCTCTCATACAAAAATTTATACATATATTGTTATCTGACCCTAATTGCTCTCCCTATACTGTGACAGCACACTTCTCCTTTCCACCCCTGATTTCCTGTGTCCATTCAACCAGCTCCTGACCCTCTCTGCCTTCTCATCTCACCTCCGGACAGAAACTGCCCATTTAGTCTCAGGTATCTACTTGAGCTAAGAAGCACACTCTTCATAAGTATCATTTTATGTCCCACAGTCCAGTCTAATCTTTATCTGAAGAGTTAGCTTCGAGAATTGCGTTGACAGAGAGTCCGGAGGCCATGCTTTCTGGGGTTCCTCCAGTCTCAGTCAGACCATTAAGTCTGGTCTTCTTACTAGAATTTGAGTTCTGCATCCCACCCTTCCCCCGCTCCATCAGGGTAAGAAGCACACTCTTCACGAGTATCATTGCATGTCCCATAGTCCAGTCTAATTTTTGACTGAAGAGTTGGCCTCGGGAATGGTTTTAGTGCTGGGCTGACAGAGAGTCCGGGGGCCATGCTTTCTGGGGTTCCTCCAGTCTCAGTCAGGTCATTAAGTCTGCTTGTTTTACTAGAATTTGAGTTCTGCACCCCACCCTTCCCCTGCTCCATCAGGGACTCTCTGCTGTGTCCCTGTCAGGGCGGTCATTGGTGGTAGCCAGGCATCATCTAGTTCTTCTGGGCTCAGGCTGATGAAGTCTCTAGTTTATGTGGCCCTGTCTCTTGGGCTAATGCTTTCCTTGTGACTTTGGTGTTCTTCATTCTCCTTTACTCCAGATGGGTTGGGACGAATTGATGCATCTTAGATGGCCGCTTGCTAGCTTTTAAGACCCTAGACGCCACTCACCAAAGTAAGATGCAGAACATTTTCTTAATAAACTTTGTTATGCCAATCGACCTAGATGTATCCTGAAAGCATGGCCCCCAGACCTCTACCTCTGCTACTCTGTCTCTCAAAGTGTTTGATTGTATTCAGGATACTTCTTAGCTTTGGTTTAGTACAGTTGTGCTGACTTCCCCTGTAGTGTGTGCTGTCCTTCCCTTCACCTAAGATAATTCTTGTCTACTATCTAGTTAGTGAATAACCCTTTCCCTCCCTCCCCACTCTTGTAACCATCAAAGAATGTTTTCTTCTGTGTTTAAACCTTTCTTGAGTTCTTATAATAGTGGTCTTATACAATATTTGTCCTTTTGGGACTGACTAAATTCACTCAGCATAATGCCTTACAGATTCCTCCATCTTATAAGATGCTTCACAGATTCATCATTGTTCTTTATCATTGCATAGTGTTGCACTGTGCGAATATACCATAATGTGTTTATCCATTCGTCCGTTGATGGGCACCTAGGTGGTTTCCATCTGTTTGCTATCGTGAATAGTGATGCTGACCAGATTTGTCGTAGCCAAAATTTTTTTCCCAGTCTGTAGGGTGTCTTTTTACTCTTTTGGTGAAGTCTTTTGATGAGCATAGGTGTTTGATTTTTAGGAGCTCCCAGTTATCTAGTTTCTCTTCTGGTGTTTGTGCATTGTTACTTATGGTTCATATTCTGTTTATGCCATGTATTAGGGCTTCTAGTGTTGTCCCTATTTTTTCTTCCATGACCTTTATCGTTTTAGATTTTATATTTAGGTCTTTGATCCATTTTGGGTTAGTGTTTGTGCATGGTGTGAGTTATCAGTCTTGTTTCAGTTTTTTGCAGATGGATATCCCGTTATGCCAGCACCAGTTGTTAAAGAGACTGTCTTTTCCCCAGTTAATGGACTTTGGGCCTTTGTCAAATATCAGCTGCTCATAGGTGGATGAATTTATGTCTGGATTCTCAATTCTGTTCCATTGGTCTATGTATCTATTGTTGTACCAGTACCAGGCTGTTTTGACTACTGTTGCAGTATAATAGGTTCTAAAATCAGGTAGTGTGAGGCCTCCCACTTTGTTCTTCTTCTTCAGTAATGCTTTACTTATCCAGGGCCTCTTCCCTTTCCAGATGAAGTGGGTGATATGTTTCTCCATCTCATTAAAAAATGCCATTGGAATTTGGATCAGGATTGCACTGTATCTGTAGATCACTTTGGGTAGAATTGACATTTGCACAGTGTTCAGTCTCCTATCCATGAGCAAGGTATGCTTTTCCACTTATGCAGGTCTCTTTTGGTTTCTTGCAGTAGTGTCTTGTAGTTTTCATTGTATAGGTCTTTTACGTCTCTGGTTAGATTTATTCTTAAGTATTTTATCTTCTTGGAGGCTACTGTAAATGGTATTGATTTGGTGATCTCATCTTGGAAGTTCTCTTTGTTGGTGTACAGGAATCCAACTGATTTTTGTATGTTTATGTTGTATTCTGATACTTTGCTGAAATCTTCTATTCGTTCCAGTGGTTTTCCTGTGGATTCTTTGGGGTTTTCTGTGTAGAAGATCATATCGTCTGCAAACAGGATACTTTCACTTCTTCCCTACCAGTTTGGATGTCCTTTATTTCTTTTTCTAGCCTAACTGCTCTGGCTAGGACCTCCAGCACAATGTTGAATAAGAGTGGTGATAAAGGGCATCGTTGTCTGGTTCTGGTTCTCAAGGGGAATGCTTTCAAACTCTCTCCATTTAGGATGATGTTGGCTGTTGGCTTTGTATAAATGCCCTTAATTATGTGGAGGAATTTCCCTTCTATTCCTATTTTGTTGAGAGTTTTTATCATGAATGGGTGTTGGACCTTGTCAAATGCCTTTTCTGCATCGACTGATAAGATCATGTGGTTCTTGTCTTTTGTTTTATTTATGTAGATGGATTACACTGATTGTTTTTCTAATGTTGAACCATCCCTGCATACCTGGTATAAATCCCACTAGATCATAGTGAATTCTATTGATATGTTGCTGAATTCTATTGGCTAGAAATTTTGCTGAGGATTTTTGCATCAATGTTCATGAGGCATATTGGCCTGTAATTTTCTTTTTTTGTGGTGTCTTTACCTGGTTTTAGTATCAGGGTTATGCTGGCTTCATAGAATGAGTTTGGGAGTATTCCATCCTTTTCTATGCTCTGAAATACCTTTAGCAGTAGTGGTGTTAACTCTTCTCTGAAAGTTTGGTAGAATTCTCCAGTGAAACTGCCGGGGCCAGGCCTTTTATTGGGTGGGAGTTTTTAAATTACCATTTTAATCTCTTCTTTTTTATGGGTTTATTTAGTTGTTCTACCTCTGTTTGTGTTAGTTTAGGTAGGTAGTGAGTTTCTAGAAATTTGTCTATTTCCTCTAGGTTTTCTAATTTGTTAGAGTACAGTTTTTCACAGTATTCCATTATGATTCTTTTAATTTCAGTTGGGTCTGTTGTGATATCACCCATCTCATTTCTTATACAGGTTATTTGCTTCCTCTCCAGTTTTTCTGTTGTCAGTTTGGCCAGTGGTTTATCAATTTTGTTGATCTTTTTAAAGAACCAGCTTTTGGTCTTGTTAACTCTTCAATTGTCTTCTATTCTCTATTTCATTTAATTCTGCTCTAATTCTTATTATTTCTTTTCTTCTGGCACCCAAGGGCTTCTTTTGCGGCTCACTTTCTACTTGTTCCAGTTGTAGGGTTAATGTTTTGATTTTAGCCCTTTCTTCTTTTTGGGTGTATGCATTTACTGCCATAAACTGACCTCTGAACACTGTAAAGACATTATTATTGTAAAAATAATATACTCAAAAAAACCCAATATGTTCTCTATAAAAAAGTACAAATAGAAAAACATAGACAGTGAAAATCCTCTGTAATCCTACAACTCATATTTAACTACTATTAGTATACTAGAGTAAATCCTGCCACATATTTTACACACATATACATATTTTTTTTAACAATTAAATAACTATTTCAACCTCTTATTATAACAACACATGTTTTGAATTTGGACAGGAGTAATGGAATTCCTGCCTTGGATTGTACTTGCACCCAACTCCCTGATTCATTAGTTTTATCGTGGTTTTACTTTGTCAAAAAGTATAAAATGTACATTCTGTCCTGTAGCTGTAATTCTTCCTTAATTCACTATTTCAGTGGAGTCCATCCTTAACCCTAGTGCTTTTATCACAGCTTTTCCCACTCTTTATTTCTCTATTTTGATTCATCTATTTGTTGGCTGGATTTTGCTGTAGTTTTTCAAGAAGGTATTAGAGAACTATCTATGTTCCTTAAGCTCTTTAATTTTAGAATGTCTGCCTGTTGCCTTTATATTCAAATGACATGTTATTGTGGTAAAATATGTCTAAGGAACACTTAGTTTTCCTTAGAATTCTGTATGTCTTGCTCCACTGTCCTCTGCTATTGAATACAGTAGCGGAGAAAGCTGAGGCTTTGCTGGGGGAGCTGAGTTCTAGTTTTTGTTCTGATACCCCACTGAACGTACTAGACACAGACTCGGAACACTCAGCCAAGGGTATGTCCCACTACTTTGAGCTTCATCTTACGCCCCCAACTCATCTTAAAGAACTGGGAAATGTCAAACCTTCTTCTTGATGAGAGCAGTTATTGTCTGAAAAGGTTTCTACTTACACCTTGGCTTCCTACCTCTAAAACTATGCTAGACAGAATGTTCAGGACTTCTTTACTCAGAAGTGTTTCTAGGAAAATTAAGTAACCATTCTGTTGAGTTCTTTGAGGACACTAGCTGAGCAATTAGGAAATCCACAGCTTTCCCAAGAGACAAGTGTAAAACTATTCCAAGAAGATCCAGAGGATCCTGGAGTTTTGATTTCAGGTTAATGCATTTTGTCTTCTTCTTTAAACACACTGTGGAAATTCTGAGTTCATTAATGATATTTTTTTTCTAAGTTTTAAAGGTTTTCTGGGTGCATCCTGGAAGATTTTTGTTGTGGTTGTCATTGTTAAGAATAAAGTACCGCAATTTTTTCCCAATTTAAAAATGGAAGAAAATTTATCCATTACCTATGCACAGAGTGAATAACAGATTAATTTTGCTAATAACCTTTAAGCAACACCTATGAAGAGTATTTGGGAAGGAGAAATGAACACAGACTAAACCTAATTTTCCAACATCACATCACATTGCTTACCTTGCAAAGTTCTTCAAGGGCATATTTTCATAGGATTAGAGAACGTCATCAACTACACAATGAAAAGCATCTTTGAGGCCTGGTCCACCTTCCATGATTCAGGTGAGCCTTGTACAACATTTCACCATCCTTATGACATTCCTCTGGAAGTGGTCCATACAGATTATGTGAGTACAAGCTGAAAATCTCAAGCGCAAACTGTTCACGCAAAGATCTAAGTCTTATCAAGACTATCAAAAGGGCCTTCTGCAAGTCTTCCATTGTTTGAGTGGTTGTAAGATTGTAGGACTCAGGGTAAAATATGTGCAAGGCTGAGTCATCAGTGGGGTTTCTAATGTTTTCAGGACTCAAGTAGATCTTTCTCATGACATACAGTTTTCCTGTGTAACTACCAATTTTTACCAGCTTCTGCTTTAAAATTAGGGCAGTGTCTTAGTTATCTAACCAAAAAAAAAACAAACCCATTGCCATGGAGTCAATTCCGACTCATAGCGACCCTATAGGACAAAGCAGAACTGTCCCATAGGGTTTCCAAGGAGTGGCTGGTGGATTTGAACTGCCAGTCTTTTGGTTAGCAGCTGAATGCTTAACTACTGCACCACCAGGGCACTGACTAGGTATCTGGTGCTGCTATAATAGAAATACCACAAGTGGAGAGCTTTAACAAATCAGAAATTTATTCTCTCACAGTTTAGGAGGCTAGAAATCCTAGTTCAGGGTGCCAGCTCCAGGTGAAGTCCTTTTCTCTCTGTCAGCTCTAGGGGAAGGTCCTTGTCATCAACCTTCCCCTGGTCTAAGAGCTTCTCAGTGTAGGTCCCCGGGTCCAAAAGACATGCTCGGCTTCCAGTTCTTCTTTCTTGGTGTTAGAAGATCCCCATCTCTTCTTGCTTCTTTCTCCTTGTATCTCCTGTAAGATAAAAGGTGATGCAGGACACCCCCTGGGGAAACTCCCCTTACATCAGATCAGGGCTGTGATGGAAGTAAAGGTGTTGTATCCCACCCTAATCCTCTTTAACATAACCTAATCTTGCCTCATTAAACACAGGTAGAAATTAGGATTTAGAACACATAAGAAAATTATATCAGATCACAAAATGGATGACAACCACATAATACGGGGAATCATGGCCTAACAAAGTTGACACATTTTTGGGGGACACAATTCAATCCATAACAGGCAGTTTGAGTAGAATAGCTTTCTATCTCCGCATCCAGTTGTTTGAGAAAAGTGTATAGGACTGGTGGACTGTGTTGGGCAATTAGAAGAGTATCACAGCTCACATTCTGGTTCTCTTGCATGCCCAGATCAAAAGGCCTGCTCCTAGAAAAGATCAACGCACCTTGACCGACAGAACCTATTTCTTTATATATTAACTCTGCAAGTCCATCATGTTTTAAGGGCAGCTTCTTGTAGAAGGTGATTCACTGGTACTCTATCTGCCTGGCAGAAGAAAGTATAACCCTCTTCGGAGGAATACAACAATTTTCAAAGCATCTACAGTTTATCATTCATAATACAATAAAAAATTAAAAGACATGATAAAAATGAGGACAAATTACTAGCAAACAAAAGAAAAAATAGATGAGATAAAAAGACTGACAAGTGATTCAGATACTGAAGTTATCAAAAGAGATTTAAAAAGAACTATAATTAACATGTTCAAAAAGGAAAAAAATTAATAAAAATGATAAATTTAACCATATTAAAATTTAAAACTACTGATTATCTGAATATGCCTTAAGAAAAAATACAAGCTACAAACTTGTAGAAGATCTGTAATGCCTACGACTGAAAGAGGAGTGGATTCCAGAATTTGTAAGTTTCTCGTAGAAAACAATAAGAAAAAAAAAGGCCTAATACAAAAAAATGAGCAAAAGACAGAACAGGCGACTTTATAGAAGATGAAACGCATATGGTCAGTAATGACATGAAGAGATGCTCAACCAAATTAGTAATCAGGGAAATGCATAACATAAAGACATACCACTTTGTAGCTATTTGATTCAGAAGACGGAGGAGGAGGAAGAGAAGTTTGACAATCAGAGAGGATGTGGCATTTCTAATGTATTGCCGATGAGAGTAAAACAACCCATCTACTTTGGAAAACAATCTGGCATTATCTTATTACTTGAATATCCACACACCTCCTGACCCACCTTGGTGTGCACCCAAAAACCGGAATTCTATACTTAGGTGTGCACCCAAGAGAAACTCTTGCACATATGCACCAGAAGACTGAACAAGAATATTCAAGATAGCATTGTTCAGATAGCAGAAAACAGGAAGTAACTCAACTGCCCATCGATCACAACAATTTTTCTAAAAGGTAAATAAATCAGAGACACTAAGTACTGATGACATTTCTTCAGTAACTGAATCTAGATATCCTCAAGTTGGATCTCCACCTAGGCTTTCCAGTGACATGATATACTTTCTTTTTGTATTTAAACTAAAATGCATTGAATTTCTCTCGCTTTCAAGTAAAGGAGTTCCTATAGTTCCTTTTACAGCAAACAAGTCTGATGGAAATCTTACGTATTAGAATTTGAGAGATTCAATGAGTAAAAATGACAAAATATTCACATAAACACAAGACAATGTGCTTTGATGATAAATTTCACAACTACATGAGCCCAGGTCCCCATTTCTCCTCTTCAGGTGCTCGACAACCCTCTACCCAAGAAGCTCTGGGACTCATGCCTATGGAGTTGTCCTGAACCCCATTGCCAGGTTCTGGTTCCAGGAGGGCAGCCCGGCAAGCGAATCATTCCCACTGCCCAGAGCAGTATTTCTTTCAAAGGATCAAGTGAGACTGAGTTGTCAGAGTGGTGCTGACATGCTGCTTTTGATTCAAATTGTTTATGTTGATAGGGACCCCACAAAAAAATATCTGCCCGGGGCCTCACATATCCTAAGGGTGGCCCTGGCTGAGTCATGAGGTATGTACCTCTTCACTTTTGCCAGAAATCAACAAATTGTTTTCCATAGCAGTTGTATCAAATTACATTCCCACCATCAGCGTAATGGTTCAGCTGATCAACTTCTTTGCCAATAACTGATAATACCAGATTTCTTTTTGTCAATCCGGTAGAAGTGAAATGGTTTTCTCATTTGTGTTTTAAATTATACTTCCTTGACTGATCAGATTGTCCATCTTTTCACATGTTCTCGGCCATTCAGCTTTCCCATTCTGTGGAGTGCCTGTCCCAGTCTTACATTTATTTTTCTATTGGACTGCAATACCTTTTACTTTCTTACTGATTTGTGGAAGTTCATTATATATTCTAGATACTAATCCTTTGTCAGTTATGGGCGATGCAAATACCTTCTCTCAGTTTGCAGCTTCTGTTTTACTTTTCTCATGTTGTCTTTGGATTTTAGTGTACTAAAACGTATCAATCTTTTCTTACAGATTTGTGTTTTTGTGGATTTAAAAAATCTTTCTCAAACTTAATATTCATCTATATTTATTACAACTTCTTAAATCCACCTGGAATTATTATTTAGTGCATGCTGTAAAATAGGAGCTTAGTTTCTTTTTTTTTTTTTTCTACTTGAAAAACCAATTTCTAAGCTCCATTTATTTAAACTTCAATCCATTCCCACTGAGCTACAATGCTAGCTCCATAATAACTCAAGTTTTTTTTATGTGTGGGTCCATTTCTGGGCCTTCTATTTTGTTCCATTGATCCTTGCTTTTTTTGCAGCTACTGATATGGTATTTTCTACTCTAATATGTTTATATTATTAATTATACGAAGTGATTTTTCTTTATTAAATTAACCTTGCATTCCTGGAATAAATTCAGCTTGGTTATGAGCTTTCGTAATCTCTTATTACTGAATTTGATTTACTAATACTTTAAGACTTTGCATCTACGATCATGAGTGAGACAGCTTTGAAATTTTCCCTTTCCATATTATCCTTGACAGATGTTGGTATCAAGGTTATAGTAGTCTCATATAATGAGTCAGGAATGTAATCTGTTTTCTATTCTTTCAACATTTTACTCAGTATGACAGTTGTCTTCAGTGGCAGAGCTGATCATACTCTGCCATACTGCCAGAAACTAAAAAGACATATAGTTTTGAATCTTGCTTTTCCGTGTAATTAATATATATATATATAATGTTTGTAAGAGACTGATTAACTATTTGTTAAAAACTTTATTAACTGCTGTATGATTTCATATATAGTATTGATGTACCATTATTTAACTGTTCTCTACAGGTGGGCATTGAAGTTGCTTTCAATTGTTTAATATAACTATACTAGGATCTTGAGACAGTACACTGAAGCTTAGATATGCTAATCACAACTCCTAATTTGTACTGAGCAAAAGAGTCCCATGGGAAAGTCCTTCACCTCTCTGTATACAAATAATCTTCAGACATATATAAAGACGTGTTCGAGATGGGAGATGGGAGGCCAGACAGGAAGACGGGAAAGAAGCCAAATTGCAAAGAAGAAGAAATGGAACCCTACAAGGGAAAAAATCATTATATGTGAAGAAAGAGTCTGGATCAATATAAGCAAAGAATGGTTAAGGCAAAACATGAGCTTATATTTGACCTTAGGTACATAATAAGCTAAAATTATGGGAGTATAAAAAGTACATACACACTGATTTAGGAAATAATATTGGAGTCATTATTCCCTGTCCATGAACATAGAGAATGTGACCCAGCTGGAGCTGGGCTCACAAGGGCTCACAAGGACTCACAGGGACTCACAAGGACACATCAACTGGGCCCTGAAGGACAAAGACAATAGGACAATCTTGGAAAACAGCTTTTAGGAAATCTTTCACATAAACAAATCATAAACCAGAACACAAAAGACTTTCCACTCTTATATTTTTTCTATTAGTATTCAGTGAATAAGAAGATTTGTTGGACCAATGAAGATCCTCCCGACAGTCCTGACGAAAGCTGTAGCAAAGATTGTTAAGAAAGACAATTCAAAATGTAGGATCACAGTTTCTAGCCAATCTGTGAAAAGGTGAAGCTTTCAATGCTCTTACCCATTTGTAATGTTAATGTACTGGTCATTCTGTAATGTTCCTCGGACTCAGGCAGACATGGTTATGGCAGCATGCTTGTCCGTTTTTCCTTTCTTGCCTATTCTATGATATTTCCTTGGACTCGGGCAGACAGGGCTGTGGCAGCATGCTTGTCTGTTTTCCCACTTTTGTCTATTCTGTAATTTCCTTGGATTCAGGCAGACATGGCTCTGGCAGCATGCTTGTCTGATTTCCCACATTTGCCTCTTTGAATATATGCCAAATAAAACTTTCTTTTTGCTTTACTAAACTTTGTGATGTCTTTTCCCACAACAATACACAGAAAGAAGTTCCTAAAAATGGTATTACTGGGTCAATTGATGAAATATTTAAGGTTCTCAATATACACTGTCAAATTTTTTTCCTGAAGAATTGTATCTGATTTTCTTTAGCAGTTTTATCTCAGGGAGGATTACAGGGCTCTGCTCTTAACTTTTTGAGGGAAAGGTTTATGGTTCTGAGTCTATTAGAAGGCAGCACCATTCCCTTAGGTTGCCCAAAAGCTCAGAGCTAAGCCAGGAAGAAGTTACTTCCTAAGAGACCTGTCATTCATTCAAATGGGTCCCCTGGGCCTACACCTTTAAAAGAAAGTATTTAATATGACCCTGAGAAAACAAAACAAAACAAATTTATTGCCATTGAGTGGATTCCAACTCATAGTGATCCTATAGGACAGAGTAGGACTGCCCTATAGGGTTTCCAAGGAGCAGCTGGTGGATTCGAACTGCCAACCTTTTGGTTAGCAGCCAAACGCTTAACCACTGCACCACCAGGGTTCCATACTATGTCATCAGGGCTCCCTAAAAAAAGAGGAATAGGGGAAGAAGTCCCACAAGTCTCCTGGTATATGAACAACAACACAGCCAGGTAAGCCCAGTCATTTAAGTATAAATTTAAGACTTAATAACAGTCTTTTTTATTTGTTTTGTTTTTTCTTTTTGTTTATTGTTGTAGTTTAAACGAAAGTTTACATTTCAAGTTAGTCTCTTATATAAAAATTTATACATACATTGTTATGTGACTCTAATGGCTCTCCCCATACTGTGACAGCACATTTCTCCTTTCCAGCCCTGATTTCCCGTGTCCATTCAACCAGCTCCTGACCGTCTATGTCTTCTCATCTCACCTCCGGACAGAAGCTGCCCATTTAGTCTCATGCATCTACTTGAGCTAAGAAGCACACTCTTCACGAGAATCATTTTATGTCCCACAGTCCAATCTTTGTCAGAAATTGTTTTAGTTCTGGGCTGATAGAGAATCTGGGGGCCATGCTTTCCAGGGTTCCCCTAGTCTCAGTCAGACCATTAAGTCTGTTCTTTTTACTAGAATTTGAGTTCTGCACCCCACCTTTCTCCTGCTCCATCAGGGACCCTCTGTTGTTAAATTTAAGACTTTATAGTCTTGATGTGGCAGGGGGAGCTGTGGGTTCCTGCCAGACTGAACTTTCTCCATAGTACTCTTTCACAATTAGTGCCCTTCATATTTCTTACACGAGGGCTGCCCAAATGGGAGTTCACCTTCTCTGCTGACCTGGCAGAAGAGACTTGCCATTTCTACCCCAAAAGGCTGTAGAACCGGTTTCACTTATGCCCGGCCACACAGCCCCAGCCCTGCCGTCTTCTGGTATGCAAGCCCTGCCAAGCAGCCTCTCCTCCCTCATTTCATTCGTCCCTCATTTCTTCTTGCAACCTTTGTAACTACAATCCTTCCACCTTTCCCCCTAGTCTACCTTCCAGCCCCCTCTGCATCAGGCCCTGCCATAGATGATCTCTGTCTGGTTCATCCGCTACCAGCAGAAGGGGATGGGAATCATTTATCACCCCAAAGTGCATAAGGAGGATGCTGCCACCATTGGGAAACCTAGAACTCACAGAAGCTGTAGCTGAGCCACTTTACAGAGGACCAAGGGCTTATGGGCAAGCCTGGGATCCGAGTCCAGCATGGTAGCTATGTAAAACTTTCTACAATTCAAAACTACTAGCCTTCAAGCAAACATCTGGAACACACCTTTAAAAGATAAGCCGGGAACTAGAATGTACCAACCCCCAGAACCTAAAACTCATTAACCTCACCTTAAACTAGAGTCTAGGTTTACTGGTTAGTTGTTTCCTCCGAAATCATTCATATTTTTGACTGTGAGGGAAATTCTATCAGACTTGGAATATTGGGATTTAGGCTGTGTTGTTAGCTGTCTTTAATGGGAAAGCAGAAATTATCCATGGCATTCAGAGTTCCATAGAGTAATGCCAGAATGGCACAGAACTGAGCAGAAAGGTGGGATGGGAGTGAGGACCGCCTCCAGGGGAACAAAATTCATGAAGAATTCTTTGCCCTCCTCCTCCGGCACTTTGTATTTTAGATGGGGTGGGCATATTCATATTTCTCCCTTATTCTGTATTATAAACTTCCAGCAGGGCAATACTGTGCTTGGTTTCTCTTTCTAGATCTAGAACGCGGTTCGTCGGTGGCTGAACAGCCCACATGTTCAGCTACAGAATCTGTTCCCCATCTCCCCTCATGTTCGGCACCCTCGGGCCTTGGAGCACCCCCGATGAGCTCTGGAGACCCACACTTGCCTGATCTGTCCATACAGCACTCTGCCCTTCCCGCCTCACTAGCCCCAGCTCGGCCACCGCTGACCTCCGGCCTTCTCGAGACCCAAGGCTCTTGAGACTCTTCCCAGCCCCGCAGGAGGCAGAAACCCTCCAGCCCCAAACTCTCCATTTCCCTGCTCCCTCGTCCTCCACAAGTTCGCGGAATTTGCTACTGTGACAAGAGCCAAGGAGCCATGACTCCCAGACGGGAGAGAAATGAGCCTGGGAGGCGTAGTCTAGACACCTGAAAGACAAGAAGCTCAGGTTCGAGGACTTGGACAACTGAGTTGGAAAAACCCGCCCGCGCTCCTCCCCGGCGTCACGATTACTCGAGACGCGAGCGCGCAAGCCCCAAGAGGCGGCCCAGCGCCGCGAGGTGGGCGGGCCCACAGTTGACGGACGGCGCATGGGGCCAATAGGGACACCGCCCTGCTGCCTGGCCTCTTCGCGGCTTGCCTGGGATTAAAAAGCCGTCGTGAAGATATCTGAGCGGTGGCTGGAGAGTTCTCGTTTCATTCGCTTACCTGTATTTTCTAAATTCTGTGTAATAGGACAAAAAGAATAAAGGTCATTTAAGGGAAACTAAGAATGGACTTGGCTAGGCCCAGGCTACCGTACGTGTCTCTGCGCTTTCCACCCGGGAAGGGGATGCAATCCTTCCCCACGTTCCCGCTCTCTGCGTCCTGCGCTCAGCCCTTCCCGCGTAGGACGCTGCAGGATGTGGGATCTCAGCGCGGTCATCCCACCAGAATTTCCAGAACCTGGATTCTAGTCAATCTGCTGGCCATCCTTCCGCTCCGGGAAGTGTCCGCGGGCCGCGTTAAGTAACCCCGAGCCTTTGACGGAACTGTCATTCATTTGACCATCTAAACGAAAACATGCCGGATTACTGGCGGGGTGACCCGGCCGCACCCTTCCAGCTTTACTCTCATTCCCGGACCCGCACTGCTGTCTCTGCTTAAGGGCGCACTTGCCGCCGGGGACTGGGACCTGAAGAGTGAGAGCAGCTATTAAAGTGCAAGAGAGGAGCGGGCTCTTAAAGTGCAGATTCGAACGTGCGCTCCTCGTGTAAGGAGCACCTTGGGGCCATCTGGGACGATTAGTCCAGACCCGGCTCCAATGGCTCCTCTCGCGGGATACAGCTCCTACCACTTTGCTTTTTCCAGCACCCGTGGAATTATGGTAAATACTTGTTTCTCTAGCTCATCACATCTAAGACCTGTCCCCACAAGGCACACGTCTGTGAAATACACAGAGGCCAAAATGACTTTCACTCACTGGGGAGTTTGCAAGTCTGAACTGCTTTCCTGCTAGCCCCCGAGCCCCACTCCAGACTCAAACAACTGCCTGCTGATACAAGTCCGCTCTAACATCCTACTGTGCCTCTACCCTAGAAATGAAGAGCACTTACTGACATCGAATGAACGCACACCAGGTAACAGTGCTTTCCATCATCTTGTTTGGTCCTCAAGCTAGCTGTAAGGAAACTGAGGTTCAGTGAGGTTAGGGAACTCTTCTTCAGTCCTTGGCTTAGAAAATGGTAGTACAAGGATTTCTCCAGAGCATCGAGATGCCTTCCAAGAAGTCAGCAAAAACATTTACAAGTTGTTCTAAGGAAAACTGTGTATGAGGCATGAGATTTTCCGATCAATTCAGAGTTGAAACTGGACCTCACACACACACAAAATGCCTCCAAAAAAGTGAGCAGTGAAAGAATTCACACAACTTTCGAATTACGTTTTTATTAAAAAATTGAGTATCTGTGAGATAATATTTATGGAATATATGTAAGGTATAAAGAACAAAAGCATGGACGTCTGCGTACCCCTCACCCAGTTACAGAAAGTTAATAACAATATAGAGTCCCCTGAGTGCCGCTCTCGGATCCCATCCCGTTCCTTCCTTCCCCCCCAGAGGTAAAACACCCTACCAAAATCTGCGTTTATCATTCCCTTGCTATTCTTTATAGTTTCATCATATATATTTTCTTAACATATAACAGATTTGGTTTTGTAGATTTCAAACTATAGTAGAGTATATATATAAATGGAATCATACTTATGGTGTTTTTGAAAGATGTTGGCAAATTCTTTGACACTCCTCCCATAAAAAATGAAGTCTAATTCCCCTCCCCTTGAACACCAGCCAACCTTGATGACTTCTAACCAACAGAATGCAGCATAAGTTACATGTGTGACTTCCAAGGCTATATTTGAAAAGGCAGTAAGTACAGACTCCACTTGGCCCTCTCTCTTGGGACGTGCCCCTGAGGGCCCTGAGCTAGCTACCCTGAAACTGCCATGCTGGAGAGACCACCTGGAGAGGAGAGAGAGCACGAGAGGGAGGGAGAGAGGGAGAAAGCGAGAGAGGGAGAGAGCGAGCGTGCACACGTGAGAGAGAGAAGAAAGACCTAAGGAATCCCCCGCTGTTCCTCTTCCCACCGTCACCCACCAGACTGTGTAAATGCCTCAGATGCTCCCCGCCGCAGCTTTCAAGTCACCCAACTGAAGCTGAAGCAGGGGGGTAGGGAGGATAACTAGCACCCAGGGGCAATCTCTAATAGTGCCCCGCCCCTTCCCAATTTCAAGATAGATGTTGATAGTGGGGAAGCGTCAGCAGAAAAGCTTTCCCACCTCTTGTCCAGCTACCTCAGTTAAGTGCCTTTCATATTTGTGTTGCCTCATTCTGCGCCGAGGCTTGCGCCCCCTTGGACTTGTACCCGGGGGCAAGTGCCTCTCTCTGGCCACTCTCCTCCTTACACCTCTGAGCTGAAAGGAGCAGAGAAGAGGCTTCCCCGCTGTGCCTTGTCCATATCCCAGACCCTCAGGATCCCTGAGTATAATAAATGGTTGTTTTACATCACTGAGCTATGGAATAATTTGTTAGGCACTTATATAACTGTCAAAATTCATCAAATTGTACACTTTAAACATGTGTTGTTTAATGTCAATTATACTTCATACAGCTGTTTTGGGCATCCCTGGATGGCGCAAACGGTTAGGTGCTTGCCGAAAGGTTGACAGAGCCCACCCAGAGGCACCTCGGAAGACAAGCCTGGCGATCTGCTTGCGAAAGCAGCCTTGAAAACCCTATGGAGCAGTTCCACTCTGCACACATGGAGTCACCATGAGTCAGAATCGACAACAGCTGTTTTTAAAAAGCAAATACACTTTTTAAAAAATAGACCGCAGTTTCGGTCCAATGGTCACCTCTCACAGCAGGTGCGGTCTCTAAGCGAAATTTGGTGCATCCCAGGAATTGGAGGCCAGGAATATCCTTCAACGCATCACCCTTGCTGCGAGACCGGAGACTGCTGCGACACAGGATTCCTTTCCCCGCCACCTCGTTGGTTCGGTCTCTTGAAGGTGCAAGACCTGCGACCCGTGCGGGCCCCGACCCCCAACCTCTCAGCGCTCAGCTCCCTCTGGCGGGGCTGCGGAGGTTGGTGTCCACTTGCCCATTTTCCGGGCGCGCGGGGACTGGGCGGGAATCTGACGCCAGGGGGCGCTCGCCTTTCGCTCCCTTATAACCAACCCGTCAGGGTTAGGCTCGGACCCGACCCGGGTGAGGAGAATCTGAAGCTCCGAGCGTGAGGGAAAGGGGCGGGGAAAAGCTCGTTTGCCAAAAAAAAAAAAAAAAAAAAACAACACACACATGCAGCGTGTACAGCGCAGTCGGGAGCGCATTTAAATTCCCCGCGCGCCTGTGCAGGGCGCGGAGTGAGATCACCCCAGGAGAGGCTGTCACAGGGCGCGGCGAGCGGGGACAGGGAACGGCACCGCGGTGGGGGCCTCCTTCCCGTTTCTTCCTCCTCCTCGGCCGGGCGGCCTCTTCGTCTTCTCCCCGCTATGGGTCGCTGGCCGCCGCCGAAGACTTCGACAGCGACCGGGCGGGCGCAGCTCGTGGCCGTCCAGTCGCAGACGAGCCTGGGCGGCGCAGGCTGCTGCAGGGCCCACTGCCGCCCCCAAAGCTAAGCGCGCGCGGCAGCGCCTCGGCCTCGCCGCCGGGAGCCCAGCAGCCGGCCTAGCGGTGCCCTGCCGCCTCCCCACCTTCCTGAGGCGGCCGAGGCCCAGAGGCGCCCGCGGGAGAGCGGGGCCGCCCCAGAGGTCCGAAGACCGGGAGCACGGAGGGGCGTGGGCGAGGTCGGCGCCTCGTGGCCGCGGTCCCAGGAGGCCCGGAGCAGGGAGCAGCCTACCAATTGGTCCGGGCTGCCGCTGCAGGAGGCCCGGGGAGGCAATAGACCATATGCTAGGTCACAAAACAACTCTCAATACATTTAAAAAGACTGATATCATACACAGTATCTTCTCTGACGACAATGACATGAAACTAGAAATTAATAACAGAAGGAAAACTGAAAAATACACAAATATGTGGAAATCAGGCAACACAGGATTAAACAACCAGTGGGTCAAGGAAGAAATCAAGAGCGAAATCACAAAAGCCTTGGAAAATATTAAAGTCAAATGAAAATGAAAGCACACCACACCAAAACTTACGGATGCAGTGAAGGCAGTGCTCAAAGAGAAATTTATAGTGTTAAATGACATTAAAAAAGGTGACAGATCCCCAAACGGGGAACCCGATTCCGTGGTGGGGAACTCCTCAAACAAGCATGGGGGCTCAGAAGCTGAATCATAAAATATGTAACTGTCCTTTGTAGGTTACAGGTAAAATCTGCAGGAGCAGGAGGGAGATGAGATCTCCATTTTTTTCACTCTATTTTTTTTTTCTTACAAATTCATTTTAGATGCAACTGACAGCAAACCAACTCAAATTAGCTTAATAAAAGGATGTTGCCACTGCTCCACCAGTCTTCGTATTGATTAAGATGTTCTCTGACCTAGTAAAAGTATGAACACACAATTTTCCATTTTATCATTAAAGCCCAGCTCAAATTCTATTTATTTCATTATATCTTCGAAATGAAATACATTTCCACCCAGGCCCTCTTCAGAATTAACTAGATGCCTATCTCAGTTCTCTTCCATTTACCATTTATATCTCAATTCCTCTCCTATCTAGAGTAGTAAAAAAACAAAGAGATAATAATGTTGTATTTAACTGAAAAAGACAAAAAGGAATTTGATTCATGTAAGCCAGAGGTTAACAAACTACAGTACAAATCTGGCACACAGTCTGTTTTTGTATGACCCTTGAGCTAAGAATGGTTCTTACATTTAAATATATATGTAATTAAAAAGTTTAATAAAAAAAAAAACCCACAAAGAATAAGTGACACAGACAGCATGTGGCCCTCAAAGCCTAAAATATTTAGTATCTGGCCCTTTACAGAAAATATTTGTTAAGCCAAGTCGGCTAAAGGCTGTACAGTTGGGACTATTAACTGTCCCCCTGTCTCCATCCTCACCTTCTTCCTTTTAGTAAAAGAACCATCACTGAAGGCTTGCAGGGCATGTGGCAGCCAGCTAGAGTCTACGTTTTTCCGCCTCCTTTGCAGCTAGTTGTGGCCAGTTGACTAAATGCTGGCCAGAGATGTGAACAGAAGTGGCATGAGCATCTTCCATATCATATCCTTTGAAAGGAAGTTGGTTGATCTCACTATCTCTCTTCCCCCTCCCTGAACCTGGGACAGGACAAAGTGCATTCATTATATAGTAGTGGCAACAAGACAGAAAGAACCTGGGCCCCTGGACAACCCCATGGGGCAGAGCCACCTGCCTACTTTGGATCATCTTCCTACTTCTGAGGGAGAGAAATAAACTTTTCTCTTGTGTTGGTCACTGTTTTAGAGGTCTGTTTGTTATAGCATTTTAGCCTGACCCTAACTGATAGAGGTCATCTAGTGCTGCTATAACAGAAATACCACAAGTGGATGGCTTTAACATAGAGAAATTTATTTTCTCACAGTCAAGTAGGCTAAAAGTCCAAATTCAGGGCGTCAGCTCCAGGGGAAGGCTTTCTCTCTCTGTCAGCCTTCTCATCCGTGTTCCCCCGGACTAGGAGCTTCTCTTCACAGGGACCCTGGGTCCAAAGGACACGCTCTGCTTCCTGTACTGCTTTCTCGATGGTATGAGGTCCCTGTCTCTGCTCACTTCTCTCTTTTATATCTCAAGAGATTGCCTCGGGACACAATCCCATCTTGTAGATTGAGTCCTGTCTTACTAACACAACTGCTGCCCATTCTCCCTCATTAACATCACAGAGGCAGGATTTACAACATATAAGAAAATCACACAATACCAGGAATTATGGCCCACCAAATTGATACACACATTTTTGGGGGGACCTAATTCAGTCCATGACAGCTGGCCTAACATAGCCAAATCAAAGTTTCTAGCATCCTCTGGGTCCTCTCTCCTTTGTTCTCTTTCTTCTTTGTGTGCCAGCTACGTTCTTGTTTATTGCTGAAGGGCTTTCTCCACTTAGTGGGAACATGGCTCCAGCCTCACATCCCTAAAAGCTTAACCATCTGAGAGGGAAAAGAAGCTGTCCTGGTGAGCTCCGATTCAAAGATCTCAGGGAAGGACTCTGATTGGACTAGCTTACTCACATGCTCCTAGAGTAGTGGTTCTCAACCAGGGCAATTCCCCTCCCCTCCCAGGGACATGTGGCAAAGGCTAGAGACATTTTTGGTTGTCACGACTTGGGGCTGGTGCTATTGGCATCTAGTGGGTAGAGGCAGGGATGCTGCTAAACATCCTACAATGACAAAGATAGCCCCCAAAAGCCCACTACAACAAAGAATTATCTAGCCCAAAATATCAATAATGCTGAGGTTGAGAAACCATGTTTTGGACAAATTCTATTAACTCTTCAAAGTTATACAGAATGTGACCACTTGTCATCACCCTGGTCTAAGTCACCATCGGCTCTTGCCTGGATGACTGCAATAACCTAACTGTTCCCTTTGATTCCACCCTGCCCTTGAAGTCCTTTCTACACAGCGGTCAGAGTGGTCCTGTTCAAACCTAGCTAGAGCATGTCACTCCTCTGTTCAAACTGCTCCAGTGCATTTTTTTATTTCACTCAGAGAAAAAGCCAAAGTCTTTAGCCACCTACAAGGCCCTGCATGATCTGGGCTCCGTTTCCTCTCTGCCTCACATCCTCTCTCTTCTATTCCCGGAATATGCCGAGCCTGCAACCTGCCTCAGGGATTTTGCACTGGCTGTTCCCTCTGCCCAAGCACTCCTCTCACAAATATTCATAGGGCTTGCTTCCTCAAGTCTTTCAGGTTTCTGCTCAAATATCTCCTTATCGTGAAGTCTTCCCTGATACCTTATATAAAATTGCACACACATCCCCATCTCCTTTACATCCCTTTATTTTCCCCCCAGCAGTTATTGCCATCTGATTTACTACAGATTTATTATCTGTCACCCATCACCCACTAAAACATAAGTAGCCTCCAGGGACTTGGTCTTTTTGTTCATCGCTATATCCTCAGGCCTACAATAGTGCCTGGCACATAGTATGTGCTCAAGAAATGTTTGCTGACCAGAGCTAAGAAGTTTCCTGAATACAGTCAAACACTTTGAGGGACAGAGTAGCAGGGATAGGGGTCTGGGGACCATGTTTTCAGCGGACATCTAGGTCACTTGGCATAACAAAGTTTATTAAGAAAATGTTCTGCATCCTACTTTGGTGAGTGGCGTCTGGGGTCTTAAAAGCTTGCAAGCGGCCATCTAAGATGCATCAATTGGTCCCAACCACCTGCAGTAAAGGAGAATGAAGAACATCAAAGACACAAGGAAAGTAGTAGCTCAAGAGACAGAAAGGGCCACATAAACCAGAGACTCCTGAGACCAGAAAAACTAGATGGTGCCCAGCTACCACCGATGACCGCCCTGACAGGGAACACAACAGAGAGTCCCTGATGGAGCAGGAGAAAGGTGGGGTGCAGAACTCAAATTCTAGTAAGAAGACCAGACTTAATGATCTGAGACTGGAGGAACCCTGGAAAGCATGGCCCCGGGATTCTCTATCAGTCTGGAACTAAAATAATTTCCGAGGCCAACTCTTCAGGCAGGGATCGGACTGGACTGTGGGACATACAGTGATACTCGTGAGGAGTGTGCCTCTTAGCTCAAGTAGATACAAAAGACTAAATGGGCAGCTTCTGTCCGGAGGTGAGATGGGAAGGCAGAGAGGGTTAGGAGCTACTTGAATGGACATGGGGAAATCAGGGGTGGAAAGGAGGAGTGTGCTGTCACAGTACGCAGACAGCAATTAGAGTCACATAACAATGTATGTATAAATTTTTGTAAGGGAAAAAATTTTTAAAAAGTGCTATTCAGAAAAATAATCAGCAACAATAAAAATTGCATCTCAAAAAAAAAAAGAAAGAAATGTTTGTTGAATGAATGAATCGCTCTGGATATGAGGAACTGTGCTTGACAGCCAGCTCTAGAAGAATCACATGGTTAGAATGGGGGGTGGAGCAGATGTGCCAAAGAAATTGGGGATTGTTATCATAAACAGGGCTGCTGGAAGAATCATCAAGAGTTAGGACCCACCCAGTCCTGTGTGTGCACATCACAATGACCTTATATTTTTACATACAAAACAAAACAAAACCCTTGCCATTGAGTCAATTCTGACTCACACCGACCCTATAGGACAGAGTAGAACTGCCCCATAGGGTTTCCAAGGAGCAGCTGTTGCATTCGAACTGCCGACCTTTTGGTTAGCAGCCAAACGCTCATTATTCCATTATTCCTCACAACACCCCCCCGTGAGGTAGACATTATTATTCCCATTTTACAGTTGAAGAAACTAAGGCACAGAGAGGCTAGGGAGGATGTGAAGTTCACACAGGCATTTAGGAAACAGGTCCAGGACTTGTATCTTTGGACTGTGTTCCTTTCATCCCCATCCTACCATGCTCACAGCAGCTCCTGCCCCTGCTTTTCTCCCCTCTTACCCCGGGGCTCCCACCTCATCAACCTGGTGAGAGAAGCCAACCCCAGTGTCTCTTCCCTGCTCCATCTATTCCAGGGAGAGCTGTGCCAGCCAGTCCTTGCCTGCCTGCCTGCCTGCCAGGGAGGTTAACAAGGAGTGTTTGTAGCAGCTGCTGTCTCCAAGGAGAGGAGAGGAAAGCAGAGTAGAGAGACAGCCAGCCACACCACGCTCTGCAGCCAGTCGGGGTGGGCGGTAACCCACTTGACCTGTCCAGCCCTGGGAAGAGAGAGGAATGTCCTCACCTCCATCACCTCCATTGTCCTGGGAGGTGGTGAACTCTGTGTGGACTGGGCAGCTAGACAGTGAGGTTGCAGCAGGGCCAGCAGGCAAGGGAAGTTCTGGCAGGCACTAAGGAATGTGGGGAGTTGGGGGCTGGGCCTGGCCTGGCCGCTGAAGCTAGAGGCAAAGAGCAGAGCCGGAAGTCCTGGGCTCGAAGACTGAAGAAGGGGGCCAAGACCCAGCAGGTGGCAAGAGTGAAGATCAGCAGTGTGAGAAAGGAGGTGTCCCCCTCCTTCCTTGCTGACAGTGGAGCCATGTTCCAGCCCAGGGGGCTCAGGAGGAGGCCTAGGGCCGTGGGGCCTCTTCTGCACAGCATCCGGCCCTTTAAGTCCAGTGAGCAGTACCTGGAGGCCATGAAGGAGGACCTGGCTGAGTGGCTGCGTGATCTCTACGGACTGGACATAGACGGGGCCAACTTCTTGCAGGTGCTGGAGACAGGCCTGGTGCTGTGCCAGCATGCCAACACCATCACTGAAGCCGCCCTGGCCTTCCTGGCTGAGGCACCTGCCCAAGCCCAAAGGATGCCCATGCCCCGGACTGGAGTTTCCTGCAATGGGGCTGCCCAGCCAGGCACCTTCCAGGCACGGGACAATGTCTCCAACTTCATCCAGTGGTGTCGCAAGGAGATGGGCATCCAAGGTAACCACCCTAGACGCCTCCCTTCTCCTCTCCAGGGCCTTACCTTGTGAGGACATGCTGGATCCTCCTTCCAGATCCTCCTTGGCCCAGCTCATCCCTTTTCATGCCTCAATTTCCCCATCTCATAGTAAATTCTCAATAAATAAATGTGCTGATTAATTAATTCATTAAAAAAAAAAAACATGTTGAGCACCTCCTCTGTGTTAGAGCCCTAGTGGCATAGTGGTTGAGAACTATGGCTGCTGATCAAAAGGTCAGCAATTCGAATCCACCAGCCGCTCCTTGGAAACCCTATGGGGCAGTTCTACTCTGTCCTATAGGGTCACTATGAGTTGGAATCAACTCGATGGCAATGGGTTTGGTTTTTGTTTTTTTTCCCTTGTGCTGAGCATCCTGCTGGGCATTAAGGACCCAGAGGAATGAGACCCAGTAACCAAGGAGTTCATGGTCTAGGAAGAGAGATAGGTGTGTAGGTCTGTAAATTACAGCCGGATGTGATAAATGCTCATGTATGGGCTGGGGAGCCAGAGGAGGAAACAGTTACCTGATGAGGTGCAAGTGGAGGCTGAGAAAGGCTGTGCAGAGGAGGGAGATTTGAAGGGGCTTGAAGAATAAGTTTGGAGGAAAGGAAATTCTAGGTAGGGGGACAGACAGCAGGGTCAAAGGCACAGAAAAGGTTTAGTGTTTGGATGCCTGAGATAAGCCCGGCAGGGCATTGTGAGGGCCTGGGGCTGGGGTGGGGTGGGGTGGGGAAAGGACAAAGGAGGAGGCAGGTAATGTGTTGGAGAGGGGCCCAGTTGTGCTGGCGCTTGTAGGGCTCAGGGGAGGGACATGTCAGGATCCTTCATCTCCTTGGCCTCATATCCAGCAGTGGGATGAGGCCCCATGTTTCAGTGCAGTGGGGAGGGGAAGGGCCTAGGCTGTTAGCTGGTGGTGGGGCAGTGAGGGCTAGGTTTGTTATTTTTAGCTCCTGTAGAGTGGGCCCCTGACACATGGGGACCCCACACACAACAGGACAGAACACTGCCTGGTCCTGTACCATCTCCATGATCAACTGTGGATTGAACCATTGTGATGCACAGGATCCTCACTGGCTGATTTTTGGAAGTCGATCACCAGGCCTTTGCACTGACAGACAGGCAGTGGCTGTATCTGAGGTGCACTGGCTGGGAGTTGAACCTAGGTCTCGCACATGGAGGACAAGAATTCCACCAATAAGTCACCAGTCTCCTGAGGAGCAGATTTAGAGGGTTATAAAAGCTAACATTTTATTGAGTGCTCACCACGTACCAGGCACTGTTCTGCAGGTGCTTAACAACTGTTAGCTCGTCTAACCCTCACAACCACCCCATGAAGAAAGACTACATCCCCATTTTATAGGAGAGGAAACTGACTCGCAAACTGAGCCACACAGCTAGTAGGTAGTAGGGAGATTCAGGACTCTGACCCCTGCAGTCAGGCTCCAGGGCCTACCTGGGGGTTGAGTTTGAGATGCCTAGTGGATATTGGAGGTGAGTGGCATGGGTAGGAAGTATAATAAAGTTCTTCCTGCTCCTTGACCCATCCTGGCAAGCTGGGTGAGGAGGGCAAGATGGAGTTAACCCTTCCCTTGCCACGGGCCCACAGCCAGCCTCTAGGTTCCTTTGCTTTGCCTGTGCCACCTTTCCAACCCCTACCTCTTCTGTTACATGGGCCATCTTGACGCACCCAGTGTCTAGGCAATGCTGCCGGGACCCCTCCTGAAGGCTGGCTTGGCCCTAAGATCCTGAGACCAAACCACCCTCAAGCCTGCCATCCCCATCCCAGGAGGCCCCCAGGGCGTTCTCGCCCTCTGGCCTCAGTCCCTACGACTGCAGAGTCACTGACTGTCCGAGCCCGCACTGGGCCGCTAGCATACCTCCACCTTATTCCCCGGAGGCCAGCAGGGGGCTCACGCTGCCTCCTCCCCCGCCCACCAGAGGTGCTGATGTTCGAAACCGAGGATTTGGTGCTGCGCAAGAACGTGAAGAACGTGGTACTGTGCTTGCTGGAGCTGGGCCGCCGGGCCTGGCGCTTTGGCGTCGCGGCACCTACCTTGGTGCAGCTGGAGGAGGAGATCGACGAGGAGCTGAGGCGGGAGCTGGCGCTGCCCCCGCCCGACACGCCGCCGCCGCCGCCGCCCACGCCGCCCGCCCGCCGGACCTGCCACTTCCGCAACTTGGACCAGATGGTGAGCGGCCCGGGACACGCCCTCCGAGCTTCCCCTGCCATACCCCGGCTCCTTCCTCCTGCCCTTCTCTACCTCTTGGGACAAAGCCGCCTCTGAGTCGCCCTCTTCTTGAGCACAGACCCCGGCCCTGACACGAATTCGCTGTGTGGCTTTGAGTAAGTCATGTTCCACTCTGAGCCTCAACCCCAATCACAGGTAGTCGTGGCTATGCCACCTATTATGTTTTTATTACAAACACAGCACTCTGCACGTTTCTTATATAACCCACACCATAGCCTTGTGCACGGTTTGTAAAAACAGATGCTGGGGTCTTGGTTCAAGTCTTAGTTCCACGGCTTTGTAGCTGTGTGACTTTGGACAAGTTATTTAACCTTTCTGTGCCTCAGTTTCCTCATCTGTAAAGTGAGGATAGTAACAGCACAAACCTTGTCTGGCTGCTGTATTAAATGAGCCAAAGCATGTAAGTGCTTAAATGAAGTGTCTGGCACAGAGATAGGGCTTCATCTTACTGTGGTGACTACTGCTACTTTGCTCTTACTGTGATTCACCCCATTTTCACCACCAAGAAAACGATCTCAGGGAGGTTTCTTAACCTGCCCAAGGCATATGACCTGGTAGAGACAGGACTCCGACCCAAGCCTGTCAGATTGCACATCACTTTCTTTCTTAACCACTACACTCCACTGCCTCCTTCAGCTGACCCATGAGGGTGCTGGGCTGTAGATGACCGCTAAAGATCTTGTTCTGCATGGGACATTAAAAGTCTCTTCCTCCCTCCTCTTGGTCCCCAGCCCTGACTTCAGCAGAAGCCTCAAGGGTGGGGGAGGGGTGCAGGCAGCTCCCCCATGGTGCTTGACCAGTGTTGGGAGGAACTTGGAGTCTGGGCAGAGGGGAGGCTGAGCCCACTGCCTTCTCCCTGCAGGTGCAGAGTCTCCTGAGCCACTGCACATGCCCAGTTCAGTTCTCCATGGTCAAGGTGTCTGAGGGGAAGTACCGTGTGGGGGACTCTAACACCCTCATCTTCATCCGGGTAAGTCCTGGACTAGGGGTAGAAGGGCTCCCATGGTTATAGAATAGGGTTTCCTTCCACAGCGCCTTGCCCAAGCCTGGGGGCAAGGACAGGAAGTCACCTTTCACCCCAAGTTATCAGGCCCTGGGGCTCTCTTCTTCCAGGAGAAACTCCAGGAGGCAAGCCTATTTCCTCCTTCCATCAGGCCAGCCAGAACCACCACCTCTTCACCTCCCATCTGCTTCCACCTTAGCCTAACTGAGGGGATGACTCCAGGCACAAGAGGGGTATGGAGAAGGTACTTTCACTTTTCCATTCCCTCCACCCCACCCTGGCTTGATCAGAGCCCCAAGTTTGCGTTCAGCACACAGCCCCAGCCACAAGATCCCCTAGCCTGCCCCTCACAGGCCTGGTTTGGTACATTCCGCAGTGAGTAGGAGTACAGGTCTGCAATGTGCCTCCCACTACCCCGCCCCCAATATCCTCATAGGGACATCTGTACCCCGGGGTCTGGCTAGCAGCTCAGGGGCATGGCCAAGCCTTTCCTTTGAGCACAGGCCACACCTGGCGCAGAGCCAGCTCCCTGGGTCCTCACCTAGTCCCTGGAGCAATAGTCCTATGAAGCAGGTAAGGGCAAGGAACTGTGGCCCCACCAAGCCTGGGGAGGTTATGTGACCCACCCCAGAGGAGAGTGGCTGGGACACTCTTGGGTTCTTTCACACACGTCACAGAGGCAAAGCCAGAGGTAATTAGGGCTCATTTCTCATAAAGCATATGCTGGTGCAAACCCCTTTACAAGAAAGGGAGAGAAGGGAGTGCTCTGGGAGCCGGTTACACAATGCCTGTGGGATCCTTGCTTGTTGTAGGGCAACTTTCTGTTAGTCAGCCCCTCCTTTACTCCTGACAACACGTGTTACCTGACGCCAGATACGGAAATGAAGGCTGCAAAATGTGTGTGCCAAGCCACCCCTCTGTACAAGGGTGCAATGGGCAGGTCAAAGGATGGGAGTATCCTTAGCAGGTGTGGAAGCCTGCAAGGTGGCCCAGGAAGAGGGGAAGCCTTCGACCCTGTCCTCAATCTCACCCTTGCCTCTTGCAGATCCTCCGGAACCACGTGATGGTGCGTGTGGGTGGTGGCTGGGACACGCTCGGCCACTACCTGGACAAACATGACCCCTGCCGATGCACGTCCCTCTGTGAGTCTCCTCCTTGTGGTCAGAAAGGGGTAACTGGAGGTCAGGAGGCTGGAAGCAGAGCGGGATGTAGGTCTGATCTCCAAGTTCCAAGGAGAAAGCTGCTCTTTGGTAGGACATTAGTGAACCTTAATCCTAGGAGAGGTTGTTCCCAGACAGATGAAAAGGCGGGAAATAAGGGCAAGAAGTGTGTAGGGGATGGAGGCAGGAAGATTCTCTGGAAGGCGCAGGTGTGGTGCCCTCTCCCCAGCCCTAGGTGGAGGAAAGCTGGGCAGTCATGGTGCAGTACCAATTATAGACACACGGTGGCACCAAACACACGCATTTGGTCAGGGTGCGTTTCTGAAGAGCTGTAGTCTGGCTCTGGGGTCCACCATGGTGGCACCAAGCATGGCTTGGAGGGGTCTTCAGTTCTTCTATAGTCTCCATCAGCATCTCTTGCCACCCTAAAGAAGCTTGCAATATAGGCAAAAGTAGGAGACTTGCAATACAAATGCAGCTTTAAAACAAGTTCCCCAGTCCAGTCCTCTATCAAATGACGTCCCTAAGCCCCTCCCATAGGAAATTCTGGTGCTGCCACTGTAGGTCCCACTGTCTTTAATGTGGGAGGAAGGGTGTGGGATGTGGTGGGAGAGGACAATGGGTCATATCAGCAGGCTATTTAACCCTCCCTTCCTTCCTCTCTCTGGGGGACTGTTTTGGTAGCACACAAGACAGGCAGCTTCCTGAAGCCCCCAGCCCCACCGGTGCAGCATGAAGTGATGGTGCAGGATGGGCCCTCGCAGCCCCAGCCCACGATGACCATCAGCCGCTCCCAGAGCCCACTGCCCCCTGTGGACTGGAAGACATATACCTCTTCAGGCCGAAAGCTGAGGTCCCCTACCACCTCCTCCCCCAGCCCCCGCAGTGAATGGGGAGCAGGGATAGGGGTCCTCAGAGAGATGGCACCACTCCTGAGGTACAGGGAGGGACAGGGTGGGGCCTCTTAGGTACGGGGAGAGACAGGGTAGGGCCTCTTTCTTTTGGGGTCCACATTCTCACAGGCCACCCCACCCCACCCTACAATAAAGGGGAGCAGGCTCACATCGTGCTCATCACCCCCATTGCCACAAGACCTCAGGTGTTCAAACCAAAAAAGGCACCCAGTCCCTTTGGGATCATCTAGTTACTTCATACCACATCCATTTCACAGATGAGGAGGCTGGGGTCCAGAAAAGGAACAGGACCTACCCAAGGTCATTCTACCATTTTGTGGTAGAGCAGAGACTAAGAGACCCCACCCCCACTGCCCAAGGCCGGTGGCCTCTGGTTGTGATGTGAGATCTGCAGTTACCCTGGGCCCAGACCAGGTTTCCTTCTGTTCCTTCTATAAGCTAAGCAGGGAGCTGACATAAGGAAGACTTGGGCAGTCATAGATGAAGAGGGTGCATCTCCTTCATTAGAGGTGAAGTCTAGGAAGGCCCCTTTGGTGTTCTGGCCACGGAAAGACCATCCCTTCCCAGAGGCAGGGGACTGGACTAAGTGACCCTGTTGGTCTATGAGTCTCCCTTTTTGGCCTTATGATTCTCCCTTTCAGGTGCCAGGAGAGGTCGCTCACCCCATCTCAGAGGCAGCTGCCAGCTGGGAACAGCCTACCCAGCCCTCAATCCTCATCCGCCCATAGGGGCCGAGACCCACAGTGCACATCCTCAGGGAAGAGGGAGGACAGACATCCCTCTGAACTCCTCAGGGGAAGGACCCCCACCTCTTGGGTCCATGAGGAGACAGCCAGCCGGGAAACTCATGGCAGGGCCCCCACCCCCCAGAGACTCCGAGCTCCTGAGGTGACCACCAAAGGGACACCAGCAAGAGGACCACCTCCCCTGCCTCGTTCCTCCAGCCCAGTCAAGAACCTGAGCCTCAGGCAGCCACCTCGGGATGAGGTCGAGGGTGCTTCCCTCCAGCTCAGGGAGTCAGCAATTGTTCATTCTCCATCCCCTGTTAAAGGACCCATCAAGATCCCCATCCGGCTGCCCCCTGCCCATCCCCTTACTCCAGGAAGAAGCATTCCAGGTACTGCAAGTGGAACTCCCACGACAGAGCTGGAGAGAGGCCCCATCCCACTACGGGCCATGGTTGGGGACAGACACCCAGCTGTGTCCAGACAAGGGGACTGCTTTGCGGAGAGAGGGGAGGGAGACCAGAAGCCGGACATCCAGGCTACAGCAAAGGCCAGAGAACCACGGGGAACGGCCCCTCTGGAGCAGGAGGGGAGGTACACGCCTCTGCCCCTGGGCAGCACTAAGGAGCACGCCATCTACCATAGCCTTGAAGAGGAGATATTGGCCAACATGAAGCTGTTGGAGGCAGGGGGTGCCCATCCCCCAGGCACAAGGTCTGGGGCCATTCCTCGCAGTGGAGTCTATGTCCCCAGCCTTGGTGGGCGCTGGCCAGAGCCTGGGGGTCCTTATGACAAAGTCATTCAAGAACTGGCTCAGGGCCCCCCACCCCTCCTTAAAGTAGATCTGGGAGCCTGGGGGGCAGCCCCTACAGGGTCCTGTAAGCCAGCTGTTACCCAAGACCCAGGAAGCCCAAAAGAGAAGCTGGGAGTCACAGAGGATGGGCCAAGGACTAAAGCAGCCCTGAGTGCCAAGGGCACCAGTCTGAGGAAGGTACCAGCTCAAGGAGGGCAGGACTGCTCAGCCCCTACTGTATCTGCCAGCCCGGAGGTCCCCATATCTTTGTCCTTGGACCCCAATTCTGACAAAGCCAAGGCATGTCCAAACCAAGGCAAGAGAACACTCCGGAAGCCCCAGAGGGTCCCGTCCATCTACAAGCTGAAGCTGAGGCCCAGAATCCGGCCCCGGAGGGACCACAGGCCTGAGAAGCAGCCATCACGCATCCCCAAGCCGCTAGCTTACCTCCACCTGGGTCCAGCAAGCGCACCCTCCAGGTGCAGGCTGTCGAGGGCAGCACTAGGCATCAAGGGAGAAGAGGCACCCCCAGTGGATGGGGCCTTTGAGGGGGGAAAGGAGGAGGAAGGAAAGGAGAAGAAAGAGTCAGCCACCACACTGGAGAGCGGCCTTCCACCTCCTGAGGACCTAAGGCCTCAGCAGCTTGACCAAACTCTGCGCCCACCTGAGGAGGAGTCCTGGGTCTAAGGAGGGGCTTTCTCATTCCCGAGCTGTGGGTGTGGAGACAGAGGGAAACAAAGGATGCCCACATATCCATCAATTCCCAGCTGCAGGAAAAGATGGGAAGGTCCCTCACCTTAATACAGCACCTTGGCCTGGAGGGGGTCAGAAGACAAATATAGACTCAATCTGTTCAGCTGAGCAAAGGAGAAAACCATCACCCTATGCCAACTCCAGTTAGGCTAGGGGTGGTGGGGCCACCCTATATCTTTTCTCACCCCCTCCCCCAAGACACCTCCCCAAACTCCTGTTTCCTGGTCTCTGGCCATGCTTACCCCAGTTTCCACAACTCCTATAAGTTACTAAAAACGTGGGTCTCCTTGAGCCCCCAACTTCTTGAGTCCCCTCACTCCAAGATGTAGTGGTGCAGGAAGGTGTAGCTTCAGATGATACCACACTAGAAGGGAAGGGGACAATGGCGAGGGAGCTAGGGGTGGAGAGAAACTTCCTCTCTCATCACTCAGCCAACCTTGAGAGATATCTTTCCTGGAAGTGGCTGGTACATCAGGGACAGGGACAGGGACAAGGACAGCCCCAACACACAGTCCCGCAGGCCATTCCTGCCAAGGACTTCGAAGCTTTGCTCTAGGTTTGGGAACCACTCAGCATCAACAGGGGTGGGTGAGAGCATTCCTTACACATCTATGTACATGAAGTTAGAATCAAGAGACTCAAAGGCTCAGCCGTGAGTGAGTGGAAAGGAGATGACACAGAAACAGAAGCTGGGTGTGATCAGTTGTGAAAGTATTCCAGAGAAAGTGATGGGGAAGAAGTTACGCACCCCCCTCCCCACCATGGTTTTAATTAATGTGAGAAGTTAAGTCCTGAGCCCCAGATGCTTTACCATTGTTCTCCTAGTTGACCTGGGCTTTGGGACTCAGGGCCACCTCATCCCCCTGCCCTCCTTCCAGAGAAGAGCTCAGCAGGCAGGTCGCGGAGGACTTCCTCCCCTCCCACCATCAGGAACAGAGCTGACGCCTTGGTACAGAAACAAGGGAAAACACTCCCTGATTTTTAATCTGACTTCCGATAACAGTGCGATGGGCGTCACACACACTTCCAGACCCTGTGGTGGGAAACCCTGGGGAGGGAGGGAGGAGGAAGGACAGAGACTCAGAATGGGGGTGGAGGGATCCAAAATCAAAGACCTGGGGTGAAGCAGAGAGGGTGTTGGGGGTCCATCAGGCAATACATTCCAATGGCTCCCACAGGGGCAGCCAGAGGCCTGGGTCCCCCACCCCACCTCAGATGCCTCAGAGCTGGGGGTGACGGAGCAGGTGAGATGCTGGCTGCCAACTCTCACTCTGTCCCCCTGGTGAACCAGAGGCTGGGGATGGAGGGGACAAAAGTGGGCAGGCCCTCTTCTTTACCCTCCCCGCCACTCAGAGGTGTGGGAAAGGGGAGCCGTCTCCTCTGTTTCAGAGGGAGGCTCAGAGAGGGCAGGTCATTTACCCAGAGTCACGCAGCACAGCAGGGACTAGGACCCAGGAGCTCTAGGGCTGCATTACTCCCATGGGTGGGGGGGGTGGGGATCAGCTAGGGAAGCAGAAGAATCACTTCTCTCCCACGCTGGATCTCAGAGGGGAATTTTTCCCACGCATGAGCCCCTCCCCAGACTCCTCTCCATCTCCACTCTGGGCTACCTGAATTCCTGGTCCATGTGCTGCAGCCTCAGCAAAGTGGAGGCTGAGCTGTTTATCTGCCCCTCTAACAAGGGACGGCGTCCTCCCATCAGACCAGGGCTGAGGGTTCAGCCTTGAGGAGAATTTCCCTTGGCCAGGGCACAGGGGACGTGGCACCGCTTCTCCCTCTCTCCAAGTCCCCCAGCACTCCCTCAGGCCATTCCTAGTATCTTCATCATTATTACTGTTATTTCTAAATCAGTACAAAACTGACAGTGATCAGCTCCAGTGAGGAGAGGTAGAAACCCGGCCAGGCAGCCGGTGAAAATGGGGCGGAGTGAGTCAGGGCATAGGGCCAAGTGGTGTTGGGATAAGGGGATGTCAGATCCCAGACAGGAGGGTGAGGCCTAAGGGCCTCCATCCAAGGGTGGGGATGCGGGTGTATCTCCCCAAAGTACAGGGGTCCTCCGAATTCTTTTCCTGGTTCTGCTTCTCTGTAGACTACCAGGGTCATCCGAGAATGGAGGCAGGCAGAGTCTGGGGCAGTCAGATTGGGGTGGGGTGGGGAGTTAGAATCTTCACTGGTACAACCTGACCCTCCTGGGCACGACCCTGCCCACAACCAGCCCCCAACATCCCCCAACATCCCCCAATCTGGAAAACCACCCAAAGAAGAAGGGAACAGAGGGATGGAACCTGGCTTCAAGGGAAGAAATCTATCCTTTGAGAGGTTCTCGCTCCACACTGTCAAGAAATGAAAGTTTTAACCCAGGGGTGATCTGGCTTTGGGGACAGGGAGGGGGTGAGGGGCACCCGGCAGGGACGGACCATCTAGTTAAGGCTGGAAGGTAGGTTGTTGTGTCTCTGGGGGCTGCTGGGCGGGGAGGTCTCCCTGGAAGGGGGAGAGCTCAGCCTGCTCCCCGTGACTGAGCTGGGACCTCAACCCTCCGACCCCTTGATTGTGCTCCCGGGGCCACCCGCATCTCTGACCTGTACCGGTGGTGCTGTCAGATGGCCTGGCCTCCCAAAGAAGCTACCAGGATCTGCGGCAGGGGAATGGACAAAATGAGAGCCCTGTGAGCGGAGCTGGGGGTGGGGAGAGGGACGGAGGGTGGACAAGACAGCTAAGGATCGAGACATTTGGGCAGACAGATACCGGAAAGGAAGACATGGGGAAAGACAGACACACTCTCTGGAGAACACGAGTGGGGGCCCGGCCCAGGCAGCACCTCCCTACCCTCACCCTCCATTTCACACGCTCCTCCCCATCCCAAAGGGCTGTGGCGCCCCTTAGAGCAGGGCCGGGTACAGAACTGACTGAAGCACTGAGGCGGCCATCCCAGGAAGACGAATGGGGGCGAGGGAAGGACTGGGCAGTTATGGGGAGGCTCCCTCTCACCCTATGCCTCTCGCCGGGAGGTGCGAGGCTGCGGGACGGTTCAGGCAGGTAGCATCAGAATTCTCATCTGTCCCCGCCCCGCTCAAGCCCCGCAGTCCCATGGGAGTCCGCCCTGCCCAGGCCTGTTCTGGGGCCGCCCCCAGCATGGCCTTGCCCTCCGCCGGGGCCGGCGCGAGCAGCAGCCGCGGGCGCCCAGCGGGCTAGCGGGGCGGGTGCGGCGTCACATGATGGCGCAGCGGTTGCGGCGCAGCGCGCCCTGGAAGCGCAAGGCGGCGTGCACGTGTTTGCAGCGGGCGCAGCCGACGCTCTTGAGCAGCTCACTGAAGAGCAGCAGGATATGCCAGTTGTACTTGGCCGAGCACTCCACGTAGCCGCACTTCCAGGTCTTGCGCACCAGGTGCGACACGTTCCAGCGCGGGATCACGCGTCCGCGCTGCAGGTCCCGCTTGTTGCCCACGATGATGATGGGCGTCTCTGAGGTGCCGATCACCCTGCGGGGTGGGGCGGGAATCTCAGAACTCCAGCAGTCTCACAACCACCGCACCGAAGAAGGGCAGGATGCCCGGCCAGTAATACTACCATACGCCCAGCGCTAAGCCCTTGAGGTACATTATATTCTCTAATTGGTCCAACTGAGTCAAAATGTGACCACTATTATTATCTCCATTTTACAGGTGAGAAAACTGAGGTTTAAATGTTAACTGGCCTCAAGTCACATAGCTGAGTGGCCCTTGCTCTTAACGACTGCACTAAACTAGTCTCACCACGGTCAGAGTCCCAAAATGAGTTAACAAAAATGGGGACAGTCAAATGTAAATGTATGTGCGTAGGAACCAAAGGGCACATATATTTCACCCATGTCTTCCTTCCACTGCTCCCTTTTCCTGGGTGCTGGCTAGCATTGGGGCATCCACGGAGGTGGCGATGGACTGTGCCCTGGCCCCTCACCTCGTCTCCAGGATCTGCTGGCGGATGGTCTTGACGTACTCAAAGCTGTCAAAGCAGCAGATGTCGTAGACCAGGATGTAGGCGTGGACGCTCCGGAGTCCCCTGCAGCAGGCGTCTGCCCACTCCTGCAACACCCCCACCCGGCCAGTGCCAGGGTCAGATCAGCCATGAGGGCTCCCCTCACACCCAGCCACCTCCAGCCGTAGACTGGTAGCACTCTCACCTGCTACTGCAATCCAAGCCTTCCACACACCCACCCACCCCCAGGAGGCCAGGCCCAGGGCAGAATGGAGGAGCTCAGCACTGCAGCTTCCTCACCCCCAAGCCGGGATAGGGCATGTCACACTGTCTGGCCTCCAGGGCCACTGCGCTGTTCTGTGCACATCTATCTGGAGTTGAGACCTGATGTCCCGTTTTGTCCCTTCATCCATCCATCACGTCTTTTGTTCAACAAGTACACCCTGGTGGCGTAGTGGTTAAGAGCTACGGCTACTAGCCAAAAGGTCGGCAGTTCGAATCAACCAGACGCTCCTTGCAAACACTATGGGGCAGTTCTCCTCTGTCTTGTAGGATTACTACGAGTCGGAATCAACTCGAAGGCAACGGGTTTGGTTTTTTAAGAGCCCAGTCCTGAATTAGGTGTTGAGCCTGTTGAAATCTTGTCTTCCCAGGCTCAGCTCGAGTGCCACCTCTTCTAACGAGCCTTCCGAAGTTCTCGCCCTTCCCTTTATCTTCTAAGAGCCCTTTGACTATAAGTTGATCAGACCTGCTTCCATCTCCAGCGACCCAGTTCTCCTGTGAGCTCCTGGGAGGGCCAGGGCCTTCCTCATTTTGGCATGCCCCCTCCTATCCCCTCACTGCTCCTTACTCAAATCTCTGGGTCCACACGCTGGCTGACGAGCTCTCCATGGTCCTGAACCCCACCTTGCCCAGGCTGGGATCAATGCAACTCCTACTTCTAACCCTTAGATGGCAACCTGAGGTTCTGTTTGACCTGCAGGCTCCACCTTGCCCTCCGGGTTGGAAAGGAGACACCTGAGGAGAAGAAGATTGAGACTGGATGCAAAATGGGAGCAGATGTAGAGCAGAGGCCCAGGGTGGCTCCAGGGGATGGAATTTCCTGAATGCCTGTGGCAACTTCTCAGGGAGGGGCTGCAGCTCAAGATGAATTCAAACAAACAAACAAAAAAACCCAAAAACAAAAAACCTGATGGATTCTGACTCATAGTGACCCTATAGGACAGAGCAGAACTGCCCCTTAGGGTTTCCAAGTCTGTAAGGTTTTCAGGGAGCAGACTGCCACATCTTGGTCCTGTGTAGCAGCTGGTGGATTCGAACCGCCGACCTTCCAGTTAGCAGCCAAGAGCTTAACCACTGCACCACCACGGCTCGTTTCAAGATGACCAGGCCCCTGGAAAGGCTGACCGTGCTAAAGAGAAGCTTCCTTAAGAGATTAATTAGCTAATTAACCTGCCAGTAGATGCAACTGCAAGGGTTCTTTCAGGCAACAGTGTGGAAAAGAAAGGGGCCCCTGAAGTTGGGGCGGGAGGGGCCTTCAAGGGCAAAGGCTTTTCTCCCTTGAGGGCTCGAGCAAAAACAACTAGGAGGTGGAGGCATGTCTCCTGTCCAGCTTATGAGTTGGGTTGGGGCAGGGATCAGGCATGAAGGAGGGCTACAACTGGTTCTCCACCTCAGAGAAGAAATAAAAGGTAAAAAAAACTTTGGTGGCGGTGCTGGGGAGTTAAGTCTGACTCCAGAAAAGCACTTCCCAACTCTGAGGCTTAGAAGTTCTGCAGTGGATTTCCCCAGGGAGATGATGTGGCATCTTTTCTTTGTGCTGAGATTTTAATTTTTGGTGCAGGGGGAGGATGCTGAGGACAAATCTAAAACTGTAGGAAACCATTAACTGGCTTCTCAGGCAGGGAAGACTGCATTGTGCTGGACACAGTGACCCACCAAAGACTGGGACTGCCTGTGTATGTGGGTCCTCCTTCACCCCACACAAGAAGCAGAAGTGGGAGTGATGGAGAACCAGCGCAGAGAGGCTCCCACCCTCTGCAAACTCGCTGCCGGGGAGCAGCTGCCAGCCTATGAGGGTGACAGCCCCACCTCTCCCCTCAACATGCTGCCTACTCGAGGGGGCCTCTAGGCTTCCTCCCACCCACTCCTCTCTGGGGGGCTCTTACAAGGGAGAGGAGGAAGGCTTCTGATTGGCTGGGCTGACTCTTTATCCCTTAATTCAAGGGAGGGGACCAAGATAGCTCTGCTTTCGTTCTAGCTTGCTCTGGGCAGGGTTCCAAAGTGTAAAAGACCATCTTAGGGCTGTGTGGAGACAGAGAAGGAGCAATGAATGCAGTTCCAGGGATGCAGGGGAAGAGGGGCTGAGGGAGGCCCAGCCACCTGGGTCTCAACAATGCATTTCTCAGTGATGCCTTCAGTGGGCTGCATATGCCCCCTAATCTCAGCTTCCTTCTCTGACAAAAGAGAGGGGGCTGGACAAGAAACAAGTGAGGCCCAGACCCAGAAAACGCCACTCTCCTGGGCTGAATCTCATCTGGCATTGGAGAAGAGTGTATTTTTATTTTATTTTCAGATGGTGGCCATCAGGATTCTTGGTGTTTATATTTGGTCTCTGGGGCTTCCAGAGTCCCTTCTCAGTATTTCTCTGCTCAGAGTCCCTTGCCTGTGAACAGGAGGGAAGGCTTGGACACTTGGAGAGTCTAAAACTCAGGGTCAACCAAGAAAGGCCAACAATTCAATAGAAAAATGGGCAAAGAACATTAGTAGTTCTCAGAAACAGACACACAAAGGCCCTTAAGCATACAAAAAGGTGCTCCGGTTCACTCATAACAAGAGATGCAAATACGAACTACACTGAGAATATCATATCTCATCTATCAGGATGTCAAAAATCCAAAAGTTTGACAACACACTGTTGGCGAGGCTTTAGGGAAACACGCTCTCTCGTACAACTCTTGCAAAAGCACAAAATGTGCATCTTCCGTAGAGAAGAATCTAGGGACAACTTCCAAACTCCAGTTGCATTTATCCTTTGATCCTGTATTACCACTTCCAGGAATCTATCTCTCCGATATACCCACCTATGTACAACATGACTTACGTACAAAATATTCATTGTGGCATTGTTTGAAATAGCAAAACACTGGAAACAACCTACTTGCCTAACAAGAGGGGTCTTTATGGGACATCTAGCTTCTCAATAGACTGTAGCTGTGAAAAACAAATGGGGATGATCTCTAGACACTGACGTGAAAAGAGTTCCAAGTTATAATGTTAAGTCAAAAAAGCAAGATGCAGAACAGTAGTATGTATATATATATATATATTTTAATGTAAGAAGGGGGACAGTAGGAATACATTTTCTTATTTGCAGGGAGAAACACTGGAAGTATAAATAAGAGCCCAATGAAGACGGCTATAGAGAGTGGGGTGGGAATCGGGGGGAGGCGGGCAGGGGCAGGACTGTGATTTCTCTGGGTGTAACTTTACATAGTCTGGACTTTTATATTGTGTCTTACCTATTCCGAAATTAAAATTAAATTATATTTTAAAGTATATGACTGAATGTAAAAAAGTAAAGCTCAGCGTGGAGGCCTGGAGCAAGGACTGAGGGTCCACTCAGGCTACCGCTGAAGTCTCCTTTAGAGGAGACCAGAAGACCCGGGTCCCACCCTGCTGCCCTGCCTGGCTCATTCTCACAGCTCTGGGCCCGGACGTACGGGTCAGGCTTTCATCTTCGGTGCCGACCCCCGGCACTGGGTTGGGAGAGCCGAGGGTCTCTGGCAGGTTGGGCCAAGACCCTCCTGCTCGGTGTTACTGAGGCAGTGCTGAGCGCTGAGCTCCTCCCCAGCCCCCAGTCCCAGCCCAAGAAATTGCTGCATTTGCTCAGTTACAACTGGCCAAGCCTTGCCACTGCCCTCTGGGTCTCCAGTCCCCTGACATTCTGCACACTCTGGTCAGAGGCCTCCTTCAGTGAGCAAACATGTCTTAGAGCTCAGCCGCCCCCTGCACCCCTGCCCCACTCTGGAGGTCGTGCAGGTGGCCGTTTATGACAACAGCGACCAGAGGTGGAGACAGGAAGGGGATCTGGCCCCAGCAGGCACACTTGAGTCTTATCCCTGCAGGAAGCTGCCTAAATCCTACTCAGCTATCACCTTCTTCAAGAAGTCTTCTGTAACACTCCACCCCAGCATGGCTGGGTGGGTTACATGCCCCCTTGGGGGCTGCCTTAGCTCACTGCGTCTCCTCCAACAACGGCACTTATCACACTACGTAACCGCTTGTCTTTTCTCACCAGTCTGTGAGTTCCTTGAGAGCAAATTTCACATCTGTCTTGCTCACCATCCTACACCCTCTCCCCCAGTGCCCACCACAGGGCCTGGCACACGTTAAATGTTTATCAAATATTTGTTGAATAAACCAGCGAATGAATTAATGGATTCCTGGCAGGGCTCTAAAGCAGGGGGGCCCAGGGTACAGCATGGAGCTGTGAAAGCCAGCAGGGGGCCCTGGCAATAGGACCAGAGCCCAGAGAGGGTCAGAGTCCAGCCCCTCTCCCCATGCCCCCGGGGCCCTCCTACCTGCAGCGTGTTGACAGGGAAGGCGCTGATGGGTGGGAAGTCGAGGATCTGGAGGTCGTGCACGTGGCCGTTCATGACGACAGCAGGCAGATAGAGGCGGCGGGCGGTGGTGGGCACGCAGACCTCGCTGAACTCGTTGTACAGGAACTGGCGCACAATGGCACTCTTGCCCACGCCTCGCGCCCCCAGCACGGCCACCCGGTAGGTGGAGACCATGCCTCCCGCCCCACTCCGCCGCCGCGTCCTCGCCGCTGCCTGGGGCCCCCCCGGGCTGCATATTCCAGGGGCTGGGGGCTCAGCCACCGTCAGGACCAACCATTGCTGCTCCTGCTTGCCCTGGGCCCTCTGTGGCCTCCACCTGGACTGTGGGGACAAGAGGTGGGCTTAGTGGGCTGGCTTATCGCTGGACATGTCCTGCACTTTTCCACCTCTGGGACTTGCTGAAGCTGTTGCTGTACTTGGAATGCCCTTTTCCAGAACCCCTCTCTTCACCTATCCAAAACCTCTTCACCCTTCTTTCTCCATTTTTTCCTACCATCCTGCCAGTGGGGATCAATATCTCTTAACTTGTATTATGGCCTGACTTTTGACCACGTCTGACTCCTCAACCAAGGCAGGCTGGAGGGCAGAGTGGAAGGAGCAATGGACTTGGGTTTGAAGCCCACTTTCCCCATACAATTCCATAGTCTGGGACAAGACATCAAACTCCTTCCCGTCTCCTTTCCTCATCCTGAAGAGGTGAGACTAGACAACATTGTCTCAGTGGAGACACTTCTGGCATTTTGTGGGGAGACAATTATTTATGTGGGACTGTCCACACATTACAGGACATTTTACAGGAAGTAATTGCTAGCAGCAACCTCCAGTCGCTGTGATGACCAAAAATGACCCCCTACACTTCCAAATGCCCCAGCTGAGAACCACTGAACTAGATGACCGCTTTGGCTCTGGAGCACATTCGCTCAGCACTTACTCTGTGTTAACATGCCCACATTATCCATAGTCAACACGATATTGTTATTATATTGTATTGTTAGTCCCCTTCAGAGGAGGCTCAGGGGGAGTAAGAAATGTACCCAAAGTCACACAGCTGGGGATGGCAGCTACTCCTTTCTACAGTGTGACAGTACTTTCAACTTAAAGTTTACTGATTTTAGCTGGTGAATGCCGACAGGCCAAGGGCAGTGTCTGATTCTCTGGCTTCCCCTGGAGCCTGCACAGGACCTGGCACACAGCAGGTGCCCAGGAAACAACTGCTGGGGGAGGGAGGTGAACCTTGATATGGACTCATTAGCTCCTTGCTTGCTCAGTTTCAATGACTTTAGAGCTTGAGTGTAAATCTCAGCTCAGATGTTTCCTAGCTGTGGGTCAGCGGGCAAATCACCAAACCAATCTGAGCCTTGCTCAGCACACGTGTCAAATGGGGTCAATAGCCAGGTACCTTCTTTTGTGGGATGGTGATGAGGGAGCCTGGTATATGCCTGGGAACTCCTGTCTAGGACTATTTCTAGGAGAGTGACACTGGTACCTACTAAATGGGTCCAGGCAGGTGCGTTGCTGGATTACCACAGGGTCATGCTTTCTAGCATGTGGACATGTTTTCTCTGTGTATGCATGTTCTTTCATATGTACAATTCACAGCTGAATGTCCCCTAGTTTGTCCTGGCCCGGAGGACCCAATCCACTGGGTACACTTATGTATAGCATAATAATAATATAAAAAGGGCAGAGTCTGGAGTGAGACTCACCAGGATCTGCCACTCACCCATAGTGTGACCCTAGGTAAGGAACTTCACAGGGTGTTGTGAGCTTGGGCAGGTTAAAGCCCGCTGTCTGGCACAGAGTAGGTGTTCACAATAAACAGTGGGTATTGTCACATGCAGGGAGCCCTGGTGGCGCAGTGGGTAAGCACTCAGCTGCTAACCGAAAGATCAACAGTTCGAATCCACCGGCCACTCCGCGGGAGAAAGGTGTGGCAATCTGCTTCCATAAAGATCACAGCCTTGGAAACCCTGTAGGGCAGTTCTACTCTGTCCCATAGGGTCACTATGAGTCGGAATCGACTCGTTGGCAAAACAGGTATCTTTATGTCCACGGTTCTTCATTCACCTGAGGTTTTCCACTATCTGAATGGGGCTCCTAGCAGTCACGGGAGAAGTCACCACCTCTTGCTGCACGAGCTCACATACAGGCTGTGCGTGTGTGTGCATGTGTGTGTGATTATCCTCCCCACTTCACTGAAGGTAAAAACCAGAGAAGGAGGGAAGTGAAGAACACATAGCTAGTTGACTTGTCAACCAAGACTAGGATCCTGATCTATTCCTGCCCCATGCTGTGTCCTTTCCCCAACAGGTGCTTACACTTGTATGGGTTTGCAGCTGGGAGAAGTACCAGTCCCTTCTCCCCATGTATCTCTCCAGGCCCTTGGGCTCCTCAGGCATCCCTGGCCACTGTTCACTTAGCAGAGAGCCTGGGCTGGGTTAATTACATAACCAGCACAAGCAGGTGGGGAGGAGGAGTCCTAGGGGAGATGAGAGGGCAACGAACCATGGAAGAGCCTTAGCCTCTCTCTGGGTGTGGCAACTTAAAGCTTTCTAGGGCATCCCCCACCTGCAGATTCTCCTGGACATCACACTCCCTGCCCAGAACTAGCCCCTTCTGAGGAGCCACAGGGATATGAAGCAGGGCACAGCACTGGAGGAAGGGATGGGGTGCAGAGGCCCCTAGGCTGGGGCCAGCCTCCTGGCACTCACCAGGCCTAAGCTGGCCCTGTCCTCACCTCATAGGTGACTGTTGCCCTCTCTTTCTTCCGAGGCAGGGGTCCTGGAGTCTAAGCGTTTATTAATAATCCACTCCCTTTTGCGTGGTGTGGGGAAAAGGGGGGGTTGTCCAGAGAAGCAGGGCCCAGCCCCCTGAGCGCTCCTTCCCCAAGGCCTGCACGCTGCAGTGAGCCTGCAGACAGCGCCGGGCAAGAGACCGGGAACACACAAGGGGCCAAAGCCTGGCTCCTGTCCCCTTCCCTTGGCCTGGACACCTGGGTCCTTGCCCCAGACTGAAGGCGGGAGCTCTGCGGGGCCCGGGGGTCAGGTCACCCTATCCGCCCGCTGTTTGTCCCCACCACGTTCGCGTGGGGGTGGGTGAGTGGGGGCGTCGGAAGATGCTGGGCTCCTCATGACCTGATTGGTTGGAGTTTGGGGGGATGCAAGAGCGCAGCCCGCTCTCCGCCTCCAGCACCTTGCAGGCACCCCCCAGCCCCCGCTCCAGTTCTCACGTGGCCGCCCAGCGCCGCTGCCAGCCAACCGGCCCCCTCTTCGCCCGACCGCCCCCTCGCCCCGGCCGCCCCCCTCCCCAGCCGGCCCCCTCCCACTCCCCCCCACCCCGGTCCCGGCCGCTCCCCCTCCTCCCGCCGCTTACCCGGGGCCGTCCTAGCTACCCCGCGCCCTGGCCGGCCGGCGGGGCCGCTCCCCCCGGGCTCCGGCGCTGCCCCCCGGCTCCCCGGCCCGGGGGGAGAGAGGTGGGCGCGCCCCCGGCTGCCCAGTCGGGGCGGACTCAGGGCGGCGCGTCGAGGGGGTAGGTTCGGCCGCCGAAAGGGGCAGGAAGCCTCAGCCCCGCTCTCCCTCCGGAGCGCGCTGCCCGCTCGCGCTGGAAGGAGGAGGAGGAGGAGGAGGAGAGCGGGAGAACGGCAGGGGTGCCCGGGCTGGCGTTCCGCTGGGTCCCTGAGCCTGACACATTCACGTGGGCAGCCATTGACGGAGTCTTCTTTAAACCCCAGCCTCGACCTTCACCTCCCCTCCAGACTCTGCTCGAGATATTTTTAGGTTTCACCTTGAGGGTTGGGAGACAGGGACAGGAGAGGCTCTGAAACCTTTTATTTCATTCGGACACCTGCCCTCACATCCCCAACTTTTCCCCACCCCCAGTTCCCTCCCAAGCTCACTTCTGACCCTTCCTAGTCCAGTCAGTCCGTTACTGGGCGGGCATTCAAGTGCCCTGCTCCGAGTGCTAGAGGTGGCAACCAGGCTGTTTCTCTTCCACCCCCTGGAGGACTGAGAAGGGGTGGTCGCTCTCACTCTTCACTGCGGCAGTGAAAGGCTGACCAGGCTGGTGCAAAGCTAATCTGTCGATGCATGTCCTCCGCTCTCTAAAGCTACTGCTCCCCATTCCTCTCCTGCCTGGGAGATATCAGCATTTGCCAGGGTTGAGGGCAAAAATCACTCATTTATTTATTCTAAACCAATCATCATCAACGTCATTTCATCACTGGTAGCTAACATTTATTGAGCAGGTACTATGTGCCAGGCAATATGCTCTCATTTAATCCTCACCAACAATTCTGTTTCACTTGGTTTACGGCTGAGATAGCTGAGGTCAGGAAAGACTGAAATAACTTGTCTTACTTAATGCAAAATGTGGAATGCAAAGATTGAGAGTCACTAGCTGGGCAGTCACTGATGAGCTTGGTGCGGCTGGTGCTCACAGTTCAATGGGGAGACTAAGAGCCGACAACCATCACTAATATGTGCTGTGTGCAAAGTCATGGTTCTAGGGGAGGGCAGAGGGAGTTGACCGACTAGTAAGAGGAACTGGAAGGCTTCAAAGGAGGCAACTTTCAGATGGACCTTGAAAGAAGCAGATTTGGGGTGGCAGGGTGGGGGAAGTTGTGGGAGAAGTGAGATTTTGTAGGCAAGAGAAGTGGGGAGCAATTAGAGGCTTCCGGATGAGAGGTGAATTCAGGAACCAGACAGGAGCCCAGGAGGCTGGAAGCATGGTGAGAGAAGAGGTTGAGAGGATAGCTGAGGAGAGGTCACAAAGGGCCTTGATTGCCAAGATTATTAAGGCGTTTGGATCTAACTCTATGCTTGATGGGAAGCCACTGAGTTTTTCTACCTCTGGGACACAGCATCCTTCACTATGACTTTCTATTACATGTGCTCCAGCTCCCTCACAGAATTCAGTTTTCCTCCTCCCTTTGGGCTCTGCATTTTGGGCACCTTCCCAGTTGCTCCCCCTGCTCCTCCAGCATAGTGGTTACAGGCTTCAGGATCAGACAGATCTGAATTTAAATCCTGGCGCTACAACTTACTATGTGACTGAAGGCAAGTAACTTGAACTCTCTGAATCTTTGTTGCTTTATCTGTAAAATGGAGATGTGATTGGTTGTCTCACAGTTATATATGGTGTCTAAAATGAACTAAGGTGCATAAAGTCCTTCTCTCAGTGCTTGACACATAATAAGTCTCAATGCGTGTAGCCTTTTTTTCTTGCCTTCTTTTAGAGACATGCAGCCATTCTTGGCGAGGTCGAACAGCACCTTGGAAAAGTTTTCCCATTTATTCTAGGTGCGTTCCCAGGGAGTTGGGGTGGGGTTACAGGGTGAAGGGCAAGGGCAGCAGTTTGAAGCAAGTACAGGGCTGAGAAGGACATGGCACCCTCCTGGAGCATCACTTTTGGGGGAGACATAAGATTTTTCTGGCCCCATGGAATCACAATGGGGTCACCAAGAGCCTCTTAACCTGATTAAATCATCTAGGGCACTATCTATCCCTGATGTATCTGAAGATCTTTAATCCTTACCCTGCCTGAGGATCCTAGGCTTAATGTCTATTCCACCAGGCCGTGGACTTTTACTCTGGTTCCATTTCAGTCCAAGGTGGACTGGAAATAAGAAATCATTCAGTGCTCACACTCATACCTTGGGGCCAGGCATCTAAGAAGCTTCTCAAATTAGTTCTATTAGAGGAACACAAAGCCACAGGTTAATTATGTGGCCTTGAGGTGCAGGGAATTCGTTTAATATGGCCCTTCTAGCCACGGTCTTGTAACTCCCACAAAATGATTGGGTGGGACTATGCAAATAAGGTGCTTGTGGCCCAGCAAGGGGATTGGACAGTTTTGCTAACACAAATAAAGTGCATGGAACCCTTGTAGGGGATTGGTCAGTTTTGTCATTCTGCAAGGTTTAACAGGAGCCAATCCCAAAGGTTGGAGGGGGACCTCACTAGCATGTGATCAAGAATAGCCAGGAGTGATGCGCATCCTTTGGACCAGGGGTCCCGGTGCTGAGGACCTCCTAGACCCAAGAGACAGAGATGTAACACTGAAGACTGCACAAGATGGCAGTGGCACAAGACCGGCAGGCTAGGCTCGTTGATCCCCAGAGTGAAAGAACTGAGAGCTTTAGGCAGGAGGCTTCCTGGTGGAATAGGGTGCCTTTGGGCCTTATTAGCAGAGCCAAAGATCTTTGTAACACTTGCCTGAGCAAGGCCAAGGGCTGAGAGGCCTGCCTGCAGGCATGCTGATAGAAAGCCGTCCTGATCGAAGAACTGTATCCTGAGTCATTCCTGTTACTTCCAGGTTGACCCTGATCCTGAATTAGTAATGTGTTAACTTCTCTAGTAAACCCTATAATTGAGTATGGTCTGTGAGTTCTGTGTGGCCACTGCAACGAGTTATCAAAACCAGGAGAGAAGTAGAAGATTGTCGTGGGAGGGATGGCTGGTGTCAGAAATGGTAAAAAGGATGGAGAGTGGAGGAATATCTGACCTCCACCTCAAAAATCCTCACATCTGGACCAGTAAGCAACATCATGATAAAGGGAGAAAACATTGAAGTTGTCAAGGACTTCATTTTACTTGGATCCATAATCAACACCCATGGAAGTAGGAGTCAAGAAATCAAATGACACATTGCATCGGGCAAATCTGCTGCAAGAGACCTCTTTAAAGTGTTAAAAAGCAAAGATGTCACCTTTAAGACTAACGTGCACCTGACCCAAGCCATGGTTTTTTTATCGCCTCATATGCATGCAAAAGCTGGACAGTGAATAAGGAAGACCTAAGAAGGATTGACGCCTTTGAATTATGGTGTTGGTGAATAATATTGAAGATATATACCATGGACTGCCAAAGAATGAATAAATCTGTCTTGGAAGAAATACAGCCAGAATGCTCCTTAGAAGCATGGCGAAACTTCGTCTCACATACTTTGGGCATGTTATCAGGAGGGATCAGTTCCTGGAGAAGGACATCATGCTTGGTGAGGGTCAGTGAAAAAGAGGAAGACCCTCAATGAGATGGATTGACACAGTGGCTGCAACAAGGGGCTCAAGCATAACGATTGTGAGAATGGTGCAGGACCGGGTAGTGTTTCATTCTGACGTGCATAGGGTTGCTATGAGTCGGAATTGACTTGTCGGCACCTAATAACAACCACCTCATAGGAATCAGCTTTGGGCTGATGCTACTGATCTTGATGATTCTCCTCCCCTCTCCTGAAGTTAGATGAGGAGGTCTGACACCATGCCATTTTTACAGGTTTCATACTGGCCTCAGTGTTAGGTCATGTAAAGCATTTTGTATAAAAAGCAAACATAGCTATAGCATAACATAAAATGCAAATTTGCCTGAATTCACGATTAAGTCATGTTGACTTGCTGAAAGTCACTTTAGGCTACAAACTATACCCTGAGGGGTCTGTTCACTCTCCCCTACCATTAGGATAACTCTGGTGAAAAAACTTGAGAGGCCCAGTCTTTTCGATCTGACCTTGAGCCTCATGTGACTTTGGTTCAGGTGAGGACACCTGACGGCTGAGGTGCAAGCTCAGGTTCTAGGGGAGCAGATGCATGGGCCCACCTGCAGTATTTAAGGCCCAGACATGAAGTGGGACAGAAAGGACAAAGACCAGAACTTGCCTACCTCCACTCCCCCACCTCCCTGCTCCCACCATAGCTGAGGATTCCACTGAGCTTTCAGAGGCTGTTTGGCCAGATTCTGGAGCCTGTGACCATAAGTGGATAGAGTGAATGAAACAAAGGAGGGAAAACTAGAGGCTAGATTTGAACATCATCCCCTAGGCACCTACACAGATGGGTGAGTTGTTGGGGTCCTGCCCAAAGTAGGAATGATTCCAGAGATAGTAGTCCTGTCTCAAAACGATGCTCCTGGAAATTAAGTCCTCAAAAGTCGCTTCTCCAACAGAACTGGGACTAACTCACCCCTAAATTAGGCTTGCCCTTGTAGGGAGCATCAAGAATGGCAGGGCAAAAGTTAAATGAGAAACTGAGATGGCAAGTTTGGAGCCCACTCAGAAACTTTTCAAGAAAAATCTTTGTTGCTAATAAAATGTCTGGGGGCTGGTTGGGATTCTAGGATTAGTGTTCAGAAGACAGAAATAGGTAACAACGGGGGAGGTGTGATCTTTCCCAAGTGCCATACCAGGTATTAAAATAAACAAGACTCTTGCCTCCTGGAGCTGGGGGTGGCAGGGAAAAGAAATATGGGTCCAAGCAAAATCAGAAAAAGCATCAATAAATGAAGTGGGAGTAGGAAGGCCCAAACCTGGGAATCCTCAGCTGTTTTCTGGCCTCAGAAATGACATACCTGAGATCTCAGTATTTCCTAGTTGCTATTCTGGGAGCAGAGACTAGTGAGATCTTCAAATCTGGGGCCAGCGTGGCCCTGCTTTTGGAGACTGGACACATAGGTATCTTGGAGGCTTAGCAAAGTTGGATACGGTTGTGAGTATGCAGACATGGCCTGGTGGCCAAGTGCAGAGAGAGGAGAGGGCCTATTACAGAATCTCAACGGAACATAGGAAGAGGCTCTAGCGTAGATTTAAGGACAGACATGTGGAGTCAGAGGATGCAGATCTACAACATCTCACCTGAAAAATGGGCATCATGTTAAATCCATGGGATGGGCAAGGGAATAAGCAGGTAAAGCATGGAAGTGCTTTACCATTCTTAAACTAACACATGAACGTGACTTATTTTTGTAGAAGTAGGAAAACACATGAGTCTTTCTCTGCCCTGTGATTCTTAATCCTGGTTGAAAACACTTGGGGAGCTTTTCAAAATGCAGAATTCTTCAGGCCCCACCCAACACTAGCTGAACAGAACCATCAGTAATTTTTTTTAAAAAGTTCTCCAGGTGATATTAATGTGCACCCAATGGTCCAGAGCTTCTGCTATAAGGATTTTCTTTGCCCAGATGGTGACTCCAGCCAGAGCTCAGTAAGGCCCCACTTTGTATCTTTGACCCTGGACCTCAACAAAGACCACCCTGACCCCACTCCACCCCCAGTGTTATTCCTATGGCAGCTTGGGCTAACTACAGCACAGCAACAAAGAGACAGAAAGCTCCTAGCTGTTAAAGGCAGTTGGTTTACAGTGTTTGGATAGCCAAGGAATAGGAATAAAAACAGCTGTTTCTGAGCACCTACTGTGTATCAAGCATTTTACTTACACTCACTTTCATGATGAGAGAGGTTCAGGGACTTGTGCAAGGCCATCTGGGTATTGGACCCCTCAGCCTCTTTCCACTCCAGGCTGTGGGAGATTTCAGTGGCTGATAGCTCAGCAGAACACAGGGCAGGGGCCCTCTATCTTGGTAACACCTGGGTCACATGTGGGTGCACATGGGCTTACACACACACACACACACACACACACACACACACACACACACACATACACACAAGCAGTTGTCTTTGACTTGAACTCCTTGGGAAGCTTGCTTTAAAAGCAGTGTTCCTTCTATTTGCTTGGGAATATACACGTCCAGAGTGCAGGTCTGAGAAGCCTTTATAATAAGTTGAGAGATTAGTGAAATGCCCTGGATAATAGAAAACCAATGTGCTCCTTCTGCCCCTGGGCCTTGCTGGCTGGCTGCCTGCCCACAAGTCAGAAAGAACTGCTGCTGTCTGGCTGGTGGCCCTGGGACAATCCGCCTGGGGCCCTAGCAGTGGACTTGCCAGGGAAGATGGATTGGCTTCTCTGAGTACTCCCTGCCTTCGGTGATGGTATAGTGATATTGAGCTCAGTTAACATATATAAGGTATATGATTCTTCCTCACGCCAATCTTAAATTCTTAAATTCATCTCTGACTAAATCCTTGGGAGGGGTAGGATGGCCAATTAAAAAAGTTTTAACAAAGTGGTTATTAATTCCCCAACCATCCCCCCTGGCCAGCTGTGATTTGTCCTAGAGTGCCAGTTTTGGGAACAAAGTACATACCACAAACTTTGTGTAAATGAGAGTTTATTGATGAAGACACAAGGTCAAGCTTTCCCCCAACTCCCACCCTCCCCAGGACAGATCCCAACAATGACAAAAGAATGACAAGCTTTCTTAGGGCAACAGTTACCCCTTCCCCCTCCCCATTTTTCTCCACATCCCAAACTTCACAACACAGACACACGGAACAGGCTTGGGAGAAGACAAACTCTCAGGGAATCTCTGACCAGCAAAAGAGTTCTGTGTGTGTTTGCTTCCCTTGCATTTTGTACTGATGCCAGCCAGCAGTTACAAAGACAAGACGTACTGAGGCGGAGGAGGGGGGAATGCAGGGCAACCTCCACCCTGCTTCCTCCATTCAGCCCAGCTTGAAATGGGCCAAAAGGGAAGCTGAGGTGGAAGCAACAAGTCTGTCTCTTCAGGAGAGAAGTCCTTTTACAATAAGCAGAATCCCTCCCTAATTCTGCTCAGGGGTGCAAAGGCTGGCAGCCTCCCCAGGGAGCAAAGTGTTCACGGATAGGTTCAGTCAGGCCAGCTGAGAACAGAGGCTGTTACCCCTCATTGGTGGGGAGGCTGAGCAAGGCCTAGTTCTGGGCGTTGAGGGACATATCCTCGTATAAAACTTGTCTTCTGTCTCCTTGCCCTGACAAACACTCTTCCTTCTGGAACTACAGTGTGCTTTGAGATGAGAACACTGTATCTGTAGTGTGAACCATCTTCACTGCTTGTGTTCAGTGACTCCAAGAAGGATTCCCCAACAAGAGAACTTTATCCAGCTGCATTTCCACACCATACAACACTAACATACCCACCTCGCACACACAATCCTGTGCTACTTCCTATTCCCCACATGCCTGAGAGGCGATGAGTGCAGGACATACTTCTTTTCCCCACCCAACCATTCTTCTCTTGGAGAGTCTCAAGGCTTAAGAACTGCTTTGGGTAGCCCCCCCTCCCAAGCTTTGCACTAGTATGAATCAGGGTCATTTCAGACATTACAGGGCAGGGGGGCGGGGGTAGTTTTTGCTTGTTTTCTTCAATTCTTCCTCTTAGACTCACTCACAGGCCTGAGTCCAACTTGAGGCCTCTCGACTTTGGGGTGCCTCTGATTTGAGCAGGACACGGAGCAGAGCAGTCTTGGTCATGGACCCCGAATACTGGGTGCCAGGCAAGGGGCCAGGCAAAGCAACAAGAGCCCACAGATGAAACTGTGTGAGCACTGCTAAATAAGTTGGTGTTCTGGGCATGAATCATTCATTGACAAATCATACCCAATGTGTTAAGGAGGGGATTTCACATGCCCCAGTCTTCTGAGAGATGGCAAGAACTACTCGACCCTCTGGGATGATCTCAATTTGCCCTGGAGTCTATCATGAGTAAAGGGCAGATCAGAACTGGAGGGATGAAGTGAATCTGCGACATCTCTAAGCTCATTTTATCTCTGCACTCACCCTGCTGGCCTCAAGAACTGCAGCTCCAGGAGCATAAGGGCAAACAAGCTACTCCTTCATTTTGGCATCTGGATTTACCTCCAAGTAATTGAAAAGATACTCTGCTGCAACCTGATGCCAATGAATGGAGTGCTGAAATCAGTATGGAGCTTGTGAACCGCCACAAAGAAGCAGGCACAGAAAAGGCAGAAGAAAGGCAAACAATGAGAGACAGTCCTGCAGTGAAAACAACACTGATGGGGATTTAGGAGACCCTGTCCCAGCTCTGCTACTAAAAGGCTGACAGGCCTCAGGCAACAACACCCTTTTTGCTTTCTATCGTTCTTTGTAGAAACAAGGTTAGATAAGCTATTACTTAAAGTCTGTTTCAACTCTAATACTCTGTGATTTTAGACATGAACAGGACTTGAGAAATATAGGGAAGGGGGTGAGAGGAAGGTATTTTGGATCCTTTTTCCCATCTCTTTTCAAATTCCTTAATCAACATTATTTGTGGGTTAGGTCAGGGGAAAGGAAAGTTCCAATTTCTCTCAGGCCTGGTGCTGACAGGCCCTATTTCCTGCACCCTGAAACATCACTGAAGGAAGCACAACATTCCTAACTGCAGAGCAATCCAACGAGGTGATAATATGTGGCAAGGGGAATCACAATGCCTGGCCAAGGGAAAGGAGTGTGGAGGGGTGTGAAAAAAAAGGTGAAAATCCAAATGACCAGGGACAAGGTTGTCACAGGTAAGAGAGCCCCTAACAGGGTAGGGAAAGTAACTGTGTCTCCTCCTCCAGGACTGTGTGATTAATGACGGTCAGTTGCTTTAGCACTTTTTACTGGTTACGCTACTCCCTCAATTTCTACTCCATACAAAAATATAAAACAATAAAGTGCAGTTTATGTTTCAGTGACACTTTTCCTTGCTTTAATATTTTTTTCCTTTTTCTGTTTTTGAAATGAGCTTTCAATTACAAAATATCAAACTACACTCAAATGCGGGTGTAGAAAACGCCAGCCATTGGCACGGCATGGAGAAGTTCACAAGTTAAGGACAGACAGCAGCAGCAGGTGGCAAGAAGTGGGAAGTGATTGAAGCAGTGGTTACAAATGTTCACAGGAAGCTAAAAATATCCAACAGGTTGTGCCCTAATGTTAGCACAGGTTAGACTAGTCACTACCTTGGTGGGTGGCCTCAGTGTGTTTGGGTTCAGATTCTACACATCAATACAACTTCTTCCATTTAAGAGCTCTTGGCTTGCACCAATCACAGGGTGGCTGGAGGACACTGGACCAGTCCATTAGTTTTTCAAAATGCTGTCATAAACCTGATAGATGTACTGAGAAACTTCAGGAGCTCTACACTTCAGAGACAGCTGTTAAGAGGAAAAGGAGAAGGAAGATTAGCATAAAATTGGCATTAGCTCAAAAGGCACCCAAGTAGTCAGTTCAAGAAAACCTCTTTCTGACACAATGGGAAAGGAGGTTCTATCACTGACTAGCCAAACAAAGAGACCATGCCTTAGAATTTCAATTTAATCAATGCCAAGTTGTGCTGTGTTCCCACCTATATGGTGGGTCTACGAGGGTAGGAAATAATCCGTACTACAAATATCAAGGCATTTTCATTATAAGAGGAACACCTGTTCTAACGCTTTGCTAAGACCCATAGGGATTATTGCCAAATGGAAAGGGAAGGGTTAACATTCTTAAATAGTTGATGGTCATTTCAGATGTCTGCCTTAGTTTCTCAGTCTGATAAGGAGGTTGGTTATCCTAGTCCCAATTTCAGAAGGATATACAATCAAGTAAAATAAAAGCATAAGTTAGGTAGGTCCAAGGTATTAGTCCTTTCTATATTATATTGAGGAGACTATACACTGTTAAGGAGGGAAAACAAGAACACAAAAAGATATTCACTTAATATAACTGTACAGCAATCTATGTCAATAGCTTCATCTTTTTTACCCTGCCTTTTTAAATAGACAGGTACGTAACATCAATATTAAAAATACTTTAATGTCGAATATTGAGAATGTTACTTTGTGGGTCAACAGAAAAAAATTTAAAACGAGATTCAGACTCCCTAATTATATTATTAGATAAGGCAAAATATTATTAACGAAAATGTGACACTAACCAGTTGCTGTTGAGTCAATTACGACTCATGGCAACCCCATGTGTGTCAAAAGTAGAACTGTGCTCCACAGGGTTTTCAATGGCTGATTTTTCAGAAGTAGATTACTAGGCCTTTCTTCTGAGGTGGACTCGAACCTCCAACCTTTTGGTTAGCAGCGGAGTGTGTTAACTGTTTGGACCACCCAGGGACTCCCGAACATAACATTAGAAGCATGCAAAACGCATGCTAGAACAAGAAATAATTTAATTTTTTACTTTTTTGTATTATTGACATCATTGCTCTTGTCTATTCGGGCAGATCAGCAAAAGCTATATCCCCATGAAATTTCAGATTATTTTTACCTCTTTATTCTCTTATTAGAGACTCTGGATGATTTAATGTAATATAAAAGGTGAGAATATCTTGGAAAAAATATCAAGATATTGGTTAACCCTGAATTTCTTGAAAAGACCAACATCCTAAAAACTTAGAAGTGAAATTTAAAAATGCGAAAAAAAGTAAAATCAAGAGGCTCTTTTCATTTACATTTAATATGTCTCTAAGGCATCTGCAAACTACTGTTCGATATTAGTCAAGAAGAGAACTCTGATACATGTAAAACAAAACAAAACACATCTAATTTAAGAATATAAATATGCAGAGGAAACAGCTCTCTAACTTTGGTCACATTTGCAGCTAGAGCTATAGGCATTTCCCTGACTTTCAAACTCTCTACAGTGGTTAAGCTTCTGTCCTTCCTCCTCCACAGCCTCTCCACTGTCAATGTGGAAAATTCTACTGGGAGAATATGTGAGTTAAGAAAAGAGAGGACAGGAAGTTAAAGAGTTTAGAACAGCTTAAGGAAGTTAACTCCTGGACCAAGTGGAGCAGTTCCTGCCCCCCGAAAGCTGTCCCGTATTTTTTCACATCTTTGTAACAATAATTTAAGTTCTATCAGTTGGAGATTTTCATTCACAACTAGTAAAGAAATGTTGCCTTCTTCAATAAAAGCCCAAACTGTCAAGGCTGGTACTGGTGGGAAGTCATGGAGTGACTAGGCCTTGACCCTGAGAATGCCATCTGCTTTTCTGGGGAGTGAGGTGAGAAGGGCAAGAATGTATCTCTTCCCCTCCATTTCCACCCCTTCCCCCCACCACCGCCTTCTCTCTCTCAAATATCCATCACTGTCCTGGCCTTTAACAAAGGGTCAATTTTAGACCTAAACCCATCCCTTGCTTTCTAACTAGCGCAGCTCAGGGAAGCTAGAATTAAACTAATTTTTTTTTGCCAAATCTCAAGGGAAACATATACACAAACAAAGAATCTAAATAATCTGACTTAACAAAATACAGCTAGGAGTCTAGGTCTCATTTTGTATGGCTCCTGGGGAAAAGAGGCCTTACCTGGGTCATAACTTTCTAACTGCTAGTCTGCCTATGTGACATAGCTTTGACATCAACCACTCAGGAATGCCACCCATCTAGACCCACCAGGGGAGGAAGAGTTGCCTCTCCTATCTAATTAAAGCCAAAGGCTTACCCACCCAGCTCTGGTTTCTAGCCTGGAACCCATGCTTCTTTACCTGGAACAAGCTCGCTCTCCAGGTGAGACTTACCTACCCATAGAAATGTGACTTCACGCTTACAAGATAAAGATAATTATGCAAGATGTTACCATTTCGGGAAACTGGGTTAAGGGTAAATGGGATCTCACTGTATTATTTCTTACAATTGCATGTGAATCTATAATTATCTCAAAATAAAAAGCACTATGGCCTAGCTGACACACAAAGTTAACCACTGCAACAGGGGTAGAAATGTCCTTCAATGGGCAAATGGATAAAATGTGGTCCATCCATACAGTGGAATACTACTTGGCAATAAAAAGGAACAAACCATTAATACACCCAATAACTTAACTTGGATAGATGTTAAGAGTATTGTGCTGAGTGGAGGAGGAAAAAAAACAAAAACAAAAACCCTCAAAAGGTTACATGCTGTGTAATCTCAATTTATACAGCACTCTCAAAATGACAAAATTATAGTGATGGAAAACAGACGAGTGGTTGCCACATGTTAGGGCGGGGTGACAGTCTAACTCTAAAGGTGTAGCACAAGGGAGTTTTTGTGGTGATGGGACAGTCTTGTGTTCTGACTGTAGTGGTGGTTATCCAAATACACGTGATAAAATTTTACAGTACTATATGCATACCCCACCTCCACCATAAGCAAAAAAAAAGCACATGTAAAAACTGATAAAATCTGAAAATGGTCTGTAGTTAACAGTATTGTACCACTATCAATTTCAAGGTTTTGAAAATGTACTATGGTTATGTAAGGTGTTATCTATGGGGAAAGCTGGGTGAAAGATAAATGGAATACTATGTATTATTTAAAAAATTTCTTGTGAGTCTTAAATTATCTTTAAGTCTTAAAACAAAAAGTTAAAACATAACTCATCTACCAACAAATTAAATGATCTTGAACATGTCAGTAATCATTTTAACCATGGTTTCCTTTTCTGCAACTGGGGCAATAATGCTGCTTTTACCTAGCTGAAATGGATGATTGTATACAATAAAATAATGGGTAAGCAAAACAAAAGTCATACACATATGCATAAGCCTATCTACATATATGCTTCTTTATTCTCTGTCCAAGTTCTACCATTTATAGACAAAGCTTATATCCACATTTAAAAGCTAGGGTCTGCTGGAATCACGTGTCACCTTTTCACTAAAGTCACGAAAGGGATTCTCTTTAAAATTCTTATTAATGACTAATTTTGGTCTCTAAGAATTAAGTGTTAACAATCACAGAGGTAAGTGGAAGACACACAGCAGGTTGGGCAGGGTGTGGGACTGTGATATTGGCAGTTCTGCTAAAGTAAACTCTCTACCTCCTAGCACAATCCTGAACCCTAATTTAACCCTAAATCACAACCAGAACAATGTATGCTGAAGGTGAAGGAGGAAGTGGTGTTTAATTTCAAAGTTGCTGTACTCTGAGCAAGCTTCTAGGGAAGTAAGTGCAGTTATTTGACAGATCTTGATTTTACAGCGAAAATCTGCCCTCCAGGAACAGCACAGCAGCGTTTTCCTTTCTTGCAGAACTCAAGGGAACTGGTGGGGTAGGTTACTCTCCAAAAAAGATGAGAGACTGGTGGAGGAGGTAGGTGGGAGGAATGTATACTTTACTGGGGTAGCCTGAAGTCTCCCAGCTCACAAATGCTTGGGGAAACATCTAGCTCGACCAGACTTAGCAGTTCACACACACATGCTATAACAGCTTCCTTCAAGGAGGGGTCTAGTGGGGAAAGCACCAGGAATTTTCAGTTCTGTTTGGTACTGTCCCCTTGATGCATGCTAGTGAAAACAGGCTTGGTTGTCAAAATTAAGGAAGGGGGTCACAGAATTTTCTAAGCAAATGGCTGAGAAAATGCTCCCTTTTAGCTAAAAAGCTCCCTTAATCTACTTACTGCTCAGCTTCCTCGGAGTTAATCAATACTGAACCTCCGTCCCCTGTCACTTTCCTGTCTCCTCCTTCCAAAGGGCCTACAAAAACCTCAAATAGAGGAATAAGATACTTCCTCACATCTCAAGGGGTTTTCTTTTACTTCTCAAAATGCAGATGACAAGCGGCATCCTACTGAGAGACCATATTTTACAACAGCAAGCAAATGCCCAGTACTTAGTTAGGTATCTTTATTGTTTAACAAAGGAATTGCTCCTGCTCTATAAAGTTATCACCGGAATTTTTATTTTAGTGCAGTGTGCTACTGAAGGAGCCCTGGTGGTGCAGTAGTTAAGAGCTCAGCTGCTAACCAAAAGGTTGGCAGTCTGAATCCACTAGCTGCTCCTTGGAAACCCTATGGGGCAGCTCTATTCTGACCTACAGGGTTGATATGAGACGGAATCGACTTGGTGGCAACGAGTGCTACTGAAGTAGTTTTCCAAACTAAGTCCCCTTACAGGCCGCCAAAGGTATGCTTTATGTTGCCTTACCTTTCACAACAAGCATTTCAGGTCAATCAATTACTGAAAAAGGCTCATGTGTCTATGACTCTGATATTCTTGGGTTGTGAACTCCAAATGCAGGAAAGGTTTTCTTAAAATTAGCTATGCAAATACTCCTCTCAGCAGCTTGTTACAGTACCATATGCACAAATACGCTAGCTAAGAATTAACTGATATTGAGGATAAAGTTGCCAAGTTTTGTGAGCAAGTGTGTATGTACCAGGGGGAGGGATGGATTTGAAGCACTCCTTGCTGCCAGAGGCACCATGCCTGCTGGATGGGGTAGACAGTGCAGAGAGGAGGTACTCCACTGAGGCAGCTGGGGACTTCTTTATTGACTACTTGTTTTGGATATCTTGGGTCTGATGCTCTTCTCTTCTAGGTCTTTCCAGGGTGCTAAGAAAAATTAAGATGGGCTATACCCATCTCACCCATCCTGAGAAAGGCCTTACCGTATAATTGGGGTTTCCTGGCTGGATACGTAGCTCCGCCAAAATCCAAATGCCATTAGTGAGCTTCAGGGATTGGTACAGCATGTCCTGCCCTTCCACATTCCTCTTAGCAATAGTATAAACATTGTTGTTTTGTAATTTGCTGGAAACAGTGTCTGGAAACACAGATTCAAAATCCAACACGTACAGTTAAATCTCAAACAAATGCATGCTAGCTGTCTTCTGACATCTTTATGAGCCATGTGTGCTCAAGTTCCCTGACAAGTACAGCCATGTGCACATGCATATTTCAAAAAGCCCTTCTCCCACACAATAGCAAAGGACCTGCTTCTCAGCTTCCAGGACAGAAAACAGAATTAGGTGCAACCAAGCATTAGTACCAGAGTTATCTGTGAAGAGTTACAAAACGGGTTGGTTTAAGGAGTTGGTTAACTCTAAACTAGGTGCTAGACAGGTAAAAATGTCCAAAGAGGACAAAGAGAGAAACAGGTGTGTCACAGTGACTACCATGTTGGTGTTCATTTTTGGAATGCTGGTCCAGATCTATAGGGATTCACAGACGGGCGATCAAATTCACAACACTACTTACCAAGTCACTACCACTTTTACTGTGAGCCACTCTGGCCTCAACTGCCAGGGTCAGACAAGGGGACAGAGTTACAGAAATTCTGCAGGCCAAATCTATTAACCTGGATGTTTAATTTGAAGATTTAAAAAAAAGAAAAACAGGCAGATGATTTCTTACACCTTTAGAAAGAGTGAAGTTGTGCAAAAAGTGACTGCTACAAGGCCCTGAAACCGCAGCTGCTGCTGATAGTCATAGTGGAGACTCTGGTAGTCACCAATTCAGGGTAAGAGGTTGGTGTTTCAGCTCTTTCTCATGACCACAGACAGCACCAAAGATCCATGACATGCCAGAATTAAACGTAATTTCTCTCTCCTTGTTTTCTTACTGCTACTATGAGAGATGGTGCCATATCAGAGAAAGAGAAACTTCTAGAGAGGACAAAGGCTGCTTCTTTGTGGATAGTTTATTATGTTCATTTCGATGAGACTTCAAATTACTCATGCCTACTTTAGGAATGAAACGCTCCCCACATAAAAACTTGTTGTATTCTACTGTGCTCTCAAGAAAAAGACTGCCATGATGGATGACCTTTCTAATCTCCTAGATGGTAAGCTCTCCGAGTACAGGATCTTGGAGCTTTCCATCACTGTGCTTACCACAGTATCTGGGACACAACAGGTACTTGTCATCAATATCTGTTGCATAAGTCTCTGACCCAGGTGTTGGAGATGCCACTAGGAACATAACTGCCCTATGCATTAAAATCCGTCTACTTAGATGTGGGCTAATTTTGGAGGTAGTTCTTGCCTTAATGTCTTTCTTCCACATTCAAACCAGCGACAGCCCAGGGGAGAAGGAAGTAAAGCCTTATTCGTTAAACATTTCCACCACATTTGAAGAGCCACCTTGTTGTAGAGGCACGAACATGTTCTAGACTATATACATAGCTAGGCCCAGATTCCTACAGACTTCTCATGATTTCACCACCTACGTAAGAGACGAAAGGCTAGCAAACAGGAACACACATATACATACTCACTCCTTCCAGAATTAAAAACCATGGCAAACAGCCAGGCAGGATAAGCAAGCTGAATGGATGTAACTTAAATATATTTGGAAGCACTGGCCAGGAACCCAGCTCTGCTTCTACTGAATGGCTGTATTGTGCAGAAGACTGAATGCAGGGAGGGTTCTATATCATAAGTATGTGTGAATCAATTCTTATGAATTTTAGATATTAGACCAGAGTTGAAGATTTATAAGATCTATACAATATATAGACTAGAGGACACTGAGCTGCTAAATGTACTTATTAAAACTAGAAATGGGAGCCTGATGTAAGGAGGCAGCCAGACTGGGATAGACTTCTTGACAATTTATCTTTTTTTTTTTTTTCCTTTTCACATACCTGAACCCCTGGGAAATATGATGGAATTTCAGTTGTGAGACTGTGAGAGTGAGAAAATATTGTTAATTATTTCAGTGTGTGCTGATGGTATTATGTAAAGCACAAGACACTGAGATCTGCTCCAAAGCATAAGAGTAGAAATACATGGTCATCTTAGTTATCTAGTGCTGCTATAACAGAAATATGACAAGTGGGTAGCTTTAAAAAACAGAAATTTATTTTCTCACAGTTTAGTAGGCTAGAAGTCCGAATTCACAGTGTCATCTCTAGGGGAAGGCTTTCTGTGTCAGTCTGGAGGAAGGACCTTGTCTCTTTGAGCTTTCACTCCTGGGCGATCTTCATATGGCTTGGCATCTCTCTTCCCCCATCTCTGCTTCTGCTTGCTTGTTTAATCTCTTTTATATCTCAAAAGAGATTTGCTCAAGATATACCTTACACTAATCCTGCCTTATTAACCTAAAAAAGACAACCCATTCCTTTGGGATTATAATCATAATCATGCCCACTGCCACTGAGTCGATTCCAACTCATAGCAACCCCATAGGGTTTCCAAGGCTGTAAATCTCTACGGAAGCAGACTGCCACATCTTTCTCCCGCAGAGCTGTTGGTGGTTTCGAACGACTGACCTTTCAGTTAGCAGTCGACAGCTTTAATGACTGCACCACCAGGGCTCCTAACCATAAATACAGAGGTTAGGATTTACAACACATATTTTTTTTGGGGACACGATACAATCTGTAACAATGGTCAAATAGAGTTATACTTGCTTCAATATGTGAGTTCCTCTGGTTCATCTGTATCCTTCCCCAAATTTGGTTCTTTGGGTATGGGGCCTGAAATTCTGAAAGGTGTGGATGTGGCCTTTCTTCCATCATCTTCCTCCTTTAGCTAAGGTCAACACCTCTTTTGGCAGTAAGGGTGAAGAGGGTAACTTATACTAGAAAGTGGAAATGGAAGAATTTACATTTGGGGTCCAACTGTTGTATTTATTAGCAAGTTGAAAACCATTATGACCTGCGTGCCTAACTGCTTCCACAAACAAATGTCTCCTGTGGATGGTGCCTGACTACCATTACTGAACATTTTGATCAAAGATTCCATAGAAGAATCCCGATCAAAAGGGAGAAAAATATAGAATTCTCATGATGGAATCCAGACTTTCTGGAGCTATTCAGGCTGGATGAACCCCTGAAACTGTTGCCCTTGAGATAATCTTTAAACCTTAAACCAAAAATAGCCCCTGAAGTCTTCTTTAAACCAAACAATAGGTTAGCTTATTTACAAAAGAATGCCTTGAACCTCGTGCTCTTTGGAAGAAGTATCTATATGGGATCAAACGGACAACAGTAACTTGAAAGGTTAGATAGGAAGCTTAGGGGGCAGTGAATTCATGATAATGGGGAAGAAACAATTAGGAAAAGGAGGGAGAGAATGGCTGCACAACTTGAAGAATGTAATCAATGTCAATGAATTGTACATGTAGACATGCAGAGACCATTGTATCGGTATATGTTTTGCTGTGTATATTTTTAACAACAACAAAAAAATCACTATGACCTTCTGAAAAGAACACTTCCCACCATTTGAGCAATGGATGGGGAGAGCCATGACAAAACAAAGAAATGTAACTTGCCTTCACCTAGTCTCCATACCAGAAGATTTTTTTCCTTTTACTACAGTGCCTAACTAGATACATCATGTCTCTGAGCTTTTCAGAGTGTAATAAACACTTAATTTAAAGAAGAGGTTAGTAGAACTGCTTGCCAGAAAGATTCCTTTCTGGATATGGCTGGAGATGCAACTATTTCTTATATATTTAAGACAGTGGGTCCCAGATACATACTAAGCCTAAATGCAGTTATAATTATATGATGCAAAACAAACTTACACAGATCTCGATACTCATAAAGATGATCAGTGCGAGGAAGTAGAGAGTCCCACACACCAGTGCCTTTCTCATCTAGCATTTCTAGTATTTACACAAAGTGGCACCAACCCTATCATATATACCCTACTATTAAAACCTGATTAATAATTAAGACTTAGAAGGAGGATTTTTTTTCTTTATTCTCTAGAAAGAGATGGAAGAGCAAAAGCAAAGGCAAAATGCTAGGTTGGTTAAGTCCTGTAAGGCTGTGATTTCCTCTAGCCCTGAGTGTTAGTTCCATCTGTCAAATGTCTATGCTGGCACAGAAAAGCTATTTAAAGGGTTGGTGCTATTGTGATTAGGGCAGATCAGCTGGAAAGGCTGGTATTTTTAGCTCTCAGCTAGACCCAGGGTGTTGAATCAGAAGGCACTAAAACTGAAAATGCTCGTGTTAATAGAGCTCTCAAGATTGGAAGGAAATGTAAAGGCTAGGGCACTCCAGACCTTGGGGTGGAGTCAAAGGAAAGGCTATAAAGGATTCATTGCAGGAAGAGCCATTCCAAGGAGTAGCTGGTGGATTCAAACTGCCAACCTTCTGGCTAGCAGCTGAGCTCTTAACCACTGTGCCACCAGGGCTCCAGCAGTGACTTAGTGTGGGAGAATGATGGCTTTGGGCTCCTGGAGAAAACAAGGTGGCGGGAGGCCACGGCAGAACTGATCAAAACTAAATTTGCTCTAAGAAACTGTTTCAGGCTACTTCAGAGGACACAGCCCCACTGGCAGGAAGGCCAGACTCCTCTCTGACAAGATCACAAACATACAACAAGGTGCAATAAGGGGTCTAAATAAGGGGAATCTTTTCTTTCTATTATTTTGGCAGGCCAGACTAAAGTCCGCAGTCACTAACACTTCCATTTTCTTTTTGGAAAAAGCCTATCTCTGGACCACTGAAACCAAAGCTGTCTTCCAATTAATCCTGCCTTTCTCTGCTCACTCTAGACCAGCATTTCCCAGATTATGTTCAAGGTACATTAGTGTTCCACAGATGTTAGTAAGCCTTATGTGATTTTAAGTATCATGGTTAAACAAATTCAGCCAACACTGGGTTAAACAGGTTTCCTCAATGCAGGACTTATCAGAGGTTTTAGTATGCTAATGTGCAAAGGCAACTTCTAAGAGAGGCACAGCATATGCTATAGTTTTCTAATTTAATTAACCAAAGGCACCCCTCCACCACCTTTTTTGAAGGACAAGTATTCTCAGGAACATACTATAGCGTTGTTGCCATCAGACGAAATACCAAGACAGTGACTATAACCAGGGGCCTGGTCTTTTCCGAGCTGGGTGCAGAGGCTGCTTTGCCTCTGTGGATTCTACACATGATGGTTTTCTGATACTGTGGAACCTCCTTTACTCATTAGATAAAGCTCATGGTAACTGACCAATGAGCTTCAAAGAGAGGGACAGATAACACTGCCATCTACCTACAGTATGGCACATACACACACAAAAAGCCTAATTTGAGTACAACTTTTTGTGAAGTATAGAAAACTCTGGTTTTGTTTAATAGATACATAATCAGTCACAACGAGAAACCTAGACTATGTTAGAAAGAGAGTGTCATGGTTTGAATTATGTCCCCCCAGAAATGTGTATATCAGTTTGGCTGGGTCATGATTCCTGGTACTGTGTGATTTTCCTATATGTTGTAAATCCTGCCTCTATGATGTTAATGAGGGAGGATGGGTGGCAGTTGTGTTAGTAAGGCAGGACTGGATCTACAAGACTGGATTGTGTCCTGAGGCAATCTCTTGAGATATAAAAGACAAAAGTGAGCAGTGAGACGGCAGGACCTCATACCATCAAGAAAGCAGTGCCAGGAGCACAGCACGTCCTTTGGACAGGGGTCCCTGCGTCGAGAAGCTCCTAGTCCGGGGGAACACTGATGAGAAGGCCGAAAGAGAGAGAAAGACTTCCCCTGGAGCTGACATCCTGAATTTGGATTTTTAGCCTACTTTGACTGTGAGGAAATAAACTTCTCTTCATTAAAACCATCCACTTGTGGTATTTCTGTTGTAGCAGCACTAGATGACTAAGACAGAGAGATATATAGTATTCCCGAACAGAATCAACTAACTGGTTATGGAAACTGTAGAAGCCTCTCTCCTCAAACACCTCTCCAAGGGCTTAGGAGAAGTCAGATGATCATTATCAGAGGAAAACGTCCATCTGAAATTTCTACGCTAAAAGATGCCAGTCTGTCTTTTATTTCAAGCAGGGCTTCAGCCTTCTGAAAATTTCAGACAGGGCCTAGACATTCATCACATTTAAAAGAGGTTTCATAGGAGGAGGCTGATTACTATCCAGCTGGATTTCCAAAGTTCTACTGGGAAGATTTACAGAAAAGATATGTATGAACACAGAAGATGAATACATCATGAAGCCCCAATAAACTAAAATTAAAAACAAAAGGCTGAAATGGGAAGACAATGGTTTTCTTTCTGAACTGCCATACCTTCTCTCTCCAATGTTATACTCTAGCTGCAGTGGGAAACTGGCAGCATGCTGAAAACCCGTTAGGAAACCCACCAATGTACAGAGAGGAAAGACAGGCCAACGAGGAAAGAGGAAGAACTGACCAAGCACCGAGGCTCACTTTCATTCAAACTCATACAGCCTTGTACTAAAAAAGAGAATATTAACCTCAAAAAAGAGAACTGGAACAAAGGCAGGACTCTGTACAGCTTAGGGGCTCCTTCCTCATGAGGAACATTTCAGTGAAAAAAAGCCCTAAGGACTGATAGCTGTTATTGTTTCTCCTCTCGGGTTACCTCTTTTATGTTCTATTATAGTAATAAAATTAACTACAAAAAGGTCTGGAGCTTTTTACTGGTGATTAAAGAGATTACGTTATATGAAAGCTGACATAAGGCAGGAAAGAAAAAGGTTACCAACCAAGCTTAAATCAACTACCATGCATTCTCGTTTAATTATAAACATAGGATTCTAAATACAGCATTCCAATATTGAAAGCTGATAAAAAAAGCAGCCGTCCTTCCAATTCTTAGCAGCATGCATATCCTCAAGTGCCACTTCAATTACCTGATGCTTAAGATGTTTAAGTAATATGACTAACATGTCTTCATCTACTGAAGAATTAAGTAGATGAATCCATTCTAGTTTGTTTCTTAAATCTGTTAGCTTATAAGTAATCTAGCACCTGCAGCAAAACATTCCCAAGTTTTTAAAAACAAGTTTGCAAGGTAATGCATTGAGAAATAAGGTAGATGTGGAAAAAGGTAGGTAAATGAAATATAAAAGTTTCAAATATCTAGCTTGATTTACTAAGATGAAAATGGAATTTAGAGTCATTAACTCACCAGCATTTAAATGACATTCCTTAATCTGAAATTGAAGTTCATTTTCATTGGGAATATCCTTCCATGTTGCAAGGAAGACCTGGCGCTCTGTATGGGGAAGCAGAAGGGAAGGAAGGATGTGTACCACCTGTCAGTATTCTGATTTCTCATGCCTTGTGCCATTTCTCCTTTGAGGTGCTGGTTCCCTGCAATACAGCTAGCAGCAGCCTGGGATTGGCGCCAATGCTTAACTATGCAGAGGTGCTACACTTCAGGTCAATTAATCTCACGTCGGTGGTACTGAGATACAGTGCAAAGAGTTTAAGAGTCAGATCATCTAAGGTTTTAGTTCTGGCTCCACCGTTCTCCTGTTTGAGTAACTTTGTGTAGTTTCTTCATATATACTTACATCTCTCCTGTCTACCCAAAGAGCCATTGTGAGAATCATACCAGTTAAGTACCAATATAGTTTAATATACACCAATATAAACTAGTTTTATTAGGCAGTGGCTTTATAAGTAAGGGAAGAGAGAAATGTCAATAACCACATGAGGAGTACTAACAGATTACTACAAATTACGGAATTCTTATCTTGAGGCAGTAAGAACTTAGCTCAGGGCTAAGTGCTAAATTTACATGCATTATCTCATTAAGTTATTTTAAAAACGATTGCTACTATGCAAACTTGGAAACGGAAACAGAGAAAAATTAAACACCCTCCCACGGTCACACAGCTAATAAATGGCAGATCTGAGATTCAAATCCACAACTACCTGTCACCAAACCTCTTGCTCTGTATCCTGGGGTGGCTGGATTATTTAGATAATAGGCATTCTGATTTACAGACCAACACAGAGCAAGAACAAATGTAATTCAGGGGAATAAATAAATAGTAATTGTTAGAGCTTTAGCATATTCTTACCCCATTTTGTTAATCTTAAAATAACTTGTACCTCTGGGGCTACGCTCTGCCTGACATTCAGAGGAAGGGCAAAGGTATATTTGGCAGAAGGACAGGAGGTCATACTTACCCATTTTGCCATCTTCTACGAAAAGCACATTTAGTGGGATGAGGCAGCTGAAGTAGAAGACATCAATATTGTTTTTCACAGCCACCTGCCAGGAAAGTAACAAGGGAAAATTAGGACATCACAGGAAGCCAGGTAAAAGGGAAAGAACAAATACACCAACCTCTTTCCTTCATCTGTAGACAGTGCAGGACTCCCAAAATCAAGACACAGCAGCCTATACACTGCTGATGGAAAGGACATCCTTACTTATTTCACTGTCACAGTACTGTGACAACCTGCAACCCCATCTCTCCAGAACGGCTGTCTTCGAGGTGTAACTTCTATATCTAGAATAATCTATTCAGTTATTTTTCATTTCTGTGATTATTAATAGTAGCTGCTACCATTTAAGTACTTACTAATGATATTAATTCTTATCCTTATTATAACTATCCCAACAAAGCCAGGTATCATTCTTCTCTCATTTTACAGATGAGGAAACTGAGGTCCACAAAGACTAAAGTAACATCCAGGGTCACAAAGCTAGTACACAGAAGAGCCAGGATTCAAACTCAGATTTGTATGACCCTGAATCTTGCAATGGTTAAGAGCCTGGATGCTAACCAAGAGGTCGGCGGTTGGAATCCACCAGCGGCTCCTTGGAAACCCTATGGGGCAGTTCTACTTGATGGCAATGGATTTGGTTTGGGTTTTTCAAACCTTGTTTTTTTTCTCTCCACAATAACTTGAGCTATACTGCCCCTTATCGTTTTTTAGATACTGGTTTTAAAGTTAGTTACTTTATAAAATCTTATTTCCTAAGTCCTATGATGGGAAACTCATTTTCATCTCAAAAAGGAGCCCTGGTGGCGCAATGGTTAAAGCGCTCGGCTGCTAATTGAAAGGTTGGAGGTTCGAACCCACCAGCTGCTCTGAGGGAGAGAAGACCTGGCAAATAGGGTCGCTATGAGTCAGAATCCACTGGAAGGTACATAACAACATGATGGGGAAAAGCTTGTTGGGTCAAACAAAGGTAAACATGATGGTTACAAGAAGGAAAAGCCTTTAGGCAAGTGAAACAATGAGTTTTCTTCTCACAATACAAACTTCTGATTTAAGTAGACTGTGACTCTGTGATGGTCCGCTCATTCAGAGGATGCAGTTTGTGTTTTTTTAAAAGCCACAATAAGTACATTACTCAGGGGCAACAATGACTGGTGTATATTCAGGAATGAGCAGATTCCACTGCAGCAGATCATAACCACCACACACTCGAAGAAGAGAGAAGGAGAATTGCTCTAAACCAGCACTTCCCACTGGTTTCTGTCACTAGTGGCTTTCTTATCTACGCCACTGGCACTGTAGGAAAATATTTCTCTGGGCAAGTTCTATGATCAGTAACCATGCCTATTTCTCCGACTTTTGCTTTAAAAAAATAAAGAAAAAAAGTGCTTGTTTAGTACCACTATTCTCCTCCCTATCCTCCCCCGCTTCCCTTTTTTACAAATGCCCACACTTCAAGAGCACACCTATCTCTTCATCAAAACTTTGCCTATGAGATCCAAATATCCTCGTTCTGAAGTACTTCCTGCAGTCCTTTTACCTTATTAGCAACTCATCTTCCTGACCTTCAGTAGTACTTTTATTTCTTCTTCCACATTTGTGTAGTTAGGTCTACCTGACACAGCCTTCTCTCTAAGAAGAATCCATCCAATTACTTTCCTAGTAACATGTAAATTTATACATACATTATTATATGACCCTAATAGCTCTCCCTATACTGTGACGGCACACTCCTCCTTTCCACCCCTGATTTCCCGTGTCCATTCGACCAGCTCCTAACCCTCTCTGCCTTCTCATCTCACCTCTGGACAGAAGCTGCCCATTTAGTCTCATGTATCTACTTGAGCTAAGAAGCACACTCTTCACGAGAATCATTTTATGTCCCACAGTCCAGTCCAATCTTTGTCTGAAGAGTTGGCCTCGGGAATAGTTTTAATTCTGGGTTGACAGAGAGTCGGGGGCCATGCTTTCTGGGGTTATTCCAGTCTCAGACAGACCATTAAGTCTGGTCTTTTTTCTGGAATTTGAGTTCTGCATCTCACCCTTTCCCTGCTCCATCAGGGACTCTCTGTTGTGTTCTCTGTCAGGGCTGTCATTGGTGGTAGTCGGGCACCATCTAGTTTTTCTGGTCTCAGGCTAATGAAATCTCTGGTTTATGTGGCCTTTTCTGTCTCTTGGGCTAATACTTTCCTTGTGACTTTGGTGTTGTAACGTGTGCTTTTAACCTTTCAATTACCAAGCCTAAGAGTTTCTGACCCATATTACATGGCCTGATGCCCAAAATGCTGAGACAGCAGGATTCTCAAAAAGTTTTGAGTCTGGTGAATTTAAGCAGAGTAACCTCGGGAAGGAAGTTAGTTTATAAAGGCATTCTTAAGATGTATTAGAGTACCAATTTAAAACATTTATACTAGCTGTGGGCTTCTGGGAAAGAGATATTTTCTAATTCATCTAGTACTTAGTGATGAGAGAAGGAAATTCTTAAAACAAGAGGATCTTGAGGTGCCAGGCTCTGTAAAGGGCATTTAGAAGTAAAAACTGAGGTGACAGTAGGTTACATAAAGGTCATATATGAAATGCGTTATCAATCGAGTGATTATCATAGATCATACATCTTTGAATATAAAGTAGTCATATCTCACAATGCACCATTCCTTAAACATTTATTAATGTTTACTATGTTCCAAGCATTTAGACATAAGGAAAGATACAGAAAATATAATCCTTGTACTCTAGGGGATAATATGAGTGGTTCTTAATCAAAGGCTTATATCAGAATCACCTGGAGAGGGTCTTCAAAACAGATGCCAGGGCCTCACCCTGTATAAAGAACAGAAAAACAAAAACAAAAAAAACCCAAAGCCACTGCCATCGACTCGATTCTGACTCATAGTGGCCCTACAGGACAGAGTAAAACTGCCCCACAGGGCTGCCAAGGCTGTGATCTGTATGGAAGCAGCCTGTCACATTTTTCTCCCAAGGAGCAGTTGGTGGGTTCGAACCGCCGACCTTTCGGTTAGCAGCCGAGGGCTTAATCACTGTGCCACAAGGGCTTCTATGTATAAATAAAAACAACCGCTAAATCTGGGACCTGGCACGTGTATATTTTGGAAAAAGTTCCTAGGAAGATCAACCAGATAAGCAATTACAGACAAATGTTACACCTAAGAAGTCTGAATGGGCTTGTAAAAAACGTATTGTTCCTCTGACGGAATCATTTCAATTAGAGCTCTTTAACTATAGAAAAGACATGAAAAGGCCCTCTAGATGAGTGATGCTAAACCAGTCTGCCTTATAGACTCTTTTGACAAACAGATGAAAACCAAGGATCCTCTTTCTGAAATATGTACATTCAACATTTCTACATATATTTTCAGGGGTTTCAGGACAACCTGAAGACTATCCCTGGAACTCTGCTCTAGAATAATTCTCCGAGAAGCTGGAACACCTAAATCAAGAGGTAGCAGATAGTGGTTCAGAGCATGGACTTGGGAGCCAGAATTGTGTGACTTTGGTCAAGCCACTCAGCTCTAATTCCTCAGCTGTAAAATGGAGATAACACCAGTACTGAATTCACCGGGTCATTATGAAGATAATGAGTTAATATTAACAGAGCACTTAGAAGAATACCTGGCCCACAGTAAGTACTATCACAAGTGTTTGTCAAACAAAGAAAAATTCTCTCTTCTTTTACCACCTCATATTTTACCTTTTTACTCACAATAGTATGCTTCCAAGATTTTTCATAATTAAGGATGATCACATTAGACTTATCTGGGATCTTACACATGCTCAAATGCGGTGCTACTACTATGCTAAATAGAGATCAGAAGAGATAAAAAGGCTTACTGGCAAACTGTTATCTTAATGACTCTTCTTGGTACTGCGCCCTTGGTAAAATATCATCTCTTTATAGGATCAACTGCACACGTCACTCTTTGGGGAAGATTTTCACCCGCTTTACATTAGCTTTAAAAAATCTCTATTTTGCAGCTTTCAAACTTTTACTATTGGCTAGAACTGCACTCATTTCAAGAACAAACGGCTCTTTTTGATATGGGCCCTGCTATCTCTCCAATCTATTTCCTTGACTTCAATCATATCAAAATTACTTCTTGTTCCCCAACACTGAACTCCACAGCTCTGTGCCTTTTTACATGCTGTTCTGCTTAATATATTATTTTCCTAAAGCTTTGTCTGGAACATACCTACTTAACCTTAAGATTAACTCAAGCTTCAGATTTCTCAGGGAAGCCTTAACCTCTCCCTATAGCATCCAGCGCATAGTTCCATTATAGCACTGACCACATAAAATAATTGTAAGTTTACACCAAGATTACCCATGATACAATAAGCTCCTTGAGTGCAGAGGCTGTCTCTCATCTTCACTAGAATACTGTTTAGGTCAACAAACATTTGTTGCATGAAAATGAAGGGGAAGACTATGTTCAGCAAATGACGTGAAACACTGGTTTCTCAAGCTTTTTCCTGCCTCTACTGGAACCCTGGTGGCACAGTGGCTAAGAGTTCTGGCTGCTACTCATTCATGATTAAAAAACAAAACAAAACAAAAAAACCTCTAAGCAAAATAGGAATAGAAGGGAAATTCCTCCACATAATTAAGGGCATTTATACAAAGCCAACAGCCAACATCACCCTAAATGGAGAGACTTTGAAAGCATTCCCCTTGAGAATGGGAACCAGACAAGGATGCCCTTTATCACCATTCTTATTCAACGTTGTGCTGGAGGTCAGCAGCCAGAGCAATTAGAAAAAGAAATAAAGGGCATCCAGACTGGTAAGGAAGAAGTAAAATTGTCTCTATTTGCAGATGGTATGACCTTACACACAGAAAACCCAAAAGAATCTACAAGAAAACTACTGGAACTAATAGAAGATTTCAGCAAAGTATAAGGATACAAGAGAAACATACAAAAATCAGTTGGACTCCTTTACACCAACAAAGAGAACTTCCAAGAGGAAATCAAATCAATACCATTTACAATAGCCCTCAGGAAGATAAAATACTTAGGAATAAATCTAACCAAAGAAATAAAAGACCTATACAAAGAAAACTGTAAGACACTACTGCAAAACAAACAAACAAACAAACAAAAAAAAAAGAGAACTACATAAGTAGAAAAGCATACCGTGCTTATGGAAAGGAAGACTCAACATTGTGAAAATATCTATTCTACCCAAAGCGATCTACAGATACAATGCAATCCTGATCCAAATTCCAATGGCATTTTTTAAGGAGATGGAGAAACAAGTCACCAACTTCATACGGAAACGGAAGAAGCCCTGGATAAGTAAAGCATTACTGAAGAAGAAGAACAAAGTGGGAGGCCTCACACTACCTGATTTTAGAACCTATTATATATCGCCACGGTAGTCAAAACAGCCTAGTACTGGTACAACAACAGACACATAGATCAATGGAACAGAATTGAAAATACAGACATAAATTCATCTACCTATAAGCAGCTGATATTTGATAAAGGCCCACAGTCCATTAATTGGGGGAAAAGACAGTCTCTTTAACAACTGGTGCTGGCATAACTGGATATACATCTGCAAAAAACCGAAACAAGACCCATACCTCACACCATGCACAAAAGCTAACTCAAAATGGATCAAAGACCTAAATAGAAAATCTAGAACTATAAAGATCAGGGAAGAAAAATTAGGGACAAGACTGGGAGCCCTAACACATGGCATAAATAGAATACAAGACACTACTAACAATGCACAAAAAACAGAAGAGAAACTAGATAACTGGAGGTCCTAAAACTCAAACACTTAAAAATGTTCATCAATAGACTTCACCAAAGAGTAAAAAGACAACCTACAGACTGGGAAAAAGTTTTTTGGCTACAACAGATCCGATCAGCATCTAATCTCTAAAATCTACAAGATACTGGAAAACCTCAACAACAAAGACAATCCAGTTAAAAAATGGGCAAAGGATCTGAACAGACAATTCACCAAAGAAGACATTCAGGCAGCTAACAGATACGTGAGGAAATGCTCACGATCATTAGCCATCCGAGAAATGCAAATCAAACGACAATGACACACCCTCTCACTCCAACAAGGCTAGCATTAATCCAAAAAACATAAAATAATAAATGGTGGAGAGGGTGTGGAGAGACTGGAACACTTATACACTGTTGGTGGGAACGTAAAATGGTACAACCACTTTGGAAATCGATTCGGTGCTTCTTTAAAAATCTAGAAATAGAAGTGCCATACGATCCAACAATCCCACTACTTGGAATATATCCTAGAGAAATAAGAGCTGTCACACAAATAGATATATGCACACCCCTGTTCACTGCAGCACTGTTCATGATAGCAAAAAGATGGAAACAACCTAGGTGCCCATCAATGGACGAATGGATGAACAAATTATGGTATATTCACACAATGGAATACTATGCAACGATAAAGAGCAATGATGAATCTGCAAAACATCTCATAACATGGATGAATCTGGAAGGCATTATGCTGAGTGAAATTAGTCACAAAAGGACAAATATTATATGAGACCACTATTATAAGAACTAAAGAAATAGTTTAAACAGAAAAAGAAAACATTCTTTGATGGTTACGAGGGTTGGGAGGGAAGGAGAGGGGTATTGACTAACTAGATAGTAAATAAGAATTAGGTGAAGGGAAGGATAACACACAATACAGGGGAAGTCAGCACAACTGGACTAAACCAAAAGCTAAGAAGTTTCCTGAACACAACAAAACACTTCAAGGGACACAGTACCAGGGGCAAGGGTCTGGGGACCATGGTTTCAGGGGACATCTAGGTCAACTGGCATAACAAAGATTATTAAGAAAATGTTCTGCATCTCACTTTGGGGAGTGGCGTCTGGGATCTAAAAAAAGCTAGCAAGCAGCCATCTAAGATGCATTAATTGGTCCCAACCCACCTGGAGCAGACGAAAATGAAGAACACCAAAGACAGAAGGAAAATATTAGCCCAAGGGACAGAAAGAGCCACATAAACTACAGACTCCATCAGCCCGATACCAGAACAACTAGATGGTGCCCGGCTACCACCAATGATCGCCCTTACAGGGAACACAACAGACAGTCCCTGATGGAGCAGGAGAAAAGTGGGGTGCAGAACTCAAATTCTAGTAAAAAGACCAGATGATTTAATGGTCTAACTGAGACTGGAGGGACCCAGAAGACATGGCCCCCAGACTCTGTTAGCCCAGAACTGAAACCATTTCCGAAGCCAATTCTTCAGACAAAGATTAGACCGGACTACGGGACATAAAATGATATTCATGAGGAGACTGCTTCTTAGCTCAAATAGATACATGAGACTAAATGAGCAGCTCCTGTCCACAGGCAAGATGAGAAGGCAAAAAGGGACAGGAGGTGGTTGAATGGACATGGAAATTCGGGGTTGAAAGGAAGAATGTGCTGTCGCATTACAGGGAGAGCAACTAGGGTCATATAACAACGTGTATAGATTTTTGTATGAGAAACTAACTTGAACTGTAAACTTTCACTTAAAGCACAATTAAAAAAAAAAAAAAAAAAAAAAAAAAGAAAGAGTTCTGGCTGCTAACCAAAAGGTGGGCAGTTCCAATCCACCAGCCACTCCTTGGAAACTCTATGGAGCAGTTCTACTCTGTCTTACAGGGTTGCTATGAGTTGGAATAGACTTAATGACAATGGGTTTGGTTTTGGGTTTCATATCATTCATATGCATAACACAGTCCTGTGAGTAACATCTCTCATTAGGCACACTGATTCCCCATGAGGCAGGGATGGGAGGATGGGATGATGTGTAGGTTTTTCTGGTTTCAAATCACTGAGCTAAATAACATCTACATTATAAGTTAAGGAAGAATAACAGAGGTAGTAGACCCCAACACACAGAATACTAGCTCTCCAAGGATATGCCAATCACTGTTTAGACATTTAGGCAAAAAAGAACCAAGGGGAAAAACACAGTAGGAAGCCAATTCAATTCCAATCCTGACGTTGCTACTCAATCAGCCTTAAAGAAGATGGTATTGATTTCTCTAGAAGGGAGAGAAGAAAAGGAGGAGGAAAGGAAGGAAGGAGGGACAGGTGTTCTTTGTTTTCTTATTTTAAATTCACCGTACCATCAGGTACAGACTAGGAAGACATAATCCAGACAAGCTGAAGAACCATTTTCCAAGAGCTTTAAAATTAGTGCCTAGCTTACCTATGGGAAATCAATTATCACATGTATATCCAACTGCCTGCTTAACATCTCCACTTGAATAACTAACAGATATCCGAAAATGAACATGTCCAGAATCAAACTTTTGAATTCCCTGCCTCATCCCCAACCAGAACCTCCTACTGTCTTCCCTCAGTAAATGGAATACCGCAAAACCTTTTAGCTGGTCTCTGCTTCTGCTCTTGTCTTCCCCCACTACTCCTGCCCCGACTCCCCAGTCTATTCTCAATACAGCAGTCAAGAGTGATCTTGAAGTGTACTCATAAATACTTCTCTGCTCAAACCTCCAATGACTTCCCATCTCACTCAGAATAAAAACCTCTCTGATCTCGTATGTCACTACTCTCCCCCTTGCTCGCTCCATTCTAGCCACAGGAGCCTGCTGTTATTCATACCAGGCACGCTCCTAACCTCATGGTTTTTGCACTTGCTGTTTGTTCTGTCTGAAATGCTCTTCCTTCAGAAATCTGCATGGTTCATTCCCGGCCACCTCTAGGTCTTTGCTTTAATCAAACATTATCTTCTTAGTACGTCTTCCATGACCAACCTATTTATAAGGTTACACCATCCACCCACCCTCAGTCAATTCTAGTACTCCCTAACCCAGTACCTGTTTAATTTTTCTCCACTGCCCTCACTACCATCTGACATAATATTTATTTTACTTATTTGTTGATTTATTGCCTGTTCCCATGCCACACGCCCCAAGTTTCAGGAAGGAAGGGTTTTTTGTCTCTTGTTCACCACTGTGTGTATCCTCAGCTTCTAGAACAGTGACTGGCACAGAGTACCAATAAGTGCTTGGTAAGAATGCTGTTATGTGATGTCAAGTCAGTTCCAACTCATATCGTCCCTATAGGACAGAGTAGAACTGCCCTACAGGGTTTCCAAGGCTGTAATCTTTATGGAAGCAGACTGCCACATCTTTCTCCCATGGAAGGGCTGGTGGGTTCGAAACGTCAACCTTTCCATTAGCAGCCAAGCTCTTAATCACTGCGCCACCAGGGCTCCTTTCAGTAAGAATCACTGTAAATGTACTAATCAAAGTTCCTGACCCCATTTGGGTTTAGACGAGACATGAACTTAGTCTAAAGGTTCCAAAGGGACAATATTTCTCAAGTTTTTTTGAGGGTACTTCCCCTAACAGAAGAGGAAAGTATGGGCATTCACTGGGATGCAGGTAGGGGGAAGGTCAGGATTAAGTGTATAATCTGAAATAGTCCACCATAAGAATACAATTTCTTTGAGTTCCATGCTATTCCATAATGCATCTATATATGTTTTAATATGAAAATATGTTTCTCCATATAATTTTGAATAAAAGTGATGCTCCAGGAAAATGTGCCATGTATATTCTGTAGTTTTAAGTACCTCCTAGCACAGTATTTTATAAAACTTGTGGGTCATGTCCAACTGGTGGTTCTTAAAATTTAGTAGCTGTAACTGGCATAATAAAATAGAAAATATCATAGTGCATCTCGTGAAGAGTAAATGTTTTCCGATCCTGTTTCCGTTTTTATTATGTGTATGTGCATGTGTGTATAGTGTGCATGTAAAATATATTTCTTACTGTTGAGTTGCTGGGAAAAAAGAAAAAGTAAAAGCCACAATTTTCACACACTAAATTAAAAGCAAGCAGTGAGGAAATGGGTTCAGTGAGCTAAGGAACAGAATGCACACCTCAGGTCTGTTCTGAAGATACACAAAGCAGATCACAGATGGTACCAAAGGAGCAAATCATCTAATTTTTTGTTTCTCTAGTCTGTCGTGTGCAACATGTGGCCATAACAATATTAACTCACCTCTCAGAGACATCAACAGGAAGAACAAATAGAAATGATTATAAAACACTTTGAAAATACAAAAGCAGACTATAAGTGCTTAATAATAATAATGATTTTTAAAAGTTACTTTCAGTGGCTGCTGGGGAAAGAGCAGCTTGTCAGCTTCAGGCTGTAACCAGCAATTAGTTTCTTTCCATAGTATAAGAAGCTGCTGCAGTAGCTGCAGCCTCTTTATGGTGCCACAGCTGGAGACGAGCAGGCTAAATTAATATTCTAACCTTGTTCCAGTGTACTCAAAAGTACTATAAAAAGGTACGAGAAGAACTCAGTCTGAACTCTGGCAAGTCAGGCCCAACAGACACAGCTCACCACGGGTAACCAAAGGAGGTACTGACACAAGAAATACCAAGTCAAGTGGCACGCAGCTCACCTTTGAGATCATATCATCTACTCTTCATGACGTCACTTGTGACCTTTCCAAGTCTCTGAAAAATATTTTTTATTTTATTCCTCCTCTCCATTTAGCTTTTGGAAAGATTATTTGCAGTCTGGTCCAAGCCAGGACCAGGCAGTGACGCCAACCATCTCCAGTTCTCTGAGGAATGATTCAGATGTGTTTTAAGCACCACACAATCTAGTCAACAGATCCTAGGGGAATGGCTCTGAGTGACAGGTTTTTAATGGCATGGACTCCAACTGTGTGAGGTATGTCATTTGAGACTCAAGCAGAATTGGCTCTTTCTGCTAGCTGCTGGAGTTTAATCTACCCATAGTTTTTGCATTCCTAATCAACGCCAAAAATGTCTGCCATCTTTGAAATCTAAATATAGTCTTCCATTTCAAATTATATTGACCAATAAATTATCTGGGAATTCTCAGAGATATTCTGACAAAACAGAAGGGTCTATCTACAATATCTGACAATGTCTGAGTACAGTTGAAATACAGCAGGAATCATGAAACCCACCACAGAAAACACCAATTTGCTTTCCTTTTGATGCTAATTCACTTCTAACCTGAACAGGACCTTCAAGGTTAAGATTCAAACAAGAACCCCCTTCCTGTATTTTTTCCTAGTCCACTCAACAGATTAGGTGAATTTCTTGACAGTTGAGCAGTCCTCCAAGAGTACCAATCTGCTGTAGATTCTAGATAAAAGTTATACTTTCTTATTCTCAGGAGAAGTTAGGACATTTTTCACCATAAGACTGTGTGAACAGTAGAACTGTTTCTAGGGAAAATTTGACAGGCTTCTCTCCTCCTGATAAAAGCAGCCATTCCATGTCACTAAGCTAATTTCCCTTTGGGCAGCAACATGCACTTCAGCATCTGAAGTTTCCATGTTTAAATAGCTCTCAAAATGGAAAGGAAAGCTTTGCGCAGACTTCCCAGATGGTCTCTTAAACTGTAAATCCTCTAATGTACATACAATTACTGAGGTTTAAAATGGCAACGAGATCTTAAGAGTCAATCTCTTTTAGTGGTCCTTGCTTTGAAAGGAGGTGAACAGAAACCAAGATACTGAAAGTGAAATACATGAACTCCTCCTGTAGTCCCTATTCTGCCATGAGATCTGCCTAATCTCAATCTCAAAGAACCCTCAAATAGTTTTGACCATGAATTAGAATGTAGGCAGATCAAATGTCCAGAACAAAGACAAGATTAAGATTGTAGTGATGTGGATACATACTGGTTTAAAGGACTCTTGGATTAAACTGGTCAGCGGTTCAAACCCACTAGCCACTGCATGGGAGAAAGATGTGGCAGCCTGCTTCTGTAAAGATTTATAGTCTTGGAAACCCTATGGGGCAGTTCTATTCTGTCATATAGGGTCGCTATGAGTCAGACTTAACAGCAGTGGGTTTGGTTTGTTTTGGTTTGGATTAAGCTGTCAAAATCCTTTGATTTAGACAGGAATAAATCAGATCTCCAGGGCTGTCCAATGGGACAACGCCAAGGTACAGCAGGGTCAGAACTACTGGGATCAAATTCTATAATTCTTTTGCAACTTAAGTTAGACTCTCAAGTACTGTTTTAAAAAATGAATTCCTCCCTCTCTCAAAGCCATTTAGAAAAAGGGTGGATAGGTCACAATTTTAATGAAAGACTGCCTCTGGAGAGGGCAGGAAAAGCCTACCAATAGCCATCACTAAAGCCATCCTCAACTGCTGACAGTCAGGCTAGACTCACACACTCCAAGTCCTAACACAATCTCCAGTGCCAAGGACAAGCCGCTTTGTGACAGCTCATTCCAGTGTGAATTTCAGTTTAGAGGTCTCAACTTTTTCATGCCTTATCTTTGAATCTATAAACAATCACGCCCATTTCCTATCAAAGTAAACTCTTCTGATAGCAAGCAGAGGAAAATCTATCTGAAATTGGAAAGTGCTAGATAATTACTGGGGTTCTTTTTCCTTTTAAATGTAAAAGACCATTCTGAGTATTGTTCTAAAACTTATTTTCTTAAAGCAAAGAACTGAACAAGGAGACACAATGAATACCCATTGGCAGAAGACAACCTTTTTGCCCTTCCTTTTAAATTCTGCCTCCTTATAGCTTTGTGTCTATCAGGATTTTAAAAAGACAAGCTTCTTTCGGGTCTGACAGTAAAAGGGACTTGCTCAGCTCCATTTCCTGTCAGACATCCAAATTATTTTAGTTTCCCCTGAGACTTCAAGACACACCTACAGAGTATCCTTGAGCTTCCTCATTTACTCTGAGCTTGAGATTCCAAATTTACTCTGGGAATATTAACCAAAATATTCTGAGGCTCTTAGGATAATAATTAAACAAACAGTTGTATGGTGGCAATTTGTTTTTATTTTAAAGAGGCACACAGACGTAGATCAGCAACAGAAAACGTTCCCAAAACGTTAGAACAGTAACTGTGTTCTATTTTCCTAGTCATCTCTAATCTTGGAAATAGAATTCATTAGAAGTAATGGCTTCTAACCTTTTCTCTCCCACTTAAGAGAAAATGAATTTGTGATTACGGTCCTCAGCTCAAACTTGGGACTAGACCCACTGAGGTAAAAGGGTATTAAATCAGAGTCGGGGTAGACTGCAAGGCCATTGAGAAACAAGAGGCAGCGATAGTGTTCAGGGATACTAAGATAAGGAGATGGCCTTGCTGAGTTTGCTTCAAGAAGCAGATGTATTTGATGTTTGTAAAAACCTCCTTAAATGGAAACAAAGATTCATTCAACAAGAAATATTCATTAAGCACCTACTGTGTGCCAGGCACTGTTCCAGGCACTGGGAGATGTATTAGTGGAAAAAAAAGTTAAACGAAAATTGCTGCTCTTTTGCAGTTTACATTCTAGCCGGAAAGGGGTAAGAGGAAATAAATGAATAAATAAATAGTATTTAAAATGTCTTAAGTGCTGTGGGGAAAAAAACAAGGGTAAGGGGAATCAGGTGTAGTGGGAGTAGAGTGAGGAGGCCTCATTAAAAAGGTACTATTTTAGCAAAGACCTGAAGTAGGTGAGTAAGAAAACTATGCAAATATGAAGATTGGCAAAAAGAACATTCCAGACATAGGAAATAGCCAATCCAAAGGTCCTGAGATGGCAGTGCACCTACCTGAGGATTACTGAGGAAGCCAGTGTGGCGATAGTGAAGTAAGGGAAGGAGTACACTCAGTGAGGTAAGGTGGGGAGGGGAAAGGCACAGATCGATCACGTAGGGCCTTGTAGACCACTGTTAAGACTGTGGCTTTCATGCTTAGAAAAATATTAATGGAAGTTCTTTCAGACTTACAGGTGATGTAAGCCTGAATGTAACAGGGCAGTTGTACAGCAAGAATTAGACAACTTACACAACTCTGAAAGGACTCTACCTATACAGAAAGAGCCACAGGCAGTTGTGTGCCCCAGGGTCAAGGGAAAACAATGCTGTGTTGCATCTGATCCTGCTCCAGGTAGTTTCCTTGCTTTTAAAAAATTTTATATCTTAGGCAAAGTAAATCAGAACTTAAAGCAAATGTATTTACGATCTCTTCCTGCTAATATGGAATTCAAACTGCCATACTGTACCGACCAATCCAGTTACTGATTCAGAAGCCTTATCTTCCTCTAGCAGCCTACAACAGAATTACTCTATACAGCTTCAGTTGCCAGAAATAGTCAGCAGTATTTTCAGAGGTCTTTCAGTCTGCTTGACAGATAACGTTCCCAAAACCCTAAGGCCTTACCTTCAACAGATTCTGCTAGACTTATACAGGCTCTAAACCCAAAGGCACCAATTTATGTGTACCTTGACAGGACTGGCTGGTGTGCCCTTGGTTGCATTTGCTGCATCTCAGAATATGATTTACGTCAATGGTCCGGGAACAATATGCTCCTGGAATGGGTGGGGATGCATGCGCTATTTGCTCTATAGGGCTTATTGTTAAAACTTTAAAAAATACATTTAATACATACTGTACCAAATCACAAATTGGTGAAGGCAGGACTAGTAAACTATCAGTTAAAGTGATCTGACATTTCATTTCACGCTCCAGTCTGGTATGACATGAGACAAAAGACCCAGTGGAAACTCAGTAGAACAGACCTCAGTCATGAGAGCAGATGAACATCACTCATCTTAAAATCCTGAGGTAAAATGATCTAGAATCTAATCTAGGTCGTAGATAATAAGCATACAGTCTCACAGCAGTTAGCTGCAAGTTGGAAATCAAATGGTGTGCTTATGTACTGCCCGGTATATTCTCTGACCTTATATGAACAAAAGGAGGGCATGTGGCTATCAAGATGACTGGGCAGATGGGCAGGCCACTGTGTGCAGATGCTGTCTCTGGGTAGCTTCACTGGGAAGCAAGTCCTGACAAGCAGGTCACACACAAAAGGGACAGAAATTACTGTCAGGAGCATAGCATGAGGAGTTTGAGAAGTTTTGTGTTTTTATACTCAGAGTACCTGCCTCAAAACCCCTACAATGGCTCTGGGAAATGAAGGTTGCTACAAAGCTAAGGACAACTACTTATTCACAAATTTTCCAAAAATGATTAGGTAATATTTTCCTTAATCTCCGAATTGTAAATAGTTCTAACTACATTCACAAGTGTCAGGACTTCTAACTGTTTTCTCCATGTAATTAGAACAAGAAAATTGACACCTATTTGCAGAACACACAAATAAATGTCCTTCCATACACTTAGGCTTCCCTGAAGTGAAATAAAGGGGAAAACAAAATTCAGACTGGGTATATTTTCATTATAGGCCCACCTGACTGATTTTCAGACCCTGCGTGCCTTTGTTCAGAGGAAAACTTGTTCTATAAAACCCCAAGATGTAGAACTAGGTCTACAGACTGACTCCAAAGAGGACAAATTTTAGTTTAACATAAAGAATTTCCCAAGAGTTTTATGAAGACAGAACAGGCCACTTTAGGGTAGTAAATCACTGGTAGTACTCATGTAGAGGCCAAAACTCCAGTCATTGCTGATGTAGGGTAAACTCCACCAGAAATACGTAGGGTTTGACACAGACAATATTAAAGGTCATTCCTCCCAACTATGAGATTTTAACTCTTCATGTGTGCATGGTCACATGCCTCAAAGTTTTTCTAAAGTTTTCTTTTCAAGTTGTATGGCCCTCAGTATCATGAAGCCTGTGCATAACCTCTACATAAAAAATTGTGCATGAAGCAAATTCTTTTCCTACCTCATTAAACATGATGCTATAGGAAAATATATCAAAGTAAATAGGAATAAAAGCAGAACATGACTCTCAAATGGATTTCAATCCAGCTCACTGAAAAATCCCAAAGAGTTCCCTGTAATTCCAACCTAAAATGTACCGTAAGGTTTTGCATAAAGATTATCAGCCATAATGAAAATGAGGGAACAGCAAGAGGAACCTACTTCATGTATTCATAATTCAGAGTTCCTTACTATATAAAGAGCACATGGTTAAATCTATGTCCAGTAATTTATCTAAGTGAAAACAAAACTGATTCCATTTTCCTATCATCGACTTCTAGATATTTCACATAAGTGGGATCATACTATACATACACACATACACATAAAGCATTATTTAATATATAACTAAGACTCCATTACCTACATAGTGCTAATGAATATTTTAGGTGCTGTCCTGTCTATAAGGATATCTATAGGGGTTATTTCCAGCACTGAATCTATTTCGGATCTGGGAATCTCTGTATAGTTCCCATAAGATCCACCATTTTAAGGACTCAACGTCTATTCAAGCAGCATTGTTGTCTGATAAAGGCAATCAGAGTGCAGAGTCCTCAATTGTGGATCTTGGGAGACCAAGGAAGGCTTTAATAGTGAATGTGTTTTGGCTTGCTCAGCAGTCAAGAAAAGTCAGTAAATGCCAAGCTGGTTTGCTTCATTTGATGAAAGATGCTGAAAAGGTCTTCCGTTTGGAAGCATTTACCAGTTTTTCTGGTACAATAGCTACAGCTGTGGGCTTTTGAGTGTGAATGGACATATGCAAGACATGAAATATCAGGGACAGGCACCATCTGTAACTGATTCTCTCACAGTCTGGGACTGCAGTGTAGGAGCAGCAAGGGACAGAATTTTCCAACCAAGGCCGTACACTAGCAAATATACCTTTTGGTTGACGAAGATCTTAAAGACATGAATAAATAGGATTGCAAGATTGTGTCCTTTGCAGCTAGTGTCTTCAGCACATTCTGCCCTACTCATTCAAAGGTTAAATAAACTGACCTGATGAATACTGCCACCTTGTTTTAGAAGAGACATTCAAAGAAAAAAACCTAAGACATGTCTATTTTTTTTTTCCCTAATAATATCCAGCCTTTTATTCAACAACTTTTATGTGCATTTGAAAGGTGACAGATAAAAAACCATAGATAGGAAAGGGTCAATTATCAATCTATAGGTTCACGCTAAGGCTCCTAATTATAAAGTAGTATAGAAGGAAGGAAGAAGCCCTGGTGGCACAGGGGCTAAGCGCTTGGCCGCTAACTGCAATGCTGGCAGTTTGAACCCGCCAGCTGCTCCAAGGGAGAAAGATGAGGCAGTCTGCTTCCATAAAGATTACAACCTTGGAAACCCTATGGGGCAGTTCTACTCTGTCCTATAGAGACCATATGAATTGGAACTGACTTGACGGCAATGGGTTTGGTTCTTTGGGTTATAGAAGGAAGTAAAGAATTTTTAAGAAGGTGGTATCAGACTTTCAGGTAAAGACAGTAAATTAAAAATCACATTTAAGTTTCCTGGAAGAAATTCTATCATAATTAAAGAAGAAAATTTTTAATCACTTAAGTTTATAAAGACAGGTAGGAAAACAGATGGACAAGCAGCAACACCACAGAATCCTCAAAGGCTTAGGAATGGTAGCATCTCTGGAATTGTATGGAGGGGAGTGGGGGGGGGGGTGTTGCTAAAAGAAAGAAGACTGCTTAAAAGCCGTAAGATACCACTAGAGTCCTAGATCCTCACTCCTGTTCCATGCTGCTGGGCAGCTGTCTCAGCCCCCCAGTCCTAGTATATGACCATTTTAGAGAGGATAAAATAGATGGCATCTAGAAGGGGATGCTAGGCATGGCTGAGGGGTGGTGGATTAAGTGAATGCTGAGACTCTCCAGTGTTCTTTCTCAACTCAGCTCCCAGAAAACTGACGGCAATCCTTTGTATTCTAGATAGGAAACTTGAAGATAATGCTCAGAAAAATCAAGCCAGCCCAAGGGGAAAGACATGAAGACACTGACGTGAAGGATTCTAACTGCCTTCAGTGATACGCAACTGGAGCTCCTGCCCTGGACCTCATGGTTTAGAGGACCATACTCTGACCCTCCTCTCTGGCCTCCTCATAAACTCATGGATAGAGGAATCCACAGGAATCTACCCAGCCAGAACACCCAAAATTCTCTGGTCAAATAGCCCCAAGCCTGCTTCCAGGGTCTACTTGAGACACTTCTGCTGGTCAATTCTCTTGAGGGTCAGTGAGTGCACGCCTAGGCCCCAAGGATGGCCAAGTGGCAGAGGTGAGATAAAGGAGGAGAGCAGGCTGTGATACACGGTTCACAGTTACACTCCTGAGTAAACAGATGGGGAATTTCATCAAAGAACCAAATGGGAATTCTAGAAATGAAAAGTATAATATTTAAGATGAAAAATGTATTAGAAGAGCTTAAGAGAAGATTGTAGCCTACAGAAGAAAGATCAGTGCACTCGAAACAGATGAAAAGTAATTATACAATCTGAAGAACAGACAGAAAAGAGACTGAAAAAATAAAATGGGGGGGAGGGGGACAAAAAGAAATTCCAGCTTCAGTGAACTGTAGGAGAATATCAAGCGGTCCACCATATGTGTAATTGGAGTTCCAGAAGAAGAGATGTAAATGGTACAGAAAAAAACCTGAATAATGGTAAAACTTATCCAAATTTGGGGGAAACTATCAACTTACAGATCCAAGAAGCTCAGTGAAACCCAAGCCAGATAAATACAAGGACAATACCCAGGAACATAATAGTCAAACTGCTGCACTGTCCAATCTAGTAACCGCCAGCCACATGTGCATTTGAAACGTAGCAATTTGAGAAACTAAATTTTTAACTTTATTTAACTGTAATTAGTTTAAATAACCACATGTGGCTAACGGCAACCACACTGAACAGTATAGCTAAAGAGACTTAAGAGATATGAACTTATCACAATATACGGATTGTATTTGGACCCTGACTCAAACAAACAGTAAGAAGCGCGCTGCACGCGCGCGCGCGCACACACACACACACACACACACACACACACACACGCACATACGCACACACTAAGACAATGAAACAATAAGAAATTTGAACACTGACTGGGTATTTGATGTTAAGGAATTCTTGTTAATTTTTTTAAGGTATGAGAATAGTATTGTGGTTGTTTTTAAAAGGAGACCATATGCTTTAGAGATATACACTGAAATACAAACGAAGTAATATAATGTCTAGAATTTGCTTCAAAATAATATGGAGTACGGTCATGGATAGCGGCAGAGATGAAACAAAATTAACCATGGACTGGTAATTATTGGAGCTGGATTGTGGGTACCTAGGGGTTCATGACACTATTCTGTTTACCTTTTTAAAGTTAAAAATTTTCCACAGAAGTTTTTTATAGAACAAAAGAGAAAAAAAATGGAAAATAGGAAAAAAGAAAAGATTGGTCTAGGAGGGTCAGCATCCAAACAGCAAGAGTTCCAATATGACAAAACAGAAAATGAAAAGGAGATCATCAACAAAAAAGGCTGAAGAAAAATTTCCAGAATCAAAGAACACAAATTTCCAACTTGAAAGAGCCCAATGAGTACCCAGCACACTGGATAAAAATACTCACACTGAGGGCACATCATGTGAAATTTCAGAACACTGGATAAAGAAAGGATTGTGCAAACTTTCACTGAGAAAGAAGAGGTTGCAGAAAAGAATCAAGAACAACTTCAGACTAGGCGGAAAATGATTTCTAAATTTTAATTTTATACACAAACCATCAAAAAGTGTGAAGATAGAATAAAAGACGACATTTTAAGACATGTGAAGTCTCAAAGACTTTTATTTTCTGAACACCTTATCCTCAGGAAGCTACTGAAGGATGTGTTTCATCAAAATGAGGGAGTAAACCAAGAAAACAAAGGTACAGTAGAAGATCCAACACAGAAGAGAGATGAAAGGAATGAATTCCCAGGTTGATGATGGAGATTCAAGGATGATGGCTACATCTCAGGTATTCAAGGAAATCAGTCCAGATCAGAGTAGGTCAAAAGACTCCAGAAACGACTTCAAGAAAAGAAAACCGACAGACTATTTTAAAAGGTTCTCATATCAATGGAATTTAGAAAATTAGCAGAGAATTTGCAACTGCATTATAGTAAAAAACAAAGATTAAGCAAACAAAAAGAGACAGGTATTAACTTCAGTTATTTACAGAAAGTTTTAGGGAAAAAATAATCATAGCTTACAATATAGCTCAAGTTTGAGAGCATATATATTCATAATCATGTAAACACTGAACACTGATTTAAGTAAATTCCAATATAGTTCTATTAGGAAAACCAAAGGACAGGAAGGGTGCACTCAGATGATGGCAGTGAGTGGGGAAGATGTAGAGGAATGCCTAAAACTGAAAAATTCAGAAGTAGCAATGCAAGCATTTTTTTTACACAGAAAGGTAGACATAAAAAGAATCAACTAAAAGAGGCGAAAGAGATTGGCTCTGTGGCAGGACAAACTGGGAGCCATGTTGGGGAAGAGACGGCTTGGGACTAGTTTTTCTTAACTAGTTACAGAGCTAGTTGACTCTTTAAACTGTGCTTTTATAACTATGATAAAAATTAAAACTTAAAATTTAAAAGAACGGTGCTATCAATGTTCTTATGAGTTTACAGCCCAATGAAAAAGGAAGCCAAGTTGCTGTGAGAACTCTACATCAACTATGCAAAGACCATAAGCTTCATCCCGGGGATGAATACACATATGTCATAATTAATTGTCTCCTTGCAGTACACTAACTTGAAGAAGCAGTCACTTTCCCGGTGTCAAGTTTAAAGAAGTATATTGGGAAAATGTTTCCAAGCAACTAACAGAGACGAAATGAAAAACAAGCACATTGGAGTCAGAGAAAATTCATTCAGAGAAAACTCATTTAGACATTTGTTAAGGCTTTTGTTATATTTAAATACAAGGAATAAATTTTCTTCTTTAGGAATATAATTAGATGATATAAATAAACTGAAGAGAGGTCCCCAACCAGGGCCAACTAACTTCACTTTGTGTAATATTTATAAGCCAGACCCACAAAGGTTTTTACAACCAACATCAGTACAGTAGAACAATTTTTCTAAAGTTCATATCTTTATTTATTCCTGTCTCTGAGGCATAATCTATTTGACATTTTAAGACAGAACAGTGTCTTTCTAACCTTAAAATAGTGTTTCAAGCTGACTATAAGACAATAAGTAGTTTAATGAAAAGTTTCTGTAGTAAGTCTTCCATTACAGTTTTAGTGGATTTGTTCTATATATTGATATCGAATTAGCCAAAATAGCTAAAACTCACAAATGCCATTTCCTCAACCCTCAAATACTTTTACTTTCCTGATTTTATGATCTGGACACTAGAAAAGTACTGATTTTTCCTACATGAGCTCTTGAACATAAACATGCAAATATAATGTTTAAATGCCACATCAATCTTTACTCGGCTTTATTTGGATCTACACTGGACAAGATTGTTGCAGTAAAGTTCTGATTCTTCTTACTCATATGGGGACAAGGGCAGAATGGAAGTAACTCACTTACCTTGAGCTAGCCATTAGTTTTAACTTCCTTCAGCAGGTATTAAATAGAGATACTCTTAGGGGGAAAAAGTTTCTCTGTTCAAGTTTTTCTCTCTTCGCTTATCTACTCCATTGGGAAAGGTCAATTAATGAGAAAATGACCACAATTATCACATTCCTGAAAGGGGATCCATAGGGAAAACTTGGAAAATCAGTAGTTAACTATAAATGTTTTTAAGACTACTTTTTATAATACTCAGGTTTGTAAAAACTAAACCTTGCTAGTCCTATTTATCATATCAATACTTTTAAAGGGGAAGGATGGACTTACACTAAGATTCAGCTTCTCTTATAAGGGTTCCTATTTTGGATGTCCATTTTGCTGAATGCTTAGGAAAGCAAACTGACATTCATTTACTGCTTCTTTTCATTTTAAGAGAAAATCTGCCCTGGTTTCTGTGACCTAAATTCCCTTTCCTATTTTTGAAGTAAAGCATTCTTGTACATGTGCTGACTGTTCTCACATATTAGGCTTGGGGCTCTGTGGGCCAATGGGAGATTAGATTTCAAAGAAAAGGGAGTAGATGCAGATTTGGTGTAGTTAGTTACTTCAGGATCTTGTGCTGGAATTCCAGGAAAGCCCCTTAACACATTACTTTCATCACAGTAACAGGCGATTCCATCTGCGTAGTAATCTTTGTTTTGTTCTTCTCATCTGAGCCAATTTATGTTATGACTCACTCATCTTCACTCTAAATCCTTACTCCTTTTGCTGAAAAAGCAGCAGTCAAATACTATGGCAATAAGGTGGTTAGTGAACTGGCAAACAGGTCTGGTGTGTTGGTATTTAAACTACTGCAGAACATTTAATTTTAATTCTAAGTTTAATTCTGTTGATGTCTCACTATAGGTACCAGTACCTTTCACTGATATTTCCAGAGGACTGAGCAATTAGATCCTACCTGTCTTGACTGGAAGGTTGATATTTTTCTTGAACCATTTAAATCATTCAAAACATATCTTATAGTCTCATTTAGACTGTTCTATCATCTCAAGTTCTCTGAGAGGTGGAACATCAATCCTCCTCTTTGCTGGGTCTCTTCTGACTGTCCTTCACAGTATATCTTTTCCTCATTTATTGTTGTTACTGTTGTTAATTTGTGAGTTCATTCAGTAGAGATTTTCTTTTCATTTGGAGTCCTAATTGCCCTAAATTTTAGAATTGTTGCTGAAGGGTTACTTTGCATTTGCTTCTGCCAAGTACCCTAAGTTTCATCAATTCTAGACCAATTTTACATTAAATTATTGATCTGGAGATTACCGTACCAACATTCAAAACCAAACCCACTGCTGTCAAAGTTGATTCCGACTCACAGTGACCCCACAGCGTTTCTAAGGTTGTAAATCTTTACGGAAGCACGCTGTCATACCTTTCTTCCGCAGAGCCGCTGGTGGTTTCCAACTGCCGACCTTTCGGTTAGCAGTCAAGTGCTTTAACCACTGCACCACCAGGGTTCCTACTGTACCTACATAGCAAGTATAAATCTGGACTATATACCATATGTGAACTATATACCCACTGGGGCTTGGATTTTTCAAGAGGCCATTCAGAATCCCAGTCAGAGAGAAACCTTGTCATTTACCTAGAATAGTGAAGAAGTTTCTCTAGCTCCTCTTTCATCAAGGGGGCTGCCTTTCCAAGGTCTCAGCTTTATGCAAGGGTCAGTTACAGTTCATCATCTCAGGCTGGCCCAAGGTTGTCCCTCTCCTGTCCTTTTGAGTATTAAAATCCTTTAGAGACCATCTCAAGAATAGGTTTGATGCACTGAACACTAATGACTGAAGACCAGAAGAGTTGTGGGATGACATCAAGGACATCACACATGAGGAAAGTAAAAGGTCATTAAAAAGATAGGAAAGAAAGAAAAGACCAAAATGGATGCCAGAAGAGACTCTGGAACTTGCTCTTGAATGCAGAATAGCTAATGGCAGAAATGATGAAATAAAAGAGCTGAACAGAAGATTTTAAAAGGGTGGCTCAAGAAGACAAAGTATAGTATTATAATGAAATTGTGCAAAGACCTGGAGTTAGAAAATCAAAAGTGAAGAACATGCTTGGCTTTTCTCAAGCAGATTAAGAACTGGAGAAAGAATTCAAGCCTTGAGTTGCAATACTGAAGATTCTATGGGCAAAATATTGGACGATGCAGGAAGCATTAAAACATGGAAGGAACACATACAGTCACTGTACCAAAACCATTTCAGGAGGTAGCATATGATTAAGAACCAATGGTACTAAAGGAAGAAGTCCCAGCTGCACTGAAGGCATTGGCAAAAAATAAGGCTCTAAGGAATTGATGGGATACCAACTGAGATGTTTCAACAAACGGATGCAGTGCTGGAAGCGTTCACTCATCTATGCCAAGAAATCTGAAAGACAGCTACTTGGCCAACCGACAGAATGAGATCCATATCTGTGCCCCTTCCAAAGAAAGGTGATCCAACAGAAAATGGAAATTATCAAACAATATCATTAATATCACACGCAACTAAAATTACGCAAAAGATAATTCAAAAGCATTTGCAGCAGTACATCGCCAGGGAAGTGCCAGAAATTCAAGCCAGATTCAGAAGAGGATGTGGAATGAGGGATGTCACTGCTGATGTCAGATGGATCTTGGCTGAAAGCAGAGAATACCAGAAAGATGTTTACCTATGTTTTATTGACTACGCAAAGACATTCGACTGTGTGGATCATAACAAATTATGGATAACACTGTGAAGAATGGGAATTTCAGAACACTTAATTGTGCTCACGAGGAACCTTACATAAACCAAGAGGCAGTCGTTCAAACAGAAGAAGTGGATATTGTGTGGTTTAAAATCAGGAAAGGTGTGTGTCAGGGTTGTATCCTTTCACCATACTTAAATCAATCTGTATGCTAAGCAAATAATCTGAGATACTGGACTACATGAAGACGAATGCAGCATCAGGATTGGAGGAAGACCAATTAACAACCTGTGATGTATATCACAGATGACACAACCTTGCTTGCTGAAAGTGAAGAGGACTTGAAGCACTTACTGATGAAGATCAAAGACTACCACATTTAGTATAGATTACATCTCAACATAAAGAAAACAAAAATCCTCACAACTGGACCAATAAGCAACATCATGACAAACAGAGAAAATACTGAAGTTGTCAAGGATTTCATTTTACTCGGATCCACAATCAACACCCATGGAAGTAGCAGTCAAGAAATCAAATAACGTATTGCACTCAGCAAATCTGCTGCAAAAGACCTCTTTAAGGGTTAAAAAGCAAAGATGTCCCCTTGAGGACTAATGTGTGCCTGACCTAAGCCATGATATGTTTAATCGCCTCATAAACACGAAAAGGCTGGACAATGAATAAGTAAGACCGAAGAATTGATGCCTCTGAATTATAATGTTGGTGATGAATTTTAAGCATACTGTAGACTGCCAGAAGAACAAACAAATATGTCTTGGGTGAAGTACAGCCAGAATGCTCCTTAGAAGCAAGGATGGTGAGACTTTGTCTCATGAACTTTGGACATGTTATCAGGAGGGACCAGTCCCTGGAGAAGGGCATCATACTTGGTAAAGTAGAAGGTCAGAGAAAAAGAGACAGACCCTCAACAAGATGGACTGACACAGTGGCTGCAACAATGGGCTCAAGCAGAATTAACAACTGGAGGATGCCAGAGGACCAGGCACTGTTTCGTTCTGTTGTACATAGCGTTGCTATGAGTCGGTTCCAATAGCGTTGGCAGCACCTAACAACAACAACAAGGGCTTATGTTGTTATTGTTAGTTGCAGTATACTAATATCTCTTCAGTGCTGCTGCAGCTTTAGCTTCTGAGCTTACTACTCTGCTTTCATGTTGCTTAAACTCTAAAAGATTTATATTTCAAAGAGAAATTCAAGAGCAATAAAAAAAAAAAAAAAGAAATTCTAAGCTGGTATCTAAGCATTCTAAAAATTCAGTATTTCCAAGATTAAGAGGTTCTTGTAGACTGAATAAAGTATTTTGAACTCTTCTTAGATACTGCCACATTCATCATAAATATATAGTAATGTTCCTGTCAGGTGCCGTCGAGTCGGTTCCGACTCGTAGGGACCCGACAGGACAGAGTAGAACTGCCCCATAGAGTTTCCAATGAGCAGCTGGTGGATTTGAACTACCGACCTTTTGGTTAGCAGATGAGCTCATAACCACTACACCACCAAGGAGCATTAAATCAAGAAAATCTAACTACTTGTGGTCATGTGTTCAATGACAACCTCCATATGAATCTCAACTAAAATCTATTCTTATATAACTGACATTCAAATTTCTTTATAAAAGCTGTAAGAAAAAAAGTTTGTAAATAAGATCTTAATAAAAAAGTTTTTTTAAAGTGCTTGTGGAATAAAAGAATGAGTAATTTTCTATGTCAATTCATAAATGTATGACTTGTTCTTCTTAAAAGCAAACAAAATAAAACTTCTCTACAAAGAGGTATTTCGAGCCTTATACCATGACAAAATCAAACACCAGGAAAAAGAGGGTTTGTTTTATATATAAGTTAAACAAAAAAAGCAAGATATGGACTTTCACTACCCAAGTAGAAAGAATTCTAACCTGCAGGTTATTCAGAGGTTCCATCTTCATGACTGGGCCTAAGGTGTTGAGAGGCAGGGAGACATCAATGCTCTGGTTTGGCATCAGTGGTGTATGGATGGCCAAAGGAGTGCTGGGGATGACACCAAAGCTAGAAGGAAAAATAAATATGTCACAGAGGTTAGGCAGGGGGCAAGATTTAGCCACATCTTCTGGGTTTCAATGTTTTGCCCCATTTGAAGGAAACACAATTTTTAATACAATTAAATGGAAGGAATAACAAGAACCAAGGTGTTCAATTCCAACTTGCTATAACATTATGTTTTAACTTCTGTCTTCATTAAATAGATTTGAGGAAGAAGAAAATACTCTTCAAGCAGAATTGCTTTGTTAGTGCCATGATTCTGATTCTGCTAAGTTTCTTCTGTTTATACTGTCACTATAGGGACAAGTTTGATGAGTTTTTTTTTTTTTTTTTTTGTTTTAAATAAATCTATCCTTAGATCACCCTTGGGAGAAAAAAGACTGAAGAATTTCTACCCTATGACGTTACCCTGTAAAGAAAAGTACAATAGACATTATTTTACTAGCTTGATAACCTGGTCAGTCCAGAGAATTATTTACTGGTAATTCTCATTTTCTTTCTTTTGGGTTCACTTACACAGGACACAGTTAATCACTGGGAAATAGCCAGTCTAAGTAAAGCAGAATTGACTAGCTTTACAAACAACCAGGACAAGGTGTAGACCCAAATTTGGCCACTTTCTAAACCTAAGGCTTAGAGTACCCACCAGTTTGACTTCTTACGAGCCTGTCTAATAAGAGAAGACTGGCATGGAGATTAGAAAATCTTGAATCTGAAGTTACAAACATATATATAGGAGGAGAGACAGTCTGAAAAACTTAAGGATAAAACTTCAAAGAGAGGGAAAACTGGACCATATTGGGACCCTGTTCAGAGAAAACAAACTGTATAAAAACATTAAACAACTATAAAAATCTGAGCTCTGACTGGGTATTAGATGACATTAAAGAATTACTGCTAACTTTTTGGTATAATATTGTGGTGATAAGTAAAAAAAATCACTCTTTTTAAAGATACATACTATAATATTTATAAATTAAAAAAATTAGAGAGAAAAATGGCATATATAAAAGACAGGCAAAGAAGAGTCAATAAATGCATAATTGGGATCCCCAAAGAAGAAAATCAAAAACAATGGAACAGAACAAAAGTTTATATGGAAGTCCTGAAACCCTTCCTGAAATAAAAGACTTCAATCTACATATTGAAAGGGCACACCTTATTCAAGGAAAAACTCAACAAAACTGGTCAACCTTAAGAATATCTTACTAAAATTACTGAACTCTGAAACTTTGGGGAGCCAAATAAAATGATCACATCACCTAAACGAGGGAAAAATCAGGCTGGTAAATGACTTTTCCATAACAACATTCACTGACAAAAGGCACTGGAGAAAGACATTCTAGAAGTTTGAATCAAGACTTTTCAACTATAAAGGCTACACATTTGATCATGTAAGAACACAAAAATATTGTTGATATGAGCCCTTTTCAAGGCATTTACTAGAAGACATCCAAGAAATGACAATGGAAACTTAAATAAAAGGACTGGCAGTAAGGACAGATCCAAGACAAAACAAAAGATGGGGATAAAGGTGAAAACAATGTAGAAATGATACAATTTATAAAAAGGGGCAAGTAGGTGGAAAGTAGAATAAGCTCTCTACCTAATCTGTCATTGCTGGGGGTCAAAGCTGGCAAATCAAGTAGTAGAAGGTAAGTATATTTAAGAGTACATATTTAAGAAAGTATTACTGATGTTGGTAATAAGGGAGGTAGTAAAGGGAGAAAAAAGATAGTTATATTAAGAAACAAATAGACTACCTATAGAAAACAGGGACTAAGGGTGTTTTATAAAGGAATAAATATAACAGAATAAAAATAATCCTTTCTAAGTACCAGAACTACTTAGTTAAGGAAAAGAAAAAAAAAAGCAAAGACTAATAGAGGTGAATGTAGGCTGTGAAGATTTCTTTGATTACAATAGAGCCCCCCAACAGCTATGGCCTTTAACATGGCAAGCTTTTCAAAACTGGCTGGAAAATAATTGGTCTTGGCAAAAGAAAACACAGCTTTTCTAAATAAGTGATTTCTAACTGCCAAGTTATCAAATCCGGGGTACAAAACTATTTCCAAATGATCAGAAATAAATCAGACAGTCAATGATAAAAACTGTCATTGACAGATTTTATTAAACCTGCTTTAAGAGTCCTGTAACTACTCTGTAAGAATATCTTGAATTTACAAATGAACCTGCCATTAAATTCTAGCAGCCAGATTCCTAAACCACAAAATTAAACAGAAACTACTGGTGTTTCAGAACTATAGGACATCAACATTTTCCTTCTTCCTGCTTTCTTCCTTAAGGCTGAGAATTTATTGCTAAAAGCACTGTCAGTCTGTATGTGATTAATTAGTCAACATGTATACTGTCTGTCTTTCACATTTCTGACACCAAGCAAATTACATTCAGCTATCCCACCAGAATGTGAGCTGCAAGAAGATCAAGACTTCAGCTCACTACTGTAGTCCAGTACTTGGAAATGTCTGAGACATAGATGCTCAGCAAAATTATCTGTTGAATGAATGAATGGATTTCAATTAAAAAATTTTTAAAAACTGTTTCACTAAAGGAGCCCTGGTGACACAGTGGTTAAAGAGTTCGGCTGCTAACCAAAAGTTCGGCAGTTCAAATCCACCAGTCGCTCCCTGGAAACCCTATGGGGCAATTCTGCTGTGTGAGTCGGAATCAACTCAACAGCAACTTTTTTTTTTTAGTTTCATTAACAACATTCCAGTTCTAGAATCCTTTAAGAAACATTAAATATTTAAGTTCTTGTTTCCTCATTCATTTTGGATGAGTTTCCTGACAAAATTTCCTAGGGCTCCCAGATTAGAAGTTGACAACTTGCAACAGCCAGGGCTCACTCTTTATCCAGCATCTGCCAACATGAGCGTTTCCACCCACCGTTTGATGGAACACTCTCTTCTTAGACACAAGGCACACTGTTGTCTCAGGATCAAGCTGGGGACTCAGATTTCTTACCTATTCTTGTTAAACTGGATGGCAAAGTCTGTCATGTGCTGTAGAGCTTTGTTGGTGAAGTTCATTTCCATGTAGATGTGCCCTTGGCGGTGAGTGAAAGTTCCTGAAATCTCTAAGCCTTTAGCCTTTACTGCAGGCAGCCAAACCTGAAACACAGTATAAAGCTCAATGGAACCAAGGGAAATTTTGTCTCAGTGATACTTGTTTTTTAATTAAAAAAAAAGATGAAATTAAAATTTTTATCTCCTTAGTCAATTATGGTGATTTTTATACCATAAATACCAATTCAAATGCAAAAGGCTCTGGATAAAGTCGTATTTTTAAAATTTTGAGTTCATTTCCAATTATTTAAGAAACTGCCCCACCTCCCCCCCAAAAAAACCCAACTACAGGTAACCCTGGTTTCTTCTGGTTAATTTGGTCATTTTACTACTTTTGAGTATTGCTACCAAATATATATACACAAGGAAAAGAAAGAATTCCAATGAGCTTAATTATGTTTTCTGTTAGTAGTTTTGGTAAAAGGTTCAAATGGGAAAAATTCAATCTACTATTGAAAATAGTAATCCATTAATGTAATCTTTGAAGACTTTTTCATCATTACCAAAACCAATGTTAGTAATCTCCTGAAGGGCAAGGACCATATCTTACGTATATTTTAGCTCTTGCTGTAGTTTCTGGTAAATATTAAGCACTCAGATGTTGCTTAAATAATTGGAATGCCGATTCTCTCTATTTAATTCATTCATTACCCACCCCTGGTCCCAGAATCTGTGTCACTCCTGGCTTGCACAGTAAAAAATCAGAAAATTCATGAGCTATTCTGACCACTGTGACAGAAAACTCCGTGGGTGGTAAATAAACTATGTTCAGTGTCACTTACAAAAAAAAAATCAAACAACTACAAGATACCATTTTTCATCTATTAGAGGATCAAAAAATTCAAAAAGTCAGTGATAATGTTGGACAGAGTATGAGGAACCTGGCACTTTTATATCCTGTTGGTGGGAATGTAATCTGCCATCTTTTTGGAGAGCAAGTTAGTAATGTTTATCTTAAAATGCTAAAATGATCAAGCAAATTACAAGTTTACCCTATAGATAAACTTACAAAAATATACCAGGATATACATGTAACAAGGATGTTCACTGCAACACATAATAATAAAAAAAAGTGGGATGAGGGCAAGGGGAATCACCTAAATGTCCATCAAAAAGGCAATGACATTGAGTAAATTATGGTACATCAACACAGTACATGCAGCCATTCAAAAGAATGTGGTAGAAAAAAAACAAAAAACAAGGTGCAAGACAGTAGATCCCATTGGCATAGTATTTTTAATTTTTAAAAATGTTTGAGTTTGTGGTAAAATATATGTAACATAAAATTTGCCATTTTAACCAATTTTTAAGTGTACAATCAGTGACATTAATTACATTCACAATGTTGTGCAACCATCACGACTTTTAGTTCCAAAACTTTTTCATCACCCCCAAACAGAAACTCAGTATCCATGAAGCAAGAACTCTCCATTCCCCTCCCGCCCCAGACTCTGTAACAACTAATCTACTTTTGTCTCTACGTATTTGCCTGTTCTAGGTATTTCATGCAAGTAGGGACACAGTATTTTTTTAGCATAGTATTTTTAAAGGATACAAACATACAGGTATATGCATGGTCTTTTCCTTTTCTTCTAAAAACATATGAGAAAGTTAACAGTGGCTATCCATGGGGAAGTAGGGACAAACGGAGATTTAATTTTCCATTTTTGAACTATTTGAATTTGTCATTTATGCATTTTATGATAGTAAACAAAATGCATTAGATAACATTTTAACTAAAATTTAAAAGCCTGTGGGGCTTTTAATACTCAATGCACAAGGTCAAGAACGAGCTCCATTTAACTAAGACTCACTTGGCAATCCTTTCCTTGCTGACATATACTTGGAAGAACTTTAGAGATAATATACAACATAGTAAACTTCACAACAGACCTACTGAGTTGTGCCAAAGAACCATGACTTAGTTTTGAATCATATTTTTAGTTGCTCTATGCAATAGGCTATGTATCCACAGTTATGACTCCTGGAATGGACAACTGGTCTTCATGTCTGTAGCAAGGATCCCCCACAAGGAATCAGAAGAACAAGCAGAGAATTTAGGAAGTAATAAAGTATACTGATCCTCAGGAAGGCAAGACTGCAGGAAGTTTAACATAGGGGGAAATACGTGGGTGGCACTATTCCCAAGGCCTTAAATGAGCTTCGTTTATAGAAAAGAGTTTCCCCTTTTGAATTTCAATCTGAGTGACACTGACTTAGGTTGAGACTCGAAGAGATCCAATAACACAAACCTAATCAAAATTGCAAAAAGGTACAATAAAATTCATGAAAACTAAATTTGAGCAATGGCACTCTAGAACTCATACATAATACCAATGGGAAAAGGGGAAAAGAAGGAATGAGAAGTAAAAATGTTACCTCTTATACTATATTTTCTTCCCTGCTGGTGCTGTGTACCAGGTTTTCACTACATTGACTTAACAGTGTTGACAAATGAGACAATATTTCTAAGCATGGGAACAAAACTCAAATACTTATTATTTTCAGTTTTAAGTCTAATTAATAAAAATGGTTAATGAGGATGCTAACAGTGCTTCCTATTGCTAAGTTTGACTCGACTTTTCCTCTTCCTCTTAAATCCTCCAGAACAAGGGCCCAAACCTTGGATTTATTACCCGTGGAAGTAACACTAATGCAAAAAGCCTAAGTAAGCTGGGTCCTGTCCGTTAAGAAACTGTTGCTAGGCTATCTCTTTACTTACAGCCTTAGGAGCCACATATCCACCAGGTGCCATGCCTATTCCTGTAGAGAGTTCAAAAAGGTCATTCAGACCACTGCTGACCACAGCAGGAGTAGGCGAAGGAGCAAAGGTTGCAGGCACTGATGATGGGATGAAGGACTGCCCAACCTGCAGAAAACAAAAAGGGGGCGGGGGGAGGGAGATCATGAAGAACAGATTAATAGTCCTTTAAATGTTGCTACATATTTCAGTAGTATAGATAAATCAATAAGTAAACACTATAATTAGAATACTCTTAGGAGTTGAATGGTTACACTCTGTCTTTTTAATCATCACAGTTCTTTTTTCATCACTAACAAAAGGGCTTTACTCTTTACAGATATATACTCTTTAGAAGCGTTATCAAGACAGCACTCAGTAAATACGGGAACACAGTGATCCAAGAGTTTGTCTATTTGTTTCCAATTTTAGCTTCCATGATTCTGTGCAAAAGGCCTACAGGTACCCTAACAAAGGGGAAGTCTGTTTCTATAGCAAGAAGGAGAAGCATCCAACTTAGACAGCAATTCCATTTCCACTTGGGTCCAGCCATATCTTACTTCCTAAATTCAGGCATAAATATCTAGTAGGAAGCTCTCCTAGAGGAGATGGATATTCACACCCCCCAAACTAACTCACTTATGAGGAGAGCCTCACTCTGAATCCATCTGACTCTCTCAAGTTCTTTCTAGAGGACACCAGGAAATACAAGCATTCTCCAGTCAAGATAGGAGGTTCCATTTCCTTTAGCTCTTTAATGCCAGGAAGACAAAGATCTCTGTAGACACCAAAACACCAATTCCTAAAGATGTCCCTTAACCAAATGCAGCAAAGATTCCGAGGAACCCTATACTACTTTTTACTCTACACATACTGCTAGAGAGGTTTTGGTGTACAGTGCTAGACAGCAGCAGTGGCTGGTCTGAGAACGTGTGCATAGGAAAGGCATTAAACGGGGGGCAGCGCTTCCCATGGTGAAAAAAAAGTATGGCACTTACTGCCGGACTTCCTCCAATGCCCCCGCCAAGGTCACTGCCAAGCTGAAAGAGAGAAAGGAGAGAGAGGAGAGAGAGGTAGAGTTCATTTAGCTAAGTACTGGATGCCCATACAGAATCTGTAAATTGCTCTACAAGCTGCTGGAAATACATGCTATTCAACTTATCTCCCAAAGCCTAAAGAAATTCTAGATTGCAAGGCAGTATGTCCTAGGGTGGTAGTGAGGGTATATGGCAGTTTTGAGAAAAGTATTTGGAAAGAAGATGGAGCTGGGACATCTGAGGGATGTTTCAGATCCAATCTTTCCACGGGAATACACAGGCATAAACCCAAACAGGATTTAAAGAGTTTGCATATTCCAAGAAGCTCTATCTCCAAGCAATAATGTGCTGAATACATTTTACTTTTTCTTTAAAAGAAAATTTAAGGGAGAAAAAAAAAAGAAAACTAAAATGTGCTTCAGTCTTCTAAATCTGCTGCCCCACTGAGATGGTGGGAATCAAACCAGTACTGAGCTGCAATTTCAAGCTTCAAAAATTATAGGTGGTACAAAAGTTATTTTTAGAGTTCAGAGCTTTCCTAAGAAAGAAAATAGTGGGACAGAAAGATCTCCTGCCTGTGGAAGAAGTGGGGAGGCATGCAATGCTTCAAATCTGTCTTACATTCACTACTACGAAGGTGAAATACTGTGATTTCTTCAGAGTAGGTAATTTAAAAGGATGCTAAATTTTGGAGAATTAGACTAAATGAATTAGCTGGCAGACAGTAAAATACTTTCACGTGGTTTTGCTTTTTTTTCCCCCCTCAGGGCTCTATATAATTCATGGTGAAGTTAGTCTTCCACGACAAAAGCATTAAGAAGAACAGAAGCTGAAAATAGCTTGCATCCAAGACAAGTAAAACATACACATTATATACAACTAACTGCCCTGTTTGAAAAACAAAATAGACCTTTCCCCTCCCTCCTTTTTTTTGGGCCACAGTTCTACATTTGCTTCCTTTCTAGTTCTCACACATTTCGCATTTAAAACTCCTTTTTGAATCACCAAATGCCTAGTCTGCCCTACAAAACACTGTTTCCTTTATTGTCTCTCATTTAGTGGTAGATTTGAGAAAGAGAATTTATTTGTCATCTCAATGAACAGATTAGTATATAAAACAGGGCTGCCAAAAACTTTAAAAAGAAAACTATATTGAAAAATAGCAAGATCTACAACAAAAATCTATTTCCACCATGATAGAAAATAACATGAGCAAAGACTTCCTAACTGGCATTAATGAACATGTTCTGCACTAAACTACAGAGCACTTCAAATCATAGAGAGTCAACATTTCCAGAATCTGGTTCCTGAAGACTAAAGAATGACTGGACATAGGATGGAAACCACAGGCTTCAACAAATAAAAAGGTCATCACAACCAAGAATTTGAATAACTAGACAAGTGTTAAAACCAAAGAGAAAAAATACCACATCTGCTTTCTCCCCAGTTCCAGAATAGCACAAATCTGCAGCAAGACATCTGAAGAGCATGAAATTCCTTTATTCAAACATTTATATAGTGTTTACTGGATACAAGGCACTATGGGGAATGTAAAGATGCCAGGCAATGAAGGGAATACACATACAAATAAGACCCAGTTTTACAAACTGGCTGGAGAAACAAAACATGAATGCAAAACCATACAGAATATATCAAAGCAAAAAAGGGAAGTTCTGAGGGGAATAGCCTCCTTCTGGATGAAGGATAATGAAGAAAAGTTTCAGAGAAGGCAGTGTTCGAGCCAAAAGAGTGGGATATAAAAAGCAAAATTGGGGAGAAAGGGGATTTCTCAAACAGTGCAAACAAAGTCAGTATGAAGCATGATCAGGTAAGAATGAGTAGTCCAATTAGGCTGGAGTACAGGGTAGACGTGTGTTAAAAAGGGTAGATGTGTGTTTAAAAAAAAAAAAAAGCTGTGGCAAAGAAGTTTGCAAAGGTGGGCTGATTACGGGAGATTTTAAATATTTTCTGCATAAAAACCTGGAGGTTTCTTAGACTAAGATTCAAACTTTCTAAGATCCCTAATAACTACTTCAATCATGTTCCATTAACTATGGTTTTCAACCCTAAAAATATACAATTCAATCAATCACCTAAGGGAGGCTTCAAAAAATACTGATGTCTGACTTTCTTAATTGTTCTGGGGTGTAGCCTGGGCACCAAGATTTATTTTATTGTTGTAGTTTAGATGAAGTTTACATTTCAAGTTAGTCTCCCATACAAAAATTTATACATACATTGTTATGTGACCCCAACTGCCCTCCCCATACTGTGACAGCACACTCTTCCTTTCCACCCTATTCCCCATGTCCATTCAACTAGCTTCTAACCCTCTCTGCCTTCCCATCTCACCTCTGGACATCAGCTGCCTGTTTAGTCTCTTGGATCTACTTGAGCTAAGAGGCACACTCCTCACAAGTACGCCTTTATGTCCCACAGTCCAGTTCAATCCCTGTCTGAAGAGTTGTGGGCAGCAGATTTTAAAAACCTTCCCCAGGTGATTCTAATGTACAATGTTGAAAGCCACGTCCTAGAGAATTAGCTACTACTTGGAGTCGGACAAGATTCATCCATTTGGAAATGACTTTGGAGCTTAATCCTGAATAAAAAGGAAACCACAAAGTGAGTACAAAAGAAAACCCCTTTGTAAGGAAGGGAAGGAAAGGCTAAACACAAAAAAACATGGAAGGGACTCTGCAAAATGTTTCATTTGTCTAGATGTTTTATGATCTGGTTTTATGACTTTCTTGAAGGGCCCACCTTTCCTCCCCTAAACCACCCTCCCTCTTCCGGCCAAGCTTACAATCCAAGCTTGAAAGAAATGGAATTCTTTACGAAACTGGTTAGTAATCAATGGCAAAAAAGAAAAAACACACTGGAAGGGAAACCACAGTTTTATCAAGTATGTTAAATTCAATAAAAAGCACTGAGAAAAGGCACTCACTGGTGGCGTTCTGACCAAAGGAAATAAAGTCCATTTATAGCCCTTATCTTCTCAGATTTCATTCTTTTTATCTTTGAGTATTATGTGAATAATATCTTAGCTAAAAAACATCTGAATGTACTCTTCCCCCATGCTGCTTGTCAATTTTATTCAAAACCATGGAAGAACGTGAAAAATAATCCTGATGCTCCTTTATTTTCAGTGCATCAGATATAACTCAGCTAGAATCAAGAACTCTGATCTTACAGAGACAAGACCCAAAGGGTATCAGAGACACAAGAGATGTAGCCAGAAAGATAAAGGTTCACTGAATGGTGCTATGTCTAGAGTGAAGGGAAAGGACAATTTCAAGATACGTTTTCTAACTAGCAAGGCTAGTTTATTCAGATTTTTATTTAGCATCCTTTCCTCTTGACTAAGAAAGATTCGGGGGAGGGGGGAGGGGGAAGGGATCTTCCTCTCTGAAAACATGGCAAGGTGATAGCACAGTGATGGGCAAGAGTGACTAAGATGTCAGCAAGGATGGGAGCCAATTACCCAGTGAGTGGCCTCTCCTATTTACAGTGACAAGCAGGGTGAAGCAGGTATTAACCAAGAGAAAAAGAAAGCTAGTAAGCTGCACAAATACACAGGAAAGTTGTTATATGTCAGCCTGAACTAGCCATTAACCATTTTAGTTCAGTTGCTGGCATTATTTGGAGTCAGACAAGATTCATCTGTTTGGAAATACTCCAAGCCCGCTGTCATGGATTGAATTATGTCCCCCCAAAAATGTGTGTATCAATTTGGCTGGGCCATGATTCCCAGTATTGTGTGATTGTCCTCCATTCCGTGATTGTAATTTTATGTTAAATAGGATTAGGGTGGGATTGTAACACCCTTACTAAGGTCACATCCCTGATCCAAAGTAAAGGGAGTTTCCCAGGAGTGTGGCCTGCACCACCTTTTATCTTACAAGAGATAAAAGGAAAGGGAAGCAAGCAGAGAATTGGGGGACCTCATACCAGCAACAAAGCAGTGCTGGGAGCAGAGCACGTCCTTTAGACCCGGGGTCCCTGCACGGAAAAGCTTCTAGTCCTGGGGAAGACTGACGAGAAGGCCGACAGAGAGAGAAAGCCTTCCCCTGGAGCTGATGCCCTGAATTTGGACTTTTAGCCCACTTTATGTGAGGAAATAAACTTCTCCTTGTTAAAGCCATCCACTTGTGGTATTTCTTTTACAGCAGCACTAGATAACCAAGACACCCATATTTATCAGGTAGGGAACAAAAGTCATTCAGCCTAGGACTTGTAAAATTTCAGAGTGAAATCCGTTATCCAGTGAGCTGGTAAGACACAGGAGTGCAAAGGGAGTGTACAGGGTATGGCTTTAATCCCAATCTTAGGTGTCTAGGTAGTGGGGTTTTTTTGTTAGTTTTTGAGCTGCTTACTTCCCATTGCTTCTAGGATTGCCTTAGTGAGGCTGCCATTTTCTACATGAAGGAAATAATGTCAACTATAGGCCAACCAAGTCAGGATACAGGAAGAAGAAGTAAAGAAGTGCCAATTTCAGGAAAAATATTTCAAATATTAAAAACAGGATTTTCCTGAAGGTCTGTAGCTGCTATAGCTGAAGGAACTGTTCCTTTCCCATGCTTTAGTCCAAATTTTCTTCTACTGGTATAGTTTCCCCAGTCTCCAACCTAAATTGTAACAGTTGTAGTCATTAAATGGCACTAAGAATACTAGTTTTGTATTTGTACTACTGCCAAAGAGTGGCCACTTACCATGCCTGAAATAGTGCTGACTGGGACTCAGTTCACACTGAACTACACAGTAACGTGTCGCTGCACTGTCGATTCAGTAATTGAATGGAAAGCAGTGATTTCTTGGTGACTTCTTGTAACTCACAGGCTAAACGGATTTCAGCATGGTTATAGGAGCTCTGAAACAGAGCCAGGTCCAAGAGTCTGACAAGTGGACTTGCATACGGTCTTAGTTCAGCTACAAGTACCTAAGGAAATGCCCTCATCCAATGGCAATACGCTACAAAAGCAGAAATACAAAGAGGGAACACAAGACTAAGTTTTATCAAGTTATCCTAACTCCAAGAAAAGAAAAGCCTTTTATAAAGGAACAATTATCAACTGAGATGATCCCTGAATAGACAAAAAATTTCCACAAATTAAAACAATGACCAATCTGGGTTAGCTCTTTTGAGGCACATCTGGCCAACCCAAAGTACACTCAACTGCGTCTAAAAGTGAGGAGTTGTCTGGGTATCTGAAGACATTCTCTTAATCACAGGCTTAGATCTTAAGCTCAGACATTTTCTCTACTCCAGTCTAGAGTTTTGTTTGATGCTTTCCAGAACTCATTCAATTGAATGGAGCCTAAGGAATGTTCCAGTTCATACAGCCTACCAATAGCTCTGATATTCAGGAGTCAAAACAGAATGATGTAAATAGAATACAATAACTCTATCATAAACAATAAAATTACACTAAAATCCTACTGGTGTCAAAAAACACTAATCTATGTCTTTCCTATTAGAGTCTAGATTTTAGAAGGCACGTATTATCTCTAAACAAAACGTATGGTTTTTTAGCTATTGGGCAGAATTCAATTTTCAAAAAACTATTTAGAAAAGTGTCATAAAATATAACTAATCAAATAGGTAAAAAGAATTTGTAATCATGAAAAACTATTAAACAAACTAATGGCTGAGAATAGACTTGATATGGAATGGCCTAAGTGAGTTGAGGTCATACAAAATCATCTGAGAGAAGACTTCTTAACTTGAGGGGAAAAGGCTTCTATCAGCAGAAAAGTAGGTGGATGTTAACAGATTACTCTCTGATATGGGACAGAGAACAGAATGTTCTAGTCCTCAGAATGACCACCAGGTGTCTTAGGTCAAACAGAACTCAGCGTTAAATAAAGTAAAAATCCAGAGAAGTTCTGCATCCTGCCTTATTTTCATTCATAGCCTTTACTACCTGAGTACATACTTGTTTATCATTTGCTCCCCTTATTAGAATGTAAGCTTGCAAGGACTGTTTTGTTCACAACTATTATTTCTAGTACGTAGACTCTGACATAAACTAAGCACTCAAATGCTTACTGAATGAACAAATGCTTTAGTAAACATATAAACAGGGCTACTGGCAATATTGTTTCTTGGGGATACTATTTTGAACTGAGTCATTTTATTGAAGAACATCACAAAAGAGACAGAAGGTTGACAAAATTACTTACCAGCAGGCCTAGATCAGTCATACTACACCGTATCTACACCAACAATGCCAGCACATATGAATAGAACCAACTGGGGGAAAAATAAACCTCCTCAGGCCAAAGTCCTTTCTAGAAAGGAAATGTAGTACTGTCTGAGCGGTTATGATAGCAAGTTTTCAGCAGAAGAAATGTCCTATACATCATTTAATTGCCCTGGAAGTACTGCATTATCACAGCTTACCACTAGACAGACTGGAAGATGAAACTTTGAGGCTCTTCTTAAAAGTGGGTAAAATGAACAATCCTGTTCCTTTTACTGCAAGAGGTGTATAAATTTATCTAGCTCCTCTTTTCATGAATTAATAAATAGTCCTTCTCAAACTTTCATGTGTCTCTTAGGGACACACTAGCACAAACTCATAAACCCAAGGCCCCTGGGAGGTACACCATGGAAAGGCCCAGGGCAAACAAGCCTTGTGTTTTAGCTTAAAAATTCATGAAATTTTACATTGTAAAAAGTAAAACTGACACTGCAAGATGATAAGCCATGTTTATCCTGCAGCTTCAAATGTGCCCTGTACTCTGCTGTACACTCCAGAAATTATGTGGCCCGGTTTGACAACGACCAGTTAGGTGAAAGTGTACTCTATTCTAAACAAACTGGAAGAATCATTAGATACTGCAAAGAGTATAAACTTTGAATTCTTTCAGAAGTCTTGGATTCAGATACCAAATCTGTGACTTACTAACTATGCAACCTTCAGTTTTCTATAAAATAGAGTTCAACACCAATTACTCTGCAGGGCTGTTGTGAGGATTAGAAATTACAAAAGTTCTAACACAGGGGCTGGCACAGAAATAGGTATTCAATAATTGGTAATTTTCCCCAAAAATGCCTGAGGCCAGCTATCACTAAACCTCTGCATTGATAAAAAAAGATTCAGTGGTTATAGAAGATGCACTGCACAGAAGAATTTACTGAGGGAAACTGGGCAACAACTTACAAAGTTCTCTCCACAGCACCGCTTAATCTAAAAACCAAGCTCGTAAATCACTGCAAAGCTCCTCCAAAGGAAAAAAATGAAGATGCAAAACTAATATGTATGACAGATTTCCTGTGGCTTAAAAAAATTATTACTACAATAGTTCATGACTTGAAGTATTTGAAAGGCATAAGCCTGTAAGAAACAGGTAGGAGGTTTTGAAAAGCATACAGTGGAGTTAGGAAAAGGCAATTTCTCCTCTATTCCACTCCACTCCACTCCAGCTGGGCACACAGAACACATATCTCTAGCATGAAACCCTTCTTCAGCACAGAGAAAGGGTGCTCTAGATAATGCTTCCTTTCCATTTTTGATGCACGATAGCAGCATTTATCTAAATAGAATAATGCAAAGCACCTTGGATGAATAAAAGGCTATAATTTAGCCATGGCCTCTGCTGACAGCCAGAAATTAAAGGCAACAAATATTCTAGATTCATCTGTTACTTTAGCGATCCTTGTAGATATCAGAATCATTAGCACATGGAGTATCTCTACAATACATACATAAGAGTTAGGCACATGGCATCAGGTCACCTGTCACACTACACCAGAAGGATCTGCTCTGGGAGAAAAGTTACACTACCTAGAACAAGCAGTTTATTAGATTAGGCATCAGACGCATCAAAAACACATATATGGCTATTAAACAAAGAAACAAACCCAAATAATTACTTTTGCAAATCTAAACCTAAATAGCATACTATCATATTCTATAGGTAGAAAAGAACAACCTTGTAAGTTACGTTACTTGAATTTACTCCACATCAAGGTAAGGTAACAGTCACACTTATACTAACAAAAGGAGAAACTATTTGCAGAATACAAGCAAAAGCTAATACACTGAAGGGCAAGTGAAAAATAAGGGAAGGGGGTGTTCCAGTAAAGAGACTAAAAAGAGTATATAGGAAATCCATTTTTATGCAAGTTCTATGATGAGAAGGCATTCCATTTTTAAAATCTAGAGCTCTGCCTAATTTCAAAGATTCCTGCTTCCTAAAAAAAGACATATTAAGAATCACCTGGAAAGGATGGTGGTATACGTGTGTCTGTGTGTGTGAGTGTGAGCATGTGTTTGTTTTATATCACAGCAGTATTCCTATTCCACTCTTACTTGGTTTAAGAATCACTATTACTGATGGAAGAAGGTCAGAGCCTTCAGGTGTATTGTGACTAATAATAATGTTAATAATAATGAGTAAATAAATTCATAACTAGTTCCCAGAATATAACAGTTCTAGAAAAAGCCATAATTGACTAAACCTCAAAATTCCAAAAGCGGGATAATGAAAGAAGATGAAGTAGAACAAGATCTAATGGGAGGATCACCAGGATATGTAAAGGGAAGAATACAACTATCTCCTAATTAACAGTAAGTTTTAAGACAGAGGAACAGAAAATGGGTAGACAATCTGAAATACAAAATGCCGCCAATCTGCAGTCTCCAATTATGGAAAGTGAACAAGAGTAAAAAGAGACTCTGGGACTAAGCAACTAAATCTAAATTGGTCAAACTGAACTTCCGGCCAATTTCTGATAGGACAGATCACCTAAGAGAAAATCACAATGAAAAAGAACCCTTGGAGAAAAAACAAAACTAAAGTAAGAGAGGTCTGCTTTTAGAAGTGCCGCCAAACAGGCTTGCCAGAAGAATGTTAGGCTAGAATCAGAGCCTATAATTCTTCTGTGGAAGTCCCTGTCCTGGCTTAGAGATCAATTCTTAACATTTCTACCTAGCTCCATTTGGAATTTCATTTGACTGAGTGTTTTCAATCCTGGCTGTAAAATTAAAATAACCTGCGTAACACTTAAAAAATACCAGCGTCTAGGTACTGCCTCCCAGAGATTCTGTTGAACTGCTCTAGGGTTGGGCCCAAGCACTGAAAATATTTTCCTCATATGGTATTAATGTGGCACTAGGAGCCCTGGTGACGCAGTGGTTAAGCGCCCAGCTATTAACCAAAAGGTTGGCAGTTTTAACCCACCAGCTGCTCCCTGGGAGAAAGATGTGGCAATCTGCTTCCATAAAGATTTATTGCCTTGGAAACCCGATGGGGTGGTTCTACTCTGCCCCATACAGGACCCTAAAGGTCACTGAGTCAAAATCGACTAGTGACAGCAATGGGTTTGGTTTGGGGTTTAATATGGTACTACTAATCATGCAGCCGAGCCCTGATAGCACAGTGGTTAAGAGTTCGGCTGCTAACCAAGAGGTCCGGTGGTTCAAATCCATCAGCTGCTCCTTGGAAACCCCATGGGGCAGTTCTACTCTGTACTATAGGGTCCGACTATGAGTCAGAATCGATTTGACAGCAATGGGTTTGGGTTTGGTTTTTAATCACGCAGCCAGGGTTGAGAACATCAAGCCTCAAAATACTAAGCAGTTAGTGGCTGCTTCATTAGCAGCACACCACTGACCTCTATAGGTGAGGCTGTTAGAAACCAATATAAAAGCAGCAGCAACAGTCTAGGGGCCTTTCTGAAATGATTACTGAACTAACCTGAGTTCCGCCTCCCAAACAACCACAGAATTCTAGTCCTGGCCGTGTTTTAAAGGGGAGTCTGGGTCAAATTCTACTACTCCTAGCAACACTATTCTTCCTGGAAGGTAAAAGAAAGACCTTTAACAAAACAATCTCAAGAGTTTCCTGCCGTCCCTCAATTTGGGGCAGGGAAGAGTTCTCTTTCCAGGAGAGAGTTTACTACTAAGTCAAGAGAAAAAGGTATCTGGGTTTATCAGAAGCTAACAGTACAAACATCAAGCTGACGAACATTTCACAGAGGTCACAGGTATCCTATACCCTTATTATGCAAAGTGTGGTCCATGTTAGAAATGCAGACTCCCAGGCCCTACCATAAACCAACTGAATCAGAATCTCTTGAACAGGATCTCTAGGAGATTCATAGCACGTATGTTTGAGAAGCAATGCTCAAAGGTAAGTTTTCAATGAAGAAATGTCACTATCTACACAGATTAAGTGCCAACTTTGAAAATTTCCTCTTTAGATAATTTGCACAAGAACAATAAAAGCATTTAAAGAAATGGCAAAGTCCACTGCTGTCTTAGAAACGAAATCTTCCACACAGTCAGATTTAGGCCGTCCTTGTGATGTTCTACTAAAAAGAATCTTGGTTCTCTGAGTAAATCCATATTTAACCACATACAAATCCAAAGTAAAAACAAGGGCTTTTACTCCTCATTTTGATTTCTGGGATATACCTATATTCCAGAATATGCTGAAGAAAACTGCATGTAAACAGTTCTGGGGCTATAAAGACCAAAGATACTATTTATTTTTATTTTTTTATTTACTTCAGGTGAAGGCTTACAGAACAAATAGTTTCTCATGAAACAGTAGTACACGTGTTGTTTTATGACATTGGTTAACAACCCCACAACATATCAACCCAAGGATACTAATTTAAATCCCAAAGTCAGAAAAGCTAAAATTAGAGTTACACAGCAATATAACGGGGTCTACATAACCAAGACTACATAATATTTAGAAACTCAACTGGAAAAACGACTCATTCCCCACCCTAAAAAAAAAAGAAAAAGAAAAGAAGCCAATGTGCTACATTGGCTACTACAATCCAAGCAAGTTTTAACAGCTTTTTTATCTAAAGTATACTTTCAGGAATTCTAACAGATGACCAGGTAGCTACATAAAATATATGGACAAAACTTAACAGATCCTGGGGGTTAGCAAGAGCTAATAAAAAAAATCAAATGGAAATAACATTTTTTCTTTCCTTCCATGCGACAGTAGGTCAAGAAACAAGAGTGTAGAATCCCAGGCCTCACAACATCAAAACGCAGGGCCTCTTTCTCCCCTCCATATCTCCAGTTTAATTTCTTTGGCATTTTTAGGTTCAACGAGTCCACTTGTAGTAAGTCACCAGGGAAAGTAATAAGTAGGGTTGTTAAGGCATAAACTTGAGGATAATGTAAATATTCAACTTGTGGGTGCTGTGTCAACAGAATAGGGAGAGCTATTTTGTTTATACATATGTTTATAAGGGATTCCTGGGAATCTCCATGAATATTTAAAATATTCATTTGTTAGTCTTCTAAGTCTATAAGGAGGCTATGCAAAAATGTGGAATGATCATATAGAAAGCTATTCTGCTTATCATGATCAGCCAACTCCATTCATTAAAGATATGAACATCAAAAGCTAATGCTTCTATTCCCAAGAAAGACAACAAGAGTGTTCATTTGTGTCAGTATAAGCTGGAGTCCAGAGCTCAGTCTGTGTATAGACTCTGGAAGCAGTGACTTTCAATTAGTAAAACGCACAATCCACAGAGATGTGACTACAGTCCTATTTCCTTAGACTCTCTGCCAGGTAAGAAATAAATGCACCTATACTAGCTGGCATGAACCCCAGACACAATACTGCTCATAAAGTAGAAGAGAAATGCCAGTGTATGCAGCAGAGTGATGTTATTTTGTTTATGTGATCTCCGAAAATATATATTTTCGTATCTATGGCATCTGCCTTCAAACGTCTGATGTTGGGAAATAAATAGTTTTGGGGGCATCTTTATAGTCATCAGGCTGACAAACATCTTATTTGTGTCTAGCTAGAAGTGTCTAATTCCACTGTAATAAGTACCTACTTTGCAGGGAGCCATGTGATGATGAGATCTGTTATTTTTCTGACCTTTTTCTCCACAAACGAAAGGTCATCTTCCTATCGCTCATTTAACTTGCATACCAACAAAAGATAATCTAGGTTCCCACTGGTAGCACATGTTCACAAATACTATGGACTTTGCAGCCTTTTAGTATTAGAATCCTGGAAGCTAATTAAATTGGAAGTAAGACTGGGGAGTGAGAGGGAAGTGGACAAGGGGAAAAAAAGAACCAATCAAGCAGTCTTCCCCACTGCAATAAAGGCACATTTTATACACAAAGGGTTCAAATGGTTGCCTCAAAACCTTTTGGAATGAGACAAGGCATGAGCCAGTAAAATGTACAAAGGGCAAAGGCTTGAGAGCCTCAACACAGGATAATTTCTATGAGGTCACTTTAATGCTGTTCAGGTCAAAAGGACAATTCCAGGGGCTATCCAGAGTTAAGAAGCAGGAGCAGTAACAAGCTCTGGAAAGGATACTAAACATCATGATCGCTGAACAATAGGCTGGTTAAACACAAAAAGTTCTACTTAGAGGCAGGGCAACAAAATAATCCTGTATGCTTGCAGGTATATCCCCTACCAATGATGAAGAATATTATAATTAACTCTCTAAAGACAAACAACACTGTCTTTTATCAAAGGACACTACCGCTCACCAAAAGTTCTAGTTCTGGAAAGCTGAATAAAGTTCTCTAGCATATAAAAAACTAAAAGTAACCACAAGAAAGGGGGAAGAAGGATGCTTACCAGACTATCCAGTCCTCCACCCAAGAGGTCCACTGCTCCCATCTGCATGGAGGATACCTGTGGCACATTGACTGGGGGACCAAGGTCAAGGTTCAAAAGGTCCCCCAGAAGGTCACCTTGAGAAGGTATAACCTGAGGCTGTTCCAGGTTGGTTGCAGTGGTGGTGCCAACAGGGCTGTCACCCGCATCAGTGCTGCAGTCACACACAAAGAGGACAGAGAAAAGTCAGTATCACCTAGGACATAATAAAATATATAATTATAAAACACAGAAGGAAAGAAACCTCTTATTTCATAACCATTTGTTCATGTACATGAAAAGAGATGACAGCTACTCTTGGCTTTATCAAAGTACAGTTAATAAAATGAAAATAAACATATACTATGTAGCCTAGTCAGTTAATTTTAATTGAGCACCTACTCTATGGGACAGCAGTGTAATGGGAAGTCTGGGGAAATACAGAAGAAACCAGAAATAAGGTTCCTGCCTCAAACAGCTTACATTCTAACAAAGAGTCGGCATTCACTGAGGATCACAGTCTCATGGGACGACTCAGTCAACTGGCATAAAATGGTACACAAAGTTCATGTTCTGTATCCTAGTGAAGTGAATAGCATCTGGGGTCTTAAAAGCTTGCAAGGGGCCATCTAAGATACGACTATTGGTCTCTACTTGTCAGGAGAAAAAGACCAAGAAGATAACAAAAATCTCAAAGAAGAAACAAGTCTACAAGGCTGACAGGCTACACAAGCCATGACCTCAACTACCCTGAGACCAGAAGAACTAGATGGTGCCTGGCTACCACCACTGATCGATCTGACTGGGGTCATGATAGACAATCCCAGTTAGAATGGGAGAAAAATGCAGAACAAAACTCAAACTCTTAAAAAAAAGCCAGACCAACTGGACTACCTGAGACCATCAGCCTGAGACACTCTTTAAACCTTGAATCAAAACTATTCCCTGAGATCACCTCTTAGAAGAAAAGCAGAGTGACACACAAAATAAAGGATATTATCCAACAGATCAGTTTTCTACTAAAAAACCATCTGTTGGAGTCCAAAAGGTCAACATTTAACCCAAAGCAAAGATGAAAGACAGCAGGGAAACTAGAGTACTAGAAATGGAACAACCAGAACACAAATAAAGAGAATGTTAACACAATGTGAAAAATGTAACTAACGTCACTGATCTATCTGTGTGGAAACTGTCAAACAGAAACCTAACTTGCTGTGGAAACTTTCATCAAAAATACAATAAAATATGATTATTAAAAAAAAAAGTCAGCATTCACAAAACAACTGAAAAGCACATTCATTGTATAACAGCACAAAATGGTATTCTGAGAGTGTCTGCATATTGACAAGATAGAGCAAAGAAGCAAAACAAACCAGGTAGGGTTGATTCTAAAAGCTCGAGAAGAATGGTGTTATAACTAGAGTTTGAGGAGAAAACAGCAGTTACCAGAACTACCAGAGTGAGACCTTCCAAAGAGGAAGGGATGGTTTGCGCAAAGGCACTGAAATTAAAATTAATGATTTGGCTTTAGGGGTGGCAAAAAAAAAAAAAAATATATATATATATATATATATATATATATATATATATATATACACACACATAGGCAGAGCCGAGATTGGAATCGGTTAAGATTTGGAAGAGAAGATGGAGGAAACAGAACTTAGAAAATCAGTCTGGGGAGCTAATTTTTGATATGATAAGGCAATACAGATCACATTTACTTCCTGAACAAAGAATTTAAAACTAACATTATTCTAGCAGCTATGTGTATAACACACTGAAGTTGAGAGAATGGACACAAAGATCAGCTAAGAGTAATCTAAACTATCACCTACACATGAGGTAACAAAAGCCCAAATAGCCATGAAAAGTAAAAAAAGTATGAGTCCCAAGAGATATTAAAAAGATTAGGCAGGAGCAATAAATGGCACTGGGTCAACTGGATAGCTGTATGGAAAAAAATGAACCTTGCCCCTATACCTCACAACATAAACAAAAACTTAAAGATGAATTAGACCTAAAGATGAAAGGTAAAACCTAAGTGAAACCCTAGGGAAGCATCTTTATGACCTTTGAGTAGATAAAGGTTCTACAAAAAGCATTAACTATAAAAGAAAAAAAAAAAACGGATAAACTAGGCTTCATTAAAATTAAGAAAGTCTCTTCTTCAAAAGATACTGATAGGAGAGGCTGGGAAAAGGTATTCTCCAAAGACTGAGAGAAGAAATTCATAACATATATATCTGACAAAGGACTTGTACCCAAGTTACATAAAGAACTCCTATCAGTCAGAAAAAGATAACTCAATAAAGATAAAGGCTTGAACAGGCATGTCATAAAAGAAGATATACTAACAGTCTGTAAACATGAAAAGGTACTCTTCACCATTACTTATCAGGAGAATACAAATTAAAACTATAATGAGACACCATTACATTCCAACCAGAATGGCTAAAATTAAAATGACTGACAATACCAAGTGTTGCTGAGGATGTGGATCATCTGGAACTCTTATACACTGCTGGCAAAAGTGTACATACATACAAGTGTACATAGGTACAATCACTTTGGAAAACTGGCAGTTATCTCCTATAGCTAAATACAGATCTATTCTATGACCCAGGCAATTCCACTCCTAGGTATATGCCCAAGAGAAATGAGTATGTAAGTTTACCAAAAGACAATACAAGAATATTCACAGCAGCTTTATTCATAACAGCTCCAAAATGGAAACAATTGAAAGGTATAAGATATAAAGAAATTGCTGCATATTCATACAATAGAAAACTACACATCAATTAAAAAAAGAACTACTGACAGCATAAAGTAGATTAATCTCACAGATAATGCTGAGTGAAAGAAGCCAGACGCAAAAGAATATACACTATACGGTTCTATTTATATGATGCTCAAGAACAGGCAAAACTAATCTATAATGATAGAAATCAGAACAGTGGTTACTCTATAGAGTGGTTTTTGACAGCAAAAGGGCATGAGGAACCATCTAGGGTGGTGGAAACATTCTACATCTGAGCAGGGTGGTAGTTATACGAATCTATACATATGTAAAAATTCATCAAGCTAGACACTAACCATTAATGCTAGATTATTATAAATTGTACATCAATTTAAAAAAGTAAAAAAAAAATTTTTTTTCTCACAAAGAAAATCCCAGGCTCAGGTAGCTTCACTAAATTCTTCTACACATTTAAGGAAAAAGTAACAATATCTTACATAAACTCTAAAAGAGACTACAGAATGGCAACTGGGAAAATTTGAAGGTTTTCATACTGCTTACTGAATGATATCCAAGAATTATTTCCAATTTTGTTAGACTTACTATATTGTGATTATTTTTTTCAGAAGTCCTTATCTGTTAGGGATACCAATGTAAGGTACTTATGGGTGAAACAATATGATGACTGGGATTTGATTTAAAATACTCCAAACCGCTATGATAAATAAAACAAGACTGACAAAATCCTGATGATCGCTGAAGTTGAATGTGGATACATGTGAGTTCATTATACCATTCTATCTTCCATGGTTTTTAAGATTTATATAATAAAAAGTAATATATCACAAAAAATTCAATTAATAAACAAGTGTTTTCCTAAAAACAAAACAAAACAAAAAAAAAACTAAGTAGGTTTCTACACTTGAACACAGAGGAAAGCATAGAGAAATTTAGTAGCAGAAGACTAGCAATGCTCCTAATAATCATAGGGGAAATCTGGAGGGATGAGAGGAAAAATAGCATGCTCATTTCTCAATTCTGTTAAGTTTCAAGTAAGACAAACAAATAGAGAACTCCAAAAGACAGCTAAAGCTGGTAGTCAGAGCTAGAGAAGCAGACTTGGGAAGAAGTTCATATATACATCTCAGGTAAAATCACCAGAGCAACGGGGGAGGAGAGGGAGGTAGTGCTAAGGGCAGGGGATCTAGAATCAGAAAACTGACATCAAGTGTTGGCTCCAAATTACTAGTTGCATACTGGTGACAACTTCTCTGAGACCAAGCTTCCTATCAATAAAATGTTAGTAATATCACCAAAACACCACATTATATTATAATAAGGATCAAATGAGAACATGGTATAAACTGCAAAGCCCTGTAATATATCAGTGGTAGCTGTGGTTAGTAGGTAAGTTCCCTAAGGGAATACACAGAGAAGCACAGGTAATAGAAGATTCAGACTGAGCCCTGTGGTACAACCGAGATTAATGATTACAGAAGAGAATGAACATGGAACTGCAAAGATTAGAGAGAGAAAAACAATCTAAGAAAAATGACTTGGAAGGAAAAAGCATCAAAGAAGCCAAGATGAGAAGTATCTAGATGGGGAGCCAAATATAATGAAGTCAAAAGGGGACGTAATTTCATATACACCTGGCAAGAAATATATGAAACGTCCATAAACGGTGTTCTCCACCCATGAAATACCATCTTCTTCTGACATGTGCCTTTTAGAAAATGTGACAGAACACATGGATTTCTTAGTACCTCTAAATAGAAGGCAGAATAGGTAACAATGCACATATTTTCTTTCACTATAATGGAAAGGGAAGAGAAATATGAGAAGATAAAGTGAGTTAGATAAAAAGAGGTAAATGATCCTGTAGCTTTTATAATAACCTGGTAAATCATTACTATGCATTCTTTCTAAATGGAATATATAAGAAAATTAATATGAAAGTTTTTCCCATTATGAACTCATGGGAAATAACTACCTAAACTCTCATCCAAGCAGTATTTTTAAAACATGAGATTTTCCTAAATTAGATAACTATTTACCACCTCATCCCCATAGAGCAGTTGATTAAGCATATGCATAGTAAGCAATATACAAGTAAAAAGGACTTTTTTCCAATTGATTTTAAAAGATCTACTGAGATCTTTTAAACCTCTAGAAGAGGCTTTAGTTCTTGTCAGAGGCATAGTACTTATTAACCTGATGTTGCAGAAGAGAGCTAGGTAACATCAGTACTATTACAGCCACACCATTAACAGCCATGTATCATCCCCATTTATATTAAAGGGAATTTTTCTGCATTTGTGTTTTTTTAAAAACAAGCATAAAAGACAAGCACAAATGGACAAAAATGAGATTACCCAAAAAGGAACCACATAAGGAACTGGGATGGTAAAAACAAATTAAAGGCTATTAATCAGATAAAGATCTTATATAAGAGATTTTTTTTTTTTTTTAAGTTTAAATACTGGTTCTCTTTGCTTGTGTTCTAGGGAGGGGTTGTTTTTATTTGCTGGTTTGTTTAATTTCCCCCCTTCCATTTGAGGATCAAAAGTTATCAAGAAAAAACTAAAGATTAAGTGACACATAAATATGGTTGCAGAGGCAAATTACAACAGAAAACCCACCTATATCAAAACTTGAAGCACAGTCTGGGAGATACACTTAGAAGTTAAACAGTCATATCTAGAGAGTGTTAAATTTGCTTGCCTACATGGAAGAACACTGTACTTATTACAAAGCCTTATCCTTACGAAGTCACAAATCTCCTTTGGGTTAAAATCACAGCACCTGCCCTAAAACTAAAGATGCAACAAAATTAAAGGCTAATGAAAGATTTACCATCATTTTCTTGGTGTTGCCCTTTCCTTTTTATTTATCTGTGTTCACAGTCTGTTTAAAGAGTCCAAGATGCTGACTATGCCATGTGTAAAGCAATAAATCCTATGCAGTGGTCACTCATGAACCACTTAAATAGGAACATAAATTAGACAATGGTACAAGACACCCATAATTGGAAGCCCAATTACTCTAACCACCCTGGGATAATTTCTACTTAGATTAAGGTTTATTATGATTAACGAGGAAAGGCAATTCTGAAAAGACTCCAATACTCATTTTAAGAGTTTATTAGAGTACTACTCCTCCCTAATTAAAAGTGTACGACAACTACAGAGCAAGAGTTCCTTGTTATCTGAGAGTCTGTTTATAACACAATTTCCCTTCTGTATGATCATTTTAATTTGGTAAAAAAGGTATAGGTGACCGCCCTGACAGGGAACACAAGAGAGAGTCCCTGATGCAGCAGGAGAAAGGTGGGGTGCAGAATTCAAATTCTAGTAAAAGGACCAGACTTAATGGTCTGACTGAGACTGGAGGAACCCCGGAAAGCATGGTCCCTGGATTCTCTATCAGCCCAGAACTAAAACAATTTCCGAGGCCAACTCTTCAGACAAAGATTGGACTGGACTGTCGGACATAAAATGATACATGTGAAGAGTGTGCTTCTTAGATCAAGTAGATACATGAGACTAAATCGGCAGCTTCTGTCCAGAGGTGAGATGAGAAGGCAGAGAGGGTTAGGAGCTGGCTGAATGGACATGGGAAATCAGGGGTGGAAAGGAGGAGTGTGTTGTCACAGTATAGGGAGAGCAATTAGGCTTACTTAACAATGTATGGATAAATTTCTGTATAAGAAACTAACTTGAAATGTAAACTTTCACTTAAACGACAATAATAAGCAAGCAAACAAAAAGTGCCTCAGAAGAAAGGCCTGGCGATGTGCTTCCAAAAGATCACAGCCATGGAGAACCCTGGGGAGCGCAGTTCTACTCTGAAACACTAGGGGTCCTCATGAGTTGGAATCTGCTCAAGGCAACTGGTTTGGTTTGGTTAATTAGTTATGTAGAACTGAAGTACACAATGGCATTATCTCTGAAATCACCCTTCGGGCAAATGTGAGGATCATTTTATAAGAGGGAAGGAAGTTTTGAAATTCAAGAGGACGACAGTTCAGGAAACAACACAAGCAGAGCCTGTGAAGTCCCAGTTGCAGTGGTTAAGTGCTTTGCTGCTAAGAAAGGCCGACAGTTGGAGCCCATCAGGTGCTCCTAGAGAGAAAGATGTGGCAGCCTGCTCCAGTAAAGATTTACGGCCTTGGAAACACTATGAGACAGTTGTAGTCTGTCCTATAGGGTCTCTATGAGTGGGAATTGACTGCACACAATCACAACAATATGTTATGCACACATACAAAATCAAGACTACACTTTATATACTATATACGCTGCTTTTTCACATTACAGCGTGAGAATTTGTCCATCTTTAAAAGTGGTTTCAGTGACTGAGCAATTGAGGTGAGAAACCGATTTAATTCTCCTGGAACCCAAATTTCTGGGTCCATGGAGTTGGGTGGCCCACCCAGGCCATTTCCCCCTAGGTGTCCTTCTGAACCTTGAGGGAACTGGTTTTCCTGGAGTCACTGTAGGTCAAACAATAGCCTAATAAGCAGCTTAGTGGAGATCATTTTGCCTCAGGCCTTGGGTTCTTTTGAAGAATTTTCTTTGTGCAGCCAGTTTTGAGAAGCAGGAGCTCCAGGGTCTGACTAGAAGCCGTCCTTTAGGATATAGGACTCTGTTTTAATGACTTAATGACTGTTTTTACAACTGACTGACCCTGAAGTCCTCCATGTGCTCAGGAATATTTACAATGACCCTCAGGAAGCTACCCTGCTGGGACCCCACATCTGCTTTCACTATCCCCTCTTCAGCGCACCTTCCCCATACCTTCAGGCTGATGCTGCTGCTTTGAATTATATATACTCACAATAAATATATTTGGTTACATTAAAAAAAAAAAAAAAAGGTACAGGTAACTGAAGAACTCAGTCCACATGCAATCTAGGGTGCTTTGACAAAACATTCCTGCAAATATTATTTCATTATCAGCTTTACGGCATGAGAAGTATCTGCAAACATTACCCATAAGCTTCAACCAAAGTTAGAGGATAAAGATAAGTAAACCTACATATATAGGCTTTCTTTCTAAGTTTTCAACTCTAGGAATATTTCTAACCTCAATCTTACTGGAAACTTAACCAACTTTCAGACTTTATCAATTTAGAAAGGTGGTCTCCAAGTCATGATTTTATCTACTCCCATACTTACGCACACACACATTGTGTGGTCACCGGTATTTAGAGGGAGGCCTCAGGGCAGTACAGTAGTAGGTTTGCAGAATGCATAGCAAGTTCTTCTCCAGGCTATAAAAGCATGAGGAAGACCAACTCTGTCTATACAAGGAGTAACTTTTCATTCAAACCTAGTTCACCTGCTCACCTCCCATGATGAATTGGCAAGTGTTTGCGATGGATTCCATGACTTCCTTCTACAAAAGCATTGGGAGGCTTATGGTACACAGAGGCCAAAGAACCAATGTGGCAGATTAGTTCGTCCAGCAGAGTTGGCTCAATAAGGTCTGTTTCCTCAGAGATTAGTGGTTTCTCAGACAAGACAACTTCTTTGGCTGTGACAGGGTCCGTTGAGAGAAGGCGCCAATAAATATAGCCCCGGTCTCGAAGGTCAGGGTTATCAGAATCCTAATGCAAAGGCAAAGTCAAGAAGGTTTAGATGGAACTGTTCGCCATACAGAAACCTAAACTACTGGAATTCTTGTCAAGGCAATGCTGTAGTAACTTATGCAGAGTTGACCATTAAGAAGATAGCTCAATATAATTTTAATACAGTGATAATTCTATAGTCTCTAAAGTTTCAAGGAATTTAAATACAAATTCAGATGAGTTAGTCCTAAGATTCAAATTCAAACTTGAGTTGGAAAAGGGAAAATAGACAGATTTAGTCTGGGCAAAGTCAACTGCCTAAGATGACCCTGGAACATAAAAATGACGTTTTTAACTGCTGTTAAATATTAGCGCAATTATTCATAACATATATTATATATATGTCACCCCTACCTTCTTTCTTCATTCAAATATTTATTGATTATATCCTATGGGAGACACTGGCTAGGCCCTGGAAATAAAGAGGTAAAACAACACATACTGCCTAAATTTAAGGAGCTCACAGAATATCAATTGTTACAATATAATAAAAGAGGCTGTTGTTTTTAGGTGCTGTCCAGTCGATTTTCATTCACAACAACCCATGTGACAGAGAACTGCCCCATAAGGTTTTCTTGGCTGCGGTGTTTAAGGAAGAAGATCGTCAATCTTTCTTCTGCTGAGGCGCTAGGTGGGTTCAAACTGTCAACCTTTCAGTTAGCAGCTGAGTGCTTAACCGTTTGTATTGCCAGGGCTCCTTGTACGAGAGGCACTATTATCTAAATAATCAGAAACTGTTAAAGACAGAACTTAAGTGCTTCCAAAAGGGGGTGACATTTGAGCTTGGTAGTCTTGCTTTTTGTTGTAGTGGTTTAAATAATTTTAATCATGCTGACAGTCAAAAATAATTACAACTGCCACACTACAATTTAGATGTGTGTAATATAAAAATAAATCTCTTCCTATCTTCCAATCCCTCCCCACCTCAATCCTCCATCCCAAAAGTAGCCATTGTTAACAGCGTGGCATCCAGACAGCTTCCACGTACACACGTATTTATTTTATACGACACCAGTTTCATACTATACATACTGTTATGCAAGCTGCTTTCCACACTGGCACATACAGCTATAGTTTGTTTCTGTATTTGCACCACTGCACCATTTACTAGTGCTCTATGGTGGATATTTAGATTGTTGCCTCCTTCTTCGTGCTCTCCTACCTTTTATTTGTTTATTTATGATTATCACAAAGTGAAAATAAACATCCTGGTATTTAGCTCTTTGAGTACATCTATATGGCAGCACTTTTTGTACCTGAATCTTTCCAGGGCATCATGTTATGAAAGGTAACAGTAGTTCCTGCTTCAATTTCGTATTTAAAACACACACACACACAAATTATTTGCTTTAAATATGCCAACTTGAGGGCTTCCAAGTGAGTTTCTAAAGGAGTAGATAAATTGGTTCATGATTCAGCCATTTAAGGCATTTATCATTCAGCTCAATACCAGCAGTTACCCTGATGGCTTTTGACTACAGGATTTAAAATTCTTTTTTTTTGGTCCCCTTTAGTCATATATTGCTTAATTTGCACTCAACGTGGATTACTGGTTACAGACAAAAAGCATAAAGAACACTGCAATACAGCAAGTTAAAAGAGTTTAAAATGGTAACCAAGATAATCTATCACATTCACAGACTGCATACAGAAATGCATATACACACACACCTACATACACCTCCTCCTCACTTATTATCTCTTTATCCAATATTTCACATTTATGACAATAGCAAAAGATCTACCATCCGAGTATTTTCCACATTAACAACGTACATAATGAATGTCGAGGTGCAAGGCAAGAGCAACACTGGCTATGATGGTTAAGGTTATATGTCAACTTGGCTGGGCTATGATTCTCAGCGGTTTGGCAGTTATGTAATCATGTAGTCATCCTCCAGTTTGTGATCTGATGTGATCATCCTCCATTTTCACATAACACCGATTTCACATAATGACTTGCTCTTTGGAAACTAACCATGTCAATAAGTGAGGAGAGGATGTACACATTCACACACACACACACATACACATATATATCATATCAAAAATGTTTCTAGTATTTGAAATGCCAGGGTTAAAATAAAAGAGTGATAATAATACCCAATTTTGTTTTGTTTTGTTTTTTAGGGGGGTAATTTGCTCCTGAGTGTTTATAAATAGTCTGAAATCTTCTCACTTAGCTCTTCACTTGCAAACAAATCTTCAGCATTATTAAAAAAAAAGTTCGTTTTTCAAAAGAGCAAAATATGGGTTTTTCAAAATACAAGGTCAGGAAAGTAATTTTTTCCCTCTTTTTTTAAAGATACAGTTTCAAAGTTAAATTGTAACCTATACATTTTTCCCCTAAAGCACATATCATTTAAAATCTGTAGACAAATTATGCTTTTTATTACAAAATTAAAATGAACATTGCACATCACTTACTAGTTGGAAAAATTCAGTTTGTCTTTATAGATTAGTAACATCGTGGAAGACATTCAAATGATATTATAATACATTTCATAATATACTAATCAAAAGAAAATATTTTATACTTCAAATTATTTGTCTCATACATCATGCAAATATTTAACCAAATGACCCCTCAAAAATTCCTATGGGTATTCATAAAATTATGTTTCTGTAAAAGAAGTTTATGAGCCCCCTGCCCCTCAAATTCAAAACTGCAATAGGGTAAATTGCTGGAGAAAGAATTACTGCATCAAAGGGTACACACATTTTAAATCTTAATAAAAGACTGACTTAAAAATATACTCCTATGAGAAACAAGTGCAAAATTTTCAAGACTGAAGTCAAGAGTAGGAAAGGATCTCCTATTGCTCCAGCTCTGCTGTTCTAAAGACTGGTGCATTAGGCCTACTGTGAGCTGGTCTTCACTGTTTCATTACTCAGATGGAACCTTAATAAATCAGGCCCAGTAAAGATTTGTGACAAATAAGAAAAGAGAAGAGCTGAGCTGCTAACCAAAAGGTCAACAGTTCAAATCCACCAGCCGCTCCTTGGAAACCCTATGAGGCAGTTCTACTCTGTCCTATGAGGTCACTATGAGTCAGAATTGACTCGACGGCAATGGATTTAGTTTTTTTTTTTATTGTTTGGTGACTGAAAATTTGGTTTTGGATCTACTATATTGCTAGCCCATAGGCCTTCCTCCCAATCTTGAGCTTCCAAAACAATCCTCACTAGGTAAGCTCTAAAATAGTAGTTCTTAAACTGTAACATGTATCACCATTTTAACATACCAGGAAAGCTATTAAAAGTGCAGTTGCAGGGCCCTACCCACAGAGATCCTGAATCATTATGTTAGAAGCAGGGCCCAGGAATCTGTATTTTTAACAAGCAGCCCAGGTGATTTTGATAATGGTGGTCCCTAGTTAACAGGTAGAAAAACTAAGATGAAGATCTCTCTTCTGTGCAGCAGGAATAATCACTAAGGTCTGGATAATTCTGTCCAGAAACAGAATCCCACCACCTAATTTAGATTAACATTATCCAGTAGATCACACTACTCTCAACTTAAATTGGTACTCAGCGACTATAAATATTAGATTCTTATTTCGCAAACCTGAGAAAATGTCCCAGGGAAAACGAAAAAGATTTACATATGTGTGTTTACTCTTGTATGGTAACTCCTTAGGTCTCACTAATTAACTGAACAGAAAAGGTTACGCCTAGAAAAATTGCTTATTAGTTATTTATAGCCAAATATGAAATAACCACCCACAAATATTTTAAAACTAGAAAGCTCACTCATATGTGCTAGCTCAGGCACAACAGTACTGGCAGGCAGAGAATGTACTTTCAAAGTTACTGTTAACCTTCAGACTAGAATAGTGGACAAGGGCAGGGAACCTGGTACCAGGCTACCTGGGTTTGAGTCCTGGCTCCCTCCTATACTCACTTCTCTGTGTCTCAATTTTCTCATCTATAAAATAGAAACAGTAACAGTATCAGCCCTTATCAGGCTGTTGTAAGGATTAACTGAGTTAATATGTAAACTACTTACCAGAACACATGACACATAGTAAGCATTATTAGATTCTATACTAGTCCCTGTACAGAAAGTCTAGAATCAGAAATGTCTGTTGGTTTATTTATATACCCCACCCTGTTCTAGAGAAGGATTTAATAAAGCTTACAAAAATGCATCTAAAGCTAGAGAGCATAAACTAAAACTAGAAGCAGAAAAATGCAAGCTACAACATATACACATTTACTTATGAGAGGTCCTTAAGTTTGATTCTAAGATTTTGAAAAATCATTATGAAAAAGCAGCCCAGTCAGGTAAACCAGTCAGAGGGGCAGTCAATTATACACCAATGCACAGGAAAATCCAAAACTTCTTAGGAATTTAACTGGGCCGCATCATGAAGAAAACACGTAATGGAATAAACCATGACGCTGACAACAGATCCAAGTAGGACAGTTTCTCATGACAACCCTCAATACAGGTTGATGGTATTAGTGTAATTCAATAAAAGCAATTCTATTAAGCATCAAATACAATGCAGTCCAGGTACCCAGCTCTCTACTAACCTGGTTTGATTCCGGGGTGAATTTTAGGCTATCTGTAAGAATGGAGAGACCTGTATCTTTTAAGCAATTCTCCCTTAACACTTTATCTCAAAGTTTGATAAATACTGGGTAATAATGAGACTGAGTTTGAACTCTGACAAGAATCCAAAATACAGCTATCATATGCTGCCTGTTAAATACAGATACAAGGCCTTAGTAGACAATGGTGCTAGAGACAGGGTTGTGAACTTATGAAAACAGAGGACCCTGCCAAGGACACTTGCTTGACTATAATCTATACCCTATCTATTTGGAGGTGAGCAGAAAGAGCAAAGCCAAAATTTTCTTTTTAGAAAACTGTTTTGAATTCACTGTCACTGAGATACAAATGAGTGACCACACAAGGTCTAGAACACTCAGTTCAATAGTGATAATATTGAATAACCATTACCTTGATGGCTATGGAAATCGTTTTCCTTCAGGAAAAGGAAGCTGCCCAAGAGTAATTTAAAAAACACTTCAAAGAGCTCTTATAAATAAATCAAAAAGATATAAAATTAAAAGCAGGAAAGATGACAGCTCAGAACTAAGCAAAGTACTGTGAAAGAGTTTTAAATTTTGATAATATACTACTATAAAGAGATAAAAAAGAAAGAAAAAAGGTAAAGGGAATACATGACTCAGATTCCATGTGTAGACAAGCTTAAAGCCTGTTCTCAACTTCAATTAAGAACATTAATAAATCTTGATGGATTGATACTCATTCCACTACAGCTACACTAGAGAAATTATTTGTTTCTGTTGATCTAAAATGATGATCTGATCTCAAAGATTAGTTGCCAAGTTCCTGACATCAGAATCCATCTGAACCTCTTTTTTCTGACACCCTAAGGAGGACCAAAAATATCAAGTAATTCAAGGAAGCAACCTAAGCACTTTAAAATCATTTCCTGAAGATTGCTGAAATGGCAAATATTTTGTTACCTATAATTTACCACAATTTTAAAAAATGTGAAAAAAAAATATTTCCTTTAAGAAAAAGGTAACCACTCTAGAAGGTAGAACAATACATGAGTTCTTTGCTCCAACATCTCCCATCTGTAATGGCACCTATATCTGAAAGCTGAAATTAAGTAATCCTGAAAGAGGGACCATCAGACTCAATGTCATTTTCACATCAGTATGCCCTTCATTAAGTAGTTCCTGGGTGGTGCATATGGTAAATGCTCGCCTACTATGCGAAAGGTTGGTGGCTCAAACCCACTCAGGTATTTTGGAAGACAGGCCTGGTGATCTGCTTTCAAAAGGTCACAGCCTTGAAAACTCTGTGGAGCAGTTCTGCTCTGCACACATGGGGTCACCATGAGTCAGAACTGACCTGACGGCAACTAACAACAACATGCCCTTCACTAAGTCTAAATTCAATTTTCATGAATTATCATGAAAACTGGAGTCAGTCAGCTCATTTAAAAAGTCATACAACCCGTTACAATTCAATGGAATATGTATAAAAAGCATTGTTTTTATATCTTAACAAGATCTAAAGGCTATACCTCTTCCAACTGAAACCTCCCTAAATGAACCTTCCTGGGAAGGATTTCCTACAATTTAAAACGAGACAAGTCAACCCCTCACTTTGTCCAGATGTCTTACCTGGGTTGCCAAACTCAAGACCTGCTGGACTAGCTCCTGCGTTTCTGATGGTTTCTTAAGAAACAGCTTCACTATGGCAGTAAGCAGAGTGAGCTGCACCTAAACAGACATAATCTGAGTTACTGTGGGGTCCTTCTGATTTTGATTAAGAGACAAAGGTTAAAGTTCAGTCAATATCAACAATAGCACTCAAATGTATTCATCATCCGAAAACTCACTACCTGCCTGTCCTCAAATTGCATTTTTGGCACTAAAACAGCTTGTCTGTGTCCTGAGCCAGATGAACACCTGTACTTCTTAAAGTATATACTAACTGATGGATGTCAAACTGGTTCCTGATCAAGTCTTTTATTATTTACTTCCACCAAAAGATCCAATATTGGGGGAACTACGGAATCATCTATTATACTGGGGCAAGAACCAAGACAGTAGAATTATTTTAGATCAGTCAATCAGGAGTGGGCTGCTGGACAACAAGGAGGTAAGCAGCATCACCAAGGTCCTTGTTAGAAATGCATATGCTTAGGCCCCATGGCAGACCTACTGAGTCAGAAACTTTGGGGGTGGTGCCCAGCAGCCTGTGCTTTAACACACACTCCAGGTGTTTCTGATATTCACTGAAGTTTGAGGACCACTTGTGTAAGCTACGTAGGATTGTTCCACCAGGAATCCGTAGGACTGAAAAATGTCATCCCTTTGGGAAAAAAATAAGCATACTATATATAAACACACACACACATACTATATATAAATACACTCATACACATTCAAGAAACTGCCTAACCTTTACTTTCCCTGAAATCTTCTAAAGAGATCTAGGACATAGGATGTAGAAAAGAACTTACCTGGGTGCTTTCATCATGAAAACCCTCCAAGAAGCTCTCTAGTAACTCATCTGCATTGTCAATTCTTTCAGCATATTCTCCCACGATCCAAATCATAGCTGCTCGAGCATCTGGCTCATCAAGCGAGTCTAAGTTCTCACACAGAGTAGCAATGATACTTTCATACCTGAGATAACAAAATTGACTATGGTTACTGAAAGCAAAACTTAAAAACTGTATTTAACAGTGAAGCTAAAAGCAAAACTACAGACAAGGCACCCTAAATCAAACCACCAAATTTCTAAGGTGTTCAGTCAAGAGAATGTCCAAGCTTTTAAGCTAGAAAATTATAAATGTTTAAAATTCTTCAGTTACGTTTTAATTATTAGACTTTAAACCTTTATAAAAACTCATCAGATATTCTTTTTACAAAGGGAAAAAAAAAACCAAATCTGTGATGTAAGATTAATACCATCATCTTGTATTTATTAACAATCTTTCTTATAACTAGATCAGAGAAATTCCATTTTGTTTTTAGGAAAATAGAGTTAGACAAAAACAGTATCCAGACTACCAACAGTAACTCTGTCCCTTAATTCACGTATCTGTTTTTTTATAGAGATCTTTATATTCTTTCCTCCCAAGGTCCCTCATACTAATGACTTATTTCTCCCCAAGAAACAAGTAATTCAAATACTGATTTTTATAGGGCTAAATTCTCTCAGTTTTACCATGTTGAGTCCATATCCATGGCTAATATAGCTTAAAGCTATATTACATGCATGACATTATGTAATAATTTATGTACACTTAGTTGTCTGCTTTACTTCCTCTGAGTAAACCAGGCTCTTGACAGCTCTTTCTTAAAATTAAACTGTCACAAGTCCTTACTACCTTAAACCAGAAATGCATGCATTTCTCTACAAATCATATTGAGATACATACAACACTCCCGTTTTCTGGAAGTATGGTAAAAGTATACGGTTGTCTTTCTAAAAATACTTTTTCTAAAACTTTCACATATATGCTTACACAATGCTTCATAAACCATGACCTTGCTGAACTATTTCTACTAGTTTCTGAGCACACTTAATACTTTAGAGACTAATTAAAAGCTTCAGCAGAAGATATCTCTATGATTACAAAGCAAAATGAGATTTTGGGATACTTACAAGATCTGTTCCTATTTCACTCTTTCAGATTCTTTAATATTTGCTTTCAAACACAAACCTAAGAGTATTTTTGTTTCATAAACTAAGAGGCCTCAATTTGAAAAATTTATGGAGAGAAAATGTAGATTTTGCATATCTGTATGGGAACAGCTACAACATGTCAGAAAAGGCCTGAGACTGTAATAATTAACTGTTACATGTTCTGTAATTTCCCACAAAGTACCAGGTAATATGCAAAATGAACAGTGCAGCTGTCACCTTCCTGGCTTTAATGGCAGGGTAATGGTATAATTTACCATCCAAAGTGAGATATTTGTGAGAGTAAAAACGGGCATGATCAATAAATATGCCTGGATAAACTGGGATTATGCCAGAGGAAACCTAGAACACATAGTTACCCAATTTAATGGTAACTTTACCAAAGAGTCTGATTATGCTAATTTCAATATATGCCAATGGGCAGTACACAGTCAGATAGTTTTAATTCTTCTAAAAGTAATAGAGTGAAAAAATCAGGTTTTAATTCCTGACTACCTTGTATGGTTCTGATTTTTAACAAAATATCCTATTATGACCAGTTACATTAAAAAGAATAATCCTCCTTGGCCAGTTACAAAACGCCTTACTTAAAACACAGAAACAGAAATATTTGTACCTACTTATTGGGATACTTGCGGAAGATGTCCCGGATGACAACAATTGCCTCTTGGACCACGTAATTTACTTTAGTCTGGATGAGATCAAGCAATGTGCTTACACAGCGCTCTGCAGATTGCTGTGAAGAGGAACATAAAAAAACAAGAAATCAGATAATCTGTCCAATAATATTACCTTAAAAGAAAAACAACAACAATCAAAAACTCTGAAACATACACGTCCATCAACTAAACTAAAAGATTAGCCACTTAATTTGACCAAGATATACTACATGCTAGGCTATCTGATACAGATATACAGAAGTTCTAGATATGCTCCAAATTTTACTGATTACAAAATATACTGACAGATGAATCAGTTCCAATGAAAACAACCTTAGATATCTGGGAAAATAGAACTGAGAAGAGAGCATTATAGAATAAGCCAAGGTAGGAGGTTTCTAGCTGGAGTTCACAGGTAAGTGTTAAGCAGAAGGTGTCTTTAAACCTCTTGAAATGAAATGCCAGATTTTGTATGTGCATACGTAGTATGATCTGATTTTTGTAAAACATACACCTGTGTATGCAGGACTACATAAACAAGGATTTAAATCATGTACACCAAATCACTACACAATGCATCCCTGGGTAGGTGGACAGGGAGAGGGTGTTTTATTTCTGTTTAACTTATCTTAATTTATAATTTCACTGTGAACAAATACAGCTTTCCTAGTAGGAATAAAAGATTTTTTGTTTGTTTTTTAATTAAGGGATGAGACACAAATCGCTATCTTATCCTGATCTATAAAAATTAGAAATGATAAAAACTAAGGAACAGAAGACTAGGAAGTGAGGAACTTCTGATCCTCATGCCTTAACTTCTCTCAAGCAAATAAAATGACTTCATTTTACTTGGAAACTAAGAAGGGCCAGGGGTTTATCTCCTGTTATATAAATAGGCAAAAATTACTGGAGGACAAAATATTACTATGGGGTTGACTTTTCAGTGGTATCAACAACTTATTGCTTAATCTTTAAACTAATCAACTTAATGTAACAAAATTATAAAACTTTTCACCTCCGTATTATTTTATGGCAACTAGAAACATCTGTATTTACAGTCATGATAAAAATATCAACTCCAATAAACTCTTAAAGACATGTAAACTTCTAGTAATAAGCCCTGTTCTCTTAGCTTAGCATTAAATTAAAATTTATTTTTTCATTTGTCACATCTTTTGAAACCAACTACACATTATAAAAGGGTAAGGTGCCCTGAAAGAAAGCAGCAGCTCAATTTAGAAGCTATATAGAAAGTCTATTACAATTCCCTTGCTGGTTCTTTCTCTTATCCCATGGGTAGGTTAGTTAAGAATAGGCAATCACTGCCCACCCCTTGCCCCAACAGCTATGTTTGATCTAGGCAACTCTTTAAAAGTGATAAACCTGCATGGCTGAAATAATTCTAGGAAAAGCTCTAAGGCAAATCCAGGCAACGTGGGATACGAGAGCACTAGATAAAAGGCAAGATTCTTGAAGGCTGAAATTGTTTCCAGTGAAAAGCACAAATGCTACCAAAATCTGTCCAAGACTGTCTTGGTTGATAGTACGGAGGTGATTATACCTTGATAAAAATGTATGTGAAATGCACACCTATGTTCATGTCAGCATTGTTCACAACAGCAAAAAGATGGAAACAACTTAGATGCCCATCAGCAGATGAATGTACAAACAAACTATGGTACATACACACAACGGAGTCGTATGCAATGAGAAAGAACAATGATGAATCTGTGAAGCATCTCATAACATGGATGAAACTGGAGGACATTATGCTGAGTGAAATAAGTCAATCACAAAAAGACAAATACTGTACGAGACCTCTATTGTAAAAACCCATGAGAAAGTTTACATACAAAAAGCAACAATCTTTGTTGGTTACCAGGGATGGGAGGGGTGGGGGGGAAATACTAAATAGGCAATAGATAAGTGGTATCTTGGGTGAAGGGTAAGACAGTACACAATACTGGGGAAACCAGCACAACTTGTACAAGGAAAGGTCATGGAAGCTCCATACACACATTCAAACTCCTGGAGGGACTGAATTGCTGGGCGGAGGGCTGTTGGGATCATGGTCTTGGGGAACACTAGCTCAATTGGCGTAACACAGTTTATAAAGACAATGTTCTTAAAAGCCTGTGAGTAGCCATCTAAGATACTCCACTGGTCTCATCCCTTCGGGAGTAAGGGAGAATGAATAATTGTCCACAGCTACCAAGGCCTCCACCGGACTGAGTCCAGTACAGCTAGATGGTGTCCGGCTACCACCACTGACTGCTCTGACCGGGATCACAACAGAGGGTTCTGGACAGAGCTGGAGAAGCATGTAGAACAAAATTCTAACACACACAAAAAAGACCAGATTTACTGGCCTAAAAGAGACTGGAGAAACCCCGAGAGTATGGCCCCCAGACACCCTTTTAGCTCAGGGGTGAAGTCACTTCAAGGTTCATCACTCAGCCAGGGATTGGACAGCCCCCTAAAACAAAACGGAACTAATGAGGCACAGCAGTACAGGGACAAGGGCTAGAAGGCAGAAGCAGACAGGAAAGCTGGTGATAGAGAACCCAAGGTTGAGTAAGGACAGTGATGATGTGTAGCAAGGTTGTTAACCATTGTCATAGGATAACATGTGTGCTAACTATTTAACGAGAAACTATTTTGTTCTGTAAACCTTCATCTAAAGTGAAAATAGCAGCACAATTGGAAGAGCATAGTCAATGTCACTGAACTGTGCATGTAGAAGTTTTTGAAATGGTGTATCTTTGGCTATGTATATTTTCATCAAAAAAAAAAAAAAAAGGTCGAGAACGGAGAGGGTTGACATGTCGTCAGGTTGTTAATGTCATAAAACAATATGTGTACTACTGTTTAATGAGAAACTATTTGTTCTGTAAACCTCAGCTGAAGTACAATAAAAAAAAATGTATGCAAAGTGTGGTGATAAAAAAAGATATAATGTATCAGGATCAAACAGACTTTTCCATTTCTCAAACAGAACAACAAAGTGTATTAAATACCTGAAGCCACTGAGCTAGCAAAACCAGGAGTGTAAACCAGGACTACTTAATTTCTTGCTATAATCACTAGCCTACTAAATGATTTGTCAATGGCAACTAACTTGAATAAACACAAGGAAGGTCAATTAGGAACCTGGCTTTCATAGAAGCTTCTCTGACATAGCATCTGCCTCCTTCTCTTCCTCTGAAGTACTGGTCATACTGTACAAATTATTTCAGTATCCTTGAGAAGTCATATGGCCCAACCCTCTGACTCTAAGCAGAATTACATATAATCCAGTAGCAAGAACAAATACGGGGCTCTGAACCCACAATAACATAGTGAACAGAGGCCATCATCACTTTCAACAAATTTCTGAATGAAGGAAAACAAATGGAGGGCTGGTAACTGATGAAGTAGGACAAAATAAGTTGCAGTCCATAATACCTGCTGGAAGGCTGCAGCCAAGCTAAGAACCAATCTGCCCTCTAGGACCACAGACGGGCTCTTCAAGAGACCTTCCAAGTAAAGGTCAACTCATTATCCTAAAGCAGAAACCTGCTAGTCAACAGCCCTACTCATGTACACAGAAGTCCTAATCAGCTTTCCTATTGTTTTATTCTTCATTATAAATGGGCTGCATTTTACTGTATTGCATGGCATACACCCTAATTTAAAAATCTTACATACATATGTATATGTATATATACACAGATACACAGTGTAATGGATTTCTCATATATACAGGCTTTCTGGCCTTGGGTTTATAATTCTGCCAAAAATGACTGGCTGGGCCACAATTTTGCAAAGGATTGGTTTATTACTATGCAAATACGGGCTTGAAAATCCACCCAATAAGATTGAGCCCCTTGGAGTCCAGCTCAGAGACTGACTGTTTTTAACATTCTGCTAGGCTTATATAAGGGCCAATCCCACAGAGGTTTAGTGGGGACCTCACTATCATCGAGAAGAGTCTGGCACTAAACTCGTCCTTTGAACCCAGGGTCCCTGTGCTGAGAACTTCCCAGACCCAGAAGAGAGACAACTGTAACACGGAAGGCACAAGACGACAACAAGCACAGCAAAGCCCAGTGGCAAAGAAATGGTGGTAGCAGTATGAGTGGCAGGAACCAGGAGACTGGTGAGAGATGGCGTGGTGGGCTTGCCAGCCCAGAGAGAGAGAGCGCTAAGCATCTCTGGGCAGGAGACTTGCTGGCGGAGTTAAAGAGCTTTAACACTTGCCTGAGCCAAGAGGGGCCTTGGCTGCAGATGCGGCTAAGAGATGGGTCTGGCCCATGGGTGTGACCAAGAGATGGGCCTGTTACTTCTGAGTTGATTCTGATCCCAAGTTGTAGCCTGTTACTTACTTCCCTAATAAACCACATAACTAAGTATGGTCTGTGAGTTTTGTGTGGCCACTGCAACGAATTATCGAAACAAGCAGAGAAGCAGAGAGTGCAATGTGGGGGACAGCTGGTGTCAGAAATGGTGAAAAAGCTGGAGTGGAGGTTATGTCTGACCCCTACCTCATAGGAACCAGCTTTGTGCTGATCCTGATTTTCATCCCTTCCTCCTGAATGTAGACAGTTCCTGACACTAGATTACAGAAAGGCAGATATTTATGCAACCATCATCACACAATGCCCCAGATAATTAAATTCAAAGTGCAGAAACAAACAAAAAACTGCAATTCATATTCCCCCAAGATTCAAGAAGATACTGCAACCATAAAAACAAAAAAGGCAATACTACAAAAAAAGTACCCCAAACATTAAAAAATAATAAAGAGATGCTTTATGGAATGATGGCTGTGCAGAAGCCAAAAAGCAATTCAAGCGAAAAGACAGAGGACTTAAAGAGAGAAAGGTCTAAGACAAAAGGAAGTTTACAGATTTTGATATTATTCTTGAAAAGCTGAAAGAAGATAGGAGTGCAATGAAGACACACAATGTAAGACAAAAAGGCAATTATAAAGACTCCAGAAAAAAACAAGTTTCTTTAAGGAAAAAAATACAATCATCGCATACTGTATGGCTCTATATATTTATATGGCCATAATATGCAAAATAAAAAAAGAAATAAAGGAATATTATCTCAATTTACAAAGAAATCAATATAGGACCAAAAATTCATGATTAACTATACTGGAATACAGGAGAGAGGAAAAGTGGGAATGGGAGGTATGAACTATACTTATAGCACAAAGCTAATAAGCAATGTCTATTATTAGTAAATCCATAAATAACAACATAAACATACTATTTAGAGATATGGAAGTAATCAAAAGAATAACTAAAACCAGAAACAGTTAAAGAGTTGAAAATTATTCCCTATTTCGTGTGAAAGACTAACTTGAATTGTAAACTTTCACTTAAAGCACAACATTAAAAAATAAAATTTACTCCCTCTGGTAATAGGGTCTAGGTAGGGCAGGAAAGGACCAGGGACAGTTGTTTTTCATTAAAAGTTCTTTACTATTTTAAGTACAGACTTTATTATTCTAATAAACCAAAAAAATGTACTTAAAAGAAAGGAATGAAGAGAACAGTCAGAAAACTGTAATATGTGATCACAACTACCACGGACACTTGCCTCCACCTTGATGGCACACCGTCCAATGGCTCGCACAGCTTTGCGAACAAAGTCAACATCCACCTCTGTGGCATATTCCTTCAGTTCTGCCAGAACCTGTTAAAAATCCAGGAAGCAAACAATGATTAAGGATTCTCAAACAGCAATTTCATGGCCTAGTTTATTCTGAAGGTCAGATCTTAGGATCTAAGTCATTGTAAACTTCAGTCTGCTGAAGTCTGACCTGTGCAATGTTGGCTTGGGATGCCAAACGAATCATGATGTCCAACTTCTCTAGTTTAACATAGATGGGATCGTTGTACTTCACGAAGAAGACTTTGATTTCCTGCTTCAAGATTTCAGGCCTATGGCACACAGAAACACAAGATAAGGAAGGTGAAGGCATATATTGATAGATTCTTCTGAGTATGTATTAATATCTAATCTGTGCCTCTCTGCCAGCCCCTCTTCCCCCGAAAAAGAGCCACAGACTTTCTCTACACCCCTCTATTCTTGAGTTCCATTTGACTGACTACTTTTATCCTTTTTAAGGGTTAGGGTACATGTTGCCAAGAAGAACTGCTGGAATAACAATAATCCTACTCTAAACTATAGACAGAACCATATTAAACAGGCACTACGTAGTGTACCTTAGAAACGCTGGTGGCATAGCGGTTAAGAGCTATGACTGCTAACCAAAACGTCGGCAGTTCGAATCCACCAGGCACTCCTTGGAAACTCTATGGAGCAGTTCTACTCTGTTCTATAGAGCTGCTATGAGTCAGAATCGACTTGACGGCAACGGGTTTGGTTTTTTTTTTTTGATGTACTGTACCAAGGAGCCCTGGTGGAGCAATGGTTAAGTGTTCAGCTGCTAACCAAACGGTCAGCGGTTTAAACCCCACCAGCTGCTCCCCAGAAGAAAGATGTGGCAGTCTGCTTCCATAAAGATTATACTGCCTTGAAAACCCTATTGGGCAGTTCTACTTTGTCCTATATGGTCGCTATGAGTTAGAACTGACTTGATGGCACACAACAACAACATGTAGTACACCAAAGAACACTGGCCGTACAGTGGTTAAGTGCTCGAATGCTTGTATATCATAAAGAGACCCTTCAAAAAAATGGAATTGTAGAGCAACACCAGGCATTTATTATAGGAACACTCCAATATCAACTGTCAGCCTCCTGATCCTGGGCAAGTTGTCCTGCCATATATCATTTTCATTTACATACATTAAAATCCTAACATTGGCTTATTTAGGATTGATATTATTAAGCTAAATTCAAAATTACAAATACTTTAATCACTAATTCACTATTTCCCAACCTTTTCTGGACAATTAGGTTGATGTTCCTCAAGGCGACGTACTGCACCTCCGGCTCCCCAGACAGCAAAGTGACAAGTGGAGGGGCTAATTTCTTCAGCAGCATATTGTAGTAGTCAGAGTCCTTGGGCAGCAACTCTAGAAATTTCATTAGGACTTTTACTGCTGAGAGCACCACTGCTGAGTTGGCATGGGATAGCCGGGGAGTTACCCGCTCACAGATGCTGAGGGCAGAAAAGAAAAACTATTATCTTGAATTACAATTTCTTTACTCAGTCTATTCTATAAAGTAATATGTCAGAGGCTCAAATATCAAGAAATTAGAGAATCAGTTAGAAAAGTCAAAACTCCATGCTTAGGTAAAACTGGAATCCAACACTACAGAAGCCTCATTCCCAGCAAACTACAGGCAGAGCAGGGACATCAGGAAACCAATAATAAAGGATGTTCACAATGGAAGGAAACTAGCAATACCCACACTTGAAGCTCACACCATTTACCTCCTGTTTTATAGTGCTCTCTGTCCCCCACATTATGTAAGGGCTCCCTGTCTCACAGTCCATTTCTCCTCAACCTACAGGAAGTCAAATCAAGGAATCTAAGGGTTATTTCATAGTGAGAAGGAGAAATTAACTTGCGGCTGAACGTTTCACTGTGAGATGCAGGAGGAGGTGGGTCGGCAGAGGAAATTACTCAATCCCTTGCCTCAGGTTTATAAGGGAAACTTTGAAAGTCGTTTTTTTTTTTTTTTTAAAATATCAAAACACCACTGCAATATTCTTCCAACCTTTTCCCCTTCTCCTAGCCCATGCCACCTTCATTTAAAAGCCTTGAGAAATCTTGCATATTTAATTACCTGTTGAGGATTTTTCAGACATTAACCTAATTTTAATAGCTCTTGAACAACATGAGTGGCTATCTGACTATATTCAATTAAGGATACAGGTAGGCTCTCCTGTATCTACATGGTTGACTCCCTGGTCTCCTTCAGATCTCTATACAAATGCCACCTCCTCAGTGAGGCCTTCCCTGACCACAGTTTTACAGCTACCACCTTGCATACCCAAATGCCCAGCATTTCTTAGAGCCTTCCCCTATCTTACCTTTTGTCTTAACACTTATCACCATCTGACATGTTATATACTATATCATTAATTTTGCTGTCTCCCACCCCCACTCCCATCCCTCAGAGTAAGTGCTCCATGTCTACTGCTGTATCCTCAGGGACTAGAACAGTGCCTGGCACATAGCATGGGCTCAATAAATTATTGCTGAATGAACAAGTGTAATACGTCAATAATCAACAGAAAATAAAACTCTAGGCAAAGTTCTTTCCAGAAGATATTTGTACTTTCAATGATGGAAAGAAACTATCAGGGTGAGCTGAGTTAAGTCCAGAAGGAACAATTTCCCAGACAAGTGAACAGCACTTACATTATAGTAGCTTGGAAATCAGCTTCAGCCAGGCAAGGAAGGTTCTTATCTACCATAATTAAAATATGTCAACTTTAATGAAGAGTCAACAATTCTTCAGAAGTACTTTGCCTAGTACGGTGCCTATATATAGAATATACTCAATAAAAACTGGTGATGATTTCAACTCTGTAAACTAGAATGTGTGTAAGTGCATATGAAATTTAGTAGCCAATTTCTGATAGCCAAAGAAATTGATAGAGAACTGAGCTGCTACCGTCAGAACAATCCAGGTGTGCCTTCCAAAATCTGCTCCAAATTCAGACAGATGTGATTTCCATATCTAATGGAAAGCATTATGTACTCTGTCAATTCTCACTCCTAGCAGCCAATGCACTTTCTCTAGCACAGAATTACAGGTACAGTTAAATTCAATAACTAGTGATCTAGCCACTTACTATGCATCTAATAGAATAAAAAGTTTGTCCTTACAGAAAGAGACACTCAATAAACTTTGTCAAATGGCTAGGAACTGCTGTGTGGGAGATGTGAGACAAGGGTGATAGGGATTTTAACTGGTGGTAACTGTACTGTTCAAACAAGAAAAGAAAAGCACGCAGCTCTTAGAAAAGAGCTATTTTGGCATGGTTTACTCTCCCATCTAACATGTCCCTAAATCCAGTGAGAAAATACCTTGGAGATAATAATACCTACCCAAGCCACCGATCTTCTTCAACATAACAGACCCTTATTCTAGCAGCAGACACTAGAACTTATTGAGTGAAGCCAGATTCCTTGATACTATCCAGAAAAACAGACTGACCTCTGAGCCTCCCGGTCATCTTTAGGGTTGTAGTTAGATAGGCAGTCAAGGATGAAAATCTGGCCCCATTCAGTGCACTCATTCAGGGCTGTCAGCAGCTTATTAATGTTCTGTGGGTTCAGATCCAGTAGATTGCTGTTTGGGTGAGACTCACTGATTTCAGATAATGCTGCTACAGCATTGGCCACCACCTGGGAAAGAAGAGATATGACCTTGATTCACCAAGATCAGTCAATTTAGATAACTACTTCATCAATCATCTCTGGATCACTTTATAGATCACAATGCATAACCATGCCTGAACACTTTACCTATTATACAGAAACAGATGAACTGCTTTCAAAACATACATTAAGCTGCTAGTGATGGCATTGTATAGCTTCCTAGTAGTCAGGCAATCTGGCATTAAAACAATTCATGTATTAGCAGAGTCACACATGATTTACCATTAAAGCAATATACAAGCCATTTTAATAGTACTTAAAACTATCAATAAAATCAAGGCATTTGAACAGCTACAAAAATAGTAAAGTCCAAATATGAAATATGTACATTAGGCAACAGAGAGAAAAATCTAGGCCAAATAATTTTATAGCTGTCTGGGTGTGTGTACAGTGGGGGGAGTTATACCATTAATTATATCTTAGATTCTAAGAAAATGCAGGCTTGAGATTCTAGTTCACTAGTATGCGATGCTGGGAAAGCACATCATCTCTGTGAAATTCAGTTTCCTTATTTGAAAACTGGGGATAATTTAATCCACCTCACAGGTTAGTTTTAATCTGAGGATAAAATCAGATGACATATGTATAAGTGGTTTCCACAAAGTCTGATATAAACTTAAGGTGGTAATACTACCATAATTCATCAAGTTACATATTTTTTCACATTAACACCTCTGAAATTGGGATGCATTTTACACTGGATGACGTGTCAATTTTATAGGCAGCATTCTTCTTTCCTGATCATACATAAAATAGTAATGCATTTCATAATCAGTAGCATCTTAGATTCAGTAGAATATGGTTATCTCGAATGTGTCCCTTTATATACTACGATAAATGAAAAATTGCTACCTAAGATAAGAAAGTAGAGACTTATATCCTGACTAACAGAACTGGGAATTTGTATTAGTTGCAAAAAGAAAATTCAACTCTCTGCATTAAATTACAGACTATTTCTAATATAACAAACAAATCTACAACCAATGAATGGGTAAATAATTATAAAAGACTGCCAAAGAAAACACAAAATATCTTTACTATGGTCCTATTCAAGTGAGTTTAAAACCACATTTTGCAATGAAGTTCCCAGTTGTCACTGAAGATCAGGTGAGGCTGAATATAGTCTTTAAGCATAAAATGTGATGGGAGGTAGCAGCTTCAGCAACTGTGTTGCTGAAAAGATTGAATGGTATTTTTGTACTGAAAGATAATCAAAAATGCCAATGCGTTATTAATTTCTACTTAAGTTCCTTGCTAAAAGCTTGAGAAACCACGAGTTGAATGATAATTCTTTTGTAAGCAAGAGAAGAAACATAATGGCCACAATTTAGCAGTATTTTAATATCTACATTACCTGGGTAGTCTGCAAATTATCCCAGCATATTATTTTACCTAGAAGATAAATGTCTAGAAAATATGTATCCATTGTTACGTAGAGAATAATGATGTCACAAATAGAATCATCTCCAACTATAATTTGGTAATCAAAACAAAGATACCAATATGAAAAATCAAAGACTCACTTGTTAAGTATGATTACAGGTATAATATTTTATTGTTATTAAGACAAATGAGGAATATTTACTTAGTTCACCTACTGGAGGGTAGCATATATGAGGTTCTTCTCTGATTTAACTTTTGTTTGCTAACCCCACCACATGGGGTCCTGGTGGCACAGTGGTTAAGAGGCATGGCGTGCTACGGCTGCTAACCAAAAAAGGTCAGCAGTTCAAATCCACCAGCTGCTTCTTGGAAACCCTATGGAGCAGTTGTACTCTGTCCTATAGGGTCCCTGTGAGTTGCAATCTACTCGACGGCAATGGGTAATTCCACCATCAAACAATGATGAAATAATAAATCTCCTCCACCGTCTCAGTGCTTTACATGCAATGAAAAGGTATTTTATTTTCAGTGCACAATACATTAGACAGACCTGATAATATATGAAGGATTAAAACGTCATATTGGAAGACCAAATGCCTGTTTTGATCTAGTGCTGCTAATACACGACCGGTTTTGTCAAAAATAAACCTCCTACCACAACTTACCACTTCTGCCAGTCAAACCCTCTTCATGTTAAAAAAAGAACTTATAGAGTCTGTTAATAGTAAATGTAGAAGAAGAAAAGGTGCGATCTGAAGAAAAACACCAATGAGGAGAAAAGGAAGAGAACAAGATGCCGAACAGAACGATCAATTAGAATTCCTCTGTTATTATCATAGGCAATTGGAAATTAAACCAAGTGTATAATGCAGTTAATGAAGTATCTGTTCTGGTGTTTAAAATGGCAATTTCCACTTATTTATTTTATCACATAAAAACAAGAAAGGAAACAGAGAAATTAAGTCTAATTAAAAGATTCAGAAATCAGATTAGAAAATTATGTTTAGCAAAGCCTGCATTCTGAGAAAAGCTATCACTGAAGACACTGACTGACCAGATGAGACGCTATTCCGCCCTCCAATACCAAACTCTATTCTCCTAAAACTCTTTAAAGTTTCTTTCATTCTACCACTCCATTTTCATCTCCTAATCTTCACATTTGGATTGTTCTGTTTTCAGGAACTTACTGAGGCATGATCATAAGAGAGTTCTTCTAATCAGTAAGCCATGTTTCTCTCACTCTTTAATGGAAATTTCAAATAAGTCAGTCGCACTGAATCTAAAGTAGAAAATGAAAAAGATGATTTCAGACAGGAATTGGGAGGCTAAGAGAGACAGGGAAGGGAGGAAGACCCACTTGTCAATGTTTACACTTTGGATCTTCGGAATTCCATACTATGTACATATACTGTCTATTTAAAAAAATAAACTTTAAATCGATTGAACCTTAAGGTTTACTCTCCTAGAGAGCCTTCTTCTCCAAACATTTCAACATCAAAAAAGAGCAAATCCAACCCTTGCAGTAACTGACTTGATCTACCAGTGGATTAAAACAAAAGTATGCCTCTTTCCCTTGAACCATGACTCTGAATTTGAATTGTTAAGATTACTATGTATAATATTTTTTCCCTAAGAAAACTGGTATTTCTCTCAGGAAATAATGCCACAAAGAAAACAACAGCCTCCTAACCATAACCTCAGAAATATTAGAGTTCCCAAGGAAAAAAGCGGTTTATAAAAGATAGTTCTGCTTTTTAAATGGACTTATAAATACGGTTTCTTTAAAGAGTGAGCTTCCTCAGTATATTAGTTGATTTATAAAAAGTTGGCATCTGTGCTACAAAGGAATACATCCATAGCATTAAAAAAAAAAAAAAAACATTTATTCATCTTGCCTCCCAATTATGGTAAACTCTACTCTTTGGGAAACTGCAACTAAACATTCCCCTGGTAGACCTAATAAAGCATGTATTTACCTTATGGATATTTATCAAACACAAACAGGTGCACAGGCGCGCGCGTGCACGCGCGCACATACACGTAAAAGCATACGTAGACACACACTCAGGACTTATTGAGTATTTATAGAGTACTCTTTCTCCGCCTTAACTATAGACTTCTCTTCAATTTGATAGTTCCTTATAGATCCTTGGAAACCATGGTGGCACAGTGGTTAAGAGCTCGGCTGCTAACCAAAAGGTCGGCACTTCAAATCCACCAGGCGCTCCCTGGAAACCCTATGGGGGGCCGTTTTACTCTGTCCTATAGGGTCGCTATGAGTCGGAATCAACAGCAATGGGTTTTCGTTTTATGGATCCTTAGAGTCTGTTAATTTTTTTTTTTTTAATTGAAGTGAGATTCACATAACACAAAATTAACCATTTTAAAGTGAACAATTCAGGGATATTTAGTACCTTCAGTGTTGTGTAACTACCACCTCTATATAGTTCCAAAACATCTTCATCATCCCAAAAGGAAGCCCTGTACCCATTAAGCAGTTGCGCCCCATTCCTCCCTAACCCCTACCCCTGGCAATCACCAATCTACATGCTGTTTCTATGGATTCACCTATTCTGCATATTTCATATAAATGGAATCATATATATGACCTTTTGTGCCTGACATTTCACTCAGCATAAATGTTTCAAGGTTCAGCCACATTGTAGCATGTTATCAGTATTTCATTTCTTTTTATGGCTGAATAATATTCCATCGTATGTATACACCACAATTTGTTTATCCACTCATCCATTGATGGACATTTGGGCCGTTGTCACCTTTTGCCTACTGCAAATAGTGCTACTATGAACATATGTGTACATATATTTGAGTATCTGTTTTCAGTTTTCTTGGGCATAAACCTAGGAGTGGAATTGCTGGGTAACATGGTAATTCTATGCTTAACTTTTTGAGGAATGTAAATTGTTTTCCATAGTGGCTTTACAATTTTACATTCCCCCACCAATTTCTCCACATCCTTGCCAACATGTGTTATTTCCCATTTTGTTTTAATTACAGCCATCCTAAAACTAAAATGAAACACATTGTCAAGGAGTCAATTCCAATTTTTGGTGACCCCATGCATTATAGAGTAGAACTGAGCTTCTTTTCTTCACTGTTATCTTTACAGAAGCAGATTGTCAGGTCTTTCTTCTGCTGTGGGTGGGTTCAAACCCACAATCTTTAGGTTAGCAGTCAAGCACAAACCATTTGTACCACCTAGGGACCTTGCAGCAGGTGTGAAGTAGTATCTCAGTGTGATTTGATTTGCATTTCTCTAATGACTAATAATATTGAGCATCACAATCACTATAGTATGCAAATGTTATTATTAAGGACTTTGCTAGACCTCTATCCTTTAATGCTCACAGCAATCCTATAACATAAGCACTATCTGTAATCACCATTGTGCAGATGAGGATACTGAAGCTTAGGGAGGCCACACAGCTTAGAAACAGCAGAACCAAGATACAGACCCAAGTTGGTTTGGTTCCAGAGCATGAGCTTTAACACAATGCTACAGTGACTAGAAGAAAAATGCCATTTCACAGCTAAAAAGCACGATTCCATTTTTGGGGGTACTTAGGGTCACTATGAGTCAGAACTGACTTGATGGCAATAGGTTTGGTTTTTTTTGTTTTTGTTTTTAATACAGAATTAGGAGCTCTGGTGGCTAAGTGGTTAAGTAATCGACTGCTAACCGAAAGGTAGGCGGTTCGAAATTATCAGCAGCTCTGCGGTAGAAAGATGTGGTGGTCTGCTTCTGAAGAGATTTACAGCCTTGGAAACCCTATGGGGTTGCTATGAGTCAGAATTGACTCAAAGCAATGGGGTTTAATACAGAGTGGGTCAACACTTTATAAAAGAAGAGACTAAATGCAATTCAGTATCCTGGATTGAACTGTGGAATAGTAAAAGGACATGAGTGGAAAAACTGGTAAATTCAAAAAAAATCTGTAATTAATAGTAACGTACCAATGCTAACTTCTTAGTTTTGACAAGTGGATCATGGTTATGTAAGACGTTAACATGAGGTAAAACTAAGTGAAGGGCATATGGGAACTCTCTGTACAACTTTTTCAGCTTTTCTGTAAATCTAAAGTTATTCTACCCAAATGAATTTATTTTTTAAAAGCCTAATCTGGTAAAGTGATGATGAAGTAAAACCAATGATAATGATTTTAAAAAAGGAAGTGAGAATACATGGAAAAATATTTTCACAAAGTACACTAATAAAGGAAAACAAAAAGTGCCTGCTTTCTCTAAGTATGGAAAGAACAGTAGTCAGATCAATGGTGGGAAATACAAAGGTAGGCAGTCTGATTTACATCAAAGCAGCCTCCAGCGAGTCCACTTATTCAACACTTCAAGCCTTCAGAAATTACCAGCTGCTCCTCTTTTAGTATCAAGTATAACATTACTCACTTGGGGAACTCAGACACAGACGGCACATATTAACTCCTACATTATTTTTATCAAGCGCCTACCACCCTCACACACGGCTAAACTTCGACCAGCTCCATAATTCCATATTATGAACATTCGGCATGAGAAGCATTATACGTTTCTAATTTCACTTATGTATAATATTTTAACTCTGTAGCTACCACTTAGTCATATATATTTAGGGATAACAGAAATCATACAATAAAAGTACTAAATTAAGTGATGTCATTAAGTTTGCTATGCTTCTGGAATTACCTTTAATAGACAATTTAACACAGTACACAGGGACACCAAGTAAATTCTGACAAAAAGTCTCCTAGAGCATAGAAAGTGACCTAGAAAGACAAGTTTTTCAACATTCATCATTTCAGAATGACAACACAACTATACTTTCTAATGTTTAAATAAGAATTATAATAATTGGGAGAGGCATAATGTTAGTTCTGTTCCTCAATAATAGCTGCAGCTTATGAAGCATCTACTTCGGAATCCCCAGGTGGTGCAGTTAATGCACCTGACTAACTGAAAGGCTGGAGGTTCATATCCACCCAGAGGAGCCTCAGAAGAAAGGCCTGGTGATCTACTTTTGAAAAATCAGCCACTGAAAACCCTATGTAACACACTTCTACTCTGACACACATGGGGTCACCATGGGTCACAACCGGTTATATGCCAGACATTATTTAAGTTTTTAGATAACGCATTATTCTGTAAAATAGACAGGAAACTGCCTATTTGCTCAAGACCACATTTTTAGTTAAGTAGCCAAGCCAGCACTCAAACAGCAGCCACTCTGGCTCTAAAGCCTATATGGTACTTCTATAATCCATAAACCTTGGCACTGTTGACATTTTGGGCTAGGTAACTCTTTGTCGTGGGGAGCTCTTTGTAGTATGGTTAGAGCATCACTGGTCTCTGTGCATTAGATGCCATTTGTACCCCTCCCCCCAGTTGTGACAACCGAAAGTCTTTCCAGACATTAGTAAATGTCCCCTGGGGAGCAAAACTGACCCCGGATGAGAACCACTGTCAACATCCCATGCAGCCTCTATGTGCTGGCAAGTACAGAGTCAAAACACACACTTCCTTTTGAGAAGATAAAGTTATTTTTCATAAAACAGTTTTCCAGAAAAAGTTCAAATTCAAAGAAGCTGACAGTTAAACCAGAACCTTTGCTAAAGGCTAACCTGGGCCTGAGTTGAGGCTATTCTGAGAGCATGCTGCTTTTGCAGAAGAAACTTCAGCAAATGAAGAAATATGGTTTTTTAACTACTTTTTCAGAGAGGGTGGAGCAACGGAAGAAAGGTACTTCCATGGTCAGCTCTGAGAGTGACAGAAGTCAGAACTGAGAAGGCCTGAAAGACAGACAGTAAAGTGGCTATGTGGTAAACCAAGGGGACTTAGGAGCACTGAGCTCAAAACCAAAAAGCAAAGTGTATGTGGTGGGGCTGTCAAGAAAGTCAAGTAGCAAATTCTACCATAAATATGTTAACTGAAGTTAGAATGCCCCAACATGCTTCTGAAAGAAAAAAAAAAAAACCACAGTAAGCAAGAAAATCCTAACATATGGGTGAAAGTCTAGAGAATACTTACTATCACTCAAAAGTCTATTTTTCTTACAAATACAAACTTAGTGAAATGAAATTTTAAAAACCTTGACATTCCTAAAGAGATCATGGGAGCTATTTTCCTATAGTTCCAAAGTATTTCCTTATTCTGAATGCAAGGTTACTTTAAAAATAAAGGACTAATAAAACCCACATCCAAAAATAAGTTCAGTTCTAATTCCTTCAGAACAGATGTTATTACATGAATTTGTTCGATATCAAAGGAATCAGAACCTTTTAAATCAATTATCATGGCAATAATATTAACCTGTGCCTAATGTCTACTTCATAATTACAGTAGCAGCCATCATTTTCTGAGCTCCCATAAGCCAAGTGCTTTGACAGGCACTTTTCATGCAATAGGTCAACTAATACTCGCAACAACTCTATAAGATATTAATCCTCATTTTACAGACTCAGGGTGGTGAAGAAACTTGAACAAGAACATAAAGTTCAGAATTAACAGTGAGAATTTTTTACTTCAATGTCCATCTTTTCTCTCTTAAATAGTATTTCACTGAAAGTCAGCTTTAATCCAAGTATAAATAATAAAATAACTACAGGAAAGAGTTGTGTGTTATCCTCCCAAAATGACAGGAAATGAAAATACAATAATAAGTTTTATTACCTGCAGCAAGGCACACTGCCCAGGAACCAGGCTGGAGGTCAACTTAACCACAAGAGTAGTTGGATCTTGATCAACATTTTATTCTCATATTAGAAGATTTCAAAGTCACTTCTGCAGATGTCTGGTGCTTTTACATCTAGAATGCCCTTCTGAAGTAAGCTATAAGAAAACTAAGGCAGAACCCCTTGGAAGCTTTAATTTCTTCTGCAAGAGATTCTAACATTTGCTGGTGCAGTGCTGCCACCATGTGGAGCACCATCTGAAAAGCGGAATAAAATTCCTCCTTAAGTACAGTAAAATAAGGACTTATAACCACCATCAGAGTAAGAGGATCGAAAAGATTTCCATAATAAAACAGTTTTCAGATTACTGAAGATCTTAGTTTCAAAATTTTAACCATTTTAAGAAAATGAAACAGTTCTAAGTGTGTCTGTGTCGGTGCATATATACACAAACATTCTATTACATATATACAACAGAGTGTAAGATCCATGAAGGGACTCAGAACGAGGTCAGAATCTTGGCTACATCACTACTGGCTGTATGACTTTGGGTTTACTATTTAGCCTCTCTGAGTATGCATTTCTTGATCTATAAAATAAAATGAACCTCTACTTCTCTGGGCAGATATAAGAATGAATTGAAATATTTTAAGCAAAAGTATTTGCCATAAGGCCTGGCCCAGAAGGTTATTAAATTTAAATTTCCTAGTAACACAAGGCCATTTTAAGTCTTAGGAATCTCTGAGAAGTCTGAGCTATTAAACCTTACATTCCATCACTAGACCTTGGAAGTTAACACTGATGCACTCATTCGTTCTCAATCAGCAGCATCTGACCCAAGTGATCACTCCACAAGACACCACACTTTCCTGGTGTTCCTCCTACCTAATCGGCCACTCCTTCCCTATTCCTTTGCTGTCCTGCATCTTCCAACCACCTAAACTTGGAGGCACCCAGAGCTCTTCTCGATGTACTCTCATTCCCTCGGTAATCTCATCTAGTTTCATGGCTTTTAATTACCATCTATAAGCTACTGACTCCCAAATTTTTACCTCATCTTAGCTCTCTCCTAAACAGACTCATATATCCAGCTGCCTAATCAACATTTCCACTTGGCTATCTAATAAGCACCTCAAATTTAACACATCCAAAAGTGAATTCCTGTTCTCCTTCTCATCTCAGTAAACGGCAACTCCACCTTCCTGCTACTCAGGCCTAAAAACCATAGGGGTCATCCCTAGCACCTCTCTTTCCCTCACCCACATATCCAACCTGCTAACAAATCCAGTTCACTCTACCTTTAAAATATATCCATAGCCATCACAGAGATGCAAATCAAAACCACAATGAAATACCATTTCACTCCCTCTAGGGTGGCTAAAGAAATCCTAGTGGTGTCGTGGTTAAGAGCTATGGCTGCGAACCAAAAGGTCGGCAGTTAAATCCACCAGGTACTCCTCGGAAACCCTACGTGGCAGTTCTACTCTGTCCTACAGGGCTGCTACGAGTCAGAATCGACTCAACAGCAATGGGTTTTTGTTTTGTTTTTTTAAGAATGGCAAAGATTAAGAAAACAGAAAATAACAAATATTGGTGAGGATGTGGGAAATTGGAACCCTCACCGATTGCTGGTGGGAATGCAAAATGGTACAGCCATTGTGGTGGTTCCTCAAAAACCTAAAAATAGAACTACCATATGACCCAGCAATGCCACTCCAAAAGACTTAAAAGCAGAGATTCAAACAGAGACTTGTACACCAATGTTCACTGCAGCACTGTTCACAATAGCCAAAAGGTGGAAACAATAGATGAATGGATAAACAAAATGTGGTACATACGCAAAATGGAATACTGTTCAGCCAGCAGGAGAAATGAAGTCTTAATACACGCTACAATACGGATGGAGCTGGAAGATATTATGCTGAATGAAATAAGTCAATCCCAAAAGGATAAATATTACATGACCTCACTTACATTAAAAGACAAGAAAAAAGCAAATGTATAGAGAACAAAGTTTATTAGTGGTTACCAGAGGTGGGAGGGAGGGGGGAAAACATGGCTAATGGTGATGGAAATACTGCATTGATTAAGGGTAGGGTTGCACAGCCAATTATTGTAATTGCTGTCAAAAAGTTGCACACTTGTAAAAAGTTGCACTGGGAAAAGTTTTGTGATAGATATATTTACAATGACCAAAAAAAAAAAAAAAAAAAGAGTAGCTGCTGAGGCTGCTTGTGTAGAACCAAAAATCTCATGGGATCTGGTTTCTTGGCTTGGAGGTTGAAGGTCATGGTTTCATGGAACATCCCAGTTAATTGGCCTAATAACATGTTTAGTGCCTCCGTTCTACACCTCATAGTTTTATGCATATGCCTGGGGTCTTAAAAGCCTGCAAGCAGCCATCCAAGGCACAACAATTGGTCTCTTATTTGCCTGCAACAACAAAGAAAGAAGGAGAGTCAGGAATAAGAGGAGGATATGGTAGGTGTGGCTAACTGTCTCCATAAAAGTTACCTCCTTTGCTATGAAACCAGAAGAACTGGATGATGCCTGGCTACCATTCTTGACGTTTTGATCAAAGATTCTGAAGAAGAAAATGCAAAACAGAATTTCAAGTTCTCATGGACTCCAGACTTCCTGGAGCCATGAAAGTTGGAGAAGCACCTGGAACTACTGCCCTGAGATAATCTTTCAACCCTAAACCAAAAATATCCCCTGAAGTCGTCTTAAAACCAAACAATAGTTTAGCTTAACTAGTAAAAGAGGTCTGCCTTGAGCATTATGCTCTTTTAAGAACTATTTCTATAGGATCAAATTGAAAACAGCAACTTGAAAGAACAGATAGGAAAGTTAGGGGGCAGTGAATTTCGTTAATGGAGGAGGAACAACTCAGAAAAGGAGGGTGTAAAGGTTACACACTTGAATAATGTAATCAATGACACTAAATGGTAGATACTGTTGAACTGGCATATGTTTTGCTGTATATATTCTCCACAACAAATTAAACATAATTATATATTTAAAAAAAAAATTCAGAATCCAGCTATTTCTCACCACATCCACTATTTCCACTCTGGTTCAAGTCACCATCATCTTTTGCCTGGTTTACTACAATCACTTCCAAACTAGTCTCCTTGATTCTGCTCTTGCCTCCCTTATAATCTAACCTATTCTTAACCAAGCAACCAGAGTGACCTATTTAAAACATAAGTCAAATGATGTCATTCTGTTCAAAACACTCTAATTTAGGATTTCTCAACTTTTTAAATTATTGTCCCCCTACAGAAACTTTCAGACATGAAATGTTGATACTGTAGTTATACTATATGTTTTTACATACTGTGTATGTATATCTGTGCTTTATACATATAAACAGTACATTAATGCTACTCCCTTTAGTCAATGCAAAAAACTAAATATTCAAATAACTATTTTATTAAAATAACTAAATAAAATTTTTAAGTTAAAAATTAAAAACAAGGCCAGTGCAAGGGTAAGGCCACGAAGGCGCTCCAGGTGCAATATTTAAGGAGGTACCCACTCTCAGAATTGTGTAAGTGCAGGGTTAGCACCTGAGAATGGCGTCTTCTTAAACTCTGCACCCTAGGCCCGTTGCTAGCATAAGATGGGCAATATCAGGAAAAGGTTCTACTGCTGCTGAGAAGTCTGTCAAGAATGCAAAAAATATTTTCTGGCTAGATGGCAGGAGGTCCAACAATTTGATATCTAATGCTGATGCCTGCTTTAGGAAAATCTAAAATCTTTTATGAAAGAAGTAATAAAACAAGATGCACTCCTGAGAGAGTTTCTCAAAAATGTACCAAGTAAATCTTAAATTTTCTCCAAGAGACTTCTCAAAGATGCTTGTGAAAATTTCCCCAAATAACCTCCAGATTTACTGTAGTAAACACAGGTTAAGAATTACTAACAGCATTATGTAGTTTGCTCTAATGTTATGATATATTAAGTTCAAACAGAGACCTATTTCAAGTGTTGCCTATTTAATTACTTATAATTGGAGGTGGGGAAAGAAAACAGATAAAACAAGACTGGCATGTATTGATAATTGTTGAATCTGGTGGTGGTATATGGGTTCATTTTATTTCATTTTACTAATTTATTCTAATTTTGAATATGTTTTAAAATTGTCATATGTTTTGCTGTATATATTTTTACCACAATAAAAAAAGTTTTAAAAATTCCAATAATAAAAAGCATAAATAAATGGCAAATATATACTACTTGAGTACTATGGACTGGATGAGAACCAGTCTTTATCTCACAATGAAAATTTTGAATAAATCAAACAAATTAAGCTTGTTTCAGAATCCTTCTATCCTGGGATGTTTCTGGATAAGGATCTCTAAGTGCTACTAAGGCACAAAAAAAAAGACCTTTACAGCTAAGCCCTCAGTTAGTTCCTATCCCTGGTCATCTAATTTTATAGATTCTACTTTAAAGCATTTACATTACTGTAGAGATGCCATTTCCCCCGAACTGGAGTTGCCACATTCTCAGCCCCACTGAATATTTAGTAAGTTTCCACAGGATACACGATATCCTGCTCATCTAGTCAGTACTTGGAAACCAAACACTTTGCATCTCCTCACTTATCCTCAGGTAGGAAATTTCAAAGACAGTTGCTCAAAGTAACAGAGTGAATCAAAAGCAATGCCAGAAGCACAATTTGGTAACAGCTAAACAGTTTATAAAATAGATGGTAACTGCCTTATAAAATTACTTCTTTATGGAATTTAAAAAAAAAAGTGCAACATGTTAATGCTTGTAAGAAAAAAGGCAGAACTGAATCTTCCAGTACTGGTGGTGATACCCTGGTCAAGAGTCATGGTATAAGCATGCACACGTACACACAAACACCTCTATGCCTAGGAGATGGCTGAAGGATTGCTTATTGTAGTCAGTATCAAAAGTACTTTTTAAAAAATGTGCCTTACTTCATCCCTTGATCTTAAATACTAAACATGAAGGATAGTAATAATAATAAACAGGAGCCAAGGCTACTCAAAGAATAAGATACACCAATAAGAGATATCAAAACAGAGATTTGAGCAGGTAATTTGAAAGCGACAATGTCTATTTCAAGGCAAATTCCAACTGTCCATTTGAAGAAGTCCAACAAAAAATTATTCAGAAGTTACCCACTGGTTAACTCTTAATGTTATTCACCTCCAAGTAAACACTGCATTAGGTAAAAAAAGAGTACTTTAAACTAAGGAAAGTGACTATGTTCCTCTGTCTTCTTGGTAATGATCCTTAGTGACCAATGACTCAATTCAAATGAGCTTCAGTTACTAGCAGAATCAATGTATCACTTGGGACTTACTCCCCCTCACTATATGCAAAGTTTAAAATGTCCAATAACAGAGAAAAGATCCCAAAACTCTAGGGTGTTATGTTCTGGCTGCCAAACATTTAAAATATAATCAAGTCGTCCAAAGGGAATCTTGTCTTAGAATTTTCTTGGTGACAAATGTATTATAATAATTAGGCAATAAAGATCACTTTGATTCAGTTTCCATTCCCACCCCAGGAGAAAATGCCACAAACATCTATCTGAAGAAATAATATTAAACGAACCAACCCGATACAAATTTAAGGTAAGACATCCCAAAGAAAATGATGGAAAGTGCTGGTTTGTTTCTGAGCAAATACAGGGTAGGTAACGATACAAAGGTTCACTTCGAGACCTTTGTATTTTAGTACTTGGTCTTCACCTCAGAAACACCTAGAGTATGAGATTACAATCTGTGGGACACACAGAAATCACGCGTCCTATAGCTACTTATCAGTCAATGTCTCAAAAACAACGTTTATTTTAAACATGCCTTTAAAAAGGATCAATTTTAAATAGCGCTCTTTATAAAAGCAGAAGCTTCTTACCATCGGATTTGAATCTGCTATGAGATCTCGCAGAGAATCCAGGAATCCCTGATCTTCCACCATTTGGGCATTGATATCATGGAGCTTTGCCACGCAGACTGCGGCGGTTTTCCGCACATAGGGGTCTTCATCCTTCAAGCATTTGCGGAGGGGTTCACAGAGATATTCTGTAATCTTGTCCACCCGGATGCAGCCCATGGTTCTGACTGCCAAGGCTCGAATCAATGGATTGGGATCTTCACAGTCCTACAGAAAACAGTCATCAACAACTGTAGGTATACAGTCTACATAATCTACGAAAGAATATTTCATTAATCCACAAAAAGAATATTTCATTAATTTATAAGTTATACAATACCTTCCAGTTACATTTTACATCAAAACCCAAATCTCCCGTTTTACTTTTTTCCTAAGTACAAATATGCCCTGAAAATGCCTTTGGGCTTGTATTCAGGTGCAGGAAAAATGAAGAATTGGAAAGACTATCTTAGTCCACAGTCAGTTCAAAAGTCACAAGAAAAGAGAAAAAAGAGCTGGATTTCTAGAGCCTACAGCTAAGAAAGCAAAGAAGAGCACAGGAGCTGGCTTGGGCCTGACATAAATTCCTGGAGTTAAGCAGCAGAGAGGGCCCTCTGAGCTTTCCATTAACATGTACTCTCCTTTACTACAAAGTGCTTCCTACATATACCACAAACACTCCTTTAAACTACACTACATTAAAAAAATTTTTTTTAACATTATAAATCCATGTACAACTCTAAGTTCCAAACACTATAAACTAAATTCTTTCTGATGATATATTCCACCTATGAACCATGAGACAAGGAAGATGAAATTTTATGTTGTCTGGTTCTGTACTATGTAGCTGAACACAGGAAAAGAAAAAAAATTCCATGAGAAGGAAGAAAGTATATTGGTTATTTTTGAAAACAACAGAAGTAATTATAGAAATGCTGATTTTTTTTTTTTTTAAACGTAGACTAAGTTCCAAGCAAGCAAAAAAGAAACAAGAAGTGAAAAAAATATTAATGGGGACAACCACAGTATGTTCATTAAATCTAAACATAGAAAAAATTTGACTGGATATTCAATAATATTAAGGAATTATTGTCAAGTTTTTAAGATGTCACAATAGTATTGTGGTTATATTTCAAAAAGAGATCTTATTCTGACAAATTTATAGATGAGATGATACAGTATTTGGGATTTGCTTAAAGATTATCCAGTGGAAGGGGGGTCAAAAAGTGTGTATGTGGAGTATAATTAATGAAGAAGTGGTCATGTGTCAGTAACTGCTGAAACTGCAAGATGGATATTTAGGAATTTATTATACTATTCTTTCTATTTGGATATGCTTAAAATTTTCCATAATAAAATTTTTTTTAATCAAATGCTATAAAAATCTACTAAATGAAACAAAATAAAAGTAGTAGCTCCTGCAGTTTTCACTACTTCTAACCCTTAAGCATAATTTCTACAAAGATAAAATATATGGAGAAAAGTATTTCTTGTGAGAAGACAGGATCAGCTTTAGGAAGTTTTAATGAGGAACAGTTATGAACAATACTAAGAAATACTACTCCACCAGCTCCAATATCCTTAAAAGGAAATTACAAGATACTTTTAAAAGGAGAAAAAAACTGTTTTTGGTTAAAGGTGGGTAACTGTATAAGAGCTGACACCTTTGTTCATAGCATTAATGGTAAAGTCTTAGTTATTGACACCACAATGACATACCTAACGTTTGTCAGTCTTAAAAGGTAAAACGGTGAGGCTTCACCTGCCTTTCTCCTACCCATCTGGCAAGGATGCACCAAGCCCAGCTAACAGAAGGCTCACCATATGGTTTGAATTTCCCTGGATGATACACTGGCCTACAGAATGCTTAAAATATGAACATACTTAGCCATTGCCAGTACTCCCCTAGAGGCTCTCCTTCAGAACAGAGGTTGCTTATGTGCAATGCAGATACTAACTATACCAAGAGACACTTTTGAAAGATTATCTGAGACAGAAGAGACTGCTGTTGAGCTCTCGGAAGTCACCTTCACAAAACTGTTGACAGCCATGATGGCCATGTCTGGCTGACTCTTGGCATAGTTCATCAAGTAAAGATACACGAGTTTCTTTAGTTCCAGGTTGTCGGTCTGCATACAGTTCACTACATCTGGAAAGAGAGAGCTGAGAGAAGAAGAAAAAATGAGAAAAGGAAAGCGAACAGATGTTAGTGCCAAGCTGTCTGACAGAACATGAAGAAATGGCCTTACTTTACAGAGTGATTTTGATGCAAGGACAAATATCCCCACAGTGATAATTACTATGAAATAAATTACTAAAGAAATTGTAGTAATGGTCCCAGGGTCTCCAAAAATAAATTAAAAAAAAAAAAACCTTTTATTATAAAAAAAGCAAACAAAAGAAGAAAAGTATAACGAACCCGATATACCAATCATCCAGCTGCAATAAATACTGAAACATGCCCAATCTTATTTCATCTATATCCTCAGCCCACCCCATTCAGCTGCTCCGGATTAATCTTTAAACAAATCTTTGCAATCTTATCACTTTATCTATTTTAGTGTATATCCTTAGGAATTATTTTTTTAAAATCATAATACCATTATCACACACACAAAAAAACAATAATTCTTCACTATCAATCCATCACAGTTCAAACACTATAGTTGTTTAATACTTTTTAATGCTCATATTCTTCCATCACTGACCAGTGGGAGCTTATTCAGTTGTCTCCTGAGTCCTTGTGACATGACCTTTTATTTTCAATAGCTTCCTTGCCTTCTGGTACAGCAACATATTCTATCCAAGCTCATTTTGTACATTTCTTATCCCAGATCTGGAGTAAGTCATTTCTCCAAGAAGCCTTGATTCCCCTTTAGTGGAATTTATTAATTTTTTTTAAAGTTACACATTCAGAAAAATGAGAATGTGAGTGTAATCAAATATAAAAGTTTATATCTTTCCCATGTTCTAGTCATTTCATGATTTACCATTCTACAAAGTCATAGGAAAGAAATTTACAGTTCCATTCACAAAGTAGCAACATTAGCTGAGTGTAGCAAAGGTTGAGTTTATTGGATTTCAAAAAGTAGACTACATTTTTAAAACATAAGTTAACTATAATTTCATGAGAATTTAGCAATTAACCTTACCTCTAAGGCTTTATTAAAGTACATTATAAATTTTAAATGCTTCTAAAGATCTTACTACTAGTACAGAAGAAAGGAGAAACAAATGGTAATGTGTTTCCACAGAAAAAAGAATGACTGAAATAACTGGCCACAGAGGGTAGCTCTTGTTCACATAAAATCAGGGTATAAAAATAAAAAAAAAGAAGATAGACCACAAGGTCAAAGGACCCACTGCATCCCCAATGAGCCGATGACTCTGTCCTGGAAGGCAAACTATCTGTTTAATTTGCACTGTATGGTACCTAGTGTAGTTTCATGCACACGTAGCTAGTTAATAAACACTAATGGAAGATCTTTTCCACCATGCTCCAAAAAGGAATTTTCTTTCCATTTCCCAGACAAATAGCTCATGTACAAAACAATTGTAAAACCAGTAAATAAATGTAAAACATTTAACCAACAGTATTTTTAAGATGCTAAATTATTCTAACAACTTGCACAAGAACAAGAACGGTCAAAGTTCTAGAGGTAGGAACTGTTAAGTGCCAATCTATAAAGCTAGACACCAGGCCTGTCGAATATGGCTGCAACTAGTTGTATGGGGCTACTGAGCACTTGCAATGTGGCTAGTACAAACTGAGATGTGATGTAAGTGTTAAACATGCAAAATTTGGAAGACTCAATATAACAAAATAATGTAAACTACCTCAATAATTTTTTATACTGATTACATGTTGAAATTATAATATTTTATATATTTTGGGTTAAATAAAACATATTACTAAAATTACTTTCACCTGATTCTTTTTATTTTTTTAATGTGGCTATTTAAAAGTTTTTAATTACATATATGGTTCAAATTGTATTTCTAAGGGACAGCACTAAACGAGATTACTTTCAGGAGAGACTGAACTATGTATGATAACCTACAAATAATCTCTATTGTGTTTCTTTAAGCTATCTTTCTAGGCACAGCTGAAATTCCATCTCCTCCAAGAAGGGTTCTTTAACTATTCCTACTTACATGACTCTCTCTTTTTCAGAACTCTTATTGCCCTTAGTACTTAATTATATAACTGTTTTATTATTCCCTAATTTTTCAAATTTTGGATCTCTTCAATCAGACAATAAATGCCATAAAGACTGAAAGACATCTACTATCCTTTGTTTGAATCATAACGTGGTATAGAGCTAGGCACATAATAAACTGACAATTAACAGATTAACCAGAGGTACTTACCGAGCATACAATAGGAGTTTAACTTTTCTGTGAGATACAAAAATAAACTTGACGTTCAACAGCCCCAGTAAAGAAGCATGCTGACTTTTACCAGTTCATCTGTACTGGTTCTTTCAATCTAGATTTGTTCCTCGGCAAAAATAAACAGTCCTTCAGTAACTAGATAGATCATGAGTAGGCAAGCTACAGCCTGTGAGCCAAATCCGGCCCACTGCCTATTTTTTTTATGAGCTGTGAGCTGAAAGTGATTTTTCAGAGATGAGCATTTATAATTTATTTGATGACAGGAAATACTAACTTTGAACCCCAATTAAGCAAAATGTTATCTCCCCCACCAAAAAATTCCATTCTTCTCATTAGTCCACCTGTAGTACAAAAAAAAAACCCTGTACTTACAGACCAATACTCTTTACGAACATAGATGCAAAAATTTCAACAAAATACTAGCAAATGGAATCCAACAGCATATTAAAAGGACTATACACCACCACCAAATGGAATTTATCTCAAGAATGCAAGGGTGGTTCAACATAAGAAAATCAATGTAATATACCACATTAATAGAACAAAGGAAAAGAACCACATAATCATTTCAATTGATACAGAAAAGGTATTCTGACAAAATCCAATACCCTTTCACGATAAAACCACCTAGAAAACGATGAATAGAAGGGAAATTCTTAATATAATTGTTACTGAATTATACACTTAAAAATTATTAAAAAGGTAAATTTTTTGTTGTATATATTTTATCACAATAAAGACAGTTTTAATCTAAAAAAAATTATAGTTCATTACTCGTAATTTTTTAAATTTCACCAACAAAAATTTGTGGAAATTTGTTTTCTCTCTTGTTATATAACTATCTACATGATATTCTTAACTTTATCTTTTAGCCCACAAAGCCTAAAATAATTTACTATCTGGTCCTTTACAGAAAAAGTACTGTTCCTTGAGATAGATGGTCATAGAATAACAATTTAGAACCATACATACTTATGTGCTAACAAATAAAACAATAACAAAAAACCACTTCAGAACAATGATACCTGGAACACAAGTTACTCAGGTCCAGCCACCATTTCCAACTGGGCTCCTGCTTTGGTTAGGGGAGCAGCTCTCAACCTTTTGGTCTCAGGACCCCTTTACACTCTTAAAGATTACTGAGAACCCCTCTAGCACTTTTATTTATGTGGGTTATACGTATTGCTATTTTACAAATCAGGAATTAAAACTGAGAAATTTCAAAAATATTTATTCATCTAAAATAATAATAAACTCATTCCATGTTAAAGTTGTTGTTGTTAGGTGCCACTGAGTCAATTCCCACTCATAGTGACCCCATGTGACAGAGTAGAACTGCCCAAAAGGGTCTTCTAGGCTGAAAAAAATATTTACTGAAGCAGGTCGTCAGATCTTTCTCCTGAGGAGCTGTTGGGTGGGTTTGAACCACCAACCTTTCAGTAAGCAGCCGAGTGCTTAACCATTGCACCACCTCAGCTCCTTCATGGTAACATAAATAACATTTAAAATAAAAATTAACTATATTTTCAAAGAAAAAAATTTGTGAGAAGATAGTATTGTTTTATACTTTTACAAATCTCTTTAATGTTTAGCTTCAGTGAAGACAGCTGGATTCTTGTATCTGCTGCTACATTCAATCTGTTGTAGACTCTTGTTTTGGTTGAAGCATAAGAAAACTCAGCTTCACACATGTACACAAACTAGAAAATGGAGGAGTATTTTAATACCTTTTACAGGTAGCTGTATATATTCTTTTTTTTCAACTTCATGAATTATTTTAATTTTATTGTGTTTTAGGTTAAAGTTCACAGTGCAGATTAGTTTCATTCAAAAATTTATACACAAATTGTTTTGTGACACTGGCCACAACCCCCTCAATTTGGCAGCACTCTCCCCCCTCCCTTCCCTTTCCACCATGGGTTCTCCATGTCCATTCATCTAGTCTTCCTGTCTCTTCCTGCCTTCTCATCTTTGCTTTTGGGCACGTGTTGTCCATTTGGTCTCATATACTTGATTGAACTAAGAAACACGTTCCTCACGTGTTATTGTTGTTTTATAGGTCTGTCTAATCTTTGGCTGAAAGGTAGACTTTGGGAGTGGCTTCAGTTCTGAGTTAGCAGGGTGTTCAGGGGCCACAGTCTCGGGGGTTCCTCCAGTCTCTGTCAGACCAGTAAGTCTGGTCTTTTATGAATTTGAATTTTATTCTACATTTTTCTTCCACTCTGTCTGGGATCCTCTATTGTGATTCCTGTTAGGGCAGTCAGTGGGGGTAGCCAGGCACCATCTAGTTCTGGTGGAGACTGTCATTCATGTGATCAATTAGTCCTTTGTACTAATATTTTCCTTGTGTCTTTGGTTTTCTTCATGCTCCTTTGCTCGGAATGGGATGGGACCAATAGATGTACCTTAGATGGCCATTCACAAGCTTTTAAAACCCCAGATGCTACTCACCAAAGTAGGATGTAGAACATTTTCTTTATGAACTATGTTATGCCAATTGACCTAGATGGTCCCCAACCCTCAGCCCCAGCAACTTGGTCTCTCAAGGTGTTTGGATGTGTCTAGGAAGCTTCTATGACTTTGCCTCAGTCAATCTGTGCTGACTTCCCCTATATTGTGTGTTCTTTCCCTTCATCAAACGCTTGTCTATTATCTAGTTAGTGATTTCCTCTCCTTAGCCCTCCCCTCCCTTGTAACCATTAAAGATGTTTTTTTCTGTGTGTAAACCTTTTCTTGGGTTTTTACAATAGTGGTCTTATACAAAATTTGTCCTTTTGTGATACTGACTTATTTCACTCAGCATAATGCCCTCCAGATTCATCTATGTTGTGAAATGCTTTGTGTATTCATCACTGTTCTTTATCATTGTGTAGTATTCCATTGTGTGTATGTACCATAATGTTTATTCATTCATCTGTTGGTGGGTACTTAGGTTGTTTCCATCTGTTTGCTATTACGAATAATGCTGCAGTGAACATGGGTATGCATATGTCTTTTCGTCTGATGGCTCTTATTTCTCTAGGATATAGTCCTAGGAATGGGATTGCTAGATCGTATGGTATTTTTATTTCTAGCTTTTTAAGGGGGGGCGCCATATCATTTTCCATAGTGGTTGCACCATTTTACATTCCCATCAGCAGTACATAAGAGTTCCAATCTCCCCGCAGCCTCTCCAACATCTGGTATTTTGTTTTTCTGATTAATGCCAGTAATGTTGGGGTGAGATGGTATCTCACTGTAGTTTTGATTTGCGTATCTATAATGGCTAATGATCGTGAGCATTCCTCATATGACTGTTAGCTGCCTGAACGTCTTCTCTGGTGAAGTGCCTGTTCATACCCTTTGCCCATTTTTTTAACTGAATTGTCTTTTTGTTACTGAGGTACTGAAGTATTCTAGAGATTTCAGATATTAGAGCCTTATTGGACATGTCGTAGCCAAACATTTTTCCCCATGTCTGTAGATTCTGTTTTTACTCTTTTGGTGAAGTCTTTTGATGAGCCTAAGTGTTTAATATTTAGGAGCTCCCAGTTATCTAGTTTATCTTCTGGTGTTTGTGCATTGTTAGTTATGGTTTGTATTCCCTTTATACCATGTATTAGGGCCTCTAGCATTGTCCTACATTCCTTCCATGATTTTTATTGTTTTAGATTTTATATTTAGGTATTTGATCCATTTTGAGTTAGTTTTTGGTATGGTGTGAGGTATGGGTCCTGTTTTTTTTTTTAAATTTATAGATGGGCATCCAGTTTTGCCAGCACCATTTGTTAAAAAAACTGTCATTTCCCCATCTAATGGGCTTTGGTCCTTTGTCAAAGATCAGCTGACCATAGGTGGATGAATTTACATCTGGGTTCTCGATTCTGTTCCATTGGTCTGTTTGTCGTTATACTAGTACCAGGCTGTTCCGACTACCGTGGCTGTGTAGTAGGGTCTGACAACAGGTAAAGTGAGGTCTCCTACTTTGTTCTTTTTCTTCAATGTTTGCTTATCCAGGACCTCTTTCCATATAAAGTTGGTGTCATGGATTGAACTGTGTCCCTCAAAAATATCTGTCAACTTGGCTGGGTCATGATTCCCACTATTGTATCATTGCGTGCCATTTTGTAATCTAATCTGATTTCCGTATGTGTTGTAAACTCTATCACTATAATGTAATAAGATGGTTTAGGAGCAGTTATACTGATGAGGTCTACAAGATTAGATAGTGTCTTAAGCCAGTCTCTTTTGAGATATAAAAGACAGAAGCGAGCAGAGACACATGGGAACCTCACACTACCAAGAAAGCAGTGCCAGGAACAAAGAGCGTCCTTTGGACCTGAGGTTCCTGCACAGAGAAGCTCCCAGACCAAGGAAGATTGATGACATGGACCTTCCTCCAGAGCTGAGAGAGAAAGAGTTCCCCTGGAGCTGACACCCTGAATTTGGACTCATAGCCTATTGGACTGTGAGAATAAATTTCTCTTTGTTAAAGCCATCCACTTGCTGTATTTCTGTTACAGCAGCACTAGATGACTAAGACAGCTGGTGATTAGTTTTCCTATCTCATTAAAGAATTCTGTTGGTATTTGGATCGAGATTGCATTATATCTATAGATTGCTTTGGGTAGAACTGACATAGTCACAATGTTGAGCCTTCCCATCTATGAGCATGGTAATGTTTTTCCACTTAAGTAGGTCTCCTGGCCTCTTCCAATAGTGTTTTGTAGTTTTCTTTGTGCATCTTTTATGTCCCTGGTTAGAATTATTCCTACGTATTTTATCTTTTTTAGGGGCTATTATAAATGGTATTGTTTTCCTGATTTCGTTTTCAAAGTTCTCTTTGTTGGTGTATAGGAATCCAACTGATTTTTGTATATTGATCTTACATCCTGCTACTATGCTGAATCTTTCTATTTGTTTCAGTAATTTTCGTGTGGATAGATATTCTTTCCTGATACTACACTAAAACTAGGCAAATGGTAGTTTCTTAGAAGTTAGTTACATGCTGTTGCAGAATGGGGTGAGCGGTTGGGGTCTCATAACAACGTATGTAAAAAAAAAAAATTTTTTTTGTATGGGAGACTAACTTGAAATGTAAACTTCATTTAATTACAACAACAACAACAAAAAATATATATATATAAAAAGTTAGTTACAGTGTAGAATCTGAAACCCTATCAATAAATGTTTTGTACTTGGTAGCATTAAAGTCCGTCAGCTTATCATGCATTTTGAATGGATCTGTTATCCACGCAGGATTTTGTGACATATGCATTGGGCATTTGGAATATACTGGTTCACTGAGTTATGCAGATCTTCCCAATGTAAACAAATTCCACTATATAGTATCAAGCAATCACATTTACTAATTTCCCCACCAAGCTAATGAGAAAAGTTTTTAAGTATTAGGAAGCTGTCAAGATCATGACAGTGGATACAAGTTTTTCAAGATTTTAACTTTCACTTTAAAGCTATGAATTTATCTAGTGTCAATTTTCCTCCTGAAGTGACAGGTTCATCTTGTTCATTTTTGATAAAAGATCTCAAATACTGAAGTCTGATTAACTAGATTTCAAACATCAAAGTCTGATTAAAGTTTGTCTGTCAATCATCCTTTGACATAAACATGGTGTTCATAATCCAAATCATAAATTAAGTGTTTTTTCTGGAGTCAGCCATCATACTTCTGCTATGCAACAAACGTTTTATGTGTAATTCCCATGTCATCACACAAAATATTAAAGAGACATGTACTCAAAGGTTGAGAATTAGTAAAATTAATTTTTAATGCTTTATGAAGGGCAGTCCTTTACTGTTAAGTACGTGGTAGTGAAGAATACAAGGACTGCTACTAATTTGGCACCACTGCCTTGATTCATGCTAAGGTACCAGTAGTTTTACCCACCGCTGTTTCTGCACCACCAGTGCAAATGTCAACACAGTGAAAAAGGCAAATAACATCTAAGTATTATAAAAATAGTTTTGACCTCATGGACCCTATGAAAGGGTCTTAGAGATATCAGGGGCATACAATCCTTATTTCCAAATGGTCTTGCTAAATTACAGAAACAAAACAAAACAAAAAGACCAAATGGATTTTGTTAACATTCATTTTCAACTTGAGTTCAGCATTTGAATATAGAGCTGTAAAGTTGAGAGCACTGGCTTGAGCCTATTGAAGAATATGCAAGCTTCCGCTTCTCAGTAATTTTTACCATCTTCTAAAACTACCTCAGCTAACATATTATAACTGTGCCAGCTCTCAGGAGGTTTTATGTTTGATCTGTACGAAACAAAATCAAACTCATTTCGCTCTTCAAAAAAAAAATCTTAAATCAGAGAGTTAATATAAAAGCAACCACGCTTCAACTCATTTTTGTAAGTTCTATAATAGTTTTAAAGGAAAAGCAGGAAACGACATAAAATAGAGTGGGGGTGTATGTGACCACCAGCAGCGTGATGACCCTTACCTAACATCCTTTCCCACGGTCATAGCAGCAATCACTTTCTTCACAGCCTCCTTCCTCTTTTCTTTCTTTTCATTGTTGAGCTCAGCCTTTAATTCAAAGATTTCTCCTATAAGAGGGAGAACAACTGTGTGAGGTTCCAGGACCAAAGAGCTAGTGAGAAATGTGTCATCATGTAACATCTAAGACCAGGAAAGGTGGAATTGCAGGGAGACAACTCAGGTAAGATTATAAAAAAAATTATAGTACTGGTAAAATTCAAAGCCTTAGAATATTACCTGACCCACTGATAAGGACACCACCAATAAACTTTAAAAACCTTTTTAAGTTATGGCCACAGAGGAAGGTGCAATCCAGACCTTTAGGAACCTTAGGAGTGAGAAAAACAAAATCTCATATTTAACTACAATGAGGAGAGAACCATATTTCAGAGACAATACTCATCAAAATTTTAAGATCCTGAGAAGAAAATAAATATAAGCAGAGAACAGGCTTACAAATCAATGTTTTCAAACCAGAAGAGACTCCTGATATCTCATTCACACACATACCCTACCTTTACAGATAAAGAATTGAGGTTCAAAAGTCACAGAATGGGTTAGTGACAGAGCTGGGCTTAGAACTGTCTGCTGACTCTCAAATCTAGAGGTTCTCAACTTTGGCCACACACTAATATTAACTGGGAAGTATTTAAAAATAACAATGCTCAGGCTCCACTCTAGACCAAATCAATCAGAATATCTAGGAACAGAACTCTTAAGTTCGTATTTTTAAAAGCTCCAAGTGATTCTAACACACAGCCAAGTTTACGAATCGCTGCTCTAATCAATACTTTAAGAAGTCAATGGGCTTTAAGGCCCCACACTACCATCAATCTAACACGTATACTCTTGAAGCTTCAAGAATGGTACAAACCACAGTCATTTCTAAAGGTACAATCTTGAATGACTCCTCAGGCCCTGCACTGTGAAATGTCAGGGACTGTCACCACTATTCTAAGGCTCAGCTCCAGGCTCACCTATCTTCGGAAGGCTGGAGCTGAAGTAAAAGAGAAGGTAACTCAACAAAGAGAAAAGACAACCTACAGATTGGGAGAAAAATTTTAACCACTATATATCAGATACGGGCCTAATACCAAAAATACACATAAAACTCCTACAACTTAACAACAAAAAGACAAACCACCCAATCAAAAAATGGGCAAAGGACCTGAACAGACAGTTCACCAAACAGGATATTCAAATGGTCAAAAAGCACATGAAAAGATGCTCTACATCATTAACCATTAGGGAGATGTAAATCAAAACCACAATATCACCCTACCTCCATCAGAATGGCAATGATCAAAAAACTGGAAACCAACAAGTGTTAGCAAGGTTGTGGAGAAACTAGGACCCTCATCCATTGGTGGTAGGAATGTAAAATGGTGCAGCCACTATGGAAAACTCTTTTTTTTCTTGACAGTTTGGCAAGTCCTCAAAAAGCTGAACACAGAATTACCATATAACCCAGTAATCCCAATTCCAGGTACATATCCAGATAAAGTGAAGGCAAGAATTCAAACAAAAATCTGTACACCACTGTTCACTAGAGCACTTTTTACAATAGTCAAAAGGTGGAAACAACTGAAATGTCCATCAAAAGCAAAATGTGATATATACACACAATGGAATATTAGGTAACCGTAAAGAGAAATGAAGTTGTGATTCATGCCACAATTTGGATAAACCTTGAAAACATTATGTTGAGTGCAGTAAGTCAGTTACAAAAGGACAAATACTGTGTGATCTAACTTGTATTAAATAAGCTGGTGTTAGCTGCTGTCGAGTCAATTCCAACTCATGACAACCCCATGTATGCAAAGTAGGACTGCTCCATAAGGTTTTCAAGGCTGTGACCTTTCAAAAGCACATCACCAAGCCCGTGTTTCAAGGTGCCTCTGGGTGGGCTTGAACTGTTAACCTTGCAGCTAATAGTAGAGTGCTTAACTGTTTGCGCCACCCAGGGATCCGTGAAAAAAGCAAATATCTAGATACCAAAGACTATTAATGGGTAGCAGGTGTAGGAGGGAGGATGAAAAGTTTTTGTTTGGAGGACACTGAGTTTATATTAATGGTGGTAGAATGTTTTGGATGAGGATAATGATAATGGTGGTACAACATAAAAATGTAGTCAATGTCATTGCGATGCGAATGTGTAAGTTGTTGTGTTAGTGGATGTTTTGGTGTGTATGTTTTCACCATAATTAAAAACAAAAAAAAGAGAGAGAGAAAGATAGAGAAAATAACAGCTCTCGGCTGATATAAAAAGGAAAAAAACCCACTAAGCCCATGGAAAAAGAAGTTGACTACTCCCACTTCAGCTTTCCATTCATACCATGGAACTGTTCTACAATATTGTCTCATTTTCCTCTTCTGATATTCATTTTCACCACATTTTATTCACCAGTATAGAAATAATGGGGACAGCACAATATGTGATCTACCTGGAACCCCTAAATGGGAAGGATGAAAGCGACGAGAAACACTAAAGCTGAGCACTAAAAGGGCCTGGTTCATCAACATCCACTGTCAACAAAGTGAACAAATATTACAAAATCATTGTTTTATTTAATTGACAGCTGCAAAAATAACACAGCCAGAAAAACTAGGCCATTAAAGCGTTCCCCCTCTACGCTAAGTCCGATGCTGCCAAAATCCAGCCCTTAGGGTTCCCATCATTTATTTCTCAGAAGAGTAAAGGCCAAACAGCAGGGTTTCAGAAGGTCTGAATCATGAATAGCAGCAGGAGTAGCAGAATCAAAACTGTATGTAACTGAAATTATTCCAATAGCATAAGCTTAAAGAATATGTTCCAGTAGCAGTTCCAGTGGGCGCTGCAGGAAGCAAAAGGGAACACAGTCTATCATTTTTTTTAACCGGTATTTACCAAGCAATGACTCGATCTGTAATTCTCAAACTTCTACAATTCCCTGAATAAAAAAAGACTACCAGGACCTCTTACAAGAGAAGGTTTAAAGAGATAGGTAAGTTTTAATTACATCCCTTTATATCACCTTAGACAATCTCTTGCTCATTGGAGCATATAAAATGTTAACAGAAAAAAGAATATACACTTTTCAGAATAGTAAAAAAATCAGAAGAGCTAAAAATGAACAAAACCAAACTCAGGATATTCTATAAATTAACTGGCCTGTGCTTTTAAAAAATGCCATTATCATGAATGACACCAAGGAACTGTTCCAGATTAAAGGAGACAAAATTTAGAGACCAGACAACAAATGTAATACATGATTCTAAACTGGATAATGGACTGAGGGATAAAATTTATATAAAGGCCATTATTGAGATTTTGAATAAGGACTATGCAGTAGGTGGTGATGATGTATCAATATGAAATTTCTTGATTTTGATAACTACATTATAGTTACATAAGAGAATTTCCTTGTTCTTAGAAAATATACACTGACACACTTAGGGCTAAAGAGGCATGACGTCTGCAGCTTACTGTTAAATGGTTAAGGGAAAAAACACATCTATTAAAGAATATGATAAAGCAAATGTGGCAAAATGCTAACAAACGGAGAATCTTGCAATTTTTAAGACTGAGATTATTTCAAAATAAAGAGTTTAAAAAGTCTAAGCAGGAAGGCAAGAGAAGGAGCACCAGAACATTTTCCAAGAGGCTCAAGCCTATCTGTCCAGTTATATCATTTCTGATACACATCTTTTGTTCCAATAGAGAACACATAAATGAGCTACTTAATTATATCAATAATTAGTCAGTGACTCAACCTTGGCTATACACTGCAATTGCCTGAAGATCTTCAAAACAATAACGATCTCACTTCCAGAGATCCTGATTTAATTGGTCTGGGGTATGGCCTGGGTGTCGGGATGTTTTTTAAAGACCCTCAGGTTATTCTAATGTGTAGCCAAGACTGAGAACCATTGCTAACTGGTAGGAATGCTTGGTGGATTTATTTAGGAGGTGGAAAGACAATGGAAAAAAGATAAAAATTTAATAAAATTGTAGTACATATAAGACACCCTGCCTCACTTAGTACCTGTAAAAACGGCGTCGGGGCAGCATTTGATCTCCTTTAACTTCACAAGGGGGAAGGGGAATCACGATCAACAGCCCAAGGCTGATTCCTATAAGGCGGCAGTCAGTCACGCCGCCTCTCTCCGCCATCTTAACAAATTCTGACACCGACTGTCCCTCCCACAGCACTCTCTACTTCACTGCTGCATTCGATAATTCACTGCAATGGCCACACAGAACTCACAGACAATACTCATGATTATGGGGTTTATTTAGGGAAGTAACAGTTGCAATTCAGGTTGAGAAACGCTCAGGATAGTTCCTCCATCAGGACAATCTCTTCCCAGCTGTGCTCGCAGGCACGCCTCTCCCTGGCCCTCTGCCTCTGCCCAAAGGCACTCAGCTCTCTCACTTCGTGGGCCGGAAGCCCACTGTGCAGTTTCTCCTGCCACTGCTTCTTACCATCTTCAGGGTTACAGCTCACTCTCTGCCTCCTGGGTCTAGGAGTAGGGATCCCAAGTCCAAAGGACATGCTCTCCAGGATGGCAAAACTGACCAATCCCCTTGGTGGATGACATTTACCTTATCTGCATAGTCCCACCCAATCACTTGGGTAGGAGTTAAAAGACCATGGGGCCATATTAATTACTCCATTACACTACAGTACTCCTCCTTGGCTCCACCCAATTCTTTTCTCCCTATCTTTTTTTACTTATACTGCACAAAAGCCATTGTTCCCTTGTCATTCATTCAGTTTTCTGATTTTCTTACCATTCTGAAGAGTGTATTTTCTTCTTCTGTTAATATTTTATGTGCTGATTAGCAAGACAAAATGGTATAAATGAGGTAGATCTGTATGGAGGGATATGAAAATACAGTTTCTATACACTGTTTTGCATGATCTCTTTTCTGGTAACAATAAAAATTTTTTAAATTGTATGTATTAACATAGGTATATATATGCATAGAAAAAGGCAGGGAGGATTCCTTGGGAATAGGAATAAGGAGGGAGACAACTTTGTTTACTTTCTACATGTCTGTATCACTTTCATAGTATTTACTGTTATAATATTTTTATTTCCAAGTAAAAAAGTAAGAGAAAATAAATGTGCTTCTTCCTCTTCTGACCTCCTCAGATCTGTCAATCTTCAATTGATCAATGCTGATTTCAAATACCAAAGAACCACACCTTCCTTTCTCTAAAACAGAACTTTCAAGTCACAATGGTGTGCATCACAGCCCTATCTTTAAAAGCCTATACTTTAACAATTTACTCAAATACACTTATATGTAGAAGTAGTAGATCCCTGATGAGACTGTCCCTGACATACATGTTTGAAGACATCAGGAAGATTCTATCTGGGATAGTCTTTCACTGCAGGTTCTCATACTTACCTCTTTATTTTTTTTAATATTTTATCTTATTTTTGGTGAAAATATACCCAGTAAAATCTTACTTACCTTTTTTATTGGTTGTGAAGTACTTGGAGTCAGTCATGGTTTTGGATCTTCAATGTGCACCTACAATGAAAGAAAAATAACTTCTTTATCCAAGTTATATATGCTAATGTTTATCTGTAAAAGAATATTGGCCTTCTAATTAGATGTTTTTTGTTTTTCTGAAAGATTCTTTTTATTGAAAATTACATGGAATGATGAATAGATTAGCAGAATTGTTTTCTCTTTCTGCCTTACCCTGCTTCAGAATACATGCTTTGAAGTGACTCGATCTTGAAACAGATGTAAACCAGATTTTCCTGAATGGAAAGTGGTGGGGAGAACTTTCAGAACAAATAAACTTTTCTTAATTTTAAAACTTTTGAGTGACTAATTGAAGGTATATTTACAAAAAGGTCTAACTTTAGCTCTTTAAGGCTTTGAGGAGATAATTTTAGATAAAATCACAAAGCCAGAAAAGGTTCAGATTATCATCCCATTTCCATTTGGACTTTGGTATGTATTGCCCCTATTAGTTCCTTGAGTCAGGATCGACTTGACGCAGCAGGTTTTTATTAGTTCCTTGAGACAGGAGTTATATTCTTACTTTTCTTTGCATCCCTTGAATTGCCAAGTATGGTATACGAGAGTTTTTTTATTTTTTTTTTAAATTAAAAAAGGTCCACAGTATGTAAGATGAAGTCTCAATATCTTTGCTTCTAAGGAGCATTCTGGCTGTTACTTCTTCCAAGACAGATTTGTTTGTTCTTCTGACAGTCCATGGTATATTTAATATTCTTCAGCAATACCATAATTCAAAGGCATCAGTTCTTCTTAGGTCTTCCTTATTCAGTGTCCAGCTTTCACATGCATATGAGGTGACTGAAAATACCATGGCTTGGGTCAAGCACACCTGAGTCCTTAAAGTGACATCTTTGCTTTTTAACACTTTAAAAAGAGGTCTTCTGCAGCAGTCTTTGTAACTCCCAACAAATGACTGGGTGGGACTGTGCAAATGAGGTGCCTGTAGTCCTCCAAGGGGATTGGATAGCTTGTTAATAATGTAAATAAGGTGCATGGCACCCTTGTGAGGATGGAACCATGCAAATAAGGTGTATGGATTGGTTAGTTTTGCCATCCCGCTAGGCTTAAAATGACCCATCCCAGACATGGGAAGGGAGGATCTCACCACCACCAAGAAAGAAGAGTCAGGAGAGGAACGCATCCTTTGGACCCAGGATCCCTGAGCTGAGAAGCTCCTGAAACAGGAGACTGAGAAAGAGCTGTAATACCAAAGACAGTGAGAAACGGTGGCAGAGAAAAGGCAGCAGCAGAGACAAGAGTCCAGCAGGAGTTGGCAAGGTGGGCTTCCCAGCCGATGGAGTGAGAAAGCCGAGCGCCTTCGGGCAGGAGGCTTGCTCAAGGAGTAGGGTGCCTCCAGGCACTTGATGGAGCTAGGTTTGTTGACCAACTGAACTACAGCTGAGCACTTTCAGGCCAAGACTTACTGGCGGGCCAAGGCTTACTAGCAGAGTGGGGTGCCTCTGGGTATCAGCAGAGCTAAAAGAGTTTTGTAACACTTGCCCAAACAGGGCAGAGGCCAGGGCAAGGGGTGAGTGCTAGAGAGAGACCTGCCCACAGACATGGCTGAGAAGAGGTTGTCCTGATCGAAGAACTGTATCCTGAGCATGCCTAAACCTGAACTGTAACCTGTTGCTTCCTTAATAGGGAGCCCTGGTGGTGCAGTGGTTAAAGCACTTGGCTGCTAACCAAAAGGTCGGTGGTTTGAAGCTACTCCATGTGGCAGTCTGCTTCCATAAAGATTTACAGCCTTGGAAACCCTATGGGGCAGTTCTACTCTGTTCTATTACAGGGTCACTATGAGTTGGAATTGACTTCATGGCAGCGGATTTGGCTTTTTGGTTTTACTTCCCTAACCAACCCCATAACTGTTGAGTATGGTCTGTGAGCTCTGTGTGGCCACTGCAATGAATTATCGAACCCAGTAGAGAAGTAAAGGGTGCTGTGGGAGGGACGGTTGGTGTCAGAACTGGTAAAAAGGTTGGAAAGATGCAGTATGTCTGACCTCCCCCTCATAGGAATCAGCCTTGGGCTGTAGATACTTATTCTCTCTCCCCCTTGTTAAGTTAGAGGTCAGACTCTGCCCCCATGCCATTCTTACATATACATATACAAACAGAAAAAGCAGTATACAAAAATGATCACTAGTACCTCAAACGAGGGCCATAGCTAAAGTCCATCATGGTCTGCCTATGATGGAATTATGCCATTTTAAATTCTACAAGATCATCAAAACTCAGAAGATTTAAAAACAAAATCTGCTTGGAAATTTCCACCCGGTTTTGAAAGAGAATACAAAAAGCGTTCTGCTGTTTAAAGCTCTCATATACATACACACATTAAATTCTCAACAGGTATTTTCACCACAATCTGTTAAACGTTTAATTAAGCTTGTCTCAGTCTAGGCTTTATTAGTGACCCACACATATCCTCTCCTAAGAAATTTCATTGTCAAAAAATATATTTACTTCCTATTCACAGTGATTTAGTGTTCTTAACTAGAGAATAACGTACCCAAACACAAAACTTCAAAGAAAAGGGTCAAATATCCCTAGTTGTTGTTGTTAGGTGCCATTTAGTTGATTTCGACCCGTAGTGACCCCAAGTGACACTAGAACTGCCCCATAGGGTTTTCTTGCTACAATCTTTACAGAAGCAGATTGCCAAGTCTTTCTCTTGTGGAGCCCTGGGTGGGGTTCGAACAGCTAATCTTTTGGTTACCCACCAAATGCACTTAACCATTGCACCACCAGGGTTCATCAGTATTCCTAGAAACCCATACAAAGATCATAAGAATTCCTGCTCTAAAGAGAAGGGAGAAACATAGCACTCTCTTAGCTCACACACGCTGTAAACAAGCAATTGTAATGAAATATGCCTTTATCCATATGTGCAGAGAATCACTGTACCATGTCAGTTCCTGCCGTAAGCCAAAAGAAATTCCAAGAAAAATGCAAATAGTTCAAACAAAAACAAATGAGATGGTGGTTGCACAAAACTGTGAATATACTAAATGCCACTGAACTGTTCACCTTAAAATGGTTACTTTCATATTATGTGAATTTCACCTCAATAAAAAAATATATAATTTTTTTAAAAGACGGGGAGGATATACTTAGCCACACTCCAGAGATGGACACAGCCAGATTCTCCAAAATATCAGATGGTGAAAACTGATGTCTGCATTAGAAGTCACAGAAAAAGGAGCCAAGATGGAGCCCGGAGGAAAAAAAAAAAAATCAAGGATGTACTGAAGAGCGTCAAAAATCAAGCTCCTCCTGGGGGTGTGGAATGGGGGAGAATGTTCCTTCAGGAGAGCCCCAGGAATAAGCAAAGCCACCTTGGCACCCCAACTCACACTACCTTTCTAACTGATCAATCCAGACACCTGGCTATTCCAAGGACTCCCGGTATGGCATAGGGGTATTGTTTAACAAGAAAGCTTCCACAGTCAGAGCACATAATCACTCTTACTTGTCCTGGCCCAGAGTGTGATGTCGCTGCATTTTAGAGGCCTCTCTGCACAGGACTATATATTTAGATTTAACATAACCCAGTTTCTACCAAATATAGGTTGTGAAAATCTTCTCCTCTCCTATTCTTTCACTCCAGTCCCCTAAAAGAAAAACTGAGCAACAAAAATAAGTCTTAATAGCCTCAGTAGAATAAGGCCAGAAAAAAATGAATAGGGTCTTAATTTCAAATGATTCTCTGGAAATGGCAGTGAAATTAGAGTTGATGAGGCCACTAAGCTTTTCACAAAAAGCTGGACTTTACAGTTCAGTGCTTCATAGTGGAAAAACTGGCTGAAGAGTTAGCCAAATTACAAAGCTGAAAGAGGTCATTCCAGCAAACTTTTATTGCAAGGGTGAGAGGTCTAAGTTCATTTCTAATAAAATACTCACTAATGACACAAAAACAATAGCATCTTCAGGTATCATTTAGCTCTTAAGAATCTGCAACAGACACTGAAAACCTAAAATCATTTGTAATTTCCATTTGAATGCGACAGAATACAAAGTAATTAGTTAATATTATACAGTAAGAAACAGGTTCAAAAGTTTTACATCCCTCCACTTCTTAACTGAAATAACAATAAACTCTGGAAAACTTAAGTCTGGAAGGAAAGAAGAAAGGAGAATAGGTCCTATCTAATTCATTCCTTATTCAGCCTGGTTCAAACCTGCACCTAAAATGTGATATTCCAAAAATATAGATTTAAGGAAAAAAAAGATGGAAGAACTGGACTTACTTGTATCTCTTAATTCACAGTCAGAATGTTAGCTTTATATTAACTTCACCACCCAACTTTCAGTGAGGCTGTTTGCAGAACACACTATCCTTTCTGCTTCCCAAGGAGTTTCAACTGTTAAGACACCTGCAAACAGTTCTCACCTTACCACCACACTTAGGCATCACTGGAATGTGTTACACGTTTTCTTATACAGCTGCATCTCTTTCATCTACTGCTTTCTATTATTACTTTGTAAGTGTACCCTGACGCTAAGCAATTGAAGTACACAAGGAAGATAATTAATAATTTAAATTGCTCCTCATTAAGACCACCTTCTTTCTTAGTCATTCTACTTTTGAACTTAACTGCGTTTTATTTTTTCTTTTAAACCACAACGATTATAACAGTGTTTGGCATTTAAAAAAACACTTCTTTTTAAAAGTCAAAAGTTTAATGAAGCAGCCACACGGAAGCAGGTGAGTTCAATAAAAGGCTGCTCCAAGACAGAAGACTGCCATGTAAACAAACAGCATGAATAAATTCTTTGGATTCAAAGAATTTGGAAATAACAGGAAGTTCTAGTTTCTTTACTACTACCTTAATCTAACATCCTTCCTAAACCAGTTCATTCCTGCTAAACCCAGAAAGGAAAAAAAAAAAAAAAAAAAACCACGCCGGTCTAAGATCAACCCCCACTTGCTTCCCCTTCTCTCACAGCCGGTCAAACTTCTGGAGGTTTCTTTTTCTTCCTCCCAAGTGTAAGAAATTCCTCTTCTTTCTCCAGGTGGTTCAGGCTCTAAGGATATGTTCCTCCATTATGAGGCAAGAAGAAGTCTCTTACTCTCAAATTACTGGAGAAGAGATTAAAGAGTCGGGGTCTTATCAATGAGCAAACCTTGGGGGAATCCTTCTTCCTTCTGGATGACTGGACATGTCTCTGCTTCTTTTTGAACGACTCCAGGCGGGGAAGAAAGAAGGTTCTCCCCTCGGCCTCTCGTCTCTACCGGCCACACCCCTGGCCTTCGGCCCTTCCAACTCCTGGACTAGCCAGGAATGCATATACTGAACATAGGTTCCCTCGGCAGCCTGCATCTGCCAGCGGCCACGCCTGAGGATTCCCTCACCTCACCACAGCCAACGCGAAGGAGTCCTTTTCGCCAACCCTCTTCCTCACAACGGTCACACCCGACAGCTCTGTCAACCTTCAACAGTCAAGCTCCTAGGATTTCATTCCCTCAGTTTCCGACCCAGCCAGGGGTTTCCCTCTCTCCCCATTAATAAGGGACACACCCCAAAGTCGGTCAGCTCGAACTCACCAGTGGCAAGCGTCGGGGAGGCGGCAGCAGCCAGAGAGCGCGGCCTGTGCGGTGGTGTAATGGTTTCCTGCCCGTCACGATTCTTTCTCCAGGTCTAACCCACTGCGCAAAACCCACTTTGCCAGGAACAAAGATGGTGGACAGGAAACGCTGACGTAAGAGGACCGAATAGATACACATCATCGGCATGCGCAGGAGAACCGGAAAGGATGTGAACTCTGCCGCCTTGGAGACTGAATGATTTCCCTTGATGTATAAGAGGTTTTGAGACTTGGGCTCTAGGGGCTGTTTAGTGGCTATTTGAAGGGATATATATTAAACACGCTGACATTCTCTGGATTTGTTTCCTTGCACAGGAGTTTTTTGAAAAATGTACACATAGAGCGGGTGAAATATCCTGTTCCTTTCTTAAAAAAAATAACAACATAAAAAACACTCAGCAAATTCCCTGGTGGGTCCAGCCCAGGATCATACACGGGCAGTGGGATGAGAGGAGAGTGGTGCAAGAAGAGACTGAGTCGGCATTAGACATGAGTTCGAATTCCAGCCCTGAGGGTGACTGGGAGAGTTACTTAATGTCACCTAAGTCTTAATTTTTTCTGTGAAATGAAGATAATGTATCTCTCCTGGGCTTGTGAAACTTAAATGGGATAAAGCAGATAAAGCGGCTGTCACATAACAGGTGTGTTTTTCACAAAAGTAAGTTCCCTTTCACCTTTTCGGAAACAAAGGCCTAGATTCGAGGATCCAGAACTACTGAACGAGGTTAATCGGGATAAATAATAGGGAGGGGTGTGGGGGTGGATTTTTTTCCCTCACATTTTTACCCATTAACTCTGTGAGAGTGGAAAAGTATATGTTGTTGTTAGGTGCTGTGGAGTTGATTTCAACTCATAGCAACCCCACGTACAACAGAAGGAAGCACTGTTTGCTCCTGTGCCATCCTCACAATTGTTGCTATGTTTTAGCCCATTGTTGCAGCCACTGTGTCAATCCATCTCATTTACGGTCTTCTTCTTTCTTGCTGACCCTCTACCTTACCAAGCGTGATGTCCTTCTCCAGGGACTGGTCCCTCCTAATAACATGTCCAAAGCATGTGAGATGAAGTCTCGCTATCCTCTCTTCTAAGGAGCAGCCAGGCTGTACTTCTTCCAAGATAGAATTGTTCGTTCTTCTGGCAGTCTATGGCATATTAAATACTCTTTGCCAACACCAAATTCAAAGTCATCAATTTTTTGGTTTTCCTTATTCACAGTCCAGCTTTCACATCCACATGTGGTGATTGAAAATACTATGGCTTGGGTCAGGCACACCTTAGTTCTCAAAGTGACATCTTTGGTGTTTAACGTTTTTAAAGATGTCTTTTGCAGCGGATTTGCCCAAAGCAATATGTTGATTGATTTCTTGACTGCTGCTTCCACAGGCATTACGGATCCCGGTAAAATGAAATCCTTGACAACTTCAATATTTTCTCCATTTATCATGGTGTTGTTTATTGGTCCAGTTGTGAGGAATTTACAGTCTAGAAAACCCTTTGGGGTAATTGTACTGTCACAGGGTTGCTATAGGTCAAAATCGACTCAACAGCACCTAACAACAACAACAATCTTTATGGGACCAGATCTCCAGGTTTTTTTCCTGCTGAACAGCTGGCTGGGTTGAAACTGATAAACTTTTAGTTAGCAATCAAACACTTAACTGTTATACCACCTGAAAAATGTATAAATATTTTAAAATTTCATTCTTTTTTTCTCACTTTTTTTTTATTGTTGTAGTTTAAGCAAAAGTTTACCATTCAAATTAGTCTCCCGTACAAAAATTTATATATACGTTGTTATGTGACCCTAATTGTTCTCCCTATACTGTGACAGGAAACTCCTCCTTTCCACCCAATTTCCTGCGTCCATTCAACCAGCTCCTGAACCTCTCTGCCTTCTCATCTCACCTCCAGAGGGAAGCTGCCCATTTAGTCTCATGTATCTACCTGAGCTAAGAAGCACACTCTTCATGAGTATCCCTTTATGTCCCACAGTCCAGTCCGATCTTTGTCTGAAGAGTTGGCCTCGGGAATAGTTTTAATTCTGGGTTGACAGAGAGTCTGGGGCCTTGCTTTCTGGGGTTCCTCCAGTTTCAGTCAGACCATTAAGTCTGGACTTTTTACTAGAATTTGAGTTCTGCACCCTACCCTTCCCCTACTCCATCAGGGACTCTCTGTTGTGTTTTCTGTCAGGGCAGTTATTGGTGGTAGCCAGGCACCATCCAGTTCTTCTGGTTTCAGGCTGATGGAGTCTCTGGTTTATGTAGCCCGTCTGTCTCTTGGGCTAATATTTTCCTTGTTTAACTTTGGTGTTGCTCATTCTCCTTTACTCCGGGTGAGTTGGGACCAGTTGATGCATCTTAGATGGCTCCTTGCTAGCTTTTAAGACCCCAGACGCCACTCACCAAAGTGGGATGCAGAACATTTTCTTAATAAACTTTGTTATCTCAATTGACCTAGATGTCCCCTGAAAGCATTATCATTACATAGTATTCCATTGTGAATATACCATAATTTGTTTATCCATTCATCCGTTGATGGGCACCTAGGTTGTTTCCATCTTTTTGCTATTGTAAACAGTGCTGCAGTGAACATGGGTGTGCATATATCTATTCATGCGGCAGCTCTTATTTCTCTAGGATATATTCCAAGCTGCAGGATTGCTAGACCGTATGGTCCTTCTATTCTAGCTTAAGGAAGTGCCAAATTGTTTTCCAAAGTGGTTGTACCATTTTACATTCCCACCAACAGTGTATGTGTTCCAGTCGCTCCAGAACCTCTCCAGCATTTATTATTTTATGTTTTTTGGATTAATGCTAGCCTTGTTGGGGTGAGATGGTATCACATTGTAGTTTTGATTTGCATTTCTCTAATGACTAATGATTGTGAGAATTTCTTCATGTGTCTGTTAGCCACCTGAATGTCTTCTTTGGCGAAGTGCCCACTCATATCCTTTGCCCATTTTTAAATTGGGTTATTTGTCTTTTTATTGTCGAGGTTTTGCAGTATCTTGTAGATTTAGAGATTAGACACTGATCGGATTTGTCATAGCCAAAAATTTTTTCCCAGTCTGTAGGTTGTCTTTGTACTCTTTTGGTGAAGTCTTTTGATGAGCATAAGTTTGATTTTTAGGAGCTCCCAGTTATCTAGTTTCTCTTCTGGTGTTTCGGCATTGTTACTTATGGTTCGTATTCTGTTTATGCCATGTATCAGGGCTCCTAGTGTTGTCCCTATTTTTTCCCCCATGATCTTTATCGTTTTCGATTTTATATTTAAGTCTTTGATCCATTTTGAGTTAGTTTTTGTGCATAGTGTGAGGTATGGGTCTTTTTTTTTTTTTTTGCAGATGGCTATCCAGTTATGCCAGCACCATTTGTTAAAAGGACTGTCTTTTCCCCAATTAATGGACTTTGGGCCTTTGTCAAATATCAGCTGCTCATAGGTGGATGAATTTATGTCTGGATTCTCAATTCTGTTCCATTGGTATACATATCTGTTGTTGTACCAGTACCAGGCTGTTTTGACTACCGCGGCGGTATAATAGGTTCTAAAATCAGGTAGTGTGAGGTCTCCCACTTTGTTCTTCTTTTTGAGTAATGCTTTACTTATCCAGGATCTCTTCCCTTTCCAAATGAAGCTAATGATTTGTTTCTCCATCTCATTAAAAAATGCTGCTGGAATTTGGATCATGATTGCACTGTATCTGTAGATCGCTTTGGGTAGAATTGACATTTTCACAACGTTGACTTTTCCTATCCATGAGCAAGGTATGTTTTTCCACTTATGCATGTCTCATTTGGTTTCTTGCAGTAGTGACTTGTAGTTTTCATTGTATAGGTCTCTTATGTCTCTGGTTAGATTTATTCCTAAGTATTTTATCTTCTTGGGGGCTATTGTAAACGGTATTGATTTGGTGATTTCCTCTTGGAAGTTCTCTTTGTTGGTGTAGAGGAATCCAACCGATCTTTGTATGTTTATGTTGTATCCCGATACTTTGCTGAAATCTTCTATTAGTTCCAATAGTTTTCTTGTGGATTCTTTGGGGTTTTCTGTGTATAAGATCATATCATCTGCAAATAGAGACTTCTTGCCTACCAATCTGGATGCCCTTTGTTTCTTTTTCTAGCCTAATTGCTCTGGCTAGGACCTCCAGCACAATGTTGAATAAGAGTGGTGATACAAGACATTTGTCTGCTTCTCATTCTCAAGGGGAGTGCTTTCAAACTCTCTCCATTTAGGATGATGTTGGCTGTTGGCTTTGTATAAATGCGCTTAATTATATTGAGGAATTTCTCTTCTACTCCTTTTTTTTTTTTTTAAGTAAAAAGAAAGTTTTATTTGGCATATATTCAAAAGGACAAAAGTGGGAAGCAGACAAGCATGCTGCCAGAGCTAGAATGTCTGCCTGAATCCAAAGAATATTACAGAATAGGCAAGAATGGGAAAACAGACAAGCATGCTGCCACAGCCATGTCTGCCCGAGTCCAAGGAATATTACAGAATAGGCAAGAATGGGAAAACGGACAAGCATGCTGCCACAGCTATGTCTGCCCGAGTCCAAAGAATATTACAGAATAGGTAAGAATGGGAAAACGGACAAGCATACTGCCACAGCCACGGCTGCCCAAGTCCAAAGAACCGTTACAGAGCCATCAGTATATATTAACATTACAAATTGGCAAAACCATTGAAAGCTTAAGTTTTTTCACAGATTGGCTAGAAACTGTGATCCTACATTTTGAATTGTCTTTCTTAACAATCATTGGTATAGGCTTCAGTAAGGACAGTCAGGAGAGTCTTCATTGGTCCAACAAATTTCTATTCACTAAGTGCTAATAGAGAAAGATGAGGGTGGAAAGTCTTTTGTGTTGTGTTTGATGGGCTTTTGTGAAAACTTCCTTAATTCCTGAGAATGTCCCATCTATTGTCTATCTCAGGGCCCAGTTGATGTGTCTCTGTGAGTCTGTGAGGGCCCATCCCCAGCTGGGTCACAATTCTCCATGCTCAAGGTCAGGGAATAATGATTCCAAATATTATTTCTAAATCATTCCCTCCTTTTGATCAGAGATTGTAGATAATACATTGATGATCAATACCTGGACTTTGTCGAGCTCCTAGATGGCGGCCATTGCAGGCTCTTTAAACTCACAGTGCTGGTTTTCCACCAGATACCATCTGGTTCTTCACCAGGATCTTAAGTAAGAGCAATGTTCTCATCAAATCACATTGCCAAACTGAGCAGACTCAATGTACGTCAACATTTTGACCTGAGGCCTTCTTTTGCCTTTTAGGTGTGTAAGACAATAGAAGATAAATTTTATTATTCCTAATACTATCAGGATGCAGACCAAAAATATTACTATCCCTTGCAGTAGTGATCTAGCCCATGTACTTAGTCCTGATGGTAACCAACCAAACAAATCTGGTGTTTGTAAGAGTGTGACAATGTGTAACCAAGTAGCTTGCTGTCTAATTCTATGTATATCTTGTCTACAGCACAGACTACACTAATAAAAAAAATCTAAGGCTATTTTGTTATCTTATGTCACCTTGGCTTATGAGATCAGAGATCACTGTTGTGCTTCCATCTCACCTGTTATTTGTCCCATAGTGACTGACAGATTTTCTTAACGAGTTCTACAATTCAACTATACCACAAGTAGGAATCACAGCTACCAATGATATCCTGAGTGTTGGACCAATAGGTTTTTTTCTGACTTCATTTTACAATGTTTAACAATTTAACATTACCTTTCCAATATTTACTAGCATTGTTACTATGAATACTTTAGGATAATTCTAAAGTTCTCAGAGTGCATTGTCCATGCATTTGTCAGGAATCTGAACAAGCGATTGCCCACATAAATTCACTATCAGTTGGAAAGGGATCATCTAAATTAGTATAGCTGGATGTATCACAGAGAAACATATATCCATAAGGCGCACACCAAGTTTTTCTAGAAGAAACAGAAAATCTTTTATTTTGTTGAGTTTTATCATGAATGGGTGTCGAACTTTGTCAAATGCCTAACATTTCATTAAGTAATCAGAAGTACCTAAAAGGTTTGTAAAACATAGTCATATATTATTATTTCCCTTATTATTAAAATAAGTGAAAATTGAAAACCTAATTGTAAAACAAGAGGGAATGTAAAATTTATGGTAAATCAAACAGCTGCATAATGTTGTAGAATATTTCATGACACAAGAAAATTCACAATGTTAAGTGAAAAAAAACAGGATACAAAACAATATATACAGTGTGATTGCATGTTTAGAAATAAGGCTGATAATGTTAAGTGGTTATTGCTGGATGGTGAAAGTTTGAATTTTCTTCCTAACATTTTTATTGATTTTTAGAAGAATTCTACACTGAATATTTATTTCTATGATTGGAAAATACTCTTTAAAATCATATTTTTGAAGAATATATAATGGAGTCCCCTGGGTGGCTCAAATGGTTAAGTGTTCCACTACTAAGTGGAGATTGGTGGTTAGAACCCACCCAGAGGCACCTCAGAAAGCCTGGTGATCTGCTTCCAAAAGGTCACCGCCTTGAAAACCATATGGATTCAAATTTTACTCTGCAACACATGGGGTCTCCCTGAGTCAAAACTGACTCCATGGCAACTGGTTTGTTTGTTTGTTTTTACAGTGACAAGAGAAAATGCTTTGAGATGATGTTAAGAAAAAAATATGGTTGAATGCAACCAAAACCTGGAAGAGAGTTAAGGTACCAGTTTGAATGATAGTTCTGCGGAACAAGCAGGGGCACTTCTCTCTCCCTAATAATCTTATCAGGAGGGACCAGTTCCCGCAGAAGGACATCATGCTTGGTAAAGTAGAGAATTAATGAAAAAGAGGAAGACCCTCAAGGAGATGGATTTACACAACGGCTCCAACAATGGGCTCAAACATAGCAATGACTGTGTGAGGATGGCGCAGGACCGGGAAGTGTTTCGTTCTGTCGTACATAGGGTGCTATGAGTCGGAATCGACTCACTGGCGCCCAACAACGATATATATATATATATATATATATATATATATGTATATATATATATATATATATACATATATATATATGCCCTGGTGGTGCAGTGGTTAAGCACGCGGCTCCTAACCAAAAGGCAGTTCGAGCCTACCAGCTGCTCTGCTTCCGGAAAGATTTACAGTCTTGGAAACCCTATTGGGCAGTTCTACTCTGTCCTGTAGGGTTGCTATGAGTCCGAATCGACTGGACGGCAATGGGTCAACTTTTATCATTGGCGGCAACAGAGCTAAGGCTTCTATCTCCTGCTACCCAAAATCAAACCCACTGCCGTTGAGTTGATTCTGACTCATAGAGACACTATAGGGCAAAGTAGAACTGCCCCATAGGGTTTCCAAAGCTGTATATCTTTACGGAAACAGATTTTCTCCCGCGGAGCCGATGGTGGGTTCCAACCGCCGACCGAGCGCTTTCACCACTGCGCCACCCGGCCTCCTTATCTCCTGCTAGCTCACTTCGAATCCTTTCCAGAAAGCGGTGAAATAAAATCAACAATCACCAACTCCCGCCTCGCGCACAGAGAGAGATCCCATCACCAGATTTCGATGTCCTTCGGGGTCTAACTCCCTCGATTCTGCGAACACAGGCTTCAGCCGACAGTGCGAATTATCTCCCGGGGCGTCAAGCCTCCGCGTGGGGGCGCCCCAAACACCTCCTCAAAACACCGCCAAAGAGACAGGATCAGATCTGTGGCTTTCACCTGTGTAGACCCAGTTAGGAAAAATAAAAGGAGAATTTCACCAAAACTAAACCGCAAGGGACCTTTTTAATTTTAGCGAGGGCGGAAGCGGAAGTCCTGGAAGAGTCATAGAGTTCTCTAATTCCGGCTTCGGCACTGCGTTCCGGGCTAGAGCGCCTCTCCTCCTCCCACCGTCCCTGAGGCTCCGGAAGTTTTTATTGCCGGGTACCTCTTCTGTCATAAAGCCGAGACCTCCCCTCAAGCCTGGCGTTGTGGGTCATTTGCGCCTCGCCTAGGGTCACCCAGCAAGGACGGGCGCGGGTGGGGATACTTTACAGCCAACAACTAGACACAGTCTTCGAGTACCGGTCACGTATTGGCACCTCTGATCCCTCAGAGACGACTGGCTTTTGAGCCCTTACTATTGAGGGTACCCAATTCGCAGGCTCCGGGACGGCCGCTCGAGAGGACAGCGTTCATTCGCCCATACCTGTTTCCCACAGTTAGACTCTACATTGTGAGGTGCAGCATTTAATAAGTCACCACCTCCCCACAGACTACTTCCATCCACGTCCACCCACGTCCGAGTTAACTTCGTTCTCCACCTTCTTGAGAGATCCCTCTCCACGCCTCCAGAAGAGGTATTTTTTCCCCAGTTAAATCTCATCCCCTTGGCCCGTAAAATTGAGTTCGGAGCTTCGGATATCCGGCAGAAAAATTACCTTTAAGACTGAGCACCCACTTGATCAAAAAAAGGTTCATGCTCATTACAGAGTCTGTGGGAAAAGTGAAGCCCAGTAAACACAGGAAACGATGGCTGAGCATGGAGCGCACATTACAACCGCTTCTGTGGTGGATGATCAACCATCCATCTTTGAAGTGGTAGCACAGGACAGTTTAATGACAGCAGTGAGACCCGCCCTTCAGCATGTGGTTAAGGTAAGGTGTTTATCCTCTGAAAGGTTTTAGGGACGACCGAGTAAAAACCAAACTAATAATTTGTTTAGTTGGTAGCCTAGTGTTTGAAATAGCCAATTAGCATATAATTTATGTCCATGATGTAACTGTTACTGAGTCTCTGTTCTGTACATAGACCTGTACTGAATCTCTAGCATTTCAGGGAGGTGTTAGGGTAGACCCCAAAAGAAGTTACTTGTTTAAGCCCAAAGTGTGTAGAATTTAGAGAACAAAGGAAACGTAAATACAAGGTATGGTAGCTGAGTAATGGAATGAATTTCATTTATTGATTTTTTACTTTAGGTTCTTGCAGAATCAAATCCTGCCCACTGTGGCTTCCTCTGGAGGTGGTTTGATGAAATCTTCACTGTGCTAGATCTTCTGCTTCAGCAGCATTACTTGTCTAAAACTAGTGCCTCATTTTCTGAAAACTTTTATGGCTTAAAGCGGATTGTAATGGGGGATACACAAAAGTTTCAGAGATTGGCCAGTGCCGGTCTCCCAAAGCAGCAGCTTTGGAAATCAATTATCTTCCTGGTTCTTCTTCCCTATCTGAAAGTGAAGCTGGAGAAGCTGGTTTCTAGCCTGAGAGAAGAGGATGAATATTCTATTCATCCCCCTTCTTCCCACTGGAAACGATTTTACCGAGCCTTCCTGGCAGCCTACCCATTTGTCAACATGGCCTGGGAAGGCTGGTTTCTTGTACAGCAACTTCGATACATCCTAGGAAAGGCTCAGCATCACTCACCACTGCTGAAGCTGGCTGGAGTTCGGTTAGGTCGACTGACAGTTCAGGATATACAAGCTCTGGAGCACAAACCAGTTGAAGCCAGCATGAAGCAACCACCAGCCAGGTGAGGCCTTAACATTTCAAAAATATTCTGATTTCCTAAATTTTAAAATCATATCCCAACTTCATGAAATTCACCTCCCTCAGTCCACTCTGAGGTATTTCATAAAATCATAAAAAAAATCTCTCTTGCGTTCATAAAACATGGATTGCGGAACTCCATCAAGGTAACCATCCTCATCATTCTAGCTACTTTTTATTGCATACTTGCTACGTGCCAAGTCCTGCGTTGTTTGCTTTATGTACATTATCTCAGCCCTCATTATAACCCAATGAACTAAATGCTTTAGCCCCATTTAGCAGCTGAGGATAACCCTAACAGGTAAGTACCTTGCCAAGGCCACACGTACAATGTGGCAGAGTTGAGGTTCAAGCCAGATTAATAAAATTCTTAAGACAAATATTAGCCCAAGAGACAGAAAGGGGTACATAAACCAGAGACTCCATCAGCCTGAGACCAGAAGAACTAGATGGTGCCCAGCTACCACCAATGACCACCCTGACAGGGAACACAACAGAGAGTCTCTGATAAAGCAGGAGAAAGGTGGGGTGCAGAACTCAAATTCTAGTAAAAAAACCAGACTTAATGGTTTAACAGAGGCTGGAGGGACCCTGGAAGACATGGCCCCTGGACTCTGTTAGCCCAAAACTAAAACCATTCCCAAGGCCAACTCTTCAAAGATTAGACTAGACTATGGGATAAAATGATACTCGTGAAGAGTGTGCTTCTTAGCTCAAGTAGATACATGAGACTAAATGGGCAGCTCTTGTCCAGAGGTGAGATGAGAAGGCAGAGAGGGTCGGGAGCTGGTTGAATGGACACAGGAAATCTGGGGTAGAAAGGAGGAGTGTGCTGTCACAGTACAGGGAGAACAACTAAAGTCACATAACAATGGATGCATAAATTTTTGTATAAGAAACTAACTTGAATTGTAAACTTTCACTTAAACACAATAATAAAAAAAAATTCTTAAGACAGTGCTCTTAACTATGATGCTATGCTACTTCTAGTTGGTGTTTATGTTCTCCTACAAGTTTGTATATATGTTCCTCGATATTGCCAAGTTTTAAGAGAGTTATTTCTTTTTCTGGATGTACTGCCTTCCAAAAAAAATGGTCTATGCAATCAGTGTTCTACAAATTTCTCCAAAAACAAAACTCTAGTCCTTTGTTACTAAAAACAACTGTTGTTATTAAAAACAACAAACTGCTATACTCCTAAAATACTTTAAGTCAGAAAGAGGGAATCATTTAGAATAGATCCTTAAGGAGACGATGCCAATCTAGTAATTATTCAATCCCCAAATCAGTGATCCTGATGAATAAGAACTGCGTTTATATTAATCATTCTATGATTATAGCTAAATAGTTTCTCCCTTTACCACCTTTTTCTATTCTCCCAACAGTGTTAGTAAGAAGATAAAGTCAACTCTGAAGAAAGCTGTGGGAGGTGTTGCCTTATCCCTCTCTACTGGCCTTTCTGTAGGTGTATTCTTCCTGCAGTTCCTTGAATGGTGGTACTCATCTGAAAATCAAGAAACCATCAAATCACTGACTGCCTTACCTACTCCACCACCACCTGTACACCTGGACTACAACTCTGATTCTCCCTTACTACCCAAAATGAAGACTGTGTGCCCGCTGTGTCATAAAACCCGGGTGAATGATACTGTTCTTGCCACCTCTGGCTATGTGTTTTGTTATCGTTGTGTGTTTAATTATGTGAGGAGTAACCAAGCTTGTCCCATTACAGGGTATCCCACAGAAGTGCAACATCTGATTAAACTGTACTCCCCTGAGAACTGAAAGTAATTAGCGTCTTACCTCATAGCTACTGTACGATAAGGTCATAGGGCTGATTTTCAGCATAACACATAGCATTATTTGATACTTCTCAGCCTGAATTCATAATTACATGAATTTTAAACAACTGTACAGATTTCTTTAAAAGGATAGACCCATTTGATCCTAAACTTTTGGCCTGCTCTCTAGATCCCTACTTACAGTTGACCAATATGGTTGGAGTATGAAAGTTAAGATTGGCAGGGGAAGGAGGACCAGCACAGAGGAAGTGGATAAAAGAGGATAATTAGTACTGAGGCTTTTTCTATCTCTCCCAAGAGCTTCTTATACCTCTTGTTCTTTAAGGAGAGAGATTTGAGCCATACATATCTTTATAAGCCATATGTATCTTTTTTGGGAAACAGGTTAAAGGGGCTGAGTGTTTAGAGTAGTCTGAAGATTTTAGTGTGAAAGCAAAGCTAACAAGAATAAAGAGACAAAAGTAAAATACTGATCTAACTATGACTGTGTAAGGTCTTTTGATAAGGTCTTCCTGCTTGCTGTTTTGTTAGAGTTTGCTAAACTGGCATGAATTATTCTGCCTAATACTAAAGTTTCTATGAAACACTTCTTAAATGTTTAAGAATAAATGTTTCTGGCAAAGCGCTGTCCTATGTTATGATTATTGTGGAAACTTAATAATTGCTTGAGGTGTTTAAAATAAATTTTTCATATCACCTTTGACTTTTTGAGATATTTTTGTATTAACATTTTGCTTTTTTGCTAATCTAACAACTGGAACAAAAACCTCTATTCAAACAGCAAGAACTCAGTCTTGTGTGTAATATCTTGAATCAGAAATAATTCAGTAACAGTTACACAGCCTGTGTAGGAAAACTCATGCCACTGGATTGGCAGGTTGGTGAAACTATATGGGTAAAAAACAATCATCATTCCTAAAAGAGGAAGGATGAAATCAATTTGTAAGTACCTCTGCTGAGATAGGTGTTTTCAAATACTTTTAATAATTTTAGCAATTCAAAGCACATTCTTTAACAGCACACAGGTGATAAACTTTGAAATAACATATCATATGGGTTTTAAAATATTAAAACTTTTATATATCATAATAAGAGTGAATATAATGGATAGTTGCCAAAAATTCTTGCTAACCCTTTAAAAAAAAACTGTTGCCATCAATTCAATTTCAGCTCATGGGGACCCCATGTGTTACACAGTAGAACTGTTGCTCTATAGGGTTTTCTTGGCTGTAGTCTTTATGGAAGCACACTGCCAGGCATTTCTCTCAAAAGAGCTGCTGGATAGGTTCAAACTGCCAACCTTTAGGTTAGCAGCTGATCATAAACCACATGTGCCACTCAGGGACCTTCTAAACCTAACAGGTTTTACAAAAACAAATACTACAGTTAATTAAACAAAACATTTTTAATCCACTAAAAAGTAAACAAAGGGATTAAACCAGATTCAGGATTGAAATGATGTAGTCCTCCACGAAGATTTCAAAGCCAGATTTCTCACCTCAACCTAAGAAGGAAAATGTGAAAGTATCAGCAATTCCAAAGAATATCAAAGAAACACTCTTAAACATGATAAAACCAGTATCCAAATAGGCTACAGCACATCAGTATGGAAAAACCACAACCAGAATCAGCTCAGAGAGAAGATTAAGGGATCATACCCTGGTCAAAGCCAACACAAAAGCAATGGCAATACCAGGTCAGACTATACTTCACTCATCATTGCATTCCACCTCGTTGTAATATCTGAGAGCATTCCATTGCCCTATTTTCACGTCCAATTAAATTTAGGATTATCTATGAAAAAAATACTTTTTAAGGTAAGTTTTAACCACAGGTTTTCAATAAATATTTTATCTTCTACACTTTTTTTTAAGCAATACTGCTATACAAAGAGCAAACTTGCACTTTTCTTTAAGCACAGAGGAGAGTGGATTAGCATTTACTGTTCAAAAACATTTTTTTAATGAGCCCAAACACCATGCATTAACAAAATCTCAGGGGTATTTGTAAAGGGACTTATAGTCTTAGAAAAGATTTTCTACTAAATTTCTTTATAAAGTAAATCCCAGTTAATTTAACGTATAATTCCATTTACAATTCTGCTAACAAATATTAAAAAGTATCATAAAATTTTTATACAGGGATCTTCTAATGAGTCCAAGAACCAGAGAGGCTGTGATTTGCCAAAGGTGCATAGCAAATGAACGGCAGAGCTGGGAAGAAAACTGAGGTCTATCTCCAGTTTTATATTTTTCTACTACTAGCTAAATATAAGGTTTAATTCCATTTTTCTCCCGGCTCTGACCCTTAGATTTACTAATGAGGGAGGGCATGGGCAAGACAAAGAAATCAAGGCAGTCTGGATAATTCATCACCTGTATAATCAATTTCTAAATGAGAAAGTTGATGGCATTTCATTTATTCTAAATGGCACCTTCTGGTGGTAGAGTATCACTGACATGGAGCAATACCAGGATCTCCAGATCTTCAGCATGGTATTGTCAGTGTCTAAATAACTATTCTGGATACCCATATGCTTCCTTCACTGACATTCCATAGTTAAAAACTGACAGCTGTTGATCTGTGTTCTCCATGCAGCAAATGAGCTTCATAAAGAAAGGGAAACTAATGTACAAAGTTCCTATGATATAGGGGATATGCTTTACCCTTTATCTCATCCTCTACTGGTGAAGTAGGTACAAGTTAGATATGAGTGAACAAAGCTTGGAGAGCTTAATATAAGTAACTTTGCCTAAGATTATGGCACTTGTGAGCAGAGCCAAGATCTGAACCAGTGAGTACCTGACTGTAAAGTCCAAGCTTCTTGTACCAGACCATACTGCTGTCTCCCTGGGTCTCATGCCATACACTGAATATTACATACATATCGACCTTAAACTACTGAAGTATGATTATGTCATTACTCAAAAACATTCAAAGGCTCCCCATGGCCCAGGAAATAAAAGTCCAAACTACTTTGCCTAGCATTCAAGATGTTTCAAAACTGACGCAAATTTATCCTTAACACTATAACCCTAATACGTACCTTATAGTCCAAGCAAACCAGACTATGCTCTTTTCTGCCCCCCATCGAGAAACTCCTTCCCCTCTGTAGAACCCTTTCCTGTACTTCAATCCTACCTCTCCCTTTGTGACCCTCTAAAATGCCACCTTTGGCATAAAGTCCTTTCTCCATCAATCCAACGGAAAACATCTGTCTTTCCTCCGAATTATAGAAGTACTTTGCCTGTACCTACGATGTCGTACCTATTTCACTTTGTAGAGTATTTTAAGATGGAGACATCCTAACATAAAATTCAAGATCCTTAAAAATCTATCCCCTGCCTACTTTTCAGCTTCGTCTTCAGTTGGGGGGCAAACCCACCATGTGCTCCAGCCACACACAGCAGTTACTATGCAGTTCTCTCCCTTAGCACATTTTCCTCCGCCTGCAATGGAATGCCTTCCCCGCCCCTTTCAATCTAGAGAACGGTTAACTCTAAAAACTTTACTCAGATGGCACCTCTGTGAAGTGGTCCCTTAGTCACTCCCTCCTCTGACTCCCAGAGCACTTTTTTTCAATCACAGCACAGCATCACATGCCAACTATTCACCCATTCACGTGTCCGCTTGCCCCTCTCACCAGCCCCATCACACTGAGTTCCTAAGGAACCAGGCCTGTGTTTTACTGGCCTTTGCAACAACTGCGCCTTGAATGTAGCCTGGTAAATCCATTCAGGAGGCTCAATAAACGAGAGTTTAATTCAATCAGCGAGCGATTCTCAGTCTACTAAATCCTAAGCATCGGCCGATTTACCTCCAACATTGGCAGCATACCTCAAGTATCTCCAAGCTCTCATTCCCCCAGCTTCCACCTCACCACACTCAACCCAGCGCCCTACGCAAGACAGCCAATGCTTACACACCCCAGGCCCTCAATAATAAGATCCAAACTTTTAACTTCACGAAAGACTAACAGAAGTCGTTCTTGCAGGAAACACAAGTTAGGCCGATGCCAGGACTTCACCAAAGACCCAGGCAGAAGTCCGTCGCCCGCTGTAAGAACTCCTAAAACTCCTACGTCTTAGATTCCCTCAGAAGCCTGTCCCAGCCGGCGTAGACTAACCGCAAAGGAGCTCTCCGGCTTTCGGTCCTGGGCGATAACCGCCTCCCGCGTTCCGACTCACCTCCGCCTCCTAGCCCCACCTGTGTCCCATAGTCCAGTGCGGCCTTCACCAGACAACCAATCCCACGGCGGCCAGTAGGTCACGTGGACCGCAGCCCTTGAGGTGGGGCTGGTGAGAGCAGCAGCCAATCGGAGGCCGGGGAGGACGTCGTAGGTGGAGAGGGCGAGATGGCTGTTGCTCGTTTTCCGTCCTTTGTCGCGTCCGGGGTTATTTTCTGAGAGCTAGTTCGGTCGCTTTCTTTCTCTGGGCAATTTTTTTTTTTTTTTAATTTATAATTCCCTGCCCTCGGGCTTCGAGGCGACTGTTAACCAGGGTGGTTTTGCGGGTGCCTTATTTTCACAACTGAGGAAGGGCATCTGAGGAGGGATCGTAGTATTAGGATGCACCCTAGGATAGCTGGATTCGGAGTGATCCTATAGTATTTATTGCTCTTCTGCAGGATTCCCGACTGAGGGCTAGGGATTGGTGTAGAGACACAGATTAATATGGCCCGCTCTGTCCTAGAGGAAAGGTCCCTGAATGACTCAAACGGTTTGCCTTGTCTACTAACCCAAAGGTTGGCAGTTCGAACACACCCAGCGGAGCAGCAGGAGAATGCCTGGCGATCTGCTTCCACAAAGACTGTTGTTATTGTGTGCCATGAGCGGATACGACTCTTCATGACCCTATAGGACAGGATAGAACTGCCTCCATAGGGTTTCCTAGGCTGTAAACTTTATGCGAGCAGACCTGCAGAGTAGCTGGTGGATTTGAACCGTTGATCTTTTGGTTAGCAGCCACCCAGCACTTAACCATTGTGCTGCCAGGTCGCCTATAGGCAAAGATCACAACCAAGAAAAACCCATGGAGCAGTTCTACTCTGAAACACACAGCATCGACTTGAGTTGGAATCAGCTCCACAGCAATGGGTTTGGTTTGGTATTTTGGTCCTAGTGCAATTTATTGGCTGACCGGGAGCTTGGACGCTTCTTAACCCTTTCCAGAACGAATTACTTTCTGCTCTGAATTTTTTATTGAAATCATATGTTCTCAGTAATGGAAGGCATTCCGATATCAGTGAAAAAATTTTTGAGGTAATATGAATTCTGATACAAATAGTGGAACAGGGAGGTCCCAAGTGAACTCTGGTGTTGGGATTGGTGGTATGAGGCCAGATTCACGCAGTTATAATGGCCTCCACCAGGTGGCAGAACGCGCTAAAAGTGGGAAAGCAACTTCTTAAGAAATCTGAGGGGCTGAAAATGTAGGTGGGCGAACGTTCATGGTGAAAGGGCTAAATAAGCAAATAGTAGAGATTGGTGCCACACGAAAAGTGCAGACGAATATCAAAAAAGGACGAAGGAGAGCAGGGAAGATTTCCTGGGAGAGGTGGCATTTGCTCTGAGTTTTGAAGGATGGATGGAGTTTGAGAATGAGGAGATCCTATGAAAGAGTCAAGAGTGAGATGAAGGTACCTGGGAGCCAAGGGACCAATCTTACCTCCTGAGGCAGTTTCTTTGTAGTGCATGTGAAAGTTGTGCAATAACTAGCTCTGCTGATAAACTGACATGCTTAGTGAATGAACACATCTTAAATAAATGTGTACTGCTGGTTCTTAGCCAATTTTCATCAGCAAGCTCGGTTGCCTGAGACCTAAGAAAATGCACTGTCTAAGGTACTGATTTCAAATTGTTTTTCATCAGGGACATTTGCTGTAGAACCAAGATGTGGAGTCCTCCCTGGCTTGATAACCTAACTATTCATATCCAGGGGACTTAACTAAGGAACTTTGAAGAAGGAAGAGAAGACCCACTTGCTCATCTTCCACATTATCCTCCCTTCCCCTGATTGGATTTGCACTGAAGAAGAACACAAAGGAAACAACAGCCCCGTTTCTAGTACTCCCCACCGAAGAACTGCTCTTCCTGTTGACTGGGGGAAAGGGAGGGAGGTACTTAGGTAGGTTTCTGATTTTGAAGGCTCTCAAGCAATCCAGAACCCCAAGCTTGAAAGGCAGTGGAAACAATAGCATTTGAATTTGACTGGCTTTGACTTTGACTGGCTTTGAACCCCAGTTCTCTCACTTTTTGGCCATGTAATTTCAGCATTCGTGCAATGTATAAAGCTCCCAGTATGGTTCCTGGCACCTAGTAAGCAGATATCCAATATATGGTGGTCATTTCTAAACTTCTAAAGGTAAGTAATATCAAAGGGATTTCAGCGTGAAAGTAAGGCCAAGAAATAGGATAGATGGTAGAACTAAAAGTGAGACTGAAATTAGGAGTGAAAATCTAATTAAGAATGTCATTTCATCATAAGCAAATTGAAGCAGAAACACAGCGTTCCTTGCTGGTTTGACTTACAGGGAAAGAAGTGTATTAGTTTCCCATGGCTTCTGTAACAAATTACCACAAACGTGGTGGCTTAAAACAACAGAAATCTATTCTCTCACAGTTCTGGAGGCCAGAAGTTCAACATCAATTTCACTGGGCCAAAATCAAAGTGTTAACAGAGCTGTACTCCCCCAGAGACTCTCGGGGAGAATCTGTGTCTTACTTCTTCCAGCTTCTGGTGGCTGCCAGCCTTCCACTTGTGACTGGATTTAGGACCCACCCAAATAATCCAGGATAATCTGCCCATTGAAAATCTTTAACTTAAGCACATCTACAAAGACCCTTTTTCCTTATAAAATAACATTTACAGTTTCCTGGGATTAGGGCCTGAAGTCTTTGAGTGGCCATTATTCAACCTACTACAAGAAGCTCAACCCAGTTTAGCCAGCATCCTCAAATGAGATAACTGACTTTCATCTGTTTATTTTTCCATTTAAATGTTTTTCATTATAAAAACAATTCATGTTCATTGTAGAGAATTTAGAAAGTACAGAAAAGTTCAAAAAAAAAAGAAAAGAAATTAAATGAACACTCATCTGCAATCTTCCCACCAAGATATAGCCAGCCCCTCATTTGTGAGCATTTTTCTAGCTTGGATCTTATGTTCAACAAAGAAGAAGAGTTGGGAAAAGAGAATTAAAGTAAATAGGATATAACAAGCAATTTGAAAAGTAATAAAATAAGTTAATATTTCTCACAAAGTATATGTACAGGATAAAACAAAACAAAAGTAAAAAACAAAACCTTTGCTATGGAGTCAATTCTGACTCATAGAGACCCTATAGGACAGAGTAGAACTGCCCCATAGGGTTTCCAAGGAGCAGCTGGTGGATTCAAACTGCGGATCTCTTGGTTAGCAGCCGAGATTTTAACTACTCTGCCACCAGGGCTCCATGTACAGGACAGCCAAATGTAAAATGTACATAGATCTTTTGCAAATGAAGTTAACCAGGACAAGAGGTGCTTGTATGGGTGTATGGAAATTGCTTTCTGTCCATTTGAAGTGGTAAGTTTAGCTTTGGCTTCTGACTTGACAGCCCTAGAACTTTCCCATTACTGCTTCATTTACTCCCTGAGCTCAGACCCTGGCCTGCTAATGTGTCCAGTCATAGGCGTTTTGAGTCCTTATCAGCCTTCCTCAGTGGGTCAGTGTTGCGGAGACTTGGAAGAGTCTGGCAGAGTTCCTGCTCCTCCCAGGCTGATATCAAAGGGCAACACGGGCTATGACAGAAGGCAAACATTCAGACTAAAGCCAGATGTGAAACAGAAACAGCAAGAGGAAAAGCACGAGCATCAGGTAAAAAAAAAAAAAAAAAAATTTTTTTTTTTTAGATCTCACCTGTCTTATGTGCATTTTATGTCTGAGGGTATGAAAGGTAAGGAGAAACTTGTAAAAGAGAATAAGTGAGAAATTCTGGAAAGTTTGAAAAGAATGTTCATATGGAGCTAGAATCTCAGAAAAACTTTGTCTTTATTGCCGGTGTTACCAGCATCCAGGTAACATCATAGAGGCTTGGGAGTCATGAAACTGTAGTGTGTGCTAGTTCAAAATCAACTTCTTCTGTGGGTCCCGCAGGTGGAAGCTATAGGGAGACAAGTTACAGCTCAAAATAAGGAAATCTTTTCTAACAGAGCTGTTGAAAATAGAAGGGACTGCTGTGAGAGATAGTGAGTTACTTGTTGCTGAAGGTATTCAAACAGTTGCTGGATGGAAATTTATTGGGAGTTAGAAATATTACAGAGGGATTTATGAATCAGACAGACGGTTGGATTGGAAGATCTTTCAGGTCCCTGCCAACTCTCTGTGATTCTATGATATTAAAAGAATGTCAGGCCATAAAATACCATATTTACATGTACCTATAGGAGATGCTCACATACTAAAAAACAATTCCTCAGGCTGATTCCAGTTTGCCTGGGGGAAGTGAGAAGGCAACCAAAACAACCTAATGTCAGAGGAAGGTACAAGTCCTGGATGTCTGCTTGTTCCCTCTTGGTGGGTATAAACAACACCCACATGGCCCCTGCTTTGTAGTTATCATGGAGAAGAAATGGGTTCTTCTCCCCTAGAGGAAGAACTTTGGTTTAGTAAATATTTTGTTTTGCAATTAATAGAAGGTTAAAGGGGGTCCTTTCTGAAATATTTGTTTCAGAGCCCTAATTTCAGTTCAGATTGCTATTCCCTGGTCTGTGAAACAAAAAAAGAGAAAAAGGAGGGTTGACCACAGATTAATGACCACTTTCCAAAGTCTCATGTTCTCTTCCAAGTCTTAAGGGTTCCCACAGTACAGTCCAGAGCCAGTAGGAGGGAAGGAAAAGTACTGCTTCTGCACATCACACTATCTATGTGTGCTTTTAAATGTACTTTTAAAATTTAGAAGAGAGTTTGAAGTGCTAAATAGGCTAAGCCTTCCAAATATATGAAATAGCACATAAAGACTGCCAAATTTTATGTTTATTTTAATAGCAAAATCTTCAATGTCACATATACTCCAAGACTATTACTCCCTTAATTCTCTACTTTCTTCCTTTCTTTTCCCCTTGAATTATAAAAAGGACATTTTCTGTCTTCTACTCCTGCATATTCTCTAATAACTCACTTTGGTTTCTGTGCCAACTCATGCCCTTTATATCTGGGCTCGACGCTGGCACTTACTCGTTCTAAATGGGAAAAGACAGACATTTCCAGCAATATGATTTTCCCATCATGACAAAATATCAAGCAATCACCTTTATCTATGCATGTTCATGTTGGGAAGGTAAAGGATATTATTGGCAAAGCTGTTAGAAAACAGTAATGTCTAAGATTATTTTTCAATGTTAAATTGTATCTCCAATAATTTATAACTTTGTAGAAAATATTGTACTGTAAACTCTGGAATACCTATCAATGTAGAAACATTTCTGTCTTAATGTTTTTTATAGGAATCCCTTTCTATTGTTGTTTGGAGCACAAAGAAACTGCTGAAATGGAGAGTCTTAAGACTAATATGGACACACACTATCCTGAGAGAGTTGTAGAGGTGGGCAGAGTGACTTTTGGAGAAGAGAATAGGAGAAAGATGACCAATACCTCTTTGAAAAGAACAGAGAATTCTAAAATCATCCACGCTATCTGTGCACTGTTAAATTCTGGAGGGGGTGTGATCAAAGCAGGCATTGATGATGAGGCATACAGTTACCGATGCCATGGGCTGGGGCAAGATCTGGAAACTTCTTTTCAAAAGCTTCTTCCTTCAGGTTCACAGAAATATCTTGACTACATGCAGCAGCAACACAATCTCCTGATTTTTGTGAAGTCGTGGAACCCAGATGTTTTCAGCCTCCCCCTAAGGATTTGCAGCCTGCATTCCAATTTGTATCAGAGAGATGTGACTTCCGCTATCAACTTGAGTGCCAGAAGTGCCCTGGAGCTTCTCAGAGAAAAGCAGTCCAGAGCCCAAAGAGGAAGACTGAGGGTGAAGGAGCTGCATTCTCAGAAAACTCTTGACAGATACATTCAGGAGGAGGAAGATATGAAGGCATCTGCCTCAGAATTTTTAAAAAAGGAGAAACTCATGTACAAGGAGAAACTCAACTTTACTGAGTCAACCCATGTTGAGTTAAAAAGGTTCACCACCAAAAAGGTTGTGCCTCGGATGAAAGAAATGTTGCCTCGTTATGTTTCTGCATTTGCCAACACTCAAGGGGGGTACCTAATTATTGGGGTAGATGATAAGACCAAAGAAGTATTTGGATGTAAGAAAGAGAAAGTAAAACCTGACTTACTGAAAAAGGAAATAGAATACTGCATAGAAAAATTGCCCACATTCCACTTCTGCTGTGAGAAACCAAAGGTGAATTTCACTACCAAAATCTTGAATGTGTACCAAAAAGATGTCCTGTATGGTTATGTCTGTGTGGTTCAAGTGGAGCCCTTCTGTTGTATAGTATTTGCAGAAGCTCCAGATTCCTGGATCATGAGGAACAATTCTGTCACGAGGCTGATGGCTGAGCACTGGGTGGCCCTGATGCTGGATATTCAATCAGGTAAAGTGGGTGCAGGGTCACTGTCCTGTGGGCAGGAGGGAACTTGCCCGTTCTCTGCCTTTGGTGGGTATTTGTCAGATATTTTAGTTAAAGAATAGAAAGCTGCTTTTGCTTACAAACATTCTCTCATTAAGGGTTTTTTTCTAACATCTTTAAGTTCCATTGACTCAGAATCTGAGCTCTCTGAGGTCAAGAAATGCTTGGATTTTGGTCTATTTTGGGAAGGTTATAATATCCCATCTGCCATAAATTAGTGAAAGTTCCTTTTTCCAGTAAAGGATTGTTTAAAAAACTTTTTTTTTTTAATTGTACTTCAGGTGAAGGCTTACAGAACAAATAGTTTCTCATGAAACAGTAGTACACATGTTGTTTTATGACGTTGGTTAACAACCCCACAACATATCAACCTTCTAATTTCTCAGCCTTTTTTTTTTTGGTGAAAATACACATAGCCAAAGATACACCATTTCAAAAATTTCTACATGCACAGTTCAGTGACATTGACTACGCTCTTCCAATTGTGCTGTTATTCTCACTTAAGATGAAGGCTTATAGAACAAAATAGTTTCTCATTTAACTGTTACTACAAATGTTGCCCTATGACAATGGTTAACAATCTCACAACACATCAACAATATCCTTACTCAACCTTGGGTTCCCTATCACCAGCTTCCTTGTCCCCTTCTGCCTTCTGGCCCTTGTCACTGGACTCCTGTACCTCATTAGCCTCATTTGGTTTTACGGGGCTGTCCACTCCCAGGCTGAACAGTGAACCTCGGAGGTAACTTCACCACTGAGCTAAAAAGGTGTCTGGGGGCCATACTCTCGAGGTTTCTCCAGTCTCCTTTAGGCCAGTAAATCTGGTCTTTTTTTTTTTTTTTTTTGAGTTAAAGTTATGCTGTACATCCTTCTCCAGCTCTGTCCAGAAACCTCTGTTGTGATCCTGGTCAGAGCAGTTAGTGGTGGTAGCTGGGCACCATCTGGCTGTACTGGACTCAGTCCAGTGGAGGCCTTGGTATCTGTGGACAATTAGTCCTTCAAACTAATCTTTTCCTTGTATCCTGTTCTCTTCATTCTTCCTTGCTCCCGAAGGGATGAGACCAGTGGAGTATCTTAGATGGCCGCTCGCAGGCTTAAAAAACTTTTGCAGGTTGGTATTCCTAGTCAAAAAACTTCATCAATAGTTGCACCCTAAAGATGATATTTCAGAGAAACTTTGTTTAAGAATGACTCTTCACTGATTTTTTCAAAGGAAACGTTGACAAATTTGAATTTTTTAAGTAATATTTTATTGAGTGTTTTAGGCGCTAATTCCGTCAACCACTGGGTTTAGGGCACAACCAAGTGGGCAAAAACAATGCAAAAAGGAGATGCTGAGGCTGGAGTTGGCAGTAGGGTAAGGAGACACCTAGTGTTTTCACTTCCCTTACTGTTTTGCTTGGAATCAGCCCTGGTGATTCCTAATCAATCCATAAAGGATTTATAGACTGATCAAAGGTTATAAGCTTAGTGCCTTCATGGTCATTATGTTATAAATTTGATAAAAAGAAGCTTGGATCAACACTTGAGTGATCAGAGAATTTTATTGGATCATTCTTTCTCTTGTCCTAAATTTGTTTAAGTTTCCTTCTCTCTCTGTCTCTCTCTCACACACACACATTGGATATCCTGCCACTTTCTAGTCCATCTAAACTGTTGAATGGGGACTTAACTATGTTATTGATGTCAGTTGCTGTTGAGTTGATTTTGACTCACGGCAGCCCTCTGTGTGCAGAGTAGAACTGTGCTCCATAGGGTTTCCAAGGCTCTGACCTTTTGGAAGGAGCCCTTGTGGCACAGTGGTTAAAGTGATTGACTGCTAACTGAAAGGCAGTTTGAAACTACCAGCTACTGTGTGGGAGAAAGATGTAACAGCTTTCTTCCAAAGAGATTTACAGCCTTGGAAATCCTGTGGGTTCACTATGAGCTGGAATCGACTTGATGGCATTCAGTTTGGGGTGACCTTTTGGAAGCAGATTGCCAGACCTGTCTTCTGAGGTGCCTGTGGATGGGTTCAAATCGCCAATCTTTCAGCTAGTAGTCAAGTGCTTAACCATTTGTGCCACCCAGGGAGTCCTTAAACAACTATATCTGTATGTATAGCTATTTATATACTGTGCTTAACCTTTGCTGACTCCGCTAGATGGCTTTTTCTCTTAGAGATGATCTGGAATCAGAATATTAGAGTTGGAAGGAGACTTAGGGATCATCAACTCACTGTTGCATGTAAGAGGTGAAACGACTTGCCCCAGAACCACACAATTGAGTTAGAAGATACATAACCCTTTAGGAGTTCTCAGCCTTCCTTTCCTGACATATGTGAACTGTTTGAGCCATAGTAAGTGTAAGGACAGCTCAGGCAAGATGCACACCCCATGTTTCCAGTAGAAGAGCAAGGAAGGAGTTCCTTTGTTTTGCTTTTTGTCTGAAACAACTTTCCATGTATTTGTTTAGCTCCTTCCAGTTTGGCTACAGACCACAGATCTCACCTGATTTCACCAGCTTCATCTGCAGTAAGAACCTCGGTATATCCCAGAAAAGTCCTGGAATTTAAGGGGACACTGCAACAGCATTTCTTTCCAGGTATTCCCTCGATTTCAGCTGAGGGGAGTATTTGTTTTTTAAAATTAAGTGAGGAGGAATTGGTAGCAATTAGTCCAAGCCTTTCTCCTTAGTTAAGGTCAAATGTAGGACTTAGCAGACATAATGGTCCTGAAGTAATATGGCCAACACTTGTTTGATAGTCATCAAATCCCCATACTTTATACTCCTCACTGCTGTGTGCTTTTGGGCTTCCAGTTAGTTATACAATATATAGCTTTTGTTCTCCAAATTTGAGAATGCTGGAAATTCCTTAGGTCTTAGGCCTTACAAATTTCTTAGGCCATAAGAGAACTGCCCCTGACTTTCCAGTTCAGAAGGAGCCATGGGGTCATCTGAACTTCTAAAGCAGGCTTCCTCAACCTCGGCACTATTGACAATGGGGCCAGATTATTTTTTTGCTGTAGTAGGATGGCCTGTGCATCGTAGGATATTTAGCAGCATCCTTGGCTCTACCCACTAGACGCTGTTAACATCGCTCCAGTTGTGACAAGCAGAAGTGTCTCCAGACACTGCCAAATGTCCCCGGTGGGATAAAACTGCCTCGGGTTATTAGTCACTGTTCTAAAGGAAAACTCATAGTTCCTCAAAAGGATCAGGTTCACAAAAAGACCCTCTATAGGAAGGAATACCTTCCCATTGGAAGCAGGCCACCTGGGGTTGAGGAGAGGATTCCAAGAGGCAGTTCTGTGAAGGCTGTTCCCTGACAGCCTTCCTCTGTGCTAGAGCTACCAGAAACGAAAACTTTTCTAATCTCAGGTCTGGGCCCTAAAGAGGGGGTAGCCTCTCCATGCAGGCAAGGAAACCCATAGCTTCATGGCTAGAACCATTTCTCCCCTGTGATACTGCACCGGGAATACTTACAATACACTTTTGTGCATTTTTGCTCTCTTACTTTTATTCTTCTAATTTTCAGTGACACAGAAGGAGATACAATTTAAACCAGAGTCTCTCTGCAAGAAGTTATTCTCAGATCATAAAGGACTGGAGGAATTAATGAAGGCACAGATATATCCTTGTTCTCAGGGGATTGTGATATTTTCTAGAAGCTGGGCTGGTGACGTTGGCTTAAGGGAAGAGCAGAATGTCCTGTGTGATGCTCTCCTAATAGCACTTAACAGCCCCCTGGTACTCTATACAATCTTAATAGACACCAGTTGGACTGGAAGACTTGAATATGTCCGAAACACTGCTTATCAGTTAAAGCAGAAACTGGAAACTGTTGGTGGTTACATGGGGAAAGTGTGTGTCATCCCGAGGTTGATGCACCTGCCCAGCATACCGTATGTACCCAATGAAAGCCCTGTGCACTACCCCCAATCCTACAGGCTTGCGAATAAGGAGGAAGTGGAAGACTTGTTGCAGGCCCTTGTGGTGATCTCGTTATGCTCTAGATCTCTTCTGAGTGACCAGCTGGGCTGCGAATTTTTCAACTTGCTCATAGAAGAGCAGTGCGAGCTACTTTCCGAGAGCCTTCAGGAGACACGGGAACTGTTCATCCACTGCTTTCCAGGAACCAGGAAAACAGCCCTAGCCATAAAGATTATGGAGAAAATTAAAAACCTGTTCCACTGCAAACCAAAAGAGATCCTCTATGTTTGTGAAAATGACTCCTTAAAGGACTTTGTGACGTAAGAGTTTTACCAAGTTAACACAATAAATGTATTTAGTCAGTCTTTTTAATAATGTCACAAAAGTGATTTGTGTTTTTATTTAAGATTTTGCAGTGTCTTAGCTGAATAAGTGCAAGAGCCTAGCATTTCCAAATGATCAGGCAGATGAGATAGAGACAGGCAATTTACAGTGTTCAGGCTTAAACATCTCGATATATATGTATACATATATGTGTGTATATTTATGTGTGTATATATTTATGTACACACACACCCCAAGTGTGCATATATGCATAACTTTAAATTTCTAGAACTAGAAATGTTGCTTTTTTTTTCTTTTCACAATCTATGACCTTAAATTTAAGAAAAGTAGAAATGAATCTATCTTGCTTAAATATACCTTTTTCTTGATACTTAATGCTTTAAAGTCATAGGGCATTTCAGTTAATTAGACATTGTATTTACCAGGAAATTGTATTAAATACCATTTGATTTTGTTTATAAAATATTTTCATTTTCATTTGTTTGACTTGTTCTGAATCAATACCTTTAGAAAACGTGTAAATTTGCTTCTAATTTAGGTCTTTAGCTTTCAACTTAGTAAAAAAATTGATTGTAATACAACTCAGCAAATGAGGGCAAATTCATTTTGATTTTTGGTTTGGTTTACTTATTTATTTAACAAATCATTTTTGAACACCTTTTATATGCTAGGCACTATGCTAGACTTAATCTCAGGGTTGGGCCCTAAAGAGGGGGGTGGCCTCTCTATGCAGGCAAGAAAACCCATAGTTTCATGGATTGGGACAAATACATTGAAGGCCTTGCCATCAGGTCCAATAAGGGAGATAAAGAAAAAATAAACAATGAGAGCATGGTATAATTAATATAATAATGAAGATATAGTCATCTTAACTCAGGCTGGAGGTTGGCTGGCTCACATGCTCCAGTGAAGGAGACTCTTGGGCCCACTCTTAAGAAGTCAGTAGGAGAAGTGAGTAAAATGGGGCAGGTTTTCTAGGTAAAGGGCACATCCAATGCAAAGGCATGTAGAACGAGAACCAGAGTGGTAGATCTGACTGGAGCGTAGACAGAGTATGGATATGTGACAGTGTTGAAGCCGAAGAGGAGGCAGATGCCAGATTATGAAGGATCTTGTAAGCTGTGTCAAGAACTATGTTCTTTATTATGCTTTATAGCTAAGTTAAAGACTATTCCAGTCAAAAGGGTAATTCAATTCAACAATTACTTACTGAACCCCTAATGTGAGGGAGATACAGAGAAGGCTAAGAATTAGTACTTTTCTTCAGGAAGCTCACACAGTCCAAACTGGAGGAGAAGAACATGAATAATTATAATTCAAGGCATAGGGAATTATAATTCCCAGGAACTGTCTATGTAAAAGGAGCCCTCATGGCACAGTGGTTAGTTAAGCACTTGGCTGTTAAAATTAGGGTATCTGTAGGATTGAGAGACTTTAGTTGGATCCAAATTAAAGGAGACAAGAAAAACCCAGTTTAAAAAATACACACACACACACACTAAAACTGAAAGGAAAATTGAGCTAAGTAAATGTAGTAGCTCTAGAGAGGCATAGCCTTGTAGATTTGTTACCCTCCTTAACATGTAATGGAACTCAGCAACCTTTTGATGTTTTTCTTATGAAAATCTGAAGAGGCTTTCTATGAGAATGCACTTCTGGTTTTGTACTACAAGTTAAGTGCAGAAATAGGATTTGGTTTAGAGGAATTTATACTAGTCTTTTGCATTTAAAAATTATGATATGCTTCTAGGTGACTATTCTCCAGCACTACAAAGGACAGAGAGTAAAGAAATGGTGGTAAGGAGTGTGAATTGCTTCTGAGATTTCCTTGAAATGCAAGGAGCTAGTCTTCAAGGGTGGTCAAGCAGCAGAAATTAGTTACTAATTCAAAAAATAAAATCTCCTACCTGAGTTCATTTAAAAAGATTCATAGGCAGATTTAACTAGATAACCCCAAAGAGTAGGGTTTAAAATTTATAGGTTCCATTTGTTTGGTAACTTGTAAGTGAGCAGTTTTGTAGTATTCAGGACTCTGTTGAATCACTTAATGAATCGGCCTCCAAAAGAGAGCTAGCTTCTGATTCCAATTCAGACAGTAATGAGTGCATAGTGTTCCCTTTGTTTATATACCTGAAACCCTATTGTCTCTTTCATCCTTATAGCCAACAAACCACCTGCCAAGCAGTGACACAGAAAACCTTCATGCAAGGAGAGTTCCTGAAGGTTAAACACATAGTGATGGATGAAACTGAGAATTTCTGCAGTAAATACGGTGATTGGTATCTGAAGGCTAAGAACATCACCCATCCAAAGGTGAGGGGGGCTGAAAGTGGAAACCTTCACCATGGGATTCTCTGGCTTTTTCTGGACCCTCTCCAAGTCTATAATGCAGATATCAGTGGCCTCCCCGCTCCATCAGCTCAATTTCCTCGAAAAACAATCGCCAAGGGGATCCATTGTGCTCTGGAAATAGCACAGGTCATGAAAGAAGAAATGAAGAGAATCAAAGAAAGTATTCCCTTCAGTATGACTATAGATGCATTGGCATTGTTCAGAGAAGCTGCCTACGAGGAAGCAATGTGTGCCCAGGCTCTTCCAGGGATGTGTGAGACAGAGACTAATGTGACAAAAGAACAAATAGCAAACCATGTGGCGGTAAGATGCCATAGCCTGTTCCAACGTGGCTATCTGCCCAAAGATATAGCAATTCTGTGCAAGAGATGGGAGGATAGAGGACGCTATGAGCCTGCTCTACTAAAAGCAATGGAATTAATTGAGACCCATGGAGCAACAGAAGTTGTGTTTAGTCGGGCTGCTGGTGTTGGGGGATGTCACATTGTTCTAGACAGTATTCAGCAGTTTTCAGGCCTGGAGAGGAATATTGTATTTGGGATTAGTCCAGAATGTGCCCTGTCAGATAAATTTCACAAACTCTGCTTTGCCTCCAGAGCTATTAAACACCTCTACCTGTTTTATGAAAAGAGGGCAGCCTTTTGAAAATTATTAAAAATGACACAGGAAGCCAGAAAGAGCAGAATCCCTTCTCCCAGGCAGTTGGCAGCTACTCCTTTTCATATATTACAAGTGAGGAAATGAAAGCATGGTCAGTATGACCTGGAGCCACAGAAATGTCTCTTGGGACTGACCTTTCTACTCTATTTGCACTGCTACTGGCCTTTTTCTAGCTCACTTCACCTCTTCACTGTACAATTACAACAGACTTATAATTGGTTCTCTACCACCAGTTTTCTTAAATCCAAGCCAGCTGCCATCCTGTCACCAGAGAGGTTCTACTAAAATGGAGAAGCTGATTTTATAAAACCCCCTGCTCATGTATCTTCAATGAGTCCCTGCTACCTTCAAGCCAAACCAGTCTTCAAGGCTTTGCATGATCTGCCCCAACTTACTCGTAACCACATCCTTTGTTATGCTTCCATCTCCCAATGTTTCTAACGTACTCCCGATTTACTGTCCTATTTTTGGTATGAGGGTAGGGTGCCCTCCAGGCTACTCACTTTGACTGGGTGTCTCAAGGGAAGCACCTTGGTTGGCACCTCATGCTGGCTATGGGTCACCAGCTGTACAGGCCCAGAACTTGATTTCCTTTTTATACAAATTCTGGATCAGTCTCTTAAGGAACCCTGGTGGCACAGTGGTTAAAGTGGTCGACTGCTAACCAAAAGGTCAGCAGTTCGAAACCACCAGTGGCTCAGTGGGAGAAAGATGTGGCAGTCTGCTTCTGTAGAGATGTACAGCCTTGGAAACCCTATGGGGTCACTATGAGTTGGAATCTACTCAGTCTCTTGGGGATGGCTTTATGCTAACCAAGCTCACTAAAGACCAGTGCGTAAATGAAAATGTCACTTTGTTAATTTACAGTGAGGATTGTAGTAACAAGTGGGCCAGATGCTTTTGCTAATCAGTGCATCCGATAGTAACATAGGAAGCCAAATTATATGAACACATGTTTGCAGCAAGGAGTGTTGATAATCAGATTCAAATGTATGAAGTGTTTAGGCTATGTTAGACTATTGCAATCATCTCTAAAATATGGACATTCCCTCCACAAAAATTAGACAGGTCAGGTTTGTAAGCTCAGGTAAATTTAGAATGCTAAGGGTGACCAGATTATTCCATATTCCCTGCCTCATGAAAATTCTTTTTCCTTCCTAGTTTCCAAAGTTTCCAGGTTAACCATCAACTTTCCCTTTACTCCACCCCAACCTATACACACTTTGTATACATTTGTTCTCTGCATATGTTAATACATTCACCTAGGCTAGAACCTGCTTATGCTGTGCTGATGGCCTGGAAGATGTTCTGTCTATGAAGAGCCTTTGCACAACCCTTAGTTCTTTCAGAATAATTCAATGATCATTTTATAGTCCAACTCTCAGAGTTTATGGGGAGCCTGTATGGAGGCCACCATCCCTGGGTCCTTGCCTTTGCCTGTACCTGTGCCATTTTCTCAGTCTTTAAACCCATTTCTGTCCCCACCACCTGTTGAAATCCTTATTCACCAGCCGAATCCCTGTTCAAATCCTCACCTCCTCAATTAAACTGTCATTAACCCCCTAAGTTAAACTTGGCCTCTCCTTTTTAAGCTATCCTATGGCTTCTTCTTCTTCTTTCAATATTAATAATAGCATCAAACCCTTACAAACTGTGCCAGAGAAAGAGTGGTTGCCATAGCAGAATCTATGTTACAGCCTTCTTTCATGTCTTCTTTCTAGTGTATGTGAAATATATTAGAAATAAAATCAAAGTTCCCTTTCTCTAGTCAGCTCCCAAAATGGTTGAGCCAATCCTATGCTCTTCAGTACCATCTTGCTTTTCTGTCTGTAAGGATTTTAAATTGCTTTGGAAATATTGCTCTTTCCAGATTGTTTTTAACTTCTAGAAAAGGTTAGTATAGCTTGATTGAGTCCAAGGAGGCCCAAATCCAGGAGAAAGAATGGAAATATTCTTTTGTCTATAATTTCAGATGGGAGAGCAGGTGAGGCTTGGAGACACTTTCTTAACTGTCTTTCCGAACTGCTCAGGCCCACCCAGAGGGGCCAGGCTGAACCCAGTGTCCAGCATTCTTGGACTTGGAACAAGACAACCCCTCCCTTGGTCCCTGCTGTGCTGATTACTTGGTGTTCCTCCTTTTTATCTTTCTTTGGGGCCTTTAGGGTACTTTTGGGTGGGAGCAAATAAAGTTAAATAATTAATTTTTGGTGAATCAAATGATAGCAATGCATTAACATTATTTGGATATAGGGCTATGTATACAGTCTATAAAAAAATAGTTTAAAGAGTCAAAACAGAGGGGGTTGGAAGTATGGATAAGAGTGGAACAGGAACTGCTATATTTTAATCAGAAGCCTTGGTACTATTTGATTTTTTAAACTATATGCAAGTAGTATATAATTTTTGATAAAATAATTTATTTTAAAAAGATTCATTTTAAATTTGGAATTTGAGAGTCTTTGTCAGTTCTTACCTGACTCAAACAGCTCAGTCAGAGTTCAAGTAGAAGGCTTACCCCAATGGTCCTCAACCCTGGCTAGACATTATAATCATCTCAGGAGCTTTAAAACATATCAGTGATCAGGCCTGACACCAGACCAATTAAATTAGCAACTCTGGGTATGGGGCTTGGACTGGTATTCGTTAAAAGCTGTCCAGATTCTTCAAATATGCCACTGAGATTTAGAACCATTGAACCCTTCTCCTAGTCTATTCTTTCTGTCCCTAAAACAGATGTGTACACACTTCTCTCCAGTTAGACTGCGAGCTCCTTGAGGGTAAGTGTCATGATTTACACATCTTTATTGCCCCCAAATCAACTAGCACAATGCCTTGTACCTGGCAGGTGCTCAGTAAATATTTGTGGAATGGACTTCCTCCTTTCAGAAAATGGGAACCTACTAGGGACAATCCTCCTCTTCAATGAACTGAATATCTAATTTTGTAGACTTCAAAGAGGTCCGTGTGGAGAATAATCTTCAGCACTGCAATAATAAAGAATAAGAGAATAAAGACAATTGAATTGTTTGTAGGGGAGCAGGCAAAGTTAAAGATCCGTGATAACGAAGTTTGTTAGATTTGAGTTTGTGATCGGGAATTGGTGGGTAATAATAATAATTTTCTAACTTGGCTGTACTTAGAATTCTAATTTTTTTTTCTACAAAGCCTTGATATGATGGATAAAACAACTAGTTTAACAAAATAACCAATTTAAAAGAGTTGCCTACGGTAAGAAGCTCCTAAAACCTACTTTTAAAAAGAAGAATAATACGATACTGTTGTGTAAATCTGAAAAATGAAGAAAGGTAAAATAAAAAGTTCGTATATTGTTATTGAGGCATAATTTTTTTTAATTTTGCTTTTTTATTTCCATTCTTTGTTGATATGCAAATATGTTTTTACATAGTTATGATCAAGTTGTGTATCGATTTTACATCCTGTGGATGCTTTTTTTTCCTCCGTAACCACTTTGTGAGGCATTGTAGGTTGTATTATTATTCCTAATACTTCATCCCTCCCTATACTGTACCCTTTGTAGTTCCTAATGTTAAAACCGGAATATATTTCCTGGCTGCCTTGATGTTGCCTTGATGTGGACTTGGCCATATGACTTGATATGGACATGAAATATTAGTAGTTATGGTGTATGCAGAGGCTTTACATATGTTTTTAGCATTGAGTTTGCTCTCTTGGGTTTCTGCCTTTGCCATGAGAAGAACATGCCCTGAGTAGCCCATCAGTTGCTGAGGAATGAAAGACATGTGAAACAGACCTGAACTCAATTCATGGCCTGAAGTCAAATTTAACCAAGCTCAACTGGATCAGCCGAAACCTACCTGATCTACAAATACATGAGTAAGAAATAAATGCTTATTATTGTATGACTGAGATTTCAAGGTTGTTTGTTTCACAGCAGTAGCTAATGCAGATATTTTCCTGTGTTGTAGCACAGTCTTCAAAATTACAGTTTTTAATGGTTGCACATATCCTAGCCAGGTCATATGAAATTTCAATAATCATTCCCCTATTACTTGGGTCACTGGCAAATTTTACACTATTAAAATTAAGCCAGGAATATACTCAGGCATATAACCTTTTCTGTCTTTGATATATTTATAAATTTCCAGAGATGGGATTACTGGGTCAAAAGGATGGCCTGGATAAAAGATTCACTTTACGCATATTATTTCCATTGTGTTCTGGTGGGAAATGCATAGAAAAACCCCCAATCACCCTACCTGATAACATACAGATTTGTTGCCTTCAATAAGAGAACAACATACTGATATCAGGTTCCGATGAGAAAAAAAAAAAAAGAGGCATTAGTATTTTAGAAACAGGTGACTCAGAATGTGTTGTCCTTCCATGGGAACAGCTCCCATGGAAAGTGAAACCAAGTCTCATCAACCTAACCCAGAGGCTCACAGGAAGATTTTAACTTGGAGAATTACTGATGGGAGCATGAATTATGTAAACTTAATACTATATAGGAAAACAACTTTGGTCGTTTGAAACTGATGTCAGGTACTATCTCAGAGAAAAGACAGGACAAGATGACTCTGACCACAAATAAGGCTTTTTCTGAAGAGACAGACTGTTGTGGAGAAATACATTTAAGAAAAGAGAAGAAAGTATAGAGGTAAATTAGATCTTCTGTGAAGCCTGAGCTGCCCCAGTTTCCCAAGGTTTTGGGGAGACTGGCCATAATACCATTTTCAAGAAGCTTCAATTTGAAATGAACACAAAAATTTATAATAACCACATGTTACTATTTATTGAGATCTTACTATAACCAGCTACTATTTGCTAAAGTGCTTTCTGTACATACGTATGTTATCATAACAACTCAATGAGGTATATACATATTACCCCCCATTTTATAGATGATAAAACTGAGGCACAGAGAATTTAACTTTCTCAGAGTCACAGGTTTAGTGAGTGGCCCAGGCTGATAAATATAACATTTAAATAGTATGTTTGATTTGTTAAGTCCAACTCCGGGAATTTATAAGTACTCCGAAAATACTTTCCAGAGGCAAAATTAACTCAAGGTAGCTATCAGAACCCTCTGTCAAACGCTCATCTCTTGAAAGCATTAAACTCCATTGTAAATGAAAACAGTTGACTTGTCTATACTGTTTCTTATAGTTAACATCTGTCAGTCCTCCCAGAGCTTTCTCATTGTTCTGGAAAAAACTGAATTTCTTGATCTGCAAAGCATAGAATCAGACTCTGGTCATATTCCTGACCCATCCAAGGTTAAGTTCTCCTGACACAAACTGCTAAATACCCTCTAAGGCTGCTGCATCTTGACTTCTCCCACAGCAACATTGGAGGCATTGCCTAGTAATTTAGAAAGTCCCCACTTTTCTTCCTTTAACACCCCTTAAAAATATATATAATCTCAGAGTAGATCCCACAGGTTATCAAATGAAATGGGCATTTAGAAAGTTCCAGGCACAGTGTTTCTTCTCTAAATCTGTCTCATCCACAATGGGAAAGAGAAGCCTTAAGCTGCCTCATTGAACATCTTTATCTGACAGAAGGCAAGCACGATTTTGAAATAAATGAGATCAATTTTCAATTTTATTCCTTCTTTTATTCTTGGCCTAAAATGGAAATGAAGAATGAGGAATCACTACATAACCACTATATACTCTTTCCTATTATTGTTATTACCTCAGGATTATCTCAGGTCAGTACATTTAAAGTCCACATGTACCCCCTGTTTCATCAGAGAAGGCTATTCTTCTTTGCCCAACTATACAACTTGGAAGAGGCACAATGGAAGGGGTGGGGAACAGTGAGAGAAGCCAGGGATCTCTTCTAGCCAGGCAGATATGGCAATCTCTACCAGTCAATGGCTAATGACTAATACATTAAAACCCTTCTACAGTCCCACTGCTGTCTCCTCTTATGTGTATGATATAGCTAGCATATAGGTGCTTACAATGTGTCAGACACTGTGAAAAATATTTTAACTCCGTTATATCTTTTATGCTGCCAGCAACCCTTTGAATTATGTACAGTAGTTACATGTAAGGTGGGAGAAGGTGGAGCTAAAGCATGAGTCCTGGCTTTCAATTCCAACTCCACTCTTAATTGGCTAGATGACTTCAGGCAAGTTACTTTATCCCTGTAAGACTCAGTTTTCTCATCTGTAAAATAATGATAAAATTCATAACTACATCATAAGATTAAGATGAAGACTGAAATAAATAATACGTTTAAGTAAAGCGTGGCAGGTAGTAAGGTCTCAATAAATTTTGGCCCTTATTATCTCTAATTTACAGTTGAGGAAGCTGTGGCTCAAAATCATAGAACTAATGAGTTCTGAACTCAAAATTTCAACCCACATCTGTCTGACTCCAAAATCCATTTTAACCTCTATGCTATTCTGCATCCCTACAGGCCAAAGTTAAAGGCATGAGTCTCCTTATCAACAGTAATTTGTTTGATTTGATGTTGAGATTAGGATTGGATATACTTAAAATATTTTTGTTATTAACCAATATAGTTATTCTTAACATGATTTACATAACAGGAAATGTTTAGATAAAAGTGTTTTCTACACTAGGAAACTTTAAAAATATACCTTTCATTACAAAGTCTATACAATGACATTACAAAAAAATTTAAAAATAGAAAATGACAGAACTCTTCTATATTCTTACCGGTGTATCATACAGTAATTTTCATTTTTGCTCATTCATTTCCAGTGTTTGTCCGTCAGCAGATGCATTTTAGCAGAGATGTAATCATGGTGTATATTCCACTACGTTTCCTTGGGTAGATTGTTTTAGTGGCCCTTTCCCACTTTGCACGCTCTCATACAGTACGTGAGATATTTTCCGTGTCACAGACAAGGGAGGGGTGATTCTCCATGCAGCAGAGTTTCTGTGTTCCATTGGTCTTTTGGTCTAGCCCACCTATAGAGAACTCATGCCTGTAGAGAGGAAGAGTATGAACCGCAAGAAAAAGTGCAAAAGCTCTTTCGCTAAATTGCATAGAATATGGTGCGTGCAGACAACATTTGGGAGGGCTCAGGAACAGAGTAACACAATTAGGAGAGAAGCATTCTTCTTCCCTCATTTCCCCACAGATCACTATAAGAAGCCTGCGTTGATGACTGTGCCCAGCTCCTGAGGAGTAGCAATTGGAAATGGGTGAGGTCGATGTCGAATTTACAGGAAGAACACCCACCCACTGCTTTAAAGTGCTGCCCAGGAATGACCAGAGCAGCCACTGGACTGAGCCTTGGGGCACCCATGTTTTTATATGATGTCTTAGTTATCTAGTGCTACTGTAACAGAAATACCACAGGTGGGTGGCTTTAACAAACAGAAGTTTATTTTCTCATTGTTTAGGATGCGAGAAGTCTGAATTCAGGGTGCTGGCTCTAGAGGAAGGCTTTCTCTCTCTCTGTCGGCTCTGGAGGACGGCGATCTTCATGTGGCTTAACATCTCTCTTTTTCCATCTCTGCTTGCTTGTACCTAACCTGCTCAGTTTATATCTCAGAAGAGACTGATTTAAGACACACCCTACACTAATACTGCCACATTAACATGACAAAGAAAACCCATTCCCAAGTGGGATTATAATCACAGGTATAAACCCACTGCCGTCAAGTTGATTCAGACTCTCAGCAACCTTATAGGACAGAGTAGAACTGCCCCATAGGGTTTTCAAAGCCGTAGATCTTTACAGAAGCAGACTGCCACATCTTTCTCCCACGGAGCAGCAGGTGGGTTTGAACCCCTGAACTTTCAGCCTTTTGGTTAGCAGCTGAGTATCTAACCACTGCACCACCAGAGCTCCAACCGTAGGAATACTTATTGCTGTCAAGTCGATTACGACTCGTATTGACCCAATATGACAGTGTAGAACTGCACCTTAGGGTTCCCAAGGAGCAAGCTGGTGGATTTGAACTGGTGACCTTTTGGTTAGCAGCTGTAGCTCCTAACCACTATGCCACCAGGGCTCCATACTATAGGTATAGGGGTTAGGATTTACAACACATAGTTTTGGGGACACAATTCAAAAACGTAACATATGGGGTTTAGAGTCGGATGTGACAAGGTTCACATATAGGCTCTAGCTCTTACCAGCAGTGTGATTTGGGCAGGTTAACTGATCTTGCTAAGATAGTGTTTTCTTCTGTAAAATGTAAATAACAATATTATGGTTGCTGTAAAGATTAAATGTTATGGTTCATGTTGTGCTTGGCACAAACCTAAGTGTTAACACACAGTAGCTATTAAACCACTAAGTGCTCAGCACCTGACATATAGTTAAACACTCAGTGATTGGGAGAAGTTACTTTATTATCAGCATTATTCCTGAAGCTCAGTTTTGTTCTGTCAGCTGCTAACCAAAAGTTGGTGGTTCAAACCCACACAGGGGCACTCACTCAGCAAGAGGAAAGAACTGTAGATCTGTTCCCGTAAAGATTACAACCTAGGAAACCCTAGAGGCAGTTCTATTCTGTCATATAGGGTCACTCTGAATCAACTAGACGCAACAACACGAAGTGCTTAGCATAGCATTTGGCTCAGTATTAAATCCTCAGTTAATGCTGGCTGTTGAGGCTTCTCACCCAAACCCTGCCAGCATTTTCTCACTGGACACTTTTCATATATGGTTTTTTAAAATGCTGCATCTCCTGGGTAATTTGTAACTTGTAATACTCTTACACAATCAGAAAATTACTCACTCTATTTATCATATTTTGGCAAAGTCCTGAAGTGATCATGCTGGCCGTATTGGAGCCAGATTCATGATGATAAACAGGAAACAGCTTTATTTTTCCTTGAGGCCGGAAAGCAGGAGCATTCTAGTTTCACTTCCTGAGAATTCAAAACCTAAAAAAGGCGGGAAAATTCTAGTTTCATTGTCGGAGACACCAAACGTGGCATTTCTGCCGGGATTGCTTTTCTGCAGCAGGCTCAGATTTCAAAGCCATTCCTTCCCTCTGAAGGTTACCTGGGCCCACAGTCAAGCTGAAGTCCCCCGAACAGGTCAGGACTCCAGGAGTTTTCTCTTCTTTTCAACATTCCAACTCCGAGCAGTCTTACAATTCCCAAGGTAAGTGCAGACTGCCAGAGAGAGCCAAGCCATGCCTAATGAATAGAAAGGTTGATCTCAAAAAGAGACCATAAAACTCGTTGTAGGGGAAAAACATCGTAAAGTCTCGTAAAGCAAAAAGAAAGTTTTATTCGGCATATATTCAAAAAGGTGGAAGTGGTAAAAGGACAACCATGCTGCCCCAGCCATGTCTGCCCCAGTCCAAGGAAACATCACAGAACAGACAAAAGTGGGAAAACGGACAAGCATATTGCTAGAGCCATGTCTGTCCAAGTCTAAAGAGTACTGCAGAATAGGTAAGAATGGGAAAACAGACAAGCGTGCTGCCGCAGCCGAGTCTGCCCGAGTCCAAAGAACAGTTACGGCGCCATCGGTATACACTAACATTACAAATGGGCAAAACCATTGAAAGCTTAGCCTTTTCAGATTGGCTGGAAACTGTGATCCTACATTTTGAATTGTCCTTCTTAACAGTCATTGGGACAGGTTTCAGTAACGGAGAGTCAGGAGGGGCTTCATTGGTCCAACAAATTTCTATTCACTAAATGCTAACAGAAAAAGATGAGAGTGGAAAAGTCTTTTGTCTTGTGTTTGATAGGCTTTATGTGAAAGTTTCCCTAAAAGATATTTTCCAAGATTATCTTAGCTATTGTCTTTATACCTCAGGGCCCAGTTGATGTGTCCTTGTGAGTCATTGTGAGCCCAGCTCCACCTGGGTCCCATTCTCTATGCTCAAGGACAAGGAATAATGACTCCAATATTACTTCCTAAATCAAACTCCAGGATGAAAATCCACCCCAGGCTACAGGCTTTTGCAGACGTATCTCCTCCAGTCAAGAGAAGCTGAGGCTGACAACTAGGTCCACACTTTTCTTAAATGAGTTAAGTAAGCAGTGAGGAGAACCAGCCCTTCGATGGGACTCACCTTCTAGCTGAAGCCAGGTATACAGGATTCCAGAGCAACCTGGCCAAGGTCTGAGGCAGAGGGTCGTGTAGAGGGTTACAGGGTAAATTGATCAGAGTTCTAAGGAACAAACTTTCAGACAGTACAGGGAGGAGCTAGAGCCCTGGCGAGAAGGCCTTGTCAGTTAACCGATTGGTTGACGTTCGTGTTTTTCTTGTGTTATTGTTTTTTATAATGTATACACTGTTTAAGGAGCCCTGGTGGCACAGTAAGCAAAACACTCGGCTGCTAACCAAAAAGGTCAGCAGATCCGTGAAAGATGTAGCAATCTGCTTATAAAGACGTACAGCCTTGGAAACCCTGTGGGGCAGTTCTGCTCTGTCACTATGAGTCAGAATTGACCAGACAGCAGTGGGTTTGGGTTTTTGTTATACATTGTTTTGTTTTTTAGAAGAAAATGAAAATACTTTACTGGGAAGCTATGACCGAGTTGGATTTTCTAGGTTAATTTTGCAAGTAGGTCAGAAAATACACTTGGTTATTTTGTTTACTAACATTAATCAAAGCAGTTAACTTGTGAGGGCATTGGAAGGTGAACCTACTCACCTTTAACAAGTTGCTTCCTGAAATCCTTTTGGAGTCGGGGCACAAATGAATACTAAACAAATGCAACACATGCGTATATTCTGGATCTTTTTTCTAAACAGCAATTGGCGAGCTCATTTCAATAATAGAAATGTTAGTGGGTGGAAACCCCAGGCTCTTGCTTGGCATGACTCGTATTGGACAATAAATGAGAAACCCAGGTGGGAGAACACGAAAGGCACTTTTATTTCATTGTACAAGGAAAAGGAGTCCGTCAGAGCTGCCGCCGCCAACACTGCTCCCCAAGGGCGGGCAGACCAGTTCCTTTTAAGAGGTTTAAGAGTAGGGAGTTCATACAAGTTACATCATCAACATTCTTAATCATACTATGCGGGCACAATGGGGTTTAGTATAACCTCCAAGTAAAAGCAGGATTCAAATGTAAAGCTAGGGGGGAGGAAGCCCAGCAAAGGAAACAGAATTTTTAACGCAAGACTGTGAGAGCTTTGTCTCATTATTTTTTTTAAAATTACTTTAGCCATACATGTAAGGTGATTTTTTTAAAGACCCAAATTAAATGAATGATTTCAGTATGTGTGTGAGCAACAAACCATTGGAGACCATAATTGCAGTACTGAAGTAGGGGTAAAGAAGTAAGTCAGAGGAGGTATTCTAATACCTGAGCAACTTCCTTGGCTTGAGTCTTCCGCTGAAATGCAGAAAAGCATGTTGTTTGGGGCGGCAAACAGATCTGGTCTGAGGATGGGGGTCTCTTGGTCCTGTGGACTGTTTTTCTCAGAGCCCTGGGGCTGTTAACTCTACTCCCCTGTCACATACTTCCCCTTTCGGCCACACGCAGAAGCTCTGTTCCCTTTATCGAGACCCTCCTTATACCATCACTCCCTCCCGACTCTGCTCCTCCACTTCCAAACCAACACACACGCAAATGCGCGCGCGGCTCTCGCCCTTTCTCGCTCACGCTCTCCCCGTACACAGGCACTTAGACGCACACTCAACGACACTTCCGCTCTGTTCCCCGCACCCCAGACGGCCGCTGCCGCTCTCAGGCCGGAGCCTCGCTGGGCGGTCCACGGCCCTAGCGTCGCTGTCGTCGGACGCCACGAGTGAAGCTGCTCGGTGCGTGGCGGGGGACGCGCCTGGCGCTCGGGGGGGATCCCGCGAAGGGCGGGGATGGTTCGGCACTCGCCGGGCGAGCGGCGCGGGGCCGAGGGGGCGGGGGGCCGAGGCGGCGAGCGGCGGGGGCCGAGGCAGGACCGCGTGTGACCGCGGGGTGAGTGGCAGGCGCGCGAGGTGCGTATGTGAGACAAGTACGTGAGTTGGGCTTACGTGTGTGTGAAATGTGTATGTGTTCTGTGAATGAGGTGTGTATGTTTGAGGTGTGCATGTGTGTATGTGAGGAGTGTATGTGAAGTGTGTGAGGTGTGTGTGGCGTGTATGTGTGTTTCGAGGCAATTGTTGCCTCGGGGCTTTCTCAAATTGAGAAACTATTCTTAAATAATGATTCTCTAAAACACTTTGTAAATATTACCAATCAACTTTTTGTATTTATTGAAATAATTTTGACTTCCTATTAATTGTTCCTGTGATCTTTTATATTAATTAATGGTTTTCCTTGTACCATTTTGTATTCTGGGATAAACGCAACTTGGGTATGTGTGTATATGTGTGTGTGTGTTTAATAATAACAACAATAATAAACTTAAACAAGTACAAACAATAGTGTACCCATTACCCCAAGCTGACAGCTTAGCATTTTGCTGTAGTCACTTCAAACCTTTTTTAAAGTCAAGAAATAAAATATTGCAGATAAATTTGTAGTTCTCTTTGCCTCCCATCTCCAACTCCATTTTTTTTTTCTCCTTTTCTCAGAGGCAACCAATATCCTGAATTTAATATATATCTTTACAATTTTTTTAAACACACACAATTTTTATGTACACATATCCAGAAAGAATACGTAGCATTGTTGTGTGTGCATGTTTCGTTTATATAAGTGGCATAATTCTAAATGTACATGTCTGCACTTCTTTTTTTTTACTGGACATTTTGTTTCTGATCACTCTGCCCGTAAGTGTGTGTGTGTGCGTTTATTCTTTTAGAGTGATTCATAGTATTCTTTTTTATAAATACCACTTCATTTTATTACTCCATTCCGTTGTTGATGGGCAATTAGGCCATTCCCAAAATTTACTGCTACAGTGCTAAAATGACCATTTTTGTACTTGTCCCCTGGTGTACACTTGACATGGATTTTTCCTAAAGTATAAGCCAAAATGCGGAATTGCTAGGCCAAAGGTTATGTATGTGTTCAATTTTCATAGAAACCACCGAATTTTTCTCCATAATGTTGCATCATTTTATATTGCCGCCAGTAGTGTAAAAGTCACAATTTTACTGTACGTTGGTCAACACTTTATATTGTAAGGGTTATAGATTTTGCCAGTCTGAAAGGAATAAAATCGTATTTTGTTATTGTCTTCCTTTATGTTTCTCCAATTACCGTGAGGCTAAGCATCTTCTCATATGTTTACTGACCATTTGTATTTCCTCTTCTGTGAATACCTGTCCATTTCTTTTTCCCATTTTCTGATTGAGCTGTTCATTTTCATCTGATTGATTTTTAGGAGTTATTTTTATATTTTGATAGTAATCTTTTCATTGATATATTGAAAATATATTCTTTCAGCCTATGCTTGTCTCTTTAAAAACTTATCTTGAAATAATTATAGCTTCACAAGAAGTTTCAAAGATAGTACTGAGAGATCTCAGGTACCTTCCACTTAGTTTTCCCCAGTGGTTACATCTTATGTAATTATAGTACAATATCAAAACCAGGAAATTGACATTGGTACAATGTGTGTGTATAGTTTTGCTATTTTATCACCTGCAGATTTGTGAACCCATCACCACATTTAAGATACAAAACTATTCCATCACCAAAAAGACTTCCCTCATGCTACCTCTTCGTAGTCCAACCCACCCAGCTTTCCCTCCCTCCCAATCCCGAGCCCCTGGCAACCACTAAACTGTATTCCATCTCTATAATTTTGTCATTTCAAGAGTCTTATATAAATGGAATCATACATATAAGTATGTGACCTTTAGAGATTGGTTCTTTTCACTCAGCACAATGCTCTGAAAATCCATCCAGTTGTTGCAGGTATACTTTGTTCCTTTGTATTTCTGAGTGGGATTCCATGGCATGGATGTACCACAGATTATTTAACTATTCATCTATTGAGGGACATTTTGATTTTTTCCGGTTTGGAGCTATTACAAACAAAGCTGTTATGAACAATCATGTGCAGGTTTTTTTATGTGGATATAGATTTTCATTTCTCTGGGATACATACCTAGGAGTGCAATTGCTGGATCATATGGTGTGATGGTTAAGATTGTGTGTCAGCTTGGCTGGGCCATGATTCTCAGTGGTTTGGCAATTATGATGTAGTTTGGCAGTTGTATAATGATATGATCACCTCCATGATGAGATTTGATATAACGTGATCACCTCCATAATGGGATCAGATATGAGTAGCCAGTCAGTTGAAAGGAAGTTTCCTTGGGAGTGTGACCTGCATCCAATATAGGTAAACTTTCTGGCAAGGCTCATGGGCTTTTGCTTGCACTAGATCCTCCATCTGGCTCCTGTTCATCTGACCTCTGGTTCTTGGGACTTGAACTAGCAACTTACCTGCTGTCTTACCTGCTGGTCTTGAGATTCATCAGTCTTCAAAGCCTGTGAGCCAGAGCCCTGCTGTCTGACTTGCTGATCTTGGGTTTGCTAGCCCCTGCGGCTGTGTGAGTTAGGAGAAGCCTCCAGCCTGACCCATGGATTTGGGACCTCCCAGCCTCTACAACTGTGTGAGCCATTTCCTTAATATATACATCTTTCTCTCTCTATATATATATAGATATACGATTTACTGGTTTTGCTTCTCCAGAGAAGCTAGCCTAAGACACAGGGTAAGTATATATTTAGTTTTTTAAGAAACCACTATTTTCCAGAGTGGCTGTACCATTTTACATTTCCATGCACAATGTATGAAAGATCTAGTTGCTCTGCATCCTCGCCAGCATTTGGTGGTATCACCATTTTTTATTTTAGCCATTCTGATAGGTAAGTAGTGATAGCTCACCATAGTATTAATTTTCATTTCCCTAATGGCTAGTGATGTTGAACATGTTTTTTTGTGTTTATTTGCCATCTGTACATTTCTCTTTGATTCTTTGATAAAATGACTTTTCAGGTTTCTTGTTTATTTTCTAATTGCATTGTTTGTTGACTTTTGAGAGTTCTTTATAAATTTTATATATGAGTTACTTGTCAGATATTTTGCAGATGTTTTCTCTTGGTCTGTAGCTTGTCTTTTCATTTTCTTAACAGGGTCTTTTGCAGAACAAAAAGTTTTAATTTTTGATGAAGTCCAATTTATCAATTTTTTTTTTCTTTTGTGGGTCATGCTTTTGGTGTCATGTCTAACAACTCTTCACCAAGTCCTAGGTCCTAAAGATTCTCTCCTGTGTTATCTAAAAATTTTATAATTTTATATTTAAGTCTGTGAGACATTTTAAATGAATTTTGAATGAAGTGTGAGGTTTAGGTCTAGATTCCTTTTCTTCCCACCTGTGGATATCCAATTGCTCCAGCACTATTTATTGAAAAGACTATCCATACTCTATGGAATTGCTTTGACAGCTTTGTCAAAAATCAGTTGATCATACTTGTGTAGGGCTATTTCTGGGTTCTCTATTTTGTTCCATTAATCTGTGTGTCCGTTCCTCTGCCAGTGCCACACTGTCTGGATTACTATAGCTATATAGTAAGTCATGATCTCAGGTAGAGTGATTCCTTCTACTTTATTCTTTTTTGAAATTGTGTTAGCTATTTTAGTCCCTGTGCTTTTCCATATAAAATTTAGCATTATCTTGTCTATATATACAAATAGTCATGCTGATATTTTGATAGAAATTGTATTGAGCCTGTATATCAATTTGAGGAAGATTGACAGCTTTGCTATGTTGAGTGTCCCAGTCCATAAATATAGTATGTCTCTCCATTTATGTAGATCTTCTTTGATTTCTTTCATCAGCATTAGTTTTCAGCATAGGAGTCCTGGACATGTTTTACTGGATTTACACCGGTGGTTTGTTTGTTTATTTATTTATTTATTTATTTATTTATTTATTTATTTATTTATTTATTTATTTATTTATTTATTTAGAGTAACTGTAAATGGTATTATCATTTTAATTTTGTTTTCCACATGTCCATTGCTAGTATATAGAGACAATTAATTGTTGTGTGTTGATCTTGCATCCTGAGACCTCGGTAAACTCACTTATTAGTTCCAGGAGTCTTTAAAATAGATTCACTGGGATTTTCTGTGCTTACCATCATGTCACCTATGTTATGTATTGAATTGTGTCCCCAGAAAATATATATTGAAGTCCTGGCCCCTGTACCTGTAGATGTGATCTTGTTTGGAAATTGGGTTTTTCTTTTGTTATGTTAACAAAGTCATACCAGTGTAAGGTGGGTCCTAAACCTAATCACTTCTGAGTTATCAAAAATACCAGAAAAGACACAGCAACACACATGGGGAGAAGACAGACACCATGTGAGGATTGCCTACAATCAAAGGAATGCTGGCAGTCACCAGAAACTAGGAAAAAGACCCATAGAAGGAATCAACACGGGCAAGACCCTGATTTGGAATTTTAGCCCTTAGAACTGTGAGAAAATAAATTTCTGTTCTTTAAAGCCACTCACTTGTGGTATTTCTATTATGGCAGCACTAGGTAACTAAGACAACTTATAACTTATAAACTTATAACTTATAAAACAGACAGTTTTATTTCTTCCTTCATACTCGTTTTTTAACATTTTATGGTTATCCTTTGTTAGAAGTTTTAAAATTTTGATGTAGACAACCTCTGTTTCCTTCATGGCTTGTAATTTTTCTGTCTTTAAGAACACCTTCTCTTTCCTGGATCTAAAAATGCTGTTAATGTGTTGAGGTATTCTGTCTGGCAACATTTTACGTATGTGTTTTGCCTGTAGGTTCTTAACAGAAATTGACCCATATTTTTCTTGGATTTTATTGTCAAATGTGCTTTATAAAATGAATGCTATTGCCAACACCAGGGAGATTGTGCCAAAATGGTTATATTTAACCTGCGGTGCGATGAATCACTTTTGTGTGGTCTTTTTTTCCATGATCTTGTGATTCACTTGGGTGGGACCATATAAGTAAGGTAACTGTGGCCTACCAAGTGGATTGGATAGCTTGCTAATAATGTAAGTTCATGGCACCTATGTGGGAGTGGGACCACACAAATAAGATCGGTGGAACCCTAATGAAGGGATTGTAAGCCAACCTAAGGTGGGAGGAGAGGATCTCACCACCAACAAAGAAGAAGAGCCAGGAGCAGAAAGCATGCTTTAGACCTGGGATCCCTGCTCTGAGAAGCCCCTGGAACCAAGAGACCAAGAGAGAGAGCTGTGACACTCAAGATAGCAAGAAGCAGCAACAGAGGCGGCAGAATCAGGAGACTGGCAGGAGACCAGCAGGAGGCCGCGTGGTGGACTTCCCTGACCTCTGGGCGAGAAAGCTGAGTGCCTTCAGACAGGAGACTTACTGGTGGAGCAGTGTGCCTCTGGACACTTGATGGAGCTAGCTTTGCCAACCCAAGGAGCTAGAGCTGAGTGCCTTTGGTTCGAGGCTTACTGGTGCCATGGGTTGCTTCTAGGTACTTATCAGCAGAGCTAAAACAGCTTTGTAACACCTGCCCAAGCAGGGTAGAGGCCCAGGCACAGAGAGAGGTGTGCTTGTGGCATGGCTAGGGGGAACCTACCCTGATGGAAGAACTGTATCCTGAGTGTTCCTGAACCTGAATTGTAATTTGTTACTTCCCTAATAAGCCCCATAACTGTGAGTATGGTCTGTGAGTTCTATGTGGCTATTGCAATGAATTATTGTTATTATTTTTTGGGGGGGGTGGGGAATGCTGTATATTTTTTTCAATATTTTCAATATCCATTTTCAAACATACAGAAAAGTTGAAAGACTTTTACAGTAAATGGTCATATACCTACCATCTAGATTCTACAGTGAACATTTTCCTTTGTTGTACATCTCTCTATCCATTTATTATTTTATGTTACTGTTATATGTGATACTGGCCAAGAAAAGAAAGCATAATGGTAATGAACTATAGCATTACAGATGTTATCATTACATATAAAGAGTTTAGATTTCTAAGATCTGAACCCTTGGAGTCATCTTTTAACATTCTTGTTTTGTTGTTGTTCTTTTTTAATTGTGCTTTAGATGAAGGTTTACAGAACAAACTAGCTTCTCATTAAACAGCTAGTAACACATATTGTTTTATGACATTGGTTAACAACCCCACAACATGTCAACATTCTCCCTTCTCGACCTTGGGTTCCCTATTACCAGCTTTCCTGTCCCCTCCTGCCTTCTAATCCTTGCCCCTGATCTGCGGTGCCCCTTTAGTCTCATTTTGTCTTATGGGCCTGTCTAATCTTTGGCTAAAGGATGAACCTCAGGAGTGACTTCATTACTGAGCTGAAAGGGTGTCCAGGGACCATACTCTCGGGGTTTCTCCAGTCTCTGTCAGGCCAGTAAGTCTGGTCTTTTTTTGTGAGTTAGAATTTTGTTCTACATTTTTCTCCAGCTCTGTCCAGGATCTTCTATGGTGATCCCTGTCAGAGCAGTCAGTGGTGGTAGCCAGATACCATCTAGTTGTACTGGACTCAGTCTGGTGGAGACTGTGGTAGTTGTGGTCCATTAGTCCTTTGGACTAATCTTTCCCTTGTGTCTTTAGTTTTCTTCATTCTCCCTTGCTCCCGAAGGGGTGAGACCAGTAGACTATCTTAGATGGCCGCTCACAGGCTTTTGAGACCCCAGACGCTACTCACCAAAGTAGAATGTAGAACATTTTGCTTATAAACTATGTTTTGCCAGTTGAGCTAGATGTTCCCTGAGACGATGGTCCCCACAGCCCTCGGCCCAGTAATTAGGTCCCTCAGGGAGTTTGGATTTATCCATGGAGCTTCCATGACCTTGCCCTGAAAGAGTTGTGCTGGTTTACCCACTATTGTGTACTGTCTTAACCCTTCACCAAAGTTACCACTTATCTATTGTCTGCTTAGTGTTTTTCTATCCTCACCCCTCCTCTCCCTTGTTACCATCAAAGATTGTTTCTTTTTGTACGGAAACCTTTCCATGAGTTTTTATAGTAGTAGTCTCATACAATACTTGTCCTTTTGTGATTGACTTATTTCACTCAGCATAAAGCCCTCCAGATTCATCCATGTGCAATGAATTACTGAACTCAGCAGAGAAGTAGAGAGTGTCATGGGAAGGATGGTTTGTGTCAGAATTGGTAAAGATGATGGAGAGAGGAGGCGTGTCTGACCTCCACCTCATAGGAATCAGCCTTGGGCTGCTGGTCTTGATTCTTATTCCCTCTTGTGAAGTTAGAGGATGTCAGATGCCCCTGCCCCCACACCATTTTTACATTATCAGAGTAAGGAGAATTTTTTCTGCCCTCTCACTGTCCCCCCACTCCTGGGAACTTGGCCTAATAATTCAGGAGACCAGTTTGCACGATGATTAAAGGTCTAGGTTTTAATTAGGAGCACTAGACTTTCAAGTCAGATACCCTTGAGTTTGAGCATCATCCGTATGAATCTGGGCATGTCCCTAAACCTCAGTTTCCTCATTGGTAAAATGAACATAGTATTTGTTGTGAGGGATCAATGAAATAATATAAATAATATAAAGTTTATAAATAATATAAAGTTTTTGGTTAGCTGTTTCAGCCCAAAACAAAAGGCAGAAACAATCCTTCCTGCTATTCTTCCAGTTTTTATGTGGACTTGATTGACCTGGTCTTCTTATATCAAAACTCTTGATCCCAGACCTTGACAGGGATTTTTGCCTCTGCCACTCAACCTTTGACATATATCCTGTTTCTCTCCCCACATTTGGATCTTATTTCTCTCTTTGACTTACCTATTTGCTTTTAATCCAGGGTGAGAAGTCATCCCTCACAAACAAATCCCACCAGAGACTAGATGAGTTCTTTACAATTGGGTAGGAGAGGAAGAGGAACAATTCAAACAATAGTAAGTTCCTATAAATCAACAGGTCTTTCAAATTACTTCTAAATATCTCTTAATTCTCTCTACTTCTCTTCATCTCCAGTGTTACCACCTTAGATCACATCCCCATCTTTTCTCATTTGAATTACTGAAATAGCATCCAGAAAGGTCTTTCCACAACTGCTCTAGCCCCCTCCAATCCATTCTTCACATTGCAGATAAAGGCAGCTTTGAAAAAATGTGTATCTGAGGTTGTGTCTTCCTGCTTAAAGTCCTTCAATGGCTTTCTCTTAGGATAAAGTCCCAGATCCTTGAAGTGGTCCACCAGGCACTGTACAGTCTGACACCTGACCACTTTTCCTGGTTCATATCCTGCTTCTCTGTCCCTTCATCTCTGTGCTTCAGACAGTCGGTCCTTTGAACTTGATGTACTGCTTCCTACTTCTCTCTGAAAAGTTCTTTCCACCCTTCTTTACCTCATTTATATTCTTCATATCTCAACTCAAAATGTTACTTTTTCTAGAAAGTCTTCCCTGAGCCCGTCCCCTACTCCAATTGCCAAGTAAGGGCAATGCCTCCTTTCTATGTATTCTGAGTTTTTGTCTATAGTAGACATTTGTTTAATATTTGTCTCCTCCTTAACAGTGAGCTCCTTGTGAGGAGAGACCATGTTTGTTTTGTTCATCATTTTATTTTCTGAATGTAACACAGTGCTTGTCAAATGATAGATGTCCAATAAATATTTGTTGAGTAATACAGTGTTATTTATGATCGTGAAGAACTGGGAATAATTAAATAGTTAACAGCTGAGAAATGCCTAATTCATTAATATACATCTGCTTGATTAAATGTAATGTAGCTTTTGAAACATATAATTATAAACATAACAACCTCAAAGGTCTGTGAAAGTCTTCAGTGAAAAAAGCAGAATACAAAATTGTTTTCATTTGTTACTTATAATTTGTAAAAAAAAAAGTGTAATATGTAATATTATTAAGACCATAAGAGATAAGGGGAAAATAGGTGGAAGGATTATTGATTGTTATCATATTGTAAAATATAGAAAACAAGGATAAGTTTGAATTTTTTAGCATGCCATATTCTTTCATGTGTCAAACAATGTATATTTAACAATGTAACTATATGATTTTGAAGTTTTTTTTAAAGTTCTGTAATAAACCGAGTGGGGCCAGGTGCTATATAATATTTTCTTTGATGACTTTCCTGATGATTTACTGTTATTGATTTATTTGAGTTCTCAATTTTTTATTAAACTAGTTTTGTTTTTCTACCTATTTTGAAAAACTGTTCATTTATGTTTTCAAATTTCTTAATATCTATTTTGATGGAACGGAATCTCTCTTACTCATTATTTTAACAGAAGAAATCTACCAGAGTTTCTAATATATTGATTTTCCTTTAGATCTTAAAGGGAAAAGAAAAGATTAGGAGCTCTTGAGGCTTCTTTGCTAAACGTAAGAACCAAGACTTTTTACGTATAGAAGGGAGTTGCCAATATGTAAATATTTACTCAAGAAAACTCGTTAGCGTGCAGTACTTGAGAGTAAATGTCCATAGGAATAAACATTAAACTCTGACATTCAGATGGCGTAAATAATCTGACAAGGACACTTTAATGGTCATAAAATATGAACAAGATACTTAAAATTATCTCAAAAGGAAAATACCAGACAAATGGATAAGCTTGTGAATGTTTTGGCTTTCTAAATGTTTTTACTGCATCGCTTCTGCTTCCTTTTCACACGTGCATCAGCAACCCTTTTATTTGTCCCAAGCTTTTTTTTTAATCATAAAAAGGCTAGTGGCTTGTCTAAACAACAAAAAAGACCAGACAAACGAAAACAAAACCCCTAGTCTTGTTAATTGATCAAATAATTGCTTTTTCATGATTCCAATGGAATCATGATTTAGTTTTGTTTTTTTTTTAAATCACTCTTTTTATTTTTTCTTTATTACCAATAAAGGCATTTAGAGCTATGGATTTTTCTCCACATATTGTTTAAGCCATGTTATGGTAATGTGATGCGACCTAAACCATAAATACCCAGAAGGCAGATTCTGTGCACTTCTTTGTGTCTTTCACAGCACTTAATGTACCCACAATGAATTCTCATTGAATGTTTCCCGTACTAATGAATCAAAGAATGAAATACTTTGATGGCATGCTTGAGGCAAAGCGAAAGAGAAAAATGGCTGTGCAGACTGCAGCACAATTCTGAGAGTCTTAAGAGTCTCCTCCCCACCATAGTACTGTTGGGTTTTATTAATTGGCTCAACCACTCTCAAATACAAGTTCTTTAACCTCATAAAGACTTAGGATGTATTAAGCCTTTTCCCCACTTTTCACAGCCACTCCGTCCCCTGGCCATCTTCATTTCCCACCCTATCCATGGTCCAAAAGTTCAACCATTTTCTTACTAATGTTCTAAATTCCCCACTTTCCTTTTAAATCTTTTAGAGACGAAGGTTTCCTTTTTTATGTTATGAATTATTTCAGACTTATAGAAAACAATATGATGAACACAGTGTACCCACTACCCAAATTTAGTAGTTGCTGTCGAATGGACTTGACTTATGGGGACCTTAAGAACAATAGAACAAAACATTGCCCTGCCTGCATCATCCTCACAATCATCAGCATGTTCGAATTCATCACTGTGGCTACTGTGCCAATCCCTCTCAAGAGAGTCTCCGTCGCCCTAGTTAGCCTCTCCCTCACCAAACATGTTCTTCTCTGGTGACTGATCCATCCTGATGATGTATTCAAATCATGCGAATTGGACATTGTTCTGTTGTGAGGTTTCCATTGGCTAATTTTTGGAAGTAGATTTCCAGGCTTGAATTTAATAGATGAGGTCAATTAAAAAATTTCTTATTGTGGAAACTTTTCAAAAATGCACAAAGGTGGAGCAAGTGAGGTAGTGAATTCCCATTTATCATTACCCATCTTCAGTCATTATTGCTATTTTGCCAGTAAGTAGTACCACTAACCATGAAATTGCCCAAGCCAAAAACCCAGTCACTAAACTTTAATCCTCTGTATTTCTATTCAGTCAATCACAGAGTCATGTTGGTTTTATTTCCTAAGTGTCTCTCAGATCTACTCAATTCAGTCATCCTCACTGTTACTACTGTGGCCCAGGACACCATCGTATCTCAGTTGGATTACTGAAGAACCCTCCATACAGATTTGATCCTCTCTAATTTGTTCTCCACCCTGAATTAAGAATATGCCTCCTTTTTAAAAAATTATATAATAGTATTAACTTTTTTGGTGCACAGTCTATGAGTTTTAATACATTAAAAGATTTGTATAATTACTACCACACTGTGGATGCAGAACAGTTCCATCACCCCAAAAAACTTCTTTGTGCTACCCGTTTGTAATCATATCCTCCCCATAGCCCCTGGCAACCAAGAGTCTGTTTTTCATCAGTAATGTGGCCTTTTAAAATGTCTATCTGTTCATGTCACTCCCTTAAAACCCTTCTTTGGCTTTCCACTGTTATAAGAATAAAGTTCAAGACGTGGCCCTTGTCTAATTCTCTAATCTCCTTTTTCACCACTTCTTACCCCATCTCCTGTCACTCTTAAGGTCTGGCCAGACTGAACATCTCTCCAGTACTCCAATACACTGTTTCCTTTGCTGATTTCTGGCCTCACCTACTATTCGTTCTGACTGTAATGCTTTACCTCCTCCTAACCTCAGGTTCCTTTATTTGGCTAATTCAGATCTTGGCTTAAATGTCCTTTCTTCCAGGAAGGCTTCTCTACTCATATTAAGTTGATTGTTGCTGTTAGGTGCTTCCCCTTTCAGGGTATTTATCACATATTACTGAATTACTTTATTCAACCATGTTTCTTTCCAGTCCATAAGCTCTGAGAGGCAGGAGCTATGCCCATCCTTGGTTACCACTGAATCTACAGGTCCCACCACCTAGTAGGAACTCAAAAAATATTTTGAATAAATTAATGAGCATGTAATTTGTGTGTACTATGTAATCTACTCATCAACATGAGATACATGTTTTAATGGTTTCATTGCAGAATGAACATGGAGAAACATAATTCATCTTTGGTGGTAGAGTTGTCTCACCCAGACTTGGTCATCAATGTAGGAAAAGTGACTTTGGGCGAAGAAAACAGAAATAAGCTACAGAAAGCTCAGAGACAGCAAGAGAAGATGAGAGTTATGCAGGCTGTATGTGCTTTATTAAACTCAGGAGGAGGAGTGATTTGGATGGAAATGGCAAACGAGGCTGAGCATCCCGTGGAGATGGGACTGGATTTGGAAGAGTTTTTGAGAAAGCTCATTCAGTCTTCAGATTTGCAGGCCTTCTTTGAGACCAAGCAACAAGGGAAATATTTTTCCATTTTTGTTAAATCTTGGAGCAGTGACCTTTTCCCCGAAGAGAGTTCCACCAAGTTCCGCATTTGCAGCCTGTGTTCTTCACTGTACTCTAGATCTGGCACCTCGGTTTTTCCAATGGATTCAAGAGAAGCATTCGATTTCCTGAAAATCAAGAAAAGGAATGCAGAAAGCAGCTCGGGGAAAGAACCTTCTAGTAAAGTTACCAGGGTTATACCTCAAGGCCTGCATAAGTCAGACCCTGTTTTCCTAGTGTTCCAAAGAGACAGGTTTGAATATGGTGAAATCCTGGGTTTTCCAGAGTCCCAATACACAGAGTTTAAACAGTTCTCTACCAAACACATCCATACATATGTAGAAAACATAATTCCAGTCTACATCCCTGCATTTGCAAACACTGGAGGAGGCTATCTTTTTATTGGAGTGGATGATAAGAGTAAGGGAGTCCTGGGATGTGCTAAAGAAAATATAGACCCTGACTATTTGAGAAAGAGAATAGAGAAAGCAATATACAAATTTCGTTATTTCCATTTTTGCCAATCCTCATGCGGGATAAATTTCACACTCAAAATCTTGGATGTATTTGCCAAGGGAGAGTTGTATGGCTATGCCTGTGTCATCAGAGTGGAGCCATTCTGTTGTGCAGTGTTCTCAGAAGTTCCCAGGTCATGGATGGTGAAGGGTAAGCGCATCTGCAACCTGACAACTGAGGAATGGGTAAACAGGATGATGGGCGCAGACCCAGGTAAGAGGGAGAAAGCCCTTCCCTCTCTGTCCTTTCTGTTTCTTTGGCATCTCCCTACTAGATATGTCTTTCTTTGTCCCGTGACTTTGAACTTCTCACACCCACTAAACTGGGTTTTTTGAATCTCTAGATATCCTACTTTTCATGCAAGAGAAAATTTTGTTGGGTGATTAAAAGCCCAAATCAGGTGTTTTGTAAGTGGCAATTTTCTACATTAGAAACTGAAAGAAAATTATTTGGGAATGGTTTCCTTACAGTGGTGTGCTGGAGTCAGCTTTTACTGGCTCCAGAGCCAATTACTAAATTTTCAGGAATTTTGTGAGCCAGATGTTACACACAGAAATTGTTAAAAAATTAAGCCATATAAACTTACAATTAAATAATTGTGTTAAAAGCAAAGGTGATAAATACAAGCTCACCACTTTTTAATTCTTTATTACATTTTACTATTATCTATGCTTATGAGGTTGTTTACATCTATCATATCTGTGTAGTGGAAATACTATAAAATGGTGTGCTACTACACATCTCTTCCCGGCTCTGTATTTAGTGACATCACAGTGATAGCTTGAAACTGTCCACAGAGGGAATACTTACACTACAGAAATTGGCAAATGATACAAATAAGGGATATCCCCACAATTAGACCTGGTTGGGAAACAGTTACCAGAATGGTACTGCTTCTTTGAGTTGGTTCTTTGAATTCCTTAAAGTCCTTTGGATTGAATCATAATAGCACCTCTGGTTAAATTAAGCTGTCTCCTGACTCTTGATCTTTGGAGACTTTTCAACTCAATGTAACTTGAAAGCAGCTCAGCGTGATAGAGGACTATACATACATACATACATACATACATACATATATATATATATATATACATCCCTGGGTAGCACAAACAGTTAAGTGCTCGACTAGTAGCAGAAAGGTTGACAGTTTGAATCCATCCAGAGGTGTCTTGGAAGACAAGCCTAGTAATCTGCTTCTGAAAGGTCACAGCCTTGAAATCCCTATGGAGCAGTTCTACTCTGTACACATGGGGTTGCCATGAGTCGGAATTGACTCCATGACACCTAACAACAAATACACACACACACACACACACACACACACACACACACACACACACACACACACACGTTTGTCCTTAGCACTCTTTAACATTTTTCCTGAGCCTCTGAGTCTTTGTCTGTGCCCTTGATCTTTTGCCTTTACATCCACTCATCACCATGCACTCATTAAGCTCTAAGCTAAAACCCATAATCTGATCTACTCCTCAGTTTCTAACAATTTAAAATATTTCTTACCTTGCTTTACTACTGCTCCCCAAGCAGGCTTCTACGTTTACCACATTGTGCTGTTAATTTGGTGGACTCATGGGCTGTCTCAATCTCTCTAATACGACTGAAAATACCCTAAGTCTACAGAGACACAGACAGAAGCAAGCACAAACTTTGGGGAATAGTCTTCTAAGTGTAATGGATGAGTAGGTGAAAAGGGAATGTATATAAAGCCAACTCCAATCTTCAATTTATGTGGGAAAGTTTTACAGTGCAATCTCTAATGCTCTTTGGTTTATGCAGTACATCATTATAACTATGGGAATAAGCATATCCGTAAAAAAAAAAAACAAAAAAAAACTTGCTGTCGAGTGGATTCAGACTCATAGCAACCCTATAGGACAGAGTAGAACTGCCCCATAGGGTTTCCAAGCAGCCGCTGGTAGATTCGAACTGCCAACCTTTTGGTTAGCAGCCAAACGCTTAACCACAGTGTCTGTATGTCATTGAGATCCTTCAGTGATGAGCTGCTGCTTCCTGATATTTTAAAATAAAATTTTCTTGTCTCTCACAATGCGTAAACACTTTTGATAGGTACAAGGAGGGATTCATAAATACAGCTACCATAGTCTTGGGAAGCTTGTCTGCCTGAAAACAACTGAGCTCCTTTTAACTATATAGAAACCCATTTAAAGAAATTATTTCTATTCATCCATCTTTTCAGTAAACTACAAAAATGATTTATAACATGGTACGACCTGGGAAATAGTAGGTATTTAACAAATGGCAATGAGTAAATGGCTACTGAATTTCACCTACGCATTTGCTATTCGGGACTAGATTAATTCCTACCATGTGAATACCCCTGTGCTGTCTGTAACGACAAGATAGGGTAAGGAAAAGATTACGCTCCCAAGGGGTTTACGATTCATTTGCTCATTTTTCATTCATTAATTTGAGAAATATTTATGTGCCAGGTATATCTGTGGAGGCAGACATGGTTACCAACCTCACGGAGTTTACAGTCTACCAAAGGAGATAGACATTTAACAAATCCCTAAACTAATAATTACTTAGAGTCATTATAATGACTATTAAGAAAACTTACATGGAATTCTGAGAACATTTAACAGAGTTGAGAGTTGGTGAAAGGGAAAATGGTGAAGTTCAGATGGTTGTTGTTCTTAGGTGCCATTGAGCTGGTTCCAACTCTTAGCAATCCTGTGAACAACAAAATGAAACACTGCCCAGTCTTGCACCATCCTCACAATTGTTGCTAGGCTTGAGCCCATTGTTGCAGCCACTGTGTCAGTCCATCTCATTGAGGGTCTTCCTCTTTGTCACTGACCCTCTACTTTACCAAGCATGATGTACTTCTCCAGGGACTGGTCCCTCCTGATAACATGTCCAAAGTACATGAGGAGAAGTCTCCCCATCCTCGCTTCTAAGGAGCATCCTGGCTGTACTTCTTCCAAGACAGGTTTGTTCGTTCTTCTGGCAGTCCGTGGTATATTCAATATTCTTCGCCAAAACCATAATTCAAAGGCATCGATTCTTCTTCAGTCTTCCTTATTCACTGTCCAGCTTTCATATGTATATGAAGTGATGAAAATACTATGACTTGGGTCAAGGGCACCTTAGTCCTCAAAGTGTCATCTTTGCTTTTTAACACTTTAAGGAGGTCTTTTGCAGCAGATTTGCCCAATGCAATGCGTCGTTCAATTTCTTGACTGCTGCTTCCATGGGCATTGATTGTGGATCCAAGCAAAACAAAATCCTTGACAACTTCAGTATTTTCTCCATTTATCATGATGTTGTTTATTGGTCCAGTTAGGGGATGGGAAATAACACACAAGCACAGGCATGTATACTGAAAGAAAGAATGTACTAAATACCATAAGAGAACTACAAACTAAGTGCTATCCAGACTTAAAGACTGAAGAATGATATTGAGTGGAGAAATACATTCAAGATTCCAAATAATGAATACTCATTGATGGATTTTGGGGAACCTTGATATAAAAACACTAGGCTAAATAAAGGCACAAGGAGCCCTGATTGCACAGTGGTTAAGCACCAGGCTGCTAACCGAAAGGTCAGCAGTTGGAACCCACCAGCTGATCCGTGGGAGAAAGATGTGGCAGCCTGCTTATGTAATGATTACAGCTTTGGAAACCCTTTGTGGCAGTTCTGCTCCATTCTATAGGGTCAGTATGTGTTGGAATTGCCTTGATGGCAATGATTTTTTTTTTAAATAAAGGCATTAGTCTAGAAGGGATGAATGAGAGCATTATCTCACCATTTCCTCTCAAATGACCACAAAGAAGGTCATATACCCCACCCAATGGTAGGGCCTTTTTCAATGGTGAAGAGGTAAACTACTATGTCTAATTAACATTAGTTTGCTTTCTTTGTTAAGAACTTACATTGTTGTGCGATGACTTTGAATCTCAGCTGAGTCTAGCTGGTGGGCCTCCTCTTAGCAGACCAGTGTACTCCAAGAAAGGCCTGGAACATAAGAAGGATCTCCAGCAACTCTTATTTTCAGGTAGTAACTATGACTTTCCTACTTGACACCAAATAGTTTCTACATCAGGATAAACGGAGATAAACTGGTATGTTTTTTAAATTTCTTGAAAGTATGCTCTGCAAATATCTGTGTATAAAACTAATAATGTTGTAAGCCTATTGGTGATAAGTAGTTTAAAAATAAGTCTTTGCTGACCCCACTGGCTAGCGCGGTGCCACCTATAAAATCCAAGAACATTATTGCCCTTAAAGACCATTTCTAGTTTCCAAATCTGACTGATTTTCATTATTCCTGGCTATATTTTAAAGTGGACATACCTGGGTCTCTGTCCAAGACTTAATAAATTAGAATATCTGGAGATAGTACCTAGTAATGTTCATTTTTATCAAGATCCTCACAAGGTTCTGATGCTCATCCAGATTGGAAACCTTTGATCTAGTCAAACTAGAACCATACAGTGCACCAGGGAGCAAAAATCTACCCAACCCTGACATATTTTCCAGAGGAGAGGTGGTTATGAATATTAAAAAGAATAAAAAATTGCATCCAGATTTTAAAAAAAAATAAAGAGCAATTATGACCATTTTTTCAGTGTTTCAGGTTTAGGAGAAACAATTGCATAGTAGCAAAAAATGATTCAGGACTAAGGACAGCGACTGTTCTCTACTATCATCCCTAGCCCCCAACATTTTAGGCTTTGCCTAGGCGTCCATTGCTGTCTTCTTTCTAGACTCCTAGAGAGAGAAGATCATTTGTTCAAGCCTATGCAGTAAGTCAATGGCTTATCTGGCACTAGAATTTGATATGGTGTAAATGTCTATAAAGGGCCATTAAGTTAATAGATAATGACAGCCCCATATAAGATTTCATTTTTTCTTACCTAATAAAAGTCTTTGTATTTATTTGCATATCAAGTTTTATTTAAAAACGTCCAACAATAAACAATGTAAGATGCAAGAGTAAACATAAGCACTATTTTCTTTATTTTCTAAACTCAGTAAGCTCCGTGTTAGCAGAACTTATTACCATGGAATAGATTATAATTAAAAAAATAAATGAACTGAGTTATATGCTTATAGAGCAACAATATATTATTCTTGAATAAAAAATCAGTTTTTCAGTAATTCTACCAAACATTTGAAGAATAGGTAATTCCACACTATCTAAATTGTTCTAGATCCATAGAAAAAGAAGGAAAATTCTCAAGTTAAGTAGGAGTAAACAGTAATTGCAAAACTTGACCAAAATAACACATTGATCTCTAAGTAACTGATGCAAGAGTTCTACTCAGGGCCTAACCCAAGGGTCTCCCAGTAGAGGGCTCTCTGCTAATTAAAGGCTTTACATGACTTGATCTTCTCCACAAATGTGGCATTAATGAGCACCTTCTTCCTGGGTGAGCTCCTCTTGTCTGCATCAGTGGAGACTGCTCAGGGACATTTCAAGATTCAGATACTTTGAGAGTAAGAAGGGGAACAGAACTAACATTTCTCAAGCAGCAACTGCAGTGAGTTAGGCACTTTATGTCATTTCTTTAACTCTTCACCATAGGAAATGTGCTATTGTTAATTTTGTTTCACATGTGAAGAAACAAGAGTCTTAAGGAGCTTAAGGAATTTCTTAAAGTCATAAACATAATAAGCACATGGAGTTAGATTAGTAAGTGTCTTTTTCTCTATAATTGTAATGTAATAAGATTTACAAAAGAATATCTACAAAGTGTCTGTAAGTTATTATAATAATAAACATGGTTTTTTCCAAAATTCATAATTCTTTCTGTGTCTAGTGCCATCGAAACATTTGCGATATACTCCAGAACACCTCTGGAAGGAGCTGTCCTCACAGCATGAAGGACTGGAGGAGTTAATAAAGAAGGAAATGCGTCCTTTCTCCCGGGGCATTTTCATCCTTTCTAGAAGCTGGGCTGTAGACCTGAACTTGAAAGAGAAGCAGGGAGTCATCTGTGATGCTCTGCTGATAGCACAGGACAGCCCTCCCATTCTTTACACCGTTCTCAGGGGGCAGGATGCAGAGGGGCATAACTATTCCACCCGCACCGCCTTTACTTTAAAGGAGAAGCTGGTGAATATGGGTGGCTATACTGGTAAAGTGTGTGTTATGACCAAGATCCTCTACCTGAGCCCTGAGAGCATTCAAGAGTCTTTGGAGGGTCCATGCTCTCCAATAGATTACCCTGAGTCCTACAGTCTTGCAGATACCCAGCAAATGGAAGCGTTGCTGCAGTCCCTCGTGATTGTCTTGCTTGGCTTCAGATCTTTTTTGAGTGACCAGCTCGGCTGTGAGGTTTTTAATCTGCTCACAGCCCAACAGTACGAGATATTTTCAAAAAACCTCCGCAAGAACAGAGAACTGTTTATCCATGGCTTACCTGGATCAGGGAAGACCATCATGGCCATGAAGATCATGGAGAAGATCAGTAATGTATTTTGCTGTTATGCAAATAACATTCTCTATATTAGTGAAAACCAACCTCTGAGGAATTTTTTGAGGTAAGCAGTTGGATCTTATTGTCACCAAATGAGGTTTAGTTTGGATTCATTCTACCACCACCCCAAGTGGAGTAACTTTGTTGCTTGGTGGTTAGATGGTAAAATTAATTTGTGATAGTGTGTCCAGAGCAATATAATAGGCTGATTTGCTTCCTTTGTTTTAATTGAAGAAAACCTGATTATGTTGTTTTCATTTTTACAGTAATAAAAATATCTGCCAGGCAGTGACCCGGAAAACCTTCATGAAAAATGAATTTGAAAACATTCAACACATCATCATTGACGAAGCTCAGAATTTTCGCATTGAAGATGGGGACTGGTATGAGAAGGCAAAAAAAATCACACAAAGTAAAAAGGATCACCCAGGAATTCTCTGGATCTTCCTGGACTACTTCCAAACCAGTCACTTGGTTTGCAGTGGCCTCCCTCCTCTCTCAGCCCAGTATCCAAGAGAAGAGCTCACCAGAGGGATACGCAATGCAGATCCAATAGCGAACTACCTGCATGCTAGAATGCAGCAGATCAGAAAGAATCCTCCACTTAACATTCCCCCTGAGTCACTGGAGATGCTTTGTGGAGCTGAATGGGCTCAGGGTGTCCCGGGAACCCTAATAATTAAGGAAGACCTGAGTCTGAAGCAAATAGTGACCTTTGTGGCAGATACCTGCAAGTGTTTCTTTGAAAAGGGCTATTCTCCTAATGATGTTGCTGTGCTTGTCAACACCACGAGAGAAGTGGATAATTACAAGCATGAGCTCTTGAAAGCAATGAGGAAGAAAAGGGTAGTGCAGTTCAGCGATGCATGTGACATGTTGAGTGATCACATCGTATTGGACAGTATCCGGCGATTCTCAGGCCTGGAGAGGAACATCGTGTTTGGGATCCTTCCAAGAGCAGCTGAGTTAGCCATCTCAGACAATATTCTGATCTGTTTGGCTTCCAGAGCAAAACAACATCTATATATTCTGTGGCATGGTGACTTTTAAGAAGAATCCCAAACCAAAACGAGATGAAGCAATCACTATATAAATATCTGTGGGTGAAAGTCTGGTATTGGCAGAAACTTTTCTTTGGAATTTGGAACTCCCCCTATCTGGCCTCCTTTCAGGGACTCTCCCCTACCTCTTTCCAAGGCTTTGTTTGCCCCAAATTGTCCCGATTGTTTCAGACAGAAAGATGCTGGTTTTCTCCTACTTCGGTGAGTGGCGTCTGGGGTCTTAAAAGCTTGCAAGCAGCCATCTAAGATGCATAAGTTAATCCCAACCATCTGGAGTAAAGGAGAATGAAGAACACCAAAGACACAAGGAAAGTATTAGCCCAAGAGACAGAAAGGGCCACATAAACCACAGACTTCATCAGCCTGAGACCAGAAGAACTAGATGGTGCCCGGCTACCACCAATGACCGCCCTGACAGGGAACGCAGCAGAGAGTCCTGGTTGGAGCAGGAGAAAGGTGGGGTGCAGAACTCAAATTCTAGTAAAAAGACCAGACTTAATGGTCTAATTGAGACTGGAGGAACCCTGGAAAGCATGGCCTCCAGATTCTCTATTAGCCCAGAACTGAAACAATTTCCGAGGCCAACTTTTCAGACAGGGATTGGTCTGGACCGTGGGACATAAAGGGATACTCATGAGGAGTGTGCCTCTTAGCTCAAGTAGATACAAGAGACTAAACGGGTAGCTTCTGTCCAGAGGTGAGATGGGAAGGCAGAGAGGGTTAGGAGCTGGTTGAATGGACATGGGGAATCGGGTGGAAAGGAGGAGTGTGCTGTCACAGTATGGGGAGAGCAATTGGGATTACATAACAATGTATGTATAAATTTTTGTATGGGAGACTAACTTGAAATGTGAACTTCATCTAAACTATAACAATAAAAATAAAGAAAGAAAGAAAGATGCTGGTTTTCTACAGGAGCTTTAGCAGCCCTGCACAGCACAGACTGAGACCTACCCTAAAAACAAGAGGTTATTTCGTAGCCTTTCCTTTTCCCAAGTCTAGACTCTCCTCAATGACTTCGTGTAGAGTTTGGTTTTTCAATTTTATTTAAATCTTATAGTTTTTATGGGTAGAAGGGTGGTGCTATGGATTGAATTGTATTTACCAAAAATATGTGCGTAAATTCTAACCCCTATACCTGTGGTTGGAGCCCTAGTGGCACAGTGGTTAAGAGCTTGGCTGCTAACCAAAAGTTTGGCAGTTCGAATCCACCAGCTGCTCCTTGGAAACCCTATGGGGTAGTTCTACTCTGTCCTATAGGGTTGCTATGAGTCAGAATTGACTCAATAGCAACGGGCATGGGTGTGGCATTCTTTGGAAGCAACTTACTAAGTGCAGTCCACATTTAAGAGATGAGAAGTAAAGCTCCACCTCCTTGATGGAGAAGAAGCTACATTACTTGAAATTCTTCTGTATCGGAGACTTACCTCTTTTTCCTCATTTATTTATTGATCCATTCATTTATATGTATGGATTAATAGATACCTATTTTATATTTCGCATTAAAATCCAAACTGTCCAGCTTTGGCCATTGGGAGCTCCTTCATGTTGGCTCCTGTGTTCTCTTGACATGCCCCCATTCTTTTATTATATTTTATTTTTTAGCACTTCCTTACTTTCCTTGGAGCCCTGGTGGTACAGTGGTTAAGAGCTATGACTGCTAACCAAAAGGTCAGCAATTTGAATCCACCAGCTGCTCCTTGGAAGCCCTATGGGGCAGTTTTACTCTGTCCTGTAGGGTCGCTATGAGTTGGAATCGACTCAAGAGCAAAGGGTTAACTTTACTTATAAGGTGTTCTATGCTAATTTTGTATATTCCCTGTCCAAGCCCTAGAATCAGCTATGTCTCCAAGGAGCTCTGATTCCCTTTATTGGAGAATGGTATTAGAAACCAAGATCTAGGCACTGGATGTGCTCATTGGTTTTTTTTTTTTTTTGATGTTGACTGTTGTCTGGTGGCTTTTACAAGAGGTGTATGGCTGCACTGTCCAATATGGTACCTATTAGCCACATGTGCCTAAAATGAGTATTTGCAATGTGGCTAGTCTGAATTGACACGAGCTGTAGGTGTAACATACACACCAAATTTTAAAAATTAATATAAAAAAAGAAAACATCACATTAATACTTTTTATATTGATTACATGTTGGAATGATGTTTTGGATATATTGAGCTAAAGAAAATATACATATATAAATAAAATTTTTGTATTGTACTTTTGATGAAGGTTTACAGAACCAATAGTTTCTCATTAAACAGTCAGTACACAGATTGTTTTATGACATTGGTTAATAACCCCACGACATGTCAACACTCTCCCTTCTCGACCTTGGAGGATTTTTTTTTTTTTGGTGAAAATATACATAGCCAGAGTTACTGTCTCACCCTTCACCAAGGTTACCACTTGTCTATTGTCTATTTAGTACCCACCCCCCATCCCTCATAACCGGCAAAGACTGTTTCTTTTTGTATGTAAACCTTTTCATGAGTTTTTACAGTAGATGTCTCATACAGTATTTGTCCTTTTGTGATTGACTTATTTCACTCAACATAATGTCCTCCAGTTTCATCCATGTTATGAGATGCTTCACAGATTCATCATTGTTCTTTATCATTGCATAATACTCCATTGTGTGTATGTACCATAGTTTGTTTATCCATTCATCTGTTGATGGGCATCTAGGTTGTTTCCATCTTTTTGCTATTGTGAACAATGCTGCAATGAACATGGGTGTGCATATGTCTATTCGTGTGATGGCTCTTATTTCTCTAGGATATATTCCTAGGAGTGGGATTGCTGGATCGTGTGGTATTTCTATTTCTAGCTTTCTAAGGAAGCGCCATATCATTTTCCAAAACGGTTGTATCATTATGCATTCCCACCAGCAGTGCGTAAGAGTTCCGATCTCCCCGCAGCCTCTCCAACATTTGTTATTTGCAGTGTTTTTGATTTGTGCCAGTAATGCTGGGGTGAGATGGTATCTCACTGTGGTTTTAATTTGCATTTCTCTAACGGCTAGTGATCGCAAGCGTTTCCTCATGTGTCTGTTGGCTGCTTGAATGTCGTAGAAAATATATTATTAAAAGTAATTTTGCCTGTATGTCTTTACCTTTTTTAATGTGGTTACTAGAAAATTTAAAATTACATATGTACCTCGGATTTTATTTCTGTTGGACAGCACTAGTGTTTGGATCATTAGAATAGAAGGATCCTGCTCATTGTTAGACTGGAGCGGTTGTTCTCAGCGGGGAGTGGGGTGGGAGAAGGAAGGAGGAAATTTTGCCCTTCAGGGGACATACTATCTGGATGTATTCCTGGTTGTCTCAACTTTGGGGGGAATGTGCTAATGGTATCTAGTGGGTAGAGGCCAGGGATGCTGCCAAATATCCTACAATGTACAGGATAGCCTCTCACAACACAGAGTTATATGATCCAAATGTCAACAGTGCTAAGGTGGACAAACCCTGGACTAGAGGAAGAATAGTATAGTTCTAACCCCCATAAATAAGTATTTCCAGGATTAAAGAGTACACCAGGTTAGAGTTTTAATCTTATCAAGGTGAGGGAGTGTCTTGCTTTATGATAATTGACAGCTGATGAGCTGTTTTTCTATACTGCTAGTGAACTGGTAAACAGAATGAGGAACCCAGGAAGATTCCGTAACCCCAAAAGGGATGCCAACCTTTCTGATGCCAAAGCAATATAGTAACAAAAGCTTTTTGTTCCTCGAAAGTGGTAGGGATAAACCAAGGATAACTAAGAGAAGTAGCTTCCTTTGAAAGATAGCCTTTCTTTAGAAGGTATTAGAAAATAAAGGTATTAATGTCTGCTATGCATTGAATTGTGTCCCCCAAAAATGTGTGTCAACTTGGCTAGGCCATGATTCCCAGTATTTTGTGATTATCCTCCATTTTGTCATCTGATATGATTTTCCTATCTGTTGTAAATCCTACCTCTATGATGTTAATGAGGCAGGATAAGGAGCAGTTATGTTAGTGAGGCAGGACTCAATTTACAAGATTAGGTTGTATCTTGAGTCAATTTCTTTTGAGATAGAAAAGAATTGAGCAGAGAGACAGGGGGTCCTCATACCACCAAGAATGAAGAACCAGGAGGGGAGTGTCCTTTGGACCTGGGACCCCTGCACTGAGAAGCTCCTAGACAGGGGAAGATTGGTGACAAGGACCAATCTGACAGAGCAAGAAAGCCTTTCCCTGGAGCTGGCACCCTGAATTCAGAGTTTTAGCCTCCTAGACTGTGAGAGGATAAATTTCTGTTTGTTAAAGCCATTCACTTGTGGTATTTCTGTTATAGCAGCACTAGATAACTAAGACAATGTCTTTTAAATTCTATGATACTATATTTGTCAGTGTCAACATACTGGTAAGTGCTTATATGAATCTAATAGAGGAGTATCTAAGAGTCCCGGGAGAAAAATTAAGAAATTAAGCCAAAATCTTTAATCCTTTAAATATGTTAACCCTTTAAGAAACACTCTCCAGGCATGGAGAAAATGAGAATATAAGCTCAGTGGTCACCACATAGACATGACTCTCTGAAGCTTGCACAAATACATGAAATGCATTAAAGAATTTAATCTTCAGAAGCCTGAATCATAGAATGTTTTCTACTTGGAAAAATAAAATAAAATTGAAAAATAAAATCTCTAAGCATAAATACTACAAATAAAATAAGCATGAAAGGCAAAATAAAAATAAATAAGTAATAAAGCGTAAACAATATTCTGTCTTTCTAATATAAGCCGTTTCTCTTTCTAAAAAGTTTTGAGGTGAGAAATAGAAAAATCTCACTTTGGAAGTATGGTCCCAGTGTCTGCTGATAAAAAAGTAAGATATTCAAATTTACTTACTTTAGGCCAGAAATTAGTAGTCATTAAAAAATTTAAGAATCCCATCTTTACTAAGACTTTTAATGAAGGCAGAGGGTTCTAGTATTAGTTGGTAAAATAAAGACAAGAGAATTAAATTTAATGCTTCCAACTAAGGTATCCCTTTGTTAAAATTGTTTCATGAATTCAAAGTATACAAAATGCCTGTCTATCATCTCCCTGATTTTCCATGGTTTGAACTAAAGATGCAAAAAAGACATTTTCAAGACTTTTGGATTGCTTTACCGGTATAAAAAACCAGTTGTCATTGAGTCTATTGGATTGCTTTGGAACTTCCAAAATAACCACACTTGGCTACTAGGTAAGATGAGTATATTACCTACACTAAGTATAACTGTATGTAAATATAAATGTGGCTTTAACTAAATTGAATTATAAAGGAAATGACTACTATCTGTATACATTGGTTCTTATTAATCTCAGAAAACTTAGCAAATAGCCTGGGTCTACAGTTATTGCCAAAAGTGAAAATGACTTGAAGCACTTACTGATAAAGATCAAAGACCACAGCCTTCAGTATGGATTGTACCTCAACATAAAGAAAACAAAAATTCTCACAACTGGACCAATAAGCAACATCATGATAAACAGAGAAAAGATTAAAGTTGTCAAGAATTTCCTTTTACTTGGATCCACAATGCCCATGGAAGCAGCAGTGAAGAAGTCAAACGACGCATTGCATTAAAATCTTAAAAAGCAAAGATGTCACTTGGATAACTAAGGTGCACCTGACCTGAATCATGGTATTTTCAATAGCCCTATGTGCATGTGAAAGCTGGATAATGAAAAAGGAAGACCAAAGACAAACTGACACATTTGAATTATGGTGTTGGTGAAGAATATTCAATATACTATGGCTTGTCAGAAGAAGAACGGACAAATCTGTTTTGGAGGAAGTACAGCCAGAATTCTCTTTAGAAGCGAGGATGGAGAGACTTCTTTCAAGTACTTTGGACGTGTTATTAGGAGGGACCAATCTCTGGAGATGGACATCAAGCTTGGTAAATTAGAGGGCCAGCACCTAACAACAACACAGTTATTCCACTTATACCATCAGGGTAAAGTTTTAAGCTGTCCTATTTCTTTGACAGAAAACATTATGAGCCTTCAGTGACTTTTTGCTGAGTGGGTAACTGCCTGCACACTGTTAGGCTTAATCAGTCTGGGGAATTGAAGGTCTGGGGAGGGTGTAGAGCGATAAGGCCTGAAGGCAGTCTTGCTTTCATGGACCTGGAAAGGAAAAAATATGCACTGAACTCTCACAGTCCTGACTATGACATGATAACAGTGGAAGGAGCATCTGTTATGACCAATACCAAGCAATTCCCTGGAGGGAAACTAGGGCAAACCTCTCCAGGCATGGAGAAAATAAGAATGTAAATTCAGTGGTCACATAGACACGACTTTCTGGAACTTGTACAAATACATGAAATGCAGTAAAGAATTTAATCTTCAGAGGCCTGAATCTCATAGGATGGGAAGGGAAGTATCCGGAAGAGCCTGGCCCACACAGCAATGAAAACAAATGATATACCTGCATAAATGATAAAAAAGCACAATGATAAGGGGAAAAATCCCAAGTTCTGCAGAAGGATACAAACAGTATGATGCCACTTACATGTTTAGAAAACGTGAATAATATCAGATTGTTTAGGGATGTACACAAAAATTTACAAGTACTATGAATAAATATGTAGGATAATAAACCCCAGACTCTGGACACTGGCTGCCACTGAGGGGAGGAGAAACGAGGGCGGAGGGAATACACAGGATGCTTGGATGGTAATACTGTAGTGCTAGTGCTGTTGGAACGCAAATACCACAAGTGGGTGGTTTTAAAGAACAGAAATTTATTTTCTCACAGTTCAGGAGGCTGGAAGTCGGAATTCAGGGCACTAGCCTAGGGGAAGTTTCTCTCCCTGTTGGAAGATACTTGTCTCTGCTTCTGTAACCCTGGCATTCCTTCGCTTCTTGGTGATTGATCTCTGGCTGGCATCTATCTTTCCCCATTTGTGCTTGCTTCTCTGTGCCTAATCTGCTCTTTCACGTCTCAAAAGTTATTAGGTTGGAGACATCCCCTACACCGTGATATGGCCTCATTCACATAACAAAGAAAACCCTATTTCCAAATGTGATTACATCCACAGGTATAGCGGTTAGGATTCCAACATATATTTTGGGGGGACACAATTCAATCCACAACACGTAGGTACTGGCTACAAGGCTAGTGGTTATATTATGCTTTTATTCCTTTTTGTATGTCTAAAATATTTCATAAAAGAATTTAAAGTATCATCCTTAAGGAGCCCTGGCAATGCAAAGGTTAAGCACTGGGCTGCAAACCGAAAGACTGGCAGTTGGAACCCACTCTGGTGATCTGTTTACATAAAGATTGTTGTTGTTGGGTGCCTTGGAGTTGATCCTGACTCACAGTGACCCTACAGGACAGAGTAGAACTGCCCCACAGGGTTTCCAAGGCAGTAATCTTTAGGGAAGCACATTGCCACATCTTTCTCCCACAGAGCAGCTTGTGGGTTCAAACCACTGACCTTTGAGGTAGCAGCTAAGCACTTTAATCCCTGTGCCACCAGCCTAGAAAACTCTGCTGTATCACATGGGGTCACTATGAGTCGAAAATCGACTGGACATCACCCAACAACAAACAACAATTATCCTTAACATAGTCTCCCCCAGGGATGACCACAAGTGGTGTCCCCAGACATTTGCCTGTACATCAATTTCCTGGTAACTGAGTGAGTCCTTAATCCTCAGTGTTGTTATTTTTAAAAATTATTTGTTTTGTCTTAAAATTGGTTTCTCAATACCTTTATTTGAAGGTATTGTCAAAATACAGTCTTTCTTGAAGTAGTTTGAGAAGGAGGAGGTGGAAAGGCGAAGGGGCATGGAGAAAATCTTACTTGTTTGCTGCATTAGCACAACTTCAGCAGGTTCATTTTATGTTCGTTTAAACGATATATTTGAGGCTGAAAGTGCTGTCACAGGAGAAAGGTTTGCCTTTGCATCTCCCACACGATCTTGACGATGAGGCCTTTCGGAGTCCACGTGAAGTTTTACTGGGCAGGAGCATTTAGTCTGTTTACAATTTTGACAGGTATATCCTCCACTCGGTGAGGGTTATACTTCTGACAACTTAGGCAAAACTGCTTGAAGTAAACGTGGTTAGCGCCCTGTACACACACACACACACACACACACACACACGCACACGCACACGCACGCACACGCGCACCCTGTACACACACGCACACGCACACGCACGCACACGCGCACACACACACACGCACACGCACACGCACGCGCACGCACACGCACACACACACACACACACACACACACACACACACACACACACACACACACACACGGGCGCGCGCGCAAGCACTTTCCCCTCGGATGTTGCGGTCCTTGCAGTGATAATAGCTACATTTCTGCTTTAAGACCTGGCAGTGCAGGCTCTCTTTGCTCAGGGCTCCGCAGTGACCACCACTCTCCGCGCTGGCCGCCTCCTCGTCGTCATCGGCCCTTCCCGCCCGCGGGGGCTGCTCGGGACTCCTCGGCTCGGGCCGGTGGCCGCTTCGCCTTCCCGGGCCTTCGGCAGCGGCAGCCCGGACCCATTGGTAGGCTGCTCCCTGCTCCGGGCCTCCGGGCCTCCTGGGACTGCGGAAACAAGGCGCCGACCTCGCCCATATCTCTCTGTGCTCCGGACCTTCGGGCCTCTGGGGCGGCCCCCGCTCTCCCGCCGGCGCCTCTGGGCCTCGGCCGCCTCAGGAAGGTGGGGAGGCGGCGGGAGAGCGCCGGGGACACCGATCGGCCGGCTGCTCGGCTCCGGGCAGGGGAGGCCGAGGCGCTGCCGCGCGCCCCTAGCGTTGGGGCGGCCGTGGGCCTTGCAGCAGCCTGCGCCGCCCAGGCTCATCTGCGACAGGACGGCCACGAGCTGCGCCCGCCCAGTCGCTGTCGAAGTCCTCGGCGGCAGTCAGTGGCCCGTCGCCGGGAGAAGACGAAGAGGCCGCGCGGCCGAGGAGGAGGAGGAAGCGGGAAGGAGGGCCCCACCGCGGTGCCGTTCCCTGTCCCCGCCCGCCGCGCCCTGTGACAACCTCTCCTGGGGTGATCTCACTCCGCGCCCTGCAAAGGCGCGCGGGGAATTTAAATGCGCTCCCGACTGCGCTGTACACACTGCACGTGTTTGTTCTTTTCTTTTTTTTTTTTTTTGCAAACAAGCTTTTCCCAGCCCCTTTCCCTAAAGCTCGGAGCTTCAGATTCTCCTCACCCGGGGCGGGTCCGGGGGAGCCTACCCCTGACCGGTTATAAGGGAGCGAAAGGCGAGCACCCCCTGGCGTCAGATTCCCGCCCAGTCCCTGCGCGCCCGGAAAATGGGCAAGTGGGCACCAACCTCCGCGTCCGGGCAAGCGAGAGTGGGGCGCCGAGGGGTTGGGGGTCGAGGTAGGCGCGGGCCGCCCCTCTTGAGACCCCGGGAGGCGGAAGCAAAGAAGGCTCGGGGAAAGGGGTCGTGTGTTGCAAGAGTCTGTGGATCCGTGACTATTCCGTGCCTTTCATTCGGGCCCCTTCCTGAATTGAAGGAGTTATTGAAATCAAACTACTACCATTCCATCATTGTATAGTGTGTATGTGGGAAAGGGTAGATAACTTGAATTGTTAGTTCATAAATCTCGAGAAGAAGTCTCATTCCGACATGATATAAAGACTACTACTACAAGATCCTGGACTTTGTCTCCGATGGAACATCCCATTGGAATGGGACTTTGGTCTCTCTCAGAGAGGGCTGAGTATATCACGAATATGAAAAGAAGAAAAGTGAATATTTCTGAGAAAATATTCAGACAGATTGTATTCTCTTCCAAAATATCTCCTGCCCTTTTCTGGGAAAAGATTACACTTCCCACCCATTGATAACATACTTGACCGTGTGAATTGTTTTCACCAATTAAACGTGAATAGAAGTGATGCGTGCTACTCGTAAGCAAAAGCTTTCAGAGTCATCACACAGCTTCCCCATGCTCTTGTTTTCTTCTGCCACAAGATGGGCAATGTCTCAGATAGGGGGTATTCTGTCACCCTGGGTTCCCAAGTGAAGATGAGGCGGAGCAGAGCCAAAGTAACCCCTCAACAGACATGTAGTATAAACAAGAAACAAAAACGTTTGCTGTGAATCACTGAGATTTGGGATGGTTTGTTACTGCAGCATAACCTAGTCTATACTGATGCACATGTGAAGCATATTAAGGCACTGAACCTGTTTCTTTAGAGCTGGAGCAAGGATCCGATGAGATGATAGAAAGCGCTGCTACCCAGTGTATGTTCATTCAATGTCAGTAAATACTCTTTTCTTCATTCCTAGGGTAGAGGCACAATGAGAGTCTAGAGTGGACTTCCAAAAGTAGGCAGTTTTTTTGAGTTTTTTGGAATGGGGTTAGTGGACTAGCGAGAGAGAGCAGTTTAGACTGGCAAACTCCCCAGTGAGTGGAAGTCATTTTGGCCTCTGTGCATCTGACAAACGTGTACCTTCTGGAGACATCTTAGACGTGATGAGCTGGCGAAACATGTATTTACCATAATTCCATGAGTGCCGAAAAAAGCAAAGTGGTAGCAGCTGTATCCCGCGAGAAGAGCTACTGGAGCCGGGTCTGGACTAATCGTTCCAGATGGCCCCAAGGTGCTCCTTACACCACTAGAGTGTTGGAACATGTCCCCCGCGGAGGATCCCTATTCTCGCCTCTTCCCCCCTTCCGCGCATCAGTAGCTCCTCTCGCCCTTCAAGTCCGGGTCCCCGGCGGCAACTGAGCTTTTAAGCAGGAACAGCAGTGCGAGTCTGGGAATGCAAGTAAAGCTGGAAGGGTGCGGCAGGGTTATCCCGCAAAAGAGCCTGACACTTTTTAGGTTTCGGATCTGTCAAACGGATGCCAATTCCGCCAAAGACCAGGTTGCCTAACACGCCCACGCGAGTGACACTTCCTGGAGGGAAGGAATGGCCAGCTGATTGGCCAAACAGAATACAGGTTCTAGAAGCATCGGCCGGCCGCAGAGCCACTCTGAGGCCCCTACGTCCACCCGCCTTCTTCGCGGGAAGGATCGGAGCTCCTGGACGCGGAGGGCAGGAACGTGGAGTAAGATCGCGTCCCCTCCCGGCGGTCAGTGCACAGACCGGCAGTAGCTCGGGTCTAACCAAGTTCATTCTTCGTTTCTTATTTTTAGTTTTATTATTTTTGTTTTGCCACACAGGATTTTAAAAAATACCGATAAGCAAAAACGAAACGAGAAGTCTCTGGAGGTTACGCAGAGAGAGTCACGTGAAGTTTTACTTCTAGACGCATCGCGGGCAAAGTTGCGGCAGCCAGGCGGCTGCTTGGCTTGGTGAGCCGTCGGTCAAGGGCGCGCTCAGCTCGCGGTACAAGGGCCGGTGATCAAATTTTGGGCGCGCTGGTACCTCCAAGGAATTATGCCGCCAGAGCGGAGCGCGGGAGGGTAAGTTCTTCCAACTCTGTTGTCCAAGTCCTGGAGCCTCAGCTTCTTATCCTCCGGGCGTCTAGTTTGTGCCTCCCTGACGAGGTGCGACACAACCAGCACAGCCACCACTGCTCCCGGGAAGACCCCAACTCACTTCTCTTCCGCCTGGGCGTCTTGGCTCGTTTGCTCTTGTCTCAGTGGCAAGTTTCACCAAAATGGCGGGGTGTGGAGGACTTGATGGCCGGGGACTTGGCGTTCAAGGCTGGGCGTCCGCCCTCTGGGTGGGTGGAGAAGGCCAGAGAAGGCCGGGTGTTCCGAGCAGGGGCTAGTGAGGCCGGGAGGGCAGGGCGCTGTGTGGACAGGTGCGGGTCTCCGGAGCTCATCGGGGGTGCTCCAAGGCCCTGGGGTCCTGAACTTGAGGTGAATTGGGGAAGAGACCCTGTAGCTGAACGTGTGACTGATCAGTCACTGAAGAACTGAGTTCTGAATCCTGAAGGAGAAAACAAGAATGGAATTGCACTGCCAAAGTTCACAATCTAGAAGGAAGAGAGATGAGAATAACATCCTCCCCAACTGAAATGCAGAGTACCAAAGCTATAGTAATCAAGATAATGTGGTCTTAGCAGGGATCGCGGGGACAAACTAGAAAGCCCAGAATTGGACCCACAATATGACAATTTGATTTATTTTGAAACTAGCATTGCATATCAGTGGGAACAAATTGATGTTTAAATAGATGGGGCTTGGATGATTGGTTTTTCAAATAGGAAAGGAAAAAAACCCTATCTCTTATCTCACATCTCACGGAATGCACAAAACAATAATCCCAGGTGGATTAAGGATGTTAGAATTAATATAGGTGAATATTAGTTTTGAGAAGGATTTGTTAAATCCACAAAACAAACACAAATCTATAAAGAAAGATTGATAAGTTTCATTACATTGAAATTAAGAGCCATCATCAGAGACAGAGGTGGTATCCACAGCCTCCAGCTGAACCTCTGCAGGGGTATTCCAGGATACTGGTCTAGCAGTGGACGGGAATATTCTGGCCCCTTTGTAACCTTTCCTACTGTAGCTACTGCTGCCTGTGATGGACTGACTGTACTCTCAACTGCCTCTGGACCAGTTGAGAAATCTTAAATCTTAGGTTTCCATCTATAGCAAAGCAATGATCCCAATAGACCTTTAAAGGGACAAGGCTTATAGAGTTGAGATGTGTACACTAAAGCAGAGCTTTTGTTTACAGGAATTTTCCCTCATGGAAAATAGGTGGATATCTTATAAGAAAAGGTAACAGTGACTTGGCAATCTTGCTTAAGATCAGTGACTAACATTTGTGAGTCTAACCCATCTTTACAAGAAGGAGAAATTAATATGGCATAGCGCTGGGTGTCCTTAGATCCCAACTGAGCATTTCCCCCAAGTGATCCTCCATAAAAGGAGATAATTATGAAGGTGAAAGCTAAAATTATTGAAATAGAGATAAAAGTAGAAATAATAAATACAACCGAAATCTGGTTCACTGAGAAGACAAAATACATAGATAGACTCCCCTCATGGGCTTATTTAAGGAAAGGAGGGAGGGAAAAGAACAAGTTACACAATATTAGGGATTAGAAAGGAGATATCAAAACTCAGATAAAGATGAGATTAAAAGAATTAGAAGAGGATCACATAAAACTATGACAACGAATTTGGAAATTTAGTGGGAGTAGAAATTATTATAGTCCTACCTCAAAATCTGTCCAGAAGACTTGCTTCACCTGTATCCTTAACCAAGGCATCCAGCGGAATATATACAGCAAACGATTTGGCTGGGATTGCTTCACTTTATAGAATCTGCTTGCTCCTCCTTGGGTCCTATTGTAATGGCTCTTTCTGTTTTACAGAGAAAGATTTCAGTTTGGAAATTGAATGGCTGCTGGGAAAATGAACATCACTATTGATATGGAAGCAAACTGTGGTGATTTGGTTCTCAATGTAGGAAGAATCACTTTAGGGGAGAAGAATAGAAAAAAGATGAAAAATTGTCAACTGAGAAGAGAGCAGAATAAAAAAGTCTTACGTTGTATGAATGCTTTGCTGAATTTTGGAGGGGGAGTGATCAAAGCTGAAATTGAGAATGAAGACTATAGTTACCAAAAAGATGGACTAGGATTAGATTTGGAAACTTCTTTTAGGAATCTTCTGTCATCTTTTACTCGTGATTTCCTAGACTTCAGGCAACAAGGACGCTACTTTTTAATTTTTACTAAGTCATGGAGCTCAGCAATCCCTGGTCTCTGCATTGCCAGCTTGTGCACCAATTTGTACTACAGAGACACAACATCTGTCCTTGTCATGAGTGCCAGTGATGCACTGAAGTTCCTCAAAGAAAGAAAAGAAAGTAGAGGGAAATTGAATTCAGAACCAAGATTCCCTCCAAAGAGGGCTAAAACTGATATACAAGAAGATGAAAACGTGGAAATCTTGGCTGCTGACTTTTTTAACAGGAAGCAGCTTACGTACAAAGAAGAAATCACCTTTACTGAATCCACACATGTTGAAATTAAAGACTTCTCAACAGGAAAGTTTGTACAACGCACTAAAGAGATACTCCCTAAGAATGTTTCTGCATTTGCACATACTGAAGGGGGATATTTATTTATTGGTTTAAATGATGATAAACAAATAATTGGCTTTAAAGCGAAGAAGGATGATCTCATTAAGTTAGAAAAAGAAATAGAAAGTTCCATTAGGGAGTTGCCTGTCCATCACTTCTGTATGGAGAAGAGGAAGATAAATTACTTATGCAAATTCCTTGAAGTATATGATGATGGAGGTCTTTGTGGATATGTCTGTGCACTCAAAATAGAGCAATTCTGCTGTGTAGTATTTGCTAGGGAGCCCAGTTCCTGGCATGTGAAAGACAATTGTGTGAAGCAGATGACCGCGGAAGAATGGATCCAGCAGATGGTGGATGCTGACCCAAGTCAGTAAGGCGGTTAGTAATAAGTATACATGGTTGGTGAAGGTAGTAGGGAGGTTTTTCTTTTTCGTTTGGGATTTGGGGCAAAATAAATAATACTCAAATTTAAGTACCTAATTTACTAATCTCTGGTGGATACAATCAGTAGTTCATTATCTTTTTCCCCCCCTTCTACTCACTTAAAAGGTAAACATTTCATACCAGCAAGTACGTTCTCTTCTCAGCAATACCACCTGGTGCGAAGATCCATACTCTGTCTTTCTTCCCTACCACCTCTTTACTTACTATGAAGGAAGTTCTGTTCAGCACTTTTCCTTTTCATTTGTGAGCTCAATTTCAGGAGACCCTTTAGAGGAATCTCTTTCTCTCAGGAACACTTGCCTCTTTCACTTACTTGCTCCTTCCTTCACCCTTCTTTACCCCTTCCCATTTCCCTTAAGAAAACCCCTTCCCTCACCCTCTCCTATCTCTTCCATTTGTAAGCCAAAATGTAATACTAAATTGGAAGGATAAGGAACAAATAATGCTGATATTTTATCTAATTTTGGAAAAAGAAAGCCCCAATTGAAATTAGACCAGCACTAACAACTTCTAAAATCTCTGAAAATGCAAGCTCCTTCCTCAGTCTGCACAAAACTGAGCTCTCCTTCACTAGCCATCACTTCATCTAACTTAATTGCTTTCAAAATGATTATATGGTAATGTGTTCAATTGCTATTAGTACAATTTTACTATTAATTTTCCTCCCAGGTGTATAGTGCTTCATCAGCATCAAGGGCTAAATGTACAATTTGTATCTGATCTAGGAAATGTAACCACAATATCTAACATGTTTCTGTTGGGAAAATGGGTTCTAAGTAGACTTTTGATATTCTACTCATCAGTTAGTTGAGGTCTCTCTAAGAATGTGATTTTTGTTTTCCAAGTTTCTTCTAGGCATTGTGAAGAGGAGACCCTTCAAAGATGTATGTCATCACCCCTTCTCCATAGTTCACCTGTTTATAAACATGAGAATTGGGAATGTCACTTACAGAACTGTCACTTCTCAGGTACTTTAATTCAAGCTTCTTTGGACTTGGTATGAGTATGTTTGTTCCAGCCTCTTTCTCTTCAAATCATCTCTATGTTGAAATTTGTTGTCAAAGCACATTCTCTTGAGTTTCTGTAAATACTTTGGTGTTTTTAGTCATCGAATTTGTCAAATCATAATTCTTTAGATTTCTATAAGACTTTCCTTGGTGTAAAAAGAACTACAGGAATTCCTTTACATGAAGTAAGAGAAACCCAACTCAATTTAGTTTAAACAAAAAAGGTAGTGTCACTGGAAGATCTAGGTTGAGACCCAACTTTAGACATGACTATATTTAGTAACTGAAGAAAAGTCATCAGTACTTAGTGTCTCTGATATATCTCTCTGTTTTGCTGTTAGTTGATAGACAGTTGAATTATTTCCTGAATATTGTTGTTTAGTCTTCTGGTGCATATGAGTTTCTCTCGGGTAAACACCTAGGTGTAGAGTGGGTGGGTTAGGAGGTGAGTGAATAGTCAGGTAATGAGATAATGCCAAATTGTTTTCCAAAGTAGGTGGGTCACTTTAGTCCCATCAACAGTGTATTAGAAAAGCAACATCTTGTCCAGTGGTCAAACTTCTCTTCCTCCTCTTTGTCCTCCTCTTCCTCCTTCTTCCCAATCAAATGAATATAAAATGTTATCTCTTGTGTATGTATTTTCCTGATTACTAATTTGGTTGAGTACCTCTTTATATACTTATTGACCAGATGTATTTTATCTTCTATGAAGTGCCTGTTCTACAATTTGCTCCTTGTCTTTTTGTCCTTTTCTTATTGATTTGTAGGAGTAATTAACAGATTCTTGAATCAAATCCTCTTTTGTCATAGGTGTTAACAGACTGCGAATGTCTTCTCCAAGTTTGTGGCTTGTATTCCTCTTTTCTTAAGGCATATTTTAATAATCAGTAGTTTTAAATTTTAATATGGTCAGATTTACCATTTAAAATTTCAGGGTTAGTGCTCTTTCTGTCTTGTGTAAGAGACCCTTCTCTAGCCTGAGGTTAGAAAGATATTTCCCTGCATTTTCTTCTAAAGTTTTAAAGTTTTGCATGTGACATTTAAATATTCATTCCACTTCAAACAGACAGTTGTTGTAGGGGGTCTATTCCATTGATTCCATGTGAATAACCACTTTTTCCAGCTCCAATCACTGACCACTTTTTAACCCACTGATATGCCATCTACCTCTGGCATATTGCTAAGTATATCTGTATATTACTAAGTTTTATCTACATATGGCCTTATTTAGAAGCCCTGGTCGTGTAGTGGTTAAGAGCTCAGCTACTAACCCTAAAGGTCTGCAGTTCAGATCTACCAGCTGCTCCTTGGAGACCCTATGGGGCAGTTCTGTTCTGTCCCACAGGGTCACTGTGAGTTGGAACTGGCTCAACAGCACCTAACAACAACATGGCCTTATTTATAGGATCTCTGTTATGCTCCTCTGGTCAATTTGCCTCTCCCTGTACTATGGAGCCCTGGTGGTACAGTGGTTAAAAGCTTGGCTGCTAACTAAAAGGTCCAGCAGTTTGAATCCACCAGCTGCTCCTTGGAAACTCTATAGGGCAGTTCTACTCTGTCCTATAGGGTCACTATGAGTCGGAATCAACTTGATGGCAATGGGGCTTTTTTTTTTTTTTTTTAATATATACTATTCTATACTATCTTAATTACTGTAAATTTATTCTGAGTATCAATAGCTGGTAGGGTAAGCCTCCTTGTTCTTTTTTTTTGAGAGTGTCTTGGCCATATTAGTCATTTAATCTTTCATACAAATTTTATAATCCGCTTAAGTGCTACGTAAAACCTTTTTAGCATTTTGATGCAAGTTGCATTGAATCTTTAGATAAATTTGGAAAGAAATGACATATTTACGACAGTCAGTCTTCGTATGGTTGAACATAGGAAATATCTCCATTTATTTATATCTTCAAATGCCTTTATAGTTTTATAACTTTCTATGTGCAAGCTTTGTACATCTTTTGTTACATTTATTCCTAGGTTATCTTAAATTTTTGTTGCTATTTTAAATGATGTCTTCCTTTAAAACTTACATTTTCTAATTGTTGCCGGTGTGTAGAAATGCAAATGATACTATATATGATTTTATATCCAGCCACCTTGTTAAACTCTTATTATTTAAACAATTTGTCCATACTTTCTTTTATAGTCTATGTAGACAATATACTGATTATAAACAGTTTTGCTTTCTCCTTTCCAATCTTTATGCTTTTAATTATTTTTCTTATCTTAATAAGCTGTTGAGAAATTTCAGTACAATGCTGAATGAAAATGATCTTATTTCAGATTTTAAAGAGAATTCTTCTATGACTTTCCCATTTAAACTGCCTTAGGTATTTTTGAATATATCCTTTATCAGGTTGAGGAAGTTCCTTGATATTACTAGTTTACTAAATGCTTTTTCTTTTTCATTATGAATGAATACTGAATTTTATCAAACACATTATCTGCTTCTGTTGATATGACCATAAGTTTTCCCCTTTACTTTGTTAATTGATTGATGACATTTTCATATTTTATAATATTAAACCATTTTTACATTCCTGGGATAAAAGCAATTGGATGTTGCTGTATTATCTCTTTTAAACTAAATACTTTTTCTTTTTTGATTATAAATGAATATTGAATTTTATCAGTATTATTCAGTTTGCTAATATTTTATTTAGAATTTTTGCATCTAAAATCATGAGTGATAAAGGCTGGTGATATTCTTCTCTCTCTCTTTGTCTAGTGTTTATATCAAAGTTATACTGGCCTCAGAATGGGTTGGGGATTTTTTATTCTTTTTTTTCTATCCTCTGGAAAAATTTATACACAATTAGAATAATATATTGCCTGTAATTTTGGTAGAACTTGCGGGTAAAATTGTCTGGGCCCTTTATGGAAAGATTTAAAAAAAAACAAAATTCAGGTGAAATTCACAAACATACAATTAACCATTTAAAATTGTACAGTTCAGTGGCATGCAGTAGTCTTAATGTTGTGCAACCTCCACCTTTCTCGAGTTTAAAAACTTTTTCATCACCCCAGGAAACTAGCCTATACCCATTAAGTAATCATTCACTGTTCCCCCTGCACCCCTTCCCTGGTAACCACTAATCTGTTGTCTATTGCTGTGAATTTGTCTGTTTTGGATATATCGTACGAAAGGAATCATACAATATGTGAACTTCAGTGTCTGGCTTCTTTCACTTACTATAATGTTTCTGAGATTCATCCAGGTTGTAGTACTTTGTTTCTCATTTACTGATCAATAATATTCCATTGTATGTATACATTACAAGAACGTGGCATCAGGATTGGAGGAAGACTCATTAACAACCTGCGGTATGCAGATGACACATTGCCTGCTGAAAGTGAAGAGGACTTGAAGCACTTACTGATGAAGATCAAAGACCACAGCCTTCAGTGTGGATTACACTTCAACATAAAGAAAACAAAAATCCTCACAACTGGACCAATAAGTAATGTCATGATAAACAGAGAAAAGATTGAAGTTGTCAAGGATTTCATTTTACTTGGATCCACAGTCAACACCCATGGAAACAGCAGTCAAGAAATCAAAAGACGCATTGCACTGGGCAAATCTGCTGCAAAAGACCTCTTTAAAGTGTTGAAAAGTGTCACCATGAAGACTAAGGTGCACCTGACCCAAGCCATGGTGTTTTCAATAGCCTCATATGCATGCGAAAGCTGGACCATGAATAAGGAAGACCGAAGAAGGATTGATGCCTTTGAATTATGGTATTGCTGAAGAATATTAAATATACCGTGGACTGCCAAAAGAATGAACAAATCTGTCTTGGAAGAAGTACAGCCAGAGTGCTCCTTAGAAATGAGGATCGTGAGACTCACATACTTTGGACATGTTATCAGGAGGGACCAGTCTCTGGAGAAGGACATCATGCTTGGTAGAGGATCAGTGAAAAAGAGGAAGATCCTCAGCAGGATGGATTGACACAGTGGCTGCAACAATGGACTCAAGCATAACAATGATGTGAGGATGGCGCAGGACTGGGCAGTGTTTTGTTCTGTTGTACATAGGGTTGCTATGAGTTGGAACCGACTCCATGGCACCTAACAACAACAACAGTCTTTTTGGAAGCAGACTGACAACATCTTTCTCTCACAGAGCAGCTAGTGGGTTCGAACTTTGACCTTTTGGTTAGCAGCTGAGTGCTTAACCACTGTGCCAGCAGGGCTCCTTCAGCTTCTAGTAGCTGCCAGTAATCCTTGACATTCTTGGTCTTGTAGATGCATCTGTCTTCATTGTCTGTCTTCCGCTTTCCCCCGTGTTTGTGTCTCTGTGTGTTTCCACTCTTTTTATAACTTAGAAGTGATTGAACTTAGGACTCATCCTATTCTGACATGACTTCATTAACATAACAAAAGAAAACACCTATTTGCCAGTAGAAAATCATGATTATAGGTACAGGGGTTAGGATTTCAAAACATATTTTTGGAGGACACAATTCAATCCATAACAAAAACTGTCAACAGTCACTTTTATTTCCTCTTCCCAATAAATTTCATTCATTCCTGAAGTTCCATACTTCCATTTGGAATCATTTTCCTTTAGGAGAAAGAACTTCATTTGTTATTATTTGCCGCGCATATCTTCTGGTAATGTACCTTGTCATTTTTTGTCTGAACGTATTTTCATTATTGAAGGATACTTTTGATCAGGATAGAATTCTGGGTTGGTTTTTTGTTTTTTATTTTTTTGTTTGTTTGTTTTTTTCCTGGTCTTTGAAGTTGTGATTGCATTGTCTTCTGGCATTTAGAGTTTCTGTACAAAAGTCAGCCATAATCTTACTGTTGATATCCTTTGACGATAATGTGTCTTTTTTCCTCTGGCAGCTTGTAAGATTTTTCTACCTTTGGTTTTTAGCAGTTTTTTTTTGTTGGTTTGTTTGTTTGTATTTATGCTTCTTGGGATTTGCTGAGATTCTAGTATTTATATGAGTTGATATCTTTCACCAATTTTGAAAAAAACTATTATTGTTTAGCTCTTCAAATATTGCTTCTGTCTTATTCTCTCTTTCATCTTCTTGAGGGATTCAAATTACAAATATGTTAGACCTTTTGATTGTCACCCACATGTCTCTTATAGTCTGCTCTGTTTTCCTATTATTTTCTTTCTGTGTTTCAGTTGGATTTTTTCTACTGTCCTGACTTCTTATTGATTAATCCTGTTTTCTGCTGTATTCTGTCTGCTGTTAAGCATATGAAATAAGTTTTTGATATCAGATGTAGTATTTTTAAGTTATAGGATGTCGATGTGATCTTTATCAATTGACTTCAATTTTCTGGGTCTGTAAGAGAACTAGGACATAAAGACTTATCTTTTCATCTATTTTATAAATATTTCCTTTTTGAGCCTATTAATTGTCCCTACTTAAGTTTAACTCCAATATCTGAATAACTTGTAAATATGTTTCTCTTGTTTTTTCGTAATTTGTCCTGATTTTTATCTTGCCTCTTAATTTTTTATTGTATTATGGATGACAAATTATAGAGAGTTTGGAACATGTTAATGTTCCTCCAAAGAGGGTTATACTTTCTTCTGGAGGACAGCTAAAGTACTAGTGGATCACCCTGATTCTTTTAAGGTTTTGTTTTATGCTTTTCTAAGGATAACCTCTTTTAATTTTCCCCTTACTTATAGGTAAGGACTCTTCTACAGTCTCAGCTTAATATCTGGTGTGTTTACCAAGACCTCCACTTTCCTGGGGCTTGAATTCCGATCTTTGTCCCCCAGCACCAGGAGGCTGATTAAACTTATGTTCAGCTCTTTTCGCCTCCCAGTTGCTGTTTTCTTCTGGGTTTCTTGGCATCTCATTCGACATCAGCCAATGAGTTGAGGGGAATTTGTATGCAGATTTTGACTTCTTCTCTACAGTATCATTGTCTCTGGGGTTTTGCTCTTCAAATTTCAGCTACTTTGGTATCCTTGAACTCTGACTAGTTTTTTTTTTTTTTCATCCTAGTAAAACTACTGATTTATTTTTGGGTTCTATTTACCTATGCCATGCTATGGAAAATATCCTTAGGGAAAAAGCAGGAGTGAATGTAGAGCTACCTCTTGTGCTTCCTTCCTATCAAAGATTGCTATATCCCTTTAAGTCCTGCTTGCATTGGTTGCTTTGTAATTCCTTAAACAATTGTTTTGTATATTTTGTACAGCTTTTATGGTTGTTTTTGGTGGGAGGGTTGGTCTGATACAAGCCACTTTGTCAAGCATGGAATTGGAAGTTCCCCGGTGTTTTTAATTTTTTTTTAAAATAATTGTTTCCATGTTTAGTGCCATCAGGAAAGATGACATATACTCCAGAAACCCTCTACAAGGAACTGTTCTTACAACATGAAGGACTTGAAGAATTAATATTTAAAGAAATGGACTCTGTTAGCCAAGGTACATTGATCTTTTCTAGGAGCTGGTCTTTGGATTGGGGCTTGCAAGAGAACCAGAATGTCATCTGTGATGCTCTTCTAATTGTTGAACACAGTCCACCAGTCCTATACAGCTTTCTCAGGGAACTAAATGCAGAGTTAGAACACTATTCTACACAAACTGCCCTAACTTTAAAGCAGAAACTGGTAAAAATTGGTGGTTACAATGGGAAAGTGTGTGTCCTGAGTAAGGTCTTCTCCTTGAGTCCTGAAAACAATGCAAACCTCCCTGATAATTTAGGCCTGCTTTACCCTAAATCCTACAATGTTACAACTAAAACAATGGAAGACTTGCTGAAGGCCCTTTTTATAGTCTTATTGAGACACAGATCATTGAGTAAACAATTTATCTCTGAGATTTTCAGCTTGTTCTTAGATAATAAGTATCAACGACTTTTGAAGCGCATTTTTTCCAGGGATCACCAGAATCATACAAGTCAGACTAGGATGCGTAGTTCTTCATCTGAGAGTATGTTCTCTAATTCTGTGAAATTACTCATGTGAAGGACTTTGCAAACTAAGCAAAATTAGGTTTGGTCAATGTTTACTTCCTCCTACATAATCCTCATAGATGTTGCTTGAAAGTTATTGGTAAAATTAGTTTGTTAATTACTCTGTGTACAATTTGCTGTTTATGGATAAATTTCCTTCCATTTCTAAATCGGGGAAATCACAATACTTTTATTTTTAACAACAAGAACTAAAATATTTCAGGTGGTACCCAGAAAGCCTTTATAACTTAGAAAAGATTATCATTGATGATGCTCATAATTTTCACAATGGGAATGAAGAAGGTGAAATTTATTATTCCAAAACAAAAACTCAAGGCATTCTCTTGATCTCTTTATCCCTTTTACACTGGTTGCTCGGGGAGGGCTTGGTGGGGGGAGACCTGTGGATTTCCTAATTGCTCAGATAGTGCCCTCAGAGAACTCACCAAATGATTGCTTTATTTTCCTAGAAGCATTTCTGAATAAAGAAGGTGAGTTGACAAAATCCTGAACATTTTCTCTAACATAGTTTTGGAGGGAAGCAGCCAAAGTGTAAAGTAGAAACCCTTTCAAACAATGATCGTTTTCATTAACAAAAGGAAGGAACCCCAGAGTTTGATATTTTCCAGTCCTCTAAGATGAGCTGGGAGAGTAAAATGAAGTTCAACAGAGTGGGACAGACCCTTAGGTGGGTGTTCTGAACCTGTGTATAGTACATTCAGCGGAAGCTTGGAACGGAAACCAGAACCTAGGTTCCCCAGCAAGGCCTCAGCCTTCTCCACTGCTGTGATCAGTGCCGGAAGACAGTGGAGCAATGCATACAGAATTCTGAGGAAAACTAAGCTTTACCCAGACATATTTTTCCAAGCCAAGATGTCATTTGAATATAAATAAGACAGGCAGGGAACATAGTTCTCTAATACCCTTCTTAAAATACTACAGTGATCTGCTAATGAATAGATGGATTAAAATAGAGAACTCAAGAGGGGGAGAATCTGTTGTAAAATTGCTAGTGGTAGAATTCATTGAAATACTGAATTAAGGAAGAATTATGACTTCAGGACAGAAGGTACATTTTATGTACCTTGAAGAAGTAAAGCCGTGATAAAACTTTAGAACAGGGAGGTGGGCACAAGGCAAGACTTCCATTAATACTGTCTCAATTTAAAATGAGTGGTTAAAACATAATTAGTATAGCAAGAGGTTGAAATCATTATTCAGTTTTTCAAAATGTATGTGTATGTTTAAAATATAGTTGATCTTATTATGTACAAATTCTGTATTTACAAATTCACTTACTCGCTAAAGTTTATTTGAAACTCCAGTATGGGTCGTTTGCGGATATACACAGAAAGGCGAAAAGTTTGAATCACCCAGTGTGCATGTTCCTGGTTGAAGCCAAACGAAGCAATGCTTTGCCTTCTTGTTTCAGTCTCATACTGGAAACATTTTTGCAATCTATTTAGTGGCACGTTTGTCACATATTTCTACTTTTTATTGACGACTTTGCTGTTTCAAGTGCAGTCCTGAAGGGCTGTCTAGCGTTCCTAAGCACAAGAAGGCTGTGATGTGCTTTACAGAGAAACTATGTACGTGAGATAAGTTTTATTCAGGTATGAGTTATAGTGCTGTTGGTCGTAAGTTCGTTGTTAATGAACTAGCAATATAAAGTAAGGTGTCTTCAAGCAGAAACGCATAAAACAAAATTATGTATTGAATGTTTGACGAAAATATTGTGACTAGACGCTCGTTTGATGAAAATGTTGTGACTAGAGGCTTACGAGAACCTAACCCTGTATTTCCTCTGGGAGGAATGATTCAGTGTTCACGACATAAAACATAAAGTTTTATGTATCGATTGTTTGACGAAAATATTGTGACTGGAGGCTCACAGAGACCTAACCCTGTATTTCGACTAGGAGCAATGGTTCAGTATTCATTAATCCAGGGTTCACGGCAACTTTATAGAGCGTAAAACCAGTTGCCCTCAAGTCGGTTTCAACTCATGGTGATCGTATGTGTGTCGGAGTAGAACTGTTCTCTGTAAGATTTTCAGCGGCTGCTTTTTCGGAGGCACCTCTGGGTGTGTTTGAACCTCCGACCTTTTGGTTAGCAGTCGAGGGCATTAACTGTTTGTACCACCTAGGAACTCCTTATAGACCATATTGTTGTTGTTAGGTACCATTGAGTTAATTTTGACTCACAGAAACCCCATGTGACAGAGTAGAACTGCACTATAGGGTTTCTTAGGCTGTAATCTTTATGGGAGCAGATCTCCAGGTCTTTTCTCCTGTGGAGCCACTGGTGGGATCAAACTGCTGACCTTTCAGTTAGCAGCCAAGCACTTAACCATATGTCACCTGGCCATAAATAACAAGAATTTACTGTATGTAGCAAGATATGCTCCAGTATATTAATAGTAGTTAAATATAAGTTGTAGGATTACAGAGAATTTTCACTGTCTACATTTTGGTATTTGTACTTTCTATGTAGAACATATTGGGTTTTTCAAAAGGTGTATTGTTTTTATAATCAAAAATGATGTTTTTAAATATAGTAAGCTTGCTTTTCGTGATGGTATTAATTTCATGTAACAAGGAGTCATTTAATCGTTTCATAGATATCATTTTGCATTTTGGGGAAAACTTCATTGTGTTGATATATGTTTTACCATGTTTTGTACCTTACCATGAAATTTGTTAACTTTTGGGTTGATTTCAATATGTAATCCAAGACAATTATTTCTCAGTCTCATAAAACAAGATGATAATGGATAAAACTGAATAAACTATATTTTGAAAAATGTACCAAGGTCTAATTAATTTGTTATTGTTTTGGGGATGTGGAGTGAGAGATGTTTTCAATGACTTTGTTCTTGATGACCAGACCAAAGGCTTTACGTGTATAATTTCATCCAATCCTCTCAGTAACTAGTTAGAGCTAAAGTAGGACTAATTCGACACTCAGCTGCTGCCAGAGACACTACTTGAAGCAGAGCAAAGAGGGAAGAAATACTTCGGCTTCTCCCTTCCTCCACCTTCCAGTCTCCTGTGCTTCCCATTGGTTGAACCAATTGGCAAGGGAGCCTAGATACTGAGTTATTTCAAAGGTCAGCCTCTCTGTGATACAGCACAGAGCAGAAGGGCAGAGAGTGGATCTGAGAGCAAATCAGCTATGATGATTAATTTTATGTGTCACCCTGGCTACACTATGCTGCCCAGTTGTTTAGTCAAACACTAGATGTTGCTGTAAAGGTATTTTGTAGATGTGGTTAGCCTTTAAATAAGTTGACTTTAAGCAAAGGAGATTACCCTCAACAACATGATTGGACCTCATCCAATCAGCTGAAGACCTTAAAGGCAAAACCTGAGGTTTCCCAGAGAGGAACGAATTCTGCTTCAAGACTGTAATGTATAAATCCTGAGTTTCCAGCCTGCTGGCCTGCCCTACAGATTTTGGACTTGCCAGCCCCCACAATCGCATGAGCAGTTTCTTAAAATAAATTAATCTTTCTCTGCCCCTGTCTGTGAGGAATAAAATTGTGAGGGGAGCCCCAGCATGCCTGAGGAACTCTTTAGTCGTTCTTCCATGTAGTTCAGGAATTACAGTGGGGACTGATGCCACTGAACTGGGATCCTTAAATGCAATGGGAATAATTGTATCCTGGGGTACTAGGGGCCAAATGGTGGCACTTAATCACCAAAGATGGGCATTGTTACTATAATGGACAGCAGATTAATCAGAATAGTTTGCCTCTCAGAGACCTATGGCATTGGCTAGTTGATCATGGTGTCACTAGAAGTGAAATAGATAGGAAATGTACTAAATTCTTACTTGATATGTATAAGCAGAAATGTTTTAGGTCAAGTGAACAGAAGTCTAGTTTGAATCACCAAAACAGAGAGTCATCGCCCCTCAGTCAGTTTTCAGAGCTGAGTCAGTTTACTGAATGAAGAACCCTTTGAATGAAGGAGAGACTGGGTCCCCTTGAGGAAGGACACCACCACACTTTCAAAGATTTGTACCATTAATATTTACCCCAGCCTTCCCCAAAGGAACCTACAGCCTTTTCCCAGATTGACTGCACATTGGAGAAAAGGAAATAATGAGACTTTTCAGGAATTACTGGGCAGTGACTCTGAAATGTCACTAATTCCAGGAGACCCTAAATGTCTACTAGTCAGAGTAGAGGCTTAGGGAGAGCAGATGGTCAGTGGAGTTTCAGCTTAGGTCTGTCTCACAGTGAGTCCAGTGGTCATCCTGTTACTTACCCAGTTCCAGAATGCATAGATGGAATAGGCATACTCACTGTCATGGTTTGAATTATGTCCCGCCAAAAATGTGTGTATCAATTTGGCCGGGCCTTGATTCCTGGTATTCTGTGGTTTTCCTATATGTTGTAAACCCTGCCTCTATGATGTTAATGAGGGAGGATGGGTGGCAGTTGTGTTAGTAAGGCAGGACTCAGTCTACAAGACTGGATTGTATCTTGAGGCAATGTCTTGAGATATAAAAGACAGACGTGAGCAGAGAGACAGGGGGACCTCATACCATCAAGAAAGCAGTGCCGGGAGCAGAGCGCATCCTTCGGACTGGGATCCCTGCACAGAGAGGCTCCTAGTCTGGGGGAACACTGAAAAGAAGAAGGCCAATAGAGGGAAAAAGCCTTCCCCAGGAGCAGATGCCCTGAATTTGGACTTTTAGCCAGCTTTAACTGTGAGGAAATAAACTTCTCTTTGTTAAAACCATCCACTTGTGGTATGTCTGTTATAGCAGCACTAGATGACTAAGACACTCACCAACTGACAGAATCTTCACATTGGTTCTATGACCTGTGGAGTGAGAGATATTATGGTAGGAAAAGCCAGTGGAAACCAGTGGATCTTAATCTATCTAGGAAAATAGTAAACCAAAAGCAACACCTGGAGGGATTACAGAGATTAGTGCCACCATCAAGGGCTTGAAGGGTGGTAATAATTCCCATTACATCACCATTCAACTTGCCTATTTGACCTCTGCATAAAGCAGATGAATCTTGGAGAATGACAGTGAGTGTGTTATTTTAAAGTTAACCAGGGGCAGCTGCTGTACCAGATGTGGTTTCATTGCTTAAGCAAATTAACACATCCTCTGGTACCTGGTATGCTGTTATTGATCTGGCAAATTCTTTTTTCTGTATAGCTGTTAGTAAAGACCATCAGAAGCAGTTTACTTTCACCTGGCAAAGCCAGCAATACACTTTCACTGTTCTGCCTGAAGGGTATATCAGCTCTCCAACCCTATGTCCTAATTTGGTCCTCAGGGACATTGATTGCCTTTTGTTTCCACAAGACATTATACTGGTCCGTTACATTGATGACATGGTGCTGATTGGATCTAGTGAGCAAAGAAGTACGAACTATTCCAGATTTATTGATAAGATACTGTCACAGTCATTCAGTGCTGCTATAATAGAAATACCATGAGGGATGGATTTAATGAACAGAAATTTATTTTATCACAGTTTAGGAGGCTATAAGTCTGAATGCAGAGCACTGGCTCTAGGGGAAATATTCTCTCTCTGTCTAATCTAGGGGAGGGTCCTTGTCTCTTTTCAGCCTCTGTTCCTAGGTGTCTTGGCAATCATGTGGTATGTATCTTTCCTTTCATTTGTGCTTGCTTGCTTAATCTGCTCTTTAATATCTCAAAAGACATTGATTTAAGACACACCCTACACTAATAGAAAAGATCCACCAGTCACAGGCTTAATCTCTTTAACAAAATATTGAGTCACCAAGTCCTTGATGAGAGTTCTAGAGAATGTGTCCTTAGTTTGTAAAAGCAGAATTTTCCAAATTTTTAAGTTCTAGATTCATTTTGCACAGTTCATTTTTAAGTCCATCCCTGTCCTCCTGCATTCTAATGTAAGCTTGCTTAGAAATCTTGAAGGATGCAGGGATGGTAATAATTCCCATCACATCCCCATTCAACTTGCCTATTTCTAAGCAAAATCTGAAAGATCTTGCTTAGAAATCTCCTCAGCCAAATATCCAAGTTCATCACCTACAAGTTCTACCTTCCACCAAACATTTGAACATAATTCATACAAGATCTTTGCCACTGGATGAAAAACAGCGCCTTCTCTCCAATATGGAAACCCTGGTGGCATAGTGGTTAAGAGCTATGGCTGCTATTCAAAAGGTCGGCAGTTCAAATCCACCAGACACTCCTTGGAAACCCTATGGGGCTTCTACTCTAGGGTTTCTGTGAGTCAGAATTGACTCGACAGCAATGAGTTTGGTTTTTCTTTATTCCCCTCCAATGTCCAGTCATACATTCATCATTTCCTTTCTTTCTTTCTTTTTTATTTTATTGTGCTTTAGTGAAAGTTTACGGAAAAAATTAGTTTCTCGTTCAAAAACTTACACACAAATTGTTTCATGACGTTGGTTGCGATCCCCACAATGTGTCATCACTCACCCCCTTTTCATCATTTCTTTTTAAAGTCTCACCAGAAGCACGTTTAACATCCATATTTCTAGCAACATTCTGTTCATGACAAGAGAAGCTCTCATCACAGCTCTCAATTCTTTCTGAGCCCCCATCAGACTCATCCTTAATGTCTGTAATTCTACCAAAAGTCTCTTCAAGGTAAACTAGGGCCTTACTATGAAGCACACCGAAATTTCTCCAGCCTTACCCATTAAACCAAAATAAACCAATCCCATTGCCGTTGAGTCAATTCTGACTCATAGTGACCCTATAGGACAGAGCAGAACTGACTAGTATTGTCTCCACGGCTGTAAATCTTTACGGAAGCAGACTGCCACCTTTTTCTCCCATAGAGCAGCTGGTGAATTTGAACTGCTGATCTTTGGGTTAGCAGCCGAGTACTTAACCACTGAACAACTAGGGCTCCTTTCCTCTACCCATTAACCAATCTCAAAACCATTTCCAAATTTTAGATATTTGCTAGAGTAGCACCCTACCCTTCATTACCAAATTCTGTCTTATCTAGTTATCTACTGCTGCTATAATAGAAATACCACAAGTGGGTGGCTTTAATGAACAGAAATTTATTTTGTCACAGTTTAAGAAGCCAGAAGTCCAAATTCAGGGCACCAGCGCTCTTTCTCTCCGTCTGCTGTTGGGGAAGGTCCTTGTCTCTTTTCAGCTTCTATTCCCAGGTTCCTTGGCAATCATGTGGTGTGTATCTTTCCTTCCATTTGTGATTGCTTGATTGCTTAATCTGCTCTTTTATATCTCCAAAGAGATTGATTTAAGATACATCTTATACTAATACTGCCTCAATGATATAAGCAAAAAAAACCATTCCCGAATGGGATTATAACCACAGGTATAGGGATTAGAAATTACAACACAAATTTTTGAGAAGACACAATTCAACCATAACAGATATTTTCATGTCAGAAAGTGGGAAATAAATCTAGGGGTTCAGTGGTGTGGGGCATATGGAGATATCCTTCTAAGGTGAAGGATAAGTTGTTGCATCAGGCCCTTATTACAAACAAACAAAAAAAGAGGCACAACACCTAATGGGCCCGTGTGGATTTTTTACACATATATTTCTCCTTTGGTTATGCTATTCTGTCCCATTTACCAAATGACCCAAAATGTTGTTAGTTTTGAGCGGAGTCCAGGACAAGAGAAGGCTTGCAACAGGTCCAGACCCCCACACAAGCTGTTCTTCACCTGGCTTATGTCTTAGTCGCCTAGTTCTGCTGTAATACAAATACCACAAGTAGCTGGCTTTAACAAAGAGAAATTTATCTTCTCACAGTTTAGAAGGCTAGAAGCCCAAATTCAGGGTGCCAGCTCTAGGGGAGAGCTTTCTCTCTCTGTTTGCTCTGAAGGAAGGTCCGTGTCATCAATCTTCCCCTGGACTAGGAGCTTCTCAGTTCAGGGACCCCGGGTCCAAAGGGCATGCTCTGCTCCTGGCGCTGCTTTCTTGGCGGTATGAGGTCCCCCTGTCTCTCTGCTCGTTTCTCTCTTTTATATCTCAAAAGAGATTGATTTAAGACACAATCTTATAGACTGAGTCCTGCCTCATTAACATAACTGTCGCTAATCCCACCTCATTAACATCATAGAGGTAGGATTTATAACACATAGGAAAATCATATCAGGTGACAAAATTGTGGACAGTCATACGCAATACTGGGAATCATGGACTAGTCAAGTTGACAGATATTTCTGGTGGACACAATTCAGTCCATGACAGGTCATATGATCCAGCAGATCCAATTGTGCTTCAAGTGTTGTTGGCAAATAAGGATGCTGTTTGGAGTAGGCCCCTATAGGTGAATCACAGTGCATGCCCTCAGGATTTTGTAGCAAATCTCTGCCATCCTCTGCAGACTACTACTCTCCTTTTGAGAAATAGCCTCTGGCTTGCTACTGGGCCTTAGTAAATACTGAACACTTTGCAGTGGACCACCAAGTTACCATGCAACCTGAGCTGCCCATCATGAACTGGGTGTTGTCTAACCCACCAAGCCGTAAATCAGAGCATGAACAGCGGCACTCTATCATCAAATGGAAATGGTATTTACGATACTGGGCTTTAGCAAGACCTGAAGGCACAAATAAATTACGTGAGGAAGTGGTGCAAATGACCTCGGTCCCCATTCCTGCTACATTACCATGTGTAGGTCCTTGTGGGAAGTTCCCTATAATCTACTGACTGAGGAAAAGAAAATTAGCGTCTGGTTTACAGATGATTCTGAGCAATATTCAGGTGCTAACTGAAAATGGATAGCTGCAGCACTACAGCCTCTCTCTGGGATATTCCTGAAGGACAGTGGTGAAGGAAAATCCTTCCAGTGGGCGGAACTTTTGAACAGAACACTTGGTTGTTTGCCTTGATTGGAAGGAGAAATGGCCAAGGGTAGTTGTATATCAATTCACGGACTGTGGCCAATAGTTTGACTGGATGGTCAGGGGCTTGGAAGGAACATAACTAGAAAATTGGTGATAAGGAAGTTTGGGGAAAGGGTATGTGTGTCTCACTGTGGGAGAAAAAGATATTTGTGTCCCATAGGAATGCTTACCAAAGATGGCCTCAACAGAGGAAGATTTTAATAATCAAGTGGATAGGATGACTTTTTCAGTGTATACCAGTCAGCCTCTTTTTCAAGCCATTCCTGTCATTGTCCACTGGGCTCATGAACAGAGTGGCCATGGTGGCAGGGATGGAGGTTACGCACAGGCTCAGAAACATGGACTTCCACTCACCAAGGCCAACCTGGCTATAGCCACAGCTGAATGCCCAATCTGTTGGCAGCAGAGATTGTCTTAGTTAGCTGGTGCTGCTATAACAGAAACACCACAAGTGGGTGGCTTTAACAAACAGAAATTTATTTTTTTCAGATTTTAGGCGGCTAGAATTCTATATTAAGGGTACGGGCTTTAAGGGAAGGCTTTTCCTTTCTCTTGGCTCTGGAGAAAGGTCTTGTCTCTTTCAAGCTTCTGCTCCTGGGTGATCTTCCTGTGGCTTGGCGTCTCTCTTCCCCCATCCCTACCTGCTCACTTGCTTGTTTAATTTCTTTTATATCTCAAAAGAGATTGACTCAAGACACACCCTGCACTAATCCTGTCTTATTAACATAACAAAGGCAAAACCAAACCAAACCCACTGCTGTCCAGTTGATTCCGACTCACAGGGACCCTATAAGACGGAGTAAAACTGCCCCATAGGGTTACAAGGCTGTAAATCTTTATGGATATAGACTGACGCATCTTTCTTCCACAGAGCAGCTGGTGGATTCGAATGGCCGACCTTCTGGTTAGCAGCCGAGCGCTTTAACCACTGTGCAACCAATTCCCAAATGGAATTATAATTGCAGTCAGATAGGTTAGGATTTACAGCATATATTTTGGGGGCTACAATTCAATCCATAACATTCTACCCTTTAGCCCCTCAAAATTCATGTCCTTGCCACATGTGAAACACATTCACCCCATCACGTCATCCCCCAAGTTTTAAACCAACTTCACTTCCAAATCTCATTTTCTGAATCATCTAAATCAAATATGGGTGAGGCTTCAGGGGTATTTCATCCTGGGGCAAAATTCCTCTTCATCTATGAACCCATGAAATCTAGACTACAAGTTATCTGTTTCCAAAATACAATAGTGGAACAGGCACAAGGTAGACGTTTCCATTACAAATGGGAGAAATTGGAGGGAAAGAAGGGATAACATGCACCGAACAAGTCCAAAACCCAGCAGAACAATTTACATTAGCTCTCAAGCCTTGAAAGTAATCCTCTGTTCTTTGGGACTATCTGGGCAATGACCCTGCCTTCCAGACTTTGGGTGTTGGCTACTCCCTCTGGATTCTGGGTGGGGTCCCATTGGCCCTGGGCTTCAGCTCCACCTTCTAGGCCCACTGGGATGGCAACTCTGCTCCCTTGGCTTTAGGTGGCCCCATTCTCCTAGTCCATCTGAGTGGCTACCTCACCCCCTTGGCCCTGGCAGGTCCCATTCTTCTGCCCCTTGGATATGGCAGCCCTTCTCCCCCTCAGCTTTGTCTAGTGGCACCGTCCCTTTGGCACCAGTGAACGGGAGCTTCACACTCTGGAACCGAGATGGTGAAGATCTGACTCTTCTAAATTTAGGAGGCTGTGACTCCACTCTTTGAAGCCAACACAGCCCTGCTTCCTGAGCTCCTTCCAACAGTTCTGCTGATCTCTGAGCTGCTCCAGGGGTGGTCCTTTTCTTGAAGGACAACTGATATAGCCCCTTTGGCCTGTTTCCTGCCTATAGAATTCCAAGAAGTAGACAGCGTTCTTTCCTTTCGTTCTTTCTGTCTCCTTGACTCCAAGCTGATGGATTTTCTAAAGTGGTAGTTACAGCCATCAGTCACAGGCTTAATCTCTTTAACAAAAGATTGTGTAGCCACATCCTTGGTGAAAATCCTGGGATGCGTGTCCTTAGTTTGTACGATAGAATTTTCTAAATCTTTAAGTTTTGTTTTCATTTTCCACAGTTCATTTTTAAATTCATCTTTTTCCTCTCGCCTTTTACTGTAAGTTGCAAGGGGAAACCACACAATACTTTTAAGATCTTGCTTAGAAATCTCTTCAGCTAAATATCCAAGTTCATTACTTGTGAGTTCTACCGACCACCAAACATTTGAACACAATTCAGACAAGTTTTTTGCCGCTGCATGAAAAGCATCACCTTTAGTCCATTGTCCAATCGCACGTTCATCGTTTTCTTTTAAAGCCTCACCAGAAGCACATTTACTGTCCACATTTCTAGCAACATCCTGTTGCTGACGCCGTATGTATTCTCTAAGACAATAGAGACTCTCCCTATAGCTTTCCACGCTTCCTTCTGAACCTTCACTGGAGTTGCCTTTGACATCCATAATTCTACCAACACCCTCTTCAAGGCAATCTAGGCTTTTACCATTAGGCAACTTAAAACTCTTGCAACATCTACCCATTACCCAATTCCAAAACTGCTTCCACATTTTAAGGATCTGTTAGAGCTGCACCCCATTCTTCTGGTACTAAATTCTGTCTTAGTTATTTAGTGCTGTAATAACAGAAATATCACAAGTGGGTGGCTGTAATAACAGAAATTTATCTTCTCACAGTTTAGGAGGTTAGAAGCCTGAATTCAGGGCGCCGGCTCTAGGGGAAGGCTTGTTCTCTCTGTTGGTTTTGGAGGAAGGTCCTTGCCTCTTTTGAGCTTCACTCCTGGGTGATCTTCAAATGCCTTGGTATCAGTCTTCCCCCATCCTTACTTGCTTACTTGCTTGTTTAATCTCTTTTATATCTCAAAAGAGATTGACTCAAGATGCACCCTACACTAATCCTGTCTTACTAATATAACAAAGAAAACCCTTTCCCAAATGGGATCATAATCACAGGCATAGAGGTTAGCATTTACAAACCACATGTTAGGGGGACACAGTTCAATCTGTAACAGAGATCAACACGGAGTCCCTGATATGGCACCATTCTCTAGGGTGATCAGCCAGCGACTGGGTGGCTGGCTGATTACACTGGACTGCTTTCATCGCAGAAGGTGAAGTGTTTTTTTCTTAATGGAATGGACCCTTACTCTGGATGGGAATCTGCCCTTTCTGCAAGCAGTGCGTCTCCAAAGCTACTGTGTGGACATAGGGAGTGCCTTCCCCCTGTCACGGTGCTCCACATGTCATCGCTTCTGGTCAAGGGACTCACTTCACAGCATTTGAGTGTGGCAATGGACCCATGTTCACAGAAGTTACTGGTTTTACCGCCCCCATCTCCTCCTAGAAAGCGGCTCGGCTCTCAGACCCCGCATCCCCGCATCTGTCGGGGAGTGGGAGAGGCTATTGTAAAAGCGTCCCCTCCCTTCAGCTCTTGTCCCAAAGGATTTCCTTCGGGCTCTTACGACAGTCGACAGTCGACAGTCGTGTGCAAAAGGGGCACGAAATCACTCACCTCGGCCTCGGCGGGCAAAACCCCGCGGGAGCTCTAGGTTAGCCACTTTACGGCGGACACAAAACTGGGGTGCCTGCCACCCTGTCCGATGCTGTTACTGTCTGAAGACACGTTCCAAGTTAGAGGCTTAGAGCCAATCCTCCGGATAGCGTCTTGCAATCAGCTGAATGAACACTGACCCTGTTTGTACCCAGACCACAACCTCTCGGGTTTCATCCTAAGGGACCTCGGTACTGGAGTTAGTTGTTCCCTCTAAAGTTCTTCATCCTCCCCACGGTGGGGAATTCTACTAGGTAGGTTTAATACAGTTTCGGCTGTGCTCCCGCGCATCCCCAGCCGCCCGCATCGCAAGCCTCTCAGTCCCACTGCCCTCGACAGCCCTCCTGTCATTGGAAGTTGCTGCCGAGAGTCAACAAACCAAGTCTCCAGCGGGGGAAAGGACCTCTCCTAGCCGCGCTCAGGCCCGGGCATGGGGGGCTGCGGCCGCCGCGCCGCCTTCGCCACAGCCCTGTCAGGATCTGGCGCGGACCCGGGAAGGGACAGCAGCTGAGACGGTGGATCCCCAGGGCGGAGGCGTGCGGGCCCTCCTTACACGCAGCGTTGCTCCGCAGCAGCGCGTCTCCCTCCCGGCGCGGGGGGGTCCTAGCCTCCCAAGTCCAGAGCCCAGACCTTGACTCTGCAGGGTCGGATCCTTGAAACAGCTGAGCTCCACGACGTCTCAGGGGGCAGGACTTCGCGCAGGAGACCGGGACCTACAGCCCAGGGAACCAACAGCATCGCCTGCAAGGACAACGGGCTGTGGTTACACCTGTAAATGTTCGTTTGCGGGCAGGGGGAGCGGCGGAGGGGAGTCTGCTTTATTGCTTCTGAGTTTTGCAGCTCTTATCCCCCCACCCGGGGTCCCTGGGTGGCGCAAACGGTTAAGTGCTGGACTACTAGCGAAAGGTTGGTGGTTCGAACGCACCCAGAGGCGCCTCGGAAGAAAGCCCTGGCAATCAGCTGCCAAACGGTCACAGCCTTGAAAACCTTATGGAGTAGTTCTACTCTGCACACACGATGTCTCCATGAGTCGGAGTCGACGGCAACTAACAACAAATCCCCCCAGCCAGGAGTTCTCCATCTGGGAGGAAGACCCGGGTGCAACCCCACGTACCCCAGCCCTTGCCGCCTGGCTCAGCTCTTCCCCAGGCTCGCCCCTGGGGTCTCTGGTCCCCACGCCTCCAGCCTCTCGATTCCTGCAGGAATTGCCCCCTCAGCGGAAGGGGGACAGGTGGAGGCACTGGGCGAAGCGGGAAGCAGAAATTTAAGCCTCGGCTTGGGCGAAACGTCCCACCTCCTTCAAATTCAATAATTCGAGGAGTTTGGCTCCTCGCTTCTGCGTGTGTTTTAATTTGTAAAGCCTTGACGGCTGCTGCTAACGCGGGGCTCCCTTACAGACACGCCCGCCGCTGGCTGCCGCCGCTTGCGCGAAGCCGGGCAGGCTCCGGCGACGGCGTTTTGGTGACAGACAGGCAAGAGACACTGTGTAGACCTTCATCGTGCTCCGGTCTTGTTTTTAGATCGTTTGGCCTAATCCAATTACCAAACGTCTTTTGGGCGCTGGACCTTCTGGACGTCCCGGGGCGGCCGGTGCCAGGGAACTGAACAACCTGAGCCGAGGGACCTGCTGAGGCGCAGGGGGCCGAAGGGAACGAGCAGCGGGCTGCCCCAGGGCTGGCTCGAACCTGCGCCCCCCCCGGGGGTGTAAGTAGCGCCTTGGGGACCTCTAGGGCATTCAGTCCGGGTCCGATTCCAACTGCTCCTCTCCCGGGGCGCTCTCCTCCAGCCTCTCTCAGCTCTCTTAAAATTCTGGTGAACAGATGTTTCTCCATTGTCAGATAGAAACAAATCTGGACTTAGAGAAAGGCTTGTTCAGAAAGCAAGAGCAGGGCAACCGGGAGAACGCTCCTGTCTCAGACAGGCGCAGGCTCTCAGAATCAAACAGAAAAAGGCTTTTCTTTTATAGGGTAAAGAGGGATAAGTAAAGATTAGAAGAGACTTTAAGGGGCTGTTGGACAAGCAAGGAGAAAGGACTGGTGGGGTCTGACAGAGCAAGTGTCTCACTGGGTTCAGCGGATTCTCAGGATAAACTGACAGGAGGGGCACAACCAGTTGTGTCAACCCTGACTCATGGTGACCCTATGCGTGTCAGAGTATAACTGTGCTCCATAGGGTTTTCAGTGGCTGATTTCTCTAAAGTAGATCTCCAGGCCCTTCTTCTGAGGTTTCTATGTGTGGACTTGAACTGTGACCTCTTCTGTTAGCAGCCAAGCACGTTAATCTGGAAACTCCGTATTTTATATATATAAAACAAACCTGTTGCCGTCGAGTCGATTCTGACTCATAGCGACCCTATAGGACAGAGTAGAACTGCCCCATAGGGTTTCCAAGGAGTGCCTGGTGGATTTGAACTGCCAACCTTTTGGTTAGCACTGAACTCTTAACCACTAAGCCACCAGGCTTTCCATGTTTTATATAAGTACCTATATATGTAAAATGTTAAAGATCTGGTGCACTCCAGACTCAGAAAGATGCATATGAGTGTGTGGGGGAGAGCTGGGAAGTGGCGCTAGGAGGACACGTGATTAGCAAACATGCACTCTCAAGGGTGAAATTTTTTTTAATTTAGGAACAATCATAGACTTATCACCCAAAGACTTTTAGCACTGTGATGTATTCCATCTGGTCCTTTTTTCTTTCTTTCTTTTTTATCAGATCAGTAACTAAATAGTAGTTGGTCTTTTTCTGTAATTTAAGATATCACAGCAAATACATCTCAGCTCCCTTTTTGTAAATTTTAAGTAAGAATGAGAAATGAAAGTCCTATAACCCAGTAAGAGTGGAAAGTTACAGCAGCCCCTATAACCAAAACCAAACCAAACCAAACCAAACCCGTTGCAGTCAAGTGGATTCTGACTTATAGCTAGTCTTAGTCATCTAGCGCTGCTCTAACAGAAATACCACAACTGGATGGCTTTAACAAAGAGAAGTTTATTCTCTCACAGCCCAGAAGGCTACAAGTTCAAATTCAGGGCATCAGCTCCAGAAGGCTTTCTCTCTCTGTCAGCTGTGGGGGACTATCCTTGTGATGTATCAGTCTTCCCTTGGTCTGGGAGCATCTCAGTGCAGGAAACTCAGGTCCAAAGGACTCGCTTTGCTCCCGGCACTGCTCTCTTGGTGGTGTGAGGTTCCCAAGTGTCTCTGCTCGCTTCTCTCTTTTATATCTCAAAAGAGATTGGCTGAAGACACTATCCAATCTTGTATACTTCATCAGTATAACTGCTGCTAATCCATCTTATTACATCATAGTGATTGAATTCACAACACACAGGGAAATCACATCAGATAATAAAATGGTAGACAATCATACAATACTAGGAATCATGACCCAGCCAAACTGATACACACATTTTTGGGGGGACATAATTCAATCCATGACAGCTACCATATAGGATAGAGTAGAACTGCCCAATAGGGTTTCCAAGGAGCAGCTAGTGGATTCAGACTGCCGACCTTTTGGTAAGCAGCCAAACGCTTAACCACTTTGCCATCAATCCCTACAGCAGTTCTAAAACCCTGTGCCATATGCAACTGTACTGTGAATTGGAGATTTTGGTGCTCCAAGCCCTGTTCCCACACCAACCAAATCCTGGAAACAAGGATTCAACCCTGGGGAGAAGCAAAGAAGCCACTGGAATACATATGAAAGGAGATCCAAGGATGAGAGCTGAGGAGTGGGCCTAGAGAGTCCCCAGTCAGGATACAAGGGCAGAGGGCTCAGGGGAAATACCACCTAGGAACATGAAATTAATGGTATGCTTAATGTGCTTGATTAACCAAGAGGAGGAAAAAAAAATTTCTTTGTAGGAGGGAGAGAATTTGAAGATAAATTAGCATGAGAAAACTAAACAAACAAAAATTAAAACGATTATTAATCTTGAGTAAAACAGAAAATTGTACGAGAAATGAAATGCCATCATAGTGTATCACCGAGCACCACTGTGAATAGAGAAAAGTCATAAAGTAAACCCTGAATATTGTTCTAACCCAAAATGATGATATAGCCATACCAGCAGGATGTGGGGGTTGAGGGTGGGGAGGGAGTGTAATTAAGCTAACTCTTCCGGAAGTAAATAATACCTAACTAAACCTGAAAAATCGAAAACTGCGGTATTTAGAAATAGAGAAGTAAATACCAAAAGAAGCATGTCAAAGTGGTGTCCTCCCGGGAGCACAAGATGAGGAGGAGAAGACTGTTTTTATTCTAAGCCTTGTAGAACTATTTGACTTTCAATGCCATGTCCATGGACAGCTTTGATTTTTTTAATTTATATAAAAATTTTTTATTATAACATAACTATCTGGAAAGTGGTGGGAGAAGTGTATACCTCCTATTGTGGACTTTTTCCCCCCTATGGACTGGGTCTATGATAGAATTTGTGTTTTATAGACTCATATTCTTGGCACTCCTGTGGATGTGAAATGCCGCACGCTCTACAGCTCTTGTGATAACAATCCTATCCTGACCCTTTCCTTGCATATTCTAAGTTTTGAGTACTTCAGGTCTGGCATTCGTCCTCTCCAAAACAACCAATGGAACCGCAATGCTTGGCCCTAAAAATTACAGGCTTGGGTGGGGAAAAAAATCCCAGCAAGATAAGCAGATAATGTTCCTTCTCCCCTTTTATATCCCTTTACTGCTGCAGAAAAGCAAGGAAAGCTTCTGTCTTTTATATCTCAAAAGACATTGATTCAAGATACAACCTATTCCTATACAATATGTCTTGCCTATAGATTGTGTCCTGCCTCATTAACATTATTATAAATTAAAAAAAAAACCACCTCCTTGCCATCCAGTCAATTCCGACTCATAGCGACATTACAGAGGTTAAGATTTACAACACATAGGATTATCACATAGATCACAAAATGAAGGATAACCACACAATACTGGGAATCATGGCCTAGCCAAGTTGACACATATTTTGGGGGGACACAATTCAGTCCATGACATTACGCTTCTGCTCAATTTCTCCAGAGCGTGTGAGTTTGTGTTTCACTTAAACTAACATTTCTTACTCAGGAACCGCCGCCATGCTTGGGGGCGGACCTTCCTTACTTGCCTGGCGCTTCCTAACTCTCACTCCACTCCCAAGAAACTACTCTCCAGTCAATCAGTTCCCCTGTCCAGGCTGACACGTGCTCACTACTGTCACCTAGTGGTGGCATAAACTCCGCCAAGCAGCAGTTGCTATGCTATTTCCCAGTCTGTATTACTTTTTTTAATAGTAAGGTTTTATTTATAAAGCTTCTTCGTTGTACAGAAAGTAAAAATGGTGTTACAACCTCAGTCAAACTGGTATCCACAGATGGTTATGACTCACAGATCATAACACTTCAAATTCTATGGAGGTGAAGTCTCCAAGCTTGGTGGTCAAATTCTAAGAGGAAATGAGTAGAGGAAGGCAGAATGTCACAGGAACTATTCTTTGGCTCTTTAGCAGATGGGTGTCCTAGGGTGTGTATTGCAGTTACCTTTAAAAAAAAAAAAAAGCTACCCAATTCATATGAGCAGTCCAACTTCCAAGTTCTAGCACTTTCCCCATCTACAGCCCAACTTCCAGCACCCCCTGCCTGAGGCCCTGTCTGAGGATCCCTTCCAGCTCCCACATCCACCACGAATAGATGGAAGAGGAAATCTTTCACTCAGGCCTGGGCCTCTGGGGACTGGTCTGTGCAGGAGTTTGGTTGACCTCTGTTATGGAATATTGGTGCTCTGTGGGTTAGCCTGAGTCCTGCCCACTCCATCCAGTAGTGTTCTACAAAGACTTCCAAGACACTGGTCACAGCAGCCCCTTGTAAAGGATCTCAGGAACTTATTTGTACCCAAGACCCATAACTCACCCACTTTGCTTTGATTCCAGAACCATGGTTCAGAGTGTGGCTTTTGCCTCTGAAGTCTTTCATATTTATAAACGGGAGGAAATCCATTATTCAGTTGTATGGGTTTTTAGACCCAAAGAGGGAAAAAGCTCACAGACCTCGGCACACATAGAAAAAGGAGGTGATGGATGTATCCCTCCCCCCCCCCCCCCCCCACCGTGGCACCTGGTATTGGGAGCGATTTCCTCATCATTATAAAATCATCACTTCCTCATTATAAAAGCCTGCGGGAGAGACTTGATAAGTTCTCTGAACATCTGTAGCGCAGCGGACGCACCTGTGGCCCCTGCCCCGCACCTCTGCGTGGGCTCAGAACCCAGAGGAGCGGCTTTCAAGAACTCTGGAGATCGGCACCTGAATGGGGATCCCCTGGACCTGTCCGTCCAAGGGACACTTCGCCAGTCCCTTCAGGCTGCCTCAGCCTTCCACAATCACTCCAACCCCCACCTCCTTCTTTCACTGTGTCCTTCAAGGCTTCCCGGCCCGCGGGTCACAGAGTCTGGCCTCGCTCGGTCTTTTTGGGGACGTCACGGCAGAGTCTGGAGCTTAAGAAGCAGCGACGCCCCGGAGGCAGAGGAGCACGCCGAACATCGTCCAGGCCCGGGGGCTGCGCTCGCCGCAGCCAGTCCTCGTCCTCGCAGCAATGATCAGGAGCGGACTAGACCCGGGAGGGTGGGGAGATGCTACGCTTGGAAGAACTGAGCAGAGGATGAGCAGGAGAGAACCTCCCTACACCACCCTGCAGCCGCAGGCGTCTCCCTCGAGGCACCGCGCTCCGCAACCTCCAGCGCAGAAGCCGAGGCCCGGGCCTTGGAGGCGCCAGAGTCCGCGCCTTGTGCCAGGCTGGGTGACTGCACCGAGCAACAACTCCATCTACGCGACCCGAAATCCACGTAGAGAAGGACCACGGCTGCGGCTGTAGCAGGTGTTCACCCCTGTCCGAGGGCTTCCCCACGTCCCGGCGCCCTCCCACATCTGCCCCGCCCGCCTCACTGGGTTTGCAGCCGCTGGGCTCGGGCTTCTACGGCCCAGATCCGCCCTCTCTGCTGGGGAAGCAGGTGAGAGGAGGCGGTGAAGGAGAGGAGGAGGCGGGAAATCTAATCTCTCATAAACACACACAACTAAGTACGTTATTTCACTCCCTCTTCTTGCTGCGTCTAAGGCTTCTTAGGCCCGCTAGGGCGCTACGATTTGGCTACGGATGGTGGCGGGGGCTCGTGTTGAGGTTCAGAGGAAAACAAAACCGAGCACATAAATACAGTCGCTCAAGAGGTGAGAGGCTCGGTGCTGGAGGCCCTACCGCGACCGTCCTGCAGGCGGGAGCAGAAGGCAAGGGGGCGAAGGGCGGGCCGCACCGAGAGCTGATACGAACCCGAACCCGCCACTCCTGGGGAAGTAAGTAAGACCTCGGGGGTCCTGGGGGCGTCCGTCGGCCTCTCCGCCTTCTTCAGCCCCATTGGAGTCCCGGTGAATAGATGTTCCTCCGTTTTATCACTGCCAACTCTCCTGACCAGGACCATTAAGTCTCTAGACACACTGAGGCACAGATGATTGTATTTCTTAGGAGAATTAGCAAGTCTAAACTGCACTTCCTTGCCAGTCCCCTATCCCCGCCCTCCACCTGTTGGAGTACAGATCCCAGAAGGGGGCGACCATTCTGATATCATATTGTAACCCTACCTTATGGGTACAGGGAACGTTAAAATGATTAACTGAAGGGGACTGATTAACTATTCATACACTAAGAACCAGGTGCTTTACATTCATTGTTTTATGTAATCCTCACAACTCTAAGAGATACATATATTCACTTCTTAAAATAAGTTTTTAAAAAATGAAACATAGCGTGTTTACAGAAAAGTGCCCAGCCCTTAGGCCTGATGAAAGTGAGCACACCCAGACCAAAACCTGGAAGCTATTTTTGTGCTTCTTCCCATTACCATCCACTGCCTCCTGCCCACAAGTAACCATGATCTATTAATATGATAGGCCAGTTTTGCCTGTCTTTGAACCTATGTAAATGGAATCATACACTATATATTCCATTAGCTCCAGCTTCTTTCACTGAATATTACATCTGTAAGTGATGGGGATGAGCATGGGGTCTGGGACAGGGCACTGCAGCTGAAACACACAGTTCTGAGCAGCCTTATTCAAATGGTTTGGAGAGAGGGCACAGAAACCAGCACAGATCAGCATCCAAATACAACAGCATTAGCTTTATATTCACACACCAGTTGGTACCAATCTTATCACGCAATCCATTTTCAAAAATATAAAATATTATCCTGGAGTTCAATGTGGATACAGATAGAATCATCCAACTTATCTTCCAATCACAAATGAAACTTATCCTAGGAATTTCTGGAATATAACAGATGGGAAAGAGGCCAGGAGCAGGAGAGCCAGTGAAACATCCAAACTTTCCCAGGGCAAAGGACAAGAGTCATAACTCAGGGAACAATTAGGCATTTCCTTTACATTGATCCCTAGCTGAACTGATACTCTGGGAGTAGCCATCTCAGGCCTCTGTGCAGTACAGGACCAGCCCCAGGCCCCTGAGAGCCCTGTCTATGACACTGGTTTAATGAAGCCGTAATCCATGCACTTGATGAGACATTCCCGGGCCGTCTGAATCACAGCCTCCTTCTTCTTTTCTGGCTCCATTTTGCCCACTACAGTCAGAATCTCCAACAGCTCACTCTCCACCAGCTTCTTGGCCAGTTCAGGATCAGCCGACAGCAGGTTGTAGGTGATGACCAGGCCCCGGTGCTGGATTGACAGCTGGTCATGCAGGCAAAGCCGCTGTAGGATCTCCAACCACTGGGTCGTCTGGAAGGGGAGCGGTAGGGGAAAGAGGATTGGAGGAATCAGTGGGGAGACAGAGGGAGGAGACTGGGAAGAAGATAAACAGCAGGCACTGGCCAGGCCTAGATTCTGGGCTCTCAAAGGACAAGCACTTGTCTGGTTATCTGAGTCTGGTACTCAGCACATGCCTACTTGAGCCTCTCGGGACTAGCTGGGGGATGCCCTTCTCCTTACCAGAGCCAGGGCAGGAATCAGAGAATTAGAAGGCACTTGAAATAATCCCAGCCCTTTCGTTTGACAAGTAGAGGGACTGAGGTCCAGGGAGGGGAAGTAATTTAGCTATGGTCACACATCTGGTGAGTGGAGAGAAGTATCCACCTATCCATTGCTTGTGGCTTAAGAAGGGCAGGAACAGGCCCACTGCATACCTGAATGGAATGGGGATGGCGGTGTTCAGAAAGGAGCATTCTCACCCTGGGCACGTTGGGGAATGCCTACCTCTGCCAGCCCAGGTGCCCTTTGAGAAGTGGGCTCCACACATGCTCTAGGCATGTACTTCTCCAACCTTGACTTCAACTGGAATCACTACTGGAGTCTGGTGTGTACCATCTCCTCCACCCCGCACTATACAGATGGGTGAGCAGTCCAACTACCGGGCATGCAGGGGCAGGACTCTAGACACTCTGATCACCCCAAAGACAGAGACGGAGCTAGGACTAGAGCCAAGAGGCTTGACTCGCATCACTCAATAGACACATAAAGTAGTATGGTATGGGAGAGAAGGTATAAAAACCAGCACAGATCAGGGTCCAAATAAAACAGCGTTGACCTTTATATTCACACACCAGTTGGCTCCAGCTTTACCATGCATAGTAGAATAGCTATCAGCATGGGTTGTGGAGTCAGAGAGATCAGTGTTGAAGTCCCAGTTCAGCAATTTACCAACTGCATGACCTCAGCTAAGTTACTTCCCAGCCTCAGGAGCCTCATCCGTCATCTGTTATGCCTACCTCACAACACTGTGATGATATGATGGGGTGATGGGATTAAAAGAGCTTAGCACGGGGCCTGGTGAAAAGTAAGAGCTCAACATGTGGAAGTGGACAGGGAAAATCATTTAAGATACTAATCCAAGGATTTTTCCCTTTGTGCTTCCTGGTACCTCTTACCCTCACCCTCCATTGTCATCTCGGATAGTAGATTTCTATATGCAGTTTCTTAAATGGAAACACAGACATAGAGAGGGGGGGAAAGGTAACTCTTGCCTCCGAGTGTCTATGCAAACTTACGTAAACTCTTCACTGAGTCTCCTACCACAAAGAAAGGAAATGAAAGTTCAGCTAGCTGTGGCAGAATGCGTGGAAAGTTTCAATGCTTATAAGTAACTGATAATGGTCCCCGTGCCCATCTTCCCTGGGATGAGTCCTTGGGGGCTGGAGGGAAGGAGTGATAGAAATCCCAGTAGGGATAGGATCCCAGAGCAGAAGGAGCTGAGCCCACATTTGCAGGGAGTATCCCAGTGATGTGAGGTTTGCAGAGATGTCCAACATCCAACATGGCCTCAGAGACTAGAGAAGCAATGGCTGAGGGAGGCTTCTAGGCTGACGGGCCCGGGAAGTTTTGCAGAGACCCCAGGATCCTAGTGTGGGAACAGGAGTGGAGCCAAGATTTCTAAGCCCCTCTGGAAGAACAAAGAAGTGGCCAGGAGTGGACCAGCAATCCTGAAGGATTCCAATCCCTCCCCAACTAGCTGGTTGTGTGACCTTTTTGTGTCTCGGTTTCCTTATCTGTAAAATGGGATAATATAATAATAATACCCATCTGATAAAGGTGATAGGAGGAGTAAATGACTTGATATACATCAACACTTAGAACAGTGCCTGGCACACAGTAAGTGCAAGGAGTCACAGTTTCCTGCGTGGACCTGCTGACCAGAGCTGGGCAACCACAGTTACTTCAGCAGATGCTGCTTTTGGGCCAGTGGTTTTCAAAGAGCGGTCTCTAGGCCAGAAGCACCTCATCCCCAATCTACTGAATCAGAATATCTGCAGAAGCCGTGTTTTCAGTCTTCCACGAGATTCTTACACACCATTAAAGTTTGAGAACCATGACTTTAGGGCTAAAAACCAAGTAGGACGAGTGACATCTAGCAGAGAGACACCCCTCTCCAGGGCTAGGACAACATAAGTACCCTTGGAACTTAGAGAACACACACACACACACACACACACACACACACACACACACACGCACGAAGAGAACATTAAATCGACTATCTAAAAGAGCCTGTCTTTAAAGCAGACTTGAGTAAATTTGGGTTGACAAATTTACATTTTTCACTATCAGTCAAGATGGGGGAGGTCCATGAACTAAATTAAGTGCAGTTTGGTGAAATAAAGAAAAGTGCATTTTGCACCACCATGCTGTGACTGTGTAAACACCACTCCCATCACACCTGCTGAGATGTCCAAGTCCCACCCCAGGCCCTGGTCACCGTGTCTGCTTAGGAGAACCTGCACCTTCTTCACCAAAACACTTGCTCCCTATGGTATTCCCAACCACTTGCACACTTCTCTTGGGGGGCTCAGGAGCTCCGCAGCAGTAGTTAATGTTGTTATTATCGTTATTATTCGTGAGTCATGAGTAATACGCACTATCAAAGGCAGGGACTGAAACTACAGTGGGAGGGAGCTGAGTTAGTACACTTGGGAAGACCAAATAGTGAATGTAAGGGGTCTATGAATATAGATTTCTCTCTCTTTAGGTTGTAGGAACAGATAGCCCCTGGAAGGGCCCCCACCCGGAGGATTGCACAGGTCAGTATGGCCTGAGGGTGGGGAGGTCCTTACAGCCTACCCAGCCCCTCGCTGCCCCCAGGGCCCACTCTTACCACTTGGGTCATCCTGAAGCAGAGTTTCTTATGTGCTGCTGTCAACATGGCCAGGGCTCCAGCGGCCGCATTCTGGACCTTGTCGTCATCCTCCCCGCAGAGCAGCACCACCAGCTTCAGCCGGTCATTCCCATCGGCCAGGAACCTCTCCTGTACCTATGGGAGAAGGGGGCAGACGAGAGCCGAGCAGGCAGTTACATGGCTCAGAGAAAACTGTTCCCCAGCTGTCCAGCCTGAAAACAGAAAGATGTATCTGAAGCCCCGCTCCCTAACCCAGGATCCCTCAGAGTTTTCCTCTGAGCACCTCTTTCATGCCACCTCTCCTAGGAAGTCTTCCCTGATTAGCTAGATGAATGGGGTTAGAAACTCCTCCAGCTAAAAGGTAAAGAGAATAAGGAAGTCCTTGTATGGTGTGTTCTACCACCTCTGTTTGCATTCAGCTATCCACACCAGGAGAAGGAGGGAGACACAGACCACTGAAGGGTAGGTAATGCCTAAAGAACCATGTCTGACTTTTCTTTGGGGAAGCCTGGAATGGTTTCTCTCTGCAACAGATGGGCCTTCAGGCTCTGCTATAAGATGCTTTTGCAGTCACTGAAGGCACAGGGACTTGGAGGGAAGCAGAGACAATTAGGTCGTTTGCTTGGTGATTATAGAGCTGCTGCACATTCTCCACCAGGGAGAGGGATGAGGCTTCCCAAGGGCCTGAAGGCCAGAAGAGCCTCCCGGGGCCCAGGGCCCTTACATGTCTCAGACAGGCACGAACCCCACACAGCATCGCACCTCACCCCACCACACTACAGTGAAATCTGGTTAGTCATGTTTAACCAACCAACTAATTGTTGTGGAGTCAATTCCAACTCATGGCGACCCTGTGTGTTTCACAATAGAACTGCACACCTAGGGTTTTCATGGTTATGACCTTTTGGAAGGAGATTGTCAGATTTTTCCTCCAAGGTGCCTCTGGGTAGGTTCGAACTACCAACCTTTCAGTTAGTAGCCCAGTGCTTAACTGTCTGCACCACTCAGGGACTCCTTGGTCAAGTTTAAAGGTGTTTTATTGGGTCAGGTTGCCTAGCAGTGGAGCTCCAAAAGCGGACAAAGGTCACAGCTGCCCAGAGTTTGACCTTCCACCTGTATCTCCCTTCTTTGAGGCTGGACCAGTGGTCATCAGAGGCGAGAGTGTGGAATGGTAGAGGTGGTTCACATGCTCCCCTTTCATGAGCACAATTGTTACTGGGAAGCAGCTGCCCACCAGGGACCACATTTCCCTACCTCATGTACCTAGTTATGGCCATGAACTAGTTCTCATCAATAGAACAAGAGCAGAAGTGACATGTGTTACTTCATTGGCCATGACAGTTGAGTATTGCAGGTTCCTACCCCATGGTCTTTCTCCCCATTCACCACCTGAATGGAGACCACCCCTAAAGTGGCAGAGAGCGAGACAATTCTTTTGTTGTTGTTAAGAATATACACAGCAAAACATAAACCAGTTCAACCGTTCTACATGTACAGTTCAGTGACACTGATTACATTCAAGTTGTGCAGCCATTCTCACGCTCCTTTTTTGAGATGTTCCTCCCCCGTTAACATAAACTCACTGTCCCCTAAGGTTCCTCTCTAGTCTGTCTAATTGGTGTTGATCCCATATATAGTTCTTAAAAGAGCACAATGCTCAAGGCAGACATTTTTTATTAGTTAAGCTAGACTACTGTTTGGTTTTAAGAAGACTTAGGGGATGTCTTTGGTTTAAGGTTTAAAGATTATCTCAAGGCAATAGTTTCAGGGGTTCATCCAGCATCCATGGCTCCAAAAAGTCTGGAGTCCATAAGAATCTGAAATTCTGCTCTGCATTTTGGGGGAGACAATTCTTGACGATACAGGAATCCTGGATCTCTGAGTCGTTGCTTGGAAGTGAGCCACCACCCAGTCCAAATTGGACTGTGACATGAGTGAGAAATGAACTCTCTCCTGTCTGGATCCCTGCACAGGCTGATTTTGTTTATTCCAGCAGCTTGTTCTCCCCCAGGGAAGGCTGCTATCCAACCCCTGTCCCTTCTCTCTTTCCCGTCCTCCTTGGACACGCTCTCTTGTTCCCACATGGCTGTCAGGCCCCCAGCCCAGCCTAGGCAAGCTCCCTGGGGGACCCTGGCAGCTTCAATTCCTCTGACTTTGCCAGACTTTTGTGGATTGGATTTTCCTCCTATAACAGTGGGGAGACCCAAGGCTGGAGTTAAGTATTTTGGGAAAACAAACTGGGTCTTGCACCAGGCCCTACATGAGGACCCAGGAGGGCCACATGGCCTGGCCCTCACGTTCATGAAGGGCCTCAGATTTAGACCTTGTTGTTATCTCTGATGAGATTATACCTGCAGGCACAGAGACACTCCAACTGGATGGAAAGAAGAAGACATTCATCACTGGTTACAATCTGTCCCATTACTAGACCACGAGGCCTATTGCATGTTCTGAATTCATTTTATTTTTATAAATTCTATAATTATCTATGAAAAGCACAGTTATACTGCATTGCAATTACTATGGAAACAGTGATGGTTCATTAAATGTTAACATTTAAAATATTCTAAAACTGTTCATAACTGCATTTTTGCATTTCTTTATGTTTTTAACATACATGGAGCTTCAATAAATGCAACTGCCCTGCTCTCTCCTGACCTCTGAGAGGCCCCGGCCTCATGTCCTGCTTTGCTAGGAGGTTATTTAGGCCTAAGTAACATAGGAGTCCCTGGGTGATGCAAATGGTTAACATGTTTGGCGGCTAACCGAAAGGCTGGAGGTTGGAGTCCACTCAGACACACCTCAGAAGAAAGGCCTGGTGATCTACTTCTGAAAAAGCAGCAACTGAAAAACCTACGGAGCACAGTTCTACTCTGACACACATGGGATCACCATGAGTTGGAATCATCTCTATGTCAACCGGTTTTTAAAGTAGAGAAATGGCACCTTCCACCTCATTCAGCCCAATGCTTTGGGTTCAAAGCCCCTGCTAAGGATGAGATTACTCTGCACGCTTTCCCTTGTCTCCTTTGTACTGGAAGGGGGTTTGTAATCACAAAAAGATCCAGAGATTCTTGGGTTCTCTGGCTACAGTGCTACCTTAATACCACCATAATAGCCCCTGATGTCACCCAAACCCTGGACTCTGGTTTGACTCTCCATGCCTTGGTCCCCATCCCTCGCCCTGAGTCCCCACCCTTACCTCCTTGTTGGCCACCATGTTGCACATGCACTCAGTGGCTGCCTGCCGCAGCTGGTCATGATTCTCAAACATGTAGTTCTCGATGTCTGGCAAGGCCTTCTCCTTAACGATCTTCTGCCTGGGGTGAGAAGGGGTGGAGGAAGAGAAGCCACTGAAACTTCTAGAGTGGGCATGTGTCATTTTTGGCCATCCAGGGCTCATTCCCCCTCCGCTTCCTAGTGGTGTCCCTCCCACATCCTCAGCTAGCCCAGTTTGGATGGTGTTGACCCATCGCTCAGCTCCAGGAGGGGCACCCTTGGACATAAACTGAATGACAGACACATCATAGTGTCCTGACTACAGATGAACATGTCATCCAACTGGAAATTTTTTTGTATTGTTATTGGGAAAGAGAAATTCTCTCTTCTTTTGTCTTTCCTGCTGGCCATGAAGCCAAGAGGACGAGAGGAGAGTTCTGAAGCCATTCTTGTGACCACAAGAGAGGGGGAAAGCCCATCTGAGAATTAATACAACACAGAAAGGAGAGGAGAGAGAACTAGGGCCTGGGGAAGCTCTGAAACCCCTGCATCAAGCCACACCTGGATCTGGATTACTTTTTATTTTCATGGGCAATCAATTCCCTTTGTGCGTAAGCCTGCTGGGGTTGAGTTTTTGTTGCTGTTGTGATTGGTTTGTTTTCATAAATATTTGTGGAGTGTAAGATTAAATGAACAAGAGTGAAATGAATGAGTGAATTTAAAAAAACAGTAAACCAGTGCAGGTGGTCTAGAAAGCACATGGGTCTTGGAACTAGATGGACAGATGGAAGTACATGTAGACTCTACCACTTACTACCTGTGGGAATGTGGACAGATGATGGAACTTCTCAAAGCTAGCTTCCCCACCTAAGAGACATTTTAAATAAGAACATATTTTGCTCATTAAGGAGTTCCTAGGTGGCGCAAACAGTTAAACTCTCAACTACTAACTGACAGGTTGGCTGTTGGAATCCACCCAAAGGCACCTTGGAAGAAAAGCCTGGTGATCTACAGCCCAAAGGTCATAGCTGTTGAAAAACCTGTGGAGCACAGTTCTACTCTAACACATATGGGTTTGCCATGAATTGGAGTCGACTCGATGGCAACTGGTTTTGTTGTTTTGGGTTTTTATTTTTTTGCTTATCAAAGCTGGTTCTCTGGCCTCTGCTAGTTGTCCTCCTGGGGTTGGGTTTTCAGCCACTTGCAACCAAAAGTATCCCAACACAATATATTCTACCATACCCCTGCTTCCAAGAAGGAACACACTTGATCCCCACCCACCCACCTGGGTGTCTTTTTTACTACTTTAAAAATAGTCTCTGTACAGCCTCCCTTGGCTTCATATGCTTACTCCATGGTCTTTCCAAGTATTAACTCACATCCCTCTCACTGGTGTTCCTACCCACTGCCTTTGATCCTGTCCTCAGGGGAGAGCAAATGTAGTACAAGATGTAAGTGAAATTTCAACCACTTTATGGAACAGCTCTCCCCCTGATCCCCCCACCCTTCCCCACTCACCGGAGTTTGTCGCTCCGCGCAGACAGGTTGGTGAGGCCTAGGAGAGCCTCGTAGTTCTGCAGCCCATCCCTCTCTGTGTCCAGGAGACGCACGAGGGGCCGCACCACCTCATATACCTATGCGGGCAAGGGGGTGAAAGCGTGGGTCAGGTGGAGACCATGCTACTCATCCCTGGTCCCTTACATTTATAGGTGCCAAGCTCTAACATTTCCAAAGCACTTTCCCACACATTGTCTGATTTAATCTTCACAGTAATCCGAAACCAAAACTCATTGTCGTCAAGTCGCTTCTGACCATAGTAACCCTATAGGACAGGGTAGAACTGCCCCATAGTGTTTCCAAGGCTGTAAATCTTTATGGAAGCAGACTGCCATATCTTTTTCCTGGAGAGTGGCTAGTGGGTTCAAACCGCTGACCTATCAGTTAGCAGCTGAGTGCTTAACCACTGCTCCACAGGGCTCCTAATGATCTGAAAGGCAGGATGATTTTCCTCACTTTGCCCAGAATCCAGGTGCCTGGATCTTGGAACCAGACAGATGGGTGCATATGTCCTCTCTGTGACAGCATAATGCCCCAGGCTGGGGGTAGGGTGACAAGGGAAAGGCCGCTAGGAGCAGAAGAGACTTCTCTCATTCCCCCCCCCATCCCACCCACCACAGACACCCACCCGCTCCCCCGGGAAGGCGATGTCTGGGTTGGAGATGGCAGCGATCTTTGCTAGGGCATGGGCTGCCTTCACCTTGCCCACGTCGGTGCCTTCCAAGGCCAGGGGAATCAGGGCCTGCAAGAAAGGGCACAGTCAGTGCTCAGTCACAGACCTAGCCTTTCTCCGTCCTTCCTCTCCAGCTGCCATCTGTTATCTGTCTGTCTGTCCCAACAGAGTTGCAGGAGGACTCTTAAGACATAATCAGCTCTTGACCAATCATAGAAAACATTCAAAATGTAACCAACTCACTCACAATTAAAAATGTAACCAAGTCATTCCTTTGGTTCCCAGCACACATCAAGGTTTTCACCCCTACCTCCCCCCACCCATTCATAAATTCATTCTGCTTTTGGAATAATCAATCAATAAACTGATATTTTACTTTCTGCCTAAACCAAACCTAATCATAACAGCAGCTTTTGTTGAGCACCTACTTTGAACCAATACTTTACGTGTATTTTCTCTAATCTTTGTGATATCCAGCAAAGTGTATGATTTGTCCCATTTTACAGATGAAGAAGCTGTGGCTTCAAGAGGTTAAGTAATTTATCCACAACTAAAAAAGGGCAGAACAAGAACTCAACTCCAAGTCCTCTACTCCAAGTCCAAGGTGTCTATATTTGTACCATGCTTCCTTCCAGTAGCAAGGAATATAAATGTGATTCCAAAGTAAATCCCATGACACATCATAAAATCAGGCAGAAATTGGTTTGGGGTTATGTGCAGGCAGCACAGATAATGGAGTGACTGTGTTCCAGGAGGTCAGGTTGGTCAGGAGGTACATTATTCTTGGACCAGGCAAGGAGTGTTCATGAGCATATGCACACACACACATACACACACGCGTGCACACACACACCTTCCAGGATGGCAAAGATCTCATGCCACCCAATTACCTTGCCACCACCTTGAGCCACAATGATGCCTCTGTCCTTTGGGTTGTCACACAGTGCCAGAAACACCCTGTAGGGCCAAGGATAAAGGAGAACATTTAACGCACCAGCACTCCCTTCCCATAGCATCAGCAGGCCAGCCAGTCAGAGCTAGCAAAACCCTACGACCAATAGGGCCACGTCTGGCTGGGTGGGTGCCACTGCTTGTGTTCCAGCCAACTCTACATTCTTCCATCATGGCACTCACCACACTGTATTGAAACCGTGACCTTGGCTGCCTCTCCCACCACGCTGTAAGTTTCCTTTGCAGAGGCTGTGCCTTAATCTCTGGAACAGTAGGTCCCACACAGGGCATGGGAACAAGGTAACCAGAATGGACAGTGACCTCTTTTTTCCTAATGGAAATTTCCCTCTAATGACCTACCTCACCTAATCACTTTTCAATGCAGATCCCCTTCAGTTTCTTCTCTAGGTCCCCATGTGTCCCAATCCCTTCATTTAATCCCTCGTCATTTCTGTCTCCCTGCCCAGCCTCCTCCCCTCCACCCCCAAGGCCAGCCCCACTCTGGCCTACTGCAGCCCCACCTGGCCAGCAACTCCTTGGTCTGGTTGGTGAGGATGGCACTGTCTGCTTTCACCATGCACGTCAGCGCAGAGATGACACCCGCCTTCAGAAGCCGCTTTACCCGCATATCTATAAAGTCCTTCTTGTCCTGGGGAGATGAAGGTGACAATGGGGAGGCGGCCAGGGCACCACAACAATTTGTATTAAAACTTAAAGATGATCCGCTTCTGACTTCTTGTGGTACACTGAGTGATAATCCTCTAATGGTGTCCAGGTCCTAATCCCCAGAACCTGTGAACATGTTACCTTACATGGTGCAAGAGACTTTGTTGTGGGATTTTGATTAAGTTAAGGATCTTCAGAAAGAGAAGTTATCCTGGATTATCCAGGTGGACCCAACGTAATACAAGGGTCCTTGGAAGAAGAAGGCAGGAAGATTAGAGTTAGTGGTAGGAGATGAGATGATGGAAGCAATAAGTTGGAATGATTTGAGGAAGGGTCATGAGCCAATGAATGCAGGCAGCTTCTAGAAGCTGAAAAAAGCAAGGAAACGGATTCCTCTCTCAGAGCCTCCAGAAGGAATCAGCCCTGCTGACACTTTGACTTTAGACCAGTGAGATTGATTTTAGAATTCTGACCTCTAGAACTGTAAGACCATAAATGTGTGCTGTTTTACGCCACCATGTTTGTGGTAATTTGTTACAGCAGCAATGGGAATGTAATCCACTTCTCCTAACTCCCATTGTCCAGCAACTGCCAAGGGGCATACAGCATGTTCTACTATATAAATACAGAGCCTGAGTAGCTGATACGGTAAGGAAATGAATTTCAAAGGCTCTTTAATTCACAGAGGAGTGAAACAAAAAAATGATAATCTAAAACACTAGATGAGTCCCTTCTGGGCAACATGGCACTATAGGCAGAAGCACCTCATCATCCCTCCACAGCAAACATCCGAAAAACTAAGCCAAACAGAGAAAATGGCAACCCTGAAACCCTAAGCATCAAATGAAGAGAGAAAGAATTCAGCCAAGCACCGAATGGAATAAGAAACTGACAGAGAACAGAGAGTGAGGAGAGATACATGGAGAGGTCCCCTATCAGCTAATGCAGCATGGATCTGCCATCTTGGACTCCTCTCAGAGACCAGCGAACAGGGGGTACAAGAAAGCAGCTTCACGGAGCTTCCAGCAGGAGACAGAACAACCCGTAACCAGCAATATACACTTTCCCATCCCCACACTTCTTCACCCCCCACTTGGCCTCCTCTGCTTCCTGCGGCCACAGTCTCTTGTCTGGGAAGTATTGGCTTCAGCCCAGTGTTGCTTGGATTCCACCCACCCTCACTGGCTGGCTCCCTAAGTGCCATTTGTTGGCTGCTGGTGTTGCCTTTTTCTGCTCTTTAGATTTCTTCCTTACCTCTCACCACCTCCCCCTCCTTTCTTTCAAATACCTGGCTCTGTGTACCATCTTTGCTTCTTCCTGAAAGGCTGGAAATGCCACTCAAATGTGAGACTGCTTCCTGGCCCATGCTGCCACACTGGTGGGATCCTGGGGCTTTTTGTTTGTTTGTTTTGAATTGTTTGTTTGTTTGTTTTCTTTTTCTTTTCTAAAATTGGGAGCCCATTCTAGCTGGGCAGTACTGCCTGGCTTGGGACCTACCCCCTTAGTTTATGCAGATGCACAGAGGGATCCCTGAGGACATTTCCTTTTTTTTGTTTTGGTTTTTCTTCAGTTTTTTGGGGAGGGTTTCTTGTTCTTTTTTTAATTATTATTTGTTTGTTTTGTTTTCTTTTCCCTTTTCGTTTTTCTTCATTACTCAGTTTCTCATCTCTCTATACTTTCCTTCTCTTCCTGTCCCCTGAATACCTGGTGCTGAGTGACACCTCTATGCCTTCTAGCCAGGCTGTACTTCACAGCCTGGGAGCAACTTCCCCAGACCTCATAGCCGCACCGGTGGGATCCCTGGGAGCTTTTCTTTTCTTGTTTCTTTCTAATTTTTATTTATTCATTTTCTCTTTTCTTTTTTCTTCTTCTTCTCCTTTTTATTTTTCTCCATTTCATAGTCTCTCATCTCTCCACTCCAATGGCAAGCTCCTCTTTTTTGTTTGTTTGTATGTTTTTGGCTCCTGTTCCTCTCTCCTCTCTCCCATACCCATCTCAGCTCCACAGATCACAATCTCCCCTCTCCATCTGACCTACCTGCACTGTGCGCTGAACATCACACCACCAAGCAGTCCAGGAACAGCCTACCAGAACCTGCCCTGCACTGATTACCGGCCCGCCCTGGTGGCTGTAGTAAGTGCCACAAACAACCCATCCCAGCAACTCCTCTTCAGCTAGACCTGCCCTGCTGTACCATATCTGAGCGACTGATCCTGTCAATTGGAGAGGGAGGTGAAAATTATTGTGCCCACAGATGAGCAAACAACAAAGAACACACAGCCTGCCTGCTCAGACATAGCCAAATAAAGCCAAAAAAAAAGGACAAAACAAACAAATGTACAATCAATAACTGAGAAAAATAACTACCTAATGCCCCAAAGACAGTAGACAATATCAAAACATTTACAAAAACAGGACAGGATGGTTCCAGTTGGTGTCCAAAATAAAACATCAGATGACTTTCCAGTAGAAGAAAAGGCACTAGAAAGAACTACATGATAGGGAACTCAAGTTTCTGATACTCAGAGCTATCCAAGAATTGAAGCAAAAAGCAGACAAAAATGGGAAAAAAACAGACAAATTCATGGAAAAGGCATACATAGAAAATACAGACAAAAAAATGGTAGAATTCAGGAAAATAATGCAGGAACAAAATGAAAAAATACATTCACAACTAGAAATCATACAAAAACAACTATTAGAAATCCAAAAGATAAACAACAAGATTTTAGAAATGGACAGTGTCATAGAAGGACTGAGGAGCAGATTTGAAACAGAGGAAGACAGGATCAGCGAAATTGAAGACAAACACTTGTATACAACTCTGTTTGAGGACAAATCAGAAAAAAGAATGAAGAAAAATGAAAAGACCCTGAGAATTATGTGAGATACAATAAAAAATAAAAATTTTTGAGTGATCGGAGTTCCAGAACAGGGGGAGTAAACAGAAAACATAGAGAGGATCATTGAAGAACTGCTGACAGAAAACTTCCCCAATATCATGACAGATGAAAAGCTGGCAATCCAAGAAGCTCAACAAACCCCATATAGGATAGACCCCAAAAGAAAATCAAAAGGCATATCATAAACACACTCGCCAAAACCAAAGACAAACAAAGAATCCTGAGAGCAGCTCGAGAAAAACAAAGTCACATACAGAGGAGAAACAATGAGACTAAGCTCAGACTGTTTGGCAGAAACCATGCAGGCAGGAAAGCAATGGAATGACATATATAAAACCTTGAAAGAAAAAAAATTGCCAGCCAAGAATAATATATCCTGTAAAACTCTCATTCAAATATGATGGTGAAATTAGTACACTTCCAGATAAACAGAAATTAAGGGACTATGTAAAAATCAAACCAAACTTACAAGAATTATTAAAGGGAGTCTTTCAATCTGAGGACAACCAACTTCAGCTCACAGGCTGAATCTAGGATGCAGGATTGTACCAGCCAGATACCAATCTAGGAAATGAACTCTCAAGGACTGTCCAAAACCAAAAGACTTACAACAGGGAATTAGAGCAGTTAATCTGTAAATGACAACAACATCAGAACAATAAAAGAGGGAATAGACGGCATAGGTATAGAACCTTCTAATGGAGAGGAAGGCAAGGTGATACAAAGTAATGATAGACTGCTTCAAACTTAGAAAGTTAAGGGTAAATTTCATGGTAACCACAAAGAAAGTTAACAAACCTACTCATAAGAATAAAGAGGAAAAACATAAAGTCTCAGTAAAAACAAAACCTACAAAAACAAAAGAAATGAAAAAAAAATCCACAAACAAAAGGAATTCAGCACAGGAGAGTAAAAGGAACAAAGAAAATGCCAGCACCACCAAAAAAAGCACTACAAAATGACAGTAATAAACTCACACCTAACAATAATTACACTGAATGTAAATGGCCTAAATGCACCCATAAAGAGACGGAGAGTGACAAAATGGATGAAAAAACAGGATCCATCAGTATGCTGTCTACAAGAGACATGCCTGAGAAACAAAGACATAAATTTATTAAAAATCAGAGGTTGGAAAAAAAAAAATATATCAAGCAACCAACTACCAAAAAAGAGCAGGAGAGGCAATACTAATCTCAGATAAAATAGACTTTAAAACAAAATCCACCATAAAAGACAAAGAAGAACACTATATAATGATTAAGGAGATGATCCATCATGAAGATGTAACCATAATAAACATCTACACACCCAATGACAGGGCTCCAAAATACATAAAACAAACTCTAACAGCACTAAAAAGAGAAACTGACAGTTCCGCAATAATAGTAGGAGACTTCAACACACCACTCTTGGTAAAGGATAGAACATCTAAAAAGAAAGTCAGCAAAGATACAGAAGACCTAAAGGGCACAATTGGCCAACTTGACCTCACAGACATATATAGAACACTCCACTCTACAGCTGCAAAGTACACATTCTTTTCCGGTGCACATGGAACGTTCTCCAGAATAGACCACATCTTAGGCCACAGAGCAATCCTCAACAAGATCCAAAACGTTGAGATAATACAAAGTATCTTCTCCGACCACAATGCCATCAAGGTAGAAATTAACAACAGAAAGAGCAAGAAAAAAAATCAATTACATGGAAACTGAATAACACCCTGCTTACAAACTACTGGGTAATAGAAGAAATCAGGGATGGAATCAAAAAATTTCTAGAATCAAACGAGAATGAAAACACATCATACCAAAACCTTTGGGACACAGCAAAGGCAGTCCTCAGAGGACAATTTATAGCAATAGATGCACACATCAAAAAAGAAGGGACAAAATCAAAATATCAACTACACAACTCAAACAAATAGAAAGAGAACAGAAAAAAAAAAAAGCACACAGCCACCAGAAGAAAGGAAATAATAAAGATCAGAGCAGAAACAAATGAAATAGAGAATAGAAAGAATCAACAAAACCAAAAGTTGGTTCTTTGAAAGAATCAACCAAATCGACAAACCACTGGCCAGACTGACAAAAGAAAAACAGGGAAGGACGCAAATAACCCAAATAAGAAATGAAACGGGGGACATTACAACAGATGCAACTGAAATAAAAAGGATCATAACAGAGTATTATGAAAAACTATACTCCCACAGATTTTAAAACCTAGAGGAAATGGATAAATTTATAGAAACACACTACCTCTCAACAACAACAAAAAAGCCCTGGCCCAGATGGCTTCACTGGAGAATTCTACCAAACATTCAAGAAGAGCTTGTACCTGTACTCTCAAGCTATTTCAGAACATAGAAAAGGAAGCAACACTTCGAAATTCATTCTATGAAGCCGGCATGACCCTGATACCAAAACCAGGCAAAGACACCACAAAAAAAGAAAATTACAGACCAATATCTCATCAATATAGATGCAAAAATTCTCAACAAAATTCTAGCCAATAGAATTCAGCATCATATCAAAAAAATAATACACCACAACCAAATAGGATTCATACCAGGTATGCAAGGATGGTTCAACATTAGAAAAATCAATCAACGTAATTCACCACATAAATAAAAGGAAAGAAAAGAACCACATGATCATCTCAACTGATGCAGAAAAGGCATTTGACAAAGTCCAATGCCCATTCCTGATAAAAACTCTCAATAAAATAGGTATAGAAGGGAAATTTCTCAACATAATGAAGGGCATCTATGCAAAACAAACAGCCAACATCATTCTTAATGGAGAGAGGCTGAAAACATTCCCCTTGAGAACAAGAACAAGACAAGGATGCCCTTTATCACCACTCCTATTTAACATTGTGCTGGAAGTTCTAGCTAGAGCAATAAGGCAAGAAAAAGAAAGAAAGGGCATCCAAATCGGTAATAAAGAAGTTAAATTGTCCCTGTCTGTGGATGATATGATACTATACATAGAAAACCCTAAAGACTCCACGAAAAAACTACTGGAACTAATAGAAAGATTCAGCAGAGTAACAGGATACAAGATAAACACACAAAAATCAGTTGGATTCCTATACACCAATAAAGAGAATGATGAAAAGGAAATCAGGAAAACAATACTACTTATAATAGCCCTAAAAAAATAAAATACTTAGGAATAAATCTAACCAGGGATGTACAAAACCCTACGGCAAGAAACCCAAAGGGATCTACATAAATGGAAAAACATACCATGCTCATGGATAGGTAGACTCAATATTGTGAAAATGACAATTCTATCCAGAGCAATTTACAAATACAATGCAATTCCGATCCAAATACCAACAACATTCTTTAAAGAGATGGAAAAACTAATAATTAACTTTGTATGGAAAGGAAAGAATCCCCGTATAATTACAGCACTACTGAAGAAGAATAATAAAGTTGGAGGACTCACACTACCTGACCTTAGAACCTACTATACAGCTACAGTAGTCAAAACCGCCTGGCACTGGTACAACGACAGATACATTGACCAATGGAATGGAATTGAGAACCCAGATGTAAATCCATCCACCTACAGTCACCTGATCTTCAACAAGGGCCCAAAGTCCAGCAAATGGGGAAAAGACAGTCTTTTTAACAAACAGTGCTGGCAAAACTGGATGTCCATCTGCAAAAAAATGAAACAGGACCCATACCTCACACCATATACAAAAACTAATTCAAAATGGATCAAAGACCTAAATATAAAGCCAAAAACTATAAAGTTCATAGAAGAAAAAATACGATCAATGCTAGGGGCCCTAATACACGGCATTAACAGGATACAAACCATAACTATCAACACACAAACTCCAGAAGATAAGCTAGATAACTGGGATCTTCTAAAAATCGAACACCTATGCTCTTCAAAAGACTTCACCAAAAGAGTGAAAGGAAAACCTACAGACTGGGAAAAAAATTTTGGGCATTACAAGTCAGACAAAGGTCTAATTTTATAATCTACAAGAAAATCCAACACCTCTACAACAAAAAGACAAATAATCCTATTAAAAAATGGGCAAACGAAATGAACAAACACTTCACCAAAGAAGACATTCAAGTAGCCAACAGACACATGAGGAAATGCTCCCGATCACTAGCCATTAGAGAAATGCAAATTAAAACCACAAGAGATACCATCTCACCCCAGCATTACTGGCACGAATCAAAAACACTGGAAATAACAAATGTTGGAGAGGCTGCAGGGAGATTGAACACTTATGCACTGCTGGTGGGAATGCATAATGATACAACCATTTTGGAAACTGATATGGTGCTTCCTCAGAAAGCTAGAAATAGAAATACCACACGATCCAGCAATCCCATTTCTAGGAATATATCCTAGCGAAATAAGAGCCATCTCACGAATAGACATATGCACACCCATGTTCATTGCAGCATTGTTCACAATAGCAAAAAGATGGAAACAACCTAGATGCCCATCAACAGATAAATGGATAAACAAACTACGGTACATACACACAATGGAGTATTATGCAATGATAAAGAACAATGATGAATCTGTGAAACACCTCCTAACATGGATGAAACTAGAGGACATTATGCTAAGTGAAATAAGTCAATCACAAAAAGACAAATATTGTATGAGACCTCTATTGTAAAAACTCATGAAAAAGTTTATACACAAAAAGTAACAATCTTTGTTGGTTACGAGGGATAGGAGGGGTGGGGTGGGGAAATAGTAAATAGGCAATAGATAAGTGATATCTTGGATGAAGGGTGAGACAGTACACAATACTGGGGAAACCAGCACAGCTTGTACAAGGAAAGGTCATGGAAGCCGCATAGACACACCCAAACTCCCTGAGGGACTGAATTGCTGGGCTGAGGGCTGTGGGGACCATGGTCTCAGGGAACATCTAGCTCAATTGGCATAACACAGTTTATAAAGACGATGTTCTACATTCTACCTTGGTGAGTAGCGTTTGGGGTCTTAAAAGCCTGTGAGTGGCCATCTAAGATATTCCACTGGTCTCACCCCTTCGGGAGCAAGGGAGAATGAAGAGAACAAGATACAAGGAAAAGATGAGTCCTAAGGACTACTGGACCACAGCTACCAAGGCCTCCACCAGACTGAGTCCAGTGCAGCTTGATGGTACCTGCCTACCACTACTGACTGCTCTGACCAGGATTACAACAGAGGGTTCTGGACAGAGCTGGAGAAGGATGTAGAACAAAATTCTAACTCACAAAAAAAAGACCAGATTTACTGGCCTAAAGAAGACTGGAGAAACCCCAAGAATATGGCCCCCAGACACCCTTTTAGCTCAGTGCGGAAGTCACTCTCAAAGTTCACCATTCAGCAGGGGATTGGACAGCTCCGCAAAAAAAAAAATGGGACTAATGAGGCACATCAGTCCAGGGACAAGGACTAGAAGGCAGAAGTGGTCAGGAAAGCTGGTGATAGGGAACCCAAGGTTGAGTAAGGACAGTGTTGACATGTAGTGGGGTTCTTAACCATTGTCATAGGGCAATATGTTTACTAACTGTTTACTAAGAAACTATTTTGTTCTGTAAACCTTCATCTAAAGTGAGAATAGCAGCATAATTGGAAGAACGTAATCGACATATCTGAATTGTACGTGTAGAAATTTTTGAAATGGTGTATCTTTGGCTATGTATATTTTCACAAAGAAAAAAAGGTCCTCCAAGGTCGAGAAGGGAGAGTGTTGACATGTCGTGGGGTTGTTAACCAATGTCATGAAACAATATGTGTACTGACAGTATAATGAGAAACTACTTGTTCTGTAAACCTTCACCTAAAATACAATAAAAAAAAAAAAAAACACTAGATGATCCATATATTATTCTTCTTGCAAAAGACTGGCTTTCCATTATAGGGAGTGGGGTGTAGCCGGGAGTGAAAGAGGATAAGGAGCAGATGGAAGTTGATAACAATGGATTGTGTTTTGCTGGAAACCCGAAGTCAATCCCAGGATTGAACAGTCCCTACAGCTAATCCTTGGAGTGGTTGGAAAGAGGGAGACAGCCACGGGCAATCTCTAGAAGCCACAACTGAACCTCACAAAAGCAGAGCATGCTATCTATCCCTCGCCCGGATGGAATACTATGCAGTGTTTAAAAATGATTCAGAGAATGACATAACAATGTTGAAAATACATTAAGTATTTTCCACAAATTGGGCACAAATGATAGCTGCATTCTGGTTATAACTATTACAAAAAAAGGATGCATAAAGGGGAAAAAACCTCTGGTGGGTAATATATCCAAATGCCAACAGTGGTCATACAGAAATAGTGTAATTGTGAATAGTTATTTTCTTCTTGCTATTATTCACTTTTTTGTTTGTTTTGCAACAAGGTCATATTACTTTCATCATTTTTTAAAAAATTTTCTTTTTATTGTACTTTAGGTGAAGGTTTTCAGAACAAAAATTTTCTCATTAAACAGTCAGTACACATAACTTTCATCATTTTTAAAAAAACAAAATGATTTACTGCCTGGAAATGGGATGTGTGTATTCATAGTCCACACAGGGAGGGAATCACAGGGAGGGAATCACAGGGAGGGCCCCAAGGGGACTTGTGATAGCTGGGCTAATGCTGATCCTTGTCCCTCCTCCCCTCTTTATTCCTGCTTAGCATCCATGTCCCAAAACCCAGATACCCAAGGGGAAAAAAATAAAATTTTTGTAAATGCCAGAAACATGAAATAAAACTATCCAAATTCATAAAATCAACAACATAAATTGAGAAATGCTCATCATGGCTCCATTTGTTTCCTCAAAGTACAAATTAATTGCCTTTCCAAGATAGAAAATGAAAACAAAGAAAAGACGTGCGCGCCACCTGGTGGGGAAATTTATCATTGTCATCTTGAGTTTCTTTCTCTCACCCAAATCATTCCAAACGCACACCGCGCAGCACCCAGGCATCATTATTTTTCCCCCTCCACCTCTTTTGGTAGTCTGGTGGCATAAACTACCCCCCACACTGAGCAGACCCCATCTCACCTTGGGGTGCTCCTCAGGTACGTGTTGCTTGGAGAACCTGGCCAGCTGCACAAGCTCAGGGATGACCTCCTTGACATCGTAGCTATTGGTGCAATTCACCAAGATGGTGGCCACCGAGTACAGGATGGTCTTGTCGCTGGACTAGAGGCATGGGGTAGGGGAGTGGGCAGGAAGGAATCTTTAGAGCAAACCTCTGCTTTCAAGATGGCTCACTCACATGGCTTGGTAAGTTGGGTTTAGGAAGCGTGTGGCTGGTGTAGCTACCTCTTGAAGGGGAAAAAAAAAGAAAACAGCACAAAAGGAGAGGAACCTGGTCCTGCTCATAAAGGGCAGGTAGAAATTTATTCTGAAGTCTCAAGAGAGGAGCCCTGGTGGGGCAGTGGTTAAGCACTCGGCTGCTAACCAAAAGAAGGGCAGTTCGAACCCCCCAGCTGGTCTTCGGGAGAAAGATGTGGCCATCTGCTTCCATAAAGATTTACAGTCTTGGAAACCCTATGGGGCAGTTCTTCTCTGTCCTGTAGGGTCACTATGAGTTGGAGTCAACTCGACAGCAATAGGTTTGTTTTGGGTTTACTCTCAAGACTGCGTATTCCCTGAAAGTATGACTAGAAGTCTCTGTTTCTTGCTTAAGGTCCCTGGGTGGCACAAGCAAGTTGTACTTGACTACTAACCTAAAGGTTGGCAGTTTAAACCCACCCAGCAGCATCACAGAAAAAGGCCTGGCAATCTACTTCCATAAAGATTACAGCCAAGAGAACCCTATGGAGCAGTTCTGCTCTGTAACACATGGAGTTGTTATGAGTCGGGATCAACTTGATGGCACTGGGTTTGGTTTTGGGGGTTTTTGGGTTCCTTGCTTTGCACCTCCTTCAAAATCTCAGTCCAATATGCTTTTCCTGTCCAACCAGGATGCAGATGGGGGTGGGAGCTGGGCATTCTCTGGTTTGGCCCTGGTGGAAACTTCCTCCCACACCCCCTTCTTTTACTGGTGGAAAAGAGAGTTGGCCCAGAAAAGGAAGGAGAGTGTGAGAAGCGGGGGAGCCCGGGAAAGGCTGGGCTTTCCTTCTTTGTCTCTCATACCTCACTTCTGAAGTCCCCCAGGAAAAAATACCGTCCTCCTGTTCATCCTCCCACTGCCTGGAAGGCATGAAGAGTTGTGAGTCCAGTTTACAGTTAGGTAAAATGAGGGCCAGAAAGAGGAAATGACCAATTCAGGTTTATACAGGGATATGGGGTAGAGTCAGGATGAGACTCAGCAGAAGGCCCTGTAGGCCTGGATCTAGAGGGAACAGTAGGCTTTCCCCGAGGTCAGGGGTCAGGGCCAGACTTGCCTTGGCCAGCTCAAACATGGCCTGCAGGGCAGGGATGTCCTGGACAAAGTCGTCCTTCACGTCAGCATCCAGCGTGAGATAGGCCAGGCCCTCCACCGCCCAGCGCCGGGTCCGGGTATCTATGGACACATTGCACAGCCACCTGGAAAGGGGAGGGAGGAGTGCTGGAGGAAGGATGCCAGCATTCAGGTCCAGAGAGTAAAGCGACTTCAGGGCAGTGGACAGCAGGTGAGGAGCTTTTCATGATCTAGAGTCCACTACAGTACCCTAGTGATGCCCACAAGGAAGCCAAGGAGGAGATGCCATCCCCGAGGATACACAACCCGCTTACTTGCGACACTGTTTGGCCAGCTTCTCTGTTGACCCTTCAGCAAATTGCCTGAGACCATAGTCTGTGCCGCCCGCAGAGCCAAGCTTACAGAGTCCCTGCAGAGGTGGGAAGACAGAGGACACTTGCAGGATCAGACACTAGGCTTAGGGAAAAGACCTGTTCACATGGGTCCCTGTTGCCAGAATACCTTGCCCCTTTTTCTTTGCCTGGATAAGCCTCTAGGTTTGATACAAAACCCAGCTCAGGCAGTACCTCTTCTGAGATGCCCTACCTGATCTTTCCAGATTATTAGGGCTGACGCCCACAGAGCTGGAGGTCTTTACCCTGCCTTCCTTCCTCCACTATTTAGACCCCATGGATGTTTTGTTTCTGCCATTTTTAAAAGCCAGCACAAGATAATGTCAACCACATCCAAAATGGCACAAAAACTGGCAGAGAAATCAGATCCTGTGGATAACAAATTTAGATGTGCAAAATGTTAACCAAGAAAAACTGGACTCTTGTTGGGAAAAAAATTTCTTCCACGAGAGAAAACTCACCAGGGCAGAAGCTAAAATTAGTTTTAAAAAATTCAGATGAACAAAAAAATGAATCAATGACTCAAATGTTTAATGTTTACAAGAAAAAGGAAAGATCGATAAAATAATTTCAGGAAAATTAAAATGGAAGCAGGCTTAACCATGCTATAGCCCAACCCACTGCTGTCGAGTTGATTCCAACTCAAAGCGACCCTATAGGACAGGGTAGAACTGCCCCGTAGGGTTTCCAAGGAGCACCTGATGGATTTGAACTGCCGACCTTTTGGTTAGCAGCTGAGCTCTTAACCACTACATCACCAGGGTTTCCTATATAGAAACTGATTAAAGAAATAAACTGACCTTTTGAAGTTTGCTCCGAAAATACTTTCTGGACAAAAGTCCATCTGTGCTGGTGTTGTTCCCAAGCACAGAGGTGGATGTACTCTGCTTAAACAGCAGGGTCCACCTTTCTGAACTGACGTTCTCACAGCCCCCTGTACGCCTCCCGTGGTAGAACTTATCACCCTATTCCGAGGGGCTCATGGATGACTCTGTGTGCCCCTTAGAACATGCGCTCCCCAAGATTAGGAGACACGTCTCATTCACCCTGGTGCCCCTAGTGCCTGGCATGGTGCCTAGCACTGGGGAAGTGGGTAGTACTGAGCCCACTCACCACCAGCGTGCGGATCTTGATTTTCTCATCTTTAGTGGTCTTGTAGATCTCCTTGAGCAGCGACACGCCATTGGTGATGATGAAACTGGCGCGGCTGAGCTTGGTGGAGGCGTGGATGAGGGCCTCCACAGCCACCAGCTGGTCCTGCTCACGCTCCGAGCCACACAGTGCCACCATCATCTCCATCACACCTTTCAGCCCCAGCAGCTGGTTGCCCAAGTCGAAGGGGCCCTGCAGGATCCCTGACACTGTCTGGATGGCACTCACATTCTTGTCCATGTCCTGGGGGTCAAACTTGCCCCTGAAACAGAGGAAAAGGGTGGTCAAGAGAACTGGCCCAGTGGAGTGGAAAGGGTGTAGAATTTGGAGGCAGACAGATGTGGATTTGCATCCAGGCTGCATCATTCATGTCCTGTGTGACCTCGGGCAATTCACTGAACCTCTCTGAGCCTCAGCTTCTTGATCTGTAAACTGAGGATAGTACTACTAAGTCTTAGTATTGTAGTGAGGATTAAATAACATAAAAGACATGTCATAGGCTGGGTCCCCAGGAAGCACACTTTGAGATGGAGATTCACATGCAGGAAGTTTGTTAGGGAGAACTCTTGGGATCAACACCTGTTGGGGAAGGATAAGAAGGCAGGCCTGGGGAGAGGGAGGCATTGGGCTGCAATACAGTCAACACAAAGCTTCAGCCTGCACAGAGTTCTGGAGCTGGGACACCCTTTAGAGCTGTCCCTAGTTGGGGCAAGGGACAAGTTATTGGATGCCAGCTGCCCTGGGAAAAGTGAGGTGGCTCTCCTCAGCTGAGGCAAGTCCAATAGAGAGGTGACAGCTGAGAGCTGTTATCTGACAACCTTCCCAGCAGCTGGGGGCATAAACCCTTCAGTCCTGAAAGAGGTCTGGTAGGCGACACAGCATCCACAACGACATGAAAGGGCCTAGCATGGTGCCTGGCAGCTCTTACAACGTGGCTGGGGAGAGTCACTCCCCTGTCTGGGCTCAGTTCCCTCCCCTGCCCACTGAGAGTGCAGGCAGTGGCAACACTAGAGTTGGTGTCACCCAGTGCAGTAACTCATGGTGTCACCTCCATGCTAATTACCACAAAATTGTAGCTAAAATACCAGAAAATTTGACAAAATCAGCGACTATAAAAACAACGGCAGCAACAAAAACAACAGCGCGTGCTTGTACAGAAAGGAAAGACAGAGTAAAGGCAGTGTCTCCACCCACCTAAGACTCACCTAGGGTGCTTTTTAAACATGAAGCTTCCTTAGCCACACCCCAGACTGCTGAGTTATAAAAGAGGGGTTCCCTGGAATTGGGATAAGCTCCCCCGGTGATTCTTATGCACAATAAAATATGAGAATTATTGGAATAAAGGGTTAAAAGACCACGCAGCAGTGGGAAAAGAAAGGAGAAGACACATTAAGATAAACAGAGACCCAGAGAGAGCATCTGAGGCACACTGATGATGGAGCGGCAAAGAGAAGACCCAGGAATTCGGGCTGCTGAGGGCCTGATCCCCTGTCTACTCTCTGCAAGGCCACCCAGTTCTTAAAGTCTTGACAGATCCAGGTCTCCCTCCTTGACAAGTTGACGTCTATTCCTTTCAACCACAGGAATCTGGGGTAGGCTTAAAATATGTCCAAAAATTATTTGACACTCTTCCCTTCAAAAAGTGACCCAATCCTCTCCCCTTGAATGTAGGCTGGACTTAGTGACTTGCTTCTAATTCACAGAATGCAGTGGAAGCAATGGTGTGTAACTTCTGAGGCTAGGTGACAGAACACATTGTTGCTTCTGCCTTCTCTCTCTTGGGCTGCTCACTCTAAGGGAAGCCAGCTGCCATGAGGTGAGGACACTTAAGCAGTCTGTGGAGAGATCCACATGGTGGAGAGCTGAGGCCTCCTACTAACAGCCTTATGAGTGAGCCATCCTTTGGAGAGGGAGGAGCTGAGGCCTCCCACCAACAGCCATATCCTAACCTCCGATACCTGTGAGTGAGCCATCCTGTGGAAAGGTCCACGTTGGGAGGAACTGAGGCCTCCTGCCAACATCCAGCAACAGTGTGCCAGCCATGTAAGTGAGCCATCTTGGGAGCAGATCTTCCAGCCCCCAATTAAACCTTCAGATGACTATAGCCCCAGCTGAGAGCTTGATTGCAACCTCCTGAAAGACCCCAAGTCTATACTACCCAGCTAAGCCACTCCCAAACTCCTATCCCACTATGAGATAATAAATTATTATTGTTGTTTTAAGCTGCTAAATTTTGGGATAATTTGTTACATACCCACAGATAACTAATACAGAGCCCAGCCCCAGGCCTCCAGGGAACTCACGTGATGTACTCCTCACAGATCTTGCGGAAGTGATCACGCTCAGGGTCGCAGCGCAGGTCATCGTAGAGCTTGTTGATGAGGACAGAGGCAAGCATGCGGGTGTTGTCGGTCAGGGGCAGGCAGGACGGCAGATCTGGAACTTGGCCCACCACCTTCAAGATCTTCCTCAGGCCTGCAGGATAAACAGCAGCAAATATAAGATTCCGGCTGGGCTTTGTCTTCGTAAACACGTGCCTTCACTCAGTAATGTCTTGTCTCCAGCCCTCTGTTTAGGAAACAGTCCATTCATAGTGAAGAGTACTGGACTGGGGCCAAGAGACCCAGGTTCTACACCTGACTCTGCCCCTACCTCGTCACGTACCCTTGCACAATTCGCCTTCCTCTCTGGGCTTCTATTTTCACATTTACAAAATCAAAACTAGTTGATCTCAAAGGACTCAACAAAGGTGACATTCTGTGGGTTGACGCACATTCTTTTTCAAATACTATTTTATATTTGCTTTTCCCCTTGGCATTAGTTTCCTTACTTGAAAATGGGAATTCTACTACCTACCTTACAGAGTTTGAGGAGTTAATGAGGTAATGTATGGGAAGTGCTTAGGGCCAATCCAGACACATTCCTATCACTCAATAAATATTAGCTATTGCGATTTACTATTATTATTATCCCTTCCTTTCTCTTCTGTTGAAGAATTTTCATTGGTTTCCTATTACCCATCAGGATAATTCAATGGTCATGTATTTGTTAAGTAAACGAATGAGTGAGTGAATAAATAAAGGAGCACCTTCTAGGCACTTCTAGGCCACCAAAATGAAAAACACAGCCCTGACCCAAAATAACTCACAGTGCAATAGGGAAGACAGACATATAAAATTACAATAGGTGTGATAAATGTAGAGTGATAATACCGCACATGGGGTGAGTCACTTGGATAAAATAAGAGCTGTGATTTATTTTGAGTACTTAGGAGAGATTTATACATGTTACTGTATTTAATCCTAGCAATAACCTATAGTTAGGAATCATTACTCTCATTTTGCAGGCACAGGATTAAACCAAGACTTGGAGAAGTCAAATAAGTTGCTCATAGTCACGCGGCTGGCAAGTGACATAGTGAGGACATTCTCCCAGTAATGTCCGAGTTATTACTCAGGTGATGTTAACTGTGATGCTATGCTGCCTCTGGGGCAGCAGACAGCTTGATTTCAGAGCCAGGTTTTAGAGGTGGGTAGGTCCCACATCTGCCTCTGACGTGCTGGGTGACCTTGGGCAAGTCCCTCTGGGCCTCAATGTCTCTGTTTGTAAAGTGGGGGAGGGGTTGCTTTGGAAGCTTTGAGCCCCTCCAGCTCTGACATTCCAAGTCCTGTGCCTCATCTCCTCTCCACTCAGCACACAGAAAACCCAAAGTCTTTCATAATTAGTTGAGGTTGGCCAGACCTCAGGCAGAACAGGTAAGTGGCGGTGGGGGGGATATTCTAGGTAAACACTTGGGAGGCATGAAACTGGGTGTTAAGAGGCAATTAGAAGTGCTTGGTAGGGCTGGAGAGTAATAAGAAGGGCCGATGAGCCAGTCCAAACTCCAAGCCTGGCTCTCAAAGGCCTCCATCAAATGCACCTGCTCTACCCCCATCACCTCCCCAGTCTCATCTCCTACTCTTCCCTTCCATTCCGACCCCACACCTTTGAGCATCTCATTGCTTTTCTGACGGAACACTCTAGACCTCCTCCTTGACAGTCCTTGTCCCTCTCCTAATCCAAAAGCTCACTTCAGGCTTGACATCCTGATCACCCCCCTTCCCAAGCCTCCCAGCCTAGTTTGTACTGGTATAATCCTTCAACATTGCAGCATTTTATTTGTATACCAGGATTTTAAAATCCACATTATTTTTACCACAGTGCTATTCATTTGGTGCCCTTAAACAAAGGCACAGAATAACAAATATTGCTCCCCACTCCTCCCCATCCCATAAACCATATGGTTGGCCCTAGATCCTAGTGCAGAGAGAAGAGCTGCACTATAGATGCTCAGCCTTCTTGATATACTCGGAGGAGTCAGGGCCAAGAAAAAAAGGAAGGGGGATGGGAGAGATCTTTAAGCACTAGACTCATTTGCTAAAAGTCTAAATACTTGTACATACACTTTGCTGAGCCCTGTGAAAACCAAACAAGGGGAGTGCAGTTAGCAAAACATAAGATATTCCAAGCTGGTAAGGGCTGATTTAAATCTTTTAGAACAAGGTATCGTCTACATATCATAAAACACATGGGAGAATCCATCAGAGCTGATTTTAAAATCACAGGTATGATTCCTGAACAATTAAAGAAGCTGATTCAGCAGAAGGGGAAAACCCTGGAGTTAACCAGGTGAGTGGGTATCTTCTAGAACATTTTTGGTGTGCTTTGTATGAAGTATACTTGATGCTATTCTCCCCCTTCAGTAAGGCCTGTGAAATATTTTGCCAGCTGTGAGACATCAGGAATGTCGCCCCCATACTTGGTGAAGGAGTCCTGCACGGTTTTTGCCGTGATTTGTTAGGTAACTCCACTCACGTGTTTTTGGGTGTGTTTTGACACTTTCTGGGTGTGTTCAGGTTCTGAATTCACAGCCTTGACCTACATCAGCCCAATAACAGATCCTAATATGTAAATGTATTTTCCTGCCTTTTCAGTCTGGACTGAAGTCTCCTCCCAGACAGGTACCCTGGTGCACACTCAAAAAGCTGGAGTAAGCCCCAAACCCTCCCACCTGCTCACCGTTATCCACCACAAAGATGGTGCGCGAGTTGTCGCGAATGGCGAGGTCTTTCCTGGGAATATTCTTATTGAGCAGATTCAGGGCCTGATCCCTGCCCTGGCCAGACACCTTCTTACTGGCCAGCATGTCCAGCAGGTGGCTTGTGATCAGCTTCAGGTCCTTCTTGGAGTCTGAGTAATGAGAAGACAAAGGTAAAGAACGAGTAGCAGGGAACCTCAGATAGATAGGAATGGCTGAGGCTTCTAGAAGGACTCTGGAAATATTGAATCCACTGCTTCCTAGATATTTCAATTTCCTGACAGCATACAGTGTCCCCCACCCCACCCAAACCCCAAAAAGGGAGAGAAATCCATAGATAACATCCTAAAGGGTCCTCTAGCCACCTCTTGTACACTGACTTCTACAGTAGGCCATTTCTTCCTTGAATAGCTCTGATTCTTAGAAAGTTCTTTCCTTCCCAGGCAATGATTGGCAGGAATCCAGGGACACTTTATGCAGCTTTTAATACACTGACTTAATAAAATGTTTTCCCGAAAGGAAATTCATCTTCCTTACAGATATTTTACTTCCCATAGACTCAGGCATGCTGGGGGCCTGATTCAGACTCTTTGCCTACAGCACCAGGACTTCCCTGCCCACAGGTGGATCTTAATAGGCAAGTGTCTTTTCCTGTTTTTGCCCTGTCTGACCTCCCTGAGACATGGAGATTTTTACTCTCATCCTAGATTGGAGCCCAAAGGTAGACAGGCAGAAAAGTAAAGGAGCTTCAAACCATGTCAGATAAATAGCAGATGAAAGGATGGGGTCATATAACCTAGGGAAGGAAAAGACGTAAGTAGACATGGTAACTTGTTTCCAAATAAATAAAGGTATGTCATTAGGATGAGATAATAGACTGGGGCCATGGGTGGGTGAAAGCTATAAGGAGATACATTTGAAATAATTTATTTGTTTGTATATTTATTTATTTACTTGCAGATGTCCAACATTCACATCTCCCAAGAAAGTTGTGGAAGACTATACATTGATGGCCCTCAATGAACCACATTTCTCAGTATTCACGCTCTTGGATAGCCCCCTCCTACAACGGCCCTTGGTTGATCATGTAACTTGCTTTGGCCAGTGGGACATTAGCAAGTGTGACACAACCAGAAGCTTAAAAAGCACTTGCACACTAGGGCTTGTCCTTTTAGAAACCTGTCACCATGTTATATAGAAACACAAGTTAGCCACCAGAGAGGCCACAAGGAAAAACACCAAGGTTCCCCGGTCAACATATCTAGCTAACCACCAGCCGTGCAAGTAAGAATCTTGGACCTTCCAACCATTCTAGCTGCCATCTGACCATGCTTGCATGAGGGAGCCCAGGCAAGACTGGCAGAACCTACAGAATTTTGAGAGATAATAAATGGTTGTTGCTTTAAGCCAGTAAGTTTTAGGGTGATTTCTTACATACAATGGATAACTGAAACGGAAGTTAGATATTTCTGCTAGACATTTATTCTGGAGGCATTCAAACAAAGGCAGAGCAATTATTTGTCCATGAATGTGGGTGGAAGAGACCCACGGATTGATTGAGAAATTGGATCAGAATCCCTCTAAAGTCCCTTCTAATGCTGAGATGCTACGGTGGAGAACCAGAAGCTCAGAAAAGGAAAGTGACTTGCTCACCATTACAATAGTGAGTCAGAGCCATACTAAGAAATCCAGGTCTCAAGGTTAATATTAAATTACAAAGAACTCTTATAAATCAATAAGAAAAACATCATTATGCCCACAGGAAAATAGATAACAACATGAATTAGCCATTCAAAGACAAGGAAATCCAAATGGCTAATAATGAAAAATGGTCAATCTCACTAGTAATTTTTAAAAATTCAAACAAGGAAAATATCTTTCAGAATGATATTATTCAAATCTAGTGAGAGCATGATGATACAGGGACTCTCATCGGCTGCTGGAGAGAGTACAAATTGATGTATCCTCTGAGAAAAGAATTTGAAAGTATGATGGAGAAAGAAACTACCGTAAGTATATTCATAGCCTCTGACCTAGCACTCTCGATGCTAGGAATCTGTTCCAAGGAAATAATTAGAAAAGCAAACGTAGGTTTATGTAAAGAATGGCTAATAACATGTTTTTTATATGCATGTAAAACTGGAAACCATCTAAATCTCCAATAATACAGAACTGGTTAATGAATCATGATATGTCCACACGATGAAATATTATGTAGATTATTTAAAATCAAGTTTTCTGTGAGTAAACCTGCCTTCTGTGACCCTTCCAACCAGAGGAAGAACTTCTAAAATGAGGCTCAGGACCTAGATTTGCAGAAAGAGGCATGAGTCCATGTATGCATACACGTATGAACGAAATAAACATAAAATTAATCATTATTTAAGACAAAATAAATCTTTTTAAGAATATTAAATGGTATACAATACTGAAATATAATGTTCAGTAAAGAAATAAACGAAAGGATGCAAAACTATCCACAGTAGAATTCCACTTTTGTTAACTCTGTGTATATGGACAGATAGAAAAAAGACTGGAAAAGTACACATGGCAGTGTTATGGTGGTTATCTGAAAGGAGTGATTACAGGAATTTTTTTCATCTTCACATATTTCTATATTTTCCCAAATGTATCCAGTAAACATCTGCTACTTTTATAATGAGAAAATAAATAGGTTGTAAGAATAAAACCAGGCCACCTCCACTTACTGGAAGTGCTCAGTCTGAGGTGGTAACTGACTCTCCCTTTACCCCACCATCTTGAACCAAAACTAAAGACTGTCTCCTACCCAAAACCAGGGCCTCCTCCTTCCCTCGATGCTGTCGCTTGTCCTCCCCAGACAGGGAGTCAATGATGGACTGGAGCAGGTTGCAAACAGCCAGAGACATCTCCTCATTTTCCACGGCCATGAGACTACAGATTCGGTCTAGCCGGACTGCGTGGAGAATCACCGTGGCCTAGACCCCAGCAAGAACAACAGTCAGCTCCCCTGCTCCTCCCTTCCGGCTACCAGCAGGCTAGGAGGTGGATGATAACTGTCCCCGCCCCACGCCATGCAGTAGTGAAATAAGCCCAGGCAGCCAATGCCTCTCTTGGAGCCCATGGTTTGGGAAGACCCTTGGCAAAGCCACGCCCCCTTCCAGAAGTCTAGAGCTGCGCTGTTCATTAGTGCAGCCACTCGCAACATGGGGCTGTTGAGCACTTGCAATATGGGGAGTCCAAACTGAGATGTACCTGAAGTATAAAATACACACGGGATTTTGAAGACTTAGTATGACAAGATGATCCCTAGGTAGCATAGACAGTTTGCACTGGACTAGAGGTTGGCTGTTCAAACCCACCCAAACGTACTGAGGAAGAAAAGCCCTGGCGATCTCCTTCAGTTAAGATTATACCTGAGAAAGTCCTATGGAGCAGCTCTACTTTGTACCCTACGGGGTCACCATGAATCGGAATTGACTCAACAGCAACTAACAACAACAACACTATGACAAAAAAGAACATGAAAAGGGAGAGTGACGAGAACAGGACACAAGGGAAAGATCAGTCCAAAGGACTAACTGTCCACAGCTACCAAGGCCTCCACCAGACTGAGTCCAGTACATCTAGATGGTGCCCGGCTACCACCACTGACTGCTCTGACCAGGATCACAACAGAGGGTTCTGGACAGAGCTGGAGAAGGATGTAGAACAAAATTCTAACTCACAAAAAAAAGACCAGATTTACTGGCCTAAAGAAGACTGGAGAAACCCCAAGAGTATGGCCCCCAGACACCCTTTTAGCTCAGTGGTGAAGTCACTTCTGAGGTTCACCGTTCAGCCAGGGAGTGGACAGCCCCATAAAACCAAATGGGACTAATGAGGCACAGCAGTCCAAGGTCAAGGACTAGAAGGCAGGAGGGAACAGGAAAGCTGGTGATAGGGAACCCAAGGTTGAGTAAGGATAGTGTTGATATGTTGTGAGGTTGCTAACCGTTGTGGTAGGGCAACATGTACTAACTATTTAATGAGAAACTATTTTGTTCTGTAAACCTTCATCTAAAGTGAGAATAGCAGCACAGCTGGAAGAGCGTAGTTGATGTCACTGAACTGTGCATGTAGAAATTTTTGAAATGGTGTATCTTTGGCTATGTATATTTTCACAAAAAAAAAAAAGGTCAAGAAGGGAGAGGGTTGACGTGTTGTTGGGTTGTTAACCAACGTCATAAAACAATATGTGTACTACTGTTTCATGAGAAACTATTTGTTCTGTAAACCTTCACCTGAAGTACAATAAAAAGAAGTATAAAAAAAAAAGAACATAAAATATCTCAGTAGTAATTTTTATATTGATTAGATGTTGAAACAATTTTTTTTATATCTTGAGTTAAATAAGATAAATTATTAAAATTAGTTTCACCTGTTCCTTTTTACTTTTTTAATGCAGTGGTTAAGAGCTACAGCTACTAACTAAAAAGTCAATGGTTCGAATCCACCAACCACTCCTTGGAAACCCAACTGGGGCAGTTCTACTCTGTCCTACAGGGTCACTATGAGTCAGAATCAACTAGATGGCAACAGGTTATAAGAAATTTAAAATTACACATGTGGTTTACATTATAGTTCTATTGCACAGCGCTGGCTCCTCCCTCTCAATCGTGGGTATTCCTCCCCCACCAACCCCCTCACACAAAAAAAAACAAACCCGTTGCCATCAAGTATATCCCGACTCATAGGGAATCTACAGGACAGAACAGAACTGCCCTATAAGGTTTCCAAGGAGCAGCTGGTGGATTCTAACTGCTGACCTTTTGGTTAGGAACCAAGTTCTTAACCACTGCGCCAACAGGGCCACCAATCTGAGAGTAGACAAAGAGGGGCATCTTCACTGTCCAGAGAGATCAGTGTCCCCTCCCTCATCCTAACCACCCTTGCCTCCCTTTGTCATAGTCTTTGCCTTCAGCTCTGGCTTATAAAACACTTTCAATAATCTTACCTTTCCTTCAAAACAAAAAAACTCACTGCCGTAACGACCCTACAGGACAGCGAAGAACTGCCCCCATAGGGCTTCCAAGGCTGTAATCTTTACAGAAGCAGACTGCTACATCTTTCTACCACAGAGCGGCTGATGAGTTTGAACTGTCGACCTTTTGGTTAGCAGCCGAGGGCTTTAACCACTGCGTCACTAGGGCTCCTTTACCTTTGCTTAGTTAGACTCACTTCCCGTTCAAAGGAAAAGGAGGGGCACACTCTCTGTTGAATCCAGAGCCACACAACCAAGGTTGGGGGGACACTCTAGACTGCGCATCACAGCCCTGCCCACGTGTCATCCTCCAGATCCTTGGATGGGCAGCCATCCCACACCAAGCACCTCCATACCAGGCCCGCACCCTAGATCGGTGGCCAGTGCACATGCCCGACAGGGTCCGCACTGCAGCCAGCACCAGCTCAGGCCTCTGAGTGTCCAGGAGCTGCAGCAGCAGGGCCACTCCGTTGTTTTGGAAGATCTTCTCGGCGCCCGCATCCTCACGGCCCAGGACAATGAGGTTGTTGGTGGCCTGAAGGAGGGAGGAGACAAAGGGGGTCTTAGGGGAGGTATGGCTGCCAAGACCTTGGCCCTGGGCCAAGTACAAGGGCTGTTCCAAGGGTGGGGTCTTTCAAACATCTTCAAATCTGTTGAATTTATAATCCTACTCCTAGAAGCTTAGCCCAAGCATGTAATTCAAAAGAGGAAACAAAGTAACTTGCATAAAGATCAACTTGATGAAATATATTACAGCCATTAAAGTCGTAAATAGGAAGACTACAGAACAGGTTGGAAAAAAATTGGTAAGCAGAATCAGAACTGTATGTTCACTTGGATTGTGTTTATGTTAAAATAAAACTGTATTTGTGCTTATGGATAAGGACTACAAAAAAAGTAGAGAAATGAAGAAGGTTTAGGTAGAGAATTATTTTTCCTTTTAAAATTTTCCTTTAGGAGTTCTGTAGGATGGTTTTGAGCCCTGGTGGTGCAGTGGTTTGGCTGCTAACGAAAAGGTCCACAGTTTGAATCCACTAGCTGCTCCTTGGAAACCCTATAGGGTAGTTCTACCCCGTCCAACAGGGCCGCTATAAGTTGGAATAGAGGCGTCGGCAATGAGTTATGGGTGTAGGATGGTTTTGTCATTGTATGTTCATTGGTTTACCTGTTCAGGGTAACCTGAAGTCAGGGTTCTCAGGCAAGTGGAGGGTGGTGGAGAGAGAGAGAATTGGATGAGACTAGAAATCCCTGGGTTTGAGTTCTGGCTCTGCTATGTGCTAGCTGTGTGACGTTGGGGAAGTCACAGCACCTCTCTGGGCCCCAGATTCCTCATCTGTAAAATTAGGCTGCTGAGCTAGGTTCCTAAGTACCCCCCCCCCCACACTAAAGTTTTCCACTTGAGGATACATGTACATTAAATGTCCCCCCCTGCCCCCCCCGATCTAGAGCAGGAGGCAGCAAGCAGGACCTGAGAATTGAGGGGCCTAGGGGAAGAATTCGTGGGGCAGGAGGAGATGAACGAGGTGGGAAAACAGATGGGAGAGAATTCCAGGACCAGAAGTATCATCACTCTCCCTCAGTCAGGGGTTTTATATTTTTCAAAGCACTTTCATGTATAACACCTCATTAAGTCCCCACAAGAGTTTGTTATGGAAAATATTTGCATATTATATGGATTTATTGGCCATAAAACCAATAAAAATTCCCAGGCATTGCTTGTCAAGTTCTTGTAAATGTGAAACACTCAAATGTTTAATTTTCTTTCCTCTGGAGAGAGACTAGAAGGGAACATAAAAAAATGAAACAAATTTGGTTAACAGGATGATAATATGAGTAAATAGTCTAATATTTCAAAATGACTTTTTGTGATTTTTTAAATGGAGTAAAACATTATCTTAACACGTCATTGTTTTCTCAGGGTTGGGACTAGGGTAAGGCCGGTGAGGCACTCATCTTGGGTGCAAAATTTAAGGGGATGCCCAAAACTCAATAATTGAGGTAAATAACATTTAACCCAATATTTTAAAAAAATCAAAATTAATGCAAAAAAATCCATAATGAACAAAACATCAAAAGTTTAAATAAAGATAGAAACGAACCCTACACTTCGATGACTGACCTCACTTGACTCACCCTAATCTCGGCCCTTTCTTAAGAGTTTACTGCTTTGTTTTCTAACCTGCTAACTTTTAGCCAATTTTCCTCCTTGATTTTCAAGGACACCCCTCCCCCTGTGTCCCTACCCCGTGGGGACGTTACTGTCCTGAGACTAGGGGTGGGGCCTGCAGGAGGAATACCTGGCTGACCCAGAGAGTGCCCTCTGCTGGTTGGCTGGCACTGTCCAGCTCTCAGCTCTCACCTTCTCCTGCTTCTCAGCCTCACTGTTCTCATCCAGGAGGATCTCAAACATCTTCTGTACCCTCAAGTCTGTGGAGAACTGCACACGGAGCTGAGGAGAGAGGAGGGGGTGGGGAGACAGGCAAGTATCCGCATCATTTCAGTCTGCTCCTCATAAAGTTCATCACAATAAATATTACAGTGTCTACTCTGGGCCCTGGCCATTCATTCATTCATTCGTTTAACAAGTGTTTACTGAAGAACTACCATGTGCCAAGCACTGTTCTAGAAACCGGGGATACAATGGTGAACAAAACCACGTCATTGCCCACAAAGCTTGCAGTCTAGTTACATGATCATCACAACAGTCTTGAAAGGGAAGAGATCATGACATCCGTTTTAGAGTCTAGTAAACAATTGTTGTAAGCTGCCATCAGGTTGGCCCTGACTCATGGTGAGCCTGTGCATAACTGAATGAAATGCATAGGGTTTTCATTGGCTGATTTTTGGAAGTAGACTTCCAGGCCTTTCTTCCTAGTCTATCTTAGTCTGGAAGTGCCACCAAAACCTGTTCAGCATCGTAGCAACACACAAGCCTCCACTGACAGACCGGTGGTGGCTGTGCGTGAAGTGCATTGGCAAGGAATTGAACCCAGTCTCCTTCATTGAAGGCGAAAATTCTGCTACTGAACCACCAATGTAGCAAATGTTTAAATACGGGCTAAAACAGAAGTATGTCTCCAGGATCAGAAACCTGAAGCAGCTTTTAAGCATCTGTTCAAGCAAATTAAAACCTTATGTTTGGATTTCTAGTCCCTCCCACTGCCCACTCCAACCCCAACGCTCTGAATCTCTCATGAAACCACCTGGCTGATCATCACTCCCCATCTCGCCAGTTCCTTCTGCACCTCCCACCGCTTGGTTCTGCCAGTCCTCACTCTCTATTCTTCCATCCTGGGGCTCATTTCCTTCCTTCCAGGGTCTCTCATTCTCCTGCCCCTTCTCGGATCGCTTGTTTATTGGTGTGTCCTCAGCCCTGAGTCTGGACTGTGAACAGTATGCTGTGGTCGCACCACGGGGCTACCCTAACACATGGGAGTTACTGAGTCTTGGAGCAAGGACCTGAGTGATCAATTACCCTCCTGCTCTTACAGAGGGGAGCTCGACACTCCAACGGGGAGCTCAGAATATTGGTAGCTGAGCCAGGCCTAGGGTGCAGGTTCTTCACCTCCCATTCAGGTTCTCCCCACCCCAATCCGTTTTCCTTGAAAAGATCTCATGTCCATCCTGGCTCCTGGCTCTCCTCTATCTCCCATCAATACTCCCCAATTTCTAGTTCTCATGCCTTTGTCTTCCTAGAAAGAGAGGAAGATCATGGTGCTGATGTACTAGATTACAGTTTAAAAAAAAAAAAAAAAGCCTCCATCTAGAATTTAAATGTAAAACACCTGAGTTCTAGTCCTGGCTGGCTTGTACCCTCAGATAAGCCTCTGCCCCTCTGATCATTCAGAGAGGTCCACCACTTGGCTGTCCTGGGGAACCTACCTGTGTGTCACCTGCTCTTTCTGTCTAAGAGTGTGGAGGTAGGGCTAGCCCTGCCCTGATATCCTGCTCCCCTACCCCATGGTCCCTGCTGGAATGGGTGGGGGTAAGCAAGGATTGGGGGAAGGGGGCCGGCTCACCGTTTCCTGGATGCTGGTGTTGAGCCTCCTCAGCGTCTCCTGGAAGTTCTGGTTCCTTGGCTCAAGGGTGGCACAGCGCTGCACATCCTTGAAGGCCTGGTCCAGCTTCCCCAGGTGCTCCAGGGCCTGGCATCGTCGATACAGGGCCTTGACGTCCGAGGAGTTGATGTCGATGGCTAGCGAGCGGAGATAGCAGGGCCTTAGGGGGCTGGGCTCCAAACCACCCGCCTCTACTCCCGCTGCCCCCAACTCCAGCAACCGTACTTTTGCCTGACTTCTGTGTTTTCCTTGGAGATTATTCACCCTCCCATGTGGGCTACTGGTCCATAGCTCCCCATCACTGGGGAGACAGTAAGAATCCTAGAGTCTCAAGGTTGGAGGAGAGCTTAAGGGTTGTCTTGTCCAACCCCTAATGCTTGAGTCCCTGCTACATGATCCCTGCCAGTGCTCATTCAGCTGATGCTTGCACACCTCCAGCAATAGGGAGCTCCCCACTTCTCAAGGCAGCCAGGCAGCTCCATCAGAAAGCCTGTCCCCCTTCCTACATGAAATATATATCCCTGTGACTTTGTCCTTTTGTCCTAAGCCCAGCCCTGGAACCCCAAGATGAAATCCAATCCTCCCTCCTTGTGAAAGTCTTTTAGGTATGCGAAGGCAGCTCTCCGTCCCACCTGGAAGTTCCTTTCTCTTGGCTAAATATTGCCACTTCCCTCAACTGCTCACATGACAGGTTTCTAGTCCCTTCTCAGGCTGATTCCCTCCCTTATAAACTCACTCCAGACCATCTGTCTCTCCTGAAAAATAGTAACCAAGCGCAAACCCAAAATAGACCTGTGCAGAGGTGAACCTCCTTCATTCTGTACATTATTTCCCTAAAAATGCAGCCCAAGGAAGTCTTCCTATTTTGATCATGGGCTTAAGTCTACACTCTGTTGTCAACATTAACTTATGTTTATTTCTCCCCAGTGTCTGTGGAACAGACTAGTGCCTCACTCTAAAGCTGCTGGTCACAGCATCTTAGCCAGCCCGGGGCCCCAGGGAGGGGCCTGGACTGATTTGCCTCTTTCCAGGGAGCCCCAGGATGAGCATCTTCTACCTCACCCAACAAAGTAGGGTGTGTCCACCACCGGGACCAAAGGATTTCTGGAAACATTCCTTTAAGACAGAGAGCTGCGCCAACATAGTCAACAAGTAACTGAGTTTGCAAAAATGTGACTTAGGTATGTCCTTTGCCTAAGGGATGAACCACCTGAAACTCTCCCTACATTGCCAGGCTGGCATTTATAATCAGGAATTCCTTCAGATGTCAGGGACATGAGGCCAGGGACCCAGTGGGGAAACCAGGGGTGGGGATGTGGGGAAGTGATGGCAAGGTCAAAGGCAGGGGTAACTCACCTCTTGAAGCATCTGAAGCTGCCTGAATGTAGCTCTCCTGAGAAATGGGGAAGGAGACTTGGTTAATATGGGCCCAGTGCAGAGATAGCCAGTGTCCCCGCAGTAAGGGGAGAGGGCTTGCTGGGGGAGCAACACAGGCCCAGGGGAGTTGCCCTCGCTGGGCATGGAAAAGTGGGTGACTTTGGCACCAGGTCAACCTGTGTTTGAATCCTATCTCTTCTACTCACTACCTGGGAGATCTTGGGCAAGTTAACTAACCTCTCTGAGCCTTGACTTTCTCATCTGCAGTATGGGGATGAGAACAATTGCCTCACAGGGCTATTATTAAGATGCCATGGGGTAACATGAAAGCATGTGGCATGGTGCCTGGCCCAGAGATCTTAGTTCCCATCAGGCTGATTTGGATTGAGATGAATTTCTGTCTCTATTGGACTCTCCAAAGGGGTGGGTCAGGGTTGTCCCTTGCAGGAAAGGAGTGGAACGCATCCTCCTCCAGCCCGAGGGGTCCAGGTGAGGGGGCTGGAACAACAGATGCTGGCCACCCCAGCCCTGGCCCAAACCATTTTCAGGGCACAGGCTGCCCGGTTCCGGTAGAGTGTGGCCAGCAGGGCCTTATCCTTCGTCAGCTTCAGGGCCTGGCTGTAGCTATTCTCCGCGGCCTTGTAGTCCTGGACCTGGAAGTGTTGGTTCCCTTCCTCCTTCAGCTGCACTGCCTCTGCCTCCGCCATCTGCCGGGAGAGGAGCAGCTCAGTCTCACCAGCCCCTCACTCTAGATGAGGGCTAGGCTTCTGGTCTGGGGTCCAGAGCTCCAGGATCTTCTCCTCCTCCAGGAGACCTCAAGGGTGAGGATTCTGCCCAGAAGGGACCCACCCCAGGACTCCCAATTCCATTGCCCCAGAGGGACATAATTGCTCAGAGCATGACCCAGGCTGAGAGGGGTCCTAGAGTCCCTGTGCCTGGTCCTCTGTCCCTCCCAGCCTGGGCAGGTGAAGCCTCCCTCCAAAGGCCTGAACTCTCATTGCAGTTCCTCCCAGCCTCCCGTTCCCCTTCCCCAGCCCAAAGAACACTCCTGGGCCCAGCTCACTTTCTCAGTGAGGACGGAGCTCTCGATCTGTGCTTCTGTGATATGACCCTCCAGCCAGCCAGCCTGGGTCTGCCCCTCCCAGCCCCGACCCAGGAGACTTTATCGCCCTTGCCAGTGGTTCCAGACCATATTTGGCCACGGAGGCAGGTGCCCCTGGAGTGTGTCATTGATACTGTGGGCCCTCCCCCTCCCCAGACAGGATAGTAATTATCACATGGAGGGACTGACCATCACCTGCCTGAGCACCCTGCTCAGGGGCAGTCCTGGGGGCTCAGGCACTCACAGCCCAAAGAGAGAGGGAAAGATCCAGAAGGCACCGGAACCCCCCTAGCTGATCCCCCTCCCTAGGCACAGCTATAACACCCCTTCTCTGCCTCCATCCCAGATAAACAGCCTCCCCGCACTGCCACCCCAACCACTGCTATTTTCGGAGCAGGGTGACAGCTGAGGGGCTGGCCGACTTGGACACACAGAGCAGCTGCTCAGGTCCCGGACCAACTGGAGACTTCCAGAAATGCCCTTCTGGAAGGAGGGGGAGGGAAGGGAGAGGAAAGTTCCCTCCCCCTTCCACTTGTCTACAGCTCCCCAATTCCTCCTGCCTTCACTTGCTGAAAATCTCCTTATTTTCAGAAAGGCCAACAGGACTTGCTAACTCAGTGGAGTGTAAATGGGTTTTTGTTTGTTTGGGTCTCATGTCTCCTGTTCATCTCCGTCTGTATCCAGCGAATATAAGTTACCAGAGTGGTCAGCCCGCCTTTCCATCAGACTGGTAACTCCTTGAGGATGGACTCCGTATGTCCTCCATCAGACAGAAATCTTCCCCCAGGCAAGAGCCTAGTCAGACTGGAAATTCCAAGATCAAAGACTGTATCCCCTCATCCAATCAGGAACTCTCCTGGGACAAGCTGAGTCTCCTTCATCAGAAGGGGGTCTTCTTGGGGCACGAACTATGCATTCACCATCAGAGAGGGGGCTCCACTGGGGCAAGAATTGTTTCTTCTCAAGAGACTGAGGGTTCCCAAGGCAAATTTATAAGGTTGTCTCCACCTGGACTCACGACTCCACTGCCTTTCAGTGTCTCCAAGCCTGGACTGTGAGCCCCCTCCTGGAAGGAAGGGACTGCATCTTGGTGCAGCTTGGCTTCCCTGGCACAGGGCCTGGCAGTCAGTGCCCATGCATGCTTCTTGAATGAATGAATGAACAAACAGTATCTTCATGCTAATACTTTGCTTCACTCACCACGATTCTTCTCCCAATGCCCCACCCCCAATATAGCTGCAAACTTACCTGACTGGGCCTGAGAAAGAGACTAAAGAAAAAGCATAGGTTGGAATCACCCACACTAGGTTCTGCTCTTAGCTCTGTGACCTTGGACACACAGCTATGTGACCTTGGACAAGTTCTACTGCCCTGCTGGACAAAGGGCAACTTGACGTATGTTTGTTACATGAATGAACAAATGAATGAACAGATGGCTAGATGAATTCTCCACCCTAATGATGTCCCAAGTTCCTTTGAGGGCAACCTCTCTGTAGCAATGAGGTAATATGATAAAGAATTCTGCCATTGGCAGAGAACTTCACTTTTGTGACTTTAAGTCCAAGTAATCCTAGATTCAAATCCTGATTGCGTCATTCATTACACAAGCATTTCTTAAGCACCTATTACATATCAAGAATTGTAAATGATAATGGAAGCAGAGAACACTCATGAAGTTAAGGATTTGTGTCTCTTTTGTTCACTTATATACTCCAAGTGCCTAGAACAGTGGGTGGTACATAGTAGGTGCTCAATATTTGTTGAATGATTGGATGAAATAATTTCACAGATCTGTGATTTCTAAGTGTGATGAATGCCAGGATGTTCTGGAAACATAACAGGGAAACAGGCTGTAGTTTCAGAGAAAGTTTCCTTGAGTAAATGATTAGGTGAGTTAATATATGTACAGTCCCTAGAACATGAGGCTGACAGAGAGTAGTGGCTCAATATAAATTTGTTGAATGAATGAACGAATATTTAAGGCAACACCTGAAGAATGAGGAATGCTTCCAGAAAGAGAAAAATAAAAATGCAAAGCACTGAAGCAGGGAAAGTCAGGCCTTGGAAGAGACAGAGGTGGCTGGAGAGATACACAAGACTGAGTGGGCCAGTATAAGGAGTTTGATTTCTTCCTGCATATAAAAGGGAGCCACTTCAGGATTTTAGGGAGGGGAGTATTGAACCAGAATTTCATTTGGAAAAGTTCACTCTGGCTGCAGTGTGGAGAATGGATTGTACAAGGAAAGCGTGGAAACAAGCAGGTACATCAGGAGGCTATTGAATTGGTCCGGGCAGGAAATGACGGTGACTCAGACAAGAGCGAGCGTGTAAACAGGTGTGAACAGATTCAGTCCTCTGCCATTTCCTGAATAGTCTGGGTTCCAGGAAGCAGTACCCCCGCAGGGGAGGTTTACAAAGCCAGAGATAATACATTGAGTTGAAGGCAGAAATTATTATTTTTCAAATGGATCGAGTCAATTAATACTTGATGAGTTCAAAAGCAAAACATTTCTACAGTTATCAACATTGTAAAGCAATAATAACGATGATGACAGCAATGTTCCAGGCATTGTTCTATCGCTGATTGGGGGGAAAATCATTTAACCTCTCAGAACCTCGGTTTCCGCATCTATAAAATGGGGCAAGAATGCCCGCTCTGAAGAGTCAAAAGTTGTTTGTATCCCATAAGGCACTGGGAGAGACTGAATGTGGAGGCGGCTGAAGTGAGCCCCACCCCCAACCCCCGCCCAGGTAAGCCCATTTCCAGCACCTGAGGCCAGGAGTGGCGCAACACTTCCCCTCCGGACCACCAGAGGGCAATGTCGCCGATTGCAGCACCGCCCTTCCGCGGGGGCGACGCTCTGTCCCGCCGGCGTCTTTCTCTTCCACGTGGGTACACAGGATGGCGGCGGCCGTGGCGGTGGCGGTGGGTGTGCGTGAATGGGGGCGGAGGCCCCCGCAGCTGAGAGCTGGCGTTCTGGGTCCCTGAGGCCGGAGGGAGGTAGAAGCGGGGGCCTCCCCGTCTAGCGGCTTGGCTGACCCCCGCCGCGCGTGTCTGTGCAGGGCGAGGCGGTGGCGCGCGACGTGCAGCGTCTGCTAGTACAATTCCAGGATGAGGGCGGACAGCTGCTGGGCGCCCCGTTCGATGTGCCAGTGGACATCACCCCAGACAAACTGCAACTCGTGTGCAACGCTCTGCTGGCCCAGGTGAGCGGCGGGCAGGCACGACTCCGCATCTCGTTCCCCTGCGTGGGGCGGGCGGCGCTGTTTGGGCCGCCCCCAGACGGGGAATCTAGAGACCGAAGGTCTGGCGTTGAAGGCCTACTACTCCTACTCGCTAACAGTGGTTGATGCACTCCGTTGTGAGTCCGCGGCGGTGCTGCCCACCTCTGGGGAAGGTCGGAAGATGTAATCTGTGAAAGCGCTTTACACGCCAACCATGTAGCATCCACCTGCGGAGAGCGACCGTATTTTAAGCGCATTGAATGTATTATCTCATTGATTTCTAGCCGCAGCCCCTGGGACACGTTAATATTCCCATTTTATAGTGTGGCCCGGAGGGATTAAATTATTTGCACGATACTACACAGTAGGTAAAGTCCCTGGGTGGTGTAAATGTTTTGTGCTTGACTACTAACCTAAAGGTTGGCGGTTAGAACCCACCCACCGGCACCGTAAAGATTACTGCTAAGAAAACCCTATGGAGTAGTTGTGTTGTGTATCGCCATGAGTCAAACTGACTTGATGGCAACGGGGCACACACAGTAGGTGGTGGATGTGGAATTAGAACCCAGATCTCTCAGCCTCAAAACCCATACTCTTAACCTCTAAGCCAGTGTTTCTCGAAGTGCTGCCCTCAGATCACCTGAGGGGTGGGGAGTGCTTGTTAAAAATGTAGTTCCTGGACCCCACCCCAGACTTACTGAACCAGATTCTGGGGGTGAAACAGGGAGTCTGCGTTTTCAACAAGATTTATGGATGCTTTGTTAAACGTTATATAACATAGGGTGGTGCTTTGAGAAACACAGCATAATTCTATATGCTAACCCTAATCCCCGACATTAGTTTTCTTTTTTGAAGAGCACTGAGCAACGTGAATCCCTTAGTCATTATAAATGGACATTGGGCTAGTTATTGCTACTTAGTTGCTCCGAGACTCAGGTTTTTTCATCTGTCAAGTGGGGATATTAATGTCTACCTCTCAGGGTGGTATGTAAATGTATTACAGTCGCTCTTCAAGGATTAAAAGGGTCTTGCTCGATGGGGAGTGATGGGGGTACCCATGAAGGGTGGCTGAAGAGAAGGAAGTTTCACCTTCCCACAGCTCAGCAGGCAGCCTCCCAGGTGGAAGGCTGCCCCTGCACATCCCTTGATGAGGGAATTGCCCTTGCTCTCCAGGAGGATCCCCTACCACTGGCTTTCTATGTCCATGATGCTGAGATTGTCTCCTCGCTGGGGAAGACTCTGGAGTTGCAGGTGGTGGAGACGGAGAAGGTCGTCGACATCATCTATCAGCCTCAGGCTGTTTTCAGGGTCCGAGCTGTGACCCGCTGTACCAGCTCCTTGGAGGGTCACAGCGAGGCGGTCATTTCCGTGGCTTTCAGCCCCACGGGGAAGTAAGGACAGCGGCAGAATTGGGGAGGGGAGTGTGGGGGGTACAGCCTCTGGCTGGGTGAGGAGGGTCCGCCTGAGTTATGATCAGTATCATCAGTACCATGGGCTCAGGGTGTGAGTCAGTGGCTTCCCCGTGGCCAGTGAGGCTTGGTCCCCAAGGCCAAGGACACCTGCCTTGGAAGAGCCCTTCCTGGACTTGATACCAGGAGATCTGGCCTACCAGCTCGGCTCTGCCCCTTCCTAACTATATGACTTGAGGAAGTCACTTAACCTTTCAGATTTAATTCTTCATATGTGAAACCAGAATTATTTGCTTCTCACAACTCCGTGAGGATAATGAGAAGCTTCAAAAGCTGGTAATGCCGGGGCCATTCCTTTTAGAAAGGAAGAGGAGAGAAATGGCCTCGTGGGGTCTTTTTCCAGATGGAATCGTACCATATTTCTCCCTTCTCAGGGGAGAGAAAAAAGTCCAGTCCCAGATTCTGTTCACAGGAGTCAGATGACTGGGTGGTAGGGATGTACAGGTGCAGTGTCTCAGGGGTGGGCCACCCTTTCCCCCCACTGCAGAGGTTGAGCAGCCTCTTTTCCCCAGGTACCTGGCCAGTGGCTCTGGGGACACCACTGTGCGCTTCTGGGATCTCAGCACCGAGACACCGCATTTCACATGCAAGGGTCAGTATGCCGTTAGCCATTTAGGGGGTCTTAACGCAGTGGTGGGTGGCTGATCCACTCAGCTTTTTAGTTCCTGAGGTGGCCCAGAGCAGAGTCCAACCCCTTAACATCCAGTCCATACTGGATTCTCCTGTGAGACCCAGTCAGTGGCTCCTTGTTCCTAGGTATGGACCGTACCCTTGAGCCTAGCCAGCGCTTACAAACTGCAGAGAATGGACCAAAGAGCCAACATGAGGTGGCGGGGAGGGCTGATGGGCAGATAGCCAGGAAATCCTGGGTTCAGTCCAAACTCTCCGCAGTGGTCCTCACACTAGTGAGGGACTGGAAGGCTTGTTAAACTACACAATGCTGGGCCCACCCTAGAGTTTTTGTTTCAGTAGGTCTGCTGAGGGGAGGGGGGGTTCTGAGAATTTGCATCTCTAACAAGTTCCCAGTGATACTCTGGGGACCACACTTGGAATAGCCACTGCAAAGAGTTTGGCTGCTAACTAAAAGGTCAGCAGTTTGAGTCCACCAGCCACTCCTTGGAAACCCTATGGGGCAGTTCTACTCTGTCCTATAGGGTCACTCTGAGTCGGAATTAACTTGAAGACAACGGGCTGTACCACGTACTAACTGGGTGACCTTGTGTAGGGCACACTCCCTCTCTAAGCCTCAGTTTTCTCATTTGGATAATGAGATAGATAATTCTTGCTTTGCTCTATACCTTAGAGCTGTTGTGAGAATTACATGGGGTGCTGTGTATGAAAAGATTTTGTAGCACATGTCATATAAGGAATTATTAGAAAGTGGTGTTATCTGCAGCAAGATGCACAACTCTGAGCACTTAGGTTGTATTCTCCCCATACCTAGAAAGCCTCATTTCCTTTTTTTTTTTTTTTTTTTAAGGAACTTAAATTTATTTTTTTCACAGTTCTGGAGGCTTAAAGTCCAAAACGGGTGCTGCCTTGTTGCTAGCTCCAGGCATTCCTTGTTCCTTGGCTTGTGGCCCATCATCACGTACTGTCTGTCTTTCCTTGTGTGTGCATGCCTCTGTGCCTGTTGCTAGTTATCACTGAATCAGGGTGACTTATGGCAACCTTATGTATAACAGAACACAATGTCTGCTGGTCCGTCCTGTGCCATCTTCGTGAACATCGCTATGTTTGAGTCCATTGTGGCTCATTTCCCTTTCTTGATCGTTCATTTACTCAGCAAATAGTTATGGAGCGCCTGCAATGTGCCAGGCACTGCTAGCACTAGACAGATGCGGTCCTTCCTTTCTCTCTACCCTCTTAGGACACAGACACTGGGTCCTTAGCATATCCTGGTCCCCAGATGGCAAGAAGCTGGCTTCCGGCTGCAAAAATGGCCAGGTAGATGGTGGTCAGGATAACTAGGCAGGGGCTATGGGCCCCTTTGCTGGGGGAACGGTTCAGAAACAGGTTCTAGGGGGTTCAGGGAGGGTTGGGTGGGTGGTGGTAGATGGGGGACCTTTGGTGGGGCCAGGGACAAGTTGGGGAGGGTCATTTGGTAAGCTTCTGTTCTTCAGATTCTCCTGTGGGACCCAAGCACAGGGAAGCAAGAGGGCAGGACCCTCACAGGCCACAGCAAGTGGATCACAGGCCTGAGCTGGGAGCCCCTCCATGCGTAAGTGAGCAGTTAGAGCTGTGAGTGGGGCAGCGTGCAGGCTGTGGTGACTGAGGAGGCAGTGGGGACAGTCTTCCACCTACATTGCTGCTTTGGAGAAGGCTGCTCTTCGCAAGGCCTGAGAACCGCTTGCAGTGCAGCCAGATCTTGGGGTTAGGAAGCTATCAGATTGTCGCTTGCCTTTGAGTTGGGAATGGGAGGAGCCATTGGGAGGCAGGCGTTGCCAGATCAGAAATGAGGTCACAGCTCCCTTCTTCCCACTAGGAACCCCGAGTGCCGCTACGTGGCCAGCAGCTCCAAGGATGGCAGCGTGCGGGTGTGGGACACGACCATGGGCCGCTGCGAGCGCATCCTCACTGGGCACACCCAGTCGGTCACCTGCCTCCGATGGGGAGGGGACGGGCTTCTCTACTCGGCGTCCCAGGACCGCACCATCAAAGTCTGGAGAGCTCACGATGTAAGAGCCAGCAGGGTCCAGCAGTTGATCTGGGAAGTCTCAGGTCATGGGATGCCGGCACTGGAGGAGCCTTGCCAGCAGCGAGCCTGGTGTTTCTCACTGACCCAGTGTCCTGTGATTAAGATCACACTGAATGAGGGGTGAAGCTGGACCGGGGTCCTGATTCTTAGTCCCCATGCCACCACATGTCACATCTTCTGGAATTAATATGGGGGTCCGGGTCCCTCAAGTGTGGAGAGTGGTGTGTGTGTGGCTCTGTGTCTGGGGGTGCAGCTTTGTGTCTGACCTGTCTCTCTATTCCAGGGGGTGCTGTGCCGGACTCTGCAAGGCCATGGCCACTGGGTCAACACCATGGCGCTCAGCACTGACTACGCTCTGCGCACAGGGGCCTTTGAGCCAGCCGAGGTCTCAGTTAATGCCCAAGACCTCCGAGGCTCCTGTGAGTGAGCAGAGAAGGAGGGGAGGGGGCTGCTTGGGAAACAGCTGGTTCTCTTGCTTAATGGTACGAGTTGGATCATTTGTGTTGGATTTTCTAATAAGCCTTGTTCCTCATCTCCTCTCCCCTCTGGTACCCGGACACAGTGCAGGAGTTGAAGGAGAGGGCCCTGAGTCGGTACAGCCTTGTGCGGGTGAGTATGTGCTGGCTGCGTGCCTCCCCGGCTCTGTACCTCTTCCTCAACTGGTCCCCAGAGCACTCACTCTCTGCAGTCACTCAGGCCTCCTCCCTTCTGGCTGCAGCTCAGAGTGCACCTTTTCCAGAAAATTACTCTTGATTATCCTACTTTACAATCCTAAAATCTTAATGCAGTAGGGATCACTTTGTCTTATTTTGTTTTGTTTATTTGCTTATCTGTTGCATTCCCAAGGTGCTTCTCTTTTTTTATTTTATTTAAGTTGTTGGGTAAGTAACACATTCACGTGGTCTAAGGTTCAAAAGATACAAAAAGGTATACAGTGAGAAGTCTTCCCTCCTCTGTCCCATAGATAGTCTATTCCTTCTGGAAGCAGCCAACACCACAAGTATCTTCCAGAAATTTTATGTACACACACACACAGTATATATGCACAAATGTACTGTGTTTTTATACAAATAACGCACGCCTTGTGCGTTTGTTTGCTGGCTGCGCCCTCCCCTGGTGAGGTATTTTTGTAACTGTGCTATGCTAATTTGCTTTTACAGCAACGTGGGAGAGAACTGGCATGGTGGCACTTGTGAGGGTGCCTCATAGGAGGAGGGTGCAACCAGCAAACAAATGCAGAAGGTACACATTATTTGTGTAAAAATACAGTACATAGAAACACATGTATAAACACATACGTATGCATATCCAAACATAAATCTTTCCCGTCTTTAAACATCACTCCATACTTTGCTTTTTCATGTAGCTGTATATCATAGGAGTCATTTCCTGTGAGTACATAAAGTTTCCTTTTCTCTTTGGGGGAGTGACTTGCCTGGTAAATGAATGATTTATAAGGATCAGCACAAAGCTGGTTCCTATGAGGTAGAGGTTAAAGATGTCCCAAATGTCCAACTTTTCCAAACTACTGTCCCTCCATCATCTCTAACATCAACTACTCCCCGTCCCCTCAGCACTCTCCCTCCCGTCTGTGGTAATTTGCTGCACCATCTCACAGAACTCATGAACCATACTTAATGTTTAAGTGGTTTATTAGGGAAGTAACGGGGTACAGCTCAGGATCAGGAACAACTCAGGATATAGTTATTGATCAGGACAGCTTCTTCTCTCCCTCTGCTGCTGGGCCCTGCTCGGGGCCTTCTCGGACAAGTGTTAACAGCTCTTAGCTCTGGGTCAGCAAGCCCCACCATAGCCGTCTCACACTGGTCTCCTGGTTCCTGCCAACTCACGCTGCTGTTGCTCTTACTACTGCAGCACCACCATCTCTCTCTGTCTTCCGTGTTACAGCTCCTCCCTCTCTGTATCTCCTTTTAAGCTTAGCGGGATGGGAAAACTGACCAGTCCCCTTGTTAGAGTTCCATATACCTTATTTGCATGGTCCCACCCCCCACAAAGGGTTCCATGCACCTTATTTGCATTAGCAGCACACTGTCCAATCCCCTTGGTGTGCCACAAGCACCTTATTTGCATAGTCCCACCCAGTCATTGTATGAGAATCACAGACTACGGCTAGAGGGGCTATGCTAAGTTGTTCACTGTACCACACCTAGGGTCCCATGTGAGTTAGTGGTTGGCCCAGGCCTCCTTTCTCCTAGTCCTGGCCCCGTCCCTGGTGTTGGGTAAGAAGTGGTGTGCATTTGCTCCTGAGTTCAGGCTTTCCTCTCTGAGACCGTATCTGACACTTTGTGCTTTCTGCCTGCCCAGGGCCAGGGCCCAGAGAGGCTGGTGTCTGGTTCAGACGACTTCACCCTATTCCTGTGGTCCCCAGCAGAGGACAAGAAGCCCCTCGCACGGATGACGGGACACCAGGCCCTCATCAACCAGGTGCTCTTCTCCCCTGACTCCCGCCTCATCGCCAGCGCCTCCTTCGACAAGTCCATCAAGCTGTGGGATGGCAGGACCGGCAAGTGAGTGGGTGGGGAGAGGGTAGGAGGAGGGGTAGTGGGAGGAGCTCGGCTCTGCCGCTTACCAGCTGTGTAGCCTTGGGTCAGTGTTTGTATTTTCTGAGCCACTTTTCTCTTCTGTAACATGTAGGCAAAACTGCCTACCTGTCAGCTTTGTTACAAGGATTAACTGAGTTGGTGTGTTTAGGGTCAGCACTAAATGGGCACTGAAAACGTTCATTCATTTCATATCTAAGGAGAGAAATGATCTTAACACTGGCCGAAGGGCTGGGGATGTGGTCCAGGAGCAGTTGAAGTGGCAGGTTTGTGTTCTCACTGGTGTCTGACTCTCCTCAAAGTGTGGTCCACAGACCAATGGCATCTGTATCACCTGGGGGCTTGACAAAAATGCAGAGTCTTGGGCCCCACCCCAGCCCTTCTGAATCAGAACCTGCATTTTAATAAGATCCCCAGGTGATGCTTCTACCCGTTAAAGGGTGAAAAGCACTGCTGTAATGAGGCTGCATGCACGTGGGGTTGGTTAGGTTGGAGGTGAGGCAAAGGCCTGGGCAGATGAAGGGAAACCTCTCTGGGCCTGAAGGGGAGCTGATTTTTGAGTGCCCACTATGTGTGTGTCAGGCATTGTGTATCTCACACAGCAACCCTTTGAGGTGGGTAATTCAGTTCCTTGTTAAGATTAGGAAACTGTGGCTCTGAGAGGTCTAATGGCTTGTCCAAAGATAGAGCTAGTCTTCATTGACTTGAAAGTCCCAGGTGGGCCTGCCTCACTATCGTCCCGTGCCACCTGCCATCATGCATCTGATGTGTTGGGGAGGCGTGTCTGGTAGATTGGCTCAGCAGTTGGTGGCATCGGATTCTAAGGCATGCAGAGTCATGCAGGTAGGGAGGCCTGGCAGGAGGCACACTAGAAGCAACTCATTTGGAGAAATTGTATACAGTAGTGATGATCAGTAATGCTTACATTGTTCTGGGGTGGGAGCCTGGCAGTGAGACTTTATACAAGTTCCCAAGGTCATGCTCACGTGCAGTTAAGGTTGAGGACCACTGAGCTGGGCTTGGGGCACCTTTCAGTCCGTGTTTGAAGCTCAAATAGCTGTCATCCTTTTTCCTGGCTCAGGTACCTGGCTTCCCTACGGGGACATGTGGCAGCTGTGTACCAGATTGCATGGTCAGCCGACAGCCGGCTCCTGGTCAGCGGCAGCAGCGACAGCACACTGAAGGTGTGGGACATAAAGGCCCAGAAGCTGGCCATAGACCTGCCTGGCCATGCTGACGAGGTATGGCCACCCTTGGGCAGGAGTGGGACTGAATTCTGGTACCCCTCAGCCTTGGCCTGCTTCCTGCCCTCTCCTCTAACCGTCTCCCTGCCCACTTCCCCTCCTGCTCCTCGTTTTAGGTATATGCTGTCGACTGGAGTCCAGATGGCCAGAGAGTAGCAAGTGGTGGGAAGGACAAGTGCCTCCGGATGTGAGTTTGGGGGAAGTGATGGCTGGTGTGCTTGGCTCTCCTGCCCTGAAGTTGGTTGCTCTCTGCAGCCATTCCCTTCTGGCGTAGAATTCTGAGGGACTCTCTAGTGCTCATGCTGCTCTGAGGTGGTGTGTGGAGCCAAGCTCTCAGTGGGCAGTCGGAGGCTTACGGGATTTCGGGAGACCCTGCCAGTACTCAGGCCACTCTGTAGGGGTGAGTCCAGGGCTCTTTCCAGATTGTGGCCATGGTTCTTTGTCGGAGCCCTGGACTTTGGAGTCTTCAGACCTGAGTTCAAATCCTGGTTCTGCTTTTCAGTGTACGATCTTGAGGAGCTTGGTTAACCTGTTTCTTGCGAATTATCAAAGCTCAGCAGACTGTTGGGAGGATCAAAGATAGGAGGGGGAAGACACTTTGGGACCTGAAGCATTGTGTACCTGTAAAGGGTTGTCACTATCACTGGACACCTATGGTGGGCCTCCCAGGGCCCTGGGTTGAGGGCCTGGCTGAGGCAGGCAGTAGGTGTGCAGCCTGAGTTTGGGTGACCAGAGCAGAGATGGTCGCCAGGATCTTGCTGAATGTGAGGGTAAACCACAGGCTCTTCCTGCAGTGGGCTCCTAGGATTATATGGCAGCCTCCCTTTCCTGAGGTGGGATCCCTGTCCTGACTCCCTCCCCTTCTTCACAGATGGAGGCGATGAAATCCCACAGTTCTCTCTGACCCCCACCTGGACTCAGCCTCTGCCAGCTGCCTGCCCTGACAGATCAAAGGCAGGGGTGGCAGTTCACATACCCTTGTCCCCAGAGGGGACCCTGAAAACGAGTGTGTCCTACTGTCCTTGGACAGACCCCAGTGGGATCTCCGGCAGCTCCCCTGCCTGGACCACCCAGAGCTGCAAATTGAAGTCCATGGGGTGTCTTTGCTGAGCTCAGCTCTTGACCATCACTGTTTACTTTCCTGGGGCTGAAGGAAGGCCGACAGCATGGCTGGACCTCTGCTGCTCCCTGCCTCGTTTCGCGAACTCTCTTCAGGATTGAATCCCACATTCTTTGGCTAAATAAATAACTTAATATTTTGTGTGTTGAGGTTATAACTCTGTCCTAGAATCCTAGGGCTCAGCCAACGACTGTGCTGAATCAGTTTGTCTAGCCCCCACCTCTGCACTAGACTGCACCAAAACCACGCTGACAAGGAAGTGGCTTCCCTACTCCCTCCGTGCCTGTAAGGGAGAGGCCACCCAATCCACCAGTTGAGGCAGGGGAGAGCTGGCTGAAGCCTGTATAGTGACCAGAGGATCATCTAAGGCTGTGCTGTCCAGTATGGAAGCCACTAGCCACATGTGTCTATTTACTTTAGCTAGAATGAAAGAAAATTAGAAATGTGGCTCCTCAGTCCCTCTAGCTAAAGGCTGTTGACTTGAACAGTGCAGATATAGAACGTTTTCATCATTGCAGAATTCTTTTGGATGGTGTGCTCTAGGGGGTGCAGTCCTCGGCCTCTCCTGCAGTCCCTGCAGTGCACTGAGCCGTGTGCTGGGCTCTCAGGATACAGAGAAGACAATGGCTGGCCCAGAGGACTCTCTCTAATAGTGGAGGTGGTGGGTGTGTACAGAAGGGCTGTGAGAGGACAGGTTCTGTTGCTCCATAAGATCTTGGAGGTAGTGAAGGGGATCCCCACCAGGACACTCTCACCGTCCGTGCGTCCTGTCCCCACTTCCGCCTCCATCTGATGCTGATATCATCTACTCAGGTTGAACTTCCAAGCCATCCTTGTCTGAACTGCTCAGGGTCACGGCACTTCTGCTATCTGGTTCCATCTCACTCCCCAGCCCCATCTGTGCTCATGGTTTTGCAGATCACTTAGCTGCTGTGGTTCTCAGTTTCCACCTGGCACGTCTCTTGCAGTGAGGAGGCTGGACAAGGGGCAATGGACCAACAGTGGCCGAGCTCCTGCTCAGGGCCAGGCACTTCTCTCCTGTGGTCCTCGCAGTAACCCTGCAGCCATGCCTGGAAGGTTTTCACAGCTTTTTTTGATGAGGAAACCGCCCATGAAGCTTAAATGATTTGCCCCAAATCCCTATGGAGCACAATTCTACTCTGACACACACAGGGTCGCCCTGAGTCGCGGTTGACTTAACAGCAACTGGTGGTGGTTACATCCAGTAAGACTAAGAGCTAGTATTAGACCCAGATCCTGTCCCCAAAGCTTGTACACTTTCTACTACATCCTCCAGAGCTTGTTTCCTGCACTAACAATCTGCAGGCTGCCATCACTTCTGTCCAAAATGGCTGTTTTTCCTGGTATCAGTGTTTTTAGCCTTTGGGTGCCAGTCTCTTTCTCCCAAAGGGTAAAAGGGGATGTTGGCAGAGCCAAGCAGTTGGTTGTGATTGCATCCTGTTGGCTGGGCACCCTTGTTTCCCACCTACCCACCCGCCTGGACTCTCGGTCCTGGCAGAATTAGGAAGATGGATGGCAGCTGGCCCAGCTGAGACTGTCCACAGCATAAAGCAAATGTAGGGGTGCTGGGTGACCTGCAGTTCTTTAATGAGGAACCTGGACCCAGCCCAGATACGGGGAGCAGGGAGACTAGCAGCTGTGGGCAGTGGCTGGGCCTGGCTAGCCTGAGATGTCCCCAGGTGAATGGGGCTCCTGTTTGGCCTTGGCCCCAGCTCAGGATTGGAGTGGCAGTACCACTGCTGCCCGAGCCTGGGCCGGTAGGGTTGTCAATGGTTCCCTGGTATGGTGCTGGTGGTACGTCTCATGGTTCTGGCTCCTGAGGGCCCTGGGCCAGAGCTGAAGGTAGCTGGGGGAATTCCTGGGGCCCTCTCCCTTAGTAGGGAAATAGGTATTCAAGATCCTCTAGCCTCCGCATCTCATTGAGCCCGATGGTCACAGTTTTCCGTTGGGGTTCCCTGCGCTGCACAGTGATTTGAATGGGGTTGTTCTCAGGGAAGCTGTTCAAATCAGTGGCCACGGTTGCAAACTGAAACAAAACAAGAAGACCACTCAGAATTCCTTCCCACACCTGAACCTGGCTCACTTTTTGTCTCTGCGCTTTGTCTGATAAATGGAATCTTAGTCTTCTCCAACCTATTCGTTGACACAGAAAACAGGTCCAAAAAGTGTTCTTGAATTGCTCAGGGTTACCTAGCTGATAGCTGACAGAGTCATGATTCAAACCTACACCTCCCAAGCTGTGTAATGTTTCCACCAAAGGGCTATCTCAACTCAGGCCTCTTGCCCCCACTGTGTCTACCCCACCTCCAGGCTGTTCCTTCTTCGTCCCCTATTAGCCTCTTCCCTGTTTCCCTCAATGCCCTTGGCTTCCTGGTCCACTCACAATTACTGGTACTGAGTTGTGGAATCCCGAAACGAAGGGTTCTGGAAGATTGACATAATGATGCTGCATTCCTAGTGGGCCGCAGAATGGCTTAATCCTTAAACCTCCCAGAAGAAAGCCAAGAATTGCTTATCTGCTCCCAAAGAAGGAAAGCTAGCAGAAAGATGAATTATGGGGACATAGGGGTGTTCCCAACCTCCAAAACCCCAGCTCTCTGGCCAGACTTTCCGTCCCAACCCCCCTCTTCTCCTAGGGCTCACTTTGTAGGGCTTGCACCACTTGCCCACCCCAGCTGTGTTGGCTGCGCGGACAGTGAGGCAGTAGCTGGTGTTAGACTTCAACTCCATCAGCTTGACGGTGGTGCCCAAGATCTTGTTGAAGATCCACGGGCGATTCTTTGTCTTGGGTAGCTCATTGTCCTTTATCTTGGCCACCTCCTGCAGCAGGACCTGGTAGAAACTGACCTGCTGCTTGCCCAAGGCATAGGTCCAGGAAATCTGGGGGAAGAGAGCCCCAAGGCTTCCTTAGACCTGGCCTGACCTACCCCTCCGCCCCCACCCAACTTGTTGTTCAGAATGCCCCCACTGCCATCCCTGCTCCTGCTGGAGCTGAAGCAGGTCTGACGGAAGGGGTAAGACACTCCAAAGTTGGATGGAACCACTTAACCCCAACCCTAGGATATGCTGTTCTCCCTGGTAGCCCCACCTACCTTAGGGTGCTCCCTCAGTCCATATTTCTTATGGACTCTAGAGTCCGTATCAATTGGGAGGGACCTTAGAAATCATCTTGTCCACCTAACTCACTGCAGATGTGGTTAGAGGGCCAGAGAGGGTAAGTGACTTGCCCAGGGTTACACAGCAATTAAGTGGTAGAGCCAAGATTCAAACCAGCTCCCAAACCCATACACTTTGCACTACAACAGTGGTTCTAAAACCTAGCTAAGTATCTCGGGGAGTTTTTATAACACCTCAGATTCCTGGATCTGCCATCTCCTGTCTGGTCCCCTATTTCTAGTTTCTTCTCCATCTAGGCCAGTGGTTCTCAAACTGGTGTGCATCCGAATACCCTGGAGGATTTGTTAAAACACAGATTGCTGAGTGCACCCCCACAGTTTCTGATTCAGTAGGCCCAAGGTGGGGGCCGGAAACTTATATTTCTAACAAGTTGCCATGTGATGTTGATGCTACTGGTCTGGTCCCTTGTTCCCCAGAGTCTGAGTCAACAAGTTTGGAAAGGGACTGAGGAAGCTGCATCTTTAATAAGATCTTCAGATGATTCTGATGCAGATGTTCTGAGAACCACAATTTGAGAAGGCCTGGTAAAACTTTAAGCCCCCCCCCCCAACAAAGTGGGGTGCAAACACCCTACAGAATGAACACACTTTGAGAAACACTGCTCTAGACCACCCAACTATGGGGTTTCCAGGTTTATCTTCCTAAAATACAGCTCAAATTACATCCGTAGCCTGATACAAAGCCTTCAAATGTGCCCTATTGCTTACAGAAAAATCTATAGAGTAGCCTAGCATTGGAGGGGCTCCATAAAATGACCCCAGACTAACTTTCCCCTTCTACTCCCCTCTATTTTCCCTTCCCATACTCTAGGACAGTGCTACCGAGCATGTGGTCCATGGACCAGCAGCATCAGCATCTTCTGGCAGTTTGTTAGAAATGCAAATTCTCAGGCCCCACCCCACACCTAGTGAATCAGAACCTCAAGGGATGAGGCCCAGGAATTGGGGGTTTAACAGGATGATCAGGTGATCTAGCAGGTGAAAGTGTGAGAAGCGTTGGATTAGGACCTGGGATCAAGTGAGGCTCCCGTTTCCGCCCACGCTTTCCCACCTGTGAGCCACTGCCAGCGTTAGTGCCTCCACAGAATGCCTGTCCTCCAGCTCACAATGTTTAAGTCCTACCTCTGTGTCCCAGCTCAAATGTTAACAAAAACCACCAAGCTTATTCCTGCAGCTGGAAGTCATGTTTCTTTGCCTTTGAGTTCTTGGTGGCCCTTGATCTGAACTTTCCCTCTAGCACTGAGCCCTTTCTATCTTGCATTGGATTCTTTAGACATGCCCTTTCTCCCTTGCTAAACCATGAACTTGGGGTTGGGATGCAGATTGGAGACAACTTCACACTCCCCGTAGAGATCAGCTCAGTGTCTGGCACCAGAGGCCGTGGGGGTGGAGCGTGCGTCCAGCAGGCCTTTGCTGAGTGCGTGAGCAAGGGACACCCACCACAGCTGTGGAGTCACTGACGGTGTGTTCACAGATGTAGGGAGCTTCAGGCACGTCCACAACCACAGAGGATTCAGAGGGCGTCGAGGAGGTGTCTGTGTCCAGCTCAGGGTTGTCAAGGTCCAGCAGGCCCCCAGGGACCATTTGGGCCCGAGATTGGTGGGTGCAGAGGGCCAGGTCCCTCTTTTCTGCATTCTTGGCCAGTGAGGAAAAGCTGAGTCTCTTCAGCTCCCCCTCCAGCATCCCTGCAAAGAAGCTGCTGTTGGGCTGGGTGACGGCCAATTTGATGGGGTTCAACAAGGTGGATGAGATGGGGGAGATGCTGGTGTCGTCAGAGCTGCATTCAGAATCCTCCACTGGCATCGGCTTCCTGGAGTGGGAGGGGGAGACAGGTGAGCAAGGTGAGCCAGGTGAAGGAGGCCACCCCAGCCCATTCAGCCTGGAAGCTCTCTGAGGGCAACCCTGGGCCTGACTCCCCAGCGTTGCCAGTTGCTTCTGAACAGCTCAGAACATCGTTCTTGCTCTGCAGCAGTGCATCATACCCACCTGGGTGCTTAATAAAAATGCAGATTCCTGGTCCCTTGCTCCAGATTCTGAGTCAACAGGTTTGGGATGGGTCTGGGGAAGCTGCATCTTTAATAAGACCCTCAGATGATTCTGATGCAAATGTTCTGAGAACCACAATTTGAGAAGCCCTGCTAAAACTTTAAGTCCCTCCTCCAAAATCGGGCGCAAACACCCCAGGGGATGACCAAAATGACCTACTGGGGTGTGGAGGAATATCTAAAAAGAAAATAATAAATTAAGTTTTACTACTATTCATTTACAATTTAATAAAGTATTTACTAATATTTTATTTACTTACATTTAAAAAACATTTCACAGTATTTATTTGCTAATATATAATGTGTAAGTTAACAGTAGTGCAGATAAATATACACATGTTGGGGTGAATGCTCAAAAACTCTTCCATTCTGATTTTTTTTTTAATTTGTGAAATATTTTAAATATCTACAAAGATATCAAGAATAATATATTAAACTTCCATTTACTCATCATTCAGCTTAAGAAATAAAACTTTATTGGTAAATTAAAGGCCCCTGTGGACGTCTCTTCCCCGCTACATTCCTCATCCTCCTACCCAGAAATCACCACTACAATAAGTTTAAGTTTTTGTGTTTATTATTCCCCACTTGTGTCTATGGGTTTGTTACATATGTATGTTATCCCTAGGCAAGGTCTAGTATTATTTTACATGCTTTTAAGCTTTATGTAAGTGCTATTATTCAGTACATATCCTCTGCAACTTACTTTTTATCACTCAACATCGTGTTTTTTAGTTTCATCCTATATTGATAGATGTAGCTTTGGTTCATTCATTTTAACTATTGTATGGTTTTCTATTACATGAATATTTGTATCGTTTCCAGTTCTTTGCTATTACAAGGAAAAGCCTTGTACACGTTCCCTCTCTATTTAAACATTTTTTTTACCAATGAAGTACACAATCCAAGAAGTTTGGCTTTCAAATCTCTTTTTATCTTGACCCAAAGTGAAAAAATACATTTTATGTGGCAACCTGATATACAGACTCATATAACTATATATAACTAAAACAAATGTTTTGCAAAGCAATTATTACTCTATATGTGATGTGTTCTGGAATTTTCTATCCTATTTGATTTCATTTTTGTAATACTGGTCTCTACCCACTAAAATAATTTCTTGACCCATTAATGGGTCACAATCCATAGTTTGAAGAGCTCTGCTCTTGAAAGCAGTCACAGGACCTTTAGGGGTCAAGCGACTTGACCAGGTCCCACAGTGAGCTGGTGGCAGAACTGAAACGTTCGAACTCAGCTCTCCCGGGACCCATGCTTTCCCCATGCCATGCAGCTCCCATCTGCCTCCAGTGCTTTCTGGCTTCTCTGCCTCCTGCCCCAGCTCCAGCCTCTGGATCCCTAACTGCAGCCAGCCTTGGGCTTCATGGTGGATCCTGTGGGCCCACTGATCTCCCGAGAAATCCATATCAGCTTAGATCTCCTCTACTTGCCTATGGTGGACATTTGGAACAGATGATCCCCCCATCTGGGTCCTTTGTAGGCTGAGACGTCTGGGTATTGATGTCATTTATACTTCAGACTGTCCTAGTGAATTTATAGTTTGGATCCACTTATTGGAAATGCTGGTGCCAAAGTGGGCGTGGAAGGCAGCCAGGCTCTGGGCTATACACTGGACATTGACTAGTTATGATCTTCCCAACAGCCCTGCCACATGGGTGTTAGCCTTATTTTGCAGATAAGGGACAGAGCTTACTGATCATAATTAACTTGTCTAAGGCTGTTCATCTAAGTGGGCAGTAGAACTTGGATTTGAACTCAGGCTTACCCCCATACCATGACGTTTCCTATAAGCACTCGCCACTTTAGCCAGACCTGCTGGCTTACAGTTCCCTTAGGGAATGGATACCGTGCTCTCACCCTCTCATAGCATCAGGACCAGCTACGGAATTTGCGAGACTCAGTGCAAAATGAAAATATTGGTCCCCTTTTAAAAAATTATTAAGAATTTCAAGACAACAACAGCAGGGCATTCAATCAAGCAGGGGGCCTTCTAAGCAACTGCACAGGACACACACTCTTCAAACAGGCCCTGTGTATGATTCCCTCAGCTGCACCACCCCACCCGCCACTCCTTTGCTTGCAAACTCCATCCCTTTCTTGGAAACTCAGCTCAAATATCATTCCCCCAAGAAGCCTTCTTTAACTGACCCTACCCCCAAGCTATGCTGAGCTCCCCCCCCCCCCCCACTGTTTCCTCAAGGTGTCCTGTCTTAGCACCACCTACCGGATGTGCTGTGTCATTCTCATTACTGCCTGATCCCCACCCGCTCCAGACAGGGAACTCCTTAAGGCAGCGACCCGTTCTTTACAGCTCAGCATTCCTGAAACTTAACACTGGGCCAGGCACCTTGCAGGTGCTCAGAGGGTTTTGGGGAATGAAGTAAAGGAAATCAGAATTAGTGAGGAGGAACACTAAACCTCATTCTGAGGGAAGGCAGGCTATTGGGGGGACATATTATGCAGGTGAAGGCACCAAAGAGGGAAGATTGAGGGAGAGGAGCCAGGCAAGAGGGCTGAGTTTTTGGGGGTGGGGGGAGAACTATGGTCAGGCAAAGCAGGAGGAACCCCGTCAACAAATCTCTGACAAATCCAGGAAGGCTTCCTGGAGTGGGAGGCCCATGTGCCCCCAAGAGCTGATTTTGGGCTCAGGAATACGTAGACAGGTCCAACCCCACACACATCCTCTTGTCTGGGAATCCAGGGACCGGGTTGTGATAGATCAAGTCACTCTGCCTACCCCTTAGCTCTAGGCTTTGAAATAAGGACCAGACTTGGGTCTTACGGTATATTGATGGTATCTTCCTCCAAGAATTTAACCAAACTGCCCCTTGAGGAGAGTGGGAGTCCTTTGGTAGTGACGATCTGGTTCATAGACTTGGGGTTTGGAAATGACGTCTGCATTTGATTGAGTGCATTCAAAATATTGAGGTTTTCCTTTTTCACCATGGCCTCCTCCCCATCTCCCACTTGATAGAGTGCCTTTGATGCCATCTGGTTTGTTTGGGACCACGGCCGTCACCGTGCAGGACAACCAAGCTGACAGGAAGCAGAGAGAAACTGTGGGTGCAACGGACTGACCCTTAGTTTGGGTGGGAGGGGGGTGCAATGAGCTGACTTCATAATCCTCAGAGAGTGTAACAATTAGAGGCTGGCCTCCCCCTTGATGAGAGGCTGCTGCCCAGCCTGCTGTGGGGCTGGTCAGACCAAGGGCCAGCATCCAGAGTGGGGCAGAGCCAGGGAAAGGACTGCATGACCTCTTTCTTAGGCCCTTCAGCTCTAATACTCTGCCTCTACAGCAGCCCTGCCCTTCTCTGAAGATCTCACAATGCTGCATACCTGTGCCCCTCAGCGCTGCCCTTGGAAGGAAGAGAGGGCTGGTTAGAGAGAGGAGTCTGGGCATGGAGGGAGGCAGCTGGGGCCCTGAGAAGTAGGCAGTACTGGCATTTTCTGGGGTGGGAGACTTTGTCTATAGACCCTAAGGCTCTATATCCTGAACTCCTAGGCAGTAAACCCCCTTGATGTCTAATCGTGTAGGCAGAGGGAAAGCCCAGAAGGTTCATAGCTCACATGTGACCTGGTTGTACTGCTAGAATCCTAAATGGGCCACACCCTCACCTCCAAGTGCCTTTATGTACTGAGTGACAATGGTGGGTGCTACAGAGGGAACAAAGATAAGCCAGACATGATCTCTGCTCCCAAGGAAACCACATTGCAGTGGGAAAGCTGTAAACAACTTGGTGGGGGTGAGAGGGTGGGGGTGGCAGGGAGCCAAAACAGCACTGGCTTTGCACTTAGATGTGGATTTGAAGTCCAGCTTTGTACTTTCTAGCTGTGTGACCTTTGGCAAGTGACTGAAACTCACTAAGCCTCAGTTTCCTCATCTGTGAAATGGGGGTAAAAATAGCACCGCTCTCATTGGACTGTGAAGAGGTAACCACATAAAGTTGTTTTAATTTCTTCTAGCTGATACGCCAAAGCAAAAGCCGTTTAAAAATACCAAATCATATATTTTGTGTTTTATATATTCAGGTTTTATTTTCATAAAAAAACAAAATTTGGAAAATACAGAGAAGCAAAGGTGCCTCTAAGTGCATTGCTTCTTCTGTAATTATCTGATTTATCTATTTGATTTTTTTTCAGTTTGTCTTTCACTAAAATGTAAACTCTCCGAGGATAAGGATTTGTCTTATTTTAACTTTTTGCCCCCGGCATTTAGAATGGAAGCCGGCACAGGGGAAACTCATTGATTGGAAGTTGTGTGTGCGTTGGAGAGGGAGATGGGGAGGGACGAGAAAGGTGGAAGACAGATCCCGACATGGTGTGCGTGTTGTGCATGCTGGGCGATGTGTGGCCTGGTGTGCGCAGGGCGTCGTGTGATGCGTGAAGCTTTGTGAGTATGTGGGACGGGTGGCGGGGGAGCGATGGTGGTGGTGGTGAAGGGTAGGGCCTCCGCCCCAAGCACTCGCGGAGACCGCGGTTGCGCCCCGTGCGACCAGCAGATGGTGGTGCAGGCCAGGCCCACTCCGGGCGCGCAAGCCTGGAACCAGGAACCAGGAAGCGGGCAAGCCCAGGGCGCGAGAGCGCGGGCCGGGTCCCACCCCAAGTGCCTCTGCACCGCCCCTCCTTCCCCCCACCGGGCCACCAGTGCCCTCTCCTGAAAGGGGAGCCGAGAGGCGTCTGGAGAGGACCTGGCAGTTTCCCAAGTGACTAGCAGCCCCGACTCCCGGTACTGTCCTGGGCCTGCAGCGAACATGGGCGTGCTTAGGGCTGGACTGTGCCCGGGCCTCACCCAGGAGATAGTCCGGCTTCTCAGGAGTCGCGGAATCAAGACAGGTGACCGCGTGTGCGCGTTGGTGCGCGTGCCAGCCAGCTGTGTGCTCCACACCCAGCCTCCGCCGACCCTGGCGTGCTTGCAGGGTGCTTCCGCTCGGCTCTTGGAGGGCCATTCCCCTCCTCAGCCCCCTCCCGCTTCTGGAGAGGCCCTCCCAGAGGAAGCGGAGAGCCTTTCCTGCGTGCCCCGCGCTTCGCCAGGTCCTGCGGCTTTATTTCTTGTAGGCCTCCTCAGACTCCCTGCTTTGAGACAGAAATGTTACCCCGTTTTACAGATGAGGGAAAGCTGAGTGTGGGAAGCCACAGGTCCCCCTTCCTGGCAGTCACCTACAAGTGTTTTGTTTTCAGTGGTGGACCTGGTTTCTGCAGACCTGGAGGAGGTAGCCCAGAAATGTGGCTTGTCTTACAAGGTAAGCTGACCATCCCCAGTCTCCAAACCAGGGTGTCTTAAAATATCCATCTGTAAGCCAGGGGAGCAAAGGGTTCCCAGGTGTTGATGGGGAGGTATGAGACCTTCTGGTGCCCCTCATGTGGGTGATGCATTGTGGGCTGCTTTGCATGGAGGTGCCCCTGGTGGATCCTGAGTTGTCCGCACCTGTTTGGCAGGCCCTGGTTGCTGTGAGGCGGGTGCTGTTGGCTCAGTCCTCAGCTTTCCCCTTCAATGGCGCTGATGTCTATGAGGAATTGAAGACCTCCACTGCCATCCTGTCCACCGGCATTGGAAGGTTTGTATGTGTATTTGGGGAAGAAGGTGGGAGGCAGGAGGATGAGGCTGTCTCTCAGACTGAGCTTTTGATGTTTGACTCTGAAGCAGTGTGAGGGCAGCGTGGACAGATGGAAGGAAAGGGGTCAGGACTTCTGAGTTCTCTTAACCGCCTAACAGGTTTCTCAACCTCAGTATCAATTGACATTTGGGCTGGATAATTCTTCATTGTGGGAGACTGTCCTGTACATTGCAGGATGTTTAGCAGCATCCCTGGCCTCTACCCACTAGATGTCAGTAGCACCCATTTCCCCAGTCATGACAATAAAAAATGTCTCCAGATACTGCTGAACGATTCCTGGGGGTTGAAATCACCCCTGTTTGAGAACCTCTCCTCTATAAGATGTCAGTATCTTATTATTATCCAGCAGGATACAGCAACTCTCCTCTGGCCTACTCCCACTTCAGTTAAGGGTAGAGTGAGAGAGAACATGGTAGGAGTAATATTTGTTGAGTGTCTGCTATGAGTGAGGAGTCCCTGGGAGGTGCAGACCGTTAATGCACTCAGCTGCTAACCCAAAGGTTGGAGGTTCGAGTCCACCCAGAGGCTTCTGGGAAGACAGCCCTGATGATATGCTTCTGAAAAAAATCAGCCATTGAAAAACCCAAAAGAGCACAGTTCTACCCTGACACACACGGGGTTGCCATGAGTCGGAGTTGGTTCAAGGGCAGCTGATACTAGTACTACATGTGAGGCCTTGCCTTTAGGTCATATGTGATCTCTCCAGTGACCCTATGAGTTGGTAATTATTAACCCCACTTGAGTTTACCCTAGAGTTGCAAACGGCAGAGGTGGGACTCAGGCCATGGTGTATTTGACCCAGAACTCGGTTCATTCACCATAGTCTGCAGTAATAGGGAGTGAGAGAGCTTACGTAAAGGAATAGTTAATACTCTCCCACGTTGTTTGGAGATAGAAAGAGTTGGAAGATGACAGACGTTTTCTGGCCAAGTAAATCTGACCTCTTGCCTGGCCTGTTTGTGTAGAATTTTGATGAATAACTGCCACCACAAAGGTCTTTGGCTTGGTTTGGTGCTTGCTGTTTCCATGACACATTCTGTTGGCAAGGTTCATACAGTGTGGTGCTTGCTGTCCCTGGTTGGGGATCCAGCTCTAATTCATTGAGCATTGGCTGAGTGTCTACTGAGTGCTCAGCATCAGGTTTGTTCAGCAAACCTGGTTGAGTGCCTGCTGGGTACCAGGCACTGCTCTGGAGATACATGTACAGAGGAGGCAAGGCTTCCGCCCTTAAGATGTATGGGGTCTAGTGAGTATGGCAGGAAGGCGGGTGAACAGGAGTGAGAGGTATAAGCAAGTAGGGAGGTAGCCTCAAGGAGGGAGTGATTAACAGGAAGCAGAAGACTTGGCCTTTGGGCTTAGGGAGCTTATGAGACCAGCATACACAGAGGGAGCATTTAGGGAGCAGTCAAGTGGTAAACTGGTAAGATTGCAGCTGTAATGGGTCATGTAAGGGGGAGATCACTGTGGGTTCAGGGAAGCGCTGAAGGAGGCTGGCCTTGGGCAGTGAGGAATGGGTGAGCTTTTGCTGAGTGCTCAGCACTCCACAGTGCATTATCTCATTCATTTTTCATAGCCACCAGTGAGCCTGTTATGATTTAAACCATCTTATGGATGAGGAAACTGGGACTCAGGTTAAGTGACTTGTTCAAGGTTGCACAGCTTATAGGTGGCAGATCAGGCACTTGAAGTCATGTTTGTCACACTCCTAAATCTAAGAGCTTAATTGGTGATCCTGTTACTTTCTGATTTGAATTTTTTTTTTTTTTTTAATACTGTGTTTTCATTAACGGAAGTATTCCGAGTCATGGGGTATGTTTAAATTTTTGGTTGGCAATGTGGATTTTGAGAAATACCTGGGGCTACGTGGTTACCATTCAGCATTTTGCGTTCTTGAACCTGTTGATTGATGGGCAATTGTCTGTCCCAGTGAACCTTGGTGGCTGAAGATATGGTGGGGCACTTTCCATTAAGTTACTCTGGTTTTCCAAATATGGTACACACACATAATCAAGCCCATCGGGGCTCCCTAATTATCACAAGGAAGCCATAAATATACTTACAAGGCTTATCTAGGAGTACAAAAGCCAGAAGAGACAAATTTTTCACCCAGTCACACTTTCTGGTTGAACTACCTTACTTGCAAGCCTCGTACTCCGGGTATTTTGCTTCAATTAACATTTCTTCTGCCCTTCGCCATTACGCAAGTCCCCACTAAAGGGCAGCAAATACTTTCATTGGGAAAAGTATACTCCCACAGAACTCCAGAGGCATAAAAACTGGTTAGGATACCATAAGTCCATGGATCACCAAAGGGTCAAGCCATCTGCTCTGTTGCCTCCCTCAAGTTGGGAGGTGGTGTTGGGAGAGTAGAGCTTTAGGTCATTGGGCAGAGGTGTGTAGGGCAGATGGGGCTGGGGAGGCTGTCAGGAGAGAGGCCAAAGAATGGCTTGGTGGTGCTGGTGTGGGGTGTGTGAGTCTGATCTAGGGCGATGACAGTGGAGACGTGTTGCAGAAGAAACGTGATAGGCCTTACTACCAGTGGGATATAGGTGTAAAGAGTCAAAGATGACTCCCTTGGTTTCTGGCCTTCCTCAGTATTATGTGGACTTTCTATGGGTTTAAGTTTAAAATGGAGGGTGGGTGGGGCGAGGGTTCTGTAGCCAGAGAGTTTGGGAAATGCTGGGTTAATCCAAATTAAACAAGTTTCTTTGCTGTAGGTCTTCTCAAAGCCTTTAGTGAGGATGTGCAGTGTGAAAATCTTTACAAGGGGGATAAGGCATGTAGTGTGCCTTGGAGAAAGCTGCATTGATGGGGAGATTGGTTGTTCCTTGAAGGCCAGAGCTGTGTCTTGTTCATCTTTGTTGTTAGTTGCTGTCAAGTTGTCTCTGACTTATTGTGACTCCATGCCCAACACAATAAAATGCTGCCTGGTCCCGTGCCATGTCATGATCATAGCACTGCATTAGGCACTGTTCTGTCGCTATCCATTAGGTTTTCATTGGCTAATTTTCGGAAGTAGATCATCAGGCCTTTTTTCCTAGTCTTGTCTTAGTCTGGAAGCTCCACTGAAACCTGTCCACCATGGGTGACCCTGCTGGTATTTGAAATACTGGTGGCACAGCTTCTAGCATCACAGCAACACACAAGCCACCGCAGTATGACAAACTGACACATGAGTGGTGATTCATCTGTGTATCCCCTTCAGTTTAGAATAAGGTCTTCAGTAAATGTGAGGCCTTCAGGTCATGTTTGAATGAATGACTGAAAGCCAGTTCAGAGAGGAAGGTGGAGGATAAATCCCAGAAACCGCTTGTATTCCAGGCAGGTGTACTTCTGCTCTACAAGGCAAGTCAGGGGTCTCTCTACATGTTGCAGTGCTGAGTTAGAGGTGATGGGGGATGTACAGGTAGAAAGGTCCTCTAGACAGTAGGAGACATGGAGCTGAAACCAGGGCTTTGAACTGGTTCTTCTGGGTACAGTCATGGCCGAGGAAGTGATACCAGAACAGACCCAAGTTTTTAAAATTTGGGTGAACCAGAATGATAACCAGAACAGGAAAAATTACAGGCCAAAGCCCTGCTAGAACCCTTAATCTCCCTATTAGAAAGCAAGGGCAGCATACACATTGTGTAACAACCAAATCTCTTGCTCATTGGATTTTGAGCAGAGTCAGAAACAGTGGTGCCCTGCTCAGAGATGGTGGGCGACCATGCTGCTTTGACTGTGTGTTACTGTCCACAGTCATGCCAGGAATCCAGTCTCACACATCAGGCTCCTGAAAGGGCTCACTACACCTCTTCTGAGTCTCCCATTCCAGGGCTTCGACACGTAGTTTTTCCGGTTCTGGTTATCATTCTGGATAGTCCAAATTGTAAAATTTTGGGTATCGCTTCATGGGCTGTGACTGAATTGATTTGAACTGGTTCTAAGCCCTGACTGAAACACAAGTGAGAAGTCAGGGCTGGGGAGGTGGATTTGGGAATTCCTAATTCAGAGTGATACTTACAGCCAAGGATATGGTTGATTCTTGGCCAATGAGTCATGACCAACAGTTCAACCCTGACTGTGTATTAGAGTCATCTGGGAAGCAAGGGTCCCACCTCTAGAAATTCTGACTTTGTTGGTCTAGGCCAGTGGTTCCCAAACTTACTGCACATTAGAATCACCTGGGAAACCTTTAAACATTCCAAAGCCCGGGACTACCCTAGGCCAATTAAATCACATTCTCTGGGGATGGAACACAGGCATTAGTGGTTCCACAGGTAGTTCCAATGTGCAGACAAGTTTGGGAACCACTGATACAGGTATCTTGTAAAAAACTCCCTGGGTGATTTTAAAGTGCAGACAGGATTGAGAAGCACGAAGGCTGATCATTTTCACATTTGTGCGTGCATCAGAATCACCCGGAGGCCTTGTTAGAACACAGATGCGGGCTGCACCTCCAGAGTTTCTGATTCAGAAGGTCTGGGGTAGGGCCTGATAATTTGCATTTCTAGCAAGTTCACAGGTGAGGTTGATGCTGCTGGTCTGGGGACCACAGTTGGAGAACCATTGCTGTAATAGAACTGGGTTCCCTGACCTTGGTGGGAGGGACAGGATCCAGGAGGGGCAGAGGCTGGATGATGGTGCTTATTAAACAGCAGAGACAAGGTGGGCACAATCATCCCCAAAAGCCAGAGGGCTGGAGGGGTAACCATAGTATTTTGACTGGCAAGGACCTGTGGTTCTAATCATGGGGGGAGGGTCCCTAGAACCAAAATAGATGGACTGCTTATCAAGGTGCTGCTTGGCATTTACTGAGAGGTCATGAGAGGCTTTCAAGAACCATTTCGGAGGATTAGGTCCCGTGGAGGTGATTGCAGAGTTAGGAAAGGGATAGGTGTGGTCAGGACATGGAGGCCTTGAGATAGGTGCGGTGTAGGAGGTGAAGCTGCAGCCCACAGATTGGGCAAAGTGTGGAGAGTGAGTAGTGACCTGTTACCTGGTGGTTCCAGGTCACAACCTGGGTCAGCAGTTGTCTGTGTCTTCAGGTTTCTCCCATCTGCTTCTGTAAAGATTACAGCCTTGAAAACCGTATGGGGCAGTTCTCCCCTGTACTGTGGGGTCACTATGAGTCGAAATTAAACAATGGCAACAGGTTTTAGGTTTCTCCCAAGGCTTCCACAGGCTGACCTACATAGCACCATTCTATTACTTACTTATCCGGTAACATTTCTGCACCTTCTATGTCTCAGGTACTATGCTCCCAGAGCGTCCTTAGCCTAATGGGGGAGACACACAGACACTAGCAAATGGGAAATGATTACAAGTTCATCAAGGTTGCAGGATACAAAATCAACACCCAAAAATCAATCACATTTGTATATATGAACAATGAACATGTGGAAACGGAAATTTGAGACACAGTGTCATTTACAATTGCTCCGAAGAAAATGAAATGCTTAGGTATAAGTCTAACGAGCATATATAGGATCTGTGTGCTGAAAATTAAAAATTGCCGATGAAAGACATCAAAGAAGACTCAAATAAATGGAGAGACAAACTGTTCATGGATTGGGAGACTCAACACAATAAAGATATCAGTTTTAACCAAATTGATCCATAGATTTAATACAATTCCTGTAAAAAATCCCAGCAAGATTTTTTTGTAGGCATTAAAAAAAAACCAAACCTGTTGCCATCGAGTCGATTACGACTCATACCGACCCTAGAGGACAGAGTAGAACTGCCCCCTAGAGTTTCCAAGGAGTGCCTGGTGGATCCGAACTGCCGACCTTTTGGTTAGCAGATGTAGCTATTAACCACTATGCCACCAGGGTTTCCTTTGTAGACATAGATAAGCTTATTCTAACATTTATGTGGAAAGGCAAAGAACCTAGAAGAGCTAAAACAGTTTTGAAAAAGAAAGATAAAGAAAGTGGATCAGGAGAAATCACCCTATTCAGTGTTAAGACTATGTAGCTACAGTATCCAAGAAGTGCGCATTGGAAGAAGGATGGACACACAGATCAGTGGAACAGAGTAGAGAACACAGAAATAGACCCATACAATATGTCTACCTGATTTTGATAAAGATGCAGAAAGCACAACAATGGAGAAAGGATAGCCTTTTCACCAAATGGTGCTGGAGCAATTGGACATCAATAGGCAAAAAATGAACCTTGTCCTAAACATCATACTTTATCAAAAATTAACTCAAAATGGATCATGAACTTAAATGTGAAACTATAAAACTTTCAGGGGGGAAAAAAAACACGGGAAAATCTTAGGCATTTAGGGGTAGACAAAGAATTCTTAAACTTGAAATCAAAATCATGATCTGTAAAAGGAAAAATGGATAATATGAACTTTATCAAAATGAAAAACTTTTGCTCTGCAAAAAGAAGATGAAAAGACAAGCTACAGAGTAGGGAAAAATATTTGCAAACCACATATACTACGTAGAACTTATATATAAACAATTCTCAAAACTCAGCAATAGAAAAAACAATTCAATTAGAAAATGGACAGTAGAGATGAGCAGACATTTCACCAAAGAGGATATGCAGGTGGCAAATACCACACGAAAAGATGTTTAAAATTACTAGCTATTTAGAAAAACCAAACCAAACCTGCTACCGTCGAGTCGATTCTGACTCATTGCGACCCTATAGGACAGAGTAGACCTGCCCCATAGGGTTTCCAAGGAGTGCCTGATGGATTCGAACTGCGGGCCTTTTGATTAGCAGCCATAGCTCTTAATCACTAAGCCACCAGGGTTTCCCTATTAGCTATTAGGGAAATGTAAATTAAAACCACAATGAGGTAGCATCTATCTAAAATGAAATAACTAAAATAAAAAAAGTGGTAAAACTAAACGATGGTGAGGATATGGGGAAACTGGACCACTTACACATTTTAAAATAGCACAGCTACTCTGGAAAATAGTTTGGTAGTTTCTTATAAAACTAACATGCACTTATCATACAACTCAGCGATTGTACTATTGGTCATTTATCCCAGATAAATGGCAACTTGTTGGGTACTGTTGAGTCCATTCAGACTCATAGCGATCCCATATGATAGAGTAGAACTGCCCCATAGTGTTTTCTTGGTTGTAATCTTTACGGAAGCAGATCACCCAGTCTTTCTCTCATGGAGCTGCTGGGTGGGTTCAAACCACTAACCTTTCTGTTAGCAGCCGAGCACTTAACCATTGCACCACCAGGGCTGCTTTTTTTTTTTTATTGTGCTTTAGGTGAAAGTTTACAGTTCAAGTTAATTGTTCATACAAAAATTTATACACATATTGTTATGTGACACTAGTTGCAATCCCTGTAATGTGACAGCACACTCTCCCTTTCCACCCCAGGTTTCCCATGTCCCTCCAACCAGCTCCTGTCTCTTCCTGCCTTCTCATCCTGTTCTGGATAGGAGCCGCCCATTTGGTCTTGTGTATCTGCTTGAACTGAGAAGCACACTCTTCATAAGTATTTTATGTTTTATAGTCTAGTCTAATCTTTGTCTGAAGAGTGGGTTTCGGGAATGGTTTTAGTTCTGGGTTGACAGAGCGTCCGGAGGGCCATGGCTTCAGACCATTAAGTCTGGTCTTTTTATGTGAGTTTGAGTTCTGCTCCACACTTTTCTCCTGCTCCGTCAGGGACTCTCTGTTGTGTTCCCTGTCAGGGTGGTCATTGGTGGTAACTGGGCACCATCTAGTTCTTCTGGTCTCAGGCTGGTGGAGTCTCTGGTTTATGTGGCCCTTTTGTCTCTTGGGCTAATATTTTCCTTGTGTCTTTTGGTGTTTTTCATTCTCCTTTGCTCCATGTGGGTTGGGGCCAGTTGATGTGTCTTAGATGGCCGCTTGCAAGCTTTTAAGACCCCAGACGCTACTCACCAAAGTGGGATGTAGAACATTCTCTTAATAAACTTTGTTATGCCGGTTGACCTAGATGTCCCCCGAAACCATGGTCCCCAGACCCCAGCCCCTGCTACTCTGTCCCTTGAAGTGTTTGGTTTGCACCACAAGGGCTCCTTAACTGAAAACTTAGATACACACACAAATCTGGAGTCCTGTCGTTGGGTGCATAAATATTTATTATAGTTATGTCCTGGTGTATTGACCCTTTAATCACTATATAGTGTCTTTCCTTATCCTTTGTGGTGATTTTACTTTAAAGTCTGTTTTGGCAGAGATTAATATTGCCACTCTTGCTCTTTTTTGAGTGTTGTTTGCTTGATATATATTTTTCCGTCCTTTGAGTTTTAGTTTGTTTATGTCTTATGTCTCACGTGTGTCTCTTGTAGGCAGCATATAGACGGATTGTGTTTTTTAATCCAGTCTGCCACTCTCTGTCTCTTTATTGGTGCATTTGGTCCATTTACATTCAGCGTAATTATTGATAGATATGAGTTTAGTGCTGTCATTTTGATGTCTTTTTTTGGTGTGTTGTTGACAGTTTCTTTGTTCCACTTAATTTTCTGTGCTGAGTCATTTTTCTTTATGTATTTTCTTTTCATCTTTTTCATTGTTGTTGATTTTGTGTTTGCTGAGTCTATATTTTTCCAGCTTTTTATTTTGACTTGTAGGATTGTTAGTTTCCTTTGTGGTTACCTTAATATTTACCCCTATTTTTCTAAGTTTATGCCAGTCTTTTATTTCTTTATATCGCCTTGACTTCCTCTCCATATGAAAAATCTATGGCTACGTTTTTTAAGTCTCTCTTTTTTGTTTTAATGTTGTCATCTTTTACATATTGACATCTGTTTCCCTATTTTCAGTGTTGTTAACTTTGATTTACTTTTGTGACTCCCCTATCTGGGTTGATATCTGGTTGCTCTGTCCTTTGTTCTAGTCTTGGGGTGTTATCTGATGTTACGGGTTTTCTGACCAGAGGGCTCCCTTTAGTATTTCTTCTAATTTTGGTTTGGTTTTTGCAAATTTCCTAAACTTCTGTTTATCTGGAAATGCCCTCATTTCGTCATCATATTTGAGAGACAGTTTTGCTGGATATATAACTCTTGGCTGGCAGTTTTTTTTACTTCAGGGCTTTATATATGTCATCCCATTGCCTTCTTGCCTGCATGGTTTCTGCTGAGTACTCCGAGCTTATTCTTACTGACTGTCCTTTGTAGATGACCTTTCGTTTATCCCTAGCCGCTCTTAAAATTCTCTCTTTATCTTTGGTTTTGGCAAGTTTGATTATAGTATGTCTTGGTGACTACCTTTTGGGATCTACCTTATGTGGGGTTCGATGAGCATCTTGGATCGATATCTTGTCATCTTTCACGATATCAGGGAAGTTTTCTGCCAACAAATCTTTAACAATTCTCTCTGTATTTTCTGTTATCCCCCCCGTTCTGGTACTCCAATCACTCGTAGGTTATTCCTCTTGATAGAGTCCCACATAATTCTTAGGGTTTCTTCATTTTTTTAAAATCCTTTTATCTGATTTTTCCTCACATAAGTTGGTGTCAAGTGCTTTATCTTCAGTCTCACTAATTCTGACTTCCATTGCCTCAGTTCTGCTCCTGTGACTTTCTATTGAGTTGTCTAATTCTGAAATTTTATTGTTAATCTTCTGGATTTCTGATTGCTGTCTCTCTATGGATTCTTTTTTTTTTTCCTATACAGACATTTATATATATTTGTTACGTGACTCTAATTGCTCTCCCCATACTATGACAGCATACTGCTCCTTTCCACCCCTGATTCCGCATGTCCATTCAATCAGCTCCTAACCCTCTCTGCCCTTCCATCTCACCTCCGGACAGTAGCTGCCCATTTAGTCTCTTGTATCTACTTGAGCTAAGAGGCACAACTCAGGAGTATCACTTTATGTCCGATACCTGTCTGAAGAGTTGGCCTCGGAAATGGTTTTAGTTCTGGGCTGATAGAGAATCCAGGGGCCATGCTTTCTGGGGTTCCTCCAGTCTCAGACCATTAAGTCTGGTCTTTTTACTAGAATTTGAGTTCTGCACCCCACTTTTCTCCTGCTCCATCTGGGACTTTCTGTTGTGTTCCCTGTCAGGGCTGTCATTGGTGGTAGCTGGGCACCATCTAGTTCTGGTCTCAGGCTGATGAAGTCTCTGGTTTATGTGGCCCTTTCTGTCTCTTGGGCTACTGCTTTCCTTGTGTCTTTGATGTTCTTCATTCTCCTTTACTCCAGGTGTTTTGGACCAATTGATGCATCTTAGATGGCCGCTTGCAAGCTTTTAACATCCCAGATGCCACTCACCAAAGTAGGTTGCAGAACATTTTCTTAATAAGCTTTGTTATGCCATTTGACCTAGATGTCCCCTGAAAGCATGGTCCCCAGACCCCTACCCCTGCTACTCTGTCCCTCAAAGCGTTCGATTGTATTCAGGAAACTTCTTAGCTTTGGTTTAGTCCAGTTGTGCTGACTTCCTCTGTAGTGTGTGCTGTCCTTCCCTTCACCTAAAGATAACTCTTATCTACTATCTAGTTAGTAAATAACCCTCCCCCTCCCTCCCCTCCCTAACCATCAAAGAATGTTTTCTTCTGTGTTTAAACCTTTTCTTGAGTTCTTATAATAGTGGTCTTGTACAATATTTGTCCTTCTGTGACTGACTAAATTCACTCCGCATAATGACTTCCAGCTTCCTCCATGTTATAAGATGTTTCACAGCTTCATCGTTGTTCTTTATTGTTGCGTAGTATTCCATTGTGTGGATATACCATAATTTGTTTATCTGTTCATCTGTTTCTCTATGGATTCTTGCAGCCTGTTTGTCATTATGCTCTCCTCTAATCTTTTTAATTTCCTCTATTTTGTGTTCTGCTCAATTTCCTTCCTAATTTCTTGAAGAGTTCTGTATATTAATCTTTTGTATTCTGCCTCCAGTAATTCCAAGAAATTTTCCTCCTCTGGAAAATTTCTAGATTCTTTATTTTGGGAGCTTGCTGAAGCCATCATGGATTGCCTCTTTATGTGATTTGATATTGACTGTTGTCTCTGAGCAATCAATAAGTTATTATATGTTTTCTTACTGTGTCCTAGCTTCTTTTTGTGTTTTGATATGCCCAAATAGGCTGCTTGTATGAGCTAGTTTGATTATTGGCACCTTTGAAGCTCTAATGTCCTGCCACCAGGTGGTTAGATCTATTACTAGGTATGTGAGCTCAGGAGTTCGCCCACTCCTATATGGATTCAGCTCAGGTGCCCAGGTAGATAGCCACCAGGTGTGTTGTGTAGGCTCTCCCTTACAGTCCTAGACAGGCATGGATGATTAGCGTAGGCACAGGCATTTGGCTGCAGCAGGCAGACACACTCTGAGCAAGGCAGGGGCTGACGGGCGTCCCCAATTATCCAAGAGGAAGGTGTGTCCCTATTCCCTAGAGCGTGTAGGTGGGTGGGTTTTGCAACCAGACTATGAGCACCTAATGCTGTTGACTGTAAGGACTGGGGGGGGCGCCTCTTATTTATGGGCCCCTATCGCAGGTACTAGGTGGCATGATGTGGGTAGGTGAAGACCCTGCTTAATGCGCAGAGCAGTGTCAAATGTCAAGAACCTGCCACTTCACAGCTGAAACAGTTGAAGTTAGACTTCAGGTATATACCCTGTTGTACTGTGGTAATGAGGGCCTACACTATTGAGATGGGCCCACACAATTCTGTGCAGGGGGAAAGGCACTCAGTCCGTGGATCCCTTATACATGTGCCTAGGCAAAGGAGCTGTGCCTACCCTGGGTTCCTGGCTTAGGGGAGCCGGCAGTTTATTTTTACCCCTGTTTGTTAATTTGTTCATTCTCCAAGGTAGGGAGAATGGCTCCAGGCGTGTGATGATCCTACTTCCAGCCCAGGGGACTTGGCAATTGCTGAAGTCGGTCCAGGATCCAGTGTAGAGCAGGGAACGGGGAGGTAAATGGGAGAGAGATTTTTCCCTAAGGGGGGTGTTTTTGATCCGCGCAGTAAGCCGTATGGAAGTACTTATCTTTCGCCAGTGAGTATTCATTCTCACTGGTTCTGGGTGGCTGTGTATAGTCTGTGGTGCTCGGTCTCTCCCAGTGCGGAAGACGCACCTCCCAAGCACCGCCACTTGCCTGCCTCACCACTCACCCATGAGCTGCTCAGGCCTGAAGGGCTCAGGCTCTCACCAGGTCAGGTCTGGCAACTCCTCGCTGCTTCTAAACCATCTCTCCCTCCCCCTGCCACTTAGTCCAGTTCCTCAACTCTGCCTTTGATGTTCAGGGCTCCCAGATTGCCATGTATAATCGAGTCACTTGTTTTTTTGAGTCTTTGTTATAAGAGGGTCCACCGGAAGTGTCTGACTACTCTGCCATCTTGGCCCTGCCTCTACACACATGAATCTGTATACAAGTGTTCATAGCAGTTTTATTCGTTGTAGTGCAAACGGGAAACCAAAATGTCCTTCAGTGGGTGAATGGTTAAACAAATTGTGGTACATGCATACCATAGAATACTATTCAGCAATGAAAAAGAAGGAACTATTGATATATGCAATACCCTTGATGAAGAGAAAGTTATGCTGAGTGAAAAAAGCAAAATCCAAAGGTTATGTGTGGTGTGATTCTATTTATATAACATTCTTGAAATAACAGTAGAGATGGAGAACAGAATAGTGGTTGCCATGGTTTAGGGATTGGAGTGGGTATGAGGGACTGTAAAAGTGTAGCACGAGGAAGACTTGTGATGGAAACATTCTGTATCTCAGTTGTAGTGGTTACACAGAACTACAGAAAAACCAAATCAGTTGCCTTCAAGTTTATTCTGACTAATGACAACGCCATATGTTTCAGAGTAGGGTTGCACATACTGTTTTCAACAGCAGTGACCTTTCGGTTGGTGGTTCAAACCCACCAATATCACCACAGAAGAAAGACCTGGCGATCTGTTTCTGTAAAGATTACAGCCAAGAAAACCCTGTGGAGCAGCTTTACTCTGTAACACATGGGGTCACCAGGAGTCGGAATTGGCAGCGGGTTTGGGTTTTTTTGGTTTTAGACTTTTCAGAAGTTGCCAGGCCTTTCTTTCAAGGCACCTCTGGGTGGATTCGAGCTGCCAGCCTTTGTTTAGTAGCTGAGCACTGAACCATTTGCACCACCCAGAGACTTCTGCACAGAACTACACATGTGATAAAGTGCTGCAGACAGATGGTGAAATCTGAATAAGCTCTGTAGGTTGTACCAATGTCATTTCCTCGTTGTGATGATGTACTGTAGTTTTACAAGACGTTACCACTGAGGGAAGCCAGGTGAAGGGTACACAGCACCTCTCTGCACATTTTGTTTTGCAACTTCCTGTGACTCTATAATTATGTAAAAAATATATACATACCCTGTTTGCAGATGATATGATACTATACACAGAAAACCCTAAAGACTCCACAAGAAATCTCCTGGAACTGATAGAAAGATTCAGCAGAGTAGCAGGATACAAGATAAACATTCAAAAATCAGTTGGATTCCTATACACCAATAAGGAGAACAATGAAAAGGAAATCAGGAAAACAATACCATTTTCAATAGCCCCTAAAAAGATAAAATACTTAGGAATAAATCTGACCAGGGATGTAAAAGACCTATACAAAGAAAACTACAAAACACTACTGCAAGGAAACCCAAAGGGATCTACATAAATGGAAAAGCATACCATGCTCATGGATAGGCAGACTCAACATTGTGAAAATGACAATTCTGCCCAAAGCAATTTACAAATACAACGCAATCCTGATCCAAATACCAACAACATTCTTCAAAGAGATGGAAAAACTAATCGTTCACTTTATATAGAAAGGGAAGAAGCCCCGAATAAGTAAAGCACTACTGAAGAAGAAGAATAACGTTGGAGGACTCACACTACCTGACTTCAGAACCTACTATACAGCTACAGTAGTCAGAACAGCCTGGTACTGGTACAACGACAGATACGTTGACCGATGGAACAGAATTGAGAACCCAGATGTAAATCCATCCATCTACGGTCACCTGATCTTTGACAAGAGCCCAAAGTCCATCAATTGGGGAAAAGACAGTCTTTTTAACAAATGGTGCTGGCAAAACTGGATATCCATCTGCAAAAAAATGAAGCAGGACCCATACCTTACACCGTATATGAAAACTACTTCAAAATGGATCAAAGACCTGAATATAAAGCCTAAAACTATAAAGTTCATAGAAGAAAAAATAGGACCAACACTTCAGGCCTTAATACATGGCATTGACAGGATACAAACCATAACCATCAATGCACAAACCCCAAAAGATAAGCTAGATAACTGGGATCTTCTAAAAATCAAACACCTATGCTCTTCAAAAGACTTCACCAAAAGAGTAAAAAGAGAACCTACAGACTGGGAAAAAATTTTTGGACAGTACAAGTCAGACAAAGGTCTAATCTCCATAATCTACAAGAAAATCCAACACCTCTACAACAAAAAGACAAATAATCCTATTAAAAAATGGGCAAAGGAAATGAACAGACACTTCACCAAAGAAGACATTCAAATGGCCAACAGACACATGAGGAAATGCTCGTGATCACTAGCCATTAGAGAAATGCAAATTAAAACCACAGTGAGATACCATCTCACCCCAGCATTAGTGGCATGAATCAAAAATACTGGAAATAACAAATGTTGGAGGGGCTGCGGGGAGATCGGAACACTTATGCACTGCTGGTGGGAATGCAAAGTGATGCAACCATTTTGGAAAATGATATGGCGCTTCCTCAGAAAGCTGGAAATAGACATACCATTCGATCCAGCAATCCCACTCCTAGGAATATATCCTAGAGAAATAAGAGTCGTCACTCGAATAGACATATGCACACCTATGTTCATGGCAGCATTGTTCACAATAGCAAAATGATGGAAACAACCTAGATGCCCATCAACAGATGAATGGATAAACAAACTATGGTAGATACACACAATGGAGTACTATGCAATGAAAAATAACAACATGAATCTGTGAACCATCTCATAACATGGATGAAACTGGAGGACATTATGCTGAGTGAAATAAGTGAATCACAAAAGGACAAATATTGTATGAGACCTCTATTGTAAAAACCCATGAAAAGGTTCACACACAGAATGTAACAATCTTTGTTGGTTACCAGGGATGGGAGGGGTAGGGGGGAATTACTAAATAGGCAATAGATAAGTGATATCTTGGGTGAAGGGTGAGACAGTACACAATACAGGGGAAACTAGCACAACTTGTACTAGGAAAGTTCATGGAAGCCCCACAGACACATCCAAACTCCCTGAGGGACTGAATTGCTGGGTGGAGGGCTGTGGGGACCATGGTCTCGGGGAACATCTAGCTCAATTGGCATGACACAGCTTATAAAGACAATGCTCTACATTCTACCTTGGTGAGTAGCATCTGGGGTCTTAAAAGCCTGTGAGCGGCCATCTAAGATACTCCACTGGTCTCATCCCTTCGGGAGCAAGGGAGAATGAAGAGAACAGGATATAAGAAAAAAATTAGTCCAAAGGACTAATTGTCCACAGCTACCAAGGCCTCCACTGGACTGAGTCCAGTACAGCTAGATGGTGCCCAGCTACCACCACTGACTGCTCTGACCAGGATCACAACAGAGGGTTCTGGACAGAGCTGGAGAAGGATGTAGAGCATAATTCTAACCCACAAAAAAAAGACCAGATTTACTGGCCTAAAGGAGACTGGAGAAACCCCGAGAGTACGGCCCCCAGACACCCTTTGAGCTCAGTGGTGAAGTTACCTCCGAGGTTCACGGTTCAGCCTGGGAATGGATAGCCCCGTAAAACCAAATGAGACTAGCGAGGTACAGGAGTCCAGTGACAAGGGCCAGAAAGCAGAAGGGGACAAGGATGCTGGTGATAGGGAACCCAAGGTTGAGTAAGGATATTGTTGATGTGTTGTGAGATCGTTAACCATTGTCATAGGGCAACATTTGTAGTAACTGTTAAATGAGAAACTATTTTGTTCTGTAAGCCTTCATCTTAAGTGAGAATAACAGCACAGCTGGAAGAGCGTAGTCAATGTCACTGAACTGTGTATGTAGAAATTTTTGAAATAGTGTATCTTTGGCTATGTGTATTTTCCCCCCAAAAAAAGGTTGAGAAGTTAGAGGGTTGACATGTTGTGGGGTTGTTAACCAATGTCATAAAACAATATGTGTACTACTGTTTCATGAGAAACTATTTGTTCTGTAAGCCTTCACCTGAAGTACAATAAAAAAAAAAATATATATATATATAAATTACGGGAAATGCTATCAAGGAGATGTACGTGGGGCTGAGATGGAGAATGGAAGGAGGACCTTGATGGGGAGGCAGAGGCCTCTCTGGAGAAGTGATATTTAACCTGAGAGGGGAAGGATGAGGAGGGGCCAGAGGAGGTACATTTAGCTGTGCCCTCCTTCCCAGAAGAAACTCCACCATGAGAAGCCCCCTGGTCAGAGACGTTTGGAACACCTCTGGACTGACCAGCGCTTAGAAAGGATATCTTGTGTTTCTTCCCAAAACTTAGCCCCTTCTGCTTCCTCCAACACCCTGGGTTGATTGTCTTCTCTTCTTTTCTGCCATTAGACTGGACAAACTGCTTGATACCGGTCTCTATACTGGAGAAGTGACTGAAATCGTAGGAAGCCCAGGTAGCGGCAAAACCCAGGTACACGTGAGGCCAGCAGCCAGGAAGGATGGGGTGGTGGATGCATAGCCCTGGACCCCTAGGGGGGCTTCTGCCTGCATGCTCATGGGTACAGAGCTAGTAGAGAGACCATGGGGGTGAGAGTGTGGGCTGGGAGTTGGCCTGTTTGTGTTGCTAGGATCTGTGCAAGATTTGGTGAGGATCCCCCATTCTGAGCCTTCTCTGAGGGCTCAAGTTCACTTAGTCCCCCTGGTCTCTACACAGGTATGTCTTTGTGTGGCTGCAAATGTGGCCCACAGCTTGCAGCAAAACGTCTTATACATCGATTCCAGTGGAGGACTGACAGCCTCCCGCCTCCTCCAGCTGCTTCAGGCCAGAACCCAGGATGAGGAGGAACAGGCAAGGGGCAGGAGGATTGGGTTCTGGAGGACTTCTGGCACAGAAAACCAAAAAACCAAAACCATGCCATTGAGTCAATTCTGGCTCATAGCGACCCTATAGGACAGGGTAGAACTGCCCCATAGGATTTCCAAAGCTATAAATCTTTACAGAAGCAGACTGCTACATCTTTCTCTCATGGAGCACCTGGTGGGTTCAAAACACTTACCTTTAGGGTAGCAGCCAAGTGCTTCACCACTGCACCACCAGGGCTCCTTTCTGGCACAGAAAGACCCTATTCTCCCTTACATTGCAAGAATCCTGGCCATTTGGGTGATAGTCACTTCTTGCTTTATAACTTAATTCCTGTATTCTTTAAGCCTCACCTGTTAATGCTGTCATCCCAGCTTGGATGCTGCCCACAGGAGTTCTTCTAGGAAACCTCCCAGCTCCATACATAACCTAAACCAGGGCTGGCAAATACCCAACATCTGTGTTTCCAGCCCATGTCTTGCCCATGGTAGATATCACTAATCAAATCACTCTTTCCCACTAGTCTCTGACTTAACTTTACAGCTCAGTACCCAGGCAGCCACTGCCGTGAGAACTAGCCTGTTAGACAAAGCCCATCTGGTGTCTTAGACCTAAGTCCTTGCTTCCAGTTGCCTCTTCTTTCTCAGCCTTACAATTCCTCTTCATCTCCTTCCCTGATACCTTATTCTTTTTTTATCCAAAGTCCTTGCTTTTCTTCCCCACTCCTTCAGGCAGGAGCACTCCAGCGGATCCAGGTGGTGCATGCGTTCGACATCTTCTGGATGCTGGATGTGCTGCAGGACCTCCGAGGCACTGTGGCCCAGCAGGTGAGCCTGCTGTTCTGCCCCTCCCTGCTTTACCCAGCTTGCCAGGTGCTATCTGTGTACAGGCAGGTGTCCTACTACATACTCTGGAAATGCAGATGTAAAATCTGTGACTCCAGCTGTGCTCACCACTTCCAGGATAGAGCTCCTGAGTGCTTAATTCACATGCCTCATTGTTTAAATGTCCATCTTCCCTCTAAACAGTAAACCCCTTGAAGGCCTGGATCATGTATTATTCATCTCTGCATTTGTGCTGTATCTCTGCTGGATCAGTTAGGAATATTTCAACTGAAAAAACAGAGGCTGTCTGACAGAGACTTGAACTTTGAGGATATTTAATTATCTCACATGAGCCTGGAGGTTGGCAGGTCCATGATATAAGGGCACTAGATTGGTGTGTCTGATCCTCTTGCTCTTCCCCTCACGATTCAAAAGTGGCTGCTGTGGCTCCAGGCTTTATGTCTTCACATATCCATATCTAGTTTCAGGGCAGTGACAAAGAGATGGCTCTTTTCTGTACCTTTCCCTTTTATCAGGGAACTCTTTCTTCAGAACCCACTAATAGGCATCCCTTTTCCCCTTACATCTGGTTGGTCAAAACTGAGTTACATGTGTGTCTTGGACTAGGGGCCGGGTCTACCTTCTCTGAAGTCAGAAGATTTCCGCCTAGTACCTGAACATATTCAGAGTCCTGTTACAAGGAACGGGAGTTTGGAATAGCATTTGGATTGGCACCCATCTACACCTGCTAGGTGCTTAAACAGGGTTTGGTGCACTGGTTTATAGACTATTAGATTTGGAAGATGCCTTAGAGAGAATAGTTTATCTCAAACTTCTCTCATTCCAAAGCACACCATGTTCCCATGGGCATACCCAGGATTGTACATAAAGTAAATCATTTTGCAAACTTCATGACTAATAATAGTTTATCAAATTACTTGCCATGGGAGTCATAGCTGGTTATGTGTGTGGACACATGAAGTTGAGTAGTGCTGATCTAATCTAACCCCTTGTTTTTAGAGATGAGGAGAGTAGGGGCCAGAGAGATAAGTGAGTTGCCTGTAGTCATCACATATTTAGGACAAGAACTAAACAATTCAAATCTCTCAACTCCCAGGTCAGAAGACTTTTTTTTTTAAACGGTAGGATAATTAGATGGTATATTTTGTATTAACGTATAGACCACAAAACTCCGTGGCTTAAAACAAGTCGTATTTATTATCTCACAGTTTCTGTGGGTTAGGAGACCAGTCACTTAGCTGTGTCCTCTGCTTAGGGCCTCACAAGGCTGCAAGCAAGGTGTTGACTGGGTTGTACTTTCATTTGAAGGAGTGCCTGGGGAAGAAGCCACTTACAGGTTTACTCATGTGGTTGGCAGAATTCATTTCCTTGTGGCCATAGAACTGAGGGCTTCAGTTTTTGTTTTTTTTTTTAATATTTTATTGTGTTTTTAGTAAAAGTTTACGCAGCAAATTAGGTCCCATTTAACGGTTTCTATACATACTGGTCAGTGACATTAATTACATTTTCCATATTGTGTCAACTTTCTCATTTATTTCTGTTCTGGTTCTGTTTCCATTAATCTAGCTTCATAACCTTCTAATCTTTGCTTTAGGGTAAATGTTGACTGTTTGGTCTCATATAGATGATTTTTTAAAGGATCACAATACTCGCAGGTGATATTTTTTATTTTATGAGCCAGTCTGTTACTTAGCTGAAAGGTGACCCTTGGGAGTGGTTTCAGTTCAAAGTTTAAAGAGTATCTCAGGGTGATAGTCTTGGAGGTTCTTCTAGTCTCTACTGGTCCAGTAATGTCGCAGCGGCGACGGTAATCGAGACGGCGAAGACAGTAACCAACTGCACAACTCTTACAGAGAAGTGGGGCCAGGAGGGTCACTCTGAGGAGTCGACCCCACTTCAGTCCCAGGAGTTTATTTTATAGTCAATACAGCAATCAATAAGGCAATTTAACAAAACAATGGGCTTTGAGTACAGGCAAGGAAGAAGGAACTCAGGTAATCAAGTCAATCAGTAAAGGGACAATAGGTTTGGGAGAACACATCCAGACAAGTCTAGACATGTTGGAGATAAGTCTCAACATGCTGTGCAGCATAGAGGCCTGTGGGGGCTGCAGTTGTCAATAGTGCAGCCATGTTTAAATGGCATATATCCCCACACAGTAAGTCTGACTTTTTTTAAGAATTTGAGTTTTGTTCTACAATTTTCTCCTGTTCTATCCGGGACCATCTGTTGATAGTGGTTGAGGGCTTCAGTTTCTTGCTGGTGGCTGGCTGGGAGCCATCTTCAACTCCTTGAGGCCTCCAACTGTTCCCTGCCACATGGTCCTTTCCATAGGCAGTTCACAACATGACCACGTTCTTCTTCAAGACCAGCAGGAGAGTGAGAGCAAGTTTTCTAGCAAGATGGAGTCTTTTATAATGTAATCATGGGAGTGACATCCCATCACTATTGCCATATAACTTAACCTAATCAAGAGAGTGACATTCCAACACCTTTGACATATTGTTTTGGTCAGAAGCAAGTCACAGGTCCCGTCCACACTTAAGGGCAAGGGAGTATACAAGCATGTGAATACCAGAAGTTGGGGGTCATTGGGTGTCACCTGAGGTTCACCACAGATGACCTGATAGCTCCATAGTCACAAGCAGCAAAGGCCTGGCTGTCACATTTTAACTGGTGATTTCACCCTGCTCTCCCAGAGATAGTAAGGAGGGTTTAAGCTGATTTTAGTTTTAGGTTCTCTCTTTTCCACCGTCTTCTCTTAGGCTGGTGACTGGCCAAGGGTCAGTAGCTGGAAGATGAGGGAAGACATGGAAAACACAGATCAGATCATCATGAATATTCAAAAATTGGCCGACATGAAGTGAAGAAAACAAAGTTGTGGAAACAGAATCAGCAAATGACTTGGATATAAGGAATAAGGTTCATGACCAGGAGGCCAAAGGACTCTGACGATTGGAGATTTCTAAAATACAGTTATTTTAGTGTATTTGCAGTGTGGTCCTGTGATCCAACCCCTCTCTATCCACCCATGTCTGCTGTACATCCAAATGGGAAAAAAAGACATTGCTGAAATTCTTGATACTTATGCAGCTGTATTTGGGGTTGTTGTTAGGTGTCATTGAGTCGGGAATCATGGTGACGCTATAGGACAGAGTAGAACTGCCCTGTAGGGTTTCTTAGACTGAAATCTTTGGGGGAGCAGATCACCAGGTCTTTCTCCCACAGAGCTGCTGGGTGGGTTCAAACTGCCAACCTTTTGGTTAGTAGCCAAGAGCTCAACTGTTGTGCCACCAGACCTCCTTGTATTTGAGGAGTAGGGAGTTTCTTACTAGTTTCCGGTAGAGCAGCAAGCTTGTCCTATTAACGGTGCCCCCTAGAGGCCAGTTGGCTCATGGTGCTTGCTTCCCCCCAGGTGATCAGTTCTTCAGGGACCGTGAAGGTGGTGGTGGTAGATTCGGTCACCGCGGTGGTCTCCCCACTTCTGGGAGGTCAGCAGAGGGAAGGTGAGTGGTGTAGCAAAACCTGGGTCAGGGGAATATGGTCTTGACTTCCAGCTCTGGAGTCCAGTCTCCAGCCAGCCGGTCCCTGATCTCTTGCTGCCCTACCCCTCTGCTTCTCCTCCTCCAGGCCTGGCCTTGATGATGCAGCTGGCCCGAGAGCTGAAGACCCTGGCCCGGGAACTCAGCGTGGCAGTGGTGGTGAGAATGTGGACTTGGCCAACTGTGCCCAGTCTCCTCCCTGGTTCTTGGCTTTGCGGAGGAACGAGAGGGAGGAGGCAAACTTGATTTCTAGTTGTAGCACTTTATTTCCATTAAATGGCTTCTGAACCCCCAAAGTGCCCTTTAGGAGAGGGACATAGCCCAGCTTCCCTGGGTCATCTAGGGCTCTGGACAGTGAGGAGTTTGGATCATAGTCAAGGGGATCAAAGACTGTCTTGCTTTTCATTTCACTTTTTTCTTAAGTCAGGTTTATTGAGGTATAATTTACATAAAGAGAATTTCTCCGTGTTTGAAGTTTGATTGATGGATATAATCATATACAGTCTTGCTACCACCACCACAGTCAAATATATAGAATATTTCTATCATTCCAGAAAGTTCTCCAAATCCCGGACAACCACTGATCTCTTTTGTCTCAATAGTTTTGCCTTTTCCAGCGTTTCGTATGAATGGATCTTTTTATTTTTATTTTTTATTAAATATTTTATTGTACTTCAGGTGAAGGCTTACAGAACAGTTTCTCATGTAACAGTAGTACACATGCTGTTTTATGACTTTGGTTAACAACCCCACGACATTTTAACCCTCTGAATTCTCAGCTTTTTTTTTTTTTTTTTTTTTGGTGAAAATACACATAGCCAAAGATACACCATTTCAAAACTTTTTACTTACACATTTAAGTGACATTGACTATGCTTTTCCAATTGTGCTGCCATTCTCGCCCAAGATGAAGGCTTACAGGACAAAATAGCCTCCCATTTAACAGTTACTACAAATGTTGCCCTATAACAGTGGTTAACAATCTCACAACACATCAACAGTATCCTTACTCAACTTGTGTTCCTTATCATCAGCTTCCTACTCCCCCTCTGCCTTCTGGCCCTTGTCACTGGACTCCTGTACCTCGCTAGTCTCATTTAGTTTTACTGGGCTGTCCACTCCCAGGCTGAACAGTGAACCTCGAAGGTAACTTCACCTGTGAGCTGAAAGGGTGTCTGGGGGTCACACTCTTGAGGTTTCTCCAGTATCCTTTAGGCCAGTAAATCTGGTCTTTTTTGAGGGGGGGTTAGAATTATGCTCTACATCCTTCTCCAGCTCTGTCCAGAACCCTCTGTTGTAATCCTGGTCAGAGCAGTCGGTGGTTGTAGCCGGGCACCATCTAGCTGTACTGGACTCAGTCCGGTGGAGGTCTTGGTAGCTGTGGTCAATTAGTCCTTTGGACTAATCTTTTCCTCGTATCCTGTTCTCTTCATTCTCCCTTGCTCCCGAAGGGATGAGACCAGTGTAGTATCTTAGATGGCTGCTCACAGGCTTTTAAGACCCCAGACACTACTCACCAAGGTAGAATGTAGAGCATTATCTTTATAAGTAGTATCATGCCAATTGAGCTAGATGTTCCCCGAGACCATGGTCCCCAGAGCCCTCCGTCCAACAACTCCGTCCCTCGGGGAGTTTGGATTTGTCCATAGGATCTTTTTATTTTTAAAGTAACTTTTTCTGCTTATGAAATAATTTTTTTAAAGTGCATGCTTCTCATAGAAAGGGTAAAAAATATAAGACTAAAATCTGTACTCAATCTCTGCACCCACTGAAACTATATTAATATTTTGATATATCTCCAGAGAATATTTTTCTCTGCACATATATGTATATTTTCAATCAGTTTTCTAACTAAACTGTAAACTTGTTAAAAAAAAAAAAAACTCTCAATTTATTTCCAATAGAGTCTTTAAGAATGTCTTTTTTAGCAGCTACCTATTATTTTGTTCAGTGCCTATATCACAGAGGTCAGCAGACTTTTTCTGTAAAGAGCCAGGAAATATTTGAGGCTTTATGGCAATATGGCCTGTGTGGTAACTACTTGATTCTGCCATTGTAGCATGAAAGCAACCATAGACAGTACATAAACAAATGGTCATGGCTATGTTCTAATAAAACTTTATTAGCAAAAACAGTTGTCAGGCCAGATTTGTCCTGCGGGCCATAGTTTGCCGACCCCCACTGTACCATAATAATCTAACCATTTCCTGATCAGTGGACCTTTATGTCATGACCTGTTTTTCTGTATTGTAAGTAAAGCTACATGAGTATCCTTATACTTAAATCTCTTTCACATCTTATATTATTTCCTCAAATAAATTCATGAAAGCATATTGGGCCAGGGATACACATATCTTTAAATGTCTAGATATACACCGCCAAATTTCCAGAAAAGTTACACTCATTTGTGTGCCTACCAGAAATGTAAGAGGATCTGTTTTCCTGTCCTTTTCTCTTACAAGATCCCAAGGCTTCCCCCTCCCATCTTCAGAATGTATGTGAGCACCTACTGTGTGCCAGGCTCTGGGTTTGGTGGGATTCACTGATGAACCAGCCACAGCCCCTGCCCTCGGGGGCTCATCGAGAGGATTCTCTGGGGCTCAAGTTGCTTACCTCTATAACTAGGCCTGGGCAGAATAGAGCTGACTGACCAGATTAGGATCCCCTTAACCCTCCCTCCCCCACACATACACACATGCACTCCCAGACACAAAGGACTGGCTGGGCATGGTCTCAGGGTGCTCGTCTGTTAGATTGGGGGTGTAGTAGGCTCAAACCCACCACTGGCTACCCCTTAGGAAAGTGCAGATAGTGCTCCTTATGGTTTATTGGAGCGAGCTGGACGCAGGTTGGGAGCCCTGGGTCTGTTTCCACTGATAAGTTATAGAGTCTTGAGGAAGTTATTTCTCTGCTCTAGACCTCAGTTTTCCCATCTGTAAAATGAAGCAATAGGAACAGATGTCCTCTGTACTAGCATTATGGTTCTCTGAGTCTGATTCTTTCTGCTGCAGGTGACCAACCATGTGACCCGAGACAGGGACAGTGGGAGGCTCAAACCTGCCCTCGGACGCTCCTGGAGCTTTGTGCCCAGCACTCGGATTCTCCTGAATGTGGGTGAGGGAGCAGGTACCTCAGGCAGTGAGCGCATGGTGTGCCTGACCAAGTCTTCTCGCCAGGTGAGCCAGCCCCTGGGGGAAGCTGATAGCCCAGGCAGTGGAGGGTGGTTTCTACGAGCACAGGTGCTTTTAGAGAAGTTCTTGGATGTTGTAACCTTGCAACTAAAGAGGCTACCCCTTGGGTCGTAAAACTCAAAACCTTACCTTTCCTTAGGGGACACTGAGTCTCTGTTAAGGGTAATGGTATAAAAGTGATGATTGAAAAACCTGTTGAACCTAATTAACGTCGCTATACATGTGAAGACTGTTGAAATGTCAAATGTTTTGTTACGTATATATTTACCACAATTTAAAAAAATTATCCAGCCAAACAAAAAACAAAACAAAGGTTACCTTTCCCTCTTGTCTCTTCTTTCAGCCAACAGGAATCCAGGAGATGATAGACATCGGGATTTGAGGCACTCCAGAGCAGCGCCCAGTGCTAAAGGGGTGTCAGACATGACTGGTGCTGTTGGTTGGGAAAGCGAGCGGCATTGAGGCCCCCCACCTTCCCTGCCCATGAATGCCTGTGTTCCCCGCTGCCTGGCACTTTAGACTGCAGCGGCAGCAGCGACTGTCAGGCTGGGCAGAGGATTCTTGGACACCCACCCCGAGTAAGAGGGGAAGAGACATCGCAGATTCTTTAGCTTTCCCCTTCGTGGGAGCGTATCGAGCCACAGGCGAGAGAGGATGCTGCAGTGGAAGGACCCAGAGATCCATGCTGGTGCCTAGTTTTCTTCTCTTGTTTCTACCATGTATGTTTCCAGTGGGAGCTGAGCGTACCCTAGCTTGGGCGTCTCTGACATGCGAGTGACAATTGACGATGCTGTGCGTCACCATCCGATCTCACTGGCATGGTGATTGAGCCATGAGGCCTCTAGCCTGCCTTAGCTTCTTTTCTTTGCCATTTTTGCCTCTGTCTTCTTTCCGTCTGTAAGTTAGGTCTCCCTTTCCCTTAGCTCTGTCTCTGAATTACTGGGTGGAAATAGCCTCATAGATGCAAAACTCTTCTTCATATGTTCTGCTCTTAAAAGCAGAAAAAGGAATTTCCCTGAGCCCCAGAACTATCTCATTTCCCCCAGATGGTTTTCAGTTTTCCCCAGCAAGGCCCCAAAGAACGGTTGTTCTTCCTCTCCCCTTGCTGCTTTGGTTTCAGGCACCTGCATGCATCAGCCTGACTAAGTGAGAACGTGAGCTCGCTGCAGTCCCAGGGATATAATTTAACAGGAAGGGAGGATGTTCCCTGCTCGTGGTGAATCCAGCCACTTGTTTAATATGCATGGTGCCCTGTGGGGCCCCTCCACAGTATAGAGTAACCAGAGGTGTTGAACCATGGCCTTGGCCATAAACAGATGGAGGAAAATTTGCGCAGTAAATAGAGCCAGCTGGGAAAATTGATGCTGGTGTAAATAATACCTAGCAAATCTAGTCCTTTATGCAGAAATTCATTGCTGGTGGCTCCAAGATGCAATATAATTACACCTCTCTTCCTGCCAGCTGCACCACAGCCTAGGGCCCTAGTGTATAAAATAATCCCCGTCTGTTACTAGCACTGTGGCCATCCGTCTGAGAGTCATAAGTAACCCTGGCTGGAAGCAGAGGTTGATACCAGGGAAGGGAAGATAAAAGGCAAAGTCGAGAAGTGATCAGGATTGTTTACTGACCACATTTTTAAAGGAAAGGCGCCTTTCTTGGTTAGAAAGCCTGTCGTGCAATTAATTAGTTGTGTCTTGGCCACAGGAAAGGGGGGTCAGAGTCACAGGCCAAAGAGATGACATTTAGAGATGATGATGGAGGATTGGGAATGAATGAGGAATTGGCTGTAAGGTGTCTGAGTGAGGACAGGGTCGGTGAGGCCAAGACTGGAGGAGCCCTGATACTTGCTTTCACAGAGCCTCCAGGAGAAATTAATCTTTAGTAGCTTTTTTCCAAGGAGCCCTGGCAGTGCAGTGGTTAAAGTGCTTTGCTGCTAACCAGAAGGTTGGCAGTTCGAACCTACGAGCCACTATGTGGGAGAAAGATGTGGCAGTCTGCTTCTGTAAAGCCCTATGGAGCAGTTCTACCTGTCCTGTAAGGTTGCTATGAGTCGGAATCGCTTCGACGACATTGGGTTTGGTTAGCTTTATTCCAGCTTTGGGGATTTTACCTAGATGGATGGATATTGGCACATTCCTGCAGCCACAGCAGGAAGCTTATACATTAACCTAGGAATGGCAAATCTTTGCCACTCATGGTGCCATTTTAGCTTCTTGACCTATGGTAGGCATTACCAGTCAATCCCAGCTTTCTTCTTTGCAGGGCTCAGAGTCTTTTGCAGCCTCAGAGCCTTTCTTGATACAGCGTTCCAGATAGCCTGTACCAATCAGTTGGATTTGGCACTCAGTATGGAGCTTGGTTGCCATCTCTGCCTTGGGCAGATCTACTGTGTTTCCTGTATGTGGGGAGCACAGGTGCTTTGTACCTGACTCAGAACCCTATCATATCAGAGTTTGAGAGGTCCGTAAAAATCACCTGGTCCATCCTGTCATTTAACAGAGGCGGGAACTGAATCCAAAGAGGGGACATGATGGTTCCAGTGGTAGAATGGGGATTGGAACCCAGAACCCCTGACTCCTAGGTCAGGACCCTTTCCATCCCCAGGCTGCCTTTATTTTGCCAATCTGCACAGTTCTGCCCCTACTGGGGGACTCACTTCAGCTGAAGGTGCCACAGCCCTCATCCAGGTGGCCACTCTAGTCATGGGAAGGCGCTCCATTCACTACTCTCCCAGTCCATGCAACATACCTATAGGACCATGCCCCCTACACCTTGATTCCTCCTTTGGACCTTGCTCTTAGGCCAGGGCTCCATCTTTTCTCATGTACTGCCACTGTACTCTCCTTTCTGGGCATGCCACGCTGTGTTGTTCCCCCAGACAGCATGAACCAGGGTGGCTCTCCTGCCCATGTGCCTTTTGCTCCCTTTGCTTGTGGGTCTGCCTCCACCTACCGCCAGTGTGTCTGGTACACACCCATCCTGACATCCTCCATTTTTATGCCTCAACTGTAGATGTTTATAATAAACCCCCTGTAACACTCATTTGTACTTACTGTACACATTTCTATCTCCCCATTAGCGCAAGAACCACTATAAGGGCTCTTGTCAATTTGGCTCTTTCCACATTCTGGGAGCTCAGTAAGTGTTAACTATATGAATGGGTAGTTCTTATTGCATTTTAAAGATGGCAAGGGAGAAATACAGGAATGTTTTTCACTTTATTGAGATAGTCATTGAGCCCCCAGAGTCTCCTTTTAAATATCTTTCTGTAGAGCACTATAGCTTGTATTTCATTTGACATCAGACAAAATTAATGTTGAGTCCCTACTATGTGCTAGCACTTGGTTCCCCAGGTGACCTTACGTCAGGCACTTGGACACCCAAAGATTCTCAGGCAACAAGTACAGATACCACTGTTGCAAGTAACAAAACCTCACTCAAAGAGGCTTAAACAAGAGGAATATTTGTTACCTCCAATAACACGAAGTCTAGGGCTGGTGAATTCAGTAGCTCATTGTCAAGGGGCTTCGAGACTTTCTGTCTTTCTGCTCTGTTCTCCTTTCAAATTGGTTTATCTTCAAGATAGTTACGCTTGTCAGAACCTGGCTGCAGCCTTTCTTGGCATCAATACAGACGTGAAAATTATTTACACACAGAAGAGGATCAGCTCTTTGTTGTGTCCCTTTAAGAAGAAGGAAAACTCAGAACTTCCCCCCAATGAAAGCAAGCGTCCTTCATATCTCATCAGTGCAAAATTCCTTCATGCATCCATGTCTAAATCAGTAGTAACTGGCAAGGGAAATGGAATGACTGTGATTGGCTCAGATCAACGAGAAAGTAGCCTTGGAGCTGGGGCTGGGGCCAGGCTTTCCTGAAGCATGTGATGTGGCCATTGGAAGAAAATGGGGTTTCTAATAGAAAGGAGGAAGGGAGTGTATGTGGAGGAATTGGACACTGGGTGGGAAACTACCAATGTCTGCCACAGTCCTGAAGGCAAGTTTATCAAGGCCCTCTTACGCGTATACCTTTCAGACCTTAGGACGGTCTTGTGAATCATTCCGTTTTACAGACAGTAAATGGGAGCTCAGTGAAGATAAGGACGCAAAGCCAAGAAGTGGCGGCACCAAGATCCAGTCTCAAATCTGTCTGATTTCAAGCCCTAGTGCTCCCATCCTCATGCTGCCTTTGGCTGTGAATATGTAAATGTTTCAGTAAAATTCTTTTTCATAATTTGCCTGGATAGCAGCAAAGGCTGCACATCCCAACCTCTTTTCAGCTTAGCTCCCCATAAAAAGTTGGATCAGAGATATACTTTGTCAGCTCCTTCTGATTTCCCCCAGGGAAGTTATAAGAATGAAAAACACTTGGAGAAGGGAGATATCATTAGTATAAAAGAGAACTGGAGGTTTAGAGGGAAATAAAGCTGAACAAAAAACAAAGGGATCTGTGCTTCCCCGAGATGTGAGCCAGGAGGAGATAAGGGAATTGGATGCCTGTCTTTCTAGGTTTTTGCATGGAGTTATGCTGGGTAGAGTTAAAGCTATACAGCTGTGTGTTGGAGATGGGCATTAGAGAAGACTATGGTACGTGAAGCTTAAACTGACCTAGGTATATTCATCAAAAGTTACCCCCCAAAATATGCTTTTCTTCATTTTTCCTTGTCCTAGTGCACTTTACTGAATAGAAGCAACAATAGCCATTGTTCTTGTCATGTTCCTGACTTAGTGGGCTGTTCGCAGTACTTTATCATTAAGATACTTTAGGTTACCTGTAGTTACTTTCTTCAAGTTAAAGACCTCATTGATTTTTCTGTCAGTCCTGGAAAGAGTCCAGGTATTGGCCGTTCCATCTGCCATGCTTGGAGTTCTCCCGCCCCGCAAATGGAAGGTCCATACACCCTGGAGCTGTACCACGCATATCAGCCTGTGCAAATTTGACTTGTTTGAGTAGCCCTTGAATCATAGCTCTTCTGTGGTCTCTCGTTTGTAGTTTCTGGATTTTGCCAGAAGACAGGCCTGTGCTGAAAGAGATACAGAGTCAAGGAAGAAGATTTTTTATATCCCAACTAATTTGGTCTTCACTCTGACATTGCTGTACGACATTGGATGAATAAATTTTGCCTTAGTTTCATCCAGTGTAACATGGGGAAAATCATACCTGCCTCAGAGTTGTTTTAGGGTTGTATAGCTTATGTAAAGCATTGAATACTTTTCCAGGAATATAATAGGCACTCAGTTTCCTGTTACTGTGAAGCTTACGATGCCTGGCAGATACTGGTGTCAGCCTTCTGTCCTGGCAGGGCCAGCTTCATGGTCGTGTGATCTGTGCAGATGCAAGGGCCTTGTGCTTAGAGGGCCCTGCACTTAGTTTAATGCTCTGCTCTCACTGTCTTGACATTCTTGATGCTTTTTGAACAAGAGACCCTGCATTTTGCACTGGGCCCTACAAATTGTGTAGCCAGTTCTGTGACCAGGGGTGAGTAGAGTTCTATACTGGCCCTCTCTTTGGGGAAAATCCTGCCACTTATTTCTTAGGGAATAACTCCCTTGTAGTACTGTCCTATAGAAAGATTAGAGTTAGCGTCCTGTATGTGTGTATCTCTAACTGTTTCATTCTGGGGTTATGCAGCCTCTCTCTGAAGTGAACACCCCATATTTTACAGAATTTATCAGGCCTAAGGAGCCCTGGTGGCACAGTGGATAAGTGCTCAGCTGCTAACTGAAAGGTCGGCAGTTTGAATCCACCAGCCACTCTGCGGGAGAAAAGACCTGGTGATCTGTTCCCTGTAAAGATTATAGCCTTCGAAACCCTATAGGGCAGTTCTACTCTGTCCTGTAGGGTTGCTATAAGTCAGAATCGACTCGACAGCAGTGGGTTTGGTTTTGGCTTTATCAGGTCTAGAGAAGTCAGGGGAGGTTGTAAAGTGGAATGATGATTCAGGATTTTGGAATCAGGAAAAGATGTGGGTTCAAAACGCTGCCAGGCCCTTTCTGGCTGGGTCAGTTGGACAAAGTATGTCTGTCTCCTTGGTAAAATCTATGTTGCAGGGGAATTACATTTTCCTTATTGGTACAATATGTCTCAGGGGGAATGAAACAGATAATTTAAGGAAACTGCATTTTACAGAGAGTCTGGCATGTAGTAGGTGCCCAGTCACCATCCATCCTTCAGTCTTGTTACCAGAAGTAACCAAAACAAATCAGGGCACTAGGACTGCCAAGCCATGCTGCTGCTAATAAAAGAATAATATGATTGATTTCTTCACTACTTACTGTTTGGGGAAAGGCATGTGATTCATACATATGTATTGAAAAGTACTTAGCAAATGAGTAAAAATAGGTCAAAGTAAACATCTTCTGTAAGTATGACAAAGTAGTGTTTTATTACTACTAAATACTATTGCCCAACGAAAAGGATTTCAGATTATTTGCACAATGGGTGCGTTATTGAGGGCCTCTGTGGAAGAGCACGATAAAGATGAGAAATAGTGATGGTGATAATGCTAAAGGTGGAGAAAGGAGTGTGGGTAAATGCAGTTCCGAGACCTTCTAGCTTCAGTGATGTGAACATTCTTTAGCAGCATTCCAATGATTTAGCTATAATATGGACCAGAGGGCCCAGAAAAAATGATTTCCACAGGATGTCGTGAGTCCAGACTCCAATTATTGGGCCCAATCAGTGGATTAAGTGCGCACTCTTTTGGAGCTGAGCACTGTTTGTAAACCAGGTTTTCAAAAGGCTGCTCAAGGTCTCACCCCACCGTTGTTCCGGACCAATTAACCTTCTGTGACTATGATTAACATGGAGAGGAGAGATGTGGTGGAGAATGCTGTGCCTTCATCACAGGTCATAAGTCCATTTCAGAAATATGAGAAAATGAACAAAGTCCTGGCATCTCAGGAGACAAGGAACCAGAGAAGGAAAAGAGGAGACAATAAATGTCTTTGTGAGGGGAAATAAAGCCTTGGGGAGAAGCAGAGAGGACAGGGAATTGCATCAAGGAGAGTTACAAAAATAGCCAGACAGGAAGAAGATGGGCACATTTAATTCAGGTGCAGGAGACCTCTATATCTCGGAGGCTGTCTTTCCCTATATTCCTGATAGTGGAAAGAACCGGTTTTGAATTTCAGCCCCTTCTAACTCTGGGGGGCTTTAGGTAAATTACTTAATCTGCAAATCCTTATTGACAAAATGGGAATAATAGTACTCAGCTTGCTAGGTGGTTGTGAGGATTGGAAATGATACTTGTAAAGCGACAGAGTCTGATGTATAAATGATATTTTACTTCGCTTTTCCTTATTTTAAAATACAAACTGCTCAGAAGAACTCTGAGAGGTCTCGATAGAAACCTAAAGCATGAGAAAATTAAGTGTCACTGGACACCAGTTAGAAGAATGAGAATTCATATTTTCATGACTCGGCACCTTCTTAGCCCAAGCCCACCAGGCTAGTGATGTTCCATGCTACCCTGGCGCTTCGGAGTTTACTAAGCACATGTATGTACGCTAGCTCATTTAGTCCTCATACCAACCTGCTTTTGAGGGATGAGGAAGCTGGAGTTCAGAGAGGTTATGTACCTTGCTGGAAGGCACACAGCTAATGAATGACCAGGGTGGACTTCTTGGCACAGTGCCATTTCCATTCTACCACCGCCTTCCTCCTAGCTGTTTCCTCACCTTCATAAGGTTAAACTAGCTAACCCTGGGGGTTTTGACTGGGAAATACAGGGTTTAGACTGGGAAATACTAGTTGAAGGAGGTGCTGTAGAGTGGGACAAGCATGGGTTTTGACGTATATAGAGCTGGCTTCTAATACCAGCCGTAACATCTTAACGTTACTGAACCCTGAAGGGCCTGGGTTTCCTCATTTGTAAATTGGGGAACCATCACCCGCTCCTAGCATTGTCGTCAGGTACAATGAGATATGAAAGTGAGGCAACTTTCAAACTTATATTATCAGACATATTCAAAGATGTTAAGGGACTCGCTCGAGTCACCATGCCAGATCACGGCTCCTCCAGCACGGTTCTACGACCATGGCCGGGAAGAGCATTCCCATGCCTCACTGAAGTTTCGATTCCGCTGGGCGGGGTTTCCGGGAACCTCGGCTCCGCCAGGGGGCGCGCGCGGGGGGGAGCGCGCTCTAGCCCGCAGCGCGCCTCGCTCCTCTCTATGGTGGCCCGGGCGCGGCGGGAGCGGAGGCGCGCTCTCGAGGGGGGGCGGGGCCGTGCCGGGGGCGGGGCCGCGCGAGGGGCGGGAGCGACCAGGCCGGGTCCGCAGGGGATAGGTGGGGGGGCCGACTTCCTGGGGCCGTCTGTGAGGATGTCGCGACCGACCCCCAGTGCCCCTCAGCTCCGGAGACGCCACTGCGGCGGATCCCGGAGCCCGCCTGCCTGAGGCGTCCGCGGCCCGGATCCGGCCCCTCCCCTCCTCTCCCAGGTGCGGGCCGGGCGGGCAGCCGCGGCAGGTGAGGAGGCGACGGAGCTGGGATCCGTGGGGCGCCTGGCCTGGGGTGGGGTACAGGAGAAGGACAGGGGATACGCCTCGGCCTCCAGGCCCACCCGGCTGTGGTCTGGGGGCGCCTCCTCTGTGCAGGGCGCGGCCTGGGACTCTCGATGGGATGGGGAAAGCCCCTTCCTCTCTGGAATATTCCTCATTCAAGGCAGCCCACACCTGTCCCATTAAAAGTGCCCTCAAAGATTCCACCTTGGGGGCAGTAACAGGAGATGTGTGTTCTTAAATATCTCCAGTCGCCTTACAAACCGGCAGTTCCTCTTGACTTGTCAAGGAAAGATGCCTGTTTGTATGACGGGAAATTGAGGCAGGTCTGCACGGCCCGCTTGCCTCTTGCAAGGAAATAGCCCACCCTTGGTTCCTAGTGGAGGAGCCTTGCGAGCTGCTTGTAAGAGAAGAGGCGGCTGGAGTTTGGGGGTTTGATGGAGAAGTTTGGGAATGTAGTCTCGTAGAAGTTGTCCTTGTTCATTTGAGGTGTTGTGTGTGAGTGAGGTCGCTGCTGAGCAGCAGTGGCTATGACGGAGCGGAAAGTGGCGCCTCTCTTCAGCTGGCTACCCATGAAACATTTGACCAGGCTTGGGGAAGTGTGGCTAGACCGGGAGCGGAGAGCCTCTGGCGGTATCTGTTTACTCAGACAGAGCTTGATTTTAGGTTGGTAGAAGAAGGTACAAACAACACGTTTCCTTTTTTTGTTGGTTTGTCATTTGTTCTAGAGGGAAAAACTGCTTGTCCAGGAAGAGTGTATCATGCTCCTCCCAGTCTACCAGAAGGAAGGATTATTGTTAGCTTGGAAATAGGACTTTTCCCACAGCAGTCACTTTGCTCCCTGGTTACAGGTCAGAGTGACATGATGAATAATAAACATCCCAGGTGTGTGTGGCCTCTAAGAAAGCGGTAATTTCCTTATGCATCCCTTTTACAGGTGGTTTGGAGGACAACAGACTTGTCATTACCACTGTTACTACAGCCTTATGGTCCACTTTTGACAGTTCAGTTTACTGAAAGGTAGCCAAGGCTGTCTGTTTTTCTAGAAGTGGGAGTAAGCTGGGGACACAGTGCTGGGCTGAGCTGGTATACAGAGTTAAGTTCTCGAGTTGGGAGGTGGCAGTGATATTTCCCTTCTCTTCAGGAGATTTCAGGTTTGACAACTTCTTTATCTTCTCTGATTTCTTTCTCTTTCACATTCAAGGAAATAGACGATGGCAAATGTTTCTGAAACTTCATTGCATATTGCTTATTTCTGAATGTCAGTACAATTCATAAATTACAGCGTATTTAGAGGTGTTAGTTTCAAAATGTAGTGGGTATTGTGCAGATTGATGTGGCAGAGCTAACTAATAAAGCTTGCTTGCATTTGAAGAATAATGTCAATGTAATCTAGGATACAGATTTTAATGTCTATGTCTAATAACAAAGACTAGCCTACTAAAAACTTTCATATCAATCACGTAGACCGCTGTTATCCCGACTGTTTACATCGGGATTGAGGGTTGTAAAGTTATAATAATACACACAAAAAGAGAGCTCTTCTCAGAAAGCTTAGAAATTAATGTTTTCACACTTTCTCACGGCCAAGCCGGTTAACAACTTTGCTTGGCACCATATGATAAGAATGCCTCCTTAAGGATTCTTAAAATGGCAATGGAAAGGGCATTTTCAGTTACCAGCATTTAAAAAAATAAACAGCAACAATACCAAAAAAAAAAAAAAGGACACAGTTTCTATCCTAATTACATCTCCATTGTGATGTTCAATATAGCCATACCCATCTGTATGAGTGTCACGCCTAGGACTCCTGAAAACACCTGCTTAAATCTAAGGGGCTTTAGGGGGACTAATTTCACCTTGATTTTTATTCTTATAATAAAAAACCAAACCCGTTGCTGTCGAGTCAATTCCGACTCATAGTGACTCTGTAGGACACAGAGTAGAACTGTCTCAGGGTTCCCAAGGAGCGGCTGGTGGATTCCAACTGCTGACCTTTTCATTAACAGCCGAGCTTTTAACCTAATAATGCTATTATTTTAATGATAGATTAGAGACTTTTATATCATCTGTGTACTGACTGTAGTGTTTATGCTTTGCGAAGATTTAACGCTTGCCCCTTGGAATCTAATAACCCCATCAATACAGAGCTAACGTACAATTTAGAGTTTAATGAGAATACATAGTTTAACTTGAAATAGGTGAAGTCTCAAGGAAGGAGCTGCTTCATTATTATTTTTGTTTGGTAATGGTTATTAGTTTGGTAATTATTGGTTATTAGTAATGGTTACTTACATTTATATAAGAAAGATTTTGGCAATTTTAAGGACCATCTATTCATATACAAACACACAAACCCCGATTTCTTTGATAGGGAATTGGCCTGGTTACTTTCTTGTTTTGTGACTGTGTTATTCATGGAGTTTTAAAATCCTAAAACTAGTTGGGTTCTAAACAGGATATACTATTATATCTCACGTGAAAGCCATTTCAGATAGGTAGGAATTGACCTCGTGTTAAAGACCTCAGTTCTCCCCGTTTCCAGAATTTAATAGTTACTGGTGGTGCAGTGGTTAAGAGCTCGGCTGCTAACTGAAAGATCGGCAGTTCAAATCCACCAGCCACTCCCTGGAAACCCTATGGGGCAGTTCCACTCTGTCCTATAGGTTTGCTATGAGTCTGAATCGACTTGAACAGCAGCGGTTTCGGTTTCTCAATTTTTTTCTTTTTTTATGGCCAGGACGGAGCCCTGGTAGCACAACGGTTAAGCGCACGCGACTGCTAACTGAAAGATCAGCTGCTCTGTGGGGAGAAAAAGACCTGGTCATCTGCTTTCATGAAGATTACAGCCTAGGAAACCCTATAGGGCAGTTCCACTCTGTCACATGGGATCACTATGAGTCAGAACCTACTGGACAGCACACAGCAACAAACAACAGCCTGGTCAGGACATTGGTTATAACTAATCCTGTTGTGCTAGTCTTAGTGTAAACCTATTATCCTTTCTCTTCATTAAGACTGTCATGAAGTTCCTCCTTAGCCTTCTTTAATTTAGGTTGAATATTCCACATTTTTGATGCATATGGGCCTGTTAACATTGTGAATTAGAGCTAAGCAGGTAAAAGGAATCCTATTGTATGTATTTAAACATTTTCCTTTTTCAAAGCAAGAGTAAAATCTGCATTTTTTTTCTGCAGGGAAACCCAACTCTTTGACACTAAAGCAAAAGCTGGTTTTTCCAGCTTTCTACCAGTACAAAGTTTTCCAGTTACCAGTACAGTGACTGGTAATGACTGATGACCCGTCGGCGTCGGGAGATCCTGAAAAGCCTTCTGAATCATCAAAGGAAGGCCACATTGTATTCAGTGCAGCTTTAGTCTTTTTTAGCGTATTTTATTGCAAGGAGTTCCCAAAAGCCAGCCAACTCCTTGAGGTAGTTTGCAACTGAGTCATGGAGGCATTCTTTAAAAATACGGATTTCCCAACCCCACCTCCTGGAGATGTTGATTGAATGGATAAGTGATGACTGGGAACCTACATTTTAAAAACCTCTCTGGCATCTATCCTTCCAAATGATTCTGATACACAGCCAGGTTTGGGAAACAATCTTCCGTTGTATTGAAATTCTTTATAAATGGGTAGTCCCTCTAACAGCATCACTTAATCCAGGATTTGTTTGATTTGCTAGAATAGCCCATTTCCTAGTCAGGAGGGTTAACAAAGAGCTTTTGTAACTTCTATGCAAATTACTTTACAGAGAGGCATCTGCTGTATTACCTGTCAGGAGTCTTGAGGGAGGGTTTTTGGTGAGAGTAGCTTCCTTTGTGTCATGAGTGATAATGTGGAAACAGCTGGAGGTCTGAATAGGTAGTCGAATCTAGTTATGATCGGTGTTAGGTGGGAGAAAAGCCTGGGAATTCTCTTCATGTAGTATTTAAAAACAAGCAAAGATGTTTCATTTCTACATAGCTGAGGCCCTTATGAGTCACAGTCGACTCAATGGCAATGGGTGTGGTTGTTTTTTTATTTTTTGGAGGCTCTTATTGACAATAATGGGGTGCTTAATAAACAATAAAATTTAGTCACAAGTCCTAGTTAAAACAGAATTGGGCACTAGATATGCTAGTTAGGGAATTAAGCTTGGGAAAAGCCTAACAGTTTAGGAAATAGACCAGCCTGGTTTTAAATCCCCACCCCTCCACTTCCTGGCTGTGCTACCTTAGGTAAGGTACTTAACCTCTTATGTCTCATTTTCTTCAACTGCAAGATTAGAATAATATCTGGTAGGATTGTTGTGTGGATTCAAAGGGAGAAAATACATTCTTCAGACATGTAGGCAACTCAATAAATGTTCTCTTCTTCCCCTTTGTCATAGCATTTTTATTCTGTACACTTGAGATGTCTTTCTAAATCCAGCCTTTTGTGTATCTTTCCAGGAGTACATACTCAACCACCTGTTTTAGAAAATGTATGAAAGAGTGAAGAATAATACTAAGAGCTAGTGAATATGGGTAAGAAGTATGAGTCCAGTAGGACAATTAGCAACGCTTTAAATTTTTTTTAGAATGAGTGGGGTGTTGGCATGTTCCAGAGTTTATTTCTGCAGAAATTGATGATATCATCCAAAGTCTGCTGTATGTATTTGGATGGTAGCCCAGGAGCTCAGATTAGGCTAGGAGGTTTTGAGGCTCCTAGCACCTGACATCCATTTCTTTCTTGATTTTCCTTTCTTCCTGGTTTCCTCCCTTTTGATCTCCTTTATTTCTCTCCCTCCTCCTTTTCCCTCTTTCAAGCTGCCCTTCCTTTGGACTTGCCAATCATGCAACAATACTCACAGCCCAGGCCCCTGGAATCGAGGCTAAAAGAGGTTGCTGGTTGCTAACACCTGTCTCCCAGCTAAGTGAATAGGATCCTTTGTAGCAGGATGTTAAAGCGCTGATTAGTACAATACTGGCTTAAAGGGCCTATTAATGACACAGCATATGTAAATCACAGAGTGATTTAAAGTCATTTTAGAGGTCAGTTTCTTATACATTTTTTTTTAATTGAATTATGGTGTATGATGAATTTTTACATCTAAGCCATGAATATGTTTATTGCCTAAGAGGACTAATTTCTGTCATACTGATTGGGAATCATTTATATTCCAAAGAAGTTTCAACCCTTAAGGGCCTTTGTATTGTTCGGCAGATGTCTAACTGGTGTGTAATACAATTCAAGTTTTGTTCACTGCACTGCTGACATAATTAGTTTAATTTCTGCTCTTAATATATTTCTCTTGGCAGCTGGGAAATTAAAATACTACATGTTGCGTAAAACTGCTTTTTCGAGGGGTGGTTTTACTGTCAGTTGAATGGATTTAGGCCCCAGGGTACATTTTTTAAAATGTCTTATTCCTGTAATGGTCTCTTGCTCTCTGTAGAATTAAGGTATTAAGGCACGTAATTGGCTATTTAAGCATTCAGAAGAGACTATGTTTGGCCTTTACCCTGTGATTATATTTTTTTCTTACATCTCTTTTGAGGAAATGTGTATAATTTTTGGAAACTCCTAAGTATATTACAGTTACCCGAGCATGTGAACTTTTGCAAAGACTAGAGAACGGAGTGGTTTTCTCTGATAAGCTGTATTATTTAATTCCCTCACCAAATAGCTGCTCTGTTCTTTTTAGATCATAGCGTTTGCAGACCTGATGTGAAAGTAGAAAGGCTATGATGCCTGGTAAATCCTCTTCACAGTTTTTCTATCACATGTTTCACAGAAATGGCTTTAGTCTTCAGGAGCAGAAGTTGCTCTCAAGGAGACTTTACATTTAATTACTCTAATCCGCACTTAATTCCCTACAGGATTTCTGGAGAGATTCTCACTAGGCTGCTGCTTTCATGGAGTGGTGACTGACCTACACAGGTTTTTATCTCTATTAAGAATGCTAACCTTTTTTTTTTTTTAAAAATGTAAAGTGACCTTGGTCTGGTAATTTCTCCATTGTCCTCTCATAAAAAGATACGGCAAAACCTTTTTGCTATCTCAGCAGCCTTTTTCAGTGGCTGTCTTCCATGTGCTGAATTTGAGCTTTTTTGATTTTGTTGAGTTAGTGTGTTAGACTTTTTGAAGCTGTCCGTCTCCAATGTTATAGGTTAAACCTACACCCCCTAGTTTAATACTGACTTGCTTTTTCAAGAATTGCATATGAAGATGTGGTTTCATTATCTCTAGGTCCTGGAGTGATCATGGCTCCCCGGGACAGCTGTTTCTTTCCACCATGCCAATCCTAGGAGTAGAAGCAGCCCACCTCCATCTGAACTATTTGGAGCTGGTCTGAATTGTTGAAACATTTTAAGTGCCTTGTCTTTAAAGAAATGCTGTCTAGTCATCCTGCAATTTACAGGAAGTTAGCCAAGTGGAGGCTCTGCCAGCCTCTGAGAGTAGTTAACTATAATTCGTTAGCAATCAGCACCATTGTTTATATGCAATTGCTGGATTAAGTAAAAGACTTGAAAGGGAAAAAAACAGCTTTTGTTAAGTAAATGGAGCATCCTCCTCTCCCACCCCACCATCTTCTTCTTTACTGTTTTCATTTGCTTTGGAAAATCTTTCTTTGTAACCTTTCCAGGCTTAGTACTGATCACGTGTTTACAGATTTAGTGACATATGAATCAATATATTGTATCCTAAACTAGGAAAGCGTGTTGTTTCACCAGCATTTTCTGTGAATCTTCCAGTGTTTTTTGTTTTTACTTTTATAATGATTAAGATGTCTGCTTGAGAAATAACCAAGCCTCGTCCACTTATTGACTTATACCCTTTTCCTAGGTCTTGAATTGGTGGATGCAGGGCCAATTGCAGTTAGGCTGGATTAGATCCCTTCTTAACCATGCTAAATTATTACTTTACACGGTTTGTGTGGAAGTACATTAACCAGATTATAAGCCTTTATTCAAAAATGCTGGGCAAAAAGAACATTCTGATTTGGGAGAGGAGGCTTTAGCAGGAGGGGGTCAGCCGAAAGCTGTTCAGCTAGTTTTGATTTTGATCAAGGATGCTTCTCACAAGAGGCAGGAATTGTTCTTGCAGATTAGCAGCCATTGTTTAACAATTTTTTAAATAATCTATTTTATTTTGTTGAGAATATACACAGCAAAACATACACCAATTCAACAGTTCTCACTCTCCTTTTCCGAGTTGTTCCTCTCCATTAACATAAACTCACTGCCCCCTAAGACTCCTATCTAGTCTTTGGAGTTGCTGTTGTCAGTTTGATACCGTATTTAAAAAAAACCTAACTCGTCAGCATTGAGTTCATTTCGACTCATAGCAACTCTATAGGACAGAGTAGAACTGCCCCCATAGGGTTTCTGAGGAGCAGCTGGTGGATTCAAACTTGTCAGCCTTTTGGATAACAGTCAAACTCTTCATCACTGCGCCACCAGGGCTCCTGATCCCATATAGATAGATCTTAAAAGAGCGTGATGCTCAAGGCATTTTGTGCTTGAGGAGCGGGGGAGGGATAGCTGCTAGGACAAGGACTTCCCCAGTCCACAGTGGAAAATTCTTAGTCCCATCAGGTTCTCTCACATCTGGAACAGACTCCACAGCACCTAACAACAACAGCATTTCTACCTTTTGGTCATGACTAGATTCAGGTATCATTTTTGTTGACTTTATCATATACGGACGTAAGAGTGCATAGTCATTCCATGTCAGAGGTGAAGTATACTTTAGCCAGTGTTTGCTACTGAGGGGGTAGGTAGAAGGGTGTCAGAATATCCCCAGAGAGCTTGACAAATGCCACTGCACATTTTCTACTAGCTTGGCTGTATGGTTGGACTAAGTAAGCACCCAAGGTGACTGGATCAGCTCCTCCATTCCCAGTGATCTAGTTCTGTGTTGCCCACCTCTCTGGACCGCTGATGCAGTTGAAGATTGGCAGGAATAGTGACTGAGTCAGCCCATTAATGGGGTACATAAAAATGAGAGGTCTGTAGCTTCACCTCCAGATGAGTCTTCATCAGATTCCTAAATTGCAGTTGTTGTTAGTTGTCGTTAAGTCGATTCCGACTGATGGTGACCCTATGTGTGCAGAGTAGAACCTCTCCACAGGGTTTTCAAGGCTGTGACCTAACCTTTTACACTACCCGGGGACTCCATAAATTGCACTATTTTGATCAAAATTTTTATATGGGACATGAACATGTCTCTTGTGCTACCAAAACCAATATTAAAAATGAAAATATGTTGACAGTGATATCTAATTTGGTTTTTATTTGACATGCAGAGTATCCACACACGTGCTGTTAATTTGCTGCCAGATAGCAGTCTGAAATCTTTATCCCTGTCTCATCTCTCATCTTTTTTAGAAACAAAACACAAGCATAAAAATAAGCCACTAGTTTTGTTTGGAAGGAATTGCTACAAAATACAGGAGTTTTGAATATCATGTTAAGAAAGCAGTTTTTGCTGTGATACCAAAGTATGCAGTTAAATGTTTATGCATATTTTAATTTGCACTTGATGCTCCCAACCAAGTATCACTTTTTAAAATGGGAAATGGTTGAAATTTGCTATTATATATTATAAATATTATAAAAGTATTAAAATGTACTCTGTAAGTTTTCATATGCTGATTTTAAGATATTTTTTACTTAGAATAACTTCTGTATCAGGGATCACATGAAAATTGGCTTTTTTTAATTTATAAAAGCATCATTAAGAAGGTTATACATTACTGCAATTGTTCCTGTATTTTAGTGTGCATTATGCAGATTTCTGGTTCCTACCCCAGATCTCCCAAAATGTTTTGAGAGCGTGGGCTGGGGTTCTGAGGTAGTTTATCTGTAGCCCACACTTAGTTGAGAAAGGCTGGTGTTAACTGATTGCCTTAATTTTGCAGAGGAGGAATTTAAAATGCAGAGCAGATTCAGACTCACTCAGAGTCTCCAGCTAATTAGTTGTTTTGTGCAGACTGGAAGTGAAGTGTAAAACCAAAAAACCTGTTGCCATCGAGTCAGTTCTGACTCGTAGCTATAGGACAGAGTAGAACTGCCCCATAGGGTTTACAAGGCTGTAAATCTTTAAGGAAGGAGACTGCCACGTCTTTATCCCACGGAGCGAACTGCCGACCTTTTGGTTAACAGCCAAGCGCTTAACCACTGTGCAACCAGGGCTCATGAAGTGAGAGGTTAGCTGCCTCCTAATTCATACGCATTTCATGAGATCACACCATGATGTCATCTTTTTGGTTTCTCCAACCTTTTGCCATTGAGTCAATTCCATCTCATGGCAACTCCGTGCGTTAGAGTAGAACTGTGCTTCATAGGGTTTTCAATGGCTATAATCTTTATGGAACTATATTGTCAGGTGTTTTTTATTCTGAGGTGCTACTGGGTGGATTCCAACCGCCAACCTTTTATTAGTTGTTGTTGTTAGTTGCCATCAAGTCAGTTCCAACTCCTGGTGACCCCGTGTGTCCAGAATAGAACTGCTCTGTAGGGTTTTCAGGGCTGTGACCTTTTGGAAGCAGATTGCCAGGGCGGTCTTCAGAGGTTACTCTGGGTGGGTTCAAATCACCAGCCTTTCTGCTTGTGGTTGAGTGCTTAACTGTTTACACCATCTAGGGACCTTTTAGTTTCTGTAATTGCCTTCAAATAAAAAGCTACAGAATAGTGAGGGAAAGGGTGCCCTGATCCTTCAGAACAATTAATGACTCAGTTGGCACTTTAATAGTGCTTTTCAAACTATCTGTAGTGAAGGACTGGCTTTTTTTCCTCCAATCTGTTGCCAACCAATATTTTTGTAAAGAATAAGAGAAATGAATTACTAGAAAAATTACGCACTTGGATATCACTGCAATGTCAAAGTGCTGTAAAAATTACTAAGTGTATACAGTGATTGTCTGTGTTTATCTTGACGTGAGTCTCGAGTTCCTAAGCTGTCCACAGAACCACTTAGAACAGTGCCAATTCAAAGTGGTTCTGGGGACATCTTTGCAACTCAGAATCAGGCCCTCGATTATTGTCTTCGTTATGACACCTGCAACTGAGGCAACCAACTGAGAACTCCCATTCCTGCTTCGGGAGAGAAGTCCCATGGCTTAGTGGATTGCTTGGTCAGAACCACAGTTTCAGTACTTGGGGTTAGGTGAGGGACCAACCAGAAAACCAAACCTGTTGCCATTGTGTCGATTCTGACTCATAGTGACCCTCTAGGACAGAGTAGAACTGCCCGTAGGGTTTCCAAGGAGTGGCTGGTGGATTCAAACTGCTGACCTTTTGGTTAGCATCTGAGCTCTTAAGCACTGTGACACCAGGGCTCCAGGTGAGGGACACTTATCTTTAATGTTTTTGAGAGTAAATTGATAGGACACAGGAAATTCGGGGTAGAAAGGAGGATTGTGCTGTTAAAGAATGGGGAGAGCAGCTAGGGCCATACAGCAGTGGGTGTATAAATTTTTGTATGAGAAACTAACTTGAACTGTAAACTTTCATTTAAAGCACAATTTAAAAAAAGAAGTAAATTGATAGAACTTGCATTTGGTGCCTGTACTGGGTGATATAGTCACCTTTTTTTTTTTTTTTTTTTAATTGTACTTCAGGTGAAGGCTTACAGAACAAATAGTTTCTCATGAAACAGTAGTACACATATTGTTTTATGACATTGGTTAACAACCCCACAACATGTCAACCCTCTCCCTACTCGACCTTTTTTTTTTTTTTTGGTGAAAACATACATAGCCAAAGATACGCCATTTCAAAAATTTCTACATGCACAGTTCAGTGACATCGACTATGCTCTTCCAATTGTGCTGCTATTCTCACTTTAGATGAAGGCTTACAGAACAAAATAGTTTCTCATTTAACAGTTAGTACACATGTTGCCCTATGACAATGGTTAACAACCTCACAACACATCAACACTATCCTTACTCAACCTTGGGTTCCCTATCACCAGCTTCCTTGTCCCCTTCTGCCTTCTGGCCCTTGTCCCTGGTATAGTCACCTTTTTTTGACACTATCACTAGAAAGGAGTTTCCAACTTCTTGGCTTGTAACTCTGCTCGCAGGTAATAAAGAGACTTAATGGTGGGAGACAGAATAAAATTGGGGGTTTACAGTTTCTTTGAAGTACTTCAGTTTGTTTGCTTTCGTAAGTAGGCGGGGAGGAAGCATTATTAGTTTGTGTTTGTGTGGCTTTAATGTCAGAATGGGTGTTGATTTGGAGCAGAGGGGGAAGTCTCTCCATGCATGCCTTATGTCCTGGGTTAATTGCTTAGTTGGGTGAAATGTCAAACTTGATAGATTATTGGAGCTGTTATTTTGGTAGTTAAACAATAATGAAACTGTTTGGATGTTTGCAGGGAACACTGCTGCCTGTGTCTGGACTTTGCACTGGAGAAGGTTTCGATTGTTCTGAATCAATACTAGTCAGAAAATGCAGCTTCTGTGGCTCCTAGCACAGCTGTCTAAATTTCTAGATATCTTGGGGCCTTTGGACAAGCATTGCTTAACACTTTTGGAAACAATTTATGTTTCTGATTCAGAAACGTCTTTGATTTTTCCCTGCATAGTTGGGAAACCTAGAAACTGAAGATATTCCATGTGTCTAGGTTATTCAAGTCAAGCGTTGTTAAGCATGTCTAGAACAAACTCCATCCTTTTAACTAAGCGGGGGAAGAATAATGGGACTGTTGTTGACCCCCTAGGGCCTTCCTTTCTGAGTTAGTGACTATTCAGTAGGATAGCATGCTGTCAGGCTGTGTGGCAGCTGACTGAGGGTTTTGGTTATTATAACCTTGATTAGGAAAGGGGGGTGGAGAACATGAGTGAAGGTACAGATGTTTTTGAAAGTCTCTGCCTGCTCTGTGAAGTCTTGGTGGATTTTCACTTTGAACATTTCCTTTGATGAAGGATGTTATAAAACTGTCTTTACAAAACAGTCCCTCTCCTTTCCTACTGAAATCATATGTTCGGCCACAGGAGCATGGGAAGCAGTAGGCATGCTCAGCGGGATTTATTTTATTATTTTATTGTGTCGGATGATGCTTTTTTCTGAATGAAATTGTATGCATTCTTTGGCTGGAACTAGGGGAAGACATATTTTTGTCTAAATGTATGTGAAAAATTTGTGTAAGATTGATCAAAAGGCTGACATTTCTTTTAACTATGTGATATTTCTCTTTGTGCCATATTTTACCTGTATAGAAATAACCTACAGTTATAGTGTGCTTACCGTATGCCAGGGACATTACTATATTCATTTAATCCTCACAACAACCCTAAGGGTTGTAAGTACTATTATTTTCTGTGGTCTGTGGATCCAAAAACACTGGCATAGAGAAGATAAAGAATGGGTCTAAGGCCACACAGGTCTTGAACCCAAGTAGTCTGGCTGTGGAATTCTTGAGTGGTGCAAATGGTTAACAGGCTCGGCTGTGGTTCAGCTCCACACAGAGATGCCTGGGAAGAAAGCCCTGGCAATCTACTGAAAAAATCAGCCATCGAAAATCCTATGGAGCACAGTCTGCTCTGACACACATGGCGTTGCCATGAGTTGCTGTCGATTTGACAGCAACTGATAACTGGTAGTTCTGGCTATAAAGGCTGAGCTCTCAACTGCTCTACAGCTGCCTCACGCTCTTATCAGCTCATCTATTACGATTACTCTTCAGAGTGGGTCTTTAGATGTGGGTTCCATTTCATATGATGTGAACTTAAAATGATCCTTTTATACATGGGCCTCCTGTGTGGAATGTGATTAAAAAATGATATTAGCAATACTTATTATAGTACATAGTTTTAGTTCTATTAGCACTGAAGGGTTGTTTTATAGTTTATTCTTAATTCTAAGTTGTAACTATGTTTGATATATAAGGCAAAAGAAAAAACCTGCTGCTGTCAAGTTGATTCCGACTCATAGCGAACCTGTATATAAGCCAGTCACCCTTAATAGCCCATTTAGCCAAACAGCTAAAGCACTGGGTTAGAGAAGAATTCATTGGTGTTTTTTTAATTTTTCACTTTTTGGGGGTCACAGGGAGCATCTTCCTGTTCGTCAATAAAACAAACAAACAAACAAACAAAAAAAACCCAAACTTGTTGCTGTTGAGTTGATTTTGGCTCATAGTGACCCTATAGGGCAGAGTAGAACTGCCCCATAGGGTTTCCAAGGAGCGATTGTGGATTCAAACTGCTGACCTTTTGGGTGAGCAGCTGAACTCTTAACCACTGCACCACCAGGGTTCACCTGGGGATCCATAAGAATCACGTGGGGATCTTCTGATTCAGTATATCGGCGGGTAGAAGGTCAAATTCTTAGCAGGGGGTTGAACAGAAATGAACCAGTTAGAAGCCCTGCTCTGGAGGACCTCAGATAAAAGTACTGGGAGGGACAGGATACAAGCAATACCTGCAATGTATTTCAAGTGACTGGGCCAGCAAATAATCCATGCTTAAAGAATGTCCTGCCATCCTGCATGGTAGGGACTACAATATAGTATGAAATGTGCTTTATTTTATAATCTTTTCACCTTCCTTAGTTCCCCATAGTGGCTGGACAGTTGACTGAATAATTGCATATATATATATATATATATATATATATATATATATATATATTTAACTTTTTATTTTATAATTTCATATTCACAGGAAGTTACAAAAATAGTATAGAGAGTTCCCAAGTTATCCCATTATCCCCAGTTTTTATTTCTTATTCAGCTACAACAGTATCAAAACCAGGAAGTTGACATTGGTGCCTTATGTATGTATATTTCTGTTGTTTCATCACATGGAGATTTGTATAACCACTACCACAATCTAAATCAAGAACTATTCTATCACCGCAAACATCTCCCTCATACTACCCATTGATAGTCACACCATCCTCACCCCTGGCAACCGCTGGTCAATTCTCTAGCTCTATATTTTGTCATTATGAAAATGTTATATAAATGGAGTCATAATAGTATGTGACTTTTTGAGGTTAGCATTTTTCATTTAGCATAATGCCCTTGAGATCCATTCAAGTTGTGTGTGTTAATAGTTCATTCCTTTTTATGACTGACTGGTATTCCATGATATGGATGTACCACAGTTTAACCATTCACCTATTGAAGGACCTTTTGGTTGTTTCTGGTTTTGAGCTATTACAGATAAAGCTGTTAGGAATATTTCCCTACAGGTTTTTGTGTGCACATAAATGTTAATTTCTCTGGGATAAATGCCTAGGAATGCAGTTGCTGGGTCTTACAGTAAGTGTATGTTTGGTTTTTTAAGAAACTGCCAAACTATTTCCCAGTCTGGCAGTACCATTTTACATTCCCATCAGCAGTATATACAAAGTTTCTCCACATCCTCACTAGTCTTTGGTATTCTCACTGTTTTGTTTTAATTTTAGCTGTTTTAATAGGTAGCATTTTTAGTTTTTAAGTTCACCAGATTAATAAAACTGCTTTGACTTAAGCAAAGAAAAAAAGTTTTTTTTTTTTTTTTTTATATATTTTATTGTACTTCAGGTGAAAGCTTACAGAGCAAATAGTTTCTCATGAAATAGTAGTACACATGTTGTTCTATGACATTGGTTAACCCCACAACGTATTAAGCCTCTAAATTCTCAACCTTTTTTTTTGATGAAAATTACAGATGGCCAAAGATACACCGTTTCAAAAATTTCTACATTCACAGTTCAGTGACATTGACTGCGCTCTTCCAATTGTGCTGTTATTCTCACTTAAGATGAAGGCTTACAGAACAAAATAGTTTTTCATTTAACAGTTACTACACATGTTGCCCTATGACAATGGTTAACAATCTCACAGCACATCAAGAATATCCTTACTCCACCTTGTGTTCCCTATCACCAGGGGGCTTCCTTGTCCCCTTCTGTCTTCTGGACCTTGTCAGTGGACTATTGTACCTCTTTAGTCTTATTTGTTTATTTATTTATTTATTTATTATTTTATTTTATTTAAACACCATTTCAAAACTTTTTACTTACACATTTAAGTGATATTGACTATGCTCTTCCAATTGTGCTGCCATTCTCGCCCAAGATGAAGGCTTACAGGACAAAACAGCCTCCCATTTAATAGTTACTACAAATGTTGCCCTATAGCAGTGGTCAACAATCTCACAATACATCGACAGTGTCCTTATTCAATTTGTGTTCCTTATCATCAGTTTCCTACTCTCCCTCTGCCTTCTGGCCCTTGTCACCGGACTCCTGTACCTCATTAGTCCCATTTAGTTTTACTGGGCTGTCTATTCCCAGGCTTAACATCGAACCTCGAAGGTAACTTCACCTGTGAGCTGAAAGGGTGTCTGGGGGCCACACTCTCGAGGTTTCTCTAGTATTCTTTAGGCCAGTAAATCTGGTCTTCTTGAAAAAAAGATTTTTAATTGTGTTTTTAGCTCTCCTGTGTGACTCTGCCTCAGGACTCTGTTGCAGTGCTTTGCTGACTTGCTATTTAAACCTACTGCCATGGTTTCCTTGAGGACAAGAACCGAGACTTAACTTCCATTCACCCAGCAGAATCTAGCCTAGCACTGCCAATGATGGTGAATGAATGAATGAACAAGCAGCCCTCTTTCAAAATTGAATTTCTTGTTAAATCTTTAGAAATTTGCATCTGTGAATATAATGTTAAATATGCTAAAACTGTTTTGGTTCAGAATAGCTCTAAAAATTTGTTCAAATTGTTCTATTTCACTTTATTTGCCAAGTGGTCTCAGTTACTTTATTTCTGAGAATATTAATGAGTTTAAACCACGCTCATTTTAAAATACTAAAAACAGTACAACAGTGTACATACAAAGTAGAAGGAAAACCCCTATCCCTCCCAGAATTAATTACTGGTAAATGGTTCTAGACTTTTTACTATATAGTCATGTGCTGCATAATGTCCATTAGGGCACCATCAGACTGCATGTACATCTGTGGTCCACGGTCCCAACCCCCATAAAGCCTATTATATTAAAATTTGAGGTACATACAATGGTTCTTAATAGCAAACGGGTGCTACTTTGCGAAGGGCATCAAAACATTATGTTAAAGATGTTTTAGTTATCTGGAAGTGTTTCTTTAATGTTTTCTATGTATAGAAAAGTATACTTATATACTAAGACAAACATTTGACAAACTGATCTTAGATGCGAACGGTACCTAACTGTTCCTACTTACATACCAATTCGACTTAAAGACAGATTTAGGAATGTAACTTGTTTGTAATCCAAGGACTGCCTGTATGTAATATGGTGTTCACAAAACGTCCAAATCACATAATGTCCTGTTTCACAGAATATATTGTGGACATTAAGTGATGCATGACTATATCTGTGTTCTAAGATATATACATATAAGATATATATGTCCCTCTCTGTGTGTATGTATGTAATGTATGTATGTATATATATTTTTTTCACCTGCTCTGCAGTGCTTTTTTTCAGTGGATAATGTGTTATGGGCATTTTCCCATCTTTTTTTTTTTTAAAGCACTTAATGCCTGAGGCAGAGCTTTGGGTTCCTTTCTTTAACCCTTGTTTGTTCTGTTATAAAAGGGATAAAAGATACCTTTGAGAGACATGAAGAAAATATTTTTTGTTCCTTGTTACACAGGTTTGGGTTGAAATAAGGTTGTAGCTTTATTTACAAGTAAATCAGTAGAATTCCAGATGTTACGATGTTTCTATCCACTTTATTATAAATAATGCAAGTCGAATTTATGATGTGATCTCTCACAGAACCTTGTGGGAAGCAAGAACTGTGAGCACAGTAATCTTTAGAGAATGTACAGTCCTTTGGGTATTTGTGTACTCATCAGCTCCTTAGTCACATGGAGTGTTTTCTTAAGTGCTACTGAAATGCACAGTTCAGTTTTTATTTTGAAATCTCTCCTGTCTTCTCTCCCTCTTCCATTACTTTAATTACCTTGATGGGACATTCAAGCTGTGTAGTCTTACCCTTTTATTTTCATAACCTACAGAAACCAGTTTGAAGATTAACTGTAGGTGAACAAGTAATCTTATCTACTTGACTAGAAATCACCCCTCAAGATGAAACAAATGTCGACAAAGGCCCTGTAGACTTGGAGACTAGAACAAAGGTGACTTAATCTTCTGGCATTTTTAGTGGAAACCAAGGTGAAAATTTAGGAAGTTTAATTTCTTAGAGGCAGGGTTTTGTGTGTGAGGGAGAGAGAATGTGTGAATCTATGTATATGTGTGTGTATTTGGGGAGGAGAAGAATCCAGAGGTATACGGTAAAGAGAATTATGAATTTAGGAAATCGTCAAAGCTGAATTACAGAATCTTTGTTCTGAGAGGGCAGTTATTAGGGCAAGGTGAGTAATAGAACGTGAGGTTGCTAGTCACTTTATTATGAAGCTATCAGAGTTTTTCAGGTGATGGAATTTGATGACAAGGCCCTTTCCCTGCCTTTCTGTATTAGCAGCTCAGGTAAAAAGTAAGAAATAGTTTGTATAGAAAATTACAGCCATCAAACGGTTCTAAGATTTCTGTTGTGAGGTTTCTGAAATGAGCTACCCAAGATAGCAATTTGATCACGTCAGTGGCTTCCTTCCTCCCAGTCCTATCATCAGGTTCTCAGACTGTGTCCTGTCAGCTTTGGATTCTTCCTTTTCCTGCATACTTGCTACTTTTTCAGTTATGAAAATTTAGGAACCTAGTATTTAATTGTGCCCAAGGTAGGCAGTTGCTGGGCTCTTGATATTGGATACCTTTCTGAAATATAAAGTATTATACCATAGTGGATAATAAAGTGCCCACAGTTACATTATAGAACAGATTCCAGTAGCTATACCAGTGGGGACAGACTCGGTTCATGTGCCCTCACGCAGCTCGGGTTGTTTTGCAGCAAAGTGCTGTGAAGCGAGTTGAACCTCGTGCAGTGCCAGTTCCTATATCTGAACATGAAAGTGGCTTGTTAAAGATTAAAGGGATTGCCTCGTCCTTCTGGCCTCAAGATGGAATGATCCCCGCCATGGCGACAGTCCTTGTCTCCCAGGAGAGGCCATTTTATACAGCAGGTTTGTGCCTCCAAATGTTACACTTAGCCTTTGTTGGCTGATGCTGTGGTGATAAGTTGGCATTTGGGTACTCTCAAGACATTTGAGCTATACAGCATCCCATGGTTTGAATTTCTGGGCAAAACTGCCTCATCAGTAAGTCAAAAGCCTCTATTCTCAGCCTGTGTCTTTAGGGGAGGTTGTCTCCTTTGTTTTATTTGACTATTGTGTTGAGTCAAGTGAACTTTAATTTTCACAGCTGTAAAAATTCCATTAAGCTCCTTGTACTGCATTCCAGGTGTGAAAATGTCTCAGTATAACAAGACTGTGGGTGACAGTTGAAATCCTTAACGGTAGTTAGGATAATTGTCTCTGGAGCCTTGAAGAAAATAACGGTCCAACCAACAAAATAAATACAGTTCAATTGTTGTATTCTTTGTGGTTCTTGTGGTGAGGGAACTAATGTCTCCGACCTGCTCAGTGTGACTACTTTTAGCTTGGGGGCCTTAAAAAAAAACTCATTTTTCTCTGAATAGTGCTTGGGGAACGTAGCTATGACCTTTCTCTCAAAAGATGATCAAGGCCCATCTGTATCAGAATCACTTGAGAGGGGAGATGCTTGTTAAAAATTCAAATTCTGGGCCCTCCTTCCACTTTTCCTAATTCAGAATGTCTGAAGGATTGGGATGGGAAATGATCATTTTAAATAAGTACTGTAGAGCTGATTCTTGAGTATCCTAAAATTTACTTCATTTTTCATGCTTAATTTCTGTGATTTATTAGATGATAGATGTTTGGCTGGCACTCATCTTTTTCTTTTTTATAAGTGTAAATACTCTAGTTAAAAAAAAAAAAAGAAAGAAAAGCAAAAGATTGTAAGATACCTGAACACCAAAGATTAGAATGGGGGAATGTCCCTAATTATCAACAAAGTGAGACAGCCACCAGTTCTTGGAAGTTTGGGTTTAGGTTTATCAAGTCAGTGTCTTCTCAGTCAGAAAAAGGATGTGGACATATATAAGCTTAATTTTGTTAAAAAGGAGAAATGTACAGTATCATTTTGGATGTAGAGATTGAGGACATGGATAAAAGGGAGGTATTTGGAAGAAAGAGTATGAAGGGGAAAAGATTAGTTTATAAACGATAAGAAATTTGAAACTTTAACCAAAATTTAAATTACCAAGTAATATTTAAATCCATGCTTGTTGTAAAAAATACTTCAAATACTGATAAAGCTAAAAATACCTCTTTGTCTCTCCCCCTCCCCCACTGTATATCCTCCTAGATCTTTCTGTATGTATTTGGTCATTTGGTATGGATTTAGAAGAAAGGCTACAGAATCCTGAGAAATGAATATTTTTATTTCTCTTTTGACACCTGCTTATTGTTTACAATGTTAGTTCTATTGCAGAAAAAAATGGAGTTGTAAATGGCATCGCATATTTCTGTCCAAGTAAAACTGTGGATGTGGGTGTGTGCAAATTATGTATTGTTGTTGTTAGATGCCTTTCAGTCAATTTTGGGACTCATAGCGACCCCATGTGACAGAGTAGAACTGCCCCATAAGGTTTTCTAGGCTGTAATCTTTACAGGAGCAGGTTGCCAGGTCTTTTTCCCGTGGAGTAGCTGCTGGGTGGGTTTGAACCAACACCTTTTGGCATAGCCGAGTGCTTAACCTTTGCACCACCAGGGCTACTTAAATAATTTACACACACACACACACACACACACACACACACACACACACACACACACACACACACACACACACACACACACACACACACACACACACACACACACACACACACACACACGTGTACAGGCAGTCCCCTGATTATGAATGAGATCTGTTCCTGTGTTTTTAAGTTGAATTTGTAGGTAAGATGGAACAGTGCATACAGTTCTTATATAGCATTACTTTAGTGCAAGAAAAGGCTAGAAGGCTTTTCAATGATTTAAAAGCGGCACGTGCAGCAAGTGAAGGTGATTGTGATGAATTTGTTGTGAGGAGGGGCTGGTTCAGTGTTTTAAAGTGAGGGCAGATTTACATAACATTAAAGGGCAAGTATGAGTTGTCTGTAAGTCAGATGTTCATAATCCAGGGACTGCCTATATATGTATGTGTGTACATACATACTATCCATGGAAAATTAAACCTATAACTAGCTTTTGGGTAGTAAATTATCTCTCTGAATTTTTAAATAATGTACTGAAAGAACTTATTCACAAAGTCACAGTTTTTCTTTTTTCTTAATAGTCTCATATGCTCATAATTTTCATACAATCTCAAGTGTCTGAAGCCATCAGTTGAAATTTGTCATCTTTTATAAGCTCTAAATGTGTGAATCCCCAGCCTTTCCAGTCTAAAAGAAGTTTTGTGTATGGTTCTATTTTGGGGAAACTCATGGGAACTGTGTCAGAATCCCCAACAGGGAAATGATAAGCTGCGATAGCGCTCCTTACCCACTAATTGGTGTCTACCTTAGCAGAATTACGGAATTTAATGCTTCTGACTCTCACATTGTTCTTCATATAATTTGCATTTACTTCTGGGTATTGTAATATCTGGATTTTTTCTTTATTTAAAGTTTACTAATATAGAGTGGATCCCTGGTGGCAAAGTAGTTAAGAGCTCGGCTGCTAACCAAAAGGTTGGCAGTTGGAATCCATCAGCTGCTCCTTGGAAACCCTACGGGTTAGTTCTACTCTGTCCTGTAGGGTCACTGTTAGTCGGAATTGACTTGGTTACAACGTGTTTGTTTTTAATGTAGAGTGGGCTAGAAGCTTTTCTAACAATACTTTTTTTTCCTGAAGAGGTTCCGTATTTGTCTGTACTGTACTTTTAGAGTTGTTCCATATTAGAATGTTTGTCACTTATCATCAACTACAGAAATATATTTTTTTAAGTGTGGTCCGTGAGATAATGATTGTCAGCTACTGTAAAGATGCTTTTATCATGTGAAAAGGACTAATTTAACACATATACTGTAGGGAGACTTCTTTAAACAGCCATTTCCTAAAAAGGAAAACACTGAAAGAAAAGAAAAGCGGGAACGGTTTAAAAAACCTCACAAAAGCTCAGTGTGACTATCCTAGTGGAATAATGTAATCTAGGAGAATTAAGTGAGTTGGGTAAATAATTCTTTAGAAGAATTAGCCCTTTGCAAAGGAATAGGTTTAAGTAGCATAGTTTTTAAAGTCAAATTCTGACTAACTGCATGTACATTTTAATGCACCTAACATTTATTGAATGACTAGCCTGGTTGGCAGGTACATCCAGAGGTCATGGCAGTTGCGAACTAACTTGAAGGATGGACCTGGCTATGTGTGGCAGCCTCAAATGGCCCATGCTAAGGAATAGCTTATGACCGCCGGGAACCATCACATATTTTGAGCAGGAGATGGTAGGATCTGATACGAACTTTAGTTTTGTTCCTTTCAAATGAAAACACAGAAAACAAAAGACTTGATTTTTTGTTTTCTTTGTATAGCACCAGTGCCAATTCTAGCCTGTCAGGGCAAATTCAATAATAATTAATAACTGTTGAAACAGTCATTCTAGAATAGATTTTTTTTAACAAGCTGGTCAATAAATGAGGATCAACATAAATGTAATTTTCTTTTTTTAAAAAAGAACAAGTGTTACTGCAGTTTTCACAGCCTCCCTTATATTCCTTATGCATCCAGTAGGTGCAATGGTGGGTAATTTAGCTATAGCATAGTGAATGTGGCAGCTGATTGAAAAAAAAAAAAAAAATACTCCAGTACTTCTGCCTTAATGAGAGAACTTGGGTTGTCTAAGGAAATAAGGAGGTCAGAAGAACAGTGAGCCCAGTTAGAGCTGACAAAAATTCACCCTAATGATTTGACCAGCTACCAATGAATGTGCAAGTTCCCCAAGTCCATTGGCCCAAATGTTCTCATTTGTAAATGCAGAGTGACTTCTTTATCAGTCTCCTGGGGAAGTCTTCTGAGTGGTGACCCTGCTACCTTCAGTAATCTTGCTGTCCTGAGCTCAGTGCTGTTCTCAGATGAAATTTCAGAAACTGGCTGCTGGCGCTTTCCAGGTAAGGGCTTCCAGAGGCCGCCAAGTAACTAGTAGTAGGGGAATGAGGTTTACCCGACCCTAGTAATCAGCACTCCATTTTAGAGAAATCAGTGGGGGGCGCCTCTTCTTTTCTTGGTTGCGGTTGATTGCGGTTGGCTCAGGCTGAGCTGTTTGGGAAATAGTTTTGCTTAGCGTGAGTCAGCACTGCGCTGGGTAAACTGCCTGCTCTGTTGCAATCTTGCTTACCAAAGATACATCCCCAGGCGGCACCATTCACTTTGCCTGAAAGCCGCTGCTGTTGGTTCCTGAGATGATCTCATCTAAACATGGCTCCAACGACCTCAGCGGCAGGAACTGAAGGCATTCTGCCCTGGCAATTTTTTTTCCCCCAGTTGTGCTTTAGGTGGAAGTTTACAGAGCAAATTAGTTTCTCATTGAAAAATTGATACACAAATTGTTTCGTGACATTGGTTGCAATCCTCGTGATGTGTCAGCACTCTTCCCCTTTTCACCCCAGGTTCTGTGTTTCCATTCGTCCAGTTTTCCTGTCCCTTCCTGCCTTCTAGTCTTTGCTTTTGGGCAGGTGTTGCCATTTGGTCTTATACACTTGATAAATCTCAGAAGCACATTCCTCATGTGTGTTATTGTATGTTTTATGGGTCTGTCTAATCTCTGGCTGAAAGGTGAGCTTCAGGAGTGACTTCAGTTTCGAGTTAGAAAGGTTTTTGGCAGGCAGGGAGCATAGCCTCAGAGGTTCCTCCACTCTGTGAGACCAGTAAGTCTGGTCTTTCTTGTGAATTTGAATTTTGTTCTACATTTTTCTCCCACTCTGTCCGTGACCCTCTATTGTGATCCCTGTCAGAGCAGTCAGTGGTGGTAGCCAGACACCATATAGTTCTTCTGGGTTTAGGCAGGTGGAGGCTGTGGTTCATGTGGTCCATTAGCCCTTTGGAACTAATATTTTTCTTGTATCTTTGGTTTTCTTCATTCTCCTTTGCTCCAGATGGGATGGGTCCATTAGATGTATCTTAGATGGCCACTTGCAAGCTTTTAAGATCCCAGACACTACTCACCAAAGTAGGATGTAGAACATTTTCTTTCTGAGCTATGTTATGCCAGTTGACCTAGATGTCCCCTGAGACTATGGTCCCTAGCACTCTTCCCAGTAGCTTGGTCCCTCAAGGTGTTTGGATGTGTCTAGGAAGCTTCTGTAACTGTGCCCCTTTTGTGCTCTTATTATATACATCAATATACATGCTTTACATACAAATATATTTGTAAAAATATCCACCAAAAAATAACAAACCCATTGCTGTCGAGTCGATTCTGACTCATAGCGACCCTACAGGGCAGAGTAGAACTGCCCCATAAGGTTTCTGAGGAGCACCTGGTGGATTCAAACTGTGACCTTTTGATTAACAGCCATAGCTCTTAACCACTACACCACCAGGGTTTCCAAGCTATGTATGTAAGTGAGCCTAACCTGTATATTAAGTGGGTATACTCCTATATACACCCTCTTTGCCCTATTCTGCGTAAGTATCTGTTTGTAAGTTATTATTTGTTTTTTACGGTTGTTGTATATGCTGTAGTATTTACTGTGTTTGCCTTTTTTTTTTTTTTTCCTCCCTTCCTTGTGTTCCTCTAAGTGTCTTCCTTTGCCCTGGTCAAGTTGTGCTGACTTCCCCATATTGTGTTGTCTTTCTCTTCAACAAAGTTAACACTTGTCTGCTATCTAGTTAGTGATTTCCCCTCTCTACCCCTCCCCTCCCTTGTAACCATCAAAGATTGTTTCTTTCTGTGTGTAAACCTTTTCATGAGTTTTAATAATAGTGGTCTCATGCAATATCGGAGGAAGACAATACTGTACTTTCCCAACTCTGATCCTCTCATCAACCCTTTGTTATTTTGGCATCTGTCCCCCTTGCTCTGCTCATACTTTCCTGATGATGGCCAGTGAACTTCTAATTACCAAACGCAGTGCCCCAGTTTCAGCCTCCATTTTAGTAATCTCTGCCTAGCGTTTTTTTATTCTCTTTTCCCTCCTCAACCTTTTTCATTTGGCTTTGAAGCTCTTGTCTGAGTTTATTATTCTCATTTTCTTTTGGCTATCCCATAGGTATTAAGATGTTCCAGGGCTTTCCCTTAGATATCTTTTTACTCTTGCCCCAGCCCTTTCCTCTAATGATCTCAAATATGTCCATAAATTTGGCTACCCTTAGGATGTTTTGCTAGCCTAAGTGTCTCTCCCAAACTTCAGATCCTTATTTCCAACTTGACAAAACTACCAGGGTATTCAAAAAGCATCTTAAATTCAACATTGTACATATCTGAACTCCTTGTCTTCCCTTCTCAGTATCTGCTATCTGCTTGTATTGCTGTATGTTTTAACCGTATTAATTATATCCGCCAAATGTTCATGTTTATTCTTTTTATGCTTCATATCCTCTAAATAGGCTAAATCTGTGGTTGCTAAACCCTGTTGATTATGTTAGAGTCATGTTTGGTGTGTGATTTTTCTTCATCCCCCACTGTCATTGCCTTAATTTACCAGGGACCAAAAATTGGACATTTTGTTTAACCAGCTCAGTGGTTTAAAATTTTGCGTTTGATTACTTTTAAGCAGAGTCTAAACCTGGTGATCTGCTTCTGTAAAGATTACAGTCAAGAAAACCCTATAGGACAGTTCTGCTCTGTCATATGGTATTGCACCTAACAAAAACAACAACAGATGTCTCCATTCTCCCAGATCTTACACATCTAAAACTTCACACATTTTACCTGCCTTGCCTCTGGGAATTTGAGTTTGTGACTTCTGGTTCAGACGCTTATCAAATCTTGCTGGACTTTTACCACACACCACAGGTCTTTCTCTGCTCCTGTCTTCTCCAAAGTTATCTTCCTAAAGGCCAAATCTAATCTTTTCATTCTCTGGCTTTCAGAGTCCCGTTGGTTCCATTTCCTACTTAGCTTGATCTGTAAAGTCCTTCATAACTTGACCCTATCCTACCTAACCAGTCTTATCTCTTTCTCCTTTCCTCCACCCCTTTCTATCAACTCCAACCTCACTGAATGTCTTATCTTTCCATGTCCTTTTAGAACTCTGCCTTTTCCTAGGACCCCTTGTGGTGCAGTGGTTAAGAGCTAAGACTGCAAACCAAAAGGTTAGCAGTTCAGGTCCACCAGCTGCTCCTCAGAGATCCTATGGGACAGTTCTACTCTGTCCTATAGGGTTGCTATGAGACGGAATCGACTTGATGGCAATGGGTTTGGTTTTTAGTTTTTCCCCTTCTCTGGCAAAGTTCTCATCCCCCAGGAGACTTAATTCACATGTGAAACTTTTCCTGGGAAGGAAAGAGTTAGTTCTTCCTTCTTTGGGCTTCCTGTAGCACTGTCTGTCTCTTTCACTAGACTTTTGAGTGCCTTGACTGAACCTGGCTCCTAACCTAGTATCTGGTACTATCAGAGACAGTGGCTGAAGTTGGTCCCCAGGGTCAGTTGTCTTTCTTACTCTTTGCAATATCAGAAAATCCTTAAGTTCTCTTGTTAGATGGCGTGTTTTCACCTGAAACCAGTGAAAGTTAATTTGCAGATTTAAAGGGCTTGCTGAAGCCTAGTTCCAAAATAACACCTAACGTTTTTATAGTACTTTACAAAATTATTTCTCTTGTATCATTTTACTTGATAGTTGTGTTGGGTAGGCTTTATTATCCTTATTTTACCAGTGGTTATAAAGGTAGTTGTGACATTGAAGCATACATTCAGGTTAAGACTCAGAAAAGAAAACCTGGGCTTACACTACATTAAACAACTAGCTTGTCTCTTTGTAGTTAAATATGCCCTGTGGTTTTACAGAAAAGGGGCCTTTGCTTGTAGGTAAATGCTGAAGATACTGCCTTTTACAAGGCCACTTTATCATCTAGGTAGAGTGAGAACCCAGAGCCTCTTGACCTAAGGAAAGGCCTTGAGCGTAGTTAGAGACTTTAACTGAAATTAACAGTGCACCCACTCCAACATCTTAAGCTTTTCTATCACACATGAAATGTCTAGAATTTGTTAACACCTAACTGTGCTGGTGGGGTATAAAACCAGGTTGATGATGAGTGAAGGGACTCAGCAGAAAATAGAGTAAGCTGACTGTTAAGAGCAGAAAAGTTTGCATAGTAATTCTAGTAAGTGATAAAATTAAGTTTGTAGAGCACTTCACAACTTTTGGGGTGCAAAAATGTGGAAATTGTAGAACAACGAATCATAAGGACTAGGAAATAATCTCTGTTAGATACAGACAGGCATGTTACATCCAGTTTTGGTCCTCTCATGCTTAAGAGAAGATAACTACAGATGATTAAAAGGTTGAAAAAATAGGTTCTGTCATGAAAAATTTCTTTTTTTTTTGGTTTATCATGAAAAGTTAAAAAAAGATTTTAGTCTAGAGAAGGAAAAGCTAAAGAATGGCTTGATTACATCTTCAAGTGCAAAAATAGTTTTTGCCAGAGGGATTGTTCTTCAAGTACTTGAAAGAATTAAGAGGAAATGGGCTTAAGTTGAAGGAGGAGCAATTTTAATTGAATAAAAGGAAAAATTTCCTGATCATCAAATTTGGGAAACATTTGAATGACTTCTAAAGAAAGTGTTGTATTTCTGACTGTTTCAGTTATCTATTACAATGTAACAAGCCACCCTAAAAACTTTTGGTGACTTAAAATGACAACCATTTTATTGTTCATAATTCTGTGGATTAGGAACTCAGGGAAGGGGACACATTGCTCTGCTCCGCAGGACACTGACTGGGCTGGAGGATACAAGATGGCTTCACTCACATGTCTGGGGCGTTGGTGATAGCTGTTGGCTGGGACATCTTTATTCTCCTCCATAAGGTTTGTCTCTTTCTTGGTCTCTCATCATTCACTAATCTAGATTGGGCTTCTTTACATGGTGGCTGGCTTCCAAGAGGGCCCTACTGGAAGCTGCATGGTCTCTGAAAGCCTGGTCCTAGAAGTCATACATCATTATTTTTGCCCACTCTTTGGTCAGAACAAGTCCAACCCAGATTCAAGGGGAGGGGAAATGGACTCCACCTCTTGATGGGCAGAGTGTCAAGGTCACATTGCAAAAGGGCATGCAGGATGGTTGAGTTTATTGAAGGCATTTTTGGACACAATTTACCACACTGACTTTAGAGATTTTTAATGAGAGAATAATCAATACATGTTTATTTAATGGGTAGTTTGGGCATATGATTTACAGTCTTGGCTGTATATCAGTGTCGTCTGTGGAGTGTTTTTACAAGCTTAGACTCCTCAGTACTAGACCTGTCAATCAGTATCTCCTAGGGGGTGCTGGCACATAAGAGTCACACTTGTCCTTTCTGTCAGGTAACTATCAGTAAAGTGACAATAGGGGTATGCAAAAGGAATAAGACAGATCCAAATAGGTGTAATATATAAGGCAGAATGGTAGGTGTCTTAAGATGGGCCTGTTGGTCTCCTCCTCCCTGCTTCCAGACTTAGTTGAACCCTCCGCTGGCATGCTCTTCTTCCAGTCAGCCTAACATAAGTTATGTCTCATTCAATCAGCATATCATCAGAGCAGTGTTTCTTGATGCCCCACTTATTTTTCTCATAGTTTCCAGCAGTTTTCCTTCATAGCATTTTTTTAGTTTATAATTAAATATTTTTATGATTTTTTTTTGTCTATTTATAATAGACAAAAAAAAAGTCTGCTTCCCAGTGCCTATCATAGTGCCTTCCTCCTAAAAGACAGTCAGTGAGTATTTGATGAATAAGTGGCTGATTGAATGCATGAATGGATAAAGTGATATTTGAATTCAGTTTCAAAGGGTGATTGGAATTTTGGACAGGTGGAGCAAATGAATGAGGAATTCAGAGTTCTGAAGCAGAAAGTGTGGTTTATGCAGATCCTATAATTTCAAATAATTGGAGGAACTGGTTTGGGGAAAAGATGAGGGGTTTGACTTTGAGTGTACTTGGTATGCTAAATTTGAGGTACAGATACCTAACAGGCACTTGGATATGAGATACTAAAACTAAAGAGTGATATTGATTCCAGATACTTAGATTTGGGTGTTACCTGCCTGAAGACTATGAAATCCATTTATTTACCAAATACTTATTGAGCCCCCAGTATGTGGCAGATTACCATGTTATAGAAAATGTAAGCCGAAGTCTGATTGATAAGCAACTAGTTCTGAAAAGAGCTGGGGAGAATGTTCCAGGTAGGAAAGGAACCATAAGTGTACAGATCCTGGAGCAATAAATACTTTATTATTTTTGAGGAACTGAAAGGAGGCCACCAAAATGGGCTAGAGTGTGGTGAATGGGGAGTGAGCATGAGGTAGGCAGGGACCACATCACATGGGGCCTGTGTGGACGACATAGGCAGTCTACACTTTGTCCAAAAGCATGGTGGGAAACCATTGAGTTTTTAAAGTAGGAGAGTAATGTGCTAAGATTAATTTTTAAAGAGGTTTCTGAAAAAATGGCACAGCTGAGGCGTCTGACCTCCTCCTCTAACTTCACAAGGGAGAAGGAGAATCATTATCAGCATTAACAGCCCTAGGCTGACTCCTGTGAGGCAGAGGTCAGATGTGCTATGTCTTGTCAACCTTTTTACCAATTCTGACACCAACCATCCCTCCCAGGGCAGGAGAGAGAGAATGGCAGATAGGGTAGGGTGGGAATGGGATAGATGCATGGCATATCTAAAAAGTAGAACCAGTATAATTCACTAGAGAAGGAAAAGAAGAATGGGAAGGAAATAACCTTAGGGGATAATTAGGGGCAAAAGGAGGAGCCAGAGAAGGACAGAGAGAAATACTGGTACTTAAAGGAGAGCCAAGCTACTGCCCTTTCAGTGGGAGCCAGTGGGGAAAGAGGAGCTTGTAAGAGAGATTCCAGAAGGAACACGGATAGGTCATCAGTGTGCAGGGCTGTAGGGAGGTCATGAAGGTTGAGGACTTAGAAAAAAAGCCACGCATTTAGCCATGAGAAGATCATTGGTGACGTTGGAGAAAAGCCGTTCAGTAGAGTGAAATGGAAAGAGTTAATGAAGGGAGTGTATGATGGGAAAGTGTAGGCAGAGTACCAGCTACTCTCTTAGGGAAGTTGGGAATTGAAGAGAAAGGGAGATGGAGCAGACAGCTTGCTTTGTACAAGCTTTCACAGAGAAGCATGCGTGTGAAGGTTGTTGTTGTTAGGTGCTATCGAGTCAGTTCCAACTCATAGCAACCCTATGTACAACAAATGAAACACTGCCTGATCCTGCACCATCCTCACAATTGTGCTTGAGCCCATTGTTGCAGCCAGTGTGTCAGTTCATCTCATTTAGGGTCTTTCTCTTTTTTGCTGACCCTCTACCAAGCATGATGTTCTTCTCCAGGGACTGATCCCTCCTGATAACATGTCCAAAGTATGTGATGTCTTGCCATCCTTGCTTCTAAGGAGCATTCTGGCTGTACTTCTTCCAAGACAGATTTGTTGGTTCTTCTGTCAGTCCATGGTATATTCAGTATTCTTCACCAACACTATAATTCAAAGGCATCAATTCTTCTTTGGTCTTCCCTATTCATTGTCCAGCTTTCACATGCATATGAGGCGAGTGAAAACACCATGGTTTGGGTCAGGCATGCCTTAGTCCTTAAAGTGACATCTTTGCTTTTTAACACTTTAAAGGGATCTTTTGCAGCAGATTTGTCCAATGCATGCGTCATTTGATTTCTTGACTGCTGCTTCCATGGGTGTTGATCGTGGATCCAAGTAAAATGAAATCCTTGACAACTTCAATCTTTTTGCCGTTTAGCATGATGTTACTTATTGGTCCAGTTGTGAGGATTTTTGTTTTCTTTATGTTGAGGTGTAATCCATACTGAAGGCTGTGGTCTTTGATCTGCATCAGTAAGTGCTTCAAGTCCTCTTCACTTTCAGCCAGCAAGGTTGTGTCATCTACATTTCGCAGGTTGTTAGTGAGTCTTCCTCCAATCTTGATGCCGCGTTCTTCATTGTCTAGCTTCTCAGATTATTTGCTCAGCATTCAGATTGAATAAGTATGGTGAACGGATACAACCTGATGCACAACTTTCCTGACTTTAAACCATGCAGTATCCCCTTTTTCTGTTTGAATGACTGCCTGTTGGTCTAAGTACAGGCTCCTCATGAGCACAGTTAAGTGTTCTGGAATTCCCATTCTTTGAAATGTTATCCATAATTCGTTATGATCCACAGAGTTGAATGCCTTTGCATAGTCAATAAAACACAGGTAAACATCTTTCTGGTATTCTCTGCTTTCAGCCAGGATCCACCTGACATCAGCAATGATAACCCTTGTTCCACGTCCTCTTCTGAATCTGGCCTGAATTTCTGGCAGTTCCCCTGTCAATGTATGGCTGCAGCCGCTTTTGAATGACCTTCAGCAAAATTTTACTTGTGTGTGATATTAATGATATTTCGATAATTTCCACATTTCCATGTGTGAAGGTAGGATTTTAAGAACTATATTGGACCAATAATTACTGAATACCTGCTGCATGCCAGTCACTGCTAGGTGCTGTACAAAGATTATTCTATTCATCTTTGTCTTTAAACCATTGGCCAAATAGTGTATACTGATCTCCAAAGCGGGTTTCTGAATCCTAGGGGTGCATAAGACCCTCTTTTGGGATATGGGAAGGAAAGATTAGAGCTAACTTGTTCTGTATTTTTATCTTACCCTTTGAAATGTCTTTTTACTGTTGTGTTTTAGCTTTTTTGAGATAGAGAAAAAGAGAAAAGTGGGAAATCAATGTGTTAAATACTTTGCACATTAACTGTTTTAAACCTCTGAAGAACTCTGTCAAGTTATTTCCTCGTTTTATAGATGAAGAAACCAGGCCTGAAGAACTTAACTTGCCCAAGGTCACACAGCTAGTTAAGTGGTAAAACTGGGATTTGAAACCAGATCTGCTTTATTTGAAAGCCTTACACCTCACTTACTGTCCCCCACTTCATCTACCCTGTGCTTACTGCTTTCTTACCTTTTTTCATTTGATTTACAGTGATTCTGTAAGGAACACATTAAAATATCCATTTGCAATTGAGAAATCTGAGGCACAGATGAAATGATTAGTGCACGGTCACTTATCTTGTATATGGCACCTGCCGGACGCTTTCCACTGTACCATAACTGTCTTTCAAAATAGACACACAGAACCCAGGTTGAATTATTTTAGTAAAGTAGGTGAGGATATTTCTAGTTATCTGACCAAGAAGGGATGGGGCAGGAATATTACGTAGATAAAGTAGAAAACAGTAATAGTTCCCATTTTTTGAACACTTAGGCTCTGTGTTAAGGGTTTGTTCCAGTTACCTCATTTAGGTACTCCATTTTACAGCTGAGAAAAATGAAAGTTAGGGAAGTTAAGCACCTTGAGTGAGGCCACACAGGTGGAAGACCGTGAGTTCTGTCTTACTCTGGGCCTCATGCCGCTAAACCCTGCACAACATTGCTCTTTGGAAAGTTGTTATGGGGATATCAGCTAGGGATAAGTGCTTAGCCCCAGGTGTATGAGTCTGTTGGGAACCCAGTAAATAAAGTCTTCTGACTTTTCTGTAATACTTGGTAGCTAGAGTGGGGAGGTGGGGAGGGGAGAAGAGAAGCATAGAATAAGAGTTCAGTAAATCAGAAGGGGGCGTCAGGGTACAGGGATGGTAGATTGCAGTGGAGTTTGTTGTTAAGAAAAGTTCTGTTTGAAATTCATTCTTACAGTAAATGTTTATTGTGGCTCTTTCTGTTTGATGCAAGGTATATTGAGATAGGGAGAAAAGAATGCAAAATGGATAAGATGGGGACTTTGACCTCTAGGAGGTTAGAGAGGGAGATAAAGTGCTTCACCAAAGTGCATGATTGAAGGACATGGGAGAGGTGGAGGGTGGAGGATAAGTATGGAAAAATATTATGCAAATGGTTGTTGTAGATTGAAGGTGGCATTAGGTAGGGCTGGCTTGGGGGATGCCATCTAGTTTCTCAGGAATACCCATCAGGGTTTTTTGTTCACTGTGTTCCTAAGTCTGGTTCTTTGGTCTCAAAACATGTTTTGTTGAGTACCTGGAAATAATCAGTCTTTTGTAGACAGGATTGTATTCAGACTTGAGTTACTGTGCTCAGAACAGAATGCCACTTTATTATTTTAGAGTTGAAGAATTCCTTTCCTATTTAACAGAACTCTAAATTTTGTTAGGATATTGTTTTTCAATATCAAGAGATCTGGGAAATCAAATTTCATAACATAAAATTTACCTGGGGAGCATGGAATAATAAGATAGAATGGTTTGTGGTGGGAGAATACAATTACAATAAAAGCTAAGATTATTGATTGCTTACTATATGCCACGTATTGTACTAAGTGCTTTGCATACAGTAGAGCATTTTTAAATCTCCCAGTGTTCCCCCTACAATGTAGGCACAATTATCCTCAGTTTATAAATGAGGAAACCAAGGCTCTGAGACCATAAGGTGAGGTAATCTGCCCAATGCTATTTAGCTAATAAGAGGCTGAGCTGAGATTTGAACCCAGTCCCTCTGACTCTAACAGCATATATCCCTAACTACTACCCTATGCTATTCCCATTTAAGCTTCATGAAATAACCTTGTCCCACTGCAGAGAATACCAGGTGTCACCTAAACCAAAAAACCAAACCCATTGCTGTCGAGTCGATTCCGACTCATAGTGACCCTGTAGGATGGAGTAGAACTGCCCCATAGGGTTTCCTGGTGGATTCCAGCTGCTGACCTTTTCGTTAGCAGCCAAACTCTTAACCACTTTGCCACCAGGGTTTGCAAGTGTCATCTAGCTTGAGTATTTCTCTGCCTGGGGCAGTTCAGGTGTCAAAGTTCCCCCTTCCCACCCCATTTTTTCTAGATTTTTCTAAGTTTCTTGGTTGACCACACCATGGTGTGTTCTTTGATTAAATATACCACTGACTAAGCTTTTTTATCTCTCTGTCTTCTTGCTTTTGGTTTGGGAAGCATTCTGCCTCTTTGGAGGGATTTTACATATCTGTGCAATTTGATTTTGTGTTGATTTTACTATCTTATTTTTATGGGTTAAGTTTATGGGTTTCCTCCATCTCCTCGCTTGTGTCTCCACTGGATTTAAATTCATACTCTGAGACTGATTTCAGAATACTCAATCTGGCTTCAGTCTAGCTTTCGAATTTAGCCATGGCCCAGCACTGACTCTCCGGATCGCTAGCTGTTATTATTAATACCATCCCTCCCTCATGGCTGCCTACATCTCAATCAAACCCAGTTACTTAATGTATCTATATGTTCTTGATTTCCTAATTGGGTGCCCTTGTTTCTGTTGTTCTTGAGGCTTGGAATGCCATTTTTCCTAGGAAGCCTCCCTCATCTGATCCCTCACTGGGAATAGTCTCTTCCTCTTCTGAGTCTCAGAGCAGATGATTCTTCTTTTATGTCTCTTTTTTGGCATAATATACTTTCTGCTGCCATATATTTCAGTTGTTTGTGTACGTGCCGTTAACACTCCTAGTAGACCATCACCTCATTGAGCTGTTCTGTCTGGTTGACCTTTTGTATCCTCTAGCATCTAGCTCAGTTCCCTTTACATAGTAGGCATTTGATGCCTGTGGAATGAATGGATGAATGAACGGAATTTTAGATTTAAGCATCTGCTCTTTGGTTTAGTTTTTTCACCTTGCTTTGCGTTTCTTCTTCCTTTCCCATTTCTTTTTCTTATAAACTTGCTGTGTTTTCCCATGCACTGACTCACTGAGCTTGTCTTCACCACTCCCTTTTCTTATCCAGATTTTGCCTCATTCTTTCCCCATTAGCAGTCACTGAGTGGGAGTGCCACATGCTGCTGGTCAGTTTCTCCATTCTTTTGTGGCTCCGTTTTCTCCATGAATCATATAACCATTGTGGGATCCCAGTGGTGATTACATTAAGATCTTAATAAAAAGACCATGTGTACGAAACAGTCTTTAAGGTTTGTTTAGTATATCGTTTACAAGTGGGAAGCTTTCTGAACCGTGCTTCAAGGGGAAGGGATAAAAATCCTTGAGTACTTAGGAGGTAGATCAAGGCATATAATATATTCACACTGTAGGATGTGGGATGTTAGAGGCTTCTTAGACCAAAGGAATAATGCTGGAAGCCACAGATACTTCTGCTAACCGTTAATGTTGAGTCCTAGAATTTTTCTACAGCTGGAAGAAACATTAGAGATTAGGGTATTTTCCAGATGAGAAAATACACACAGAGAGGCCAAATGACTTGCCCGTAAAAACTGGGGTATGTGTTGCCTGTGTTCATTCCTAACACTCAGTGTGGCTTGGGCACCACCATCTCTTTAAAAGCAGTGGGTAGTTTGCCTAAGTGGAGGCTTAAGGCTTTTCAGTACTGAAACGTAGTCTGTTTCAGATTGGTAGCAGAGTGGGTTCCAGGCAGTGTTCACCAAAAGGGGCCCTTTTCACCGTTAGATCCTTCAAGGTGGTTCCCTCTGGGAATCTGTACAGTGGGGACTGGCTAACAGAAATCTGTTCCCTTTGTATTTGAAAAGGGGCCAGCACTTAATTATAAAAACATTTCCAATTTTTCTTGCTCTTTTTCCCAGCCCTCATATTCCAAGTTTTGCTTGAGTCTTAATTTTCTTATCTTGGCACTATTTGTGTTAAGTTTTTATTGCTTACTCTAGGTCAGATGTTAGTATGAAACATGGGAAATCCAGAAAATGTCTTAGAGGCTCATGGATTTTTTTTTTTTTTTTTTTTTTTTTAGTGACTGTCAGGAAAGAATCTTTTACTTACTCATAGAATAATGTGTTTTGTCACTGACCAGTGAACCAGTTGACGGGGCAGATAGGAAAGATTACCTATTTGTCCAGGGTCTAACACTTTTGGCCCAGGGAGCAGCAGTGTAAAGAGATCCAACAGCCCACAACAGGAAGTCAAGTGCAAACAGGATGTACTTGTCTGTACTGTAACTTGTGTGCCTGTATTTTGAAACTTGGTACAGTTAAAAGTCAAGACTTCCAGTGTTTGTGCTTGATTGACAAAATCAACCCTTCTGGTTTGAAAAGAAGTTAGTTAACGCAACTAGTCCTTTACTGCTCTTGTCTTTATATACATACGTATAACTTTCTTCAAGGGATCAGGTCATTCTTCCTGGTTCATAATTTTTCTGAGTTTACACCATATTGCATCCATATGGTCTATAAAATGAAACCATTGAATTGACTGCCAGTCTGTTTTGGTGGATGTGGGATTCCATCTATGCTTGGCTATTTATGTCTTTATTTACTTTTATTGTACTTCAGGTGAAGGCTTACAGAACAAATAGTTTCTCATGAAACAGTAGTACACATATTATTTTATGACATTGGTTAACAACCCCACAACATGTCAACCCTGTCCCTACTCGACCTTTTTTTTTTTTTCTGGTGAAAATATACATAGCCAAAGATACGCCATTTCAAAAATTTCTACATGCACAGTTCAGTGACATCGACTATGCTCTTCCAATTGTGCTGCTATTCTCACATTAGATGAAGGCTTACAGAACAAAATAGTTTCTCATTTAACAGTATACGTGTTGCCCTATGACAATGGTTAACAACCTCACAATACATCAACACTATCCTTACTCAACCTTGGGTTCCCTATCACCAGCTTCCTTGTCCCTTTCTGCCTTCTGGCCCTTGTCCCTGGACTGCTGTGTGTCATTAGTCCCATTTGGTTTTATGGGGCTGTCCACTCCCAGGCTGAACAGTGAACCTTGGAGATGACTTTGCCACTGAGCTAAAAGGGTATCAGGGGGCCATACTCTCAGGGTTTCTCCAGTCTCCTTTAGGCCAGTAAATCTGGTCTTTTTTTTGTGAGTTAGAATTTTGTTCTACATCCTTCTCCATCTCTGTCCAGAACCCTCTGTTGTGATCCTGGTCAGAGCAGTCAGTGGTGGTAGCCGGGCACCATCTAGATGTACTGGACTCAGTCTGGTGGAGGCCTTGGTAGCTGTGGTCCATTAGTCCTTCGGACTGATCGTTTCCTTGTATCCTGTTCTCTTCATTCTCCCTTGCTCCCGAAGGGGTGAGACCAGTGGAGTATCTTAGCTGGCTGCTAACAGGCTTTTAAGACCCCAGACACTACTCACCAAGGTAGAATGTAGAACATTGTCTTTATACACTGTGTTATGCCAATTGAGCTAGATGTTCCCCGAGACCATGGTCCCAACAGCCCTCTGCCCAGCAGTTCAACCCCTTAAGGAGTTTGGATGTGTCTATGGAGCTTCCATGACCTTGCCTTGTACAAGTTGTGCTGGTTTCCCCTGTATTGTGTACTGTCTCACCCTTCACCCAAGATACCACTTATCTATTGCCTATTTAGTATTTCTCCCCAACCCCTCCCATCCCTGGTAACCAACAAAGATTGTTACCTTTTGTGTGTGAACTTTTTCATGGGTTTTTACAATAGAGGTGTCATACAATATTTGTCCTTTTGTGATTGACTTATTTCACTCAGCATAATGTCCTCCAGTTTCATCCGTGTTATGAGATGCTTCACAGATTCATCGTTATTCTTTCTCATTGCATAGTACTTGTCGTGGATTGAATTGTGTCCCCCAAAATATGTGTGTAGCAACTTGGCTAGGTCATGATTCCCAGTATTGTATGATGGTGTTTTCTGATGTGATTTCCTTATGTGTTGTAAACTCTACCACTATGATGAGATTATATGTGATCCTCTCATGTGTTGTAAATTCTATCGCTGTGATGAGGTTATACTGATGAGTTGACAAGATTAGTGTCTTAATGCAATCTCTTTTGAGGTATAAAAGAGAGAAGTGAGCAGAGATACATGGGAACCTCATACCACCAAGAAGGCAGTGCCGGGAGCAGAGCATGTCCTTTGGACGTGAGGTTCCTGCGCAGAGAAGCTCCCAGACCAAAGGAAGATTGATGACACAGACCTTCCTCCAGAGCCAACAGATAAAGCGTTCCCCTGGAGCTGATGCCCTGAATTTGGACTTGTAGCCTACTGGACTGTGAGAGAATAAATTTCTCTTTGTAAAGCCATCCATCTGTGGTATTTCTGTTGGAGCAGCACTAGATGACTGAGACAGTACTCCATTGTGTGTATGTACCATAGTTTGTTTATCCATTCATCTGTTGATGGGCATCTAGGTTGTTTCCATCGTTTTGCTATTGTGAACAATGCTGCCATGAACATAGGTGTGCCTATGTCTATTCGAGTGGCGACTCTTATTTCTCTAGGATATATTCCTAGGAGTGGGATTGCTGGATCAAATGGTATGTCTATTTCTAGCTTTCTGAGGAAGCGCCATATCATTTTCCAAAATGGTTGTATCATTTTGCATTCCCACCAGCAGTGCAGAAGCGTTCCGATCTCCCTGTAGCCCCTCCAACATTTGTTATTTCCAGTGTTTTTGATTCGTGCCAGTAATGCCGGGGTGAGATGGTATCTCATTGTGGTTTTAATTTGCATTTCTGTAATGGCTAGTGATTGCGAGCATTTCCTCATGTGTCTGTTGGCCATTTGAATGTCTTCTTTGGTGAAGTGTCTGTTCATTTCCTTTGCCCATTTTTTAATAGGATTATTTGTCTTTTTGTTGTAGAGGTGTTGGATTTTCTTGTAGATTATGGAGATTAGACCTTTGTCTGACTTGTACTGTCCAAAATTTTTTTCCCAGTCTGTAGGTTCTCTTTTGACTCTTTTGGTGAAGTCTTTTGAAGAGCATAGGTGTTTGATTTTTAGAAGATCCCAGTTATCTAGCTTATCTTTTGGGGTTTGTGTGTTGATGGTTATGGTTTGTATGCTGTTAATGGCGTGCATTAAGGCCTGTACTGTTGGTCCTATTTTTTCTTCTATGAACTTTATAGTTATAGGCTTTATATTCAGGTCTTTGATCCATTTTGAAGTAGTTTTTGTATACAGTGTGAGGTATGGGTCCTGTTTCATTTTTTTTGCAGATGGATATCCAGTTTTGCCAGCACCATTTGTTAAAAAGACTGTCTTTTCCCCATTTGATGGACTTTGAGCTCTTGTCGAAGATCAGGTGACCGTAGGTGGATGGATTTACATCTGGGTTCTCAATTCTGTTCCATCGGTCAATGTATCTGTCGTTGCACCACTACCAGGCTGTTTTGACTACTGTAGCTGTATAGTAGGTTCTGAAGTCAGGTAGTATGAGTCCTCCAACGTTATTCTTCTTCTTCAGTAGTGCTTTACTTATTCGGGGCTTCTTCCCTTTCCATATAAAGTGAATGATTAGATTTTCCATCTCTTTGAAGAATGTTGTTGGTATTTGGATCGGGATTGCGTTGTATTTGTAAATTGCTTTGGGTAGAATTGTCATTTTCACAATGTTGAGTCTGTCTATCCATGAGCATGGTATGTTTTTCCATTTATGTAGATCCCTTTGGGTTTCTTGCAGTAGTGTTTTGTAGTTTTGTTTGTATAGGTCTTTTACATCCCTGGTCAGATTTATTCCTAAGTGTTTTATCTTTTTAGGGGGTATTGAAAATGGTATTGTTTTCCTGATTTCCTTTTCATCGTTCTCCTTATTGGTGTATAGGACTCCAACTGATTTTTGTATGTTTATCTTGTATCTTGCTACTCTGCTGAATCTTTCTGTTAGTTCCAGTAGATTCCTTGTGGAGTCTTTAGGGTTTTCGATGTATAGTATCATATCATCTGTGAACAGGGACAGTTTAACTTCTTCATTACCAATTTGGATGCCCTTTATTTCTTTTTCTTGCCTTATTGCTCTAGTTAGAACTTCCAGCACAGTGTTAAATAGGAGTGGTGATAAAGGGCATCCTTGTCTTCTTGTTCCTGTTTTCAAGGGGAATGTTTTCAGCCTCTCTCCATTAAGAATGTTGTTGGCCATTTGTTTTGCATGGATGCCCTTTATTATGTTGAGAAATTTTCCTTCTATACCTATTTGATTGAGAGTTTTTATCAGGAATGGGTGTTGGACTTTGTCAAATGCCTTTTCTGTGTCAATTGAGATGATGATGTGATTCTTTTCTTTCCTTTTATTTATGTGGTGGATTACGTTGATTGATTTTCTAATGTTGAACCATCCTTGCATACCTGGTACGAGTCCTACTTGCTTGTGGTGTATTATTTTTTTGATATGATGCTGAATTCTGTTGGCTAGAATTTTGTTAAGAATTTTTGCATCTATATTCATGAGATATATTGGTCTGTAATTTTCTTTTTTTGTGACATTTTTGCCTGGTTTTGGTATCAGCATTATGCTGGCTTCGTAGAATGAATTTGGAAGTGTTGCTTCCTTTTCTATGCTCTGAAATGGCTTGAGTCGTACTGGTACAAGCTCTTCTGTGAATGTTTTATAGAATTCTCCACTGAAGCCATCTGGGCCAGGGCTTTTTTTTGTTTTAAGTTTTTTGGCTATTTATTTTTAATGTTGTTGTTGTTAGGTGCTATTGAGTCAATTTCGACTCATAGCGACCCCATGTGACAGAGTAGAACTGCTCCGTAGGGTTTTCTAGGCTGTAATCTTTATGGGAGCAGATTGCCAGGTCTTTCTCCCATGGAGCGGCTGGTGGCTTTGAACTACCCATCTTTCGGTTAGCGCTTAACGGTTTTAGCCATCAGGACTTCTTATTGTTAGTAACAATAGGAAATTTTAGCCTATAAGTCACCAGCCTTTTATATTACAGGTTTCTTTTGTTGGGATGCAGGATTTCTAGCACACCTTTCGAGGGCTTCCTGTGCATGGTAGTTTATAAATTACCATGGGACGTGTTATGGATTGAATTGTGTCCCCCAAAAGTTCATGTCAGTGTGGCTGGGCCATGATTCCGTGTATTGTGTGATTGTCCACCATTTTGTCATCTGATGTGATTTTCCTATGTGTTGTATAATCCTACCTTTGTGATGTTAATGAGGCAGGAATCAGTCTACAAGATTAGGTTGTATCTTGAGTCAATCTCTTTTGAGATATAAAAGAGAGAAGTGAGCAGAGAGTCAGGGGAACCTCATGCCACCAAGAAAGCCGGGCTGGGAGTGAAGTGCATCATTTGGACTTGGGGTTCCTGGGCTGAGAAGCTCCTGGTCCAGGGGAAGATTAATGACAAGGACCTTCCTCCAGAGCTGACACAGAGAAAGCCTTCTCGTAGAACTGGCACCCTGAATTCGGACTCCTTGCCTTCTAAACTGTGAGAGAATAAACTTCTGTTTATTAAAGCCATTCACTTGTGGTATTTCTGCTATAGCAGCACTAGATAACTAAGACAGGGCCTTTGGATACATTTTTAGTTCTTGAATTGAAAATTTCCTTGAGTATGGGAGGCTGAATCTAACGCTTAGCTGCTGAATTGTTTCACCTGTTCAGGGAGACCAGCTTATATAAATAATGTGCTTGGAGTCACTCAGCTGGTAAACAGTCTCAAGAACCCTTATTCTTCTCTGATTCCCCTTCCGTTCTCACTGCTTCCCACTGTGAAATCTTGTTGTGTTCCATTCATTAGGGGACTGGATTGGCTATAGGATAACCACCAGCAGGGAGTCACCTTGGAATCTTTGTAGATTATTATTACAAGCCTTTGAGTTAATTCAGAACAGCTCCATTCTGATGATCTCAAACCATAAACTGATAAAAATGGGGCAGGGAAAGGTCTGGTTAATGCTTTGTGTGTGTTCTTTATCCTTGCCACATTGCAGAGAAGACCCTTACCCTTCCACATTGCAGTTCCAGGAGCAGATGGGTAAAGTAGCAGCACATCTAAAGGTTGATGGCCCAGTGACTTTGTGTGTGAAAGTAACTAGTGAGAACAGCATTACATCCTGATAGCAGCATAGGTATGTGCACAGGTGGTGAATATGAGCCAGTTTGTATTTTACTGTGGGATATAGGCAAAGAGTAACACCTGAAGACAGGTCAAGCACCAGAGTTCATTGCAAAGAGAGGAAGGATATGGGGAGATACAAAGGTTTTCTTTGTGGCACTTGACAGATTAGAAATCCCCACTCATTTCTGCTTCTTGGGATAGATACTGAGCATATCACATCCTGGCAGGAGCAGAAAACATTTCAGAAAGTCAGCATAATTTTCAGATTGAGATCAAACATCAAACCAAGCCAAAAAGTCTGTGGGAGGAAGGAGGTGGTTAGTCCGAATTCTTCCTGAATTTATCACAAAATCCCTCCTGACTTCAGTGCAATGCAAGCAGTTATGGTGCACCACGTGGGAGCCAGAGGTATATACGTCTGAGTCTCTGAATTTTGCAGAAAAGAGGGGTTGAGGAACAAAACGAGAAATTCTAAACTGGCTCGGTTGAGGAAAAAGTGACACACTCATTAGCAATGGGGTAGAATTGGGAAGAAATGTTACAGCCTGAGGCTGCAAGGGGGGTAAACTTCTGACCACCTGGGTGGAAAGCTCTGGAGGGATTATTATAAAATGAAGACCTGAAGTCAGGGCCCTGGAGTCATTTAGCTCTTGGAAGATGGGTTCCAAAACTAGATTGAAGATATTAGCATGTCTAAAGGAAAAAAGAAGAAAAAAAAAAGCAGGGGATAGAGTGGAGAAATTGTCTTTTTAACAAAAGGACTTTCATTGGGTGCCCATTATGTGCTAGGCTCTGGGGTAAATGCTTGACATGTATTATTTAATTTATTCCTTTCAATTACCATTTCAACGCAGGAGGTTCTATTGTTTTAAGGAAGTTAAGGTTCAAAGAGTTTAAATAACACAGAACCTAGAGTCCTTGTTCATTCCATACTTCAGTACGTTTGGCTACAGTCCCTTTTGTGCAGTCCACTTTGGAAAGGTAAACTGCGTAATTCTGGTCCTTGCAGAATTCCTGTCCTGAAACCCTGCCTTTTCCCAGGGCACAGGAGTGCCAGACATCCTCTCACATAGTCTCCAGCTTAGTGAACGTATTTATTGTGGTTACCCATTAGTATTCATTATCCCTTGTCCAGCTTTCGCGTACATATGAGGTGATAGAAAATACCATGGCTTGGGTCAGGTCACCTTAGTCCCCAAAGTCGACGGTCAGCGAAAGAGAGGAAGACCCTTAATGAGATGACTGACACAGTGGCTACAGCAATGGGCTCAAACATAGCAGCCAGTGTGCAGATGGTGCAGGACGGAACAGTGTCTCATTCTGTTGTACACAGGGTCGCTATGAGTTGGAACCGACTTGTCGGCGCCTAACGACAAACACTCATTCGTCACTGTGATAGTATCTTGTGAAAGAAGCTTCTTCAGTCATAAGGTCCAGAAAAGCTTATCTTGTGAGTCCTGTTTCCTGCATGAGAGCACTAGGGGGATCAGAGTCACTTTATTCTTTATAAGCTTTGTCATCAGTTTTGATGGAGGAAGGATCCTGTAGTAATTAAGCTGCAGGTCCGATTAGGCTCTGTTTTCGGCGTTGTTAGTAGCCTTTAACCCCGGACTGCTTTTTTTCCAGATTGACTCGCCCTTTGGGGCAAAACACCTGGGTTGAAATTAAATGTGTAGGTTTCTCTGTTGCAGTGCTCAATCTGTCCTCTCTCCTAAACTACACATTAAGAAGCAGCCATTTAATTGGTCAGACCTCGGGGGTGATATTTTGGCAAAACTCCATTGGTTAGAATTACTTCTCCCTGAACTTCATAGCAGATGCTGACGTCCCTCTGCAGAGTTGTCATCGATGAGTTGAAACCAGGGAGTTTCCAAGAACATTTATAACTTGTGATTATTATGTATATTTTTCAGTTGTTTACAACAGTTACCACTTCAGGAAAGAGCCCATTTATTACTAGTGGGAAGTGAAATCTCTCTCCTTTTCCCCTTATTCATATTGTCATCTTAATACTTTATGCTCCCAGGCTGCTCCTGTTCTGACAATTTTTTAATATCCTCTCAGCCCATTTCTCCTTCCTCCCAGTCACGCAGCTCCTCCTTCTACCTTGCTTGGGCTGTGCGTGTGCTTTGCTTGAAGGTGTGATAATAGCAACAGGCAAAGCACATTCTGTATGAGTTTTGCCATCAGTTTTGATGGAAGAAGGATCCTGTGGTAATTAAGCCGCAAGTCCGTTTATTCTTTCAGTATTGTTAGTAGACTTTACCGTTTCAATTATCATTTCAATGTAGCAGTTTCTGTTGTTTTAAGGAAATTAAGGTTCAAAGGATTTAAATAACCCATAGACCTGGATGGCATCTGGTTGAGGTCTGTCTTTTGATTTCTACATTTCTTTTCTGTATTATTTTACTTCTCTATTTATTGTTTTCATTTTTATTTGTATTCTTTGCAATTCTCACCACAGCACCATCTCAAAACCAAAACCACCGGGAGGGCATTGAAGCCTTCTGTGTCTTTTGGTGCAAGGAAGTGGTGGAAGTAACAGTTGTGTTCGTCTTTGAGGCTCTCCTTTTCTGGTTTTCTACTGCAGTAATAACGGACAATTTTAACATTTACTGTTAACCTTAAGAGAGTAAATCGTGTTACCATTGTTTTCTTGTTTTTCTAGTAGCTTTAGCAGACACCTAAAGAATTCTTTTCAGTATGTCTTAGATAGGCATGTCACCATTAGACCTTTTCCTTGGAGGTAGTACTTTGGTTATGCATGTTTAAAACTCATTTGCCAGTCACCCTGGAATTATGATTGTGGAGTTTTCAAGCATGATATTCAGGCCCCGCCCCCCCCCCCCCCCCCTTTTAAGCTTTGTTGTTGATCATTAGTAATAATTCAGCAAAACACATTTATTGGCAGTAGGGCTGGGAATGAAGCTATGAAATAGATTCACTCTTGTTTCATGTTTCACTCTCCACACCCTAACTATGGGAGAAAAATAATTTAAAAATAATTATACAAATCGTTAACTGATTGATTAAATACAGCAGTGCTAGAATGCTCATGTCCCCAGAATGTAACCACCTTACATGTTTTTGTTCCTCTTGGAATCCCCAGCGACTGGAAGAGGGCCTGGCAAAGAGCAGTGCTGAATAGATAAGCTATATTGGGAGGTGTGCAAGATGCTATGAGAGCACAGACGGGGTCAAGGAAGATTTCCATGAGGAAATAAATGATGCAAAAGGGAGGTGGGATGGGAACAGTGGTCCAGGCTGAGAGAAAGTCAAAATAAGCTTGGGATTTGAGAGACCTAAAGAATAGTAGGATAACTAGAGGCCCCATGCACTAAGGATTTGCTTTCATTATTGTTTAATTGTTGTTGTTAGGTGCCGTCAAATCGATTTCAACTCATAGTGACCCTGTGTGACAGAATAGAACTGCCCCATAGAGTTTTCTAAACTGTAATCTTTACAGAAGCATATTGCCGGGTCTTTCTCCTGTAGAGCTGCTGGTGGGTTCGAACTGCCAGCCTTTCAGATAGCAGCTGAGTGCTTAACTGTTGTGCCACCATGACTCTTATTTAATAGTTACCCAGTGAAAATACTTACTAGTTCAGCTATTAACCTAAAGGTTGGCTGTTCGAACCCACCCAGTGACTCCATGGAGAAAGACATGGCAATCTGCTCACATAAAGATTACAGCCAAGAAAACCGTATTGGGCAGTTCTCCTCGGTCACACGGGGTTGCTATGAATCTGAAATGACTGGGCAGCACCCAACAACCGTAGGTCTTTGGAGTCCTTGGGTGGTTTTGGGACAAAGAACTAGATTTGGCTTTTTGTACCTGGTTCCTGAAAGTAGCCCAAGCAATTAAGGTGCTCTGATGGTGCAGTGTTTAAGCACTTGGCTGCTAACTGGAAGGTCAGTGGTTAGAACCCACTAGTTGCTCCATGGGAGAAAGATGTGGCAGTCTGCTTCTGTAAAGATTTACAGCCTTGGAAACCCTATGAGGCAGTTCTACTCTGTCCTATAGTGTCGCTATGAGTCGGAATCAACTCAACAGCAACGGGTTTAATTTGGATTTTTGGTTTGTCTTTCCAAAATAGCCAGTCAAGTAGGGGCTACAGATGCCCCACACCTAGAGAATTTACTTCAGGAAGAGCAGGGGCATGATTCAATCAATCATGCATATTCATTGAACCATGCATATTCATTGAGGTCCCAAGGACTAGCAGACCCTGGCCCTTGGAGCTCTCTCTTTGGGACTTCCAGATTGGTGAGAATATCCATGCACTGGAGAGGGTGCATCATGTACCTGGGGACAATGGAAGCCTCATGCCAGGACCTCTCCCAGACCTTGCTGATAGGTCTCTTTGCATGTATCCTTTTTGGTTATAATAAATGGGTAACTGTAGATATAGATAATAGTCTCTGTGAATTTTGTGAGCTGTTATAGAAAATTAATGAAGCCAGCAGGGTCTGGCAGTACAGAGTCAATTTGTATAGACCCAGCTCTGGGTGGCTTGGTGACAGGGAAAGGCTGCACGGGCATTCAATGAAAAAGGATAGAGTCTTCTAGCTTGTGACCTAGCCCCAGGGGACTAAAGGGTTAGAGAGAGAGAGAGAGAGAGTTGTCATGGAAATGGCTGGTGATGAGAAATGAAAATGTGAGAAGGTGAAACTTGGCTCCATTTCCAGGTGGAATTTGATTCATGCTGATCCTTCCTACGCAGTTACTGATCAGGTGGGGTTTGCCCACTTTGCCCCTTTTATAGTGCAGTTGATAACGTTGCAGCGGTGTAAACAGTTAATATGCTTGGCTGCTAACCAAAAGTTTGGTGGTTTGAGTTCATCCAGAGGTGCCTTGGAGGAAAGGCCTGGCAGTCTACTTCCCAAAAAATCAGTCATTGAAAACCCTGTGGAGCACAGTTCTACTTTGACACACATGGGGTCTCCATAAGTTAGAGTTGACTTGATGGCAACTGGTTACTGGTTAATAGATTATTAGGTACAGTTGAAACTCCTAAGTCAGAAACCCCTTCTCAGCTGGAACAAAGGTGGGCAAGCATATCACTGAAACATATCTTAAATATCAATTAAAGGCTTATCTTTATAAAGTTGTGGGTCTGTACACTAGTACCTTAAGGTTGTAGTAAGTAGGAAATGTAGACTTACTGGATGTATAAATTCAAATTCTGAATCCCAGGAATGTTTTTTCCATCTATGATAACTTTTGGAAGGTGCTCAAGTGTTGAAAGGATGGCTTGGCAGGTAGATACCCTTTTTTGATGTTCTTAAAAGGGGTTAGGAACTAGCATGAAAAACTTCTTCCCTGCCGGCCACTTCTGATGATTTCCATTGTCTTCTCCCACAGTAAAACCATTGACCTTGCTCTCCTAGCCCTCATGCCTGTGAATTATAAATGCTAAGGAAAGGGAGTATGGATGGTGAAAGCTGCCCCCTCCTTCCATCAGTTGCTGTCGAGTTGATTCCGACTCATAGTGACCCAGTAGGACAGAGTAGAACTGCCTCATAGGGTTTCCAAGGAGTGGCTCGTGGATTCAAACTGCCAATGGTTTTGGTTAGCAGTGTAGCTCGTAACTACTGTAGCACCAGGGCTCCCCTCCTTCTGTAATCCCATTAAAAAAAACAAAGAAAAACAAAAAACCCATCGCTGCTGAGTTGATTCTGACTCATAGCAACCCTATAGGACAGAGTAGAACTACCTCATAGAGTTTGCAGGGAGCACCTGGTAGATTTGAACTGCTGACCTTTTGGTTAGCAGCTGTAGCATTTAACCACTATACCACCAGGGTTTCACCTCCTTCCATAGAACCCCAAATTAGTCAAAGAACCTAGACTCACATCCTGACACTCACTAGCTGTGTGATCCTGGTCCAGTTACCCACCCCTCAAGACCCCAGCCTCTTTATTCACAAAATGAGCATTTTAATTGATTTTTGTAGGATTATTGTATTAAATAAGACAATAGAGGTGAAAGTAATACCTCACTTGACACATGATAGGTGTTTTGTAGTGTTTTTACTTTTTTCCTTAAAAAATAAAATTTTCTAGGACCACCTGAGAAGGGACATCAGGACTCTTGAGTTTGAATGACTTTCCTTGTCTGCTGCCTGAAAGTAACAGCAACAAGAGGTTCTCTTTCTCTTACTTAAAACTTTGTTTCTTTGTATTAAAATATAACTTGGGGACTAAAGGAAAGAAGAGATGCTTGCCCTTGTGTCTTTGAAATTGGGGACATCTCATTGTGAATGGAGGCTCTCGAAGCTGGTTTGGATAGAAGCAAGCATCATTTAATCCTCATTAGCCCTGTGCCTTATTATGTTGTTATTGTTGTTAGGTGCCATCGAGTTGGTTCTGACTCAGTGACCCTATGTACAACAGAACAAAACACTTTCTGGTCCTGCATGATCCTCACAATCATTGCCATGTTTGAACCCATTGCTGCAGTCACTGTGTCAGTCCATCTCATTGAGGGTCTTCCTCTTTTTCACTGACCCTCTACTTTACCAAGCATGATGTCATTCTCCAGGGACTGTCCCTCCTCATAACATGTCCAAAGTACATGAGATGAAGTCTCACCATCCTTGCTTTTAAGGAGCATTCTAGCTGTACTTCCAAGACAGATTTGTTTGTTCTTCTGACAGTCCATGGTAAATTCAGTATTCTTTGCCAACACTATAATTCAAATGCCTCCCATTTACTGAATGCCTAGCAGTGCCCTCTGTTCTTTATCTAGGATTGAAAAGTACTGCAAAGGTGGGATCCCTCTATACTGAGCACCTATTCTGTGTCCATCCTGCCAGGTAAGTTTGTTCCTGTTATACTGAAGCTCAGAGATGCAACTTACTCAAGCTCATTCAGCCACTCTGTGTTAGAACCAGAAGTTAAGGTCAGGTCTGACTGATTCTAAAAGCCAAAGTTAAACATATTTTGGAAACAGCTTTTTTATTTTTTACTTTTTACTGTTATGTCTTCTGAAAATTTAGCCCTAAAATAAAATTCTTATGTAGAAAATATGCATTATATATTACCCACAGCCAAAGGGCTGCCTTGGAGGATGGAAAACGTCTATTAAGATTTAAAGCCTTTGGAAATGTTTTCCTCTGCTGTCTCCCAGCCTTGTGAAATATTCCTTGTTTATGTCTAGCCCGTTGTAGAAATGGTGTGGCGGGGGCGTCTGACCTTGTCTAATATCATGAGGAGGGAGAATCACCATGAGCAGCATCAGCCCAAGGCTGATTCCTGTGAGGCGGAGGTCAGACATACCTCTCTCCTCTCTCCAACCTTTTTACCAGTTCCTACACCAGCTGCCCCTCCAGTGGCACTCTCTGCTCCTCTGCTGGGTTTGATAATTTTGTTGCAATGGCCACACAGAACTTACAGACCATACTCAGTTATGAGGTTTATTAGGAAAGTAACAGGTTACAATTCAGGATCAGGAATGACTCAGGATACAGTTCTTCAATCAGGACAGCCTCTTTTCAGCCGTGCCTGAAGACAGGCCTCTTTCTGGCCCTCGGCCCGTCAGCCTGTCCTCTGCCCTGCTCAGGCAAGTGTTATAAAGCTCCTTAGCTCCACCCGTGTCTGGAGGCACCCAATTCCTTCAGTAAGCCTCAGCTCTCTTGCTTCATGGGCTGGCAAGCCTAGCTCTGTCGACAAGTGCCCAGAGGCACCCTACTCCTCCACGAAGCCTCCTGCCCAAAGGTGTCCAGCTCTTTTGCTCCGTGGGTTGGCACACCCACTGTAACTGCCTTGCTTTGTGGGCCAGGAAGCCCTGTCTTGCACCTGTCTCCTGGTTCTGCTGCTGCCATTTCTCTGCCACCACTTCTCACTGTCTTGTGCCATCTCCAGTGTTACAGGTCTTTCTCACCCTGTCGCCTCCATCTAGGAGGTTCTCAACGCAGGGACCGCAGGTCCAAAGGATGTGCTCTACTCCTGTCTCCTCTTCTTGGTGGTAGTAAGGTTGCCCTCTCCGTCTGGATTGGCTCTCTTTTTTAAGCCTAGTGGGATGGCAAAACTGACCAATCTCATCGTTAAGGTTCCATACACCTTATTTGCATGGTCCCCCCCCCCCCCCCCGGGGTTCCATGCACCTTATTTGCCTTCTTAGCAGGTTGTCCAATCCCCTTGGTGGGCCACAAACACTGTATTTGCATAGTCCCACCTAATCATTTTGTGGGCGTCACAAAGACTATGGCTAGAAAGGCCATATTAAGTAGTTCACTGTACCACACAAATGTACTACATCAGCAGGGATCTTTATTCTAATTCAGGCCTTGGGTTCTAAAGCCCCACCATACACTTGTTTCTTCTGTGACTTAGGTGTTCTGAATTCTTTATTCTAAAGTAGATGTCTTGGAAATAATCTCAGTATCGCAGAAAACATGCTTCATTGTCCAGCACCCAGCAAGTTAGGCCAGTTGGTAATATGGTTTAGTCTGCAGGTTGCTTACTTACAAATGCAGCAGTTGCTCTGTTTTATGCCATTGTGTTGTCACCAGCATTTTAAATCTCCAGTCAGGGTGGACACCTCAGGCAGGTTTACTGGAAGATTCTAGTTGCTACTCTGAGATTCTATTTTACATTAAACAGCTTCAAGGGAGTTCAAGTTTCTTGGCAGATGAACTTATTTTTTGAAGTAAGCAGGCTTCCAAGTTGAGAGATGATTTTAAATTTCAGGTGAGTTCTCAAGATACAGGTGATTCTTTATTATGTGGGTGGTATAGTCAGCTGTGCTAAGGCCCCTGCCCCACCCAGGCACTGGGAGAGTAGGAAACCTAAGCTTTGGGTGACCAGAGAGAGAGCTTGGGCTTTCTAGCCTATAGTCACTATGCAACATCTAGGCTGTTGCCATTTTAGAATTGTAACTTATAGTTTAATGATACATATTTTTTTAATATGCCGTTTATCAAATGCTTACTATAGGTTAGGCACTGTATGTATATTATTTATCATCCCTGCAATTATCCTCCAACATGAGAGAGATTTTACAGATGAGGAGACAGGCTCAAAAAGCTTACATAACCTGTCCAAGGTTGCACAATTAGTTAGGTACCTTTTTTTTTTTTTGATAAAGAATGTTTTCTTTTTCATAGTCATTTTATGTCACAATAAATATTGATAAAATGCTTTTGGCCCTAAAGAGAGGCAACTAGTACTTAACTTCATTGGCTATATTGATAAAACGCGGACTTCCTTTGACCTCTGTTTGTTCCACAGATTATTTAGGAGTCTAGGAGGTGCCCTGGTGGCACAGTGGTTAAAACAGTCAGCTGCTGAACCGAAAGGTCTGTGGTTCAAACCCACCAGCCACTCTGTGGGAGAAAGATGTGGCAGTCTGCTTCCGTAAAGATTACAGCCTTGGAAACCCTGTGGGGCAGTTCTTCTGTGTCCTGTAGGGTTGCTATGAGTTGGGGTTGACTCGATGGCAACGGGTTTGTTTTTTTGGTACTAGGAAGCAGGCACTGTGTTAGATGGTGTGGATAAAAAAGTAAAGACAGGCAAAGTGCCTGCCTTTGGAGCTTACAGTCTGTGGGTGAGATAGACTGTAAACAAACATAATTACAGATTATGACAGTTCTCATGAAGGAAACTAAAAGGACAATGGGAAAGACTATGACTGGGGTGACTCTTCTAGATAAGGTCAGGGAGGCCCCTCTAAGGAGGTGATGTTTGACATTAGACCTGAACGATGAGAAGGAGCTGTAGAGGCAGAAGGGAGAATCGGTGCGGAGACCCTGAGAGGAGGAAGGAGCTTGGTGTGACTGAGGAACTGAAAGTTCACTGTGGCTTGAAGCTTAGTGAGTGGTGAGAAAAGTAGCATGATGAGAATCGGAGAGGTGGGCAGGGGCCAGCCCGTGCGGTGTCTTTTAACCATGTGAGGAGTTGGATTTTTATTCTAAAATGCAATGGGGACTCCACTGAAGAGCTTGAATAAGTATGTGTACGTAGGACAGAGTAGATGATGTCTTGCAGAGAAAGAATTGGAGAGGGGCAAGAATTGAAGCTGGAAGACCTTTAGGAGGTTGATCTTCATTCAAAAAGCCATTCCAGACTCTAGAAATACTGTAGAACGCAAAGTCCCTGCCTTCAGGAAGTTTCTGTTGTAGTTAGGGGAGGCAGTTAACAAGTAAACAAATAATATCAGCTAGAACTAAGTGTTACATAGAAGATTAGAAAAACCAGTTCCTTCAAGTTGATTTTGACTCATGGTGACCCCAGATGTGTCCGAGTACAACTGTGCTATAGAGGGTTTTCAGTGGGTGATTTTTCAGGAGTAGATGGCTTGGCTTTTCTTCTAAGGTGCCTCTGGGTGGACTTGAACTGTCAACCTTCGGTTAGCAGTTGAGCTTGTTAGCTGTTTGTACCACCCAGGGACTCCAGAAGATTAGAAGGGGACACTAAAGTTGAAGGTTGGATGACAAGAAGGAACCAAGCTTGTGAAATTCTGAAAGCAGTCCAGGCGGAAAGAACAAATAGCAAATTCAAAAGGCCTAAAGAGGGAAACAAGAGTAGTAGATGAGAGATGATGCTTTAGACCACTGTGGGGGACAGGGGATCTGGAGATAAGAATATATGAATCATCAATCTAAGAGTGGTATTTAAAGTCACCTGACTGGGGTCTTTATGAATAGAGAAGGCGGCCCAAGATAGCCTAGGCACCCCCAGAATTTAGAGGACAGAGGGAGGGGGAAGAGCCAGCAAATAGGCTTTGAGGTAGGAGGAAAACCAAGGGTGTAGTGTTCTGAAAGCTAAGAAAGGATTGGAGGGGCAGTGTTTCGAGAAGGAGGGAATGGTCAGTTGTGTCCAGTGCGGCTGGGAGATGGAGTAAGATGAAGATAGAGAAGAGTCAGTTGGATCTGGCCACTCGCAGTTCCTTAGTGACATTGAAAAGAAGAGGTTAGATGGAGTGGTTGAGTCAAACTAGATTGGAGAAGACTGAAGAGTGACTTAAGAATTGAAGAAGTATAGTCAAATATTTGGAGAGATTTTGGTGTAGAGGAGAACAAAGGAGCTTTACTGAGGAGGGAGGAAGGTGTGATCAAAAGGAGAGGTTTTCTTTTTTGTTGTTGCTTCTTTAACAAATTAAAAATATTCTAGTAGATGCTTTTTAGAAAAAACTCTTACGAGAACTCTTAATTGAAGTATCACAAATTCAGTGTATGGGTTGATCAATTTTCACAAAGTAAACATATCTGTACAACCAGCACTCAGATCAAGAAGTAGAACATTACCAGAAGTTCGCTTATGTCTCCTTCTATCTACCTACTAATCTCCCCTCAAGAATAACCATTATCCTGATTTCTAACACCATGGATTAATTTGCCTATTTTTGAACTTTATATATATGGAGTCATTTAGTAAATATTCATTTGTGCCTGTCTTCTTTTCCTCAACATTAAGTTTTTGAGATTCATCTACACTATTGTGCCAGTAGTTTGTTTATTATGAAGATAAAGTAATCTATTCCTCCATTCTACTGTTTATGGACGCTTGAGTTGTTTCCAGTTTGGGGCTATTACAGTAGTGCTGCCATGAACATTATTATATACAATGTATTTCTGTTGGGTATATACCTGGAATTGGAATTGCAAAACCATGGGATGGATATATATATATATTACATCTTTAGTATATACTGCTAAACATTTGCTTGTCCCAGTTTATACTTCTGCTAGCATTCCAGTTTCTCTACATCCTTACCAACACTTGGTAGTATCTGTCTTTTAGATTTTAGCCATTCCAGTGGCTGTTTGGTGGTAAAACATTTGGTTTTAATTTGTGCTTTCCTTATGATAAGGAAGCATTTTTAAAACCTGGGAGATCCTGGACCATGCCTGTGTGTTGATGGGAAATTTCCAGTAGAGGTGGAGAGCAAGAGCTCAGAGGGAATGGGCTGCAGAGTATTCAGATTGATTTTTTTTTGTTACAATCAGGAACACTTCTCTTGTAGTAAACAGACTGTAGGCTTCAGAGTTAAAGCGACCTAGGTAGCAAATCCTTGCTTTGCTACACTCTAGTTGTGACCTTTAGCAAGTCACTTAACTTCTCTGAACCTTGGTTTTCTCACCTGCAAATGAAAAGAACAAATCTGCCTTGCCAGAATTGTGAGGATGACTTGAGATAACAGGAGGTTAAAGTATCTAGCTCAGTGCCTGGTAGATAAGAAGCATTCTGACTGTAGAGTATTGCTTTCTTCTTTACTTCTCAAAATATGTAATTACCTATCAGTTATTTCAAAGAGTTTTAGCTAAGCCATATTGATAGGCTTTTCACAGCATTTCCTTTCAAAGCCATTGCAATTGTACTTTAATTGCTTTTTAAGGATAATATAAAAGATGAAGCCAAGCCCATTCTGTATCAATGATCCATAACGTGGGACACTTTTCTTTATGCACTTACAGCATAGATACAGCATAGATGCTTTTCACCATTCCAGGAATACATTAGCAACAGTAGGCAAACCACCCTCAATAAACCCGAGATGATTCTGTAAGCCTTGGCATGGGGCCATTTTCTGATTTGCCATGTCAGAAAGGTCGTTAAGGTTTGGAGCTATTTTAATTAGATATTTTGAAATGATTTCTGTTAAGTCTTTATACAGCAGGTTCACTAGAAATGTGTTAATTCCAAGATGTAGCTGTCTGTGTATCTGTGTAAAGCCTGTTGTGGAAGTACCTGGGTACACAGAGCAGTTAATTAAAATCAGAACAGATTGGATGAGAACCTCAGGGACTTTAATGCCTTAGTTTCGTAGTTAGCAAGGTGGTTTTGGAATTGCACTGCAAACCAGCACTAATTTTATCAGGACACTGACATTTTGACTCCCCCGCCCCCCCCCACGCCAATGGAAAAGCCCATGACAATCTCTGATCCACTTAAAATTATTTGCCTTGGGCAGGGGAACAAGTGGAGAAGTGACTGTTCTAAAATTACTTAGGATTCTAGGACCGAATAGGGAGAAATCACATTATCTACCCTCTTGCCTCTAACTATGTGCCCAGCCTACCAGGAATAGGTCATTAATCTTACCCCGTTATTAACACTAATTTTCCTGTTCATCAGGGCCAAGTCTCCCAAGAAACACCAGCATACCTATCAAGCTGACAAAAATCCCATGTGCAAGCTAGCCATTTTTGCATCTTACCAGAGAGTTCTTCCATAGAGAATAGTAACATTTTCTTGTTCACTCCCTCTTGTATCTCCCATCTTTCTCCCCTTTAGGCAAAGTGGAAGAGGAAAACCTGGCAGGTTTCAAAAAAGCTCAGTAGGAGAGCAGTCTGACTATAGTTGAGGATCAAATTGTGAAGTCCATCTTTCCTAAAGAGGGTGAGAAGGAACTTTCAAGCCCGTAGTGAAGATTTGATAACAATTTTCTCTTAAGACCAGAAGGAGATGTGCAGGTCAGAGTGTAAAGTTTTTCAGAGTTGTCACCATAGTGAGAATTCTTTACTGCGCCCACAGTTGATTCCACTTTCAGTCCTTTAATGACATAGTCAGACGCTACTTATGTTTTGGGCTGAGGGATGAGAAAATATTCCCAAGAGAAAAATGTGTCATTTGTATGGCATTGCTAAAATTACAAACTCTTTCCCTCTGCCTCCTGAAATAGCCCTGAATATAGTTGTTATTTAGGCTGAGGGCTTTCCAGTTTGGCAGGAGAATACTTTTCACTGACCAGAATAGGACGTGCTTCTTTTTGGTATTTAAATATATGCCAAAAAGATCAAAAGCCTAGTCTGCTGACTTTGGTGAACCTGTTCTATTAGACTGAACAGGTCCAAGATAATTTATTTTAGTACTGGAAACTCTTTCCACCCACCACCTCCTTTCCACAATAAACCCCTCCCCACACACACATAACCCTCAAGGTGAGACCTAGCTCTCCACCTAACCTGTGGAATAAGAGAATGGCAAATTTCAAGTCTTCTGCCAGAGACAAATTCTTCTTTTAAAAGTAGCTAAATACTTGTAGAGGCCAAACACTTTTTTTCAGAGATGTTTAGAGGAGGCAGTTAAGGATAGATCCAAAGTTGAGAGGCTAAAAATAGTACCGAGGAAGATGGGTTCTTTTGACACTCAGTGAAGGAGGAGCTTTCTTAGAATTGAGCTGTAGTGCCTGAAGCCCCTTGGGGGCAGGGATCATGTCAAAATCACTTTTTTTCATGTGTCACCAGTGCCCAGCACACAGCTGGTGCTTCCTAAGTGCTTGTTTAAACAAATGAATTTAAATAGAATTTACAGTTGGCCAGCTTTTCAGTTTTTTTCTGCTGATTGTCCCTTAGCCACTTTGTGGCAAATTCCTTACCCCTTGGGAAAAATGTACAATATGCAGATTCCTGTCTGGAGGAGTTTATTTTCATCTTGAGCTTTAACTCACTTCCCCTTTCCTTTTTATTCCATTCTTTCAGCTTTCTCTGGCTAATGCTGTCAACTTACTTTTGGTTATATCTGCTTTCACCTCCGTTCCACTCTGATGAAAGAGGTAACCTTTCTCCTGCTGGAGGTAATCCATGCCCCTAATCTGATCACTTGATCACTTTTCTTTCTAATCCTATCCCTTCCTCCTGTTATTTATTACCAGCTTCTCTTCCTCTATAATCTTAGTCTTTTGGAGTTTCCGCTACGTTCTGTGGATATGCCTACATTTCTCTTATCTTAGTGACCCTGGATCCCCCTTCTCTCTTTCCTTCACAGTAAGATTTCTGGAAAGAATAATTGTCTTTGGAGTCTTCAAATCCTCACTCCTCACTCACTTTTCAAACTATGGTTATCAGCCAGCTTTTTCTTCCTAAACTACTCCAGCAAAGAGCACACTCATGGCTTTCCGAAAACAAAATCCGGTGGACATTTTGCATTCCTCATTGTATTCAGCTCTCTTGGTCATTTGGCAGTGTTGTTCAAAACCTTCTTCCAGTTGTCCCACCTCTTGAAACGTTTTTTCTTGTCTGTTCAGCTGATTGGCTTTGCTCTGCTTGTCCTTGTTCCCAAGAGTTCTCCCAGGCCCTTTTCTGACCCAGACAATCTATCTAATCAGTGACCTGCCCCACTCTGGCTTTAAATACTTCCCAGTAGGCTGAGGATTCCCAAACCTTTATCTTCCCCCACACCCTCCCCCTGTGTGCTGTGTATCCATCAGGATGTCCCACAGTACAAAACTCATCATCCAAACTGCCCTGTAAAAATGGCGTGGCAGGCTTACTGGCGGAGTGGGGTGCCTCCAGGCACTTATCGGCAGAGCTAAAAGAGCTTTGTAACACTTGCTTGAGCAGGACAGAGGCCCTGAGTGGCCAAGGGCCAGCCTGCCCGTGGGCACAGCTGAGAAGAGGCTGTCCCGATGAAAGAACTGTATCTTGAATGTTTCTGAACTTGAATTGTAACCTGTTATTTCCCTAATAAACCCCATAACTGTGGGTATGGTCTTTGAGTTCTGTGTGGCCATTGCAATGAATTATCGAACCCAGCAGAGATGTAGAGAGTGCCATGGGAGGGATGGTTGGTGTCAGAATTGGTAAAAAGATTGGCAAGAGGAGGCATGAACTCTGTCTCATTGGAGTCAGCCTTGGGCTGTTGATCTTGGTTCTCCTTCCCCTTGTGAAGTTAAGAGGAGGTCAGATGCCTCTGTCATGCCATTTTTGCACCCCTCCATCCTCCCCGTTACATGGACTCATGCCTCCTCCTGAAGACCTTATCCCAGGTAGTGCTTCCGTAATCTCACTTGTCATCTAAGTCAGAGATCCTAGGATTCATCCCTCCCTTCTCCCACCTTGTTCACTTAATTGACACATCCTGCTCATTCTGTCAAAGATCTGTCTGTCCTTTTCCCTATGCCCATATGCTCATTTCTTGCCAATACTACCAATGCACCTTCCTATTTCCAGCCTACTCTTTGCTGATCCATTCTCCATGCTGCTTGCTACCATAACTGCCCGCTGTAAAATGCAAACAAGATAATGAAACCTGGCTGCCTAAAACCCCCTATTTGTGTCCCATGACTTACAGGATAAAGTCCAGATTCCTTATCATGGAATACAAGGTCTTTCACAGTTCCTCATTTACGTGTAACCTTATCCACCCCCATTCTTATCCCTGACTGAGCCAAGCATTTTGTAGTTCCTTCGATGCCAGGGCACATGCTGTTTTTTTTTTTGAAAATTCCTTCTACTCTTGGCTTTCTGGTAAATTCCCATTCACTCCTGTATGAAGATAGGATGTGCGGCACCTCCTTCTCTGGCCACCATTCATCCCCTGTAGAGCTAATCACTTCCACCTCTGTAGCCCCCACACACTGTGCAAACTTCTGTTAAATAAGGCACACTCCAAAATTTCAGTTTGGGTTTTATATTTCTAGTTCTCCTACTAGACTGTGAACTCCTTAAGGATAGACACTCTTACCTTACCTAGCAATGGGAAGAACGGGCATTGGCTTCAGTAAGGATTTCATGCACACGTAAAAGAGTAGAGATTTTAATAGAAATTAGTGAATGATCCACAGTCAGGGGAATACTGTAGCTCAAAAAGCCAAATGGTGATTGTGATGAAATCTCTAAGTTCAGAAAAATTACAGTTAAAGGCATAACAGTAATGATGGTAGCAGCAATGAATGTTTATTTAGTGCTGTACAGCCTGCAGAGTGTCCAGATGAGAAAAATGAGGGGCAGAGAGGGTATGATTTTTCAGAGGTAACACAGCCCATTCGTAGTAGAGCAGGACTTGGGGCCCAAGCCTGATCCCAAATCCCTTGCTCTTTATATCATTGCACACAGTCTCCTACTTCTTTCAACGTGTGATTTGAAGAATTACAAAATTCCTCTTTCAGAGGGCTACTAATCCCCTGGTGTCTCCAATTTCTTGCCCCCAAATACCTCATTTATTTAACTGCTCTTTATTTTATTATTCCATGTGAACTATTAGTTGCAAATAAGGCAGACTAGATCCTTGTCTTCTGGGAACTTAGAGTCATCAGACAATTTATAATGAGTCAGAGAGAAATGTTTTGGACATGCAGAAAATTTAATGAATATGTGGTTAGTTAAGACTTAAGTATATTGTATAAGATTTAACAGCCCTTGTTGAGCCACCTGTCTATGGGGCATTGTAAGACTGTCACGGTCCCTGTTCTCATGGGGTCACAGGGAGACAAGTGTTAATCAGAGACTCCTACAGAAGTGAGTGAATTCTGTCACAGGTAGTGTGTTGGACGTTGAAAAGCTGAAAACGCCCTAATGAAGCTAGGAAGGCTTAAGGTGTGTGCCCAAGGAAGTTACTTCCCCTTGCTGGGCCTTCCTTATTCTTTCCCTCTATAACATGTCCATGGTTAGACTAGATGGCTTCTTAGTTCCTTCCAGTTCTCCATGTCTTTGAACTAAGAAAGTGCCTTTGTTAGAACAATGAATGAGTCAGGAGATAGAGCAGAAAGTACTGTTCTTTTGTGTGAACTGATTATCAAATACTAATGCTAAATGTTTCATTTATTATCTCTGAAAGCAAAGAGCTCAGGCTCAAAATGTCCATATTGACTGCCTTGGTGTATAGAGAAAAATACGCTCTTATTTTATCACAGCGATACTTGGCATTTAGTGGACCCTCTTGTAATCTTTAGGTTATTCTGAGATTTGAGAGATTGGGCTCTCTTTGTTCTGTGATCTTAAAAATCATCACACATACCCTCATCTCTAATACCAGAGTTTAATATGTAAAATGGGAACAATAATCCAAAACTTCTTAATAAATCATAGAGGCACTGATTCAGCAAGGAAGCAACATTTGTTGAGCATCGCCTATGTGCCAGACATTGCTAGGGTACGGACATGAGTAAGAAGTAGCCCCTGTCTTCAAGGAATTTATAGTTTACTGGTAGAAAACAAAAGATATGCAGATCTGTGGAAGAACCTGTTACAGGTGCTGTGATGGATATATATCTAAGATTGGGGTACAAGTATAAGAGTAGTTTAGCTGGTGAGTGGGAGGAAAAATCAAGGGCAGCATGATACGGGGAAAAGAACGTTAGGTTTAGAGTCAGAAGACCTGGGATTCTAGAGTCTCAGCTCTACGTATCGTGTGACCTTGACTACTTTGAGCCTGGGCTGTCTCATCTATATAAAGGAAATAATATCTCCTTCCCATGGTTGGAGCCCTGGTGGCACACTGGTTAAGAGCTCAGGCTGTTAACCAAAAGGTCAGCAGTTCGAACCACCGTCATGAAAGCCGCTCCTTGGAAACCCTACGGGGCAGGGCAGTTCTATTCTGTCCTATAGGATCGCTATGAGTCGGAATCGACTCAACAGCAGTGGGTTTGGTTTTTGATTTGGTTCCCATGGCTGGTGTGAGTATGCCATTATACGTGTATGTGTGTGTGTATGTGAGGAAGTTCTGTGTATCTGAGCTCTAGGGGCAAGGCTCTATTCCTGAATAAAGTAGGTGTTAGGCCAATTGTATTTGCTAAGGTAAGAAAATACTTTATTTGAAGTTAGAGCTCAAATTAAACCCTATCAGGGATCAGCAGCATTTCTAAGGCAGTGTGCCAACTTGGCAGATCAGGTGCCTATATGCACCTCTTCTGTGAAATGACAGCCGTTGATGGTGGAGGAGGTGGCAAGCAACCTGTGGCCACTGAAAACATGTCCTCACATCAGCTCTGGCGGCCAGTGTGGATGGAGTAACCCTGCACACCTGCTCCCTTGGGAATGGAAACAGCAGTAGAGGTATGTCTTAATTCTGACGTTTTCCCCTTTGCTCCCTTAAACCAGATTTTATAATGTGGGCAACCTGCTGCAACTGGTTCTGCCTGGATGGACAGCCTGAAGAGGCCCCACCACCCCAGGGAGCCAGGACGCAAGCCTATTCCAACCCTGGGTACAGCTCCTTCCCTTCCCCAACAGGCTCTCAACCCAGCTGCAGGGGCTGTGGGGCCCACTTTGCCAACATGGCCAGGAAGGTGAGTGTTGAGTTCTCACCTGCTCTGCTGCTACAGCCTTGGGGCCGCAGGCCAGCCACTGACTTCACCGTGGGTGCCTGCTGCCTCACCTCTGCCTGTGCATTGCTACCCAGACTCAATGCCAGTTCACAGAATTGTTAAAGAAAAACTAAACCAAGCAAAAGCAAAGCATCTTAGCATAGATTTGGAGCCAGATAGGACTGAATTCAGATAGTAGCTTTGCTATTTACTTGCTGTGTGACTTAACCTCTCAGAGATTCCATTTCCCCATCTATAAAATGGGGATAGTACTAATCCCCATCTCACAGGGTTGTTGTGAGAAGAAAATAAGATAGACTATGAAGTAAGCTATGAAGAAGTGTGCCCAGTGTGATGCTTGGAACATAGATGGTATTCAATGTTAGTGTCCTTCATTAGCCACCATCATGAAAGACTTAACTGCAAATTAACACGTTCTTTTTATCTAAAATGATGTCAAGGACGCCTCAGATACATCAGGACCCTAACAAGACAAAGATTAGAGCTTATTTACTGTAGCTGTTAATTTCATTTAAATTGCTGGGTAGCCATGCTTCCCAGATTAGCTAGCAGGAAATAATATTATTGGCTGAGTAATGGTGTGTGGGAGTGGGCCATCCCCTTTGTCAGTGCCTGGGAGGCAGTGTATTCTCGATGGTCAAGCATGACTGGGACAGAGGGTGATCTCTGACCTGGATAAAGAACTGCATTCGCATTCTTCTATGGAGTGAGAGTGATTGGATGTGATGTTAAAATGGTGATAATGGGAAATTTGAGGGGAAATATTTTTTAAACATCTGCTTTATGTCAGGGACTCTTCTAAGCAATTTAGATTTTTTTGCTTCCTTTAATCCTCACAATATCTCTGTGATCTAGCTTTTAGAATCCCCAAACTCACATTTTACATATGAGAAACTAAGGCTTAGAGCTTAAAATTAAAAAAGGAAACTGTATGTGTCAAGTTCCTGACAAATAGCATAAGAGGCATTAAAACATTCATTCTTTTCTCTATGCTTAGTAGCGCCCCCAAGCTCACATATTTGTTAAATGGCAGAGCCAGGATTCAAACCCAGGTCTTTGACTCCAAAGCACCCCCACAGTATGCCAGAATTTCTGCATCCTGAAATGTTGACCATGCACCCTTTTGTACCTCTAGGATGATGGAGGATTGGCATTTTGCCTTGTGCTGTACTGCAGTGAAGGTGGCAGATAGCCAAGCTTTGTTGTGATTTGCTTGGCTGCCCCAGTCGCCATGGGAACTCAGCTAGAGAGACTGTTTCAGGGGAGCAGAGAGCTGCGGCTGGGGTTGGGTGGAAGTGCCTCATACACTTAGACTGAAAGGTTGAGTCAGACTGAGACTGAATCGGAGAGAAGAAGGAACTCAGTGCCATGTGGCCTCAGCCCTCAGTGATGGAGAAGACAGAGTAGAGTTTAGGATCTGAGATGAGAAGGAAGTGAGGCTACTGGGCACTTGTATGCCAGGCACTGTGCTTGGCACTTGATGTGCATTATCTCATTGAATCTTTACAACAACTGTGAAGAGTGTCCTATTATTTATTCCCATTTTACAGGTAAAGAAATCGGTCACTTTAAGACTGTAGTTTTGAGTATTCCTCATGTACCTCAGGAGTCAGTTGGACATCCTTGCTGTGTTCACTGTTTTACACTGTGAGAAATGCTAGAACAACGGCTGGTGGAAGTGGCAAGGTAATTGGCAAGAAGGGAATAGGAAAGGCCCTTGTTTAAATTAGACAGCATGAGTTTGCAGTAGGTTTCTTTGAACCTGTTTTTTAAATGTCAGCTATGCTCTGTGGAGTGGAAATGGGGAAAGAGGAAAGAGCAGTGATGGAGATCTGGGCTTGGGGATTGGCATGTTAAGCATGATGAAAATTGAGGGAGCCAGGGGATCTAGAGGGTTCTTGACATTTTTCAGCCAGAAGAGAGAATGAGGAAAACACTCCCAAAGAAAGGAGAATGATGGTTAGGTGAGAATGGGAAGATGCTTTATTTTTCTTTATAGTGGTTATCAAGGCCTGACATAAATATGTTTGTTTTATTGTCTGTCTTCCCAGTTGGCACATAGGAACAAGGACTTTGTCAGTTTTATTCACAACTTTATCCCCAGTGCCTAGAACAGTGACTGATATGTAGTAGGCAGGCAATACATTTAAAAAGCATGACTGAATGGACAAATGAAGTTGAGAACACTTTGAAAAAGAGGCCAGAGTTTCTATTTTCATTACTTTATGGCTGACAATTCAATGCTGCATATTAACAGTGAGGGGCCAATTCTGTACCAGTAGCAACCCACTAGCAGCTAGAGGTTATAGCTTTGGGGATATAGAGCTGAGTAAGGCCTTGCCCTCAAGGAGCTTACTGTCTAGGTAAGGAGACCCGCATTTATAAGGAACTAATAATAGCTGGCTGCATAATTAGGTATTAGGGAATCACATACTGTTTATAAATTGAAGCATAAGATGAGAATTCTAGCTGGGTCAGGGAAGGTCTTATGGATTCATAAACCATTGGCTGAAGTAAAGGTACCAGGTTGGGACAAATGCAAGGTGTATTTGAGAACTATGAGTGGCCTGGTTGGCCAGAGTGCAGGATACTTGGAAAGTTAGGGTGGAAAGAAAGTTGGGATCAGGTAGTGAAGGGCCTTGACTGCCTTAGTAAGGGGTTTCAGGCCAGCAACCAGGAGCCATCAGAAATATTTTGAATGAAGGAACGACATGATCAGTCCTGTATCAGGTAGCTGACTTGGCTTCATTAGGAGGGTGGTTTAATTGAGTGCGTAGGAGTACCAGTTAGGAAGCTCTTGCATACTTAGTGAGAAACGATCGATTCTTAATCTGGTGGTGAAGGGGCTGATAGATGTAGCTCCCATTTAGTGAGCAACGCTTTGTGCCATACCCCGTGAAGCAGTAGGTGTTAACCTCATTTTAGTGATGAAAAATCTGAGACCCAGAGACACTAAAATACTTAGCTACTAAGGTATAAGGCCATACAGTTAGTAAGCAGCAGAGCAGAATTTGATCCAAGTACCATGTGGTTCCACAGGTTTCTCCTTTTCCAGTATACCCCATTTCCTCCGAAATGAAGGCAGATGAAGTGTCAGAAGAAACGGCCGAGTTGAAGATGACAGGCTTTAGGCCTGTGTGCCTAGGAGCATGGTGGTGATTGAAATAAGGAACTGTTTTTATTCATTGGAAAATAAATTATTGACTCTCTAGTGTGTGTCAGGCATTGGCTGGATTAGAGTGGCAGAGGTGAAAACAGCTATCCCTGCTTACCACGGAGCACATAGTCAGACAGGAAGACGGGCAGATACAGAACCACGCAGTGAGATGGGAGGAAAGCATCCGTAGCACAGAGAGCCTCTGTGGGGGGATGTCAGGTTCCAATCTGGGTGGTAAAAGATGATTATAAGTACAATATTTTCTTGCCACAAAAGTATGATTTTTGTGAATATTAAGGATGTTTTCTCCTGTGAGAGAATTTTTCATTTGTAATTTCATGCTTAAGTGGAACGATGTTCTTAATCTTAAGCATTTGGTATTTAACAGCCAGAGGCGTTTAAAATGTCTTTTCTAGAAGTGGTTGGATTGAGTTGATTACATGAATCCTACTGTCTTTTTTCTTTTCTCTCTCTCTCTTTTTTTTTTATTATGGTCAGTATTTTCTAAAAACTCGTTGGGTGCAAAGCAGATAGCGTTAAGGACTTTACAGAGAAACGTAAATGAGATATGTCTCCTTCCCACTCCCCTCCCCCCTTCCCCCACCCAGAGTTCCCAGTCTTGGAGAGAAATGGCAGGCTGTAATTTTGCCACAAGCCAGCTATCCCACCAGTATTGGTAATACCTACATGTGGTTTAGCAGCAGCCCTGTCAATGTGGAGGGTGTGGAACCCAGCCCCATTAGCTCAGTTTGAGGAGGAGGTTGTGCTTAGAAACATGGAAGAGACAGATATCTAAATCTTAGAGTGGAAAGAAGAGGGAGAGGGTGGGTCCTAGGTACTGACAGAAGCTCAGAGATGAGGCGAAGGGGAGAGGGAATAAAAGGTGATGGTGTTAATTTCATGAGTGCCCACGTTACGCTCAGATTTTATATACATTATCTCATGTAATACTTCCAGCAGTCCTTTGAGGTAGGCTAACCTTTCCGACTTTACAAGTGAGGAATCTGATACTCTGGGAGGTTGCACAAATTCCCTTACCCAGACAGTGGTCAGCCAGGACTCGATTCTCATCATCACTCCTCAGGCTGCCCTTTTCCCTCCCAGTGGGCTGGAGGAAGGAACGCCTACAGGAAAGAGGGTGAGGAGGAGGGGCTGGTAGGATGAGAATCTGGGCCTGAGCAATACCAGGGGATAGGGGTGGGGCTGTGGGAGAGATGTGGAAAGGGCAGACTGGCAAAGAGGAAAAAGCAAAGCAACATTACCACATCTCTGGAGGGCGGTGCCTGCTGAGGTGCCTGGCCAGTTTTCAGATGCTGCATGCTTGAGTGTACTGCTGGCATTTCTGCAGGCGTGTGGCCTCCATTAAATTCATCTTTCATGCTGTCTTGTTTTGCTAGAATTTGTAAGTAAGAGTGTGCTCATTCTGCCCACTTTTTGTCAACAACCCTTTTTTCCTTTGTTCTTTCCTGCCTCTGCAAACTGGAATTCTAGCCCTCCAACATTATCCTGCTCCTTTAGGGTGTGTTTCAGATGGCGGCTTACTTCAGAGTCCCTGGTGAGCAGAGGGTACAGAGAAGTTTGGTTGCTCTCATTGCATTCTAACCTTGCATCCAGCGAGCCACACGTATTTGAAGAAGGAATCTGAAAGTTGTTTGGATCTGGCCGATGGAGCAAATCAGGGCTTTATAACCGTGTCAAGCAAGGTCTCATGAAACTGCATGGACTTGAGTTGCGCTCCGGGTCATGACGTACAGCTCGCTGCCACTGCAGCGTCTTCGTTTCACCATAAGTCATGCTAAACACAGTGCATTTCCCAATGGAGAAGCGTTAGATGTGACTGAACTCCAGGTACCCTGGAACATCCATTTTCTTCCTGAGTAGCTCCTGGCCCCAAAATCCGTTTGGTGCTAGTGCACCTGTATGTCCTTGTTAGCCAGTCTCTGAATGTTTTATTACCTGGTTATACCTGGGCAGAGAATAAGGGAGCTTGATATGTGTCCCTTTGCAATGCCTTCTAAGACTTAATTATCAAAATTATGTCCTTTTCCCTTGACTACATCAATGATGCTTAGACAAAAACGAAATATAACTGTCTTAACTATTAACTATGCAGGCGTTTACTTCAGCCCCGTGCAAGGGTGCCTGTGATCTCAGCTATGAGAATCTAAGTCCCCTGGGCATTCTTTGTAGTTGAACTGCTTTTAGGCTTTCTATATTTAGAAAAGAGGGAGCAGAACTATTTGGGTTAATACTTTAGTCACCACAGGATGAAAAGTTTTCAGTTTATTTAGCGGTTTAGTGAGTGTGCCCCCCAGGACGATCTCAGGGCACCCTGGAACTACCTCTCCTGTGAGAGGGTAACCTGCTTTGGCTGGAACAGAGCTCAGCCAGATGTCACCGTGCTTGCCCAGCCTGTGGGGCAAGAGGCCGAGAAATGTGCTTCCTGTGGATTGAACAAGCCTTAGCGTATTGCCTGTGATTGTGTGACTAGCCGCTGCCTGGCGGTGCCAGCTTGCGTGTCAGATGCGTTACTCAGCTACTCTGAGACACTCTGTACTTTCACAAGTGAGAGCACCCTGATGTCCAGAGGGCCTCCGCTAGCTGTCTAAATATTTGTATTGGATATGGTCTAATGCACCACTGAATTCCCAGCACTCTATTCCTCCTGTAGTTGGGGAGCCTGGGCACCAGCCTTAGCTGATGGGGCTGTGGTTTGGGAGTTTGGGGATGCAAAGACAGGCCATGATTCAGCACTGCTGGAGGCTTGAATCGGACTGAATCAGACAGCGTGACTGGTGGAAAGTGCATGATCGTGGGCGTTAGGCTCAGACAGACCTTGAGTTTGAATCCCAGCTCTTGTTGCATACAGCCTAACCTGGAAAATAATACTTAAATCTCTGTAAGCCTTGGTTGCTTTGTGAAACAGGGAGGAGCACTAAAAAAGCTACTTTTCTGGGTTGTTGTGAGAATCAAGTGACAACCTAAATGCAGCTTTAAAAAATCAACTGCCTTCAAGTTGATTTAGACTCACAGTGACCCCATGTGTTTCAGAGTAGAACTGTGCTTCATAGGGTTTTCAATGGCTGTGACATTTGGGAAGTGGATGACCAGGACTTTCTTCTAAGGGACCTCTGGGTGGATTCGAACTGCCATCCTTTCTGTTAGTAGCCAAGTGCTTAACTATTTGCGCCACCAAGGGACTCCTGATGTAGCTCGTGTGTGTAGTAACTAGTAAAAACCAGTTGCTGTCAAGTTGATTCCAACTCATGGCGATCCCCTGGTGTCAGGGTAGAATTATGCTCTGTTAGGTTTTCAATGGCTGATTTTTTAGAAGAGATTGCCAGACCTTTCTTTTCAGTTAAATTTAACTAATAATAATCACCACCACCACCATAAAGCAGAAAGAATTGTAGTTTAGGATCAGAAAGTAGGATTTGAATCCTGGCTCTCATCCTTAGCTAGTATTTCTTAGTGAAAATAATTAAAACAGTTACATTTGGTGAGGACTCATTGTGTGTCAGGTATGCTAAATGCATTATCTATTAAGAGATAGATGCTATTGTCATCCCCATTTACAGATGAGGAAACTGAGGGTCAGAGAGTTACATACCCACAGTGATACTGAAAGAAGGAAGGGAAGGTGACTTTCTGATTCTAAAGCTACTAGACTTAATTAATATCCTCAGTTTCTTCATCAGTAAAATGGGAAGATAAAACCTCAAATAATAAGTGTAAAGTATCCTGTATATGTTATACAGATACATACACGTGGTCTGCCACCTCTGACTGGTTTTTAACCTAAAATCTGTAAAATTTCTTGTAGCCTTAGATATAGGATAGGAGCTAGCTTAATAACCGTGAGAGTGATTGGAGGAGGTCTTGCTAGGCTTGGCAGCCATAAAGCTCCCATCCCACGCTGTGTCTTGTTCTCTCAATCTGACGTGGTTTCCTCTGCCTCTTGCTCTAAGCAGCAGACCTGCTTGGACTGTAAGAAATATTTCTGCATGACCTGTTCAAGCCAAGTGGGGAATGGGCCCCGCCTCTGCCTCCTCTGCCAACGATTCCGAGCCACAGCCTTTCAGCGGGAAGAGCTCATGAAGATGAAGGTGAAGGACCTGAGGGACTATCTCAGCCTGCATGAGATCTCCACCGAAATGTGCCGGGAGAAGGAGGAGCTGGTGTTTTTGGTGCTTGACCAGCAGCCTGTAATCTCCCAGGAGGTCAGGACTCGTCCCCCCGCTACCTTGTCCTCGGACTTCCCTGAGCAGCAGGCCTTCCTGACCCAGCCTCACACCAGCACAGCACCTCCTACCTCACCTAGCCACCCTTCGTCACCCGCACAAGCCACCTCTGCTCCCGCGGTTCAGGAAAGCCAGCAGGTACAGGCTCTTCACAGTCTCTGCAAATCTATGCCAGTTCGGTGGCTCATTTTCCTCTCCTGCCTGTGCTGTGGGAGTGGGGTATGAGGTTAAATGTCTCATTATGTGAAGCCTTTCTGCCTTCTGATGCAAGAAATGATGTTTTCTGGACATCACATTCATGTTTGGGCTTTCTTCAGAGGTGATGTGCACAGTACTGGGTTTTTTTTGGTTTTTGCTTATTTTTATTATGTACATATCCCAGTTAGATATTTTTTAAAAAATTCATTATTCTTGAAATGTTTTGAGAAGACTCACCATTAACTCTGCAAATTTAATTCTGTTCACATTTCCCCCCTGCTTACTCACCTTTGTTGTGGTTTTTAGCCAGATGGGGAACTCAGTTCCTTAGTGACCATCACAAGGCACATAGGGAAAAAAAAGAATATATGGAGGGGAGGGGGAGTAGAGAAACATCATGACTAGAATGGGAAGCTACTTCACCATTTGGGAGGGAGAGTGATTGACATACTATTACCTTGTAAACTGCTTTACCATTATCCCACTGGGGTCCAGAAATGGTAAGCTAAGAGCACATTGACTAAATTGTGGACCAGGCATGGGGAATACGGAGCTGAGTAACACTGTGTCCCTGCCCTCAAACATCCCACCTCTGAGAGGGAAGATAGAATGAGGCCAGTGGTCTTACCCATTGTGTAAGGGATGTTGTTGTTAGGTGCTGTCAAGTCAGTACTGACTCATAGTGACCCTATGTACAACAGAACGAAACACTGCCCGGTCCTGCGCCATTCTCAGAATCTTTGCTGTGTTTGAGCCTATTGTTGCTGCCCCTGTGTCAGTTCATCTCATTGAGGGTCTTCCTCTTTTTTGCTGACCCTCTACTTTACCAAGCATGATGTCCTTCTCCAGGGACTTGGTCCCCCCTGATAACATGTCCAAAGTACGTGCAATGAAGTCTCGCCATCCTTGCTTCTAAGGAGCATTCTGGCTGTACTTCTTCCAAAACACATTTGTTCATTCTTCTGGCTGTCCATGGGCTAGTCAGTATTTTTCACCAGCACCATAATTCAAAGGCACCAATTCTTCTTCAGTCTTCCTTATTTATTGTCCAGCTTTCGCATGCATATGAGGCGATTGAAAACACTATGGCTTGGGTCAGGTGCACCTTAGTCCTCAAAGTGACATCTTTGCTTTTTAGCACTTTAAAGAGATCTTTTGCAGCAGATTTGCCCAGTGCGTGTAAGGGGTAGAGGGGTCATACAGACATACTTCAGTGCCTAATAGATGACTCTGTTATTTATATGGCTTGCAAAATAGTGAGGGAATTAGGATCTGAAGGTCTGGTTTCCACATCCAGTTTTGTCACTGACCCCTTGGTCACCTTGGACAAACTTTGAGCTTCAACAGTGAGGTGGGATTAGTAATGCCAGCCCACTTTTGTTCTTGCTTAGGATATTGGCAGGGCTGAATAGTGTGATACTACGTATAAAACCTGAGAAAGCCGGAACCTGTGTAAGGGCGGAAACCTGTCAGAGAAGGAAACTCAAATATTTTCTACTAATAGAGAGCGATAGAAAAGTGGTAAGACCACACCCTGTCAAAGGTGGAAAACTCGTGAGACTCAGAAAAGCAAGGCAGTCCCATTGAGTTCCGGCTCTCACAGGTTTCACTGTATAAAGAGCTTGGAGCTCCTCAGAGCTAGTCTATAACCAGCGCGGATGGCTGCTGCCCCTTGTTTATGATCACTTCCTTTGCCAGGACTGGGCCCCTGATTCAGCTCTTGACGCGCACTGAGGCATAAAGGCCAGTGTGATAGCATAATTTAGCTGCAGTGAAATCACTTAACTCCTTTGTTGGCTTGAGCATGTTTTCTCCCCAGCTGGAGTTTAACTCTTCCTAAGCTCTGGGGCTCTGTCTGCTGGATAGATTTTAGCTCCCCCTGTGGCTTCCTCCCTTTCCTTGGTTCTTTGGAGCACTCCTCTTTGTCTATGGGGAGCCAGGAGAGGAACCTGAGGAAATTATTTGTTCCTGAAGAACCACTGAGTGGGATTTTCAATGAAGGCGGTAGGTTGTTATCCAGATCACACCTAAAGGTCATGCTAGGTACCAGATCTTATTGAGTACTTTTCCTCTGAGGTTTTCAGAGGGCCTTAGTGTCAGCTCACATGCCCTGTTCTGGTGGGATCTGCATTTTGCAAGCAGGAAAAACCAGCATGAGGATGCTAAGTAACTTGTGTGAGGCGACCTGAGAAGTCCATACGTGAGCTGCACCTAGAATGCAGACCACCTCAAAATATTGTCCACCAGGGCTCTCTCCTTTACCTTTAATGCCTGAGCAGTAGTTGCTAAGGAAGAAGGTTATGTGGAATAAGCAATACTGTGAACAGATAGTAGTTGTAGATACTGATTTAGCCAGTGGGCAAACTGGAAAGACAAGAGCATACTTTGTAGCAGGAAGTCCAGTTTCGGTTTCTAGGGAAAAAAAGACATATACAAGCTGTCTACTTAGGAACAGTTTAGGTTCTGAAAGGCTTTCCATATCTCCAAAGTGACGCTATCCAAAAGGCCAGTGGGCATCACATCTAAGTAAAATAAGGGAGAACTAGTGTCAGGAAGGCTTGTTTGAGATGCATCCCAGACGCATGCTCTATGTGTAATCTTAGCATCACTTGGCATTTTTTGGTTATTTCTGCATTTCGTTTCCATTGTTAGCTCTGTATTATGCATCCTGTTTCAGGAGGGTGGTGGGGGTCAGAGGGTGACTTTGCTTTCCCCAGGTTGTCCCTTTACTGTTGCTCCAGGGTCTAGTAGAAAAGGCCCATGAGGTCAGACATCTCCTTGCTCTGAGCTCACACCAGGCCCTTTGCCGGGAGTCAGCAGTGGGTGATGAGCCAGGTAAGGGGTTTGTGGCTTGAGTGGTGATGGGGCTGGGGTGCTCACAGTTCTGACTGCTCTTTGGTAAACTTCCTAAAGGAAAACCCAGGAAGAACTTTTTGAGAGGTTAGACTTCTAAGCAGAGTAGGACAGCCATTGTCTTGTCAAGTCAGGCTATGCATTAAAATAATTTAGTGGTCAGATTTTTAACACAACCCTTTATAACAGTGTGCCCTGTTGGTTGGAGCACATTTCTAGAAGGTGAGAGCAGTGACTAGCCAGAAGAGAGGGGAATAGAGTGGTGAGGGTCTGGAAACTTTGTCTCATGAGGTTCAGTTGAGGGAACCAGGGAAGTTTAGTGTGGATTGGGGAGGAAGATGCAGTATGAACAGTATGGGAAAAACTGTGGACGTTGGTCTGAGGAGCAGAACCAGGGGCTGAGGGGTGGAAGTTATAGGGAGGGCAGCTTTGGCTCACTGTCAAGAAAAATCTCTGGCAGTTAAAGAGTAGGTCCACAGTCGGATGGATCTTCCTTTCACCTGGAGCGTTCAGGCTGAGACTAAACTGACAGTGGGTGGTGGCCGATGCCATCATCATGGTGGGCAGAGTTAATGCACTTTTGTTCTAGAGGCCAGCCTTTTATCTATTGAAGTCTATTCTTACAGCTTCTCTGTCTCACAAACTTAGTATTAGAGAGCATGCTTTTGTACTATTTTGGAGGAGATGGGAATACATTTTGGATATAGTGTGAGCTAGAAGGGGGCCCATGCTATGAAAATTCCCTCATCTATTTGGATGTGATGGCACCTTTCTCTTCCCACAGGCCAATGGCCATGTGTCTCAGGACCAAGAGGAACCCGTCTACCTGGGGAGCACAGCCAGAGCACCTGCTGAGGACGAGACCCAGGTGGGGCCTCTGCTCAGTCTGTGCCTATGCCTTTGTCCTTTCACTTGTACTCTAAGAGTGTCAGAAGGAACCTCTCAGCCAACTCTGAGTGGAGAGAGAAAGATCTGTCTGTGGTGATAGTCCTTCTGAATTCCCTTCTCAGGGGTGGAGGCTAGTGGTAGTGTTCCAGATGAACCCTTCAGGCTGTCAGTGTGCTAGTGAGGAACTGTGAGGCCACAGTGGGCACCAGGGCCCATTGCGTTTCCACTCTCTTGACTTTCTAAGAGCAGCCAGAGGGCATGCTCCTGGCGCTGCTGTACAAATCTCCTTCTTTCCTCCTGCTTCTAGCACACAGTCACCATAGTCAGGGGAAGGAGGTCAAATGATCAGGAGGAAAGCTGAGAGGGACTTCAGGTCTCAGCCCTGGCAGGGGCCAGTCCAGGAGCACAGCCATCAGGGCCAGAAAGCTGTGGTCGAGGTTATATACGGAGGAATGCTTGCCAGGGACATCTGCCTCTTCTATGAAAGAGCAGAATTCTCCAGAAGAGAGAGGAAGGCCAGCCCCATGCTAGGGGACTTTACGTGCTACCACATTTAATCTTCACAGGAACCCTGTGTGGTCGGTACTGCTGATCTGAACCAGGTTCAGAGAGGTAAGCAACTTGCCCAATATTATTTAGCCTTAATTAGTGGAGGTATCAGGATTCAACATTAGGGCCATCCTACTCAATCCGGTGCTCCTTCTATCTCACATGATTCGTTGGTTTGTGGCTGTCAGTGCCTGAGCACAGGACTGTAGGTCTAGAAAAGACTGTGGTTTGTTTTGCAGTGGAAAGCGCCACGCTAGATACTCTGCCTGTTACTTCCCTCCTTGAGGTCAGTCACCAAAAGAGCTGTGATGAGTGCTCTGGGCCCTTGGAGAGAGAGCTTGGGTAGGGAAGCACTGAGTCCACTGTTCTCATCTCTGCCTTTGCAGTCCATCGACTCAGAGGACAGCTTTGTCCCAGGCCGGAGGGCCTCTCTGTCTGACCTGACCAACGTGGAGGACATTGAAGCGCTGACTGTGCGGCAGCTGAAGGAGATCCTGGCTCGCAACTTCGTCAACTACAAGGGCTGCTGTGAGAAGTGGGAGCTGATGGAGAGGGTGACATGGCTGTACAAAGACCAGAAAGGACTCCAGCACCTGGGTAAGGGGTTGTCTAGGTGGCAGCTACAGAGTTCCCGAGTGTTTGCTGTCACTCTAAAGCATAACGTCATTGACCTGGCTCAGTTTCCATGCTCTTAGCTGAGAAGGGGAGTCACCTTACACATTTGCACCATCTAATAATAGCTGTCATTTTTGGCTTGAGTGCCAGGACTGGTCCAGGCACTTTATATGTTTATTTAATCCTCAGAGTAACCTATGAAATAGGTATTATTAGATCCCCCATTTATTGTGGAGCCTGAACTTAAACTGAGGATTTCCTGGTTTCTAAATCCATAGCCTTTCCCACTTACGTCACTTTCTCCGTATTCACTACAACCTCTAACCATACTTACTCTAAATAGTTGGGAGATAAGAAAATGAATCTTGGCACACACGGTGTGAGGGGAATATATCTGTTGTTCTGCCTGTACCCGGACTTATCCTTTTGTTTTCCAAAACATTTTGCATGGTGCCATTTTCAGGAGATGCCCACTAAAATGCCTGGGTCTGTGGTCAAATGAGTTTGGGGAAAAAAATACATGCTATGTCCCTCTGTTACTGATTCATGGTAAATATTACTATGTTAAAGGAAGAAGAGTCCTGTGGAAAACAAATGTGTTCAGCTGTTTTGAGCTTGGCAGTTCCAAAAATTATTTCAGCACAGAAACCTCATCTTCCCCTCTCATCCTAAACTGGTTTAGCTCCTGCAGAGCAGCCTTGCATGCTAGGATTTCAGGCTCTCCTCTACCAGTAGCTCGAGCTCATCCCGGTTGGGGGAAGCCTGGCTACACACCTGATCAGACTGAGACTGACTGAGACGGGGACTCAGGTCTTCACTTTGGGATTGTCCCAGGGGTCTCCGAGGGTTGTGAGGAGCTGGGGAATTAAAGAGCTGGCTCCACCTGTGAACGTCACACTGCCTGGAACGTCCTGATGGTTCCTTCCTTCTTTAATGTTGGCTTCAAAAGCAATGGAAAAGGATATTGTGTGTATACAGTATCCTTCCAGTTTGACAGTTTTGTTCATGCAAACCAGTGGAATACCTTCTTCCAGGACTAGACTGGAGGCGCCAGCAGCGGTTGCTGTGTGAGGGTGCCCAGCACGTAGAGCGAGTAAGGAGGGTGAGTGTGTGTCTGGGCTCTCAGCAGACCTGGTTCTCAGCAGGGAGTAGTCAGAAATGAGCTCGGGCTGGTGAGAGACTCACTTCATGGCATGGTGTCGGAGCGTATTCAGATGTCTTCTTTTCTTTTTTTTCTTTTCAGTGTGTGGTGCTGAAGATCAGAACGGTATGTAGTTGTTTTTGAGAACGGACTTAGGCTCAGCTTTTCTGTCTTTCACCTCCTGCAGCCCTGATCCCTGTAAACAGCCAAGGGTTCTGAGCATGTGGGTATCACAAAGAGAGGGTGTATGGGCAATTTGGTAGAACCAGGGCTTCTCAGCACCTTTAGAAAGTCTCAGCACCCCCGCCGCCCATGAAGGAGGAAGAGCAGCAGCACACCTAGGGGCAGACCTGGGTGCAAGTCTCTGCTGCGAGCTCAGAAGCCAGCATTTATAGCAATTCTCACATCAAAGTGAGTGGGGGCCTGTGCTACACTCAGTTCATCCTGCACAGTCCTGGTGCCAGGGCACTCCTTTCCCTGGTGTTCACTCAGGTCTGGTCTGCACACCTTCATGGAAATCACTTGGGATGTCTACCAGCTGCCGATAGCAACCGAAAAATAAGGCGGTGGCCTGACAGAGCCTTCCTTGTTTGTCCGGACCCAGGCAGCAGGTCAGGAAAGGTGTCACGTGTCGCGCTCTCTGGGCACAACGTGTATCCTGGCTCCACTGCTGCACACCTGGCTGTGTGTGAAAGACCCCCACTGGGCCTGGGGTACCCCCAGCCACATTGCAGGGATCCTGACTGGATCTTTCTAAAATGTGTTGTTAGCTTGTGAAAGCCTCAAGCTTATATGGTCATGTGCTCCTCCCTTTCTCACAGTAGTGGTGGGGCCTAGAAAGCATTTTGACACTTTCAGAAGACTTCTCAAATTTGTTAGTAAAATGCCCTTTTGCTCAGAATGGGGCAAGAGTTTTATGTCGGAATTCTTGAGAGTTGAACTTTTCTCACTTCCTCAAAACCTTTTGGAGTTCTAGACCCACCTGGTAGTAAGATCAGGCTAATCCACTCTGATGCCTTTCTTTCCTTTTCTGATTCCCTGGGAAAGTGCTGGGCCAACTGAGTGGATGAGTTTTTTGTTACTCCTGAGAGAAGCAGTAAGTCCTTGGGATTCTATAAATAGCTCCAGCTCATCTTAGGTATTTGTATAGTTCATTCCTTCGAAACCTTCCCTGTTAGGGCCAACAGCTCCTCAAAGGAGGTAAGTAGGTTTCACTGCCTTTCATAGCCAGCCTACCTCCTACATAGCCAGCCTGTCTCCTATGGGGAGTGTTTCTTGACTTCTTGAATGGTCCAGAAAAGAGGTGAAGAAAGTTCAGAAGAAAGAGGGTACAGGATCATTCCCCTGTGGAGCTGCCAAGCCCCAAATGGTAGAAGTGATCAGGTGTGAGTCCCCCATTTATGACTGCCTGGTTCAGGCTACCATTTAAGACAGGTTGGGGATGACTGGGCTTTTTGGACCGGAAGGGTTTCCTGTTTCCAGATAACCACTGGCCATGCCCACTGTATTCCTCCACCGCCACCAGCCTATGAATATTTAATGATGCTCTCCAGGCACTGGGCAGTTAATACTAGCTGGATAGTCCCTGCTCAGGGCACCTACCCAGGAGGCTGAACCGTCCATAGGCAGTCTGCCTGGGTTTGGATCAGGACTTCAAACCAGTTTGGTCTAGTTTGAACCCCTGCTGAGAACTTGCATTTCTAACAAGTTCCCAGGCCATGCTAATGCTGCTGGTTAGGTACCAATTCTGAGAATAACTAGTAGAATAGTGGTTCTCAAAATTATTATACGTAAGAATCACCTGAGGATCTTGTTAAAATGTAGATTCTGATTCAGTATATCTAGGTTAGAAATGCAAATCTCAGCGGTGGTTTGAACTGGAACAAACCAGTTTGAAGCCCTGGTTTGAATCCCGGCTCCTCTACTTACTTGCTGTGTGCCACTGGGCAAGCCACTTAACTCTGGCCTCAGTTGCCTCATTTGTAAAATGAGAGTAACAAGAGTACCTACTTCATAGTCTTTGTGAGGATGCAATTTTAATACATGCGAAGCTGTTAGGACGCTGCCTGGCACATAGTAAGCATTAGTAAATATTAGCTGTTACCATTTCCTTGGAGAAGTTCATTTATCAGCCGTTTGGAGAGAAGCTGTCATGTGACTGGAGTTTTGGGGATTGGAAGATGAATATCTGACCTCAGAGCATATAGCAAATGCTAAGTATATACTTGTGAAAATTGATTAAATTTGTTGAGTGAGGGAGATAAGTAGGCAGACTCAAAACTGTAATCCAGTGGGATAAGCAGTCACGGGGGCTGGCTATAGTTGGGTGGGGGAGTACAGAAGAGGGAGCAGTGATTTCTGCTGGGCCCTCCACCCAGGAAGTCTCCTCAGATGGAGCCAGGGTCATTTGTGGGACTCCGTGATCCTTGACTTTATTACATTGGTGATATGTTTACAAATACGTCTCATGAACCTTAATGAACCATCCATTCTAGTTCCGTTTATATCTAAACTTTCCTGAACCACTTTTATCTTTTCAGCATGTTCTGCCTCAGGGGATAATGAGTCCCTAAGTGCCACTCACTATATAGCAGCCTCAGTTGTCTGAAAATTATTTCTTTTAAGCTTTGAGGACTTTGCCTTAGTTCTCATGCTCTGGGACGTGTTTGTATTTGATCTGCACACGTACTGTACTCTTCACATCTGTAGCCCTCTGGGAGGAGGTGTGGCTTACATAAGCACTGGAGTTGGTCACTGAGGAAACGTTTTCTTGGAGGAGCTCTGCTTGAGGAAAGTGTGTGGATTCAGGGGTTTATTCAGCGTGCCCGCCTTTTCCCACCTCCGTACGCGTACCGCCCCAGACACTTAGACAATTTCCTTACTTTTCCTTCTGCCCCTTTCTTCCTGCCCTGTGTGTTTGTACAGAGGGAGCAGCGTCACCTGGCCTGGAGGAGAACCTATGTAAGATCTGCATGGATTCACCCATTGACTGTGTTCTGCTGGAGTGTGGCCACATGGTAACCTGTACTAAGTGTGGCAAGCGCATGAATGAGTGTCCCATCTGCCGGCAGTACGTGATCCGAGCTGTGCACGTCTTCCGATCCTGAGGGCTCGTGCCGGCTTCTTCAGTGCCTTACAGGGACACAGCGTTGAGTGTCTGGGCTCAGGGTTGGCCAGCTTGCAGAGGAGCATGCTAACAGAAGAGAACTTGCAGAAGGTTCCTAAGACCAGGGCAGGCAAAGATGCCATGTCACTCCTGGGCAGTCCTGGGTGTGCCCATCTTGTCGCTGGTTGCACCTGTTGGCCGACAGAGCCCCTGAGGCCAGTGGGACTGGTACAGATTCCATGGGCAAGACCCTGTTTCAACGATCTTGTGATAATTATGGTAATTGATGAACAGAGACTTTTCAGAACTTGGACCTGTCTTCTCCCTTCCTCTGAGAACCCAGACACCTTCTCGTGCAGTTTCACCCTTCCTCCCTCCTGTTCCCCATCCGTCCCCCTGGAAACTCGCCTCTGTTTCACCCATCAGAAGCCCTGCTAGAAATGGTTCTCTTCCCTCCCCAGCACACCTGCATTTATTTCTGGTCCCTCTGGCTTTCTGTGCTTTAACTTACCTTTGCTAAAGTCTCTTGCTATATTGCCTAAAATCCATTTGTTTCTTCGGACCAAAAACACGTTAGCTTACTGGACCAATAGTGGTTCTCCATACGACAGAATTTTGGACCAGTAAACTTATCTCTGGTGAGAAATGAAACACAAATGCTACTGAAAAATTTGGAAGTTATTCAGGGTTAAGGAGCCGTGGTGGCACAGTGGTTAAGCACTCAGCTGCTAACTGAAAGGTTGGCGGTTCAAACCCACCAGCTGCTCCGCGGGAGAAAAGACCTGGCAATCTGTTCCCGTAGATTTACAGCCTTGGAAACCTTATCGGGGCAGTGCTTCTCTGTCCCGTCAGGTCACCATGAATCAGAATTGACGCAATAGCAATGAGTGTTTTTTTTTTAATGGAAACGTATCTTTGGTGAGAAATGAAACACAAATGCTACTGAAAAATTTGAAAGTTGTTGAGTTGCTTCCTTACGTGCTGGGATTGGAAGCTGTCAGTCTCCTGACCCCACCTTGGGAGCCAACAAAGCGTCTGGCTCTGAAGCTGCTGGGAAATTCCAGTCTGTGTGTGAGGGTGGTGCATGGGTCATCTCTGCTGCTTTCTCTCTTAGGGCTTGACTTGGCACCATCCTTACTTTTAGTTCATGAGGGAAGGGAAAGCTTTGGGAGGAAATGAGTGGCTTTCTGCTTAACTTTGACTTCTGATCCTCCTTTTCCAACAGGTAGGAGTCTTAAGCTAACATTTTCCCCTGAGAATGAAGTCCATCTCTTTGCCCTGGAATTTCTAAGCTTGGTCTCACTGGCTTCATGTGGAAGGTTTAGGGACTTAGGCAGAGAGCCTGCTCTTCTCTAGCCTGGCTTCTCATGAAGGTCCTAGTGACCAAACATGTAGGACAGAGCACCTAAGAGGTATCAGAAGGTACTGGAGGAGGCTGGGTTCTGTCCTTGAACCGGCAGCCAAAGGCCTTAATTCCACACCTTGGTGGGGAGCCCCCCTACTCCCATTTCCTTTCTCAGTCTACTAATTTGGGGGCAGGTCAGGAAAAAGCATTCTCTAGGCCCTTTAGGAAGGACCATGTAATGAGTAGATGATGTTCTGAGCCCACTTAGGATCTTGACACCACTGAAGGAGCAAAGGGCTTAAGGAAAAGTCTGCAGGAGAAGCTCAGCCAAGCACAAAACACTCATGCTATCAGAAAAGCGGTGTGTCCTTCCATTGCCAACGGATGAACTATGCAAACCTTAAACAAACTGGCTGACCTGGGTGTGCAACCAAGGTCTCTCAGACTAAAAGAACCAATCATAAGTTTGGAAGGCAGTGGGAAACCTCTAAGGGGACATACATACTTAACGCTTCTCTCCATCATCAACCACTAACCCTTTCGGGAAATCAAGTAATTTCAGAAAGTAACGGTCAGCTGAATGCTGGGCCACTTTACCTCAACATTACACCAAGTCCTGGATGATCTGATTCTGGGTCACAGCCTTTGTAGGAGTTGGGGGAATCACCTTTCTGCTGGACAGTAAATAACTATAGTTTACAATGCCTACCAGTTTAGCAAAGGACCATTCATTCAGCTACTCCTCAATTCCACTGTGAAACAGGTCTGTAGATATGCAACTCTGTTAACATTTAGCAATAACTTCAGGGCAGAAGCTGGCTCTCTGCCTATTCATAACTTGCTTTCTCTGTTTGAGGCCTTGCCTCCCTTCCCCCTCTTCCCCTTTCACACCCCAGATTCCCTGCTAGACGTGAACTGAAAATAAATCCCAATGGCTGGTTAGTAACCTCAGGAAGAATTAAGAAACTGATGTCATTTATTCCTCTTGGAGAAAGAACTTGCCTTTCAATCTTTTAACCTCTTTTGGTGAAAGTTTCCATTTAGCAAAAAAAAAGTATTGAACAACCATGGTTTAACTTCTTTATTGTTACATCAAATAAAAAAATTGGGAGTTCCAAGATATCTCATTCCAGTGAATTAGAAATCTAGGTAGAAAACTTGATTTTTATCCCTGAATCCTCCTGCTACCCCTCATGGATCCTTGGTTTTAATTATCATGGAAACATCTAATTATCCTTGACTTTTGCTGTGATTGCTGAGATTTCGGTTGAGACTTGTATTAAAAGACTTGGACAGTTGACTGGTTCATAATACATTGGAATAGTTGGATCCAAACTAATATGAATAAGCTGTACAGGAATTAGTGCTCAATATATATTGTATAAATTTGTTGACATTTTTTTGGATGTGAATGTGTTACTTCAAGTGGCTTATATTGAGATTTTATGACTGACTTGGGTGTTAAAGTAACCCAAATATGTATTTTTTTGTTACAGAGCTCTGCTTTATAATTTTATAATAAAGTTTCAATATAGATGCCTGTCCTATCTGGTGTAAGGATGCCAGAGGTCTGATAGTTAAGACTGACATAAGAATCGATAAACCACAGGCTAGTCCCATGCCACATGCACACAGGCAAGTCTCTTGAGAGACTGTACTGTTTTTGGAGACACTTGAGCCATGTCACCTTGGTCAAGATATTCCTGTTCTACAGATGAGCAAACTGGAGCTTAGTGGTGGTGTGACTTGCCCAAGACCTCCAGCTAGTATGTGGGAGAGGCCATGGATCAGCCTAGAACATGGGGGCTGAAAGAAGCAATCCCAAGGTCAGATAGGAAGAACCACCAGGTGAGTTCAGGCATTCACGCTCATTTGGCAGAGGGAGCCTTAAAGATTTGGGTGGAAAGGAATCTAGGGCAGCCAGTGTTTCTAGTTAGGTCCTCAGGCTACCCTAGGAGACGTGGTAGCTTCTAGATAACAGCTGTGGTATGGGTTGTTGGGCGTGTGGCTCAGAGAAGCTTGCCCTAGCCTCACAGGTGAACTGCTGGGTGTGCACAGGCCTGTACATCTCTCCCTGCCTGCCCAGGTGCCCAAAGGGAGGGGAGAGGAGTCCCGAGACTGTAGGCCTTGGGAAAACAAGATTATGTGCGTATCTGCCCTGTGCCTGAGGAGGGAAGAGGAAGGCATCTGGCCAAAAGGGTGTAAAGGTCTGGCTGAGCTGCTACAGACGGCTGACCTTTGTTCAGCACCCAGCAATACCTCTGCCTGTTGCCAGCCAGCGGCATGTAAAAAAAAGGCTCCAAGGACGTCAGGCCTCTAGCATTGTGCTGGGGAGGTTGCTTAGGGTCATGTGGAAACACATGAAAGGATACAAGGCCGCATATACACTGTAATCTCAGAAGCAAAGAACACGCATCAGAAGAGAGTGGAAGGAGATACACAAGACATGATGGTGAATTTAAGGCAGTCCACAGGAAGACCTAGGACTCAGGGGTGGAGCTTGTTAATGAAATGATCACCTGCAGCCGGCCCGAGCCCCGGTGCTGTGAGGGTGCTCCTTGCATGTAAGCAACCAATAAGGAGGGCAGGTAGGGCTGGGTCTGTCAGTCAGGCCGGAGAGGGCAGTGCAGTGTCCTCTGGCAGGGTCCCAAGGGTTGAGCTTTCCCCTGCCTGTCCAGCTGCTTGGCCTGAGGCTGGAGAGGGGGATGTAAATCAATGTAGGTCATTGCTCAAAGGAGGAGAAGCTTTTGTCTCCACAGAGGATGGAATAAAGAGTGTTGACTCTCAATACTGAAGCCAGACTGAATGGTGCCTATTCAAAACAGCAAATGTCCCAGGCTAGAGTCAGGACACCCCCGCCCCCCGCCCTTTAAACAGTAGGTGGAGGCCAGTCGGGTTAAAGTTAGCCTCCAAGCTGGCTGGCAAGTGGCCTCGCAGCTATCACCTTGGGTGAACACACCAGTCGGAGGGAGGCAGTGGTCCTTGATCTCACAGGCCTAGATACTCAGGTAGGTTTCAGAGGGCGAGTCTCATTAACCTAACTCACAGCAGACGGGGCAAGTAAGCCTGCTAGTTTGTTGATAATAAGGAGAACGGACAGGAGTCAACAGAAGTAGGACGTGAAAGCTACTAAAAGGCTCTAACCAGATGGTGACTGAGGAGAGTGCTGATGTCACAGGCAGGGCCCTCTCTCCTGAGGAGGGTCGGGACATACACACCAGTGTTGGTTTTCTCCACTCTTGATAACGGTGTCCTAGGCTCTGTGCTAAGCCGTAACGTACTGGACTTCGCTTAACTCTACACATTTAGGTGTAATTCCTATCCCATTTCTACCTGGGGAAGTGGAGGCTCAAATGTTAAGTAACTTGCTAACACCACAGAACTATTACATTTCAGGGCTGGGATTTGAACTGGGTCTGCCTACATTTGTGTTGTCCAATACTTAAATTTGAAATAAAAAAATTCAGTTCCTCACCTTTCAAGTGCTCAACAGCCATATGTACCTAGTGGCTACCATATTAGACAATACAGACTTTCAGGATATTTCCACTGTCACAGAAAGTTCTATTGAACACCACTTAAATTTATACTAAATTGTCTTCTATTCAAATAAATCATCCTCAGGAGCCATTGTTTGTAAGTAGGCAGTGTCTATTTGTCCTCAGGTAAAGATTTTTATTCTTAAAGAGCAGTCTTGTTTCTAGATTTTGAGGAGGGAGAGCCTCCCGGAGCGGTACTATCACCCCCAGAGAAGTAGCCCAAATAACATCCCTCCTCTTCACAAAGGCCCTATTTTCCTACCTGATCCTAGTCCCCTCCCCTCCAAACCAGGGACTCACAGACTGTAATAGGAAAATAGAGAATCAAGTCATAAAAGTTCATTTTGTTTTCTTTCAAATGAGGCTTCATTCCTGGCAAAAGAAGCCAGGCTGAATACAAGTTTTCCAAATAAAAAATGGATTTCTGAGGGCAGTCTTTTAAATGCAACTTTAAGATAAGCCAGGACATGAAGGGGGGTGAGTGAGGAGAGAAGACTTCTGCAAGGGTGAGCTTTGTGCCCAGAGTTTCAGTAATGCAGCCTTCACTTCTTTAACCACCTGGGAAATTACAGGGGGTACAGGTGGTAAGAGGACAGAGACAACTGCAAGGTATTTATTAACCCCCCTCCTAAACTAAGCTGCTTTTTAAAGAAAAAAAGAGGACAAAACCAGCACCCAGATCTGAAAGATCTATTTAAACCAGCAAGAGAAAAGGATTTCACTTGTGGGACCCATAGCAACTAATTTCTGGTCCAGAAGATGACCATGAACAGTTGGTGGGTTTTGGAAGACGCATTGCTTGGGGAAGAAAAGTCCATCCCCACCCTACACTGTTCCTCTGCTGCCTGAGTCAGTCCAGTAATGTGGAAGGGGGACAAGGTAGCCTGAGGGAAAGGGAAGACAGCTGTCCTAACAGGGAGCTACCAGTCTCCGTTTCCGGATGCATGCCCAAATCCACTCTGGAGAGACCTGCTGGGCCTCAGGGTTCTTGTCCCCACTGCCCAGGACATGTGTGGCAGGGGCCATGTCAAATTCCTGTACCAGGTCTCCGTCGAATGCCACAAAGTAGCGTCTGAGACGGCTGAAGTTTGGTGTGGAGGGCGGCAGGTAGAGCCGCACCCCAGTGAAGATGTCCAGCAGCACCTGCAAGTGCAGAAGGGTCAGGTGGGGCCAGAAGGGCCTGGGCTGGATGTGAGGCCTCCGCCCAGATCAGTACAGCACAGACAGGAAGGGGGCTAAAGCCAGGGGCAGAGACTAGGGAACCCAGAGGCCAGAAGGCTAGTGGAGTCTACTGGAGAGAGGCCATCAAACCCCCATCCTCCAGCCACTCCCAAGTGGCACAGGACTGACACTCCCCTCCAGCCGCCTAGGGGAAAGGGCAAAGGAGGGGACGGGCTCCACGTGTGGAACCCTGATGGTGCCAACAGCTCTCTGGAGAAGGGACAAGTATATTCCTCAAGAGCCATCCAGTGGCTCTCAGACCAATGCCCCAGACTCAGTGATGTTCCTTGGAGAGACAGCCAAGTCCCCTCTGCAGAACTAGGCTAGACGGAGAGCAGGGAGGGTCAGAGCCCTGCTCATTACTCTGGATGGGTGCAAGGGCATCAGGGAGGAAGAGGGATGGGAAAGGTTCTGCAGGCCTGCTGGGAACTGGTGCAGGGCCTGAGCTGCCAGACTTCTGGTGGGGGTGGGAGGGGATCACAGTGTACAGTGGTCCTGTGTTTACTTCTCTATCTGCCCTGTGGGGTAACAGTTCCCGCGGGGTTGAGCCAGTACTCAGCCTAGTTCCTGGCTTCTGTAGGTACTCAACAGATGTGGCTAAATCAAAGGCTGACAAGCGCATATAAAGGTGGAAGACAGTCACCAAGCCAGTGGCCTCTCTCCCCGCTCCTGGCTGGCTGGCTCTGGTCCTGCCCAATCACAAACTCACACTGCTGTACTCCCACACCCAGAGTGGGCTTTCTCCCCTTTAATGTCAATCGTGATTGGGGCCAGGAGCTGGGCAGTTCCTGCAGCCTCTCTCAGCTAGGCTGGCTGTTCTATCTCCTGCCTGCTGGCACAGCTCTCCTTCCTCTTTGCTTGCTGGCTGGCCGCCTCTGCAAGGCAATAAAAGGGCACAGGGTGGAGCAGCAGCACCGCTGGCCCTGCCCAGGACGGAGGAGCAGCTGCAGGAGGGGAAGGGCTTAGCCAGTGTCCCTGAGAACACTTCTGCTCATCTTCTTTCAAAGTTCACAGGCTGCAGGGCTGGGGACATGAGGCTCTGGGCCAAACTAGCCCCTGGTGCACTGCTGTTCTCACCCTCACCTTTGCTTGGCATGGAGCCTCATCCGGAGCCTTCCGCTTTTCTCCCACCTTCACGGGACAAGGCTTCAGGATTGGCTTTTCTCCCACTTTCACAGGGGAAGGCTTTGCAGTCAGCTTGTCGCCTGAGGAAGAGGGCTCAGGATAAGAACTGAAGCAAGGATGAGGGAGCTGATAACGGTCCCTGAAGCCAGGGCAGCAAAGGGAAGGGCTAAGCATTTCCTCTGCCACAAGTGTGGGTGACAGGAGAGGGAAGAGTTAACACTAAGCCTTTAGTTCAAATGCCTTTCTCCCCAGGTCAGACTGGCCCTCCCAGGGTACTGCCATTCAGGTTTACTTAGCAGACACAGGGTGCCTAGCAGAGCGCACAACAGGGATGCAGGCAATGCTAGCTGCAGCGGACACAGAGAATCACATGATCCCAGAGTGGGTCCCTGCCCTTAGATCTCCTGGTTCCCCAGGGGAAGGGGATGGGCCTTCTGCCCCTCACACTACCCTCTTCATCCCCCAGCCCCTCCCTTACCGCCTTTGCTTACGCCTTTCGGCCTTCTTGGCACTGGCCGAGGGTTTGTTGGAGGAAGCTGTGGGGGCCTTGCGGGACACAGCAGGCCCCAAGGTGCCCCCGTTCTCCCCATTGCTGCCCCCTGCGCTGGAGCTCCCCTCATCTCCGGCCACTACAGTGAAGTCCGCCCTCTCCCTGGACAGCTGGTACAGTTCCTGAGGACGGAAACAGAGCAGGGGTATCATTCTCTTCCCGGCCGCAGGCCCCAGAGGCAGTCTGTGTGATGTTTTAGGTGATGTGTCTGGGGAGGAGAAGTGAGAAAAAATGACGGCAGCAAAAGGAACCGGCTTCCCGGGTGCTTTCCCAAACTTTGGCTCTGTATCCTGAGAAATCAGGGTGCAAATCTCTGCGCCTCAGCTGTCAGTGGAGGAGGGACTCTCGCCTGGGCCAACCCCTCACAAGGAGGCTGTGAGAGCGAGGGAGCTGTTACTTGCTAGGACACGGCTGCTCAGCGGGGCCTACTGCACTCGGAGGCAGGGGGAGGCCTGGTGCTGCTGCTCCCGGCCCTGCAACCATCTGGGCTCCCTTTCTAACTGGCCTTCCTTGCCCTGCCTCAGTGGAGTGGGACAAAGGAGAAGACAGCAGACATGTGGACAGGCCAGAAGCCCAAGGGTCCAAGGCTGGGATAACAGGGGGAAGGACACACACAGCCAAAGAGTTGGCACCTTGAGCTGAGGGAGGTTAGTGGCAGATTTCCAGTCCTTATCATCACGGATTCGAGTGCAGCGAGGGAATCGGATGGAGATGCCATCAGCTGTGTGAGCCTCAGATTTGGAGAACTCAGCCCCTGTGATCGCCCACACGGCAGCTTTCTGTCAGCAGCAAGATGGGCAGGTTAGTCACTGGTTAAGAAAACACCTCCCAACCAGCTACAGGCAACACAGAACAGTCAAAACCAAACGAGGACTGGGCTAACAGGAAACCTGGGTTCTAGTCCTACTGCTGCTGCTATATGACCTTAGGGAAGTCCTGCCTCTTCTTTGGTCCTCAGTTTCTCTGTCAGTACCAGGAGGGATTGTGCCAGGTTGCTTCTAGAACAGACCCTCGGTGACTAGGGGATGGTAACATTCCGCTGATGACAGTTCCTCAGTATCGACTGGTCCCCCCATGCCTGTCATTTGGCTGAATAATCCAGATCCCCACACTGGGCTGAGATGGCTTCTCTGTGGCACCAGTGAACTCGCAAGCTAATTCTGTGGCCTGGAGCACCCCATGCCACAGGGCTGGTACCTTTGGGTCCGGGACAATAAAGTCAGGATAATAGATCTTGCTGATTTTCAGCCAGCTGGGTATCTTGCTGGGGTCCTAGAAGAGAAAAGATGCTGTTCCCAAGCTGGAACAAGGCTTTAATCTTTCTTGGTGATGGGATTTAAGAAGAGGTGCCCCTCATGCCGCATGATCCTTCCTGCTCGGCTGGGGTGTGGCCTAGAGGGCATTCGGGACAATGTCCTCTGACTACTCCAAAAGGTAGGCACTCAAGAGACTCTGAGGGCCTGTACTGCTCCCATGGCAAAGCAATAGCTCTCCTCTCTGGGGAGACAGATGATACCTGCAGTCTTGTCTCAGTAATGGCGGCCAGTCCAGAGGCTGGCCACGCTGGTCCTGTCCTCACCTTGCTGATCTTTACCATGTCCAGCTCCTTCTGCAGGCGGGCGAGCGTCGCGTCGTCATGGCCGCCTGCACACTTGGTGACGGTGCACCACTTCTGGCTGCCAGGGTCGTAGCAGCCCATGAGGAAGATCGACATCATGCCACCTGGTGAGGAGGACAGGCTACGCTGGAGGGCTAGGGAGCCAGCTCTGCCAGCCCTCGGAGTCCCCAGCAGAGCCCCACATGCCCAGTGATAGGCAGCCTGGTGGAGAGGAAAGGGCCCGGGTCTGGGCTTAGTGTCAGAGTTCACTAGCTGTGCAATTTCAGCGTAACCCTTCTGAGCCCCAATTTCCTCTTCAGTAAAATAGGGGTAAGCATACCCATCTTGTACGGCTCTGGTGAAGATTAAAAGGGACTGAATAGTGCTTGACAACATAGTAGACTACCTAAAAGTATTAGTTCTTCAGGCCCCAGCTTCCCTCCAGTTAGGAAATGGAGGTTTTTCCTGAGGATAAAGCTATCAGGGACCGAAGAAATGGTTGGTGGTGCGCTTCCTTGTGCCAAGCTAGCGTATGAGATTCTCGCCTGACTTCTCCCTGCCCAAGCCTGTAGCTCCCAGATGTCCCTGCTGGGGTGACATGGGCCAGGTTGGAGCCCCAGATCCCAGAACTCTGGAAATCATAACTGGCTGTGTTGGCAGGTCAAGGCAGGAAAAAGGCCAGGCTGTGCCCCCTGCAGAGCCTTCCAAAGAAGTACCATCCCAGAGGCTACAGGCCATCCTGACCTTTGCTCCCTTGCCCATAGAAGGCCCCAAGGACCACCAGGTCAGCCGTGTCAGCCATGGCCCCCTCGTTCAAGTAGTCCTTCTTCACTTTCAGCCAGTGCCGCTTCCCAGGCTCATATGGACTCTGAGGGGAAGCAAGAGAGAGACCAACAACTAGAATGGAAACTCTATGAAGGTGGGGTTTCTTGTTCACTGCTATATAAGAGCCCTACTGCAATGCCGAGGCTATTCTGAGGGGAAGACCCCTTAGGCTCCAGGTACTACAGAAGATACACGCAAACCCCCCCTCCAGATCTAGAACCCAAACCAAACTCATTGCCACTGCATCAATGTCGACTCACAGCAACCCTATAGGACAGAGTAGAACTGCCCCATAGGGTTTTTTCCAAGGAGTGGCTGGTAGATTTGAACTGCCGACCTTTTGGTTAGCAGCCATAGCTCTTAACCGCTGTGCTAACAGGGCTCCACAGATCCAGAACAACACGTCTAACCCCTGGAAAGGCTCCCCTCAGCACCCACCCCATCTAGCCAAGACCACTGCTGCCCTCTCCTGGCCAGGGCTGAAAAGGCTCAGGGGAGATAAGAGTATCTGCAAGAGAAAGTAATGGATGTGACCACCTTACCTTAACGTCCTTCAGCACCAGCCCTTCTAACCCCTCGCGCATCACCCGGTTTATCATGTCAACCAAATCCGAAGCTTTCTGAGGGACAACAGGAGAGATGTCCAAGGTTGATGTGAGAGGAGAGAGAGTGGCGTGGGAGTGAGGTGCAGGGTGTCCCCTTTCACATGTAGTGTCCACTGGAAACATCTGAACTTGAATACAAGGGACAGACTTTGCAGAGCAGGGAGACCCCCAACCAGGGAGCTGCAGTGGCTTAGGGTGCCTTGAGACATACAGTGTCTACCTAGGAAGGACAGGTCTTGCCCTGCCCTTCTGGGTGGAAACTAGTAGACAACCTATGAAACAGCTAAAGGCAAAAACATCAGCAGACCCCCTAACAGAGATGATTAAGATTCATTCCCCCAGTCACATCTGACCCAAGGGGTTCTCTGCCCTGCTTCCCAACCACCAGGACCCTGCCCAGGGTGGAGTCTTCGCTCACTGTGACTTGCTTCATTTCTGAGAACATGATCCGGTTGGGAATTTCAACCATGTTGTCGTAAAGGAACTTCCGCCGCTCACACAGAGACCTAAGACGGACAGGAGAGCTGAGGTCAAGGCCAAGATGTCTCCCACCCCTGTTGGAGTTCTGAGGAGGGAAGGGGCACAATGATACAACTGTTGCTTCATGAGAGGGTTTGACGTGGATTAAAGCCCCCGTGTGTAACAGCTCTGCCTGCCTAGGGCTGTAGGCTCCATCTTGGCTGAGGATGGACAGTTATAAGCTGTGGCACAGAGCCACTGCATAGTTTTAATTCCTATTTCTACCTTAACCCCCAGAGCCAAGGAAGAACTGGCCTCTAGCCCAAACAGATTTTATAAATCCTGGTCTCACATGAAAAATGACTGAGACTCTCATTTTTTTTAACCCCTGCACCTTGCTGCACCTCAACCCTAAGGCTGAGTGACTCAGACCTGAAGCCTAAACCCCAACTCTTACCTCCAACAATTCTTTCTCCCTTCTATGTCCTTCCCCTTCCACACTCAAGCTGTAGGTAACAGCGACAGAAGTCGGGCAGAGACAACATTTCGAAGTGTGGAAGGGGCTAATAGAGGTTTCTTGGGCCCAAGAGTTTGACGCAGCTAACTAGTTCTCCCTAAGACCGTCCCACCCACAGCCTCCCCTACAATCAGGAGCTTCCTGATGGCAGTCTCTTCTGAAATCAAAACCCCTGAGCTGAAACACATCTGCCTTATGCCTGTGGGTGCTGTTAGAGAAATAATGGAAACCCCTCGGTGCTCTATTCCCTGCAACAGTCCAGTGTGCTGTGGCAGAGACACTTCTCTGGGGGTTTGGGTTCCCTCTGTGACTCAAGCTCTCAGGAGATGCAGTCAACACAGCAGCTCTTCCTCACGCTGAGTAGGGAGGTGAGCAATGTAGCTGCTGTGCTCCCTCCTGCCGCTGCTCCTGCCAGCTCCTGGGCACAAACAGGCATAGGCCCCTTCCTGTCCCTCCTTTCCAACCTGGATCCTGCATCTCCTCCCCAGGAAATGAAGAGATTCCTGGTAGTTCGTGGGCTTAAAGATGCTAGCCAACCTCACCTGTCCATCAGGCTGACATCATTGAAGTACATACAATCAAAAACAAACAGGCACACATTAGCATCCTGGAAGGCGGCTTTCTGTAAGGGAAAATGAGGCAATAAGTAGACAAGGGACAAAAGAGGGCTAAAAAACAGAGACCAGGCCATTTCTGGAGGCCTTTGAAAGCATCTCATGGAAACACTCCTGTTTGTGCTCTGACACCCCTGGGCTGCCACAAAGGCATTCAGCAGACGCTGCTGGATGGAAACCAACCCAAATATAAGCTGGTTCCCAACACCAGCTCCTCTTATGCAAAAAAAAAGGACATGTCTCAGCTGAGGGCTAAATTTGGCAACAGTTCAGAGGTGAAGAATAAGCCCTACTCTAAAGAAGGGTACACTCCTCCCCATACAGACAGCACACACACATGCACGCGAATTCTTGCCCTCACACGTTGAGCCATCAGCCAGTACCTTGTGCACCCCCAGAGTCCCAAAGGGCAGAGGTTTGCCTGTCTTGTTGTCTATCAGGAGCACTTCAGAGTCCAAGATCATGCTGTGGCCCCCAGGGAAAGCCTGGGGGATGTAGTCCTTAAAGTGGGCCACCTGGAGGCAGAAGGGTCACTTAGGTCGGGGATGAATGGGCAGCAGGAACCTGAAGCCCAGCCACAGAGAGCAAAGCCCAGGCTCTGGAAGGACACAGAAGAACACAGAACAACAGCATGTGGAAGGGCAGCTCACATGCAGGCAGAGATTTGTGCCTGCTGCATAAGATGGCAGGTATCAGGCTGTGGACCAGGTTGTGGGGAGAACAGACTGGTTGGAAAGAAGACAGAAAGGAAGAAATGGACCTCAGGAGCAGCAAGGAAAAGTGAGCAGGACGTTGTCTGAGCAGGAGCTCTGAACCCTCAGCTATAGTTCAGAATGATAAGAAAGGCTGTCTGGAATTGGGTTTTTGCTGATCAAGGCAGTTAGACAGAGAAAGGCCCTGCTGTAACCCAAGGTAGCCCTGCCAACTGATAACAGCAATGGGGTCCAGAAAGCACGTCTGTGGTCCAATTCCTCATCCGGAGCGGGTACACAGGCCATCATTACCCAGGATGCTTGCAGCAGGAGCAGGAAAGGTCTGCACATCTACCCCACTCTCCTTAATTCCTAACCCAGCCCTTTAGAAGAACCAAAAGCACAGCAGAGGCAAGCAATGAACGAAGCTTGGATAAGGGAAAGCCGGGAAGGAAGGGGTTTTAATTCTGGAAAGCTGTGCTCAAACTTCTCTCTGTGTAACAGGAGGTGCCCATTAAATAGCGACCCACCAGGAACAGTTCCTCACCAGTATTCCTGGGCCCCACAGAACAAGTGAACCTTGGTTAATACGCCACAGGGAGGCCACTGCTTAGTTCTCCCCTTAAATGCCTGCAACAAATGGCCGACGGCTTTGTCCTCAGTGTTCCAACGAAAAGGCAAGACGCGGATAAGGACATGAGCCACACAGCATGGCCTCACCCGAGGGCTCTGAAACACCATACTGAGCTAGGAAAGAAGACGGCAGCAGGGCAGGAGTTCTATGTCCATGGAGCCAGATGTTCCTGCTGTTTTTCCCTGAAGACCCCCAAAGGCTCATAGTGGCCCCAGGACCTTAGAGGGCTGAGGAGTGAGGTTCTCGATGTCCCGATTCTTTCACTGCTACACACCACAGCTGGGCTTCCAGATGTCCCCACAGGATTGTGTTCACATATAACGTAAGCTCCATGAGGGCCCGGGCTTCTGTCCATTTTTTTCTCTGCTATATGCCTACTATCTAGAACAGTGCCTTGCACAGACTAAACACTTGACAGACACCTGCTGAATAAATTAATGGACTGCAGCCCAGCAGCCCCTTGCACATGAGCCTTAACCCAGTGCAGGGGGCACACAGGACACAGACGCTTGAGAGCTGCAGCTCACTCACCACTGAGCTCTCTGCCCCAACATCGCCATAGCGAGGAAATATTACTGTCTGGGTTCTGTCCTGACTAGCCCCGTTCTGGGATCTTTGCCTGTCCCTCCTGAGCAACCCCTCCAGAAATGAATAAATGAATTCATTCATTCATTTGACAAATATAAAATAAATCCCTGTTGTGTACCTGAGCTGGAATGGCTATGGAACTCTGGCCCTAAGATTCTCAGAGGCAGGAAGGAGAAAGAGAGTCTGGGCAGAAAGGAAGGGACTTATACCTTGTGAGGTAGGACAGGCTTGAGGCTACGGCTGAAGTAGCTGAAGTGGTCCCCGTTCTTATGCACCTGCACTCGCTCCCCATCGTACTTGATCTCAGAGAACATGCCGTTGGGACACTTCTTCATTGCGTACTCGATGGACTTGCAGGCCTCAGCCTTGGGGTGGGGAAAGCAAAGCCTGGAGACATAAGGGTGCTCTTCCGATAATGAGGTGCTGCTCACAGGGAGAGCCAAAGGGCCAGGACTGGGCTAGTCAGGACAGAGCCCAGGTCCTGGGGACTGACTGCCCAGAGAGCATGCTCAGGGAGTCCACTGAAGAGGTGATGGGAATGGAAAAGTCTGGCAATGTCGTATTCTGGTATAAAGCATCACCAGAGTTGACACAGGAGCTTGCATTTCGAGGAATATGAATGTAATTATGGTACAGAACATAAAGTTCCAATGGTAAAGCATTTCATTTTTTTTCTCAGTAATTTAGGATCTTGTAGGGCCTATGAGTTATTATTAAACACACGGGTTTGTCTTAGCACAGGGGGTAGGTAGAGCTAAGATTAAAGACTGCGGGTTGACAGTGAGGCTGGCAGGGTGACAGTGATCAAGGATTCCTAGGACAGGCCATCCCAGACACAGGCGTGCTTATTCACATACCCGTGCCATTCTGGACTCAAATAACAATAGCTTCCATTTTCTGAGCATCTGTACGTGCCAGATCCCATACACTATCTCATGTCATCCTTGAAACAACCCTAAGCATAGATATTACTGGATTCATTTTAAGGATGAGAAAACTGAAGTGCAGAGAGGTTAAGTACTTGCTTATTAAGGTTATATAGTTAGTAAATGGCAGGAATGAGATTCGAATCTAGGCCCGACTCCAAAGCCTCTGTGGTTAACCACTAAGCTATATAATCCGTGCCACTCTTCAAGTGACAGGTTGTAGAACAGACACCAGAAAGAATTCCTATAAAAGCCAGAAAGGCTGCTACTGCAGGTGACTGGGGTCCCATCCTTGGGATGGCAATCTCTCTACTTTTGGTGCTGGCTGTCCCATATTCCCAGGAAAGACAGAACACTACAGAACATAGATCTGTAAACCAAAGCTTTGGTATAATGCACTTTCAAAAACAGCACTGTACACCACTGGAAAAATCCAAAGGACCTCACAGGTAGGCATGGCAGTGTGTGTGGTGGGTCCTGGGAAAAGTAAATCCCATTTCTCATGAAATAAGCAGAGGATCAAGACGATCTCTTTCAGAGCTGACCTTAAGCTTCCTTACCTCTCTTCCCAAAAGAAAAAGAGGTCCGAGTCATCTTGGCACAGAAAGTCTGGCTCTGCCACCAACCCTCAAAGTAACTTTGGGGCATGTCACAGAACCTCAGGAGTTACTTAGTATATCTACCTGCCTCCAGACAAGATGACAGCTAAACCAATCCAGGCAGATGCTTCAGAGAATTTCAGATGTCATTTACATAAGGAAACTGAAGACCAAGAGAGGCTAAGTAACTCGTGTAAGATTCCATAGCTTGTTGGGGGCAGAGCTGGGACTAGAGTTCAGATCTTTCCCCTAAATCACACTATCTTTGCCTTCACTTCCCCATTAGGAAATGCCCCTCTGCATTCCCACCCTTTCTCCCCCAAACTCCTTCTGTCAACTTGCAAGAACTATCAACATTCAGATTCCACCCAGAGGGTATGGCATTTGGAGAGGAGAAGAGTAGGAGAGCAGTGCTCCTCACCAGCATGGGCTGCACAGGGGTCATCAGCGAGGCCTGGATGCTCAGCTTTCGTCTCTGGCCTGGCTCCTTCTCCACCTCCCGCTCATTGAGAAGGACCCGCTCCACCACGTCCTGCAGGTTGCGTGAGGCTTTGAAGGCTTCGTAGGCATTGGGGTCGAGGGCATCTAACCTGTCAAGAGGGACAGGAGCAAGGAAACAAAAACCACTGCCTCTGACCCTATTGCTTTTGAAAGCAGTGTCTGTCCTTACAGAGAGAGCAGGGATCCTAACACCCGGGGAAGGGGCTGTGTTCTATTGTCTAGAGACTTTCACAGGAAGAGAAAAAGCTCTTTGAAAATTCAGCTTTTGTGAGATATTGTGCCTGCGTGGATGCTGCCTTCGCAAAGGAAGGGGTTAGAGTGGGCAAGAAACTCAGATTATACTTACTGAACATATTCTACAGGTGCTGGGATAGTTCCTTCATATACTTTCAATTTTAGCCACTCTGTTTAAGAAGGCTATCTCCTTTTACATATAAGAAAATATAGGCTGAGGAAGGTCAAATGAATGATCAGGTCCCACTGGAAGTAAGAAGGTGGAACCAAGATTCAAATCCAGATTGGAACTCCGAAGGTCTGACACCAGCTGGCAACAAAGGAAGCTGACAGCTGAGGCTGTCAGAGGAGCTGGTACTTACACGTGTTTCGCACCTGAGTTCATCTTCAGATCGTGTTTGATCAACCTGATGATGCACTTAAGGTCATTGGCTGTGCACCTAGGGGGATAAGGCACATTCAACTTGGTCTCTGAAGAACTCTGGGCCCCAAACCTTCCTTCCCAGGTGATTCCGTCTCCCCAGGCCCATCCCCACTGGGCGTTGTTTGACGGGGGCAGCCCCGACCTGGAGGCGATGTCCTGCAGGGCCTGCTGCTGCTCATCCTCCTTCGTGAGCCTGGAGAGCTGCAGGAGGAATTCATCCACCTCCTGGATGGTGAGGAGGCTCTTGGCAGCTGGGGGGAAAGACTTGCTCTGCTCAAAGAAGACTCTGATTGTCTCTGACACGTCACCCTGTCTCCAAAAACCAAAATGCCACTGCTGCAGTCCCAAGGTGGCCAAGTATACCTTCCAACACCCCGGACTAAGATGAATCAGAGATTTCAATCATGGCTCCTGTCCCCAACTCACACACATCTACCTCACTTCTTAGAGAATCTATCCAGCCATAGTTCCTGGAAGGGGCACCTCTATCCACCATAGGCTCTGCCTACCTGCCTGAGCTGAGAAGAAACACAAGTAATCGAGGGCTGACCCAATTTGATTCCTGCTCAAGAATTTAAACTAAGAGACAAATATGATCATCAGATAACAGAGGTTCTTGAATGGAAATTTTCCATGGTGCCAAGTCTGGAATCAGGACCAAACCATGGCTGGATGGTTAAGCCCAAGCTATAGGGGTGAAGAGCAAGAAAAATCAACACTGAGAACCACAGCCCCAGAAGAGACAGAGGGAAGTCTCAAAGCCTGACTCTCTAGCTCTAGGCCCTGCGTGACCCAGCAGTAGCATATTTTCAGTTCTCAGAAACTTGTGAAATTAATAGCTGTAGCCTTACATCCAGCTCCCCCTTAGTGGAAGCTTGCTTGAATGGGTTTCCGTTTCCTAAAACAGTATGCTCCCCAACCAGAAATAAGAGGCTGCAGATGCCTGGCTTACCAGAACCCCACCTGGAATGCTGCCTACCCTTGCCTTCCTCTGACCTGCTCTAGGTCCCGTGCCATGTCATCTGGATTGCAGTTGAAAATGCGGCTAAAAAGCTTCACAATCTGCTTATCATTCAGGTTGTAAACACTCTTAATGACACCCGGCAGCAGCAACTTCACTGTTAGGTACACATCACCGTGGAAACCATCTGGAGGCACAGAGAAAGGAACTGTTCTTGAGAAATGGAGCTTAAATAAATACATAAACTCAAGGAAGCAGAGACTCTGGACTGAAACACAGTATATATCGGTGCCTGTGTTCCCATAATGCCCTGTGCATATCACTACTGTAGTACAGGCCTCACAGTTCAGTGGCTGGTGGTTTAAGCGTCTGCCTCCCCTTTAGCCTGTGGATGAACTCCCGCAAGCCAGACCCGTGACAATCACTTCAGGGGCCCAGTAATGAGCGTATTACATACACTAAGGGACTACTTGTTAGATGAATGAAAGAAACAGTTGGAAGATTCCATGTCAAGCTGTGCGTGTGGTTCACAAAAACCTAATAAAAAATGCAGGACAGTGACTCTTCCTATTGGTCAAATAGGATGGGTCCTTCTGGCTTCCTGTGGACACAATAAGGGGCAGAGGAAGACAAATGCCAGAGTGCCCTGTGCAGAACTGGCTGCATAATTTGCAGGGTCCAGTACAAAATGCAAATGTGGGGCCCCTTGTTCAAAATTATTATGAATTTCAAGACAGTGACAACAGAGCATTAAACCAATCACAGGGCCCTATGGAACAGCACAGGTCGTGTGCCCATGAAGCTGGGAAGCTCGCAGCCCCACCTCCTGCTGAGCCTTTCTGCAGGAAGTCCTGGATGATCTGAGTCTTCGTGTTGTAGCTAGGATTTTCAGCCACCATGGCGCACAACTTCCGAAACTCCCGTAGCAGACAATCCTTGTGCTTAGGGTCGCATTTGCTTGAGGACAGGCTAGTCTTAAGGGTAGGACTGGAGGGGGCTTCCCCAAAGTTGTTGGGCTTGGCTGTTGAAGAGAGAAAAAGGGAAACAGCAGAGATGACTCACTTGCCTTTCTGAGAAGGAAAGGAAGGAGGAAAACTAACAGGCACTCTGTAGGTGCTTTATACGTGGCTTTATGTAATTCCTCCAGTTAGCCCTCTGGGGTAGATATTGCTATACCCACTTCACAGGTTAAATAAAAAACAATGGAGGTAAAGAAATGGAGGTTAATAATTTCCCCAAATCTCACAGTTATTAGTGGCAAAGGAACAATGGCCTCCCTCAAAGCCAAGCAGAGGACCAGGCTGATGTCCATCTCTTTGAGTGAGCACTTCACGGATGATCCCAGAAAAGTTGGAAGAAGGAAGAAATCAAAGGACACATCACTCACTGTGAAATCCCTGCCAGTGCAGACTGTCAGGGCTGGAAGAAACCTTAAAGATGATCTAGTTTATTCTCCTCTTTACTGATGGGACCCAGGTAAGACTTCCAGGACTACCTGCTTCCTCAGTAGCAGAGCCAGACCCCACTTCTGTACTCCCAACCCCTCGCCACTCCCACCCCTCCCCATCACCACTTTCTTTTCTTTCCTACTCTCAAAATAAAGGCAATCAATCGACAAGCAGGGCTTCCCTCCAGACACCTAAAAAGAACTATGTACAACTCTTTAGGGATTCCGTCTCACCTCCTTATGGCCAGCTGCAAAGAAAATTTCATTCTGCAAGCTTGCTGCAGAGCCATTAGAAATCCGGTTGCTGATACAAACTTCTTCCTGTCTGGGCTTTGTAAATTATAAATCTATCCTCATCTCTGACCTGCACTCTAAGGAGGATTTTAGGGGACAAAATCTCCAAAGCATGATGTTCAGCCAGGCTGCAAGGTAACCGGAATACAATGTTTCTCTCAACTCCTTCTGAACTCCGTCCCCAAGACCAGGCCCCTTCCAGAAACATGTTGTCCTTATCACCACCTGGACTCTTCCCTATTTCTATCTTTGGCCTACCATTAAACAAAAAGCAAACGAACGAATAAGCCCCAGAGTTTGAAAGTAGCGAAAATTCCAGAGTCAGTTACCATTTTTGCCACATCATCTCCTTCAGTCCTGTGAAAACACTGTGCAGTAGACAAGGCGGGTACTGCCATTCCTGTTTCACAGATAAGGGTCCACAGGCTCAGAAAGCTGAAGGGACTTGCTCAGGGTTAAACGATTGTCAAGTGACAGTGCTGGGACCAGAACCCAAGTCTTCTGACCTCCAGTTGCGGCTAATTTCAACCTTGTAAAGCTATTTCCCAAAACAATTTCTGAGTCTAAGTGGTTTGGCTTTATTCATTTTCTTTGGCTGAGTCAGTCACAAGAATGTCTCCCAACAGTAAGGAGGCAACAGGGTGTAGGGTAAAAGCACAGGTGTTGGAGTCAAACAGACGTCAGTGCAAATTCTAACTCCATAATGAACCTGAACATCAGCTTTCTCATTCATAAACTGGGCTTAGTAAAACTACCTCCTAGGGTTAAGTGAAGAACAAAGGAAACCACATATGTAAAAGCCCCTAGTCTAATGCCACACGTTATGTAAGGCTAATAGATGATATTGATCTGCAACTACTCTGTACACCAAATGCCCTTGTAAAGTTTTCCTGAGTCCCATCTGTGAGACAGTAATTCTATACTTCACATGAAAGAAACCACGTGTATCTATATGTATATATGCATATATATATATTATAGATGAAGAGAAAGGAAATTTACCCTGCAAGAAAAATACAATAATAGCCACAATCCACCCCTTTAGTTAACTGTGATTCCTCAACTTCCAGCTTAAATGTAAACTTTCTCAGAGAAGCCCTCCCTCACTTTCCAGACTATGTCAGGTCCCCATAACATACTCTTACTGTACTGTTTATACTTTTCCCTCATAGCTCATATCAAACTGGGTTTATTAACTTAGCGATTTCTGGAAACTGCTTATCTTCCTAGCAGCCTATCAGCTTCATGAGAGGGCTAGGACGGTGTTTTGGTCATCACTGTATTCCCAGTGCCTAATACTGTGGTGGGCTTAGTGTAGGTGCTCAGAAAATATTTGTTAAATGAATTCTGAATACTTATGTGCAGCCTACTATGTACCAGGCACTGTGTAAGTGCTTTACAGCTACTTTCATTTAAGCCTTCACCACAACCCGATGAAGAAACTGTTCATTTTACAGGTAAGTTTAAATAATTTGTTCAAGGTCACCCAGCTAACAGTTGTTGGAGACAGGATTTAAACTCAGGCTGACTGATTCCAAAGTCTACATGCCTCATCACTAGGCTTTGTCCCCTCAACAAAAAACAAATACCCTTCAGAGCCTTTTTTTCTCCTGCTCCATGTTCCACAAATACACCAACCCTTCAAACAAATAGCTGTAAAACCAAGAAATGGCGGATGTGGTCCATGCATGACATCTCCTTTCTTCTGTACTCTTAGCTCCAGATCAGGCAAGTTTAGGGATGTAATTTCTCAAAATTCTTTCATAATCAAAAAACAAGGAAGTAAAGGACAGGTTATAATAACAATCTCTATCTGACCAACTATTTCAAGGGAAAAAAATATTGACAAACATCTTTCTACCCCAGTAGAGATTAAACTGTACAAAGAAATACAATGCAAGTGGAGCACTAATCATTAGCCATTACCTGTCTCTGCTCAGGCAGAAGCAGCAAATTATTATGCAATGAAAGACTTGATAGCACAGAATTTTCACTCTTAGTCAGGATAGGACAGTAAACAAAGCTAAAGTAAATAAAAGCACATAACAGCTAAAGTAGCTCTAATCTATCTCACCTGAGAAGCCAGAGAATTTCCGAGGATTAGTATTGGTTACAGAGGCGCCTTTTGCTGGAGACATCACCTGGCCGGTGGCTGTCAACTTAGCCTGGACAAAAGCTTTCTTCTTTGGTGTGCTTGCTGCCTTAGAAGACAGATCTGTAGGGCCCCAAAAGAAGGGGTGGGGGGGGGAAATCTGTAAGTGAACGATCCCTGAGAAAGCTTAAGCTTCCAATGAATCTATCAATTGCTCTTAGAATATTGCTTGGTAAGTCACTACCATGGCACTACTTCAAGGCTGGTGGCTGGCTGGTCTTTCTGAGTGGAGGCTGTAGGTGACAGAGTACTGAGAATTGGAAGAGAGACTTGTCTGGGGACAAAAAATCCAGCTACTATATGCTTCTATTTTAACACTCCCTACCTCTTATCCCATATATATAGTCTCTAGAAGTGACAGGACTCAGAGGAAATCAGAAATCCCATTTCAGTAGATAAAACTTGGGGACTTCACTTTGGTGGAATTTGACCCACTTTAGAGATGAACAAAAAAGTTAAAACAAGAATGTCGGTTTGGCATAGGCAAGAAAATTTCCAGCAGCTGAGTTATCTGAGCTACGTGACAGTTTTACTCTACACTGTATTTCTCTTTCTCTGAATGAGAGATGGGTCAAGAAGTAACAATGGCTGAAGCCAGTGGCTAAGGTTGGGCAGGGCTGGGTAGGAAGCTTGAGAATGGAATATACGGGAAGGAGAATTTTCTTGTCCTGGAAGTCTTTTTTCTCTCAAAACACAAGGACAGATGCTTATTTTTATACCCACTATTACAGTCCTCCTACAGCGTCCAGAAAGATATTTACCTGTGTTTCACTGACTATGCAAAGGCATTTGACTGTGTGGATCATAACAAATTATGGATAACATTGTGAAGAATGGGAATTCCAGAACACTTATTTGTGCTCATGCAGAACCTGTACATAGACCAAGAGGCAGTCGTTCAAACAGAACAAGGGGATACTGTGTGGTTTAAAGTTAAGAAAGGTGTATGTCAGGGTTGTATCCATTCATCATACTTATTCAATCTGTATGTGTAGCAAATAATCCGAGAACCTGGAGTATATGAAGAAGAACATGGCTTCAGGATTGGAGGAAGACTCATCAACAACTTGCGATATGCGGAGGATACAACCTTGCTTGCTGTAAGTGAAGAGGACTTGAAGCACTTAATGAAGATCAAAGACAACAGCCTTCAGTATGGATTACACCTCAACATAAACAGAAGAAAAATCCTCACAAGTGGACCAACAAGCAACATCATGATAAATGGAGAAAAGATTAAGTTGTCAAGGATTTCATTTTACTTGGATCCACAATCAACACCCATGGAAGCAGCAGTCAAGAAATCAAACAACACATTGCACCAGGCAAATCTGCTGCAAAAGACCTCTTTAAAGTGTTAAAAAAAGCAAAGATGTCACTTTGAAGACTAAGGTGTGCCTGACCCAAGCCATGGTATTTTCAATCGCCTCATATGCATGCGAAAGCTGGACAATGAATAAGGAAGACTGAACAATTGATGCTGTTGAATTATGTTGTTGGCGAAGAATACTGAATATAGCATGGACTGCCAGAAGTACAAACAAATCTGTCTTGGAAGAAGTATAGCCAGAATGCTCCTTAGAAGCAAGGATGGCGAGACATGTCTCACATACTTTGGACATGTTATCAGGAGGGCCCAGTCCCTGGAGAAGGACATCATGCTTGGTGAAGCAGAAGGTCAGCAAAAGAGAGGAAGAGTCTCAATGAGACAGACTGACACAGTGGCTGCAACAATGGGCTCAAACACAGCAACAATTGTGAAGATGGTGCAGGACTGGGCAGTGTTTGTTTCACTCTGTTGTACACAGTCGCTATGAGGCAGAACCAACTTGACGGCACCTAACAACACAGTGACCAGAATAATACTTAACTGAAGATATATTACTTTACAGATAATGACACTGAAATCAAAAAGGACTAACTGGATTTGGAGGTATTGGTGTAAACTCAAGATTTCTAATGTGTATATATATGAACATGCACGTACATGTGTATATGTATTTGTGTATGTATATATGTCTGTATGTGTATTTATGTGTGTTGTCTGTTGTTAGATGCTGTTGAGTTGTTGTTATTAAAAAAACCCAAAAAAACATTGCCGTTGAGTCGATTCCGACTCCTAGCAACCCTATAAGACAGAGTAGAGCAGAAATGCCCCATAGGGGTTCCAAGGAGTGCTTGGTGGATTCAAATTGCCAATATTTTGGTTAGCAGCCATAGCTCTTAACTACTACGCTACCAGGGTTCTGTTGTTCTTCATAGAGTCCAGTTTCTCAGATATTTGCTCAGCATACAGATTGAGTAAGTATGGTGAAAGGACACAACCCTGACATATACCCTTCTTAACTTTAAATCACGCAGCATCACCTTGTTCTGTTCAAATGACTGCTTCTTGGCATGTATTTTGTAGCTGTCTGCTGAAAAAGCTTAGAAACAAAGATACCCCAGTGGTAATGAGGATACCTAGCATTCAGATTTTGGTCTCTAAAACCATTCCCCACTAATGGGAATGAGAGCTCCTAAGAGAAACAGCTGATACCAGAGCTGGGGTAGAATTCATACAAGATGAGCCTAAAAACATCTTGTTATGCAAGAAAGTACAGAGGTAGTCCAAATCATTAAAAAAAAAAAAAAGATGGGGATATGTCACAAGGGCATAAAAAAACCAGCTTGAAGGGGTTTCCGTTGGCCAAGTATGGAACAAGCACCAAAAGTACTGTAATGAATTATAAGCCATTGGAAAAAAGTAATAATCCGTGAGTCCACACAGATAAAATGACAGATAAAATAAGGGGTCGTGGGTACTCTAGTCTTAAAAAATGTCAATATCATAAAAGAAAAAGAAAGACTATGGAAATATTCCAGATTAAGGAGGCCAAAGAGATATGACAACTAAATGCAATACCTAATCCTATCCTAGACCGGGATCCTGTACTAGAGGGGAAAAAATGCTATGAGAGACATTTATCAACCAACAAAATTGAAATACAGATGGTAGAGTGTCATCTCAATAATAAATTTCCTAAAGTTGATAACTACATTATGGTTATATAAAAGAATACAGTAAGTCCCTGGATTAAGAATGTTCAATTTACAGACAACTCGTACTTAAGAACGGACTACTGTAAAGCCTATTGTATTATTAAAAGTTGAGTTAAATACAATGGTTCGTAATAATGAATGCACGCAGTACTCTGTGACACTCATGAAAACATTGTGTGGCTTCAGTGGTTCGTAGGCTCGAGGAAGGAGAATATAGTCCATCATTTTAAGTTGGATAACGTTGCCATTAACACTATGTTGATTGCATAACTTTGTATTTGTTCCGACTTACCTACAAATTCAACTTAGACAGATTTAGGAACGGATCTTGTTCACAACCAGGGGACTGCCTGTATTCGTATTCTTAGGATACACACACTGAAGCATTTAAAGGTAAAGGGCCACAATGTATGCAAGTTACTCTCAAATGGTTCAGGAAAAAAATAATGTCTGTGTGTGTGGAAAGAGAGAGAAAGAGAGGATGCATGTGAATGCAGATGACAAAGCAAATAGGGTCAACTGTTAACAATAGGTCAATCTGGGTAAAGGAACTATGATTGTTCTTTGTACTATTTTTACTCTTGCAACTTTTCTGTGAGTTTGAAATTATTTCCAAATAAATAGCTTTTACAAAAGAAAAAAAACTGGACTCTATTCTCCTTATCGTATTTTCTCTTGGCACCAGTAAGATGAAAAAGCAGTTTTCTCCACCCCACCTGCAATGTACTGGGTTATCTGTTCCTTCTCATTATCTTCTAGTTCTTCCCAGCCTTCCAGCTCTGTGAGGTCCTCGATTTTTTTTGTGGTGGCTCGGGCCCGCTCCAGTTTCTCAAACATGCATTTAATGTGGTACCACTCTTTCATATCACCCCCCGACTCTGAAAAGGGATTGGGCACCACTTTGCCAATTCGGCAAACACCCTTCACAATCTTTTCCTTGCATTTTTTGCAGCCAGCAGTGCCACGTTTGGCATAGTCCACACAGAACCGCTGCTCAGCCATCTCACTGGAGCCACTGCAGAGTCCCACATGCGACCCTGGAGAGAAAACAAGGCAGGTGGCACGTGGTCTTAGGTTGCCTCTCTGGAATGATAGAACAGGCTTTTTTCTCAGGAGGAGGCCGCACCCATAAATCAGATCTGTTTCTGAACACTGGCTGAACTGTCTTATGTCAGGTTGGTGATGTCGCTCTCGGAATACGCACAGTTCTTTTCGGCTGAGTACACGGAGGCTTTGTGGGAAGAGGGTCTTGAAAGCCAAAGTCATACAGCTGCATGAAAGGATAAAAAGCAGAGACAGTAAGATATAAAAATGAGAAGCTAGGCTTCCATTGTCCTCAAAGGCCAGAGTCATACACATTTCATGCTGACTTATCAAATGCTTCTCAAAGTATTAAAGATTTCTTCTCCATAAGATGAAGAGTTCTAATACCAAAATCCAGTTTGCAAAAGGTGGTCAATTATCTCATGTACACAGGCATATCTAGTAAATCACAATTAAAAGAATTCAAATAACATAAACGCTTATTCATTTTCCCAGGCCATCAGCAATATCTGACACTCCAGACTTAAAGTTACAAGAGCCTGAAGCTCCTTTTCAATCATCAAGAAAAACTGTACTATGTTCATGAAGTTTTTAACATGAAGTATAACACATATGCCATCCTCAGAAAACAACTAAACCACTCTATATAGATTTGCGATTTAATCAGAAGCCCTATTTTGAGAGGCAACTAGCAGAACCTGGAATCAGACTGCCTGGGTTCAAATCCTAATTCAACCACTTATTAGCTGTGTATCTTGGTAGGTAAATTAACTTCTCTGTTCCTCAGTTTCCACACTTATAAAGTATGGATAGTAACAGTACCTAACTCAAACGGTTCTTTCAAGGGTTAAGTTCTTAGAACAGAGTTGGGCACACAGCAGAAGCACAATAAATGTTAGCTCTCATTATAAGCAATCATCCTTTAAGCAATTATACAACTGTTTATAATTCAGCAACTTGAATCCGGGTATGCTGAAGTAATGGCACAGCAAGAGTCAAAGGAACTGATAAATCAATCCATATGGAAACAGGGAGTAAATCTGATGTATCCCCCACCATCACACACTGTTCATATTTTCTAAAGAATCTTTATAGTTCTACTTGAAAACTACTGGAAATTATTTTCAGTTTGCACACTCCTTTATAATGAAACTGCTATGGCATTATAATAAAAAGTCAGCTTCTCTTTACTGTAGTGCAACGTGGTGCAGAGGAAAGCACATGAGCTTTGGAATCAGGGAGTCCTGGGAGCTCAAGTCGGATCATACCAGTTTACCCCAGCTGCCATGGAGTAGACTCCTAATCATGGCAACTTCATGCACCTCAGAGAAACTGGGCTCTGTAGGGTTTTCAATGGTTGATTTTTCGGAAGTAGATTGCCAAGTCTTTCTTACAGATGCCTCTGGGTGGACTCGAACCTCTGACCTTTCAGTTAGCAGACTAGCGCATGCGTTACACATATTAAACGCTTACACCCCCTAGGGACTCCAAATCTGATCATACAGCTTACTAAATTACTTTTGAGAAATCCCTTAACTTCTTTGAGTCTCAGTTTTCTTATTTTTCAAAGAGGGACGATAATACCTGTTTCACAGGGTGTTTGTGAAAATTAAAACAAGTCCATGGATGGGCTGGTGAGGGCTTCTGAACTCCCTGAAAATGTATACAAAATATGTATATTTGCGAATGTACTCTTCTTGGAGAGAAGGTCCATAACTTTCATAAGACCCACAAAGGTCTTTCTAACTCCATAACTTTCATAAGATCCACAAAGGTCTTTCTAATTCCCAAAACGAAGAATCAGGCGTGTGAAAGCATGGCAAGCCCATACTAGGAGCTCAGAACATGCTAGGTTGCAGTATCTCCCTTGGTAGAACAAAGTACGGAGTCACCGCCCCTCCCTAGGGGGAATATTAAAGGGGCCTGCATCAGCGCCCTGCCCTCAACATGACAAGCGGCTCAGAGGCGCTGGGCCCCGAGGAGGCACAATGCTACTTTGAGGGAACCTGTCTGTCGGTCCCACGGCTTCCAACGGCCGCACTCAGCATTTCATCAAAGGAACCCAAGAAGGAAACCGCTGGGGCCTGAATGTAGTACAGGCTAGGCCGGTGAACTGCAACGGGCTGGGAAGTGAAACCCCTGCAGCTGTTTTTCCTCAGGGCCCTGTCCGCCACGCGCTCAGAGAGTAGACTGGGTCTACTGTCCTGGGTGCGGGGGCCCGGCTGCGGGGAAGCGGGCCCCGGGCGGCGTGTCCCCAGTGCCGAGTCCCTCCGGTTCAGCCCGGTGGAGACCCGTGAACAGAACCCAGTGGGGCTGGGGAAGGGAGCGCTCTTCCATCCGGCCAAGACAGGCGGAGGGGAAGCGAGAAAGGTTCCGAAAGTCCCACCAAACGCACCAGCTTCAACGTGGGAAGTATGCAGAGGGGCCTGGGGTCGGAAACGCCCTCCACGAAAGCCTCTAGAGGACACAAGCCCGGGGGAATGAAGGGGATACCTCCCCTCGCACGGATCCCGTTGGGGGGGCCCGGGAAGCCGCGAACCGCCCCCGTGGGCTCCAGGGGGCCGCCACATCACGGAGGGTGTGCTCCGGGGCTGAGCAGGCGGGCGGGGGAGGAGCCGAAGGAGCTGAATCCGGGCCGCGCCGAGGTTCGGACCCTGGCCCTCTTCCCTCCCCAGTGCCGGGCCCGCTGCGACTCTTCTCACCTGCCTTCCCGGCGCCGGCGCACACCGTAGGCCTCGGGACCAGGGGCCCAGAAGCCGCTGCCAGCCCACGACGGTTGTAGCTCCTGTCTCTTTAAATCCGGGTCCTTGAGCTGGCGATGGCACGCAGGCGCGCAAGCAAAGGACGGAGTTACGTGACCCGTCTCCGCCCCCGGCCTACCACGTGGGTACTGTGGCCGGAGTCTCCAGTGTCTGGGTTTAGGGGTTCCCGATCTGTGACTGCGGAGCCAGGGAGCGAAGATGAGGGGATGTTGTTGCGTCCTGAGCGCATTCTGGCCGGAACTTCCGCGGGTCCTCCTGATTTTCTCGTTGCTAGAGATTATTTAGTTCAATTTAAAGATACCAGTTGAGAAGCTACGTTATAATTAGTTTTGGGGGAGGCAAAGATCCCGTCATTCAAACTATTTATCTGTATTCCCTCTGCCTGGTGTCCTGCACAATGCCTAGAATATAGTAAGTATGGAGCCCTGGTAGCATAGTGGTTAGGAGCTCGGCTGCTAACCAAAAGGTTAGCGGTTCGAATCCACCAGTCGCTCCTTGGAAACCCTATGGAGTAGTTCTACTCTGTCCTATAGGGTCGCTATGAGTCGGAATGGACTCAACAGCAACGGTTTTTTTTTTTTTTTAATTCAGTAAATATTGAATTAAAAAGAGACATTGTATATGGAGATATGAAATTGTGCAAGGGAGATATAGAAAAATAACCCTTTACATTATATATGGTTTTAAGTGCATTATCTCTTCTGAACCTCAAGTCAGCTTTATGAGAGATTACCCCATTGCCGTCCAGTCGTGACTCATAACGACCCTATAGGATTTCCAAGGTTGTAATCGTTAAGGAAGCAGATTGCCAAGTCTTTCTCCTGCTGAGCGGCTGGCGGGTTCGAGCCACGGACCTTCTAGTTAGCGGCCCGGTGTTTAAGCACTGAGCCACCAGGGCCCGTTATGAGAGATTAGGATGTCTATTTTTACAAAAGGGTAGCAGCTCAGAGAACAAGTGAACTTGTTCAGGGTTTGGGAACGACAAACAATAGGGCGTTGTTAGACAGGTAAGCAAGGGTCATATTGTGAAAGAACTTGGCCTTTATTCTGTAGATGATGGAGCCATGAAGGGCTTCACGGAATAGGAGTTACTGTTGAATTTCAGTAGGGGAGAGGCTGAAGCAAGCGGACCAATTAAAAGGCACATATGGTGACCCATGTGAAAATGAAAGTGGCCTGAACAAACTTGGGATGGAGAGGACGCGTTTTTGAGGAACATTTGAATTCCAAATTCTCTTCTAGATAAAATGCTCATTTATCTAAAGATGAAATGAGCATGACTCAAGTGAGCAAGTAGATAATAGATCATCAACTGAAACAGAAAATGAGAGGGGAGGAGGGAGTATTTGAGGTAGGAGGATGAGCTTTCTTTTGGATATATTAAGCCTCATTCTTTGAGGCCAACTGTTGGAAGTGGGAACTGCTACCAAGGAGAATGAGGTAATGTACGGTGGGAAAAACAGGGCTTAGAAATCACAGGCTTAGATTTGAATTGTGTTCCACCACTGTGTAACCTTAGTCTGTTTGCTTAACTCCTCTGGATCTCAGTTTTCATGGTGAAGTGGTGATAAAATTACTTGTTAGGACTGTGTGTGACAGTTAAATGAGATGACTGATACTAACTTGCAAACTTTGTGGCCCTTAGAAGTGTTTCAGCAAATGTACATTTCCCACCACTTGCCAGCCTGGGTACATTCATACCACTGTAGAGCTTAATCATTCAGTTAGTCATCAGTCAGTCAGGTTATTTACTGAGTGCCTACTGTGTGCCTGTGGGCATATATGCCATTTAAACATGGCTGCACTATTGACAACTGCAGCCCCCACAGGCCTCTATGCTGTATACGACATGTTGGAGACTTGTCAGCGATGAGAAAGAGATTAGGCACAATGTTTTCCCAAGCCTATTGTCCTGTTACTGATTGGCTTGTTTACCTGCATTCCTTCTCCCTTGCCCGAAACTTACTGTTACTCACCCAAAGCCCATTGTTCTGTTATTTGCTTCACTGCTTGCTGTATTGACTATAAAATAAACTCCTGGGACTGAAGCCGGGGTTTGACTCCTCAGAGTGACCCTCCTGGCCCCACTTCTCTGTAAGAGTTGTGGCATTGATTATTGTCTCCGCTGCCCCGACAACCGTCGCTGCTGCGACATGTGCCAGGCACTATTCCAGAAGCTGGAATACAGTATTGAAACAAAACACAAAATTCCTTGCGCTCGAGAGGTAACAGGCTAGTGTGAGAGATAATACCCAAAAAAGTAAATTGCAGACTTTCATCTCACAAGACTTTCAGGATTAAGAGATTCCTGGCCAAGAAACAGGCAGAATTGTCCCATTCCCCAGTGGATTCAAATGAAGACTGGTAATAAAATCATATATAACTCCAAGAGGAGACACTGGAGAACAAAGCTGGGTCTATAAGGAGTCACATATGTGATGGCACATATTTATGCTCTGTCAGGTTCACTAGCATCTTACCACATCAAGCTGAAAATTTTGCCACTAACTGAACAATTGAACATGCTTTATTGGGAAAGTTCTGGTTTCTTCCTTTGTTTTTATGCTTCTGCAATAATAGGTTGGTTCAGTAATAAATATGTAAGAACTTTTGTCTGGGAAAAAGAAAAGTAAATTGCATAGTGTGCAAGATGATGATGGGTGCTATGGAGAAAAAGCAGAGGAGCAGCAGAAGTGCTGGGAGGGTGGGAGGTTGCAGTTCTAAATGCAGTGGTCAGGAAGTTCTCACTGACAAAGTGAGAACTGAGTAAAGACTGGAAGGAGAGAGCCACATGGAGATCTAAGGTGGAAGGAGCATCAGTAAGGGCCCAGAGGCCAGAATGTGGTAGAATAGCAAGGAGAGCCAGGTGGGTAGAGCAGGAGACAAGGGTGAGAAGAGCAGAAGATGAAATCATCAAGGCAGCAGGGAGACAGATCTTGCAGGGCCTTGTAAGCCATTGTAAAGATTTTGGCTTATATTCCAGGTGAAATGGGAAGCTAGTGAATTGTACTGAGCAGAGAAGTGGCATGATCTCACTTAGGTTTTAACAGGGTCACTCTGGCTGCTGGGTAGAGAAATTGGGAAATGAGTTTGGTAGCTCCTGTGATAACCTAGAGAAATGAGGGTAGCTTGGGAGGTAAAAATGGAAGTGATAAATAACCCGAGGCTCATGGACTCCTAGGAGATCTATGGATAGGCTCAGGGGTGCACTTGAACCCCCTGAAATTTTATACAAATGTTTGTGTGTATGTGCATTTTAGCGGAAGAGCTTTTACTGGAGTCTTAAAGTAGTTCTGTGGTCCAACTTAAGAACTGTCTTGATGACAAATAATTAGGATACCGTATGCCTGTTCCTAGCTGTTTCATCAAAGTCCCATGATCAAGTCCTTCCCTTAGACCTTGACTATAAATCTTCCAGAGCATTTATCTTGTTTGTGAGCCTCTCAGAGCTTCAGTTTAGACACATCAAGATTGTTAAGAAGAAAAAATAATCATAAGGAAATGGGTAGATTCTGCTCATTTTCTATGCCACTCACTATGAAAAGCTTGGAAACCCTGCAGGGACAGGGAAAAGCCTTCACACTTTCCTAGAGAGGGTGCAGGGCATTTGGGAGCCTAGTTTGTTCTCAGCAGATTTCTTTTTAATAAGCTCTGGTCTGTGAATCCCATAAGTCTCAGCAGCGAGAGCCAATTTTATGGTATGGTTTGCTTAATAGTCACACACTGAAAATAAGCTGTAAAAAGCGGGGGTGGTATTTGCCAGGATAGATATTTAAAAGGGAACAGCTGCAGGAAGATATAATAATTCAAATCGGCCCATGGTTCTTCATTCTCAATAAATGCTGCAGAGTTTGGTTTTTAACTGGAGGAGTTTCTTGGCCTCTCCTTTAAATATCTTTGTGCTGCAACTGCCAGGTTGAGGTAGGGCAGAGTCAAGACGAGTCAGGCATGACTTTTGGGAGTAGCTGGTCCATGGCAGAGACACAAGGGCTTCTGGGACAGGGATAAGGAGAGAGGGTTGAGATCACAGGTATGGAGTGGGGAAGACTCAAAGTTGTATGCCATCTTCCCTACACTCCTGGGTTGGGCCTTCTAGTCCTTAGTCCTGGTAGTCATGTTATTCAGGAGGCAAGTCAATAATTTTCAAAGGGAAAATACGTTTTACAAAGAGATGAACCTATTTGGGTACCAAAGTTAGGTTTTGTCTCCTCCATTGGACTCTGGGCTGGTTGACAGGTAGTGTTGATGACAGTTTTCTAGCTTTGGTATGGTGGCAGAGGTTAAAGACTAGGTTGAACACCTTCTGCTTCTATTGTTCCTCACACCATTTCCTTTGTACCAGGAGAGCCCCATCACTCTTCTCTCCTTCTCTGGGAGATTCCACCTAAGCCCTCTTCTGAAGCCTTTCTCACCATGCAGCCCACTGTGCTCTCCTGCTCCTGCCTTCACCCCCTGCTTTTGTCTTGGTGACAGACAGCTGGGAGGACCTTAGAGAGTACCCAGATATAGCCAAATACCCAGAAAGGGTAAAACCAAGACTGGGGAGGTAAATGGACTAGGTGGATATCACATAGCAGTGAGTGGCAGAGATGGGACTCCGACCCTGGACTTTTAATTGGCTCTTGTTCCACTACCTGTACCAGTAGTTTAATAAATGACTGGGTCCTGCCCAATTTCTTAGACTGTTTACAATGCAACCAGATTGTAGTCTTCCTGAAGGTAAGGGCATGTCTTCATTCATTTATTCAACAAGTGTTATTTGAATGTCTGCCCTGTGCGGGGCACTGGCTGGGTGCTGGGTGAATAAAGTAAACATGACTGCTCCACACAATGGATATATGCCTTTCAATTCCTTATTGATTCTTATATCTTACACAAAGGAAGTACTCAGTGAATGTTTATTATTAAGTATTATTGAGTGCTTCTTATATGCCGCTGTGCTGAGCAATTGTGTATGAGCATCCTCATAGTAATCCTATGAGGTGGTTCTATCATAATCTCAATAGATGAGATAGGTTACTTTATTGCTTCAAGCACTGGTTTCTGCCACTTCAGAATTACCTGGATAACTTGTTTAAAATGCTATTTCTGAACCCCTCAAACTATTGCTTTGAAGTAATCTTTAAACCTTAATTCAAAAATATCCCCTGACGTCTTTTTAAAACCAAACAATAATTTAGCTTAACTAGTAAAAATATCTGCCTTGAACATTTTGCTCTTTGAAGAACTATCTATATGGGATCAAACTGACAACAGCAACTTGAAAGATTAAATAGGAATCTTAGGGGGTAGTGAGTTTATGTTAATGGGGGAAGAACAACTCAGAAAAGGAGGGAGAGAATGGTTGCTCAACTTGAAGAATGTAATCAATGTCACTGAATTACACATGTAGAAACTGTTGAATTGGTGTATGTTATGCAGTGTGTATTCTCGATAACAACAAAATAAATAAATAAATAAATCCTATTTTCAATGCCCCAACTTAGACCCACTGACCTGGAATCTCAAGTAGGCCAGGATAGGGGCACTGGATGTAGTTAGGCTAGAGAACCATTGCTTAGAGATGGGTCTATTCAGGCTGACCAGGTAAGACAGGGTTTCATCCAGAATCCACAGACTGATGTCTGATGCTGAAATGTTGGTCAGGTGTCTGTCTGCCCAAGCTTCTATAAAAAATCTAAACTCTCTTTAACACCCTGAGCTCCTTTGGGATATGTCAGGAATAGCCTCTGGTCAAGCAGAATCTGTCTGCTTAACACACTTAACTTTGGTTTTAGCTGTTTCTGAACTCTTCTATTTCTTAAAAAAATGCTGGGTGCTGGGAAGATGATGTTTATTATATTATTTTCTGTTCTTTTCTGTATGCTTGTATTACATAATTAGACTTTTTGAAAATTAAAAAAAAGGCATGTGATCACCTTTCATAATGTGGAGTTTTCAAAATAGCTTCTAGGACTTGAAATCTAAAAAGGAAAGTAAAATTCAGAGTCCTTTATTTAAGCCAATATTAAAAAGCCAATATTAAAAAACGAAACCTGTTGCTGTCGAGTCGATTCTGACTCACAGTGACCCTATAGGACAGAGTAGAACTGCCCCATAGGGTTTCCAAGGAGCCGCTGGTAGATTCGAACTGCCAACCTTTTGGTTAGCAGTTGAGTTCTTAACCACTGTGCCACCAGGGCTCAAAGCAACTCTATGGGGCAGTTCTACTCTGTCCTATAGGGTTGCAATGAGTTGGAATCAACTCGACGGCAATGAGTTTTAAATAAAGAGGGCTTCTCAATTTTTCCCTCCCTCTCATTTGGAGGGCTCTAGAAGTTATGGAATGAAGAGCCAATCCACAACTACAAGGAAAATCCAAACTAAAAGAATTATTCAGTTTTGTCCATCCTCTCTCTTTACCCAACTGAAGAAGATAAGACTTTCCCAGAAATGAATTAGCTTTTCTCTCTTCTTTACCATTTTGGGTTTCTGTTTTTGAGTGGGAGTCTAAACTCCTTAGGATAGCATATCAGGCCATTTACAGTCTGGACCCAGTGGACTTCCTTTCCTACCTCTGACCACTTCCTTCCATATACTCAAGCCACTGTTTTCCCAACACTTTGTATGCTTTCCCTGTCTCTGTGGACAGGACAGCCCACCTCCACACCCCTCTGACTAAGTATTATCCAGCCCCAAATGTTAATTGTGCCAAAGTTGAGAAACCATGATCTAGATTAAGATCCCTTGGTTCAGGGACCACATATTTGAGTCCCCAAGATCTGTAATACAGTAGGTTCTCAGTAAATATCAAATATACGAATAAGAGGGAGTGAATGAATGGGAGCGAATGGATTTAAGCCTTCTTGGGAAGTTCTTGTTGTTGTGTGCTGTTGGGTTGATTCCGACTCAGTGACCCTATAGGACAGAATAGAACTGCCCTGTAGGGTTTCCAAGACAATCATATGGTCTATGCCAGGAATGACAGATTGAAGAGGAATAGCGTCTCATTCATTGTCAAAAAGAATGTTTCAAGATCTATTCTGAAGTACAAAGCTGTCAGTGATAGGATAATATCCATATGCCTGCAAGGAAGACCATTAATATGACTGTTACTCAAATTTGCCCACCAACCAATAATGCCAAAGATGAAGAAATTAAAGTTTTTTTTTTTTTTTTTTTTTTTTTTACCGATTTATGCAGCCTGAAATTCATCAAACATGCAATCAAGTGATGAGTGTGCCTCTTAGTTCAAGTAGATATAAGAGACTAAATGGGCAGCTTCTGTCTGGAGGTGAGATGGGAAGGCAGAGAGGGTTAGGAGCTGGCTGAATGGACATAGGGAGTAGGGTGGAAAGGAGGAGTGTGCTGTCACAGTATGGGGAGAGCAATTGGGGTCACATAACAATGTATGTATAAATTTTTGTATGGGAGACTAACTTGAAATGTAAATTTCATTTAAACTACAACAATAAACAACAACAACAACAACAAAAAAAAAAAAACCATGCAATCAAGATGCACTGATAATTACCTGTGATTAGAATGTAAAAATTGGAAACAAAGGAGTGGTAGTGGGAAAATATGGCCTTGGTGATAGAAACGACCCAGAGATCGCATGATAGAATTTTGCAAAACCAACGATTTATTCATTGCAAATACCTTTCTCAACAACATAAATGGTGACTATACACGTGGACCTCATCAGATGAAATACACAGGAATCAAACTGAGTACATCTATGGAAAGAGACGACAGAGAAGCTCAGTATCATCATCTGTCAGAACAAGGCCAGGGGCCGACTGCAGAACAGACCATTAATTATTCACACGTAAGTTCAAGTTGACGCTGAAGAAAACTAAAGTCCATGACAGCCAAAGTACGACCTTGAGTATATCCCACCTGAATTTAGAGACCATCTCAAGAATAGATTTGGTGCATCGAACACTAATGACCAAACACCAGATGAGTTGTGGGATGACATCAAGGACATCATACATGTAGAATGCAAAAGGTCACTAAAAAGACAGGAAACAAAAGACCAAAATGGATGTCAGAAGAGACTCTGAAACTTGCTCTTGAACGTAAAGCAGCTAAAGTGAATGAAAGAAATGATGAAGTACAAAAGGCTGAACAGAAGATTTCAAAGGGTGGCTCAAGAAGACAAAGTAAAGTATAGTAAAATGTGTAAAGACCTGGAGTTAGAAAACCAAAAGGGAAGAACATGCTTGGCATTTCTCAAGTTTAAAGAACTGAAGAAAAAAATTCAAGCCTTGAGTTGCAATTCTGAAGGATTTTATGGGCAAAATATTGAACTATGCAGAAAGCATCAAAAGAAGATGGAATACACGGAGTCACTGTACCAAAAATAACTGGCTGACGTTCAACCATTTCAGGAGGTAGCATGATCAAGAACTGATGGTATTGAAGGAAGAAGTCCAAGCTGCACTGAAGGCATCGGCAAAAAACAAGGTGCCAGGAATTGACGGAATACCATTTGAGATGTTTCAACAAATGGATACAGATCTGGAGGTGGTTACTTGTCTATGCCAAGAAATTTGGAAGGCAGCTACCTGGCAAACCAACTGGAGGAGGTCCATATTTGTGCCCACTCCAAAGAAAGGTGATCCAACAGAATGCGGGAACTATTGAACAATATCATTAACATCACATGCAAGTAAAATTTTGCTGAAGATAATTCAAAAACGATTGCAGCAGTACATTGACAGGGAACTACCAAAAATTCAAGGCAGATTCAGAAGAGGACATGGAATGAGGGATATCATTGCTGATGTCAGATGGATCTTGGCTGAAAGCAGAGAATACCAGAAAGATGTTTACCTGTGTTTTATTGACTATGCAAAGGCATTTGACTGTGTGGATCATAACAAATTATGGATGACATTGCGAAGAATGGGAATTCCAAAACACTTTAATTGTGCTTATGTGGAACCTGTACATAGACCAAGAGGCAGTCGTTCAAACAGAACAAGGGGATACTGTGTGGTTTAAAGTCAGGAAAGGTGTCCATCAGGGTTGTATCCTTTCACCATACTTACTTAATCTGTATGCTGAGCATATAATCTGAGAAGCTGGACTATATGAAGTGGACTATATGAAGAAGAACGGGGCATCAGGATTGGAGGAAGACTCATTAACAACCTGTGATATACAGATTACACAGCCTTGCTTGTGGAAAGCGATGAGGACTTGAAGCACTTACTGATGAAGATCAAAGATTACAGCCTTCGGTATGGATAACACCTCAACATAAAGAAAACAAAAATCCTCACAACTGGACCAATAAGCAACATCATCATAAACAGAGAAAAGACTGAAGTTGTCAAGGATTTCCTTTTACTTGGATCCACAGTCAACGCCCACGAAAGCAGCAGTCAAGAAATCAAACGATGTATATTGCATTGGGCAAATCTGCTGCAAGACCTCTTTAAAGTGCTGAAAAGCAAAGATGTCACTTTGAGGACGAAAGTGCACCTGGCCCAAGCTATGATATTTTCAGTTGCCTTGTATGCATGCAAAAGCTGGACAATGACTAAGGAAGAGCAAAGAAGAATCGATGCCTCTGTATTATGGTGCTGGCAAAGAATATCGAATATACCACGGACTGCCAGAAAAATGAACAAATCTGTCTTGAAAGAAGTACAGCCAGAATGCTCATTAGAAGCAAGGATGGTAAGACTTTCATCTCACATACTTCGGACATATTAGCAGGAGGGACCAGTCCTTGGAGAAGGATATCATTCTTGGTAAGGTAGAGGGTCAGCAAAAGAGAGGAAGACCCTTAATGAGATGGATTGACAAAGTGGCTGCAACAATGGGCTCAAGCATACCAACGATTGTGAAGATGGTCCAGGACCGGGTAGTGTTTCGTTCTGTTGTATGTAGAACCGACTTGACGACACCTAACACAATCTTTACGGAAACAGACTGCTACATCTTTCTTCTCAGTGGGTTCGAAGCACTGACCTTCAGTTAGCAGCCAAGCGCTTAACCACTGTGCCACCAGGGCATCTTCTTAGAAAGTACCTCTACTTAATCCAGGTCCTCTGCTACTTCTAGATTATTCCAGAGTACATCCCTTTCTTTGCATTTTCCCCCAGAAACCCTCTGAGAATGGTGCCATGGGGGAAAAGCAATGTCCCAGAATAAAGAAACCATATATATATGAATAAATATTTATGAATAAATATGTGTAAGTATATACACACATATATACTTGAATAATATATAAAAAATATACAAACATGAATAATGAATAATGTTAGCTCACACTGAGTGAATGCTTACTATGGGGTAGATGCTGTGCTAAAAGAATTTATGTGCATTTAACTCATTTAATCCTCAGTAGCCCCAGAAGGTAGGAGCTACTACTGTCCCTGTTTTGCAGTTGAGGAAAACTAAGTTCACATTGTTAAAAAGTGGTGGATAAGAGGGCATTGTGTAGCCGTTTCCAAGCTGAAATGTCTTGGAACTGAAATCATCTTCCTTCCATCAGGAACCACCGAGGGATAAAACTCATTGCTGGTGAAATGGGGGTAGGGTCGGGCAGGGCAGGGTGGGTGTGTGGAGAGAATCGGAAGATAACAAACTTCAAAAAATATGCCTTCCCCACCCAACCATTTTCTGAAGAAAACTAAATTCCCTTAAACTTGACAGCAAACATCCCTAATCTTAATTCTTGGTATTTCGGGGGATCCTCCCCATTTCCCACTTTCATTGGTAAACAGTAGAGAGACCACTGAACGGGGAATCAAGTTACATCTAGTCTTTCTTTAGCAGTTAACTTGCTAAGTGACCTTGACAAGTCATTAGGTGTCTAAAATGGAGGTGATAATAGTCGTGTTATCTCTCTAGGGGGTGTTGAGACTTGAAGAAGACTGATAGGAAGGTGGATGAGAAAAAAACACCCTCAAATACAAATATAATACCCTCATTAAGTAATAATGATGCAGGGCAACAGTGGAAAGAACTGGCTTTGGGATGTTGTCTTGAGCAAGTTGCTTCATTTCTGAGCCTGTTTCCTCATCTGTAAAATGAGGATATTATATACTTTACAGAGTTGGTGTGAGGATTAGAGATGGTATATGTCAAGCCCTAGCAGAGTGCCACACATGGTAGGTGTCCAGTAACTTGTAGCTATTAGTAATAATAATCTGACAAGCTGACTTGATTGATACTCTAACCATATTTGGCAAAACAACAACAAACACACAACAAAAAAAACCACCACTACCATCAACTACCCAATCAGTGTAGTCCTCCCCGCTCCCCTAGGTGACCCGCTGGCTCCAAATGTATATGAAGCCTGCCAAATGCTGTTAGCAAAATGGAGAGGCAGGCAGATGGAACTCCTCTTTTGAGAGACGGGAGCGCTTTCAGTGAAGGGTGACTGAGTGCAAAGACTCTTTCCGAAACAGCTTTGACTGCCAAGGAACAGGAGCGAGCCAAAGGAAATGGTGACGGCGGAGAACGGGGACTGAGGGCTGAGAGCAGCTGGGAGGCAGAGTATACTTGCTGACTCTTTGATCTTACCCTGCTACTGGATCACTTTCTTCCCCCTGCTCTCCAGTTAAGAGGCCTCTAGGCAATCAAGGCTGCCCACTAGTTCCTGCTAACATATGGACATCCCTCTTCGCTTGCTTGGTGCCATGAGGAATTCCTATTAGCTGTTAAATGCAGAGGTGGCCCACTGCACTGTAGAGGCTGTTGTGTGTGCTCCTCGTGCTGCTGTGTGCTCTCAGAATACTTAAGGGCTTCCTATGCCAGGGAAGTAAGGGATAAATGTGGCAGGAAAAGATTTCTTAGTCCTTTATTCAAGCACTGAACTGACTTCTGTTCTAGTTATGGTTTCCACGAGTTAGCTTGGTCTTTTTTTTTTTTAAACCTCTTTTCCAAGCAACTTCCTGCTATATGGCTATTATTCATTTAGCAGATATTTATTAAGCCCTATTATATGCCAGGCATTATTTCAGGTTGTGAACAAGACAGGTAAACTTCCTGCTCTTGTTAAGTTTACACTCTGGTGTGAAGACATTAACTTACACACACAGAAATGTAAAGAATTTGTCAAATAGAATAATGTGATAGAGATGGACAGGAGGTGGGCGGTTGGCTGTTTATGTCATCTAGTAAGGCCTTTCTGAGAGATATCAGAGCTAAGAACTGAATGATGAGAAGACCGCCATGTTATCTGAAGTCAGGTTCTAAGCAGAAAGAACTGCAAGGACCTAGGCCCTGAATTGGCATGTCTGGGGGACAGAAAGCTAGCTAGTGAGAACTGGGACATAGAAAATAAAGGGGAGTGTAAAAGATCAGGTTAAGAGTGGTAGGTCTCAAAGTGGGGACCCACACATCACGTTCAGCCCACACTGTGATTCTGAAATTTACTAAAAACTATCCTGATTTGCAGTTTCTCTTGAAATTAAAGAAAACCCGACCATGCCAGGCCATTATTCCTGAATGACAACTGATTTCAACGTAGAGCAGTTATGCCTTCCCACACTTTAATAGGGGCTTGTGTTCATTAGTTCATTGTAGTAGATATATGAATTAGCAACCCCTGAATGTCATGTAGGCTTAATCAGGGCTTGGATTATTTTTTTCTAAACGTGATGGAGCATATAAGGCTCAGAGTAGCTTGGTCTAAATTTTCAAAAGATCACTCTGGATTCTTGTTGATAATATTGTGGCTGGGATCGAGGGAATAGGTAACAATGAGTGCTGGTGGCTAGAAGACAGAAAGACATGGACAGATTCTAGGCATATTTTAGAGACAGAACTGACAGGACTTAACTGATGCATAAGGTATGCAAGAATAAAAGGCAACTATGCTAAATACTGCAACATACACAACCCTGCAACAATAGTAATAGCAAACAGTAATTTATGAGCGGATACATATACAGATACGTATGCTGAATAGGAATGGGAGGGCGTATGGGAGTACATCCATGTGCCTATATAGACCAAGTTGGATATTTCTACATATATATTCATATGTACTGCATGTATAGTCATATATACAATGAAGCACATGGGGAGCACAGAGAAACTTCTTAGGCATAACCAAACACTTTGTGGAACTGAGTTACTGGGCTTGAGGGCTGGGGACCGTAGTCTTGGGGGTCATCTAGGCCAACGGGCATAACATAGCTCATAAAGTCAGTGTTCTACATCCTACTCTGGTGAGTAGCGTCTGGGGTCTTAAAAGCTTGTTAGCAGCCATCTAAGATACAAATATTGGTCTTTTCCCATCCAGAGCAAAGGAGAGTGAAGAAGACCAAAGACTCAAGGAAGCAATTAGTCCAAAGGTCTAATGGCCTCATGAACCATAGCCTCCACTAGCCTGAGACCAGAACTAGATGGTCCCTGGCTACCACTACCAACTACCCTGACCAGGATCACAAAAGAGGTTCCTGGACAGTGCTGGGGAAAAATGTAGAACAAAATCCAAATTCATAAAGACCAGTCTTACTGGTCTGATAGAGACTGGTGGAACCCCCAAGACGATGACCCTTAGTCACCCTTCTAACTTGGATCTGAAGCCACTCCCAGAGGTCACCATTCAGCCAAATAACAGACAGGCCTATAAACTAAACAATAATACCTGTGAGGAAAGTGCTCCTTAGAACAATCAACTATAGGAGACCAAAAGGACAACATTTGCCCAAAAGCAAAGATGACAAGGCAGAAAGGGGCAGGAAAACCGGATGAATGGAAATGGGAACTCAGGGTGGAAATAGTGCTGACGCATCACAGGGATTGCAACCAATATCATGAAACACTTTGTGTATAAATTATTGAATGGGAATCTAATTTGCTCTGTAAACTTTCACCTAAAGCACAATTTAAAAAAGTACAAAAAAAGGTAGACTATCTTACAAATAATTTAAAAAAATGACATATTGAATGTCATCTTTTAGATGAAATAAAATGCATTATTGAAATTAATTCCACATTGGTTTTTTTTGCTTTTTCATGTGGCCACTAGAAAATTTTAAATTATATATGTAGCTTGCATTATATTGTAATGGACAGTGCTGCTCTAGATCATAAGTCTAACCTCTTAGGCCAAGTAGAACTGGGCCCACCATTCAAGCCCACCTTTGTACTTTTTCACATTCTGAAATAAAGTCATAAATGATGGAAAACTCTGAGTGTGAGTTCACACATTTTTGGCAAGCATGTCCTCTGTGTCATCAGAGTTGCTCTAAAGGGTCAGCTGACAGCTCAAGAAAGCAAAAACTTTGTGCCTAAGTCAGAGGATAATTAATAGTTTGAGGCATAAAACAACTGCTCAGTGTTAGATGACTTCTTTTAGTCATCCACACTAAAAAAACCTTAGATCCCAGTTTTATCCCTCCTGTTCTTCTTCCACTTCTAGTCTGTCACTAAAATGTCAGCTCTTCCTGTGAAATTATTTCAATCTATTCCTTTTCTCCCAATCCATACCCATTCAAAGTCTTTTGAAAAACCAGTTTCCAACTAGTGTCCCAGCTTTCTTCTCCCCTCCTCATGTTCATTCCATTCTATATACTGCACCTAATCTTCCATAATATTTCTTTGCAGACTTCTTTGCTCTAAATCTTCTGTTTTTTCCATATTGCCTGCAGGAGGAATTTTTTCACCTAACATTCAAGGCTTTATATACTTTATATCTTGGTACTCCCTTCCATAAAACCTGGGCTTTAGCCAAACTATACTGAGTTAATACATGTAAAGCACATAGAACCTTGACTGGTTCGGAGTATGAACTATATATGCCTTAGCTATTATAATTATTGCTCACTGTTCTCTGAATATGTTCTATGCATTTCTATCCCTGCAACACTGCTAATTCCTTTTTCCTATTTGAACACCTCTATCTCCAAAGGGAGGGTAATTTAAACTATCAATGACCAGCACAAGCCAATTGTTACTGCTAGAAAAACAAATTAAATATCCTTCCTATAATAGATAGAGCCTGTAATTCTGAACCATAATTTACCACAAGAAGGAATAAAACTTAAGACTGGATGAGATATAAATAAAAGTCAATAATTCTTTTATGCAAGAGATTAGTAAACTTATGGAATATGTTATTTAAGGAAAAAGCAAAACCTGAAAAATATAAATGCGTTCTGGATTTAGGATAGTGGTTCTCCATCTTTGGTGTATATAATAACCTAGGGAGGTTGTTATGAGTCGGAATTGACTCGACAGCAACAGGTTTAGGGAGCTTTCAAAAACAACACAGATGTCAAGGCCCCTCTCCAGACTTACTGAATCTAAGGGTAGGATGCAGGCACATTAAAAAATATATATACACGCACACACACACACAAACATAAACCAAAAACCAAACCCGTTGCTGTCGATTCCGACTCATAGTGACCCTATAGGACAGAGTAGAATTGCCCCGTAGGGTTTCCAAGCAGCAGCTGGTGGATTCGAACTGCTTAACTTTTGGTTAACAGCTGAGCTTTTAACCACTGCGCCAGGGCTCTGTCTAAGGGTAGGACTCTGGCACATTAAAAAAAAATGCAAAGGAAAACTCTGGGGTTAGAGGATATAGAAAAAATAAAAATATAATTGTTGCAAATAAAGAATACAAACTTCAAAAAAAAAAGCCGCAACCCGGACAAACCAAAAGTTATAAATGCTCGGAATTGGCAACACAAAAAGAAAGCTCTCTCCTGACTTGTATTGTGGCAGTCTGAATGCCCCCAGAAAATTGTGCCAAGGAGTTTAGAAAACAAATATACAATAAAAGTAAACACACACACATACACACAAAACAGCAAACTTCAGGTAACTATTTTGGATTGCAAACAAAGATAAATTTAATGTTCAAACAATCTGATAAAATAACCGTTTGGAAACTGAAAAAAAAAAAAAAAAAAAATACACACACACACGGAGCCCTGGTGGCATAGTGGACAAGACCTATGGCTGTTAACCAAAAGGTTGGCAATTCAAATTGACAAACCAATTCTTGGAAACCCTATGGGGCAGTTCTACTCTGTCCTATAGGGTTGCTATCAGTTAGCAACGGGCTTGGTTTTTTTAATATAAGGGGGAAAAAAATGTATATTTTATATATATATAATGTATGTGTGTAATTTTTAATACATATATGTATATTTTAAGTTTCAAAGGTGATTCTCATGTGCACCTACATCTGAGAATTATTGGTTTAGTCAAGAGAAACTCTGGGTTTGAGGAGGTTGGTCATGTTTGGCATGTATTTTTCTCCATGTTCTTCTAAAGCATGTTTTTGAAAAAAGAAACAGAATACTCAGAAAGGTGATTAACCTAGAATGACTTATGTGTTTATGAGAAATGTTCTTTAAAAAAAACCCATTTGAGTTTGATTTAGGAGTCAGAAAAAGCCATATACATCCCACATAGCACATTTATATTCATCTAAAAGCTTGTCTGTTGGACTTGCTTCTATTCATAAACTTCAGAACAGAATTACTTAAGTAAATATATATATTTAACTATGTGCAAGTATTTACAGCTTACAGATTTTACAAGTTACAGTTATACATTTAAACCTGTAAATGTGTGAAAAACTTCAAAAACTTGAAAAACAACTTTACCTCAGAAGTATTTTACACCACTTTCCAAAGTGCTGCCCTTCACCGGCTCATTTTATCTCAGTAGCACAGTTAAGTAGCCAAGTCTCTAGCCATGGAGTAACTGAGATCATACCAAGAGACAACATTTTCTATACAAAAGTAGAGGACCTTAAAAATCTTGGGTCTTTGAAACCCTATAACAAAGCCCCTTTCACCCTCCAATCCTGAGACAACAAATCCTGCAGTTCTCCCTCATCATCGCTGTCAACATTCTCCTCTTCCTTTTTCTGCAGTTCTTTTATGGTCAAAACCTCTTTAAGCTTATTTTTTATTTCATCCTGGCGATTCCGCAGCTTTTCTACCCGACGGTAACACTCTATCTGCTCATCGATTTCCCCAATCTGCCGGTCCAACCGTCCCTCCTCATCCTCTTCAGCAACTATGGCTTCGGAAATAGTGTTGACCTGCCTCATGGCTTTTTGAAATTCGTCCCACTCTTTGTCCATCTGATCCTTTGGGGCATCAACCTTTCGCACCCTCGCATCTACTTCAGGGTCGTCAAAAAAACCTTCCGGTAACGCTTCCGCAGTGTTTTCTCTCCTTTCCACCACTTTTTCATGTATTTCTGCTTTCTCAATTGACCCTGAATGAGGGATTAAGGGGGCCTTGGGAGGATTTGTATCAAAGAAATCATTTGGCAGCACACTAGCTGTTGTGTCCCGAGAGGAGGCAAGTGAGTGTTCCTTGCCCTGTGCGTCCGGCGGCACCTTGCTAGCGTCCTCCTTTTTTCCTTCTCCTCCCTCCTCTTCCCCCTCATCCTCTTCTTCATCTTCATAATCAAGGAGTAAACCGAGTCTTGAAGGCTTACTGGCGACTGCTTCAGTGGACTCCTTTCCTGTTTTAGCAAAGTTGGTGGGCAAAGCGGATGTGGATGGCTGTACCTGAGGCACCGTGGAGGCCTTCGCTCTCTTAGCATCTTGGCTGTCTGCGTCCGGCGCCTTCCTCTTGACGGAGTGAGGCTCTGCACTGGCGGACAATCCCTGGGTGGCTTCCTTCGCGCCTTTCAGCTCGGCCACTTTCTCTCGGTGCTGCTTTCCCAAGACGTGAGTCTGCCACAGAAGCTCGCTCTTAACTGAGGTGTTACATAGGGCACAACTCAGCTGCCCCAAACGGTTGTATTTTGCGAATGGAGATTCTATTCGTTTCCGATTGGTGCTCAAACGTTGCTTCTCCTTCATTAACCGCCGCAATTCGTCCTGATTCACCACTCGCTTCCCTGACGAAGTACACGGAGTGGGGGAGGACGCCATTCCTGCGACCCAACCCAGGGCGATTCTGACTTCCGTCCTGGCGATGTTTGATAACGTCATTTCCTGTCCTGGCTGTGATTGGCTGAGGCTCGGAAGAGTGAGGCGTGGCGCGGGAGTTACCCTCAGAGCCGCAGCTAAGGCTCGTTTTGCCCGTGCGGTAGCTGCCTTGATTGTCTGCTGTATGGCTGCGGTCAAGGCCATAAACTCCAAAGCTGAGGTGGCGCGGGCCCGAGCGGCTTTGGCCGTCAATATATGCGCCGCCCGAGGGCTGCAGGATGTGCTGCGAACCAACTTGGGGCCTAAGGGCACCATGAAAATGTGAGGCGGCGGTTGGAGCGGCGGTTAAGGCGCCGGGGGTTGTTTGGGTGTACGGGAGTTCTCTGAGTCGGACCTTCCGCGAAGAGATTGGAGCGATGTGGACACACCTGTGGGCTTGTTTTCCCTCGTTCTCATTCCTGTCCTGAGATCGTCTCCAGCCTGATGGGGGAGGAGTAGAAAAGCCTCCCTAGGAAAGGGCCTCATGAGTGAATCTGTGGAAACTCTCCCCGCCCCACCAACTTTTCGCTCTGATGTTCATATGCAATTAGAAAGTCAGTTCATTCAGTGTCTCATTAGTAACGTAAGCCATTTAACTCCCCTGGTCATTGAGGCTATATGCCCTTAGTCTGTAAACTCAACAGATAATTTTGAGTTTGTCTGGCAGTTGCTTTGGAGCCTGGCAAACATGGGTTCAAATTCAAGTTCCATAACCTTCTAGCTGTGAGTCCTTAGGCATGGCACTTGGTCATTCTGTGCCTACGGGCCTTCCTATCTGTTCATCCTCTCAGCATATATTTATTTACCACCATCATTTTCTTTAGAAGAGGGTGAGGGAAAAAGAATGGTGAGGGGAAATGCGTATAAGAGGAGAGCTAAATCTTCAGAGGAATATATTAACTGTAAATGTAACTGTTTGTGCTAGATATTGGAAACACAAATGACCAAGGAAGAGTCTCTGTTCTTGAGATACGGTAGGGGGAGACAGATGTGCTAATAATTTATATCTCTATCTCTGTGTGGTTTTACTGGGGAAAGGGACTAATTACTGGTGTGAGAAGGAAAAGCTCCTCAAATAACAGATGATGTATGATCAGAATCTTGAAAGAAGAATAAGAGTTCACAGGTTGGAGAAGGGAAGAAGATCCTTCTAGGTAGAGCACCTTCAGGAACAAGAAAGCCTAGTGGTGTATATCCAATAGAAACAAAAGCAAAGCATGATGTGTTGAGGGAACCACAAGATTTGCTTGTGGAAAAGTGGTAGATGAGGCAGGAAAGATAACAGAAACCAGATTGGGAAAAGTCAAGTGTGTCATTGCTAAATAGTTTGGATTTTACTTTGAAGGTGATGGAGAACATAATATCATTGAAGGATTTTTGATGAGGGACTTGACTGAATCACATTGCCTTTTAGAAAGATAAATGTAATGTGGAAGGTGATTTCAAATTCAGAGATACCAGGAGAATGTCAAAGTAGTCTAGGGTAGAAATGATGATTACAGTGGAAATGGAGAAGATGGGGTAGATTCAAGAGGTAGGCTGTAGAATTGACAGAACTTGGTGATACAGTAAATATGAGGGATGAGGGAAACTAAGCTGAGTAACTGAATGAATGATAACAGTCACCAAAATAGAAAATCTGCAGGAAATTTGCAAATTTGTGGCTTGTAGACTTCTAAGTACTTTTCTTTGAACAAGTACTGTTCATAGCCCATCAGCTGCTCTTTAAACCTGTAAATCATTCATTTGGAATAAAATAGCCATAGCAGTCCATATGGAGAGAAATGTTCTGTGGGCTGCAAATGGTGGTAACTACTATGGTGTCCCCCATGGTACAATGGAAGTTTTCCAAGCCCAGTTCCCTGCATTAAAGATAGTGGAATGACAAGCTTTGGGAGTGCCTTCTTGACTCTTGCCATGTGAGGTTAATAAAATCACTGTTCTCTGGACAGGCTTGTTTCTGGAACAGGTGACATCAAACTCACCAAAGATGGTAACGTGCTGCTCCATGAGATGGTGAGCTGATGCTGCTGACTTTAATAAGCCTTAATAAACTTCAATTAAGAATATAGTATAACTTGTATGTTTTTAAACCAAGGCTGTCAGCTGAATACTGCAGTCTTGAGATACACTTGTTAGATTAAACCTCAATAAAAAAATGTTTATTGGCTATTTTCAAATTTTTGTATCGTCTAAGTAAAAACTTAGGGATACTTCCAAATTAGTAACATCATTTAAAGGCACTGCATTATATTCCTTGTGGTCATGGAAAAATAAAATCCTCCTCAATTTTAGTAAATGTATTCATCTTTGAGATTGAAAGATTTAATGTTATTTGGAAAATGTCATTGCATTCTGAAGCAGACTTTTAAAAATGTTCAAACGTCATTAGTTCTCAATTTTTAAATTTTGGACTTGACATTTAATAAGTATTAATACAAAACTTGTAAACTTGCAGAATGAAACATTTCATTTCTTAATTTTACTATTGACCTCTAGGTTATTTTGTTTTTGGTGGACTACTTCTTTATCACATCCTTTCTCATTTTTAATCTGTTGCTTACTTTTTCCAGCAAATTCAACACCCAACAGCTTCCTTGATAGCAAAAGTAGCAACAGCCCAGGATGATATTACAGGAGATGGCACTACTTCAAATGTTCTAATTATTGGAGAGTTACTAAAACAAGCTGATCTTTACATTTCTGAGGTATTAGAATTTTATAGAATTCACTCTGATGTAGTACTTTATTTTCAATGGAAAGTTATTTGTTTACTAGTAAAATGGTTTCATTTTAGAGGGTGAAAGTTAATTTGAATCAAGATATTCTTCGACAATTGCAAATGGAAAAAATAATTAATTTTTTTAAACCAAACTAATGCCTTTTAATGGAATTATATCTTTCTTAAAAATGAAATATTGAAGACGTATAAAAAGTATCCCTGGCTAGCCTAAGAAAGAAAACATTACTGATAAAGTTGAAACCAAATTATACACCTTTTAAAAAATAACAGGAGAAAACTATTGAAGGTTTTCCACATTGCAAATTTACTTACCTTTCTAATTTTATTTTCCTTTATAAACCATCTACTCTAGCCAGATTTCTCCACTCACTAGCCTCTGAAATCACCGTGCACATTTCTACCTCTGTCCCTTTGTTCAATCTGTATTTTCTCAGCACTCCTTATCTCTCGTTTCCAAGTATTTGCATTTTTCCTCTCTTTCAGGGACCATTTCAGCAAAGCATAACCTAGTCAAATTACTGAAGTTATCATTTCTTTAGTATTGGGAATTGTATATTAATTCAGTACCTACTATTTCTATCAGTTAGTATGATTTTAGCTGTAAGTAGTAGAAGCTTGGAACTCACTTAAGCAATAAGCAGATTATTATCTCCCATAACAGAACATTTAGAGGTAAGGCAGGCTCCGGGGTTGGTTGATTACAAAATTTAATCAATTATTTAATACCCAGGTCCTTTCTATCTCTTAGCTTTTCCACTCACAATGCTATTTCATCTTAAGGCTTATTTCTGTCATGAAAGTAAGATTGCTAGAGTAAATCAGAGCTACCTGCTTCCCTTAGTATAACACCCAGCAGGAGAGGGGAAGAGAAACCACCCAACTATGAACTATAAATCTTTAGTGTGATTGGACCAACTTTGCTCTTAGGTCCATCCCAAACCAGTAAGACTTTTTAGGGGAATTGACTTAGGCTAATCAGGATCTACCTCTTGAGCTGTGGGTAGGCTTCCTTTGAAGCACAGGAGGAAGAGAGAAACCTAAACAAAATTAGGGTTGGGTTAGGAGTAAAAGTGTTTGGGGAGGGAAGAAAGGGAGATACTGATAGATAATAACATAATTATGAAACAGTGAGAGTACAGTGATAGAGCTAGGCATAGGTTATGATAGAAACACTGAGGTGGGACAGATATCCTCAACTAGCCTGAGGTAGGAAGAGCTTTCTGGAGGAAGTAAGGCCTGAGCTAGGTCTTCAGGATGAGTAGGAGTGAGCCAGATGAAAGAGTAAGGGGTAAGGACAATGGCATTCCAGGCAGAAGGAACAACATGAGCAAAAGCACAGAGAAGAGAAGTAACCTGTTATGTGTATAGAGCTAAGAGCAGTTTGGTGTTCCTGGAGTTTAAATTGATGTGGACAATAGTGGAGAAGAGGCTGCAGGAGTAGGTGGGAGGGCCAGATCACAGAGGACATATAGTATATCAACCAAGAAGCTTGTGCTTTATCCTATGGGTGTTATGGAGCAAATATATCAACATATTGATGAGAGATATGGTCAGATTGGCATTTTACATATTTGGTATTTGGGGGCAGTTTTAAGGGAGTCAAAACTAGAGGTTCTCACAGTAGTCCAGACGAGAGATTGTGAAGTCATAAACTGAGGAAATTGTTTGAAAATGATTAATAACATAGGCTTTGGAGTCAGGCATTGTGGGTTTAAATCTTGGCTCCCTGTGTTACTAGTATGGTAATCTAAGGCAAATTTCATCTCTTTAAACCTCCGTTTCCTCGTCTGTGAAATGGGAATAATAATAACACCCACTTCACAGTGTTCTTGAGCGGACTAAAGTAAATAACGTATGTAAAGCACAGAATATTGCCTGGCACAAATGCTCAATAAATGTCAACTTTAAAAAAATTATTACAGGAACGTTTGGGACGCAGCAAAAGCAGTGCTCAGAGGTCAGTTTATAGCAATAAATGCACACATCCAAAAAGAAGAAAGGACCAAAATCAAAACATTAACCCTACAACTGGAACAAGTAGAAAAAGAGCAGCAAAAGAAGCCCTTGGGCACCAGAAGAAAGGAAATAATAAGAATTAGAGCAGAATTGAATGAAATAGAGAATAAAAAAACAGTTGAAAGAGTTAACAAGACCAAATGCTGGTTCTTTGAAAAGATCAACAAAATTGATAAACCATTGGCCAAACTGACAAAAGAAAAACAGGAGAGGAAGCAAATAACCCATGTAAGAAATAAGATTGGTGGTATCAAAACAGACCCAACTGAAATTAAAGAATCATAATAGAATACTATGAAAAATTGTACTCAAACAAATTTGAAAACCTAGAGGAAATGGACAAATTTCTAGAAACTCACTACCTACCTAAACTAACACAAACAGAAGTAGAACAACTAAATAAACCTATAACAAAAGAAGAGATTGAAAAGGTAATTAAAAAACTCCCAACAAAAAAAAGCCCTGGCCCAGATGGTTTCACTGGAGAATTCTACCAAACTTTCAAAGAAGAGTTAACACCACTACTACTAAAGGTATTTCAGAGCATAGAAAAGGATGGAGTACTCCCAAACTCATTCTATGAAGCCAGCATAACCCTGATACCAAAACCAGGTAAAGACACCATAAAAAAAGAAAATTGTAGACCAGTATCCCTCATGAACTTCGACACAAAAATCGTCAACAAAATTCAAGCCAATAGAATTCAGCAACATATCAAAAAAATAATTCACTGTGATCAAGTGGGATTTATACCAGGTATGCAGGGATGGTTCAATATTAGAAAAACAATCAATGTAATCTATCACATCAATAAAACAAAAGACAGGAACCACATGATCTTATCAATTGATGCAGAAAAGGCATTTGACAAAGTCCAACACCCATTCATGATAAAAACTCTCAAAATAGAAATAGAAGGGAAGTTCCTCAGCATAATTAAGGGCATTTAGACAAAGCCAACAGCTAACATCATCCTAAATGGAGAGAGTCTGAAAGCATTCCCCTTGAGAACAGGAAGCAGACAAGGATACCCTGTATCACCACTCTTAACATTGTGATGGAGGTCCTAGCCAGAGCAGTTAGGCTAGAAAAAGAGATAAAGGGCAACCACATTGGTAGGGAAGAAGTCAAAGTATATATATTTGCAGATGATATGATCTTATGCACAAAAAACCCCAAAGAATCCGCAAGAAAACTACTGGAACTGATAGAAGATTTCAGTAAAGTATCAGGATACAAGATATACAAAAATCAGTTGGATTCCTCTGCACCATCAAAAAGAACTTCAAAGAGGAAATCACCAAATCAATACCATTCACAATAGCCCCCAAGAAGATAAAACACTTAGGACTAACTCTAACCAGAGACGTAAAAGACCTATGCAATGAAGACTAGAAGACATTACTGCAAGAAACCAAAAGAGACCTCTGTAAGTGGAAAAACATACCTTGCTTGTGGATAGGAAGACTCAACATGGGGAAATTGTCAGTTCTACCCAAAGCAATCTACAGATACAATGTAATCCCAATCCAAATCCCAACAGCATTTTTTTAATGAGATGGAGAAACAAATCACCAACTTCATATGGAAAGGGAAGAGGCCCCGGTTAAGTAAAGCATTACTCAAGAAGAACAACAAAGTGGAAGGTCTCACACTACCTGATTTCAGAACCTGTTATACTGCCACAGTAGTCAAAACAGCCTTGTACTGGTTCAAAAAACAGATACATAGACCAGTGGAACAAAACTGAGAATCCAGACATAAATTCATCCACCTATGAGCAGCTGATATTTGAAAAAGGCCCAAAGTCTGTTAATCGGAGAAAAGACAGTCTCTTTTAACAAATGGTGCTGGCATAACTGGATATCCATCTGCAAAAAACTGAACCAAGACCCATATCTCACACCATGCAAAAAAACTAACTCAAAATGGATCAAAGACCTAAATATAAAATCAAAAACGATGAAGATCATGGAAGAAGAAAATGATTACAAGGCTGATGTAAAGGAATGGAGGGAAGGAATGAGTTAGACCTAGTGCCAGCTGTCAAGAAGTTTATTATTTTTCTGGATAAACTACTGTTCATAAGCATTTTTTTTTATGTCCTATTTCAGACCTACAGCAAAGTTGCAAGAATATTACAAAGAATTCCTATATTTTTTTCACTTGGATTCCCCAAGTGTTATCATATCTCTCTCTCTCATTTAAACATGTGCTCAGCTCTCTCCCATATGTACATTTAAATAAATTGCAGACATGATAATCTAAATACTTCAGAGTGTAATTCTTAAAACCAAGGAATTGTCTTATATGATCAAAGTATAATTACCAAAACCAGTAAATTAACATTGACACATTGATACAGTACTATTATCTATCTGCAGATTAAATTCAGATTTTGCCACTTGTCCCCAAAAATGTCTTTTATAGCAAAAGAAAATCTAGGCTTATGCGTTGTATTCATTTGTCATGTCCCTTTAATCTCCTTCAAACTGGAATAGTTTTTGAGCCTTCCTTTGTATTTCATGACATTGCTACTTTTAAAGTATAGGCCAGTTATTTTGTAGAAAGTCTCAGTTTGGATTTGCCTGTTTCCTCCTAGTTAGACTCAGGTTATAAACTTCTGGCAGGAATGCCACAGTAGTGGTGCTGTGTTCTCACTGCATCATATCAGGAGCCACAGGAATGGCTATTTATCCCATTACTGCGATGTTAACTTTCATCACTTGGTCAAGGTGGTTTATGTCTGTCTGTTTTCTGCAAGTCAATGCTGGTTTTTCCCTCTGCATTGAAAGGACTCTTTTTTTCTTTTGTGCCCATTCAGAAGAGCACTGCACAACAATGCGGTCATAAATTTTCAGAAAAAAGGACTTATAAAACAAGGTTTTTTTTTTTTTTTAAAAATTAGATTTTCAACTTTAAGTTTGGGATTGTTTCAAATATGATACACTGAAAAAGGGACTTTTATAAATTACACACATACACTTATATTTTAGTGGCATTGATATGGGTAGTACGTTTTTTGGACATACTTATTAATAGAAAAAGATAGTTTTACTTTGGATGACTTACTTTATATAGTTTTATGTTGATGTAATAGGGCCTGCACCCTAGAGTAATAACTGAAGGATTTGAAGCTGCAGAGACAAAAGCACTTGAAGTTTTGGAGGAAGTTAAAATAAAAAAAGAGATGAAAAGAGAAATCCTCGTAGATGTGGCTAGAACATCTTTACGAACTAAAGTTCATGCTGAGCTGGCTGATGTGTTAACAGAGGTATGCGATTAAACTTCTGTATTCAGAGCGAGTGTAGCCCGACACATGGTGATGTTTTTCTTTTTCCTGTAAGATAATTAAGTATTGCATGCAGTTCTTTGGAACATAAAATATGGAGACAAACATCTATAGACTTACCTATAGACTAGATTTGATTTGTCAAAACGATACTTGTTGCATTTTTCTGAAGTGTCATAAAGTTAGAAAAGTTTTCCTGAGGTAAAATACTTGGTTTCAAGTTACTTGAAAGTTAGGAGGGGCTTGACTGTCCGTGGATTATCTCTTGTTGAAGCTGTTGGGGTAGTATACTGGTCTCTGTAAACCTTGAGGTCCATGTTTTAATATCTGAGTTGGCACACGGGGAAGTTGTTTTGGCAGTATGCCTTGTGGTTAAGGTTACCACTTTAATGAAGCACAGTTGATCTGATAGAAAAGATTCACATTTGGGAAATGCATATTTTGTTCACTTTTAGAGGTAGAACTTATGTAATATAAGGACAAGGTTGGCTGGATATTTTGGGAAGGCTTTTATCAGGTGGCTATAGTTTGATAATACTGTTTTTCGGCTTTGCAGTTTCTGACACTTGAATATATTAGTTATCAGGAATGATTGGTTCATAACAACCAAATTCACAAGAGATTGACATACAAATCAGAATACCATCTTATTAATTTACTTCGTGTATTATAAATGCCAAATTGACTGGAACACCTGAGCTCTTCCTGGTTAGTTCTTACCAATAGGAAAGCCTACTTGGGAATTCAGATTAAGATCAGACAATTTCTTGCTGAGTAGAGCCAAGAAAAAGACTATGATGACATGCTGCATTTTCTGCTGTTGGAGTACATATATATCAGGTGGCTCGGAGTCCTCATGATTAGGACCCCCATTCTCTCAGAGCTATAGAAATGCTGATATTCTCACTATCCAGATCTGATGGCCTTTTTTCATTATTCCCTATTAGACACCAAAACCAAATATTATGTTATCTCAGGTAAACTTTTCTAGGGTATATATATGTGTGTGTATATGTGTGTGTGTGTGTGTGTGTGTGTGTGTGTGTGTGTGTGTATTTTGTTTTATTTATATTTTAGGATGGTTGTACCCTAGCACTTAATTTCTGTAGTCAGTTATTTTCATGTTATCTTCTGAGCAAAGCAATAGGGTGTGTTGTGTTATGCTTCTCAAACTGCATATCCCTGAAGATATGTGGTAGAATAAATAAGACATCTTTCTGGTGTGTCAGTTTTACTTTAGGATTTTGGGGGAAAAGCATTATTTTCACACTAAAACAAACATATATTATGGCATGACATGGAAACTTTTCATTATGAAACATTATAAAAAGTGTTCTTTGGTGGAATAGTTTGAGTAGTGTTGGTATAGTAGAAAGAGCAGTAGGTTGGCAGTTTTAAAAGACCTGAGTTCTAGTCCTGGCTCTGCTACCAGCTATTAGACCTTGCTTTAAGCCCTTAAAATTGTATCTCAGTTTCCTTATCTATAAAATGAAGGGATTGGATCTGATGATCTCTGAAGTTCCTGTGGATTCTGAAGTATCCATTGGCATTGGTAATTATTAGTATCCATAACAAAGTAGCGTTTTTTTCCTTGCCCTATGTTTTGTAGAATGGTATACACTTTTTTGGAGCCTGACGCCCTTTACCTGCTTAGTCTTAGATCAATTACCTGGGCCAGCAGTTTAACAGACCAAATAATTTACTGTTCTCATTCACTTCTCTTTCAGGCTGTGGTGAATTCTGTTTTGGCCATTAGAAGACCGGGTTACCCTATTGATCTCTTCATGGTAGAAATCATGGAGATGAAGCATAAATCAGAAACAGATACAACGTAAATTACATAAAATTTTAAAAATACCTAGATTTTAGAATATTTGGTTATCTTCAGATAGTCTTTCATTACTTTCATTAAACCTCCATCAGCATCTGTTTCATTCAACATGTATTGATTGGGTACTTACCTTGAGCCAGGTGCTGTTCTTGGTGCTGGGAATGAAGAGTAAATTAAACAGTTTCCCCAGGGAGCTTACATTTCTAATGGGGAGAGATAGATGGTAAATGTCTTAATCATCTAGTGCTGCTGTAACAGAAATACCACAAGTGGTTGGCTTTAACAAAGAGAAGTTTATTCTCTCACAGTCCAAGGCTACAAGTCCAAATTCAGGGTGTCAGCTACAAGGGGACACTTTCTCTGTCGGCTCTGGAGCAAGGTCCGTGTCATCAATCTTCCCTTGGTCTGAGAGCTTCTCTGCGCAGGAGCCTTAGGTCCAAAGGATGTACTGTGCTCCTGGCACTGCTTTCTTGGTGGTATGAGGTTCCCATGTGTCTCTGCTCTCTTCCCTCTTTTATGTCTCGAAAGAGATTGGCTTAAGACACTATCCAATCTTGTATACCTCATCAGTATAACTGCCGCTAATCCATTTTATTACATCATAGTGATTGAATTTACAACACATAAGGAAATCACATCAGATTTTGTAATCAGATTGATTACAAAATGGTACACAGTTATACAATACTGGGAATCGTGACCCAGCCAAATTGATACACACATTTTTTGGGGGAACATAATTCAGTCCATGACAGTAAACAAACAAGTGATGATAAATGCTGTAAAGAGGCTAGAGAGACAGAGTGTGAGTGTGAGTGATTTTATAGTGGTCAGGGAAGGGCACTCTAATGAGAAATTAGAAAGCTAAGGAGGTCTCTGAAGAAATGAGGGAGCCAGCCATGTGAATGTCTGGAAGAAGAGTGCTCTAAGCAGAGGGAATAACAGTTGAAAAGACCCTGAAAGTGTGCCTGGAGCACAGTAAGAGGAAAAAAGTTGTAGGAGATGAGGTCAGAGATGTAAGAGGGGTCAGATTACGTAGCACCTTGTTGATTTTGGACTTAACTCTGTTTAAACTTCTTATGGAAAATTCTAAAGATATATAAAATAGGATAAAATAGTGAACTTCCATGTGCCTGTCACCCATGTTCGTCAATTTTAAATATATGGCCAATTTTATTTCATCTATACCTCTCCCTTTGTTCTACCCAACCCCACTGCCAAACCTAGATTATTTTGAAGCAAATCCAGACATCATATTTCACCTATAAATACTTTAGGTGAAATATCTATATCTGTAAAATGTTATACCTGCTTTTTTACCTAACATCCACAAGACATTATCACATCTAAAAAATAATAATAATTATTTAATAGCATCACATATGCAATAAGTATTCCAGTTTCAGCCATCATCTCATAATTTTTTTGTTGTTAGTTTTGTTTGAATCAGGATCTAAGCAGTCTACACATTGCATTTGGTTGATATGTCTCTTTAGAGTCTATTAATCCACAAGTTCCCTCTTCCTTTCATTGTTTTTTCTTTGCTATTTGTTTTGAGGAAATTGAGTTGTTTGTCTTGAAGAGTTTTAGTGGGAGATTTTCAATTACTTATGCAATTTGCTTAATGCTGATAGGACTAGTTAGGTTTTCTATTTATTCTTGAGTCATTTTGGTAAGTAATGTTTTTCCAGAAATTTGTCCATTTTGCCTAAATCTCCAAAATGTTTGGCATTAAGTGTTCATAAATATTTTCTTACATTTTTAATGTTTGCAGGATCTATAATGATATCCTCCTTTTTCCTGTTACTATTTGTACCATATCTCTTTTTGTTTTGATAAGTTTTCCAGAGGTTTGTATGTTTGTTTTTGTTTTGTAGTGTCCTTCTGTTTATTATTTAATTTTGTTCTACATTTTTGGGGATTTTGGAGGGGACTTTTTAATTTTTTTAAAAAATTTTTTGCAGTGGCTACTTAGCTCATTAATTTTCAGCCATCTAATTTCATGATATAGTATTTAAGGCCTTAAATTTTCCTCAAAGTACTAATTAGCTGCATCTCTCAAGTTTTGATATTTAGTTTTATCCATTTTTGTTCAGTTTAAAATACCTTCTAATTTCTATTTGAAGTGTGTTTCTTAATTTCAAAATACATGGGAAATTTTCAGTTATTATTCTTTTCTGGTTTAATTACATTGTGGTCAAAGAATATGCTCTATGAGATTTTACTCCTTTGAAGTTTGTTGAGACTTCTTTATAGCTTCATGTGTATTCAGTTTTTGTAAATGTTTTATGTACTTGAAAAAAATGTGTATGCTGCAGTTGTTAGGTGTAATTTTATATATATGTCCTGTTGGATCAAGGGATCAAGTTTATTAATCCTGTTTTTCAAACCTTCTGTATCTTTAACGATGTTTTGACTGCTTGTTCTGTCAGTTACTGAGAGAGATGTGTTAATATTTTTCAGTATGATTTTGGATTTATTTATTTATGACAGTTTTGATTTATGTATTTTGAGACTATGTTATCAACTGCATACAGTTTTTAAAGTATTATATTTTCTTAGTGCATTGAACTTTTGTATCATTTTGAAGAGGCTGTCTTTTCTCTTTGCTTGCCAGAAAATACCTTTATTTCCTCTTCATTCTTTAATATTTTCACTGTGTATAGAATACTAGGTTGGCAGTTATTTCGTTTTAGCTCATTGGAGATGTCATCTCTGGCTTCTGGCTTCCATATTGCTGTTCAGAAATTAGCTGTTAGTCCTTTAGAGGTAATATTTCTTTATTTGCCTTAGCAATTTGAAGATTTTCTCTTTGTCTTTGGTAGTCTATACTTTTACTGTGATGTGTCTAGGTGTGGATTTCTTTTTATTTATGCCATTTGGGATTTGCTGGGCTTCTTGAATCAGTGAATTATGTTTTTTCATCTGGTTCTGGAAAATTCCCATCTACCGGTATTATCTCTTCAAACATTATTTCTGTCCCGTCCTCTCTCTTCTCTTCCTCCTGTTAAATGTATGCTTGATGTTTTTACTCTGTCTTCCATGTCTCTTAACCTGTTGTTTGTATTTTGCATCTTGTTTCCTTTTGTGTTACATTATGAATAATTTCTATTTTGCTGTTCACAAATTCTCTCTTAAACAATGTCAAGTCTACTTCAAGACCAATCTCTTAATTAAAAAAAAAAACACCCCATTTAATGAAGGTGTTATAAACACTGAAAACTGCACCTATTATAAGGGTACAGCTCAATGAATTTTCACAATACTTTATGTAACCAGTCCTCGTACAAGAAACAGAACATTGCCAGTACCTTAAATGCCTCTCTTGTGCCCCTTTCAACCATTATCCCCCCTAGACTAACCTAAATTTCTGTAGCATAGGTTAATTTTATCTGTTTTTATACTTTTCTAAATGGAATTGTGCAGTAAGTACTCTTTTGTGTTTGACTTCTTTTGTTAAGTATTGTTTATGAGATTTATCCATATTGTTGCATGTATTAGTAGATAATTCATTCTTACTGCTGTTTAGTATTTTATTGTATTAATGTATCATTATTTATTTATGCATTCATTCTGTTGATGGGCATTTAGGTAGTTTTTAGTTTTTGGCCATTATAAATAGCGCTGCTATAAACATTCTAGTGCATATTTTTTGTTAAATATATGGATGTATTTCTGTTGTTTCCCTTGAAATTTTAATTATATATGTGTATGTCTTTAATGATTTGTAAAAGCTGTACTGTATTTAGTTCTTTCTTAAATCTGCCGTGTCACCTTTTATGGTGTACTTTCCCCTGCAGATCTTTTCAAACTTGCCTTTTATTTCTTTAGTATATAGCTCATGTCTGATAATTACAGTATCTAAAGTTTTGGTTTGTCTGTTTCTGGTATCTATTGTTTTTTTATTTTGTTGTTGTTGAGAATATACACAGCAAAACATACACCAATTCAACAGTTTCTGCATGTACAATTCAGTGACATTGATTATGTTCCTGGAGTTGTGCAACCATTCTTACCCTCCTTTTTTGAGTTGTTCCTCCTCTGTTAACATAAATTCACTGCCCTCTAAGGTTCATGTCTAATCTTTCGAGTTGTGTTGTCAGTTTGATCCCGTATAGAGTCTATTGTTTTTTTTGCTGGTTCTCACTCATTATGCTTTGTTTCCATTTGTGCCATTCATTGTGTTTGAAAAAAGTATTTGTTAAAATGATTTGAGATGTAGGATGAAGATGTATTTCTGGAGAGAGGATTTGAATTTCCTGCTGCAAGGAGCCTAGGGATTATTTTAAATTAAATGCACAGCTTGAGGTTTTTTTTTTTACTATCCAGTTGACGTAAATTATGACTTTAAGTCTGTGTGAGGGCTGGTTACTTTTGGTTCATCCTTTTGGTTTATACCCTGAGCATGTAGCCCTTTGGGGTCCCAGCTTAATGTGAAGAAGGTCTCTTATTAGACTCTCCAACATGGATGAACCCTGGGTTTTTAATTCTGTCCCATCGCATTGGGAGGTCATTGAAATCAAAGTTCAGATTTGTCTGGATTGTCAAATGACTTCAGGACAAAAGTGCCTGTGGTTCTTTACTTACTTCTTGGGGTTCCTGTGTTCTTTTAACTTTTAGCTTAGTAATTCTTTACCATTTTGTAGCTCTTTATTGTTTTTAAGATTTTTTTGTTTTTAATCTAGCATTTGTGTTTAGTAGTACAGTTGATCCAGATAACCTAGCCTATCATTGCTGAGGATAGCTAGTTCTTGATCTATGTTTCAGAAGAATCTCTGTGATTGTTATATGGAAAATAGACTGAGGGCAGGTAGAGAGGTGGGAGAGGGGATAACAAAGGCAGAAGCAGGAGACTGGTTAGGAAATCTGTTGTAATATAGGTGAGAGATGAAAATGGTTTAGATCAGGGTATGCTTGGAAGGAAGGGGCTGTAGGATTTGTTGATGGTTTGATGTGGAGTATGACAGAAACAGAGGAGTCTGGGTTTTTGGCATGAGCAACTGAAAAAGTGGAAATGTCATTTCTTAGGATGGAGAAGCCTGGGAAGAGCAGGTCTGGAGAAATAAATCAAGAGTTCAGCTTTGGGCATGTTATGTTTGAGATGCCTATTGGACATCCCATGGGATGCTCAGTAGGGAAGTAGATAGATGTGCCTGGAGTTCAGAGTAGAGTCCGGACTGGAAGTATATATTTGGGAGTCATCAGTGTATAAAGCAAAAAAAAAAAAAAAAAAAACTCCAAAACCAAACCCGTTACCATCAAGTCCATTCCAACTCATAGTGACCCCATGGGACAGAGTAGAACTGCCCCATTTGGTTTCCAAGGAGCAGTGGATTCAAACTGCCAACCTTTTGGTTAGCAACTGAGCTCTTAACCACTGCACCACCAGGGCTCCCATCAGTGTACAGATGACATTTAAAGTGTTAATGAGATCATCTGGAAAATTAATATAGATAAAGAGGAAGTTTAAGGTTTGAGCTATGGGAACTCCAGTGTTCAGAGTTTGAGAACATGAGGAGAATACAGCAGAGGAGAGTGAGAAGAGGTGGTTATGAGGTAAGAGGAAAGCCAAGTTCAAGTAGTTCCCCAGAAGCCAAGATAGGAAAATGTTTCAAGGGGAGAATGATCAGCTAGGTCATATGCCGCTGGTAATTTGAGTAAGTTGTTGTGAACTGAGAATTGACCATTAGACTTGGAAAACATTTAGTTTTATGGTGGCTTTTAATGAGAACCGATAAAGAGGTGGGAATGAAAGTCAGATTGAAGGTGGTGGGCTTTGCAAGAGAGAACGAGAAGGGAGGAAGTGGGAAAGCAAATGTAGACAAATCAGAGGAATTTAGCTATGAAAGGGAGCTATAAAACTAGAGAAATGGGGCAGTAGCTAGAAGGGAATATGGGAATGGGATTGAGAGAAAAGAATTCTTTGTTTCAAAGATGGGAATTATTACAGCAAGTTTGTATGCTGATGAAAATGCTGTTGTAGGCAGGAAGAATTGACATGGGGGAATAGGGGACAATGCAGGAGCAGAGAGGGAGAATGGAATTCAGTACACAAGTGGACAGGGGTTAACAGGTAGGAGCATAGAGAGTTCATCCATAGTAATAGGAGGTTCAGGTTCAAGTCAGGTGGATTGGTAGATACAGTGATGGACAGTGTTTCTGTTTTCTTAAAGAAGCAACGTCATTTGCTGGGAGTTAGGAGGGTGGAAGAGGTGTTATAGGAATATTGAACGTATAGATTGCTTGTTTCTTCATAAATAAAATAACTTCACTTCAGCTAGGAGTTGGAGTAATCTAGTTAGATTAAAAATTTGAAAACTTACTTATTAATTATGTTTAACTATTTAAATGATTATTTTTTCACTTAAATTTATAATAAATATTGGTTATAAAAGATGCCTAAGTAGAAATGACATTCCCTAAATGTGTTTATAGGAGCCTCGGTAGCAAAATGATTTGTGATTGGCTGCTAACCTAAAGGGTGGTGGTTTGAACCCACCCAGGGGCTCTGAGAAAGAAAGTCCTGGTGAACTGCTTCCATAAAGACTACAGCCAAGAAGACCCTGTAGAGCAGCAGTTCTAGTGTGTAACACATATGGTCACCATGAGTTGGAATAGACTCCATGGCAACGGGTGTAAATTTGTTTATATGAATTTTATAAAGTTATAAAAACATTCACTCTTGGAAAAACATTTCAGAAACGGTAAAAAAGCAAAAAAAAAAATTGCATCTATTCCTACCACCTACTCATAACCCTACCCTCAGTTTTCTTCCCTCCTTTCCTTTTTAATATCAAGGTGCTTATTTTTGAAAAAGAATACCTATAATCATGCTTTATATGCAATTTGTCATTCTGTGCTTGTCAGTTACCACTGTAAATATTTTTCCATGTTATTACACAGTTTTCAGGACCATCAGATAGCTGAGTCATTATTTACTGAACAATGCCCCATTGTTGGACATTTAGGCTAACAATTTTTAGTTTTTCCCTATAATTATTTTGAACTGATGTTCCTGAGAAACCCATCGTGTGCCTACCTTTCATTACTTGATCAGCTCTATTGTATGTTTCAGCCTTAAAACTTAGACAATAATTCTGGGTTGACTTTTTTTTTATTCTACTTTAGGTGAAGATTTATAGAACAAATAGTTTCTCATTAAACGGTCAATACACATATTGTTTCATGACATTGTTTAACAACCCCATGACATGTCAACACTCTCCTTTCTCGACCTTGGAGGACCTTTTTTTTTCTTTTGTGAAAATATAAATAGCCAAAGTTATAGCATTTCGGAAGTTTTTACATGTACAATTCAGTGACATTGATTACATTCTTCCAGTTGTGCTGCTATTCTTACTATCGTTTTCCAAATTATTCCATCACCATTATCTTCAAGTCACTGCCCCCCAGGCTTCCCATCAAACCTTTTGAGTTGCTGTTGTCAATTTGATCTCAGATAGATAATTCTTTTTTTCTTTTTGTACCTTAGAGGAAGGCTTACAGAACAAATAGTTTCTCATTAAACAGTTAGTGCACATATTGCCCTATGACAATGGTTAACAACCCCACGACATGTCAACACTGTCCCTTCTCAACCTTGGGTTCCCTATCACCAGCTTTCCTGTCCCCTCCTGCCTTCTAGTCCTTGTACCTGGACTGCTGTGCCTCCTTAGTTCTGTTTTGTTTTATGGGGCTTTCCAATCCCCGGCTGAACAGTGAACCTCAGGAGTGACTTCACCACTGAGCTAAAAGGGTGTCGGGGGCCATACTCTCAGGGTTTCTCCAGTCTGTCAGGCCAGTAAATCTGGCCTTTTTTGTGAGTTAGAATTTTGTTCTACATCCTTCTCCAGCTCTCTCCAGGACCCTCAATTGTGATCCCAATCAGAGCAGTCAGTGGTAGCCAGGCACCATCTAGCTGTACTGGACTCAGTCTGGTGGAGGCCTTGGTAGCTGTGGTCCATTAATGCTTTGGACAGATCTTTTCCTTGTATCTTGTTCTCTTCATTCTCTCTCGCTCCTGAAAGGGTGAGACCAGTGGAGTATCTTAGATGGCTGCTCACAGGCTTTTAAGACTCCAGATGCTACTCACCAAGGTAGAATGTAGAACATTGTCTTTATAAACTGTGCTATGCCAGTTGAGCTAGATGTTCCCCAAGACCATGGTCTCTGGGTTGATTTTTTATTGTGACTTCAGTCATACTGTGTTAAAGTAGATTCTCCTTCCTAATTTTACTAATTACATGTTAGGTTTAAAAGTTGGTGCAAGGAAACAATGTTGTGTGCCCTACCAGTTTTGTTAACAACTTTAGGAGTACAATTCTAATTTTATACCAAATTTTAGAGTGTCTATTCAGAGTAAGAAACACTATGTATTTTTAATAGGTTGATCAGAGGATTAGTTTTGGATCATGGTGTCCGTCATCCAGATATGAAGAAGCGAGTAGAGGATGCATTTATCCTTACTTGCAATGTATCACTAGAATATGAAAAAACGTATGTATGCCAGTTTCTCTTTATAATTTTTTTGCAATATTTTTTCTAAAAGTGTTTTTTTTAATCTCTTCCCTCCCAAATGTTTAGTGTAGACTCCATCTACCTTTTCCTCCTGCCTTTAGTAGCTTGTTTTTATTAATCCTTCAGAGAGGTGAACTCTGGCTTCTTTTATAAGACTGCAGAAGAGAAAGAGAAATTAGTAAAAACTGAAAGAAAATTTATTGAAGATAGAGTGCAAAAAATAATAGACCTGAAAGACAAAGTCTGTGGTCACTCCGACAAAGGATTTGTTGTCATTAATCAAAAGGTGAGAAAGAAAGTTTAGACTTTAATTATTTGTAATTGTTCTTCAGTGTTTCTCAAAGTATGGTCTTGGACCCCTAGGAGTCCCTCAGAGCTTTTTAGGGAGTCTGTGAGGTCAAAACTATTTTCATAATATTAATAATAATGCCCTTTTCGCTGTGTTGACATTTGCACTGATGGTAGAAAAGCAATGGTGGGTAAAACTGCTAGTGCCTTAGAGCAGATCAAACCAGTGGTACCAAACTGTACCAGTAGTTACTGCATTCTTTACTGCCACACCATCAGACACTTGCAGTTAAAAAAAAAAAGTTTCATTTAAGAATGTCTTGATGAAGCAGTAAGAAGTATTAATTTTATTAAAATTTGATTCTTAAATATGCATCCTTTTATAATTCTGTGTAACAAAATGTGAAATATGCACAAAGCACTTCTGCTGCATACCAAAATATGATGGTTGTGTTGAAGGAAAGTTCTGGCAGGATTGTTTGAGTTGTGAGCTAAACTAGCCACTTTTTCATGGAACTACATTTTTACTTGAAAGAATGACTGACAGAAAAACTATGGTTATTTAGACTTGGGTATTTGATAGATGTTTTTTCAAAAATGGAGAGATTCTGTCACTTCAAGGAAAACAACTGACAGTATTTGTTGCCAGTGGTAATATTTGAGCTTACAAATAAAAATTAGAATTTTGGAAAACTCATTATCTGCTGCTGTGAGCTTTGCACCTTCCCAATACTTAAAAAATTTTCTGATAATATCACTGGTGATATTAACAGATGTGATTTTTTGATGTTGTATAACCATGAACTGTGTCAACATTTGGAAGATCTGCCTAACTCTGTGAATCAGTATTTTCCAAATGATTAAACAAATGCATGATTTCATGAAACCATACATGGATAAATAATCCATTCCCAAAGCGCAAGACACACTAATGGATTCTAATCCTAGAGAGTATGAAAAGTTATTGATAGAGTTTCATAATTCCACATTGAAACTAACCATTAAGATACTACCACTTGTTGAGTTTTGGTATAGTATCAGAAAAGAATATCCACATTTATCTGAAAAGTCTATTAAAATACTCCATTTTCCAGTACATATCTTGGTGAGGCCAGATTTTCTTCACATACTTTAACGAAAAAAATATATCTCAGCAAACTGAAAGCAGAAGCAGGTCTGAGAATTAAGTTATCTTCTGTTAAGACAGGCATTGAAGAGATTTGTAAAAATGTAAAACAGTGCCACTGTTCTCACTATATTTTATTTGTTTTTGAAAATGTAGTAAATTTTCATTAAAAATGTTATTTATGTTAATATGAAATGGAATTATTACTTTTTAAATGGATTAATAAGCATTTTTGAAATTTCTCAGTTTTAATTTATAATATGATAAGTATCGATAGATACAGCTCACATAAACAGACTCACTTTGGGGGTTCTTCATAATTTTTAAGAGTGTAAAGTGATGCTGAGACTAAAAGGTTTGAGAACTACTTGCCTAAAACATGCATATAACTTTTACGCTAATTTGATTATAGGGAATTGATCCCCTTTCCTTAGACGCCCTTGCAAAACATGGCATAGTAGCTCTACGCAGAGCAAAAAGAAGAAATATGGAAAGGTAAGCTTGCAAATAATTATGTATCCTAAGTTTTTTTGACAGATTAAATTGAAATTGTCCCATGCGTATTCCTTTCAGCTTATATATAAACATTATTGAGCAAAACAGTAGTGTCTAAAGTCCAAATCTTGTTCTTAATTTCAGTAAATAATTAAACTGTCAAAAATCAAGGTTGTTAACCTAACTCAGAATTTTGTTGAAGGACGAGGAAGGTTTTTATCTTCTTAAATCAGATTTTAAGAACATTGTGACAATGCTGTCTTCTGAGTTAGATATCTTTCCATTTTTAAGAAGTTAGTCTTTATGTTTTCCATAAGCAAAGCTATGGTGACATATATGTAATTTCAGATTGTCTCTTGCTTGTGGTGGAGTGGCTGTGAATTCTTTTGAAGATCTCAGTGTAGATTGCTTGGGACATGCTGGTCTTGTATATGAATATACATTAGTGAGTATTTCTGTGAGCAGTAGTTATAAAGTGCTAAACCTTTTAATTTTAAACACTGACCCTTTTCATTCAGCTTTTGCATTTTAAAGTCTGAATAATCCACAGACAGATTTTGCAATTTATTTACCTAAATGTTTCTTAAGAGTTCACATATAACTTAACTACATTTAATGTATCTTTAGTTATGCTTTATAAGAAAAATTGACATGAAGATTGGATTCTAATATTACTTTGTCTTGATTTTGTAATTATATTAAATATTAAAGTTATAGCATCTCGTATTATCCTTTAGGGTGAAGAAAAGTTTACTTTTATTGAGGACTGTGTTAACCCTCGCTCTGTCACCTTGTTGGTTAAGGGACCAAATAAGCATACTCTCACACAAATCAAGAATGCCATAAGAGATGGACTTCGGGCTGTCAAAAACGCAATTGAAGATGGTAAGCTTTCTTTTGTGATGAATATGAACTTCATGTATTTTCTATGTAGTAATAATCTATCATGGTATGTATGATAGTTTAAAAGGTATGAGTGATTATTATTCTCTGATTTCACTTTGGACAGTTTGTAGTTTGGATTGTGAGGTTTATCCTTGGAGTATTCTTAATAGTCTGCTGCCTTTTTAATTAACTTCTGTTTATGAAATTAAAAAGCACTTTAATACTATAGTGTCACTTTATTTTTAGAAATTTATTTTTAAAACTTCCAAAAATGAAGTAAAAATCAGCTAAAACTCAATGCATTACCTCAGTGCCATGTAATTTTAAGAAAGATTAGGAAAGAATATCAGCCTTTATTATTTACTGATAATTTATAAACAAATTCCTTCTAAAAGGAGTTGGGGTAGATAATTCAATAAAAATACACATATTTAAAATAGAATAATAGGCACATGAAGAGATGTTTAACATCATTAGTCATTAGGGAAATGCACATCAAAACCACAGAGAGATAGCATTTCACAACCACTAGGATGGTGAGGATGGAGAGAAATTGGAACCCTTCATACATTGCTGGTGGGAATGTAAAATGATACGGCAGCCTTGGAAAACAGTTTGGTGGTTCCTTAAAAAGTTAAACATAGAGTTAATGTATGACCCAGCAATTCCACTCTTAGGTGTATACACAAGAGAGTTGAAAACATATGTCTACACAAAAACTTGTATACTAATATTCATAGCAGTGTTATTCATAATAGCCAAAAAGTAGAAACAACCATAGTTTCATGAGACAACTCAGTCATTGGCATAACATAGTTAATAAACTTTATGTTCTACATCCTACTTTGGTGAGTAGCATCTGGAGTCTTAAAAGCTTGCAAGTGGCCATCTAAGATACAACTATTGGCCTGTATTCATCTGGCAAAAAAGAGAAAGAAGGAAACCAAAGAAGAACTAGTCTATAGGACTAATGGCCTACATGAACTGTGGCCTTATCTATCCTGACACCAGAAGAACTAGATGGCGCCCAACTACCTCTAATGATCGTTCTGACCAAGGACACAATAGATGGTCCTGGATAGAATGGGAATAAAATGTAGAACAAAACTCAAATTCTTAAAAAAGGCCAGACTTACTGGACTGGTAGAGACTAGAGGCACTGCTGAGACTATCGCCCTGAGATACCCTTTAAACTTTGCACTGAAACCACACCTGGAAGTCACCTTTCAGCTAAATAACAGATTGGCTCATAAAATAAACAGCATCACCCGTGAGTACTGTGTGCCTTTAAAAAATCATCTATATGAAACGTCAACATTTACCCTAAATCAAAGATGCAAAGCTAGTGGGGATGGGAGGAAGGGAAGCTAGATTAATGGAAATGGAACAACCAGAATGGAAATAATGAGATTGTAGACAAATTGTGAAAAATATAACCAATGTCACTGAATAGGATATTAAATGTTAAACGGGAACCTAATTTGCTGTGTAAACTTTCACCAAAAAACACATAAAATATTATAATTAAAAAAAATTAAAACAACCCAAATGTCCATTAGCTGATGAATGGATAAGCAAAATGTGGTATACCCATAAAATACAGTATTGTATATGTCAGTCCCTACAAGTATTGATACATGCTTGTAAAGATTGATACATATATAACCTTAGGGAGTCTGTGAGGTCAAAACTATTTTCATAATAATAATAATGCTCTTTTTACTATGTTGACATTTGCACTAATGGTGCAAAAACAATGGTAGGTAAAACTGCTGGCACCTTAGAGCATGGATGAACTTTGAAAACATTATGCTATGTGAAAAAACCCAGACACAAAAGCTACTTACTGTATGATTTCATTTATATGAAATGTTCAGAATAGGCAAAGCCATACAGAAAAAAAACAGGTTAGTGGTTGCCAGGGATTGGGGGGTGGGGACAGGGAGTGATTGCTAATAGGTAAGTGTTTCTTTCTGGGGTGATGAAAATGTTCTGGAATCAGGTAGTAGTGATGGTTGAACAACTTTGTGAATATACTAAAAACCACTGACAAGTACATTTTAAAAGGGTGAATTTTATGGTATGTGGAATATATCTCAATTTAAAAAAAGAGTAATAAGAAATTTTATAAACAAGGGGTCAGGTTTGTCTAATAGGCAAAAACATAGAAGTGAAATAATGGTAAAAAAGAAGTTGAAATGGAAAATTAGAACCTAGGAAAAAAGAATATAAATATAACAAACATGATAGTCACTATAAATATTTAAGTGGCTGGAATATAAAGAGATACAATTAGTTATATAGGTTGCATTACTGAAAGGAGAAAATACCTAAATTCCTCAGTGGAAATAAGATAGGACTTTATATAAGGGTCACTGCCTACTTTTTACTGTCACCTGATAAAATCTGGCAGCATTTTTTTCAGGAGTGTGTATACATATATATATTATATATCTATTACAGATATGATGCCTTTAGTAGTTCAACCTGATACTTAGAATTTAGAATACATAGAATAATGGATGGACTACTATTTTTTTTTTAATCACTTCAACCACTTAGATTTTTTTGTTTCTTTAAAACACATCTTATTGAGATATAATTGACATATAATGAAATGCACATATTTAAAGTATACATCCAGAAACCATCACCTCAGTCAAGATAATGGAGATATCTGTCATCTCAAAGTCTCCTCAATTCCACTTTGTAATCCTTCCCTCCTGCCTCTCATAGTCTCAGCTTGTCTCTAGGCAGCCACTGGTCTGCCTTCTGTCACTAAAGATCAGTTTGCATTTTTTAGAGTTTTATACGAGTGGAATGTACTCATTTTACGTGGGATTCTTTTACTCAGCCTCATTATTTTGAGATTCTGACGTTATTGCATATAACAGTAGTTAATTCCATTGTACTGCCAAATAGTATTCCACTGTATGGATATACTACAATTTGTTTATCTGTTCACCTGTTGATGGACATTTAGATTATTTCAAATTTTTGACTATTACAAATAAAGCTGCTGTGAACATTTGTGTATAAGTCTTTGTATGGACATATACTTTCATTTCTCTTGGGAAATGCAATGGGTATGGTAGGTGTATGATTAACTTTTCAAGAAACTGACAGTTTTACGAAGTACCATTTTACATTCCCTAGAGCAATTTCAGGCAGAGCCCTGGTGGTGCAGTGGTTAAGAGCTCAGCTGCTAATCAAAAGTTTGGCAGTTTGAGAGTGTTGAAAAGCGAAGATGTCACCTTGAAGACTAAGGTGCGCCTGACCCAAGCCATGGTGTTTTCAGTCACCTCATATGCATGCGAAGCTGGACGATGAGTAAGGAAGACTGAAGAAGAATCGATGCCTTTGAATCGTGGTGTTGGCAAAGAATATCGAATATACCATGGACTGCCAAAAGAACGAACAAATCTGTCTTGGAAGAAGTACAACCAGAATGCTCCTTATAAGCAAGGATGGCGAGACTACATCTCACATACTTCAGACATGTTATCAGGAGAGATCAGTCCCTGGAGAAGGACATCATGCTTGGTAAATAGAGGGCCAGCGAAAAAGAGGAAGACCCTCAATGAGATGGATTGACACAGTGGCTGCAACAATGGGCTCAAGCATAGCGACAATTGTGAGGATGGCACAGGACCAGACAGTGTTTCATTCTGTTCTGCACTGTGTCGCTATGAGTCGGAGCCGACTCAATGGCACCTAACAACAACAAACAAGAGCACTGTTTGGAGCCCTGGTGGCACAGTGGTAAAGAGCTCGGCTGCTAACCAAAAGGTCGGCAGTTTGAATCCACCAGCTGCTCCTCGGAACCCGTATGGGGCAGTTCTACTCTGTCCTGTAGGGTTGCTATGAGTCGGAATTGACTCAGTGGCAATGGGTTTGGTTTGGAACAAAGTTTAAGAGTTGGAGTTGTTCTTCATCCTCACTAATACTTGGTATAGTCAGTCTTTTTAATTTTAGCCATTCAGAACTGAAAACAAGCAAACTGGTTTTAATTTGCATTTTCTTAATGACCGTTGATGTTGAGCATCTTATCATGAACTTATTTGCTATCCATATCTCTTTGGTGAAGTTTCTTTTCAAATCTTTTGCCTGTTTTTGTTTCAGATTGGGTTATTAGTTTTCTTATTGTTGAGTTTGAGAGTTCTTTGTATATTCTGCATACAAACACTTTTTCAGATAGATGATCTGCAAATAATTTTCACCTCTGTGGCTTGCCTCTTTATCCTCTTAGTGGTGTTTTTTGAAGAGATGTTCTTAATTTTGATGAATCTAATTTATCAGTTTTTTCTATTATGGCTCGTGCATTTGGTGTGGTATCTAAGAAATCTTTGCCTACTCCAGGGTCACAAAGATTTTCTCCTAGATGTTTTATAATTTTAGGTTTTACATTAGGTTTATTATTCATTTTAAGTTAATTTTTACATATGGTACAAGGTATGGATCCAAGTTCATATATACAAGGGTAAGTCAAAAAGTATTACTACTAGGGTTCCAGCTCATACATGCACAGGTTTATTCCAAACAAAACGTGTTTAAACATGTCTCTGTGATCAGTGGATGGTTGCACACAAGTTCTCTCAGTAAAACACTTGTCTTAGGTTAGGGTGCCTTAAAGAAAGAATACTTTTTGTGCCATGGAAAAACATGATTTTTTTTTTTATTGTACTTTAGGTGAAGGTTTACAGAACAAATAGTTTCTCATTAAACAGTCAGTACACATATTGTTTTATGACATTGGTTAACAACCCCAAAATGTGGGAAAAACCGATTTTGAGGACAGGGCTAATATTAAATTTTTAACAAAACTCAAGTGGACATATTCCCAAATCATTGAAGCTTTGCAACAAGTTTATGGGAACACAACAGATTTTAGATGGATCAAGCGTTCTAAGAAAGGTTGGGAAGACCTCAAAGATGAGCCAAGAGAGAGAAGACCGCTCAGAAAGTTATGGCGACTGTTTTTTGGGATTCCAAAGGGGTAATCTTGATAGATTTTTCTCAGAGGACACAGGAAGATCATGGGGGCTTATTACAAAGAAGTTTCAAGAAAATTGAGAACTGCATTGGTGAGAAAAAGGCCAAGAAAGTTGCACCAAGGAGCTTTTTTCCATCATGGCAATGCACCTGCTCATTCTTCAAGGGTAGCAAGGGCTGTCCTACAAGAATTTTGTTGGGAATCCTTACTCTGTGAACCCTACAGACCTGATCTTGCCCTTTCAGACTACTTTTTGTTCCCCAAAGAACATTTAAAAGGAACACGATTTGAGTCCCTCAAGGATGCCAAAACTGCCGTTTTGACATGGTGTAAATCGGAGAGTGCAGAATTCTTTGGGAAAGGGTTAGAGAGATGGAAACACCGCCTTCGGAAGTGTATAGACCTAGATGGAGGTTATGTTGAGAAACAATAGCTTCACATTTTGATATTTTTGTTTAATAAAGGTTTCTATGATTTTGTAGCAGTATTTTTTGCCTTACCCTCGTGTGTGTATGTGTGGGTGTGTTTTGCTTAGATATCAAATTGTTCCAGCTCTGTTTATTGAAAAGACTATCCTTTCGTCCCTGACTTGACTTTGCACCTTTGTCAAAAATCAGTTGTCCGTATATGTGTGGTTTTATTTCTGGATTCTTTATTCTGTTGCATTGATCTGTTTGTATATGAATACTGTACTGTCTTGATTTATTTCTTCTATAAAAAGTCTTGAGATTAGGTAGTGTTAATCCTCCCATTTTGTTCAAGTTATTTTGGTTATTCTAAGTCTTTTTTGCATTTCCATATAAATTTTAGAATCAGTTTGTCAGTCTCTACCAAAAAAGTCTGCTGGGATTTTGATTGGAATTGTTTTGAATCTGTAGATTTATTTGGGCAGAACTGACCTCTGTTTAATAATATTGAGTATTCTAACCCATGAATGTGGTACATATCTTCATTTTTGGGGGGTCATCTTTAATTTATCTCAGCAAGATTTTTTAGTTTTTAGTGTACGAGTCTTGTACATCTTTTTTTCAGATTTATCCCTAAGTATTTCATATATTTTGATGCTATTGTACGTGGTATTTTTAAAATTTCAATTTCTTATTGTTAGTTGCTAATATATGCAAATACAGTTGATGTTTGTACATATTGATCTTGAATTCTGTAACCTTGCTACACCCACTTATTAGGTCTAGTAGTTTTCTCGTAGATTTGATTGGATTGTTTACATAAATGATCTAATAAAGATAGTTCTACTTCTTTGCTTCCAATCTGGGTGCCTCTTACTTCTTTTTTTGCCTTGTTTCACAGACTAGAACTTCTAGTACAGTGTTTAATAGAAATGATGGGAGCGGACATCCTTACCATGTTCCTGATCTTAGAGAGATGTCATTTAGTCTTTCTCCATTATGTATGATGATGTTGTTGTTGTTAGGTGCCATCGAGTCGGTTCCGACTCATAGCGACCCCATGTGCCACAAAATGAAACGCTGCCCGGTCCTGCACCACGCTCACAATCGTTGTTATGCTTGAGCGCATTGTTGCAGCCACTGTGTCAATCCATCTCGTTGATGGCCTTCCTCTTTTTCGCTGACCCTCTACTTTACCAAGCATGATGTTCTCCTCCAGGGACTGGTTCCTTCTGACAACATGTCCAAAGTATGTAAGACGTAGTCTCACCATCCTTGCTTTTAAGGAGCAGTCTGGTTGTACTTCTTCCAAGACAGATTTGTTTGTTCTTTTGGCAGTCCATGGTATATTCAATATTCTTTGCCAACACCATAATTCAAAGGTGTCAATTCTTCTTCCATCCTCCTTATTCATTGTCCAGCTTTCGCATGCATATGACAAGATTGAAAATACCATGGCTTGGGTCAGGTGCACCTTAGTCTTTAAGGTGATATCTTTGCTTTTCAATACTTAAAGAGGTCTTTTGCAGCAGATTTGCCCAATGCAATATGTCGTTTGATTTCTTGACTGCTGCTTCCATGGGTGTTGATTGTGCATCCAAGTAAAATGAAATCCTTGATAACTTCAATCTTTTCTCTCTTTATCATGATGTTCCTTATTGGTCCAGTTGTGGGGATTTTTTGTTTTCTTTATGTTGAGGTGTGATCCATACTGAAGACTGTGGTCTTTGATCTTCATCAGTAAGTGCTTCAAGTCCTCTTCACTTTCAGCAAGCAAGGTTGTGTCACCTGCATAATGCAGGTTGTTAATGAGTCTTCCTCCAATCCTGATGCCCCGTTCTTCTTCATATAGTCCAGTTTCTAGGATTATTTGATCAGCATACAGATTGAATAGGTATGGTGAAAGAACGCAACCCTGACGCACACCTTTCCTGACTTTAAACCACACAGTATTCCCTTGTTCTGTCCGAACAACTGCCTCTTGATCTATGTACAGCTTCCTCATGAGCACAATTAAGTGTTCTGGAATTCCCATTCTTCGCAGTGTCATCCATAGTTTGTTATGATCCACACAGTCAAATGCCTTAGCATAGTTAATAAAACACAGGTAAATATCTTTCTGGTATTTTCTGCTTTCAGCCAGGATCCATCTGACGTCAGCAATGATATCCCTGGTTCCTGTCCTCTTCTGAATCCAGCCTGAATTTCTGCCAGTTCCCTGTCAACATACTGCTGCAGCTGCTTTTGAATGATCTTCAGCAAAATTTTACTTGCGTATGATATTAATGATATTGTTCAATAATTTCCACATGTGGTTGGATCGTGTTTCTTGGGAATAGGCATAAATATGGATCTCTTCCAATCAGTTGGCCAGGTAGCTGTCTTCCAAATTCCTTGGCATAGACAAGTGAACACTTACAGCGCTGCTTCTGTTTGTTGAAACATCTCAGTTGATATTCGGTCAATTCCTGGAGCCTTGTTTTTTGCCATTGCTTTCAGTGCAGCTTGGACTTCTTCCTTTAGTACCATCAGCTCCTGATCATATGCTACCTCTTGAAATGGTTGAACATCGACCAGTTCTTTTTGGCATAATGACTCTGTGTATTCCTTCCATCTTCTTTTGATGCTTCCTGCATCATTTAATATTTTCCCCATAGGATCCTTCACTATTGCAACTCAAGGCTTGAATTTTTTCTTCAGTTCTTTCAGCTTAACGTATGATGTTAGCTGTAGGTTTTTCATAGAAGCCCTTTATCAGATTGAGAAAAGTCTATTCCTAGTTTGCTGAGAGTTTTTATCAAGAATGGATTTTGTCAAATGCTTTTTTCTGCATCTATTGAGATGACCATATGGTTTTTCATTTTTAGTTTCTTAATGTGGTGAATTACATTGATTGATTTTCAAATGTTAAAGCAACCTTTCATTGTTGGAATAAACCCTACTTACTCATGAGGTATCATTCTTTTCATATATTGTTAGATTTGATTTGCTAAAATTTTGTTAAGAATATTTATATCTACTTTTTTTCCTTATATATAATTCCTTCATTTGGTTTTGGTATCAAAATAACGCTGTCATCATAAGATAAGTTGGAAATTATTTCCTCCTCTTCAGTTTTCTGAAAGTGTGTAGAACTGGTATTATTTCTTCCTTAAATGTTTGGTAGAATTCACCAGTGAAGCCCATTATGTTCTTGAAGTGGGAAAGCTTTTAACTACAAATTCAATTTCTTTAATAGATATAGAGATATTCGTATTATCTATTTCTCTGTAGTGGGCTTTAGTAGTTGTGTTTTTCAAGGAACTTGTCCATTTCTTCTAAGTTAGGGGTTATCAAACTATGCCCATGAGCTAAGTCTGACTTGCTGCCTGTTTTCGTAAATAAAGCTTGTTTGTAACATAGCCAGTACTGTTCATTTATATATTGTCTATGGCTATTTTTGTGCTACAGTGTCAGCATTGAATAGTAGTTGCAACAGAAATTGTATGGCCCATGAAGCCTAAAATATTTATTCTTTGACCTTTTGCAGAAAGTTTGCCAATGCGTGGTCTCAGTTTTTTCATTTATTGGCATATCAAAAACAAGGTTGCTGTTAAGTTGATTCCAACTCATAGGGACCCTATAGGACAGGGTAGAACTGCCCCCTAGGGTTTCCAAGGAGCAGCTGGTGGATTCAAACTGCCGACCTTTTGGCTAGCGGCCGAGCTCTTAACCACTGCGCCACCAGGGCTGCCCACTGGCATGTAGTTGTTTATAATATTTCCTTACTGTCCTTTTAATATTTGTAGAATATTTAAGTGATGCCATCTTTCTCATTTTTGATATTGGTCAGTAGTGTTTTCTTTTTTTTCCTGGCAGGTCTAGCTATTACTGATTTTACTGATGTTCTCAAAGAACCAACTTTTATTTTTATTGATTTTCATTATTATTTTTCTGTTTTTAATTTCATTGACTTCCACTCTGATCTTTATTATTTCGTTTCTTCTATTTACATTAGGTTTCATTGGCTCTTCCTTTCTAGTTTCTTAAGGTGGAAGCTGAGGTCATTGGTTTGAGACCATTCGTCTTTTCTAGTATAGGTGTTTAGTGATATAAATTGCCCTTTAAGTACCACTTTTGTGGCATCTCACAAATTTTGATATGTTTTCACAGGGGAATGGGATCAGAGAGGTTTTAAAAGATACTGGTAATGTTCTGTTTCTTCAGCTGGATGGTTGGTATATGGGTGTTTGTTATACATATTTTCATATTTATACATTACAAATATTTTTTGTATGTGTTTGGTATTTAACAAGAAACTTTTTTTTTTTTGGAGTGTGACTGGGAGATGAGGATGTGATTACCTTGTGGGTAGACAACTCTTTTGAGCAGTTATTTATGAAGTGAAGCACAGAAACTGGATAGTAATGAAAAAAATGATGTGGAATAAAAGAAGAAATTCTTTTTGTATTGTTTTGTTTTAAAGATGGGTGATTCCAAAGTAAGTTTTCTGGTTCAAAGAAGAGTCATATGCTTTATAAAACTACACAAGCAGGTCCAAATTTACATCATGATGTGAAAATTTATGTGTTTAACCAGATTCGTGCCTTAGAATAATAAAATTTTTCTCAGTTTGCAGACTGGGTTTTGTTCCAATATAGAAAACAAACATTTCATTGCGTCCCAAGAATTCCATACCCCAGACTGTGGCCTAATTATCTTGGCCTAAAAAATTTTCAAATCAGCTATTATAATCAGTTACCTGCCACAATTATAGCTTTCTAAACATAATCATAAAGGAGTAAGATAAAGGTAGAAGAAATGCCTATTCTTACTAGCCAGAGGATAAACAATGAAATAAAACTGTTTATAGCCAGTTGTCTGTACCATACATAATTATTTAATGGCATATAACTTCAGGATGCTTCATAAGACAACTGAGTAATCACTGAGCTGTGCAACATATTTGATTTCTCTATATATTTAAATATATTTTAGACACGGGCAAGATAATAGAACACTTGAATGGTGAATTGCTTTTTTCTCTGTTTTTTTTTTTTTTTTTTTTTCTTTCTGTATGGCATGTCTTGTGAATCATTTTCTTCTTCCAATAGGCTGTGTGGTTCCAGGGGCTGGTGCAGTTGAAGTGGCAATAGCTGATACTCTTGTTACATACAAGAACATTGTAAAAGGAAGAGCTCGTCTTGGAGTCCAAGCTTTTGCTGATGCCTTACTCATTATTCCTAAGGTACACCTATCTCAATGGCCAAAGAACAACTGGGTAGACATAAAGATGTTTGATTATACATTGCCCATATAATTTAACAGTTAGCAGAATAGAAAGACAGGTAGTTATTTGAGTATCCTCAGATAGTTTTTCTCCTACATAATTTTGCAGCAAAACCAGGGAAACTTTTGTGAGAAAAGTTTAGAATCCTTGCAGAAGCTTCATGAAATAGCCAAATTACCCCCTTACTTCCTTTGCTGAAGCATGCTTCTTGAAAGTAGCTCTAAAAGTTTCCTTCAGGAGTGGTCCATGATTAACTAATCATGATGAAAAAATTTAGAACTTAAAATTTAATTAGATTTATTTTAAGGTAGATCTGTATTTGTTAGTGGTATCCAAAGTGTTGTCATTTTAAATGGTGAAAGATAAGGACTTCAAGCTGTTTAGCACTCCCAAATACTAGCTTGCATTTGTCATTGTGATTATAATTCCTATAGAAAGGAGAGAAACCAGATTTTTTCCATGTGGCAACAGAAGGGCAGAGAAATACAGTTCCTCTTTTCTGTGCTTAATCTGGTTGTGAGCTACTTAGAAATACAGACAAACTGTGTCAAATATGCTATTACCTTGAATTAAAACATTACTAATAATGCCAGCAAAGATTTCTCCTTAATGATTGCTATTTGAATTATCCATAATTTATGGAATCTTTGTGAATCAGTTATCCTTTTTTTACCTAAGGAATGATCCTCTAGTTGACACAAATTGGTAAACACAGTACCCATTGGTGGTGCCTTTCTCCTGATCAAGTTTGGGACCACTTGAAATATGAACTTAGTTTGGAGTGCAGGTCTCTTTGTCTGTGTTGCCACATCAGGGAGATGAGGGGCACATAGGTGCTGTAAATATGAAGATGTCTGGGAGCAACTGGAGGATGTGTGGCTGGAGGGATCAGTAGAAACAAAAATACCATGCTACTTTCTTCCTTCTTAGTTTTTTTTTTTTTTTTTTTTTAACATCTTTTGCAAGCATGGAAATCAATGTAGTGGGATAGGGATGGAGCTTTTAAAATGTCCTCCTCAGAATTTAGTGTGATGGGTTTAGGAGAAATGATTAATTAAATATAAAAACTACTAGATAGACAAAATAATAATTTGATTTAGATTAAGAATGAAGTTCCTCAAAACGAGAGTACGTGATTAGCATGTTACAGATATATTTTCACAAATCTAGCAAATAATGTGGTGTTTTTCATATTTTATATTCAAGTATATATATGTATGTATTCCACACAAATATTTATTATTCCTTTTATTCCTAAAGGTTCTTGCTCAGAATTCTGGTTTTGACCAGCAGGAAACACTATTAAAAGTTCAGGCTGAGCATTCACAATCAAAACAACTTGTTGGTATAGATTTGAATACAGGTAAGAAAGTGAATAAAATTTAGCTGCTTAATAAAGAAAGATATTTTAATATAGTGATCCAAGTTTTGTAATAAGAGGGTGAAGGTTTAGGTGATTCCAATATTTATTTTTATTTTTTTTATTGTACTTTAGATGAAGGTTTACAGAGAAAACTAGTTTCTCATTAAACAGTTAATACACATACTGTTTTGTGACATTGGTTGCCAACCCCATGACATGTCAACACTCTCCCCTTCTCGACCTTGGTTTCCCCATTACCAGCTTTCCTGTCCCCTCTTTCCTTCTCGTCCTTGCCCCTGGGTTGGTGTGCCTATTTAGTGTCGTTTTGTGTTATGGGCGTGTTTAATCTTTGGCTAAAGGGTGAACCTCAAGAGTGACTTCATTACTGAGCTGTAACGGTGTTCGGGGGGCCATACTCTCAGAGTTTCTCCAGTCTCTGTCAGACCAGTAAGTCTGGTCTTTTTTTTGTGAGTTAGAATTTTGTTCTATATTTTTCTCCAGCTCTGTCCGGGACCCTCTATTGTGATCCCTGTCAGAGAAGTCAGTGGTGGTAGCTGGGCACCATCTAGTTGTGCTGGACTCAGCCTGGTGGAGGCTGTGGTAGTTGTGGTCCATTAGTCATTTGGACTAATCTTTCCCTTGTGTCTTTGGTTTTCTTCATTCTCCCTTGCTCCAGACAGGGTGAGACCAATGGAGTATCTTAGATAGCCGCTCACAAGCTTTTAAGACCCCAGACACTACTTTCCAAAGTAGAATGTAGAACATTTTCTTTATAAACTATGTTATGCCATTTGAGCTAGATGTTCCTGGAGACCATGGTCCCAAGCCCTCAGCCCAGTAATTTGGTGTCTCAGGGAGTTTAGATGTGTCTGTGGAGCTTCCATGACGTTACCTTGGACAAGTTGTATTGACTTCCCCAGTACTGTGTACCATCTTACCCTTCACCAAAGTTACTACTTATCTATTGTCTGTTGAGTGTTTTTCCCTGCCACCCCTCCCATAACCATCAAAGATTGTTTCTTTTTGTGTGTAAACCTTTTCATGAGTTTTTACAGTAGTGGTTTCATACAATATTTGTCCTTTTGTGACTTATTTCACTCAGCATAATGCCCTCCGGATTCATCCATGTTGTGAGATACTTTGCAGATTCATCATTGTTCTTCATCGTTGCGCAGTACTCCATTCTATAGTTTGTTTATCCATTCATCTGTTGACAGGCATCTAGGTTGTTTCCATCCTTTTGCTCTTTATCATTGCGTAGTATTCCATTGTGCTTATGTGATCTTAATATTTAAATTTTAGGTGCCTTTAGTTTACTCTTGAACTTCTTAAAAGAAAATATTTATTCATTTGCGACATAGATATTGAGTGCTTATTATTTGACTCTTGGGATTCATCACAGAACAAAATAGACAAAAATCCCTGTCCTTCTGAGTTTACGTTCTAGTTGGAGAAGACAGGCAGTAAATAATAAGCTTAATAAATAAGTACCATTTTAGAAAGTAATAAACGCCATGAAAAAAAGAAGAGCAGTATAAAGATGACTGTGAATGCTAGCACAGGAGGGCAGGGAGAGGGTTGCAGTTTTAGCATGGTCAGGGTAGACCTCATTGAGAAGACAGCTATTAAAGAAAAAAATCAAGGAAGTGAAGAATTAGCTGTGTGGTTATCTGGGGGAAAGAGTGTCCTAGGGATAAGGAACAGCTAGTGGAAAAGCCAGCATCTGATGTTTTTGAAAAGGAGGAAGAAGGCAAGAGAGGTGGTAGAAGGTCAGATCATTAGGCCAGCATGCGGGCCAGTCTCAGGACTTCGGCTTTTACTCTAGTGGAATAGGGAGAGATTTTGAACAGAGGCGTGACATGGTCGAGTTATGCTTAAAAGGATCACTCTGGCTACACTGGAGAGGAGTCAACTGAACATCTAGAAGGTTGGGGTTGCCATTAACTGAGTTGGAGAAGACTATGTGTGGAACAGGTTCTGGCAGGGGATGTCAGCATTCAGTTTTGGCAAAGTTAAATTTAAAGTGTCTATAGACTTCCAAATAAAATAGGTAGTTGGATATATGAGTCTGGAGCTCAAGAAAGAGATCTGAGCTAGAGAGAAAAACTTGAGGGTCTCAGAGTGTAGATGATTTAAATCCAGAAGAATGGTTAACATCACCTGGGGAGTGAGTGTATTTAGAGGAGAGAAGAGCCCAGAACTGAACCGTTGGGTACTCCTACATTAAGAACTCGGAAGAAGAACATCAGCAAAGTAGACAGAGAAGGAGCTGCTAGTGCAAAAGAAAGAAAACCAGGAGAGTGTGGTGTCCTGGAAGACAAGTAAAGAAGAGAGTAGTCAGGAGGGTGTGACCAACTCTGTCAAATGCTAATGACAGATGAAGCCTGAGAATTAACCATTGGATTTAACAGCATGAGGTCATTGGTGACCTTGATAATAGTCATTTTGGTGATGTTTTATATATTATTAGAATATACCACCTAATATTAATAGAATATTTCAGGACTGTAGTATTCAAATGATTTGTTTTTACTTTGCAGGTGAACCAATGGTAGCAGCAGATGCAGGAATCTGGGATAATTACTGTGTGAAAAAACAACTTCTTCACTCCTGGTAAGTTTGTATTAATATGAAGAGTAAAAAAAAACCTTTAGGGACATAACTGGTAACATTAAAAATTTTTAATTACTTTGGTTGTCCTACAGTGGAAAAATTATAAAGTGTATGAAAAGATGTGTCCAGTTATGAAGATTAGCTTTTGTCATTTTACAGTCCCCTTTATATTTTAGTTCTGCAGTTGTAAGTTATAGGAAAGGTTAATCTTACTGCTTATTTGGTAGGGTGTGGGGAGAAACTTTACGTGCATAGTGGGGAAAATCAAATGATATGCTAAAAATGAGCTCAGTTTTGCTGGAATATAAAATTGGGCTTCCACTTTATCAGCAAAGGATTTGAAATTATAATACAGAAGGTAATGTTTGTATTTACAAAGCTTCGTCTCACAAAATTTCACACTAACTTCATTGAAGAACAAAATACTCTTCAGATTGGGTTGGTAGGCATCACTCACTCACCTTGTCGTCTTTTTCCTCAGCACGGTGATTGCCGCCAACATTCTCCTGGTTGATGAAATTATGCGAGCTGGGATGTCTTCTGTCAAAGGGTGACTGAGTTCAAAATCACCTCTCTGAAAGCTGAGATTTAACACAACTGACATCCAACTACCATTATATAGCCCAAGCTGTTCTTAATTTTTACACAATAAATGCAGTTTGTATTTGTTGGTCTTAGCAGTCTCAAAAATATTTTATCCAAGTATAAAGAACACAAGAAATATTTTCACAGTAAACGAATACTAATGGAAATATTTTTGCCTGAGAGTCCTAACTCCCTACCCTTTATCGTGTACTATTGCAGTTTCCATCAGATAGAATCTATTGTGATTCTTAGACCTTTTAGGCAACTTTTAATTAACAAAATATGCAGCATAGGATTTAGAGCACTCAAGTCAATTTCCAGTGTTATCAGAAGGGTAGCAATGTAGCAGGGCCAAACGTTTTACTCTCTCTCAAAACCCCTTCAGTATCTCCCTGTCACCACTCTTTTCTCTCATAAATACGGCATCACGTTGTGAGTATTGCTTTGGGTTGCATTGATTTACCATATCTGGCTCAGTTTACTTTGTATATAGTTTATTTTACCTGGCTCTATGAGTCGGAATTGACTTGACAGCAATGGGTTTGGCTTTGTTTTTTTTGTTGTATGTATGGAGCCCTGGTGGCATTGTGGTTAAGAGTTAATCTGCTAGCCAAAACGTTGGCAGTTCGAATCCACCACGCCAGCTACTCCTTGGAAACTCTGGGGGCAATTTTACGCTTTCCTGTAGGGTAGCTATGAGTCAGAATAGACTCGACGGCAATGGGTTTCGGTTTTTTTGGGGGGTTATTGTACATATAATCAGCAACTTATGCTACTGTGCTAGCTCTGGTAGCTCTCTGACTAGATGGTGAAATAGGGCAGGTTTCATTTGGAAAGGTGGGATTGTTGGCATTAACACTGGGAAATAATTAGTTTTGGTTTTGAATGCGCCTATTCCTTATAGGTATTACAGCAATATATTTTTGTTCTAAGCTCTAGAATTAATCTGTTGTACGTTTTAATATTATTAGACTTCCTGTCGTTAACTTCTTTCCATGGATGCCAGTTGATAAGAGATTAAAATATGTCAGCTGCATTAATGGAGCTTCTGTTTATTTGTACATACAGGAGAGGATCCCTGTAACTATTTAATGCCTTAGTTGAGAGCCTATCATTTTATAGCTTATCTTTTTTACTTAATATGTTCTCAGTGTCTTTCCAAGCTAATAATCACACTTTCATGGCTACATGGCATTTCATTATATGGTTATATTGCAGTTTATTTAACCAATTGTTTTCCTTCTTTTTTTTGCCATTACAAAGTTCCATTTTTAGTCTTTGTCCTTATTCTACAGGATAAGCTTTTTAAAACAGGCATGCCAGTCATATTCCCAGGCCTTTTTAATGTAAAATGTTTAAATTATAAAATATTTCTAATATGTTCAAAGAACAGAAAATAATATAATAAACACCTTTATATTCTCCATGTAGATTTAGTAGATGGTAACATTTTGCCATGTTTGCTTCAAATTTTTTTCAAAGAAATAAAAAGGCACAAGTATTGTTAAAAGTGCCACATACTCCCATGTACTCCCTGTCATACACTTTTTTCATCCTTTCTGCCTAGAGGTAATCTTTGACACATATCATTCCAATGCAATTAAAAAAAAAAAAACACTTTTAGTACATGTGCATATACCTAGAATAATGTAAAATATTCCTTTTTGGGTTTTTAAAATGTACATGAGTAGTATCACTCTTATCATTCAGTAGGTGCACTTTTACTGCTGTTTTTCCACACTTAACATTTTGGTTTTGAAATTTATCCACTCATTAATTTTAGGTGTTACAGAATATTGCAGTGTATTTCTGTATTATCCATATATATCCACTGATGGGCCTTTAGGTTATTTCTAATTTTACACTGTTTTAAACAACATTGCATTGACTTGCTTTATACATGTCTCCTTGGCCACATAGGTGAGAGTTTTCCTTTGGATTATATCTAGAAGTGGAGTTGCTGGTGTTAGGGCTCCTCATCCTTACATTTACTAAGTGATTATACCAGTTTACATTCTCCTCTACAGTGTAGACTAGTTACCATTTCCCTACAACCTTGTTATATTTTGGTATTACTGAACTTGTAATTTTTGCCAGTCTGAGTGTTATAAAATTGTATCTTAACAGCAATTACGTTGATTACTAGTAATATTGAGCTTATTTTCATATGTCTATTGGCCATTTCCAGTTCTATAGAATTGCCTGTTCCTATTGTTCCCCATTTTTTTTTCCTATTGGAGTTTTTTTTTAGGCATTCTTATTGATGTGATATACATACATATGTGTATGTATGTATATATATTTCTCACAATATTTTTTCCTGATTGAGGCTTCTTTTTCACTCTTGAAAAGTGCACAGAATTTGATACACATATTTTTATGTACTGAAATTATCGAAGATTTTCTTTTTAGTTTGTGCTTCTGTAAGAAATTATTCTCTACTTAAATCATAAAGATATTTTCCTATAGTTTAGGAGTTGAAAATTTTTGCTTATTACATTTGAGCCTTTAATTCATCTATAATTTATTTTTGTGCATGGTATGTGGTATGGATCTAATTTTTTTTCCCACATGGCTAACCAAATGTTCTCACACCCAATGATTTCTTATACCACCTCTATCATATACCAAGGTCTTGTTGCATTCCAGTAGATTGATCAAATTTTATTTGGGTTTGTTTCTGATCTCAATATGTTGTTCCACTGGTCTGGTAGATTGTCACTATGTCAATACCACATTGTTTTAATTCTTACACCTATAAAAAGCCTTGATAGCTGGTAGGTCCCTTTACCCCACCCCTTTGTTTTCTTCAGTATTGCCTGTTCCTGGATCTTTTTCCTCTTCCAAATGAGTTTTAGGTTCAGCTTGTAGAGTTATATGTTTTGACTGGAATTGCAATGGTAGTATAGATTATTTCAGAAAAAATTGACATCTTAATATATTGAGTTCTCCCACTCATAAATTTTTATATCACTTCATTTATATCTTCCTAAGTGCTTCAATGAAGTTTTCTTTTATTGGAAAATGTTTTGTTTCAATTAAGTTTTAAATGTTTCCTATAAAAATGCATTACATCTTTTGTTAGGTTTATTCCTAGGTATCTTGTTTTAGAAACTATTATGAATAGGATCTTTAATAAAAATTATATTTTTAAATTGTTTCTTGCTGTACTGTAGGCACCCTGTGGCGTTTTATATATTGGCTTTTGTATTCTACAACCTTGCTGAACACTCTTATTCATGCAGTAGTTTGTAGATTATTTTGGAATATCTGGGTTGATAATCAAGTTGTCTAAGAATACCAACAGTATAGTTCTTTTTTCTTTTCCAATCCTTATATAATCGCTAGTCTTTTCCTATGTTATTGAGCTGGCTAAGACCTTTATTTTTTTTTCTCCGTACAAAAATTTATACATACATGGTTATGTGACTCTTAATTGCTCTCCCCATACCTGACAGCACACTCTTCCTTTCCACCCCTGATTCTCCATGTCCATTCAACCAACTCCTAACCCTCTCTGCCTTCCCATCTCACCTCTGGACAGAAGCTGCCCGTTTAGTCTCTTGTATCTACTTGGGCTAAGAGGCACACTCCTCACGAGTATCACTTTATGTCCCACAGTCCAGTCCAATCCCTGTCTGAAGAGTTGGCCTCAGAAATTGTTTTAGTTCTGGACTGATAGAGAATCCAGGGACCATGCTTTCCGGCGTACCTCCAGTCTCAGTCAGACCATTAAGTCTGGTCTTCTTACTAGAATTTGAGTTCTGCACCCCACCTTTCTCCTACTCCATCTGGGACTCTGTGTTGTGTTCCCTGTTGGGGTGGTCATTGTTGGTAGCCAGGCACCATCTAGTTCTTCTGGTCCCAGGCTCATGAAGTCTCTGGTTTATGTGGCCCTTTCTGTCTCTTGGGATACTACTTTCCTTGTGTCTTTGGTGTTCTTCATTCTCCTTTACTCCAGGTGGTTGGGACCAATTGATGCATCTTAGATGGCTGCTTGCAAGCTTTTAAGACCCCAGATGCCACTCACCAAAGTAGGATGCAGAACATTTTCTTAATAAGCTTTGTTATGCCAGTTGACCTAGATATCCCCTGAAAGCATAGTCCCCAGACCCCGACCCTGCTACTTGTCCCTCAAAGTGTTTGATTGTATTCAGGCAACTTCTTAGCTTTGGTTTAGTCCAGTTGTACTGACTTCCCCTGTAGTGAGTGCTGTCCTTCCCTTCACCTAAGATAATTCTCACCTACGATTTAGTTAGTAAATAACCTTCCCCCTCCCTCCCCACCCTTGTAACCATCAAAGAATGTTTTCTTCTGTGTTTAAACCTTTTCTTGAGTTCTGGCTAAGACCTTTAGAAAAGAAATTTGGAAGACAGCCACCTGGCCAAGTGACTGGAAGAGATCCATACTTGTACCCATTCCAAAGAAAGGAGATCCAACAGAATGCAGAAATTATTGAAGAATATCATTAATATCCCACACAAGTAAAATTTTGCTGAAGGTCATTCAAAAGCAGTTATAGCAGTACATCAACAGGGAAGTACCAGAAATTCAAGCCAGATTCAGAAGAGGATACGGAACAAGGGATATCATTGCTGATGTCAGATGGATCCTAGCTGAAAGCAGAGAATACCAGAAAGATGTTTACTTGTGTTTTATTGACTGTGCAAAGGCATTCGACTGTGGATCATAACAAATTACGGATAACATTGCGAAGAATGGGAATTCCAGAACACTTAATTGTGCTCATGAGGAGCCTGTACTTAGACCAAGAGGCAGTTGTGCAAATGGAACAAGGGGATATATATGTTTTGACCTAATTTAATAGGTTTTCTAATGTTAAACCATCTTTGCATTCCTGGAATAAACCCTAGTTGATTGTGATTTACTGTATGTCATTGATTCTGAGATTCATATTTTTTTTTCACATTTTAACATTTGTCTGATTAGAATGTGCTTTATAGTCAATTTATTGTTGCTATTGTTCATTTCTGTTGAATCAGTCCCTGACTCATGGCAACCCCGGAACAAAGTGCACCGTGGTCCTGCACCTTCCCCATGATCAGTTGCAGATCAGACTGTTGTGATCCATAGGATTTTCGTTGGCTGCTTTTTCAGAAGTAAGTCTCTAGGCCTTTCTTCCTAGTCTGACTTAGTCTGAAGCTCTGCTGAAACCTATTCAATATCATTGCAACATGCAAGCCTCCACTGAATGACAGGTAGTGGCTGCATTTGAAGTACACTGGCTGGGAATCAAACCTAGGTCTCCCACATGGAAGGCAAGAATTGTACCACTGAACCACCAGTGCCCCCACTTAAAGTCAATGACAGCTTCTAATTGCTCTTGCTCTTGGTCACCTGTAATCTTGTAGTATTTTAGTCAATAACCATTTTAGGACCCATTTGAGGAAGGAGTATGAGTCTTGGGTATTGTCTGTAAACTTTGTGTTGTTGTCTTCTGGTAGCTTAAAGAAAACTTCAGCATCAGCCTTTCAGAACGTGTGTCAGTGGCTTAGATGAAAACACCAGGGACAACAGTAGAATAGCATAAAATGTCGCACCACCACCTGTTGGTGGCAAGAATAAATATCAAAGACTCTGAGTTGAAAAGTGATTTAGAAGAGTTGGGTGCAGAATGTGAATTTTAAAAATTACCTTACCTTATTTATTTTGCTTATATTTTTCTTGTTATGAATGCACAAGAATGATATATGATAAAAATCTGTGTAAATAAATATAAAAAGCTCCTTCTATAAGTAAGAAAAAATGTATACATGATAAAAGAAAGCATAATGTCATAGTTCAAGTGACAGCATTTTTCTTTCTTAGTATGTAATCGTGCATCTTACTACAATCAATGACATTTTAAATTCAATGAAATATAATACTACCTTTTTATACATTGCTAGGCTCAGTGTTAATATTTAAGTTTTTGTGTGTTTTCAAAGTAGCAGTGGCTTATAATTTTACTTGTTCTACTATCCATATTTAATTTTTGTATCAATGACATACTAACCTTATCAAATGAGTTGGGAAATTACTACTCTTTTTCTTTGCTTTGAAACAGAGTCGGTAAGAGGGGGGTGGTTATCTGTTGACAGCTAGGTCTGAGCCTAGTAGTTTTTTTTAAATGGGAAGGAAAGATTTTTGACTACTGATTCAATTTTTGTCATTGTTTTAGGTCTTGGGCTTTCTGTTTCTTTTTGAGTCAGTTTTGGTAATTTATATTTTTATAGATATGCTATAAAATGATACTTTTCCCCTTAAGCTCTTATTTTGTGTTATATTACTCTAGCAATGCCAGCTGTTTTTTGGTGCAGGGGATAATATTTTTCTATTATATCTTTTCCTATCCTCTTACTTTGTTTTTAGGTTTTAAGAGTATCTCTAAAAATAGCCCAGAGCTAGATTTTATTACTTTTTAAAATTCGGTCTGACAATATCTTTTAACCGGCAAGTCTAGTTAATTTTTTTGTGATTACTAATATATTGGATTTATTTCTACTATATTATTTTGGCATTTTCTGTTTACCCCTCTTTTTCTATGCCTTTTCTTCTTTAACTGCCTTCTGTTGGATTAATCCAATTATGTTTATTCCCCCTCTTTTCCCTTTACTGGTTTGGAAATGATGTATCCTATTTTTATTACAGTAGAGTAACTCTTCAGATTTTTAACTTGTGGTACTTAACATAAACTCTCTGCTCCTCCCTAACAATACAAGGTCCTGAGAAGTTTAAAATACAGAGTCATTCCTACCTTTTTTTACATGCGCTTATTCAGTATTTTAATTCCATCTTGTTTTTAAATCCTCTAAATTAGTGATAGTAATAATTATTGTTTTATATAATCAGTTCCTGTTAAGATTTTCCATGTCTTTGCTCACTCTTCTTTCTTGCAACTCTCTCCTTCCTTCTGGGACCACTTTCTTTCTTCCTTGTCCTTCTAGTGAAAGTTTAATAGTAATACTCTGAGTTTTGCTTGCCTTAACAGTCTTTATTGCCCCTTACTATTGAGTGCCTACCCAGTTCAGCTGGGTGGAGAATTCTAGTTAACTGTTATTTTTCCTCAGCACATTTAAGATATTACCCCACTGTCTTCTGGTACTGCTGCTAAGTACTTGCTTTGTAATTTTAACAAATGTTGCCCTCCATAGAAGTTATACCAGTTTGCACTCCCGGAAATTATTTATAGAGCATGGGACTCATTTTTAACTTTTTTTTTACTCAGGTAGTATAAATTCATCATTCGCATCTGAGCATGATTCAGATCTGGGGCTTTGATTTCTTGCAGGAGCCCTGAGCAGAGCAAGTTTCCTTGCTGCTTCAGGTGGCTGGTGGGTAGAGTTTGTCTAGCTTTCCCATTGTGGAGAGGACAACCTTTCCAAGGTCCCTGTTTCACTTAAGCATCTCAGTTTCAGCCCCTTCCTTCAAAGTGGCCCTGATTCTGTGCGGGCATTAAAAGCTGGACTCCTAGACTAGGTCTTACCTCTAGTCCCTTATCTTTCCTGGCTTCTACCATTTACTTTTAGAGCTTATTACTCTGCCTTCGTTTCCTGTTGAAGAAAATTTCCCTTTCTCTGTTTTAAGCTCAGCCATATAGTATTAAAAGATGCTGTATTTTGTCCAACATTTTTATGTGTTTGTAAATGCGGAGTAGGATGGGAATGGTCCATGTTAGCTAAGGCTGCTGTGTGCCAGAACTGCCAGACCTGTCTATTTTTAATGCAAATTGCTTACCTAATTTTTCTACCTTTTGGAGAGTAGCCCACTTCGAAGTATATAAAAAATTCATGACAGTTCCCTTAAAAATAAAAAAGGTTTTATCCTAAGATTGTTTCATAAATCTCCCAGTTCCAGTGAAAATGTCATGAGCCAAGAATTGTTATCCCCCTGTCTGCCGTTCTCCTAACCGTTTGCTTCTTACCTATTTCTTTTTTTACAGTCCGTTTTGTAACAATAGCTGTTTCTTTGAGATCATTTTATTGGTGCCAACATTTATGTTTTGATCCTGTCTGATAGTCATACGTTATTACCCTCCCAGCCTTTCACAATATCACTATTATCCCAGGGTTTTGGCTTTTGAACATATTTCAGTTTAATATCTCCAAGTATTAAGGTCTTGTAACAATCTATTCACTCTTCCTTTGCAGTTGCCTATATAATTGTCAACTTAGCTTGGGGAACAACGATACAATCATTAAGGACATTCACAGTGATTCTGTAAATAGTCTTGCTTTCTTTATTCTGGAAACCCTGGTGGCATAGTGGTTACTATGGCTGCTAACTAAAAGGCTGGCGGTTCCTTATTCTAGATTGGGGTGTTTAAGCTTATCAGTGAGGAAATCAAGTGCTTCATGAATTAGATTTAATATTCAGTCATACTTTTCCTGGACAGATGTTTTGGGGTATATAGGAAAGGGACAAAGATGGGAAACTGGAAGATCAGTGTTTTGGTTAATTTTAGTGAAAAACAAACATATGCTGCTATTTATGAAGACTGCTTTGCACCATAGACTACCCTGCTCTTTAGTTATTCCATAAATATGAGCACTTCTTCTAAAGAGAAGACTTGGGGACCTGAGTTGGACTTTTTCCTAACGGACTACCGGGTGCTGGCATTTCCCTAGAGCCCACAGATGGTAATAATAGTTTTCCCGTGGGCCTGGCTTGCCAACTTCTCTGTGCTCTGCAGAGTACTTAACAGTACAGAACTGAGCAGATGACAGTCACAATGAGCAATGACCACAGTTCCCTTCCTTTTGAGACTTTCTCAACATTTCTCAATTGCTTAGTCCAAGAATCAGCTGGCACAGCCCAGTGTCTGCGCCAAGCTGCAGCCAGGTGTCTTGTTGGACAAATAGCCTTTGGACCTGGATCTGGCTCCTGCCTATACCTTGGAGATAAATCTAGATGCAGAGGTTGAGGAACAGGTTTGGGCCATATGCTTGCCTGGCAGGTGCTTCTCAAAACCTGAAGATGCATAAGCCTGAAGATTGCGTCTTTTTTCTGTAGCTGTGGAGCTGTAGACAAGGGCTAGTTTGTCATGCAGTGTTCATTAACGGGGCCGCTGCTGGCATATGGGAGGCAGCATTCATTGTACTTGACTGTTCTGTCCATTGTAGGATGTTTAGCATCCCTGGCACCTAAGCACTAAAGGCCAGTAACAAGCCCCAACCCCCATTCCTTGTGACAGCCAGAAATGCCTCTGCATTTCCAGATGTGCATCAGAAGATGGTACCACTGAAGCAAACTTTAACTGTTCAGGAATCTATGCATTTACCCACTTGTGTATGGATGTCTGGGTTGCCTGATTCTTTGTCTTCACTCAGTCTCAGCTTCCAGAAGTATTCATTTTCTACCCCATCCCCCAATCCAGGTCTGAGAATGTAATGGGACATCCTATGGGGAGGATAGTGGTGTAAAACTCCTCTGGCATGGGTTTGTCTTTGTGGAGCGGGGTTCTGCTGGCAGTTAAGAACGCTGGCTCTAAAGCCAGGGTACCTGGAATCATATTCCATCTCTGCCATCTATTAGCTGTGTGCCTTTGGAAAAGTTACTTAACATCAGTTTTCTTACTTAACTTAAAAGTTACTTACCATCAGTTTTCTCATCTGTTAAAGGGGGTGATAGCTGTACCTATCTTACAGGATTGTTGCGCGGATAAGTTAGTGGGTAAATTGCTTCACACGGTGTTTGGTCCATAGTGAGCGTTTAACAACTGTCTAGCTATTGTGATTTTTGTTACCATCAAGTGTATGTATCAGAGAAGGGGATGGGGTGCAGTCTGTGATATAAGCAGAATAAAATCAACTAGAGACAATAATGCTGCAAGCTTCTGGCGCTAGCCAGTGGAGCTCAAGAAATGTCAGTGCTATTTTGGCTGTAGGATCAGCCTTGTGCTATCTGCAGGCAGGTTGGATGCTTGAGAGGGTGCCAAGGGGGTGTGCCAAACACGTGTTTGCTTTCCTGTCTCCCCTTGTGGCATACTCTCAATCTCCTCCTCAGAACTGTGACGGATGAACTTGGGCAGTTTTGTTGGACCTGATGTTGCTGACAAGTCCCTGGGTGCACAAATAGTTAAATGCTTGGCTGCTAACTGAAAGGGTGGAGATTCAAGTCCACCCAGATGCACCTCAGAAGAAAGCCCTGGCAATCTATTTCCAAAAAATCAGGTATCGAAAACCCTATGGAGTACTGTTCTACTCTGACACACGTGGGGTTGCCATGAGTCAGAATCGACTTGTTGGCAACTGGTTTAGTTTGGTTTTAATGTTGTTGAAAGGTCAAAGGCCTATAAAGCCATTTTCCCTACAGTGCAGGGAAAATATTTCTGCCCTAAGCACTGCCTGACATGAATTGAGAGTGCTTTTCTGTCACTCCAAATTAAACTTTCTAGAGACACAGACTTGACCTTACAACGTATGCATTGAGAAGCTGAAGGAGTATGGTTTCAAGGAACTGAGAATGTTCTGGCACTCACACCTCCCTACCTCTTGTGGCTAAAATTCTTTTGGGTAATGCACTATTGCCTTTCTGGGTTTTTGTTTTAAATGTTAACTGTGCAGAAAAGAGTTAACATCGCAAGCCTGACTGCTGTCATTTGAAAGGCCTGCTTGTAAGGTTGACCTTGGGCTGGCATTTGAGAACACGGATTTCCCACTATCCTGACTGATAAGAGTAGCTCATTGTGCCTAAATTATTTATACAAATAATATGGTTTATGCTGAACACCTGCTTTCTTTCTGGGAGTCTGCAATTTGGGTATATGTCATGCAGGGGTGCCTATGTGATCAGCCCCCAGTAAAAACCCTGGGCACTCCGTCTCCAAGGAGCTCCCTTGGTTGACAACATTTCACACATGCTGTGACAACTTGTTGCTGGGGGAATTAAGAACATCCTATGTAACTTCAATGGGAGACAAACCTTGGAAACTTGCACTTGGTTTCCTCTGGACTTCATCCCATGCACCTTTTCCTTTTGCCAATTTTGCTTTGTATCCTTTGCTGTAATAAATTATAGCCATGAGTATGACTCTATGCTGAGTCCTGTGAGTCTTCCCAGCAAATCATCAAACCTGGGGTGGTCTTGAGGGCTTCTGACACAGCAAGTATTCCTGAAATCACAAGAAAACTGCAGAACAATGTCTCTTAAATATAGATGGAAAAATTCTCAACAAAATATTAGCAAACCAATTCCAGCATCATATAAAAAAGATTATACATCATGACCAAGTAGGCTGTATCTCAGGAATACAAGGTTGATTTAACATCTGAAAATCAATTAATGTAAAGAATGAAACCCACACAATTGTCTCGATACACACAAAAAATCATTTACAAAATTAATAATAAAAACTCTCAACAAACTTGGAGTAGAAGGAAACTCCCTTAACCTGATAAAGGTTACCTACAAAAAACCTACAGGGGACATCATACTTAATGGTGAAAGCCTGAATACTTTCCACCTTAGATCAGGAATAATACAAGAATATCTGTTCCCACTTCTATGATTCAACATAGTACTAGAGGTTTTAGCTAGTGCAGTCAGGCAAGAAAAGGAAATAAAAGACATCCAATTGGAAAGGAGGAAGTAAAACTGTCTTTATTCACAGATGACAGTATCCTGTATCTAGAAAATTCTAAAAAATTCATAATACAAGTATTTCTGAGAGAAGAGCACATTTGCAAGTTTGCATGACAATGAGTTCATGGGACTTTCCTCCAGGGGCCCTGAAAGAGCCTGGCAACTTAGGACTTGGAGGCAGAGGAGATGTTAAACAAGGAAATTAAAACTCTGCCTGCTACCTGGTATATGGTATATTTATCTACTAGAGTGGCGTAGGTAAGGAGGAAGACAGTCCTCTCTGATGTGCATTCCTAAGACAAGAGCAGGGGATGTAGAGGTGGTCAGCTCTAAACTCTTACGCCTGTGCCTCATGAATCGCTGAAAGTGAACTGTCCACAAGGCTTTTACCAAGCGGACGGTAGAAGCATGACCTTTGGAACCAGACAGATCCAGGTTTGAATCCTGCTTCTTTCCCTTCCTTATCTGTGGAATTTTGGGCAACGTGTCAGTGTCAGCTTCCAAATGATAATGACTGCTGTTATCAGTTAAGACATACGTTTGACGGTGAGCAACTGAGATCAAGATAATACTAATTTAAGCAATATAGATGTTTATTCATGTTCAGAGGCAGGGAGATCAGGGCTTGTATGTTGTAGTTCCTCAATGTCGCCTGGGACACAGGCTCCCAAGTTTTTGCTCCACTGAGTATGATTTGCATCCTCAAAGCTGCCTTTATGATCCATAATGGCCGTGGAACTTCAGCTGTCATAACTGAGTTCCAGGCAGGAAGCAGGAGAAAGGGCCCGAAGGGTTCACCTCAGCAGTCTCTCCTCCTTTTAAGGAGCTTTTCCAGAAGTCCCACACAGTGACTTCCTCTTACATTTCACTAGCCACAACTTAGGCATATGGCTACACCTAATTGCAACTGAGTCTTTGAAATGCAGTCTTTGGTTAGGTAGATTGCCACTCTAAAAAAAAAAAAAGGGTTTCCATGCCATGGAGATAGGGAAGAATGGCACTGTATGGGTAAGCAGTCTCAGCCACACCTCCCCTGCCAAGCTGATGGAAGTGCTCAGTGATGTAATGCATGATAAAGGCCAAGCACAGAGAAGGAGCTCACGAATGTTATTTTCGCCACTGGCCTGTGTGCTTTAGCCAGGAGTAGGATGAATGCTTCTTATAGGGCTGTGTGTATGGGGTGTAGGGGACGGGACTAACCAAGGGATTTCTCTGATGGCAGTAACAAGGAATCCCTCTGAGGTTAGTATCTTTCCCATTAATCTTTTCCATAATAGGTACTTAGCTCAGTGCCTGCCATTCCACGGGTGCCCATAAGTGCTTTTTGGATAAAGGAAAGAGCGTGGGTTTTGGAGTCAGGCAAACTTGTCTTTGCCACTTCCTAGTAAGGTTACTTACTTAACCTCTTGAGCCTCAGTGTCTTCGTCTGTGTAGTACTTACTGCGCAGAGTCATTGAAAGGATCAAATATGAAAGCACTTTGTAAACTTCCCAAGCATCAAATGGGTAGCAACACCACTGAATTTTATGGGGAGAAAAACAATATGGAAGGCAAAATTTGTCCCGAGTCTTCCTCCGCCTTGCTCAGCTTGCTTCTCTTCAAGCCATCTTTATCCAGGTTCCTGTCCTGAGCATCCTACGTAGCTACAAGTGTGGATTCTGAAGCCATCCTGCCTGGTTCGAATCCCGGCTCTGCCCCTTAACTAGTTGACACTGTTAGTAAAGTTACTCTGAACTATTCTGTGCTTCAGTTTCCTCATCTATAAAATGGGGATCATAATAGTATCCCCCTCATAGAGTTGTTGGGAAGATGAAGAGACTTCATATAAAGTGTTAAGAACAGTGTCTGGCACATAGGTTTAGCTGCTGTTAAATTATTCTTTGGCATCTTCCTTCCCTCTGCCTACTTTGTCTACATTTGATGTTATTTTTCCCTTTTCCACTGAAATTCACATCCTCAAGTCTCTCATGAATAATGAAGCACCTCTTCCTCGGGCCCTGTAGCCAGCCACTCCTCCCTCACCATCCCGCTTCTCTCTGGTGATGCCTCAGTGGATGACAAATAGTTTGCCACCTCCATGTCCTCACAGAACCTTAAGCAGCAGCAGAGGATGGGCTTGAGGGGGTGGGATGCTGCGGCAGGGAATGGAAGGAAGGCTCCTGTCAGGAAAGGTCTCTCGTTCCCAGCCCCCGTCACGAGTGGCTGAGTCCACACCCACCTCTCCAGCCTCATCCCTTATCCTCCCCACACCCTGCTCACTTCTGTCCAGCCACCCTTGGCCTCCCTGCCTGCCTCCTCTGAAGCTTGCTTTTCTGCTCAGCCTAGAACACTCTTCTCCTACACCCCGGCATGGTTTACGCCCTCACTTAATTTGGTTTCACTTTCTTTTTAAAAAAGTAGCCCCGCCTCCTGCCACATTCTGTGTATTTTGCTTTATTTTAATTCTGACCACTCAGCATTACCTGAAATGTTTATCATTCATCTCCCCACAATAGAATGGAAGATGTTTTCTATCCCCAGCTGAATCCCCAGTGCCTAGAGCAATGCCTGGCCCATAATAAAGAGCTCAGTGAGCTTTTGTTGACTGAGTGAATGGCTGGTTAATGCTGACCTAGGGACACATTTTCTGACCATTTTCTGTTTTGAGGGATGAGAAGAGACCCCAAAAGGTGGGGATGAACTCGGGGTGAGATGGGTTGGGGTGGTTTGCCCACTTGGCGGGCATCAGACACAAGGACTGGGATGCTGTGCTGCGACTCCGTTTTGGCTGATCCCTACTTTCTCCTCTCCTGGCCCCAGATTGTTTGCTCCAGTAATTAAAGATACTCACAATCCTTTTTCAACACCTATCAGTCCGTGGTGGCCTGCGTGTTGCTATGATCCTGGAAGCTATGCCACCAGTATTACAAATGCCAGCAAGGTCACCCATGGTGGACAGATTTCAGTGGAGCTTCCAGACTAAGACAGACTAGGAAGAAAAGTCTGGCAATCTACTTCCAAAAATTAGCCAATGAAAACGTTATGGGTCACAACAGAATACTGTCCAATATAGTGCTGGAAGATGAGCCCCTAGGTTGGAAGGTGCTATACAACAGCCACAACAATGGGCTCAAACACACCAGCGATCGCGAAGATGGTGCAGGATCAAGCAACGTTTTGTTCTTTTATGCATAAGGTCGCCATGAGTAGACTGGACGCAACTGACAACAACAACCAGTTTAAAAAGCAACTGCATATACATTGTTTCCCTTTGAATTTGCACAACTATGATAATTATCTCAGGGAGGCAGAGTCCACCTTATTCTAAGGAGACTTTTCGAAAACAGTTGTCCACAGGTAAAACTGGCTGCTGTGTGACACTGGGAGATAGTGAGGCCCCTGGCAGGAGAGTTTTGGTGCCAGGTATTCAGGCCCTGGTGGTGCAGTGTTTAAGAGCTATGGCTGCTAACCAAGAGGTTGGTGGTTCAAATCCACCAGCCACTCCGTGGAAACCCTATGGGGCAGTTCTACTCTGTCCTATAAGGTTGGTGTGAGTTGGAATCGACTCAACAGCAAAGGATTTGATTTTGGTTTTTATTCAGGCCCTGGTGGTTGAATTGCATGGACTTTATGATCCTTTCAAACCTGCAGGTTTATGATTCTTCAATCCTATCTTCCCCATGAGGATACTAAGGCACAGAGACATTAAGACTTACTCAGGGTGGAGATGGGGGTGGGGCGGCGGGGGCCATTTAGATGAGGGAGGCATAAAATATCCTCAAGAAAGGCCCTTCAGGTCCATGTGATTTCTATCAGAGCAGCTTGCCCTTCCACAGTCTCTTCCTTGCCTGTGTGCTGGTTCAGAGCAGAGATTCCAGGGCACAAGGTTTTTTTTTAATCCTCAGGGGTGACTAGGGCTGACCCCAGGTGCTGGCTGCCAGTCAGCCATGGAGGAGTCAGGGCTGAAGGGTGGGGCTCCCTTCCCCCTTTCTGGCATCAGGGCCAGCCCCACTCCATCCCTCCCAGCCTCTACATTTTGCTGCAGGCTATTAAGGGCCCCCATCTGCACTATTTCTCATTAATTAAAATGCTACTAACCGTCTGTTTGAGAGAAAGCCTCAGAGAGGGGCTGCTTGCCCAAGGCAACATTCTCTTGCATACCTTTTAACTTTAGTCGAAAAGTTATTTTAAGAATAAAACCTAGGCCCATAGATGGGTCATGCTTTTAGCGGCAGGGATGGTGGAGGGGTGAGCCTGGTGAGCCCATAGCCAACAGAGGCTCTGGAGTCAGGGACTGTGGTGCTGGACAGAATTTAGGAGGCTTGTGTTAGCTAGCCTGTCAGAGTGGAGACAAGGGGCTGTGGTGGATAGGGGGAGAGAGGAGGTAAGAACTGGAAGCTGGCAGCTAGAGGCATAGGGCGGAGACGAACAGGCAGCACAGCTTGGAGGAATACACCTCGGGCATGGAGGGAGCCAGCATGCCCGAGCTGCCTCCTAACTACCCTGACTGGGTGTGGGACCAGGACACTTCCCCAAGCCTGTCACTTCTTACCCTGGGACAGTGGAACCAGGGCTCCAGCTTTCAGCTGTTGTAGTGGGAAAACTACGAGTCTGCTTAAGTTTAAAAACAGAGTTTTATTATGGCAAAAAAAAAAAAAAAATTGCAAAATGGAAAACACAGTGCCAGAATAATCTGAACAAAGCGCTTCATGGGGCTGCCATGATACAGAAGCTTATGAAGGAAAAAACTGCAAACAGACGGGTACAGCTAAAACATTTTTGATTGGTTAACATTTACAAGTACAGCCAGAATGCTCTGTAGAAGCGAGGATAGTGACACTTCATCTCATGTGCTTTGGACGTTACCAAGAGGGACCAGTCTCTGGAGAAGGACAGCATGCTTGGTAAACTAGAGGGTCAGCAAAAAAGAAGACCCTCAACGAGGCTGCAACAATGGGCTAAAACATAGCAACGATTGTGAGGACGGTGCAGGATGGTATTTGTTTGTTTTACATAGGGTCCTATGAGTCGGCACCTAACAACAACGCCAACATTTACAAAGTTGCAGGTTGCAGGGTCTCGGTTGACTGTCCTCGCAGGAGTTGGCCTCCTTTGCAAGGGTGGCTCCAGGAGACAAGATCCTGGCTGACCACTAAAATCAGACGTTTCCTGGCATCTAGACATCTGCAGTCTGTGTTAAACTGAGTTACTTTAGTATTATGATGGTGAATTCTGTTGAAATATAAAAGCAAAGAGTTTGTTGAAGGAATAGGATGATTATAAGTGAAAACACTAAGTATTTTAACGCTTAAAGAGAGAAAAAAGTTTTGATACAGAAAAGCTATAACTTTGTCTTTATTTAACATTAGCTTATTTTAAGTTGGGTTAGTTAGAACAAAGGTTTGGAAAATTACAAGTATGGTTGAAGGTGTCTTAAAGCCACTTAAAGTCACATGTTTAACATTATATCTAACAGCTGTACAAAGCTGTGTAATCTCTTCTTAGAATCGGCCATTTTCAACCACAATTTTGAAATAAGCAGAGCAAGGTGGGCAAAACCACATCTTTCTGTAGAACTGCTGGTATCTCTGTCAGAGGTACAGTGGAAAATTTTACAGAAGTGACATGTTGCATTATATGACAGAAGCTGCATTTAGAAATCTAAGATGGAGTCACTTAGGACAAGCAGAGGTTTGGCCAAGACTCTAGCTAGAAGTCCCAGTCTGTCAAGAGCCTTAGTTTTTGGAAGGCTCTTCCTCACAGCAGTGGGGGTACCCTGAGGATCCAGGCATACCACTGAGGGCCCTCTGCAGGGAGTGGGCGGATCCCCCAGTCTTTACCCTGGCTTTGGCTTTGCTTCCCCCCACTCTGGGCCCACGTTCCCATTGTCCCCACCCTGCCTGTCTTCCTGGAACATTTTAAAAGCTCTGAGGTCACTCATTTAATGAGATGGGGGCAGGGCCATGTCTTGGGCCCCTGGATACTCTGTCCCCTAGCTGGATTCTCTGGAGAGGGGCAGGAACCTCCAGCTGAAGAACCGTCCCTCCCCAATCCGTTCACAAAAGGCCCTCACGTGCACTATCTAATCCTGTCCTTTCCAACATCCCCTTAACAAGGAAGAACAGGAATTATCACCCCCATTTTCCAAAGAAGGAAACCCATGTCTAGAAAGTGACTTATCCAAAGTCACATAGCACTTAGAGTCAGAGCTGGTTCGAGAACCCAGTCCTGTTGGCACCAAGGCCAATTCTCTTTCTGTCACATCTCATTGCCTCTTCTGGTCCTCCCGCTCTGCTGGGTCCTGGAGCAGTGGGGTTGGTGGAGGCAGGGCCAGTGCTCTCTGACCTTGGGAAGCTGAGCAGATCCAGTCCATGGGGGCACTGCTTGCCTTTGATTTTCCTGAGTGTGACTGCACTGCTAGCCAGAAGCAGTTTTTTCATCTGTGTATCCCCAGTGCTTACTGCAGAGCCTCATGTAGATCTTCAACCGTGTGTGTTGAGTGAATCCATGAGTGGATGAGGGAAGGAAGGAAGTGGGCCCTTTAAGTTGAACCATTCTGCCAGCTTCTAAGACTCAGAAATCAGTTACGACAGCCTGGAGAGACCACTTAGTGAATTTAGATAGACTAGTCCAACTTGCTCATTTCAAAGAAGAGGCCCAAAAAGGAAGTGACAGGTCTGAGGTCACGAGCCTACTTCAGGAGAGCCAGGCCTGGAACCCAGGTCTCCTGACTCCTGCTCTTTCCTCTTGCCTTGGGCAGGGATCAAGGGCAGAAGGATTGGAGCCACTTAGAATGAGTTTCACGTCAAGTCACGCCAGCCTCTCTCCATCTAATCTCCCCAAATCAATTTGCAAACTTTCATTAATACTGTCAGGAAATCTGCAAGCTGTTTAAAGCTAGGGCACACAGTTACTGCCGGCATAACGGCTACCTGGGGGCAGACAGACATTAATGGGATAATTAAAGATTAGCATGGCCTTGAGCAGTTCTACAAAATTTACCTTTCTCAGCAGCTAGTGAGCTAGAGCCTCAAGTTGTGGAAGTCTCGCCTTGTGCTCCATGAGAGCTAGGCCAGGTGGCCTTGCCCCTCTGTGATAAGCACTCTGTTGTCCCCCCAGGTGGCTGGGGTCTAGTGGGGAGAGGGGCAATGGGGCAGCAACTCAGCAACTGGTATGCCAGGTAGAGGGAGGCGGAACCAAAGTAATACTGCAGAGCAGGGCTTCTCAGTCTATGATGGGGATCCTGTTAAAATGCAGATTCTTTTTTTTTTTTTTTCAATTGTGCTTTAGGTGAAAGTTACAGCTCAAGTTAATTTCTTCTTTTTTTTCTTTCTTTTCATGTGACCCTAATTGCTGTCCCCATACTGTGACAACACACTTCTCCTTTCCACCCCTGATTCCCCGTGTCCATTCAACCAGCTCCTAACCCTCTCTGCCTTCACATCTCACCTCTGGACAGAAGCTGCCCGTTTAGTCTCTTGTATCTACCTGAGCCAAGAGGCACACTCCTCACGAGTATCACTTTATGTCCCACAGTCCAGTTCGATCCCTGTCTGAAGAGTTGGCCTTGGAAATTGTTTTAGTTCTGGGCTGATAGAGAATCCAGGGACCATGCTTTCCAGTGTACCTCCAGTCTCAGTCAGACCATTAAGTCTGGTCTTCTTACTAGAATTTGAGTTCTGCACCCCACCTTTCTCCTGCTCCATCCAGGACTCTGTGTTGTGTTCCCTGTCAGTGAGATCATTGGTGGTAGCCGGGCACCATCTAGTTCTTCTGGTCTCAGGCTTATGAAGTCTCTGGTTTATGTGGCCCTTTCTGTCTCTTGGGCTAATATTTTCCTTGTGTCTTTGGTGTTCTTCATTCTCCTTTACTCCAGGTGGTTGGGACCAATTGATGCATCTTAGATGGCTGCTTGCAAGCTTTTAAGACCCCAGATGCCACTCACCAAAGTAGGATGCAGAACATTTTCTTAATAAGCTTTGTTATGCCAATTGACCTAGATGTCCCCTGAAAGCATAGTCCCCAGACCCCTACCCCTGCTACTCTGTCTCTCAAAGTGTTTGATTGTATTCAGGAAACTCCTTAGCTTTGGTTTAGTCCAGTTGTGCTGACTTCCCCTGTAGTGTGTGCTGTCCTTCCCTTCACCTCAGATAATTCTTACCTACTATCTAGTTAGTAAATAACCCTCACCCTCCCTCCCTAGCCTCGTAACCATCAAAGAATATTTTCTTCTGTGTTTAAAACTTCTCTTGGTCTTATACAATATTTGTCCTTCTGTGACTGACTAAATTCACTCAGCATAATGCCCTCCAGATTCCTCCATGTTATAAGGTGTTTCACAGCTTCATCGTTGTTCTTTATCATTGCGTAGTATTCCATTGTGTGGATATACCATAATTTGTTTATTCATTTGTCTGTTGATGGGCACCTAGGTTGTTTCCATCTTTTTGCTATTGTGAACAGTGCTGCAATGAACATAGGTTTACATATATCTATTCGTGTGACTGCTCTTATTTCTCTAGGATATATTCCAAGGAGCGGGATAGCTGGATCATATGGTACTTCTATGTCTAGCTTTTTAAGGATGTGCCAAATCGATTTTCAAAGTGGTTGTACCATTTTACATGTATAAGTGTTCCAGTCTCTCCACAACATCTCCAGCATTTATTATTTTGTGTGTTTTTGATTAATGCTAACCTTGTAGGGGTGAGATGATAGGTCATTGTAGTTTTGATCTGCATTTCTCTAATGGCTAATGATCGTGAGCATTTCTTCATGTGTCTGTTAGCTGCCTGAATATCTTCTTTGGTGAAGTGCCTGTTCATATCCTTTGCCCATTTTTTAATTCGGTTATTTGTGTTTTTGTTGTTGAGGTTTTGCAGTATCTTGTAGATTTTAGAGATTAGATGCTGATCAGATTTGTTGTAGCCAAAATTTTTTTTCCCAGTCTGTAGGTTGCCTTTTGACTCTTTTGGTGAAGTGTTTTGATGAGCATCAGTGTTTGATTTTTAGGAGGTCCCGTTTATCTAGTCTCTGTTCTGGTGCTTGTGCATTGTTACTTATGGTTCGTATTGTGTTTATGCCATGTATTAGGGCTCCTAGCATTGTCCCTATTTTTTCTTCCATGATCTTTATAGTTTTTGATTTTATATTTAAGTCTTTGATCCATTATGAGTTAGTTTTTGTGCATGTTGTGAGGTATGGGTCTTGTTTCAGTATTTTGCAGGTGGATATCCAGTTATGCCAGCACCATTTGTTAAAGAGACTGTCTTTTCCCCAATTAACGGACTCTGGGCCTTTGTCAAGTATCAGCTGCTTATAGGTAAAATGCAGATTCTGATGCAATCTCAGGTAGGTCCCGAGACTCTGATTTTCCAACAAGTTCCCAGGTGATGCCCATGCTATTAGCTTTGGGACCACACAGAGTAGCAAAGCTGTGGAGGAAAGTCTACAGACAAGCACAGGAGCTGTGGCTCAGACACCCATGAGCACAGGAAGAAGAGGCCAGCCACCAGGCTGCTTCAGTGGTGTTTCCAAGCCTGCCCTATTTGCTGGGGGTGGGGGTGGGGGTGGGGGTACTTTCTTATATGGGAATTTGTGGCACAGGGATTGAGACAGATGGCTCTGACATCCCAACTGCCTCAGTTCAGAGTCCTGGCTCCAGTACTTAGCAAATGGAGATAATAATTGTTGTTAGCTACCATTGAGTCAGTCCCGAACAAAATGCTGCCGAGTTGTTGTGGATCAGATCATTGTAATTCATAGGGTTTTCATTGACTTATTTTTGGAATTAGGTCACCAGGCTTTTCTCCCTAGTCTCTCTTAGTCTGGAAGATTTGCAGAAGCTTGTTCAGCATCATAGCAAAACACAAGCCTCCACTGACAACAGGTGGTGGCTGCTTTATAGAGCTGTGAGGATTAAATGAGATTGTTTACTTAAACCATTAGCTCTGAGTATGTAGGAAGTGCTTCTATGTCAATGTGAGTTTTGTCAGCCCTCAAAGACAGTTTTTATATACAGAAAAAATATTCAGAAGACACTTTGGTTTTTGAAAGGAATATTTAATTTACTGTTATATATATTTTTAAAAAACCTCATTCTTTAAGTCTTTTAATTCAGCTTACAAATTCTTATTATTCTGTTTATAAGCCTCTCAAACTTTAGCAGTCATTTTTAAGGGGCTTTTGAATGATATTTGTTCCACTTACAAACCAAGTCAAACACCTTCAAATATTTAAAATGTCATTTGATAAATTTAATGTATTTCATTTTGAAGTACTATGTTATCTGACTGATAAACCTTCCCAAGTAATTGAATAATTCTTCTAAATCTAAGAGAACCTTAAGTTATCTTAATTGTTCCAACAATGTATATGGATTTAATAAGACATTTTCAACTTAAAATCACAAACTTAACTCAGTTATTAAATGGCATTTTAAATTGGAATTAAAGGCTGACCTGTTACTCGAATTGGCCAAATTCTCAAATATTACAAATAATTAAAGAGCCAAATAGGCACAGATTCTTTATTTTCTTTTTTTTAATTGTACTACAGGTGAAGGCTTACAGAGCAAATAGTTTCTCATGAAACAGTAGCACACATATTGTTTTATGACGTTGGTTAACAACCCCACAACATGTCAACCCTCTCCCTTCTTGACCCTTTTTTTTTTTTTTTGGTGAAAATACACATAGCCAAAGATACACCATTTCAAAAATTTCTACATGCACAGTTCAGTGACATAGACTACGCTTTTCCAATTGTGCTGCTATTCTCACTTTAGATGAAGGCTTACAGAACAAAATAGTTTCTCATTTAACAGTTAGTACACATGTTGCCCTATGACGATGGTTAACCTCACAACACATCAATACTACCCTTACTCAACCTTGGGTTCCCTATCACCAGCTTTCCTGTCCCCTTCTGCCTTCTGGCCCTTGTCCCTGGACTGCTGTGCCTCATTAGTCCCAACTGGTTTTATGGGGCTGTCCACTCCCCGGCTGAACGGTGAACCTTGGAAGTGACTTCACCACTGAGCTAAAAGGGTGTCCAGGAGCCATACTCTCGGGGTTTCTCCAGTCTCCTTTAGGCCAGTAAATCTGGTCTTTTTTTTGTGAGTTAGAATTTTGTTCTACATCCTTCTCCAGCTCTGTCCAGAACCCTCTGTTGTGATCCCTGTCAGAGCAGTCAGTGGTGATAGCCGGGCTCCATCTAGCTGTACTGGACTCAGTCTGGTGGAGGCCTTGGTAGCTGTGGTCCATTAGTCCTTTGGACTAATCTTTTCCTTGTATCCTGTTCTCTTCTTTCTCCCTTACTCCTGAAGGGATGAGACCAGGGGAGTATCTTAGATGGCTGCTCATAGGCTAGCACTGATTCTTTAAAACCTAAAAATATTCATCCTGTGGGCTTGAGTGTCTCAAAGATTTCTATATTTAAGGATGAAACATCCGTACACACTAAGGAGATAATTATATCATCCCAAGTAGTTTTGGGGGTCACCTTCTCAGATGGTTGAGTTTGCATAATAATCAGAGTTCTAGGCCACTAGAACTGACTGGATTCTTATCAGTGGCATTGATGGACCCCACTAAGCCCCATTTTTAGATGCTCCATTAGGGACTCCATAGATTAAAAAAAGTGGCCACTCAGTGCATGCCCCAGGATCCCAGTCCCTTCATTACTCAGCCTTTGCAGTCTCCTCACAGAAATCGACAACCCACTCCTGGACCCCCGTGGTAGGGGATTGGATGGGATTGGATTGTTTAGCTCTTAAGATTTTTAAACATTCTGTCTTCAGGCTCTATAAACCTTTGACCTTGAGGGGACACTGCAATTATTTTTATATTGTATTTCTTAAGGTCATACTTCCCTAGATATTAAAAATGACATCCTTTTGAATTCTGGTTTGAATGGTTTGGTTTAACTTTGCAGTCACAACTCCAGAGGTCATTCTACTGAAAAATTAATGTTCACACTAAATGATTATTATTGATACTGGTCGTCTTAAAATGAAGATGCGGAGACTATCTGCAGACCCCTGGGAGATCCAAGAGGATACCACACAGTGACCCTCAGGTGATCTGGACATTTATGGTGCAAAGGTATGAGCATGGGTTGTTGTTGGTGGGGGGTCAGAAACCTTGGGCAAGTAGCTTCACCTCTCTGAGCCTCAGTTTCCTCATCTGTATAAGCTCTTGGCTGCTAGCCGAAAGATCGGCAGTTTGAAGCCACCAGCCACTCCGTGGGAGAAAGATGTGGCAGTCTGCTTCCGTAAAGATTTCAGCCTTGAAAACACTACAGGGCAGTTCTACCCTATAGGTGAGTTGGAATTGACTCAGTGGCAATGGGTTTGGTTTTGGTTTGGTTTATAATAAGGATTATAGTATTTCCCTTGACAGGGCTGTCAGGAGGAGGCAATGAAATGGATAACAAAGCACAGCACCTGTTACATAGTAAGTGCTACAAAAAGTTATCTTCTTGTTCCTCTGTCTCTGAGCCATTTAAAAAAATAGCAGTTGCAAATAATTCACGTTGTATTTTTTTTTTTTTGCTAGCTGCGCCCTCCCTCCATGAGGTATTTTCGTCAGCTTGCTAATTATTTTTTATAGCAGCATATATATATACACAAACACACATACGTATATATGTATGACATAATTACAGGGCATGAGCAAATGCAGGCCATTAGACCAGACATCTTTTTATTCAAAAACTAACCATGGCTGCTCTCTGCTATGACGGTAATGTCACCCCGAGGGTAGCGGCCCTTTCTGCTCAGATCTAGCAATATGTGTGGAACCAACTGTGTCTCCTGGTGAGGAGGGAGGCATGTCCATTTGCCCACCAGCCCTTAGCCTCACCTTCGGCCCACTCCCATGGGCTGGATGGGTCCCATGACCTGGCTCCTGACCCATGTTCTCTGCAGCACCCTCTCCTGGGGGACAAACTGGCATCTGGTTTTAGAGTCAGATAAACCTGAGTTTGAATTCCAGCTCTGCCAGTGACTGGTTCACCCCTCTGAGCCTCTGACTTGTCATATGCAGAGCAGGTATGAGAGAACAGCCTCTGAATGACAGGGACGACGTGACAGTAAATAAGATGATGCACACAACAGCACTTTGCCTTGTACACATATTCACTGTAAGGACCATGGCATTAGAATGCAGGGATGAAAATGAGATTTTTCCTGCCACGTCCTTTGCCTGGCCACTTCCTGAGGGGCAGCACAAATGCCCCATCCCCATAGCCAGAGTGAAGCCTTCCCGCAGGAACAGCCCCTGTCAGAGCTGGTGTGATGCTGTTATCTACTTAGTGGCTTCAGCCTCTCCCACTACCTGGTGAATTCTGGGCAGGGTCTTTCTCACTTCTGCCTCCCCAACAGACAGCAGGGCCTGCCTCAACAGATACTAGTTGGGTGAAAGAATGAGGAAATCATTAAAGATCTAGGAAAGCAAACTGTGCCCTATCCTCCCGAGAATTTCATTTCGAGCAGTCTTCCCCTCTGCGTTCCTCTCGGGGGTCCACTCGCCCTCCCACCGCCCCTCCCTGGCTTCCTCCCGCCCTTCTCATCTCCTGCCTGCGCTGAGCCCGCAACAACGGAACCAGATGCAGATCCGTAGCTCTTGCTCCCCGCCTGAAGGGTTACATGCAGTGATGAGAAAGAAATGTGTTTTCTTATTGTTTTAAGAAACCGAGCGGGGGGGTGCGGGTGGGGTGGGTTGGGGAGGAAGAAATTGAATCAGAGGCAACAATTTATCTTGTGCTAAAGGGACTACAAGTGTTCCCGGAAGCCGTGCGCTCACTGCGCACCCTCCCTCAGTGCCGACCCCTCCTAGATTTGGGAGGTAATTAGCCAGGACAGCTGGCATCCCACACATGTCGTCCATGCACGTGAGGAGAGGGGGGCTCGAAGGGCTTGCATGGAATTCTGAATCGCTCAGGGACTTCCTGTCATTGCAGGAGCGTGCAGGGGGACCCCTCTTCAGCCCCCCTTCATGAAGCTCGTCTAAATCCCTCCCTGCCATCTCAGCCTTTGCACGGGTTTCTTAGGCATTGAGATGCCACAGAGAGATGCAGTAGGGAGGAGACAGAGAGACCTGGCTGCGCTCTTACTGGGTGTTTGAACTTCTGTTTCCCTCTCGGAAAGAAAGCAGGGATAAGGATGGAGTTCCGTGCTTCATGTGGGCTGGGTGGGTTCCATGACCTGTTAGGCTCAGAAACCCGATTTTGCCCTTGCACTCAGGGAGGTTGTGCCTTAGGGACAGATTCCAATTGACAGACACCTGTAAGAGGCAGATGCACACAAGCCACAAGGGACCTATACAGAAAAATGCAGCTGCCAGGTGGACAGAACGCCCACCTAGGCCAGGCTGGTGCGACAGGGACCCCGGGCCAAATGTGGGCTCTGCCACTTACCTGCTGTGTGAATTCCTCGAAGTTGGGGCCTCACTCTTTTCTATAAAATGGGAAGAATAATAATACCTACCTGATAGGGCTGTTGTGAGGAACAATGAAATGTTGTATGTTAAGTGCTTAGCTCTGTCTGGCATTTAGCACATACATCCCAAAATGTTAGCTGTTGCTATTATAGTCTGTCACCTATCTCTTGGGTATATTTGCCAAGAAAAGAGGAATACTCTCTCCCAGGACAGGAGCTGGGATGACACTGTCAAGCTTTCGCTTCTGTGAGAGCCATTTTTTCTGCTTCCCTTGCTGAGCAAATTTCTGCGCACAATGGACATGATACAACGAGCAGATTTCTGTTTACTGAATTACAGTCGCAACCTCATTTTACTTCCCCAAGATGGCTGACTTGGATATTCCCAAATGCCTTTCTTTTTCTAAATTCCTTGCTTTTATGATCAGAGTCAGTCTCTGGGTTCCACCGTGACAGTGACATTAATTATGATGATGATATGAACCGTAACACTTGCAGAGCACTTACTATGCAACAGGCAACTTGTTCTAGGGGCTTTACACACAATATGACACAAGAACCTCTGAGGTAGGCACTGTTATTATCCCCATTGTACAGATGAGAAAACTGAGGCCCAGAGAGGTTAAGTAACTTTGTCCAGGGTCCCACATTTGGTTAATTACATCCATGGGTGTGGGATTTATTATGCAGCAATGATATCCTTATGCATAACCGACAATTTACTGTTTTAAAGTGTACAATTCAGTGGCATTAAGTACATTCACAATGTTGTGTAACCATCACCACTATCTATTTCCAGAATTTTTCCTCATCTCAAACAGAAATGTTGTACTCATTTAAGAATAACTCCTCATTCTCCCCTGCGTGTAGCCCTGGTACCCACTGTTCTACTTTCTGCCTATTGTAGACACCTCATGTAAGTGGAACCTTTTGGCTATGCCGCAATGAACAATGAATTGCGTACAAGTATCAGTTTGCGTCCTTGTTTTCTCATCTTTTCGGTATATACCTAGGAGTGCAATTGCTGGATCATATTGTAGTTCTATGTTTAACTCTTTGAGGAACCACCAAACTGTTCTGCGCAGCAGCTGCACCATTTTACATCCCCATGTACATGTGTCATTTTACACATGTGGAAAGATACCTACAGGATAAGTTCCTAGAAGTGGAAGTGCTAGGAAAAATTTCAATAGACGTTGCCAAATTGACCTCCATATACATTTTATCAATTTACATTCCCACCAGCAAAGTGTGAGACTTCTTGTTTCCTCAACAGAGCATCATCAAGCTTACACTTTTTCATCATAGGTGAAAAGCCACAGATAACCTTCCCTAGATTGTGCTTCCATTGTTAGTGAGGTCAAGGATCTCATTAAGAGTCTGAGAGTCAGTTTTGTTTCTTTTTCTGTGAATTGTCTGATCACGTTCTTTATCCTTTTTTTAAAAAATTGGCTCTCTGGGATTTTCTCAATAATTTTCAGTTCTTCAAATGTTTAAGAAATCAGTTCTTCTGAGCTATGTATTCAAGTGTATTTAACTTATAATTTGTCTTTTAATTTTGCTTATGATGGTTTTTTCCATGCAAATTAAAAGATTTTTAGGTAGTTGAATTTATCCATCTTTTCTTTTATGGTTTCAGGGTTTTTGTGTCCTACTTAGAACGGTGTTTTGCCTGTTTTAAGATTCATTATTATGTTTTTAGTGTATTTATGGTTTCATTATTTATGTTTAAATCTGAGATCCATCTGGACTTTATTTTGGTGTAAGAAGTGAGATGAAGATTCCAGTTAAATTTTTTTCCAGGTGGCTAGTTCCTCAAATATGAAGAAACAGAAGTCTGGAGAGAGGCTGTGACTTGTTAGGATTCACAGAAATCCTAGGACTCACAATAATCTTGGATTGCTCTCAGCATTGAGAGGCTGTAGTAATTGGACATGTTTACAAAATGATTCCCCAGGACCAAGTGAAGGGACAGGCAACTGCTACAGGCATTTCCCTGGGGGCAATTGATAATGAATCTCCAGGGATTAAATGTCCATGGACTATAAGGCTAAATTAACAATTCCTGGGCACTTACTGCAGGCTAGGTAGGGTTTTAAGTGAGTGACGTGTATTAACTCATCAAATCCTCATAACACTGTTGTTGTTAGCTGCCATTGAGTCAGCCCTGACTCATAGTGACCCCCATACACAGCAGACCAAAACGATGCCCAGTCCCGCGCCATCCTCGTGCTAGGTTGTGGATTGGACCATTGTGATCCATAAAGTTTTCATTGACTGATTTTTGGAAGTAGATTGCCAAGCCTTTCTTCCTTGTCTGTCTTAGTCTGAAAGCTCCACTGAAACCTTTTCAGTATTATAGCAACACAAGCCTCCAGTAATAGATGGGAGGTGGCTGCGTATAAGGTGCATTGACTGGGAATCGAGCCCCAGGGCTTCTGCATGAAGGCAAGTATTCTACCACCGAACCACCACTGCCCTATAACACTGGTTGTTGTTGTTATTACTTGCCATGGAGTCAAATTCTGACTCATGGCTACCCTGTGTGTGCAGAGTAGAATTGCTCCACAGAGTTTTCAAGGCTGTGACCTTTTGGAAGCAGATCACCAGGCCTGTGTCCCAGGGCTCCGCTGGGTGAGTTCAGACCACCACCATTTCAGCTAGTAGTAGAGCTTAACCATTTGCACCATCCAGGGATTCCTATAACACTGGTAGGGACTCTTTATTATTCCCACATTACAGACTGTGGCTTGGAGAGGAGACGTGACTTGCCCAGGCCCCTCACTGCAGGCAGAGAACTCCAAATGCTGGACTCTGCTGCCTCTCACAGAATGTCAGTGACAGACAGCACCCAAGAGACTGAGCCCTGTGGAGCAGGAGCTGAGTGATGGAGTGCACGTCTGAATCTCCTGGGAGCCCGGGGAGGCACTTGGCATATGAAAAAGCAAACTCAGTGCTAAGATCTTTGGAAGTGAATCCTCCCTTTGGAAAACAGAGTTTTCTTTCTGGAAAACAAACATGAAACCTCTACGGTGTTCATAATTCAGAAAGGATATGAGAGTTTAATGTTTCTTCAACGGGGGCATAGATTAAAAAAAAAAAAAGATTAAGAAACATTGGTCCAATCTCCTCAATTTGCAGATGAGAATACTGAGGCCCAAAGATGTGCCCAAAGTCACAAGGTGAGTCATTGGGAAGAGCACAAGCTTTAGAGTCGGGCAGGTTGGCATTCAGCTTTGAATCCTACTAACCGCCTGACTCTGGGCAAGCCCCATAGCCCCTCTCAGGTGTATCTTCTCCTGTAAAGTGGGGAGACCACCTAACTCTCAGTGGGGCCCGAGGAGTCGCTGAGATCGGGAACGTGAAGTGACTGGCACGTGGGCTCTATTATCATCAGAGCTGATTACAGGCGGAGCCTTCTGGAAGCCCGTCTCACGACTCTTGGTAGGGTGCTCTGTCCTCTGACCTTGGCTGAACAGCTGCAGCCACGTGAACCTCGAAGTACCTGCCCCCTGTTTCTCTTTTCTGTCTCCTGCCCTTGCTCTGGCCCCTCCCTCTTGTAGCACCCCTGTTAGATGCGGGGCGGATGCCCCTCCCTTGTGGGCATGGAGAGGGAGGAGGAGGAGCACTGTGCACCCAGGAGATAGTCAGTTGGGGCGGGGAACCTGCCAGGGAGCGGCTCATGAGCTGCACCTCCTGTTTGGAAATACAGATTGCAGCAAATCTGTAGTCTCTGGAGGGAAATCGCATTTGACAATTTCAATGTTTTTCGTGCTTTGACGCTCCTGTCTGTTTAAGGGAAGTGGGGAGATAGCGGAGAGAATCAAACTTGGCTCCAGAGAGTAGGAAACGGAGGCTGAAAAGTGAGCAGGAAAAGCCGAGGGGCTGCTGTGGCCATGACATTTTAGAAAAAGTCTCCTCTCCCAAGCCTGGTGGGGAAGGTCAGAGCCTCCGGGCTGAGATTTGTTGTGGGGGCTATCCTTCAGCCCTGGCTGTGCTGGGGTGTCAGCGCTGGCCAGGGCACATGACTGTGGTCACGAGTTATCACCAGACTCAGACCCAGCAGTGGCTGGCAGAAGTTTGGACCCTGCCAACATCCCTCGCTGCTGGCCTTGCCCACAGGTGGGGCTTGGGCCAGATGGTGCCGTAAAATAATGCGTCAAGCTGGGGAAGGCCTCAAGCCCAGTGGTTACCCATTGCTGTTGAGTTGATTCTGACTCATAGGGACCCTACAGGACGGAGTAGAACTGCCCCATAGGGTTTTCTAGGCTGTAATCTTTACAGAAGTAGACTGCCAGGTCTTTCTCCCAAAAAATGGCTGGTGGGTTCAAATTGCAGACCTTCCAGTGAGCAGCGGACCGCTTAACCACTAGGCCACCAGAGCTCCTGTCCAGTGGTTAACCTTCCCTTAACTGGTAGATAACGGTAGCTAACACTTAGATAACAATAGCTTTTACCCTGTGCCTGGCACAACTCTAAGGCCTTAGGTCTATTAATTAACTCGTTTAATCCTTACAGCAACTCTGTGAGGGTGGTACAGTTGTTCCTCCATTTTATGCACGGGAAACCTGAGGCATGGAGAGGTTAAGTGGAAATTTCACACAGGAAATTGGTGGCAGGAACTCAGGCCTCTGGATTTATTCCCTGGTGTCGTCTGTGAGGTCAGTGTAGCACTGACCCTCCAAGACCAGGCTTGGGGGGAAGCATGGTAGAAAAGTAATCAAGGGTGTTGTAAATCAAGAGGAATTGTCGGGGTCTATCTGGCTCGTCCTGGGGTCTTCCTGGAGCAGGAGAGGTTTCTGGAGCAGTTAGAACTATTTGAGAGGGTTTACTTGGGTTGGTGGGTAAGGTACCTCAGACATGACCCTGCTTAGGCAAAGGCTGAGAAGCTGCAGGGGTGATTAGGCAGAGGGGCCTTGGGGCAGCGTGGCCATCTGGCAGGCTTGTCTGAGGAAGAAGGGGAAGAGACAAGCGGGCAGAGCATGAGCATCTGGGTTTGTTCGTTCATTCATAGGCATTCATTCACCAAGCATTTTCTAAGCCTCTTCTCCCTGCCAGGCCCTGTGCTAGGTTCTGGGAATACAGACATGAAAAAGTTGCAGTCCTAGCCCTGAAGTTGCTCACAGTCTTCGGAGGATACATTTGTAACAAAGTCAATTATAGTATTACGTGATAAAGGCTTTGGTAGCTGGAGGTACCAGGGCCCTGGGGGCACAGAGGAGGGGCACCTAGGCCAGGCTGGAGGTAGAAGGATGGTTAGGGAAGGCTTCCTTGAAGAGGTGACTTCTGAGCCAAGTTATGACAAAAAGCAGCTGTTCAGCCAGGGGTCCTCAACTCTGCATGGAAGAATCCCCTGGGAGCTTTTAAAAAATACCGAGGCCCAGGTTCCATCCACCTATTGAATCAGAATCTCCCCGGATGATTCCAGTGCGCAGCCAGCATTGAGAACTGCTGAATTGCAGGAAGGAGCAGACATTCCAGGCTGATGGGCAAGGGGATGACATTCCTGGTAAGACACGGGATGGTGTGAAGGTGGGAGAGAAGGGGCGTGTTCAGGAGGCTGCATGTCAGACTGCAGGTCGGTGGAGCAGTGAACAGAATGATGAAGGCAGGGAGAGCCAAGAGGGCTGAAGATTAGAGCAGAGTCAGGGTGCAGGGAGTGGGCACACACCTTGACACCCAGCAGTCCCTGGGCAGGAAGTCTTCGAGCCGCCAGCCCACCCAATGTCCCGTACTTATCCTGGTGGCACTGGCAGCCTTGGGAAGGGCAGGAATTCAGCTAATACTTCTCTCTGTCACTGCTTCTCTGTGGGAGCCACCAGTGGCACTGCCAGCTGTGTGTAAAACCCACTGCTTGGAACGGCACTGGATCAGCAATAAAGAGTCTTTGGCACTCAGAGGTGGTTCAGGGCTGCAGACTGTGTGGAGGCTTCATAGGATGGACGGGTTGTAGCTGTACCAACCTGGCCTGTCAGTGACCCTGGGGCTTGGAGGAACTCTTAGAGGAGTCTGCTATGAATTAAATTATGTGCCCCCAAAAGAAACGTTGAAGTCCTAACCTCCAGCACCTGTGAAGGTGACCTTATTTTGAAATAAGGTCTTTGAAGATGTTACCAGTTAACATGAAGTCATACTGGGGTAGGGTGGTGTCCTTATAAAGAGAGCAGACACACAGAGAGAGACACAGAGGGAAGATGGCCGCCTGAAGATGCATGCACAAGCCAAGGAATGCTTGGGGCTACCTGAAGTTGGGAGAGACAAGGAAGGAGAAGGCACAGAGAATTCGGACTTCTAGCCTCCAGAGCTTATGAGACAATCAACTTCTGTTCTTGTAACCACCCAGTCTGTAGTATTTGGTTAAGGCAGCCCGAGGAAACCAATACCATATTTTTACACAAGTAACTTGTACGTTATATGTTTTGCCAACTGCACAACCCCCTTGCTATTTTGTAAGTGAGCTTGCTGCATGCTATATGAGTGGGCGCGTTATATGTGGAAAACCCCTACACGGCTGATATGTATGACTGACCATGCCAGCCCAGAGCCCAGGGCTACAGGCAAGCGGAGGCAACAGAGGGGAGAGGAGGGTGACTTCCCACGACAGTCCCTGGGGCAGATCTCTTGTCGGGACTGTGGCCCTGGGGGTAGGGGCATCTGACCTGTCTCCCCGGGCCTCTTTATCTGGGCTGCGTTACCGGTAAATGGGGATCACAGTCTTTACTTCGCCAGGTTTGAGGTGAAATGGGTGTGTAAAATGCTCAGCAGGCAGTACAGGCTCAGCAAATGTTTCCTCCTCACTTCTTTTCTCTAGCTTTCCGCAAAGATTGGCTCCTAGGGTTAAAGAGGCAGCTCTGGTTTGTATAGCTGTGTCTTCATAAGAGAGGCCTTAGATTTCTCCAGATTCAGCCTGGAAGGTTCAGAGCGGCCTCTGTCCCTTCTCCTTCCTCAGGGCAGGGCAGGCCGCCCCCCTTCTGCTCCCTGGTCCAGCCCAGGTCAGCTGCCCCTCCCCTCCATCTGGCACCTTGTCATTCATTGACACTCCCAACAATGCTTCCTACAGCTCTCCTTGGCCTGGGAGATAGGCCCTGGAGGTGTGGATTTTCAGGTGAAGGAAGCTTGCCTGGGGGGAGGCTGATTAGGGGACACGGAGGGCAATGCAGAAGAGAAGCTCTTGGTGATTTAGGAAGGATTCAGGAGAGAGGCTTGTTGCTAGGTGACCAGCAGGGGCCGGTCGGGAAGAGGTGAAGCAGGACTGTGAAGGAAAACCCTGATCCCTTTTATTGTCAGCTCTGTGTGAATTCTCGCCCCCTTAAGGGTCCTGGTCTCCTGCTTCTTCTCTCTCTTCCCTGCCTCCCCTTATCCAGTGCCACCAAGGGCAGGCGCGTGCAGGGATGGGACAAAGTCCCAGGTTATTGGCTTAAGGTTTTTATTTTGTTTCCTTTTATTATCGTTTGTGGTATGTAGTGGGTGCATGTGCGAGTGGTCATGTTTGTGCATGGGTGTGTGTGTGTGTGTGTGTGAATATAAGACACAGTCAGTGGAGGGATGCCTGTGATAACTGCTTCCCTATATTACAGGCTCATCGTATGCCAGCGCTTGCTACAGGCTTGTACCTAGCTCGTCTGCATTAACTTCTTTAATCCTCACTGCCACCTTGTGAAGTAAACAATCGTGCTCTCATTTTACAGATAAAAAGCAGAGAGCTTAGGTGGGCTTGCCCGAGGCGCCCCAACCAGAATGTGCGAGAGTCAGGATTTGAACTCAGATCTGTCCGCTGCTGAAGCCTGTGTGCTCAGTAAGCAGTGTTCTGTAGAGCTCAGTGAAGCCCTTCCCCGCCTCAGGAGAAGGGTGGGTGCAGGTAGGTGTGGTGGGGAGCACTCTGGCCTGGCACTCAGCAGACCTGAGGTCTGGTCTTTCGTCTGCCACTGATAACTTACTCTTTTCTTTTAAAAAATTCTATTGAGGTGAAAAAAATATATATATAATTAAAAGCTTGCCGTCTTAACCATTTTTAAGTGTACAATTCAGTGACATTAATTACATTCCCCACCTTGCGCTACCATCACCACTATCATTTCCAAAAGTTCTTCATCACCCCAAGCAGAAACTCAGGACCCTTTTGGCAATAACTCCCATCCCTCCTCCCCCAGCCTCTGGTAACCACTAATAAACTTTTGTCTCTATGCATTTGCCTAGTCTAGATAGTTCATAAAAGTAGGATCATACAATTTTTGGATGACTTACTCTTTGACCCTAGGCCAGCCCCTCACCTTTTCTGGGCCTCACTGTCCTAATCTGTGAACGGTCTTGTCCAACTGATGCCCCATGGTTCTTCCCCAGGAAGAGGTCTGGGTCCCCAGCCTCAGCCTGACTATTGTAGATATGGGGGCTCAGAAGGACCCCTTAGCCAAGGGCAGGCCAGTTCTGGGGGCTCCCCTGGCCAAAGCCAGGCAGAAATCGACCTCTCCTGTCCTCCTGGTGGTCTCAGTTTGAGCTGGGCTCAAGCAGACAGATTCAGAGTGTGGGAGGTATGAGGGGGTACCAAGCCAGAGCTTGGGGTGAGCCCAGCACTCATATGAGGAGTCGGAGAGGCAGACGGGGAGCTGACTGGTCTTCCCTCTGCAGGGTGAACCAGTGGTCACCATCATCAATCCATGGGGACATCTTCTTGACTCTGGAATCTAGGCCCTGAAGCAGGAGGCTGGAGCTCCCTAGAACCTGGGAACATGATGGGTTTGACTGTGTAGATGGGGAACCTCAAAATTGGAGGAGTTGTCAGGAAACCCCTCATCTGGCTTCAGAATTCCTGTGGAAATGTCTGAGTTCCCTGGTCTGGCCCATACTTGGTTGGTGGCACCTGGTTATCAATAATACTGACTCATCACAGACCTACTATGTGCCAGGAGCTTTAAGTATGCTGCCTTATTTAAATGTAATCACACCCTTGTGGTAGGTATTATTACTCCTGTTTTACTGATGAGACAGAGGCACAGAAAGGTTAAGTGATTTATCTAAGAATCACCCAGCTAGATAGTAACCAAAAGGGGTTTCAAACCCAGTCAATTCCATCCCTAAAAGGACTTGCTTCTGAATATGTATGGAGCGCTTAGTTTGTGCCTTTCATTGTGTTAAGATCTTTTAAAGTAATATCTTATTTAGTCCTCACAAACCCCAAATGAGGCTTATTATTCCTCCTTACAGATGAGGAAACTGAGGCTCTGAGAGGAAGTTGTAGAACTAGGATTCAAACCCAGGCCCAAGCCAAGAAGAAACTGCCTCTTGGGGACCCTGCCTGGCATGGCTGACTCCAGCCCCTGCTTGCACTAGCTTTTAGTCCTGGTTAGCAGCGTTCCTGGCTTGTGTGGGCACACGCTCCTTGCTACTGATACTTTCCAATTAAGCGAAATAGCAGTGAGGATAATGTGTTTGTAGAAACGGGGCTTTGGGCTGGAGGAAGCAGAGACATTTGTCTTAAGGAGATGCTCTGCTCTCCGCTTTGCTGCCCTTGATGTGAAGCTGCCCCCTGGGGTTCCCTCCTCCCCACTGGCTCCGTTTCAGCTCCTGCTTTGCCCCCTCTCACCTCCAGGCAGCGCTGAGGGCATAACACTGTGCCCACTCCCTCACCTTCCCCCACCCTAGGCTGACCAGGACTGGAGCCTTTAGACTGGGCTTCAGTTGCAGCAGGAGGGATTCTGGTTCGATCCCAGGAAGCACTTCCAGACAATTGGGGGTTGTGGGAGGCGGGAGGGGGAAGGGTAGATGTGGGAGGGCAGTTCTTAAGGCCCAGAGTCAGCTGTAGGGACAGCGACAGGGGTGTGGAGTGGGGTGAGGGAGCTGGGCACATGCCCTCAGACCCTTGTGCTGGGGAGGGCTCTGACTCAGGAGTTTTCTCTGCCCTCTGAGGCCCATAGCCATCTGCTGGACTTGGAATCCCTCCATTCCCCACTCCTAATCTGAGTTGGTTCCTAATATCCTTTTAAACAAATTTCTCCCAGCCTTGAGATTTGGGGGTGTGGCTCACAGTGCTGTCAACCAAAACCCTGGAGATAACCTAGGAAAGACACTCTGACACCCCTCCCCCATGCTGGCAAGGGAATTTCAAGTTTTCTAAGCAAAGCAGCCTCCTCCCCTGACTGCCTGTTGGGGGCAGCCTTACCCCACAGACTGTCTGCAGAGCCTTGCGGAGGCCAGCTGCTCCAAGGGGTAGGTGGGGTAGGGGTTCCAGGAGGAAGAGGGAGAAGAGCAAGACCCCCTCCTCCCTCCTCCTGGCATGGGAGGAGGGGAGATGAGGAAGATCATGGCCTAAGGGTAGCCAGGGGTAGAGCCGAGGTGCTGGGTATGTGGGTGGGGGCGTCTGGGATTCTGAGTGAGACCCACTCCAGGCTGGAGTTTATGGAGAGAGGTCTTCACCCTATTCTGAGGGTCTTTGGTGCCAGGCTGTGGCCACACCAGGCCTCCCTCCCCTCAGCAGGGCCCTGTGGGTGCCCCTGGATGGGCAGTTTGGATGTGGTGGTTGGGAGAGGTGGAGGGGCGCCGAGCAGCTTGCTAGCTGGTGAGGAGAGGTGGAAGCCCTGTATCAGGAAGTGGGAGGCAGGGTGTGTCCCTTGCCCAGCCTCTGGTCACCACACTGCCCATGCCCTAGGGTGTCCAGTCATGGGTGTCCAGTGTTACTGGTGCCAGAAATGGATGGGGGATGGCAGGGGTTTGGGCTCAGGATGACATGGCTGGGGTAGAGTGGAAGTAACAGGGAAAGGGGAATGAAAAAATGTGGGTTCACATCCCCACCAGCCAGGAGAATTTGGGCTTTTTGGCCCTCAGTCTCCTGGCCAGCCACAGGGCTGCTGAATTAAATGAGGATGGCTCATAGCAGGTGGTTCCCTCAGGGGAACTTTTATACAGAGAGGTGGACTCCCTGATCTCCTTTCTCCCCATCACACCGCAGCTCGGGGGAGGTGGCATGGTCAATTGGTTAGAACACAGCCTGGAGCCAGACTACGTGGCTTCACAAGCCTGGCCCAGCCACTCATGAGCTATGTGTCTTTGGGCAATTTATTTAACTTCCCTGTGCCTCACTCTTCCCATCTGTAAAATGGGGATAATAATCATTCCCATTTCATAAGATGGTTCTGAGGATTAAGTGAGTTAGTATACATAACGTGCTTAGAACAGCACCTGCCCCATAGTAAGTGCTCTGTAAGAGTTTGTACTGTTACCACTGCTAACCATCACAATCCCATACATCCGTATGACCTGATTCCTTACAAAGCTTTCCCCTAAGTGAGCTTCTTGAATCCCCTGTGGCAGCCTCTGAGACAGGCATGCCAGCAGTCCTGCCCATTTTACAGATGAGAACAGTGAGGCTCAGAAGATAAGTGACTTGCTCAAGATCTCACCACAGCCTCTTTTAAAAGTGACTCTTTTCTGTGTGTGCATGGCTCTGACTACCTCCGCGCTCACCCCCAGCCTGGGAGCACCAGCGGCCAGGCCCTGGGTCCCCACAGACACTCTGCCTCCAAGTTGCCCCAGGGGCAAGGCCCTCAAGACTTGTGGGGTTGGTGAATCATAGGAGGCAAGGTTCAAGGATCTGGGTTCAGGAATGGGGCTGGGGCCTGTGTGGCTGCAGCAAGGGGCGGGTGGTGAGAAGTGAGCCTGCAGGGCTGAGCTGGGAGTTTCAGCTTCCTTTGTGTCCAGAGCTTCCCTTTCATTAGTGTTTGCAGGTGGCTCGGGCGCCTGGGGTAAGGGCTTTCACCTGGCGGGAGAGGCTTGTCTCCCAGGTGCTGGAGAAGTGATTCTGTAATCGACCAGGGATGCTTTGCCTTTGATGGTGTCCCCTGGCAGTCTGAGTCCTGGCATGGGGGGCAGGAGTGGCACTGTTGGTCTCAGCTGAGCTTCTGGTCCTTTCAGCCTTGGACTCAAGGAGCCTGAGACCCAAGCAACACCAAGTGTGGCAGAGGCAGAGTGTGGATGCCCAGGGACAGATAGGCAGTACGTGTGGATAAGAGCCTGCACTCCGGAGTCAGACAGACACGATTTGAGTACCAGCTTTGCCACTTAGTAGCTGTGTCACCTTGGGCAGCTTAATTAACCCCTCTGATCTTCCATTTCCCCATCTGAAAATGGGACTAATGGTATCCATGTGACACAGCTATTGTGAAGAGTAAATACGATAATGGGTGTAAAGTGCTTCGTGCAGTGTCCAGCACCCTTGTAAGTGCCCAATTAAATGTTGGCTTTGCTCATAATCTACGAGCGTGACGTGCTCTGAGCATCTACGCTGTGCTCAGCTCCAGGTAGTTTCTGCCTCTGGCCCCACTGCAGTGCTAGTTATAGATGGTTCGAGAGCCACTCTTCGCTCTCACCCTAGGGAAAGGGCAAACCAGGGCTTGGAACCAATTTGTTACAATTTGAACCCCTGGGGAGAATTTGCATTTCTAGCATGTTCCCAGGAGATGTTAATGCTGCTGGTTAGAGACCAGTTCTGAGAACCACTAGTAGAGAAGTGGTTCTCAAAATTTATCATACATAGGAATCACCTGGGGATCTTGTTAAACTGTAGATTCTGATTCAGTATATCTGGGGTGGAAATGCAAATTCCCAGCAGGGGTTGAAACCGGAACAAACTGGTTCGAAGCCTGGGTCAAACAGTTCTCACCCAACCTTTATTAAGCATCTAACTATGTGCTGGCACTGTGCCTGCCAAGCTGAGTAAGACCCTGCCCCTGCGTGAGGGGCTCAATCTCCTGGGGGCACAATTCTATCACAGGGGCATAGGTATGATAACAGGGGTCTCTGGTAGTGGGCGCTGAGGGAGGAATGATAAACTCTGGAGGGGGTGTTACTGTAGAGGTCTCCACAGAGGAGGTGGCATTTGCACTGCGCATTGACACATAAGAAAGATTTGGGGCAAGGTGGCTTGGGTGGTTTTCCTGAAGAGGAGACAGCATTTACAAAGCCTGGAGGTTGAGAGTCTAGGCAGCCCCTCAAGTCTCCCAGGAACACTCAGATGGGCTCCAACTCAAGCAGAGAAACACACCCCAGGCTGGGAAGATGCTGAGTTGGGTGGGACCGTTCAGGGAAAGCTTCTTGCAAGAGGCAGTGGGAAGCCAGGTTTTGACAAGGCTGGGGAGAGGATGGTGGAGACTGGCAGAGGTGTATCTAAGGTATGGCAGGTATGGCACGTGCCCTGGGTGCCATTTGAAGGGGGGGTGGTGGCCAATGAGGGGTTTCTATTGGCCATCACCGTTTCCAATGCCAGCTGTGAGAGATCATTCAGCAATTTAGTACTAATTGTCATAGGCGCTATTTTCTATAGATACGCTGCTGCTGTGGGGTTGCTGTCTGGTAAAAGGAGGTTTATTTAGACAAAGAGGAAGGTGAGGGTAGAGGAGGAAGGCAAGACCAACCTCTGCTCTCTTTCTCCTCGTGTTCACCCACCACCTCATCTCTGGTTAGGGCTGTGGCCCTGGGGAAGGGAGTGGGCAAGATGCTGAAAAGACACTCATCCAAGGTGGCAGAGGGGAACCTTTCGATGTGAACCCGGGAGACTGGTGTTCAGGGGAGTGAAGGACCTGCTCAAAAGCTTTGAGGGCCTTTTAATTAGAATTATGAGAGGCCTCCATCTCTGAGTGTCTCTCCTCGCCGAGATCCCCTGGGGAAGAAAGGGGTGGAGAGGAGAAGGTTACAGCTGTCTAGAGAAGTTCCCCAATCCTCGTGCCTATGCCATTTGCCTGGGCGCTGTTTTTGCCTCTTGCCCTTTGCCTTTCCCAGAACAGAGATCCCCAGGACCAGAGCTGTGAGGCAGGAGAAGAGGTAGGGGTGGCATGCCTGTTGGCCAATGTTGGATGTTGGATGCTGGATGTCTGTGTAGAGGGGATGCTGGGTGGCAAGGGGCCTGAGAACAGGCTGCCATATACTTCTTAGCTTTGCCACTTACCAGCTGTGTAAACCTGGGCATGTCCTTTTAGCCTCTGAGCCTCGGTATCAGAATCTGCAAAATGGGACAGTAAAGTTCATCATCCAGAATCGTTTTAAGAATGAAATATGATGTATCTGAGGCATCTAGCACAGGGTCTGGCAGAGTCCAGTCTTCAGCGTTGACACACGCTGGCCTAGATGATGTCAAGCTGGCAGAGGTGTTAGGCCAGAGGTAGGCCTTGGAGACGTCTGTGAGCAGGTGAATGGGCTACTAGGTAAGGCCATCGGCCCTTGGGGGGTTTGCCAGAAGCAGCACTGCAGGGGGACCCCTGCCAGTGACTAAACAACACGGATTGAGGAGACGCTCTCCTTCCCAACCTGCTGGGGGAACGCTGAGTGCCTGGTCCCAAGTAGGTGCTCAAAAATACTGAGTTAAAGCAATACTAAGATTCAGAACAAAACCAACAAAACAAAAAAATCCCTCACACAGAGAATGGTTTTTATTGCAGCAAATTTGCAAGGGTCTTGGGAGAACAAAATCACATACAGAGCAATCAACCAAGTGGAAACCCAGACTGTTCATGAGTGAGATACCCCTTGGGGCTTCTGAAATCCCCGAGGTGGCAGATAGGTGCTTGGACCTAGCAATGTCTGGGTAGCGTTAATGCCATTCATACCCAAAGGCTGGTGAAGAAAGGGTTACACCACTGTTTTCTGGGTGAAGGAAAGAGTGGTTTGCCAACAGGAGAGATGGGAGGTAAGTGGAAGAAACTGAAGTTGTTTGTCAATGCTGATGAAAGCTTTACACCTTTATGAGTCAATCTTTATACCTTTTCCTTTCTCTTTCCTGCTAGTCTTACTGATGTACTAGCTCTAACATGCTCGTGTAGCTTTTGCAATTTAGGGTGCGTGGGCCCCCAATGAGGAAGGAATCAGGAGGCCTTCCAGCATCTAGAACTATGGGGATTATCTCTGAGAGAACCTTGGAAGTCCGGGCCATACAGGGTTAAGCTATTACCTCTTCCACTTTATCTTCTGATGCTTCTGCTCCTCACCAATATAAGATCAAAGACTGTAAATTATTCATTCACAGTTGAGTGGAACATATTTCAAAGTCAGGCCTGCTGGGCATCTCTTTCCAGAATTGCCAAGGGCAAAGGCCCACATTTTTGGGTACACCAGCTCCATTAAGTCACAGCCCTCCTTTAAGCCACAGCAGACCTGGAGGCTGCGCCTTGCCTGAGCTCCAGCCTTCCCCCCAGTCTGATTTCCTCCCTAACCGTTCCCTGTCTGGATTCCCCCACTCAACCTTACCCCAGACGAAACCAGTACCTGTGTTACCACCTCTGCCATGGCTTTGGGTTCCAGGGCTGCTGTTGCCCAGGACCTCTGGGGTGCCCTTTCCAGAGGGGAGAAGGGAATCTACATGTTTGAGAGGAACATGTAGGATTTGTCAACCACTGTATAAGTAAGAGTAGTAACGCCACCATAACAAACATTTGTCGAGTGCTCTGTACTGTCAGGCATTATTCTAAGCACTTTATGTGCAATGCCCCTACTAACTCCTACAACAACCCTATGAGTTCCCTGGTGCTGTCGAGTCCATTCCGACTCATAGCTACTCTACAGGACAGAGTAGAACGGCCCCACAGGGTTTCCAAGGAGCAGCTGGTGGATTCGAACTGCCAACCTTTTGGTTAGCAGCCATAGCTCTTAACCACTGGGCTGCCAGGGCTCCTACCCTATGAGATAGGCACTGTTTCTATTCTGATTTCACACGTGAGAAAACGGAGGCTCAGAGAAGTTAAGTGACTTGCCCAAGGCCACACAGTCTATAAGTAGTAGAACTGGGACTTGAATCCAACAGTCTGGGTGTTAGAGTCCGCAGAGTTTGCCCTCTTTTAAAATATACACTGTTTCATTTATCCCTACAATAACCCCTCGTACAGATGGGGTGCTAAGGTTTTGAGAAGATAAGCGACTCACCCCAGGTCATGCAGCTAGTGAGTGGCAGAGCCAGAATCTGAATCCAATACATTCTAACTCAGAAGTCCATGCTCTTTCTACCACAATTCCCTGAGACCAATGGACAAGACACCCTTATGATGGGAAGAATGGAAGGGACACACTCCCCAGTGAGCCTCAGTTCTGGGTGCTGTGTGGTTGGGTGGGGATGAGGATAGTAGGAAACTCTGGCTGATGGATCCAGGGTCTTTGGAATTTCCTGAGAATGAATTTCAGTGTATGTGCCTGTGATATGGATTAAACCTAATACCACCACCGTTTAAAGATTCAGAACTGACAAAGGAGAAAAATATAAAAACTTCCTATCTCAGGCGTAGCTTACTATTGAGAGCTTATCTCCAAGAGGCAGAATAAGCATAACACACAGCATCCATGTGTGGCTGATTAACTTTATTGTAAGTTTTATTTGATTACAACATGAAAGGCTGTTCATGACTTAAGGCGCAGCTGTAAGAATGCTTGCTCACGACCGAAAAATAGAAGTGGAAGGACCATTAGGGCTCAGGAGCATCAGATAATGAAGTTGGTACTTTAAGAGCATGTTCATAAACACAGCCTGTTTGTGCAGCCCATTCCAGTGTGCAAAGCCACTCTGCCCATTGTTTTAATGGGTCATCACAGAAATTGGGTGCTTTCTTTTCCATTTGGCAATGGTAAATATTTGTAGCCATTCACAGGGGGTGGAGAGGAAGGATGGAAAGAGTGTTTGGTTTATCTAAAAACTATGTGGTTTTGGGGTGTTGTTGTTAGGTGCTGTGGAATCGGTTCTGATTCATAGCAACCCATGTAAAACAGAATGAAACACCGCCCGGTCCTGTGCCATCCTCACAATTGTTGCTGTGTTTGAGCCCACTGCTGTAGCCACTGAGTCAATCCATCTCATTGAGGGTCTTCCTCTTTTTCTCTGACTCTACTTTACCAAGCATGCTGTCCTCCTTCAGAGACTGGCCCCTCCTTATAACATGTCCAAAGTACATGAGATGATGTCTTGCCAACCTCACTTCTAAGAAGGATTCTGGCTGTGCTTCTTCCAAGACAGATTTGTTCATTCTTCTGGCAGTCCATGGTATATTCAAATATTCTTCACTAACACTATAATTCAAAGGCATCAATTCTTCACTCTTCCTTATCCATTGTCCAGCTTTCCCATGAATACTAGGTGATTGAAAATACCATGGCTTAGGTCAGGGGTACTTTAGTCCTCAGAGTGACATCTTTGCTATTCAACACTTTAAAGGGGTCTTTTGCAGCAGATTTGTCCAATGCTATGTGTCATTTGATTTCTTGATTCCTGCTTCCACGGACGTTGATTGTGGATCCAAGCAAAATGAAATCCTTGACAATTTCAATATATTATCCGTTTATCATGATGTTGCTTATTAGTCCAGTTGTGACAGTTTTTGTTTTCTTTATGTTGACGTGCAATCCATACTGAAGACTGTAGTTTTTGATTGTCATCAGTAAGTGCTTCAAGTCCTCTTCACTTTCAGCAAGAAAGGTTGTGTCATGCGCGTAATGCAGGTTGTCAATGAGTCTTTCTCTAAGGCTGATGCCCCGTTCCTCTTCATATAGTCCAGCTTCTCGGATTATTTGCTCAGCATACAGATTGAATAAGTATGGTGAAAGGATACAACCCTGATGTGCACCTTTCCAGATATTAAACCACACAGTATCCTCTTGTTCTGTTCTAAAGACTGCCTCTTGGTCTATTTACAAGTTCTGCATGAGCACAATTAAGTGTCTGGAATTCCCATTCCTTGTAATGTCATCCATAATTTGTTATGATCCACACAGTTGAATGTCTTTGCATAGTCAATAAACACAGGTAAACATCTTCCTGGTATTCTCTACTTTCAGCCAAGATCTATATGTTATAGCAATGATACCCCTTGTTTCATGTCCTCCTCTAAATCCGGCTTGAATTTCTGGCAGTTCCCTGTCCATGTACTGCTGCAACTGCTTTTCAATTATCTTCAGCAAAATTTTACTTGTGTGTGACATAAAGCGACATTGTCCAATAATTTCTGCATTCTGTTGGGTCACCTTTCTTTGGAATTGGCACAAATATGGATCTCTTCCAGTCATTGGCCAGGTAGCTCTCTTCCAAATTTCTTAGCATAGTCGAGTGAGCACCTCCAACATTGCATCTGTTTGTTGAAACATCTCAGTTGGTATTCCATCAGTTCCTGGAGCCTTGTTTTTTGTCAATGCCTTCAGTACCAGGTTCCTGATCATGTGCTACCTCCTGAAATGGCTGTACATTGACCAATTCTTTTTGGTACAGTAACTCCATGTATTCCTCCTATCTTCTTTTGATGCTTCCAGCGTCATTCAATATTTTCCCCATAGAATCCTTCATTATTGCAACTCGAGGCTTGAATTTTTTCTTCAGATCATTCATCTTGATAAATGCCAAGTGTGTTCTTCTCTTTTGGTTGTCTAACTCTAGGTCTTTTCACGTTTAATTATAATACTTTGTCTTCTCAAGCCACCCTTTGAAATCTTCTGTTCAGCTCTTTGACTTCTTCATTTCTTCCTTCCGCTTTAGCTACTCTGCATTCAAGAACAAGTTTCAGAGTCTCTTCTGACATCTATTTTGGTCTTTCTTCTCTGTCTTTTTAATGACCTCTTGCTTTCTTCATGTATGATGTCCTTGATGTCGTCCTACAACTTCTCTGGTGTTTGCTTATTAGTGTTCAATGCATCAAATCTATTCTTGAGATGGTCTCTAAATTCAGGTGGGATATACTCAGGGTTGTACTTTGGATCTTGTGGACTTGTTTTCATTTTCTTCAGCTTCAACTTGAACTTGCATATGGACAATTGATGGTCTGGCCTTGTTCTGACTGATGATATTGAGCTTCTTCATAGTCCCTTTCCACAGATGTAGTCGATTTGATTCCTGTGTATTCCATCTGGTGAGGTCCACGTGTACAGTCACTGTTTATGTTGTTGAAAAAAGGTATTTCCAATGAATAGGTTGTTGGTCTTAAAAATTCTATCATGTGATCTGCAGCATTGTTCCTATCACCGAAGGCATATTTTCCAACTACTAATCCTTCTTTGTTTCCAACTTTCACATTCCAATCACCAGTAATTATCAGTGCGTCCTGATTCATGTTTGATCAATTTCAGACTGCAGAAGGTGGAAAAATCTTCAATTTCTTCATCTTTGGCCTTAGCGATTGGTGCATGATTTTGAATAATAGTCGTATTAACTGGTTTTCCTTATAGGCGTATGGATATTATCCTACCCCTGACGGCATTGTACTTCAGCATAGATCTTGAAATGTTCTTTTTGACAATGAATGTGATGCCATTCCTCTTCAATTTGTCACTCCCAGCATGGTAAACTTTATGACTGTCTGATTCAAAATGGCCAATATAAGTCCATTTCAGCTCACTAATGTCTAGGATATTGATCTTCAAGTGTTCTCTTTCATTGTTGACAACTTCTAATTTTCCTGGATTCATACTTTGTACATTCCACGTTCTGATTATTAATGGATGTTTGCAGCTCTTTCTTCTCACTTTGAGTCGTGTTATATCATCAGATGAAGGTCCTGAAAGCATCACTCCATCCACCTCATTAAGGTCGACTCTTCTTTGAGGAGGCAGCTCTTTCCTGGTTGTAGTTTGAGTGACTTTCAACCTGAAGGGCTCATCTTCCGGCACTATATTAGACAATGTTCTGCTGCTATCCGTAAGGTTTTCACTGGCCACTTGTTTTAGCAGTAGATAGCCAGGTCCTTTCTCCCAGTCTGTCTTAGTTGGAAGCTCCACTGGAACCAATCCACCATGGGTGGCACTGCTGGTATTTGAAATACCGGTGGCAGAGTTTGCAGCATCACAGCAACATGCAAGCCACCATAGTATGACAAAATGACAGACAAGTGGTGACTTTATCAAGTAGGGAAAATTATTAACCTCACTTAACAGATGATGAAAGTGAGGCTTGGTGAGGTCGAGTGAGCTGCCCCTGGTAGCACAGTTAGTAAGGGAAGAAGCTAAGATGTGAAGTGAGGCAGTCCAATTCTGGACTTTCTTGCTAGGTTGTTCTGTAGGACAGCAAATTTCAATGACCCTGACTTCTGCCCCTAAGCCAGTGGGCAGTTGGGATGAAGTGCCCTTTGGCACCAGGTGAGAGCTATGCTGGCCTGTGCTTCACTGGAGCCTCCAGGGGGAAGCAAATAGTACAGGGTCTGGAGGGAGAAAGTCTGGCTTGTCCTAGCCTCAGTCTTTCCAGACTTTGTGTTCTTGGGCAAGTCACTTAATGTCTCTAAGATAATGTCACTCATTTCTAATCTAGGATAATGTCTTCCTGACCCACCTCACAGAGTGATTGTGGGATAATTCTTTGTCAGCTGTGAGGTGCTGGTCAATTACTCATGGATAGGAGGCTATGGTGACATAGGCTTAGACCAGTTGGGGGAGCAGGTGGCCTGAGACCTGTGGCCCAGCCTTGGGGCCTTTGCACATGCTGTTCCCTCCGCTGGAAATTCCCTTCCCTCTGCTCTTCCAATGATTAAGTGTCTTTAAACCTTCAGTTGTCAGCTTAAATGCCCTCTTCTCAGGGAGATGCACCTCCTCCCACCTACCCTTGGTAGACTGGCCTGAGCCTCCCACCTCTGCCAGCACTGGGGGCTTTCCCTGGCTCCTCCACTTAATCCCAACCTCCCTACAAGGCCCAGACCTACCCATGTATGAATCATTCAGATAGAGGCCAAGGGCTCATTACCGGGATAAACAAGAGCTGTCTGGCAGGAGCAGAGAGAGAGATGGGGTGGCATTTACTGTCAGGCAGTAATTTCCCACGGTAATTACCCACACTCACATGCACAGGGTGTGTGTATGTGTTGGGGGAGGGGTGTAGTTTATCACCATTCCCTCCCAGGGTCTAATCTAGCCAGTGTCACACCAGAATCTAAACAGAGCCCTAGCCTTCCCTCACTTGGTGGGCAGGGTGGGGTTGGTGACAGAGGCAGGAGGCTGCCGGCTTGCTCTTTGTCGATTGATGTTTTCGATTAAAAAAAAAAAAAAAGGCAACAGTACCTCAGTGAGGTTTCATGAGAAATGGTGGGAGCGGCAGGGTCGAGGGGAGCTGATTATGTAGATGTGTTTAAACTCTCAGCTGGGGACGGATGGCTTCCATAAACATGCTGGGGGCCATGACCCCCACCGCATTTGCTGGCTCAGATGCAGCTGGGGGCTATTTTTCTCGTTCCTGGTGGAAGGAAGAGGATGAGCAGGGGCTGAGAAGGAGGGGCTACCTGTCAGGTGGGGGCCGTGGGATGGGGGAGAATTGTGAGTGGAGCCCGTTCTCTCCTGGAGCGCACGCAGGTCCAGTCCCCACAGGGCTCTGTCTTTCAGCACACTTGTTTGGACAGATTCTAGCCCCGCCTCCACTACAGACCTGCTGTCCCACCCTAGGCGGTCATCGCCTTTCTGCACGTGGGTTTTCAGTCTGTAAAATCAGGTGAACCTGAAGTTTCCGTCCAGCCTGAATGCTCTGTGGATTAATGATCCTGGATTCAAAGAAAGGTGAGGGAACTTTCCATTGCTCCAGGAACAGACTGTGTGGCCCTGACTACCTCCTTTTCCTCCTCTATTTCCACCTCATTTGCTGGTGACTGGAGAGGCCTCCCTAGTACTGGCCAGTGCTCTCCCTTGCTGTTTGCCATACGTTTCCTGCCATGTCCCTGAAGTTTCTCCCCTATCCAGCAGCCGGAACACCACCACCCCTTTTTGGAGCCCCCACGGTCACATGTTTCAGCCCCGGCAGCTTCCTCTGGGGGCCGAGTGGGACCTCTGCTTGGTTTGCTAAGCCATTGAAAATTTCATGGATAATTCAGGAACACAAATCAAACAGGAGGTTGGAAGCTCTGGATTTATGAAGAAAAATGAGTCAAACTTGGCAATTTATGAGCAGTTCATAATAGCAGCACAGAGGGAGCAGAAAGGGCAGAGGACTGATCTGAAGGGCTGGGGACACAGTTGGGGGAGGCAGAATTGGGAGCTGGGCTGGAGACAGTGGAAGGTGTCCTGGGCCTTAGCACCCAGACCAGTAGCTCTGTGGGAAGTTGTCTGTGCCCTGGACAAATGGGGCAAGTGGAGTCCACTGAGGGCCAGGGACTCTCCTCAGGCATTAGAGGGTGGACCAGTCTAGAAATCCTAATTAGGTCTCCCTGTGGACTAGGGCCTTGGCTAGGTATTGAGGAGAAGGGAGGTGAAGGCAGAGGGAAGGGGCACATTCTCCAGCCTTGGGGAGTGCCAGGCCAGAATCTAGAGGCTTGGCTGGTCTTCCACAGCACTGCTTCTGACAGGCAAACACAGCCTTTCTTCAAGGAGCTCGAGTTTGGTGTGTGGTATGTGGTGTGTGATGTGTGTGTGTGTGTATGTGTGTGTGTGTGTGTATGAGAGAAAGACACCTGCAGTGTCTCCAGGGGGCACTCTCAGTCTGAGGGTGGTAAGAAACTCCACATAGATCCAACCCCAGGAGCCCAGAGATATATCCCAAAGGCCATACCCAAGGGGAAGGCCACAAACATTTGTGAGTCCCTGTAGCGGTGGGGTTGGAAACCTTGGTGGTGTAGTGGTTAAGAGTTCGGCTGCTAACCAAAAGGTTAGCAGTTCGAATCCACCAGGCTTTCCTTGGAAACTCTATGGGGCAGTTCTACTCAGTCCTATAGGGTCACTATGAGTCAGAACCAACTTGACGGCAGTGGGTTTGGGTTTTTGGGTGGGGGTAGGGTGGGAATCTGTTTGGCTTTGCTACCATGGCTAGCCAGGAAATTGGCCTTACCTCCTCCCCAGCACAGACCCTCCCAAGATAGTCTACCCTCTGTCCAGTTTCCTCTGCTTGGGGTGGACCCTGAGGAGAGCGTTCTCATGTACGTGGCCTAATAGAAATGGCCACGTCTGAGGATTAGGAACTGAGAGACCTGGGCCGAGCCCCAAGAAGACATCGTCAGGGTGACATTGAACAAGTCACAACACCTCTTAGGATCTCAATTTCCTCATCTGAGAAATGGGAATAGCATTCCTTTCTGCCAGCCCTCCTCATAATGCTGTAGTATGGATGAAATAAAATCATGAATGAATATGTGCTTGGCAATGTTTTGTTCTGTTATATACAAGGTTGCATGAGTTGAAGCTGACTTGATGGCAACAACAACATCCTCTAAGGTGCTGTGTGGATTCTTCTTTTATTAATTTTCCATGGGAAGCTATCTTAATCATTGCTCCTTTCTGGGTCTTCAACTCCCCATGTCTGAAATGCAGAGGTTAGACCAAGTCAACCCTCAGTCCCCTTCCAACCTGAACAACATCTGATCCTATGACTATTTTGGTATCTCAGTTCTCAATTAACATGTGCCCAGTTGAGGGTGGGGCTTCTAGGGTCCAGGGCTTAGAGAAGGCAGGACTCTGCTCAGACAGCCATTTAACAAAATGATTTCTAGTAACAGGGCCTTGCTGCATTCTCTTCTTTTAATCTCTTCTAGAATCCTTCTGAAGGTACAGCTGGTGTAGCCTTTCTGATAACTAAGTGCAGATGGGTGGGGCTGTCCCTTAGACTGCATTAGAGACATTGTCCTGGAACTCAAGTCATTCAAAGCAAAACATTTCCATTTTAAGAACTGAAGGATATGGAATGTCAAGGGACTTAAAGACTCCTGAGGTAGGAGTGAGGATGCACCATTGACTTGAGAAGAATTATTTAGAGTCAACAAATAATTATTGAGCTCATACTATGATGCAGTTCCAGGAAGTTTCAAATTCATTGTTTAATTTGATTCCATAATAAGTGCAGGAGGAAGGCGGTGTTATTCCCTTTTGGCAGATGGGGAAATAGAAGCTCAGAGGAGTAAAGGAACTGTCCAAAATGACACAGCTGAGAGTGGTGGAACTGGGACCCAAACAAACACAGCCATCTCTGACCTCAGAGTTGAAGCTTTCCCTGCAAACTGATTCTCGATTTCGGGCCCACTTTTGTGTCAGTGGCAAAGTGGTTAAGAGCTTGGCTACTAACCAAAAGGTCGGCAGTTTGAATCCGCCGGCTGCTCCTTGTAAACTCTATGGGTCAGTTCTACTCTGTCCTATAGGGTCACTATGAGTTGGAATCGACTCAGTGGCAACGGGTTTGGTTTTTTCGTGTGTGTGTCCAATGAAGCTACAATGTATGAGGAAGACACCACACCCTTTGGTGGGCAGCAGTTGAAATCTCAGTTCAGTTCTTTCATCTTAGCTGCGCTGTTTGGAGTCTTCCCTGTTCATGTATGCTCAGGGACCAGCCAGAGATGTGGGCAGAAGTTTATACGTAGAATCTGTATTAGTTTCCTAGGGCTGTTGGAACAAAGTACCACACATTGGGAGGCTTATAAGAACAGAAATTCATTGTCCTGCAGTTCTGGAGCCTAGGAATCTGAATTCAGGGTGTTGCAAGGCTATGCCGTCTCCTAAGCCTCTAGGGGAAGACCCTTTCTTGCCTCTCCCAGCTTCTTGCAACCCAGGCATTCGTTGGCTTGAAGTTGCAGCATAACTCTGCAATCACATGGCTGTCTTCCCTCTGTCTGTCTCTGTGTCTCTTCTCCTCTTTATAAGGGCTCCACTCAGATGGGACTCTACTCTACTCCTATATGGTCTCATGTTAACTTAAATGATAACATTTTCAAAGACCCTATTTCCAAGCAAGGTCATGTTCGCAGGTAGCAGGAGTTGGGACTTCAACATATCTTTTTTTGGGGCACCATTCAATCCATGGAGCCCTGGTGGCATAGTGGTTAAGAGCTCGGCTGCTAACCAAAAGGTCGGCAGTTCAAATCCACCAGCTGCTCCATGGAAACCCTATGGGGCAGTTCTACTCTGTCCTTATAAAATCCACCAGCTGCTCCTTGGCTTATATGGTCGCTATGAGTGGGAACCAACTCGATGGCACCTAACAACAACATTCAATCCGTAACGTTTTTTGCGGCTCTCTCATTGCTGGGATTTCTGCCATCAATTCCCAGCTGCTGTATTGACTCACATTCCCTCTCATTCTTCAAGACATTAAGACTGTAGGTTTCCTATAGAAGTTTAGCTACCCTGTGTGACTCAGGACCATAAACATGAATTACATCCATAGCTGTTCTTCCAAGTGTCAGTTCCCCTCCAGTTTCACTAGTGCCTTCAGACATTTTTTATATTTTGCTCAGAGTTTATAGGTGTTATTTGTGGGAGGACAGATCTAATAGGAGCTACTTCACCATTACTGGAAGCTTTGTTCCACTTTTGAGCAGGTGATTTCTCCTATGGCTCACTAGGCAGGATCTGTTCTGAAAGCTGTATCAGGCCCAACAGAGTCTCTAGGAATCTGGTCTTCAGCCCCTGAGAGTAGGTATTTATGTCAAGATAAGGATGTATCGTAACTGGCTCCTGGATGTGTTGTGAAACCATATTCATGACAACCTTCCGGGCAGCTTTGCTCCTACATGTGTTTCCTTCAATATCACCTTCCTGGAAAGGAGTGTTTCCAGACAGCAAGGGGCATCCAACCTCAGGCCACTCTTCCAGGTGCCGTCATGCATGGATGTAAAGAGGAGGGCTCTGTCCCCCTCTCAAGCACACCTTTGACAAAGTCTCTGTTGAGAGGAGAAGAGGCGTCAGGAGGGAGAAGGAGGCGGATTCCCCACCTCGCCCTTGCCGTCCAAGTGTATGTCTCTTTAAATGGTGCCTTGGGGAGTTTGTCAGATGGCCACCATCTGTTCAGGCTCCCCCAGACACCGTTGGAGCTTCAGGTGTGTGCCAAGGGCTGGGGAAAATTGGCTCTTCCCTGAAGTTCCTTTTCTTCTTCATTGGAGATATCAGAGAGACCAGAGCATGATGGCAAGACCCGTGTGCTTTTTAAAATGCTCCAGCTTTGTAAAGAGGTTGTTTTTCTCCCCCTCTTCTTCTTTAAAAAATCTCTTGTGTGTCAGAGAGATGCAGTCAGCAGAGAAACGTCCCTTTGATGGCAGAGAATTATTGTTTTAAAGGCTTTATTTAAGCCTTTCTTAACAAAACTCAAACACCTGGCTTGTGGTGCCTGTGTGCCAACTTTCAGCTTGAAGGGAATGCGTGGAGATGGCAGGCTCCCAGGCCTGAGCGGGAGGAGGCAAAGCCTGGCTGGCCAGCCTTGGCTGCTGTGGCCACTGTCTGCGCTGTGCCTCCTTGCTGGGGCTCCATGGGCAGAAGCAGAGGAAGAAAACCACTTTCTTGAATATGTCTTTATGACAAGGATATTTTCCCAAACTGAATGTGTCCATGCTCTCCTTTCAGGGCTTAAAATCTGAAGTAGAGTCAGAATTTGAGCATAAAAGAAGCTGGGCTGTGGGGGAAATGGAAGAAGTGTTGTGTTTATCTAACACATATTCTAGGCCAGGTCTTTTCACATGCATTGCTAGGTTCAATCCTTGCAACAACTCCATGAGGTAGGCATGAACACCCTTTTATTCTAGATAAGAGAACCGACAACTTGTCCAAGTTTACCCCAATGGCAAATGGTACAGTCAAGATTCAGTCTCAAGGCTGCTGCCTCCAGAGCCTAGGCTTTCTCCATTACGTCTGGCTGCCTCTCTCGAATGAGCACTGAAACCTGGCTACAGAAAGCAACACGCTATCTTCCTCTTCCAAAATGAATGGGACTATTCCCTGGCTGGGAGAGGGAGCGGGAATGGGCTCTCATTACAAGTGGTTTCTTGGGTTCCCTTCCTCTTCTGATGATGCTAAGGGGACATGACCAGTTCCAGGCTGGAATTCTGGCCTTGCCAACCAAGAGTTGTGTGATGGTGAGCAAGTTAATGAACTTCTCCAAGCCTTAGACTTCTCAGGTGGGGATAAGACTACCCACTGAAAGGATTGTGAGAAGAAATGCATGTAAAAGCCCATGATTCTGTGCCTGGCACAGAGAAATGATCAGCAAGTGCTGGTATCTCTTCTGCTCCTCTGCAGCTGTGACAGGTTCATGGCTCAGACCCAGAAGCAGGAGTAGGATGCAGAGACCCCCAGGACAGCAAGAGAGGCTAGGATGGGGGGCTTGCTCACAGCACAGCTCCAGCTGTGTTAATTGATTGGTTAGAGGAGGCCAGGGTTCAACTCCATGAGGGGGACTAGGTGAGAGAGTGGGGGCTCAATGCGGAGGCCTTTCTGTGTGTCTTTCTTACCTGGTAGGGCCCTTGAGCCTGAAGTCTTCCTGTGGGAAAGGTTCCTGGGGAACCATCACGTTCAGCCCTCACATTTTATTTTATAGGCAGGGAAACTGAGGCCAGAGAAGGAAAACTTGACCAAGGCTACCCAGCAAGCTGGAGCTCGGCCTCAAATCTTCAACCTCTGAAGCCAGTGTTGGGTGGTGGAGGGCGAACCTGGAGTGGCCCAGCATGAAGGCACCAGAGCTTTATTTCCTCCAGAAACTTTGCATCTCCTGTGGCCCAGCAGCCCTTACCAGAGCCAGCCTAGGGGCAAAGAGTGCCCAGTGTGGCTGCCGCTCCTGCTGATGTGGCTCTGATCTGTCTGTGATCATCTATCTGTTTGTCACCCTGGGATCACTGTGTGGGTGGAATCTGCCCATTAGTATTTCACAGCTAGGATCTCAGCATTGCCAGGCAATTAGGATGCCCAAGGTCTGATTCTCTTGCCACTGTCTCTAAATGTACTCAGGAAAGCTTTCTCCCCTTTTCTTGAGCCTCAGTTTTTCCAGCTGTAAGATGGAGGTAAAGGACCTGTCTTGGCAGATAAGAGATTTGGAGAAATTCCTAACTGACGCTTTGGAGGCCCTAGAAGTTAAAACAGAGTATCCCTGTCAGGGGTTGGTCATTGGGTCTCTTTTCTCCCCTACTCTCCTCAGTGAGTGCTTCTCCCTTCCTTCCCCTCCTTCTTCCCTTCAGGATACTTGCTGAGCATCTGAGAGGCATGGTACAGTGGCAAAGCCAGGGCTGGAAAGTGAGAATGGGCAACAGAATAGAAAGGGAAAAGGTGAATACAGCGGTCCCCCAGTATATGCGGGGGATTTGTTCCAGGACCCAGTGGATACCAAAATCCACAGATGCTCAAGTCCCTTATATGAAATGGCATAGTATTTTCTTTCTTTCTTTTTTTGAACATAACACAGGGATGGACAGTGTTTTGCTTTGAAGTGGGATAGTGATGGTGGGCCAGGTTCGGGCTGACGCGGGAGGCGCTGGATCAAAGTAAGGCACTTTTAAGGACAGCCGCATCGGGGGCCCCCCTGCCACTGGCTGCCCTCCCAGCCGATGGTCCTTCAGGTAGGAGGTCCTTGGTGACTTTGGATACCCACACATACACGGTGCAGACAGTGCTAGGTCCTGGGCCTGTTAACTTTGCTCTCTCCTTCTGACCAAGACCTCGGCTGCAAACATGCTCCGCCAGATCCTAACTCAGGCGATCCCATTCCTGGCGTCCTCACTTGTCCAAATTGTGTCGGGGTGTGGCTGCCTCCACTACCCTGGGAGCTTCTTTCTTCACAGCCACATCTCATTCCTCCACTGAACCCTGTCTGCCCTGTGCTGCCCTCCGGGTTGCCCCTGGAGCTTGAGCTATTTCCGAATATTTTCAGTCCACCGTTGGTTGAATCCATGGGTGTGGAACCAGGGATACGGAGGACTGAGTGTATACTTTGAGAATTTCCAGGGCTTCCAATGTTCTGTCTCAACCCCTGCCAAGGATTTGCATTTCTACCAAGTTCCCAGGAAGTTATACATAAGAATCACCTGGGGGATCTTGTTAAAATGTAGATTCTGATTCAGTATATTTGGGGTGGAAATTCAAATTCTCAGCAGGACTTTGAACTTGAACCCACCAGTTCTAAGCCCTGAGAATTCCTTCGGATTCCCAGGAACTGGGGAGGAACAGGAGAGAACAGAAAGAAACTGAAGAAAAGATGAAGGTGGTCAGTCACCAGATCAGAATCAAACCCGAGCAGAAGCTGGAGGAGGAGTGCTTAAGGTGTGTTGGGTCTGCACTGTGCCCAGAGCCAGGCTGAGCCTGGGGAGACGCCAGCCAGGGACTGGGAATTCTGCATCCTTTTCCATAGAAACAGGACATCTGGGAGTCCCTTTGTCGAGGTTTATCCCCAAGGGACCAACATAGCAGCCACTGCTGCTGGCATTGCAGGCTGAAATCCTTTCTGGAGGTTGCAGAGTCTGTGTCCAGAGCCTGGGGGAGGGGACCTGTCCTACTGACCTTTAGGCAAGGCAGGGGGCATCACCATGGTCTTGAGCTCAAGGCAGCCTCTCCCACGTGGGGCTGCTCATGAGTTCTTCCAGCACCTGCTTCACTCTGCCCCTGACGCTCTGTTCCTAGTGGTGAGTTGGTTGGGGAATTGTCTCTCCCTGAGGACTATGAGTGTCTCAAAGACAAGGACTCAGTCATATTTACCTGGGTATCCCCAGCCCTTAGCCCATCTATGGCTGGTTAAAGTCAAGGCAGTGGCATTGTGGAAGACCAGAAAGAGTGAGGATGTTCAAGGCAATCAAATTTGAGTTAGAATCCATCCTACTTCTGCCACTTTCAAGCTGTGTGATTGTCATAGGTCAGGTTCCCCTGGGAGCAGATTCTTTGACAGGTATTTGTGTGCAGGGGGTTTGTTGGGGTGTGCTCTCAAGAAGAATACCTATAAGGCAGTGAGGGATGCAGGGCAGTGCAGAGGGAGAAGTTGAAACAAGCCTCAGCTGATCCCATGGGGATCTCTGGGACTAGAATGGGTTAGAATATTCCCAGATTGAGGCAAGGGGGCCAGACTTTGATTCTCCCTCATTGACCAGTCATTGGATGTGTGTTATCAGGGAAGGAGTGTAAGCTTGAGCAAGGAAGCTTTTGGCTGAGGGCAATTCCTGAGCCCTGAACAGTCAACAGATGTAGCCGCTGGGGGAGTGAGGGCCTTAGCCCTAAAGGAGAGACCTGGACAGCACATCACTGCATCCAGTACAGTGACCTTGAGTAAGATTCTTAGCTGAGCCTCAGTTTCCACAATTGTAAAATGGAGATAATTGATTAATTTGTTCAGTACCTCTTTCAGGTTCTGGGAAATATGGCTGCAAACAAAACAGCTCCTCCTAGAGCTTACATTCTAGCTGGAAAGGAGAGATGAATAGAGTCAGAGGGTGGTAAGTTCTGTGGGGAAAAATAAGACAGAGTAAAGAGATTGAGAGTGCTGAGTTGGGCAGTTTTCTATTTTACATAAGGAGGTCAAAGCAGAAACTTGAAGGAAGTGAAGGAGTGAGCCATGAGGCCATCTAGGTCAGGGTTTCTCAACCTCGACACTATTGACATTCTGGGCCAGATAATTTTTTATGGTAGGGACTGTCCTGTGCATTATAGAATGTTTAGCATCATCCCTTGCCTCTACCCACTAGATGCCAGTAGCACCTCCCAGTCATGACAATCAAAAATGTCTCCAGATATGACCAAATCTCATCTAGGGGGCAAAATTGTCTCCTGGTTGAGAACCACTGATCTAGGGGAAAAGAATTCCAGGCAGAGGGAACAGCAAAGGCAAAGTCCTTGAGGTGAGTGCATGCTTTGTACCTTCATGGAACAGCAAGGATGCCAGTGTGGCTGCAGTGGAGTGAGCTGGGAGGCAGGGGTGAGTCAGGGAATGGAGAGAAGGCAGAGGTAGGGGCAGATCTTGTAGGGCCTTGTAGGTCATTGTTAGGATTTTGGCTTTGACTCCAAGTGAGAAAGAAACCCTTGGAGAGTTTTGAGCAGAGAAATAATATGATCTGACTTATATTTGAAAAGGATCCCTCTGGCTACTCCCTCACAATGGTGATGGAGGATTAAAGATGATGGTTCTAACACATAACAGGTCCTCAATAAATGGTGCCTGTCATCCTCAAGAACAGGTGAGGTGCACCCTTGGTTTGCACTTGAGGTCATTGTGCAACCTGGCTATTGTTCCATCCCAGGAATATACAGCTGCATTTTTGTGACTCAGGCCTAGAAATGAAGATCTTAGAATGTTAGAGCTGGAAGCAGCCTTCAGGATAGTGGAGTCCAAACTGCTTGTTTTAGAGAAGAAAACTGAGCCTAGAGAGGTGAAGTGACTTGGGCAAAGTCACCTGGTGAGCTGGCAGCAGTGCTGGGGTTAATATCTGTAGAACTGCTTTTTGGGAAGGGAAGTCTTTGATGGTGACCTAATTTGTGCCTCTTTCTGTGAGTGGGTTTTTTTTTTTTTTAAATTAAAAAGAGAGATAAAATTGAAAGACAAGAAGAATGTGCTCAAGGCTGGATGGGGCTTTTGCAGAAATAAAGGATTTGACTGGAAAATTAGTGGTAAAATAGTAATAATCAAAAGATAGCTTTAGACCCTACCTTCCTAGGCAGGAAGCTGGATTGTTGAGTCAGCACCTAACAAGCACCTATTTCTGAAGCTGTGGAGCTACCCTTTTGTCTCATCATCAACAGGCAGAAGGCATGGTTGTTGTGAGACTTGCTTGCCGTCTTTTAGTTCTTAGGCTTGGGTAATATTTCTGTGATGGGTGAGTCACATTCTTAAATGGTGTATTGGTTTCTTAGGGCTACTGTAGCAAAGTACCACAAACTTGGTGACTTTAAAACAACAGAAATTTATTGTCTCATGGTTCTGGAAGCTAGAAGTTCAAATTCAGGGTGTCAGCAGGGCCGTGCTCTAGAGGAAGATCCTTTTTTTGGCTCTTTCTAGCTTCTCGTGGTTCCTGGCAATCACTGGCGTTTCTTCCTTGGCTTGTAGATACATCACTCCAATCTCTGCCTCTGTCATCACATGGCTGTCTTCCCTCTGTGTCTGTGTCTCTTTTTATAAAGACACACCACTCGTTTTGGAACAGGACTGACCCTACTCCAGTATGACCTCGTGCTAACTGATAACATCTTCGAAGACCTTATTTTCAAACAAGGTCACATACACAGATACGGGGGTTAGGACTTCAACATATATTTTTAGGGGACACAATTTAATCCATACCAGGTGGGAAAATAGAGGCAGAGTTAGCCTTGGGTTTGACCCCGTTGAGTGGATGATCATTGTAGTGTAGACAGAGCCAGGAATCTGGTCAAGTCATGAAATGTTTAGTGCCTTTATTTCCATATCTCTAGACCAGAGACAGTATTTTCTCCCCTTTCCAAAGCTATCCTGTAAAAAAAGAAAACACTTTTATCTTCCACAGTTTTTTAGCTCAGCACTTTGCATTAAGTAGGTACCTGGTACGTATTTGTAGAAGAGATGAATATTTATTGATAAAAATGAGATGATGTATGGGAAGTATTAAACTGGTGCATGAAGTACTTTGTCACAATCTCTTACAACTATTGAGGGAGCTCCTGGTCTCTGGTGATTTGATGGGTCATAGGCTGAGAGGTTCATTTTATCCATCCACCTGCCTCCAGGGCATACTATGTAGGGACATTCCAGGAGGGAGAGTTTCTCTTCTGTGCCTTGGGGTCCTTTGGGGCAGGCTTGCTGAGCAGTGGTTCAGGTATCTACATCTGGGACAAGGTAACACCATTTTACTGCCAGGGCCTGATGTGAGGGCCATTTCTGATCTTCATGGGCAAGGCAGACATTCTCCCAGGGCTCAGGGATCTTGGTAAGGAGCAGCCCAGGCATGGCCACAGGAGACATAGGCCCTGCTCATGGTGACTTCCCCAGGCTCTCAAAGGAAGCTTTGGAGTCTGCAGACATGGGTCTGAATCTTGGCTCTGTCAGTTACTATTATGATTATTATTTTCAAGGCCCATAAGCTTTACTTGAGGAGATGAACCAGTTAGCAATACAAAATTGGCACATAATTGAAGACTTGGTTGATGCCAAATATGTTGTTGTTAGGTGCTGTGGGGTCGATTCTGACTCCTATCAACCCCATGTGACAGAGCAGAACTGCCCCACAGGGTTTTGTCAGTTACTATTTTGTGTTCACAGGCAAGTTGCTAAATCTCTCTGCCTCAGTTTTTCTTATGTAAAATGGGGTTGTTATAACCAACAAAAATAAAAATAGATAAATTGGATTTTATCAAAATTAAAAATATTTACACTTTGAAGGACACTCTCAAGAAAGTGAAAAGACGACCTACTGAATGGGAGAAAATATCTTCAAAATTATATTCTGATAAGGGACTTGTATCTTAAATATATGATGTACTCTTACACCTCAATAGTAAAACAACAAATGGTCCAATTTAAAAAATGGGCAAAGGATCTGAATAGATATTTCTCCAAAGAAGATATACATAACGGCCAATAAGCACATGAAAAGATGGTCAACATCACTAATCATCAGGGAAATGCAAATCAAACCACAATGAAATACCTCTCCATATCCACTAGGATGGCTATAATTAAAAAGACAGATAATAACAAGTGTTGGTGAGCATATGGAGAAATTAGAACCTTCATACACTGCTGGTGGGAATGTAAAATGGGTCAGCCACTTTGGAAAATTGTCTAGCAGTTCCTCCAAAGGTTAAACTCGGAGTTACCATATGACCTAGCAATGACACTCCTAAATATATACCCCAAAGAAATAAAAACATATGTCCGCACAAAAACTTGTAGATGAATGTTCATAGAAGCATTATTCGTTATTAGCCAAAAGGTGGAAACAACCTAAATATCCATCAGTGGATGAATGGATAAACAGAATGTAGTGTATTCATGCAATGGAATATTATATCTCCATAAAAAATTGAAATACTGGTATATGCTACAACATGGATAAACCTCGAAAACATTATTCTAAGTGAAATAAGTCAGCCACGAAGACGTTAGATCACATTTTGTAAGATTCCATTTATATAAAAAATCCAGAATAGGTAACTGTACAGAGATAGAAAGTAGATTAGTGGTTGCCTAGGACTTGGGGGACGGGCTGCGAAGTTGGGGGGTTGGGTAGCTGGAGGTGATAGCTAAAGGGTATGGGGCTTCTTTTTGGGGTGATGAAAATATTCTAAAATTGATTGTGGTGATGGTTGCACAGCTCTGTGAATATATAAAAAGAACTATTGAATTGTATAGTTTAATGGGTAAATTGTACAGTATATGAGTTACATCTTAACAAACCTGTTACCAAAAAATGGGTTATTAATCTAATCGCTTCTACTTCTCAGTTTTGTTGTGAGGATGAGATAAAGCACAGCATCTAGTATGTGGTAAGCTCTTAGTAAATGCTAGTGATTTTATTATTAACATAACTGATGCATTTGAATTATGGTGTTGGCAAAGAATATTGAATATACCATGGACTGCCAGAAGAACGAACAAATCTGTCTTGAAAGAAGGATAGCCAGAGTGCTCCTTAGAGGTGAGGATGACAAGACTTCGTTTCATGTAATTTGGACATGTTATTAGGAGGGACCGGTCTCTGGAGAAGGTCATTGTGCTTGGTAAAGTAGAGGGTCAGCGAAAGAGAGGAAGACCTTCAATGAGACGGACTGACACAGTGGCTGCAACAATGGGCTCAAACACAGCAGCGATTGTGAGGACGGTGCAGGACCGGGCATTGTTTCATTCTGTTGTACATAGGGTCACTGTGAGTAGGAATCTACTTGATGACAGCTAATAATGACAACATTGAGCTGTTGTAGATCATATGAGATAAAGGGCAAAGTAGCTAGCACAGCTCCTGACACATGATTGGTAATTTCAATGTTAGTGCTCATCCCTTTCTTTATACAGGCAAATGTGGGAAGTGCAGGGAGATTCCAGGAGTCCCTAGGTGGCGCAGATGGTTAAGTGCTTGACTACTAGTCAGAAGGTTGGCGGTTTGAACCCACCCAGAGGTGCCTTGGAAGACAGGCCTACTGATCTGCTTCTGAAAGGTGACATCATTGAAGATTCTATGGATCAGTTCTACTCTGACACGTATGGGGTTGCCATGCGTCAGAGTCAACTTGGAGGGCAATTTACAACAACAGGGAGACTCCCTCTTGAATTCAAAACTCTGGTCAGCTCACCCTTTGGAAGGAATCATTGCAGCTCCAGCTTGGAGACAAACCCTGGGAAGCAGCCAGGGGAAAGTTTGGTTTTGGCCGCATAACAGAGTTTATTAAAGCCACAGTCCTGTATGTTTCTCTGGAGAAACTTAAAGGGACATTTGTGGTTCCAGCCCAGTCAACCTGTCTGTTTCACCTCTCCCTGTCGTCCTCACCACTCAGATAGGGACTCAGCAACTTCTCCTCTTTGTTCTGGGATTGCTCAGTAAGGAACTGAATTGTTGTCTTTATTAATGGGGCCCCCTGAGCATTTTCAATTTGAATCCTTCCCTGTAGCCTAAGTCTCTCCGCCCCACTTCTCTTTGTAGTGCAGATTAACTACTTGGAAGAATATTTTACATTATTTTGCTCCCAGGAGGGATGAGGAAGACAGGGCTGAGCTGAGGTTGTGATGGAATGCTTTGGTGCAAAGGTGCTAGTTTTACTGGTTTTAATTCTATTGTCTACCTCTCCTCCAGGACAGAGTTCTTGGGCTTGCCCTTCCTGTCACTCACCTTCCTTCTCCTCTGGGCTTTCTCCTCTCTATCCCATTCCTCAGTTCCAAATGGTAGATGTGGCTGTGGTGGGGAGGGAGTTGTGGGACGAGGGGGGTGGGGTAGCATTATGTTGATTCCTTTATTTCCCCAGTAAGAGAAAGAATTTCAAAGCTCTGGTTTAAGAGTGCGTGTGTGTGTGTGTGTGTGTGTGTGTGTGTGTGTGTGTGTGTGTGTGTGTGTGAGAGAGAGAGAGAGAGAGAGAGAGAGACAGAGAGACAGAGAGACAGACAGAGAGGAGAGAGAGAGGGAGGGAGAGAAGGGAAAAGAAGTAAAGGGAAGAGAAGGGAAGGGAGATCGAGTGTAGTGGACACTGTAGTGCTCTACCCAGATTCCCCATTCAGGACAGAGGCACTCAATCCCTCCCAGCTCCTGAGAGTGTTGACAGCTGATGGCTGTTTAGTTGCTCTTTGGGATTGCTTCAGACAAAGAGAGATACCTTATCCAAGGTCTAGTCCCCTCCCCAGGGGTGGTCTGCATCCAATGACTGCTCAGTGTAGGGGCTTTAAAGGTCTAGCTGCTTCCTCAGAGAGGGACAACTCTGAAGCACCGTCTCAGCTCCAAAATTACCCGTGGGATCAGTTGAGGCCTTTGATATGACTGCATCACAGTTCAACTCCTCCCTCCACCCAATTCTGCTTCCTTCACTCCTGAGAAAGAGAAAAGCAGCTCTTGACATCTAGGAGCCGGCCTGGTGTTGCTAGGACCTGGCCTAGCACTCACAGCTAGGCCTTGATGCTCTCCTGTTAAGTATAAACAATCTTTCAGAATACTGGACAAGGCCACTCAGTGACCATGATGACATGAGAGAAAAAAACAAGACCACTATGTAATCTTGTCTAAGCAAAGACAAAAATACGGTCATTATCCAAACCACCAAAACAGCAAACATCCCCCATCCTGGATAATAAGAGTGGTGTTGCTTCTTTACCAACTACAGTTTTAACCTTGCTTTAGTTTTCCCTCCTTCTAGGTAAAATTTGGGGCCTTAGTGGCACACTGGTTAAGCATTTGTCTGCAAACCAAAAGGCTGGCAGTTCGAACCCACCGGCTGCTCTTTGGAAACCCTATGGGGAAGTTCTTCTCTGTCCTATAGGGTCGCTGTGAGTCGGAATCAGCTCAATGGCAATGGGTTTAATGGGTTTTAGATAAGATTTACTAAGATACCCAATCATGGAATTACTCTTGCTTCCTAACAGAAAAGGAGGCCTTGTGGCACAGTGTGTAAGAAGTCGGCTGCTAACTGAAAGGTTGGTGGTTTGAACCTACCAGCCACTTTGTGGGAGAAAGATGTGTCAGTCTGCTTCTGTAAAGATTACAGCCTTGGAAACCCTATAGCCTTGTTCTACCGTGTCCTATAGAGTCACTATGAGTTGGAATCGATTCAATGGCAATGGGGATTCTAACAGAAGCAGTTTACAGCAAAGTCCCGCTTCCTTGAACCATCCACCCCAAATCACTTAACATGAGCCCAAATCCCACAATAAATTTTTGGTTACACCCTCTTGGAGTCCCTGGGTGGTACAAATGGTTAACATGCTCAGCTGATAACCGAAAGGTTGGAGGTTCAAGCCCATCCAGAGGCACCTCAGAAGAAAGGCCTAGCAATCTACTTCCAAAAAATCAGCCATTGAAAACCCTATGGAGCACAGTTCTACTCTGACACACATGGAGTTGCCATGAGTTGGAATTGACTTGACAGCAGCTAGTACTGGTTAACAACCTCTTACTGAGATACCCCCAAGTCCATGGTATGTGGTCTTCCTCCTTGCAACAAGCAATAAACTCAACCTGTTCAACTGCAAGGGTATTTCTTGAGGTCTTTGGCTGGAGGGTATTGACACTCTCCCATGGGTGCTGATCCAAGGAAACTCTCCAGTAAACTTCTCTGTCTCAAAGTCTACCTAAGTCAACTGAAGGAAGCTAGTGCCAGGCATAGTCCAAGGAGGCAGACTCTAAAGTGATCTTGGAACTGGAGGGCAGAAAAAGTTGAATATCAAGCACAGTCCATTATTCCAAGTTCAGGACCATGACTGAGAAGGAGCAGGATCTTGGGACTTGTGATGGGACCATTTGGGCCAATGCATTTGAAAATCATGAATCTTCAGATCCTCTGGACCCTTTGAGCCTACAGAAATGGCCTGCTCTTCCCTACTGTAGGCCAACAACCTTCCTCTTTTCATACTTGCTAGAAGATGATGCAGAGGCCTCTGCCTTGTCAGACAACATGTACAGTCCTCAGGATCTACCCCCACCTCTTTTCTCGGCCACCAGATCAGTAACTAGACTAAGTTAAAACATAATCTGGCTGGGGGAAGGGCTGCGTTTGCCATAAAAGGAAAGGAACTGCTTATACCCTAGTTGCTGCAGGACCCAGGCAACAAGTTCTGGCAGGAGCAAGATGATTATGTATAGGATTGAATCCTGAGGGTGCTGGTGCAAGAGGGATAGGGGCATTCATTCTCCTAGCTACTGAGAGTGTTGGTGGTTGATGGCCCTCTCAGCTGAGTCCTTCAATAAAGTCTCTGAGCCTGAGAGAGCTACTTTGTCCAAGTTCACAGCTCCTCCCTAGGGCAGCTGCACTAGACAATAGGGTGGAGAGGATAAAATCCCTTCCCCCTCTCCTCAAGGTGGGACAACCCTGAAGGGCCATTTCAAATCCAGAGCCCTCTTCGGGATCAGCTGAAGCTTTGTTGCAACTGCATCATAGTTCAACTCCTCCCTTTGCCCATTTCTACTTCCTCCACCTTCTCCTCAGGGGCTGATCCTAGGGATAAACTACCTGCATTTCAAGCTCTGGTTCAAAGTGTGTTTCCCTGGGCAATCTGACTTTGGATAAAGAGAAGGAATGAGAAGGAAAAAGACATGGAAAGCAGGAGTAATGGAAGAAGACAGAACCTCCATAGACATGGGTAGTCTCTGGAATTCCAACCAAGACCAGACTTTCAGCCCTCTACTTCAGTGCAGAAGGCTCTGCAGGGAATGAGAATGATTCACCAAGTGACATAAAACGGGAGCTAGCAATTTAACCCTTTAAAGAGAGTTGGCACATATATATTCCTGCTATATTTTCCACCCCCCGGATGGCATCATGGCGGATACTGGCGCAACTGCCTATAAAACAAGGAAGTTGGTCTGTGCTACATTTGAGTGTTGAGAGCCATTTGTATGAGGCAATGCTTCACGGAGGAGTGATTGTGTGAAACTTTTGTGTCTTTTGGCTTCTTTACAGCAAGATAAGGCTTGCAAATATGCTTACTATTTCCTTTTTGTTATTGGGAAGGTACAGTTACCAGCATCCAGAAATATTTAAGTAAATGAGTTATTTTTGGGGTGAAAATAGTTTGTGATGCACTTCCTGGGCCATGGTACCCATATGTACAGTGTGTGTGACGTGCTTCATGTAACATGGGACCAATATGGCCCACTTGTAATTGACACCCCATTTTAAAAAAAATAATGAAAAACTACCAACAATGATTCAGCATTCATTCCATTAGTGAAAAAACATGGCATCACCCAAAAATTCCAAAAAAAAAAAAAAAAAAAAAATCATCTATGAATAACCAGAAGGAGGGAAGAGCGATGGAACAGAAACAATCAGAAAACAAGATATATTAATACTTGGAAGTAAAAAATGCTATTGTTGAAATGGAGCCCTGATGGTGCAGTGGTTAAGAGCTCAGCTGCTATTCAAAAGATCAGCAGTTTGAATCCGCCAGCTGCTCCTTGGAAACCCTATGGGGCAGTTCAACTCTGTTCTATAGGGTCACTATGAGTCAGAATCGACTCAATGGCAACGAGTTTTGGCTTTGTATTGTTGAAATAAAATTGAGTATAAGGATTGGAAGGTAAATTTGAGGAAAATGCTCAGAAAGTAAAAGGGAAAGAGACAAGAAAAATGAGAGAAAAATAAAAGAGACCAAGAGGAACAATCCAGGAGGTCTTATATCCAAATAATAGGAATTTCAAAAGAGAAAAAGCAGAGGCATGAAGACTGTCAAGAAACAACACAAAGTAATTTCCTAAAGCTGAAAGACCTAATTCTACACCTTGAAAAGGCCTGTTGATACTGAGTCAATTCAGTATCCATCTGCAAAAGAAATGAACCTTAACTCTGACCTCATACCATATCCAAAAATTAATTCAAGATGAATCATAGACCTAACTGTGAAAAGTGAAAAAATAAAGTTTCTAGGAAAGAAAAAAAAGGGAGAATATTTTCATGCTTTTGAGAAAGGCAAAGATTTCTTAAACAGGAGCCAAAAAGCACTAACCATAAAAGAAAATATTGCTAAATTATACCCTATTCAAATTAAGAATGCCTCGTCAATAAGAGACAACATCAAGGGAGTGAAAAGGCAAGCCAATGACTGCGAGAAATACTTGCAACACATATACTCAACAAAGAACTTGTAGCTACAGTATATAAATAAATCCTACAAATCCATGAGTAAAAGACTTTTGCTTATAAAAATGAGCAAAATATTTGAATAGGCACTTAACAAAACAAGTCAATAAAAGAAGTACAAAAATGATCAATAAATGTAGTAAAAGATATTCAACATTATTAGTCATCAGGGAAATGCTAACTACAACCACAATAAAATACTACCACGCCCCTACAAGAGTGGCAAAAATAAAAGGTCTTAAAGTGGTGGTGAGGATGTGGAGCAAGTAGAACTCTCAAATATTGCTGGTGGGAGTTTAAATTTGTACAACTACTTTGGTCATTGTTTGGCAGCATCTACGAAATTTAAATATATGCCTATCCTGTGATCCAATAATTCTATCTCTAGGTATAAACTCAAAGGAAATAAGATATAGACTTATTTTCACCAAAAGACACGTACAAGAATGTTGAAGAAACATTGTTCATAGCAGCTCAAAATGGGAGACAATTCCAAATGTCCATCAACATTTATGTGTTTTATATAAATTATATACATGTAAATAAATTGTGGTATACGCACACAATAAAATAATATACAGCAGTAGAAAAGAACCAACAACTTCTACACGGAACAACATGGGTGAATGTCAGAGACACATGGTTGAGCATAAAAGCCAGACACAAAAGGGTATATACTGTAAAAGTCCATTTATATGAAGCTTAAAAAAGGCAACAGTAATGTGTGGTGATTGAGGTCAGGGTAGTGGCTACTCTTAGAAGACTATCAACTAGGAGGAGCCGTGAGGGAAATCTGTTGGAACTGGAAATGTTTATATCTATGTAGTTTACTATATGTAAGTTAAAACTTAAAAAAATAAAAATAAAAAAGGGTGCATTGAGTGTCCAACAAAAAAAAAAAAAGAAAGAAAGAAAAGAGGTCCACACCAATTTGCACACCATTCTGAGTCAGAAGCGCAACAGGGAGAAAAGAATATTTTCAAAATTTCTGAGAGGGAAATCGGGTCACTGACAAAGGAACAAGAAGCGGACTAGCAACAGACTCTCCTCAGTAACATCAGATACCTCCAAAATTGTGAAAGAAATTATTTTCAACCTAGGATGTCTATGTTCAGCCAACCCATCATTCAAATTGCAAGGACTTATAACATTTATCTCCCATAAATCCTTTTTAAGGAAGCAACATGTGTTTGTGTTGCAATAATTAAGGGAGTAAATCAAGAAAGAGGGGCAGCGATGGTTGAGTGGTAGAATTCTCACCTTCCACCTGAGAGACTCAGGTTCAATTCCTAGCCGATTTACCTGATGCATAGCCACCGCTCATCTGTCAGTGGAGGCTTGTGTGTTGCTATGATGCTGAACAGGTTTCAGTGGCGCTTCCAGACTAAAACAGACTAGGAAGAAAGGCCTGGAGATCGACTTCTGAAAATAAGCCAATGAAAATCCTATGGATCACAACAGCCTGATCCACAACAAATCATGGGGATGATGCAGGACCAGGCAGTGTTTCATTCTGTTGTGCATGGGGTTGCCATGAGTCAGGGGCCACCTTGATGACAGCTAATAACAACAACAAACCAAGAAAGGGGAAGACTGGGAATGCAAGAAGCTGTAGATAGAACTCAGAAGAGCAGAAACGAGTTTCAAGGTAAGAGCTGTGCACAGTCTGAGAGAGAAACCTGTTCAGATTGAAGCAAGAGGGAGGACCCCAGTGGGCAGGGTGAATACAAGTGAGACTGGGTAGAATACTCTCTATAAAGACTTTCAAAAAGAATTGTGATAAAGACAGCTAGGGCAAAAGAATAAAGAAAGGCAACTATAGAAACTTACACACATACACTTGGGAGAAAACGAGTCATAGTACACTACTTGGCTCTGCAGTGAATAGTCTTTACCTAGGTACAATAACGTAAATACTTTTCAGTGATTTTCAACTCTTAGAATAAACCTGAAAGACCTGTTGTGGTTACAGAATAAACGTAAATATTGTCAATCTTAACAACATAAAAGTAAAGGCATAGGTGACAGGAGTTAGGAAGTAAAATGTAAGAAAGGATGGGAGTATTAATATCCTCTTTTTACAAAGCATGGGTCCTGTTAGCACGAAGTGCATGTCTAGAGGGTGGAATATCACAAAGGTAACCAATAGAAGAACTAAAAACAGAGATGTGGCAGGATGGGGCAGAAGTGGTGTGAGTGAGTTAAACCCTCGTCTGTTATAGCAGTGAGTCAATACATTGTGTCTAAAACCGATGAATCAAGAAATATCAGCAGAAGCATATTATTTAAAAAAATGAAAGTAAATATAAGAAGGGACATTTTAAAAAGTTACAAGTGGCTGCCTAAGGGGAACAGGACAAGGAATAAGACATAGTTTAGCAGGATACAGTCTTTAACCTTGTGCATATATTACTTTGAATAAAAACAGTTTTAAAAATTTTTTTAAAAAGCAGACAGACACTAGTGAAGTCTAGGAGGAGATTATAAAAACCCTTGCCTTTTCCTAAGGACAATCAAGGCATCCAGGAACTCCCAGACAGCCTCCACCTGGAACAGGTCTACTGGTTATGCCTTGACACTTGGGGACTGTGAACTCATTCTTTACAGGAGCAGGGATTTCGGGACTTGGAAATGTCACTAATTTTCTCGCCATGTCTTCTCTGTGATAAAATTCACCCCCCTTTCCCCCCTCAAAAATACAGTTTTCAATAAATAGCAACCTCATAAATAACAGGGCAGCGTAGCTCCTAATGAAACAGTGACAAATGTTATATCTTCATGGGATCAGGAGAAATAACAAACGGGAGTGTGGGGAGGGGGCTGGAGCCCCCAGAGCTTGTGAGATTTTATTAAAAATCCTTTAAGTTGCACGCAGCCCATTAAGCGATTCTCCTGAAAACTAATTACACATCTCGCAAAGACGTCGCTGCTTTGTTAGGAGGATGTGAGTCTAAGTTTCTGCAGGTGAAAGGTGGGCTTCAAGTCTGTCCAAGAAAGGTGGAGAATGGGCTGGCCCGGGGGGTCCAGAGGCCTGGGCTATCACCCTGGCCCTCCTGCTAAATAGCTGTGTGGCCTGGGAGAGTCCCTGCTACCCCCATGGTCCTCAGTTGCTTCATCTGTGAAATGGTAGGGTTGGACTGTATCTGTGTTCCTAATTTACGTAGGGTGGTGGACAGATTTTTCTCCCTCCACAAAATGTACAGCCATACACACAATTTGGTGCAAATTTCAGAGGGTGCATGGATCCCTGACATCCATTTGTAATTCTCTAAGGTCATTCTAGCTCAGACACGCCAGGATTCTGTTCTTTTCCTCCTCCATAGCTCACAGGCTACTGCAATTGGCTGCAGTTTTAATCAGATCATTGTTTTAACAAGGTGAAGCACAGCTCTCCATGAAAGTCCTTCTCTCCCACCAGTTGTCGTTGAGTAGATTCTGATCTGTGTCTACCCCATGTGTGTCAGAGTAGAAATGTGCCCTGTAGGGTTTTCAATGGCTGGTTTTTTGGACGTAGTTCACCAGGCCTTTCTTCTGAAGCACCTCTGGTGGACTCAAACCTCCAACCTTTCAGTTAACAGTCAAGTGTGCTAACCGTTTGCACCACCACAGGTACTGTCTTTCTTCAAGCACTGTTGGTGGAAAATGCAAGGTTCTCCCTGGCTTGCAAACATCTGACTCAGGAACATTCTGTCTTGGTAGCCAGCTAGCCTGTGCTGGGCCCAGCTCTAGTTCCCTTCAGATTCCCATGGAGGCAGACCAGTGACTTGGGACCCTGAACCCTCTGAGGGAAGAGGTTGTAGCCTTCCTCCTGAAGCTGTGGCGTGGAGGGGAGCTCTAGGTGGCTCAGTCTCACAGTCCCTGGGCCAGTATATTGCAGGTTCTCTGGTGCCCCCAATCTCTCCCTCTCTCTGGGAAATCCCACTAAGAAAACAATTTCCTCTGCTTCACGAACAAATATTTTCTTCCTCCAGATTGAGAAAGTCCATGTACCTTATCCTCTGCCCCCAAGCTGTCTTCAGGCTCACATGTCTCCCTGTGTATGCCTGGCTGCTCATCAGCCTGACACGCTTCTCCCCAGCCTCCCAGTCTATTGATCACACTTAGAAGAATAATAACCACCACTTCCTGAGCACCTTCTATGTATGTACCTGATGCTGAACACAAGATGGTTTTAGAGGAGGAAATTGGCACACAGAGAGGTGAACAATGTGACCAAGGACACACAGCTGGCAATAGCTGTGGCAGGCTAACTTTTAAGATATCCCATGCCCCAATGATTCCCACCTCCTGGTATTCACACCCTTGTGTAATCCTCTCCCTTTGAGTGTGAGCCGGACCTAGTGACTTGATTCTAACCAACAGAATAGGGCAAAGGTGATGGGACGTCATTTCATGATTAGGTTACAACAGATTGTGAGTTCCTTCTTGCTAGCAGACTCTATTGACTTCTTGGCTTGCATGCTTTGATGAAGCAAGTTGCCATGTGGGAGAGGCACATGTAGCAAGGAACTAAGTCCCTCAGTGCGAAGCCTGCCAGAAACTGAATCCTGCCAGCAACCACATGAGTAAGCTTAGAAGTGAATTCTTCCCCAGTTAAGCCATCAGATGAGACTGCAGACCCTGGGCTGACACCTTGATTGCAGCCTGGGAGAACCATGAAGCAGAGACCCCAGCTTAGGAGTACCCAAGTTCCTGACCACGGAAACTGTGAGATAATATGTGTTGCTTTGAGCTGCTAAGCTTTGGGGTAATTTGTTAAGCAGCAATAGATAACAAATGGAATGGCAGAGCTGGGATTTGAAGCCAGGTCTGCCTGGCTGTGAAGTTGATTCCACTGCACCAGGCTGCCTCTTTCAGCCTCTACCATCCAGCCCCAATGGGGAGGAGCTACTGGAGTGTGGAGGAGCCCTGTAGCACCTCAGCTTCCAGCTCCTGGGCTCACACATGGGGTGCGGGGATTTGGGGGAAGGTGATCACATAGCTCAGACTGGAGGCTAGAAGGATGGTTAGTGAAAGAGGCAGGAGATTCAGGACCAAGAGCCAGGAGATTCCATTCTCATCTGAGCTTTGCTCCTAATGTGCCTGTGACCTTGGACACATTTTTCATTCTTTGGGCCTTGATTTCTCTTGAAATGAGGTCTTGGATGAGAACGCTGTTCAGGTTCATTCCCACTTGGCTCTTCTGAGTTAGAAATGGATTCTCTAGCTTCAGGAGATCCTGCCAGGCCAATCCAGCTCCAGGGTGAGTGTGACCTCAGTGGAAAGGGGTTGAAGGTTCTAGCAGAAGCTGTGGGAAGCTGTCCTGTTTGCCTTTAGAGAGGGAGCAGTTGTGACTTGAGCCCCTGGTGGGGGTCCTGCTGTGGGCCCTGGAATTCCTATCAAAACACTGTTTCCTGGGAGGTCTTTCAGTGACCCTTGAGTGGGGGGAAGAGACAGAAGTCCTCTGGAGGGGAGGCCTTGTTCCCAGAGCAAAGGAGAGGGACAGTGGGAGTGTATGTGTGTGTGTGCTGGAGAAGGGAGTGCTAATTCACATGTTTCAGTAGGTGCACTTACTATGTGCAGATGATGTGACCGATGGGGGCCCCCTCTCCTTCTGTATCATTTCAGTTCCCTGGCCCTGGGTGATTTATGCAGCTGCATTTATAGTCCTGTGCGGCTAAAACAGAAACGTTATTCAACTTCTTTCTTCCTCTTCTTCCCGTGCCCTTTTCCATGTCCAGGTAGGGGCAGGGGTGAGAAGAGTTTTTTACCATCTCCTATAAATTATAGCTTTGAGTACCTGTCTTTGAGCTGCATGGAGTCCTTGAGATTCAGAAAGACCTCCTGTAATGCTCTGAGGAGGCAGAAAGTCAGAAGGTTTAAGAGCGCAGGCTTGGAGGAAGATCGCTGTGTTTGAATCCCAGCCCCACCACTTATTAGCTCCATGATGTCTCTGAGACTCAGATTCCTCATTCCATAAAATGAGGACCATAGTACCTTATCACACAGGGTTGTTGTAAGTACTAAATGTGACAGAGTATGTAAGGGTCATGTATGTTAGCAGTCAACAAATGCCAGTGGTGGTGGCTATTCACAGTCCAGAGATGTGACTGGCCTCAAGTCTGCTGACCTTTAACCCTGTACCTCTTCCAGCAGGCCATGCTACCAGCTGCCTCACTGTTGAGCTCTGCTCTCACTTCGTTTGGTTCTGAATTGACCTTGTTTTCCTGCTGTTTCTTGAATGTTTCCTTTAGTCTTTTCTTGGTAGCAGCAGAAGGGGTGGAGGAATGGAGGGAGGAGGGGATGGAAAGGGATGAGATAGGAGAGAGAGAGAGAGAGGCATGATTGATGCTGGAACCCAGAGGTAGGCAGTCTGACTTCTAAAGCCCATTTTTGCATATCTATTTAAAACAGCTTCCATATTCATCACCTCTTCTGATTTTCCCCATCTGTAGAATGGGGGTTACCAACATGTGTAAGGTATTATTATTCCCGTTTTACAGATGAGAAAAAATTAAGACTGAGGGAGAGTGACTAGCCCAGGGTAACGCAACTAGAACGAAGTAGAGCTGAATTCAAATCCCCGTATTAGGGGCTATATCTAGGACTTTTACCATTTTCCCAGAGCTTCTGGCTCCAGGTGACCCTGGGTGAGTACCCGTCTCTGGGCCTCAGTTCTCTTGCCTAAAAACAAGGTGCTGCACCCAGATAATCTTTAAAGGCCCTACCAGCTTTTGCTTCTTGTGCCCAGGTGGAGCCCAGGTCTGTCTGGTCTTCAGATGGGATGAGGAAATCTCCTGGACTCTCCCTGGCTTTGTTGCTGATGGAAAATTTTTGCCTCAGCTTCACTGTGCCTTTTGGAGTCTTGGGCCCTGGAAACTGAGTGTCGTACTTAATTATTCAGAAACCCACATATCCTCTGTAGGCAAGAAATCCACTCCAACAGGCGAGAAATGCCACAAATTGTTTATTGCTCTTTGCTTCAAATCTAGAGTGGGAGGTGGGGGTTGGGAGGCATCTCTGGTTGCTGGAGGCAAATCCCACCCCCATTTGGGTGTAAATGCTCCTGTCTTAATCTGGCTGTGTTAGGGGCAGGTGGCCCATGGGTCAGGGGACTGGGGAGTGAGTCCTATGACCCAGGTCCTCACTCTCCCAGAGACCTGCTGAGGGGCTTTTGGAGAGCTATCAGGTCCCCTCTCTCCCAGAGACCTGCTGAGGGGCTTTTGGAGAGCTATAGTCCCCTTGTAGCTTCAGCTTTCCCATCTGAGAAATGGGTTCACCTACGTCCTGCCCCTTAAGAACAGTGAGGTTGTGAGATCACTCAGGACCGAGAGAATTCCTGGAATTAAATAATGTTGGTGACAGGTCCACTTCTGGGTCTGGGCAGGAAGGGGAGTATAGAAATCCGCAGGAGGGATGGATGGAGGTGGCTCTTGTCTTAGACGTTTTTAGGGAAGCAGGCTGCTCAGCCACCCTTCCTAGAGCCTTGATCCCTGTCCTCCGAATGTCTCGTGGGGAGATTCCGTACCATCTCCATAGAGGGTTTTTGGATCAAGGTGGTAGGAGGTAGCTGTTGACTCTCCTGGCCAGAGAGAGGAAGAGAAGAGAAACAAGTGTTTACTATGTGTCCGTCACTGTCCTGGGGGTTTAGCTTAACTGAGTTTATCTCCTCTCTTTCAGCAACCTTGTGTGGTACAGATTATTTTCTTCATTTTACAGATGGGAAAACTGAGACTTGGAAAACTTGGCTCTCCTGGCTGAGATCATACATCACCCATGTCCTGTATGTTGTGAGGGGTCTCCACTCCCTGGGAGCTCACAGGGGCAGGCTCAGGGGCTGAGGGGACTGGGCTGCTAGCCCTGAAGGTTAACCCAGGACCCCTGCCCATGCCAGGCTGGGCCACAAAACAAGGTGTCCCCCAGGGGAGTAGTCCCCTCCTCAATCCCTCACCTGGAGATATTTATTTCAAATTCAGCAAAATTCAGTGAGCACCCATGGTGTACCAGACACTGCTTAGACACTGAGTGAGCATCAGAGATAATTCCAACCTGGTGATCTCTGCCTTTGTGCGGACATCAGCAAGGTATCCTTCATTGTGGAGGGAGCACTTTTCCAACCCATTCTTTGCTTTGTGGGCTAAGGTGGAATGTGCTTCTTCTCTGTAGCTAAGGGATAGGTTGGGTGATGCAAGACCAAGACAGGGAGACCAGTTAGAAGACTACTGTATTAGTCTGGGCAAGCGATAATAGGGGTGGAGCCGGGGACAGACCAGGTCGGTGCTCTGCCCATGTCCCCTTGGCCCTCACCATTTCCATGCACGCGGACTCCATGGTTTCCAAGCTGCCAGCTTGCAACTTGAGACTCTATCCCAAGGCTTTCTCTGGCTGCTGGAACCTGCTCGCCGACTCAGTAAGGTGAATTAATGTGCTCCACTAATGAGTAACAGGAATTTGTGGATTCTTACTACCCCAGATCCCTCTTCTGGGTGAGATTACCCTGCAATGTGTTCTACACTGCCCCCCCAGAGTTCCCCAGTGGAACTGCGCTTCAGGTGCCCTCAGGGGCGAACTGCTCATAGGGCATTCTTTACTGACTTCCTTCCCTTTCCTGTCTGGCATCCCCACTCTTCTACAGATGCTTCCTGGGATCACCTCCTAAATAAAACGTCTTGCACTCAAATCCTTGTCTCAAGGTCTGTTTCTGGGGGAGCCCAACCTAAGAAAGGTAGCAATGAATACAATGGTATTTGGAGTCAGCCAGAATTTGGTTGAGTTCTGATGCTACCATTTAATTACAATGTGACCTTGAACAAGTCACTTAACCCTTTGAGTGTCAGCAATCTCACCTGTCAGCTGGGGATGATAATAACATTTTGTATGGTTTTGAGAATTAAAAGAGCATGTTGACCCATGGAAGATGCTGAATAAATGGGAGCTATTATGATTATTATCTAATCATGAAAGATTGGAAAACAACCCAAATGTCCACTTATTAGGGCAGCGTCAGTAGGGATGGAAAGGACGTGGTGATGGTGGGGGACAGCTATGGGAGATGAGTCAGAGCCAGATGTGAGAGGGAGGAAGAGGGCACCTGCCTGCTCCTTTAGACATGGACTCCACTGGCCTTTGGGGGGAGTTGGGCTCTGGGAAGGAGGAACTTGGTTTCCCAGAAATTGTGGTAAGGCTGGCATGGGAGCTGGAGGTGCAGGAGTTTTCCACTGTAGCATGAGCATCCCTGGTCCCAGGAGTCTGATCCCCTTGAGACCCTTGTGTTTGTTGAGCCCCTGAGTCTACCTGTTATGGACCTGAACCCCAACATTAAGTTGTGGAGCCTCATCTGACGGTTGCTCACCCCCCTGCCCTTTTATGCCCAAGCTTCACTGGGAAGTATTTATTACACATCAGTGTGATAAATGAAAAGTCATATTTTATTGTGAATTATTCCCAGCCTATGTGAAGCACAGATCTATAGCCTGGAGAGTTATTAAGTGCTTACCACGGAATGCTATAAAAACCTCATCATTTTCCCCAAGGGCCTCTCCCACCAAGGGATGACGGGGAGGGGGGCTGGGGACGAAAGGACGGCTGCCTCAGTTGTGGGAGACGGACAGGGAGGGTAGCAGGGACCAGTTGGACTGTTCTGTCTTAGGCAAGACACCTTGGGCTGGGATCCTGGGGTTCCTGGTTTTTTTGGGTTTTGCTGTGACCTTGGGTAAGATTCTGGGACTCGGTTTCTCTCTCTGTAGAGCAAGTGAATATGAGGAGCAATGGTTTTGAAAGTTGTGAGCCACAAGCCACAACTATTAACATCCCATAACAGAAAGTTTAGTGCTGTGATGGGATGAAGCTTACCATAAACTTAATCTGACTTGCATTTTATGAAATTACTGAATTAATTGTACAATGTAGAGAGGCCATATTGTTTATTTATTTATTTTTTCTGGCCTGATTAGGAATCCCATTGTATCTGTTAAAATCCCAGCAGGAAATAGCACACTCATGTTACGGTGATTCCAGGAGGGTTTCGTAAAGGAACAATTCATCGAGGTGGGGTCAGGGTGTAGGACCTCAGTGTTATGGATTGAATTGTGGACCCAAAAAGATATGTTGAAGTCCTAACCCCCAGTACCTGTGAACATGAGTTTGTTTGGAAACAGGATCTTTGAAGATGTTATTAGTTAACATGAGGTCATACTGGAGTAGGGTGGGTCCTGATGTCACCTGAGTGGTGTCTTTCTAAAGAGAAGGGACACAGAGATTCACAGAGAGGAGAGACATCCAGGTAAAGATGCGTCTACAACCAAGAAACACCAAGACACACCTGGGGCTGCTGGAAGAGACAAGGAAAGATCTTCCTCTTCCTCGAAAATGGACTAGAGAGCACGGCCGTGCCGACACCCTACAATTCAGACTTCTAACCTCCAGAACTGAGACAATCAACTTTTGTTTTTATAAGCCACCCAGTCTGGTCTGTCATTAGAGCCGCCCGAGGAAACTAACGTAGGACTAGCTGTTACCTGGTTATAACCCTCCTTGGTCTGAGAGGGTGAGAGGAGGGAGCAACAACCAGAAGCCAGAGGTCACGCAGCACAGTGAAGTGCAGACTGGGTTGAGAAGAGCTTGACCATTGTGGAAGGATGCCTCAGCCCAAGGTGACCCTGTAGTGAAGGATCCTGGGAAACAAATACCTGACTCCCTCTCCTCCCTCCCACACCCTGCCACAGCTCCCCCATTGACCAGATCTAACCAGAACCCAGAGGGATTGGGGACCTGTGATGGGTCCATGCAGATCATCCTGCAGGGGTGAGAACAGTGTGAGGGTGGAGCTTGGATCTGAAAGGCTAACTATCGCCATCTAGCCAGCCTTCCATCACAGCTGGTCTCTGCTTGAACATTTCAGAGACGGAGATCACAGCCTCCCTGAGCAACATGTCCCGTTGTTGGACAGCCCTAATTATTGGAAATTCTTTCTTAGAGCAAGCCCAAATCTGCTCCCTGATAAATCCCCCCCCCCCATTTAACAACAAATACAACAGTTATTAGGCCGCGTGTAAGAGGTAAGTGGTACGCAGCCAATGTGACTACAATTAGGATTAGTTGTTAGCTTTGCATGACCTACCCAAGCTTTATCGTTTTTCCTCTTTATCTTTGCTGATTCTCCTGTATCTATAAACAGCAATGATGCTGATGTTTCCACTGATTCAATGCACCACTAAGTACTAACTGAACATTTGTGTTCTCTCCCTGACATACTTGCTAAAAGACTAGTCTAATGGGTCCAATATTTCAATATGCAAAGTTCCCTGTAACCTTGTGAACTCTCCCAAATGGCCTGGAGCTGAATTGCTTCTGCATCCCTTTTATACTCGGAATATTTTCTCCTCCTGGGCCCTCAACCTGAGCTGCACACTCAACGGGCAGACCAGAGACACTGACTTCTACTGAAGCAATGGGAGCACTGGGGAGGGGGACCTTTCCCAGAACCCAGGATCCTTGCTGGTCCAAGCCTGCAGAAAGACAATCCTGTCCTTCAAACACTGGTCTGTGAGGATTGAGAAGGGGGATTGTGAATGCCTTCACCAATTTCTTTTTTAGGCCAGGTGCCTTCTTCCCAGCCACTGTCCCCTAAAACCCTATGTTCTTTGACTCAGAAGATCTCAGGAATGAGAGGGACCTCAGAGATGTAGACAAAAACTTGGAATGCTGTTTCAAGTTATAACAGAGAGGTTTATTAAGGGTTTAAAACAATTGCAATTGGGGAACAACATAGCCCACTGAAAATGGAGCCAGGTAGTCCCGGGGCAGTTTCATTATATGTATTTTTACAGGGTAAAAAGAAGAACCAAACCACAGGGAGAGAAAGTACAGGAAAATCAACCAATATTGTAATGATCACACTCTGGTTGGTTACTGATTATTAATAGCATATATCATGGATTGAATTGTGTCCCCCCAAAATATCTGTCAACTTGGCTAGGTCTTGATTCACAGTATTGTATGATTGTCTACCATTTTATAATCTGATGTGATTTCCCTATGTGTTGTAAACTCTATCACTATGATGTAATAAGATGGATTAGTGGCAGTTATATTGATGAGGTGTACAAGATTAGGTAGTGTCTTAAGCCAATCTCTTTTGAGATATAAAAGAGAGAAGCAAGCAGAGAGACATGGGAACCTCATACCACCAAGAAAGCAGTGCTGGGAGCAGAGCACGTCCTTTGGACCTGGGGTTCATGTGCGGAGATGCTCCTGGTCCAGGGCAAGATTGACAACAAGGACCTTCCTCCAGAGCTGACAGGGAAAGCCTTCCCCTGGAATTGATGCCCTGAATTTGCACGTGTAGCCTACTAGACTGTGAGAGAATAAATTTCTCTTTGTTAAAGCCATCCACTTGTGGTATTTCTGTTATAGCAGCACTAGGTGACTAAGACAGTATAGTTAGTGATTATAGATAGTTTCACAGGATGCTTACATCATGGTCACAGGATGCTTGCATGTATTTTCTAAGAACTATGGCTGCTAACCAAAAGTTCGGCGGTTCGAATCCACAGCTGCTTCTTGGAGACCCTATGGGGCTGTTCTACTCTTTCCTACAGGGTCGTTCGCTATGAGTTGGAATTGACTTGATGGCAACGGGTTTGTTTTTGGTTTTGGATCTTGTAAAAATACCTTGTTGGCAACAGCACTCTTCCTGAGTATGTTTATTTTGAGGGGTGCAGATGGTCACTTTGTTAAGACCCCTCGGGGCATATGATTTCACATCCTGGTTTTCACTACTGAGAAAAACATGTTTTTCTCAAAAAAAAAAAAAAAAAGCTGTTAGTCTAGAAATCCAGATTAAAATTAGATAGCATGCTCAGCATATTATGCCTCTGCCTCACTGACAGCACGAAAGTTGTCTTTTCCTGAGACAGAGGTCTGACTCTCCTTCTGATGTGTAACCCTTGATAGCATGCCAGATAGTGGCCCAGCTTCTTTTTGAACACCCACAGGGACATGAAGCTCACTATCTTTTTAAAAAAAAAGTGAGCTGAGATTCACATAAAATTAACCATTTAAAAATGAACAATTCAGAGAACTCTGGGAACATGGCGCTATAGACAGAAGCACCACACCATCCCTCCAGAGCAAAAACCCAAAAAACTAAGTAAAACAGAGACAAACGTCAATCCTGGAACCCTAAGTGTCAAATGAAGAGATAAAGAATTCAACCAAGCACCAAGTGGTGTAAGAAACTGACAGAGAACAGACACTAAGGAGAGTTACGAGCAGAGGTCCGCTATCAGCTAAGGCAGCACAGATCTACCGTCTTGGACTCCTGCTGGAGATCAGCAGTCAGGCAGTGTGGGAAAGCTGATTCACGGAGCTCCCAGCAGGAGACGGAGCACCTGGTAACCAATGAGACATGCTTTCCCACCTCTGACCCTGCCTCCCCCTGCTAGACCTTCCCGTCAGGCGGATTCCCAGCTTCCTGGAGAGCCTATCCGCGGCTCCCCAGTAGGCTGCAACTGCGGCATGCTAGGCACCAGTTCCATGCCGTGTGAATTCGCCCCGCCCACACTAGCCGGCTTCTTCAGTGCCATTTCTTCGTTGTTGGAATTGCTTTTATCTGCCTCTTTTGGTTTCTTCCCTCCCTCTCACCTTCGCCCCCTCCTTTCTCTTGAACACCTGATTCTGTGTGCTGTGTTTGCTTCTTGACAGGCTGTGAAGTGCTGCTCAGCTGGGGAACTGCTTCCCCAGTCTGTTTCCCCAGTCCACGTGGCCATGCTGGTGGGAACCCTGGCAGATTTTTTTTCCCTTCTTTTTCTTTTTTGTTTTATTTGTTTTCTCTTTCTTTTTTCCTTTTATTTTTCTTCATTTTTTGGTTTCTTGTCTCTTTCTACTTACCTTCTTTTACTGTCTCTTGAATACCTGGCTCTGTGTATCATCTCCACCCCTTATAGCTTGGCTATACTGTGTGACTTGGGAGCTGCTCCCCAGTCTGTGCATCTCTGCTGGTGAGGCCCCTGGGGGCATTTAAAATTTTTTTTAACCTTTTTGTTTTAAATTTTTTTCCTTTTTGTTTGTCTCCATTTCTTGGTTTCTTGTCTCTCCACTCCAATGGCAAGCTCCCTCAGCATTTTTTTTTTGCTCCCGTTTCTCTCTCCTCTCTCTCTTCTTTTCCGTACCCAGCCTAGCTCCACACATCACAACCTCCCCCTCCCCTCCCCCTCCCCCCTGCCTATCTGCACTGTGTGCTGAATATTGCACTCCCGAGCAGCACAGGCACAACCTACCGGAGCCTGCCCTGTGCTGACCACTGGCTCATCTTGTCAGCCTAAGTACGTGCCACAAATAACCCAACCTATTCCAGCCCCTCCCCTTCAGCTGGACCTACCCTGCTACACCATAACTTTGTGACTGGCCTGGCCTGTTGGACAAGGAGGTGAAAAATATCGTGTCCACAGATAAGCAAACAACAAAGAATGCACAGACAACCTGCTCAGATATAACCAAATAAAACAAAAAAGCAGGATGAAACAAATAAATCTACAATCAATAAATGAAGAAAATAACTACCGAATGTCCCAAAGACAGCAGAAAATATCAAAACATATAAAAAAACAGGACAGCATGGTTCCAGTAGGCATCCAAAATAAAACACCAGACTACTTTCCAGTAGAAGAAAAGGCACTAGAATTACCTGATAGGGAATTCAAATCTCTAATATTCAGAGCTATCCAAAAATTGAAGCAAAAAGCAGACAAAAATGAAAAAATATTCAGATTTATAGAAAAGACAGGCAAATTCATGGAAAACACAGACCAAAAAACAGAATAATTCAGGAAAATAATACAGGAACAAAATACTAAAATAAATTCTCAACTAGAAATCACACAAAAACAACAATTAGAAATCCAAAAGATAAACAACAAGATTTCAGAAATGGACAGTGTCATAGAAGGTCTGAGGAACAGGTTTGAAAGAATGGAAGACAGGATCAGCAAAATTGAATACAAACCCTTGGGTACAACTTTGAGGAAAAATCAGAAAAAAGAATGAAGAAAAATGAAGAAACCCTGAGAATTACGTGGGATACAATCAAAAGCAAAAATTATCGAGTAATCGGAGTTTCAGAACAGGGTGAGAAAATGGAAAACACAGAGAGGATCATTGAAGAATTGCTGACAGAAAACCTCCTTAATATCATGAAAGCTGAAAAGCTGACCACCCAAGAAGCTCGACGAACCCCATATAGGACAGACCCCAAAAGAAAATGGTGAAGGAATATCACAATCACACTTGCTAAAACCAAAGACAAAGAAAGAATCCTAGGAGCAGCTTGAGAAAAATGAAAAGTCACGTACAGAGGGGAAACAATAAGACTAAACTCTGATTATTCAGCAGAAACCATGAAGGCAAGAAGGCAATGAGATGACATATATAAAACCTTGAAAGAAAAAAATTGTCAGCCAAGAATAATATATCCTGCAAAACTCTCATTCAGATATGATGGTGAAATTAGGTCATTTCCAGATAAATAGACATTAAAGGAATATGTAAAAATGAAACCAAACTTACAAGAATTACTAAAGGGAGTCCTTCGGTCTGAGGACAAACAACATCAGACAACACCCTGAGTCTAGGACACAAGATCGCACCAGCCAGATACCAACCTAGGAAATAACTCTCAAGGACTATTCAAAACCAAAAGATTTATAACAGCAAACCAGAGAGGTTAATTTGCAAATGACAACAACGTCAGAACAATAAAAGAGGGAATAAACGGTGTAGGTATAGAACTTTCTAATGGAGAGGAAGGCAAGGCAATACCAAGTAATAATAGACCGGTTCAAACTTAGGAAGATAAGGGTAAATTTCAAGGTAACCACAAAGAAAGTAAACCTACTCATCAAAATAAAGAAGAAAAACATCGAGTTTCTGTTAAAACAGAAGCTACAGAAACAAAAGTAGAAAATGAACAACTCAGTGGCATTTAGTGCGTTTACAATGTTGTGCAACCATCACCTCTATCTTGTTCCAAAAGGTTTTCATCATCCCCAAAAGAAAGCCCATACCCAGTAAGAAGTTACTTCCTAGTCCCCCTCCCCCGAGCCCTCGGCAACCACCAATCTATGTTCTGTTTCTATAGATTTACCTATTCTGAATATTCTGTATAAAAGGAATCATATAATATGTGACCTTTTGTGTCTGTCTTTTTTTGCTTGTTTTCAAGGTTCATCCACGGTATAGGATGTATCAATATTTCATTTATATTTATGACTGAATAATATTCCATTGTATGGATATATCACAAATTAGTTTATCCATTCATCCTTTGATGGATGGACATTTGGACTGTTTCCACTGTTTGGCTATTGTGAATATTGCTGCTATGAACATGCGTGTACATGCATGTGTTTATCAGTTTTCAGTTCTTTTAGGTATGTACCTAAGTCTGCAGTTGTTGGGTCATATGGTAATTCTATGTTTAACTTTTTGAGAAACCTCCAAACTATTAGTTACAGTGGCTGAATCATTTTACATACCCACTAGCAATGTAAGAGGGTTCCAATTTCTCCACATCCTTGCCAACACTTGTTTTCCTTTTTTTTTTTTTTTAATAAATATAATAGAAATCCTAGTAAGTGTGAAGTGGTATCTCATTGTGGTTTTGATTTGAATTTCTCTGATGTTGAACATATTTTCATGTGCGAGTTGGCCATTCGTTTATCTTTGAAGAAATGTTTATTCAAATCCTTTGCCCATTTTAAAATTGGGTTATCTTTTTGTTGTTGATTTGTAAGTGTTCTTTATATATATTCTGGATACTAGACTCTTACATGTGATTTGCAAATATTTTCTCTCATTCTGCGGTTGTCTCTTCACTTTCCTAATAATGTCCTTTGATGCACAAGAGATTTTAATTTTGATGAAGTCCAATTTCTCTGTTTTTCTTTTGTTCCTCATGCTTTTGGTGTCTTCTCTAGGAATCCATTGCCAAATCCTAGGCATGAAGATCTACCCCTATGTTTTCTTCTAAGAGTTTTTTGGTTTTACCTCTTAAATTTAGGTCATCAGTCCACTTTGAGTTAATTTTTATACATGAGGTGGGGAAAGAAGTCTACGGAGTTTACAATTAACTTTACCCACATAATTTGGTTTTTTTCCTTGGTTTCTGAGCAATAACCTCTAAAACCTTGGAATTTCCTCAGTGATTGGAGTCTTTTGTCATCCCCGAGGGCTCTAGATCACACATGAGGCTTTATACTAATGAAGTGAGTCTTGGATGGGGGCAGATCAGGCCAGAAAGACCACCTTGTGATATTAGCTGGAAGTCAGAGGAGGGGGTCTGAAGGTTGAGTTCAACCACATGGGCAATGATTCAATCAACCACACCTATGTAATGCGATCCCAATATAAATACTCTGGACACAGAAGCTCCATGGTCTTCCTGATTGGTGACAGACATCAATGCATGGGGGAGGGTGGTGCATTCTTTGGGACTTGGAAGCTCCACGTTGGAAAACCTCCAATCTCTTCGCTTGTGTCCTTTTTGCTATAGTAAAACTAATTGAAAGTATAGCACTTTCCTGAGTTCTGTGAGCTGCTCTAGTGAATTATACAACCTGAGTGACAGCAAGCAGGTTGGAAGTGAGGAGGGCCCTGGGGACCACTGAGCTTACCACTGGTATCCTTAGAGGGTAGTGGGACCCCTGAATTTGTAACCAGCAGGTCAGAAATGAGGGTATTGTGGGGACCTCCAAGCTTCTGGCTGGTGTCTGAAATCTTGGGGAGACTTGGCAGTCTGAGTCTTGGGAGATCTGACCTAGCTGTGGTGGCTATGGTTAGGGGGAAAATGCTGCATTTATAATTGGTGTCATAATAGATTTGAACTGATTCACTTAGGGTTCAATGAACACAGGATGTCTTTCCATTTATTTAGATCTCCTTTAATTTTTTTCAGAATGTTTTATAGTTTTCAGTGTACAAGTTTTTCGCCTCCTTGGTTAAATTTATTCCTAGGTATTTTATTCTTTTCAGTGTTATTATAAATTGAATTGTTCTCTTAATTTCTTTTTTGGATTGTTCATTGCCAGTATATAGAAACACAATTGATTTTTATATTGGATCTCCTATTCTGCAACTTTGTCAAATTTGTTCATTAGCTCTGTTGTTGTTGTTAGGTGCTGTTGAGTCGATTCTGACTCATAGCCACCCTAGGTACAACAGAATGAAACACTGCCCGGTCCTGTGCCATCCTAACAGTTGTTGTTATGCTTGAGCCCACTGTTGCAGCCAATGTGTCAATCCATCTCATTGAAGGTCTTCCTGTTTTTCGCTGATCTTCTACTTTACCAAGCATGATGTCCTTCTCTAGGAAATGGTCCCTTCTGATAACATGTCTGAAGTATGTGAGATGAAGTCTCACCATCCTTGCTTCTTAGGGGCATTCTGGTTGTAGTTATTCCCAGACAGATTTGTTCATTCTTCTGGCAGTCGATGGTATATTCAATATTCTTCACCAATACCGTAATTCAAAGGCATCCATTCTTCTTTGGTCTTGCTTATTATTGTCCGGCTTTCATGTGCATATGAGGTGATTGAAAACACCATGGCTTGAGTCAGATGCACCTTAGTCCTTAAAGTGATATCTTTGCTTTTTAACATTTTAAAGAGGACTTTTGCAGCAGATTTGCCCAATGGAATGTGTCATTTGATTTCTTTACTTCTGCTTCCATGGATGTTGATTGTGGATCCAAGTAAAATGAAATCTTTGACATCTTCAATCTTTATCTGTTTATCATGATGTTGCTTATTGGTCCAGTTGTGAGGATTTTTGTTTTCTTTATGTTGAGGTGTAATCCATACTGAAGGCTGTAGTCTTTGATCTGCGTCAGTAAGCGCTTCAAGTCCTCTTCACTTTCAGCAAGCAAGGTTGTGTCATCTGCATAACACAGGTTGCTAATGAGTCTTCCTCCAGTACTGATGCCACATTCTTCTTCATATAGTCCAGCTTCTGGGATTATTTGAATAAGTATTGAATAAGTATGGTGAAAGGATACAACCCTGATGCACACCTTTCCTGATTTTAAACCCTCATTCTGTTCGAACGACTGTCTCTTGGTCTATGTACAGGTTCCTCATGAGCACAATTAAATGTTCTGGAATTCCCTTTCTTTGCAATACTATCCATAATTTCTTACGATCCACGCAGTTGAATACCTTTGCATAGTCAATAAAACATAGGTAAACATCTTTCTGGTATTCTCTGTTTTCAGCCAAGATCCATCTGACATCAGCAATGATATCCCTTGTTTCTGTCCTCTGCTGAATCCGGCTTGAATTTCAGGTAGCTCCCTGTCAAGGTACTTCCGAAACTGCTTTTGAATGGTCTTCAGCAAAGTTTTACTTGCGTGTGACATTAATGATATTGTTCAATAATTTCTACATTCTTTTGGATCAATTTTCTTTGGAATGGGCATAAATATGGATCTCTTTGGTTGGTAGGCCAGGTAGCTGTCTTCTAAATTTCTTGGCATAAATGAGTGAGCACCTCCAGTGCTGCATCCGTTTGCTGAAACATCTCAATTGGTATTCCGTCAATTCCTGGGGCCTTGTTTTTTGCCAACGCCTTCAGTGCAGCTTGGACTTCTTTCTTCAGTACCATCAGTTCTTGAACTTATGCTACCTCCTGAAATGGTTGAATGTTGACCAATTCTTTTCTGTACAGTGACGCTGTATATTCCTTCCATCTTCTTTTGATGCTTCCTGTGTCGTTTAGTATTTTCCCTGTAGAATCCTTCAGTATTGCAACTTGATGCTTGAATTTTTATTGCAGCTTGAGAAATGCTGAGTGTGTTCTTCCCTTTCGGTTTTCTAACTCTAAGTCTTTGCACATATCATTATAATACTTTATCTTCTCGAGCTGCACTTTGAAATCTTTTGTTCAGCTCTTTTACTTCATTTCATCCTTTTGCTTTAGCCACTCTTTCAAGAGCAAGTTTCAGAGTCTCTTCTGACATTCTTTTTGGTCTTTTCTTTCTTTCCTGTCTTTTTAATGACCTCTTGCTTTCTTCATGTACGATATCCTTGATGTCATTACACAACTCGTCAGGTCTTTGGTCATTAGTGTTCAATGAGTCAAATCTACTCTTGAGATGGTCTCTAAATTCAGGTGGGATATACTCAAGGTCATACTTTGGCTCTTGTGGGCTTGTTTTAATTTTCTTCAGCTTCAACTTGAACTTGTATATGAGCATTTGATGGTCTGTTCCACAGTCGGCCCCTGGCCTTGCTCTGACTGATGATACTGAGCTTTTTCATCATCCCTTCCCACAGATGTAGTCGATCTGATGCCTGTGTATTCCATCTAGCAAGGTCCATGCATATAGTCGCCATTTATGTTACTGAAAAAAGATATTTGCAATGAAGTTGGTCCTGCAAAATTCTATCATGTGATCTCTGGCATCGTTTCTATCACCAAGGCCATATTTTCCAACTACTGATCCTTCTTCTTTCTTTTCAACTGTGACATTTAATTAAGGTCCCAAAAGCTTAACTCCATTAAGGTCGACCCTGCTTTGAGGAGGCAACTCTTCCCCAGTCATATTTTCAGTGCCTTCCAACCTGAGGGGGTCATCTTCTGGCACTGTATCAGACAATGTCCCACTGCTGTTCATAAGATTTTCACTGGCTAATTTTTTCAGAAGGAGACCACCAGGTCCTTATTCCTAGTCTGTCGTAGTCTGAAAGCTCAGCTGAAACCTCTCCACCGTGGTTGACCCTGCTGGATTTGAAATACTGGTGGCATAGCTTCCAGCATCACAACAACAGTCAAGTCACCACAATATGACAAACTGACAGACGTGTGGGGTTATTAGCTCTAGTAGTGGTTTTTTTTTGTGTGTGTATACTTTGAGATTTTCTCTCTTTATATATATATAAAAAAAAACCAAACCCATTGCCATCGAGTTGATTCCCACTCATAGCGACCCTATAGGACAGAGTAGAACCACCCCATAGGGTTTCCAAGGAGTGACTGGTGGATTCGAATTACCAACATTTTGGTTAGCAGCCAAGCTCTTAGGATCATGTCATCTACAAACAGAGGTAGTTGTAATTCTTCCTTTTTACTTTGGATGACTTTTATTTCTTTTGCTTGTCTAATTGCTCTGGCTAGAACTTCCAGTACAGTGTTGACTAGCAGAGGTCAAAGTGGGAGCTCACTATCTTTTAAGGCAGCCTATGGAAGTTTTAGAGGCTCTGATTATTTTCCAGTTGAGAAGGGTCCTGGCCCTCTAGAGGATTTTGCTACTAATGACTGAGGGTAAACAGATGCAGGCAAGGAGAAAACAAATACATAGGTGACACAGGCTGTCACCATTGTGGCTTCTGTTCAGTCTTTCCTATCTTGTCCTCAGAGAAGTACAGGAAGCCCAGTTCACCTCCTGCTCCTTCCGCAGCCTGGGGCTCATCAGACTTCCCCCTCTTCTCATCAGGTCAAGCCCCTTCACAGGGCTCCCCACCCAAAGTTGCCATTGGGATACAGCACTAAGTGGTAACTTAGATTAACCTGGCCATTTCCCTCTCAGGGGCCCTCCAGGCTGCTTCTCCCATCCCCAGGGACCACTAGCCACAAACTGGAGCAGACTTTATGGGGCATCCCTCCTCGGGGGCTTCCCAAGCCTACTTCTGTCTCTGAGGCCTGCCTTCCTCTCATACCTCCACCCCCCAAGCTTAGCCCACCAAACCAGCATCTCTTCTCAGGATTCCGCATGGCTTTACCCACTCACCTCTGCCCTCCATCAGGAAGCTGTGTGTTTTCTCACTGAATTCTTCACCTCTAGGAGGTGGGAAGAATCCCTGGCCCACCCCCAAGCCCGGCTGAGTTGTCCCTGCCTCCCTTCTTTCCTCACTGCCAGCCTCTTTCCTCCTTTACCCTTTACCACCCTCTCATCCTGGCTGAGCTCTCCCATCCTCCATTCTCCCTTCCATCCTATCTGAGCTCTCCCACCCTCTATCCTCCACCTCCATCCTTTCTGAGCTCTCCCACCCTCTCTTCTCCCCCTCCATCCTATCTGAGCTCTCCCACCCTCTCTGCTCCCCCTCCATCCTGTCTGAGCTCTCCTACCCTCTCTTCTCCCCCTCCATCTTGTCTGAGCTCTCCCACCCTCCACGCCCCTCTCCATCCTGTCTGAGCGCTCCCATCCTCCATGCCCCCGCTCCATCCTGTCCTGTCTGAGAGCTCCCAGCCTCCATGCCCCTCCTCCATCCTGTCCTGTCTGAGCTCATCTACCCTCCACGCCTCCCTCCATCCTGTCTGAGCCCTCCCACCCTCCATGCCCCTCTCCATCCTGTCTGAGCTCTTCTACCCTCTACCTTCCCCTCCACCCTGTCTGAGCTCTTCCACCCTCCATGTCCCCCCTCCATCCTGTCTGAGCTCTCCCATCCTCTATCCTCCCATCCATGCTCCACTCCATCCTGGCTGAACTCTCCTTCCCTCCATGCTGCACTCTATCCTGTCTGAACTCTCCTCCCCTCCATGCTCCACTCTGTCCTAGCTGAGCTCTCTTCCCATCCATGCTCCACCTCATCCTGGCTGGGTTCTCCCTCCTCTTTCCTCCCCCTCCATCCTGTCTGAGCTTCCCCTCCTCTACGCTCCCTTCCATCCTGCCCGTGTTCTCCCACCCTCCATCTTTCCCTACCCACCCCCATCCTGGCTGAGTTCTCCCACCTCCTATACCTAGGTAGCTTTGCCATCTCTTTTCCTGTCCATAGCTCCCTGCTAAAATCCTTGATGTATTTTCCTTATTAAAAAAAAAAAAAAAAACTTAAAAAAAATTACACTGGTAATGTATGTTATTGTAGAAGAATTAGGAAATACAGGCAAGTGTAGAGAGGAAAATAAAAGTCATCCACAATCTGCCACCCTGAGACAACCACTGTTGAAATTTTGGGTGTATATCCTTCCAGACTTAGATAAAGATATTTTTCCCCCTACTAGAATGGGATCATACCATACATACTATTTTGCAACCTGTCTTTTCACTTGAAATATATGTGAACGTTTTTCCACATCAATAAATATCCTCCCTAACGTTATGTTTTATGGCTGCACAGTGTTCCTTTGTATACAGGGATAACGATTGGGGTTTTAACTCTTAAGATGCTTGTGCTACAGTGTGGAGGTTGATTCTCCATCCCCCCACGATCCCCATGTATGCAGTATGGCCCTCTGCCCTCCCTCCTCTTTGGACTGTCGACATCTGCCCCACGGCCCTGGGTTTCCCCTCACCCTCCTGCCCCATTTCTAGAAGGTTAGTCATAACTTGGTTTGGAACATGTTTTCATGCTTCCTGCCACCTCCCTCACACTTGTACCCTACCTCAGTGCTGCTGTTCAGAGTTCGGCCTGGGTTCTGCTGCTCTCCGGGGGCAGTGGTTGGTGATGTTGGCACAGAGTGAAAGTCAAGTGCTGTCACTGGAATTTGCAGTTAATAGAACTTCTTATCCCCCTTTCCTAAATATTTGCATGTCCAAATTGCTCTGGCCCTTCTAAGGCTCAGGTCAGATGCCACCTCCTCCAGGAAGCCTTCCCTTCCTGAATGTCCACAGTATTTCATTTTTACTTAATCATGGGCCTTGTCACATTCACCTATGCATTGGTTCTTCCTGCACAAGGAGAGCACATAGTATCGGGGTTGTTAAGAGCATGGGACAAGTCTTGGCTCTGCTACTTACTAGCTGTGTGAACTTGTCCACATTACTGAATTTCTCAATTTCTTCATCTGTAAAATGGGAATAATACTATTACCTACCTCATAGGATTTTGCCTGGTAAACAGTAACCCATCTCATTGCCATAGAGTTGATTCTGACTCATGACAACCCCAAGTGTGCAGAGTAGAACTGCACTCCATAGGATTTGCAAGGCTATGAACTTCCAGAAGCAGATTGCCAGGACTTTCTTTTGAGGTGCCTCTTGCTGGGTTTGAATTGCCAACCTTTTGGTTAGAAATTGAGTGCTTAACCATTTGTGCTACTCAAGGACTCCCTGGTAAAAAGTAGGTGCTCCATAAATATTAGCTGCTGGAATTATTAAAGATCTTATATTCTCTTCCAGTGTGCAAGCTCCCTGAGAGCAGGGCCTACGTCTTACTCATCTATGGATCTCCCGTTTTCCCCACTTCCAGGACCCAGCACAGGGCCTGGCACCTAGTCACCATTTGTCATTCTGGAGCATTAATGAGTGAGTCTAAACCCAAACACCCATTTTGCGGACAAGGAAACAGGTCCAGAGAGGGGATACGAGTTACTAGGGTCACACACATAGCGAGTTGGTCGTGGAGCTTGTCCTTTAGCCTGGGGGTCCTGCCTTTCGGGCCACTGCCCTATTTCTAGTGAATTCTCTTTGCTTGGCTGGCCTCTGCACTGATCCTAATTACTTTCAACAGGGGTTGGAGGAGTGAACACTGTGTACAGAGCTATTTAAGAATATTCTGTCTGAAGGATGTAGCAGCTGGAGAGCTCCTTCCCAGAGCCAGACTCTGTGGTTCCAGGAGGCTAGGTACCTCTCCCCAATACAGCACCTGCCCCATACTCTCCTGATCTCTAAATCTCCAGTCCCCCTCCCCGCCCCAATCCTCTGCAGGTACAGATATCAGGATGGAGCCCTTGCCTCTTTCGCTGGCTCCAGTCACCTGGCCCTTGCCTTCACCTCTGCACCTGTCTCCTGGAGGCTAGGGCTATCATTAGGGGATGCAATTAGACTTCACAGTTCATTACACAGGGTAGTCATGAGTCAGGCCACGGGGGGACCAGGAGCCCAGCAGAGGTGTGAGCACAGCATGGCATGGCAGAGCCAGTGTGGCAGGAAGAGTGTGCTGCCTAGCCCAGTGGTTACTGGGAGGAAGCTTGAAGGGTTTGAGTCCTGGTGTCCCAGATGTCTGGTTCAGAGCTGAGGGGAACAAGGGATTGGCTGGGCTCTGAGGATTTCCTGGGAGCAGGGTTGGAGGTGTGTAATGGGAGAGGGGCAGAGACCTGCTTATCTAGTTCCTTGAGGGAGAGACTAGGCCAGGTTGTATCTTGGGGTCTCTGAGTCTGATGCCAGGGACTCCCCCATCAGTGGAATGATCCCATAGAAAAACCATGCGTTTTGGAGTTTGGGTCTTGGCCCTACCATTTCCTAACTGTGTGATCTTGGGCAGGTCATTTGTCTAGGTTCAGAAAACTGAACCTCAGTTTTCTCATCTGTAAAATGGAGATAATAATTAGTACTTACATCATAAGGCTGTGAGGATTAAATGTGGTTTATATATGTGCTTGCTGTGTTGTTGTTGTTAGCTGCTGTTGAGTCAGCGCCCAACTTTTGGTGATCCACGCACAGCAGAATTAAACACTGCCTGGTCCTGCGCCATCCCCATGATCGACTGCAGATTGGTCTGCTGTGATCTATAGGGTTTTTTCTTTTTCTTTTTATTGTGCTTTAGGTTAAAGCTTACAACCCAAGTTAATTTCTCCTTCAAAAATGTATACACGTACTGTTCTGTGACATTGGTTGCAATCCTCACAATGCGAGAGCATGCTCCTCCTTTTCACTGCAGTTTCCCTGGGTCCATTTGTCCATTTCCTGTCCCTTCCTGCCTTCTTGTCTTGCTTTTGGACAGGAGCTGCCCATTTGGTCTCGTATATTTGATTGAACTAAAAAGAACATTCCTCATAAGTGTTGTTGTTAGTTTTATAGGTCTGTCTAATCTTTGTCTGAAAAGTGGGCTTTGGGACTGATTTCAGTGCTGAGTTAGCAGAATGTCTGGGGGCTATAGTCTTGGGGGTTCCTCCAGCCTCTGTCAGACCAGTAAGTCTGGTCTTTTTTGTGAATTTGAATTCTGTTCTACATTTTTCTCCTGTCCTGTCCAGGACTCTCTGTTGTGATCCCTGTCAGATTAGTTGGTGGTGGTAGCTGGGCACCATCTAGTTTTTCTGGACTCAGGCTGGTGGAGGCTCTGGTTCATATGGTCCTTTAGTCCTTTGGGCTAATATTTTCCTTGTGTCTTTGGTTTCCTTCATTCCCCTTTGCTCCAAATGGGATGGGACCAATAGATGTATCTTAGATGGCCGTTCACAAACTTTAAAGACACCAAAGTGGGATGTAGAACTTATTCTTTATGAACTATATTTTGCCAATTGACTTAGATGTTCCCCGAAACTATGGTCCCTAGCCCCCAGCCCCGGTAACTCGATCCCCCAAGGTGTTTGGATGTGTCTAGGAAACTTCTATGCCTTTGCTTTGGTCAAGTTGTGGTGACTTCCCATATATTATGTGTTGTCTTTCCCTTCACCTAAGTTGACACTTGTCTACTATCTAGTTAGTGATTTCCCTTCCCCCTCGTAACCATCGAAGGGTGTTTTTTTCTGTATGTAAACCTTTTCTTGAATTATTGTAATAGTGGTCTTGTACAATATTCATCCTTTTGTGACTGACTTGTTTCATTCAGCATAATGCCCTCCAGATTCATCCATATTGTGAGATGTTCGTCAGAGTCACCATTGTTCTTTTTCGTTGCGTGGTATTCCATTGTGTGTATGTACCACAGTTTGTTTATCCATTCATCTGTTGATGGGCATTTAGGTTGTTTCCATCTTTTTGCTATTGTGAATAATGCTGCAATGAACATGGGTGTGCACATGTCTACTTGTGTGACGGATCTTATTTCTCCAGGGTGTATTCCTGGGAGTGGAATTGCTGGATCATATAGTATTTCTATTTGTAGCTTATTAAGGAAGCACCATATCATTTTCCAAGGTGGCTGTACCCTTTTACATTCCCCTAGCAGTGCAGAAGACTCCCATCTCCCTGAAACCTCTCCAACATTTGTTATTTTGTGTTTTTTGGATTAGTGCCAGTACTGTTGGGGAGAGAAGGTATCTCATTGTAGTTTTGATCTGCATTTCTCTAATGGCTAATGATCGAGAGCATTTCCTCATGTGTCTGTCAGCCACCTGAATGTCTTCTTTGGCGAAGCGTCTGTTCATATAATTACCCATTTTTTAATTGGATTATTTGTCTTTTTGTTATCGAGGAGTTGAAGTAATTTGTAGATTTCAGAGATTAGAGTGTTGTTGAATATGTTGTAGCCAAATTTTTTTTCCTAGTCTGTAGGTTGTCTTTTTACTCTTTTGGTGAAGTCTTTTGATAAGCATAAGAGTTTAATTTTTAGGGGCTCCCAGTTATCTAGTTTCTCTTCTGGTGTTTGTGCATTGTTAGTGATGGTTTGTGTTCTATTTATGCCACGTAGTAGGGCTCCTAGTGTTGTTCCTACTTTTTCTTCCATGATCTTTATCATTGTACAGTTTATATTTAGGTCTTTGATCAATTTTGAGTTAGTTTTTGTATATGGTGTGACGAATGGATCTTGTTTCATTTTTCTACAGATATATATCCAGTTATGCCAGTACCGTTTGTTTAAGAGAATGTCTTTTCCCCATTTAACAGACTATGGCCCTTTGTCAAATATCAACTGCTCATAGACAGATGGATTTATGTCTGGGTTCTCAGTTCTGTTCCATTGGTCTATGTGTCTGTAGTTGTACCAGTACCAGGCTGTTTTGACTACAGTGGCTGTATAATAGGTTTTAAGTTCACGTAGTGTGAGGCCTCCCATTTTGTTCTTCTTCAGTAATGCTTTACTTCTCCAGGGCCTCTTCCTTTTCCATATGAAGTTGGTGATTTTTTTCCTCCTTCTTGTTGAAGAATGCTGTTGGAATTTAGATCAGGATTGTATTGTATCTGTAGACTGTGCTGGGTAGTATTGACATTTTCACAATATTGAGTCTTCCTATCCATGAGCGTGGTATGTTTTTCCAGTTATGTAGGTCTCTTTTGGTTTCTTGCAGTAGTGTTTTGTAGTTTTCTTTGCATAGTTGTTTTATGTCCCTATTTAGATTTATTCCTAAGTACTTTGTTTTCTTGGGGACTACCATAAATGGTATTGATTTGGTAATTTCCCTTTTGAAGTTTTCTTTCTTGGTGTAGAGGAATCCAACTGATTTTTGTATGTTAATCTTGTATCCTGATACTTTGCTGAAATCTATTAGTTCCAGTAGCTTTCTTGTGGATTCTTAGGGGTTTTCTGTGTATAATATCATCTACGAATAGGGATAGTCTTACCTCTTCCTTACCAATTTGGATGCCCTTTATTTATTTATTTTTTTCTTGCCTTATTGCTCTAGCTAGAACTTCCAGCACTATATTGAATAAGAGTGGTGATAAAGGGCATCCTCATCTGGTTCCCGTTCTCAGGGGAAATGTGTCCAGTCTCCCTCCATTTAGAATGGTGTTGGTTGTTGGTTTTGTATAAATGTCCATTATTATGTTGAGGAGTTTCCCTTCTATTCCTATTTTTCTGAGAATTTTTATCAGGGATAGGTGTTGGACTTTGTCAAATGCCTTTTCTGTGTCGATTGATATGGTCATGTGATTCTTTTGTTGATTGATTTTCTAATGTTGAATCATCTCTGCATGTTGTTGTTAGGTGTCCTCGAGTTGGTTCTGACTCATAACCCTGTGTACAACAGAACAAAACACCAACCAGTCCTGTGCCATCCTCACAATCATTGCCATCCTTGAGCCCATTGTTGCAGCCACTGTGTCAGTCCATCTCACTGAGGGTCTTCCTCTTTTTCCCTGACCCTCTACTTTACCAAGCATGATGTCCTTCTCCAGGGACTGGTCCCACCTGAAAACATGTCCAAATTACCTGAGATGTAATCTCACCATCTTTGCTTCTAAGGAGCATTCTGACTGTACTTCTTCCAAGACAGATTTGTTCATTCTTTCGGCAGTCCATCGTATATTCAATATTCTTCACCAACACCATAATTCAAAGGCGTCAATTTTTCTTCTGGTATGAATCCCACTTGGTCGTGATGTCTTATTTTTTTGATATGATGTTGAATTCTATTGGGTAGAATTTTGTTAAAGATTTTTCATCTATGTTCATGAGGGATATTGGTCTGTAGTTTTCTTATTTTGTGATATTTTTGCCTGGCTTTGATATCAGGATTATGCTGGGTTCATTGAATGAATTCAGGAGTATCGCTTCCTTTTCTATGCTCTGAAATAGCTTGAGTAGTATTGGTGTGAGCTCTTCTCTGAAGGTTTGGTGGAGTTCTCCAGTGAAGCTGTCCAGACCAGGGCTTTTTTTTTTTTGGTTGGGAGTTTTTTTCCCTAAATTCGTCATCTGTATCTTCTTTTGTTATGTGTCTGTTTAGTTTTTCTACCTCAGTTTGTGTTAGTTTAGGTAGGTAGTGTGTTTCTACAAATTTGTCCATTTCCTCTAGGTTTTCAAATTTGTTGGAGTACAATTTTTCATAGTATTCTGTTATGATCCTTTTTATTTCAGTTGGGTCTGTTGTGATATCACCCACCTCATGTCTTATTCAGGTTACTTGCTCCCTCCCCTGTTTTTCTTTTGTTAGTTTGGCCAATGGTCTGTTGATTTTTTCAGAGAACCAACTTTTGGTCTTGTTGATTCTTTCTATTGTTTTTCTGTTTTCTACTTCATTAATTTCTGTGCTAATCTTTATTATTTCCTTTCTTCTGGTGGCTGAGGGCTTCGTTTGCTGCTCTCTTTCTATTTGTTTGAGTTTTAGGATTATTGTTTTGATTTTGGCCCTTTCTTCTTTTTTGATGTGTGTGTTTATTGTTATAATTAACCTCTAAGCCCTGCTTTTGCTGTGTCCCAAAGATTTTGGTTGTGAGATGTGTTTTCATTCTCATTTAATTCTATGAATTTTTTATTCCACCCTTGATTTCTTCCATTACCCAGTAGTTTTTAAGCAAGGTGTTGTTCAGTTTCCATGTATTTGATTTTTTTTCCTTTCTGTTTCTTTACTGATTTCTACTTTTATGGCATTGTGATCAGAGAAGATGCTTTGTATTATTTTGATGTTTTAGATTTTGTTAAAGTTTGCTTTGTGGCCTAAAATGTGGTCTGTTCTGGAGAATAATCTATATGTGTTGGAAAAGAAAGTATACTTTGCTGCTGTTGGGTGGCGTGTTCTATATATGTCTATGAGGTTGAGTCGGTTGATTGTAGCATTTAGATTTTCTGTATCTTTACTGAGTTTCTTTCTACATGTTTTGTCCTTCACCAAAATAGTGTTTTGAAGTCTCTGTCTTAGTCATCTAGTGCTGCTACAACAGAGATACCACAAGTGGATGGCTTTAACAAAGAGAAATTTATTTCTTCACAGTAAAGCAGGCTAAAAGTCCAAATTCAGGGTGTCAACTCCAGTGGAAGGTTTTCTCTCTCTGTCAGCCTTCTCAGCATTGTTCTGCCTGACTAGGAGCTTCTCCGCACAGGGACCCTGGGTCCAAAGGACACACTCTGCTCCTGGCACTGCTTTCTTGGTGGTATGAGGTCTCCCTGTCTTTCTGCTCACTTCTCTCTTTTATATCTCAAGAGATTGCCTCAGGACACAATCTAATTGAGTCCTGCCTTACTAACACAACTTCCACCCATCCTCCCTCATTAACATCATAGAGGCAAGATTTACAACACATAGGAAAATCACACAATACCAGGAATCATGGCCCAACCAAATTCATACACACATTTTTGGGGGGACATAATTCAATCCATGACAGTCTCCTATTGTTATTTGGAACTGCCTATTTCTCTTTTCAATGCTGTTAGAGTTTATGTATTTTTAAGCCTTGTCATTAGGTGGGTATATATTTATTATGGTTATGTTCTCCTGGTGTATTGACCCTTTAATCATTATATAGTGTCCTTTCTTATCCTTTATGATGGAGTTTGCTTTAAGGTCTATTTTATCAGAGATTGATATTGTCACTCCCGCTCTTTTATGATTACTGTTTGCTCAATATATTTTTTTCCAATCTTTGAGTTTTAGTTTGTTTATGTCTTTGTGTCTAAGCTGTATCTCTTGTAGACAGCATATAGATGGATCGTATTTTTTAATCCATTCTGTCACTCTGTCTCTTTACTGGTGCATTTAGGCCATTTACATTCAGTGTCATTATTGATAGGTATGAGTTTATTGCTGCCATTTTGTGGTGTGTGTGTGTGGGTGTGTGGTGTTGATGATTTCTTTGTTCTGCTTAATTTTCTGTGCTGAGTTCTTTTTGTTTATGTATTTTAGTATTGTTGATTTTGTGCTTGCTGAGTCTTTATGTTTTTCTTCTTTTTATTTTGATGGTTAGGTTTGTTAGCTGCCTTTGTGGTTACCTTAAAATTTACCCTTATTTTTCTAAGTTTAAACCAGTGTTTTATTTCTTGATATCACCTCACTTCCTCTCCATAAGGAGGTTCTACGACTACATCACTTATTCCCTATTTTTTGTTGTGATGTTTTCATTGTTTACATATTGACATCTCTGGTTCCCTATTTTCAGTCTTTTAGCTTTGTTTTGTTTTTGTGAATTCCCTATCTGGCTTCATATCTGGTTGATCTGTCCTGTGTCCTAGTCTTGGATTATTGTCTGATGTTTTTGGTTCTCTAAATGGAGGACTCCTGTTAGTATTTCTTATAATTTTGGTCTGGTTTTTACATATTCCCTTAATTTCTGTTTGTCTGGAAATGACCTAATTTTGCCATCATAGTTGAGAGACAATTTTACTGGATATATGATTCTTGGCTGGCAATTTTTTTCCTTCAAGGCTTTGTATATGTTGTCCCATTGCCTTCTTGCCTGCATGGTTTTGGATGAGTAATCAGAGCTTAGTATTATTGGTTCTCCTTTGTAGGTGACTTTATGTTTATCCCTAGCCACTTTCAAGATTCTTTCTTCGTCTTTGGCAAGTTTGATTATGATATGTATTGGTGACTTTCTTTTGGGGTGTACCCTGTATGGGCTTCGTTGAGCTTCTTGGATAGATATTTGCTCACCTTTCATGATATTAGGGGAGTTTTCTGCCAGCAAGTCTTCGATAATTCTGTGTTTTCTGTTATCCCCCCCTGTTCTGGTACTCTGATCACTTGTAGGTTTTTCCTCTTGATAGTATCCCACATCATTTTTATGCTTTCTCCATTCGTTTTTTCTTCTTCTGCGTTTTCCTCAGAAAAAATTTGTGTCAAGGGATTTACCTTCAATCTCACTAATTCTAACTTCCATTGTCTCAATTCTGCTCCTATGACCTTCTATTCAGTTTTCTAATTCTGAAATTTTATTGTTAATCTTTTGGATTTCTAGTTGCTGTTTTTTTATGGTTTTTAGCAGCCTGTTTATTTTGTCATTTTGTTCTTGTATTGTTTTCCTGAATTCTTCTATTATTTTGTCTGTGTGTTCCTTGGTTTGGTCTGTGTTTTGAATGATTTCCTTCTTGATATCTTGGAGAGTTCTGTATAGTAGCCTTTTGAATTCTTTATCAGGTAGGTCTGTTGCTTTATCTTCCTCTGGAAGGTTTTCTGGTTCTTTGTTTTTGTTGCTTGCTGGAGCCATCTTGTCGCGATTCTTTATGTGATTTGATATTGACTGTTGTCTCTGAGGCCTCAATAAGTTATTATACTTATTTACTGTATTTTTGTTTACCATGTCCTGAATTTTTGTTTTGTTTTGATATGTCCACGTAGGCTGGGCATGTGTGCTACTCTGGTCGTTAATCTGGCCTTGTCAAAGCTCTCACCTCCTGTCTCCAGGTGATCGAGCAGCTACTAGGTGTGTGAGCCTGGGAGTCTGTTCACTGTTCTTGTGGGGCTGCTGAAGATGTAGGCAGTGTTTTTGGTGATGTGATGAATCTGTCCTGCTGGCCACCTGGCCATGAGTGCATGGGGTGTTCTCCCTAGTCTTTTGGTTGGGTATTGTGTGAGCACTCTGCTGTTTACCAGTTGGTCGGGGCACAGGTCCCCAGGTTGGTCACTGAGTGTGTGGTGTGGAGACTCTCACCTACTCCTCACCTACAGCCCTGAGCAGGCAGGGCTGCATGGGGGTGTTTGGAGTAGGCACAGTCCTCTGGTTGAAGTGGGGGGTGATGTGAGGGGCAAGGCAGGGGGCTGTCAGCTACTCCTGGGTGCCCAGATGGAGGGTGTGCCCCGGTCCACTAGAGCGCATAGTGGGGGGGTGGGTAGTGCAGCCAGTCCTTGGGAGCCCAGTGTCATTAGCTGGAGGGATTGGGGGGTGCCACTTGTTCTTAGGCCCCCATCATGGGAAGCCAGATGGAGTGGGTGGTACTGCCGGCCCTCAGGCCCCCTGTGTGAGTGGGTGAGGCCCCTTCTTGGGGGGTGAGACAGTGTCGAATGCCACAGATCTGCAACTCCCACTTGGCTGCTGCAGGTGAAAATGGACTTCAACTGGAAACCCTATCTATTTTGTCCTAATGAGGGCGTGCTGTGCTTTGTTGGCCAGCAAGGCACTGGTGTGGATGATCAGCGGGGTGAAGGGTGCTGTAAATCTGTGGACCGCTTATGCCAGTGGCTGGGTAAAGGGGTAGGCACCTCTGGACTGGGCTGTGAGTTCCTGGTGGTATTGAATGTTGCTGGGCTTGTGTCAGAGCAGAGAGGGGTATGGATGAGGAGAAGGGAGTGCTTCCCAGACATGGAGCTGTAGTAGAGGAAGGGATATGATGCGCATGGTGGGCTTGGAGCTTGTACTTAACTTTCACAGATCTGGAAGGCTTCTGTTTGGTTCTTGAGGTGCCTGCAGAGTTGGTACTGCTTAACTGCACCAGATGGGGTGGGTTTCAGCTTGGGGTTCTGTTGTTTGCCTCAATATGTCTGTACTGTGCAGATTCAGCTAGCAGGACACTGGTGGTCTGTAATTTTCTGTTTCTGCCATTTTTGAATTGTCTCTCTTTCCACCTGTCACTCAGTCTGATTCTTCAGCTTTATCTTTGATGCTTAGGGTTCCTGGATTGTCATATATCTGATTCACTTGTTTTTTGGGGTCTTTGTTGTAAGAAGGACGACATGAAGCATACTGGCCTCCATCTTGGCCTCACTTCCCTCCATAGGGTTTTCACTGACTGATTTTCAGAAGTAGATCAACAGACATTTCTTCCTAGTCCGTCTTAGTCTGGAAGCCCCATTGGAACTTGTTCAGCATCATGGCAACACACAATCCTCCACTGGCTGACTGGGTAGTGGCTGTGTATGAGGTGCATTGGCTCGGAATTGAATGCAGGTCTCTTGCAGGGAAGGCAAGAATTTTACCACTGACCCACCACTGCCCCCATATATATGTGCTTAGCACCCAGCAAAACCTCAGCAAACCTTCATTTCCTCCCGCATCCCCTTTTCCCTTTTTGGTATTTCTATTCCTTCCCTGTGGGGATATATGCCATTTAAACATGGCTGCACTATTGACAACTGCAGCCCCCACAGGCCTCTATGCTGCACAGCATGTTGAGACTTGTCTCCAACATGTCGAAACTTGTCTGGATGTGTTCTCCCAAACCTACTGTCCCTTTACTGATTGACTTGTTTACCTGAGTTCCTTCTTCCTTGCCTGTACTCAAAGCCCATTGTTTTGTTAATTGCCTTATTGATTGCTGTATTGACTATAAAATAAACTCCTGGGACTGAAGTGGGGGTCGACTCCTCAGAGTGACCCTCCTGGCCCCACTTCTCTGTAAGAGTTGTGCAGTTGGTTACTGTCTTCGCTGTCTCGATTACCGTCGCCGCTGCGACACTTCCCAACAGAGAGAGGGATCTGAGGATCCAAAGGAAATCACTTATGACCATCAGGCTCTCAGGGTCCTGGCTACTATGCCTCTGTCTCTAAGACGTCACCAGCCACACCCTACCCTGAGCTGCCTAAGGTCTGTGAGCTCAATCACCTTTGCAACTACTCTCTGCCCACACTTCTCCATGGGACCAGACTGTTGCCTGCTTGCTAATTCTCCCATGAAATTAATGGTTCTTCCTTGAGGCAAGTGCTAAATTTGGGTAGAGGGGTGAATGGGTGTTGTTTTTTGTCCTGGGACCTTGGGAAGCCGGACTGATACCCTGAGGTGGAGAAAAGGCTCTGAGGTGAACCCTTCTAGCCCAGGGATTCTCTAACCCAGATATATAGACATTACAGCAAGAAGGGCCTCAGCACCCTCACTTGATAGTTGGAGAGAGTGAGAGCCAGAGACGAGCAGTGGCTTGCCCAGGGTAAAATAGCATGGCAGTGGCTGAGCTGAGAACTGGAACTAGTTTTCCAACTCTCAGTCTACAGCCCTTCCTGCTTCCTTGCCCAACATTTTGTGTGTCTCGTGTTGCTCTCCAAGCCCTGGAAGGGTTTGGAAGTGGAATCTCAGCCTTAACCTTGACCCCTTGCTTTGGGTGATTTGGCTTCCATTCAGTGTAGTTGGAGTGGCCATGGGCTGAGTGGTTTGGGGTCAATGGGGGCAACCAGATTCAGGGCTAGGGGCTTTTCAAAAGTGGTAGAAGATTTCTTGGGAATCATCAAGTCCCTCTTTCAGTGGAGCATTTCAGGTGCCTTCCTAGGCAGGGAGAGCTGGAGGTAGGATGGGAGAAGTTGTTGGAGAGGTGGGTGCTGAGTGGTTACCAAGTCCAGCAGAACCCAGGTAATATTACAGAGTTGCATCCTCTGTGTCTCATTCCAGTTGGAAAAAAAAAAAAAGGAAAAACCATAGAAACAGCCCCATCCCTTTGGTCCCTGCCCAGGTTGGGGAAGCAGAGGGAAGTTTCCAGGGGACAGGCTGGAAAATCTCCTATTTCCCCATTTTCATTCTGAAAGCTGCCAGCTTTGCTCCCATCATCCCCTGGAAGCTATGTTTTTTAACCTTTCCTACATAGCAGGCCGAGTGCAGGAGTCAACCAATAAACTGACTTAGCATGCGCTAAGGGCCTCGGCAAAAAATGAGATGCTTAGCTCTGATGAACTAATGCAGTCAGAGACTCTACAAAGAAGCCACATCATGGCAGCTTTGTGTTTCAGAGCTCAGTGCTGTTTTTATTTTGAATTACCTATTGTGGATGGAGGTAGGGCAGCCTCACAATTTTTTCAGTGCTTGGAGCTTCCAAAGGTTTCACTTTGGCCCGAACAGATCTATTTGAGGATCAGTTGAAAGCTATGGACGCTCTTTCCAGAAAATTGCATGTATGCACAAACATGTTGCATATACTTGCAGACTCCACAAGTGTCTCAGCTTGTGTAGAAGATGTAGTCATGTTGCTTTCTGTGCTTCTTGAAGCTGGTGAATTGACCTACCAAGTGAATGGAGTTGGAGAGGCATGCTTTCTGCCTGTAAGAATGCCTGGATTGGTGGGAGAGATGATGTCCCTGCCCTGGGGGGAGTTCTGGTCTGATGGGAGAGATGTAGCTTCTGTCCTTGGGGAGTTCTGGTCTGATGGGAGAGATGTAGCTTCTGTCCTTGGAGAGTTCCTGGTCTGAGGGAGGAGAGGCAATCAGCACTCCTGAAGAGTCCCTGGACCAGTGTACATGGAATGAAAATAAATAAACAATTACAAAATGACCTAAAATCATTGGGAGCAGAGAAAGGGCCAGAGCTTGAGCCAAGGGGCTGGGAAATAGATGGACAAATCTGAGAAGACTTCCTGGAGAAGGGGTTGAGGTTGCAGTTGCAAGTGAGGGAGGATGCAGGGAAGTTGCAGGAAGGTTGTTGGATGGATGTGCACTAATGTGCATAGCAGGTGTTGGTGCAAAACCTGAACCCAGCTGAGTTGCCAAAAGGGCCATCATGCACCAACACATCTGCACTGATTTACAAGGTTCACCTTTAGGAACATATGCTGGTTTTCTCCCCTGACAAAGGAAAACAGTTTCAAACATAAATCCTGGAGTGGCTTGGATGGATTTTCCACCCCCTCCCTGATGGCAGGGCCTGAGGGTATAGCAAATGTTCTGTCTTCTGTGTTTATCTCAGCCAAGGAGAGCTCGGGGTGGCAGGCCTGACAGCCTGCTCATGTGGAGGTGGTATATTGAGGGTTGGAAGAGGGCTCCAGAGAGCAGACTTGGCATTAGTCCTTCAAACATGAAGTCATGCTCTTTATGTATTTATTTGCTGCATGGGGGTAGCTTACTTGCAACTCCACTGTGGGCATGTGAAGCACAGGCACAGGGGAGAGAAGAAGACTGGGGGCCTGCTCACCTGGGCGTCACCAAGAAGAAGCCAGTGGTTCCTCCAGTGAGTCTGGCACTCAAGGGCCTTGATGGCCCAGCAGACGAATGACCCAGCTCTCCTGTTTCTTTCAAGGACTGTTCTGTAGCTTTAAGCTTCCTGTGATGCTGGAATTCTGTGATGCTGTAGACTCCATGACTGATTCTAGGGTTTTCGATTTGGGATCCAAAGACTCCAGAATTTCCTAACTCAGAAAGTCTGTGTGTGTGTGTTTTAATGACTCAAGGGTTCTGTAGGATTCTCTCACGCTGTAGAGGTGAGTGAAGGATCTGTCTCTTTCTCACTTTCTGGAGTCCCCTCCAGGAGTGGGGAAAGAGGACCCGTCTAGGGTCAAAATCTGTTGCTGAGAAACAGGAAAAACCAATTGTACCTAATTTTCCATTAATATCTTCTTTTTTTTAATTATTATTTATAATATTTTACTTCTTAAATATAATTCTATTTGTAATCTTTATATTATTCTTTTTTTTTAAACTGCATTTTTTTTTATTGTACTTCAGGTGAAGGCTTACAGAACAGATAGTTTCTCATGAAACAGTAGTACACATATTGTTTTATGACATTGGTTAACAACCCCACAACATGTCAACCCTCTCCCTTCTTGACCTTTTTTTTTTTGGTGAAAATATACATAGCCAAAGATACACCATTTCAAAAATTTCTACATGCACAGTTCAGTGACATCAACTACACTCTTCCAATTGTGCTGCTATTCTCCCTTTAGATGAAGGCTTACAGAACAAAATAGTTTCTCATTTAACAGTACACGTGTTGCCCTATGACAATGGTTAACAACCTCACAACACATCAACACTATCCTTACTCAACCTTGGGTTCCCTATCACCAGCTTTCTTGTCCCCTTCTGCCTTCTGGCCCTTGTTCCTGGACTACTGTGCCTCATTAGTCCCATTTGGTTTTATGGGGCTGTCCACTCCCAGGCTGAACGGTGAACCTCGGAGATGACTTCACCACTGAGCTAAAAGGGTGTCTGGGGGCCATACTCTCGGGGTTTCCCCAGTCTCCTTTAGGCCAGTAAATCTGGTCTTTTTTTTCTGAGTTAGAATTTTGTTCTACATCCTTCTCCAGCTCTGTCCAGAACCCCCTGTTGTGATCCTGGTCAGAGCAGTCAGTGGTGGTAGCTGGGCACCATCTAGATGTACTGGACTTAGTCTGGTGGAGGCCTTGGTAGCTGTGGTCCATTACTCCTTCTGACTGATCTTTTCTTTGTATCTTGTTCTCTTCATTCTCCCTTGCTCCCTAAGGGATGAGGCCAGTGGAGTATCTTAGCTGGCTGCTGACAGGCTTTTAAAACCCCAGATGCTACTCACCAAGGTAGAATGTAGAACATTGTCTTTATAAACTGTGTTATGCCAATTGAGCTAGATGTTCCCCAAGACCATGGTCCCAGCAGCCCTCCACCCAGCAATTCAGTCCCTCAGGGAGTTTGGATGTGTCTATGGAGCTTCCATGACCTTGCCTTGTACAAGTTGTGCTGGTTTCCCCTGTATTGTGTACTGTCTCACCCTTCACCCAAGATACCACTTATCTATTGCCTATTTAGTATTTCTCCCCCACCTCTCCCATCCCTGGTAACCAACAAAGATTGTTACATTTTGTGTGTGAACTTTTTCATGGGTTTTTGCAATAGAGGTCTCATACAATATTTGTTCTTTTGTGATTGACTTATTTCACTCAGCATAATGTCCTCCAGTTTCATCCATGTTATGAGATGCTTCACAGATTCATTGTTGTTCTTTCTCATTGCATAGTACTCCATTGTGTGTATGTATCATAGTTTGTTTATCCATTCATCTGTTGACGGGCATCTAGGTTGTTTCCATTGTTTTGCTATTGTGAACAATGCTGCCATGAACATAGGTGTGCATATGTCTATTCGAGTGACGACTCTTATTTCTCTAGGATATATTCCTAGGAGTGGGATTGCTGGATCGAATGGTATGTCTATTTCTAGCTTTCTGAGGAAGCACCATATCATTTTCCAAAATGGTTGTATCATTTTGCATTCCCACCAGCAGTGCATAAGAGTTCCCATCTCCCCGCAGCCCCTCCAACATTTGTTATTTCCAGTGTTTTTGATTTGTGCCAGTAATGCCGGGGTGAGATGGTATCTCATTGTGGTTTTAATTTGCACTTCTCTAATGGCTAGTGATCGCGAGCATTTCCTCATGTGTCTGTTGGCCATTTGAATGTCCTCTTTGGTGAAGTGTCTGTTCATTTCCTTTGCCCATTTTTTAATAGGATTATTTGTCTTTTTGTTGTAGAGGTGTTGGATTTTCTTGTAGATTATGGAGATTAGAACTTTGTCTGATTTGGACTCTCCAAAAATTTTTTCCCAGTCTGTAGTTCTCTTTTTACTCTTTTGGTGAAGTCTTTTGAAGAGCATAGGTGTTTGATTTTTAGAAGATCCTAGTTATCTAGCTTATCTTTTGGGGTTTGTGCGTTGATGGTTATGGTTTTTATCCTGTTAATGCCGTGTATTAAGGCCTGTAGTGTTGGTCCTATTTTTTCTTCTATGAACTTTATAGTTTTAGGCTTTATATTCCAGTCTTTGATCCATTTTGAAGTAGTTTTTGTATACAGTGTGAGGTATGGGTCCTGTTTCATTTTTTTGCAGGTGAATATCCAGTTTTGCCAGCACCATTTGTTAAAAAGACTGTCTTTTCCCCATTTGATGGACTTTGGGCCCTTGTCGAAGATCACGTGACCATAGGTGGATGGATTTACATCTGGGTTCTCAATTCTGTTCCATTGGTCAATGTATCTGTCGTTGTACCAGTACCAGGCTGTTATGACTACTGTAGCTGTATAGTAGGTTCTGAAGTCAGGTAGTGTGTGTCCTCCAACTTTATTCTTCTTCTTCAGTAGTGCTTTACTTATTCGGGGCTTCTTCCCTTTCCATATAAAGTTAATGATTAGTTTTTCCATCTCTTTGAAGAATGTTACTGGTATTTGGATCGGGATTGTGTTGTATTTGTAAATTGCTTTGGGTAGAATTGTCATTTTCACAATGTTGAGTCTACCTATCCATGAGCATGGTATGTTTTTCCATTTATGTAGATCCCTTTGGGTTTCTTGCAGTAGTGTTTTGTAGTTTTCTTTGTATAGGTCTTTTACATCCCCAGTTAGATTTATTCCTAAGTATTTTATCTTTTTAGGGGCTATTATAAATGGTATTGTTTTCCTGATTTCCTTTTTGTCATTCCCCTTGGTGGTGTATAGGAATCCAACTGATTTTTGTGTGTTTATCTTGTATCCTGCTACTCTGCTGAATCTTTGTATTAGTTCCAGTAGATTTCTCGTGGGGCCTTTAGGGTTTTCTATGTATAGTGTCATGTCATCTGCAAACAGGGACAGTTTAACTTCTTCATACCAATTTGGATGCTCTTTATTTCTTTTTCTTGCCTTATTGCTCTAGCTAGAACTTCCAGCACAATGTTAAATAGGAGTGGTGATAAAGGGCATCCTTGTCTTGTTCCTGTTTTCAAGGGGAATGTTTTCAGCCTCTCTCCATTAAGAATGATGCTGGCTCTTGGTTTTGCATAGACGCTCTTTATTATGTTGAGAAATTTCCCTTCTATACCTATTTGATTGAGAGTTTTTATCAGGAATGGGTGTTGGACTTTGTCGAATGCCTTTTCTGTGTCAACTGAGATGATGATGTGATTCTTTTCTTTCCTTTTATTTATGTGGTGCATTACGTTGATGGATTTTCTAATGTTGAACCATCCTTGTATACCTGGTATGAATCCTACTTGGTCGTGGTGTATTATTTTTTTGATATGATGCTGAATTCTATTGGCTAGAATTTTGTTCAGAATTTTTGCATCTATATTCATGAGAGATATTGGTCTGTAATTTTCTTTTTTTGTGACGTCTTTGCCTGGTTTTGGTATCAGCGTTATGTTGGCTTCATAGAATGAATTTGGCAGTGTTGCTTCCTTTTCTATGCTCTGAAATAGTTTGAGTAGTACCAGTACCATTAATATCCTCTTGATAGAGGGCACCTCAGAGTAAAACCCACACCCAAACATTATTTTTCTTCCCAATTCCGAAATTCATCCCGTGATTCTTCCATTACTAGACCCATTTTCTTCTTGGTAACTATCTTAGATATCTAGTGCTGCTATAATAGAAGTACCACAAGTGGGTGGCTTTAACAAAGAGAAATTTACTCTCTCATAGTCTAGGAGGCTAGAAGCCCAAATTCAGGGTGCCAGCTCCAGGGAAAGTCTTCCTCTCTGTCAGCTCTGAGGGAAAGTTCTCGTCATTAGTCTTCCCCTGGTCTAGGAGTTTCTCCGTACAGGGGCCCCAGGTCCAAAGAATGCACTCTCCTCCTGGTTCTTCATTCTTGGTGGCCTGAGGTCCCTCTCCTCCCTGCTCAGTTTTCTCTTTTGTATCTCAAAAGAGATAGACTCAAGATACAACCTAATCCTGTAGATTTCAGTCCTGCCTCATTAACATAACTGCCTCTAATCCTGCCTCATTAACGTCATAGAGATTAGGATTTATAATACATAGGATAATCACGTCAGATCACAAAATGGTGAACAATCACTCAATACTGGGAATCATGGCCTAGTCAAGCTGACATACATTTTGGGGGGACACAATTCAATCCATGACACTAACCAACCAAATAAGAATTCCCTTCTGGGTTCCTGAGAATGTTCAGTATCTCACTCTCTACCCTAGGCCCTACCCTTTGGGACTGCTTATACATTTCTTGTTCCTTAAGCTTGGTTTTTAAACTCTGCACTTGAAGAGTTTTGGAGAGCTTGCTGAGGGGGCCTTGGAAGGATCACTCATTTCATTGTCAAGCCAGCTGCATTGTTAGAAAGTCCTTCTCTGTAGCTAAAACCATGCCCTCTTGTCACAGCTCTTCTTTTATTGGCACCATGAAGCAGCTGCCTCTTAATTCCTTTATTTAAAAACACATCATTTTGAACACTTTTGGGGAAAAACCTATATTAGGCAATGCTGTAAAAGCTCACTAGTCAATGCCAAGAAATTTGGAAGACAGCTACCTGGCCAACTGACTGGAAGAGGTTCGTATCTGTGCCCATTCCAAAGAAAGGTGATCCAACAGAATGTGGAAATTATTGAAGAGTATCATTAATATCACAAGCAAGTAAAATTTTGCTGAAGATCGTTCAGAAACAGTTGCAGCAGTACATTGATAGGCAACTTGCAGAGAGATTCAGATCAAATTCAGAACAAGGTGTGGAACGAGTGACATCATTGCTGATGTTAGATGGATCCTGGCTGAAAGCAGAGAACACCAGAAAGATGATTATCTGTGTTTTATTGACTATGAAAAGGCATTCATCCGCGTGGATCATAACAAATTATGGATAATATTGGCAAGAATGGGAATTCCAGAACACTTAATTGTGCTCATGAGAAACCTGTACATAGACCAAGAGGCAGTTGTTCGAACAGAACATGGAGACACCACGTGGTTTAAATTAGGAAAGGTGTGTGTCTGGGTTGTATCCTTTCACCGTACTTATTCAATCTGTATGCTGAGCACATAATCTGAGAAGCTGGATGATATGAAGAAGAACAGGGCATCAGGATTGGAGGAAAACTCATTAACAACCTGTGTTATGCAGATGACACAACCTTGCTGGCTGAAAGTGAAGAGAAGTTGAAGTGCTTACTGACGCAGATCAAAGACCACAGCCTTCAGTATGGATTAAACCTCAACATTAAGAAAACAAAAATCCTCACAACTGGACCAATAAACAACATCAAGACAAACGGATAAAAGGTTGAAGTTGTAAAGGATTTCATTTTACTTGGATGCACAATCAACACCCATGGAAGCAGTAGTCAAGAAATCAAACGACACATTGCATTGGGCAAATCTACTGCAAAAGAGTTAAAAAGTAAAGACGTCACTTTGAGGACTAAGGTGTACCTGACCCAAGCCATCGTATTTTCAATTGCCTCATAGGCATGCAAAAGCTGGACAATGAAATAAGGGAGACTGAAGAACTGGTGCCTTTGAATTACGGCATTGGCAAAGCATAATGAATATACCATGGATTGCTAGAAGAACGAACAATTCTGTCTTGGAAGAAGTACAACAAGAATGTTCTTTAGAAGAGAGGATGGCGAGGCTTTGTCTCATGTACTTGGGACGTGTTACCAGAAGGGACCAGTCCCTAGAGAAGGACATCGTGCTTGGTAAAGTAGAGAGTCAGAGAAAAAGAGGAAGACCCTCAACAAGATGGACTGACACAATGGCTGCCAACAATGGGCTCAAACATAGCAATGATCGTGAGGCTAGTGCAGGACTGGGCAGTGTTTCATTCTGTTGTACAAAGGGTCGCTGTGAGTCGGAACTGACTGGAAGGCACCTAACAGCAACAAAAGTCAAGATGGGCCAGGTAGTGCTGTGGTAACAACAGCCTGAGAATCTTAATGGTGTAACACAGCTAAAGTTTACTTCTTATCTCTACAAAGACTGCTGGGGATTTCCTGCAAGTTGCAATTTGGCAATCCAGACTACTTTCCTCTCAGCTCAATTCCACCATCTCATCATGGGGCTTTCTTGGCGCTAACACAGGAGGAGACCATGTGACGGTTGAGTACTGGCTCTTTTATTCTTCAGCTCTAAAGTGAGACACATCACTGATCTATCTCCTTGACATATCACAGCCCATTGGCCAGAACTAATCACATGACCTCATTTAACTGCAATGAGGTTAGGAAGTGTGGAGTTCTATACGGGATGTTTGGTGAGCAAGGTTGTCTCTGCCAAACTATCTGTCCCGCCTTCCACGCCCTCAGGCTGACTGAGATTCCCCGAGGCGGTTGGGGAACCTACCCTGGAATAGTCAAAATGTAGTAGGCGGAAGCTGGAGGGCCCTTAGAGAACATGTAGGCCCACCTCTTCCTGGTTCCCACTTTATAGATCAGAGAAGTACAGCCTAGAGACGTTCAGTGGCTAGCTCATGGTCACACAGTAAATTAGAGGCATAATCTGGGAAGATTTCCTAGCCAGGACCTTGTTCTCCAGGGCCTTCCAGTTTAGCAGTTCTATCCCTAATCTCTTCTTGTGGCCTGTGGCCTGGTCCTATGGGGTAGGATGGAGACGGGGTTGGAGCGGAGCTTGCTGGGACTGTGCAGCTCAAGGTCCTAGGGCCAGGTCCTGGCCAGAGTCCGTTGCCTGACTCCATTCATCCTGGGCATGATGGCCAATTAGTCAGTGCATGCCATTATGCAGCCTTAACAACTACTTTAGATGCAGCCGACACGGGCGTTGTGTGGCAGCTGCGATGGACGGCAGCAGTTGCAATTAGCAGAGAAATCGGGGGGAGAAGTGTGAGGCTTTTGTAGTCAAGCAAACCTCAGAATTGAAATAACTCTGTGCTAATTGTGCTTCCTGCTCTTATTAACATGACTTCTGTCAGTGAATAATGATACACGTCTGTGGGTTTCTCTCCGCATTGGCTTCGGGAACTGAGAATAAGAATGGAAATAGGTAACCCTTATTTACTGAGCACCTACTGTGTGCCACGCACTGTTCTAACTGCTTTATGTGCGTTAGCTCGTTTGATCCTTACAATTTTGAGTAAACTGAGGCACTAGGTGGCTGATTATCTTGCCCAAGGTCACACAGCAGGTAATGGAGGAAGCACTTTGTGTAAGTGTAAGTCAGGGTTTCTACCCTGGCCTCCTGGAGAACCAAAGGGAATGTGGAGGGAACTCAGGGAAGTCCATGGATTAGATAGGAAAAAGTTACATCTTTATTTTCACTAATGTTTAACTTGTTGCTATTGTTAGTTACTGTCAAGTTGATTCTGACTCATGTACCCCACGTGTGCAGAGTAGAACGGCTCCACAGAGTTTTCAAGGCTGGGATCTTTCAGAAGCAGGTTGCCAGGACTGTCTTTCAAGGCACCATCTGGGTGGGTTCAGTCTGCCAATCTTTTGGTTAGTAATCGAGTACTTAACCGTTTTTGCTACCCAGGGACTCCTAGCCTTTAACTGAAATTGAGTATTTCCCTTAATTATGAAAGTAGCCAATAAACCACAGTAGAATTAGCCATACTTGGGACTTTGCCACCGATTGCAATCATAGGCGTTTTCATACCATATTACAGTTGTTGTAATATCTTGAAAAACAATTTTTGTTCATCACTACTTGCTGCCGCTAAATCTTGTCATTTAACACATCAACAGAGAGACATGTATTACCATATCGCACATTTAAAAATGTTTCGTTAAAAACGTCAACATAATTATTCTTTTTCTCAGTCCTATATATTTTTTTAATACATTTAAAGGCAAGATTCTGAGAAGGATTCCACTGGTTTCACCAGACTGCCAAAGAAAGCCAGGGACGAAAGAAGGTTGTGAACCCCTCCTACAGGGCCCACTCTGGGCCTCATTCACTTGCCCCAGAAACCACTTTACCTAAGTTAGACCTTGGTTGACAGTCTTCCTGTTCTCGATGGAGTTGCACACTCAGTGAATGTGTTACAGGCAGTCCTGGATTACGAATGAGTTCTTTAAGTTGAATTTGTACATAAAGCAGAACCATTAGGTACAGTTCGTATCCAACATCGGTTAGTCAAATGTTTTTCTTAGTATATAGTCTACCTGTCTATGCATTAAAAAAAAAAAAAACAGTGAAACACTTCCAGATACGCTAAAACATCTTTGACATAATAATACGGTAATAAGAAGAATAGTGTTTTGATATGTGTCGCAAAGCAGCACCTGTTTATTACGAACCATTGTATGTACCTTAAATTTTTAATATAATAGGCTTTACCGGGGTTGGTTCGTAACTGCTTGTAACTCGAGGACTGCCTGTATTCCCTGTCTTGCACACGTTCGTGCCAGCTGTTCCCCTTGCCTGGCCTGCTGTCCCCTCTCGCTCCTCCTCCCCAGTCACCTAGCTCCTAAGCATTACTCAAGAGAGCTGAATTTCAGCGCCTCCTCCTCCCTGGCCCCCAGACTGGGTTAGGTGGGCCTCCCTTGTGCTTCCCCAGGGTGAGCTCCAGGGTAGTATTTATCACATTACATTGGCTTAAGAAAAAAGTTAATTGTGACTGAGTGCACTGGAGAAGCAGCCTTTTGGAACACCAGGGTTCCGTGAGCTGAGCTTTGTTCAGGGCCCTCTGGGCACCAACTCTGCTTTCTCCTCTGGATGAGGATGTGGCCCCATAAGTGCTGGCTTGGGTTTAAGAGTCTGGAGTGTCTGTGAACATTCCCTGAACAGAGAGCACAGGGTCTATCAAGGTCAAGTGTCTGGATGTGCCATAGCTTCCAAGCATGAATGGGCCGTGGTATTGCCTCAACTCTTGGAGGACCCCACCTTTGTGAAGAGGCTCTCTAGTACTGCTCTACTCGGGGACCCCAGGAGCCAGAGTTGGGCACTCAAAGCGATGCTGCATCTGCTTCTGCTGTAGCTTTATGGACCTCATGTGTGTATGTCCATGACCTCTTCCTGCCCATCCACAGCTCAGTGAAGTGCTCCAAGCACCTACCTCATGCCAGACACTGTGCTAAGCACGTTCATGGGAGACAAATTTATATCTTCATAAGCCCCCTAGGAGGTAGGCACTACTATCTCAATTGTACATATGAGGAAACTAAGGCACAGAGAGACTCAGTATTGTCCTAGGCTAAATCACCATAAGGTTATAGTAAAGCAAGAAGAAAGATTCTATTCAGCATATGTTCCAAGAGGCAAGAGCGGGAAACGGATAAGCATGCTGCCAGAGATATGTTTGCACGGGTCCAAGGAATGTTACAGAATCATGAGCATATACAGACGTTACAAATGGATAAAATCATTAAAAGCTTCACCTTTTCACAGATTGGCTAAAACCTGCTAAATCACTGTGGTTCTACATTTTGAATTGTCTTTTTTCAAATAATCATGGATACAAGTTTCAGTAATGACAGTCAAGAGTGTCTTCACTGGTCCAACAAATCTTACTATTTACTAAATGCTAATAGAAAAACATAGAATGGAAAACATGTGGGCCCTTTGTGCTCTATCTAAATATTTGTTTATGTAAAAGAGTCCCTAAAAGATGTTTTCTGAGATTGTTCTGGCTACTATTTTTATATCTCAGGGCCCGGTTGATGTGTCCTTGTGAGTTCTTGTCACTTCAGCTGGGTCATGTTCTTTATACTCAAGGACAGGGAATAATGGCCCCAATTTTAACTCCTAAGGCAGTACCTTGCCCCCACCACACCTGGCTGGTAAGCGGTGGAGCTGGGAATAAATTCCAGGCACTGGGATTCCGGAGCCAGAGCGCTGAACGCCAAACCTGCCACACCGTGTGTGAGACACACACTCCAGAAGACCTTGCATAATTCAGAAACTTGCATAATTTAGGACACTTCCTGACATAGGTTGGTAGTATTTCTGTTTATCAGCTAAAGTGACATTGCCTGGTGGTGAGCATGCAAACACAGTTTACAATTCACCGAGCCTACCAGCTTCAACCTCCTTCATGCTTGAAAAAATGTTTAGGATACACATTATTTCAAATTTTACATATAAAGTGAGACTTTGTTAATATCTTTATATTACAGTGTCAAATTCACATAATGCAAATCGCATAAAAGTCAAGGACGTTATAATGCAGAGTAGCTTCTGCTTTTTATCTGTCTGGGGAGGCTAGACTGTGAGCTTGAGGGAAGGCACATCTTCCTTTGTATCCCCTGTGCTTAGCACAGCGCCTGGCCTGCAGCAGCTGCTCAGTAAAACGCTATTGACTAGACAGAATCTAATTGAAAGCAACACAGTTTGGTTAGTTGTAAAGGGTGGTGGTGGTGGTGGGGATGTATCCGTTTCTTAGTAGCCCCGGTGGTGTAACGGTTAAGCCCTCATCTGCTAACCTAAAAGTTGGCGGTTCGAACCCACCCAGTGGCTCCACAGGAGAAAAGAACCAGTGATGTGCTCCTGTAGAGATCACAGTCTGGAAAACCCTATGGGGCAGTTCTACTCTCTCACATGGCATTGCTATGAGTTGGAATGGACTTGATGGCACTCAACAACACAACACAATTCGTTTCCTAGGGCTGCCGTAACAAAACCCACAAACTGGATAGCTTATAAACACAGAAATTTATTGTCTTATAGTTCTGGAGGCTAGAAGTCCGAATTCAGGGCGTCAGCAGGGTCATGCTCCCTCCTGCGTCTCTAGGGGAAGATCCTTTTGTAATGGTAGACTATGTTTGCATGCTTTCTTGTCGTGCCCAGTTTCTGGTAGCCCCAGGCATTCCTTGGCTTGTAGCTGTATCTTTGCAGGACTCATCCTACCCCAGTATGTATGACCTCATTTTAATTTAGCTGATAATATCTTCAAACAAGGTCACGGTCACAGGTACCAGGGATTGGAACTTGAACGTTATCTTTTTAGGGACACAATTTAATCCATACGGGGGGCTACCTGTAAGGTTATATCCCTAAAGTATTTTGCTTCTCCTGGATTTACCACCTCCTTCTTTTCCGGTCTCATAAAGGGGAAGACCTCAGGGTTAATTGACAATGAAAAAGGGGCAGGGAAGAAAACCAAGGATGAGCAACAGGAATATTAAGGAATGGGGCTTATATGTTCAATGTACGCAATGGCTTACATATATATATATATCACTCAGGGTATTTGCCAGCAATGGAGACCAATTCTGGGTAACTTAACACGAAGGGAATCCAAATTAAGGCTCATGGGTCGTCCCTGGATCAAAATAAAGCTGGAAGGCCAGTCTTGGGGACAGCAGGAACCAAAGGGGCTCCCAAGGGGCAGGAAGCAGGTAGAGGACAGAGAAGCTGCTTGTTGCAGGGCAGCCTACCCAGGACTCGATGAGAGGTGGCCCTCCACTCTTGCCCCAGACCCTATAACCACAATACACACAGTTGGGGGTCTCCTAACAGGGAGGTTGGGGAGCTAAAAGGAAGACGATGTGGAGTGTACAGAGTCCCTGGGTGGTGCAATTGTGTAAACACTTGAGGATTAACCGAAAGGCTGACGTTCCAAACCCACCCAGAGGTGCCTTGAAAACCCTATGGAGTGCAGTTCTACTCTGCATGGATCAGCAGGAGTTGGAACTGACTGGATGGCAACTGATTTGGGTTTCTGTTTTGGTGGAGTGTGCCAAAGGGGACACGTGCCTGCCACTTGTATCATTGAATGATCAGACTGGAGCAGACTTGGTGGTCATCTAATCTCTCTTCCTTGGGTTCCAGATGAGGGAATTGAGGTCTTGGCCTCACTGTTAGTGACAGAAGCAGGACCAAGGTCCGTTTCTCCTGGGTGCTTTTATATCACTGTTCACTTGCTGTCCCTGGGGGGAGGGGGGCAGAAATACTTCAATACATTAAATGACCTTCAAGCCACCATTGGTCTTTTTTTTTTTTTAAAACCTTATCTTTATCTCTATCACTATTTTTATTGGACAAGAAGACATTTTTCTTGACCTATTTATTTATTTATTTTAAATAATATTTTATTGTGTTTTTGGTCAAAATTTACACAGCAAGTTATGTTCCCATTTTGGCAATTTCTACACAAATTGTTCAGTGACATTAGTTACATTTTCACGATGTGTCAACATTCTGTTTAATTGTGTTCTGGTTGTTCCATTTTCAAGTACTCTAGATACCCTGCCCCCTTATCTTCTCATCTTTGCTTTAGAGTAAATGTTGACTTTGGTCTCTTACAGATGGTTTTTCAGTAGAGCACCGTTCTACTAAATAATATCTACCAGATAATATCCTTTATTTTCTCTGCCACTCTGCTATTTTGCTAAAAGATGATCTCAGGGGATAGTTTCAATTCAAGGTTTAAAGAGTCTTGGGGTGATAGTCTCAGGGAATCCTCTGGTCTCAAATGGTCCAGTTAGTTTTGCTTTTTTAAAGATTTTGGGTTTTATTCTATACTTTTCTCCCATTCTATCCAGGACCATCTATTGTGACCCAGGTCAGAGCAGTCAGTGGTGGTAGCCGGGCACCATCTAGTTCTTCTGGTCTCTGGGTAGATGAAGTCATGGCTCACGTAGGCTATCAGCCTTGTAGACTTGTTTCTTCTCTGAGATTTGGTTACCTTCTTATTCTTTTGTTCCTGATGATTAGAGACCAATAGATATATCTTAGATGGCCACTCACAAGTTTTAAGACTCCAGATGCTACGCACTTCACTAGGATGCAGAACATGAACTTTGTGAACTACATTATGCCAATTGACTGAGTTGTCCCATGAGACTATGGTCCTAAGCTTTCAAACGTAGAAAACCAATCTTAGAAGGTATTTAGTTATATCTGAGGAGTATCTGTAGTTGTGTCTTCACAACTATACTTATCTGTATTTGTATGTACATAGAGATACTTGTATCTGTTCTCACATATGTATATACCTGTACCTACCCATATACCTATATGCCTATACCCATCCATATGTGATCATACATTCATTTTTTTGGTCTTTGCTGGAGTTGTTGCTGTCTTATATCAAATTCCTAGTACAGGCATCCTTTTCTCTCGAGTGCTTCTCAGTGACATCATTTACTCTGGTCATGCTGTGGTCACTACACGCACATTTGGGGTTACTTTTCCCATCACCAAAAAGAATAAGTATCTATGATCTAAACCCCTCCCCACCCCCCACTTCTCCCTGGTAACCACTGAACACTGGTCTCTCTATATATCTATTCTTGTCTTCTTATAAAAGATGGATCATACAATATTTGTCCTTAGGTGCTTGACTTATTTCACTTAGCCTTAAGGGCATCATAAGTCTTTATCATGATGGGTCAAAGGCCCTCCTGGCTGATATGCCTTGTTGGGTCTCCCTGTCATCCAATTCTTTCTGAGCTGAAGTATGGGGTCTGGGATAGGCCTGGGAAGTGCAGGGACAGAATCCAGGTCAGCTCCAGGGGGTGAGATGGCACCATCACACCTGGGGGTTGTGTGGGGCTGAGGATATAGTCCCAGGTAGCCCCTAACCCAAGCCCACCCCTGCCATGTTTTCTTAGTGAGCAAGAATTAAGATGCCAGGAAGGCCCTGAGGGAAAAATAAGGGGAAGAGCTATCCCAGAGGTGTAAAAACCCTGTGCTGGTATGGGAGGGGACATTTTTAGTCTCTTTGTGTGCGGCCAGCTTGTGAATATATGAACTCCAGATAACTTTTACTGCCAGAAGGGATATGGTCATTGCCTGTTCTTGCCATTCACTGGGCTTTAACTTATGTAAGGGATAGGGGCAGCCAAGGGAAACTATGACCAACTGGGCACCTACTATGCGCCAGGCCATTTACTTAGGTGGTTCTGTTTAATATTCACACCAATCCCGGGAGGCAGCTATGATGATCCCATTTTACAGATGAGGAGGCCAAGACTCAGACAGGTTAAATGGCCTGTGCAGGCTCCCACTACCTGTAAAGGGTAGCTGACCCTAATTTGCCTGCTCCTTAGGTGGGTGTGGCTCAAGGCAAGCTAGTGAAGGCATGAGATCCTCTCATGCCCTATATGCAGAGAAGGGAGGGGATGGGATGGGAGGTGAGTGAGTTAGTGCGAAGGAGGCTCAGCCCTCTTCTCTGCCCCTGAGAAGATCACGTACACATTCCCAGCACTCATGTAGACCAGCCCCACAGGTGGCAGCCAGATAATCCTCTCTGGAAGATCAGTTGTCATTTAGGCCCCCTCCCGAGGCCTGAGTGCTTGCTGCAGAAATATCAGACAAACCCCCAGCTCCTAGAGAGGAAAGAGTCAGCTGGGGACCCATAATTTCTGACCCACGGCCTGCAATAAGCCTGTGCCTTTTTCTCTACTGCCTTGGCAGTGCCCCAGGCCCAGAGCTTGGACTAGGAACTGAGCCTGATCGTTTTCTGGGGTCGCAACTTCAGGTCTCCTATGCGCATTCCCCACTTCTTCCTTGGTAATAGAATCCTGTGTTTTAGCAAGTCACATGAATAAAGAGTGCATTTCCAGCTTTCCTGGCAAAGGAGCCCTGGTGGTACAGTGGTTAAGAGATCAGCTGGTTAAGAAGGTCGGCAGTTCAGATTCACCAGCTGCTCCTTGGAAACTCTATGGAGCAGTTCTACTCTGTTCTATGGGGTCACTATGAGTGGGAATCGACTCGACAGCAAGATTTTTGTTTTTTTTTAGGTGTGACCCCAGGACCAAATTCTGAACAATGCAATGGAAGCAGAAATGATATGTCCAACTTCCAGAAAGTATCCTTAAAGGGAGAGACATCTTCTCCTCTTCTGTTTTCTCCTTCCTGCTGGCTGCAATGCAGTTGGCTCAGCCTCTCTGGGCCTCTGCTGGCCCTGGATAGTGAAAGCTGCAGATGAGTGTGTTCTCCCATGCTAGGGGTGGGGCTGAGCGGGCCATGAGGGTCCAGCTCCAAGATGACAGGATGTGAGGAGGGCTGGGACCTGAGTCCTTGCTCAAAGGAGAGTTCAGTATTCGCTGTTTGGGAACAAAAGGATATAATGAAAGAGGGGCACTTTGGGATAGGGTTGTCTTCTGGCTTTGCTACTTGTAGGTCAAGTGACCTTGGGCAAGTTGCTCTCTCTGAACGTCAATTTTCTCATTTGTAAAATAGGGACAATGATACCTACTTCACAGGGTTGTTGGGAGAATCAGAGACAATGTATGTAAAGGGCCTCATGTGAGGCAAGTGCTCCATAAGCAGTAGCTATTATTTTTATCATTGGTTTGAGAGGCCAGAGACCTGGATTTTTGGGTCTGCCATTGTGACTGTGGGGCAAGCCATTTAACTTTCCAAACCTCAGTTTATTTGTAACATAGGGGGAGTAGTGGTAGATTGGACTGTATGAGCTCTGAGTTTTTTTCTAGCCCTGATAGTCAATCTAGTCCTCCCTGTCCCCATTTTACAGATAATAAAACCGAGGTTTAATGGCAGAGACAACTCTCAGAACTCCCCTTCCACAGTACAGAGTTATTGTAGGGCAGCAGCTGCCCCTACAGGACTGCATTTCCCGGTCTGGGTCTCACCAATAATATGTGAGCTGAAGGGATGTGTATCACTTCGGGGTCAAGAAGGTTGAGACATGGATGTGTCTTCTCCACTCTCTGCTCCTTGTCTGCTTGTCCATGCCCAGGGAAGTCTTGGAAGTCACACTGAAGATGACAGAGCCTCTCTCAGTCTAAGGAGCACAATACCTTCCTGTCTGCCTCTCCCCCGCCCCATACCAGTGCTGTTTTGGAATTTACATGAGCAAGAATACACTTTGTTAAGCCACTGAGATTTCAGGGCTTAGCTGTTGTAGCAGCTAGCATTATCTTAACTAAAATACCCAAAGAAGTAGAGCGACTTGTCCATCCTCTGTCCCTCCTCTATCATCCTTGGTGGCTTTTCACGTATGTGGCAGTCTAGTCTTCTGAATCTGTTTGCCACTTCCTTGGGATCCAGAACAGAGACTCATACTCATGCAGTTTCGTGACACCCAGCACTAGTTACCTCTCATCCACCCCACAGGCATGATCTGCTTGGGACCAGGCATCTACCAATAAAGGCTTGTTGACTTGAACTGCACATTTGCAGGGTACCCGTTTCCTCCCTACCAGGCTGCGAGCTGACCCCACAGAGCAGGTCCCCCTCTAACATCCCTGGAGGCCCCCAAAGCAATAGTCAAGGGAGCAGTGGAGCTAAACTTTCAGAACAGGGAGAGCAGAGGAAGGACAGGGACCAAGGAGAAGAGGGTCTGGGAGAGGCATCTGTGAAACGGGAGTGGGGGGGGCGGTGGCGGTGGGCAATGATACTTTATGGAATTGAGGATGGAAATCTGGCCTGGGGCCAAAGCCCTGTTCTGCATCCCAACTTGCGTGTTTCCCCACAGAAGTCCAAGGTCACCACAGAGGTGGTTACAGGAGCAGAACACAGGTTGCTCCCATCTTGCCATGGGTGAGCTTTTTCTGTCTCTTCCCTCACAGCCTGGGCATCTCTGATTAGGATGCTAATGGAGGGTGGGGCTGAGAAAGTGAGGGAGCTGCAGAGCAGGAGCAATACCCAGGGACTAGGGGGCCAGTGGCTAATTAAAGGCTCCAGGTCAAAGAGGAATGCCAAGTAGGTAATTTCCATGCCATTTGAATAATGGCAAAAACATTTACCATTTCTCAAGTCTGCTTGTTGAAAAGAGAGACAGGGAAAAAAGGATGGAGAGGGGAGAAGATCTTGACTGGAGTGGCTTCTACACTCTATTCAGTAAGTTTGGGGGGCGGGCAAGGAGCGAGCAGAATTGCTCCAAGGAGAGGGAGGGAGGAAGGGGACGTGATGGGAGCGATTTTCTACTTTGATGCCAGCAGGTCCTTGAAACCTGGGCTAGGAAGAGAGCCCTGGTGATGTCGGGTCCCAGCCGAGGTAAGGAATGACCTCCTCATGTGTGCACTGCACTTTACAGTTCAGAAAGCCCACCCGCATACTTTATCTCACTGGATCGCCATGACAGCTGTGTGAAGTAAGCAAGGAGGGATTGAGGATGATGATGTTGATGATGATGCTGATTCCTACTTGAGAGGTAAACAACTGAGCCCCAGAAAGCGAGAATGAATTGCTCAAGGCCACATTTGCTCATTTGTTCATTCATTAATTTAACCAAAGAGTTCACTGAGGACAGACTGCATGCCAGGCCCAGTGCCATGTGATGAAGACATAAGGATGAATATGACGTGGTCCTGCTCTCAAGGAGCTCAAAGTCTAGAGGGAGAGATGGAAAGGTGAAACCATACCTTACCAAGTGATGTGGGCACCAGACGGCAGGGCCACTGAGCCTGCTTGGGACAGTGGGGTTGCTTCCCAGAGGGCAGCCTAGAAGCCGAGGTTTCAGCAGGAGTTTGCCAGGTGACTAAAGGGAGGCAGTATATTTCAGGTAAAGGGATCAGCACGTGCAAAGGTGTGGAGTCCTGGGGGTGCTTTTCATCATGCCCAGGGAACAGTGAGAGGTCCAATGGAAGAGGACAGCAGGGATGAGGAGTGAAGCAGGGGTGGAAGCTGGGAGTGAAATGCTCGGTGGGAGAGGGGTGAGACCACAGATGCAGGCCCTGAGCAGATGACAGAGGGCCTGTGTGCCTTGTTAGGACATGTGAATTTGATCTTCAGGCCACAGGACCCCAGGAAGCGGCTGAGGAGGTGCAAATGGGACATGGATCATTCCACAATGATGGCTAGTGCTATGTCTTCTTTGGAAGCTAGAACCCAGCCTATGACCTCAACCTCCCCAGTCCAGGGCCCAGAGCTCCTTCAAGTCATGGGGACCCATGAACAGAAAGCCAAGCTGTAGGGGTGGAGGATCCCTGCTGCTCTGTCCAGTCCCTCCTCATACCTGTTATCTATTGATGTATATATACCAAATTACCCCACAACGCAGTGGCTTAAAATAACAACAAATATTTATTATCTCTCATAGCTTCTCTGGGATAGAACAGCCTAGTTGGGATGCTTGGGCTCAAAGTTTCTCATGAAGTGCAGTCAAGATGCTGGACCAGGGCTGTATCCTCTGAGGGCTTGACTGGGGCTGGAACTTCCAAGACAGTTCACTCACACAGCTGACAAGTCAACGCTGGTTGTGGTCAGGAGGCCTCAGTTCCTCATGTGGACCTTTCCATAGGGTTGCTTGAGTGTCCTCACAGCATGGTGGCTAGCTTTCCCCAGAGTGAGAGAGAGCAAGGTGGAAGTGACAATGTCTTCATTAACCTAGCCTTTGAAGTCACTATCATTTCTGCAGTATCCTATTGGTTACACAGTTCAGTCCTATTCATTGTGGGAGGGTGCAATGTAAGGGTGTCAATATCAGGAGGTGAGGGTCATTGGGGGCCATCTTGGAGGCTGGCTACCAGCCCCCTCTTCCCAGGGAAGAACAAAAGGAGCAGCTGCTGTAGCAGGACTAAGAAAGCCAGGCTGGTGAGAAGAAAGATGAGGTGGCTTCCCTGGAGAAAGAGGACAGGTCGTAATTAGCTCTGCCTCCAACTCTCTGTGTGACCCTAAGCAGTTTCCCAAGTTCTCTGGGCCTCGGTTTACCATCTCTGTAATATGGGAAGGACTTCTGCTTTGTAAGGCTGGGGGAAGGACAGAGGAACCACTTTCTGAGGGGTGGTCCTGAGAGTTGCAGAATACGGAGCCTTCCCTCTTCTTATCCTTTATCCTGTTTCTTTGTGCAGCCAGATAATCAGTTTTCCCAGAAGTCTTTGCCGCAGTTTGCGTAACCACCCAAATAAACACCGTTCTTTCCCTTAAGCTAACTCTTGGCTGTAAATTTCCAATTGGCTTCTGTGCAATGAAACCATTGTGGGACTTCCTTTTCCCACCTCCACCACTGCGTGGCTCCCAGGATGGCTTGGAGCAGAGGCAGAGGACTGTGTCAGCTCTGCCTCACTTTGCTCACACTATCCCAAGCCAGGTCTTCTTGCTTTGCCTTCTCAGCTTCCCTTTGTGGTGCTGACAGACGATGAGGGGTGAGGGCTTGGTGGCAAGGGGCTCAGGATGTCAGAATCAGAAGAGACCTTGGGGTCATCCCTTGCAATCCCTAAATTTTACAGATAAGGCTAAGAGAGGGGCAGTGACAGCCCAAGGTCACACAGCAAGCCAGCAGCAAAACTGCGGCAGGAACCAGGTCTCTTGACCCCCACGCAGGGCTCTTCTGTGCTCACTACGGAGCATGCCCAGGAGGTGCACTGACTGTGATTGTTCCACGGGGGCAGCTGGGGCCAGCCCACTACTGGCCACTTTGACTCAGTGACTACTAAGCCTTCATTTTTGTTCATTCCTTTCCCCTAAATTGTCTTCTGTTGTGAGCTCAGAAAGGCAAACTCATTTTGATCTTGGCTTGAGTAAACCTTAATCCTAATATATAAAAAAAAAAATCTGCCAGTGCTAGGGAAACATCTTACCCCTCTCCCCATGCCTGAGAGTGGATGGCTTCTCAATCATTCAGAGACTAAATTTCTCTCCCCATCAGACTAGAGACTCCTCGAGGGCAGGGTCTGTGTCTGTGCCATCCCGTGGCAGGGAAGAAGGCAGGAACTGATCTATGTTGAGGGCCTCTTTTGTGCCAGGCACACAGTCCCTTTGAGTGTAGTTGCATGTTTGTGGTTTGGTGGAATTTCTGTCTCCATTTTATAGCCAAGGAGACTGGAGATCAGAGATGGAGTCACTACTCTACCGTCCCACTGACCCCCCTGAGGTTGTACAGCCAGGATGTGGCAGAGATGGATTTGGAAGTTGGGCTTGGGTGACGGCAAAGCCCAGGCTCTCTTCTGACGCCATGCAGCCAGGCAGAGGGGGCAGGTGGGGTCCTACCCACACCCCTAGGCTCTGCAGCTGTCAGCCTTGCCAAGATCCTGAAGGAGTTGGTGAGGAGCAATGTCCCCCAAGGCAGCCATACTTGCCACCTGCAGGGGGGCTGGGTTAAAGAGAAACACTGACACTAATTAGAGAGCAAGAGGCCCACCATCCTTATTTCCTGTCTCGGCTGCATGGCTCAACAAAAGGGCTTTGTCTTTGTTGGCCCAGCGACAACGTCTTGTCATGCTCTTCTTGCTTCCTTCAGCCTGGCTCCTTCTCATGCCTTTCAGCGTCCCTCCCACTCCCAGTCATCATTTGATACAGAGCCACAGACGGAGACCTGAGGCACAGTCCAGCTGGTCACCAACTAGCTGTGTGGTCTTGAGCAAGATGCTTAACCTCTCTGGGTCTCCATTTCTATATCTGCAAAATGGGAGGAGAGGGTTGGATCAGACGACTACTAAGTTTCTGTGACGATTTCCTTCTCATCTTGATGACTGGTATTTGGGAGGGCATGGGAAGCTCTGGTGAGGGTGTCTTAGAACCCAGGCTGCAGAGATGGGGAATGTTCCTGGGAAGAGGCATCTTCATCCAATCACATTGTTGTTAGTCATTATGGAGAGAGATAACATTTGCATATAATTTGCACTTCCTTTTAGTGTCAAAATGCTCTGACACACCCGCTGTAATTTCTCCCTCCCTGGTCTCCCACTTCCTCTCACCACCTGCTTTCTACGCCCCACTCTCCAGCCAATGCCAGCCTTGGCTCTGCAGTCTCGTCAGGTAGCCTTGCTCCAGGAGGATGACTGAGTTCACTGGGAGAGATGTGCTGGGCCTCAGCTGCAGCCCCTGCCTGACTTCAGAGTTTGACTCAGCTCTGTAGAAACCACGGGATGCCTGGGACTGTGCTGTGTGCCCTCGTAGACACCATTTCTAAAGAAACTGAAGTTCAGAGAGGCTGAGCAACTGTTCCAAAATTACATAATGGAGAGGTGGCAGAGTTAGCATTCAAACCCTGGTCTCTCCAACTCCCAGACCATGCTCTCCCCACTGCTCCAGGCTGTCTACCTGTTTGGGGATATGCAGCCTGATACAGGGCAAGAGCAATGCCCTGGCTGGAGATGATGATGTTGACAATGGCAGTAAAGATGACATTATGATTGCAAAGACATTTACCTTGAGTGAAGGCCTGGGTTCTGGCCTCTTCACCCTTGTTACTCAAAGTGTGGTCCGTGGACCAGGAGCATGGGCATTACCTGGGAGTTTGCTAGAAATCAGGCTACACCCCAGACTTACTGAATCAGGATCTGCATTTGACCAGAATCCCCAGGAGATTTGAGGACATGTTAAGTCTGAGACACCCTGCTCTAGAGCTCTATCTGCCTCATATTGGCTCTTAGATTCCAGAGCCACTTGATGCTTTCTTGGGGCAGAACCACATGACATCAGAGTCAAAAACAAACAAACAACAACAACAACAAAGTGCTCAAAGCTCTTCAAGGCCAGCGGTTTCATGAACTATGTTCTTGGGAGCAGTGGGATTCAGAGGTGCCTTTGTGGTTTCTCTGGTGTTGAGGTACGGCAAGGCCCAGCAGGCAGGACTCTAGAACCCCATGCTTACTTGAACATCTCTCCTTGGATTAAATTTTATGAAATTCTCATGGAACACAATTTTGTTGGTGTGGGGTGGGGTACTGTTAGGGTCCATTGTTTTTAACATGTTTTATTCCATTCTTCTATTTTATATGTGAATAAATTGATACCAGGATAGAAGCAGGGACTTGCCCAGTCACACAGAATCTGGGACCAGAATTCAGGTATTTCAGTAAGGATTGCATCTGGCTGCAAGTAACAGCAAACTTGACTAACAGTGGCTTGAGGAAGTGAAGAGTTTATTCCATGCAGCAAGAAGTCCGGACATAGACTGCTGAGGACTGGTAGCATGGAAGGTCAGTGATGCCTCAGTGACCTAGGCTTTTCTTGTTTTTCCATGCTTAGCCTGGGGCTTTTGTCCTCATGGCAGAAGATGACTGCTACCGCTCCATACCTTACATCCATGTTCCAGCAGGATGAAGAGGAAGAGGAAAGGATGAATGGACAGAGGGCATTCTTCTAGTTAGTTTTGTCTTTTTATTCAGGAGAAGATGCCCTCCCCAGAGGCTTCTGTATATTTGTTTTAGGCCAGAACTGGGTTATATGATTACCCCTAGCTGGAGGATAGCCAGGTGAAGGGGGTTGCCAAATGGGCTTGGGTCAAACAACCTGGTGGTGAATGCCTTACCAGGTGTCCTGCCTCTCTGTCTAGGAATCCTGCCCTGGTATCCCACGATTCTCCAGACTCCCAGAATGGTAGCCTTTGAGATGAGATGGGATGTGCTTGAACCAGACAGGCACCCACTCAGGGCTTGGGGTTTGAATCTCCCACCATCATAAAGGTCCTTTATGGGAACAATTTGGTGTGGGAACAGAAGCTTTGCTAAACAAAGACCTGTATATTTGGGTGCTTGGGGACAGAGGAACTGGAGTAAAGAGAAAACCCCAAGGGCCAGTTCTAATTCTCTGACTATCTCCAGTGCTCACAGCCCCTAACAAAAACATGTGTAAGAAACCCGCAGGGTTAATTTTGCCAAACAAAAATTCCAATAAAGCTCCATTAGATTTTCACGGTAAATTAATGTAATGGATGCTTAAAAGCCATGGTAATTAGACTTTGTTATTAACAGGAATGTCAGGTGAGTGGGATCTGGCCCTGAGCTGACATTTCATTTGGGCAACCTATGGGAGATGGATTGTCAGTCATCGGCAGAGACCACATCATCTGGCCCCAGCTCCCCAACTCCTGCTCATGCCTAGGAATCTCTTTAGCCATTTAAGTTCATTTGCCCGGCACTGGAAAACACCATTTTTGTTGTTAGGTTTCGTTGTTATTTCCAAATTTTCCCCTCTACGAGCCATCCTGATGTCTCTGCTAGTGACATGGCTTTGATAGGTCACTCTCTTGCTCAGAAACTTTCGATGGCTCCCCGTTGCCCATTAGCTAAAGTCCAGCTCTCTGACTTGGCTTTCAAATCCTTCTGTGATTTGGCTCCAGTTCACCTTTTTAGGTTCCCCTGTTCTTCTCTATGAGTCCCAGCGGGTGGCTCCTTCCTGTTCCCCCGAACACAGGCCTTCTGAATTTCCCCTTGCCTTTGGTTATAACCCACCAAGACCTCTCATCTCATCCTTCCAACACTCTTCAAGGCCTGACTTAGCGTCACCTCCACCCTGAAGCCTTTCCTGATCCTAACACGAACTTGCCCACCTCTTCCGGCAGAACGTCTCTTCTGGCACTTAACGCATTCTGCCCTGTGTTTCGGATTTTCATCCTTGTCTGTCGCTTGACTGGACTCAGCTCACTGAGCTCACTGACTCTGCTTGTTCCTCTTTGTGTCTTGGCCATCTAGCCCAGGAGGCACCTAGTACACCGTAGTCATTTGAGTGCACGTGCCAGGACCTCTCCGTGTCTGGAGTGAAGCCCCGTCTCGGTCATTTACTGTTTCCCTTCCTTCTAGGTGAGTTGGATCTGCGATCTTGTCTATTCCTGGCACACCCTCTGCATATCCCTATAGCGGACGCCTAGGAGACTTCGCAGGATGACCTTGGTCAGTGCGGAATCCAGGTAGGAGAGCAGGATGCAGGTGACCTGGGGTGCTTCCGGGTGAAGGAGGGGAAGGCAGGAGCCCTGAGCCTTTCACTCTCCTGTCTGCCTCAGTGGGAGGCCACTGGGAGGTTGGCAGGTTGGCCCCTTGTCAAAGGCCACAAAGCTCACCAGATGAAAAACTGGGTTTGAATATAAGTTTAATTCTGAGGCTATTTCTCAAGCTCCTGCTCTTTCCCTACACAGGGTGACCAATTATCCCCATTTTCCTGGGACAGAGGGGCTTCGTGGGACTTTCAGTACTAAGACCAAGAAAGTCCCCGCAAACTGGGGGAGTTGGCATACGGTCTCTGCACTCTGCTGGGGAAGCGGAAGAGCCTCAGAAAGCAACTTTACCTCTCTGAGGCTCAGCTTTCTCATCTGGAAAATGGGGACAATTAGCCCTCCCTACAGGGTTTCTGTGAGAAATTCACAGTAAACCATGGGGGTGAAGTGAAGGAGCGGTGCACTGGGGTGGCCAGGGACAGCGTGAGTCATGCTGGTGGTTAAGGGGAGCTCATGGGTCTTCTGTGAGTACTGCTGGCTTATTCTCTGGTGAACTAGGGTGGGATGTCCATGAAAAGGAATGGAAATTTGGATTCCTAATAGGAGCCCTTTCTCCTGGTGCCTGATGCCTCACAGTGGCTGTTTTTCCCTCTGAGGGCTGCCATGTTATGTCAGAGCTGACAGTCGCTCAGCAGCCACAAATCCACCTGCAGAACACTGAGGCTCAGAGAGGAAGAAGACTGTTCCAGGTCTCAGAGTAGTATGGTGAGCTAAAAAGTGGCCACATGCTACAGCAACATGGCTCTTATTTCTGAGTTTACCTTGCCTCTCTCAACCTCAATTTCCTTTTCTTTAAAAAGGGATTAATAATTGTATCTGGAAGGGTTGTTCTGAGGATCAGATGAAATAAAAACGCTTAATATTTATTGAATGCTTCCGGCATGCAGGGCCCTGTGAGTGTCTCCTTCAATCCTTATGTTAAGCCTCTAAGGAGAGTTCTATTATTCTCCCCATTTTATAGATGAGGAAACTGATCCTCAGGCTGTTGGTGCCCTGAGCACCAACAGTAACCACCTGAACACCACGCCTCCCTTACATAAAACACGGGGCATGTTTTGGGGGTGCAAACGATTCCTGGGTGCTACTTTTCTCCCTTTCCCCCTCAACCTCTCTGTTGGACCAGGTAGGCCATCTTCAGGGTGGCTCCCTGTCCTGCAGCAGAGTTCGGGATGAATTCTAAATGCCACCTGGCTTTTAGGAAGAGGCTTGATTGGAGAAAGGGAAAATTTACAGCCAGGGATGAGCAAGAGGAGGTAAGGCCTGGGTGCCTCCTCCTCTTATCGCTCTAGGCTGTCTGAGCCCAGGCTGTATGCCAGACACTGGATGGGTTTGCATGCCTGTAGAAGGTCATTGACCCCCATCCCTGGGCTCATCTCCCTTTTTATGTGGAGAAAAATGAGACTGCTCGGCTCCAGGCAGTCTGGACTTGGCTGCTCAGTGTCTGGGACCTCCGGGCCCAAGGGAAGTTGCAGAGGTCCAAGGTGCGAGGTGGCACCGGTCCTGCAGGATAGTGAGCTTTTGCAGCCACCCAAGGGAGGAAGGGGACCCCTGTCATAGCAGGCTGGCTGTCCAGACAACTTCAAACAAGCTCTCTGGATCACTTTCTAACAATCCTCTTCCTGCATCATAGACCACCCCTGACCCTGGAGGCTCAAGGGTATCAACTTTTCACCAGGGGAACTGGCCTATCCAGATTTAGACGACAGAAAGGTCATTCAAATATCTCTTCTATCTGCTCTTTGGGATCTGCCATGTCTATGCCTAACTTGTAGGGTTGGCCATTCCCCTTGGGGTGAGTCAGGTTGTCCTTTTGGGGTCACCCCCTGCCAGGCACCAAGGGTGGACAGAGTGAATTTCATGTCATGTTACAGAAGGGTTGGGGAGTAAGCTTTGTTGAGGGGATGGATTTTGCAGGGCAAGGATTGGCGGGAAGGGAGAAGGCATGGATCTTGGGAGCTTCACCAATTGTCTGAAAGTCCTTTTTGAGCCCTAAGAACTCAATAAGGGGGCAAAAACCCGGACCCCCAAGAGGCAGCTGGAGAAGCTTAATACCTAGCAACCACTCAGAGGCTTTTTGAGAAAGATCCAGCAGGGCTAGCAATGTGGCAGCACGAGGAAAGGAAATGGGGATCCTCTCAGCCAAAACCAGCACAACTAGAGGAATTTCTAGAGGCTTAAACGTTTGTTTAAGTTCAGACAACTGAGTGAAGTCAAAGGGCCAGCAGGCAGTGTGTCTGTATGTATGTAGTTAATGCAGGACTTCTACTGCAGGGCTGCAGAATAAACCTCCTGACTGACCCCAGGTGGGGGAACATGCCTTCCCTCGCTTGCACAGTGGAGATTTCCCTAAGACTGAGCCTGTCTTCAACAGTGTCCGAAAGGCAAACCTATGCACGTGATCAGCAGATGGCCTGGCCTCAGCACGCTGTCTTTGGGGTTGATGACAAGAAAGAGACGCAGGCCTTCTCTTGCTGACCCATGTACGGTTCTTCTTCCCTCAATACCTCTAATTCCTTAATGCATTTCCCATGGCTTTGTGGAATCTGCCCCCAGCCTTCACATGACAGGTGGCATGCAGATGGGATCCATGGGGTCTGACATTCTCCTTTGGGGACTTTCTCCCTAAAACTTCTTAAATGTCTGGTTAACTTTTCTGTCTCACAGATCGTGCCCAGACAGCAGGAAGAAAATCTAGGCAAAGGGGCATAACCTAGATATCCGGGTTCTAATTGAAATAACATGTGAGCACGTGAGTTGCATTTGTGTGTGTATGTGTGTGTGTGTATGTATGTGTGTGTGTATAAGATAGAGTGTGCACAAGCAAATGTGGCAGGAATTTGGGAGCAGAGGGCATGTATTGCCACCTGGGGTCCTCAGAGCCTGGGCAGGGATGGAGGGGAGAGGAGAAACCCCAAGTCCGACGACAGGTCCTGCCCAGCCTGGCTCAGGCCATATGCACTGCCACTTTGGTGCTGGCATTTGGCACAGGTAGGCAGGGGGTCTGAGCACCTCATAGGAAGGGCCATACACGGTTGGTCCAGCCCCCACCCCAGGGCCACTCAGGCCACCATGCCATTCCCGGTGCACATCCCCTGGCTTGTGAGTTCACTAAACACTAGGGTGAGAACCAAGAATAAAGGAGGCAAAACTGCAGGGGGGAATGTCCAGGAAGACTTTGTGGTTCTGGGCTGGGATGTGGGCAAGGAGAAGAGAGCACTGAAAGTCAAAGGGTCTCCTGGAGAGGTGTGTGCCTGTTATGGGTGCACTGGCGGTTCAGTGGTACAATCCTTGCCTTCTATGTGGGAGACCCAGGTTCAATTCCTGGCCAATAAGCCTCCTGTGCAGCCACCACCTGTCTGTCAGTGGAGGCTTGCATGTTGCTATGATGCTGAACAGGTTTCAGCGGTGCTTCCAGATTAAGACAGCCTAGGAACAAAGGTCTGGAGATCTACTTCTGAAAATCAGCCAGTGAAAAACCTTATGGACCACAGCCCCATCATGGGGATGCCACAGGACCAGGCAGTTTTGCTCTGTTGTGCATGGGGTCGTTATGAGTTGGGTGCCAACTCGGGATGGCAGTTAACAACAAGAAGATGGGTTAATTAGAGGCCAAACCACAGTAAAGGGTAATCCCTGCCCTAGGCTCATCCTGCCCCCTGCAGTCAGAAGAAGCAACAGGGCCTCGGAAAGAAAGATGAGGAATGTGGGCAGTTGAGTCAATTCTAACTCAAAGCAACCCCATAGGACAGAGTAGAACTGCCCCACAGGGTTTCCAAGGAGCAGCTGGTAGATTCAAACCGCCAACCTTTTGGTTAGCAGCCATAGCTCTTAACCACTGAGCCGCCAGGGCTCTGACCAACTGGAATAGGAATCCTAAAATTTCAATTCATTGTCTTCCCAATGGTTCTCTCTCACTTCTTTCTTGCTTTTAGAACGCTGATTCGGTTCTGATATTAGCAGCCTCATCTTTCAGGGGACGATAGGACCCTCTCTCAGCCCAGAGTGGATCCTGACTAATTGAAACCAAATAGAGCAATCCTATTTCCATGGCTGGTGATTGGTTCATGCATGGTCATGTGATGCAATTCTGGCCAATGACAAGTGAGGGGAGGATTGTGGGGGGTTGGGGGTGGTGCTTATGAGAAAGGCTTTCTGAGCTCTGAAAAACTGACCTGGCCAGGAAGAAGCTGCTACTCCTGCCCCCCACCCTTGGATGTTGTTGGGTGAGGAGGTGATGCGTGGAGCTTTGGCAGCCTCGTTAAGATCATGAGGGGAGCAGTTAAGATTCTGAGGAAGCAGAGTGAAAAGATAGAAAGAACCTGCGTCCTGAAGGGTGTTGCACAGTTGCTGAAGTAGCCAAACTTGAAATTGCTCTGCCTCTGGACTTATTGTTATAAGAAATAACAAACTCTTTAGTTTTAAAACCACTCATAATTGGTTTTTCTATTGTTTGCTGCTGAAAGCAGCCAGCCAGATTGAATTTCTGAAGTCTGACTAAAATCATTTTTGGATTGCCTGCTAAGATTCTCTTCTTGGTGGTGATGAAGCTGTCTCTAAGCTCACTGGAAGCCTAGCTTAGCTGGAACTGCCCCCTTTCCCTCATTAGAGAAGCAAAATTGCTAAAGAGTCTGATTTTGGTGCCAGGAGAACTGGGTTCCAATCCTAGCCTTGTTATGTATGTACTGTATTGCTTCACGTTTGCTATTTAAACCAAGAGTTGGCAAACTTCTTCTGCAAAGGGCCAAATAGTAAATATTTAAGGCTTGCTGGGCCATATGCTCACTGCTGCAACTACTCCACTCTGCTGTTTTAGTTCAAAAAACAAGCCATAGATAGCACATAAATAAACGGGCATAGATGTGTTCCAGTAAAATTTAATTTACACAAACAGGTGGCAGGCTGAATTTAGCCCGCGGGCTGTGGTTTGCCAAGCCCTGATTAAACTCTCAGAGTCTCAGGTTTCTCATTGGGTAAATGAAGCTAATAATTTCTGTTTTCCTCGTGGGGCTATGAACAGCAAATGAGTTGATTTAAAAAAGATCATTACATGAAATATAATGTACAAGTAGGTCTCCCTTCCCCATGAAAGCCAAAGGTCCTAGGGCTCAGAAACGGGAGAAGTGCCTGATTCTGCCACTTGCTTTAGCTGTGTGACGTTGAGAAAGTCTCTCAACTTCTCTGAGGGTCACTTTTCTGCAAAGTGGGGATGATACGACTTATTTTATCTGGTGTTGCAAGGGTTAAGTGAATGACGCATGTAAAGTGCTGAGTATGCTCAGGACTCAATGAATGGTACTAAGTGTTATTAAGGAGTAAAGCTCCTTTCTCCGGGCGCCCTAGATTCCATTGCTTCTCACCCACTTGTGCCTTGGCGTTTAGTAAATCTTAGGCTTGCCCGCCCTGCTCCCACGGGCCCAGGAGCCCTTGGGGTCCCACAAACCATCCCTGTTGTGCATGCTCTCCTGCCACCCGCCCCCCCCACCACACCCACTTCCCCATTTAACAGAACAAGTCATTAACAATGTTAATTCTAATCTCATTTGCTAATGAAGGCAGTCTAATTGCATCATAATTGGCAGCGGCAGCAGCAGAAAAAAACATAAAATAAACCCTGCGTGTGTAATTTGGTTTAACTTCTTTATAATTACCTTGCAAGCTGGGACTGGGTGGTTGGGGTGGGGTGGGGAGGTTGGGGAATTAAGAGGGGATCCAAGACCTGAGGGTGGGACAAAGAGTTAACAGACCACTTTTCCTGCGCCCGCCCGACTCTGCTGATTATCCCAGAACCTCTGAGACAAACTTCTTTCCCTCACTTCCCCTTTTTTCTCTGAGGTTGTGGCAAATGCATCCTGAGGCAGACTTGCAAATCTGTGCTCTGGTACTTACTAGCCCTCAGCTATCTTTATTAGCCCAGTGTTGCCCAGTGGGGCCCCTGCCTACCTTTTCATCCTCAACTCTCAACTCTTCCTTTATCTTCCAGCCAAACAGAACCACCGGCCCTGTCCTCAATATGCCCTGCTTTTTGCACAGGCTTCATCCTTTGTCTGGAATGCCCCTCCCCTGGCCCCCCATCAGCCAGCTGGAAAACTGCACCTCTCTAAGGTCCCGTGAGGGAATCCTCCTTGGACCTCCATGGGCTGACTTGGCACCCCCTCCCTAGTCACCTGGTGGGAACTTGCATTATACCACACATCCCATTGTATTACATTGGCCTGTTTACATGCTTTTTTATCACTAGACTGTGTCTTTTTATCTAAGCACACTCGGTGCCTGACACAGAATAGGTGCTTGGCTCTGTTTTTGTAGAACACTTGAATGAGAGATAGGTGACCTCGGAGAAGTTTCTGGAAGCATTTGAGGAGGAGTGTTAGTGTGGTGGACAGAGAGCACATTAGCCTGGCAGTTAAGAGACCTGGGTTCTAGTCCTGGCTCTCTCACTAACTGGCTCACTCTACGTAACCAAAGACTTGCACTCCATAATCTCTCATTTCCCACCTTCTTTCAAAGTCTACGCCCCTTTTAAAAAAATTTTTAAATCGTAGTAAAAATACATATAACAAAACATTTGCCAATTCAACACTTTTTATACATATAATTCAGTGACGTTGATTATGTTCATCATGTCGTGCTAAAGTGTATGACTTTTCTTAATAATTTCTTTTAATTTTTTTGTTATTGTTGAGAATATACACAGCAGAACATACAAGTCTGTGACTTTCTCAATTTTCATGATTGAAATTCTTTCTCCTTTCCAAAGAACATGGCAGCCAACATCACAAATTCCAGGCCTCTGTTTTCATCAGAAGTGAGGGCTTCCATCTAAATCCTTGTGCAACCTTCCCATCTCCACCAGCAAACCACACTTTGATGTAGATGATTCTGAATAAATAAGTAAACATCTTCTCTGAACCCCTAATATAATATCTCCCACATCTTACCCAAGTAAGCAATGCCTTAATAGCTTCCTCTGCCCAGTTATGGAGAGAAATCTGTGCCCAAGGTATTTCTTCTGCTTATACATACCATCATTTCCATAGCAACCAGCTGTGATTTAGAGTAAGCTACGAACTGCTTTTGGTTAAAGGGGTGGTAGGTGAGGAAATTTAGAATCTCAGGGTCAGAAGTCACTTTAGAGTCCTTCTTTGGAGCCTGGAGTCCCCACACCCATTATTAGAGGTGGGCATCTGCTAGCAGTGTGTTCAAAGGCCCGACATGTTCTTTTGGTCCCATTTTTCCCTGGAGACATCTCTCCTGGACCCTGCATCCTTCTCCTCTCCCACCCGCACTGGCTGTTCTCCAGGTCTGCAGCTTAGCCACAATCCTTGATTTTGGTGGAGCATGGGAAGTAAAGTTTATGACACTGCTTTTGAGAAGTTTAATGCCATTCAGCTTCCTAATCCTTTGACTACGTGGCCAGATTTTTATTTTTTTTCTTTCTTCCCTGGTGGCTTTAATATCTTTTCTTCATCCTCAGTGTTCTGAAATTTCCCACTGAAATGCCTTGGTATCAGGGGACCCATTTAATCTGGAAACTCATATCCTTCAATGCAAAGAAAAGAGATTTTCTTAAATTCTTTGTGTGATAATTTCCTTGCCTCCAGTTACTCTCTCTTTCTGGATCTCCTATTAGTTAGGTGTTGGATCTTTTGGACTAATTTCCTGAATTTCCTGTCATTTTTCTCCTGTTTTTCATTCTTATTCTTTTTGTTCCACTTTCTAGGGTATTTCCTCAATATTAACACCCACCCACCAATTAAATTTTTTTCCCTCTCACTCTCTTTTAATTCCAAGAGTGCTTTTTGTTTGTTTCCTGTATGTTTTTTAAAAACAGAACCATGTTTTTTCTTTCATGAATGCAGTATCTTCTCTTATTTCTCCGAGAAAAATTTTAGCGTTTTGAAATATCCTGCTGCTTCCCGCATTGCTTCTGTTTTATCTGAGCCTCCTGCTGACAGGTTTGTTTGGTCTCTGTCTTGGTTTCCTAGGATTGCAATAACAAATTACCACAAGTGGATAATTTCAAAGAACACAAACTTATTTTTTCACAGTTTAGGAGACTAGAAGTCTGAATTCAAGGCATCAGCTCTAGGGGAAGTTTCTTCTTTGTCTGTTTTAGCTTCCAGTAGCTGCTGCAATCCTTGGCGTTCCTAGACTTGTCATTGTCTTCTGTTATCACATAGCGTCTGTCTTTCCCCTGTGTGTGTGTCTCTGTTTTCCCTTGCATAAGGGACCACTCAGAAAGGATTAGGTTTAGGACCCATACTACTCTGGTATGACCTTACTAACATAACACAAGAAAAACTCTGCTCCCAAACAGGGTCACATTCACAGGTACAGGGGTTAGGACTTCAACATCTTTTCGGGAGACACAATTCAATCAATAACACTCTCCATCTTTTCTATTGGATTCCCTGACTTCCTGGAAGCTCTGATACATGGCTTTGGTGTGTGGATAGAGGGGTGGAGATTGATCAGGATGGAGGACACTGTTGGGGGACAGTATCTCTCAGTGTGTTCTTGGGCTGTACTGTTTCATCAGAGAGGAATTCTTCAAGCTCCAGCTTGGGTGGTAAAAGCTGGGCTGCCAGTGTTCAGGAAGTTGAGGGGGTTGGGGGTATGTAGACTTTTACTTAATACCCTGTTAACCATTCAGCACTCTGCCCTCAGCTGGGCCTTGTGTTCTGGATTTTGAAGTCCTCTAGATCCATTTCTCTTGTCTATTGTGCCAGAGATGGGAAGGGTATTTCTGGGGCGCTAAGTGCTTTCTATGCAGACTTTCAACCAATCCTTCTATTTTTAGTCTCATGTGAAGCTCCGCTTTCAGAAGGAGCTGGTATTGCCAGTACTTAAGACTTTCTGGGCTTCTGCACAAGGATCAGCCTGTTCCTGGGCCTCCCTAATGGACAACTTAGGCTTCAGCCTCCTCTGGTGCCACGAGTCAGTTGTTACTCATCCAGTTGATTCTTAGCATCAAACATTTTGTAGCCACTGCTTCCTCTCTTGTTCTCTGCATAATACAGGCTTATGTTTTAACAAAATCCATCATGGTCATCTTAGTGAGGTATTGGGAGGGAACTGAGGTAATGAATGACTTCCTCTGTGTGCACAGCACCTCAGAGTTTGCATAGCCCATCCACATCCATCTCTCATTGTATCTCCATGAGAGCCCAATGGACCAGGCAGGGAAGGGGGTTTTATCTGCCATGTTCACCTGGAAATCTGAACGTAACTCCTTAAGCAGCACTTAAACAGAAATGAACAAGAGTTGGAAATAGAGGTGAGAGGTGGTTTCACTAGCATCTCCCCTGCTTCTCCATGCTCCCCACATGGAATTTAATGAGAAGTGAAATGCCATTGGCAGTGCAGGCCCAGTGGGAGGAATTTGGAATCAGCGCTGCTAGAAACAGCCTGGGTCCAGGGCACCTGCTGTAAAATTGCTTTGATGTGGTAACCGATGATACGAAAATTAAAAGAGGAAAATCAAAGGCAAAACTTGATGGCGGACGGAAGGCATTCAGGGAGGTCTTTGGGATTTCTTTCCTCTCTTCCCCTATTTCTCTCTTCTGGCCGGTCATTTCTGCTCGTATGCACGTGTTTGTGTGTGTGTGTATGTATGTGTACACTCCATGTGTGTGCCTGCATCCGTGTGTGAGCATATGTGTCTGTGTGTGTGCATCTTTGTGTGTGTAAATGTGTCTGTATGTGTGCGTGTATTTGTGTATCTATGTGTGTGTGTTGGGCACGAGTGAGAGTTTGTGCACTTCAACTTGGTACGGCGGAAAAAGCAAAGGATTTAGGAGTGCTTTGGGATTCAAGGACGCCCATAGTCATTTTATCTTAGGCAACTCTTATCTGTAAATTGAGGTTTATGATGTCAAAGCTGGCTACTACATGGGGGTCTTTGAGAGTTCTCAGAATGATATATGTGAAAATGCTTTATAAAGGCATATGTCAAGGGTTATCAAATATGATTCATTCACTCGCCCGAGAAACATTTCCTAACATGGCCTCTGTCCTGGGGACTGCACTTTCTAGTGGGGAGACAGACAAAGACTCAGGCACTGACAATACACTGTGCAGAGAGCCTGGAGGGGCACAGAGGGGAGCACTGTCCCTAGCAAGAGGAGGGTGAGGCTTCCTTCAAGGGTCAAGGCTGGAGATGCGGGGTGTGAGGAGTTCACATCAGAGAGGCAAATGGAGGCAAGTGGCCTGGGTTAAAACCAGTTCAGGCAGAGGAACAGAGCTCAAAGGCATGGACATGAGAGGGAGTGTCATCTGTTGGGTGATCTGCTGGGAAGTGGGTCTCAAGAGGCAGTGGTCCAGGGTTGGGGGCCGTGATGCTCCAGGCCACTGCCTGCCCTCCCACCGGGAAAGTCGGCCAAGATCTGAGAAAGGTGTTCACTCCTGTGCTCATTCTTTCGCTCACTCTTGCTTTTAGCAAATAGTTATTAAGCTAACTCCTACTATGCGCTAACCCTGTTGCAGGCTCGGCGATGCAGCAGCAGAAGACCCACTGGGTGGAGCTGCACGTGGGGCCCTGTTAGCAGCCCCATCTCTACTTAGCCCCTCCAGACTCCCAGGCTGCTGCTCGGATTCTCCCAGAACAATGTCACTGCAGAATTTTATGCTGTTTTTTTCCCTTCCAGGGAAACGTCTGCCAATGGTTTTTATGATGCTGAGTAAAAACCTCCTTTATTTTCCCCTTTAAATATTTTTATTTCACCTTTAAAGGATGTACAGTAAGAATGAGAACATTTCGATGAAATCTCCTCAGTAAATAACTTCTGGATCCCTTTCTTATGCAGGCAGAAGGACAAAAGGACAAGCTAGGCAGGAGAGAGTCTCCTCACCTTCATCATCCCCGTGGTGTCAGGGCCAGGCGCAGGGGCTCAGCACAAACCAACACCAAGTACAGAGGGTCTGCCCACTGTGGCTCCTGAGGAGGTGGGCTCAGGTCCCTTTCTGTGGCCCCTGTGTAGATGTGTCCTAGCCGCTCTCCCTTGTCCTGGGGAAGGGACTAATAGTCCCTGGCTACCCCATGCTGTGCTAAGTGTTTCATGTTGCCATAATAATGTTAAGTGGTCAGGACTCTGGATGGCCAGGATTCTGCATCTGGTCTGCCTGAATTTGGCTCCGCCCCCCTCCATTTGATAGTTGTAAGATCTTGACCAAGTTATTAGACCCTTCTGTGCTTCGGTTTCCTTATCTATAAAAACCCACTGCCGTCCAGTCCATTGCGACTCAGAGCGACGCTGTAGGACAGACTAGAACTGCCTCCTAGGGCTTCCAAGGCTGTAATCTTTATGGAAGCAGATGGCCACATCTTTCTCCCTCAGAGCGGCTGGCGCATTCCAGCTGCCCACCTTTCAGTTAGCAGCCGAGAGCTTTGACCACTGCGCCACCAGGGCTCCTATCTATAGAATGGGGATAATAACAGTACCTACCTACTAGGGTTGTTGGGATCAATAAATAAATCCATGCAGATAAAGCATGTAGAAGAGTGTCTGGGACGTAGGACAATATCAACAAATGTTCACTGTTCCATGATTACTATTATGATTTCATCACTGCATTAGCTGAGCTGGCCCTGGCCTGTGCCTGTCTTATCTCTCAGCTGAGTGGTTACACAGCTAAGGCAGGTCCAGCCTCTTGTTTGATATGCACCACGAGCCTGTGAGGAAGGTGAGGCTCCGTGAAGTTGAGTGACCTTCCTGAGGTCACCAGTGAGAGAGCAGGGGCTCAGGGGACGGTGGGGCTGAGGGAGGAGTCCTTTTCTATAAAAAAGCAATGCTGGGAGGCCTCACAGGCCCTGAAAGTTCTACTCCTGAGGAGTTGTTCTGAGATTTTCTTCTAGGGGCTGGAAGGCAGAGCTGATCCAGAGGGGTGGGGGGAGATTCTCCCGTGCTGCACCCAGCTCTCTTGACTGACTCCCAGTCCTGTCTTCTTTATCCTTGCAGTGCGTCCAGCGAGGGTGGGTCATTAGGGGCCTCAGACTTAAGAGGTTGCCCCAGGTCCTCCCACACCCAGACCTCTTGACCCAGGAGGGGAGGGACCCGGGGTCATAACTGGTGGAGATTCTAACACTTGGCTCCAAGCTGGCTTGTCCTGTGTGCTGTTGTTGGTGGATGTGGGGAGGTGGCTGGGGAGGCGGGATCAGCCGTGACACATGTCTGTGGGCTCTGCTGGACTGAGAGGCGCCGACTGCAATTGTTTTTAATGAAGCTGTCAGCTGGGCCACCGGGGCACAGTGAGCCGACTGGGCAGAAAATCATCAGTTTAAACAGATAATGAGTCAGAGGCTTGGGATGGGGCGAGGGCCTGGGGGTCAGCAGGCAGGGCCCGGGGAGCTCAGTGGGGAGACCACGGCACCGACAGTCTCTCAGGCTCAGAGGAGAGGCTAGTCGGCAGCAGCTCGGGTGGTCCTGACTCCACCCCACCCAAGTGTTTTGGCTCTTGGTCAGCTCAGCAAACTCGTCTCTGCTGCCAGGCTCTGTGCCAGGAGCTAAGCAGGTGCTTAGTTTGATGGTGGAGACAGACACATAAGTAGACTATTACACCATAAGGTCATATTCTCCGTGAGAAAAACGGGTAAGAGAGCAGACCCTGGAACTTGATGCCGGAGGTTGAATCTTGGCTCAGCTCCTTCCTAACTGTATGCCCTTTTGCAAGTTACTTTACCTCTCATTACCTCGGTTTTCTCATCTGTCAAATGGGTGGACTGTAATGTAGTTCTGACTATTATTTCTGTGTAACAAATATGTCAAACTTAGTGGTGTAGTGCGACCACCATTTTATCATGTTGGCGGATTCTGTGGGTCAGGAATTTCAACAGGGCACCCTGGGGATGGCTTGTCTCTGCTCTCTGGTGTCTGAAGCCTTAGCGGGGAAGATTCGAAAGTCTAGGGGTGACTCAAATGGTTGCGGCCTGGAATTGTCTCGAGGCTTCTGACTCACATTTGTGACTCCACTGCTGGGTTTAGCCGGGACTATTGACCACAGCACCCACACATGGCCTCTCTACATGAATTTTTCAGTGTTGTGGGTGTTCTAAGGGGGAGCATCCTGGGAGGAAATGTCCAGAAAGCAAGCATTCCAAGAGACCATAGTGGAAGCTGCATAGCCTTTATAACCCAGCCTCGGAAGTTACAGACCACCACCTCTGCAACACTCTGCTGGTCCAAGCAGTCACAAAACCATCCATGTTTAAGGGAAGGGGACATGGGCCTTATCACCTGATGGGACGAGTGTCAAAGAATTTGTTTTAAAACTATCACTCTGCCTCATAGGTTTGGACGATTAAATGAGTTATACATGTAAAGGGTCTAGGACAATGCCTGGCATATAGTACCAGGACCAGTTGATGTCCAGTTGATTCTGACTCGTGATCCCATGTGTGTCAGAGTAGAACTGTGCTCCTTAGGGTTTTCAAAGGCTGACTTTTTGGAAGTAGATTGGGCATACAGTAAGCACCCAATAAATGTTAAGTGTTTTCATAATTAGTGCTGTTGGGAGAAGGAAGTGGTAAGAAAAGGCTTCAGAGACAAAGTGATATTTGAGTAGGGTGTTGAAGGATGTATAGGAGTTTGTTATACACCTACAGCAGGGAAGACAATCTGAATAGAGGAAGCCGCTTGGGCCAAGACACAGAAGGCTTGAGATAATGACGTATTAAGGGAAACTGTGAGGAGTTCGGTGTGTTGCAGCATTGAGGGCAAGGAAAAGCATAACTTAGGTTAAGTTGGACGGGTGGCAGCATAACAGGGCCAAAGCAGTCTTGTGGGCCTGACTGAGAAGTCTGTATTTTATTTTGAAGGTGTTGGGGACCCATGGAGGGTTTTGAGCAGGGGAGTGACATGGCCAGGTTTGTCGGCAAGATCATTCTGGCAGCATTGGAGTGGGGAAAGTGGAGTCTGGAGGCCAGTGAGGGGGCCATTACGGAAAGAGTTGAGGAGGGCCTGACTGAAGGGGGCAGCAGCAGGGATGAAGGGAGGGAGATGGAGGCAGAGCCATCTGAACCATAAAATCAACTGGATTTGGGGATGGCTGGAGGTGGGAGAAGAGGGAGAGGGAATGGTCTGCGGGGGCCCAGGTCTGGGGCAGGAGCGTCAGGCTGGGTGTGGGGTGGGTAGTTATAAACTCCTTTCTTGTTTCTGAGCAGGGATGGAAGTATGTGACCAATACTCAAGCCTTCAACTACACGCCTGTCTCCTTCCAAATGAACCTGGGCCATGCTGCCTGGGCTCTGGTTGGCGGTGAAGGGCAGAGACAAAGAGTTGAGGAGGACTCCCATTTGAGGTCAGGATCAGCATCTTTTCCCTGCATGTGCCCCAGGTGTACAATGCCCTTCCTGAGAACAGAGGGGGCCTCTCTTCTCCCAGCCTTTCCCTGGACCAAGAGCCAAGTGCTGGTGATCTTGGCTGGGGGTGGCTGGAGGGTACAGAATGGCAGGATTCTAGAATGTTGGGATTGGGGAGCCCGAATCCAGTCCTAGATAGGACTGAGTTTGAGCCCTGGCTCTGCCTCTTTCTAGCTGTGTGGACAGGGCCCCGTGCAGACTGGAGACCGTATTCCCACCTTCCCCACGAGACTGTGCGAGGGGTTAAATGGGACCATAGCCGTGACTGCATTTTAGAAGTGGTTGTTATACCCAAGATGCCTTTACAGAGGAGAAATCCAAGGCTCAGAGAAGGAGGGGCTTGATAAGGACCATGCAGCAAATTAGTGGCAGACCCAGCACTTCAGTCTGTGTCACCTGACTCCCATCTCCTTCCTGTGGCTCCGTGTTGAGAGAAGGAGCCAGGGACCCAAGAGGAGACAGGACCACCCGTTTGTATTTCACACTCCTTCCCTGTCTGGTCATCTGGGAGAATTTGCTCCCTATCTTCCAGAGCTGTCTCTGAGCCTGTGTCTGGGGACATTGTCAGGCAAGGATGGCAGATCAAAGGACAGAGATTTCTGCCATTATCTCTAAACCATGGTGGGAAGACAGTACAGTGTATTTGCTTTTCCTCAGGGTCCTGGCTCCGTCCTCTGTGCAGAGAAGTGTTCTGCGAGACTGTGACTTGCTGAGTGACCGTGTTGCATGTGACAGCACCAGTGGGGGGATTTGGGGAAGGAGAGTACTATTCAGCAGGCACTATAGCATCTGTGCTCTGAATTCTGGTTCCACACCAACTCTCGGATCTTGTACAGTATTTAGCCTCCCTGAGCCTTAGTTTCCTCATCTGCGAATGAGGATCCAATGAGATTATACATCCTAAGTGCACAGCACAATGTGGAGCCCACAACAAACCCTCAATAAATATTAAAATACACCAGTTGCCATCAAGTCAGTTCCAACTAGTGGCAACCCCATGTATGTCAGAATAAAACTGTGCCCCGTGGGTTTTCAGTGGCTAATTTTTTGGAAGTAGATTGCCAGGCCTTTCTTTTGAGGCATCTCTGGGTGGCCACAAACTGCCAACCTTTTGGTTAGCAGGTGAGTGTATTATCCATTTGTGCCACCTACAGACCAATAAATATTAGTCATTAGTATTTGTTGAGAGCTTGCCATATGCCATGCATTTCATTTATATCAAATCCTCGGCTCATCAAATCTTCCCAACAACCCTGAGAGGTGGTGTGGCAGAGGCAAGGCTCCTCAGACCTGTGTCCTTTTCCTTCTGGGCACACAGTGGACTTCCCAGCCTCCCTTGCAGTGGAGTCATGTAACTGAGATCTGGCCAAGGGAATGTGGGTGGATGTAATGCATGTCTCTGCTTCCAGGCCTGGCCGCTTGAGCCTGCTGTTAGAGGCTCCATGTCCTCTTTCTTTCCTCCTCTGCTGACTAGCTGCAGAGGATCTAGAGCAGTGGTTCTTGGTGGGGGTGATTTTTCTTCCCAGGGGGAATCTGGCAATGTCTAGAGACATTTTTGGTTGTCATGACTTAGAGGGTAGAGATTAGGGATGTTGCTAAACATCAGACAATGTTCAGATCAGCCTCCTACAACAAAGAATTATCCAACCCCAAACATCAATAGTGCTGGGGTTGAGAAACCCTGGTCTAGAGGAGGATCCAAGGCCCCGGGCTGGTTCAGCCACTAAACAGAAGAGCCTGGGCCTTTGAATGACTAGGTGGAGCAGAGATACCCCTCTACTCCTCCTTACCCTCTTCCCCACTCACGTTACACTGTCAGCAAGAAATATGTCTTTATCGTGCTGAACCACTGAGATTAAGAGATTATATTTTAGAACAACTGGTTTATCTTCACTGATGCAGGTTGCTATGTTTATGCCCATTTCATTGATGAGGTAACTGAGGTACAAGGTTATACATGACAAAGCGTGGGTTTGAACCCAGGTTTGTCCAGCTCCAAAACCTGTGCTTGCCTCGGTGCAGCACAGCCTCTTTTCAGCTTCTGGTTCTAAGGAGAAGCCTTGCCATCATTTCTGTCCCTTCTCTCCGCACCCCTGGGGCATTTTAGGTGGAGGCAACTGCAGAGCAAATCACCATGTCGCTATCAAAGCTGCCCCTGCTCTGGAGCCTCCTGAGGTGGGGTGGAGCATGCTCCCCAGATCAAGCAGGCGGAGTCCCTGGTGGTTCCGCCCCCAGATGGCCCAGGCTGGTTGTCTGCAACTCCTCTGACTTCGAAAGGGTGGGTGCGTGCCCCCTGTGCATGCCCACTGCGTTCTGCAGGGAGCCCCCTCTCATCACACTCTCTGCTCCTGCTGAGCCAGCCCCCACCTGCTCCAGGTTTGAATTTCCGGGCAGGTGTCTGCCGAGGCATCCTGGCTCCGGTTAATTTCCTGACTTGGCTTCTTGAAAGGCAAAGGGCTTGGAGGTGGCTGCCCGGAGCGATGAGGAGATGGCGACGTCTGCTCCGGCTTCCTGCCCATCAGCCCACCTGAAGGCCCCTCCCCTGGAAGTCCCCGCCAGCGGAGGGAGTGGAGGGTGGGAGCTGGTGAGCCTAACTGCAGGTGGGCTACAGAGCGGCATGAGGGAGAAACACCTGTTCAAGCCTCTAAGAAATGCGCGTGCGTGCGTGCGTGCGTGCGTGCGTGTGTGTGTGTTTACCTAAATACACTGACCCAAGAGTCGTAGGAGGCCTCTAACAGGTCATTTGGCCCAGTCCTCCATGTCCACACACATTAGCATCCTTCTAAAGCACGTCAGGCAGGGCGTCTCTTCTTTTCTTCGGTAACTGATTACAAGGATGAATTCGAGCCTGTACCAGTTCTCTGCTGGGTGAGAAGTTCTTCCCTGGGTCAGCTCTAAGTTTCTCTTGTTGCAGTCTGGATCCATCATCCCTGTTTTGGGGAAATAGATGACATCTTTTTGCTTCCCTGATGTACACCCTTCAAGTACCTGAAAACAGAAATTGAGCTTCTCCCTCAAAATACTTCCCAGATTCTCTTTGGAAGACCAAGCAAACCCACCTCCCTTGGCTTTTCCTCACAGATAGGGATGCCTGCTGGGGAAATGTCCAGTAGCAAAAACATGTCCTACAGGTCCTTCTCCTCTCTCCCTCTGAGAGTCCCCTTGACTGCAGAAAGAATACAGGCTTTGAAACTGGCAGATGTGGGTTCCAACTTCTGTCTGGCCCATTCATGAGCTGGGCAGCCTCAGCCAGGTTGTTTAACCTCTCTGAGCAAGGCTCAGCTCTGGCATTTTGCATAGAGCAAACTACAGAGCAGATGCTCAATGAATGTTCATTTCTTTCCCCTGTGTTTCTTCTTTCCTTCTCTCCCCATCAGCCCTGGGGAATCAGGTGCCCATGTTCTGCATGCTTCTTTCTCTCTGCCCCTCAGCTGCTGCCTGAGCCAGGATAGGAAACACTTAGGTACCCAAAGGTGTAAATGACTGACAGCTCTGTGCAGGTTGGGCGTGTGCATAGGGAAGGAAGTAGTGATGGTGGCTCTTGGGCGCCAGCCACAGTGGTTGCCTCTGCTCGAGGAGCCCCCTTTCCATCCTCTGCTCACTGAGTCTCTCTCAGCACCTTTTTCACAGACCCTGACACTTCCCTGATGACACCTCCCTGAAGCTCTGGCCAGAGTCCTCCCTGTCATGAGGGCAGGATGTGGTATTGGGTCACCTGATTGCCCTCCAGCAGGATGCCCCAGGTTCTGAGAATCCTAGAGTGTTGGAGGAGACTTCCCCATTTTTCGGATAAGGAAACAGAGGCCCAGGGGAGGCAGTGATCTGCCCAAGGCTCCATCATGGTGGAGGTGAGGACTCAGATATCCTGACCCTGAATCCAGTGCCGCCTCCCCTGTTAGTTACAAGTGGAGCCCAATTGTGAGTCTCATTCCCTTCTGGAGCCTCTGACCTTCCGATCTCCTCTCAAGGTGATATAGGAAGGCCCCTGAACACCACAGGGGACATAAGGGGATCGTCGAAAGAGTCTCTTCTCTCTTTTTCACAAGGAGAAGGGAGGAGAAGGAGGAGGTCCAGGCTGCCCTGAGCACCTCCGTCACTTGTGGTGAAAGCGCCCTCGGAAGGATCACAGCTCATTTTCCTGAAGGCTGATGTAGCATTAAGTTCTTATATCTGCGAGCAGCCTTTCAAATTGGCTGCTGCCACCGCTGTCAGGGTGTTACCTAAATCCTCACACCGATCTGCAGAGACAAGAAGCAATTAGGCCAGGGAGAGAAGGGCAGAAAGAGAGGGAGAGACAGAGAGTGTGTGTGCGTGTGAGAGAGAGAAAGAGACAGAGGGAGAGAGATGGTAAGACACGGGGAGAAATACATTCAGATACGAACAAAGACAGACACACAGATAAACAGCAAGAGAGCGAAAAAGATGGAGGAAGAAACAGACAGAGAAGAGGGATGAGAGAAGAAAGTAGAGAGACAGAAAGCAAGTTGGAGACAGACAGACGGACACAGGAGAGAGAGACGCAGAGTGAGGCAGAGAAGGAGGGAAACAGAGAGACAGAGACAGAGAGATAGTCAAAGAGAGGGTCAGAGAGAGAAGAGGGGAGAGTTGGGGAGGGCACGCACGCGCGCGCGCACACACACACACACACACACACACACACACACACACACACACACGGAGACACAAAGGGAGGCCCAGACAGAGAAAACAGAACTGATGAGAAAAGAGGCACAAAGACAGACATACAGCAAGGGGGTCCAGAGAAATGCATTTTCTTTTCGCAAAATTTAGAGTTTTAGACCGGGTTGTACGGAAAGGGGAAGACAGAGCTTTTATTCTCAGAATCACGAAATAATCGCTCTGGGTAGGGGAGAGTTCAGGGACAGAAAAACAATTGCACAGACCTTTACATTTTCATATACACTTAGGTTTTGCAAAAAATCCCGTGCGGTAGGAGGGGCGGTGACTATCATCCTCCACGTTTTCAAGTGGGAAAATGGAGAGTTAGCGAGGTCAAGTGAGGCTGACCTGACTAAAGAGCTTGACCTTTATGCTCTGGTGTGTCTTTGTTCCTGCCCTTCCCTTCCTGCCCCCTCCCCAAAACACCCACAGCACCGAGCACTGCCTCGAGTGCCCCGAGGAAGCCTGGCCCAAGAGCCCAGAACACGTGAAGATGTTGTGGATTCTATGCCTGGCACGTCTTCTCACCCTGGGGCGGGGTGAGCGCCCTGGGGAATTACAGCGAATTCATAATTCATGCCAGCCTTTTGCAGTCATCTTTGCCTCTCCACCTGGGGGTTGCCTGTGGCTGGAAACTTGCCTTCTCCCTCCTATGGGTCAGAATTCTGCTGCTGTTAGTTCTGAGCATCGAGTGTGCAGAATTAATTGTGTGCTTCTTGTTCACTTCAAATCCCTGTCATGACTGGGCACCCACTTTTGTCTGAGATGAGAAGTCCAGCGTGTCAGATGGCAGCCAGGAGCTTTGAGACCTTTCCTTCTTTCCTCCCTCTCTCCCTCCCTCCCTGCCCTTCTCTCCTTCCTTCCTTCTATTCCTTCATCCATCCATCCATTCATTCATTTCTCAAATGTTCAGTGTGTGCCTGGCAACTGTTCTGGGTATTGAGGAATACAGCAATGAATAAAACTGATAAAAATCTCTGCCCTCAAGGAACATTTTAGAAGGAGGAGACAAAAAATGAACAAAGTACATAAATAAAATATATAGTATTATAAATGATGATGAGGGTTATGGAGAACAGGGAAGAGAGACTGGGGATGTTGGTGGTGCAATTTGAAATACTATAGCTAGGGAAGGCTTACCTAGCAGATGACATCCGAGTAGAGATCTGAAGGAGGGACGGGGCCATGTGAATATCTGTGCACATGCAAAGGCCCCGTGGCAGGAGCAGGTCCAGCAAGGAGGCTGATGTGGCTGGAGCAGAAAGGACACGGGAGAGTGCAGGTGGTGAGGACAGCGGGATAATGAAGAGCACGGCAGGTAGGGCCTTGAGGGTCATTGTTACGACTTCGGCTTTGACTCTGAGATGGAGCCATTGGAGGGTTTTGAGCAGAGCAGCGACATGACCTGACTTACATTTTAACAGGATAGCTCAGATGACCGGGTGAGCGTCATGTGGGGATGGCAAGGCCCGAAGCAGGGAGACAAATGTTTCAACATTAGCAAGGTCCCGTGAGGGCACAGGATGAAAAAGCAGTTCCTGCTCTCAAAGAGAGTTGTACTTAGTGGAAGGTGTGGGCAACGCGGGCACAGGTGATCTTCACTTCCACGCTGCATCCCCCAGAGGGAAGAAAGGGCTGAACTTGCAACCCAAGCTTCTGAGTTAGACGTAGGAGGGAGGATGAGAAAAACAATTTTGTTAAGTACATATTAGGCCCTGAGAACTGTTCCTACCAATACAATTTAATTGAAATCATCACACCAGCTTATGAGGTATTTTTTCCTTTTTATAGACAAGGCCCCTGAGGCTCACAGTGGTTAAGGAGCTTGACTAAGTTTACATTGAAAGTGGGAGATTCAGTATCCAAATAAAGTCCGCCTGCCTGTGAAGCGCTGGTTGTGCCCTTCAGCCAGTGCCCACTCTGGGCACCCCTTCCCTCATCCCACATCTAAGAAACCCCAGGTCCTGTTGGTTCCTCTGTAGTATACAGCATCTCCATCCCTTCCACTCCTCTTTGTCTCCTCCGCCACCGCGACAATTACAGATAAATCTGCTCCTGTCCCTCACTTGCTGAAAACCGTCAGCAGCTTCCAGTTACTCTAGGGATAAAGCTCAAAACACGTGCCATGGCGTTCAAGGTCCAGTGCCGTCAGACCCTGCTGGCCTTCCAGCCCAGCTGCAGACCCCCACCCGGGGGCTCCAGTAGCTCTGGTCTTCTCTTTAGTCTTGGAGTGAATGAATCAAGCTTTTTCCTACCTCGGAGTCTTGCACAAGCTGCTTCCTCTACCTAGAACATGCCTTGCCAACCCTCTTTCCTAGGCAAACCCTACTCCCTTTTCAGGCCTCAGATACTAAGTTACTTTCTCGGTGTATAAATTTCCTAGAGCTGCCGTAACAAAGTGCCACAAATTGGTGGCTCATAAAAATAGAAATTTAGTGTGTTCCAGTTCTAGAGACTAGGAGTCTGAATTCAGGGTACTGGCAGGGGCCATGTTGTTCTGAAGGCTTTTGGGGAAGATCCTTTCTTGTCTCTCTCAGTTTCTGATGGCCCCAGGCATTCCTTGGCTTGTAGCTGCAGCATAACTCCGTAGTCATATGGCCTTCTTCCCTCTGTCTCTCTGTGTCTCTTCTCTTTTATAAGGACTCACTGTGATTGGACTAGGACCAACCCTAGTCCGGTATGACCTCATGCTAACTTAACTGATAACATCTTCGAAGATCCTATTTCTAAACAGGGTCACGTTCACAGGTACCAGGAGTTAGGACAGCAACATAGATTTTTGGGAGACTCAGTTCAATCCCTAACACTCAGAGAGGCCTCCTCTGACCACTAAGTGATGTCATTGTCCCTGATCACATGCCTCTATGGCACACAGTATTTTTCCTTCAGTGCTTAGCCTGGGGCAAAGACGGGAAGAGAGAAAGAAGAGACAACATCCACAGAGGGAGACATCAGAGCCATGGAAGGGTTGGGAATGGGCAGCCACTGCAACCTTCCATTTTGCTGTGGAGAAGACAGATGCAAGGAGAAGTGAGCCTGTACAAGGTCACATAGCCCGTGAGCTGTGAGCAGTGCCTGGACTCTATCCCCCTGCCTTTAATTAAGACCCTAATTTTCCCTTGATCCTGCTTGTCCTCTTCTCTCCCTCCTCTGTATTCATCAGGCTGTCTGGGGAGAAAGCTAGAGAAGTAAGGCTCTGAGAAGATGAGATGTTTGTCTCCAAGCACACAGTGCTGGCTGAACTTGGGAGGAACCACAAGCACTTAACTCCCAATTCGATCTTTGCTCCAGCCAAGCTGCCAGCCCTTTCCCCTATGTAGTTCCCAGCATCAGAGATCCCTCTTTGCCCTTGTCACTCACACCCTTCCCAACAGCTGGAGGAATAGAAGCTGCGGCCCAGGATCTGCCCTCTGCTCCCTCTGCTGCGGTGAAAGAGTGGTGAGCTTTTCCCTTCCCTTACTTCACTTTTCCCCCACTGTTGCTCCAGCTCTCCTGTGGGCCTGTAGACACATGGAAGCAGAGGTCTGGGGGGATAAGGCTGAGTGTTACCGGGGTCTGGCGGGGCTGAGGCTGGGGAGGGAACTGTGTCACTGGTGGGAGCTGGTGGGCAATGGTGACATCGAGTGACTCTGAGAAGCCGTCGGGGATGCCCCAGCTCCCCTCTGGGGAATTTCACCTTCAAAATAACCTTGGAAATGAAATCTGATCTGTATCCACGGCTTAAGAGAAATAAGACCTCAAGCCAAATGAAACCAGGGCGTGAGCTCAAAAGAAACAACAGTCCCTTTTCTTTTTCATTTTCATGTATTCAGCGCCCATGGGGCTCTGAGTTTTGAAGGCACCTGCCTGCTCTCACTTAATCCTGGAAAGTGAAGGGAGGTAGGGAACGAGGAAGGTCAATGTTGGTGAAAACAATTTCTCCCAGGCTGGTCTCAGGCACTTCGGTTTTTCCCTGACTTTGTTGGGAGGAGAGCTGGTCCAACGTTTTGCTTGGTATTTGTTTTCTTCATTGTCCAACCCCAGGAGATCATTCCATTCGGTGCTGGTTTTTTGTAGCAAAGCATGCGGTTGGCATTATGGAAAAGGCACAGGTCTGGGAGCTAGGACCCTGGACTTTGTCCTGAAAACCTGTGTGATCTTGGGCCCTCATTTCTTCTCTCTGGTCTCCATATGTTTGGGGCTGGGTTTGACCAGAGGACCTTGGGACCCCTGGGTGGACAGCAGCAGCTCAGCAAGGTAGATGCATGCAGGCAAGGCCTTCTGGGAGCTGACTCTGGGATCAGTGGGCCGTGAGGTCTCTGATGCCACCAGGCCCAGTGTGTCTTCTCATCCTTGGAACTCCAGGCCCACTTCCCTTCACCTGGCTCATTTCTCTTGCCTGGGTACCCTCAGGGGGGCCTGACACCAATCCATCTCTCGCTCCCTGTTGGGAATTTCCCACCAGTGGGAAACTGAGTGACCTCAATGCAGCTCAGCTCCTCCAGAGCCAGGACAGTTCCTTTAGCAGATGTGGGGCTGTGGACCTCTGCCTCTTTCTTACTGACCCTCCGGCCAGGGATAAGTGTGGGAACAGGTGGAAATATCAGCTTCAAGAAAGGATGCTGTCTGGTCTTCTCTCCTAGATCTGGATGTGCCTGCTTGGTGGGGAGTGGCGTGGGGGAAGGGGCTCCCGCAAGAGGAACTTGGCTTGGAGGGAAGCTTTCTCTGTTTATTGTCCTAGGTTTGGTGGTAGGGATGAACACAAGGGGGTAGAATACAGGCTGCCGGTTCTGGCGTAGGTTCTAACTCATTCTGAGCATCTCTTCTGCTCTCTGGACCTTGGTCTCTGTATCTGTAAAATGAGGGGGCTGGACTACGTCTATATTCTCAAGTTATGGTTCATGGGCCCCTGTGTCAGAGCCACCTGGCTACTTGTTAAACATGCAGGGGACCGGTGCCTTCCACAGACCTTCAGAATCAGAAGCTTCTGAGTAAGGGCCTGGGAATATGTATTTTAATGAATTCCACGGATGATTCCGATGCATGTGAATCTGCCCATGGCTGGAGTGGATGAACGCTAGGGGCCCTCTGGCGTTAGAGCTTGTCTCCCGGGAGTTAACCCTCATGCTTTGGTGTGTGATTGATTGTTAGGTACCATGTGCGAATGTTATCAGTCAAGTGAAGCCCTGTAGGAGCATCTAGGAAGGTCGAACCCAGAGAAGAGCCAACTCAGAAGGGAACCGTCACCATCTTCAGGAGATGTCATGGGGGCAAAGGATGGTGCTTGTTCTGCGGGACCTTGGAGGCAGATCCAGGAGCATGGGTGAGTGTGGATGGGCGGAAGTACTAGCAGTCAGAGCTGTACAGGCTGCCCCCGAGGGTGGTGAGCAGTGCATTAGTGGGGGAGTGTAGGCAGATGCTGTGTATTCTCTTGGGAAAAATGCTGTAGGAGAGATCCAAGCAGAGGTGGGAGGGCACTGGACTTGAAGACATTTGTAAAGGTTACTTCCAAGTCAGAGCTGCTAGGATTCCGTAACAATCAGGAAGCTTTGCCTGCCTAGGATTTACAGCAATATGTGCACACCCATGGCCACATACACTCACACACGTGCAAACAGACACTCGTGTGCATTCAGACATATAGGTACATGTACACACGAGCATATATGTGCCCACATGACACACAAGCATGTTCCCATCTACAAGTGCACACAGACACACAAACACAAAGATCTGCACAAACATACATGGGCATCTGTGCCATTTCACACCCTACATGCATCTGTCTCATCAGGCTTTTTCCTCTGGCTACTTACTCTCGTCCTCGCCAAAGCCCCGGAGAGCCCGGGGCCTCCCGACTTATCTTCCAGGCTGCTCCCCAGAGCCAGAGCCTTGTTTAATCTCCATTAGCTCTTTTATCCAGCACCAAATTAAAAGTGTGACCAAAAGTTAATTATTCTAATTCAATTTGTCCTAATACAGGGCACGTGTTGATGGGGAGGCCCTGGTGGAAGTTAGGCTGGCGTGAGGGTGGGGGAGGAGCTGTCAGGGTTGAATATATCTTAATGACTCTTACAGGAAAATGCCTGGAAGCCTTTTCTCTGTGTTTCCCCTGCCTACCCCCAGGCCCAACTCCCCAGATTTCCTGGAAATTGCAGGGTGCGTTTGGGAGCTGGGCTATAGGAAGTATTTGAGGAGAGAGCAGGGGCTGGCCCCTTTCTAGAGGCCAGGGCAGAGGTGGAGAGGCATGTGTGTGTGTGTGTGTGTGTGTGTGTGTGTGTGTGTGTGTGTGTGTGTGTGTGTGTGTGTGTGTGTGTGTGTGTGTGTGTGTGTGTGTGTGTGTGTGTGTGTGTGTGTGTGTGTGTGTGTGTGCGCATGCGCGTGCGCACGTGCGTATCTATATATGCATCTGCGTGCCAGTGTATGTCGATGGAGAATACAGTCCAGACTCTCAAATCCAAAAGCATCTGGAGAGAAAAGCCAGTGTCTCTCTTATGAGAATTGCTATTGAAATCCTTGCTGAGCCTTCATCCTTGGACAAAGCTGAGGAAGTGAAGATTCCTGCCTTTGCCGGACACTTGGGAGCAGCCAGCCCTTCTCTCCTTCTCTCAAATGTCTTTTCAGATCAGTCTCCTTCCCCCACCCCTACAGAGACTTCTGCCTCCATCCTTCACATTTTCCTGCTCAGGAATGTAGAATTGGGGGCTCAACTCTGGCTTTCCTTAGTAACCTGGAGTAGCTCTGGGTTTCCCCCAAACACTGACTGAGTCTGGTCCCCATATTTGAACATGGGGCCCTTGATGGGTGCTGGGCCTGGGCGGAGCTGGTCTAGATTCTGAAGCAGAATTAGGATTCTTGTCCTTAGGGCTTTCAGTCTTATGGGGAGTCAAGCCCAGGCCTTGGGGAGATCCTAGTTTAATGGAGGAGGCAGCATCCTAGTTGGGAATGACAAGTCACAGAATCTAAGGTTTTGAAGGTATCTTCAAAATACGTAGCTAATTCCAAGTCACTACCTGATGTTTGAGTAGCTTCTAAAGTATTCCCACCTCCGTTTGCACTCCCCCCACCCCAGTGATAAAAAACCAAAACCAGTTGCCACTGAGTCAACTCTGACTCATGAAGACCTCATATGTGTCAGAGTAGAACTGTGCTCCATAGGGTTTTCAATGGTTGATTTTCAGTAGATCATCAGGCCTTTCTTCTGAGGTGCTTCTGAGCGGACTTGAACCTCCATCCAAGCACGTCAACTGTTTGCATTTCTCAGGGACTTCCCTCCAGTGCTAGAAGCTCACCATCTTCTAAGGTAGCCCATTCCAGCCCTCATCAGCTCTGTTAACATCTTCCTGTGTGTGGAGCTGTAATCTGCATGCTTGTAACTTTTCTCCCATTGGTCCTAGAACTGCTTGGGGCCATACAGGACACATCTGCCCCATGACAGTTCATAAAGTATCTGAGGGCAAAGTAAAATGTTCTCTGCTAAATCTCCTCTTCTCCAGGACAATTCCTTTTGCTGTTCCTCACATGATGGGCTTTCGAGTTCATTGGTGTTGTCAGGATAACAGCTGTATCAAACCATCCCCAAGTCTCAGTGGCTTGACATAAGAGAAGTGTACTTCTCACTCATGTAACTGCTTGCTGCAGCTATTCAGCAGATGGCCTTCATGAAGTGATGCCACAGCCCACTTTCCTTCTATCTTGGGCTGTATCCTCCTGTAAGGACCTTACAGTCCTCTCCATTTAGCCAGTGAATGGGAAGGGGGGAATGTGAAGGTGTCTTAGTCATCTAGTGCTGCTATAACAAAAATACCACAAGTGGATGGCTTTAACAAAGGCAAATTTATTTTCTCACAGTCTAGTAGGCTAAAAGTCCAAATTCAGGGCCGCAGCTCCAGGGGAAATCTTTCTCTCTCTGTTGGCTCGGGAGGAAGGTCCTCATCATCAGTCTTCCCCTGGACTAGGAGCTTCTCTGAGCAGGAACCTCAGGTCCAAAGGACCCGCTCTGCTCCCAGTGCTTCTTTCTTGGTGGTATGAGATCCCCAACTTGCTTCCGTTTCCTTTTATCTCTTGTAAGATAAAAGGTGGTATAGGCCATACCCCAGGGAAACTCCCTTTACATTGGATCAGTGATGACTTTAGTAAGGGCGTTACAATCCCGCCCTAATCTTCTTTAACATAAAATTACAATACAACCACACAATACTGGGAATCATGGCCCAGTCAAATTGATACACACATTTTTTGGGGGACATAATTCAATCCATAACAGGAGGGTTGTCTGGGAGACTTTTATAGAAATGAAGTTCATCATTCTTGCTCACTCTCCACTGGCCAGAACACAGTCACATGACTGCCCCTAACTGCGAAGGAGGCTGAGAAATTTAGGCCAGTGGTGCGCCCAAGAAAAAATAGGAAATGGTTTGGTGAACTAGCCAGTCTTTGCCATTCCATCCACATGTCACTCTTCTCCAAACATGCTCCCGCTTGTCCATGTTCCCGTTAAGTGCAGTGTTAGATATAGAACGCATGGGCTAAGTGTGGCTTGACCAGAGCATAATGAGAGTTCTCCATTTCCTGGGCATCTAGTGTGTTCCAAGCAATGATGTGCTGGAGCCAGTTGGTACCAGCGCACAAAAACCAATTCAGCACAGTTCTTCCCAGCTCTGTGTTCAGTGACATCACATTGGTAGCTTGGAATAGGCCATGATGGGAGTATTTAAATCAAAGAAATCAGCAAATGCTACAAGTCAAGTCTCCTCCTTCGCAACAAACTGGTTTACCAGCAACAGCACACTGCTTTTACCTGTGCCATCGCAGGATACTCACAAACCCCGTAAGGTAGGCTTGCTATTTCCATTTTATAGTTTAAAAGACTGAGGCCAAGGAACTTGCCTAAGCCACACAGCTCATACACGACAGAGTTGGAATTCAGGCTCAGCTCTGTTTGCTCCAAAGCCTGTACCTGGGCCAGTGCAGAGAGGGTCCAGAACACTGGCTGCCCTGTTCTGGCCATACTCATTTTTTAGTTATTTCCTTTAGACGGTTATTGGGAGCAGAAGAGATGAACCCTGATTTTAGCGGCAGGTTTTAGGGGAGAGATGCTGTGTCTCCTCCTCTGGACTGGCAATAACTCATGGCCTGGGCCAGGTCTTAGTCTCTCGATGTCCCCAGTGCTCAGGAAATACCTGGTACACAGTAGGGGTTAAGTAAGTATCTGTTTGACCAAATCTAGTGGGCCCTATCCTGGGGGGAGTCTCCAGTCTATGTGGGAGAATAGACCTTTCTCTGACAGAACCCCCAATCTGATGGAGGAGATAGGGCCCTTGGCACAGAGAGTCTGGGCCTGAAAAGAATAAAAGGCTTCTGTCTCAAAGAAGTCCCAGCCTGACAGCGGGAGCAGTCCTGGCCTCTGTTCTATAGAAGTTCACAGTTACTTGGGGTGCCATAGTTCTTCCCCATAATGAGCTGCTAACCTGATGGGGAAGGATTTGGATCCAACCCCTCACCACTGTGTATTGGTGGCTATGGGGGAAGTTTTTGCTGGGAATCAGGAGAGAAGAATTATTATGGCATTTTGATGCATCCTCCACCCCAATATCCAGTGCTACTTGAGTTTGTATGTCCCAACACAATGACTTCCTCTCCAGGGACCCTGGGACATGAGGCAGGTTGGGGCAAGTAAATGTTCTACAAAAGAGAAGCCTGATGCTTCTTCTACTTACTGGAGGTTGAAACTTTGTTCTTCTGCTCAGAGAGCACAAGGAGAGTGGGAGCAGAGGCCAGGGATGGCTGGCCAAAGACAGGTGCTGTGCCTTCAGATGCTGCCCACTGGCATCCTTGTCTCCCTGCTTAGGAGGTGCTGGGGCACCAATTATTAGGAGCACTGGTCTGTAGCAATGTGTTAGGAATAAAAGAAGGGAAATTGACTTTTGTTTTTAATCCAATTCAAGGAAAAATACCAGGAAGGCATGTTAGTCTGTTTGTTACCCATCAGCTCACTCAGCCTTTGCCTCAGCATTCTGGTTCAGCGCATTGCTTGAGCAATAAGGCACAAGGAGGCAGCCAGCAGCCGGTGCAGCTGATGGATGAATCAGGAAGCAGGGTGAATGGTACATGGCAGGGGAGCATCTCTGGGATAAATGAGAGGTGGCCTGAACTTCACCTTTCATTAGGGGACCTGAAAATTCTCCTGCTCACTGGACAATAGGTTTCTAGATTCCAACCAAGGGATAGAATTTGCCAGAGTTTTTCTTTATGTCCTTGAAGGTTAGGCTGGATTTATGTTTTCTGGTAATCTTTTCTCCTCTTTTACCTTTTTCTCTTCCTTCTTTTCTCTCTCTTCTTCATTGTCAAGGACTTATAATGATGATAAGGAGTGGAGAGGAGTTCCCAGCAAGGGATTCAACAGGAGTAAAATCACAGTGGGGGAGGGGGAGAAGGCAAGGGAATTAAGCACCTTAGCTGGAGGTGAGACTGGACAATTGTGGAGGACCTTGAATGCCAGACTGGGAGGACTTTGAAGTCAAGGACTGTGTCTGGTTCATTGTTTCATCCCCTGTAGCTAGCACATAGTAGGTGTTCAATAAATATTTGCTGAGTGAATGAATGACACTATCCAGTAGACAATGTGGAGCCTCTGAAGATGGCTGAGGGGTAGAATGGCATGATCCAGGCATTTATTAAGTACCCCCTAGGTCACAGTTTCTACCGCGAAAAGGACCCGGGTTATGGGGACAGTGCCCTTGAGGAGCTTGCCGTCTAGTTGGAGAGCTAAACCATCCATGCATGAAATGTTAGAGAAAGATTCTGAGGCAACTTAATATGAGAAATAACATGGCGTAGACTTGCTGAGGGGCTCCAAAGTGAGGAGTAGATAGTTGCAGGATAAATTAGAGAAAGATTCTTGGAGAAAATTTGTTTTGATTTGGATTGGTGGAGATGGGGCCAGGAGAACATTTCTGGTAAGGGGAACAGCAAGAGGAAAGCCAGGAAGCAGTAGATGTTTCTTGGAAGGGAACGGTGAAGAGACTGGCCTGCTGTATTTAATAAGATCCTAGAACTGGAAAAACGATTTTTTCCCCCACATTGTCAAACTGAGGCTCAGAAAGTGTTAATAAGTAGCTCAGGGTCACACAGCCAGTTAATGGCAAATGCTAAGAGGACCACAGTCTTCTGACTCTCAGTCCAGGGCTCTTTCCTCTGTCGCACAACACCAGCTGCCCTATCAGGCAGAGAATAGAGTTGAAATTTAACAAACTTAGTTGCAATGTGTCAAGGTGAGGGAAAAAGAATCCCCAAATTTTGGTGTGTTTTCTGGACATTTGTATCATTCTAAATGTCTCGCATCTTAACATTGTCTTTCTCTGGAAATACTAGAAAGATCCTAGGCACCCTGGGGGGTGAGGGGTGATAGGTAGTGTGATCATGAAGGCTGTGTGTCAACTAGGCTGGGCGATGATTCTCAGTGGTTTAGAAGTTATGATGTAGTTTGGCAGTCGTATAATGATGTAATCACCTCCAATGATGAGATCTGATATAATGTGATCACCTCCATGATGAGATCTGCTGTGAGTAGCCAATCAGTTGAAAGGGAGTTTCCTTGGTGGTGTGGCCTGCATCGAATATAGGTGGACTTTCTGGCAAGGCTCGTGGGCTTTTGCTCATTCTGGATCCTGCAGCCTGGTTGTGACCTCCGGTTCTTGGGACTTGAGCTAGCAGCTTACCTGCTGTCTTGCCTGCCAGTCTTGGGAGTCATCTGTCTTAACAGCCTGTGAGACAGAGCCCTGCTGTCTGACCTGCCTATCTTTGGTTCGCTAGCCTCAGCAATTACTTGAGTCAGAAGTCTCCAGCCTGACCCAGGGACTTGGGATTTTCCAACCTCTACAACCACACGAGCCATTTCCTTGATACAAATATCTCTCTATATGTATTTATACACTTTATTGGTTTTACTTCTCTAGAGAACCTACTCTAAGACAGGGAAGATGGTGTGTGTGTGTGTGTGTAAGAGAGAGATGGAGTGCTGGCTTGGTTGGGGGCAGAGTTCCAACTCAGTTTGCCCTATCATACGTAACCTTGTGCAGCTGTCTGCTTGGCTGTGACCCTGACTATGGAGGTAGGCAGCTTCTGCATAGGGCAGGCTCACTTGATCCCACTCTTGGGTTTGAGGACTTGGGCTGGAGCTCTTTATTTGACCTGTTAATCTTTTTTCTTTTGTGGTCAAAGTCCTCCCCATAATGATGGCTTTTGGGAAAGTTTTGCTTTTTCCTTCAGCTGACTCCCTGCTTGCTCAGACTTTGCTGCGTGCACAACAAGTTTCCCGAGGCTGACTCTGGCTTTGTTTTGGGGGCCTCTGCTGTTTACAAAGAAAAAGAACAAAGCTATTCTTTTACTTCCAGACAGTAAGTACAATTTGCCGGTACCTTCAGAAACACAGTGCGATGTAGAGTGGTCATGAATAGACTACAGGGTTACTAATTTCCTGATAGTTTAAGAAAAATATCAGAGTCAGACCCTGCCACCACCTACCTGTGTGACCCCTTCCCGGAGCCCCAGTTTCATTCCTGGGAATATAAGAGTTGGATCAGATCATCTCTAAAGATCATTTTCATTTTAGCCATCTAGAATTTCATGTTTCTGTATGCCTCAATTTCTCTCATGGTCAGCCATATTTACTGAAAACTTCACTTGTACAGAACACCCTGCTTCTCCCTCCTCCTCACCCCATACATGGACTGATTTAATGCACAGTTGCAAAGTAGTGTATCTCATTACACATCTAATTACATAAGCAATGAGAGGGAATTTTTGCATCTTGGTTAAGAGCATGGGTTCTGGAGACAGACTTCCTGGGTTAGAATCTTGGCTCCACCACTTACTGGCTGCGTGTTCTTGAGCTAGGTCCATAATCCCTCTGGGTGTCAGTTTCCTCATCAGTAAAAAATGGAGATGTTAATAATACTCATCTTACTGGGTAGAGAGAAAATGAGATTGTCTTAGTTATCTAGTGCTGCTATAACAGAAATAGCACAAGTGGATGGCTTTAACAAAGAGAAATATATTCTGTCACAGTCTAGGAGACCAAAAGTCCAAATTCAGAGTGCCAGTTCCAGGGGAAGGCTTCTTCTGTCTGTCGGCTCTGGGAGAAGTTCCTTGTCATCAATTTTCCCCTGGTCTAGGAGCTTCCCAGAGCAGGGACTTCAGGTCCAAAGGGCACACTGTGCTCCTGGTTCTTCTCACTTGGTGGTAACGAAGTCCTTTTCCTCTCTGCTCGGTTCTCTTTTATATCTCAAAAGAGATTGACTCAAGATACAACCTAATCTTGTAGATTGAGTCCTGCTTCATTAACATAACTGCCTCATTAACATCATAGAAGTTAGGATTTATAACTCATAGGATAATCACGTCAGATCACAAAATGGTGGACAACCACACAATACTGGGAATCATGACCTAGTCAAGTTGATACACATTTTTGGAGGACACAATTCAATCCATAGCAGAGGTTATCTAGGTAAAGTGCTTAGCACAATTCTTGGCACATAGGAGGCACTCAATAAATGTTACCAATTATTTGTAATTACTACTAATGCTTTGTTATATATCCCATCACTCTCCTGCCTAAAATTTTTTATCCCCACCCCTTCCATTGCCCATACCCACAGTCCAAACCTCTTAGTGTGGCATTCGTAGTCCCTGCCTGCATCTTGGGTTTTCAGTCCCTCCTCCAAAACAAACATGGAAGTGTTGTGCTCTAACAATACCCAATGCTAACAATTATCTGAACTTATGACACTGATTCACCTTTATATGTCTTTGTTTGAATACTTTTGCCAGGAATGTCTGTCCTCATCTTGTCTTCAGAACATGATGAAGGAGTCAGAAGGCTCAGAGAAGTGGGTATAATGGAATGGGTTTATTGCATGAAACCAGAGAACCTACCACCTAAATCTGTGTACCCCTAGAAGGGCCAAGAGGACACTCTCATCATTAATATGATAAGGAAGACCCTAGTGAGGGAAGAACAAGTGTCAATGAGCAGCTCAGTTGTAGCTGTCCTCTGTAGTCTAGGGTTGACAGTAGGAGATGCAGCTATGGCACTGAGTTTCCTTGTATCAATGTAGTTGAGCTTGGTGGTAGCATTTAACCATTAGAGGCAAGGTGGACAGAATTACCATAATGGGAAGCAGGGCCAGAGTGGCAACCAGGATACCTTGACCCACAGGGAGCTGTGGTGATGAATAACACACCACAGTGATCCTAGGAGCTAGATAGATAGGTAGCTAACTACAGTATTACATGACTTGTTTAACCAGAAGAAAAAAAAAAAAATCAAGAACTGGTTAGCCAATGGCTGATATCAGCCACTGCAATGGAAAATCACTATCCCTCACCCAGTTTCCAGATCTGAGCCAGTTCTCAGACCCAGAGCCCATTGACTGAAGGAAAGACCAGGTCCTCTTGAGAAAGAACCTTCAGTGCCACCACAAGTATACACGATAAACAATCCTTCAGTCTTTCTTCCAAGACATCCATGGCCATTCACCAAAGAAAGAGGAATACCCAGACCTTTCGAGGGCTGTTGGTTACAGGATCTGAACCATCACTGATATCATGGGATCTGTAATGCCATCATGGCTCCCCAGTTAGACTAAGGGTATGTGAAAGCCAGGTAATAAATGAAGTCCTGATCTATGTCCACTTTAAAGTGCATCTAATAGGTCCACAGACTCCTCAAGTAGTAATTTCTCTGGTCTCTGTGTGCATTATTGGGATGAATATATTTAAAAGTTGTCAGAACTCTTACATTGGTACCTTGACCTGTGGAGTAAGAGTTTTTATGACAGGAAGAGCCATATGGAATCTCCTGAAACTGACCCTGTTTCTAGCCAAGATATAAAGTCAAAAATTATCTGAGTATAATTGAAATGATTAGTGTCATTCTCAAAGATCTAAAAGATGCACTGTGGTGATTTCCATCACATCCCTATTCAATTCACCTGTTTGGCCTTTATCCTCATTGGATTTGATTTGTCTTTCACACTTCCAGTAACTATGCTAGTATCACTATCTGAGGATTACAAGATGCCTGATTTACTGGTCTTAAATCCCACATAATATCACCTCAGACCAGTAGACTCATTCCATGGCAAAGGAGGTCAACAATGGTTACATGACCATGAAATCCACTGGTTCTAGTATATAAACACCACCTGGACGCAGCTGGCTTGATAGAATACCGGAATAGCCTATTAAAGGCTCAGAGAGGGTGCCAGTTTGTGGAAAACACTTTGTGGGGTTGTGGTACTGCCCACCAGGATGTGGTATATGCATTGAATCAATGGATAATATGTGATGCTGTGTGTCCAATAGGTAGAATACATAAGTCTTGGAAACAAGGGTTGGAAGTAGGATTGGGCGCACTCATTATCAATTCTTCTCTTGGAGAATGCGTGCTTTTTATTGTCACAACTCTAGACTCTAGTGGAGTACAAATCTCCACTGTTCCCCACTGTCCTATGGGGAACACTTCCATCAGGTGATACTGTTAAGAGTACTGTGAGTGGTACTGTGAGTCACTGCTCGTTCCTTGTGTCAGTGGAGTAGCAGGCAAAGAAAGGATAACTGACCATGGTTTTCATAAACAGCTGGAGTTGCTGCTACCTAATGGGAGCAGGGAGGCTCTGGAACTCATGGGATTTACTGGGACATCCTTTGATGCTCCCATGCTTGATGATAAATTGTGAATGGGCAATTGTAGCAACCATAGTCTGATAAGGGCAAGGCAACCAAGAGCTTTCACCCCTAGGGAGGAAGGTCTTAGTCGCCCCACCAAGCAAACAACCCAGTCCAGCTGAAGTGGTAAAGGAAGTCTAGAGTAAGTGGTAAAGGATATAATTTACGAATACCAATTATCGCCTCAAGACCTGCTGCAGCAGAGGGTACTGTACCTTGACCCACTGTTCTTCCTATCTGAAGAATTTTTTAGAGATTGAGACCAGCAACACCTTGAAAAGTCAATGACAGTGAGTTTAATGTGGATCACAAGCAGCTCTGAGCCCTCCAAGTGGTGGACTGTAGCGGACAATTTTGTGCCCCATGCCACGTTCCCTTAGTTGATCTGACTTCAGTGCAACTGTGGTGGACAGTTCTTGGCATTCTGCCAGCATCTTAGCTCAAGCATATAAAGTGGCGTCTCTCTGCTTTTCTGACTCAGGGCCTCCTCTGAAGTCAGAAAAGCTTGCTCAGGTTGTACAAGTGCATTGTGGAAGTATATGGAAATTAATATCTCTTGAGGGGGGCAACCCTCAAACCATGGGGAAAGAGTCAGAGGCTAATGCTCCAGGCTTCTTCTTTCAAAGGGATGATACTAAGCTACATTCTATGTGGTTCTTTAGAGTCCTGAGTTTTCTATAGAAGTAGCTTGCTCAACAATCTACCCTTTATTGGCATTCCCTCATTCTCTGTCTTACCCCCTTGCTCTGGTTTCCTGGGATCATCTCCCAAGTAAATTACCTGAACTCAAGACCTTGTTTCAGGCTCTGTTTTTAGGGGAACTCAAACTGATATACTTGTTTTCTCTTTTGAGCTTGTATAATTTTTATTCAGACTTTCACCTGAATAGATGTTACTTTCTCCCAAAATCTTCCTGGACCACCTGTCCAGGTGAGGGACTCCTCTTATTATGGCTACACTCCCAGCACCTAGTATAGTGCCTGGTGTATAAAAGGCTCCCCGAAAATATTTGTTGAACAAACAGCTCCCCCAGTGGAGCCTTTCCCAGTAAGAGAGGAGCCCCTGAGGGTGATCATTGTGAGTCTTGCCACCTTCTGGACGTGATGCTGCAATTCCCAAACACGCCAGCGCCGGCTCCCTGTGTGGGCACAGAAGTCCATCATCTGGTCGTATCAGACTCTAATACACTTCAGTGAGGGGCTTCGGTAACTAGGCTGGATAAGTGCTGCAGAGAAAACTGCCCCCCCTTCTCCCTCCCCACAAGCAGCCACATTAAGTGAGTAAGTAATGAGAATGGCTAGAAATTGAATTTTATGAAAAAGTAATCTGTGGCTTACAGAACAAGTGGACAGGAAGGGGGAGGGATTTGATGGGATGGAGGAGACCATTTCAAGGGCCGTCAGAGGGAATGAAGGAACATGGGAGCTGACAAGGAGAGTCAGGTAGGAGAGTCATTCAATTAGGGAGGCTGAGCCAGTGGTGGGGTTTTGCTGTCCTGCTTCTGTTCTTCCCTTTTGTTCTCCATCCTTTTCATCTCATCTGTGGGTATTTTGTCTTCATATTCACCGGGTGGAGGGGAGGAGGACTAAGACAGAGATGGCAGAAGCAGGGAGCAGAAGATGCTCAGACCGCGAGATAAATTATTCTGCCTGCAATTCAGAGAATACTGGCACCTGGAATGAACAAGGAGGGAAGGCGTGGGGCTGGAGGAGGTGAGGGGAGGGCAGGGACATGGAGTGCTAGCATGACCGTGACACACCCCATTACATTTTGTCCTCCTCAATGGCTTCTCTGGTAGTCCTGGGCCAACCACAATGGGTGAGCCCCACCATTGGACCAGTTGTGGTCAAAGGAGGGAGCAAGCAAGGCTAGGTACTTGTTAAAGGGAGGAGATCATATTTGTTATGCGTCCTACAATGTGCAAACCGCTCACTGTTTGTGTATACGAGTGATCTCATTACATCCTGACAGCAACTTTGCAAGGGTACCCATTTTCAGAATGAGGAAAGTGAGGTCCACAGAGTTTGGGGGACTCACAGCTGGTGAGATAATCCACTCATGGAAAACTGGGAGCTGTCTGGCTATGCCATCAGACTTGTGCCAAAGCCTGTGCTGACCAATGTCCATGCTTGCGAAGAGAAGATGGTCAGTTTAGGGATGTGATCGTGGGCAGGGCAGACCTGGGCCTTGGGTGCGTTGTTCATAGTCAGCCAACCTTCCTCTAGTGCCTCCCTGCAAGCCCCGTACTTCTGTGTCTTCTAACAAGCTCCCACTCTCCCTCCCTGAGCTTTAAGCCTCTCACTCACACACTCGCATTCCCCAACCCCCTCCACCACCATTTGCAAACAGCTAAGTGGAGCTCAGCTTGAGCTTGATGCTTGGTGATGATGAGTTTCCCAGCAGGGAAGGGTTTGCTTTCCAGAGACAAAGACCAAAGCAGCAACATTAAATCTTCCTGCTTGTCCACACTCAGAGCCACAATGAGGCTGAGACAGGCCTCTCTGGGAAAGCCACAATGGGGTAGAGCCAGAGCAAACAGAAACCCCGGGGGGTTAAATGCCAGCAATAGTGAAGCCCAAGCAGGGCTGATGGGATAATGGAAGGGGGTATGTGCGTGGTCATTAACGGGCAGATGAAACGACAGAACCCCAGGGAGAGGAGGCTGCAGGGAGAAGCGGCTTGGACAGAAAGCAGGGAACCTGGCTCTACCACCCAATTATTGGATGCTTTTATGCTTCAGAATCTTCATTCAACACTTTTTTTTTTTTTTAATGAGGTGGGGGGTTGAATTATTTTTAACTCCAGCTAAACTGGAGTTTAACTAGCCAGCTAAGCCATTGGCTGCTCTAGGAAAGGGACTGTATTTTAGCACAGTCCCTGCATACAGAAGGGGCTCTGTGGTTTATTCATTCATCAACTGTTCCTTGAACATCTACTGTATAACCAGGCCTGGTGCTGGGCCCTGGATATAGTGTTGAACAAAGCTGGTCTGAAATCTTCCTCCTGAAGCTCATATTCTAATGGGGAAGGAGACATTTATTAGCGCTCACACAAATATCTATATAGTTACAACTACAATCTGTGCTATGAAGGGAAGGGGGCGAGGTGCTATGAGATAGCATTATATGGAGAATTAATTTAGACCAAGGGTGGGGCAGCTCTCTCTGAGGAAGTGTTGTTGAAGCTGAGATCTGAAGGGGCAGGAGGAAAAATAGGAGGATACAACTTCCAGGGGAATGGAGCTGGAAGCTCAGTGAGATGGGGAAGAGCTTGGCAAGTCTGAGCAATGACAGGCCCATGGGGCTGGAGCACAGGGAAGAGAGGGCACTACCAAGGAGGAGACAGGGAGGTGAGTGGGGCCGATAATGCCTGGGCCTCGTTGGCTGCAGTAAGGATTTCTGGTGATGGATGGAACTGTCCCAGGTGCTGATCAGAAAGGGCACCAAGCCATGAGAGAGACCTTGGGTATTGAGAGGGAAGTTTGAATGGATGTGGCTTCAGACTAGAGGGGCAATGGGTCTTCAGATTCCTCTCTCCACTAATCTAAAATGCACTCTTCCCTTGATCTTTGTGCAATGTGCCACCTCAGTGACCCTGTCATTGTCATTGTGTTCTGAATATTTTATAAACTCACCTTCCTTTACCATCATCCTGAGGGAGCTAGGAGCAGGGGCAAGAAAGAGATTCCCTGCCCCAGGAAGGCAGAAAAACAATGACCTTAGTGATTTCTCTCATAAAGAAAGCAAGGGGTTGAATCCATTGGCCAATCTACTCCACCTGTTTGTTCATTCATTTACAGAATCCAGATTCACAGGACATAGGGATCATCTGGCTGGGGTGTGAGGGACAGATTTGAAGGCCCATAAAGAAGTGCAGTGTGATAGATCACTTTTAGATGGCCTTTCTAGCCATGGTCTTGTAACTCCCACCAAATGATGAGGTGGGACTATGAAAATAAGGTGTTTGTGGCCCACCAAGGGGATTGGACAGCTTGCCAATAATGCAAATAAGGTGCATGGCACCCTTGTGGAGGTGGGACCATGCTACAAAAGTGTATGGAACCCTAATGAGGGGATTGGTCAGTTTTGCCGTCCCACTAGGCTTAAAATGAGCCATCCCAGAGGTGGAAAGGGGTGGGGGACTTCACTACCACCAAGAAGAAGAGACGGGAGAAGAGTGTGTCCTTTGGGCCTGTGGTCCTTTCACTGAGAACCTCCTAGACCCAGGAGACAGAGAGAGAGAGAGCTGTAACACCAGAGACAGTGCAAGATGACAAAAAGCGGTGGCAGAGAAATGGCGGCAGAAGAACCAGGAGACTGGTGCGAGGTGGCGTGGTGGGCTTCCTGGCCTACAGAGTGAGGAGGCTACAGTGGGTGTGCCAACCCATGAAGTGAGAAAGCTGAGAGCCTTCAGGCAGAAAGCTTCCTGGAAGGGTAGGGTGCCTCTGGGCACTTGGTGGCAGAGCTAGTTTTGCTGACCCTTGGAATGAGAGATCTGAGTGCCCTTGAGTCAAGGCTTACTGGCAGAGTGGGGCGCCCTCAGGCACTTATTGGCAAAGCTAAAGAGCTTTGTAACACTTGCTCAAGTAGGGCAGGAGCTGAGAAGCTGAGGGCCAGAGCTGCCTGTGGACATGGCTGAGAAGAAGTTGTCCTGACTGAAGAACTGTATCCTGAGTTGTTCTTGATCCTGAATTGTAACCTGTTACTTCACTAATAAACCCCGTAGTTGTAAGTATTGTCTGTGAGTTCTGTGTGACCACTGCAGTGAATTATCGAACCCAGAAGAGAAGTAGAGTGTTCCATGGAAAGGATGGCAGGTGTCAGAATTGACAAAAAGTTTGGAGAGTGGAGGTACGTTTGACCTCTGCCTCATAGGAATCAGCTTTGTGCTGATGGTGGGTCTCTCTCCTCCCCATCCTGAAGTTAGAGGAGGTCAGACGCCCCTGCAGCAATTGTACGGGAAGGTAACAAAAATGAGTGAAGTGGGTTAAGTATAAGCAAACTCAGGGACACAATAGGGAGAAGAGAGGTCTGGGGCAAACTGGCACATGCACACTCTGTCTAAGGGGCAGTGGTTATTCAGCAGCACATGGAGGGACCTCAGCTAAGTATAGTCATGTCTTCTAATGTTTTAAGAGATACTGGAAATTTGGGTTTTTCGGTGAAATCTCCTGATGCATAAATATTGCCAGATAATTGAAAAAAACAAAAAACCCCTACTCATGTGAGCCACACAAAACATGAATGTAGAGGGTGGCAAGGGGCCTCCAGTTTGCACCCTCTGTTGTGGTTCACTCCCTTCATTTGATAGATGGGTGACTGGGGTCCAGAGAGAGGATGCAACTTGCCTAGGGTCTTAGGGGATAGAGGTTATCATGGTCTAGAAAGTACATTTTCCAGCTTGGAGTGTCTACTATGTGGACGCAAAGACACAGTGTTCAAAAGACAGTCCTAGCCCTGGGGGAGCTCACAGTCTACAGGAGGAGCAGGCCCATCCCTTCAGGGCATGGCTGATACTTGCATGAGGTTGGCACTAAGGATGCCCAGAAGAGGGGCCCCAGAACTCTCTGGCACAAAAATACCAATGAGGCAGTGTCATCCAGAGACCTTTATAGTTTCTCAGGGCCTTAACAGGCTTTCTGGTGCTCAGTGGCCCAGCTTCAGGGGGTCTTCTCTGTGTCGGTAGGTGGGTCCTGAGCCTGGAAGTCACTACCACTGGTGTCTGGCACCTGGGATACTGGAGGTGCAGGCGAAGGCCCCTCACTGTGGCTGGCGGAGGGATGGCTGCACCACACAATTTACAGCCCACTCTCGGCCGCCTAATTGCACCATCAGCCCTTGGCGTCGCCCAGCCGGGGTGAGGATGGATGGCTGCCGTTGTGGGCCTAATGGCTGCAGTAAAGTGTGGTGTTTACAGTGTTAAATAGCCTGGCCCACCCAGGCTTGCGGGCCAACTTCCAGCCCTATGTTAGAGCCAGGAGCTCAGCCACCTCTGAGCTCAGTTTTTTGGGTGGCCTGAGGAGGGGCTCCACATGAACGCAGCTCTGTCCTCTGCATCTCTTCCCCAACCTCGACAGTGGGGCTCTGTGTTGGCAATATGGGCCTAGGGATTATCCCCTTCCTCTCCCTTCTCTCTGAGCCAACTGGCAGTCACCCAAAGCAAGGGCTGTTATCTCTCCCACCTGAATGGGAGACTCCCATAGGGCGGGGCTTTATATCCGTTATCAGATTGGGGACACCCCCAGGATAAGGCTCTATCTACCTCATCAGACTTGGGACTTTCTGAAGGAGTTTAACACTGTAAACACCACACTCTACTGTGGCCATTAGGCCCATAATTGGGGCCCATCCATCCTCACTCTGGCCCCGCCTCCTCCACCAGAATGATTTCTCTAAGAGAGTATGTTCTGTCTCTCCACCAGAGTCCCAGGGGGTGAGGAGTGGCTTTTCTCCATTCTTGGGTTCTTCACCTCTTTAAGCCTCAGCTGTTTTTGTGTTTTTTAATCTATAAAATGGACTCTCAACACCTTTCTGCAGATTTTTTTGGTAGGGATTCAACCTTGATCCTCAAAGAGTGGCTAGCAGAAAGGTAGCATCACCTGGGAATTTATTCAAAATGCAAATCCCAGGCCCCACCCCAGCCCTACTGGATCAGGACCTGATTCTGACAAGATCTCAGGTGACTCTGATGCACAGAAGGTGTGAGCGGCACCTAAGACAGTGCCTGGTGTACAGTGGGCCTCCGTACATTTGTCCCCCACCCCCTGCACCGCCCCAGCCTCATTTTTGGTTTCCAGTATCACTGCAGAGGTATTGCAGCTGCTAAGAGTGGGTAGAGATGAGATACCAATCCCAGGGGCTGGTATTCAGTAGGTGCTCAATAAATGTTTACTGAGTGCATAAAAGGGACATTGCATCCAAGCTTTCCAAACCATGCACCCTGTTCACTGGACTCCAGACTCTGCCCTGACTCTGTTTCTCTCCAGGGTTTTTTTTTTTTTTTTTCCTCTCTCTCTCTCTATCTCTCTGCTGCTGGGGAAGCCAGCTGGAGAGAGGAGGATGTTAAGATCCAAGAGTCAGCAAAACTTTCTGTGTCACACAAGAAGGTGGCTGCTGAGACCACATTACTTGGGGGGTCTCAGAGAAGGACAGTAGGCCAGACATCATGCTGTCCCCGTAGAAGTATCCCCATCTCCTTGACACAGCCTCAAGCCACCCTAGGGAGAATCCTAGACCAGGGACCCATGCCCTCTGCTGTGTGGACTTGCTGTGCAGCCCAGGGTAAGTGACTCACCCTCTCCTGGAAAGGAAGATGTCCTCCTTTTAAAACCTGTGGGCTCAGCAGGTGACATAGAGATCTAAGCATTGGAGCAGACCCAGGAGTGCCTCCTGTCCTCACACTCAGTTCAAGACTCCCCACTGTAAGGCCTCTGGCAGAGGGAACCCCAGCCTCTGCTTGAACGCTCTCAGTGCTGAGGGGCTCACTACCTCCCAGGGCAGGCTCTACATGTGTGCACAGCTCTCCTGGTTAGCAAGTGCCTGAATTACTGTCTCCCTGTATTTCAATTCAATTTGATTCAGCAAACATGTATCCAGTGTCTCCTGTGAGCAGAGCACTAGGCTAAGCTCTGGGAAGGTAAGACATTGTCCTGGCTTTCTGGGAGTTTTGTGGAGAGATAGAGAATGAGCAGATACCTCTAACATGGTAGAACGTGATTGCGAGTTTGATAGAGGAGTCAATACTGTAGTTAGTTTGGGAACACAGAAAGTGGAGACCATTATTCTCATGGGGATGGAGGAAATCAGGAAAGCTTCATGGAGGAGGGGTTATTTGAACAGGGCTTTGAAGACTGAGTAGGATTTCAGTAGGTATGTTGACTGTCCTTCTTGGATGTCTTTCAGAGCCACTGCTCACCCTGTTCTTGTTTCACCCCCTGCAGCTCATCCTCTGCTTGGCTGCCAGAGTGAGCGCTTGCTCAAGTGGCACAGCATGTCAGACCTTGAGGTTCCACATCTCACCACTACTCCCCTGCCCTCCACAACTTAGCAATCACAAACCGGTTAAAAAAAACCTGTTGCTGTCCAGTCAATTCCAACTCATAGCGACCCTATAGGACAGAGTAGAACTGCCCCATAGGGTTTCCAAGGAGCGGCTGGTGGATTCGAACTGCCGACCTTTAGGTTAGCAACTGAACTCTTAACCACTTCACCACCAGGGCTTCCCAAATGTGCATCCTCTTTATGACTCTGAGCCATTGCACATGCCATTCCCTCTGCTTGAAATACCCTTCCCCCAGCCTCCTTATCTGTCTACTAAACTTCCAATTATCCTTCAGCACCCAATCCTGTGTGCAGGAGCCCTTTGTCACTCTCTCTCTACTGTAGCACCCATCACACTATATTTTAATTACTTTTTGGTCAGACTGTTTTCCCCTGTTGTATCAGGCGGGGGAGATTAACCTTACCTTATTCGCCGTTTTATTAGTAGTACTAACCCTAGGCATTTAATACAGGTTGAAGGAACAAATGGTTAAATTGGGAAGTGGCATTCCAGGCCCAGAGCACAGCCTGGGCAAGGGTGCGGGGGAGGGGACCATGTGGTGGGTACGTTCGTTGTTCGCTGTGGCTGGGATGAGGGGTGAGGAATGAGGTGGGGTGCAGGAAGAGGCAGCAGCCCTTTAGGGTCCTGATCAACCCTCTGGGCAAGGACATTCAAGCCCTGGGCCTTCCACTGGGATAGGCGGGAGCTGCTGGGAGCCTGGGCCGGCCCAGGATTGCTCTGCCTCCTTGGGCCTTGCCTTGCTCATTGGAATTCCTCCCCAGAGACAAGGGGGAGGTGGGATGACTCAGGGCAGCAGCTCTCAGAGGCATCCTTATCCACTGCAGAGCGTCCGCTGGCCGCCTGTATATCAGGGGCCTTGTCATCTTGTTGCTTTCTGGGAAGGGAAATGGGGGAGATAATGTTGTCTCCTTGGGAAGAAATATGTACACAGGCAGCGGCATCTTTTTTTCAGCTTTGGGAGGAGAGATGTCTACTCAGCATCCTCCCCTAGAGTGGGGTGGGGCAGGGGAGAGTGCTTAACCCTTTCCCCTTAAACGCTCTCTGCAAAATTAATTCCCAAAGGATAATAATGCCTAAAGGATGTGGAATAATTTCAAGAGTTTGGTTGGGAGAGAGTCCTCGTGGATGGGGGGACAGAGAGGAGGTGGGGGAACTGTAGGTGTCCAAGGGAGCAGTAGGAACGTTGGGACAGAGTATCAATTTAGAAAGTGGCCCTGGTGTCCATTTGGGTCTTCAATGTCTATCCCAGTGTCTGTCTTTCTAGAGTCCCCTGATTCACCCAGGCAAGGCATCTCCTTCCTTTTGCACTGAGGGGGAACCTGAGCCCTGGTCCAAGGCCAAGGCTGGCTCAGCAGGTAGAGGGAGGGGTTCTGCTCTGGACAAGCAGCCATCCCTCTCTATCATTCGATGAACTTAATTTCCAAATGAGCTTCATCACACCATCCTCCTTCACGGCCCCCTAATTAATTCCACTAATTAATGATGGCAAATTGCTAAGTAAGGAACCACTCGATTCTGCATCTATTATTAATGGCTGGGAGTGGACCTAGATTGGAGTGTTGGGGGGGAAAGATCATTAGCCTGGTGATGAGGGAATCTATGCTGGGGACAGACAGGACCAGCAGCCCATGGCAAAGGCAGAGTAGGGGCATGGGACCCCCAGGACCTATCTGCACCTCGCCAATTTGGGCAACAGGAAGGTTTGAGGCTAAATGACACACTCCTGATAGTGGTCCCAGCATCCTGGGTGCCAGGGTTGGGGACTGAGGGAGGTGGTGACCAAAGCTATCCCTAGAGATGACAAACTGGGAGATTATATAGGGCCTGGGCAGCTGGTGCAGTGAAATGATCCAGCAAGAAAGTTGGTGAGGAAGGGGAAACGGGGGAAGACGCCTGGGCCACCTGCAGATGCTGAGAACAGACTCCATGTGCTCACATTTTGCCTAGTCATTTCATGAACCAGTCACCAAGTACCTGGGCTCCAAGGCTGACTACATTAAATTCTTAATTGGGGGCATGATGATAGTGGTTGGGGAAATGGAGAAGTTTATTTTGCTGGAGGGAAGCTTGGAAGTCTCATGGAGAAAGCAGTATTTGAACAGAGACTTCTGAGGATGGGAAAGACTTAAATCAGGGTGAGTGAGGGAAAGGGAAGGATACTTCAGGAAGAGAGGCCAGCGTGAGCACATGCTAGGAGGTGGGAATCTATGGAGCAAGTCCTGGGAGCAGTGAGTGGTCCACTGTGGCTGGGGCATGTGTGTGTATATGTGCGCACATGCACACGTGGGATAATTGGTGATAAGCCAGGTGTGAGAAGGTAAGGTTGGAGAAATGGGCAGCAGCTGGCTTGAAGGTACAGCCTGGGATGGTCATTAAGAGTGTAGGCTCCACAGTCAGACCATACAGGTTTAATTCCCAGTTCTGCCATCTAAAAACTGTGTTATTGAGCATGTTGTTTAACTTCTCTGAGCTTTATTTTTCTCATCTATAGAATGGGGATCAACAGTATCCACCTTATAATAAAGGTTGTTGTGAAGATCAAATGAATCAATACATTCAATACATTAGAATAGTACCTAGCACATAGAAGGCACTACACAATATTAGCCGTTGTTATTATTATAATTATTCAGTACAAAATGAAGCATCATTGCAAGAGCGAAAGACATAGGGCATCTAGAAATGGAAATGTGGTGGGGTCTTTTGGGTTTCACAATGACTGGGGGCCACTTCTGGTATTTAGTAAGTGGGGGCCAGGGATATATCTTGCAACGTGTAAGACACGCTAACCAATGAAGAACCATCTCCCCCAGCATGCTGGTGCTCCCACCGCCCCATGGGAAACTTGGCTTGGATGCCTAGTTCCGGTTCTGTGTGTGGGTGGCTTGGCAAGGATGGAGCTTCAGCTCTTGGTCCACATGACTAAGGTGATGAAGGGAGGACTGCTGGTCTGGCTGGCTGTCAACGCAAACCTGCCCATGTCATTCCTCATTCATTCCTTCATACAATTTGTGCCAGATACTGTTAACTGCTGGGGATAAAATGGTGAATGGGCCAGCACCTCATGGAGCTTAGAGTCTAAAGGGAGAGACAGACAAATACCCAGACATTATATTACAGGGCTGTGATGGGGGAAGTACAGGGTGCTGTGGGAAAATGTAGAAGCACAAAACCCAGTTCTGGGCTTTGTGTTCAGACTTTTGTCCTGTAAGGAACAAAGAGACTCCCGTGGGTTTCCTCAACAAATGGAATGTATTGTCAGGCTACAATAAGAAGGTAGGCAGGAATCTCATGGGAAGCACAGAATTCAGGTGTCACAGTCATTGGATCTGGGAAAGATAATTCAGAGACCAATGCTGCGGTTGGATCGGGTTCTGGTTTTGTCTCCCCAGTAGTGAAGAGTGTTGCTGGAGCACCCCTCTGCTAAGACGTCATGAAGATCAATCAGCTGGCCCCATGTGGTAGCTTCTCTCTGGCTCTCAGCTGTTTTTCCTGCTACCAACCTCCTTCCTCTCCCTTTTCTCAATGTCTCATCGTTTCTGCTTACTCCTAACTTAAGTCACTCCTGGTCCCCTGGGACCCTGACAGCCTCATGGCTTCTGCTTGGGCTTACTTACCTTCGTCGTGTATTTTACAGTTCAAATTCTGCAAAGAGCATCTGGCTAGCAAAAGGTAGTCCCTTTGGGGCAGGAGTTCTCTAGCTCGGCTAACGCAGAGGTGCCCACATCTGGTCCAATCAGCTGGACCTGGTCAATGGCATTTGCCTGTCTGTGGTACAGTGAATTACTTAATATGGCCCTTCTACCCATAGTCTTGTAACTCCCACCAAATGACTGGGCAGGGCTATGCAAATGAGGTGTTTGTGGCCTACTAAGGGAATTGGATATCTTGCTAATAATGTAAATGAGGTGTATAGAACCCTAACGAGAGGATTGGTCAGTTTTGCCATCCTGTTAGGCTTAAAAGAGCAGTCAATCCCAGAGCAGAGGGGGACCTAGTATAACCAAGAAAGAAGAGTTAGGAGTGGAGCATGTCCATTGGACCCTAGATTCCAGCACTGAGAACTCCCAGACCCAGGAGACAGAGAGAGAGCTGTAACATGGAAGACAGAGAGAGGCAGCAGAGCCAGCAGAACCTGGACAAAGAAGGAGAGTTATAGCACTGGAGACGGTGAGAAGTAGCAGCAGAGAAATGGTGGCAGCAGAGGCAGCCGAACCAGGAGAATGACAGGAGATGGTGCGATGGGCTTCCTGGCCCACGGAGCAAGGTGGTTACAGTGGGCGTGCTGACAGAGCGTGAGAGCTGAGTGCCTTTGGGCAGGAGGCTTCCTGGTAGAGTGGGGTGCCTCCAGGCACTTGGCAGCAGAGCTAGGCTCACGGACGCACAGAGCAAGAGAGTTGAGCACCTTTGGGCCAAGGCTTGTGGCCGAGGCTTATTGGTGGAGTGAGGTGCCTTCGCACTTACTGGCAGAGCTAGAACTTTTTAACACTTGCCCAAGCAGGGCAGAGGCCGAGGGGCCAGGAAGAGGTGTGCCTGTGGCCCAGCTGAGAGGAGGCTGACCTGATGGAGAACTGTATCCTGAATGTTCCTGAGCCTGAGTAGTAACATGTTACTTCCCTAATAAACCCCATAGTTGTGAGTAGGGTATGTGAGTTCTGTGTGGCCATTGCAACAAATTATCGAACCCAGAAAAGAAGTAGAGAGTGCTGTGGAAGGGACGTTTGGTGTCAGAATTGGTTAAAAGGTTGGAGAGTGGAGGCATGTCTGATTTCTGCTTCATAGGAATCTTGATTCTCCTTCCTCCTTGTGAAGTTAGAGTAGGTTAGACGCCACTGCCACACAATTTTCACAGCACCTCAGCCCTGTGGGCAGTGAGCATAGCTGTACTTTCAGTGATCTGTCCAAGGTATTTGCTTGTGTTTCAGACCTGCACACGCTTCTTTCTAAATATTCAGTCCCAAAGCTGGCCCAGCCTAACAGGATCCGACAACTGCACACATTGTGGTGAGTGCGTTCTTCTCTTTCTAGGAATGACAGCAACCCAAGTTATAGCCATCACCAGAGGGGAGTCCAGAGGGGAGTCCAGATGGCCATTTTAAGAGCTCCCCATCCCCCTCGAAAGCTTCTATTTTTTCCCCCATCAACTTGTCTAATTCCTGTTATTCCAGATGGTGAACTCTTGATTATTATCCTGACCATATTTAGCCTCAATTAAACCGGTACTAAGGCCTGAAGAAGTGGGACATATGATTTTTCAAGAACACTGCTTATCCCCAGTATGGCTATATCCTTTCCTAGAATGTGGATTGGTGGAAAATACAGCTTTTGGGATCAAGTGGTGGTGAGTTTGAATCTTGGCTCCATCATTTACCAGTGTGACTTTGCATTTTCTGAAGTCAAATTGCCTTTTGGAGTCTCAATTTTTCCATCTGTGCATTGACATCATAGGTTATTATTGAGTGACTTGCCCACAGTGTTGCTCAATAAAGGATCATTCCCTCCTCTGCTTTAAGGACGTTTGGTTCTCAACATTTTGGCATAGAGGTGGTGGTGGTGGGGTGACCCAAAGACCTTGGATGATATGACACCCCCCCCCCCCCAGTTTCACAGCCATGAATTTTGGGATGATTAATTTGGAGGAAGGAGTCGAGGGGGCTAAAAGAGCATAGGTCTACCTCTCTCCTAGAATTTCCCCCAATCTTTTCCTTTTGTTCTTTTGTGCTCCTCACTCAGCTCAACCAGTGTCTGTCACCAAATCTTCCAATTCCCCTGCAAATGCAGCGTCTCTGCTAGGCTCTGTAGCCTGCATATCTCTGCTTGCACCAGCTCCCTTCTGCAAGGAAGGATTTTCATAATCCCTCCTGGACCTGGAACCAGCTACCCTTCTAATTTTCTCCAAATTCATGCTCATGAAGCTTAATATTCACCACCTCCTTCCCAGTTCCTCTGCTTCACTTTCTCTTCATTTCTGTTTGTGTTTTTCTTGACATCTCTCTTACCTTTGGGCCCATTTCTGTTAAGATTCAAGGCGGAGAAGCCTCCCCTGAGCCTATTCTCACTTCTACTGGAGTCTCAAGGTGATGGGTAGACATCTGAAAGAACTTCCTTACATCACATGTGACCACAGCAGTTTGTTGAAAGTCCTTCTGCAAAGGTCATTCAAGGAGGACAGATGCTGATCTGTACCATGGTCTCTCGGAGTGTTGTTGGGCAAGAAGGGGAGCTGAGTGGGATTTAGGACTCTGCTTGGTGGAGTTGAATACAACATTGTTCTCCGATTGTTAATTCTTCTCCATTACTGTCGATTAACTTAAAAATCTTTAAAAACTTTGACACCAAGCAACTTTCGGGGAGGGGGGACAACCCAACTGAACAACAAGCCATTCTCATCTCTCTTCATTTCTTCCAGCCTTTGTTAATACACACTCTTGTTTTTGCTTGGTTGTAACCAATGCACGAAAACGTTTTCTGCTTTTTGCACTTAATAGTATTTTACATGAACGTTTCTATTGTATCCACTTAGTCTACAGAGCTGTCATTTTTAATAACTACAGCATATTAATATGACCACTGTTTGCTTACTGCTATTGTTGGGCATTTGGGTGGTGGCCAAATTTTCAATCTTACAAACACCGCTGCCACGAACATCTTTGTCAAGGTAATTTTTTTCTTTTTCCTTCCCTTTGGATTATTTCCCAGGGGTTTATTCCCAAAAGGAGAATTGCCAGGTCAGAGGGTATGAAGAGTTTTGTAGCTCATATTCCACACTGCCAGATTGCTTTTCACAAGGCCAGAATAGAGTTGTGGCGCTACCAGCAGCTGCATAAGAATGGCATGGTATGATGGGGATGGGGATTTCTGTTTCTTGGGACTAGGGGTTTGCCACCAACTTGCTGTGTGACCTTGGGCAAGTCAGTTCCCTTCTCTGACCTTGTCTGTAAAATGAGGGAGATGGGCAAGATGTTCTTTAAAGGTCTATCCAGCTCTGATCTGTGATGCTGGACATACCTGCTTTCCCATGGCCCTTTGACTGTGGATTGCTTTGAATGGTGGACACTGAGGGTCTCAGACTGGTTGGGATTTGAGTTTCTTTCCTTATCAGTGAAGACAATGCCAGAATGATGTGCTGCTTGCATTTTGGATGGATTGTGTTGCATGTGTGGGGTGGGTGTTGGGCTTGGGGAGGTGCCACCTGGCCATCTCAGGACAGTAGTTGCCTGGTGCCTATCAGTTCAGCTGTACTAGTTGTTTACACCCAGCATCTATTCTGCTTGGCTGGTGTCCACACTATGCTGGCCATTAAGTGTTTTGAATCTCCTGGGCGTATGGGAAGTGTTTGGGAGTCAGACAGAACTGGGTTTGAATCCAACCTTGCCACTTGTCTGCTTTGTGGGACTTGAGTAGGTGACTTAATATCTTAGAACCTCAGTTTCCTCATCTGTAAAATAAGATTGTAATGGGGTTGTTGTTTCAGGGATATAAATATCTCTATAACGTTTATGCATATTATAGAGCACCCTGGAGCTCTCAATATTAATAGTATTTTCCAAAGACCTTCTGCCTTCCCTGGTCTAGTGTGATGCTTCTCTCTTGGGTAGGGTGTCCCAAACTCAGGTTACTGCTATTTCCTCTCCTTGGAAGAGAATAAACCAGGTAGATTCCTCCAAGGTGCTTGGAAAGGGCCTCATCTTCCTCAGGGGCAGCCCAACTCTGGCGTTTTCTGGATTCTGTTCATCGCGGGCCCCCGAGCTGGGGCTAACCCTGCCCTCCCTCTTGCACTCACCAGCCTTTTGGCAGAAACTCTAGTTCCAGGGGAACTGGAAGAGTCAGAGGCTCGTAGGGCCCAGCCCAGCATGAAGACAGCCTGTGCTGGGTCCTCTCCCATCTCCAACTTAAATTCCAGTTACTGGTCTCCTGCATGTGTGCTAGCCTTTGAGTTGTGTTCCATCCATCCTCCTCCTTGTCCTGGAGTCTCCCATGCAAACCAGGGCTTTCAGAATTGGGATCCCATGGAACTCTCTCCAGCCTGCCTGGAGAGCCCTGAGCCCATCCTCAGAGCCAAGCTCCTGCCATAGTGACTTGCTCCCTCTCCTGCCTCGGCCACAGACCTCAGCCTTGCACTCGTGGGTCCAGCTGCATGGGCTTTCCCCTCCATTCATCACTGTCTGCAGATTTTCCCAGAATGCTGGCTCTGCCAGCACTTGGCTCCCTCCCTGCCCCTGCTGTGTGATTGCTTCTATGGGAGAGAGAGAGAAACTGGTGGGAGGGCCTTCTAGACCCAGCCTGCCTACTGGAAGATCAAGCCAGGGCCCCAGGCCAAGAAGATTTCAGACCAACAGGTTTGCAAAGGGTGATAGCCTCACTCCGGGCAGTAAAGCATGGCTGGATGGAAGGGAGCTGGGTAGTGGGGGACAGGGGTCTTCTGGATATGGGGCTCACAGAGAACCTTACTGATCTCTATGGGATGTTGCCAACAACATGGGTGGGCCACTCCTACACTGGTCAGCTGCTCAATGAGGAGGAAGATTTTGCACCACATACTCGGAACTCTGCTAGGTTCACTGGATGGACACCAAGGGGACCACGAGAGGCAACATGCTTGCCCTCTTGGAGCTGACAGTCTAAGAGACTCATTCTCCTTCCCATATGTCACTGTCAAGCTCTCATTTATTTGTCTCCTGCTCCTCTTGTAGAATAAGCCTTTCATAAGTGCCTACCTGTACAGGGGCAGGAGGATTCAAAGGAGACGATGGCCTACTGCTTTCCTCAGGGACTTTTCACTAGGTCAGAGGTTGACAAACTATGGTATGTGGGGCAACTTTGCCTTGCTGGCTGTTTTTGTCAATAAAGTTTTATTGGAACTCATGTCTGTTTAGTTATGTACCGTGTATCTCTACTTTTCCCCTACAAGGGCAAGTTGAGTAGTTGGGACAGAGACCATATGGACCATAAAGCCCAAAATATTTACTATATAGCTCTTTAAAGTCTAGACTGGATGTCTGGGGAGCAGTTTGAGCCCTGCTCCTCCTAATCAGGGACTTGTGGTAGACTGGCTGTGAGGGGAGTGATCTTAGAAACACAAGGATCCAGAAGAGCCAGGGCTGGGAGCAGCAGTTCAACTGCAGACACACAAACTCCATGCTTGGGGGGCTCGTAAGTGAGGTGTGCATGCAAAATGCATGGTGGCGGGGGGCACAGGCAAGGATGGAGGCTCCCCAGGAGGCTTCCCCGACTCTCCATTGGAGCCTGGGGCCCAAGTGCCTCCCCCATTTCTATGCATACATCTCCTCCTTGGAAAGTGGCCAGAACTTTGGAAGGAAATCTGGCCTCAGCTCAGCCCTAGCCTCTCTACTCTCTTTGTACGATTTATGGCAGATGTGAGCACTGTGGAAAGGAATCATTGCTGCCAAGCCAGTAAATTGTTTCGTCCTTTTGGTCTCAGTTTGTCCATCTATAACATGGGGACAAGAAGATTCCTGGGTCCTTGAATCTCCTGGAGAAAAATAGAGACCTTCATTCTGCAGTCAGTGTGGCTGTTATTATAGTTTTTTTGTGCAGTAGGAGGGGGAACAGAGCCTCCTCATCCCTAACTCCTGGTTTTTCCTACAAATAGCCTGAGGCAATAGACTCTCATTCCTGAAAAGTGTCTTACCAAGTCATAGAAACAATGCAATTAGCAGCCTCTTTGTTCAGGGTGTTAATTAACTTGTTTTTCCTGAGCACACCTTCTTCCAGGTAAAGCCTGTCATCTCTGGGGCGCTGGCAGGGAGGATGGCAATTAGATCCTCTTTACTGTGCAATTAATTGTGGCTTGAAAACGGCTGGAGGAGGCTGGGAAGATTCCTTGACAGCACCAGCCCCAGGAAGGATTTGACTTAGGAGCAGACACGGAACGGAGCCCTATTTGGGGGACTGGAGAAAGGCAGATCTGGGCACCTCACTCCCCTGCTCAAGAACTTTCAGTGGCTCCCTAGTCCCTACCAAGTCAAGACCAATGTCCTTACTTGAACATTCAAGGCCATCTATTACCTGGCCTAAATCCATCTTTCTGGAGTTATTTCCCATTATACATCTACACACAGTCCATGTCCCCATCAAATCCAGGACTCGAGCTACTGGAATGCACTTTCCGTGCCTTTACTCATGCTATTTCCCTGCCTAGGATGCCTTCCCCCTTCCATCTCTGTCTTCTCAAAAGCTCTTTGCCCTTCAGCTTGATTGTCATGATTATCAGTGCAAATACCACCTCCTCTCTGAAACCTTCCCTGAGGGCAACAGAGGTCTTAGAAAGAGTAAGGGTTTTGGACTCAGATAAACTTGAACTCCAGTTACTTGACCTCCCAGAGCCTCAGTTTCCTCTTCTGTAAAAAGGGAACCACACACTTGCCTCTCAGATAATGTCAAATGCTTGGCTTGGATGAGTCTCCTTTGCACCCACTCTAAATGCTCAAGCTGTGTCCTCCGGGGTCTGCCTCAGTGGTCATGACCTGGGTAATGGGCTCTTCTGTTTGCAAACCAGCTTCTATCTTTTTTAGGACCCTGGGTATTGAGCCTCAGAGAGGCTCCAGGCAGTGGTTCTCAGCAAAGTATCCCCTAGGGGGCACTTTGGACCATTGTCATGATTGGAGGTGTTGCTGGCATTGAGTGGGCAGGAGCAAAGATGCTGCGTGTCCTACCTAGACAGTCCTCACCAAGGACTGGCCTCTCAGACATCATGTAGGTGGAACACTTCAGAGTAGTATCTGAGGTTAGAACCAACTCCCTGTTCCTTATGTTTCTGCCATTTTTTACATGATTGAACTTATGTGACATTTTCCAGGAATGTAACTACCAAGTAAACGGAGGGAAGATTGAACTCTGTTTTGATCAGCACTTTACTAAGAATTGTTTAACAGTTTGGAAAACCATGCTGTGGATGGCAGCACTGCTCAGGGTTTCTCAGTCCCTAAAATAACTGCCTGATCCATCAGTATTTGCAGCGGTCGCGTTCACGATGCCAGCGTTTGGCTCCGTCATTGTATCTTCTTGGGTGGTTGGGCTCAAGCGTTTACATACTGAAATATGTATTATCTTACTATAATTTTTCCCATTTATTTCTCCTTTATGTTACAATTAAACTAGTTGCCTTCGAGTCATTTCCCACTCATGGCGACACCATGTGTGTCAGAGGAGAACTACACTCCATAGGGTTTTGACTGGCTGATTTTTGGAAGTAGATAGCCAGGTCTTTCTTCCAAGGTGCTTCTGGGTGGACTTGAACGCCAACTTTTTGGTTAGCATCGAGCATGTTAACCATTTGCACCGCCTGCCATATTAGGGCATTTAAAAATCATGCATAGAAGTAGGTTATATTCTCTATAAATTTTGTTTCATTTCATTTCAAGGGAGCGTTACAAAATGTTTGTTACAAACAGGGATGACGATAAGCCTGACACTAGCCCAGTCCGGAAAGGGGGCATGATGTTGCTGCCAGGCCTCCACCTCCGCACACTCCCTGCGCCTCCACAGCTGTGTGTCTGTGGGGTGTGTCTGTGTGGATATTTTGGAGCGTGTGCCTGAAGGTAAGCCAGGCTGATAGCTCTCCAGAGAGACAGGAGTGTGTGTCTGCATGTGGAACGAGTAGTCAGGCCCTGTGTGTGCTGCTGTGTGCGTGCCTGTGGGCCCTACTGGTACCTGTGGGGACACTTGCCCACCTGCCATCCCACCCCAGCGGTACACCTGTGTCTGGGTCTTTGTGTCCCTGGAGCAGCCATGGGAGCTGGACTGTCAGCAGCTGTCAGCCTCTCCTGCCTGTAGCCTTCCATTTTTCAAACAAGAGGGAAATATTTGTTCAACTTCAATGGGGAGCCCACCTCACAGTCTTTTCTGGTCTCTCGGCTGAGGTGTGACAGCCATTCCAGCTAAGGGAAGTTCTCCTGCTGGCCAGCTTCTGCCAGTCCTGGCCCTTCCCTAGGCCTCCCGGCCCAGATCCCTGTTCCCATCACATCCCTCCACTCCCCAGGATAAGCCCTTCAGCCAGACCAGGCATCATCAGTGCTCCTGGCTTAAGCTGAAGCTAAACCAGGGGAGAATCCCTGGGTGATGCAAACGGTTAACATGCTCAGCTACTAACCAAAACGCTGGCAGTTCAAATCCATCCAGAGGCTCCTTGGAAGAAAGTCCTGTTGATCTACCCCCTAAACGTCACAGCCACTGAAAATCCTATGGAGCACAGTTCTGCCATGACACACCTAGGATTGCCATGAGTTGGAATTGACTCAAGGGCAACTGAAAAGACAGACAAAGAAACCTGGGGCAGCTGACCCCACTCCCACCACACACGAGCTGCGGGACTGGGACTCCTTTCCCCTCCATGGGCCTCAGTTTCCCCACCTGGACAATCTAAGTGTTCCTCTCAAGCTCATATCTCCAATCTCCCCCCACACCCTTCACCCCTCTCCTGGACTCCGAGCCTCGGTTCCCTGCAGTGCACGGAGTGAATTAGTTAGAGAGTTAATAAAGGGCTTCCTGAAGCATATTGCCTCTTCCCCCACCCCAGGCCAGCCCCTACCTTGCCAATCCTCTTCCCAGGCTGTGTTGGTGTTTACAGTGGAAAGTGGCTCCTAATAGGAAGCTAATGTCCCAGAACAGTGGAGCCTGCCTTCGGGTGCGCCAGGCCCTCGTTACACCATGGTTAATCAGCTGATGGCTGAGGTAGCGGCAGTGCAGCTCTGAGGTGATGGATTTGGGGGACGCGGGAGGGTCTGGCAGCCTCATTGCTTATCAATTTTCCATCTCCAAACAGTGAGACAGTGAGGTGACTGTTGGAGTTGGGATAGCAGGGAGCCGGTGGCCTTGCTGGGCATATTTGCATATGTGTGTGTGTTTAGGGAAGGGATGAGAGAGATTTACTCAGTCTTCTGTGGGTGTTGACTAGTCCTGAGCTCCTTCTCAGGCCTGGGCCTGGGCTGGGTCACAATCCTACCCTGAGGCTCATCGTTCCGGGTGTGGGAACCAGCCAAGGCAGGGCCTCCATCTCCTGGGGCCCGGGCTCCCAGGCCTGGGTGGGCCAGCCGGGTCAGGCCCTCCTTGCTGTGATGCGACAGCCCCATCCTCATCCGCTGCTCTCGATTCCTCTCTGAAGAACAGGGAGTCTCGCTCTACTGCCGTGGGCAGTGGGGCCTGGGACTGGTGGTTTGGGGGTGATAGAGTGATTTGAGGTGACTGACTCAGTGACCAGCTCACCAGAGGCTGGTGATATAGGACGTTTAAAGCTGATGTCCTGACCCTTCTTTGAGGGCCCCCTCCATATATTTCAACCTGAAATAGGCTCATTCTGTTTCATCTCCCAGAGGCTGCGGGTGAGAATTCCAGGGGAAGGCCCCTCTTGCTTCCAGAAGCCCAGAGGCTGGGAAATCCTTTTATCCAGTTGTTGGGTCCAGTGTATTAAATAGGACATACTTCTTTATTATTTATTAATTTTAAACTCAAGTTATTATTTATTGATTTTATTAATAAAAGTTATTAATTTTATTTATTTATTTATTTATTTAAAATTTTATCATTATTTGGGGGACCTCATACCACCAAGAAAGCAGTGCTGGGAGCAGAGCACATCCTTTGGACCCGAAGTTCCTGCGCAGAGAAGCTCCTAGTCTGGGGAAAGATTAATGATGATGAGGACCTTCCTCCAGAGCCAACAGAGAGAGAAAACCTTCCCCTGAAGCTGAAGCCCTGAATTTGGACTCATAGCCTAATAGACTGTGAGAAAATAAATTTCTCTTTGTTGAAGCAAGAAAAAAATTTTTTTATCATTATTTATTTATTCATATAATGAATAAAAAATAATCTGTTGTTTACCTGAAATTCACATTTAAATGGTTGTCCTGTGTTTTTATTTTCTAAATCTGGCAAACCTACATGGAAGGCAACCTGGTCTATTGAAAACTAGCTCTCTAGGGTGATGAGCTTTGCCCCTGAGCTTGGCCCAGTGAGCCCCGGAGCTCTCTCTTGCGTAAAATAGGCACAATGAGCACAAGGCAGGAGGGTGAGGAAACCCATGAATTTTCACACCTGGGATGAATGGCCTTCCACCCTCTTCTTCCGGGTCTCCCATCCCCACCTTGCTTTTCCCTGACCTTCTGGTCCTGGTGTATTTCATAAGTTCTGAGAAGGTCAGAGCTGAAGGGGTCCTTGGAGGTCACAGAGTCCCCTGGGTCCCAAGCTTGGCTGGTCCCTATTCCTGGAAGGAATGATTCCCCAGGGCAGGGGCTCAGGCATCTGTGTGGTTGACAAGCTCAGAGGAGACACTGAGGCTCAACTGGGATAGGGAGGGCAGACCTGGTCCCATTCTCAGTTCCTTTAGAGCCAGCTCTAAAGCCCAGCTCTTCAAGCTGAAGTTACAGTGTCTTGTTCCCACTGCCCTCATCCTAGGGCAGGTGGACCACGGGGAGTGGGGTCATGAGAACAGAGCACAAGGAGGGCCTGGCTACTTTAAAAGGACCTCTTTGTGTCCTATGTGGCCTTTTTGCTGGCATTGGGCCAGAAAGAGTTGCAAAAAGCTCAAGCTCTTCATCTCACTGCTGCCCACCTCTCCCCAGCCTGGACTCAGTGCTCTGGTGAGACCCCCTCCTCACTCCTTGTCTTAGTTATCCAGTGCTGCTGTAACAGAAATACCACAAGGGGGTGGCTTTAACAAACAGAAATTTATTCTCTTGTAGTCTAGGAGGCTAGAGGTCAAAATTCAGGGCACCAGCTTAAGGGGAAGGCTTTCCTGTCTCTGTTGGCTCCGGAGGAAGGTCCTTGTCATCAATGTTCCCCTGGTCTAGGAGCTTCTCAGCGCAGGGACCCCAGGTCCAAAGGATGTGCTCCCTTCCTGGTTCTTCATTCTTGGTGGCATGAGGTCCTGTGTCTCTCTACTCACTTCTCTCTTTTATATCTCAGAAGAGATTGACTCAAGATACAAACTAATCTTGTAGATTGAGTCCTGCCTAATTAACATAACTTCCTCTAATCTTGCCTCATTAATGTCATAGAGGTAGGATTTGCTACGGCACACAGGAAAATCACATCAGATGACAAAAGGGTGGACAGTCACACAGTATTGGGAATCATGGCCTAGCCAAGTTGAAATACATTTCTGGGGGACACAATTCAATCTATAACACTACCCTTGCATGCCTAGCTCTCACCCAGGTCTTTGTTCACATCGTTGCCCCCCTCCCTTTTGCCGGTCTCTTCTTCTTCTTTAAATCTTGGAAGTAACAATGTGACGTAGCATAGTATAACTCGACCATGCATCCCCAGGACCTAGTGCAGTGCTTTGCATGTAGTAGGTGCTCAGTAAGTAGTTGCTGAATGGACGGGTGGTTGGATGGATGGATGAAAGTGCTCTGGAGTCGAAGTCAGGAGACCCATATTTTTCTTTTGACTCACCCACTAACCGGCTGCGTGCCTTACGACAAATCATTTAACCTCTCTGGGCCTTGATTGTCTACCCCTAAAGCTGTTAGATAGATAGATAGCTGCTGTTGAGTCCACTCTGACTCATGGCAACCTTGTGTACAACAAAACGAAATGTTGCCAGGTCCTGCGTTATGTTCGCAATCACCGGCATGTTTGAGTCCATCATTGAGGCTAGTATGCCAATCCATCTCACTGAGGGTCTCCCTCACCCTCATTGGCCCTCTGCTTCCCCAAACATGATATTCTTTAGAGATTGATCCCTTCTGATGACGTGTTCAAAGTAAGCAATTTGGACAATGTTCTACTGTGATCCCTAAGATTTTCACTGGCTAATTTTTAGAAGTAGATGACCAGGTTTTTCTTCCTAGTCTGTCTTAGTCTGGAAGAGCTTCTGAAACCTGTCCACCATGGGTGACCCTGCTGGTATTTGAAACACCAGTGGTATAGCTTCCAGCATCATAGCAACATGCAAGCCACCACAGTATGACAAACTGACAGACAAGTGGTGGCCCTTGAACTAGACTCCTTCGAGTCAATCCTAGCTCCATTGCTCAGTAGCTGCATAGCACTGTGCACGTTGCTTAACTACTCTATACCTCAGTTTTGACATCTGTAACATGAGGAGAGTATTAGAATCCTCCTCAAAGGTTGCTATAAAAAATATGCGCTTTGCAGATAGGAAGCCTGATATAAATATTAACCATCATTCTTATTAGTTACTCAATGAATATTTGTTGAACAAAGTTTTGCATTCCTGAATCCTAACCTCCTTATCCTCCACCACATCCCCGCGGTTACAACTTATCTGTGATTCACCATTCATTCGGCAAATTTTTTTTTTTTGAGAAACTACAACGCATCAGGCACTGTGATCGACACTGCAGGCAAAGAGGAATATTTAATCAATCTATTAATTAATTCAGTGGATCTGTGTTGGGCGTATCTATTGTGCCAGGTCCTGGCTGGCTCTGGGATACACAGAGGTCAAATGCTGCCTTCAGGGACTCTAGACACCTGGAGGAGACACACGTTAGCAAGGCCACAGCACTGGGGGCTGAGTTCTGGGCCAGCGGGTGCACAGGGTGATGGGGCATGAAAGAGGGGACTGAACCCAGTCTGGGAGAGAAGGAGGGCATCAGGAAATGCCTCCGGGGTGGGGGGTGGGGGCAACTGATGCATTAGTGAAGTCTGGCCAGGGAGAGGGAGGCCACGTCAGGGAGTGGACAGACATGTCCTCCATCATCCATCAGATGCTGAGCAGAGAGATGCAGGGTCACAAAACTTAACCTGAAATGCACAGCCACATCAATATCAGTCAAGGCGGCTGTTTGTTCCTAAGTGGACAAGCCAGCTGGTTGATTGAATTTTTCACTCATCATTAGGGCATTGAACAGAATCTAGAAAGCATGGTCCTCCAGCCACGGAGCCTCAGCACTCCTAGGCTTGAGCTTGGGCCCCCAGACAGCAGCACCCCTTCATCCCTCCTAAACCCTAAAGCAAGCTTCCTCTACCATTTAGTGCACAGCTGGTAAGTTAAAAGCAGTTTAGCGATAATTCCACAGAGCACTGAAGACTTCCAATGACTGCTAATGAATTTAAATGCTGGGGATTTTCTCTGATGCTTCATTGCATATGCTTCTCACATTAAGATGCTAATGAGGAATCTGTTGGACTGAGGCCCTGGAGCTGGACCAGGGACGGTGGCCTGGATGGGGTCACTGGCTGGTCAGGGGTTTTCTAATTCGTTATTGGTGCTTGATCAATGAACTCTCTGAACAGGTTAACTGGCCTCAGCCTCTGTGGGGATTGGAGATTCAGTCAGCTGGGGCTGGGATGTTCTGCTTGCAAGTACCCTACTCTTCCAACCAAGAAGCTACTAGACACAGGCTTTGTTATGCAAACGGGGATCGCTGTAAGACCAGTCGGCCTGGGACCAGTCAAGAGGCTGTGCCTTACTCAAGGACCAAGGTGGCCTGTGGGTGAGGCTCGGACCACAAGTCCGTGTTCTTAGAAGGCTTCGGTCTTGAAAGGAGGCACTGATTTTTATACATTCCTTCACCTGGGATGGGGCTGGGGGGAAGGGGCATGGGAGGGATTAGCCGTAAGATGGGGCAGGGATGCTTGGAGGCTGGTGAATGACCAGGATGATACTCTTGAGGCACAGCTTGAGAGGTAGTTGGCTCAGAATCCAAATGGAGATGAGAGGGTGGAACCAGGGTCTCCTTGGCCTCTCTCCCTCTCAAGAGAAACTAAAAGAAAAAGAAGGCAAAGAGGGCATTGACTAAGGATACAGAAAAACAGAGAGGTTAAGAACGTCAACTTTGGCACCAGGCAGCTTGGGCTGGGATCCTGCGTCTACCACTTATAAGCTGTGTGGCCTCAGGCAAGTCAGTTACTTAACCTCTCTCTGTCTCAGTTTCCCCGTCTGTAAAGTGGGGATAATGACAGTACTTGCCTTGCTTTGGAAGATTAAACAAGTCCCTGTGTGTCCAGTGTCTGGCACACTGAAGGCTCTCAGGATCATAACTATTTCTGTCAGTGGCCAATATGGCTGAAGTTCTCTCTGACCAATTTGCAGGTTCTGTTTCTAGAACAGAAAGAGGAGGGAAGGTAAGAAGCAGGATTCCTGCTAGGAGGTACCGGAGAAGGGGCTCTGAGGCATGAAGCCTTCTCCATCTCTGCCCTTCCCCCCACAGTGATGCAAATCTCCACAGGCAGGGGAACAACTGCTAGCTCCCCCAGAAGCCACTTCCATCAGCTTCTTGCAAATCCACTGACGATTTTGTAAATTTGCTTAAGGATTAAATTAATAAGCTGCTCTTCCTTGGCTCCCACAGCTGTACAGACCTGTGCTCCCGCGCTCTGGGAAATGCCTTCCGGAGGCAGTGTCTGGAGGAAGCAAAGCCACCTCAAATCTTACCTCCTCCTCAGGGAAGGCCCCAGACTCCTGTCGGCTGCTCTTGGCTGCATGTCCGCTGCTTTTCTTAGCATGTACACGGGCAAGTGTGACAGAGGAGACGTAGGACTCTCTTGCTGGCAGCTGTGTTAGCCTTTGGAAGTTCATCTCTATACGTTCTGTCTTCCTCCCTCAGACTGGAGCTCTTGACCTCAGAGCTGTGTCTGTCCCATCAGACTGCGAGCTGCTCCAAGATGGGGTCTGTGCCTCCCTTATCAGACTGGGAGTTCCTCCAAGACAGGGTCCGTGTCTCCCCATCAGACTAGGAACTCCCCCAGGGATTGTCTCCTTCCCACATGGGGGTTTCCAGGGGAGCAGCAACAACAGGTTTTGGGCCCAGAACCTCTCTGTTCTTCTGAACTGGGGAGGAATATCAGGAGCAGAGAAGATAGGGCTGGCAGGGCTCTATACCACCTGTTCTAGACCTCCCCTCTATAGGGCAAACGATCCCCATTCACTGCTGAAGGTGGGAAGGATCTTGGGAGTCTAGTAGGGGGTGTCCTATTCATGCTGCTGTTCCCTGACTCCTTGGGGCTGGCTGGTCCCAGAGGGAACACAGGGTGACATGGCTGGAAGGAACAGGGTGTGGGCGGGGTCCCCAGGGCTGACAGGAACTTCCCCCACAGTCTTAAGACGGCCCCTGTGTGCCACCTGCGACCCCAGCCCCCAGGATGGGAGCGGGTGTGTGTGTGGAGCAGCTTCTTTTATGACCTCTATGGTCCACTCCCCAATGTCACCAGGGCCCGGGCTGTTTCAAGGTCCCCAGCTCCCCTTCTAGCTCGCCCAAGCACCAGGGCTCTCCCAGACTGGCTGAGGGTCTCCCAGGTGGCTGAAGCTCTGTGAGCTGGGCTGGAATGGGAGGGGCCGGTGGGGGATGGAGAAGGAGAAGGACCCTCCTCCATTCTGCCTGCAGCCCTGGGCTGAGGTCACCGCTGTGGTCTCCCCCAGGGCCGTTCTATCTCCGCTGTCTCCATCTCTAGCCCTTTCTGCCTCTTGCCACCGGCTGAACTTCCTGCAGAGTAATTGGAGCTGGAGAAACACTGCATCCATCCAGTCGCTGTGCTCGCAGCCTTTGATTAAGAGTCGGCAGGTTAACTCGTTGCCATTCAGCATGTGGGTGGAGTGGGGGGAGGACAGCAGCCCAGGAGTCTGCAGACCTCCTGATCGCTCCTTTCCTCCAGCCAATCGCTCTGCCAGGAGTACAGCAGATGAGATGGGATATTGGGAGGCACTGGAAGAGCCAAAGAAGAGAGAAAGCAGGCCCAGAGCTGACCCATCTTTGCCCCTGCACACTGGGGCACTCCACCACTCCCAGAAAACCCTGGTGCCTTAAGCTCTGAGAGACTGCACAGGTACCAGCTCCAACCTTTCTACAAAAGTTTTGATGGTGGGCATCTAGGCTGTGCTTACATGCTTCCAACAATGGGGAACTCACTACCTGTCCACACTGCCCATTCATTACAGAGTGGGACAGTTTTGCCTGTTGAAAAGTGCTTTCTTATATCAAGCTGAAATCTGTCTCCTGATAACATCCACTCTCTGGTCTAGCTCTGGCCTCTGGAGTCACATGCTGTTGTTAGGTGCCATCAAGTTGGTTTTGACTCATATCAACCCTATGTACAACAGAGCGAAACACTGCCCGGTCCTGCGCCATGCCCATAATCACTATGCTTGAGCCCATGTTGCAGCCACTGTGTCAATCCATCTCATTGAGGGTCATTCTGTTTTTCGCTGACCCTCTACCTTACCAAGCATGATGTCCTCCAGGAACTGGTCCCTCCTGATAACATGTCCAAAGTATATGAGATGAAGTCTCGCCATCCTTGCTTCTAAGGAGCATTCTGGCCATACTTCTTCCAAGACAGATTTGTTCATTCTTCTGGCAGTCGATGGTATATTCAATATTCTTCACCAATACCATAATTCAAAGGCATTCATTCTCCTTTGGTCTTGCATATTCATTGTCTGGCTTTCGCATGTATATGAGGTGATTGAAAACACCATGGCTTGGGTCAGGAGCACCTTAGTCCTTAAAGTGACATCTTTGCTTTTTAACACTTTAAAGAGGTCTTTTGCAGCAAATTTGCCCAACGTAATGTGTTGTTTGATTTTTTTACTGCTGCTTCCATGGGCACTGATTGTAGATCCAAGTAAAACGAAATCCTTGACAACGTCGATCTTTTCTCCATTTATCATGATGTTGCTTATTGGTCCAGTTGTGAGGATTTTTGTTTTCTTTATGTTGAGCTGTAATCCCTCCTGAAGGCTGTAGTCTTTGATCTTCATCAGTAAGTGCTTCAAGTCTGCTTCACTTTCAGCAAGCAAGTTTGTGTCATCTGCATAATGCAGGTTGTTAATGAGTCTTCCTCCAATCCTGATGCCCTGTTCTTCTTCATATAGCCAGCTTCTCAGATTATTTTCTCAGCATACGGATTGAATACGTATGTTGAAAGGATACAACCTTGATGTACACCTTTCCTGAGTTTAAACCACACAGTGTCCCCTTGTTCTGCTTGAATGACTGCCTCTTTATCTATGTACAGGTGCCTCATGAGCACAATTAAGTGTTCTGGAATTTCCCTTCTTGGCAATGTCATCCATAATTTGTTATGATCCACACAGTCGAACGCATTTGCATAGTCAATAAAACACAGGTAAACATCTTTCTGGTATTCTCTGCTTTTAGCCAGGATCCATCTGACATTAGCAATGATAGCCCTCATTCCATGTCCTCACAGAGTCACATAGAATAAGACAAATCTCCCTTCTCTGTGACTGCCCTTCAAGTAGTTTAAGGCAGAGCTGTTTGCTCCCTTCTGGAGAGCATCCTCTTGTCTCTCTGCTGACTAGACACTTCACCTTGCTTACTGCCCTCCTCTAGACTCCTGTGGGCTTTGAAGTCAAAAGGCCTGGGTGCTTCTACCACTTAACAGCATTGTGCTCTCGGGAATAGCCTTTCACCTCTCTGAGGCTCAGCTTTCAGATCTGTGAAATGGGGACAGGTTAAATGAGAGTGGATATGAAATGCTTAGCACAGTGCTTGATGCTTAGTAGGCCTTCTAGACACATTGGTCTCTTCCTCCCTCTTACCCTGAAAGTCTCCTTCTCCCTAGTCTCCAACCTCACTTAGGGGTTCCAGAGGTTCCAGCCAGGCTTCCTTCCAGCCTTCCTTTTCCACCCATGGGCAAAGGAGACAACCCTGGGCCATGGTCTAAAAATGAGCCCTGGCATTAAAGAAGTTCCTCTTGGTGTCAAACTTGCTCTAGCTGCTGCAGTTCAGTGTCCGTCTCTCTGGCTCTTCCTCCTGGCCTGGAGTACCCCTGGCTGCCACCCTGTCTGCCCCGGGTTTGGAGGCATGGAGGCACACTGCTGTGGTGCTATTTTAAGACTTTCTGTTTCCAGGAGGAAGTTTTAACGATCCTTGGAGACAGGTCTGAATTACAGACCCTCATGGGCTCATGACACACGCTGTTTATGTTCTGCCTTAAGTAATTGTATCTTTGGTGAATTATGCCGTCTTGTGGAAAAATCTAAGTTTGGTGGAGGAACTAAAGATGCTGAGAGCTCTACCGCCTCCCAGCCCCGTGTCCACCAGCTCCACACCGAAGCCAGTGCTGCCCCTTGGCGTGGAGCTTTCTGAGTACTCCTCACATATCTGACATCCTCACTCGCTCATTCCGGCAGGCACTCCTCTGCTCGTTTCATTGCTTGATTGACTGATGTTTTAATTTGGGTTTACCCACCCTCCTCCCCTAAGGCAGACCCCGAGTGCAAGACAGTCTCGTTGTTGTTGTTAGCTGCCATCGAGTTGACCTCTGACTCATGGCGACCAGACGCACAATGGAACGAAACACTGTCTGGACCCGCACTATCCCCATGATCGGTTGTGGATTGGGTGGTTGTGTCCATAGGGTTTTTATTGGTTGATTTTCAGAAGTAGATCACCAGACCTTTCTTCCTAGTCTGGGTTAGTCAGAAAGCTCTGCTGAAACATGGTCAGCATCGTAGCAACACTCATGCCTTTACTGACAGACAGGTGGTGGCTGTGCATAAGATGCATTGGCCAGGAATCAAACCCAGGTCCCCTACATGGAAAGTGAGAATTCTACCACGGAACCACCACTGCGAGATGGTCTAATTCATCCCATCCCTGTACGCATACTCCTTCGCGGCAACTGCCATCCAGAGGTAGAAACTTTCTCCACTCCCTTAAATCTGGGCTGGCTTTGTGAGTTGCTTTGATACTTAGCATTTGGCAGAAGTGACATTGTGTGAGTTCTGGGACCTAGGCCTCATGAGACCCGCCATCTTCCACTCTGCCGTCTTGAAGCACTGTCCAGAGGCTGCCAAGTAAGGAGGCGGTCCAGCAACCACAGGATGACAGGCCAACAGCCAGCATCTGCTGCCTGATGAGTGGGCCAGGCCAGCTTCGACCTTGCAGCTTGGCTGACCCACTAGCTGAATGTATTATAGCCACAAGAGGTGGACTAGGCAAAACCACAAAGGACTCACCCAGCCAACCCACAGATTCTTGAGAAACAAGAAATCATTGTTGTTTTAAACCATTCGGGGATGGTTTGTTCTATAGAGTTAGTACCTGAAACGCACTGAGACAAGATTTTAGGTGCAAGTCGTGTATTTGGGAGATGATCCCAGGAAGCACTCAGAGGGAGAGGGGAATTGAGACAGGGATGAGGATAGAGGGGAGAGCCAGACAGAGTGTGTAATGAGGGGTGATTTCTGGGGACAGCTGGGGCTCCGTCTCATGGGGGACCCTCTGGAAGACTATGTCCAATGAGCCTCAGACTGTCTCATGGAAGGGTGAGAAAGTTGGGAATTCATCCAGCAGCTCCACCCCTCCTCAGCGGAAGGGTGCCTCCTGCCACCACTTCTGGGCTGCCCTGCTCATGGGCTGGCACACTCCTGGGGCCAGAGAGACCCTCAGGCAGAGGCACAAGAAGCCGTTGGCTTGTCTGCAGTGACCTCTGGGGTGGGCACGATATGGGTGCGATGCGACCTCATTTGTTTCAACCCTTCAGCATTTACTGAGCCCCCACCACTTACCCAGCCCCAGTGGGTTCTGGGAACTCAGAGAAGAACAGGAAGTGAACATAGTCAGCTGAAGAAGACAGACAAACTAGAAGAAGAATTCCCCACCGAGGCAGTGCCGTCCCTTAGGAGAGTTTTGGGAACAAGTGGGGACAGTCTTGATTGTCACAACTACTATAGTGGATGCTACTGGCATTTAGGAGGTAAGAGCCAGGAATGCTAAAAGTCTTGCAACACACGGGACAGTCCCGCACAGTGAAGAATCACCCCACATCCCGCACAACTTTCAAATACCCTAGCGGCATTCAAAGAGGTTGAAAAATCTGTTTATAATTATCTGAGCCTGGAAACGAACCCTGTTTTATATGTAAACAAGGCATTTGTGTGACAGATTTAATATAGACTGAATATTCCAGGCATGCAACTACCGTGGAAATTGAAGAAAGATTGTTCTGTTGGAAGTGTTATCAAGAGTTATTCATCATTTTTGGAAAATCACGTTTCCAATCGCAACACTCTTTGTTGTATTTGAGTTCCAAATACAAGCCCTGAGTGTCAGGCTGCGATTGTGGCTGCAGCCCTTGTGGTGATTCAGCGTATGGGTACCAGCCTCTGACTTCTTCATTATGTCTTCCAGTGGAGATGAACTGGAGCATTTACATATTGAAGTACGTATTTTACTATAAATTATTTTCATTTTACTTTTCTTTTATATTACAGTTAAGGTATTATGTTGATTTATTTTGAAATGATGTGTCTAGGTAGGTTATACTATCTATGAATTTCATTTCGGGATTATAAAGGAGCCATTATAAACTATAAGATGTAACATATAATACAATTTTTGTGAGCCTATTTTGGCAAAATCTTCCTTGTTTTATCACACGGGGAACTTCATACAATGGAAATGGCTCTGAGGAGCCCTGGGGTCACAGGATCGTTCCTGAGCTGGTCAGACCATGGTATTTATTTCCCAGTGTTCACTTCAACTGCTTTTTCTTTGCAAAGAGCCGCCCTTCACCTGAGCCTGGAAAGCCACAGGCTATCAAAGAACCTGCAGAATCAAAGCGGAAGGAAATTGGAAAAGAAGACAGAAGCCCTGAGTCTGCAGTTTCTCCTGTGGGCCTGGGGCAGGGGTCGGAGGTCAGCCTGGTGGGCATGAGTGGTCCGTCAGTGGGAGACATGGGCTCACAGGGGCAGGGACATCATGTGTGTGTGTGTGTGTGTGTGTGTGTATGTGTGTGTGTGTGTGAGGAGAGAGTATGTATGTGAAAGAAGCATGTATATGTTTGAGAGAGAGGTGTACGTGTGTGTGCGAGAGAAGCGTATATGAGAGTGACAGAGAGAGAGGTACATCCAGACAGAAAGGGACTAGAGACAGGACAGAAAGGGAGCACCTGTGTATGGTGGTCAGCACGCACAGCAATCACGGGTGCTTCCTGGAGAAAGTGGCATTCCTGCCCCAAATTGATCCAGAATCTAAGATGAAGAAGTATAATCTCTCCTTTATCCGTCTCTCTGCAGCCATGCCCTACCCGTTCTTCCTCCTTGTCTCCCTCTACCCTAGGAGGAATTGAGTTAGAATGCTCCCACCCTCACTCCCAACTTCTAGACCCAGAGCCACAGATAACCCAGTGGAAAAATAGTTTCATTTGAACTATTTTTCATTGAACCCTAGGATGGCAGAGCTGGAAGGGACCTTAGCTACCACCTCACCACAGTCCCTTGTCCCCCCATTTTACAGATGAGGAAGCTGAGGCTTCGAGTAGATCAACGGCTCTCTGTCTGGAATCCCTCAGATGCTCGTCTTCTCAGCATCTTGGCCGTGTTAGTGGGCTGGGTGGCATGGAGGTGGGGAAGCTGGGGGCATTTGCATTTCCCCCCCTTCGATTCCTGGGTTTCCAGCCCCAAAGCTTGCGTAAAGCTGTCTGTGTCCCACCCCCACCCCACCTCAAAATCTATTCTCTGTGTTCCGCTGTGCTGCAGGCCAGCTCTCCGAAAAATGGAAATAATGTGGAAGGGCTGGAAATGATCTCAGAGAGCATCTGTCCGACCACCTCCCTGCCCTACTTTATTTTCAGAAGAGGAAACTGGGCCAGAGAGGGCAGTGACTTGCCTAATGTCACACAGCAGACCCCTGGGACAGAGGCCAGCAAAGTCCTAGTCTCTCCACCAGGCACTTTACCTGCAGAGGTTCCATGATCTGAAATGAATTCTCTCAGCACGCCCAGCCCAGCTGCCTCCCTTGTTTCTGCTTTCCTTGTCCCATACACCTGGCTTGACCTCCTGTCCATCCACGTCAGCAGGTCACCTGTCCTGAAAAACAAATGGCTCCTTTGGTGGCACCCCAGCCCCAGGGACAACGGTAAGATCCAGTGTACACGGTAGTTTACAGTTTATGTGGTATCCCCACAGCCATACTCTCCATTAGCTTCTCATAACAATGCAGGGACTATCATGGTTTCCATTCAACAAACCAGAAAACTGAGGGGTCACATAAGTGTCCAAGGTCACACAAGTGTCCAAGGTCATGCCGGGGGTGGGGGGACAGAGTTCTGGCTTCCCTTAGGAAATTTTTGGAATTAGAAGGGATTTATGGTGTTGAATTCAGAGCCAGGCTGCCTAGGTTTGAGGCTAAGCTCTGTCGTGTCCTGGCTGTGTGACCCTGGGCAAGCCGTTTACCATCCTGGAGACCTCCTGTGAGGGGGAAAAAATAATTTTCGCATGGAGTTAAATGAGGCGATTCGTTTCAGGTGCATAGCAGGGCCTGGCAAAGAGAAAACCCTCAATAATATTAACTCTCATCATTACTGCTGCTCCAGGGACCTCTCTGCTGGCCCCATCACCTGGCTGGCATCTTCTACTTGTGTCAGGATGATTCATCATTATGCTAATTTGCACTTTTTCTCCTTGTATTTCCCCCTTGTCCCCCCAAGTTTTGTGCATATGTGAGAGGAGTAATGGGAGGTGACCAGGCATCTCCTCGTACTTCTTATTCGACCAGTTTCTACCACCTGCTGTGTGACCTTGGGAAAGTCACTTTCTCTGAGCCTCAATTTTTTCGTCTGTGAAATGGGGGCACTCTCACAGTGCTGTTGTGCTGGTCAAATGAGAATGTGTATACAATGTTAGTAAACAATAATAATAGCATTTCTGGTATGATCATTGTCTGGCAAGTGAGTGATTTGCCTGAAAGGAAAGGAGTGCTCCTAAGGGGAGGGCTTCCTGGAGGCAGCAGACCTTGAGCAACCAACCAGGTCCCATGAGGGCTCAGGCCCTATCTACCCCCGGGGCTAAGCCCCACTGAGAAAGCACGGGGACGGGGGCCCAGTGGTCCATAGCCAGGCAGAGGTGCAGCCCCAGGGGGGCGGTCCCCCCCCCCCCCCCGCCCAGTCCCAGTGGGGCTGGTGGGGAAAAAAACACAGTGAGTGGAGCCCTAATTCACAGCAGTGCTAACTGGGTTTTAAGTAACATTTGCTTCTAAGTACTTCTTTTTCTCAGAAGGAGAAGGGACACCGGTGCAATGCAAGCAGTTCATCATGTTTAAACCCTCGCAGCCTTCCCCTCTCTCCTCCCACCCTCCTCTCCCTCTTCCACCCTAGGCTCTGCAGCTGTGGACACAGGGCTCATTCAGCGCAGGGCTGTGTTCAGGCTTGGGACTGAGCATGGGGAAGGCGGGAAAAAGGCTCAGGAAGTCAGGTACTCCCCTAGGAGCCCTCTGGAAGCAGCTCTGCCTCCCTCCCCTGCTTCTTTTACTCATGTATTCATTGGTTTGTCCATTCACTGAGCCATTCCCTGGCTCACTCACTCATTCATTCACTTGCCCATCTACTCTCCAACCCATCCCTTCAGCATTCATTGAGCACCTCCTAGGTGTCAGACTGAGTTCTAGCTCCTGGGACTGCCTCAGTGAATCAACAAGGGCACTTAAGCCATTCGCAGAGCGCTGTCCCATTCAGGATCCCCGGTGACTTGCACGTCAGCTCTTGGAGGAAGGCAGTCTAAGTTCAAGTCCAGCCTGATTCTCAAGTCTGAGCTCTTTCCACCACACCATACTCTTCCCGGACAATTCTGCCTCCACAATGGCAATGGGTTCCTCTGGCTACCCCCTTCCCCGTCCTCTGGCCTATTTCAGACCTCTCCGCCTTTCCCGATAGCCTCCTTCTAACGGGCCTCTCCCTTCTCTAGTCTGTCCTAAGTGTGGTTGCCAGATTAATGGTCCAACCTATGTCACTATCCTGCCAAAAACCTTCAATGGCTCCCTACTGCTTGCCAAATAAAGCCTAAACTTTAATCTTGGCAGTCAAGGCCCTCAACTTGTTGCCTCTAATCTACTTCTCTGGTCTTATCTTCATCTTCTCCCATTCGTGCACACTGCCCTTCAGGAAAATGGGTCTATTTCCTCCTGTCAAATTGCACCACCAGATTTCCCACTGCAGGGCCCCTGCCTGTGATGCCACCAAGCCATGTGCACAGGTCCAAATTCCACCTGGATTGAAGGCCATGTAGAAGTGCCACTTGCATCATGTCTCTTTCCTGGATCCTGCCCTTTCCTGGCTGGAGTCATCTCGCTCCTCTGGGCTCCCAAAGTGTATTACCTGGGCCTCTAATAGGACCCTCATACTTTGCAGCGTGGTTATTTACGGACGTGTCTTATTACCCTGTCTAGACAGGGAGTTCCTTGAAGATAGGTACCATGGCTTGGCCATTTCTGCATCCCTCTAACTCTGACACAAAGCCATGCATGTAGTAGAAACTTGATTATCCCAGTGCTCTTAGTCTTCAGCTCCCCAGAGAAACTCCTCTGTCAGAAAGGCAGCCTCATAGACTGGAAAGAGCCCTGGCCTTGGACTCAGTGCAGCATGGTGGTTATTGGCATGGGCTCCAGGCAGACAGACTGAGGGCTACTCCACTCACTAGTTGGATGACCCTGGGTAATTGACTTCATTACTCCAAGCTCAGTTTTCTCATCTGTATAATGGGGGTTACTGATGGTGGTGACATCACTCGGTTATTGAGAGGCTAATATGGGAATCAATGTTAGCCCCTAAGCACAGCACCAGTTACTCAAGAAACGTTTGTCAGTGTTATTTGTTCTAGTTCCCTCATTACCAGCTGTGTGGCCTTGGGAAATAATTTCACTTTCTTAAGACTTGACTTCCACACCTGTAAAATTGGAATAATAGTCCCTGCTGGCCTAGCTTGGGATGCAATTAGGAAGGTTAGATGAAAAGCTAGATGTTGTACTACTAGCCCATGTCTGTAAGCGGCAGAATCTCAGCTTGATGGAGTTTCATGAAGAAAGGGGAACTCACTGGCTCACATAACCCAATCAGAGGGAGGTCTGAGCCAGAGGAGCTGGGCAACCTTGTTTCATCTCTCATCTCTGTCTCTTTGTGCATGTGACTTCATGTTTGCCGGTGAGAAAGCCTCTTTCCTCCAAAGCTGGAGCCGTGTAGCTCCACCCACACTTCTGTTCCCAGGGAGAAAAATCCTGGGGAAGGGCTCTAATTGGGCCCGTGTGGTCATATGACCCCCTATGAAGGACCACATAGCTGGAGCAGGGAGAAGTAGTTCCCTAACGAAAAGGAGGCTGTTACTAGATGAAGGGGGCATGGGGTGTTGGGCAGGCAGACAGATAGACAGAATCCACACCAGCTGTGAAATGTGAATGTGTGAAATGAATGTGTCATTCATTCATCCAGGACACATTAACTGAGCGCTTACTATGTGTGCCTAGCACTGTGGTGAGCACTGAGAAAATAAAGATGAATAAGACACTGTCATTGCCCAGAGTCACCCAGTAGTCTAGTGAGGGAATTCTGTAGATTAAAATCTGCTCCACAGATATAGGGTAGCATTGCCGCTGTTATTATTATTCTACACTATGTAGTGTTTGTGGGAACTCTGGGAGTCAGGAACAAGGGGAAAGAAAGAAGTGGAGATTGCAGTTGGAGATCATGGAGGCTAAGGAAGAGAGAGATCATATAACAGTTTCTAATAGGCCATCTTGCATACACTTTCTCATGTCATTGTCACAATGGCCTTCAAAGTAGGTATGATACTTTGCATTTTAGAGATGAGGAAGATGAAGCCTGGAGAGATGAACTGACCCTACCTCCAAGGTCGCATGGCCAGAAAGTGGCAATGCAGGGATTTGAACCCAGGTCTGTCCCTGCTGGATCTCATGCTTTTTGCTCAGTCCCATGGAGTGGCAGAAGTTGGTAGACTAATCCTTGCCATAGAAACAAGTCTTCCATCCCGCTTTAGAATGAACCAGAGCTTGCTGAGGCAGAAGTTGGGGCCCAGGAGCTGGGAGCATCAGGCACGGAATGAATAAGTGGCCAATAGAGAAAATAATTCAGGAGGCAGGATTGAAAGGAAAAGACCCTCTCAGGGGTGTGTGTAGGGGATCCTACGCCTGAGTCCTTCCTTCCTTCTCTACCCCTCCCCTTCTCCTCTTCAACCAACTCCAAGTGGCAGATTTATCCCTTTTAATTAACAGCCCAAAGGCTGGGAAAACATCCAAATTCCAGCTCTCAGCATCACTGGGCTTACACAGGAAGGGAGTGAGGGGGACGATGCCAGGAATAGTAATCAGCAGGGGTGGGACAGCAGGAGAGACCACCCTCCCAGCCTGGCTGCTAGGCCTGGCCTGGGACCACCCCCCACCCCCACCCCTACCCCGACACTTCCTGCCCCAATCTGACCTTGCTGGAGCTAGTGCTGGGCTGGCCTTAGGGGGAGGGAGGGCCAGCCCAGTGCTAGGTCATGGAAGGTGGGAGCATTTAACTGTAGTCTCAGCTCTGCTGCTGTGTGGCCTTGGCCAAGCCCAAAATTTCTCTGGGATTATTGTAAAATTCGTCTGTAAAGAGAAGGGGTTAATTTGAGTCCCTTTGAGGAGCCGTGGTGGTGCAATGGTTAAGTGCTTGGCTGCTAGCTAAAAGGCTGGCAGTATGAACCCATCCAGCAGCTCTGTGGGAGAAAGACCTGGAGATCAGCTTCCCGAAACATTACAGCCAAGAAAATCCTATGAGGCAGTTCTACTCTGTCACTTGGGATCATTATGAGTTAGAATTGACTGAACGGCACCCAACAACAAGGGTTCTGGTGGAGTCCCTGGGTGGTGAAAATGATTAAAGCACTGGACTGCTAATTGAAAGGTTGGAGGTTCAAGTCCACCCAGAGACACCTTGGAAGAAAGGCCTCGTAATCTGCTTCCAAAAGATCAGCCACTGAAAATCCATGGAGCACAGTTCTACTCCGACACACGAGGTGTTGCTGTGAGTCAGAACTGACACCACGGCTACCTGTTTGGTTTTGCTAGAAGGGTTCTGGCAACTCTAACTTGTGTTTCTAAGTTTCTTCCAGATCTGCTAACTGGAAACCTCGGCCTGTTCTGATTCCTCCCGCCTCCATGCCCCAGCTCCAATTCTCGTTCCTTTCAATTCATTTCATCCTTCATCATCACTGACTTCCTGTGATAACGTATCCACCCCCTTCATTCATCAGCACCGCGGTACCTCCCCACCAGGGCAGGAGGGAGGCAGACCTTGGGAAGAGGTTTTGACTTCCTTTCTTGATTCCGTGCCAGGAATGGGCATGGAGTGAAGAAAAGGAGCTCTCCCACCAGACAGACCTGTTTCTAAGCCTGCTTCTGCCGCCTCCTAGCAGTATGACTTTGGGCAGGGTGCTTAAACGCTGAGCCTCAGTGTTCTCGTTTGGACAATGGAGATGTCTTTCTTCCAAACGTGTGGGGAGGCTGGTTAAACTAGGTGGTGAGTGCCAAGTGCTTGGCACATAGCAGGAGCTCAGGAAATTCTGGTTCTACTTTCCCACCCTCTCCCTGTCTCTTCTGTGGCCATCCCAGGAGTGGCACGGGGCAGAGGTCCTAAAGTCACATTAGAGCTGGAGATGTGGCAGCAGGAAGAAACTCAGCTTGGCTTCTAGGGCATTATTTTGTTTTTAAAAGGAAATACTCAGAAGTGGGCAAAAGGCTCCCTGGCAGGGATGGGAGGTCCAGGATAAGCTGGGAGAAGTGAGTAACTCCATAGGGCTCCCTGCGGAGAACTCCAGGCAGGAAACCCCAAAACTCCACCTCCCAAGGCAGGCAGAAAGAGACTTCTCCCAGGTGTGGAAGAAGGACACCACCTTCTCCAAAGAACGAGCAAGAAGAAAATGCTACCTGGGAAGGTAGGTGTGTCCAGGTGCCCTCTGATCCCCTACCCTCACCCCCTGCACACACATACCCCCAAGCAGACTTTTCTTCCTGCTGGTTCAGGGGTCTAGATTGTTTGGGCTGGATGGGTCCAAATCTCTACAAATGAGGACACCGAGGCCTGGGGACGGGTTGGAACTGGAACTGTGTCTTCTGCCTTCCAGTTCAGTGCTGTTTAACTCTCTTGAATTCCTAGGTGTCTTGGCTCAGATAGAGGATGGAAAAGGGGGTGTCTCATAAAAGTCAGTTTTCCTTAGCGGGGAGGGAGGGGCTGGCATTGGGAAGGGGCACTTTTATGACTCCTGGCATGCTGGCAATATCGTGTTTCCCGGGACACAGTTTCCCAGCGGTTTCCTGGGTGTTCACTTTATATAACTCATTAAGCTCTACATTTATGGGTCATTCACTTTTCGGTATTTGTGTTATATTTCACAATAAAAAAGGTTTAAAAACCCAGTAAATCTCACCAAAATCAATTACACAAAAAAAGAAGGCTAAAGAGGCCTCAGATGTGAAGGCAGCCCCATCCAAGTTCCAGTCCTGGCAGGCCACCTGTGCCTCAGTCACTCCTTCTGTGAAATGGGTACAGCCATCCTCACCTCTGACCTACTCTGTACAGGGAAGTGAGCACAAGGGGTGGGGGCAGTCCTTTGCAAAGGACCCCATGTTCTGCTACAGAAGGATGAGGGGCATGTTGGCTCCTGGATTAGGGGCTGGGGTGTGGATGTCATGAAGGCATGGTTATAAATGCCATCCCTGGCCTCCCATTCAAGGCCACGTCTACCCTACGAAACTTCTGCACTACTGATCTCCCAAGGTAGTGGTTATTGCAAGTCTGGTAAGGAGAATCCCCTCAGGGTGTTGCTTTCCCTTTCTATAAAATGGGTGATTGAAAAACCAAACCAAACCAAATCCACTGCCATCAACTCGATTCCGACTCATAGCGACCCTATAGGACAGAGTAAAACTGCCCCCATAGGGTTTCCAAGGAGCTCCTGGTGGATTGGAACTGCTGACTTTTTAGTTAGCAGCCAAACTCTTAACCACTACGCCATCAGGGTTTCCAGGAGGATTGAAGGGTGGGGGAAAAATCCTATCTTCTGGGAGTGTTCCCAGAAACACCTAGAGTCTATTCTCCTCAGAGAAGTGTCACCCAAAGATCCAGAGACATCAGCAGATCTTCTTCCCAAGGTCACACACCACTCAGTGCAGACCTGAATTGAAGACCTCTGCTCCTAGAATCTCCGAGGGAAGGCCCCCCAACCCACCCTTGGCCTGGATCCCAGCGGGGCTTAAAGCCGGGCTCTGCCACAGAAACCCACATTCCTCTGTGTTGTTCCCAGCGATGCAGGGCTGGGCCTTAGCACTTGCGACTTTTGAGCTTCCTGAGATTTAAGGCCAGGCTGGTTGGTGGCCTCCACTTCCCTGGGCTGTGGGTAGGAGGAGGAGTATGATTCATCTCTCCTATCCTGGTGCTTAGTAAGAACACAGCCATAAATGTAACTGGGCTGTTAACAAGCTCTGCCGCCTGTCCGGCCGCCTCAGGATGTCAGCTTCACCGTTGGCTCCGGCCCCCTCAGAACCCCCCAGCCTGCACTGCCTCTCCCTGGGGAACAAAAGGGGTTCTCCCCTCGTGTTCCCCACCCCCACCCCTCGGCTGCAGGACCCGAAGCCTCATGGAGTAAGGGATGGATGCATTTTCTCTTATCAATTCAGCTGATGTTCACTAAACATCTATTAGATGTCAGGCTCAGCGCTAGGCGCTGGGGACACGTTGGTGGGTAATTTCCAGTCCCATAGGGGCTTGCAGTGTCTGGTAGAGACCCATGGGGGAGCATATCATCACGATTCCATGCGATACAAATTCAGAAGCCGTGAGCACAGAAGGCCATGAGAGAAAGGTAGGGTTTCATCTGCTCTGGGACAGGGTGGCCGGGAGAGATTTCCTGCAGGAGATACCCGCTAAGATTGGAGCGTAAGCAGGAGGTGCCCTGTTTAGGTGGAGAGGTGGGTATTCCAGGCAGAGCGAGCAGATATAGAGGGCAAAGACAGAGAGGACAACAGGACATGAGTCTGGGGCCCAGCAAGCCTGGAGGTGTGGCTGGCACTTGGGGAAGGGTGGCCGGAGGAGTCACTGGGGTAGAGCATGGGGGCTCCTGGGAGCAGGGCATGGGGGCCAGGGAGCTGGGCCTCTATCCTGAGGACAGTTAGGGGCCCCTGAAGGGTTTTAGAAAGGGGCAAGGTGGGGGAGGATTTTAAATCAGTGTCTTAGAAAGATCCCCCTGGCAGGTACATAGTCGCTTCTTGCTCAAAAGCAGATGATGTCACCTTCTTGCTCAAAATTTTCCAAGGTGCACACCACACTTAAAATAAAACCTCTGTTCTCACGAGGTCACAGGCCCTGCTTGCTCTCTGGCCTCATCTTCCACTCACTCAAGGTCCTCTGTCACAATGTCCTTCTCACGGCTGCTTGAACCCGCCAAGCCTGCTCCCATCGCGGGGCCTTTGTCCTTGTTCCTTTGACGGGAACACTTTCCCCCTTACTTCCTGTGCTGTACTCTCTCCCTTCATCCATCTCTACTCAGATGGCATCTCCTCAAGGACACCTCCCTCCATCCTTGTTGAAGCCCTAACTTTGCTTTATTTTCTCCCAAAGCTCTCATCTCTTCATGAGATTTTATTAAAGGGTATACATTTATTAAATAATCTGCTAAAAGGTAAAAGGTAAGCTCCACAGATGCAGGAATTCTGTCTGTCTTGTCCTCTGATCCCAGCACCTAGAACAAATATTTGAAGATGGAATGAGTGAGTGAATGGATGCATGGTGGGTGGATTGAAGGCTGTCAGGCCAAGGCCAAGGCCAGGAGGCCCCCCCAGGGGATCATTGGTGTCAGAATCTCCTTGAGGGGGTGGCCAGGCCTCAGGAAGCCTGTGTGACATGGGATGGGATCTAGTAGTGCAGAGAGCAGAGGTGTAGCGAGGGTAACGAGTGTCCCAGAGCAGTATCTAAATTGCACCCCTCTACCCAATTTCAAGATGAATAGACGTTAACAGCGGCAATGTGTGTCAGCAGAAACGCCTTCTCCCCTCTTGTCCAGCTGCCTCAGTTAGGTGCCTTTCATACTTGTGGCACCTCAGAATGTCTGGTGCCCCCTTGGACTTGCACCGGTACTTGCCTCCCTGTCCCCACTTGCTATGCCTCTGGCAGAGACTCCGCCCCCTTGTGCACGCATGCACAGGCGAGCTCGTGTGTGTGTGTGTGTGTGTGTGTGTGTGTGTGTGTGTGTGTGTGTGTGTGTGTGTGTGTGTGTGTGTGTGTGTGTGTATACAGAGGTGTACACACACACATTTATAGTTTTTTGTTGTTGGATGCCCGTCGAGTCAATTTCAACTCATAGCGATTCCACGTGACAGAGTAGAACTGCTCCTTAGGGTTTTCTTGGCTGTAGTCTTTTTGGGAGCAGATCATTATGTCTTTATCCCGCAGAGCTGCAGGGTGGGTGCAAACTGCCAATTTTTCAATTCAAAGCTGAGCGTGTAACTGTCGCACCACCAGGGCTCATATTTATAGTTTACAAACTGCTTTATCATCTTTATCTCATTTGATCTTCACAACCACCCTCAAATTTGACAGATATAAAATAAGGACAACAATCTTCATAAGGCTGTTGTGATGGTTAAATGAGCTAATATACCTAAGTACTTAGATCAGTGCCTGGAAGATAAGCACTTAATTATTAGCTGGTGTTGTTTTTCAGGCTCAGAGAGGTGAAGCTACTTATCCAGGTCGCACAGCTAAGAGGTGTGGGACTGGCAGGGGCTCAAATCCTTGTCTCTGAACTCTTTGACTAGTGATCTTTCTGCTTCACTTTGTTGCTGCTTCCCACAGCGGCCCCGCTCCCTCTCCTCTGCCCCTCTCCTTCTCCATCTCTTTGCTGGCAGTTAGGTGTGGCTAAGTCAGTCCCTGGGTGGTGCAACGGTTAACATGCTCACCTGCTAAATGAAAGACTGAAGTTTGAAGTCTACCCAGAGGCACCTCAGAAGAAAGACTTGGTAGCCTACTTCCAAAAAATCAGCCACTGAAAACCCTATGGAGCACAGTTCTACTTTGACGCACATGGGGTTGCCATGAGTCAATTGTAGACTTCAGTGGCAACTGGTACTGGTAATGCTTCCTGAGCCCTTACCAGGTGCTAGGTAATGTGCTAAGCACTTCCAATGCATTGGCTTGTGTAGTCTTTACAAAAGCCCTAGAGGTAGGTATTGGTACTGTATCCATTTTACAGACGGGAAAAGGAGCCAGACTCAAGCTGTGGTGACATCCCAGAGGGTTCCTCCAATCCACAGAGACCCCACCCCCTACACACACACATATACACACACACAAGGACTTGTAGTCATGCTAATTCAATCTCATGCATCACAAAGGTCCTCTCCAGTCCCCAGGATGCCCTCTAGACATGAGTTCTTTATGTCTACCCTAAAGGCGGGCTTCTGCGATGCGCAGCAACTGGATGACTCCACCAAGGAGGGGGAAGGAAAAACGGAGTCAGACCACCCGTTTGCGGCTATGAAGACCAGAATGACTGAGCACGGGGGCCCTGCCTGCTCAGCAAGCACACCTGCATGTGAGCCTACTCCCTTGTCCTTCCATTGGTCTCCATACCCTGCCAGCTCTGCCCTCCCTGTGCTTCCTTTCCCCTCACCATCACCCTGCCCTTTGCATCTGAACTTCCTCTAATGAGCTCAAAGTTTCCCCATTTGGGGACTAACCCACACCATGTTGCTGGCTTCCTACTGCCATTCGGTCTCTCTCCATTTCACAGAGGGGCCAGCTGAGGTCTAGAAAAGACCACTTACTTACGAAGGACCACATGGTGAACTGAGGCTGGGCCAGCAATGAAACATACATGTCTGGCAGGGGAAGCGGTGGGTTCCCAACCAGGCTCTGCCAATTTCTGGCTGTGCAACCTTGAGCAGGTTTCTGAACCTCTATGAGCCTTAATTTCTTCATCTGCAAAAGAGGAAGAATAATGTCTACCACATTGACTTGTTTTATTTTGCTCCGTTTTGAGGTTAGAATGGGAAAATTGGCACAAGCCATGTGCACATTTCCTGGCACTAACAGATGCTCCATACATATTAGTCTCCTCCTTTCCTGCCTTTCCCACAAAATCAGAGGTGGCAGGTGAGTTGGGGATGGGGTGGGAAGCTAAGCAAAACAGAAAACCCAGCAAAGCACCCAGGCTCCAGGAGCTGTTGAATCAATGCATCCGGAGAACCAGACCCATACTATCATTGCTTAGCCAATTTTACAGGGAGAAAAAAAAAAAAAAAAAATCAAAGGATAGCTACAAAAGAAAAACAAACAGAGCAAAACCAATACTCATTTATCTAGAACTAGTTTGCTGTCAGGGGAGAGGCCAGTCCCTCCACCCGAGACCTGTCGATTCCAACTGCAAGGGAAAATGACAAGCAAGAGGTGCACTCTCTTCCTCTGCCCCTGAGGATGAGGGAGAAGACAAGAGGATTCAGCCTCAGAAGCAACAGCGGGGCACCAGCTAGACAGGTAATAGAGAGAGATATCAGGCAGCTTCTGGGAAACACTGCGTGCGCTTCCCTCATCTGGCCAGAGGAGCCTCATTCAGCTTGCAACAACCTTTCTGGATGTGCCTGGGGGGCCAGGAGAGTGAAGAGTAGCAGAGCCATTCACAGGCTGGGGGTCAGACCCCAAGTAGGGCTGCCACGAACTATTTGGGCAAGTTGAGCACTGCACAAAGGCTTCCAGCCAAGAAGGCAAGTGGGAGCTGAAATCCAGTCCACACTTCAGTTTACAAAGCATGCATCCTGGCACGAGATTGCTTTTGCCCAGAGGAAGGGAGTGCCTTTTACTAGTTTGCAGGAAGGTACCATAAGGTTAATGGTGCCCTTGTCCCTGAGTGAGGCTGAGGAGCTGCCTGCACTAGGAGTAGGCTTGGCTGGACTCAGGGTATTGGGGAAGGAGGGAGGAAGCATCTTCAAATTGGCCCAGGGGCCTGAAGAGTTTAGGAACCTGCCACCTTGCTTTGCTGTTTGCCTCTCTTACTAGAACTGTAAGCTGCTTGAGGCCAACGCAGTGTCCTCATCATTTTGGATCCATGGTTAGCCCAGTGCCGGGCACATGGCCTTGGCGACAGTGGAAGGAACGAATAAAGGAATCTGCGAAGGAGGAAAGGGGAGGACTAGGGAGAGAAGAGGGGGAGTGAAGAAGAAGGAAGTGTTGAGAAAGAGGAAGAAGGGAGAGAACAAATAAGGATGGTTGGAACTTGGGGCCTGAACTCAGCTGGGTTGATTGCATATTAAAACAAAAACATTAACATTCTTCTTAGGAATTAAACAAGGCCCAGAGCCTTGATGCATATGTACCAAAGGATATCACATTCGAAATGTCCAGGTTACAACCAAAATTACTTGGCATATGAAGAACCAGGAAAATCTCAATTCTCATGGAAAGAGGTGGTTAATAGCTACCAATTCCTCAAATCCAGGGGATGAACCCTAACACACTACTCTGGACCACAGTGTTGTTGTTGTTAGATGTTATCAAGTCATCCCCCAAATCATGGTAGCCCCATACACAACTGGATGGAACCATTGTGATCCATAGGGTTTTCATTGGCTCATTTTTTTGGAAGTAGATTGCCAGGCCTTTCTTCCTAGTCTGTCTAATCTGGAAGCTCTGCTGAAACTTGTTTAGTGTTATAGCAACACTCAAGTCTCCACTGACAGAGGTGGTGGCTGTGCATGAGGTGCATTGCCCAGGAATGAAACCTGGATCTCCCACATGGAAAGTGAGAATTCTGCTAGTGAACCACCAATGACCCTCCTGGACCACAGTAACAGTCTCCTCCTGCTCTCCTCACCCTAGTCCTGCTGGCCTCAATCCTTTCTCCGTACAACAGCTATGATGCTCTTTCTAATGCACATACCTCGGTTCCCTGTTTAAAGCCACAGTGTGTCCCCATTGCCCTCAGAGTCTTTAGCCTGGCCCTATGCTATCTGGCCCCTCTGACTTCAGTTTCATCTCAGGCTCTTCAGCCAATGCCTCCTCTGGGAAGTTGGAGCCCCATCCATTCTCCCTCTCCAGAGTTTTCTCTCCACTGTTCCCTTTGCCTGGAATTGCCTCCCACCACCTTTGCTTGACTAATTCCTACTCTTCCTTCAGTCCCATCTTGGACATCTCCTCCCCCTAGAAGTTTTCCCTGACCTCCGTCTCACCAAGGATAGCTTAGGCACCCCCTCCTGGGACTCCCATGGCCTTATGTACTTGCCTCCCTTACGGCTTCTAGAGGCTATTGAGATGGTCAGTTAACTCTTGAAAGTGTTTTCAGAGCAGGGCCTGGGTCTTGTCTTCCATTATTTCCCCAGCACAGGCACTGTGGGAGACCCTCAGTGAATATTTGTTGAATGAATGAGTGGCATCAAGTCTCCTTCTACCACCTTAACATTGGGAAGCAGTGGATTTCAGAAGTATCACGGTGAGTGTCCATTGTCTACATGCACACACACAGTCCCCCTCACACCAAATTTGCTCTTGCCTGTGACCGATGACTCAAAGGCTACTTGGGCATTGGGGCGAAGATACCCATGCCCCTCCCACTACAAGCTATTCTTGGCCATTTAACGTAGCTTTGTGTAGGAGGAGCATCCTGTGGAGTCAGAAGCCTCGGGTGCAAGTCCTGGCTCCCACTGTGACCTGGGATAAGGCACTGGATCTCTTGGAACTTCAGTTTCCCATCTGTCCAATGGGACCAGTGAAATCTGCCCAGCCTGTGTCTCAGATGGCTCTAGATGACAGATCTGAAAGTTGGATGAGAAGTTTCAGCCCTGGACGAGTGGATGAGCCAGAGGGCCAGGCTCTGGGTGGATAACTCCCCAGTGGTTAACAGAGAGTTGCCCATGCCCACTCTCAAAACACTCAGCCAAGCCCTGGAGAGAGGAAGGGATGCTGATGAGATGGCTGAATACCTCCAGTCCCCCTTTTCTCTCATCCCCTCTTAATTGCAGGGTGGGCAGCTGCCATCTTTCCCCCTCCCTCACCCGCATTTTGTTCAAACCCCTAACTTGTCAGTCAAGGAAGAAACAAAGCATTAGAAGGGGTGGAATGTGCCAGGCAAAGAGTGGCGTTCATTCAGCCTGGAGCCTGAGCTGGGGTGTGGGTGTGGGGCCATTTCCTTGCTGCTGGAATTGGTGGCTTGGTGGGGGGGGGGTACCTTTTCCTTCTTACCCTTTAATTTCTGTGCCCAGAGAGTACGCTTCGGAATGGAGGCAGGCAGCTGGCACGCAGTGGGCTCTTTGCTTTCCTCTGATAGTTACCATTAATAAAACATTACATTAAATCCGAGCTCGGAGGGGATAATTGGAACCATTCATCACATCTGCAGCCAGAAGGGTTGGTTCATGGGCAGAGAGGCTGGTGACCAGGCACTGAGGGGTGAGCTGAGAAGTGTGAGGGCTGGGAGAGGGGTGGGAAGATTGGTGTTCTGGGAAGAGGCAGGGTGGTCTGGCTTTGAGGCCTCTGACCCTCCCAGCCCACCATCAGGGTTTGAAGGGAGGAAAAGCCATCCTCCCTCTGGCCTAAACAGAGGCCACAAGGCCAGGCTCTGCTGTCAGATAGAAGAGGATGATGGAACCCTGGCCCCACCACTTACTGGCTTAGAATGTTGCCTAACCTTTTTTTTCGCCCTTATACCACTGTTCTATGCGGATGCTTAGCAAGACCAGTGGGCATTGCTCCCAGCTATACTACTCTTAAGCTTTAACTGAAGGTTTAGCTTGAAATCCTGGTTTCTTCTAAACTGTTACTGCCAAGAGAAACAACTCACAGCACAAGGCAGTGACCTAGAGGAGGGCTTAGATTTAAAGGTGGCACACTGACCTTCCTTTTCGCTTTCATGTCTTTATTTTTGTTGTGCTTTAGGAGAAAGTTTATACAGCACGTTAGTTTCCCATTAAACAATTAATATACATAGTATTTTGTGTCACTTGTTGCCAACCCCGTGACGTGTCAACACTCTCCCCTTCTTGACTTTGGGTTCCCTACTTCCATTTGTCCAGCTTTCCTGTCCCTTCCTGCCTTCTTGTCCTTGCCCCTGGGCTGGGGTGTCCATTTGGTCTCATCATGGGGTTGAGCTACGTATGCTATTGTTTGTTTTACAGGCCTGTCTAATCTTTGGCTGAAGGGTGAACCTTGGGAGTGACTTCAGTACTGAGTTAAAAGAGTGTCCGGGGGCCATACTCTGGGAGTTTCTCCAGTCTCTGTCAGACTACTAAGTCTGGTCTTTTTTTTTTGTGAGTTAGAATTTTGTTCCCAGCTCTGTCTGGGACCCTCTGTTGTGATCCCTGTCAGAGCAGTCAGTGGTGGTAGCCAGGAACCATCTAGTTGTGCTGGACTCAGCCTGGTAGAGGGTGTGGAAGTTGAGGTCCATTAGTCATTTGGACTTATCCTTCCCTTGTGTCTTTGGTTTTCTTCATTCTCCCTTGCTCCAGATGGAGTGGGACCAGTAGACATATCTTAGATGGCTGCTAGGAAGCTTTTAAGACCCCAGATGTTACTCACCAAAGTAGGATGTAGAACATTTTCTATATAAACTATGTTATGCCAGTTGAGCTAGATGTTCCCTGAGATCATGGTCCCCACAGCCCTCAGCCCAGTACTTCAGTCCCTCAGGGAGTTTGGATGTGTCTACGGAGCTTCCAAGACTTTGTGAAGACTGTAGTCTTTGATCTTCCTCAGTAAGTGCTTCAAGTCCTCTTCACTTTCAGCAAGCAAGCGTGTGTCATCTGCATATTGCAGGTTGTTAATGAGATTTCCTCCAATCCTGATGCCTCATTCTTCTTCATATAGTCCAGTTTCTCAGATTATTTGTTCAGCATACAGATTGAGTAAGTATGGTGAGAGGATACAATCCTGATGTGCACCTTTCCTGATTTTAAACCACGAAGTATCCTCTCGTTCTGTTCAAGTGACTGCTTCTTGTTCTATGTACAGGCAGGGAAGGATTACCCAACAAGCAAGGTATGCAGGGCTTAGTCGTGCTTTCTTACCAATCCGTAGTGCACAGTTTCACCTGGTTTTTTACCACATCAAAGATGTGAAACCTATGCGAACTTGTTCACTACAGATTAGTAAGTAAACAGAATCAAGACTGTGGGTATCTTGCTTACTGTAAGTGGGTGCATACTGTGTTTACTGGTCAATCCGCCCTTGTGTACAGGTTCTGCATGAGCACAATTAAGTGTTTTGGAATTCCCGTTCTTCACAATGTTATCCATAATTTGTTATGATCCACACAGTCGACTGCCTTTGTGTAGTCAATAAAACACAGGTAAATATCTTTCTGATATTCTCTGCTTTTAGCCAAGATTCATCTGACACCAGAAACAATATCCTTTGTTCCACATCCTCTTCTGAATCTGGCTTGAATTTCTAGCAGTTCCCTGTCAATGTACTGCTGTAACCGGTTTTGAAATATCTTCTGCAAAATTTTACTTGTGTGTGACATTAATGATATTGTTCTATAATTTCCTCATTCCGTTGGGTCACGTTTCTTTGGAATGGGCACGTATATGGATTTCTTTCAGTCAATTGGCCATGTAACTATCTTCCAAATTTCTTGGCATAGACGAGTGAACGCTTCCAGTGTTGCATACATTTGTTGAAACATCTTTATTGGTATTCTGTTAATTCCTGAGCCTTGTTTTTTGCCAATGCCTTTAGTGCAGCTTGGACTTCTTCCGTCAATACCATCAGTTCTTGATCGTATGCTACCTTCTGAAATGGCTGAACGTCAGCCAGTTCTTTTTGGCACGGTAACTCTGTGTATTCCTTCCATTTTCTTTTGATGCTTCTTGCGTCATTTAATTTTTTGCCCAAAAAACAAAAACCAAAACTGTTGCCTTCGAATTGATTTTGACTCATGGCGAGTTTTTCCCCATAGAATCCCTCAATATTGCAACTCGAGCCTTGAATTTTTTCTTCAGTTCTTTCAGCTTGAGAAATGCCAAGCATGTGCTACACTTTTGGTTTCCTAACTCCAGATCTTTGCACATTTCATTGTAATACTTTACTTTGTCTACTCGAGCCACCCTTTGAAATCCTCTGTTTAGCTCTTTTACTTCATCATTTCTTCCATTTGCTTTAGTTACTCTACATTCATGAACAAATTTCAGTTTCTTCTGACATCCATTTTGGCTTTTTTGTTCTTTCCTGTCTTTTTAATGACCTTTTGCTTTCTTCATGTATGATGTCCTTGATGTTATCCCACAACTCGTCTGGCCTTTGGTCATTAGTGCTCAGTGCATCAAATCTATTCTTGAGATAGTCTTTATATTCTGGTGGGATATACTGAAAGTAGTACTTTGATTCTCTTGGACCTGTACTGATTTTCTTCAGCTTCAGCTCGAACTTGCATATGAGCAATTAATGGTCTGTTCCACAGTTGGCCCCTGGCCTTGTTCTGACCGATGATATTGAGCTATTCCGCTGTTTCTTTCCACAGATGTAGTTGATTTGATTCCTGCGTGTTCCATCTGGCAAGATCCATGTGTAGAGTCAACATTTATGTTGTTGAAAAAATGTATTTGCAATGAGTATGTCATTGGTCTTGCAAAATTCTATCATGCGATCCCCAGCATTGTTTCTATCACCAGTATCATATTTTCCAACTACTGATCCTTCTTCTTTGTTTCCAACTTTTGTGTTCCAATCTCCAGTAATTACCCATGCATCTTGACTGTAAGTTTGATCAGACTGTAGAAGTTGGTAAAATCTTCAATTTCTTCATCTTTGGCATTAGTGGTTGGTGCATAAATTTGAATAACAGTCATATTAACGGGGCTTCCTTGTAGGCATATGGATATTATCCTATCACTGACAGCGTTATACTTCAGGATAGATCCTGAAATGTTCTTTTTGACAATGAATATGACACCATTCCTTTTCAATTTGTCATTCCCAGCATAGTAGACCATATGATTGTCTGATTCAAAAAGGTCAATACCATAGTAAGCCATACTGACAGAGAAGTGGTGGCCTTACAGGGTGTCATGGATTGAATTGTGTGGCCCAAAAAATATGTGTAGCAACTTGGCTAGGTCATGATTCCCAGTATTGTATGATTGTGTAGTGATGTGATTTCCTTATATGTTGTAAACTCTATCACTATGATGAGATTATATGTGATCTCCTTATGTGTTGTTAATTCTATCACTGTGATGAGATTATGCTGATGAGGTTGACAAGATTAGACAGTGTCTTAATGCAATCTCTTTTGAGATATAAAAGAAAGAAGCAAGCAGAGAACCTCTTACCACCAAGAAAGCAATGCCGGGAGCAGAGTGTATCCTGTGGACCTGAGGTTCCTGTGCAGGGAAGCTCCTAGACCAAAGGAAGACTGATGACACGGACTTTCCTCCAGAACCGATGGAGAAAGCGTTCCCCTGGAGCTGATGCCCTGAATTTGGACTTACAGCCTACTGGACTGTGAGAGAATGAACTTCTTTTTGTAAAGCCATCCATTTGTGGTATTTCTGTTAGAGCAGCTCTAGACGACTAAGACACAGGGTAAAAGGTGAGAATTACATAGCAGAAAAAACATGGGCTTCTTTCTCAGGCAGACTGCCTGGGCTTTCAACCCTAATCTCTCAGCTTCTTCCTTGACAGGAGACCTTGGACAAATCTCACAACCCCTCTGACCCTGCTTCCATTTTTATAAAATGGGGATGTTTATGGCCATCTTACAGAGCTATTCTAAGGTTCAAGTGGGAGAATGGATGTAAAGCTTCTAGCGCAATGCTTGTCACACAGTGGGACTCAATATGCAAGAAAACCAGTTGTCATCAAGTCAACCTTGACTCACGGTGACTCCATGTGTGTCAGAATAAAATTGTGCTCCATAGGGTTTTCAATAGCTGATTTTTCAGGTGTAGATTGCCAGGCCTTTCTTCTGAGGTGCCTCTGGGTGGATTTGAACCTTCAACCTTTTGACTAGCAGCAGAGCAGAACACATTATCCATTTGCACCATCCGGGGGGCTCCTGCTATGCAAAAGGATTCCCCTTTTCTCTTTTAGAAGAGAATTGCCTCTGTTGTTAAACAAAACATAGAAATCTGTCAGGAATGAGCAGGGCAGGATTGGGGAAGGCAGATCAGTTGGACTTAAGTGATAAAGGTAACTTGGGTTCAGCTGGATCCAGGGACTCAAACGATATCACCTGTGATAGATTGCATTACTGGCCGCAAATCTTCACTTCTCTCTGTATTCAGGTCTTTGTAATGGCACTTTGCAGTTCCTTCCATTAAAGTGGCAGAGTATATTTTGGTTCCCCTCATCTCTAAGCTGTGCCATGTGATTTGCTTTTGCCAATGGAATGGGATAGAAGTGACAGTGTTCCAGTTCTAAGTTCAGTCCTTATGAGACTGAGTGTTTCTGCCTGGCTCTGTTGCCCTTCTGCCGTTCTTATGGCAGTTAGCTTGCTGGAGAATAAGAGCCATGTGGAGCAGAGCTACCCCAGTCACTCCATATAACTGTAGTGAGCACAGCCACCCCAGGCACCACAGCCTGAAGCGCAGTTGCCCAGCTGAGCCTGACCTAGATCATGCAAACTCTAGCCATCTTGCACATCTATGAGAAGAAAAGCTTACTGTTGCATGCTACTGAAGAGTTATGGTAGGTTATTACACAGAAAAAGCTAACAGATATACCAACACCGCTGTCTCTCTATCTCTTGACCTTCATTATCAAGCAGTACTGCCCTTATGGTGACAAATTGGCCATTAACACATCCAGCTTACATTTTAACACTAAGACAACCCAGCAGGAACCCCAGTAGGTCCTATAAAAGTCCAGAACCTGACCCTAGTTGGCTTAGATTTAAGTCAAGTGCCCACCCTGAATCAATCACCATGGTCAGGGGTGTAGACTGCTTTGATCAGCTGGGCCTACTTACCCTTGGAACTGGGGCATTGGGTCACCCTAGAGCACCCCATCAATCCATCTGGGCTGAGAGTTGGGGCTATTTCCCAAAGGAAAACCAAGATGTCCTTTCCAGAAGAAGAAGGCATGGATGCTAGACTGGCAAGAGCAACAGATGTTTCCTACAGGAGGGAGGGAGTACATAGTTATATATTTAAGAAGGAGAATTTGTGGGCTTTGATGACTGATGGGATAAGCGAAACATGGTTTCAAAGTTTCTAACTGGTGGAAGAGCAAGTGAGGTCATTTGAGCTGGGAGAAGAGACCTGGACGTGAACAGAGGAGAGGAAAGGCCAGGATTTAGAAATTCCCATGGCTTATTCAGAGGGAAAATTAATAAGCCAGTTTGGCTAGATTGGAGAATTTCTTCATTCATATTTAATTTTAGGTTCAAGAAAAGTCTCAACAGAAATAAATCGTTTCACATTCACTAGACCTCCCTGGTTACATGGTCTTAAGATCCATGACTGTTCCAGAGGGTTTGTCCCTGGCAGGATCGAGGGGGTGGAACAGGGTGCACTTTGATGGGGAAACTTACATCTTGAGAAGGGACATATAGGTCCTCCTCCTATGCATTAGAATAGTTGGGGACGATGCCCCCTGGATGTCAAAGATCAGTCCTGAGGCCTGGAGAGAAATCCTCATGGAATTGGGAGTCAGGTAGAGAGGTCAGGAGCTGAGATGGGGGTGTGGAGATCTGAGCTGGAATCCTCTCACTAAAGCTTACATCGAATTCCAAAGCCAGCCTGAGATTTTGTCTCTGAAGTGAGAGCTGCCAACATGCCTACCACTTTGTTTCAAATGTAGGTGGACTGGATTTGATCTTCTGAGCTCTCAGAGGGGAAGGAAGCCATCTAAAAAGCCGAGAATTCTAATCAGAAACACCCACAACTGTTTACCAGGAACACTGCATCCAGAATTCTCTCAAGTTAAAAAAAAAGTTAAAAATAATAGAGATTTTCAAGTTTATCTAGAGCAAGAAGATAAACAAGGAAGAGATAGGTCCACTGCTTAGGGTAAATCGTATAATTTAAATAAAAGAGAATCATTCTCCTCAACTCTACTGTTGCCTCTTGACGTTAGTTTCCACTTAGGAATGCTCTTGACCTGGACAGAACAATCAGGCTTAAAAGGGACTTGGACCTGGAGTTGGGGAAGGGGCCTGAGGGGTCACCAGATGCCACTGTTGACCAAAGGCTTCCAGGCCCAGGTGAGCTTCCCTCAGTGAAAGCCCTTGCTATTGCCAAGTTGCTCACGTTGGCAATCTCTGAGCAGCAGTGAAGAAGAGGGAGGAGAGTGGTAGTAACTGGGCACCTGTTGTGGGCCAGGAGTTTTCCAGTATCATCTCATTTGATCCTCAAGAGTCCTCTGAAGGAAGGGTTATAATATTCACTTCACAGATGAGGAAACCAAGTCCTGTTATCCATTCAGGGCACACAACCAAGGCTTGGCACAGCCAGGTCTGTCTGACCTTCTACCTGACCACACTCCAGAACCAGACATTGATAGCCTGTGATTCTGAGTGAGAGACCCATCTGTGATCTTTGAGGTATCATGGTGATGCCACAGGACCTGCCTCATCCCTCTTCATCCTCCGAAGAATGCCACAGGGGAGATACTATTATCATCCCATTTTACAGTTGAAGAAACTGAAGTTTAGAGAGGTATTTTGTCCACGGTTACATGGGTAGTAAGGATCTGAACCCAAGTTTCCCTGACTGTAGAACCTGAATTTTGGACCACGGACCAGGGATCCTCCTGTACGGCATGCCCTCTACAGACAGAAGTCAGCCTCTTCCAGATGTCCTCTACTCTGTCAATGTCCTTTAAGGAAAATGGTGCCCAGCTCAACAAATGTTCCCTGAATGGAATCAAATGTCTTGTGTTGCCTATTAGTCTGTAATCCCTCTAGGTGGAGATCAAACAGTCCTCCCAGTGACACACACAGTGCTAGCCACACAGGAGGCCAGATCATAAAGGATGGGAAGATCTCAAGGTGGACAGGGGCCACAGAGTAAGTGTCCCCTCACCCTTTCTCCCCTGAATTTCATCTTCCCCTGGGGGTTCTTCAACTTTGACCCATTCCTGCACTCTTGGGAATAGATTTATGCTGTGAGGAAAACAAATCTAGCCCCTGCCCTTTCCCCCTCCCTTATCAGGTCTCTGCCACCCTGGCTTCCTTACTCTCCCTTCAGAAAGCCAAACTTCTTCTCTTCCAGGCCTTTCCCTTGCTGGGCTCTCTACCTGGATATTCGTACCCTACTCCAGATCCGTGCAGGACCAACTTACTCTCATTACTAAGGTCTCTGCTCAGATATCACCTTCTCTCAGCGGCCTCCCCACCTCCTACCATGCTCTACCATCTTACTGTTTTCATAACACTATTACTACCAGGCCTCATCTTGTTCTTTATTCACTCATTCATCTACTGGCTATCTTCTCCTAATAGAATATAATCTTCCTTCTGGCAAGGACCTTTTCTGTTGGGTTCATTGTTGTATCCCCAGCACCAAGAACTGTGCTTTGTCCCACATTGTAGGTGCTCAATACCTATTAGTTGAAAGAGTAAATGAATGAAGGAATCTTTAAGGTGCAGGCAGCAGAAAGTGAGGTGGGGTGGGAGAGAGTTTTCTTTTGGAGACCTACTCTGTTCATTCCATGGTGGTCTCTCATGCAGACTCATGGTGGTCTCTCAGAGGTGCTCAGCCTAGAAAGAAATGAGCTGGTGTGGACACGTTGTGAGGAGTGGACTGGGAACTGGGAAGCCTAGCCCAGGCCTCACTTACTAGGAAGACCTTGTTTGCTTTGCAGCAAGCTGCTCTATGAGGCCCCTCTGATAGCAGCCTCCAAGAGCCCCTCCTCAGCTCCTGGGCTGAGCAGGGCCAGCCTGGCTTGGTCTGGCTGATTCCATCTTTATTATGTTATGATGACTTCCCCCCTCCCTGGAATGATTAGACCTTAATAAATAACATTTCTCTCTGATATTGTGCCATCATTAATTCTGCTTAGCTCTCCTAGGAGAAAATTTTGTGGAAACATTCTCAGTGCTGTTATTTAAAGCTAAATTAATTCGGCTGATTATTTCTGTCCAAGTAGATTTGTGCCCAGGCGTCCAGGGCCAGCACTGAGGAGAAGCGTGGTGTGTGCTTGTCTCCCTCCCCGATGAAGCCATTGCAGGAGGAGTCTCTCTGCCCACCCTCTGCTCTGCAAAACTCAAGCTTGAGTCCTCCCTGGAGGGGAAGGGAGGAAAAAAGGGGGCCTGGATGCAATTCTGGAAGCACGAGTCCTCCTAGTCTCATCTAAAGGAAGGACAGTAAGGGGGGTGGGGATCCATTGACTGTCCTTTCCAAACGCCCATCTCACACAGGCTTTGCTGTTGGTTGCCGTCAAGTCAATTCCAACTCATGGTGACCCTATGGGACAGAGTAGAACTGCCCCATAGGATTTCCAAAGCTGTAATCTTTATGGAAGCAGACTGCTATATCTTTCTCCCATGGAGCAGTTTGTGGGTTCGAACTGCTAACCTTTCAGTTAGCAGCCGAGCGTCTAAATATTGTGCCACCAGGCCTCCTTCACAAAGGCTTGCAGAGGTACAGTCTCCTAAGAGGACACAGATGTGATGCTAGGCTTTGGTGAAGAAAGTGGAGATCCAAGTAGCAGGTCAACAAAAAAACAACCGTTGCCTTCGATTGATTCTGACTCATGGCAACTCCATGTGTGTCAGAGAAGAACTGTGCTCCACAGGGTTTTCAGTGTCTGATTTGTTTTGGAAGTAGACCACCAGGCCCTTCTTCTAGGGCACCTCTGTGTGGACTTGACCCTCAAACTTTCCGGTGAGCGGCCAAGCGCATTAACCGTTTGCATCCATCCCCCAGAGACTCTGTACTGGGACCGGATACCACAGAACAAAGACGAGCTCAGGATAACCCAGTAGGTTTCTATGTATCAATTCCGGGAATCTATTTAAAAATTGGGGCTTCTAATCCCTAGGGAGGTCTCTGGGCAGTAAAAATGGGTCTTTGAGAGCAATGAGGTTGTCCAGCAGCAGTCAGGCTTGCAGCAGGTCCTGGATCGCAAAGCAGGGGTCGAAGGAAACAATGCTGGTGTAATGAGGCTGAGTTCTCATAATGGGCCAGGGTTGTGTATAACACAGCAGGTTTCTCTGTAACAAAGCAGGATTCTGTGAATTCAGATTTCTAGAAAATCACCCAGGGTTTGGCATAACCAAGCGTGGTTCTGAAGAAAAAGGCAGGATTCTGTGTAGCCAGGTGAGTTTCTGTATAACAAACAGGGTTGTATAGAATAAAGATGCTTTCTGTAGATCAATACCGGAATCTGTTAAGAAAGCAAAGATCAGTGTTCTGTGAAACCGAGTGGAGTTCTGCAGAACCAAGTGGAGTTTTGCATAAGAAAGAAGGCACCTGTATCTGTGAAGAGGGTTCTGTGGTGAATGTGGGGTTTTTATAACAAAGGAGCAGCTGAGAGTCTGGGGATAAGAAATTTTCTATATGGCAAAGAGAGGCTCTGTATAACAACGTGTTGCATTGATTCAGCCCGAACTCATGACAACCCCATACACAATGGAAGGAAACACTGCCTGGTCCTGTGCCATCTCCATGATCTGTTGCAGACTGGACCATTGTGACCCATAGGGTTTTCACTGGCTGATTTTTGGAAACAGATCACCAGGTATTTCCTTCTAGACCATCTTAGTCTGGAAGCTTTGTTGGAGCCTGTTCAGGATCATAGCAACATGCAAGCCCACACTGATGGATGGTGGCTGTGCATGAGGTGCATTGGCCAGGAATTGAAACTGGGTCTTCCATATGGGATGTGAGAATATACCAAAGAACCACCCTGCCTCTTGTATAACAATATGGGGTCTGGATAAAGTAGGGTCGTACATAACAAAGCAGAATCCTCTAAGGGCTCTAGCAGAATCTGATTCTAATGACAAAACAGCCTTGCACGTGTGTTCTGTATAACAGCTAGGGCTTGCATGACAGAGAAAGGCACAGCAAGCCCTGTGTGATCTGGCCCAGGTCATGTGCCTGCATCCTAGCTGCAAGGGAAGCTGGAAAGTGATTATTAGCTGGCATGTTTAGCTTTTACGGTGGGAATATAGAGTCATGTCTCAAAAAGTGAGAGATTCCTCAAGTATAGGAAGGGGGTTCAGGTGTTGGACACTTATCTCTGTAGCCCTGTCTTGTGCCATTTTCTCTCCTGTTTACTTGGCTCGCACAATCCTCAGGCAACTGTGGCTCTATCAGTTACAGTTCTCAGTTGTGAGCGACAGAAACCACTCTGGCTGAGAGGCAGGAAAAGAATTTATTAAAAAGGTGTTGGATATACGACTCAATAATAACAGCAGAGTGCTTAACCATTGCCCCACCAGGACTCCTTCCTCATATACTGGTAGTTAAATCCCCTTATTGTGTGTCCCAGTAATTCTACCCCTGAGAGAAATTAAAACCTATGCCCACAAAGACTTATGTGCAGATGTTCATAGGAACTTTATTCATTATAGCTCCAAAATTGGAAATAACCCAAATAGCCATCAACAGGTGACTGAATAAACAAATTACTGTCAAAACTTATCAAAATAGACACTTAAAATGGGAGCACTTAATTGTATTTAACTATTCCTCAATAAAGTTAATTTTAAAAATCATACTGGTGTTTTGACAAGACAAAGATGAACAACCCAATCAAAAAATGGACAAAGGACCTGAGTAGGCATTTCATCAAAGAAGATATTCAAATGGCCAAGAAGCATATGAAAAGACGCTCAGTGTCATTAGCCATTAGGGTGATGCACATCAAAACCACAATGAGATATCACTTCACCCTCACTAAGATGGCTGAGATAAAAAAAAAAAACAACGGAAAATAACAAATGTTGGTGAGGATGTGGAGAAATGGGAACATCCATTCCTGGTGGGAACACAAAATGGTGCAGATGCTATGGAAAACAGCTTGGTGGTTTCTCAAAAAGTTAAGTATAGAGTGTTGGAAACCCTCCCAGACCTTGCCCTATGTGTCTCTTCTTGATGCTGATTCTGATTTCTATCTTTTTAAATAAAACTGTAATTGTGGAAAAAAAAAAAAAAAAAAAGGTGTTGATAGCCCTTCATATCCTGGGAGGTCCAGAGAACCAAGCTTGGAGGCCACACAGCCAGGAAGAGTACCTGAACCAGGATGCAGAGCTGGTCTGATGAGACTCTTCTCACTGCTGCTGTGGCTGTGCACAGACCCTGTAGCCTGTGCTGCTGATATCCTGACCGTGGACACTGCCATGGCTGCCTCTGGAGACTGCCACAGGCATCTGTGTGGTCCCTGCAGAGCTAACATCTCATCTAAGTTGGAAGCAGGTGTGTCTGATGGGAGGACCTAGGCCATGTGCCTGTATCCTAGCCGCAAGGGAGCCTGAGAAAGTGATTGTTTGGCATTTTTAGCATCCATGGTGGGAAGCTGATACTGCCACAAAAAGTGGGGGACTCCTCAAACATAGACAGAGTTTTCTAATGTTGGACAGCCAATTCCTTCACACCTGCTTTCAGTCATGCCAAATTCTCCCCTACCGCAAGGCCTTTGTTCCAGCAGCTTTCTCTACTAGGAACACTTGACTCCCTCTTTGCCTCATCTCCCACCCACTATTTACCTGCAAACTCTCCCTACAATCTAGGTCTCAATTTAAATAAGACTTACAGAAGCTTTTCCTAACCCTCCCCACACTATTTCTGTACTCACACAGAGATACAGCTGTATTCATTTCCTTTGTTGTACTTATCACACTATGCAATTATACACTTGTGAGTGTTTGTTGACTGTCCATCTTCTCCCCAAATGTTTTATTCATCCCTGTGCCTAGAACCATGCTTCAACTCCTTACAGAGATGGCCCCTATGTCTACACCTCCAGCCCCCAAACCTCCCCTGCATCTCTACCTGTAGGTCATGCACACACCTCCACTCCATGAGCGCCAAACTGAGCTCATCACTCCTCCCCTCAGATTGGCTCATTCCCCAGTTACCCCATCTAATTAGCTACATCACCATACATTTCATCTTCCACACATGACCTCCTAGAATCATCATAGACTCACCTATCTTCATCACCCGCAACAATCAGTCACTAAGTCCGGGCTCTTCATCCTTTAAAATGTCTCATCAATCCATTTTTACCCTCACCACCCTAAGCCAGATGCCTCCAGAATTATCAGAGCAGCTGCTCACGTGCACATTACTTTATAGTGTGCAAAGATCGTTCACCTCATGTTCTCTTTTGCTCCTCACAATGGAGCTGCACCTGCAGGCTGTCATAACTCAGTCAAAATAGCATTATCATTTCTATGTAACAGATTGCTATAATTAGGATACAGGTTCAGATGGTGTAACACAGACCTAAGGTAACAGTAGCTTAAATAGATCAAGGTCGATTTCTCTCACATGTTTATAGACTGGTCATAAGTAGTCCAACTTAACGTGGTGGCCCCTTGGTGAGGGGGGTCGCTTCTGTCCGACTGTTCCACCATCCCACGTGTGCTGCCCTCATTGGTGTGGTTAGGATCACTCGCCACTATGTCCAATGGGTCTGCCTTCCAGACAGTGGGAAGAGGGGGAGGAAGCAATGGAGTTGGAAGGCCACTTTCTCCAAGAGCACAAGCCGGAAGATGCACCCATCCCATCAAATGTTGGTTCTGGAGGGCCATATGCACAGTTAAAACATAGAGGTTCCATTACGAAGGGAAGAAAGGGAGACAAACAGCAGTCTCTGCTGCACAGATTAAAAAACAAACAATGAAAATAACTTAAACATTAAAAACAAGTGTTTATTGAGCTCCTCAATTGTATGCACTCATTTAGTCCTCACGACAACATCACAAGGCAGGAGTCACCATCTCTCTGTTTTGTTTTAATAGACTTTCTTTTTTAGAGTAGTTTTAGGTTTACAGAAAAATTGTGCAGAAAGTACTGAGAGTTCCCTCTGCACACAGTGGTTGTTGGTTGTTGCCCTCGAGTTGATTCTGACCACGCAACCCCATGTGTTACAGACTAGAACTGCTCCATAGGGTTTTCTTGGCTGTAGTCTTAAAGGAAGCAGATTGCCTGCCTGTCTTCTATGGAGCCATTGGGTGGGTTCAAATCACCAGCCTTTAGGCTAGCAGTCAGGTGCAAACCATTTGCACCCTTTACGGCCCCCAGGGACCTTCCCTGCGAAACAGTTTTCCTATTATTAATATCTTGCATTCCTATGGTACATTTGCTATAACTGATGAGCCAATATCGATACCTTATTATTAACTAAAGTCCACAGTTTACATTAGGATTCACTCTTTGTGTTGTACCGTCCTATGGGTCTTGATAAATGTATAATGTCATGTATCCATTACAGTATCATATAGAATAGTTTCACTGCCCTAAAAATGCACCTATTTACCCTCTTCCCCTGAACCCTTGGAAACCTCTAATCTTTTCACTGTTTCTATAATTATGCCCTTTCCAAAATGTCATATATGTAGTTAGAATCATACAGTATGTAGCTTTTTCAGACTGGCTTCCTTTACTTGGCAATATGCATTGAAGGTTCTTCCATGTCTTTTCGTGGCTTGATAGTTCATTTCTTTTTTTCTTTTTTTCCCGCTGATTATTACTCCAGTGTATGGCTGTATCACAGATTGTTTCTTCATTCACCTATGGAAGGACATCTTGGTTGCTTCCAGTTTTTGGCAATTATGAGTAAAGCTGCTATAAACGTTAGTGGGCAGGTTTTTATGTGGCTGTAGTCTCTCATCTTATTTGGGTAAATACTGAGGAGCGCAATTATTAACTCCAACGATAAGCCTGTGTTTAGCGTTGTAAGAAACTGCCAGGCTGTCTTCCAAAGTGACTGTACCATTTTGCATTCCCACCAGAAGTGGATGGGAGTTCCTGTTGCTCCATATCCTCCCCAGCATTTGGTGTTGTCAGTGTTCTGGATTTTAGCTATTCTGATAGGTATGTAGCAGTACCTTATTTTGATTTGCAGTTCCCTAATGACATATGAGGAGCCATGGTGGCACAGTGGTTAAAGTGCTCGGCTGTTAACCAAAAGGTCTATGATTTGAACCTGCTAGCTGCTCCGTGGGAGACAGATGTGGCTGTTCACTTCTGTAAAGATTTACAGCCTTGGAAACCATGTGAGGCAGTTCTACTCTGTCCTATAGGGTTGCTATGAGTCAGAATCACCTCAACAGCAGTGGGTTCGGTTTTTGGTTTAATGACATATGATGTTGAACATTTCTTTTCTTTTCTTGTACTTAGATGAAGGTTTCCAGAACAAACTAGCTTCTCATTAAACAGTACACATATTGTTTTATGACATTAGTTAACAACTCCACAACTTGTCAACACTCTCCCTTCTCTACCTTGGGTTCCCTATTACCAGCTTTCTTGTCCCCTCCTGCCTTCTAGTCCTTGCCCCTGGGCTGCTGTGCCCCTTTAGTCTCATTTTGTCCTATGGGTCTGTCTAATCTTTGGCTGAAATGTGAACCTCTGGAGTGACTTTATTACTGAGCTAAAGTGGTGTCCAGGGGCCATACTCTCAGGGTTTCTCCAGTCTCGGTCAGGCCAGTAAGTCCAGTCTTTTTCTGAGCTGGAATTTTGTTCTACATTTTTCTCCAGCTCTGTCTAGGACCCTCTACTGTGACCCTTGTCAGAGCAGTCAGTGGGGGTAGTCGGGTACCATCTAGTTGTACTGGACTCAGTCTGGTGGAGGCTGTGGTAGTTGTGGTCTGTTAGTCCTTTGAACTAGTCTCTCCCTTGTGTCTTTGGTTTTCTTCATTCTCCCTTGCTCCTGAAGGGGTGAGACCAGTGGAGTATCTTAGAGGCTGCTCACCAAAGTAGAATGTAGAACATTTTCTTTATAAACTGTGTTACGCCAATTCAGCTAGATGTTCCCTGAGACCATAGTCCCCACAGCCCTCAGCCCAGTAATTCAGTCCCTCAGGGAGTTTGGATTTGTTCATGGAGCTTCCATGACCTTACCCTGAACAAGTTGTGCTGGCTTCCCCAGTATTTGAACATTTCTTTGTATGCTTATTAGCCATCTGTATAACTTCTTTGGTGAGCTGTCTGTTCAGATCCTTTGCCCATGTTGTAATTGAGTTGTTTGTTTTCTTATGGTTGACTTTTAAGAGTTCTTTGATATTTTGGATAAAAGTCCTTTAACAGATCTGTATTTTGCAAATGTTTTCTCCCAGTCCATGGCTTGTCTTTTCATTCTCTTAGCTGTGTCTTTCACAGAACAGAAGTTTTATATTTTAATGAAGTCCAGCTTTTCGACCTCTTTCTTTCATTATCTCCTTTTTTACAAAGGAGGAAACTGAGATGAGGAGGGGTCCTAAATGGCTCATTCAAGATCACAAAACTTAAAAGTGACAAGATGGGGTTCAAAGCGATGATAACCTGCTGCCAGAGCCCAGGATTCTTGTAGATTCCAAGAAGCAGGGCTGTTGTCAGCTTTCTTCGCAGGGCCGATCCCAGCACTTAGAACAGTGTGTGCAGGCAGTAGGGGGTGAACTGATATTTTTTGGATGAATGAGTTTCTGTTCCTTTCCTTCTGCTGGAACTGCAAACCAAAGAGCAGGGACTTCCACCCTTTCTTGCCATTTATAGACACATGCTGGTGGGGCTCCCCCTCCTTACTTACCCGCTGCCAGTGGAAGTACCTGCCACAAAAACTCTGCTTTCTTTAAGTGTGTGTAGGGTGAGGGGTGGGAGTGTGGGGGGGTGCAGTTTCCACAGTGAGACCTGATTTTCTAGAGTGAGAGCCGCCAAAAAGAATTCTTGGGGTGGTCTCCTGAACCTCAAATTGTCTCTGCTTCTCATTCATTTTAGAATACAGCCTGGGAGTTAGGAGGCTAAGCAACCTGAAGGAAAGTCTCCTTCTCGATACAACATTAATAGCTAACATTTATCAGTCCCTTACTATGTGCCTAGCTCTATTCTAAACACTTTACATGTAATTCATTTATTTCTCATAACAATCCTATGAGTTGCGTACCATTATAAGCCTTATTTTACAGATAAGGAAACCGAGGCACTAGTAAACCAGCTGCCGTCAAGTCGATTCTGACTCATGTGCTCCATAGGGTTTTTAATGACTAATTTTTTGGAAGTAGATTTCCAGGCCTTTTTTCCAAGGTGCCTCTGGGTGGACATCCAAACTTTCCATTAGCTGTTGAGTGTGTTAATCATTTGTATCACCCAGGGATTTCAGCCAAGGCACAGGGAAGTTAAGTAGCTTGTCCAATATCACAGAGCAAGTGACGGAGCCAAAACAAAGCCCAGATCTGCCCCTTTAGCTGCTACACTGTAAATATGTGCTGACACACTATTAAATAGTGGAGCACTTTTTAGTTTACAAGGTCTTGTCATAGCTAGGGAGCCCTGGTAACTCAGTGGTTAAGAGCTTGGCTGCTAACCAAAAGGTTGGCAGTTCGAATTCACCAGCCACTCCTTGGAAACGATATGGGGCAAGATGGCAGCAGGTTTGGGTTTTGTCATAGCTAGGGTTTATTCTGATTCACAGTAAAACACATTTTCCAGATGAGAAGATTGAGGCTCAGAGAGGCTAAGTATCCTGCCCAATGGCCCAGCTTGCTATTAGGCCCTCCGTGGCTCCATGCTGGTCTGTAGTTGGAGTCTTGGAGCAGCAATCTATCTCCTGGGTCCTCCTGGATCTGCCATCCTGGGATTCTCTGTGTGCTGTTTTTCACTCTCCTCCCAGGGCCTTCCCTTACTTTCCTGGGGATCCACACCCTTTGCAGCCTTCCCTCTTCCAGCTGCTGCAGCTGTGTGGGGGAGGGGGGGATAGGGAGGTGGTGGGTGGTGGGTGTGGAGTGGGGGAAGGGGGTTGTTTATTTACAATGTGACAATTTTGATGTATTTGCTGTGGGCTAAAAACCACCCCAGCACTGCACAATTAAATTAACAGACTTTCAGTTGTGGACGAAGCTCGTCTACAGCTAACTTAGAACCCAATGGATGGGAGAAAAATGACATAAATTGCTGTGACTGTGGCTCTTCAGCTGGGCAAGCCCTCCCTGTAGCTCGTAGATGCTGCCTTGGGGGGATCCCAGAGTGGTGTGGGGCCTGGCTCGGGTGGGAGGTGGGGGGATTGGGGAGGGGTAGCTGTATGTGCTGACTGACTCTCTTAGTGCCTTCCTGGGGCTGCATGTTCTCCATGAACTGTTGGATCTGGTCTCTGCTGTCTAGTCCAGATGCCTTGCCATTATTTTGGACTTCTATCTCTCTGTCTTCCTCAGCCAATTAGTCACCAGGTCCTGTGGGTTCTAGTGCCTTTGCACATCTCCAGTCCATTCCCTACTCTCTCCCCTCTGCTCATCAGGACCCCCATCCTGTGTCTCATCTGAAATGGGGCAACAGCCCCCTACCTGGTCTCCTGCCTCCAGTTTCGCCCAGGTAGTTCTACTGGACACCCAGCTATCCTTCTCCTACCTGCATTGATCCTAAAGTTCTTAGCATGTCATTCCAAGCCCTTGTATGAATTAGGTTTCTACTCTGATGATGCTATATAACAAACAACCCCGAAATCTCAATGGCTTACAATCACAATATTTGTTTTCCTCACTCGTGGGTCTTCAGGTAGACTGGGGCGGCTGTGGGTTGGGCTTAGGTCTGTGCTGTGTGTCTCTCATTCTAGGACCAGAAGCTACCCAAAGGATCCTCTCCCCATGGCAGATGGCAGACCCACAAGAGGCCAAGCTAAACTACCTATTCCAAGTCTTTGCTCAGGCCAAGTTCACTAACACTTCATTGGCCAAAACAAATCACACAAGCAAGTCCAGTGGTGCAGGAAAATACACCCCACCTCCTCTAGTAGGAGGCACTGCAAGTCAATGGCAGAGGGAGTGGATACATAGTCTTATTACAGAGAGGAGGTGAAGAGCTGGGAATAATAATCCAATTTACCACAGCCCTTTACAGCAGTGGTTCTCAAAGTCATAGTTCCTGGACCCACAGCACCAGCATCATCTCGGCCCCACCCCAGACCTCCTGAGTCAGAAGCTCTGTGCCTTCATCTGTCCTCCAGGTGAGCACCCTGAAGTTTGAGAACCACAGCTCGGCAACCTGGCTGCCCCTTTATCTCCAAGTCCCACAAGCTCTGGCCACAGTGGAGCTATGTCCTTCCCCCAACCTTTACTCTTAAGGCTCCTGTCGTGGATTGAACTGTGTCCCCCCCCAAAATATTTATCAATTTGGCTAGGTCATGATTCCCAGTATTGTGTGATTGTCCACCATTTTGTCATCTGATGTGATTTTCCTGTGTTGTAAACCCTACCTCCGTGATGTTAATGAGGCAGGATTAGAGGCAATTATGTTAATGAGGCAGGACTCAATCTACAAGATTAGATTGTGTCTTAACCCAATTTCTTTTGAGATATAAAAGAGAGAAGCAAGCAGAGACACATGGGGACCTCATACCACCAAGAAAGCAAAGCCAGGAGCTCATGTCCTTTGGACCCAGGGTCCCTGAACTGAGAAGCTCCTTGACCAGGGGAAGATTGATGACAAGGACCTTCTGCCAGAGCCGACAGAGAGAGAAAGACTTCCCCTGGAGCTGGCACCCTAAATTTTAAACTTCTAGCCTCCTAGAGTGCGAGAGAATAAATTTCTCTTTGTTAAAGCCGTCCACTTGAGGTATTTCTGTTATAGCAGCACTAGATAACCAAAACAGCTCCCTGCTGGAATGCTCATTCCTCTCCACCTGGAAAATTTCTGCTCATTTTTCAAGGCTTGGGTCAAAAGTCCCCTCCTCTGGGAAGCCTCTTGGCCCCAACCCACCCCAGATAGGATTAATCATTCCCATAGCATTCTTACAAAACCAAATCAGTTGCCACCTAATGGACTCTGACTCATGTGTGTCAGGATAAAACTGTGCTCCATAGGGTTTTCAGTGGCTGGTTTTTCAGAAGTAGATTGCCAGGCCTTTCTTTGGCAGCACCTCTAAGTGGACTAGAACCTCCAATCTTCCAACATTTCAATTAGCAACCAAGCATGTTAACCATTTGCACCACTCTGGGACTCACACAGGTATCTTAATTACAGCAGGAATCAGATTGTTCGACGCTGTGCATTTGGAACAGGGCACGCTCCAGGGCCAGGACTGTGTCTTCCTGGCTGTTTCTTCCCCAGCACATCGCATGTGCCTGGTGCATGGTAAGCACTCCATAACTGCTCACTGATTTTGTTGCTGATTTCTGAGTACTGCTGCCAGGCTGAGCTTGCACCAATATTGTTGCCTCCAGAAGCCAGCCTTCCCAGAACACAGGGACAGGCATGCTGATGGAGGGGAATAATGGATGTGGCCAGGGCAGCCCAGGCTGGCCCAGCTCTAAGTGTGGTTCAAGGAGAGATCTGCGATCCCTGGGCATGGGCAGGAAGCAGATGAGGGGAGCATCTGGAGCCCAGACACCTGGCAGCTGTCCTTGCTTATGGCAGATCTGGTAGAGGCTCATACAGGGACTCTGCAGGGCCGGGGGAGCTCTGACTGTTTATTAGATGCTGGAAAAGCAGAGTGGATGGAATTATTCCCCTTATTCATTGTCTTATAAAGACTGAAGTGGACAAGGCAAGCAGAAGAAAGGGCTACCTGGCTCTTGTAGGTCAGAACAACAGAACAAGAATGATTGAAAGATGTCTTCGATTTAAACTATAAGTTGACAGAGCCTCCCCTTTGTCCCAGTGGTGGGCAGTGACTCCCCCGAGGCTGCACAGCATGGTGGTTGTAGAGTCAAGACTGGAACTCGGGTGGGGGTCTGGGGACCATGCTTTCAAGGGACATCTATGTCAGTTGGCATAAGAAAATGTTCTGCATCCTACTTTGGTGAGTGGCATCTGGTGTATTAAAAGCTTGCAAGCAGCCATCTAAGATGCATCAATTGGTTCCAATCACCTGGAGTAAAGGAGAAGGAAGAACACCAAAGACACAGGGAAAGTAGTAGCCCAAGAGACAGAAAGGGCCACATAAACCAGAGACTTCATCAGCCTGAGACCAGAAGAACTAGATGGTGCCCGGCTACTACCAATGACTGCCCTGACAGGGAACACAACAGAAAGTCCCTGATGGAGCAGGAGAAAGGTGGGGTGCAGAACTCAAATTCTAGTAAAAAGACCAGACTTAATGGTCTGACTGAGACTGGAGGAACCCCAGAAAGTATGGCCCCTGGATTCTCTATCAGCCCAGAATAAAATAATTTCTGAGGCCAACTCTTCAGACAGGGATTGGACTGGGCTGTGGGACATAAAATGATACTCGTTAAGAGTGTGCTTCTTAGCTCAAGTAGATACATGAGACTAAACGGGCAGCTTCTGTCCGGAGATGAGCTGAGAAGGCAGAGAAGGTTAGGAGCTGGTTGAATGGACATAGGAAATCAGGGGTGGAAAGGAGGAGTGTGCTGTCACAGTATAGGGAGAGCAATTAGGGTCACATAACAATGTATGTGTAAATTTTTGTATGAGAGACTAACTTGAATTGTAAACTTTCACTTGAACAACAACAATAAACAACACGAAACAAAAAAAGTGACAAAATAATAATAATAAATTATACATTTTGGAAAAAAAAATGACTGGAACTCGGGTCTCTTGACTCTTAGCCTACTATGCTCTTCCCATTACAGGTTGGACTTGAGAAAGAACTTCCTGCCTCTGACAACTGACAGAAGAACAGGAGAGTCTTAGAGGAGGCCACGGGCTCTCCAGGTAGCTCATGAACCAAGGGCAGCCTGAGATTTCCAGCTGTGGGTCAGGAAGGTGGAGCTCTTGACCTCCAACTCCATCCCATGAACCACCAGCCCTAAACCAAGGTTTCCTGTGGCTGGGAAGGACAGCCATGGAAAGCAGGCCTATTTAAGAGCCGAGGTCACTGTAGGAGGGGAGCACTTGGCACAGCCCCCTGCTTAAGAATAAACATAGAGTCATTATCCAGCAAATAATCATCATAATCCCGGAAGACAGAGCGCTTCCCCTCCGGTGCCTTCAATCACCATCCCTGAATGTGAGTGGAAACTTGAAGCAGGCTTCAAGCCCACGCAGATGGGAAGGTGACAACTCCATCTCCCAGCCCTCTCCACCACTGCTCCCAGCTCAGCCTGTTCCCAGGCTTTCTGAGGCACCTGGCTGGGTGAAAGGGTGTGGTCTTGGTCCTCACCAATGCTGGCAGAGCTGGGGAAGGAGGAGGACGGAGCTAGAATGGACAGGGGTGTGGGCACTGGGGTCACTGACACAGGGATTTTGAATCCTCTCACTGGCTGTCTGACTGGGCCACATCTTGGAGCCTCAGTTTCCCCATTGGCAACTTGACAATGATAATCATTCCTATCTGTCATTTAGCAGACAAGGATTTAACAGAAGAGGTCTACATGTGTGAAACACTTGGCATACACTAAGCCCTTTGCCATGATGTCTGTTGATGTTAGGTGCCTTCAAGTAGATTTCAACTTATAGGGACCCCATGTGACAGAGTGGAACTGCCCCATAGGGTTTTCTAGGCTGTAATCTTTATGGCACAGTGGTTAAGAGCTCAGCTGCTAACCAGACAAAAAGGTTGGCGTTTGAATCCACCTTGTAAATCCTACGGGGCAGTTCTACTCTGTTCTATAGGGTCGCTATGAGTCCAAATCGACTCGATGGCAGTGAGGTTTTTTTTTTTTTTTTTAAATTTTCGTGGCAGGAGCAGATCACCAGGTCTTTACTCCCGAGGAGCCACTGGGTAGGTAGGTAGGTAGGTAGGTAGTCTGCGGACAAGCACTTAACTGTTGTGCCACCAGGGCTCCTCTTATGATGATAAACCCTACTATGTCCTTGGAGCTACATACTTTGCATATGCATGCATTTAACTCTCATTCAAACCCTGAGAACTAAATACTCTCTGCACCAAGGAAATTTAAATTCAGTGGTTTCCTCATTACCCAACACCACAAGTTGGTACTGGCTCAAGAGCCAGGGCTGTGGGGAGGAAGGAGCTCCCACAGGGGAGAGTAGCAGGTAAAGGCCTTTGTCTTAGCCTAAGCTAATGGGCTTGGCTATGTTCCTACCGCTCTCTGTACCTTAGTTTCTCCATCTGCCAAATGTGGGGAGGGTTGGCCAAGAACATTCCTAATAGTTGTCCAGACATAAATTGTCTAGGTTCTTCAAGCATCTCCTGGGGTCTGTGGGATCCTTGAGGTGACAGGGTACAGAAACACTTGGCCCCATGACTCAGACTTCCTGTCAGGAAGGAGGAAGGCAGAGAGTGTTGGAGTTCAAGTGCTGCTGGTGGCCACTCCCGTGGTCCAATCTGCTGGGTAAATGCCAGGTGACTATGACCCCTCCCCACTGGCCCCCTGTGAGCAGAGGCATGGTCACTCGGGCCGTTGGCAAATCAGATGAGGGACATTTAGCCCAAGGCTTTCCCACAGACAATGTGATGCAGAAGAAAGAACACAAGCTTTGAGCCAGAGAGATCTGGGTTTGAATCCTCATTCTGCTACTTCCAAGCTGTGTGGCCTTGGACAAGTCCTTTCTCCTCTCTGGGGCTCAGTTAACACTCTATAAAATGGGAGGACAAGTGCCTTCCTTACAGGGCTATTTGAGGGTTAAATGAAGCCCTGGGTGTGAAAACACACACGCAAGACTTGGTACCTGCTTGTTTCCCAGTAGGTATTAATTCCTCCTTCTCTTTCTGGCTGTCCTCTCTTAGGGGCCTGAACCCTGATCTTGGATTAGCAGGAAGATAAGGTGGCTACTTAGGGTCGTATGTCCCCATCCTCCCAGGACCCTTACCTTCCCACTCTGCCTGTATAATGTGGTGCCCCAGACAGCACACCAGACACAGTGCCCTTTAGAAGCAAGTCCCAAAGGTCAGGTTTGATGTAGTCTTTTTGGGAATTTCCATTTCCTTGTGTAAACATTTATTCAAGAACACAGCACTCTCCATGTGAATGAGCCAGGAACCAGGCTGACAGGAAAACTGCTGCTGCAGATGCAGAACTGAGAAAGGAAAATTCCAGACTTATGGGCTGCTCTATGAGGGTCTGGCTGCCAGAGCTTTGTCTTCTCCCCATTCCTGCTCCCCCCACCTCCCTACTCTTGTCCCACATTTGGGGGGGCAAAGTGAGGAGGAATGAACTCAGGCTGCCCTGGGTATGAATCCTGACTCCGCCACTTGCAAGCTGTGTGGCCTTGAGAGATGAGCTTAACCTCTCTGAACTTCAGAGTCCTCATCTGCACGGTGGGGGCAACCACAGTTCTCAGAGCACATGGTAATGCAGATTGTTCTTGTTAGTTGCAGTAGAGTCGGCTCCAACTCAGGGCGACCCTAGGTACAACAGAACAAAATGTTGCCTGGTCCTGTGCCATCTTCACGATCACTGGTATGCTTAAGTCCATTGTGGAGGCCACTGTGTATCTTGAGTGCCTTCCAACCCAGGGAGGGGCTCATCTTCTAGCTTGTCTGAGTCATCTAGTGCTGCTGTAACAGAAATACCACAAGTGGATGGCTTTAACAAAGAGAAATTTATTCTCTCACAGTCTAGTAGGTTACAAGTCTAAATTTAGGGCATCAGCTCCAGGAGAAGGCTTTCTCTCTCCGTCTGAAGGCAGGTCTTTATGATGCATCAGTCCTTCCTCGGTCTGGGAGCATCTAAGTGCAGGTATGAGGTATGAGGTTCCTATGTCTCTCTGCCTGCTTCTCCATTTATATCTCAAAAGAAATTGGCTTAAGACACTACCTAATCTTGTAGACCTCATCAACGCAACTGTTGCTAATGAATCTTACAGTGATAGAGTTTACAACACACAGGGAAATCACATCAGATGATAAAACGGTAGCCAATCATACAATACTGGGAATCATGATCTAGCCAGGTTGACAGGTATTTTGGGGGGACACAATTCAATCCATGACATAGCTCCATATTAGATAATATTCTGTTGTGATTCATAGGGTTTTCATTGGCTAATTTTCAGAAGTAGATCACCAGACCTTTCTTCCTAGCCCGTTGTAGTCTGGAAGCTCTGCTGAAACCTGTCCATCATGGGTGACTCTGCTGATATTTGAAGTACCAGTGTCATAGCAACATGCAAGCCACTGTCATGTGACAGACTGACAGATGGTGGTGGATTAAATGAGGCAGAGTAAATGAGGCAAAATATGTGAATTCTCATAGCAGAGAGCCTGGTTCATAGTAGGTACTTAATAAATACTTGTTTCTTCCTTCCTTTGAGATATATTTATTGAACTTAAAAAAAATGCAGTTGTTGTGTTTGATGCTGAGACCCAACAATGAGTAAGATCTAATTCCTATCCTTTAGAACCTCACAGTCTAGTGGGAGAAGCCCTTCCTTCCCTCCCCCTCCCTTTCCCTGACTCCCTCCAGGGCTTGCAGGTGTGGGGTGGGGAAGATTATAGGGAAACTTGGGAGGGTGCTCATAGGCCCAGGGTATATGAGCTGGGTGATCCGGTGTAACCAATCCCAAGTCCTTATCTTTTCTTAACCTGTCTGTTGAGTGATGATCCGTTCTAGGGCTTGGTTCCCAATCCCCTCTTTTTTGAGCCCAGCTGAAAGTGGGTAAACTCCCAGGGCCTGTGGAGAACCAGAGAAGGCCAGGCCTTGCTCCTAGTACCAAGTTTCAACCCTTCCTCCTTGCCATGAAACCCTTACTTTATTCCCTCAAGCCAATTGGAGCTGAAGGTCAGGTTAAAAGAAAAAAAGAAAGAACAGGAGCAGATCTGGCTCTCCAGGCACCTAGGGTAGAGCCGAGATTCTGTAGAAGGCGAGCGGAAGACATTGGCAGGCAGACTGGCCCAGGTGCCATCACTGCCACTTGCTTATTCTGTGCCCTTGAGCAAGTCACTCCTCTCTGATCCTCTGTTTTCTCTCCTGTAAAAGTAGGGGAGGAGGATGCTCCTGCCTGCAGAACCCTTTGCCACCACCTTTTCCTGCTCACAGCAGCTCCAGCGCTATCTAGGACTGAGGTCTCTCCTGGCCTCCAAAGAAAGGGGCTGGGGAAACTGGAGCAGCTCCCTGATAGAGGAATTGCAGGGTCCCCAAGAGCCAGATGGCAGGACTTCTAGGTCCTCCTCCATATCTGAACTTTTGACACTGAATCCAAGTGTGAGTGTGCAGCCGTTCGCCGGAGTCTTTTGGAAACAAGTAGTCGGGGATCACTGCATTGGAATGAGTCCCAGCATTCTCTCGGGAGGCATAGCCTTTACTCTGGGGACATTATATTTGCTTGGACTATCTGGGAGGTCCCCTCTGGGAATGGCTTTTAAAGCTACTGGGAGACTTATGAAGAACTGACAAAGGTGTGGCTTTAGTCACTAAACCCATTGCTGTTGAGTCGATCCCAACTCATGGTGACCCCATGTGACAGACAGTAGAATTGCTCCATAGGGTCTTCCTGGTGGTAATCTTTATGGAAGTAGATCATGAGGTTTTTCTTTCACGGAGCCACTGGGTGGGTTCAAACTGCCAACCTTTAGATTAGTAATCAAGCGCAAACTGTTTGCGCCACCCAGGAATCTCTTTAGTCACTAGCTTGAATATTTCTTCAAATCACAGTCCCATCCACATTTCCCCCTCCCCCCCACCTCCCAGGATGAAGGTTGGAGAGATGGGTGAGTGTTGCCATGAGCAATGGACTATCTATCTGGTGGGAAGAGAACAGGAAGGCTTCCTCAGTCCCTTCCAATCTTGTCCCATGGCCTCTACCCTAATCCAGAACTCCCCTCCTTCTCTCCTCATCTCAGCCCTCACCCTCCCCAGTCATCTTCCTCCCCTCCACTGCTTGAGACACTCCAGGGCTCTCTCTGTCTTCAGGATGACATCAAGGCCATTCACGTCTGCCCCTTGCCCACAGGCCCAGCCTTGCTCTCTCTACCTCCCCTCTCTCACTCCCCACTCCAGCTGCACCATGCTACACACCATTCTGCAGACACAGCCTGATGTTTCATGCTCACCCTTGCGCCATTGCATTTGCTGTTCCCTGTCTGGAATGCCTTTCTCTCCCTGGCCAATTCCTATTTGAACTTGAACTCAGCTGTTACTGCCCCAGGACAGCCTCCTCCGCCCACTTCTCCCATCTGCTCCTCCTTCCATCGCAGCTCGGATCACAGTGTTGCTATCTTCTGTCTACAGACTTTACCAACCCCTCTAGACTGGGAGTTCCACAAAGGAAGAATTAGAATTTTTAAAATCTCTGTACCCACAAGGCCTCGAACAAAGCCCAGCACAGTGTAGATGCTTGATAAATAATTGTTGATGGGTAAATTGAGGGTGCAGGCTCTCTGGAATCTGTGACAATAAAAACCAAAAAAACCAAACCCACTGCCATCAAGTCAATTCCAACTCATAGCGACCCTATAGGACAGAATGGAACTACCCCATGGGGTTGCCAAGGAGTTCCTGGTGGATTTGAACTGCCGACCTTAGAGTTAGCAGCCAAACTCTTAACCACTATGCCACCAGGGCTTCCTGTGACAATAAGAGGAAGTTAATAATAATAACTTATAATAATAACTCACACTTATTGAGTGTTTACTACGTGCCAGGCATTTTAATAACAATAGCTAAATACTTGGAAAGTTTGTACTTGGTAAGTAGAATTATATTTATTCCTCACAATAACCACGATGTTGTTAGGTGCTGTGGAGTCAGTTCCAACTCATAGTGACCCTATGTACAACAGAACGAAACACCGCCAGGTCCTGGGCCATCCTCACAACCAGAGCTATGTTTGAGCCCATTGTTGCACATACTTAGGTATTTTTATTATCCCAGTTTTATACAGATGGGGAAACTGAGGCACAGAGTGATCACAACACTCATGACAGGGTTTATTCACAAATCAGGGTTATCTGGCTCCAGAGGTCTGGTGAAGTGTGTTCCTTTATGTCGCCTTTTGCCTTGTTTCTTTGGAAGAACTTTGAGATTTTCCCCCTAAAGCCCGAGGAGTTTCTTTTGCCCTAGTTTTCTACCCCAGAGGGTTTGTTACTTTTGTCCAGGTTGATTGACAGTTCTTGGGGAAGCTGTAAACAACTTGTGGTTTGATACTTTTAGTCTGGTCCTGGATTGCAGCCTGCCCTGTGATTGGTATGCACCTTGCAGGAATTGGTCGATAGGCTATGCAAATGAAGTGTCTGTAGCCTACTATGCAAATGAAGTGTCTGTGGCCCCTGGTGGGAGGGATCATGGCTTGAAATTGACGAGGAGTTTGTGTATATATACAGCTAACCCCACAGAGGTTTTTCAGACAGAAAGAAGCAGAAGAGGAAAGGAAAAGAGAGAGAGACAGTGAGAGACAGGAAGCAAGGAAACTCCTAAAAGAGCTGTAACTTGGTCAAGGGCTATAAAGCTGAAGACAGTAATAGGCCTGGAAGAGGCCCAGTGTGCAGAGCCCAAGGCAACAGACAGCAGGACCAAGAGGAGCCTGTCGTGAGGGGGCCTGAGAGGAGCCCTATCTTGAGAGAGAGAGACCTGCATGGTTGAGAGAGCTGGCCTGCACTGAAGAAGGGAGACCTGGCCTACATGCTTCCTAATCCTGAATTGTAGCCTGTTGATCCTGATCCTTAGTTGTACCCCGTTGCTTAATAAACCACTTAACTGTAAGTACAGTTCGTGAGTTCTGTGTGGCCATTGCAGTGGATTACCGAACCCAGATAAGAAGTAGAGAGTGCTGTAGGAGGGATGGCTGGTGTCAGAATGGTTGGATAGTGGAGGCATGTCTGACCTCTACCTCGTAGGGCTCAGCCTTGGGCTGATCTTAATTTGCATTATCCTCCCTGAGGTTAGACAGGTTCTGGCATTACTGATGCTACTACCACTGTGATTTTACAAGAGCCCGAATTCTTAACCTGCCTCTGAGTCTACCCTTCTCCAGCCAGACTTCTGCTAGACCCACAAAGACCCCGAGAATCACCCATCTGCCGTGTCGCTTTACATAGTAAGAAACTAAGGCCAGGGCAGGGGTAGGGCTTGCTGAGACCTCCCCACTCCCCGCTTCCGCTTCCCGGGCTTCCCTGTCTTTGCCTCCTCCTCAGAAAGAGGGGAGCAGGCTTCCTCTGGTCAGGCCCTGCCCATCTTCAGCCCGTTTCCAGGCAACCTATTTCCTGGGCTGTGCCCCCTGGTGCAGCTGTGTTGCCATGGTGACTGCAGTGGGTACAGGTGCATCTTCACAATGGTGAACGAACCAGCTCCACTTCCTAATTGGCCCTCAGTCTCCCTCTGAGAGGGACCCAGGGGTGCCCATATAGGCCCTCTGACGTGCAAACCTGCTAGGCACATGCATGGGGGATGGGGTCAGGCCTCTGGCAGTGGAGGGAGTGGGAGAGCAGAGAATGGAGGGGAGGAGGAGAGAGGGAAGAGGACCCTGAGCACGGTTCACCCCTGGCTGCAAAGAATCCATGCTTGGTGCCCAGAATGGCCTCTGACCTCCGGCTGCAACTTCTCTGGAGTGGGGATAGAAAGGGGATTTCATGTTCTTTGGGAGAGGGGTCATGTTTTCCTTTTTTCTAATTCAAAAGATATAGTTAAAAATATTCCAAGGTAAACATCACCCCCCATCCCACTACATAAAAATTACTCAGAAATAAATTAAAATTATCCCTCCCCCCTTTCCCATTCATTCCTATCCTGCAGAGGCTAAAAACTGTTAACAGCTTGTGAAATCTACTTACTGATTTTTTTCTATGCTTTTACAGATAAATCCATATCCTTTTGTATATTCATATATGTAAAAACAAACGTTTTATTACATTGGAGTTAGACTCTGCAAATCGGTTTACATCTGGTGTTTAAACTTCATTATATATACATATATATATATGTTTATATATATATATATATATATATCTCCTGGAGATCTTCTCTTATCAGTAAGTATTGATATATCTTACATTGCTGAAGAGGGGAGTAAGAACAGAAGAGGAGCCCAGAAATGAGGTCAACCCTGGTGGGCTCCCTGGAGATTGACTATCTGAACAGAGCAGGGCGATCCTTTACAAGCAGGAAGGAAAATAACACTCCTTACAACTACAGTGTGCCAGGTATTGTATTCCCATTATCTCACTGACTTCTCACAACAGTTCCACAGGGTGCTCGGATCCCTCCCACGTTTACAGATGTGGAAGATAAAACCCAAGAGTGCAAAGCCAGGACATGGGGGAGAAACTGGGACTCGCTCCCAGGCCTGGCGCACCCCAAAGCCTTGGTCTCCCCCCACCCCACAGAGGCAAGCTGCCCAGTCAGTGACATATGGGAACATGGGAGAGCCCCCTACTCTCTTCCCAACCCCCATTATCCTCCCCCTGCTACTGGCAGAGCCAGGTGGAGCTCTGTGTACCTCAAAGCACTTTGGAATTCATAAAATGGTAATTTATTGAACACGCCTTTGGAGAAGGGAAGTAATGAAAACCACTATATAAATTACGAGGCCATTGGTATTATACAGCTGGAGCTAATGCTGTTAGTCCCCCAAAGGGTACAGGGAGCCTCCCCCTGACTCCACCCTCCTGGCTGAGATGTCTGCTCCTGGAAGCCTGAGGGAGAACCTTAAGGAGTGAGAGGTCCGTGAGTCCACGAGACAGAGGCAGACAGACAGACAGATAGACGCAAACCTGTGTTTTGCTGGGAAACGCTGGGGGATCAAATGCCTCCCTAAGCCTCAGTTTTCTCACCATTGAAATGGGTATATCAGTAATACCTGCCACACCGGCGGTGCTTTGTTAATGGACAACCCAAAATCAAACCCACTGCCGTTGAGTCAATTCCAACTCATAGCTACCCCATAGCGTTTCCAAGGCTGTAAATTTCTACGTAAGCAGGCTGCCACATCTTGCTCCCACAGAGCTGCTGGTGGTTTTGAACTGCCGACCTTTTGGTTAGCAGTTGATGGCTTTAACCACTGGGAAACCAGGGCTCCTTGTCAATGGACAAGGTCCCTCCATATGTGGGGATGCGCATCTATTAGTGTCATTATTACTACCAGATTTCCTCCATTCAAAGACCCACACGATTTTCCTTTCTAACATTTTAGTATTTCTGGGATCATAATGCATCTTACATGTAATGGAATGTAGCTCCTTTTTGCGTCCCTGAAAAGCAGTAAACTTTAACTAAAAATCAATGGAGTCATCAGGCCACTTCTTTCTTGCAGAATGTCCTGCCCTCGCTCTCCACGTTTGCTCATTTGGTTGGGATGGATGGTGGCGGTGGGGTGGGGTGCCAGAGGAGCCCCGGACCTAGCTGCCCTCTGCTCTTGGATCTCTAGGTGGAGAGTGAGCTGGGTTTTAGGTCCTAGTTTGGGTTTTTGCTGTGTAGTCTCAGAAGCCCTCTGTGGGCCTCAGTCTTCCCATCTGTAAAAGTCAGGATTTGGGTTAATACAGCAGTCTCCAAGCCTATCTAAACATCTGAACCCCCAAGGGAGGTTGTTAAAATATGGATCACTGGGCCCCACTCCAGACCAGAACCTCTGGGAGCGGACTCAGAAATCTCTGTTTAACCAGCTTGCCAGGTGGCTCTGATGCAGTTCATTTCTGAGCTGATATATTCAGGCACTACTGGGCTGGGTGGAGTCCCTGGGTGGTACAAACAGTTAATGCGCTTAGCTGGAGATTGGAGGTTGGAGTCCACCCAGAGGTGCCTTGGAAGAAAGTCTTGGTGAGCTGCTTCCAAAAAATCAGCCACTGAAAACCCTATGGAGCACAGTTGTACTCTGACACACATGAGGTCGCCATGAGCCAGAATCAACTGGAGGGCAACTGGCCTGGGTGGCCATCAAGGAGGGGAGTGGGAGGAGCTAGACCTGGTGGAGTGTTGCAGGAGGCATTGCAGGAGAGTGTGGGAAGCCTGGGGCTTGGCTTCAGAACAGCCGAGGTTTTGTCTCTTAGCTAGATGACCTTGGGCAAGTTACTTAGCCTCTCTGAGTTTTCATTTCCTCATCTCTAAAAAATGGGGGTGGTAATTTCCTGGAAGGACCCTTGAGAGGATTAAATTACGTGATCGATGCAGAAAGGTTCCTGTGTTCCTCTCAGGCCACATGTCTCCACTGTCAGCCCGGCCCATCTTGGCTCACCAGTCCTGTAGTCCTGAGTGAGTCTGGTCAGTATGTCTCCACCCTAGAATCCAGGGGAGCAGAGGGTGAGGGACAGGGCCAGGCAGGCAGGGGAGGTGCTTGAAGAGCAGAGGAGGGAAACATCAGAGAGAGGGTGGGAGTGGAGGTAGATAGGGTGAAGCGTTCTCTAGGGGCTGAAATATGGTTCCTTCTTTCTGGAATGCACCTCTTAATCAACTTAATGGGCCTTGGGCTGAGCAGGGGCCTGGGAAGGTAGGAGGGAGGAGGTGGAAGCTGGTCAACCAACTCCTGGATCAGCATGCTGCAGCTGGCCAGGGAGCCTGAAGCCTGGAAGCTGGGCTGGAAGTGGAGACTTTCCCTGTTTTCCCTAGTAACTCTCCCCATCCTGGGGCAGGGCTCCTCCTGAATTTGGTAAGGGAAAGAAGAATTCCTGCTGGGAACTGGGAGCACTTGACTCTTGACTTCTGACCTCTGACCCCAGACCCAGTGCTCTGCCTCATGGAGGGAAGTGGGAGGGAACTCGGCAGCCTGCTGGATCCCCAGTGCTTGTGCTGGTCAGGGATCAAGTGAATGGCAGTGGCACGAAGTGGCAGCTCTCTTTCAGATGCGTTGATGAATCGATGCGCATCTAGAAATCTTGTGGCAGCCTGGATGAACAGGGACAGCGTCCTGAGCAAGGAAGCCTTCCACCTCAGGCGTGCTAGGCAGGAAAGGGGCTGGCATAGTCCTCTCTGTTCCTCACCTTACACCCTGCAAGAAGGGAGCCCTGCATAATGGGTCTCCTGGATCCCGGTTCACCTTCCTGGCAGGGTGTTTTCTTGCAGCTTGCTTCACTCTCTGAGCCTCAGTCTTCCTATCTGTAAAATGGGGTTCCTGATCCTGCCCTCACAACAGTGACGGAGAAATATGAGAAGACGAGTGAAGAGGTCAGCACGAGGCAGATGCCCAATTCACCAAGAGTGAGGGGTTCTCAGATCAGTCAAGGCAGAAAGTGAGAGGCCAAGCTGCTGGGTGGGGGAGGAGAGGAGGGTGGAAACAGGAAGACGAGCTCTTCTCAGGTCCCCAGGGAGAGCTGCGTGAGGGGAGCTGAGGGGTGTATTGCCCCTGTGGCTGGACTTCTGGGATTGCACGGGGATGTCCTAAAGGGCCCTTCCTGTGTCAGAGCTCAGTAAGGCAAGGAGAGGGCAATTTGCATGTGATTTACATGTGTTTTGCATATGACAATCAGCTTCAAAGTTGGCTGTCAGGCAGCCTTGGGGCAAAGCTGAGATCTGACTCCACCTGGTGCTGTTGTGTCATTGCTAGAGGGTGCCTGGGCCAGCCCCTTCGGGGTACAAAGGCCTTAGGGGCCAGCGGACTTGGGGCAGAGTGAGTAAATGGGGGGAAGGGGGGGCATGAGAACAGAAACCTAGATCTCCGGTGCTGGGTCTTGTATGCATTTTCTGCCACAAAGTGATGACGATGATGAAAAGTCAACACTTAGCAAGCGTTCACCGTGTGCAGGACGCAGCAGCTCTGAGGGCTTCACACACACATTAACCCATTTCATCCCCACCACGATCCTACGGGGCAGGTGTTACTCTTGTTCTCATTTTACTCCAAGGGTACTGAAGAACAGCGAGGCTCGGGGACTTGCCCAAGGTCACAGAGCTAGACGTGGCAGAGCCAGATTCAGACCCTGGCGGTGGGTCCCAGAGCCCATCTTCTTTCCACCACCTCCTGCCTGCTGCAAGTTCACAAAGGACCACACCGAGGGTCATCGCTGTCCCACGGTCTGACCCTGCCAGCGCCAAGCCTCCTTGCCTCCAGGCACCCGCAGTGCTGGCCCCTGGGTGTGGGTGGGAGGGGCAGGGTCCTTTGCCTGGGGCTCCTGCCCAGAGATGATTAAAAGTTGATTGCCTTGAGAACATTCTTTGTCTCTTGGGTGTCAGGCCCAGAACGGCCAGGGAGACAATTGCTACAGGAGTGCATTTGTTAATCTCGCATTCGTTAATTTATTTTATTTTCCATTCTCAGAATTAGGACGGGCCTCTTGAACTCAATATGCAAATGTATGCAAAGCAAGATGAACAGGCATCTTTTAAACCTCTGCACTTTTTTTTCTTCCTTGCATTAACGGAATTGCTGCTCTCCCTGACCAGAGGATAGAGGGGCGGAGTGGGGAGGGGTGGGGGCCGTGGCAGATGTGGGGGAGGAGCCCTTTGTCACTTTGCAAATCGAGTTTCTGTCTGCTAGTTCCTGGTCCCCCAGGGGGCCTCTGCTGCGTATTGCTATCATCATCCCCATTTTACTTAGGAGGCCAGTGAGGCCCGGACAGTGAAAACGACATGCACAAGATCATGTAGGGAGGAGTGGTGGAGCTCAGCCCTGAGTCTTTTTGACCCCAAATCCCATTTTCTTTACCCTGCCCTGCACACACACCTTCTTCCTCCTGTCCACAGCCACTAGATTCCCTTCGTGGCCTTGTGCCATGGGGGAACTTCAGCTTAGAGCTTAGAGCCTGACCCGTCAGAGGCCGAGTTGAGCCTGTGGCCCTTGGCAGGGTGACCCGGGTGGGTGAAGGACTTTGTAGGCTTCTCTCCTGCAGCAGCCCCTTCCTGTGGCTTCGCCTCAGCCCCCTGGCCAGGAGAGGGAGAGAGACTTTAACTACCCGCCTTTCCCCACTCCTGCTCTCCTCACAGGGCCAGGTGGACCGAGTCATTGCTTGCCAGGTGTTTAGAGACCCCTCGGATCAGAGGCCTTGGCCTAATTGCTAGAAAAGCTTCCCTCAGCTCCCCAGGAAGCACAACCTGACGGATTTCCGGACATCAGCACTATCGCTGGAGGGGGAAATGGAGAGAGAGAGTGTGTGTGATAAAGATTGAGAGAGAGAGGCAGAGAGAGAGAGAGACGTTAATAACAGGACTCCAGGTCTCTGGAAAGGAGGACCCCTCTTCCTTATCTCTCCCCCATCTCCTCCTGCCCCTCGCTCCCCACTCTCCCTTCTGCTGGGAGCCCCTGTTTCAGAGCTAACATCCTAAAGAAAGCGGACAGAGCAGTGGAAAGGACTTGGGAGCTGGAGTGGGTGAGCGCTGAGAGCTAGTCGGGGTGGGAGGATGGAAATGTGGTGTAGGGTTGGGTACGGGCCCCTGGGAAGGGGAAGAGAGCAGACAGTGACAGGGAGTCTGACGAGGAGTCATTTGGATAAAAAAAGGGGGGACTACTAAGAACAGTTTTTCTACATGTCTCAGACCCATTCCCCATGAGTTTGTGCAGAATCTGAGCCTGGAGCATCATCCAGCCCAGGCCCATGGTCCCCCCAACCACAGCCCCCACCCTTGGCTTGAAGTCCTCCCCTGCACTGCCCTCAGAGCCCCAGGGGGTCAGGAGGCCAGAGGCCCAGGAGACAGACCCTGGCTGCATCCCTGGCACTTGCCACCCAGTCCCTGCACCCACGGAGCAAGCGCGCAGGCTGTAGCCTGTTGCTCAGGGAAATGTGCCCAGGCAGAAAGCTGGGCTGCAGCCTGGTGTTGGGGGAGAGGTGCCCACCATCTGCTCCATGGAGAAACAAATAGCATTGGCTCCGCCAAGTCAAACAGCCTGGATGAAAACAGGTTCCCTGGAATCCCAGCAGCAACTGCCAGCTGGGCAGCTTTGTGCTAAGTACTCGGGGATCCTAAGCAAGGGAGCCACACGGCCGGCCGTAGCCCAGGGTATCTACTTCCTGCCTTCCCTGGGGGAAGTGGGTACCACCAGGCCATCCACCACCACGGCTGCTTTCCTTCCCATCTCCCTCCCCTCCCCGAATTTTTCTCCAACATTAAGCCTTATTGGGAAAGAGCCGGAAGGAATTTGAAAAAGAAATAAAAATTAAAAAATAAATAAGAGAGGAGCAGGCCATTCTTTTTTCCCCTTTAATTTTTTAAAGGAAAACTTAATTTTCCCTTTGCCTAAGTACCTGTCACCTGAAATTAATGTCTCTAAGATCGAAAATGACAGAGAAGTTGGGTCATTAGGCAAATTTTAATTAGAGGCTCAGATGTCCTTTACTAATAAGATGTTACATATATTTCATTCTCATCTTGCCTCCCCACCACCGGGACAGCTTTGCAAGGCAACTGGAGGCCCCTGGAGAGCCAAGGAGAAGGGGGCTTAGGGAGATGGGGCTGGGGCAAGGAACGGGATGGGTGGGTGGTTTTCTGATTCCTCATGTGTTGGGGGGGGGTGGGGGGCTGAGAAAGGCAGAGAGAGGGAGATGGTAGGGTGAGGTTATTTCTGCTTTTTCTTCAGGGTCTACTGCAGGGCCTGAGGCAGCCTCCTGTCTCTGTAGTTGGCGTCATTGCTGCATCCAAGGGTGAGCTCCCGGATCACCTAAGCCAGGTGTGTGTGGGTGAACGTGTGTACGCCTGCTAGCATGCCCAGAGAGGCAGTGGAGCAGAGATAGCAGAGCACTTAAAAGGTCAGGCTCTGAAGCCAGACTCCTCAAGATTCACATTTGGGCTCTAATTATGTGTTTTTGGGCAAGTTATTTAACTTCTCTATGCCTTCATTTCCTTACCTGAAAAGATGGGGATAATGAGTACCTACCTCCTACAGGTGTTGAAAGGGTTCAGTCTGACTTAGGACATGAAAACCACTTAGAATAGGGTCTGGCAGCAGTAAGCCCTCAATTAACGCCAGCCCGTGTGCACCCACATGCCAGCAGGAGCGTGTATGAGTACAACATGTGCCCAGTGTGTACACACTGCCCTTCAGGGGAAAGAAGACAGAGCTTTGGGCTGTACGACTGCCACTCCAGCCTGTGTGACATTGGGAGGCCACCTTATTTCTCTGCCCCTCAGATTTGCCATCTGCAAAGAGGCTTGGAATATCACCCAGCCAGGCCCCTGCCTCCCTGCAAGGAAGGCCCCACCCATGGCTAAAAGTCCCCCTGCACTTAGAGGCCCGGGTAGTCAGGAGGCCAAAAGACCAGGAGCAGGATCCCACAGACAAACCCTGGCTGCTTCCCTGGGTGTTTCCCGTGGGCCCCTACACCCTTGGAGCAAGTCCACAGGCTGCAGCCTGTTGCTTGGGGAAATGTGCCCAGGCAGAAAGCTGGGCTGCAGCCAGGTGTTGGGGGACTCGAGGTGCCCCTCCTTGGGTGAGACTAAGACCTAAATGAGAAGCAAGATAGGCTGGGAAGCGCTGGGTGGGAGTAAGGAGGCATGCCTGCTTACATCATCCTACTTACCTGCAGGCAGTGCCGATGAGTACCTCTAAGCAGGGGCGGATGTGCGCCTGTCTGTGTGAATGTGGTCAGGAAGGGGGTCTTCAAGAGGCCCTGTCTGTGTAATGGGCAGGAGCTTCCTCCATGTTGCTCAGGGGACTACTCCTCTGTGCTCTTCTTGCCCAAGTCCTTCTTTACTGCAAATGGCCCATGTGGGCCACACTTACAGACCGCTGAGCTTGGTAACCCCTCCAAAGCCTGGTGGTCAGGGACAGAGACAGATACAGACATTTAGTGTATTCTACCCTGTCCCTAAGGAGCCCTGGTGGCACAGTGGTTAAGTACTCAGCTGCTAACGGAAAGGTCGGCAGCTGGAACCCACCAGCCACTCGGCGGGAGAAAGATGTGGCAGTCTGCTTCCATAAAGATTACAGCCTTGGAAACCTTATGGGACAGTTCTACTCTGTCCTACAGGGTCACTATGAGTCAGAATCAACTTGATGGCTGTGGGTTTTGGGTTTACCCTGTCTCTGCCCCTGATCTAATGATGCTCAGGGTCAGGCTAGGACATGATCCAGCAGGTGCTTCTCTTACCTTGTTGTGGGAATCCAGGCCTGGGGGGCCTCTGGTCCCTCTGGGAAACACGATCTCCGTCTCTGGGCTTTAACTTCCTCCAGAGGCCGTTCAATAGGAGGCAGAAGACAAACAGTGTGGGCTCTCCAGAGATATTCTTGCACCCTCTGGGAGCTTTTGAAAAGAAAATGGGGGGTAGAAAAATTGACAGGGTCTGTGAACGAGCATGAGAGGGGAACTGATGCATATTAAACACCTACTGTGTTCCAGACCCTGTGTAAAAAAAAACAAACCAAACCCATCGCCGTTGAGTCGATTCCGACTCATAGCGACCCTATAGGACAGAGTAGAACTGCCTCATAGAGTTTCCAAGGAGCACCTGGTGGATTCAAACTGCCAGCCTTCTGGTTAGAAGCCATAGCTCTTAACCATTACGCCACCAGGGTTTCCAGACCCTGTGTATACCACTTTAAATGCACTGACCTATTCCATCCTCTAATGGTCCCGTAAATGCTACCATTATCACCCCTATAGATGGGAAAATTGGGGGAAGGTAATTTTCCTAAGGCCACATGGTAAGATGACATTCAAACCCAGGTCTGTCTAGGCCTTAATTCTTTCCTTTGTAGATAAGTGCATGGGCTGGGGGAGGGCTCTGGCGAGGGTCAGAAAGCCCCACAGCCTCTGTAGCAGAGAGCAAACTCCTGTGGCTCAGAAGCTGCTGGGTTCTGAGCTCCTGTGTGGCTTCAGCGGAGGCCCTTCTCCTCTCTGAGCCTCTGTCTCCTCCTTGTGCAGTGACTCAAACGAGCCCAGAAGCTCCTCCTGAGACCAGGTTTGGAGGGCTCCTTGGGGAAGAGAAATAAAGCAGGGTGATGATGGGCTGGGGTGAGGGCCATGGCTGAGTTAAACTGTTGCTCCACCCCCCCCACCCCACAACTCATTGGCCCTAAGTTCATCTTTGGGCCATGAGGTACAAGCTGAGGGAAGAGCCATTGCTAGAGCCATTACTCACCACGGCAACACCTTGGCTGCAGCAACGCTCCTCGTACCCAGCTTCCCATGGAAAGGACTGGAAATTACACTCATTTTCCTGGAACAAAGAGACCAGCACACCAACCTTATCTGTTTCTTCCCACCTGTGCTCTACTCCCTACCTCCTCTTGGTTGCATAAGAATTTTTGCTACCCCTTGGAGCCAGGTGCAAAGACAAAAAAGGATGGAGCCAGAGAGGTAGAGGGCTCAGAAGGGAATCCAGAACACTTGTCATCAATCCTGCCTCCCCTGACTTGCTCTGGGGACAGGGAGTCAGGCATATAATAGTGGCAGGAAAAGTGAGGGCCGACAACCTACAGGCTGGTGGGGAGAAAAAAGGAGCTGGTCAGGGTCGAGAGGAAGCTGGGGTGGATTGCTGGACAGAGGAAATACAGACTGGGAAAAGAAAATTTACTTCTTTGATCATCTGCTCTGTATGAAGCACTTCCACATATGCTATCTCATGAAAGCTTCACAGTAACCCATCACCACCAGGCTCAGAGAGGTTAAGTGACTTGCCCAAGAACACAGAGCTTTTCAGGTGAGAGGGCCAGGATTCAAACACCAACCCTGTCTGACTCCAGAGCCTTCTCCACTGTACTATGGTGCCTCTCTCCTGACCAAGTGTTGGGAATTCTGAGTTTGAGAAATGGACCTCGATGCTAAATTGTCATGTGGATCTCTCTGGGCCTCAATCTACCCATCTGTAAAATGAGAATATTAGACTAAATGATTTTCCAGCGTCCTGCTTAGTGTTGCCTTTCTATACTTCAGAGGTGAGAGTTTGGCGGCAACCATCTCAAGTTGAGAGCCCCAGATGGCTTTGGTGACATCAGAGCATTTAGCCTGACCTTTGTTATCAGTAAACTAGAGTGGAGCCTTTTGGCCTCTCAGGACCTCATCACTACCACCTTCAGACACTTTGAGTCCTTCGGCTCTTGGTTCCAGCTACGCCACGAGGGTGGACATAAAGACACAGCCCAGCCTCAGGACCCCAGCAGGCGAGAAAACCCTGAACCATGTCTCTGTGACACAGTAACTCCTCTTTCTTTGCCCCTTCCCTCCCAGTCATAGACCTCAATTAGCAGCTTAGCACCAAAGTTCCCGGACACTTTCCTGCTGCTGGATACACTGAATGATGAGATGTTTCTGGAGCTGGGAGGAGGATGTGAACTTGTAAAAAATGTACCGAGAGAGATTTCCAGCTCCTGGGTGCTGCACTTTCTTCACGCTTTTAGGAAGGTGTCTGGTCCTGAAAGAACTCTTGCCTGAGTATAATTTTCTTATAATTACTCCCTTTCTCTAAGCTCACACTATCATGCAACTATTGAGGAATAACAAGAAGACACCGGGCGTTTGCCTCTCGTGCCTCCAGGTACCTACCTCTCCTTGCCTGCTGGGAGAGATGTGGTCCTTGTCCTATGGGGAATCCAAGCCTAATGAGGAAGGCATGGCTCCAGATGGGGAGCAGTACCCAGCCTGACATGATATTGTGGCGACCCCTCTAGGGAATTATTGGGCTGGTGAGGGAGACCCTCTCCTCATTTCAGGAAGACGCCTAATCTGAAGGAGTTAGGGAAACTGGAAAAAAAAAAAAAAAAAAAAACCCCATTACCATCAAGTCAATTCAAACTCATGGCAAACCTGTGTTACAGAGTAGAACTGAGCTCCATAGGATTTTCATGGCTGTAAACTTTATGGAAGTAGATCACCAGGCCTTTCTTCCACTGTACTGCTGAGAGGGTTCGAACCACCAACGTTTAGGTTAGTAGCTGACAGCAAACCATTTGCGCCACCCTCTAAAGGGGGAGCTATAAAGTTCAGAAGCAGAAAGATGACTGAAAACAAGTATGCAACTGGCTGCTGGAGGGAAGAGGATGGTCCCTGCCCTCAGGTGGCCTTCTCTTGGAGAGAGGTGAGTCAAACTCCTTAGTCTCAGCAAATGAGAAAGGCCCAAGCCCATTCCCGTCGAGTTGATTCTAACTCATAGCAACACTATGAGACAGAGTAGAATGGCTCCATAGGGTTTCCAAGGAGCGGCTGGTGGATTCCAACTGCTGACATTTGGTAAGCATCCTAGATCTTAACCATTGTGCTGCCAGGGCCCAGCAATAAAGGAGATCAGAGTTGGTATGTGTGTGTTCTTGTGTGTGAGCAAACCCACCTCCAGGACAGGAGCCCTTTACTTTCTAAATTTGTTCAACAGAGACTGTAACAAGGAACCTTGAGAAAAGGCTTCTCTAGTCCCATACTTTGTCATTTTGGGCAGAAAAGCTCAAATTATGAACAAACATGTCAGTTCCGTGTCTCACTCTTGGTTGAGTTATGAAAGAATGGACTGGAAGCCCTGAGCACACACCTAGTCCTAGTCTTGACACAGTTACGTATGACTTCCGAAGAGTCTTCCACCCTCTCCGGGCCTTAGTTTTCTTCTCATCTGTTAAATGATGGATTGGATATAGAAAATCTCTCAAGTCTTTTCTAGGCTTTGCCAGTCTTTTTTTCTCCTCCCTGGCCCTGAAATTCTTCTCAACCAATACTTCCTCTTCTTCCTGGGGACATGAGATTTTCATGGTCTTAAAGAGCTTGGGCACCAACAAGGATCACCCATATTAGATCCAGACCAATTACAGTCATATCTTTTCCATCTGTCAGCTGTCAAGTGTTGTGCATACATGCGGCAAGCACCGTATTTAGAGATGTGGCTGACACAGCCAAAGTACAAGATTTAAATCCTGGCTCCAAGCAGCTTGTACAAGCCACAGTATACATACAACAAGATCAGGGCTAAGGGAACTTACCTCACTCCAACCTAGTCCAACCTTCTTGCTTTATAGATTGGGTAATTGTAGTTCAGAGAAGGGAAGGGACTTCACCAGAGCCAATGAACTGAGCTGGTCTACTTAAGTTGATGAAGTCAGAGCTCTTTCCTCAACACCATATGAATTAGGCATCAAATTGAGAGATGCTCGAGGGGCCACTGGAGGTAGGTTAAATTAGTCAATTACCTCTAGCCTTTCCACAACTTGTGGGGAGCAGCTAAAGCTGTAAAATAAAAGAAGGTAACTCAGTGCAAACAAATTAGCACTAAATGGAACTAACTCCCACACTCCATACACCCATTACTATGTTTCCCCCGGAGACACCTCCTCTCAGAGGCACCCCTAACTCTGATGCTGTTCTTAATGTTCACTCCCTGGATGCGTGGCTCAGGGCTGCTATTTATGCTTGTTTTTCCTAAGCTTCCCTGCATATTAGGCACAGGGTGTCATGGAGAGGAACTGGGAATCTGGAGATGAAAAAGAACAACAGTTCATTTACTCACATGGCTCTTTTTTCTTCCCCTTTGGTGCTCTATTCCATAGGGTGACAAAGTTCCTTACAGAAACAACTGGTCACCATGGCCTTAAGATTTACCCTAGAAATCTTAAGAGCATTAGAATTGGCCTCAGGGGGTCCCACTTTTCTCTCCACTCATGGTTTTAGAGCAAGGCAGGAGTTTGAACCCCAGTAATCTCAAGTTCAGGAGTCCCGAGGTGGTGCAAACGGTTAATGCATTTGCTGCTAACTGAAAGGTTGAAAGTTTGAGTCCACCTGGAGGCACTACAAAAGAAAGACCTGGTGATTCACTTGCCAAAAATCACCCATTGAAAACCCTATGAAGCACACACAGTTCTACTGGTACACATGGGGTTGCCATGAGTTGGAATTGGCTTGAATGCAACTGGTGGAATCTCAGGTTCAAGTGGCCTTTGTCTTCTTGGATTTCTGATTAGGTGTCCAGAGTCTCATTGTCAAACTGAGAAGAGTGAGGCACAAAAAGAAGACAGAAGAGAATACAACATTCATTGAGTCCTCATCATGCTTTGATGTTTTGCATTTATTATTTCACTTAATCCTCACAAGAGTTCTATGCAGAAGAAATTGTTATTATCATACTAGTTTTACAGATGTGGAAGCAGAGGTCTAGAGATTAAATGCTTGGCCCACTTCAAAATCAGTGGCAGGACCATAGACTTGGGGTTCATCTATGACAATTGGCACAACCTAGTTCATAAAGATAAAGTTCTACATCCTATGTTGATGAGTAGCATCTGGGTCTTAAAAGCTTGCAAGCAGCCATCTAAGATACATCTATTGGTTTCTTACCATCCAGAGCAAAGGATAATGAAGAAAACCAAAGACTCAAGGGAGTAATTAGTCCAAAGGACTAATGGACCACATGAACCACCGCCTACATGACACCGAGACCAGAAGAACTAGATGGTGCCCAGCTACTGCTACCTACTGCTCTGACTGGGATCACAACAGTGGGTCCTGGACAGAATGGGAAAAAAAAAAATTATGGAACAAAAAATCTAATTCAAAAGAAGACCAGACTTACTGGTCTGACAGAGACTTGAGGAACCCCCATGACTATGGTCCTAAAACACCCTTCTGAACTGGAACTGAAGCCATTCCCAGAGACCACCTTTTAGCCAAACCATAAACAGGCCCATAAAACAAACAATAACACCCAAGAGGATCATGCTCCTTAGAACAGTCAATTACATGAGATCAAAACAGTAACATTTTCCCAAAAGTGAAGATGAGAAGGCAGAAGGGATAGAAAATCAGGATGACAGGAAATGGGGAACCTAGGATGGAAATGGGGAGAGTGCTGACACATTGTGGAGAATGAAACCAATGTTATGGAACACTTTATGTACAAACTGTCGAATGGGAAACTAATTTGTTCTGTAAACTTTCACCTAATGCACCAAAAAATTTAAAAAAAATAATAACATAGTTTTTAAACTTTTGAACCTTGGTTGGGGGCTATAAGTGGCAGGTCCAGGGATAGGAACAGAATGGGCCTAAAAAAATCCGTCATTGAGTCATTTAAAATTTCCCATCTTTTCTAATCTGCAGCCCCTGTCTTGGTTGAAGCAGGTGAAATACCATATTCCCTCTCTGAGTAAGCTCCCCCTTCTCCCTTCTCTGGAAATTGGAGCTGGGGTGGGGTTTCTACCTCCTTATCCTTGCCCTGCAGATTTCATATTTGCCTCTTGAGGAAGTTTTTGTCACATTAACTGGCTTTGTAAAATTGGAAATGTTCGAACAACCCGCTCTGCTCCACAAGGGTCGTTTGGTGGCTCCCTAGAATAGTAAATCTGCAGGAGTGGAGCCATCCTGCTGGGACCAACTTTATTCACCCAGTAGCTCCTGCTGACTCCATCCCCCTCCCCCCACTTCTCACCTCTACCTGTATGCAGGGGTTATGTGAGTAACAACGGTGTATAGGCGAAGAGCCCTGCAAAATTCCCAGAGGAAAACACTTCCTTGTGAATGTTGAAAATGCGATAGAACTGTCAAAATTACTTGAAACGAATGGCGTCACTTGTGAAACACTAGTCATTGTTCTGTTTGTTCTGCAGCAGTATAAATATTACTAAAATTTCATCAAGACAGGAAACAAGAGTAATGGAAGGTTGAGTAAGAGTCACCAGAATCCTGTGGTAAAAAGAAACATTCAGGGATGAGTTTACAGGAATGATTCAGCACCACGGACAGCAGCGGATTAGTTACCCACTTCCTCTCTTTGCTCCTGTTCAATGATGCTGTGCCTATGGCTAGGGTCAGGCCTTGGAACTGGCAGGCTTCCTTCTCCTGACCTGTTTATCTGGCCCCTGCCTTCCCTTTGCCCCAGCTTGGACATCTCTCGGGGCTGTGAACAGCTGGCACTGCCCTGGCACATTTACAGAGTGAACGTGCTGCTTTTAAGGCTTGGGCTTCCGACACAGAGGGCATCTGGGCTGCTCAGTCCTCCTCCCCACAGGGTAGGTGACCTTCCTCTTTGATGGAGGAGCAGGTGGGTTGGCTTGGCTCTAGCAAGGGTTTTTGCTGTGACAGGTGGCCTGGAGCGATTGAGCAGGAACCCTCTCCCTTCCCCCACATCCAGGTAACTCTGGCTGCTGGGTAGAAGGAGGAAAATTAAAACTAAGGTTTATTATGAAATTAGGGCCATAAAACCACAAGCTACAGCAACACAACAGCTATAGCCATAAACCTAGAGCACATTCAATTGTAGAATACGTACTTGTACACATTAAGTAGGAACATTTATGTACAGGTAACAGAGAATAACTCCTGATCTTGTGTTCGTGGCAATAACCAGCCCTTTATGGAGATTTTGTGGCTGCTTAATTATGGTGGATGGACCAAGAGGTCTGGAATGTGGAATGTCAGTGTACATAAAATTGATCTGGCTGAGGTTGAATTTTCTTACCAAGGAAGAAAAGTGTGGTCAAAGTCAATTTGTCCATGCTTCTACTTCCAAAAAGGATGAGCCCCATGTCCAGATCAGATTGTCAATGCTTACTCTGGGATTTAGGAAGCAGGATGTTTTGAAGTATTCCTTGGGTTTTCCTTCCTCATCCCCCAAAAAGCTTCATTCAGTGAGTCCCAGTCACTGGCAGCATTAAGAACTCAGTTCCTTTAGTTTAGGCTCCTCATCTTCCAAGGGCTTCTAGGGCTTCCCCTGAGCTGTCCAGGTCCTGGGGGAAGAGGTGGATTTAGGGATTAAGGCTTCTGCTGCTCCCTAAATCCTGGAAAAGGCAAAGAGGTACAGATGACAGCTATCTAGAAACCCTCCCTGACAACTAATGATACATTTTAATTGCTAAATTCAACAAACATTAACCCAACATACTTTTGTTGAACACCTATGGTTTTGGGCACAGGGATGAATTAGACACAGTTCCTTCCCTCAAAGTTTTTCCAGTCTGACAGGGGAGTTGGAAAAGTAACAAGTAAATTACAATATAATAGACTCTGAAAGACTCGTTGCTGTCAAGTCAATTCTGCCTCATAGACACCGTCTTAGTTTTCTAGCGCTGCTATAATAGAAATGCTACAAATGGATAGCTTTAACAAGTGAAAATTTATTCTCTCATAGCCTAGGAGGCTAGAGGTTTGAGTTCAGGGTGCCAGCTCCAGGGGAAGGATTTCTCTCTCTGTCGGCTCTGGGGGAAGGTCCTTGTCATCAATCTTCCCCTAGGTCTAGGAGTTTCTCAGCACAGGGACCCCAGGTCCAAAGGACACATTCCTCTTCCAGCTCTTCTTCCTTGGTGGTAGGGTATCCCTCTCCTCTGTTTGCTTCTCTCTCCTTTTATCTCTTGTAAGATAAAAAGCGATGCAGGCCACACCCCAGGGAAACTCCCTTTACATTGGATCAAGGCTGTGATCTGAGTAAGGGTGTTGCATCCCACCCTAATCCTCTTTAACATAACCTAATCTAGCCTCATTAACCACAGGCAGAGATTAGGATTTACAACATACAGGATAATTATATCAGATCACAAAATGAAGGACAATCACACAATGCTGGAAATCATGACCTAACAAAGTTGACACATATTTTGGGGGACACAATTCAATCCATGACAGTGACCCTATAGGGTAGAGCAGAACTGCCTCATAGGGTTTCCAAGGCTGTAATCTTTATGGAAGCAGACTGCCACATCTTTCTCCTGCAGTTCAAACTGCTGACCGTTTGGTTAGCAGCTGAGCGCTTTAATCACTGTGCCACCATGGCTTTTCATATATATAATAGACTAGATATAACAATTGAACTATTTTCATATCAATTTATCTGGGGGAAAATTAATGCATTAATTAAAAAAAACCACACCAAACCTATTGCCATTGAGTCGATTGTAATCCTGTACATGTAGAGTAAAATTGCAGTCCGCAGGGTTTTCCAGGCTGTGACTTTTCAGAAGCAGATTGCCAGGCCTTTCTTCTGAGCTATCTCTGGATAGGTTTGAACCTCCAACCTTTTTGTTAGTAGTTAAGCTCTTAACTGTTTGTGCCACCCAGGGACTTCAGTTAATGTATTCACTGCGGTTAAAATACTTATGAGACTGAGGTGTGCTCCCCTCTCCCAAAGGGGCTTAGCAGAGATGATTAGGGTATACTGAGGCTTCTTTTGTGAAGGCAGAATGTCTGGGATTTGATGTTGGAGGGTAAGGTAAGCCCCCACCCATGCCTCAACCTGAGAAGCCTACGTCCCCATCTCCATCCCCACTCCTAACTTCCTGAACCCAAGGCAAACTCCTTTCTGCAATTGCACTGATCATTCCTTGCTCAGTTTCCAGGTGCCTTCTGGGAAGTGAGCAGTGCTGCCCTTAACCACGGTGCTCCCTTTAACCACAGGTTTAGTGTCCCCCTTTATCGTAGTGATCTGATAACATATAATGGAGGGTTGACAGCAGTGTTATTTTACCTGTGATTTGGGATTATCAGTGACTTCCATCCATGCCACTGTGTTCCTTTATCCAGTTAATTGAGAGCTAGCCATTTATACAAGGAACAAAAGTAGCCTGGGAAGCAGTGACGTCACTAGGGCTGGTGTCACTCAGTGAGCTAACTCATGTCACCCTCGTGGACCTCCTCCCATACCAGACCATACAGAATCCTCAGTAAAGTTTATTATCAAGTTTAATCGTAGATTAATATGTGATAAATATTGCTGTAATTTTCTTAAAGGTAATATTTCTTAGATTATATGAATACGAACAACAAAATTGTTTTTGTAAAATCTTTCAACATTGAATTACAACATTGTTAGTTCCAACATTATTAGTAACTGAAGCCTTTTTTGATTTTTCGCCTTCTTTTCCTTTAATTTCGAGCGCTGGTGGCACAGTGGTTAAGAACTTGGATGCTAACCAAAAGGTTGGCAGTTTGAATCCACCAGCCACTCTTTGGAAACCCTATGGGGCACTTCTACTCTGTCTTATAGGGTTGCCAGAGTAGGAATGGACTTGATGGCAATGTATTTGGTTTGATGTGGTTCCTTTAATTACTACTTCATTCTTTAAAAAGTTATTGGTATAGATTCACAAATACTAATTACCACAGTACTATAGCTAAAACACCAGAAAATTTGACAAAATCAGCGACTATAAAAACACGGCAGCAACAGAAACAACAGCATGTGCTTGTAGCACATGTGGAAGAAACCACGTGATTTGAAGTCTCGTTGTAATTGCGTAATAACGACAGCTCTGACTGGAGCACATTAGAAGGTTCAAAAAGTATATTAGCAGAGAGTTTTAGCCTCGTAGGTATATTGATATATGTAAGCTGGGCTTATGAAAAATGTGTTTGTTGTTATAACTAACTGCAGGGATATTTTTGTGAAAAATAATAAATTTCTGCTGAAACACTGCACGAAAATTTTATAGACAGTCATTTTGATGTCACCCCCTCTGACAGTGTCATCCATGACAGTGGTCTGCATCCCCCTAGTGATGCCATTACTCTGTGACAATCTCTTGCAGTCTTTCTGGAGGAGGGAGTGTCTGATATGAGGTTTTGAAAGATGTAGACATAGGCAATTAGCTTGGTGTCACCCGGAAGGATGTTGTAGGGGGTGGGGGCTGGTGTGGAACATGTAGCTGACATTCCCTCTGACTTCTCTCTCATGTTTACTCTGGGGAGATCCCTGGTCAGGTTTGTGCCACAGAGGGCCCTGGTCATCCTTCTACATTCAGAAAGGACTGCAATCCAACACTCTCTGGAAGACTTGTTTCAGGGATCTGTACTGCCAGGAATAATCCTCATATGTTCACAGAACTTCATAATTTATGAGGCTTTCCATTTGGGCTTACAAAAACCCTGGTGTGTGGACCTGTTGGGGAGGGGTTGTTAAAGTATTTAATAGACAAGAACCTTGGACTTTGGAGAGATTGACTTACCCAGGGTCATCCTTAGGTGGCAGAGCTGGAATCAGAACTCAAGTCTCCTGACTCCAAGGGAGGACCTTTTGCCTCTACCAGACTTGAAGGTACCTGGGCGGTGCAAATGGCTGCTAACCTAAAGGTTGGTGGTTTGAACCCACCCAGTGGTGCCATGGAAGAAAGGTATGGTGATCTGCTTCTGTAAAGATTACAGGTAAGAACCCCCTATGGAGCAGTTCTACTCTGTAACACATAGGGTCGCCATGAGTCAGAATCAACTTGACCAAAATGGGTTTGGTTTTTGTTTTGTTTTATTTTAACCTGAATTACCATTGCTGCATGCAGCTCTCGTTTCTTCTTTCTTGGTCTTATGTATTAACTCATAAAACTCATAACAACTCCATGAAGTAGGTATTATTACAGGGAAATTGAGGCACAGAGAAGTTAACTAACTTACCCAAAGTCCTAGTGCTGGAAAATGGCAGCCAGACAATCTGGCTCCAAAGTCTGTACTCTTAACCACTGTACCACGCTGTTTCTTCGGTGGGAAGAACACTGGAGACTTAGGTTTGAGTCTTCATTCTGCCATTTCCTTGCAATGTGACCTCGACTGAGTCACTTCACCCCTCTGGGACTCAATTTCCTCCTTGAACAAATAACAATAACAGTAACTCACATTTATACGGTGCTTTGCAGTTTTCAAAGTGTTTTGTGAGGCTTCACCTCATTTGTTCCTCACGACTCTTTGGTGAAGAAGATGACAACCTTGATTTTACACATGAGGAAACTCGGAGCTTTAGGGTCTGGCCAAGGTCACACAGCTAGTATATGCTGGAGTCAGGCCTGGAACCCAGGCCTTTGTGGTTTGCTGGACTCAGAATACGCGGGTCGTGGACTAAATGTTCTCTGAAAGTTCGGCCAGCCTGGCTCCTCTTTGTGCTGGGAAATTAAGCATCTGGGGTAATAGTGAGCCCTTAGTGCGGGACATCCATCCAAGCTTGTGTTATGGACAGTATCTCCTCTGCGTGGGCGTATGGACCTGCCCTCTGCAAACCCTCACCTCTCCTCAAGGCTCAGTGGGGAGAGAACAGCCCCCCAGTAGACGCTGGCTTTAGAAAATAGCCATGAGCCCACCTCCCAACCTTCTCTTTCTCAGCCCCGTCTCCCTTGCCCTTTAATCCCCTTCAGATAGCAACCCCAGAGATGGCCCCAAGTGTCTCCGAGATAGGGTTCTGCCCCCAGAGAGGCAAAGGGAAAAAGGGCAAAAATATAAAATAAAGATGATGCATATCTAAAGATGATGTGTATCTTCCAACTCCCTCATCTCCCCGTGTAAATTACCCTATTATTCTGCTCCCTTAGGACTCCTGATCGCCCTTATTTCTTCTTTTGAGCTAAAGTCATTCATGCAGTAAATTAGTTCTTTGCTTCGAAATAGCTCTGATTGCAGCAGTCGTTGCCACCAGCAGCAGCAACACCACTTCCCCCGGACAGTTTCCAAAAAAATAAGGAGAAAAGAAAGAAAGAAAAAGCTTCAGCAACTCTCCCTTCCTCCTACTCTATCCACATGTATAGAGAGACGTGGGGTGCCCATTTCCTGGGAAATGATTTCTTCGAAAGGCAAGTCCATGCTGAGAGGGAGTGCAGATATAGACCTAACCTAGAAATAATTCAGGTTGGGGCAGGGAGGAGCACTAGACTAGTCCCTAAGGCCATGGGCCGGCAGCCTGGAAACTTCCACTATGCTCTCTCCCTCTTAGAAACCAAGGACTACTGGGGAAGCAATATGACACAGAGGTTAACCTAGGTTTTGATGTCAGACACTGACACCCTGGGGTCTGCCACTTTTTAGCTGCGTGACCTTGGGCAAGTGTCTTAACCATCCTGAATCTTGGTTTCCTATACATACCTTACTCTAGACTCACATATCTAGCTGCCTACTCAACGTCTCCTCTTAGACATCTAGTAAGCAAATCAAGTTTAACACGTTCCCAAAACAAAGTCTTGATGCTCCCCTTCTAAGCGTGCTCCTCCCACAGTCTTCCCCATCTTTTCCCCATTTTTGCTCTGCTTCAAATCCTTGGTGTCATCTGTGACTCCACCCCGTCTCTCACATGCTAGGTCCATTCTTTCAGTCAATCCTATTAGCTTTATCTACAAAATATATTCAGAATTTTCCCACTTCTTATCACCTCCACAGCTACATCCTGAGTCAAGCTGCCATCACCTATCACCTGATAATTTCAATGACCTCCTAAATGGTTTCCTTGCTTCTGTCATTGCCCATCCAAAGGGATTCTTTTAAAAACATAAGTCAGATCTCATCTCGCCTCTTCAAAAGCTTCCAGTGGCTTTCCGCCTTAGAGACGCAAAGGCCCTACACAATCTGCACCCCTCCCCTAATATAGCTTTGGTGGTTGTGAATTCATTTTGCAGGTACTACCTCCAAATAGTTGCTTTCATATAATTCTGGTCTCCCGTAACATTGTAGGATAAGGTATAAAGGTATGTGTGTGTGTGTGTGTGTGTGTGTGTGTGTGTGTGTGTGTGTGTGCATGTATTGAGGAGCTTGAGATGGAACGGGGAGGAGTGATATGCTACTCATTTGCCAGTGAGAATCCCATCAATTCTTCAATATCTCCTATGGTGACAGGGGTGCACCAAAGCCTTCTCTCAACTCTCAACTGTCTCTTTTCCACTCCTAATGATACCCTCTCCTTCTTTATCACCCTATGGCTTTGGGTCTTAAACTTTAGCTTGGGAGAGTCATAGAAGAAACCCTAACCCTCTCCATCTCACCAATAATGATAAAACCCAACTGTGTTATCATGATACAACTCAGAATGAATCTGAGAGTTAGCCAAATTTATGGAGGTTGAGGGCCTCTTTGGTAACTGGTTTGGAGGATGAGGGATAAATAGACTTTAGACCCCACAAAATAACCAAGTTTGTTTCATTTTTCAGCCAGGTGTCAACTCTTGGTGTCCAATCATGCAACACCTTGGAAATGTGTCATCAGTTGCTAGGAAACTTACCCTTGGGAACATGAGTCATACTTTAAGCTGTGCGTCTGTGTGTGTGTGAGAGAGAGGAAGAGACAAGGAGAAATGGAAAGACACTCAGTATGTCTGATGGGGTGCTCTGTAGAAGGGAAGCAGAGAACCCACTTTAAGATCTTTCCCTTTCGCCTGCTTGTACTTCTCCACGCTATTCACTTTACTTTGGTCATCCTTCCCATAGCTTGCACCTCCTACATCAGCAATCCCCTAGAAAACTGGAGCAGCAGGTGCCGTCTTCCTGGGGCTTCAGCTCCACCCCTTATTCCCTGGCTCTCTGGTGCACCTCACCCTCGGTTCCTGTGGGCCCAAGTGTGTGAAGGCAGCTACTCCTCCACCTGCCCAATGAGCTGTGGAGCACTGTGACCTCCTGCTAACACCTGAGGGTGACGTTGCCCAGCTACAGTTGCTGGGGGAAGCTCAAGTTAGAATTTCTTCACATTAGGGCGTGTAAAGTCTCAATCACCACAGTGAATTAATGTCACTTTTCCCTGGCTAAATTTGAAACCCATGTAAGTGAGTGTCTGCTCCCAGGATGATTGAAGTTACAGCATTCCTACTTGGATGCTGTCAATCACTCCTCTTTTGGTCTCTGCTGAATGTGCTTAGCCTGTACAGCCCAAGTGGGAGTCATGGGGAAATACAGAGAAACTATTGGCAGCCCTCTGAGAATCCCTTATCAGATGGAGGATATGTCCAGAGGAACCTTCTGGTCTAATGGTGGAGATAGTCCCCATCCTGAGGGAGCTTCCAGGCTTATGGGAGAGACATGGCCCCTGCCCTAAGGAGGCTCCTAGTGTGATGGGAGAGACCTAACCCCAGACTAAAGTAAGCCCTAGTCTGACTAACGTGTGCCTGGCCCAAGCCGTGATATTTTCAATCGCCCTATATGCATGCGAAAGCTGGACAATGAAAAAAGAAGACAGAAGAATTGTTGCACTTGAACTGTGGTGCTGGCGAAGAATATTGAATATACCATGGACTGTCAGAAGAATGAACAAATCACTCTTAGAAGAAATACAACTGGAATGTTCTTTAGAAGTGAGGATGGCAAGGTTTTGTCTTGCTTACTTTGGATATGTCATCAGGAAAGACCAATCCCTAGAAAACGACATCATGTTTGGTAAAGCAGAGGCTCAGCAAAAATGAGGAAAACCCGCAATGAACTGGTTTGACACAATAGCTTCAACAATGGGCTCAGACATATCTATGGTCATGGAGATGGTGCTAGACCAGGCAACTTTCGTTCTGATATACGTAAGGTTGTCATGAGATGGTGGTGACTTGAAGGCCACCAACAATAACAACAAAGTCTGATGGGGGAGAGCCAGTTCCTGCCCTGAGGTAACTTCTGGTCCAATGGAGGAGTCACCTGCTATTAAGGCATGGAGAACATGATGGAACCATTCTGTCCCCCGAATGTCTTATTAGATAGGGGTGATCAGGCTGGCTGGGGGTGACTGCTGACAGGAGAACCTGTGGGACACATGCCGACTGACTTTCTTACACACAAGGGCTACAGAACCCTAGCTGAACCCTCATTGCCCCTGGGCTATTCTGACCACCCTTCCTGCCCTCACCCCAGGGCTGTTCTGAGAATTTTCCACTTTTGTCCAGCCCTCAGCCTCCTCTCCTTCCCATAGATGTTTACTATGAAAAATTTTAAACACACAGAAAAATTGAAAGAATTGTTTAAGTACTCATATACCCAGCATCTAGATTCTACAACTGTCAACATTTTGCTATATGCACTTTATCAAATATCTAGCAGTATATCCATCCTTCAATCCATTTTATTTTTTTATATTTCAAACTAAGCTGCAAACATCATTATACTTCACCTCTAAATACTTCAGCACGTGTATCATTAAACAGAGTTCAATATTTGCTTGTAATTCTGTCTGTGTTAGGAGGGGGACAGTTTCAATTTACATCAATGAAATAGTGAAGCGCACAAATCTTAAGCATAGCCTTTGAGTAGATTGAACAAATGTTTATGCATGTGTAACCCAAATCCTTATCAAGATATGCGACATTTCCGTCACCCAGAAACTCTGCTCACGCCCGTTTCCAGTCAATCATTGCCCTCATCCTGCAGAGGCAACCACACTTCTCTTTTCTCAAAGCCATAGATTAGTTTTGCCCCTCTAGAATTTTTCATAAATGTAGTCATACAGTATGTATATTTTTGAGATTCATCCATGTTGTTGCATGTGTCAGTACTTTGTTCCTTTTTATCACTGAGCAGTAGCCACAATTTGTTTATCCATTCTTCTGTTTATGGACAGTTTGTTTTGAGTTCAGGGCTACCGTGAATAAAGCTGTTATGAGTATTCTTTTACAAGTCTTTTGGTGGGCATATTTTTTTCATTTCTTTTGCGTAAGTACCTAGAAGTGGAATTTCTGGGTCATAAAAGTAGGTATTCATTGTGTTTTATAAGAAACTGCCAGGCCGGTTTTCCAAATGACTGCTCTACTTTACATTCCGACCATCAGCGTATGAGAATTCGGGCTGCTCCACTTTCTCATCAACATTTGATGTTGTCAGACTTTTACTTTATCGATTCTGGTGGGTATGTAGTGGTATCTTACTATTGTGGATTTAATTTGCATTTCCCTGAGGACTAACGCATTTCAACACCCTTTCTTGTGCTTATTGGCTATTTGTAAACCTTCTTTTTGTGGTCATTTGTTTTCATCTATTTTGAGTAAATACATAAAAGTGGCATATTTCGGTCAGTCCAGCAATAAATGTATACATTTAGTATACTTACCCTATTGTGAAGTGTCTGTTCAAATCTCCCCCCGGCCGCTTTTTTTATTTGGATTGCATTTTTATTATTGTATTGTAGGAGTTCTTTATATATTCTTGATACAAGTCCTTTGATGGATATATGTTTTGCATATGTTTTCTTCTCGTCTTTGACTTGTCAGTTATTTTTGTTAACTACGTTTTTGATGAGTAGAAGTTTTTAATTTTCATGAAGTCTAAATTATCATTTTTAAAAATAATTATTGTTTTCTGCCTCCTGTCTAAGAAGCTTTTGCCTAGTCCCAGTTCATGAAGATATTCCCCTCTGTTTTTTAAAGACGCTTTTAGTTTTAGTTTTTATGTTTAGGTCTATGATTCATTTTGAATTCAGTTTTGTGTATTGTGTGAAGTAAGGTTGAGGCTCATGTTTTCACAGTTGTTTCAGCCATACTTGTTGATAAGTCTTCCCTTTACCCATAAGATTACTTTGGTTTCTTAACTGAAAATCGAATGACCACAAAGTGTGGGTCTATTTCTGTCCCATTGAGTCACATGTCTGTTTATGCTACCATCCTGTCTTGGTGTTATGGATTTTGTGTCCCCCAAAAAGATATGTTGAAGTTCTACCACTGCTCTCGGTAAACGAGACCTTGTTGGGAAACAGGAGTAGAACAGGATGGAGTAAGATAGACCCTAATCCCATCTGAGTGATATCTTATAAAACAGAACAGACACAGATAAACACAGATGAAGAATGGCCACATGATGACAGAGGTAGACGCTGCTGCAAGTCAAGGAGAACTGAATCTCAGTCAGTCTGACTTCAGAGTGCATGTCTGTAACCATCACATTTCACTGCCTCTGCCACCCCAAGGCCCCAACTTGAAAGAACCGCCTTTAGAAGTCACGAGGCCCAACCTACTTGATGGGAAAGCCGTTCCTGAAGATCTCTGACAGAGGATCTTCCTAGTCCAGTTGAATGTTTCCAGATGTGGGGAGCTCACTCCCTCCTGGGGCAGCCCATCTGTGGCTGGACAGCACTGACTGCTGGACAACTCTTTTTTCTAATGAGCCCAAGAAGTCACCCTACCTCAGTCCCCAGCAGATCCCCTCCAGAGCTGTCTATATCTTCCTTCTGCTGGACAGACTGTTTTCTCCCCCAGCTTTGCCTGGAGGAAGATTGAGTCAAATCTCCTGGGACAGACAGGGGCCTGGCCACCTGGTTGTGCTGTGGGGATAGGTGGGGGGCAGGAGAGGGGAGTTGCTGGCATCCCCAGGCAGAGATGTACAAATAAATGTTCTGGGTCTTTCATCTTAAGTGGTTTCTCATCTGTTTGGCTGAACGATTGCCTGGAGCCACCCCTGTTTAATATTCATATGGATTCTGGGCTGGGCTATTGCAGGAGTAAATCACCAGTACCTTCACCCCCACCCCCACCAATCCTCAGTCCCCCAGGACAAGTAGCTCCCTGGTCTCCATGGCAACAGGGCCATCTGTTTCTCAAGGCATCCCAGGCCAGGAAAAGTTCATTCTGTCCCGGAGCTGCTAAGTTATGGCAAGTGCAGGGAGAAGGGGGAAGAGGAGGAGAAGGACTTTGTAGTCCTTCTGATCCTACTGTCATTTAGAAGAAGGCAGCTAGTCAGAGCTGCAAGGACCCTCTGGGGTCTGCTGGCCCAACACCCTCATTTTACATATGAGAAGCTGTGTTCAGAGAGGAAAAATGGGAGTCACACAACACAGTAGCAGCAGAGCTGGGTCTAGCAGGCAACTGATCAACATTTGTTGAATGAATGAATCATGGAATCTTAAGAGTTAGAAGCAGACAATGGATTATGCCAAAACTCCCATCTAGTGCAGGAACGTGCCCAGAAATTATACTCTGCAACAGATGGTCATCCAAACTCTGCTTGGATACTTCTAGTGACAAGGAGATCATTATTTTAACAGCTTCTGATTCTAGACACCTTTGAATATAGAAAATCCTTCTACATACTGAGTGGAAGCCTGCCTTCCTGTGAATTTACCCATAGGTGCTGGTTCTGTCTTTTAGAGCCACAAATAATCAAGCTTTTCATGTATATTGTCTTGTTGGACTAGTCTGAAAGGAAGACTAACATGAGATGGTCCCCCATCTTACAGAAGTCTGGAGAGGTGAAGGAATTGACCAGAGACCCAGAGCTAGGTTATCAGCCTAGCTGTCCTGGCCCTTGGTGGGTGCTTCCCGTTCTCCTCCCACCAATCATGTTCTGAGGGGCTGGCTCAGCCCATTTCTGGCTCTGTGCCATCTGTGAAGTTGGTTCCTGAGCTGCCCCCTTTTCTGTCCCCACTCATGAACCTATTGTCTCTGTAAAGCAAGAAAGCAGCTCCCCAGCCCAGCTTCAGGTCCAGGTCTTGTGGTGGGTGAAGATGGTTCCTGGATGACATCTCCCCAGCTCGGCTCCTTCATCACAGGCTGGAACTGTGCCTATGATCCTGGATTGTGTGATGGCTGGAGAAATGATCTTCCCACTGGTAAGGACTCTGCTCTACCATTTTTGTGGGGCTACTGAACTCCCCCAAGTAGTCTCTGGGTGGTGAGAACAGTTAACACAGTTGACTGCTAACTGAAAGTTTAGTGTTTCGAGTCCACTCAGAGGCACCTGGGAAGAAGGGCCTAGTAATCCACTTCCACTGAAAACCCTACAGAGCACAGTTCTACTCTGAGATACATGGGGTCACCAGGAGTCAGAATTGACTCAGCAGCAACTGGTTTGTTTTTTAAGCTCCCTCAGACATTTCCCCTCTCCCTCTTCAATGCCCTTCAGTGCCTTGAATTTCCTGTAAGACGTCCCAAGTAGGGGAGGGTTTGTGGGTGTAGACTGGGGGCAGAGTGCTAGAAGTGTTACCTTGGAGGACAGGACAGAGGAATAAGCAGTGGTCAGGGCAGGAGGCCGAGTGTTGCATTTGGGAGACCATTCTGCTTCTTTCCCTTCCACCCAACTTAAACTCCGCCCCTTACTCCCCTAGGAGCCTAGAACAGTGTTGCTCCACTCAATAGACCACCTTCCTAGCCCTCTAAATGAGCTGACTGCCATTGGATGGATGGATACCTGGGTTCCTCTGGCTAAACTGGGAGCTTGCTTTTTACCATAGGGGACAGTGATTTAGCCAATCAGTGCAGGCATGTAAATGAGAGAATCATGAGTAGCCTTTTCCCTGTTCACTCATGGGTGGAGTTTTAACCTTGGCTCTCTGACTGGCCCACCAGAAGCTTGAACTTGAGAGTTAAGGCTCAACTATCCTCTTTAATGGCCCAGTGGACAGGGGAGAGAACAAAAGAGTTGATAATCAGGAGGAAAAAAAACCTACGTACTTTTAGTTCACTTTGGAATGCATTATGTCAAGATTTTGCATTGTTTGAGTTCAAATAAGACAATTAGATGACTTTTGCTGAGTCAGATGGCATAGGGCATGGGAGAGGATGTGAGAAGACCTGGATGGCCACTGTCGCAGCCTCTCTGCTCCCCCAGTTACATTCCCACGTTATACCGTGTCTCCCTCTTTTCAATTGCTCTCAGATCCCTCTCTGTTGCCACCCCCCACCTCAGATGGTGTTGACCGAGACCCTGCCAGCCTTTAGGACAAGGCTGCCGGGGGTGCCCAGAGCAAGGTTCTGTGCACACAGACCAGACATGAAGATGGATTGTTCCCTGCAATAAATATCGATGGATTCATAAATCTCGTTGCCAGATTTGATCAGAGTCGCTGCCTGCATCATCCAGGAGTGGGAAGATGCTAGCTAATTCCATACAGGGCTGGCCAATTCCCAGCAGAAGATGCTGTATAAACGTCAATGTCTCCTAGCTGTGTGCACCTTGGGGGCTGTGAGAGGGGGTTGCAGAGAACCAATCCTCTGAGTAGAAGGGTCAGGTCTCTGAACAGTGGCAAACATTAGGATGAGCCAAGGGACAGAAGATTCCCTGGGCAGGACTACCCCTCTTCTCCCTCTTCATCCCCAGCTTCTTCTATTTGAACCTCCACACCTCCCCAACCTTCAAACTGTCTCTACAGCAATGGCATTCACAATGAGCCTGGATGACACCTAACATCTGGATGAGAAAGCAGGATCAGCCAGCCCATCACCCAGACGTTTCTAAATGCCTAGACCCTGGTACATGGCAAAAATAAAACATCTTGACAACGAAGATTTTTCGCTTTCCATCCAGGTGTTGGATGTCAGGTAAATGCAGCCTTTGGGGGCCCTTAATTGCTCTTTCCCAGAACCCCTGTTTTTGACTCAGGGTCCTACAAGCTCCTATGAGGAACTTAAAGGAAGCGGGAAGGAAGTCACTGTTGCTGCAACATTCCCTTTGGGTGCTTTGGGGAAGTTTCTTCTGATACTGTGGCCAGCTGTATGTTTGGTACCCTATCCCTCCAGCACATGTACTCACACGCCTTCACCCTCTCTCATGCACTATACTATCCCTTCATTTTCCTAACAAATACTCGCTGAGGGTCTACCTTATGCCAGGCCTCTACCCTTCTCTGCTAGGCATGTTTTCCATGCAGGGCTCAGGATTAGAAATCCAAACTGTCTCTTCTGCAGGAGTGACTCCAAGACACTGGCCCTTCCCAGGCCAACCCTGGAGCAGGGGCCTGGGTCTTCCTGTGCCTCCTGACCAAGAGAGAAGGCCTGGGAACTGAGCTTGGTCAGGCCAGGAGCTTGGGAAGGGCCTGCAGTAGATGCAGCAGCTACAAACATGGTGCTGGGCCACCTGGTTTTGATCCCAGCTTTGTGGCCTTGGGAAACCCTGGTGGTGTAGTGGTTAAGAGCTATGGCTGCTAACCGAAATGTCGGCAGTTTGAATCCACAAGGTGCTCCTTGGAAACTATGTGGGGCAGTTCTACTCTGTCCTATAGGGTCACTATGAGTCAGAATCAACTCGATGGCAATGGGTGTGTGTGTATGTGGCCTTGAGCAGATGCCTGAGCCTCAGTATCCTCACCTTAAAATAAGGATAGTAATAGTGCCTGCCTCACAGGACTGTTGTGGGGATGAAATAAGTTAATGCGTATAGGAGCTAGAAAAGTGTCTGGCACAGAACATGTACTCCAATGTTAGTAGTTATTTTTGCTCTAGACTGGTGTCCTTAGCATCCAGTTCCACCAATTATATAGATCACCTAGCTAGAGCAGGTCACTCTGGCTGGTAGTATGAGGGTACAAAGATCAGTCAGATATCGTCCTTGGTGAACCCTTCTATGATGTCCATAAGAAATACAGACAAAGGGCAGGGGGCTGGGTGCAGCCAAATATTCCAAGCCTTTGGAGAGTCAGAGAAGGGCTAATGAAGACAGACAGCAGGCTGGGTGACTGATCTGGAGGGTGTCATGGATTGAATTATGTCCCCCCCAAAATATGTGTCAACTTGGTTAGGCCAGCAGCAGCAGAACCAGGAGACCAGTGCCAGATGGCGCTGTAGCCAACCCATGGAGCAAGAGAGCTGAGTGCTTGTACGCAGGAGGCTTCCTGGCAGAGTGGGCTGTCTCTGGTCACTTATCAGTGAGCTAGGCTTGTGGACCCACAGAGCAAGAGAGCTGAGTGCTTTCCGGCCGAAGTTTACTAGTGGAGTGGGGTGCCTCCAGCCACTTATCAGTGGAGCTATAGAGCTTTGGAACATTTGCCCCAGTAGTGCAGATGCGGGCATGACTTCTGAAGGCCAAGAGGCCACAGGAAGCAGAAGCTGAAGAAGCCAAGCTGCCTCAGTCTCAAAAGGTATGGCCATGACCTCTGGGGTTTCAAAGGGTGGAGCCATGGCCTCTGGTGTTTCTAAGGGCGGAGTCACCACTCAGATGGACTAGGACAATGGTGCGCCTAGAGCCGAGGGAGCAGTGTCGCTGTCCCAGTGGGCCTGGAAGGCGAAGCTGAAGCCCAGGGCTGAGGGGCCTCCACTCAGAATCTGGAGAGAGTGGCCAATACCTAGAGTCTGGCGGGCAGGGCCTTTGTGTAAATTGTCTCAGAGAACAGAGGATTATTTGCAAAGCCTTGAGGGCTAAAGTAATGTGTTCTGCTGACTTGCTTGGTGCCTGTTATACCTTCTTTTCCTCCAGTTTCTCCTGTTTGTAATGGAAATATCTACCTTGTGGCTGCTGCTCCATTGTACTTTGGAAGCAGATAACTTGTATTCTAGATTTCACAGATGAAGAGGAATTTTTGGATTTGGGACTTGGAGTTGATTTAAGACTTTTGCTATGATATGATGGGGTGAATATGTTTTACATGTGTCACAGATGTGAATTTTTGGGGGCCAAAAGGTAGAATGTTATGGATTGAATTGTGTTCCCCCAAAATATGTAGCAACTTGGTTAGGCCATGATTCCCAGTATTGTATGATTGTCCACCATTTAGTCATTTGATGAGATTTTCCTATGTGTTGTAAATTCTATCACTATGATGGACTAGCAGCAGTTATATTGATGAGATCTACAAGATCAGATAGTATCTTAAGACAATCTCTTTTGAGTGAGCAGAGAGACATGGGGACTTCATACCAACAAGAAAGCAGTGCTGGGAGCAGAGCACATCCTTTAGACCCAAAGTTCCTGCCCTGAGATGCTCCCAGACCAAGGGAAGACTGATGACAAGGACCTTCCACCAGAAACAGAGAGAGAAAGCCTTCTCCTGGAGCTGGTGCCCCAAATTTGGACTTCTAGACTACTAGACTGTGAGAGAATAAACTTCTCTTTGTTAAAGCCATCCGTTTGTGGTATCTCTGTTATAGCAGCACTGGATAACCAAGACAGAGGGCATTCCATGAGGTGGGTGAGCATGAGCAAAGGCATGGAGGTCCAACACAGGGTCTGGAGAACAGAGCTAGAGAAAGAAGGCTTTTTCAATACAGGAGGGGGCCTTGGGTGCCAGGGGGAGAGACTACACCTAGTCTTGTAGGCAATGGGGAACCATTGAAGAATCTGCAGGAAGGGTAATGCAATCAGAGCTGATCTTTAATGTTGTCTGTCTGGCAGGGGTGTGAAGGTGGGATTGAAGAGGAGCAAGACAGGCAGCAAAGGCCTGGGACAGTTCTGGGGTCTGAGAAGAACCATGCAGAATGGAAAATGAGCCCAGGTAACGCAAAAAGTGGATCCCAGAGAGCTGGTATACACCACCAGGAAAAAGAGGGGGCTGGCCCCTGGTTCCGGTGATAAGGCTGGACACAATATATCTCCCCTGGTGGATCTCAGTTTCCTTCCGGGTAAGGGGAAGTAGCTGCCTCCATTCAGGAAGTAGTTCATGAAATTTGGAATAAAGACTTCATAAATTCACAGGGTGTTAGAGAGTTGGAGATATTCTCAGAAATCATCTAGTGCAACCTTTTATTTTATGATGCCAAAAATGAGATGTAAGAGGGCAAGGGGGGTTTCCATTGCCACCTTTCCTAGTAAGGGGCAGAGCCACGACAAGCCACGCACTCCTCCTCTGGCCCAGCCAATTACATTCAGTTAAAGCCAACTCTACACATCCAAGATGTCCTGAGCTCCTACTGTGTGCCAGACTCTGAGTCAGGCACATAGGAGGCAAAGTGAGTGCAATGTGTCCCCACCCTCCAAGAGCCCACACTGCAGCAGGAGAGAAAGAGAGCAACAAATACACCCCCAGCCACATAAGATGTGATAAATGCAACAAGATTCCAACAGCATGAGGTGCCATGTTCAAGCAACTCTGCAAGATTCCCTCTCTCCTCCTTATTTTCTGTCTATCTGTGGTTGCCTCTTGGTTCTCAATATCTTTTTCTAAATTTCTTTTTCTCATCTCTCTCACATATACACTCCTCAGTGCTAGCCTTCCAGTTCCACTTGCTGTTGAGTCTATTCTGACTCATGGTGAACCCATGTGTGTCAGAGTAGAACTGTGCTCCATAGGGTTTTCAATGACTGATTTTTCAGAAGTAGATTGCCAGGCCTTTTTTCTGAGGCACCTCTGGGTGGATTCGAACCACCAACCTTTTGGTTAGCAGCTGAGAATGTTAACCATGTGCACCATCCAGGGATTCCCTGAGTGCCCCTGTTAAGCCTGGACCTTCTGACTGAATAGAAGCATATGCTGCAAGGGAGAGAAAGGTGTGGTTATAATTCCCATGATAATTGGGGTTACCCAGTGGACATTTCCTCCCTGGCCTGGCCTCACATCCTGGCTCCCACTGTCCTTATTCACACACTCATTCACCCCTGGGTAGTTTTCCAGGGGCCTGGATATGACGCTGTCTTGCTGCTTCCAATTGTCTACCCAGACTGTGGCCCGGGTGGTGCTGGTTCCTGCTGCCTTCAGTTAGCTAAGGACCTCACTCACTGAGGACTCCTGCACCAGGCACCGTAAGAAGCTCCAGGGATAGAGCAGCGAACAACCTGGATAAAATTCCTGCCCTCATAGAGCTTATGTTCCAGTGGGCAGAGAGACAAAAAATTAGGACAAAATATATTAGCTGGCCAGAGGCACTAAAACAGAAAAATGAAGCAAGAAAGTGAGACTTAGGCAATGGTGGGGGTGATTTGCTGTTGTAAATACTGTCGCCAGGGACAGCCTCACTGAAAAGTGACATCTGAGTAAAGACCTAGAGAAAATGACTAAACCCTGAGATATCTGGGGAAACACATTCCAGGCAGAAGGAACAGCCATTGCAAAGGCTGGGAGGCAGGGGTGTGCCTGTGGCCTTTGAGGAAAAGCAAGGTGGCCCATGTGGCTGAGCTGAGTAAGCAGCTGGGACAGCCAGAGGAGATGGAGTCAGGGAGGTCACAGGGGCTCAGGGCACACGAGGCCACCTCAAGAAGGTCACCTCAACAACGTTGGCTTTTGCTCTGGGTGAGCACCAGCTCCCACGGAGAACCCTCCCAAGACCCAAGCTCACGGGAGAGAGCAGCTTCATTTTTCTACCAGCCGCTACCTCCTCCTCCTCTCCCTCTCCCACGAATTCATTCGTTTATCTGGAATGGGGGCAGGTTTTCTTCCACCGCCCTGGTTTATTAGTCCACTTCCATCTAGTTCCGCTTTGACATAGGGTGTGTGTGTTGGGGGAGGGTTTCCTTTATGCCCCCAGCCCCCATGGGTCCAGGGCTGCACCCTCTGTTCTGGGGGCTTACAGGCATCTTGGCCTTGTAATGGCTGGGTTGTCCCCATGGGGGAAGTGAATAAAGGCTTGATGAGTCTGGGGTCCACCCTGCTGGCAATGAGACAGTCAGCTGTCTGCTGACTTGCCTGGACCCTGGTACTTGTTGCAGAATTTTGTTCAGTGGATGTAATGATCCCTTAGTCCTTCTGTGTCCCTCTCCTTCTGGCCCTTCCCAGCCTGTGGGATTCTAAAAAATCTAATCTGAAGGCAATATGCAGAAGAGCTTAGGCTCCGGAACCAGATAGCTTCCAATTCCAGACCTACGATATACTCGTGGTGTGATCTTGAGCAAGTTACTGAGTTCCTCTGAACATCAGTTTCCTCATCTGTAGAGTGGGCATAATGGGGTTGCTGGGAAGGCTGAATACGACAGTGCATGCAAAGGGCCTGGTGCGTAGCAAGCCCTCAATGAACCTTAGCTTCTATTACAGCAGCAGCAAGACCAACGAGTAGGTCCTGGGGTCCCTGCCTCACCCAGGAGTTACAGAGAGGCCAAGGCACCGAACCCACGACATCTCTGTGCCTGAGGGCCTGTTTGGTGTCTCAGGGGGCTCCAGACATGGCTGTGGTTCCAGCACTGCTTCCCAGGCCCAGCCCCCAGCACTGTTGGTCACACAGGGGCTGTCCTCAGAATTATGCCGGTCTGTGTTGGAATGGGTTTGGCGTCTGCCTTCTCTAAGGTGAGGTTTGTTGGCCCAGTTGCCTCCATTTTTTTCTCTTAAAGTGCTTATTTTCTGCAAGTTATAAAAAATGACCGTCTGCAGCAGAGTGAGGAGGGAAAAGTCCAAACAGGGGGAGTCAGGAGGCCTGGGTTCCTGCCCGCTGGTGCTGTGTGACCTTGGGTGGGCCACCTCTTCTCCTCGGGTCTGAGCAATCATTTCTGTAAAAGCTCTGGCTTGGCCCCAAGGATCAGGGGTCCCTCTGGCTCTGAAAAATCTATTCTGAGGATCAAAACAAAAATCAAACCCAAGTTCTGGTGCCAAAGTTGAAAGCATCTCATCTGTGAAAAGAGGGTTTAAATTACCCCGTGTTTAAAAAAGAGAGAGGAAAAAAATTAATGAGGCTTAGAATGGACAGTCCAAGTGAGCCCTTGCTCTGAGGGAAGAAGGGTGAGGGATGTGGTGATTATTTTTAGCGTCGAATCATCTAGATGTTATAGGCTCTGATTGGAAGGCTTTGCAGGTGTGAGGGGGTGGAGAAGTAGACCCCTCCCCACCCCCAAGACAGGTTCAGATTAGGTATCAGGAAGGGATGAGATGGGCTCCAGAGGGGGGACCAGGGAGAGATGGAGAGGCAGCTGGGGGATCTGGCCCAACAGGCCTCGTCTGAGGCTGGAGGCTGGCTTCAAGGCTGGGCTGGGGAGGACTCCCAAGGAGGAGGAGGAAGTTTCTAAAGCTAGAGAGGGAGTCAACGTTGAGTGGAAAAGCCTGGCAAATGGTTTTCCCCAGGGGGCAGCAGCACAGGCAGGATTGGGTCTTCAGAATGGGCATTTGCTTCTCCCTCATTCAATTTATTTGAGTATCAGTGCCGGGCACTGGGGGAGGGCGACAGACTGGAGTGAAATATGTGATCAGTGCAAACTGGGGCCCTGGGCAGGACTCAATCCAGGTGTGTGGGGAAGGGCCTGGGCAGGCAAGGAGTGAGCCCAGGATGAGGTCAGGATCAGGAGGCAGGGAGGAGCCAGCTAAAGGCTGCTCAGGGGTGGGGTGTTACCCCGTTGGGGGTCTGGAGAAATCAAGTAACTTGGTCTGGACCATGAAGGACAGAGGTTTGTGTGCAGGGTGTTTCAGGCGGAGGGGACAGCATAAGTAAAGTCTCAGGGTGGCAAGTGCAGGTCTGTAGGAGGAACAAGAAGTGGACCAATGTCAACCATTGCTTCTATGCTGACTGCCCATCTTAGAGACCCAGGCATTAGAAAGGACAGTTCTATGCCCAAGGGACTTCAGCCCTTGTAGCAACAACTGGTTGGACCTGGGGTGGATCCCTGACCCACGCTGTGCTCATCAGAGTGCTGCTCTTGGGAGTGTGGAATTCACACCCTGGCAACAATCAGATGGACGGTGGTGAGCAGGTGAGCTGACAGGAAGCACAGCATGGGAGCTGGGATTGGAGCCAGGTGAGCTGGAGTCACCTGCCAGCCCAGGTGAGAGCCTGTGAGTAAGCAGAGAAAGCTGGGGTTCAGTGAGGAGCAGAAGGAAGCAGGGAGCAGAGAGGAGCTGCCTGAAGACCTGGGTCCTGTGGGGTCTCTTTTCCTATTCTACTGTCCTTACATTAAACTCTCTTTTCCTTTGAGGTAGTATGAGTGGGTTTCTATTCCTGCCACCAAAACCTCCCAAGCAAAGACCACTGGCTTACTACAGGGTGGAACTTGTGTGCTGAGGAGTGTCAGGGGTAAGATATGAGCCTGGGCAGTGCAGGACCAGGGAGGGCAGGGCTTTGAATGCAGGCTTGGAGACCAGATGTCATTTTGTAGATAGTGGGGTATGGGTGGGGTCACTGAAGTTTTTGAGCAGCTCTGGAAGCCCAAATGTGGTGAAAGGGAAGGGGACTAAGATTGAAGACTGGCAGACTGACATGTGTTCCAGTGAGAGAGCCCCAAGCCTTGAGGACTGCTCAGAGGGTCTGGTTAAGAGCTCCCTGCAAGGCATGGCCTTGATTCCCCTGGAGGAAGGAAGTGTCCTCTGCCCAGATTCTCCACTGCCCCCTGCCCCAGGTATTGTCAGTCCTGGGAGTACCCCCCGCACCCTCCTGCAACTGCTCACCAGCCAGCCACAGGTTCATCCCTTCCCAGTGCACGGAAATGAGACCCTTCTCCAGCTCCCAGCACGATGACGTGAAAAGAGCCCAGGATTTGGGTTCTGACAGAACTGGGTTCAAATTCACCGCATATACTGTTATTTGAAAGAATCAAATGCAGACTTACTCGTTTATGGTCCATCTCTCCCTCTGGAATGGAAGCTCCATGACAGCAGGGGCGTATCGCCTTCACCACTGTGCATCGCCTGCTAATGAGATGTGAAGCAACACATTAATAATAAGCATTCAGTAAATATTTGTTGAAAGAATGAATCTTGCAATATATATGTACACATAGTGTTCATTTAACCAAAATGGAAGCATATTGTTCTTGTTTTTTTTTCCCAACCTGCTTTTCCACTCAGTTGAATGGCAGGCCCTTTTTCTAACTTCAGTACTCACGGTTGGCTCGCCTGTCAGTCTGAGAGCTCCTAGAGGGCAGAATTCATTCACTGAAAAGGGGAAGGGCCACCATTTGCATCTGACAGATCTGGCTTCCTATCCTGCCGCACTGGCGCTGTGCCCCCAAGCAAGTTTTGCCTTGACTGGGGATATTAATGGCTCCCACTTACACACTGCTGACTGAGTGATGGTGTGTGTTCAAGGCCGGTGCTGGCAGCCGCAAGGATACCCGCTGCATAGACGGGGGCTTTAACTGCATCTACAGCAGCAGACCCAGGCTGTAGACGCTATGGGTGGTCCTGCTGCCCCTCAGCCCCCTCAGCACCCTCAGCCCTGGCCTGGCCCTGAGAGTTGCAGCAGCCTCTGGGCTCCTGCCTCCCTCGCCTGTAGGGTGACAGGTGGGCAGGGGACCCAAGGGCCAGCTGGGAGAGGATGGGCTGGCCCAGGGGAGCCCAGACAGCCCTGAACAGCCAGCCTGGCCCACTCTTCAGTACCTGCCCCTCATCTGGGGCAGAAAAGAACAAAAATAAACCTTGCTGTCGTCAAGCAATTAAATGGAAATCAAATAATCCTAAGGACAGAAAAGCCAATTAATAAAGGAGCAACGAAAACCAACAGAGCCACGGGGCCTTCAGGAAAATGCTACGTGAACACAAACAGGAGCAGCAACACTGGAGGCTGTGGGGAGAACGTGAGGGGAGCCCCCAGCCTGAAGGGGAGACACCCTGCACTGGGGCAATCCCGTCTGATGGGGGAGACACAGCCCAGCCTGAGGGAGCTCCTGGAATGACTAGAGAGAGGTGCCTCTGCCCTGGGGGATTAGGGATTTATGTGGACAAAGCAGCTGCCACACTTCACGCCCTGTTCTGGGTGTTTTTACATAACATTAATTCCCAGAAAGTTATTCCTCTTAACTTGACCAGCTCATTCAGCATAAAATCCAAAGTCCTCTCCACGGCTCATGAGGCCCCTACTTAATGCAAACTCCATTGCCTCTGAAGTCCTTACCTACAACCCTCTCCTGTATGTGCCTCCCTCCACCTCCCTGATGCTGCTGTTTAAACAAATGCTCCAGGCACACTCCTGACTCAGGGCCTTTGCATACTCTTCTCTCTTGCTGGGAACATCCTTCCCCCAGATACCCACAGGCCTTGATCCACTTGCTTCATTTTGCTTAATTGTCAACTCTTCAAAGGGGCGAACTGGGAAGATTTTAATTCTATGAAGGAGGAATTAAGTCCCATACTGGAGAGTGGAGTTCTCAGGGCCACCCCACCTTCCTTCCTGGCAGATGTCTCTCCCCAACCCACACCCTTTCCTTGGACAGTGCCCCATCCCCCAGGCCTCACTCAGTCCAGGGTCAAAGGTCACCTGCTGCTGGAGCCCAGAAGCCAAACCATGATGCCCATGGGTGTATGTGTGCTTAATTGTGAGCCAATAACAGGCATGGAGAGGACGGGATTATGACAGATTAACTGCAAAAATGGCGCAACAGTAGGTCGGGGCGTGGCTTCAAGTACTCCGGAGAATCCCCTCCACCCCAGTCCCCCACCTTGGCAGGGGAAGCTTTGCTGAGGGTACAGGCTTGAGACTTCCTCCAAGACCTGCCTCCAAGCCTCTTCTGGCCCCAGTCCACAGGACATTCCCTCCTGCGTGTTATGCTGTTGCCAGCTTCAACCACCCCTTGGTCAGAAGATGTCCTGCGACAGGGTGTCCACCCTGAAGCTAGGCGGCTTCCTAGCTTTATGCTGCAGAAGCCAGAAAAGCAACATAATGAGGGGGAGGCTGTGGGCTGGGGAGTAAGGAGGTTTGAGTTCACGCTTTGCACTGCCACTTAGTGCTGGGTTACTTTAGGCAAGTGGCATAACCTCTCTGTGCTTCAGTTGGCTCATTCATTCAACATTATGCCCAGAGTACCTACTGTATGCAATGTCAAAGGACAGGGGATAAAGCAGACAGCTGTTGCTTTCATGGACATTACCTTCTAGTGGGAGGGAGATAGATAAGAACCGAATCCGCATATAAAAAGTCAGATGGTGGGGATAATTGTCACGGAGAAAACTAAGCAGAAGAAGGGTAAGAGGACTAAAGGTCAGGGGGTATTATTTTAGAAGAAGTGGCCTGGGAAGGCCCCTCTGAAGAGGGTTGCGAGGATCAAAGGGGAGGCTGGACACCAAAGCACTGGATGGGAGAGGGTCAAAATCCTGTCCTGATTCTTCGGAAGGTGAGGTGGCTAGGTAAGGACTCAGGCCCGGGTGCGATAAATAGACCTCCTAGCCCCGGCCCTTGGCCCTGCTCCCTTGCAGTCGCTGGGGGTACTTGGGTATGTCTCGGTTTCTGGTTTCCGTTGCTTCATCCATAAAATGGGGACAATAACTCAGGTCAGAATCCCTTACTTGTAGTTAAAAAGCCAACAATGCTTGAAAACCAAACATTTTGAAAGACTCATTTGGTGGCAAAACCTGACCTGAATTAACATAAGAATTAAACATCTGTAAACCAGTAAAAATACCAGTTGCCACCAGCTTTTCTTCCGGGGCTCCTCTGGGTGGACTCAAATCCTTAATCTTTCAGTTAGCGGCTGAGTGCGTTAACAGTTTGCACCACCCAGGGACTCCTACACAGGTCAGTAAATCAGGATTTCCGTTGTCACGTGGGTCTTTCTTTCCAGAGTCAATCCAGGATGAGTCCTTCTGGTGACTTGTGACCCCTCCCAATCCTTGGCCCTAGGACCTGCAGGACAAGGGACTCAGGGAAAGGCTGGCTGGAGTTCAGACTCTTCCTGTCTATTCTGTTTGAAACAGGTGAAGTTTGGGTAATCACGACTACCAAGTCCCCAGTGACCAGTGGCGTAGTACAGAGAGCTGTTAAATACTGCGGTGGGAAACCCATCTGTCATCCATCCTACCCTTCACTCCCAGGGAATTACTCCTGAGCCATTCCTACCAAAGCCACCTTGGCATCAGAGAAAAGGCTTTTGCTTAATCACACCTGGGAGTAGAGTGGGGGATGCAGGACCCCTTGGCTATCTGGAGCCTGAGTGGGCAGTTTAGTCTAAGTTCACAGAGTCGGGGAAATGTGGGGCTCAGGGATCAGGGAGGGCTGCTGTGGGCCACGTGGAGGGCATGGTTATGAGGCTGTGGTTACTGCATGCAGAATGGATGGAGGACGTGACAGCAGCCAGAGAAGCCCACAAAGGGATCACCCCTGCAGAGTTAGGAGAGACATGAGCCCCCTGTCCTCAATGACACCAGAGTGTCCCAGCAGTGCTCCACAGCCCAGACCCCCGAAGGTGAGAAGAAGCCAGAAGGTATTGTGAATAAGCTGGACCAAAGATCAGAGGATCTTGGTTAATTGAAGTGAAGATCAGAATCAGACATGATGAAAAGACAAAGGAGAAGCTCTGCTTTGAGAGTCCCAGGAGTTCTTCTGCTTTGGGGGTCCCAGGAGTCCAAGGCTGGGACCAGCAGGAGTGATGAAGACAGCTAACACCAGGCAGCAGGTTTTTCTGTGTGTGTGTTGGGGGGGGGGGGGGTGGAGTGGGGATGAGGGCGTATATGGATTTGTCGACAGCTAATGCTCTCATCCCTCACGCGTCTGTCAGTTTGTCCTGCTGTCAGGGCTTGCATGTTGCTGTGAAGCTGGAAGCTATGCCACAGGTATTCACATACCAGCAGGGTCACCCACAGCAGACAGATTTCAGCTGAGCTTCCAGACTAAGACAGACAAGGAAGAAGGACCCAGTAGTCTTCTTCTGAAAAGAATTAGCCAGTGGAAACCCTATGAATAGCAGCGGAACATTGTCTGATATAATGCCAGGAGATGAGCCCCTCGGGTTAGAAGGCACTCAAAAGACGACTAGGGAAGAGCTGCTTCCTCAAAGTAGAGTCGACCTTAATGGCGTGGATGGAGTCAAGCCTTCTGGACCTTCATTTGCTGATGTGACACCACAACTCAAAATGACAAGAAACAGCTGCAAACATCCCTTAATAATCGGAATGTGGAATGTACAAATTATGAATCTAGGAAAACTGTAAATCGTCAAAAATGAAATGGAACACATAAATATCAATATCCTAGGCATTAGTGAGCTGAAATGGACTGGTAGTGGCCATTTTGAATCGGACAATCATGTGGCCTACTATGCCAGAAATGACAACTTGAAGAGGAATGGCGTTGCGTTCATCGTCAAAAAGAACATTTCAAGATCTATCCTAAATTGCAGCACTGTCAGTGATAGGATAATATCCATACACCTACAAGAAAGACCAGTTAATACGACTATTATTCAAATTTATGCACCAATCACCAAGGCCAAAGATGAAGAAATTGAAGATTTTTGCTAATTTCTGAAGTCTGAAATTGTAACCAGGATGCATTGATAATTACTGGTAATTGGAATGTGAAAGTTGGAAACAAAGAAGAAGGATCGGTAGTTGGCCTTGGTGATAGAAACAATGCAGGAGACAGCATCATAGAATTGTGCAAGACCAACGACTTCTTCACTGCAAATATATTTTTTCAACAACATAAATGGCGACTGTATACATGGACCTTACCAGATGGAATACACAGGAGTCAAATCGACTACATCTGTGGAAAGAGACGATGGAAAAGCTCAGTATCATCAGTCAGAACAAGGCCAGCAGCCAACTGTGGAACAGATCGTCAACTGCTCATATGCAAGTTCAAGCTGAAACTGAAGAAAATTAGAAGAAGTCCACTACAGCCAAAGTACTACCTTGAGTATATCCCGCCTGAATTTAGAGACCATCTCAAGCAGAGTTGACGTGTTGAACCCTAATGACCGAAGACCAGATGAGTTGTGGAATGACATCAAGGACATCATGCACGAAGAAAACAAGAGGTCATTAAAAAGACAGGAAAGAAAGAAAAGATCAAAATGGATGTCAGAAGAGACTCTGAAACTTGCTCTTGAATGCTGAGTAGCTAAAGAGAAAAGAAGAAATGATGAAGTAAAAGAGCTGAACAGAAGATCTCAAGGGTGGCTCGAGAAGATAAAGTAAAGTATTATAAAGACATGACATGTGCAAAGTCCTGGAGATAGAAAACCAAAAGGGCAGAACACATTTAGCATTTCTCAAGCTGAAAGAACTGAAGAAAAAAATTCAAGCCCCAAGTTGCAATATTGAATGATTCTATGGGGAAACTACTAAACGGCAGAGGAAGCATCAAAAAAAGATGGAAAGAATACACAGAGTCACTATACCAAAAAGAATTGGTTGATGTTTAGCCATTTCAGGAGGTAGCATGTGATCAGAAACCAATGGTACTGAAGAAAGAAGTCCAAGCTGCACTGAAGGCATTGGCCGAAAACAAAGCTTCAGGAATTAACAGAATATCAATTGAGATGTTTCAACAAATGGATGCAGCACTGGAAGCACTCGCTCGTCTACGCCAAGAAATTTGGAAGACAACTAGCTGGCCAACCAACTGGAAGAGATGCATATTTATGCCTATTCCAAAGGAAAATGATCCAACTGAATGCGGAAATTATTGAACAGTATCATTAATATCACATGCAAGTAAAATTTTGCTGAAGATCATTCAAAGCGGCTGCAGCGTATATCGACACGGGGCCGCCAGAAACTCAAGCCGGACTCAGAAGAGGATGTGGAACCAGGGATATCATTGCTGATGTCAGATGGATCCTGGCTGAAAGCAGAGAATACCAGAAAGATGTTTACCTGTGTTTTATTGTCTGCACGAAGGCATTCAACTGTGTGGATCATAACAAATTATGGATAACTTTCAAGGAATGGGAATTCCAGAACACTTAATTGTGCTCATAAGGAACCTGTACATAGATCAAGAGGCAGTCATTTGAACAAAACAAGGGGATACTGCAAGTTTTAAAGTCAGGAAAGGTGTGCATCAGGGTTGTATCCTTTCACCATACCTATTCAATCTGTATACCGAGGAAACTATCTGAGAAGCTGGACTATATGAAGACGAACAGGGTATCAGGATTGGATGAAGACTCATTAACAACCTGCATTATGCAGATGACACAGCCTTGCTTGCTGAGAATGAAGAGGACTTGAAGCACTTACTGATGAAGATCAAAGACTATAGCCTTCAGTATGGATTACACTTCAACATAAAGAAAACAAAAATCCTCACGACTGGACCAATAAGCAACATCATGATAAATGGAGAAAAGGTTGAAGTTGTCAAGGATTTCATTTTACTTGGATCCACAATCAACACCTATGAAAGCAGCATTCAAGAAATCAAAAGAGACATTGCACTGGGCAAATCTGCAAAAGACTTCTTTAAAATGTTGAAAAGCAAAGATGTCACCTTGAAGACTAAGGTGCACCTGACCCAAGTCATGGTGTTTTCAATTGCCTCATATGAGTGCGAAAGCTGGACGATGAGTAAGGAAGACGGAAGAAGAATTGACACCTTTGAATTGTGGTGCTGGCGAAGAACATTGAATATACCGTGAACTGCCAAAAGAACGAACAAATCTGTCTTAGAAGAAGTACAACAAGAAAGCTCCTTAGAAGCAAAGATGGCGAGACTATGTCTCACATAGTTTGGACAGGTTATCAGGAGGGGTCAGTCCCTGGAGAAGGGCATCATGCTTGGTAAACTAGAGGGTTAGCGGAAAAGAGGAAGACCCTCAATGAAATGGATTGACACAGTGGCTGCAACAATGGGCTTAGGCATGATAATGATTGTGAGGATGGCGCAGGACCGGGCAGTGTTTCATTCTGTTGTACATACGGTCCCTATGAATCAGAGCCAACTCAATGGCACCTAACAACAACAACAACAATAATGCTGTCATGGACCCCTGGTGGTGCAGTGGTTAAGCACTTGGCTGCCAACCAGAAGCTCGGTGGTTCAAACCCACCAGAGTCTGTGGGAGAAAGATGTGGCAGTCTACTTCTGTGAAGATTTACAGTCTTGGAAACCATATGGGGCACTTCTACCCTGTCCTGTAGGGTCACTATGAGTCGGAATTGACTCGACTGCAATGGGTTTGGTTTTTTTGGTTTTGGTGCTCTCATAACCAAACCAAACCAAACCAAACCAATCACCATCAAGTTGATTCTGACTCGGGGCGACTCTGTCATAGAGTAGAGCTGCTCCGTAGGGTTTTCTTGGAGGGGCCCTGGTGGTGCAGTGGCTAAAGTGCTCAGCTGCTAACCAAAAGGTTGGCAGTTTGAATCTACCAAGTCACCCCATGGGAGAAAGATGTGGCAGTCTGCTTCTGTAAAGATTACAGCCTTGGAAACCCTGTGGAGAAGTTCTACTCTGTCCTATAGGGTCACTATGAGTCGAAATCGACTCGATGGCGGTGGTTTTTTGGGCTAATCTTTATGGAAGCAGATTGCCAGGCTTTTCTTCTGTGGTACCACTGGGGGGATTCAAACCTCCAATCTTTAGTTATACCTGATCTCAAACCGTTTGCCCCACCCAGGGACCTTAATGCTCCCATGGACTCTGTTAATAAAAGAACAGCAGCCAAAACAAGGGGCAAGATTGCTCTTCTCCGGGCATGTCCAGTTCCAAGTGCAAGACTAGGACAACACAGAATGTATCCAGGGGAGTGCCAGGAGGGACGTTGAAACTATCATATTTGGAAGAAGGGTCTGGGGTCAACAGTAAACATTAGAGTTTAGATGCAGGTGATTCATCTAAAGGCATGGAAAAGCACAAGGCACTCATGGTAGAGACAAAGAAGAACTTTCTAGACTCTTAGGACTACGCGAGGTTTCGCTCTCCCTCAGGGTTCTGTTAAGAATAAGATGCCCCTTCCATGTGTGAACAGGCTGACTCAGGGCAGGGCAGTGGCTGAGATGCCCACAGGGTGTCCCTTTCAGCCCTCCAGCTTGGCTGAGAGCCGCCACTGAGCCAGAGAGATAGGAAAGAGGAATCAAGCGGATAGCGGGGTGAAGAGCCTGGAGACTTCCTCCACCAGAGGCCGAGGCCGGAGCCGAGCAGCCTCAGCTGGCTCCGTGACCCAGGGAGGGAAAGAGGCGAACAGGGGCTAGCCAGCGCGCACTCTCTCTGCCTTTTAATTACCGCCCCACCCCACCCCTCCTGGCCTAATTGCTAATTGGTCTTCCAGCCTCCTGTCCAGCAGTTAGGGAGAGGCCTTTGTTTGCTGCCTGTATGTTTACCAAGCAAATGTCTTTTAAAAGCTTTCAGAGACACAGAGAACCCATTTAGGAGGCTCAGTGGATACAATTATTTATAGAGATTAATGGTTATAGTTCTCATGCCTTTAGGAAATCAGAAGCCATAGGCTGCAGACGGCGGTGGGGGCGGGGCGCCGGCGTCCTCCCTGCCACCTCCTTCCTCCTCCTTGCCTTTCTTCTCTGCAGTCCCGTTACCTCTCTACTTTCCCATCTCTTCTGCACCTCATTTCTTTCCGTTTTGGAATTTCCCTCTGGCTCTCTTCTCTCCCTCTTTCTTTGCATCTCTCCCCTCCCTTCCCCTCCCCCCGCCGCCCCGTCCTCCCTCTTTCTGTATCTGTTTCCCTATTTCTTCTCACTGCCTCTCTTTCTCTGGGGCTGTATTTGAATTTTTGTCTCTCCGTCTCTCTCTTTGTGTTGATCTCTGTATTTGTGATTCTCTCTCGTTCTCTCCTCCGTTTCTGTCTGTCTCTTTCTTTCTCTGGTTCTGTCTCTGTAAGTCTTCATCTCTATCTTGCTCTGTCTCTCTGTTTCTCTCCCCCATCTCTCATCTCTGTCTCCCTCTCTCCCGAGGCATCATGTGCACTTTGTCCACATAAAGGCATTCCCCTAAAAGCAGCTGCAAGCTAGTGGTGGGGGTCGGGGGTGGGGGATGGGGGTGGAGGTGGAGGTGGAGGGTGGAGGGTGGGCAGCCCTCCCCCATGGCCTTTCAGGCTTGTCTCCTGCTCCACTGAGAGGCTGGGGAGCAGCTGGTGAGTTGGGTTCCTGCGGTGCTGGGCCTGGCTGTGCTGCGGGGGCAGGTGCTCCAGTGCTTTGATTCCTGTGTGACTGGAGGTGTGACTTCTGCCTCCACCTGCAGAAACAAGGCTGAGTGAGGAGGTGCCCACTGCCCTAGGTCACCCAGGGGTGGGTAAGGGGAGAGAGGGAGACAACGAGCCTCCTTAGGCTCTGAGACCCACAGGGCCAGAGGTGGGCCTGAGGGGCTCATGAAGAAGATGAAGTATTCCAAAGAGAGCTCTGGGGAACTGGGTGGAATTTTATTTATTTATTTTATTGTACTTCAGGTGAAGGCTTACAGAACAATAGTTTCTCATGAAACAGTAGTACACATATTGTTTTATGACATTGGTTAACACCCCACAACATGTCAACCCTCTAACTTCTCAACCTTTTTTTTTGGTGAAAATACACATAGCCAAAGATACACCATTTCAAAAATTTCTACATGCACAGTTCAGTGACATTGACTATGCTCTTCCAATTGTGCTGTTATTCTCACTTAAGATGAAGGCTTAAAGAACAGAATAGTTTCTCATTTAACAGTTACTACACATGTTGCCCTATGACAATGGTTAACAATCTCACAACACATCAACACTATTCTTACTCAACCTTGGGTTCCCTATCACCAGCTTCCTTGTCCCCTTCTGCCTTCTGGCCCTTGTCACTGGACTACTGTACCTCGTTAGTCTCATTTGGTTTTACGGGGCTGTCCACTCCCAGGCTGAACGGTGAACCTCAGAGATAACTTCACCACTGAGCTAAAAGGGTGTCTGGGGGGCATACTATTGGGGTTTCTCCAGTCTCCTTTAGGCCAGTAAATCTGGCCTTTTTTTTGTGAGTTAGAATTATGTTCTACATCCTTCTCCAGCTCTGTCCAGAACTCTCTGTCGTGATCCTGGTCAGAGCAGTCAGTGGTGGTAGCTGGGCACCATCTAGCTGTACTGGACTCAGTCCGGTGGAGGCCTTGGTAGCTGTGGACAATTAGTCCTTCGGACTAATCTTTTCCTTGTATCCTGTTCTCTTCATTCTCCCTTGCTCCCGAAGGGGTGAGATCAGTGGAATATCTTAGATGGCCGCTCACAGGCTTTTAAGACCCCAGGCACTACTCACCAAGGTAGAATGTAGAGCATTGTCTTTATAAGCTGTGTCATGCCAATTGAGCTAGATGTTCCCTGAGACCACGGTCCCCACAGCCCTCCACCCAGCAATTCGGAACTGGGTGGAATTTTGAAGTTTCTCTAAGATCAGGTCCACCAAGGCCCTCCCCATACAGGCACCCACACACCCAGCAAGCCTGCCAGGTGCCCCTTCCCTCCCCAGTCCCGTGCAGACCTTCTCTACCTGTGAGGCTGCTTTTAGACAGCTGTGACCAAGGACTGTCACCTCTATACTGAGCAAATCCCCAGTCAGAGATTCATGTGGAGTTCTGGGAATCGAGAGGTGTCACCCCTGATTCTGGAAGTGCCTAATCTTATGGGCAGGACGGAGACCTTGCTTTGGATATTGCCTCAGTCTGATGGGGGAGACGGAGCCTCTACACCTGCAGAGCTGTGTGATGTCCTGGAAAAACCCCATCTTTGGAGTGTGGAGCTAGAGAGGGGTCCAGTCCTGATTAAGGTGTTACTAGCTGCGTGCCCTGGGCTAGTCATTTTACCCCTCGGAGCCTTGGCTAATTCCTCTGGAAAATGGGACTGGTGATAATCCACCTGTCTCTCAGGGTTGATGGCAACATGATACGGTGATTTAAGGGCCCAAACATGCATGGGGCGGGGGTTCGGGGGGTGGCTGAAAAAAAACCTCTTGTGTTCTCATTTACACTCTCCCACTTGATAGTGGTGTGCCTTCTGCAAGTTACTTAATCTCTCTGAGTCATAGTTTCTTTCTCTATGAAATGGTGATAAAAATAGTCTCTTATACCATAGAGTCGTTGTGAGAATAATTAGATGAGGTCTTGTATGCCAGTGCTTAGGTTAGACAAGTTATTTAACGTCTTGGTGCCTCAGTTTCCTCATCTGTAAAACTGGGATGATAATAGACTTCGCAGTCATTCAAACAGAGCAAGGGGATACTGCATGGTCTAAAACGAGGAAAGATGTGTGTCAGGGTTGTATCCTTTCACCATACTTATTCAATTTGTATGCTGAGCAAATAATCCAAGAAGCTGGACTATATGAAGAAGAGCTGGGCATCAGTTTCGGAGGAAGACCCATTAACAACCTGTGATATGCAGATGACACAACCTTGCTTGCTGAAAGTGAAGAGGACTGAAGCGCTTACTGATGAAAATCAAAGACTACAGCCTTCAGTATGGATTACACCTCAATAAAAAGAAAACAAAACTCCTCACAACTGGATCAGTAAGTAACGTCACGATAAATGGAGAATATATTGAAGTTGTAAAAGATTTTTCATTTTACTTGGATCCACAGTCAACGCCCATGGAAGCAGCTGTCAAAAAATCAAATGATGTATTAAGTTGGGCAAATCTGCTGCAAAAGACTTCTTCAAAGTGTTGAAAAGCAAAGATGTCACTATGAGGACTAAGGCGTGCCTGACCCAAGTCAAGGTATTTTCAAATTGCCTCACATGCATGAGAAAGCTGGATATGGATAAGGAAGACAGACGAAGAATCGATGCCTTTGCATTATGGTGTTGGTGAAGAATATTGACTATCCCATGGACTGCCAGAAGAACAAACAAATCTGTCTTGGAAGAAGTACAGTCAGAATACTCCTTAGAAGGGAAGATGGTGAGACTTCGTCTCATGCACTTCGGACGTGTTATCAGGAGGGACCAGTCCTTGGAGAAGGACATCATGCTTGGTAAAGTGGAGGGTCAGCCAAAGAAGGGAAGACCCTCAATGAGATGGATTGACACGGGACTGCAACAATGGGCTAAAACATAGCAACAATTGTGAGGATAGCACAGGACCGGGCAGTGCTTCATTCTGTGTATAGGATCACCTAACAACAACAATAATAGTCCTCACATCCAATGGTGGTTATGAGGATTAAATGAAATAGCACATGTAAAAGCATTTGGATTAGTGCCTGGTTACAGAGTAAGCACCATATGCGGGTCACCAATTGTTATTAGCACAATGCCTGGACCATAATAAAAAAAAAAACAAAAAACAAATCTGCTGCCATCAAATCAATTCCGACTCATAGAGACCCTATAGGACAGAGTAGAACTGCCCCACAGGGTTTCCAAGGAGCAGCTGGTGGATTTGAACTGCCAACCTTTTGGTTAGCAGCTGAACACTTAACCCCTGTGCCACCAGGGCTCCCTGGCCCATCATAAGAATTCAATAAATGTGATCTCATATATATCCCCTACCCATGGTCTCTGAGCCCATCCCCTCCCTTTCTCCTGGAGTCCTTTACCTGGATTCCTGCCATGCCCACCATACCTGAAAGAAGAGTGTTTTTTGGCTATATTCAGAGCTGCCTTCCTGCTTCTCCATCTCCCAGAACTACCTGGGGTAAAGTGAGGGTAGAGCCTGCATCTCATGAGGCTGTGGCCCCCTGGGGAGATCTCTCTCCACTGCTCCCCCAGTCATCAATCCATCTGCAGGGCAGCAATGGGAGCCCAATAGCTCTTTAATGAGCCTCCATGGGGGTTTTCAGATCACCTACTTCCTAAGCGACCTGCTCCCTGCTGGCTCAGAGAGGGCGAGGGTGGGGTGGGATAGAGATCGGGAGTGGGGAGCCCCAGGCGGTGCGGCCTCTCGTCCTCCATGTCCCCTGGGGGCTTCTGGAATTCCCAAACACAGCCCCAGGTGCAGTCTGCCGCCTGCACAGCACCTTTAGGTAGTCCAAGGTGGACATAGCAAGTGGGGCGCAGGACTCCTGGGTTCCTGGGCTGCCCAGCCTCATCCTCTGCCTCGTTTACCTGTTAAATGGCCCTTTCCTCCTCCCTTTCCCAGGAGTTGGTGAGGGAATTCAAATCCAGGGTTCTTGGTTTCTGGCTTTATACTTAAATTTCCTTTTAGGGATATTTTGAATCTCCTTATCATCTGGTGACGTGGTGATTAAAAGCTCAGCTGCTAACCAAAAGGTTGGCAGTTCAAATCCACCAGCCACTCTTTGGAAACCTTATGGGGCAGTTCTACTCTGTCCTACAGGGTAGCTATGAGTTGAAATCCACTCGATGGCAATGGGTTTTGGTTTATCATCTGGACCTCAGTTTGCCAGTGTATAGGAGGGATTAACATACCTGACCCCGCTTAGCCTATATGGGGAAGATTAATAATTAATAACCAAAATAATACCAGCCGGTGTTTATTACAGAACTTCCTGTGTGCTGGGTATCGTGTAGACTTTTTGACATGCCCGTTTAATCCTCACAACCCTGTGAAGTAAGGCCATTGTGATCCTTGACCTTCAGATGAGAAAACTGGGAAGTGAAGCCTCTGCATAAGGTCACAGAGTCAAGGCCAAGAACTGGTGGAAGAACCAGGACTGGCACTTCACTCTGCCTGACTTCTGCCACCTGGGAGCTTTGGTGGGGAAGGGAGATGATTCTCTTCTGGGGGAGGGTGGCGCCACTGTACAGGAAGTGTTCCCCGGGAAGGGGGTAGTAGTTGAGGCAGGTCAGCTGTCCTGGAGTCCAGAGCGCCCCGCTTCCTAAAGGAGGAGCGCTGACCGGGTCTGCTGAGGGAGGGGAGATGTGCTAGAACATAGAACCTCTAAAGTTGCTTAAGGATCCACCTGAAGCCAAGGCCAGTTGGGACGTGAGTGACAGCATGGAGCAGGGAGAAGGCCTAGAGAAGGGGAGAGAGACCCTTACTCTCAGGGTAAGCCAGTTGCCCTCCAGCTGGTCTGACTCATGGCAACCCAATGTGTATCAGAGTAGAACTGTGCTCCATAGGCTTTTCAATGGCTGCTTTTTCAGAAGTAGACCACCAGGCCTTTCTTCCAAGGTGCCTCTGGGTGGATTTGAACTTCCAACCTTTCCATTAGCAGCTGAGTATGTTAACTGTTTATACCACCCAGGGACTCAGTACATAATAGGTGCTCAGTTAATGTTGCTTGAATGACTGACTGACTGAGGAACTCAGCAAAAGGTCCTGACCTCCCATTTTCTGGCCTCCAGAGCCTTCCTCCGTGAGATGCATGGAGTGGGGCATGACTGGGAAGAGGAGGGTCCCTCCCTTCTTGCTCAGAACGTGGGGCTGGGACTTGCCCTCAGGAGGGAATGCTGAAGTCCTTCTGTGCTTCTGTTAACAAAAATGGAGTGGAGTAGCTGTTAGGAGGGGCCGCTAGGAGCCTTCCACTCCCCTGGCTGTGCCCAGTGGCAAGGGGACCACTAGACAGGAGTGGCAGTGCTGGGGCCAGTTAGACATTTGGGGCGCACATCCCTGCCACCAGGGGCACCCTACCCCAACCCTCACTATCTTAGTTTTCGGATGAGGACCTGGCCGCCATCTTGGGAGTATTAAAGGAAAATTTATTTTGAAAAAGTACAGTCATGACTCTCATGCAGAAATAAAATGAACACGCATGGCAAAGATTTTATTTAATGTATTAATTAACAAGGGAACCAGTAAGATGTTACAACCTGTTCAAAGGAGAGTTCAAAGTTCCTCGCATATATAGTTAAATAAGGTATGTTGAAATGCATTTATATATAGACACAAAACTAGTCAGTACCCAGAGAACAACAATCAGCGTGCATTTCTATGGATGAGAATTATCTGCATTACTATCAGTTGGGACATGAGTGACAGCAGGACAAAGGCCTAGGGAAGGAGCAGGGAGATCAGAAGGGGTCCTACATTTTCATTTTGTACTGCTGTTGTTGGGTGCCGTTAAGTCGCTCTGAACACATAGCGACCCTATAGGACAGAATAGAACTGCCCCATAGGGTTTCCGAGGCTGTAATCTTTACGGGAGCAGATTACCAGGTCTTTCCCTCTGCCTCCACTCCCCTCCCCACCCCGCAGAGCGGCTGGTAGTTTCCAACCACCAACCCTTTGGTTAGCCGCTGGGTGCTTAATGATTATGCTGTCAGCGCTCCTGCAAATTATGTAGCTGGCCCTGGTCTGACCTAGGCAATGAAGGTGAAGGAGGAGCAGGGAGGAACCAGAAGACAGGCCCACTGATTCTTGGGGCAGGACCTTTCTGGCCTTCTCCTTGGCTCTTGGCTCTTGGGGCAGCACCCACGCAAGCTTGATTTACTCACTTCGGGTGATGGGGGCCAGCTGCACACCTGTGCACCACCCTGAAGCAGGCTGAATCAAGCGGCCAGTCTGAGACCTGTATTTTACCTGTTGGCAAGCAGTTTGTGGCACTCTACATAGTCTGAACATTCCACACAAAATAGTAAAAAAGGGAAGGGAGAGAAGGTTTGCAGGATGTGAGGGAGGAGAGAAAGGAAGGCAAGTGAGAGAAGCAGAGAGGCAGCTTGATATGGGAGCCCAAGTCCCAGCCTGGGACACCTGGGGCTGGGGTCCCACACACAGCTCTGGCTGCCTGGCCTTGGGAGTCGAGACTTTCTGGGCCTCAGCCTCTCGCTTGTAAAGAGGTGGCACGAGAGAATCTGCATGTACCCCATTAATTCTGATTTCTCTGAGTCTAGTCATACTTAAGAGCTTTGGTGTTCCCCAAACCTGGCAAGTACTTCCATGCCTCTGTGCCTTCGCCTATGCTGTTCCCTTTGCATGGAATGCCTTGCCTTCCTTCTCTGCCTGGCAAAATCCTATTCATCTACCAAGGCCACCCTTGTCCAGGAGTCACCTCCCAGGTAGTCACCTCCCAGGCCCTCCCAGGTAGAACTGATGGCTACTCATCTCTCGGCTGTGGCTGTGGTATAATGTAGTCGGTGAAGAACAAGGGACTTGGAATCAGACAGAGCAGGCCTAAACTCTGGCTCTGCCACCTGTGGACACCCTGCCTTGAGCAAGGAATGGCCTCTCTGAGCCACAGTTTTCTCTTCTATAAAATGGTAATAAACTAGTTGCTGTTAAATTAACTCTGACTCATGGCGACCCATGTGTCAGTGTCAGACAGTGCGCCATAAGATTTTCAATGGCTGATATTTCAGAAGTAGATCACCAGGCCTTTCTTCCAAGGTACCTCTGGGTGGCCTCAAATCTTCCACAATTCAGTTAGCAGCAGAGCATGTTAACGGTTTGTATCACGAAGGGAGTCCATAAACTGGTAATGGGACCAGCTCATGTTACTGACCTCACAGTGCTGTGGTATTTCCATGAGATGATGCTTATAGATCCCTCAGCCCTGTCCCTGGAACATGGTAAACTCTCAGTAGATGTCCACTCAGATTCTACTCCTGTAAGAGAGCACATCATCCTGGCAGTTCTGGGGTAGGTCTGTCCGTGTGCCCCGCTGAGCAGGACTGTGTCTCACTTACTTTTGTGTGGCCCTGTCGAGCACCTGCACCTTCTCAGGCTCTCACTGAATCCCTACCAGATGCAATGATTCTGGACAAAAGACGACAGAAGCACAGGAGCAGGGAAGGAGTGATGGGGAAGGCAAAGCCTGGAAGAGCTGCCAGGAACAGCGATAATTAGCCTGGGAGGGAGGGGAAGGGCCCAGCTAAGCCTGGCTGCTGGGAGGACAGCTGGCATCTGGTAAAGGACTTATCTCTCTGGAAAGGAGCCCTCTGGACTTCCTCCAGGACACAGGAATCCCCCTGAACACCCTGAGGATGGATGGAGGTGGGAACTGGGACTCAAGCTTGAGCTTCCTCTAAGGAAAAAAAAAAGGAAACTTGACATTAGTCCCAGGCGGCTCCGGCTAAGAGAAACTGTCTCCTTTCTCCCTGACATGAGGTGGGAGTGGGGATGAAGAGGGAGGAATAATACTAGTTTCAATCCTAGTGCTGCCTCCTAGAAGCACAGAGAAGGGCAGTAGCTTGGTTAAGGTCACACAGCAAGTTGGCCCATGTGTAAAATGCATTCCTTGCATGGCCTCATTTTGCAATCACAGAGATCTGGGAGGTAGGAAGGACAAGCTTATCATTTCCATTTTATAGATGAGAAAAGAAGGGAGGCAACTAGCCCAGGTCAAAGAATGAGCCAGCGATGGGGTGGTGAGTTCCAGATCAGGACTCTGGCCCTGCATTCTCTGTCTGTGGTAGGGATGGGGTGTCCCTGGGTCTGGGGGTGTGGGCTTGGCTCCAAGACAGCTAGTACTCAAATCTGAAAGCCCAGAGCTTGGTGACTGGAGGGGTGAGGGGCTTTACTCTCAGGGCCCGGGCAGGGGCATCTCAGCCACCAGTGGCTGGCTGGCAGTCCCAGGCTCCCGGGCAGCTCTGAAAGCAGAGGGGCCAGGGGCTGCCAGGCTTGGTGGCACTGGTGGTGGTCACACTCCGAGAATGGAGAGAAGATGGAATTCGCGAAGTGGCATTGGCCCTGGTCCGGCATCCTGCATCTGCTCCTGGCAGTGCCTACCTGGATCCCAGCTGCTCCTTGCCAGTTCTGCCCACCACACAGAGTTCACCCTAGCAGCTGACTCAAGCCTGGATGATTCCCTGCCTTACAGGGGTGAACCAATCACCCAGTCGCTCTGCTGGCCAGGGAACCATGGTCCCGAGTCTCCAGCCTGTCTCTTTCTGCCCTATCTGCTCTGAGGCTGCTCTGCCAGCCTGGATGCATGAGGCCAGTTGAGGGCAGTCAGCTCCTCTTTCAAGAGGGTCCCAGGCCTCCCCCACAAAAAGTAGGAAGGATGGGGGTGGGTGAAGAATCACATTTACTTGGTGTCTGCATGTGCCAGGAAACCGAAGTAATCCTTACAACTGTATGAAATAACTGTCACTGTTCCCATTGTACAGGCCAGGAAACTGAGACTCAGAGAGGATAATTCACCTGGGACTTCCAGGTAGAGGATCCAGGACTCAGCATAGGCTTATCTGACCCTAAAGTGCACTGCCTCTTCTTCACCCACCCACACCCACTGCAGGGAATTCTCAGTGGTGAGAGGCGAGGATGCAGAGACGGTCAACACCCCCCACCCCACCCCTGCCCAATGTCTGTAATGACAAAGTGAGGGAGGTGTGTGGGAACTCAGAGGAAGAGGCTGCACATTTAGACAGGAGACACCAAGGAAGGCTTCACAAAGGCAGCTCATTTGGAGCCAGGCCTTGCTGAGCAAGTGAGGGCTTCTGTAGGCGGGAAAATTAAACGAGAGGTTGTTGTTGTTATTGTTAATTGGTGTTGACACAGCCTCCGAGTCACGGTGACCCCATATACCATGGAACGAAACGCTGCCCAGTCCAGTGCCATCTCCATGATTGGTTGCAGAATGGACCATTGTGATCCATAAGGTTTTCACTGGCTGATTTTTGGAAGTAGATTGCAGGCTTTTCTTCCTAGTCCATCTAAGTCTGGAAGCTCCACTGAAACCTGTTTAGCATCACAGCAACACTCAAGCCTCAACTGACAGACAGGTGGTGGCTACACCTGAGGTGCATTGTCCAGGAATTGAACCCAAGTCTTCCGTATGAAGGTGAGAATTCTACCACTGAACCACAAATGCCCCCTTCTGGCAGACAGGACAGCAGGAAAAAGAGGCTCAAATGTTCATCTGTAACATTCAAGTTTGATCCCGTAGGTTTTCTCCCTTGCACGTATGACAATTTGATTTATATCCTTCTTTTCTACCAATTCTACCCATGAGGGTGGAGAGGGAGTCTTTTCATTTATTTTTTTCCCATTATAACCCTAAAACAGCACACTGTGGACATATAACAGGAGCTCAATAAACATTTGTCAATTGAATAGGTAGTGCCTGTTTTAGCTTGCCACCTAGGACCCCTTTCTCTGCCACTCCCTTCACTGACCTCTGGCCTACCCTGATCTTTCCACCCATGCCTTCTTTCTGGGCTCACTCAGTTGATTTGAGCTCCACAAGGCAGCCTTGAGGCTGAGTCCTACTCACCACACCAGGTTCCTGGGCTACAAGGTGGAGGCTCTTCCTTGGCCTGGGCCACTATTCTATCTCCCTCCTGGCAGGCCCAGCCCATCTACAGGGCCCAGCGCAAGAGTGCAAAAGAGGCCCACACACTACATGCCCTAATATCCACAAATCATAAATCCAGCTGGTTGTTGCTGTTCTCTGCTGTTGAGTTGATTCTGACTCATAGTGACCCTATATGACAAAGTAGAACTGCACCACTGGGTTTTCTAGGCTGTAATCTTTATGGGAACAGATCTCTAGGTCTTTCTTCCCTTGGAGTGGCTGGTGAGTTTGAACTGTCACCCGTCAGCAGCTGAGCGCTTAACCATTGCACCACCAGGGCTCCTATGAATTCAGCTAACAGACGGTTAAGTAATAAAACACATTTGATCCTCCTTTCTTGACAAATATACCTTCATAACGACAAGATTGAAAAGTATGTATAAAGCTATGGTAGCAGATATCAAAGACAACTGAATTTAATTACTATTGTGCATGTCTTGGTGTTCTGTTGGCGGGCTAGTGATGTTTCCATAAGTAATAAAATAAAGACATATAAAAGAGCCCATGTGCAAAAGAATGCATACTTCATGACCTGTTTAGATGAGGATTAAGAGCAAGCAAAATGAATCTATGGTAATAGAAATCAGAAGAAACAGTTGCCTCTTGGAGTTGGGTTTAGCTGGAAAGACGTACAAGGGAACTTTCCAGGGCGATGGAGTTGTCTTATATCTTGGCTGGAGTGTTCGTAACATGGCTGAATACATTTATCCAAACTCACCCAACTATACACTTAAGATTGGGGCATTTCACTGTATGGAAATTTACCTCCAAACAACAAAGACCCCGAAACTATTGCCCTGAGATAATCTTTAAACCTTAAACCAAAAATATCTCCTGAAGTCGTCTTAAAACCAAGCAATAATTTAGCTTAACTAGTAAAGAATGTCTGCCTTGAGCATTCTGCTCTTTTAAGATCTATCTACATGGGATCAAACTGACAACAGCAACTTGAAAGATAGGAAACTTAGGGGTCAGTGAGTTTATGTTAATGCAGGAGGAACAGCTCAGAAAAAGAGGGTGAGAATGGTTGCACAACTCGAAGAATGTAATCGATGTCACTGAATTGTACATGCAGAAACTGTTGAATTGATATATGTTCTGTTGTGCATATTCTCGACAACAAAAAATAAAATATTTAAAAAAACAACAAAGACCTTAATGACATCAGAATCATGAGAAATTCAGAATAAATCAGTGCTAAAATAGATGTGCATAATGTTAAATTGGAGCCCTAGTGGTGCAGTGGTTAAGAGCTCAGCTGCTAACCAAAAGGTCAGCAGTTCAAACCCACCAGCTGCTCCTTGGAAACCCTATGGGACAGTTCTACTCTGTCTTATAGGGTCGCTATGAGTCGGAACTGACTCAACAGCAATGGGTTAATGTTAAATTATTACATATTTACTCCATAAAATTTATTTGTCTTGCCATTATGTCAGCGAAACCACCTATTTTGTTGTTATAATCAAGAGTTTCATATAATGTGTACGGTATTGGCAGCAATGACCTAAAGCAGCCCTGTCTCATAGAAATAGAATGGGAGCCACAAATTCAAGTCCCATATGCAAATTTCTAGAAGCCACATTAAAAAGGTAAAGGGAAATAGTTGCAATTAATTCTAAAAATATATTTTATTTAATCCAAGGTGCCCAAGATGTTATTATTTCAACAGAAAATCAATATAAAAATTATTATCGAGAAACTTATTAATGTTCCTTTTTTTCATACTAGGTCTTGGGAATTCGATGTTTATTTTATACTTACAGCACATCTCAGTTCCAACTAGCCACATTTCAAGTGATCAATAGCCCTATGTAAATAGTGGCTACTGTGTTGGACAGTTCAGATAAAGAATTAAAAATTAAATGCAATTTTATTCTAAGTGTGTAAAATTTGAAAGTATTTTCAATAAACATTTTTAAGTTCAATAGTAAAAAGTTGAAAACAAAATTATTTTGTTTTTTAAAAACATATTCAAAATGATCTATTAAAACCAAAAGGTATAGTGTACATTATAATTGATGAAGATTAAATATTTACATCAAAATAATTTAACTAAAGCTTAAATTTTATTTAAAATTTTGAAAAGATATTTAAATGTCAAATATTTTTATAAAAATAAAAACGTTCACTACTCTTGCATTAAATGCCCAGTTTTGGGTTCATGTAATGAATCAGTATCCTGCTTTTTACATCTAGACCTACATCTATATACCCTATGATTAATAGGAATTGTTTAATGTAGCAAAATGTTCCTCAGCTACCATGTTGACTATAGCAAATGCTACAAATAACAATTTGATAATTTGTGAGTACCGCTAGGACCATTACTCGTCACATAAAGAGAGCTAGAAAATGGAGTCTTGGCCTGACTTGGCAGGGCGCTTTGTTTTCTAAGAATATATTGCGTTCATGTTATCTAAGAACAAGTATTTGAAAAGCTAATTAGTCCACCTTCGTTCTTATCTAAGGGCTGCTGCTGCTCAGACCCTCTCCATATTCTGAAGTGGAGTCTAATGTCAGCAGCACCAGATCCCAGACACTTTCAAGGTGTTCTGACTCAGCTGTCTTTTATTTCCAGGACATAGAGCAAAAGATGCGGAGAAGCATTTCCGGGGGAGCCTGAACAGTGTTAATCGTGAGAACAGATGTTTAGCATTATGGGCTACATGGTACCAGTGCTGAGCATAATAACCCTGAGTGACAAAAGGTGCTCATGTGTTCTTTAATGTGTGTGTTTGTGTATATGTGTGAGTGTGAGTGTAAGTGTGTGTGTGTGTGTGTGGTATGTGAGATCCAGCAGACAATTTTACTGAAGCATGTCATGCCCATTTGTTTATATGTTGTCTATGGCTACTTTTGAGCTACAAGGGCAGAGTAGTTTCAACAGAGACCATATGGCCTGCAAGCCTGAAATATTTACTATCCAGTGCTTTAAAAAGCTTTGCTGACTCCAGATAGGGCCTCCTCTTGCCTTGGGACCCCTTAAACTGAGACCTCATGTGCAATGGGAATTTGGTCCAGACTTCTGCTATAGTTAGAAGCTCTCTGAAGGAGGACATTTGGGGAGCTGGAAGGTCCCCCAAAGCAGGTCCTTCAGGTTCAGTTCTGAGGGCTTCAGTTGTTTCCTGCAGTGAGTTTGCTGTCCCTGTGTCATTTGGGATCACAGTCTGTCACCAGTAAGGCCAAAGCAAGCAAGTGGTCAGGAGCAGAGCAAGAGAATGGCCTTCTTCCTTCCTCCTTTTGCCAGCCCCTCTCCATCATTTATAAGAATAGCTATGATGGAATTTCCCAGAATCCTCTCCTCTCCTCTCAAGGTGCATAATCTCTAAGCCCCATTGTCCTGGACAGCAGTGGTAGTGGCCAGAAGATCTTGGAGAGCTGGCCATCTTGTCTACCTGGGGAACCTGAGGGCGTAGCCAGTGTGGCCAGAGATGTGGGCTAAGTAGCTAAAGGGAATGGTGTTGGGGTGGGGCTGCTCACCCCTATTGTAGCGCTGGTCACAGTAGCATTTTGTTTGTTTCTGCATCCGTCTAGATGCATTGTTCTTGGTCAGCCCCTTGGGCCCTACACAGTGTTCATGACATGGTGGCTCCCCCATCAGTGGGCACAGACACCACCTTTGGCACATGCTGTATGCCAGGCACAGGCAGGGTTAGAGAAAGGAATCCAAAGGGTCTGTGCTCTCAAGTGGCTCCCAGCCCTTGCAGCTTGGGGCTTTCCCCTGTGGACAGAAGCCTTGAGGAAGTGCTTACTATGACAGCACCAAGCAAGGCTCCGTCGTTCAGCCTGGTGGGCATCTGGAAGCTTCAGCAAATAGGTGACAAATTGAGCTACTTGTTGAACGAAGGAGTGAACAAATAAGCCAACAGGGCCTCATGCTGGGGCCATGAAGTTTAAAAATGTGGAAAAGGATTGCTTCTGTTTTAAACTGAACCCGTTTAAAATGTTCCTCTCCTCAAAATGGGGCAAGAGGAAAGGGCTGGAGGGAGGGGACAGAGCAGGGGAGCAGCTGAGGAGATGAGGGCCAAGGGTGGGCTCCCTGAGCTGCTGCTCAGGCTCTCACTCAGCAATCCCTGACTGGAGTCGGGGTCCTGGCCCAGGAAAGTTGCTGCTGCTTGGGTGAGAGAGATGAGCTGTCGACACTGGAGGACAAATCTTTTTTAATTTTGTTCTCCAGAGGAGGGGATGAGGGTTGGACCAGCATTGGAGGAGAGATTGGCTCAGTGAGTAATGGTGGTGCCAGATCCGCTGATACCCCAGGTGAGGGATGATGGGAGAAACGCCCCCTCCCTCGGTCTTTTCTGGGGCTGGCCACAAGGGCACAGGGAGGGACTGCTCTCTGCCTGGCCTCTGCCTGTGGTAGCTGACCTGCTGCGTCTCAGAGAGATGAAGCTGGGAAAGTTCTTAGGATCCGTTTACAAAGGCGTCTGAAAGTGACCTCCATGGAACATTAGGGGGGGCCTCAGGGGTCCACCGTCCCCACTGTATGTAAAATTTTGTGTAGGAACGTTTAGTTTTTAAAGGGGGGGTTCATGGTTTTCATCAGCTTCTTTAAAGGGTCTGTGACTCTCCCCCTACCCCATCCCTCTTTCCTTCTCCTCCCCACCCTCACCATGAAGTTAAGTTCTCCTGGATTCCACCCTCTTGCTTAGCAGATGGAGAGGGGAAGGGGCTTGTTCGGTGTCAAACAGGGACATGTGCATCCTGGGGGGCAGGGCTGGGGTATGATCACCCTCATTTCCCCCACGGTCTCTGCAGCCTAGCACCTGACAAAAGAGGCGCATTGAATGAGGGGATTCGAACCCAGGTCTCCTGAGCCCCAGCATGCCCCTTCTTGTGAACCAGGAGGCGGAAAGGCTGGGAGATGGGAGGTGGTGGGGAGGAGAGCAGAGGGTCGTGCAAAGTCTGGTGTGGGGGGCCATGTGGCTGAACTGCCCACCCCTTCCCCAGAGGGTCCTAGGAGTGGGGAGGGGAATCTGGTGCTCAAGGAGGCAGACCGGAAGTACCTGTAGGACCCCTCACCTGCTGGCATACACCTTATCTGAGCACTTCCCCAAAGGACACCTGCATGGGGACAGGCTGAGGGGGACATGATCAGATACAGCGTAGGAAGATGGCTCTGACCGCAGGCAGGGAGGCCAGCCAGGAGGGTGTGTCAGCTGTCCAGAGAGAACATTGGAATGGGAGGAAGAGTGAGAGTATTGGAATGGGCTCCTTCGTCACCGGCAGGGCCTCACACTGGTGCCATGAACATCAAACACATGGAAAAGGGTTGCTTCTGAAGTTGCAAAATGAGGCCAGGGCTAGTCCCTGCTTTGCCTTCCTGTTACTCTGAGCAAGATTCTTCTCTGCATCTGCCTCAGTTTCCCCACCTTTTAAATGGGAAATAATCATAGTAGCAGCCCCGAATGAGGCCCAAAGGCAGGTGGGGGGCATGAACGCACTTCGACATTTGCAGAGAACAGATGTAGGGATGGCTGACAAGGACTTGGGAAAGGTTATATAGGACGAAATGACAGGGGGAGAGGGCGGGTGAGGGTGGGGAGAGTCAACCCCCAGACTCAGGTCTCTGATTGCTTTCCTGGAAGCACAATGCATTTGACAAGGGCATTTGACAGGGCCTGTCACTCAGCCTCTGATTTGGGAGGGAAATTGTGCACTTTGATGTTTACCTGTTCCAGCCCAGTCCTTGATTGCACTGGGATGCAAATCACTCACTACAGGTGAGGCTGAGCGGAACTAGGCTGAGAAATGATAGAGCTGTAGAAGGCAGAGGGGATGAAAGCCAAATACCTAAAGCTGAATTCCACTGTCAGATAACTACTAAAAGGCTGGGAGATAAGACTGAGAGGATCTGGGAAGACTTCTTGGAGGAAGTGTCCTATATGCTGGCCATGGGTGGGATTCTGAGAGTGACATACAGAGAGGAACAGTGCGAGTGGAGGGGACTGCATGAACAAATGCAGCATTTCCAGAACGGTGGAGAAACCTAGGAGCTGTGGGGACAATAGTTAAGTGCTCAGCAGCTAACTGAAAGGTCAGTGGTTTGAACCCCCCAGCTGCTCCATGGGAGAAAAGACCTGGCGATCTGCTCCCATAAAGATTTACAGCCTAGGAAACCCTATAGGGCAGTTCTGCTCTGTCCTGTAGGGTGGCTATGAGCCAGAATCCACTCGACAGCACACAACAGCAACCACGGAGAAACCTAGTCGTCTTTCTCTTTGCTCTGTCTCAGAGGTGAGAAAGACTATGAAATGGAATCATGATCCATCTGACTTTCTCACCTTTGGTTCTTCCGTGTCTTGGGTGTGCCCAGGAAGGGCATCCTGCAGATAGGGAACACCTCCTGCCCTGCTCCCTGCTGCTGTCCTAAGTCCTCAGGAGGGAGACAGGGAAGAAGAGGGGAAGACGCCATCATTCCCTCTCTCTCCCTCGTACTGGATGAAGGTGCACGCAATTCGCCGAGAGGCCCACACCAGGGGCCTGCACCCAGGAGTCCTGCCCATAGCGGGCACTTAAGGAAATGAATCTCTGTGCGTCCCCCAGCCTTGAAGACCGGTGGGAAGACTGCTGAGCTGGGCTCGGCTCCAGGCTGCTCTCGGTGAGGTTCGCCTGTTTACCACTTCGCTGCAGAGTAGATGGATGACCTGGAGGCCACATTTTTTCTCCCGGAGCAGCAGGGAAAATGAATCTCACCAACTGTTCCCGACACCACCCTACCAGGTTCCACATCCATCGCGACCAGGGCTGCTGACAGAGCACAGTGCCATCCTTCAGCTCCGCTCGGGCCCAGGGGAGAGAGCAGAGACACGACGGACATTTAGCATCTCTCCCTTCGGAGAACCTGCCCTCTTCCCACACCCACCCACTCCATCAGGCAGCCCCAGCCAGCCCCCACGCCTGCCCGGACCCAGCAAGACAGGGAGGAGATGAGGCTGAGATCAGGGGGAGGGACAAGAAAGGTGTCAGATACAGACCCGGGAACCTCACACAATCTTAAAACACGACATAGAGCAGGCATCGCATGGAAATGACTTAAGTCTCCAGGAGGTGGTGGGTTTTCACAAAACTGACTTCAGGAGCCCCGACGGGTCTGGATTTGGGAGGAGACAGCAGAGGCCGCTTCCTGGACCTGCCCTGGGGATATGAGGGCCTGGGTGAAAGTCTGCCCATCTCCTTACATATGTGGATGGACATTCAGTAGGGGCCACACCAGGAGACTCACTCCAAGGAGCATATTTGTGGATGCTGGCACAGGGCTCCCTGGCTGCACTCTGCCCTGGGAAAGGAGTCTCATCATCAGAGACGCCCAGAGGTGTCTGGGGTCCCCAGCTCTGACCACTGGCTGTGTCTCCTCTCTCTCCCTTACCATCCAGCAGCAGACGCACCTCCCTCAGGAAGAAGCCCAGGCTGGTGTGTCTGGAATGCCCCTGTCCCAGTGGACAGCCTCAGCGGGGGGCTCAGATTCAGGCCTTGAAAGAGGAAAGGGATGGGAGGATGGAGGGGGAGAGGTAGCAGAGCTCTATCTCCTCTCTGCAGATACACATCTTCACCTGTCTGGCTGCTGTCCTTTGAGCTCTGGGCCAGGTGGGCAGTGGGCGCAGGGCTGTGGCCTGGCAGACCGCCTCTTTGTCTGCACTAGCTCAGGTCCTGGTTCTAAGAGCTGAGAGTCCCCTCTGTAAGCATTCTTATCTCCTGAAATGTCACCTGGACCAAGAAGATCAATTTACTGTCTCACCTCTTTCTCTCCACCCCCACCATGACACATACACACACACACACACACACACACACACACACACACACACACGATTCAGTCCAGGCTTCCTGATTTTAGAATAATTCCAGGCAATATCAAGAAAAAAAAAAAATCCGTCTCGAAGAATGTTTTCAATGTAGCTATCCATGACACCAGCTTGGAGCCAGATCTCTTTTGAATTGTCACGCTAACTACTTAAATGCCCCCTGGAACCACTAGCAAAACATCAATATCCATCTTTTGGGGACTGCCTACATCTCCTCAAAATTGTTAAAAGCACCCCAGAAAGATGTCTCAGTCCAAGAGGAAAGGTCTGTATCTCAACACAAAGGGGGAGAAAAAGAAATCAGAGAATTGGATTAGATCTCCAGGTCGCATCCCTTCTGAAAACTCATCTTTCAATAGAAAACAATAAAATAATAGCTAGTGTTTATTGAGGGTGAACTGTGAGCCAAATATTGTTCTTAGCTATTAACATCCGGTAACTCATTTGATCCTCACAAGAACCCTGGGAGTTAGGTCCTCTTTTATTCCCATTTCATAGACAGGGAAATCAAGGCCTTCTAAAGACAGGACAGACTGAGCCTGATTCTCCCTGGGGTGCCCTTTCCTTCCAGCCACTCTCAAATGGGACTCTCTTCATCCGTAGGACGGTTTTAGTAATCTCTCCAGGATCCTGGACGCTTTCCTCCCAGAAGTCTTCTTGGCTGTCATGCAAAGAACGTCAACTGGAGAACTGGGCTGCCCCCCGAATGATGGCTTCTGTCCCCAGGTTCCCCCTAACCAGGCAGCAGCCCCAAATAAATCATTTCATTAGAGTTAATAACATAGTCCCTTTAACCGCAAAGTGTTTCCAAATAGAGGGCCCTCTAATCGACTTTAATGAACAGATAAGAATCTTTGTAATTAACTTAGTGATGGTTTGCATGTAAATGGATATCCTTCTGAGTGTTGTGAGACAATTTATTTATTGTTTTAACTATGGGTTAAATATGCTCCTGGCCATCCCTCCCTCCAACAAGCTCATATGCAAGCAATGCCCCCTGAAGGAGATTTACCTAGATTGGTGGGGCAGCCCCTGTCTTCAGAGACACCAGGGGTGCACCAGAACCTGTCTAGCCACACTCTCTGGGCCCTTGCCTCCTCTACTAGCAAGGCTGGCTGGGCCTGGCTGCCACCCTGTGACCTCCACCTGTCCTCCCACACAGGTAGACCTGCAGGGGGTGGGGAGGAGGGGCTGTGAGGGCTCTGACCAGGTAATGTGGTTAAGCCCCCCTGGTGGCATTGGCCACCTCTGGTTATTTTTGCACTGGGGCCCTGGGGCTCCAACTAGCTGTTTTGCATTGGGACTCTAGGGCTGCACTGGCATGCATGTGTGCACGTGTGTGTGCATGTACATGTTTGTGTGTGAGTGCTTGTGTGTGTGTGTGTGTGTAGGAGAGGCATGTGCCCGTTTGTGCACACCTGTGAGTCTGGCAGTTCTGTGAATAAATAGGGGTGTTCACAGTGTGTGTTTGTATTGTGTGTATTGAGTGTGTGTGTGTGTGTGTGTGTCTGCGTGTGTATGTGTGTGCACTCTGCTTGCCCAGCCGCCCACCAGAGCCTGCTTCCTCATCTTCTAACAAAGGCAGCACTTTAATCACGGGATGCATCTGCTTCTTTGCTGTGTCTGCTGCTGGAGCAGGGTTTTCTGGGGTGGAGGGTCGCCCTATGGCTCTGGCATCTCTGGAGATTTCCTCCAGCACCTTCAGTTGCTGGTGTGTTCTTTCCCCCCTCCTCTCCCCTTTCCCTCCTCCCTGGAGGATGTGGTCCTGCCTATCAGGCTGACCAAAGTCCAGCTCCCCGCCCCTGGGCCCTCCCCTTCCCTTGATAGAATCTCACAGGGGATGCATCTGGGACCCAGCCTTGAGGGGGAGGGGAGCAGACTTCGGAAAGAGGCCCCATATGTAAGTGTGTGGGTGGGGTGGTCACAGGCCCAGGGAACAGTGTCCCAGCCTGCTGGGCAGCATAGCTCCTTGTCAGCGCTGATGAATTATATCTACCCCTTCAACTCCAAGGAGGGCCAGAGGGTGGGCTCGGCTCTGCCTCTTGGAGGGGATGAGTTCCCACAGCGGGGGAGGGAATGTGGTCCTGCCAGCAATGGCAGAGAGGCCAAGCAGCTATGCCATATTCATAGTCATCCATCTGCCCCAAACACTATCCATGATCTATGCCTTAAATGGGGGTCCCATAACCTTGCCCCTCTCACTGAGCACATCAAATCCTTAGAGACCCCTCCTCATTCCCCTCGCACCTCCAAACCTCTCCAACCTCATTCGCCTTACTTGCCAACCTCATCAGTGGCCTCAGGATAGAGCAGAAAGGATGTAGGGTTGGAACTGGCCACCAGGTCACTGTTAAGCTCAAGACCTTGGGAAAATGACGTGCCCTCTCCGTGTGCCTGTCTCCTCATCTGTAAAACAACAGTCATGATTCCTATCTTCCAAGACTATTGTGAGGAATACAAGCGTGGAGATAGCAATGCCTCTTCAGGGAGGTCGGTGGATACTGCCCAGTGGTGAGGATTTCCATGTCTTTACAAGTGGGGAAACCAAGGGCTCAGAGCTGGTGATGCATTCGCTGAAGTTCACACAGCAAATGTGACATCAAACCCTGGGAGTCCTTGCCAACCTGTCATAGGAAGCTTCATTCCTTCAAGTGAGAATTTCCTTCCAGGCCCATTGACTTTTCCAATGTCTCATTTTGGCTGCAAGACCTCTCTCCCCCAGGAATTCTTCTCTTTGAGGGGGTACAGTGTCTGGCACACAGTAGGCGTTCAGTCAATACTTGTTGGGTAAAAGGTGTGGAGGAAATAGGGTTTTTCATCTGCTATCAGTAAATTAAAGAATGTCATGCTATCAGTAAACTAAAGCAGTACGGCGAGTCCTAAAAAAAGAGGCATCAAGAGGCGTTCAGGGCTGGAGTGGGGCTGGGGTGGGCAGCTGATTACTGGGAGGTGGGGATGGGCTGGAGGCGGGTTTCTCAGCTCTGCCTTTGCAGCCAGCCCTGGCTGTCTTGAGAAATCTCATTTTGCTAGCGAGCTGCTTCATGGCCTGGCTCCCTGGGTTCCCCGAGCTGCTCTCTGTCAGTAACTATTCTTTACAAGGTCCCTTGATTCACTGTCAGGGTTGAAGACAAATTTTTAAAGAGGAGCTCAGTGCCGGGGCCATTCCAGAGGAGCTGTTAACTTAATGTCCCGCCTCGCCTCATTCCGCCAAGCCTGCTCCCTCTTGAAGCGCACGAGGGTTAGTAGTTGCCATTTCTAGCAATTGCTTCTGAGTGCTCTCCTTTGGACAGAGAGTGAGGGATGAAGAGAAAGGAACACAAATTAAAGGATGAGGTGTCAGGCAGAACTCTGTTACTAGGTTTACTGTGTGACTTTCTGTCAACTGCTGCCCCTCTCTGGGTCCTCGCTTCCCTGTTTGTGAAAGTCTGGTTGCTTGAGAACACCATTACGACAGTGCCCACTTTCTTCCCTGGAGCGGCCTGGTCTCCCAAGTTCATTTGGGAAGGAGGTCTTGGCAGTCAAGCAGAGGCTCATGTGCCCCACCCTGCCTCACCTACTCGCCTTGGCAAATCCTCCACTTCTGCCTCCTGAATATATGGTATCTGCCCATTTCTCTGCTCCACTGCCCTGGCTCCACCCTCATCACTGCCACTTTGGGCTGTGGCAGCAGGCTCCTAACTGACCCCCTTGGCCCTCTAAGACTTCTTCCCTTCACCCAGTGGGGAGGCAAAGGATCTGAACCTCAAGTCTGATCTCAAATCCACGCTGAACCCTCAGACCCTCTCTGGCCCCCATGTCTTTGCATACATTTGTGTGTTTCTCCTATCACCATATTCCAGGCATAGGGAACAGCATATGCAAAGACATGGCTGCAAAAAGAAAGCAGCGTGTTGGTGTGTTGAGTATATAGCTTCTGGTTTCTTCACATATAATATTCCCCTTTCCTAGAATGGCCTTGTCCCTGTCCTCAGCAAACTCAGTATGTCTTCCCCCCCTCTTTCTTTGTACCCCACCAACCAGGGTCAAGCTGTATCATCTGTCTTCCCTATGGGCTGGGGGTCCCTGGGGATAGGCCCCCGGTTTGGCCTCCCAGACTCCCCAGCAGAGCCCTGTGCATAGCAGGAGCTTAATGTGTTGAATGAAAAGGATCCAGGTTCCAGGTTGAACACCAGTGTATCCCCTCACCCCACAGAGACATCCAAGCTGGGATAGTCTTCCTTGACTCACATCTATTATTTCTCTTCATCTTCCTAAGAACTTGAAGGGGATGACTTAGATACCCTGTGATTTTCCACACTGATAAGGTGCTAAGTGTAGAAAATCCCCAAATGTGAGATATATGAAAGCCATTTACAGTTTGTATTTGGACTTCAGCTGGCAAATATTTGTTGAGCACTTGCCAGTTGCAGGCATCATGTTAGGCACAGGGATTAAAAAGAAAAATGACTGAGATCCCCCACCCCCTACCCTCTAGGAGCTCATAAAATCAGTTGCCGTCAAGTTGACTGACTCTTGGCAACCCCGTGTGTGTCAGAGTAGAACTGTGCTCTACAGGTTTTCAATGGCTGACTTTTCAGAAGTAGATCACCAGGCCTTTCTTCTAAGGCACCTCTGGGTAGACTCGAACCTCCAACCTTTCAGTTAGCAGCCAAGGGCATTAACGCATTAACCTTTTGCACCATCTACACCATCTGGGGAGTACTAGTCAGGGTCTATTCGAATAGCAGGTGTCTGGTGTCTTGGAAACTCAATGAAAGCCACCATTTGAAGCCTTCCCGTGGTTCTGGGCAGTTTTCCTGCCAGGCCCCACCCGCACCCCACCCCTAAGCACGCTGAGCCTCACCTGCCCTTTGTTGCCAGACACATCTTGGGCAAGCTGGTCCATTTTTAGCCTGCCTTTCACACCCACACTGGACCTGGAAGTAGCAAACTGCACCATCGAGAATCTCAGTGCGCCGGGGTCTGTGCCTGGTGCTTTATCTGCTGCCGGGCACTGTGCAGAACCTTTACAACTCTCAAGGCCAACGAACAACCCCAGGGCTGCAGACTATGGTGGAGGCCAGGCTTCATTCTGGGATGAACAATAGCATGTTCGCACAGGTGCCATGCAGCCCCTCTAGCTGCAACAAACCCCGAGGCTGGGTTCCCTCTAAGGATGGATGTGGTTGCTGTTGCTCCCTGTTGACAGGCGCAGGAGGCTGGAAAGCAACCCCAGCCAGCCTCCCTGTTCCCTGGACTCCCTCCTGTGTTGCTGCTTGTGCTGAGGAGTGGTCTCCCCGAGCCTTGGGAGTCTGTGTATGCACACACACACACACACACATCAAGTGTGCCATGAGGGGCTATGAGCCAGCCCATCTGGGCCCCTGGTGTGGAAGGGCACACCCCACCCATCTGGACTCCCTCCTGGCTCTCTGACGTGGAAACCCCCTTGCGGGTAGGGTAGACTCACCCCTCTTTCGGCTCCTTTTTGGCCAGGCTCTCCCCATAAGCCCCACGGAGAAGAGGAGGGAAGCCTCCCTGTGAGGGGGTGGTGGGGAAGGACGTCTGTTGAGAGGAGGGCTGAAAGCAGGGAGGGGAAACTGGAGTGAGCTTGAGGTGCACACACCAATCCCCTCTGGTCTTCTTCTTTTTTCTGAGGCCCCCCTCAACCCCTGACATTTCTCTGGAGCTCCTGAGGCTTGCCCCTTCCTCCTTGAGCCAATCATGGCAGACCCCTTGAGGAGGTATCTCTCTGTAAGGGTACAGAGGACCTAAGGGGATCTGAACATTGGGGGCGGAAGAACAGGATGGCAGCCTGTTCTGCCGTATTTCAGTCTCGTGTCCTTTAATGTGGGTGTGTACATGTGTGCACACACGTGTGTATGTACGCACACATGCGCATGTGTGCACAAGGAAGACACAGAGCCAGCTACCATGTACTGTCTGTTCTCTGGGAGCTGCTGCCCCCACCCCCAGTCTGGTCAATTCTATTTATTTAAGAAAAATCTAACACAGTGGTGGGTAGAACCCAAGAGAAATTGGCTGTGGGATGGGGGTGGGGGAGATGCCTGGGCTGCCTTCAGCCTTTGCCCTCACAGCACCCTCTGGTGCTTCCTGTCCTCCTCCCACCAGATCCCATTTTGTGGGGGGGGATGGGTGGCCGTCTCCCCTGTCCGCTGCAGAGGGAAGGAGTGGTCAGCAGAGCAGAGGGGTGGCTAAGGCGTGGTGTTGACCTTGCTCTGAGGTCTGCAGGTGGCACCCAGGCCTCTCTGGGCCTGTCTAGACCCTGGTGCTCTGGGCTTTGGCTAGGCTGGGGATGGACCCAGGACTCCTCCCCTTCAGGACCCTGCCTACAGCCCTTGGGACAGAGGGAGAGTCCTGAGAACTCAGGAAGGTCCAGCTTGGCCCCAGGACCCTCTGCAGAGTCAGCTGCCAGGTGCTGGGAAGGAACTGGGGGGCACAGGAAGCCAGCAGATGCTACAACTGTCCCCCCACCTCCCCAAATATTTTGTCCACAGCAAGATCCTTGGCAGGGCAGGCAGCCGCTGCTTCCCCACCCTGCAGGACAGTAATCCCTGAATATTGGTTTGAAAAAAGTCTTTGTGCAGCCTGTGACACAAGACCCCCAGCTCCCCCCAGCACAGGGGGGAGACGGGGGACATGGGAGGCAGGGGTGGGGGCACAGTGTGCGTCCACCTCGCCCCAAGCTTGGCCTCCTCGCCTCACTCCTGGGGCAGGAGGATTGCCTAGGATGGAGGAGATTTGGAAAGGGTCTAACGAGGGCTGGGATTCCTTTCTTCCTTGCAAGCTACTGGAGAAAGGCGCCTCCACCTGCAGGGGGCAGAAGAGGGTAATGGTGTGAGGCAGAAGAACAAGACACTAGGCCCCACCCGGCACAGAGCAAAGCTGCAGGGGCAGGGAGTATAAAACCAGATTCAGCCGGCCCGCGCAGATGTGAGCAGGAAGTCCCCGCTAAGTACAACACAGAACAGCCCCCGCGTGGAGGGCCGGGGGAGGGAGGCAGCCACCAGAACCGCGCTTCTACGCAATCTCTTTGATTCTGCGCATGTAATTGTGCAGGTCCGGGGGCGGTGTGGGCCGCGTGGTGCTCCCCACATCCGGGCAGCCCCAGCCCAGGCCCTCCTCGTCCTCCTCGTCCTCCTCACCGGCGGGCACCGAGTCATACGCTAGCTCCTCGGAGGGCAGCGTGGTGAAGGTGGTAAACTTGACCCGCTTGCGCTTGGAGGTTGGCGAGCTGGCGGGGTCCTCGGCCTGGTCCCGGGCCGAGCCGCCAGAAGAGCCGTCGCCGCGCCCGTGCACCTGGCTCTGCACGCTGGTCTGTGAGCTGCCGCTGCTGTGGTGGTCGCCGTGGCAGCAAGCAGGCACAGTTTCCAGCGGGTTACCGGGGGGCGGCGAGAGCTCCCCTTGCACCCGCAGCGGCTGCCCGTTGCCCAGGAACACCCAATGGTGCGAGTGGTCCATGCTGGTCTGGCCCTCGGGCGGGATGCGCTTGTGCCGGTAGCGCAGCACGAAGACGATGCAGTTGATGAGGAAGACGAGGATGGCAAGGCAGAAGACGCCCAGCAGCGCATACATGCCGATCTCCAGGTCTGTTAGCCCCCGTGGCATCTGCAGGAAGCCGGTGGGCAGCGGCAGGAAGTCTTCTGTGGGCGGTACAGCGGGGCTGGCCGTGTCCCTGCCCGGGCCCTCTGCGGGGGAAACCCCGGTGCCCCGCGGGCCAGCTCCGCGGGCCTCCTCTTCAGCCCCTCCAGGCCCTGGTTGGCTGGGGCCGGGATAGTCGTAAGTCGGGTCCTCCTCGTCCGGCCCAAAGTGTACCCGTAGGCCCACAGGTGTGGTGGCCAGCACGCTTTTGCGCTTGGTTTTCTGGCAGCTCTCAGTGATGGTAAGCTCGGCGCGGAGTAGCTGGCCTGCACCCTCGGCCTCCGCCACCACCAGCGGGAAAGCCCGGTCCTGAGTCACCGTTGCCACTCGCTCGTCCAGGCTGCTCACCAACAGCTCATAGTCCCGGGGGCTGTAGAGGGAGAGTGGGGCCGTGGTGCCATCGCTGTAGGAGAGCCAGAGGCTCAGGAGGGCTTCCTGGAGGAGGGGAGGACAGGAGTCAGAGAGCTCGTCCTGGCTGGAGGGCAGGAACCAAAAGCCTCTGGTTCCCTGCTGTATTCTCAGCGCTGGGACCGTGCCTGCATATGGCAGGTGCTCAGGAACCACTGTTTGGTGGGCATCCTCTGCAGGGTGTGGGGAGGCTCAACTGCAGGTTACAGTATCCAGGCCTCTCACTGCCCCCAGAATTTCCTTGCTCACTTCACCCCTCCCACGCTGATGAGCTGAAGGTAAATTTTACCTTGAGTCCAACTGAAGTTTCTGGTGTTGCAGGGGCAACCCCATATCTCCATGCCTGGCCTTGGGAACACCCCCCATTAGACAGTTGAGGATTGAGAATACATAGCCACCCCCAGACTCCCCCATCTGTCAGCAAAAACCTGAAAATCGACCTCCCTGCAGATGAGGAAGCAGGGTGCAGAGAGAAGTGACTGACCTAGGGTCACAGAGCAAGTCAGGGGCAGAGGACTCCTGTGTCCTGACTCCTGGCTCAGTGCTCCCACCTGCCACCTTTCCACCTTTGTCCTGTAGCCAGTGCCCGTGGTGTGTCTGTGGGGTCTGTAGTTGGGGCTCCTAATTCCGGTGGGTGGGGTCAGAGGTGGTGGGCCCTCTGAGAATCAGGGAGGAAGACCCTCAGCAGGAACATCTCAGGGTGGCAAACGCAGCAAGCAAGACTGGCCAGACTCCCTGTGTAGATGGTGTGGGTGAATGTGCAAGGCACAAAGGGTAGACAGATCTTCCACTACCTGAAGCCCTAATTTGGGGGACTCATGACAGAGGGGAAACAGAACCCAAATTCCTTCTTCTACATCCCAACTCCTTTGCTGGCAGGCCAGGCAGCCAGTTACCTGCTTAAGGAAGCTGAGGGTCTGCTGGGCGGCTGTGGTAGCCAGGATGGTGTGGCTGCTCCCGGGACTGGGCCGCAGGGAGAGGGCAAGACTGGCCACCACCTGGGCCTGCAGCTGTGTGATGCTGACCTTCTCCTCTGTCACTGTCAGCAGTGTCTCCCCAAGCACGGCCTCTGTCAGCGGGGACACCACCTGAGGCAGAGTGGGGCAGGAGTGAGAGAGAGCAGGAAAGCAGCACCTCCCAGAACCCAGGGAGGAATTCCAGTACTGCTGGAAGAGGAGGCAGGAGGAGTGGGGCAGGCTGGGAGGCAAGACTCCTGGGCTCTGCCTTACAGCTGCAACCAGGAACCAGGGCCCAGAGGCCAAACAAGGGCCAGGGGCCCACAGAAGGCAGGCAGGAACAGTGAGCAGACCTGAAGGCAAACAACAGCCCCCTGTGGTGATAAATAGCAATTGCCATTTAGCCTGTGTCAGGGAGCCAGAAGGGAGTAGTGGGAACTGTGGCAAATGGGAGGATTGTGTCCTTGTAAAGGGGGCACCAATATTGACTCCTGCTGATGGTTGCCAGGTGGGACTGCAGGTCCAGTATTGCCAGATTGCTTGTTTATAAAACCAGAAATACAGATTTTTCAAAATAGGAAACCTCCCAGGTTTTCAATTTTTTTTTTTTTTAAATTCGTTTACAAACAAACATGTCTCCTGGCAGACTCCAGCCCACAGGTCACTATTCACAATCCCTTAGGCAGATAATTTCCGTCTGGATACCCAGTTGTCAGGGAAGAAGGTCAAAGTTGAGTTCCTGAATCCCAGAACTCCTCTTCCTGGTCTGTAGGCTTGCGGACCCCTTTCACCTGCATCCCCCTCCTCTATCCACACCTGTTCTCAGGGAGGGGTCTGCCTGAGTCACCCACACTAAGCGCTACAAGGCTGGTAACAGCGGATAAAGCTTTGAGTGAGAATCCTCATCAGAGCTGAGCAAAACAAGCTTGACCTTGGATGGTAGAGTTTCCGGTGGAGGGGCAGGTGGGCAGAAAGTATGTTTTGAGCAGGGTGGGGGTTGCTCCCAGAGGCTGAGGCTCTGGGACGCCATCATGGGAACACCTGCATTCTCTGCCCACAGGTCAGATGGCTCCTGGGCACTGCGCTTTGTGCTGGGGCAGAGCCCGTGCCTACCTTGAAGGGGGTGATGCCTGGCTCCAGGCCCGCCAGCGTGCTGCTGTCCACCATGTGTGCCACTCGGGGGTCGCCCACCCGCATGAAGTCGCTGACCAGGTCGGTGACCTCCACCAGCCAGTCTGGGCCCAGCATGGTGACCACCTGGTCTGTGCCCTCAGATGATGTGGTATGGAACTGGGTGAAGACCTGCAGCGTGGCGTGCTGGTACTGCAGGGTGCAGCCGCGGCTCACACTCTGCCGCCGCTCCTCCTCCTCCTCGTCCTCATCGTCGCTCTCCCGGGCTGATCTGGGGGGTCGGGAAGGCATGGGGTCAGGGCTGGCCAGGCTGGAGGACTTCTCACCCTGGCTGGGACCTGAATAAGCCACTCCTCTCACCCTGGCCCTGCTGGCTCCTCCCCAGCTCCCCATGGCTAGAAGCTCTGCAAACAGCAAGCCCCCTCCCTGCTTCTTTCCTCTGTCTCTAACAAGTTTGGAGCTAGGAGTCCCAGTCTTGACCCTCTCTGGTCCATCTCCTGCCTCTGCTGTGCCTAACCCAAGCCACAGAATAGCTGGAGTCAAATACTAACAAGTACTGCCCTCTGCTTCAGCACTACGTATGTGCCCGACCCTGTTCTAAAGCTCTGGACGGGAGGGAAGGTGATCCTTATTATCTAAGTGCCAGAAAGCTCAGCTGAATCAGGTCCTACAGTGTGTAGAAAGCAGAACTTGGAGGCAGTGAACTTGGATATTTATCTGTAGAGATTTCCAAGCAAAGTGTTGAAGATGTGGCCCAGTCTTTTCTTGCTGCTTATAGTAAAATGCAAGAGGAAAGAGAGAAATTGAAGGGAGAACTATTTAGCAAAAAGGAACCAGGCCCTGATGATTTGGGAAATTCTCAGCCTATCCAGATTGCAAAAGATGCTAAAGTTAGGAGATTCACTGTCGGGACAGTGCTCTAAAGAGAAAGACAAGGGTGTGGCTGGGCAACTTTTGCTTGTGTTTTGGAAGGATGAAAAGATCAGAATTTATTCACACAGAGGGCTCTTTTACCTAGGTTAACTAATTTAATTCTCACAACCATCCTATGAAGTGGGTGCTTCATGCCCATTTTATAGATGAGAAAATTGAGGCCCAGAGAGGCTATGTAAGTAGCCCAAGGTTATACAGCTAGTAAACACCAGTTAGGGTTAGAACCCAAGCTATCTGGCTTCAGAGTCCACTATACCATCACTACTCAAAGCAATACCAGCATCACCTGGGAGCTGGCCAGAAATGCAGAATCACAGGCGCTGCCCCAGAGCTACTGAACCTGAACCCGCATTTTAAATAAGATTTCCAGGTGACTCCTGTGCATGTTAAAGTTTGAGAGGCTCTGGTCTACTCTCTCTTGCTTTTCCAAATCTCTGCGGACTTGATCCCACCCCAGGTCTCACTTGGCCTCCTGTTTCTCTTACCACCTGCTTCTCTCTCCAGCCCCGCCCCCTCTGCTCTCAGCTGTCTGCTACTTTTCCTCTTCTTCCCGTCCCTGCTGGACTTATCTCTCCAGCTGCTCTGAGTGGGTGAGTGTAGTGTAGTGAATACATTTCTATGCCCCAGAGCTGGGCCTTTGGGTCTTGATCTTGTACTCTGCAAGGAAGCCCAGGTGTGACTCACTATGCTCCTGGGATTAAGTGCTCATGAGTGTACCCCTGGTGTGCCCAGGCTGGGCACATGTGTGTGGGTCTGTGTTGGTGCGTGTGTCCCATTTGTCTGACTGCTCTCTACCCCTGCCTCCCCAGCCAACTCCTTTCTACTAGTCCTTTAAGATTTAAGAAGTCCCTGGGTTAACACACTCAGCTGCTAACCAAAAGGTTGGAGGTTCTGATCTACCTAGAGGTACCTTGGAAGAAAGTCCTGGCAATCTGTGTCCAGAAAATCAGCCATTGAAAACTCCATGGGGCACAGTTCTGTTCTGACATACATACATGGGGTCACTATGAGCTGGAGGTGATTTGATGGCTGCTGGTTTTTTTGTTTAAGACTTTGCTCAGGAGTAACTGCTTCTAGGAAGCCTGCCTTGACTAAGAGGAAGGGGTGGTCCTCTCCTTTGTGCCTCTTGATTCCCTGAACACAGAGCTCCCTGAGTCCCACTCTGTAGCAAGTACACGACTGCCTTCCCTGCTGGACCAAGAGCTTGGCTGGGTCAGGCACTGGCCACACTCGCCTCCATGTCTTAAGCACCCACCAGTGCTCAGCACACAGTTGGTTGATTGCATAACTGACCTGCTGACTGTGTATACGTAGGGCCTTATGCACACATGCAGATTAGACAGTGCTGAGGCTGTGTCCACCTATGAGTATCCCGTGTACCCCGAGTGTGGAGGGGCTGTACCTCCGGTCGGGGAGGATAGGTACCCTCCAGCCCTTCACTTGGCTGAGGCGGGTGTCTGAGAGCTCGATGTGAAGGGGCAGCTTGGGAACCCAGACCGTCATCTCCAGGGGCGCGTGGAGGACATCGTAACGGAAGGTGACCCTGGCGTTCATGGACCCTCTAGACTCCTTTCCGCTCACAAACACGTAGTCGCAGCTGCTGGACACCTGGGGAAGGGGAGGAACACTGGGCATGTCTTGCCCCAGGGGTTTTCCTGTGGGCAGTGCAGGGGACTTCAGTCTAACAAGCAGAGCCAGAGGGAAGCGAAGGCCAGGGCCCCTGATTCCTCTGGGAGGCATCGGCTTCAGTGTGTTCTTGATTCCACTCCACCTCTCCAGACAATCTCTCGGTGGCCACTGCAGGGGTGGGATGGTGGTGGTGGGGGTGGGGGTGGGGGGGTGGTGGTGGTGGTGGTGGTGGTGTTTGTTCCCTCGCACAGAGCCAATATGCAAATGTTTTTTACCTGAGGCTGCTTCTGACCTGCCACACCACACCTTGGAGGGGGCCTCTCAGGGCAGCTCCCCCTCCAGGTGTCCCAGGTAGAGTCCTCTGCAGCACAGAAGAGCAGCCTGCCCTGAGCAGGCTGGACTGGGCAGGGAGAAGGTGGAGGGATGGAGGTGAGGGGCAGGGATGTAGCTCCTCCACGGCCCCTCGGGCAGGGCTGCCCCAGGACAACATGCAGCTGGTAAATTACAGGTAAGGGGGTGGCTCTAGCCAAGTGTGAGGTGATAGGCAGGGGAGAGGAAAAATCAAGGCCAGATAACCCCAAGCACAGACACTTGGATGGCTGCCACCAATGGGCGTGGCTTTTGCATGCCCACGTGGATACCAACTTGCCTTCCTGCAGGTCCCCTGGACCGGCATATGCCTCTGAACACATCTTGGTGGACATCTGCACCCACTCACTGGGTGTCACTGCCACCACTTGAGGGCAAGTGGAGATGGGTGTACCTGTCAGGTGTGCCCACACGTACACCTGGCACACCCTGGAATGAATCGTGTGGGCACATGCATTTAGGTGCTTCTGCTGGTACATGCCCGTGTGCACACACGTGAGGCCCTTGTGTTTGGGGGAGGGTCTGTCATGCAGCCTAAGGGCTGATGACATGCCGATGGTTCTGGGGGCGGGGAGGGTGCTGGGACACTGGCTTATCCATGGAGATGAGCCCTGACCTGCCCCACACCCCTGCTAGACCCCTTAATTATCTCAGAGGGTGGATGAAGGGAAGTGAGGACAACGTCCCTGCCAGAAATGCTCATTTCCCGCTTCAGAAGGCAGACAATTCCATCTGAAGGCTGGCACATTCCATTTAGAATGTTGGAAAACTCCATAAAGCATCGGAGTATATTTCACTGAGAATGGTAACAAATTCCATTTAGAATCTCCACTAATTCCCTTTGGTATCTGAGCCATCATGACTTTGGTCTGGCCTGCTCTGGGGCTGGGGCAGGGAGGGGAGATGGGATGGCAGAGGAAGGGGCTGCTTGCGGCAGGGGGAAATCCCCGGATCGAGGCCCGGCTCCTGCTCCGAAGGAGGCAATGGGGTGTGTACACAGCCATCTTCAGCCTCACTTGTAGGACACTGTTTCTGGATCAGGGATGGGTGAGGTGACCCTGTGCTCCCCAGACCCAGAGGGGTCCAGAGGCTTAGTGTGGAGAGAATGAGCCCAATGTGAGGGAGCCCAATGAGCAGGAGGCAGAAGGACACGCACACCCACCTCCTCCCGCTCTCCTGCAGCTGAATGATTTACAGGAACAGGAAACAGATCCCCTTGTCCGATTGTTTGGAGGAGCCTGCTGGAGGCTGGCATGGCAAATGACTTGCCCACACTACAGATGCCAGGGCTGGACATCCTTATGTTGCTGCCCATTTCACTGTCTACTGCCCCTATCTCACCTCTGACCACCGTCCAAAGCCAGACGAAGGGGCAACTCTGGATGAATGTGGAGGATTCACGGTGGGTCCCTGGGGAGGAGCTCGGGGGATTCATGGCTGGGAGGAGCTTCAGGAGTTGGAGGAGCTGGGGTGTGGCCTGCCTTAGACAACCTCCACTCCTGGCTTAACTCACATGTTTCCTGAGGCTTCCTTCCTCAGTTTGATCTCCATTGGGTCACTAGCGCCATGGGTTCAGAGCATGTCTTTGAGGGGCCCACTCACCTCATCTGTCCCCTGTTGCCTTGTCCAGAGTCTCTCACACAGCAGGTGCTCAATAATCACTTGCTGGATTGAGTTCTGGCATCTCTGGGTGGTGCAAATGGTTAACATGCTCATTGCTAACTGAATGGTTGGTGGTTCCCAGAGATACCTCAGAAGAAAGGTCTGGCAGTCTACTTCTGAAAAATCAGCCACTGAATACCCGTGGAGCACAGTTCTACTCTGACACATATGGGGTTGTCACGAGTAAGAATCAACTCTATGGCAACTGGTAGTTTATGGATTGAGTTCAAGTTGTCCACACTGTTTTCTCCCTTCTGGTCTGCCAAACAGTCTCTCCCACAGTCCTACAGGAAGACCTCTAGGACTGGCAGGAGCAGTACCCAGGGCTTTCCCTCCCCCCACTCAAGCTGGACATGGGATGCCCACAGCTTTTCTCCCCCATCTTGCCCCATCCCCCTCCTCCTGCCTACCATGGAGACCTGCCTGGAATGTGAATTCCCCTCTGGTCTGGGGTTCCACTCCCCCTGGAGGTCTGAGTCCTCCTTCCCCAAGGGCACCACCTCCAGGAAGCCCACCTTGATGATGTCTTCATTGTCGGACTTGCATTCCACTAGGGCAGAGACATCCAGGACGAGACCGGTTACCTCAATGGCTATGACCTTGACAGGGATGGCTACCGTCCGGCCTGTCAGGATGGCCGTGTTGATGATCTCTGTGTCCTGTGGGAAGGAGGGAGCGTGGGGCTTTGCTAAGCGAGGTGTTCACAGTCCCCTGTGCTCCTGGAACATGGCTGGCCAAGGCCCTGGCTCTGGGCTGTCCCCCTTCTCAGATGCATGTCGTTCCCACGAGTTCCCTCACACACATGCACAGGGATACCTGCCCACTCAGCTCCTGCTCAGATGGTCTGCTCACTGGACTCCTGAGCAGCTTTCAGGGTCCACTCACCACCACCGCTCTGCTGCCAATCCTTCCCCGGCCCTACCATCCTCTCTCAGAAATCTGCCATGCTCCTCAGGACTCACATAGCAACATCGAACATGTTCCCCTGGCCATTCACGGCGCCCCGGGCTGGTCCCACGTTTGCCTGGCCATTCACGGCGCCCCGGGCTGGTCCCACGTTTGCCTGGCCATTCACGGCGTCCCCAGGGCTGGCCCCACACAACAGCTCCAGCCTTACCACCCCACCGCACTGTCCTAAACCCCACTGCTGCTTTGAACAAACAGCTCATATTCCCACACTACACTTTTGTCCATGTAATTCCTCTGCCTGGGCACCCTCCTCATCCTCTCCGACTGTGCAAGCCCTTCTTCCCACTTGACCTTCAAGGCTCAGCTGCAGGCCACGTTCTCCAAGAACCTTCCCTCAGTGGCCCCCTGTGGCGACTTCTCCCACCTCTGCAGCCCGCAGCATCTGCTGTCCTTCCCCCAGCAGGCACCGAGCGCCGCCTGCCTCCTGTGAGGGCACGTCTGGTGCTGGAGGCAGTCACACATTCGGGCACCTGCTCACACGCACACGTATCAATCTACACATGCATGAGCACACATGCATGCACATGCACGCGTGGACACATCTGCCCGCTGACCCAGTGCCCCACCCACTCACCATGGCCAGGGGCAGGATGGCTTGCACGTCCCTCTGGATGACCGTCAGCTCAGTGACTGCCCGCTCCAGATCAGGCACGGCGCCATGGCCACGGTAGTCGATGTGCCACATGATTCTCCGCTTGACCGACTGGCTGGTGAAGTTCTCCATCTCAAAGTCCAGCTGCAGGATTTCCAGGGGCCCCTGGCCCTCCCTACCGGGGGTGGGGAAGGAAGGTGAGCCAAGAATGAAGGGCTAGGAGCAACCCAGGAGCTCCCAATTCCCTGGGCGGGGGGACCCCACCACAGCTCAGCCGCTTGCCTGGCTGGGTTCCTCTGAGGCCTTCTCTAGCCCACATGAGGTGCCTCATCCTCAGGACCACTCCTAGAGGCCTGGACTCCTGAGTCCCCATAAACCAAGTTCCAGCCCTTCTGCAAGTCCCAGCCTCCTCCACGAAGAATCTCCACCCCTCCCAGGTGCCTGCCCTGCAAAGAGGTGGGTGGAGGCACCATCCCAGGCTCACCTGGGAGGCAGGGGTGTGCCCTGAGCCCAGGCCACGTCCACGGTGGCTGTGGAGTGCTTCGCCCCAGTCAGCAGCTCCGAGGTCACATGCCACTGGCCATTCCGTGACTTGGTGCCTAGAAGGGTCACGCCCTTCTTGGCCTTCACCCTGAGGTCAAAGGCGGGGCGGGGGGGGGGGGGGGAGAAGAGGTAGAGGGTCAGGGTAGGGCCTGCCTGGCCACCAGCCCTAGGCTCAGGTTGGGTATAGTTCTAGACTCAATGTGAGTTGAATCTGGGGAATCCAGCATCATGTAGCTGAAGCCTCTGATCCTCAGTGGGAACTGCAGTCATTTCTACCATATTCCTGACAAGTCTTTGACTAACTTCTACTTGTATACCTTAGTGACAGGTAACTCACTGCTTGTGCACACATCCTGTTCCATTTCCAGGAAGCCCTTAATGGGCAGACACCTCTTTCCTGGATTTAGCTGAAATATAACAGCCATAGGTCTGCTGGGGCAAGAGAAAACTCACTCATTCAACTCCATTTTAATTGTGACAGCTTTTCAGATCGCTGGAGAGGGGAGCAGTTACTCTAGGAGCCTTCTCTTCTCCAGGCCTAAAATCTCCAGTTCTTCCAACTGTTGCTTTTTGCCATGGTTTCAAGTCACTTTATATCCTGGTCAGCCTCCCCTGGACACTTTGAACATATTATGTGTAGTGTACTATACTAAATGCAACACTTCAGCTGTGCTCTAATTAACACTGATTAAAGAGGGGTGATGAAGGAGCCCTGGTGGTGCAGTGGTTAAGTGCTCGGCTGCTAACCGGAAGGTTGGCAGTTTGTACCCACCAGCCGCTCTTCAGGAGAAAGATGTGGCAGTCTGCTTCCATAAAGATGACAGCTTTGGAAACCCTATGGGGCAGTTCTACTCTGTCCTACAGGGTCACTATGAGTCGGAACTGATTTGATGGTAACGGGGTTTTGGGGAAAGCAAAGTGAATTATCACCTCCTCAATTCTATATGCTCTACTCCTATTAATGCAGCCCAAGATCTCTGATGACTGATTTAACTCATATTCACATTCAACCGTCAATCACTGAATCAGGTATGACCCTTTCCAGAAATATTTGGAGTTTAAGGTGAAACACTCAGGAGAGAGGACAATACTTACTCAGAAAAGTTGGGGGCTAATGGCAACGTTGAAGGTCCTATGCATAGTGCTTGGGGGGTGAGGCATTTTGGTGGGGCCTCTTCTGTGTCCCCAGAATCACTCAATATAGCTCAAACCACGGGTTCCTACTATGAGACATTATTATGTTTTGTAGGGCTATGATATGAGTTAAGGTATTTCTGAATTCAAGAACTGTATCCTGCTGAAAGCATAGAAAGAAAAACTGAAAAAATTTCTCCCAACTCCAGGATTTGGGGCAAATATCCCAACACATGCACATATTCCTGCTCATCTTCTGGCTCCCAGCCACAGGGTTTCTCTCTCATCTCCATTTCTCTTCTTTGGCCTCAGACTCCTCATCTGTAAAATGGGAGCACTGCACTGGCTGATGGCTAAGGGCCCTTCCCAGCCCCAATTCTGTCATTCTAGACGTCCATGCTTGTGAATACTGACATGCCCCCCTTTACCATGATGCCAAATCTGCGAGGTATGAAGGTAGGTGCAGGAATTTTTGTTCCCATTATACAGATAAGAATGCTGAACACTGAGGTTCATATAAGTGAGGTGTCTTCCTCAGGTTGCTCAAGTGCTAAATGGGAGAGCTGGGATTAGGATGCTGGACAGGCAGGTCTGAGAGGTCCCCTACAAGGAGTCAGGTGTGCATTTGATCTTGAGCCGCCCTACCTGAGTGTGAAATGCTCCACGCTGGGGCTGGAGGGAGAGGAGGAGTTGGGGGCCAGGTAGAGGAAGATGCTGAGGACTTCCCCAGGCTTGAGGGGCCGGTCTGGCAGGCGGATCATCAGGTTGCTGTCCAGCCGGTGCTCCTGCAGGGTCCTCCTGGGGGGCGGGCGGAACAGGCTGATGCTTCCGATGCGCAGCAGAGGGTGCTGGGTGGGGCTCTCAGCCCGGGCCCCTGCCCCGGGCCCAGCTCCCCGGCGGGTGCCCCCGCAGCCCCCAGATGCGTCTGGGGCGTGGAGAGTGTAATACAACTCAGCCTGCTGGCTCTCCCCTGCTGCCTCGGGTTCCAGCCCGTCGGGAGATTTTCTGCGGGAGGTGGGCGGTGAGGCTGGGGCAGGGGGCCCAAACCAGGCCAGGGGTAGGTCGGCCCGCACTAGACAGGTGGCCAGCCCCCCGCTGAGGCGACAGGAGCTCTTGACTTCCCGGGCATCCCGGAAGGCATGCAGACGGACACAGGGTAGCCGCTCGGTGACGCCAAAGTCATCCCAGTCCCGGCCGGCCACGTAGAAAAGCACCTGGGCCACAGGCTGCGAGGCAGGCACACGGGCACGGACGATGAACGCCCGCACCTTCCAGTTGACTGTCAGGCGCTCGGGGATGTCCAAGGTGCTGGATGGCTGCAGGAGCTCCCGGGCCACCACCTGGCTGGTGCTGAAGGGCCCCAGGGAGACATTGAGGATGGGCAGCTCCTTGGTCTGGAACACCACGAAGGGCTCAGAGCGCTGCAGGGAGCCGTTGGCAACTGGGGGTGGCGGAGGCCTCGCCTCCCGAAGGAAGAAGGCCAGCCTTGTGTGTGACAGGCGGTAGCTGACTGGCAGCACTGGGCTGGCCTGTGGCCCTGGCGGGCTAGGGCTGGCAGGATGGGAGCGGCTGGACGCTGGGGACAGAGCAAAGAGGCCCAGAGTGGTCAGAAGAGGCCCACGCGTGGACCCCACGGCATGCCAGCCTCCGTCCCTCCCACCTTCACGCAGGACAATCTCCTCGCCAAGCTGGGCCAAGACACCAGCTCCCCGTACCCGAGCGGGCCCTGAAGCCAGGCAGTCTGGGCTGTCAGCTTGGCCGCCCTGTTGGCTGGCGTGTTAACTAACTTCACTGTTGCTTCCTTTCTCTCTGAAATTGGAGTAAAGCTTACCTAATTGCAAAGCATTGTGAGGCTTTCATGAGGTGCTATTTCCCGGGTTCCTCATCTATAAAATGAGTATGAAAATCCTTGCTAGCTCAAAGTGCCGTTGTGAGGAGGGCACAGAGTAGATCGCAGAGTGCTGAGAGCAGAGTGGGGCCCAGTGTGGCCCCAAGGAAGTGCTGCCTTTCACTATGAAGCCCGTGTGCCATGCCGTGTGCCTGGCACCATCAGTGTATTTCATCTTCAGAGCTAACCTTTGAGGTAGGTATGACCACGATCTCCACCTATTCAGCCAGTATTCTGCCCAGAACTTCTATTGTTTGAGTGCCCATTCTTACATCTCACAGAAAAAGGAACTAAGGTTCAGGAAGCTGAAGTGACACATGGGAGGAAGGGGCCAGGGGCAGGATTCGAACCTGGGATGTTTTGACAGACTGGAGCTCTTTATTCCTGCACCAGCTGGCTCTGGAGGTTGCAGGGCCCCAGGGAATCCCAGCTTTCCCCCTACTCCCTCTTCCCACACACGATATAAACACAGAGCTCTCAGTCTCCCAAAGCAAACGTGGGCCTCCTACTTAACTTTTCCCTCCCCTCAGTTGCCTGTCCCCACCCATCCCGGAAGCTGCTAGCAATTCCACCTCCTAACTCTCCAATATGCCCTAGGCTGTCCCCTCTCCTCCATCCCCAGGCCCCTGCCCCAGATCTGACTTCACTCCCGTTGCTGTGGCAATGTAACACCTCCTAACTGGGTTCCCCCTTCTCTGCCTCACCCACTTCTCTCGTATCCCCCTCCCCCACACAGCTGTCTTTTTCTTTTAGACACTCACAGCTTAAAACCTGTTGGATACTTCCAAGGAACAGGAAGAATATAAGGTGTAGGTTTGAGGTCTGAGATACGGTTCAGGATCTTCACATGGGCTCCCTGAGTCACGTGCCTCACCTTTAAAATTGGGGGAATACTAAGGCTGGTCTCGCAGAATGTTTGTTGTTATTTGAATGAGGAAACACTTGATAAATTGTGAGACCCAATGCACATGTGTCTGAGTATTATTAAAGAATCTTTCCCTCTGCTTACAAATCAAACCCACACTCACCTGGGCTGAGCATGGCATTCAAATCCTCTACAAGGTGGCTCCAGGTTCCCCTCTCCCCAGGACTCCTTCCCCAGCCCCAGCTTCCGGCCTAACCTGATAACTTGCTGTATCAGCACTCCCTGATGCTGGGGGATCTCCCTCCTTTGCTCATGCAGTGCGCTCTACATCAAATGCCCTCCTTCCCCATCTCCACACATCCAAATCTGAAACTTCCAGGCCCAGCTCGAATGCCACTTCTTCCATGAAGCCCTCCAAGATGGAGGAATTTCCACAGAGCTTTGTCTTCCTTTGATGGGATTTCCCCCACTCTGCCTTATGTGGGAGTTAGGTATCTACAGGGCTTGCATGTAGCCAGTGTGATCTACATGGCTAATCTACACTGAGTGATTCCACCGAGAGCTCGGTCCTGAGGAGGAGACTCCTAGTCGGCACTATGATGGTTGGTGGCGCAATGGTTAAGCACTCGGCTGTTAACCAAAAAGTTGACAGAACAACCCCACCTAGCTGTACTGTGGGAGAAAAGATATGGCGATCTGCTCCCATACACATTATAGCCTAGGAAATCCTATAGGGCAGTTCTACTCTGCCTTATAAGGCCACCATGAGTCGTAACCAACTTGATGGCACACAGCAACATTAAACCTTGACAGCTGCACAAACCTTCATATCCAATTCCTCCTAAATGCAATGAATTAAAAATTCCTTACTCTTGAGGCTCCAGTGTCTATTTCATATATATTTTAATCTCCTCATTTAAAAAATGAAGAAATGGACGAGTTGTTGTGAGAGGGGTGGCACTTGGTCTCATTGCTCCTCCTTTAGGCTCCTCCTGAGCCCTTAGGACCAGCTGGGGAAACCGCCAGGCCTCAGTCCTCTGGGTCTCTATCTTAACCCACCACAGTGCCCACCTCTGGCAGCTGCCTGCCCTCCCCGTCATTCCTAGGAGAACTCGGTTCCCAGGCCACCCTTCCCAATAGATGCTCTGATTCCTGCAAGAAATGCCAGTTGGTGATGATGGGGTTGAGGTGGGCAGCAGAGTCTAAGATGAGATCAGGAAGATATTTGCAGAGATGGAGAGAGCCTTCCTGGCTGGTGCCTGGAGCTCCTGCCCCACAGTGACTGCTGGAGTCCCTGCTGCCTGGGGGGATGTGGGCCCCCAGGTGTGCATGTGGGAGTCCAGGGTAACAGCCTGAGCCTTGGCCCACAGTAGCCACCAACTGCTTTGGAAGACACACTGGGAATCAGGCAAAAAGACAGATGGTTAGAAGGACCCAAGTTCAAGGTTCTCTCTTTGCCCCAGACTCACTGGGTAAGTTGCTTCCCATTTGTGGGTCTGTAAAGGTGAGGTGGTGACATCAGCCCTACTCACCTCACAAGGATGCTGACAGCTGCTCAAAGACCAGGGGGTAGGATGTGTTCTGTAAGCGCAGAGAGGCCCAGAAGGGCACTGCTGTGTGAGGTGTGGATGTCCAGGGCTGTGAGTCCTGGGGTGGAGATGGGGAGGGGCCACCACATCTCTCTGGGGAGGAAGAAGGGCAGCTGTGGCCAGTGAGCTGTAAGAGCTCGCCATCCAGGCTCAGGATGGACGGGGTGGGGGGATGCGGAAGGTCAAAACCACTGACCCTGCTCTCGCTTATCTGACCCCAGGGGAGCCCCGAGGCTGATAAGTGGCACTTAGTTCCTTTTGCCCTCTCTCACCGTCCCATCCTCACGCTGACCATCTGGACCTCTTCGAGGCACAGTGGGCAGAGGCCACCAGATGGGCCCTGGATTCAGAGGGGCATAAAGGAAGGGATTAGAGAAACATGTTTGCATCCACCCTCCGCCCTGGGGTAGGGAGCTGGTCAGGCAAAACCAAGATGCTGGATCATCTGAACCATCTTTGCTGTTCCCTGAATATGCCAAGAAAATAATGTTCCTGCCACAGGGCCTTTGCATTCGCGGTCTTCTCTGCCTGGAACTTTCTCCCCTTGACATTCAGGTGGTTCTCTCTCTCTTTCCAGTCTTTGCTTAGAGACGCCTGCCATAATCATCCTATCTAGAATAACACCTCCCTCTCACCATCTGCCCTTGATCTCTCTCTATCCCCTTTCCTGTTTTATTTTCCTCACAGCACTCATCATCAACTAACTTTATATTACAGGCATGTGTTTGTTGTTCCTGCCAATGAGAATTTAAGCTCTGTGGGGCAGTGACATTACTTTGCTGCTTGCTATACTCCCAGTGCTTAGAACATGGCCGCGTACATAGTAGGCCCTCAGTAAACCTTTACTGAAGAATGAAATGATCTGAATGAGCTGCCCAACACTGATGGGATATCATGGGAGTAACGAGTTCCTTGTCAAGAGGCATCCAAGAGGAGACTGGATAGCCACTGGGGAGATTGGGCATCTAGGCACTGGGCTACGGGCTCTTAACCCTTCTCAGCAACACTACAGATAAGAAAACAGAGTTTCTGAAAGGGAAGTAACTCATCTTAAGAAAGAGGGACGCATTTGGGGCGGGCTAGGGGGGAAGAAAAGATGATATCAGAATACTACAATTTTCATATTTATGTCAGTGTGACACACAGCACCTCCTCCCACCATTGTGAATTGTTGTCTCCTTCTAGGGCCCTGAGGTCTCCTCTGTAGGGGTTCAGGGTGAGGTCCCTGAGACACTAGCACCAATCTCTGCCCTCCCAATCACTTGTTCTGGGGCCTAAAGGAAGTTGCTTGGCTCTCTGGGCCTTAGTTTCCCCAGGGAGGTCGGGGAGGCCCTAGAAGCAGTCTAGTGTAGCTGGAGAGACGGGAGGGGAGGCTGGTGGCATTGGCAAACTGGTCAACTTTTCAGAGACACTTTGTGTGAGAATGTGTGTGCTTGTGTGTTAGATGTGTATGTGCACACGTGTGTGTGTGCTAATATGCACAGTGGCCCGTGCCGTGGCCCAGAGCTCTGAGCTCCAGACGTCATGGAGCAGTGGCATGTGGGATGGACACCAGTAGGAAAGGCTGCTGGAACTGGGGGATCAACACAGAGACCGAGGGCAGGCCAGGTCCAGAGGGCAGAGGGGCTGCGAAGGTCAGACTGAGGGACGTGACAGCTGGGACCTGCCCTGCCTTGGACACCCTCAACACGAAGAGGTGGTGCTCATCCCTTCCAGACTGACCCAGGAGTGTACACACATGCACACGTGCACGAGCACACATGCGCATACACACATCCCTACACACTCACTCACGCTCACACACGGGCTGGCACCCAAGACCACATACCAGGCTGCCATACCTGTTCCATGGCTTTGGTTCCAAACCCTGGTCCCACCCTGCTGTTTCATCCTGCTCCACTCTGTCCCCAGACTCCAGGCTCCCAGCTTCCCACGCTTCTGTTTAACCCCAGCACGCCCCGCGGAGCTGGCTCTTAGTACTGGCTTCCCGTCAGCAGCCCGAGGCCTCCCGTGGGCAGCAGCCTGACTTCCCACGGCTGCAGAGCCCCAGGCCTCAGGAATCACAGTTCTCATTTGGGTTCAGCCCCGGGATCCTCTCCCTTGGTGCTGTCTCCTGGAAAGGACTTCTCCAGGCCCTCTCCAGCTCATGATAGAGACTGGCTATTTCTGCTCCTCCCGGCCTGCTTCTCCAAGGAGCTCTGGTGGCACAGTGGTGAAGTGCCCAGCTGCTAACCGAAAGGCTGATAGTTTGAACCCATTAGCCGCTCTGGAGAAAGATGCAGCAGTCTGCTTCTGTAAAGATTACATACAGCCTTGGAAACCCTATGGGGCAGTTCTGCTCTGTGCTATAGGGTCTCTATGAGTCAGAATTGACTCGATGGCAGCAAGTATTTGCCTGTTTCCCCAGGAAGACCTGATGACACCAGACGGGTGGGGGGGCGGGGATGGGAGGACAGGCTGGGCTCATTCAGCTTCTGTTCATGGGGATACCAGTGGGGACCTTCTCACCCCTCAGCCAGGCTGTGCCTAGCATCGGAGCCTTCCTGACTGAACTGAGCATGCAACTTCCTCCCCACAACCCCAACTCCAGGAGGGTACAACCAAGGACAGGGTGTCCGGATACAGCACAATTCACCTCCCATCGCCTCAAATGCCCAGCCCCCAGTGACCTACGGGAGCCCTGCCCTAGGGGCCACTTCAGGGCCCTGCTCGGCTCGGGGGCAGGCAACCTTCACCCCTCCCTTCTTGCCCCTGAAATTGAGACTAAGGTGTGAATGGAGGCTTCACAGAGCCCTGCAGTAGACATCAGATACACCAGGGCCCAGAGAAGGCTTGCACGTGGGGTGAACGTGAGGGATCACCTCCTCCCTGAAGCCCTCCTGACATCTTTCACTGTCACCACCCTAGGCAGACCCTCTCTCCCTGCTGTGGTCAGGAGCTTGGCCCTGGGTGAGTGTGAGATGCAAACTATCAACCGGCTGCCTCATTAGTCACTTCTTGGAATGCTCCCTGGGGCCCCAGGATGCTAGCCCATGTGCCCCTTCACCCGTGCAGAGCCGGCCGCTCAAGCCACCTCCAACAGGATGACAGACATGCTTATACGTTTGCCCTTTCAACTGGACCAAGAAGGGCACACATGGGGGCTGAATTGGCTTTGCATAGTACAAGGCGCGGCACACAGTAGATGCTTATCACATGTCAGTTCTACTCCTTATGAGGCTGGAGGCATCACCTCAAGGCCTTGAGTCCCACCCCTAGTGGCTGGACAAAGCCCCCTTCCCCTCCTTTTATCTCAGGCTGGCCCTAGGTGTCTGGAGGCACAGTAGGGGCCCTCTGGCCACCCTTAGACGACCTCCCCACCTCTCCTCAGGGGCAGAGGCCAGCCCCCTGCTCTTATTTAATACATAAATGAATCCACTTGGAGCTAGGCTGGGGTGCAAGTGCCTCTGGCTATCTCCCTGCATCTAATCAAGATCAGATGCTTCCCGCTTCTACCTCTAATTGTCCCCAAATTAAAACTAATCACTTGGAAATCAGAAAAAAAAACCTGTCATTGGCTTTGGTGAGTTTGAGGGCTGAAGGGCACAGCAGGGCATGCCAGCAGGGGCTCCAGGCAGGCTGGGCTGCAGTGGGAGAGGGCTTGGCCAGCTCACCTCTCCCTATGTGTGTGTGACACTAGATGTCAGTGCTTGGGGACCCTCCAGCACAGTGCTCCTGAACTTGCCTGAATATAATTATCAGTTGGAGCAAACAAAACAACAGTAGCAAACAGATTCGAGGGCCTGACCCAGGCTTACACAATCAGAAGTTCCAGGGGAGGGAACTTGTAAATTGTCTGTTTATCCAGCATTCCAGGTGTTGTCATCACAGAAGTCTGGAAAATACAGCGCTAAGCAGGAAGGACTGGGAGATGTTGAAGGGGTTGTGATCTACACGGTACAACGTCAGGGACACTGATGGTTAATGGTGGCAAGTACTTAGAGCTTAGAACACTGTCCAGCACCTTGTCGTTGTTGTTGGCTGCCGTTGAGTCAGCTCTGACTCATGGTGACCTCAAGTGCTACAGAACTAAAAATGCTGCCCTGTCCCACGCCATCATCCTGATTGCTGGTATGCTTGAGTCCATTGCTGTCTTCCAACCTGGGGAGCTCATCTTCCAGCACTAGCTCAGACAACGTTCTTTTTTTTTGTATTAGTTTCCTAGGGATGCCATATCAAAATACCACAAGTGGGTATCTTACAAGAACAGAAATCTATTGTCTCACAGTTTTAGGGGCTGGAAGTCCTAGGTTAGGGTATCAGTAGGGCCATGCTCTCTCTGAAGGCTCTAGAGGAAAATCCTTTCATGTTTCTCCAGCTTCTGGTAGCCCCAGCTGTTTGCTGGCTTGTAGATACTTCTTCACATGGCATCCTTCCTTCTGTGTCTCTCTTTGTCTGCTCTTTTCTTTTAGAAATCCATTGCCATTGAGTTGATTCCGACTCATAGCGACCCTATACGACAGAGTAGAACTGCCCGGTAGGGTTTCCAAGGAGCTGTTGGTGGATTTGAACTACTGACCTTTTGGTTAGCAGCCGAGCTTTTAACCACTGTGCCACCAGGGCTCCCTTCTTTTATAATGACAGCACGTATATTGAATTAGGATCCAGCCTACTTGGGTATGACCTGATGTAAAATTAACTGATAACATCTTCTAAGATCCTATTTCCAAACATGGTCATAGTCACAGGTACAGGATACATCTTTTTGGGGGATACAATTCAACCATAACATTTGATGCAAAGAGAATGGAGGTTTAGAGAACTTGGATAACCTCAGCAGTCTTTCAGCAAGGTGGGAATTTGAACTTTTCTGTAGAGTGCTATCAGGTTGAAGAACATCTAAAAAGTCTGAAACATTCGCAGTGAGAAACAATCTGTAAGTCTTATGTCTGCGGGATTGGAGTGATGTGAGACAAGTAATGAGGAAGTTGTTATTGCTAGTTGCCACCTAGTTGATTCCAGCTCACGGCAACCCCATGTGTGCAGAGCAGAACTGCTCCATAGGGTTTTCAAGGCCGTGACCTTTCAATAAAGATCACCAGGGCTGTCTTCTGGGGTGCCTCTTGGTGGGTTTGAACGGTCAAACTTTCAGCTTGTAGTTGAGCGATTAACTATTTGCACCACCCAGAAAACCTAACGAGGCAGAGGTCACTGTATTTTTGTCATCGGTTAATGGTTAAGGACTATATAAAAGGGACACATATACTAGGAGCGCTAATACATGGCATAAAAAGAATACAAACCATAACTAATAATGCACAAACACTAGAAGAGAAATGAAATAACTGGGAGCTCCTAAAAATCAAACACTTATGCTCATCAAAAGACTTCACCAAAAGAGTCAAAAGACAACCTACAGACTGGGAAAAAATTTTTGTCTACAATATATCTGATCAGGGTCTAATCTCTAAAATCTACAAGATACTGCAAAACCTCAACAACAAAAAGACAACCCAGTTAAAAAACTGGCAAAGGGTATGAACAGGCATTTCAGCAAAGAAGACATTCAGGTGGCTACCAGATACATGAGGAAATGCTCACGATCATTAGTCATTAGAGAAATCCAAATCAAAAGTACAATGAGATACCATCTCACCCCAAAAAGGCTAGCACTAATCCAAAAAACACAAAATAATAAATGTTGGAGAGGTTGTGGAGAGACTGGAATGCTTATACACTGTTGGTAGAAATGTAAATGGTACAACCACTTTGGAAATCAATTTGGTGCTTCCTTAAAAAGCTAGAAATAGAAGTACCATACGCTCTAGCAATCTCACTCCTTGAAATATATCCTAAAGAAATAGGAGCCATCACACGAATGGATATATGCACACCCATGTTAATTGCAGCACTGTTCACAATAGCAAAAAGATGGAAACAACATAGGTGCCCATAAATGGATGAATGGATAAACAAATTATGGTGTATTCACACAATGGAATACTATGCACCGATAAACAACAATGATGAATCCGTGAAACATCTCACAACGTGGATGAATCAGGAAGGCATTATGCTGAGTGAAATTAGTCAGTTGCAAAAGGACAAATATTGTATGAGACCACTATTATAAGAACTCAAGAAAAGGTTTAAACACAGAAGAAAACATTCTTTGATGGTTACGAGGGTGGGGAGGGAGGGAGAGGGGAATTTACTAACTGGATAGTAGATAAGAACCATCTTAGGTGAAGGGAAAGAACACATTATACAGGGGAAGTCAGCACAACTGAACTAAACCAAAAACACTTCGAGGGACAGAGTAGCAGGGCAGGAGTCTAGGGCCCATGGTTTTGGGGGACATCTAGGTCAACTGGCATAACAAAGTTTATTAAGAAAATGTTCTGCATCCCACTTTGGTGAGTGGTGTCTGGGGTCTTAAAACTTTCGAGCAGCCATCTAAGATGCATCAATTGATCCCAACCCACTTGCAGCAAAAGAGAATGAAGAACACCAAAGACAAAAGGAAAATATTAGCTCAAGAGGCCACATAAACTAGAGACTCCATCAGCCTGAGACCAGAAGAACTAGATAGTGCCTGGCTACCACCAATGACCGCCCTGATAGGGAACACAACATGGAGTTCCTGACGGAGCAGGAAGAAAGTGTGGTGCAGAACTCAAATTCATGTAAAAAGGCCAGACTTAATGGTCTGACTGAGACTGGAGGAACCCTCGAAGCCTGGCCCTGGACGCTCTATTAACCCAGAACTAAAACCATTCCCAAAGCCCACTCTTCAGACAAAGATCAGACTGGACAATAAAACATAAAATAATCCTCATGAAGGGTGTGCTTCTTAGTCCAAGCAGATACACAAGACCAAATGGGTGGCTCTTGTCTGGAGGCAAGATGAGAAAGCAGAAAGGGACAGGAGCTGGTTGGATGGACATGGGAAACCCGAGGTAGAAAGGGCGAGTGTGCTGTCACAGTATATGGATTGCAACTAGTGTCACATAACAATATGTGTACAAATTTTTGTATGAGAAATTAACTTGAGCTGTAAACTTTCACCTAAAGCACAATTAAAAAAAAAAAAAAAAGAGAGACACACACATAGCTCCCGTCCTCATGGAATCACAGAATGGGAAGGAACCTATATGCTCCTTTAGTCCCATCCTTCATTATTTAGATGAGAGAAACTGATGCCCAGAGTGTCACGGGAATCTCTCAGTTGCCCAGATGTAACAGTAAAGCTTTGACACTGGCCCAGAGCTTGTGTTTCATGACTTTTCTATTGAAAAAATATATTATTTATTTATTATTATACTTTAGATGAAGGTTTACAGAACAAACTAGCTTCTCATTAAACAGTACACATACTGTTTTGTGACATTGGTTACCAACCCCATGACATGTCAACACTCTCCCTTCTCGACCTTGGGTTCCCTATTACCAGCTTTCCTGTCCCCTCCTGCCTTCTAGTCCTTGCCCCTGGGCTGGTGGGCCCCTTTAGCCTCATTTTGTTTTATGGGCCTGTCTAATCTTTGGCTGAAGGGTTAACCTCAGGAGTTCATTACTGGGCTAAAAGGGTATCCAGGGCCATACTCTTGGGGTTTCTCCAGTCTCTGTCAGATCAGTAAGTCTGGTCTTTTTTTGTGAGTTAGAATTTTGTTCCACATTTTTCTCCAGCTCTGTCTGGGACCCTCTATGGTGATCCCCATCAGAGCAGTCAGTAGCGGTAGCCGGGCACCATCTCGTTGTACTGGACTCTGTCTGTCAGACAATATTCTGTTGTGATCCACGTGGTTTTCATTGGCTAATTTTAAGCTAGATCTCCAGGCCTTTCTTCCTAGTCTGTCTTAGTCTGGAAGCTCTGCTGAAACTTGTCCACTGTGGGTGACCCTGCTGGTATCTGAAATACTAGTGGTATAGCTTCCAGTATCATAGCAACATGCAAGCCACCACAGTATGGCAAACTAACAGAGGGGTAGTGGATGTAGCACATAGTAGGTGCCAGATGCATCTTTGTCAAATCAACAAATGGATGAATTAATGAGCAAATTGATGATAGGGAGCAAGAACCATGGTAATGCAAGTGGTAAGGTCCCAGGAGTGATGTGGTCCATGATCAAGAGGCCAGTGATGGGCTGTGCTCCCAGTGAACCCTCCCCAACTCAGATCTCCAGAACTATGGGAGTGGTGTGTCCTGAGTCCTGGGAGTGGAGGGGAGGAGAGACTGGTTCTGGGGAAACACTCCTGGCCCAGGGGAGCTGGGGCAGAGGAAGCTGAGCAGGGGTGCAGAGAAGAGGGCCTTGAACTGGGAGAAGGGATGCCTGGTTTCCAGCCTTCTCTTACCAGCTGTCAGGTGGATCTGGTGTAGGGCAAGCAAGTCACTTCTGCTCTCTGGGGCCCTATTTCCCCATCGCAACAGGGAATTATCAACCAATGACATCAAAGTCACTGTGGGAAAAACCAAGGTCTTGAGATAGGGTTGTTATAATTATTTTTTAATTAATGATACCCAGTTGTGTTAGCAAGAATTTTAAGAAAAATGGGCCATTCACATGCTCTGTTGTTGGAGGGTAAACTGTAGGCAAACTTTCTAGAAAGCAATTTCAAACTGTTTTAAAGGGCTTAAAGCTGTTCATGCTCCTTGATCCTGTAACTCCACCTCTGGGCATTTATCCTAAAACATAAGGAGAAATTTGCTCAGAGATTTACACAGAAAGATGTTCATTGCAATGCTATGTTTATTAGTAAGAAATGAGAAACAACCAAAATGTCCAAAAGCAGGGGACAAGAGAAATAAGTTAGGGCAAATACATCAGAATGGATATACATGGCCATCATGAATCAAGTTAAAAAAAAACAAACAAGGAATGAGATGGGAAAATGATCACAAAATAGTGTGAACTGAACTAAACAGGGTGTTGAACTGGCTATAGGCTTGATGCCAATTTTACTTAAAGAGATGTAGACTCTGGGGGCAAATGCATCAAAATGCTAATGATGGTTATCTCTGGGGGTGGGGATTATGGGTGGTTGTTATTTTTTACTTTATGCTTCTGTGTATTTTCCAGTTGTTGTCAATGAACATGTATTGCTTATAAAATTATAACAAAAACCATAAATGTCAGCAAAAATGAAGGAAAGTGTTTGCTGCTCCAAAAGTAATAATAATTATTACAAAAAAAAATTACAAATTATTACCAAGAATTATATTAAAAAATAATAATTATTACAAAACAATTATTATCAAAATTATCTTATAATAATTATTACACAATCTCACATTCAAATCTCACCTCTGACACTTCCTGGCTGGTGACCTTGGGCAAGTGACTTAACCTCTCTGAGCCTTGATTAAATGAGGCTGTAAAATGAGGATCACAGAACCTATTTATAGAATTGACATGCTTAAATAAGGAAACTGCTTCCTGGCACAGAGTAGGTGCTTGGTTATCGTTCGTTCCTTCCTCTCTCCCTCTCTCCTTCCTTCCTTCTTGGTTATTTAGTTCTGAGAGAAGACAAGGGCTGGCCTGCTTTTCTCCAGCACTTGATGCATTGCCTGGCTCACAGCAGCTCCCCTGTCGACGTCTGTTTAGTTCAACGGGACAAATACAGAGATGACAGGCAAATGAAATGGTGTCCCAAGGCCTAGAAAGCTGCACCAAGGTTGGAAGGGGTATTAGCTGCTGGGAGCCCTGGAAAGAAGCCCAGGAAGCTCCACCACTGACCTGCTGTGTGACCTTGGGCAGTTCCCCTTCCCTCTCTGGGTCTCAGTTTCCTCATCTGTGAAAAGAGGATAAGCCCTACTCTGCCTCCCATATGGCAGGGACCCTGTCTGCTGGGAGCACTGGTGGGCTCTGGCCAGGCAGGGGTCAGCTGGGTAAAGGGGAGGGTGACAGCTGGGCCTGAGGGGTCCCTGAACCCTGACTTCCCCACCTACCGGGAGAAGGCCTCTGAAAACTACTTAGCAATTTGTGTCTTTGCAAAAATGCCCAGCTGAGAGAGCAAGCAGGAGCTAAACCCCAGTCTCAGCTCCACTCACCAACCTGACAGCTTCTGTCCATAGGGGGCATTTTTTCTGAAGCTGCACAAAGATGCCATATAGGCTGGGCTGCATGTCCCCATCCGAGGCTGGAGCTGTGGTAAATCCAGCACAGAGGCAGGGGAACTCATGCCTCCCTGCGGTCTGGGGCCCGATTTCTACCAACTCCCCAGCCCCGCCTCCCCTCCCTCCTCCGGCTATGTACCTTTCTGAAGCAGTGCACACTTTGAAGCTGCAGACCCCATCTCCAGGATCAGCTGGGGTGACCCCAGGGCAGGGCCGTGTCTCCCCTATCAGCCTGGAGGCCCCCTTTCCTCTGACCCCCGTGTCCCCTACAGCGAGGGCCCCTGTGTGCCTGCAGCCTCAGCCGAGGACCAGCACATATGTAATAACTAATTCCTAATATATGGCTGGAGCCCTAGTGGCGCAGTGGTTAAGAGCTCAGGCTGCTAACCAAAAGGTCGGCAGGTCAAATCCACCAGCTGCTCCTTGGAAACCCTATGAGGCAGTTCTACTCTGTCCTATAGGGTCGCTGTGAGTTGGAGTTGACTGGACGGCAATGGGTAGTATGCGGCCACGTCCACCGTGGGTACAAGAGCTCTGGAAGCCTCCACGGCCCCCAGATGGCTCTTGCTCCCTGGCAGGCTACCATAAATCCTGGAGAGGCAGCTTCCCAATACTGTCATCTACCCACCCCCATACCTGGCTGGAAACACAGTGTTGGAATAAGTCAGCTGTGGGGAGGGATATGCCAGGTCATTTCCTGCCGTCTGCCTGGGCACTCCCCATCTCTGAGCTGAAGGAGTCAGGGTTCTTTTCTGGAAGCTGAGGGTCAAGAAGGCCCTGGTCACACTTGCCCTGCCATTTATTAACCATGCAATCTTGGGCAAGTTTCTTTGCCTTCCTATCTCGGTTTCCTCAACAGCACTTCATTCATAGGATTGCTTTGAGGATGCAAGACACAGGTTATGAGGATTACCTGCAAAGTGCTTCAACTGTGCCTGGCACAGAGTTGTTGTTAGCTCCCATTGAGTCGCCCCCGACTCATGGGGACCCCATGTACCACAGGATCAGACCATTGTGATCCACTGGGTTTTCACTGGCTAATTTTCAGAACTAGATCACCAGGAACTAGTCCGGAAGCTCTGCTGAAACTTGTTCAGCATCATAGCCAACATGCAAACCTCTACTGACAGACGAGTGGCGGCAGAGCATGAGGTGCATTAGCTGGGAATCGAACCTGGGTCTCCCACATGGAAGGGGAGAATTCTACCACTGAACCAATGCCCTTTGGCACAGAGTGAACCCTCTTTAAATGTTAGCTACTGTTTTAGTGTTATTATCTTCCCTGAATAGGTCCCCGCTCATCACACAGCCTTCTGAGTCAGGGCCCAGACTTCCTTGGAGACCCAGCGGCTGACTCCCCTCTCTCCCTCCCTCTGTATGAACCCCAGTCATCACCCTCTTGTGTTCTGACTGGCTATTGTCTCACCTGCCACAAAGGGCAGAAGCCACGGTGCTTTCTCTATCCCTGGCACTCAGAACAGAGTTCTGCACATGGGCTGTGCTGAGTAAAGGGTTGTAGAATGAATACATGAATGAAAGAATGAATGGGGACGTTGTTCTTGCTAACACACACACACACACACACACACACACACACAGTCAATATTTGCCCTTCCCTTGCAGACACCCCTGCCCATCCCCATCCTGGGACATCTATCCTAAATTGGCCATTCCTTTTGCTCCCTCAGCCTGAAACCCTTCCCTCCCCCAGAGCAGGGGATGCCAATCCATTACGACTCCCTCATCTTTGAGAATAAGGGAGGAAATCAGAGACCCAGGCAGAGGAATGGAGGAAGGCAGGGGTGAAGATTGGGTCAGTGAAAGGATGAAGCAAGCTCAGCAACTGAGAGGTTAGAACTGCTTCTGAGAGCTCCAAGGCACCAGAAAGACAGGCGGACATGGGACCCAAGAAGCTGCTGCTAGGGCAGCTCCCCTATAGAAGAACTGGCCATCTAGACCTGCTCCTAGGGCAACTGAGGCCCAGGGACGGGAAGACTTGCTCCAAGTACACAGCTGGGTAGTATCAGAGATCAGCTGGAAACCCAGGGTTCTTGTTGCCCGGTTCCCAGCTAGTCCCAGGGTGCCTTCCCGCCAGCCCCTGGAGCCTTACCACCAGAGGGGAAGTGATCCCAAGGGGAGACCAAGGCAAGGTTTCCTGGTCCTGGGAGACTAGAAGAGGTCACTTCCTTCCCCTCCAGCCTCTGCTCCCATGGGAGCCTGTAAGCTACACATGACACTGGGTGCAGAGCCTCGCAGCCCTGGCAAGAGAGGGAGGGGTAGCCTGATGGACCGATGTGAACCTCCCGGGGCAGAGCCCACAGGATGTGTAACTCAGGAAGGTGTCACTGGCAGGAGGTGGGTGCCTTCCTGGGGCATGGAGGCAGAGTTCTTGTGGGGAGAAGTCTAGGAAAAGGAGGGGTGTCATCTGTGAAGCAGAAGCCCCGCTCTTTCCCAATGCACTGGGGGCCTCCACAGCGCCTTCTGTCAGCCTGCTTTTGTGAGTTGTGAGCATGTGTCTGTCTGTTAGTCTGTACACATCTATGTGTGATCTCAGGCTCGGGACCAGAGGTTCAAACAGGCTTGTGAAGACAAGGAGGCCTTGTGCTTCCAGTCGAGCAACCCTCACCCCTAGAAACAGCTCTTTTATTTCAGAAAATCTGGAGGGACCTCCATCCTCACCCCTGCCCCCAGCAACAACTGTAGGGTGAGCCCTTGGCCCTAGCCCTCCGTCTGCCTAGCTGGGGCTCTGACATGAGGTCCCTTGTTGGCAGGCACAGGGCTGGGTGGGGGGCTCAGGGAACCTCAAGGAACCTGAAGGCTCATCTGTCAGCAGGCCTGGGGTCTGTCCGTGGGTGTGGGGTCAGGGACAAAAGGAACCCATTTACTGTTGAAATAGCTGCCCCCTGCCCAGCTCAGGTTACATGAGGCAGAGGGCTCCCACCCTCACCCTCAAAATGCTACTCTCCTATGGAGTCCAGTTTCTTGGATTTCAGGGTGACCATGAGCTAATCTGGGGAACAGGGCAATGAAGCCACACTGGTGTGCTCATGGGAGGGGACTTTGGAGACAGTGGCTTGCCTGTGCGGCCCAGGCCTCAGCCAAACAAATGCTAGGAACTCAGGACAGGGCAGGGCAGGGCAGAGGCGAGGAGGTGGGTTTGGACCCTCTCACACAGTCCTATCAGATACCAGAACAATTCCCTCCCCGCAAGGCCTGACCTGCTCTGCAGACCTAAACAAACAGATAAAAAAAATCCTTGTCTTGGAGTTGATTTCGACTCATGGCAACCCCCTGTGTTACAGAGTGTAACTGCTCCATAGGGTTTTCTTGGCTCTAATCTTTATGGAAGTGGATTGCAGGCCTTTCTTCCACGGCTCCTGGGTTTGAACCGCCACCCTTTAGGTTAGTAGTTTGCACAAACTGCTTGCATCATCCAGGGACCTTTCAACCTGAATCCACCTCTGGTTCAGACTATGAGGGAGGGGCGGGAAAGAGAGGGAGACAGGGAAGGAGGGCAAAGGAGAGAGGGACAGACAGATCAGAAATAGGGCAAGGAGGAGGAAGCTAGAGGGAAGGACTGAGAAAAGGAGAGAGAAAGAGTCAGAAAGGCGGGCGGGGAGGGGGGAGAGGCAGAGAAAGAACGGACAGAAAGAAAACAGGAGGTAAGATACACACACACACACACACACACACACACACAGGGACAGCGGAAGGAAGGAAGGAAGGAAGGAAGGAAGGAAGGAAGCATAGAGGCAGAAAAACCCCCTCCTGGTGGCGGCAGGTGACCACAGGCTGGAACAATCCGGTAAAGCGGGCAGCCAAGGGTTGGGGCAGGACCATGGAAGGAGGCCTTGGTGGCGCAGGGGTGGCCGGCGAGGCAGGAACCCTATAAACCTGTGCAATGCTGGCCTGGGAGCTGAGCGAGCCCCAGACGCGGCGGGGGAAGGGAACATGGGGGAGAGGGCTGCTCTCTGAGTTACACTAAATGACCTAATGTGCATTATCCTAATTATAGCGGAGCAAGCTGAGTCTTCCCACTGGTGCAGCCGTCTGCATCTCCTAATAAACAATTAGCCGCAAACAACGGAAAAAGAAAGTGTGTGTGAGCGAGAGCACGCCTGTGGTGGAAGGGGGTGGGTTTGGAGCTGGGCCTTGGGGACGGGAGGCTCTGGGGAGAGCTGGGGAACCACATCCCCCTCCAACCCATTCAGCCCCTGGCAGGGTTCAGGGCCACAGCCAGCAGCAGGGCCCCAGAGGTACAGGGAGGTGAGTGGAGGCCCAGCTAATATTTAGAGGCACGCTATTCTTACAATAAAACCAAAAAAACCAAACCCACTGCTGTTGAGTCAATGTCAACTCATAGCGACCCTATAGGACAGAGGAGAACTGCCCCATAGTGTTTCCAAGGAGCAGCTGGTAGATTCGAACTGCTGACTTTTGATTAGCAGTCATAGCTCTTGACCACTGTGCCACCAGGGCTCGCCAGGGAAATATTACCCCTGTTTATGCCAATGAAGGAGTTCAGAGAGTCCAAGAGGCTTGCCCAGGGACACACAGCTGGGGTAGACCTGTTGGCTCTGCTTCGTGGACACACTGGGGCCTGGGAAGTGGGACCCACCACTAACAAAGCTTCTCCATCATCCCCTGGACCATGTTCCTAGAGCAAGCTGGAGGTAGGATGATCATGAAGGTGAGTCTTTCCCATCGCCCACAGCACAGTTTCACCTGCATGACAACAGTCTTGAGAGATGCCCCTTCTTCCAATGTCCATTTTAACTGAGGCCTCGAGAGGGAAAAGAGGAGCCCCAGTGGCTCAGTGGTTAAAGTACTCAGCTACTAGCCGAAAGGTTGGTGGTTTGAACCCACCAGTGGCTCTATGGGAGAAAAGACCAGGCAATCTGCTCTCATAAGGATTACAGCCTAGGAAACCCCATGGAGGCAGTTCTACTCTGTCCTACAGGGTTGCTGTGAGCTGGAATCGACTCGATGGCACACAACAACAGAGAGAGAAGAGGAGCCCTAGTGGCATAATGGTTAAGCACTTGGCTGCTGTAACAGAAAAGCTGACAGTTCGAGCCCAGCCAGCAGCTCTGTGGGAGAAAGACCTGGCAATCTGCTTCTGTAAAGGTTACAGCTGGAAAATCCTATGAGGCAGTTCTGCTCTGTCACATGGGGTCCCTATGAGTCAAAAATTGACTGGATGGCACCCAACAACAGGGGAGGAGTCCTTGGGCAGTGCCAATGGTTGATGCGCTTGACTGCTAACCGAAAGGTTGGTGGTTCGAGTCCACCCAGAGGAACTTTGGAAGAAAGGCCTGGCCTTCTTACTTTCAAAAAAATCAACCACTGAATACCCTATGGAGCACAGTTCTACTCTGACACACATGGGGTTGCCATGAGTTGGAACTGACTTGACTGCAACTGGTTAGACAGGGGAAGACCTTCATTCAGGGTCCGGAGGTTCATGGCAGAACACAGCTTAGAACTCAGATTCCTGACTCCTGGGTGGGGGCTCTGCCAGAGCTTCACAGCTGGAGCACATGGCCCTTGGGAGCTAGTCCTCAGGCAGGAATGTAAGTGTGTGCCTGTTGGTGGGGCAAACTTTTGGGGGTGAGGGCATTGCCACCTGCAAGGGGTGATGTGGGCCTCAGTTGACTATCAATAGAATGAGCAAGGTGACCAACTTGTCCCATAAACTAAAAGTCCCATCCCCTGGAAACTCCCAGGGAATTCAGTCCCACGCACACCAGTACAGCTGGTCACCCTAAGAACAAAGCTAACCATCCTTTCCTTCTCTGCCCCACAGGGTGGTCATCTAAACCTGTTGCTGTCCAGTTGATTCTGACTCATAGCAACCCTATAAGACAGGGTAGAACTGCCCCACAGGGTTTCCAAGGCTGTAACTCTTTACGGAAGCAGACTGCCACATGTTTCTCCTGTGGAGCAGCTGGTGGGTTCCAACCGCCAACTTTCTGGTTAGCAGCCAAGTGCTTAACCACTGCGCCACCAGGGCTCCTTTCAGGGTGGTAATAAAGCCTAACTAAAGAGAACCGCGAAGTGTGTGGGGATGACTATGAGAAGGGGAACAAAGGCCTGGGCCAGTTAGCCATACATGAGGTGGGGTGGGGAGACTCAAAGGATCTGGATCATAGACTCAGATTCAAGTCACTTAATCTTTGAGCCTCAATTTCCTCATCTACAAAAGAGGTATAAGGAAATCTCACCTGCTGTTGGTTGTTATGAAGAGCAAGTGTGCAAATCCATGTAGAGTGCCTGTCACAGACCCTGGCTCACATGTGACCCCCCACCTGCCCACCGCCATGTCTCCTCCATGGAGCCCTCTCTGATTGGCTCTGTTCTTACTTCCTCAGAGATGAGGCCCCATTGCTCCTGGTTTATGTTGGCACCATATAATTTGATTGGCAGTTGTCTGGCTGATGCTTCATCAGCATTTTAACTCAGGGCTGGAAAGGGGCTTTCAAGACTGCTTGGTTCAAACCACTCACTTTATAGATGAGAAGATGAAGGGCCAGGGAGGAGACAATCCTGCCTAAGTTCTCACAGTCCATCCACTCCACCTCAGGGCAGCCCAGTCCACTTCACTGCGGGATGCTTCCCTTCCTGCTCCCCAGTCCAATGTACCCACACGTTTCCTTCTTCCCACAGTGCTCTGCCCTCCCTAGCTCTTACATCATCTCCCCACATTCTCCAACCCATACCCCAGGGCCTGGGCTTTTCCAGCCATGCTCTCTGCCCTCTGGCCCTTTGCACATGCTGTTCCCTCTGTCTGCTATGCTGTTCCCTACACATTCGGCCTGGTAGGTGTCGCTGGTCCCTGACTTCTCCCAGGTGCCATCTCCTCTGTGAAGCCTTCCTTGACCACCACCCCACCCCCCAAGCCTGGGTTAGGCACTGACTTCTGAGCTACTCTTGTCCACCATTCTGCACTTCTTCCTCTGTACTGCAACTGTCAGCTGGCATGTTTTTCTCTTAGACAGAGGCCTCGCTGACGGCCTGGAATAGACCTCCTAGCATGTAGCATGACTGCTTAGTACAATACAAGGGTTTGTAGCAGATGCCCAATAAAGATACTCTACAAATAAACATTTATTCAGCCCCTTCTCTGCACAAGACCCTGCTGGGAACTTCCAGGGAGACAGAGATGAAGAAGATTTTCTGCCTGTAAGGAATTTGCCAGCTAACAGGGAGACCAGACAAGTACATAAATAACCATGCTAAAAGGTAGGAAGTGCTGTGAGGCTTCGCAGAAGTACAGAACTCCCTGGTGTTCTCAGGAGAGTCAGATGCCTCCACAAGAAATGCTCTAAGGAGGAGGAGTCACATGAGTGGAAATTCCACCACGGAACTGGGTGTGGTGGGACACAGGTGGGGGTCAGGGACACTGCGGGCAGAGAGAGCAAGGCAAATGGAGCCAGGGATTGAAGACAGGTTTGGACTAAATGGCACATGACAAGGGAAAGTGAGAGACGAAACTAGACAGGGAGGTTGGCACCAGGAAGGCAAAGGGCTTCGAATGTCAGGTTTAGGAGTCTATGGGTTTTAACCCAGGGGTTCTCAAACTGTATCCTTGGAGCACTGGGGCTCTACAGAGGGGCTCCAGGCCCTTCAAGGAGGGATAGAGCAGGGATCCTGAGCAGCTTTTATCATCGTGGGTTTCCACATGGGCTTTCACATGAGTAATAGGTCCTGTGCCTTTAAAAGTCTGTCCACCAGGTCATGGGCCACAGGGAGCCACCAGGGTTTCTTGAGCAGGGGGGCGACACCCTGAAACGGGAGCAGCCCTCTCCTTCCTCCCTACACATATACTCGGACAGCAAGGCAAAGTGGGGGAGACCGATGAAGCTGCCACTTCAAGGGGTGGATAAATAATGTGAGAAACAAGTGCTACAATTAATTTCCTGAGCCAGGGCTTCAAACCAGTTCGTTTTGGTTCGACCCCCTGCTGAGAATTTGCATTTCAAGCCCAGATATACTGAATCAGAATCTACATTTTAACAAGATGTGATTGTATTTCATAAGATGGTATACATAAGAATCACCTGGGCATCACTGGATATTCTCGAGGTTCTCTACAGCCCTCAGACTCTGGGACAGGTCACACAAGAGCAGATGACATCCTCTTCAAATGCTAAGGCTACCTGCTCCCCTGTCTCTGTTAAAAGGCTATCGCTATAACTCTTACGGGGGCTGAACAGCTCACAGCTGGGTCTTGTTGCTGAGAGCCTCCCCGCCTCATTTCTGAAAGGGACAAGAAGGCAGATTATAGAATCACATTTCCAACAGTTCTCTGCTGACTCCAATGTGGGGGCAAATATAAAGCCTGGCTCTGGAGGTCAAAATTTTAACTTAAAGACTGCATGTTATGGATTGAATTATGTCCCCCCAAAACGATGTGTATCAATTTGGCTGGGCCATGATTCCCAGTACTGTGTGGTTGTCCTCCATTCTGTGATTATAATTTTATGTTAAAGAGGTTTAGGGTGGGATTGTAACATCCTTACTAAGGTCATATCCCTGATCCAACGTAAAGGGAACTTCCCTAGGGTGTGACCTGCACCACCTTTTATCTTACAAGAGATAAAAGGAAAGAGAAGCAAGCAGAGAGTTGGGGACCTCCTATCACCAAGAAAGCAGTGCTGGGAGCAGAGCGCATCCTTTGGACCTGGGGTCCCTGCGCTGAGAAGCTCCTAGTCCTGGGGAAGATTGACGAGAAGGCCGACAGAGAGAGAAAGCCTTCCCCTGGAGCTGACGCCCTGAATTTGGACTTTTAGCCCACTTTACTGTGAGGAAATAAACTTCTCTTTGTTAAAGCCATCCACTTGTGGTATTTCTGCTAGAGCTGCACTAGATGACTAAGACAGTGCAGATCGACTAAATGCGAATTTCTTCTTGGGGTGTGTAACTAACAACAGCAGCACCTTTCATCCAGCTCTTCCATGTGCCAAGTGCTTTCTGTATTCTGCTTTCCACTCTCCTGCCAGAGTATATAGCCATTATCCCAAATTTATACATAAGGGCCCTGCAGCTTAGCCATGTGCAAGATCACAGAGCTAAAAGGTGATGAATCTGTAATTCAAACCCAAGTTTGACTAGCACCAAAGCCCATGCGTTTTCTCCATGTCTCAAACCACATTAACAGGAGTATATGGTCAGATAATGGGAGGTGATGGTCGTGCCGTCCTTGGAGGTGACTGTCACTTTAAGAACTGTACTTTAAGAGGAAGGCAGACTTTCTGAAATATGTCCAGAGTTGTGAGGGTCCTGAAAGCTTATTTTATTTTTTACTGTGGTTTAGGTGAAAGTTTACAGCTCAAGTTCATTTCTCATTCAAAAATTTATACACATATTGTTTTGTGACATTGGTGGCAATCCCCACAATGTGACAGCATGCTCCCCCTTTCCAGCCCGGGTTCCCTATGTCCATTCAACCAGTTCCTGTCCCTTCCTGCCTTCTCATACTGCTTTTGGACAGAAGCTGCCCATTTGTTCTTGTATATCTGATTGAACTAAAAAGCACATTCCTCACGTGTATTTTTTTTTTTGTTTTATAGTCCTGTCTAATCTTTGTCTGAAGAGTGGGCTGCAGGAATGGTTTCAGTCCTGGGTTAACAGAGCATCTGGGGGCCGTTGTTTCAGGGGTTCCTCCAGTCTCTGTCAGACCATTAAGTCTGGTCTTTTTACCTGAATTTGAATTCTGTTCCACATTTTTCTCCTGCTCTGTCCAGGACTCTCTGTTGTGTTCCCTGTCAGGGCACTTGAAAGCTTATTATTTAAGAGGAAACAACCCAAAGTGATCTTGTAGATGCAAAACCTGGGTATCATGCCAAGTCTTCAGGCATCTGCAAGGCATCCTGGGAAGAGATTTGCTTATTGCCCCAGAAAGGCCAGGTGTCCTTCCTAGAACAGCCATGGTCCCTCACCCTTCTCTGATCAGAGTACCTGTCACCCTGCACCCATGTTGCTGCTTCTTTGTCTGCCCCCTACCCACCCATGGACCCCCTGAGGATCTACACAGTGATTCTTATCTGTGTATCCCCAGTCCCAGCTGACATAGAGTAAGATTAGTGAATGGCATTTTGGGAGAGGCAGGCTTGGAACTAAAATGAGTTAGTAATTTCTCAGGGTCAGGGCTGCCTCACAGAATAGTGAGCTCCCTGTCCCTGGAAGGACTCCAGCCACATGAGGCTGACTGAGCACCACCGTGCATGCTGCACAGATGGGGGCGTCCGCACAGGCAGAGGGATGACCCGGATGACCTTCCAACCCTAAGGTTCTGTGAGGCTGCCGCTCCAGAAGTGTGGGAGACAAGAGGAGGAAAGGAAAGGGGCAAGAGGAGGGGGGGCAGGATGCTGAATGGGGAGATGCTGAGGGCTCCTGTGCTGGGCTTCTGGGCAGGAGTGGTGCGGCCAGGGAGGGGTGGCGAGGCTGCAGCTGGAGAAACTCAAATGGCCATGTCTCTGCTCAGTAGGGGAGGCCATGGGGTCGGGTGGCACATGCCCCCAGCCCCTCCCTCTGCCCAGGGGACTCAGGATGCAGGAACTAAGGTCTGAGTATGAGGCTGGGGCCTCATGCCTCCCCAGGCACCAGTTCCCACTTCGAAGAGACTTCGAAGGACTTCGAAGAGAGCCCCACGGGCAAGGAAGAGACAGGGCTGAGTGGTAGGAACTTGGAGTACAGCGGAGTACAGCGAGTGCGGTTCTTCTCCAGCTCTGCCCAGCCCTCCCTGTGCAACTTGGGCAAGCCCCTTCCCCTCCCTGGGCCTCAGCTTCTAGGCCTGTGACCTCTCAGGCCCTTTCCAGCTCTGACCTTGGGACTATTCTCTCCCTGTGTGGTAGACTGAATTACTGGTCTCAATTCTTCATCCCTGTAAAAGTACTGGACATCCACACCACTGCCATGGCCTTATTGGTGGTGCGGCATACTTCCCACCTCCTGACTTTGGGCACGGCCATGTGATTTACTTTCACTAATGAGATATTAGTAGATGGGACCCACATAACCAACCAACTCAGTTGCTGCTGAGTCTACTTCAACTCATGGCAACCCCACGTGTGTATGAGATCTGTGCTCTACAAGGTTTTCAATGGCTAATGATTGGAAGAAAATTCCAGGCCTTTCTTCTGAAGCACCTCTGGGTAGACTCAAACCTCCAATCCTTTGGTTAGCAGCTGAGCATGTTAACCACTGGGACTCGCATAAACCCACTAAACCAAACCCACTGCTGTCTAGTCGATTCCGACTCATAGTGACCCTGTAGGACAGAGTAGAACTGCCCCATAGGGTTTTACAAGGCTGTAAATCCTTATGGAAGCAGACTGCCACATCTTTCTCCTGCAGGGGGCCCATAGAGGCCGGAAATATGCTTGTGCAATTGGGTGTGCCTTCTAGGGCTCCTGCCTTTCAACAGAAGAACAACAAGCCTCAAGTAGTACCTGGTCCAAAGAGGACAAGACAAACACGGGGCAGCCCAGGGCCCAAGCAGCCAAGCCCAGTCTAGAGCAGCCAAACCCCAGACACCAGCAGATTCCAGAAAAGAAATGCTTCTTGTCTTGTACCATGGCATTTGGGGCTGGTTTGTGATGCAGCAGAGCCCTGGTGGCCCAGTGGTTAGGAGCTCGGCTGTTAACCAAAATGTGGGCTGTTTGGATCCACCAGCCACTCCTTGGAAACACTACGGGGCAGTTCTACTCTGTCCTGTAGGGTCACTATGAGTCGGAATCAACTCGATGGCAAAGGGTTTTGTGATGCAGCATTGTTGTGGCAATAGCTAATTCATCTTCATTCCTAGATACGTGGAGTCCTAATATGTGGAGTACTCGGTTAACGGTGAACGAGGGGCCCCTGAAGAGTCATCTCACCCTTCCTCTGCCTGCAGGCAAGGCCCCAGCTTAGCGGGCTCAGAGCCATTTCCTGTCTGTCTGCAGCCCAAGTGAGGCAGGCTGCTCCAGTGCTGGGGGTGGACTTGAGGGAGGCTGGCTCCATGTAGCCTGCTCTGGATAGTGATGGAAGGGACAGGCGGGGGTTGGGGGAGAGTTGGCCTAGAAGGGGCCGGCCTTGCTCCTGCCTGACCTTGCCCACCGAGGTCCTGAGGACACCTGACCCCTTATTGTAAAAGGAGACACCTTTTCTGGGCCAGCTTTGAAGAGCCAGGTAGTCTGAAGCTGGTTGAGCCTCACTCTTCACATGGTTCATGCTCCAAGGGCCCCCAACTGCCCGTGTGACAGGTGGGGTGGGGGACCTGAGTCTGCTCACTTAGGATGTCACAGCTGATTACATAAGGAAATACAATCAGCTCTTTAGGCAGTGGAGGACAGGCACGTCCCTCTCAACGCAGCCGACATACTTGCTGGCCCCTGGGCAGCTCTGGCAGCTGGCTTACAGGCAGTCAAGGTCTTCAGCTTCAGTTCTGCACTCAGATACATCTGGCTTCGAATCCCAGCCCTGCCTCTTTTCAGCTGTGTGACCTTGAGCAAGTTGCTTAACCTCTCTGAACCCCAGCTGCTGCTTCTTTAAAGTGCTGACAACTGTAGTATCAAGAGCCTCACATGGTGCCTGGCACAGACTAAGTGCTCAGTAATAAACGTTAGCAATTGTTATTAATAATGAATCATTCTCACTAGACTTTATCTTGCTCGAAATGCATTCATTCCTTTATTAAATCATTCAAGGACATTTCCGTGTGCCAGGCAGGGGCAAAGAGAGGTTACAATTGGTTTCTGAGGGGAACAGACCCTCAGGTAGTTAACTGAGGCACCGAGGGCACGTAGAGGGCTGGGAAGCTTGGCTGACACCTCAGCAGGCGAGTGAGTAGGAGTTTGCCAGGAAGAGCAGGGGTGGGCAGGTCAGAGTGACAACATGGGGCCTGCGGGGCTCAGTGGGTACAGGTACTCATGGTCACCTGAGGGGGACGAAGCACAGTGTGTGCACCTGAGTGAGTGCATATGTTTGTGAGGGGAGAGGGTGGACAGGCAGGCGACGCCACAGGAGAACAGGGAGGCAATGGAGACGGGAAATATTGCGAGTGGAGTGGTGGTCACTGGTCGGGTTTCCACTCTGGCAGGAGCTCTTGGAGGGAGGCCTGCAGTGGAGACGCTTGGAACAGGGACGGGACAAAGGATGTGGCTGCAGTGGTTCAGGAGGGGAGAGATGCAGGGCCTCAGAGAGCAGAGGCAGGAGGAGAGAGTGAATGCTTCCCAAGAAGGTGTTCTGAAGTGGGGCTTGACTTAGCGAACAGCAGACTCAGTGGCGCTCTTGTACTCCGGGCCCAGCCCTTGCCAGCAGCCAGCTGCCGTGTGGCCCTGGGCACATCCCTATGCTCTCTGGGCCTGCTTCCTTGTCTGCACAGTGGAGACAGTAACAGCATTCACCCTGGAGGGTGGTGAGGACTAACCGAGTTCCTACATGCAAAATCCTTAGAAAAACGCCTGGAGCTCAGTCAGCACTCAGGAAGTGACCCTGATTGTTGTTGTCACTTTAAAGCGCTCAGTCAACCAGACTCATGGCCTGGTGTGGAGGGGGAGGGGGAGAGGGGAGTCCAGGAAGACAGTGCAGGTTTCCTGCTTTGGCCTCTGGGTGGAAGGAGGGTGCTTCACTGAGTGAGGCAGGGGAGGAAGGCAGGGGGACACCAGGCCTGGGTGGAGGGGCTGGGAATGAGGAGTCTGGTTGGTGATCCTACTGGGGACCTGTGGGATATCCAAGGAGATGGTGGCTGGGTGGCCAGGTCTGGAGCTCAGAGTTCTGAGCAGGGGTGAGATGGCAAGAAGGGTGCCCACAGGGACACATTCGTGAGGGTGGTGGGCCCTGGAAAAGAAGCCACAATGAGGCTGAGGAGCCAGAGTCAGGGGCACCCAGGGGAAAGAGCCGGCCAGAGGAGGACCATGTCACAGTCCACACCCAGGGAAGGGACTGGCCCCTGAGCCCCCTCCAAGGTCCACCCAGCATCACTGCCCCCGTCACTGTCCCCTGTATATTGAATCCTTGGGAAGGGGCAGGCACGGCACACACCTACTCCTCCCACAGTGCCCGGCATGGCGTGGAGGTTTATTAAATATGCCCAGAAAAGCAGTGCTCAGGGAGCCTGGGAGTCATCAGCTGACCTCCATGGAGCAGTCTGGACAGTGCATCGGCCAGGAGAGCCATCTCCTCCCTGTGAGACCTCAGACAAGGCTGTGCCCTCATGGGACTCAAGCCCCCAATCAGTGTCCCTCAGGTCCCTCCCAGACTCTGTTCAGGGCTCTTGGTGGTCTGTGAGTCTGTCACTCTCCAGCCTCCTGCCCTGGAGGCCCCAGTAGCTACAGGCCGGGAAATCCGAGGACACACCTAGAATGAAACACCAGCCGCAGCTTGTCCTCCAGGAGAAGACACCTGGGAGAAAAGGCTCTCGTTCTTCATTCGTCACTATCCCCCCACACCCTCACTGGACCATCACCCGGTCCACTTTCCATCAGCCTAGCTGCAGCCACTTAGATGAGTTAATGTAAGAGATTTAACACCAGGATACTACCTGCTGGGCTCTGCACAGGACATCTAGTCCACCCCTGTCTCATGTACACCAGACCTGGGCTGGGGGATACAGCCTAGGGAAAGCTCTCCTAGGAGAAAATGCCATTGCCCAGCCCCTTGCAGCTGGCTCTGGTGTTTTGCACCAGAATTTGCAGGAAAACTTACTGAGAGGGGCCTTACACCTCTTTGCATAGACAGTCTACTAACTTCCATCCTACTTGGCCCTGCTTCTCCACCTTCTGCCCTTGCTGCCAATGGTTCTGGTCACCAGATGAGCTAAGGAAGCTGGGATCTGAAAGGGAAGCACGACCAACGCTGCAGTAGGCACTGACCCTTGCTCTGCACTGCTCCCACGTTCTCTTTGCCCCCGTTATGAACTGTACTGTGTCCTCCCAAAAGGTATGCTGAAGTCCTAACCCCAGTACCTGTGAAGGTGACCTTGCTTGGAAATAGGGTCTTTGAAGATGTTATCAGTTAACAGGAGATCCTACTGGAGTAGGGTGGGACCTAACTTAACCTGAGTGGTGTCCTGATAAAAGAGGAGAGACTTCACAGGAAGATGGCCCTGTGATGAGCGAGGCAGAAAATGCAATTGTGCAGCTGCAGGCCAAGTGACACCATGACACCAAGGACTGCCGGGAGCCACCAGAAGCTAGGAGAGAGGCAGAGCCTCCAGAAGGAACCAATTCTACTGACACCTGGAGACCATAAATTCTGATGTTGTCAGCCACCCAGCTCGTGGTACTTTGTTACAGCAGCCCCAGGAAATGAAGACACCCACAACCTCCCCCAGAAACACATCTCTTTCCCTTTGGCCCCACTTCCCTGAGGGTGTCCGCCCCCTGGCCTAAGTGTTATGCCCAGACTGGCTCTATGAGGAGGAAATCAGAGTTGCAGGCTCTGGCCAGGAGACCAAGAAGCTCTGGATGGTCCTCATCCCTGCCAGTCTCCCAGTGTGACAAAATGCAGCACCTGTGCTCACCTGCTCAGAACAGAGGTGGGAGGGAGTGTGGATTTCCTAGGCATGGAAGGGGGAAAGTGTCCCCCTCCACCCACTACCTTGTTCAATGGGAGAGCCATGAGGGTCCTAGCCCAACCTTCCTCTTCAGTCCCTGGAATGCTAGAGGTGGGTAAACTGAGGCCCAGAGGGTGAACAGGGTGGACAGAGCTGTGCGTCAGTCTAGGAGTCAGTGCTCACCAGAATGCTGCTGTCCCAAACCCTTTCATGGCTGGGCCGGGCCTGGGGATAGTCTCCCACCCCTGCTCTAGGGCACACACAGACAGGGCCATGTCTTCCAGGGCTCAGCCTCAAGACATCTCTCCTGTCCCTTCTAGAAGACTGCTGGCCTCTCTTTGGCTGAGAGGCCAAGCAGAGGCAGCTGGCTTCTTTCTGGAGACCCTAGATTTTGTGGAAGATGGAGTCTGATGGGGTGGGGAAATGGTTTCCAAACTTGGTTCCTTGGAACCCCTTAGGGGCCAGGGCAGCAGAACCCCACTGGGGCCAGGCCACAGACCAACTGACTTACCAGAACTGTAGAGGCCAGTAGTACAGAGAGAAGAGCATGGGACTAGAAGTCCAAATGCCAGCTTCAGGTCCCTTCTCTGCTGTGAGCTTGGAGACATCTCCTCTCCAAAAGACCCCTCATTGCTCATCTGTGGCATGGGGATTAACCCTGCCTGACCTACGTCACAGGGCAGCTGCAGGGGTGACAGCTGTGGATGTCTCGGGCTGTACAATGGGAAGGTCACGTGGTTCAGAAAGGTCCCTGGGCCTGGCTTTGGGGTGGGGGTGGGAGAGAGGCAGCCGTGTAGCAGGGGACTTCTCCTTCCTTCCCTCTGTGGTCCCAGAGGGGCTGGAGCCATTACAGAGAAGGGATCTCAAGTCGACAAAGATGAATCAGCTTAATTGACCCAAATTAGCAGCAGGGAGGGCCCTGGTGGCCCAGCTGCTGGTGCATTTAATCACTGTCATCCTGCGTGGTCAGGGACAGGCCCCTCCTCCCCAAGGCCAACAGGGTCATGTTCCCTGTGAATGGCCAGCTCTCTGGAGTCCTCTTTCCCGAGCAGGAACTAGGGCTGGGATTTTGGGACAAAGATAGCCTGCGGCCAGAGACCAGAGCTTCTTGCAGCGCTGACAGCCTGGCTTCACTGCTGGGGCAGTCCTAGGCACTGGGCGGTCTCCCACAAACCCCTCATTCTGAGTTCAGTGACTTCCCCTCAGACAGGGAGGACCATGGGGGGACAGGGGCTGGCAGGCTGATCATAATACCTCCATACAGACACCGCCAGCTCCTGTGCTTTAGAGAGGCTCAGAGAAGGGTCCGCTCTGCCCCAGGTCGCACCACCCAGGCCTCTGGACCCCCTTCCGGCCTCTTTCGGCTTCCAACCACTTCCTCACCAATGCCTAGGCGAGGGCCACAGCGGGTCCCCTGAGCACTTTCAGAGGGATGCAAACCAGATCCCTCCTGGCCTCTCTGGACATCCCCCCGCCCCCAGCAATCCTGAGGCTGCTTCTGCCAAAGTTCCACAGGGCAGGCAGGCAGCGGCGGCATTCTCCCCCTCCCCAGCTGTCTGCTCCCTGGTGGGCTGGTCCCTTCTTCTTCCCACAGCAAACACAGATTGCACAGCCACTGCATGCCGGGCCTGGGGCAGGGCCCTGGGCCTAGGAGCGCCTGGTCAAGTGGTCTCCCCAAGACCTCAGGCCCCTCTCTACCCGCAACAGTTCCCCTTCTCCAGCTGCATCTATCTCTTCCTGGCATGGAAGCTCAGACCTGCCATGGCTGCCCTAGCACACCGCCTGCAAAGTCCCTGACACTCTGCATACCTCACAGCTCCATCCTGGGCCCCAGCTCTGCCCGCACCACACTCCTGGCCCAGGGCTCGGCCTGCCCCAGAGGTGGCAGCCGTTTATGCCTCTTCCTGTGGCTTCTCTTCTCAGCCACCACTCAAGGGCCTCCTCCTTCTGACTGTATTTTATTTTGCCAGCTCCATAAATGCTCCACTGGGCTCTCCCCAGGTGCCAAGATTACACCTCAGTGTGGACCCCCAAGCGAGAGTCTTTTCTAGGTTCATTTTTCTCTCTGTCTCTCACACACACACACACATATACACACTCCAACTTACAAAGGGGTTGCTTATCAAAAATTCACCGGGAATTTTCTATTAGAACTTATAAACACATTTCAACACATTTCCCTATGTTCTTGTTAGTTGCTGTCAAGTCGGCTCCGACTTAATGGAGGTCCCATGGACAGCAGAACAAAACATTGCCTGGTCCTGTGCTGTCTTCACAATCATTGGTATACTCAAGTCCATTTTGGTGGTGACTGTACATTTGGAGTGCCTTCCAGCCTAGGGGGCTCATCTTCCCGTACTACATCATACAATATTCTGTTGTGATCCATAGGGTTCTCACTGGCTAATTTTCAGACATGGCTCTCCGGGCCTTTCTTCCTCGTCTGTCTTAGTCTGGAAGCTCCGCTGAAATCTGCCCGCCATGGATGACCCCGCTGCTATTTGAAATACCAGTGGCATAGCTTCCCGCATCATAGCAACACACAGCCATCACAATACGGCAAACGAACCAACGACAAGTAGTAGCATTTCCCTATAAAAACAATGTATCGATAGCAGTTAGGTTCCCAGGCTAGCCCACCAAACAAAGTTTATCCGTAAGTCACTCAATAAAACATTTGTTGCGCATCTACTATGATGTGTATATTGAGACTGAACTGTGGTTCTAAGAGTGTTACCTTGAGTTCTGGGTCGTGGAACGGGGGCAAAGTGAGAGAGAGAAGAGAAGGAGATAGAAAATGAAAAAAACATTGCCTTCCAAAATCATTTAAAAATAGGACAGGTCTGGCTCTAGCACATTTTCTACACTTCTCTTCCTTCCTAGGGCTGTCTCCTCCCTACGAAGCCCCTCAGCATTGGGGGTTCCCAACTCTGGGAAGCCTTACAAAATACAGGTTCCCAGTCCCCTCCCCAGCCATCCTAATTCAGTTGGTCTGGAGTGGGTCCTGAGAAGGTGATTCTGCTTGACTCCCCCTACCACCCTCACCCCTACCCCTACCCCATCTGGGAAGCTTTGCTCGAGCAGTGGGTCTCAATCTTGGCTGTACCCCAGAATTATAAACTCAGAATCTCTAGGGCTAGGGCTCAGGCACTAGCATTTTTTTTTAGTTCTCCAATGTGCAACCAAGATTGAGAGAGAACTCCTGCCTGCCTGAGTTGTCCTATTTCTCACAAAGCTTTTCCCTTTCCCGACCACTGAATCCACTGACTACTAACTCACACCTGCTCCCCCCGTCCTCCCACTGCACACTGGACATGCAGCCATGGTCATTCACTTTGCGGGTGTCACCAATGGGGCTCTGATACCCTAAAACCCCCAACCAGAGGCCACCATCAGATGAAGCTGCCCCGACGGTGGGGACAGACACCATCTATGCCAGGGCATCTGACCACTCACCTCTGGACACTGGGTGGCTGACAGACATTAGCCAGCACCCATGGAGTGGTCATCCTTATGCAGGTTTCTAGAATGCTCCCTAGAGTGAGTAATTCATTTTCCACGCTCTGATTCTCCATATACCGTTTTGGTACAGATAAACCCTCATCTCTGTTTCTTCTGCAGAGACCCCCTTTGGGCAGCCCCAGGACCCCACTCCCACCCCATCTCAACATTTGTGCCCAAGGGTTGCAATTTTCCAGCTGGGACGCGGTGCTCTCTCTCTGTCTCTCCTTGGGACCCACGCCCACACCTCGACTCTGCCACTCATTTCATCCAGCTGGACTCTCGACTCTGGTGCACAAGCGTCTGTGGACTCTGGATGGTGAGCCCACATCTGAGATCAGTGAAGCTTTGCTGACTGTGAATATCTGAGGCTGGAGTCCAGAAGCCGTGCTCCTGAGGGGCAGCCAGGGTCTGCAGCAGGGGGATGGACCGAATGGCCCAGCACCTCCTCTAGCCAGGGTGTCAGGAGTTCCCTAGGTCAGCTCTTCCCCACCCCATGGAAGTGCTAACCTGCAGGGCCAGGGCCAGACCCCAGCCTGGGTCCCACAGGCTCCGGGTCCCGCAGGCTCCTGCCAAGTGTAGGCTCACATCCCCAAGTTGGTGGAAGGTAATTTCACATTCGTAGCAATTATTCACTTAACTGGGTTCCAGTTAAATGGGAGAGGAAGCTGAGGGCCGTCATTGTTCTCCTCCTTCCTCCTGAACATCAAAGGGAGGCAGGGCGGATGATGAGCAGGCTTTATCTCAACCAGAACAATCCCGCTGTCTGTGGAGGGGCAAGCAGGGCTGCCTGGGTCGGGGGGCCCACCTGCTGCCTCTGAGCCTTTCAGGTCTACACCTCTAATCTGGAGACTGGGCTCATTCAAGGGCTCGAGGAGCTGCTGGGTTCCCAGGCAAGAGCCAACTCTCATGGGCTTCCTCCCAGCTAGGAATATGACGGGGTCCCAAGGGGTCGGGGCAGAGGTGAGGGAACTGCCCCCCCCATCAATCAGCACCATCCAGATCCCCCCAGTGGCAGAGTGGAAGGGGCCTTAGGAAGGGATTAAGGGCACCAAGCCTTGTCATCTGGGCTTCTTGGGGTGTCTCAATGGCTTGCCATGGGTGACAAGGGAAGGCAGGACAGTGGACCCTTTGGGGGAGGGCCCTATAATCTCCCTTTAACCAGCATCTCTGTTTTTTTTAATTTTATTTTAATTGTGGTAAAATGTATATTACAAAAAAAAAAAATCTGCTGTTTTAACCAGTCTTAAATGTACAATTCGGTGGCATTATTCACATTTGCCACACTGTGCAACTGTCACCACTAACCATTTGCAAAAAATTTTTATCACCTCAAAACTAGTACCCCTTAAACCCACTCTCTGCATCCCCTGGTAACCAGTGATAAACTTTGGTCTTTATGCACTTCTTATTCTAGATATTTCATACAAGTGGAATCGCATAGTATTTGTCCTTTTGTGTCTGGCTTATTCCACTCAGCGCGATGGTTTCAAAGTTCGTCCATGTTGTGGCATGGATCTCCGTGGCTGAAGAATATTCCATGACACAGACAGGCCACATTTCGTTTATCCATTCATCTGTTAATGGACGCTGGGGCTGTTTCCATAGCAGCTCTGCTTTTCTCCGTATTACATATTGAGTTTCTCTGGCTAAAAAACTTTAGAAAAATTACTGACACATCTCAGACAGGGAAACTGAGGCCCAGAGCGGGTAAGGGGCTGGCTCAGGGCCTCACCACCATTTTATGGGCTGGGTTTCTAGAACTGAGGTCTCACGTCACCCGATCTCAGTCCCCAGGGGCTTCACGGTGAAGCTTTGTGGCAGGAAATGAGGAGGAGGCTATGAGTAGAGATTGTCGATGGCAGGGTGGGCCAGGCCACAGCTGCATAGGAGGTGCCTCCCTAGAGGTGGTGGGGCTCTCGGCCTCAGGCTTCTGCTCCCCCAGAGGGGCCCCTCCCTGGCCCATATTAAAAGAGACCAGGGAATCTTGATGATGGCCCGGGGCTGAGGCTGGGTTCTTGGCCATGGAGGATGCTGCCTCAGGGCCCGCCCTTCAGCTGGGTGCCCCACCCCAAGAGAACCTGGCCTAGGTCTGGGGGCCCTGGTCATATGAGCTCCTCAAAGGTCCACATCTGCAGGAGGACACAGTAGGTGTTCAGGGAAGCTTTGTAGAATGAATGGATGAATGAATGAATGACCACTTGAGTGAATCAATGAAACAGATCCCAGTCTAGGAATCACGACCTAGACTTCTAATCTGTGGTGATGGGAAAAAATATAAATAAATAAAACCCCGTTGCTGTCAAGCGGGCCCCAATTCATGGCAACTCCATGTGTTAAGAGTAGAGCCGCTCTATAGGGTTTTCTTGGCTGTAATCTTTATGGAGCAGATCACCAGGCCTTTTTTCCATGACGCCACTGGGCAGGTCTGATCTGTCAACTTTTAGGTTAGAAGCTGAGAGCAAACTGCTTGTGCCACCCAGGGAGCAGTGCAGGAAGCAAGGGGAACAATGAAAGCTAGAGTCAGAGGGGCTTCTGCGTGCCCCCTGCAGCCCTGCCCAGGGGGCATCCTATCTGACGGGGCAGGTACAGCTTCTCCTGGGGAAGCCCCTTAGTGTGATGAGAGAGGCACTGCCTTCTCTGGGCGAGTCCCACACTGAGGAGGGAGGCACAGCTCTCCCTTGGAAGGGTCCTCAGTCTGGTGGTGGGAGGGGGAGGAAGAAAGAGCAGAAGGGAGGACAGAGCTGCCCTGAGGAGCTCCCTGTCTGATAGGGGATGCAGCCCTGCCGGAGGAGGAGGCACGGCTCAGTCTCTGAGGCAGTACCCCCCTTGCTGGGTTTGGCACAGAGGGGTCGTGTGTCTGGGTGCTGGTGGGAAGGAGCTGGGAGCTGCGGCCAGGAAGCAGAGCCATCGACATTCCGGTCAGGCAGCGAGTCGCTGAGTTATTATTATTTTTTTTTTTTTTGAGCTACTTAGAGCAATTTACAGAAATCATTTAGGGTCTGTTTAGGGAGGAGGGAAAAGATGAAGACTTTTAAAGGCCGGGCCCAGGGACGGTTTTTTCCAGATCAGCTTTGCAGGGATGTAGAGAAGGAGAATTTGGATTCTGAGAGGTCTGTGGAGGGCGACGGGGCTGCAGGGCGCTAGGCTGACAAATCAGGGCTGGGAGACCCGAGAGTGGCAGTGGGGGGCTGGAGCACAGGAGCGACAGGGGAGGACGTGTTGGGTAAAAGGCTGAGACACACACAGAGGGAGGTCAGTCCCAGTGGGCAAGCCTGTGACACTATGTCTCAGTTTCCCTTTTGTAATTGGGGTGGCTGCATGGGTGAAGTTTAGGGCACTGGGACCAAGCTGAATGGGAGTGACACTTCCTCTATGGCATTGTGGGCCAGAGGAGGGGCTTTGGGACCTAGAACCACAGTGTCAGGAAGGGTGGTCCCAGGAGGAGATCAGAGTCTCCAGAGCCAGAGTCCTGCCCCACCACTTCTTGTCTCCGTAACCTGGGCAAGTCACTTCCCCTCTCTGAACCTCAGTTTCCTCATCCATATAATGGGGATAATGATGACCAATATTACAGAGTGTGGTGAGGTATATATGTGATAAGGTGTGTGGTAGCCATTTTTAAAATGTCAAGGGCTCCACACTCCTTGGTTATGGTGCGTAACCATGGAGACTTCAAATACCCCTTCTTCCCGCTCTCCCCCAAGGCAGGAGAAATCTCTCTTTCCTCTAAGGCAGGGACAAGAGCAGGCCTTCCCTGGGCTGGGATCAGAGGCCTGAACCAGACACCTGGGGAAGGCAAGTTACCTGTGTGTGCATGTGTGTGTGTGTGTGTATGTGTGTGTGTGCATGCACGTGTGTGTGTACGCGTGTGTGTGTGTCTGTGTGTGTGGAAGAGGTACAAGTCCTGGGGAGAGGAAGAGGGCAGAGTCTGGACGGAAAACTAAGAAAACCAGTCGCACATTTAGCAGAGGCTTCCCACAGTTCACATTTCATGCTGTTTGTGATGTGATTATTGGAGATGGAATCTGGTTACTCGGTGTAAACATCATGCCTGCTGGAGAAAGTCTCCCAGACACAGCCCCTGGGGAAGCCAGGGGGGAGGGTGCCCCCACCTGCGACCAGCCAGCCTCCTCCAGAGATTTTTGGCCATGCTGCCCCCCAGTATCATCATGGGAAACCCCTGAAGATTCAATAACAAGCCATGGGCCTGGGAGTCAAGGACCTGGGGCTTTGACCTGGCTTTGCCACTCCTGACCCACATGTGACCTAAACTAAGACGCTTCCCTCTCTGGACCTTAGTCTTCCCATCTTGAAAACAGAGATGGTTCCTGGACAAGAGGAGCCTGGAGCTTCCTTCGAGCTTCCCTGTCCCAAGTTTCCTTGGCTTTCAGAATCTTACCCTTATTGAGCAGCAGCTCTGTGCCAGGAACTGGAACAAGGCATGGCCCTGCCTTCAAGAGCTCAGAGCCCAGAGAAGCTATCTAAAGCAAGCCAGCTTTTCAGTGGTGTTCAACAAGCACTGACTGAATGCCAGCTGCATGCAGGGCACCAAGTAAGGAGATTCATACCAGACTCTCTTCCCTTTGGCTCTTAAGTACTTTGATAATGAGGGTCATAATAGTATGTTTCTTCAATGGCACATCGATGCATATGCTGCATAGTTTACATATATCAGCTCATTGATTCCTTTTGATCTAAGATGTAGGTGCTGTTTGCTATTAGCCTGCTTTACAAATAAGGGACCTGAAGCTTAGGGAACAGAAGTGACTCCCCCTAGGTGGCACAGGGATTTGGTGGCAGAGCCGAGGTCCCTTCACTCCTAGGCTGTACTCTGTCTAGCACACTGCAGTAGCTGAATGGTCAAGGCTCTGGACAAAATGGCCATCCCATTGAAGTTGCCAAGGATTTCATTCTACTTGGATCAACAGTCAACATCCACCAAAGCAGCAGTCCAAAAAAATCAAATAATGTATTTCACTGAGCAGATCTGCTACAAAAGACCTCTTGAAAATTTTAAAAAGCAAAGATGTCACTTGGATGACGAAGGTGCATCTGACCCAAGTCATGATGTTTTCAATCACCTCATATACACGTGAAAGTTGGATAGCGAAAAGGAAATCAGAAGAAAAATTGATGCATTTGAACTGTGATGTTGGCGAAGAATACTGAAGATACCGTGGACGGCCAAAAGAATGAACAAATCAATCTTAGAAGAAACCCAACCAGAATGTTCCTAAGAAGTGATGATGGTGAGACTCTGACTCACTAACTTTGGACAGTCATCAGGAAAGGCCTATCACTAGAGAAGGACATCACGTTTGGTACGGCAGAAGACCAATGAAAACGAGGGGAACCCTCAATGGGATGCATTTACACAACAGCCCCAACAATGGACTCAAACATACCAATGATCATGAAGATGGTGCTGGACCAGGTGACATTTCATTCTGTTATACACAAGGTCGCCATGAGTCAGAGGCAACTCACAGCAACTATCAACATCGATAGCAACAACATGTTTTCTACTGGAGCTCAACTCAGCAGCTCATACAGATGTCCTCAGTGGCTGCTGCAAAATGACAGGAAGCCACACACCTCCCCTCTCCAAAGTCCAGGTGAGGCCAGTCTCTGTTCTCCCCACACCCTGCCACCTGGCATGGTTACCCTGCACTGTACTTGTCTGCATCCTTGTCCTCTATCAGTCAGCAACCATTGCTCTGTGCCCAGTGTTTGTACATAGTGCTTGGTGTGGAGCAGGCACTCAAAAACAGAGCCTGAATAGCTACCATTTATTGAATACTTACGACAAGCCAGGCTCTGCTCCAAGCACTTTATATGCATTAACTCATTTATTCATTACAACAGCCATATGGGGCAGGTGGAGTCTCTGGGTAGCACAAACAGTTAAGTGATTGGCTGCTAACCAAAAGGTCGGCGGTTCAAATCCACCTTGAGCTGCCTCAGAAGAAAGGACTGGCAATCTACATCCAAAAAACAAGCCACTGAAGACCCTATGGGGAACAAACAGTTCTACTCTTACACGCGTGGGGTCACCGTGAGTTGTAGTCAACGTGATGGCAATGGGTTTTTTTTTTAATGAGGAAGGTCCTCTTACTATCCCATTTTATAGATGGAAACTTGGGCACAGAGAGTTTAAGTAATTTTCCTAAGACCATACAGCTAGGATATGGCAGAAGAGTGTGTTAATGAATGAATGCTCCTCCCTGTCATCCAGTTATCTCCCAGATCTCTCTTCCCAGTGGCCCCGAGTAAAAGGGTAAGAGGGTGGGAAGGAGCCATTTCAGTGATCTATCCATTCATTCCACAAATACTGACTGCCAGGTACTGGTCTAGGTGTTAGGGGTACACCACTGAACCAACAGAGGCAGTCCCTACTCTCAAGGGCTTCCATTCCATTGGGGGAGGATAAGTCTACGAACAAGCAAACACGTATCTATATAACATGTCGGGTGAAGGAAACCAGAGCAGGGCAAGGGCATGAAGTGAGGTGGGGCCAGGGCTGTTTTCAATCGGGAGTGGCCAGGAACAGGGCTGCTCTGGAAAGATGCCCTGGATTGGAGACCTGAAGGAGGTGGTGGGGTGGTGAGTCATGCTTATTTTGGGGAAAAGAACAGGCAGAGGGGCAGCAAGTGCCAAGTTCCTGAGGTGGCCGCGTGCCTGGCATGTTGAGGACAGCAAAGAGGCCAGTGCGGCAGGAGTGGAGGGGGCGAGGGAGAAGGTGCGGTCAGAGAGGCAGTGTCGGGAAAAGGGGCAGACCAGGCCGGCCTTGTCCCCACTGGAAGGACGCTGGCTTTTACCGTCACTGAACTGGAGGTGACTAGATCTGACCTACCGTTTACAGGATCTCCTGGTAGAGGGGACAGAAAGTGGCCTCTGGGAGGTGTCTGTGGGCCACTGCCCCACCCCGCCCCCACTTACCCTTCACCTCCCCGCCCACAAAAAATGAGTCTCCATGGCCGGCATGAATCATACAAGTGCTGGGGATGGGCATTTCCGGGAAGGACTGCAGAGGGGAGAGTGAGCCCAGCTTGCCAGTCCCTGGAGCCACAGACCCCAGGGCCCTGAGAATCTGGTAGGGACCTTTGGGGTCACCTAGCCCTACAATGTCCAGTATTGCAGCCGTGCGCCACATGGGGATATTGAGCGACTGCAATGTGGCTCGTCCAAAGCGAGAGGTGCTGCTGTTAAGTGTATACAACACACGGAATTTTAAAGACTCAACCCAGAATATAAAATATCTCATTAATAGTTGTTTATGCCCGTTACATGTTGAAATGACAATACTTTAGATGTTGGTGAAAATATATTATGAAAATTTATCTCATCTGTTTGTTTTTACTTTCCTTATGTGGTAACGAGACAAACGTAAATTACTTACATGGATCACACTCTGCTTCCACTGCACAGCACTAATGGAGCTCAACAGTCCCGATTTCAAAGACAGGGATGCTCAAGCCCGTTGGGAGGAAGGGCTCTGTCTGGGGCACACGGTGGTGGCCTCCACACAGCTGGGTGGTCTCCTCCCCTGTGTGCCCCCCCCCCCACCGGGCTGTGGGGGCAAGGGGAGGCCTGGACATCACGATGCCTGAGGAACCTCAAAGAGACCAAGTGGTGGAGAAGAAAACCCTCAAGGTGGGGGAAGATCATGGCGGGTGGACGGGTGGGTGAGGTGGGGGTGCTCTGGGTGGATCAGGCTTGAGGCGACTCCTAAGGGCTCACCTGATGCCAATGACATAAACCAAAAGCCACACCCGTGTGGTTGCGTTAATTCCGACTCAGGGTGACCCCGTGTGTTACAAAGTACAACTGCTCCATAGGGTTTTCTTGGCTGCAGATTGCCAGGCCTTTCCTCCTTGGTGCCGCTAGATGGGTTTAAACCGCCAACCTTTAGATTAGCAGCCAAGAGGAAATCCTTTGCACCACCTGGGAACCTTATCATTGAGAGAAATAATAATACACGGTAACAGCAACCATACACTAAGTGTGTGTAATCTCAGTTACCTGGCCCCCACAACCCAGTGCACTGGGTACTTATTCATCCCGTTGCTTGCAGATGAGGAAACCGAGACTGAAGAGTGACTTGCCCACGGTCACCTGGCAAGACCAGGAGCTTCTGTTTCCAAAATGTGTATCCTCACCAGCCTTCAGACTTCAGGACTGGAGTAGGTGTTTCAGGAAGGCCCAGGCTCTGTGTCTGAAACCATCTATAACCCTAGATCTGATTTCTGACAAAGGCGTGGGCAACCTGGAGAAGTTGGGGCTGCCACCCAGGTGGGATGCGGGCAGCTTTGTGTCCACCTTTGTGACTGCTGTGGAGGGGATGCAAATATCAGGAAGCAGTGGCCTCACCAGCTGGGTACGACCTCGGCATTGCAGTGGGGACCAGCACCACAGCACTGGACCAGAAATGCCTCCTCCATCCCAGGTAGCAAGAGAGACTGGGGATGTGAGGCAGTGAGGCTGATGCCTGTGGCTCCTTTCTGAGGAAGGGAAGGAGGAAGGGAGAGACAGAAGGAGAGGGGTCAGCAGCTGGCCACTGCTGTTTTTCAAAGAAGCAGGGTGTTGCTAGGAGGCATCAAGTGTAAAAAAAAAAAAAAAAAAAAAAAGACCCCAAACAAAACAAAACAACCCCGCCACCAGAAAACAGCTCTCCGGGAAGTCTTTGGCACTGTCTTAAACGTGCTTCCCAGCAGCGAGGTCTGGCTCCAGGCAAGAAAGGAAGGAAACAAACCAACATTTATCCAGCCCACCAGCAAGAACACAGCCTTTGTTTTGGGCGCTTCCACACACACTACTTGTACCTCAACCTTGCTGCAGCCTGGCCCAAGAGATGATGTTATTACTCCCATTCTACAGATGGGGAAGCTGAGGGTCAGGGAGACAAGTTAAGCAAGGGCTCCTGGGTCACCCAGTTATACTGCAGCAGGGCCAGATTGGAACCCATGATGGTGTGACTAGAAAACCCAGCACCATTCGCTGGCATGACTAGCTTCTGAGGCCCTTCTGGAGTCCCAGTGCTGATGGTGACGCCTGGACTGATCTGACCCTTTATTGCTAAAATAGTAAAGACAGTTCCAAATACTGAGCCTTTATGCTGTAGCCTGCGTGCCCTACGTTTGTGATCTGATCTCACGGCAGTGGAGCAGAAGAGCTAAACGACTTCCCTCAAACTGGGCAGCTGGTAAGTGGCAGAGCCAGCACTCATTATCAGATCCTTCTCTCTGCCTCTAAAAGTGGGCTCTTGGCCATTGCGGTTGGACCTCGGATGACCTTTAGAGGTCAGTTCCCATCCCAAGACCCCCATTCCCAGATAAGATGCTGCAGTAACTTCTTTCAGCATTGCTCCAATCTATAATTTGTCCCTAGAACAAGTGATTGTTTACAACCCTATTTTGATCATGTCACTCCCTCACTCCAAAAGTCTCAACAGCTCCCCAGTGCTTCATGCAACATAGGGTCAAAGTTCTGAGAGGTGTTAAGAGATCATCCCTGCATTCAGTCTCGCATATATCCTGCTATTCCTTCACCGGCAGCCTCAATTCTCTCCCTGCAGGACTCTGACAGCTAGTCGGCCAGCGACCATTTTTGCCCTAGGTTTCTGTGTTTGTCAGGACCTCAGACACATAGTAGACGCTGACTTATTAGTCTTCAGTAGCAGAATTCTCAAACCTGGTCAAGGTGCAGTGGCACCTCCTCCATGAAGCCTCCCTCAATCCCTCTAACATTTATGAGGTTTCTCCCTCCACAACACACGGTATCCCTTCTATGACTCTGCATTTCATCACCATCTGTGCAGACATGGCTCAGCTCCCCATGACACCACACTAGACACTCAACACAGTGCCTGGCACATGCTAATAATATTAGTAACGAGAATACTGACAGCTGTCATTTTGGACACTTATATATCTCAGGCACTATTCTAAACATCTGACACGCAATGACTCATTTAATCATCATAACAACCCTGTAAGTTGGATACTTTTATAATGCCTGTTTTGCAAATGAGGAAACTGGGGCACAGAGTGGTTAAGTAACTTGCCCAAAGTACACAGGAAGTGATGAAGCTGGGCAGTTCGGCTTTAGAGCTGAGTGCAGGAAAGGGTGAGGGTGGACGAGAAGAGCTATGAGCATCAGGACAGAGAAGAAATAGAACGGAGTCCACAGCTGGCACCCAGCAGAGGGCATGGCACATACTAGGTACTTAGTCAATGGAAGTGACTCTTAAGACAACTATTTAGTTAGTGCGCTAGCTGCTCAGACACAGGTGTGTGACCATTTGGGGCTGGGTGGGGGGGAGGACTTCTCAAGCAGGGAAGCTGACAGTGCCCAAGTGGGGGACCCAGCTAGCTCTCCCCACCATGCCAGCCCTCCTATCTCTTGCCCCCTCACCACAGAGGCTTGGCAGAGAATCACTGCCCCTCCCTTGGTGCAAGCTGAGAGCAGGAGGACCACACACCCACTTTGGAGGGGACAGGGGGCGCTTCTGCCCCTCCCCCAGCTCCAGCCTCCTTTCCACAGCATTTCAGACCTCTCAGGCACAGGGCTGGCGGCTGGCAGTTTTTCCCCTGCCGAGAACAGCCACAGAAAATTGAGATCATTTCTCTGCTGTGTTGGCGGCTGAGAAAATAGCAATTTTTCCTATTTCTAAACCAACAGCTCCTTCCTATTGGACAAAGGCCCCATAAGCCTGTCTTTCACCCTAGGAAAGACAGAGCAAGAGAGTGGGTCACTCAGGGCAGGTCACCTCCTTGGCTAAGAGGTGTGGACTGTGGAGTTCACACGGGGGCAGAGGGCTGGTGGCAGGAGAGGGCCCCCATCTAAGGCACTTTCATACATAAAGCAGGGACAGGCAGAGAGGTCAAAGCAACAAGTAATCCAGAGTCCCTGCAGGGTTCTCAGAGACTCAAGGGAAATTAGGCTTTGCCTTCCCTGAACCCAAGAGCCTCCAAACCCCCAGCCGTCAAGCTCCCCAAGTCAAAGTAGTGTAAAATCACATAGTCCAGGCTAATGCAGTCTAAGCAAGTGCATAATCCCCCCGCCCCAAAACTGATTTTTTAAAAAGTAGAGAATTAGTTTTAAAAATCAGAATCTGCAAAAGCAATTGAAGATCATTTAGCATCTCAAACTCCCCAGCAGAGATAGCAACAGCTGGCACTCAGCTTCTATCACAGAGGTGGGAGGGTGGGGGGCGGTGCTTGAGCAAGCAGAGGCTGTGGAGCCACCTCACACTAAAGCCCCATTTTACAGATGAGGAGGCCGAAGCCCAGGGAAGACATTTGGCTCGGGCTGCACAGCTAATTTGGCAGCAATTGGTCTGGGAACCAGCCTTCCGGATCCCTGGGTGGGCCTGCCACAGTCGGCCCCATGCACACCCCGGTCCTGCCTCAGACGGGTGGCTGTGGAGCCATAGGAAAGGCAGTCCGCAGCCAGGGGCTAGTGGGCTAAAGAGAGGAGATGGTGGTCTCTCCCTGCAGTACCTGGGGTGAGGGTCACATCCCTTCTGGTCCTGGAACCCTAGCAAGCCTGCTGATGTGGGTCAGATCATGTCACTCCCCGCTCCAAACACTGGCTCCCCAGTGTATAAGTAAATGTTCTCACCATGGCCTACAAGCCCCTGTAAAATTCCCCTCTGTCCTCACCTCTCCCTGTGCTCCAACCCCAAAGGCCTTCTTGGTGTTCCTTGAACACGTCAAACACACTCCTGCCCTATGGCTCTCACATGGCTGTTCCCTCTGCCGAGAATGCTGTTCCTTCTGCCTGGAACAGCATTAGGATATTTGCTTAGTTTGCTTCCTTGCCTCCTTCAAGTCTCCTCAGTGACACTTTACCAGATGACCATTCTTTCTAACACTGAGCCCCAATCCCCCACCCTACTTTTCTCTTCGTTCCATAGCACTTGCTGCCTTCTAACAGATGACACAATTCAATTCACTTATTTAATGTTTATTATTCACTGTCTGCCTCCTCCCTTGAGAATGCAGGCTCCATGAGTACAGATTTGTGTGTGTTGACCGATTATGTCCAAGTGCCTAGAACAGTGCCTGGCCCCTGGTAAGCACTAAATGAACACTTGCTGAATGACAGGGAAGGGGACAGGGTGGGTGTCTGTGTGTACAAGGTTTCATTCATTGATTCTTTTGATAAATCATTAACTGTCTACTTAACTCCAGACACCCTGAAAGATCCTGGGAACACAGCAGTAAGGCGGAGTCACTCACAGTCCTTGTCCACTTGAGCTTATGGCCAGTAGAGAAGAGAGGTAGCGCACAATTTAAAACAGGGCAAATCTTCAATGAGGTGTAGTGGGTGGGGGAGTGTTAAAAGGGGGTCTGTGTTTATCTGATAATCAGGGTAGGCATCCTGGAGGAAGTGGTGGATAAGTTCCGGCTTGAAGGCTGAGTGGGAGATAAGGGTAGATGAGTGTTCTGGTCAGAGGGAACAGCACGTATGAAGGTGTTGAAGGTGAAGAGTATGACTCATTCAAGGGACAGAAAGAAGATGGGATTGGAGGGGTCAGTGGGGCCTCACCGAGGTATATGGGCCCATGTGTCTGTGTCTGTCTGTCCATGTCTGTGCCGATTCCCTGGAAGCAGAAGACAGAGAGGAATGGCAAAAGACGTGGTACTCAGGGCGAGGAAACCTGACTTCAGGAGAGCCTTTGCTTTGTCCTCTGTAAAATGGGGTCACGGTTGCTGCCTTCACATAGCAGCTACCATGAGAGTTAAACGGGGCCATGGATTTGAACCACACAGAACTGTTAGAACGCTCAAGCGTAGCGGTGTGTGACCATGCTGTGTGGGTGTGTACGTGAGCATGCGCCTGCACTCCCAGCTCCCACTGACACTTTTCTCCTACCGTGACAAGTCTGCTGCATCATCTGTACAAGACAGCCAAAAATACACTTGTTGCTGGCCCTGAGCCGAGCTCCCCAACCGCCCCACAGAGGGGGTGGGGGAGCGGGCAGGGAGGCCTGAGGCCAGGGTCCTACAACCTCTAGGCAAAGGTGGTCACCTTGTCTCTACGGTCAGACCCTCACCATGCAGGGGGACAGGGGCTGTGCCTCCCTTGTCATACGGGGAGCTCCCTGAGGCCAGGAGTCGTTCCTCCTCCCCTCTTCTTCCTCAGAGCAGCAGAGATGTGGTCCCTCAATGTAACTGGGGCTCATCCTGTTTAAGGGCGGGCCACCTCTTGGGTTGTGTCCCTGGGGAGGGGTCCAGGGCAAGGAGCTCCTGGCTGCCCGTTCTCTCTCAGGGCCTGAGGCCTGCTCTGCAGGGTCCGATGTCATTCAGTCCTGGGATTCACAGCTGCAGCTAATTCTGAGACCTGGACCATTCTCAGGATCACCCCATCTATTCGGGTGAGCCTGGACACATCACTCTCCCAGCTCTGCAGATCATGAGAGGAGAGCCCAGAAAACAGACAAGCTGAGAAATCCCGCCAGCACCCACACATCCTGCAACGCCACTGCTTCCAGTTTGAACTGAACAGGAAGAGTCGTTCAAGAGAGTAACCAGCTGCCCATCCTCACAGGCCAAAAAGGTGTGGGCGAGAATACAGCAGAAGGGATGGAAGTTTGATAAAAAGCAGAACTGTCCAAATTATAATTATCTAAATTATCTAGACAATATAGGCAAAAGGAGATTTTCTTCAATTACCTTTTTTACCCCCTCCTTTTTTTTTGCAATGAATTATTCATTCTTGCATTCATTCATTCATGCAACAAGCACTGAATTATCTAGGTAATTGCTTCCATTTCCCACTTATTCCCTGCTGGGTCGTCTACCAGCCAGCAGGGCCTGGGGTGATGGTTTTGGGGAGGCAGGCGGGAGCTGGAAATCCAGGGCAACTGAGACAGAGGGGAGGAGATAATGACTCAGCCTCTGGCTGCTGAGACCCCTTGACGGCCGGCTTGTCCCCAGTCTGTGGCCACACTGGCCTCACCTGTCTCAGTGCCTCTCTCCCTCCTGCTGTCCGTTTGTCCTGCAGAGATTGCTACAGTGGCTAGCAGACTGTTGGCTCTCCCTGATACACTGCTCGATCCCTGGAGACTGCTGGAATATGGCACAGCCAGCCCAACTGGTGACAAGGACGTGCCCCCCTCTTCATTTAAAAAGAGAAAAAAAAATAGAAAAAAAAAACATTTATTTTCTTAGGAAAAAAACAACTGGTTCATTAATCTCTTATTAAAATTCTGTGTTGAGCACTGGCAAGGAAGGAGTAAGGAAGACCCTGGCGAGGAAATGGGGAGGAAGAATCGTCTCCACTTTGTGAGACCCCGCTGCAGGCATCCGTGGAGGGAGGCCTAGGGGTGGAGTGGGGAAAGATAAGGGAGGTAAGAAGGGGCTTCTCCACTACAGAACAAAAGAGCTGGAAGGGGCTTGGAGAGCATCATCCTCTCTCATTTGCAGAGGAGGAAGAAAAGACTCAGAGAAGGGAGGTGAGTTTCCTGTGGCAGCTCAGCAAGTTGATGACAAAGCCAAGATTTGAACTCAATTCTCTTTGGTGGAAGGATTTTCTTCTTCCATGTAGGAGCCCTGAGTTTGATTCCCAGGCAACGCACCTCATCACCAGCTGACTGTCAGTGGAGGCCTGTGTAATGCTGTGACGCTGAACAGCTTTCAGCAGAGTGTCCAGACTAAGACGAGCTAGGAAGAAGGGCTGATGATCTACATCTGAAAATTGGCCAGTGAAAACACCATGGATCACAAGGGTTCGATTCTGTTGTGTGTGGGGTTGTCATGAGTTGGGGGAGACTCAAGAGCAGCTAATGACACTTCTGTATCCCAAGGACTTGGTGATTTCACACTGCCTTGATTTCAAGAATCTGGAGTTTTGTCTCATCTCCCCAACTTGGCTTTGAGCTCAGGAAGGGAAGGTAGATTAGGTGTGAAACCCCTCCATGTTCCCTCTGCAGTGCTTGGTAAGGTTTGTGAACAGTACTGGTGCTTATCCTGACCACTTGGGACCAGAGTCTAGCTTGAGACCCAAGAGCATCTCTGGAAGAATCCACAGAGAGCAGGGATCACAGAGATGGTGGAATACCTGTGAGGGCCTGGAGCAGACTGCTAATCAAGGGACCCCGTTTGTGATGGGGCATCAGGGATCTGCTTCTATTCTTGATTCTAGAACTAACTTGCAGAGTGACCCTGGCCAGTCCTTTCCCCTGCCTGTGTGTCCATATCCTCCTCCATACAAGGGCGGGATGTGGTAGTTTTGTGGTTTCTTTCAGTTCACCGTGGATATCATTCAGTAAGGGGCAACAAAGTGAGACCTGCCCCCCAAAACACACAGCTCTGCCTCAGGTGGGTGGACCATACCCTAGTCATTGGAGTTGGTGCCCCTCAGGGTCTCGCTTTCTGTAGCAACGCCAGCATTCACTGCCAATCTCAGGCTTGGGGTCTGTCCATTCCAGACAGGCTGCCAGTGAGGGTCTACAAGATGGCCAGGTCTGGCTCTGGTATTCCAAAGTGGCCTTATCTCCCGCAGCCAAGTATGACCCTCCTCGGAATGGATCCCAATGAAGCTCATTTTCTGCCACCAAGTTTATAACACATCCCCACCTACTGGTCTTAAACATTAACAAGGCTGTTTGTGGCGTAAGGTCCGTGTGGCCAGCAGGAAGATGGGTGTGGGAGAAGGGAGGCAGGCGTCACTCTTCACTCCCAGCAGTGAGGGGACTGCCAAGGCCTGGCACTGACCCTGTCCACCTGCTGTGTCCCTTCTCCCTCTCCAAAGGGACCCAGAGCTTGGATGATCAGGGAGGGAAGAATGAAAACAACCCAAAGGAGAAACTCACGGTTTGCCAAGCTGGGGACCAGAGAGATGAGGACACATGAGTTTGAAATCATGTGTTCACAGAGAGACCCGGGACACCACATTCATATACTGAGACTATGTTATAACGTGTCACCTAAGACAGATGTATCTTGTATGTGCCACTCAAGAGCTACAGCAGCGTCGTGCATCCAGGAGCCATGCTCTCTGCCCCATCCCCTTGCTCTCTTCTGGTGTCTCTGTCTGTCCCCTTCCTCTCTTCTGCTTCACACCTCAGAGTTCCCCTTTCAACTGACACTGGGTGGGGCTCCCATATTACAGAGTTGTCCTCCCACCTCATTCATTTCTTCTGAGCAGCTACTAAGTGTCAAGCACTGCACAGTGGGGCATAAATGGATAAGGCATGGCTCCTGCCCTAAATGCAAGTATGTGGGGATGCAGAGAGGAGTGCTCGTGGAAACACGCACCTGCACACCCTTCAAACGCACACTGCAGCCTGCAATGAGTGTCAGAGGGGCAGGATGAATTGCCAAGAAAGGAAGATCAAGTACTTCTACTGGGGGTGAGGGCTGCTGGTGAGAAACCAGGGAGAAATCTAGGAAGACTCCATGGAGGAGGCGATATTTGAACTGATCTTTGTACAAGGCTAGGTAAGGATTTCTGGAGGCAGGGTATTCCAGACGGAGGGGCTGGTGGATGCAAAGGCAGAAAAATGAGAAGATTGAGACCTCTTAAGGTGCACAGAAGATGGAGAGAAGGCAGTGGCATGGAACTGAAGATGAAGATTGGGACAAGACTATAAAGAGCCTTGAATGGAGGACAAAGAGTGTATCCTTGATCCTGTAGGCAGTGGGAGTCACTGAAGTTCCTGAGTAGGGGGCTGACATAATCAGCTCTCCAATAGATTTAATCACCACCCTGGCCCCTTAAACTCCTATTCAAGCTAGAAATGGGACAGAGAGCCTCCCCAAAGACCAGATGCAAGAAAATGGCCTTCACAGATGTTCTCTGGGGGAAGCCTTGAGGCTGGGAGTAGTGTAGGGGGGCCCTAGGCACTCCCCCAGCTTGAAAGGCAGTGGTCCTCCATTCACACACAGCATCTGCCCAGCAGCCCTGGCAGAAAGTGAGAAAGGGCAGAAGTGCAGGGACCACGCTGTTTTTGGAAGATGAGAACACAAGGGAGGTGGCCCAGGGTCACCCTGTCCAGTGGCGCCAGAGTCAGACAGAGACCCAGGTTACTTGGCTCCCAGTCTGGCTGTGTGGTCAGAACCCTGCGGCCTCCGTAGCCTGCCAGACACAGAAAACTGCAACTATCACCCGCCCCCAGCATCTTCGAACAGCCTAGAAACCCCAACCAAGAGTTAGCCTGAAGTGAAACAAAGTCCATGTGCCCTTTTTTTGACAGAGGGAAGGGTCGGCTGGACAGGCGCCTGGCAGCCCTATAGGAGGAAGGCCTAGGGGAGGTAGGGAGTTGACAGGGCTTCTGTTACCCTGGCCTTTTCCATCTGGGGGATCCAGAAGCTTTAAGCATCTGCTGGCACCCTCCTCTGAGGAAGGGAAGGCTGGGGCACGGGATGGGGAAGAGACTTTGGAACTCAGGGAAGGAGCTTGGAAAGGAAGCTGGATTATCAGGAGGGGGAATGTCTATTCATCAAGACACCCATGCCCCACTGCCTCAAACAGCTTCCCTCATGTCATGCGGGGCCCCAGTGCCAGGCACTGTGCTGAGCTCTGGGTGCCTCAACTGCTTGAGGACCAGCAGCGCACAGAGAAGCACTGACACCTTGCTAGAAAATGAGACAGACTGCTAAGATGCGAAAAGAAGCTCGAACTGGGTCCTGGGAAGCAGGGAGGGTTCTGGCAGGTGAGGAAGGGAAAGGATTTTTTTCATACCAGGCAGAGATCAGGAAGGTGGGCAGTGGGGACCTAATGACAGTGACTGAGCTGCCCAGAGGTCCGCCAGGGCTGGGTTTTAAGAAAGGAACTCTGGCAGCAAGAGGACATAAGAACCAGCCTAGATCCAGGCCTGAGTGTCCCAGCTTCAACCGGCTTCCTCCTGACCAGGTACCCCCACCTCTACTCTCAGGGCTGGGTCACAAGGCAGCCTCTATAGCTCCAGCACGCAGACATGCAGCTCACCTCCCCACTTCCTTCCCATCCTCAGTCTTGCACAAGGAGCCAGGATTTCTGGTTCCCTGCTGCACTATCACTCCCCTCACTGGCACGCTGCCCTGCCCATTCCTCAGATAAAGAACTGAGGCTAGCTGGCTCTGGGGTGAGAAAACAGTTCCCCTGGCCTCATCCCCAACTGGGAAGAACCAGTCCACCCACAGAGACAGGCCAGTCTGCTCCCTTCTCCCCTTCTAGCCCCAAACCAAAACCAAAAAACCAAACCCACTGCTGTCAAGTTGATTCCGACTCCTAACGACCCTATAATTTCCAAGGCCAACGCCTTTTCTTATTCTTTCTACCCTGAGAACATGCTTTGGTCAGGGTGAGAGAGGCCGCTGGTTGGAGACCTTTGTCGCCCTCATGGAGGGCTTGGGTAGATCTGGGCAATGGCTGAGCACAACGCATTGAGGGTCCTCCACCAACAGGCAAATCCCACTCACCCCTCTTCCTAAAGCGACCAGAGGAGGCTTTGTAAGCCCCTCTGTATCTTGTCTGAGGCTCATCCCTTGGAGTGGGGCATCGAAGCTCCCTCCCCCTCGCTGGTTGGGAGAAACTTGCCCCAGGACTGGTGGTTTTACGTTGGGAGGGGACAGAGGGCCGTTCTTCACCACCCCCACCCCACCCTGGCTCTCGCACTCCCCCCTCGGTTAGCGCCCCTCGTCTTGTTGGACCGCCTCCAGCTTGCGGAAGGCCGGCTGCAACCTCCTCCCGTCGGGTCCCAGCTCCCACTCTGGGAGGCTGCTTAGAGACCCTCTGTCCCCCACTCGTACACCCACTGTCCCACTGCCAAAGAGCGCCAACCCTGCCCTCTCCCTCCCTTGCCCCCTTTACAGCGGAGCCGGGGGCGAGCCTGGGGAGCAGACGCAACAGATTGCAGAGCGCCGAGCCCGCTCCCTCCGCGCGCCGCCGGCGGCCCTAGCCTCCGCCGGCCGCTCAGACCCCCGCTCTCGGCTTGCTAAGCCGGCCATTTATTTGCAGCTCACAGGACCGCGGGCGGGGGAGCCGCCGCCGCTCCCCGGGCCCCTGTCAGTCCACTTCCCTTCGCGAGGACCGCTGCAGGCAGCAGGCAGCGGGTGGCGCGGCCCCGCACCGGCCCGCGCGCCAGGGGCGAGGGAAGACGCGGTCCCCAAGGATCCCAACAGCTCCCAGCCTCGCCTGCTGCGGGGGAGCAAGGGGTGGGGACCCGGGGCAGCGCGGACTTGGCCCGATCTAGCGGACCCCTATAGATCTCCGTGGGCAGACACGCCCCCAGACTCTCGGGCTTGGACCCCTCTTTCCAACCCGGAGAGGACTGGAGCTACGACACCCCCCCCCCCGCCTTTTTCCTGGGCCGGGCTCTGTCCCCAGGGCCAGGCTCACAGCCTCCGCTCCCGCCAGAGGCTCGGGAGCTGGAGGTAATTCGGGCTGCAGCCCGAGCCGCCAAGCGGGGAGGGGCGGCTGCGAGACCAGTGTAGCGGATTCTCCTTTCTCCAGTCTCCCCCCACCCACACCCTCTCGCAAGCCTCCTTCAGCAGCACCCGCCGCAGCTTCACCCCTGAGTCCGAGCCGCGATACTTACCGTAGGCGAGCAGTGCTGAGAGGCAGAGCAGGGCGGCGCCGCCGCTGCCGGACATCCCTGGGGCCATGGCCGAGCACGGGGCGGGAGGGGGCCGAGGGACAACAGTAGAGAACGACTTGGCCTCAGACTGGGCTTGGTCACATCCAACTCAGGGTGGCCGTGGCTCCCAGTTGTCTCTGCTGAGCCTTCGGGGGCCAGAGAGGGCAATTTGGGGACACTTCGCGGGGAGGGGGCGTCCCAGGCGCTGCCGGCTACCCTTTTGGAGCTGCTGGGGGCGCAGCTCCAGGCGGGAGGAGCTCCACCTCCCCCTTCTGGTGCCCCCTGCAGGATCTATGCGGTGAGGGGGGAGCCGCACGTGCGGTCCCGGGGTCTAGTGGCCGCGGACGTTCCGGGGGGGCTGCCTAGAGCCGACTGCTGGATCCCCAGGCCTCGCGGCCCAGCTCGAATCCGAACTCCCTTGAGGGTGCAGATTTCCAATGCAAGCCCCAATTTCTTCGGTTTCAGTAATAACCCCACAAGGATAGCGTGGCTTTCATCCTCCAAGCGCCCTGCAGCAGCCCCAGAATAAAAAATCCCAGGTCAGGTGAAAAGGAATAATTTCTTTCGCAAAGAAAGAGAAAATCCAGGCAACTTTAACCTATCCGGAGAAGGAAAAGTTTCCGTGCAGTGCTGAGACTGGCGACGCGGATTGCCACCATCCTGGGCGCCGCCCGGACGGATGCCCAAGGCGGGCGGCCAGCGGCTGTCCCCTTGCCGAGTTCGGTCCTTGGCTCCAGTGCGCTCTCTCCTTTCTACTACGGCCTGGGCTCTACACCGGCCGGCTCAGCGCCGCCTTCCCGGGCAGCCGCACGGCCACTGGGGCGAGCGGGGCGCGGCCGGAACGGGCTGCCCCATGGAGATGGGGCTTCGACGAGAGGAAGCGGGAGAGCCGGGTAACGCTCCCCGATCCGAGCCTGTCCTGCCCAGGGCGCTGATTCAAGCCTCCTGGTCGTAAGCGTTGCAGGATGGCGAGCGGATTGGCCAGACCGCGACAGCTCCAGGTCGCTTCTCTCTACTCCCAGGTCTCGCTGTCTCAGCAGAGGGGAGCGCTGCCCCAGGGGAACCTGCATAAACCTCGAACTTTTCCGGGGTTCAAAGTCTCCGACGCCTCTTCTCCCCGCCGGCGAGCCCACTGCCCTCGCCCTGCCCCCGGACGCCCGCTCGCCCGCCGTCTCGATGCAGCTAGGCATTGGCTGTCGCTCTCTCAGAGTCAGTTGAGCGAGCGGAGCGCCGCGCCAGCCGGGGCTGCGGGCGGCAAGACGCGGGCGCCGCGCCAGGAGCCGGGATACCCGGCACCCGCGCAGCCCGCGGCCGGGGCGGAGGCAGCTGCTGCCTACCCGGCCGAGCGAAGAGGAGGTGCCAGCAGGGGGGCCGGCTCCCCATGGACGTGTGTGGGGGGAGAAGAAGAATCGAGGAGCGAAAAGGAAGAGAAGGTGGGGGGAGCCACAGTTGCACGAAGCAGCCGCCGCCGCCGCCGCCGCCTCCTCGGCCCTCGCTCCGGCTGCTCCGCCGTAAATGACTCGAGAGAGACACACACACTCGCGCTCTCCCGCCCTCCTCCCCCGTCCGGGCTTCAGCGCCCACTCCGGCAGTAGCGGGCGCGGAGCCGGGCGCACTAGCTCCCTTCCTCCCCTCCCAGATTCCCCGTAGTCACGTGGCCTCGGAGCGCGCAGCCCACGGCTCGCGCGCCACGGAGACCCCCCCTCGCATATCCCCCTCCCTCGTCCACGTGTCCATTCCGCATTCCCAGCCTGGGGGGCGCGCGCGGCGCCTTAAGGAGACTGGGGCAAGGGCCGACCTCACGATTCCGTTCGCCCCTCTTTTCTGTTTTATTTTTCCTCCCCAAGTGCAGGCCAGCGCTGGGGCCAGAACAGGGCCGGTCGGCTGCGGCGGCTGCGTTTCTCCAGGGTAGACGCCACCGCAGCCGCCTTGTCCGCTTGCAAAGGATGCACACGCCCCGCCGGGCGCCGGAGGTGTTTTGCAACGGCTCAGCCAGAGGTGCGGGGAGGGGCACCCTACCCCCACCCCCAGAGTCTCCGTGGGGCTCTTCAGGGCACCGGGTGGAAACCCGGCGAGCTGCCGCTCCCAGCCCCTCTCGGGCGGTGCGGGAGCTCGTGGGCTCAGCTAAGCGCGGGGATGGGTGGAGGATGCAGCTAGGGGGAGACCCCTTCCGGTGGTGGGGTCAGGCGAGTAGGAGGGGACATGCTTCCTGCAGGTTGTTTTGTCAGCCTTTAAATGGGCAGGGGGTGAGGGTGGGAACTGTCCGTCTTGCACACTCACCCAGCACCTACTGATGAAGGGGGAGGGTTAGCGGGGTGGCGTTCATTCTCACCTTTGGGCCCGTTCCCTTAGAGCGCAACCCAGATCAGACCCGACAAGTCAACCGTCAACCAGGCACTGGATCAATGGCAATGATTTTATATCATCATTGGGTATCACGCCCCAGCCCACAGGGGCCGGATCTCAAGCACCTTTCTGCTTGAGAGGGATGGGATCTTCAAGTTCCTATGAACATGGCCCTTAAAGGTGTGCCTGTGGATCTTGAGGGTCACCCCCTACACCGCTGCACCCAACCAGACTGAGCATGTTGGGTGAGGTGGGTCAGAGTCAAGCCAGTTGGGGTGCTCTACACTCACCACCCCCTTTCCCCGTCTGCCTGACTGGGTCCTAGACCTCTTGACCCTGCGAGTTTCCTTTTCATCCCAGAAAAGTGACCTTTCCTTTTTGGAAAATGGGCTTGGGCTGTTCCTGGAAGCCTCCCTCCTCCCAGGATGCTGGCTGTTGCTGCCTCAGCTTGGCGCTGGGGCCTGCGGAGAGAGGCTCTCACCCCTCCCCCACCCTCACATCTGTCTGGAACTCAGAGGTGCAGAGTGGGGAGGGCTGGCCGAGCTCTCCCATGCCCTGGGGATGGAAGGTGCTGGAGTCGTCAAGGAAGATGATTCTCATTAGGCCCTTAATGCCTGATGGCAATTAATGTCACCCACGGGCTTATTAACCAGCTCACTGAGAGGCAAGCCAGCAATCAGGCTGTGTGTGCAAGAAAGGGGGAGAGGAACTACCTCCTGAGACTGGGGAGACCCTGGAGAGGAAGGAAAGAGAGGGAGGCCCTTGCGCCCCTGCCCATCGGTCCAATGGAAGGGGAACAGGGCCTGGGAAGAGAAAGACAGGAGGTGAGAGAAAAGGTGCTTTTCTGAGCGGAGGACCTGCTGGCTCCCAGTGACAGGGACAGAGCTCTCCTTCTCCACGAATGTTTGGACTGACCCCGGATTTAAAGGGTCAACAATTTCAGCCCTCTCTCCAGGCCTTCTCTGGAAACTGGGCACAGTGTCCTGGCCACGGTGCACAGGGACTCCAACACTGGGGTTCTTCTCTCTGCCTTCCCAGCTCTTAGGTGATACATAGTAGGAAAATGGGCTCCCCTTTTGCTGACTCAGCTTCCTGTTTTCTTCCCTCCGGGTCTCTCTCCCTCCCTTCAAAAACAGTACAGTGACTGTCTCCCACATCACAGGCACTGCAGGCACAACAGTGAGCAAGACACACCTGGGCCTTGTCCTCATGCAGCTTGCGTTCTATAGGGGAAGACAGACACTAAGCTTATCATTCTTTATAGTTGTGCTAAGTTATGTGGCGTCATGCACTTTTGCTCTTCTTATGGAGAAGACTGAGGGCCTCAAGAGGAAGGATAAGGGGGCAGCCCGCTATGTTTAGAGAATGCAGTTTCAGCCCCAGGCTCTTCTTATGTGAATCTACCCTTCCTGGACCTAGAGTCTTCTGTCGGGTCAGCATGTCTGATCACCCTCTGGTCCTACAAATGCCAGTTCTCTCTCCCTGTCCCAGCGAAGCAAAGGGTTGCTCATGGCCCATGCTCAAATGGCTCCAATTCCAATGCCCCATGGACCCCAAAATCTAGGTAGAGAGCAATTGGCACGAACTATAGGCAGCCAAGGTCCCTGGGTGGTATAAACAGTTTGCACTTGGCTACTAATCGAGAGGTTGCCAGTTCAAACCCACCCAGAGGCACCATGGAAGAAAGGCCTGAAGATCTGCTTCCATAAAGATTGCAGCTAAGAAAACCCTGTGGAGAAGGGTTCTACTCTGTATCCCATGGGGTTGACATGAATCAGAATCTACTTGACAGCAGAAGGTTTGATTTTGGTTTGGGTTAGGCACAACCAGCTCCCCAAACTATTCCTACATGTGGTTTGCCTGGAAAGGCACTTACACCTTCCCTCTGACCTTTCTTTAAAAAAATTTTTTTTATTGTGGTAAAAATATATATAAGAAAACATTTGCCAATTCAATATTTTTTCTGTATACAATTCAGTGACATTACCTTCATCTTGTTGTACAACCATCACCCCTACCTGTTTCCAAATTATTCTACCACCATTAATAGAAACTCAATGTCCTCTGACCTTTCTTATCGTACAGACAGACTGACTCTGACCTCACATGTGAGTCCTCATCATGGATTCCCAACTAGCAATGCCATCTGGGAAGGGGGAGGGCAGAATACCAACCCAAGTGGAGCTCAGGCTGGAAAAGGGACCTGGCTTCCTTCTGCCCCAAATGAGCCCCTTATCCATTAACTTAAGGTGGTGGCATCTTTTTTCTGCTGTTCTCATTTTGTTTGGGGATGAGTGTCTTTCTGGACAGAGGACTGGTGACGATTGAAGATTATCTCTATCCTCAGCTCCTGGGTAGTACATTGGTGACTCGAACAACCCCAAAAAGCCGGGCTCTGTCTTGGGCCCCTGTGCCCATCACGGTCCACGCAAACACTGGTGCCTACTTACTCTTGCCTGACCTGTCCCCACAGTGGACCCAGTGACATCTGCCCTATCAGCATGGCCCCAGGATGTCTGACAGCAGGCGAGGATAGGACAGGCCAGTGTGAGCATCACTAAGGGGAGCTCATCTCCGGGGGCTCCTGGGGTCACCCTGGAATAGTAGCCTGTCTCAGCTGGAGGAGGGTGGGCTCAGGGATTTCCTAAGCTGGTCCTCTTGTTTTACTGCTGCAAAAACTGAAGCCTTTAATTCATTAAATACTTTGAATTTTGTGTTGAGCTCTAGTTATATGTGGAGAATCGTGCTAGGTACCAGAATGCATGGGTTGAACAAGACAGACAAGACTTGACAGACAGGCAAGACAGATGGGAAGTTCAAGAGCTTAGTTCCACAAACCCATATTGAGCACTTAATACTATTAATAGCTAACATTTACTGAGGGTCTTTTATGTGCCAGGCACTGTGCTGGGCATTTTGCATGCAATATCTGTGTCCTCACTACAACCCTACTGTTGTTGCTGTTGTTAGGCGCCATCGAATCGATTTTCAACTCGTAGTGACCCCACGTGACAGAATAGAACTGCCCCAGAGTGTTTTCTAGACTGTAATCTTTACAGGAGCAGATCGCCAGGTCTTTCTCCCGCATAGCTGCTCGGTGGTTTCAGACCACCAACCTTTTGGTTAGTAGCCTAGCACTTAACCACTGCACCACAAGGGCTCCTCACAACCCTCCTAAGAAGATACTATTATTATTGCCATTTTCCAGATGAGGAAACTGAGGTTCAAAGAAGGTAAGTTTCTTGCGTAGGGTCACACAGCTAGAAAGTAGCAGAGCCGCAACCCAAAATCAGGTGTGTATGGTTTCAAAGATCAGGCATGTAACACACTTACCCACTTTTGGACTACATAGATGGCGAGGCCACAGTCTCTGGCTGGACATGCTCTCGATCTAGTGGGGGAAGCAGGCATAAACAGGTGAGTCAAGGCAGGAAAGCAGCACTGTGAAGGAGGCTCTGGAAGCCTCAGGGGCTCTGAGAACGCAGGGGTCTGTCTCCACAGCACTTTACTGAACAGAACCACCTCTCGCCTCCCCTTATCCAGCATCCAGACTCATACCTACTATGTGCAGTTATACATACACCCAGCTCAATGCAGAGTTATGTATACATATGGCTATTCCAACTATCCTGGCCTCTGCCCTGCAACTGGGCCACTTTGCCTCCCCTGCAGGCTGAACTCCCAGCTCAGATTCCAGGACCAACATGCAGCCTGAGGCCAGGGAATGTCAGGAGCTAAGGGCAGGCTCTCAGGGCCTCAGAATCCACGCTGCTGGCCTGCAGTTATCCTGGCCCCAGCATGGCGTATTGGTCAGCATGTGGGTTTCCCAAGCAAAGACATGGGCTCCATTCTATATGGTCATCCTATAAATTATCATCCAACCTGTGATGCTTTTGACAGTGAAAGGGGGTGCTGTTACCTTGGGAGAGTAGCCTTAAACGTACCACCTAGGGCAAACTGGAACAATGGCTGCCCTGACATTCTGGCTTCATCGCTCACTCTGCAGCCTTGCTTTAAACCACCTTGCCTCTCTAAGCCTCAGTTTCTTCATTTGTTAAATGGGAATATTCACACCAAACTCCCAGGCACTCTCTAAATGCTGCTCACTGTATGACAATTGCCCAATAGTGCTGGACACAAATGCATGCTCTGTAAATGCTGGCTGTTGCTATTATTAAAACCAAACTGCCCACTGTCTAAAGGTCCTATGTGATTTGACCCCTAATTGCATTTCCAAACAGATTTTTTCCATCTCCCCTTGTACTTACTACACTGCAGCCACAAAGTCCTACCTACCTCAGGGCCTTTGTACCTGCTGTTCCCTCCACCTAGAATGCTTTTCCCCTAGATTTCCTCCTGTCTTCCTCCTTTACTTCATTCAGGTCACTAGTCAACTTTCACCTTCTATAGGCCACCTTGCCGACCATCTGATATAAAATCACACAACTCTCACCTCCACCTCCATTGCTCTCTCTTCTAGTCTTATTCTAATTTGATTCACAGCAGTTGACGTTTTCTTATCTGTCTGTTTATCTGTTCATTGTCTGTCTGCCTGCTAGAATGTAAGCTCCACAAGGGTTGAGATTATATCTGAATTGTTCACCAATGTATCCCCAATGCCTGGCATATGTGCTTCATAAATATTTATAGACTGATGGAATCATTTATTCATGTCCATTTATTTTAGTAACTGGATCTTTGATTTTACCCAACCCTTATCTTGAGTCTTGTGTCTGAGTTCATGTAAGGGCCCTGCCTAGCACATCACTCTCCTGATGTTCCAGAGATTGGGAGGCCGCTGCCCAGGCCACCTTCTCCCTCTGATGCTCCTGTTGACTATCCCAACTCTCCCGGTGCGCTATTCCCTGCTCAGGCTGGAGCTCCCCCAGCTGCAGTGCCAGCCTTACCCTGACTGGTGGAGCCCACTCCACCCTGCAGGCACACGGACTGACAGCTTCTCAAGTCAACAGGGAGTGCCAAGTATGTGCTAGGTGCTGTTCTAGGAGTTGGGCATACAACCATGAACCAAACTGACGAAAATCCCTGCCCTCATGGACCGTGATTGTGATGACAGATAAGCATACTTACCAATAGGCAAACAGCCTCAGTTGCAAACACTTGTATGGCCCTCACACAAAGGTATGGGCCCATGATTGCATGTACTCTCAAGGCTGTTGTGTTCAGACGCACACACAACTTCACATGTACATGGTCAATGTTCTTCACACACAGCCACACACACAGCTAAGGTTGGTATAGACAGTGAGCTGCGTATGAAGCACAGCTTCTTATTTGAGTGTATGCACACACATGCATGCATACACATGTTCCAACTCTCCAAAAAAAATGAACTGCCCTCTGAACCATCTGTTTAGGGCCCTTTATACTCTCATTTCCCCAGAGCGCTGCATCTTTCGTTCCCCCAGGCAGCACTTGCCTCCCCACCCCCACCAAACCTTGACTCTAGCTGTCCCCTTCCCCTCTCCTCCCCCTGGCACCCATGGCCAGTAAGCCAGGACCACCCCTGGGCATCCCGCCAAGAGATGGTTTGGACTCAGGCCACGTGGGCTGGACTCTCCCCTCCCCCCTTTCCTCCCTTCCCCCACACAGCATCACTTAATTCCAGGGCAAAGCTGGGGCCGACAGGAAGCATAGAGAGAGAGAGAGGGAAATAGAGACAGAGAGCAAGCACACTGGCTTTGTCACAGTCTGGCAGCTAAATGGCAGCAAACTCTTGAGGTTGCTATGACTTACTCAACCTCTCTTTTGTTCGCCAAGCTGGCTGCCAGGTGCAGTGGGTGAGAAAGAGCCACGGGCCCAGGGTCTCCCCATATCTTCCTGAACTGTTGCCTGTGACCCCACAGTGTGACTGAGCCAGCTCTGCCTGGCTGCCGGTGTTGGCAGTGTCCACGGTTCTTGCTCTGGGCAGAGAGTGCGAGTCTGGGCTGGTAGGGAAGGAGGGGGAGGAGAGCTGGGTGTGCTGAGGATAAGAGAGGAAGTGGGGTCTGCTGTGAAGAGGGGAAGCCCTTACACCATAGACTCGTATGGCCAGATGGGCCTTTAGAGGCCATCTGGGATAATCCCTGTGTGTTACATGTGGTAATGTGAGGCCCTGAGCAATGGACGATTTGCCTGATTCCACACAAGGAGCTCCCATCAAAGCTGGGATCAAAACCCAGGTTCTCCTTCCTGCCTACTTAAGACTAGAATCCTCACTTCAGGTTTCGCACCCCACCTCTCAAATCTGAGTCTCAGCTTCCTTATGTTTCACTCTTCCTGTAAAACCATCTATGGCTCCTTGCTGCTGCCAGGTAAACTCCAAATTTCCCAGATTTTCATTTAGGGCTTGACACCCACCTTTCTGGCCCACCACCACCCTCTGAGCCACTATTGCCCTAACAAGTTCTATCCTTCTCCTTCTTGGCACCTTTTGCCATGTTGTTCTCTCTGCTTGGAATACCTGTTCCTCCTTCTCTACCTCTTCATGGAGCCTGTTCTGAGGAGTCTTATTCAACCATCCCAGATGGAATCAATCACTCTCTGTCTTAGCATTCACCCTATGTCTGTCTTAGCTTCCCCTAGTCACTTATAGAATCCTTAAAGACAAAGATTGTATCTTATTCCTCCTTAAATCTCCCACACATTGAACATAGTGCCATGCGTGCAAATGTTCAATAAATGTTTCCTGGAAAAGTGAATGAATGAATAAATGAGTGAGGGAGTGAATGAATAAAGAGCAGAAGAGGCAATGGTTTGGTCACCAGTGTGTACTGTCTTGGATACCTTCTATACATTACTTCTTTGAAACTGACAATAATCCTGAGTGGTATGTAAATATTTAGAGTCCTTTGGTGGTGGGCTCGGCTGCTAACCAAAAGGTTGGAGGTTTGAGTCCACCCAGAGGTGTCTCAGAAGTAAGGCCTGGCAACCTACTTCTGATAGATGAGCCATCGAAAACCCTACGGAGCGCAGTTCTACTCTGACACACATGGGGTGGCAATGAATCAGAACAGACTCAACAGAACTGGGTTTTTTCTTTTAAATGATTATATAAAGAGCCTCTAGGTGGTGCAAATTGTTAGTTGGCTCAGCTGCTAACCAAAAGGTTGGAAGTTCGAGTCCACCCAGAGGTGCTTCAGAAGTAAGTTCTGGCGATCTACTTCTGAAAAATCATCCATTGAAAACCCTGTGGAGTATAGTTCTATTCTGACACACACGGGGTCGCCATGAATCGAAGTCAACTTGGTGGCAACTGGTAAACAGTAGAGATGAGGAAGCTGTGGTTCAAAATAACTTGCTCACAGTTACACAGCTAGCAAGAGGCAGAACTGGGATTCGATCCCAACTCTATTTGCTCTTAAAGCTTGTGTTCATTTCACTGGCTCAGAGCTCACATCCCATTACAAATGCCTTCTGAGGTGGATTTTCCCTGGCCTTCTCATGCCCACCTCAAAATCCATCAGCAGGGAACATTCGAAGGGTGTCCGGGGCATCTACAGAAGGTCTTCCTCACTTGGCAATGCCCTGCCTCTCCTCAGGCCACGTGAAGAAATGTTCTAGGCTTGCAGAGCAGAGCAGAGCAGAGAGATTAACTCTGGTCTCACTGGGACGCATCCTTGCTTCCACCTCACCACCTGTCTCTCACATCCCGGTAGGCAGTTATCAGGAGCTGTATAATGGATGATTACGAGCCTAAATTCTGGAATCAGACTGCCTGGGTTCAAATTCCATCTCTGCTGTCTACTAGTTGTGTGACCTTGGGCAACTTACTTAGCCTCTCTGTGCCTAGTTTCTCATCCGTAAAATGGGAATAACAATAGCACCTACCTCTTAGTGTTGTTTAGTACTGGCTCAGGCTCTAGAAGAGTTAGCTATTATTTTTAACAACAGCAAGCCCTTCCTCTTCCCAAAGCGTTTGTCTTCTCCCGTCTCTCCCCGAGAAGGCTGGTCTCCAGCTCTTGCTGTGTGTTCTTGCATGGGCCCCCTAAACTCTTTAGGCCTCCTGTGTAAGACAAGGAAGCCAAATTGGGCAGGGAGAGTGACTATAGTGGCGACAAATGCTTAATAATGACTTTACAAATCCAGTTGAATTACTATGAATAACAATTCTCTGTTGTTTTTTATATGGATACCACTCTTGTCTCCCAGAGAGCACACAGCTAGAACCCTGAAATCCACCCAAAAGAGTCATTACTGGGAAAACAAGCTAAAAATAACCCCCAGAGAAAACAGTGCCAAGTCAAAAGTGGCTCTTTGGACAAGGTGGGTGGGGGTGGGGGTGTCCAAAGAACCTCTTCTGGAGTAATAGATCCTCATTTTTTAATCTGGAGTCACTTTGGGGTGGGTCTGCTTCCTTCCCCCGAGTCTAGGCCCCCAGGTCATCTTCAGTCTGTTCACTGGGCATCTGAGCCCTGTGCCATCCTTGGTGGGCCAAGGAGGGGTATGCAGTTTAGGCCTCACTTCTGGTTCTTGCTGCTGACTTGGTTATTACCCTGTGTGACCTGGGCTGCTCCCTTGCCCCTCTATAGGGCTAGGGTCCCTGAGCAGGCCAGGACCACCTCTGCCCAGTCCTGGGACTTGGCCCTATCCAGAGCCAGCTGCCCTCCACAGTCTCTGTATGTCAGACAGTCTGCTGGGTTGGGTGCTTTACATACACAGCCTCAAGGCCAGTCCCATCTTTGAGGTGAAGAAAGCAGGCTCGGAGAGACTGAGTCACTGGCTCAAGAACTCACAGGAAGAAAAGCAGAGTCAGAATCTGAACTCAGGCCAGGTTTGCCTGAGGCCAACGAGCACAGATGTTCCTCTAGGAAGCTGTGTATCAGGGGCTCACCTTCTCCAGGGCACACATGTTTGGTTGCAGGGGTTGTTCAAGATGTTTCCCCTTTAGGTGGAGTTTCCCACTGGCAGTTACTTTATCTCCACCACCAGGCGGGGGCTGTATCTCCCCTTTCAGACTAGAGATCCCCGAGGCAGACTGTGTCTCTCAGGCTAGGCTGTCCACAAGGCAAGTCTGTCTCCCCGTCAGAAAGGGGGTTCCCAAGGGCAGAACTCCCCTGGCAGTTTGAGACTTTCCTGAAGCCAGCTGCCTTTCCCCTGGGTCTGCAAAAGATTCAGGGCAAGGCCCTCTCGCCTCTCACACTGGGAGCTCCCCCATGGCAAAGTGGAGTCTCCCTCATCAGGCAGGGGGCTCCCTCCAGCAGGAGCTATCATCCCTGCTCTTGGTCACCTTTTAGCCCTGCATGCTGCTTCCCTGGGAGCCCAGAGTTCCGCCTGCCTGGCGACAGCCTGAAGGATAGGAAGGGCAGCGGGAGAAACTGTGGGACTTCCCTTGGTGGGGACCAAGGCTGTTTTTCTCCTCCTGTAGAGATGAATGCTTTGTCCCTGGGAAGGCCGACAGCTTTTCTTCCTGACAGTGCTGCAGTTCCTCTTGATTGAAATGTGTCCCTGTGGCAATAAGGCCAGCCCCCCGGGATGGGTGGCTGGCTGGCCGGTCCCCCCTGCCCAGCCTGGAGGCTCCGTCCGTCCGGGGAAGATAGATGACGTTATTCCAAGCTGAAATGATGCAACCAAGGTCAGAGTGAAGTGCTTAATTGGAATGCCAGGGCCCGGGGCCTGGCTCTGCTGCATGTGATTGTTTCCCGAGCGGTGCTTGTCAAAGGTGCAGACATGGCAGGGAAGGAGGTGCAGGGGAGTCTGTGAGCGACCCTGGGGAGGCCAGGGCTGTGGGAGACTGTCAGCCCCTGGCCACGTCTGTAGTGAGGACACTCAATGGGCTTCTGTATCTGTCTGTGGCTATGTCTCCCACAAAGGGGAAACTGAGGCACAAGGCAAGAAGGTGACCTGACAGAGGCATTGCTGACATGAGGATACTGCAGCGCAAACCTGAGCCTTCAGTTTGGCCAACAGCTCTGTTTCCCTCCTGCTCTTAATCCCTTCTGATCCCCCGACCAGTCCTGACCCCCTCCCTGTGCTGAGGAGAGGGTTGTGTGAAGAGGGAGAGGTTGTCCCATGATGCAGAGGGGCACTGCCCATCTGACAGCCTCTGCCCACTCTCCAAACCCCTCTGCTCCGGCCCTGGCCTGCTGAGGACTGGCAGGGTGACAAAAAACAAAACAGAACAAGAACAAACCAAACCCGTTGCCCTCGAGTCAATTCCCACTCACGGTGACCCCATGTGTTACAGAGTAGAATTGCTCCACAGGGTTTTCTTGGCTGTTGTCTTTACAGAAGCAGATCACCACTGGGTGGGTTTGAACTGCCAACCTTTTGGTTAATAGCCGAGTACAAACCATTTGCATCACCCAGGAACCTTGGCAAGGTGGCAGCAGAGCTTAAAGCCACGGACCCCCATCTCCACCAGGAAGAAACTGTTCTTATACCCTCCAGAAGCTGACAGGTCATTCCAGAGGCTAAGAGGTCATTCCCACGTGGGGGAAACGGAGACAGAGAGCTGGGTTCGGTACCACCCAGCGAGCAACCCTCTTATATCCCACTGTGGTCCTGTTCCCGGATTGAGGACGAGCTTGGAGTGGGCAGAAGGCAGGGACCTGTCCACCCTGCCTACCATCTGAGAAAGCTGATGCAGGGCGGTGCTGAGTGGAAGGAGGCCAAGGCAAGGGAAGCTGAGGTGTGCCTGGGTATAAATAGCTGTGGTGAGTGTGCTCACTCTCCTTGCCTGGACGCAGGAGTGAGTTGAGGGAAGGAGCAGACTGGGGAGGTGGCTGGGGGAGGGGAGCTGAGGCTGCAGACGGGGAGATGACACACACAGGCTCAGGATGGAGTGGTACCTGCAGGGGAGGGGCTGAGAGTATGTGTGAAGGCTGAGAGGGCTGGAGCCTGGAGCTGAGGTTCGGGATGACTTGAAGGGGGATGCAGAGGGAGGAGGTCTGGGCCGGTAGTAGGTGGGGAAAACCTCCTGGGCACGAGGTGGAGGGGGACTGCTGTCTCTGGAGCACACCCCTATTTCACATCTCAGTCTCAGAGGGCTGCATCCAGGGCATTACATTTTGTTATTGTTATCACGATCACCATCTTCGCCACCATTACCAACATCATCACCCTCTTCACCATCATCGTCACTCTCACTGCCACCATTGCCAGAATCGTCACTGTCACCACTACCTTCAACACCATCACTACCATCGCCACCGTCACCAATACCATCACCACCGTCACCAATACCATCACCACCGTCACCGATACCATCGCCACCGTCACCAATACCATCACCACCGTCACCGATACCATCGCCACCGTCACCAATACCATCACCACCGTCACCGATACCATCGCCACCATCACCAATACCATCACCACCGTCACCAATATCATCACCACCGTCACCATCACCACCATCATGATGATCATCAAGGTTATCATCACCAGTCACCAGTTATTGTCTTTAACCTGCCCTCCATTAATGCTTTGCAATTTATTTCAAAACACTTCACGTCCTTGCTCTAATTGAAATTAATCAGAGGCATGTGAAGGAGGCAGGTTTGCTCCAGTTGTCTCCATTTCTCAGAAGAGGAAACTGAGGCTCAGAGATGGTAAATGACGTACCCAAAGTTGAACAGCATGTTCATGGACAAGCTTATACTAGAACTGAGTTCTTGTGCAATGGTCCAAAGCTCTTCCTGCTAAACCTTGCTGCTATGGAATTACCATTGTCCTGTTTTCCTGTTCTACCTCCTTCTCCTTGGCATCAGCATAAACCGGCAGGGAAGACTCTAGCTTTGATACAATAAGAGACGTTTTAACCATAGTAGTAAAAGACTAGATGTATGCCATGGGCAAGTCCCATCCCTTGTTGGGCCTCGGTTTCCCCCATTTACAAGTAGGTTTGGGCCTGATGAAGTCTAAGGGCCCTTTCTACCCTGCCCGTCTATGATGGTGTCGCAGAGAAAGAGATAGAAAAAGATAGAGAGATGGAGACATAGAGACACAGAGACAAAAAGGCAGAAACCCAGAGAGACCTAGAAAGACCAAGACGAAAGACTCCTTAAGATCTAGGAAGATACAGAGAGAAATAGAGACAGAGACAGAAAGCAGCAAAGGGGCAGAAGAAATGTCGGAGAAGAGATTTCAGAGGCCAAAAGCCCAGGAAGGAAAAGGAGATCTCTGGGCAGGACCAAGGGGCTGCTGGTCTGTGTGGCCCCTACGCAGGGCCCCTGCCCTGATTTCTAGAGTGAAAACTGGCTGAAAAGCGGATAGCCAGGGCGGCCTCAAGGTATTTCTAAAGAATTTTGGCTGTGGGGACAGTGTGTGTGTGTTTGCTTTTTGGGCTGTTTGAATTACAGGTTTCTGAATGCCCTTGGTGAGACACCAGGAAGAAAGTTAGGGGTTCTTCTCATGGATTCCACCTCCTTAGAGCCTGGCCCCCAGAGCAGCAGTGCAAATGGTTAAACACTTGGCAACTCCAAAAGGTTGATGATTTGAACCCACCCAGTAGGCACCTCAGAAGAAAGGCCTGGTGATCTGTGTTTGAAAGGTCACAGCCACGAAAACTCTATGAAACACAGTTCTACTCTGCACCTATGGGGTTGTCGTGAGTAGAAATCGACTCCGAAGAATCAACTTCACAGCAACTGTTTTTTTTTGTTTGTTTGTTTGTTATTGGCCTTGACACAGACAGGAGGCCCAGGAATATGGGAAGTGGTGGAAGTGGGTTACAGGTTTAAGCCACATTTATAAAGGAATTGGGGTGGGGTAGGTGGGCACTCCCCACTCCCTTGCAGAAAGTCGGAAATGGTTTCTTCCCTCCTGCAAGGGTCCCTGTGCCAGCTCTCAGCCACAGAGACTCCACAGCACTGCACTAGAGGTTGGGCTCCAGCCTCAGCTTGGGCACCGACTCACTCACTCCTTTCCTCCCACTTCGCACCTTATGCTTTAGCCATACCTCCTTTCAAGTCTTTGTACTTGCTGTCCCCTGTGTTTGGAACGCCCCCTCCCACCAGTTCCTCCGGCTATTGGATGGGCTTTTTTTCTACTCATCCTTCAGGTGACCTCCTCTGGGAAGTTTTCCCAACAGCCTCCTGCCTCATCTGCAAAGTCAATCATTCCCTTCTCTGTCCCCATACACCCCTGGTGCACTATTGATCATTTTGCTCTGCAGTGTTTGGTCCTTCTCTGTCTTTCTGTTTAGACTGAGAACTCTCAGAAGGCTGAGAGCGTATCTTTCATCTCAGTATCTCTAGGCCCTGAGACAGGGTCTGGGGTGCAGGGAGCATTAAAGTTGTACTAACAAAATGAATGGCTACAAAACTTCATGCAATGGCATAGAGAATGTGGCAGGAAGACCTGGTAGGGGTGGGCTGGGGAGAGGATGTGAGTAAGATTTGGACAAGGCTGAGTTTGGGGTGTCTGTGGGCTTGGACATGGAGGTGACCAGAAGGCAGGTGGTATATATGGGCCTGGAGCTCAGGAGAGGTGTCTGGGCCTGAGGGAGTTTTGGGGAGCTGTGCACCTATGGGAACACATGCCGTGCTCAGGGAGAAAGAATGGGGAGGGAAGATAAGGGGGCTGAGAAAGGGTGGGCTTGAGGAAGGGCAGACCCTCTCTTTCTTCAGCTGCTTGAGCTGGGAGCTGCCCTCCAGTCCTTCTGGGGCAACAGGCAGCCATATTTTGTAAGGGCAGGAGATGTTTAGGATAAGAGCGTCTATACTGCTTGAAACAGCTCTTTCTCACTCTCCTGTCTCCTGGTTTCAGCAGATGACTGTTTTCCTCCTTCCTGAGGATGCAGACGAGCTGCTGAAGTCTTCTTTGGATCACCCCTCAGCTGGGTAGCCAGCACCCTCCTCCTCCTTCCATGGGGGCGGACACCACCAGAGAGGATGTGCCAGCCTCACTGTAAAGCACAGTAGGACTGTGGAAACCCGGCGACAGCAGGTGGCTGGCAGGGTGGGATAGAGACCCAGCAGGTGGGTAAGGCCAGGCTCAGAGGCTGGGACAGGCCAGAGGCTGGCTCTCCTCAATGTCTGAGCCCTAGAGGAATAATAGACCCAAACTAGCTGTTATTGAGTCAACTTCGATTCACGGTGACCCCACATGTGCCACAGGAGAACTGTGCTCCGTAGGGTTTTCAGTAGCTGATTTTTCAGAAGTAGACCACCCGACCTTTCTTCTGAGGCACCTCTGGGTACACTCAAATCTCCAACTTTAGGTTAGCAGCTGAGCACGTTAACCACTTGCACCACCTATGGACTTCTTGGGGAAATAATAACCACTATTTATGGAGTGTCCTCTATGTTCCAGGCATGGTGGCAGACATGATCTAGGTAATACCTCATGTAGTCTTTGTCCACATCCTTTCTGGTGGGGAGCTTATCCCTCTATTACAAACAAAGAGAATGAGGCGTGGAGAGGACGCAACTATCCCACAGGCATGCAGCATTGTGTTGTAGAGCCAGCTTTCAAATCCGGCCTTCTGGGACTCCATAGTCCCTTCCTCCCAACAGAGTCGCACTGGGAGGGACTGTTTCACAGGACAGGGCACACCTGCCTTAGCAGCTGGATCCACCCCAAGGGTCCTGGCTACAGGGTACAGTGCAAGCCTGGAGTCAGCTCACTGCTGCTGCCTCTTTCTTCCTTGTGGTCGTCATGAGTACTGCCATCCCATTAGTTTCAGGCACCCCTACATCTCCCTACCTACACGGTGGGACTGCACTGCCTGGCCCCTTGAATGGGGGCTCTGTGACTAGTTCCAACTACTGACTTGCGAGCAGAATTGACATGTGTCACACCAAGGCAGAGCATTTAATTGTCAAAATGAGACCCTCCAGAGTGCTCTTTTCCTTCTGGCAGAGTGACTGGCCATGCACTAGATGTTTGCTGCTCTAACTGCCTGGGGCCGAGTGATGCTCAGGAGCAGAGCCCTCTGCTGACTGTTGCTGGGGATTGAGTGTGAGCAGGAAATAATGTGGTTTCAGCCACTGAGGTTTGGGGATTGTTTGTCACTATAGTAAAACTTAGTCTATCCTGACTGAGATGTACCTTTTCCTCATTGCTAGGCAAAGACTCGTAAGCAAATTTGTTTCCAAGGCTCTGCCCCTGCTGGCCCCGGACACTCTTCAGAAGGGCCCTAGGTTATGTGAATGCTCCCAACCAAGCCTGAGATCCTGACACTGCCCTGGGTGCAGAATCTGAGAGCCAAGGGCTCTGTGAGCTTCCAGTGTCCTGATGCCACTGTCATCAATATCTGTAGACAGTTTCCTAGTCTTCAAAGACCATTCATGCTCACGAATAGGCCTAATCCTCAAAACAGCCCTCTGAGGGAGATGCAATCATTCCTATTTCACAGATGGCAAACTGGAAGCCAGAGGCATTAAGGAACTTGGCCAGAGCCATGTGGTTGTTTGAGTTACAGGGCTGGGATTGGAATCCAGGGTTCTTGGCTCTAACCTCCTTGGGCTTCCCACGTCTTGGACCAAAGGTAAGGCCTGGATCCCAGAGAGGAGGCCTTAGCAGAGTCAGTGCAGATAAGTGGGTAAGAGTTGTAGGGAGAGACTCCAACATAACTGAAGGGTCTTGGCTGGTGGATAAGTGGGCCAAGCTACTTAACTGCAATGATTCTGGAGCAGACTGCCTGGGTTTTATCTTGGCTTTACCCTTATTTACTAACGTGTAACTTGGGGTCAAGATACTTAACATGTTTATGCTTCAGTTTTCTCAGCTGTAAAGTGGGGATAAAACAGTTCCTGCCTCATGTAGTTCAGGGGATTACCATACTTTTACACAAATAACGTGTGCCTTCTACATTTGTTTGCCAACCACATGCTTCCCCTGTGAGATATTTTCATAAATGCCACTATGCCAATTTTTTTTTTTTTTTACATTTGATGTAAAAAATCAGCATAGCACACTTATTAAAATACTTCACAGTGCGGGGAAAGGGCATGATTGGCAAACAAACGAAGAAGGCATGCGTTATTTGTGTAAAAATATGGTAAATGAGATAATATATACGAAAGCACTAAGAACAACACCTGGCTCCAGCAGGTGCCACCACCACCATCATCACCAACATCACCATCTTTCTTGTGACTTTGGACTAGTCATTTCTACTCTCTGAGCCTCAACTTTCTTACCTATGAAATGGAGACACTAAATATGTATAAACTGTGTGATAATTATAGATACAGTTTATTGAGTGATAACTATGGGCTTGATACCATTCTAAGTGCATTATCTCATTTAAGTCTTAGAATCTCATCTCAGACCAGCTTGTAAATAGCAGAACTGGGATTTGAGCTCTGGCCATCTGACTCCAGGGTAACTCTCTTCACCACTACCTTAAAAACATTACACTTATAGCATGACGTTTCCCAGGTGATGACCAGTTTCATGTACAGGATGGTGTGTGATGTTATGGGATGTGCCCGGGAGCTTTGTGGGTTCACGAGTGATGATAGATAAACTGTGCTTGTGAGTTTACCTGTTTGTGATGCTATATGAGCTATGAGAATCCGTGAGTGTTAAATGCCTGTGTATGTGCATGTAAGTGACACGACATTTAAAGTATATATTTGGTCCCTGTGTGAAATTCTGTGTACGTTCTGAATATGTGTTGATCCACCCGTGATATTGTTTAATCTGTGATTATGGGTTTCTGCATGTTTAGCTATAAGTCATATGTACCTATGAGTATGATGTCATGAGAACCAGGTGTGCATGTGTGTTCTTGTGTGAGCAGTGTGGGCCACTGTGAGTGTATTTGTAATAGTATGTGAGCTTTGTGGTTTGCCTGGGTAGATGATACGGCGTGGCGTGTGTGTTTGTTGTGAGCTGGCACACAGGGTGCTGTCTGCATTTGTCTGGATGTGAGTCTATGATGTGCATGCTGGCCGCTGCGGGTGTACGTTCACGTGTGCATCTGTGTGGGAACCAATATGCAGTGTGTGTCTAATCATGTCTTTGTAGGCCGGTGCTGCTGCTGTGTGAGTGTGTGTGTCTCTGAGAGTGAGGAGACCGGTACAGCGTGGGTTGGGGGAGCTGTGAGTTAGAGGGTTTAAACAGGCCTCTCGGCTGGCCCAGGTCCAGCTCTTTCCTCCCAGCCTCTGCAAACGCTGCCTAGCAGACGCGCTGAGTTTTTATACATGTGGAAACAGCCCTCTAAATATTTACCCACCAGCCTGGTAGAATGGCTGCTTTCCTTTCCTGCCTTCCTCCACAGTGCACAGCCCCAGGGTGGGTGCCCCGCTCTCCTGCCACTCCACCCCTGCTGGCCACTGCTGCCTCTGGGACTCACTCTGATTTCCCAGGAGGCAGTGAAGAGGAAACATTAGGAAGCCTAGCTCTAAACCTTGGCACATCCCTCATTCCTGTCTTCACACCCACTCAAATGAACAGGCATACTCCCTTATGCACTCATCTGCATTGGCGCTTCTGCCCACCTCACTTTCATACTCAGATCCCCAAACTCATCGCCTCTCTTCTTACACTCCCACCCTCCCACCTCCATTCATGTGTCCAGCCCTTCACCCCCACTATGCTTTCACCCTCGCCCTGCTCTCAATCCTGCCCTCTCAAGTCCACTCAGGTCACTCCTTTCCCACCCTTGATAGTTCCAGGAGCTTCTTCCCATTCTGCTCTGCCTCCTCCCACCCCACACACCATGGTCTAGTACCTTATTAGCAGCCCCATCTCCTCCAGAGCCAGAAGGTCCTGACTTGGCCGATGTGAAACTCTGTCCATGGTCCTGATCCATTGTACCTTGAAGATATTTTTCCCCTTAACCTTGGGACATTGTTGGTAACACTTACCCAAAGGTTTTTGAGAACTCTGCACTCGGTGAAAAGAGTCAGTTATAGGAGAAATAAGACTGGACAAACACACGCAGACTGTCTCTGAGAGATAAGAGACACAAAGATAAAGAGAGAAAAAGAGGGCGAGAGATGGACAGAAACAGGAAGAGAGACAGAGGAAGAAAGAAAGGGATACATGGGGGAAGAAAGGGGGACGGAGAGCGAGAGACAGGGAATGAGACAAGGGAGAGACGGAGGAGGAGAGAAGGGGCGAAGGAGAAGAAAAGAGACAGAGAGAGAAAGGGAGAGGGAAAGAGACAGAAAAAGAGAGGAGAGAAAGAGAGAGAGAAAAGAGTCGCACAGGCAGACAAAGAGGGGAAGCCACTGGCAAGTCAGAAATGCTGAGATTTCCAGAGAAAGGGAAAAAGAAGAGACTTTTGTTTTGACACCACTTTAAAATAATTTTACTTACTAAGAAGGCATATTATTTCCCTCTGGGAAGCTGGGGGAGTACATGCCCCCTGATTCTATTCATTGCAACAACAACTAATTAAGGGTAATCCTCAGATGTTGCAACTCCCTGCTGGGGCTGAGACTCATCCGAAAGGAGAAGCTGGTGTAATCTTGTGCCCAGGTCCAGGATCTGCGATGGGGCCTAGTGCCCTCTCTAATCTAGGGCTGGCGTCTTGGCAGGGCACTGTCTTCCTGTGCCTTCCAGGCCTGCTAATCCCACACCTCCCCCACCTGCCCTGGATGAGCAGGATTTGTAAGCTCAGGGATCATCTGGAGGAGATAGCAGGGAACAGGCAGACCTTCAGCTTGCTGCCTGACCGTGTCTGAAATTAAAGTATGGGAGACAGGTGCGGTGGCGCTCATGTCTCTCCCTCCTTCCAACCATGCTGGCTTCTCCCACCCACACATGTGGCTCCCCTGGACCACTTTCCTCCTGCCTTGATCCTTACGCATCTTTTATGTGCTGGGCACTCTGCTAGGCACAGCTCTCACCTTTAATCCTCACAATCACCTAGTGAGGTAGTTGCTATTCACATTTTACAGATGACAAAGCTGAGGCACAGAGAGGTTAAGTAACTCGCTCTAGGTCCCACAGCTAGTAAACAGCTGAGCCAGGATTCAAACCCAGACTATCTGGCATCCTCTTTGAATAGGATCTCCTCAGGGGCTGGGTGTGTATCATCTTCCCTTGAAGAGACTGGCAGCTCTCCAAGTGTGACAACGCATGGTACTGGGGACACACTGGGTTCAAAGTCAGGGGTCCTGGAGGTGGCAACTCTTGGGGTTTCCATTTGTTCTCGGAGATCCAGCTGGAACTTCCTCTGCCTGGCAGACCCTCTTTGGGTCCCGGGCAGGGGTACCTGAGAAAGTCAGGGGAGGGAGATGGTAGCGGCAATCCAGCCTGGGCAGGCCGAGTGGGTTCAGCCAACCGTGAAATGCCACAGCCTCTGCCTGGCAGGGCAGGAGCCCAGCTAATGGCCATGTTTATAGCTCAAAGCATTATTAGCTCTTAGGAATGCTCAGCCCTCGCTTGTTGTCAACAGCTGAGCTTATTGATTGAGTGACTTGATGTTTTTGCTTATTAAGTGCCTGGAGTGTTGGCAGATTTGGGCCAGCCTGGGCTGGGGGGTGGGAGGAGGACATAATGGGGGGTGGTGGTGTCTGCCTGTAGACACATTCCAGCTCTGCTCATTTGCTCCAGCACATGTGTTGGGGTGATGGGCACGTGTGTGTGCTTCTGCATGTTTGTGTCTCAGAGTGTGGTTCTGGGAGAATGGACCTGGTTTCTGCACCAGCAGCCACAGAGTGGCTGGGATTTGGATTTGGGAAGCCTGGCTTTGAATCCCAGCCTTATCATTCCAAGCTGTGAGCTTGGGCAAATCCCTTGCCGTCTCTGAGCCTTGGCTTCCTTATCCGGAAAATGGGGATTAAAATAATACAGCTCTGCCTGCCTTTGAGACTGAGACTTAATGAGGTACAGCAGTTTGTACGCTGTAAAGTGCTGTACACCTGTCAGGGAGTATCATTATGTGAACTGGGCTGTGATGGCATATTTAGGTTTCTGTTTAAGAGACAGGTTGGCCGAGCAGAAAATGAACAAGAAGGGGGCCCTGGGGGGCTGTTGGGAACCCCAGCTCTGAGAGGCCTGGACCAGCATTTGCAGCTTGTATTTTAGGAGCCCACTGAGACTGGGCATAGGAATGCCTGGGTCCCAGCCTGGCTCTGGCATCAAGATGCTCTGTAGCCTTAGGAAAGTCAGTTTCCTTCTCTGGGCTTTTCTCTTAGATGGTCTCTAAGGCCCTTTTCATGAGACATTGGTGATTCAGCGGTAAAATCCTTGCCTTCCCTGTGGGAGACCAGGATTTAATTCCCGGCCAAGGCACCTCACGCACAGCCACTGCCTGTCTGTCACTGGAGGCTTACATGTTGCTGTGACGCTGCACAGGTTTCAGTGGAGCTTCCAGACTAAGATGGACTAGGGAGAAACGCCTGGTGATCGATTTCCGAAAATCAGTTAATTAAAACTCTATGGATCACAATGGTCTGATCCGAAACCGATCATGGGGATTGTGCTGGACAGGGCAGCGTTTCGTTCCCTTGTGCACGAATGGTCATGAGTCGGGGGCTGACTCGATGGCAGCCAACGACAACAGCAACAAAGCCCCTTTGAACTCTGTCTTTTTCACGAATATAGGAATCACCAAGTTTATTTTCCATCCACAAGTGTGGACATGGGTGGGATTCAGAATTCAATGTCTTGGACTTGAGCCTCTGTGTTCAAAAGATTCTGTGTAGATGTATTTCACCATGCGTGTCCACAGAGTACAAATGTGCCTGGGCTAATGTGTGTTAACAGCACCCTGTCTCCTCCTTCCCAATGACTGCACACAGATGCACCAGTCCACTTGCTCCTTTTCAAGGCAGAGAGGCTGGGAGAAGAGCTTCCGCTCTGGACGCCAGCAGCTAATGGGGAAAGCCCATTTTAATAGCTGATAACAAGATGGCTCCATTAAAAGAACAAATTAACTGCAAAACCAAAGATTATTTCTGCTCTGCTGGTGCTTGGTGAAGGGCTGACGAGTGCTGGCTCCATTTGTTAAGGGAGTACTCCTGTCCCCTGCATCCCCAGGAGGGGCTGCTGCAGGACAAGCTGGCCCCAATGTCACCACCTCCCCTCTAGGGAAGTCCTTCCTGCCACCTTTGAAGCCCTGCAAAAGACTACCTTCTCAATGAAAGGCCCTTCGTCTTCCCTTCAGCCCTGGTTGGAGGGACCCCAGATCCCCTCCCTCCTTGCTCCGAGCACCCTAGAGCTTGGTTGAATTGAGGTGGGCTTTCCCTGACTCACATTCCAGCTTTGAAGTTCTCCCTCCCCCTTTTGACTCTGTTCTCTTTTAGGGGAGGTTTTTTTAAATTTTATTTTATTTTTAACACTTTATTTTTTAGAGCAGTTTTAGGTTTACAGAAAAATTGTGCAGAAAATACTACCTACTACTATAAGTTGCCGTTGAGTTGCTTCGTATTCATGGTGACGCCACGTGCGTCAGAGTAGAGCTGCACTACGTAGGGTTTTTAGTGGCTGATTTTTCAAAAGTAGATCAGCAGGCCTTTCTTCCAAAGTACCTCCAACCTTTCAGTTAGCAACCAAGAGCAAGTTAACCATTTGTACCACCCAGGGACTGTGCAGAAAGTACAGAGAGTTCCCTATAACCCCTCGGCCCCCTGCGCGCTCTTTCTCCTACTATCAGCATCCTGCATTCGTGTGCTACGTTTGTTACAGTTGAAGAAACCATATTGATAGATTGTTATTAACTAGAGTCTACAGTTTACCTTAGGGTTCCCTCTGTGTCCTTCAATTCTATGGGCTTTGAGAAATGCACGATGTTATATGTCCACCATTGCAGGATCGTACAGAATAATTGCATTGTGGGGCAGGGCCTTTTTGTTGATCACTTGGGTGTTATCCAATCGTTCACACGTTTAACTAATGTGATTTGAAAAACTACTGTGTGCCTGTGCTAAGCTGAGAGGATAACACCTCATGCTGTGCAGAGGGCCCTGTGAGTGGGAGAGAAGCCGCGGAGGAGTGGCAGATCCTGCTTGGGGAGGCCAGGCTTCACAGAGGAGGTGGTGTCTTAAAGACCCCTTGGAACTTTCCAGGTGGTGAAAGGGTAGAAGGGAACCTATGCGGAGATACCAGCAAGGTCATGGCATGTGCAGAGCCTACATAGGGATAGGTCCTGACAGAAGGCCCTGCACACAGTGGGTGCTCCAGCTACATCTATGGAAAAATGAAATATTTGTTAAACGTTCATTGTGGGCCAGTTATTTGCAGATACTGGCATGGTAGCCTCAGTTTCCTTATCTGTAAAGTAGGGATGATAATATTACCAACCTCACAAGGAGACAAGATGTGATGTGCTTGGTACAGTGCCTGGCACTTGGTGTGATTAGGAGGGAACCTGGGCCTCTACCTTCTCCTGCCTGGGGAAGGCTGGTCCTTCTTTCCAGAGCAGGAGGGAAATCAATCTGCCTGAGGCAAGAAGGCCATGCTGGGTGGGCAGTGGACCAGACTCTGCTGCCATCCACAGGTTTCCTAGGGGTGCCAGAGGACTTACTATGCCCCATGGGCTCAGCCCCTGAAGGCCAAATGGAAGCACAGACCAGTAGCAAATAGCCTGGATAATTGCAAGAAAGGGGGAAAAAAGTCCTGGGATTGAGGACTCAGCCTCTCCTACTAAACCCAGCAGGATGCTCTTCCTTGTGGTCTGTATGGGGCCGGCTGTGAGGCAGGAAGTTGAGGGGGGAGGTGTGATTTTTTTAAGCATAGCTCTGAGCAAACCAGTCTCTGGCTCAAACTCCTCCATGGCTCCCCTCTGCCTCCAGAACAAAGCCCAGCTCCCTTAGAGGAGCATTGGAGGCCCTTTATAAATAACCTTCCAGTTTCATCTTCAGCCACTGCTCCCAACAGCTTTCACCCCAGCCACCCCAGACTATGCTTCTCTTTTGCAAAGGACAGATGCTGCTCCAGACCTCTGTACCTTTGCCCGTGCTGCTTCCCTACCTGGAACGCCCCTTCTACAACCTCATTTGAGAAAATGCTCACTCATTCCTCAGAGCTCTGTTAAATATTCAGTACCTGGTGAAGCTCCACCACGTCTCCCTGGGGAGGATGAGTCCCTGCCCTCTCTGGGTTCTTGTGCATTTCCTCAGTTGTAAAATGCCATTGATTGTAAGCTGCACCGTTGATTTCATAATAGCTTTTTGGGAAAAGGAGCCCTGCTTTTAAATGTACATATCTACATTTCAGAAATGTGCCGATGTTTTTGAAAAGTGTGTCTTAGAGTCAGGGAAATGCAGTAGGTGCTTCTCTCATAGGACAAGGGCCGTAGTATCGACTTCATTTATGCATTTAGTCATTCATTCAATCAATATTTACTGAGCTCTGTTCTAGACACCGAGAAAGTCCCTGACCTCATGTAGCTTATATTCCAGGGGGAGAAATAGATAACAAACAGATAAACAAATAGAAATATCATCTAAAGGAAGGTCATGATAAGTACTTTGAAGAAATATATAGCAGGGTAGGGGGATGGAGAGTGACTGGAAGTTGTTTTTTAGCTAGGATGATCATGGAAGACCTTTCTGAGGAGGGGGCATTTACACAGAGACTTGAATGAAGTGATAATGGAGTGTGCCATGGTGGTATTTGGGGAGGGGCATTCCAGGTAGAGGTATGGCAAGTGCAAAGGCCCTGAAGTAGGAGTGTTATTGGCATATTTGAAGAGAAGGTGGCAAGTGTGTGCAGCTGGAGTAGCATGAGTGAGGGGCAGTGCTGACCCATGAGTGAGAGCGGTAGACAGGGCCCCAAGACAAGGGAAGTTTGGAATGCTTATCCTAAGTGTGGTGGGAGAGTTTTGAGCACGGGTGTGGCATGATCTATTTGCAGGTGGGACCCCTATGCACCTCAGATCTACTAGATTATAATTCCCTAAGGGCAGGGACCACTACCCTTAACCCCTGGTGTACAATAAAGGTTGGTTGAATGAACATTGGGTGGCCTGAGAGCAGTCCAGTCCCTGGGATGAGAGGTCTACGTGGGGTCTCAGGGTCCTGGCGAGAGTGTGGGTGAGGCCCGAGGCAGGAAGGGGCTCTGGCAGGAAGGACCCACCGGCTGAAGCATGCCACCCCCCAGTGCCCATTACTTCTGTCCTGGTTTGTCATGAGCCCAGAGCCAGTGCAGAGGAAACAATTCCCACCGGCATCTCCCGTCTTAGTCATCTCTGTATCCCCCATAGTGTCTAGAGGCCAAATATTTGTTAAAGGAGTAACTGTGAAAATCCAATCGCCATCAGGTTGACTCTGATTCATGGCAATCCCATGTGTGTCAGAGTAGAACTGTGCTCCATAGTCTTTGCTGCTTTTTTGGAAGTAGATCTCTAGGCCTTTCTTCCAAGGTGCCTCTGCGTGGACTCAAACCACCAAGCTTTTGGTTAGCAGCCAAGTCGTTAACCATTTGCACCACCAAGGACTCCAACAATGAAAACAAAAAACTTTCATTCCATCCATTGTACTTTACAGTTCGAAAAGTATACGTGTTCTTATTGAATTCCTATCTTGACCCATTTAAGTCCCTTTTTAAAAAAAAAATCGATTTTTAGAGTAGCTTTAGATTTATAGAAAAATTAAGCAGAAGGTACAGAGAATTCCCATACACGTCTCTGCCCCCCAGGTTTCCTTACTGTGAACATCCTGCAGTCCTGTGTTACATGTGTTACCAGTGATGAACCAATATTGATACATTGTTATTAACTAAAGTCCCTAGTTTACATTAGGCTTCACTCTATGTTTTACAGTCCTGTGGGTTTTGACAAATGCATAATGTCCTATGTCCACCATTACAGCATCATACAGAATAGTTGCACTGTCTTTAAAATGTCCTGTGCTCCACCCATGCTACCCCTGCCCAAACCTCTGGAAACCACTGATCTTTTCACTGTCTCTATAGTTTTGCCTTTTCCAGATGTCATAGAGTTGGAATCATGCAGTCTGTAGTCTTTTCAGCCTGGCTTCTTCCACTTAACAATATGCATTTATGGTTCTTCCATGTCTTTTCCTGGCTTGGTTGCTCATTTCTTTACATCACTGACTAACACTCCTTTGTGTGGATGGACCACAGCTTGTTTCTTCATTCACGCATTGGAGAACATCTCGGTTGCTTCCAGTTTTTGGCAATTATGAAAAAAGCTGCTATATACATTTGGGTGCAGGTGTGGACATAAGTTTTCAGCTATTTGGGTAAATAACTCTGAGTGTGATCTCTGGGTTGTGTGGTAAGACTATGTTCAGCTTCATAAGAAACTACCTGACTGTCTTCTAAAGCAACTGTACCATTGCATTCCCTCTTTTTTGTTTTGTTTTTTAGGGACATCAGTTGGTTGTGTTTTTCACAATGTGTCAACATTCTCATACATTCCCTTTTTACAGATGAAAAAACTAAAGCTTGAAAGGGTCAGGAAGTTGCATGGCACGTGCAAGCAGAAGAGGCAGGACTCAAACCCAGATCTCCTGACACCCATTGTCTCTCCTTTCTGCCCCACAGTTGGCTCTCTAGACTTAGAGTCTAAAGAAATAATGAGGCCTTTGAGCTCTGCCCTTCAGTGCTGCTGTAAATGGTATTTTCTGACCCTGCAGTGGGAACACAGTGTACAGTGGGGACCAGGCACATGGTGTGTCTGGACTTGGGCAGTCCCAGGAAATCTGGACCGTGCATTCACTGTAAAAGTCTCTGCTCCAGATCAGGACACCTGGGCTCTGTTCCCAGCTCTGCCACCCACTCACTGGGTGACCTTGGGCAAGTCATCTCTCACCCCGGACTTCAGTTTCCAAGACTGTCAAATGAAGGGGTTGATCTAGATGTTTCTCTAAGGCTGTTACAGCTTGGGCACTATAGGATTCATAACCATGCCTTCCAAGGAGGGCCCTGGACAAGACACAGCAGTGGGCTGGATTTAAGTCAGACGTGGAAGCATGGCCTCGCTTTAGAGCTTGCAGTCACCAGGGCCAGTGGCCCTGTGCATTCCTCCCTGAGGTTTTGCAGAAGACCCAGGGTCTCCGCCAGTTGTGTGTGTGTCTTCAGTGGCACTGTCACCCACCCACTCACCCCAGATACCTGGGGGTCACGTAGATACCCCTTCTATCTCACCCCCACCTTAGGTCACCGTGGCCCTTTGCTCCCCACTCCCTGACCCTTCTCAGATCTGTCCATTTCCCTTCATCTCACAGCTCTTCCTGGGCCCACGCCATTGCTTCCTCTCTCCTGGATCTCGGCTGCAGCTTCTGAACAGCTCTGCCTGGCCCCAGGCTCCTTCACCTCTAATCCATTCTTCACACTGCAGCCAAGCGATCTTTCTCAAGTGCAATTCTGGCCATTCCATTCCCCCAGCTTAAAACCCTTCAATAACTTCCCTTTGCCCTTAGGATAAAGTCCAAACTCTTCAGCATGGCTCACACGGCCCCAAATGATCTGGCTCCTGCCAACCATCTGCACTCCTCCCTCCCTCCCTCCTCAGCTTCCAGCCTGAATCCTGTTCTCCAATCTCACTGAACATTTCTCCATTCTTTGAACCACTCAAAATGTCTCTCACTTCCACCTTTTGTACATGCTGTTTGTTTTGTCTGGGACATGAGTCTCTGGCCAGTACCAACCGCCATACCCAGTACCCCTTACAATGCTCCCAGTCCAGACTCTTGCCTTCCTGGCTGACATTTAATTGTCCTCCTTCGGTGCTCAGTGTCAAGAAACTTCTTCCTGGAAGCCTTGTTGATCCAGCCCTTCACCCCTGAACTGGTCCAGCCCCTTTGGGTGCTGTTATGGTTTGAATTATATTCCCTCAAAAGATACGTCGAAGTCCTAACCCCTGGTAACTGTGAATGTGACCTGGTTAGGAAACAGGGTTTTTGAAGATGCTGTTAGTTAACAGGAGGTCCTACAGAAGTAGGGTGACTGGTGTCTTACAAAAAGAGTCCAAGGGACACAGCGAGACAGACACACAGGGAAGGTGGTCCTGTGGACACAGTGACTGGAGGGATGCTGCCACAGCCAGGAACAGCTGGAGCTACCAGAAGCTGGAAGAGATAAGGAAGCATCTTCCTCAGAGTCTTCGGAGAGGGCATGGCCCTGCCAACACCTTGAATTTGTACTTCTGCCCTCCAGAACCGTGAGAGAATAAATTTCTGTTGTTTTAAGTCACCAGATTTGTGGTACTTTTTTATGGCAGCCCTGGGATATACAGTGTCTCCTCCAGCATCACCCAGAACTGAAACCATCTATCTGTTTATCTGTTCCCTTGGCTCCTAGGTAGCAGGACTCTTGTTTGTCTCTGTCTCCCCAGGTACTGTAGGTGCTCAATAAATATCTGAAGGGCAAAAAAGCCCCGAAGGAATGAATAGATGGATGTGGAAGCATTTGTTGATATGCAGTCATGTTCATTCATTCATTCATTTGTTCAATGGTCATTTGTCGATTACCTAAGGGCTGCCAGGGGCTGAGGATGCAGAACTGAGCTTGACAGTAGGTCCCTGGCCTCATGGAGCTTGTGTGATATAGCAGGCAGGGCAGTAGGTATCACTTTACTGCTCTGAAGTTTGGGGACTTAGATGTTTTCTCTGCCAGGACCATTGAGAGGTCCTTTTGGGTTAAGAATGCAAGTCATGCACTGGGGTTGGCGTTGGAGCTGGAGCCAGGGAAGGCCCTTCTCTGCCCCTCCTGAGAATATCCCAACCTCGATCTAGGATTGCTCTCTTCTCCTTGCTGCGCCCCTCCTCTTCCTCTCTCCCCCTCCTCTCCCTCCCTCCCCCTCCTCTCCCTCAGCTGTTAGTTTCCAACCAGGCAGCTTAACTTAGGCCTCCCAGTTGGGCTTTTAATTTGGATTTATTGTTGGCCATGATTGTATGTTAAACATACTCCAGGCGATTATTAAATACATGATTATCTCCGTGTATTGTCTCGCTTGGTCCTCTGTGGGTGTTCTGAGAGCTAGCCAAGCCTCTATAAATACAGAGAGAGGGGTGAAGACCCCCAGAGAAGGTCCACCCCCGTGCCTAGCCTTGTCATACCTCCCAGGGGTGGGGGTGACAGTGGGGCCAAGGGGCACTTGGAAAATAGGACAGAGGGCCTGGGGAGGCACAGTGGTGTCATACAAGGAGCACTAACCCTGCACCTGGCAGGTCTAGTGCCAATGTGACCCACAACTTCCTATGCTTCAGTTTCCTCATCGGAAAACTAGAGAGTTGGATCAGGTGATCCAGTGCTCTCAGGGTGGAAATCCAGGTATTCGTCGGCACTGGAGGAACTTCATTTTCTTCCACGGAAAGACTCAAGCCAGGATTACCTACCTACAAGGCATACCCAAATCAGAACATTCCAGCATGCTGCACTGATGGTCTGACCCGGGGAATGCTCTTCTCTGGTAAGGCCAGCTGCCTGCTCACTGCAAACTCACCTCTGGTTTGGGAGATCGTGGACACACCCATACAAAGGCATCAACAAGATGAAGCTGACAGAGAAGAGGAAAGACTTCTCGTCTGGGTGCCAGGACCCCTGGGTTCTAGTCCCAGCTCTGTTATTGACTGGCTGAGGGTTATTGGGCAAGCCACTGCCCCACTTTGGACATTAGTTTCCTCTTCTATAAAATGAAGGGATAGACTTTTCAATGGTTTGCATACTTTTTAAAATTAATGGTGCCCTTTTTTTTTTTTTTTGCTAAATAGAATCTTCTGCGGAAGCCAAAGATACAAGGCAGAAGAGAGAAGGAGTTGCTTTGAAGGCCGGAGCAGAGTGATCCATGGACCTGTCTCTTGTCCCTGTGTCTACCCCAGTTTGGAAACCACTGGACCATACCAACAGCTCCCAAATGTCTTTCTTTGCAGTTAGGCATTTGAGATCTACAATGCCATCCAATTCCCTTTCCACGGTTTTACACTCTCAGTTTATAAGGGAATGATGGCCCATTCTTGTCTCATTGGTCCTCCCAACCTCCTGTGAAATGGGAGCTCACACAGGACCTCTGACTCCCACTTTGGAAAAGATGAGGCCCTTCCCAAAGGGTCACCTAAAGCTGATATGAAGCTCCCCCAGGAGGACACTCTCCTCATCTCTAGCCCCTTCTGTGTCTCCAGGCATCTTTGCGTGCTCTCTGCCTGCTCAGCCCCTTCCTCCCGGCTCCCTCCCTCATTCCATTCTGACTTGGCTCCTCAGGCAAACACTCTGACCAATCCCAAGCCTGATGAATCTTTGATGAATTCTGAATAAAGGCACTTTTAAAAATTCAGAAAGTAGGGAGGTGTTGAGACCAAGGAGAGGCAAGATGACTCGGCATCCCTCCTGCCCTCCTCCCCATGTCAGTTCGGCTAACGAGGCCTGAACCCTGGTGTGTGTGGGCAAGGAAGACTGGCAGGATGCAGCTGAGCCACCCAGAGCAAGACAGCCTGCAAAATAAGGCCACTACCCTGGAGAAGGCTCTGCGTTGGCCTTTCTGATTGAAGCAGAGGCAAATTCCAGAACCGAAGGATGTTACAAATGGAAAAGCTTAGCAATGCTATCTAAGTCAGCCTCCCTGCACTGTACAGAGGTAAGAAAATGGAGTCTCAGAAAGGGAGAGTGACATGCCCCAAAGTCACATAGCCAGCTAGTGGCCGAGACAGGACTGGACCGCAGACCCTCTGTCTCTCTGTCCAGTGCTCAGTTCACAGGCTACCTCTAGACCCAAGTGCCTGAGACAGGGCTTCCTGACCCAAATACAGAGATTTGCATTTATGTTCTTCACCCCACCCCCACCTTCAGCCCCCTAGCAGAGCCATCCCCAGGATGTATAAGACCCAAGCGACAGCCTGGTCATCCATCAGTGAGAGCTAAAAGGGCAGAGACTCAGGGAAGTTAGAGCGGAATGAGGCGGCTTCACCCTCTGCTGTTGGTTTTCACTGATGTGCAAATAGTTGATGTGCTTGGCTACCAACTGAAAGGTTGGAGGTTCGAGCCCACCCACAGGCACCTCCGAAGAAAGGCCTGGTGATCTACTTCTGAAAAATCAGCCATTGAAAACCCCACGGAGCCCAATTCTACTCTGACACACATGGGGTTGCCATGAGTTGGAACTGGCTCAATGGCAACTGGTTTCTAATAAAGAGACAGTCACCCTCCACCTCCCATTCCCCTAATCTTCAAGGCTTGAAGGAACTGGGCCTACTCCCCACTCCGTTTTCCCTAAACCCTTCAGGTTGCCTTTCTATGGCTTAATTTCCTTTTTCAAACTTCCCTCAATGGCCCTTTTAGCCCTTTCAGCCCTGCATAAATTCAGGTTCAGAGTCCTCCTGGCAGCTGGATAGAGAGGAATTAATGTGAGCTTTGGACTCACTGATCTGGGTTCCAAGTCTGACTCTATCACTCACTAGCTGTGTGTCCTTGGGCAAGTTACTGAACCTCTCTGAGCTTCTTTCCTTATCACTGAAATAGGGGATGATGAGGATTAAATGAGACAACATGAGGGAAGGCTTAGCATGAAGGAGGCACATAGCCGGTGCCCCATATTGTTGTTTGTTGTGTGCTGTTGAGTGGATTCAAATTCATAAGGACCCGATAGGACAGAATAGAGCTGCCCCATAGGATTTCTTAGGCTGTAATCTTTATAGGAGCAGATCACCAGATCTTTTCTCCTGTGGAGCCGCTGGTGGGTTTGAACTGCCAGCCTTTCAGTTAGCAGTCTCCTTGGGTGCCATACATGTTGGTTACATTCCTTTGCGTCTTCCAAGTTCCAGGAGACCTAAGACATTTCCCAGGTCTTTCTTCACAACATCCTCCTTTAAGCCCTGCCATGTTTGATCTTCTTAGAAATCCTCCTAACTTGGAGGCAGAGAGGGGGCGATGTTGCACAAGTTAAGGGGGTGCCATTTGTACATGTGAATGGTGCCCCTTGGAGTTGTGTGCAAGTGGCGTGACTCAGCGTGGCACCCCTGGCAGGGAGGCAGGTGTGGAAGCCCCAGATCCTTAAGCGTCTGAGGACTCTATTGGGTTTGTTTTCCTCATGCTGAAGTTCTGTTCCCCTTTCTGGCAGTGATACCTGTTATCTTGTCTGGTTCTCTGTGTTTTTTTGAACTTTACTCCGAGAACTGAGATTTCGGCTTGATTCCCATAATTTAGACTTCAGCGTTCTGAACAACTTCTCCCTTCACCAACGTGCCCTGCTCTGATTTCCAAGCACGTAAGATTCTAGAGACACATTTTTGGTCTATTTCAATTGCACATTCATAGGACTTGTAAATATAAAAGAGGCCCATAAACTGAGAGATGCTGGGTAATGGCCTCAAAAACAATACTTTTTATTTCAGAATCTGAAGAGTAGCCCCTGAACCGCGCATCTGGGTTTGTGACCTCCGCGTCTTCAAATCCAAGGTGAGATTATGCATGTGCATCAAGCGGCATTGGGGGGATCATAGTGCAGGGGAATGCAGAGTCCAGCTTTATATTCATATTATATTTTGGAACCCAGCACTTCTACTTCCTAGTTGTGTGACCTTTGACTCATTACAAAACCTCTCTGAGCCCCTCAGTTTCCTCTTTAGCAAAATGGGGCTAATAATGCCCACCTATCTGTCAGGGCTATAGGACAGCTCTTCATGATCTGGGGTCTGTAAAATGACTGTCACTGTACATACCCTAAAATGTTAGTTCTTTCTCCTTCCCCATATCACAGAAGAGAAAGTAGAAGTTCAGGGGGGTCAAGCTGTACTTGACAAAGAGGTCTCAGGCAGCTGGGATTCACACCCAGACCTGCTGACTTGGAAGTTCACGTTTCATCTCCTAGCTTTATTGTCAGGCTGTGTTTGAATGCATGCAATGGACCTGGCACACGGTAGGTACAAGTCATGTGATGCTATTCTTCTTGCTACCGATAATTATTACTCAATTATTTGATTGTTATAAACACGTGCTGTAAGCAAGTCAATAATTCAATAATATGAATCGTTGTTGTTGTTAGTTGCTGTCAAGTCAATTCTGACTCATGGAAGCCTCATGTGTGCAGAGTAGAACTGCTCTGTAGCGTTTTCAAGGCTGGGAACTTTCAGAAGCAGATCACCAGGCCTGTCTTTCAATACCCCTCTGGGTGGATTCGAACAGCTAAGTGACAAATAGGAACAGCACTAATCCACGTCTGAGGAGCCTGCAGTGTGGAGGGAAAGATGTAACTTGGGCTTGACCTGTGACTTTTTTTTTTAAAATTAAACCTTCAATTTTTTTTTTTTTGACAATTACTTTTATTGTTGTAGTTTCAGTGAAAGTTTACATATCAAGTTAGTCTCCCATACAAAAATTTATACAGACATTGTTATGTGACCCTAATTGCTCTCCCCATACTGTGACAGCACACTCCTCCTTTCGACCCTTGATTCCCCATGTCCATTCAACCAGCTCCTGACCCTCTCTGCCTTCCCATCTCACCTCCGGACAGAAGCTGCCTGTTTAGTCTCATGTGTTTATGTGAGCTAAGAAGCACACTCTTCACGGGTATCATTTTATGTCCCACAGTCCAGTCCAATCTTTGTCTGAAGAGTTGGCCTTGGGAATTGTTTTAGTTCCTGGCTGACAGAGAGTCCAGGGGCCGTGCTTTCTGGGATTCCTCCACTCAATCAGACCATTAAGTCTGGTCTTCTTACTAGAATTTGAGTTCTGCATCTCACCCTTCCCCTGCTCCATCAGGGACTCTGTGTTGTGTTCCCTGTCAGGGCGGTCATTGGTGGTAGCCGGGCACCATCTAGTTCTTCTGGTCTCAGGCTGATGAAGTCTCTGGTTTATGTGGCCCTTTCTGTCTCTTGGGCTACTACTTTCCTTGTGTCTTTGGTGTTCTTCATTCTCCTTTACTCCAGGTGGTTGGGACCAATTGATGCATCTTAGATGGCTGCTTGCAAGCTTTTAAGACCCCAGATGCCACTCACCAAAGTAGGTTGCAGAACATTTTCTTAATAAGCTTTGTTATGCCAATTGACCTAGATGTCTCCTGAAAGCATGGTCCCCAGATCCTTACCCCTGCTACTCTGTCCCTCAAAGTGTTTGATTGTATTCAGGAAACTTCTTAGCTTTGGTTTAGTCCAGTTGTGCTGACTTCCCCTGTAGTGTGTGCTGTCCTTCCCTTCACCTAAGGTAATTCTTATCTACTATCTAGTTAGTAAATAACACTCACCCTCCCTCCCCACCCTCGTAACCATCAAAGAATGTTTTATTCTGTGTTTAAACCTTTTCTTGAGTTCTTATACTACTGGTCTTAGACAATATTTGTCCTTCTGTGACTGACTAAATTCACTCAGTATAATGCCCTCCAGATTCCTCCATGTTATAAGATGTTTCATGGCTTCATCATTGTTCTTTATCATTGCGTAGTATTCCGTGGTGTGGATATACCATAATTTGTTTATCCATTCGTCCGTTGATGGGCACCTAGGTTGTTTCCATCTTTTTGCTACTGTGAACAGTGCTGCAATGAACATGGGTGTGCATGTATCTATTTGTGCGATGGCTCTTATTTCTCTAGGATATATTCCAAGGAGCAAGATTGCTGGATCATATGGTACTTCTATTTCTAGCTTTTTAAGGAAGCACCAAATATATTTCCAACTTGGTTGTACCATTTTACATTCCCACCAATGGTGTATAAGTGTTCCAGTCTCTCCACAACCTCTCCAGTATTTATTATTTTGTGTTTTTTGGATTGATGCTAGCCTCGTTGGGGTGAGATGGTATCTCATTGTAGTTTTGATTTGCATTCCTCTAATGGCTAATGATCGTGAGCATTTCTTCACGTTTGTATTAACCACCTGAATGTCTTCTTTGGCGAAGTGCCTGTTCATAACCTTTGTCCATTTTTTAATTGGGTTATTTGTCTTTTTGTAAACAAACCTTCAATTTTGGAATAATACTATATTTACAGAAAAGTTGCAAAGATAGTACAGAAAATTCTCATATGCCTCTCACCTAGCTTTAGAACTACCAAGAGAGGAAATTCCCTCGGGTCCAAGCATCAGTATTACTTGTGCATCGCCAGTTTTCTTGGGCTTTATTTATTTATTTTTATTGTGGTAAAATACCTAGAACAAAGCATTGGCCATGTTAGCTATTTTTAACATGTACAGTTCAGTGATGTTAATTATGTTCACCATGTTGTGCAGCCATCACCACTATCCATTTTCATATGTTTTTCATCATCCTTAACTGAGACTCAGCTCTCTTTAAGCAATAACTCCCCATAACCACCTCCGCCACCAGCCCCTAGTGACCACTAACAAACTGTGGTCTCTGTGCCTTTGCTTATTCATTTGTTTCATGTCAGTGGGTCATGCAATATTTGTCCTTTTGTCTCTGACTTATTTCATTCAGCATGATGTTTTCAAGGTTCATCCATGTTGTAGCATGTATCAGAACTTCATTTCTCTTTATGGCTGAGTAATATTACACTGTGTGTATACACCACATTTTGTTTGTCCGTTCATCTGTTGATGGACATTTGAGTTGTTTCTACTTTTTGGCTATTGTGAATAATGCTGCAATGAACATTGGTGGACAAGTATCTGTTTGTGTTTCTGCTTTCAGTTCATTTGGGTATGTGCCTAGCTGTGCTTTATTTAGAGGAACACTGTGAATTGTATAACTGAGAGGATTTCCCCTTTTGCATCGGCTGCTAGGAAGCTCAGGGACAGATTTGTGGCTCAATTCTAGTAAGCGTGAAGGACCTCTTGGCATATATTTTGAGTATTAACTTTACTCTTGGTTTTAACTTGTTCTTCCTACACTTTTGTCCCTCAATTTTCACTTTGTTTTTCTGTGTTGAGCTTGGCTGGCCTCCTCAAATCATTTTTAGAACCAGGGTGGGGACATATATAACTGGATAAACAAATGGATTATTTCCTCTGTGTTCCCAAGGTGCCTGATGCATGCTTCTATTCTAGCATTTATCACATTTTATTGGAATTGCTTGTTTACCTGTTTGACTCCCCCACTGGGCTGGGACTGCCACCTGGCTTCCCTGCAGCTGGATTCCTCTGCGTGACTGAGCACTCCAGGATGGGCTGTTGCCTGAGTCACGTTTTCCAGATATGGAGCCTACTGTTACCACCCACCCCTGCCCCACATGAACACACACACACACACACACACACACACACACACACACACTGACTCAGAGCCAGCCTGAGTTACATTCTCAGCATCGCTCCAAATCCTATATGTACCACATGGAAGTGAGGACTGCTCCATACCCAGAGGGAAAGAGAATCAGGAACCAGTGTGCACCAACAGTCAGAAGATGGTGGCCTGAGAGAATAGAGAGGGAAAGCTGGGGAGGGGGGAGCCCATGGAGTGTGCAGTTTCTTCCCCCTGCTCAGCCCTGGGGTGGTACCTCTCCTGTCTGTGTTCTTTTTTTTTTTTCTTTTTAATTGTGATAAAAATGTACATAACAAAGCCCTTGGCAATTCAACAATTTTTGCACATCTAATTTAGTGACATTGATTACAATCTTGATATAGTACAGCCATTGCCACTATCGTTTTCTGACTTATCCCACCACCATTAACAGAAACTCAGTGTCCCCTTTCCCCCTCCCTCCCACCTCTGGTAACCACTAATAAGCTTTGATTTCTATATATTTGTCTATTTTATGTAAGTGAGATTATACAGTATTTGTCCTTTTGCGACTGACTTATTTCACTCAGCATAATGTTTTCAAGATTCATCCATGTTATGGCATGCACCAAGACTTTATTTCTCTTTATGGCTGAGTAGTATTCCTTTGTATGTAAAGAACACATTTGTGTATCCATGCATCTGCTGATGGATATTTAGGTTGCTTTCACCTTTTGTCTGTTGTGACTAATGCTGCAATGAACATTGATGTACAGGTTTCTGTTTGCGTCCCTGCTTTCCAGTCTTTTGGGTATATACTTAGGATTGGGATTGTTCCATTTTTTTAGGAACCACCATACTGTTTTCCACAGTGGCTGTATCATTTTGCATTCCCACCAGCAATGGATGAGGGTTGCAATTTCTCCGCATCCTCACTGACGCTTGTTTTGTTTTCTGTTGTTATTGTTTTTATCAAAGCCATTCTAATGGGAGTGAGATGGTAGCTTTTGGTTTTGATTTGCAGCTCCCTAACGGCTAATACACTGAGCCTCTTTTCGTGTGCGCGTTGACCATTTGTATATTCTGTCTGGTGCTAGTTGTGTTCTTTATCCTTTCTAGGTCCTCTCTTCCTTCCTTACCCCTCGGCCATCCTGGTGATGGAGTGAACAGGCCATGTGTGTAGAATAGACTCACAGGATCACAAGGTTGTGGACTCACACCTTCCTCACCCAGGCCCTCAACTTGGACTGTTCTGTGACCCAACCTTTCCCCCTACTGCTCCCCTCATTATATGGGTGGGGCAACTAAGGCCCAGAGAGGGGGAGAGATTTCTCCAAGGCTATACAGTCAGTATGAGGCAGGCCTGTTCTCCCTCTGTGTCTTGTGTACACTGAGCCAGTTGGGGAGAGTTTGGGTGAAGGAGAGTTTTCCTAATGCCTTATAGGCAGCCACCTCAAGTGGCTAGAGGACTGGCCGATCATTCTGGGTGGACCTCTTCCTTCTACACGGTTCCTGCTGGAATCGGGTGGACTCTACGGTTTGCTTTGAAGGACTGCCTTAGTTTCCTAGAGCTGTTGTAAAAAAAGACCACAAAGTGGGTGGCTTTAAATAACAGAATTATTGTCTTATAGTTCTGGAAGCCGAGAGACTGATACCAGGGTGTCGGCCATGTTGATTCCTTCTGAGGCTTTGAGGGAGAATCTGTCCCATGCTTCTCTGAGCTTCTGGGAGCTCGGGGCATTCTTTGGCTTGTGGCTGCAGCATCACGTGGCCGTCCTTCCTCTGTCTCTGTGTCCCTTCTCCTCTTTCATAAGGACCGGTCATACAGAATTAGGACCTAGCCTACTCCAAATGACCTCATGTTAATCCAACAGATAACATCTTCAGAGACTAATTCCAAACAAGTTCACATTCACAGATAACGGGGTTAGGAGTTCAGCATATCTTTTGGGGGAGTACGCTTTAACCCATAACAAGGAGGAAATAGAATCATAAAGGCCCAGCTCTGAGGTGGGCAAAGGGAAAGGTGGGCGGGGGAATGATGATCCAAGCGACTTCCTTGTGTGAGGTGATGTTGTTGGATGCGGTTCAGTTGATTCCCACTCATAGCGACTGCATGTGACAGAGTAAAACTGCCACATATGGTTTTCTTGGCTGCAAACTTTGTGAGAGCAGATCGCCAGGTATTTCTCCTGCAGAACTGCTGGGTAGGTTCGAACCGCCAACCTTGTAGTTAGCAGCCTGGCACCATTGTGCCACCAGAGCTCCTTGAGCGGCCAGAAGAGGAATCAAACTCTACAGCCCGTGGGGGTCACGCTGTCAGGATGAGAAAGTGGGGATTGCGGTGGGGGCAGGAGAACACAGGGTCCCGCCTAAAGCTCCCTGGCTGCTCAGTGTTGCTGCCTCCACGGGGAAGGAGGCTGCAAAATTCCCAGATCCAGTCTTTTCAAGAGAAGCAGAAAATCCGACGTTTGTGTGAAATTCAGATTTTTACATGTTGACAACTAATTCAAAAACTTAAAAGATCTGTGTGAATACAGTGTGTAGACCTTATTTGGATCCTGATTCAAACAAACTACCTGTAAAAAGACATTTTGGAGACAATTAGGGAAATGTGAATACTCTCGAGGTACTAGATGCTAATAAGGAATTATCATTCATTTTGTTAGATGATAATGGTTTTGTGGTTGTTTAAAAAAAGTCCTCATCTGCTAGAGAGACGCACTGAAGTATTCATGGGTGAAGTAATGTGATGTTTGGATTTGCTTTAAAATACTTTAGGAAAAAAAGAGATGGATGTCAGGGACGGGAGGATAGCTGACACAGGATTGGCAAAAAGTTGATAGTTGAAGATGGGTGATGGGTACCCAATGTGGGCTCACTGTACTCAGCTCTGCTTTCGGGTATGTTTTAAAATATCCTTAAAACGAAAGCTCTTTAGGCCGAATAAAACCTGTTGGCGGGCTGCACATGGCTTTAGACCACTGTGTTTCAACCTCCTACCAAACCAAACCCAGACCCCTTGCTGTGAAGTCGATTCCAACTCACGGCGACCCCATGTGTTACATAGTAGAACTGCTTCCTAGGATTTTCTTGGCTGTAATTTTCATGGAAGCAGATCGCCTGCCCTTTCTCCCATGGCACTGCTGGAAGAAACTGCCAATCTTTCTATTAGTAGGTAAGGGTAAACGGTTCATGCCACCCAGGGACCATTTCAGCCTCCAGCCCGGAGCTTTCTCTGATGCATAGACCACAGAACACCAGGTCAGGGGTTTACAAACTACAATCCTTCAGTCACGTTTAGCCTTCTGCCCTGCTTTTGCCAATAAAGTTTTATTGGAACATACTAACACCCATTCACTACATATTGCCTATGTCTGCTTTGGCACTACAACAGCAGAATAGAGAAGGTGAGACAGAAATCATTTATCCTGCAAAGGCTAAAATCTGTACTATAATACCTTTTACAGAAAATGTCTGCTAGCTCCTGATCAGGTTCAAAAACCATCCACATTTTACACTGAGGCCTTTGTGTCACATCTTCCAAGCCCCAGCATGACTTGGGTTTGGAGGAAGGGTGGGGTCCTGCTCGTGGAGGGGAGAGGGTGACCTGGGAAAACAGGTCCCAGGGATGGAATGAGAGGGGGGTTGGGGAAAATGAGAACTTGAGAGCCTACACAGGAGCCTACTGACATTCCAGGGAGGGTCAAGGACCGCTCCCACTAAGAGGCCTTGTGGGGGTGGATGGAGAGCTTGGGCTTTGGAGCCAGGCAGGTCTTACATCCAATCTTGACCCCATCACTTAGTGCCTTAGCCAAGTCTACATTTTAATTTTTTCTGAAAAATGAGAATAGTGAATGATGAATAGCACTTGTGTGGCAGATTAGAGGTGCTGATACAAAGCATCTCACAAACAGTAAGCATTTAATAAATGGTAGTTATTAGTTATTATTGTTATATCATTGTGCTGCAATCTTTGAGTTTTGGGATCATAAAGATTCAAAGTTACTAATTTTATTGCTAACCTTCGACATGTCCTCTTAATAAAAGAAAATAAATGCTGATTATAGAGAATTTGCACAATCTTTGTTAAAGGCAGAACAAGATATTTATTGATCTTTTAAGAGAAAACAAAGGAGAAAATTGCATTCCTAGTCTGCTCATATGAAAATGAACTGCCTCTCCTTGAGTGAGAAACAAGGAGTGAACGTCTGGTGCCAACTGGAAATAAGGTTTTACATGCAAGCATAGGTATGAAAAGACATTCGTTAGATAATCCAGTTTGGATAATTGTAGGAAGATTCTGGAAGACTTCACATATATCTGGATGGGGAGGCCATGGTTTGGCGTAGTCTCTCTAGATTTTGCCCTTGCAACCCTGAAAATGAATACTCACCATCTAAGGTTGTTTTGGAGAAAAACGAAGTCACCTGTGTAAAGCACCTCGCAGGGTGCCTGGCATATATTAGGTGTTCAACAAATCTTAATTCCACCCATCCATCCATCCTTCCATCATCCACTGTTAATGTATCTTCTGTTCTCCCCACCCCCAAGTGCCCTTCATTTGGCCTATTATGGTTAATAGTTGGGTTTGGCGGCTGTATATTCTCTATGTATGTTTTTTACAGATCCAGCTTTTCAAACTATAATACATATGTAGTAAAATGTATGTTGTTGTTGCTACTGCTGTTGATTCATCACCCCTAACTCATGGTGACCTCATGTACAATGGGACAAAACGCTGCCCTGTCCTGCGCCGTCTCCATGATCAGCTGTGGTTTAAATCGTTGTGATCTGTAGGGTTTTCACTGGCTGATTTTTGAAAGTAGATTGCCAATCATTTCTTCCTAGTTTGTCACAGTCCGGAAGCTCTGCTGAAACCTGTTCAGCATCATAGCAACACAAGCCTCCATTGACAGGCAGGTGGTAGCTGTGCACGAGGTGCCTTGGCTGGGAACCAAACCTGGGTCTCCTGGGCAGAAGATGAGAATTCCACCATTGAGCCATGAATGCCTCATGTAATCTGTATACAGATTCTTATTCAGTAGGCCCAAGAGACAAGCTCCCAGGTGATGCTGATAATGCTGGCTCTCAGCTCATACCTCGAATTATCAGGGGTGTAGAACAGGGTTTCTTAACCTCAGCACTATTGACATTTTGCGCCAGATAATTCTGTTATTGGTGGCTGTGATGTGCATTGTAGGATGTTTAACAACGTCCCTGGCCTCCACCCATTAGGTGCCAGTAGCACCCTCCTCCCCAGGTTATGACAACAAAAAATGTCTCCAGACATTGCCAAATGTCCCTTGGGGGGTAAAATCCCTCCTCCTTCCCATTGAGAACCATTGATATAGAGAATCATTTATGCATAGGAAAGGGCCGGGACCTCTCAATTGTCTTCAAATAGTCCCGTCAATTGACATATGCAATTAGGTATTCAGTACCAATGCCCTGACTGTGGTGATGATGATGGTAGATCCTACAGATCCCTACTCCCTGGGCCCGGTCTCAACCTTCCCACCGCCTTAGGGTCCCCAAAGACACTGCCTACCTCTCATCATGCTTCCTCTCTCACAGTAACCCTACTAAGTCACCTCTGTGAGTCCCTGGGTAGCATGCGGTTGTTAACTGAAAGGTTGGAGGTACAAGTCCACCCAGAGGTGCCTCAGAAGAAAGGCCTGGCAACCTACTGCCCAAAAATCAGCCACTGAAAACCCTACGGAACACAGTTCTATTCTGACACGCATGGGGTTTCCATGAGTCAGAGTCAACTTGACGGCAACTGGTTGGTTTGGTCCCTGCTAAAACTCACGCGAAAGGGCAGGCGTTATTACCTTTGCTTTGCAGATGAGAAAACTGAAGCCGTTAGCGTGCAGCAAACTGTCCAGGGTTCAGAGCTGCGGTGATAGCTAAGATGTCACAGCTGCTCCTGTGAGGAGGTGGATGTAGTCATTCTCCCATGGGATATGAGGGGCTGCCATTCCCCCTTTTCTCCTCATTCCCTTGCTCAAGGATATAAGGAGTCCCTGGAATAGTAATAGCTCACACTCATGGAGCACTGTCTAAAGTCTCTTATTCCCTCATGACAACACCTGGATGCTAATATTATACATGAGGAAGCTGAGGCACGCAGAGGTTAAATGACTTGCCTGCGGTCATAGGGTTTGTAAGTGCGAGAGTCAGGATTCAAACCCAGGCGGTCTGGCTCCAGTTCCACTTGCTATGGTACCTTTGAGACTTGGAAACAAGAGCCTAGCGTCTCCTGCCTCCCGGGCTGTCATCTTGCCAGAATGTGGTCCGAGAAGATGGTCGCCACTTGCCAGAGACCCCCAGGATGAGCCCCCTCTGCCGGAGTGTGGCTGCCGCTGTACCCAGACAATGCCTAACCATGCTGAAACCCCTCCTGCCCCTCCTGCTTGGCAGGAGACAGCCCCTCTGTGCACGTCTTCAAAGCTTACTCAGGTACTGTGACTGAATGACAGATGCAGGAGCTTGTTAGTCTTGTTATTAATGTCCCAGCCTCCTCTGGTGGGAGCCAGCCTGCCCAAGGATGATGGGAGATTGGTGAGAAGCAGAGGAGCCTTCTTGAAGAGCCTTCAGTCAGCGACAGAAAGCTAAGGGGACACACCTGTGCGGGCAGGCAGAGCGCCGATGCCAGCTGGCTGCGAGTCTTCCACTGAGAAGAACACAACCAAGTGAAAGAGCAGAAGGTTTACATTTAGACTGTTTGAATCTCAGCTCAGTCACTTAACCAGCTTTGTGACTTTGGGCAGCTCACTTGACCTCTGTCAGCCTCAAGTTCTTTGTCTGCAAAATGGGGGTGCTAACACCTGTCTGGACAGACCACCTGTCTGTCAGTTGGTTGTACTGAAGTAGCTTGTGGGTTGCTATGATGCTGGAAGCTACGCCGTCAATATTTCAAATACCAGTAAGATCACCCATGGTGGACAGGTTTCAGTGGAGCTTCCAAACTAAGACAGACTAGGAAGAAGGGCCTGGTGATCTATTTCTGAAAATTAGTCAATGAAAATCTTACAGATCTCAACAAAATACTGTCCAATATAGTGCTGGAAGATGAGCCCCATAGGTTGGAGGGCACTACGCAATAACCACAACAAAGGACTCCAGCATACCAACAATCACAAAGATGGGGAAGGACTGGGCAATGTTTTGTTCTGTTGTACATGGGGTCACCATGAGTTGGAGCCATTTTGATGGCAACTAACAGCAACTACAAAAAACTGTCTTGGAGCATTGTTGCGAGGATTACAGAAGACCTGTGACAGGTGCCTGGCAGGTCCTGGGCACACAGTAAGTGAGAAGTGTTATCACGAGGAGACTGAGACTGTACAGGGCGGAGGAGCTGGGCACGAGGAAGTCTATGGTGCTTGCTGGGAAGGTTGAAAAGTGGCATAATGGAATCCGGTTGTGTTTGTCCAAGCTTCCTTCTTGGGGAAACAGCTTTGCATCTTTCCTTTGGGGAACTTCCCCTCTTCCACTCCCTGTAGTACTGATGGGACTTCCAATCTCAAGATTAGGATCCCATTTGAGCCTTACTTGGCTGTAGAAAATGGCCAAGAGGTGGACATATGGCCCAAGCTAGGCCCATCAGAGTCCTCCCGTGGGAGTTTATATACAGACTAGGGGAGAAAACTCTGTCCTACCCTCTGAGATTACAAGTTGGACTTATTTTAGCCTAGACATATCTGAGAGATAGTCCTTACCACCTACTTCTCTGTTCCAGCTACCCAACCCCATGGAGAAGCTGTCTCCAGTAGGGAAGAATAAGATCACAGAGGCACACATTTTTATATATAAGAGAAAGAGAGCAGGCTACTGACCTGGTGATCCCATTTAAGTTGCCCAGACTTCTCCAATAAATGATCTAATAAAGTCCCCTTTTAGCTTCAGCTATCTTCAGTTGGGTTTTTATAACTTTCAATCATAAAGGAACCTGGCTACCAGAAAAGAGGTATTCAAAGAGACTTGGGGTGAGGTATGGTGGGCATTCAGCTAAAGTAGGGGTCCACAGCTGGAAAAAAGTTGTCTTGGAGTGAATTTTCCGTTCCTTTGTTCTCTTGCTTGTATTAATTTCTTGCACCTCGAATGTCCTTTTATCTTAGAACATTTTACAACCTCCTATTGTGTTCAAGGGAGTTGGATGGTCAGGGCTGGAATTCTACACCTAGATGGGCTTTCTTCGGTGGGCTTTAGCTGTGGACGCTGAATGTTGGGCAGGATGCATGCACATGCTTCTGACTTGTAGCGCTTGTGCTAAGAAATTAGCATATTCTTGATTCGTATGTGGGCTTCCACGTTCTCCTGGGTAATGCAGCTGTCACAAGATGCCAGGCGTATTAACACTAGTCACAAAGCGCAGCAAAGCTGAGCGGACCCTCCCAGTCATGTCGGGAGGATTAGCAGGTGAGTGTTCGGGGCTCCTGGGATGCATGGGGACGATTTGGTTGGAAAAACACTCATAATGCAAATATGGTATAAGTTGGAGAAAGGACGTCTGCTCTGAATTCAGGACAAAATCAGCAGGGCAGATTCAGGCTAAGTATTAGGAAAATCAGGAGGTGTTAAGGACACGGATATATTAACAAAGGAAAAGGGTAAGGAACGACCATTTTCCAACTACCTGCAAGATGTTTGTTGTTTGGTGCCGTTGAGCTGATTCCAACTCATAGGGACCCCATGTGACAGAGTAGAACTGCCCCATAGGGTCTCCTAGGCTGTAATCTTTATGGGAGCAGATCACCAGGTCTTTTCTCCCGTGGAGCTGATGGGTGGGTTGGAATTGCCAACCTTTCAGTTAGCAGCTGAGCACTTAACCATTGCGCCCCCAGGGCTCCTTGATATATTGATTAAAGAAAAGAATAAGGAATTACCATTTTTTGACTACCTGCAAGAGACTCTAACCAAAATTATTTGCCGTCGAGTCGATTCCAACTCATGGCATCTCCATGTGTATCGGAGCAGAACTGTACTCTGTAGGGTTTTCATGGTTGTGACTTTTTTGGAAGTAGATTGCCAGGCCTTTCTTCTGAGGTACCTCTGGGTGGGTTCAAACTGCTAACCTTCAGGTTAGTGGCCCATTGCTTACTGTTTGCACCACCTACGGTCCCTGCAAGTTATGCTACTAGGTACTTAATAAACATTATCTCAGAAAACCTCCTAAGAACAACCCTGCACTTCATACATTACTGCTGGGAATGTAAAATGCTGCAGCCGCTTTGGAAAACAGTCTGGCAGTTCCTCAAACCATCGAACACAGAGTTGCCATGTGGTTCAGCAATTTCATGTCTAGGTACATGCCCAAGAGAAATGAAAATATGTATGTCCACACAAAACTTGCATATGAATATTCATACAATATTACTTTATAATAGCTAAAAAGTGGAAACAGCCCCAAATGCCCACCTTCTGATAAATCAAATGTGGTATATCAATACAACGGAGTCTTATTGGACAAAAAAAGAAATGAAGTACTGATACGTGCTACAACATAGATGAACCTTGAAAACATCACGCTGAGTGAAGTAAGCCAGACACGAAGGACCACGTATTGTATGATTCCATTTATTTGAAATGTTCAGAATAGGCAAATCCATAGGGACAGAAAGTAGATTAGTGGTTGCCTAGGGCTGGTGGGAGGTATGGGAGGATGAGAGGTGATGGCTAAGGGAGTAGGGTTTCTTTTTGGGGTAATGAAAATGTCCCAAAATTGATTATGCTGATGGATGCATATATCTGTGAATATTCTAAAAGCCACTGAACTGTATACATTAAATGGGCCAACTGTATGGAATGTAGATTACATCTCCATAAAAAAGGTGAAAGTGTTGGCTTTAGAAAAGCAAAACATGGGAGGTGGAAATGGGGCAGGGACTGCTGTTTTTCATAAAGCTCTTATATAACGATTTGGCTCTTAAACTGTGAGCATATACAACTTAGAATAAAACAAAAATTAAATTAAAAATCACATGCTAACCCTAAAACAAAACAAAACAAAACACCCAACTCTGTAATATATTATTGTTTCTATTTTGCAGAGGAGGAAGCTGAGCTTCAGACAGGGATAAATAATTTACTTGAGGCCAAATTGCTGGTAAGTGGAGGAGCTGGAATTAGAATTCCACGTCAGTTTGGTTCTTATTGTTTAACCATCGCCAGGAAATGGCATAAGGAGGATCAGCATGCTCCTCTACAGTGGAAAATCACCTTCTTTGGGGGATTCTGCATGGCCGTGGACCCATGAGGTTGATCTCATCCGGCCAGCCAGACCAGCCTGGTTAGTGCTGATCTCATCCAGCCAGCCAGACCAGCCTGGCTAGTTCTGGTGATCAGTGGAGTGACAGCCCCCCTCACCAATCTACGTGATATAAGGAAATACCACCTGTCTACGTACAAGACTCCATACCTCCAAGATTGGAGGAAGGAGGACAGGGCAGCAGGGCTCACCTTTCTGATTTCTGCTGCTACCACCTTGCTGGTCTCAGGGGGATGCTGAGCCTTTGGTGACGCTCTGGCCCAAACCTGGACAAATGACCATTCCCTTTCTACCGTATAACAGAGCCAAGGTGAGACCAGGCAATCTTTAGTAAATGCTGAAGACAGCCTTAACTTTAGAGGCAGTGGAAAGCAGTGGGGAAGAGTCAGGTGGAAGTCACAGTGGGGAAGAGGCAGATGAAAGGCACGTCACTGCTCTGAGCCTCAGTTTTCTCATCTGTACGATGGGGATGAGAACACTCAGATTCCAGGATCTTAATCTGATTTAAATAGGACAGGAAAGGCACCTGTGCGGTGGTGGGCACCTGATGTCATTATGCTTGCAGGGCTGCATCCTGGGAGGGCAGGGCGTTTCCACATTTGAATCCCAAAGCTCAACCCTTTCACATGTCTAACCTCCCTTTTGGAGGACTATCTTCTGTGTATCATGTCTGGAAATAGTTTGGATACCACCTTGCCTGGGGTCAGGTGAGACCCCTCAGGAACTGGTTCCTGCCCCTAAGTACTTAGGCCTGCTGTTTTTAAGCAGAGATACCATGAATGGCCTCATCCTCCCCAGCCCTGAGAATGAGGCCTGAGCTGCAGGCCTGGTACTTGTGGTCCATTCGTCCCCACTGCCTAGTCTTGTGGCTTCCATGCACTAGACACTCAAGAAATAGATTCAAGGACAGGAAGTAGAATGTCAAAGCTGAAAGAAACCTCGGAGGGCATCCAATCCAGTAATTCTCAGTTTATTTTTAACCTCAAAACCCTTTCTTCAAAGGGAAAGTTGATGCGGAGGCCCAGTCTATATATAGATAAAAGCCAAGCTGTTCTGACCGTGGTGGAGTGGAGCGGGGCCTCTTCCTGCTGCCCCCATCCGTCTCCGTCCTCCTCTGTGAAACCTTTACAGCTGCTTGAAGCTAAGTTTGAAACCTGTTGATCAGCTCTCAACTGCTCATTTTACAGATGGGAAGACTAAGGCTCAGAAAGGGAGAAGTGGGCTGACGCACTTAGAATCACACAGTTAGCAGTGCTGGGTTGGCAGCCAGGCCTTGCTCTATTGGTCCTTGGGTGGTGCAAATGGTTTGTGCTCAATTACTAACCTAGAAGTTGGTGGTTGGAACCCACCAGTGGTGCCTTGGAAGAGGCGTGTGATCTGCTCCTGTAAAGAGTACAGCCAGAAGACCAGACTTACTGGTCTGACAGAGACTGGAGAAACCCTGAAAGTATGGCCCCGGGACACCCTTTTAGCTCAGTAATGAAGTCACTTCTGAGGTTCACCCTTCAGCCAAAGATTAGATAGGCCAACAAAACAAAAGGAGACTAAATGGGCACACCAGCCCAGGGGCAAGGACGAGAAGGCAGGAGGGGACAGGAAAGCTGGTAATGGGGAACCCAAGGTCGAGAAGGGGAGAGTGCTGACATGTCATGGGGTTGGCAACCAATGTCACAAAACAGTATGTGGATTAATTGTTTAATGAGAAACTAGTTTGCTCTGTAAACCTTCATCTAAAATACAAAAAAAGAGTACAGCCAGGAAAACCCTGTGGAGCACTTTTACGACACATGGCCTGGAGAGCAACAGGTTTAGGTACCCTCCAGGCCTTTCTTCTGAGGTGCCTCTGGGTGGACTTAAACCTCCAGCCTTTCAGTTAGCAGTGAACGTGTGAATTGTTAGCAACCCCAGGGACTCTGTCCAAGGTGCTCCAAAATAAGGAAGCCAGTGAGTCTGACTATCCATTATCATTATGAGACCCACGTTTCCCCAACCTCAAAACAAGACACCTGATCGGCAAGTACCCATGTATAGAAGGAGACAACGGAATGGAATATTCGAAATTATGACTGGCACCAAAAATCTGGGCTATTTGGATGCCTTAATTATAGCATTGATCTCAATTTAACTGACATCAGGTTTGTGTCTGTCCACAGATGGAGTGAGGAATAAGGGAACGGGGTAGGTGCATTTCAGGGGATGCTGGATATCTTTGATGGCCTTGGTCTTTTAATCAGACACCACTCTAGAATCTTTGTTTTTTTTTATTTTCTTCCTTAATAAAAATTTGGGAATTTATAACTCTGTAGCAAAGCAAATAGAAGTGAGGCTTAGTCTTCACAGCATCCATGGCCGATTAAGTGCACTCATGACAGTTGTTTTTGTGTTTCTGACCCCTGCCACGTCCCTCCCTCTGGGGAGTAGGGCTGTGTGAGTGTCTAGCTTCCTCACTTGCAAGAGAAGTTCGTTGAGAAGAGGAAAGGAGTCTTATTTATCTTCTTTTCTTTATCCCCTCTAATGCCCAGCACAGTCCTAAGAATGAGACAGGGCTTAACTAGGGCTTGTTGAATTGAATTAGTGAGCAGGCAGACTTGCAAAGGGAAATAAACAAATGAGACCCCAGCCCCATACGATTCAGCGCCGTTCACCGGTGTCACTTGGAGACGCACTCCCTCTCTCCCTCTGATGGATGGGGAAGGGAGCTCACAGACACGGGGAGAGAATGACGTGACAGGCACTGCGCTTTGCACGCATTGTCTCACTGACCCCCTGTGCCCAACCCTGACCCTACATCCCCATGAGGGAGCTGCTGTCACCACGGAGTCACAGATGAGGGAGCCAGCAAGGGAGTGCAGAGCTGGGATTGTCTGTCCCGAGTGTGTGCTTTTCCCAGTGCTGCTGTGACTGCTCTCCTCCCTGCCCCCTTGTGTTCTGGAAGCAGGCTGCAACCCCCTGATCCCTTGATCCGGTGAAAGCCGTGGCTGTGGACACAGCAACCAATGTAACCTGTCATTGCATCCACCTCCTTACTGGTCCCACATTCCTGAAAGGTTGCGGTGTAGACACTGACCCAGAGTCTTTCTGCCATCAAGGTCTCTGTCACTGGAGACATTCTGGTTACAGGGGGAGTCTGGTTTCTTTAGCTTTCTCTCTGAGTGCAGCATTTGACACATGCTCCCATAGTATGAGCTCAAATCCTGTTTGCTGAAATGATGAAGGAAGGAAGGCTGGATTGAAAGAACGGCTGGATCGTCCTGGCTCAAATCATTTCTCAGTTGGGACAGTGGAGCCCCAGCCTGTGAAGGCCTAACCTCAAAGCCACCCTAAAGCCTACAAGAAAAAAGAGGAAAAAAGGAAAAACCCCAGCACCCCTTCCCTTCCTGTCCCCATCTCTCAGTCTCTCACACGCACGCACACCCATTTACATTCCCTGGGAACAAATGGTTACCCTGTGTGCTAGCCCTTTGGTATTCAAAGTGTGGTCCCTGGACCAGCGTGGCAGCAGCATTGCTTGGGAACCTGCAGAATCTCAATCCTGCGCCCCACCTAGATTTACCGAATCAGAATTTGCATTTCGCAAGATCTTCAGGAAATGTGTGTGCAATTAACGGTTAGGGAGTGCCAGGCTAGATGACAAGACTGCTGGAAACTTGTCTATTCCTTTAAGAAGTAGGCAGATTTCTTACACATTGTGAGGAAGGCATTGGAGAAGGTTTTAAGGCAAGGACTTCAGGAATGTCAAGAGGAAACATCTTGGGAGGAGGCTAATAGTGATTATTATTCTCAGAACAGCTCACGTTTATTGAGCATTTACTACGTGTAAGGCACTCAGCATTCGTGATCTCACTTCATCTGCACAACACTCTGCAAGGGAGGCACCATCATCATTTGCATTTCAGAGATGACATAACTCAGGCTCAAGAAGCAGTTTGCCAAGACCACACAGTGAGGTTTGCCTTCTGACTTCCCTTTGTTCTATGACCTTGGCCAGACTGCTTTGATCTCCAGGCCAGGCTGCTCCTCACCTTCACACCAGAGAGAACAATGCCCAGAGCCTCCGAGGAAGCAGGGAGGGAGAGGAATAGCAAACACACAAGTCTGCAAAATCCTTTGGAGCCCAGATGTCTTCTTTCCAATGCAATAGAATCATTTAACTGATAAACACGGGGAAGCAATGTCAAGATGGCAATAAACTGCCCTGCTGTCAGGCGAGGCCTCTGTGTAGTGTTCAAAAGAAACTAATTACAGGAATTTTTCTTTAAAGTATATTTGACACAGACATTTCCACATCGGCCTAGGAAGCCAATCCAGTTTGAAAACTTTGTGTGAAGCTTGAAGTATTAACGCATGCGTGAAATGGGATATTACATATTTGTCTTAGAACATTTTGGGGGTGGGGGAGAATTAAATATATCTCTTGGGTATTTGACCAGGGATTGGGGTGGGGGGAGGGGTGGATAAAACCAGAGAAGACTGTAGTGTGTGTGTGTGATTGTCCTTGTAAAACATGCATTATAAAGCTTGACACTTTATCAGAACTCCAGCGTTCAGACGACTGAGACAAATTTTACAGAGAATTTTTCACAGCTACTACATAAAACATGATCCCCTCTGTGTCCCTCTTTAAACAGCTTTGTTAAATAGTCGAACGACATCTCCCTGACTACTCTGAATGTGTTAAGGAATCATATTTATATAGGGAATTTCACATGATGATCTCGAACCACTTGGAAAGTATCTATCAGTTTGGCCTCTCAGCAGCCTTGTGGGAGTTGCGTGAACACTCCCCTCTGATTTCTTTTGCCTTGGGGCTGTGACAGTGGCTTCATGAAAAGTAGACTTGGCAGAACCAGCGTCCCAGCTCGGGCCTTCCAGGAGAGCTGGCACAGGGCCGCCCTCCTGACTCCTGTGCCAGGTTGCTGGGATTCAAGGGATTGGGCCTGCGGATGGGCTGGTGTGAACCCTGCTGTCACTCACACTCTCCACTCAAGCGCACACCCAGCTGATGGTGCAAACTCCAACCAGGAAAGGAGCTGGCATCTAAATCATGATGTAACACTCCGTGCAGCTCTTACTTACTACTAATTATGTGACGGGTACACTTGACGTGGGGTAGCCCAGGGAACCATTACGAGTCTTTGAGGTGCTTCTAGTGTTACTCCCATTGGATTGATGAGAACATTGAGGCATAGGGAGGTTAGTTGACAATCAAGTTCCACAGTCAGGAAGACAGAATCAAACCCAGGTTTCTGTGGTTGAGGTCCACGTGCGTATCCACTATGATGATAGCTCAAAGGACACCACATTCAAAGTTCCAGCTTTATACAGGGGGAAAACGGGGCATGCAACATTTTATATGCGTGGCTCAGTGGTTAAGTACTCAGCTGATAACCGAAGGGTTGTCAGTTTGAGCCCACCAGCTGCTCTGCAGGAGAAAGATGTGGCAGTCTGCTTCAGTAAAGATTACAGCTTTGGAAACCCTACGGGGCAGTTATAGTCTGTTGTGTAGGGTTGCTATGAGTCAAAATCGACTTGATGGCTATGGGTTTGGTTTGGTTTTATATACATACATGTATTCATATGTGTGGAGCCCCTGGGTGGTACAGACGGTTAACACACTTGGCTGCTAACCAACAAGTTGGAAGCTTGAGTCCACCCAGATGTACCTCGAAAGAAAAGTCTGGCAATCTACTTCTGAAAATCTTGTGGAGCACCGTTCTACTCTGACACACATGGGATTGCCATGAGTCAGGGTCACCTCAGTGGCAACTGGTTGGCTTTATTCACATGTGTATTTCATAAATGCCTCCAGTTTTGCTCCGTTTAACTCAATCCTTCAACACTGGAGCTGAAATAATTTTCTTTTTTTTTCCCCCTTAAAATAATCTGCATTTAAATATGCAAAGCAACCAGTATGGTCCCTTTTCCTTTTACAGTCCACACACACATGCCCACACTCTCTAATTTCATGAGTCAGAATATACCTTGAAATTGTGCTCCAAGGGGAATCCTGAGAACATAGATTGGGCAGGATTATTGCAGTCATCTGTTTAAACATGCTTAGCCATGCCAGCCAAAACCACTGAAATGCGTAAGGGAGGGAAGTACAACGGCCTATTAGGTAGTGTGGAATGAACACAGTGGTGGATGGACAGCAGAGTGGTAAGCTGGCAGGGCTGAGGAAACCGAGACTGAGAAAAAAAACCACCCACAGCCCCAGAGCCACCATGTACGGCTGTGCAGGCTGTGTACTGAAGACCTGCAGGGGGCGTTATTCTTACCGGCCACCTGGGAATGGCAGCCCTGGAGAGTGCACTGCACAACCAGTGTGACCGTAGGCAGGAGTCTGACAAGCACCATTTACTGAACTCTAATAAGAGTAGTAGTGCCTGGCTGCTAACCAAAATGTTGGAAGTTCAAGCTGACTCAGAGGTGCCTAAGAAGAAAGACCTGGAGATCTCCTTCCAAAAACTCAGCCACGGAAAACCCTAGGGGGCACAGTTCTACTCTGAAACACATGGAGTCACCATGAGTCGGGATCAACTAGATGGCCACTGGTTTTAAAAAAAAGTAGAAGTCTATGTTGTAGGAAAGTGGAGAAACAGGGTCAAATAGTAACTGGCTTGGGGTCAGGGTATCACGGAGGGAATTTGAAGCTGGGCCTCGTTGGTAAGTAGAATTTCAACAGGTGGAAAATAGGGACAGGGAATGCATAGGTGACTTACCCTTATTCCTCCTTGAATACTCAGCTCACACCTGACCTGTCATGGGACAGCTTTTGTTGACATAGATGCCCCTCCCTTTTCCTCCTGTGGGACCAGGCTGACCTCTTCCTAACCCTAGCACACCCTTCTGACGCTGTTCATTCCCAAGTCCACCGACTTTCATGGCGCCCCCTCTCCACGCCTCCACTACACCACGAGCTTCTCGAAAGCAGGGACTTAGCCTTTCAGTCTGGTACCCAGCGCTTAGCGCTGATGCTGGCCCACAGCAGGTCCTGGCACACGATAGGTGTCGAATGAATGGAGTAACAAATGCATGAGCGAGCAAAGCTGGTGTGGTCAGGATACTAATGGAGGCAGGTGACCAGTTTACTGCTGAGAGATGCCAAGGGCACAAGGAGGGTGGTGCGCCAGCCGAGAACAGGCAGCGCTTGAGGACTCTGCTTGGCAGTGCGGAGAGCCAAGAGGGATCCAAGTGATGTTAGCCACACAGGGGTGTGGAACCTGGGCCTCTGCTCACAAACCTGACGCACAGCCTGGGGCTCCGAGCCAGGTGACAAGCTCCTGCCCGGCGCCCCCAGGCCTCATTTGAAGGTTGATGATCTTTTAACAGTATTTGTTCCCCCTCAGGGTCGGGATTCAGCATGTACCTCTCTCCAGCAGGGAAGAGAAGCAGCTGGGAGACAAACAGCTTTTATTAGATCAAAAAAGTAATATGTGAAGCAGAGCCAATGCTTCTGGGCATTGAGACCCAGTGATGTTTGATGATTGACTAGCAGACACAAAGCAGCAGTCCTCCAGGCGCAAAGGCAGGGACTTCCTTGCTCTCCCCCGCCCTGTTTGGAGTTGGCGTCTAGAAAGGCCCTGACACTGGCCCTCCCCCTACACTGTGGGAAATCAGGCCTTCCTTTACCTAAATCCCACGTACCTAAATCCTATCCACCCTAGATCTGGGAGGTGTAGACTGTGGGAAAAGCAGGAGTTTGGAGGAAGACAAACCTTTGCTCAAATTCTGCCTTGCCACAACATAGCTGTGCAGCCAAGGGTGAGTCACTTAACCTCTCTGAGCTTCAGTTTCCTCACCTGTCAAGAAGGGATAATGAGCCCTTTCCTCAGAGTTATTAGGAAGATTCAGGGGGATACCTTCCAGAGGTCAAATGCCTGGCACATAGTAGGTTCTTAATAAATGAACCAAAAACCAGACCAGTTGCTATCAAGTGGATTCTGACTTATGGCCACCCGACGTGTGTCAGAGTAGAACTGTGCTCCATAGGGTTTTCAATGGCTGTGATCTTTTGGAAGAAGATCACCAGGGCTTTCTTCTGAGGTACCTCTGGGCTGATTCGATCCACTAACCTTTTGGTGAGTCCCAATCACTTAACTGTTTGCACCACCCAAGGACTCTGCAATAAATTACAGCTGTTATAAATGGTTAACAGCCTCTCATCTAGTCTCACATAGCTTAGGGCTCAATGTCTCTGCTGCCTGGGGGTCCCTCTGCATCCCCTCTCTGTATGGCACCCACCCTCTTCCTCATGCATTCTTCCAGGCCTAACCAGAGGGCTGCCTGCTCCAGGAGCCCTGATCCACCTCCCTCTGTAAGATGGGGTTCCTTCTTAGGTCTGAACGGTCCAGTCTCTCTCTTCCAGCCCTAATCACCTACTTGGAGATCCCTAGAATAACGTCATAGTGGCTGAGAACACAAGCTCTGGAGTCAGATGGACTCTTTGATCTCTCTGTGCCTCAGTTTCCTCATCTAAACCTGGTAGAGTATGAAGGCCTTAGATCTGTGCTCTCGGGCATGCAGGAGGCAAACAGCCACGTGCCCTGGAATATGTGGACGCCAAGACGTCGCGAGTGCCCTTCTTTCCCCAAGGCTCAGAGAAGTGAAGAGACTGGGTGGGGCCACGGGGTCAGCAAGAATCGGGGTTGGGGCTGGGTCTGCTGGGCAAGCCTCTTGCCACCCCCGACCCTACCCCCAGGTTCTCGGAGGGACAGGAACAGGCCAGCAGGATGAGATGCAGGATTTGCCAATCACCTCCTTGCCTTAGCTTCCCCCCTTGGCTTTTCACACGGCCCCTGGGCCTCTCCCCGAGAAAGGCGGATTTTCGAGCTCAAAGGCCCCATGGCGGCGTCAGGAGCAGCGGGCTCCCAGCTGCCTCTGCGTTATCTGGCTGCTTTCTTGCTCCTAGCTCCCATCTCAGTGAAACCCTCCAGATGCTCTCTATCCTCTTTCCCGGCACTATCGCTCTGGCCCTTATCTTGCTCCATGGAAGGCTGGATGCTCCCGAGTCCCGCTCCCCAGTCAAAACAGACGACTCTTTATAAAGAGCATAATCCTTGTGTTAATCCAGAGCTCCTCTCCGAGGGCCCGGAGCTCAGGTTGGGCGTTATCTTTGCCCTCCTCACCATGGTCCCCTGGGGAGGACAAGGGTAGGAGCTGTCTCATTTGTGAAACGGGGAAACTGAGGCCAAGAGGCAGCTGGGGTCACCTCCTCTGCCTGGTGCCCAAGCTCTCCTTAGACCTCCCCTTGCCCAGGCCCCATGTGCCTGCCTAGCTGCCCTCCACTGGTCCCTGCTTCAGCCCTGCAGCCTCTTCCCCCTTGACAGCTTCAATCCTCCAGCCCACAGTCTTAATTCCTCCCACTGGGCTTCCAGAACACAGTGGTTGCCTTGCCCGGCTTTTGCCCTGCCTCCAGGCAAACTTTGAATCTGTTTCCCTTCCTTGTTTGCTCAGCCTCCACAGGCCTGGGAATCTCTCTTTTGCTGACCCACCTGACTCTAGTAACCTTGGAATGGGAGGATCCCACCCATTGTGCGGTGGGCTTCTTAATACTTTAGACTGGGTTCTTAACCTGGGCAGAGGGGGTGTGCTTCTGGGAACTTCTGAAGTTAGAGGTCAATGTGTCGGTGCATGTACACATGGATATGTTTCAAAGAGAAGAGTCTCAAAGGGTCTGTTACCGCAAAAAGTTTGTAAGTGTTTACAGCAGCCTGTGAGTGATGGAGGTCCCCTAGGCCCACTAAAGAGCTGCTTATCAAGTGTGCTGCTGTGGACAAAGGGTTGTTTTATCTTGTCTGGGGCCCCCCTGGCCTCTGGGTAGGGTGTCTTTGTTTGGCCATTCCGTCTCTTAGACTCTAGCTCCCGCCCCAACCGATCTCCAGCCCCTGTTTCAGACACATGTCATATGCGTTACTCAGCAACTGGAAAAAGGCACACGGGCTGGCTTTTCTCTGGTGAAGCTGAACTTTTCCTCTTCCAAGTGCCCTGGCACGGACCCATTTCTGGGTCTTGGTCTCTCATCTTACACCAGTGCTACTCAAAGCGTGGTCCATGAATTAATCGGTACATTGAGTTGCACGGTCCTAGGCTTTATCCAAGCAGTTTCCTTTGTTTCCCCCAACTGCCCTTTCCCCCCCGTGTCCGCGTATTGGAATCCTGTCCATCCTTCAAGGCCCAGATCCAATGCCACCTCTTTCATGAAGTCTTACTGAATGGCAGCTGTCTTCTCCTGACTACCTTAAAAACCAATCGCTACTGAGTCAGGTCTGACTCATGGCAGCCACACATGTGTCAGAGTAGAATTGTGCTCCACAGGGTTTTCAGTGGCTGGTTTTTTGGAAATAGATTGCCAGACCTTTCTTCTGAGGTGACTCTGGGTGGACTTGAACCTCCAACCTTTTGATTAGCAGCCAAGTGTGTTAACCGTTTGTACCACCCACGGACTCCTCTGATTATCCCTGTTGTTGTTGTTGCCATTGAGTCAATTCCGACTCATGGCAACCTCATGTGTTACAGAGTAGATCTGCTCCATGGGGTTTTCTTGGCTGTAATCTTAGCAGAAGCAGATTGCCAGGCCTATGGTATCTCTGGGTGGGTTTGAACCACCAACCTTTAGGTTAGCGGTCCATTGCAAACTGTTTGTGCCACCTAGCACTTGCTTATTCCTTTCTCTATAGAGCTTTCCAGACTTACCATGTGTTAGAGGTGGATACTCCCTGCACCCAGCAGCTCTTGGTACATGGGAGAGGTTCAGGAAATGCTTGGTCACTCCCGGTGAGGAAGAACCCATTCTTACATTCTGTTGTTCCTTTCTTCAACACATGTGTGCCAGGCATTGTGCTGGGGACAAAACAGTAAAAGGGACAGAACTGTTGTCCTTAAAGGGCTCCCAATCCAGTGAGGAGAAGAGACATGCGAACAGGCAAAGGCCACGGGGTGAGTGGTGATTGCTACACTAGAGGAGCTGGAGGGCATTCTGAGAGCACCTAAAACCCTGTTGCCATACAGTGGATTCCGACTCATAGTGACCCTACAGGACAGAGCAGAACTGCCCCAGAGGGCTTCCGAGGCTGTAGATCTTTACAGAAGCAGACTGCCACATCTTTCTCCCACAGAGCAGCTGCTGGGTTCGAACCACGTACCTTTCAGTTAGCAGCCAAGTGCTTAACCACTGTGCCATCAGGGCTTCTTACCTAGAAGGGCACTTCCTGCACATAGTGGGTATCAAGAGAGACTTACGAAGAAAGGGGCATCCATGATGAGACTGCAAGTGGAGTTAGCCAGGGCAGTTAAGGCGGGACGAGTGTTCTGGGCAACAGGGAGGGGCAGGTGTGAAGCTTGAGGACGTGGCATGTTTCCTAATTCAGTGTATTTCAACCTGGTGGAAGAAAAGGCTGTGAGAAAAGACGAGGTAAGACATGAGACTGGACAACAGGCAATACCAAGTCCTGTGCAATTCATCTTAAAGAGCTTGGACTTCATCATAACGGCAGACAAAGGGGAACTGTTTCAGTTATTCTCTCTGTGTAACAAATTCCCCCAAAACGGAGTGGTATAAAATAACCATTTATTATGCGCACAGATTCTGTGGGTCAGGAGTTGGGTCAGGGCACAGCGGGGATGGTGTTTTTCTGCTCCACGATGTCTGGGGCCTCAGCTGGAAAACTCAAGGCAGGGGGCTGGGATCTGTCTGGTCTTTGATTCTGGCTATCAGCTGGGTGCCTCACTTCCTTTCCACATTGGCTGGTTACCTAAAATACCTGGCAGGGTGGACTTGAGTCTGGGCCTTGGTCCTTTGGCATGGCCTTGAGTCTAACTGCGTCTAGGACTCCCCTACTGTATGTCCTTGTCTGTCCTGTAAATGGTGGCTAATAGTCATCTCCCCTGGGAAGCCCTCCTTGATTTCTCTGAGTAGGGCTGACCACTCCCACCCTGTGCCTGGAACCTTCTCTCCCACTAGCCTGGGACCTCCTCGAGGGCAGGGATAACATCTTATTCATGTCTGATTCTCCACTGCCTGGTATACAGAAGATGCTTGATAAATATTTGTTGAATTGCAAACATGAGAAGGTGGGGCTAGTCACTTCCTGGCAGGGTAGGAGTGGTATTGGTTCTTTGGCTTATCTTTGTTGAATCTGCCCTTTCAATGCTACATTCTACCTGCCGCCTTTCTAAGTTCATTTGGGTCAAACATTCATACTTATTATGCAGCCTCATTCCTTACTAAGTGCTTCCACTCCTGCCCCCTTCAACTTATTCCCCACAAAGCAGTCAGAGTAAGCTATATCAGAGTTAAAGCAGATCATATCCTTTCCCAGCTCAGAAACTTCCAGGGGCTTCCCATGACAAGTAAAAGCCACCTCCTTACCACAGTCTACATCTCCAAGGCCCTCCATAATCTCCCTCTGCTTCTTCCTCTAGCCTCGTTTGCTACCCACAGCCTCCACATTCCAGCTGCACAAGCCTCCTTTCTGCCTGAACATGCCAAGCTCCTTCCTGCCTCAGGGCCTCTCACATGCTGTTCTCTCTGTCTGTAACACTCTTCCTTCATCTCAGTGCTTGCCTGCTCCTCCTTATCACTGAGATCTCAGCCCAAATAACATTTCCCCAGACTTACCCTGCACCCCGAGCTTAAGTGGTGTCCCTTTCTCTACCAGGACCTTTTTCTTTTTGTCATAGCTGTTATTATCTGCAACAACCTAGTTTCTGTATGTGTTTATCTTGACATTGTCGGCCTCCTTTAGCAGGATGCAAGCTTGTACCAGGCATCGTGCTTGCTCATTGCTACATTCAGCATTCAGAACAAGGCCTGACACGTAAATGTTTGTTGCATGAATGAAGACCCACTGTACAGATGGGAAAAGCTAGGCACAAGCAGCCTACTGGCTGAGGTGTCTGTGGCTCTGGGTCTCCAACCATGCTCGCTTCTTCCTTGGCTGGGGCTCCCTTCTTTCCCTTCCCACTCACCCCCTGCTGTTCTGCGCCACCCCAGGAGCACCCTCCTCTTCTCTGCAGCCTGGGTTGGAAAGGGTTGACAGAGCTGGAGAATGTAAGTGGCCAGCCACAGAAGTGTTCCAAGCAGTGAGAGAGCTCCCTGTCCAGGGGGAGAATTAAACTCCCGGCTTCAGGGGGAAGTGAGAAACAGGCAGTTGTCTCAGCCAGCGCGGAGTGGGAGGGAGGCTCCTCTCCTGGGGTAACTGATGATCAGGTGCAGAACTACAGATTATGCTCCGTGCAGGAGCTCCAGGGCTGCGTGTGCAGAGCATCTGGGCCCTGGGAGGAAAAGAACTCACTAAGGAGTGGTTGGCTGGCTGGCTCGCTTGCTCCCACCCTGGGATTTATAGTGCTGCCCGTGAGCGGGAGTCTCTGGCAGAGATATATTGGCCTGCTTATCAGCCAGGAGTGGGCCTTCCCGATGAAGGTGAGCAGCTACTGTTGCAGCCACTGTGCAGAGGCAGTGGGAGATCTACAGCCCTCTCTCCTGGCGGGCATTTCTCTACCTTCCTGTCCGATAGGGCCGACAGCCACTTAGCTGAGAAAGAAAGGCCTCGACCCGCTTGGTGCCTGTGCAATAATAATGCTTGGCAGCTAAGAAGGACGACACTACCCAGTTCTCTCCTGCCAAACTCCTGGGAGGGCAGCTGGTTGTCCACAGTGGGGCTCTGAGTGGCTGGATGTTACCAAGCATTAACTGTGCCTGCGTCCTCCCCTCTCCCAACAGCGTATCGTGGGGTGGGCCAGACACAGAACCCCACTGCTCAACAGGTGTTGAGGGCCCCTTGTAAGTACCAGGCATGGTGCTGCACACTCATCTCCCTGAATGCCCTCAGCAGTCTGGAGAAGTGAGGACTGTCAGCTCTTTTACAGATGTGGAAACTGAGGCTTGGAGAGGAGGAAGGGAATCCACTTACTGAGCTCCCACCATGGGCATCATGTTTGGTAAAGTAGAGAGCCAACGGAAATGAGGTGAAAACCCTCAATGAGCAGGGCTGACACAATAGTTGCAACACTGGACGCCGACAGCAACCACCGTGAAGACAGCACAGGACCGGCCACATTTTCTTCTCCTGTACGTAAGGCCTCCATGAGTCACAGCCAACTCGGCAGCAACTTACAACATTATGTGCGCGATGTTCATTATTTAATGTTTACAACAACCCTAAGAGGTGAGCAACGTTAGTGCCTCTTAGAGATTAGGAGCCCGTGCCTCCATGTGGGGATGGTAAGGAGAAGGGAGGACAGGACGGGTCTTTCAGGAACCTCTTCTGTGCATCAGGCACGCTGTTACCGTCTTTGCAAGTGTCTTCTCATCCAGCAAGTCTAGGAGCGAGGTAGGCACCGTTGTCCCAATGTGACTGATGAACACTAGGGCCAGGCAGATTGGCTCACAGTGAGGACCGGGCAGAGCCGAAGCCCACCACTGTCTGCATCTCACCACCAGAACCAAAAAAGCCAACCCCCTTGCTGTTGAATCAATTCCAGCTCACAGCGACCCCATGTGTTACAGAGTAGAACTGGTCCATAGGGTTTTCTTGGCTGTCATCTTTACAGAAGCCGGTTGCCAGACCTTTCTTCTGCAGTGCCACTGAATGGGTTTGAGCTGCCGGCCTTTCAGTTAGTAGTCAAGGGCAAACCGTTTGTGCCACCCAGAGACTTTTCTTAGGAACACACTGGAGTCAATTTCTGGTTTAATGTCAGAGATTGGTTGGGGAGTGATGGTCTTTATTTGCAAAAGATCAGGGACCTAGTACCCCTTTCCCTACCTGTCGTTGTCTCCTCCTGCTCGCACCTCCGCTAGCTTTGTCGAGACCCTGTGCCCCCTGCCTTCCCTGGCCAGAGGCTGGAGAGGACTCTTTGGGCCAGTCAACCACAGCACCTTGGAGGCGATTTCCCCTCCCCTGAGAGACTCTCCTTCCCAGTTGGAGCTTGCCTGACTGTTTCCTCCCTCCCACAAGGCCATGCCAGCCCTCGGAGACTTAGAGTAAAGGTGCTTTGATCACAGAAGCCCCAAGGAGCCGAAGCGAGTGGGGAAGAGAGAGAGCGAGCATGTCTGCAAGAAATTTGCATCCAAAGCCAGGTCAGAGATTTCCGTTTGGCTTCTGCTATGTGGGGACTTGTACTTGTCAGGCGGCAGTGACCAAGCAGATAAAGACAAGAGAGGCAAGGAGCAGGCCTGTCATCAGGAGAGGTAATTAGGCCGCTGGGTAGGTCTCCCACACTCTGGTTGTCACTCCTCTGACACAGCTGTCACCTTTCGGGTGGAGAATCAAACCTTCCCTTTACACTTGTCACCCAGGCAAGGCTCCTGTCCCTCCACTGGCTAGAATCACAGAGCACCAGAGCTACAAGCGCCCTAAGAGAGCATCGTGTCTGCCCCCCGCATTGTTACTTATAGGGAAAATGAGGCCTGGGAGGGGAGTGGCTTCTCCAAATCACACTGTTTACCAGTAGCAGAGCTGAGAGTAGGATCTGGGAGCCCTAGCTTCCTGGGCAGTGATCTCTCCAGGACCGCAGAAGAAGCACAGAGAAGTAGTTCACAGAACTAGTTTAGAGCTAGACAGCCTCAGTTCACATTTGAACCCATACCTGCTTGCTGTGTGACCCAGGGCAAGTGTCTCAACCTCTCTGTTTTCTCATTGGACACATGCAGATTAGGACAGCTGTGAGGCCTAAGTGAGATGTGCAGCTAGTAAGAGTTCAACAATGCTTACTGTTATTATTACTGGCATTGATGTTGGGTGTCATGCTCCAGGCAGAGCAGAGAGGGGGAGGTGGTGCTAGATGGGTGGAAGGGAAGAGGTAGAGGCAGAGAGCTCTGTTTTAAGGACCTGGAGTCAGTGGTGCTGAGAGGAACTGAAGGAACTGTTGCTGAGCTCTTAGGAGGGCCAAGTACTTGACACAGATTATCTCATTTAATCTTCCTAACAACTCTAGGGGCTAAATGGAATTATCCCCATTTTATAGATGAAATAAGGAAAGGTTCAGAAAGGTTAAGCAACTTATCATGTTACCCAGCTGGGGAGATGTAGAGCAGGATTTGAACCCTGGTCTCCTTGGCTCTTTCTACTCTGCCAGTGGCGCCCAAGACTGGCCTTACTTCCTAGGGGCACCTGTGTTTGCAGGGCATGAGGTGGGCAGCTGACTCAGCTTAGAACCTTCTGAGAGTCTGAACACCACCTCTACTCTGGCCCGGGTGGGGTCCCCATCTCTGGGCTCCCTGCTGGGTGAAGCTGTGCCCAGCTTCACCCAACAGAGGGAGCCAGTGCCCAGGTTCTTCGGCTGCCAGTGCTGCCCATTTCATTCTCCCTTGTTTCTATGGAAACAGGTGGGGTTGATATGCCCCAGGCTGGTCCCCTTGCACCTGCTGGCACCGTGGATGTTCTTGACTTAAGTTAGCTCTGTGGTTTTGACTTAGAAATAACACAAAATAAAAGTTTCATAGCAAATTAATTTTTCTGGTGCTCTGTGCCCTGTTTCATGACAAAATAACTCTATTTAGTTTACAAGCAGAGTTTTTCTCTGTGGGTGTTGTAGTCCTGGGTCCCCCCACATGCTCTGTTTATCACCTCATCCCCTCCTTTTCCTGCCTCCCCCGTTGAACTGATTCACGGCCTCAGAGGAGGGGTCCGAAACCGCGGATGCCCCGCCATATGTGACTGTGAGGAAAATGAGGCCCCCAGAGGGGAGGTCCTGGGCCAAGTTCACACAGGTGGTGGTGGCTGACACCTAGAGGTGGGACTGGATCCCAGGCTCTTTCCCACATGGGGATCACAGCTAATGGCAGGACATGGAGCTGGGCAACTGGCTCAGCCAAGTTTGTCAAAGAGTGAACAGAGGCCTGAGGGTGCACCCCAGAGCTGAATATCAGGCCTGCAATGCCCCAGTCCCCCTTCCCTGATGTCAGGGCCAAGTGGGGGTGCCAGGCTTTTTATCCCTCCACAGACTGTCCTATTTTCCCTCTCTTTTTATTTAAAAAATGTTTTATTTTTAATTTTTTTTATTGTGGTTAAATATGCATGTTGTCAGGAGGGATCAGTCCCTGAAGAAGGACATCATGCTTGGTAAAGAACAGGGTCAGAGCAAAAGAGGAAGACCCTCAACGAGATGGACTGACACAGTGGCTGCAACAATGGGCTCAAGCATAGCAATGATTGTGAGCATGGCGCAGGACCGGGCAGTGTTTCGTTCTGTGGTGCATGGAGTCGCTATGAGTCGGAACCGAGTCTATGGCACCTAACAACAACAACAACAAAATACGCATAACATAAACTTTACCATTTTAACCATTTTTAAGTGTACAAATCAATGGCATGAGGTACATTTACAGTGCTATGCAAACATTACCGCTATCCAGAACATTTTCATCAGCTCAGCAGAAGCTCTGTAAGCGTTAAACAATAACTCCCTATCCCCCTTGCCCTCCATCTCTGGTAACCTCTAATCTACTTTCTGTCCCTTCACACTATCTTTCTGTGATCCACGCTCTCGCCCCTTTTGTTCTCAAAGCTAACGTTTATTGGGAAGAGAAAGTAACTGAGTCAGGATCTGAACCCAGTCAGATCCAGATCCTGTATCCCACGCGCCCAAATATTCCTATACAGCCCTTTGAGGCCATCTTTGAGGTTTTTGGTAACCTGACTGTAGAAAATGACTGAGGTCATGGGATTGCACCCTCTGATAGAGTATTAATTCCCTAGGTGGTGCAAATGGTTTGCACTGTCTAATAACCTGAAGGTTGGCGATTTGAACCCACCCAAGGGCTCAGCGGAAGAAAGGCCTGGCAATCTGATTCCATAAAGATTACGGCCATGAAAACTCTATGGAGTAGTTCTATTCTGTAACACGTGGGATCTTCATGAGTCGGAATCAACTTTACAGCAACGGGTTTGTTTTTTGTTTTATGAAGTATTAGCACATTTTAAAAACTGATGGGGTGGCTGGAAGATAAGAGCAGCCCAAGTAACATGATTTCCCCGGAGTCCTGGAGGCCCCAGGGGTGGTCTTGGGCCCCATATCCATCTGGCTGCACTCTTCCATCCCACCCCACTCAGGATGCTAAGGCTATTAGGTGAGGGGTTTTAAAGTCATGTTGCTCCAAGTGTGGTCCTGGACCAGCAGCACGGCATCACGGGAGCTTGTTAGAAATGCAGACACTCAGGCCCCACCCCAGACCTACTGAATCAGAACGCTGGATTAAAAACATCCCCAGGTGATCATAAGCACATGTCAGCATTTGAGATGCGCATTTTAAATCACATTTAATCTTTAGCCGTCCTCATTTTACAGGTGCAAACACTGAAGCACAGAACTGGAAAATGGCTAACCTAGGTAATGCTGTGATGGAGTTATAGGGCCAAGACTCAAACCCTGATCTTTCTAATGCCAAAGGACTTTGGAGGGTACGTAGGATTTCAACAGGACCAGGTAAGGGAGAAGACGTTTCAGAAGAATGGACTGCTTGAGCAAAGGCATGGCGATATGGATGGCAAGGGCAGGGGAGGTGTTGGCAATGGGTGAGCCTGGTAAATGATTGGAGTTCCTTAGAAAGGGGCCTCGACTCTCATCTAGGGGGCAGTGGAGAGTATTGAAAATCTAGGAGCAGAGAGTGGTTGCTAAGTCTATCCATGACCGACGCAAAAGGTCCTGCATTTCAGGAGAAGCCCTTAGGACAGGATAAAGGCGCTGGGGGGCCTTGGAGCTAAGGTATATCCATAGAGCCTTCTCTAAGGGCCCTGGCTACATTTCCACTCTCCCTCATACCTGCCTGCTGGGCTAAAGTCTCCAGCCCACAGTGGGGCTGAGGAACAGGGGGCTTGGACCACAAGGAGTCAGGTACGGAAAATGGGGTCAGTCCCGGGCTGGGAGGTGGGGTCAGGTGCCCAGAGTTATCCCTTCTCCAGCTGAAACACCTGCAATGTATTCATCTGGGCCTGAGGACTTGACCTCCAGTCCCCGTGTCACCATGAGCCCCCTCTCTGGATATACTCCTGTGTGTGTGTCCCTGCTCTGTCCATGGTGTGGGGCTCAGAATGGACCATCACAGAATGGACCATTGCCATGGATTCTGCCTGACTGGAGCAGATCAGACTGTCTGCCCCATCCCTGGGTGTGGGTGCCCTACGTCTAGTAATGCAATCCAACAATAGCATTTTCAGTAATGAGGTCCCCGTAGGGGGTATTGGCATCAAGAAGCGTGGTAGGAGCAGTGAGCTCAAAAGCGGGAGACTGAGGCTCTGCCTGTCTCCTCCACTCTTGTCCCAAGGTTCAGCTCAGACAGGACCACTTCTGCCTCTGTCACACTCGCCTAATCTCCCCATTTCCACTCCCCAAACATGCTACATCAGGTTGTAATCAGCACCCTCATAGCTACCTAGCTCTTTCAGAACCAGAAGCTCATGTTTTTAGGACAACCTGGTGAGACAGGTAGGACTTATTATCCCCATTTTACAGATAGAAAGATGGAGGCTGATTAAGGTCAAGTGACTTGCCCAAGGTCATACAGTGAGCAAGGTGCAGAAGTGAGTCTAGAATCTAGGTCTCTTTTGAGTTCTTCCACTTTAAAACACAGAGGGCTTTTTATAGCCTGCCTTGGGGCACTTCCTAGAATCTGAGATCTTGCCTGCTGACCTTTTCGTGTCTGATGCTGAGCACTGGGGCAGGCACCTGGTAGGTGTTCAGGAGATGTTTGCTAAACTCTGGTCTGGTTTTACACCTCCCACCCCCCACAGTAGTCTGGAGTTCCCTGAGGCAAAGTGCTTTTAAATCTCTCCTCTCTCGTCTCCTATGTGCCCCCCTACCCCCACCCCCGGCACTGATGAGAATCCAGATGCTCACATAGCATGGCTTCTTGTCTGTCCCTGTCACCAGCCTCCCCCCATCCTCCTCATATGCCTCTTCCTCTGCCCCTCATCTTTTGGGGAGCCTGTGGACACTGGTTAAGAGCTCAGGCTGCTAACCAAAAGGTCGGCAGTTCGAATCTACCAGCCGCTCCTTCCCACTGGAGCAGTTCTACTCTGTCCTATAGGGTCACTATGAGTTGGAATCGAGTCAATGGCAAGGGATTTTGTTTGGTTTTTATTTTATTTTCCATTTTCTTGCTTCTCCCTGTTTCTAGAAGCCCCTTACCCTCTTGCTATGCCTCCTACCCCCTCCCTCCAGGCCTTCCTTCTCCCAAGGTTCCTTTTCCTGACTCAGTGTCCAAGGTGGTGGTGGGTCTCACAATTGGGCCACTCTGAGCTTCTCTGCAGACCCACTGTTCTGTGACCTGCCTGTCTTTCAATATTGGGTCATCTTGGTGGAATGGAAGTAGCCCTGGCTGCAGCCTGGACTCCTAAAACACTGGGTGCCCTTGAATAGCAGGGAAGCCTGTGTACTCTGGAACAAGCCAGCCTATGCTTGAATTCTGAGTTTGCTCCTATTAGCTTCAGACTAAGATAGATTAGGAAGAAAGGCCTGGCTATCTACTTCCAAAATTCAGCCAACGAAAACCCTATGGATCAAAACCGTCCAATCTTGTTGTGCATGGGGCCGACATGAGTTGGGTGTTGACTCGACAGCAGCTAACAACAGCAGGTACATGACCTAGTTCAAGTTACTCCACTTCTCTGTGCCTCAGTATCTGCATTTTAAAATGGAATAATAGTATTTGCTCCACAGGATCTCGAAGGATTCAGTAACACCCAAAAGTGCAGTGAACAGCTGGACAAACATCAGCTATTACTCTTCTCTAGGCCTTGGTTTCCCCAACTATAAAATGAAGGGGTTGCGCTAGTTGCTATCCAAGGCCCCTCTGTCTCTGACATTCCAGAATTCAAGCTTTGGGGAGGCATGCCTTGTGCTTAGATCGCTCCCTTTATGGAATCCTCTGCCCAGAGTCCTGTGCAAGATTCATAAATAAATGGAAAAATAAATAGATAATGCCTTTCATTTGCAGAGTGCTGAATAGTTTTCAAAGTCCTTTCTCATCCATTACTTATCTCAGTTGAGTCTCATGCAGGCCCTGTGAAATAAGCAGCCCAGGGATTATGACCACTGTTTTCAGATGAAGAGAGAGCTGCAGAGAGGCAAAGTGACTTGCTCAAGGTCACACAGTTCTTTGATGAGGAAAGGAGGTGGGCTGAGAAAAGAGGTAAATGAGAAGCAGGAAGAGAAAAGGAAGGCCAGGCGAGGCAGAGAACAGAAATAAAGAATGTGGGAGAGAAAGGAGGTATTTGCAAAAGCCAACCTCAGAGCTTCAAGTTTTACCTCCTGCTTCAGGGTTCATCAAACATCCGACTGCTGGGGAGTTTTCTTCCCTCTACTGAGACTGGGTCAGTGACTAGGGCTCAGTTCTAGGGGATGCCTTTGGCTAGAGTTTAGCAAAATCTTAAGTAGCGTTAATAGAGGTATGACACTCAGAGGAAAGGAGGTGATGATCCTCTCTGTGCTGGAGCCTGGTGTGCAGTCCTAGTCACTGTATTTTGAGATGGACTTTGACAAATTGGAGCTGGGTGGTGACGAATCTGAGCCATAGCTACAGTAATCAAAATAGCCTGTTACTGGTATAACAATAGACAAATAGATCAATGGAATAGAATTGGGAGTTCAAAAATAAGCCTGCACATTTGTGGCTAACTGATTTTTGACAAGGGTGCTAAGTCCATTCGATGGGGAAAGAAGGATCTCTTCAATAAGTGGTACTAGGGAATTTGGATTTCCACTTGCAGAAAAATGAAACAGGATCCATGCCTTACACCATGCCCAAAAAGAATCCAAAATGGATTAAGGATCTAAATGTGCAAACTAAAACCATAAAATTCTTAGAAAAAAAAGCAGGGGCAACGCTGTCAAGCCTAGATTTTAAAAATGGATTATCTAATATAGTAACAAAAGCACAAACCACAAAAGTCAAAATAAATAAATGAGACCTCATGAAAATTAGAAACTTTTGTTCATCAAAAGACTTTACCAAAAAAGTGAAAAGACAAGCTACCGACTGGGAGAATATCTTCAGAAACCGTATATCTGACGAGAATCTAATAGCCAAAATATATATAAGACTTCAACAGCTTAATAACAAAAAAGATGAATAACCCAGTCATAAAATGGGTAAAGGACTTGAAGAGACAGTTCACCAAAGAGGACATTCAAATGGCCACCAAACACATAAAAAGATGCTCAGTATCATTAGCCATCAGAGAGATGCTAATCTAAACCACAATGAGATATCATTTCACTCCCACTAGGATGGCTAAGATTAAAAAAACCAGAAAATAACGAATGTTGGTGAGGATAAGGGGAAATTGGAACACTTACCCATTGCTGGTGGGAATGCAAAATGGTATAGCTGTTATGGAAAACAGTATGGCAGTTCCTCATAAACTAAAACTAGAACTACCATGTGACCCAGCAGTTCCACTCCTCGGTATACACCCAAAAGACAATCGCAGCCACTCAGAGAAAGACTTGTACACCAATGTTCATTGCAGCACTGTTCACAACAGCCAAAAGGTGGAAACAGCCTAAATGCCCATCAGCAGATGAATGGATAAACAAAGTGTGCTACATATATACAATGGAATACTGCTCAGCCAGTAGGAGACATGAAGTCTTGATACAGGCTACAGTATGGATGGAGCTTGAAGACATTATGTCAAGTAAATAAGCCAATCACAAAAGGACAAATACTGTATAACCTCACTTATATGAAAAGACTAGAAAAAGGCAAATGTATAGAGAACAAAGTTTATTAGTGGTTACCAGAGGTGGGAGGAAGAGGGAAAGGTGGAGTTAACAGTGATGGAAATATCGTGTTGATTAAGGGTAGGGTTGCACAGCTGATTATTGTAATCGCTGCCAATAAGTTGTACATCTATAAAAAGTTGAATTGGAAAAAGTTGTGTGATAGGAGTCCTGGTTGCACAGTGGTTAGAGTCCTTGGCTGCTAAACTGAAAGGTGGCGATTTGACCACACTAGCCACTCCATGGGAGAAAGATATGGGGCCGTCTGAATCCATAAAGATTACAGCCTTGGAAACCCTATGGGGCTGTTTTATTCTGTTCCATAGGGTTGCTGTGCATGGGAATCGACTTGACGGCAATGGGTTTGGTTTGGGTTTTGGTGTGGTAGATATACTCACAACAACAACAACAGCAAAAGAGTAGCTGCTGAGGCTGCTTATGTACAACCAAAAACCTCATGGAATTTGGTTTGTTGGTTTGGAGGTTTAGGGTCATAGTTTCACGGGACATCCCAGTTAACTGGCCTAATGATGTGTTTAGTGATTCTGTTCTACCTCTTAGTTCCATGTGTAGTGCCTGGGCTCTTAAAGCTTGCAAGCGGCCATCCAAGGCACAATAATTGGTCTCTATTTGCCTGGAGGAAGAGGAAGAAGAAGAGCCAGGAATCAGAGGAGGGTATGGAATGTCTGGCTAATTGCTTCCATGAACAACTGCCTCCTTTGCCATGAGACCAGAAGAACTGGATGGTGCCTGGCTACCATTACTGAGCATCAAAGGTTTCATAGAAGAATCCTAATCAAAAGGGGGAAATGCAGATCAGAATTTCAAATTCACATGGATTCCAGATGTCCGGGAGCCATGAAGGCTGGATGAACCCCTGAAACTATTGCCCAGAGATAATCTTTAAAGCTTAAACCAAAAATATCCCCTGAAGTCTTCTTAAAACAAAACAATAGTTTAGCTTAGTTGGTCAGTTAGGTGCTGTCCCGTCGGTTCTGACTCATAGCAACCCTACGTACAACAGAATGAAACACTGCCTGGTCCTGTGCCATCCTCACAATTATTGTTACGCTTGAGCCCATTGTTGCAGCCATTGTGTCAATCCATCTCATTGAGGGTATTCCTCTTTTTCAGTGACCCTCTACTTTACCAAGCATAATGTCCTTCTCCAGGGACTGGTCCTTCCTGATAACATGCCCAAGATACGTGAGACAAAGTCTCACCATCCTTACTACTAAGGACCATTCTGGCTGTACTTCTTCCAGAACAGATTTGTTCGTTCTTCTGGCAGTCTATGGTATATTCAATATTCTTCACCAACACCATAATTCAAAGCATCAATTCTTCTTCAGTCTTTCTTATTCATTGTCCAGCTTTTGCATGCATATAAGGTGATTGAAAATGCCATGGCTTGGGTTAGGCTCACCTTAGTCGTTAAAGTGACATCTTTGCTTTTGAACTCTTCAAAGAAGTCTTTTGCAGCAGATTTGCCCAAAGCAATATGTTGTTTGATTTTTTGACTGCTGCTTCCATGGGCGTTGATTGTGGATCCAAGTAAAACGAAATCCTTTACAACTTCAATAATTTTCTCCATTTATCATGATGTTGCTTATTGGTCCAGTTGTGTGAGGATTTTTGTTTTCTTTATGTGGAGGTATAATCCATACTGAAGGCTGTAGTCTTTGATCTTCATCAGTAAGTGCTTCGAGTCCTCTTAACCTTTAGCAAGCAAGGTTGTGTCATCTGCATATCGCAGGTTGTTAATGAGACTTCCTCCAATCCTGATGCCACATTCTTCTTCATATAGTCCCACTTCTCAGATTATTTGCTCAGCATACAGATTGAATAAGTATGGTGAAAGGACACAACTCTGACACACACCTTTCTTGACTTTAAACTGCGCAGTATCCCCTTTTTCTGTTTGAACGACTGTCTCTTGGTCTGCGTACAGGTTCTGCATGAGCACAAATAAGTGTTCTGGAATTCCCGTTCTTCACAATGTTATCATTAATTTTTTATGACCCATACAATCAAATGCCTTTGCATAGTCAATAAAACACAGGTAAACATCTTTCTGGTACTCTCGCTTTCAGCTGAGATTCATCTGACATCAGCAATGATATCCTTGGTTCCTCTTCTGAATCTGGCTTGTATTTCTGGCAGTTCCCTGTCAATGTACTGCTTCAACCACTTTTGAATGATCTTCAGCAAAATTTTACTTGCGTGTGATATTAATGACATTGTTTGATAATTTCCAGTTCTCTTGGATCACCTTTCTTTGGAATGGGCACAAATGTGGATCTCTTCCAGTCAGTTGGCCAGGTAGCTGTCTTTCAAATTTCTGGGCATAGACAAGCGAGCACCTCCAGTGCTGCATCCATTTGTTGAAACATCTCAATTGGTATTCCGTCAATTCCTGGAGCCTTGTTTTAGCCAATGCTTAACTAGTAAAAAATGCCTTGAGCATTATGCTATTTTAAGAGCAATCTATATGGGATCAAATAGACAACAGCAACTCAAAAAATTAGATAGGAACCTTAGAGGGCCGTGAATTTATGTTAATGGGGGAGGAATAACTCAGAAAAGGAGGGTGAGAACGGTTACACAACTAGAAAAATGTAATCAGTGTCACTAAATGGTACATGGAGAAACTGTTGAATTGGTGTACGTTTTGCTGTGTACATTCTCAACAACAACAAAATAAATAAATAAAATTATACATGTATAAAAAGAAGAGTCTGAACCATGAGCCATCTGGGACAAGGCTGAAAGAACTGGATTTGGGGAAGAAAAGGCTAGGGAGTATCTATGCTGTCTTCTCATATTAGAAAGAATCTGGGCTGGCTCCAGAAGGTACCAAAGGGCAGAAAGAGGCCTGATGGGTGGAAGTTACCAGGGCAAATTTTATTGCAACAGAAGAACTCACTATAGTCTGCTGTGACTCCCACTGTCCCTATCCTAGGCAAGCTGAGGCTTAACCCCCCTTGGTGCCCCTCCCCCACCTCAGCCTCCAAGAAGCCCTTTCCAGGCTAGAGAATTGGGCCAGCCGGGCTCTTGTCCCTCTTCCCTGGGAACTAAGCGCTCCCTGAGGGCTGCCAGTGTCTTCCCTCTTTGTGGTTCCCAGGCTGCCTCTGCAGGTAGTGATGCTTTATCCTGAACGTGACCCACCAGGCATCCACACATGGGAGGTGTGCTGGGGATCCCTGTCCTGGGTGGAAGCCGACAGCTGAGGCTCCTTTCAGCTCTGAATAAAAGCCCTGGAAGTTCCTGTGCAGGGAAGGGCCTTGGAGAACCAGTAGTATTTGTTCGGAAGACAGTGCCTGGGTGTGCAGGAAGAGAACCTTCTGGGCCTGGTGCAGCTGGTTGCTGAAAAGGCCCAGGTCCCTGAGATTGAGCAAATGGGGGTGGGGTGTGAGGAAGGGTGGGGAGTGTGGGTGGTGGTGCTGGGAAGGACAACTGCAGGTCTGGTGGGAGCAGGGAGACGTGTCCACCTCACACCGTCTCCCCAGGTCCAGGGCTCCATTTGGAGCCTGCCACCATCTCAGCTTGGTGCTCGTGCCCAGATGGAATGAAAACAAGATGATTAATCGTGGGTGTCTGGGAATTCTGAGCATTCCCTTGGAGGCCACACCGACAACCAGGAATGGATCTTGAAGAGAGCACAAATGAGAGAGGCTTTAAAAAACCCAGCTTGTCAGCAATAACCCTCTCCTGCTCAGCTCTTCTCTGCTGGGGTCCAGGCTGCCTCACAGGGAGATAATTTACCTCTAAGAGGCTTTATGTTTCCTGCTGCCGTCTAAGGGGCTGGAACACAAGTGCCCCCTGCTTAACTTGGCGCTCTGCTCCGGGGGTCCCCGTCAGTCGCTCCCCACTTCTGTGGGGAGAGTAGCCTCCAGCCAGGTCAGCCTCTGTCTCTGATGCTGTTTTTCTCTATCTCTCTCCTTCATTTTCCCACACCTTCCCACCCCTGCCATCGTTCCCTGCTCCCCCCCACCCCTGCCCCATTTCCTTCTCTGGCCACAGCCCCATAGCATGAAGGCCACATAGAGGCAGGAGAAGGCCTGAGAGGGGGACAGCTAGGTGCTCAGGACGGGGGTCTCCACCTACCTCCCAGCTGGGCCTGACTTAGATTTCACAAATGATAATACAGGAAGGCCAGTTAATTTTAATTTCAGATAAACAACCAATCATTTTTTAGTATAAGTGTATCCCACGTACCATTTGGGATATACTTACATAAAAATTATTGCAAAGATTTGGGACATATTAAACAATGATTGATTGTTTATCTGAAATTAAATTAACTGGCTGTCCGGTATTTTATCTGACAACCCTAGTCTGGTTCCTTTCTCCTGCCCCTTGAGCATCTCCCTGGCTGGGAGGACAAGGTCCCAAATCCCAGTCCCAAACATCTGTAAGGAGAACAACAGCTCTACCTCCCAATGAAGCTGAGGACGACCGTGATAACTGAAGCTGCAGTGACTGTTGCCATCTTTGTCTAAGAAAGACATATACCTAAGGAATATATAGGCATCTATTTACAGATTACAGAACTGAGGTCCAGAGAGATGGATTGACTGGCCCAAGGTCACACGGTGTGCTGCTGGCAGAGCAGGGCCTGGGCTGAGGCCCCCTGGCTTCTTGTACGGTGCTCTCCCCACCCGATGCACTTCCGTTGGCAAAGGGTGGGTGTGGGGCAGTGGCCAAGGCTGAGGAGGGGGCTGCTCCACCTGGGACAGGCCCAGGATCTCATTTCTTCCCTCACACCTTCCCTCCCTCTGCCGGCTCCTAATTCTCTTGCCTGCTGCAAGCCTCATGCAGCCAGAAAGCATCCTCTCTTGAGCTCAACCGGGTGGAACCTGTGGCTGTTGCTAAATTAATTTCAAGCAGAGAGTGCACAGGTCTGGAAGCTGTAGGTGGGAACTCTTGCAAATGACTTTGCGGGAGCTGGGCTCACTCCTGCTGCTCTGAGCAATGTCCTAGGGATTAATGATTCCAGGGATGGTTGGACCCCTGGGGGGTAGGCCTTGGTTATCCCTCATTGTCTCAAAGCCAAGGGTCCTCATTTACTCAGAAACAGAGGGAATCACTGTGGCTTTAGTTGCAGCACTTCTGTGTGATCTTGTGCAAGTCGCTTGCCCTCTCTGAGACTCAGCATCCTTGATTGTAAAATTACAGGGTATGCTAGATTATATCTAAGGATCCTTCCGATGTGGCATCTTGGCAAGCCTAACTTGTGGTCTGTTAGTTTGAATACACAACCAGTAAACTGAGGCCAGAGATCATGGCTCCTTCTGCTTTGTGCTTCTCCTAACCCTCTGCCGTGCTTAATAAAGACACATTAGTTGTTGGAGAAAGAGGAGGGAGATGCAGTCATCCAAAGCAGTGTGCAAAAGTCTTCCCTCCTCCAGAAAGCTCTGCCCGATGCGTTCAAGAAGCTGAGTCCCTTTCTCCTCTGTTTTGGTTCCCAAAGAAATTAAGCTTTGATTTGACTCCATTGCCTTCTAGCTTATTTGCATGTCTGTGAAGCAATCAAGACTTTGCTAAGGGTCTCAACTGCCTGCTGCTGCCCCACTGTGCACACCAGAGTGGGCATCCCTCTTCCCCAGATATGCCTAACATTTACCGCCATGCTAGTTCCCCTTGCCTAGGAGGTAGTGGTGGTTCAGTGGTAAAATTCTTGCCTTCCATGAGGGAGACCTGAGTTCAATTCCCAGGCAATGCACGTCATGTGCAGCCACCACCCGTCTTACAGTGGAGGCTTGCTTGTTACTGTGATGCTGAACAGGTTTCAGCAGAGCTTCCAGACTATGATGGACTTGGAAGAAAAGCCTGGCAATCTACTTTCAAAAATCAGCTAGTGAAACCCCATGGATCACCAGGGTTCAGTGCCCAACCAGCCATGGGGATGGCCAAGGACTGGGTGGGGGTCAACTTGAAGGGAGCTGACAAGTTCCTCTTGCTTATAATTCCCCTGTTCTCCTTTGTGTCCTAATTAGCAGCTACTCATCCTTTCAGACTCAGCTAAAACCTCTTCGGGAAGCCTTCTGACTCCTCCCCCACACCATCAGGGACTTGGTTACTTCCTTTCTATGTCCCAAGGGGGGGCTTTTGTCTGTATTATATATAGCACTTACTATATGGCAGGATGTCCATCTACTCCCCATCTCTCCTACTCAGCAAGGAGCTCCTCAAGGACAGGGGCTATGCTCTATTCATCTCTCTACCTCCACCTGCCAATACACATGCAGTATGCTCGAGGCTCCTTCTCTTCCACCGTGTCTCAGCTTTAAGGTCCCCCTCTCAATAAGCCTTCCCTGGCCACCCATTTCAAGAAGATTCTCTTTGTTATTCTCTATTATAGTACCTTGTTTATTTCCTTCATGGAAAAATCATGATCTGCCATTTAAATATAAATGTATAGTTGACATCTTTGCTTTCTGTTTCCCCCTCTAGAATATAAGTCCCAGTGACTTTGTCTTGTTCAATGTTGACCTTCAATACCCAGAACAGAGTCTGGCACCAAATACGCACTCAATAAATATCTATAGAGTGAATGAGTGACTACAGTGTCTACCAGACATCTATTGCTTTGCCAGACCAATATCCATCTCCTCTCCTTCCGGTGGCAACAGAGAGCTTATCCTTTGGGGGAACATCTCTTCTCAGGTCATGACCCTGAATGGGTCTGACCTCTTCTAAAGTCGTGGAGCCAGGCCCACGATCTTGGGCTGGCCCACCGTAGCATACCTTCTCCCTGATCAGGAATGGGCAGGGGCCCAAGATGTTCCAGGGAGGCCCAATCCTGGGACATTTGCCATCAACTTGATGGCAACAGGCAATAGGTAGATAAGGGTGGGGGAGAGCTCTCTTTCCACCGGCAGAATGTTAACATGGTAGGATGTAAGCCCGTTCTGCTGGTGGGAAAGGCTGTCTGGGAATGATGTTCACAAGAAGGAAGATGTGCCAAGAGCTGGAGAGAGACTGATTCCTGACAGCATTATTTAAGCACCTGGATCCAGATGTGCCTGAAGCTACCCCTAGACTTTCCAGCTACATAAGCCAATGCATTCTTTTTTCTGCTTAAGCTGATTTGAATTATAATTTAATACTATAATTGGGAAGGTCCTCATTAACACAGATTGGAAAAGAATCTGAAATCATCTAGCATCCAACAGGCCTGGCATGTAGTAGGTACTTACTAAATATTCTGAGTGAATAAATGCCTGTAAGCACTTTAACGGGATGAATAGTGTCTAATTCACTTGTTAAAAAATTCCTTTTCGTGTCCAGATAAATGCCCACTACACATTAGGTATGCAAATGTTGATCCTGGTGGGAAGAAGTTCATCTCTTTCTCTTCCTTCTCGTCTGTTAATTCCCTGGGCCTACCCCTGCCTCTCACTCCCTCCTTATGGTTCTCGGGTCCTCGTTCTCTTTCTCCTTTCAGTTAATAATTGCAATGACTTGCAGTTTATCACCCAGAATAGGCCTATGTCCTAAGTTCCAAAACAACCTGGGAGAAAAGTGAATACGAATAAATAAAATCATAGGTGCGATGTATATAAGAGCTAATGGGGTTACTGCTAGTCCCCGACGTACGACGGAATTCTCTTCTAACAACTCCATAGTGAGTTGGTTCAGACGTAAGGCGAACACTTCAGTTTTTTTTTTTTTTTAGTTTTCATTATTATTGTGTTTTATTATCAGTATCTTTATAAATTTGGCAGTGTTGAACAGAAAATCATAAAATCGAACATCTGTGAGTCTGAGTGACTATCTGAGAATGATAACATCAGCCAACTATGTGCTGCAACGTATTACTAATGACAAGATGTACAAATAACAACAACAAAATGGATGTTCATAAGTGTGGTTCGTCTTAACTCCAATATGCCGCAAGTTGGGGACTACCTGTATCTACCATCCCATGTTGCTCAGACAAGCCACCGGTTTCACATTACACTTGGGATTGGGAGAGGGGAAGGGAGCAGAAGGCCGAGAAAAGGCCCCCTGTTCCTGCCTCACTCTGCATTACATTGGAAGACAGCTACAATGGGGAGGATGCTCTTGTCTCCCTGGGCTTCTCCTAGTGTTGGGAGGTGACCAACCATTAAAAAGAAAACTTTGTATCATAAAAATTTTTCAAAAATATACAAAAGGAGAGACAATGATCTAATGATCTACCATATACCCATCAACCAGCTTCCATACACTCATGACCAATCTTATCTCGTCTCTACGTCTACCCACTTTCTCCCTACTCCCCCTGATCATTTTGAAGCATATCATTTTAGATGGAAACACTTTAATATGCATTTCTAGGTGCTAAACTTTCTTTAGACACCATAACCATAGTACTGCTATCACACTGTGGCAGATTGCTACGTGCCTCCCACTGTTTACACCCTTGTGAAGTCCCCTCCTCCATTGGCTCTGGGCTTGACTGTGTGACTTGCTTTGGCCAGTGGGGCAATAGCAAATACAGTGGTGGGCAGAGGCTCAGAAGGCCCTTGCTCATTGGGGTCTTACCTCCCTTGCTGACTGCTGTAAACCCTCCCGCCACCTTGTGAGGAGGTGCAGAAGCTCAGGCTAGCCTCCTTGAGAATGAGACACCACGTGGAGCCATTCTGCTTATGAGTGATTCCAGCCAACGCCATGTGGGACAGAATGAGCCTCCCAGCTGAGGCCTGCCCAAATCGATGCTGCACACAGCACAATGAACAAGCAGAACAGTTGGCGACTTAAGCTACTAAATTTGGGGGTGGTTCACTGTGCAGCAATAGCTACGTGACGCACACACCTAAGAATGAACAATGATTCCTTTGTTTCATTAAATCAAAGTTGAAATTGCCTTGTTTTATAAACTTTTTTCTTTTTTTTTTTAAATCAGGATCCAGTAAGGCCTATACGTTTTGATTGATTGATATGTCTCTTAAGTCTCTTTTAATCTATAGTTTCCACCTTCAATTTTTGTTTTCTCTTGGAATTTATTTTGGGAAGGAACTGGGTGCTTTGTCCTGTAGATTTTCACACAATATGATTTTGTTGGGTGCTATGGTGGCATTTAACACGTCCTTCTGTCTCAAACTTTCCTGAAAATAGGCAGCTAGATAGATCTGGAAGCTTAATCAGGTTAGGGTTTGATTTATTTTTGGCAAGGCCACTACATAGGTGATATTGTGTTCTTCCATCAGGAAGTGTATGATGTCTTGTTGTCTTTGGTTATGTGAGTAGGCCTTGCTGACCGTTGCCTGGATTCACTAGTTCATTAGTTGTTACAGAATGGTACAGTTATCCATTCTTTGTTCATCAGCTATGATACTTCTGTAAGGAGAAATTTCCTCTCATAAAGTATTTGGTTACCCAGTGGTACCATTTGTATAGAAAACCCATTTCCGTCAAGTTGATTGCGACTCATAGTGACCCTATAGGACAGAGTAGAACTGCCTCATGGGGTTTCCAAGGCCGTAAATCTTTACAGAGGCAGACTGCCACATTTTTCCCCTGCAGAGAGGCTGGTGGGTTCGAATAGCCCACCTTTCTGTTAGCAGCTAAGTGCTTTACTGCTGCGCCACCAGAGCTCCTTTTGTACAGGAAGGACAGGATAAAATTTTGATGTTTTTTAAATATGTTATAGTTATTTTCCTTATTGATGCTAAAATTGCACCATCTTTGACCAGTGGGGGCCTGTTCAAGTTGGCTCCTGAGTCATTGTGACATAAGCCCAGAAATCTTTGATAGTGTTTGAGAGCTTTCTTGTTTCTGGCATAGATATTCCAAGCTTGTCTTATACTTTTCCTGTCCTGGTCTGAGAATTAGCCATTTCTCCAAGGATACTTGGGGCCTTTTGACACAGTTACACATGATGTCTTATAGGTTAACTATAATGTAAAGAGCTTTGCTTGTCTTTTTTCATCAGAAAAAAAAGGCCCCCAAATTCCTAGAAGGTCAAGGAGCTTCGCACAGATAGATGGCTTTTCCCAAAGTAAGTGTGAATAATTGTATCAGGTAAAAGCATATCATTCTTGTGTTTGCAAAAAGAAATAGTCAAGAGAGATGAAATTTCTTAGTAGAGTACTTTTTTCCATAACGAAGAAGAAATCTTAAACCTTTTGTAAATGTATGAACAAAACAAAGTGTGATTTCAGAGTTGGTTGATGTATATATTAGAGATTCAGAGATGTGGAGGCAAGTCTTGAGGTCCAAGTCCTGTCTGGGGCCCTTGAACCTAAGTCATAGAATGTTCACAATCAACCCGGGGAGGCAGAGTTGTGTACTGGGGGGCAGAGATGCTTTGGGGTCACACTAAGCCCAAGTCAGAATCCTGTTTCTATTACTGATACCTGGCAGTCAGCTTTTCTAAGCCCCGATTTTTCATCTGAGGAAGGGAGATAACCAGACTACTTCAGAACACATTCTGAGGATTAAATGAGATGCGATAGGGACAACAACTGGTCAGCCTGGGTGGTTTGCTTTTGCTTTCCCCAGGCTTGAGATTCTCTACTATTTGCAGACCTTTTTCATTTGGTCCTTTCCCAAAACTAAAGCATGTGTCAAAAAGCCCGGTCACTTCTCTCAGGGGACCGAGAGAGAGAGGCAGTGGCAGAGCTTTGGTCTGTGCCCCTGGGTTCCCGTTGTGGGTTGAATTGTGCCCCCAAACAAGATATGTTGAAGTCCTAACCTCTAATACTTCTGAATGTTACCTTATTTGGAAATAAGGTCTTAGCAGATGTAATTAATAAGTCGACATGAGGTCATACTGGAGTAGAAAAACCAAACCCACCGCCGTCCTGTTGATTCCCGCTCATAGCGACACTCTCGGGTTTCCAAGGCTGTCAATCTTTGCGGAAGCAGACTGCCACGCCTTTCTCCCGCAAAGCGGCTGGTGGGTTCAGACGGCTGACCTTTTTGTTAGCAGCCGACCAATTTAACCACTGCGTCACCAGGACTCCTTTACCGGAGTAGGGTGGGTCTTAATCCAATATGGCTGGTGTGCTTATAAAAAGAGGACAGACAGACACAATGGGAAACAGCCGTATGATGATGGAGGCAGAGACTGAAGTTCCGTTGCCACAAGACAAGGAAGGCCTGGGTAAAGAAGCACTCCCTGGAGCCTGTGGAGAGAGCATGGCCCTGTGGACACTCTTCATTCAAGCTGTCAGCCTCCAGAACTGTGAGAATAAATTCCTGTTGTTTTAAGCCACTGGTTTTGTGGTACTTTGTTACGGCAGCCCCAGGAAACTAATACACTTCCCAAAATGGTCCCCCCTCCCACACCTCCTCCCCTAATGTGGGGTTCAGCAAGGTCTGGGATTTGCTCCCCTCGGGGACTTTGGCTTCTTTCGGGCTCTCCCCGACCACTGACCCTTGATGATGAAGATGATGATGATGAACTTGGTGATGTCAGCAATACTAATTACAGATAACATTGACTGAGCTCTGTTCTGAGTGTTATACAGGTGTTTCTATTTGTTCAAGCCACCATCATCTGTCCTCTAGATTGTGCAATAGTCTCCTAAGTGGATTCCCTGCCTTCATTGTTGCTGCCCTGGGGTCTGTCCTTCACAAACTTCCCCAAGTGATCCTTTTAAAACCTAAGTCATCACGTCACTCCTCTGCTCACGGTCTCCCAGTGACTTTCTATTCTACTCTGAATGAAAGATAAACACGTAAACACTGGCCTAGCAGCCCCTCATCATCTGGTCCCTACTTCTCTGATCTCATTTTTACCTTCTCCTTCCACTCTAGCTACACTGGTCTTGGCTAGTCCTCAAGGGTGTCAAGCAACATGCTTGCCTTGGGGCCTTTGCACATGCTGTGCCCTCTGCCTGCAATGCTCTCCTCCTCACCCCACTTTCTCACTTCCTTCAGTTGTCTGCTCAAATGTCACCTCCTCGGTGAGGGGTTCCCTGATCACTCTTAATAAAATAGCCCCTCATCCTGTCCATTTCTAGCCCCTCTTCACCTCTTTACTTTTCTCCATAGTATTTCTACCACTGATCATATTATATTGAGTCAGAATCGACTTGATAGCAACCAGTTTGATTTTTACCATATTATATACTTCTTTGTTATTGTCTATCTCTGCCTCCTAGGGAGCCCTAGTGGTTAGGAGCTATGGCTGCTAACCAAAATGTCAGCAGTTCAGATCCACCAGCCGCTTCCCGGAAACCCTATGGGGCAGTTCTACTCTGTCCTATAGGGTCACTATGAGTCAGAATTGACTCGACAGCAACGGGTTTGGTTTTTGGTTTGTCTGCCCCCTGGAATGTGAACTCCATGAGAGCAGGGATTTTTATCTGTGTCCCAAGCACATAAAACAGGGACAGGTACATAGCAGATGATCAACAAATATTTGTTGTGTGTTGTTGTTAGATGCTATCGAGTCAGTTCCAACTCATGGCGACCCTGTGTACAGCAGAATGAAACACTGCCCGGTCCTGTGCCATCCTCACAATCATTGCTATGTCTGAGCTCATTGTTGCAGCTACTGTGTCAATCTATCTCATTGAGGGTCTTCTTCTTTTTCACTGACCCTCTACTTTACCAGCATGATGTCCTTCTCCAGGGACTAGTCCTTCCTGATAACATGTCCAAAGTATCTGAGACGAAGCTTCACCATCCTTGGTGAATGAATTAACTAATTTAATAATCTCAACAACTCTATGATGCGTGTACTATTATTTTTCCAATTTTTCAGATGAAGAGACCAAGGCAACGATATAATCAGTTTTAACTATCAGTTTGTTCAAAATCGCAAGCTAGTAAGTGGAAAGATGGGATTGGCTTATCAGGCTGGCAAATAGGCACCAATGCTGAGAATCTTTCCCACCTCCTTTGCCTTTCCTCCTCCCCTGCCATGGTATTTTACAGGGGATTCCTTTCTCATCTGCAGGACTCTGCCCTGACTCCCTGTCTACTTCTCTGCCCTGGAATTTAGGCCGGACAGAGAAGGACACCTGGTGGTTCCCCTCAACTCCATGCCTAAGTAGCCAGCTGCATGTATGCCACTGCCCAGGCTGCCCCAGCAGAAGGATTCTCCATTTCCACAAGGACACCCCTGCTGACCCACCAAAGGGAAGATGAAAGACATTGAAGGGGAGAGAAGGCAGCCTTGATCATTCTTTGCCCCTCCTGAAAGATTTCCCATCTCTACCCCAGACCCTTGAGATGCACAGAGACAGAGGGAGTGGAGTCTGAAGCAGGACAGCTTGACTGGGCTGATTCAATGCTGCCATTTTTATAGGTCATGTGATAAACGTGTGTTTGGCAGGGCTATGTCAAACTGGTTGCATTAATAATATTTTTTTGGCCCTCTGCTTTCATTTTTGAAAATTATTTTTAAGTTTACATTTAGAAAAGTTTACTCTTTGTAGCGTACAGTTCTATGGATTTTGGCAAATGCGTGGAGTCACCACCACAATCAGGATATAGAATAGTTCGGTCTCTCCTCCAAATTCTCTGTGTTGCTGCTTTGCAGTCAGCCCCTCCCTCCAGGTCTCTCCCCTGGCAATCCCTGATCTGGTTTCCATCCCTATAGTTTTCCCTTTTCCAAAAAGTCATATAAATGGAATCAGATCGCGTATAACCTTTTGGGTAAGGCTTCTTTCACTTGAGCAAAACGCAGCTGAGATTCATCCATGCTGTTGTGTGTGTCAGCAGTCTGTTGTTTTCATCGCTGAGTAGTAGTCCGTTGTTTGTATGCGCCACAGTTGGTTTACGCCTTCACCCAATGGAGGACATTTGAGTTGTTTCCAGTTTTTGGTGATTATGAATAAAGCTGCTGTAAGTCTTTATGTGCAGGTTTTTGTGTGAACATAAATTCTCATTCTCTTGGGTAAACACCTAGGAGTGGGAATGCTGGGTTAAGTGTTAATTACTTTCCAAAATGACTCTACCACTTGGTACTCCTACTAGCAACGTATGAGCGTTCCAACCTCACCAGCACTTTGTATTGTTATTAAGAAAAGTTTTCAGTCTTTCTAATAGGTGTACTGTGGTATATGACTAATGACATTTTCATGTGCTTTTTTGCCATCCCTACATCTTCTTTGAAGGAGCCCTGGTGGTGCAATGGTTAAAGCACTCAGCTGCTGACTGAAGGTTGGTGAATTGAACCCACGAACTGCTCCTTGGGAGAAAAGAGCTGGCGATCTGCTTCCATAAAGATTACCCATAAAAAACCCCATTGCCGTGGAGTCGATTCCAACTCCTAGCAACCCTATAGGACAGAGAAGAAATGCCCCATATGGTTTTCGAGGCTATAAATCTTTATGGAAGCAGACTGTCACATCTTTCTCCTGCAGAGTGTCTGGTGGGCTTGAACTGCCAACCTTTCAGTTAGCAGCTGAGTGTGTAACCACTGTGTACCCAGTGCACCTTCCATAAAGATTACTGCCTAGGAAACCCTGTGAGGCAGTTCTACCATGTTTTATAGGGTCGCTATGAGTGGAATTGCCTCAATGGCACATAACAACAGCAACATTATCTCTTTGGTGAAGTGTCCAAATGCCCCTATACCAAAATTGCTTCTGCATATTATTTGTGTTAAATTGTCATACATCTTGAGAAATTTGTTCCCTGGCCCAAGGCATTGTCTAGAAGACAGCATGTTCTAAGTTTGCTCCATTAAGAATCTTTGCCCAGTGTCGAGAAGGTTGGCAGGGCGTTAGTGTTATCCAGAACTAAGAACCCCAGCAACTGTCTTCAATATTTAGTAGCTGAGCAGATTCTTCAAGGCTACCCAGCCCAATCTTATTTCCCTGATTTTTTTTTTTTTTTATAAATAAGAAAAACGAGGCCTAGAGAAGGGAAGCTTTTGCCCAAGACCCCACAGCTAGAAGGCTTCTTCTGAATTTGGTCAAGAATTTAAGTCAATTGACTTCATTTCTAAAAGTCCCAAGCTCTCTCCACTGTAGACCTTAGGTGCTGTGCAAGATGCTAAAGACACATACATGGTCCCTGATCCCTGGGAATTTTCTGGGAAAAATGGAAGCAATGCAGGGAAATGCTATGAAGAGAAGATACATATTGGCATGTGTTTCTGGGCTGCTGAAAATACTGGAAGAGATGGAGATGAAGGATGGGTCCATTAAGCAGAGCTTCCTGGAGGAAGGGGACTCTTGGGTCCAGGTTGGAGGGAAGGCATGAAGTTTGTGTGTGTCGCTGTGGCTGTGTGAGTGGGTTCCATCCTGCATGAGGTTGTGTATACTGAGCGGGCTCACAGGATATGGCGAAATGACCATTTTCCTCAGCTGGTAATATACACAAGCTACTTATTGTAAGCTCAGTGCAACATTGGTGGGTGAGTGGTAGAATTCTCCCCTTCCATATGGGAGACCTGGGTGTGATTCATGGCCAATGTGCTTCATGCACGGCCACCACCCATCTGTCTTGAGTGTTGCTATGATGCTGAACAGATTTCACTGGACCTTCCAGACTGAGATGGACTGGGAAGAAAGATCGGCAATCTCTTTCCAGAAAGTCAACCAATGAAAACGCTTATGGATCACAATGGTCTGATCCCCAACTGATCATGGGAATGGCACAGGACCAGGCAGCGTTTCGTTCTGTTGTGTATGGGGTCTCCATGAGTCGAGGCCAACACAGTAGCAGCTAACAACAATGACTCTGTACAGCTCAAAGTGAGTTCTGGCTTAGGATATTTTGGTGGTGAGTTTCCAGCTCTAGCTTATCCCTGACTCTTTTTCATCCCCCTCATCGTCTGGGCCTCAGGCGGGGAGCACCTAGCTGACCCCTCCCTTCATTCAAACTGCAGCTGCCAGCGCTTAAATCCAGTGAGCAGCGAGCTTCTCGGATTTGCTCCTAGTTGAAATCAATATTTGCTGAGAAGAATGCATCTTAATTTCAGCGGCCAGCTCTCCAGGTAAGAATTGCTCTAAAACAAACCTCCAAACCCGCCAGCTTAATGCGCCCTAGTGCGGTTGTTTAGTAAATCTCTCTGTACAGAGAAAAATCCATTACCTGACGGGTAGGGGGAGGACGTGGGGAGTGGAATGAAGCCTCAGCAGCAGCAATGGGACTTAGAGCCCAGGGGACCCAAGAGGGTCCTCAGCCATGTCCCTTCACTCAGCCAGGACTTCCTCAGCTTGCTGCAAGCCGGGAGAAGCAGCCAGGGTGTCACGGATAGACAAATGGGAAGTGGAATGAGACCCCCTTCTCCAGAGTTTGCCCAGGGAAGTGTTTTCTAATCACCAACTGTCCCATTCTAAATCTACAAGGAGGCGATTGATTTTCTTTTCAGTAGGACTAGGGGAAAGCAATCATTTACCCCAGAACACCGGCTTTAATGAATCCGTGAAACAGATGAGATCACCCTGATTATATCTACCCTGACAGCCTGGAATGGCTCCACAGCACTCCGAGGACTCACTGAATTAGGTTTTCAGAATCCACTTCCCTCCCCTGCTGTCTCCACTCTGCTGAGTCAGGTTGTGTCTTGGAGCTTTCTACCTGGAAAAGTGAGGCCCAGCCTGGGACACAATATGGAGAGGAAGTGAGAGTCGGTGGAGAGAGACACAGCCTCCGAGTCACAATGACCTGAGTTGGAGTCTGGCTTTGTCACTTTCTAGCTGTGTATCTTTAGACAGGAAACTTAACCCCTCTGAGCCTCAGTTTCCACAAGAATCCCTATAGGGCAGAACTGTTGTTAGGATTCAAGGTGATATATTTAAAGTATTAGGCTCCTAGTTGGTGGGCAAGACAAGATAGCAGTGATTGCCATTTTAGCACCTTAGTTTCTCCTCTCTGCATACTGAGCTGAGTATTATTTTGATAGAAAAGGGGAAAGATGGGCCTGCCATGGTCTGGAAACCAGCAGGAAATGATCTTTCCATAGTCAAATGCTAGAGATGAGAAATGAACTCAGCAGATGGGAGCAACTTCTGCAGGAAATGGTGGGGAAAGGCACGCCCCTTTGTCTCAGAAGATCGCATGAGAATCCTGGATAAGTAGCTCCAAATTGGGACCTTACATGTTTAGCCCACCTCCTAATTTTACAGATGGAGCAACCAACACGCAGAGAAGGACAGCATCTCCCCTGAGGTCACACAGTCAGCTGGTATCAGTACGGTCTCAAATCCAGGGCTCCAGACTCCTGGTCCCCAGGCTTTTCTCCACTAGAAGTTTCGAACTCTTGCCTGCCTCTTTCTGTGGTTGGCCCAGGGCACCCAGCAGTCCCAGTATGAAAAGGAGGTGAAAGCTGAGGTGGTGTTGATGAAGGGGGAGGAGGGAGGAGGGAGGAAGAGGGATTTTTACCTTGAATTATTTTTATTAAATGTCACAACGGCTTCGCAGCACTTGGGATCTGAGTAGACAAATCAATGAAAATAATTATAGTGAACATCCTGCCTTCCCACTTCCCTCCCTCCTTCTACCTTCACAGCTCCCTTGGACTAAGAGAGACATTGGCTAACTCAGCCCTGCACTCCAGCCCTGGGGGGAAGCAGGGCAGCAGCCCCTTCTGACCTCTGCCTCCTCTCCACTTTGCGGGCGGCTCAGCCTGACTCAAGGCTCAAGTTGTGGAGAGAGGAGGAGCTCCAGCAGGAGCAGCAGGAAAAATGAGCCAGAGACAGAGAGATACGAGTAGCTCCTACAGGGACTTAGAAAGTGGGAAGAGGGTGTTTGTTCTTAGAACCCACTTATGGCTTAGAAAGAGAACTTCTAGCAAGCCTTAAGTTTCTAGTCAGGTGACAAGCTTATTCAAAGCCGTATGAATGAAGTCTGCAAGAGTTACTCCTCCTTCCTCCCATTGTCTGTCCATCCATCCACGCATGCATCCACCCATCCTTTTAACCATTCAGTGAGCACTTCCTGAGGATCTACAAGAAATGTCATTGTACTAGAAAGAGTATGATAATAGCCCTGATTGAAATTCCCCTTCTGCCATTTCAGAGTTAGCTGTGAGTGCTGGACATCTTCCATTTCCCCTCCAGATCTACTGTCCTCTCTCTGTACCCTGCCAGGCTGACCTGTATGGACTGCACCAGTGGGCTTCTTGCCCTGGCCTCCGGTTGGGTTCATCCCATGGAGAGCACCAGCAGGAGAAGAAGGAGGGAGGAAAGAGAGGTCGGGTGTTTAATTCTCCATCTCCCTCCTTATGGAGTCTTCAACCGAAGGTCACAGTTCCTGACAGGTGGTCCTTTCCACACAGTCCTTTCCATCTTTTAGTTTTGGGAATCTCCCCTCCAGGTAAAGGCACCTGTATTTACCTGCCCTCAGATACTTCCATATCCCTTGTGGTTTTCCTATACCCTGTCCATGCCTTAGCAAATAACCCCCTTATTAAACTCTCCTCAAGTTATTTCAATTGCAGTGTGCCATCAGCTTCCTGTTGGGACCCTGACAGATACACTGTGTGACCCTGGGCAAATTATTTGATCTGTCTGAGTCTCGATTTCTCCATAGGTAAAAAGGGAGTGTAAAACCTTCTTGCAGGTTTATTGCAGCTCAGGGGAGATAAGTGACTTGCCCAAGATTGCAGAGCTGGTTAACAAGCAGAGATGGGAGGTGAAGCCAGAGATAACTAGGCCAAAGCTTAACCACTTTACTCTTTGCTAGAATCTGGGGCCCTAGGGTGGTGGACTTGGAGAGTCTGGAGTCATTGACAGCAGCGGGTCACGTTAGTAGATCAGTGCCCTGTCCAGCTTCTGAGGACCCTCCTGGCCAGGCTGGCATTGGCACCTGGCACTCATCCCTTAGGAGGCGGCTTGAGGTCATGTGAAGGGGAGGAGGTTAGCTTCCTTCTTCCCGTGGCTGCAGGCAGAGTCTGTTAGAGAAGCTGAGCTGTCAATTCTGTTCAATAGTAGCATACAAGAAAAGGAAGCTGTGGTGTTGATTGATGTTGTCAAGGAAGTGGATGTCAAAATTCCCTCTTAACTCAGCAGATGGTAACATAAAGGGAAGGGGGGCTGGTATTTATTGAGTGACTTCCATATGCAAGGCACTTTACCAGTGTATTCTCTCATTTCACGTCCCAGCAATATATGAGGTTGGGATTCTCATCGCTGTCTTAGTCATGTATTGTTGCTATAACAGAATTACCACAAGTGGATGGCTTTAACAAAGGGAAATGTACTTGTTCACAGTTCAGGAGGCTAGAAGTCTGAATTCAGGATGCCAGCTCCAGGGAAAGGCATTCTCTCTCTGTCGGCTCTGGGGGAAGGTCCTTATTATCAATCTTCCCCTGGTCTAGGAGTGTCTCAGTGCAGGGACCCTGGGTCCAAAGGACGTGCTTTGCTCCTGGTGCTGCTTTGTTGGTGGCATGAGGTCCCCATCTCTCTGCTCGCTTTTCTCGTTTATATCTCAGAAGAGATTAACTTAAGACACAAGCTAATCTTGTAGATTGAGTCCTGCCTCATTAACATAACAGCCTCTAATCCCACTTCATTAACATCATAGAGGTGGGATTTACAACACATAGGAAAATCACATCAGATGACAAAATAGTGGACAATCACACAATACTGGGAATCATAGCCTAGCCAGGTTGACACATATTTTTGGGTGACAGAATTCAGTCCTTGACAATCTCCATTTTCCAGATGAGGAAAGTGAGGCATAGAAAGCTTAAACGGCTCATCCAGGGTCTACAAGGTAAGGGGTGGGGTAGGAGAGGGATAGTTCAAATCTGGCTCTGTCTGCCTGCAGAGCCTCTGCTCTTCCCACAATGCTAGGATAAACAGAGGGAAACAATACTCTCTTTTATTTACTTAGCAACTTATAGTTCTTCCTGCATCTTTTGGGACTTTGGCCCATTGATTATACTTCTTCTCTTTCCTGCATTTACAACCTTGCTCTTTTCCTTGACTGCTTCTCCTCAGCATAAGAGTATGTTTATGTCTCTTATGTCCTGAAATATGTGCCTGCTTGACCCTGGCTCCCCTACTAGTCACCCCTCTTTCTCTTTCTTGCCCTACTCTACTTCCTTACCTACCAGGCACTCCTCACCTACTGCAACCAGACTTCTGTTTCATTAAACCTTGTCCAGCAAAGGCCACCCATGGCCTCCTGGCTGCCATTTAGTTCTCATCTTGTTCAGATTCATTCATTTTTCCAGTCAACAAATATTGTTGAGCCTCTACTATGCATTAGGCACTGGGATAAAGCAATAAACAAAACAGAAAAAATCCCTGCTCTCATGGAGCTTCTATTCAAGTGGGTTGGAGATACAGATAATAAACAAGTTCATAAATAATATGTCAGTGGCAGTAAGTGCTATAGGGGAAAACAGAGCAGCCTGAGGTAGAGAGGGAGTGGCTGGGAGAAGGTGTGCTATTAAGGTGGTCATGAAAGGCCCCTTTGAAGAGAAGAGTTTTGAGCTGAGAACTGAGAAGAAGGGAGGGAGGGAGGAAGGCAGAAGGGTGGATACTGGAGTGGAGTGTTCCAGGCAGAGGGAACAGTAAGTGCAAAGGCCCTGGGGTGGAAGCATGTTTGGTGAATTCAGGGAGCAGCAAGGAGGCCGGTGTGTCTGGAGGGAAACAAGCCCAGAGACAGTAGCAGAACATGGGGTCAGAGTGAGCAGGGGCCTGCTCATGTAATGTCTTGCAGGCTGGAGTAAGAATTTTGGCTGTTACTCTGAGTGAGAAGGGAAGGAATGGAAGATTTTGAGTAGATAAATGACTGGTCTGACTTAGGTTTTTAAGCACCCATCTGGCTGTGGTTCAGAGAATAGATTGAAGGGGCACAAGGGTGAAAGAGGGGTGACCAGGCCCCCTCTGCAATGTTTACCTTCTGGGGCCATCTTTTCCTTCTTGCAGCTCTGTCCTCTCACCTGATTCTCAGCCTGTCTCCTTGACCAAGCCTTGATTCTAGGCTACGGCTTTGCCCTTCTCTTTCCTTCTTGTGGATCCTGGTAGTCTCTGTCCTTGGTCCTGATGTCTCAATCACTCCTATGAGAACTCATACAGTCCTGACTTCAACCACCTGAACCTGCATGACTCTGGAATCCTGATGTCCAGCCCAGACATTGTTTATGAAGCTGCTTCTGGACTCTTCCACATGAATGTCTTACCCCCATCACCCCTTAACCACACCATGTCCATAACTGAATATTTTCTTTCATGTGCTGCTCCCCTATTCTGCTCCTTTCCCTGTGTTTCCAGGCTCTGAGAGGTCCCTTGATTTTCCCATTTATGCATTCTGAATGTCTGGTCTTCATCTTGTATATTACTCTGCTTCTCCTTCTCCTAAGACCTAATATCTCCTAAGCCAATATCTCCTCTCCACCTTTATCACCACTGCCTTAGTTCAGGCTTATATCATTACTAAAGTGGATCACCAAAGCCACCTCCTAGTCTGCAATATGCCCCCTCTAAACTCATCCTCCCTGCACTCAGCTGTTAAGGGGTGGGTCTATGATACACATCTGGTTATGGAAGTTTCCTGTCAAAATCCTCCAATAGTCTCCAATTGCTTTCAGGATGCTAACCCACATTTCCAATTTTATCTTCCACCCCAAAAGCTCCTGAAGGAGTGAAGGGTTTATGTTTCGCTGCTAATCAAAAGGTTGGTGGTTCGAGCTCACCCAGCGGTGCAGTGTAAGAAAGGCATGGCAATCTACTTGCATAAAGATGATAGCCAAGAAAACTTTATGGAGCTTAGTTCTACCATGTAACACATGGGGTTGCCATGAGTCCAAATCAACTCGACATCAACAAGTAAGGTAAGTAAGACTCCTCTTTCAAGCATATTGCGGATGCATATTAAGTATATTTGACACTGTGTAATATATTTTCAATGCCAGGCAACTTGTTAGCTTCTTAATATGTGTATTCTGGGATGTTTGCAAATATGTTACAGAGCTCTGCAAACAGCTCCGCAGGCAGGCTGGAGAGGCTGCCTCCAGTATTCAGCTGATGGTGTCTGTGGCTCTTAAACTTTCCCTCCCCTGTAACCCAGGCCTGGGTTGGTGGGTGGAGCATCTCATTCCACCATCTCTCTTTCTACCCAGAAAAGGACTGAGACTCAATCTCTGTGTGAACAGCTCCTGTGGAAGGTGCAGCCCACCCTCAGACTGTCTCAGAATCCTGAGTTAAAGGTGCCATCTAGGGAGCCCTGGTGATGCAATGGTAAGTGCTCAGCCGCGAACCAAAAGGTCAGCCGGTTCAAACCCACCAGCTGTTCCACAGGAGAAAGATGTGCAGTCTGCTTCTGTAAAGATTACAGCCTTGGAAACCCTATGAGGCAGTTCTACTCTGTCCTATATGGTCACTATGAGTCGGAATCAACTTGATGGCAACTGGTTATAGAGCATCTAGTCCTAGTGCCAAGGTCCCTGGGGGGTAAAAACAGTTTTCGCTCGATTATTAACCTAAAGGTTGTTGGTTCAAACCCACCCAGTGGCGCCATGGGAGAAAGGCCTGGCAATCTGCTTCCATAAAGATTACAGTCAAGAAAACACCATGGAGCAGTTCTACTCTGTAACACCCAGAGTCGCTATGGGTAGAAATCAACTTGATGGCAACGGGCTGGTTTTTTTTTAAGTCCCACTGTCCATTTTACAGCAGGGAAAATTGGAGCCCAGAGAGAAAAGGCACTTGCCTAAAATTATTGGTGCAGGGGATGGCAGTAGGAGGGCTAGATCCAGGTCATCCATAGTATTCCTGGACATTCTACTCGGAGGTCTGTTTAGGGAAGAGGCTCCGTTTATCCCCTTTTGCAATTTTGGAAGAGTCCAGAACCAGAAATCGGGGGAAGAAGGTGTCAGCATTTGTCTCTCAGGCTTCTGGGCAGAAGTGAAGCCCCTGTCCTTGTCTCCATTCTCCTCTGGGCACAAAACAAGGGCCTACTGGGATGAGGGGTAGGAGCCCAGTGGGGGCAAATACCACACTTACCCCTTTCTCTGGCTGGCTTGCTGTCTTTCTGCGTAAGGAACAGGGCCTGGGGGACTCACCCAGAGCAAAGGAAATCCCCACTCGACTTGGTTTTCATTCTGTCCACAGATCTTGCCTAGTTAACCTGGTGGGTCATTTTAATTTTCCAGAAGCCTTTTGACTTCCCTGGGACCCTTAATCAGATAAGGATATCAGTGTGTCTGTGTGTGTGTGTGTGTGTGTGTGTGTGTGTGTGTGTGTGTGTGTGTGTGCGTGTGCGTGTGCCAGGTCTCACTTGGCTCTCCTCTCCTTTCCCTTCCTCTCTCTCTCCCTCCCTCAAGCTCTCTCTCTGTAATCACTTCTCATCTCTTCCAGAGAGCTTAATGGAGTCTAGAGGAAAGAGGAAGGAGGATTTCATCTCAAGGCAGGAGCCAGCCCCCCACACTTCTCTTTCCTGTCCCCATATCTTCCTCCTGTCATTTTGAAAGTGGATCTAGCATTGGGATCCTGTGTCTTCACAGGGGAGGGAGACAGACATCCTTTGTCTCCTCTGGAAAGAGCGTTTTTGCCACCCCTGCTCTGTTGTCACTGGGTCCCACATAACTGCCCGAGCCCAGTGCTGTCTGCGGTCGCGAAACAGTTTCTGACTGAGGAGAACAGAACATATGAAAAAGCATAATTGGATAAGGAAGAATGGTGCAGTGGTAATGCCTGGGGAAAGAGAACCCAATACGGCGCCTCTAATAGCTTATCTCCTAATACTTGTTGTTGGGAAGCTGTTGTCTTCCCCTCTGAGCCTGTCTGCCCAGTGAAGCGCGGTGCGGCTGTGTGTCAGCAGCTCCCTCCTGTCAGAACGCTGGCTCTCCCCTGTTGCAGAGGGCTCAGCACCCATCTTGTGGATAGTCTTTCTTTTCAGGCCTGGGTAGCCTTGCCCTGCCCCGGAGGCTTGTCTCAGTGCAGCAGGAGAAAGAGGAGGGAAGGGGACCTGATGCTTTATTTGCAGACCTTTTCCTGTTCTCCATTTGGCTTTATGCCACCGGACCTGCCATGGTGCTTGGCACACTCATACCAAACTGATTTCTGTGGAGTCATTTCTGACTCATGGAGACCCCGTATGCTACAGAGTAGAACTGCTCCACAGGGTTTTCTTGGCTGTAACTTTTATGAAAGCAGATCGACAGGACTGTCTTCTACAGTGTCACTAGGTGGATTCGAACTGCCAACCTTTAGGTTAGTAGTCGAGTGCAAACCTTTTGTGCCACCCAGGGACCTGCTTGGCACAAGTAAACAAAACAAAAATTAAACCTGTTGCCACAGAGTTGATTCTGACTCATACAGACCTTATAGGACAGAGTAGAACTGCCCCACAGGGTTTCTAAGGAACAGCCGGTGGATTCGAACTGTCCATCTTTTGGTTAGCAGCCGAGCTCTTAACCACTGCATCACCCAGGGACCTGCTTGGCACACAATAGGGACTTAATAAATGCTTATGGCTCTGCACGGAATTATCTATTGATGGTATCGGGCCAGACCAGATCACTTGAGGGGCATTCCAGCCCTAAAAGCAATGAATCTGACTCTGTGCTACAACCAGCCTGCAGTGCCCCTTCCACTGTGCTGGGTGCTGTGCAGAACACAAGGGTGTTTCAGGCCTGGGTCTCAGAGAGGTCCCCTCACAGGGCTGCAGTGAGGAGGAAGGAGGTGAGACCAAGTGAGAACGCCAGGGCCAGTTCAGCATGGGGCAGCATCTTTCTGGGTCTTCCAGGAGCAGATGATGCTCACATTCTACCAGCCCCTGGAGAATCATCTTGCCCAAACCCATTGGGTACAAATGAAGTCCCAGAAGCCCCAGGGATGACTTGCCCAGGGCCTTGTATCAGATATGAAACAGAGTTAGGAGGCACACTCGGTGTGGTTGACGCCTAGTATAATTTCTCTCCATAATAGCGTGTTGCCAGTGGCTAGAGAGCTAAGGTCTGGGCACAAGAAACATCACAGTGGTACAAGGCTATGTTATGCATAGTTGGGTACCTGGAGCTGGCATGAAGTGTTCTATGGATTGAGAAAGAGAACCCACACCCCTAGCAATTGTAGCCTTTAATCTTGAATAGTTCGTTGGTCAGGTTCACTCATTCAAGGCATATTTCATTAGCACCTTCTATATGAGGCAGTGGTGGTTCAGTGGTAGAATTCTTGCCTTCCATGCAGGAGGCCCAGGTTTGATTCCTGGCCAGTGCACCTCCTCTGTCAGTGGAGGCTCGTGTGTTGCTATGATGCTGAACAGGTTTCAGTGGAGCTTCCAGACTAGGAAGAAAAGCCTGGCAATATTCTTCTGAAAATCAGCCAATGAAAACTCTGTGGACCACAACAGTCCGATCTGAAACCATTCATGGGGATGATGAAGGATTAGACAGTGCTTTGTTCCGTTGTCCATGGGGTTGCCATGAGTTAGGGGCCGACTCGATGGTAGCCAACAACAGCAACAACACGACATATGCCCAGCACAAGAAGTTAATCAGACTGAGTCCTTGCAGGAAAGGAGCTTACAGTCTAGTTCAGATTCCAGGTTGGCCACTCCTGGTTCCCCACCTTGGCTCTGACTCCCTGTCCTTGCTCTTTGGTGATCCTACCAGCCATCTGGATACTATTCCTGCCTCTCAGCTCCTGGGAGACCTATTCCTGGGTTCCTGTGGACAGCACCTCTTACCTGGTTACCTGGCCTGGCCTGATAGATGAAACTTAAACACTTTGTCCAGTGCTGGACCAACCATCTGCACAATAAGTATGTGCCTTGCTTGCCCCTCGCCTCTACGAAGAACGTGCCCTTGGCTTCGTTGCTGGCCCTTGTTCCTGGATAATCGGGAGCCCCAATACTTCTTTGTGCGGCCTCAGCTATGCTGTTCCCTGGAAGGGAGGAGCCTGAGAGAGCTCAGCCTAGTTGCTGATCAAGCTCTGACCTGTGACCCTGGGTCTTGCCAACTCTGTGATTGAAGACCTGCCTGGTACATCTGTTTGGGAAGGCACTGCTTCTGGGATAAGGTTTCTCCTAGGAAGGGAGTCTGGTTTCCATGGCCGTCTCCCTACTGCTTGCTGCAGGTTGCCCAGTCCCCACCTGGCCAGATCTCAGCACTTTGCCTGCCTCTGCCCCCGCTGGTCTGCCTGGACCTTCTACTCTCTGCTCCCAGCCATCCATGGTCTCACCTGTAAGACTCTGACCCCCAGCCAGTGGGGCTAAACTGAGCACCCAAGAATCTGCTTGTCTAGCATTCCGAGTCCCAGGAGAATAGCAGGGAGAAAGAGACTGACACTTAGGAGCTCAAGGTAATGCTTCTCTGTCCTGCAAGCTGAGGCTGAGGCTGTGGTGACTCTGGTTAGTGGTCACACACTGGCTGATACCTGGACATCTCCCTGGGACGAGGGTCTGGAGTTGGGCTGGGACTCTCCGAGCTGCTGGTTTTGGGGCCACGGGCAGAGGTGCCTGGGGGGTAATAGGCATTCCTGGTCCTGTTAGCATTGCCTCTTCCCAGCGCTCCCTCCCTCTGCCTCATGTTCACTCTGCTTCCATTATCGGCGGGTGAAGTGGAAAATAACCTGGCTCTTAGGGGAATGCCCGTCTCTGCTCCTTTCTTTGGCTGCTAATGGAGCCAGCAGCTGTCCCCAGCCATGTGTGGCTGCACTGACCCTCTGAGACTAGGGGTGGGGACTGGTCAGGGGAAAGGACTTTGTTCTGTTTCCCATGGGACACAGAGCTGACATCATGCTGGGAAGGCAGAGAAACAGAGCAATTGATCTGGAGGTGAAGACATGAGTGTAATAATCACCGCTTCCATTTATTGAGTGCCTTCTGTGAGGCAATGTGCGAGGGAGGCGTTCTAGAGGCATTATCTCACTTAATCCTCCCACCAACCCCAGGAGGCAGGTAAGGATTGCTATCATCTTCCTGTGGTAGATGTAGAGACTGGGGCTCAGAGAGGTTAGGTAACTTGCTTATGGTCACACAGCTAGAAAATGGCAGAGCTGGGATCTGAACCAGGGCTGCCTGACTCCCAAGTTCTTTCTTGGTACTGCAGGAGGGTCCTAAGAGGGGAGGCAGATGTGCTGTAGCTCCTTGTGCAGTGCCTCATATCTGATTCTGCCTTGGACAGGCAAGGAAAACAGGGCAGGAGACTGTCCACTGGGAGGGTCCTTATTCCAGAGGGGTTTCGTGAGGCAGCCAGAGCCCGAGAGTTACTCTGAATCCGATTGAGGGGCACCTGGGTCACGTCCAGAATGTCAGGGGTACATATCACACCTGTTTAACTGTCTCTCAAGTTCTTTTTGCCTGTCCTTTATGGTCATACCATACAAATTGTGTCAGTATCTAACCTCAAGGGCGGTTGTCACCTACATTAGGCTCCAGAAATTCAGCTCTGGGAAGACCCGGTGAAGCTCCATGTTTAAAGGGGGAGGTGAGATGAGGCTGGAAATTGTAGGATGACACTTGGAGAAGGACAGTGGAAGCTTCAAAGCCAGCAGGATCCCCAGACAGGACTGGGGCAGGGCACAGGGAGCAGTAAGGCTGTGCTACCCCACAGGAATCTGGGGCCACTGTGCAGCACCTGCAGTTCTGCATGGGATCAGGGTGGCGGCTGCTGAAGGGGCTCCCAGGGTGCAGCACACTGAACATTGTGGGTGCTCAATAGATACTTGGATCAGGAATGGGCTCCCTCCAGAGGATTTATTATTCTAACTTGGTGTGATAGAATAATGACCCCACCCCCCGCAAAGATGTCCATGACTATGCTACCTTACATGGCAAAGAGAACTTTGCAGATGGGTTAGGTTAAGGATCTTGAGATGGAGAGATTGTCCTGGATTGTCCAGGTGGACCCAGGGTTAGGGGAAGAAGGAACAGGGTCCTTATAAAGGAAAGAGGGAGGCAGGAGAGTCAGAGAGTCGAAGAAAAAAACGTGACAACAGAAGCAGAGGTCAGAGTGATGTAATTGAAGGGGGCCAGGAGCCAAGGAATGTGGGCAGCCTCTAGAAGCTGGAAAAGGCAAGGAAATAGATTCTCCCCTACAGCCTCAAGAAACGCAATGTGTTGACACCTTGATTTTAGCCCAGTGAGACCTGGTTTGGACTTCTGACCTTCAGAACTGTTAGATAGTAAATGTGTGTGTTTGTAAGCCACTGCATCTATGACAATTTGTTACAGCTGCAATAGGAAATGAATGCACTTAGGAAAACCCCTTTCGTAAGAGTGAAGTGAATACTCTTTGAGCATCTACTATGTGTCACGTGGAGTCACTGGGTGGTGCAAATGGTTAAGCGCTCGCTGATAACTGAAATGTTGGAGGTTCGAGTCCACTCAAAGGTATCTTGGAAGAAAGGCCTGGTGATCTACTTCTGAAAAATCAGCCACTGAAAACGCTGTGGAGCACAGTTCTACTCTGCAGACATGGGGCTGCCATGAGTTGGAATCGACTTGATGGCAGCTGGCTTTTTATTTTTTGGTTTATTATGTGTCAGGCACCCTGCTAGGCATCCTCACATATGTTATCTCACCTCATCTGGGCTTTATGTGAAAGCAGGACATTTGACCCTCAAGTGGCGGAGCAACGCACCGATGTGCCAAGAAAAGCTCCACTACCTGTGAAGGAAGAGACGCCATGATTTGCTCGGTTCTCCTGGGGACTCCTGTGGAGCCCATTCTCCAACTCCTCTGTTCCCATAGCTTTTGTGAATGTGCTGGGATGTGTTTCTCTGGATGCCACAGCCATTCCCCGAGGGGCTAACGTGACCAGCAGGGAGGCGCAGACAGACAACTCTTGTAGTATCCCCCAGGCTCTTGCGCTGTGGGCCCTCAGAGGCTTCACAGTATTGGGAAAAGAGCCGGGGTTCTGAGGTATATACCCCTACACCAAAAATCCTGGATGTGCTCTGTGACTTTAGGCAAGCCACCACCCCCCCTCCCCATTCTGCGCTGTGGTCTTTGCATCTGAGAAGTGGCGGGGTGCTGAGGAAGGCCTCTCTCCCTGCATTGCTGTTCTCGTCTGTGTTTTCTCCCCCCTCACTCTGAGGCACAGTTAATAGTGTAGGATTTGTGACCCTGGCTCCACTACTTTCTGGCTATGTGACGTTGGGTGAGTTATTAACCTCTTTGAGCCTCAATTTCCTCATCTGTAAAATAATACCCGCCTTGTGGGTCATTGTGAAGATTAAATGAGAGGATGCATGTCATCATGAAAAGCGCTCAATCCAGGGCTTGGAGTGCGGCAAGTTCTCAGAGGAAGCTTGGTTGTGTTTAGTCCTCCTTCTCTTCTTCCCCCTCCTCACCATCGACACTGTCATCATCTGGAGCTTTAGCAGGTCAGGGATACCCCTGCCATCATCCTGAGCCTCAGCTCCCAAGACAGAGACCGCCCCAGTAGAGGGCCGATGGGCAAGTCACTGGACCCTCTTCTGGTCTATTGGAAGAAGCAGTCGCCTCCCCCCCCCATTATTTCACCCACTTTAAATTCCGCTGTCATCTGTGTGTTCTTGGCCAGCCCCATCTCCCAGGGCAGGGCCAGAAGGACTTTCTGCCTCTGAGTTCCTGGAGAAGGGAAGGGGCATGCATGGCCAGGGAGAAATCAGTAGAGATGGGCATAGAGCCCTAACCATTTGCAGCCCAGGAAATGGCCCTGGGGCAGGGGAAGTGAAGGAGGGGAGGAAGCGAGAGCCATGCTGCAGCTTTGAGGCCCCAGGTCTGGAAGGTGGGAGGGTTACCTCATGGGGGAAGGCCCCCACAGATATCCACATCCTGATCCCCAGAACCTGTGAATATGTTAATTTACTTGATAAAAGGGACTTTGCGGGACATGATTAAATGAAGGATTTTGAGATGAAGAGATTATGCTGGATTACCCAGGTGGGCTCACTGTAATTACAAGGCTCCTTATAAGAAGGGGGCAGGAGGATCAGAGCCAGAAGAAGAAGACCTGTGTAACAGAGAGTCAGAATCAGAGAGAGATTTGAAGATGCTGTGCTGCTGGCCTTGGAGACGGAGGAAGGGGCCCTGAGCCAAGAAATGTAGGTATTCTGTACAGATGGAAAAAGCAAGGAAATGGATTCTCCCCAAAAGCCTCCAGAGGCAACACAGCCCTGCCGACACCTTGATTTCGGCTCGTGGAACCTGTTTTGGACCTCCAGAACGGAGAGATAATGCGTTTGTGTTGTTCTAAGGTACAAGTGGGTGGTAATTTGTAACAGCAGCAGCAGGAAACAAATACACCTCAGCTTCCCTGTTCTGCAAAAAGGCAGGCAGGACTGGACAACCTCTAAAGTCTCTCCCAGCATTAGCATTCTCGGCATTGATGGTTCAATGACCGAGGACCTGCTGCCTTCAGTGTCCTTGTGCTCTCTTCTTACTTCACCCTAAGCCTCACCACCCTCAGGAAAGGGCCTCTGAAACCTGCTGGGGACCCAGCCTTGTAATTCCGTCTTTTCCGTAAACTCTGTTACCTATCACCATTCCCTGAGCACACCCAATGAGGACTGTGGAAGTTTGGGTGGGGTAGCAGGGCACTCGGCACAATGGAAAGACCTCCAGAGACCTGGGTTCTGACCCCAGCTCTGACATGAATTTCCTGGATGACCTAGAAGGAGTCACCATCCCTCTTTGGGCCTCAGTTGCCTCATCTATGAAATGGGGAGTAGGGTTGGATGACTCCTAATGGACTTTCAGCTCTGACCACTTATCTATGTCTCTGAACTTCTCAGAGGCCTTAGGCTATGGCCTTAGGAGGGATACCTGGACTTCCCCACTCATGGAGGACCCCTTCCTCTTCCCAGGCTCCAAGATCCTCTCGGCAGAGTGAAAGCCAGGCATTGCTCTTTTCCTTCCCTCCCTCTCTCCCTCCCTCCTTCCCTTCTCATTCTCTCTTGTTGATTGAACGTTGATTACGTGTAAGGTGCTGTGTTAGACTGAGGGAAGTGGGTGTAGCTATATGGCTGAACACAGCCCTTACCCTCAGGGACACTCATTCTAGTGGAAAAGGCAGATCCATACCCACAGAACCACAGTACAATGTGGGAGGTGAGGCTGATGCGGGGTATTGGAGGAGCACAGAGGCAGTGAGAACTCTTGGTGGGAGTCTGGGGAGGGCATTGGGAATCTTCACAGAAAAGGTGACAGAACTGGATCTTGAAGGATGAGCAAGAAAACTCCATGTTCACAAGAGAGAGAAAGGGCATCCCAGGCAGGAAGACCCGGCGTGTGCAAGGGTGTGAAGGCACCGTTAGGGAAGGAGGTTCTATGTGGTCGGAGATGTGGCACTTTGCGGCGTCAGGCATGGGAAGTGAGGGAAGTGGGGCCTTCAGTGAGAGCCAGGAAAGGAGACCTGGACCAGATCAGGGAAGGACTTAGGGCTTTATCCCTTTTGCACAGACCATCTGCTTATTAGTAATAGCGATCATGGTAATAGCTAACACATACCCCGTGCTCACTCTATTTCAAAGACGGTTCTAAGCGTTCTGTTGCTGTTGTTTGTTGTTAGCTGCTGTTGGGTCGACTCTAACTCGTGGTGACCTTATGTACAACAGAACGAAATGTTGCCCAGTCCTGTGTCATCCTCACAATCACCAGCATGTTTGAGTCCATCATTGTGGCTCATGTGCCAATCTGCCTCACCAAGGGCCTCCTTTGCCCTCACTGGGCCTCTTCTTTACTAAACATGATGTCCTCCTCTGGCGATTGATCCCCCTGATGACCTGTCCAAAGCAAGAGAGCTGGACAATGTTCTGTTGTGATCCATACGTTTTCATTGGTTAATTTTCAGAAGTAGATCACCAGGCCTGTCTTCCTAGTCTGTCTTAGTCTGGAAGCTCCACTGAAACCTGTCCACCATAGGTGACCCTGCTGGTATTTGAAATACTGGTGGCATAGTTTCCTGCATCATAGCAACATGCAAGCCACCACAGTATGACAAACTGACAGACAGGTGGTAGAAGTACTGTATACATGTTTCATATTATCCTTCCCAAGCCCCTGTGGAATATATATAGGTAGTCTCCAACTTATGATGCATTTGAGTTACAATGAACTGCACTTTCAACCATCTGTTATTATTATTATTATTATTTTTTGGTATATCTTATTGTTAGTCATATGTACTACATACGAAGTTGCAGTGCGTCATTTTCTGATGTTATCCTTCTCAGATGTAATGTTTCCAACTCCCAAAGACAAATGAAGATTGGATTTGTAAAGATACTGATAATGAAAGGCAATAATAATGAAAACTAAAAAAAAAAAAAGAGGTATTCAACTTACGTCAGAAAAGACTTATGATGGAGTAGTCATCCGAACGGAACCCCGTTGTAAGTCGAGGGCTACCTATACTATTATCAGCCCATTTTCTAGATGAAAAAATCGAGGCTCAAGAGGTTAAGTTACTTGCCTAAGTTGACGTGGCGGGCAAGGGGTGAAATTCAAATCCAGACAGTCTGGCTTCAGAGCCTGTGCTCTGAGCCACCAAGGGGGTGGGATGCAGCCTCCACAGAGCACCAGCCCCAGTGTCAAGGGTTTTCTCACCAAACCAGGCCCTCCTCCCTGGCTGGGCTGCCCATCACCTCTCACACATGCTCTCAGGCAGGCAGGTGAGGGATGATAGCCAGGAGCCTGGGTTTAGGGGGAACATCTGGGCCCTGTTCTGAACATCTGCCCCCATTTTGATCTGATTGCTCCCATCCTCTCTTCACTCGCAGGAGGTGGCACCTGCTTCCCACAGTCTTAATTAAGCTGCATTTTTGTTTTTATTTACTTAGCACCAGGATGGGAACAAGTGTCTCCTGTGCACAAATGAGGAGTGGCAGGTGAAGAGGTGGAGGCAGGTGCCTGGGAAGTCTCTCCGTTTCTGAGCCAGGGAGAGCCTTTGCCACTGGCGGTTACACCTCCTCCCTCAAGAATCTTCAATGGCTCCCCATTACCCAACAGCCCTAGCAAATAAAGTCCATATTCTCTGACATGTCAATTAGGCACCTCCCTTATTTTAACCTGAACTCAATTCCTGCCTCTACTATTTATTAGTTCTGTGACCTTGGCTAAGCTAGCTAATGTTTTAGAGCCTTAGTATCACCATCTGTAAGATGCAGTTAATAAATTTTTGGAATTAATGAGAAATATGCCATTATGCCTCTAACATGGGGCCAGCACATAGTAGGTACTTAAGCATTCCATTCATGTTTCAGAGTGTCATTCCCAAGCCCTTACGGAGTATGTACTATTATTATCCCCATTTTCCAGATGAGGAAACTGAGGCACAGAAACGTGGTTACTTGCATAAGGTCACAGAGCTGGCAAAGGATTTAAATCTAGTCAATCTCTCCTCTGCTCTTGGCCATCTTTTTACATATAGCTACCCTCCTGCCAAACTCTACTGCTTGCTGCTCCCACTTCCCAGCCACTATGCTAACTAAAAGGTTGGAGGTTCTAGTCCACCCACAGGTGCCTCTGAAGAAAGGCCTGGAGATCTACTTCCAAAAAAATCAGCCTTTGAAAACCCTCTGGAGCACAGTTCTACTCTGACACACATGGGGTCACCATGAGTTGGAATTGACTTTGATGGCAACTAGTTTTGGTTATGGCTTTGCTCAAGATGTCTCCTCCACCTGGCTCCAAACTTTAAGGGCTATATCTAAGGCTGCCCCCTTCAGAAAATTTTTCCTGATTCGCCAACAGAATGGAAATTCTCTCCCTTTTCTGACCTTGTATTTTCGTGGATTTTAAATCCAAGCATTCGGGCCCAAACTCTAGCTCTGCTGCCTAACTGCAGGGTGTAACCGTAGGTAAGTCACCTAATCACCCAGAGCCCTGGTTTCCTCACCTGAAACACAGGAAAATCACGCCACCTTGTAAAGTGGGAGTGCCTGGGAGCCAGCTAGTCCTAGGTTCAAATCCAGCTCTCACCTTTCACTCACTGTGTGGCCTGAGCTGTTTAAACAAGTCTCTGTTGCTCACTGTTACTGTCAGTAGAAACGCTTCGCAAGCGACGGGCATCACAATTATTGAGAAATAGAGTAGAGTGGTTGTGTACCTGAATCCCGGAGCCAGCCTGCTTGGGCTCAAATCCCAGCTCTGCCACTTAGTATCCATGTGAACTTGGGAAAGTTATTTGACTTTTCTGTTCCTCAGTTTTTCCATCTCTGACTTGGAGATGTTAGAATATTGAATATACCATGGACTGCCAAAAGAATGAACAAATTTGTCTTGGAAGGACAGCCAGAATGCTCCTTAGAAGCAAAGATGGCAAGACAAGGTCTCACATACTTTGGATATGTTATCAGGAAGGCTCAGTCCCTGGAGAAGCACATCAGGCCTCGTAGAGGATCAGCAAATAAGAGGAAGACCCTCAAGGAGATGGGCTGACACAGTGGTGCAACAACGGGCTCAAGCCTAACAGTGATTGTGAGGATGGTGCAGAACTGGGCAGTGTTTCATTCTGCTGTACATAGGGTCGCTATGAGTCGGAACTGACTGGGCAGCACCTAACAACAAGGAGATGATCATAATAATACCTAAACCACAGTGTTGTGAGGATTAAATGAGATAATACACGGAGAACATTTAGAACAATGCCTGACGCTTAGTAAGAGCACAGTGTAAGTACTGGTTGCTACAATATCTTGGAATTATTTGGGGATTAATTGAGACTACGAAAGTGCTATGTAAATTTCCAAGGCATCGATCTATTACTCTCCTGCCTTGGATGACAGCCATTTGTACCCTGCCTCCTCCCCCTCGTGGGGCAGGGATCAGACCTCATGGTCTGTGCCCCCTCAAAGCCTTGGTCCTGAGAGCCCCGCACTCGGTAGGAATTGAGTCAGGTGCTCAGCGTGGGCACCCTAAGTTGAGGTGAGACGTTTGCGTCCTGGCCTGGTCCCAGCCTGCTGCTTTGGGGTTCCCTGTCCGCGCTTGCAGGACAGGCCCAGCCAGCGTATCTGGAACTGCTGCAGTACGCCATCCTGACCCCGCGGGCCTATTGCAGGGGCAAAGGGAGGCAGGAAGGGAGGGAGGGAGGCGGGAGACCGCCCAGGCCCCTCCCACCCTGTCCTTCCCTGAACCCAGCCCTTCCTGTGCCCTCCACCACCGGGGGTTCTGTCCACTGTGGGGCAGACGTTTTGCTGGGGCAGTGGGATAAGTGGCAGGTGCGGGAGAGAGGCCTTTTCTTCCCCTCTTCAGCAGTTTGCATTTACATTTCCAACAGGTCAGTACGCTGCGGAGCTAATTCGGAGAACTGCCGAGGCAGCAGCAGCAGCTGTGCGCTCAGCGCGGCCAATCAGTCAGGTATCAGGGCGCTAACCAGGAGAGGCAGCGCCAGCCGGGTTCATCATCGAGACGGAGCGGAGGGCGGCGCCATGAAGTGCAGTCGCCGCCATGCCCCGCCGCCGCCACTCCGCCAGAGCTGCCAGTTACTGTGGCTCTGCTAGAGCCCCCAGGGCATCGCAGGGAGCAGCGCAGGAGGTGACTGCGCGCTACCCAGCACTTGGGGCTGTTGGGGAGACAGGCACACCTAGATTCAAGTCCCAGTTCTCCATTTACCAGCTGGGAGGCCGTGGCCAAGTTCCTTAACCTCTCCAAGCCTCAATTTGCTCATCTGTAAAATGGGCACAGTAACAGAACCTACTTCACAAGGCTCTTGAAAAAATTTTGAAAGATTCCTATGTGAAGCACCTAGTCAGTATTTAACTACAATGAGTACTTCCTGGCACCAAATTGGTCTAGCCTGGGAGTTTTGGATTCTCTGGGTCTTAACTTTTCCACCCCAGTGGATAATACAGAGACTCTCTGCAGGATTAGTCTCACTTTGTTCTCGTGAGTGTTTTCTAGTGCCTACTGTGTACCAGGCCCAAGGCTGGTGCTGAAAGGGTGGGGTGTGGGAGTGTGACAAGTCGAACCATACAGCCCCTCCCTTGAAGAGCTCACTGTAAGGCTGGGGGGCTGCAGCGGAAACCACAGGACAAGCCAAGGAACAAGGGGAGCAGAGGCTGCAGAGGGGCAGAGGGGCAGAGGCAGGAAGAGGCAGTATGGCCCAGCCGGCTGGCCAGCCGGGGCCTCAGGGTGCTTCCAAGGGAATGACATATCAGACCTGGAATGGGGCTTGGAGTGGCTCTGGCGGGGTTGGGGTGAGCAGGGAGTGTGGAAGCAGTAAAGTCTGTACACTTTTTTGGGTACCAGACCACAGGGCCTGGAATGCCAAACTAAGGATCAGGCTTTAATTCCCCCAGTAGGAGGTAAAGGGCATATGATGGGTCTACCTCACCCCAGTAAGGTTGCTAGCCCAATGCATATCGCATTATGAGGAGAAATGTGCCTGGTTTTGTAAGACACAAATGTCCATACAGCTGACACAGAGCTGCTGGGTGGTCGCAGCGTCCTCACATTCAGAGGATTTTCCATGCCACAAAAAACTGCTCGACAGTTCCCTTTAAATAACAAATCTCCCTGGTGTCTTTTTTTTTTTTTTAAGGAAATATACTTGGTGTGGAAATTGTGACTGACTGCCACATTGCGCTCCTGGCTGTTGACTCTTAGGCATGGGAGGGACTTCAGAATCTAGCCAGCCCAACACCCTGCCTTCTGGAAGGGAATCTGGGCCAGGGATGGGCCCTTTTCCTGCCCTCAGAAGAGTCTGTGCCCAGGCAAGGCCAGAACTCAGCCTCAGGGTTCTCAGTGCCTGCCTTGGCATCTCTAAGAAGGCCACAGGAACCAGACCACTCTGAGCTGTGGAGATTCTAGCCTTTGGAGACATGGGGACACCCAAAGGGGGACCTCTTGAAGGTCACACAGCCTGCCAGACAAGCAGCCTTCCGATCCTGTGCGCTCCAGCTCCTCAGAGATCCACAACCTTTTGCATCCTGAGCTTTAGTTCAGGAGGCAGAGACCATCCCTGTGGGTCTGTAAGGGCCCCAGTGGGCTGCTGAGGGATGCAGTTGGATGGGGTGGAAAGAGCACTAAATAGAGAACCCGAGGCTCCACCTGTGCGGCCTCAGATGAGTCATTCTCTCTTTGTGGCCCTTCTGTGCAACTTGGTAGGGAGGCAGATGGTCTCTTGGGGCTGTGCAGGTTTGCTGTTCCCCAACCAGGGAAGTGCAGTTCCTGGGGCACGTTCACTAGCTGCCTGTAGTGGAGAAGCCAGCAGCCCTTAATTTGGATCATGGCTTTCCAGGCTCCAGGATTCTTGATATTGTACAGGTAGATAAACTGAGACTCTGGGAACAAGGAGCACTGCTAAGAGGGTGGATAAGAACACAGGAGTCCAGGCTTCCCAGGAGTCCAGGCTCCTCAGACAAGAGCACCCCTTCTCTCTCCCCCACTGCAATGGTTAAGACTGTGTGTCGGCTTGGCTGGGCCATGATTCTTAGTGTTTATATGTGATCATTCCCATGATGGAATCTGCTGTGAGTAGCCAATCAGTTGAAAGGGACTTTCCTTGTGGGTGTGGCCTGCATCCAAATATAAGGAGATGTTCTGGCTTTTTACTCGCCCTGGATACTATGGCTGCCTCCTGTTCGTCTGACTTCCGGTTCTTGGGACTTGAGCTATCAACTTATATGCTAATCTTGGCATTCGTCGATCTTCACAGCCTGTGTGCGGGAGCCCTGCTCTCTGACCTGCTAATCTTGGGTTGGCCAGCCCCGGTGGCTACATGAATTGAGAGAAGCCTCTATCCTGATCCACGGACTTGGGACGTTCCAGCCTCTACAATCATGTGAGCCGTTTCCTTGATATAAATCTCTCTCTACATATATTTATACGCTTTACTGGTTTTGCTTCTCTAGAGAACCCAGCCTAAGACATTTGGTACCAAGAGTGGTTCTAGGGAGACAAAATTTTAAGGATGAGTTTCCTAAATTGATTCTCAAGTCTGGTTAGTCTTAAAGATGTTGATGACTCTGCTTCCAGCACTAAAGAGGGCACTGCTAATCCGTGGCATGAGGTGGTGATACAAATATGCAAAATATTACCACCAGTAGATCAGGTATTGGTGAAAAGTGAGTCTCTGAGTGAACACATGTGTGATATCTTTCTACAGGTTTGTCAGAATGAGAAGTATAAGGAAGCTGGTTGGTTGGTCCTACTTTCACTAGACAAACTGGTGAAAGAAAGAGATGCGCTCAGGGCTTCAGAGTCAAAGCTCAAATGCTGCATAAATGACCTCAAGGCTTCCACTTGTGCTTTGAAAGAAAGCCTTATTTCTTGCAGTAACAGAGCTGAAATTTCTGAAATCCAAACCCAGAGTCTTATTGTAAGAGTGGCTGAATTACAACACCAGCTCAATTGCCAACCTCGATAGGTGTCTGAAGTTAAGGTAAGGGCATTGATTGGGAAGAAATGGGATCCTGAAACTTGGGATGGGGACATATGGGCAGATAATCAGGAAGCTGGGGACACTGAGCCCCTAAATTCCATTGAATCAGTCTGCCAGCAGAACCACTTCCATATGAAGTGATTACTTCATTTTTGTCTGCTAAATCACACTGCACAGAAAAACCATTAGCCCCTCCACTCCCATCTAATGAGATTAGCCCTAGCCCAGCTGCCTCTAAAAACCCTTGCCTGAATCATTGCCTGGGGCATCGCCTGAGGCAGATGCTTTACAAGACAATGCTAAATGTTCTCAAAACAATTCCACACTACTGATTCTGGCTCCTAGATTTACACATAGGCTTAAGTACCAACAAGCACCAAAAGGTGAAGTACCAAGTGTGACCCAGGAGGAGATAACACTACACTCCAAAAGAACTGCTTAACTTTTCTAATATGTGCAAACAGAAACCTGAGGAATATGTGTGGAAATGGCTATTAAGGGTGTGGGGTAATGGTGCAAGGAACATAAAGATGAATCAGTCTGAGTTTATTGATGTGGGTCCACTAAGCATGGATTGGTCATTCACTGTTTCAGCTCAAGAAGTTAGGAAGGGATCTAATAGTTTATTTGGTTGTGTTGCTGAAGCATGGATTATGAGGTGGCCTACACTTTATCAAGTTAAAATACCAGACCTGCCTTAGTATACTGTAGAAGGTATCGAAATGCTTAGGGAAATTGCCATGCTGGAGTGGATTCATCAGGTTAGACCCACAGACCCACATGTGGAGTGCCCAGAGGACACACCTTTTACCACAACTGTGAGGAACAAATTTGTGAAAGGAGCTCCAGCATCCTTGAAGATGGCTGTGATTGCTATTTTATGTAAATCAGATTTGACAGTGGGAACTGCCCTAACTGAATTAAGACACCTAACTACAGTGCGGCTGATTGGACCCCGTGGTAGTAGGGGCCAAGTGGTGGCACTCAATCCACAAAGACAAGGTGGGCATGGTTACAGTAATAGACAGTGGAGTCAAAGCAGTGATCAGAATAGTTTGACTCATATGGACTTATGGCGTTGGTATTTAGTCATGGTGTCCCTAGGAGTGAAATAGATAGGAAATCTACTAAATATTTACTTGATCTGTACAAATGGATGAATTTCAGGTGAACAGAAGTCTAACTCGAATCATCAGAATACAGAGTCAGGGTACCTCAATCAATTCCCAGATATGAGCAAGTTTGAAGACCCACAACCACTTGAATGAAGGGCAGGCTGGGTCCCACTGAGGAAGGACTCCAATACACTGCCAAAAATTTTTACTGTTAATCTTTCTCCCAGCCATCCCCAAAGGGATCTACAGCCTTCTACAAGAGTGACTATTCACTGGGGAAAAGGAAATAATCAGACTTTTCAGAGATTACTGGATACTGGCTCTGAACTGACACTAATTCCAGGAGACCCAAAACATCACTGTGGCCCACCAGTCAGACTGGGGACATATTGAGGTCAGGTTATTAATGGAGTCTTGGCTCATGTCTGTCTCACAGTAGGCCCAGTGAGTACCCGAACTCATCCTATAGTGGTTTCCCCAGTTCTAGAATGCATAATTGGAATAGATCATACTCAGCAACTGGCAGGACCCCCACGTTGGATCCCCGACAAATAGAGTAAGGGCTATTATGGTAGGAAAAGCCAAGTGGAAGCCGTTAGAACTGCCCCTACCGAGGAAAATAGTAAACCAAAAGCAATACTGCATTCCTGGAGGGATTGCAGAGATTACTGCCACCATCAAGGACTTGAAGGATGCAGGGGTGGTGATTCCCACCACATCCCCATTCAACTCCCCTATTTGGCCTATGCAAAAAACAGATGGATCTTGGAGAATGACAGTAGATTATCGAAAACTTAACCAAATGCTGACTCCAATTGCAGCTGCCGTTCCAGATGTAGTTTCATTGCTTGAGCAAATTAATACATCTCCTGGTACCTGGCATGCAGCTATTGATCTAGCTAATGCCTTTTTCTCCATACATGTTTCAAAGGACCACCAGAAGCAGTTTGCCTTCAGCTGGCAAGGCCAGCAATACACCTTCAGTTGCCTACCTCAGAGCTACGGCAACTCTCCAGCCCCATGTCATAATTTAGTCTGCAGGGAACTTGATGGCCTTTCCCTTCCACAAGAGGTCACACTGCTCCATTACACTGATGACATTTTGCTGATTAGACCTAGTAAGGAAGAAGTGTCAGTGACTCTGGACTTATTGGTAAAACATTTGTGTGCTAGAGGGTGGGAAATTAATCCCACAAAAATTCAGGCACCTTCCACCTCAGTGAAATTTCTAGTGGACCAGTGGTGTGGGGCATGTTGAGATATTCCTTCTAAAGTGAAGGAAAAGTTATTGCATCTGGCCTATCCCACAACTAAAACGGAGGCACAATACCTAATGGGCCTCTTTGGATTTTGGAGGCAACATATTCCTCATCTGGGTGTGCTATTCCAGCCTATTTATCAAGTGACTTGAAAAGCTGCTAGTTTTGAGTGGGGCCCAGAACAAGAGAAGGCTCTGCAACAGGTTCAGGCTGCCATGCAAGCCGCTCTGTCACTTGGGCCATGTGATCTTGTTGATTCAATGGTGCTTGAAGTGTCAGTGGCAGATAGAGATGCAGTTTGGAGTCTTTGGCAGGCCCCTATTGGTGAGTCACAGCACAGATCCTTAGGATTTTGGAGCAAATCCCTGCCATCTTCTGCAGATAACTACTCTCCTTTTGAGAAACAGCTTTTGGCTTGTTACTGGGCCTTAGCAGAGACTGAACACTTAACTTTGTGGCACAAAGTCACCATGCAGAGACTGAACGCTTAACCTTGGGACACAAAGTCACCATGTAGCCTGAACTGCCCATCATGAACTGGGTGTTGTCTGACCCACAGGGTCATAAAGTTGGAGGTGCACAGCAGCACTCCAGAATTATATGGAAGTGGTATATACAAGATCAGGCCTGAGCAGGACCTGAAGGCACAAGTAATTTGCATGAAGAAGTGGCCCAAATGCCGATGGTCTCCACTCCTGTTACATTACCTTCCATCTCCCAGTCTGCATCTATGACCTCATGGGGAGTTCCTTACAATCAATTGACTGAAGAAGAGAAAACTCATGCCTGATTTACAGATGGCTCTACGAGATATGCAAGCACCACTTGAAAGTGGACAGTGGCAACACTATAGCCCCTTTCTGGGACCTCCCTGAAGGACAGTGGTGAAGGGAAATCCTCTTAATGGGCAGAACTTCGAGCAGTGCACCTGGTTGTTCACTTTACTTGGAAGGAGAAATGGCCAGATGTGTGATTGTATACTGACTCATAGACTGTGGCCAATGGTCTGGAAGGAACATGATCGGAAAATTGGAGACAAGGAGGTATGGGGAAGAGGTAAGTGGGTGGACCTCTCTGAATCGGCCAAAGAAGTGAAGATATTCGTGTCTCATGTGAATGCTCACCAAAGGGTGATCTCAGCAAAGGATGATTTTAACAATCAAGTGGATAGGATGATGCATTTTGTGGAAACCATCCATCCTCTTTTCCCAGCTACTCCTGTCATTGCTCAATGAGCTCATGAACAAAGTGGCAATGGTGGTAGGGATGGAGGTTATGCATGGGCCCAGCAACGTGGACTTCCACTCACCAAGGCGGACTTGACTACACCCACTGCTGAGTGCCCAATCTGCCAACACTGAGTCCCCGATATGGCACCATTCCTTGAGGTGATCACCTGGTGGCAAGTTGATTACATTGGACCACTTCCATCATGGAAAGGGCAGTGTTTTGTCCTTACTGGAATAGACACTTACTCTGGATATGGATTTGCCATCCCTGCATGCAATGCTTCTGCCAAAACTACCATCCATGGACTTACAGCATTGCCTCAGATCAAGGGACTCACTTCACAGCAAATGAAGTGCGGCAGTGGGCCCATGCTCATGGAATTCACTGGTCTTAACATGTTCCCCAACATCCTGAAGCAGCTGGCTTGATAGAATGATGGAATGGCCTTCTAAAGACATAATTACAGCACCAGCTAGGTGGCAATACCTTGCAGAGTTGGGGTAATGTTCTCCAGGGGGCTGTATATGCTGTAAACCAGTGTACAATGTATGATGCTGTCTCTCCCATAGCCAAGATTCATGGGTCCAGGAATCAAGGGGTGGAAATGAGAGTGGCATCACTCACTATTACCCCTAGTGACCTACTCGAAAGATTTTTTCTTCCTGTCCCCGTGACCTTATGCTCTGCAGATCTAGAGGTCTTAGTTCCAAAGGGAGGAATGCTCCCACCTGGAAGCACATCACTGATTCCGTTGAACTGGAAGCTAAGAATGCCACCTGGCCACTTTGGGCCCCTTATGCCTCTGGATCAACAGGCAAAGAAGGGAGTTACCATACTGGCTAGTGTGGTTGATCCTGATTACTAAGAGGAAATTGGATTGATATTACATAATGAAGGTAAAGAAGAGTATGTCTGGAATGCAGGAGATCTCTTAGGGCATCTCTTAGTACTACTATGCCTTATGATTAAAGTCAATGGAAAACAACTACTAATGACCCAGACGCTTCAGGAATGAAGGTTTGGGTCACCCCACCAGGCAAAGAACCACGACCAGCTGAGGTGCGTGCTGAGGGCAAAGGGAATACGAATGGGTAGTTCTAAATACCAGTTAGGGTCATGTGACCAGTTGCAGAAACAAGGACTATAATCACTATGAGTATTTCTGCTTTGTATGTGTACTTCCAATATTTTTGTTTTCTTCACTTATAAAATATAAGATGTAAACAGGACTAGTGCATTTGCGGTTATACGCATGTTAGTTGTATCATGTTAGGTGCAAGTATGACTTTATAACTGTCTTTATTCAGAGATTATGTATGGTTCAAGGAGATGTGTACATGTGCCAAGTTGACAAGTGGTGGACTATGATGGTTAAGATTGTGTGTCAACTTGACTGGGCCATGATTCTCAGTGTTTATATGTGATCACTCCCATGATGGAATCTGCTGTGAGTAGCCAATCAGATGAAAGGGAATTTCCTTGGAGGTGTGGCTTACATCTGAATATAAGCAGGTGTTCTGGCTTTTTACTTGCTCTGGATCCTGCAGCTGCCTCCTGTTCGTTTGACCTCTGGTTCTTGGGACTTGAGCTATCAGCTTATCTGCCAATCTTGCCATTCGTCGATCTTCACAGCCTGTGAGTGGGAGCCCTGCTCTCTGACCTGCTAATCTTGGGTTCGCCAGCTCTTGTGGCTACATGAATCAAGAGAAGCCTTTATCCTGATCCATGGACCTGGGACATTCTAGCCTCTACAATCACGTGAGCCATTTCCTTGATATAAATCTCTCTCTATGTATATTTGTATGCTTTACTGGTTTTGCTTCTCTAGAGAACCCAGCCTAAGACACCGACTGACCATGACTGAGAAGGGGTAGGGTACCACAGGGGCTGATCTTGTGCTGTTTGCTCCCCCAGGAGCCAATATTTCTGGGGACCAAAGGGAATAGCTACCCCCAAACACCTTCACCCTCCAGCCCTGGGGGACACCCTGTGCCCTTAGGATCAGCCAGCCACCCCTGAGCCCATTAAAGATGCATGAGGTTCAATATGTGGGTGAGACCAAGAGGTGACCTGGTCTATAAAAAACATTCCCATTAGCAGCCCCTCCCGCCCCGCTGGCCAGCACTGTGGAACATTAGGTGGTGGCCAATATCACTTATTCATTACCAAGCACTTAGGCAGCTGTTCTGGGCTTCTGCCCAGAGCGCCTTCCTCCGTCTTCCCTTCTCCCCATCCCCAGGTCCCTCTCCTTCCTCGTGCCACCTCCTCCCTGCCTCAGCCCGTCCTGCCTTGCACTGGGGGGAGAGTGTAGAGGGCAGGCCCCTCACAGCCAAACAGTGGCCCATGGGGCTGGAGTTATCTTTTTGCCCAACATCTAGGTAAGGAAACTGCCTCTCAGAAAGGCTGAGAGACAAGCTCAAGGGCACGCTGTTGGTAAGTGTCAGAGCCAGGACTGGACCCCAGTGAAGTTCATCAAATGACCTGCTGAGTCCTTATGGGGCCACCCAGCTTGCTCAGAGCTGTACAGGGAGCAGGCTGGAGGGTTCTGGTTCGGGCAAGATCGGTGACTAAGTGGGTGGTTCTGCTGTAGAAGCCAGCCTCACTCACAGATGGTGAAGGCTGCAGGTCTGGTCTGGGATTCCAGAACAGGCTCTGCTGCTTGCTGGCTGTGTGGCCTTGGACCAAGCACCTGGCCTCTGTGAGCTGCTCCTGTCACATCCTCACACTGGGGATCATAACTGCGCTAACGATCCTGCCTTGTAGGGCCGTGAGCCCTGCATGAGATAATGGTGTGGATTCTAAGGACCCCTACAGCTGTTGGTGTTACTGCTTTCCTGCTACCATTGGCATATGATTGAGACCTGGACCTGAAAGAAGACCTGACTTCCACCCTGGGGGCTCTGGAAAAACTCAGTCACCACTGTTCCAACCTTGGGAGACCCCTTCTCTCACCCTGCCTTTTTGTCATTAAGGTTAGAGCCAGAGGGGCCAAAGGGGCCATCTTTTCTAGCCCCTGAGGACCAGAGAGGGGAAGACACTGTCCCAGGGTAGCACAGCCAGCGTGGAGGAGTGCAGGTCTTTGCTGGCCAATTCCATTCCCCTTGTCCCATGCTGCTTACGGTGGGGAATTGGGGCCCTGGCTCTGCAGAGCATCTGCAGTGATTTCACTTCCTCTCTGAGCAGAGGCTTGGGGCAGGGGTCAAAGGCAGAGCTTCCCCCTCCCAAGTGACCTGGAAAGTGGGGTGGGAAGACAGCAGGGAGGGGTGGAAGAGGGTTCTGAGGCCCAGAGAGCTGGCTGACCAAGGGACGGGAGAAGATCTGTCATTCACCATGGTCCCAGGACTGGGCTCAGGGCTGTGCCAGGATGAGGGCCTTCAGATTGCGATGAGTAGTTACCCTGCCATCGAGTTGCTGCTCACAATCTGGTAGTATTTGGGTTTACCCTAACCAAGCTCATGGTTTCCACTTCCCAGCTGAGAACTGAGGCTTGGTGAGGTTACACGGTTTTCCCAAGATCTTGCTGATTTTGATTATGGTTCAGTCCAGCTCTGTCGGTCTTCGGAGTCAATACACTTCTTCTGGCATCATCTTATCTTCCAAGTGCACATTCCACCTACCCAAGACGGGGACTCAGGTTCTACCTGCCACTCTTCTGGGTCAGGGCTGTGACTGTACCTTATCCCCTTGTCCTCTGGGGCTGCAGTCAGAGCCTGGCCGCACTGGACACACCAGGCTGCCCTGGTGAGTGGTGACTTCAGACTTAGCGCATTGTCATCCCATTGCCACCCCCAGGCTGCATCAGCAGCTGCTGGCTGAATAATTTATCGGGCCTTGTTTACTCTTCCCTTCCTGGCTGTTAGTGGCTCCCCAAGTCCCACCACAGCCCCCTCTCAAGCCTAGCTGCCCTGGCCTCCATCCCCCTCCCCAGTTTGGCCACCAGAAAGCTGGTTCAGGACTGGGCCGTGCTCACTGGCCATGAATTATTCAGGCTCATTTGGCCAGAGCCAGGGCAGATATTGGGGCTGGAGGAGAGTCTGGACCGTGAGGTCTGTTCCATTTGGGGGCATGTGGAAGGAGCATGTGGGGGACAGTGGTATCTCCGTCTCCATTTCCAAGTCGTATTGGATCCAGAGTCATCCAGCCAGTGATGAAGCCCAGGGAGCCGAGTGTGCTCAAGCCTGAAGCACAGAGACCTGCATGCAGCGCACAACGGTGCTCAAGGCTGCTGTCGACTGCCAGGCCTACATTAGTCAGCAAGGGGATGAGGCGTTATGTCAGAGGGGCCAAGAGCACAGCTCTGGAGTCAGACAGCCTTGGTGTCAACCTAGACCCTTCTACCTTCCAGCTCAGTAACCTTGGACAAGTTACTTAATGTCCCTGCAGCACAGTTTCGTCATCTGTAAAATGGGGATAACAATGGTTCCCACCTCGTAGGGGTCTCGTGCGGAGTAACTGAGACAATGCATCTGAGTGTCCAGCATGGTAGATGGAATGTAGTCCATGCACTGGCTACACACTGCACTGTATTTTCATTGCTTGGCCATTTGTCTCTCCCATCATCCTGAGAGCTTTTTGTATAGAAGCACAGGCCATATTTTTCTCAGTATCCCCAAGTCCTGGTACTGAGGTGGCTGAGAGTAGCTGCTTGGCAAATGCTCATTGAACAATTGAATAAATGAACAAGTGAGAAATTGCTTTCTGGAGATGTAATGAGCTGATTTATGAGGCAGTGAGTGAGCTCCTCATTGCTGGGAGTATTCAGTTGGATCGCAATTCACCAGACATCGCATAGCAAGGATTGGATGCACCAGTAAGAGAAATACTCTTTAAGCCTCGTCTCCTTCATTAAGCTGCTGTGGTTCTAGGATTCAATGAATAAATACGGGTTACAGGATTGGTTGGTAGTGATGATGATGATGATATTGAAGGTAAAAAAAAAATTGAAACCAAACCAGTTGCCATCAGGTTGATTCTGACTCATAACAACCCCATGTGTTGCAGACTAGAACCGCGCTCCATAGGCTTTTCTTGGCTGTGGCCTTTTGGAAGCAGATTGATGGGACTTTCTTCCATTGTGCTGATGGGTGGGTTCAAACTGCCAACTTTTCAGTTACTAGTTGAGTATTTAACCGATTGTGTCACCCAGGGACTACTGATCATGGAGATAAATCCTATGAATTTATGAACTGGGGTGGGGGTGAGGTGGAGAGAAGAAACAGTCGACCCACTGATCTAGCCGATCAGACATTGTGTTCCCCAAGGGTAAGAAATTGTGGCTTTTTCCTCGGTATTCCCAGTACTTGGCACCTGAAAAAACAAAACAAAAAAACAGTTGCTGTTGAGTCAACTCTAGCTCATGGTGACCCCATGTGTGTTAGAGTACAACTGTGCTCCATAGAGTTTTCAATGGCTGATTTTTTGGAAGTTGATGGCCAGGGCTTTCTTCTGAGGTGGCTCTGGGCGGACTTGAAACTCCAACCTTTTGGTTAGCAGTGTGTTAACCATTTGCACCATCCAGGAATAGGCACTCGATAAAAGCGTGTTGAATGAATGAGTGTCCTTAGTTTTATTAAAATCAGGCAGAGTCTGAGAACCTACCCCCTTCCCAATGCAGCATACAAACTCATCAGTCTGCCCCAAGCCAGCTTCTGTGGCCCTTGTATCTTGCCCTTTGCCTCACTCTCTCCAGCCATAAAAATGAGTCACATGAGCTGCTCCTGGTCTCCTGATATTCTTATCCTAACTGGCTGGTCCTGGCGCCACTGCTGGAAGAGGGCAGGTGGGGCAGGCCTGCTGGCTGGAGCCCTGGCCACTGGGCTTCTGGAACCACAGACATGAGTATGCCATGCCTGCATCAAGGAGTGCTGATAAGCTATTTTGATATTTCTGTTGCTTTCAGAAAGACAGCTTCCAAGATTTAAGACCAGGTGGTGCTGGTCTTTTTTTGGAGGTGCTAATTAATAATTTAACTTCATATAATGATAATTTTATCTTGTTGCAGTTTGTGGATTTGTGATTATCTCATCCATCCGGTGCACAGTGCTTAGCATGGAGTATGTCTCCCGCTGTCTGCAGAATGTGCTGCTGGGAGAATTTCCCCATGGGAGAGGGCCCAGGGAAAGACACTGGTGTGGAAGTTCTCCCGAAGAATTTCCTTGGGTCGGCTCCTATAGTCTGTGGGGTTGGATGGCTTTCTAGAATCCCTCAAGGGCCGTTTTGGCTGGGAGCAGGAGGATGGCGCCAGGGACCTTTTAACTCCAGGCATCTCAGTATCTGTGGAAATGGGTATCAAGAGGAAGCCTGGTATCACAGGCTGCCACAGTGGGAAAGATCCTAAGAGAATGTCACAGCTAGCCCAACTCCTCTCTCTGCAGCCTAGGAAACTGAGCCTGGAGATAGGGAGGGACTAGCTTAGGATCACCTAGCAGCCAGTCCGAGAGCTCAGGTTGGAAGCCAGGTCTCTCCTCCCCAGCTAAGTCATGCCGCTTTACAATATCTACCTTCTCTGTGCCAGCTGACCAATCCCTCATGACCCCTGCCCCTGAACAATAAGAATGGACATTTGGTGGGAAGTGGTCCAGAGCAAGGAGCCCTGGTGGCAAGGTGGTTAAGCACTTGGCTGCTAACTGAAAAGTCAGCGGTTCAAACCCACCAGCAGCTGTGTCAGTCTGTTTCTGTGAAGATTGCAGCCTAGGAAACGCTATGGGGCAGTTCCTCTCTGTCTTATTGGGTCGCTATGAGTTAGAATCGACTCGACGACAGCAGGTTTGGTCAACGAATTTAGTCACTGGGTTTGGTCAATGGGTCTGGTCAATAGGTTGGTCAGCCTGTTTGGTTCAGGAGCATTGTGAATGGAGACAAGGAATGAGCACTCAGCTTCCTTCCTTCTATGATGCGTGGTGACCAGAACTCCCTATCCATGGTTCCTGCTGGCAGTGGAGAACCCATAAACTCAACAAGGAATGTCTGGCATAGTTGGGAATCCCTCTTGAATGTAGGTAAAACTATTTCACATCCTTATGTTCTCCCTATCAGGCAAGCAATATCAGTATCCCCATTGTCCAGATATGGGTGTGACTTAGGATCAACTGGCTTGGAAGAGGCAGCAGAGGTAGGACCAGAGGCTAAAGGACCAGTAGGAGTTAGCTGGTGAAGAGATAGGGAAAGATCATTCCAGATAGAATATAAAGTGGAAAGTTCTGGATTCAAAATTATGGGGCTTTCAAGAGGCTAGAGAGGAACGCAGGGGCTGGTTCTGGAGGAACACCACTGATGTTATCTTCAGCCTCTGAAGGATTTGAAACCAGGGGTGTCTTGAGCACTTAGATGAGACCCTTTCCTTCCAGGGGCCTCAGTTTCTTCACTTATGATATGAAGGAGGAGATCATGGGGAGGTTGTTAGTAGCCATGTCTGTGCCCAGGCTGGGTGCAGGGATCTCCTGGACTCCTCCTGTCCGTCCACCTGGGCTCAGCTCCTCTTCACTTCCCCCCCACATCCAAAGCTGGGCTGCTGACCAGGCCCAGGCTGGCCTTGGACCATGCTAATGAGACGCTAATGCTGGAGACCAGATTGTCTGCCACATCAAAGTGTTTGGGGACCCTCCTGACAGCTTGAGAAGCCCCCCAGCCACTCTGGGCAGCTTGAGCTCTAAGCCGGGATGTTCTCCCAGCAATTGTGCCTGTCACTTCCCATTACAGCTGATGCCCTCGTACCTGCCAGGGGGCCATGGGGTGGAACTGGCCACGTTTCCTCCTAGAGACCCCGGGGTGGCTGGTGCCTGGTCCGGTAGGGCCCCTGGGGACCCCAGAGGCTTCAGCTGTGCCGGAATCAGGTTTTGCCCAAGCCAGCTCCCCTTGACTGCAGCTCACAGTATAGGATCGCACAAGGACACTTCATGCTCAGAATGCTGTGGTGACCTTTGTTTTGACTTCTCTGACCCGGGGCCTCTGACAGTTTGTGTTCAGAGGAATCTCAGCTGTGATACAAGCTTTCTCCCCTGGATGCTTAGAATTCAAAAACCTCAGAAGGTCAAAACTGAGCAGTGCTTAATGATCAGTAAATGCAGGCTTTTTAATCATTAAGTTTTTTGTCTGCCTTAAAAAATTATCCAAATAAGATATACACACACTCTTTCCCCACCCTACCTACTTCCATCCTTGTTCTTCAGAGGCAACAGATTTTTAACTCTTTCACCTGCTTCTTTTGCTGTCTGCCTTCATGTTTCTAAGTAATAGGCATATGTTGCTAATTCTTGCTTGATCAATTTTAGACGTCATGTATTGACTTCCTGTTAGGGTAGGTAAAGATTTTGCTCTGTTACCCACCCTGCTTCTCCTGTTCCTTTCCTCCTTATATAGTTATATTGTAATTTTTAGTCAAATCTAGAGCATTATAGAGGCACTGGCGGTACAGTGGCAGAATGCTCACCTTCCATGCAGGACACCTGAGTTTGGTTCCCTGCCAATGTATCTCCCATCTGTCAGTGGAGACTTGCATGCTGTTATGATGCTGAACAGGTTTCAGTGCAGCTTCCAGACTAAAATGAACTAGGAAGAAAGGCCTGGTGATCTACTTCTGAAGATCATTATTATGATGATGTATATGTGGCTCACCCCAGAGTCAAGCAATGAATTATGATTTTATTTCTTTTCTCATACAACATCTTTTCTTTTCCTGGTGTGGCAGAGACAGTTAAACCCTGTTGCTGTCGAGTCGATTCCAACCATAGTGACCCTGTAGGACAGAGTAGAACTGCCCTATAGTGTTTCTAAGGAACAGCTGGTAGATTCAAACTGCTGACCTCTTGGTTAGCAGTCAAGCTCTTTAACCACTGCACCACCAGGGCTCTGGCAGAGACAATTAGAGCTCATTAAATATCTATCCGATCCCCTGAATTTCTCAACTTCCCTTCCAGTTAGGTTGGGGTCATGTGACTAGATCTGCCCAATAGTCTGCAAGTGGAGTTACTGCCTTGGTTTAAGGCAGTTAAGAGCCTGCATGCTTCTTCCATCTCTCTCTTCCCTGTGGAGGAGACTGTGCAGGCCCTGGGTTTCATGTCATGCAAATACAGGAGAAAAGACTGCCTGCCTTGTGTTGGAATACAATATGAGAAAGAAAAAAACTTTTATTATCTGTCCTGGCACTAACTATCCTGATAAATATACCCAAAGTTAATGATAGCCTCACATTTTCAATTGCATTGTTTTCTTAAAATTTTCCAAATATTAGATCAGATCTCTCATGTTCTTATTATTAATATTTTTTCCCACAATGTTGTCTTACATAAGATCATCTATCAGTTCCTTCTCTTTTCCTGGATTTTTCCCTCCTGGAGCCCTGAATTTCTTTCTTCAATGTGGCCTATTACTCTGTAGGCCTGCAGAAAAGCTTTTATCCTGGGAATTTCCTCTTCCTGTCTCTTGTGTTGGATCCCATTTCCTGGATTCTATTTTCTTGATTTACTTCCCACTTTTGCTGGATCGTATCCTCTCATAGCTTACTAAGTAAAGGAGTGTGAAAAGTAATTTTCTGAATCCTCACATATACAAAAATATTTATATTCTCAATTTACGTCTTAATTGCATGTCTAAGTAAAAAATTCTATGTTGGAAATAATTTTCTCTAAGAATTTGGAAGACTCTGCTTCATTGTTATCTAGTATCCAGTTTGGCTCTCGCAAAGTGTCAGTGCCATCCTGATTCATGTTATTTTGTATGAAACCTATTTTTTCTTTCTGGAAGCTTTTACAATCATCTCTTTATTTGTATGTTCTGAAATTTTATAATAATATGTCTTGGAGTGGGTCTACCTATTGTCCTGGGAAATTGGCAGCCCCTTTTATCTGAATGTTCATATCTTTCAGCGCTAGGAAATTTACTTAATTTTTTTTCTTTGATAAATTCCCTTCTTTCCGTTTTCTCTATCAATTGGGTACCGGCTCTTGGACTGATCCTTGTAGGAGTTCACTATGGCCACAATAATGCTGCATAACAAACTTCCCCCAAACTAAGAGGCTTAAAACATAAATATTTACCCTCATGGATATGTGGTTGACTAAGAGTCACTGATTTAGGGCTGAACTTGGTTGTGTGGCTATACTGATGTTAACTGGGCTTCTCCATAATTCTGGGAGCTGTCCAGACTGGGATTGGCTGGGGTGCTTTATCTCTGCTCCAAAATCGCTATCACCTTTCTCCTGGGACCAGTGGGCTAGCCCAGACATGTTCCTCTCATGGAGATGGCAGAGAAGTAAGAGCACAAGACCAACCATATAAAGGCTTTTCAATCCTTTGGTCACATTCTACCCACTAACATTCAGTGGCCCAAAGCAAATCACATGGCAGAACCCAAGGCCAAGGGTCTTCTTTAGTGGGAGGGACTTCAAGATCACATGGCAAAGTGTTTGGATGCTGAAAAGAGTGAAGAATCAAGACAATGAGTGCAGCCTACTACAACCCTTTTATTTCTTGTTTTTCCATCCTTGTCACTTTGATCTACCTTCTAGAAGATGTCACTGGCACCATTTTACAATATTTTGTTGCATATTTTATTTCACTTCTTAATTTTCTAGAGCTCTTTCTTGTTCTCTAGTGCTTTTTCATAGCATCCTATTCCTATTTTATGACTGTAATATCTTTTGTATCTATGTCAAACTATTTACTAGAGTTTTTTGGAAATTTAAAAAAATTTTTTTTATTCTTTGCATTATCTTTTTTTCCTCCTGGATCCCTCCCCATTTGTTGTACTTGATCTCTGTCTTGGTGGTAGAGCATGGTGATTTAAGGTGTAGACTCTGGAGCCAGGCGGCCTGGGTTCATAGCTCAAATCTGTATGACTATACTAGAGCAATTTGTTTAGTCTTTTTCTTCCTTAGATTCCTCATCTGTAAAGTGGGGACAAAAATAGAACTATTGCAAGGATTTAAAAAGTTAATACATGTCAACCTCTTGGAAGTGTTCCTGGCACCCAGGGTTAAGCCTTAGCTATTATTTTTCCCTGTCAGAATATTTTCTCAAATAAATATGTGGTACTGAAAAGCTGACTGGAAGTTTTGTGCTTAGTGGTGAAGCTTGTGGGAAGGTGGACTTCAAAGTTGAGTGTTGGGTGAGGAGTCTGCTCTTGCAATTGGAAATAACACTGGCATTTTAAGTGGTTTTTCCTCCCTAAGCACAGCACTTTTCTCTTCCAGTAAAGATGGCAGTGAGGAGCTCTATGACTTATGAGGGTGAGGGGCCTGGCGTCCCACTGATTTTTGTTCAGACTTCCACATCACCCCCCAGTTTCTAGCTCCAGACATCACTCTTACCTCCACATGCTTGATGCCTTCAAGGTCTGGGCCACTCAGGGGTTCACTATCATTTAAAGGGACTCTAGGAGAGAAATCACCCATCTATCAGTTGGTTGTACTGTGGTGGCTTGTGTGTTGCTATGACACTGGAATATGTGCTGCCAGTATTTCAAATATCAGCAAGGGTACCCATGGTGGACAGGTTCAGCGGAGCTTCCAGACTAAGACACAGGAGGAAGAAATGCCCGATGTTGTACTTCTAAAAATTAGCCAGTGAAAACCCTATGGATCACAGAATATTGTTCGATGCATCCCCTAGATTGGAAGGCATTACACAATAGCAGCAACAATGCACTCAAATACACCAATGTCCTTGAAGATGGCACAAGACCGGGCAGTGTTTTACTGTGTTGTACATAGGTCGCCATGAGTCTGAGCTGACTCAGTGGTAACTAAGAATAGCAGGAGAGAAAGGATGTGAAGCTGTCTTTAAGTAAAAGTTGAAGCTGTATTTTCAAGTCATTTTAGCTGCAGAAACTCTTGTGCAAATGAAACTTCCATGGCAACTAATGTGTAAAGCAGAGGCAAGCAGAACTGTCCTTGTTGGAGTAGGGTGGGACTTAGGGCCCCTCACTTACTCTCCCGTTCTAGCCGCCCCTGAGACTTCTCTGTAGAGCCCCGGAGCTCTCCAGTTTGAAAACCACCAAGGTACCAACCATCCCCAGTCCCCATTTTACAGATGACAATGAAGCCCAGGCTAAGAAAAAGAAAGTGTCTTGAGCCTGACCTTCTTGCTCCCAGTCCAATGCTCTTCCTTCCACACTTGGCTGCTACTAGACAGAGGGCCTAGCGGCTGATTTCCATTTTGCTTATCTCAAAAAGTTAAGCATTAAGTCTCAACTTCCTCCCCCAAACTCCTTCTGGGTCTGGTTTCTCTGACTCTGTCTTGACGTTCTGTTTTCATCCCACCACCTCTGGGGATAGTAACGAGGGGCAGGTATGCAGGGGAAAGTAGCTCTACTTTTTATTTCTCCTAAAATGTTCTCTTCCCGTAATTTGCCCTCCCCAGCTTCTGTGACCTAAGTTCTTACTAGCCCCACTCTGCTCCAGTCTACAGAGCCACTAACTGCTCCCCTAACCTGTACCCCCACATATTTTACAAGTGTCCCAGATCACGTATTCTAACAGACAGGATCGAGAATACTCCATCCTTCCGTCGCCCTGTCTCCCCCGGGGCAAAATTCTATCTCCTTTCAAGGTTCTGCACAAATGCCACCATTTCTGAGACATCTTGCCTTGAGTAAGTTCCTTGATCTCTTGAGCCTTGTTTCCTCATCTGTAAAATGGGGAGCAGGGGACCTACCTTACTGGGCTTGGGGGAGGATTGAATATGTGAAGGTAGGATTTAGCACACAAAAGTATAGCTCAATAAATTGTGAGCTATTATTACCATATGTGCATCTATTGTGAAAATGTCCCATTCTGTCTGTTGGTGTATGTCTAATTGCTCTACTAGGTGGATGGCGCTCAGCCCTAACTGCACATTAAAATCACCTGAGAGGCTTTGTAAAACTATGGCTGCCTGGCCCCACTGCAGGTCAAATGAATGTGAATCTCTGGGGATGAGCCCCAGGCATCAATATTTTAAAAGCCTCCCAGGTCACAGACTCTAACAGACAACCAGGGTTGGGAACACTCAGCTGGACCAGGCGCTGCTTATTTTTATATCACACCCCACAGCTTGCATCCAGGAGCCCATAACTGTTGAAAGAATGAATAAAATGACCAAGTGTTAGAAACAAAGTCAAGGTTGGAATGGGAAAGTCTTTGTGGATATGGGCTTTTGCACTGTGGTTCATCAGGATCAGGTTAATCAGGATCAGGCCTGGTTGACTGGCCTGTAATCAGAGACCTGGCAGAGGGCCCTGGGAGGCCTGTGTGCACCCGCAGGGCGGGGCTCTGCACTCAGGTCTGCGGGGCCACTTTTATGTGTGGCCCGTGGCTTATGAAGTGCTTTCATTAGATCTCATTGCTATCCTATGAATAGACATTCTTCTCTTAATCCTACGAGTAACCCCATTTGACAGGTAAGGAAACTGAGGCCCAGAGAAATTGTGACTTGCCCATGGTCTCGCAGTAGAGAGCTGGAGAGCCAGGCAGTGGACTGTGGCTGTCAGTCTCTCTGGAGGGAGCCCAGAGCCACCCACACGGGCTCCGGGGAGTGAAGTCCTGCAGAGGGGAGGGGAGGAATGGGGAGCCGCCTCTGAGAAATTGGCTCCAGGACAGCAATTCCTCTTGGGAAAATGTGAAGGGGAGGGTCCTAGGAAAGCCTCAGCAGTGGTAGAATTCCTGTGTGTGTGTGTGCTGCTGCGTGTGTGGCTGTTCTTGTGTACTCCTTGCTGCCCACATGTGGTACGTGTGGCTGAGCGTGTGCTATACGTTGCTGTGTGCTGCTGGATGTGATTTGTGTCTGCCTGTTGCTGTGTTGAGTGTGTGTACTGTGTGTGGGTTATGATATCAGAGGCTCCCTGAGCTCCTCGAAGCTTGCGCCTCTGGTCCTCAGGAGGCCTATGCTGAGCTGTGAGTCCAGGGACTCAAGTGGCTGCCTCCCCCAAGGAAAGGGACAGAGGAGCATGTCCTCTCCCAAGCCTGTGCTCCAGTGCCCCTGAAGGGACACCTCTCTCCAGCACTCTGCATTTTCCCCTCCTGGTCCCTGGTACCTCTACACAGTGGCTTCTTGCTAGAAAAGAAGAAGCAGGCAGTGTCAAAGGAGGCTGCCTATAGTTCTCCTGGCCCCGTGCCCCACTCGCTGCCTTGCACCTGCTGAGCCTTCCCGTCTGCCATGCTTGGCTTTGGCAGGAAATTTCCCTGGGCACCTTTACTCCCGACTCTGTGTTAATTGCTTCATCTCCAGCTTACATCTTCACCTCAGAACTGAGGGACAGGGTCACCTTGCCACATAACTTGCCCCCTGCTTGAATTTGAGGTGGAAGAGGCAGCCAGGGGCCAGGGGAGCAGACTGAAGAAGGGCAATCATAGGGCAGACACTAGGTGCAAGGGGCTCAAATACCCAAGTCTGGTCTTCATGCACCCCCCGTTCCCTTCCTCCATTCCTGGAATCCAAATGCACCAACCAAACAAACAAACCCAAGCCTGTTGTCATCGAGTCAACCCAACTCATGGCAACCCCACACATTACAGAGTGCAACTACTCCATAGGTTTTTCTTGGCTATAATCTTTTTTGGAAGCAGATATCCAGGACTTTCTTCCGGGGCGCCATTAGGTGGGTTTGAACCATCAACCTTTAGGTTAGCAGCTGGTTGTAAACTGCTTGTGCCACCTACACAGCTCAAGGGTCGAAGGTCCTTGAAAAACAATGACTTGCCTGGCTGCCCAGAGACATGTAGGGGATGTGCCAAGCCTGCTTCAGATACGTTGTTGGGGGGGGGGGGGTTCGTTTCCAGGGGAGAGCATGAGGTGCAGGGGAGGTGGCCAGACTGGCATAGACTCACCTGTTTGAAGGCAGGGGGATGGATTAGGTGGGTCCAACACTTCTCCTCGTTGGGGCTCTCATTGTGACTTTGCAGCGCTCTCTGCTCTCCTTGGCATGAAACCATTCTCTTTACTCTTCCTCTCCCCCAGTCCCACACGCCTGCAGTTTGCAGCCTTAGGCTTTCATCCACGCACTAATGGCTCCACACAGTGTCCTCGGCAGTTCACTTATTGTGTAAAGGGTGATCTGAGACTCAAGGCAGGAATTCTTTCTTTCAGGAACAGAAGGGTCTTGGATTCTAGTCCTGGTCCTGTGACCACCGTGCTGTGTGACTCTGGGTCTGGGTTTCTTTACCAACAAAAGAATCAATGACTTTGCAGGCACCCCATGCTCCATCACAGCTTATTACAAGGGGGTCCCAGGTTCTTCTGTGCAGGGACACAGGCCCCTGGGCCATCCAGCCTCACAGTGGAGGAGCTCTCTTCTAAAGGAGACTCAGGGATCATCAGCGGCCCTGATGGGGGCGGCGGCAGCTTCCCAACCTCCATCTCCAAGGACAGCCAGATGGCCAGTGATGGGAGAATTGGGACGGTTGTGACAGAACTTGTCAGGAGTAGAGAGACTGCCCCGGCCAGGTCAGGGCCCACCAGACCGTGAGTTCCTGAGGGCACTTCTGGGTCATCTTTGTCTCCAGTTCACATTCTGTCTCCCCAGACTCGATGCTCAGCAAATGTCTGTTAAAGAAATGAATAACTAAATGGAGAAAAGAAGGATAAAGTTGGTAAGACAGCAAACTAAGGCAAGAGGGGATGCTGGGTTGCTGAGCCAAGTAGAAGGAAAGGAGGGGTTAGGGGAAATGACAAGATAGGACAAGGCTGTGTAATGCTGTGGTAACAAACGGCCCCCAAATCTTCAGTGGCTTAAAGCAGCAAAGGTTTACTTCTTACTCATGCTACATGTCTATGTGGGTTGGCAGGGAACCTTCTCTCATTGTAGTCACTCAGACACTGAGGTGAATGGAGCAGCCACCATCCTGAACATAACCAGTCACTGTGTTAGAGAGGAGAGAACTCCAGAGGATCTCACACCAGCAATTAAATAGTCAGCCTGGAAGTGACACTTTCATTCATAGCTCATTGACTAGAACTGGTCACATGGTTACTTTTGCTCACAACCTATTGGCCAGAACTAGTCACATGGTACCTCCCAACTACAAGAAGTCCAGGGAATGCGATCCTCCTGTGTACCTAAGAGGCAGAGAGATGGAAATACTTGCTGAATACCACTTTATGGCTCTCAAGCCATAAAGAATTAGCCACAGACAGCTGAGAAAGGAAGGGTGCTGCTGACATTCTGGGTCTTCACTGACCCATTTCCCAGAGTTCCAAGCCTGTATATTGTTCTCCTTTAAGAACATACATTCATGAACAGGCCCCTGGAAGCTAAAGGGGGAAAGACAAACTGTATGTGAATTGAATTGAGTGTCAACAATGGGCCAGGTGCTCTGCTGGACACCGAGAATATAAGAGAGACACCACTTCTGCTCTGATGAGGACAACAGTTATATAAGCAAAACAACATGAAAGAGCGTGAAGATTTGATCCCAGGTGGAAACTGACTAGCCGAGGAAAGAGGAGGCAGTATGGTCTGTAGCTGTATTTAGTGGTTGTTGTATTTTCTTCTGCCGTCTCAAGGTTAGGGCTACTTATCATAGTCACTGGTCAGTGCACTTACGTGGTTTCTAGTTCCTGCTTCTTGCTCCACCCATGCTCCTTCCAGGTAGGAGCCTTATAAATGCAGTCATTCCTGTGGGAGAACCAACCACTCACCCCAAAGTCTTAAAAGCACATTAGTGTTGTCTCAGTAATTTATATGCTGTTATTAATGGGACCGTTTCATTTCAATTACACTTTTTTACAGCCATTTTCCTGGTGACATTGTACTATCCTTGTTCTGAGCTCTCCAACCCAATCAATAAAAAGACCAAAGAAAGACAGAGAGAAGAGAAAGGTTGGACCTTTGTCTGGCCAAGCTGGGTTTGCTTTTCAATTATTTGGAAGAAAATCCCTTCCTTGCCAAATTTTGACTTTGTGCAATTTGGCTTGAATTAGGAAAATCAAAGCTTGGAGTATTAAAACTTGAGTTAATACCAAATTTAACAGTATTGGAAGGAGGAAGAGAAGGGTGCAAATTATACACACACGCTCACTTATGAGCTACGACTCCACTCAAGAATCAGAGCTGCCAATAACTGCATCTTTTTATGGCTCCTTGTTGCCCTCAGAATAAGTCCAAACTCCTCAGCTTGAATTAAAAGACCCTTCATGATATCACCGTGTCTTTCCCTCTAGCTTCCCCTTCCCTTTGGCCTCCACCTGCACTGCACACTCTAGTCCTAGATTGCATTTCTTATGCTCACTCGAACATGGTGCATGCCTCAGTGCCTTTGCACTTGCTGTTCCCTCTGCCTGGGATGCCCTCTCAGTCACCTACTTGGGAAATTCCTCCTTGTCTTCGTGATCCTGGCTACAGCATCTTCTACTCTGTCAACATCTATCTAGGCCCCGCCCCTGTCCCCTACAGCATCTCCTTAATGCCACCACTGTCTCTTGTACAAATCCTCATCACAGTCCTTGTCACACCAGACTGACAGTTGTTTCCACGCACTTCTCTCCAGCTAATCTGTAGAATCCTCCAGGGCAGCAAGTGTGTCTTATTCCTTTTTCTATCTATTGTGCTTAATGTAAGGCCTAGCACACAGCAGGGCCTAGTATAGCAGTGCATGTTTATATAATAAACTGAGTGAATGAATTGGAAGAAATCTGAAGGGGGACTTAGTGTCAGCTCCAGTTCAAAACAAGAATTCTCTCTATAGCGGAGGTCAAAGAACTACACAGCCCATAGGCCAAATCCAGGCAGATGCCTGTTTTCATAAATAAAGTTTTATTGGAACACAGACATGCCCATTCGTTTCCAACTGTGCATGGCTGATTTCAAGCCACAACGGAGGTGAGTAGTTGTGACAGAGACTGTAGAGCCTAAAATACTCTTTAGTCTTTTGCTGAAAAAGTTTGTCTGCCACTGCTTGTAGAATTGGTTTTAAACCTTTTTCGGACCAGAGAGCCCTTTGAAAATTTGGTAACAGTTTTGAAATGGAACATACACTCACGTACACAAAATATGATGCATTCAATTTCAGGAGGACCAATGACTCTTAATGCCCATTCCTCTACCTCCTAGGGATTCATGAACACCAGATTAAAAATTCTGTTTTCTAAGGCTAGTGGGGCTAGAGCTAAAAAAGGGATAGAGAGTGTGGTACAAAGGCAGATAGGGGTAAAAATCATGTCTCTTATAAATCATAACTTAAGAAAAAAAGAATTGATTGCCTTAAATCACCTCTGACATATAGTTGGCCTCCTTGCATATCTCTAGTGACAGGGATCTCACTACTGTACATCATATTGCTCTATTGCAGGAAAGCACAATAGAGTGTGGGGAAAGCCCATCCTCACGCTCATCTGAGCTCTGCCTCTTTGTAACTTAAACCTACTGGTCCTTCTGGATGTGGAGGCCATGGTCCAATGGGCATAGCCCATTTTCCCAGCTGATGTGGAGAGGTAAGGTGAAACTAGAAGGCAGGAGAGAGCACATCTGACCTGTAAAGGGAGAGGCACAAAGGGCAGGGGGAGGAGAGGAGGAGCAGAGGCCGTTAGGATTGAGCGAATCCAGCTTTGCTTTCTTAAAAACAAGGGGCGGTGGAGGTGTGTGTGTCTGTGAGCTAATGTAGTCGTGAGCAATAGGAGGCGTTGGGCCTCTGGGAAGAAAATTGTGGGCCAAACGAGCTCATTTTTTAGCAGAATTATTAAATTAGCAGATGAAGGAAACACATTAGACATTATGAATCTTGCTTTCAGCAGAGCCCTTGATAGAGGGTTGCGCAGATGCTTGCTAAATTCATTCTGTTCAGGGCTGGTATCCCTGGGATCCCTGGCCGAGGGCTGGTACTCTGGAGAGGGACACAGAAGCAGACAGATGTTAAGTGAGCACCTGCTCTGGGCCAGGCACTGTCTTGGGGGCTTTAGGTTCACACTCCCATTTAATCTCCACAACATGCAGCAAAAAAAAACAAAAAACAAAAAACAAAAAAAAACAAATCTGTTGCTGTCGAGTCAACTCCAACTCATAGTGATCCTATACGACAGGGTAGAACTGCCCCATAAAATTTCCAAGGAGAGCTGGTGGATTCAAACTGCTGACCTTTTGGTTAGAAGCCATAGCTCTTATCCACTGTGCCACTAGGGCTCCCAATATGCAGCAAGGAAGGGGCAATCATCCCTATTTCAAAAGGGAAGGTGTGCTCCGAGAGGTGGAGCACCTCATCTCAGGTTGCACAGCCAATCAGCAGCTGAGTTCTCAGTTGAGTCCAGCTCTGCCTTAGTCCAAAACCAGTGCTCTTGTGGGGGCAAGAGGTCCCTCCATGTCAAGAGCTAGTGGGGTTGACTTGGAAATGGAAGAATGTTCATGTGGCAGGGACGTGAGAAACTTATCAGATGATGGGAGTGGAGCAAGTGCTGGGGTCAGGCAGGTGGGCTGATAGCCTCAGGTGGGGTTTAGTCAAGGGATAGGAGGGGAGAAGACTGAGCCCCCAGTAGCAGAGCTGGTTCTGTTGTATTTTAAGAAGGTGTACTGAATGGGCAGGTGTTCAGAGAAGGGGGAGGTGTGAAATCCACATCATGTGAGGAATGGTTGTGTGAATGGGCGGGCCTATGTCAATAATTCAGAAGCCTGCCCTAGAGGTTGCTGGAGACTGCTGTGGCCTCAGAGGGCTGGGATGGGTCACAGATGACTCAGGAGGCCAAGAGCTCTTTATAACGACGGGAGGGGCCCAGTTTTGTGAGGGAGTTAGTTCACCATTCCTAGAACATTCCAGGAGCAGGCATAGCATGGGAGCAGATTCTGAGGCTGGGTCAGAAAAGAAATTGGCTAAAGTCCCCCTACCCCTACTCCATTCTCTATATTCTGAAGTCAAGCATGAGGAAGAGCATTCCAACGGTAAAACTTTCCAGGTATTTCCGTAGGTATTTGGGAGTGGAGAGGGAGAATCTGTATTTGTCTCTGAGATCTGTTGGTGACCAACTATATGCTTGAACACAGAAGGGGTGAGCCCCTGTAGAATCCCCCTGGCCTGAGGATTGCTCTCAGCGGAGTGATTGACAGGCCTTCCCATCTTCCCAAAACCTCCCACCATGGGGTGGAGGTAGGGGTTCTTCACTCCAGCGAGCCTTCTCTAGCAGTGAGACCCGGACCCATCAAAAATGGGAGGGAAGAGGGAAGGCAAGATAATAAGTGACTGGGAAGGGACCAATGTCCAACCCACCCACCCACACACCTGTCCTGGGATCCTATTATGTGCCGGAATCTAAGACAGACAGCAAATGAAACTTGGGAAGCCCATCGTGAAGTAGACAAGGTAAGTGTGTTCCCCAATATCTTGCATTAAAGCCTGGAGACAATCACGGGCTCCCAAACATGGCCAAACAAGGACATGGGGGAGCTCAGTGCCACAAGAGACAAGGAGAGGAGAAGCACGGTCAGAAACATGTGTCAGGAGAATGAATCTGGCTCCTGTGTGGGGGCTGGACTGGAGTGAAGGAAACTGGAGGTCAGGAGCTCAGGAGTCCAAGGAGGTTCATTGCAGAAACCCAGGGGGTATTGACAGCCTGAGTTTGGTTGCTAAGAGGAGCTGGTGAAGAGCAAAATTTTCTCTGCACCTGTGTGCACACCTTGAAGTGGATGCTTATTTCTGAGCGCACATACTTGGGCGCAAACACGTTTATGTGCGTCTGTTTGCGAGTGTGCCTCAGGATGTGTGGTTTTTGTCTTGCTGCGGAGGGTATGCATGCCTGCCCCAGGAATCATGAGCCTCTGGTTCTGCACAGGTGTGCGTGTAGGTGGGTGTGTGCCACGCCCAGGCCCTGGAGGGAAGCTGTTCTGATAAATCCTGCTCTCAGGCTGCAGCAAGAAGCCAGGTAGACAAATCAAGCCATAGCCCAAGACCCAGGCTCCCATCTACATCAGCTCCCTCTATGGATTCCCTGCCTCTTCCCCTGGTAATGGGATGGGTACTTCCTATAGGACATTGTTGGGTGGAGTGTTTCAGTCGTCCGTCTCATCCCAACTCCCCTGGGAGCCTGGCCATCTCCCACTTCTGCCGTAGCCTTCTTAGAGTACAAAGTAGCCACCTTGACTGGGGAAAGGCAATGCAGATCCTTTCTAGTTGTTCCTTTAGCAGAGGGGTATGCTGTGGGTGAACACCCTGTTACTGGCTGCAGGACAGAAGAGGACCCCTCGCCCACCATACCAAGGTTCACCCTGCACCATCCCTGCCTGGATCTCCTGGCTGCTCTGCCCCGAGTCAAAGCCACATTGATCCTGCCCTTGCAGAGACTTGGACCAAGAGACATGTCCCTACTTGCTCTGACAGCAGCTTAGAGACAGGTTGAGAGGCCTTTGTCAGCAGGCGAGAGTTCCAGGCCACAGAGTCCCAATCCTGGCCATGCTCTTGACCTACTTGTTGGCCTCGGGCTGAACCCTCTTTTAGCTTGTTTTCCCTTGTATAAAGTGGTGGTCCTGTCTGGGTCCCAGTTGTGGGGATGGGGTGAAGATATTGTTGCTGGGTGCCCAAGAGTCAGCTCCGACTCATAGCGACCCCATGTGACAGAGTAGAACTGCCCCATAAGGTTTTCTAGGCTGTAATCCTTACCGAAGCAGATTGCCAAGTCTTCTCCCCTGGAACCCCTGGGTGGGTTCATACTGCAAACCTTTTGGCTAGCGGCCAAGCACTTAGTCGTTGTGCCACTGGGGCTCTGGGGTGAAGATAGTGGGACTGTTATCCACTGTGCTGAAGTGTGGTTTCCTAGGGTGAAACTTGTTTGAGCAAGACCTTTAACCAGAGGTGCTGGTAAATGTTTGACAACTGGCTCTGTGCAAGAAAAACAAATCCTAATTTGTAATGTTTGCCAATTTCTCTGGTGTAAATACTGCCACCATGACTGATTTCAACCAACCAACATGAAGCCACTGAGTATGGAGATAAAAACCAGTTGCTGTTGAGTCACTTCTGACTCATGGCAACCCTGTGTGTGTCAGAGAAGAACTGTACTCCACAGGGTTTTCAATGACTGGTTTTTCAGAAGTAGATCACCAGGCCTCTAGGTGGACTTGAACATCCAGCTTTTTGCTTAGCAGTTGAGTACGTTAACTGTTTGCACCACCCAGGGACTTGTGAACATGGAAATAGAGGTGTGCATCATCAGCTCTTTGAGCTGATAGGAGCTGATTCCAGCACATCACTGCCTTTATTCTAAACCACCAATGACAGCCCAGCCAGAAGAAGAATCTAAGTCAAGGTCAAGATAGGAAGCAAGAGGTCCAGCTAGAGTGTCTAGCATTGGGTCTGAGTGGTGAGGCTATAAAAAAATGAGTCAGGAAGTTAGGAACTGGAAAGATGAGAAACAGGTCAGGAAGTATAAGGTGCAAAGGAAGATAGGACAAGTGGTTCTGGAAGGAAATGGCTGTGTGAGAACTGTTTTGTGCTGGGTGATGTACAGATGGGCCCAGTGGGGCCAGAATACAGTATTACTTCCTTACATTTCCAGGCCTGGGAGATGGAGGAGGGTGCCTGTGATGATGAAGGAGTTGGGCAAACAGACAGGTGTTCCCTGCACATCAGGAATGACGTCTGAGCAGCCGCAGAGCCAGGAAAGGGCAAATCCAATTTCTGTAATTGTTGCTACATCAATTCTGGTGAGGATCTCAAGGGGATGATGCCAAGATCCTGGGGAGAGGGGATGCCCTGGCTTACATCATCTGCTATTTCTGGGCCAATTCACAGTCTCTCCAGTGGGAACTTCCTTCAGGCCATAAATCACCCCTGTCTTCTCATGACTACCTCATTCTCCTGAGAACACTGAAGGAAACCACATACGTGGAGCCAGATGAAGTCCCAGTGTCCTCTGGAGATTGCTCTGAGAGTGGGGAGAAAAGCATCCATCCTGAAGTCATAGGGACCGGGGTTCAAATCTCCTCTGTGCCCCTTATTACCTGAAGGACTTTGGGTAAGTCATTTAACTTCTCTGAGATCTCATTCCCTCATATGGGCTAACAATACCTGTGAGGGACAGATGTGTGACTGTGAGAGATTGTAAACATGAAGGGTTTGGCACAAGGCCTGGCTCCTTTTAGGTGCTCAGTGAACATCAACTCTCTCTCATTTCCTACTTCTTTCTTCTCTTTTAGAGAATATGCTTCTAGTGGTCAATGCATGGACGCTTCCAGAAGGAGGTGCAGCCTCCCTTTCTGGCCCCTTCCCTGGCTTTGGGGTGAGTGGTTCACGGGGCTGAGGGGTGGGGAGGGGCTGCCTCCCAGGAGGTGAGAAGGCTGGGAAGGAGGAGGATGGAGGTTGTCGACCTCGTGGGGGAGTCTGGCCCTGATGGAATGTGAAGAAAGTATGTTCTCTTCCCATAGCTCTCAGACTTGTCCTTAGGAACTCCCCAGCCAAGCAGGGCTCTGAGGCCAGGAGAGCAGCTGGCAGAGCCAAGGGCCCCTTTCCCAAGCCCAGGCACCTGCCCATGTGTGTCTGCTTGACTTCCTTCCCAGCTGAGGCCTGGCTCTCTGTCTGCCCAACTGTCTGTCCATCTGCCCTATGGGAAGGACGGATAGACCTGTTACCTGCCTGCTGAATCTCTGTAGAAGCCTACCTGCCTTTTCAGTCTATCTGTCAGTCTGCCTTCCCATGGATCTGATTGCAGCTGACTCTCTTGTACCTGGGCTCCACTTTATGATGTGTGACAGAAAAGGTGATAAATGAGAGCAGAGAGAGTGACAGGCAGAGCACACACCCGGGGGCTGGAACGCGTGCGCACACCCAGGACTGACACTGGGGTTGCCCCCTTCGAGGCAGGGTTACTCAAAGTCTCCCCAGCCCCAGAGGGGTGCTTAGAGGGCCATCCATCCCACCGTGAAGCACCGTCTGTATGTACCCATGACCACAGACAGGTGTCCCCCACAGGGGCTCTGGGAGGAGGAGGAGGGACAGTACCCATAGCAACTGATGGAGAGGCACATTTCAGCGCAGGAAGAACCTTTGAACTGTTCAACAGCAAGATGGGCTGTTAGTCAGGTAGTGATCTCCCTGTTACTGCAGCTGTTCAGTTACGGCTGGCCACCCACCTGTCAGGGCTGCTATGGTGGGGACTCCTGGCTGGTGAAAATGGGCCAGCATTTAAAACGAAAATGACTTCTATCAATAACCCATGTGAAGCACTTTGCACTGTGCCTGGTGCATAGTAGGTGCTCAAAAAATCAGAGCCCTTATTGGAAGGGTGGTTCCTAAGTGACCTAAGGCCCCACCCCACAGCCTTCCAACTGGAGAAAGCTGAAAGGCCAATTAATGGCAACAGGTTATGAATAAACAGGAGCTGGGAACGTGGGATAATAAAAGGGTTCCCAGAATAGGAACGTCTCCATCCCCCTCACCCTGATTTGCATGGCTCCCGCAGGCCTCCCTCCCTTCTCCTAACTCAATTTCAATGTCAATAACTTCCCTGGCACGACAAGCAGCCAGGGGTTGCCAAAGTGAATTGGAACATTGAGTTTCAGTCTTGGACTAGCTTGTCTAGCCAGTGCTGTCCCCACTAGCCCTTGCAGGCCCTTCCTTCTGCACATCTCATCTTCTGTGCCCTTTGGGGATGCTTATTTTTACCCTCCCAGCTGCCCCTAAGGTTAATTGGAAAAAGATACACTCCCTTGTTTGATCCAGATGTTCAAACAGCAACAGCACATGGGACATCAGGCGTCTGCTTTGTGACTTTCCACGCAAAGCACTGGGGCTGTAGAATGATGAAGAAGGCTTCGCCCCGCTCCCTTGAGAAATTCCCAAGCACTGGAGGCAGACAAACAATCAACAATTCCAATAATGTGGCAAGTGCTTTGGTGGAGGGACGAGGGGGTTCTAGGAGCTCAGAAGAGGGGTCCCTGGCCCAGGGTGGGGGCAGAAGGAGGTAAAGGGCTGTGGGATAGGGCCTTGAGGCCACTTAGTCCAACCTCTCTCCCACTAACAGCTCTGATTTTGAGCACCTACTGTGGATGGCACAAACAGTTAAGCACTTGACTATGAGCTGAAAGGTTGGTAATTTGAACCCACCCAGAGGTGCTGTGGAAGACATGCCTAGCATTCTGCTTCCAAAAGGACACAGCCTTGAAAACCCTATGGAGCAGTTCTACTCTGCACACATGGGGTCGCCGTAAGTCAGAATGGACTTGACAGTAACTAGTAACAACAACTATGTGCCAGGTACTGTGCAAAGTGCTTTACATGGATTACTGACAGAAGTTTTTATCATTTTAAACATTGACCCATCTTCACCATCCCAGCCTTACCCTCCCAGGCAGGAGTTCTCACCATGGCAGCCCTGACAAGTGGTTGACCACCCCATAATTGAACAACTGCACTGACAGGGAGATCACTATTGACTAACAGTCCATTTTGTTGTTTGACAGATTCCTGGAAGAGGCAGAATGTGACCCTTGAATGGCAGGCCACCCTCCGAGTCTTTCCCTTAAGGCTCAGCGATGACTGAAATTTCGTCATTATTGGCACCACTTTGGTTTAGGCCATAGCACTATTGGCTGTGATCAGATCCTTGGGAAAGGGAGAGTTTGAAAGGGAGGGACCCAGGTAGACAAGGCCTTGAGGGAGATGGAGCCTCAAGTTCTGGAGGGTGGTCAGGGAGTGAGTTTGGCCCAAATTGTTGGCCTGTGAGCCAGCAGGTGAGCGGGGTGGCAGGTGAGTGGGGTGGCAGGTGTGGGCCCACCCATGGAGCACTGATGTGGACTTGAGGTTGTGTCACAGAGGGAGAGGCCCAGGAGGAGTGGAGCATGGATGCTGGGAGGCCAGGAGGCCCTGGGGACACCATCTGAAATGCTTGGGCTCAGAGGTGGAAGACAGAGGGACCAGAGGGGCAGGAGCAGCCCTGAGGTGCAGAGACGACCAGGCGATGACAGACTGGGACTCTGAGGCTGGCTTTGCCAACTTGACCCACCTTCCTAGCACCTCATTGCCTCTGCCATGGGGAGCCACAGTTTAGGGAGTTGGACGGATAGGGGCTAGGGCAACGATGCCAGGAAGCTCCCATCCGCAGGACCGTAATTCCATCCTCCTCCTCCCCCAGCCAGAATCTAATAGAAACAAACAACTCCAGCTCCCCTGCACCCCGCTCCCGGAGTAGGGTGGCTAGGGCAGAGCCCCCCAGAGGTAGAGAAGATGTAAGCTCTGAGTCGACCTATCTTCCCATGACCTTTGGTCAGGCCGAGAAGAGCGGTGAGGATGAACAGCCCTGAGCAGGATGAACAAATGCTTGGAGGCCCAAGGGGGTCAGCCTGGAGGCTGGTGGGTTTCCCGCGGGATTATGCTGAACCAGTAGAAATAAAGTCCTCTCCAGCAGTGCCCAATGCTCGTGGCTCCTGGGGACCCCCTGTCACGGGGTCCTGAACACTTGCAGTAGCCCAGCCATCCTGTCTGCTCTTCTTGGTTCTCCTCTTTCCACACCTTCAGGGTCTGATGAGGCTGGGAGTTGGGAGAAGTGGGTGGGCTGGGGTTAGGGGATGGTGGGGAGCCATGGTGCACACTGACGATGGCATTCCAATTCTGTTGCTGGGTGACTTAGAGCAAATCCCCTCTGTTTTCAGAGCCTCATTCAGCTCTTCAGTAAGATAGGAGGAATAGCCCAGAACAGGGATTTACAAGAAGGTTCCTTAAAAGACTACTCCTGTAAGGTGGCCCAGGGAAAAGAAGTTTGAGAGAAGAGACTCTTTTCCCTCCAAGGTACACTGTTGTTGTTTGTGGGTGTCATCGAGTCGATTTTTGACTCATGGTGACCCCGTGTGACAGAGTAAAACTGCCCTGTAGGGTTTTCTTGGCTGGAATGTTTACTGAAGCAGATTGCCGGGTCTTTCTCCCGTGGAGCTGCTGGGTGGGTTTGAACCACTAACCTTTTAGTTAGAAGCTAAATGTTAACCGTTTAATCACCAGTGTTCCTTCTAATGTACATTAGTACATTCCAAGCCAAAGCAGTTGCCGTTGTGTCAGAGTAGAACTGTGCTCCACAGGGTTTTCTTTTTTAAATAATATTTTACTGTGTTTTAGGTGAAAGTTTATACAGTGAATTAGGTTCCCATTTAACAATTTTTATACAAATTGTTCCGTGACATTGGTTACAATTTTCACCATGTATCAGCATTCTCCTTATTTCTATTCTGTTTCCATTGATCTAGCTTCCCTTCCCCTCCTTGCCTTCTCATCTTTGCTTTTTGGTAAATACTGACTGTTTGGTCTCATACAGTTGATTGTTTAAGGGAGTACATTGCTCACAGGGGATATTGTTTATTTTATATGCAAATCTATTATTTGGCTGAAAGGTGACCTCCAAGTTCTGAAACAGCTTCAGTTCTAAGTTCAAAGAGTATCTTAGGGCAATAGTCTTGGGGGTTCCTCTAGTCTCTATTGGTCCAGGAGGTCTGGACTTCTTTTAAGAATTTGAATTTTGTTCTACATTTTCTCCCGTTCTATCCAGGGCCTTCTATTGTGTCCCTAGTCAGAATGGTTGGTAGTAGTAGCTGGGCATCATCTAGTTCTTTTGGTCTCAGGTTAGAAGAGGCCATGGTTCGTGTGGGCTATTAGTCCTGTGGACTAGTTTCTTCTTTGAGCCTTTGGTTTCCTTCATTCTCTTTTGCTCCAGACGAGTAGAGATCAATAAACATATCTCAGATGGCCACCTACAAGCTTTAAAGACCCCAGACGCTACTCACTAAAGTAGGATGTAGAACATTATCCTTATGAACTATGTTATGCCAATTGACTAAGTTGTCCCCCTTAGACTATGATTCTAAGCCTTTTAACCCAGTAAACCAATCCCAAGAGTTGTTTGGATATGTCTACGAAGCCTTGGTAACTGTGCCCCATATGTGCTTTGTTATATATATGGGTATATATGCACCACACACAAATGTGTATATACATGTCTATAGATACACCTATACATGCACTTGTATTTACTTGCATATGCCTTCCTATACACATGTACGCATACATATCTAGCTACATAACCACGGACGTATTTTTGGTTGTTGTTACTGTTGTTGCAAAATTGTATGTTATGGCATTTATTGAAATTGTCCCTTTTTCTTCTGTACTTTTTAGTGTCTTTATTTATCTTGGTCAGGTTGTGCTGACTTCACCCATATTTGGTATTGCCTTTCCCATCACCGAAAATAACAAGTGTCTACTATCTAGAAAGTGTTTCCTCTTCCCTCCTCCTCCCATCCCTGGTAACCATCAAAGAACTCTGCTTTTTGCATGTATGCCTGTTGTTGACTTTTTAAAATAGTGGGACCGTACAATATTTGTCCTTTTGTGATTGACTTATTTCACTCAACATAATGTCCTCCAGATTCATCTCTTATAAGATGTTTCACAGAATTCTCATTATTTTTTGTATTTGCGTAGTATTCCATTGTGTGTGTGTACCACAATTTGTTTATCCATTCATCTGTTGATGGGCACTTAGGTTGTTTCCATCTTTTTGCTACTGTGAATAATGCTGCAATGAACATAGGTGTGCGTATGCCTATTCATGTCATAGTTGTTATATCTCTTGGGTATTTACCTAGGAGTGGGATTGCTAGATCATAAGGTATTTCTATATCTAGCTTTTTAAGAAGTGCCATACCATTTTCCATAGTGGTTGTACCATTTTACAATCCCACCAGCAATGTATAAAAGTTCCAGTCACCTCCACAACCTCGCCAGCATTTGTTGTTTTCTGTTTTTTTAAATTACTGCCATTTTTGCAGGGGTGAGATGATATCTCATTATAGTTTTGTTTTGCATCTCTTTAGTGGCTAATGATCCCGAGCATCTTTTCATGTCTTTGTTGGTTGCCTGAATGTCCTCTTTGGTGAAGTATCTGCTCATGTTCTTAGCCCATTTTTGATTGGATTATTTGTCTTTTTGTTGTTGAGTTTTGAAGTTTTCTATATATTCTAGAGATTAGACCCTTATCAGATATATTTTTGAAGATTTGTTTCCCGGTCCGTGGGTTCTCTTTTTACTCTGTTGGTGAAGTCTTTTGATAAGCTTTGTTGTTGTTAGGTGCCGTCAAGTTGGTTCTAACTCATAGAGACCCTACATACAACAGAACGAAACACTGCCCTGTCTTGTGTCATTCTCACAGTTGTTTAAGCCCACTGTTGCAGCCACTGTGTCAATCCATCTCATTGAGGGTCTTCCTCTTTTTCACTGACCCTCTTCTTTATCAAGCTTGATGTCCTTCTCCGGGGACTGATCCCGCCTGATAACATCTCCAAAGTATGTGAGACATAGTTTTGCCATCCTTGCTTCTAAGGAGCATTCTGGTTGTCCTTCTTCCAAGACAGATTTGTTTGTTCTTTTGGCAGTCCATGGTATATTCAATATTCTTCGCCAACACTACAAGTCTAAGGTGTCAATTCTTCGGTCTTCCTTATGCATCCTCCAGCTTTTGCATGCATATGAGATGATTGAAAATACCATGGCTTTGGTCAGGTGCACCTTAGTTTTCAAGGTGATGTCTTTCTTTTTAACACTTTGAAAAGGTCTTTTGCAGCAGATTTGCCCAATGCAATGCACTGTTTGATTTCTTGACCGCTGCCTCCATGGGAGTTGATTGTGAATCCAAGTAAAATGAAATCCTTGACTATGTCAGAGCATAGAAAAGGAGGGAATACTCCTAAACTCATTCTATGAAGCCAGCATAGCCCCGATACCAAAACCAGTTAAAGACACCACAAAAAAAGAAAATGACAGACCAATATCCCTCATGAACATTGACACAAAAATCCTCAACAAAATTCTAGCCAATAGAATTCAGCAACATATCAAAAAAATAATTCACCATGATCAAGTGGGATTTATACCAGGTATGCAGGGGTGGTTCAACATTAGAAAAATAATCAATGTAATCCATCACATTAATAAAACAAAAGACAAGAACCACATGATCTTATCAATCGATGCAGAAAAGGCATTTGACAAAGTCCAACACATTTTCATGATAAGAACTCTCACCAAAATAGAAATAGAAGGGAACTTCCTCAACACAATTAAGGGCATTTATAGAAAGCCAACAGCCAACATCATCCTAAATGGAGAGACTTTGAAAGCATTGCCCTTGAGAATGGGAACCAGACAATGATGCCCTTTATCACCACTCTTATTCAACACTGTGCTGGAGGTCCTAGCCAGAGCAATTAGGCTAGAAAAAGAAATAAAGGGCATCCAAATTGGTAGGGAAGAAGTCAAAGTATCTCTATTTGCAGATGATATGATCCTATACACAGAAAACCCCAAAGAATCCACAGGAAAACTACTGGAATTACTTGCTAATGGATAGGAAGACTCAACATTGTGAAAATGTCAATTCTACCCAAAGCAATCTACAGATACAATGCAATCCCAATCCAAATTCCAACTGCATTTTTTAATGAGTTGGAGAAACAAATCACCTAGTTCATGTGGAAAGGGAAGAGGCCCCAGATAAGTAAAGCATTACTCAAGAAGAAGAACAAAGTGGGAGGCCTCACACTACCTGATTTTAGAACCTAACCGCCACAGTAGTCAAAACAGCCTGGTACTGGTACAACAGATACATAGACCAATGGAACAGAATTGAGAATCCACACATAAATTCATCCACCTATGAGCAGCTGATATTTGACAAAGGCCCACAGTCCATTAATTGGGGGAAAAGACAGTCTCTTTAACAACTGGTGCTGGCATAACTGGATATCCATCTGCAAAAAACTGAAACAAGACCAGTACCTCACACCATGCACAAAAACTAACTCAAAATGGATCAAAGACCTAAATATAAAATCAAAAATGATAAAGGTCATGGAAGAAAAATTAGGGACAATGTAGGAGCCCTAATACATGGCATAAACAGAATACGAACCGTAAGTAACAATGCACAAACACCAGAAGAGAAACTAGATAACTGGAAGCTCCTAAAAAGCAAACACTTATGCTCATCAAAGGCTTCACCAAGAGAGTAAAAAGAAAACATACAGACTGGGAAAAAATTTTGGCTACAACAAATCCAATCAGGGTTTAATCTCTAAAATCTACAAGATACTGCAAAACCTTAAAACAAAAAGACAACCCAATTAAAAAATGGGCAAAGAATATGAACAGTCACTTTGCCAAAGAAGACATTCAGGCAGCTAACAGACATATGAGGAAATGCTCACGATCATTAGCCATTAGAGAAGTGCAAATCAAAACTACAATGAGATACCATCTCACCCCAACAAGGCTAGCATCAATCCAAAAAAAACAAAATAATAAATGTTGGAGAGGTTGTGGAGAGACTGGAATACTTATACACTGTTGGAGGGAATGTAAAATGGTACAACCACTTTTGAAATCGATTTGGCACTTCTTTAAACAGCTAGAAATAGAAGTACCATATGATCCAGCAACCCTGCTCCTTGGAATATATCCTAGAGAAATAAGAGCTGTCACATGAATACATATATGCACACCCATGTTCATTGTAGCACTGTTCATGATAGCAAAAAGATGGAAAAAACCTAGGTGCCCATCAGTGGATGAATGGATAAACAAATTATGGTATATTTACACAATGGAATACTATGCAATGATAAAGAGCAACAGCGAATCTGTGAAACATAACGTGGAGGAATCTGGAAGGCATATACTGAGTGAAATTAGTCAGTCGCAAAAGGACAAGTATTGTATGAGACCACTTTTATAAGAACTCAAGAAAAGTTTTAAACACAGAAGAAAACATTCTTTGATGGTTACGAGGATGGAGAGGGAGGTAGAGGGTTATTCACTAACTGAATAGTAGACAAGAATTATCTTAGGTGAAGGGAAGGACAGCACAAGCTACAGGGGAAGTCAGCACAAGTGGACTAAACCAAAGCTAAGAAGTTTCCTGAATACAATCAAACACTTTGAGGGACAGAGTAGCAGGGGCAGGGGTCTGAGGACCATCCATGTTCTCAGGGGACATCTAGGTCAATTGGCATAACAAAGTTTATTAAGAAAATATTCTCCATCCTACTTTGGTGAGTGGCATTTTAAAAGATTGCAAGTGGTCATCTAAGATGCATCAATTGGCCCCAACCCACCTGGAGTAAAGGAGAATGAAGAACACCAAAGACACAAGGAAAGTATTAGCCCAAGAGACAGAAAGGGCCACATAAAACAGAGACTCCATCAGCCTGACACCAGAAGAACTAGATGGTGCCCAGCTACCACCAATGACCGCCGTGTCAGGGAACCTAACAGAGAGTCCCTGATGGAGCAGGAGAAAAGTGGGGTGCAGCACTCAAATTCTTGAAAAAATACCAGACTTAATGGTTTGATTGAGACTGGAGGAACCCCAGAAAGCATGGCCCCTGGACTCTCTGTCAACCCAAAACTAAAATGATTCCCGAGGCCAACTCTTCAGACAAAGATTAGATTGGACTATGGGACATAAAATGATACTCGTGAGGAGTGTGTTTCTTAGCTCAAGTAGATACATGAGGCTAAATGGGCAGCTTCTGTCTGGAGGTGAGGTGAGAAGGCAGAGAGGGTCAGGAGCTGGTTGAATGGACACGGAAAATCAGGGGTGGAAAGGAGGAATCTGCTGTCACAGTATAGGGAGAACAATTAGGGTCATGTAACAATGTATGTATAAATTTTTGTATGAGAGACTAGCTTGAATTGTAAACTTTCACTTAAAGTATAATAAAACTAAAAGAAAGAAAAAAAATGAAATTCTTGACAACTTCAACCTTTTATCCGTTTGTCTTGATGTTGCTTATTGGTCCAGTTGTGAAAATTTTTGTTTTCTTTATGTTGAGGTGCAATCCATAGTGAAGGCTGTGGTGTTTGATCTTCATCAGTAAGTGCTTCAAGTCCTCTTCACTTACAGCAAGTAAGATTGTGTCATCTGCATAATACAAACTGTTAATGAGTCTTCCCTCAATCCTGATGCCACATTCTTCTTCATATAGTCTAGCTTCTCAGATTATTTTCTCAGCATACAGGTTGAATAAGTATAGTGAAAGGATATGATGTGAATAGTATTCAATTTTTGTAAAGTCTAAGTTATCTAATTTATCTTCTGTTATTCGTGCAGTTTTAGTTGTGTTTGATAGGCTATTTATGCTGAAAATTAGGTCCCCTCATTTTGCGCCTATGTTATCTTCCAGGAACTTTGTAGTTTTAACTTTAACGTTTAAGTCTTTGAACCATTTTGAGTTAGTTTTTGTGCATGGTGTGCGGTATAGATCCTGCTTCATTTTTCTGCAAGTGAATATCCAGTTTTGCCAGCATCGTTTGTTAAAGAGACTGTTTCTTCCCCATTGAATGGACTTCAACCCTTGTCAAAGGTCGGCTGCCTATAGACGGATGGGTTTACTTCTGGGATTTTAATTGTATTCCATTGATCTATGTGTCTGCCATTGAACCTGTAGCAGGTTGTTTTGATTACCGTAGCTGTATAGTAAGTTTTGAGATTCAGGAAGTGTAAGCCTCCTACTTTGTCCTTCTTCAATATTGCTTTAGCTATTTGATGCCTCTTTCCTTTCCATATAAAGTTGGAGATTAGTTTTCCATTTCATTAAAGAGTGTTGTTGGGATTTGGATCAGGACTGCATTGTATCTACAGATGGCTCAGTGTAGTATTGATATTTTCACAATGTTAAGTCTTCCAATCTGTGAGCATAGAATATTTTTCCATTTATGTAGATTTCCTGTAGTTTCTCGCAGTAGTGTTTTATAGTTTTCCTTGTATAAGTCTTTTATGTTCCCGGTTAGGTTTATTCCTAGGTATTTTAACCCCTTGGGGCTATTGCAAATGGTATTGTTTTCTTGATTTCCTTTTTGGAGTTCTCCTTGTTAAAGTAGAGGAACCCAACTGATTTTTGTATGTCGATCTCGTTGTACCCTGCCACCTTGCTAAATCTTTCTGTTGGTTCCAGTAACTTTCTTGTGGAGTCTCTGGATTCACAGGGTTTTCTTCTTTTCTTTTTTATTGTGCTTTAGTTGAAAGCTTAGAGAGCAAATTAGTTTCTCCTTCAACAATTTATACATAAACTGTTTTATGACATTGGTTGCAACCTCTGGGATGTGAACACTCTCCCTTCACCACCCTAGGTTCCCCTTTTCCATCCATCCATTTTTCCTGTTCCTTCCTGCTGTCTCATTGTTGCTTTCAGGCGGGCGTTGCCCATTTGGTCTCATATACTTGATTGAACTAAGAAGCGTGTTCCTCACGTGTATTATTGTTTGTTTTATAGACCTGTCTAATCTTTGGCTGAAGAGTGAACGTCAGGAGTAGCTTCAGTTCTGAGTTAAAAGGGTGTCCGGGGGCCATAGTCTTGAGGATTCCTCCAGTCTCTGTCAGATCAGTAAGTCAGGTTTTTTTTTTTTTTTAATTTGAATTTTGTTCTACATTTTTCTCCCACTCTGTCTGGGACCCTCTATCGTGATCCTTGTCAGAGTGGCCGGTGGTAGTAGCTGGGCACCATCTAGTTGCTCTGGGCTCAGAATGGTGGAGGCTGGGATACTTGTGGTCCACTAGTCCTTTGGACTAACATTCCCCTTCAGTCTTTGGTTTTCTTCATTCTCCTTCTCCTCCGAACAGGATGGGACCAATAGATGTATCTTAGGTGGCTACTTGCAAGCTTTTAGGACCCCAGATGCTACTCACCGAAGTTGGATATAGAACACTTTTTTTTAATTAACTATTTTATGCCAATTGACCTAGATGACCCCTGAGACCATGGCCCCCAGTCCTCAGCCCCAGTAACTCAGTCCCTCAGGGTGTTTGGATGTGTCTATGAAGCTTCTATGGCTTTGCCTTGGTCAAGTTGTGCTGACTTCCCCTGTATTGTGTACTGTCTTTCCCTTCACCAAAATTAACACTTATCTACTATCTAGTTAGTAACTTCCACTCCCCAATCCTCCCCTCCCTCATAACCATCAAAGGTTGTTTCTTTCTGTGTGTAAACTTTTTCTTGAGTTTTTATAATAGTGGTCTCTTACAGTATTTGTCCTTTTATGATTGACTTATTTCACTCAGCATAATGTCCTACAGATTCATCCATGTTGTGAGAAGTTTCACGGATTCATCACTGTTCTTTATCATTTTGTAGAATTCCATTGTGTGTAGTGCCATAATTTGTTTATCCATTCATCTGTTGATGGACACTGAGGTTGTTTCCATCTTTTTGCTATTGTGAATAATGCTGCAACGAACACGGGTGTACATATGTCTATTCATGTGAAGGCTCTTATTTCTCTAGGATATATTCCTAGGAGTGGGATTGCTGAATCGTATGGTATTTCTATTTCTACCCATCATAGTCTGCTTGCCTCTTTATGTGATTTGGTATTGACTGTTGTGTCTGCGCCATCAATAAATTATTATATTTATTTATTTTATGTTTACTAACTGTGTCCTAGCTTCTTGTTTTGTTTTGATATGCACAAATAGGCTGGTTGTGAGAGCTACTTTGATTATTGGTGTCTTTGAAGCTCTCACATCCTGTCACCAGGTGGTTAGTGCTGTTACTAGGTATGTGAGCCCCGGAGTCCATTTACTTCTCTTGTGTAGATTCAGCTCAGGTATCTAGGCCGTCGGTCACTGAGTGTGTGGTGCAGGCTCTCACCTACAGTCCTAGACAGGCAAGGGTGACTGGAGTAGACACAGGTATCTGGCTGCAGTAGGGAGATCATGAGCTGAGCAAGGCAGGGGGCTGATGGCTGCCCCTGAGTGTCTGGGTGGAAGGCATGTCCCTGTTCCCTGGAGCTCCTAGGTGGGTGGGTTTTGCAGCCAGACTTTGGGCACCCAATGCTGTTGGCTATCAGGACTGGGAGGCACTACTTATTCTCAGACCCCTGGTGGCTAGGTGGAGTGGGTGGAGCCACCAGTCCTCAGGTAGGTGAGGACCCTGCTTAATGGGCAAGATGGTGTCAAATGTCACAAATCTGCCACTCTCACTTATAGCCGTTACGGTTGAAATAGACTTCATGTATGTACCCTGTCATACTGTGCTAATGAGGGCCTACTTTGTTGAAATGGTCCCACATAGGTCTAGTCAGGGGTGAAAGGCATTCAAAGTTCGCTGACCCCTTATGTCTGTGCCTAGGCAAAGGGGCCGTGCCTGCCCTGATTTCTCGCTTTAGGGGAGCTAGCAGATTATTTTTTCCTATTTGTTAATTTGTTCCTTCTCCAAAGCTGGGAGAATGGCATGGGGCAAGCGACGGGTCCTACTCCAGCCCAGGAGGTGCAGCAATTGCTGAAGCTGGACCAGGACCCAGAGCAGAGCGGGGAGGGGACAGGTAAATCAGAGAGAGGTACTTCCTAAAAGGGGGAAGGGTTTTTTAGATCCGCGCAGAAGGTTAGATTCTTGTACTTGTCTTTCACCAACTGAGTGATGATTCTCCCTGGTTCTGGAGGCTTGAGTAGACTCTCTGCCTCTTGGTTTCTTCTGATGTGGAAAATGCGGCCTGAGCACTGCTGCTAGCCTCAGTCCGTGTGTGCCAGCTGATCCAGCCTGCAGGATGCCGGCCAGGTCAGGTCTAGCAAATCCTTACTGCTCCTGAACTGTCTCTCCCTCCCCCTGCTGCTCAGTCCAACTCCTCAATTTTGTCTTTGATGTTCAGGGCTCCTAGATTGTCATACGTAATTGATTCACTTGTGGTTTTTTGTTTTTTTTTTTTTTGGTTTTTGTTGTAAGAGGGACCACAGGAAGTGTCTGACTACTCTGCCATCTTGGCCCCGCCTTTTCCTTTGCCCATTTTTTTAATTGGATTGTTTGTCTTTTTGTTGTTGAGGTGTTGCAGTATCTCATAGATTTTAGAGATGAGACCCTTGTCGGATATGTTGTAGCCAAAAAATTTTTTGCAGTCATAGGTTCTCTTTTTACTCTTTTAGTGAACTCTTTTGATGAGCATAAGAGTTTAATTTTTAGGAGCTCCCGCTTATCTAGTTTCTCTTCTGGTGTTTGTGCATTGTTAGTGATGGTCTGTGTTCTATTTATGCCATGTAGTAGGGCCTCTAGTGTTGTTCCTATTTTTTCTTCCATGATCTTTACCGTTTTAAGTTTTATGTTTAGGTCTTTGATACATTTGAAGCAGTTTTTGTGTATGGTGTGAGGTGTGGGTCCTGCTTTATCTTTTACAGATAGACATCCAGTTTTGCCAGCACCATTTGTTAAAAAGACTGTCTTTTCCCCATTTAATGGACTTTGGGCCTTCGTCAAAGATCAGCTGACCGTAGGTGGATGAATTTACGTGTGGGTTCTCAATTCCGTTCCATTAGTCCATGTGTCTATCGATGTACCAGTACCAGGCTGTTTTGACCACCGTGGCTGTATAGTAGGTTCTGAGATCGAGTAGCGTGAGGCCTCCTACTTTGTTCTTCTTTTTCAATAATTCTTTATTTATCAGTTGCGTCTTTCCTTTCCATATAAAGTTAGTGATTGGTTTTTCCATCTTGTTAAAGAATGCTGTTGGTATTTGGATCAGATTGTATTATATCTGTAGATCACTTTGTGTAGAATTGACATTTTCATAATGTTGAGTCTTTCTATCCATGAGCATGGAATGTTTTTCCATTTCTGTAGATCTCTTTTAGTTTCTTGCAGTAGTATTTTCTAGTTTTCCTTATACGAATCTTTTATGTCCCTGGTTAGATTTATTCCTAGGTATTTTATCCTTTTGGGGGCTATTATAAATGGTATTGTTTTCTTGATTTCCTTCTTGAAGTCCTTCTTGTTAGTGTAGAGGAACCCAACTGATTTTTAAGTGTTGATCTCGTACCCTGCCACTTTGTTGAACCCTTCTATTAGTTCCAATAACTTTCTTATGGAGTCTCTATGTTCACAGGGTTTTCAATGGCTGATTTTTCAGAACTAGATTGCCAGGTCTTTCTGCTGAGGCATCTCTGGGTGGACTTGAACTTCCAGTCTTTGGCTAACAGCGAGTGCATTAACTGTTTACACCACCCAGGGATTCCCATTAGTACATTACAGGTTCTGAACAGCTCCATAGCACAGAAACCTGGTTCACTTTGTCTGACCAGGTGTTTCCCAAACTTGCTTGGTGACTCTTTTCATCCATTTTCATCCCAAGGAAGGAAAGTTCAGAAAACACGTAATTTTGAAAATATTGCACTAAATACTCCTCTCCAATGTTCCCTCCAGTTCTGAGGGTCTAGACATCTGGACCTCTAAAGAAAGTTGGAGGGTGGAAGAAGAAGGGAAGTGACATTTTAAACCTCTTCTATGTGCCCGGCTCTGTGCCATCTCATTAAATCCTCACAGCTCCATTATGGGGTAGGCATTAATTTTCCCACTGGCAGATGAGGACAGTGGAGGCATGGATTGGCTCAAGGAAGAGAGAGGAAGCTTTTTCCCAGCTTGCTTTCTGCAGGAAAGTAAGACAGTCCTGGCTGGAAGATTTGACTGGAAGTTGAAACTCCCTTAGCGGCAGTCTTAGACTCTCTAGTCTCCACAAGTCCCATCCAGGGTCACTCCCTACCCCTATCCTTTTCTTATGAGAAGCCCTTGGAGAGCATTATGGGATGAAAACAAGAGAAGCCACAGGTTTGGGTAAACCACCTCCATGTAACTGACCAAGCCAACTCCTAAGAGTTCATATCCACAGAGAGCTGGTCCTAGGCAAAATACGAAGCTGGCAGCATGGGTCTATGTGGTATTGAAGAATGAGCCTGAACTTCATAGACCAGGGTTCAAATCCTAATTCTACCACAGGAAAGAAACTCTCTTAACTAACCAAATCTAGTGGATTTACTAGATTAGCTGTCCTTTCTACCCCCTCTGTAAAACATGTCAGCTAAAGCCCATGGCTCTTGGAATACCTGGCTATTAGACAACTACTTTCTAGTTTGCCCATGAACTACAAATCAGCTCTGTTTGTTCCCAAGCCTGTTTATGTCAGTTGTACTTGTCACTGTAAAGAGATAATTGAGTGTAACACAAGTCAATTAAATGAGTGCAAAAAGAGTTATATTTTTATGATAATTTAATGCTTCAGGAAGGCTGGATATAAGTGAGTTACTAAAAAAGTTGCTGTTGAATTAGGTGTTAGCAAGACTATAAAAGATATGAAGGAGGAAAAAAAAAAACCAACTTTATACAAGGAGATTAGTGTACACTGATTGCCTTGCAAGGAATCCAAATTAGATATCGCGTAAGTGATAGTTCATGTGAGAAAGACACATGATTTCCATTGCCTAGAAGAAAGCCTCTACTGTTCTGTGTGACGTTTGGAAGCCAACTCACCTTTCTAAACCTTATTTTTTTTAAACTTAGAATAAGTAGAATAATGCCAACCTCACAGAGTCACTATGAGGAACAAATGAAGCCATGTAAAGTCCCGTTCCTAGTTTTTGTTCCCTTATAGATGATTTCTCTCTCATCTTCTGCCGTGAGTGTCTTCCCTGAAGAACCCTGGGCTTCATATAGATGCTTGTAGTTTAATTAATCCAGGTATGATAAGGTTTTAAGGCATAAATGGATGGATGGATGGATGTGTGGATGGTTAGATGGATAGATGAGTGGTGGGTGGAGGCATAAATAGATGGATAGATGAGTGGTGGGGGGAGGCATAAATAGATGGATAGATGAGTGGTGGGTGGAGGCATAAATAGATGGATAGATGAGTGGTGGGGGGAGGCATAAATAGATGGATAGATGAGTGGTGGGGGGAGGCATAAATAGATGGATGGATGCGTGGGTGGATGGATAGATGGGTGGATGGGTGGGTGGATGGATGAATAGATATAGATAGATAGCTGCTGTCAAGTCAACTCCAACTCATAGCGACCTTATGTGCAACAGAACAAAACTTTGCCTGGTCCTGCATCTTCCTCATGATTGCCAGCATGTTCGAGCCCATCTGTGTGGCTCATGTGACCATCCATCTCACCAAGGCTCTCCCTCCCCCTTGTTGGCCCTCTGCTTCACCAAATGCAATGCCCTCCTCCAGCAATTGATCCTTCCTGATGACATATCCAAAGCAAGTGGGTTGAACAATGTTCTGTTGTGATCCATAAGGTTTTCATTGGCTAATTTTTGGAAGTAGGTCACCAAGCCTTTCTTCCTAGTCTTAGTCTGGAAGCTGCACTGAAACCTGTCCACTTTGGATGACCCTGCTGGTATTTGTAACATAGCTTCTAGCATCATAGCAATATGCAAGCCACTACAGTATAATAAACTGACAGACAGGTGGTATTTAAGGCATAAACTGTCCCAAAGAATGATACCTTCAGTGGGAAAAAAGCCTTTCAAAAGAATGCACTGAGTACTGGTTTGCTGCCCGGCAGTGTGACAAAGCAGCAGGGCAGCAGCTCGAGCAGGAGAACCTCCTTGGCATCCCTCAAATCACAGTTGCTATGGCTGGTCCAAGATGAGGGTGCATTTACTCTCTCTAATGTGTGACCTGGCCATCTTTGTACCATCTCAGTGACACACTCATCTCCCCTAACCCATCCCAAACCCTGCTGCTATCTTTGCAGCTGGAGTGCATTGCCCGTTGCCCGGGGTTCAACTCAGCCTCATCTCCGGAGCAATCTTCTCCCAAGCCAGGGGCAGTCAGAAGAAATCCAGGCTTTACAGAGAAGACTGACCACTGCTCAGCTCAGACCACTTGAGCCCTGGCTCTTGCCCAGGACCCCAGAGTGTTAGGGAGGCCAGCCTCTCCCATACCTGCACTTTGTATGGGCTCCCACCAGTATTCCCAAGGATGGAAATTTCACCAAAGGCTGGGTCTAGCTTCTAGCAGCTTGCCCAGATCTCTCCTAGCACCTCTCTCTTGACACCTTGTGCCCCTGGCCCAGGGAACCCAAAAGAGATCTCAAAACTGATCAGAGTATGCATTCATTCCCAGCTCTGAGAACCCAACCCTGTGGTTGCTGTCGTCACTGCTGGCTTCCCAGTGCTTTGGGCCACTGGCCCCACAGCTCCATCAATTGGCCCACCCCCTCACTCACTGATTGTCCCCAGATGGAGCTCCCAGGCCAAGGGGGTTGCTTCTATAGTCCTTCTGCCGCCAGAAAGCCAGCACCACATGTGCCCCAGATGCCTGGAGGCAGGCAGAGGCACTTACTAAAGCTCTTTGTGGACTGGGAAGAAGGGGCATGCAGAGGGAGCAAAGAAGAAGTGAGGGTAGACAGCAAACTCTTCTCTTTTGTACTTGCTTCTGTATTATGGAAAAAGTCAGGCTGACCTGGCTTCACCACTGACTAGTGTGGAAACTTGGACCCCTCTCGGCCCTCCTGAGCCTGTTTATCCATCTATAAAATGGGGATGACGATGGCTGCCTCATATGTTTGTTGAAATAATGTCAAGGAGATAATGTCTGTAAAGATGCTTAAGTGTCTGGCACATGGTAAGCATTCAATAATTTTTTTTTTCCCCTATGTGACCTGTTCTCATCAAAGGAGCAAGGGAGCATTGGGGAAATTAGAGATCTGCTGTAGCAGACTAGTCTAAGAATGGGGTCTGGCACTGAATCACTGGAGTTCACACCGTCCTTCCTGGCAGGGTAGTGAGCTTCCTGCCTGTCTGGGCAACTAAGTCTAAGACCTGCCTCCCTGGCTTCTGGCTTGTTGGTCTTAACAGATTTTTCAGAGATGGAGCAGAGATTTTCATCCGGCAAAACTGATGCCCAGAGAGCATACAATTTGCTCAAGGCCACACACCAGGTCAGGGTCAGATGGAGGTCCCAGGGCCCTCCCTCCCAGGGTAGGGGAGTGGAGAGCTGTGCATGCTGCCATGAGCCAGCCACACACACCCATTCCCCACATGCTGACATTGGGCAGGAATGTTCAGTGGCCTAGGCTCCTGGGCCCATCCTGGAAAGCCTGGTTGTGGGGCTGCCAGTGGCTTGTCCTGCTCTTTCTCCTTTCCCGACCTGAGCCCTGGCTGCAGCTTATGTGGGTAGAATTACCTTCTTCCTAGTGACTCACAGGAACAGCCCCTCAGTGTTTTTCGCAGGGAAATAAATGGGTTTGGGTTTTCCTGCCACCCTCCCCAGGCCTTACAGAAGGGTAGAGAGGCAGAATGACAAGGGACAGGGCAGGCAGAGGCAAGACACAGAGGGACCTGAGATAGTGATTCATTCACTCATTCACTCATCCAGGTCTGATCTTCTAATTAGGTTTGATGTACAACACTTCTTCCACCTCTGCTGCTATGTAGTCAAGGCCCTGTGCTCTCTGGGTATCATCTGTTGCCCAGGACCCTCCTCCTGGATCTCCTATCATCCAGAAACTAGAAGGTTAATGTGTGGCATGGCAGGGACCTCAGGAACCCTCTCCCATGCTGGCAGTTAGATATTTTGACTGTCATCCCTGGTCACAGAAGCTAGAGAAAAATCTTCAGTTGAAACTGTTGGGTGAAACAGGATGTGTTTGTCTGTGAAATCCCACCATGCATTCATTCATTCAGCAAATATTTATTGAACACCTAATATCTGCCAGGGAAAGCTTTAGGAGTTGAGACACAGAGTGTGTCACATGTGGCCTCTGCTCACAGTCTTGCTGTGGCGTGGGAAGGGGGAGGGAGATAAGATTCAGCTGTAAATGGAGTGACTGAAAGAAAGAGGAAAAATGTCAGAGAGAAAATGACGGGGTGACACCTCAGCTTGGCAAAACTGAGAGGGAGGCTGTTAAGCCCAGGGCTGGGGTGGGAGGGGAGGACTTGTGGTCCAGCTTGGAGCTGTCAAGGTTCTTCAGTTCTGTCCAATCATCCACTAATGACACGCAATGAATAGATTAGGAAGGGGACTGATGACAAGGATGCTTAATTATAAAGCAGACGAGTGGAGGAAACACTGAATGTCCTATGACAGGTCTCAGGGAACAGGGAGAGGAGAGGAGGAAGGAGAGGGAGAGAGGCTGCAGGGCTGGTCCTCTGTCTTCTGGCAGCCCAATAACTCTTCATAATTTCTGGGCCTTCCCAAGGGCTGGGCTAGGGCACCAAGCCTGGGACACCCTGGGGACCACAAGTGGAGCCCAGCGCTGGGGAGGGAGAAAGATACAGGAGAGTGGGGGGTCTACTGTGGAGGGAAAGGTATTTGGGGATGGTAGGTGGATGGATCCACTACTCGTCTGTCAGTTTGTTATACTGTAGGGTGGTGGCTTGTGTGTTGCTGTGATGCTGGAAGCTATGCCACTGGTATTTCAAATACCAGCAGGGTCACCCAGGTGGATAGGTTTCAGCGGAGCTTCCAGACTAAAACAGACTGAGAAGAAGGACCTGGCAGTCTACTTCTGAAAAAATTGACCAGTGAAAACCTTACAGATAGCAGCTGAATATTGTCTGATATAGTGCCAGAAGATGAGCCCCTTAGGTTGAAAGGCACTCAGAATACAACTGGGGAAGAGCTTCCTCTTCAAAGAGGAGTTGATTTTAATGACTTGGGTGGACTAAAGCTTTCAGGGCCTTCATCTGCTGATGTAGCATGACTCAAAATGAGAATAAACAGCTGCAAACATCCATTAGTAATCGGAATGTGGAATGTATGAAGTATGAATCTAGGATAATTGGAAGTTGTCAATAATGAAATGAGATGCTTGAAGATCAGTATCCTAGACATTAGTGAGCTGAAATGGACTGGTATTGGCCATTTTAAATCCAATAATCCTATGGTCTACTATGCCAGGAATGACAAATTGAAGAGGAACAGTGTTGTATTCATTGTCAAAAAGAACATTTCAAGATCTATCCTGGAGTACAATGCTGTCAGTGATAGGATAATATCCATACGCCTACAAAGAAGACCATTAATTCAACTATTATTCACATTTATGCACCACCCACCAATGCCAAAGATAAAGAAACTGAAGATTTTTATTAACTTCTGCAGTCTGAAATTGATCAAATGTGCAGTCAAGATGCATTGATAATTACTGGTGATTGGAATGCAAAAGTTGGAAACAAAGAAGAATCTGTAGTTGGAAAACATGGCCTTCGTTTGATAGAAATGACACGGGAGATTGCATGATAGAATTTTTCAAGACTAATGATTACTCACTGGGAAAACCTTTTTTCAACAACATAAACAGCAACTATACACTTGGACCTCACTGGATCGAATACACAGGAATCAAATTGACTATATCTGGAAAGAGATGGTGGAGAAGCTCAATACTATCAGTCAGAATAAGGCCAGGGCCAACTTTGGAATAGACCATCAATTGCTCATATGCAAGTTCAAGTAGAGGCTGAAGAAAATTAAAACAAATCCACGAGAGCCAAAGCATGACACTGAGTATATCCCATCTGAATTTAGAGACCATCTCAAAAATAGATTTGACACATTGAACGCTAATGACTGAAGACTAGACGAGTTGTGGGATGACATCAAGGACATCATACATGAAGAACACAAAAGGTCATTAGAAAACAGGAAAAAAAAAAAAAAAGACCAAAATGGATGTCAAAAGAGATTCTAAAACTTGCTGTTGAATGTAGAATAGCTAAAGTGGAAGGAAGAAATGATGAAGTAAAAGAATGGAACAGAAGATTTCAAAGGATGGTTCGAGAAGACAAAGTATTTTAATGAAATGTGCAAAGACTTAGAAAATCAAAAGGGAAGAACGTGTTGGGCATTTCTGAAGATGAAAAAACTGAAGGAAAAAAATCAAGCCTCGAGTTACAGTTTTGAAGGATTCTATGGGCAAAAAATTGAAAGACGCATAAAACATCAAAGGAAGATGGAAAGAATACATAGAGTCACTGTACCAAAAAGAATTGGTCGATATTCAACCATTTCAGGAGGCAGAATATGATCAAGAACTGATTGTACTGAAGGAAGAAGTCCAAGCTGCACTGAAGTCCTTGGTGAAAAACAAGGCTCCAGGAACTGACAGAATATCAACTGAGATGTTGGATGCAGCGCTGGAAGTGCTCACTGGTCTATGCCAACAAATATGGAAGACAGTTACCTGGCCAAATGACTCTAAGAGATCCATATACGTGCTTATTCCAAAGAAAAGTGATTCAACGCAATGTGGAAATTATCAAACAATATCCTTAACATCACATGCAAATGAAATTATGCTGAAGATAATTCAAAAATGTTTGAAGCTGTACATTGATAGGGAACTTCCAGAAATTCAAGCCAGATTCAGAACAGGACATGGAAGAAGGGATATCATTGCTGATGTCAGATGGATCTTGGTTGAAAGGAGAGAATACCAGAAAGATGTTTACCTGTGTTTTATTGACTATGCACAGCCATTTGACTGTGTCAAGTTATGGATAACACTGGGAAGAATGGAAATTCCAGAACACTTAATTGTGCTTATGCGGAACCTCTAAATAGACAGAGGCAGTTGTTTGAACAGAACAAGGGGCTATTGCATGGTTTAAAATTAGGAAAGTTGTGCATCAGAGTTGTATCCTTTCACCATACTTATTCAATCTGTATACTGAGCAAATAATCTGAGAAACCAGAATATATGAAGAAGAATGAGGCATCAGGATTGGAGGAAGACTCATTAACAACCTATGATATGCAAATGACACAGCCTTGCTTGCTGAAAGTGAAGAGGACTTGAAGCACTTACTGATGAAGATCGAAGACTACAGCCTTCAGTATGGATTACACCTCCACATAAAGAAAACCAAAATCCTCACAACTGGACCAATAAGTAACATCGTGATAAATGGAGAAAATACTGAAGTTGTCAAGGATTTCATTTTACTTGGATCCACAATCAACACCCGTGGAAGCAGCAGTCAAGAAATCAAACGACCTATTGCAATGGGCAAATCTGCTGCAAAAGACCTCTTTAAAGTGTTAAAAAGCAAAGATGCCACCTTGAGGACTAAGGTGCACCTGACCCAAACCATGTTATTTTCAGACACTTTGTCTCACGTACTTTGGACATGTTATCAAGAGGGAGCAGTCCTTGGAGAAGGACATCATGCTTGGTAAAGCAGATGGTCAGTGAAAAAGAGGAAGACTCTCAATTAGATGGATTGACACAGTGGCTGCAACAAGGGGCTCAAGCATAGCAATGATTGTGAGGATGGTGCCGGACCGGTGCAGTGTTTCATTCCATTGTACATAGGGTCGCTATGAGTCGGAATCTACACAACAGCACCTAACAACAACAGGTAGATGGATACAGAGCTTATTTATTGAAGGCTGGGGGTCTTTGTAAGTCATTTTGTCTCACCCCTGTCAGGACTAATGTCCCCAGAGCAGGAGATTGGGTCTGAGGAATGTGTCTGCTGGAAGCCCTGGCTTGGGCCCTGACCACTGCGTGTGGCTGTGCTTGTCCCAGCCCCAAGAGGGCACTGGACCTTGTCATCACCGCTACCTCCACCTGCTCCCAGACATCTGGTCCCCACCTTGTTCTGGTCTCCTGAGAAAGGAGGAGTGCCATGCAGAATCTTTCAGAACAATCACAGCCAACATCGTCTCTCCAGACACAGAGGTTCACATTTACAACATGTGCTCCCACGTTCTTCCACTGGATGCTCCCAGTAATCCTGGGAGTCAGCAGGTGAGAAATTCCTTCCCCATCAGGCCCAGGAGGAACATGGGCTCAGAGAGGTGACTTAATTTGTCCAAGGCCTCAGAGGTGATGTGCCAGGACCAGAACCCACCTCTTCCTACCTCTGCCCAAACATCTCTTCATAGCACCTGACTTAGTTATCTAGTGCTGCTGTAAGAGAAATGCCACAAGGGGGTGGCTTTAACAAGCAGAAATTTACTCTCTCACAGTTTAGGAGGCTAGAAGTCTGAATTCAGGATGCTAGTTCCAGGGAAGTCTTTCTGTCTGTGTCAGCTGTGGGGGAAGGTCCTTGTCATCAATCTTGCCCTGGTCTAGGAGTTTCTAAGCTGGGGACCCTGGGTCCAAAGGAAGGGGTCCACTCCTGGCTCTTCTTGCTTGGTGGTAATGAAGTCCTCTCTCCTCTCTGCTGGCTTCTGTCTTTATATCTCAAAAGAGATTTGCTCAAGATACAACAAAATCCTGTAGATTATGTCTTGCCTTATTAACGTAACTGCCTCTAATCCTACCTCATTAACATCATAGTAGTTAGAATTTACAATACACTGGATTATCAGATCACAAAATGGAGGACAACCACACAATGCTGCGAATCATGGCTTCACCAAGTTGAGACACGTTTTGGGGGGACAAAATTTCACTCCATAACAGCACCCTACCAATTTGTCCTTTAGACTCAAGGCTGCAGATGAGCAGGGCTAACTGGTAGCGCTCAACAAACAAGAGTAGCTGAGACTGAAGTCATGTCTCCTTACCCATGGACTGCCTCCTCTAGCCTCCTTATACTTACCCTGTGAGAAAACTTCTTGCTACCAGGCTGGTGTGCTGAGCTGCCCGTGATGCAATCAGGAAATGTTCTCCAGCCCTCAGGGAACTCTCTCTCTGATGCCCAAGCATTCCCTGCCTCTGCCACACATTCTGATGCTATAGAGGTGCCAGGGGCCCAGGATAATTATCATCTCATTATTTCAGTTTCCATGTGCTTGAATCACTGCCCAAATAGATTATGTGTTGAATTGTGTCCCCCAAAAAAGATATGCTGAAGTCCTAACCTCCTATACCTGTGACTGTGACCTTATTTGGAAATACCGTGTTTGCAGATGTAATTAGTTAACACGAGGAGATACTAAAACAGGGTTGGCCCTAACCCAGTATGATTGGTGTCCTTATAAGAAGAGGAGGAGGGACACAGAGACAGACAGACACGTAGAGGGAAGATGGAGGGAGAGATTAGAGTGATGTAGCCACAAACCAAGGAATCCCTGGGACCACCCGAAGCTGGAAGAGACAAGGAAGAATCTTCCCCCAGAGTCTTCAGAGGGAGCATGACCTTGCCAATACCCTGAATTGAGACTTCTAAGCTCCAGAAGTGTGAGACAGTAAATTTCTATTGTTTTAAGCCATCTAGTTTGTTGTACTTAGTTCAGGCAGCTCTAGGAAACTAGTATAAGCACACAGTCTGTCCCACACCTGCCTGCTCTGCATCACCGGTCTTCTGCCTTGCTCACACGGTGGGGTTCACTAAACATGTGTTGACCGATTAGATAACCAGTAGACACGGGTGAGAGATGGACGTGGGTCAGACATGAGGCAGAATATCCCACGGCAAGGGCCGGGGAGGGTTTGGAGCGGGAGAATATGTGTTTATCACATTTTGGGTTGGGTTTAATTCCTGACAGGGCTTAAAAATTGCTTTCTGAAGGAGAAAGGGCTCCTTTTATATAATATATAATTTAAATACATGATGGCTTTATGTATTTTTAACTATATTGTCCTGGGGAAAGAACAGAAGGTTGTCGGGTGTCTACTGTGTGCCAGGTGCTTTGCGGACATTACCTCATTTAATTCTCACACCATTCCATAAATGGGGCTTTCAAGTTTATAAATGAGAAAACCGAGGCTTGGGGAGGTACGGTGATTTGCTTAAGGTCTCTTAGTTGGAATGAGAGCTGGGATTTGAACAGAGGACCCTTAGACTCCAAAGTCAATGTTGTTTCCTCCATTTTATAGACTGTATGGGAAACAAACTGGAAATTGAGTTGGGATGGGTGAGGCTGCCCTAAGCCAGGTGCCCTATCATGCCCATCTGTAGGGCTGCACAGAGGGGTCAGGAGCCCCTAGGCCAGAGGGTCCTGGCAAATGACATGATCATTCTGCAGGTTTGTATAACATTTCACATGTCCTCAGTTGGTGCCCACAATCACCTTGAAGGAGCTAGAAGTCGTGTCTCTATTTCACAGATGTAGAAACTGAGGCTCAGAGAATCTGAGAATGTACTCAGCAGAGCCAGGGATCCCGCACTCCTCTGATTTCAAACCCAGTGTTCTTGCCACCATCCCTCACTGCCCAGACTAAGGGTGCCAGGCAAGAGAGCACAGACCCACAGATGGGGCCTGACACTCACAGACCCAGGTGAGAGGTTAAGTCCAGGACAGGGAGCACAGAAGGAAAGGTATGCAGGGTCCAGGAAGCTGAGAGTTTTCACAGAACCTCAGAGATGCATAGGTCTGTCTTGGCATCACTTAGCTCAAAACCCTAGCCCATGTGGGTTACATCACAAATTACAGGCAGAGGCAGGACTCAAACCCAGAGCCCCTGACTGTTAACCCTGCATGAAGAGCAACCCTAGGAAGTAGGGCAGTTCAGAGGTAGGTTCTAATCCCTTGAGACCATCTGTTTCCTGTCCTACAGCTAAGATTGGTCAGTGCAGCAGCTTATCCCTTCCAGAGGCTTCTCAAGTCTCCTCTGGCTATTACTTTCTAATTTCTGGATGCCTTTCAGTGGGGAGAACCATCACCCTCTCGGCTTAAGTTCTGCCCTTCTTCAATCCCTATAGCAAACCGCAGATGCCTTCCCTCTGTAAATGACAGGCCCTTTGAGCTCGGGGCTCTGGCTAAGGCTCTTCTCTTTGTGTTTTGAGCTTCCTTGAGCTTAGAATGCCCTGGGCAGGAGTGTGGGGTTGAAAGGACTGGTACTTCTTTTCCTTTCTATTCTAAGAACTTGGCTGGAGTTCTGACACCCTGAGTGTCTGGGTGGGGTGGGGGCTGGCATTTGAGGTTCTTGCATTCTGTTTGGCTGCCTGTCCAAGGACTTGAAGCTGGTCTCAGTGCTATGGGCGGTGGTGATGGTGGTGGTGGGGAAAGTGGGGCAAGTGGAGGAAGGGAAGGTGTAATGTTTTGAAAAGTAACACGCTCCCTTCTCTGCCTGCGGTGACTCAGCCCAGGGTGTGCCGGGAGGACCCTTCTCATTACAGCAACCAGAAGGAACCTCCTAAACCCTCAATCTGACCATGTTACCTCTCAGCTCAGAATCCTTCAAAGGCTTCCCATCACCTGCAGAATCAAGCTCAGATGTATGACTTCAGGGCCCTTCATGATCCGCTCTGGCCCAGCAGCCTTCTCCTTTCTCACCACTCCTTCTAGAAGCTTTCAGCCTAGCATAGAGAGCTCTTTTAGCCCATCCAAACCCCTGGCTGGCCTGGCCCAAGGGCCTTTCCACAAGCTGTTCTCTCTATGTTGCCATCTTCCCTCCCACCTCCTCCCTTCTCCCCTTGATCTGACTACTTCCCAGTCATCTTTTAGGACTCCACATGTCACCTTTCCTGGGAAGCTCTTCAAGTCTTAAGGTTAGACTAGGGGTTTCTCCTCTTGCTTCTAGAACATCTGTGTCTATCATCCACCAAGTGTCCATTGGCCGTCATGTCTCCCACTGGGCTCTGAACTCCTGGAGGGCAGGGATGCATCTTGCTCAGAGTGGTAGCTCTAATGTCCAACCTCTTGCTATTCAAAGTGTGGTCCATGGACCAGCAGCATCAACATCACCTGAGAACTGGTTAGAAATACAGAACCTCAGGCCCCACCCAGACCTACTGAATCAGGATCTGCTTTTTAACAAGATCCCCAGGTGATTTGTGTGCACATTAAACTTTGAAAAGCTCTGAGTTCCACCTCCATCTGTCAGTTTGTCGTACTGCGGTGGCTTGAGTGTTGCTGTGATGCTGGAGCTATGCCAGCAGTATTTCTAATACCAGCAGGGCCACTTGTGGTGGACAGATTTCAGCAGAGCTTCCAGACATATAAAGCACAACAGAACATTGTCCAACTCACTTGCTTTGAGCACATCATCAGGAGAGATCAGTTTGCTGGAGGAGGACATCATGTTTGGTAAAGTAGAGGGTCAGCAAGGGGGAGGGAGAGCCTCAGTGAGATGGGATGGCACAATAGTCACAATGATGGTCTCAAACATGTTGGAGATTGTGAGGATGACGCAGGGCCAGGCAACGTTTTGCTCTGTTCTACATAAGATTGTCATGCATCAGAGTTGACTCCACAGCAGCTAAAAGCAACAACAAGCCCAGAGTTTGGCCCAGAGCAGATGCTCGTTCAGTGCTTTTGAGTAAATGAAGACATGCATGAGTCCACAATGGTGAAATGACAGCCTCAGGCCCCTCCCTGCTCAACATGAGGACTCTGAATGGCTTGGGGTAGAGGGATCAGGAGGAGGACAAGCATTTATTATCCATCTACTGTACTGAGAGGGACAAGCATTTATTGTCCACCTACTGTATGCCCAGCTCATGTACTTTTGCATACACTGTTTTTTGAAATCTTATGACGGTAGGGTCATTATCCCTCCTTCATAGATGTGAAAACTGAGGTTTAGAGTGACTTGTCCGAGATCACAGAGCAGCGAGTGATGAAGTTGGGCTTGAACTTCAGCCTGACTGCCTCTAGCTGGGGGAGTGAGGAAAGGAAGGGAGGTGGTAGGAAGGGTGTGTGTGCTCTGTGCAAGGCCTTGCTGAGCCAGGCCCAGGAATGAGCTCACTTCAGGATGGAATTGAAACCTGTTCCCATCAGAGGAGGAGGGAGGGAGGGAGACTTTGGGCGGAGGCCTGAGTAGGTTTGATTTGTGGCTGAAATCCCAGCTTCCACTCTGGGGGCCTCTGGTTCCCTCAGCCAGGCTGGAGTTTGCTCCTTTTCTCTTCAGTGGTGCCTTGTTCCCCTCCTGGGCTGGAAATGTATCCTCCCCTGGGCTTTGTGTGGCCTGCACCACCTGGGCCACATTTCCTGGGCTCAGCACAGTCTGGACGCCTTCCCGTCCCTGCAGGCATCTGTCTGGAGCGAGGCCTGAGTTTATCAGTCCCTCCCTCTTCCTTGCATCTCTTGTCCTGTGTAGAGTTAGCTCAGCGATATAACGTGGAACCTGGAAGACAGGACCTCATCCAACCCCATCAAGTTCCAGACGATGAAATGAGGTCCAGACGTAGGAAGCAAGCTTTGCAAGGTCACAGGTTACACAGCAGGTCTTGGATGAAGCTGGGCATAGATGACTGGTCTGCTGTATGTATTTTCCATTGTACTGGGTGCCTGTCCCAGAACCTCTGTAGGGAAATAGGCCCACAGGTAAAGTGTACCATTTTTATTATTAGCTATTATTTGTTGAGGATTTAGCATATGGCAGACACTGTGCAAAGCAATTTACAACATAACCACATGTAATCCTCAGAATAACCTTATGATTTATTTACTATGATACCATTATCATTATGATCCTCATAATTCAGATAAAGAAACTGAGCTTCCGAGAGGTGAAGTAACTTGCCCCAAGGCACATGGTTAGAACGTAGAGCAGCAAGGATTTTAACCCAGAGTCGTGTAACAACTAGGGGATAGTGGTGGTCCAGTGGTAGAATTCTCGCCTTCTGTAAGGGAGACCCAGGTTTGATTCCCAGCCAATGCACCTCATGTACAACCACCACCCATCTGTCAGTGGGGGCTTGTGTGTTGCTATGCTGCTCAACAGGTTTTAGCGGAGTTTTCAGATTAAGAGGGACTAGGAAAAAAGGCCTGATAATCTACTTCCTAAAATCAGCCAGTGAAAACCCTATGGGTCACGACCGCCGGATCATGGGGAAGGCACTGGACTGGGCAGCGTTTCCTTCCATTGTGCATGGGGTCTCCATGAGTCAGGAGCCGCCTCCACGGGAGCTAACTATGACAACAATTGTAAAACCCCCAACTCTGCTCTGTTAAACTTCCTCTTGAGCGAGTTCATCCCAAACACTCAGACACCGATCACCATGTTCCAGAGAGGGAAGAGTCCCGCGTTTCTCTGTGTGGCTGGAGTCTCAATGACCGTGGATCCTGGCCTTACAGGCGCATGCTGTTTTGGTTATGAAATAATTTTACATTTTTCATATTATCTCAGCACCTATAATAAATAAACCTATAGATCTGGCAAAGTAGGCAATTGCCCCATTTAGCAGGTTAGGTAACTGTGTTTAATACTCTAAGTCACACAACTTGTTGGGACCCAGGTGGTAGCGCCGATCCCATGACAGCACACCACTCCCTGCCTGGGCTCCTGATAAATAAGGGGTCTTCCCAGGCGCTTGCCGTAAACTCACAGTGGATTCTGGCTCCTCAGTGCTCAACCCCACAGTCTGCAGGACTTTCACGTCTTGGGTGAGGTTAGGTCCAGGAAGGCACATTTCAGACACATCCCCAGGTTTTCTCTAAAAAGAAGGGACTGGGAGTGTGGGGGTAAAGCCCTCCCCCAACTTCTGGGGTGGGGGGGGGTCTATGTACTCTGTTTGCTAATCCTCACTGCTGACAGAGGTTGGTGAAGGGAAAGTGTAAAAAAATCATGGACTACAGAAAATACAGGGTCTGTGTTTGCAACTGATGAACTATGAGGCCTTGGACCTTTGAACCTTAGTTTCCTCATCTATAAAGAGGAGGAATAATGTCCACCCTGCAGGAAGCCCTGGTGGTGCAGTGATTAAAAATGCCTGGCTGCTAACCAAAAGGTCAGCGGTTCTAACCCAACCAGCCGCTCCATGGGAGAAAGATGTGGCAGTCTGCTTCCGTAAAGATTATAGCCTTGGAAACCCTGTGGGGGCAGTTCTGCTTTGTTCTATAGGGTCACTGTGAGTCAGACTCAATGGCAACGGGTTTGATTTTAGTTGGCAGGTCCCTCAGGGGTTTTGTAAGGGTAGAATAATGCAATATAGCTGAAAGGGCTTTGAGAAGAACAAAACACTGTGCATTTATGGAATAGTGATTTCAGGCATAAGAAACTGAGGCTTAGGAATTGCAGCGTGGTGAGGCAACATTTATTGAGCACCTACTATGAGCCCTTTACAATGCTTATACACCCACATGTTACTTCATACAACCCTCAACAATATCCATGGTGCTGAATTTGCCCACTATCCAAAACTTCAGGGCCTACCAAACCGTTTCTGCTTATTCATACCCATGAGTGGAAAGAGAAGTGAAAATGCACCATAGCAGCTCATGCTCTAGAATCAATTAGATTTGGCTTTCAATGGTTTTTGCCCATGTTCTGCAGAAATCTTATCCTTAGGGGGGGATGCGGGTACAGAGTGGGGAGGCTTTCATGCGTTTCCTACTTGCCTAAAGCTGAGATATAGTTAAATTCAATGTTTATTTGGTGAGTTTTGTGATGTGCGTAACGCTGTGCATGGTGTTGTGGGACGTACAGAAACATGAGACCCAGCTTCTGTCCTTCAGTAGACCCAGCTGAAAAAAAGCCCAGAGAAGGAGCAGGAGCAAGGCTAGCAGTGTGGGCTCCACGTTCACTGCAAGTTCTTCGCAAGACCCGCCATGGGCTTCAGAGAATGATGGATGCCACTGTGGGTTGGGAGCAACTACAAAGGAATTTCCAGAAGGGGTGGGACTTGAACTGGTCTGTAAAGGCTAGGCTTTGGAGAGGATGGGAGAGGACCATTCCAGGCCACAGTAGGTGTTTGTTTTTGTTAGTTGTTGTCAAGTTGGCTCCAAGTCATGGTGACCTTATGTATAGCATAACAAAACCTTGTTTGGTCCTGTGCCATCTTCATAATCATTGGTGTGTTGAGTCCATTGTTGCAGCTATTGAAGGCTTCCCTCATTTTCACTGACCCTCTACTTTACCAGACATGATGCCCTTTTCTAGCGGTCAGTCTTTCCCAGTGATGTGTTTAATAGGTACTTATTACATGAGGGAAGGATGCATAATTATTTTCTTCCTGGCCATTTTTAAGCATCTGTCTTCTAAAACTATTGTTTAAAAGGTTAAAAACAGACTACTTTAATGCTCTCTGTAATAGCCCCAAACTGGAAACCACCCAAATGCCCATCAACAGTAGAACAGATAAATAAATTATGCTGTATTCGCACAAAGGAATACTGCACAGCAATGAGAATGAGTGCTCTACAATGACGCCATTATGGATGAATCTTGGAAGCATGGTGTTGTACAAAAGAAGCCAGACACAAAAGAGGACCTATCGTAAGCTTCCAGTTATCTAAAGTATAAAAAGAGGCAAAGCCAGTCTATGGTGTTTGAAGCCAGCAGAGTAGACTTGGGGAGTAATGACTGGAGGGAGCACAAGGGCAGATCTTGGGGGGCTGGCAATGTTCTGTTTCTTGATCTGGATATTGGCTACAAAGTTGGTTCAGTTTTTGAAAATGGATTGGGCTGCACACTTATGATAAGTGCATTTTTCTCTAAGTATGTTGTATTTTAATTTAAAAAAAAAAAAGACAACCAGACTATGTTCCCCTTGACTTCCTAGACCCCATGTTCTTTGCCCCTTTCTCACTGATATCAGATGTTATCACCTTGTGAAGGTGGTTTTATTTTTTATTTGTATTTTTTATTATACTTTAGATGAAGGTTCACAGAGCAAACTAGCTCCTCATTAAACAACTAATACACATATTGTTTTATGACGTCGGTTGCCAACCCCATGACATGTCAACACTCTCCCTTCTTGACCTTGGGTTCCCTATTACCAGCTTTCCTGTCCCCTCTTGCCTTCCCGTCCTTGCCCCTGGGCTGGTGTGCCCCTTTAGTCTCATTTTGTTTTATGGGCCCGTCTAATCTTTGGCTGAAGGGTGAACCTCAGGAGTGACTTCATCACTGAGCTAAAATGGTGTCCAGGGGCCATACTCTCAGGATTTCTCTAGTCTCTGTCTGGCCAGTAAGTCTGGTCTTCTTTTTTTTTATGAGTTAGAATTTTGTTCTACATTTTTCTCCAGCTCTGTCTGGCACCCTCTATGGTGATCCCTGTCAGAGCAGTCAGTGGTGGTAGCCAGGCACCATCTAGTTGTGCTGGACTCAGTCTGGTGGAGGTTATGGCAGCTGAGGTCCATTAGTCATGGAGGTGGTTTTAAAAGAATGGCAGACCTTGTTCAAGGAGTAGCCTCTCCTCATATTAGGGGAGAAAAGGCAGAGAATCTTGTCCCCCATTTTAATGACTGGGAAACTGAGGCCTGTATAGGGGAAGTAACTTGTCCTTTTGACACACAGTGAGTCAGAGTAAGAAAGAATTTTGATCTTCTGGAGCCTGCTTCCTGGGGCTCAGCTATAGGTCCTTCTCAGCCAGAGCCACCTGAAGAGGCAAAGGGTGTCACAGGAAGTCTGAGTGATGGGTAGCATTGCTGTGGTGGGGGTGTCTACAGGGTTTTGCCACCCTACCCCCACTGCCAGGGACATATAAAGCAGCATCTGGTGGCTCCTAGGCCTGCCACCTGATTCTGTGAGATTTGGGTAGGTCAGGTCCTCTCCCTGGGCTTGTGACATCAACTGTAAAATTAAGGATTCAACTTAACAGCAGTAAGGCATAAGCTTCCTTCCAGTTTTAATATTTCAAGGTCTAGATAGGAAGCAATGCCATCCATGCTAGGTTAGGCATAGTATCTATTATTCTGAAAAGCCTGGTGATTTACTTCCAAAAATTAGCCAACAAAAACCTTATGAATCACAGAAGAATGTTGTTTGACTCACTTGTTTAGACAGGTGATCTAGAAGGGATCAATTGCTGGAGAAGAATGCCATGTTTGGTGAAGCAGAGGGCCAGTGAGGGCATGGGAAACCCTCAGTGAAATGGATTGGCACAATAGCTGCAACAATGGACTCGAGCATGCTGGGGATTGTAAGGATGACACAAGGCTGGGCAATGTTTTGTTCAGTTGTACACAAGGTCTCCATGAGTCAGTGTCAACTCAACAGTAGTTATCTGTCTCCCTCTCCACCTTTCCATCTCGCCATCCCTCTATCTCTATCTGTTTTTCTGTAACGCCAGGGGGGTGTACTGGGTCAGGGTTAAAGGAAGTTTTTAGGACATTTAAAAACTTCATTAATTCATTTGTTTATTCATTCACTTAAGAAACCCTTAATGAGTATCTGCTCTGTGCTAGGCACTGTGCTGGGGACACAAAGATAATGTCAAGGTCATTGTCCTTGAGGAGCTTACATTCTAGGGGAGACAGAAACAGTAAGTGGTTCTAAATAATGTGCTAAGTGTTACACACACAGATACATAGTGAATGCTATGGACATATGGAAGACATGATTCATATTTTGGGGGTAAGTGTCAGCCAGGGAAGGCCTCCAAGAGGAGGAGGTGCTATTTGGGCTGGAAGACAGAGTAGGTCAAACTGGGGAAACCAGGGCAGGATCCCATCTTTGACAGAGAGAACAACATACCCAGAGGCAAAGGAGCGGAGGAGAAAATTTATTTCCATGTGGCTGGAACCTGGGAGGGGGCCAGAGTGGCAGGAAGGGAGGCTAAAACTCTGAATGCTGTGATCACCGCCTGGGGTGGTGGTGGCCATGCACGTCCAGGATGAAGGTGACACTGGGTGTTGTGGCAGGGCCAGCAAGGGCCCCCTTTCCTCCCCTTGGTCCCATTTTTTTCAGATGAGGCTCAGATTTCTGCCATATGTCCCAGACCCCTGAGGCTGCCTGGTCAATAAGCTCTTTAAGGAGCCAAAGAGAGGTGAGATCAGTGTGGTCATCATCGATCCTGCCTCTACTGCCAATCAGTACCAGGGACTCTGCTGGCCCAGGGAGCCCTTTGCTAATGCATCAGGGAACTCAAATTAAACTGGAAGCACCCAGGACACTGGGGAGAGCTTCCACCCTCCCATGCGCATAGTGGGAAGAGCGAGAGGCCCCGACCCCTGGCTGCTGGGGGCCCTTTGCTGCCCAGATGAACACCATAAATTCCCTAGGCCGACTGTCCAGAAATCCGATTATGTCATGCCCTTCCTTAAAACCTATCCATGCACCCCACTGCCTTTGGAGTTCTGTACAAACTCCTCAAGAGGGCAAACGTGCCCCCAGTGACCTGGTCCTGCCTGCCTCTTCCAGCCTCACCCTCTTAACTCCAGTCCAGCAGAACTCCCTCCAGTTCCCCCAACTTGCCATCACTTGGCATGGACGGGGTCACCTGTCCTTTCTTCCAGAAAGCCTTCCCTGCACCTCCCCACCCCCCAAATCTGACTTCGGCACCTTTCCAAGGTTCTCCCTGTACTCTCCTGAGCAGAGCAAGGATGAGATGTAATTGCTCATTTTCTTGTCTCATCTTGGTTGCATATTAGAATCGTCTGGGAGCTTTAAAAAATACAGACTCGGATTCAGTTGGTCTGGGGTGGGGCCTGGGCATTTTTACAAGGCAGATCCTACGGTGCAGCCATGCTTGATAATCGCTGGACTAGACTTACCTCCAAGGAGGCAGGGACTCCATCGATCACATTAACCACTCTACCCCTAGCACGGTGCCTGGCACACTGTAGATGCTCAGTGAATATTCACGCAATTGCACTGTCCTGGAGGGGACGTAGGCCTGGGCTGGAGCACCCTCCCCCACCCGGGACCCCTCTCTGACCAGCCACACTTCCCCTCTGTCGGAAACCCCTAAGAGCGAAGGGTTAGTTCTTAGAGTTGATTAGTACCAGGGCATTTAGAAGGCTCTTTCACAGCCCAGCCTATCCCATTTAATTCCCCATGTGGTTCTATGAGGCAGGAGGGTGAATAATAAAATCTCATTTTGTACAGGGGGATGCTGAAACCCAGAGAAGGTAAGTCACCAGGCCTGGGTAGCCCAGCTAGGACTGGACAGAGTCAAGATACCACCCTATCTTTTCTCTCCACGAGTTTTATTCCCAGGGGCTTCTTTAGGCTGAATCAAAGCCCCCTGTGTGGTTCTCAGTCCTGTGGTTGCTGGTCCTAGCTCCATTCCCTCTCTGCTCCCCTTCCCTGGGCAGCCTTCCCATCACGGAAGGAAGTGGCCTTTCTAGAGCCTTCTCCCAGCTGAGGCAGCCCCCATTCTCTCAACCTCAGGGAACGTGGTCTCCAAGTTTATTGCCTGCTAAGCCCGGGACGCTGGCATGGTAGCCTGAGAGAGCTCTTGACTGGAAATCAGGAGACTGGACTCTAGGCCAGTCTCTGTCACCCACAAGTTTTGTGAACCTGGGCAAGTCACTAGTCTTCCTAGAGCCTCATCTGCCAAGTGGGGGCTTATAACTCCTGAGCCACTGGCCCCATCTGGAAGATGAAAATAACGCAAAAACCAAAAACAAAAAACCCCACTGCCTTTGAATCAATTCTGACTCATGGTGCCCTATAGGATGGAGCAGAACTGCCTCATAGGGTTTCTAAGGCTGTACCCTTTATAGAAGCAGATTGCTACAGCCGTCTCCCACGGAGCGGCTGGTAGGTTGAACTGCCGACCTTTCTGCCCCCGTGCCTTCCCAAGCCACAGTCAATATCCTTGACACGCCTGCTTCTCCTAGAGTCATGTCCCCTTGGGCCCCAGGGGGTGCAGGCACATTTAGTCAGGAGCATCTCAGGACAATTTGTTTTGAATTTAAAATTAATTTTTTTCCTTGTGATGTCCAGGACACTGCCATGGCTCCTTCTTTAAAAGAGGACATTTTCTGGATGAGCTGGGACTTAAGTCTCTGCCTGGAGAGTCAGGAAGACTCAGGAATTCAGGTGCCCAGGAGCCAGGGGTAGTGTGGTCCAGTCTTGGAATTTACTTATTTTTTCCCCGATTATTTGAAGCTCCGAAACCAAACCTGTTGCTGTCCAGTTGATTCTGACTCATGGTGATCCCATGTTTTACAGAGTAGAACTGCTCCATAGGGTTTTCTTGGCTGTAATTTTTACAGAAGCAGGTTGCCAGGCCTTTCTTCCTTGGTGCATTTGAAGTTCACATGCACTTGCACAGAATTTGAGTAATCATAGCCTTGTTGCATCCCTCTCTTTGGTCCATGCTTGGCCTGATTTTTCATCCACTCAATTACTGATTCATACACATTAATAATAAACCAGTTGCTGCTAAGTTGATTCTGACTCACGGCAACCTCATCCATGTGTATAGAGTAGAACTATGCTCCATAGGGTTTTCAGTGGCTGATTTTTCAGAAGTAGGTCACCAGACCTTTCTTCCAAGGTGCCTCTGGATGGACTTGAACATTCAACTTTTTGGTTAGCAGCCGAGCTCATTAACTGTTTGCACCACCCAGGGACTCTACATGTTAATAAGAAATACCTCAAACCCATCACCTAGCATTAAAGCTAAGACCTTGACAATGATCTCTACTTCCCTCATCCCTCCCATCTCTCTCCCAGGCAACAGTCTTTCTGAATCCTGTATTATCAGCCATTTGCTTGCTTTCTTTTCCACATACGTATTTTATTGTGTCTAAAAGTTTTCTTATTCCCTTGAATTTTTGCTAACTATCCCCCTTTTTTGGGTGCCTGTACTTATAGACTGTAGGAAATGAGATGTGGCTTGCACCATTATTTTTAGCTGCAGTAAAACTCTGTTACTGAAGCCTCCTTGGCCTTCAGTGTTCTCTGGAGGGGAGGGGACAGACTAGGAGGGCAATTCCCCATCCGGAGAGTCCAAGTGGCATCTGGAGAGGCCACTACTTAAGGCAGAAGCATGAAGGATGTGATTTGCTGGGCAGAGTTAGAGAGTAGGCTGTCTGGAAAACTCCTTCCTTCCAAGCCCTCACTTAATCCATCCTTGTCTGCAGCTGGAGCCTTGTAAACACTAGTAGTTCACTCCACAAATCACCCAACCCTCGCCCAGCAAAGCCTGTTCCCCTGAAGCCCTGGGTCTTGGTGAGTGAAGTTTATTCTCGGTGATTCCAGCCAGTGTTGGCCTTTGGAGTGTGCAGAGCAGGACTCGGGACGCCACTGCCTGAGATGTAATTATTGGACTGGGAGGAAGCTCAGGTGGCTGCTGGACTGGCGACAGTCCCCCTCCCCCGTGACCGCCCCACGGCCAGCTTGTGAGCCCTGGGCCCTCCGCAAAGGCTCATTGTGGATTCCCTCCTTGCGGCTCCTCTCAGGTCGAGAACCAATTTTATCCATCAGTGAGTCTGCATAATCCTTTTCAGGTCCCTGTCCACTACCTGGGGAGGCGCCGCTGGGCGTAGGGAGGGAAATGTGCGTCACCTGGGCTGCAGAGGGTTGGAAACCTGGAGGAGGGACCAACGGGCCTCAGCTGCCAGGAGAGCCAGCGCCTCCTACTGGAGATATCCAAGTACTTCAACTGGCTGACCGCGCCTACGTCCTTCATTTCCTCCAGGAGGAACCTGAGGTCTTAATGGACACAGTGACCAAACTTCCCGCCACTATCAGAACACCCTCCCCATGACTTCCTTCGCTCGAAGTGGGGTCCTGGTGGGGCGTGTCTTCCCGGAACCCCTTCCCCTCCTAAGATTTGGGGAAATTGAGTTGCAGCATGGACCCAGGAAGCTGAGGACGTTCCAGTTGGAAGGAGCTCTTGAGTGGGCACGACCCTACATTTACTGATGGCGAAAAGAAGGCCCAGAGAGAGAAGCCCATTCAAGTAAGGTTTCCCAAAATTGGGCTGGCAAGACAGCACCCCCCATAGCTCCTGCTTCCTGTCTTACCAGCTGTCATTGCCCCTTGGAATCTGGAGCCCTTGTACATGTTTCCTCTGTGGGGACAGTGCCCTTTCTGAGAAGACTGTGATCCTGGAGGGCACAGTATCCCACTGGCTAACTACAAGGGTTGGCACATTGCTTTGGGGTTCAAAGTCTACCTCTGCCCCTTATTTATCTTCTATGTGATCTCAACCAATTCAAGTGATCTCTCTAGCTTGTTTCTTTATCTGGGAGAAACTGGGGTGCTTAAAGTTTATCTTTTAGGCCTGATGTGAAGCTTGACGCTTGCCTCTGGCAAGGCAAGCCAAAGTTTAGCAGAGTACCTGGCACATAGTAAACATTCAATAAATCCTTGTGATCCTGTGCAGAGCAGAATATCAAATTCTCATGGAATCCAGATGTTCTGGAGCCATCGAGGCTTGATGAACTCCAGAAAATATTGCCCTGAGCTAATCTTTAAACCTTAAACCAAAAATATCCCCTAATGTCTTTCAACCAAACAATAGTTTAGCTTAACTAGTAAAAAATGTCTTTGCCTTGAGCATTGTGCTCTTTTAAGAACTATCTATATGGGATCCAATTGACAACAGCAACTCAAAGGATTAGATAGGAACCTTAGGGGCCAGTGAGTTTATGTTAATGGGGGAGATATAATTCAGAAAAGGAGGGTGAGAATGGTTGCACAACTCAAAGAATGTAATCCATGTCACTGACTTGTACATGTAAAAATAGTTGAATTGGTATTTGTTCTGCTGTGTATATTTTCAACAACAACAACAAATAAAATAAATTATATAAAAAGAAATCATTGTGGTTATGATTATCATTCCGTCACCCATCTGTCAGTCTGTTGTACTGTGGTGGCTTGTGCGTTGCTGTGATGCTGGAAGCTGTGCCATCGGTATTTCAAATACCAGCAGGGTCAGCCATGGTGGACAGGTTTCCATGGAGCTCCCAGATTAAGACAGATTAGGAAGAAAGGCCTGATTGTCAGGCCTTCTGAAAATTAGCCAGTGAAAACGCTACGGATACAACAGAATGTTTTCCGATATGGTGCTGAAAGATGAGCCCCCTAGGTTAGAAGGTACTCAGAATACATAGTGGCTGCAACAAGAGCCTTGAGCATACCAGCGATGTGAAGATGGTGCAAGACTGAGCAACGTTTCCTTCTGTTGTACATGGGGTCAGCTTGAGTTGGAGTTGACAATAGTTAACAACAACAAAGATTATCATTGAGCCAGTGAGTTCCTATTCATCCTTCACAACCCTGCTGAAGTATCACCTCCCCTGTGATGCCTTCCTTGATGACCCCACACACAGACCTGATGACCCTTCCCTTCCTACTGCAACTGGTCATAAATCACTTTCTATTATTGTTGGCTTACCTGGTTATCATCATTGCTGGAATGTGAGCTCCTAAGGGGAAGAGGTGTGTCTTGTTCTCTCGTGTGTCTCCACTGGGCTGCAGGGGGAGCAGAGATGAGCAGATGGAGTCTCAGTGGTAGACATGGGGGTAGGGTTGTCTTGATGTGTCTGCACCCAACCTTCCCAAGTCGGGTGCCTCTCCTGTCCTTTGTGCCTCATCTTTGGGTCCATTCCTCAGGGACCCTGTCTGCATTTGGTGGTCTTCACTGCCCTCCCCTGACTACAGACAGCAGGGCAGTGCCTGGGGGTGTGGGTGGGGGTATGGCTGGAGCAGGGGTGCAGGGGACTGGGGCACTGGGTGGGAGGGCAGGGGCTGAGTGTGAGCTCCATTCCCACAATAGGTGCCTTTGCATAGTCAGTCCTCGGTGTCTGAGCCTCAATTCCTGAGCCCACAGCAGAAACCAGTGGAAGGGCATGAGCAAGGTGGGGAGGGCTAGGAAGGGCTCAGTCTCTGGTGGGATTCACAGGCTTCGCTCACCCCCAAGCCCGCCTTCCGAGTAGGCAGCCCCTGAGAGGGACCCCGGGGCCACCCTGTATCATACACAGGTACCAGGACTCGCTCACTTGCTCACAGTTATCTCCTGCCTTCCTTGGGGAGTATGATAGTTTGAAAGAAGATGGTTCCAGCTAAGAGAGTCCTATAATTATCAGCTGCGGATTATTTTAATTAAAATGCTTTGCATCCTCAACTCTTAATTTCTAAAATGATTATAAATGTTATTATTAAAGAAAAATCTTTCAAGTGAGATCCATAAATCTCAGCCTAGGCTGAGATGACAGGGTGAGCTGATGCTTCAGAGAAGGCTCTGCCTGGGGCTGAGGCTCCAGGAGGAAGCGAGGGAGGAAGAGATGAGAAGGGGGGGTGAGAAAGTGTGGGAGAAAGAGAATGGAGGAAGGGGGGACTCAAGGGAGCTTATGTGCTCCCTTCCCACTCCACCTTCTAGATCCTTAAGCGTTTGGGGCTGAGAAATCAGACAAGATCTGGGTTTGGAACTTGCTGCTGCCCTTTGCTGTGTGACTTTGGGCAAGTCAAGTAACCTCTCTGATCTTTACGTTTCACATTTTTTGAAATGAAAAGAATTACCCTTCTGGTAGGGCTATTTTGAGGTGTGTCCAAACGTGTATAAAGCACTTGTCACAGAGTAGCTACATTGTAGTAATTTTGGTTAATACCACCCCCATCCTCTGGAAGGTTCCTGGGAGTTCTCTGTTGGGTCATAGCCCCATCCCCCGGCAGTCATATGCGGAGATCCCAGGGGCATGACTGCTGCCAGATTGAGCCAGGCACCAAGGGTGGGCACCACAAGTTTTGATGGCCCCCCATCACAGAGAGGCAGGGCAAGAGGAGGTGAAAAGGCCAGCCCTCTGATTTCCCAGAGAGGTACACGTCCAGCCCAAGGTCAGCCATCAAGTTGCCCATTTTAGCTGATGGCTAAAGCCTGTCTTTCTTATCTAAGTCTGTCTTTTTAATAACTAAAAACAGATTCACCTGAACCAGGAGGCGCTGATGCTAACGATGACATTGACGAGGGAGAAGAGGAAAGGGATTGGCAGCCAGGAGATGGAGAGAACAAGCAATGATCTGGAGTTAGAACATAGGACCCTGCCTGGAGCCCCCTCCAACCCTGGCAGCTGGGCGACCTGGGGGGCTGATCGTTCCAGCTCTTCTCTCCCTAGATCCTAGTTCTCTCCTTGGTAAAGTGAGGGTGATAATCGCTGCCCTGCCACCCTCCCAGGCTAGCGGTGAGGATCGGATGAGATGATGGATCTGAAAGTGCTTTGTAAGCGGGAAAGCGGGAAGCAAGTGCAGGAGATAATTAACATTAATATTAATGAACTGGCTCGCAGTTGGCCACTGGCCACAGGAAAGACAGAGCACCAGGAGTCTGGGGAAGATGAACATTTCCAAGCCTCTGCAGGGTTTTCAGATGGGTCCGGGGTGACAGTTCTCTCCATGGTCACTTCCGAAATCCCTGTAGATGCAAGTACTTCAGGAAAAAACGCTTGGGATTTTATCCAAGGGTGCTTGGAGGGAGGGACTCATGGGTAGCCTGCCCTGGGGTGGGGGTGGGAGGAGCCCCTCCTTCTGGCCTGGGCAGTGGCAGAAAATTCTGGATTCATACCCAAGGCTGATCTCTTCGCGGGAGTCAGGATGCACCTGGGGCTGAGGGCTGGACCCCGTCTATGGACTCCATTGAAGGCAGGAGAGATGGTCCCTCTTCAGTTCCCCTCCACTGTTCTCAGAAGACCGGATTGTCCCTCTGTGGGAAAATGGCCAGGTGGGAGAGATGAGAACCAAGGCAGGCTCGGTCCTCTCTCTAGCGTGTCCCTCCCCCCTCTCTCCCCATATATATGTGGTTGGGCTGTGCTTCTGTAAATGTAAGTGCAAATAGAGATTTTGTGTCCTGGGTGAATCATTCATTCATTAATTCCTGTGTTCAGTGAGCATTTGTTGAATATCTAAGATGTGCCAGGCACTGCGCCAGGCACCGGGATGGAGAAGTGAATGAGACCCTGTCCCTGTTGTTGAGGCTAAAGGCTGCTGCTGGAGACAGGCGCAAGCAAAGCATTATGCTACCGCCCGAGATTAGGTGCTGTGGGAACAGATTGGGGCCTCGGGGTAAGGGGAGATTTTCAGAAAAGGGTTTCCTGGAGGAAGCTGTGTCTGAGCTGAGCCTTGATGGAGGATGTGTGACCTTCACATCCCCTGTTATCTAACCCACGTGGAACATTCTGGCTTCTTGCCTCATGGAAGAGGGAGGCCCAGATCCACAAGGCTGGGAGGGTCTCTGCTTCTGGTTAAATCCCAAATGAGCCAAAGAACATGAAGAAGCAGAGCCTTCCATGGTCCTGCTTTCAGGGGGTGGGAGTCAGAGCCCAAAGACAGGGTCTGAAGCCCAGCTCTGCTCCAGCTGCCTATGTGCCCTCTGGCAGCCACTAGCCTCCCTGACTCCTAGCCTGAAGACGGGGACAATCAAATTATGTGACTGTCAAGGCCACGAGGATTCCATAAGATCTGGTCATGAATGACACCCTGTAAAGGGAAAATATCCGCTGCCATCACTTATTCTTTTATTATTCAGTTGCTGGAAGTGTTGTGATATCCTCAACAGGACTGAGACCTGTAGTGCAGAGCTGACATTTTGTTTCAGTATTTGTACCAATCATAGGGCTTAAGAATGTGGAGATTTACAAGATGTCTGTGTGCTGTAGGGGTGTGTGCCTGTGTGTGTGTCTGTAGGAAAAAGAGAAAGCAAGACAGAGAGATAGAGAAAGAAAAACACAGAGACAGAGAGACACAAGGAGAGATTGATTGACAGGGGACAGTGTGGGATCCTGGAGGGAGCCTGGCTTAGAGTCTGACTGACCTGGGTGACCTTTGGCAGCAGCCTTCATTGCCCTTAGGAGAAAATCCGGAATTCTCTATCAGAGTTGAGCAGCCCCTGCCTGCTCTGGGCCTGCCTCCTCTACACCCTTATCTCTGGCTGTACTCCTCTCCTTTCACTGGGTACCAGCCACATGGACCCCAAGCGCCAAGCCCTTTTCCTGTCTCAGGGGCTTTGCATATGCTGTTTCCTCTTCCCAGAACAGTCTTCCCCCCTCTTCTTATCTGGATGGTTCTTCTTTATCCTTTGGGTCTCAGAGAGGCCAGCCTATCCCTGACTTACCCATCTTCTCCCCTGTGTCCTCCCTCCCCCCCAATTACATATTGAGTAGCCCTTGTAGCTGATTGTCAGTGCCATAAGGACAGGGATCAGGTCTATTCTGCACATCTTTGCATCCAAAATGCCCATATAGAGGCTGGGCCAGCCTAGGCACACAGGAAGTTATCTGTTGACCAATAATTGAACTGAATAATTGAAGCACTTCAGTTTCTTTGTTTGCAAAACAAGTATAGTAACATCTGCCTCATAAGGTTGCTGACAGGTGAAATGAAGTAATGTAGTAAGCATTCAATACCTACCAGCTACGATTAATATTAGCGTGAGTTCAGGTCAAACCCAGCTGGGCATTGCAGGCACTCTCATGCATCTTGGAAACTTGCATGAAGGTGGGAGGGGAGACAATTCTGAAAGTGGGTCCAAGACTAGCTCCTGGGCAGGTTGGAAATCTGGGGCTTGTTCCTGCTTTTGTCCATGCCTTTTGCTGACCCTGGGATGACCATATGTTCTCTTCTTGCCACAAATTTTCTTTTTTTTTTAAAATTGTACTTTAGATGAAGGTCTACAGAACAAACAGTTTCTCATTAAACAGTCAGTACACATATTGTTTTATGACATTGGTTAACAACCCCACAACATGTGAACACTCTCCCTTCTCGACCTTGTAGGACCATTTTTTGATGAAAATATGCATAGCCAAAGTTACACCATTTCAAAAGTTCCTACATGTACAATTCAGTGACATCAATTACGTTCTTCCAGTTGTGCGGCTATTCTCACTATCCTTTTCCAAATTATTCCATCACCATTATCTTCAACTCACTGGTCGCTAGGCTACCCATCAAACCTTCTGAGTTGCTGTTGTCAATTTGATCTCACATAGATAATTCTTTTTTTTTTTTTTTGTACCTTAGATGAAGGTTTGCAGAACAAATAGTTTCTCATTAAACAGTTAGTACACATATTGCCCTATGACAATGGTTAATAACCTCACTGTCCCTTCTCAACCTTGGGTTCCCTATCACCAGGTTTCCTGTTCCCTCCTGCCTTCTAGTCCTTGTCCCTGGACTCCTGTGCCTCTTTAGTCCTGTTTTGTTTTATGAGGCTATCCAATCCCCGGCTGAATGGTAAACTTCAGGAGTGACTTCACCGACGAGCTAAAAGAATGTCCGGGGGCCATACTCTTGGGGTTTCTCCAGTCTGTCAGGCCAGTAAATCTGGCCTTTTTTTGTGTGAGTTAGAATTTTGTTCTATATCCTTCTCCAGCTCTGTCCGGGACCCTCTACTGTGATCCTGGTCAGAGCAGTCAGCGGTGGTAGCTGGGCACCATCTAGCTATACTAGACTCAGTCTGGTGGAGGCCATGGTAGCTGTGGTCCATTAGTCCTTTGGACTAATCTTTTCCTTGTATCCTGTTCTCTTCATTCTCCCTTGCTCCCGAAGGAATGAGACCAGTGGAGTATCTTAGATGGCCGCTCACAGGCTTTTAAGACGCCAGATGCTACTCACCAAGGTAGAATGTAGAACATTGTCTTTATAAACTGTGTTATGCCAACTAAGCTAGATGTTCCCTGAGACGATGGTCCCCACAGCCCTCCACCTAACAATTCGGTCCCTCAGGGAGTTTGGAAGTGTACTGTCTTACCCTTCACCAAAGTTACCACTTATCTATTGTCTATTTAGTTCCCCCCACCCCCACCCCTCCCATCCCTTGTAACCAATGAAGATTTTTTCTTTTTGTGTGTAAACTTTTATATGAGTTTTTACAGTAGAGGTCTCATGCAATATATGTCCTTTTGTGATTGACTTATTTCACTCAGCATAATGTCCTCCAGTTTCATCCATGTTATAAGATGCCTCACAGATTCATCATTGTTCTTTATCTTTGTATAATACTCCATTGTGTGTATGTACCATAGTTTGTTTATCCATTCATCTGTTGATGGACGTCTAGGTTGTTTCCAGCTTTTTGCTATTGTGAACAGTGCTGCAATGAACATGGGTGTGCATATATCTATTTATGTGATGGCTCTTATTTGTCTAGGATATATTCCTAGGAGTGGGATTGCATTTTGTAGTGCTTTTTTTTTTTTTTTTGTGGTGCTGACATTTTCTTTGTTCCTCTTACTGTCCTGTGCTGAGTTCCTTTTGTTTGTGGATTTTTTTTCTTTTCTATTGTTTTCGTAGGTTTTGTTTTTACTGAGACTTTATGTTTCTCTTCTTTATTTAGATGAGTAAGTTTGTTAACTTTCTTTGTGGTTACCTTGAAATTTACCCTTATCTTCCTAGATTTGAACCAGTCTATTATTACTTGGTATCTCCTTGCCTTCCTCTCCATTAGAGTTTCTACACCTACACAGTTTATTCCCTCTTTTATTGTTCTGATGCTGTTGTCATTTACAGATTAACCTCTCTGGTTCCCTGTTGTAATTCTTTTGGTTTTGCATAGTCCTTACGAGTTCACTTCCTAGGTTGTACAACTTTTCTAATATGGGTGATGAGACCACGGTGGCAAGATCTCAGAGGAAATGGAGCGGGGTATAGAGGTGCTTCCAGGATAGAGCAGAGCCCATCCCTGTGGGCTCCATCTTAACTGGCCATTCTGGACCTGTCCCCTCTCTTCTGACTCGGCCTGTCCCATTTGCCCTTCAGCAGCCTCCCTCCCTGCTGAAGGACATTTGCATGAGCAGAGCATCACCAGCCACCGCCTTCACGACACCTGCTCATGTGGCTCTCTCCCCACCTGCAGCCATAAATACAAATGCAAAGGCCAGTATATTAATTTGTGCTCGAGCATGGAGCTGGGGATGCCACCGAGAAAGGGGATTAGGTGGTGGCAGTGGGTGGGAGGCAACAGATGGCTTGATTGTTTTTACCTGTTGCTAATTTGTTAGGCAACAATTCCTCCTTTGCGTCTAATTGTGCCCAGACTCCAAGACGGCAGGGCGTCAGGTCCTTGATGGCCTCGGGTGATCACATGGGGCGAGGGGTCAGGTGGCCTGCCTGGGAATTAACTACCAGAATCTGGACATGATGGCTCTTCCTTGCTCTCTGTTGATCTGGCTCTGATCTCTCCCTGGCTGGGCACTCAGAACCTCTGAGCACGTGAGCAGCAAAGAGAGTGCTGAGCCAGAGGCAGCGGGCTGGCTCTTCCATTAATCAGCTGTGTGATCTTGGGAGGGTCACTTAGTGTCTCTGGGCCTCATTTGCTTGTCTGGGAAATGAGCATAATAATGCCTGCCCTATCTACCCTGCAAGGTTGCCGTGAGCATGAAAGGAGATAGCTAATGGATCTGAGAGCACTTTGACATGTGCAATGCTCTGTAATAGGGAAGCATTATTGTCTAGCCGAGCAGTTAAGAGCTAGGATTCTGGAGTCAACCAGGCCTGGACTGAATTCTGGCCCTGCTACTTACAACTGTGAGGTCTTGGGTAAGGAACGGGCCTCGGTTTTCTCACCTATGAAATGGGGTGATAACAGTGCCCACCTCAGAGAATGCTGGAGGGAGTACTTGAGTTAACCCATGGCAGGCTCAGCACAGCTTTCTCAGAGAGTGTGCAGTTACAAGGAGCTGGCATTAGGACACTATGCTCTCTCTTCCGGCCTCGGCTTCAGCATCTCCTGACCTGTGAAGCCTGTTGTGATCTGTGACCCCCATGCCCCTCACCCTAGTTGATCATTCCCTCCCTTGTGGTGCAGTGGTTAAAAGCTCGGCTGTTAACCAAAAGGTCAGCAGTTTAAATCCACCAGCCGCTCCTTGGAAACCCTATGAGGCAGTTCTACTCTGTCCTGTAGGGTCACTATGAGTCGGAATCGACTTGATGGCAATGGGTTTTCTTGTGTCACCCTCCTGCTAGAGATTTGTTGGGGGGTTACTTCTTCCCCCTCAGCTACAGTCTGGCAGGACAGTAATCAGGGGCCCACGATCCTCCCACCCAAAGGGCAGCATGTGACCCAGCCTGGCCATTTGAAAGCTGTCTTCTGGAATTAGAGGTACCAAACCAAACACCAAACCATTGCTGTCGAGTTGACTCCTACTCATGGTGAGCCCGTGCGCGTCAGAGTAGAACTGCTCCATAGAGTTCTCATGACTGTGACCTTTCAGAAGCAGATCACCAGGCCTTTCTTCTGAGGCAACTCTGGGTGGGTTTGAACCACAAACCTTTCAGTTAGTAGTCAAGTACTCAACCATTTGCTCCACCCAGGGACTCCCAAAGAGGCACCAAGCCTCCGAAAATAGAGGGAGCCCATCTTCCCACAGGACAGGGCCCGAAGCGAAGGGTCCTGCTCAGACTCACCTTCAGTTCTCACACTTTCTACCACCTGGCCCTCCAGACTGGTCCTGGTCCCCACACACATCCAAGCCTGATTCTCCAGCCTTCCTGTTGACTCTCTAACACTCAGATACACTTCCCGGAAAGTCCCTTTTGTTTCAGTGAGCTAGAACATGTTTCTGTTGCTTATAATCCAAAAATCCTGCGGATACACCTCTATGCTGTAAACATATCTCAGTGGTGGCATATCGGAGCTTTCTTTTAATTAGTTTTTTTTTTTTTTTCCTATGTTTGTCTCCATCACTTGCTTGCTTTGTGACCTTGGGAAAATCATTTAACCTCTCTGAGCTTCATTTTCTTAATCTGTGCAATGAGGGAGGCAGGGAACCTCATTGGATTATTATAAAGATTAAATGCAATGATATAGATAAATCAAGTGCCCTGCCCGGTGTCAAGCATATAATTGGCACTTAGTGATGACTGATTGATGAATTAATTCTATATCAGTTGAGGACAAGTGACGTTACTTTCATCTGGAATCACAGAGAAAACTAAAGTCTGCAAATTTGTAGAGAAAGCATCCTTTCAAGAAACTTGCTCAAGGGGTTATTGACTATAAGTCATTTTATCTCTCGTTAGTGTTTGAATTTCTCTCGGGGAAATGTACAATTATTAGAAGAGGTAGATGATAGAAGGAATGAAAGGTGGCAGAAGGCTCTCTTGGGCCAAGTGGCTGGTAGAGGAGCAGGGCTCATGGTGGGGGAGGAAGGGGGCTGTGATGAGGGTGTAGGCAGGGCCCTTGGATGGTCCTATGGGAGAGAAGGAGGAGGAAAAAGGGGAGGAGAGAGAGTGAGGGAGGGAGGAGGGAGAGAATGAGAGAAGGAAGGAAGAAGTAAGAGAAGGAGGGAAGAGGGGGAAGAAGAGAGAGAGGGAGGAGGAGGAGGGATGAGGGAGAGCTTGGGAGGGAGAGAAGAGAAGAAGGAACGTGTAAGGGAGGGGGAGGAGGAAGCAAGAGACGGAGGGAGGAGGAGGGGGAGGCAAGGAAGAGAGAGAGAAAAGAAAAAGGAGAAGGAGAGAGGGAGGAGAGGGGGTCGTGGTGATAAAGATTCTGACCTCCCTTTTTCCATGGCTCTTCATTCCCATTGCATCTTATTCTCTTCTATTTGGTTCTACATCAAATAGCCCCCTCCCCAAATAATGCCCCCACCCTAGGCTTAGCTCTGGAGCTTTCTGCTGCCCCTGCAAATGGTTCATGAGTTTCTCTCCTTGAACTGCAGCCCTGGGAGAGGGTCTCTTAGTTATTTCTCTCTGATAGTTGTCCCTTTCCCAGGCAGTGTCAACTCTGGGGTAGTGCCCAGAATAAGGGCAAACATGGGATAGAGTCTGGAGTCATTCGGCTACCAGCAGGTGACGTGGAGACAAGTCACAAACCTCTCTGCTCCTCCATTTTCTCATTTACCCAGTGGGTGTGATAATAGAGTCCCTGGGCAGTACAAACAGTTAACACACTCGACTGCTAATCGAAAGGTTGGAGGTTCGGGTTCACCAGAGGTGCCTCAGAAGAAAGTCCTGGCGATCAGCTTCAGAAAAATCAGTCACTGAAAACCCTGTGGGTCACATTTCTACCCTCACACATATGGGGTTGCCATGAGTTGTAGAAGACTTATCGACAACTGTTTTTCTATGATGATAATGTCTGCCTCACAGGCATTTCTGTGAGGCTCAGATGAGAGGCTGTGTGTAAGGTAAATGTCTGGCTCAAGGGCCCAGGCCATGTGAATGACGGCGGCATCCCCTTTAGCCTGACACAGATGAGCCCTTAGCAGTGATTTTACCATGTGGCGGAGGATCTCAGTGTGTGAGGCAGGTATGTGGCACCAATTCGGAAGTCCAGAGCCTGGTTCCATAAACAAGCCAGACCCCAGGACAAGGAATTTGTCGTATTATCTGGTATCATTGACTCTGCTCTGGATCATCTGACGAGTCTCTCCTCCAAGTTTGCTGTGCCGGGGCAGCCTCCCCTCCAGTCAAGGAAACAGGGAAGGAAAGGAAGGAGCCTCTATCCTGGGCCGGGAGCAGTGTTAGCAGCTCTGGGTGCATACATTATTTCATTTCATCCTCACCACTGCCCTTTGAGGTTGGTGGTATTGTGTTCTTTACGGGTGAAAACACCAAGATTTAGTCAAGTTAAGTGACTTGCCCAAAGCCATCTGGCTGGTGGAGCTAGGGGTTGAAAGAGCCCTCCAGCCACCCTCCTCTAGAGCTTGCTGGCTTCTTCTCTATCCCTCGGCTCATGAGCGTCTTTTTCACTGTTTCCAGAGGACCTATGGAGTTTCACATTGCTTCTGACTCAGAATTCTATCGTATAATCCTGTGACAGCCTGACTTTTGTAGACTCTAAAGCAACTTCCTTTCTGGAGCCATTCACTCGTACCATGTTCCATTCCCCCTGGAAGTGGTACTGACCACATTTTTCAAAGGTAACAGATCATGGTAAGAATAGACTAAAAAGAAACATGGTAGGAATGTCAGTGGATGCTTGTGCTTGCTGCTATGATGTTGAACAATTTCACATCAAAGGTGTGGTGAAATCCGTGTGAAATTGTTCACTACAGACTAGGAAGTAAGCATACGTTAGCCCATGCTTACCTTGCTCACTGGGTAAACCGTCCCTGTTGGGGATTGCACATTTGACAAGAGGTTTTGATTCTGTAGGAAGGTGGTGTGGAGAGAGACAGACGCCAGCCATACCTCGAAGGAGAATCTTTGACGTGGTGAAAAAATGTGGAATTGTTCACTACAGATCATTTGGTAAGCAAGGTAAGCACCGTGTTTACCTTGCTTATTGGATAATCTGCTCCTGGTTAAAACATAGGTCAGATTATGCTATTGGCATACTCTCTCTCTCTCTTTCTGTCTGTCTGTCTCTCTCTCTCACATGCACACTTGCACACACACCTTACTATGACTTCTAAGACCCAGCCACACCTGAACCCTTACCTCTCTGACTTCAACCTCTATTACTTTCTTCCTCCTTCTCTCTGTTCCAGGCACCTCGGCCTCCTGGCTAGTCCTCGGTCAGGTTGGTTGTATCTCTGGCTTTTGTACTGCTGTTCCCTCTTCCTGAAACACTCTTCCCCCAGACACCCCTCTCCAAACCCCCGTGGTGAGCTTCCTAGCATCCTTCAGGTCAGGGAGGGCTTCCTGGCTGCCTTATCTGAAATTTCAACCCCTGAACATTTTATATCCTCCTTTCCTGCTTTATTTTTCCGCCCTGGCCATTATGACCATCTCATATTTTATGTGCTTTATTTATTGCCTTGTGTATCGTCTATCTCCCCAGCAAGAATACAAGTGCCATGAAGAATTGTATCTATTTTGTTCACTGGTGCCTAGAACAGCTCTGGCACACAGTAGGTACCCCACAGATATCTGCTGAAAAAAATAAATGATCAAGCACATGGAAAGATGCTCAACATCATGAGGCAACAGGAAAATTCAAATTAAAGCCATAGGGAGCCACCTCTTCATACCTGCTAGGCTGGCTGGAGTAAGAAGGACAGACAGTAACAAGTGCCGGGAAAGCTATGAAGAAGGGAGAATCCTCATGTGTTGCTGGTGGAATGTAAAATGGTGCAGCCACTTTGCAAAACATTTTGGCAGCTTTTCTTTATTCACTAAAGTCCGTACTTTATTCAGGTCTACTCAGCCATTCTCTAATGTCTTATTTTCTGTTCCAAGACATTACATTACATTTAGTGGTCATGTCTTTTTAGACTCCTCTTGGCTATGAAGGTTTCTCAGACTTTCCTTATTTCTCTTTCTTTTTGTTTTTTTTGATATTAACATTTTATTTTATTTTTTGATGACAATATACACAGTAAATGGTGCAGAACACTTTGGCATTTTTTTTTTAAGTAAAACATAAATGTATCATATGACTTCGTAATTCCACTCTTAGGGATTTACCCAAGAGAAAAGGAAACATACGTCCATGCCAATGTTCACAGCAGCATTATTTATAATAGCCCCAAATGGAAACAAAACGAGTGTCCATCAACAAATAAATGGATAAACAAAATGTGGTTCTTCCATACAATGGAATATTCTTCAACAACAACAACAAAAAGAATGAAATATTTATGTACGCTACCGCATGGATGGACCTCCAAAACCTTATGCTAAATGAAAGAAGCCAGTCACAAAAGACCACATATTGTATGACTCCATTTATATGAAGTGTCCAGAAAAGACAAATCTATAGAGCTGATTAGTAGTTGGTTGCCTGGGGTTAAGCCTGGGCCCCAGGGTTAACTGTAAATGGCATAAAGGATTATTTCAGGAGTGATTAAAATGTTCCAGAATTGGATTGGGCTATTGTTTGAACAATTTGGTAAATTTACTAAAAATCCTTGAGTTTCATGATTAAACACATAAAATGGGTACATTATATGGTATGTAAATTATACCTCAATGATGTTGTTTTTGGAGTCCCTGGGTGGTGTAAACAGTTAACAAGCTTGGCTGCTAACCAAAAGTTTAGAGATTCAAGTTCATCCAGAGGCATCTATGAAGAAAGACCTGGCAATCTACTTCCGAAAAATCAACCAATGAAAACGCTGTTGAGCACAGTTTCACTCTGACACACGTGGGATCACCATGAGTGAGCATTGACATGAAGGAAACTAGAAAAATGTTCTGTTTTTTTTTTTTAAATGAGTGAATGAATGAACCTTGTGCACAGCTCCCTTAGTCAGGAACCCTGGGGAGACAAGGGAGGGGGAACCAGGGAAAGATCTAGGCCTTTCTAGAACTTTCTTCTGACCACCAACATGGGTAAAAGGGCCTCTCTGCTCACAGAGTGGGGGCAGAATAGGGAGAGGGTAGGAAGCTAGACAAACCCTTGTTTCTAATGCAGCCCTGCCGGCATCAACATGGAGACAACTTTTGAGGCCAGGGCTGCAAGTCTGTCTGAGGAGGGAAGGAAGGGGAGGAGGAGGGCTGCAGAAGGCAGGTGGAGGAGCACAGAAAGGAAGATCTGGAGTCAGCAAAGGCTTCAGAGAAACAGGAGGGCAGCCAAGGGAAGAAATAAAAGCTGTAGAGAGCCTTGGGGCCGCCAAAGGGAATAAGAAGGGCATTTTACAGATATATCAGGGGAAAAGAGATACTTGAGATCCGCCTGGCCCATTGATAAATGAGAAGGGAAATAAAATTAATGATGACGATAAAAACGGCTGAGCTGCTGAAGTGCTTTGTAAAATTGGTCTTTAACAAGGAAAAGAAAAAAAATTCCAAGGATGAGCAATTAGAAAGGGACAGACGCCTTGTCAATATAGTTCATGAAAGGTAGGAAAGAGAATACTTAGAAAAATTGGATAATGCCTACCCGGTCCAAATCACCGTGTCCGGATATGGGCCTTGGGGTCTGAAGAGAATTAGCTGATGAAATTAGTAAGCACTTGGCAGGTATTTTAATTATATTTTTGTGGGGTAGGGCAGAATCAATGAGAATTCAAGAGCTTGGGATCCAAAAGGGAGAGTGGCTGTCATATATTCAGCTCTTCGCTGGGTCAGGCTTGGTGTTAGGTGTGTTGTCCACAGTCTATCATTTCATCCCTGCAGCAGTGCTGTGTGGTTACTATGAAAAGACGCATTTCACAGGTCAGGGTAACTGAGACTCTGAGCTTTTATGTAACCCAACCAGCAAATAGTGGAGCTGGAATTTGAACCCAGGTTTTTCTGATTCCAGAAAGAATACTTTTCCATTCTGTTGTTGTTAGTTGCCATTGAGTTGACTCCAACTCATGGTGACTCCATGTAGAACAAAACAAAATGTCGCCTAGTTTTACAGTATCTTCATTTTCTTCAGTATGTTTGAGTCCATTGTTGAGGTTAATGTAGTGCCTTCCAACTTGGGGGCTAATCTTTCTGCACTATATTGGACAATATTCTGTTGTGATCCATAGGGTTTTCACTGGATAATTTTTGGAAATCGATTGCCAGGCCTTTCTTCCTAGTCTGTTTTAGTCTGGAAGCTCTACTGAAACCTGCCCACTATGCGTGACCCTGCTGGTATTTGAAATACCAGTGGCATAGCTTCCAGCATCATAGCAACGCACAAGCCACCACAGTACAACAGACTGACTGATGGGTGCTGATTTCCATTCTACCAGCTGCTTATTCTAATTCTCAATATTTGATGCCAAGAGTAAGAGAGAAAGAAACCCACCCACCTTCCAGTGACCTACTTCTAGCAATCCTCCTTTGTCCTGGAGCGTAGGAGTCTAATGACATGAATAGAAGGCTGTCTGATTTCAACTCTGAGATGTTTCAGGAGGATTTCAGAATTCTCCTGGTGAGGAGAAGGAAGTGGGACAGAGGCTGAGGAATGAGGAGCTCAGACTCACAGGGCAGCAGAATCATCATGGGGGGAGTAGATGTCTAGAGTCCAAAGTCCTTGCTCATCATACTTACTGGAAACTGAGGCCGGAGAGGGAGAGGAATTTGCCCAAGGCAACCCCGGAAGTTAGAGCCAAAGCAGGTCTACTTACTTGAGGTCCAAGGCTCGACTTTCTGCACTGCTTAGCCTCAGCCTTCATTTGCCTTCACCTTGATTTCTGCCCTCAGCATCCAGTGTGTGGCTTGGCTCTGATTGTCAGCTTTGGCTCTGTCCACCTCTTGTGCTTTTGGTGCCATGACCTATGGCCTACATCAGTGGCTCCTTTAACCTCAGTTCTTGTCTCTGTTGCCCTGTGGGGCAGGGGATGAGGGAAGAGCTGGATATCAGCTACTGAAAAACCAGCCATTGAAAACCCTATGGGGCACAAAACCCTAAGGAGCCCAGGGCTGCATGTGTGAACACCTTCATTCACTTCACCCTTGGTCTATTCCCCAACTCAGGTCATTCTGGAGTCCTGTGGGCTTGCTTAGTTTGGACACATCATCAGAAAAGATTAACAGTTAGAAAATAACATCATGGTTGCTGAAGTAGAGGGTCTGTGAGAACGAGGAAAGCCCTCAATAAGGTGAGTTGACACAATGAAGCAGACTAAAACATACCAAAGATCATGAAGATGGCGCAGGACTAGGCAATGTCAGGTCCTTATATATAAGATCCTTATGAGTCAGAGCCCACTGCACAGCAACTAATAACAATGACTGTGATGGGAACCCACTTGGTAGATTAAAACTTGGGTCCCAATTCTTTACACACCTTCATTCATCTAATCCTTGCCGTGGTCTCATTGAATGTGGAGTTTACTTCCCTGTCCCTTAACTTTGAGCTGGGTCATGTGACTTGTTTTGGCCAATGAGATGTTAGCAGACATGACCAAAACAAGGGTGTGACATGTGCTTCTGTGGTTGGGCATCTCCTCTGGCACCTCCGCCACCACAGTGAAATGACCATGCCCCAGCTAGCCCGCTCATTCTGGGTGGATGAGACACTTGGGGCAGAGCTGCCTTTGACAACTCCTGGTTTTCCAGTGAGAAGCACAGCTGCCCCTCTGGTGTAGCTAGCTGCCCGACTGAACTTAGATCACCAAACCCCAGTTGACCTGCACATCCTTGAGAATAAATGCTTATTTTCATGTACCACTGAGAGTTGGTAGTTGTTTGTTATGCAGCAATAGCTGACTGATACACTTCATCCACACAATGTGCTTCGAAAGCTCTCCAGTTCCTATCTAAAATCTCTTTTTATGTCAGTTTATGAGGAACAAAACAAATCATTAAGCTCCCACTGTGTGCCCATTTCCACATTAGGCATGATGTGTTTAAAAGTCTTGACTTCTGTCTTTGAGGAGCTCAGCCTGGGGGAGACAGGGAAGCAAACAGATGGCTATACAGTGTGATAAAGGGGAACACAAAGGAATGTTAATGAAATCTTTCTGGAAGAACAGCCCTGAGCCAAGTCTTGAAGGAGGAAGAAGGGAGATGAGTGCTGTAGACAGAGGACACCACATGCCCAAAGGCATGCGGGTACAGAGTGAGACAGAATCTTCGTGGAACTCAAGTCTCGTTGTGCTGGCATGCAAACCCAGCCTGGAGAGGCAGGCTGAGCCCTGGTCTGGCGTTGACATTTTACAAGTCCCTGACCAAATGTTTTTGTCAAAAAAGGCGTCAACAATGGCAATTTATGACCGGATGATGAAGTCTTGGAACACTCCATTAAACAAAAGTGTGGCACAAAATGTGATGAAACTCAAAGATATTCCATGGAAATAAAAGACTCCAGGTACTGCAGCTGATGCAACGACACACAGCATAATCCAGAAGTGTCAAAGGCGCAGAGGTAATTACACATCAGCACCTGCTCCCAGAAGTCGGGCTGGGTTCCGGGAGGCCGGGTCGGGGGATGCTGGTGTGGGGAGCATCCCAGGCCAGCTGGTGGAGATGAGGGTGGAGGATGCCGGGGCTTTCTCCTCCCTGTCCCAGGCCCCTTGCCCTGGTGCTACCCTCACCTGCCCTGGCCAGGCCCCTCCCACCTTGCAGGCCTGTCCCCTGGGAATTCTCTGAGCGTTGCTCACCTTCTGCAGAGGGAGGTAGCTGAGGGAGCCATCTCCCTGGCCACAGGGTGGTAAACAAGCCCGCCCCTCTCTTCTGTATACTCGCCTCCAGGAGTGGGGGAGCCCAGCTCAAGTGTGTGTGATTCAGAGTTAATCTGTCTGCAATGATTAAATATTGACGGCTGTTAAATATTCATAGGGCGTTTTAGCTGGCAGGTTTGATGTCTACAGGCCCTGCTGGCTGTGGCTCTGCTGATAGGCTCTTTTGGCTGGTCAGTCTGTGTTCCTGCCCCCTCTCCCTCATCCAGATGTTCCCAGCTGCTGCTGGGGCTCGCCTGTATTGAAATCTCAGTCCCTGAGTCTTAGGCTCTTGCCTTGCATCTCAGGCAATCTCCTCTTCAACTCCAAGGTAGCTTGTCTGTGTGGAATTTGAGGGGCTGCCACTTTGGGTTTGGGGGCTCGGAGAGATGAGTTACCAATGTAAACATGTGCTCACAGAAGGAATCAGGCTCAAGAGTCGCTGGGAAACTGCCGGAATGTGTCCTCAAATGGGTACTCTTGGGAGCTTCCTTCCTCAGTAGCTGGAGTGCTGGGCTCTATGGAAGGTTGTTGTTAGTTGCTGTCGGGTCAACTCTGACTCCTGCAGACCCCATGTGTGTCAGAGTAGAACTGCACTCCACAGGATTTTTATTGCTGTGATCTTTCACAAGTAAATTGTCAGACCTGTCTTCTGAGGTGCCTCTGGTGGATTTGAACCACCAGCCTTTCAGCTAGTAGTTGAGGGCATAACCAGTTGCACCACCCAGGGACTCCCTCTGTGAAAGGTGCTAAAGATAAACCCGGGAGACGGCATTCCTTCCCCCATGGGTTCCCAGTCTGGCATGAGGAAGCCATCCTTCAGGAGGCAGTTAGGATCCTGAAGGAAAAGCTAGTGGTGGTGTTAAGCACAGGGAGCTGAGTGGCCTCTTAGGAGGACACCCCACCAGACCGGGGGACAGGAGGGTCCAGGCAGGCTTTCCAGAGGCCATGACTTTGAGCAGAATCCTGACAGACAGGCAGTTATTGGCCAAGTCAGTAAAAAAGGGCGATAGTGGAAGACTTCCTGTTATGGGAGCGCCACGCAGGAAGGCCTGGAGGAGAGGGGAGAACGGCGGGCGGTCTGTGCTGAGGGGCAGGGAAGAGCAGGGAGTAGCGGGAGCAAAAGGCAAGAAGTCAGCAGGCCTGTGAGGAATGGTGCTGAGTATCAGTCAGGAGTTTGGGCTGAGGGTCTGCTCTGAGTTTGCCTTCTTTGTCTCTTCCTTCTCCCTCATCTTTCTCCTTTATTCCTTTCCCTCTCTCCCCTCCATCCCTTCGTCTGTCCCTGCTGCTCTGACTCCCAATCCAAGCTGTTCCTGGTCTACCAGCAGGCCCCAGCACCTCGCTCAACCACTCAAGTACTTTCCTCCACCTCTTCCTCCTGTGGGGTTGAACGGGTCTGGGAGGAGGGTCAGGAGAGAGGCAGACCAGCAGGGTCAGTCAGACACAGAGCTTTGGGGAGGCTGTGGGGAGTGACAGGAAGTAGCTCCTCCTCCGTGCTGGTCAGGAAGCCCATTTATGGCTGTGTGACCCGCGTTCTCTTCCAAAACATCATGCCGACTGAGGTGGGGCAGTCTTCTTAGCCCAGAACCCCTGACTTCCTGAGGGACGCCCTCCACAGGCCAAAGGAGCCGAGTTCTGAATCACACATGGTGGTCAGTCAACATCTGGCTCAGAGGCCGGTGGCTCCCCAAGGCCAACGGGAGACCTACCGGCTTGCCCCTGCACCCCAATTTCCCTCCAGGCTGTGGGGGCTTTTTGCCAGCCTTTGGGGCCTATATGGAATCTCCTCCTCAGGGCCGGAATTGGGGGTGTCTGAGACAGGCCCTCTCTCTTGCTGCTGTGCAGTTCTGGTTGTGTGGGGTCTGTCAGTGTGGTCAGGGGTGGGGCGTTGTCAGGAGTGGCACTTACCAGAGTGACAACGAGCGTCAGCTGCCGTGCTGAGCCACTTAAGCTGGGCCTCGGGGCTGCCAGGCACCTAAGGAAGAGGCCAGGCCTTACAAAAGGGCATCTGTATTGAGTCTTGGACCCAAGGGAATCTGAGAATTTGGGATAATTTGCTTTGGATAATAGGAGAATAATAAAGACAGCAATGCTGACAATAGCGAATAGTGGCCTGTTTTTTGAGTGCCAACCATTGTATTAAGCACTTTTCATGTGTTACTGCATTTAGTCCTGACTCAGCCCTATGAGGCAGGTAGTTCTATTCCCCACACTTCACAGATAAGGAGACAGAGGGTCAGAGAGGTTAAGAAACCTGCCCACGGTCACACAGCAAGTGGAGAGCAGGCATCTGAACCCAGGCAGTCTGACTCCAGAGCCCACGCTCTTCAGTTCTATGCCAATGCTGTCAAACTGCCCAGATGATAAAAATCCCCTGGGGAGCTGGTTAAAATAGATTCCAGGCCTGTCTCAGACCGACTGACTCACAGACATCAAGGATGGGCCTGCCCGTGGATTGGTGAAAAGGTCCCCAGGGATTCCTAGCTCAGGGACTAGAGGAAGGGGTGAGACCCCTGCTGTGCTACGTCGGCCCTGTGGGCAGGTGTTCTCATCCTCCTGGGGGCAGGGTGGGGGCAGGCAGTCAGCTTAGGAACCTGACTGTTTAAAGCTCATGAACGTTCTATTTAAAATGCCAGCCTGACTCAGCGCGGCTGCTAGAACCCAGGGAAGAGATTCTGTTTTCCCTTGGGCCAGAGCTATAGAGCAGGGGTTGCTAAGCCCTGGACCACCCTGATAGTGGTGGCAACAACAGAAATCAGAGGGAGGGGCAAGGGCCAGAGGGGCTCAGGGGCTGGACTTAAGGCTCATTGTTCAGCCACAGGCCCTCTTTTTTGATGGGAATGGAGTCAGAAAGGGCTGTGCTGGAATCGTTCTTCACTAGCTATGAGGCTTGGTAAAGTAACTGATGGTCTCAACATCCTCATCTGCAAAATGGGCTAATATTGCTTATCCTATGGTGTTGTTGCAAGCATCAAATTGTATATGTAAGGCACATCATCATCATCATCATCATAACAACAACAACAGTAGCTAACTCTTACACAGTACCTCCAATGCATCAATTAGGAGCCCTGGTGGCACAGTGGTTAAGAACTCAGCTGCTAACCAAAAACTTGGCAGTTCAAGTCTACCAGCAGCCCCTTGGAAATCCTATAGAGCAGTTTCTACTCTGAGTCAGAATCAACTTGAAGACAATGAGTTTTATGTGTTAATTATAGAGCACTTGTGGTGCAATGGTAAAGCACTTGGCTGATAACCGAAAGGTTGGCAGTTCGAACCCAGCCAGCAGCTCTGTGAGAGAAAGACCTTGCTATCCGCTTCCGTGAAAATTACAGCCTTGGAAACCCTATTGGACTGTTGTTCTACTCTGTCACATGGAGTAATATGAGTCAAAAACCGACTCCACAGCACACAACCACAACATGTGTAACAATTACTGTTCTATGTGCTTTACCTGAACTCCTTTGACCCTCACAACAACCCTACCAGGCAGGTTTTATTATATTGCTCAGTTTCCAGTAGTGGAACTGACTGGCTTGAGGTCACAAAGGTAGTAGGTGGTGAAGCTGGGACTGAAGCCCATTTGGCTCCAGAGTCGCTCCCATCCCCCCCCCCCCCCCCCCCCCGCCCCTCGTAACCGTACCGTAACAGGTATCCAATTACATGTTAGCCTCTTGTCCCTCAGCTTTTTTCAAAGTTTGGGAAAATCTGATGTTCTGTTTTGGACAAAGGAGACCCTTCCTTAGAAGATCCTTCTCTCAGGAAAGTGAGCTGGGCCTGAGAACGGATTTCCCGTGGTTTACACGGGTTTGCCGTCACAGGCTCATTTCAGCCCCTCCCTCATCACTCCACAACTATTTACTGAGCACCACCAGGCGTCATGCCCTGGGGATATGACTAGAGTAAAGAAACTAGACTAAAACTCCCCGCCCTAGTGACACCATGACTGGGGGACAAAGAAAGGAAACACACAAGAAAATAAAATGTGTAGTGTAACGATTTGCAATAACCGCTGTGGAAATAAAGCAGAGAGCAGGAGAAAGAAGTGGGTCGTCAGGGACAACCTTGCTGGACAGCTGACGTTTAAACAATGACTTGAAGGAGGTGAGGAAGGAAGCTGGGTGGGTGTGGGGTAAGAGTGTTTCAGGGAGATGGAATGCCAGGAACAAAGGCCATGAAATGAGTTTGTGCCCGGAGTGTCTGCAGACCAAGGAGACCAGTGCTGGGGTTGAGGGGAGTATAGCTGGAGATGAGGTCAGAGAGCTAAGGGAGAAGGAGCAGACTGTGGAGGATCTTCTCAGCCATCGTGTCTGAGAAGGATGGAAGCCACTGGTGGGCTTTTGAGTAGAGACGTGACAAGACCTGACTGCTTTTGGTTGAAAAGAATTACTCTGACTTCTCGGTGGACAATAGACAATAGGGGCAAGGGAGGAGGCAGGAGGACCAGTCAGGAGGCTGCTGCAATTGCCAGTCCAGGTGGTGGTGACTGGGCCAGGGCGTTAGTGCTGGGGATGCTCAGGAGTGATTGGGCCTATGGACATGTGGACAGAAGGCAAGGGACAGCTTCACAGAAGATGTGTGGTTTCACCTGGTCCTGAGGGATAAGTAGGGGTTTGCCAAGTAGAGGGGAGGGATTAGAAAGCAGATGATGGCACATGGTTCAAACCAACAGTTTTTGCCGACCTATTGTATGTTGAATAGTGAAAGAGTGGGTCCAAGGTTTTTGGCCCAGGCAACTGGATGGAGTAGCCATTTCCCAAGTTGCTGAGGACTGGGGACGAGTGGGCTGGGGAGGTGGGGAATGTCAGGAACTCAGTTTGGGCTATGTTAAGGGTCAGATGTCTATTAATTAGATTGTCAGACCAAGATTCAGGTAGGCAATTGGAATATACATCTGGATTTTGAGATGTCCAACCCACAGAGATAAATGTGTGTGTTCTCAGCAGATGTTGTCAGCTGCCATCAAGTTGGCCCTGAGTACAGCAAAACTGCAAAAGCTGGAGCCCGTGTAAGGCAGAAACCTGTCAGAGAAGGAAAACTCAAAACTAAAACTAGGTAGAATTTGTAATACACCAGGGCTAGTAAGCACCCTGTCAAAGGTGGAAAACTTCTGAGACCAGGAAAAACAAGGCAGTCCCACTGAGTTCCACTCTCACAAGTTTCGCCGTATAGTGAAATGAAACATCGCCCTGTCCAACTCCTTCTTCATGATCGGTGACATATTTAAGTCCAGTTGGACAATATTTGGTTGTGATTCATAGGGTTTTCGTTGGCAAAATTTAAGAAGAAGATGGCCAGGCCTTTCTTCCTAGCCTGTCTTAGTCTGGAAGCTCGGCTGAAACCTGTCCACCACGGGTGGCTCCGCTGGTATTAGAAATACCAGTGGCATAGCTCCCAGCATCACGGCAACACACAAGCCCTGGGAGCTCCAATGTTTACAGGTCAGGGAGATGACAAAGAGCCAGCAAGGAAGACTGTGGCTTTGTCACCACAGCCCCCAGAGCCAGGCGTTGGGTTCTCTGGAGTTCTCTGGAGTTCCTAGCACCAGCTCTGTGCTTTCAGCAGGCCTAGTCTGTCCTCTAGTGGTCATAGTTAGTAATGCACCCAATGGCGCTCCATGGCTGTATATCCTTTCTGCTTTCTTCTTGGTCCTTTCATTCATTCAATAGACAATTCCTAAGCACCTACTATGTCCTAGGCACTGACCAGTGCAGAAGAGAATGGAAGGTTCTCTTGGAATTCACTGTATAAAGGAAGATCACACAAACACTTGACTATAACTGTCTGGTATTTTTCAACCAGGAGCAACGTCTGGAGGTAGTTTTGGTTGTTACCACTTGGGGGGGGCCCTACCAGCATCTAGCAGGTGAAGGTCAGAGATGCTGCTAAAGCTCCTACAGTGCACAGGACAGCACCCGAATGAACAATTATGTGGCCCAAAATCTCAGTAGTGCTGAGGTTGAGAAACCCTGCTTGAAGATAATGTGCTTTACCAGAGGATGCAGAGGAGAAAGTAATTAAACCTATCTTTGGGAAGCAAGGATGGCTTCACAGAGGATGTGTGCTTTCACTTGGTCTTGCAGGATGAAGAGGGGGCGAGGTTAGAAAGCAGATGATGGGAACATGTTCAAACCATGTCGCAGAAGAAGCTGGTGTCTTAGTCATCTAGTGCAGCTCCAACAGAAATACCACAAGTGGATGGCTTCAACAAAGAGAAGTTTTTTTTTCACAGTCTAATAGGCTACAAGTCCAAAATTCAGGGCACCGGCTCCAGGGGAAGACCCTCTCTGTGCCATCTGGAGGAAGGTCCTTGCCGTCAATCCTTCCCTGGACTAGGAGCCTCTCCGCACAGGAACCCCAGGTCCAAAGGAGGCACTCTGCTCCCAGCACTGCTTTCTTTCTTCCCATGTCTCTCTCTGCTCGCTTCTGTCTTTTGTATCTCAAAAGAGATTGGCTTAAGACACTACCTAATCTTGTAAACCTCATCAATATAACTGCTACTAATCTCTCTTATTACATCATAGCGATAGCATTTACAACACATAGGGAAATCACATCAAATGATAAAATGGCAGACGATCATACAATACTGGGAATCATGACCTAGCCAAGTTGATAGATATTTTGGGGGGACACAATTCAATCCATGACAGCTGGCTTAGCTAGGGTGACTGCAGCCCGGCTTATACAAGCTGTTCCAGCATCAATATTCATGGAGCCCCTTCCACTCTCTAATGTGTCCCAGTTTCGTTGCTAGAGTAGTATGGTCACTCTGGGCTTAACAGGCTCAATGTGGCTGGACTGGGGAGGAGTGGGTGATGGGAGCTGGGTCACGAGGGTGAGGCTGAGGAAACCGACTGATGGTTTCAAGCAGGAGTTTTGCCTCAGAAGGACCAGAGTGGAGGCTGTGGAACTACCCAGGACAGAAAAGAAGAGGGCTTAGCAGGAGCAGTGCCTTCGAGACTCCCAGCCTTGAGTGGGGGTCGGTGAGAATAGGGCCAAGGGCTCCATGCAGGGGTAAGGAGAAACGGGAGCTCCCCTAGCCCAAGGCCCAGGGCCCAGGAGAGGCCATTTGCTCCCATCTGCCTTTGGCCAACCTCTTCCCTTTACTTCCTCCCATACAGAGGTAATGATTTCATGGAGTGCAAAATTAGGGAGTCTGGGTTTTAGCCTGGGCTCTGTTGTTGGCAAGTTATGTGATCTTGGGTGGGTCACAGCTCTTTACGGCTTTGGTTTCCCCATCTGTACCAGCAGCAGATGGACTAGACCATCTCTAAGGACTTTTCTGGCTCCCGTGTTCATGGATGATCTACTCTTGACCACCTCTGAGAAGTAGATTCTGCAGCCATCCAGCACTGATTCCAGCACCTCGCCTTCTGATCAGACATGGGGGATCCCCTTCCCAGGACTTGGGTCTTTATGAAACAGCAACAATTCTATGCACTCGGGAAATGTATCATGGAGAGCTCTACCAGGACACCCTGAGAGTCACACTGTTTGGAATCTATGATTGTGAACACCCAAGCAGCTCCCCGTCAGGGGCCCATCTGATGGAGCTCTTTAAGGTGACTGTCTGCCCAGCCGTGTTTCCAGCAAGCAGGTAAACAGATTTTGCCACAGGGAAAGCAGAAAGAGGACATCCCAGAGAGCCATCAGAGAGAACGCTGTCTTGCTATTTACAGACTGCTTAGCTTGAGTGGGCAGAAATGACAGCAGATGGGCCGAGGCAGGACGGAGCTGGAGCTTTCTAACAAGATGACTCTCACCTATGTATAGCAATTTACAGCTTTAAAAAGCAAGTTTTTATGGGCAGGACAAAGTGAGGTTCAGAGAGGTAAATTCATTCAGCAAGTACAAGATGGAGTACACAGTGTAGGACTTGGGCATTCTGGCTCCTGTTTGGTGCTGTCTCCAGTACATCTATTCTGACATCTTTTCTTTGATAGAGGAGGATGTTGAGGTCTAGGAAGGTAAACAGATTTGCCACAGATCATCTAGCTACTGATGGAAACATCTGGGACCAGGTCTCACTGCCTCATCAGGGTCTCCTGCCTCCAGCTGGTTGAAGGGGCAGCTGTGTCCCTTATTTCAGAGACTGCTTGTGTGTGTGTTCCTCTCTCTATGTAAACCACCACCAACAACTAACATCACACAAAACTTTGTTCTATTATAACAACATTCGAAGAAAATTTAGAAAATAAAGCAAACTAGAAAGAAAAATTATCACACTCCCCAAGCAATAGCTTTTGGGTACATTTACTCCCTTTGTTTTTCCTGTAATTATTTTTCCCTTTCCACATAGTTGAGTTCATATTGACTATACAATTTCATACCCTGATTTCACTCACACTATTATAAGTATTTTCCATGTTATTACATACACTTCACAGATGTCATTTTGAAGGTAGCAAGCTCACTGAACCAACCCTTGATTGTTGGACATTTAGACTGCTATCAATTTTTCACTGTAACACATAGTGCTTCAAGGAGCAAAGGAGCAGCTTCATGTAGGATGGCTTCTAATATTTAGGATTTTTTGGGGGCTGGAATTATAGGGAGAATACTGATAACATGCACATTGGATTCTACTGTGGTTGAGCCAGCCTTGGGGGCAGAAGGCTGACAGGTCTACTCTCCTCTTTCTGCAGCCTTTTCCCAGGCCTATGTTGACTTTTTTATTCTCATCACTACCCCAGCACCTATTAGTTCTTTCCCAAGACCCCTCCATTAAAATCTGCTATATTAGCCAGGATACTCTCTCCATTGCAAGTGAGAAAAAAAAGAAAGAAAAAGAAAAAAGAAAGATCTCAAACTATAGTCCTCAAAAAAGGAATCTATTAACTGAAAAACCAAAGAGTATCTGGCTTCAGGAGTAGCTGGATCCAGGTTCTGGGCTTCAGGAACAGCTGGATCCAGGTTCTGGGCTTCATTGCTTAAGCAATGCAATCAGTACCTGTTTTTTCTCTGATGATGACTCCACATCCTCAGGCTCCACATGCTGACAAGGAAGCTCTACAAGATCAGCTTCAGCCTACTTACTTCAGGCCTGCAAGGGTACGAGTAAGATTTTCTCCCTGATAGCTCCTACATAAATCCCAGAGTGGTCTAGTGGGTTTCTTGCTCACCCCTCAGGTAATCACTGTCACCAGAGTTACAGCCTGACCTTAGGCTGGGAGAACATGGATAACATGTTTCATGCCTGGGGCTGGGGCTGGCTCTGCTTGTCACAGAGCTCATAGGTTAGGAGAGGTAATTCCTACAAAGCATGTTGGGGCAGGTGTCGAGGGTGGGGGACAAAAAAAAAATGCCACACTGCTTTGGGAAAGAATCTTGTCTCAGAAGCATAGTGTGTTGGACCTTAAGGGCCCTGCAAACACAACTTCCCACTATCCCAGCCAAAGAGGAGCCTCTCTAAAACCGCTCTGAGAGGTAGTCATTTTGATTCTGCTTGCATCCTTCTAATTACAGGGAGCTCACCCCCGTACAGGCCAACTCACTCCACTCCTGTGACAGCTGTAACTGTAAGAGAACTAATTCTCCCTTACTGTGATGGTTAAGATTGTGTGTCACCTTGGCTGGGCCATGATTCTCGGTGTTTTAATGTAATCACACCCATGATTGAATATACTGTGAGTAGCCAGTCAGATGAAAGGGAGTCTCCTTGGGGCTGTGGCCCGCATCTGTATATAAGCAGACGTTCTGGCTTTTTGCTCTCTCTGGATCCTGCAGCTGCTTCCTGTCGTCTCATCTCCCGTTCTTGGGACTTGAGCTGTCAGCTTATCTGCTGAACCTGGGATTCGTCAACCTGTACAGCCTGTGAGCGGGAGCCCTGCTCTCCAACCTGCTGATCTTGGGCTTGCCAGCCTCTGCAGCTGTGTGACTTGGGAGAGGCCTCTACCCTGATCCACAGACTTGGGACGTTCTAGCCTCTACAGTCACGTGAGCTGTTTCCTTGATATAATCTCTCTCTATATATATATTTATACACTTTACTGGTTTTGCTTCTCTAGAGAACCGAGTCTAAGACACTTACATAGGGTCCAAATCTCTTTTTATCTAATTTAATCTCCATGGCACTGGCCTAATGAGCCCATCTGAGAGACCTGCAGACATTTAAGAACTGGAATCATAGCTATCCTGGAGTCTTTTCTTCTCTAGACTATGCAGCCCCCGGACCTTGTTGCTTGTGGCTGGATTTCCTGTTCCTTAACCAATGATCATCTCCTGGGACATGCTTCTGCTGGTCAGTGTAAAGTCAAGAACTGAACTGAGCATGTAGCTGGGTCTGGTGTAAGGACATGAATTCACAGCTTTTGGAGAAGTCTTCGGTAAATGCCACAGCCCTCCTCCTGCTCAGCTGCTGAGGGATTTGGTCCCAATCCAGGTATTCAAGTTGTTCTGTCCCTTGTGGCTCACATGAATTCCTCTTCTAACCAACTTCAAGGCCCTGAAAGCAAAAGTAACAAGCCCAACCATGTGTTACTTAAGAGATTTATTACATTTAACCAAAGAGATTCCTTCCTTGAAAGAGAACTCTACCTACCAGCCACAGGCAAAATGGTCCCTGCTGTTTGGTTGGCTGCATGGGCTTTTCTCCAAGTTCCCTTTGCTGTCACTGCTGCTTGGTCACTCAGAGCTGGCCTCTACCCTTAGGACAACAGCCAGCATGACATGGGCCCAGCTGACCAGGTAACACATGGATGGATCTTCTGGTCTTGGCAACTCTGACAGCATCTTATGCGGCTACCTGTTTTCATTTATGTAGCCCTAAGGAGCTGCCATTCAAGACAGCCACTAACCCTCCCTCATTGGCCAATCCAAGCACGTGATGCCACCATTCCTCCCATCAACACCAGTAAGGAAGGAGTGTGCACAATTACCTATTGGCTGGACTTCCATCAGAGTCAAACTCTGTCTGTGGCTTCAACTCTGTTTGCCATTGCAGTGAGTTAGGGCAATGTTAGATGCTGAAACAAATAAATCCCAAATCATATAGTGGCTCCAATGAGACAGAAGCTTATTATTATGTTTAATATAGTATAATAATATAAACATTATATAACAATACTATTATTATATTTTTATTCTATATTACAGAACTAGGTGCACAATAAGATCAGCAAGGTGACTTTCCTTCATGTAGTCTCTGGGACCCAGGCTGCTGAATGCACTATCATCTCCAACTAATGACCTCCAAGGTGACATTTCTGTTTCAGCCAGCTGGAGAGGGACATGAGCAAGGAGGAATGTGAAGGGGAGTTTTGTGTGGGCCAGTCTTGGAAGTAACACATATTTCTGCTCATCTCCCACTGGCCAGGCCAGAACTTAGTCACAAGGCCATGCTTGACTAAAAGGGAGACTAGGAGATACAGTCTAGCTATGGACCTAGAAAAAGAGAACATAGATTTTGGTGAGCAGATCCAAACTCAAATGAGAAGCCTGTGCGGAATGGGACCATTCCAAAGAGAAGCAGAAGAAATGCAAGCATGTGACAGCCGAGGAAAGTCACAGGTCAGAGGTGGCCAGGCAATTGGCAAATCACTGTTGGCCATCTCTCCTCCTGAAAGTCCCCTTCAGCCATCCCTCAAGCCTGGCTACCAGGACCCACACCTGATAACCACGAATCATTCCCAGGGCAAAGGCAGAGAGCCTTGAGTATGCAGTAAACCCTAGAGAAGAATTCTTGAATCATAACATTCCACTCTTTGCTTCTTACACACAAACACTATGCATAATTTAAGAACAGAATGATAGAACCAACTGGGTAAATTCTGAACCTTCCATCAAAGGGCTTGGAAGGCCTGAAGGCTTGTAGGCCAAGAGCAAGTGTGATTTATAACACGGAGACAGACTGAAACCAGGAATGAATTTCTGATAATGTGGAGTGATCTATGTATAGCATTTCCTGACTTCTGTTAACAACACTTCAGCTGCTGTTGCTCAAACTTGTCAGTTCACTTCACGTTAACAGTCCTTTTCAAGGAAGCATCTCAGACTCAAGGATCTTTCCCAGACTCTCAGCCTGTTCCAGTGGGCTGTAATTACTGTCTTTTATGCTCAAGTTGAAGCTCTACTTGCGGCTGTGTGACAACTTCCACGAGAGGGGGCCCTCTTCTCAGGCCACCCATCCCCCCCCACTTTGATCCAACATGGCCCCAGGAAACACTATTGCTCTCTGAGAACATGGTAGCTCTCCAACCCCAGTGTGCCCCTCACCCGGCTTTGCTCCTTGATTCAGTCTCTGGAATGGCCCCTCTTTCCGGGAGCCCTGGTCTTCTAAGAGTGATTGTTATGAAGGACAGCATCCTGAATGTTTGTATCACTTTGCATGCTTACTGGTGACAGTCCAGGCAATGCCAACGGCCATTAGATCATTTCTGCCAAGAAAGGAATTTTTTTCAAAGTCAGTTCATGCTGATGTGTTGGTAACCACACCATTTCACTAAGCCCCTTCTGTTATTATTCTAACATAAGAACCTCTTGATTCATGTCCCCATTTCCTTCTTGAAGCTCTCAGCTTTTCCTCTCATGCACATACTAGACTCTGAATGCCAAGCTATATATTGTCAGGCCCAACTATATATTGAATTATAATAAAGCCCACAGCTTTCAAAGCATCGACATTCAAATGCCAACCTGTGGCAATTTATACTTATGATTTCTCATTTATGACAGTAACACGCCACATGACTGTTAATATTTATTTGAGCCAGGGGGCTTGCATTTCTGAATTTACTTCCCTCACTTTAGTCCATTTATTAACAACAGTGTCCAGATCCAGCACATTCAGGAAACTAGTAACAAAGTAATTTTCACCTGAGGTCACATGTCTCCTCTAATATAGTTGGATCCTATCCAAGTATCCTTTGAAGAAAGAACACTCCACAGTGAATAAGACGTGAACTGTATAAAATAACAAGAATCCTTTGATATGGAAACTGGCCCTCGGAATAATTTCATTCAAATAGCTTACAGCACAACAAGAACATATTCACTCAGGGAAAATGGTCCTGGATAATTTCAGTGAAGAATGTGTGTGTGTGTGTGTGTGTGTGTGTGTGTGGTGTGAGGGTGAGGGGTGAGGGTGGATGGTACTGATTGGTAATGACATGGATGAGTTGGCCCTGGGAAGTCAGTCCATGGTCCTGGGTCTCATGAAGGAAGTTTCCCAGACTCTTCAGACCCTGCAATCCTATTGGGATGGAGAATAGAATAGACTCCCCATCCCCTACCATCCCCCACCATGTGGTCAGTGGCAGTTCATGGAAGGCAGAATCCTCATCTTCCATGCAGGAGACCTGGATTTGATTCCTGGCCAATGCATCTTATACACAGGTACCACCCATCTGTTAGTGGAGGTTTATGGGTTGCTGTGATGCTGAACAGGTTTCAGTGGAGCTTTCAGACTAAAACAGACTAGGAAGAAAGGCTGGTGATCCACTTCCAAAAATCAGCCAATGAAAACCCTATAGATCACAATGGTCATGGGGATGGCAAAAGACCAGGCAGCATTTCATTCTTTTATGCATGGGGTCACCATGAGTTGGGGGCCAACTCAGTGGCAGCTAATAACAACAACTCTCCCCAAGCACACACATCAGATCTTTATGGCCACTGCCTGTACAATGCTGTTCCCTCTGCCTGCAACACTGTCCTCCACATTTGCCCAACCTGTGTCTCATCCTAGTCCTGCATATCAAGATCTGTGATGATGGCTGGGCCCCTCCCCCTGTCAACATGACATTTCTTGTACCATTTGTCACACTTGATTGTTGTGTGTGTGTGTGTGTCTGTCTGTCTGTCTTCTTTTGATTACAAGGCCCTCGGGGGGTAGGAAGCATTTCTTCCTCATCTTGATATCCTTAGGGTCTGGCATGTGGTCAATACCCAATGAATGTAGAATGAATGACTAAAATTAGTATCCAACTTATAAAATCTCAATGAGCATTGAACTCTAAGTGAGTTATAGCCCATCCAAAGTCTCTTCTTTATCAATATCCAGGAATACATTTGATATGCATGCAATGATGACCATACATATTTCATAAGAATGCTTCCAGAACATACCAGGTCCCCATATTCGTCATTTGTAATGCTATCATGTTATTCCACGGTGTTAATGTGATTCATTTGGCTTGGCCAGTCCCCTCTTCTTTGGCCTTTGAGTCATTTACAATTTTTCATTATTATACGTAATGCTGGGATAGACGTGGCTTTCCTTCTTTGGGACTAATACCATGGGGTTTTATTATCAAGGAGAGAGTTACTGGGTCAAGGGGTATAAACCAACACGGAGCTCTCATTCAGGTTGTGTGATTGCTTATGTAAGTTGGTCCAGTCTTTCTAGAAAGCAGTGTTGAAGCATATGTTTCTATTGCCTGCCAATCTTGGGTTTTATCATTTTTATTTATTTATTGTGGCTTTAACAGGCATGTAATGAGACCTGAAAGTTGCTTGGATTTAAATTTGATGTCATAGCTGGCACGGCTGTGGATGTTTCCATGTGGTAATTTACTATCTGTATTTCCTGGTGTGATTTTCTTCTCTCCTTTGATGACTTATCCAGGGGAATGGTACAGCCCCCCATCTGTTACCTGTTTTGGGCAATAAACAGGCCTAGGAAGGGGAATGTGACAGATGTAATGAATTCTCCTTCTTTCCTTTTGATATTTATTTTTATTACATTGTGGTGGAAGATTTTTCATTCTTCTATATTTGAACCCATCCATCACAGCCATGATGGTATTTGTTTCTTCAACAGCCGGGAATTTATCTCCTCATAGGCAGACGGGGTAGCGATGCCGGTCCCTTGTCTCCAGGTTTGCCACAGATTAACATCCGATAAGGCTGGAGTCGACAGGCGTGCTGTATGAATTCAAATTAACTCTCCCCTGACCTGTTAGCCAACTGTCCCAGTGATGTTTGTTAAATAACAATTTCTTTTTTTCCCATTGTATGCCTTTGCTGGCCTAACACTGGTTTTACCAGAGTTCAAATCCGTCTCGGGAATCTCTATGCTAGCGACCTTCGCTGTTCTTAGCTCAGCACGGGCTGGTTTTAGTGACTGACAATTTGCAGTTTAATTGCTCAGGGGGGATCAGCGATCATGACCATTAAAAGGCAAAGCCTTTGATGGTTTTTCGCCTGGAAGAATAACCGTCCCACGCTCGAAGCTGTCAGATTCTATTAGAGCACTTAGGGGATTTGCATTGGTATTGCATTAACTCTATATATTGGCTTTAGGACATAGTGTATGTACATAGGGATTAAAATTAGACCAGCGCTGGAGAGTTCCCCAAAGACTTCAGACCTTTAGACAAAGGAAAGAAAGTTCCCTTCAAATAGGCCTGCTCTGGGGAGGGTACCAAAGAGTCAGGCAGTCGCAAGACTGACCATTCTGCATAACGTAATTTTTCTCTAGTCTTCCCTGCCCCACCCCAGGAAAGCTCAAACCCATTGCCTTCGAGTTGATTCCGATTCATAGCAACCTTCCAGGACAGAGTAGAACTGCCCCAAAGGGTTTCCAAGGCTGTAAATCTTTACTGAAGCAGGCTGTCACACCTTTCTCCCGCAGAGCAAACTGCTGACCTTTCAGTTAGTAGCTGAGTGGCTAACCACTTTGCCACCAGGGCTCCTGGCACCCCAGGAAATAGATCTGGTTATCTAGAGAGAGAAAGCCTGGAGAGAATCCTGATTTTACCCCACAATTGCCGCGGTAAAGGAGTTGCTGGGTGGTTGGGTTGGGCGGAGATGGCAATAAGAGAGGAGTCAGAGCCTCTCCAGTCAGGTGGAGTTCACAGAGCATTACCTCCGCCACTTCAGTGCCAATATTTTCAATTCCTCTGCTCCACTCTCCTGGCAAAGACCCACCCTTGAATCAACCCCACTGTGCACCTTCTTCTCATCATGCCTGGGCTGCCGAGCTTCAAAGGGAGAAAACCACACAACTGTGCAAATGGATGCTGCTGGAAATTCTCCATTCCCAGGATCAAGGGTGCTAGTGACCCTGCTGTGCTCCTGTGGTCTGCACTCTCTGCTGCAGCCTGTCTTCCCTGTCCCCCTTCAGTTTGCACTAAGAGCAGTGTCCTCCCTCATGCACAAGCCTACCCCCCATTCCGGAGTCCATCTCTTTCTGCCTTAACAGGGACCTCGCTTTCCTGACTATATGTCCTCTGTCCTGTATCTGAGCAGCCCTGCTGGCACAGCAGTTAAGCGCTCAGATGCTAACCAAAAGGTTGGTGGTTCTAACCCAGCAGCTGCTCCAGATGTGGCAGTCTGCTTCTATAAAGAGTCACAGCCTTGGAAACGCTATGGGACAGTTCTACTCCATCCTTTAGGGTCACTATGACTTGGAATCACTTCTACGGCAACAGGTTTGGTTTTGGGGTTTGGTTCTGTATCCTCAAAGTCATTGTCTCTATTGGTTTCTTCCCATCAATACTTAAACATACTGTTTTCTTTCTTTTTCTTTTTTTGAAGATCCTCTTTTTAACCCTATAATCGCCTCTAGTCACTACCCTCTTTTTTTGTGTGTGATGGATGTAGGGTATGGAGTAGCAACATCCAAATTTTGAGCTTGACAAGTCAGCCCTTCCTGGATAGATTCTTAACAAAAGACTGTATTACTTTCTCCTTCAGCTCCCCTTCACTGACTCACCCAAAATATCATCTGCACTGTGGGCTCATTCCCTTGCTTGCACCACCCTAGTTCAAGTCACCATTTTCTCTCACGGAGATTTACTGCATGAGCTCTTCCAGTGGGTCCCTCTTGCCCTTCGAGTACAGCCCAAAGCCCTTAGCATGGCTCTCAAGTTCCTATTGGATCTGTGCTACTCATTTCTCTTTCCAAGCTATCCTCAGCCTCTAACATCCAGCCACTCAAAACGTGACTTCTTTTCTTACACTCACTATGTTTACTGCGGAGTCCCTGGGTAGTGTAAATGATTAATGTACTTGGCAGGTAACTGAAAGGTTAGAGGTTTGAGTCCACCCAGAGGTGCCTAGGAAGAAAGGTTTGGTGATCTACTTCTGAAAAATCAGCCACTGAAAACCCTACTCTGACACACATGGGGTATGTCATGATTCAGAATCAGCTCAACAGCAACTGGTAAGTCGTCTGGCATTTTCACATGCTGTTCCCTCTGCCTGGACTGGTCTTCTTCCTTTCCCCTTTCTTTATGTTGCTAACTCCTTATCTCTTGGCCTCATGGCCTCTGGGCAGCGTCTCTGGCTTTCCTATGTGGGAAGAGAGCCTAGTCCTATATTCTCCCACAACACCCTATACTTCACCCATCACCCTGTTAAAGTTACCTGTTTAGAAACTATTTTCTCCACCAGAGAAATCATGGCATTCTTGTTCCCTCCTGTAGATCCAGTGCTTGGCACATAGTAGGTGCTCCATCAATATTCACTGGATAGACGTCTGACATCACATCATTGTAACAACTTGGAGTATTACTACCATGCTCCTTGTACATGGATCCACACCACATGGTGATACCTGGTGCTGGACATTAGATGTCTCTTTCTCTCTTGCTCACTCTCCTTTTCTCTTTCTCTAAATAATTCCTGGTCCGTGCCATCCAGAAGCTCAGGGTCTAGTGGTGAAGACATACAAGGACGCAGGCAATGGCAGTGGGAGTACCACAAGGCGGTCTGCATGCACGGGAGTCAGTGGTGCAGAATAGGTTCAGGGGAGGGGATAGGCAGATACTTCCTGGAGGAATTCATTCTGAGCTGAGTTTTAAAAAGTAAGGAAAGTTGGACAGGGGAGGAAGGCAAGGAAAGATTCTCATGCATTAGTTTATGTCCTTCTATATACGGTGAAACCTATGAAAGCCGGAACTTGACAGGACTGTCATGCTTTTCCGGGTCTCACAGGTTTTCTGCCTTTGACAGGGTGCAGTCACCACTTTTCTATCGCTCTCTATTTAGTGGAAAATATTTGAATTTTCCTTCTCTAACAGGTTTCCGCCTTATACAGGTTCCAGCTTTCGCAGGTTTTACTGAAACAGCTACAGTTCCCTGGGTGGTGCAAACAGTTTGCCCTCCATTACTACCCTAAAGGTTGGTGGCTTGAACCCATCCAGAGGCACCTTGGAAGAAAGGCCTGGTGATCTACTGCCATAAAGATTAGAGCCAAGAATACGCTATGTAGCAGTTCTACCCTGTAACACATGAGGGTGCCATACGTTGGAATCGACTCAACAGCAACGGGTATATAACAGTTAAGTAGACCCAACCCCTGTGTCTGTTTCCACCAACAAGCACATGCCTGTCTTCACTCATGATTTCCCCAGACTGGGGAGTGGACTTGGAGGAGGGGAGTCATTTGTCTAAGGTTGCACAGAGCTTATTAGAAACACACCCAGGCGTCAACGCCAAGGACCTGCTCTTCTCACCGCAACCTGCTGCCTTCTACATATTTTAACACACACATGCATTAAAGAGTGATATTAAGGATTTTTTGTTGTTGTTGTAAAAATATGTATATAACACAACATTTGCCAATGCAATGTTTTTCAAGTGCACAATTTAGCAACAGCAATGAAAGCAATTGCATTAATCATGTACAGCCATCACCAAAATCCATTGTCAAGTTTTCCATCTAAGGTTTTTTCCGGGGGGGAGTGGGGTGTAGGGTATAGAGGAAAAACCAAAACCAAAGCTGTTGCGTTGAGTCTATTCCGACTCATAACAACACTAGGAGACAGAGTAGAACTGCCCCATAGGGTTTCCAAGGAGCAGCTGGTAGATTTGAACCACCAGCCTTTTAGTTAGCAGCCAAGCTCTTAACCACTGCGTCACCAGGGTTCTGGGGTATAGAGTAGCAACTCCTAAATCTTGAGCTTTACCAGTCAGCCCTTCCTGGATAGATTCTTAATGAAAATTTATATCACTTACCGGGATACAAAGACACTAAATAAGAAAAGGCAGAAACATTTTGCCTTACATATTCTAAGACTACAGTGCAATGAGATTAGAAATAAATTTCACAAACAAGAAGGGCTTATCCAATCACGTAGAAGTTAAAAACACTCCTAAATAAAGCCGTGGAAAGGGGACAAATTCAGAACAGAGTATTTAAAGAACAGAGATATAAACACTGCATATCATATAAATTTATGGGATGCTGCCACGCTGGTACTTAGAGCAAAAAGTATTGAGCATGATGGTCTCTATTAGTGAGCAACAAGAAAAGCAGAGAATTAAGTCTCTACCTAAATAACCCAGAAAGGGTACAAATTATCAAGTGAAAGTCGAAAGAGTAATAAACCCAAAAGCAGACATGAATAAAACAGAGGCATGAAACTGAATTTGAAGCACAAGCTAAGCCAAAACCAAAAAAACAGATCTGTTGCTGTCGAATCGATTCCAACTCATAGCGACCCTATGGGACAGAGTAGAACTGCCCCACAGGTTTCCAAGTAACAGCTGATCGATTTCAGCTGCCAGTCTTTTGATGAGCAGCTGAGCTCTTAACTACTGCACCATCAGGGCTCCACAAGCTAAGCTAGGACCTCCCAAATCTGACAATACATCAGAATTACCTGGGATGCTTGCTTAAACCATAGATTTCCAGGCTCAAGTCCAGACCTACCAAAACATACTCACTGGGGGCGGGGCCCTGGAATCTGTATTTTGACCAACCCTCGCCCCACCCATGGTTGTTATGCAGCAAACGCAATTACTTTTCTATCTTCTGGTGTTGGGCGTCACTGTCTAAGCCATCTGATTCTCCCCAGTGAGACTTAAGGGTTCATTAGCCAACATCACTCTTGTTGACTGTGATTCTCTTCCTGTTCCATGTGGTGGGAGCAGATAGGTTATAACGGGAATCTGGCCTCTGGACACAGTTGATTGGTCCAAGGTGGACACCTGGCCCTGGCTGGACCAATGTGTCCCTTTCCTGGGACTTTTAGATTTGAGACCAAGAGAGTTGTTCCAACCTCTGTCTCATGATCTGGAGTGTTATCTATCAGCAGTGAGCTCCCTTGGGCCATACTTGCCACCCTGTGGAATAAACAGAAGGAAGAAACTGGTTTTCAGAGACAGAAGGTTGAAGGCACCATGTAGAAAGAAGTAGAAAAGCCAGAGAGAATAGGTGAAGAGGGAATCCCAGCATCCTTCAAGTTCCTGCTTCTGTTTGCTTCTGAGACCCAGTTGCTTTCTGCCCTTGACTTCTAAGAGATGCTCCTGTATTACTTATACTGTGTTCCTTTCGTGTGTAAGCAGGTTTCAGCAGGGTTCCTGTCCTGGGCACCAAAGGAGACCTAACTAATGTTTCTTGGTTCCTCTCTGAAGGCATGTGCTCTCAGTGTCGCCACCCAGCAGATTAGTAAGAATGTAGTGACAATAGTCATATCACTTGTGCCTCAGGGGACAACAGTGTGCTCTGGGCCCTGGCACAGCAAAAATCTGTCCTGAGTCAGACTCTCCTCTCTTCTCTGGGGCACACCTTCCTGAACCTTATGGTCAAATGTGATTGTGCCTGAACCACCAAATAGCCTTGGGGTTGGGTACAAGATGCAGCAGCATGATTAAGATGGCTCATCCTTAAGAAAATTATGGAATCAATCATAAACCATAGAACCTATATTTATAACATTTTAAAAAATTGACAAAACATACCTAATAGTAGGTTCTATGGAAGTAGTTAGTCATCACCAAATATTCAAGAAATATATGCTATCTCATTCAGACTAGGGAAGGTGTTAGGCCTGGGCATGCTGAGATGAACAGAATGTAGTCACTATCTTAGGGGGTCAGGTTGGTGGAGGAGATACACATATAAACAGACAGAAGTGGCAAAGCGCCAAGTACAATGCTTGAGGCACTAAAGGGTACAGAGATGGAGGAATTCAACTCTAATTGGAGGTGTCAATGAAGACTTCCCTGGAAGAGGCTCCATTTGCACTGAGCCTTGATGAATGAGTTCACAGGCAGGCCAGGCAGGGGCAAAAGCATGTGCAAAGGCACAGTGATGGGAAAATGCATGACCTGTTTTGGAAACATATGGGTCACTGGAGAGTAGGCAAAGTCAGGGGGAGCAGTAAAGTGTCCAAGGCTGGAGGGGCAGGTGGAGGCCACACACAGAAGGCCTCAGGTGCTCTGCTCTGAGGCTCATACTTATCTTGGTGATTAGAGAAAGCCATGAAGAGTTTTAAGATGGAGAGTGATCTTGATGGATGTGTCCTCACTGAAGCCATTCACCAATGATTTCTGGCTACCCCTTCTGGGCCATGGTGGGACTGCACTTCCCAGCATCCTTACAGTTTGATAGGTGTCACGTGAATGGTTCTGGTCAAGGAGACATGAGTTGAAGTGATGTATGTTCTTTCTGGGCCAAATATTTAATTGCAGGTGTAAGACCTTGCAGAGTTCACTTTCCCTTTAACCGTCGGTGGTGCAGATAGTGGCTGCTTCATTGGCCTGGGTCCTGAAGTCTGGGGCGTGTGTGCAGGAGAAGCCTCAGAATACCCCTGCTGGACTTGTAGCATGAGCAAGCAATACACCATTGCTCTTTTCAAGCCGCTGAAATTTGGGGCTGTTTGGTGCCACAGCAGACCCCAGCCTGTCCTGACTGATACAGTAGATTTGCTGTCCATCCCCCAATTGGGGTGGGGGGTGTGAAGAAGGAGGCTGGTAGAGAAGACCTGTGTGCCCAGGCTGCTGTCTATGCCACCCAGAGGCCTGAGACTCAGAGAGGGCAGCCCAGTGACTAGCCACCAATACTGCACCCACATCTCATTGTCCATGTGACCCCTGCACTTGGCTGCTCCTCTCCCAACCATCCAGTTACTCTCTGGAGAAGTGTGAAATTATGACCAAAAAAAGTAAAAAGCAAAGGCCTGGAGAAATGATACATATAACAGACCCTTGACTTTAAAACAAACACATGAACTTTGAAAATGCAAATCTCCTCCCTGCTAAATAAATAGAACCAGAACAATAAATAGCAATAAATTTAAAAAATCATGAATTTTGAAAAATGTGATTGAAGAAAAAGGATCAGTGAAAACAAAATGTAGTGGCAAGACAGCAAAATGCAGCAGCAGGAATATGGACTTCAGAGTTGCAGACATACCTTCAAGTCCTGCTGACATTTGTACTGTCACCTCCCAACACCCATCCATCCACTCATTGGTCCTTTCATTCAATAGATAGTGACTGCCTACTTTGTGCCAAGCACTGTGATAGGTACTGGTGCCCCGTGCCTCTGATCCATTCAAACTCCAACCCTGCCTCCGTGGGAGTTACAGTCCAGTGGGGCAACAAATTGCAATTGGGTTTTCCCATCTGTGAAGCGGGAAAAACTACTTGCCTGGCTGAGTTGTTGTGGGCGTCTTGCAGTGCGCACAACAGCCAAGAAATGCCTACCAGATGGTGTCTAATATTATTAAAATGCTAAGGACCAGGAATAGACCACAGCACAGCATAGGAAAAAAAAAATCTTTTATTCAGTGATCATTGGAGACGCATGCATTATTGAAAGTTTACAAGGAGGCAATTTGTAGCATTCAAAGTTACAATGGACTAAAACAAAATTACTGGTCTCTACTCTTAAGTCCAATGCACTTCCTCTAAAGGCCAGACATTGGAGTCTAAAGGTTCTATTACAGATTACCTAGCTGGTGGCACAGTGGTTAAGAGCTTGGCTGCTGACCAAAAGGTTGGCAGCTTGAATCCACCAGCCACTTCTTGGAAACCCTAGAGGGCAGTTCTATCCTGTCCTATAGGGGTGCTATGAGTCAGAATCGACTCGATGGCAATGGGTTTTGGTCATAACATGGGGGGACAGAAAGGATAGGAAGGAGAGGGGTGGAGCTCATCATTTGAGAATGGTCCTTTGATCTGCTGGCCTGGCACACCTGGCTACTTGGCTGTGCTCTGTGCATTCCACCCCCTCTCTCACTCCTACCCTCAGATATAGTAAGACAAATTTTGGGGATTCCAGTAGTCATCGTACATGGAATTTAGAAGAAATAGTCTGGGGAGCTAGATCTGCTATGTGTATATTTATGCATCATTTTTAGGGAAGGAAGCAGTATGGAAAGAACATGCATTCTGAAGTCATAAGCATTTGGAGTCAAATTCAACTTTGTGACCTTGGCAAGTTACTTAATCTCTTTGAGCCTCAGTTTCCCTAACTGTAAAAATGGGCTGGTGACTTTATCCTTGTGAAGATAAAACACACACACACACACACACACACACACACACACACACATATATACACATACACATATATATCTATGTGCACACACACGTAAACACATACACATGTGCATACATACATACACATACCCACATACCCATACACATACATATACACATATGTCAACACGTACAAGTGCCTGATACCTGGTCAGAATTTGGAAAGTATTAGTATGCATTCTGCAAACATGAAGATTTTCTTAGTCTTGACGTAGGGTAGCAATCTGAGATTCCATGTGATCTGAAGAATAGAAATTGTGAGGTCTCCACCCCTCTTAAAAAATCTTTTCATAGCTGTTAAGGCACCATTATTAGAGTTCAAGCACCAAATTGTCTCCCCATATCCCATCTGACCTGGAACCAAGCTAGAAAAATAACATCTGATAGCTGACAAAAGGGGACAGGACTTGAATCAAATCACCTGTTTGTTCCATTTCATCTTCATAATTATCCTCTGAGGTAGGTGCTATTATTTTTCTCACTTTACAGATGGGAAAACTGAAGTTTCCAGAGGCTGAGTGCTTTACCAAAGAGCGGAGAGCTGGCACATAGCTCTAGCTGTCTGGAGCTGGCATCTAAACAGTCTGGCTCCTGAGCCTATGATCATAGTCATGTTGCTGCCTATTAACCAAGATGGCCCGGTATCTAGGGTGGAGAAGAGATGGAGGATTTTAAGAGAATTGCCAAGACTTGGTGACTGGTGAGATGGGACCATTGAAGGAGAGGAAGGATGACAACTAGGTTCTGGCTGAGTAAACAGTGGACCAAGCCTCTTTCACCTAAAAGAGGGAATATAGGGTGATGAGATGGTTTGGGAAAGGAGAGTGTCTTAGGCTGGGTTCTCTAGAGAAGCAAAATGGGTAAAGTGCATAAAGAGATTTATATCAAGGAAATGGCTCACTAGGCTGTAGAGGCTGGAACGTCCCAAATCCGTAGGTCAGGCTGGAGGCTTCTCCTGTTTCACATAGCTGCAGGGGCTGGCAAACCCAAGATCAGCAGGTTAGATGGCAGGGCTCTTGCTCACAGGCTGTGAAGACTGACGAATCCCAAGATCAGCAGGCAAGACCGCAGGTAAGCTGCTAGCTCAAGTCCCAAGAACCAGAGGTCAGACAAACAGGAACCAGCTGCAGGATCCAGAGTGAGCAAAAGCCCATGAGCCTTGCCAAAGAGTCTACTTATATTTGATGCAGGCCACACCCTCAAGGAAACTCCCTTTCAACTGATTGTCTCCTCACAGCAGTTCCCATCATGGAGGTGATCACATTATATCCAACTTCATCATGGAAGAGATCACATCATCATACAACTGCCAGGTTGACACACAACCTTAACGATCATAGTCCAATCCTTGTCAGCTTGGCACCTATACAGATCTCCTTAAATGATACATAATCTCTGAATGAAGACAATTATAAAGTCATACTTGTGCCTAAAATGATATATCTAACACATATACAACTGAAAATGTACTAGCCCTGTTTATGTCTTATATTTTATAAGTGAAGAAAACAAAAATATTCAATGCACACATACAAGGCAGAAATACTCATAACAGTTACAGCTCTTGTTTCTGCAACTGGTCATGTGGTAGTAACTTGTATTTAGAACTACCTTCTTCCACAACCCATTCCGTATTCCCTTTGCCCTCAGCAAGCACTTCAGCTGGTTGTGGTTCTTTGCCTGGTGGGGTGACCCAAACCTTCATTCCTGAAGAGTCTGGGCCATTAGTAGTCATGTTGGAATTGGGTTGCTGTAGTTTTCCATTGACTTTAATCACAGGACATGGTAGTACTAAGAGACGCCCTAAGGGATCTCCTGCATTCCAGACATACTCTTCTTTACCTCCATTATGTAATATCAATCCGATTCCCTCTTGGTAATCAGGATCAATCACACCAGCGAGTATGGTAACTACCTTCTTTGCTTGTTGATCCAGAGGCATAAGGAGCCCAAGTGGCCAGGTAGCATTCTTAACTTCCAGTTCAATGGAATCACAATGTGTCTCCAGGTGGGAGCATCCCTCCCTTTGGAACTAAGACCTCTAGACTTGCAGAACATAGGGTTGCGGGGGACAGGAAACAAAAATTTTATAAGTGGGTCACTAGGGGTAATAGTGAGTGGTGCCACTCCCATTTCCACTTCTTGATCCCTGAACCCATAAATTCTGGCTATGGGAGAGACAGCACCATATATTGGACACTGGTTTAGAGCATATACATCCTCCTGGATAACATTGCACCAACCCTGCAAAGTATTTCCACTTAGCTGGCACCATAATTGTGTTTTTAGAAGGCTGTTCCATCATTCTATCAATCCAGCTACTTCAGGATGATGGGGAACATGGTAAGACCAGTGAATTCCATGAGCATGAGCCCACTGCTGCACTTCATTTGATATGAAGTGAGTCCGTTGATCCGAAGTGATTCTATGTGGATACCATCATGATGGATAAGGCATTCTGTAAGACCACAGACATGGTTTTGGCAGAAGCATTGTGTGCAGGGAAAGAAAATCCATATCCAGAGTAAGTGTCTATTCCAGTAAGAACAAACTTCTGCCCTTTCCATGATAGAAGTGGCCCAATGTAATCAACTTGCCGCCATGTTGCTGACTGATCACCTTGAGGGATGGTGCCATATCAGGGACTTAGTGTTGGTCTCTGCTGCTGGCAACTTGGGCACACAGCAGTGGCTGTAGCCAAGTCAGCCTTAGTGACTGGAAGTTCATGTTGCTGAGCCCATGCATAACCTCCATCCCTGCCACCATGGCCACTTTGTTCATGAGCCCATTGAGCAATGACAGGAGTGGCTGGGGAAAGAGGATGGATGGTTTCAACAGAATGCCTCATCCTATTCACTTACGTGATTGTTAAAATTCTCCTCTGCTGAGTTTACCCTTTGGCATGTACATGGGACACAAATATCTTCACTTCTTTGGCCCATTCAGAGAGGTCTATCCACATACTTCTTCCCCATACCTCCTTGTCTTCAATTTTCCAGTCTTGTTCCTTCCAAGTCCCTGACCATTCAGCCAAACCATTGGCTACAGCCCATGAATCAGTATACAATCACACATCTGGCCATTTCTCCTTCCAAGTAATGTGAACAACCAGGTGCACTGTTCAAAGTTTTGCCCATTGGGAGGATTTCCCTTCACCTCTGTCCCTCAGGGAGGTCCCAGAAAGGGGCTATAGTGCTGTCACTGTCCTCTTTTGAGTGGTGCCTGCATATCGTGCAGAACCATCTGGAAACGAGGCATGAGTTTTCTCTTCTTCAGTTAACTGATCATAAGGAACTCTCCATGAGGCCATAGATGTAGACTGGGAGATGGAAGGTAATGTAACAGGAGTGAAGACCATGGGCATTTGGGCCACTTCCTCATGCAACTTACTTATGCCTTCAGGTCCTGCTTGGCCCCAATCTCATATATATCACTTCCATTTAATGATGGAGTGCTGCCGTGTACTTCCAACTTTATGACTCTGTGGGTCAGACAACACCCAGTTCATGATGGGCAACTCAGGCAACATGGTGACTTGGTGGCCCACGGTTAAGCATTCTGTCTCTTCTAAGGCCCAAAAACAAGCCAAATGCTGTTTCTCAAAAGGAGAGTAGTTATCTGCAGAAGATGGCAGGGCTTTGCTCCAAAATCCTAAAGGTCTGGGTTGTGATCCACCAATAGGGGCCTGTCAAAGATTCCAGACTGCATCTCTATCTGTCACTGACATTTCAGGAACCATTGGATCAACTGGATCATATGGCCCAAGTGGCAGAGTGGCTTGCACGGCAGCCTGAACCTGTTGCAGAGCCTTCTCTTGTTCTGGGCCCCACTCAAAACTAGCAGCTTTTTGAGTTACTTGATAAACAGCCTGGAGTAGCACACCCATATGAGGAATATGTTGCCTCCAAAATCCAAAGAGGCCCGTTAGGCATTATGCCTCCTTTTTAGTTGTGAGAGGGGCCAGATGCAACAACTTATCCTTCACTTTGGAAGGAATATCTCGACATGCCCCACACCAGTGGATCCCTAGAAATTTCACTGAGGTGAAAGGCACCTGAATTCTTATGGGATTAATTTCCCACCTTCTAGCACACAAGTGTTTTACCAATAAGTCCAGAGTCATTGACACTTCTTCCTTACTAGGTCCAATCAGCATAATGTCATCAATGTAATGGACCAGTGTGATGTCTTGTGGAAGGGAAAGGCGATCAAGTTCCCTGCAGACTAAATTATGACGTAGGGCTGGAGAGTTGCTGTAGTTCTGAGGTAGGCAACTGAAGGTGTATTGCTGGTCTTGCCAGCTGAAGGCAAATGGCTTCTGGTGGTCCTTTGAAACAGGTATGGAGAAAAAGGCATTAGCCAGATCAACAGCTACATACCAGGTACCAGGAGATGTATTAATTTGCTCAAGCAATGACTACATCTGGAACAGCAGCTGCAATTGGAGTCATCACCTGGTTAAGTTTTTGATAATCTACTGTCATTCTCCAAGATCCATCTGTTTTTTTGCACAGGCCATATAGGTGAGTTGACTGGGGTTGTGGTGGGAATTACCAACCCTGCATCCTTCAAGTCCTTGATGATGGCAGTAATCTCCACAATCCCTACAGGAATGCAGTATTGCTTTTAGTTTACTATTTTCCTAGGTAGGGGCAGTTCTAATGGCTTCCACTTGGCTTTTCCTACCGTAATAGCCCTTACTCTATTTGTCAGGGATCCAATGTGGGGATTCTGGCAGTTGCTGAGTATTCTATTCCAATTATGCATTCTGGAACTGGGGAAATCACTACAGGGTGGCCTTGGGGACCCACTGGACCCACTGTGAGACGGACATGAGCTAAGACTCTATTAATAACCTGACCTTAATATACCCCTACTCTGACTGGTGGGACACAGTATTGTTTTGAGTCTTCTGGAATTAGTGTCAGTTCAGAGCCAGTATCCAGTAATCCCTGAATAGTCTGATTATTTCCTTTTCCCCAATGAACAGTTACTCTCATAAAAGGTCATAGATCCCTTTGGGGAAGGCTGGGAGAAAGATTAACGGTGTAAGTTCTTGGCAGTGTATTAAAGTCCTTCCTCAAGGGGACCCAGCCTCCCCTTCATTCAAGGGGTTGTGGGTCTTTAAACTGACTCAAGTCTGGGAATTGTTTGAGGGGCCGTGATTCTCTATTCTGGCAATTCGAGTTTTACTGCTGTTCACTTGACCTAGAATTCATCCTCTTATACATATTGCATAAATATTTAGTGGATTTCCTATCTATTTCACCCCTAGGAACACTATAACTAAGTAGCCAATGCCATAAGTCCATATGAGTTAGACTATTCTGATTACTGTTATTACTGTTTTGACTCCACTGCCCATAATAGTAACAAAATCCACCTTGTCTTTGTCAATTGAGTGCCACCACTTGGCCCCTACCATCACAGGGCCTAATCAATCCCATTGTAGTTAAGTCTCTTAATTCAGTTAGGGAAGTTCCCACTGTCAAATCTGACTTACATAAAATAGCAATCCCAGCAGTTTTCAAGGATCCTGGATTTCCCTTCACAAATTTGTTCCTCACAGTTGTGGTAAAAGGTGGGTCCTCTGGGCACTCCATGTGTGGGTCTGGGGGTCTAACCTGATAAATCCACTCTAGCGTGCCAATTTCCCTAAGCCTTTGGTTACCTTCTTCTACAACATGCCAAGGCAGGTCTAGTAGTTCAACTTGATTTAGTGTAGGCTACCACATAATCCATGCTTCAGCAACCAAACAAACTATTAGATCCTTTCCTAACTTCTCACGCTGAAACACTGAATGAAGAATCTGTGCTTAGTGGGCCCATACCAATAAACTCAGACTGATCCATCTTTATGTTCCTTGCACTATTATCCCATACCCTTAATAGCCATTCCCACAATATTTCCCAAGTTTCTGTTTTTACATATTAGAAAAGTCAAGCAGTTCTTTTGGAGTGTAGTGTACTTCCTCCTGGGTCACACTTTGTACTTCACCTTTTGGGTCTCCCTGGGACTTAAGTCTAGTTATAGGTCTAGAAACCAAAATAGGTGGTGGGGATGTGTTTTGAGTACATTTAACATTATCATGTAAGGCATTTGCCTCAGGTGATGCCCCAGGCAATGACTCAAAAGCTCTTTAGACACAACTGGGTTAATCTCATTAGACGGGGGTGGAGGGGCCAATGGTTTTACTGGGAAAGGTGGCTTAGCAGACAAAGATGGAGTAATCTCTTCAGATGGGAGTGAGAGGGCTGGTTCTGGTGGCAGGAGTGATTCAAGGAGAATTTAGGGGCTCACTGTCTCCAGCTTCCTGATTATCTGCCCATCTATGTCCCCACCCCAAGTTTCAGCATCCCATTTCTTCCCAATCAATGCCCTCACCGAAACTTTAGACACTGCTAGAGGTTAGCAACTGAGTTGGTGTTGTAATTCAGCCACTCTTAGAATAAGACTCTGGGTTTGGTTTCTGGCAATATCAGCTCTCTTACTACAAGAAATAAGGCTTTCTTTCAAGGCACAAGTGGAAACTTTGAGGTCGTTTATGCGGCACTTGAGCTTTGACTGAAGCACAGAGCTCATCTCTTTCTTTCAACAGTTTGTCTAGCGAAAGTAGGACCAACCAACCAGCTTCCTTATACTTCTCATTATGACAAAATTGTAGAGAAGTATCACACATGCAATCACCCAGAGCCTTGCCTTTCACCAATACCTGATCTATTGGTGGTGACATTTTGTGTGTTTGTATTGCCACCTCATGCCATGGATTGGCAGTGCCCTCTTTACTACTGAACATCTTTAAGACTAACCAGACTTGAAAACCAATTTAGAAAACTCACCCTTACAATTTTGTTTATAGAGTTAGTTTGGGGCATATTGGTTTTTATATTCCTGTGAGACTACCAAGCCAAATTTGTGTGGATTTATAGTATAATCATAATTCGTTCATCTGTTTAACAAATATTTAGTCAATGTCTAATTTGACAATGCTTTGTGCCAGGCTCTGGCCATGCATGGAACAAGTGGCCCAACATAAATTCTGGGCTAGAACCTACTCCTGGAAACAGACTCCATTTATTACCTACCAGTTGCCATCAGTTCCGACTCATGGCGACCCCATGTGTGTCAGAGCAGAGCTACTCCACAGCGTTTTCAATGGCTGTGATCTTTCTGAAGTAGATCACCAGGCCTTTCTAGAACCCACTCCTGAAAAGAGACCTCATTTAGCCATGTTTATTTCTGAAATCGTCTCTGATAGTATCTTGTTCATGTCCTCAAAATTTCCACTTATATCAATCATCCGTTATGAATCACAGATAACGGGCTCTGTGGCTAGGACAATATTTCCTCCATTCAAAGCCACAGATATGTTACTGCAGTGTGTGACAGTGTAACTTCTTGCTAACTCAGGGTCTTCATGGCCTTGGGGAGCAGTCAGAGGAGATTTGGAAATTCTTATCTCTTTGTCCATCTTTCACTAAGTGTCTCTTCCTGCTGAACCCCGTGCCAGGTCCTGGGATACAGAGATGAGAAAAGTCAGGTGCCTGCATTTCAGGAGCTCTCAGTCCAGGGCTGGGGAGGACAGCCACACTTCTGATAAGGGGAAGAGGTGCTTTGCAAGGAGATGGTTATTAAGGAGTTGAGGCTGAATGAGAGAAACCTGCAGACCCACTGAGCTCATGTCTGATTGTCTGTCAGTGATGCCTTTCATAATAGGTGATGTGGAAACCACATCTATGAACTGGGTGACGCTGGGCAAGTCACTCACATCTCTGAGACTCATTTCCTTATATGTCAATGGGGATGATGATACCTAATTTATAGGGATAATATGTGTGTCAACTTGGCTAGTCCATGATTCCCAGTATTGTGTGATTGTCCACTATTTTGTCATCGGATGTGATTTTACTGTGTGTTGTAAATCCTACCTCTCTGATGTTAATGATGGGATTAGCAGCAGTTATGTTATGTTAATGAAGCAGGACTCAATCTACAAGATTAAGTTGTGTCTTAAGCCAATCTTGTTTGAGATATAAAAGAGAGAAGCGAGCAGAGAGACAGGAGACCTCATACCACCCAGAAAGCAACACCAGGAGCAGAGTGCATCCTTTGGACCAGTAGTTCCTGCACTGAGAAGCTCCTAGACCAGGGGAAAATTGATGAGAAGGACCTCTTCCCAGAACCCACATAGAGAGAAATCCTGCCCCTGGAGGTGACGCCCTGAATTCAGACTTCTAGCCTACTAGACTGCGAGAGAATAAATTTCTTTTTGTTAAAACCATCTACTTGTAGTATTTCTGTTATAGCAGCACTAGATAACTAGGACAATGGGGATTCCATAGGAAACTGGGTAGAAAGTACTCTGCATACAGCAGTAGGTCCCCTGTCAATCATTTAGGGGTCCTTGGCTGGCAACAACTTCTCATTCCAGTGACGTTTGTCCTGTAAGTTTCTAATGCTTTGTGTGTGTGTGTGAGAGTGAATTTTTGTATTTTTATACAGCTATGCTATGTCTCTGCAAGATTAATTTTCTGCAAAAGAAAATTGAATTAGATTTGCATTGGTATGACTTTTATATAAATATACAACAGAGTTCTAGCACTCAATATTTTACATTTCTATTGAAAGGACTGTAACTTCAAAGAAAGTTTCTAAATATTACCCGTATTCTCTGGACATTAACACACCCCACGGTCCCTTCCTCCCTTTACCTCTACATACGCAAGTTGTTGTTGTTATTGTAGGCAGTCATATTTTTCTACAGTTACATCATAGTGTATTCAGTCTTCTTTTATTGTACTTTTTGCACTTTCCCATTTCACAGACGCCTCTCCCTGTTTTTTTTTTTTTTTAATTGTTTTTGCATAGGTAAGTTTTGACGGCTTCATAATATTCCATTGCATTGATGTTCAATTAGTTAAGAAAGCACTGCCAAACTTTTAGTATTTCAGCCTAAGTCTTTGCCTGTGATCCTTTCTGGACAAGATAAGATCTTTCTGGTTAAGATCTATAATAATTCCTGTGTCCTTTCTGGCCACGTAGAGGTATCTATTTTCCTAAGCAACGGCCCACCCTCTCATTTCCAGCTCTCTGCTAAAGAAATTAGGGTTTGATTTCTTCACATCTTGACCGTGTGGTTTGCTTTTTCCTATTTGTTGTTATTGTTGGGTGCTGGTAAGTCAATTCTAATGCATATCAACCCCATGTGACAGAGTAGAACTGCCCCACTGCGTTTTCTTGGCTGTAATCTTTACGGAAGCAGATCACTAGGTCTTTCTCCCATGGAGCTGCTGGATGTGTTTGAACCGCCAACCTTTGGGTAGCAGCCTAGTGGTTAAGTATGGCACCACCAGGGCTCCTATTTAAGGGAAGCAAAAGTAACAATCCCAACTGGTTTAATACTTAAACCGAAGAAGATTTATTACATTTTACCAAAAGAACAGAATATTAAAATGAGCCTACTATGTGTCAGCTGAAGGTAATTAAAATAACAACTAACTTTTTTTGAATACCCTATAAGTGTCAAGAACTATTTTAAACTCACTGTATCCTCACAACAGCCTCATGAGTTAGGTAAAATTATTATCTCTATTTTGCAGAAGAGGAAGTTGAGGTCAGAGACGTTGAAGTAATTTGGCCAAGTACGCAAAAACAGGAAGTGATTTAAACCTGGACAGTCAGACTCCAGAGGCCTAGGGTTAAAATCCTATTTGTAAATTGAATGTCCTTCAACAAACCATTTGATCACTCTGAGCTCAGCTTTTCACTTGTGAAGTGGTGGTGACTAGTCCTGTCTCGATACAGACAGACGTGAGAATCAAACAAGGTAACTTATATAGAAGTTCACATGGCATTTGACATGAGATATTTGTTCCATAATTGTACCAAGCTCCTTCTGTTCACCTCCCAAAATGCTGGAATCCTGGTCCTCCACCCAGCCTTGGCCTCTGGTCCCAGAAAGACACCTCTGTCTTCTATTGAAATATTTGTGCTCCTCAATTGTTTTGTAATTTTGGCTGTGAGCTCATTTTCCCTTGGGAGTTTTGGCTACTCCTTTAGGCAATTCTTGTGGTGAGAGGCCAGACCTCATCTGTCTCAGCCCTAATGAGCTCCTTGAAGGGCAGGAGTAGGGTACAAGTAAACCCCAGGCTCTCAGTCCTCTCCCAACAAAACTCCTCAGGGGTATGTCTTCACCCTTTGCCTCCCAGGAAGAGGTAGCATTAGGAGGACATACTCCTTCCATTGTCATTTCACAGACTTGGAGAACTGAAAGGGTCAGGAGAGGAAGTAACTGTTAGAGGTCAGTTACTCCACCTGCTTTTCCTCAGCCCTCATGAGCACAGGACGTCTTCACAGCTCTAATTTTCCTCCTGAGGACACCTGAACCAGAGGTTTGTGTCCCTGCAGGTTTCCCCCAAGGCCATGATTTGGGGAGAAGAACAGAATTGATAGTATTTCCCTCTCTTTTTTCATATTTCCACAGTGTGCTGTGCTGCCTCCTGCTCAGGCCAAAGCCACCATTGCCATCCACTACACCCTCCAGTTCAAAACAGCACCCACATCCGGCAGTTTCTCATGGTATTTGATTTTCCCTGTCCAACTCCTTTGAGTTCCTCTGGACTTGATCTTGGGAAGGGGGTTAGCAACTGTGCTTTTTCTGAATCTTGGTCGGAATTAGAACCTGAAAAGCAACCTCTGTGTCTTTCTTTTTTGTCCCTTTTAGCTTTTGACACTTCATAGAACCCGTTCCTTGGGGCCTCAACCCTTAAAATTTCCTTACATGGGCACTCAAATGTGCACGTGCGCACACACACACACACACACACACACACACACATACAGGCTGCTCCCTGGTATTGCCAGAGTTGCATTGAAGGTGTGCAGAAGGACCTGGCAGACCCACTCAGTTCTTGTTCTTACTCTGCCACAAACTCCTCCTTCTGGAGTTACGAGAGCTGCCCATAATTTCTAGCCCTTCTGACGCTTTGATGTCCATGTTTCTTTTAGATGCCATGCGATGCCCCAGGATTCTTCTGATACGCTTCCTATTTTCTTAGCCTATTCATTCATTTCACACAATTTTGGGGAATCAACTACTTGCTAAACTCTGTGCTAAATGCAAACTTGAATTAGCTTCTGTTTGTGTCCTTACAACCCAAGTATTTTAGCAAACACGTGGAGATGTTATTATGTTAGTTTACAGGTATGAATGTGAGGGGCATGGAGGACAAGTAAAGAGAGCCCTCAGCCAGTAAGATTGGAGCTAGGAATTACACCCTTGTTTTTGCTCTTTCCACTGCACCCCACTGCCTCAGGGAGGAAATTGCCAAACTTCCTCTGCATTCTGCTAAGAGCAGAAAGTAAATGTACGTAGTGTGTTATTCCAAGAGCCTGGTGCTAACAACCTCCTGGGTAAGACTGAGGAGTTTGGTGATATTCTTAACTTTGCAGAAGTACAACACAGTGTTTATAATAATGGACTTTGGGGGCAAACAAATCTGGGTCCAAATCCTCACTTTGCCACTTCCTCAGTAGGCGATCTTGATTAACTTACTTTCTGAACCTCAGTGTCCTTTGGCTAAATGGGGATAATTATAATTATAGCTACCACTTGTGTTTGTCCTGCTGCATCACTGAGCTTAGCTTCACATACCTGCCATAGAGTAAGTACTTAATGAATACTGCTTTGTTAAGATGATGATGATGATGAAGGCAAATCCAAAGTTGTTCATGCTGGCACATGCACTGAGGCCCCCCAATGGGTAAATACTAAGTATTTCTATTCAACTGGTGTCTTAGTTATCTAGTACTGCTATAACAGAAATACCAAAAATGGATGACTTTAATAAAGAGAAATTTATTCTCTCACAATCTAGGAGGCTAGAAGTCCAAATTCAGGGTATCAGCTCCAGGGGAAGACTTTCTCTCTCTGTCGGCTCTGGGGGAGGGTCCTTGTCATAAATCTTCCCCGGTTGAGGAGCTTCTCAGCTCAGGGACCCTGAGTCCAAAGGACATGCTATTCTCCTGGCTCTTGTTTTTTGGTGGTATGAGATCCACATGTTTCTCTGCTCACTTCTCTCAATTATATCTCATTAACATCACAGAGGTAGGATTTAGAACACGTAGGAAAATCACATCAGATGACAAAAGGGACAGTCATACACAGTTTTGGGGGGACACAATTCAATCCATAACAACAGGTTATCCTGTTTAGTTTCCTATTGTGTGTGCCTTGAAGGGAATGATATTGTTTTGTGCTGGCAGTTAGGTAAGTCATGGATGTCTTCACATTATCCAGGGTAAGGTAGTCTTTGCTGTTGTTCATGCAGCAGACCTTTGGGGAACTTTGAGCCCTAGAGAGCAATGGAGTGGACTTGAGAGAAGAAAGTAGGCTGGGCTGTAGGTGTTCTGTAGCCCAGCTGAGACAGAATTTACGGGGCCTTCTAGGAAAGGCAGATGGCCCAGTCAGGCCCTTAAAGTCTCACCATAGCAACTGCATCTTTGCTAGAGGTCGCTGGTCTTCTTTCAACCAACAGTAGAGATTTCGAGTTCACAGGATTTATTTTGGAAGCCACGGTGGTGACATACCTGCCATCTAGCTACTGTCAAGATGGTGAAAGCTCTCCTCCCATCTTTCTTGGTCCTAGCTTGGTATTGGAGATGAAAGTCTGGGGAGGGAGTCAGCGTCTTCGGAATGGAACAGAGCTCAAACTTGGAGGGAAATCCCTGGTGGTTTCTGGGGAGGAAAATCACTTAATCTCTCTAAACAGATTGTGAATTAGGACTATTCTTTAGCTTGGATCATAAAGCAACAAACTCTTCAAGGACAGCTAAAATGTGAATTTTTCAAATTTCAAGTTTATTTTTTTAATTTAAAAAGTTTAATGCATTGTATAATAAAAAGTATATATTATTTAAATATTCTTTTTTTCCCTATAAAGTATCAAGAGAACTCTCATGCATTCTTTCCCACAGGGGACTACCCTTTAAACAATAACCTTTAAAAAAAAACCCAATCAAACAAACAGCTCTGATGCTGATGACATGTTCTTCCTGGGCATTCTGTTGCTGACAGTATGAACTTTATCAGCCCAACTGGTCAGTGTTATGAGCAGGAGATCTTGGGAGCTAACAGATTCTGTGGATCACATCTGGGGTGATTGAGTTCCTAGTGCTTCTAAGATGAGATGGTGTAAATAAGTGTCATTTCCTGTGGTTGTAAAAATTCCATTTTTGACCTTATAATTGCCATGATTTATCTGAAGACTCTGAAGGGGAGGCAATGTTGAAGCAGAGTAATCTATAGGAAAACATATCAACTAAACTGAGATGCTATGTCCCCCAAGGATCTCAAATAATGGATCAAAAGCCAGTGTTGCATGGTGAAAGGGATGTGGTACTTGAAGGCTGAAGACCTGGATTCATGTCTTGGTGTTATTAATAAGCTCCCAGAAGGAGCTGTAGGACCAGAGAAAGAAGTCTTTCCAGATAATAGACAACCAGAGGCAGGTGTTTTGAGACATACTGGAGACAGCAACCCTCTTTAGAAATAAAGATCGTAAGAATGCTGCTTAAAATCTGAAATTTCAACAATTGCACACTGAGGAATTGATAGTTCTTTGTAACTAATTTTAAACATATTGATCCATGGATGTGTCCTTCCCAGCCCAGACTGTGTGGGATCAGAACAGCTTGGGTCAAGTTTCAGCAGGTCTTGGGTGACAGAGAAGACAGATCTGGATGAGCTCAACACCTAGAAACAATTCTTTTAGCTAAGGGTTTCACTAATTGCTGGAGAAGATGAATTGGAAGTTAATTATCAGAATTTAACTCTATATACCAGCTTACCAGTTGCCATCAAGTCGATTCCTACTCATGGTGACCCCATGTGTGTCAGAGTAGAACTGTGCTCCACAGGATTTTCAATGGCTGATTTTTCGGAGGTAGAGTACCAGACCTTTCGTCTGAGGTGCCTCTGGATGAGCTTGAACCTCCAACCTTCTGGTTAGCAGCCGAACACATTAGCCATTTTCACCACCCAGGGATTCTTTACTCCATATATGATGCAAATATTGTATTCTCAGTCTTTTGCTTATTTTCAAAGGCTCAACTATAACAACTCTTTCAGGTATTGTTAAGAGAAAGGTCAACTCTGTAAATGGTTGTCTATATTGGCTGTCTCCAATTCCTTTCTTCCCGTTCTCCCTTGAATCCATTCAAGTAACTCTCACCAAGGTCCCCAGTGACCTCTACGATGCTAAATCCAATGGTCAGTTCTCAATTTCCATTTTCTTTGGACTAACAAAAGCATCTGTCCTAGTAGATCATGCCTTCCTTCCTGGAACACTCTCTTCTCTTGGTTTCCAGGATACCATATTCTCCTGGTTTTCCTACTACCTCCTACCCTCAGCCACTCCTTATTAGTATTCTTCCTGGCTTCTCATCTTCCTGACATTTTAACAGTGGAGTATATGACAGCTCATTCAATGGACCTTGCCTCTTCTTCATCTACACCCAATCATTGGTGATCTGATCCAGTGTTATGGATTTAAAAACCATCTATTGGTTGGGCTGAACCTTAAGAAATCACCATTTTATGGGTCAAAATGGTTGAATGGTTGAATATTAGTACTTTCTTACGGTTGAAACTAAAATATACTCATGATTCCCAAATTTTATCCCCCATAAACTCCATGAATATATGATGATGACTCCCAAATTGTATCTCCCATGAACTCTAGATGCCTCCATCTACCTGTTTATTGTACTTGATATCTCCTCTTGGGTGTCTAAGAGGCATTACAAACTTAGCTTGACCAAAACTAAATTCCTGATAACCTTCTTCCACCTTCACCTCCTTCCAACCTGCTCCCCATGCATTCTTGTATATTTCAGTTAATGGCAACTCTATTTTTTTAGTTGTTTAGATTAAAATACCTGGAAGTTACCCTTGAATCCTCTATTCCTTTGACACCAACATCCAATGTACCTGCAAATCCTTTTGACTCTAACTTCAAAATAAATTCAAACCTGACCACTCTATTGTCTTCACCATATGTTGGCTCATGGCATTATTATCTCTTACCTGGATTATGCTATAGCCTCCTAACTGGTCTCCTTGCATCTGTTTCTTGCCCCTAAAGTATCCAGAGGACTCCTGTTAAAACATAATTTAGATTGTGTCAATCCTTTGCTCAAAAACTCTTCTAGGGGCTTACTGACTTACTTAGAGTCCAAGTCAAAGTCTTTACAATGGCCTCCCAGTTTCTGTAGATCTGGTCACTGGTTCCTTCCTGGACTTCTCCATCTCACTCTCTCCAGGCACGCTGATCTCCTTGTTTTTCCTCCATACATGCTCTCACCCCAGGGCATTTGCACTGGCTAGTTTTTCTGCCTGGAACACTTCTCTCCTAGATAGCTGCATGGTTCACTTACTCATCTCCACGTCTTTGCCTGTATGTCACTTTCTCCTGAGACCTTCCCTGACCACCTCTTTTTAGATTGCAGCCCACTCCCAAAACTTCCCTTCTTTATTTTTGTCTCTTGTCAGTCTCCCTCTACCCCCATTTCTCCACTAGAATTCCACTAGGAAGGATGTTTCTCTCTATGTTGTTCATTGCTGTATCCCAACACCTAGAACTGACACATAATGGTGTTCAATCCATATTTGTGGAATAAATGACTAGGTAGCAGGACCAAGCCTATCTGTGACAGGACGAATGTTGCCAAAAGACTTTCAGGGGACCTTCTTGCTTTTTGTTTTGTTTTGGGTTTTTTTCCAGGAGAAAATAAGAATAGCAACAATCAACAGGAAAAAGTAGTCAGAGCTAAAAGCAATCACATCATTATATTGTCATTATGCTTTTGAAAGTACTATTTCTACTACCTGCCACCATATGCCAGTCCGTGTGCAAAGTGCTATGATGAAGGGCAAAACCATGCCAGTCCTTGCCCTCGTGGAGCTTCCAGTTAGTGGAGGAGACAGATATTAAATAATTGCACAAACACATGTAAAAGTGGAGCTCAGATAAGTGCTGTGAGGGAGAGAGAACCAGTGCAATGGAGCCTAATCTGGAGGATTTGGTCTTGTTAGAGAAGTGAGTGAAGCCTTCCCAGAGGAAGTGATGCTGGAGCTAGGATTGATGGAAGGACGTACTTGCTGGACCCACAGTAGTAGCCTGCTCCTCCACCTCTGCTGACTGGTGCGTAAGTGGACACTTGACCCCACCAGCCAGATTACAGTCATTCCCTAGGGGTATTCTAACTGGAGATGAGAGAAGGCAACCCTTTTCATGTAGCTGAGTTTTTGGTTGTGAGCCCAGAGCTACTCGTGGCCACGTCTGTTGTGGCGTGAACGATCCTACCTTTGGGAGGAAAGAATCAAACCCACCAGCAGAGGGAATTAGACATGATGGATAGAGAGTTTTGACAGAGTTCACGGCTCCAGCTTCAGTGGCCTCCAAATAGAGCTCTGTCCCCACTCTTTTTGTAGTTGAGTTGTCTGTTGGATTCAGCCAACAAGCTGGGTTATGTGAGCCAATACACCAGTTCAGGAGTCTAAACTAGTTTAGTGAAGGGGGTTTCTGTCCTGTACAATGAAAGCATCCTGACCAACCCTCTTCACTCCAAAGAGGAAGGGCAGACTAGATGGGAAGGGGGTGAGGTCCCCAAGAGGAGAAGCCCAACTTGATAAGACTTGGAGTTTCCTGCTCAAGTTCTTTCCCCCTGAGTTCCTCAGCATCAGGAGTCTCTTTCCCGCAGGGCCGTTCACAAGGGAGAAGGGTCATGGACTCTGGAGGGGATGGCCAGGCCTGGACCTGAGGACAGCAGTGACAATAATCATGGATAGAACTGAACCAGGCAGGGCCTTAGTGGTTTATCAAGTAACTCATTTTTTCTGAAGGGACTGTTAACAGTCTAGAGATAAAAACACGTGTTCAAGATTAAGCAATTATCACTAAATATTTCCCTTACATATCTTTTACTATAGATACTTCCTGGTATAAAATTCAAAAAGCTTGTATAGTGAAAATAACTCTCTGTTTGTCCCCCCAGCCACCCAGTTCCTTTCCTAGCAACAGCTTCCTGTCTACCCTTCCAGAGGTATTTTACAACTATACAAGTAAACATATAAATCTGAGTGAACAGAAAATTTTATTTCACACAAATGTTTTTATACTATGTGCATTGTTTGGTCCCTTGCTTTTACTACTTACATTTTGGAGATTGTTGTATATAAACACACAAAAAGTGGCCTTATTCTTCTTAACCATTCAAGAATATTGCATTGCATAGAGGTAGCATATGCTTAACCAGTCCCTGATTGATGGATAGTTAGGTTGTTTCCAATCTTTTCCCTATTACTAAAGATTTCTTAAGTGTTCAAAAGATGGTACACACATCTTTCAACCTACATACAGGTCAATCTGTAGGGTAAATTTCTAGGTGTTTTCTCTTTAATTTTCATTTTGTCCTGTCTGGTTCTGAAATATACTCTCTCGGCCCAGAGAGAGGATGTAATTAGGTGAAGAATGTAGAGTGAGTGATGAGTTAAGTCAGAAGTAGAACACAGACCCCTGGCCTCCCAGGCCAGCAGTGGCCTTGCCCACCTCCGCGTGGCCTCCCTGGCTGACTAGGAGAGCAGGCAACCATTGCTGAGCTGAGAAAGGTGCAGGAGTGGGGATGGAGGAGGGAAAGGGTGGTCACAACCCCAAATTATTGATAAGGGAGTAGGTACCAAGGAAGGGGCTCACCCAGGGACTCCAGGACCTGGGGAAGGAGAAGATGAGAGAGGCAAGGCCCAGAAAGAGAAATTAGAAGTGAAAACAAAAGCAAATCCCCATTCTTCCCTTCGTTCATTGTAACAGGACTTTTAGGTGGGCACACGGTCAGCCAGAATAAGAACTACATTTCCCAGCCTCCCTTGCAGCTAGGTATGGCCATTTGGCAACACTGGGGCATAAAGGAAAGTGTCATGTGACAGCCTTCAGCAAGCTTTGTTAAAAAGCGGAGTATGCACCCACATTCTTCCTCAACCTGCCCTGCTACCTGGAGTGTAGGGGCCCTCAGTTTGGACTGCAGGATGAAGGCCACCCCCTAGGCATGGTGGATGGTGTCAGAAGGAACTTGGGTCACTGATGACTCTATGGAGCTAAGCGCTCTTGCAGCCTGAATCTCAGGCCTCCGGACTTTTACCTGAGAGATTAAAAGCCTCTATCATGCTTGAATCAGGGATGGTTCTAGTTTGTTGTGCAGCTGAATCAAATCTTACTTGACATAGAAAGCCAACATATTAAGTTCTTATGGGTAAGGCAATGGATATGTTCTGAGCTATCTGGGCTCCTTGATTAGGGGTATAAGATGAAATCCTTTTAGTGCCATGGAAAGGGCTATTCATGAGGAGTCAGGAGACCTAGGTCTTTACCTGGCTCTGCTGCTGCCTGTAAATTAGGTGGCTTTATGTATATTGCTCCACCTCTCTGGGGAGTCATTGTTTAGGGAGCACTGAGCTTCTGTTTATGGTGGTGGAAAATTTGGCAAAGATTATTGGTGATAGTTGCACAATATGATTAACATAATTGGTATCACTAAATTATACACATGAAAAATGTTGAATTGGAAATGTTGTATTTTGCGCATATATGTGTATATATATATATATTTTTTTTTTAAAACAATTTAAAAAAATTACTCCTCCTCTCTAGGTGTCAGCTTCCTCATCTGTAAAATGAGAAGTTTGGGTCAGAAAATCTCTAAGATCCTTTCCAACTATGATAAATTTTAACTCTTAATTGGACCCTTGGCCTGGGTCTCTTTGGTGATTCTCTTTCCACAGGGTAGATGACACTATCTCTGTCTTCTCAGCTCCCCAAGATATTTTATTTGTGCCTTCCTTGGGCTCATGATCAGATTTTGACTTGTGTCTATTTCTTCTACTACGTTCTCTGGGGTCTTGGTTGGTCTTGATCTTCTTTGTATTTTACCCCTTCCCAGCCTCTAGAACAGGGCCTTGGGTGTATGGGTGCTCAGTAAATGTTTGTCAAGTATATGACCTGTGGGCACAGACATGTTGTGGGTGAAGATAGAGTGATGACTCAGGTCTAGAGAAGGATTTGTTGGTGAAGAACATCACTAGGTGGACCTCTGCTGACCCATCTGTGGCTGTTCTGGCAGCACTGGCCTCCCTGTGGTAACAAGCTGGATTCACCCGGGCTTTTGTGAAAAGGGAGGAGGGTTGGCGTTGGAGTCAGATAGGCCACTCTGTCCCTTGCCATCTGAGTGGCCTTCTCGAGCCTTGGTTCTTTCTTTTTTATGGGGGAATGTCATGTCTGCTCTTCAGGGTCACAGAGGTGTCTGGATAGAGCGACTCACGTGAAACTCTATTGCAGCCCTGGGTATACAGCAAAATCCAATCCCTTCCCTCCTCATCCTAAAGCATCCTTGCAATAGCTCACCAGGGAAGGCAAGGAGGCCCCAGGAGTAGAGGCTAGTAGCTGCTTGCTTTCTCCAGGGGAGGGTTAGGGTCATGGGTGATCCCTGGAATGGACCCTCCCAATGTGCTGTGGCATTCAGCATCTTCCACTCTATCTTTCAGTTCACTCCTTTAATATGATCTCCCACTTCAACGTACCAGCAGGGATAGATGAAGCTGCGTTTAAAGCAACCTGGGTCCAAGGTCACAGATTTAAAGTGCGTTCTGGGTTGCTATACTTCCTCCTAAGAGTCTGTCACCAGCAAGTGTGGGGCCAGATTGAGCAGCCACTGGCCAGGACAGATGGTGTCAAGAGTAAGCAGGTTCCAGGCCTGAGTTTCTCTGTTGGTAGCCTCTGGGGCAGGGGCCCACAGCAGGAAACCAGGGACCCTGACTGAGGCCAAGGAGTGAGCCCAGAAGTGGTGCAGCCACTGGAAATTGAATAGGAGGACAAAGAAAGGAATTTTGGAGGGAGAAAATTAATTACTATTTCTCAGTTATCATGTCAAGCTCTAAAGCGTATAGCAGAGTGGAGAGAGTCCCATAGACCTAGGATCTGACATCATCCTGCTGTTTACCAGCTGTGTGACTTGGACAAGCCACTTAACCTCTCTGAGTCTGTTTCCTTCTCTGTAAAACCAGGGTGAAGGCATTCATCATGCAGGGTTGTTGTGAAGATTAAACAAAATAACATGTACCTTGGCACACAAAGGTAGTCACTATTCTTACAGCTATATATTCTTCTCCTGACTACTCAATGTGGTAGGTATTATCATCCCATTTCAGAGATGAAAAAATGGAGGCTCAGGAAAGTTAAATGTCTTGCCTACAGCCATAAAGCTGGAATATTATTCCAGATCATTCATGGCCTCCAACCCACACAGGCTCCACCTCCACCCAGTGGAGGCATGAAGTGAGAAGGGGACATAGAGCAGCCCTGCACACCCACCCACCTTGCCCTGCAGCAGCTCTGCCTCCAGGAGGCTCAACAATTTCCGCCATTGAGCTGGAGGACAAGCTTTGCCCACAATGGGTTTCCCTGCCCAACCTTGCTGCTAATTTTGGTCTCTGTGGCTTGGTCCTCTTCAGTCACAACTTCCTGTGAAGTCCCCTCACCACCTCCCTCCAGCCAGGGCCAGAAGCAGGGAGATAAAGTTGAATGTGGCACTGGGAGTTTTCTTGCTGGTCTTTTATCTCTTTCCTTTCCAGCAATTTATTCCTCCCCATTGTCATCCCTTCCACCCAAGAGCTTTGCGAGCGTCACCAAAAAAGGAGGAAAAGAGTGGGCGAGCCACTTCCCTACATTACGCAGTGAGAAGATATCTCTGGATATCAACTCCATGGTGGCCTCCCTGAGCAGAAGAGGGCAGAGAGAAGAAGGAAGCCCCCTGCCCAGTAACCTTCCCGCTCATCTTTGTGCATTTCAAAATCTCCCTGTGACTGGGGAAACGTCCACCTCAGTTTTTCAGTAGAGATTTAGATCCTTCTAGATAGCTGCATTTTATTCCACACCCCTTCCTCTCTCCCCAACACTGAGCCCCAGCTGACCAGTCCCCTCCACCACAGGGAAATTCCTGTACCCACCTTTTGGTCCCTGCCCTACACGGGTCCAAAGCCCAGGTTAGATAGGAACCATGCTAGGTACTGGCATGTACTTGATCCCCCCACTTTGGCCACCATTACTCTGTGTAGTTGGAAGAATTATTATCCTCCTGTTAGAGATGAAGACACTGAGGTTCAGGGAGGTCTAGTGACTTGTCCAAAGCTACGAACCTAGTAGGTGAAGAGCTGGGATCCAGACTCAGGTCTTTGGACTTCAAAGCCAGTGCTCTCTCATCTACAGTCAACACGGGGTTGGGATGGCCATTCTTTCTTGAGAGGAATACCAGCTCTCCAAGGCCAGAGGTCCCAAGACACAGAGCAGTGTGAACCACAGCACCACAACGGCCACAGCAGCACAGCCAACCCCCTACAGCTGTCTTAAAAAGACTGCTAACTCTGTGCCAGGCTCAGCCTTGGCTCATTTGATTTCATAACAACCCTATGCGGTAGGTACCATTACTACCTTTGTTCTACAGCTGAGAGAACTGAGGCCCAGCTAGGCAAAGTGCCTTGTCCAAGACAACACTTCTAGTAGTTGGTAGAATGGGGATTTGAACTCAGAACTGCCTGTCTTGACAACTCCAGCGCTTAAGCATGGTGCTATGCCAGCCTGGAAGGAAAAGCACAGGCTTGAGAGTGTGATGGAGTCCCTGGGTGGTGCAAATGGTTAACAGACTCAGCTGCTTACCAAAAGGATGGAGGTATGAGTCTGCCCAGAGGTGGCTTGAAAGCAAGCCCTGGCTATCTATTTCTGAAAAATCGGTCACTGAAAACCCTATGGAGCACAGTTCTCCTCCGACACACATGGTGCTGCCGTGTGTCAGAGTCAAACTGACAGCAACTGGTGAGAGTGTGACAGCTCTGGGTTTGCATCGCTGCTCTGCCACTGCGTAGCCGAAGTCACTGCGGGCTCCTCACCTATACAGTGGGGGTGCTAACCCCTGCACTGCTGGGCTCAGTCAACCCCAGACCCTTTCTTGTCTTTCTCAGCCCTAGCAAAGGTCTCTGGCCTCAGACTGTGGGGGGAGGGAGGAGATTCTGAATTAAAACAGAGGGGACATTCTGCAGGGTGTTGAAGCAGAGCCTTCCCCAGGCAACTCGCATTTTTCAGCTACCTTGACCTTGGCCCCAGGGGCTGCAGGGATGGGAGAGGCTCTCCCAGTGCTCCTTTCTCTTGCTTTGCAGCCTGACCTTCAGTCTCCTCCCTGCCCACCTTCGTTCTCCTTCCCCCTCCCTACCACACTGCTCATGGGTTTCCACCACGGAAAGGCCCTCCTGCCTAAACTCCTATCTGCTTCCTGTGGTTAATATTTGTTCAGGTTCTTTGAATGGTCACATCTACCTGAGTCACTGTCCCCTCCCAGCTCCCATGGAGTGGATAAGGCACATGTCATGGCCTCCCTCCTGTCCCCAGCCCCTAGCAAGCTGAGTTCCTCCTTTCCCTCCCTGCTCCACTCTGACCCCCTGACTCCTCCTTTCCCAGCTGCTCAGAGCTTGTGAGGGCAGGGGTCACTTTCAAGCCCCTCACCCCAGCACTTACCCTGAGCCATGCCCTGAGCTAAGCACTTTCCATGCATTATCTTGATTCTCACAGCATCTCTTATAGTCTCAGAGAGGTTAAGTAACTTGACCCAAGTCACATAACCAGCAAGTAATATGAACCCATGCCTTGTTGACTCCACATCCCAGGTGCCTAAGCACACTATCCCAGGAGATATTGGGTCCTGAAGCAGACGGAAGGACAGACAGGCATCCTGATAGCTGGGAGGGCTTGAATGCCCCCTCATTCACTTAATTTCCAGGGAAGTTTGGCCTCTGAGCACACACTAAGTCCAAAAAGTGTCCTGGGATTTCCCAGCGACCAAAGATGGCCATTGTGCGTGAGAGGGAGGAAGCTTGACCCTTCAGGGGCCTGAAGGGTTCTCAGAACTGAAGTCCTCAAAGGCCTGGAGTCCAGTGGTGCTGGGGAGGGTTTCTAACCTTGGAGGTCTGGATTGCACCCTGGGAGGGGGTTATTCATTTCTTAGGCCAGCCTTGACTAGGGACCCTCTGGGTGCCAGCATTCTCCCTTCAAGGAGCTCCCTGGCTAGAGACAGACATGAAGACAAACATGGGAAGGACCCGGTAATGGGGCTTTGATGGAAGCAGGCAAAGAAGGAGCTCTGGAAGCTCCAAGGAAAGCTCTGAAGAAGAGCAACACCCATTATCCTCAAAGTCCGCCTAATTTAGTGTAGAACGTGAGTTTAAATCCAGGCGCTGCCACTTCTGAGCTGGAAGATGTCTGGCCGATTTTCTCTGAACCTCAGTTTTGTCATCTGTGGAATGTGAGATAATATCTGTCTCACTGAAGTGTTGCAAGTATTAAGTGAGACAGTCTGTAAAGCACCTAGAGGTATTACATGATACATTCCTGCTTCCATCTCCACTCCTTGACCTGACATTGTACAGTCACAAATATTTCCGGGGACAATCTTCACCAGCAGCAATAGATGTTTCCAAAGACAATAGCTTGATAATCACTTTGGTCCTTTTGTTCTGATGATAGGGACCCTCAGGCAATACCGCACCCCCACCCCCACCAAAAAAAGGAAAAAAAAAAAAAAACCAGACCCATTGCCGTGGAGTTGATTTTGACTCATAGTGACCCTATAGGACAGAGTCAAACTGCCCCATGGGGTTTCGGAGGCTGTAAATCTTTATGGAAGCAGACTGCCACAGCCTTCTCCCACAGAGTGGCTAGTGGATTCAAACCACCGACCTTTTGGTTAGCAGCCAAGTGTTTAACCACTGTGCCACCAGGGCTCCTTCCTCAGGCAATAGTTGAGGACAATTTGAGGCCAATCCTACGCATCTACCTAAAAACAAAACAAAGCAATGTCTCCCCTCACCTTCAGTAAAAAAGGTGAGTGTCACAAGGTCTATTGATGGGGAATCGGGAATTTCAAAAGATGTCTTTACTCCCCAAATTCATGCACACTCAGAAACACATCGTCTGCAGTAGAGCCTCAGATACACACATTTACCCCAATAGGTATGTTCTGAGACATACACATGGAAGCACGCACCCACACATATAAATGATCATACACTCAGATGCGTACATATATCCAGACACACGTACTCACAGATACACATGCATGCATGTACACGGGCACTAACTGAAGTCTACTTTTGAACAGCTTTGTCTTTGGAAAGAAGAAAGGGTCTGAAAGAAAAGATTTACCAAAAGGAAAATTAAACCATCAACAGGGCACAATTGCATTTTCATTAAAGGAGGTGTATTTGTACATTTCTGGTAACAAACTGCTAGAATTCTTCTGGAGACATCTTTTTGTTTATGTTACAGTAGTCAGAGGGGTATTCGTACCCTCTTTTCCTATAATTCTAGGAAGTAACCTAAAAAAAAAAATCATAAGCAGAAAATGTGGCTTCTTGGAAAGTATTTAGGAAATGTTGGTAACCAGTTAAACATCTGTAATTAAATTATGCCACCTCAGTTTGATAGAATATTTTTCCTCAAATGGCAATTATGAAGACTAGGAGGCATCATAGAAAATGTTTTTGATAAAGTCGGTGAGAAAGGAGACCACAAAATTGGACACTCACTGTGATTGGGATAATACAAAAATATGTCTACAAGAGATGAATAATGGGAAGTGAGAATTCTTCGAGGGTGATATGACTATTATTGATCTGTTTTTAAATTTTTCTTTAATGTTGTTGTAGTAATGATTGTCAGTTCCAAAAACAATGTGTAATATAAAAGACAAATCGCTTCTAAGCCAGCCTAATAACTGCAGTAAAGCTCTGACCCACTTGTGGATAATGGAGACTTAACCACCCTTATGTATTAACGGGGGAGTCCCTGAGTGGTGCAAACAGTTGACTCACTTGGCTGCTAACCGAAGGGTTAGTGGTTTGAGTCCACCCAGAGGCACCTTGGAAGAAAGGCCTGGCAATCCACTTCTGAAAAATCAGTCATTGAATACCCTATTGTGTACAGTTCTACTCTGACACACGTAGGGTCACCAATGAGTTGGAGTCAACTCTACAGCAGCTGGTGATGATGTACTAAAGGACTGTATATGCAGAGATGTACATATATAATCGTGCCACTTGTACATTTGATTTTGTAGGCCTCTCAGCTTCAACCTACAAGGGTCTTAAGTGACAATGTACACAGTGACCACAGTGCTTCAAATGCCTGAGGCTTAGCTCTGTTACTCTTCCAAGCCCTAAAATGGAATATTTTCCAGGTAATTTCTACTTAACATCAATGTCTGACCTGAGGACTAATCTTTTCAGAAACACAGGTCTCACTCCTGGACGACACTTGGTGGCAAGAGTTGCTTGGGATCAGTGGGGCTGGATACCAAAACCTTGCCTTTCCACGAACTCTCTATGTGACCGTAGGCCAAAATACTCACTATTCATTGAGAGTTTGAGGGAACAGTAGTGGTTCGGGGGTAGAATTCTCACCTTCCATGTAGAAGACCTGGGTTCGATTCCCAGACAATGCACCTCATGCACAACCACCACCAGTCTGTCAGTGGAGGCCTGCAGGTTGCTGAATAACTTTCAGTGGCGCTTTCAGACTAGGAAGGACTAGGAAGAAAAACCTGGTGATCTACTTCTGAAAATCAGTCAAATGCGAAAGCTCTATGGATCATAAGAGTCTGATCTCACTGTGCATGGAGAACGAGAATGCCGTGAGTCGGAGAGGGGGGTGGGGGTGTGACTCCATAGCAGCTAACGATAACATTGAGAATTGGCTCTGTCAGATGTTAGGGTAGACCCTCTACGTCATGGGCTCTCCATCTGTTAACATATAGATTGCTGGGCTCCACCCCAGAGTTTAAGACTCAGTAGGTCTAGGTGGGGCCCAAGAATTTGCATGTCTAACAAGCCCCAGCCCAGTATTGAGAACCAATCTCATTGATCATGATCATTCTGCAAAAAAAGTACCTTAACTACTACTCCCACCCACTTGGCAAGTCACTTAACCATCATCGTTTCATTGTACATACCAAAACCAGAAACCAAACCCATTGCCATTGAGTCAATTCTGACTCATAGCAACACTACAGGACAGAGTAGAACTGCCCCATAGAGGTTCCAAGGAGCACCTGGTGGATTTGAATTCTGACCTTTGGTTTAGCAGCCATAGCACTTAACCAGTACACCACCAGGGTTTCACGGTACATAAGAGGAAGTAGTAAGATAACGTCCTTCACATTTCTCTTTCAAGGACTAAAGGAGATACTGGGTGTGAACAGGACCATCCACTTACTGGTAAAGTTTGCCATGATGTGCATATCTACACACACACACACACTCCTCTACTGTGGAGACCAACTGACTGCCATCCCCAGGTGTTTTAATCAGACAGAACGAGCTGACTCACATGTAGTCCTCATGGTTTCTGCTGTCACCAGGAATTCTCAGCAAAGGGATAGGTGTGCACTGCTAGTAACTCTGCAGATGAACTGAGCTTTGCGGTCTCAGGCTTATCACTGCCATCCAACACACTGCATGGTGAGCTGGGTACTGGGAGGCATGAAGCAGAGGAAACAACAGCTGTCTAACGAGGCCATTGGCAACCTCCTCTTTCTTGTGGGGACCAGAGGGTAACTTGATTCAGCATCTGCTAGCTGAGCATAGGCCAGGAAATAGCCCTCAAACAATGGCTGTTGGGAACTGGTATTTAAATACTACAGCTGCCTCACTCCTGGGTAGGACTAACCCAAATGTGTGCTCTACACTGCTTCCCAAAGGGTCCCTGTAGATTCAGCTATAGTCACCCACGATGGAATTGACTTGATACATTCTTTATCGACTGCTTCCCCTTGCCTGTCTTACTCCCTGACTCCGTTACCTATCTTTTTGGCACCTGTAATGAGGTGGCATCAAAGGTCCTTTAACCTCATGGGGAGGAGAGAGAATCAGCATCAAGCCCAAAACTGATTCCTTTGAGGTGGAATCAGACATGCCTCCACTCTCCAACCCTTTTTACCAATTCTGACACCAACCAGCCCTGCCACTCTCGACTTCTCTGCTTGGTTCGATAATTCATTGCAATGGCCACATACAACTCACAGACCATACTCAATGATTATGGGGTTTATTAGGGAAGTAACAGGCTTAAACTCAGGATCAGGATCAACTTGGAGACAAGATATAGGAACAACTCAGGAGACAAGATACAGTTCATCCATCAGAATAGCTTCAAATCTCTCAGCACCTTCTCTGCTGCACCTGCAAGGCAAGCAGGCCTTGCCCTTGGCCGTGCTCGCCACCAGCCCTCACTCTAGGCTTCTGTCTTACTAGGGAAAAAATGTTACAGCTCTTTAGATCTGCCGACACATGCCTGGAAGCACCCCACTCTGCCAGCAAGCCTTCCGACCGTCAGCTCTCTCGCTCCATGGTTCAGCGAGCCTACTGCAACCACTTCATGCATCTTGTGCTGGTCTCCTGGTTTTTGCTGCTTGTACCATCTCATGCCATCTCCAGTGTTACAGATCTTTCTTTCTCCTGGGTCCAGGAGTTTCTCAGTGCTGTGGGTCCAAAGTACATGCTCCACTCTCGGCTCTTCTTCTTGATGGTAATGAGGTCCCTTCTCAACCTGTGGAATTAGCTCTTTTTAAGCCTAGTGGGATGCCAAAACTGGCAAATTCCCTTGGGGGGGGGCACGTGCACCTTATTTGCACAGTCTCAGCCAATCCCAGCAAGAGTTTTACACACCTTATTTGCATAGTCCCACCCAGTCATTTGTGGGAATTACAAGAACATGGCCAGAAAAGCCGTATAAAAAGTGCCATGTAGCACCTTGCCTTCATCTTACTTTCACTTAAATCTCTGACTCAGGGTCTTAGTCAGGAAACAACATAAACTAAGATATTACATTAAGTCTTCGAGCTGACTATTCTCTCTGCCTGGAATAGTTAACCCCTCCTTCTTCATATCTTCTTGTCATTCAGGTCTCAGCTCAAGTGCCAACTCTTTAATCCCCCTCTAGTCATATCCCTTTGTTATGTTTTCTTCATTGACTTACCCTGTTTGAATTAGCTTGGTAATATGTTAGTTTGTTCTAAAATTATCTGTATCTTCCCGTAGGGTGTTACTTTACACTGGCAAGGGCCTTAACTCTTTTGGTTCCCAGCACATAGCAGAGTTCCTGGCACATAGTAGGCGTCCTTTAAATATCTGTTGGCTTAATTAATGAGTGTTTCTTCTGGGGAGGATGTCTAATATTGCATCAAGGGTAAGATTTACAGTAGCTGCTTGAGTATATGCATTTCTAATTGGCACAGCAATAGCTGGCATGTAAATGGATACTGCTATTGTGTTTTTAAGTGGTTGATCTTCTTTAGAGGGTTTGATCTGCTTCCAAGTACTTTAAATTGCTCACAATTGCTCTGCTAAATACAAATCCTGATATACTCTCCATTAAAGTGTATCTTCTAAGTACCTTCAACACGATAATACTGTTAGAAGGAATTATATACGGTTGAAAGTAAGAGAACCGTATTTATTTAAAAACAATCTTAAATTCAACTTGCACGTCCCTTGATGTATCTGAATTAGTAAAGCCAGATTGCATTTACCTGGCTACTTATTTATACAGGGAGATGTTGACAGAGGCTTGCTCAGAGAAATACAGATGTGGAGACCAGAAAGAAACACTTTGTGTGTCCTCCTTTGGAGAAAGCTCATCTTATTATGTGGCCTTGACCCATTTTGTGCTCTCTGCTGGCATAAACCTGCTGCAACATGGACCAGGTAATCTTCTGGACTTGCTATAGGACTGTGGTTGGGAAGATAAGACTCTGCATATTAACCAAGTGATGTCAAGGTTTGGGGGGCTCTCCAACTTCCAAAAGAAGTCTTCAGACTTACTGCTGTAAGAGAGGACACAGCAACAATCGATGTCGTCACCAGTTATTTATTAAGCACTCTGCCTGGGCCCGCCCTATGCTCAGGGCATTTGGGCAGAGGTGTGCACGTATGTTATTACTTAAACTTCATGAGTCTCAATTTCCTCGTTTGTAAACCAAACCAAACCAAACCCATTGCCATCAAGTTGATTCCGACTCACAGTGACCCCATGTGTTACAGAGTAGAACTGCACCAAGGGTTTTCTTGGCTGTAATCTTTACAGAAGCAGATTGTCAGGCCTTTCTTCTGTGGCACCACTTGAGTGGGTTTGAACCACCAACCTTTAGGTACCTCATTGGTAAAATTGGCTTATAGTAACGATTCCTTTCCTTTTTTTGTGATGTTGAAAGTAAATGGGTATAAGAGACCAAGGAAGCCACAGATCACTGTGAAAAGTATAAGAGACTATTGTTATAACCGGCAGCCAATTCTTCCTGTGTGGGGACAGCCTGGTCTGTCACAGTAATTTGACTCTGTGATGAAGTTGTAACTCTCTGTTGTTGTTGTTGTTATTGGCTGCTGTCGAGTTGCCGCTAACTCATGGCTACTCCACACGTAACGGAATGAAACACTGCCTGGTTATGTGCCGTATTCATGATCAGATGCAGATCAGACTGTTGTGATCCATGGGATTATCATTGGCTGATTTTTGGAAGAAGATCGCCAGGTCTTTCTTCCTAGTCTTAGTCTGGAAGCTCCACTGAAACCTGTTCAGCATCGTAACAACACACAAGCCTCTAGTGACAGATGGGTGGTAGCTGTGCTTGAGGTGCATTGACTGGGAATCAGACCCAGGAAGGTGAGGATTCTACCACTGAACCACCACCTCCCCTAAGAAATGACCTGAATATCATGAAAGAACACAAAACTCAGTCATCTCAGAGTTGCCGTGACATCGTGGAAAAGGCAGGATTCTCAGATGCCTGGAAGGCTGTGCAGACGAGGAGAATGGCCCGAGGGTGGGACTGCACAGGGAGGATCTGAGCCCACAGGAGTGTGTGTGCTTGCGAAGGAATATGTATATATGCATGCATGTGTGTATTGAATGCATCTGAGAGTGGATGTGGATGGGAGTGTGAAGGCCTGTGTAAGGCTTAGGATTTGTTTAGCTCAGTTTGTTAAACCATGCGGTAGCCAGGGTTAACATCTCAGATTCCATTTAGACATAGCCAGTTCATTAGTTCACTAATACTGTGCTTGCAGTGCATTGACCTGGAATCACTGAGTGAATCATCCAGTGCCTATTCTCCATGCACTGTGTTAAGCAAGGAGCTCAGAGTGGAGCCAAGAAGGCAGGCATGGGCATGCAATTTAGCAGATAAATTACATCATAAGGCAGTAAACCTAACCACAGAGCTAATGGAAAGTGCCTGCCTAGATAGCGGGAGGGTTGGGAGGAGGTGGAGAAGGCTTCACTGAAGAGGTGAGTTTGAACAAGGACTTGTTAGAAGAGTGGAAGCTTACTAGGTGATGAACTAGGGCAAAGGTTATTCCCACAGAGAAACGAGCATAGGAAAGGCCAGCACAAGTAGGGGAAAAGGGTGTGAAATTCAGTATAGGGGGCATAAAGTGGATATACAAGGTTTATAGGTGCTGTAGTTCCTGGGTGGTGCAAACAATTACGTGCTTGGCTGCTAACCGAAAGGTGGGCTGTTCGAGTCTACCCAGGGATGCCTTGGAAGAAAGGCCTAGCCTGTGATCTACTTCTGAAAGATCACAGCCACTGAAAACCCTAAGGAGCGCAGTTCTACTCTGAAACACATGGGGTTACCAAGAGTTGGAACTGACTCAAGAGCAACTGGTTTGATTTTTTTTTTTTTTTTAATTGGTGGTATATGTTGTGGCTAGATTAGGAAGAACCTTGCAGAATAAGCTGTTTGGGCAGCACCCAGAAGAAAGTCTAGGCCAAGAGGCAGTGCAGAGGCTCAGAACATGGGATCTGGAGCCAAAAATTCTGTTTAAATCTAACCTCCCCTGACCACTAACTGAGTAACCTTGGACAACCTCTCTATGTCTCAGTTTCCTCATCTGTAAAATGGGGGATAATAATAATACCTACTTACATGGTTGTTAGGAAGATTAAAAAGGTTAACACCTATGCGGTGCTTAGAGTAATGCTTAGACACAGTAGGCATTCAGTAAATGTTAGCTACTATTTGTATTCCCCAAGGAGCTAGGGCAACATTAATACCAATGAATGATGAATGAAGAGCTTCTAACCAAGTGTCAGAAGGAACAGCAATGGCAGTTGGAGGAACACTAGGAAGGCCAAATGTCTTGGAAGCCATAGGAAGAGAATTTTCAAGAAGAAAGGGATTGATAGGGTCAAGGATGCGGGGATGTCAGGCAAGACGACAAGATTTACTAACAAGGAGGGTACTGGTAAATTTGGCCATCACAGCTTTGGTGACATGGTACAGCAGAAGCCACTTTGCAGTATATTGACAAAGTGGGAGGTGAGGAACTGGAGACAGTGGGATGAACTATTTCTAATGGGTGGGAAGGGAGGCAAGCATGAGGCAGTAGTGGTAACAGATGGCAGTATTGATAAACTTTTGCTTGCCAAACACCCATTCCATCCAGCCTACGTCTCCTTTGAGGCTCATACCCTCCAGTCAGCTAAGTAGGGAAAAGATTAGAATCCATAACTTACCATTGAGGAAACTCGGGTAGACAGCAGTCAAGAGATAATGAATGGCAGAACTGGGATGAAAGTCAGTCTACCCATTTCCTGTGCCTTATTATGGTGCTTGTACGATTGTGTACAAGAGGGGATTAGGCAAAGTCCATGCAGCTCTTTTATCACCCTGGAAATCAAAGGATACATCTTGTTGAAAGTGGATGGAGGGGGTGGCAGAGGAGGGTGGGGTGCCCAACATGTGCCAGTTTAGTGAATCACATCATTCCTGGGAGGCAGGAAAAATATTTAGTTGAGATTAGCCTCAGCTAGACACAGTGCGGCAGGATCAAGTCTGGATCAGGAAGATGAACATTGTCTTAGTTTTTGTACCTGCCCTCTCTCCACAATCTCATCTCTGCCATCTTCGATCTGCTTGGGGGGCAACAATTCTGGTCTGTGATTTTGCTTGGAGTGGGATTGTGGGTGTATGAAGGTTGGTGTGTCCCTTGGAGTAATGTCTGTGGGAAGTGAAATGCATTCCTCTGGCTCTGTGGGGAAGTGTCTTTATGTCAAGGACTTTGGAAGGATAAGACCATAATAATGGTATTTTGGAAAGTCAACTTCCAAGCCAGAGCAGAGGAGACACAAGAGTGGATGGTGGAAGAATCCAGGGAATAAACCGAGCTAGATGAGCACCCAACATGATGCAGGGACATGCAGAAGGGCTGTGATGGGTAGATCAGTTTCGTGGGTCTCTGTTGCTGATGACTTGAAATTCTTAATCATTTTTGAACAAAGAGTCCCTCATTTGCATTTTGCACATTAGCCCACAAATTATGCAACTCGTTCTGGTAAAGGACACGGACTGCAGACTTTAGCTGGATGTCGCAGGCAGCAGCTTTAGCTTAAGACACTCCCTGTCCTATATGTTTCTCAAATCAGATAGTGTATAAGTCATTATTAAGCTTTCAAAATACGTATGTATAAGCATTTATGATACGTCTACCTTTGTGAGGCTCTCTAACTGTAAGTTATTAGAAACCTTTAAGTCATTAGAAAGTTATTTAGAAAATTTCTGAACTTAGACATAGAAGCATGTGAAGCCCACGAAGAATGCAAACAGCCTTGAACTTGACTTTGACCCCGCATGCACTGATAAAAGAAAACGTAAAGTAATTAAATCTTTGTAAGATAGCCTTGAGACATAAGTCTAAACAACGCCCCTAATGTCTAATCTTGAAGAAAAGATGTGACATTAATCTCTAAACCTGGAGAGAAGACATAACATACTAGTCTTTAAGTCACAATGGCCCTTATTGAATGAGGCCAAGGTGAGGAATTCACATATAAACCTTGAATTTCTATTCACTCAGTGACAGAAGGCAGAGACGGAACCTCCCTCTGGAGTCTGAATCTCTCTGAAGACTGAGACTGTAGACTGAGATTCTGTCTGCTGCTGCCCACCTTAGACCCTAGTTACCAGGGACCTTTTCTGAGTTTGCACCACGATTAAGCCTTCCTCCTGAGACAATTTGTAAAAGGTAAAATCCTGAAGTCTAAAGATTTGGACTCTAACCTTTGAACTAACATTGTAATTGTTAATTCTGATTCTCTGGTTCTGAATGAATGTCATGAGGTCTTACTTGCAAACCTTGTCATGACTACCTTGCAATGGACTACAAATTATGTATGTCAAACCCGAGTATTTCTCAATTTATTTTAAAATTAATACCTACATGGCACTCCCTACATGATCTTGGCTCCAGAGGCTCCCTAATCTCAGAAAAATTAGGCTAGCCAACCAGAGCAGAGAAACTGCCATATGTGGCTGCCTTGGAATTAGCTCTGAAGAGCAGCCGTACAGGTGCCTCAGGCAAACCAAGCAGGAAAGACAGAGAACAAAATCAAATAGATGAATGAGACTCTGTGCTGGAAGCTTTCTCAAACATTTCCATGTTCAGTCCTAACAACAACCCGAGGACAGAGGCATTGTTAACCCAGTTTCATAGATGAGGACAGGGAGGTTCGGGTGATAGTAAGTGGCAACTTGGATTAAAATGTAGGTGCCTGGACTCTAAGCCCAGAGCCCTTTCCACTGCACTAGGAGTCCTGATGTCTGGACTCTAGGTTTCCAGGGACATCTGTGATTCAGCTTCAGTGGCTGAGGGAGGAGGATTGTGTCTCAGCTCATTCCAGAGCCACCTGGGGATGGAGTCTCTCTGGGGTATGGCCCAGTGCTAGGATGCACCCCAGGGAAGGCCTGAAGGACGGTAACCCATAGGACATCCTTTCCCAGGCCTACCTGGGCTACCAGGGCTGTGGGCACAGGACACTCTGGAAAATGGGCTGTAGGCTGTTGTGTGATCCTCTGAGAACTTTCCGAGCAGCCTGTAAGTATGACATCTGAATAGTGGGTGGCTTCCTTGGTTTTAGTGGTCATATTTTGGAGTTTGAATTGCTGCCACTTTCTGCCCGTGCTCCCTCCCTTTGTAGGGTGGAAGTGCTAGGGCTTTTGTTCCATCATCATTCCCTGTAAGGGTGGGCACTGAGCCCTGGCCTCCAGGTGGGCTGTGGGAATCCTGTAGGACTTTCCAGCATCCTGAGGTCTCCTTCATGCCCCTGTTTTCTCTCTGGCCACAGCCCAGCTCTCTGGACATCAGTAGGAAACCTGAAAATCATAAGAGGAAGAGCCCAACATGGAAGTTAAGAGACTAGGCTTTCATCAGGGCCTTGACACTAAGGCCTGTCTTAGTTTCGTAGTGCTTCTATAACAGAAATATCACAAGTGGATGGCTTTGTTGTTGTTAGGTACCGTTGAGTCAATTCCAACTCATAGTGACTCCATGTAACAGAGTAGAGCTGCTTCACAGGGATTTTGAGGATGTAATCTTTATGGAAGGAGATAACTAGGTCTTTCTCCCGTGGAGCTGCTGAAGGTTCGAACCACCAAACTTTTGGTTAGCAGCTGAGCACTTAAGTGTTGTGCCACTAAGGTTCCTTAATGAACAAAAATTTAGTTTTTGGCAGTTTAGAAGGCTAGAAGTCTGAATTCAGGGTGTTAGCTCTAGGGGAAGGCTGTCTGTCTGCTCTGGGGGAAAATTCTTGTCTCAGCTTCTCAGTGTTCCTTGGAGATCTCCAAGAGGCATCTATCTGTCCCCTTGCTTGCTTCTCTGTGCCTAATCTGCTCTTTTTATATCTCAAAAGTAAGTAGGTTTAAGAGACACCCTAAACTGATATGGCCTCATTAACAAAACAAAGAAAATCCTATTCGCAAATGAGATTACATCCACAGGTACAGGGGTTGGGATTCCAACACTTATTTTGGGGGATACAATTCAAGCCATAACGAGATCCCATGTGACAAGTCATTTTTCCTTTCTGGGCCTCAGTCTCCTCATATGTAATGTGAGGTTGGCCTCAACCCCTCTTTATGGCTCTTCCTGCTTTGTGGGGGTGGGGCCAGGAGGGAGAAGGACAAAAGAATTACGTACTCCTGGGTACAAAGCTGCACATGGTATGCCCATGACCCATGCCGCTCCTTGATTACTTACCGAGACTCTGCAAGGTTGTCGGGGGAATGGTCTGCCTCTATGCTTCCCATCCAGGTGCCTAAGTAAAGGCCTTGGGCCCAGAGCATTCTCTGATAAGGAGGCTGAGAATTAGGTTGCCTTCCCCCTCCCAGCTCCTTTTCCTTATCAGAGAAACCTTCCCCCTGTTCTGGGCACACTGTAACTTTCTCTGTCTCTTGGACATGCACGGGCACTACAAGGCACTGGCCAACCCCATGTCTATATCTCTTCCCAGTGGGGAAGGAATGGGATCTCTGATACTACAGGACAAGAGGGGGAGTGTGCCAGATTGTAAGAGCCGGCCTCTCGGCGGGTGGGCTGAAGGGGAAACAAGCTTTGCTAGGCTGAACATGAGCACTGCCAGCTCAGTATGGTTTGCATTCTTCTGTAAGCCTCTGGCATGGAGCCACTATTGTCCACCACCACCATAAAACCTCTGACCTCCTCTTGCGGGGTGTGGAGATCTGCTTTGGACCTTTGGCCACCAGGGACCACTGCCTGTATGTAAGTCTCCCTAATACACTCCTTTGCTGCCACACTGGAGTTGCCTGCCTCTTTCTTCAGTCTTTCAGCACCCTCCATTCTCGGAGGCAAATTTCAAGTTACTGGTCCATGACTGGACAAAGGTTGAGAGTTCGATTCAGGGCGATACAGCCACAAACCTGGATTCAAACCCAGGCCATTCTGAGTCAACACCCATACCTTGCTTACCAGGGGAGTCTCTGAGTTTCTGACTTCCTTGGTGCTTTCTAAGTTTCAGGTGGAAGTATTTTACATGTGGCCCATGGCTCCTAGGGCAGGAGGGGAATCTAAGTGCCTCAGGGGCTGGGATCAGCCCCATAAGGCTCCATCACCCTTAATGTTCATCAGAAAGAGAAGTGACATTACTGGGGACCTCCCCAGCAGTCTCCCCCAGCATATGGGAGTAGCTTCAAGTGGCTGTTTGTTGTCAGCAGGCCCCATCCAAACAGTCCAGCTGGAATGGGCCAGACTCCACCATTTCTACCAGAGATGGGTGGGACAGGTGAGGGTCTTATTTTCAGGTATGGCTGATGGGTAGGGGTCTGCCCTTGCTTGGAGACCCAGAGAGTCATTTAATGCCAACCAGAGAGGATCTCAATGGCCATCCAGGTTAGGGCTTTTTGATGAGCTGTGGGTGGGATTGGATTATCTAAGGAGCTTTTCCAGATACCCCAGCTACTTTAGATTCAGCAGTGTATTGCGATAAATCTTCCCCAATGATTCTAATATGAATACCATTTCCAAGGCAAGAGTTACTGACTTAGACCAACCTGCCCATTTTTTCTTTTTCTTTAGATGAGGACATTGAGGCCCAGAGAGAGGAAATGGCTTGCCCAAAGTCATACAGAAAATGAGTGGGAGAGCCTGGAGACCCCTGTCCTGTTCTCATAATCTTCCATTACAGAGCCTCACCTCCCCCCAGGGACACTATCCCTGGTTGAGGTCCTCCTCACCTCTCCCCTGGACTCTTTCCTCTCCTCTCACCTCACCACCCACACCTGGCTACCTCCTTGCATTCTGTCTTTCAGCCTCCAGAGCAAGCTCTCAGTCTAAACCACAGATCTGGCCACACCCCTGTCCCAAGCAAAAGGCCACTTAGCTCTCTCTTGCCCACAGGGTCGAATACAAATAACTGAGCCTTGAAAACATGATCTTGTACAACCTGGCCCAGTCTTCCTCCCCCTCTTCATTTCCAGTCACTGCCCTGCCTCACATTCCTGTGCTCTGGAGACACCAGCCTTCACACCAGCCATTTTCCTGCTATTATGTCACTGTTCATCTTTTCCTGAAGAAAAAAATAATAATAATAATAATAAGAGCCAACACTTACTGAAAGGAGCCTTGGTGGCACAACGGTTAAGCACTTGGCTGCTAATCAAAAGGTTGGTGGTTTGAACCCACCCAGGGGCTTTGCAGGAGAAAGACCTGGCGATCTGCTTTTGTAAAGATTGCAGACTAGAAAACCCTACGGGGTAGTTCGGCTCTGTCACAAGAGGTTGCTATGAGTTGAAAATCAACTTGGCAACACCCAACAACAACAGCAACACTTACCGAATCAAACTAGGGTTGGTGCCACTCAGTGTGGTAACTCATGGTGTCAAACTCTGCCCCTCCCCAACAATGAACCAGACCATCCAGAATCCTTAGTAATGTTTTTTGCACTACTGTTACTTGTAAATCGTAATTCCTGTATATCTCTTTCTTTTCCTTTATTCTCAAAAAAGTTTTTGATGTAGGATCACAAATACTAAAAACGGCAATATTGTAGCTAAAACACCAGAAAATTTGAAAAAATTAGCAACAATAAAAACACTGGAGGCAAGGAAAATAGCACCCGCGGATGGAACCATGTGATTCGAAGAGTCATTGTAATTGTCTTGATGGTCATTGTCTTCAACATTAGAGGGTTCAAGAAGTAAATTAGCAGAGTTTTAGCCTTGTAGGTATACTGATACGTGAAAGTTGGGCTTACGAAGAATGTTTGTTGTTGTTGTAACTAATTACAGGGATATTTTTATAAAAAATAATAAATTTCTGCTAAAACACTGCACAAAAACTTTATAGACAGTCATTTTGGTGTCACCCCCTCTGACAGTGTCACCTGGAGCCGTCCACACTCCCGGGACATCCCATCAGTTGTACTATGTATCAGGCAATGCTGCAAGCGTAATGATTTTCTCGAGCCCTGTGCCAGGCCCTGTGGTAATATTTCCACATATTCTGCCGCTCACAGGACCCTGCGTGTCTCCTCTGGGGCGCTCATCGCGGTGGCAAAGGCCTGCTTCTCTGTATAAGCTGAAAGCCCTATGAGGCGGGGCCTGTGTCTCTCTTGCCCTCTGCGGTACCCAGTGCCTACTATGTATGAGGAGCGCCACAGTGATTTTAAATGATCCAACTCTCTTCTCTTTTTCCCTCCCCTCCTTACCTTTCTTCCCTCTCCATTCCTCTCTTCCAATAAGTATTTAAGGGGGGAAATCTCATTTAATCCTTTAAATAACCCAAAGTTAGGCTAAGATTTTTGGGGCTTATTTTTTAAATAGTGGGAAGAGTTGTACGAGATTCAGTTAGCAGGGGATTTTACAATGAGAGAATTAAGGCTCAGAAAGGGTAAGTTACTTGCCTGAAGTCATGCAGCTAAAAAGTGGTAGAGCTGGTGCACAGTCAGGAGTACTGGTCCAGTGTATAGTCGGGGGTACCAACTCAGTGCATTGGTCACAGGTACTGGCCTGATACACAGCTGGGGGTATTGACCTGGTGTACAGTCAGAGGTACCAGTCCAGTGTACAGCTGGGGGTACTGACCCAGTGTAATGGCCACATGTACTGACTCAGAGGACAGTGGGGGTTACTAGCACAGTGTATAGTCAGGGGTACTGGTCCAATGTATACCCAGCAGTACAGTCATAGTACCAAAACCAAGCCAAACCCGTTGCCGTAACTCCATTCCTACTCATAGCGACCCTGTAAGACAGTATAACTGCCCCATAGAGTTTCCAAGGCTGTAAGTCTTTATGGAAGCAGACTACCATATCTTTCTCCCGCCAATATAGTTCAAACTGCCGACATTTTGGTTAGAAGCCAAGTGCTTAATCACTGCACCACCAGGGCTGCTTACACTCATTGTAGCTGACGGAAAAAAAGAGAACAAAAGTGGCAGAGCTGAGGTCTGAACGAGTTGTGTCTGACTCCAGATACGCTGCTCTTCCTCCATCACACGCTTCTTCCTTAAGCGAGGGAACTCAGGAAGCAGCTAGACCAGTATTTCTGCAGCAGTGCAATGCTGGGCAAGTGTCTTCTCCTCGGTGGGTTTCTGTCCTGGTCTGTAAGGACCAGGCTGCCACGCAACAGAGAAGGAGTGGGCCGGGCAGGCACGGGTGTCCTCGGGGCCAGGAGAGCTGAAGCAAGGGGGCTGGGGTGCAATTGGAGTGGATGATCCTAAAATGAACCCACCCTGGCTGAGTTCTGTCTGGTTTCTACCTATCTTCAGTACATAGATACCTATTTCATACAAGATGACTAATAATAGAACCTGTTCTACAGACACTTCCTGATCAAATTCTAAGAAATTCATATGAGCGGCTGGTACAGTGCTTATTCTGAGAGAGCGTATCTTGCACATCAGGCCATCGAACAGCGTTGGCTCCCAGCTATTCAGTACCATAAATACTGTTTTGAGTTCTTACTTGGCTCTAGCCTTGCCTAGGGACTAGAGAAGATGAGGAATAAAAAAGTCCCTGCCTTTTACACCCAACTCAGGGTGGAGGAGATGCTCATGGGGGAATTAAGTTGCTGTGTGGTCAGAGCCTTCAGCCAGTGCTGGCCAGGGGTGGAGGGTGTGGAAAGGGAAGGCATGACTAACTCTCACTGTTCCCTCTTTTCCTGTGCTGGGCTTGCTCCAGCCACAGCAATGAGGAGGAGGAGAAGTGTGTTGTTGGAGGGGAAGCCCCGTTCCCTTCTTGAGTGGGCTGGGAAGCTTCCACAGGAGGAGGGGGAGTGAAAAGAATTTCCTGGGTGACCACGTCAACCCCTCTCCACGTCTCAAGTGAGTCGAAAAGACCTACAGTTAATTTGACAGGTTGACTACACACTTTTGTCACTTTTCACACACGTTCACAGACCTCACTAAAATGACAGCAAAGGAATAAGAAGATATTAATATGCAAGAACTTATATACATAGACCAAGAGGCAGTCATTCAAACAGAACAAGAGGATGCTGCATGGTTTAAAGCCAGGAAAAGTATATATCAGGTTGTATCCTTTCACATATGTCTTAGTTATCTAGTGCTTCTATAACAGAAATACCACAAGTAGATTGCTTTAACAAAGAGGAATTTATTCTCTCACAGTTTAGGAGGATAGAAGTTTGAATGCAGGGTGCCAGCTCCAGGGAAAGGCTTTCTCTGTCTGTTGGCTCTGGGGAAGATCCTTATCATCAATCTTCCCCTGGTCTAGGGGCTTCTCAGTGCAGGGAACCCAGGTCCAAAGGATGCACATGCTCCTTACTCTTCTTCCTTGGCAGTAATGAGGTCCCCTGTCTCTCTGTTCGTGTCTCTCTTTTATATCTCAAAAGAAATTGACTCAAAACACTACCTAATCTTGTAGATTGAGTCCTGCCTCATAAACATCATAGAGGTAGGATTTACAGCACATAGGAAAATCACATCAGATGATGAAATGGTGGACAATCACACAAGACTGGGAATCATGGCCTAGCCAAGTTGACACACATTTTTGAGGGACATAATTCAATCTGTAACACCATATTTACTCAATCTGTATGCTGAGCAAATAGTCTGAGAAACTGGACTATATGAAGAAGAACACACATCAGAATTGGAGGAAGATTAACAACCTGCCATACACAGATGACACAACCGTGCTTGCTGAAAATGAAGAGGACTTGAAGCACTTACTAATGAAGATCAAAAGCTACAGCCTTCAGTATGGATTACACCTCGACATAAAGAAAACTAAAATCCTCACAATTGGACCAATAAGCAACATCATGATAAATGGAGAAAATATTGAAGTTGTCAAAGATTTTACTTTACTTGGATCCACAATCAACTCCCATGGAAGCAGAAGTCAAGAAATCAAATGCTGTATTGCATTGAGCAAATCTGCTGCAAAAGATCTCTTTAAAGTGCTGAAAAGCAAAGATGTCACCTTGAAGACTAACGTGTGCCTGACCTAAGCCATGGTATTTTCAATTGCCTCATATGCATGTGAAAGCTGCACAATAAGTAAGGAAGATTGAAGAAGAATTGATGTGTTTAAATTATGGTATTGGCGAAGAATATTAATTATCCTGTGGACTGCCAGAAGAACAAACAAATTTGTCTTGGAAAAAGTACAACCAGAATGCTCCTTAGAAGCGAGATTACCCCCAAAGTCTTATCCCATTCCAGCATCAACTCTAAGTTCAAAACCTATCTTTTAAACCATATAAACCAAGTGTGGGTGAGACCCTGAGTGTGTTCCTTTCTATCTGAGAAATCTAGATTACCCGTTGTCTGCTTCCTGGGTGTGTTCCTTTCCATTTGTGGAATCTAGAATACAAGTGGTCTGCTTCCAAAATACAATGATGGAGTAGACACAAGTTAGACATTCCCATTTCAAATGGGAGAAATTGGAGGGACAGAAGGGATCATGGGTACCGAGCAAGTCTAAAACTGAGCAGAGCAACTAGCTGTCAAGGGTTGAAAATAGCCCTCTGTTCTCTTGGACCATCTGGGCAATGGCTTTGCCTTCCAGACTTTGGGCATTGGCTTTGCTGTCTGGATTCTGCGCAGAGACCCCATAGCTTGGCTGTCATCTCCAGCTTCCAGGTCCACTGAGATGGCGACCCCGATCCTTTGGCTTTGGGAAGTCCCATTCTCCTGGTCCACCTGAATGGTGACCATAGCCACTCAGCCCCAGGCGGCCTTATTCTCCTGGCCCATGAGCATTGCAATCCCACTCCTTCAACTTTGTGCAATGGTTCCATTTTCCTGGCCTACCTGAACGGTGGCCCAATTTTCTCTTTTGTTTACTCTTTGGTATTAGATCAAGATGGCAACACATATTTTAGGGAACACAATCCAATCTGTAACACAGCTGGAGCAAAATCCTGGAGATAGGAAAGCATGTGGCATGTTCAGGGAATTGTAAATAATCTGAATGTGCGGAGGGTGTGCAGTAATCCACAGAGACCTAACATGAAGAGCCATGAAGGTCAAGGCGAGCAGTTTGTACCTCATTCATTTGACAAGGAGGAGCCACTGAGGGTTTTTGAGCTAGAGAGTAGCACAAGCAAAGTCGATCAGCCTAGCTACTATGGATTGAATTGTGTCCCCCCAAAAAATTATGTCAACTTGGATAGTCCGTGATTACCAGTATTGTGTGATCCCCACCATTTTGTCACCTGATATAATTTTCCTATGTGTTGTAAATCCTACTTCTATGATATTAATGAGGTGGGATTATTGGCAGTTATGTTAACGAGGCAGGACTCAATCTACAAGATTAGGTTGTGTTTTAAGCCAGTCTCTTTTGAGATATAAAAGAGAGAAGCAAGCAGAGAGATGGGGATCTCGTACCACCAAGACACAAGAGCCGGGAAAATAGCGTGTCCTTTGGACTTGGGGTCCCTGCCCTGAGAAGCTCTAAACCAGGGGAAGATTGACGACAAGGACCTTCCGCCAGAGCCAACAGAGAGATAAATCCCTCCCATGGAGCTGGCACCTTGAATTTGGACTCCTAGCCTCCTAAACTGTGAGAGAATAAATTCCTCTTTGTTAAAGCCATCCACTTGTAGTGTGACCCAAGCCATGGTGTTTTCAATCGCCTTATAGGCAAGTGAAAGCTGGTTGATGAATAAGGGAGAACAAAGAATTGACACCTTTGAATTGTGGTGTTGGCGAAGAATATTGAATATACCATGGACTGTCAAAAAACAAACAAATCTGTCTTTCAAGAAGTACAACCAGAATGCTCCTTAGAAGCAAAGATGGTGAGGCTAGGTCTCACATACTTTGGACATGTTATCAGGATGGATCAGTCCCTGGAGAAGGACATCATGCTTGGGAAAGTAGAGTATCATCGAAAAAGACAAAGACCCTTAATGAGATGGATTGCCACAGCGACTGCAACAATGGGCTCAAGTATAACAGTGACTGTGAGGATGGCACATGACCGGGCAGTGTTTCCTTCTGTTGTACATAGAGTGGCTATGAGTCAGAACCAACTCGATGGCACCTAACAACAACAACTACAACAGATAACTAAGACACTAGTCAACCCTTGATGACTATGCAATGCACGTGGACCTCATAATTTTAATACCCACATTTGACTCTGCTGCTTTTCCTTGAGCACCTACCACATGCTACTTATTCCAAGCTCTGCATGCAATGTCTTCCTGTCCTGGCCACTCTGTCCCTGCAGAGCTGAATCCCTCACCAGCGATTTCTTCACACCTGTCACTCTCCTTACACCCTATACCCAGTTTTACCAGATAACTCTGAGCAAAGTGGGTACCTTTCTGCCTCATTCTCTCTACACAAGCCCCTTCCTCTACTTAAAATGCCCCCTCCCACTTCAGCACACAGGAGACTCTGCTTAAAGGACATTTTCCAGGGAGGACCTCTCTGATGCTTCTGTGTCCCTCCACGTGGCACATCTATTGCTGTCCTTGCACTGAGAGGCCTTGACTTGTTTATCTGTGAGTCTAACAGGAGCCACTGGAGGCCAGAGACCGCATCCCATTAATAACTGCTTTGCCTGGGGCTAGCCAAGGACCTAGAAGACAGTAAGCTGTTGGAAAGTGTTGAGTGATTGAAAAAAATGCAACAGGTGCCAGGAACTTGACATAAAGGATCTTATTTAATTCTTATTGCAAGCCCTTGAGACAAGTGTTACCATTTCCACTTTGGATCTGTGACTTGGGCGAGTTTCCTCAATCGATAGTTTTCAGATCCTGAATTCAAAAGCCGGTGTATCTCAGTCCAGCTCCAGCACCTGTTTCATGCTGCTGTGTTCCCTGCATGGAAAGACGTCAGGTTAGAGAAGCCACAGAGGAACGGCCACTTCCTCTCACTCATTTTTCTCCACTTCCCACTCAGCCAGGAAGCTCCCACTCGCTTTCTCAAGATCCTTATCTGCTCCCGCACATAGGAAGTTTCCCTACACCTCAGACACACCACCTAGGAGAGGTGGGGAAAGGAGCTTTCCATTTGGTCACCACCCCTTCTCCCTGTGACTTCCCCACCTCTTCACTATGGCCTAGGAAATCCCACCCACAACCTTCCTGACCTTCTAATAAAAGCTCCAGGCAAGCAGCATGGGCAGGAGAGAGCTCTTAGCTGCACCTGACTTTTGAAACTGCTCCAAGGAGGCCTGAACCAGACTGCCCTAAATGAAGTTCATCACCATGGCCCTGGTGTGTCTGGTATTGGCTGGGATGTGGACACAAGCTGTGGACAGCAGGAGCAGTAAGTGTGGCTGGAGTACTTGGCTTCTCCTTGGGGAGGGCAGAAACCTAGGCAGATGCTCTGGGGTTGGGGACAGGGTCACCCTGAGCTCATTGATTCAATTTCCCCTCCTCTGGGAAGAGTTCCACGGGAAGAGGAGGAATTTGTATGGGATGGGAGCAGGAGGCTAGTAGGAGAATGATGAGTCTGGGGCAAATGCAGAGAGCTGAGTGTCTAGCTTCAGATGAAGGAGGCTTTGAGCTAATCCTGGGTGGCTCAACTAAGAGAAACGTTGGTGGTTCAAACCCACCCAGCAGCACCACAGAAGAAAGCCATGGTGATCTGCTTCTGTAAGTATTACACCAAAAAAAATCCTATAGAGCGATTCTATTCTGTAACACATGGGGTTGCCACAAGTTAGAATTGACTCGACGGAAACAGGTTTGGTTTTTGAGCTAATTCAGAGCCTGCAGACCAATGGGGTGGGGAGGGACAGGGCTGTGAGATCATTTAGGCCAAGCTGGGGGGCCTGAGGCACAGAGAAACAGGACAGATAACGTGCAGGGTCTGAAGTCAGGTCCTGGGGCTCTAACAGTTGGGCAAGTCACTTTGCTTCTCAAAGTCTGGTTTCGCCATCCATAAAATGGGGTTGATAATGCCCACCTTACGAGGCTATTACAAGAATACTGACCTCACAGCAGATATGAAAGGGCTTTGTAAACGGTAAAACTGGGAGGAAAGAGTCAGGATTGGAACGTGAGTCTCTTGGGGGTAGGCTATGGGAGGGGAGGGTACCAGCTGGCAGAGTAGGGATACTACGGTAGGAAAGAGCTGAGGACCAGGGGAGGAGAGAATTCTAGAGACGGGGTGGAGGGTTGGTTAGTTCCTGGGGGCTCTTCCTTTGTCATTTTGTCAGTTTGAACCCCTTGCCCAGTTCCTAATCCAGCCCCAGATCTGTGGGCTGTGGGCTGTGGACTGCAGTAGTCTTGCATGCATCAGACCCACTATGCCCCCAGGGGTGGGGTCCGGAGCCCTGGACTGGAATACTGGGGCAGAATTACACACTCATGGTGGGATTCCAGAATGGGAAGAGCCTTTAGAAACTAGTCTAGAAAGTCCCATTTTACAGATGGGAACTCTGAGGCCCAGAGTGAGGGCTCATCTTGATCAAGGCCATACAGCTGGTTTGTGGGGAGGTGGAATCTGAAGCCCAGTCTGCCGACTGACTCTTCACCTAACCGCAGAACCAGGTGGCTGATGAGTCAGAGCTGCTCCAGGGCCCTCTGAATGTGCTCCCAAAGCTTGAGCCTGTCCCGGGAGGGGCTCTTTGTCTTTATAAATCATCCCACGGGTGAGATGAACTGGGTCCGGGCTGAAAAATGTGTCCCAACCATCTTTTGTGCTTCTCTTCTAGTGCATGTCTCATCTTCCAACTGCTGCTACCAGTTTGTGGACAAAAGGATTGCCCTGAAGACTATCCAGTGTTATAAAAACACCAGCTCCACCTGCCCCTACGATGCCTTAATGTGAGTCCATGTTCAACCCCTGACTCCATCTCTGACAGACTTGGAATTAGAATAGCAGACGCTAGATGGTGATGTTCCACCAGAATAAGGTTTCTAAACCCAGCCCCCAAACCTGGATGCCGAGCCGAGTTTGGGCACTAGGGGGACAGCAAGGAAGGATGAGCCTGGGATCCTGCAGTTAATGCGTGTTTCTTGGAGCAACAAGGCACCAAGTATTATATCCCAGTATTATATGCCCAGACGAAGGAATTGCATAACAAAAGCATGAAGCATTGCTGTGTAGTGGAAAGACTGAGGTGTCATGATGAGTTCCTGCCTCCTGATTTGCCAGCCTATAGGCTGGGTGACCTCGCACCTCGTTATCTGTGTACTCCTCTGAATCTCTTATCTGTGAAGTGCATTAAAAATGATACCTGCTTCACAGAGTCATTATGAAGCTTAACTGAGGTAGCTGACCTATACCACTTAGCCTTTACAGGGCACTTTCATGTATATTATCTTGCCTAACTCACTTGGGGAAATATTTTTGTTATCATGAAAACTGACGTTCAGGGAGGTAGAGAGGTTTGTCCATGGCCAACCTGATGGTAAGGAGCAGAACTGAACTATAGATTGGACAATAACCAAGTTTAAGAGGTTGGCCACACCCCATCACCAGTTGCTGTCAAGTCAACTCTGACTCACGGCAACCTCATGTGTGTGAGAGTAGAACTGTGCTCCACAGGGTTTTCAATGGCTGATTTTTTGGAAGTAGATCACCAGGCCTTTCTTCCAAGCCACCTCTGGGTGGATTTGAACTTCCAACCTTTCAGTTAGCAGCTGAGCACATTAACTGTTTGCATGTCCCAAAGGATGCTACTCTCCAGGGACCCCATGGGCAGATGAAACACACACACATTATTACGAGTCCAGAGCAATAACTGAGGGTCTTGAATGGACACAGAAACATTAAACTTTGGAGTAGGAGGTCCTCTGAGATGTTCTAGGACAGGAATTTTCCATCCTAGCTAATCATCAAAATGTCTGCAGTGTCTTCAGCTCCACCGGACACACTGAAATGTAATCTCCAAGGGAGCGGTCCAGGAAACGTGGTTTGATAAACTCCCCCGAGTGCTTTGGGTGTTCCACCCTGTGTGCAAGCCACAGCTCTTATGCACTGACTTTCTTTTATAGAGGAGAACAATGAGGCCCAGAGAAAGAAACTTAGGGGTACACAAGGAAAAGTAGTGGAGACTGGATTTATGCATAGTACCCAGTAGGTGATTCCAACCTCTCCTTTGTTCTTTGCTCACAGACTGAAGCTGAAGAAGGGCAGAGAGAGCTGTGTCTTGAAGACGGTCAAATGGGTCCAGGATAATTTCAGTAAGATGAAACCCTGCCTGCCAAAGAGCGTATGAGCAGATGCCTTTCCATGCTGGGCTACGGAGACCACTTTATTTCATTTGTCCCCACAACTCCCAACCCTGCAGCACCCTTCTGTTCCAGCTTTGCTGGGTCACGGAGGGTCTGCTCAGGTTCTGATAAGCTATGTCGTTGCACTTTACATGTTAACATTTTTGAATCCTCGACTCCAGCTACTCTGTGCCGTTTGGACTCCACCAGGGTGCAAACTTGACTGGCATTGAGGAGCTGGGGCCAGGGGCCGGAGGGTGGGGAAAGAGGAGGGAGACATGCTGGACGTGGTGTAAGGGGCACTGACTCTTGTCAATCGGAGCCAATAAATGACTCTCTGCCTCTCAGATGACAGTCTTTGTCCTGGGGCTGGGGGTGAGCTTTGGCTAGAGGCCCTGTAATGAAGTCAGTTCAATCCGATGCAATTCTACTCTAATTCTACTCAATTCAGTTCCATTCTGGCAACAACTGCAGATGCAGTGCTTCTTTCTCTGACTTAACCACCAGAGCTAGGTCAGACCTCACCAGTTAAAGGGCACAGTCCCCTAGACTGCCAAGTCTGCCCAAGACTTCAGACACTAGCTGCAAGCTTAGAGGTCCCCAGGCTCTCCCTCGCTTTTGACCTACTGGATCTTGCTACTCCCTCAGAGTCAATAATTTCCTAAATTTGCTAGAAGAACTCATAGAACTCAGGAGAGCGGTATACTTATGAACAGTTAGTTTTATTACAGCAAAAAGGATACAAATGAAGAGACGCATAGAGCTATAGGTTTGGGAAGGTCCCCAATGTGGTGCTTCTGTGTCCCAAAGAACATGCTACCCCTCCCATGTACACAGGTGTCTTATCAACCAGGAAGCCCAAGGAGCTTCTCTGTCCAGATCGTTTATTGGGGCCTCATTACATGGGCAGGATTGATTGATCAGCCTACCTCCCCCTAAGGCCACCTGATATCAGAAGGTCTTTCTGGCCTGGCCAGCCTCCACCTGAGTCACCTCATTAGCATAACCTGTCAGTTAGGTGTGGAGTGGAGCCCTTATAGATAACAAAACACTTCAGTCACTGGGGGAGTACCAAGGTTTTAGAGCATATTCTCAGGAAACAAAGACTAACCCCCCCCCCCCCCAGGTTGTGACGTGGAGGTAGAGCAGTAGCCTGAGCTGGGTCCACATTTGGGTTCTTGACCCTCTCCCTCCCTGGCTTGCGCAGAGTGTTCCAGGGATGGGGGTATGATGTTATCCAAAAGACACAGCTGCCCGGGTGAAGGTCTTTTGAGGTCATCTGCCTGTAAAACTGTGCTAAGCTCATTTTGTAGATGAGGTGACTGAGGGCTAGAGAGGCACACTGACAGACCTGAGGTTGCACAGCAGATCTGGCGTGAGAGCTCAGGGCTTCCGTCTCCCAGGCCAGAGAACTTTCTGGTGTCCCAATCTGCCAGGTGAACTGCCTGATACAGCACAGCACAGAGACCATCTCTCACCAATTGGCAGGATGGGCCCTGCGGAGCTGGTTAGCAGAGTCCTTCTCTCCTTGGGAAGGGTGCTGGTTTGTGTGCCAAGTATTTAAAAAAAAAAACAAAAAAAACTCATTGCTGTCAAGTTGACTCTGACTCATAGCGACCCCATAGGTTTTCCAAGGAGTGGCTGGTGGATTCCAACTGCCGACCTTTTGGTTAGCAGCTGAGCTCTTAACCAAGAGGCCAGCACACTCATTGGGAGGAGCGAGGGGGTCTTGGGAAAAGCAGGAAAACCCTTGGAAGAGGAAGCTCTGAACCTTTAAAAGGGACCCACAAGCTCCCATTTGTAATGTGTGTGCAGGTGGAAGGTGAATTTAGGGAGAAGAGCGAGGGAGGGAAGTGGATTCTGGTCTCAGGACTGGTACCCCTTTAAAGGGCAGCTTGGTGGCTTGAGAGGAGAATGTCTCATGTGTGTCGGGTCTTCTCCCTCCTTCCCTTACATTCAGCCTGTCACAGTCTGGCCTATTCTTCCTTAAACTGCCTCCCCCTTTCACCCCTCGACTGCCTGCTTTGGGCCACCATGTCCTGTTGCCTGGCCCTTGCAGTGGACCACTCCCAATCTCCCCTTCCAGCTTCATCCTGCCCACAGCCACCAGGTCCCTCCTCCTGGCACTCCCCATCCCAATGGCTCAGAAGCCTGTAACATCTGCCCCCTGCCTTCCGAACCGAGTCCAAACTCCCCACCCTAATGTTCCACTTCCTCTACAACTCGGCCTCCACCTTCCTTTCTGAATGCCTCCAACTTTTTGCATTCTGGAGCTCAAACTCTGACCATATGGAGGTCCTCCCCTAGGCCCTCTGTCCTTTTTTCCATCCTGCACCTCCTCTAGAAGGGTCTCTCCTGTTACTGCATTGCCCCCTCCCCCAAGGTTGATGCTGCCAAGTCCCATCTTCTCTGTAAAGTCTGATTCTCACCATGGTAACCAGTGAGGGGTTTTGCTCTGAGTGTCGGGTGCACAGAAAGCCTGTATTACTCCAGGGTGGAGGACTGCTTGGAGGGGGAGGGCCTGGGGGCAAGGAGACCAGTTAGACAGCAGTTGCAGTAGCTTAGGGAGATCTTTTGGGCAGGGGTGGGAGATTTTCAAGGAAAGGAAAGGCAGTGGGGCTAGTGCTGAATATGGGACTAGAGAATTGCAAGGCAGGGAAGCAATGTCAAGGAAGGAGTCATTGTTCTGATACTCGGATTAACCCAGGCCGGCCCCAGAGCCATGGCCTATCCACATCCTCATTCCTCTGGAACCAGTTCCTGGCGACCTCATGCGTGTCAGAGTAGAACTGCACTCCATAGGGTTTTCAATGGCTGTGACGTCTCAGAAGAAGATCACCAGGCTTTCTTCTTTCCCGGGGGGATTCAAACTGTCAGTCTTTCAGTTAGTAGCCGAGCCCTTAACTGCTGCACCATCCAGGGACTTGGCAAGATCCCAAGTGAGTCTGAGTTGGAAACTGTCTTCCAGGGAAGGACTTTGGATTGGAGGCTGTGGGAGTGGAGTGGAGTGAGGTGGGGGTTGGAGGTGAGTGGCTTTTTCTATCCAGATGATGGCTTCCTTGGGATACCGGCTGTTGGTGATTCAATAGTTCTTCAGCCTCTACAGAGGGATCTTACTGATAAATGTGAAGCAGCAAGTGGATGGGACATTGAGTGCATCTAGAAATAAAGTCACAGAAAAAACATTTTAGGATGTGCTACGTTTTTCTCAGCCAGAACACAGCAGGAAAGTGTCAGTAGGGAAAGGCAAAGCAAAGAGGAAGAAGCAGAAGCAGATCCTATCCACCCTCAACTGAGTGTTCCTGCCTCAGGCCCTGGGGCAGGGTGTGACCTGTGGCTCAAATTCTCCAACTGGGTTCTCTCACCTGCACAGTGCGGGGAGATATCATTGCTATCTGGGGAGGTGCACATGATCAATCTGACAGATCCTGGATAGGTCCCCAAATCTGCAGGGCTGAGAAAGATCAGCCGGTGTCAAAGAAAAGGCCCTGGGTTCGGAGTTGGCAACTTGGATTTTATTCAGGCTCTGTGATGACCTGGATGTGGTTTAGGACCCCTCTTGCCCCTACCTAGGTTCAGCTTACTGTCTTTATACCAAACCAAAACCAAACCCGTTGCCTTCCAGTAGATTCCAACTCATAGCGACCCTATAGGACAGAGTAGAACTGCCCCATAGGGTCTCCAAGGCTGTAATCTTTACAGAAGCAAACTGCCACATCTTTCTCCCACAGAGCCGGCTGGTGGGTTTGAACCTGGACCTTTCAGTTAGCAGCCAAGCTGCTGTCTTTATAATTAGATATTAGAGTGAAGCTCTGAGGTCCCCTTCTGCTTTGATAGGCTCAGAACTTTGGCTTGGGGTTTCTAGGAGGAGAGAAAAACAAAGGGGGAGGGAGCGGGAGGAAGAGAGAAAGACAGAATGAGTTTACCTGGCTGAGCAAGCACCTTGGAGCTGAAGGTGGCCCCTACAAGGAGCAGGGACGTAAGTGCTGAGCACACCTTCATGTTGGAGGGTGGTGAGGTGAGCTTTGGTGCGAGAATTGGCAGCTCCCGGACTGTTTCCAGCCTCTCTGCTCCGCTGGTGTTTCTTCCTGCTTTCTATAGGAAGCAGAGAGGTTGGAAGGGCCTTTGCCCCTTTATGTGGAAGTCCAATACCTGAGACAGATCAATTCTAACCTCCGGTGACAGGGACTCCTTACATCACAAATTGGTGCCCCCTCTGCCTCTCAGGGAGCCCTGATGGTGAAGAGGTTAAGAACTTGGCTGCTAACCAAAAGGTCGGCAGTTCGAATCTACTAGCTGCTCGTTGGAAACCCTATGGGGTAGTTCTACTCTGTTTTGTAGGGTTGCTATGTGTCGGAATTGACCTGACGGCAACAGGTTTTCTGCCCCTCAGGCCCGGAGGGACATGGCTTGGAAATCGCTAACTTAGCCAAGCCTCTCATTGTCAGTAGGGAACACTGGCTTTTTAGAGCTGTTGATGGGGCAGAAGGGTGGGGAGAAAAGCCAATAAGTGGGCTGTTTGCTCCTGTGCCTGGCTCCCTCCTGACAGGGGTGTGTACCGGGGAGCTCGGGAGGGGAGTGCTGCCGTGGGGTTGTGGGAGGGAATGGCATTGGACTCTGCCCCAAAGCCTGGGGGGCCTTTGCCAGGGTTTTTCCCGTACCCCATGCTCAGTCCTGCCTCCCAGACTTTGCCCATACCTTTGTGCCTGCCTGGAATACTCTGCCCTCTGCTTGCCACTTTTGGAAACCTTCCTTCTCTAGCAAAACAAATGAGAGTAAAAGGAAGGAAATAAAGAGCTAAAATTAGTAAAACAGACAATAACATGTACTAGAAAGGATGACTAAAGCCCAAAGTCAGTTCTTCGACAAGCCTGTAATGAAGCTAGCCCCTGGGTGCCGCAAATGGTTAAGCGCTCACCTACTAGCCAAAAGGTTGGTTCAAATCTACCCGGAGGTGCCTCGGAAGACAGGCCTGGTGATCTGCTATGGAGTGCAGCTCTACTCTCACACAGGTAAGGTTGCCGTGAGTTGGAGCTGACTGGATGACAGCCAACGACAACAACAAAATGAAACTAGAGCTCCACTGGGACTGACTGTGAAAAAAAATGAAAGAAGGCACGAATCGCCAGCACCGGGAATAATAAAGGGGCCATCACCACGACGCCCGCAGACACTAGAAAGAAAATAAGAAGAACTTTAGGTGGATAAATTTAATTCAGAGGAAATGGATGAACTCCTAAGAAATACAACTTCCTGGATTGTAAGAAGAAATGGAGAAATAAAGTAATTCAAAAACAATTAAAGAAATTGAATCAGGAATTGAAAACCTTCCCCCCACACTCCAAATTGCCTAGGCTCAGATGGCTTTAACAGCTAATTGCCCCAAGCATTCAAGGAATCGATGGTTCCAATCTTGCGCAATCTTTTCCAGAGAATCTAAGTGAGCGTACACCACTCAACTCGTTTTGAGTCGTATATAACTTCAACACCAACACTTGTAAGAACCGTATGAGGAAGGAAAATGACAAGCTTGCCCTCTAGGCACATGTTCCATACTTTCTCTCCTATTCTCTGTCCTGGGAAGGCAATCTGTGTGGATTACAATGGCTGTTATAGATTGAATTGTGTCTTCAAAAATTATGAGTTGTAAATCCTGACCCCATACCTGTGAATTCAATCCCATTTGGGAGTCAGGTTTTCTTTGTTACGTTAATGAGGTCATATCAGGGTAGAGTGTGTCTTAAACCAATGGCTTTTGAGAAGTAAAAGGAGCAGATTAGGCACAGAAGCAAGAAAGCATAGATGGGGGAAGATATATGCCAGACTGCATGAAGATCTCCAAGGAAGGAATTGAGGAACAGAATCTGAACAAAGCCAAGGACTTCCCCCAGAGTGGACACAGAGAGAAAGACTTCCCCTAGAACTGGCGCTCTGAATTTGAACTTCTAGCCTTCTAACTGTGAGAAAATAAATTTCTGTTTGTTAAAGCCACCCACCTGTGGTATTTCTGTTATAGCAGCACTAAGAAGCTAAGACACTGGCTGTCTTAGTCATCTAGTGCTGCTCCAAAGAAATACCACAGGCAGATGGTTTTAACAAAGAGAAATTTATTCTCTCACAGTCCAGTAGGCTACAAGCCCAAATTCAGGGCATCAGTTCCAGGAAAAGCCTCTCTCTCTCTCTGTCGGCTCTGGAGGAAGGTCCTTGTCATCAGTCTTTCCTTGGTCTGGGAGCATCTCAGCGCAGGAACTTCAGGTCCAAAGGACGCGCTCTGCTCCCAGCATTGCTTTCTTGGTGGTATGAGGTTCCCATGTGTCTCTGCTCACTTCTCTCTTTTATATCTCAAAAGAGATTGGATTAAGACACTATCTAATCTTGTTAACTTCATCACAGTGATAGAATTTACAACACATAAGGAAATCACATCAGATTACACAATCGTACAATACTGGGAATCATGACCTAGCCAAGTTGCTACACACATTTTTTGGGGGACACAATTCAATCCATGACACTGGCCTTCTGGCTTCTGAGTAGGTTTGGACAATGGGGAGCCCCACAGGATGCTGGAGAGAGGGAGAAGAGTTGAATAGAGGAATTTGTTCCTCTGCTGTCTCCCTGTGTGGTAGCTTTGGACTGGATGTATCCCTGTGCCAGTGGTTTTAACTTTGCTCAAGAAAACCCCCTCGATGACTCTCTCCATCCTGGTTTCAGGGACCATCCCTGGTCTTCACACCTAGGAGTGGTGACAGTGTCGCTACTAGTCTCAGAGTACTGACCACCCTGTGATTTCGGTACACCCCGCTCACACTGTTGCAAATAGTGCCTTTACTAAACCCTCCTCAGATGATAAAATTGTCATCTGTTCCTTGCTGGGACCCTGACTGACAATGGCTCCAGGAAATACACCTTCCAAATGGGATTCTGGGATTGGTTTGCGCATATAATTTAGGAGGACAGGGATCATCTCCTTGTTAGGGAGAAAACCAATCAAAACAAAAAGCAGTGGCTGTCAGGTTGATGCCAACTCATGGTGACCCTATGTGTGTCAGAGTAGAACTGTGCTCCATAGGGTTTTTAATGGCTGATTTCTCAGAAGTAGATCACCAGGCCTTTCTTCCAAGTTTCCTGTGGGTGAACTTGAACCTCCAACCTTTCATTTAGCAGCCGAGTGACCTCCATTAGGGAGAAAGGCACACGTATTCCACGGCATGTGTGGGAATCACGGTTACTTAAATTAACACCAGTAGTAGCATGGCTGACTGTGTTTAATAAGCCCTCCAGTTGATTCTGACGTGTACTAAAGTTTGAGAACTAGAATTATAGCATGCCCCACTGTCATCCCTGACCTACAGAGAATAGCCTCCACAGAGCTCTGGAGGATGCTGCCCTCCTCCCCCTACCTCATCAAGCATTTCATAGTGCCTTGGCAGAGGAAGTGTCCACCTGGCCCTCCCCAGGAGCACAGTTAAGGGAGGGCTGATCAGCTTGCACTTAATAGATTCATTATAACAGACCCACTTCTGGAGTCTTTGAACTCCCCCCTAACATCCCAGGGAATTTCAACTTCATTAACTGCAGGTTTCTTTTTAAGTCTGGACTTCAATTAGCCAATCTAGCTGACCATTAACATCACTCCCAGGTACTTGTGCCAACACATTAAATCCTGAACTCTGGCTGAGTGTACTCATGTCAATGCATTTGGCTGATTGAGCTCTATATGTTATCCTCCTCAGTCTAACACCCTTAGAATCCACTCTTACACATGTCCCCCAAACTACTCCTGGAAATTGAGTGGGTGAGGGCGCTGTCTGTCTTTCCCTCTACTTCAGGATCTGCCATCACAGGTCACATAGGACAGTGTGTTTAAGAGCCTGGGATTAGAAGTCAGCCAGATATGGGTTTGAATCCTGGCTCTACCTCTTATTGGTTATGTGATCACCTCTCTGAAGAAACTAGTTATTAATTATTACCTTGTAGTGCCACCACCCTGCTGTCAGTTTGTCATATTGTGGTGGCTGATGTGTGCTATCATGCTAGAAGCTATGTCAGCAGTATTTCAAATACCAGCAGAGTCACCCAAGGTAGACAGGTTCCAGCAGTGCTTCCAGACTAAGGCAGACTAGGAAGAAAGGCCTGGAGATCTACTTCCAAAAATAAGCCAATGAAAACCTTATGGATTACAGAAAATTGTCCCAGACTTTGACTCACTTACTTTGGCCATGTCATCAGGAGGGGACTGATCACTGGAGGAGGACGTCATGTTTGATAAAGAGGAGGGCCAATGAAGGAGAGGAGAACCGTCAATGAGATGGGTTGACACAATGGCAATGACAATGGACTGAAACATACCAATGATCACAAAGATGGCCCAGGACCAGGCAACATTTTGTTCTGTTATACATGGGGTCATCACAAGTCTAAGTCACCTTGATGGCAACTGATAACACATAGTGATGTTGTGAGAGTCATATTAGATGATGCATGGAAAGGGCTTAGCATGGTGACAAGAATTTGCATTTCTAACAAGTTCCCAGGTGATGCTGATGCTGCTGGTCCAGGGGTCACATTCAGAAAACCACTGCTGTAAAGGAACTGGGTTCCCTGACCACAGAGGGAGGATTGGGATTGTCATGGATTGAATTGTTTCCCCCAAAATGTGTGTATCAATTTGGCTAGGCCATGATTCCCAGTGTTGCATGATTGTCCACCATTTTGTCACCTGATGTGATTTTCCTACGTGTTATAAATCCTGTCTCTATGATGTGAGTAAGATGGGATTAGCGGCAGTTATGTTAATGGGACAGGACTCAATCTACAAGATTAGATGGTGTTTTAAACCAATCTCTTTTGAGATATGAAAGAGAGAATTGAGCAGAGAGACTGAGGGACATCACACCACCAAGAAACAAGAGCCAGGAGAATAGCACGTCCTTCGGACCTGGGGTTTCTGCACTGAGAAGCTCCTAGACCATGGGAAGATTGATGACAAGGACCTTCCTCCGGAGCTGACAGAGAGAGAAAGTCTTCCCCTGGAGCTGACACTCTTAATCTGGACTTCTAGCCTCCTAGACTGTGATAGAATAAACTCCTCTTTGTTAAAGCCATCCACTTGTGGTATTTCTGTTATAGCAGCACTAGGTGACTAAGACAGGGATCCAGGAGGGGCAAAGGCCGGAAGGTGGTGCTTATTAAACAGCAAAGACAGGGTGGGCACAATTAGCCCAAGAAGCCACAGGGCTGGAGGGATAACCCAGAGTGTTTTTACTGGCAGGGACTTGTGGTTATAGTCATAGGTCTCTAGACTTGAAATAGAGGGATTGCTTATCAAGATGCTGCTTGACTTTAGGCAGAAAATTCTAGGTTCATGGGCAGGAACTTAATACAAATCACTGTAGAAGAGATTCATTACCTCCTACCCAGTTATCAGATCCAAGCCACTTCACAGCCTGGAGTCCCTTAATTGATGGGGAGGCCAGGTCCCTTTGAGGAAGTGCCGCAGTGCTGAGCTGACAGATAAAATACAGGACACTTAGTTAAATTTGAGTTTCAGATAAACACTGAATAATTTCTTTAGTACAAATATGTCTCATGCAATATTTTTGCTAAATCTGGAAACCCACAGGTCTATGCTGTGAATTTCCCCCAAGCTTTCCCCAGAGAAATCTGCCACCATATGCCAACGTGACTCCAGTCTGAAGAAATAAATACTGAGAACTTCTGGGATTACTAGTTGATGGCTCTGAATGGTTGGTATTATACTCTGGAGCTGAAAATGCCACTCTGGTCCACCAGTCAGAAAAGAAGCTTTAGGAGGTCTGATACCAGGTACTCAATTATGTTCAGAACATCACTTTCTAGAAGTAACCACTATTTTTGCTTCTGTTACCATATCTGTTCTTGAAATTCATACAAATGGAATCATACAGTATGCATATTTTGTGTCTGAGATCTTGCACTTAATGTAATGTTTTAAAAATGTATATATCAGCAGTTTGTTCTTTTTATTGCTGGGTAATATTCCACTGTATGAATATTATCCATTTTCTTATTGATAGACATTGGAGGTGTTTCCAGTTTGGGGCTATTATGAATAAAGTTACTATAAACATTCTTGTTCAAATCTTTTTGTGTTCATATGCCCTCTTTTAATTTGAATATTTACTTAGAAGTGGAATTTTTTAACTATATTAAAAACTTATGAAGAGTTTCCAAAACATTCCACCAGCAATGTATGCAATCCATTCACTCTACATTTCCACCAACCCGTGGTACTGTCACTATTTTCCATTTTAGCCACTTTGGTGTTTTGTCTTTTGTGAGCTTGGTGGGAAGGTCAGTTACTTGGTAGATTCTCCCTTACTTTGATTGATCTGATGTTTCTTCATGATTATATTCAGTTTATGTAATTTTGGCAGAAAGGTAATTGAAGTAATGTTGTGCCCTTCTCACTGCATCATACTAAGAGACACACAAGTTGATTTGTCTCATTATTGGTGATATTAACTTTTATTACTTGGTCAAAATTATGTCTGTAGTTCTTTTCACTGTATAAGTTGAATAATAAGTGGTTAACTAATAAGGTAACATCGAGGACATCATACATAAAGAATGCAAAAAGTCATTAAAAAGACAGAAAAGAAAGAAAAGACCAAAAGGGATGTCAGAAGAGACTCTGAAACTTGCTCTTAAACGTACAGCAGCTAAAGCAAAAGGAAGAAATGACAAAGTCAAAGAGCTGAACAGAAGATTTCAAAGGACAGCTCAAAAGATGAAGTGTTATAATGAAACGCACAAAGACCTGAATTTAGAAAACCAAAAGGGAAGAACAGACTTGGCATTTCTCAAGCTGAAAGAACTGAAGGGAAAATTCAAACCTCCAGTTGCAATACTGAAGGATTCTATGGGCAAAATATTGAATGACACAAGAAGCATCCAAAGAAGATGGAAGGAATACACAGAGTCATTGTACCAAAAGGACTTGATCGACATTCAACTATTTCAGGAGGCAGCATATGATCAAGAACTGATGGTACTGGAGGAAGAAGTCCAAGCTGCACTTGACGGCATTGGCAAAAAACAAAATTCCAGGAATTGACAGAATACCAACTAAGAAGTTTCAACAAACGTATGCAATACTGGAGATGCTCATTCATCTATGCCAAGAAATTTGGAAGATAGCTACTTGGCCAACCAACTGGAAAAGATCCATATTTGTGCCTATGCCAAGGAAAGGTGATCTAACAGAATGTGGAAATTATCAAACAATATCATTAATATCACACGCAGGCAAAATTTTGCTGAAGGTAATTCAAAAACAGTTGCGGCAGTACATCAACAGGGAACTGCCAGAAATTAAAGCTGGATTCAGAAGAGGATGTGGAATGAAGGATATCTTTGCTGATATCAGATGGATCTTGACTGAAAGCAGAGAATACCAGAAAGATGTTTATCTGTGTTTTGCTGACTATGTAAAGGCATTTGACTGTGTGGATCATAACAAATTATGGTTAACATTACGAAGAATGGGAATTCCAGAATGCTTAATTGTGTTCATGTGGAACCTGTACATAGACCAAGAGGTAGTCGTTTGAACAGAACAAGGAGATATTGTGTGGTTTAAAATCAGGAAAGCTGTGCATCAGGGTTGTATCCTTTCACCATACTTATTCAATCTGTATGCTGAGCAAAAAATCTGAGAAGCTGGATTATATGAATAAGAATGTGCCATCAGGGTTGGAGGAAGACTTATTAACAACCTGCGATAAGCAGGTGACACAACTTTGCTTGCTGAACGTGAAGAGGAATTGAAGCACTTACTGACGAAGATGAAAGACTACAGCCTTCAGTATGAATTGCACCTCAGCATAAAGAAAACACAAATCCTCACAAAAGGACCAGTAGGCAACATCGTGACAAACAGAGAAAATATTGAAGTTGTCAAGGACTTCCTTTTACTTGGATCCACTATCAACCTCCATGGAAGCAGCAGTGAAGAAATTAACTGACACATTGCATTGGATGAATCTGCTGCAAAAGATCTGTTTAAAGTGTTAAAAAGCAATGACGTCACTTTAAGGACTACGGTGCACCTGACTCAAGCCATGGTGCTTTCAATTGCATCATATGAGTGTGAAAGCTGGACAATGAATAAGGAAGACCAAAGAAGAATTGATGCCTTTGAATTATGGTGTTGGCGAAGAATATTGGATATACCATGGACTGCCAGAAGAACGAACAAATCCATCTTGGAAGAACTATAGGCAGAATGCTCCTTAGAATTGAGGATGGGGAAACTTCATCTTAGGTACTTTGGACATATTAACAGGAGGGACCAGTTCCTGGAGAAGGACATCATGCTTAGTAAAGCAGAGGGTCAACGAAAAAGAAGTAGACCCTCCACGAGATGGATTGAAACAGTGACTGTAACAATGGGCTCAAGCATAGCAACAATTGTGAGAGTGGTGCAGGACGGAGCAGTGTTTCATTCTGTTGTACGCAGGGTCGCTATGAATCGGAACCGACTTGACAGCATCTAGCAACTACAACAGCAACAATTATTAATTTGGTAAAGTGGAGGGTCAGTGAAAACTAGGGAAACCCTCCATGAGGTGGATTAACACGGTGGCTGCAACAGTGAGCTCAAACATACCAAAGATTGTGAGGATGGCTCAGGATGGGGGCATTATTTTGTTCTGTTATACATGAGGCTGCCATGAGTCATAGCCAATTCTACAACAACTAACAACTATTAATTGTGTTGTGGGGATATACCTTGAGGCTATGTAAATATTCTGGTTGTAACAAATTTTTCACCCGTAGATAATAGCATCCATAGGTAATTCTTGCCTGAATACATTTTCACTCTGATGGTTGCTAAATAGTGATCTTCTAACCCCATTGGTCCTTCTATATTTTTTTGGTTAGCATTTTACTGTAAATTAGAACTTCCTCCTCTTTGATTGTACTCAAAGGGTTAAAATCCATTGCTAACTTTCAAAAATATGTACATATATTTATCTTGAAGATCAAAATTCCCAGACTTGGCCAGTGTTATAACCTGCTTCAAATTGACTCCTGTGTCTTTTTGACATATTTCCATCATTCTTTGAGCACTCCTTACTTTCTGGCACAACATGCTGTTCCAGCACTGGAGTCAGCCATTTACACAAGGAGCCCTTGTTTCTTTAGTGAAGATCGGCATTTACAAACTAAGTCTGGGCATTTACTGCACACACTGATACTGGTGTGTCATTGTTACTAGACTCTCAGTGGACATAACCCATGTGTGTGTTTCTGTCTATCTGTTCTTCTATGTATCCATCCGTCCGTCCGTCCATCCATCTATCCATCCATTCATCTATTTTTAAACCAGGAATTCACACCAATACCTCCTATTCCAGTCCAACACCACAGAGTTTTTTCTAGCCTTTCAACTTTCATATTTTTATATGGAATGTTCTCCAACAGCGAGATACTTGGCTTTAGTACGTTTACTTATTGATGCAATTCCCTTCTATGTAACCATTCTCCTATTTATGCGATGGACTCAGCCCCATCACCCACTTCTACCATTTTCTTCCTCACAGCTAAATGTTACTCCAAGAAAAATGAGACTGAGTAGTTAAAAATTATATATATATATATATTTCTTTGAAAATCCCATTATCATATAATAACATTAATTTCAACAATAACATGACAAATAACACATTTGACTCACAGGAGCTCTGATTTCCTAAAAAAAACAGAAGTGCTTCACACTGATGGTCCATGGAAGGACCAGCACAATACTACAGACAGGCAGGAGCCAGGACAATAGCATTCTGCCATGAACTTAGTTGAGATCACAGAAAGGAAAGCATGTCACCCAGGGTTTTGTATTTGATGATACATTAGGATTTATGGAAGATAAATTCAAAACATCAATAACTTAAATATTATTAAAAATTTATTAAGATATATTATGCTTTAAATTATTGAACAAAATATCTCCTTCTGGACGTTACAATAAAATAATACAATGCTGCATCTGGGGATATTTGGGGAAAAATAAATAGAGTTTCGCTCAGGCTCTGTCTCCCAGTCCAGGTGTGACAATTGAAGGCTTTGCGGTTTGGGACTTCTGGTCCAGGAGCTTCATGAAATCCTGGACCCACCTCTCCTTGGGGTCAGCACAGACCTGTTTGGCTAGTTTAGTCTTGAAGCTGTGGAGGAGACAGTTCACAGTTAGACAGAATGCTTTGAGGATTCTATTCAGGACTGTGGCTACTTGGGCCCTAAACCTACTCACTCCTTCTTCTCTGGATGAGAAACTGACTTGAGCACAAGAGAAAAGAAGAGGGTGGAAGGAATGAGATTCAGGAGGAAGTGCTGCTCTTGCTATCCCAGGTGAAGCCCTCCCTCCTCCTGGCTAGAGGATGTGGGACCATCTGACCAAGTTTCCCAAGAAGTTGCCTGGAGTAAGTATGAATTTTTTCCTCATGAGTTCAGTTTCTCCATGGAATAAAGGGGTCCTTTGAATTAAAAGGTTTATTTATCTGACTCCTTTGGATGTGAATCCTGACCTCCTCCTCCTCTCCCCTTAACCCCTCTCCCATTCCTGAGATAGAACTTCTGGCTGAGGGGGCTGGGCATGGTCCACTCACATCACGGCTTCCTGAGGACACTGACTGTTGATGACTCTGGTGTAGCTCACCAGCTTCTGGATGGAGATCTTCCTACTGGCCACATTAAAGCAGCAGGTGATTGGGATGGAAATTGAGTCTGTAAAACGCAAAGAATGAGGCAGTTAGTATGCGTTAGTAATACGCCTTTGTAAGGGAAGGAGGAGAAGTTAGGAGAAGACAAAACAAATGTGGGAGTTAGACCTAGAACCTACCTACTCCCAAGTTCAGTGCCTTGGTTCACATCCCAGAGATAAAATGCCACCTCTGAGTCAGTTTCCTCTATTGAACTACGGGGACCTATCATTGTTGATCGAGTATGGAAAAATCCCATTTAACAAGCCCAGGCCTAGTAGTACCATTAGGAGTGTCTACTGAAAGGTCACAGCCTTGAAAACCCTATGGAGCAGTTCTGCTCTGAGCACATGGGGTCACCATGAGTCAGAATCAACTTGATTGCAACTAACAACAACTAACTCAAAACCTGTGATGCTGAGAAAACAAGTTCTAGAAACTTGCTTCTCTGTGATTTTTTTTCCCCATGGGCTTTAGAGCCAATCTACGTCACATGCTGAAGTTCTTCTGGGTCTTTATTCTTATTACACAATCACCATTTCTGAAAACTCCATTGGACACAATCCAAAATTTGAACTCCAAGCAATAGTTTTTTCCTCTCTGCTACTGCCTAAAATGTCCTTCATGTTCGCAGTGAGAGAATATCCTTTCTTCTGTGCAACATGCCCAAACAATGTGTGGGTAGGTGAAGTAGTGGCTGCACTTTGTGTCTCTTCCTAAAGCTAATGTCAGGAAAGATCTTGCGAATTGGTCTCAGTGACCTGGGCATCTATCTGCCTCTCACCAGCTGTGACATTACCGCTCGTCTTGATTCCTCTCTGGATCTCAGGGTTCTCTGCCTTTAAAACGCAAACTCTGCAACTAGTTTTGGATGACTCATGCTGGGATGTTAGTTCCTGAGTAGTTAAAATGGAGGGAAAGAACTTACATGGTTGAGCAAGCAGCTGGGTGCTGAAGGTGGCTGTTGTGAGCAGCAGGGACAGAAGCACTGAGGAGACCTTCATATTGGAGGGTGGGGAGGTGAGCTTCAGCACCAGAGCTGGCAGCTCCTGCTTTGGTTTCAGCCTCTCCATTCCTCTGTGGTTCTGGCTGCCTTTTATAGTAAGCAGAGAACCTGGCAGAGTCATGGTCAAGGAAGGATGAAGTAAGACCCTGAACATGCTGAGTAGGCCACTAGAGCCTGGGGTGGTTTCCAGACACAGAGAGGGAAGCTCTGTGTGGAGCAGGGACAGAAGGGAATGCAGCTGTGTCAAGCAAAGTATAGGAAGTGACCTCATTGGACTAGTATTGGACTATTAAGGGCTCTGATTTATTTGAAATGGAAAATGGTTTCTACGAAAGAAACAGTGGAAGTTGAGGTCATAGTGGAGTCATAGGAAGTCTGAGATGGGGCCCTAGGGCTTAGCTCGTGTTCTTCCTCAGACTCAGATCACTGCAGTCCTAAACTAGAGGTGTTCCTTTAGGGCAGGTGGCTCTACAGAACCTTGGCTGAATGGTGGGATCTAGAATCTTCAAGTCTCAATGCCCTGGGGTCTTACTTAGTGTTATGAGACACCAGAATTAGACAGTACTCTCTGGTCTTGCAGTGTTGTGGTTTCCAACACTGTATATAGCCACTAAAGTTTCTTTCCAAATGAAATCATATGGAGAAACCTAACATTTCATGCAAATCAAGGTAGAATGGGTTTGCCTGAAACAAGGACTTCCAACTTCCTTCTTTCATGCACAATGGAGGGTGGAGGGGGGACTAGGTTTTCAAACTACTGACGTCGTCTGCCCTCCCCCCCCATTATTGCTAATTATTTTACTATTCAAGATACGCCATCAATAAGATGCATCACTGCTGATATTAACATTGATCACCTGGCTGAGGTGCCGTTTGCCAGGTTTCTCTACTGTAAAGTTACTCTTTATTCCCCTTTTTTCATGCTGTTCTCTTTGGAAAGACGTCAGTCTGCATAGCTCACACTTACGGTGTGGGGAGTTACATTTCCCTCCTTGAGAGCAGAGTATCTACTTTCATTATTTGAAATTCTTATGCATAGGAGATTGGTTTATTCTCCCGCATTTATTTATTTAATCATTTATTTTTTATCACTGCAGACTTGTCTTTTTTAATACTTTTTTTACAGTATCATACAGAATAATTTCATCATCCTAAAAAATCCCCTGTGCTTCAGCTATTCAATCCTCTCCCCATCCTGAATCTCTGACACCCACTGATCCTTTTTTACTGTCTCTGTAGTTTTGTCAAGGAGCCCTGGCGGTGCAGTGGTTAAAGTGCCTGGCTGCTAACCAAAAGGTTGGCAGTTTGAACCCATCAGCCGCTCTGAGGGAGAAAGATGTGGTAATCTGCTCTGTAAACATTACAGCACTGGAAACCCTATGAGGCAGTTTTACTCTGTCCTATAGGGTACTTTTTGTCCTAATGGGTACTTTTGTCTTTTCTAGAATGTCATTAAATGGATTCATATAGTATACAACTTTTTCAGACAGGCTTCTTTCATTTAGCGATATGCATGTAAGACTCACTCATGTCTTTTGGTGGTTTATTGACACGTTTCTTTTTATCACTCAACAATATCCCACTGTATGGAGGTACTACAGTTTGGTTATTCCCTAATGTGTTGAAAGATATCTTGGTTGCTTCCAGTTTTTGGCAGTTATGAATAAAGCCACTATAAACATCTGTGCGCTGGCTTTTGTGTAGATGTAAGTTTTCAGATCAGGTGAATAAATACCTAGGAGAATGATTGCTGGATCATATGGAAGTGTGCATTTAGCTTTAGAAGAAACTGCCAAACTGTCTTCTAAAGTGGCCATACCATTTTGCATTTCCATCAGCAATGAATGAAAGTCCCTGCATCCTCACCAGAAATTGATGTAGTCAGATTTTTAAGAAAAGTTTAGCTCTCTAATAGGTGTGTAAGGAGCCCTGGTGGCACAACAGGTAAGTGCTCAGCTGCTAACTGAAAGGTTGATGGTTTGAACCCACCCAGAGTCTCTGGGAGAGAAAAGACCTGGCAATCGGTTCTGGTAAAGATTACAGCCTAGAAAACTCTATGGAATAGTTCTGTCACATGAAATCACTGTGAGTTGGAATGGAGTCGACAGCATCTAATAACAACAAATAGATAATGGTATTTCATTGTTTTAATTTGAAACTCCTTGATTACAAATGATATTTAGCATCTTTTCATGTGCTTATTTGCCATTTTTATATTTTCTTTGGTGAAGTGTCTATTCAGATTTTTTGCCCACTTTTAAATTGGGTTGTTTGTTTTCTTGTTGTTGAGTTTAAGAGCTCTTCGTATATTTTGGATACAAGACCTTTTTCAGATCTGTGTTTTGCTAATATTTTCTCCAAGACCGTGGCTTGTCTTTTCATTCTCTCAACAGTGTCTTTCACAGAGCAGAAATTTTACATTTTAATAAAGTCCACCTTACACATTTTTTCTTTTATGACTCTTGCTTTTGGTGTTGTATCAAAAATCTCATCACCAAACCCAAGGTCACATACTGCCATTTCAATTGGCATTCTGTCTAAACGTCTCACAGGTCATTAAATATGCTCTAATAATCTTTCAATTTAAAGACACCGTAGGAATTCATATACAAATGCATCATAATTAACTTTAGCATCTCTCTATAGTTGGAAATTATAAAATTTCCACTTTTTCACAATCACAAACAATCCTTATGAAAAAGTGAATTTGACGTTTTCAGGGTCTCCATTTAACTCTGTAGCTAAGGGATTAATAAATTAAAATGTATACAAATCAATAAGACTCTTAGTCAAATGACAAATGATCATATTGCTAGAAAATTTACATTTTCACTGAAAATTGGACCTATTACCCTTAAAAATATTTGACAATTTACTGAGAAGAAGACATTTCTCTTGTTAAAAGGGAAAAGTAACCTCTGACAACAGAGGTCAGAATATTGATTTCCTTTGTGGGTATTGACGTCATGAGGGAGTCTTTAGGAGCTAGGAGTGTTCTGTATCTTGAGTCCAGTGGTGATTAAATGGTTGTCTACATACATAAAATTAATAGACTTCTACACTTAAGATTTCTGCATTTTACTGTAAATAAAAAGAAAAAAGCACAATATTATTTGCTTTCGTTTTAATTTGTCTTTTAATGTATATGTTAGTTACTTTATTTTTTTCTTGTGATTAATAAGTTCATATTCTTAAATCAGATGTCCTTTTATTTTTCTTATTGGTTCACGAGAGACTTAGTCATTTACCTCATGTATTTTCCATTTATTGCAAATACTGTGCAAACTTCTAGCAGTAAAAAATTTGCAGAACTGGAAACACATGAGTGTCAGCAGGCTTTCCTCTGGCCAGAGGAACTTGAGCTCTTGCAGGACAGCACTTTAGACTCACTCGGGGGACGGTTCCCTGCTGTTGCATCATATGGCACTGATCCCTGGGTTGGCTTAGAGACAAGCATGTGAATATTTTTCATTCAGAAATAAAGTCATTGTCTCCCAGAAGGCTCTCAGGACTTGGTTAACTTCTCCTCTGAGCTGGCTTCATGTGGAAAATGCACCCACAAGCAGATAGCAGAAACAGCAGTAAAAATCACAGCTATTAGAAATCAATAAGTTAGTCAAAATGTGTCAAGTAACCTGGGTCTCATCCTGATTTACCCAATAATTAGCTATGTGACCATAGGCAAGTCTTTCAGACACTAAGATTCATCCTTCTCATCTATAAAATGTGGGGTTTTGACAAGTACAATTATGTATCAAATTTATGGATTGGTGACAGAAGACCAGAAAAATTTGTTGAAAAAACAACAGTGAGGCCTTACCTTGGGTTATTGAAGATAATGACCTGGCTGATAAGTGATTTCTTCCATGAGTACGGCAATAAGGAGTGGTATTACCTATGTAACATAGGTACCATTCCTGGATTAAATAATACCGAAGCTCTTCTCTGGGGGTATTGGTGGTTCAGTGGTAGAATGCTCGCCTTCCATGTGGGAGACTTAGGTTCAATTCTGGCCAATGGACCTCATGTGCAGCCACCACCCATCTGTCAGTGGAGGCTTGCATGTTGCTATGATGCTGAACAGGTATAAGCAGAGCTTCCAGACTAAGACGGACTGGGAAGAAAGGCCTGGTTATCTACTTCTGAAAATCAGCCAATGAAAACCCTACGGATCATAATGGTTCAGGCCACAGTGGGTCATGGGGATGGTGCAGGACCGGGCAGCGTTTTCTTCCATTGTGCTCAGAGTCGCCATGTATCAGAGGCGGACTCATCAGCAGCTAACAGCTAACAATAAGCTCTTCTCTAACTTGATTCCTCTATAATTGTTTGTAAAGGATCCAATCAGACACCAGAGAAGCTGGGATTCTATGAATTGTCACAGAAGTGTTCTTTTATGTCAGTCCTAGGAAAGGCAGAATAACATGGTGGTCAGAAGTCTGCATGTGGATACTGGGAACACCAGTTAATATCTGTGTCACACAAGGTGCAAGTCATTTAAGTTCTTTATTTCAATTTTCTATGTTTTAATTTTACCTATACTTTAATTTTCTATGTGTAAATGGAGTTTATTATGAATATTAAATTATCTGACACGGACACTTGTTTTGAATAGTGAGTACCAGATTGTAAGTAATCAATAAGCTAGCTGTTATTAATATTAAAATAAGGTGGGTGTGGCTGTCAGAAAATGTTAGGAAGGGACCAGAGTGTGGCTCTTGGTCTCTTGTACAAGTTCTGCCTAGAATTGCTTCCGAGCATAGGCATGTGGCAGGGCTGAACCTTTGGGAATACCTATGTTGTAGGTGATGGAAGGAAAAGAGTATTTCACAAACGGGGGGAAGTGAAGTCCTGGGATCCTGCCATAAACTGGAGGTGTGGAATGTCCTGAGGCTTTCCAGGGAATGGGAGACACATCTCAATGTTGACAGAGGTCAAAAGGCACTGGTGTCTAGTTCTGCAGTTAGTTCAGAGGTAAGAGTTGGCAAGTCGCTTTGATTATGCAATTTCTGTAGCTTGTTTTATTTTTAAATGGATTTTGAGAAATCCCAACGTCAAAAGTTAAAATGAAACTTTTGGCTATGTGAGTTCTGCAGTTTTTCTGTTCAGCTGCCCGGCTGTGTTCTTCAGGGAGGTGACCATTCTGCCTTTTCTCTTTATTTTTTCTTATCTTAAAAGCAGATTTGACAATCTGTCTACTGCTCAGTGGCTAGTGAAGGGGAACCTGAGATCAGAAACAACTGTCAGCTGAGGGCAGGAAATGGGTACCCTGCTGGGAAGCAGACCTTCTGGATTCTTACGTGGCCCTCAAGGAACATGATCAAATGGGTGAGCATCCTGGGAATCAGGATTTCTGCTTTCATTTTTCAGCTCTGTCTCAAATGTCTCCAAAGGTTGCAAAATTATGGAATGAATTGGAAAATACATTTGCATTCAATTTATTCAACTCTTTCCCTTTACAAATGAGAGAGAGAATTAGAGAGATGAAATGATTCGTCATAGGTTGTACAGCTACTCTATGACAAACTAGGACTGGCAAGTGGGTGTGTTGGGACAAATGCCACCATGCACTTTCAAGTTAGAGGACAATGATCCAGGCTGGAGACTACAAAGTCCCCAGGTCTGCCTATAACATCAGGATGCCTTAGGAGATTATTAATAATATGGAAGGAGTGTTAACATACTGACTTAGAAACTTTCAAGATGATGCCTCAGATTCTCAGTGTTTTTTGAGGTGCTCCAGGTGATTTTTAACTCCAGCCAATTTGGGAGCAATTAATCTAGCTTAAATGCCTCATTTAGAGATAGGTTACTGAGGCATGGGGTGGGAAAATAATTTGCCTAAGTTCACTTTGACAGTTTAATAAAGAATCAAAACCAGAACTCAGAGATGGAGTCACAATTCCCAATTATGCTTCAGGCCTTCTTGTTTAACCCCTGCTACCTAGTAGGATCTTCATTGTAACTGAGGTTCCAGAATCTCCACTGCTTTGTGTTCATGCTGCAGGGGCAAGATATTCTGGGCCCAGCTGGAATATAAATGGTTTCAAAGAGAATTTCTTGCTATGCCTTAACAAAGGGAGCAGGGACAGATACTACTTGGACTTGGGAACATGCAGCTTACCCCATCAAGTCCTTGTATCACTATTGCCCACTCAATGCCTAATATTGTCTTCTGAGACTTAATAAGCTATATGGTGTTGTCTATTCTTATCCATTCTCACTCCTCTTTAAAAAAATTTTGTTTTAGGTGAAAGTTTATAGTGCAAATTACTTTTTCATTCAAAAATTTATACACAATATTGTTCTGTGACTTTGGTTGCAGTCCCTACAATGTGTCAGCTCTCTCCCCCTTTCCCCTTCCACCCTGGGTTCTCCGTGTCCATTTGTCCAGTTTTCCTGTCCCTTCCTGCCATCTCATCTTTGCTCTTGGGCAAGCGTTGCCCATTTGGTCTCGTACACTTGATTGAACTAAGAAGCACGTTCCTCATGTGTGTGATTGTTCTATAGTCCTGTCTAACCTTTGGCTGAAAGGTGGACTTTGGGAGTGGCTTCACTTCTGAGTTAGCAGGGTGTCCAGGGGCCATAGTCTTGGGGGTTCCTCCAGGCTCTGTCAGACCAGTAAGTCTTGCGTGTGTGTGTGTGTGTGTGTGTGTGTGTATAAATTTGAATTTTGTTCTTCATTTTTCTCCTGCTGTGTCCAGGACTGTAGTGATTCCTCTCAGAGTGGTCAGTGGTGGTAGCCGGCACCATTTAGTTCTTGTCAACTTGAATTTTAGGATAAACTTCTGAATGGTGTCTGGGGATAAGGGCTTAATGTGAAGACACATCTGTGCTATTATGGGAACTGAGAAATTGTCTTGATGGCAGAGAGCTATTCAGTTGCTCCTGGAGTTTTGGGGGTGCTATTGTGATGTGGATAGAAGTCCCCTGGTGTGCTCTGCTGGCTATTTTGGGAGTGTCTGCCATTATTCTGGGTTCCTGGCTGGCTTCATAGTGTGGATTCTAGGCACTTCACTACCTGTTCTGTCCCTGCTGTGGACCAAGGTGATGTGCTCCAAGAGACTTGGTTACAAGTACTAGAGGTGAAATGGAGTTGGATTCCCTCACTTCCTAAACAAACATGCTATTATCTTAAAGTTACTGATGGAGCAACTGAGGATAAGGCAAAGAACTGATGTGCCCTAGGAGTCCCTGAGTTGTGCACATGGTTAATGTGCTTGGCTACTAACTGAAAGGTTGGCGATTCAAGTCCACTCAAAAGAAAGGCATGGTGATCTACTTCTGAAACATGAGCCACTGAAAACCCTGTGGAGCACAGTTTGATTCTGACACACCAAGAGTGTGCCATAAATCAGAGTCCACTTGACAGCTACTGGTTTTCTTTTTCTTTTTATTGTGCTTTAGGTGAAAATTTACAGCTCAAGTTAATTTCTCATACAAAAATTTATATGCATATTGTTTTGTGACATCAGTTGCAATCCCCGCAATGTGACAGCACACTTCCCCTTTCCACCCCGGGTTCCCTGTGTCCATTTAACCAGTTCCTGTCCTTCTTGCCTTCTCATCTTGCCTCTGGACAGGAGCCACCCATCTGGTCTCACGTATCTGATTGAACTAAGAAGCATACTCCTCACATGTATTATTTTTTGTTTTATAGTCCTGTCTAATCTTTGTCTGAAGAGTGGGCTTTGGGAATGGTTTCAGTTCTGGATTAATCGTGTGTCCGGGGGCCATAGTTTCGAGGATTCCTTTAGTCTCTGTCAGACCATTAAGTCTGGTCTTTTTACGTGAATTTAAGTTCAGCTCCACACTTCTTTCCCGCTCCATCTGGGACTCTCTGTTACGTTCCCTGTCAGGGCAGTCATTGGTGGTAGCTGGGCACTATCTAGTTCTGGTCTCAGGCTGATGGAGTCTCTGATTCATGTTGTCCTTTAGTCTCTTGGGCTAATATTTTTCTTGTGTCTTTTGTGTTGTTCATTCTCCTTTTCCAAGTGGGATGGGTCCAATTGATGCATCTTAGATGGCCGCTTTCAAGCTTTTAAGACCCCAGACGTCACTCACCAAAGTGGGATAGTGAACACTTTCTTAATAAACTATATTATGCCAACTGACCTAGATGCCCCCGGAAACTATGGTCTCTAGGCCCCAGCCCCAGCTACTGTATCCCTTAAACTGTTTGGATGTGTCCAGGAAACTTCTTAGCTTTTGCTTTGATCCAGTTGTGCTGACTTCCCCTGTATTGTGTGTTGTCCTCCCCTTCACCAAAGTTGATCCTTGTCTACTACTTAGTAAATTCCCCTCTTCCTCCCTCCCCACCCTCAAAACCATCAAAGAATACTTTTTTCTGTGTTTAAACCTTTTCTTGAGTTCTTATAATAGTGGTCTCATACAATATTTGTCCTTTTGTGACTGACTAATTTCACTCAGCATCATGCCCTCCAGATTCATCCATTTTGTGAAATGTTTTGCGAATCCATCATTGTTCTTTACCGTTGCGTGGTATTCCATTGTGTGTATGTACCATAATTTGTTTATCCATTTGTCTGTTGATGGGCACTTAGGTTGCTTCCATCTTTCTGCTATTGTGAACAGTGCTGCAATGAACATGGGTGTGCATATATCTGTTCACGTGACGGCTCTTATTTCTCTCGGGTATATTCCTAGGAGTGGGATTGCTGGATCATATGGTATTTCTATTTCTAGCTTTTTAAGGAAGTGCCAAATTGATTTCTGAAGTGGTTGCACCATTTTACATTCCCACCAGTAGTGCATAAGAATTCCAATCTCTCGGTAACCTCTCCAACATTTATTATTTTGTGTTTTTTGGATTAGTGCCAGCCTTGTTGGGGTGAGATTGTAAACTCATTGTAGTTCTGATATGCATTTCTCTAACAGCTAATGATAGTGAGCATTGCCTCATGTGTCTGTTAGCCGCCTGAGTGTCTTCTTTGGGGAAGTGTCTGTTCATATCCTTTGCCTATTTTTTAATTGGATTATTTGTCTTTTTGTTGTTGAGGTGTTACAGTATTCTGCAGATTTTAAAGATTAGACCCTTGTTGGATATGTCGTAGCCAATTTTTTCTCCCAGTCTGTAAATCCTCTTTTTACTCTTTTGGTGAAGTCTTTTGATGAGCATAAGTGTCTGATTTTTAGGAGTGCCCAGTTATCTAGTTTCTCTTCTGGTGTTTGTGCATTGTTAGTTATGGTTTGTAGCTACTGGTTTTTTTACGTGTCATAAAACAGCACCCAGGACTCCAACTGCCTAGGCCAGGTTCTTCCAAGTTCCCCGTGGTTGCAGATGTCATGATGGATTGCTATGGCACAGCTTAACACGCATTACCTCTTATCCAGCTTCCAATATTTTCCTCATGAATGGCAAAGTGGGGCGTTCTGCTCTATTCTTTCCTCACTGGGGCTATTGGAGTCTTTGTAATTGGGGATATTCTTGTCACTGTGGCAGGTAAGAGAGACATGGAGATTCTTGTACTAGCTCTTAAAGGCCACTGCTTAGAGTGGCATGTGTCACTTCCTGATCTCATTGATCAGAAGTTGAGTCATATGGATTATCTGTCTTCAACAAGGCTTTGAAATACAGTCTTACCATGCGTCATAAGGAGTAGAACTAGAAATATCAGTATTTATCGCTAATCACTACCACACCCTCCATGTTATCCTCCTCGGTTTAGTAACTGTTAAGCATTGCGAAGAGGACTGTGCTATGTGACATTCCTAGATTAGACACGGTCTCATATTTCAGATTCAAAATAGTCCGTGCTTTTTTTTTAAAAAAAAGCATTTTTTAATTTAACTTGATCCAGAATGGTGTGTCTAAATGGTTTTGTGATATTTAGTCCACTTCATAATATTCCAAATCATTCAAGTTTAATTAGTTGTCAATTGGCTTTTATCTCAATGTTAGGAAAAAGTACAAATGATTACTGCATCAAGTTATCTACATCAACTTGATAAACTGAGAACTATCATAAAGCCCTTAATGGACACAGGTATTAGTTGATCCTTAAAAGGATGTTTTTATTTCATTATTTATTAAGGTCACAATTAGGCTTATGAAGGCGAACAGCCTCTAAGTTAGCACCTGTTAAACACTGTTACAGTGTGAGCATGCATTAAATGTTCTACATGTTACATACAAAATCATCTACTATAAGCACTTGGCTGTTAACCAAAAAGTTGGCAGTTTGAACCCACCCAGCAGCTCCTCAGGAGAAAGACCTGGTGACCTGCTTTTGTGAAGATTACTGCCAGGAAAAGCCTATGGGGAAGTTCTCCTCTGTCACATAGGGTTGCTCTGAGTTGACGTTGACTTGATGGCACCTAACAACAACAACATTGAGACAGAGTGATCCATCCAATCTGATAATATCTAAGTCCCTGGGTGGTGCAAACAGTTAAGAGGTTGGCTGCTAACCAAGAGGTTGGAGGTTTGAGTCCACCCAGAAGCAACTTGGAACAAAGGCCTGATGATCTACTTCCAAAAAATCAGCCACTGTAAACCCTATGGAGAACAGTTCTACTTTGCCACCTGGTGGATGAGTTGGAATCAACTCTACGGCAACTGGTTTTTTTTTTTTTTTTTTTTAAATTATTATACTAAATAGCATTCTGAATCAAGCATGTTTTATTAACTTTATGTTAAAAATAACAACTTTTTTATTCTAAAATTTAAAAGATAATAATGCATAACATTAAGTCCATTGCAGAAACTTTAGGTTAGTGTAATAAGCATTCATGTATTTTATCACATGAACTAATTGAAAGATGTAAAACATCTCTTTCAAGGCATTCACCAACACTGGCATTTAGCAACACAATGCACCACAGTCTTAGTGCCTTCTCCCAAAGGCACCTCCCACGTTCTTGCAGGCAGCATGGGTGCCAGAGTCATTTCCACGCTAGGGTTTGTCAATAAGAAATTGTTGCTGCAATTTACAGCTACCAAGCAGTTCAGTTTTAGCTTTGTGGTTATTAATCCAGTTGCTTTTTCTATTGCAATCTCTGAGATGGCTCTAATCATACACAATCCAAGGAGAAGAGGCTTTCTTTGGTTATATGAGCTGCTATGATCCACGGGAATGCTGCGATTCTCCAGGAACCTGCCCTCAAAAATCAGGAGGCTTCCATTTCATTTGTGCACAGTACTGCATTTCTTTCACGTATCCAAAACATTTTGAGGACTTATAATATTTCTAAGAACGTCTTTTGAAATGTTTCTGAAGCCTGTACTTCAGCACACTTGGGCTCTGACTTTGGCATTTTCCCAACTCTGAATGTGACCCCTGAAGGACTTCCAGTGAGTTTCCAATGATTGCGTGCTCTTTGTAGAAGACATCAAAAATAGGTTAAAAATGTCTAAAGGAAAGGACAAAACTATCTGCACTTAGGGTTACCAGCTCGTCCTGGTTTGGCCTGAACTTCCCTGTTTCAGCACCAAAAGTCTAGGATCCCAGGAAACCCCTTGGTCCTGGGCAAGTTGAGATGGTTGGTCACCCTGTGTGTATTTTAAACATTAAGATTTAGCCTGCCTGATATTTTTGTTTATTTTGTCCCTTTTCTCTCTCTCTCTCTTTCCCCCTCCCCATATTTATGTACACGACTCACATATGATTATATTTACAATTTTTTCTCATTACATTGCTTGCTCATTCTCCCAAGTCACAAAATACTCTTCGATTACTTGAATTTTAAAAGCTTCATACTGATTCATTATATAAATATACTATAACTAAAGCATTTCTCTATAGTTGGTAGAGTTGGGCATATATATTAATTTTGTTTTATAATTTTAATAACATTGTGCTGAACAATCTTCACCAATGTCTGTATTTCTGTAGCTGTAGAATTAATACATCACAATGTATGACATGTTGTGGGTTTTAATATATATCGCCTCATTGCTTTCTAGAAAGTTTTTGTCCTGGAAGGCATTTATTATTTGTGATGGGCAGGATAATGGCCCCTCTCCCCCAAAGAGAAGCCCTGGTGGCACAGTGGTTAAGCATTTGGCTGCTAACCAAAAGACCAGCAGTTCAAATCCACCAGCTGCTTCTTGGAAATCCTATGGGACAGTTCTTCTCTGTCCTATAGGGTTGCTGTAAGTCAAAATCAACTCAACGGCAATGGGTTTCTCCCCCAAAGATGTTCACGTCCATTCTCAGGACCTGTGAATATGTGACCTTACATAGCAAAAGGATCTCTGCAGATGTGATCAAGGATACAGACTTTGAGATGAGATTATCCTGGATTATCCAGGTGGGCCCAATCTAATCATGAGTCCTTAAAAGTAGAGACCTTTGGAACTGCCTGGATAAGACAGACAAGAGAGAAAAAGAAGGAGGAGAGGTTCGAAGTGTGAATGGGACTTAACTCATCATTTCTGGTTTTGAAGATGGGGGAAGGGGACCCTGAGCCAAAGAATGTGGGTGGCCTTTAGAGGCTGGGAATGGCCCTCAGCCGACAGCCAGCAAGAAAATGAGAATCTCAGTCCTACAGCCACAAGGAACAAAATTCTGCTAAGAACCCTACTGAGCAAGGAAACAGTTGCTCCCCTAGAGCCTGCAGAAAGGAATGCAGTCCTGCCAACACCTTGATTTTGAGTGAAACCTGTGTTGGACTTCTAACTTACAGAACTGTGAGATGATAAATTTTTGTTGTTTAAGCTGCTAAATGTGTGGTGATTTATTATGGCAGCAGTAGGAAACTAGTAGAATAGTCTTAAAATGTGTATGCCAACTTGTTAATAAAATTATTATCTTATAAATAGGTAAAACTAACCTATGATGATAAGATTCAGACTAGTGATTCCTTTAGGGGGTATTAACTAGGAGGGGGATGAGGGAGACTTGGATTTGGAGATGTTCTGCAACTTGATCTGGGTGGTGGTTACATGAGGTGTGCATATGTAAAAATTGCCTTAAACACTTAAGATGTGTGAACTTTATAGTAGGGAAGTTATACTTCAATAAAAAAGTCAGTAAAAAGAAACCATTACAGCATTAGCTTGTTGACTTTTTTGTTGATTGGTACTTTATGTGCATGTTAAATAGTTTATGTTTTTATCTTGTGAATTATCTGATAGTCTCCTTAGCTTAGGGGTTCTATTATTTTTCTTATTCATTTATAAGATGTTTAAAAACTTCTACCACTTGTATATTCAATTTTTTGAAAACTTTGGCACTGCCTAACAATACAGAAGTTACAGAACTTGAAACATATCCCTGACCTCAGGATTTCCTCTGGCCAAAAGGAACTTGAGTCCTTCCAAGAAGGCAGCGTTTTTAAGCTCTTGGGACTGTCCCCTGCTAATTACATCATATAACGCTGATACGTACAGTTGAGCATCATTTAGGAATTGAACTTCTATAACCCCTCAGTCCACATGCAAGGCCACTGCCCCACAAAATAAGCCCAGGAATGTTTTTACATTCTTAAGTGATGTAACTTGATACAAAAGGTGCGTCTAGAGGCAAAAATTAGAAACAGTAGGAAAAGTGTATTATGAAGCAGTAAGGTGAGACAGTAAAATGCAGGAGATGAAGTGTCAAACATCTGGGCACAATCCTAATTTGCCCACTGTCTTAAGCTGGGTTCTCTAGAGAAGTAAAACTTAAAAAAAATATATATATAGAGAGAGATTTGTGTTAAAGAAATGACTTAATATTGTACAGGCTGAAAAGTGGGTCAGACTGGAGGCTTCTCCTGATTCATGTAGCCACAGGGGCTGGAGAACCCAAGATTGGCAGGTCAGACAGCAGCGCTCTTACTCAGAGGCTTTGAAGATCAATGAATCCCAAGATCAGCAGGCAAGATGGCAAGTAAGTTGCTAGCTCAAATCACAAGAACTGGAAGTCAGACAAACTGGAGCCAACTGTAGGGTCCAGTGGGAGCAAAAGCTTGCAAGCCTTACCAGAAAGTCCACTTATATACAATGCTGGCCACATCCCCGAGGAAACTCTCCTTCAACTGATTGGCTACTCACAGCAGATCCCATCATGGAGGTGATCACATTATATCAAATCTCATCATGGAAGTGAGCATATCATCATACGACTGCCAAACTACATCGTAACTGCCAAACCACTGAGAATCATGGCCCAGCCAAGCTGACACACATCCCTAATGATCACACCCACTGAGCAGCTATGAGACCTAACTGGAGAGTCTATCAGGTCCTCGTGCCTCATCTATCAAATGGGGGCGGAACAAGATCAGGGATGGCAAGTATGTTCCAATGCGAGTGTCATCCTAAGAGACATATTGTTATTGTTATTATTGTTAGCTTCCATCAAGTCAGCCCCCAACTCATGGTGAGCCCTTGCACAACAGAACAAAACACTGCCTGTTCCTGTGCCATCCTTATGACCAGTTATGGATTGGGCCATTGTGTGATCCATAGGGTCTTCATTGGCTGATTTTTGGAAGCAGATCACCTAGATCTTTAGGCTTTTCTTCCTAGTCTGCCTTAGTCTGGAAGATCTGCTGAAATCTGTTCCTAGAAGACTCCACTAATTGACAGGTGGTGGCTGTGCATGAGGTACCTTGGCCAGGAATCAAACCTGGGTCTCCTGCATGCAAGGAGATAATTTTGCCACTGAACCACCAATGCATTGGGCTATGAAAACTAGTAATGTGATTCTTGACTGATGTCTATCATGGGCAAAAGATTAGAGATAACCCACCTCTGTGGCATGTTGCCCATTTCAGCACCAAGAGATATCTATGTCCCCATCTATTTTAATCCTCCATGATTATCTTTTTGAAAAGGGTCCTGTCCAAGACCTGGACGTCTAGGGCTAAGAATCAGCAGAGAAGAGTTCTTTGCTGCTTAGCTCTAGGACAGGCAGGATAGTGGCTAACATAATGTACCCTAGAGGCACACTGCCAGGATTAGGATGCTTGCATACTTTGGATGTTATTTCAGCCCTCTATGCCTCAGTTTCCCTGCCAATAAAATAGGTGTAAATGAAATGAGCTGACACAGGAATAGCACATTGAACAGTAAGTTGTTAGCATGTGGTATTTAATAAGTTATCTTATGAATATTCATAACAAGGGGAGTGTAGTGATAGAGGATGCTAGGAAGGGACCCACGATGTGAACTCTGACCTCTGTCTTCATGCTTCCTGATGAAGACATGTAGCAGAGATGGACCTCCCAGTATGCTTGTGTTGTAGATGAGGAAATGAAATATCTCCGAGAAACTGGAGAGAATGAGGCCCCAGGATCCTTCCACAAACTAGAAGTGCAGGATGCTCTGGGCCCAGAAGGAATGGGAGATGGATCCCAGTAACAACAGACGTCAGTGGGCACCTTGTCCTAGTTCTACAGAGAGTTCAGAGTCAGCAAGCCACTTTGATTTTGCAATTTCCCTCCTTTGGTTTTGGTTTTACTCAGGATTGAGAAATGTTAGCGTGAAAAGTTAAATGAAGCTTTAGCCTTCCCAAGCTCTGCAGCTGTTCTGTCCAGCTGTCTGGCTGCATTCTTTGGAAAGGTGGTTATTCTGTCTTCTCTCTCTCTCTCCTCCTTGGTGGTTTCCCAATTAGTAGTGACTCCGAATAGATCAGATCGGACAACTCCCTTTTGGTTTAGGAGCCGGTGAATGTTGAGACTGTGGTCTAGACCACAGGTTAGTGGGCAGGAATCAATTAGGGGTGGGAAGGAAGTGATTCTCCTGCCATGGAGGCTGTTCTCTGTCTTCTTATGTGGTTCCTAAGTAATGTAGCAGGGTCAGGTTGGAGAACATCTGGGAATCACAAGTCCCAGCTACATTTTATAGCTTTGTCTTAGATTTATCCAGAGATCACAAAAATCAGGATAGTGATAGAAGGAAGTAAATTTGGAGCTCAGGGTAGGCATGCCTCGAAATAACAGTGGTAATGTTTGGGGAGCTTGTTCTAGGACCTGGGTCACACTGTCTTCTGCCCTGACACTCTGTCATCCCAACTAAATATTTTCACTAAGCTCCAGTTTACCTCGTTTTTCCTACAGATTGCCCCGTCCCTACCTATTACTTCTTGCTGGGTTCATTGCAGAGGCCTGATCTCTGGCTCTCCCGTCCACATCTTGTCCTTCCTCAGCTACCAGCTTTCTCTTCCTCAAACACACCACTGCTCATGGCACTTCCCTTCCCTGCTGGTTTAATACTTTCACCTTCAGAATTGAACCCAGACTGTCCATCTTGACATTCAAGGCCCTTTACAAGGTGGATCTAAATTGTTGTTGTTGTTGTTAGGTGCCCGTGAGTCCATTCCGACTCAGTGACACCACAGGACAGAGTAAAACTGCCCCATAGGGTTTCCAAGGAGCAGCTGGTGAATTTAAAGTGCTGACCTTTTGGTTAACAGCCGAGTTCTTAACCACGATGCCAGCAGGGCTCCGGATGCAAATTAGCATTCTAAAATGTCTAAGCTTTTCTCCTATTCTTGGACCAATTCCAACCAGATGAGATTTCGGCTTCTTTCCTGTTCTCCTGTCTGTCCTGAACCAACTGAGGCTCTTCTCTTATCTCACCCTCATCTTTTAAGACAGGTTCTGCTACAACTCTTATTCACTGAAAACTTCTAATCTGAATATTAAGTCTGTGATCTCCTATTCTTCCTCTGAGGTTCCAGTTCACCTAAGATGAGTATTTCTATGGGGTTGAGGATAGATTGGATGAGGAATGACTAAGGTAAGGAGAACATTTTGGAGGCTGTTGTAACAGATGAGGAGAGAGACCTTCATTAGGCAGAAGGGAGGGGGAGTGAGGAGGTGAGGAAAAGAGTGGCGACGGGCTGGTGCTGTCCTTGGTCCCAGGAAGCTGATGCTGAACACTAGAATCACAGTGCTGGAACTGCCTAGTCTGACCTGACACTTTCTCCTTGAACCTACATGGAGACCAGCCAAGGCAAAGTCCAGTCACCTGAAGCACTGAACCCACTTCCTAAAACCATGCCCCCACTCCCACTGCATCTCACACACCCAGCTTCAGGAAACTCCAAAAACAAAACAGTGCTGCCTAATTTTACAAACAAAATGCATTCTTCTGGAAAATCCCAGAGTCAGACAATAACATTCCTTTCAACAAGACATTACAAATCATACTTTTGATTCAGAAAAGCACTGTCCTTCATAAATGTGTGCTTTTTTCCTTTTCTTTTCTTTTTCTTTCATGTCAATGATCCATAAAGGACCCTCACAACATTCTTTGGGAGTAGGGAGGAGAGGAATAGCGTTGCACACATTTCTGATGGTTGGAATCGGGGCTCACAGAGCTACACAGTCAGCCAAGGCTTTGAAAATTCATCAATATTCATGGCATATAGAGTTAAAACAATAATAAATGCAGATGAACATTTGTTAAAATATTATGTTCAGATAATTAGACAAACATGCTTTTGGATATTATAATAATAGAAATTTAGGACGTTTGTGGGGAAGGTTGGGGAAAATAAGTAGGATTATCCTCAGGTTTTGACTGTCTCCCAGTCCCATTGTGAAGGTTCAAAGCTTCTGCGTTTGGGAATTTTGGTCCAGGCGTTTCATAGCATCCTGGACCCACTTCTTTTTGGGGTCAACACAGATGTCCTTGTACAGTTTAGTCTTGAAGCTGTGGAGGACAGTGCATACACAGTTAGACGAAGCGCCTTAAGGCTTCTACCCAGGAACATGGCTCAATAGACCCTACACGCGACTAGCCCTTCCTCCTTGTGTGATGGGACTGGCATCAGGACAGGAGGAAGGGGAAGGATGGAAGGAATGGGCCTCAGGAGGAAGATCTGCTCTTGCCGTCCCATGTGAAGCCCTCCTTGTTCCTGGCTTGGGGAAGTGGGACAATCTGACCAAGCTCCTGGAGGCAGAGCCTGGAATGGAAAGGCACGTTCCATCCCTGGGCTCAGTGTTCCCATTGAGTTAAAGAGGCATTTGAGTAGATGTTCTCTGTGAGCCTGGACTCAGTCGATATAAACCCTGCCCCATTTCCTGGGGTAGAACTTCTGGCTGAGGGGGCTGGGCATAGTCCACTCACATCACAGCTTCCTGGGGACACTGGCTACTGATGATCCTGATGTAGCTCGCCAGCTTCTAGGTGGGGGTCTTTTTACTGACCATCTTAAGGCAGCAGACAAGGTGAGATGGAAACTGAGTCTAGGGGAAAACGCAAACATATGAATGCTAATATATTTCTAAATATGACTGTGTGAAAGAAGGAAGGGCAGCAGGAGAAGACAAGGGCAACCTAATAAGGTAGAGTTAGAACTTTCTTCCTCCCAATTCCAGTGCCTTAGTCAAGTCCCAGAGCTGGAAAACTCTGACTCTGCTGCCTCCACTGTGTGATGGACCCATTCTCATTGGCTGGCTATAGAGAAAGCATGATCAACTTGCCAAATCTTGGCAATGTCGCAAGGAAGGTCTGTTAAGCCCAAACTTTTAAGGTTTAGAGGATGAACTCTGGGACCTAATATCCAGAGGATACAGAGTCAACCTCTGTCATGTGGTGAGATTCCTTTGGGACCCCATTCCTTTCCCCCAACTACATTCTCTGGAATCTCCCCCAGAGCATAGTTGACATTTTGAGATTCCACACAACAGTTTTCTTCCTTCTACCACTGACTGAGAGAGATTCCTTTCCCCTGTGTGCCTCATTCCCAGACATGGCATCTTGGGCACCTAAAGCTGGTGTCAGGAAGCAAGCCCAGGGACAGGTCTCGGTGGCCTGGACCTCCAGTCCTGGCTCTGCCACCCATGGCTGTGAGAATGTGGGCACTTCTCAGTACCTCTTGAGACATATTTTCCCGTTTTTAAAATGCAAGGTTTTCAACAAGACTCTGAGAACTCTATTGATCTGATAGTGCCGGGAGTGGTTAGCATTGCCTTAGGGAAGGAGGGGCCTTACCTGGCAGAACAAGCACCTGAGGGCTGGAGGTAGCCACTGTGAGAAGCAAGCAGTGAAGTGTTACCCAAGCCTTCATGTTGGAGGATGAGGAGCTGAGGTTAAGCATCAGAGTTGGAAGCTTCTGGGCTTGTCTCAGCCTCTCTGATCCCCTGGCTGTCCTTCCTGCCTTTTTAAAGAGTTGTGATATATTATTTAATAGGAGGTGGAGAGTTAGAGATATGTGAAGCAGGGTCATGGTCAAGGAATTGTGACATGAGATCTGAAAACTGTTGAATAGGCCCTGGGCTTTGTGGAAATTTCTAGGAAATAAGAAAGGGAAAGAGTGAACTGTGTTTGGGCACTTTTTCCATCCATTGTTGAGAGTACCGGGGTTGGAATAGGAAGGGGAGGTGCAGTTAAGCCAAACTAAGAACAGGAAATGATCTGAGTTGGATCATTCTACGGTCTCTACTTCCTCTCTGCCCTGAGAAGACTTCTGTGGAAAGGAAGGAAGAAAGGGAACTGAGCTCAGAAGAGGGAGGAGAGGATCTCAGATTTCCCCCTGTGCCAACATTCTGGCAGCATTCTCAGGCTGATAAGCTCAACACTGTGGCTGAAATTCCAACCAGAGGCTGGAAAACATCTACATCCCTAAATCTTGCTAATTTATTCAGAACCCAGAGTGATACTAAATTAGAACTCTGGCTGGATGAAGGACTCTGGGGATCAGTATGGTTATGATGCTCCTGGATCTTAATGTCTGAGGATGTCAAAGCTGGGTGGCATCTGAAGATCTTGGAAGGCTATGGTTTTCAAGCCTCAGTTTCTCTGTCAAAGTCTTTTCCCAAGTGAAATCATAGAGGGAATCTCAATATATCAAACGATCAAGTGGACCCATCTGTGTGATATAGAGGCTGAAGGCTCCCACTCCTCACACCCTCACACCCAGGGCTCCAAGAAACATAGTGTGAGACTCACTGATCCAGTAAATCCCTCTCCTGCAGCACACACATCAAGACAAAGTATCTGATTACTACATTAAAGGAAAAATGTGAATACAGAGGAGTCCCTGCATCGTGCAAAAGGTTAATGTGCTCCACTGCTAACTGAAAGGTTGGAGGTTCAAGTGTACCCAGAGGCACCTCGGAAGAAAGGCCCGGTGATCTACTTCCCCAAAATCAGCCATTGAGAACCCTACAGAGTGCAGTTCTATTCTGACACACATGGGACCACCATGCATCAGAGTCGACTAGACGGCACCTGGTTGGTTAGTGAACACTGAGCCCAGCTGCGATTTCTATTTTCTGAGGACGAGCTCCCTCCATTGGAGGCTTGGTGCAGAGGTGGGGAATTCTGTGGTGTCAGGCATTAGAGAAAAATCTTGCATCACATGCAGGCTTGGAAGCATTTCGACCATCCTTGCATCCTTTGCTCCTCCCTGCTTTCTGATCCTCACCATTTGTTCCTTGAGTGCTTGTCTTTTTTCCTCCACTATTTGAAGTTCCAGAAATTGTTTAAGTTTGTCTTCAGCCCTTCCTCCTCCATGCAGACTCCCCTTGCCTGCTCACACTAGACAACAGCCCTCAAATCACTTGCGTTGCAGGTTTCATTTATTTCAAGGTAAATTTCCCAGGGTAGGGCTCTATCCTCTTTGCTAATCAATAGGGAAGGTTAGCCTCTGGCCCAGCAGATGTTTTCTTTGAAAACCTGTGAATAACACATGGGAGTGGAGGAAGGCACAGGGGTCCTGCCCAGAGGGGACCCATCACCTCTTCTGGATGTTGGAACAATAAATAGACCAAGTCTTATGGCCTTTAATTGTTATAGCTCCTTTCCTCTAGGAAGTTCTTCAAGGTGAAGCCTCAAATGTCCTGTTCTGGGGAAAATGCCCGTGTGTGTTTCCTAGACCAGAGCCCTCTACTCATTAACCACAAGGAGTAGGAGAAGATGAGAAATGAGAATCTGTGCCTCAGTTTCCACTTCTAGAAGCAGTAGGATCATACAAGGTGCAAGGGTTAAATGGATTGACACATGAAAAGTATTCCTAACAGCGACTAGCACATAGTAAGTTCTCAGTAAATTTAAGTCATTCCTTTTAGGGACATTGGAAGAAGTACAGCCAGGAGATGCTAGGAAGGGACTCAAAATGTGAGATGATGGAATTCTCACAATTTCTCCTCAAACTGACTCATGTTTCCAGATGGAAACCTGTTGCAGTGGGGTTAGTTGTCCAAGAATGCCTGTACTATGGAAAAGGAACTACAGGACTACCAGATAGAGGTCCCAGGGGCCTTGCCAAGGGCCATGTGTTTGGAGTGCTCCGGGATGCAGAGGGATCTGGCTGATGTGTGGTCCAAGGAAGACAGCCTCTGAGTGAGACCAATGTTACAAGCAGACAAGTGTTCAGCGATCCCACATAGGTGGCCAGTCAGTCATTTTCATTTTGCAGTTTCCCTCCCCATGCATCAGCTTTACACTGGACCTGGGTAGTGCAAACGGTTTGTGCTCAGCTGCTAACCTAAAGATTGGCGGTTCAAACCCACCCAATCACACCATGAAAGAAAGTCCTGGCAATCTAATTCCATGAAGATTACAGTCAAGAAAACCCTTTGGGGCTCAGTTCTACTCTGTGACACATGAGGCTGCCATGAGTCAAAATCAGTCAGAAGTTCTGGTGAAATTTTATTGCAAAACACGAAATCAAAATCTTACCCCATTCCAGGAGGTCTCCAGGGTCTCCAGGCTGACTCTGGCTTCTTTCTGTGTTTCCCTCTTTCTTGGTGACTTTCCAGTCAGTGGTCATCTAAAGCTGAGTCAACAAACACTCAGTATCTGCTGCTGGTGAGTGGGAAGGCTGTGACTGGGAATAACTCTGGTGGTGGGCAAGGTCTGAGTCCCCTGTGGTGAAAACAGATTTCCTGGCTTCTTCTGTGTCCCTTAAGAAATATAGGATGATCAGGTGGAATTATAGCCTGGGAATCAGGACTCCCAGCTTCACCTTATGGCTCTGTCTCAAATTTCCTCCAAGACCTCAAAAATCATTAAAAAAAAAAAAAAAAAAATTTCAACAGGACCTTAAAACTCATTTCACTCCACCTTCTCGTTTTTCGGATAAGAAAACTGAGGACCAAGGACCAGAAACAAAATTCTCAAGGCCACAAAGGGTATTAAAGCTTTGTGTGTCCCAGTGACCATGTCCCCTGACCCCGTCCCATGAGCCTTCTACTATGCTGAGCTCTCTTGTGCCTGGGCCTCAGTGCTCCCTTCTAAAAAATGGAGGCAGCTAGGATTTGTCGTGGAGTCCCTGGGTGATGACAATGGTTAAGTGCTGGAGTACTAACCAAAAGGTTGGTGGTTCGAACCCACCCAGAGGCACCTCAGAAGAAAGGTCTGGCAATCTGTTTCTGAAAGGTCACAGCCTTGAAAACCCTATGGAGTGCAGCTTTACACTGCACAACATGGGGTTGTCACGAGTCAGAATCGATTGGATGGCAACTAACAACAACAACAGGGTTTGCCACCAGCTTTTCTAAAAGTTGCTTTGAACTTCTCAGAAGAAACACTCTACAAAACTCATTTGCACATTGTTGTTGCTGGGTGCCCTTGAGTCGGTTCCGACTCATAGCAATGCTGTAGGACAGAGTAGAAAGAAGTTTTCTCTCCCTTGGAGCCACCAGTGAGTTCAAACCACTGACTTTTGGTTAGCACCTGAGCGTTTAACCATTGAGCCACCAGGGCTCCTTAGCACATAGTAGATGCCCAGTAATTAACAGGGTACTTTTGGTGAATTTGTTCTCTATGCCAGTGACTGTAGTGACTACAGTGTTTATATGCGTTATCTAATTTAATCTTCCCAACAAATCTATTCTTTTTTTTTTTATATTGTACTTTAGGTGAAGGTTTACAGAACAAATGGTTTCTCATTAAACAGTTACTACCATATTGTTTTATGACAATGGTTAACAACCCCACGACATGTCAACGCTGTCCCTTCTCAACCTTGGGTTCCCTATTACCAGCTTTCCTGTCCCCTCCTGTCGTCTAGTCCTTGTCCTTGGACTGTTGTGCCCTGTTAGTCTCATTTTATTTTATGGGGCTGCCTAATCTTTGGCTGAACGGTGAACCTCAGGAGTGACTTCATTACTGAGCTAAAAGGGTGTCTGGGGGCCATACTCTGGGAGTTTCTCCAGTCTCTGTCAGGCCAGTAAGTCTGGTCTTTTTTTTTTGTGAGTTAGAATTTTGTTCTACATTATTCTCCAGCTATGTCTGGGACCCTCTGTTGTCATCCCTGTCAGAGCAGTCAGTGGTGGTAGCCGGGCACCATCTAGTTGTACTGGACTCAGTTTGGTGGAGGCCGTGGTAGTTGTGGTCCATTAGTCCTTTGGACTAATCTTTCCCTTGTATCTTGTTTTCTTCATTCTCCCTTGCTCCAGAAGGGATGAGAGCAGTGGAGTATCTTAGATGGCTGCTCACAGGCTTTTAACACCCCACACGCTACTCACCAAGGTAGAATGTAGAACATTTTCTTTATAAACTGTGTTATGCCAATTGAGCTAGATGTTCCCTGAGACCATGGTCCCCACAGCCCTCCGCCCAGTGATTCAGTCCCTCAGAGAGTTTAGATGTGTCTATGGGGCTTCCATGACCTTTCCTTGTACAAGTTGTGCGGGCTTGCCCAGTATTGTGTACTGTCTCATCCTTCACCAAAGTTACCACTTATCTATTGTCTATGTAGTATCCAACCCACTCCTTCCATCTCTCATAACCAACAAAGATTGTTGCTTTTTGTGTGTAAACTTTTTCATGAGTTTTTACAGTAGTGGTCTCATACAATATTTGTCCTTTTGGGATTGACTTATTTCACTCAGCATAATGTCCTCCCAACAAATCTCTGAGGTGAGCACTTTTATGATGCTCATTATAAAGATAAAAGTTCAGAGGCTTAGATAAGCTAAGTACCTTCCTCATATAGGAAGCCTGTAGGAAGTGAAAAAGCTTGTAAAAGTGAAAGTTGCCTCCCCATGCTGACACTCCATTTAACTATGGTGAACACACAACAACGGGTCTTTGTTTACAATGAGCTTCATCCATTATATCACATAATCCTCTGGCAGCTGTCTTTATCCCCACACTACCTGTGAGATTAAGTGAACACACAGCCAGTCCAGGGCAAACCAGGGCTGAAGCCAAGTGCAGGAGGTAGACTAGGGCCCTCTAGCTGCACCCTACCCTGACTCATTGAACTAGGATTTTTGCAGAAGATGCCTTAGAATCTGTGCTTTATGATGTGTCCCTGATAATTGCAAGGCACAGCCAATTAGAAGTCATATATCTAGTTCAAGAACCTATTTTATAGTTGGGTAAACTAAATCCCAGTGAGAAAATGTGACTTTCCGAAAGTTACCTGGCAAGTTAGTTGCAGCAAAGCCAAGACTCAGAGACCATACCTCAGGCCCAAGCCCTGCACTCTTGTAGACCTTGCTATGGTCTTCTGCCTCGAGCCCCATCCACTCTTCTGGACCAAGGCAATCACTCCCCCAGCTCTGGCCATCTTGGTGGCCAACATGTCTTCACTTAGTTCTTCTCTGGGAATTTCCCTTGGCTGAAAAGAACTGTCTTCCTCAAGGTCACACCCTTTTTCTGGGGACAGTCCACAACAAATGATCGACTGAAGAAGGGGTATAAAGGCCAAATCCCCTTCTCCTAATTTAGGATAATTATAAAGGGACATCATAGCTCTAGAGCACAACATGGGGTTGGTCTGAAGGCATACTGAGACAACACTTTCAAACTAAAAGACAAATAATTGTATCTTGCACCTCTCATCACTAAGAAGAAGTCACAGAGTGTGGTAGGCAGCTCATCTATACTTGGGAAGACACAAAAGGCTGCCAGTTGGAGTGGGATGGTAAGGAGGTCCAGGCTGTAGTGCAAGTGGTCCTGCAGCTTGGGCTATACCATTAGGTAGACTTTATGGTAACAGAGTTAACTGTGATGGGAAAGGTAGCCCTGTGTCCTGTGGAGTTTATGGCTTGGTAGAAGAATCACAACATAGATCCCTGGGGTTCTAGAGCAAGGTCATGCCAACTGAAGGGGAGAATTTACATCTTTAGGAAAACAGTTCCTGGCATTCTACTGGTCCCTGGGAAGGACAGAGAGCCTGGCATGGGGAATTAAGTGACCTTGCAGCTAAAATTGCCCATTATGAGCAATGTGCTTCAGGCTTACCAAGTCAATGCCAGGTAGGCCCAGCAGCAATCTGTCATAAGTTTGAAGTGGTACATCTAGGATTGGACACAAGCTGGGCCATGGGTACTTGTAAGCTGTACAAGCAGGTGGCTTAGCCCCCATGTTATCCACACTGCTGTCCCAGTACCTCCTCCTCAGTTCACACCCTGGAGGGGTCACTTATGACCAGCTAGCAGAAAAGGGAAAAAGCCAAAATTGGTTCACAGGGGGCTTAGTTCAATCTGTGGGTGCAAACCAAAAGTGGGTTGTGGTTGCTTAGGGGTGGCCATGGAAGACAGAAGAGGAAATTCTACCAATGGGCAGGGACAGTGTTCTCAGTCATCTACTTTCTATACAGGTGACCTAAAGTTACAATACATATAGATTCATGGACAGGGGCAAATGGCCTGGACGGTTGGTTAGGGGCCTGGAAGAAGAAAGGTAGAAAATTTGGGGAAAAGGAAGTCTGGAGAAGAGGCATGTGGATGGACCTATGATGTAGAACACAACATGTGGATATTTATTTTACTGTTAATGCCCACCAGAGAATTTGGATGACAGGAGAAGAACTGAGTGACCAAGTAGACAGAATGACTCAGCAAGGTGACATCAGCCATTTCTGACATTAACACTGCAATGCTGGAATAGTGGACATATGAACAGAGTAGCTGTAGTAACAGGGGCTTCGGCCACACTGGGCCCCACAGCATGGGATCCTACTCACAAAGGCTAATCTAGCTGAATGTCCAACTTGCTAGCAATAGAGACCAATGTTGAGCCTCTGATATGGCATCATCTGTTAAGGAGACTAACCAGTTATCATGGTAAGTTGATTATATTGCACCTCTTGTACCTTGGATAGGGAAGTGACGCATCTTAACTGAAATAGATACATTTTCCAGGTTTGGGTTTGCCATTTCTGCCCATAGTGCCTCAACCACTTCCGCTATCTAAAGGCGTTCAGAGTGTTTGTCCATAGGTTTTGTGAACACACATTATATCACGATGAATCAAGAGACATACTTTAGAGCAAATGAGGTATGGTACTGGGCACATGAACATGGGATCACTCCTCGTATCATGAAACTGCACCATCCAGAAATTTCCGGCCTGATGGAGTAATGGAATGGCCTATTGATGGTCCAGCTGAGGTGCGAGCTTGGAGAGAATACCTTGTAAGGAATCACTCTCCAAGGTTCAGTATAGACCCTAAATCCTCAGTGGTAAAATACGTGGATTCAGGTAACAAGACGTGGAAATAGGAGTGACCTAGCTTATCCAGTGTATGGATCAATTAAACCTCCCCTTTTCTGACACCAACCATGAGGATATAACAAATTTCCACTTTTCACTTTTGTACCGACACCAGCTGCACAAACAGTACCTCTTCGTTTCATCCTAATCACCTGGAGGTAGGTCAGACCTCACAAGTTAGAGGACATAGTCTTCCATGCTGCCAAGTAAGCCCAAGACTTCAGACCCCAGCCACAAGCTTGAGGGTCCCCAAGGCTCCCCTCAAATTCAGAAGTTCCCTCTACTCCCTCAGGATACCAGATGCAAGCTCAGGGGTTCCCAGCCCCCTCACTTCTGATCTACTGGTTCCAATTACTTCCTCAGGTTCAATAATTCCCTGGAATAACTTATAGAACTCATGGAAAGCACTATACATACAATTACAGCTTTCTTATAAACAACGCAAATCAGGATCAGTATAAAGAAGAGACGCATAGGGTGAAGTCTGGAAGGGTTACTAACATGAAGCTTCCTGGCCCTAAAGAGGACTCGTCACCTTTCTGAGACCAGATGTGTTTTATCAACCTGGAAGCTCATGGAGCTTCCATGTCCAGAGCTTTTATAGGAAGTCTCATTATGTAATGCAAACTCCAGCCCCTTTTCCCATTGGTCAGTCAATATCAAGAGGTGATCATGAGGTATCATGCTGTGGGTCTTTCTAGCCTTGCTAGCCCCCGCCCCAGTGTCACCTCATCACTTCACCGGTATAACCTGTTTGTTAGGTATGCTCCAGAGTCTTTATTGAAGACACCTAAATTTCAAGGACTTTTCTAGAGATTCTATCTCAGGAATTGAGAAAAAAGACAAAATGTTATGAGAATCACCCGGGGATCTGTAGGAATCACCCGGGGATCTTGTTAAAATGTAGATTCTGAAACATGGTGCCCTAGACAGATGCACGACACCTTCCCTCTGCTGCAAAACTTGAAAAACTAAGTAAAACAGATACAAATGTCAATCCTGGAACCCTAAGCATCAAATGAAGGAACAAAGAACTAGATCAAACATCGAATGGAAGAAGAAACTGATGGAAAACAGAGAATGAGGAAAGATGTGAAGTGGAGGTCCCCTGCCAACTAACACGGCACAACACGGTCATCTTGAAACACAGCCAGTGACAACCCCTGACAGCGAGCACAGGAAGGCAACTTCACAGAGCTCCCAACAGAAGACGGGGCACACAGTAACCAGAGAAACATGCTTTTCCGCCCCTTACCCTTCTGGTGAGTAGTAGCAAGAACCCCACCCCGCATCTCAGCAGCCCCCACTGCCAGGATCCACAATACAACCCCCCGGCATGCCCCACCTCCTCCTGCTGTGCAGCTTTTTTTTTTTTCTCTTTCTTCCTCCCACTTAGCGCCATATACCACCACCCTCTCTTCCCGCCGGCCCCAGTTGCGCCACCACGGCTAAAGAACCACCAGCTTGCCATTGCCGCGGGTCCGCCCCACCCCCACCTGCTGGTTCCCACCATGCTACCTTTTTTTTTCTGTCTCCCTCCCACCTAGCCTCATACACCACCTCCCCTCCCTTCCCACCAGCCCCCAGCTGCACCCCACCCCCACAAACTAGCCCCCACTGTGCCGCCATATTTTTTTCTCATTCTTCCTTTTCTTTCTCCCTCCCACCTAGCCCCATAGACCACCTCATCCCCCTTCCTGCCAGCCCCCGATGCGAAGCCACGGCTAGAGAGCCACCAGCCTACTGCTACTCCTGGTTCGCGCTGACCCCACCAGCTGGCTCCTGCAGCACCATCATTTTTTTTCTTTTTCTTTCTTTTCTTTCTCCCTCCCACCTAGCCCAGTAAAAACCTTCCTACCCTTCCCACCGGCCCCTGGGTCTTCCCTGCTCCCACTTGCTGGCCCAAACTGTGCTGCAATTTTTTTCTCTTTCTTCCTTTTCTTTTTCCCTTCCAACTGGCCCCATACACCAGCTTCCCTCCTTTCCTGCTAGCCCCTGCCATGTTGCCATGGCTAGAGAGCCACTGGCCTGCAGCTGCCCCAGACCCACCCTGCCCCCATCCACAGGCTCCCACTGTGTCGCCATTTTTTTCTTTCTTTTCTTTCTCCCTCCCACCTAGCCTGATACACCACCTCCCCTCCCTTCCCACTGGTCCCCAGGTCTGCCCTGCTCCCACTTACTGGCCACCACTATGCTGCCATTTTTTTCTTTTTCTTTCCTTTCTCCCTCCATGTAGCCCCATATGCTACCTCCTCCCCATCCTGCTGGCCCCTGCCACATTGCTGTGGCAAGAGTGCCCCCAGCACTTAGGCCCACCACCTCACTAGACCTGCAAAGACCCTTCCTCCCACTAGACCAGCTGCTGAACTGTGGGAAGTGAGCCCATACCACTCTCCATCCAACACTCAACAACAGGGCTCCAAAATATGTAAAACAAACTCTAATGTCACTGAAAAGGGAAGTATATAGTTTCACAATAATAGTGGGAAACTTCAAAACACCACTCTCAATAAAGGACAGAACATCTGGAAAGAAACTCAACAGAGATACAGAAGATCTAAAGGCCACAATCAACCAACTTGCCCTCATAGACATATATAGAACACTACCCAACAGCAGCAAAGTACACATTCTTTTCCAATGCACATGGAACATTCTCCAGAATAGACCACATTTTAGGCCACAAAGCAACCCTCAATAAAATCCAAAACATTGAAATAATACAAAGCATTCTTTCTGATAATAACACCATAAAAGTAGAAATCAATAACAGGAAGAACAAGGAAAAAAATCAAATATATGGAAACTGAATATTGTCTTGCTTAAAAACAACTAGATAATAGAAGAAATCAAAGAGGGGATAAAAAAATTCCTAGAATCAAATAAGAATGAAAACACATCATACTAAAACTTATGGAACACAGCAAAGGCGGTGCTCAGAGGTCAATTTATAGCAATAAACACACACATTAAAAAATAAGAATAGGTCAAAATCAAAACATAAGCACTATAACGCCAACAAATAGAAAGTGAACAGCAAAAGAAGAAAGGAAATAATAAAGATTAGAGCAGAAATAAATGAAAGAGAACAGAAAAACAATAGAAAGAATCAACAAGACCAAAAGTTAGTTCTTTGAAAAGGTCAACAAAATCGACAAACTATTGGCCAGACTGACAAAAGAAAAACAGGAGAGGAAGCAAATCAGCCAAATAAGAAATGAGTTGGGGGATATCACAACAGACCCAACTGAAATAAAAAGTATCATAACAGAATACTATGAAAAATTGTGCTCCAACAAATTTGAGAACCTACAGGAAATGGACAAATTTCTAGACACACACTACATAACTAAACTAACACAAACTGAGATGGAAATTCTAAACAGACCCATAACAAGAGAAGAGATAGAAGAGGTATGAGTTGGAATCGACTTGACAGCAACGGTTTTTTCTTTTTTTTTTTTAATATGGCGCTATGGTTAGGTGTTTGGTTGCTAACCAAAAGGTCAGCAGTTTGAATCCACCAACCACTCTTTGGAAACCCTATGGGTCAGTTCTACTCTGTCGTATAGGGTCCCTATGAGTCGGAATTGACTTGATGGCAACGGGTTTGTTTTTTTTTTTTTTTTGGTTTTTCAAAACCAAGAGCCAACATCATTCTCAATACTCACAGATAAGAAGGCTCAACACTGTGAAAATGTCAATTCTACCCAAAGTGATCTACAAATATAATGCAATCCCGATCCATATACCAATAGCATTCTTTAGCGAGATGGAAAAACTAATCATCAACTCCATATGGAAAGGAAAGAGACCCTGGATAAGCAAAGCATTATTACTGAAGAAAAATAACAAAGTAGGAGGCTTCACACTACCTAATCTCAGAACCTACTATACAGCCATGGTAGTCAAAACAGCCTGGTACTTATACAATGACAGATACATAAACCAATGGGACATAATTGAGAACTCAGACATAAATGCATCCACCCATGGTAAGCTGATCTTTGAAAAAGGATCAAAGTCCATTAAATGGGGAAAAGACATTCTTTTTAACAAATGGTGCTGGGAAAATTGGATGTCCATCTGTAAAAAATGAAACAGGACCCATACCTCACACCATACACAAAAACCAACTCAAAGACCTAAATATAAAACCTAAAATGATAAAGATCATGGAATCAAAAATAGAGTCAATGCTCGGGGCCCTAATACATGGCATAAGTAGAATACAAACTATAACTAACAATGTACAAACACCAGAAGATCAGCTAGATAACTGAGATCTCCTAAAAATTTAAACTTATGCTCATCAAGAGTTTACCAAAAGAGTAAAAAGAGAACCTATAGACTGGGAAAAAATTTTTGGCTGCAACATATTGACAAGGGTGTAATCTCTAAAATCTAGAGAGTACTACAATACCTCAGCAACAAAAAGACAAATAATCCAGTTAAAAAATGAGCAAAAGATATGAACAGACACTTCACCAAAGAAGACATTCAGGAAACTAACAGACACAGAGGAAATGCTGGAGATCATTAGCCATTAGAGAAATGCAAATCAAAACTACAATGAAATGTCATTTCACCCCAACAATATTGGCATTAATTAAAAAAAAAAAAACTGAAAATAACAAACGTTGGACAGGTTGCGGGGAGATTGGAACTCTTATACACTGTTGGTGAAGTAAAAGAGCTGAACAGAAGATTTCAAAGGGCAGCTTGAGAAGACAAAGTAAAGTATTATAATGACATGTGCAAAGAACTGGAGTTAGAAAATGAAAAGGAAAGAACACACTTGGCATTTCTCAAGCTGAAAGAGTTGAAGAAAAAAATCAAGCCTCAGGTTACAATAGTGAAGGCTGCTATGGGCAAAATACCGAACGACACAGGAAGCATCAAAAGAAGATGGAAGGAATACACAGAGTCATTGTACCAAAAAGAAGTGGTCTACTGTCAACCATTTCAGGAGGTAGCATATGATCAAGAACCAATGGTATTGATGGAAGAAGTCCAAGCTGCACTGAAGACATCGGTGATAAACTAGGCTCTAAGAATTGACGGGATACCAACTGAGATGTTTCAACAAACGGATGCAGTACTGGACCTACTCACTCAGCTATGCCAAGAAATTTGGAAGACAGCTACCTGTCCAACTGACTGGAAGAGATCCATATTTGTGCCTATTCCAAAGAGAGGCGATCCAACCGAATGTGGAAATTATCAAACAATATCATTAATATCACATGCAAGTAAAATTTCGCTGAAAATAATTCAAAAGAGGTTGCGGCAGTACATGGACAAGGAACTGCTGGAAATTTAAGCCAGATTCAGAAGAGAACTTGGAACGAGGAATATCATTGCTGATGTCAGATGAATCTCGGCTGAAAGCAGATAATGCCAGAAAGATGTTTACTTGTGTTTTATTGACTATGGAAAGGCATTCAACTGTGTGGATCATAACAAATTATGGATAACATTACGAAGAATGGGAATTGCACAACACTTAATAGTGCTCGTGAGGAACCTGTACTTAGACCAAGAAGCAGTCATTGAAACAGAACAAGGGAATACTGCATGGTTTAAAGTTAGGAAAGGTGTGCGTCAGGGTTGTATCCTTTCAGCATACTTATTCAATCTGTATGCTGAGCAAATAATCCGAGAAGCTGGACTATATGAAGAAGAACCGGGCATCAGGATTGGAGGAAGACTCATTAACAACCTGCAATATGCAGATGATGCAACCTTGCTTGCTGAAAGTGAAGAAGTGCTTACTGATGAAGATCGAAGACTACAACCTTTAGTATGGATTGCACCTCAGTATAAAGAAAACAAAAATTCTCACAACTGAACCAATAAGCAACATTATGATAAATGGAGAAAAGATGGAAGTTGGCAAGGATTTCATTTTACTTGGATCCACAATCAACATCCATGGAGGCAGCAGTCAAGAAATCAAACAACAGTTTGCACTAGGCAAATCTGCTGCAAAAGACCTCTTTAAAGTATTTAAAATGAAAAGATATCACTTTAAAGACTAAGGTGCACCTGATCCAAGCCGTGCTGTATTCAGTCGCCTCATATGCATGAAGAAGCTGGACAATAAATAAGACTGAAGAAAAATTGATGCCTTTGAATTGTGGTGTTGGTGAAGAATATTGAATATACCATGGACTGCCAGAAGAAAGAATAAATCTGTCTTGGAAGAAGTACAGCCAGAATGCTCCTTAGAGGCAAAGACGGTGAGGCTTTGTCTCACATACTTTGGACACGTTATCAGGAGGGATCAGTCCCTGGAGAAGAACATCATGCTTGATAAAGTAGAGGGTCATCAAAAAAGAGGAAGACCCTCAATGAAATGAATTAACACAGTGGCTGCAACAATAGGCTCAAGCATAACAGTGATCATGAGGATGGTGCAGGACAAGGCAGTGTTTCGTTCTGTTGTACATAGGGTCATTATGAGCTGGAAGCAACTTGATAGCACCGAACAACAACATATACTGCTGGTGGGAATGTAAAATGGTACAACAATGATGGAAAACGATATGGCACCTCCTTAAAAAGCTAGAAATAGAAATATTATACGATCCAGCAATCCCACTCCTAGTAATATATCCTAGAGAAATAAGAGCCATCACATGAATAGACACCCACGTTCACTGCAGTATTATTTACAATAACAAAAAGATGGAAACAATCTAAGCGCCCATCAATGCATGAATGGATAAACAAATTATGGTACATACACACAATGGAATACTACGAAATGATAAATGAATCCTCACAACATCTCACAACATGGATGAATCTGGAGGGCATTATGGCTAGTGAAATAAGTCAATCACAAAAAGACAAATATTGTATGAGAACGCTATTACAAACACTCGAGAAAAAGTTTACACATGGAAAAAAACAATCTTTATCAGGGATGGGAGGGTTGGGGAGGGAAAATCACTACTAGATAGCAGATAAGTTAACTTTGGTGAAGGGAAAGACAACACACAATATGGTGGGAGTCAGCACAACTTGACCAAGGCAAAGTCATAGAAGCTTCACAGACACTTCCAAACACCTTGAGGGACTGAGTTGCTGGGGCTGAGGGCTGGGGATCATGGTCTCGGGGGACATCTAAGTTAATTGGCATAACATAGTTCATAAAGAAAATGTTCTACATTTGACTTTGGTGAGTAGCATCTGGGGTCTTAAAAGCTTGCAAGCAGCCACATCCCCTCTGGAGCAAAAAAGAATGAAGAAAACCAAAGACACGAGGAAAATATTAGTCCAAAGGACTAATGGACCACACGAACCACAGCCTTCAGACCAGCCTGAGCCCAGAAGAACTAGATGGTGCCTGGCTACGAACACCGACTGCTCTGACAGGGATCACAATAGAAGGTCCTGGACAGAGTGAGGGGAAAAAAGTAGAACAAAATACAAAGTCACAAAAAAAGAAGAAGAAAGACCAGATTTACTGGTCTGACAGAGACTGGAGGAACCCCCAAGACTATGGCCCCTGGACACCCTGCTAACTCAGAAATGAAACCACTCCCAAAATTCACCCTCCAGCCAAAGATTAGACAGGCCTATAAAACAAACAATAGCACTCATGAGGAACGTGCTGCTTAGTTCAATAGTAACCAGTAAATTTCCATTAGTCCTTAAACTAGCCCAAGCCAGAGTCGGTCCCCACCACTTGCACAGAAGGCCCGCTGTGACCGCTAGTTCACCTCAACAGGGGACGCAGCAACAGGTGGAATGAATCAGAAGGAAAATCATCACCCGGACCCTATTACAAAGCGAGAAATCCGACAAGAACCACCTCACCTCCTGTTTCCTAGCTGCCTTCTAGACTTTTCCCTCCCCACTATGCCTGCGTGGCTGCCATCTTGCTGCCCAAATCACATATAAGCCCTGCTTCCCCGTAGCTTGGGGAGACAGATCTGAGGAACTTCCTCCTGGCTCCTTGCTCTGCACGTTGCAATAAAGTTACTTTCTCTTTCTCAAAGACCGGTGTCCAGATAATTGGCAAGTCTGAGCACCCCGGACAAGGACTCACCTTTATGGGTTCGGCAACACAATCAAGTATATGAGACCAAACGGGCAACACCTGCCTCAGAGCAAAGACAAGAAGGCAGAAGAGACAAGCAAACTGGACAAATGGACATGGGGGACCTGGAGTAGAAAGGGGGAGAATGCTGACACGTTGTGGGGATTGCAACCAATGTCATGAAGCAATTGTGTATGAATTTTTTTTTTAAACGAGATAATTAAATTTTATTTACTTTCATTTCCATTCAGTTTATCACAGCTTCAGGATAGGTGATAATTTATCTAATGGCTATGCTCACTTTCTTCAGGCTGTGGGTAGACGACTTCCCCAAAGTAGCAGTGACTTTGTTGATCTGAATGATGACTGAAGCTTTCCAGGAAGCGAAGAATTGCTGCAAGAATTCTTCTTTTTGAAGAATTTAAAATGTCAAGCAGGAATTTTATAGCTTCACGTACTCCCGAAATACCATTCATGTACAAATAAAAGCTTGTCTTCTAGGGAGACACAGGCACAAAGTTAGTTTTTCAAATATTATAGGCCTGCAAACTTTTTATTTGGGAAATCTAAACTGAGACAATTGCTCAACTCATAACTTTTGCCATTATACGTACACTTCAACTGCCAAAAACTGTGGCTTAAATTTCTTGCAAAATGCATTATAGGAGAAAGCTATGTTATCAAGGGGACAAAAAAATTTGCATTCAGAATACATTTATTTTATTAATAGTTTGATTTTGTTGTATTCTTCTTTCAGTCTAGTTTACTCTAATTTGAAAGGATCCTAATGTTATGACATAAAGCTTAGGTCTTCTAATCCAGACAAGACCCCTACGAACTACTTGGCTGAACAAGTTGGAGGCATTAACTTTTTTGTTCTGTACCTAAATTGTATAGTTATATAGGATTTATCACAACAGAATAAAGATAAACCCATTTCAATGGATTACTAATGATTCTGACTTGTAAGTTAGGGAAGCTTCTTGTGTTTGACCTTAAAGCCCTTGAAGGCCCCACAGAAAGGAGATGAAGGCAGTTTGACACGACCACTGCCCACTAGATTATAGGTTCTACCCTACTTCCTTTCATCCGAATTGCTCTTAGAGCTAGATGTCATCAGTGGCATGTTGTAGCTAATGGTATGAACAAGAACACAGATGTAATCAGAGCTGGGCAAGTCTTTGGAAGTTCCCTAAACTGGTTCAAATTAAAAAAACAAAACAAAAAAAGTCAGATCGGGAAAGACGTCGAAACCAACATGTTACTCATCTTCCAAGGTGAAACCAAGGATGGTATCCATTTTAACATCTTATAAATGGACAAATCTAAAGCTCATACAGACTTTTTTAAAAGGCCACCAGACAGTATTACTAGTTCTGTAAGGAACTGAGAGCTATAGATTATGAATACATGTGTAAATTTTCCCCATTCAAGACTAACTGCTTTACAAAGCTGTCCTAGGATTTAGCTGCTCCAGTGTTAGGAAACTAACCAGGCCCACCACCACTCAACCTCATTTCTCACTTAACGCTGTTCATCTGAAATATTACCATTAGTATTAATTTTCTGAAACGTTATTTAGCAGATCACACCAGCACATTGGAACCTTCAGCTTTTGGCAGGTGGTCTTACTGTGCAGAAGTTATAGATAGCATATGTGACATTCCCCTTCCCATGAGAATTATGCATGTTATAGTTAGCCACATAACCATATACAGACATATATATGCACAAACACATTAAAAACATTTAAGAATTATATAAAATTGTACATTACATGAAGAACCATAGAGTATACTAAAGGTAAGTACAGAGAAAATGCATGCGGAGAGAGCCTGGTGAAGTACAGAAACTGTGAGATACATAATTTTAAGTTTATATTTCCTGCAGGACAGTAACATATATCTTCCCCTTCCTAGAGACAAATTTTCTAAAAATTTGGACACCACCCACTGCATTAAATTTATATTAAAATGTTCCCTACATATATAGACAGTAAAAATAAGCAAAAAAAAAAAAAAAAAACTCACAACACATTCGTTTTTTAATATATCAAAGTGTTTCCAAGGCAACATTATTAAAGTGATCATACCACAGTCCCTAATACAACCTCAAGCTCTAACAGGAAGGTATGGAGGGCTCAGAAAGGTTTCATCCAGTCACTCTTCTAGGTGCTCTTCTTTTCTTCGCCTAGTAGCTTTCTTGGCTTCCTTTAGTGATGGAATCTGCAGTCTCTTTGGCTTTGGCTTTCAGAGTCCTCATCACACCGTCTACCTGGTACTGGTGCTTCAGGAAGAAAGAACGGATGATGCGCTAGTAGAGCAGTTCAACCCCATTAGAAGGGCTTGGTGCCATGCACCACACCCGGAAGCCACACTTCAGCATGTAATAGAAGGGGAACGTAACAGGAAGAGATCAGAGAAGAATTCGGCAATGCTGAACACACCATACGCTACCCGACAGGTCAGCCACTGGGTATCATCTTCTTTGTTGGGACTCTCTACGGCTTTAATTGAGATGTAGGCAGGTTGCAGAGGAGAGAGGTTCCATAACCGAACACCAGGTACAAGGCCATGAGCCCGATGATACCGAGCGCGATGTAGCTCCGGTTCACGCCAGTCTTGGCCTCGAGCTTGGCCAAGGTCGGTCATGCAATTATTTTCGTGCAGGAACTGGTCGAACCTTTGCCTCATGGTCACAGACATAGCGGGGACCGTCGCACCGCTGCCCGGGGCTGCTCCTAGTGCTGGGTGGACGCTGAGCTGGACTGACTAAGCTGTGTATGAATTTTTGAATGAGAAGCTAATTTGTGCTGTAAACCTACACCTAAAGCACAATAAAATTTTAAAAAAGTAGATCGTGATTCAGTATATCTAGGGTGGAAATGCAGATTCTCAGCTGGAGTTTGAACTAGAATGAACAAGTTTGAAGCCCTTCCCAGAAATTATTACATAAGCCAATGGATCTGAGTAGTGTAAGGGGTCATTGGTGGTGGATTCTGTGGTGTGCTGCCCAGACTCCCCTCCCAGGACTCACATGCTCATTCCCCAGCTGCTGGGAGTGTTGTCAGCCAGCAGGTCTCACCTGAGTTTCCTTTGTGGGACTTGCCCTCAGTTGATGAAAGCTGCCTTGCCCAGCGTCATCCCCCATTCCTAGCAGCAGCCTGCATCCGATGACTGGTTGAGGTGGGGGTATGAAAAGCTGGCCATTTGCCCCAGTTTGGGTTATCCTAATTCTAAAGCTTCATATGGGATTGGCTAAGACCTTTATTGTGACTATATCACAGTTTCAATTCTCCCTCTGCCCAGTCTTGCTTCTGCACTCACCAGGGCACTTCTGCATGCAAATCTCTGTCTAAGAGTTTGCTTCCTAGAAAAACTAATTGGTGACATTCCTGGTTCCTGGATGGGGTCTGTGTGCCATGAGAAGCCTTAAAAGTCTTCAATGCTTTGTGCCCAGAATTTCATACTCCAGGGACAGATGATAGTGTGCCCAGCTGGAGGTGAACTGGGTACAGGAATCCCTGAAAGAGGAAAGAAAAAGCTTGGCAGAGGGAATGCGAGCAAGTTCTGTTCAGGCTTTCACAAATGGAGGGTAACTCCTCCCCATTCCTGGTCCCATCTTCAAGATTTGCCTGACATAAGAGTCCCTGTTGACTTTCACTGAGCTATCTTATGGCCATCCACTGCTAGTACACGCCTCCTGCACTCTGATGACATTTGGAGACCTATCCCTGAATGGCATTTAGGGTTGAAGTCTGCTAGGCTATAGGAGAGGCAGGGAGGCTTGTTGTACCTGGATATAAATTAAATGAGCCCAGTGATTGCTGTGATGGGAGCCATCCTGTGGTGGCCACTAGAAGTTCTCTGGTGACTCCTGAGCCCATGATTCTACTTGAGGTTGTCATAGAAAAGCCTTCCAGAAAGGCTCAGTCTGAGTTAGAGAAGATTTGCCAGTTAGTTTGGCCCCTGTCTGACTTGAGAGTGGGTAGAGACAGTGATGTTTTCCAAGAGATAATGCTCTCAGAGCAGGAGATCTTGTGGGGTCATCTGTCAGATCACTTAGTTTCTTTCCTAAAATGTATTACTATCTCATATTATGGATGGAGTGAATGAGGTCCAAAATAACACAGTGAGGAAGACCAAGTCTAGGGATAAAACTGAGGCTACCTGCCTCCCAAGCCACGGAACCCAACCAGGCTCTTCCTAGTACTGCATGCTGCCATTTGATGAGAAACTCTCAAGTTGTAAAGCTGGCACGTAAGGGAAGAGTGATGGAAGGAAGTGAATTTTCCGGGTCTAAGCAGCCACCCTTTAACTGCAGGTTTGTAGAGTTTGGGAAGAAGTTTCCACGTCACCAGTCCTACTCCATCCACAACATTCAACATGGCACCCAGCTTTGCCCCGTTCTTCTTGCAGTTGCCTTCTCTTCTGTCCATCAATGCTCTGGTTCTATCCTCTATTACCTCTTGCCTGTACGTTTCCATAGCATGCTCACTGCTCACTGTTCCTTCCTCCCCCTCCCAGTCTGGTCCACAGCCACCTGTTTACTCTTCTTGAAGCACCTCTGATCATGGTACTTCCCTTCCATACTCAACTTTCAAGGCTTATTATTATTAGGGTGACCATATGACCCAGTTTGCCTGGGACAACCTCAATTTATATCTGTTGTCCTAGCATAATTATTAGTAGTGCCACCTTTTACTCTCGAAAGTATCCTAATTAGGGTGATAAGAATTATACGTTCACCTTATTTATTGCTAACTGAATGGATCACGGAGTCCCCACCTTCACAACCTGGCTTCAACCTTCCTTTCCAAATTTGCCCACCACTTCACACATAATCTGAACCCTAACACCTGCCTGATGGGCTCTGATAAACACATCACGATCATCCCTACTTCTAGGCATTTTCTCAAGCTATACCTCTTCCTGTTCTACCTAGCCTGAACTACCTCTAAAAGATCCCCTCTTCTTGTCCATCCGTCAAGATCAAGGTTTAAGTTCCATCTTATCAATACAGCTGTAATCTGAACATCTTGTCAAGGATCATCTAGCCTTCCTCTGGTTTCCTGATGTCTGTAATATCCGAGTTGGAGAGCAATCAGACAAGTAAGGTCTTGGGACAGGGAAACTATCACAACGCAATCGGTAACAGGAGAAACTTTGGAAAAGTGTGATGTTGGGGAGGAAAGGAATGGTGACGAGGCTCCTGCTGAATAAGTGACTGAAGTACTTGGGGTCTCGGAAACCGCTACTGGGGACTAGAATCGGAAGAATGGAACAGGTTTGTCTGGTTCTCTCAGTCTCATCCTGAATGTCAACGAAGGCCAGTCAAGCCAAAAGATCATTTCTCAGGAACATAGTCCTTACCTCCAAAACCACCATGCCTCTCACCCCGCACTGCTATCTTTCTCTCTCCAAGTTCAATGTGGATTACCCATAAAAAAAAATGCAACTGCTGACTTTAATAAAATTATATATGCATTTCCCAAAATAACGTTTAATTCCACATCACAACCTGAGTCATACGTTTGGTTTTCAAGAGCAACATTTTTCTTAGAAATACAAAACCTCTTCATATTGATGATCCTTGGAGGACCCCTAAAAGATTCCAGGGAGGTAGGGAGGATAGGAATAACACTGCTCACACTTTGCAGGGAATTGAATTGGGACTCACGGAGGGGAAGCAACCTGCCCAAAGCTTTATATTTTAAAAACAACAGATAATCACAGAAGTTCAGTTTTAAAAATTCAATAATTTAAATGTAATGTTTTTTTAAATTATTAGATAAAACCCATCCCTTTTGGAACGATGACGAGATTATCTCAGAACACTTCCTAGGAATGCCGGGAAAAATGAATCAAGCATTTCCCAGACCCTGGTGTGGTTTCAACAGAAGTGAACATTTATGGCTTTGGAGCAGACGAAAGGCCTAGAAATTTACTTCTGTAGGATTACAGTCATTGAAAACTGTACGGAGTGGAGTTTCACTCTGACACACGTGAGTCAGAATCAACTCAACGGCAATGAATTTGGCTTATGGCTTTGGAGCTTGAGATTTTTGGTCCAGGTACTTCATGAAATCTTGAACCCATTTCTCCTTGGGATTAGCACAGATTTTTTTGGTCAATTTGGTCTTGAAGCTGTAGGGGAGAGAGAGCACAGTCAGAAGGATTTCCTTTGAGGATTCTGCCCACTTGACCCTAAATCTTCCAGAACCACTTAGCAGGGGGTGAAGAGGTTGCCATGGAGAGGAGGAAGGGTACAGAGGAAGGATGGGATTCTGAGAGGTAGCTGTTATTCTTGATGGCCCAGTAAATCCATCCTTACTCTTGACTCAAAAGACTTGGTAAGACCTGAAGAAGGTCCCAAACAGGGAGCTGAGAGTTAAATTTTCATGCTGTAAAAATTCATCAATTGGACTATAGAGATCAAACACACTGAGTCTATGACTTCAAGTGACTCTGAAACAGTTTTTGACCTCTGTCCCTGGGAATGAATTTTTGGGCTGGGGAGAGTGGGCTTTTTCTACTCACACCACAGCTTTCAGGGGACATTTGCTGCTAGTGATTCTTGTGTAGCTCTCCAGTCTCTGGATGGGGATCTTCCTACCGGCTACATTAAAGCAGCAGATGGTCGAAATGGAAGCTGAATTTGGGGAAAAAATGAACAGAAAGGATTAGCCTCTAATGATCTGTAGATATTTTAAAGCACAACTACATTTGCGAGGAAGGAAGTAAGGAATTTTGAAGAATGCAAAAAAATGTAAGAGGTGGGAGATAAAATCCATCAGTGCTGAAGTCTTGTGTCCCTACATCTGGCTCGGAGTTCTCAGCTGTACAGTGAGGACCCATCACCACTGACAAAGGGCGTGGAAAAAGCTTGGTCAGTGTGTTATTAGGAGAGGCTATGTGGCTACATAATAGTAATAGTACTGTTCACAAAATATTCTCAGTTCTCTGCTTTCTGAGCACATGGTAGAATTGCATTTCTTGGTCAGTTTTGGTTGGCTGGAGTCACAGTAGTTTTGACCCAAAAGTGATGAGAGGAAGTGATGCGTATAATTGCCAATGCAAGACCCCCCAGAGCTTTCTTTTCCTTTGTCACATTAGCCAGCAGTATTCCAGAGGGTGGCTACTCCACTAATCTACAACTGTGACTATGTAAGGCATAAAGCAGACACTAGTCCATGCGTAACAGATACTTAGTGTGAGTGAGAAATTAATCTTTGTAGTTTTAAGCCACTGATAATTGTTTGTGACCGCAGCACACACTAGCTTATTCTGAAAGATATACTCAATGCATCTAAGTCATCAGAGGATGGAAAAATGAATTCTAGTAAAAACATCTAGATATTTTTTCCCGAGGGTATCAGAGTCAAGATACGTCACCTCAAGAGACTCCCACGGGACCTCATACCCTTTCCCCAGCCATTGTCTCTGAAAGATGTTTTGAAGTCCAGTAAAAATTCAAGGTCTCCAGCCAACAGAATTTTTTTTTTTCCTCCACCGGTACCAAAAATGTCCACCATGCCCACAGTAAGAGAAGGTCTTTTTTGTGTGTGCCCACTCTAAACACGGCAAGGAGAGCTGGGCCATGGACGCCCTTAGCATCTCTCTCCAAACTCATGTCAGGGAAGGAACTTGTGGACTGGCCTTGGTGGCCTGGGCTTCAGTGGTGTCTCTAGGGTTGGTGTCACCCAGTGCGATAACTCACGGTATTCCTCCCCGCCATGGACCTCCTCCCATACCAGACCATACAAAACCCTTAGTGATGGTTTTTCTACTAACGTTACTCATAAATTATAGTTCTTGTACCTCACTGAATGGAATGGCAATAGTAGTGATATAAACCACTAGCAAAATTAAAATCACACCTTTAAATTACAATACCATACGCACAGCCTAAATGGATTTACATTTACATAGTTTCATGTGATTAAAGGGATAAATACAGTTGTAAATTGCTTAAACGTAACATTTCTTAGATTATATGAATACTTACAAAAAAAATCGTTTTGTGAAATCTCTCTACATTGAATTACACTATAAATAGTTACATTATTAGTAACCGAGTGGAAGCCTTTTTTGATTTTTCTCCTTTTTTTGAATGACTACCTCATTCTCAGAAAAGTTATTGCTGCAGATTCACAAATACTCATTGCCACACACAATGTGGTAGCTAAAAAAACCCCAGAAAATCTGACAAAACTATAAAAACACCTGAAGCAAGAAAACAACCGCACGTGCTGCTGGCACCTCAGACAAAACCACGCATTTGGAAGCATCATTATAATTAGGTAACAATGACAGCTCTGACTGGAGCGCATTAGAAGGTTTCAAAAAGTAAATTAGCACAGAGTTTTAGCCTTGTAGGTATATCGATACATTGTAAGCTGAGCTTACGAAAAATGTTTTTGTTGTTATAACCAACTACAGGGATATTTTTATAAAAAAAGAATAAATTTCTGCTGAAACACTGCAAAAAAAACCTTATAAGCAGTCATTTTGGTGTCACCCCCTCTGACAGTGTCTGCATCCCCCGCCACCCCTAGTGACACCACTGTAGGCTTCTAGTTCTGGCTTCTTCCACTGACTAGATGTGAGGTTAGGACATCTCCGATTCATTTATGAAATCTGTTTATCCATCTAAATTGCAGGGTTTGCAGTGAGGCTCTGAAGATTCTTGCTGATCTGATAGTTAGAGATGATTCACCTCCCCTTAGGGAGGGGGATGGCTTACCTGGCTGAGCAAGCACCTGGATGTTGAAGGTGGCTGCTGTGAGCAGAAGGCAGAGGAACTCTGCGGAGACCTTCATGTTGGAAGGTGAGGAGAGCTTCAGCTTGAGAACTGGCAGCCCCTGGCTTGTCCTCAGTTCCTCTGCTCCTCTGGCTACTCTGCCTGTTTTTTATAGGAAACAGAGCACTCCCAGAGATTCTTTTGCCTGGACAGGATCATAGCCAAGAAGTTATGGAGGTCCTTAATTTGCTGAGGAAATTCGAAATCCTAGGGATTTAATAGGATCTAAGAGAGGCAAAGTGTTTTGTTTGTTTTTTTAAGGGAGGCGAATAGTAGCTTGGGACTAGACATGTTTATCGTCAATCCTGGGGATGGAGGGAGGGGGAGAGGAGAATATGTGGTTGTGAAATAACTGTGAGGGTTGTTCTTGCAAGTTCTGTTTTCTGTAAAATAAAACATCCCTAGAAGGCGAAAGAGGCAAGGAAACCCAGGATATAGGGGACATGAGGCGATCTAACTACATGTGTTCACATTGTAGTTTCCAGACTTGGAGGCCAGGAAGGGACACCAAAACTGCTGCTAGGCACCCACCCAGGTGCAGAGAGATCTCAGCAGCTCTGAACATTGCTGGGGCTCTGAGAACCCAGGAAATTGCAGCTGCTAACCAAAAGGTCGGTGATTCAAACACACCAGCTGTTTCATGGGAGAAAAGACCTGGCAATCTGCTCCCTTAAAGATTACAGCCTAGAAAGGATATGAACAGGTGCTTCACCAAAGAAGATATTCAGGTGGCTAACAGACACATGAAGAAATGCTCACTATCACTAGCCATTAGAGAAATGCAGATCAAAACTACAATGAGATATCAACTTACCCCAATAAGGCTAGCATTAATCCAAAGAACACAAAGTAATAAATGCTGGAGAGGTTGTGGAGAGACTGGAACACTTATACATTCTTGGTGAGAATGTAAAATGGTACGACCACTTTGGAAATCAATTTGGCGCTTCCTTAGAAAGCTAGAAATAGAAGTACCATACAATCCAGCTACCCCGCTCCTTGGAATATATCCTAGAGAAACAAGAGCCATCACATGAATAGATACATGCACACCCCTATTCATTGCAGCACTGTTCTCATTAGCAAAAAGATGGAAGCAACCTAGGTGCCCATCAATGGAAGAATGGATAAACAAATTATGGTATATCCACACAATGGAATATTACCCAAAGATAAAGAACAATGATGAAGCTGTGAAACATTGTATAACATGGTGGAAGCTGCAACTTATTATGCTGAGTGAATTTAGTCAGTCACTGTAGGACAAATACTGTATAAGACCACTATTATAAGAACTCAAGAAAAGGTTTAAACACAGAAGAAAACATTCTTTGATGGTTATGAGGGTGGGGAGGGAAGGTGAGGGTTATTCACTAACTAGATAGTGGATAAGAATCATCTTAGGTGAAAGGAAGGACAGCACACACTACAGGGGAAGTCAGCACAACTGAACTAAACCAAAGCTAAGAAGTTTCCTGAATACAATCAAATACTTCGAGAGACAGAGTAGCAGGGATAGAGGGTCTGGGGACCATACTTTCGGGGGACATCTAGGTCAATTGGCATAACAAAGCTTATTAAGAAAATGTTCTGCATCCTACTTTGGTGAGTGGCATCTGGGATCTTAAAAGCTTGCAAATGGCCATCTAAGATGCATCAATTGGTCCCAACCACCTGGAGTAAACAAGAACGAAGAACACCAAAGACACAAGGAAAGTATTAGCCCAAGGGACAGAAAGGGCCACATAAACCAGAGATTTCATCAGCCTGAGACCAGAAGAACTAGATGGTGCCCGGCTACCACCAAGGAACGTCCTGACAGGGAACACAACAGAGAGTCCCTGAGGCAGCAGAAGAAGGATGGGGTGCAGAACTCAAATTCTAGTAAGAAGACCAGACTTAACGGTCTGACTGAGAGTACAGCCCCTGGACTCTCTATTAGCCCAGAACTAAAACGATTTCCGAGGCCAACTCTTCAGACAGGGATTGGACTGGACTTTGGGACATAAAGTGATACTCGTGAAGAATGTGTCTCTTAGTCAAGTAGATACAAGAGACCAAAGGGGCGGCTTCTTTCCAGAGGTGAGATGGGAAGGCTGAATGCTCATGGGGAATCAGGGACGGAAAGGAAGAGTGTGCTGTCACAGAATGGGGTGAGCAATTAGGGTCTCATAACAATGTATGTAAAAAAAAATTTTGTATGGGAGCTAACTTGAAATGTAAACTTCATTTAATTACAACAATAAAAAAAAAAAGTTTACTGCCTAGGAAGCCATATAGGGCAGTTCTACTCTGTCCTGTAGGGTCACTATGAGTCAGAATTGACTAGACGGCACACAACAGCAAAGGATAACAGAACTGGATAGTTCCGATCGATCTTAACTTCCTGCGTGTGTTTTAAACTATTTGCTTAGCTGTTAAAGCCTTTTTCCAAATGGAATCAAAAGGTAAAATCCCATATATCAGGTACACTGTAATGGAGCAGGTCTGTTTGAGAAGCAGAAGATGAGCGCCCTTGTGCCCTCACCTCTAAGGATTCAAGGAACACATACTGAAAAATAGTGATCTAGTTCACCCTCGCCCCCTGAGCACATATTGCAGACAAGGTATCTGATTGCTAAAATATCAATGAGAAAGGGAAGACAAGAACCCACATATATCCTCTTCTTGCATACACTAGGCCCCCAAGTAAGGGAGGGCTCAAGGGGAGGTGAAGTCTTTAACGGGGACCACGGTGGTTAATGGGGGCCACTGTAATGAATGAGGGTCATTGAGTACTGGGATGGAGGCACTGTAATGCCATTTCTTGGCTTTTTCTACACAAGTTCATCTGTGAACTTACATAGCAAATTGATTAATTGGTACTGGTTGCACAGAGAGAAGGACTATGAGGCTTTGCCTTGGGTTAGAAGACAGCATCATGGTTGATCGGTGATGTCTGTCATGGGCATAGGATTAGAGAGTGCCCTTGCTGGTCTACATGGTCTCTAAGCTCCCATCCAGAAGCATTAGTCTGCAATTACTTAAAACATGAATCAGAGACCAGAAAACTTGGGCCACTAAGAATTATGAGAGAAATGTTCTTACCTGCTCAACTTCAGGTGATGTCATCTAGTGTAGACTCTGGAACCAGTCTGCCTGAGTTTGGATAATGGCCCTGCCACTAGCTAGCTGTGAAACCCTGGACAACTTACTTAACCACTCTCTGCTAGGTTAAGATGGGGATAAGAGTGATGCCTATTTTAAAGAATTGTTTTGTGATTAAATGAATTAATATATAGGAAGTATTTAGAAGAGTGACCAGATCACACTAGGTGCTCAGTAGGTGCAAGTCATTAATATTTGTTATTATTAGGAAATGGGGAGGATTTGTGGAACAGGGGATGCTGGAAAGGGATTCAGAATCTGGGCAGATGACTTTTTGCATGTGTTTTCACTAGAATTCTCCCACTGCTTCCAAGGAAAGACATATGCTAGAGATGGTTTTCAGGAATGCCTGTTGTTGCTCAAGGGGACATGCAAGGTCTGAAAAGTTGGGCCAATGCAAAAACTTGAGGGTTCTCTGGGCCTCAGAGGTGTTTGGCTGATGCAGCTGAGTGATTATATTGTCTGAGTAAGAATAATTACTTAACTACTAGGAGTTCTTCAGAACTCGCTATCAGCAAAACTAGGCTGTCCACGTTTTTGTTTTCCTCCCAGGGCTTTGGATTTACTCTAAACCAGAGAGATGTGAATAGAAATAAATTAAAGAAATCTTTAGACAACCGAGTTCAGCAGCTGTTCCATCAGCCACCTGGCTGTGTCTACCAAATGGGAGCAGTATCATTAGCTTTTTCTCTCCCTCTTCCTTGGAAGCTTCTCGATCAGCAATGACTTAGAGCAGATTCAACTACTTGCCTGTGGTTTTGTGTCTGATGAACTGAATGAGGGACCTTGGTCAGGAATGACCCTAAACAATGGGCAGGAAATGGGTCCCCCACCATGAAGGCAAAACCTTGGCTTCTTAAGTGCTTCCCAAGGAATGGTCAGTGATCAGTGGGAGAGAATCCTACGAATCAGGACTCCTGGCTTCATTTTGCAGCTCTGCTCCTGATTTCCTCTGTTGTTGGCAAAGTTTTACAAAGAATTGAAAGGGGCATTCACATTCATTCTATTCCAACCCTGTCTTTTTAAAGAAGAGAGAGCTGAGGCCTGGGGACCAGTGACAAAATCCCTAAAGGCAACTTGGTGTGTTTCAGGCTGAGATGATTCTAGAACCCATGTCTTTTGACTCCCTGACTTCTTGACTTCCTGACTCCCTGACTTGTGAAACCTACTACCTTGCAGATGTTAGCCTTTATGCAAAACAGTTTTCCCTTAAGCAAAACAGTTCGGAGTAGGGTTGGTGACCTCTCTCTTTCTGACGGTCATTGAGATCACATCTGAAGTTTCTTGTTACTTTTGGAAGAAAACTATCCAAAAATATGAGAGTTTAAAAATTCTAACAATATGTCTGGCACACAGCAGGTTCTCACTAAAAATACTGATCTATGTAATCCATGCAAGGCACTTTATTGTTTCATTTCACATGGGTTGACTGATTTAATCCTCCCAACAAACCCATGAGGTAGGTATTCTAATTAAGTCCATTTTAAAAATGAGAAAGCAGAGGCTTAGAGCTGAGATAGTGGGAGATTGGACTAGGGTAGTTAAAATGCCAGAAAGCTTACCGTTCTTACCAAGTTCAACACCATTCTCCTGGTTTCTGCAAGCCTTTGGTTAATTTCTAAAGTTCTGAAAAATCACATATACTGAGAATAAAGCTAAAAGTCTAAATGACCAGCATAAGGTCACACCCTTATTGGAGGCTGAGAGAGGACTAGTGTCAGATGACTTGATTATTAATCCCATGCTGCCTCCTAATCCTTTAAATGTTTATTATTATTTCTTCTTGCTTTCTCTGGATGCAACTTTTGCATGAGATCACTTCTCTGGAGAGAATCACCAAGACCTGAGTGTCTTCTGTGGCTCTATAAACTCATCAGTGTATGCGGACTGTATAAGCCATTGTCTTAAGCCCCAACATGACAGGTATCTTGCTAAATGATACCATTGGCAGGGAAGAGTCCCAAAAGTCTAATGAAATGGCTCTTCTGGAAGGCCTCAAATTCCTTTATAACTGGAGAAAATCCAGAGGCCAATGTAAAAACTGCATTGCAAACTGTCTTAAGCTGGGTTCTCTAGAAACCAGCAAAGCATATAAATATATATATATATGTAGAAAAAGATTTATATCAAGGAAATGGCTCATGAGGTTGTAGAGGCTGGAACGTCCCAAGTCCATGGGTCAGGATAGAGGCTTCCTTGATTCACATAGCCGCAGCGGCTGGCGAACCCAAGATCAGCAGGTCAGGGAGCAGTGCTCTTCCTCACAGGCTGCAAAGATCTGCAGGTAAGACAGCAATTAAGCTGCTAGCTCAAGTCCCAATAACCGGAGGTCATATGAACAGGAGACAGCTGCAGGATCCAGAGCGAGCAAAAGCCCATTGCTGATATCAGATGGATCCTGAATGAAAGCAGAGAATTCCAGAAAGATGTTCACCTGTGTTTTATTGACTATGCAAAGGCATTCAACTGTGTGGATCATAACAAATTATGGATAACATTGCCAAGAATGGGAATTGCACGACACTTAATTGTGCTCCCGAGGAACCTGTACGTAGACCAAGAGGCAGTCGTTTGAACAGAACAAGGGGATACTGCATGGCTTAAAGTCAGGAAAGGTGTGCATCAGGGTTGTATCCTTTCACCATACTTATTCAATATGTATGCTGAGCAAATATTCCGAGAAGCTAGACTATACGAAGAAGAACCGGGCATCAGGATTGGAGGAAGACTCATTAACAACCTGCAGTACACAGATGACATAACCTCGCTTGCTGACAGTGAAGAGGACTTGAAGCACTTAGTGATGATCAAAGACCACAGCCTTCAGTATGGATTACACGTCAAAGTAGAGAAAACAAAAATCCTCACAACTGGGCCAATAAGCAACATCATGATATACGGAGAAAAGATTGAAGTTGTCAAAGATTTCATTTTACTTGGATCTACAATCAACACCCATGGAAGCAGCAGAAAAGAAATCAAAAGACGCATTGCACTGGGCAAATCTGCTGCAAAAGACCTCTTTAAACTGTTGAAAAGCAAAGATGTCACCTTGAAGACTAAGGTGCGCCTGACCCACACCATGGTGTTTTCAATTGCTTCATATGCATGTGAAAGCTAGACAATGAAAAAGGAAGACCAAAGAATCAATGCCTTAGAATTGTGGTGTTGGCAAAGAATAGTTAATATACCGTGGACTGCCAAAAGAATGAACCAATCTGTCTTGGAAAAAGTGCAGGTAGAATGCTCCCAGAAGCAAGGATGGCAAGACTACGTCTTCCCAGAAGAACTAGATGGTGCCTAGCTACCATCAATGACCGCCCTGACATAGAACACAACAGAGTCCCTGACAGAGCGGGACAAAAGTGTGGAGCAGAACTCAAATTCACATAAAAAGATCAGACTTCATGGTCTGACTGAGACTGGAGGAACCCCCAAAGCCATGGCCCCTGGACACTCTGTTAACCCAAAGCTAAAGCCATTCCTGAAGCCCATTCTTCAGACAAAGATTAGACTGGACTATAAAACATAAAATAATACTCGTGAAGAGAGTTCTTCTTAAGTCCAAGCAGATACACAACACCAAACGGGGGGCTCCTGTCTGGAGGTGGGATGAGAAGGCAAGAAGGGACAGGAGCTGGTTGGATGGACATGGGAAACCTGAGGTGGAAAGTGGGAGTGTGCTATCACGTTATAGGGATTGCAACAATGTCATATAACAATATGTGTATAAATTTTTGTTTGAGAAATTGAGTTGTAAACTTTCACTTAAAGCACAATTAAAAAAAAAAGACTACATCTCACATACTTTGGACATGTTATCAGGAGGGATCAGTCCCTGGAGAAGGACATTGTGCTTAATAAAATACAGGGTCAGCAAAGAAGAGGAGGACCATCAATGAGATGGATTGACACACTGGCTGCAACAATGTGCTGAAGCATAAACACGATCATGAGAATGGCGCAGGACCAGGCAATGTTTCCTTCTGTTGTACATAGAGTTGCTATGACTCTGAGCCTACTTGACGGCACCTAATAACAACAATAACAAGTCCTCTTCAGAATCTGGCTTGAACTTCTGGCATCTCCCTGTCTGTGTACTGCTGCAACCACTTATGAACGATCTTCAGCAAAATTTTACTTGTGTGAGATAGTAATGACATTGTTTGATGATTTCCTCTTTCCGTTGGATCATCTTTCTTTGGAATGGGTGCAAATATGGATCTCTTCTAATCAGTTAGCCAGATAGCTGTCTTCCAAATTTCTTGGCAGAGCCAAGTGAGCACTTCCAAGGCTGCATCCATTTGTTGAAACTTCTCAGTTGGTATTCTGTCAGTTCCTGGAGCTTGTTTTCAGCCAATGCCTTCAGTGTAACTTGGACTTTTTCCTTCATTACCATCAGTTGTTGATCATATGGTACTTGCTGAAATGGTTGACTATAGACCAATTCCTTTGGTACAGTGACTCTGTGTATTCCTTCCATCTTCTTTTGATGCTTCCTGCATCATTCAATATGTTCCCCATAGAAACCTTCCAAATTGCAACTTGAGGCTTGAATATTTTCTTCAGTTCTTTCAGCTTAAGAAATGCCGAACTTGTTCTTCCCTTTTTGGTTTTCCAATTCCAGGTCTTTGCACATGTCATTATAATGCTTTATGTGGTCTTCTTAAGCTGCCCTTTGAAATCTTCTGTTCAGATTCTTACTTTATCATGTCTTCCTTTTGCTTTAGCTAGTCTACGTTCAACAACAAGCTTCAGAGTCTCTTCTGACATGTTTCAGTCTTTTCTTTCTTTACTGTTTTTTCAATGACCTCTTGTTTTCTTCATGTATGATGTCCTTGATGTCATCCCACAACTCGTCTGGGCTATGGTCATTAGTGTTCAATGTGTCAAATTTATTCTTGAGATGATCTCTAAATTCAGATGGGATATACTCAAGGTCAAATCTTGGCTCTTGTGGATTTGTGCTAATTTTCTTCAGCTTCAACTTGAACTTGCTTATGAGCTATTGATGGTCGGTTCCACAGGTGGCCCCTCTCCTTGTTCTGACTGATGACATTGAGCTTTTCCATCATCTCTTTCCAGTTGAGTTGATTCCTGTGTATTCCATCTGGTGAGGTCCACATGTATAGTCACCAGTTACATGGTTGAAAAAAGGTATTTGCAATTAAAAAGTGTTTTTTCTTGCAAAATTCTATCATGTGATTTCCGTCATCGTTTCTATCACCCAGGCCATATCTTCAACCACCAATCATTTGTTTCCAACTTTTGCATTCCAATCACCAGTAATTATCAGTGCATCTTGATTGCATGTCAGATCAATTTCATACTGCAGAAGTTGGTAAAAATCTTCAATTTCTTCATCTTTGGCATTAGTGGTTGGAGCATACATTTGAATAATAGTTGTATTGACTGGTCTTCCATGTAGGCTTATAGATATTATCCTATCACTGACATCGTTGTACTTCAGGATAGATCTTGAAATGTTCTTTTTTGAGGATGTTTGTGACACCGTTCCTCTTCAATTTGTCATTCCCAGCATGGTAGGCCATATGATTGTCTGACTCAAAATAGCCACTACCACATTCCATCTCAGCTCACTAATGCCTAGGATATTGATCTTTATGTGTTCCATTTCGTTTTTGGCAACTTCCATTTTCCTAGATTCATACTTTGTACATTCCAAGTTCTGATTGTTAATGGATGTTTGCAGCTATTTCTTCTCATTTTGAGTAGTCACAGCAGCAAATGAAGATTCTGAATGCTTGACTCCATCCACGTTTTTAAGACCAACTTTACTTTGAGGAGACAGCTCTTCCCTAGTGGTCTTTTGAGTGCCTTTCAGCCTGATGAGCTTTTGGCACTATGCTAGACAATGTTCTGATGTTATTCATAAGTTTTTTACTGGCTAAGTATTTTCAGAAGTAGACCATCAGTTCCTTCTTCCTAGTCTGTCTTAGTCTGGAAGCTCCACTGAAACCTGTCTGCCATGGGTGACCCTCCTGGTATTTGAAATACTGGTGGCATAGCTTCCAGCATCACAGCAACATGCAAGCCACCACAGTATGACAAACTGACAGATATGTGTGTGCATTGCATTTAGCAGAGTTTATTTTGAGTTTAAGGAGACTTGAGTTGATGCTACTTTTTTTGACTCCTGGGCAGCCCAGAGTGATGATGAAGATAATTATGGGGCCTTGGTTTGGGTTTACATTCATGGTACTGTATAGTGCATGACAGAAGGACATGAGTATCGCATAAATGTAGGCTAGGTGAGGTACTAGGTGTCCTGAAAGAACTCAAGATGAGGAACGTTCTGGGTCTCAGCGGAATTTTGGTAACACAATGAGAAGTCCCTCAGTGCCACTCTAGCTCTGTGGGAAGTTCAGCGATTAAAGCCAGCAAGTCACTTTCAATTTGCAATTTCCTCTTCTGGCCATTGTTTTTTTGTGAAACCTTCAAAAATCCCAATGTGGAGAGTTTAAAGAAAACTTTTGTTGTTTAAGTCCCCTAGCATCACACCCAGCTGTCCAGCAGTCTTTCAAGGAAGTGGTCACTCTATTCTCTTTCTCTTCCACAGTAGCTTCCCAATAAGCAGTCTCCTAAAGTAGAGTCAATTATACGGCTATTGTTTGATTGCTGTGGTCAGGACCAATAGTTAGTTGCCCTGTCAGCCTGGATCCCATAATGAAGAAGACATATAGGACAGAAACACAGCAGTTTTTATAAGACGTAAAAAAAGTAGGATGCTAACATTAAGGGTAGTTGAGTGAAAAATACGTGGAAACTCTCTGTACCAGTTTTGCAATTTTTCTGTTAGTTTAAAATTAGTTCAAAATAAAAAGTCAAAAAGAAAGATAAAGTGGAAGCCTTGTTGAAGTAAATTTTATAGCCTCCAAATAGATTGATGTCACTTAAAAAAATAAGTGAGCAAGAGCTCGTGAACATAGACGCAAAAATCTTCAAGAAAATATTAGCAAATTCAATCCAATAACGTGTAAAAAAGAATTATATGCCACAATCAAGTGAGATTTAGTCCAGGTATGCAAGGCTGGTTCGACATTCACAAATCAATTAATGTAATTTCATGATGCAAGTAGCAAGAAATCCCATGCCTGGCTGGAGAAAAATGGGTTCAAGATTCCTGAAAACGAATACATGTGGCTTGAAAAGGAAATATGAGCAGACTATTTTGGGGCTTGAGGACATGAGCTGCCCCTTCACCGCTGCTTCCCTCCTCCCAAACCCTCTGCCTCAAATCTGCCTGGCCCCAGACAGCCCGCTGCTCAGTAAGCTATCTGGTGATATTGCATTTGTTTACACCCACTCCCTTTTTGCCTCTTGGCTTCCGCTGGCATTTGAGATTTCACTCCTGATTGATAATCAGGGCTGAGGACTGGAGGGGTAGACAAGAGCCTGGGACACTGTTGGACCTGGGCTGAGAGTCAGTGAGGTCCACCAATAGCTGCCAATAAATCAGCTGCTGACTGATTTCTCAGGGCATTTTGTGAGTGCTACTTGAGGCTTTGATGGAGGGTGCTCAGCCTGAATAAGGGCCCTAGACTGGTTCGGGGATATGGAAGCAGAATCCCCCCTCTTTTTCACCAGCTCCAGTGGTAGAGAGGGAAATTTTCGAATAAGAGATTGGCTGCTAACCAAAAGGTTGGCAGTTCAAATCCACCAGCTGCTCCTTGGAAACCCTATGGGACAGTTCTACTCTGTCCTATAGGGTTGCTAAGAGTTGGAATCAACTCGATGGCAACAGTTTTGATTGTTTTTAAGTTATTTAGGGCGGCTATAGCAGAAATACCACAATGGATGGCTTTAACAAAGAGAAATTTATTCTCTCACAGTTTAGGAGTTTAGAAGTCCAAATTCAGGGTGCAACTCTAGGGAAAGGCTTTCTCTCTCTGTTGGTTTTAGGGGAAGGTCCTCGCATCAATCTTCCCCTGATCTAAGAGCTTCTCAGTTCAGGGACCCTGGGTCCAAAGGACATGCTCCACTCCTGGCTCTTCTTGCTTGGTGGTAGTGAGGTCCCACTTCTCTCTGTTTGATTCTTTCTTTTATATCTCAAAAGAGATTGACTCAAGATACAACCTATGGGGATGTGAACACAACTTGACCAAGGCAAAGTCATAGAAGCTTTATAGACACATTCAAACTCCCTGAGGGACCAAGTTATTGGGCTGAGGGCTGGAGTCCATGGTCTCGGGGGACATCTAGCTCAATTGGCATAACATAGTTTATAAAGAAAATGTTCTACATCCTACTTTGGTGAGTAGTGTCTGGGTCTTAAAAGCTGTGAGTGGCCATCTAAGATACATCTACTGGTCCTGCTTTGTCTGGAGCAAGGGAGAATGAAGAAAACAAAAGACACAAGGGAAAGATTAGTCCAAAGGACTAATGGACCACAACTACCACAGCCTCCACCAGACTGAGTCCAGCATAACTAGATGGTGCCCGGCTACCACAACTGACTTCTCTGACAGGGACCACAGTAGAGGGTCCCAGACAGAGCTAGATAAAAGTGTAGGGCAAAATTCAAACTCACACAAAAAAGACCACACTTTCTGGTCTGAGACTGGAGAAACCTCAAGTATAGGCCCTCAACATCCTTTTAACTCAGTACTGAAGTCACTCCTGATGTTCACCTTTCAGCCAAAGACTAGACAAGCCGATAAAACAAACAATAATACATGCAGTTCAACTATGTATAGAGATTAAATGGGCACACCAGCCCAGGGGTAAGGAAGAGAAGGCAAGAGGGGACAGGAAAGCTGGACGAATGGAAATGGAAGACCAAGGTCAGGAAGGGGAGTGTTGACTTGTTACGGGGTTGGCAACCAATGTCACAAAACAACATGTGTATTAATTGTTTAATGAGAAACTAATTTTCTCTGTAAACTTTCACCTAAAGCACAATTAAAAAAAAAAAAAGATACAACCTAATCCTGTAGATTGAGTCCTGCCTCATTAACATAACTGCTTCTAATCCTGCCTCATTAACATCATAGAGGTTAGGATTTATAACAAGTCGGATAATCACATCAGATCACAAAATAGTGGACAACGATTCGGTACTGGGAATCACGGCCTAGCCAAGTTTATACACATTTTTGGGGGACACAATTCAATCCATAACAAGTGGGAAACTAGGTTCCCCTTGGTTCTTATTTTTCCTAATGATTCTGTAATTCGTACAGAAAAAACTCACACCTATTCATCAAGGATGTGTTTAAATCTCATTCTCTTTAGGAAATAGTCATTAAGTCTCCCCCTGATTTCCCAATACTTGCAGTGTCTGCATTACTGCGGGTTGGAAGATTAATTGGAGGGGGAGAGACTGTAGGAAGGTAGATCAGTTAGAAGGCAGATGCAATAGATTATGGAAGAGATTCTGGGTAGGGGCTGGGGGTTGTGAGAAAAGAAAGAGGGGAGGGGCTATTGCTGAACAAGTAACTAAGTTATTGGGATCTGGGCAACTGATGTTGGGGACTGCAGCCATGATGGTGGAATGGCTAATTGGGTCCTGCCTAGCATTCCCACATGCTCAGATGAGCCCCCTCCTGGTGGAAAAGACAAGGGCCAATTACATTCTCATTCCTCCAAAGCATGAGCCCCATCCTCTGAACCGGTGCTCTTCCCTCATCACCCGCCTTTCACTCCCAGCTTTTTAATTTCCTTAAAGAAAACATCAAAAATCAGATTTTGTACAAAAATATATATTTGGTTTGACAGTTATATAAAATATTCATTTCCACAATAATATTTTTAGTAATGCCTTGGAATTCAGAACAAAAAGTCTTTGCATTAATGATCCTTGCAAGGACCCTCACAACATCCTGGGGATGGAATCAGGGTTCACAGTAAGAAAACAATTTAAAGAAGATAAAGTTAAAATATCAATAACTTAAATAAGAATTATTTAAGGCATCATATTTCATATTAATAAACAAAGTTCATATTCTAAGAGATTATAATAAAATAATATCAGAGGGCATCTAGGGAAAGGTAGAGGAAAATAAACTAGCTCTATCTTCTTCAGTTAGAGTGAATTGTAAATTCATGGGTTGTGGAGTAAATTGTGTATTCTTGGGTTGTGGAGTGAATTGTTGATTCTTGGGTTTTGGGCTTTGGCATCTGAGTTTTCTTGTCCAGGGATGCAATGGAATCTTGGACCCACTTCTCCTTGGGGTCGGCACAGAGGTACTTGGCCAGTTTGGTCTTGAATCTGTGGAGGAGAGGTGCCAGGGTTAGATGAAGTTCTTTGGTGATTTCGGCTTAGGAGGGCAGCCCATCCTACCCCAAGGGGTTGGCATGGTAACTAGAGGAGGAGGGGACCTGGAGAAGTCACTTCAATGGGTGTCCCAGGTGAAGCCATCCTGACTTCAGGCTAAAGAAATTGGGGTGGTCTGAGTAAACACCCTAGATGGGCAGTGACGTTGATCAGGAGTCACTTTTCCCCTCTTGGAGCCTCAGGGTTCTAACTGGGAATCTTTGGACTTTGGATTAGCTGGTGTAGCACTCGGACCCTAAGTTTCTGAGGACTGTCCCTTGCTCCCTGAGGAAGAACTTTGGACCAACTCACATCACAGCTTCTTTGGGACACTTGCTGTTGGTGATTCTGCTATAGTTTGCCAGCCTCTGCATGGGAATCTTCCTGCCGATGAATGTGTAGCAACAGGTGACTGGGGAATTAATTGCATCTGGAAATAAAACCACAAAGAAAAAGCATTTTAGGACAGGTTAGATTCTTTTGACCTGAAAGCAGAAAAGAGTAGTTAAGAGGAGGTAAAGGGAAGGCAAGACATTGTTGTTATTAGTTGTTTTTGAGTCAATTCTGACTCATGTGTGCAGAATAGAACTGTGCTCCTTAGGGTTTGCAAGGCTGTGACCCTTCAGAAGCAGACTGCCAGGCCTTTCTTTGAGCCACCTCTGGGTGGGTTTAAACTGCCAATTTTTCAGGTAGCTGTTGAGCACTTAGCCATCTGTGCCACCCAGGGGTATCAGAGTAGAGGTAGAAACCATTAAATTCCAAAATTCTGCTAATACCCCAGTGCTAGAATGTGATCTTTGACACATTGATTCTGTCTTCTATGCTATAAAATGGGTATAAAATGTAGCTAAAGAATAGAGAGAAAGAGTAGGAGGGCTAGTAAAACTAGATAACCCTTGGGAGTGTTGATAGGAGGGGCTAATAATCCAGATTATCAGGGCTAGGGAAGATGAGCCCAGGGGCCCCAGCTATGCATCCCCTTTTGGGCTCCGAGTAATCCTACACCTGGTGGTGAGTTTCCCTGATACCCATTGCCTCTGCAAAGCCACTCTCTCTGGAAGCTGTACTGAATGAAGCTCAGTCTAGATCCTGGGTTTCTTCCTCTCCCCTCCACCCTTCTGGGAAGGTGCCAGGGCAGTAACTGCACCAAGGGTTTGCTTCTAGAGCTAGATTTGGAGTCCACAGCTGGAATTCTATTTAGGCTTTGCCTATGAGCAGCTGTGTGATCAACCTTACTTCTTGACCTCCTCTGAGTTTTCCTATCCTGAAAAAGCAGACGTTAAAGTGAGACTCTGGGTACCCATTGTGCTCTGATGGCCCATGATAACCCAGAATGGGGTGAGGTGTTTCAAAGGGAAGGAGAGGTGGCCTTACCTGGCTGAGAAAACACCTGGGAGATGAAGCTAACTGCTGTGAGGAGCAGGCAGAGGAGTGGCACAAAGACCTTCATGTTGGAGGGTGAGGAGGTGAGCTTCAGCTTCAGAGTTAGCAGCTTCTGTGTTTGTTCTCAGTCCCTCTGTTCCTCTGGCTGCTCTGCCTGTCTTTTATTGAAAGCCAAGAGGGTGGAGCAGAGAGAGGGGGCATGGCCTAGGGCAGCATCATCCTCACTGAATGTAGGATGGAAAATCTCCTAAGCATGTGCAGCACCCCAGGGAGGTTTCCAGGAAGAAGGAGAAGGAAGCTGTGGGCATTTTTTCTATCTGCTGTGGAAACCGAAAGAAGTGGGGGAGGACGGGCTGTACATATGCCCAGGCTGACCACAGACGGGAGCTCAGTGGGTTATTCTTAGGGATTCTGCTTTCTCTGAAGCGAAACTGGAGAAAGGAAGGAAGTAAAAACACTGAGGTTACAAGGAGGAAGATGAAAGGATCTCAGGGCTTGTCCCCAGACTGCCTTCAGGCAACAGTCCAAAGGGCCTGCAAGCTGGGAAGGGGCCTTGGATGGGCTCCCAAACAGCATCTGAAATCCATGTATTCTTTAAAAATGCAAGGATGGTGGCACAATCAAAGCAGAACTATAGGATGTTGTAATTGTAGAATTGAATCCTAAGAGTCATTGGACTTAAGACTTGGAAGAAGCCATATAGATCATATAGTAAAGCAAAAGACATTTTCAAGTAATACTCTTACAGTGCTTACTCTGTGCCAGGAATATTCTAAGCACTTTACAAATAATAAGTCTGTAAATCCCCTAGCCCTATCTGGTAGGCATTGTTTATTCCCATTTTATAGACGAGGCAACTGAGGCACAGAGGGGCTAAGTAACCTGCCCAAGGTCTTCCAGTAAGTGGTTGAACAGAACCCAAGCAGTTTAGCACCAGAGTCTGTGGGGTCACCACTATGATATGCTTCTGGAATGAAACTTGCACAACTCCCCCATCTAGCTGCCTAGTCATATATCCTGGTCCTCCTTCTCTCCTAAGCATCCTCCAAACTAGCAGACCCCTAAAGGGAGTCAATAAACATTCCTGGGGGTTAAGTCACTATGAGTCTGGAGCCTGTGGTTAGCACAGCAGGCAGCAGTGGGCAAGAAGTGTGGTCCCTGCTATGGTGGCTCCTCTCCCAGCTTCCTTCTTGATCCCCAGGGAGGATGACTGAACACAGGAATGGTATTTTGGGGATTAGAATGCCTGGCTTCAATGCAAAGCTCTCCCTTAGAAACATAGTAATAAAAACTAGAAGACCTTAGAATTCACTTCAGTTAACTCTTTTCTTTTATGAATATAATAACTGATTCATTGAGGCATGTTAATGGCTGAGCTGAGCCTAGAATCCAGGTTTCTTGACTCTCAGCTCAGTGAATCTTCTAGCGCTTTGCACTGCCTCATCCCACTGAGTCTTAGTTTACGCTTGTCTAAACGGGAATGGAAGGACCTAGCAACTTTTCTTTCTTAAAGTGTCACCGAGCCAATGTCTGTGAAATGCATGGAGCTTCTTGGAAGAAAACACTTGGCAATCATTATATCTGTAATGAGAAAAGAGTTTCTATTAAACAAATGACTGTGTCTAGTTCATTGTAAGTAGTCATTAATGCCCAAGGAAAGTGTTAGCTGACATTATCAAGTGTCACCCAACTTTCCTTAGGTTGAATCTGACATTAAATAACTTGTGCAGAATCTCACAGGTATAGCAGCTAGGCCTGATCATCTACCCAAGACTCTCTGACTCCAGAATCCCTGCTCCCAGGCACCAGACTTAATGTTTCATGGTGGATATTGGCTTTCTAGAAAACCCAAGATCAGAGAATCTATGGAGAGGTTGTTCCAGACTCTTGGGTAGAATTACAAAAAGGTTGAATGAAGAGAGAACAAACCACCATGTGCACTGCTTTGCTTGCATCTCTCAGAGTCTTAATTTTATTCTGCCCGAATTTAGCAATTTGGTATTTTGCTATTTAATGTTATTGTTATTAGTTGCTGTTGAGTCAATGCCAACACATGATGACCCCATGAGGGCAGAATAGAACTGCTCCATAGGGTTTTCAAGGCTGTGACCTTTCGGAAACAGACCTCCAGGCCTGTCTTCCAAGGCCCCTCTGGCTGAGTTCAAACCACCTACCTTTTAGCTGGTGGTTGAGCACTTAACCATTTGTGCCACCCAAGGACTTGCTGTTTAAGAGCAAAGTAAGAATAAAGACATTCTTTATTATGTTAAGAAAGTGCCCTTTCATTTCTGGTTTGCTGAGAGATTCTATTATAGATGAACATTGAATTTTATTGAATGCTTTCTCTTTATCTATTGATATGATTCTTTTTTCTCATTTATTCTGTTAATATGAAACTCCTCTGTGTTGGACTCACTGCTTTGCCCATGGTGCAATCCATTCTTACTGAATGAATAAAAGTCTTCCAGGAATGGGGACTGTGCAACTTCTTGAAGTCTCTCTTCCCAGACCATCTCACACTGACTTCCAAGAAGCTCTTCCTCATGTGAGTAGAAACCCCTCTCTAATCTGTTCGTGTGCCTTTCCATGGACTTGGAAGACTGGTCCCATTTCACTGTGAAATCCTTTAGGTTTCAGTTCTTTGTTTCCCCTCTTCAGGTCCAGGCAGAAACAGTCAGCAAAGATGGCCTCCAGCCTTTCCTTGGATTTTCTCCAGTTTAACAGTGCTAATAGCTTTAAACTACTCTCTTTGGGTTCCATCATGTTATTGTCACTCAGAATCCTGGAATCCTTGAACCAAAGGACCTACTGAGATCGAGTATTGCAAATTCTTCTTTTTATATGAGGAAACCGTATTCCTGAGAGGGAGATGAACTGGTCCATGGTCACTTGGAAAAGCTTCCCAGCTTTTCTGAGTGTTTGAACACATGTCTGTACTTCAGGGAGAGAGCATCATCTTTGGAAAGGGACTTGGCCAACGCAAGAGTCAGACAATAAACACATCAAAGCTGAGAGAGTGTGTCTCAGAAGAGAAAGTCCTCTAGAAGATGATATGGTCTCCCTTCCCTCCTGTCCTGTCAAGGAGACCTGCTCTCCTAGCTAGAAGGTCAGACACATGGTGGGAGGAAAGCACGGAAATTCCCGCTCTGAGGCAGTTTTGGAAGTTCCCAAATCATGATGAGGAGAACGCATTTGGCAGGAGCCTGCATTCCAAATGCTAGGCCTGGAGCCAAGAGCCTTACGTGGGGCTGTGCTGGGAACACTCAGCACAAGGCCTGTGCTGAGGGCCTGCTTGGGGGCTATAAGGGAAGGGCCCGGGGAGGGGTAATGGGAGATGAGGGTCAAGGTTTTGGTGTTCTCCAGCATCCCCAGTCCCCCTGGGACACCTTCCCCACCTACTCACAGATGAAGAATGGAACAGTTTTTCCTGGTGAATAATCCTCTCTTCCTCCCACCCAGTGGGCTGACCCCAGCACCAGGATCTTCCGCATGTATCTTTGTCATCGCCACAGACTCCCACTCAATGTCAGAGGTGACGGAAAGAGAAAGTGAAAGTGAACTTTCTAGAAAGATCAGAAGCCAGGTCCCAGCTTCTTCCCCTGTCCTACTCCCACTCCCCACTCCCACTCCTCACTCCTACTCCCCACACCCACTCTCCACTCCCACTCCCCACTACCACTCCCCACTCCCACTCCCCACTCCCACTCCCAAGTTACTTGCCCTTTGGTGGCTCCTACAGTTCTCTTTTCTCTCCTCTCCGTTTGGTAGCAAGGCCCCTCTTACTTGTGCCTTTGAGTGAGACACATAGTAGACTTTGCACCTGCCAGGTCTTTTCTAGACACCTCCTCCAGGCCTCTCCTCCAGCTTCTCCCTTCTACTCTCCTCCAAGCCAGTGATTAGCTCCAGGCAAACCAGGTCCCATTTTCCCAGGCCCCCAGCTCTGCAATCACTTCCCTTTCAAGGACTGTAAATCCATTTTTTATTCTTTTACAGAATGTCAGAAATCAATGAGACCTTTGAGATCATCTACCCGTTTCACTGATGCGGAGACTGAGGCCAAGAAAGAGATAGTTACAGGTCTGAGGTGCCATAGAAAACTAACGGCAGAGTTTGTGCTGGTTTGTTTATTTCTGGGCTCTCAGTGTGATGTCTTTTCTTATATAGTACACTGTCTCCTTATCCTAATATTCATACATTTAGCATCTATTTTGTGTAGATCACCATGTACAGGGACTATGAGGGAAGAGAGGTGAACCAGGCACCATGTTTGCTTTCTAGAACAGATGATAAAGTAAGTATCCATGGAAAATAGAACTCAGCTTATGAATAAAACCGAGTAGTGCTCACCCCATGATTCCAGCATCTAGACATTTCCTGTGGTCTGGTGGGGAGGACCAGTCCTGAGTCTATTTGCATGAGAGAACCAAGGATCTTTCTGGGAAAGGTGGTGCAAATTGCCTGTGGGAAGAGAGAAGAAGACCATGCAGTGGTCGGGTTAGGGGAGGAAGAGGGTGGTATCTGGGCCCGGCAGGGGCCTTGTCATTAGACTGTCTTTCGGGCCAGCCCTCATGGAACAGTACCTGAGGTCTAGGGTGAGGGGGCTGCCATGGGTGAGTGGGTAGAAGCCAAGTAAGCTATTATCGCTGTGAAACACTCTAAAGGGTTGCTTGAAAGACTCTAATGGAGGGTAGCACAAGAGGGTGGGGGGTGGAGATGGGCGTGTGAAGGCCACGTTCCTGATGTGGGGCCTGAGCAGTGTGATAAGGTGGCCAAGGGGACCAGTGCAACATTTGAGGTATCCCTGTGGACATGCTGAACAGGGGGAGGAGTCTTCAAGAAACAGAGACCATGAAGATGATGCGGAAAGGAGACAGAAACGTTCTGACAGCTTTTTTAAAATTTTTTTACTTTATTGTTGTAGTTTAAGTGAAAGTTTACAATTCAAGTTAGTCTCTCATACAAAAATTTATACATACATTGTTATGTGACCCTAATTGCTCTTCCTGTACTGTGACAGCACACTCCTCCTTTCCACCCCTAATTTCCCGTGTCCATTCAACCACCTCCTAACCCTCTCTGCCTTCTCATCTCACCTCCAGACAGAAGCTGCCCGTTTAGTCTCATGTGTCTCCTTGAGCTAAGAAGCACACTCTTCATGAGTATCGTTTTATGTCCCACAGTCCAGTCTATTCTTTGTCTGAAGAGTTGGCCTTGGGAATGGTTTTAGTTCTGGGTTGACAGAGAGTCCAGGGGCCTTGCTTTCTGGGGTTCCTCCACTCTCAGTCAAACCATTAAGTCTGGTCTTTTTACTAGAATTTGAGTTCTGCACCCCACCTTTCTCCTACTCCATCAGAGACACTCTGTTGTGTTCCCTGTTAGGGCAGTCATTGGTGGAAGCTGGGCACCATCTAGTTCTTCTGGTCTCAGGCTGATGAAGTCTCTGGTTTATGTGGCCCTTTCTGTCTCTCGGGCTACTACTTTCCTTGTGTCTTTGGTGTTCTTCATTCTCCTTTATTCCAGGTGGGTTGGGACCAGCTGATGCATCTTAGATGGCCACTCATTAGCTTTTGAGACCCCAGACACCACTCACCAAAGTAGGATGCAGAACATTTTATTAAAAAACTTTGTTATGCCAATTGACTTAGATGTCCCCTGAAAGCATGGCCCCTAGACCCCTACCCCTGCTACTCTGTCCCTCAAAGTGTTTGATTGTATTCAGGAAACTTCTTAGCTTGGTTTAGTCCAGTTGTGCTGACTTCATCTATAGTATGTGCTGTCCTTCCCTTCACCTAAGATGATTCTTATCTACTATCTAGTTAGTAAATAACCCTCACTCTCCCTCCCCACCTCCGTAACTGTCAAAGAATGTTTTCTTCTGTGTTTAAACCTTTTCTTGAGTTCTTACACTAGTGGTCTTAGACAATAGTTGTCCTTCTGTGACTGAGTAAATTCACTCAGCATAATGTCCTCCAGATTCCTCCATGTTATGTTTCACCGCTTCATCATTGTTCTTTATTGTTGCATAGTATTCCATTGTGTGGATATACCATAATTTGTTTATCCATTCATCCGTTGATGGGCACCTAGGTTGTTTCCATCTTTCTGCTATCATGAACAGTGCTGCAATGAACATGGGTGTGCATATATCTGTTTGCGTGACGGTTTTTTATTTCTCTAGGATATATTCCAAGGAGCGGGATGCTGGATCGTATGGTACTTCTATTTCTAGCTTTTTAAGGAAGCACCAAATCAAATTCCAAAGTGGTTGTACCATTTTACATTCCCACCAACAGTATGTAAGTGTTTCAATCTTTCCACAACCTCTCCAACTTTATTATTTTGTGTTTTTGGACTAATGCTAACCTTGTTGGGGTGAGATGATATCTCATTGTAGTTTTGATCTGCATTTCTCTAATGGCTAGTGATCGTGAGCATTTCTTCATGTGTCTGTTAGCTGCCTGAATGTCTTCTTTGGTGAAATGACTGTTCATATCTTTGCCCATTGGGTTATTTATCTTTTTGTTGTTGAGGTTTTGCAGTATCTTGTAGATTTTAGAGATTAGACACTGACTGGATTTGTTGTAGCCAATTTTTTTTCCCCAGTCTGTAGGCTGTTTTTTTACTCTTTTTGTGAAGTCTTTTGATGAGCATAAGTGCTTGATTTTTAGGAGCTCCCAGTTATCTAGTTTCTCTTCTGGTGTTTGTGCATTGTTACTTATGGTTCATATTCTGTTTATGCCAAGTATTAGGGCTCCTAGCAGTGTCCCTATCTTTTCTCCCATGATCTTTATCCTTTTTGATTTTATATTTAGGTCTTTGATTCATTTTGAGTTCGTTTTTGTGCATAGTGTGAGGTATGGCTCTTGTTTCAGCCGTTTGCAGATGGATACCCAGTTATGCCAGCACCATTTGTTAAAGAGACTGTGTTTTGACAGTCTTTTATTCTGTCTTTTATTAATACCTGAGCAGGGTCATCCCAGGGAAACTCAGGTAATACATAGAAGTAAACGTACTAACCAGAGGGGTACAGAGTGATGAAAGCCCCAGCTAAGGGGCTCATGGAAGGCTTCTTGGTGGTGCATGTAAGATGAGCTTGTGAGTTGGGCAGGTTCTGAACCTCAGGTCACTATTGAGTTGTGGGGAGAGGGGCCCATTTTGGAGCAAACTTATAGAGACTGCAAACATGAATGACTTATGCATCACAGATTCTGATACAGTAGGTCTAGGGTGGGGCCTGAAGCCCTTCATTTCTAAATAGCTTTCAGGTGATATTGGTGATGCTGATGCTGATTCTACTTGTCCACAGCTCTGTTGTTTTTGTTAGCTGCAGTCAAGTCGGCCTCTTACTCATGGCGACCTTATGCACAGCGGAACAGAATGAAATGCTTCTGGGTCCTGCGCCATCCCCATGGTCAGTTACAGATAGGACTGTTGTGCTCCATAGAGTTTTCATTGGCTGGTTTTTGGAAGTGGATCACCAGGCCTTTCTTCCTAGTCCATCTTGGTCTGAAAGCTCCCCTGATACCTTTTCAGGATCACAGCAACACACAAGCCTCCATTGACAGACAGGTGGTAGCTGGGCCTGAAGTGTGTTGGCTGGGAATTGAACCCAGGTCTCCCACATGGAAGGCAAGAATTCTACCATTGGACCACCACTGCCCCACAGCTCTATTGGAACAACCTTAAAAGAGCTCAGAGTGAGAAATGCTGGTCAGGTGTGGGAGACAGTGAGCATTCGTTTTATCTCCATAGGGTTCTTTTCTGTGGCTCCTGGGTAGGCTTCTAGAACCACCAGGAGTTGTCTTCCACATTTACGTGATACACATTTTTCTGGAGAGAGGACTCATAGCTTTCATCAAATTAGCCAAGGCATTTATGGTCCCCCAGTAGTTAAGTACCATTGGACCTTTCAGAAATAGAGAGATCTGGCTGCAACCCCAGGCCTGCTGAATCATAATCTATCTACCTATCTATCTTTTTTTTTTTTTTTAATGTAAAGCTGTATTTTTCTAAAAAGTCCCCTGACCCAGATGATTGCCATTCTGGGTTGAGGACCCCTAAGCTAACTTGGTACACATTTGTTGAAGGAATGAAAATTTATTGAGAAAAACGAGGTGATGTATGGGAAATATTAAACTGGAGCATGAATTATTTGGTGAGAATTTCTTAAAACTATTGCATGAGCTCCTAGATCTGGCAATCTGTTGGGGCATAGGTTGAGAGGAAGGAGCCCTGGTGGCACAACTGTTAAGTGCTGGCTGCTGACGGAAAGGTGGGTGGTTCGAACATACTCAGTGGCTCCTCGGAGAAAGAGACCTGACAATCCGCTCTGCAGCCTAGCAAACCCTACCTATGGGACAGTTCTACTCGTCACACGTGTTGCTATGAGTTGCAATTTATTCAATGGCTGCTAACAACAAGCTAAAGTGTAGGGTATATGAAATAAGGGCAGCACTGGCTGGGCTGGGGAATGTTAATAGGAATAAGGCATAGGCAGAAAAGAGAAAAAGAAAGATGGGGAGAGGGAAAGAGTACAAGAAGAAGGGGGAGAAAGACGAGACAACCTGGAACAGCTCAACACTAGGGCCAGAGACCTGGCCTTGCTCCTATCTGGCTGTGTGGCCTTGAGCAAGTCACTTGACCTCTCTGGGCCTCTTCTGCAAAAGGTGATTAGTAACATAGCTATTTCTAACATTGTCATGAGACTTGTATGAAGTAATAACCCAAAGGTGCTTTGTAAGCAATGTATAAAGAGCTATGTCACTCTAAGGGTGAGTGAGCCATAGTCTCAGGGCACACAACCAGTCCCAGGCAGCATATTTGTATACTCCTGACCCCCAGCCCAAGCCTCCACTCTTATCTCCTGTTATGTAAATGTATCGGGCATTTTTATTATATACTCACAGTGAGGTTTAGATTCTCTAAGCTGTTTTCATCCCTGTTCTCCCTTCTGTCTATGGACAGAGGGCACCTTGAGGGACTGACAAAAAACCAAGGGTCCAAGAGGGCAGCACCAGAATAAAATTCAGGCCTCAGCTCCTCATATGGCAGTCGGCTCTCACTGGAGGTTCACATCCTGTAGGAGGCCCATAAGATCCTGCACAACCAGGCCTTTGTCTGCTTCATTCCTTCATATTACCCCCAGCCTCACCCTCTGCTTCTAGAACTTTCCATACTTCATCCCACCTCAAGGCCTTTGCTTATGCTGGATCTCAGCACCTGGTGTGGTGCCTTTCATATAGTAGGTTTTCAGTAAATACTGTCTGAATCAATTATTAACAATAAAGAATCTCAAAGCTTTCCCCTCACATGTTTGAATTGTAGGATGACTTAATATCAGAGAAGCAAATTAGGAGAGGAGCAAGACTTTTGGTTTCCTGTTTCCCACTTCTCCTATTATGGGAAGAGTTAGTGGTAGGGATGGGGGGCAATGGGAAAGGGGAGCCACTAGCAAAGGGGGTGACTTTCAGGGGCCACATGAGTCCTTCTTTGAGGATGATCTGTCTCCCTCTTGGTTGCACAATGTTGCAGGCTGAAAAAGGGAAACTTCAGCTGCCAAAAACAGCTCCTTTGTTAACAGTTTCGGTTGGCTAGTCACTGGAGCCCCAGACTGCAAACACTGCCCCATTCAAAAGCTCGTCCTGCCTTTACTGTAAATTAAAGTTTGGAAAGAGAGCCTGAGACACTATGCAGATGGTGTTTGTCTAGTGAAGGGGGAGGTGGAGGAAATGATTTTACAAAGCACACACATCTCTTCTGACTTAAATGCAAAGACATAAAAACAAAGCACTGCCAAATAATTCAACTCTGCAACTTACTTATTGCTCAGAAATTGTCATGGATTGAATTGTTCCCCCAAAAATACCTGTCAACTTGGCTGGGTCATGATTCCCAGTATTGTATAATTGTCTACCATTTGTGTAATCTGATGTGATTTCCTTATGTGTTGTAAATTCAATCACTATGATCTAACAAAATGAATTAGCAGCAGTTATACTGATGAGGTATACAAGACTGGATAGTGTCTTAAGCTAATCTCTTTTTAGATATAAAAGGGAGAAGTGAGCAGAGACACATGGGAACCTCACACCACCAAGAAAGCAGTGCCGGGAGCAGAGCGAGTCCTTTTCACCTGAGGTTCTTGCTCAGGGAAGCTCCCAGACCAAGGGAAGACTGATGCATCACAAGGACCTTCCTCCAGAGCCGACAGAGAGACAGGGTCTTCTCCTGGAGCTGATGCCCTGAATTTGGCCTTGTAGCCTTCTTGACTGTGAGAGAATAAACTTCTCTTTGTTAAAGACATCCACTCGTGGTATTTCTGTTACAGCAGCACTAGATGACTAAGACAAAAATATAGTCAGGGTAATGAGAGAAAAATTTATATGCATATTGTTCTCCTTGGAGTTGTTTATAATGGGGTAGAAACAACAGGCATATAGGTGTTAGACACCTGTGAGCGCAGGGGCCTTTGTCTGTCTTGTTTACTCCTCCATCCCTAGTGTTAGCACCTAGCACTACCAGTCCAGGTGCAGTGGAGTTGACCTTAACTCACGGCAACTCCATGTGTGTCAGAGTAGAAGTGTGCTCCATAGGGTTTTCAATGGCTGCTTTTTCAGAACTAGATCACCAGGTGATCTAGTTTTTTTCAGAACTAGATCTTCCAAAGTGCCTCTGGGTGGACTCAAACCTCCAACCTTTCCCTTAACAGCCAAGCGTGTTAACTGTTTCCACAATCCAAGGACTCCTGTACCTAGGACTAGGTGTTCAATAAATATTTGATAATGACTGAATTATGGAAAAAATCAGAGCTGGAAGGTGCCATAGAAATCCTAGGTTTGAAAATACCTGCTATGCTGAATTTAAAATGGGGAAAATAAAGTTGCCCCGGATAATAGACAGTGTTCGTGTTGGTGCTGAGATGCAGGTCTTCGTACTCCTAAATCCATGCAGACAAGCTCTGTGTGTGTGAGTGTGAGTGTGTGTGTGTGTGTATATGTGTTTTTTTGTGTTGGAAGTAAGTGCCTGGAGACACGGATCTTAACTTTTCTCAGTAAAAATCTGCCAGCTGCTTTTTTGTGTAGGGGAAACACCTCTTTGTTTGGAGAAACTTACTGAGGCAATACAGGTAGGTAGTCATTGCAAGTAAGCACTCATTGTCCTGAAGGAAAGGTGGAGGAGGTCCTTTGGTAACCACAAAGAGAAATTGTCCCTCCTAACACCCCTTGCAATGCAGAGCTGGAGGCAAGAGAGGAAATGGATGCATTTGCTGAAGGACAAGAGGCCTCCTAAGAGGAGAACTGAGGTCCTGTTCTTTTGAGTCTAGAATGATTAAACACTGTCTGAGAGACTGAGGAGGTTTCCCCTGGATTTGTGGCCTGAGTTCAATGCCAAGGTTGAGAAGTCAGTGGGTGAGGGTTGGTTTCAACATGATAAGAGCTGAGACTGCAAGATTTTCTAGCCCTGCCTCATTGATTCAGTAGTCATGCTTGGAAAGCAATGGCCAAATCTGCAAGTGTAAACTGAAGACGCTACAGACTTGGGAGCCCAGGAGAGAGGTGCCACAGTGGCTGTGGCTGGAGAAGACACCATTAGAGCAAGGGATAGGAATAACTGGGTGGTATGGGACCTGCTATCCAGTTACCTGTAGGGGCAGTGTCAGAGCAACAGCAGCCAAGACCCCTGGCCACTGATTGGGTGGGTCACATTGTCCAGTTCTCACTTTGCTTGAAATTGAGCAGCAGGACATATCTGAATAGCTCTCCAACATTTTGGGCACTGTAAGGAAGTTAAGCGGGGGAAGTTTAGGGATGAACTACTAGATTTCCTCCTAATGTGGACAAGTTGGAGTTCTAGTGTTTAATTGAACAAAGTAAAAGAGATGCAAACCATTTGTACCCTGATATGACAGACCACTCCTCTGTCAGTTTGTCCTACTGTGGTGGCTGGTGTGTTGCTGTGATGCTGGAAACTATGCCACCAGTATTTCAAATACCAACAGGGTCACCCATGGTAGACGGGTTTCAGCTGAGCTTCTAGACTAAGACTAGGAAGAAGGATCTGGCAAGTTACTTCTAAAAAAATTGGCTAGTGACAACGTTATGCATAGCAGCAGAACATTGTCTGATATAATGCCAGAAGATGAGCCCCTCTGGTTGGAAGGCACTCAGAAGATGACTGGGGAGGAGGTGCTTCCTCAAAGTAGAGTCGACCTTAATGACATGGGTGGAGTAAAACTTTCAGGACCTTCATTTGCTGATGTGACACAACTCAAAATGAGAAGAAACAGCTGCAAACATCCATTAAGAATAGGAATGTGGAATGTACGAAGTGTGAATCTAAGAAAACTGGAAATTGTCAAAAATGAAATGGAATGCATAAACATCGATGTCCTAGGCATTAGTGAGCTAAAATGGACTGTTATTGGCCAATTTGAAACAGACAGTCATATGGTCTACTATGCTGGGAATGACAACTTGAAGAGGAATGACGTTGCATTCATTGTCAAGAAGAACATTTCAAGATCTATCCTGAAGTACAATGCTTCCAGTAATAGGATATTATCCATACACCTACAAGGAAAACCAGTGAATATGACTATTATTCAAATTTATGCACCAACCAGTAAGGTCAAAGATGAAGAAATTGAAGATTTTTACCAACTTCTGCAGTCTGAAATTGATCAAACATGCAACCAGGATGCATTGATAATTACTGGTGATTGGAATTCGAAAGTTAGAAACAAAGAAGGATCGGTACTTGGAAAATATAGCCTTGGTGATAGAAACAATGCCAGAGACTGGATGATAGAATTTTGCAAGACCAATGACCAATTCATTGGAAATATCTTTTTTCCAACAACATAAACAGTGACTATACATGTGGACCTTGCCTGAGGGAATATGCAGGAATCAGATAGACTACATCTGTGGAAAGAGATGAGGGAGAAGCTCAATACCAGCAGTCAGAACAAGGCCAGGGGCCAGCTGCAGAACAGACCATCAATTGCTCATACACAAGGTCAAGCTGAAGCTGAAGAAAATTAAAATAAAGTCCACAGGAGCCAAAGTACAACCTTGAGTATATCCCACCAACCTTTTGATTAGCAGCTGAGCGTGTACCCATTTTGCTACCAAGTGCTGGGATTTAAATCCAGATATTCTCACTCCAAGCCAGTCTTCTTTATACTCCAGTAGGCTAATATTGGAGTATTTCCTCTTTGAAATCCAGTCTTTTCATTCTGTTGGTTATTTTTCTTTCCTTTCATCCTAACCTTGGCCTCTTATGATGGTCAGTGTCTGCTCTATAAATGGCAGACTTGGTAAGGAGATGAAAGTCTAAGCAAAGGAGAAGATTAGGAATGTAAATTAATCAATAGGGAAGTTCTCCCACTTCCTCTGGGTTTCTCTCCAAATGAATTAATCACCACTTCATCTAAGCCCCTGCCCATGGCCACTCTTTGGACTTTGTCATCTCCCTGAACTTCTCCATTTCATAAATGCAATTTAGAAATCCATTTCTTTGACCACGGCCTTCTACTTCCTTCCCCTTCAGCTCCTCCATATTGACTGAATCAGCTCCTCCAGGGCCCTCTACCCCCACCTGGTTTCCTTTCCCTCCCAGCCCAGCCTGGTGTTGGTCGCACTCCCACCAGCTTTCTCTCATCTCTGTAATTCTGTTTCCTTACCTGACGGTGGAAGTCCCTGGATGGTGCAAAGAGTTAATGCACTGGGACGCTAACCAAAACGTTGGAGGTTCGAGTTCACCTAGAGATGCCTTGGAAGAAAGGTCTGGCAATCTAGTTCTGAAAAATCAGCCATTGAAAACCCTATGGAGTTCAGTCCTATTCTGACTCACATGAGGTCACCACGAGTTAGAATTAACTCTATGGCAACTGTTTTGTTTTTTTAACCTGCCAGTGCCCAAACTTTTATCATTTGATCCTCCCCTGTGTTCCTAACCACTCCCAGGCTGTCGGACTCTGCTGGAAGACCTCAGTATCCTTGGTGACTAGAGGTTCTACAGATGCAAAGTTCCTGGACCCAGCAGACTCCTATGTGCTGTTTGCAATCTCCAGTTATTTCTTTCTGCCATACTCCATAGTGCACTCCAGACCTTCACCTTTCCCCTCTGTCTCTTACTCCAGTGTTGGCCTTCAGCACTCTCAGGAGACAGCATACTTCCCAGTAAAAACAGAGACTGTGAGATATGAACCCCTTCAATGTCCACCCTCATGCCCATATGATAACTTAATTCCATCTTCACACATTATTACATCTCTTCCCTTCCACCTCCGAAGAGCCTTGCTGAGGGTCACTGCTCAGTCTGTACCCTTGGTCCCATCTCCTGCAGCCTTTTCCAGAACCTGTCCCTCTCCATCAATTCTGTCTTTTTTATCTCCCTCTTCCCACCGTTTCCTTCTTCCAACCAACAAGCTCAAGTCTTCCTCCTTGTTAAAACAATACATTACTCATAACCCCATCTTCCCTCAAGCTACTCCCTTCTTACTCTTTCTCTTCATGGGAAAAATTATTGAATAATTGCTCTCTACTTGTGGTCTCTACTTTCTTACCTTCAGTTAATTCCTTAACCTATTGCCATTTACCTTCCACATCCATCGCTCAACTGACATTCTTGTGAAGGAGATCATCAGTGACACATGCATTACCTAATAAAAGGAGTTCTTCATAGCTCTGATCCAACTTGAAATCATTGCCAATTTAACACTGTTTACCATTCTTTCAGAAGCTCTCCCCACTTTTGTGTCTGGAGCTGTGCTTTCTTCTGGTATTATCTCTGCCTCTTCTTTCTATGTTATTTTCATTGTTTGCTCTGTTTCTATCTATCTATCTGTCTGTCTGTCTGTATGTACATATGTCTATCTACCTGTTTACCTACCTAACTTTAGCTCATTCTATCTATCTGTCTGTCTGTCTGCCTGCCTGCCTGCCTGTCTGTCTGTCTCTATATCCTGTTGGTTCTGTTTCTCTGGAGAACACTGACTACTACAACAGTTTGATGTGATTTCCTGCCAAGAGAAGCTCTGTAATCCAGTCCATCCTTTGCACTGATGGCAGATTTATCTGTTCAAAACCACCAGTCCACTCTGCTTAAAATACATCAACAGCTCTCCGTACCTACTTGAGGGATCCCAGCTCCTTACTGTGGTCATCAAGAAGCCCAACCTGGGCCCAGCATACTTTTCAGGCCACGTCTTACTAATCACTCCTTTCAATGCCTTATGTTGTGTACCATTTTTCTCATCTTTCCCAAAATATGGCCCTTGCACACATTATTTCCTTTGCCTGAAAAGGGAGCTGGGCTTTCTCTGAGAAGTCTTTCTAAACTCCCTTAGACACACAATCCTTTGTGTTCCCTTAACATATTACACTTCCCTTCATTATATCACTTGGCCATACCCTGTATGTTAAAGGTTATTTACATGTCTGTCTTCACCACACTACAAGCTAGGCTAGGCAGGACATGCCTATTCATCTTTAAATCTATCCCAGCACCTAGGATAGGGCCTAGCATTAGTTCATTCATTCATCCACCATCCATTTATTTATTAATTTAACGAATAATAATTAAGTGCCTAGCGTCTTTGGGCATGTACTATGTACTAGGCACATGCTTGCTGAATGAATGAATTGAGAGTTTGGGGATCGTTAGGTCTCAGCTAAATAAAATAGCCAACAACTGAAAATAACCATTGTGTTTTGACTGGATCTAAGGCACACTGGGCATCTATCCAGCAAACTCACTCCTCCCACTGAGTCACTGCATGATCTTGGCTGAGTGGTTGGCTGTTGGCAGCCTTCATATACAGAAGGGAAAGGATAAATCTTTGAATCTCTTTATAATTCAAAGATTTGATTGTTCCATGATTTGCTCATTTCTAAGGCAGCTGCAAGAGAAGGAAATATCCCAGTTCTGGAGATTCCTCATTGAATCAGACATTAGGATTTATGCCCACGGACAAAGCATTTGACATCATTTCTCTTCATCCCTGTAATAACCCTGTAAGATAGGCAGGGCAGGGACTAATTTGCCATTTTACAGAGAGGTCAAATGACCTGCCCAATGTCATACTGCAAGAAGGTGGCAGAGCAAGGATTGGAATGTCAGGCTTCTGAATCTAAGACCAGCCCAGTTGGACTCTACAATACTGCTTTTCTGCGCATCTTAGTAAGGAAGCGGGTCTGGACACCCAGATTTGAAATCCAGTGTGGTTTGCAAAAGTCTGAGTACATCTCAACCAAAACCGCATCCTCCTCATTCCAGTTTCTCGGATGTGTTTTGCAATGTAATTCTTCTTATCTTTGCAGCTTTGGGTCCAACATCAAGACTTTGGTTCCCTTTTTGGTCACCAGTTGCTGTTGCTCATTTTTTCTTACAGTTATTTTCCCAGTTCTCTATTTTTCTTTCTTTTGTTTTATTTGTAGCTCCTTGGGACTTGCCATCAGCCAGCTGGCAGTTTTGGTTACATTAGACATACCAATCCGGGGGACGATGCAGATTTTTCCAGAGGTGATATTGTTTTCCAGGCCTTCTAGGAAAAAAAAAAAATTTGGAAGTTCCCTCTTCCCCACCCCTATTATTTGTACCTTGCAAAACAAACAGGTCTCCCACCCCACTAGAAGTGCTGGGTTCTTACATTGGCTCTTGGGGAAATCAACAGTCAGCTGTCACTCTGGCCCCTCATCCTTTGCTTGTGGCCTTATCTGCAAGCCTACCAGAGCTTGGGGTTACCAACATGCTGAAAGCTAAGAGACAATCTTTCTGCCAGTGGGTGCACCTACCAGGTAAGAGGATTGGCCGCCATGAGCAGTGCATGTCTAGGTTGAGAATTGGAAGGCACAGAAGAAATCATGGCACCAAAGCTTATTTTGCAGACCTAGAATTCTGAAGCAAGGAGAAAGAAGTGACTCAGCCAAGGTCACACAGCAAGTTAGTGACCAGGGCATGGCCTGGAACTCAGGTCTCTGATTCCTTGTTGGGGCAGGGTCTTTCCTTTACCTTAAGGTACTTGGAGCATTAGGGACCGATGGTAAGTGCTTTGCAGAATCTCTGGCCATGGATTCTGGATAGATTTCTTGTAATTAGTCTTATTTCTTACCTTTAACCCTTGAAGAAATCGCTTGGCGTGGTCACATGCTGGTGCAAAATCTTTTATAGACATGACTTCAGCTATTGGAGGTACTAATAAGGGAAACTGAGGCATGGACATGTTAACCATTGGTCATTCACGTGCCTGTCCCAAAGGTGTGGGAGCACCTGCCTATGCTCACAAGGTGGAGAACTTGCTAAGGCCACCAAACAATCTGTCCCCAAAGAATAGCAATCTATTGTCCATTATAACAATTATAATTCCTAAGACGTATGTTTCACTTAACAGTTGATCAAGCTCATTTGCAAGTATTCTCTCATTATTTTGGTCCCTACAACCGTTTGTCTAATACGTACTCTATTTTCTCATTTTATAATTGAGGAACTAAGCCTCAGAGAAGTTAAACAACTTGGCCAGGGCCATGCAGTTAGAAAATCACAGATCCGAGGCTTCTAATTTGGACCTTTTTTCCCCCACTGTATCACTCTCATACAGAACTCACAATAACTAAACTTATCTGTAAAGCAACATGACAGACTTACCTCTTTAAATCTTTAACCCCTAACTCTTTAAATCTTCAACAGCCTGCCCTCTATAGATCATCACAGTAACGTTGGGAAGTCACCCTCATTTTTCAAAAGAGGAAATTGAAGTTGAGGTCATGCACTGATTAAGTGGCTGAACTGGACCACAAATTTAGGACACGTTCTATTGCCCCTCTCCACTGCATCTCATGCCCAGACCCTCTGCCCCATGGGAGGAAACCCCAACTGTGCCCGAACAAGCTCTGGAAGCAGATGGCCAAGGCCAGGACAGGGCCAGGCCCCTACTTCCTGCCCAAAGCTCTCTCTCTTCACTGATTCCAGTGAGGACCTCCCTGGGAGAAGGAGGGGGCTTTCTATTCTGACCAAATCAAAGTTTTCTGTCAGCCTCACATTGTTCAGGCCCTCCACTTTCCTTAGTAAAGATAGGACAAGTGATAGCCAATGTTGATTAGACAGCACTGACACCTTGAGGATGATTGTATTCATTCATTCATTCTCCCACCCATGCTTCAACAAAGCTTTATCAAGGATCTATTTTGTGCAAGCCATGGCTTCATTCTCCCTGAAGGTGTTTGAGATACTGGGATTAATAAAGCATGGTTCATGCCTTCAAGGAGCTGACTTTGATTTAGCAGATTGAATAGAAAACTGTAAATCATCTGGAGTCTTCCATCTACCTTATATTCCAAGTCTAGCCCCACCTCACTAGCCACCCTACTTGGCATTACTCTTCTTTGGATTCTTAAAATCCTTCCTCTGGATACGAGAAGGCTTCTAGCTGGGCTCCCTGTCTACCATCTCACCTGTCTAATCCATCCTTCCCCTGCTGCCAAGTAAGTCTGAAATGTCAATCTGATTGTGTTCTCTTTCTGCTTAGAACCCTTCAATGACTCCCCGCTGTCCTCAGGATAAGCTCCAGATTCCTCACCATGCCCATGTCGACATGACTCTATTACAGCCTGACCCCTGCCTCCATCTCCAGCCTCAACTCTTCTCTCTGCCCCCAGGCACCCTGGCTCCAGAAAGGCCACAGGGTCCCCTACCCGTTCTTCCTTCATCAAAAGCATACTCTGGGCTTTTGCACAAACTGCTTCGTTTTCCTGGAGGATCTAACCTCTCTTCTTTACCAGGCCACCTTCTACTCATCCTGCAAAATTCAGCTTAGAGGTCTTCTCCTCCTGGAAACCAAGACTGGAAGAGACATCCTTTGACTACATTTCTACAGCATCGATGTTTGCCCCAAGTAAGTGTTTTATTTACTCTACTGCAATTGTTGGTCTTGCTAGTCTCCTGTCATTTACCTGTGACTTTCTGGAAGCCTACCACATAGATACTGCCTGGCCCCAAAAGGGAAACCCTGGTGGCGCAGTGGTTAAGTGCTGCAACTGCTAACCAAAAAGTCTGCAGTTGGAATCCACCAGGCGCTCCTTGGAAACTCTGTAGGGCAGTTCTACTCTGTCCTATAGGGTTGCTATGAGTTGGAATCAACTTGATGGCAATGGAGTGGGGCCCAAAAAGGTGCTTAATAACATTCTGTTGAGTGAACACAGGAGAAATTCTAGAGGGACAAGCTGTTCACCCTCTTGGCTTCAAAGCATCATGCAAAATGCAGCAAATTTGGTCCATCCTCGTGGGTGGCCCCTCACCAAGAAGGAATGTGTTTGGCTTTTTGGAGAACAAAAGGGGCCCCTTCAAAGCCCACAGGTGCTGTGAAATATAGAATCAACTGTTAGTCATTTCGTGACTGGGAAAGTCCACGTGCTGTTGCCTTTCCCTGTAAAATCAGGCTTTGGCTGAGTTTTAAGAAATAAATAGTAAGCCATCTGATCTTTCTCTTTTACTAGCCAAGGTTTCTTTCTGCTCCATGGTCAGGGTTCCAGACCATAATCTTTCTGGTCTCCCCACTTAGGGGCAAACTGACAAAGCTGGCACTGAGCCAACTGGAGGGCTGGCCCTGACCCGGATGCCTTGCTGGAACTGGGTTTCAAGCATCTGCTAACTTTAAAGTTTCTTGGAATCCACAGAGAACTATTAAACCTCTCAATTAGCTTTCTCTGCTGTTACCAGCCACGGCTCTATCCTCTCTGCAGAAAAATGCTGGTGCTCAGATTAGAGGGAATGACAGTTTTCATCAGACCTACCATTTTCAAGAACCTACAGTAGGTAAGACATTTCTACTGGGAACTTGACCTATTAATTCATGAAAATTGTTGCGAAGCTACCATGGGACAGATACTGGGTTCACATTACTCACTCAGCAGGCATGGTTCCTACCTCACTGAGGCTCATTTTTGGTTCTTCCACTCGTTTCATGAGCTAAGAGAGATAACCCACCCCTACAGATAAGAAAACTGAGGTATGGGGAGGTGAGGCAACTTGTGCAAAGTCATACAATCAATTGAAATCAGAACTGAAATCAGTATCTAGGGTTTCTGGATTCTATTTGTGTGGTCTTTCTATGACACAATTTGAGTAAGTGACAACTCCTGACCTGGTCATCTAGCCTTCTGACGTGGGTGCAGACCATTCGGGGTGCCATCATCCTGACTTAGACATGTCACATTCACAGCAGAAGCCACTGGTCACCATATCCCAAGGCCAAAATCAAACCAAACCTGTTGCTGTCGTGTCAATTCTGACTCATAGTGACCCTATAAGATAGAGTAGAACTGCCCCACAGGGATTCCAAGGAGCACCTGGTGGATTCGAACGGCTGACCTTTTGGTTAGCAGCCATAGCTCTTAACCACTACGCCACCAGGGTTTCCATCCCAAGGCCAGTGCCCCTCATATGCTGCATCTACCTCCACTTAGCCCAGGCCACACCTGACTGATGAGTCCAGACCTCACCAGCCAACCAGTAACTGCAGAGATTTTGCCTGCCGAGGCTCCCAAACTCACGTCCCAGAGTCCCCAACTTGGTCCCGGACGGGGCTCCCTGTCTAGCAATTTTTGGTCTCTTAGTCTTTTTTTTCTTAAACATATCTATTTGCAGAATGAATGAATGGGCACAGAAAAAAGGAGTTTATCCTATGAGTACACGACAGTCTTGGAGCTGAGATCTGAGGGGACATCAAGACCCAAAAGGGCTGGAATCCTCGCTATCATGGCATGTCTTCCAGCTAAAGCACTTTCCCAATTTTGGCATTCCACCTTTGTGATTTTTGACAAGTCTAAGTAACACCATTCTATTACATACTTAATGGTTTTCTTTAAAAATATTCATTTTATAAAAAATAAATTTTATTTTTAAAGGAAACATTTTATAACTGCTGCAGATTAAAAAATTAAATTAGAAAGGTCCCTAGGTGGTGCAAACAGTTAGTACTCGACTACTAATCTAAAGGTTGGTGGTTGAAATTCACCCAGTGGCTTCACGGAAGAAAGACCTGGCAATCTACTTCTGTAAGGATCACAGCCAAGAAAACCCTATGGAGCAGTTATACTCTGTAACACATAGGGTTATCATGAGTTGGAATTAATGGGAAGGCAACAGGGTTTTGTTTTTGTTTTTGTTTTTGTTTTTTGTAAATTAGAAACAGGCTATAAAAACAAACATTGTTTTACAATTCTCACTTGATGCAGCTCCCTGTTCATAGTACTGAGCTCTGAACTTAAAAAAAAAAATAGGGAGAGAGATTGGTGAATACTGAGGTTTTCTAGTTGATGGAATGTGAAGAATGAAAGGATAAATGAAAGGGGAAATACCTTTCTCTGCTAGTGATTCATTGCTGTTTCATGTCTGGTCTAGGACAGCAATGGGTATCATGCCTGCCCATTTACCACCATGGGGTAGTCAGCAGAGTGACTTCCACCTGCTAACACACCATGAGGTAAGTGGAGCTGATGCCCTGGCAGTAAGTCCTACTGGGACAGACATGTTTTGCAGGAGTAGAGCCAGAAGCCCTGGACCTTGCCAAGGTAAGTGTCCCAGGCAGAGTTCTGGGGAAAGTGGGCTGAGGGCAGGGTGTTGGTGGAGTGCTAAAGTCGTGTAACCGGTTATTGGGAAGTCCCAAGACAGATTTGGCTCACTCCCTATTCTATAGCTCTGAGCAGAAGCTAGGGGACTTGGGAAGGGGGAGTTGACTGCTGTTCCCTAGAATAACTTGGGGGAAGGGAAGGCTTGTCAGAAGCCCTCCGGATGGCTGGGCAGAAGTCGTCTTGTGAGCCTAGGGAAAGGCCAGGGACCTGGAGGACTTCCTCTTATAAGGACAGGGCCCTTCTGGTTGCTGCCCATTTCACAAAACAGAAATCCAACTTCTGGAATACCACATGCTGATCTGAGATGTGCTGATGGTGGACTGATGGCAGGATGTTGCAAGCAGCCAGTGGAGCCAGAGCCAGTATCTGGGGTAGGGCAGGCAGACCAGCCAGCACCCACTGATGTGACTATTTGCCAGGTGCAGAGGCAGGAACTGGACTAGCATTAGCTCCTTTAGACTTCCTGGTGTAATAATCATTCCCAGTCAACAGAAGAGTAAGTAGAGGCTCAGAGAGGCTAACCATTAATGAAGATTGCACAGCTGGGAAGAGGTGGAGCCAGGATGTGAACCTGGAGCTTCTGACTCCCAACCCTATTCTCCAGGCTAGTGCCCATGTGGCCTGATCCTCTCTCTGGTGAATGGATGGAGTGTGAATGACGACAGGCTGCTGCCTTCGAGGAGGTTCTAGTTCATAGTCAACCAGCATCCACCCAGCTCCCTGGTCTGCACGCACTGTCTCACTCATCCTCACCATAATTCTGTGAAGTCACCAATTTTCCCCTTTTAGGGACATGGAAACTAAGACTCTGAAGGTGGTGCTCAGACACTAAAGTCATTTTGGCCTCCCTCTTCTGCTGACAAGGGCCCAGAGTCCACTGCAGCATCTGGAATGAGCTCCTCCACTCTCTCAGGATGAGGAGAATTCCCTGGGATTTTCCAAGTGATTCAAGCCCTGGATCTATCAAGGCTGGAAGGAAGAGGGCTCGGCTGGTTGACCTAACCTCTGGCCACTGGACAGCATGAGAAGCTGACCTAGAAAGACGCCCAAAGAGTGACTTGCTTTCTATGCTCAGAGTACAGCTCTGTTATTGGGAGTCATCATGTCTGTTTGAGGACAATCAACACGACTGGGAAATTCCCATTTTCAAGGTCTGGGAGGAAATTCCTGGCTTTCACTTGGAAGCCCAGAGCATGAAGGGAATCAGGCCATTTGGAAATGGGAGCTGCAGGCAGAGGTGTGAGGGGCATGCAGGGGGCATCAGGGTTTGGTGGGTAGATGCTTGGTTACTAACTTCCTCTGTAACCGGTGAGTAGAGGGCAGCAGGTAAGGAACACTTGGGGACATTCCAGGCCCTGCCCTGGGCTCCCATCTCCTTCCCTGACTGATTGCAACATCAACTTTAGATTGGGCCTATGCACGTGAGCAAAATGAACGTCTCCCCATAACTAGCCCATGATGCTCAGGAAGGGTCTGGGCACATACCTACCTGGGCATCTCTGTATTCAGCTCTGCTTTCACTTAAGTACAGCAACAGCAACAGGCATAGCACAGCCATCACCACTGGTGCCATCTGGACCCTGTGCAAGGGGCTTTAAATGTATCATCTTATCTAAGCCTTAGAACAACTCTGCAAATTGTGCATTACTGCCTGGTTTTTGGCTCCATTGCAGAGCAGGGGAACTCTCTGGGCTGAGGCCTGGCCCTGCAGTCCCATGGCTCCAGGGCTGGGACAAATCCCTTGTACGCGGGGTTTCCCATTTCCCAAGGCCTGTGTTGGGAAGGGCAGGAGTGCTAGGGCATGGAGCTTTGTTTGTATCTCTGTTCTGGGACCTGTCCCCTCCCCTGTGAAGCAGGGAGGTGCGGTGGTGGCTGCCAAGGGGAAAACAGTGGCTAGCTCTAGTGTGGGGATGCTAGATGGAATCCTTCTTTCCATACTGATGCCGACAAGAAACCAGCCCTACTGTGTGTGAGTGTGGGTATATGCCCATTGCTCCCCGTCTGAGAGACAGCATAATGAAGCTATTCAAAGGGTGGCCTCTAAGACCCCGTTCCCAGCTCTGTCACTTATGATTTCATGTGACCTTGGTCAAGTTACTTAGCCTTTTAGTGCCTCTGTTTCAACATCTGTAAAATGAGAACAATAATCCCTACCTTGTTAGGGTTGTTGTGAGGATTAAATAAGTTAGTACATGGAAGGCCCTTGGAACAGTGATCCACCAACGTGAGCTGCTATTGTTGCCGTTGTTGTTGTTGCTGTTGTTGTTGCTGTTGTTATTGCTGTTGCTGTCCCATCAGTCTTCTGGGCTGTGGGAGCGTGTGCCTGGCTCTGTGGGAAGGTGTTGCTGTAGAAGTGGGCCTGGGAGTGATAGTAGGTGGGAAATTTGGCCCTGGTGTTCTATCATTTTAGCTCTTGGCTTTGCCCTGTCTCTTCCTGCACAGAACCTAGCTGAGAACAGGTTTGGGAAACAAAGTCCTGCCACATGGGTTCCCACGACCTTCCCCGGGGGGCCCCCTCTCAGCCTATCCGAAGAGACTCGGTGATTCAGAAAAGGGAAATGTAGCTGAAAACTTACACAGAATGCCTTCTCCCAATGAAAACAGAATTTCTGCAAGAAAGAGGAGAAAATTTTGAAAATCTCTATTTCACTTTCTCTATGAGATTTTAGAGGACATTATATTTGTGAAACTAGAGTAGGTAGTCATTAAAAGTGAACAGTCTGGAGCCAGGAAAGGTTGTTTTGCAATGAAATGCACCATTCCTTAATATAAGAACATACTGGAGGCAGGGAATGATGGAATGGATACTGCGGAAAACCAAATTGTGAATTAAAAGATAAGCCTGAGAAATTCTCCAGGATCTCAAAGAAAAATTATTTGGGGTAATACTTTTTATTTTGTTCATTTAGCCTAATGGTATTTTTGAGGAGCCCTGTTGGCACAGTAATTAAGTGCTTGGCTGCTAACTGAAAGGTTGGCGGTTCGAACCCACCAGCCGTTCCGCAGGAGAAAGATGTGGCAGTCTGCTTCTGGAAACATTACAGCCTTTGAAACCCTATGGGACCATTCTACCCTGCCCTATAGGTCAGTATGAATTGGAATCAACTTGACGGCAATGGGCTTGGTTTGGTTCCTTGGCCAGGAGATACAAGATAAATAAGGAAGGAAAGAAACATGCATAATTTATTTAGCTTTTTAGTCTTCCTAATACCTCTGTGAAGCAGGCATCATTAAATCCATTTTGCAGACCATGAAACTGAAGCTTGTTCATAAAGTTTAAGTTTTTTTGTTCAAAGTTGCATACCTGGTGAGGGTCAGGTCCGGTGGTAGAATATTGGTCCACATGACCCAAAGTATCTGTCTCAGGGAAGTTGTCACCTACGTGTGTGTGTTTGGGGGGAGGGAGGGAAGAACAAGGGAAAGAACAAGGCAAATTCACCAGTGCCTATCATCTGGGACAGGATGTGAAACGTGGCACTAGGGAAGTGCTGAGTTCTACATGTGTTCTGAAGGCGAGGGGTCTGTCTGTTTGCAGTGGTCAGTGCAGAGAGATAGATGGTGCCTGCCGAGGGAAGAAAGGTCATGGCGTAGAAAACACTGAAAAGTTCTGTGAAGACACTGCTCTCCTCCCCTAAGCCCTTTGCCCAGAATGTCAGCTCCCAGGGAAGGAACTGGGACGTAAGCATCACTAGTCTTAATGCTTCCCAGAGAGCCTGGTGACCAGCAGGGCTTCTAGACGTTGTTTGAACTGAATGGAACCACAGAAGATCAGATCCAAAGTCTCAGTAAGAAGAAATTGACTGGAAAAGGGGTTTGATTTGATTGTATTTAATTGGATGCACTTCAATTCAGTGTTCATTTAATGAGTGTCTATAAGATACAGCTACGAGAATGTGATGGACTCTGGAAAGGAAGTGAAAAAATTAGTTAAGGGACAAAGACAAGAAAGAAAAAAATGAAATGTGAGGTGTTGGATGAAGACAAGAGAAGAGAACCCTAGTTTATTTCTCTGTTATACTAAGTGGGAGGCATTACGTATAGATAGGATATTTCATTTAATCCTTATAATATCTGTTTAAAAAACAAACAGTTGCTGTCAAGTCGATTGCAACTCATAGCGACCCCATGTGTTGCAGAATAGAACTGTACTCCATCGAGTTTTCAAGGCTGAGACCTTTCAGAATAAGAGCCCTGTTGGCGCACTAGTTAAAGCGCTCAACTGCTAACCGAAAGGTAGGAGGTTCAAACTCACCTGGGGCTCTGCAGGAGAAAGATGTGTCAGTCTGCTTCCATAAAGATTACCAAAAAAACCCACTTCCTTGGAAACCCTATGGGGCAGTTCTACTCTATCCTATAGGTTGCTATGAGTTGGAATTGACTTGACAGCAACAGGTTTTTTTTAACGGATCTTTCAGAAGCAGATTGTCAGGCCTTCAGAGGTGACTCTGGGTGGGTTCAAACCAGCAACCCCTTGGTTAGTGGTTGAGCGCTTAACCATTTGTGCCATCTAGGGACTCCAATATCTATATTGTTGTTGTTAGGTGCTGTTGAGTCAATTCTGACTCATAGCGACCTTATAGGACAGAATACAACTGCCCCATAGGGTTTCCAAGGAGCAGCTGGTGGATTTGAATTGCCCATCTTTTGGCCAAGCTCTTAAACCATTATGCCACCGGGGCTTCAATATCTATATTAGGTGTTCTTATTTTACAGATGAGGAAGCGGAGACTCAAAGAGGTTTAGAAGCTTTACTGGGGCAATGAGGTCAACAAGTGACAGATTTAAGGTTAGATCCTGAGACTGCTTGAATAGAAAGCCCATGTTCTCTCCTCTCTACCACACTTCTTCCAAGACATTCTACAAACTGTGATCCCATAAACTACCCTTTCTATACAGCCCAATTGTCAATTCCATTTTAATAATAGCCATAAAACTATTGCTTTTAAGCCTTGATAATCCACAAAGCATCGATAATCATTCTTGCAATGTATTCAGTATTGGAGGTTGAGCCATGGACAGTGAAAGGATTTAAACCGTCATTGGGGATTGAGGCTGGAGAACCAAGCTTATGGTGCTCTGTCTCGTGCTTTGATTGTTATCATCCAGCCTCAGACATGTGGCTTCAATCAAAACCCTAGATGTTTGTTTTTCTGATTTTGTAATGCAATCTCCAAGACCTCAGCAGCCTTTAACTCATGATACACATCTGTTTATTTACTACTCCATTTCTTCTGAGTTGCTAGGTCTGGCTTAGTTTATTTAATTCCACATGGATCAGCCTACTTAAGAAAATCAAATCACAGGAGGAAATTTAACCTCAAGCCAGTCACTGGGTCTATGGGACATAACTTCTTTCTACACTGATGATTCAAGCTTTTAGCTAAATTTAGAGGTGTAGACCTTCTATATCCATGTAGTTAAGTTACGTTATCTCTTCGCATCTTGGAGATAGTTCTTTGTGATTGCATTGGGGCTTATGAACTGTGTGTAAAAAATTGAGCCCTTGACATTCATTCATTCACTTGGCAATATTTTCACTGAGGGCCTATTATGCTCTTGGTATTACAGTGATGAATAAGATAGAGTTCCTGCTGTTAAGGGGCTCAGGGTCTGGTGAGCACCTACCCCCCAAACAACCTATTATACCCCAACGCTACACATGCTCCAATAAGAGTCCTCCAGCACACAGAATCCAGATTTTCCAAAGGATGAAAATGCCAGTTTTGAGTTTTCAGAAGCTTGATACCAGCTTTGTTAAGAAAGGGGGGTTACCTTGGGATTTGACTCTTTTGAACTAGGAAGACTTCAGGGTACCATGACACCTCTTCCTCTCCAGAAACAGTAAATTAAGAGGTGGGATGAGTGTGTGGGTGGGAGAAGGGATTGTCCTTCTTGAGCTGAAATAGGACTTTGGATGTGGCATCCCTCGGCTTCACAACGGGCAGAAGGCCAGTTTCTTTCAGTTACAGCAGATTGCCTGTCTCAGCTGTAAAGATAACCTTGGCACTGTCTGGCCCATGGCTTTTATCAGGGCTAGGCACGGACCACCCCTTCTCCACCCTTGTCCTCTCCCTGCCAGAGCCTGCCAAAGTCTCAGACGGTTCTGGAGAAAGGGTGATTCATTGCAGTTACCTTTCAACCTTAGCTAAGGGAAACAATAAATGATTAATAGAGGTGGAGCCCCTTACAGCCCCCATGAAAATAAGGAGAGAAACTAACTTTTCAACAATAACCCCTCTCCAGTCCCCAGCTCAGCTAGTAATCTTGTCAGCCAAGAGCAGAGAGAAGGGAACTACCCTTGGTGGGTTTTAAGTGCGAGTCTGTGTGTATGTATATAGGTGTGTATGTGCGTGCCTGTGCACATGTACGTGTATATACAGGTGTGTGTATCGGGGCTGAAGAGAGCTACCATGTTATTGTACTGCTGGAATCCCACAGCAAGCAAAGACACCAGAGACACTTGGAGACCAGTTCTTTGTACTGGCAGGTGCCAGCTTTCAAGCATTTGTTGGCAGTTGATAAAATTTCAGACCAACACACACCTTCCTACTCCCTAAAATGGCTACGTTGCCATTTGCTTTCACTTGACCTCAACCCCAACACTGCCCCAGGGTCTGCTCCTGATTCTGATGGGCTAGAAAAGACAATAGATACGTAAGTAAAGATTAGTCATCTTTGAGATTTGCCCTTTTGATGGATAAACTATCTTGTGTGTATCCAGGCTTTGTGGTTTCCATTTTCAACCAGATGATTAAAGTGCTCTGAGATTGGGCTCACGTTCCAGAAACTAACTTTTCCATCTGCAGCAAAGGAGAGCATCACCGGGAAGGTCTATGTAAGATGTGCTTAGACTTCCGTTTTCCATGCCACAGAAGAAATGTGGAAAGGGGTGGGCACTTTGGAAAATAAACATAGAAAGGAAAAGAAACCACTGCCATTTGTCTTTTACATAACTCTTTGGGCCACCCAAATACACTTGTGGTTTCTCCAAATTACCTGAATGCATTACTGTTGTTGTTGTTGCTGGGTGCCATGGAGTCCATTTCGACTCATAGCGACCCCCTGTGACGGAGTAGAATGGCCCCACAGGATTTTCTTGGCTGTAATCTTTATGAAAGCAGAGTGCCAGATCTTTTCTTCTGCAGAACCACTGGGTGGGTTCAAACTGCCAACCTTTCAGTTAGCAGCTGAGCGCTTAACCGTTGCACCACCAGGGCTCCTTGAAGGCTTTACTAAAAATGTAAACTTCTGGTTTCCACCTACCAAGATTTATTTAATCTGTGTATTAGTCAGTGAAGACTAACTTTGCACCAAACAATTGCACAATTTCAGTGGCTTAACAAGATCAAGGTTTATTTTTAACACTACTATCCAGTATAGGTCAGCAAGGCAGGGTGTTCTGTTTTGCTCAGTCGTTTGGAGACCTGGGCTCTGTGATCTTGTGGTTCTACCATTCCTTATGGCCTTGGAGTCCTTTCCTGAGCTGTCTGTGTCCATCCACAAGTTAGGGATGGGATGAGAATGTGGAGATGTACACCTGCCCTTCCTTAACCGCGTCATTCCAGAGGTGACTCATGTCACTTCCATGTACCTCCCATTGACAAGGTGTAGTCACAAGGCCCATGCAAGGCCCTGGGAAATGTAGCCCAGACATGCACCCAGAAGAAAAGGGAACTTGGTGAAGAAAGTAGCCAGTCTTGGCCATAATCTGGGAAGGGGGCAGGGATTTGCATTTATAGCAAGCATCCTGGGTAACTGACAGAGATGGTTTGGAGCCCATTTTTGAGAAATACTGATTTACAGGAACCTGTGTGACTAATAGCAAAACCCGTTGTCATCGAGTTGATTCCAAGCCATAGCAACCATATAGGACAGAGTAGAACTGCCTCATAGGGTCTCCAAGGCTGTAATATTTATGGAAGCAAACTGCCATATCCTTCTCCATGGAGTGGCTGGTGGGTTCGAACTGCCGACTTTTTGGTTAGCAGCCAACTGCTTTAACTACTGCACCACTGGGGCTCCTTGGGTAATAGCATGTGGGTACTAATCCACTTCCGGATCATAGAGAATGGCTTGTGCTGGCAGAAATGGAAATGCACAAGGGAAATGCCCACTAGTGTCCTCCCCTAAGTTTTCAGGAGAGTGGTGCTTGTCTAAAGCCTTATCTTTCACAGCTGCAAGTCAAGCTGACAATTCCTTACTGCAGGAACAGGAAGATCAGCAATTGGGAAGCCTCTGTTCATCCCTCTGGGACTTGGGTTCCTCATCTACATAATGGGGATTTGAATACATTATAGCAAATAAGCTATCTGAAGTGCCTATCACACTGCCTGTGATACATGAATTCTGTTCTGTATTTTTCTCCCACTCTGTCCAGAACTCTCTGGTGTGATCCCTATAGTCAGTGGTGGTAGCCAGGCACCATCTAGTTCTTCCGGGCTCAGGCTGGTGAAGTCTCTGGTTCACGTGGTCCTTTAGTCCTTTGGGCTAATATTTTCCTCGTGTCTTTGTTTTTCTTCAGTAACTCCTTTGCTCAGGACCAATAGTTGTATCTTAGATGGCCACTCACAAGCTTTTAAGACCCCAGACACTACTCACCAAAGTGGAATGTAGAATATTTTCTTTATGTTATGCCAATTGACCTAGATGTCCCCTGAGACTGTGGTCCCCAGTCCCCAGCCCCAGCTACTCAGTACCTCAAAGTATTTGGATGTGTCTAGGAAACTCCCACGGTTTTGCTTTGGTCCAGTCATGCTGACTTCCTCTATATTGTGTGTTGTCTTTCCCTTCACCAAAGCAGACACTTACCTACTATCTAGTTAGTGATTTCTCCTCCCCTCCCACTCTCATAACCATCAAAGATTTTTTTTTTTCCTGTGTGTAAATCTTTTCTTGAGTTCTTATAACAGTGGTCTCATACAATATTTGTCCTTTTGTGACTGACTTATTTCACTCAACATAATACCCTCCAGATTCATCTGTGTTGTGAGATGTTTTGCGGATTCATCATTGTTCTTTATCGTTGCACAGTATTCCAATATGTATGCATCATAGCTTGTTTATTCATTCATCTGTTTCCAACTTTTGGCTATTGTGAATAATGCTGCAGTGAACATGGGTGTGCATATGGCCTCGTGTGATGGCTATTATTTCTCTAGGATATATTTCTAGGAGTGGGATTGCTGGATCATATGCTATTTCTGTTTCTAGCCTTATAAAGAAGCGCTGTATCATTTTCCAAAGTGATTGTACCATTTTACTTTCCCACCAGCAGTGCATAAGAGTTCCAATCTCCCTGCAACCTCTCCAACATTTGCTATTTTCTGTTTTTTGAATTAGTGCCCGTATTGTTGGGGTGAGATGGTATCTCATTGTGGTTTTGATTTGCATTTCTTGAATGGCTAATGATCAAGAGCATTTTCTCATCTATCTGTTGGCCACCTGAATATCTTCTTTGGTAAAGCATCTGTTTATATCCTTTGCCTAGTTTTTTTTAACGTCTAATTCATACCTTTTTTTTTTTTTTTACTGTACTTTAGATGAAGGTTTACAGAACAAACGAGCTTCTCATTAAACAGTACACATATTGTCTAAAACATTAGTTAACAACCTCACGACACGTCAACACTCTCCCTTCTTGACCTTGAGTTCCCGATTCCCAGGTTTTCTGTCCCCTCCTGCCTTCTAGTCCTTGCCCCTGGGCTGGTGTGACCCTTTAGTCTTGCTTTTGTTGGATGTGTCATAGCAAAATTTTTTCCCCAGTCTGTAGGTTCTCTTTTTACTCTTTTTGTGATGAGCATAAGTGTTTAATTTTTATGAGCTCCCAGTTATCTAGTTTCTCTTCTGGTATTTGTGCATTGTTAGTTATGGTTTGTACACTATTTATGCTATATATTAGGGCCCCTAGCATTATCCCTATTTTTTCTTCCATGATTTTTATCATTTTAGATTTTATATTTAGGTCTTTGATCCATTTTGAGTTAGTTTTTGTGTATGATGTGAAGTATGGATCTTGTTTCATTTTTTTTACAGTTGGACATCCAGTTATGCCAGCACCATTTGTTAAAAAAGGCTGTCTTTTCCCCCGTTTAATGGACTTTGGCCCTTTGTCAAATAATAGCTGGCAGTAGATGGATGGATTTGTGCCTGGGTTCTCAATTCTCCTTCTGACTTACGTGTCTGTTGTTGTACCAGTACTAAGCTGTTTTGACTACCGTGGTTGTATGATAGGTTCTAAAATCAGGTAGTGGGGGGCCTCTCACTTTATTCTTTTTCGTCGGTAATGCTTCACTTATCTGGGGCCTCTTCCCTTTCCATATAAAGTTGTTGATTTGTTTTTCCATCTTGTTAAAGAATGCTGTTGGAATTTGGATCAGGATCGCATTGTATCTGTAAGATAGCTTTGGGTAGAACTGACATTTTCATAATGTTGAGTCTTCCTATCCATGAGCATGGTGTGTTTTTCCACCTATGTAGGTCTCTTTTGGTTTCTTGCAGTAGTGCTTTGTAGTTTTCTTTGTATAGGTCTTTTACATCCCTGGTTAGATTTATTCCTAAGTACTTTATCTTCTTGGGGGCTATTTTAAATGGTAATTGATTTGGTGATTTCCTTTTCAAAGTTCTCTTTGTTGGTGCAGAGGAATCCAACTGATTTTTGTATGTTGATCTTGTATCCTGCTACTTTACTGAAATCTATTAGTTCCAGTAGCTTTCTTGTGGATTCTTTGGGGTGTGCTGTGTATAAGATCATATCACCTGCAAATATAGTTTTAACTCTTCTTTACCAACTTGGATACACTTTATTTCTTTTCCTTGCTTTATTACCCTAGCTAGGACTTCCAGCATGTTGAATAAGAGTGGTGATAAAGGGCATCCTTGTCTGGTTCCTGTTCTCAAGGGGAATGCTTTCAGTCTCTCTCCGTTTAGAATGATGTTGGCTGTTGGCTTCATATAAATGCCCTTTATTATGTCAAGACATTTCTCTTCTATTCTTATTTTGCTGAGAGTTTTTATCAGGAATGGGTGTTGGGCTTTGTCAAATGCCTTTTCTGCATCAATTGATATGATCATGTGACTCTTTCATTTTATTTACATGGTGGATTACATTCATTGATTTTCTAGTGTTGAACCATCCCTGCATATCTGGTATGAATCCCACTTGGTCACTATGCATTATTTTTTTGATATGCTGTTGAATTTTATTGGCTAGAATTTTGTTGAGAATTTTTACATCTATATTCATGAGGGATATTGGTTTGTAGTTTTCTTTGTCTGGCTTTGGTATCAGGGTTATGCTGGCTTCATAGAATGAGTTTGGGAGTATTCCTTCATTTTCTATGCTCTGAAACAGCTTGAGTATTATTGGTGTTAGTTCTTCTCCGAAAGTTTGGTAGAATTCTCCAGTGAAGTCATCTGGACCAGGGCTTTTTTTTTGTTGGGAGTTTTTTTATTACCTCTTCAATCTCTTCTTTTGTTATGAGTCTGTTTAGTTTTTCTACCTCAGTTTGTGCTTGTTTAGGTAGGTAGTGTGTTTCTAGAAATTTGGAGCATTATACTCTTTTAAGAACTACCTATATAGGATCAAATTGACAACAGCAACTCAAAAGATAGATAGGAACCTTAGGCAGCAGTGAGTTTATGTGAATGGGGGAGAAACAACTCAGAAAAGGAGGGTGAGAACGGTTGCATGACTAGAAGTATGTAATTAATGTCACAGAATTGTACATGTAGAAACTGTTGAATTACTGTATTTTTGCTGTGTATATTCTTGACAACAACAACAACAAAATAAATAAAATGGAAAAAAACTGGGCCAGGTACTGGGATTACAATGCAGAACAAAACAGACATAGGCACTTCCCTCTATGTATGTTCACTTTAGTGGGCCTGGCTAAGTTTTATAGAACATTTACTAGTGCTAGCCACTGTGCTGGGCACTTTATACATAGTAGCACCAAGGAATTCTCATAACAATGCTCTGAGATTGGCACCTTTATCATCACCTTTACCCAGATGGGGTTGATAGGAGCATCCAAGGCTCCAACATGACTTGCCCAAAGCTATTCAGCTAGCTTTTGGCAGTCCAGTGAAGAGCCCAAGTCCTTGGCTCTGAGATGTTCATTCATCATGAGCCATCTGCACCTGGCAACTTGGTCTGTAAATATTCTGACAATGCTATTAGAGCTGAGCCTTGGAGCCTGAGTTGAGTTTTGTAGGCAGCTTGGAGAAGGTGATAAGGAGACAGAGTATCTGGTGAGGTAGGGATCATTTCTGGAATTAGGAGCTCAGGCCTGAAAGTGAAGGCTGTCTTTGAGAAACTATAGACATCAGCCATTGTGGCTAGAGTCAACCATTGTGGCTAGAGCATAGTGTTTGCAGGCATAAAGTGTGGGTAGAGCAAGAATAAAAAGATAGGCTTGAGCCAGATTGTGAAGGGTTTTGAATACCATTCCGAGGAATTAGTCCTTTATCCATTGTTGTTAGTTGCTGTCAAGTCAATTCTGACTCATGGCAACCCCATGTGTGAAGAGTAGAACTGTTCCATAGGGTTTCCAAGGCTGACCTTTCAGAAGCAGATCGGCTGGCTTGTTTTCTGAGGTGACTCTGGGTGGGTTTGAACTGCTGACCTTTCTGCTAGTAAGTAGTCCAGCGCTTAACCATTTGTGCCCACAGGGACTCCCTTTATTCATTAGGCGACAGGAAACCATCAACGCATGGAAGAGTGACGTGACCAGGGTTCTGTAGGGAAGACCATTCTGCAGGAAGATGGAACATGCATTTCACATGGTTTGGTGGGGATGGTGAGCAGGGCAAAGAGATAAAAAAGATTGGCTAGGAAGCTGTTGTACCCATTTCCAGACTCCCAATTCTGTAGCCTAGGGAGCTAACCACTGCTTTGCAAACTTTAATGTGTATCCCAGTCTACCCTCTGTGTTTTGACAAGAGGAGCTTGTTAAAATGCAGATTCTGATTGAATAGATCTGGGATGGGGCCTGAGATCCTGTATTTCTAAGGAGCTCTCAGGTAATGCCAGTACTGCTTGGGACCACACTTATAGAACCAAGAGTGTAGAGAATGCTGACAGCATCCATAAAGCACCCATTGCATGCTAGCCACTTTGCTGACTCCATTGCATATACAGTTCCATTCAGTTCTCTTAGCGACCATGAAGCAAATTAGTATTGTTATCCCCATTTCTCTGATAAAGGAACTGAATCCCTGAGAGGATGAGTAACTTGCTCAAAGTCACATAGATGTTCATTTGATCCTGGTTTCTCTAAATGTTTTATGCCATCCAGAACAAGCAGTCCGAGAGTCTATGAACTTTGCATTAAATCGCAAATCCTTTTTGGCAGAAACCCTGTTGCCGCATATTAACCATGAGCAAGAGTCAATGATTACTCATATCCAGAAAGGAAGGAAGAAGCAGTTTTCTATTTTTACTTTGTGTCTAAGAGGGAAACCCTGAAGGCCTGTGTGATAGCTGTGAAGATGGGGAAGGCTACAGAGATCAGTAAAGCAAGCGGCTTACTTTCCATGTCTTTAGATGCTACGCCTGTGATGCACTTGCTCTGTGCGGTGGGGGTGGAAGGAAGCAGTCACTGTCAGCCCTGGTGGCCTGTGGAGCCATTCTTTCTCTGCGTTTACACGCTTGTGGTTTGCGACGAGGCGTGGCAGGAAGCCCAGGAATGTTTCCTTTCAACTGTGGGGATTTCGGGATGCAGGGAGCCCTCCAGCTATGTTAAGTAATCTGCCGTTTCAACATCCAGGCCTGGGTTTTCCCAGGTCGTCTGGAGAGCTCTGAAATGAGAATTGAAAGGTTGCTGAACGATGCAGTGATTAGACACGGGGCTGAAAAATCCAGTGGGCACTTCTAGAAGTAGTGGCTGAGGGAGGCTCTGACTGATGCGCCTCTTTGCCTCCAGGAGAGTCTCATTCTCCACTGTCATCTATGCCGGCCTGGCAGGGAGGCGAGCCAAAGTAGACTTGATCTATAGGGCGGTACTTGAGAGCTGGCCTTTGGAGCTCAGTAGCTGGGGTGGCAAAGGCAAGCTATTGATTATGTGAACCACTAACCTCAGAATCCCCTAGCGCTTCTTAAAGATGTTCAAGCCACACACCAGACCTGCTGAATCAGAATTTGGGGAGTGGGGATGGATCTTCATTTTTAACAAATTCTCCAGGTAATCCTTATGCACTTTAATGTTTGAAAAGTAGTCGTAGAAACCAGTAACAACAGGGAAAACATGGACAGCACACTATAGGGAATAAATAAGGGCTCCAGAGTCAGAGGTTTATGATACATTCCACAGAAGGCTGTTGGGAGGGTCATATAAGACACTGGGTATTGCAAGTGCCTGTCACATACTGGATGTTCCAGAAATGCTTGTGGACTCAACATCAGCATCTTCCAGGCTACAGTCTTATTTCTTGTTGAAATAGCCTCAGGTTCTCATTTACCTAGGATGAGTGAGTGGAAGGGTGTGAACAGGTAGGGAGAACTTGGATGATTTAATCAAATTTATTTTCACTGTTTTTACCAATTTATAGGCTTTGAGATGGATGTGAGAATCAAGGTCTCAGCAGACTGAGAAATTGTGTGGTCTCCAACAAGATGCATTTGAATAAAGATAGCAAAGATATTAACCTTGGACTCTACCAATCCAGGCGCAAACGTGAGGCCCAGGCTAGCCTCACAATGTGGCGTAACTAACAGAAAAATGAATGTGACGTTGGGTTGCATTACAAGAAGTATAAGCTCTAGAATGAGAAGGTAAGAGACTCACTTTTCTCTCTCTACTGGTCAGAACAGCCTGAAGCACTTCACACACTATGTGAGGACAATTTTTAGAGGTAAAAGAATAGCATGGTAAAAGGAGTCAAAACAATATGTTTGAGAGTTTTTTAAGGAGCAAGAGTGGTTTAGTCTAAAGATAAGACCCGATGCAATGTAATTGCTACATGTAATGATATCAAAGTATGTATTGGGCAAGTATGGTGAAGGAGCAGAATTAGGGACAATGGTTGAAAACTCCAGAGACACAGACTCCAAATCCTTATGCAGAAGAACTTTGATAATAGCTACCATTTACCGAACTCCTACCAAGTGTGTTGAATTGCTTCATGTCATCAATCCTACAAGTCTTATCAAGCAGACATTCTTTTCTTCATTTTTCAGATGAGGAAACCAGTGTTTAGAGAGGGAAAGAGACTTGCGTAAAGTCACATAGCTTGGAGCCTTAGGTGGGGCCAGGAACTAAACTCATGTCCACGGGACTCTGAAGACTCTGCTAGTTCTCCTGTGCTGGGCTTTCTGCTTGATAAGCAGAGGAGCCCAAGAGGAATGAGTTCCCTTGGAAGGTAGTGAGTTCCCTGTCATTGAAGGTGATCATCAGTCAAGGAATCCATGGAAGGGATTTAAGAAAAGCAGTTAGTTGATCTGAGGAGTTAAGATCATAGGCTGTGGGATCATTTTGCTCAGCAACTCATATGCTGAGTGAGCTTGAGCAAAAGCCTTAATTTCTCTGAGCATCAGTCTTCTCATCTGTGCAATGCGACTATTGTTAACACTTACTTTGTATACCTACTGTAGTCTAAGTAGTCAGCACAGTAGGTACCTACAAAGAGAACCCAACAAATGACAGCTTTTAAAAAGGGCCGGGGCCCTGGTGGCACAGTAATTGAGAGCTCAGGCTGCTAACTAAAAGGTGGGCCATTCAAATCCACCAGCCGCTCCATGGAAACCCTATGGGGCAGTTCTACTCTGTCCTGTAGAGTTGCTACGAGCTGGAATTGACTCGATGGCAACTGGTTTCAGGTAAAAAGTACTGGAGTTACCTGAGATGGTCTTGAACATACCCCCTTCCCCAGATATGAGAATACACAGGTTGTCTCCTGCTTATCACACATGGGGCAAGCCCTCCTTCTTCCATTCTTGAGAGATTACTTAGAATCAGCTTTGATTTAGAGCTCTACCCACAGACACTTGCCAAGTTCATCCTTCAATCCCAACCTTGATGTGGAGGGCTGCCATGCTGGATTAAAGCCAGGATTGCACCCACGGCAATTGCAAGGGATTTACTTCTTGAAGCAGAAAGACCATGGCTTCAGGTTTGAATCTAGTGTTCTTCATTGCTTGATGGAAATCTTAGACAAGTCACTTATCTCTGCAATCAGTTCTCAGATCACTGAGTGGGATTGTCAACAATACACAAAGTTATGCAGAATCCAGAAGGCCACATGCACTCCTAGGACTGTGTGCATGACCAGGGTTGGGTGCATGCTCAGGAAACTTGAGAAGGCCCTAAGATCTAATTTCTGGCAACCTCAAGGCACTGCACAAGCAGGAAGTGAAGGCTAAGGCAAATAAGGCCAGCCAGTGTTGAAAGAAAAGCCCCAGTACACACACAGATCCCTTGGCAAAGATTGGAAGATTTTTTAATTCTGGGAATCTAACACAATCTAACACAAATCCAGATGGTGATTTTTTGTAGAAGTTGACAAGCTAATCCTAAAATTTACATGGAAATGCAAAGAAGTCAGAATACTTAAAACAAACTTAAAAGAGGAACCAAGTTTGTAGTGCTCACAACCACAAAGCTATTGAAATTAAGAGTGTATGGTACTGGTATAAGAATAGACATATAGATAAATTAAATAGAATTGAAAGTCCATAAATAAGCCCATACATTATGATCAACTGATTTTCCACAAAGGTGCCAAGACAATTCACTCAGTAAGGAACAGTCTTTATAAGAAGTGATACTGACACAAGTGGATAACCACATGCAAAAAAATGAAGTTAGACCCTACCTCATACCATATACAAAAATTAACTCAAAAAGGATCAAGGGCCTAAACGTAAGAGCTAAAACTACTAAATTCTTAGAAGAAAAGATAGATGTAAATCTTCATGACCTTGGATTAGGCAATGACTTCTTAGACACGACATTAAAAACACAAGCAACAAAGAAAAACAGATAAATTGGACTTCTTAAAAATTAAAACCCTTTATGCTTCCAGAAATTGAAAAGACAACGCACAGAATGGGAGCAAATATTTTCAAATCAAATATCTGACAAGGGTCCAATATCCAGAATTGATATATATGCACATATATGTATTGTTGTTATTGTTAGGTGCCATCAGGTTGGTTCCAACTCATAGTGACCCTGTGTACCACAGAACAAAACACTGCCCGCTCCTGCACCATCCTCACAATCGTTGTTATGCTTGAGCCCATTGTTGCAGCCACTGTGTCAATCCATCTCATTGAGGGTCTTCCTCTTTCTTAATGACCCTTTACTTTACCAAGCATGATGTAATTTTCCAGGGACTGGTCCCTCCTGATAACATGTCCAAAGTATATGTGAGACAATGTATTGCCATCCTTGCCTCTAAGGAGCATTCTGGCTGTACTTCTTCCAAGAAAGATTGGTTTGTTATTCTGGCAGTCCATGATATATTCAATATTCTTCACCAATACCGTAATTCAAAGACATCAAATATTTTCTGGTCTTCTTTATTTGTTGTCCAGCTTTTGCACACATATGAGGTGACTGAAAACACCATGGCTTCACTTCAGCTCACTAATGCCTAGGATATCGATGTTTAGGCATTCCATTTTATTTTTGATGAATTCTAATTTTCCTAGATTCATACTTCATGCATTTCACCTTCCTATCATTAAAGGATGTTTTCAGCTGTTTCTTCTCATTTTTACTTCTCTTCTTTTTATTGTTGTAGTTTAAATGAAGTTTACATTTCAAGTTAGTCGCCCATACAAAAATTTATACATACATTGTTGTGTGACTCTAATTGCTCTCCCCATACTGTGACAGCACACTCCTCCTTTCCACCCCTGATTCCCCATGTCCATTCAACCAGCTCCTAACCCTCTCTGCCTTCCCATCTCACCTCTGGACAGAAGCTGACCGTTTAGTCTCTTGTATCTACTTGAGCTAAGAGGCACACTTCTCATGAGTATCACTTTATGTCCCACAGTCCAGTCCAATCCCTGTCTGGAGAGTTGGCCTTGGAAATTGTTTTAGTTCTGGGCTGATAGAGAATCCAGGGGCCATGCTTTCTGGGTTCCTCCAGACTCAGTCAGACCATTAAGTCTGGTCTTTTTACTAGAATTTGAGTTCTGCACCCCACCTTTCTCCTGCTCCATCAGGGACTTTCTGTTGTGTTCCCTGTCAGGGCAGTCATTGGTAGTAGCCGGGCACCATCTAGTTCTTCTGGTCTCAGGCTGATGAAGTCTCTGGTTTATGTGGCCCTTTCTGTCTCTCGGGCTACTACTTTCCTTGTGTCTTTGGTGTTCTTCTTTCTCCTTTACTCCAGGTGATTGGGACCAATTGATGCATCTTAGATGGCCACTTACAAGCTTTTAAGACCCTAGACACCACTCACCAAAGCAGGATGCAGAAAATTTTCTTAATAAGCTTTGTTATGTCAATCGACCCAGATATCCCCTGAAAGCCTGGTCCGCAGACCCGTACCCCTGCTGCTCTGTCCCTCAAAGTGTTTGATTGTATTCAGGAAACGTCTTAGCTTTGGTTTAGTCCAGTTGTGCTGACTTCCCCTGTAGTGTGTGCTGTCCTTCCCTTCACCTAAGATGATTCTTACCTACTATCTAGTTAGTAAATAACCCTCACTCTCCCTCCTCACCCTCATAACCGTCAAAGAATGTTTTCTTCTGTGTTTAAACCTTTTCTTGAGTTCTTATAATAGTGGTCTTAGACAATATTTGTCCTTCTGTGACTGACTAAATTCTCTCAGCATAATGTCCTCCAGCTTCCTCCATGCTATGTTTCACAGATTCATCGTTGTTCTTTATCATTGCATAGTATTCCATGGGGTGGATATACCGTAATTTGTTTATCCATTCTTCCACTGATGGGCACCTGTGTTGTTTCCAACTTTTTGCTACTGTGAACAGTGCTGCAATGAACATGGGTGTGCATATATCTATTCCTGTGATGGTTCCTATAATCCAAGGAGCAGGATAGCTGGATCATATGGTACTTCTATATCTAGATTTTTAAGGAAGCACCAAATCAGTTTTCAGAGTGGTTATACCATTTTACATTCCCACCAACAATGTATAAGTGTTCCAGTCTCTCCACAACCTCTCCAGCATTTATTATTTTGTGTTTTTTGGATTAATGCTAGCCTTGTTGGGGTGGGGTGATATCTCATTGTAGTTTTGATCTGCATTTCTCTAATGGTTAATGATAGTGGTCATTTCTTCCTATGTCTGTTAGCCACCTGAATGTCTTCTTTGGCGAAGTGCGTATTCATATCCTTTGGCCATTTATCAATTGGGTTATTTGTCTTTTTCTTGTTGAGGTTTTACAGTATCTTGTAGATTTTAGAGATTAGACGCTGATCAGATTTGTCGTAGCCAAAATTTTTTTCCCAGTCTGTAGGTTGCCTTTTGACTCTTTTGGTGAAGTCTTTTGATGAGCATAAGTATTTGATTTTTAGGAGCTCCCAGTTATCTGGTCTCTCTTCTGGTGCTTGTGCATTGTTACTTATGGTTTATATTGTGTTTATGCCATGTATTAGGGCTCCTAGCGTTGTCCCTATTTTTTCTTCCATGATCTTTATTGTTTTTGATTTTATATTTAAGTCTTTGATCCACTTTGAGTTAGTTTTCGTGCACGGTGTGAGATATGGGTCTCGTTTCAGTTTTTTGCACATAGATATCCAGTTATGCCAGCACCATTTGTTAAAGAGACTGCCTTTTCCCCAATTAACAGACTTTGGGCCTTTGTCAAATATCAGCTGCTCATAGGTGGATGAATTTATTTCTGGATTCTCAACTCTGTTCCATTGGTCTCTCTATCCGTTGTTGTAGCAATACCAGGCTGTTTTGACTACTGTGGCGGTATAATAGGTTCTAAAATCAGGTAGGGTGAGGCCTCCCACTTTGTTCTTCTTCTTGAGTAATGCTTTATTTATTCGGGGCCTCTTCCCTTTCCATATGAAGTTGGTGATTTATTTCTCCATCTCATTAAAAAATGCCGGTGGAATTAGAATCGGGATTGCATTGTATCTGTAGATTGTTTTGGGTAGAATTGACATTTTCCCTATGTTGAGTCTACCTGTCTATGAGCAAGGTATGTTTTTCCACTTATGCAGGTCTCTTTTAGTTTCTCGCAGTAGTGTCTTGTAGTTTTCCCTGTATAGATCTTTTCCATCTCTGGTTAGATTTATTCCTAAGTATTTTATCTTCTTGGGGGCTATTGTAAATAGTATTGACTTGGTAATTTCTTCTTTGAGGTTCTCTTTGTTGGTGTAAAGGAATCCAACTGATTTTTGTATGTTTTTCTTGTATCCTGAAACTTTGCTGAAATCTTCTATTAGTTCCAGTAGTTTTCTTGTGGATTCTTGGGGGTTTTCTGTGTATAAGATCATATCATCTGCAAATAGAGATACTTTGACTTCTTCCCTACCAATGTGGATGCCCTTTATTTCTTTTTCTACCATAATTGCTCTGGCTAGGACCTCCAGCACAATGTTGAATAAGAGTGGTGATAGAGGGCATCCTTGTCCGGTTCCCGTTCTCAAGGGGAATGCCTTCAAAGTCTCTCCATTTAGGATGATGTTGGCTGTTGGCTTTGTATAAATGCCCTTAATTATACTGGGAATTTCCCTTCTATTCCTATTTTGTTGAGAGTGTTTATCCTGAATGGGTGTTGGACTTTGTTGAATGCCTTTTCTGCATCGATTGATAAGATCGTGTAGTTCTTGTCTTTTGTTTTATTTATGTAGATGGATTACACTGATTGTTTTTCTAATGTGGAACCATCCCTGCATACCTGGTATAAATCCCACTTGATCATGGTGAATTATTTTTTTTGATATGTTGCTGAATTCTATTGGCTAGAATTTTGTTGAGGATTTTTGTGTCAATATTCATGAGGGATATTGGTCTGTAATTTTTTTTTTTTGTGGTGTTTTTACCTGGTTTTGGTATCAGGGTTATGCTGGCTTCATAGAATGAGTTTGGGAGTATTCCATCCTTTTCTATGCTCTGAAATACCTTTAGTAGTAGTGGTGTTAACTCTTCTCTGAAAGTTTGGTAGAATTCTCCAGTGAAGCCATCTGGGCCAGGGCTTTTTTTTTTTTTTCTTTTTTTGGTTGGGAGTTTTTAAATTACCTTTTCAATCTCTTCTTTTGTTATGGGTTTATTTAGTTGTTCTACCTCTGTTTGTGTTAGTTCAGGTAGGTAATGAGTTTCTAGAAATTTGTCCATTTCCACTAGGTTTTCAAATCTGTTAGAGTACAATTTTTCATAGCATTCTGCTATGATTCTTTTAATTTCAGTTGGGTCTATTATGATATCACCCATCTCATTTCTTATACGGGTTATTTGCTTCCTCTCTTCTTTTTCTTTTGTCAGTTTGGCCAGTGGTTTATCAATTTTGTCAATCTTTTCAAAGAACCAACTTTTGATCTTGTTAACTCTTTCAATTGTTTGTCTATTCTCTATTGCATTTAATTCTGCTCTAATTCTTATTATTTCCTTCCTTCCGGTGCCTGTGGGCTTCTTTTGCTGCTCTCTTTCTACTTGTTCCAGTTGTAGGGTTAATGTTTGATTATGGCCCTTTCTTCTTTTTCGATGTGTGCATTTATTGCTATAAGCTGATCTCTGAGCACTGCTTTTGCTGTGTCCCGAAGGTTCTGGTAGGATGTGTTTTCATTCTCGTTTGATTCTATGAGTTTCTTTATTCCATCCTTAATTTATTCTACAACCCAGTAGTTTTTGAGCAAGGTGTTGTTCAGTTTCCATGTGTTTGATTTTTTTTCCTTGCTTTTTGTGTCATTGATTTCTACTTTTAAGGCTTCATGGTCAGAAAAGATGCTTTGTAATATTTCGATGCTTTGAATTTTATTAAGGCTTGCTTTTATGGCCTAATATGTGGTCTATTCTGGAGAATGTTCCCATGTGTGTTGGAAAAGAAAGTGTACTTGGCTGCTTTGGGTGGAGTGTTTGGTATATGTATGTGAGATCAAGTTGGTTGATTGTAGCATTTAACTCTTCCACGCCTTTGTTGAGCTTCTTTCCGGATGTTCTGTCCTTCACCAAAAGTGGTGTGTTGAAGTCTCCTACTATTATTGTGGAGCTGTCTATCTCTCTTTTCAGTGCTGTTAGAGTTTGTTTTACGTATTTTGGAGCCCTGTCATTGGGTACATAAATATTTATTATAGTTTATGTCCTCCTGGTATATTGACCCTTTAATCATTATATAGTGTCCTTCCTTATCCTTTGTGGTGGATTTTACTTTAAAGTCTATTTTGTCAAAGATTAATACTGCCACTCCTGCTCTTTTTTGAGTGTTGTTTGCTTGATATATTTTTTTCCATCCTTTGAGTTTTAGCTTGTTTGTGTCTTTAAGTCTAAGGTGTGTCCCTTGTAGGCAGCATATAGATGGATCGTGCTTTTTTATCCAATCTGCCACTATCTGTCTCTTTATTGGTGCATTTAGTCTGTTTACATTCAGCGTAATCATTGCTAAGTAGGAGTTTAGTGCTGTTGTTTTGATGTCTTTTTTTGTGTGTTGTTGACAGTTTCTTTGTTCCACTTAATTTTCTGTGCTGAGTCATTTTTCTTTATGTATTTTCTTTTCATCTTTTTCATCGTTGTTGATTTTGTGTTTGCTGAGTCTTTATGTTTTTCTAGTTTTTTATTTTGATTTGTAGAATGGTTAGTTTCTTTTGTGGTCACCTTAATATTTACCCCTATTTTTCTAAGTTTATACAAGTTTTTTATTTCTTTATATCGCCTTGACTTCCCCTTCATATGAAAAATCTATGCCTAAATTTTTTAAGTCCCTCTTTTTTGTTTTAATGTTGTCATTTTTTACATATTGATATCTCTGTTTCCCTATTTTCAATGTTTTAGCTTTGATGTAGTTTTGTGACTTCCCTATCTGAGTTGATACCTGGTTGCTCTGTCCTGTGTTCTAGTCTTACGCTATTATCTGATGTTATTGATTTCCTAACCAGAGGACTCCCTTTAGTATTTCTTATAATTTTGGTTTGGTTTTTGCAAATTCCCTAAACTTCTGTTTATCTGGAAATGCCCTAATTTTGCCATCATATTTGGAGATAGTTTCGCTGTATATATAATTCTTGGCTGGCAGTTGTTTTCCTTCAAGGCTTTATATACGTCATCCCATTGTCTTCTTGCCTGCATGGGTTCTGCTGAGTAGTCTGAGCTTACTCTAATTGACTCTCCTCTGTAGATGACTTTTCTTTTATCCCTAGCTGCTCTTAAAACTCTCTTTTTATCTTTGGTTTTGGCAAGTTTGATTATAATATGTCTTGGTGACTTTCTTTTGGGAGCTACCTTATATGGGGTTCAATGAGCATCTTGGATAGGTATCTTGTCATCTTTCATGATATCAGAGATGTTTTCTGTCAACAAATCTTCAACTATTCTTTCTGTATTTTCTGTTATTCCCCCCTGCCCTCCCCCTAGTTCTGGTACTCCAATCACTCATAGGTTATTTCTCTTGATAGAGTCCCACATAACTGTTAGAGTTTCTTCATTCTTTTAAATTCTTTTATCTGATTTTTCCTCAAATAAGTTGGTGTCAAGTGCTTTATCTTCAATCTCACTAATTCTGACTTCTACTGCCTCAATTCTGTTCCTATGACTTCTATTGAGTTGTCTAATTCTGACATTTTATTGTTAATCTTCTGGATTTCTGACTGCTTTCTCTCTATGGATTCTTGAAGCCTATTAAATTTGTCATTATCCTCTTGAATAACTTTTTTAAGTTCTGCTACTACTTTGTCTGTACATTCTCTGTCTGTCACTGCATTTTGTAGAATTTCCCTTCTAGTTTCGTGAAGAGTTCCGTATATTAATCTTTTGTATTATGCCTCTAGTAATTCCAGAAATTCTCTTCCTCCACAGAATGTATTGATTCTTTATTTTCGGAGATTGATGAAGCCATCATGGACAGCCTGTTTATGTGATTTGATATTGACTGTTGTCTCCGAGCCATTAATAAGTTATTATAATTTTATTTTATATTTGTTTAGTGTGTCCTAGCTTCTTGTTTTGTTTTGATATGCCCAAATAGGCTGCTCATGTGCGCTAGTTTGATTATTGGCGCCTTTGAAGCTCTAATGTCCTGTCACCAGGTAGTTAGTTCTGTAACTAAGTATGTGCACACAGGAGTCCATTAAATTTTCCCATATGGGTTCAGCTCAGGTGTCCAGGCACACACCAAGTGTGTGGTGCAAGCTCTCACTTACAGTCTTAGAAAGGCATGGGTGATTGGTGTAGGCACAGGTATCTGGCTGCAGTAGGGGGTCACTTGCTGAGCAAGGCAGGCGGCTGACAGCTGCCCCTGAGTGTCTGAAAGAAAAGCATGTCCCTGTTCCCTACAGCAAGTACATAGGTGAGTTTTGCAGCTGGACTATGAGCAGCCTACTCTGTTTGCTGTAAAGACTCAGGGGCACCACTTATTCTTGGACCCCTGTAGCAGGTGGCTAGGTGGCATGGGTGGAGCCACCAGTCCTCAAGCCCCTGATGCAGACCAGTAAGGCGCCTGCTTAAAGGGCAAAGCAGAGTCAAGTATCACAAATCTGCCACTACACAGCTGAAACAGTTGAAGTTAAACTTCAGGTGTTTACCCTGTTGTACTGTGGTAGTGAGGGCTTACGCTGTTAAGATGGATCCACACAAGTCTGTACAGGGGTGGAAGTTACTCAAAGTCTGCAGACCCCTTATGTTTGTTCCTAGGCAAAGGATCTGTGCCAGCCCTGAGTTCCTGGCTTAGGGGAGTCAGTAGCTTATTTTTTCCCTGTTTGTTAATTTGTTCCCTCTCCAAGGCCAGGAGAATGGGTCAGAGTGCCTTATGGGACTACTTCCTGCCCAGAGAACTCTGAACCCAGCTGGACTGGTGCAGAGCAGGGAGGTAGGAGGTAAATGGGAGAGACTTTTTTCCCAAATGGGTTTGTTTTTTTTTTTTTAAATCCCCAAGAAAGGCCACACACACGTACTTATCTTTAGCCACTTGGGTGCTGCTTTTCACTGGTTTGGAGTGTCCAAGCAGAATCTCTGCTGCCGGATCTCTCTTGATGTGGAAACTGCCTCCCGAGCGAGCATGTGGAGCTGTATGACTGCCTCACTGGGCACCCTGAGCCAGTCCAGGCTAAAGAGCTGTGGCTCTGGCCAGGTCAGGTCTGGGAACTCCTCACTTCTTCAGAACCGTCTCCCTCTCCCCCTGCCACTCAGTCCGATTCCTCAACTTTGCCTTGTTCAGGGCTCCTAGATATTCATATACAATCAAATCACTTGTTTTTCCAGGTCTTTCCTGTAAGAGGGATATAGGAAGCTGTCTTACTACTCTGCCATCTTGGCCCTGCCTCCTCTGAGAAGCATTCTGGCTGTACTTCTTCCAAGACAGATTTGTTTGTTCTTTTGACAGTCTATGGTATATTCAATATTCTTTGCCAACACCACAATTTGAAGGCATCAATTCTTCTTTGGTCTTCTTTATTTATTGCATAGCTTTTGCATGCATATGAGGCAATTGAAAACACCATGGCTTGGGTCAGGTGCACCTTAGTCTTCAAGGTGTCATCTTTGCTTTTTAACACTTTAATGAGGTCTCTTGCAGCAGATTTTCCCAGTGCAATGCATCATTTGATTTCTTGACTGCTGCTTCCGTGGGTGTTGATTATGGATCCAAGAAAAATAAAGTCCTTGACAACTTCAATATTTTTCCTGTTTATCATGATGTTACTTATTGGTCCAGTTGTGAAGATTTTTGTTTTCTTTATGTTGGGGTATAATCCATACTGATCTTCATCAGTAAGTGCTTCAAGTCCTTTTCGCTTTCAGCAAGGAAGGTTGTGTGATCTGCATATGGCAGGTTATTAATGAGTCATCTTGCAACACTGATGCTGCATTCTTCTACATACAGTCCAGCTTTTTGGATTATTTTCTCAGCATACAGATTGAATATGTATGGTGAAAAGATACAACCTTGACACACACTTTTCCAGACTTTAAACCATGCAGTATCCTCTTGTTCTGTTTGAATGACTACCTCTTGGTCTATGTACAGGTTCCACATTTGCACGATTAAGTGTTCTGGAATTCTCATTCTTTGCAATGTTATCCATAATTTGTTATAATTCACACAGTCGAATGCCTTTGCATAGTCAATAAAACACCGGTAAACATCTTTCTGGTATTCTTTGCTTTCAGCCAAGATCCATCCAACATTAACAATGATATCCACATTCTCTTCTTAATCCAGCTTGAATTTCTGGCAGTTCCCCGTCCATGTACTGCTGCAACCGCTTTTGAATGATCTTCAGCATAATTTCACTTGAATGTGCTATTAATGATATTGTTCAATAATTTCTGCATTTGGTTGGTTCACCTTTCTCTGGAATAGGCACAAATATGGATCTCTTTCAGTCAGTTGGCCAGGTAGTTGTCTTCCAAATTTCTTGGCATAGACAAGTGAGAACTTCTAGCACTGCATGCATTTGTTGAAACATCTCAATTGGTATTCTGTCAATTCCTGGAGCCTTTCTTTTGCCAATGTCTTCAGTGCAACTTGGATTTCTTCCTTCAGTACCATTGGTTCTTGATCATATGCTTCCTCCTGAAATGATTGAACATCAACCAATTCTTTTTGGTACAGTAACTCTGTGTATTCTTTCCATCTTCTTTTGATACTTCCTGGGTCATTCAGTATTCTGCCCATACAATCCTTCACTATTGCAACTCAAGTCTTGAATTTTTAATTCAGTTCTTTCAGCTTGAGAAATGCCGAGCATGTTCTTCCCTTTTGGTTTTCTAACCCCAGGTCTTTGCACATGTCATTATAATACATCACTTTGTCTTCTCGAACAGACCTTTGAAATCTTCTGTTTAGCTCTTTGACTTCATCATTTCTTCCTTTTGCTTTAGCTACTCTTCATTCAAGAGCAAGTTTCAGAGTCTCTTCTGACATCCGCTTTGGTCTTTTCTTTCTTTCCTGTCTCTTTAATGACCTTTTGCTTTCTTCATGTATGATGTTCTTGATGTCATCCCACAACTTGTCTGGTCTTCAGTCATTAGTGTTCAATACTTCAAATCTATTCTTGAGATGGTCTCTAAATTCAGTTGGTATATACTCGAGGTCGTACCTTGTTCTAAATTTCTTCGGCTTCAACTTGAACTTGCGTATGAGTACTTGATAGTCTGTTCTGTAGCTGGCCCCTGGCCTTGCTCTGACTGATGATATTGAGCTTTTTGATAATCTCTTTCCACAGATATAGTCTATTTGAGTCCTATGTATTCCAACTGGCAAGGTCCAGGTGTACCATCATCATTTATGTTGTTGAAAAAAGGTAAGAATTTGCTGGTCTTGCAAAATTCTATCATGCAATCTCCGGCATTGTTGCTATCACCAAGGCCATAGTTTCCAACTATTGATTCTTTTTCTTTGTTTCCAACTTTCACATTCCAGTCACCAGTAATTATCAATCCATCTTGATTGCATGTCAGATCAATTTCGGACTGCAGAAGTTGGCAAAAATCTTCAATTTCTTCATCTTTGTCCTTAACGGTTGGTGCATAAATTTGAATAATAGTCATATTAACCAGTCTTCCTTATAGGTGTACAGATAGTATCTTATCACTGACAGCGCTGTACTTCAGGATACATCTTGAAATGTTCTTTTTGACAATGATTGCGATGTCATTCCTCTTCAATTTTTCATTCCTGGCATAGGAGACCGTGTGATTGTGGGATTCAAAATTGCCAGTACTAGTCCATTTCAGCTCACTAGGATATCAATGTTTATGTGTCCAATGTCATTTCTGATGACTTCCAATTTTCCTAGATTCATACTTTGTGAATTCCACCTTCCTATTATTAATAGATGTTTGCAGCTGTTTCTTCCCATTTTGAGTCATTCCACATCAGGAAATGAAGGTTCTGAAAGCTTGACTCCATCCATGTCATTAAGGTTGACTCTACTCTGAAGAAGCAGCTCTTACCCCGTCGTATTTTGAGTGCCTTCCAACCTGAGGGGCTCATCTTCCAGCACTGTATCAGACAGCGTTTCACTGCTATTCATAAGGTTTTCACTGGCTAATTTTTTTCAGAAGTAGACTGTCAGGTACTTTTTCCTCATCTGTCTTAGTCTGCAAGCTTAGCTGAAACTTCGCCACCATGGGTGACCCTTCTGGTGTTTGAATACCAATTTCATAGCTTCCAGCGTCATAGCAACAAGCAAGCCCCCATGGTATGACAAACTGACAGATGCGTGGGGGGCTCTGTGGTTAAGAATATATATTCCTTCTCTGGGTCTGTGTTTCATTATCTTTAAAAGAAAGAAAATCATGACCATATATGGGGCCGAAGTAGAAATGAGATATTGTTCATAAGCATGGATCATGTGCATGTTTCCTTCCCCTTTCTGTTTAAGTTTTCCCCTTCTGCCCAGCAGAGTGGCTAGGCAGCTGTTCAATGCCACAAGTCACTTCTGACTCATAGTGACCCCATGGGTGCAGCTGTGATTTTTCGGAAGCAGATCACCAGGCCTTATCTTCAGAGATGCCTCTGGGTGGGTTCAAACCATCAATCTTTTGGCTAGTACTTGAGTGCTTAACCGTTTGCTCCCCCCAGGAATTCCTTAGCTAGGCAGTTGTTGTTGTTGTTAGGTGCCATCAAGTCGGTTCCAACTCAGCGATCCTATATACAACAGAATGAAACACTGCCTGGTCCTGTGCCATTCTCACAACCGTGCTATGCTTGAGCCCTTTGTTGCAGCCACTGTGCCGATCCATCTCATTGAGGGTCTTCCTCTTTTTTGCTAACCCTCTACTTTACCAAGCATGATGTCCTTCTCCAGGGACTGATCCCTCTGATAACATGTCCAAATATGTGAGACAAGTCTCACCATCCTTGCTTCTAAGGAGCATTCTGGTTGTACTTCTTCCAAGACAGGTTTGTTCATTCCTCTGGCCAGACAAAGATAGTGGCAATTGGAGGAAATATATACAGTGAAACATATGAGAGCCGGAACTTTATGGGCTTGTTTGTCTGGGTCTTCCATGTTTTTTACTTTTGATAGGGAGCTTACACTTTTCTATCTCTCTCTATTAAGAATCCTACCTTATAAACACCCAGTGAGTTTTCCTTCTCTGACAGGTTTCCACCTTACACAGGTTCCAGATCTCCCAAGTTTTACTGTACCGAGGAATCACCTGGGACACAACGCGTCTTGAAATTCTTTAATATTGACGTTGGTGTGGGTCTGCTGCCACCTGATGGATTGAGAAAGTATTGCATCTCTCAGTGTTCTGTGATGTCACCTTATGGAGGCAGAGCAAATCTTGCCTGCACCAATTACTGCTCCTTCCTCACAATCTCCCACAAATTTGGTCTCTCCCACCCTACCTTGGAGCCCTGGTGGTGCAGTGGTCAATAGCTCAGGCTGCTAACCAAAAGGTTGACAGTTTGAATCCACCAGTCACTCCTTGGAAACCCTATGGAGCCGTTCTACTCTGTCCTATAGAGTCTATAAGAGCCAGAATTGACTTGAAGGCACCCAACAACAAACAAAAACCCTACCTTCTCTCAATCTCTCTAGGTATGGAGCGCTTACCATATGCTGTATGAAGTGCAATGAAAGGATATGAGAGACAGAGGCAGTCTGGCAGAAAAGTGGTGCTCATCCTTTAGCGGATCTAAGAAATACTTGTGGAGCTTTTTTTAAAAATCAGATTTATTGACATACAATGTATTTATATAAAATAAAGTGCATGCATTTCAAATTTACAGTTTGATGAGTTTTGACAAAGGTATATGCCTGTGGAAAGACCATCCTGAGTCAAAATACAGAACATTTCCATTACTCAGAAAGTTTCCCAATGCTCGTTTGTAGTCAATCACCACCACCTTCTACCCTAGGCAATCCCTAATCTGATTTCTGTCACCATAGCTCAATTTTAAGAATCTCTGGTGGCACAATGGTTAAGCGCTTGGTTGAAAGGTTGGCAGTTACAACTCACTCCATGGCTTCTAGGAGAAAGACCTGACAATCTGCTTCTGTAAGGATTACAGCCTAGAAAACCCTATGGGGCAATTCTACCCTATCACATGAGCTTGCTATGAGTTGGAATTGACTCAACGGCACGTAACAAAAAATGCCTGGCCATTCTGCTGAGCAGAAAAGCAAAACTAACAGGAACACAGCTCAATTTTGCTTATTCTAAAATGTTATATAAATTGAAGCATATTGGTATTCTTTTGTGTCTGGTTTCTCTGGCACAACAAAGTCTTCTTGAGGTGCATCTATGCTTTTGTACGTATCAGTACTTTCTTTTTTACGGTTGAATAGTATTCAATAGTATGAATATATCACAATTTGTTTAAACATTCTCTTGTAGGTAGACATTTGGGCCGTTTCTCAGGCTGTGTTCTCTAGAGAAGCAAAATCAGTGAAGTGAGTGTGTACACACACACACACACATATATAGAGAAAGAGAGATTTATCTCAAGGAAATGTCTCACGCAGTTGTAGAGGCTAGCAAGTCCCAAGTCTGTGGATCAGGCATCAGGCTAGAGGCTTCTCCTGACTCATGCAGCTGCAGGGGCTGATGAACCAAGATCGGCAAGTCAGATGGCAGACTGTTGGCTGGTGGACTGCAGAGGCTGATGAATCTAAGATCAGCAGGTCAGACAGCAGGCTGCTGGCTCACAGGCTGAGGAAGCCAGCAAATCCCAAGATTGGCAGGCAGTATGGCAGGCTGCTATCTCAAATCCCAGGAACTGAGGTCAGATGATGTTGAGTCGGATGCAGGATCCAGAGTGAGCAAAAGCCAGCCAGCTTTGCCAGCATGTCCATATATATATGATGTAGGCCACATCCCTGAGAAAACTCCCCTTACAACTGATTAGCTAATCTCATCAGATCACATCATGGAGGTGATTACATTATATCACAAAATGGTGGATTACTATGTCATTACATAACTGCCAAATTACATCATTAATGCAGTGCAATGGATCACTTTTTTGTGACCTTTCTCACCATAGTCATGTAACTCCCACCCAAGTGATAAGCAAGTAAGGTAATTGTGGCCCACCACGGGGATTGGTCAGTTTTGCCATCCTGCTAAGCTTAAAAGAGAGCCAAATCAAGAGCAGGGAGAAGATCTCACCACCACAAGGAAGAAGAGCCAAGAGCTGTAACAATGAAGATGTCGAGCAGTAGCAGAGAAATGGCAGCAGGAGACAGCGTGGTGGGCTTCCTGGCCCATGGAGCAAGAAAGATGAGTGTCTTCGGGCAGGAGGCTTGCTGGTGGAATAGGGTGCCTCTGGGCACTTGGTGGAGCTAGGTTTGCTGACCTGACCCATGGAGCTAGACTAAGCACCTTCAGGCTGAGGCTTACTGGCAGAGCTAAAAGAACTTTGTAACACTTGCCCAAGCAGGGCAGAGGCTGAGGGGCCAAAGAGAAGTGTGCCTGTGGGCACGGCTGAGAAGAGTATCCTGAGTGTTCTTGAGCCTGAGTTGTAACCTGTTACTTCCCTAATAAACTCATAACTGTGAGTATCACCTGAGTTCTGTGTGGCCATTGCAATGAATTATAGAACCCAGTGGATAAATAGAGAGTGCCGTGGGAGGGAAGGTTGGTGTCAGAACTGGTAAAGATGGCAGAAAGAGGAGGCATGTCTGACCTCCATCTCGTAGGAATCAGCCTTGGGCTGTTGATCTTGATTCTCCTTCCCTCTTGTGAAGTTAGAGGAGGTTAGACACCTCTGCCACACCATTCTTACAATTCACTAACTGCCAAACTACGTCATTATGTAACTGCCAAACCACAGAGAGTCATGGCCCAGTCAAGTTGACATACAACCTTAGCCATCACAGACCGTTCCTAGTTTCCTGCTGTGATGAATAAGACTGCAGTGAACATTCATGTACAAGTCTTTGTATGGACAAGTGTTTCATCTCTCTTGGACAAATTTCTAGAAGTAAAATTGATAGGTCATAGGGTAGATGTGTGTTTAACGTTACAAGAAACTGGCAAACTGTTTTCCAAAGTAATTATACCATTTTATACTCCCATTCTGAGAATTTCACTTGTCTACATCCTCACCAACATTTGGTGTTTTTTGTTCTTTTTTTTTTTTTTTTTTTTAACTTTTAGCCGTCTAGTGTGTGTGAAGTTATATAACATTGTGGTTTGAATTTGTATTTCCTTGATAATTAATGTTGAGCATCTTTTCAGGTGCTTTGTTGGCCATTTGTATATCTTTTTGAAAAGTGACTATTGAAGATGTTTACCTATTTTTATTATTGACTTGCAAGAGTTCTTTTTATATTTTCAATACAAGTCCTTTGTCAGATATATATACTGTGGATATTTTCTCTGTATGTGGCTTGCCTTTTCATTTTCTTAACCGTGTCTTTTAAAGAAAGGAAGTTCTCAGTTTTTATGAAATCCAAGTCAACAATTTCTCTTTCTTTCTTTCTTTTTTTTTTTTTTTTAGTGCTTTTTGTGTACTTTTCAAAAATCTTTGCTTACATCATGGTTGCAAAGATATTCTTCTATGCTTTCTTTAAAAACTCTACTATTTTAATTTAATTTTTAGGCTATAGTCCATCTTGAATTAATTTTTGTGTATGGTGTAAGGTAGGTGTTGGGGATTAATTTTTTCCAAATAGATATCCATTGATTCATCACCCTTTGTTGGAAAAAACACCTTTTTCCATTGAATTACCTTGCTGCTTTTGTCAAAAATCAACTGACCATATCTAATGGGTCTATTTCTGGACTCTCTATTCTATTTCATTGAAGTGTTTGTCTATGCTAAAGCCATACTGTCTTGATTTCTACAATTTTACAGTAAATCCTGAAATCAGGTACTGAAAGTATTCAACTTTGTTCTTCTTATTTCATGATTGGTTTGATTATTATAGGTCCTTTGCATTTCCAAGTATCTTAGTCAATGTTTTCTTGAAAAATAGAACCAGTGGTATAGCTCTCAATTTATTAGATTTTCTTTTATTTCTCTTGGCAGTCTCTTGTTTCTGGTATATATATCTTGCCTATATTTTGTTAAATTTATCCCTAGGTATTTTGTGCTTTTTGATGCTGTTGTAAATGGCATTCTTTTGACTTCATTTTCTAATTGTTTGTAGCCAGTATACAGAATTACAGTTGATTTTTGTACATTGACCTTATATTCCTAGACCTTGCTAAATTCACTTACTAATTTTAATATCTTAATAGATTTCTTAAGATTTAATACTTTAAAAATCATATTATCTGTGAATAAAGACAGTTTTATTTCATCCTTTCCAATTTGTACACCTTTTGTTTCTTCATCTTGCCTTATTACTCTGGCTAGAGTTTAATTGAAATAGAGTAAATATCCTTGCTTTGGTCCCAGTCTTTGATGGAACATGTTTAATATATCTCTCTTAAGTATCTTGTTACTTGTAGGAATTATCATTATTATTGCCCTTTATAATATTGAGAATGTTTCCTTTTATTCTTAGTTTACTGAGAATAATTTTTTAAATAACAAATTAGTGTTGAATGTATTAAAATTTATTTTTGCATATTTTGTGATGGTTATCATATGGTCTTTCTCCTTTTTTGGTTACTGTGGTGAATCACATTAATTAGTTTCTAAATACTGTAACATCCTTGCATTCCTAGGAGAAACCCCACTTGGTTACAGCATGTTACCATTTTTATATATTGCTGGATTCAACTTGCTGGGGTTTTTTTGAGAATTTTGGTGCCTATGTTCATGCGTAGTATCGGTCTGTAATTTTCATTGCTTGTAGTGTTCTTGATGGCTTTTGTGACCAAAGTCTTCCTGGCTTCATGAAATGAGCTAGGAAGTGTTTCTTTTTCATTTTCTGAAAGAACTTGAGAGAAGAGTAAGTCTTGGACAAAGAAGGTTCTCAGCCATATGACTTTGGACAATTAAACTCTTGGGGATTTAGTTTTCTCATCTGTAAAGTGGAGTTGATACCATTTACATAGCCTGGTTATGGTGAAGAATAGATGAAATGATATCTGAAAAACTGCCTAGTAGGGCAACCAGTGAGCCCCCAACAATAGGAGGTGTTTTGTTAAGTAGTATGGTTATTACTGTGTCACCAGGGGGACTGGAAACCTAGCATAAGAAGATTTTCAGGTTCCTTTGTGCTGTACAATCCCAACACTCTTCTCTTACTAAAAAACCAAACCAAACCCATTGCCCCTGAGTCGATTCCAACTCATAGTGACCCCATAGGGTTTCCAAGGCTGTAAATCTCTATGGAAGCAGACTGCCACATCTTTCTCCTGCCGAGCTGCTGGTGGTTTCGAACTGCTCATCTTTCAGTTAGCAGTTGACGGCTTTAAACACTGTGCTACAAGGGCTCCTTGTTCTCTTATTAAAGAGCTTAAAATTGAGCAATTGCCTCACATTTTCAGAGCTTTAAAATCTGTTTTTGTTATCTCAAGAGATGCCACAGCAGCCTCTAGATGTTACCATCATTAATCTCATATCTCCCTTTAACAGATGAAACCTAGGTTTGTGAGTCGGGCAACTTGCCTGAGACAACATGGCTAATTGGTTGCCATCACTCATTGTGAAGCCAGAGTTACAGAGAAGGGAGCAAGAGGGCTGGAGGGGCACTAGTTTTCCCAGCTTTATGAGCCACTCCAAGATCGTTCTCACACTGTGTGGGGATCCCCCAGAAGAAGTCACCTCAAAGGTTTCCAACATGAAGAGTCAGGATGGATTCATTCCCATCCAGGCTGTGTGACCTTAAGTGAGTCTGTAACCTCATTGCATCTCAAAATCCCTGTGTGGAACAAAAAGACATACACAACAACAGTAGCCATTATTTACTGAGTGCCTAGTGTATGTTAGGAGCCCTGGTGTCACACTGGTTAAGCGCTTGGCTGCTAACTGAAAGGTCAGTGGTTCAAACCTACCAGCTGATCCTCAGGAGGAAGATGTGGCAGTCTGCCCTATGGGGCAGTTCTACACTGTCCTTTAGGGTTGTTATGAGTTGGAACTGACTCGATGGCAATGGGTTTTAGTGTATGCTGAGGAGTCCCTTGGTAGTGCAAACAGTTAAGCGCTCAACTAATAGGTGAAGGGTTGGCGGTTCAAACTCACCCAGAGACACCTCAGAAAAGACCTCAGACACCTTGGATAAACCGTATGGTGCACGGTTCCACTCTGGTACACTTGGGGTAGTCATGAGTTGGAATTTACTCTCCAGCCATTACACAAGTGGTTTATTTAGTTCTCCCATCAGCCCTGTAAGGTAAGCATATTAGCCATAGATGAGAGAGCTGGGCTTCAGACTACTTACTTAAGGTCAAGAAAGATCCAGATGCAGGATTGAAACTCAGGATTAACTAGCCCTCATTTCCAAGTCAAAACATATCACATTGTCTAGTTTAAATCTGTGAAGTTTTCTGTATGTAAGTGACATCTCAATAAAACCATTTTCTTAAGCATCGAACAGAATCAGAAATAAAAGATGAAGAGAAGAAGAACAACAAAATTTATTTTACATGTATAAAATCTCATCCAGCTATATACTTATCTTTTGAGAATTTTGCTGTATATAAAACATATCTGAATAAAGTATTGCTAGCATTTTTTAAAGAAGTAATTAGGACTAAAATCATAATTCTCAGATATCACCTGGATCTCTTACTGGCATAAAATAACACTAGACTGCATCTAAAATAAATCTCAACTCCTGCTCACCCATTAAAAATGCATTTTTTTCTTATTATAAATGCAATGCATGTTCATAGTAAGAGAATTAGAAAACACAGATGAGCAAAAATATAAAAAATAAAAGACAGCCTTGGTTCTACCATTCAGATATAATAAGATTTTACACTCTGGTGTATTTCTTCCCCACCACTTTTCAGTGCCTATATATTTGTTTAAATATTTATGTAATTATATACGAGGAGTTTCAAAAACTGGGATAGTAGCCTTGAAATTCCTTTATATTCTACTGTAACACTTGTGGATATACCCTGAAAGACTTTCTATGCCAACGAATGTATATCCAAAATAGGAGTTTTTAAATTAAGTTCCATGATGCCTTAGGTTCTCTGGAAGTGTCTCAGGGGCTTCCGGGGGCAGAGGAAGAGGAGCTGAGAAGGTGAGAGCCAAGTAGAGGGCAAGTGGGCGAGGTCTGCATCAGCCCGTTTTATGCAACCAGAGCTGCTTTTGTTTTGTTCAAATATTTAATTTCCAAGCAAGATTTCATTTGAAAAGCAGTTCCAGTCTCCAAAAAAAAAGAAAAGAAAGAAAGAAAGAAAGACCTGTAACATCATTCTTATTATTGCTGAGATTCTTATCAAAATGAAAACAGCTTTATTGTTTTATGGTTATAAAAGTACCAGCTACCCGTTTTTCAAGAGTCAAGCAATATGAAAATATATACATAAAGCATTAAAAGTCACTCATGAATCTCATTATTCAGAGAAATACACTTTAGACATTTTGGCGTGTATGTGTGTATGGAAAAATTCTGTACACGTATTTTACATCTCGTCTTTTTTCCCCCCAGTAACATAGCCCGTTTCCCATGTCATTTATTGTCTTTCAAAAGCAGAATTCTTTATGCTTTACTATACGGTGTTATTTTATTAGATATATTAATAGAAAAAAAGATGAGTTAAACGTAAAGGCTTAAGGAGAATTGGGTTTGCTTTCTTCAAAATGTTTAGCTTTGTTTAATCCATTAGATAGTTACATAAACATTACAAGTGGAACATTCTGCACAGAAACAACTCCCCCAGCCTTTAAATGACTCACATTGGCAGATCACAGTGACCAGAAGGGCTTGCCAACTTTCCCAGCGAAATACCCCTAAACGGCAAAGGAGAGTGTGATCAAGAGCTCACAAAGGTCAGGGTGGGAGGGGGATTAGTTCTGGTGGCTCGTTCCAGACCCAGAAGGGTTTTGACATGTTTTGTTTGCCTTTAAATTTATTTGGCTGCATCATTTTCCATCCCATTGTTGTTGTTTTCTAAGTTTTATTTATTTTGTTGTGGTTGTTGAGCATATACACAGCAAAACATACACCAATACAGCAGTTTTTCCATGTACTGTTTAATGACATTGATTACGTTCTTCGAGTTGTGCAACCATTCTCACTTTTCTTTTCTGAGTTGTTCTTCCCTCATTAACAGATAATCGCTGCCCCCTAAAGTTCCTGTCTAATCTTTTGAGTTACTGTTGTCAGTCTGATCCCATATAGATAGTTCTGAAAAGTGGGTAATGCTTGAGGCAGACCTTTTTTTACTATTTAAGCTAAACTATTGTTCAGTTTTAAGAAGACTACAGGGAATATTTTTGGTTGAAGGTTTAAAGATTATCTCAGGGCAGTAGTTTCAGGGCTTCAGCCAACCTCCATGGCTCCAGAAAGTCTGGAGTCCGTGAGAATTTGAAATTCTGTTTGGTATTTTCCCCTTTTTAATAAGCATTCTTCTATGGAATCTTTGATCAAAATGTTCAGTAATGAAAGCTGGGCACCATTCAGTTTTTCTGGTCTCATGGCAAAGGAGACAGTTGTTCATGGAGGCAATTAGCCACACATTCCATATCCTCCTGCTCTTCCTGACTCTCCTTCCTCTGTTACTCCAGGTGAATAGAGACTAATTGTTGCGCCTCTGATGGCCTCTAGCAAGCTTTTAAGACCCCAGGTGCTACAAAACTAAGAGATAGAACAGTAGCACTATTAGGCCGATTAATTCATCCTATTGTTATTTAACTAGACTCTTCTTTGCACACATTTAGTTTGCTTCAATTCCTTTATAATCATAAGCAGCTCTGCAATGAGTCTTCTTTTATATAACTCTTTGAACGCATCTCCCCCACATGTTTGTCATGCTGTGGGGGCTTGCATGTTGCTGTGATGCTGGAAGCTATGCCACCAGTATTCAGATACCAGCAGGGTCACCCACGGCTGTGACCCTAGAAATGAATAAATCTCTAGACCTGAATGAATTGAATGCATCTCCAATTATTTCCCTAGAAACAAATCCTGGAAGTGGACTTATTAGGTCAACCAGCACAGGTATTTTGTGACTTCTTGTATACATATTGGGAGCCCTGGTGGCACAGTGGTTAAGAGGTTAACCACTAACTGCTAACAAAAGGTTGGCAGTTTGAATCCACCAGCCACTCCTTAGGAATCTTATGGGGTAGTTCTTCTCTGTCCTATAGGGTCACTATGAGTCGGAAGCAACTTGACGGCTACAGGTTTGGTTTTAGTTTTTATATATATATTCCCAAATTATCCTTCAGAAAGGAAATACTAATTTATAATTCTGTCTCATCCATACCAATATGGGAAATTATCATTAAAAATGCAACCAATATGTGAAAAATAGTATCCCATTACTATCTTACTTATTATTTCTTTAATCACTACTGAGATAAAATAATTTTTATAAATTTATTAGACACTTATGTCTCTTATTTTGTAAAATTGTGCTTTTATACTTTGTACATAATGGAATGTTTATTTATAACTCCTTATAGTTAAAGAGCATCAATATTTTATCACTATAGGATATATTCCTTTCTAATCTTTACATTGTAATTTTACTTGTAGTGCTTTGTATTTGTATATTTTTTAAATCTCCTTTTATTTTGAGAAAGGCCTCCCTCATCCCTCACTTCCAAGATCACCAAATAATTTCACCTACATTTTATTCTGCTTATGTAACTATTTTTGTAGAAAAAAAAGATAGAAAAGTACATATGTTTGTGTGCATTTGATTGTGTTTCTGTGTGTGTCTGTGTATTAAATTTATCTTGATTCATTTTATTATGTGGTTTAAGGAAGATATTAGGATTTCTTTTCCTTTTAAATAGTTAATCAATTGTTCCAGCATTATTCCAACTTATTATTGAATAAGTCTTCCTTTCCTTATTGATGTAAAACACCACCTAACCATACGCTTAAGTTTTATATTTACCAAGGAACATTTCATGGCTTTCTATTATGTTCCATGATCTAATTTTCCTAGCCTTGTGTCAATACCACACTTTTCACATTATTGTAGCTTTGTACTGTGGTTTAATATGTTTCTGCCTAGTTCCTTTAATAACTCGTCTCTAATACAATTTTTGGGTATGTGTTTAACTTTTTACTATTAACTTTATTGAAGTACAATTATACATACAAAGAGTGTGCGTGTCATGAGTGGCTTAATGAATTTTCACAAACCGAATACCAAAATCAAACCAGTTACTGTTGAGTCAGTGTCGACTTATGGTGACCCCATGTGTGCAGAGTAGAACCACTCCATAGGGTTTTCAAGGCTGTGACCTTTTGGAAGCAGATCATCAGGGCTTTCTTCTGATGTGTCTCTGACTGGGTTTGAACCGCCAACCTTCTGGTTAGCAGTAGAGCACTTCACCATTTGCACCATTCGGGGACTCCACAAAATGAATACAGCTGAATAATCAGCAGCCAGATCTGGAAACAGGACATTACCAGCACTCTAGTAGCACCAACCCTCCAGCCAGCTCCCTTCCAGCTACTACCCATCCCAAGGGTGACAATTACCTTGACTTTGATAAAGATTAGTTTGCCTGTTTTGAACTTTATATATAAAAAATCATATTAAAAAACAAACAAAAAAAAACCAACTGCCATTGAGTCAATTCCAACTCCTAGTGACCCTGTAGGACAGAGTAGAACTGCTCCATAGGGTTTCCAAGGCTGTAATCTTTACAGAAGCAGACTGCCACATATTTCTCTTGTGGAGCGGCTGTTGTGTTCGAACCACCGACCTTTTAGTTAGCAGCCGAGTGCTTAACCAGTGCATCACCAGGGCCCCCCAAGAATCATATTACCTACCCCTTTTGTGTCTGTCTTCCATTCAACTTTATGTTTGTGAGATTCACCCATATTGTGAAATACAGTTTTAAATTTTTCATCCTCATTGATGTATTATTACTTTGTATGAGTAAACCCTGATTTATTTATTCGGTAAAGCACTCGGCTGCTACCCAAAAGGTCGGCAGTTAGAACCCCCCAGCGGCTCTGTGGGAAAAAGACATGGGGATCTGCTCTCATAAAGATTACAGCCTAGGAAACCCTATGGGCAGTTCTCCTCTGTCCCAGAGGGTTGCTATGAGTCAGAATCGACTCAACAGCACACAACAACAACAAAAACAAATGTTGAAAGGTATTTGGGTAGGTTCCAAGTTTGTCGTTATTACCAATAATACTACCATGAATGTTTCAGTACCAGTCTTCTGGTGAACATATGTTTCTGATTCTGTGGGCTTGTTTCCTGAGAGTGGAAATACTGGCTCATAGTGCATGCATATGTTCGGCATATATTTGCAGATACCACCAAACAATTTTCCGGAGTGATTATAGTAGTTTACAATCCTACCAAAAGTACATGAGAATTCCAGTTACCTACACCCTTGCCAACACTTAGTCCTTTTTTTTTGTTTGTTTTAATTTAGCTGTTCTTGTGGAAGTGGTATTGCTTTGGGGCTTTAATTTGCATCTCCATGATTTCAACACATTTTTGTAGGTTTAACAGGTCATTTGTAGATCTCTTCTAGTAAGCTGTCTCTTCAAGTGTCTTCTACTTTTTTTTATTGGGTTGCTGTCCTTTTTTTTTTTTTTTTCCCTAACTGATTTGTAGGAAGTCTTTATGTATTCAGGATTTATGTTCATTCTCGAATAGGTGTACTGCAGATACTATCTCTCACTGTTTGGATTGTCTTTCTACTCTTTTTATCATTGGTTTTGATGGTATCACTACCTTCTAATATAGTCTAATATATTACTTTTTGTTCTGTAGTTGGTATTTTTTATAACATATTTAAGAAATCTTTGACTTCTCTAATATAAAATTATTTTCTTATAAAAGCTTTAAGCTTCACATTTAGATATGCAATCCATCTGGAATTGATTTTTGTATGGACGTGATTTTTGTGTATTTTGTGTGTTCATATTCCATATGGATATTCACTTGACCAAGAACCATTCATTGAAAAGACAGTCTTCTCTTCACTGCAAAGTAGCGTCACCTCTGTCATAAATCAGGTGACTGAAGGGGTCTGTTTGTGGCCTCTCTATTTTGTTCCATTTTCAGTTTATCTATCCTTGTGCAAATATCACAAATGTCCTAACTACCAAACAATTAAAATAAGTCTTACTATCTGGTAATGTAAACCCTGGAGATTTGTTTTTTCCCAAGATGGGCTATTTTTGGCCCTTTCCATTTTTACATAAATTTTAGTATTAGATTATCAACTACCACACTAAAGCCTTTGGGATTTTGATTGTGATTGCTCTTGTATGTTTCTTATTGTTCTTCCAAATTAACTTCACTCTGTCAAGATTTTAAAAAATCCCTTTGGAGTTTTGATTTGGACTTTATTAATTCCATAATTTAATTTGTAGTATATTGAATTTCTTTTTTGATTACTTCATGGCTGTGAATATTGATTTCCCCACCAGACCAGACCATCATCAACTTTCAGAGACGGTCTCTGTTACAAGATCCTTTTTTTCATTTTCTGTATAATTTTATGGTGACCTGTGGTCAAATAGCATTTTATATGTGTTTCTTGAATAGACTGCATAAAGTCTTGCAAAATGACCTCATCTTGTCTCAATGCTTGCCTCAGATATTCTGGGATGGGTGTTCCTTTGCTATTGACTTCATTCATTTGTTTATTCATTCAAGTATTTCTTCATTAATTCATTTACCTACCCCCCAACTAAGGAGTCCTGGTGGCACAATGATTAAGTGCACGGCTGACAACTGAAAGATTAGTGGTTCAAACCCACCAACTGTTCCACAAAAGAAGAGACCTGGGGATCTGCTCCAGTAAAGATTACAGCCTAGGAAACCTTATGGGGCAGTTCTACTCTTTCATATAGAGTTGCTATGAGTCAGAATCAACTCAACAGCACACCACAACAACACCCAGCAACTGGCATAGTGCCTGGCCAGCTGTGAAATCTAATCTTAAACAGGTATTGATACACACCATATGTTGTGCCATGTGTCATGCACTTAAGCATCTTCTTTTTTTCTAGGGAGCTTTCAGTCCCATAGAGGCATTGAGTGCAAAACCAACTGTCTAGTCTGTAGTTTCTTTAATGCAGGAAGTTTGGAGCTATGGTAGTGACTAACTCTAGCTAAAAAGCCACAGTGAAGTTGATAAATCCAAGTGGAGTTGACATTTGAATTGAATCTTGAAGAATGATCAGGAGTTCTCCAGGCAGTAGAGCCTAGGAGTTGGGGAGAGGATATGGAGCATGCTATGTGAAAGGAAAAAAAGACACAAAAGCAAGGAGATTCATCATGTATCTGAGAAACATGAGTGGTCCATTATGGCTGAGGCATAAGGGGCTGGAATGAGAGGTAGGTGAAGCTGGGCATGTAGATTAGGGTTATGGAGCCCTGGTGGTGCAGTGGTTAAGCGTTCGGCTGCTAACCAAAAAAGGTTGGCAGCTCGAATCCACCAGCTATTCCTTGGAAACCCTATGGGGCAGTTCTACTTGGCCCTACAGGGTCACTATGAGTTGGAACCGACTCAATGGCAATGGGTTTGGTTTTTCTGGTTTATGAATGGCTTTTTATTATATGCCAGCATTTTTTATTTTATTATTTAAGATTTTTTTAAGAGAATGTCATAGTCAGATTTGTATTTAAAAAATACTACTGTAATAGTTCCGAACAGGGTGAGCTATAGTATGCAGAGGCAGTTAGCGAATACTTCAATAGTCCAGGCAAGAGGTAATAAGAGCCTGGGCAAAAGCATTGGAAATGGGGATAGTGATTGTGGGTTATTCCAGAGGTAAAATCATTGCTACTTGATGATTGATTGGGTGCGTATAGATGAGGGGGTGCAGGATATGGGGTTGTTACTATGTTAAATCTCCGATTGTTCACCCAGGATCATTGGGCTGAAAAGAGCAGCTATTCTGAAAATATGCCGGGATGTGCCTCTGATCGACAGCTGTGTGGAAAGGCACAGCGAAGTGCTGTTTTATTCTCTTCCTCAGAACAACCACTCTTTTGCCATGTGATTTCATTTTCCAGGATTTGTAGGCTTCTTTTGTTCCCTATCCATCTGTATATTTACTGCTGCCCTCTTGGGAAGAGAGAAGACAGGTTATTTCAGAAACCCAAACCCAAACCAACAACATTCCCTCCCTGCACGCTGCTCTGAAATTAGATTAGTTTTTCAGATCAGCCTGGAAAGGAATCTTAAATCACGAGTACAAGCTGCTCATTTTGTAGATGAGGAAGCCAAGGCCAAGAGAGGGAAACTGATTTGTTAGCCAATAAGTGCAATCATCGGATCTATGTGGAAATAGTGGGAGGCAGTAGATCAGCATGGTTCAAAGGGAAGTCAGGGATAAATCTGCTTTCTGCCACTTATCATCCGTGTGACCTGGGCAAAGTTATTTAAACTTTCTGAGCCTCAGTTTCCTCCATTACAAAATGGTGGTGTTGTGAGAATTAATTTTTTAAAAATGCACATTCATGGAGATGACACATCTGAGAGCTCAATGCATGTTAGTGATGATGAAGATGATGTTGATAGTGATGATCATGATGAAGTCATTGAAGGAGTATGAACATTGGCACCAGAACCCCTGAGTTAAAATGCCTCTTATTAGCTGTTTGACCTTGTTAAATTATCTGATCTCTATAACTCTCAATTTAATTATATGTAATATAGCGATAATGATCTCTATCTTGCACAGTTCTGAGAATGAAATAAAATAATGTGGATCTTTAAAGTACCTAGCACAATGCCTGAGGAGCCCTTGAATGGCACACATGGTTAAGGACTCAACTACTAGCTAAAAGGTTGGCCATTCAAACCCACCCAGAGGTGCCTCAGAAGACAGGCCTGGAAACCTGCTTCTGAAAAGTCACAGCCTTGAAAACCTCATGGAGCGAGTCTACTATGCACACATGGGGTTGCCATGAGTCAGAATCGACTCGATGGCAACTAACCACAGTAATAACAACAGAGAAAAAATGGCGCTCTAGGCAGAAACACCAAGCCACCACTCCACAGCAAAGATCCAAAAAACTAAGCCAAACAGACAATACAACAATCCTGAAACCCTAAAACATCAAATGAAGAGATAAAGAACTCAGCCAAGCACCAAATGGACTGAGAAAACTGACAGAGAATGGAGAGCGAGGAGAGACTCATGCAGAGGTCCCCTACCAGCTAAAACAGCACGGATCCGCCATCTTGCACTCCTATCGGAGACCAGCAAACAGGGGGTACGAGAAAGCAGCCTCATGGAGCGTCCAGCAGGAGACAAAACAACAGGTAATTTGCGATATATGCTTTCCCACCCCCCACCCTTCTTCACCCCGACTCAGCCTCCTTTGCTTCCAACGGCCACAGTCTCTTGACTGGGAAACAGCGGCTGCTTGGATTCCACACACCTGAATGAAAATCTATACTCCAACAAATTTGAAAACCTAGAGGAAATGGACAAATTTCTAGAAACACACGGCCTACCCAAACTACAACAAAGTGATGTTGAAAATCTGAACAGACCCATGACAAAAGAAGAGATTGAAAAGGGAATAAAAAAAACTCCCCACCAAAAAAAGCCCTTGCCCAGATGGCTTCACTGGAGAATTCTACAAAACATTTACAGAAGAGCTTGGACCAGTACTACTCAAGCTATTTCAGAGCATAGAAGAGGAAGCAACACTTCCAAATTCATTCTATGAAGCCAGCATAATGCTGATACCAAAACCAGACAAAGACATAACAAAAAAAGAAAATTACAGACAAATTTCTCTCATGAATATAGATGCAAAAATTCTCAACAAAATTCTAGCCAATAGAATTCAGCATCATATCAAAAAAAAATACACCACGACCAAGTAGGATTCATACCAGGTATGCAAGGATGGTTCAACATTAGAAAATCCATCAACATAATCCACCACATAAATAAAAGGAAAGAAAAGAATCACATGATCATCTCAATTGACGCAGAAAAGGCATTTGACAAAGTCCAACACCCATTCCTGATAAAAACTCTCAATCAAATAAGTATAGAAGGGAAATTTCTCAACATAATAAAGGGCATCTATGCAAAACCAATGGCCAACATCATTCTTAATGGAGAGAGGCTGAAAACATTCCCCCTGAAAACAGGAACAAGACAAGGATGCCCTTTATCACCACTCCTATTTAACATTCTGCTGGAAGTTCTAGCTAGAGCAATAAGGCAAGAAAAAAAAATGAAGGGCATCCAAATTGGTAATGAAGAAGTTAAACTGTCCCTGTTTGCAGGTGATATGGTACTACACACAGAAAACCCTAAAGACTCCACGAGAAATCTACTGGAACTAATAGAAAGATTCAGCAGAGTAGCAGGATACAAGATAAACATTCAATAATCAGTTGGATTCCTATACACCAATAAGGAGAACGATGAAAAGGAAATCAGGAAAACAATACCATTTTCAATAGCCCCTTAAAAGATAAAATACTTAGGAATAAATCTGAGCAGGGATGTAAAAGACGTATACAAAGAAAACTATAAAACACTACTGCATGAAACCCAAAGGGATCTACATAAATGGAAAAACATACCATGCTCATGGATAGGCAGACTCAACATTGTGAAAATGTCAATTCTACCCAAAGCAATTTACAAATACAATGCAATCCCGATCCAAATACCAACAACATTCTTCAAAGAGTTGGAAAAACTAATCATTCACTTTATATGGAAAGGGAAGAAGCACCGAATAAGTAAAGCACTACTGAAGAAGAAGAATAAAGCTGGAGGACTCACACTACCTGACTTCAGAACCTACTACACAGCTACAGTAGTCAAAACAGCCTAGTACTGGTACAACGACAGACACTTTGACCAATGGAACAGAATTGAGAACCCAGGTGTAAATCCATCCACCTACAGTCACCTGATGTTCGACAAGGGCCCAAATTCCATCAAATGGGGAAAAGACAGTCTTTTTAACAAATGGTGCTGGCAAAACTGGATATCCACCTGCAAAAAAAATGAAACAGGACCCATACCTCACACCGTATACAAAAACTACTTCAAAACGGATCAAAGACCTGAATATAAAGCCTAAAACTGTAAAGTTCATAGAAGAAAAAATAGGACCAACACTATAGGCCTTACTACACAGCATTAACAGGATGCAAACCATAACCATCAATGCACCAACCCCAACAGATAAGCTAGATAACTGGGATCTTCTAAAAATCAGACACCTATGCTCTTCAAAAGACTTCACCAAAAGAGACAAAAGAGAACCTACAGACTGGGAGAAAATTTTTGGAAAGTCCAAGTCAGACAAAGGTCTAATCTCCATAATCTACAAGAAAATCCAACACCTCTGCAACAAAAAGACAAATAATCCTATTAAAAAATGGGCAAAGGAAATGAACAGACACTTCACCAAAGAAGACATTCAAACGGCCAACAGACACAAGAGGAAATGCTCGCGATCACTAGCCATTAGAGAAATGCAAATTAAAACCACAATGAGATACCATCTCACCCTGGCATTACTGGCACGAATCAAAAACACTGGAAATAACAAATGTTGGAGGGGCTGCGGGGAGATGGGAACTCTTATGCACTGCTGGTGGGAATGCAAAATGATACAACCATTTTGGAAAATGATATGGCGCTTCCTCGGAAAGCTAGAAATAGACATACCATTCTATCTAGCAATCCCATTCCTAGGAATATATCTTAGAGAAATAAGAGTCATCACTCGAATAGACATATGCACACCTATGTTCATGGCAGCATTGTTCACAGTAGCAAAACGATGGAAACAACATAGATGCCCATCAAAAGATGAATGGATAAACAAAGTATGGTACTTACACACAATGGAGTACTATGCAACGAGAAAGAACAACAATGAATCTGTGAACCATCTCATAACATGGATGAAACTGGAGGACATTATGCTGAGTGAAATAAGTCAATCACAAAAGGACAAATATTGCATGAGACCTCTACTGTAAAAACTCATATAAAAGTTTACATACAAAAAGAAAAAATCTTTGTTGGTTACAAGGGATGGGAGGGGTGGGGGGGGGAATACTAAATACACGATAGATAAGTGGTATCCTGGGTGAAGGGTGAGACAGTACACAATACAGGAGAAACTAGCACACCTTGTACAAGGAAAGGTCATGGAAGCCCCATAGACACATCCAAACTCCCTGAGGGACTGGATTGCTGGGCAGAGGGCTGTGGGGACCATGGTCTCAGGGAACATCTGGCTCAATTGGCATAACACAGCTTATAAAGACAATGTTCTACATTCTACCTTGGTGAGTAGTGTCTGGGGTCTTAAAAGCCTGTGAGCGGCTATCTAAGATAGTCCACTGGTCTCATCCCTTCGGGAGCAAGGGAGAATGAAGAGAACAGGATACAAGGAAAAGATTAGTCTGAAAGACTAATTGTCCACAGCTACCAGGGCATCCACCAGACTGAGTCCAGTACAGCTAGATGGTACCCGGCTACCACCAGTAGCTGATCTGACCAGCATCACAACAGAGGGTTCTGGACAGAGCTGGAGAAGGATGTAGAACATAAGTCTAACTCACAAAAAAAAGACCAGATTTACTGGCCTAAAGGAGACTGGAGAAACCCCGAGAGTATGGCCCCCAGACACCCTTTTAGCTCAGTGGTGAAGTTACCTCCGAGGTTCACGGTTCAGCCTGGGAGTGGACAGCCCCGTAAAACCAAATGAGACTAACGAGGTACAGGAGTCCAGGGACAAGGGCCAGAAAGCAGAAGGGGACAAGGAAGCTGGTGATAGGGAACCCTAGTTTGAGTAAGGATATTGTTGATGTGTTGTGAGATTGTTAACCATTGTCATAGGGCCACATTTGTAGTAACTGTTAAATGAGAAACTTTTTGTTCTGTAAGCCTTCATCTTAAGTGAGAATAACAGCACAATTGGAAGAGCGTAGTCAATGTCACTGAACTGCGCATGTAGAAATTTTTGAAATGGTGTGTCTTTTGGCTATGTGTATTTTCACCAAAAAAAAAGAAAAGGTTGAGAAGTTAGAGGGTTGATATGTTGTGGGGTTGTTAGCCAATGACATAAAACAACACGTGTACTTCTGTTTCATGAGAAACTATTTGTTCTGTAAGCCTTCACCTGAAGTACAATGAAAAAAATAAATAAATAAATAACAACAGAGCAGCAGAATAGATGATCGACTAAAGTTCGCCGTCTATCCCTGCGTCCCAGACTCCTTCTTCATGTCGTTCTTCTCCTACCCTTTTCACTCTTCTCTTTCCCTTCATCCTTCTTGTCTAATAACAACCTTAGTCTTTATTTTGATCATAAATTTTCATTATTCTTTTGCTTGAGATCTGGAAATCCTTATTGCTATCATTCCTCCTTAAGCGTCTTCACTCTCTCCGCTGTACAGATTGGAACTGGTTCTTGGTAGAGTCTGCCCGTCTCTCCTGTAGCTTGTAGGTGACCCCAAATACTGCCTCAGGTACTGTCACTGCACTCAGAGCACCCCTGGGTATTAATTTCAGGGCAAGGATACTTACTCTAGGGAAAGCTCCATCCTACCAAAGATTTGAGGCAACATAGGTAAATCTCCCACCAGGGTCCTCATCTCCATCAGGACACTTTTCGGTGGATATCGTTAATAATTTGTTGTTTGAAAGCTTTGGCAGTTTCCTTGCTTCAGTAATTAAAACAGTGTTTTATCTTTTTGGGTTGTTTTTTGGTGGGGCTCCAGGAATGAGAGGGGAACAAGAATTTTCTGAACACTTTTTATGGAACCAGGCCCATCTCCTTCATCTAACGGGGAAAAAATGAATGAGCTCCACTTCAGGCATCTTTTGGAAAAGCAGCCAGTGTCCCAGCTGTAATGTGGACAGACCAGCTTGATGGCTCATTGTAGTTGAACATGACTGAAAATCAGGTCAGAGCTTGTCACATGAGGAGGATGAAAAGGTCAGTGACTGATAATGGGGATGCCCCACTGCTCACAGAAATTCATCATGGAACTGGCAAGTACCAGCCCAGGGGTTTCCATCTTTCCTGGAACTGCAACATCCCATCTGTTTGTTTTTATACCTTGATATCCCCAAAGCTGCTCCCTCCAAATGCTACAGAGCACATATTTATAGTTTTAATTAAAGTGAATAGTTTTGAGAATTTCAAAAGAAGAAATTGAAGATATTCAAGGGAGTTACAAAATCAGAGACAGGAAACCTTACGCCATAAAGCACCAGAGAGTTACATAGCTCATTCCAGGTCCCTTGATCTGTGCATGAAAAGAGGGCTGAAATTTACTTTGGAGGAAGGAGGGAGGAGAGTGTGGGTTCAGGAAAGGTATAAACTTGCCTGCAAATTGTTCCTTTATAAAAAGAAAAGAAGAAATGAAGAGGGAAAGAAGAAACATTGAGCCTTATGTCTTTATTTTGTTCCCAAATGGATTCCATTAGACTCAATATGTCATTCTAAGTGCACCGTGATAGAGTTGCAGATTTAGATAACTCTCTCCTCCCCTTCTGACCTTTATTGTAGCTTCAAAAATTCTGTGTGTGAGGGATAAATCATGCATGCTCTCAGCCAAAAAAAGGAAGGAAGACCCAGGGAAAGGCAGAGTAGAGTAAGCGACATTTCTTTTTCTAGTACATTTTTATTCCTGACCCACTTCTTCCCACCTCCGTTCCCACCCCTTGTCCTCACCTACCCACCAATTAGGACCCAAAAACCTGGAAGCGGAGTGCTAGAGAGCATAGGTTTGGAGGTCAAAGTTGCATCTCAAATATTTATAGCTATGACATAGCAATTGTGTGATCCTGGGCAATTCCCTTCTCCTTTCTCAGTCTTGGGATACTCATCCCAGCATGGTGTATATCAGTTGCTTTGGAAGAATAAGTGAAGATGTATTTAAATGAATCTTGTAACTGCACCATGGGGAGCAGACAGAAGAAAGGAGGTCTATTGTGGTCAGTTGTAGCCCCAGATATTAGGTAAGGTGCTACGGAGGGATGTGGCACCTTCCCAGTGAGTGTAGAATTAACTTGTGGTGCTAGAAAAGAGTACAGAAAGCTGGCTTTGGCTTTGGATCCTCCAGGCTGGCTTCCGTGGCAGCAAAGGAAACAAAAGATCTCAACTATCCCACATGGGGTTGGGAGGTGTCATTGATTGAATTGTGTCCCCAAAAAATATCTGTCAACTTGGCTGGGTCATGATTCCCAGTATTGTATAATTGTATACCATTCTGTAATCTGATGTGATTTCCTTATGTGTTGTAAACTCTATCACCATGATCTAATAAGATGGATTAGTGGCAGTTATACTGATAAGGTTTACAAGATTAGATGGTGTCTTAAGCCAATCTCTTTTGAGCTATAAAAGAGAGAAGCAAGCAGAGACACACGGGAACCTCACACCACCAAGAAAGCAGTGCCGGGAGCAGAAGGAGTCCCTTTCACCTGAGTTTACTGCTCTGAGATGCTCCCAGACCAAGGGAAGATTGATGACACGGACTTTTCTCCAGAGCTGACACAGAAAGCATTCCCCTGGAGCTGACACCCTGAATTTGGACGTGTAGCCTACTAGACTGTGAGAGAATAAATTTCTTTTTGTTAAAGCCACCCACTTGTCGTATTTCTGTTATAGTAGCATTAGATGACTAAGACAGGAGGGCTTCAGTTTCTTACCATGTTCAGAAGCTAGATTCTTTTCTTCCTGCAGCTATAACAAAAGCAACAAAAACAGGTGAATGGACAGAACTGAACTCTGTGCCCAAGCTAAATTCAAAGTCGAATCTCACACAAGGGTAATTCGCGTATGTGCACATACGTTTGTTTCTTATCAGAATAAAAAATACAAACCCATTGCTGTTGAGTTGATTCTGACTCACAGCGACCCTGTAGGACAGGGTTGAAATGCCGCACTGGGTTTCCAAGGCTATAAATCTTTACATAAGTAGACTGCTGCTTTTGTCTCTCACAAAGTGGCTGGTGGGTTGGAACCGCCGGCCTTTTGGTTAGGAGCCAAGTGCTTTAACCACTGTGTCACCAGGGCTCTTTCGTTTCTTACTCATGCCTATATTTTGTCAATGTGTAGGGGACAATGACTGTTTCCAGCTGGTGGTTTAAACATGGCCCCAAGGGCTTGGCCCTCAAGCTGCCTGCCTTTGGATTGGAAAACAAGGTGGGAAAGAAAATGATTTTAGAGCAAAAAATACAGTTTGGCTACTTATTGTTTGTGGGAGGAAGTGGGAAGTAATAGCAAAAAATGAGATTTGGGGACTGTTTGCTCATCTACACAGCTTCTCTGACTCCCTAATTACACACCTAATTAAGAGTTGGACAGTTAGGCAAGCAGTGTAAATGTATAATAAGGGAGTTTGGGATTAACACACATTACAGGAAGAGGCACATCCAGCCCTCAGGGAAATGTGGGAAGAAGTGTCCCCGTGCATGTCTTTGTCAGAGCCTAAGCCCTTGCTTCTCTTTGGGCATTTCTCGCATCCTCTGAACACTTCCTCGGCTCTCTGCACCTTGTCACTTTGTCTTTAAAAACACCAGTGTCAGAAATGGGGGAGATTGCCATGGAGGAAACGACCGAGGTCAGAGAAAGGGAATTGAGTTGCTCAAGGGCATGCACAGTGCAAGCAAATGGGAGATCTGGGGCTGGACTAAGCCCCTGACCCCAGTCTGTGACCTTCCTCTGCACTACCCGCTCCCTAGCTTTGCTCTCTTTATGTCCTTCCCCAGTCATTCTCAGTGTTTCTGCTCTCTCTGTGCCGTCTTCCCTACTGTGGTTCTCCACTTCCCTCACAGACTTTCCTGGAGCCCCATTTAAAGCTAGCCTACAGAGTCATGATTCCCTATAAGGCTGGTTGGTCTAAGTGCAAAGTGGATCAGTCTGCCTGGGTAAATAATAAGACCATGCCTCCATGAGTGGGGTCATTCTGGTTTAGCTGGGTGCTGGTCCCCACCACACTTGTCCTTTAGATCTATGGAGAGATGAGAGTCGGGTAGCCCTGTGGGCTCTGTCTCCTGCCCCATTCACCGGTGCCCCAGTGAGAGTTCATGCAATAAATCGGTCAGACTCTGACAAAATTCTAGCATAGGCAAAATGGGGTATGTGTGTGTGTGTGTGGGGGGGGGGGTAACTTGTAGAAAATTGCTGCCTTCCAGGCCCTTGTCCATGGTTTGGCATCAGACTCCAACAGTAGCCCTGGTCCTAGTCTGGCCTCCTTAAAATATGCAGAAGCTACCCCCAACATGAAAATATGGGTTTCCATAGAAATGAGCTGGCATTAACGCTAAACCATCCCTAAACATTAATATGATCAGGGATCAGAAACTACTTCCCAGAGGGCAGAAGTAGGGACAATAGGAGGAAATCCCAGTGAGCCGGGGAAAGCAGTGAATTCTCCATCAGGAAAGCCTCCAAGCAGAGGCAAGTGTGATGGGGCAGGGACCCATGATCACATGACCTTTAGGGTCCTGATAAATCCTGAGATTCTGAGAAGTCCCATTAGATCATGCCCTGAAGAACCTACAACTTTCCTTCCGTAACAGTATGCTAATAGACTTCGGCTGCAGCCTGCATTTCAGTGGAAGCACCTAGGTATTAACTCTTCAGCACTTCCAACTTGTCCTAGAGCTGGCTAAGCATGCACCTGTGGCCAGATAATGCCCTCAGGCAGAGGGACATGGGAGGTCCTGGCCATGTTTGGAAACTGTGCTGAGAACTCCAGGGTAGGCCCAGGGGACATGGGTGGGGCACCTATAACATCTGCTCCACTAGCATATAGATGTCTTACAATTCCTAAATATTTAGGGGTACATATCCCAGATATTTTTACTAATAGGCATGAATGATGAAGAAATCTGGAGGCCACTGAATATGGGCTGTGAAGAAGGATGCAATCGGAAAGGAGACCTGAGAACTATCGCAGAGCTAGAAGGAGATGCAGAGGGGAGTGGGATCTCAGACGCCCAACCAGAGGCAGAAAGGTCAGATACGTTGCAGAAATGCATATTAGATTTGACATCTGGGGTCTGATGGTGATTTTTTCTTGTTTCACACATCTCATAGCATTTGTGATAAATCAAATGCAAGGATACAAAACTTCCTTGTTAATTTTATTTAAACTACTTCCTGTTAGGCGTATTTTCCACATGCATCTAAATGAGACCTGGCCAATGTGTGGAAAGCCTCAAAGATGACAGTATGTCAAGGGGCTTTGGAAAGTAAAAGAAGGGCAAATGCTTCACTTATCTTGCTAGAAAAATTAAATATGCATGCATTTTCTGTTATCTATAACAGAGATTGCTCCTTTGATAACAGCTTTTAAAACATTTAACCATTATGGATGGGAGTGGGTTTAAAATTTATCATACACTTCTCTGATTTCTGAAATAGAGGCTGTTAGACAGAATTTCAATCCTTGATAAATCAGAGTTATTACAACAAATTATCATACCATTATCTATCCCTGCTTGTCTCTTTCTCTCTCTGTCTCTCTCTGTGTGCATGTGTGATGGCCTCAGGGATGTTGTATTGAATAATAACAAACCTAGCTAACGTTTATTTACCATTCACCTGGCAAAGCAACTATCATGGATTCTGTCTTTTATTCCTCGTGGTAAACCTATAAAGTAAGTATGTTATTACCGTCACTCTACAGATGAGGAAACTAAAACACAAATAATTAGCAACTTGGCAAATTCACACAGCTAGCGAAAGGCACATCTGGCACTGGAGGCCTGATTTGTTAAATTCCAAAGCCCGTCACCTGAACCATTTGACCAAGCGTTCTTTCAACTTCAGCTAAATGGTCACAGACTGCTTTCCTTTCTTGAAATTTTACATCTAACTTTTCTATTTCTTCTGTCCCTGTCTGTTTCCATCCCACTCCTAGTGCCATGCTCACACACCACACTAACTCAGGAATGACAGCTACAGACACCGAATGGTTTTGTGCAATCATTGGGGAACTCCCTTTCTTCTTTCTAGCCCATTTTCACCAGGTGTTTCGGAATTACTATTCCAAGGAGGAAATCAAGCTGGAAGAGGGAAATTGACTTGCTCTGCAGAGTGCATCTGTGACAGAGATGGAGCAAACATGAGGTCACCAGCCTGCCAGCTTGAGGGTACTGAGAGCCTCAGGGCTGTTCTTATAACTCAGAGAAAACCTAGATTCTGGATGCAAAAGTTTATTGGAGAACGTGCTCAGAGGTCGCTGGAGGAAGCTGCAGAATAGGCTTCTCCCATTCTTACTTTCTTTTAGACGTATGCTTGCCATTTCCATGGCAACCGGGAAGCTGCATGGATTTCATTGAACCATTGCTTGGGGGAAATGTGGCAGGACAATCAGATGGGATAGATAGGGAGGGAGGCTGTAAATCTCCCCATTGTATCCTTACCTCAGGCTCTGCCAGGACTATCCCTAAAAGCAGATGCAGGAATCTAAGAATTATTACTCATTTTGTGACATCAAGGCTCCAACACCAATTCTGAGAGTCAAAAGCATGCATAACGTGACTAGATGGTCTGCGACTAGAGAAAGCCTGCAACCAGCTTCCTGTTGCAGCCTTGTCTATCCTTAGGTCTCCCCTCCTCACTGCCCATCTCTCATCTTTCTCCTTTTCTTCCTCATGCTTCTTCCCCAAGCCTCTGGCAGAGTCCAAGTTTAGTGCCAGAGTCAGGGACAAGGCATGTGTTTCTCTTGCTGGGGGCAGGGCAATTTGGAGGTGGGAAACAGATAGCAAAGCCGTTAAGAGCAGGGTCTACTTTCTAGCTATGGGACCCGGAGCTTCCGTTGCCTCATTAGTAAAATGAAGACGATAATAGTATCTCCGTCACAGCGCTGTTGTGAGGATTAAATGAGCTAATATAATGTGTGGTGTGTAGAACAATACCTGTCACGTTGAAAGTCCTGTATAAGTAAGCAAACCTCATGTCCGGGTGTGCCTAGGTCCGTTCCTTTTATGCCTATTGTCCTAGCATGGTTATTAGCTATGTCCTCTTTCTATTTAGGAAGTATCTGGAGCACAGATGATAAACTATACGGTTGCCCTGTATGTAAGTATTAGCTATTTTACCATGGCTAGTGATTTGCAGTACTGGACGCCACAGGCTAAGAAGAGGCAGGCAAGAGTGTGGTGCTAGGAGGTCTGCAACAATCAATGCCGGTTAAAGTGCCCTTATCTTGGGAGAAAAAGACAACTCTAACGCTCAAGTTTGACTCTTCCCCACCACCTCTCGCTTCCTTAGTGAGAGATGCCAATATCCAACAGGGATGAAGGCCCACTGGCTACCACCCACTAATACACATTCAGGAAGCACGTTTTTTTTTTTTTTTTTTTTTTAATATATATTTTATTGTACTTCAGGTGAAAGCTTACAGAGCAAATAGTTTCTCATGAAATAGTAGTACACATGTTGTTTTTTGACATTGGTTAACAACCCCACAACGTATTAAGCCTCTAAATTCTCAACCTTTTTTTTTTGATGAAAATTACAGATGGCCAAAGATACACCGTTTCAAAAATTTCTACATTCACAGTTCAGTGACATTGACTACGCTCTTCCAACTGTGCTGTTATTCTCACTTAAGATGAAGGCTTACAGAAAAAATAGTTTTTCATTTAACAGTTACTACAAATGTTGCCCTATGACAATGGTTAACAATCTCACAGCACATCAAGAATATCCTTACTCCACCTTGTGTTCCCTATCACCAGGGGGCTTCCTTGTCCCCTTCTGTCTTCTGGACCTTGTCAGTGGACTATTGTACCTCTTTAGTCTCATTTGTTTATTTATTTATTTTTATTTTATTTAAACACCATTTCAAAACTTTTTACTTACACATTTAAGTGATATTGACTATGCTCTTCCAATTGTGCTGCCATTCTCGCCCAAGATGAAGGCTTACAGGACAAAACAGCCTCCCATTTAATAGTTACTACAAATGTTGCCCTATAGCAGTGGTCAACAATCTCACAATACATCGACAGTGTCCTTATTCAATTTGTGTTCCTTATCATCAGTTTCCTACTCTCCCTCTGCCTTCTGGCCCTTGTCACCGGACTCCTGTACATCGTTAGTCCCATTTAGTTTTACTGGGTGTCCATTCCCAGGCTTAACATCGAACCTTGAAGGTAACTTCCCCTCTGAGCTGAAAGGGTGTCTGGGGGCCACACTCTCGAGGTTTCTCTAGTATTCTTTAGGCCAGTATATCTGGTCTTCTTTTTTTTTTTTTTTTTTGGGGGGAGTTAAAATTATACTCTACATCCTACTCCAGCTCTGCCCAGAACCCTCTGTTGTGATCCTGGTCAGAGGAGTCATTGGTGGTAGCCGGGCACCATCCAGCTGTACTGGGCTCAGTCCCGTGGAGGCCTTGGTAGCTGTGGACCATTAGTCCTTCGGACTAATCTTTTCCTTGTATCCTGTTCTCTTCGTTCTCCCTTGTTCCCGAAGGGATGAGATCAGTGGAGTATCTTAGATGGCCGCTCATAGGCTTTTAAGACCCCAGACACTACTCACCAAGGTAGAATGTAGAGCATTATCTTTATAAGTAGTGTCATGCCAATTGAGCTAGATGTTCCCCGAGATCATGGTCCCCAGAGCCCTCCGTCCAACAACTCAGTCCCTCGGGGGGTTTGGATGTGTCTATAGGGCCTCCATGACCTTTCCTTGTGCAGGTTGTGTTAGTTTCCCCTGTACTATGTACTATCTCATCTCTCACCCAGGTTACCACTTACCTATCACCTATTTAGTATTCCCCCCCCCCCATCCCTGGTAACCAACAAGGATTGTTACATTTTGCATGTGAATTTTTTCATGGGTTTTTACAATAGAGGTCTCATACAATATTTTTCCTTTTGTGATTGACTTATTTCACTCAGCATGATGTCCTCCAGTTTCATCCATGTTATGAGATGGTTCACCGATTCATTGTTCTTTCTCGTTCCATAGTACTCCATTGTGTGTATGTACCATAGTTTGTGTATCCATTCGTCTGTTGATGGACATCGAGGTTGTTTCCATCGTTTTGCTATTGTGAATAATGCTGCCATGAACATAGGTGTGCATATGTCTATTCGAGTGATGACTCTTATTTCTCTAGGATATATTCCTAGGAGTGGGATTGCTGGATCGAATGGTACGTCTATTTCTAGCTTTCTGAGGAAACGCCATATCATTTTCCAAAATGGCTGTATCATTTTGCATTCCCACCAGCAGTGTATAAGAGTTCCCGTCTCCCCGCAGCCCCTCCAACATTTGTTATTTCCAGTGTTTTTGATTCGTGCCAGTAATGCCGGGGTGAGATGGTATCTCATTGTGGTTTTAATTTGCATTTCTCTAATGGCTAGTGATCGCGAGCATTTCCTCATGTGTCTGTTGGCCATTTGAATGTCTTCCTTGGTGAAGTGTCTGTTCATTTCCTTTGCCCATTTTTTGATAGGATTGGTTGTCTTTTTGTTGTAGAGGTGTTGGATTTTCTTGTAGATTATGGAGATTAGACCTTTGTCTGACTTGTACTGTCCAAAAATTTTTTCCCAGTCTGTAGGTTCTCTTTTAACTCTTTTGGTGAAATCTTTTGAAGAGCATAGATGTTTGATTTTTAGAAGATCCCAATTATTTAGTTTATCTGTTGGGTTTTTTGTGTTGATGTTTATGGTTTGTATCCTGTTAATGCCATGTATTAAGGTCTGAAGTGTTGGTCCTATTTTTTCTTCTATGAATTTTATAGTTTGAGGCTTTATATTCAGGTCTTTGATCCATTTTGAAGTAGTTTTTGTATATGGTGTGAGGTATGGGTCCTGTTTCATTTTTCTACAAATGGATATCCAGTTTTGCCAGCACCATTTGTTAAAAAGACTGTCTTTTCCCCATTTGATGTATTTTGGGCCCTTGTCAAAAATCAGGTGACCGTAGGTGGATGGATTTACATCTGAGTTCTCAATTCTGTTCCATTGGTCAATGTCTCTGTTGTTGTACCAGTACCAGGCTGTTTTGAGTACTGTAGCTGTATAGTAGGTTCTCAAGTCAGGTAGTGTGAGTCCTCCAACTTTATTCTTCTTCTTCAGTAGTGCTTTACTTATTCGGGGTTTCTTCCCTTTCCATATAAAGTTAATAATTAGTTTTTCCATCTCTTTGAAGAATGTTGTTGGTATTTGTATCGGAATTGCATTGTATTTGTAAATTGCTTTAGGTAGAATTGCCATTTTCACAATGTTGAGTCTGCCTATCCATGAGCATGGTATGTTTTTCCATTTATGTAGATCCCTTTGGGTTTCATGCAGCAGTGTTTTGTAGTTTTCTTTGTATAGGTCTTTTATATTCCTGGTCAGATTTATTCCCAAGTATTTTATCTTTTTAGGGGCTATTGAAAATGGTATTGATTTCCTGATCTCCTTTTCATCGTTCTCTTTACTGGTGTATAGGAATCCAACTGATTTTTGAATGTTTATCTTGTATCCTGCTACTCTGCTGAATCTTTCTATTAGTTCCAGTAAATTTCTCGTGGAGTCTTTAGGGTTTTCTATGTATAGTATCATATCATCTGCAAACAGGGAGAGTTTAACTTCTTCATTACCAATTTGGATGCCCTTTATTTCTTTCTCTTGCCTTACTGCTCTAGCAAGAACTTCCAGCACAATGTTAAATAGGAGTGGTGATAAAGGGCATCCTTGTCTTGTTCCTGTTTTCAAGGGGAATGTTTTCAGCCTTTCTCCATTAAGAATGATGTTGGCTGTTGGTTTTGCATAGATGCCCTTTATGATGTTGAGAAATTTCCCTTCTATACCTATTTTATTGAGAGCTTTTATCAGGAATGGGTGTTGGACTTTGTCAAATGCCTTTTCTGCATCAATTGAGATAATCATGTGATTTTTTTCTTTCCTTTTATTTATGTGGTGGATTACGTTGATGGATTTTCTAATGTTAAACCATCCTTGCATACCTGGTATGAATCCTACTTGGTCGTGGTGTATTATTTTTTTGATATGATACTGAATTCTATTGGCTAAAATTTTGTTCAGAATTTTTGCATCTATATTCATGAGAGATATTGGTCTGTAATTTTCTTTTTTTGTGATGTCTTTGCCTGGTTTTGGTATCAGCGTTATGCTGGCTTCATAGAATGAATTTGGAAGTGTTGCTTCCTCTTCTATGCTCTGAAATAACTTGAGTAGAACTGGTACGAGCTCTTCTGTAAATGTTTTGTAGAATTCTCCAGTGAAGCCATCTGGGCCAGGGCTTTTTTTGGTTGGGAGTTTTTTTATTACCTTTTCAATCTCTTCTCTTGTTATGGGTCTGTTCAGATTTTCAATATCACTTTGTTGTAGTTTGGGTAGGCCGTATGTTTCTAGAAATTTATCCATTTCCTCTAGGTTTTCAAATTTGTTGGAATATAGTTTTTCATAATATTCTGTTATAATCCTTTTTATTTCAGTTGGGTCTGTTGTAATGTCCCCCATTTCATTTCTTATTTGGGTTATTTGTGCCCTCTGCTGTTTTTCTTTTGTCAGTCTGGCCAGTGGTTTGTCGATTTTGTTGATTCTTTCAAAGAACCAACTTTTGGTTTTGTTGATTCTTTCTATTGTTTTTCTCTTCTCTATTTCATTGATTTCTGCTCTGATCTTTACTATTTCCTTTCTTCCAGTGGTTGTAGGCTTTTTTTGTTGTTCTCTTTCTATTTGTTTGAGTTCTGTAGTTAATGTTTTGATTTTGTCCCTTTCTTCTTTTTTGATATGTGCATCTATTGCTATAAATTGTCCTCTGAGGACTGCCTTTGCTGTGTCCCAAAGGTTTTGGTATGATGTGTTTTCATTTTCATTTGATTCTAGGAATTTTTTAATTCCATCTCTGATTTCTTCTATTACCCATTGATGTGTAAGCAGATTATTATTCAGTTTCCATGTGTTTGATTTTTTTTCCTTGCTCTTTCTAGTGTTAATTTCTACCTTGATGGCATTGTGGTCAGAGAAGATACTGTGAATTATCTCAGCATTTTGGATCTTGTTGAGGATTGCTCTGTGGCCTAAGATGTGGTCTATTCTGGAGAACGTTCCATGTGCATTGGAAAAGAATGTGTACTTTGCAGCGGTTGGATGGAGTGTTCTATATATGTCTATGAGGTCCAGTTGGCTGATTGTGTCCTTTAGGTCTTCTGTATCTTTGCTAAGTTTCTTTTTAGTTGTTCTGTCCTTTACTGAGAGTGGTGTGTTGAAGTCTCCTACTATTATTGTGGAACTGTCAATTTCTCTTTTCAGTGCTGTTAGAGTTTTTTTTATGTATTTTGGAGCCCTGTCATTGGGTGCATAGATATTTATTATGGTTATGTCTTCATGATGGATCATCCCCTTAATCATTATATAGTGTCCTTCTTTGTCTTTTATGGTAGATTTTGTTTTAAAGTCTATTTTATCTGAGATTAGAATTGCCACTCCTGCTCTTTTTTGATAGTTGTTAGCTTGATATATTTTTTTCCAACCTTTGATTTTTAATAAATTCACATCTTTGTTTCTAAGATGTGTCTCTTGTAGACAGCAAATAGATGGATCCTGTTTTCTTATCCATTCTGCCACTCTCCGTCGCTTTATGGGTGCATTGAGTCCATTTACGTTCAGTGTAATTATTGATAGATGTGAGTTTGTTGCTGTCATTTTGTAGTGCTTTTTTTTGTGATGCTGAAGTTTTCTTTGTTCTTCTTACTCTCTTGTGCTGAGTTCCTTTTGTTTGTGGATTTTGTGTTCATTTCTTTTGTTTTTGTAGGTTTTGTTTTTGTTGAGACTTTATGTTTCTCGTCTTTATTTTTATGAGTTGGTTTGTTAACTTTTTTTGTGGTTACCATGAATTTTACCCTTATCTTTATAATTTTGAAGCAGTCTACCGTTACTTGGTATCGCCTTGCCTTCTTCTCCTTTAGAAGGTTCTATACCTATGCCGTTTGTTCCCTCTTTCATTGTTTTGATGTTGTTGTCATCCTTTGATTGATTTCTCTGATTCCCTGTTGTATATCTTTTGTTTTTGGAAAGTCGTCTGTAGTTCAGTTCCTAGAATGGTATCTGGTTCATGTTAACCTGCATCCTAGGTCCTAGGTCCTGCCTGAGGGCTTAAGCTGTTTGTCCTCAGATCGAAGAACTCCCTTTAATAATTCTTGTAAGTTTGGTTTGACTTTTGCATATTCCTTTAGTTTCTGTTTATCTGGAAATGACCTAATTTCACCATCAAATCTGATTGAGAGTTTTGCAGGATATATTATTCTTGGCTGACAATTTTTTTCTTTCAAGATTTTATATATGTCATCCCATTGCCTTCTTGCCTGCATGGTTTCTGCTGAATAATCTGAGCTTAGTCTTATTGTTTCTCCTCTGTATGTGACTTCTTGTTTTTCCCGAGCTGCTCTCAGGATTCTTTGTTTGTCTTTAGTTTTAGCGAGTGTGAATATGATATGTCTTGGTGATTTTCTTTTGTGGTCTATTCTATATGGGGTTCGTTGAGCTTCTTGGATGACCAGCTTTTCATTTTTCATGATATTGGGAAAGTTTTCTGTCAGCAGTTCCTCAATGATCCTCTCTGTGTTTTCTGTTTTCTTCCCCTGTTCTGGTATGCCAATCACTCGTAAGTTTTTGCTTTTAATTGTGTCCCACATAACTCTCAGGGTCTCTTCATTTTTCTTTGTTCTTTTTTCTGAGTTTTCCTGAAACAGAGTTGTATCCAAGTGTTTGTCTTCAGTTCCACTGATCCTGTCTTCCATGGTTTCAAATCTACTTCTCAGCCCTTCTATGACACCGTCCATTTCTGAAATCTTGTTGTTTATCTTTTGGATTTCTCATTGTTGTTTTTGTATAATTTCGAGTTGTGAATTTATTTTGGCATTTTGTTCTTGCATCATCTTCCTGAATTCTTCCAATTTTTTGTCTGTATTTTCCATAAATTTGTCTATTTTTTCCTCATGTTTGTCAGCTTTTTGCCTCAGTTCTTGGAAAATTCCGAGTATTAGTGATTTGAGTTCCGTATCAGGTACTTCTAGTGCATTTTCTTCCACAGGAGAGTTATCTGGTGTTTTAATTTGGACGCCTATTGGAGCCATCTTGTCTTGTTTTTGTAAATGTTTTGATATTGTTTGCTGTTTTCGGGGCATTCAGTAGATATTTCTCTCGTTTATTGATTGTAGATTTTTTTTTTTTTTTTTTTCGTTCTTGTGGTACAGCTGGGCAGATCTAGTTGAGGAGGAGCCACTGGGATGGGTTGCTTGTGGCACTCACCGCAGCCACCAGGACGGTCGGTAGTCAGTGCTGGGCAGGTTCCAATAGGGCGTGCCTGCACCGCTTGGTGATGTGATGTCTAGTGCACGGTGCAGGTAGGTAGGGTGCAGCGGGAAGATGGTTATGTGTGAAGCTGAGCTGGATATGGGAGAGAGGAGAGAGGAGGAGGAGCAAAAAGCGTACAAACATAAAAGAATGCTAGGGGAGTTTGTCGTTGGAATGTACAGATGAGAGACTATGGGATGGAGGAAACCAGAAGGGGGAAGAGAAAGAAAAGGAAAGAATGACCAAATGAAAATCAGAAAAGTTAAAAAACTGCAAAGTTCCCAGGGATCACACCGATGCAGCTATGAGGTCTGGGGGAGTCGGTCTCAATTTTCACAGCTCAGCCTGGCCAGAAGGTACAGAGGCATACATCGCCTGGTATTCAGGGATCAGAAAGAGAAGGAAGAGATAGAGGGACAAGAAATTAAGCAATGAAGAAAGACAAAAGAGAAAAAGAGGTAAAATATGACAAAACTAATCAAAAAAGGAAGAAAAATAAAATTGAGAAAAAAAAAAAAAAAGGGCAACACCAGCAGTCAGTGCCTACAAATGGGACCCAGAGAGCCCCCACTCAGGGGCGCGAATTCCAAGAAGCCGATAGTCTCGGGGTTAAGTGACCGTGGCCACGGGAAGCAGAGGGGCCAACGAACAAAGGCCCCAGGATCCCACCCGCGCGGGAGCCCAGACCTGGAAACAGCCACACGCCCGAACGCAGCCCTACAGCCCCGCAGGAGAGAGCAGAGACGGCCCTCGGAACCAGGCACCCAGGCAAAAGGAGGGGGAGGCGGCAGAAAAAGGTCCGCTAGGTGCCAGCAAACGGCTCCCAGAAAGCCCCCAGCCCGGGCGCGCGGAACCCAAGCACCGGCGCCCCCCCGCCCAGGGACCCCGGCCACGGAAAGCAGAGGGGTGAACGAACAAAGGCCCCGGGATCCCACCCATGCGGGAGCCCAGACCCAGAAACAGCCACACGCCCGCACGCAGCTCCACAGCCCCGCAGGAGAGAGCAGAGACAGCACCCGGACCCAGGCACCCAGGCAAAAGGAGGGGGAGGCGGCAGAAAAAGGTCCGCTAGGTGCCAGCAAACGGCTCCCAGAAAGCCCCCAGCCCGGGCACGCGGAACCCAAGCACCGGCGCCCCCCCGCCCAGGGACCCCGGCCACGGAAAGCAGAGGGGCGAACGAATAAAGGCCCCGGGATCCCACCCACGCGGGAGCCCAGACCCAGAAACAGCCACACGCCCGCACGCAGCCCTACAGCCCCGCAGGAGAGAGCAGAGACGGCACTCGGAACCAGGCACCCAGGCAAAAGGAGGGGGAGGCGGCAGAGAAAGGTTCGCTAGCTGCCAGCAAACGGCTCCCAGAAAGCCGCCAGCCCAGGCGCGCGGAATCCAAGCACCAGCACCCCCCAGCCCAGAGACCCTGGCCACGGAAAGCAGGGGATCCCCAGCTGAGGCGGAGAGGGGTGGGTGGTGGGAGAGCGCGCACCGCAGTTTACCGGTCGTTCTGTCTCCGACCAGATGCTCTGCAAGGCTGCTCTCCCGTTTGCTGGTCTCCGATAGGAATCCAAGATGGTGGATCCGCGCTGCGTTAGCTGGTAAGGAATCTCTGCCTGAGTCTCTCCTCGCTCTCCGTTCTCTTTTAGTATTCTCACTCCGTTTGGTGTTTGGCTGAGTTCTTTATCGCTTCATTTGGTGTTCTAGGGTTTCAGGATTGTTGATTCTCTGTTAGGCTTAGTTTTTCGGATCTTTGCTGTGGAGGGACGGCGTGGTGTTTCTGCCTAGAGCGCCATCTTGCCCCAAGTCTCGGAAGCACGTTTTTAAATCCCTGTTCTGCTAGTTGCTTTCTGCTCCACTTTAGGCCAGATCACTGGAGTTTGGGCGCCAGGGTCACCAAAGGCAGCCAGCAGTGTCATGTATGTCTGAATAAAAGAGAAATCCTAGAGGTGACCTCAGGTGTTTGACCTTCGTCTCTGGTGGAAAGGCTAGGGGTCAGTCTGGGCAGAGGGATTCCATGGGCACCATGCTGCCTTCATGTTGCCAGATGGCAGACTGAGAGCTCATCTGGAGGCCACGTCTTTGGGCTCCTACTCCACGCCAAGCTCCTGAGGTCCTTCTGTACCTCAGATCATCTATTTGTCTGTCTGTCTTTCTGTCTATCTGTCATCTTCCTTCCTTCCTTCCTCCATTCCTCCCTCTCCCCCTTCCTCCCTCCTTTTCTTTCTTTCTATCCATCTGTCTGTCTGTTTTTCCTTCCTTCCATCTATCTGTATTATTTATTTATCTATCTATCTACCTGTCTGTCTGTCTATCTATCTCCCTATCTTTACCACCATCATTAGATAACCTAACTACCTGGACCCTGGAGTCAAATCCCAGCTCCTTTACTCACTGACTGTGTTACTTTGGGCAAGTTTCTTAGCTTTTCTGTGCCTTAGTTTCCTCATCTGTAAAATGATGATGATATTGTATCTACTCCCTAGGGTTGTTGGGGGGATTGAAAGCCTTTCACATCATGGTCAGAGTCTGTGCTTGGCACACAGTGAGCACTATAATAACTGTTGCTGTTGTTAGCATATTACTTCCTTGTTATGCTTCTATAGAGCAGGTTCTGACCTTCTCAATCCTTCCCTTTGGTTGTCTTAATATAATTCTAAATTTAAAAAAAAAAACAAAACTGCACCTTGTGAGGAAGACCTGTTGTCTTAGTTACCTAGTCCTGCTGTAACAGAAGTATCACAAGTCTAGTAGGCTTGAAGTCCAAATTCAGGGCACAAGCTCCAGAGGAAGACTTTCTCTGTCTGTCAGCTCTAGGAGAAGGTCCTCAACATCAATCTTCCCCTGGTCTAGGAGCTTCTCAGTGCAGGAACCCTGGGTCAGAAGGACATGCTCTGCTCCCGGTGCTGCTTTCTTGGTGGTATGAGTCCCCCTGTCTCTCTGCTTGCTTCTCTCCTTTATATCACAAAAGAGATTGACAAGACACAACCTAATCTTGTAGATTGAGTCCTCCCTCATTAACATAACTGCCTCTAATCCTGCCTTATTAACATCATAGAGGTAAGATTTTCAACAAGTAGGAAAATCACATCAGATAACAAAATGGTAGGTAATCACACAATACTGGGAATCATGGCCTAGCCAAACTGACACATATTTTGGGGGGACACAATTCAATCCATGACACCTGTCTACCCCTAACCAATATTTACATTCACATTTTTGCTATGCAGATGGAGCAGACCAGGAAAACAGAACTCCTTATAGAAGGGGATGGGACATCCTCTATTCCTGTTTGGCTCCGTCCTTGGAAAAAGGAATAAAAACAGCATAGATTTTGGAATTAGATTGTGGTTTAAATTCTGGGTTTTTCAATTTCAAGCCTGTGACTTTGGGGAAAATATTCATCCTTTCTGAGTCTCAGTTTACTGATATATAACACAGGGAAAACCACATGGCTTTTGTGAAGGTTAAAGGGTTGAAATTGTTGTTAGTGGCTGTCAAGTCAATTCCAACCCCTGGCAACCCATGTGTGCAGACTAAAACTTAGCTCCATAGGGTTTTCAAGGCTGCAACCTTTTGGAAGCAGATCACCAGGTCTGTCTTCCAAGGTGCCTCTGGGTGGGTTCAAACTGCCAATATTTTGGCTAGTAGTTGAGCACTTAACCGTTTGTACCACCCAGGGCCCCAAAGTGTGGAAAACTCCTAGTAAATCTCTGGTATGCAGCAAGTATTCATAAATGCTGATTCCTTGATTTCTTGTCCCTTCACCTTAGTATACTGTAAGCCCCTTGGAGGGAGGGGGCGGTGCTTGTTCACTGCTGTACATTTCAGGGCTCAGAACGGTGCCTATTTCTGAGCAAGCAGTCAGTAAATACTTGCTAAGTGAAGGCAGAATGAGTGGAATTTTTTTTTTATGACTTAGATGCCTCCTCTTAAATAAATAAACTTCCTGCTTATCACATCACAGCTAATCACTGCTCAGGATGAAGGCTTTGAGGGACTTAATGATTTTTGGAAACTATATTCAAGGTTAAATTATGAGTCAAGCCAACAATCTAAACTGTTGGAAGCAATTTCCTCCTGTTTCAACTGTTGCTCAACCTCATCCGCTTTATTTATTGAAAGCCTGCTGTCCACTCCTTTTGCACTCTCCCTCCTCTGGAGTGCAGACTTCAGGGCAGCGTCCTTGCTGGATTTTCCTGGAATTAAGCAAAGGTTTAGAATGCAGTTGAAGGCTGAAGTACCTCCAGATTGGTGTTTTCAAAGGGAATTAACTAAAAGGTGGGGGGATGTGTGTCCTTGGCATAAGCCCCTTTGCTTCAAGAGTTCTGAATTTATTCATAAATAAAATGCTGGGGATGAAGAGGGGAGATTGATTTCAAAGTTGGCCCTTCTCCCAGGCCTATCCATAGCCCAGCTGACACATGAGTACTCATCCCTCCCTGAGATTCCATGAAGGGCTATGGGGTGGCGGGCGGGGGAGGTGGAGGCGTTAAAATGGTCTTTGGCTGTTCAAGGTGGCTGTTCCCTGCACCTGCCTCCTTGTGTTTGTTGGGCACCTAGGGTTTCATTGCTTCCCTCAAGGAGGTCCTGTTGGAGTGAGATTTGGTAAATCAAACCATCATGCCTGGAGCTATCTGTGGGTTATTTGACTTCTTCACTGGATTGTAAGCTCCAAGGGTGGTATTTTGCTTTATTTCTTTAATAACTAAAACTGAGCATCTGGTCAGATATAACTGTAATCATTTAGGGAAGCAACTTGCGGTCCTTCTTAGTGTAACAGAACATGAATAATCTTATGGGAGGCATCCATCTTCCTGCCTGGGAGAAGGAGGATGGGACTTTGTGTGTGTGTTGTTGGAAAGGTTGTTTTGGTCTTAGCAGAAGCTGTCTCTCTCCTTGTTATGCAGGGTCCTGGGAAGGTGTGGAGCAAGCAATCTGTGAAGGGATGCTGTAGGCCCACGGGGTAGAAAGAGCCCTAGATGGTAACTCCTAATCCTAGAGATGTGTGATGAGAGTGGTAGCCCTCACCAAGGGTCACAGTTCATTGACCACGACCTGATTGGAGCTTGGTGTGTGAATGAGTCTGGAAGTTTCTCAGGACCTGGCTCCCCGGGCATGGTATATTGACTTGAGGAACAACAGCTGAGTATGTGTGTGTGTGAACAAGGAAAACTATAATGTTGGCTCCTGAGTGTAGGTCCTCACTGTGGCCTGTGCAATGATCTTGGCCAACACAGGCAACACCTTAGCTTTGACGGGCAAGTGTCTCTGGACCTACAACAGATGTTCCTCAGCAGTGACCTCATGTGGTCACGGGCAGCAATTACACTTATAGTCTTAACATTCCTTTTGTTAAGCAGAAGTGATTCCCTTCAGGCTGATAAAGCCCTGAGATTGGATAAGCAATGGGACAGGTAAGAGAGGGGGAAAAAGGCATCAAGACCGGGAGAGATTCTGAACTTCATGATAATTAGGGGAAATGGCTTGTGTGACTCATATAACAACAGTTATGTGACTGACTGCATCCCAAATTGGTGCAATAGGTCATACCAATTACAAAACTAACGTATCGCATAACACTTTGCATATAGTTGGATTTCAACACGTTTGTTGAATGAGAAGATAGATGAGAGGATAGAATTAATGTTTACTGAAAACCCACACTCAGAAACTTCATAAACTTGTCTAATTTATCCCTCACAATACAGTGAATAGTGTTATCCCCGTTTTACAGATGAGCCCTTCAAGGGTCCATGTCCAGTAGTAAACGTTAACAACAGTATCCAAACCCAGAACTGACTCCCAAATCCATGCTGGTCCCACTCTGTTGTCTCCTTGGCCAGATGGAATGCTGCGGGGATGCCTGCTGTAGCCTCAGGCAGCAAGCTGGTAAAAGGGATTATTTGGATGTAAGGAGAGCTAATGGAGACCTGGGTGTGGTGAAAGTGATTTAACTGAATCAAAGTCAAGAAAAGCCTTTAAAAAGTGAGAAACTCTGGTTTTCTCCGGAGAATTATAATCTGGTGTGAGGATTATGGTACCGAAATCAAAACAAGCAAACCCATGGCCGTGGAGTCAATTCTGACTCATAGCGACCCTATAGGACAGAGTAAAACTGCCCCACAGGGTTTCCAAGGAGCGGCTGGGGGATTCAAACTGCTGGCCTTTTGGTTAGCAGCCAAACTCTTAACCACTGCACCACCAGCCTCCATGGTACTGAAGGCCCCAGGAAAACTACTACTGTCAATACCTGTGGGTGTCAAGAGTTACTACCCCAACTATTGGAAATGCAAAGGGAGAAGTACACAAAGGAAAGAAAACATCCATTGCTGTGGAGTCAATTTCAACCATAGCGACTCCATAGGGTTTCCAAGGCTGTAAATCTCTACAGTAGCAGACTGCCACATCTTTCTCCCATGGAGCCACTGGTGGTTTTGAACCACCCACCTTTCGGTGAGCAGTCAATCGCTTTAACCACTGCACCATCAGTAAAAAAAACATAGGGGTTGAGAGTAAAAACATTTAGTCGAGGGGGTGGGGAAAGAACAGAGGAAAAGAAAAACATTTTGAAAAGGCAGATACATTTAGATTATTCAACCGAAAGAAACACTAAGTGCATACAGGTGATTTTGCAAGGAAAACTGCCAAAATCACAGGAGGTTAATTATTTTGACCCTGATGTCCTGCTATCACACTTGATGGAGGGCATCCCGGATTGGAAATGACGCCACTGCCCTCAATAACATGTTTACGGCAACTAATGATCTCTCTGGAGTGCGGCTCAAGTTCCTAGTGTACAACTATGACTCTAGCAGCAAATTGGCTCTGCAGTCATGGCTTCAACATAATTGCTGGAAGTTTCTGGCCCACTTTTGGCAAGAAACACAAGGAATGCAAACACTAAGACCTTTTGTTTTTTGAAAGGGCCTATGGTCCTTCTTGCAGTATCAGAGAACAGCTGACTGTTGGAAACTCATTCGTGCTGAAGCACTATTTAGAATGAGCTCCATGATTATCTTGTCCCCATTGTACCCAAGAGCTGTGCACATGGCAGTAAGTCAGTGAATATCTGAATGAAAGGATGAGTAGGTGCTGAAGCTTTGTTTCTTTGAGGCCACGTTTTTATTTATTTATTTTTAGATAGTTTTGAGCATCTCTGATCTATCAAGCTCTCTGTTAGCCTTTGAGGATACAGTATTATACTTAATAAGACACATCACCTGCCCTCAAACAGCATATAGTTAGTGGATCAATTATCCTCTTTGAGAGAAAAATAATAATAAACTGAGGCATCTGGGCACTGTAGAACTGACTTGGTTATTTTTTTAAGGAAGTTCTTCTACGCCTGGTTGGATATTTCTGCTTATATGGAAGGCTAAAAGACACTTCTGGAATGCCAAGAACAATAGTTTGCCTTAGGGCTCCTTCATTAATTCAACAAATATTGTGTTAGGAGCTGTATTTGGTGGTAGGAAACTACCAAAAAAGGCAGCCCCAAATCTTCCCAGAGCTCACAGCGGGGCAGGGGTGATGATGGGGAAGCAGACGATACACAAGAGAAATAAAGAGCATACCTGGGATGTTACCTTGTTATAGGTGCAGAACATTGCAAGAACTTTGGATTTAACTCTGGGATGAGGAAGCTGATAATTCTTGCCCACATTTCGCCCGTTTTCTGATCAGACAAACAGGTCCCTCAAACTTTCTCCGTTTCCCCAACCACGTGTAACACCCTTGTCTTAGTCATCTAGTGCTGCAGTAACAGAAATACCACGAGTGGATGGCTTTTAACAGAGAAATTTATTCTCTCACAGTCTAGTAGGCTACAGGTCCCAATTCAAGGCATCAGCTCCAGGGGAAGGCTTTGTCTCTCTGTCAGCTCTGGAGGAAGGTCCGTGTCATCAGTCTTCCCTTGGTCTGTGAGCTTCTCTGTGCAGGAACCTCAGGTCCAAAGGACGTGCTCTGCTTCCAGCACTGCTTTCTTGGTGCTGTGAGGTTCCCATGTGTCTCTGCTCACTTCTCTCTTTTATATCTCAAAAGAAATTGGCTTAAGACACCATCTAATCTTGTATACCTCATCAGTATAACTGCTGCTAATCCATCTTACCTGATCATAGTGATTGCATTTACAACACATAACGAAATCACATCAGATTACACAATGGTACACAATTATACAATACTGGGAATCATGACCCAGCCAAGTTGACAGATATTTTGAGGGGGCGCAATTCAATCCATGACAACCCCTTAGGGGAAGTTCTGATGTGTGCAAATTTCTGAGACCTGGAAACACCGACCTATTTCCTGATGCTTAACGTTCCATCAAAGCCATGAGCAAATGAAGGCACTTGCAGGGGGCTCAGGTGTCTCACTTGTCCGCTGAGGATCATGATGCCTGCAGGGCTGCTGTGTTTCAAGATAAAATGGATGTGAAAATGGCTAAAGCCCAGTGAGTGCCTAATAACTGTTCTTTTCTAAAGCAAAATATGATTCTTTAGGAGGTGACAGGTTCTTTCTGGGCTTAAGCAGACATAGGTTTAAAGTGCAGATTCTCTGCTAAAGTGTGCCCACAAATGGGGGAGGCTCAGAATCACAGCACTTTGGCGGTAGAATCTGTGAGCGGTGCGCCACCGCATGTGTCCGAGTAGAACTGTGCTCCATAGGGTTTTCAGTGGCTGATTTTTTGGAAGTCAGTCACCAGGTCTTTCTTCCAAGGTGCCTCTAGGTGGATTCAAACCACCAACCTTTCAGTTAGCACCTGAGAGTGTTAACAATTTACACCACGCTTAATAAGGTGTCAATGACCACTTGGGAGGTTCCCCGCCGTGAAAATGCCCCTGAAACCAGTTGTCCTGTGGGGCCTAGATTACCCTGGTTTATAAATACTTAAATCACACTGCTTATCTGCTCTGGGGTGCCAAGCTTCACATTTATACCCTGGCATATGACTGTAAACTTCCCGTTTTACATGGGGATAGCATCAGTGGCATTGGGACCAAAGAAAGGTCACACAGCCATAGGGCCCAGCTTCATGTCACTTGGGTCTCCTTTTGACAACAGCAGTAATAATAAAAATAGAATTAATAACAGTAGCTTAGATATTTATTAGTGTTTTACATGTTTAGCTCATAAGATCCTTCCAACAGCCCTGTGACATGAGTACTTTGACTATCTCCATTTCACAGATGAGGAAACCAAGGTCTAGACAATTTAAATACCATGCTTCAAGTAACACAGCTAGTGTGTGGTGAATATAGGGTTTGAGCTCACAGCTGTGTGACACCAGCCCCTAAACCCTTAACCCCAGCACTCCCTATTATAAATGAGCCAAGGGCAACCTCTGTGTACTGGCCCCAGGTTACTTATGTCTTCATAGCAAGCTAAGGCCTGTTAGCCCCAAAAAAACCCACTGGACAAAACCCACATTTGTACTCATCCATTTGTTTTAAAAAGAGTCCAAATAAGCAGATTTCTAGCCACTTAGAGACCCTCTGCTTTGTGCATCCTGCAAAACTATGCCCAACATCTGCTAGCTATAGATAAGACCCTGTAGTTATAAGAAACCCCAGTTGCTACTGTCCTTGGAGCTCTCTGATCCAGAGACACCCCGCGTTGCTGCAGAAGAACATCACATAGGCATCATAAGCCTACCCCCTTCCTCTCCTCTTCCCTGGGTTTTCATGCCTCTCTTCTTTCTGGTGGCTCCCTGTGCTACGTACTTCTGGAAGACCTCCTCGTGGGAGACCACCTCCTGCAAGTGGCTGTCAATGTGTTGCCCCCATAAATAGCTTGTTGTGCAACACTGCTTTCTTGTGGTCATAATTTTTTGCTGTTGTTGTTGTTGACCAGCCCCGAATTCCCTGAACTCACTTCTCTCCACTACCTAACAAGGCACGTGGGCAACAGCATGATTCAATGACCATTTGCTTATTCCTATACCGATCATGGGACCACAGGCAATTTCTTAACCTCTTTAAGCCTTAGTCTCCTCATCTGTAAAATGGGCAGAATAACACCACAGGACTAAATGAGATATCGGCTCCCAGTATATGCTGATTCCTGTCTTAGTTATCTAGTGTTGCTATAACAGAAATACCACAAACGAGTGGCTTTAATAAACACAGATTTATTTTCTCACAGTTTAGGAGTTAGATGTCTGAATTTAGGGCGCTGGCTCTAGGGGAAAGTTCTCTCTCTCTGTTAGCTCTGGAGGAAGGTCCTTGTCTCTTTCGAGCTTCTGCTCTCAGGCGATCTTCATGTGGCTTGGCATTTCTCTTCCCCCATCTCTGCTTACTTGCTTGCTTGTTTAATCTCTTTTATATCTCAAAAGTGATTAACTTAAGACATGCCCTACACTAATACAGTCTCATTAACATAACCAAGAAACCCATTCCCATATAGGATTATAACCACAGGTATAGGGGCTACGAGGAAGCCTTGTGGCACAATAGTTAAGCCCCTCGGCTGCTAACCAAAAGGTCAGTGGTTCAAACCCACCCAGTGGCTCCTGAGGAGAAAGACCTGGTGATCTGTTCCCACAAAGATTACAGCCTAGGCAACCCTGTAGGGCCCTGCACTCTGTCCTATAGGGTCGCTATGAGTTGGAATTGGCTCAACAGTACACAACAACATAGGGGTTAAGATTTATAGCACATATTTTGGGGGGACACAAGTCAATCCATTAGAGTCCCCTTCCCTCCATGAAAATCCAATCTGTATAGAATTTAAGAGGACATTTCAGTGTCACCGGGCATGCAGCCCACAGAGCCTCTATGTGCACAGATACCTATGTGGTTACCCTGTGCACACTTTAGAATAGGCATTGCCCATCAAAGCATTTGAGCATTGGCAAGCATTGTTTTAATCAATGATTTCAAGCTCTATTGGATTATAACTCCTCCCCATAGGGCCCCATGTATTGTCACTGTAAGTGAAGAGTGAATGTCTTGGTTTCAGGTGGCAGCCTCAGAATGTTTTCCTAGCAAAGTTAATTAAATGTATCCATAGCTCTCCATGCACCTTCCCTGTCTCTCACACAGCCAGGCTTGTAATTTCATGTGCTCTCCCTTGATCTATTTTTACACTATCACATAATTTATCCCCTAAATATATCCATCATCCTGGATTCACGTTTATTTTTCATTCAGTCTTCCACCTGCCCCCTGTGGTTTAATCTGTGTTTACTCAAGGCTCTAAAAGTAGAGGGAGTCAAATGACAAGACTTGGGTCTAAGTCTGGACTCTGATGGTCTGTCTTCTCTGCGACTTGGAGCAGCCCCTCCTGTCCATCCAGTTCTCAGTGTGCTCATTGGCAGAATGGGAGTGAGACCTACCCTGAAGGTCTGTGAGGTTATAAAGTGCAGTATAAGCAGAAAGCCTTGCCATTAGTAATTATATTAGCTTCCTGGTGCTGCCACATGTAACAAAGTAGCACTAACTTGGTGACTTGAAACAACAGAAATTTATTCTTTCGGAGTTCTGGAGGCTAGAAGTCTGAGATCAAGGTGTTGGCAGGATTGGTTTCTTCTGGAGGCTCTCAGGGAGAATCTGTTCCATGCCTCTCTCCTAGCTTCTGATGGCTCCAGGCGATCCTTGGCTGGTAGATGCATCACTCCAGTCTCTGGCTCCGTCATCACATGGCATTCTTCCTGTATGTCTCTGTGCCCAGATTTCCCTCTCCTTATAAAGACACAGTCATGTTGGATTTAGGGCCCACCCTAATCTAGTGGTTAAGAGCTTGGCTCCTCACCAAAAGGTTGGCAGTCTGAATTGGCCAGCTGCTTGCTTGGAAACCGTATGGGGCAGGTCTACTCTGTCCTATAGGGTCACTATGCATTGGAATGGACTCGACGGCAATGGGGTTTTTGTTTGTATGTTTGCTTCTAATCCAGTATGACCTCATTTTAACTTGATTACATCTGCAAAGATCCTATTTCCAAATAAGGTCACATTCACAGGTTCCAGCAGACATGAATTTTGGGCAACACTATTCAACCAAGTACAGTAGTGGTAAATCTTTGTATAGGTTTATTGAGCATCACTGAGTTGTCAGCACTATGCATAGGTAAGCACGTGGGCTATATAAGCAGATTGGCTGGTTCCCAGCTCTTCTTAGCTGTGTGGTCTTGGACACCTGATTTAACCTTGCTAAGCCTCAGTTTATGGAGTGAACAGCTATAAAGTGAAGATGATAACAGTATCTACCTCAGTGGTCAATGTTAGGATTCACTCAGTGGTTTGCAACTGGGGGAGAATTTGCTCCCCCCCCCCCCCACCCCAGGGATATTTGACAATGACTGGAGACATTTTTGGTTGCCACAACTGGGGTGGGGGTTGCTGCTGGACTGTAGTACACAGATGCCAAACATCCTACATTACACAGGACAGCCCCGCACACCTAAGAATTATCCAGTCCAGAATGTCAATAGTGCTGAAGTTGAAAAAGCCTCATTAACTGGTATAATTCATGTAAATTCTTGGCAGTGTTTGGCATATAATAAACGTCTACATTAAGGAACAAAGTTGGCTATGTCTGGAGGGAGCAATAGGATGTCTTAATGTCAGCCATAGCTCTAGGATTGGAACCTTGAAGCTAATTCCACTCCCAGCCCACTCTTAGCACCCTGCACACACCCCAGCTCCACTGCACACCTATTCGCTTGTGCTGAGTGTGCACGTAGCAATCTTGCTCATCCATCTGCAAGCCTCTTGGACAGAGGTCTGATTCATCTTTGATTCTCTCCTGATGTTTAGTGCTGTGACTTTACACACAGAACATGATCAACAAGGGTCAATAAAACAAAAATCTCCCTAGTGGTAGCTGGCAATTTGGTTTTGGCATGTGGTTGGGAGGTGTTATAGAGATATATAGATGCTAGAGTCATTTGTTTGGGAAAGTAGGGTCAGGCTCTTGTAGGAAGGCACTGGTGAGTGACTGGGGTCTGGTAGTTCATATTCCAAGAGCAACTGGCCTTAGTTGGAGATGGTCCTTGCTCCTCAGCTCTCACAGAACAATACACTTATCATGAAGAAACAGAAGTCTTTGGGTTTCCAACCCTGGGAAGACTACTGCCTATTCTCTGGGACAGAATCCAGGAGAGGGGCCAGTCACAGAACCATCTGGGAGAGGTACAAGGGACCACACCAATCATCTGGCCCCTGTGCTTGTCAGAGGAGGAAAAAAGAAGGTCCAACTAAACTCTGGTAGAAACTGGACTTGAACCCACGTCTCTTGATACCCCCCTTTGCAGTACGGACAGTGACTTCTCCCTGCCCACCTTCCAAGAGACTCTGGGGACAACGAGAGGATGTCTCTTACTTGTTGGCACTCTCCCACATTGCTTTAGCAAAGTGCCCAGATCAAAATTCGTAGGCAATAAAACCTTCCTAAATTGAATGCATAATGAAACACACACAAATGACATATATATGTATACTATACACACATATGTACATGCGTGCATGCCCACGCACACACATACATACACACAAAGAGGGAAAAGACATTTACCCCCTTCTCACTTCTTCAATCATATGCTCCTGAAAACCCTTTTAAATGGCACACACAAGGATACACACGGTCTGAAAGGATCTCCCCATTTTTAATTCTTCAGCCAAGTCTTGCGGCTTCCTGAAGATCCATCCCAGACCCACTCCCTCCTTGGTGCTCTTTTCTCTCTTTCTAGCCCACGTCGATTTCCCCTTCCCTAGATCCAAGTCTTACTGTCCTGATCAGTCAACACAGCGTTACTGCCCTGCTTCACTGTGTTGCTAGGAGGTATCTGGGAGGCATCTGGATTAGGATAATGACAGACTGGAAAGAACACAAAATCCGGAGTCAAGAAACCTGGATTTGACTCCCAGGTTCACCGATTATCTTCTCAGGGTCCTTCAACTCTCTGAGCCTCAGTTTCTTCTTTCATAACAGAGACAGTGACTCCTCTTCTCACTAAAATCAAACAGGCCTTGTGGCGTAGTGGTTAAGAGCCCAGCTGCTAACCAAAGGTCAGCAGTTCAAATCCACCAGCTACTCCCTGGAAACCCTATGGGGCAGTTCTACTCTGTCCTATAGGGTTGCTATGAGTCGGACTCGACGGCAACAGGTTTGGTTGTTTTTTTTGTTATTGTTGTTTCTTAAGGCCTGCTAAAGAGTTTCACATCAAAGCATGATACAGATATAAGACATTATTAGTGTCTTAAGATGAGATTAAAAGTCCCTTGAGAACAAGGACTATGCTTTCTGTGTCTTGTATATCCCCTTGTGGTACCTACCACTACTTGAGGTGGACCCATTAAAACATATGGAATTAATTTGTAGTAGAATGCATATTGATGCAATTAAAAGGTAAACATGCATATAAACATAAATGCATTTTTTTTCCTCAGTCCTATTTTCCTCTTTCTTATTCTCAATTACTTTTAAGTTGTTTTCTTTTAGGAAAGATTTAGGGAATAAATAATTTGGATTAAGATGAACATTCCAGTTAAGAGTGATGGAAAAATGTGGAAACAGATAGTGTGATGGCTGAACAGCGTGATGAACGTAATTTATGTCACTGAATTGTACGTGTAAAAATATTGAAATGGTAAATGTTTTGTTACATATATATTTACCACAATAAATAAATGAATATACCAATACTCGTAGGAGATATAGAAAATTTCATAAATGCAAACATATTCATAAATGAAGCTCTCTTTGATCCACACACACTTAAAACAAAAAAAGAAAAACCAAATCCATTGCTGGTTGAGTCGATTCCAACTCATAGCGACCCTATAGGACAGAGTAGAACTGCCCCATAGGGTTACACACGCTTAAGCGCTTTTAAAAGGAGTAGATGGACGGAGAGGGGCGCAGGGTGGTGGCAGAGGGGGAGCACTGATGTAAGAAGGTAGGTGGGAGTGAGGGTTGATGATTAAAGGGGGTTGTGTAATAAGTAAAGTCATCAAGGTACGCTAAAATACCACTGCAACCAAAATAACATGACATATTACCAAAGATCAGAAACAGTTGTAACCGCGCCTGTAGAACACAAGGGGGAGAGGAAGCTCCACTCAGAAGCAAGGCAAGGACCAACATCTTTAGCACTGCTTTCTTTCCCTGGTGTTCCCCCTCTAGGGAGTGCCCTCACCTCTGGCCACAGTGGTGCTAATAAAGTTTTTGTTGAAAGCCCATTGATGTTTGGCTTCACCGCCTCTCTGTTCATTTGTCCTTGTTTGTGAAGTGGTTGGTTCCAGTGATTGAGTGACACAGAGAAAACAAACAGCAGTGGTTTCTTTTTTCCAGGGGAAAGAGGGGCAGAAGCAGACTGAATGAGGAGGAAATGTAAAGAAAAACAAATGAAGTGCGGAATATTGTGAAAAGGAAACAGAGAGCAGAGGTGGGACAGGAGTGGGGTGGGGCGGCGTGGACTTTCACACCCTTCAGGAGACGGAAACCAAAACCAGACCAGGTGCAGTGGAGTCAATTCCAATGCATAGCAACCCCCTGTGTGTCAGAGTATAACTGTGCTCAACAGGGTTTTCAATGGCTGACTTTTTGGAAGTAGATTGCCAGGCCTTTCTTCGGAGATGCTTCTGGGTGGATTTGAACTTCTGTTCGGTTGGCAGCCAAGCACATTAACCATTCTGCACCACTTAGGGACTCCCGAGAGAAAGGAAATGACATAAAATAAAATCAAAAAATCTTCCCTTCATCCCTGCTCCCCACCCCACACCTGGGTCTACCTGGCCCCGTCCCTGGATAACTTCTTGGCAGATTTGATCCAGGTCTGCCTTCATTTACATCAGAGAGCAATTGAGTGTCTTTAAAGCGAGGTACCTGATCAAAGGCCCCTTAGGATAAAAATGGCCATGGTTAGGGGTGGTCGGGAAGCCTCACCTCAGCCTACCTGGAAGGGAGTCAGTCTTTTATGGCTAAGGGACTGCAGGTGTGTCTCATTTGAAGCAAATAAAAGACAGTTACAAGTCATTGACTCCAACTCAAGAGTTAGTATATTATGAAACTAATTTTTGACTATTAAAGAAAAGATAAGGGGTTGAGGGCAAGGAACAGTGTGGCGATCCTCCTGTGAATTTCAGTCCTTATTCCCACCTAACAAGCATTTATTAAACACCTACCATTTAAGTGATTCCTTTAGCAGATCGTTATCCTATCAGATTAGGAAAACGGAGAGAACTTTGTACTGTATTGGAAATGTCAAGCTCAGGGGCCCATTCAAACCAAAGACAATGAATTAACTTTTTAATCAGGTAGATAAACAGCACTCAGTAAATATCTAACCTCAATATGCACTTGCAACCATTTCTTCATAGACCATGAAGTAATGGGCACTTAGTCAATAGCCTAAGACCAGGGTTTTCCAATCAAATGGTCTCAGCTGAGATTCTCTGGGTGTGTGGATCCCTACTGCCCTTTGCACTGGCTCTGGCTCCATGGAGTTTTCCTCAGAGGTTGAGGAAACAGTGAGCAGGGCTGCGAGGCAGGAGGCAGGAAGCAGGAAGCAGCAAGCTGGACTTTGCTCCCGACTCTCCCGAGGAACTAGGCTCAGGGCAGTCCCCAGGTTCCCCAGAAGTGGGAGGGGTCCCTATTCTTTCATCTCAGAGAAGCACCCTCAGTGTCAGAGAAAGTGAATCCATCCATTAATTCACTCATTTATTCATTCATTCACTCTTATATTACCAAGTACCACCCATGTGCCTCATGCCAGAGATAAAACCACCAAACCAGGCAGGGTCTCTGCTTTGGGGATGGTGGACGGCTTACATGCCAGCAGGAGCAACAGATAATTCATAAGGAAATGAGGCCTATTTCAGAAAATCATCAGTGCCCAGAAGAAAACATGTGATGTGATGGAGAGTGAGGTGGAGGATGGGGATAGGGTGGCCCGCAAAGAGCTCTCTGAGGTGACATTTGAGAAGAAGCAAGCCTTGGGGAAGATCTCTGCAAGCAGAGGGAAATGCAAGTACAAAACTCCTAGGTCACAAACCAGTGTGGCACGCTTGATAAATTAGAAGAGTTGGTGGCCAGGTCCCAGGAACATGGCTGGTTCTGGGGGAGGGGTGTGTCCCTGCACTGCTCTCTTAAACAAACACACACACAAAACGAAACCAGTTGCCTAGGTGTTGATCCTGACTTATGGTGATCCCATGTATTCAGAGTAGAACTTCACTCCATTGGGTTTTCAAGGTTGTGACGTCTTGAAATTGCCAGGCCTTTTTGGATTCCCAGGCCTTTCTTCTAAGGTGCCTCTGGGTGGGTTTGAACTGCCAATCTTTTGATTAGTAGCTAAATGCTCAGCCATTTGCACCCACATACGGCTCTTTAAAAACCCGTTGCCGTGGAGTCAATTCTGACTCATAGCGACCCTATAGGGACAGAGTAGAACTGCCCCATAGGGTTTCCAAGGAGCAGCTGGTGGATTTGAACTGCTGACATTTTGGTTAGTAGCCCAGCTCTTAACTGCTGTTCTCTATAACCCTATAAAAGAAGAGTCTTCCCGGATCCCATCCCCAGAGATTCCAAGTCAGTGGAGAGAGGGGGAGGGAGTTGAGGAAGAGGAGAATGGAGGCAGGAATCAGTATGTTTAACAAGTGTTGGCCATTCTAATTCACCTGGTCCTGCCACCATGCTGCTCCAGCAGATGGTGACATGGGGTTAATGACCAGAATCCCAGATCCGAACTCATTTTTATCCCATTAACTGGACATTTATGATTTGATCAAGGCTCATGCCAAACTGCAGCATCCAACAAGCTGGTGCAGGAAGGAGGAGGCCTTCAGAATGATTTAGCATAAATGAGGAAAGTACGGAGATGTTCACGGTTTTCCAAACGCAACACAGCAAGTTAAATCCATTCCAGCCTCAGATCAACTAGCAGCTGAGCCCCAAAGGCCCAGTCGGCGTGGAATTGCTTCTGTAGTTGTTGCCTAGAAAGAAAAAAAAAAAGTCTAAATAAAATCTCAGTAAAGCACCCATTAAATGCCTGGCTTTGCTTAATGCCCCTCCCTGGCATACCCTTCCTGACATATTATTTGCTAAGTGTGCACCACGCTAACTAAACGGGAATAGTTGTTGTGTGAGGTGCTTATTTCTAAATCAACCAACAGCAGGGAAACTCTTTGGTTTTATAATAATTGATCTTTACCCCTTCTTTATGGCAATGATGAGCCTGGAGGAAAAGTTGTATATTGAGGGCACTCCTAGTTTGAAATAATAAAATGATGCCATCTGTATATTAGACAAGAATGTTTGTCTTTTTTTTTTCCTAATCAGAAGGTGGTGGTGATAGAGGCATGTATCCAGCATATGTTAAGTAGCAGATTAGCATTTGAGCTGATTGCAGACCTGGGCTCTCTTAACTCTCTTGCCTGTCACTATTTTCAGGAAGCAGGGTGGCTGGATGCTGAGCTCCTGACTTCTCCAGCATCCAGCTCAGCACAGGCCCTAGGTTCCCCCGGGGCGAAAGAGGGTCCCTGCTCTTGCATTCTCAGGGAAGCAGCCTCAGTGTCAGAGATAGTGAATTCATCCATACATTCATTTATTCATTCATAAGGCAAGGCATTTAGTACTGAGATTGCATATTCTCAGTAAAAGCAAAAATCTTGGCACATTGTCGACTAGGTAGTTACATTACCTGATTTGCAAATGCATTTATATGTAAACTTCTTGAAAGTTTAGGCATGCAGTTAATCTTTTGCCTTCATCAAAAAGACCACAATTATACACAATAAATATCTGGGCCAAACAGACACACTCGAAACCCAATGCCCATATCCCCTGCACATACTCAGAGCATTAAGCAAATGGGTATTGTAAATCTGACTGAAGAGGGGAATGTTAACCAACTGAATAACCCAAAAGCATTTTTAAGGGTCATGGAATATCTGATGTTTGTATGTTAACCACGCTACTAATTGCAAATGAGTCTTATCTATTAAAGACGGTCCTTAAGAAGAACTGTGCAGAAATGTGTTATTAGGCATCAGATTGAACTTCTATGTATGCCAAAAAATGATGCACCAGTATTTCTTGAAGGCTATTCTATAGATGTTTCGTGTTCAACGCTGTCACCATGATGATCTGTGCTATTGAGATCTTGTTGAGGCATTTGCATTGGGGTCCTGGACCATATCCTCTGGCTTCAGACATACCTGGGTTTGACTATTAACTCTGCCACTTTTTAGCTGTAGATCCTTGGGTAAGTTAGTTCATCTCTCTGTACCTCAACTTTCTCATCTGTAAAATGGGTTTGGTAGTACCCTCCTCTCAAGGTTGCTGTGAGGACTACCTATACTAATGTCTGTACAATGTCAAGCACAGAGCCAAGTGCTCAGTCCTTCTGGCCATTCTCCTTCCACCAAAGTGCCTAGCCTACATAGGAGAGCTGTAATCTAAAGGGCTGCTTCAGAAAACCTGGAGAGAACCTAGAGGCTGTGGTGAGGAAGCAGAGCATCAGAGTGAGAAGTGCATTTGACCTTTATCAGAAAGGGTCTGTCTCACGCTGGCCTGCTGATGGGGACAGTGAAACTTTCAGACATGAAGTGCTCTAAGTGAATGACATTTTCTAGAACTTTAAATGGTTCCCCAATTACCTGGAAGGAAACATCAAATCAAAAGAACATTCCTTGTAGGGCTGACATGTTGTGGGGTTGTTAACCAATGTCATAAAACAATATGTGTACTACTGTTTCATGAGAAGCTATTTGTTCTGTAAGCCTTCACCTGAAGTACATTAAAAGAAAAAAAAAAAAAGAACATTCCCTGAGTAATCCTCAAGAGGAAAGATCAACTGGTAAGTGTCTAAATTGTAGACACTTTATAATCTACATCTCATTTCATCTTCACAGCAGTCCTATGAGGGAGGCATTATTATCTTCATTTTCAAGCAGGAAAATCAAAGTTCAGAGCGGGTTAGTAACTTCCCCAAGGTCACAGAGCAATTACAGGCATAGCAGAATGGAGATTCAAACTCAGGTCTGCATGACCACCACATTATGATGCCATGCTAAGTCTGTAATCCTTAAACACAAACAAACAAAAAAACCTATGGGTAAGCCGTAAACAAGTTTAAATGGGGGAGCAGGTAATGAGAACAAACACTACAGACTCAAGCAGTTTAGCAGGCTGGAGTTGCCGCATCCTGTGGGCTATGACCTGAAGGATATGTTGCTCTACTGTAAATTCAAAGGGCAAAGGTCACGCTCATTGTCAATTCCTTGGTGGGACCCACTAGCCAAATTAGGCAAAGGTATCACATTTTCAGGGTAGTCGATTACTTGTGAAGCCTCCTAAGTAATCTTTCCAAAAACCAATGGCAAAATGTCAAATAAAGTACATTGCACCACAGATGTTCGTCCAACTTGAAAGAACCAAGAACAAAGATTGCATAAGATGATTCCACAACCTCGCAGATGCAAACATGATTGAGTTCAAGTCCCAGCTCTGCCACTTACTAGCTGTGGAACTTGGACAAAGCATTTTACTTTTTCTGAGTCTCAGTTTCCTCATCTGTATAATGGGAATAATAACAAGAACATATACCTGTCAAGGTTGTGGAAAGGATTAGTGAGATGGTATTACACGGTAACATGGATCCTTAGTTAATTTTGCCCCTTTGCTTTAAAAGTTATGTGCCACCCACCAGGCAGAGGGTTGGGACCTCAGGGTCAGCAAATGCATGAGGTTGATTGGCCTTCTGCCATCTGTGCCTACTAGTGATGTTTCTGCTATTTGAGCTCCCGGGATCAATAAACCACCGATTCAATGCCACACGTTGCCTGTGAGTGCATCCGGACACTGCCGTCGGTTTGGATCTGGTTTCACCGAGGCCAGGGGGTATAGAAAACTATTTCAGAGCGCGTATAAACCAAGAGGGACCTGTGCTAAGCTGCCTTCTTCTCAACCATCTTCCAAGGGCGTTAATTATGCCGGGGATGCCCTAGGGACACCAGATTGGCTCAACAAGGTGCCTCCATGCGGCTCTGCCCCAGCTTGGTGGTGTGGCATTGGGTTGGCCACTCAAACTTTCTCCTTCTTTCTTCCTCTTGGGGATTTAGATTCACAACTCAATAGGTTCCAGTCATTTGATCCCTGGCACAGGGCAAGCCACACCCACCTGCCAGCAGGGGCTGACTTCCAGTGGATTTTCAGGAAAAAGGAGGTAGGCTGCTGGAAGCCCAATCCTTTGCTCCCACCTATAGCTCCAGCTGTGCTTCCATCTGGCAAATCCTGGGGCACACACACACACATACACACGCACAGCCCAAATGAAAGGCAGCCCGCCCTACCTGGATCCTCAGCTGTCCTTTTTCAAACAGAATCTCCTGCATCTGTTTCGGGGGTGGGGGCTACTTGTTGCTCCTTCTCTGGGGGCTCCAGGGGGCATTTAGCTTTCTGCCTCTGAAGGGGCACCTCGCTCCCCCCCCCCCCCCCCCCCCCGCTTGCAGCAGAGGCACTGTGGTTTTAGATCGCTCCTCTTCCTTCCCATTTCCAGCATCTCCCCTCTCGAGATCCCAGTCTGGGGCTGACCTGAGAGCTGAGGTTGGTGCAAAGGAATGCTGCCTTCATCCCCATACTTGGCTCCTAGGAGTTTATCCATTGCCTTTCTGCCACCTATGGGGTGTCACGTATTCACTCTCAGGGATGGTTCTCCACCCTGAGTGAGAAGCCCCAACAAGCTCCCAACGAAACGGCTAAAAAGAAACTTTCGCCCGGTTCCCAGCTCCCACCCTCCCTTTCGCCCCCGCTCTCGCCTCCCCTCCCCCATCTCCGTGGCAGCCTAGTGGGAGGAGGTGGTGAGGGAGGCAGGCTCGCTCTGTGCCTTGTGGGTCTCCCTATTCTTCCGGGAGGCCAGGAAGGAAAGCGTTCCCTGATGTGAGTACCCCACATCCCTCCCCAGTGTCCCCACTCCTCGCTCCTCGCCTCTCCGCGGCAGCGCGCTGCCTCCTCTCCGAGGCGCTAGCCTTGGCGGCCGGCATTTGGAATTCTGCCCAAAAAAGGGGCCTGGAGGAGGAGGAGAGGAGGGACGGAGGCCGGCGGCGAGAAACGGAATCCGGAGTCCAAAACATCATGGGGAAAGGAACCGACCGGCGGCGGCGGCTCTGAAGGCTCTGAGGCTCCTACCGACCGCAGTGCATCAGCGTGGCTGCCCTGACATCCCTGAGCATGCTTAACACGGGACATTATGCACTGGTTAACAGCGCCGAGCTGCTGAGCGACTTGTTTTAAGCATTTTCTCCCTCGCTCTCGCTTTTAATCTTGTCTCTAGTGGCGTGTGTAGGGGGGAGGACTTTATTTCCATTGGCTAAGCTCTCCCTTCCCACCCACATCTCTTCCACATCACCTTGGTGTCTCCCTAAATAAAACCAGCCCTCCTTATCGCCTGGAAAAAATCAGGAGCTAGAGTTTGAATGGGTTTTATATAAACACTCACCCCTGCCAGCGTGGGGCTGGGATCTCAGGGTAAACTCAGGGCGTCTGGCCTGATGCTTGCCTGATGTGGTTCTCGCTCTTGAACATCAAGGTTTAAGCCCAGCCCGAGGACTAGAACTCTTCCCTGGAATTTGAGCAACCTGAAGCCGGTTGCAGAACTGCACAGGGTCCCGATGGACCTCAAGGAGAGCCCCAGTGAGGGCAGCCTGCAGCCTTCCAGCATCCAGATCTTTGCCAACACCTCCACCCTCCATGGCATCCGCCACATCTTCGTGTATGGGCCACTGACCATCCGGCGTGTGCTCTGGGCGGTGGCCTTTGTAGGTTCCTTGGGCCTGCTGCTGGTGGAGAGCTCCGAGAGGGTGTCCTACTACTTCTCTTACCAGCATGTCACCAAGGTGGATGAGGTGGTGGCCCAGAGCCTGGTCTTCCCAGCTGTGACCCTCTGCAACCTCAATGGTTTCCGGTTCTCCAGGCTCACCACCAATGACCTGTACCATGCTGGCGAGCTGCTGGCCTTGCTTGACGTCAACCTGCAGATCCCGGACCCACACCTGGCTGACCCCACGGTGCTGGAGGCCCTGAGGCAGAAGGCCAACTTCAAACACTACAAACCCAAGCAGTTCAGCATGCTGGAGTTCCTGCACCGTGTGGGCCATGACCTGAAGGATATGATGCTCTACTGCAAGTTCAAAGGACAGGAGTGTGGCCACCAAGACTTCACCACAGTGAGTACTTGGCTTTAAGCTCACTCTTGTTCGGTCCTCTGGAGGAGTGGTGTGCCGGTGGTCTCCTGGTTGGTTTGGGGGTCTCCCTGTGCTTTGGAGCAGGAGAGAGAGCAGTGTCTCAGTTGAAGGCCAAAAGGGTAGTGGCCAAAGTTGTTGTAAAAGGATACCTGCTTGCATGGAGCATGGTTGCCTGTTCAGACATGGAGGATGAGCAGGTGGCTGCCGTGGGGTCACTTCAGCAAATGGGCTGACTTGGCTTCCTCCCAGTCAGAGGGAGGAGGCCTGGCTTGTCGGTTGTCCAGGGCACTTGGTGTCCCAGCTGTGTGATTGGAACAGCTTGTCATTGACGAGGTGGCATTTTCTCTTTTCCATTTTTCTCTCTGTCTGCTCGGAAGTGGCATCAGGCACTGCATCCTGTGGGCTGGGTTGGAGCTAAAACTGCCAGAGAATGGGGGTGTGGGGCCCCAGGCAGCCTGGATGGCTCCCGTGGCTTTGGGAGTTTGCTGGAGCAGGTGATTCTGTAAAGGTGTGGAAGTCTCTTTGCATCTTTGTCTCGTGTAGATTCTGAGCTCCGTGTGGGGGAGAAGAGAGGCCAGGGACCCTGGGTCTCCATATGGCCTGCTGACAGGTCCGAAGCAGAGAGATGTCCAGGGTGTTTGGGCAGAGAGCAGGGTTTGAGTGGAGGCACGTGTGCAAGATATCCAGCGAGATGCCTGTGCGGGTGAAGCAGCCCCGGCTGGCTCGTCTGGGAGCTTCAGGCTGAAACTCAAAGCCTCAGTTTGCTGTATGTACAATTACTTAACAACGTGGATGAGAGGAGTGGTGTGGGGAGGGGGCGAGCAACTGTGGGATTGGAACGCCTGGAGGAGGACAGTGGAGCTGAGTAGAGAGGGAAAGTGGAGGGGGAGGAGGTAGCTCACATTCAGGATGGGGCTTCCTGGAGGGGCAGACAGGGGAGGAAGGACAGGCGGTGAGCTGTTGCTCCCGGGGTTCTGTCTGCCCAATTAGTGGGCTCTTAGGCATAGTAGGTCAAACAGCAGCTGCAGACATCTCCCTGCTGGGAAGCAAGTTTGGGGCATCAGGGGCTGTGGGACCCTCCAGAAGTCCAGTGTGGCTACTTCCCTCATATCTGCCTTAGGGAGCATTGAGAGCTTTGAGTCTCTGAGCCCTGAGCCAAGATGCAGTTGTAAGTTCGGGATGGCAGGTGCAGCAGTGGCAAAGGAGCTTGACCCTGTCATCAGCACTTGTCTGGGGTATTCTGCCTAATTAAGACATGCGTCCGTTCCCTGCCCCCTCTCAGATTCAGTGCCTCTGAGGCTCTTGCTCTGAGTTTCTTTTAATGCTATAACAACCAGTCTCTGCCAGCAGCCTCAATGCTTGCTGTTGGCTGTCTCTCAACTGGAAAAGCCCAGAGTGCTGGGGGCATTGCCTCTTGCATCCTGTGTGCCGGAGCTCTGTTTTCCTGGGGAGCCGCTTTGTATTATCCGTCTTAAACATTATGAGGAAAGAGCAGAGCAGAAACAGCGGTAGTACACACCAAAGATGAAGCCAGTCTGAGCTCGGGGAAGGGACCAGTGGTCCTGGAAGCCCTTCTAAGTGGAGCAAACTGGATCCTAAAACATGTCAAGCACAAATGATGTCTCAGGTGGCTTGGGGAGAGAAGGGGAAAGCGCCTCATTCTTGGAGACTGAAACTATCACTGTATTCCACCCCATGCTTTCTAGTGCTGTGGCAGTGCTCAGCTTCCCCACTGCACCATGCAGCTCGTGTTTGTACTCAGCTGTTCCTCTGTCTGTCTGAACCCACATGGAACAGCAGGGCAAGGGAAGACAGCAGAGGGAGGGTGGCACAGTGGGAAACTGCAATAAGTAGCAGACCCTGCACTGAGCTCTCCAGTGGCCTCAAGATGACATGTCCAATCAGTGGCTTCCTTTGAATTCACAACCAAGTTCCACTCAGAGGGAAAGGTTCTTTGACCACAGACTTCTGTTTGCAGGTGGTCGATCATTTAAGTCTCTCAGCTCCTAGAAGCCAAAGGTCAGGTCTAAAGCCTTACCAGAGCCTTTGACCTGTTCAGGATGTCTCCCAAATACTGAAGCTGCCTGTGGATAATGTTTATTACTCGTTAAGTAGCGTGTCATTATCTGTGATCCTCACCAAGTTCAAGACTGATCCGGCTGAGGGTCCCTCCTTGGTCTGACCCTCTACATATGACCTTCCCCAGGGTGGAAAAGGGGATGAGCCTCAGGCTGCATCTTGAAGCTATACAGGGAGTGTCCAAAAGGGCATCCATCTGGGAAAGATAGAAGGGCCCAGATGGGAGGCTGATCTTCTCACCAGGCAATCACATGAGGACCCAGGCTGAGCCTCTGCAAAAGGTGGCATGATGGCCAGCTTATCCAAGACCTTGCAGTGAGGGGTAATCCTTTGGACTTACTCTTACTCTCCTGTCTCCTTTTGGCTCCAGGTGTATTTATGCTTATTCTTGGACCTTCACACCAGAAGAAAGCAGAGAGCCTGGGCAGGTGGTTGTCAGTCCAGTTCACCAGACTTCTCTCGTCCATTCTCTCTGCTGGGCATCCCTTTCCAGTCTGGCTTATTTACTAGGCTATGTACTATTCCGGGTGGCTCTTCTTTTCTGAGTGCTGTGACTGGCTTATTAGAGAAGAATGGGGATGGAGATGTCATAGGTGGACTGCTTCTGTTTTTTTCTATAAAGCATACTAGTGGTGTCTTCAGGGCTAATGCTTCAGCATAAGCTTCCCTATTCTAAGTTCTTAGCTGGTGTGCAATGAAGTGCGTAATACCCTTTAATTAGTGAATGAGCCATGATTCTAGAAGAGTCAGTGAAAGAAGGCTGTTGGTGGCGGTTGAAAGTCCCCAGGAACCCAGGTGTGGAATGCCGATTGCCATGTAAACAGGTGTGCTTGATGCTCATGCAGGTACATTCTTAGTCCTTACCTGGGATAACGTGACTTCAGATAGGCACATGCTTTTCCCTCCTGAGAAATCAGAAGAGGGTTTTGACTTCATAGTGTCTAGTCAGTGGAGCCCTGGTGGCACAGTGGTTAAGAGCTTGGCTACTAACCAAAATGTCAGCAGTTTGAATCCACCAGCCAATTTTTGGAAACCCCATGGGGCAGTTCTACTCTGTCCTACAGGGTCACTATGAATTGGAATTGACTTGATAGCAACGGTTTTTTTTTTTTTTTTTTTTTTTTTTTTCGTACTCAGTGGTGATTGCCCCATTGACGTAGAGTGGAAGGAAAGATGGTGGGAGGCTGGATGGAGGTTGAGGAAGGCTGGAGAGGCAGCCTGCCATTATGTTGGGATTATCAGTCAGAGTTCAAGATTAGAAGTAGGAAGACATAGTTTTGAAGCCCAGCGTCATCATTTTCTAGCTTATTCCTTGGATCATATCCTCCTTAGGCCTCAACTTGTTCATCTAACATGAGATAGTAATGCATGACTTTCTAGCTCACAGTGTTGTTGGGAGGATCAAACATGAGAGACAATGTACCTGAAAGTCCTTTTGTACGTTGTGACAGCTGTACAAATTTAAGGCAGGGTTATTATCAATATTAAAAACAAAAAACAAAAAACAAAACCTGTTGCCGTTGAGTTGATTCCGACTCATAATGACTCTATACGATACAGTAGAACTGCCCCACAGGGGTTCCAAGGAGCAGTTGGTGGATTTGAACTGCTGACCTTTTGGTTAGCTGCTGAGCTCTTAACCATTGCACTACCAGGGCTCCAAGGTTATTGTTAATATTAGTAGGAGGGATATCACTGCCCATAGGCAGCACACTGCAGGAGTCAGGCTTGATGAGTACTGCTGTGAAGGATGAAGCCACGGAGGGAGAGGTGGCTTCTTTCTCTATTTGAAGCACTGGGTTAGATCACAGCCTCACTGAGATGGGGTCTCGTAGGGTGGAGGGTTCAATAGCTAACTATTGCTGACAGGTGGCCAGCCAGCCACTGTTTGTGACTCACATATGATTATTGCATGTTGTTTCTCTGTTCATCACATTGAGGTTTATCTGCCTCCAAGTCCAGGAATGCAAATGACACTTCAGTTTGCTCTTTTAACTTTATTTCCACAGATGTGTGTGTTTGTACTTTAAACTTGAGATTTCTTAGGAAATGGTTTTGTTTCTTTCCTTACTCAAGGAAAGTTCTCTTCTGTCCACAATGAGATCTTGTTAGAGACACATATATGGATTTTATTCATCTACATCACATAGCATTAGAGCGATGGGAGGGATGAGGGTTTAGGAAGCGCACATCTTTGGAATTCTTGCACAAGGCTGGATGGGTTTATAGCTAATCTACTCTAATTACCTCTTATTACATGGGGAGCACATATGTGAAGAATAGGGGCTTTGGGGAGAGGTCTGAGTTGGAATTCCATCTCTGACACCTACTCGCTGTGGAACCTTGTGCAAATTTCTTAATCTATTTCCCCATCTCTAAAATCTGAACAGTCATCCTTACTACTCGGAGTTGTTGTGCTGATTCTGTATGGCACATGCCTAGTACAGGGTAGGTCCTTGCTTTGCCTAGTGTCGCACAGGAGCTATTGAAATGAGCCTGAGCTAGACTCTGGCTCTCTTGAGTCCCAGTCCAGTGCTCTTCCCATGATTCCATACTGCAACCTCAATGACAACTTTAGTGCATAGGTAATTACTGTGTTTGTGGGATTCTTTTTTTTTTTTTTAAATAATATTTTATTGTGTTTTTGGTGAAGGTTTAAACAGCAGTTTAAGTTCCCATTCAGTCATTTCTACACAAATTGTTCAGTGACATTGGTTACATTCTTCACAATGCGTGAACGTTCTCAATATTTCCATTCTGGTTGTTCTGTCTCCATTAATCTAGTTTCCCTGCCCTCTTACATTCTCATCTTTGTTTTAAAGTAATTGTTGATCTTTTGGTCTCATGTAGATGATTTTTTAAAGGAGCACAGTATTCAAGGGTGATATTTTTTATTTTGTGAGCCAATCCGTTATTTAGCTATAAGGTGATGTCAGGGGCTAGTTTTGGTTCAGGGTTTAAGGAGTATCTCAGGGTAATAGTCCTGGGGAGTCCTCCAGCATCAACCAGTCCAGTAAGTCTGGATTTTTTAAGAATTTGAAGTTTTTGTTCCACATTTTTCTCCCATTCTATCAGGATCCATCTATTGTGGCCGTGATCAGAGTGGTCAGTAGTGTAGCCAGGCACCATCTCAGTATTTTTTCTGGTCTCAGGATAGCTGAGGCTGTGGTTGGTGTAGACTATTAGTCCTGTAGACTAGTTTCTTCTTTGAGTTTTTGGTTTCCTTCTTTTCCTTTTGCTCTGGATGAGTAGAGACCAATAGTTGTAACTTAGATGGCCACTCACAAGCTTTTAAGACACCAGACACTACTCACCAAACTGGGATGTAGAACATAAACTTTATGAACTGTATTATGTCAATCGACCAAGTTGTTTGATTGTGGATTCTTAATTCTCATAATACGTTGAGCTTCACTTTCCTCGGTACTTTTGCTCATATAAATCCTCCTCCTCTAAATGTCCCTTCCTTATACGTCATTGGATATGCACAATGTGTGCAGGAGTTCCATCTCATGCTCCTAAACTCACCCCCAGGAAGCTCGTCATGCCCTGGCCCCAATGGGTGGGTGACCTATGTACCCGTAACAGTTTTTATCACAGTGTGTAATATTTATTCATACACATTCATTCCATCATTGATCAAGTAGAGCACCTACTATATGACAGAAACCAAGGATATAGCAGTGATGAAGACAGACTAGATGCTCACAGCCCATTTCCCATCCTTTCTAGATGAGGGATCCTTGAGAGCAGGAATTTAATCTCATTAAACACACACTCTGCATACATGATGTTGAATACAGGACTTGGCCACAGTAAGCGCCCAGGAAAGGTTTGTTGATTAAATAGTTACTTGCTGTTTCCTGAACTGACCCAGAATCCTTTGCTCGGAGGCCTTTCTTACTCTTATCTACTTTTTGCACCTCTTTCTCCATGAGTGGAGCCCTGGTGGCATAGTGGTTAAGTGCTCGGCTGCTAACTGAAAGGTCGGCGGTTCGAACCCACCAGCGCTTTGCAGTAGAAAGATGTGGCAGTCTGATTCCGTGAAGATTACAGCCTTGGAAACCCTGTAGGGCAGTTCTTTTCTGTCCTGTAGGGTTGCTATGAGTCAGAATAGACTTGACAACAATGACTTTTTCTGCTTGACTACTTACTTAAATCCTGTCAGGTGCAGTCAAGTCTATTCCGACTCGTGGCGCTCCATGTGTGCAGAGTAGAACTGCTCCATAGAGTTTTCAAGGCTGTGACCTTTCTGAATCAGATCACCAGGCCTGTCTTATGAGGTACCTCTGTGTGGATTTGAACATTTTGGCTAGTAGTTGAGTGCTTAATATTACTGCCTTCTCCAAGAAACCATTACCAACACCCCTCATGACTATAATCTAAATTAATCTCTTCTTCCTCTGTCTTCTAAACAGCATTTTGGTTTATTCTTCTGTTAAAGCAATCTTTATGCTCTTTCTTACATTGGAAGTGTGAAGTATTTGGAGCTAAAAGGGACCTGAGAGATTATTTAATTTAATACTGTGTTTTGTAAACGACTGATAATTTTACACATCGCATATTTCTGTCTCCCTCCCTGTAAGACAGGCTGTCTTTACTCATCTTTGTATTCTCAGGACCTAGAATCACTTAGCACACATCAGTTGTGGCCAAGCTGATTCTGACTCATGGCGACCCCATGTGTACCAGAGTAGACATGTGCTCCATAGGGTTTTCAATAGCTGATTTTTCAGAAGTAGATCACCAGGCCTTTTTTCCAAGGCTACTCGGGATGAACTCAAACCTCCATCCAACCTTTCAATTAGCAGCCAAGTGCATTAACTCCTTGTACCACTCAGGGACTCTGCTTAGCACAAAGAAAGCTTTTAAAATGTGTTTTCAGAGTTATGGATAAATAGGCTTGAAGTTTTTTGTATGTAAGGTAACTCTATAGCTGATATAAAGCTTAGTTGCCTTTTTTTGGCTTCCCTTTTCATCATAGGCACCTGATAGTCCACCTACGATGTTGGAATGACTTGTTTCATTATTGTTACTATTTTAATAATTGGTTTTCTGATGATAGAAGCAATCTGTGCTCATTGGAGAAAACTTGGAAGTATGTTGTTGTGTGCCGTCAAGTTGATTCCAACTCTGAGCGACCCCATAGGACAGAGCAGAACTGCCCTATGGGGTTTCCTAGCCTGTAAATCTTTCTGGGAGCCGATTGCCAGGTCTTTTGTGCTTTGGAGTGGCCAATGGGTTCGAATCGCCGACCTTTCAGTTAGCAGCCGAGTGCTTAACCATTGCACAACCAGGGCTCGGAGGGAATAAAGAAGGAAGGAAAAACAGCCCATAATAGTGTCCCCGTTATTATTGCAGGTATTACTGTTACCGCAGTAACGCGAATTGGAGCCGCCTGCCGCAATAGCCAATTCTGAGACAGGGGTGAGGTGAGCAGCAAAAGGTTTATTATATATCAATATATAGGAGGCAGAGGGGAATAGATTCCTCCAAAAAACGCATCTCCCCCACTGGGGATCAGCTGAAGGCTTTTATAGGGACAGGTTTATGAGTCTTAGAAGTTTGTGTTAGTTCCCCCTTGAGGTGGTCACATCTCAGATGAGTTAATCTTCTACTGGTATTCTTGGGGGTTATCTGGCGACATCCTGGTTTTCTTGTCACAAGATGGGTGCTTTGTTCGGTTTTGCATCCTTAGATCATTATCACTTGTTTTCCACCCTCCAAGGAGGAACATTGGTTAATCTTAAACCTTTTGTAAACACTGGAACCAGAGGGAAAGACAAGATCATGAGACAATGTGGCAGTTAGCAATGGGGAGTAAATAATGGTGAGCCAGGCCTATGCAGCCTCTTCCATTACTTCTGCATTTTGTGGGGAGCTCCATTCACCTCGCAGTGTGTGTGCATGTGGTGTATTCCCACGCCTGGAATCACATCTCTACATGTGGTCCCAGGTATGGCATACAGTACACCCCAAAAGATGGCAGCTTACTCTCTTCTTCTTGGGCCCCTTGGGTAGTCTCCAGGGTTTTAGGCGATTCCCTTACAGGTCTGCTTAGAGTAAACATTAAAGATATCTCAGTGGGTCTGATCAGTAGCCCTTTTGCTTGATCGTTTTATCTTATCTGCAGAAGCACCCTGGAATAATTTGCAAGAGAGAGTGGTAAGTGCCCCTCATAACAGCCTCCTTGGATCTTAGACTCCCAACTAAACACCAGTTATTCTCCCTAGACGGTACTTTGCTGAGAGTCTATCTGAAGCCATCTTGGGCTCATTGTTGGTTAGATGTTAGCTAGGATGCACCAGAGATGTGTTCTGTGACATCAAGTTAGATCTCGTAGCTGAGGCCTGACCCTGCTCCTGGATGAGGCCCAACTCTGGTTCTCCTTGCATGACTGTCCGCACTGCACGCCTCAGCCAACAGATGTAGACCCTGACTCTCCCCTACCTATGAAATGTCTAGGCTCTATGTCAAAACAGTCAAAATTACATCTAATGGAAATCAGATGATTTCTCATATTCCAAAGGCTCAACAGTCTTATGAGCCTTTGCTATGTCTTTGGAGAGACAACCTCCACCAAGCTGGGTAAGGTAATTTTTCAGCATGCTGGCCTCTCATTGAGATCTTCTATTTTGCAGAACCTTGGTTGTAGGCTCCCTGGAGGTTACACTTTCAGAGATATATTGAATTCTGTCTGATGTGATAAAGGAGCAGGACAATGACTGGGAGTGGGCTATTAACAATGACCCACCCCATCCTTTTGCAAAGAAAAGCTGAAGCTGTATGTCTGTGCCTCTTTCCCTGGGGGTTCTTAGACTTCCAGAATTGCAGATGAAAGAAGGCCACCTGGAAGCTTACTGAAATTGGGGAACTAGTCCCTTTGTCTCTCTTTATAGTGATTCCCTCTCTCTTCTCAATAGAAAGTCCTTTCTTTAATGAAGAGGTAAGTTCCAGAAAAACTTTTGTAAAGTGAATCCTATATTACTACTGATTTCTATAGTAAGAGTTGAAATGTGATCCCTTTTAAAAATATCCCCTAAAGACTGAATTAATAGCTTTAAGCATAAAGTCTACTGTCAGAAGCAGCGCTCTATAGAGCAGTTCATATTTCAAAGTACCGAGTATCCCGTTCCCTCCTTCAGACCAAAGAATATCACTTGAGTCTAGAAATATCTGAAAGTTTGCCATGTGCCATCTCCTTTTTGTCTGAGCGTTTATGTTTGATGGAGCTGGGCTGAAATATTAAACTGGACCAGCAGGGACTGTTTGACCCATGATGTCTTATATAACCTGTAACTAATGGCCTACATAACCCCTGCAAGTTTAAAATTCCATATATCACATTTCTCCCATGCATCTGGCTTAAAACCAGTCCATACAGATTGGGCTTAGTGGTGACTGGAGAGCGGCTGCCACCAACAGTCAGAAATACAACATGTTCATTAGCTGATAAATCTGAAGCCTGTGATAGAAGCCTGTTTATAAAGTGGATTTTATTTGGGAACAGCATTCCCAGAAGCCTCATCCTTTGAGTGCTAAAGCATCTTTCCATCTCCCAACATTTATTTTTCTCATGACTCAGGCAAATTCTTTATTGATTACCACAGTGGCCATTGAAGTGTGTATCAGAAGCAATAAAACGTGAAAGAGAGAAGGAATGTATTTGCCTGTATTTATTGACCTCTTTTGATTGAGTTGCACAACCTTGGGCAAGGTAATTAGCCTCTCTGAGCCTCAGTTTCCTCATCTGGAAAATGAGGGGGTTGAACTCAATGATTTCCAAGGACTTGACAACCTATAGAACACTAATGCAATAGAACATAATCAGATTTTATTGTCTGATCCTATGTTTGTTCACTGAAACCAAAACCCAAAATTATGTTTGGAGGGTCTGTGGTATTGATGTTATTTTTTAACCAGATGTATTCATTCCTTCATTCACCCACTCATTTATTCATTCATCTGTTTGGATAGATGTGTACAGTGGAGGCAGAAACACCCTGCTGTGACCATAGGTACACAAAGTGGCTGTCATGGGATAAAGGAGGCATAGACCCTACTCTGAAAACCCTGTCCATGGGCCATTATGTGCCTGGCTGCAGCTCATCCGTCTGGCTGAAAGTTATGGTTACACTAGTCCAGCAACTGAAAATGATCTTCTCAGGGTCTTGCATGTGTGAATTAGCGAGAGCATCAGTAGCAGATGATGTTGGTGTACTGCCCAAATCCCCTCTGCTGCTGCTGTGGGTACAGCTGCTAACAGCTCACATTTGCACCCTCTCAGAAGGAGTGCCCTTAGTTGACCGTCACTGCCTTTCCTAGAGGAGTCCCTGGTGGCACAAATGGTTAAGCACTCGATTACTAGCTAAAAGGTTGGTGGTTTCAACCCACCCAGAGGCGCCTTGGAAGACAGGCCTGGCGATTTGCTTCCGAAAGGACACATCTTTTAAAACCCTATGGAGCAGTTTTACTCTGTACGTGTGGGGCGCCATGAGTCGGAATTGACTTGACTACAACTAACAGCAACAACAATAGCCTCTTCTGGTGATGTCTGGGAAGCTACGCACCTCCCCGCCACCTGGGGTCAGCCAGTGGCCCGTGACTAATACAGGATGCCAGGCATCTTATCTCAAGATGGGACAAATTGTGGTGCAATTCGTAGTCCAGATCTCCCTGCGGGATCAGACTAAGGCTAGACTTCTCCTGAAATCACACCTTTGTTCACCTTTTCCCCCTGCCCTATCCTGCTTCTCTTACTCCCTTCCAGTCTTTTTCTGAGAGCACTCCCTCGGTAATCACCTGCCCAAGAAACACATCTTGGACTCTGCTGGGAAACCCAACCAATGCACTGGTTAGTTTTAGCTTCTCCATCTGTTTGGTAACACGGAGAAGGGACTAGGCGTATGAACCTAAGTCTGGCTTAGAAGCAAGGAAATAAACGTTTTAAAAATCTTTTTAACATTGGACTTTCTAGATTTGTGGTCCTCAATCAGGGCCTGTAACAATTCCCAAGGAAGGTTTTTTTATGATTCAAATGCTCATCCCTCTAGGTTAGGATCCACTACTCTAGGCGCAGCTAGTTTCTTCCTCTCTGGGGTCCTTTGCTCAAGGAAAGCCTTTTCCAAGCTTGCCCATCTCCTAAGAGCTAAGCTATCCCTGTTTTCTCCCAGCTGCTTGTTGTTGTGGTTGTTGTTAGCCGCCAGGAGTCACCTCCAACTCATGGAGACCCCATACACAATGGAAAGAACTGCTGCCCGGTCCTGTGCCATCCCCACGGTAGGTTGTGGATTGGACCATTGTGATCCATAGGGTTTTCATTGGCTGATTTTTGGAAGTAGATCTCCAGGCCTTTCTTTCTAGTTTGTCTTAGTCTGGAAGCTCCACTGAAGCCTCTTCAGCATCATAGCAACATGCAGGCCTCCACTGACAGACAGGTGGTCGCTGCGCATGAGATATATTGGCTGGGAATCAAACCTGGGTCTCCTACACACTCCTAAACTGCATGCATTCTTGTTGTTGTTGATTCTGACTTATAGTGATCCCATGTGACAGAGTAGAACTTTCCCAGAGGGCTTTCTTGGCTGTAATCTTTACGGAAGCAGATTGCTGGGTCTTTCTCCTGCAAAGCAGCTAGGTGGGTTTGAACTGCCAACCTTTTGGTCAGCAGCTGAATGCTTAACCATCACGCCATAGGACTCCTGCACGTGTTCTAGCTCACACCTTTACCAACATCTGCAATCTTATTGTTTCCCAAGTTTGCTGTCTCTGAGAACTTCCTTTTGCCACAGTCCTACCAGCTTTCACTTTTAATTTTTGCTGAACCTGCATCTCTCTGGCTTCAAGCCATGAGGAGGAGGCTACTGGTTTGATGTTGGCAGTGGCGTGGGCCCATCTATAAAGCAGGAGGCAGTGAGAGATGTAAGGCTGACCAAGGGTGATGCTTCTCATATGTCACAGAAACCATGAGTGATGAGGAGTGTGTGAAAGAACAGAGATTGTTTAGCCTGAAAAGGGAAGTGGGTGACTTAAGGGTAGAGTGGATACTGTCACCAAACACTTAGAAGGCTATCACAGAGAAGAGGAATGGAGCTTTCCCTGTGTGAGGCCAGAGGGCAGAGCTAGCACCAATGGGTAGGTGGCAAGTTCAGAGAGACACATATCAGCCGATTGGAAGGCTCTTTCCTGGGAGTTAGAGTACCCTGGGCCCTGCCGTTGGCTCTAGCTAGGCCGAGCAATTGCTTATTGGCAATGCTGGAGATGTGAATCGATGTCAGGTTAAAGGGTTGGATTTAATGACCTTGAAAGTTACTTCCAACTCTGAGTGTCTTCGACTTATTTCCTTCCTGAGCAGATATTTGGGGTCAAAAATGAGGGCATTGACAGATGGCATTGGAAAGAGGTGACCATTGATGCAAGCCATCGCATCCAGCCTTCAGAACCACCCTGTTTCCCAATACTGTGTAGCCTTGAGGCTAAGTGTTGCAGAAGCTGGGAAAAGAAGGGTGCCATGTGACTGTCCCCAGGGACAAAAGAGGATGTTTCCCTTCATCTAGAGTGCATGCAGAGAGTGTGTGGGTGGTGGTAGTAAAAGATTGGAGAGCTGTCAAGTGACCTGGGTCTTCCAAAATGTATATGCATGGCTCCTCGAAAGGAGTTCCCAAAGGAGTTTGTCATACATTCTGGGGCCTAGATCCAAACCTAGAAAGTGTACCTTGGGGTGTTTTGGGGCATGGCCTGGCTCATTGTGGAGGGCTGGGGAGACTGAGAGGTACACGGATTAGAAGTAACTCTGGGGTAGGTGGGGGCTAGAAACAGACTCAGCTATAGGAGCTGGCAAGGAGGTCAGCCCGGCAGGGAGAAGGCCCAGCCCAGGGAGCACTGGTCACAGACAACGATGACATCCTGGCTAGGCGAGTGTGGTGGGTGTTGGAAGGACGAAGGGGCTCTGGCACCCGAGAAAATAACATAATGGGGTGTTTTAGCCTAGTGTTGTTGTTGTTATATGTCGTCGAGTTGATTTTGACTCATAGTGACCAATGTGACAGAATAGAGCTGCCCCACAGGGTTTTCTTTCTTCTTTTTTTCCCCCATAGGGTTTTGTAGGCTGTAATCTTCACAAGAGCAGGTTGCCAGGCCTTTCCCCCACAAAGCTAATTGGTGGGTTCGAACCATCAACTTTTAGACTAGCAGCTGAGTGCTTAACTGCTATGCCACCAGTTCTATATCAGGAAATTAGCATCATTTTCCAGATGTGCACTTGATTCTGCCCTGCTAGCTCTGTCCACGTCCATTTCTCCATTTTAAACCTGACTCTGGGTGGCAGAAATGACAACTTTATTAGAAACTGATGTGTTTAAGAAACCAGTTGGCAAGAGCTTGGCGTTGAGAGCTTCAGCTTGTACTGCTGAATCAGTGACTTGAACATCCAGTTCACGTGTGCTCTGACTGACAAATTTGCAGGTGGCAGTATAGCGCAGTGGGTAAGAGGGTGGGCTACCTGGATTCAAATCCTACAATCCTAGACTATTTGGATGACCTCGGGCAAGCTGATTAATTAGACTTTAGGAGATTAATAATTTATAAACCATATAGCACAGTAGGACTCAACCTATGTGAGTTTCTGTTCACTCTTCCCTCTCCTCATCCCCTCCCTACACACAAACTTTTGACTTCTAACCTAGTACTGTATCTAAAGTACCTCACCTCCTTTCTATTCTCTGAACCTGGGGCTTTCTCTTGGCATCCTCTGGACTATGCTGTGTTGGGTTTCCTCCTCCCCTACTGGATATAGCGATTGAAGAGCCTCTCTCTGGAGCAGGAGCAATTGGAAAGGGACTCCAGCATGTCCACCATGATGACGTGGGGAAATTTCAGGTTCTTAGTTTCTGCCTGGTGGCCCTGAGAGCTGCCCAGCCCTCTCTTCACGGACTGTGAGAAGGCAGTCAATAAAAGAGAAGTATTTCCGTGAACTGAAAGTGACAGTGTCTTCTCAAGTTTGGGCCAAGGCTGCTTCTGCCTTCCTGGAATGATTTCCTTGAAGAACGCCTTCCATCCCCTGGGTCTGTTAACTATTTCAGGGACATTTTAAGTGGCTTTTAACAAATGTTGAATTATGGCTGCAAACCTTTGGGAGCTCCAGTGACATTCACATGAATCACAAGTGAGCTCTGTGCAGTCAAGGCAGATACAATGGGCTGGGATTAAACAAACAGGGGCCATTGTTCTCCCCAAAGCAATGAGGCAAGACCATTGCTCCTTGGAACCTGTGATCTCAGACAATGTGCCCATTAGAAGCGGGACACTGTTCCAGGCAGGAGACACAGCCCATTGCTGCAGGGCAGACAGATGCTCTGTGGTTTGCAGAGAAGCAGATTTCAGCTTAATATCTGGAAGAATTTACCAACAGCCAGCATGTTCAGGGATGTACTAGCCAATCTCTGGGGTTATGAGCTACCCAGCGCATTGATTCTACAAACATCTCTGGAATGCCTCCTATGTTCTGGGCACTGTGCTAGGCTCTAAAGGAATGGAAATGAAAAAGACCCCGTCCAGGAATTCAAGGGGCTCATAGTCTGGTAGGCAAGTTGAGCAGTAAACAAATAGATTATATTACATTAAACAACCGAAGTTTGTACAAGGTCTGGAGGCAATACGGAGTAGACTCAGAAAACTTTCCAAAAAGGAGATGCTATCTATAGTTTTTTCTTTCTTTGTTTTTTCACTTTTTGTTTTGAACCAATTTCAAACATATAAATGTCGCAAAACTAGTACAAAGAATTCCTGTGTATCCTTCGTTTCACGTTTTGGCAATGGTTCCAATGATGTACTTTATGGGCAAAGGACCCCATCCAGGGTCAGATATCACACCCAATGGTTACGTCTCCCTACTCTCCTTCACTCTGGAACCATTTCTTATTTTCTCCTTGACTTTCATGACCTTGACTTTTTTTTTTTTTTTTTTAAGTTCATGGCCAGTTATTCGGCAGAAAGATTTTTAGTTTGGGTTTGTCTGCAAGTTATCTACTTATTTGTCCAACGTTTCTGCTTGATTAGACTCAGGTTATGAATTTTTGGCTGTAATATCACAGAACTGGTGCAAGATTCTTCTCATTGAATCCTATCTGGTGGTGCCTGATGTCTATTGTCCCGATACTGATTGTGTTAGCTTTTATCACTTGATCAAGATGTTGTCTTCAAGGGACATGCTCAGCTTCCCTACCAGATGTAAGCCTCTTGAATTCCTGGACTCGTGCTTATTCCTTTCCATTTCTCTGGAGCCTAGCACAGTTCCCAGAACATGGGAGGCATTCAGTAGATGTTTATAGACTCAATGTGCTGGGCAACTCATAACCCCTGAGATTGACTGGCACATCCCTAGACACACTGTTGAGACTATGTAAAATCCCATTTCTCATCCCTCTAGTTTTATCATCCATTGATTTTTCTTGCTTGAATTAATACAGCGATGCTTGCCAAATGGGGGTTTTCTAATTCCATCATTCCCTCTACATTTATTAATTGGCTTTCTAAAATAAGGAAGAGCTTTCTCTTCTCCCTTTATATTCATTCATTCATTCATTTATATCAGGATAGACCCATATATTTCTATTTTAATCAGTGAGTTATAATCTGTTAATATCATTATGGATTTTAAAACTCAATTTTTTCCGTATTTGGCCCGTAGGAGCCAGTTTAATCTGACTTCTATGTCTTTTTGAGACTTCCTCATCATCCTTTTAGTACTTTCTGACATAGCAAAATGTTCCACGTTTATCCTTTACTTATCCTTCCTCATTCTGGAGTTAGCCATTTCTCCAGCAGGCTCTCATTGCTTTTAGTTGGCAATGATAGTTAGGACCATTTAAGGTCCTAAGCAACCAAGTCCCAGGCAACCACTTATCTATCTTCTGTCTGTGGATTTGCCTAGTCTGAATTTCATATAAAGGGAATCATACACTATATGGTCTTCTGTGATAGACTTCCTTTTAGCATACTGTTTTCAGAGTTCACCCATGTTGTAGCATGTATCAGTACTCTATTTATTTTTATTGCCAAATAATAGTCCATTGTATGAATAGGCCACATTTAATTTATCCATTTATCAGTTGATGGATATTTAGGTTGTTTCCACTTTTTTAGCTATTCTAAGTAACACTGCTATTCACACTTCTTTTAATATTGACTTTTTAAAGAGAACAGACCACTTGTCTTATACAATTATCCTTATTATGAATTTGTCTAATTATTTCCTTGTGGTGTCACTTAATTTGCTTCTCCATCCCCCGTGTTTCTTATAAACTGGGAGTTAGGCTAAGGAACCCTGGTGGCACAGCGGTTAAGGCACGCGGCTGCTAACAGAAAGATTGGTGGTTTGAACCCATCAGCTGCTCTGGATGAGAAAGATGTGGCAGTCTGCTTCCGTAAAGATTACGGTCTTGGAAACACTATGGGGAAGTTCTGCTCCATCCTACGGGGTCACTATGAATTGGGATCGACTCAATGGCAGTGGGTTTGGGAGTTCGATTTAAAGACTTGGTGAGATTCTGGCGAATGTGTTTGGCAAGAGAACATGATGGATGAAGCTGTGTATTTCATATTGCTTTGTACCAGGAGGAATATATTGTGTGGTCATCCCAGGCTTACAGATGCTAGTTTTGATCACTTGTAGCGACTGCTAGGTCATTCCGTTGTATCACCTGCCGTCATCTGTGGAATGATTCTATAGCATCCGGCAAATATCCTGTTTGCCATAATACTTCAGTTAATAGTTTTAGCACTCATTCATGAACCTGAATTAGTAATTTCATTAGAGGTTGCAAAAAAGTAATTTTCCAATTCTGTAATTCTTTCTAAATTTATTAGCTGGCATTCTTTTGTAAAGAAGAACATTCCTTCATCAACTGGGAATTAACTGCAGTTCCTACTATGAAGGCAGGATCATTGCTTAATTCTTGTCCTTTAATCACACATTTTCAGAGGACCCAGTTGGTGTAATCATTGCCATGCTGGGCTTTGAGGGGTGATTAGTTCCTGGATGGACAAAGGGTAAAGTATTCACGGGAGATAGTCAAGCAGTGGCTAGAGAATGATTGTGGGTGGGAGGGGAAAAGGAGAGTCTTTAGGACTGCAGTCATCTGTAGTCAAGGTAACCACAGACTCCTAGGTCCCATGGTAATCCAAGGTGGAGTGGTCATCTCTCAGATGTGGTTCTCACTGGTCCAGAGCCTGGGCAGGGCTGAGGTAGAGACTACAGGCACTGGAGTTGGTGAAGCAGCACTGTGACATCACTGACCACATAGTATAAGGTGGATCATGATGTGTCAACTGCAGGGGTCCTAATTATTTGTCCTGTTCCTTGGTATCTCCTCACTTCCCTGGAGCCTGTCCTCAGTAGATGCCCAATACTTGTGCTACTTCATGTGTGTCTCCAGGACATTCATGCAGCAGACTCTCCCCAGTGGGAGTGGAGATGGGGCGGGGCATGGAAGTCTCCCATGGGGATTCAGTTTAATTAAACCTCCTGGATGCATGATGACAATAAAACATTTGCTGAGCATTTACTATATTGCTGTTGTTAGCTGCCGTCAAGTTGGTCCCCAATTCATAGCAACCATGTGTACAGTGGAACAAAATGGTACCCGGTCCTTGCTGTCCCCACTATCGATTGCAGATCCCACCATTGTGATTCATAGGGTTTTCATCGCCAGGCCTTTCTTCCTAGTCCTTTTTAGTCTGGAAGCTCCACTGAAACCTGCTAAGCAAATGCAAGCCTCCATTGACAGATGAGTGGTGGCTGTGCAGGAGATGTATGGCCAAACCTGGTCTCCTGCAGGGAAGGCGAGAATTCTGCCACTCAACCACCACTGCCCCTTTATTATATGCTAGGCAGTGTTTAAGGCACTTTATGTGATTAACTCATTGAACCCTCCCAGTGACATGATAAGGAATGTACTTTCATGCTCCCATTTTGTATATAAGGACTGAATCACAAGAGATTAAGGAATGATGTACTGAGGTCTTGGAGCACATGGTCTCATTTACTCCCCTTTCTAAGCAGTGCATGAAGAAGGGCTTCTGTTTAGGAGGGGGCAGTGGGACCATGGGCCATCTAGGGCAGCTTCACATTCTCCTAGCTCCAGCCTGTATGTTTCTTGATAACTGGATAACTCAACAGCTCTCTTGCTTTGAGCCTGGAGGAGGGACTTCTGGGTGCAAAGGGGGTGGAGAGGAGGGGGGCTCACAGAGGGGAGCAGCACCAGCAGACACACCCCCCATGACCCTTTGGCGTCATGACACTGTCCCTTACCCACTGTCACTCATCTGTTGCTCTGCGCCAAGCAGAGGACATGTTTCCTCCACACAACTTGCCCTCCGCCTTGCCTGCACTGGGGCGCTGATTATCTGTCATGCAAGTGAGCCCAGAGAATTAACACAGACACAGGTAATGATGATTTTAGTTGATGGATTTAAAGCTACCTTCCTGGGAAAATATAATTCAGTCTGTTTTGCTAGGAAAGCATCTCACAGCCAAACAGCTCATGTTGACTAAGTTCTGAGATGTGGAGGACCAAGCTGCATATCTACATGTATTAATTTCAACCTGCTGTTCAGTCTTTCGTATGTTCATTCATTCACTTATGCATCTGCATTTCTGGGGGGTCCACTTTGTGCTAGGATGGAAAAAGTAAGTCCCCTATCCACATATTTTAGAGGGATATAGAACTATGAGTAAATAATTTTAGTTAGGACTGGCACAAGAGAATTATTTATACCATGCATGGCAGAGGGAGGGAGAGGAGGGAGTGATTAACTCCATCTGGGGGAACTGGGCGTGGCTTCATGAAGCAGGTGCCATTTTAGCTAGGTATTCAAAAGGAGTAGGATTTAGACAAGTGAAAGGGACAGGCGAGGATATCCAAGTGCCGGGGAACTATGCCAATGAAGGCGTGGGACAGATGAGCCCATGGTTTGCAAGGTGTGTGCTTGGGTAGAGTCAGGAGCAGGAGGTAACACTGAAAAGACGGGCCAGAGCCAAGCTGTGAAGGATTCCAGGTGTCTGAGTATCATAGGCCATGGGGAGCTATTGAGGGTTCTGAGTGGCATGATCTCATTTTACTTTTACTTCCTTAGAATAACGATTGGCAGCAGCTGATTGAGAATGGCTTAGGTAGGAAAATTTTGCAAGAGTATGGTTTCTGTTTGGTTATTTTGTTATTACATTATTCTTAAAATGAGAGCCATGACCTTTATTGGGCCTCTTACCTTTTAATCAGGGCCACCTGGGTGGTACAAACACTTAAGTGATTGGCTACTGACTGAAAAGTTGGAGGTTCGAGTCTACCCAGAGGCACTCAGAAGAAAGGCCTGGTGATCTACTTCTGAAAGGTCACAGCCATTGCAAATGCTATGGAGCACAGTCCTACTCTGACATACATGGGGTTGCCAGGAGTTGGAATTGACGAGATGACAACTGGTTTTGGTTTTACCTTTTTTAAAATAATTTTTTATTGTGTTTTAGGTGAAAGTTTACACAGAAAATTAGGTTTCTGTTTAACAATTTTTATACAGATTGTTCCATGACATTGGTTACATTTTTCACAATGTGTCATCATTCTCATTATTTCTGTTCTGTTTGTTCTGTTTCCATTAATCTGGCTTCCCTGCCCCTGCTTGCCTTCTCGTCTTCGCTTTAGGGTAAATGTTGACTGTTCAGTCTCTTATAGTTGTTTAAGGGCACACAGTATTCACAGGTGATATTATTTATTTTATAAGCCAATCTATTATTTGGCTGAAAGGTGACCTCTGGGAGTGGCTTCAGTTCCAAGTTCAAAGGGTATCTTCGGGTGATAGTCTCAGGAATTCCTCTAGTCTCTATTGGTCCAGTAAGTCTGGCTTTTTTCAGGAATTTGAGTTTTGGTCTACATTTTTCTCCCATTCTGTCTGGGACCTTCTATTGTGTCCCTGGTCAGAATGGTCAGTAGTGGGAGCCAGGCACCATCTAGTTCTTCTTTCTGGTCTCAGGCTAGAAGAGGCCATGATTCATGTGGGCTATTAGTCCTGTGGACTAGTTTCTTCTTTGAGTCTTTGCTTTCCTTCGTTCTCTTTTGCTCCAGAGGAGTAGAGGCCAATAGTTGTATCTTCGTTTTGACCTTTTAATCATATCTTTGTGAAGCTCAAGTCCTTCATGTGAATTACTGACTGTAGAATTCAAACAACACTTCAGGTGGTTTGTTTTCAAAAGAAAAGAAAACAAAACAAAACGAAGAACTTAATCATCATGTGCTAAAGAGACCTAATCAAGGTATAAAGGATGATTGAAGTCTATGATTCCCAACCTTGGCTCACATGGACTTTAAGAGCTACTAATGTCTGGGTCCCATCCCAGAGATGTCTGGGTGTCAGGATTTTTAGAAGCTCATCATTAATTCTGATGCTTAACCAAGGCTGAAAACTACTAACAAGGGAACCAACAGCCTGCAGAGTTGGAAACAAAACCCAATGCTGGATTTGCTGACTGGTCTTCTCCCTGGACCTGGCCCTTAGCCACTTTCTGTGTCTAGCTCTTCTTCTATGGCCTGCTATGTTCCTACTCTTAACTGTCCAGCTGCCAATTGGCAAGCCTGTTTATGACTTCTCAACTATAGTTAGAAGACATGTGCAGTGCTTGGCTTAGGCCGGCCAGGTCATAGCTGGCTGAGAACTTGGAGAAGTTGTGAGGTTCTTTTCTTGGAACTGTTAATCAAGGGCTTTCCAACTTCCCCAGCAGGAAAAGCCTACATTTTGGGGAAAGTATCCCACTTGGTTTCAGAGCTCTGGCAAGCCTATCTGAGCCATTTCAAACTTCACCCTCCAGTGGCTAATCCCTCAGTGATGGCCTTGTAGTTAGCTAGAGCTGTTCAGTAAATCAGGACTCCAAAGTTCAGGGTGTTATTCTTTTTGCCAGGGTTAGGAGTATGGAGTAGAGGGATCCTAGGAGACACTGGCTAGGTCTGAGGTTCAGAGTAAGAATTGGAGTGTGGATCTCAACTGCTCCCTCTAGGATTGATTGACTGCCTGTCTGTCCCTCAGAATGGTTATCCGCAGGGCTTCCAGCTTGAGGTCAGGCCTAATTAATCTTGGGACCTGCAAAAATAGAGACTTTGCTTCTGGGATATACTGTGCCAATAACATTGAGATCATTGAGGTCATGTCACTCGCTGACCTAGAGCCTCTTGTGTCTCATCACAGAATTCAGGACAGAGTTCAGCTTCTGGACTGTCATAACCACACACGGCCTGGGCTGTGTGACTTTTCCTGCCTCATCTCTACCATGGCTTCCCTCACATACCTCTCTGCCTCTCACTTTCCTCAGTGTGCACTTGCTATGGGCCAGGCACTGGACCTATACTATCTCTAACTGAGGACAGGCACGGGCTGCTTGACTCGCCCTTTAGGACTTGATCAAGGTGGCTGCCCAGTTCTGGCGAGAGGCAACATGGCCCCTTTCTGTGGGCTTTGGGGAGCTCACCCAGGCATTAGCACTCAAGGACAAAAGTGTACCTGGGGATTTACAGAACAAACTGATGGCTTATAAAATTCCAAATGCAAATAAATCATCGTTTACAACTCTCAAACCTCTGGTACTAATTATAGCACCATCCTAGGGAGCTTCCCAGCATTTCTTGTGAGGGCATTTCTGACTTCAAGAGAGTGTTTCCACTGGGCCAGGGATGCTCCCTTTCTCTCCTTCTGCTGGAAGGAATGTAGGCTTGCTTGCCCTTCATTTTCCTTGGCCTTGGCTAGGACTATTCTCTAGCCAAGGTCAAGGATGTGCAGTACAGGGTCTGGCATATAGTAAGTAATAAACACTTGGTAGTTCTCTTCTCCTTATTACAGATATAAAGAGGGAGCAATGGCTTTAGAGTCGGAGAATCAGCACCTCGAGACTGATTCTAGCTCTCGTCAGCTCTGAGAACTTGGCAAGTCTCTCTGAGAACTGGTTTCCTTATCAGGGTTTCTCAACCTTGGCACTGTTGACATTTTGGACCAGATAATTTTTATGATGAGGAGCTGTCATGTGCATTATAGGATGTTTAGCAGTATCACTGGCCAGTAGTACAATGCCCCCCACCCCGCCCCATGTCTTGACTACCAAAAATGGCTCCAGATATTGCACGATTGTCTCCCGCAAAATTGCCCCCAGATGAGAAGCACTGGTTTTTCTGTTGACTGGATGAAAACCCTATGCCACAGGTATGTCCTCAGATGTCAATAAGTGGGGTTTGCAGTAGAAAGCACATTTGGCACACAGCAGGTGGCCCACTGACAGGTGTGATGAGGCCCGGGGAGCCTCTGGGATCTCTTGGCTACCTCTCAAGAATAGCTTCACCTGCTGGTGCCAGGCCCTATGAGGCTCCCCACTCCACTGGCCCCAGGCTTGCTGGTACCTCTGGTCCTCTGGCCTGTGGCCATCCATGGTGGCGGCCTCCTGGGCTTCTGTCCCACAGCCCAGAGCCAGGGATGTTCCCAGGGTCATGGATTGTTGCTCTGTAGCCAGCTTAGCTGAGCCAGGGTGCCGCTGGGCCACTTTCAGGGCACTGGGGATTCTCAGGGATGGGGCTTCTCCCAGAACCTTCTTCAGATGAAGCGGAGGAAGCGAAAGAGCCAACGTTTACTGTGCATGACCATTGCGCCACCCCCACCTACCCAGAGAAACACTCCCCTTCCTCTGCACCATGAAATCAAGAGTGCAAAATACCCAAGAAAAAACAAGAGCCTTAGTTTAGGGACAGAAGGACCTGAGTCCATACCCTCTCATTGCCTCTAAAGTGAGAAATAAATAGACATATTTTAGAGTTAGTGTGAACGTTCGATGAAATCAGACAATGAATGCCCAGGACAGGGTCTGGCATGTAATAAGCAATACATATTTGGCAGTTTCTTCTTCTTTGACATAGATGATCTCAGTTCGTTCTAACAATGAAGGTGGGAGGCAAGTGTTAAATTGGGGTGGCCCCAGTCATGTTCCTGGTGGTTTAGATTGGGTCTGCAGAGGAGAGTGTATCCCTAGGGAGGCATTGGACTCCTGAGAGGCCACCCCTATATAAAGAGGCCAGGCTGGCCTAGGGCTTCCAGGATGGGTGGTAGGAACATGACCTACTTTTATTGAGTGTCGTGGATTGAACTGTGTCCCCCCAAAATATGTGTCAACTTGGCTAGGCCATGATTTCCAGTATTGTGTGATTGTCCACCATTTTGTCATCTGATGTGATTTTCCTATGTGTTGTAAATCCTACCTCTATGACGTTAATGCGGTAGGATTAATGGCACTTAAGTTAATGAGGCAGGACTCAATCTACAAGATTAGATTGTTGTTTTAAGTCAATCTCTTTTAAGACATAAAAGAGAGAAGCAAGCAGAGAGACATAGGGACCTCATACCACCAAGAAACAAGAGCCAGGAGAATAGCGCCTCCTTTGGACCTTGTGGGATCCTTGTGCTGAGAAGCTCCTCCATCAGTGAAGACTGATGACAAGGACCTTCCCCCAGAGCCGACAGTGGCTGATTTTTCAGAAGTAGATCACTAGGCCTTTCTTCTGAAGTGCCTCTGGATGGACTTGAACCTCCAGTCTTTCAGTTAGCAGCCAAGCACATTAACCGTTTACACTACCCAGGATCTCATCCCTTTTAGATACAGGTCCTCCCTCCATTGAATACCATGACAACTTTTAATTCTCTTAATGCAAGCATCAGAGTGGCCTTATAATATGTTGATTTAGGAACTACCCTTTTCCCAACACCCATCTCTTCATTGCAGAAGTCATTTGTTGAGCATCTGCTGTCTTTTGGACAGTTGCTAAGAGATGTACTGGTTATGCAAAAGTCAGGAATGCAGGGCCCAGCCCTTGGGAAGCTTGTGGCCTATGTGGGAAAACATGAATTCTAACAAATTCATTATGGTGTGGTAAGTACCATGGAGGAGAATTCCAAAGAGGAGGAAATATTTTGACTCTGTTTGAGGAGGCATGTGAGCATTGAACATCCCAGAAGCCAAAGGCATCTTTTGGGCAGGGACTATGTCTTTCTTGTCTATTCCCCATGTGCCTAGAATGTATCTGGAATGTAGAAGATGCTCAGTGACTGTGTGTTGCATTGGGAAGAGGCAGATCTAGGTCCTTTTTTCTCCAGGATCCTTTGAGTCTTTGCACAACTCCCATTACAAGTATCCAGTGTTATAATTGTTTGCATATCTGTCTCCACCTAAGCTGTGAGCCCCTGGGTGTCAGTGGTTGAATCTAATTTATCACGACATTATCCCCAGAGCCTGGCACAAGGAAAGGGTTCAATGGAGCTTTGCTGGGTGAAGAAATGAGTAGCGATGACTATCCCCTAACTGCTCCTACCTTGGAAAGTATATGAGAGGCTCAGGTAGATAATTCTGGCTTTCCTGGTATTGCTAATTTTGTTCTTTCACTATGTGCAAATGAATTCACTCCCAACCCCACAGACAGTCAAAAGGATGCAAAACTCCTTTGCTGATGAATCAGTTCTGACTCATAGTGACCCTATAGGACAGAGTAGAACTGTCACACAGGGCTTCCAAGGCTGTAATCTTTACGGAAGCAGACTGCCACATCTTTCTTGAGCAGAGCAGCTGGTGGGTTCGAGCTGCCAACCTTTCAGTTAACAGCTGAGTGTCTTACCCACTGTGTCAACAGGGCTCCAAGGGGTGCAAAGCCATCCTTAAAATGACAAGGTGCCAATTCTCATGGTGGTTTTGTTGTCACCCCAGCTTAGCCCACCTGGCTGTTGGATGACAGCACTTCCTGCTCCTATGCATCAGCTTCCTGCCTTGTTAATTGCAGCTATCCCAGCTCATCCTACCCTCTGTGAGGCAGAAAATGGTGTGTCTGGAGGGTGAAATCTAGCTTTAGCCTTCATTCTGCACACGGTTCGCTAACTATAGGACAACCCATCCTCTAGATTTCAGGGAGGCATTGATCAGGGATCCAAGAAAACTGGCTATCGCTTTGGCAGGAACTAATATGTCCTATTTTAAGTATTCAATTATAAAAGGGTTTTATGGTCAAGGAAGCTGGGAAAAATCTGGGTGAAACAAAACTACCTAGATTTCATCACTGAAGGACTTATCAGTACCTTTACTGGGATTGATATGTGCAGTGAATCTCCAGGAGGATGTAGGATAAGCAGAGATGCCCGTTCGTAGCCCAGAAACTTTTAATGCTCCAGAGAGTGCCTTTGGGAACTATCAGTCTCAGGTGTAGTATGGGAAATTGCATTTTAGGACACTGAATGGGGTTCCTGGCCAATAGTTTATGTGTATATCAAAAGTAGTCAGGTCATGTCAGAATTCCCGAAGTTGTTTCTGCCCAACATTTCTCCAGAGTTCTTGGATTTTACAGGAAAAAACCAAAACAAAACAAAACAAACAAGATAGAAAGAGGATTCCTTACCTCAAACCATGGAGAAACCAAAATATAATATAAATGTAATAACCTCTCTTAAGAGCAGGTCCTGAGGTAACCATATTTTTACATAAACAATGTGCGTTACATGTTTTTGCCAACCATGCAACCCCTGTGCGTTATTTTCCTAGGCGTGCTAAGTGTGTTATGTGTATGGGCGCATTATTTGCACAGATGTGTTATTTGCCAAAAATGTGGTAGTCTTCTTGGTTTTAAATACGTCTGAGGTTAAGGAAGTTGAAAACAGAAGAAAAATAAAAGGTCATTGGATTTTAGCCAAGAGGAGGTTACAGGAGTATGGGTGTTAGAAGTCAGAGCTGGCACCCCAGTGACCTCATTTTACAGGTGAGGAAATGGACCCAGAGAGGGAGTGACCTACCCAAATGAAACAGAGTGTGTGGCAGGTTGGGGTCCAGCTCTTTCTCCAGCACTGGTACCTTTGAGAGGAGTTATCCCAGTGGGTGCAGGAGTGAAGAGCTTGGCCTTGGAGTCAGGCAGGGCTGGACTTAGCTCCTGGCTCTACGCTCAACAGTCATCTGTCCATTTCCCTTCCTGTAAATGGGGTGATACTACCCCGCCCTACCTCATAAAGCTACTGTGAGTATTAAATGGGATAAAGGCTATTGAGTGCTTAGCATGGTGCCTGACGTGCAGTAAGTGTTTAAAAAATGCAAGCTATTAAAATCCAGATTCATACATTTTTCCTGCTCATAGTTTACAGGGTCTTGAACTTGTAGGGGAATATGGGGGAGGGGTTGTACAAACTTGGCAGACTGATTTTTAGACTTTTCTATTTCCTTATCTTCACTTTCTTGGGGACCTGGGGGTTCACAACATTAGGTATCACTTGTGGATATTAAAAAAATAATTCACCCTAACAGTGGCGCAGTGGTTAAAGTGCTTGACTGCTAACCGCAAGGTTGGCGGTTCGAAACCATCAGTGGCTCCACGGGAGAAGGATGTGGCAGCCTGCTGCTGTTGAGATTTACAGCCTTGGAAACCCTATGGGGTCGCTATGAGTTGAAACTCACTCGATGGCAGGGATTTGGCTTTGGTTCGGTAACTCCACCACAGACAACTTAAATCAGAGTTTCTGGGCATCTAGTATTTTTTTAAAACACCCCAGAAAGTTCTAATGTACAGCTGGGGCTGGGACTGAGAACCACTGAGTTAGATCTAGACTGTCGTCTCCACTGACACCCCCGCCCCATCCCACACACAGCTTTTCGTGAAACAGGAAAAATGCCGACTGTGACTATTTGCACTTAGTAGCAGGGCACCAAGAAATGCTTTGTCCAAAGAAGGTGCTGGAGACAATAATAAGAACTTATTTACCTACAACTTAGTTCAGAGAGATGTCCCCCCAAATATGAGGTAGGCAGGGCAGGAACTGTTACCCCTTCCCCTTTCACAGGTAAGAAAACTGAGGCTCTGAGAAGTTAAGTGGCTTGCCTGAGGTCATAAAGTGATGAAAACAGACCCCTCATTTCCTGTCGCACGTGGTTTGAAAGGGAAAGCAGTGGACATGCAGCAGGTGGCCCATGAGCAGCCAAAATGAGGCCCAGAGAGACCACGAGTCCCTGGCTGCCTCACAAGAATAGCTTCACCTGCTGGTGCCAAGCCTTACAAGACTCTCGTGCCAGGTGGGCTCCAGGTTTGCTGGCATCTCTGGTCCCCTGGCCTATGGCCATCCATGTGGGTGGCACCATTTTGGTATCATTAACGGGATGGATGTTTTGGAAATTCTCAAGGGTTTTGTTTAGGTGTTGTAACATCAGGGTACCTTCATGCGCAGGTGAGGTTATATGAGGGAGAGAGGTGATGGGCCATTGAAGGGGCTCACTGCTACTTAAAAGCAGGACAGGATATGACAGGATGGCCAGCCAGCCAGCCAAGGAGCCTGTCTCTTGACCCTTCTCATAGGTGAAAAGGCATCTAGAGGGACACATAGCATGCTCATCTGGGTCGGCTTCCCTCTCCCTCTGCCTCTTCTCCCAAGACAGGCAGAACGGCCCTACCCAGACTGCCTGGGGAGCCTTGGCGCCTGAAGGAAACTTTCCCTGAATGGTCACAGTAGGAAAGATCATGAACTTAGTCCTAGTGGCCTTGGCAAGACTGATCTGGTTGGGGTTGGGCCTGTAGTTAAATACAGCTTTATTGGCCATGAAAAACACACACTGTCAACCCCCGGGGGCTGGTCTGCTGGGTTCTGAAGGAGTCTGGCAAAGGAAGGCTGGGAAAGAAGCCATTAAGTCCCTTTGGGGAATTTCTGGCTCCTGCAAGCCTAGGAGGATGGAGAGGGGAGCCCTGAGTGCTCTGGGTGCTATCACAGTTACTTCCTTCTCTCTGCTCCTCTGACTAGCCATCCATAAGGCTGAGCAGGGGTTCAAGTTGATTCAACAAATACTTACTGGGCACTGATGATGTGTTTGGTCTGTATTTGGTACTGGGATACCAAGACGAATATAATTTGGAGGAGACATTAGTTAGCAAAAGGAACTAATGTTTATTGGGCTCCTACCGTGTGCCAGGTACTTAAGGGGTGGCATTGATATCCCTCTTCTACAGAGGAGGAAACTGAGGCTCAGAGAGTTTAGGGGACATGCCAGGGCCATCCAACAATCAAGGGAAAGAGCTAGGATCTGCACCAAGGGCCTTCTGACCCAAAGCCGTGCTGCCTGCTGTCTGGCAAGAGCCACCAGGTGAGGTCACCCTCCCCTGGTCTCCCTCTAGAAGTCTCATTTGCTCTCACCTTGAGATGAAGGGTTTGCACCAGGTGATCTCTAGGTTCCCTTGCAGGGACTCCAGGGAGAGTTACTGGGGCTAGTGTCAGGACTTGGGTCATGGTTCTGGAGAGTGTCACCTGGCAACTTGCCTCCCAGAGGCTGGCTCACCTCACTGCTGCAGTCTTCTGCTCTCTTTGGCAGAGTGAAAGCCACATCTGAAGCTGCCCAGGCACCCTTGCTTCCTGGTGCTGTGGCCAACATGGAGTGAGAACGTGCAGAGCACACACAAACTACTTGTTTTTGCTCAAACTATCTGTTGCTGTTGCTCAGATGACTTGGGGCTTACTTCTCAGATTGGAGGTCAGGCTCCTCCGTTCTGGGGTCACTGGGAGCTCGGAGAGCAGGGATTCCTGATAGTGATGAAGAGGTGGTCTATAAGAATCACATGGGGTGCTTTTGTTAGACTATGTGATTCTGCCCTTCCCCTCCCGCACACACCCTCTAGAGATTTAGGTGTATTCCGCAGGTTGCTAATTCTTCACAGTCAGGGTGTATTAGATTCCTAGGCTGCAGTGCCAAATCACCATACATTGGATGGCTCACAACAACAGAAATTTATTTTCTCACAGTTCTGGAGGCTGAAAGTCCAAAATCAAGGTGTCAGCAGGGCCATGCTCCCTCTGAAGGTTCTAGGGAAGAATCCTTCCTTTCCTCTTTCTAGCTTCTGGTGACTCTGGCAGTCCTTGGCGTTCATTGGCTTGTAGACTGCTGTGGCATCACTGCAATCTCTGCCTCCGTCTTCATATGACCATCTTCTTAGTGTGTCTGTCTATCTCCTAGTCTCCCTCTCCTTACAAGGACACCAGTCATTGAATTTAGGGCCCACTCTAATCCAGGATGACCTCATCTTAACTTGGTTACATCTGCAAAGACCCTATTTCCAAATAAGGTCACATTGACAGGTACCAGGGATTAGGACTTGAACATAATTTTGGGGGGAGGGGTATTCAATTCCACTCAGGGTGGAGCCTCTCTCTACTCATTTTCTTCCTTCTCATCCTTCACCTTTGTTCTTCCTCCCTTTGTTTCTTCATTCGTTTGTTCATTCCTTCCTTCTTCCCTTCTTCAAACATTTTCTAGGTTTCTACAAGGTATTAGGCACCATTCTGGGCACTGGGTTTGATCACCATCCTTATATAATATGTCTACTCCTGTCAAGTTTTTGCTTCATGCCAGGCTCTGTGCTTTCATTCATTTAATTCTCATAACATCCCTGTGTTGTTGTTGTTGTTAGTTGTCATCAAGTTGATTCCAGCTCATGGCAACCCCATGTGTGCAGAGCAGAACTGCTGTATAGGGTTTTCATGGCTGTGACCTTTCAAAAGTAGATAGCCAGGCCTGTCTGCCAAGGTACCTCTGAATTGGTTCAAACCGCCAAGCTTTCGGCTAGTAGCTAGGCGCTTAACTATTTGCACCACCCAGGGACTCCAACAACCCTGTGAAGTAGGAACTATTATAATCCTTTTCTCTTACAAATGAAGATATCTGAGGTTCAGGGAAGTTGGGTAACTTCCCCATAGTCACATAGCTAGAATAAGGCAAATCTGGAATGTGAATCTGGGGGCCCTGGCCTCTTTTGCCCAAAACCTAGGTCAGTCAACTCAAGAATGGCCAGGTTGGCTCCGGGTCACAGTCAGAGTCCATGGGTCCCTGAATCTGCACTTTGTAGAGCCCCCTCACCTTCATCATGCTTGCTTCTTTGAATGGGAAGGGCTCATACATTCCTGAGTTCAACCATCTGTCCCAGTGGAGAACTTGGGTGCATCTGACTCGGTATCTCCTCCTTGGAGCCATTAGCTCTAAGCCTGATGGAGGAAGAACAGGGGAAGCCAAGGCACCTGCTGGCCCTGCAGAAGGGAAGCTCTGTGGTCAGGTCTAGAAGAAGGGTTCCCACACTCATGCCTCCCCTCTTGATTCTAGCTACTTCTTTGCAGGGCAAAATTGATTGGTACATGACAAGCATGGGAATGGGGTGAGGTTAATGATCTGGAGAGAGGAAAGAGATGTATCCCATCCAAAATGAAACTGTTGGCTATCGAGACCCACACTGACTGGGGCATGGATTTTAAGTTGACTCAGAACTGATTCTAGAATGTCAGGATTGGAGGGGAATCCCAAGGATTATTTCCGTTTTAGCTTTACAGAGTGCAGAATAAAGCTAAGAAGAGATAAGCAGACACGAGACACGGAAATAGAATCAGTGCGAGAGAGAGACAGGAAGACAGAGGGACAGGGAGACCCAGATCCTGTGATATCAAGTCCTCATTTCTAGTTTGAGAAGCTCTTATTCTGACGCCTCTTCCTTTGACTTCTTGGCCTTTCACCACAGAAACCTTCTTGGTTATGATAAAAAGTAAGCCCACTTTTTCATAAGCCAGTTTGAGTTGGGTGTCTGTTACCTGCAGCTGTGGATTTTGGTTCATGCAAAGGCTTACTGGATAGTGCAGAGATAGGCTGCTTCACTCTATTGTCCATGTGCCCTCTGGAGTTAATTTCTAGGACCACCTGCAAGGGGACCCCTCTTTCCTGAGTTGGAGGGTGAAATAACCTAGGTAGTGGCTGTGCCCCCTGTCAGGGAGTGTGTATCTGCCAGGGATGTGGCCGGGCTACTCAGTGTGTGGCTCTTGGACCAGCATTACTTACTGGCATCAGCTGGGAGCTGATTAGAAATGCAGAATCTCAGGCCCTACCCTAGACCTATGGAATTAGAATATGCATTTTAACAAGATTGCTAGGTGATTTGTGTACATATTAAAGTGGAGAAGAATTAGTGGCCCATTCTACCTTCTTCACTTCCCTCCTACCAGATGCCGGTGCCTGAGGGCACATACAGGCTCACGAGGGACACTGAGGAAGAAGAGTACAGTCTGTCCTGGAGGCAGGGAAGGCTTCGCAAAGGAAGTGACACTTCAGTTGACTCTTACTGAAAGAGAAGAAGTTTTCCAAGACTAGGAAGGAAAGGTATTATGGTAGAGGAGGCAACATACGTAAGAGCCCCAATGTGTGGGTGAACAGGACATATGCCTAGGAGAACTGGGGAATAACTGGAGTATAAACTATGACATGGGGAGTGCTGTACTGGGAACTGAAGCTGGAGAGGCAAACCAGGGTCAAATTAAGGGAATCTTTTGATGCAGTGGTTAAGAGTTATGGCTGTTAACCAAAAGGTCGGCAGTTCAAATTCACCAGCTGCTGTTTGGAAACTGTATGGGGCAGTTCTACTCTGTCCTATAGGGTCACTATGAATTGAAATCTACTTGACGGTAATGAGTTTGGTTTTTAACTTTAAAGTTAAGGAGTTTGGACTTCATCAACAAGACATGGAGAATCCATTGAAGGGATATAAACAGGGAAGGAGTACCACCGTATTTGTGTTTTGGAAAGACTTCTCTAGCAACATCAGGGAATATGGATTGGAGGGGTCAAGAGACAAGTTGAAAGCCTCTTGTAACCTGCTTTAAAAAAATGCTATTATACAGATCAGTGGTGCTCAGGTGTGAAGCTGCTTTTAAACTGCATAGAGAATATATTAAATATTACAGTGATAGCAGGCAGTAACACCTGCTGAGGTTTATACAAGGCGCCAGGCATTGTGATAACCACTTTCTATGTATTGTTTCTTTCACTTAACCTTTGTGTCTCAATTTTTTCATCTGTAAAATTAGAGAGTAAATAGTAATAACCTCACCAGGCTGTTGTGAGGATTAAATGGCTTAATACATTTAAAGGCTTCAAATGGTACCCATCCTAGATTAAACCTTTGGTAAAGGTTGCCTGTTGTCACAACAGTCCTGTGAGGTAGGACATCATTGCCCCATTTCAGAGATAGGGAAACTAAGGCTTGCAAGACCACTCAGGTTATAAATGGTAGCTTCAGGGTTTGGACCTAGGCAGTGTGGCTGTAGGCCCCAGACTCTTTACCGATACACTACCTGTGTTGTTGTTGTCACTGTCACAGTGACTTAGAAATAGATCAAGAGGCAAGTGCATGACCAAGCTAACTCTTATGGACACTCCCACTGCTGAGCAAGAGATGCCTGCAAAGAGCTGACTGCCATTCCCAGGTGTCAGGCTCCTCCCACTCCCTCAGAGTCTGCAAAGGGAAGGCAGGAGGTAAGAAGGAAGCAGGACATGGAGTTGCCAGCAGAGCTGAAGAGCCTTCCTCCTGCCTGGTCTTAGTGGTTTCCAGCTGGGCTTCTGGGTGATGGTGCTAGGTCTGCTTGATCTCAGTAGCTCCATGTAGGTTGCAGGACCATTGGGCCAGCCTAGAACCTAGGCAGGTATAAATCCTCTCCCCATTCCCAAGGCCAACAGGGATGACCTTCAAAGGCCATCTGCTTTTCTCACAGCTTCCCATCACCCTGGAGAGGGCCACATTCTGGGGGATTCCAGAGTCTTCTCCTAGGCTAGATGGAGTACTTGGAACCCTGGGAGCCAACAGAAATGTGGACGGGGAGCCTGGCTCCATGAATTTTTGATGGACTTCCACTGAAGACATTAGTGTGCCCTTGAAGGTGGATAATTGAAATTCAGATTTGGATATTCTATTACTTTGCAATATTCTTTATGAGGCTGCTTTGTGTTTCCCAGTGACTTGGTTGCAGCTTTAGTGACTCCATTATGGAGAAATATATCGATTTGTCAGAATGGTGTCAGGAGCACTGCTCTGATGAAAACTAATTTATCTTTCTCTGAGCAGCTTGTGTTTTTAATTTGTATTTGCCTCCTACAAAGCGTGGGGTGGGGAGGTGTGTGGGGAGGGCACCTCCCTGTCAGGACCCCGTTCACCACCACACACTGTAAATAAAGCTTGGGGTACAGCCCTGGCTATGGTTATATATTCTGTGCTGAGGAGATAAAATAACTCCTCAATTGCCTCCACTAGTGTTTATAACATTTGTGTTCACACCTCCCCTCCCTTGACACAGACACACATGGCCAAGTGTGACAAATGAGGACCATAATGCCTCCCTCAACCATGGGAGAATGGCTCTCTCTCTCCCTAGACAAGAAACAAGTTGATATTGAAGTGGCAAGTAGAACTAGGGAGTCTCCATTTGCATTCCAGTGAACTGCAGGGAACAACTTTTAATTGTGAGACTTTCCTGATGTTCACTGACTCAACCCTTCATTCCTTCTGGCAGCCTGCTGGTGTCTGGACGCCTGGCCCATACCCTTTCCTCCACGACGTCCTAGCTGTGTGTGCTGGGCAATTATTTAATCTCTCTGAGACTCAGCCTTCTTATTAATCACCTGAGGGTAATGATGCTTGACTGATAGCGTTGTTGGGAGGAGTGAATGAAACAAAACATGCAAAGCTCTTAGCTCATTGCCTGGCCCAGAGTAAGCACTCAAAATAATAATAATAATTATTAAAAGTTAATAATGTACACCAATGTTCATTGTGGTACTTTTCACAATAGCCAAAAAGTAGAAAAAAACAAAATGTCCATCAACAGATGAATGGATAAACAAAATGAAATGTGGTATATACATACAATGGGATGTTACTCAGCCATAAAGAGAAATGAAGTGCTGATGCATGCCACGAAATGGATGAACCTTGAAAACATGCTGAGCAAAATAAGTCAGGCACAAAGGACAAATACTGTATAATCGCACTTAGATGAACTAAGTAAATATATAGAAACCAAAGATTATTAATGGTTACCAGGAGTGGGAAGGAAGGGAAAAAGAGAAGTTTTTGCTTGGCGGGCATTGAGTTTATGTTAATGATGGTGGAAAACTTTGGAAAAGGATAGTGATAATGGCTGCACAACGTGAAGAATGTCATTGCATTGTAAATGTAGAAAATGTATTGGCAAAAGTTTTGGTGTGTATATTTTCACCACGATTAAAATTTGTTTTAAATAGCTAATGAATAAAATAACAATTATTTGTTGGGCGTCTGCTCTGTGACCAAGTATAATGCTGGCTTTGGTGTTACGAGTAACAGAGATGGCTCCTGCACTGAGGGAGCTCGGTCTAGAGGTGGAAATGTGCTGTGGCCAAGGTAACCCCTATGAAAGCGTGAGGGGAGGGGGAGATTCAGTGAAGGCTTCTGGAAGGAGGTGGTACCTGCGCTGAATTTTGAAGAAAGAGTCAAATTTGGTTACGGGAAGAAGGAGAGCGAGGTTGAAGGCAGGGAGAGCCGGAGTGATGTCCCCTAGATAAATGAAATCATTTGATGCTGTAATATTCCAGTGGGTTGGAACAAGGGATGCATGTGAACATAGGGATAGGAGATGGTTCCAGAGTGATTGTTGCAGCCCTTATCATGGAAGGTCTTGCGTGCTAAGCAAAAGAGCTTAGACTCCTTGTTCTGCATCCTGAAGACTCAGAGAAAGCACTGAACGGTTTAATCAAGGGGATGACGTGATCAGATGCATGTTTTAGAAAGACCCCTCCAGCAGCACTGTGAATGAAAAACTTTAGGAGGCTCAAACCTGTAAGCAGGAACACTTATTTGAAGCTTTTGTAAGAGTCCAGTTGAGAAGAGAAGAAATGCTAAACTAAGGGTGTGATGGTGGGAAGAAATCAGAGAAGGCAAGAGACAATAAGGAGGGGGCATTACTAGGACTGTAGAGAGGGAGGAGGCCAGGTCACTCTCAGATAGCTGGAAGGTTAGTGGGTCTCTTTACTGAGTTTGAAAATAAACAGGAAGGTGGACAGGTGTGAGAGATAGAAGGGAGAAGACCGAGAAGTTCAGTTTTGGATGTGCTGAGTTAACAGCACCCAAAGGACACCAAGTGGAACTGCCTAGTGGATAGTTGGATGATGCACACTCTTGTTATCCTTCCTCTTTCCCATAATTATTATTTGAGGAGCAGGAGTACACAGAAAATTCTGTGAGGCAGGGGTGAGGTTGCATCCTGTGCTGGGTGGATCTGGAGGAGAGAGAGAAACAGGTGTAATGACAGGTATTGATGTTGAGCATTAATTTGTCTATTCATCAGATTAGATATGCATTTCTAAGTGCTCACGCTGTGTGAGGCACCATAGGGGACATCAAGATAAAGGAGCCACAAACTCTGACCTCAGGGAGCTTAGAGTTTTCATGGAATTTGTGGCCAGACAGGAGCTTGCAGTACACAAATAGTTATAACACAGGGTAGAAAATATTGACCACTAGGAGGAGTGAACTGCTCAATTGCTGTTGGAATTTAGAGAGAGGAGACTTAATCTCTTCAGAGAGAGAGAGAGAAAGTGAGTGAGTAGGGAGGATGGAGAGGCCCATAGAGGAATTGACTTTTGAGCTGGGCTTTGAAGGTTGGATCATATTTGAGCATGCAGAGATGGGGCCAAGAAGGCTGGTTTTACAGACACACCAAAGAAAAGATAAGGAAAGAAATTATCTAAGCATTATCCTAGGACCATAATATATTTTGCAGAAGAAAGGCCTGGCCATCTACTTCTGTAAGATACAGCCATTGAAAGCCCTACGGAGCGCAGTTCTACTCTGATGCACTTGAGGTTGCCATGGGTCAGAATCAACTTGAAGACGGTGGGTTTTGTTTGGTTTATAATACGTTTAAGAAGTAAGCATAGAAGTCAAACTGCATATATTTTGGTAAAAAAAAAATCAGGTCAACAAAGCAGTGTTTTTATTTATGTCATCTCACTTGATACAATAATGTTATATAGAAGAGATCTTATTATTCTTATTTTCAAGTGAGAAAAGAGGGGCTCAGGAGAGTTACATAGCATGCCAAGCTCACACAGTTATTACATGGCGGAGCTGGTACTCAAAGCAATGTCTTTTGCCTCCAAAGTCGATGATCCTTCCACTGTGTTTCCTTTATCCCTCTTTTCCCTCTCTTCAACCCCCTGATTCAAACTTGCTTCCTTAGTAAAACTACCCCAGAAAGAATTCTGTAGGGCTGACCATGGGACCAAGATAAGGGAAGAGGATGTAGGCAGCTTGTAGGAGGTACCTTTTTCTGGTTCCAAGATAAGCATCTCTCCTGCTGTACCTCCTCTGGCCCCAACATGAAGACTGTGGAATGCACAAGAAAAAATTCTACTATAGTCCCCTGATTGCTCATGGGAGATCACTAGCTTTCAGCACAGTGGACACAGCCGGGGCAGGACTGGTCCCTGTCTATGCTCAAGGACACTTCAGCTACTCTGTAATTTTAAGCTTGAACAGCAGAGCCATAGAGCTCCCATCCTCTGAATGAAAGCCAGACAGACTGGGCATCTCACAACAGAAAACCCAGGATTCATAGAAATAAGGACATGGTCACCTCCCGCATTATGGGAGAAGTTGGCTCAGCTCTCTGGAACCCTGTGCCCAAGAGGCTTCATGCTCCAGGTCAAATAATCTTGCTCTGTTTACTGACCCTGACCAGCCTTCTCTCTAGGATGGGGGATCTGGTTGGAGATCATGGCCAATCATCAAAAATCCATCCCACTTCTGGGAAAGCTGCCAGATGAACATCCTGCTGACAGTGGCCAGGAGCATTGTCTTTATGTCTAAAGGGCAGTGCATTATGACTGCATTGCATCAACCTTAATGAGATATTCTGGAAGAAGCCTAGGTGTAGGGAATTGTAGAGAACTGGTCTTTGCTCAGTAGTTACACACACACACACACACACACACACACACACACACACACACACACACACACAAAATAGAGAAAAGTATACCACTAACAACAACAATGTTCTTTTGTGAGTACTTACTATGTGCCTAACACTGCTGGCAGCCTCTTATATACATGAACTCATTTAATCCCATGGTAACCCTATGGATACTATTAGTATACCCATTTTAGAGATAAGAAACTGAGGCTTAAAGAGATCACATCACCTGCCTAAGGTTATGCAGTCTGTTAGTGGCAGGAGAAGATTTGAACTCGGGGCTGCCTGGTTCCAGAGTATGTGTTCTTAATCACTACATTACTGTGCTTACTCTCCAGGACACCCGAAAGAACCCATGGAGCCCCAGCCTGCCACCAAAGGGAGAGCCCTGAAGCCTCAGGGAACCCACCAAGGTCCTGGCCAAGAGGTTGTGCCAGACAATGTCATTCAAGGGCACTGTGGAGCTAATTTCCATTCTGAGGCCCAGGCAGAGTAATGTCCTTGAAGCTGATCAGATATGTGCCCCTTGATATTATTTATCTAACCTCTCCCGGAACCTGCTCCTCCCCTGTGTTCTCAGTCTTGGTTAATGATGACATTATCCAGTCAGTCTCCGGAACCAAAAACCTCAGAGGCATCCTCAACTCTTCCCTCCTCTTTAGGGCCCCTCCTCCTTACAATCCATCACCAGTCCTGACAATTCTATCTCAGAAGCATATCTTGAATCCAGCCTTTCTACTTTCTACCCTCACGGCTACTGTCTGAGTCCAGGGTCATTTTTCTGATTGATTACAGTAACTTCTCTTTAGTTAAAGCTCCTTAACTAAAGTCTTTCCAAATCTGGGTCCAGCTTTCTTAGGTAACCTCTCCTTCCATCACACCCCACTTGCCTCATGCTCCAGGTACTCTTGTTTCCTGAAGACGATGTGCCCGTCCATGACTCTCAGTCTTCCACATGCTGTTCTCTCTGCTACAAAGGTCCTTCTCCCATTTAAACACTGGGAAGACTCTTATTCATCTGTCAAGGCCCCAACCATGTCCCACTTCCTTTGTGAGTTACCTCTCTGCATCCCTATGCCCCTGGTCACTGCTCCGGCTGCACTCACTTATACGTCAGGCTAACACCAACTGGGCTCTTCTAGAGTTTGTCTGTTTACAGCTCTGTCTTCCACCAGAGAGAGAACCTTATTCATCTTTCTATCTTCTGCCCCTACCCTGGTGCTTAGCCCATAAACAAACAAACAAGCAAACAAAAAACCTGTTGCCGTTGAGTCGATTCTGACTCATAGGGACCCTATAGGACAGAGTACAACTGCCCCACAGGGTTTCCAAGGAGCGGCTGGTGGATTCGAACTGCCGGCCTTTTGGTTAGCAGCTGAGCTCTCAACCACTGAGCCGCCAGGCTTCTAGCCCATAATATATGTTAAATGAAGGATTATTGAACCAATGGATGAAAAACCCTGACATACTGATGACTCGAAGAATTAATCTGGAGGACCCAACAGAGTTTGACAAAGTGTCCTGTGTGTGTACATATACTCCATATACACAAACTCACGCTACATATTTCTAGATGCATGTTCTCTGCCTAGAAATGTAGCATGCACATGCACGTAGACGCCCGCACACACACATGCTCACACTGAACATACTTATTCCCATGGACACATTTGACCCCAATGGCTGGTTCACATTGCATACACTTGACAAAACACATATATATGTACCTGCACACACACCGTTGCAAAGGCATAGAATCCTTTGACATTGACTTAGCAAATCAGGAATCCTGGTTACTGCCTAGAGATCCATGTCTCTGACAGAATCATGCCATGAAAAATACCACTCCAGGTCAGGCATGATAACAACAATCATGAGCTTGTGGACAGCATCTTTTAAGGTTTGCCCCTCAGGAGAAAGCAGGTGGTATAAGGAGAGGAAGAGGGGATAGCAGCTATTTCAGAGCCTTCATGAAAGCTTCTTGGTAAGAAATAAAATAAAATGCCACCACCAGCATCACCACCACCCCCTGACTACAGCGTAAGATTTCTTTAACACCTTAGCAGGCGAACTCCCCCACAGGAGGAATCACACTGCCTTACTGGCCCACACTGAGGTGTAAATTGCTGATATAATGTCTCTGCCAAAAGCACGGGACCAGGCAACGTTTTGTTCTATTATACATAAGTCACTACGTTGGAGCTGACTCAATGACACCTAACAACAGCTAACGAGGGTGCAGAGTCCTCATATTGGGGAGTATAAAACCAACACTGAGTCCCTGGCACTGTGCTAGGTCCTATCTGTTACCATTTGTGGAGGGAGACATCATCGTTCCCATTTTGCAGATGGAAAAATAGAGGCTTTGAGAGAGAAAGGCGCTTGTGTGGTATTACACAGCTTGGTGAAAACAAGGATTCACACCCAGGTCAATGTAACTCTAAAATTACCCTATTTTCTACCTCATCTGCCAGATCATGGAGGAGGAAGTGGCCCAGGAAAGGGTGCCTCAGGGCCTCAAAGCCAAACAGCTTTCTTTGTGGCTTTGCCAAGGGTTGTTTATACTCTCAACTCTATCTCAGCATGGATTTGTGAAACCCTGGTAGGAGATTGGTTAAGAGCTATGGCTGCTAACCAAAAGGTTGGCAGTTCCAATCAACCAGGTGCTCCTTGGAAACCCTATGTGGCAGTTCTACTCTGTCATATACGGTCGCTATGAGTTGAAATCAACTTGATGGTAACGGGTTTGGTTTTTTTTTTTGGTTTGCATGCTGCTCTACTTCTGAAAACAGATATGCTTTCTCTTTCTTCCTGCCTTTCCCTAGGTTTGCTCTCTAGTTCTAGGACTTCGAAATCCATATGGAGTGAATCCCATCAGTCTTCTCCCCCATTATCTTCTGCCAAAATTGTTCTATGTACTTGGAACATATTTTCATGCATATATTTGTGTGTGCTATTTGAGCTATATTAATAAAAGCCTAGACAGCTGAATAGGAAGTGTTTTGGTCCAAGCTGCACCTGAAATGTGATGTTCACCTTTTTAAATTCTAGGTGCTGTATTCTGCAAGCATATTGTTCAGAACATAGAAGCCAGGATCAGACAGGGTCTGGGAAGAAAGCCATATGAGGAATTTTTGAAGAAATCAGAGCTGTTTAACCTGATGTGGCCTGCAAATACTTGAGCAGCTTCAAAAGACTAGAAGTTAAGGAGAGTGAGATTTCTAACAAACGGATTAATAAATGAATTAAAAACCGTTTGAGTCATCAACTAATGATTTTTGTGTTAGTTTCCTAAGGCTGCCAATACAAAGTACCACAGACTGGGTGGTTTGTAAGAACAGAACTTTATTGTCTCACAGTTCTGTAGGCTAGAAGCCCAAATCAACATGTCTGATAGGCCTTGCTGTCTTCTAAGTCTCTGAGGGAAGATCCTTTTTGTCTCTCCCAACTTCTAAGAGCCCCAGGCATTCTTAGATTTGTAAATACATCTCTACATGACCATCCTTCCTCTGTCTGTCTCTCTTCTCTTTTGTAAGGACGTCACTCAGATTGGTTTAGGACCCACCCACCTCCAGGGTGACGAAAACAGTTGCCATCGAGTTGATTCTAACTCATGGTGATCCCAGGTGTGTCAGGCAGAACTGTGCTCCATAGTTTTCAATTCCTGATTTTTTGGAGGTAGATTACCAGGGCTTTCTTCCAAGTTGCCTCTGGGTAGGCTTGAACCTCCAACCTTTCAGTTAGCAGCCAAGTGCATTAACCATTTGTACCCTCAGGAACTCCACTCCAGTATGACCTCATTTTAACTTTAACTGATAACATTTTCAAAAACCCTGTTTACAAACAAGGTCATGTTCAGAGGTACCAGGGGTTAAAGCTCCAACATATCTTTTTGTGGGACACAATATGATCCATAACAGCCTTCATATATTTATCATCTATTGAGACCCACTGTTCTCGACACGCAGTTCTGGAGCCTGTATAAAATGGTTTCTTTGGGTGGCAGGAAGCTTCCACTCACAGGAAGAGCGCAAGCAGAGATTGAACAGCTATTTGTCACAAGCAATAAATATTAAGGGGATTCCAGCACTAAATGGATGACTTCCAGCCTACTGCCATTCGAATTTCCAAAGCTACCTCCAGATGGGTATAGTCATCTCTTTTGTACCATGCAAATTACCTAATCTAGGACACTGCACACTCTAATTATTGGGTGATCGGTTGGCAAATACAACATATGACTGTGCTATCCACAAGCGGCATAGCCAGGGCACGTAATGGGGTGACCAAGCTAGTAATTGCTCTCATGCCCCAAGAACTAAAGGAGAAGAGGGCTGAAACCAAAGCGGAATGAATTTGGCTTGAATTAATGTACTGGCCCGCAAGGGGAATGGTCACTGAAACAAGCAACAGAGGGAAAGTTGCTTCTCTGTCACAATGGTTCCTTGAACTCGTTCAGGTGCCCAATTCTGTAAGACAGGATTCCGTGTGCACTGTGCTCGTTAGACATGACCATAGGCTATAAAATTAGAGTTGGATAGAATTCTTCTCATTGCCCTGTTAACTGATTGACTTTACGGTCTTAACCGATTGCCCTGCTTCCTAACATTATGTCCTTCTCCTCTGGCCCACAGCTTTCAGGCTTCCCAGCAGTTCTCCCAGGAGCTTTGGGAATGGCGTTGACTGTGTCTGTGCTGCCATTCTTTGGATCAGAGGCTGAACCTGTGACCCATTTCTCCAGATTGTGGTCTCCTGGTTCTTATTCCATCCAACCTTCATTGTGCTCAACACAGAAAAAATGTTCTGGGGAAGAGAATGAGGCCTAGGTGTTAGGCACTGGGCTGGCTGTGGTACACACCTGACTTAACGTTTTAGCACCCCAAAACCTTTTTTGCAGGTGAAGACCTAAGAAGTTAGGAAAATTGCCAAAGACATATAGCAAGCAAGTGACAGAGTCAAGTTCAATTCAGGATTTCTTTTTTTTAAACTCTAAATCCTAGGCTCATCCTAATTCCTGGGAAGAAGGGACATCCCTGTGCAGCAGCCTCTCTTCCTGCCCTCGCAGCTCTCCCCAGGAATTCCCTATCGAGAGTTAGAGCAGGACAAAACACACTCTCATCCCAGTTGGTGAATGCCAGGTGTGCCTCCCTTTGCTGTGAGCCAAGAGCTGGTCTCAGAAACTGCTTCAAGTGCAGCCATTTAAAGTGCTGTTCCCGATCCTGGCACTGGGTTTGTCTCATTCAACTTGGTGCAGGCAAAAAGGAGCAGACAGCTTCGACAACTGCACTGCCAGTATTCTTGATCTGAGAGTGTCTGCCCAAGGAAATGGTGCGTTCTGAGGAGCCTTATGAGTAAGCATTGCATCGAATGAGAAATTCCATCTTCTGATGATCTTTCTTGTCTCCCCAGAGGTCATGGTTCCTAGACTGTAGTAAGGGCTCAGCAAAGAGATGATGGATAATTAAATGCGTGGCACCTCCTCATTAGACGTCGGGTGGCTCCAATTCCTCATCTTTAAAATGATAGGGATAATAATATCTTCCTAGCAGGTGGTGAGTACCAAATAGGCAAGATCATTTTATTCTTATGTGAGGGATACTTATATCTTTGATAATATTGTTTTCTCTCCACTCCACTCCTTTCCACTTCATCCCCCCCCTCTTTGGGCCTTGGCTGGAAGCAGGAAGCTCCTGTCCGTGGTCTCCAGCCACTGTTCACTCAGGGCCTGTTGCTCAGCGCCCAGTAAGTATTCAGCAGCCACGATGCTGTGGATCAGGGCACCATGTATCATTAGTAACCCATCAGGGTTTGCTTAGCCCCTGGGGAAGTTTCTTTCATTTCTGGTGTCTCCCTCTCTCCCATTTCCCAATCTACTTGACCCTACATTTGATTTGGGAAGTAGGAACAAGACTGAGAGCAGCCTGAACTTAGAGAGCACAGCTGCGCAGCCATAAGACGTGCAGAAACGTTAATAGCCCCCATAGATATCCTGGCGAGTGTCTTCTGTAGCTCTTAGCAATATTGAAGCTGGGGGACTCATCCCACGACATTCCCACAGACAACAGCTTACAATGTCTTATGGAGGGAGCAGTGGCATCATTTAGGGTTGGTGTTACCCAGTGCGGTTACTCGTGGTGTCACCCGCACCCCCCCCCCATACTAATTACCACAATATTGTAGCCAGAACACCAGAAAATTTGACAAAATCAATGACTGTAAAAACACCGGCAGCAACGAAAACAACAGTGGGTGCAGACGAAACCAAGTGATTCAAAGCGTCATTATAGTTGGGTAATAATGACAGCTCTGATGGGGCACATTAGAAGGCTCAAATGAACTTAGCATAGAGTTTTAGCCTTGTAGGCATACTGATACATGTAAACTGGGTTTATGAAAAAATTTTTGTTGTTATGATTAACTACAGGGCTATTTTTATAAAAGATAATAATTTTCTGTTGAAACACTACACAAAAATTTATTTCGGTGTCATCCTCTCTGACAGTGCTACGTAGTGCCGTCGGCACCGTCCACAACCCTCTAGTGACGCCACTGGGAGTAAGGACATTCATTCTCAGAGGCTTTAGGGAACGTAGCTGCCCAGCCTGTAACCAGGTCTTATCTTGTAAATGCCCTAAGGACCAGGGAAGGGCTGGTTTCACATGCTGGCTTCCTTGCCGAGCCCAGGGATTCATCTTTAATGCATTCAGTGTTGGTGAAGCTTCCTGTCTGGGGCTGGTTGGTTTGAGCTAAGGACACTGGTAAGGAGTGAATTCCCCTGATTTAACCTCCTCGCCTGGCTGTCCTTTGAGCATGCGCATGTGTGCATCCTGAAATGTTGCTTCCTGTTCTGCCTTGTCTTGCATCTGAACACCTACAGAAAAGTTTGGAGGCTGTGGAAACCTGAAAAAGACCATCATTTAAAACTTAGTTGTTGTTATTGTTAACCACTCTATCACAAAATGATGTGTCATGTGGTGGTCTCAGTATCTGCACACATTTTATCTTATTTAACTTGCACTAGAAGTCCTTGGGTAGTGCAAATGGTTAAGCATTCGACTACTAGCTGGAAGGCTGGTGGTTTGAACCCAGCCAGAGGCACCTGGCGATCTGCTTCTGAAAGGTCACAGCCTTGAAAACCCAGTGGAGCACTATTCTCCTCTGACACACATGGAATCACTGTGAGTTGGGATCGACTTGACCACAACAACAACACCATGACCCTGTAATGTTAATATCACCATTTTAAAAATGGAAAAGACTGAGGTTCAGAGATTATACATAAATGGCCCAGTTTCACAAATTCACGATGTCAGAGTGGCAGGATTCAATTCCTGGTCTTCTCCATTCTGAACATATTATTCTTCCTACCAAAACTAGTACCTCTCTTCAAATACAGCTTCATAATGAATATTTTTGGGAAAATCGCCTTTAGTTACTATTACCTTAAAAAGGGTCTTCTATTCCTTAAGTTCCCCATGGGCACTTTTTCATATGGATATGCCTTTTAATATAGTTATTATTATTACATAGAAATACTTTGTATTCTGTTCCCTTGACTTAATGTTATATGATATGCTTTCCTCACTATTACTAAATAGTCTTTAAAACTATCCTTTATAAGATGGCAAAATAATCTACTGGGTTAACTTTCCACAATTTACTGAAACATTCCTCTATGATGAGCCACTTTATTTTTTCTTACTTTTTACTGTTATGAGTAATGCTGAAAATGTTCATGCATAGAACTCCTTCTTCTGAGGAAGTGTTCTGTAAGGCAAGAATTAAGGGGTTGGAATCAGATAGACTGGGTTTGAATGCAGGTTCACCCTCAGAGTAATAATGCACCATCAGATAAGTCACCTGGCCATTGTTGCAACATCCTCACCTATAACATGGGAGTAAGAATATGTGTCAGAGGCTTGATATGCAGGCTTAGTAACAGAAGGACTATGAACCTGACTAGCTCATGATAAGTAAGTAATAACTTTTAGCCTTACTGCCCTCTTTGAAAAATCTCCGAAGTACAGTGTCAGAGTGCATATGCTTTTGTGAGTTTTGATACCTACTGCAAAATTTCTTTTCAAAAGGACTAGAACAACTTATGCTGTCACCAGCAATGTATGAAAGTACTATTTTACTACAAGCTCACAAGCAATGTGTTTTATTATTTTGGTGCCAATGCCTTTGAAGGGGCAAGAGGATAGGAATAAAAATCAGCCCCATGCTCTTTACTTGTGAGGATGCCGGACTCTGTGGTCACAAAGCCTTTGAAGGGCAGAGACTGATTAGTGGCCACCAAAGCTTATACGTAAGCCCTATCTGACAAATCAAATCCCTTTGAACCAAGTGACAGGTGGGGTATCAAGAATCTGTTCTTGACAGGGAACATTATCCAACCTGAGCATGGGTGCCTGGTAGACATTGCAAAACCCTTCTTAACTCATGATTTTTTTAAAGGAAGACTTGTCATCTGATAAGGAGGCTTAACAAGATCCTCTCCCAAATTGGATTTGACATATGCCTGGCACTTGGGCAGCTAAGCCCTCCCTCCCCAGCCAGCTCTCTGCAGCTACAGCCCAGGGCGGCAGAGCTTTGCCCTGCCTGCTGCTGACACAGCCGCTAATCCCAAGCTAATAAGCAGTCCTGAGCCAGAGGCAGCAGTGAGGCTGGGGGAGAGGCCAGGGGGCTGGGGGGCAATGAATGCTGCTGACATCACGGGCTAGGGGGAGCTGTGGTTTCCTAGGGCATCCAGAGAATGCACTTTTTCCAGAGTTGTTCCTGGGTGTGAATTGGGCCATTGCCCTGCATCCTGTCTTAAGCTGGGCAGTGTCTCAGAGAAGTTGCTAGAGAGTGAGGAGGGGGCTGGGCCACTGCTGCTTAGGCAGGCTTGATGCCCATGTCCATTTCATCTGTCAATAAACCTACACCATGATATAAGCAAGACTGGGGGACTGTCTTCTCAGGATGGCTCTTCAAGGTTGTTCTTGATTTTCATTCATTTTAATTGATTTTACCCAGGAAAAAATTGGAGGCAAGGGATATTTGGGAGGGTGATTTGTTTTGGATGTTCTATTTATCCAGGTATGGCTCCAAATACGTCAAGTCAAAATGTAAATTTTTAAATACTAACCCCTCACCCATCCCAAACACACACACACACACACACACAAATTGATAAATCTGCTTAGTCATAAAGTCTATCAAGTTTCAGGATAGATATGTAAATGGGTAGATGGGTGGATGGATAGATACAGACAGACAGAGAAAAATTATTTTCAGTGTTAGAATACCTGGATTCATGTCCAATCCATAACGTTGTGACCTTCAGCAAGTCATTTAATGCATCTGAGTTTTCATTTCTCAACTTTAAAAAATGAGAGTGAAGTATACGAATGGGCAAGTCTCCAAGAATAAGTCTTGATGACCAATGTGTACGTGAAAAGATACAGGTTTATACAAGAGTAAGATTCAATTTAAAACCTATCAGATAACAAATGTGGTGTGCATGCATGTGTGTGCATGTGTGTAACATTGTCACATGTTTGAAAAGGTGTTGCTCAACAGGAACTCTCATCCACGGTGGATGAGTGAATAGCTATAGACAGATGATTCTTATATACTAACATCCAGAATTTTTATACTTAAATATGCCCAGATCATATGTGCACATAAGGAAACATGCACAGGAATGTATTTGTTGGCATTGTTTGTATATATGAAACATTGTAACAACCATATGCCAATCAACAGAAGACTGTGAAAATAGACTTTGGTATATTCCTACAATTGTATATTATAGAGCAGTAAAAATGAATGAATTGGAACACATACATTGTCAACGTGGGTAATCCTCAAAAACACAAAATTGAAAAGAAAACAAAAGAGCAAGATGCAGAGACTGTCAGAAAGGATAAAACGATAATTCCCAACTAAATGTTGCCCACAAGAAACCCAGTTTAAATAGATTGATGCAATAGGTTGAAAAGAAGAAAAACAGATTGAAAGTAAAAAGGATGGGAAAATACGTTCCATGCAAACACTAACCATAAGCAAGCTATAGGAGCTATAATAACATTAGACAAAATAGATTTAAAGACAAGGAGTATTAAGAGATAAAGAAGAACAGGAGACTTCCGGCAAAATGGCGCTCTAGTCAGAAGCACCACACCGTCCCTCCACAGCAAAGATCCAAAAAACTAAGCCGAACAGAGAAAACAATAATCCTGAAACCCTAAAACATCAAATGAAGTGATAAAGAAATCAGCCAAGCACCAAATGGAGTGAGAAATCTGACAGAGAACAGAGAGCGAGGAGAGATTCATGCAGAGGTCCCCATCAGCTAACGCAGCATGGATCTGCCATCTTGGACTCCTATCGGAGACCAGCAAACGGGGTACGAGAAAGCAGCTTCACGGAGCTTCCAGCGGGAGACAAAACAACCGGTAATTTGCATTATATGCTTTCCCACCCCCCACCCTTCTTCACCCCCACTCGGCCTCCTCTGCTTCCCGCAGCCACAGTCTCTTGTCCGGAAACACTGGCTGCTTGGATTCCACACACCCGAGTGGGCCAGCTATCTGAGTGCCATTTGTTGGCTGCTGGTGTTGCTTTTTTCAGCTTCTTTTGATTTCTTCCTTACCTCTCACCACCTGCCTCTCCTTTCGCTCAAATACCTGGCTCCATGCACCTACTTTGCTTCTTCCTGAAGGGCTGCAGAGCTCTGGTAATTTGTGATATACGCTTTCCCACTCCCTACCCTTCTTCACCCACACTGGGCCCCCTCTGCTTCCCGTGGACACAGTCTCTCATCTGAGAAACACCGGCTGCTTGGATTCCACCAGCCCGTACTAGCTGCCTCTCTGAGTGCCATTTGTTGGCTGCTTGTGTTGCTTTTTTTCCTGCTTCTTTTGATTTCTTCCTTACATCTCACCACCTCCCCCACCTTTCACTCAAATACCTGGCTCTGTGCGCCATCTTTGCTTCTTCCTGAGGGGCTGTGGAGCTCCGTTCGACTGTGGAGCTGCTTCCCAGCCTGTGCTGCCGCGCAGGTGGGATCCTAGGGCTTTTGGTCATTTGTTTGTTTTGAATTGTTTGTTTGTTTTCTTTTCCTTTTCTTGAGTTGGGAGCCCTTTCTGGCCAAGCAGTGCTGTGTGGCAAGGAGACTACCCCCTCGGTTTGCACAGACGTGCAGAGGGATCCCTGAGAGCATTTCTTTTTTTTTTGTTTTTTTTTTTTCTTTATCTTTTTTGGGGGCTTTTCTTTTTTTCTTTTTTTTTTAATTAGTTTTCTTTTCTTTTCCCTCTTTTTCCCTTTTTGTCTTTTTTCATTACTCAGTTTCTCATCTGTCTATATCTTCCTTCTCTTTCTGTTCCCTGAATACCTAGCATTGTATACCTCTACGCCTTCTAGCCAGGCTGTACTGCAACACCTGAGAGCAACTTCCCAAGACCTCATAACTGCACCAGTGGGATCCCTGGGAACATTGCAGTTCTTTAACCTTTCTGATTTTTATTTATCCATTCTTTTCTTCCTCTTCCCCTTTCTGTTTTTCTCCATTTCATAGTCTCTCATCTCTCCACTCCAATGGCAAGCTCCCCTAGTATTCTTTTTTGCTTGTTTGTATGTTTTTGGCCCCTGTTCCTCTCTCCTCTCTCCCATATCCATCTTAGCTCCACACATAACAATCTCCCTGCTACATCCTGCCTACCTGCACCGTGCGCTTAACATCACACCACCAAGCAGCACAGGCCTGGTCTACTGCAACCAGCCCTGGACTGATTACGACCCTGCCCTGGTGGCTGTAGTAAGTGCCACAAACAACCCGTCCCAGTAACTCCTCTTTAGCTAGACCTGCCCTGCCCTACCATATCTGAGTGACTGACCTTGCCAATTGGAGAAGGAGGCGAAAAGTATTGTGCCGACAGACGAGCAAACAACGAAGAATGTACAGTCCACCTGTTCAGACATAGTAAAATTAAAAAAAAAAAGGGACGAAACAAACAAATCTACAGTCAATAAATGAGAAAAATAACTACTGAATGCCCTGAAGACAGCTGACAATATCAAAACATTTACAAAAACAGGACAGGATGGTTCCAGTAGGCATCCAAAATAAAACACCAGATAACTTTCCAGTGGAAGAAAATGCACTAGAACTACCTGATAGGGAATTCAAATCTCTAATACTCAGAATTCTCCAAGAACTGAGGCAAAAAGCTGACAAACATGAGGAAAAAATAGACAAATTCATGGAAAATACGGACAAAAAATTGGAAGAATTCAGGAAAATAATGCAGGAACAAAATACCAAAATAAATTCACAACTAGAAATTATACAAAGACAACAATTAGAAATCCAGAAGATAAACAACAAGATTTCATAAATGGACGGTGTCACAGAAGGGCTGAGAAGCAGATTTGAAATGGTGGAAGATAGGATCAGTGGAATTGAAGACAAACATTTGGATAGAACTCTGTTTCAGGAAAACTCAGAAAAAAGAACAAAGAAAAATGAAGAGACCCTAAGAGTTATGTGGGATACAATCAAAAGCAAAAATTTGAGAGTGATTGGAATTCCAGAACAGGGGGAGAAAACAGAAAACATAAAGAGGATCATTGAACAACTGCTGACAGAAAACTTCCCCAGTATCATGAAAGATGAAAAGCTGGCCATCCAAGAAGCTCAACGAACCCCATATAGGAGAGACCCCAAAAGAAAATCACCAAGGCATATCATAATCACACTCACAAAAACCAAAGACAAAGAATCGGGAGAGCAGCTTGTGAAAAACAAGAAGTCACATACAGAGGGGAAACAATAAGACTAAGCTCAGATTATTTGGCAGAAACCATGCAGGCAAGAAGACAATGGGATGACATATATAAAATCTTGAACGAAAAGAATTGCCAGCCAAGAATAATATATCCTGCCAAACTCTTGTTCAGATTTGATGGTGAAATTAGGTCATTTCCAGATAAACAGAAATTAAGGGAATATGTAAAAGTCAAACCAAACTTACAAGAAATATTAAAGGGAGTTCTTCGATCTGAAGACAGATAACTTCAGCTCACAAGCAGAACCTAGGATGCAGGATCGTAACAGCCAGATACCAATCTAGGAAATGAACTCTCGAGGACTATCCAAAACCAAAAGAAATATAACAGGGAATCAGAGCAGTTAATCAGTAAATGACAACAACATCAAAACAATAAAAGAGGGAATAAACGGCATAGGTATAGAACCTTCTAATGGAGAAGAAGGCAAGTTGATACCAAGTAATGGTAGACTGCTTCAAACTTAGAAAGATAAGGGTAAAATTCATGGTAACCACAAAGAAAGTTAGCAAGCATACTCATTAAAAAAAGAGGAAAAACATAAAGTCTCAGCAAAAACAAAACCTACAAAAACAAAAGACATGAAAAAAAATCCACTAACAAAAGTAACTTAGCACAAGAGAGTAAGAAGAACAAAGAAAACGTCAGCACCACAAAAAAAAGCACTACAAAATGACAGGAACAAACACACATCTATCAATAATTACACTGAATGTGAATGGACTCAATGTGCCCATAAAGAGACAGAGGGTGACAGAGTGGATGAGAAAACAGGATCCGTCAATATGCTGTCTACAAGAGACACACCTTAGAAACAAAGATGTGAATTTATTAAAAGTCAAAGGTTGGAAAAAAATATATCAAGCTAACAACTACCAAAAAAGAGCAGGAGTGGCAATTCTAATCTCAGATAAAATAGACTTTAAAATGAAATCTACCATAAAAGACAAAGAAGGACACTATATAATGATTAAGGGGACGATCCATCATGAAGATGTAACCATAATAAACATCTACGCACCCAGTGACAGGGCTCCAAAATACATAAAACAAACTCTAACAACACTGAAAACAGAGAAATTGACAGTTCCACAGTAACAGGAGACTTCAACACGCCACTCTCAGTAAAGGACAGAACAACTAAGAAGAAACTCAGCAAAGATACAGAAGACCTAAAGGGCACAATCACCAAACTTGACCTCATAGACATATATAGAACACTCCATCCAACCGCTGCAAAGTACACATTCTTTTCCAATGAACATGGAACATTCTCCAGAATAGACCACATCTTAGGCCACAGAGCAATCCTCAACAAGATCCAAAATGTTGAGATAATTCACAGTATCTTCTCTGACCACAATGCCATCAAGGTAGAAATTAACAATAGAAAGAGCAAGGAAAAAAAATCAATTACATGGAAACTGAATAATACCCTGCTTACACATCAGTGGCTAATAGAAGAAATCAGGGATGGAATCAAAAAATTCCCAGAATCAAATGAGAATGAAAACACATCATACCAAAACCTTTGGGACACAGCAAAGGCAGTCCTCAGAGGACAATTTATAGCAATAGATGCACACATCAAAAAAGAAGAAAGAGACAAAATCAAAACAATAACTACAGAAATCAAATAGTAAGAGAACAGCAAAAAAAGCCCACAACCACCAGAAGAAAGGAAATAGTAAAGATGACAGCAGAAATAAATGAAATAGAGAAGAGAAAAACAATAGAAAGAATCAACAAAACCAAAAGTTGGTTCTTTGAAAGAATCAACAAAATTGACAAACCACTGGCCAGACTGACAAAAAAAAAAAACAGGAGAGGACAGAAATAACCCAAATAAGAAATGAAATGGGGGACATTACAACAGACCCAACTGAAATAAAAAGGATTATAACAGAATATTATGAAAAACTATACTCCAACAAACTTGAAAACCTAGAGGAAATAGATAAATTTCTAGAAACACATGGCCTACCCAAACTACAACAAAGTGATGTTGAAAATCTGAACAGACCCATAACAAGAGAAGAGATTGAAAAGGGAATAAAAAAAACTCCCAACCAATAAAAGGCCTGGCCCAGATGGCTACACTGGAGAATTCTACAAAACATTTACAGAAGAGCTTGGACCAGTACTACTCAAGCTATTTCATAGCACAGAAGAGGAAGCAACACTTCCAAATTCATTCTATGAAGCCAGCATAACGCTGATACCAAAACCAGGCAAAGATGTCACAAAAAAAGAAAATTACAGACCAATATCTCTCAGGAATATAGATGCAAAAATTCTGAACAAAATTCTAGCCCATAGAATTCAGCATCATATCAAAAAAATAATACACCACGACCAAGTAGGATTCATACCAGGTATGCAAGGATGGTTCAACATCAGAAAATCCATCAACGTAATCCACCACATAAACAAAAGGAAAGAAAAGAATCACATGATCATCTCAATTGACACAGAAAAGGCATTTGACAAAGTCCAACACCCATTCCTGATAAAAACTCTCAATAAAATGAGTATAGAAGGGAAATTTCTCAACATAATAAAGGGCATCTGTGCAAAACCAATGGCCAACATCATTCTTAATGGAGAGAGGCTGAAAACATTCCCCTTGAAAACAGGAACAAGACAAGGATGCCCTTTAGTACCACTCCTATTTAACATTGTGCTGGAAGTTCTAGCTAGAGCAATAAGGCAAGAAAAATCAAGGGCATCCAAACTGGTAATGAAGAAGTTAAACTGTCCCTGTTGCAGATGATATGATACTATACACAGAAAACCCTAAAGACTCCACAAGAAATCTACTGGAACTAATAGAAAGATTCAGCAGAGTAGCAGGATACAAGATAAACATTCAATAATCAGTTGGATTCCTATATGCCAATAAGGAGAACGATGAAAAGGAAATCAGGAAAACAATACCATTTTCAATAGCCCCTTAAAAGATAAAATACTTAGAAATAAATCTGACCAGGGATGTAAAAGACCTATACAAAGAAAACTACAAAACACTACTGCATGAAACCCAAAGGGATCTATGTAAATGGAAAAACATACCATGCTCATGGATAAGCAGACTCAACATTGTGAAAATGGCAATTCTACCCAAAGCAATTTACAAATACAATGCAATCCTGATCCAAATACCAACAACATTCTTCAAAGAGATGGAAAAGCTAATCATTCACTTTATATGGAAAGGGAAGAAGCCCCGAATAAGTAAAGCACTACTGGAAAAGAAGAAGAAAGTTGGAGGACTCACACTACCTGACTTCAGAACCTACTATACAGCTACAGTGGTCACAACAGCCTGGTACTGGTACAACGACAGATACATTGACCAATGGAACAGAATTGAGAACCCAGATGTAAATCGATCCACCTACGGTCACCTGATCTTCGACAAGGGCCCAAAGTCCATCAAATGGGGAAAAGACAGTCTTTTTAACAAATGGTGCTGGCAAAACTGGATATCCACCTGCAAAAAAATGAAGCAGGACCCATACCTCACGCCGCATACAAAAACTACTTCAAAATGGATCAAAGACCTGAATATAAAGCCTAAAACTGTAAAGTTCATAGAAGAAAAAATAGGACCAAAACTATAGGCCTTACTACACGGCATTAACAGGATGCAAACCATAACCATCAATGCACCAACCCCAACAGATAAGCTAGATAACTGGGATCTTCTAAAAATCAAACACCTATGCTCTTCAAAAGACTTCACCAAAAGAGTCAAAAGAGAACCTACAGACTGGGAAAAAATTTTTGGACAGCACAAGTCAGACAAAGGTCTAATCTCCATAATCTACAAGAAAATCCAACAGCTCTACAACAGAAAGACCAGATAATCCTATTAAAAATGGGCAAAGGAAATGAACAGACACTTCACCAAAGAAGACATTCAAATGGCCAACAGACACATGAGGAAATGCTCGCGATCACTAGCCATTAGAGAAATGCAAATTAAAACCACAATGAGATACCATCTCACCCCGGCATTACTGGCACGAATCAAAAACACTGGAAATAACAAATGTTGGAGGGGCTGCGGGGAGATGGGAACTCTTATGCACTGCTGGTGGGAATGCAAAATGATGCAACCATTTTGGAAAATGATATGGCGCTTCCTCAGAAAGCTAGAAATAGACATACCATTCGATCCCGCAATCCCACTCCTAGGAATATATCCTAGAGAAATAAGAGTCGTCACTCGAATAGACATATGCACACCTATGTTCATGGCAGCATTGTTCACAATAGCAAAACGATGGAAACAACCTAGATGCCCATCAACAGATGAATGGATAAACAAACTATGGTACATACACACAATGGAGTACTATGCAACGAGAAAGAACAACAATGAATCTGTGAAGTATCTCATAACATGGATGAAACTGGAGGTCATTATGCAGAGTGAAATAAGTCAATCACAAAAGGACAAATATTGTATGAGACCTCTATTGTAAAAACCCATTAAAAAGTTCACACACAAAATGTAACAATCTTTGTTGGTTACAAGGGATGGGAGGGGTGGGGGGGAATACTAAATAGGCAATATATAAGTGGTATCTTGGGTGAAGGGTGAGACAGTACAGGGGAAACTAGCACAACTTGTACAAGGAAACGTCATGGAAGCCCCATAGACACATCCAAACTCCCTGAGAGACTGAATTGCTGGGTGGAGGGCTGTGGGAACCATGGTCTCGGGGAACATCTAGCTCAATTGTCATAACACAGCTTATAAAGACAATGCTCTACATTCTACCTTGGTGAGTAGTGTCTGGGGTCTTCAAAGCCTGTGAGCGGCCATCTAAGATACTCCACTGGTCTCATCCCTTCCGGAGCAAGGGAGAATGAAGAGCACAGAATACAAGGAAAAGATTAGTCCAAAGGACTAATTGTCCACAGCTACCAAGGCCTCCACCAGACTGAGTCCAGTACAGCTAGATTGTGCCCGGCTACCACCACTGACTGCTCTGACCAGGATCACAACAGAGGGTTCTGGACAGCTGGAGAAGGATGTAGAACATAATTCTAACTCACAAAATAAAGACCAGATTTACTGGCCTAAAGGAGACTGGAGAAACCCCGAGAGTATGGCCCCCAGATACCCTTTTAGCTCAGTGGTGAAGTTGTCTCCGAGTTTTACCGTTCGGCCTGGGAGTGGACAGCCCCATGAAACCAAATGGGACTAATGAGGTACAGTAGTACGGTGAAAAGGGCCAGAAGTCAGAAGGGGACAAGGAAGGTGGTGATAGGGAACCCAAGGTTGAGTAAGGATATTGTTGATGTATTTTGAGATTGTTAACCATTGTCATAGGGCAACATGTGTAGTAACTGCTAAGTGAGAAACTATTTTGTTATGTAAGCCTTCATCTTAAGTGAGAATAGCAGCACAATTGGAAGAGCGTAGTCCATGTCACTGAATTGTGCAAGTAGAAATTTTTGAAATGGTGTATCTTTGGCTATGTGTATTTTCACCAAAAAAAAAGGTTGAGAAGCTAGAGGGTTGACATGTTGTGGGGTTGTTAACCAATGTCATAAAACAATATGTGTACTACTGTTTCATGAGAAACTATTTGTTCTGTAGGCCTTCAAGTGAAGTACAATTAAAAAAAAAAAAAGCAAGCTGCAGGAGATGTACAATATGGTATCATTATATTAAGTTTGAAAACATTTATACAGAAATGTACGTTGTTTATAGGTATATTCTTAGGTAGTAAAAGGTTTTTTTTTTTTTTTTGAAGCATGGATATCATAAACACCAGATTTCAGATTACTAGTTACCTCTAGGTGGGATAGGGATGGGAGTGGGAGGGATTCAGCTGCCTTTATAGTATTTTTTTTCTTCTTTAAATTATCCTCTGTACCTTTGTAGGCTGAAATATTTCATTAAAGGTTTGGGTACCATCAGGAGTGGTAGGTGCCAGCCTGATAGTGAGATGGGAGTGTGGGAGTGTTTGTTACCGTGAAAGAAGTAATTACCCCTCCCCTGCTTATGTTTCAGGTGAGCATTCAGGGAATGGTAAATAGAAAATGTGCTGTCTAAACTGTGAAGCATCATCAAATGTAGAGACTGTTGGGGAAAGCTAAAGAGCCTTCCAGACCTCTAAGTTCTAAGCATTTTTTTAACAATGCTGCATTACTAGGTTGTGAGGTCCTTGAAGGAACAACCATGGCTTGCAAGTTCTACATGTCTCTGGTATTAAGATAGTATCTGGTACATCTGGGATGCTCAACAGCAATTTATGGAATGAATGAATGGATGGTGCCTCCATTTCCTCACCTATAAAAGACTGTGGGGGACATCTAGGAGATGTTAGGGTTGGTTTAATAAATAATAACTAGAGCTGGTGTTAATTATGTTTCAATCATTCTTATAAGGTCTTAGTGAGAATTAACTCATTTAATCCCAACAGCAACTCTATGGGATAGGTTCAATTATTATCAACCCCATTGTACAGCTGATGAAACTAAAGGTCAGAGAAGCTATATTACCTCTCCAGGGTCACACAAATAAAACTAGAAGACAAGGTAGGTGACCCCAGAGCCATTATACAGAGACCCCATGACCTCTTATGAGCAAGTGTGTTTGAAAGCAGAGCCCTGGCTGTGGGGGAGGACCTGGGCCTTCAGCAGGTGGTACAGGTGATACCGAGACACCTGTGAACATGAAAGAGCTCAGTGGAGTTCACTTTCAGGAAAAAGGGAATTTCAATTTACAGAAAGAAGTGGGCAGAGAAGACAGCCAGGAGAACAGATGGTCTTGGTTTCTGGGCTCTCATGGTTGGGGGTCCCTTTGGGTGAAACGCCTCTCTTCTGTGAGTCCGGTGTTTCCATCTGTGACTCTTAATTGTGTCTTTTTGAAGCTCCCAGCCATCCTGCAGGGCTGGGAGCTCCTCTGGGCTGAGGCTGACAAAGTCTGGAGAAGGCTGCTCTGGGTAAACAGAGCCTGCCCTGCTCCAGTTGCCAAGCTGAATGAATACAATGTGATTTAATAATGAATGAGTGATTAATAGCAACTGCTTTGGAGAATTATGATGCCACAGGCCTACCATGTCATGGAGCCAGGTATGAATGATTCTGGAATGCATAATTGGGACCTTAACATCTGTTACAAACTGCATTATAAACTGTGCTCCATAATGCCGCTTATCCACACCTTCCTAACACCTCTCTTGAGAATGGATTAAGGAGGGGGATGTAATTCTTATTAATCACCAATTGATTTAAAAAAAAAAAAAGAATGTTAAATTAAGGTAATATTACACTGCCTTCTCCCCTTTTCTTGCCGTTACTTTCAATTCCATTCCTTGGTGGCCTGTAGGGACAATAGTGTTCCTGTTCCAGGGGTAAGAGAATGTGGCTGGAAATTGGCCTTGCCAAGCGGGTAGCAAAGATCTGGGAACATGAATCCATTAGTGGCTCCCCTAACGCTTTCAAAATAAAATCCAGGCCCCTCACAAGACATGCCCATGTGGTGTGGTCCCTGTTGGCCCTGCAGCCACACCTACTGTGCATTCTACCTGCCCGCTCTCTCCCCAGCCACTGGTAACCACGAATCTACTTTTTGTCTCTCTGCATTTGCCTATTCTAGATATTACATATAAATGGATCATACAATATTTGTTCTTTGTGTCTGACTTATTTCACTTAGCATAATGTTTTCCAGGTCTATCTATGTTGTAGCATGTGTCAGAACTTCATTGCTTTTTATGGCTGAATAATATTCTATTCAGAGCCCTGGTGGCACAGTGGTTAAGAGTTATGGCTGCAGCACAACTTGTACAGGAAAGGTCATGGAAACTCCGTAGACGCATCCAAACTCCCTGAGGGACTGAATTGCTGGGCGGAGGGCTGTCGGGACCATGGTCTTGGGGGAACATCTAGCTTAATTGGCATAACGTAGTTTACAAAGAAAATGTTCTACATTCTACCTTGGCGAGTAGTGTCTGGGGTCTCAAAAGCCTGTGAGCAGCCATCTAAGATACTCCATTGGTCTCACCCCTTCGGGAACGATGGAGAATGAGGAAAACAAGATACGAGGGAAAGATTAGTCCAAAGGACTAATGGACCACAACTACCATGGCCTCCACCAGACTGAGTCCAGTCCAACTAGATGGTGCCCGGCTACAATCACTGACTGCTCTGACAGGGATGGCAACAGAGGGTCCCAGACAGAGCTGGAGAAAAACGTAGAACAAAATTCTAACTCACAAAAAAAGACCAGACTTACTGGCCTGACAGAGACTGGAGAAACCCCAAGACTATGGCCCTCGGACACCCTCTTAGCTCAGTATTGAAGTCACTCCTGAGGTTCACCTTTCAGCCAAAGATTGGACAAAATGAGACTGATGGGTCACTACAGCCCAGGGACAAGGACTAGAAGGTGGGAGGGCACAGAAAAGCTGGCAATAGGGAACCCAAGGTCGAGAAGGGGGAGAGTGTTGACATGTCGTGGGGTTATCAACCAATGTCATAAACTAATATGTATGCTAACTGTTTAATAAGAAACTACTTGTTCTGTAAACCTTCATCTAAAGTACAATTAAAAAAAAAAAAACTAAAAAAAAAAAAAAGAGTTTTGGCTGCTAACCAAAAGGTCAGCAGTTTGAATTCACCAGCCACTCCTTGGGAGCTCTATGGGTCAGTTCTACTCTGTCCTATAGGGTCGCTATGAGTCAGAATCGACCTGACAGCAACAGGTTTAATATTCCATTGTATGTATATATCGCATTTTGTTAACTGATTCATCTATTAACGGACACTTAGGTTGGTTCCACTTTTTGGCTATTGGAAACAGTGCTGCAGTGAATATTGGCGTACCAGTATCTGTTTGAGATCCTGCTTTCGTGGGTTTTTTTTTGGGGGGGGGGAGTTTATGTTCATTTCATGTGGGCAAGTTTCCCTTTTCTGCAAGCTGTTATTAAGTCGATAGGTGCCTCATAATCAAGTTGCCTTCTGATTAGGGAAATAAGGAAGTGCCTGGGGGCTGTGCTTCCTGGAGCTTTGTTCTTACAATGGAAGTGCAGCTCACCCCATTGTGCCTAGTCACGTATCTTTCTCCCTCACTGGATTATGAATTCTTCAAGGGCAACTGCGTCTAATTCAACTACTGTTTTTCTTTATCTCCTAACCTGTGCATGACAACAAGTAAGCATTCCTTCCTCTTGGGAACTGAAGGAATGGATGACATTATGGAGGAAACCACTCCTGCTTCCCATGTAAACCTTTGTCTGGTTACTTCTATTTCCTTACAGCATCTGAAATTCTTGGCATATCCTGAAGTCTCAATATATGTTTATGGATTGTTTAATAACAGAGGAGCAAGAATATTGATCAGGGTTTCTTCCACGCTGTCCTTCTCTCTCAAATCCTTCCTCTGGGTGCCTACAAGGGTATTATCATTTTCATTTCAGCTAGCCTCATCCTGTGTGAGCTGCCAAGAGAAAATGAGTTTAGAGAGTTTGCATGAGGTCTGTGGTCATGTCTCTCCATCCTGACAACCATCACCCTAACCAAGGCTGCCATAATCTCTCACCTGGGCAGCTAGAACAGTCTTGCCCCCTTTTAAGTCTATTCTCTGCAATCAGAAGGGTCTTTCCAAAACAGAAATATGATTATGTCGTTTTCACGGCTTTGCCATTGTTCTTAGGATAAAATCCAAGAACATATCATGGCATATAATCTCTGCATGAACTGGCCCCTGACCATCTGTCCTACTTTGTCGTACTCTTCCGTACCTCACACTAGACACTTGATAGCCAGATGGGCTTCCTGTAGTGAATTTAATGGGTTCTGAACTCTCACCTATAAACCTTTTCTCAGGTTGTACCTGAAATGTCCTTTCCTCTTCAGTCCTCCACCTCCTTTGCTGAACTCCTCCTGGTCCTTCCAGTCACAATTTAGCAGTCACCTCCTCTGACTTTAATCAAGTACCTTTCATATGTATTCATGGGGAGAGGAGACTACACTATGCCTGGAACTGTGCCTAAGGCACAGTGATTGCTGAATAAACGTTTGTGGAAAATCGAATGGATGTACTTGAAAGAAGTCAGACATGGAGTCAGAAAACTAGGGTTCAAACCCTAGATCTTCTACTTATTGGATTCTGACCTTGAGAAAGTCACCTCATTTTTCTGAGCTTCAGTTTGCTCATCTATACAATGGGCATAGTACTATAGACTGGTTTTGTGGTAGTCTGAAACAATGCAGGCAAAGAACCTAGTACCATGCCCAGCCCATGCAGTTGTTGTTAGGTGACGTTGGGTCGGTTCTGAATCATAGCAACCCTGTGTACAACAGAATGAAACGGTGCCTGGTCCTGTGCCATCCTCATAATCATTGCTATGTTTGAACCCATTGTTGCAGCCACTGTGTCAATCTATCTCATTAAGGATCTTCCTCTCTTTAGCTGACCTTCTGCTTTATCAAGCATGATGTCCTTCTGCAGGGACTGGTCCCTCCTGATAACATGTCCAAAGTATGTGAGATGAAGTCTTGCCATCCTTGCTTCTAAGGAGCATTCTGGCTGTACTTCTTCCAAGGCAGATTGGTTCATTCTTCTGGCAGCCCATAGTATATTCGATATTCTCCATCAACACGTAGTGGGTGCTTATGAGACAGTAGTTCCATTCCCTACCACCCACTCTCTGCCTTCCTTCTCGTGAACCCCTCCTCATCTCTAACTGCCCCCACATTATCTGTGCTTCTTTTCTAACTCTGTGTCCCATTTGCCCCCTTCTCCCCAGCTCTTCCCTTTTGCTGGTTCCCACAGATCTGACTTTTTCATGATTAAAATAAAGCATCATGGAAAACTCATTAATATTGCAGAGATGAAGGATGCAGTGTTGCCAGTCCTGGCTCTCTGCTGAGTGCAAACCGCTTACAATGAAACCCGCCAGCTTGGCTGTTTAGGAGAAAAAGGATCTATTTATCAACAAGAGGGAATACAACCCTTTTATAATGCAGCCACCAGCCTGCCTTTGATGGCACTACCAGCTTCACACTCCAGGTGCCTGCAAAAAGGACAAGAGGAGAGTGGACCCCCTGTGAGAAGACTGACAGCATGGACTCCTCTGGTCTGTGCCTGCCCGAGGCTCCAGGGCTTGCCCACCTGGCCACTTGTTAACTCTCACCCTCTCCTGGCCTCCCTCGTGGCACCCAGGGCTCGGTCACTACCAACAAAAAGAGCCCTGGAGCAGGAGTCAGAGAATAGCAGGGCAGGAAAAACCAAGAGATCATCCTGCTTATGATCCCACTTTATATAGGGAGAAACCAAGGACTCAGAGGTAGGCATTAGGTACGAGTTGCTCAAGGCCACATAACATGGATCTTAACCCAGGCCCCTGATAATCAGGAGCTCTTTCCTCAAAGAAGTGTCTTCGGTGCTCCCATTGTACATTGTTGATAGATCTCTCAGAGCAATTATGACATTGAACTATGAACCTTGGCATATACCAGTATGAGTATCTTGAATGCAGGGACTATGTGTTTTTTTGTTCGTTTATTAGTCTCTGCATTTGCAGAGCCTACAATTAGTACTTGGAGTCCCTGTGTGGTTAAGCAGTTGGCTGCTAACCAAAAGGTTGGTGGCTGAAATCTAGCCAGAGGCACCTTGGAAGAAAGGACTGGTGATCTACTTATGAGAAATTGACCATTGAAAACCCTACGGAGCACAGTTATACTCTGACACACTTGGGATTGCCATGAATTGAAATCGTCTCAACGGCAGTTGGTTGGCTGGTTGGTTTTAGACTAGTACATTGCACATAGTAGGAATCCAATATTTATTAAATGAATGAACTAATGCATAAATTCGATGACACTATAATTTTCTCTAATATGCCCCATGATAAAGTGAGCTCGTATAGAGGAGTTTTGGTGAGGTGGACCTGGGCTTGTAGACGTGGGAGATAATTTGCAAAGTTAAGTTAAAGCACCTTATGTTTAGCAATTGCTTCAAGAACCCAAGTTACTTGTGATGCTTAAACCAAACTGGCCACCCTGGGTTAGAATTGCAGTACCCTCACTAACTGTGTAGCTGTGTGCCTCAGTTTCTTTATATGTAATCCCATCTACCCAACAGGGACGTTGTGAAGACCGGATTGGATCATATGGCTAGAGAGAACACAGTGGTTAGAAGTGTGTGCTTGGAATGCAGCTGGCGTGAGTGTGAATGCAGTGGGTTTGAGCATGCTGAACTGATTTTCTGATTCAGTCAGGTACTGCCATGCGGTGCACAGCACAGGACCTGCCTGTGGTTATTACACAGTACATGTTAACTGTTTTTAGCTGCCGGTGAGTTGGCATCCTCATTTGTGGTGACCCCATGCACAAATGAATGAAATCCTGCCTGATCCTGCACATCTCCATAACTAGTTGGATCAGACTGCTGTGATCCATGGATTTTCATTGGCTGATTTTTGGAAGTAGATCACCAGGGCTTTCTTCCTAGTCCATCTTAGTCTGGAAGCTCTGCTGAAACCTGTGTAGCATCATATGACCATGCAAGCCTCCACTGACAGACAGGTGGTGCCTGTACCTGAGGTGCATTGGCCAGGAGTTGAACCCAGGTTTTCTGCCTGGAAGGCGAGAATTCTACCACTGAACCACCAATGCCCTTAAATGTTAGCTACTACTGTGTTATTATATAAGGCTAAATGACCTACCCAAGGTCACAGTTCAGTAAGTGGCAGGGGCGGGACTGATGGCAAGTCCCCTTTCACCATGCTCAGTGTCTTTTTTTAATTTTACCACCACCTGCTCTTTGACTAGGGTGTCCTCAGTTTCCTATCTCTGTATCTCAGTGCCCACCCCTACCAAAAATTCCCTTTTCTCATTCCTTATTTTCTCAAGAGCCTTTATGCTTTGTTCTTCTTCTTCCTGTCGACGTCTGCTTTCTGCATCTGCGCTGCTGTCAGACGTATCAGCACCAGCATGTGTTCCACATCAAAAAGTGACCTCATTAGGGAAAGGAGGGTTGTCTTCACTGCCGTCTACAGGCTGATCCTCTAGGGGTCCACCATTAGAGGGTGCCCCGAGCTGACCATTTGGCAGAAGGTTCCCTTCATGTCCTCCTTGTGGCTGGGGTCCCTAGGCTTCACTCTGTTTGGGAGTGACCGGATGTCTTTGCCCTCTTTGAGAAGACTTCACTAAGTGATGCAAGGCACCTCTCAGTCTGCAGAAGGTCCAGAGACCAGATGGGATTCACTGAAATTGCCATGGAGCTTAGAGAGTTCCAGGTAAGGTAAATGCAGATTAAGGCTATGAATAATCCTGGTTCTCCCTGCTCTATAAAGCATTACTTCATGCATTCATCTAATCAACAAATATTAAAAGGATATTATTCCCTGTGCCTGGGCTAGGCCTGTAACACTGAGTAAGTCAGACCCAGTCTCTGTCTCTTGGACAACATAGTCTATTCAGCCAGGAGCCAGGAAAGAGCTAATGCAGCTAGGGCAAGTCCCACAGAACTCTGTGTGGTTTAGGGTGGGGCACTTTCCCATGTCTCCCTGTCTGAAACTGTTATTACTTTGGGTGCCATTGAATTGATTTTCAACTCATAGCAATGCCATGTGACAGAGTAGAATTGCCCCATAGGATTTTCTTGGCTGCAATCTTTATGGAAGCAGATCACTAAGTCTTCCTCCTGTAGAGCCACTGGTGGGTTTGAACCGCCAGCCATTGTGCCACTAGGGCTCCTTTGTCTGAAGCTAAAGGGCAGAAATAAAGAGTCCCTGGAGGAGCTTCTGGAGCCCTAGTGGGACAGTGGTTAAGAGCTCGGCTGCTAACCAAAAGGTCAGCAATTCGAATCCAGCAGCCGCCCCCTGGAAACCCTATGGGGCAGCTCTACTCTGTCCTAGAGGGTCGCTATGAGTCGGAATCGACTCGACGGCAATGGGTTTGGCTAACGGGTTGGAGAAACTTCCAAGTGTAAAGTCAAGGTGGTAAGTCCCAAAACAGGTTAAAGAAACAAGGGGATAGTCAGACAACAGGAGACAAAGCATGGAGCCCAAATAGAGTGGCTTGGGTGTGGGATGCAGGGCAGGGTGTGCACTAGAAAGCTAGGTAAAAGGTGAATGACAGAGTAATCCATGGGGCAAAATGGACTTGTCTTCACATTTATGTGTGGAGTCAAGCTAGAAGATGTTCACAGCAGCATTGTTTATAAGAGAAACATTGGGAAAACTGTATTATCCATTAACAGGAATGAGTGAAAAAATGTGTTTCAAATAATAAAAAGTTCAGCAGAGAAAATAAAACAGTTACATGTGTCAACATAGATGAATCACACAAACATAATGGTGAGTGGAAAAAGCAAGCTGTGGAAAATATACTCATTTTATGATACCATTTATGTAACATTTGAAAGCATGCAAATAAATTCTACATATTGTTCAGGGATAAATAAATATATGGTAAAAAGTATCAAAGCATCTGTGGGACTGATAAAGGCTAAATTCCAGATTATGATGACTTCTGGGGTACCCCTGTGAAGCTGGCAGTCACTGTGAGATGATATAAGTATGCTAACGGTACGATGGGGCTTTGGTCAGAAGCTGAAGTTGTGAGGTTGTTGAGAAGTTGGAACTTTGTACTGGGGGGGCACGGACAGCCAGAAATGAGCTAACCTGGGAACTCCTCAGTGTTAAGGGCTCAAGGGCCTGGAACAACAGCTGTGAGTTCTGGGCTCTCTAAAACCGGAGGAGCATTAGATGCGAGCTGGCTGGATCATCCTGGAGCTGTGAGGGAAAGGCAGGTGGCAGCCTCAGGGACCCTGAGAGAGGGGAGAGCAGGTCTGAAGAGCTCTAAGATCAGAGTGTAGCCGAGGAGATGAAACAAGTCATTGAAGAGAGCAATTTGCTGTGATCTGCTCTGTAGCAAATGGGGGCTGGGGGCTGGCTCCCGGAGGGAGGCATATTTTAAGGTAAAGAATCAATACTGCATCTGTCCCTTTTAAATTGAGTTCCTCCTTCTAATAAATCAAGTGGAGCTGGGGTACAGGGGCTTGTCAGTCTGAAAAGAGCCTTTGGCTCATCAATTTCCATAGCAATGGCAGGAGGTTTAAAGGAACCAGATAATTACTGAGCCTAGAGAGGCCCAGGATACTTTTTAACATCTGTACACACCTGGCTGTCACGTCAGTCTTTTGAAAGCCTTCAGCAATGGAGTGCGGAGCTACTAACAAGGCATTGCATTGCCCCCTGTTTGGTACATGCAGACAAGTCATAGGGTACACTCAGTGCTGAGGGCAGGCACAGAATCTGTCCTTGTTACCATTGCGTATCAGCTCCTAGGACAGTGCCTTACAGAGAGCTGGCACATAGTCAGTACTCAATACCTGTTAGGGCTCTTTCTCATTGTGATGTCTGGGTCTTGGTTTTCAAACTGTATTGTGCACCAAAATCACCTGGGGAGCTTATTACTGATCATCCTCCCCCATCCTCCCCAATTCTGATTTGGTAGGTCTGGAGTGATTCCAGGAAAGCTAGATTTTTAACAAGCACCTGAGGGGGCTCCCTTGGACCACATTTAGAGAGACTTGACTCCAGAAGGTATGCATTTTCTCTGGGTTCTATGCCAGCAATTCAGGAAGCTTCCATCAAAGGGCGCTGGACAAAGACCTCTCTAGGTACAAGAAATTGAGGCAATATTCTTGGGTCTTTTTTAGGAGGAGGAGCCTTCACTTTAGGGGTGGGAGGATCTTCAATGAGCAGGAACTGAAGAGAATGTGATTCTTCCAGCTGATTCTAAAAACAAAACAAACCTAAACCAAGAACTCCTATAAAAGCAGTCAGCCGGAGCCACTCCATCACTTTCATCATCAAAAGAAAGTGGCTCGATAGTCTAATGAGACCTGGCCTAGCAACAAGGTGCATGCCTTGTTGCTAACTCATTTGATGATGTTGGGCAGGACTCTTTCCATCTCCACAGTTCAGTTCCTACATCTGAAAAATGAAGGGGTTTGAGTAGGTGAACCCCAAAGTGCCCAAGTTCTCTGATGCACTTGTTAACCCTTGCTCTACTCTTTCACCTCCCATGTTGCTCATGGATACCATAGTAACAATTCTGGGGGGCACAATTGACATTGCAATGTATGTGAATAGTTCCCCCTAGAGCTACGTGGTAAACAACTTGCATGATCATATGTGGTGACCCATGTAGCGCATAGAGTCTTGATGTATTTACCTCTTCTTTCAAGATAGTCCTTTTAGGGACTATCTTTGCACATTATAGAAAGCCAAGTGGTTAGCTATTGGTTACAGCAAAGCCTAGGGCTAGAAATGTCCCGCATGGGCAGACATTTGTAGGGTCAACTTTAGCTAAGTGCAGAAGCCATCAGCCCAGGAGTCCACGACTGTGCATTTAGATAGGAAAAGTCTTCCCAGTCTTGTCCTACATGCAAGGAAAAGTTGGAGGTTTCCATGGAAATTCTAGTGGAGGGGAAGATGCTTCTCAGGTCTGCACGGAGCCAGAGATCAGAGCCTTTCAGAAAAGTGCAACCTCCTTCATCTCTCTCCCAAACTGATGACACTCTTTCTACCACCCAGGTCTAGATGTACCCTTGCAAGCAGAAGAACGAGGGTGGAAAGCCCCTTATGACAATTCACGGTGACCCTATACTTGTACAACCTTGAGAGTGTCTACTTAAATTTCACACCCTGGCTGCCTCATCTACCTCACCCTAGTCCTGGCCCTGTGACATTTAAATCAACTATTAGAGTGTCAGTCTTGTGTTAGGTATTGGGGTACAAAAATCAATAAAACCTGGTCCTACCTATAAGGAATCAACAGATGATTGGGGAGACCAACAGGGCATTGTGATTCTAATTAGTCGTTGTGATTGCTTTGGTGGGGGCTTGAGAAGTTAATGAGGGTGACAGGAGAGGTACCTGTTCTTTCTGGGGAGTCCAAGAAGCCTTCCTGAAGAAGAGGTGGTCCTAAGTTTGAGATGCCAATGGTGAGAAGGAGTTTGAAGGGCAAAAGGGAGGAGTAGGGAGAGGAGGAAAGGGCATTCCAGGCAGTGGGAACAGCATGGACAGAGACCCCAAGGCAAGAGAGAGTAGAGCATTTGGAACAACACAAGTGTTTAGTGTGACCGAGGAGAAAATGGCACGGGCTGGGTGTTGGGGGAGGTGGGGGGAGAGAGGCGAGAGAGCCAGAGCATGATGGGGCTTATATTCCATGCAAAGTAGTAAGAACTTCTATCTTGAAAACAGTGGGAACCTGCTGAAGAATTTTGAGCAGGAAAGTGACATGATCAGAATTGCATTTTAGAAATATCACTCTGGTGGAAGTATGGAGAATTGATGGCAGGGAGGTGACAACAGAGGCTGAATGAGCAGTTAGGCGGTGATTGCAAGAGTCCAAGTGAGGGGTGCTGAGAGTCCCGAGATGAGGAGGAGCCCTGCTCTCTATCATAACTCCCTTTTCTCACCCCTGGGCAGGAGAATTGCCTCCAGCCCTGCTCATGGCCAGACAGGTAGCCAAGGAATCTGCAGTTATCACAGGTGAGGATGGGCTTCTTCAGGTGTCCAGAGGAGGAGAACATATGGGACTCCTCCTTCCCTGGAACCTGGAACCTTTTGAAGAACCAGGGTCTACAAGGGCTGGAAAGAGACAGCTTTTCCTCTTTGGCTGAAGTGGAGAAGGGTTCCCTTTGCTCACAGGAACAAGAGCCCAGAGGCTGCTGCTGGGAAATCCTCCTCCCAGGATGGAGCCCCTCTCCCTGCAGGGGAGAGGCACAGCAAATGATGGGGGCTGCTCCTTTCTCCCCCTGGCTCTCTGAGCCCCCTCCCCACGTTTCTATGGCAATCCCTTCACTTTGCTTTCCTCCTTCCTGCTTCTCAGATTGTCTCTGAGCACCTCCAGGGGTGCTGGGGAAGGGAGCTAATTACCTTGCTATAAATACCAACCAGAATGAGCTCCGAGGGGCCGAGACCTGGCTTCTCTTTCTCACTGCCTCTGTGGTGGGATGGGCAGTAGTGGGTGGAACCTGCCCACCAATCCACTGATATGTTGTTCACCCCCTCGCAGGCTCACCTGCTCCCACCTTCCCCCACTTAACAGGTGGAGTAGGAAGAAGTAGCAGCAGCAGGCACTGAACAGCTCCTAAGTGCCAGACACCGTGCTAGGCTCTGGGAATTTGTGGATGAATCAGAGCCTGACTCCGCTTTCAAGGAACTGACTATAGAGGAAAGCAGGTCTGTAGCAGAGAGCTGTGATGATATGTGTGATCTGGGAGCAGGGAAGAGTCGTAGGTCTGAGTGGAGTAGGAATGGAGGGCTTTATGGAGGAGGTGGCCTTTCTGGTTGAACCCTGAAAGAAGTTAGTCAGATAGAGGGGGCTGTGAGGGCATCTTAGATGGAAGGCATTGGGGCAGCAGAAGTGTGAACACTGGTGTCCTCAGGGAGTACAGAAGGTCCTTGCAACGCTGGCATGGGTGTCCTGGAGCAGTGGTGGAAGAGAGCATGCAAAGAGCAGTTGGGACCTGGTTCTGAGAGTCCATGTTCTGGGGTCGCTGGGAGCCACAGGAAGTCTTTCAGCTGTGGTGGGGCCTTGACCAGAAGCGTGCTTAGGAAAGATCACTCTGGAGAGAGGCCGAGACGCCCTCCCTCCGGTCACTCAGCTTCATTATCTCAAAAAGGCCAGCTCCAGGGGCTGGAGCTCAAAAGGAGGTGAGGGCAGTGGGCAAGGAATCACAATGAGAACGCAATTAACATCTCACAAACAGAACAGAAATACAAACACCTTGCTGGAAGAGTGGAATTATGCACAAGGGGGAGGGAGGAAAAAAAATCTTCCCCTAATAGCTCTCTGACTTTCATTAGTTCTGACAGTGACAGCTGTGTCGCACTTTGTTCCTTGGCAACCGTTTCCAGGAAGAGCAGCACCAGGAGGAGCTCTGCTTCTGAAGACTTTCAATCAGTCCGAAAGCCTAGCCAGACAAAATATCTTGTCCCGGCTTCACAGCCTCCACGGGCATCCAAGGGAAAGGGTGTGACGTGGGCAAACATTCCCCTAGGTTATGGTTGTGACTCTGATTGCTAGAGGCATAAGCAAATGCTGCCTTCTGGGCCTGGATCACAGGAGAAGGGCTCAGGGCCAGAGCTCCTTGAGCGGTGGCCCCGGACTACGGCAGAGAAATGGCACCGGGAAAGCGACTCTGTCCCCCAGGCCCTCGGAAAAGTACCCAGGGATTTCTCCAGTGGGCACTCACTGGATAACATTGGCAGAGTCAGATGGTCTGAATTTGAATCCCAGGCACTCCTGACTAGCTAGCTGGGTGATCTCAGGCAGCTATGTACTCTTCAGGATTCAGCCTCCCCGGTATCACAGATGCCTCAAGGGGTTGTCAGGAGGACCAGTGTGAGCAGCAAAACTGGATCAGAGCAGGTGTCAATTTCATGCCCCCTTGTCCTATTTCTGGAGTCCCTGAGTGGTGCAAATGGTTAAGTACTCGGCTGCTATCCGAAAGGTTGGTGGTTTGAGTCCACCCAGAGGCACCTTGGAAGAAAGGCCTGACAATCTACTTCCAAAAAATCAGCCACTGAAAACCCTGTGAAGCACAGTTCTATTTCAACACACATGGGGTTGCCATGAGTCGGAACTGACTTGATGGCAACTGTTTTGTTTTATTGTTTGTTTGTTTTTTGTTCTATTTCTTCTATGTTTAGGGTTCAACTGGGTGCTGTGGAAAATACATGTAGTTCACTCTCCAGTTCACCCTCTAGACCCCCGCTGAGCTCCCTGTAGTAGTACTGGTGTGCTCCCTCCTCCTTCCTCTCTTCCCCTCCCTTCCCTGTAGTCCTCCCTTCTACCCCTTGTCATTTCCTCTAGTGTGCCCTCCCCACTCTTCATCTCTTACTGACTATATAGTACAAGGATGTTGCAGGTGTGGGAAAGAAAGCAAGTGCCTTTGCTCTATGCCTCCGGGAGTCAGAAAGATGAACTGTGATCTGTGCCCTGTGAGATCTGGCCCTGCTCCAGACAAAACACGTGGAGCTGGAGGCAGTGGAAGCTCAGATTAGATTGGGTGGCCACACAGGAAGACAACACATAAACAGTGAGAACCCTCAAAGCTCCTTTCTTTGCTACAACAAATATGTGTTAAGGGCCTCCTGTGTCCCAAAGGGAATCCCTGAGCGTTGCAAATGGTCAATGCACTTGGCTGCTAACCAAAAGGTTAGAGGTTCAAGTCCACCAGAGGCACCTTGGAAGAAAGGCCTGACCGTCTACTTCCGAAAAGTCAGTCATTAAAATGCCTATGCAGCACAGTCCTGCTCTGACACACATAGGGTTGCCATGAGTCAGAGTCGACTTAAAGCAATAGGCTGGTTGGTTGGACATTCTGAGGCACTGCTTTAAGCTCTCGGGCATGTCAATGAATAGAACAGACAGAGACCTCTGCTCTCAGGAATAGAGGGAGACCACCATAAATGATAAACACAATGGAAGGTAGATGCTGAAGTTAGAAAGGGACAAGGGCTTAGAAAAAGGAAACACTGAGCAGAGAAAGGAGACGAAGTGTTAGGGTGCAAGGAGTGCTGTAATTTCAAATAGGGTGTTCATAGTAGGCCTCATTGAGAAGTCAGCATTCGAGCAAAGTCTTGAAGGAGACAAGGATGTCTGGAGGAAGAGTATACAGGGCAAAGGGAACAGTCAGTGCAGATGGTAGCCCTCTACTCCCCACCCCGCCCCCCCAGCATCAGCCAGAACAACTGTATTTTTTATCTGTTCCAGGTACCGGAGTTCAGTGTAAGATAATATTTAAATAAAGCCTTATGCAACTTAGAAAGTGAAGTCCACTATTTGGGTCTAATTCTCTTGTACCAATGGGGGAACTGAGCCTCAGAAAGGGCAAGTGACTTGCCCAAGGCCACACAGCCAATTAAGTGGAAGAAATGGAACTCAAACCTAGGGCACCTGGAGAGGACTCTTTCTGTTATCTCTATCAGAGGCCATGGGAGCTCTTGGGAGTTAGCATCAGGGCCTGTGACACACAGTTCACCCAGAGTCCCAATCAGCCCACCTCCCTAGGGACCCTCCACATTCCACTCTACTTGAGCCTACACAACTATCCCTATGCTGTTGCCTTCTGCTCTTCCATGTGTACCCAGTCCCTTCCTGGTTCAACTTCTGTCTCCTCTATAAAGCCATTCCCTGACCACATGAGCCAGCAATACATCCTTTTGTGAAACTTCATAGCACTCAGCGCTATAAACCAAACTCGTTGCTGTCAAGTTAATTCTGACTCATAGCGGCCCTATTGGACAGAGTAGAACTGCCCCAGAGGGTTTCCAAGGAGTGGCTGGTGGATTGGAGCTGCTGACGTTTTGTTAGCAGCCATAGCTCTTAACCACTATGCCACCAGGGTTTCCACTCAGAGCTATAATGGCTCTAAAACAAGTCACACCATCTCCTAAGCGTATTTTGTCTTCCATAAGTGCTGCTGCAAGTTGCCTACTCCTAGGGTTTAGGCTAGGATGGAGTTTAGTAATATATGCAATATCTTAGGATAAGGTCTGGCACGGGAGAGACGGTCAATGAATGCTTATTAAATAAACAGATCATGACCATCTTTGGAGCAGTGTGCTTCCTTGGACCTCTCAGCCCTGTCTGTGAAGAGAAGACACTCAGGCATAGCGGTCAACAGTATGGGCTTTGGTACAGACAAAGATCCAGGTTCAAATCACGTTTCTTAACATAGGAGCCTCAGTGTCTGCATCTGTTAAATGGAGATAATAACTAGATCTTGGAATTATTGGAATGATTATATATGATGCTCAGTAGTACAGGTCCTAGCCTTTCGGGGTCCATGGATGGGGCATCAGTGGGGGACAGTGATCCTAGACCACTGGTTCTCAACTTTAACCTGAATCAGAAGTACAAGAAGCACTTGTTAATACACAGATTGCTGGTCCCCGTCTTCCCTCCCAGAGTTTCTGATTTAGTAGGTCTGAGAATTTGAATTTCTGACAGATGTCCAGGTGATGTGGATGCTTCTTGCAGGATGACCACACTTGGAGAGGCAACATCTTAGATTAAGATGGAGGTTGTGGGAAGAGGAGAGATTGGAGAGCACGGTGGGCCTGCTTTGTATGAGCCTGATGTGCAAACAGTCCAGACTGAGGGATGTGTTTGGAGCCATACCCAGAAGGAGGCCTGTTCTGCAGCCCAGGGAGTTGGCTGACTTCACACACCTGGGTGGCCAGCTGCTCGGTCTCTGGCTCCATCACATGCACTGAGACTCACATCCCAACAAAAACAGCCAACAAAGAACTCCTTCATCTTCTTCTGCCCCATGCCTGTTTCTTCCATCTGGATAATATCTGGACTCAGGATATACTGACATTAAGTGAATTAGAAGATGCTAATAGAGTCAGGCAAGAAAACAGACAACCAAATGGAGACAAATTCAAAATCAGTATTTCAAAGTTTGGAAGTCATTCCATAATTTCTCAGAGAAAACCATCTTCCTGGGAGCATTATGGGTCCTCAATACTGGAAAATGATCCCATGAAAATGAATGGACTCTCTATCTGCTATAGAATAAAATCCGTAGACTTCAGCCTGGTATTCCAGACCCTACATGGCTTGGACACAACCGTTACTAGCCTACTCATCACATATCTCATTTTCCTCACTCCTTGTACTCTTTCTAACTGCATCTTTGCTCTCATACTTTCTTCTAGCTGAACTGTCCTTATCCCTCTGATAAGGTCTTAACAAAATCTATCTCCACTTTTGGTGTTCCAAACTAGAGGTGGGCAACCTACAGCCCGTGGGTGAAACATGGCCCATTACTTGTTTGTGTAAATAAAGTTTTATTGTAACATAGACACATCCATTCTTTCCTGTATTGTCCGTGGCTACTTTTGCACTACAATGACAGAGTTGAGCAGTAGCAACAGAGACTACATGGCCTGCAAAGTCTCAAATATTTGTTATCTGGTCTTTATAGAAAAAGTTTGCTGACCCCTGTTTCAAATGCAAGGTCATTTTCTCAGTGAAACTTGCCTGGACCCCACCAAGTTGTATTCATCTCACTTACCCCTGGCATCTCCCAGTTCTTTCCTTTATGACTGACTGTATCACTTGTCATAATAGTTCTCCATGTATACTTGTTCTCTATGAATCAGCATGTCTACATTGCTAACTCTTTGAGATAGCAAAGTTCAGTGCCAGGACACACAAAGGTTATATTCAAAGACATTCCTTAAAGTTATTCATAAGGGCCAGAAAGTGGGAAATGGTCTAAATGTCCAAGGGTAGAAAAAGGGTTAAAGAAAGTATGGTGTAGCAAATAAAATCAGGAATATGTAACAGCCTGAGATAAAAATTGTCCATCACATAAATGGAAATTTTTAGAAAGGATTCTATCAGCATACACAATGTGATCCCAATTTTGTAAATATATAAATAAAACAGACGAATTAGTTACAAAGACTAGAAGGAAATATACAGTATTTTTATCCTTCTCTCGGTAGAGGGTTATGGGTGACTTTCATTTTGTTATTTTATTAGTTTATGTATTTTTCATAATAACAATGTATTGCTTTTAGAATCAAGGGGGAAATGCAAATTATTAAAAACACTGGCAGCTGGCTGGATCCTGGCTTTGCCACAAACTAAGGCTGAGGCCTTGAAAACTCATTTAGCCTTGGTTTCCTTATCTGTAAAATATGGGGGAATATTCACAGAGTTGTTTAAATGCATTCTGAAAACAACCCAGCAAGCTCTAAAATGCCCGTTTCCCAAGCAGGCTGCTGCAGCAGCTGCGCCTCGAGGAGGGTGAGGTGGGGAGCATCTGGGAGCCCCCACTAGACCAACTTGACACCTTGAGAGAGAAGCAAGCTGCGGAGCAGCAGAGCGGGGCTGAGGTCAACTTAAAATGCAGGAACACTGCACCTCTCCAGGCCCAGCCCAGGACTGCAGCCTCAAGAGGGGCCTTACTCCTCACAGCCACCCTACCCCAAGGCTTCATTTTGCACAATGCACGGTGGCTGTTTGTGTTTCATTTTCACGCTGAACTTACTGTTTCCAACCTGAGTGGCCCGGTGCCCGCCCTTCCACACTCCAGCCCTGGCCTGTTTCTTCACCGCCTCTCGTCAGCATGTGCCTGCCATTTTCTTTTTCCGTAATAGTCACACCTTCATACTTCCACTGAGGGTTTCTGTTCTATTTTTTCTTAGCCAGAATCTCTCTCCTCCTTCCTCCTTCCCTGACTTGCTGGGAAATGTCTTTACTTGAGACTCTAAGTAGTGATTTTCTACTTCTCTCTCTCCTCCTCTTCTTTTACAAATAGCTTAGCTTATTTTTTGTTTGTTTTTTCCCCAATTATAAAGGGCCGGGAAGGGAGTCAAGAGGTGATGAGGGACTGTAATTCAGGGGCTGTAAAGTGGCCTTGAAGTCTGTGAGTTGTGCAAATGGTTAACGCTCTCAGCAGCCAGCCCAAAGGTCGGAGGTTCTAGTCCACTTAGAGTCACCTGGCAACCTACTGCTGAAAAATCAGCCATTGAAAACCCTACGAAGCACAGTTCTACTTTGATACACATGGAGTTGCCACGAGTCAGAGTCAACTTGATGGCAGCAGATACCAGTAAAGTGGCCTTAGGAGGTGGTAATACAGACAAAGAGAAATGGATGGGTTGGGGTAGACATTGATAGAATCCTTAGGAGTTACATATGGTGAAGATGAGGCCCAGAAAGGGACTGTGACATGTCCCGAGGTCATGTATTGAGCAAGTGGCAGATCAGGAAATTCAGGTCTGTATTCTCATGGTTCTTGGACAATCCTGATACCTGGATATATCACTACCCACCTCCTGTCTCTGCGTATTTTCTGGGGCTACAGAAATATTTGGCCTAATCACAGACCGCCACTCAGGGCTTGTGCATATTTGAAAGGCCAAGAGGGTTCCTCCTACTGAATTCTGGGCTTCTGAGAAGTGTGTTACACCTGCCCTTGGCTTCAGAATCAGCATTTCCAAGAATTGGTTGAGAAAGGGCCATAGATTTGGAGAGGTGTGTTTTGGACTGGGAACAGTGAGGATAAAACCCAGCAAGTAAGTCGATCCTATATCAGCTTCATAGGAGTGGGGCAGCAGGGTTTTCCTCTGTGATGCTGTCCCCAGCCTTCTCTAGGAGTCAGAGTTCCTAGCCAAAGAGAATGCCTGTAGAGCAGGGTGGGTATCATGGATGATCCAATGAATGAGAACAGGAGAAGACTGGCATTTATTGAGCAACAACTATCTTGGTCTGTGAACTGCGTGCTAGCCCATCGTGGCCGGGGTGTTGGGTCTTCTTACTGGCCTTGCCTCCTGCGTCTGTATGTGTGTGTGTGGAGGGGGTAGGGGAGGGTATGGTGTTCTGCAATCCCTCCTAGGAGCAGGTGTCCCTGCCATGATGGAGCCAACTTACACGGTAAAGCCTGTGAAAGCCGGAACCTATGTAAGGAGGAAACCTGTCAGAGGAAGAAAAGTCAAATATTTTCCACTAAAATGAGCGATAGAAGAGTGGTAAGACAGCCCCCTATCAAAGGCAGAAAACTTTCCAGACCCGAGAAAACAAGGCAAGTTCAGGCTCTCACAGTTTTCACTGTATCTCTACAATATGCAGGATTCTGGAGGCCTGTGGAGTTTCTCCTCCAGCTCTTGTTTGGTTGATAGACTTGAAAGCTCCTCTTTGGTGTGACTACAGAGACATTTAGTTCCAGCTCTGGCTTCTAACTTAGACTCTCTCCCTGGACCACAGGGGTTAACCTCCTCTAGGTTTTCAGAAGGTACCATGAGCTACCTGTGGAGCAAGAGGGATGAGGAAATCACATACGTGAATAGACAGAGATTTGAAAAGCTTCAAGCAGAACCTGTCTTGAATCTTTTCCAAATCTGATAATCTTCTCCCTAGGAAAGTTCTCAGCCTCTGCTTGCTTGGGTACCTATCAGGCTGAGAGCCACGATAATTGGCAGAAGAGGGCTGTGGTTGCTGTAGGATCAGGCTTTCAGACCTCTCAAGGGGTTATTGCTTCGCCCCTACGGTCAGTATGAAGGCCACACTTGTTCATTCACCAACTTAGCTTAGATGGCGATTTATGAACAGTCATTGAGAATTTCTACTAATCAAAGTTGGAACTTGCTTTATAAAAATTCCCCAGTAGTCAAGCTTAATATTGAAAAAATATGTCCAAGGTACACAGGATGTCACACATCAATATACCTTCATCTATAGTTCATACAGCACATCCTGATCAGTAAGTACGCCTGCTGTGGGCCAAGCATGGACTTGACGGATAAACATCTTGTTAAATTTCATTACTGTTGTGGAAAAATTGGCAGATTGAGTTCCAGAGAGATTAAACAATGCTACCTGACAGTATATAGTTAATTGGGATTCAAGCCTAAGTCATTCTTACTTCAAAGCCGTTGCTTTTTCTACTTTTGAAGCTTCCCCCTGTTCTCATAGCTTTCTGCGAAGTGGTTGTCCAGCTTCTGCTTGAAAACCTACCATGCTGGCAATCTCACCACCTCCACATATGACCTATGAATGACTAACTGAGGTGAGTGTTTGCTTAGGCCTATTAACAAGGGCTCAGTCTTCCCCCTTTCTCCTCTCTCTCATCCCTTCTTCTCCTCTTGACTTGATTTCTGACAGCTTATGCTTAGCCCTGGATAAAGAGATCCCCTTGGCTTCACTCAAAAAGGGGCCAGTTCAATGCCTGTGCTTTCTTTCTGTAGTCCTGGGGCTGTTCCTGAATCCTCAAGAAGGAGCCTTAGATGGAGAACTGCCTCCTCCTTTCCCAAACCAACTGGGGTCGGTGATATGTCCTGGTAATTTATCTCAAAAAAGAAATTAACCAACCAACCAAACAAATAAAGAAAAAAAAAAAAAGCTATATTTGTAGAATTTGCCAATATCTATGGTGTAAATACTCCCATTATAGCCTATTTCAACCTATCAAGGTGACATCACAGTCTCTGGTGGTGCAAATGGTTAATGTGCTTAGCTGTTAACTGAAAAATTGGAAGTTCAAGTCCACCCATAGATGCCTCAGAAGAAAGGTCTGACAATCTACTTCTAAAAAATAAGCCGTTGAAAACCCTATGGAGCACAGTTCTGTTTTGACACATATGGAGTTGCCATGAGTTGGAGTCAACTTGCCGGCGACTGGTAAGGTGACATCACTGGAAACGAGTTGAGAAGAGATGAGCATGACCAGCTTTCCTGAGCCAGTAGGCACCGGCTTCAGCACACCACAGGCTTCCATTCATTTGACTTTGGGTGCCACAGTTGGAGACCAGCTAACGGGTTTGTCATTCATTGCTTCTGTTCCTTTCCTTTCAAAACACTTCCCTTGCTTGTTAAGAGCCTCTGACAGTAATAAAGTGCTTCTTGCCAAGCAAGGCCCTGTTTGTACTGCCAAGGCCTGAGTTGTGGAAGACAGCCACCACCTGCTCCTCCTCAGGACCCACCAGACAGAGAGCCTACCCACAGATTTCCATCACCATGCCAGCCCCTCGGGTGGGGGCACAGGTACACAGAAAGGCATAGTCTGTACTCTTGAAAATTGACATCCAGGGTCAAGAAACAAAGCACATGTGCATGCAAAAACACCATGAGAATAGTACCAGAGCCTGGATGAAGGCCTTGAGACTGAGCGATAGAGCTTCAAGGGACTTTCAAGACCATGTGGTCCATCCTCTTCATTTTACAGGAGAAAGCTAAGGCCCAGGGAAGGTAGTGGCTTGCCTAAGGTCACAAAGCTATTTAGTGGCAGAGCTGGGAGTGGGATCCATCCTTCTTGACATGTAGCAGCCAGTTCTCTTGCTGCAGCGTAGGCTGTTGGAAGCTATTGTAGGTTCTCAAACCAGGGAGAGATGAGCTTCACTCTTCTTCCTGCTAGGGTGACTGACTCCCGGTTTTCCTTAGTCTTTCCCTATTTTAGCTCTGAAAGTCCCTCCTCCATCCCAGGAACACCCTCAGTCTGGGCAAACCTGGATGGTTGGTCTCCCGTCCTTCTTCCTCCCTCCCGCCTGTCTTCCCTGTCTTCTTCCTTCCCCTTTTCTTCTTTCCATCATACATTGATTTGGCTTTGCTGACAGACACCGTAGAATCCAGGAAAGGACTGATTGGAGAACCCTGAGGAAGAGAACTGAGGATTCTGTCCTCAGAGATGGTCGTACCTCCACCCCTGCCCCAGCTGTACCAGACTTCACTTGCAGCTGTGTCACCTCTTTCTTGTTCTTCTCTTGCTAATGTCTTCACTTCTTAGTCTTCCTTTTGAAACAGAGATAGATTTATTGGATTCTGAAAGCAAGCAATCTCGGTAGGTTGTTAAAGAAATTAAACATTAGAAGAGTATGTAAGATGGAAAATAGAGTGTCTTCTAATAACTCTGACACCAGAAATAACAATTGGGCATGTAATGTCTTATTTTATATATATCTGATTATTTCATATATCGTATATATGTACATATATATATGTGTGTATATATATATATTCCAGAAAACCGAACTCATTGCTGTCAAGCTGGTTTTGAATCATAGTGACCCCATATGTTACAGAGTAGAACTGCTCCGTGGGGTTTTCTTGACTATAATCTTAGTGGAAGCAGATCACTAGGCCTTTCTTCTGTGGTACCACTGGGTAGGTTTGAACTGTCAACCTTTAGGTTAGTAGCTGATTGCAAACTGCTTGTGCCACCAAGGAAATCATGTGTGTGTGTGTGTGTGTGTGTGTGTGTGTGTGTAGTAATTGTTGTGTGCCGTTGAGTTGATTCTGACTCATAGCGACCCTGCGACCCTATTGGACAGAGTAGAACTGCCCCATATGCTCCATAGGGTTTCCTAGGCTGTAATCTTTATGAGAGCAAGTCACCAGGTCTTTTTTCCCATGTTGCTGCTGATGGGTTTGAACCACTGACTTTTCGGTTAGCAGCCGAGCTCTTAACATTGTGCTACCAGGGCTCCATCCATCCATCCATCCATCCATCCATCCATCCATCCATCCACCCATCCATCCATACGTACATACACACACACACACACACACACACACGCACACACACACACTTACATGCAGGAGCCCTGGTGGCACAGTGGTTAAGAGTTCAGCTGCTAATCAAAAGGTTAGCAGTTCAAATCCACCAGCCACTCCTTGGAAACCCTGTGGGGCAGTTCTGCTCTTTCCTGTAGGGTTGCTATGAGTTGCAATTGACTCGACAGCAACAGGTTTGGTTTTTTTGAGTTATACACACACATATGTATCTGTATATATATGCATATATAATATACCCACATAATATATGTATATATATGCATATATAATACATATTGTATATGCATGTTCTGGTAAAAATGTGACCATATTAATTACATTGCTCTGTAATCTGGAGCTTCGCTTAACAAAATATGATGAACATCTTTCCATATCAGTCATTTAGAGATTACTTCATCCTTCATAATGGTAGCATATTATTCCATTGTGTGGATGTCCCCTAATTTATTTAATTGCTTCTATTTTTAAGCACTATTAAGTTATTTCCATTTTTTATCATAAGCAGGACTTTGTATATTTATCCAATACTCTCCTCTGGATAATTTTTTAGAAGTAAATGATTGGGTCAAAGTATATCTGCACTTAAAATTGTTATGCAGTGCGCCCTCTAAAAAAGGCTATTCCAATTTGCATTCCCACTAGCAGTCTTTGAGGCTGCTAATTTTCCACACTGTCATCATCCTGGGGTATTACTAATCTACATCATTTGCCAATCTGATGAGTTAAAAAAAAAATTGTTTTTTACATTTGCTTTCTTTTGAATTCCAGTGAGGATGAGAATCTTTTCACCTGTCTATTGGCTGTTTTTATTTTTTCTCTATTTCTTTCATTTGAAGTTCTCACTAGTGCATGCTGAAAAATACCTGTTGCCATCAAGTCAATTCCTACTTATAGTGACCCTATAGGACAGAGTAGAACTGTTCCATAGGGCTTCCAAGACTGTAATCTTTATGAAAGCAGACTGCCACGTCTTTCTCCTGGACAGCGGCTGGTGGGTTCAAACATTTTGGTTAGCAGCCAAGCACTTAACTACTGTGCCAGCAGGGCTCCTTTGTGTATGCCCAGGCCTCTGTATATCCAGTTATCATTATGAAGTTTAGAAAACAAGTGATGTCTGCCCTGGTATTTATTCTACACAAGAAACCTTTATTAGTTTTCTGCTATGTACTAGGTGTCGGGTTGGGAGCATTAGATACGAAGAAATGTGACACACAGTTCCTGTTCTTGACTGTACTTAAAGTCTGTTATGAGAGACAGATATGTGCACACATAACCCAGAGGAGTAGAGAGCTTGGTCCACTGCTGCAATGGCCTGAGGACAGTGGCCAGTCTTTAGTTCTAAATTGGAATGCTGGTGCTTTAGCTCTCTTGGAATTGAGGTTAGACATACAGGCTCTTCCTGGGGCTGGAGCTTGATAATAAAACATCCTACCTGTGTCAAGGACCTGAAGACATTGGAAGCCGTTTTCTGGGTGGTCTTGCTGACTTTCTCTGATTTTAAGCTCTCTGCAAGCTTTGGCAAACCAGTGACTCACATCTCCACCCCTACCTATAGCAGCCCCTTTTAGCCATTCTGTGGACTGCTAAAACTCTGCAGAGCACTACAGGAACACTGGACCAAATGATCAGTGAGGTCCCATCCAGCCCCTGATCCTATGAATCAACTATGCATTGTAATAGGTGCTGTAGAAGATTCCAAAATAAGAGGGACTCAGTGGCTGTTCTTGGGGTGCTTGTGGGCTGCAGACCCTTTGTGGAATATCTTGACAAACTACATGGAAGAAATTCACCTGCTGGAGTGAGCTGACTCTCTGCTCTGTGATGGCCCATTTCTACTTACCTGCATCAATGGTTTTGCAAATCAGGCTGCACATTAGAATTGCCTGGGGAGCTTTAAAAAATATGGACACTGAGGCCCCACCCCAAGAGATCCTGATTCAGTTGGTCTGGCATGAGGCCCAGGTAACAGTGTTTTGTAAAAACTCCCCAGGTGATTCTAATGTGCAGCCAAGGCTGGGAACCACTGGCCTATATGAATCGCGGGGGGGATTGTCATGGAGTTGAATGACTTCATTAGCTGGTGGTTCAGGACTGTTACCTGTGTTGGTCACAACGTTGCCTCCACGGTTTATCATCTCTCTAAAGAAGTCCTTCTAGGCTAGGGATTTTGACTTCGAATTTGAGATTTTCCTCTCTCTCAGCCAGGCCCTGTCTGGGCGTAGTTGTCCTAGAGGCAGTGTGTTCAGTGGGCAAGAGCATGGATGCTGGACTCAGATTCCTCGAGCTCAAACACTTTCTGTCATGTAGCACGTGTGCGGCCATAGGACGAATTACTTAACCTCTACGTGCCTCAGTTTTCTCACCTAAAATAATACTATCTCAAGGCTTAGTGATGGATTAAGTACGCTTCTTGTATGCAAAGTACTTAGAAGAGTGGTTGGCAATAGTAAGCATTCAGTAAACGTTATTCTTACCATTTAAGAGAAGGAATTTTCAGAGTCAAATCAAATAGTTCTCTTTAGAATTTTCTTTTAATAAAATAAAATACTATTTATATATAGCATATATTTATGTATAAATATATATAGATAACATGTATATAAAGCGAAACATTTGCCATTTCAACATTTTTTACATGTACAATTCAGTGACATAAATTACATTAATCATGTTGTGCAACCGTCACCACTATCCACTTATCCATTTCCAAATTTTTTCCATCACTTAACAGAAGCTGAGTGCCCCTTCAGCAATCTCTCCCTCTTTCCCTGTCCGTCTCATCCTTGTTAACCACTAATAAACTTTGGTCTGTATACATTTGCCTATTTTAATATTTCGTAGAAGTGGAATCTTAATCTTGATTGTTCTTTTTTTGCCCCGCCTCTCAACTTTCAACTCTTTGCATCCCTTTTGTTTACCTGTCAATTACTCCCCTCCCTCGTCATCAGAATGCAATGATCCAGACTCTCGGCATAACTCTTCCTCATTCCAGCTGCCTGACTGTGAAGGGTTGCAGGTCAGTAAGTCGCCTGTAAGAACAGTCCTTCAGCGGTCTTTATTGCTTTGGGAAGCAGCCAGAGTAGAGGAAAGTATACAGGCTTTGGAAATATATTCAAAATGGTTTGACTCATGGTCTGTCATTTACTGATGGGGTGAACTTGGGCAAGGCCCTTCATGTCACTGAGCACCGCTTTCCTCTTCTGTGAAATGTGAATCATATCTTTCTAGCGAGTTAACGGGAGAGAACCCAAGAGACATGCCTAGTGTGGTTCCTGGCACGTGGTAAGCACTCAGTGGGCATGAGGTCACTACACGGAGTCTCTGGAAATCCATTACATCTGCTCCTCTCCCCTCCTGGCTCATCCACCTACCTTCCCAGCCCACTCCGAGGAGGCAGGGAGCATCCTTGCTCACTGGATATGTGGGAGGTCCTTACCCTGGGATCCACAGAGCCAGTTGGTCTGGGAGGAGAAAGAGGAGAAGGAGGCTCCAAGGACAGCATTCCAAGGCCTGCTACCCATCTCTCTGTCTTTTTTTTTTTATCTGTAGTATGGTGTATTAGTTTGCTATTGATGCATAACAAATTATCACAAACTTAGCGGCTGAAAAGAACACACATGCATAATCTCACAGTTTCTATGGATCAAGAGCCTGGGCATGGCTAAGCTGGGCCCTCTGCTCAGGGTTTCACAAGGCTGAAATCAAGGAGTTGGCTGGGTACATGCTGTCATCTGAGGCTCGGGCTTCTCTTCCAAGCTCGCTGGTTGTGGGCAGAAGCCAGTCCCTCGCAGCTGTAGGACTGAGGCCGTCAGCTCCTGGAGGCTGCCTGCTTCTCCAATACATGGCCCTCTCCACATCATGGCAAACTGCTCCCTCAAGATCAATAGGAGGGTGTCTCTGCTGCTCCTTCTGTCTCTGATATCTGTTGTTGTTGGTGGTTGCTGTCAAGTCAATTTCAACTCATGGTGATGCTGTGTGTTACAGAGTAGATCTGTTCCATAGGGTTTTCTTGGCTGTAATCTTTATGGAAGGAGATCACCAGCCTTTTCTTCCATGGGGCTGCTAGATGAGTTCTAACAGCCAATCTTGCAGTTACCAGCCACCTGCTACCCATCTCTGAACTGAGGAGCTAGTGCTCCAGGAATGGAAGCCACACACAAGGATTTATTTTAAAGATGCACTTCATTCCTCAAGTATTGAATTCAGAGTAGGTTTCCTGGGAATGACACCACCACAGAGATAAGAGAACAAGTCAGAAGACCTGACTTCAAGGACTATCCCTCCAGACTCAGTTTCTTCATCTATAAAATGTTGATCATAAACCTCGGATATACCTGACAGGGCAGTTGTGACAATCCAGTGAGGCAGTGCATGCAACAACACACTGTAAGCTCTAAAGGAGGACATCATCCAATATGATTAGACCCTTGAAGACTCAGAGATGGATCCTACATAGGCAGCCTTGAGAAGCTCACAGTCTAGTCAGAAGATACCATGTACAGAACTGACTCAAATCTAAGGTACAACGTAAAAGTGGTGTAAAGCAAGTGACAAGAAACGACAATATACAGGACTCTTTAATGTGGATCCATTGGAGGGCAGGTCTGGTGCCAGCAGTTGTGGTAATTCTACCTCCCTAGCGTATATTAAAGTTGTTGTAGTTAAAAAGCTCATAGCTGGATCTTGGGAGTGGGCAGGTAGGTCCACTGCCAGGCAAGCCACCTCCCATCCCCCCCACATTCCTCTTGGCGCTCCCTCGTTACCCTTAGCTGAGTGTCCCACAGAGCCCTAAGCATTTACTCTGAAAAAATTAGAATGTTCAAAGCAGGCCCGACTGATCACACGCCCCCCTCCCCATGGTGGCGATGACCCATTCAAATGTCTGCCCTGTCAATTTTTGATGGTAATCCCCGTGTCTACCATGGTGACTATGGGTGATGGGGAATCAGGGTTCAGTTCAGGAGAGGGAGCCTGAGAAATGGCTACCACATCCAAGGAAGGCAGCAGGCGTGCAAATTACCCCACTCCTGGTACCAAATATCTTAGGCTGGGTTCTCTAGAGAAGCAAAACCAGTGAAGCATCTGACTCCTAACCAAAACGTTGGCAGTTCAAATCCATCAGCTGCTCCTTGGAAATCCTGTGAGGCAGTTATACTCTGTCCTATGTCCTATAGGGTCACTATAAATCAGAACTGACTTGATGGAAATGGGGATGGTTTTGGCATTTATACGTATGTATGTATATATATAGAGAGAGGGAGAGAGGGAGAGAGAGTTATATCAAGGAAATGGCTCATGAGGTTGTAGAGGCTGGAAAGTCCCAAGTCTGTGTGGGTCAGGCTGAAGGCTTTTCCGGACTCACTTAGCTGCAGGGGATGGTGAACAAGATCCCGACTGTGGAGGCCAACAGATCCCAAGATCTGCAGGCAAGCTACTAGCGCAAGTCCCAAGAACTGGAGGTCAGATGAACAGGAGCCAGTTGCAGGATCCAGAGTGAGCAAAAGCCAGCAAGCCTTGCCAGAAAGTCCTCCTATATTGGATACAGGCCACACCTCCAAGGAAATTCCCTTTAAATTGATTGGATGCTCACAGCAGATCCCATCATGGAGGTGATTACATCATTATATGAGTGCCCAACTACATCATAACTGCTAAACCACTGAGAATCATGGCACAGCCAAGTTGACACTCAACCTTAATGATCACGGATGTTATCTACAGAACTGACTCAAATCTAAAGTAAAATGTAAAAAGTGTTGTTGTTGTTAGGTGCCATTGAGTCAGTTCCAACTCATAGACACCCCATGTACAACAGAACGAAACACTGCCCGGTCCTGCACAATCCTCACAATCATTATGTTTGAGCCCATTGTTGCAGCCACTGTGTCAATCCATCTCGTCGAGGGTCTTCCTTTTTCTCACTGACCCTCTATTTTACCAAGCATGATGTCCTTCTCCAGGGACTGGTCCCTCCTGATAACATGTCTAAAGGATGTGTAATGAACTCTTGCCATCCTTCCTTCCAGGGAGCACTGTGGTGTATTTCTTCTAAGACTGATTTGCTCATTCTTCTGGCAGTCCACCATATAGTCAGTATTCTTTGCCAATACCATAATTCAAAGGCATTCATTCTCCTTCTGTCTTCCTTATTCATTGTCCAGCTTTTGCATGAATATGAGGCTATTGAAAATATCATGGCTTGGGTCAGGCGCACCTTAGTCCTCAAAATGCCATCTTTGCTTTTTAACACTTTTAAGAGGTCTTTTGCAGCATATTTGCTGAGTGCAATAAGTCATTTGATTTCCTGACTGCTGCTTCTGTGGGTGTTGATTGTGGATCCAAGTAACAGGAAATTCTTGACAACTTCAGTCTTTTCTCCATTTATGATGATGTTGCTTATTGGTCCAGTTGTGAGGATTTTTGTTTTCTTTGTGTTGAGGTGTAATCCATGCTGAAAGCTGTAGTCTTTGATCTTCATCAGTTAGTGCTTCAAGTCCTCTTCACATTCAGCAAGCAAGCTTGTGACATCTGCATATCACAGGTTGTTAATGAATCTTCCACCAATCCTGATGCCACATTCTTCTTCATATAGTCCAGCTTCTGGGATTGTTTGCCCAGCATACAGATTGAATGAGTATGGTGAAAGGATGCAACTCTGATGCACACCTTTCTTGATTTTAAACCATGCAGTATCCCCTTGCTCTGTTCAAATCACTGCCTCTTGGTCTACATACAGGTTCCTCATGAGTACAATTAAGTGTTCTGGAATTCCCATTCTTCGCAATGTTATCCATAATTTGTTATGATCCACACAGCTGAATGCCTTTGCATAGTCCATTAAACACAGATAAACATCTTTCTGGTATTCTCTGCTTTCAGCCAGAATCCATCTGACGTCAGCAATGATATCCCTCATTCCATGTCCTCTTCTGAATCTGCCTTGAATTTCTGGCAGTAATCTGTGAATGTACTGCTGCAACAGCTTTTGAATGATCTTCAGCAAATTTTACTTGTGTGTCATATTAATGATATTGTTCAATAATTTCTGCATTCTGTTGGATCACCTTTCTTTGGAATGAACACAAATATGGATCTTTTCCAGTCAGTTGGCCTGGTAACTGTCTTCCAAATTTCTTGGCATAGACGAGAGTCCACCTCCATTGCTGCATCCATTTATTGGAACTTCTGTATTGGTGTTCCATCAGTTTCCTGGAGCCTTGTTTTTCGCCAGTGCCTTCAGTGCAGCTTGGACTTCTTCCTTCAGTACCATCAGTTCTAGATCATATGCTGCCTCCTAGAATGGTTGACTGTTGACCCATTCTTTTTGGTACAGTGATTCTGTATATTGCTTCCATATGCTTTTTTTTTTTAAATTTTCAAAAGTTTTCTTAATTATTCTTCTGAGCAGGGGACCACTTTCTCTAATTCTTTGCAACACCAATTCATGACCCAGCAGAGGCAGGGTTGCCCTGCTTGAAGTAAAAGTAGATTGTAGCCATCCTTCCCTACTTCCTCCACCATGGAAGCTGCTGAGGTCCCCTAGAGATCTGGAAAGCAAAGCAAGAAGACAACGGACTAGAATATTTTAGGTTTATTTCCAGCTCTAAAAGCAAATGAACTAAAACTTCCCAGATGAACCTGACTTACAATAACAGCTCACTCCTCTGAATTCATAGCTCTTTACGTCATGTGGCTCTTATAACATGTTGCATATGGATTATTAATTGTCTTGGATTCCCAACTAGATTTTACATTTTTCATTATCAAGGATTGTGTATTTTAGTTTGTTTTAATCCACCACAGCAATTGATACAGTCATAGGCCCTTGATAAATACACAGCGTAGCACCTCCGATAAATATACACCATAAAATCCATAATAAGTACATTGTGAGTCAATAAGTGAACAAATGGCCCAGGTGAGAACATTTTTCTAAGTCCAGTTCACACAGAGCACCAGGAGAATAAGACCATGAAATGGCCACCCCAGGTCCTGCTAGTCCCTGATTGTGGGTGGCTGCTGCTGGGTGGTGGTAATTCCCTGGCATTTCTGGATTGCTGCCAGGGCAGAGTGGCTTTCCTTGGTTATGAGAAAAGCCCTCAAGCTGCAGCACAGTGAAGTGGTAGACCTAGAGATCTGGGCAACCCACAGTACCTGTGACACCTCCGTGTCCCCATTAGTGAAATGGGAAGAGGCTGTATTCCATGATCTCCGAGGTCTCTGCTGACTCTAAAGTCCTGCCATTCTCACTATGTGTTGTTGTTAGGTGCCGTCAAGTCATGGCGATGCCATGGGATAGAGTAGAACTGCCTCATAGCCTTCCATCTGCTTTTGATGCTTCCTGCATCATTCAATATTTTGCCTATAGAATCTTTCAAAATAACAACTCGAGGTTTGAATTTTTTTTTCAGTTCTTTCAGCTTGAGAAACGCTGAGTGTGTTCCTCCCTTTTGGTTTTCTAACTCCAGGTGTTTGCACACTTTATTATAGTATTTTAGTTTGTCTTCTTGAGCTGCCCTTTGAAATCTTCTGTTCAGCTCTTTTACTTCATCATTTCTTCCTTTTGCCTTAGCTACTCTATGTTCAAGAGCAAGTTTCAGAGCCTCTTTTTGGTCTTTTCTTTCTTCCCGGTCTTTTAAATGACCTTTTGCTTTCTTCATGTATGATGTCCTTGAGGTCTTCCCACAATTTGTCTGGTCTTCAGTCATTAGTGTTCAGTGTGTCAAATCTATTTTTTTTATTTTTATTTTTTTAAATATTTTGTTCTACTTCAGGTGAAGGCTTACAGAACAAATAGTTTCTCATGAAATAGTAGTACACATGTTGTTTTATGACATTGGTTAACAACCCCACAACATATTAACCCTCTAACTTCTCAACCATTTTTTTATTTTTTTTTTTTTGGTGAAAATACACATAGCCAAAGATACACCGTTTCAAAAATTTCTACATACACAGTTCAGTGACATTGACTATGCTCTTCCAATTGTGCTGTTATTCTCACTTAAGGTGAAGGCTTACAGAACAAAATAGTTTCTCATTTAACAGTTACTACAAATGTTGCCCTATGAAATGGTTAACAATCTCACAACACATCAACAATATCCTTATTCAACCTTGGGTTCCCTATCACCAGCTTCCTTGTCCCCTTTTGCTTTCTGGCCCTTGTCACTGGACTCCTGTACCTCATTAGTCTCATTTGGTTTTATGGGGCTGTCCACTCCCAGGCTGAACAGTGAACCTCGGAGATAACTTCACCACTGAGCTAAAAGGGTGTCTGGGGGCCATACTCCCGAGGTTTCTCCAGTCTCCTTTAGGCCAGTAAATCTGGTCTTTTTTTTGTGAGTTAGAATTATGCTCTACATCCTTCTCCAGCTCTGTCCAGAACCCTCTGTTGTGATCCTGGTCAGAGCAGTCAGTGGTGGTAGCCGGGCACCATCTAGCTGTACTGGACTCAGTCCGGTGGAGGCCTTGGTAGCTGTGGACAATTAGTCCTTCGGACTAATCTTTTCCTTGTATCCTGTTCTCTTCATTCTCCCTTGCTCCCAAAAGGATGAGACCAGTGGAGTGTCTTAGATGGCCGCTTACAGGCTTTTAAGACCCCAGACACTACTCACCAAGGTAGAATGTAGCGCATTGTCTTTATAAGCTGTGTAATGTCAATTGAGCTAGATGTTCCCCAAGACCATGGTCCCCAGAGCCCTCCACCCAGCAATTCAGTCCCTCAGGGAGTTTGGATGTGTCTATGGGGCTTCCATGACATTTCCTTGTACAGGTTGTGCTAGTTTCCACTGTATTGTGTGCTGTCTCACCCTTCACCCAAGATACCACTTATCTATTGCCTATTTAGTATTCCCGCCCCAACCCCTCCCATCCCTGGTAACCAACAAAGATTGTTACATTTTGTGTGTGAACTTTTTAATGGGTTTTTACAATAGAGGTCTCATGCAATATTTGTCCTTTTGTGATTGACTTATTTCACTCAGCATAATGTCCTCCAGTTTCATCCATGTTATGAGATGGTTCACAGATTCATTGTTGTTCTTTCTCGTTGCATGGTACTCCATTGTGTGTATGTACCATAGTTTGTTTATCCATTCATCTGTTGATGGGCATCTAGGTTGTTTCCATCGTTTTGCTATTGTGAACAATGCTGCCATGAATATAGGTGTGCATATGTCTATTTGAGTGACGACTCTTATTTCTCTAGGATATATTCCTAGGAGTGGGATTGCTGGATCGAATGGTATGTCTATTTCTAGCTTTCTGAGGAAGCGCCATATCATTTTCCAAAATGGTTGTATCATTTTGCATTCCCACCAGCAGTGCATAAAAGTTCCCATCTCCCCGCAGCCCCTCCAACATTTGTTATTTCCAGTGTTTTTGATTCGTGCCAGTAATGCCGGGGTGAGATGGTATCTCATTGTGGTTTTAATTTGCATTTCTCTAATGGCTAGTGATTGTGAGCATTTCCTCATGTGTCTGTTGGCCATTTGAATGTCTTCTTTGGTGAAGTGTCTGTTCATTTCCTTTGCCCATTTTTTAATAGGATTATTTGTCTTTTTGTTGTAGAGCTGTTGGATTTTCTTGTAGATTATGGAGATTAGACCTTTGTCTGACTTGTGCTGTCCAAAAATTTTTTCCCAGTCTGTAGGTTCTCTTTTGACTCTTTTGGTGAAGTCTTTTGAAGAGCATAGGTGTTTGATTTTTAGAAGATCCCAGTTATCTAGCTTATCTGTTGGGGTTGGTGCATTGATGGTTATGGTTTGCATCCTGTTAATGCCGTGTAGTAAGGCCTATAGTTTTGGTCCTATTTTTTCTTCTATGAACTTTACAGTTTTAGGCTTTATATTCAGGTCTTTGATCCATTTTGAAGTAGTTTTTGTATGCGGCGTGAGGTATGGGTCCTGTTTCATTTTTTTGCAGGTGGATATCCAGTTTTGCCAGCACCATTTGTTAAAAAGACTGTCTTTTCCCCATTTGATGGACTTTGGGCCCTTGTCGAAGATCAGGTGACCGTAGGTGGATCGATTTACATCTGGGTTCTCAATTCTGTTCCATTGGTCAATGTATCTGTCGTTGTACCAGTACCAGGCTGTTGTGACCACTGTAGCTGTATAGTAGGTTCTGAAGTCAGGTAGTGTGAGTCCTCCAACTTTCTTCTTCTTCTTCAGGAGTGCTTTACTTATTCGGGGCTTCTTCCCTTTCCATATAAAGTGAATGATTAGCATTTCCATCTCTTTGAAGAATGTTGTTGGTATTTGGATCGGGATTGCATTGTATTTGTAAATTGCTTTGGGTAGAATTGCCATTTTCACAATGTTGAGTCTGCCTATCCATGAGCATGGTAAGTTTTTCCATTTACGTAGATCCCTTTGGGTTTCATGCAGTAGTGTTTTGTAGTTTTCTTTGTATAGGTCTTTTACATCCCTGGTCAGATTTATTTCTAAGTATTTTATCTTTTAAGGGGCTATTGAAAATGGTATTGTTTTCCTGATTTCCTTTTCATCGTTCTCCTTATTGGCATATAGGAATCCAACTGATTGTTGAATGTTTATCTTGTATCCTGCTACTCTGCTGAATCTTTGTATTAGTTCCAGTAGATTTCTTGTGGAGTCTTTAGGGTTTTCTGTGTATAGTATCATATCATCTGCAACAGGGACAGTTTAACTTCTTCATCACCAATTTGGATGCCCTTTATTTCTTTTTCTTGCCTTATTGCTCTAGCTAGAACTTCCAGCACAATGTTAAATAGGAGTGGTGATAAAGGGCATCCTTGTCTTGTTCCTGTTTTCAAGGGGAGTGTTTTCAGCCTCTCTCCATTAAGAATGATGTTGGCCGTTGGTTTTGCGTAGATGCCCTTTATTATGTTGAGAAATTTCCCTTCTATACCTATTTGATTGAAAGTTTTTATCAGGAATAGGTGTTGGACTTTGTCAAATGCCTTTTCTGCGTCAATTGAGATGATCATGTGATTCTTTTCTTTCCTTTTATTTATGTGGTGGATTACGTTGATTCAAATCTTTTCTTGAGATGGTCTCCAAATTCAGGTAGCATATGCTCAAGGCCATATTATGGGTCTTGTGGACTTGTTTTAATTTTCTTCGGCTTCACCTTTAACTTGCGTATGAGCAATTGATGGCCTATTCCACACTCGGCTCCTAGCCTTATTCTGACTGATGATATTGAGCTTTTTTTTTTTTTTTTTTTGAGGTAAAAAGTGGTGTGCAGTAAATATAAAGTTTAGAGTTTAGAAAGATGTTATTTTCAGGTGTTCAGGTGTGTGTGAGGGATCAGAGATGGCTTCAAAGAGGAAGAAACAATTGAGTTAGGCTTTGAAGAAAAAGAAGTAGAATTTAGCTATGCTTATATGTGTAGGGATGTGTGCACACGTGTGTGTGTGTAAATGTCCACAGGATTACGGGATTTTGTTGAGAGATTTGTTGTACCTACTGGAGGGAAGGGGTGGGAGTGGACGTGTGGAAAAGTGAAAGAATATTGGCTTTGGAGTCAGGTGAACCTTGGTTCTATCATGGGCATTTTCACAGTACCTTGCACAGTACATTATGAGGTTCTTCTTATTTACACACACACACACACACACACACACACACTTCCATTCACATTTTAACCATCCAATTAATTGCAAAGTCTTGTCAATTCCCATTTCCAAGTATCTCCTGAATTTGTACCTTCCTCTCCATTCCTATTGCCAAGCTATAGCACTAATCATAACCAACAACCCTCACTCATTCTCAACCCTGGTTTAGTAGCTTACTGTAGTTTCCCTTGCTTCTTTGCCTCCAGTTGCCTCCTGCCTGCAGTTTACTTTCTGCTGTATTCCCTTTCCTCTTGCAATCACAGCATTGTCACAGCAACCTTTCTAGAATGCATATCTTATCATGCCTCTCCCCAACTTGAACTCTAGTAATGGCTCCTGTTGCTACCAGAATAGCATTAAATCCAGTCATCAGACAGACCTTGCCCACTTCTACTTCCTCAGCTTCACTTTCTCAATCACCCTGTCTTTGGCCTTCAGCACCAGCTGTTCCTCCCATGTCCAGACTTTTTCCATGCAATTTCCTTTGCTTGGAATACCCTTTCCCAAATTTTCCTCTAGAGAAACGTTTAATCTTTGTTCAAGACTCAATCTAGACTTTCCAATTTATGAGAAGTTTCCTCTGATCTGCCTTGGAATGCTTAGAAAAAAAAATGCATTCAACTCTCCTTAGATTTGTTTACATGTCTCCATTAATCCCTGGGTAGTGCAAATGTTTAACATGCTTGAGTGCTAACTGAAAAGTTGGAGGTTCCAGTTCACCCAGAGGCCTAGTGATCTACTTCCAAAAAAACAGCTGTTGAAAGCCCTATGGAGCAAATTTCTACTCTGACACATGTGGGATCTCCATGAGTTGTGGTTGACTTGACGGCAACTGATTTTAATTGGTATTCCCCTTAGAGGCAAGTCTCTATGAGGACAATGTCCATGGCTTATTTTGTCTCTATACTTAGGTTCAAGTACAGGACCTGGCATGAAGTAGGTGCTCAATAAAAGCTTTATAATTAAATGAATGAATTAATGAATGCATAGATAGTTTTCTTAATCATCAGAATATTCACCTATGTTTTTCACTGAACAGGAAAGAAGGAGCCAACTATTGCACATTGATTATCTGGCTAATGCACTCTGACATTTCCCCTGGGGTATTCAAATGATTTATCACTGTATTCAAGGGTTTGAAATCCTTTGGGGTGGGTTTTCACAAGAATGGATGAGGAGATCCCAGCTGAAGATGAGGAACTCAGTATGTTGGGGGATTTTTGCAATTCTAGGGTCAGTTAAAAGGTCCCTGGGTGACACAAACACAGTCTACTACTAACATAAAGGTTGATGGTTTGAACCCACCCAGAAGTGCCAAGGGAGAAAGATCTAGAGATCTACTTCCATAAAGATTACAGTCAAGAAATCCCTGTGTAACAGTTCTAATCTGTTCAACAGCAACGAGTTTTTTTTTTTGTTTGTTTTGTTTTAGAGTCAGGCAAAAGGTAAAAAATATTCTCTGAGGACCTGTAGGATACTGAACCAGTAGGTTCTTTGGTAGAGGAATTGAAATAAAGAAGGGAAAAAGATAGCTCCTGTTATGGATTGGATTATATTCCCTAAAAACGTATATCAACTTGGCTAGGCCATGATTCCTAGTATTGTGTGCTTGTCCTCCATTTTGTGATCTGATGTAATTTTCCTATGTGTTGTAAATCCTAATCTCTGCCTGTGGTTAATGAGGTTATGTTAAAAAACGACAGCCCTGATCCAATGTAAGGGGAGTTTCCTGGGGGTGTGGCCTGTGTCACCTTTTATCTTACATGAGATAAAAGCAGAGAGAAGCAAGCAGAGAGATTACAGACCTCTTATCACCAAGAAAGAAGAGCTGGGAGCAGACAGTGTCCTTTGGACCTGGGCTTCCCGTGCTGAGAAGCTCCTAGACCAGGGGAAGATTGATGGCAAGGACCTTCCCCCAGAGCTGACAGAGAAGGAAAGCCTTTCCCTAGATCTAACACCCTGAATTTGGTCTTCTAGCCTCCTAAGCTGTGAGAGAATACATTTCTTTTTGTTAAAGCCATTCATTTTTGGTATTTCTGTTATAGCAGCACTAGCTAACTAAGACAGCTCCATATTGTGTCAACCTATATATTTGCACAGTTGTAGCCCCTGGTCTGTATTACCAATGCTTGGTTATTCCCGAGCAGCTTCTTCACTTTTCAGATTGTGGTAGTGATGGATTTTCACTTGACCAGGCATAGAAAATATCTGAATTGAGTTTTACCACACTGCCTTTCCATGTCTATGAGAGACATTTCTTATCAACCATAGCACTTCTTCCTGCCTGTCAGCCCTGAATGTGGTCTCAGAATCTTTCTTTGCAAGTGCTCCAATTAGTTATTACTAATTTGCCAGAATTAGTCCATGAAAGGAAACCCATTTTCCATCCTTCTTCTATATCTTGAGGATTCCCTAGGTGGCACAAATGGTTAAGCACTTGACTACTCACGGAAGGGTTGGCAGTTCAAATCCACCCATAAGTGCCTCAGAAGAAAGGCCTGGCTATCTGCTTCTAAAAGATCACAGCCTTGAAAACCCTATGGCATACAGATCTACTTTGAAACACATGGGGCCACCATGAGTTGGAATCAACTTGATGGCAAGTGGTTGGTTACCAGATCTTGAGGTATTTTTATGGAGAAGCCTGGAGTCGACCAGGGTGGAAGCTGCATTTGAGGGCATAGTGGGTCTGCCCTTTCCCTGAGCTCCAGGCTCAAGTATCCGAAGTACCTGCTTAATGTCTACTTCTGCATGTTTCAGGCATTGTGAAATGAAACCCTTGGTGCCTCTCTAAAACATTTTCTTCTCTCCACCTTCTTAATTACAGTAGAAGATCCCAATATGCACCCAGTTTAGTCAAGTTAGAGACCTATTAGTCATATCTCATGAATTAAATTGTGCCCCCCAAGATTATCTGTCAGCTTGGTGAGGTCCTGATTCCCAGTATTGTATGATTGTCCACCATTTTATCATCTGATATGATTTCCCTGTGTGCTGTAAATTCTATCACTATGATGTAATACGATGGATTAGTGACAGTTATACTGACAAGATCTGTAAGATTTGATAATGTCTTAAGTCAATCTTTTTTGAGATATAAAAGAGAGAAGCGACACATGGGGACCTCATACCACCAAGAAAGTAGCACCGGAAGCAGAGCACGTCCTTTGGACCTGAGGTTCCTGCGCTGAGATGCTCCCAGACCAAGGAAAGATTGATGACAAGAGCCGACAGAGAAAGCCTTCCCTTTGATTTGATGCCCTAAATTTGGACTTGTAGCCTGCTAGACTGTGAGGGAATGAATTTCTCTTTGTTAAAGCCATCCACTTGTGGCATTTCAGTTGTAACAGCACTAGATGACTAAGACATCATCTTTGATTCTTCCATTTATCTGAACCCTGCATTTACTGTACCGGAAAATATTATTGATTATATTCATCAATATATGTTTCAACTATATCTGCCCCACTACAATCTTACTATAATCTTCACCCAATGAAAGCCACCATAATCTCTGCTCTCAACTATTACAATGGTTTCTTAATTGGTTCTCCTGCCACCACCCCGTCCCCTTCACTTTATTCCCAATATTTAAAAAGGTAGAAATCAATTCTACTCCTAGTTATTTATCCAAGAGTAACAAAACTTATGTCCACAGAAAGGCTTGTACAACATTCATAGCAGGTTTATTCAAAATAGCCAAAAATTGGAAACAACACAAATGCCCATCAACAAGTTAATTGATAAACACATTGTCGGATGTTTACACAAAGGAATACTAATCAGCCAAAGGTGGGGAATGTCATGGATTGAATAGTGTCCCCCAAAAAATGTGGGTGGCAACTTGGCTAGGTCATGATTCCCAGTATTGTATGATTGTGTTTTCTGATGTGATTTCCTTATGTGTTGTAAACTCTACCACTATGATGAGATTATATGTGATCTCCTCATGTGTTGTAAATTTTATCACTGTGATGAGGTTATACTGATGAGGTTGACAAGATCAGTGTCTTAATGCAATCTCTTTTGAGATATAAAAGAGAGAAGTGACAGAGACGCATGGGAACCTCATACATCAAGAAAGCAGTGCTGGGAGCAGAGCGCGTCCTTTGGACCTGAGGTTCCTGCACAGAGAAACTCCCAGACCAAAGGAAGACTGATGATATGGACTTTCCTCCAGAGCCGATGGAGAAAGCATTCCCCTGGAGCTGATGCCCTGAATTTGGACTTGTAGCCTACTGGACTGTGAGAGAATAAATTTCTCTTTGTTAAAACCATCCACTTGTGGTATTTCTGTTGAAGCAGCACTAGATGACTAAGACAGGGAAAAATCTAACTACTGACGCACACAACAAAACAGATGACTCTCAAAAGCATTATGCTGAGTAAAATAAGCCAGACACAAGAAAGTAATACAGTATGGTTCCATGAATACGAGCTTCTAGAACAAGCAAAACTAACCTAAGATGAAAAGGTAAAACAATCATTGCCTCTTGGTCGGGGGAGTTGGTGGGGATTGACTGGAAAAAGACATAAAGGAACTTTCTGGAGAGATGAAAGTGTTCTATACTGTGATGAAAATGTGGCTTTCATTTGTCAAAATAATGCAGCTAAGATTTGTACATTTCATCGTAAGTAAATTTTACCTTAAAAAAAGAAAATGGAAGTGTAAAAGTAATAATAAATGAGTTGGAGGGTGGAGAGTGGAGGAAGTATATAAGATACAAGAATGACAATTTTGATAGCTATTGAATCTGGGTGGTGGGTACATGGAGATTCATTATACTATTCTGATTACTTTGTATATGTTTGAAATTTTCCATAATAGAAAATTGTGTTTATTTTTTTTAAAGTATAAATCAAATCATGGCTCTTTGTAGCTTAAAACCCTTTAATGGCTTCCTGTTTCACATAGAATAATAAAGCTTAGATGCTTCATGATTTATAAGGTCCTACATCATCTAACTGCTGGCCACTTCCTGTCTTCTTGTTCTCTTCTCTCTTACTATGCTCAGTCCCACAGGCCTATCTGAGACATACCTAAGAATGCCAGTCTTTTTCCAAATGGAGGGACTTTGGATGCATCATTCCTTCTGATGGACTCTATCCTTCCAGTCTCCATATGCATGTTCCTTCTCATCCATCAAGTCTGTGAGAAGCCTTCCCAACTGCCACCTTTTGGTCACATGCTTGCTGTCTGTCTCCCCACTAGAACCTCTATGCTGTGTGATCTTGAACTCATTACTCAACTTCTCTGTGCCTCAGTGTTCTTCTCTGTAAAATGACAATTAAATACTATCTGTCTTAGCATCATTGGACAAATTATCTGGGATAACACATCTAAAGCATTTAGTACAGAGTCTGGTGTATAGTACGTACTTAATGAATGTCACCTATTATTAATATCACTAATACAGTGGGATATTGCTCAAATGGAAGTAATCAAGACTTCAGCTCTGCTTATAAGCTGGGAAATCATTTAGTCCCCTTCAAAGTGCTATATTTATCATCAAGAATAACCAAAACGGTGATAAACAACCACCACCCATCTTTGCACATTTAGAGGCCATAATGGTGTGATGCTCCAGCTAAGGCCTGGGAGGGTATTTCCATTGTCTTCAGCACAGGGTGCTCTTAGAGGGCCTACTTTTTATGGGTGTGTAAAATGCCTTGTGGACACATTACATGTAATATATGATCATAATAACAATGGAGCTGCCAGCCTCAGAGAGAGGCAGCAACCCAGGGAGAGCAAAATTTGGAGGCATAAAACAAGGGAAGGAAATGTTATTTTGCAGGGGTTGAGTGGTGGTTGAAACAAAACAGGGTGGGAGATAAAGGGCAAGGGATGTGCAGTTGGGAACAACAAGCCCTGCAGAAGAATTTGTATCCATCCCTGCCTGGGGATCTCTGGTCTGGTGCATGAGAACCAAGTACAAATTTGGAATAGACAAAAGATGGGGATGTGGAGGGGAGGGGAGGGATGTGGAGGGGAAGAGAGGAGGACAGAAGAAGGATAAAGAGGTGAAATTCGTAACAGGGTTGTACCTAGAGATGGGAGAGATAAAAGAGTTGTGTTGGGTACAGATAAACGAAGAGGGTGCCGGGATGATGGGGAGGCAATAGGTGCCTTGTCATGTGGTCTGGTTCCTGTGATCCACAGTTTGGATTCAGGACAAAAGTAGTCATTGCCATTTTCTATCTAGACTCAGGCTTATCATGAACAGTCTCTTCAGAGATGGAGTTTTTGGAAGATTATGGTGGCAATATATCCCAGTTCAGGAACGCTATCTAAAGGGGGAAAGTCCCAGCCTTCTTACCCTTGAAATTATAAAACTGAAGATAAGAGATGACGGTAAATGCCACACGTAGAGGCAGTAGTGTGATTTTGAGTGTTTCATGGTCCAGAGGCAGTAAAGTCTGGAAGGATCAGTGGGAGATTGGTAGCCAAAAGGGTCATGCATTTTTCACCTTTTAATGGTGTTTGGCTTACACACACTCAGTGTTCTGGAGCCATTTGCTTGCCAGTGAATGAATGAATGAGAACCAGGGTATCTGACCTATTATCCCATCTTTATTCTCTTAGTAGGGGTCTGGGTGGCACAGTTGATGCTTGGCTACTAATGGAAAGGTTGGAGGTTCAAATCCGCCTAGCAGTGCTTCCATAAGATTACAGCCATTGAAAAGCCTATAGAGTGCAGTTCTACTCTGACACACATGGTGTCCCCATGAATTGGAAGACTTGACTTGGCAGCAGTGGGTTTGGTTTTATACAATGGGTTTGGTTTTGTAATACTGAGCAAAAAAACATTTGCATAGCCAGGAGCCAAAGGTTTTTCAGGCACATTTTTCCTATCTTTTTTTTTTTTTTAATTTTTAATTTATTTATTTTTATTGTACTTTAGATGAAGGTTTACAGAACAAACTATCTTCTCATTAAACAGTACACATATTGTTTTATGACATTTGTTAACAACCCCATGACATGCCAACATTCTCCCTTCTCAGTCTTGGATTCCCTATTACCAGCTTTCTTGTCCCCTCCTGCCATCTGGTCTTTGCCCCTGAGCTGGTGGGCCCCTTTAGTCTTGTTTTGTTTTATGGGTCTGTCTAATCCTTGGCTAAAGGGTTAACCTCGGGAGTGACTTCATTACTGAGGTAAAAGAGTGTCCGGAGGCCATACTCGCAGGGTTTCTCCACTCTTTGTCAGGCCAGTAAGTCTGGTCTTTTTTTGTGAGTTAGAATTTTGTTCTACATTTTTCTCCCGCTCTGTCCGCGACCCTCTACTGTGATCCCTGTCAGAGCAGTCAGTGGTGGTAGCCGGGCACCATCTAGTTGTACTGGACTCAGTCTGGTGGAGGCCAGGGTAGTTGTGGTCCATTATTTTACTTTTTTTTTCAAATTTGATGTAGACTTCTATCCACCAGAATGAATAATCAACACACACACATACACACACACTCCATCCAGAAAGTACCAATTATGTTTTAAATTCATGCTGAAGTTACCAAACTTTCTATAGATTAAATTTCCTCTCCCTTTTGCTTTAGTTTGGAGAGAGGACAGATGCCTTAACCTCCAGGGAGATATTTTCCAACTTGTTCATTTATTAATTTAACAAGTATTTTGTCATGGATTGAATTGTGCCCCCCCAAAATATGTGTATCAATTTAGCTAGGCCATGATTCCCAGTATTGTGTGCTTGTCCACCATTTTGTCATCTGATGTGATTTTCCTATGTGTTATAAATCCTATCTCTATGATGTTAATGAGATAGGATTAGTGGCAGTTATGTTAATGAGACAGGACTCAGTCTGCAAGATTGGATTCTGTCTTGAGCCTGTTTCTTTTTGAGATATAAAAGAGAGAAGTGAGCAGAGAGACATGGGGACCTCATACCACCAAGAAAGCAGTGCTGGAAGCAGAGCTCATCCTTTTAACCCAGGGTCCCTGTGCTTGAGAAGCTCCTAGACCAGGGGAAGATTGATGACAAGGACCTTCCTCCAGAGCTGACAGAGAGAAAACCTTTCCCTGGAACCGATGCCCCGAATTTGGACTTCTCGCCTACTAGACTGTGAGAGAATAAAATTGTTTGTTGAAGCCATCCACTTGTGCTGTTTCTGTTATAGCAGCACTAGATAACTAAGATGTATTTACTGAGTGCTCGCTAAGTGTCAGATACTTTGTCAGGTTCAGGGAATCCAAACATGAAAGAGGCAAGAATGCTCCCATCCCAAAGAGCTCCAGGCTTTTTAAGGAGACCAGATCTGAAAATAACTGATCACCCTTACTTATGTAGATCTTTATAGTTCATATGGTGATTTCATGTATACTTTCTACTCTGATCCTCAGATCATCAATCCCATTTTTCAGGTGATAAAATTGAGGGAGAAGGAGGTTGTGACTAATCCAAAGACTCACGGCTAATAAGTGGCAGAGCTAGGACCACCCCCTCCACCACCAGTGTGTTCTGATAACAGATCCTGTGTGTTTCCGCTGCACCATGACGGCTACAGGCTGCCAAGCCCTGGCACTGGTATAGTTTGGATTCACTAGAGAGAGATGAGCTAAGGGGATTAGAGAGAAGTCGCACATTGCCAGTTTGCTTGATGCCATGAAACTCATCAGAGAAAGGGATTAGCCGCAATATTGCTAGTATGAAGAAAAAGCCCTGTCTCCATTCTGCTGTTCTGAGAAATGTGGCTTTTCTGGACAAACCAACCTACACTCTAGGGTTTCAGAAAAGCAACCACATAATAATGAATCCTGAGTTTGGGAATGTTTCTGGTCCTGTCCCCAAATCAGCAGCAGGGAGAGCAGATCTGATTCATGAGAGTAAATTGTTGTTGTTGTTCATTGCTGTTGAGTTGACTACGACTCATGGCAACACCATGTGTGCAGAGTAGAACTGCATAGAGTTTTCAAGGCTGTGCCCTTTTGGAAGCAGATCTCCAGACTTGTCTTTTGAGGTGCCTCTGGATGGGCTCCAACTGCCAATCTTTTGGCTACTAGTTGAGCGCTTAATCATTTGCACCACCCAGGTTGCCCTGTGGGAATAAAATACCCATCTGCAAGCCCCAGTTACAATTCATCTTATCTCTGCCAGGGATCCAGGTGTCCAGGCATCTGCAAGTTGCCCCTGTCCTGGATATAGTGAGGGGGAACCGGCTGCCAGGGCTAAAACACTGGCCTTTAGCATCTTGATGTAATCCCTCCAAAGTATTCTCTCTTTATCCTGCTGAGTGCCCAGAGCATTTTGAACTCCTCATTCATCATCGTTTGCTCTGTATTAGGATGATTGTGTACCACATTCTTCTGCATGTGTGATAGGAGCACAGCTTACTCATGCTCCTGTCTAGTCTGTAAGCTTCTTGAGGTTGGAGCAATGTATGCACATTTGTTTTTCTTCTCCTCCTGCCATTGAGTCAGCCCCTGATTCGTGGCTACACCATGCCCAATGGGATTGGACCCTTCTGATCCTTAGGGTTTTCACTGGATGATTTCTTGGAAGTAGATCTCTAGGTCTGTCTTCCTAGTCTTTCTTAGTCTTGAGGCTCCACTGAAACCTGACGGATGGTAGCTGTGCTTGAGGTGCATTGCCTGGGAATTGAACTCTGGTCTCCTGCGTGGAAGGCAAGAATTCCACCACTGAACCACCACTGCCCCCAAGCATGTAGTAGATGGTCAATAAAGATCTTTTGTGGTTAATAAGATAGAAACAAAATAGTTTTAGGAGGATTAAAATCCATAAATGGGCAGAAATTTCCCAACCCAGGACAAGTCCACAGGCCCCTGACCTCTGAGCTTTATGGTCCTGATATTCAGATTAAAGCAAGCAGAGGTTATTCTGGAATCTTGTACAGTCCAGCAGCCATGTGAGCAACCATGTTGGCCCACACACTCAGAGAAGCAGGCCTTTTTGCCACCTCGTTGTATCTACATATAACAGGCCTGGCATTTTATAGCAGCTCCGACCTGTACATCCCTTTGAAGTTGTGAAAAATAGCTCAGTTTTCTACCCTTTCACGATTTGGTGACAAATAATCTACACTGCAATTTACACATTTCCTGGCAATCAGAAACCCTTGTCTCATGAGAGCAGAGGAGCCAACTTGTCATAGTCTCTCCTTTTTCTTTCTGGGTCCCTTCTTTCCCTCCCAGGGCTCAGGCACATGCACGAGTGACAGTGCTCAATTTTGGGGTGGGGATCCAGACCATAGTCATTATTAGGCAAAATCATTTCAATAGCCTTTCTTATTTGACATATTTATATCTTATTCTGGAGCCCCTGGATGGTGCAAACAGTTAAATGCTGGGCTACTAAATAAAATGTTGGACTCCAGAAAAGATAAGCTAGATAACTGGAATCTTCTAAAAATTAAACATTTACGCTCATCAAAAGACTTCACCAGAAGAGTAAAAAGAGAACCTACAGACTGGGAAAAAAATTTTGGCTCTTACAAATCCCACAAAGATCTAATCTCTAAAATCTACAAAAAAACTAACCTCTACAACAAAAAGACAAAGAATCCAGTTTAAAAATGGGCAAAGGAAATGAAAAGACACTTCAATAAGAGGACATTCAAGCAGCCAACAGACACATGAGGAAATGCTCGAGATCACTAGCCATTAGAGAAATGCAAATCAAAACCACAATGAGATACCATCTCACTTCAGCATTACCGGCACGAACCAAAAAAAACAGAAAGTAATAAATGTTGGAGAGGCTGCAGGGAGATTGGAATTCTTATGCAGTGCTGGTGGGAATGCAAAATGGTACAGCCATTTTGGAAAATGATATGGTGCTTCCTTAGAAAGCTAGAAATAGAAATAACCATATCATCTAGCAATCCACTCCTAGGAATATATCCTAGAGAAATAAAAGCCGTCGTACAAATAGACATATGCATACCCATGTTCATTGCAGCATTGTTCACAATAGCAAAAAGATGGAAACAACCTATACGCCCATCAAGAGATGAATGGATAAACAAACTATGGTACACACACACAGTGGAGTATTATGCAACGATAAAGAACAATGATGAATCTGTGAAGCATCTCATAACATGGATGACTCTGGAGGGCATCGTGCTGAGTGAAGTAAGTCAATCACAAAAGGACAAATACTGTATGAGACCACTACTATAAAAATTCATGAAATAGTTTACACACAAAAGGTAACAATCTTTCATGTTTACGAGGGAGGGGAGGGGTGGGGATGGAAAAGCACTAAGTAGACAATAGATAAGTGGTAAGTTTGGTGAAGGGTAAGACAGTACACAACACTGGAGAAGCCAGTACACATTGTCCAAGGCAAGGTCATAGAGGCTCTATAGACACATCCAAACTCCCTGAGGGACCAAATTGCTGGGCTGAGGGCCGTGGGGACCACGGTCTCAGGGAACATCTAGCCCAAGTGGCATAACATAGTTTATAAAGAAAATGTTCCACATTCTACTTTGGTGAGTAGCGTCTGGGGTGTTAAAAGCCTATGAATGGCCATCTAAGATAGTCCACTGGTGTTACCCCTTCGGGAGCAAGAGAGAATGAAGAAAACTAAAGATAGAAGGGAAAGATTAATCCAAAGGACTAATGGACCACAACTACCACAGCCTCCACCAGACTGAGTCCAGTACAACTAGATGGTGCCCGGGTACCACCACTGACTGCCTGACCGGGATCACAGTAGAGGGTCCCAGACAGAGCGGGAGAAAAATGTAGAACAAAATTCTAACTCACAAAAAAAGACCAGACTTACTGGCCTGACAAAGAGTGGAGAAACCCTGCGAGTATGGCCTCCGGACACTCTTTTACCTCAGTAATGAAGTCACTCCCGAGGTTCACTCTTTAGCCAAGGGTTAGACAGGCCCATAAAACAAAACAAGACTAAAGGGGCCCACCAGCCCAGGGGCAAGGACCAGATGACAGGAGGGGATAGGAAATCTAGTAATAGGGAACCCAAGGTCTAGAAGGGAGAGTGTTGACATGTCATGGGGTTGTTAACCAGTGTCATAAAACAATATGTGTACTGTTTAATGAGAAGATAGTTTGATCTGTAAACCTTCATCTAAAGTACAATTAAAAAAAACAATGTTGGAGGTTGGAGCCCCCCAGAGGTGCCTCAGGAGAAAGGCCTGGTGATCTACTTCTGACAGGTTACGACCATGAAAACCCTAATACATCTACTAGTCCCATCCTGTCCAGAGCAAAGGAGAATGAAGAAGACCAAAGACACAGGAAAATATTAGTCCAAAGGACTAATGGACCACATGAACCACAGCCTCCACCAGGCTGGGCCCAGAAGAACTAGATGGTGCCCGGCTACCACCACTGAAGGCTCTGTGCTGACAGGGATCACAATAGAGGGTCCTAGACAGAGCAGGAGAAAAATGTATAACAAAATTCAAATTCACAAAAAAGACCAGACTAATTGGCCTGACAGAGATAGAACAAACCCCTGAGACTATGGCCCCTGGACACACTGCTAACTCAGAACTGAAGCCACTGGCAAAGTCCACCTTTCAACCAAAGATTAGACAGGCTTATAAAACAAACAATAACAAACGTGAGGAATTGCTTCTTAGTTCAGTCAAGCATGCTAGACCAAATGGGCAACACCTGCCCAGAAGCAAAGATGAGAAGACAGGAAGGGGCAGGAAAACTAGACGAATGGACACGGGGAGTCTGGGGTAGAAAGGGGGAGAGTGCTGACACATTGTGAGGATTACAACCAAAGTCATGAGACAATTTGTGTATACATTTTTGAATGAGAAGGGAATTTGCTCTGTAAACTTTCACATAAAGCATGATTAAAAAAAAAAAAAAGAAACCCAATGGAGCTCTGTTCTAATTTGCAATGCATAGGGTCACCATGAGTCAGAGCTGACTTGACAGCAACTGGTTATACCTTATTCTAGTTTTTCAGACATTTCCCATGTGCTAAGCACTGCTAAATGCTGGAGAACCAAAGATAGTTGAGGACGCAACCCTCCTCTCATAGTTCAGGAGACAGGCAGGTAAACAGAGAATCTCAATGCTTGAAAAACACAGTACTGCCTTGGGTTCCAAAATCAGCACAGAGGAGATGATTTGCTGAAGTCTCCAGCATGGGATTCCTAGAGGAGGTGAATTCTCTGCTGAGTGTTGAAAGATGAGTAGAATTGATCCAATGACTAAAGCCAGAGAGATGGCCTTTCCCGTGGAAGGAATTGCATGTTTAATGGCATGTAGACATAAAATATTATGATGGATTAGAGGAAAGAGAGACTGTTTAGAATTGCATGACTGTCAGGTTTGAAGAAGCAAGTGGTGGGAAGTGAGAAGACAGAGTTACACAAAGGAGCATGTGAGCCATGTCCTGGAGAATGGGGAGTTGGGAGCCAAGGACAGGTGGGAAGCACAGAAGCGATATGCCCAGTTAATATCTGCCTTAGGGCAGTGTGGAGAGCGGACTGGAGATGGGTGAGATGTACCCCTGGGAGAGAGTCCTTAGGCAGTGCATCCTGGCCTTGAGGTCCTTGAGGCCAGCACCTTGGGCTGACTGGGTCTTAGGTCCCAGTCAGAAGGGCTCTACTACCATCCTGAAGTTACGTCCTCCCAAGGCTATTACCTGTGGCTATTACCATGGCGTTTTCTTAAAATGTGTTTCTTCTCTCTAAATACCAGAGACAATGATCCATCCATTACGAGGGACAATAATGGCCACACAGTTTCTCCTCTAGCATGATTAAAATTGTATAGAATTTTCATGTAAAAACAGAACCGCAGAGTGCACTGGAATTGGGCTCAGTAAATGTATCTAATGAAGAGAACAGTGTCCACTATGCTAACAGGCTGGGGTTCCCACTTCTAAACAGCACCAACATGCCATCTCTTAAGTGCATAGTATTCTGATGGAAGAGTGCTTTAACTTACAGCATCCGCTATCCTAACCCATAGCTCACGTAACAATTCTTGAAAGCTGGGAGGAAAGGAGCAATAGCCCAGATTTATGGGTGAAAAAAGTGAGATAGAGCAGGTAAGTAGTATGCAACAAGGCCACTTAGCTGTTCAGTGCCAGAGCTGGGACTCAGACCCAGGTCTTCTGATTTCAAATCACTGTGCTGAATTATACAGAGCTTTCCAGGTAAGGGAGAGTGATGAGATGGGGGGTGGGGGGGTTGGGCAGGTTCTGCATCAGTGATGGAAATAAAGCGGAAGAGGGAAGGAATATTTATTGAGTGTCTAGGACTCATTCCACTGCACACTGCTGCCTCTCCTTGGAAGTCATTGAGTCCAACCACCTCATTTTAAAACTGAGGAATCTTAAGCCCAAAGAGGAGACATTATGTGCCTGAAACCATTCCACAAGTTGGTGAGTTTTGTGTTTAGTGAACCAAGCTTTAGAAGTATGTAGAAAAATACTGTAGCAAGTTCAGGAGAGAGGATGGCCAACCAAAAACCCACTGTGGTTGAGTTGATTCCAACTCATAGCAACCCTATAAGACAGAGCAGAACTTCCCCACAGCATTTTCAAGGCTGTAAATCTTTCCAGGAGCAGACTGCCACATCTTTCTTCTGTGGAGAGGGTGGTGGGTTCGAACCAACCTTTCGATTATCAGCCACTGAGCCACTGGGGCTCCTTGAGAGGATGGCCAGGGACTCAAAATCATGGCATCAGGGAATAGCTAAATGAATAGGAAGATTTATCCAGGAAAAGAGAGAACTCCAGAGAGATTTGTAGTTAAACATGCTGTGTGTGGCCCTGAGGAGGACTCATAAATTGCAGTGTAAGCACTCTCAGTGAATGGATTTCAGTTGAGTATAAGAAAGAACTTTCTGAAAGTAGAACTGTTGTTTGGCACGTAGTGAGCTCCCTGTCTTTGGAAGGGCTCAAAACCTTAGTGGAGGTACTGCATAAGATTCAAGCATGATTTGGGGTTGAATAATTGTTCCTTCTGACCTGGAAAACCCTAGATGTACATCCATCATTCATTCATTCACCAGAATATAAGCTTTATCTGAGCAGGGACCATGCTTGTTTCTTCGACAGCTTTATTGTTCTTAGAATATTGCCTGACACATTACAGCTCCAGTCTCATGGAAGGCCTCTTGAGACAAAGGCTCAGAACTGTCACATTGTCACTTGCACTGCATTCTGTTGGCCAAAGCAAATCAGCAGGCCAGCCCAGATTAAAAAACAAGCAAACAAAAACCAGTTGCCATCACATCAGTACTGACTCATGATGACCCTGGGTGTGTCACAGTAGGACTGTGCTCCATAGGGTTTTCAGTGGCTGATTTTTCAGAAGTGGATCACTGGGCTTTTCTTCCGAACTGCCTCTGGGTGGACTCGAACCTCTAACCTTTCAGTTGGCAGCCGAGCGCATTAACTGTTTGCACCACCCAGGGACTCCCAGCCCAGATTCAAGGAGTTGGAAAATAGACTCCACCTCTTGACAGACGGAGCTACAAAGTCACATCTCAAAGGCTGTGAATAGAGGTGGGAAATCGGGGCCATTTTTGTAGTCAGTCTAATGCTGTCTTCCTTTGAGAGCAAGGCTGTAAAGCAGATCTTCTCAGATGTTCACACACGCTACTAACCTGTTGATGACCCTCCAAAGGAGGACACTTCTGTGGTTTTGAGGTCTAAGGATGAGGCTATTTGCAGGGATTTGAGAGCAAAGGGACATCACAGAAAATGTTTAAGACACAGGATAGGGGCAAGGAAGGAGGTAACAGAGAGAGATTCAGTTCAATTTCTTGCTGGTCTAATTCTTCATCTGAAGGTGTGCAGTGCTCCTCTGTAGTTCCTGCTACTCACTCCTGTTCAGGATCTTTTTTTCTCTCCTTTTCTTAACCCTACTTGTTTATTCCCCTTTACCTGCAAAGTTCCCAGGGCTATAAGGGTAAAGAGACGAGTCAGGATACTGTGGCAGGAATTGTGTTGAGAAAGGTGTAGATTGCATCAAGAATATAGCAAAGATCAGAATCAGGGCCAGGCTAGAGAATGTGAGAGTTGTGACTGGGGATGGGGTTGAAGGGTTGTTAGGTTAAGATGTGGAAAGAGGCTTGAGGATGTTGCAAAGTTAGGGCTTATGGTGAAGGCCATGGTGGGTATCTATGGTTTGGAGATGATAAACTCCATGTTACAGAGACTGCATCTGTTTTGTTCATTAATGTATCCTTAGTTCCTACACAGAATAAGTCCTCATCAACTATTTGCGGAATAAATGAATAAGTAAATAAACGTATGCATGCATGAATGGGTGGTCCTGGTAATAGTTAGAACTGGGAGCTGAGAGGGTAGGTAAGAGCATTGGCTTTGGGGTTTTGCAGACCTTAGTTTAAATATCAGCTCTACCACTTATTAGGTAGAAGACATTGATTGATATTTCTGACCCTCACTTTTCTAACCTGTAAGTGGGAATAATAAGTATGACCTCAAAGGTTCATTGTAAGGATTAAATTAGATAGTGTAAATAAACTCTGTATCCCAGTGGCTGGCATGGAGAGTTCTCAAAAACTGGTAGCTATTGTGATCAATATTAGAGGAGGTAGTTGTTGAAAGTTGTATATGGTTCAGCTGTGAGTAACTCCAACAGGCACAGAGCTCTGTGAGGGAAGCTGACTCTCAGGCCTGGAAGAACAGAATTGAGTGTGTGCTACTCTTCTTTAGCAATCAAAGACAAGAGAATCACCCATAAATGTTATGAACAACACAACAGCTTTTGGTTTTCTAAGCTCCAGCTGTTATGTTTCCCATTCAGTGCCACACAAAGCCATTTGTTTCCATGGTTTTATATCTCTAATTCTTTGAGTGAGAGTAGGATGGGGCTGGTGGGATGAGAAGGGGAGCAAGGAGAAAAGTTGGGCATTTATGAGTGAAATTCTACCTCCTTCATGTTTGGAACCAACCTGGGTTTGAGCCTGTGTTGGAGGGGCAGCTGCATGGATTGGGCCAACCGGCATTGGCCAATTCCTGTGAGAACACACCACATGACACACCATATGACAATTAGATTCTTAAGCCCCCTATCTAATTAATGATCTATTTATCTCAGGAACTGCTCAGTTTGCAACCCAAAGTTCTTAACCCTAATCCAAGCCTCTAGCTGCAGAGTTTGTAAGGTTGCACACTTATGACCTATGGCACCTATTTCAGTTATCCCTTTCTGAGTGACAAACCGCCCCAAAATTTGTTGTTGTTAGGTGCTGTCGAGCCAGTTCCAACTCATAGTGACCCTGTGTACAACAGAACAAAACACTGCCTGGTTCTGTGCCATCCTTACGATCGTTGCTATCTTTGAACCCATTGTTGCAGCCACTGTTTCAATCTATCTTGTTGAAGGTCTCCTTTTTCACTGGCTCTCTACTTTACCAATCATGATGTCCTTCTCCAGGAGCTGGTCCCTTCTGATAACATGTTAAAACTTATTTTAGAATAACAGCCATTTATTTACTCACAAATTGACAAACTGGACAGGGCTCAGCTGGACTGTTCTCATCTCACCTATGGTCATTCATGTGGCTGCAGATGTCTGGAGTCTCACTAGGGGGTGGATATTCAAGATGGTTTCATTCACGTTTGGTGCCTCAGCTGAGATGGCTGGAACAGCTGGAGGCTAGCTGGGCATCTTGATCCCTCCATTTGGTCTGTTTAGGAATGTGACCTGATTTCTTGACGTGAGTGCTCAGGGCTCCAAGAGGGCTAAAATGGAATCTCCCCAGTCTCTAAAAACCTAGACTTCAAACTGGTACAGCACCACTTCCTCCATATTCTATTGGTCAAAGTAATTCACAAGACATTCCAGATTCAAGGGAAAGAGATACAGATTCCACTTCTTGATGGAAGGAGCAATGTGTGCATACAGGCATATAAGGAATAGTAAATGACCTTGCTTGCATAGGAACTACCCCGTCTTCCTCTTTCTACCCTTCTTTCATCCGTGGCAAATCTTGCTTTCAGCTGGATGAAAATTAGTCTTGATGATGTGTTAATTTATAATCTTTAAGGCCTCACATCTTCTGAACATTATTCAATCTCCTTAATCCCTTCATTTTTCAGAAGATTGGGTAGAAGTCTATACAGGGAAAGTAATTTGCCCAAAGTCATACAGATAGACAGCAGAGCTGGAACTGGAATCTACGCCCCCTGACTCCTTCTTCAGTGGTCTTCAGTGTTCCAAGTAGTCAGCAAATTCAAAGGTGGAGTTCCAGGAAAAATTTCTGGAAGTAGAACGATTTGATGTGTGTCAGGTCTTACATCAGACCACATCTTTAATTGTCTTTTATGAGTGTTAGTTCTTCTAGAACCAGCTGCTATAGAACTTGCCTAGTTCTTTGAATAGCTGAGAGTGGCTTGCGTGTGCCATGGGTGACCTTTTAGGGTGATCTTGCTCTGGAAGGGAGATATTCTTCAGGAACATAACTATGTGAACCTGGTTATGAAGAGGAGTGAGGCGGATCAGAATAGTGGTGCCTTCTTGGATACTGGGAAGGATTCTTCACTGTGATGGTGCCTAGGGCAGGCCTGCAGAGGTGCTGAGGATCTGGAAGAAAAGTATAAATTATTCTACACCCACATTCATCCCTACCCTGAGTCTCATTAATTATTTCCCTCTGTCAAACCACTTGTCCCTGGATGCTGCAAACGGTTTGCCCTCCACTGCTAACCTAAAGGTTGGCAGTTCTAACCCACCCATCATTGTTACAGAAGACAACCTGGCAATCTGCTTCAGTTAAGATTACAGCCAAGAAAACCCTATGGAGTAGTTCGACCGTGTAACACATGGAGTTGCCTTGAGTAGGAATAGACTCGACGACCAGGAGTTTGGTTGGTTTTGATCAAAGCCCTCAACATACCCTAAGGATCTTTGTCCTTGTCTGACTTTCTGCTCGACTCTGAGCTCCCTGAGGGCAGGAACAGCAGCTTTGTTCATCTTTGGACCCGTAATGTCTGTCTCAGAGCAGGTACTGAATAAATGCATGAGAACAATTCCAAGTAAGAGTCTCCCAAGGGCATCTGTGTTGCAGTAAGCCAAAACAATGAGCAGCAGCCCAAGAAGGATGTCAGATCTCACTGGGCAGGACTTTGTGGCTGAACCAGGCTTACCTGCTTGAGCGTCTCTAATAAGGAGGCTGGATACAGTCCTAGGCATCACTGATTCAACCTGAAACAAATGGATCGGTTAAAGCCTGTGTCCTCTGGGGACTCCCCAAAAGGAAGAAAGATGGAGAAAGAGACCAACAACAAAACCCAGGGATTTCCTTTTCTAATCTTTCCCTGGGCTCCTCATGTAAAAATTCTCTCTCCTGTCTCATCCCAAGGAGATACAGGTCAAACTACAGGAATTGGGATGAAAGCTTACCCTTGTCATCAGTGCTTTAAGGAACCCTTAACCCCTTTCGAGATGGGCTTCCTTTTTTTGTCTCTCTGCCTCTGAACCACAGCCACAACCTATTTGCAACCCTGGAGATAAAGGGTGGAAATTTGACTTTTTAATTTTATTATTCTTGTTCTTCCTTCCTGCTTCATTAGACTATGTTATTGGCCTAAAATACTGTATGTAGACAATGCTCTGGGGCCCATCTGGAAGCCTGGATTCTCTGGGGATATAATTATGCTAAGTGCCACTCACCAGGAATGGCAAGACTTAGTTTTTACCTGGACATCATCTGGCAACAAATCCCTTAATTTCTTCTGAGGGCGCTGACTGCTGTCCCTTTAGGCCTCCTCCTTTGTGTGTGTGTGTGTGTGTGTGTGTGTGTGTGTGTGTATGCACACGCATGCAGGCAAGTAATTCAAGGATATGTCCCACTTTTGTTTCGTATGAGCTATTGTGTCAGTAAAAACAAAGATAATTTATTGCATCTTTGTGTTTCCTCAGCAGGGTAGCTATGCATGCCTCTGGAATAGTAAAAGGTCACCTATAACCAAGGAGAAAATGCAACTGGAGGTGACAGCAAGACTTTGCACTTTCTGTCTCTCCCTCCAGGAGTTAGAGCTCAACCCATTTTTCTTTCTTGGATTGGAGAGAGCAGGGGGTCCAGAAAAGGAGCCTGCAGCCAGAGGCAGGGACTGAGGTCTTGGTTCCAGCTCTGTCCAAGGTTTTAAAAATACCCATGCCTTTGCCCCCATGGGCAAGAAACCTCTTAACACCTGGGAACTTCCCCCTGTATGAAAGGAAACTCACCCTGCTTAGTACAGAATGCTTGTGAGAAATCATTGAATTAGTGCAGGTGAAAGTGTTTTGTATTCATTCAAGCAGACATTCCCTGAATGCCCACCCTGTGCTGAGTTCTTATCCTTGGAGGGATTGTAGTCTTGCAAGTTATAAATTATAAAGCACTAAACAAATGTAAAGTTTTAAAATTAATATGTTGGAATTCATTTTGCAAATGCCCCTGGTGACGCAGTTGCTTAAGCACTCAGCTGCTAACCAAAGGGTCAGCAGTTTGAACTAACAGATGCCTGTAGAAAGATGTGGCAGTATGCTTCTGTAGATTACAGCCTTGGAAACCCTATGGGGCAGTTCTACTCTGTTCTGTAGGGTTGCTAGGAGTTGGAATCGACTTGTTGGCAATAGGTTGGGTTGGGTTGGGTTTAATCACGTGACTGCTCAGCCTCTGTCATGGATTGAATTGTGTCCCCCAAAAATATCTGTCGACTTGGCTAGCTCGTGATTCCCAATATTGTATAATTGTCTACCATTTTATCATCTGACGTGATTTCCGTATGTGTTGTAAATTCTATCTCTATGATGTCATAAGATGGATTAGCGGCAGTTATATTGATGAGCTCTACAAGATTAGATAGTGTCTTAAGCCAATCTCCTTTGAGATATAAAAGAGAGAAAAGAGCAGAAACAGGGGGACCTTATACCACCATGAAAGCAGTACCGGGAGCAGAGCACATCCTTTGGACCTGAGGTTCCACTGCTGTGATGCTCCCAGACCAAGGGAAGACTGAGGACAAGGACCTTCCTCCAGAGCCGACAGAGAGAGAAAGCCTTCCTCTGGAGCCAGCGCCCTGAATTCAGACTTCTAGCCTACTAGACTGTGAGAGAATAAGTTTCTCTTTGTTAAAGCCATCCACTTGTAGTATTTCTGTTACAGCAGCACTAGACGACTAAGACAGCTTCCCTGCCTCCATCCCACCCCCACCTCCCAGCCCCTTACATCTTTTTCACCTGGTTTGAGGCATTCTTAGCCTTGCTTAATACTGCCCTTTATCACACGCCATTATAATAACCTTTTAAAATAGAAACATATTTATTGTTATTGATTCAATTGTGTCCTCCAAAAAGATATTTTGAAGTCCTAACCCCTGCACCTGTGAATGTGACACGGTTTGGAAATAGAGTTTTCTTTTGTTATGTTAATGAGGTCATGGGTTGGGGGAGGTTAGGGTGAATCCTAAACCTAATCACTTCTGAATGGGAAAACACACTCAGAGACACACACAGGGGGAAGACACCATGTGAGGATCCCTCTACAAGGCAAGGAATGCCAAGAGACACCCGGGGCTGCCAGAAGCTGAAAAAGATCAGGAATGATCTCCTAAAGCAGACAGAATATGGTCCTATTGATGCCCAGAATTCAGACTCCTGGGCTCCAAAACTGGGAAACAATAAATTCCTTTTCTTTAAAGCTATATACTTGTGGTATTTTTGTTACAGCAGCACTAGGAAACTAAGACATTTATTAAAGCATAGCATCTATATGGAAAAGTGCACAAATCATATGTCTACATTATGCATAATATATTATCGTAAGAGAACACAACCATAAATGACTCACCTGGATCAAGGAAGAGAGATACCACCAGTATCCCAGGAGTTCCCCCCACACCCCACCTTCATTTCCCTTCCTTCTCCCTAAAGGTCATCACTCTCCTAATTTCTAACACTGTAAATTTATTTTGTATGTTTTTGAAATTTTCTATATGTGGAGTCATACTCTATGTATTATTTAGCATCTAAGTTACTTTGCTCAGAATTATGTTTGTGAGATTCATCCGTGTTGTTGTGTGTAACTGTAGCTTGTTCATTTTCATTGCTGTGTAGTATTGTGTTATATGAATATATGTATGTATATATTTAACTTTATATCTATATACATATATGTATATCAAACCCATTGCTGTTCAGACGATTCTGACTCATAGGGACCTGTGAATATACCAACATTTATTTATGTGTTCTGTTAATGCACATTTGTATTGTTTCCAGTTTGGGGCCATTATGAATAAAGCGGCTGTAAACATTCTTGTACTTGTACAAGTCTGTTATGGATTGAATTGTGTCCCCCCAAAATGTGTGTCAACTTGGCTAGGCCATGATTCCCAGTATTGTGTGGTTGTCCTCCATTTTGTGACCTGATGTAATTATCCTATATGTTGTAAATTCTAACCTCTGTGATGTTAATGAGGCAGGATTAGAGGCAGTTATGTTAATGAGGCAGGACTCAAATCTACAGGATTAGGTTGGATTTTGAGTCAGTCTCTTTTGAGACATAAAAGAGAGAAAAGAGCAGAGAGGAGGGGGACCTCATTGTCACCATGCAGAAAGAGCCAGGAGCAGAACATGTCCGTTGGACCCAGGGTCCCTGCACTGAGACACTCCTAGATCAAGGGAAGATTGATGACAAGGACCTTCCCCCAGAGCCAACAAAGAGAGAAAGCCTTCCCCTTGAGCTGGCTCCCTGAGTTCAGACTTTTAGTCTCCTGAACTGTTGAGACAATAAATTTCTGTTTGTTAAATCCATCCACTTGTGCTATTTCTGTTTATAGCAGTACTAGATAACTAAGACAAAGTCTTAAAACAACAACCAAAAAAACCCAGCCTTTTTTGAGTTATAATTGCCATGCAATTAACTATACATATTTAAAGTTTACAATTTGGTAAGTTTTGACATGCACGCATATATAGAGACACACACACACATGAAACCATCACTCAATCAAGACAAATTCATAGCCCCCAAAAGTTACCTTGGTCTCCTTTGTAATTCCTCCCTCCTGCCCTTCAAACCCCCACCTCTATATCCAGGCATCCACTGATTTACTTTCTCTCACTATATACTAGTTTGCATTTTCTAGAGGTGTTTTTTTTTTTTTTTTTTTTAAAAGCTAGAACCATACAGAGTATACTTTCCTTTTTGTCTGAATTCTTTCACTCTTATTTTGAAATTTGTTCCTATTTATGTGTGTGTCAATAGTTCATTCCATTTTATTGCTGAGTAGTAGTCTATTGTATGGATATACCATAGTTTATCCATTCACATGGCTTGTTGACAGTTTCTGGCTATTACAAATAAAGCTGCTATGAATATTAGTATACAAGTCTTTTGAGAACACATGCTTTCATTTCTCTTGGGTAGATATGTAGGAGTGAAATAGCTGGGTCGTATAATAGATGTATGTTTAAATTTTTAAGGAACTGCCAATTTGGTTTCCAAGTGATTGTACCATTTTACATTCCCACAAGCAAAGTATGAGAGTTATAGTTGCTCTACATCCCCACCAACACTTGGTATGGTTAGTTTTCTTAATTTTAGACATTCTAATAGGTATGCTCACTGGGATTTTAATTTGCATTTCTTTAATGACTAATGATGTTGAGCAAATTTTCATGTATTTTGATGAACATATGGACATGTTTTTATTTAGGGTATGCCCAGGAGAATAATCACTTGGTCATAAGGGACCTGATCCGGTTTGTGTTATAAAAGGGGTGTTCCAGGTAGTTGATCACAGGGAGGAAGATTGAAGGTATGAGGCCACGTAGGAGATTGTAGTATGTATCACTTTCTTCTAGTTTCTTTGTGTGTACCTGTGCCCAGCATCTCAATTAAATTATAAACTCCTGGAAGGCAAGAACAGGCACTGCAACTCTTAGTTTTATGTTCAGTGCCTCAAACCAAGTCTTACCCTCTTGGGAGGTGGGAAGAATTAACATGCTTTGAAGGACACTTGTGTGCTATGTGTTTCTACATTTGTTATATTATTTACTTCTCTGGCCCTTTATGAGGAAAGTTAGCATCTCTTGTTATAGCTGAGGAACTGACAGTGACACTCAGGGAGATGAGCAATTTCCCTAGGTCATAGAGCTTATCATCAGAGGAGATGGAGCTCATAAAAAGTCTGTCTGATGCCAAAATTCACATTCTTTTTATTACACACCTTGCCTCCCTTTGGTCACACTGCCTCTTAGATGCTTACAGAAAGCGCATCTAAGTGATTGAATAGAAGTACATTTGAGGACTCTGCTGAGAGGCCCTTGTCATGAATCAGGACTGTCGATGCCAGCTCAGAAGCTCTTCTGGGCTCTTCATCCAGTCTCTTTTTCTGCCCCTGACCTAGAAGAACTGAGACAGAATTTCCAACAGTCACATTGATGTTGCACTTAGAACCCTGAAGGGTGCCTCATAAACTCCACTCCCTCTTGTCCAAATTCAGTATTTGTGTTGTGAGAGCTCTTCTCTGTGTCTGCAGAGTGCTGTAAACTCCCTTACACATCTTTGCATCCCCCTTCAGAGCCTAGCATCATGCTTCACACATGGAAGATCCATTTGGTATTTATTGTTGTTGTAGGTCCCTGTTTTCCCAGTTTGCTGTTAGTCTTAGAAAGACCAGCATTGGAATCTCAACCCTGTTGTGTATTGGTTTGTGGCCCTGTGCAAATTACTTAATTTCTCTGATATTCTGGTGTCTCATCTTTAAAATTGCAAAAATAGTAGTAGCTCTCTCCTAGGGTAGTTGTGACAATTGATGAGTAGTAATCACATTAACCCTTGTTATGTTTTTGTTGCTGTTGTTACTTTAGGTGGTGCTGTGTAAACCTGACGGGAACCAACTGATTCTGGAAGTGTGAGAGGTAGGGCTGGGGGAAAGAGAAGGTGAGGAAACCTCTTAGGCAGTTCCTGGTTCACAGCTCTCACCTCCAGCAGCATGTAATGGAGAGAACTTGGGCTGTGAAGCCCAATGACCAGGCTCTACCAACTGGTAACACCATGACTTTGGGCCTCTCTAAGTCTGGCTTCCCATCTCTGTAATGGGTAGACTGAATCCTTATGAATTTAGCTTGATGACTGTTATGGATAGAATTATGTCACCTAAAAATATGTGTTGTAAACCCTAACCTCTATGCCTGTGGTTTTAATCCCACTTGGGAATAGGTTGTCTTTGTTATGTCAGTGGGGCAGGATTAGTGTAGGGTGTATCTTGAGTCAATCTCTTTTGAGATATAAAAGAGATTAAACAAGCAAGCAGAGCAGAGATGGGGTAAGATACATGCCAAGATACATGGAGATCTCCAAGGAACCAGGAAGCAGCCAAAGAAACAAGGAACTTCCTCCAGAATTGACGGAGATAGAAAGCCTTCCCCTACAGCAGGTACCCTTAATTTGGACTTCTAGCCTCCTAAACTGTGAAAAAACAAATTTCTGTTTGTTAAAGCCACCCACTTGTGGTATTTCTGTTATAGTAGCACTAGATAACTAAGACAATGACTAAGCGAGAAAACAAATTCAGGGTATCACCATAGAACCTGGCCCACAGAGTCCTTGATATATGTTAGTTTGGGTCACTCCTCCTTTCTGGTCTCCATATTTGCATGGGTGGTGTTAACTCATACAGTAGGCATTTAAAGTATTGGATGAATGGCTGGCTGGCTGGCTGGCTAGATGGACAAATGAAAAATAAAAGCTTGACAGTGGTACTTGAAGTGTAGAGATTGTGAGGAGCAAGGCAGATGAACATGAAATCCGTACTCTTTAAATAAGAACTCCTTCTTGGGTCTATATTGCAGCATTCTCATTAGAAGCTCTCAAAGGTTTCATGCCTTGGGGAATGTGTTTGAAAAATGCTGTTGTTCGCTTGTCTAGGCCCTTTACACATGGACATTGGTGGTGGGGAGTAGTCACTAGGGGAGGAACTAAGTGTGTAGGGCTAGGGCTTTGAGGCTGACTGCTCTGGGCTGGGCAGTCTGGTGCCGTGGAGTAAGAGTGGGCTTATTACTTGTATGAACTTGGGGAAAATCTTTCATTTTCTCTGGGCCTCAGTTGTTGCATCTTGAAAATAGGATGATCAAGCTTGATTTGCAGGACCTATTTTGTGGAGATTAACTGAGATTATTGATGCAAACGTGCTACATAAACCCTGAAGTTCTATACCCATTCAGATGGTTATAGGGATCATTTTTAGCGTTTTAGATTGGTGAGGCATTTTTCAAGGTACTTATTCATCCTTTTAACAAGATTTATTGAATGTCTACTTTGTGCCAGTTACTGTTCTAGGCAGTGGGGTGGCAGCAATAGACAAAATAGACAAAAATCCTTACCTTCATGCAGCCTACTTTATACAATGTAGACAATACAAAAATAGACAAGTAGAATATATAATTTATAATATGGAGGAAAATAAAGCAGAGGAGGGGTTTGAGAATACCACTCAGTAAGGAATAATGTAAATATTAAGTTGGGGGATCAGGGAAGGTCTCATGTGAGCAAAGACTTTAAGACTGTAAGGAGGTAAGAGAGTGAGCCTGTGGCTATCTGGGAAAAAGTGTCCCAGTCAGAAGGCGGAGCTGGTGCAAAGTCTCTGAGGCAGCAGAATGCTGAGTGGTTCTAGGAACAGCAATGAGAGCTGAGTGACCAAAGCTGAGTGAGGGACAGGGAGAGTAGTAAGAGATGGGGGTCGGAAAGGCTCAATCCAAGAAGAGGACTCACTCTCTCTGTGTGGTGAGGGTGGGGCAGCAATAGGAGAGAGAAGCAGAAGCTCATTTCCTGGGAGGAGAATATTTCACTTGACTATGCCCATCTCCAGGAACACACCTGTGGGAGCCAGTGCTCATCTGCTCCAAAATTCCCTCCAATGTTTTTATGACTCCAGACATCTCCTCCTGTGAAGCTGTGGTTAATGGCTGCTGGTGGAAAAAAATGTTTCTAGGAGAGTATGTAAATGAGATAGCATCCATGCATTATTAAAAGAGTAAATTCAGACCTGGAAGTGAACGTGTGTGAAACGAGGCTGACTCAAACATAACACCTCAGACATCACCACACTATTTACTCCCTGAATGCAGGACCCATGTTTGAGACACATTTGTGTCAGCTGGAGTCCCTGGGTGGTACAAGTGGTTAATGGCCTGTAACCTAAAGGTTGGAGGTTCAAGTCCACCTGGAGGTGCCTTGGAATAAAGGCCTAGTGATCTACTTCTGAAAAATCAGCCATTGAAAACCCTAAGGAGCACAGCTCCACCCTGACACCCATGGGGTTGCCATGAGAAGGAGCTGACTTGAAGACAATTAGTTTTTGTGTGTGTGCTTGTCAGCCATAGCTACTAATACAGTTCCTGGAACAACGTGGGTTCTCCTAATATGTTTGTTGAAAGAAAAAAAAAAAAAGTCTCCAGAAAGATATATTAGGAATTGCAAAGAAGGGAAAAGGGGATTCTCCTTGATTTGCAGCATGGTGGACCATCTCCAGTCCTGCTAATACCAGGGCCTGGGTCCAGCGTCAGCCTGCCATGGAAGTAGAGTGGGTTCCTCCTACCTGGACCCAAGGAAAGCTGTCTCTACCTAAAATATCTCTGCTTCTAATACCACAGGGTAATAGATTCTACCACTGAGGCTTTATTCCTCTGTATTTCTCTTCCATTTTTGAAAGATAACACCCACAGGCACATCAGTTTCAGCCCCACTGATCCATGCTGTAGATTCTGGTCCACTATTTTCAGACTGTGTAAACTCGTTTGCCACTGAACCTTATTTTCCTCATCTGTAAATTGGAAGATGATATCAATAGCTGCCTCCCTAGGATGTTTGTAAGATTACGTGGTCTAATGGATGTAAAATAATGAATGCAACAAATGGTAGCTGTTATTATTCCCACCTACAAGGTGAAGATATGGCATTAGAAGATGCAATGTCACGTGCCCAAACCTATGCTTCCTTTCAGGAATTCAATCAGTAAGTGTCAACTGTGGGCCTCCTGTGGGTCAGGCACTGTTCTAGGCCCTAGGGATATAGCAGTGAGTCAAAGAGAGAAGGTCCCTGCCTCGCAGTAAGGGAGAGAGATGATAATGAAGTACACAAACGCATCAAGACATCAGGTGTGTTAGTGACAGAGCTAGGGCCCTGATTCATGACTCCAGTCTCCAAATCCTGTTTCTTTCCCATTGCCTCCATGAAACGGAAGTCAGACATGGTTTCTGTCCTGAATGAGCTTTCAATATCCTAAAGAAGTAGGACCTGAATGGAAATAATTAGTGATGTACTTCTGAAAAGTCAGCCATTGAAAACTTGCGGAATATAGTTCCACTCTGACACACATGGTCACCATGAGTCAGGGTTGATCTCACTGGTGACTGGTAGTAGGTAGGTAATAGTCTTTAGGGCCCCAAAATAGTTACATATAAAGTGCTTGGGTTGGCCCAGGGAGGGAAGGAAAATGTATGACTATAGGAATCACAGACTAGGAAGAAGGGCCTGGTGAGCTACTTCTGAAAATCAGCCGGTGAAAACCCTATGGATCACCACAGAATGTTGTGTGATATAGTGCTGGAAGATGAGACTTCTAGGCTGGAAGACACTACACAGTAGCTGTGTCAAAGGACTCAAACCCACTGATGATGATCATGAAGACGATGCGGGACTGGGCAGTGTTGTTCTGTTATGCATAGGATCACCGTGAGTCAGAGCCAACTCAACAGCAAGTAGCAACAATAGGAATCAAGGAAGGCTTCTTCAAAGCTGGTGGAGCTGAATGGGACTAGGGGGAGGAGAGTCCATCCTTAAAGGAAATCTGACCAGTGATGGCATAAAACCCTATGCCCGTGTAACCAGGTAAAGACATCTGGGGAGATGCCAATGAATTTAAATGATTGGGAAAGTGGAGAATGCTTCAAAGAATCCCTTCATATGGAAGCCTGGAGGCATTGGGATATTTGAAGCTGGGGGGTAAACTTTGCTAATTCCCAGTTCTCTGAGGACTGTGTCTTCCCCCGTAGGAGGAATGTAGGAAGCCGGCTGAGGCAGAATATAAAACTGCCACATTTTCCAGTGTTGCACTACATTATCACCTTTCTTATTTTTGCTTTATCATTTTCAACACCAAGTATTGTTAATATTTTCAGTATCCTTATTAATATTTCATTGGAGCGCTTTCGTTTTCTCCTTAAATACATATTTAGAGCGGATTGCCACATTCCTGGGTAATTTTATTAAATCAAGAGGCCAATTTTCTTTTCACAACAGTCTACTGCTTTGATTTTTATGAGGAAAATCAATAGGAAGAAAGGGGTTGCCGAAATAGAAATTTGCTTTATAGCAAAACGTTCAGGACTAATCTATTCATTTTTAAATGGGAGAATGACTTCAGCAGTAAAGATAATCTCTCCTTGTATGTGTGTGTGTGTGTGTGTGTGTGTGTATGTATATATATATATATATATATATATATATATATATATATATATAAACACAGGTCTGTTTAAATTAGAAGAGAACCACATCAAGCCACTTCTTTTCAACTGCAGTTCTTTGAGAAGGTGTTCTAGCATAGCCTGTTACAGACTATTGATTGGAAGCTATAGTTGAACCTTTCTCGTCTGGGTTTGAATCCCAACTCAGTCACGACCTCAGAGTGCAAACTTGAACAGATCACTGTTCCTCTCCAGGCCTCGGTTTTGCCTCTGCAAAATGAGATGGATTGGACCAAACGATCTCTGAGATCCCATCTGCCTCTGGCATCTGGGGCATCAAGAATGCTGAGAAAAACTTGGCTGCAGGCTGCAAAAACCCAAGGAGAGAGTAAGAAGAACATTTTTATGGAGTTCAAAGACAGCACGATGAAACACAATGAGACTAATTAAGAGACCCACTTTTATTGAGTTAGCAGTGAGTAGAAAAACAACGAAATGATTGTTTTTACAAACCTTTCCAACTTAAGCTGAAAACAAACCCGAGACAACAATGAGCCTTCCCTGGTTCCAGGGTGGTCGCCGTGGGAATGAGATGCCTCCTCGGTTTGGGAGGGCTCGTTCTCCCCGTCATTTCCAAGGCAGAGCACGGATCATCTGTGTGGGCCAAGCCTGTCTTTTGCTTGCCAAACTGCCAGACATTTACAGAGGCTAAATTAACTTCATGCATGGCTAGCGGCTGCACCTTCTAGCTGCCGCAGAGTTCCCGGTTCTCACTAAGACTTCAGGGGAGACGTGCTGCCGTTGGGAATACACACCTTTACATGGAGTCTCAGGGTGAAGGTGGCTGAGAGAACAGGGCTGCCTTCCAGGTCTCTGCAGAACATTCCAACAAACTGTTATTGCGAGACTCCAAGTCCAATCATTGTACCACGGCAGCGCACAGTTGCCATTTGCTAAGCCCTTTCTGTGTGCAGAGCCCTTCTTCTAAATTAACCTTTCCATACACTATCTCTAACCCTCATCATTCTGGGAGATCACACCCACCATCCCCATTTCACAGATGAGGAAACTGAGACCCAGAGACGTGAAGCCTCATAGACAAATTTGCACAGCTGATAAGACAGAGCCATGATCCTGGTACAAATAGCATCAGCATTTTATATACATACATGCTTTTACACTCTCTGAAGCCCTTTTCGATATCTAGTCTCACTTGATTCTCACGCCGTTTTGATGGCATACATGAAGGTAGCATTTGTGTGTCTATTTTATTGATAAAGAAACTGAGGCTCCAAGCAGTTGAATCATTCGCCCAAGATCCTTCAGGTAATGACCACCAAGTCAGGTCTAAAATTCAAATCTGACTCCTAGCCTCCTGTCACGTTGGCTTCATACCGCCTTACTTACAGTAGGAAATAAAGACTATTTGAACAGAAAAACATTTTTATATGCCATAAATTATTAGGGCTGGAGGATCCTTAAAGAAAACCAGTTGTTGTTGAGTCAAATCCAGCTCCATGTGTGTCAGAGTAAAACTGTGACCCCAAGTGTGTCAGAGTGGAACTGTGTTTCATAGGGTAGTCAGTGGCTGGTTTTTCCGATATAGATCACCTGGCCTTTCTTTCCAGGTGCCTGTGGATGGACTCGAACCCCTGACCTTTCAGTCATGCACCACCCAGGGACTCCAGACAAACCTTAGAGATAATCTAAGCCAGGAGTTGGTCGTCTGAGGTATAAGATGGGACTCGAGGGGCCCAGGATTTTCCCGAACATTTACGCAAGTTCTGGTGCCTCGCTCTGGGTAACAAGAACATATGTTGAAGAGCGCACCTCGTGATTGGGAAGGCTTCTCACTTTCTAATGCGAGGTTTATCTCTGGCATTCCACACAGTGCTGGCACACAGGAGGGACTCAGCAAATGTTGGGAAAATTGATCAGATTCTTAAAAGGTTCTGTGATGTTGCAAAACTATGAGTGCCTGTGAGGGCAGCAATGGATCTCAGAAATCGTCAATTCAGCTTTCTTACCTTCTGCATAAAGAGGTTCAGAAAGCACCAGGCACTAGCCTTTGGTCCACTTGGGGCAGAGCAGGGTCTAGGAGGTAGGATGCTGAGTCTCTGCCCAGGGGGACCTCTCCCCTGAGCAGCGCTACTCCTCCACGTGACTGCAGGGCGCACTGCAGAGGGAAAAGTGCTGTCACCTGGGAGCCCTAGAGGACTTGTGTCAGGAGCTCAGAATGTCTTGCATTCAGCAAGTCCTTCCTGTCTGTGCAAAGCGAAGGTGCTAAAGTGCTAGAGAGAAGAGATTCCCTTAAGTAGGTTAAACATCCCCCCACTCCCCTGTCTCATTTGCTCAGCAGATTGGCTTCCTAGGTAGTATTCAGGTAAATCACAGCCCTAGCCGGGTGTGAATGTTTCAGAACCACAGAAGAATGGGCTCTGAAATCAGGATGGGCTGAGTGGAGAAGGCACATGTCCAGATGAGCCTTCGTGCACACCCGCAGTCCCCACCCTGGCCAGGTTCTGAGCATCACCAAGGTCGTGGCAGGCCACGCCTGCTAGGAAACAGGCACTGGAAGCCCAGATCAGAATTTCTGACAAATGAAGAGTTTCTCTCCCCACTCCAGCCATTTATCTTCTGTCAGAGTCCTAATGAGGTTTTAGTGCCAGGAGAGAAAGCAAATGGAAAGAAAACAGCCCAAAGTTGCTAACAGAGTGACAGGCACCAGGCTGTCCTGCAGGCACCCTTACCCCTGGGGCCACCGCATCCTGCCCACGGTCTGCTAAAAGGAGGAAAAAGGAAGGGAAGAAACAGGGTCCTTTGAACTATAAAGAGGGGAATTATCCTGGATCTATTTGTGCATGTGTTGGGGGGGCAGGGAGGAATCAGGAATTAACCCTTTGTGCCTCATCAGTGGCTGAGCGGTGCTGAGATTAACAGCAATGGCTGGGAACGGGAAGGGTCAGGGCTGTTTCTGAAGGGGTGTCTTGGCAGTTAGCTCCTCAGGGAAGCCAGGGAAACAGCCAGTGGGTGCTGGGCAGCCCCTTCCTGCCGGGTTTCCAGCCTCACGGCTTCTGACTCTTTACACACCAGGCCTGGGGCCTTAGGAGCCCCTCTCTAAAAACCCTTTGAGGAGCTGACTGGTTTATGAATTAAGAATCATGCAGGCCTGGGTTCAAATCCTGCCGCTACCAAGTTGGTTAGTCTCCCTTTGTGACTGGTCTGCCTCTGTCTCAGTTTGGTCCCTGGATGGCACAAACAGTTTGTGCTCGACTACTAATGTAAAGGTTGTTTGTTCCAACCCACCCAGCAGACTTGGGAAATGATGGGATTGCACATGTTGGTAAAGGTGTGAGCTAGAATGTGTGCAGGAGCCCTGGTGGGGCAACGGTAAAACACTCGGCTGCCAACCAAAATGTTGGTGGTTCAAGCCCATCCAGTGGCTCTGCAGGAGAAAGACCTGGCAACCTGCCAAGAAGACCCTATGGAGCAATTCTACTCTGTAACACGTAGGGTCGCCGTGAGTCGGAATCGACCCCACAGCCATGGGTTTTGTTTTTCTCTTAGTTTCATTGTCTGTGGAATGAGAATAATGATACCTGCTCACAGGGCTTTTCTGAGGATTAAATGAAGTAATAGCTATACAAGAAAAAAATGAATTATATGAAGCTATTGGTCTGCAGTATTCCATCCTCCCAAGTGGCCAGAAGCTGTGGATCCCTCCTCTAAAGTGCTGCACACCCCACGGTGATCCCAGCTGCTAATATCCCAGGGTTCTAATCAAGGGTTAAAGGAAAGGAGAGAGAGCAGGCAGGAGCAGCAGTGGTTTCAAGGCAGTAAGAGCTTCCTCCCTCAGGTGGACATAGATCCAGAGCTTCAGAAAGACGTGCCCAGCCACTGGCAGGACCAGGAGCCAGCTCAGGCCTGGGCGCAGGGTTTCCAGAACCCAGCTCTAAATGAAAGGGATTGGCAGGAAGTAGGTTAGGGAGCAAGACCTGGTTCTAGTGGGCAGGATTCCAGGACAGGATATAAGCGAGATGGTACTAGATGCAAATCTAGGGCAGAAGCCATATAGATTAGTGACTACCCATTGCTGTCGAGTTGGTTGCAACTCATAGCAACAGAGTAGAACTGCCGCCTTAGGGTTTCCAAGGAGTGGCTGGTGGATTCGAAGTGCCGACCTTTTGGTTAGCAGCCAAACGCTTAACCGCTGTGCCACCAGGGCCCCAGATTAGTGACTAGTGACAGACTAGTCGCACACGAGGTAGACATTTTCTGGAGAGGTTGAAGTCTAGTATTTACACAAGAGTGTAGGCGCCCAGGTGATGGTGATAGGAATTAACAGTGATGGAGGTGAAGGCATTAGCAATGGTGGTGATGGTGAGGATGGTGTTGGGGTGACGGGAGAACGAGTAGCGTATGGTAGAGAGTGGTGGTGGTAGTGTTGATGTTGGTGGGGGGTGTGGTGACTGTAATGGGTGGCAGTGAGTCAGGGGATGATGGCAGCCGTAATGGCAGTAGTATGGGGTGATAGTAATTTAGTGATGGTGGTTTTGGTAGTGGAGTAGTGATACTTGTATTAATTTTCTGTTGCTGTGTAATTACCACAAACGTACTGACTTAAAACATGACACATTTAGTATGTCATGTTTTCTGTAGGTCAGAAGTCCGGGTGGGCTCCACTGGGTCCTCTGGTAAATGTCTCACAATGCTGACATCAGGGTGTCAGCAAGCCTGCGCTCCTTACTGGAGGTTCTGGGGAAGAATTTGTTTCCAAACTCATTCAGGTTTTTGGTCAAATTCAGTTCCTTGAAGCTGTAGGACTGAGGTCTGCATTTCCTTGCTGCCTCTCTGCTGAGAGTCCATCTTTGCTCATAGAAGCTTCCTGCATTCCTTCTCACGCTTTCCAAATGCTGCCCACAACAGCAGCCAAATGAGTCCCTCTCACACTTTGGATCTCTCTAACTTCTTCTTCTGCCCCATTTTTCTGTTGCCAGCCTGAGGAAGTTCCCTGCTTTCAAGAGTTCGAGTGATTAGATTAGGCCCACCTGGAAAATCCAGGACACTCTCCCTATTTTGAGGTCTGTAATCTTAATTACAGGGGGTGTGGGGGGGCATTGGTGGTTTAGTGGTAGAATTCCCACCTTCCTGCATTGTTCAATTCCCAGCCAATGCACCTCGTGTGCAGTCACCACCCATACATCAGTAGAGGCTTGTGTGTTGCTATGTTGCTGAACAGGTTTCAGCAGAGCTTCTAGACTAAGATGGACTAGGAAGAAAGGCCTGGTGATCCGTTTCCAAACATCAGATAATGAAAACCCTGTGGATCACAGTGGTACAATCTGCACCCAATCATGGGGACGACATAGGACTGGGCAGCATTTTGTTCCATAGTGCATGGGGTTGCCACGAGTGGGGGCCAACTGGAAGGCAGCGAACCACAGCACCGATCTTAATTACATCTGCAAAATCCCCTTTTCCATGTAATATATTCTCAGGTTCTAGGGACACTGGCATGAGCATCTTCCGGGGGCATTCTGCCAAACTCAGTAATGATGGTGATGAAGGTAGAGGGGCGATTGTGGGATGGTGGTGATGGCACTGATGGTGGTGTCGGCGATGGTGGTCCAGTAGGCCCTGACAAGGGCATCCTTACCCCACTGTCAGATCAGGTTTTCATGGGCTCAGGGTCTAGGCATGACCAAGCCTGTAGGTGGCGCAGTATGAGAGGATGCCACTGGCTAGTGGAGCCTGGGCTGCAGGTTATGGGGAAGAGAAACAGTGAAGGAAGGGATGAGGAAGGCGACCACACTTGTTATCTTTATCAGTCCTTTAGCCCTTCACCTTAACTCCCCGTAGTTGCTTACTATTTTTTAATCTATGCACATCTGTCCCTCTTTCTCCTGAACTATGCTATGAGCCCTTGAGGGCAGAGATGTTCTGACTGTTCATGTCTCACAGCTGTGTGCACGGAGTTTGCTCTTAGTAGGGACAGGAGGGTGGGGGAGTTACAGTTGTTGGGTGCTACTATGCACCAGGCACTTTTATATTTATTATCTAGCTGAGGTGTGCATCAGGAGGCCTACTTAACATATGAGGAAACTGAGGCACAGATGGGTTATGTAACTTACCAAGTGCGCGCATCTAGCAAGCTGCAGAGCTAAGTTAAAAGCCCCGTCTGTGTTTTGCTGTGCAGCAATGTGCTGGCTTCCATAACAGAGGCTCAGTAGAGCCCAGTTAACCAACAGACAGATCGAGAACGGGGAGGAGGAGATGAGGAGAGGGGCGCCCCCAGGTGCTTGCCCACCTCAGGACTTGTTATAGTCCTGATCCAGGGATCTGAGATGGAGTGAAAGGTGGGTGGGTGGCTAGAAGATAGTTCTGTTCCTCAATCACTGGGTCTGTTAGTGCATTTATTTGTCGCAGCCTATTCCAGGTAGATTCGCTCTGGTTTTAATACATGAGACAAACATCATGTTTGGTTGTGTGTCCTGAGAGAGAGATGGGAGGGAGGCTCAATCAGTCAATGTTATTCCTGCAGAAGGCTGTGTGTGTGACCCAGCCTCTGGCAGCTACCACTGCCGCAGCTGCCACTCAGAGGCTGGCCGCCCCCCTGTGTACCTGAAGGCATGCTGAGCAGCTGATCACTTTCCAGTCCCCTGCCATCCCTCCCCTCTCTGCAGGCCCCAGCCCAGCTCACACATCCAGGATATTCCCCACCACCCCTACCATCCCACCTCCAAAGAATGCACAGGCTGCCACATGTCATCACTAAAAGGCACCTTAGAAACCATGTTTTCAGTAAAGGGTTTAAAATTTGTATGAAGCTTCTTTTAAGACTAAGCCCTTGTTTCAGAAGATGTCCCAATATCCCACCGTGGTGATGGATGAACACTTTAAATAGCTGAACTGTATGGTATGTGAATTGTATCGCAATAAAGCTGGTTTTTGTTTGTTTGTTTGTTTTTGGTTTTTTTAAGGCTATTCCAACATATGATAGGTTGAAATGGGAGCTGTTCTGATTAAGAAAAGGCCCAAGTTGGCTTCTCACTTCCCCACTGAGGCTCCTGGGTCTAATTACCCCTCATTTTACTACTAAAGAAACTGAGACCCAGAGGTGGAAGGTGAGTTGCTCAAGGTCACAGTTTCAGATAAAGACTGAGCCTGGGCTTGACTTGACACCTGGTTCCATCCTCTTTCTCCCAAGTCAGGTGACTTCCCTGACAAGGAGGGGAGGAGCCCCGGGTACAGTTGAACGCTTGGGGAAACCTGGAGAGGGGAGGAGGCAAAAGAGACTCAATGTTAGGCCTTGGGGATTTCTCAAGGGTTGCTCCATAGACTGAGCCCTGGGCTCCTCTGAGCATGTTTCGGGATTCTGTGCAGTTTGTTGGGGGTGGGCGGGAGCAGGCCGTGATGAGTTCTGTGGAAGCTGCATCACCATGACCTCACCCATCACGAAGCCTAGCTCAGCTGCACTCCTGAACGTGAATCCAAGGCAGTGACCCTCAAGGCATTAGTGGGCTGTGATTGAGGACATCAGAAGGTTTGGAATGTCAAACAGGCTGCCAGAGGGAGTGAAGCCTTTCATTCATTCCTTCATTTATTTTTTCACCACATATTTATTGAGCTAGGTCTACTATGTCCCAGGGACCACTGGATGCTGGGGAACAGGGAAAGATGGATGTACTGATAGCTTTAGCCTAAAAATAATGACTTTGGTCATGCACATTGTAATTATGCTGTTAACATGAATGTGGTAAATTACATATGGCCACACAATTTTTTTGCAACTTCTCCCATTAAGAGATGAGATCCATTTCCCCACCCCTTGAATCTGGGCCAGATTTGTGGCTTGCTTTTACCAATAGCAGGTGGCAGAAGCAGTACTGTGCACACTTTGGAGTCTAGGCCTCAAGAGTCCTTGCAGCTTCCATTTCATCCTCTTGGATCCTGGAGACCACACCATGCAGAAGTCTGGGATGAAAGACCGCAAAGAGAGAGGCCCAGCCATCCCAGCTTTCCCAACTGAGCCCAGACAATCCGCCAGCTGAATGCCACTGCCTGAGGGATCCTAGGCTAGAACTGCCTAGCCAGCCCACAGAAACATGAGAAATAATAAACGATTGTTGTTTTAAGTCACTGTGTTTTGAGATTGTTTGGAACACAGCAATAGATAACCAAAACTATTAGGTACATTTCAGATTTTCCTTTCATTCTGATAAACTAAAATGTTAAACTTCTTGATAAATATCTTAGGCCCTGTACATTTAGAAAAGCATTTACAATTTTTATCTATCTGTGGCCCATCCTTCCACTTATTTAAAAGTAAAATATAGTCATGGGACAAATATTTGAACACTGTGGGAAGATAAAAACAAAAGTCTAAGTCTTCTTCCATGCCTGGATCCCTAATTTATTTCCTCAAAGCTAAACACTGTTGCAGTTTCTATGGATCCTTCCAGCAAAGACAGATTAGACATACAACGGCATACCTACAACCATACCAGTATCTATAACTATTTCTTATTTGAAGCAACTGTATTATATACTATGCACTGTTCTTCACTTTGGTGGTCCCCCCTGCCCCGACTTAATGATGTATCTTCAACGTCTTTCCATCATCTGTGAAGCTATTTTATACTGTCTCAATGTAAACATGGATTCCTGATGGACAGTTACATTGTTTCCAGTTTTGAATATACGTATAAGTATATCTTTGTGTAATTTTGCTTATATATCCACAGATATTGCTTGCATATTCTGGATCAAAGAGCCTGTTCATTTTACATTTTGACGGGTATGTTTTCTGTGACCTTTATAACAATATCTGTATCCGTGCGTGTTATCCCACCTGAGCCTCGCAGTAGTCATGTGAGCTGATCGCATGTCCATTTTACAGAAGGAGAGACTGAGTCTTGGAGAGGTTGAGCATGTGCCTAAGGTTACACAACTAGTGAAAAAAAGGATTTTTTTTTAACGTAAAAGCGTTACTTTTCTGCAGGGACCTAAGAGGTTGTCAAAGCTAAAATCTAAGGCGTACTCAGAAAATATCATTATAAAGGAAATACAGAATTACAATAGTCTCATTCATTTTCTCCTCTGTAGTCAAAGAGGGAGAGAAAGAGAGAGAGCTGATCTTTTCAAACCTTGATTTTTAGAGTTTACCCAGATGCGAGCTCATTGTAGAAAATTCTGGTGCATCCCTGGGAGCGAGGAGGGTGGTAGTGGCAGGCTCGGAGAGGCAGGGAGAGGATGCTCCATGGCGGAGCCCTGCCCCTGGGCCTCCTGAAGCGGAGCTGAGCCGTGCACTGGTCTGGCAGATGGCGCACCCGATGGGATCAGACTTCGCATCCCTTGGCCTGGATTCTCCGGCTGGGACTCAGCCACGGGAGCCTTACTCCCTCTAAAAGACGCAGATGCGAGATCAGATCTTGCAGGGCATCCTGGGACCATCACAATGAAACATGGACTGTGATGAAGTTCTAAACTGAAATCTCTGTCCTGGCCCCTTAGATGTCAGAACCTTGTGTCACCCCAAATTGCAGCCTCCAATTTAACCAGATGAAGAGCAGGGATATTATTTCCAGAGAAAAGAAGGCGGTGGGGTATGAGGATATAGGAAACAAATAGCTGTGAGTACCTACTATGTGCCAAGCGTTCTGCATGCTGCTGTCCTCTTGAAGCCTTCCAGCAAACATGAGGTAGTATTATTATACCCATTTCAGAGATAAGGAGACTGAGGCTCAAGAGCCCAAATTTCAGACTTGGACGTTAAGGCTTGGACCAGATTGGCAGGTAGGGTGTCTGGGATTCTGTGCCTGAAGCTGCTTAACTCCTGCCTGTCTGTTGCCATCATGCTTGGGAGTGGAGTGGAACCCAGCCTGCATGTGGATGTCTTTGGGCTGAGACTGGAAGCCAGCCAAAGCCTGAGAAAACCAGCCCATGTTCAGGGCATCCTTCCTTTCTGTACCCACTGCCCTGGATTCTGCTCAGGGAGGTTATATGGACACCCAATGCCTCCAGCTCCGGGTGGTGGAGGCCAAAATTGGATCCAGAGCCTGTAAACTTTCCACCAGATTGGGAAGCAGAGTTGTATAATGGTTAGCTCACAGACTCTGGCCAGACGAACTGGGTTCCTATCTGGGGCTTTGCCACTTAGTAGCCATGTGTGACCTTGGTCAAATTAACCTCTCTGTGGCTTGCTTTCCTCTTCTGTAAAAAGGGAACAATAACAATGCTTACCTCACTGGGTTATTGAGAGCATTAAATAAGTCAGTTCACATAAAGGAATTAGAACAGTGTCTGGAACCCCATGTAATGCAGAGTAGAACTGCACTCCATAAGGTTTTCATGGCTGTGACCTTTCAGAAGCAGATTTCCAGGCCTTTCTTCCAAGCTGCCTCTGGGTGTGTTCGTAGCTACCAGCTCTTAGGTTAGTAGTTGAGTGCTTAACCATTTTACTCCACCCAAGGACTCCTGGCACATAGTAAGCAGCTGATAAATGGAAAATTACTTTCGTAACTCCACCAAGCTGCCTTAGTGTGCTAGGAATGAACTACAGCAAGCTCAGGGAGAGGAGGAAGGGAAGTCGGTTCTCCCCTCTGGGGTGGTGGCTGTCTCCAGGTCTTGTAGTTGGTGAGACAGGCATTCTTTTTGCTTTGAACCTGCCTGAGGTACCTTCTGGTAACAGTGTACTCAGCACCTCGTATTCATTAGGGCCAAGGGCTGAGGGCTACAAGGTAGAGAGCAAAAGGCCCTCTCGCCTGCGGCAGGCGCCCCCTGCCTGCAGCGTGCTTGCACACCTCTGGGGCAGAGGTGGCACAAGGGAAGCTGGTGAAGAGAATATATGGAGGCATCGTTTCTGTTCCAGTTGCTCTGGTGTGGGGTAGGGAAACAAGTACAGGCCTTGCAGGCAGAGACCTCTTCGAATCCTGACCATGTCCTCTTTACCGATATGGACTTGGCAAGTGTCTTGACCTCTTGAAGCCTCAGTTTCCTCTTCTGAGCATATGTCTTCCATAAAGGCACCCATGCAGCGTGATTGGCACAGAACAGGCCCTCGGTGCCTTCTCTTCCTTGCCTCCTAACCCCAGAACTGCTTTCTTCTTGTCTCAGCTCGGTTTTCATTGAGTCATAAACTCCTTATTGTACATCTACTATGTGTCAGGCACATTGCTAGGCACTGGAAATCAAGGGACAATTAAAAACAGTCACAGTTGTACACCAATGTTCCCAGCAGCATTATTCACAATAGCCAAAAGGTGGAAACAACCCAAGGGTACATCAGCAGATGAATAGATAAACAAAATGTGGGATAGCCATACAACTGATTATTATTCAGTCCTGATACATGCCACAACATGGATGGACCTTGAAAACATTATGCTAAGTGAAAGAAGCCAGGTACAAAAGGACACATGCTGTATAATTCCACTTATATGAAATGTCTGAAATAGGCAAATTCATAGAGATAGAAAGTAGATTAGAGGCTACCAGGGACGGGAGGGGAGGGAGAGTGGGTAGTCATTGCTTAATGGGTACAGAGTTTCTGTTTGGAGTTGAAAAGTTTTGGAAATAGAGGTGATAGTTGCACAACGCGGTGAATGCAGTTAAAGCCGCTGGATTGTACACTTAAAAATGGTTAAAACGGCAGATTTTATGTTATCTGTATTTTACTACAATAAAATAAAATAAAAGACACAGTCTTGTCCCTCAGGGATCTTACTGTGAACTGTAACTGCAAGTGTGATGATTTACAAAAGGAGGCTGTCAAGAGCTGCAGGAACACATCTGTGCCCTGTGGCTGCTCCAGGAAAGGCATGTGAGGCCTGGTGTGGTCTCCTTGAAGAGGACGTGGAGCAATGGGCCTGGGGAAGCAGAGCCTTCTGGCTGGACAGTCTTGTTGTAGCTGGATTCCTCACGGCAGCTCCCTCCCACCTCGTCCTGACAGTGGCATCTTCTCTCAGCTCCCCTTTGGCGTACGTGGAGACCCCTCTGAAAAGCTTTTGCCCTGTTACCCTCCCCCCACCCCAAACTTGGCTACCAGTTGACCCAGTCTGTCCCTCCTCCCTTTGCCTGGAGCTCCCAAGCACGTCTGTTGCCACTGAATCCAATTTTCTCCCTCTCCATCACGACCCCCACCCCAGGTGCTTTGACTAGGGCCACATGATCAGCTGTTTCACGGAGGCTGTTTCTCCCCACTTCCTGACTCAAAGCAGGGGGGGTGCCTCCTGCGATCTGCCAGAGCCAGGTGCGGAAAGGCAGGGGGAGAGCCTTGCCCTGGAAAAATGGTGCTTTCAGTTGTCATGGTAACTATTGCCAGGTGTCACCAGGAACTCACAAGAGAGGCCGACCTTCCAGGGAAAAAGGTAGGGCTTTGAGTAGGACCTGAACTCCTTGCCTGGGATGAGTTAGTCTGCCTCACTCATTCATTCATTCATAAATTCATTTACTCATTCATTCTATAAACGCTAGTCTAACAACTTCTATGTACTGTGACCATTGTGCATTTCTGAGGATTCATAGATAAATACGGTAGTCTCTATCTAGAAGAAGCTTAACTTAGTAGGGAAGGAAAATGCAAGTATTGGGTGATATTGGACTGCGTGAGGGCTCTATTGAAAATGTACATAGGTATGATGAGACCAGGGAAGGGCCATAGGCCCTGCCTGGTAGGTGGGAGGGGCTCTTCAGAGAAGGTTCCTTACAGGGGATAACATCGGTGCTGAGTAGTTAAGGGGGCCAACACCAAGACAGACACCGTCCAGCTTCTGGAAATGCTTGGGCAAGTGCTGACGATGGGAAACAGCATGGGAACGTTGGGATGAAACTACTCAGGAGTATCCCTGATACTGGTGTGCATGAGGAAGTGGCAAGAGAGAAGACTGGAAAGGTAAGTTGGGGTTGGATTGTAAAGAAATTTTCCTGAGTCTAAAACTCTTGGACTGTATCCTTCAGATGACTAGGTTCTGTGGTGGGGATGGAAGCATAGGAATGACATGGGACAAGCAGAAGCAGAGACACATCACTATACATGTGTGTCCTCTTAATCAGGGTTCTCTAGAGAAACAGAATCCTGTGGGTATAGCTATAGATATAGATATGTGGTGGTTGTTGTGTGCTGTCGAGTCAATTTCAACTCACAGAAACCCTACAGGACACAGTAGAACTGTTGCATAGGGTTTCCAAGGCTGTAATCTTTACGGAAGCAGATTGCAACATCTTTCTCCAGGCGTCTGTTGAGTTCCAACCTCCAACCTTTTGGTTAGCAGCTGAGTGCTTAACCACTGTGGTACCAAGCCTCCTTTGATAGACAGACATAGAGACAGATATATAGAGAGATTTACTTTCAAGGAATTGGTTCATACGTTTGTGGGGGCTGACAAGTCCAAGATTATGGAAGGTGATTACATTACATAAGATTAGATTACATTATGGAACAGTATGTAATGTAGTGTTTGGCCTAATCATAGCCTAGCGAAGTTGACACATAAAATTAACCATCACAATGTGGTTCATGGTGGATTGTTGAGGCTGAAGTGTTTTGTCAGCAAAATGTTCATGTTTCTGTGACCACTTGAATGCAATGGCTTGAAGGAAAGAAAGATGGAAGTCTGGACTGACTTCCAGACTCCTGGATCGAGGCCAGATAGGAACTTTGGTACAAATGACAGAAATAACGGGATAGAAGGAGGGAGGTTGTGGCAGAGCAGAGGAGAAGTGACAAGTTCCGTTGGACACAGAGAGGTGCCTGCAGGATACCTGGGTGGAGATCCTAGTAGACCGCTCTCTCTATCTGGGATGGCAGAAGTGGGGCACAGGTGGGCTGAGGGCTGAGGCCAGGACCTCAGGGAAGGGAAGCTTTTAGAGGGTAAAGCGATGAAGCTGGAGGGGGCACCCCCAGAGAAGAGGCTGGAGTGAGTGGTGCCACAGGAGCTAAGAAGCACGTTTTGGAGGGAGGAGGGAGCCAGAGGGTCAAAGACTACAGAAGAGATTGTTAACATGAGCACTAAAAGGAGTATCTTCAATCTGGCAATTAGAGAGCCCCTCAGTGACTTTGCTAGAGAGGTTTCCATGGAGTGGAGGAGGCATAGGCCGGATGCAGTGTCTGAGGAGTGCTGGGGGGCGGAATGGAGGCAGAGACCTTGAGTATTAACCTCACATTCAAGGAGCTTAGCAGTGAAAGGAAAGAGAACTGTTCTGAGGAGGAGGTATGGGATGAGGGTGTCTGATATGTAAGAAATTTGAATACACTTGTGGGGGTTGAGAGGAAACCATTGGAATGGGAAATTTGAGAACTCAAGGCTATGGGTGGGGCGTGAAGTGGCTGCATAGCCTTGGGGTTACACAGGAGATAGTGCAGTTCTTGCTTTGGGAGGGATCTGGGACAGGAAGTATAGACCTTACGTGGGGAGGGAGGGTGTGGAGCAGGTATGAGGAAATGATGGTATGAAAACAGAAGGCTCTGTGGTGTGTGTGTGTGTGTGATTCTGTGTGTGTTTGTATGTGTGTATCAATGGGCATGTCTGCATGTGTGTCTTTGTGTGTCTGTATGTGTTTGTGTGTGCCTGTGTATGTTGATGTGTTTCTGTGTGTATGTGCATCTCTGTGTGTGTGACTGTGCATATCTGTGTGTGTTTGTGTGTGACCGTGTGTGCCCATGTATGTCTATGTATATGTCTGTGTGTGTGTTTGTGTGTGTGTCTATGCATGTGTGTGTATCTTTGTATCTATTTGTGTGTTGTGAGAGAGAGAGAGACTGTGTATGTGTGTGTCTCCATGTGTCTGTCTGTATCTGTGTCTGTGTGTGTGTCTCTGTATGTGTTGGAATGAAGTTGTAGAGCATGTAGAGCTAAAAGGACCCTGAGACATCACTCCAGCTGTTCCGAAGAAGGAACTAGCCCTGGAGACATGATCTTACTCAAAGTCACAGAAAGCAAAAGACATCGTTATCTGAACCCTCGTCTCCAGATGTATTTTGCACATCCTGAGCTCCCAGGATAGGGGCAGATGGCAGAGGTCTCTTCAGAGGGGGAAGCCACCAGAGGCCTTGGGGCTTGTTGGCCCACAGAGGCTAGTGTTTTTCTCTCCCAGAACTGACTTGGGTTATATAAAAATTACCCCCTAGTCTGAACTGGGAGGCCCAGTCCCAGATGGACCAATGTCACCTGGGGTCTTACTTTCGTTTGGCCCTGGGCTCTGGAAAATGGGAAGAATGATCAGGATCCCCAGACACCCACTCTCTGCCCACTACCCCAGCAGCTGAGAGTCAACTGAACCCCTGCCCACCAGCCATGGGAAGGAATCGGATTCTTGGAGCCTCCTCCTGAAACCTGAGTGCTCAAAGCTCCTGTGTGATAAGCCCTCTGTACACAGAAGGTCGGGGTGGGTCAACGCCACTGTTACAGCTGGAATTTCACTTCCACCTGGATATTTCGTTTTGCCATCTAATTTGGGATAAATCAGGGGACTTATAGGGAGCAAGCCTGCATTTAGTGCGACATTCTCATCCAAAATGTTAGTCCTTTCATGCACCCCTTCCTCAACCCTGACCTCACTCAATGGATGTCCGTGGGCTCAGAAATCTGGCTGGGGGTCTGAAAGCCCCAGCCCACCTCCAGCCCCCAAATTTAGGTCATTTCTATTGAGATGGGCAAGAGCTGGTCTAAAATCCTCAACGCTATTTTTAAAAGTTTAGCAGAGAGGTTCTCTGCTGCAATATAAGCCAGTGTGTACTTGAGATAAATGGTACCTACTTCCCTCAGAGCAATGCTGTCTAATAGAAATATAGTGTGAGCCTCATATAATTTTGAATTTTCTAATAGCCACATTTAAAAAAGTAAAAAGAAAGAAGTGGAATTAATTTTAATTAATTTTAAATATAATTAAGGCCAGTTTATCCAAAATACTACCATCTCAACATGTAATATAAAAGTTGTAATGAGATATTTTACATTGTTTTTTACACTACCCGTACACATTGCCATCGAGTCGATTCCAACTCATAGCGACCCTATAGGACAGAGTAGAATTGCCCCATGGGATTTCCAAGGAGCAAGCTGATGGATTCGAACTGCTGACCTTTTGGTTAGCAGCTGAGCTCTTAACCACTATGCCACCAGGGCTCCTTTTTTTTTTTTTTTTTAATACTAAGTCTTTGAAACCCAGCATGTATTTTATAGGTGCAGCTCATCTCACTTCAGACTAGCCACATTGTAAGTGCTTAACAGCCGCTGTACCTGCTGGTTACCAATTGGACAATGCAGCCTCGGGGAGCCTCTCTGGTCTACCAGCCACATGGAACAAGGTTGTTCCTTTAGAAGATTCTGAACTGTGGGCTCTGACCTCAGTTTCCCCATCTGTGAAGCGAGGATGATACTCCCTGTTCTTTTGACTTCCCAGGAGGTATTTTTCGGGCTTCTCAAAAATCAGCAGAGGCCATGAGCACTCCCATTTTCAGAGCTTTTTTTCTGAGAAATGATAAAACAGGCTTACATTAACAGTGGGCTATGTTAAATATTTGCATTTAACAAATTAATGCCTTAAACACCCCAAATTATCAACATCTGTTTCTCATAACCTCATGTGGAAATTAAGTCAAAAATCTAAATTTGAGGCTTTTTCTAACTGTGAGGCCCATGCTAAATGTCCTTCCTGCCACCTGTTTCCACCTACCCCCTCCCACTATGATAAAACTACCAGTTTCCCTTGAGCCAACTCTGATTCATGGTGACCCCATGTGTGTCAGAGTAAAACTGTGCTCCTTAGGGTTTTCAGGGGCTGATTTTTCAGAAGTAGATCACCAGGACTTTCTTCCGAGGTGCCTCTGGGTGAACTCAAACCTCCAACCTTTCAATTAGAAGTCAAATGAGTTAACCGTTTGCACCACCCAGGGACTCCCCTGCTGTGATGAGCTCCTTATATGTGAAGAACAAATACAAATATTTATTTGTATTAAATGAACTACCATGCGTTTAAGTGTAAACAACTCATCCCGGCAGTTTCCAGCCTAGAACGCAGCTCCCTGCTTACTATGCCAGAGCAAGCAATGCTGTGTGCTGGTCATGGAGAGTGAATTTCCATTCACTTTACAAGCACGTCCACCTCCCTAGGGCAAGCAGTTTAGCAGCAGTGAAGATGCTTGAATTTGAGTTTGGCAGAAGGTGAGTTCAAAGGCTCCCTGATGAAGCTCACCCTTCAGTCTTGGAGTTGCTGTTTTTGACAGTTGGTGTAGGGGAATGGACTCTAGACTTAGGTTAGGAAACCTGACCTCTTAGACCAGTTTTGGTGCCAATTTCTATGTGGCTTCAGATTAACCCTTTCCCTCCCTGGGCTTCCGTTTGTTGTTGTTAATTGCCATTGAGTTGATTCCAACTCATGCTCCACAGGGTTTTCAAAGCTGAGACATTTTGGAAGCAGATTGCCAGGCCTGTCTTCCAAGATGCCTCCGGACTGACAGTCTTTCAGCTAGTAGTCAAGTACTTAACCATTTGCACCACCCAGGGACTCCTGGGCTTCAGTTTACTTTCCATGAAATGATGCATTTAGGTTTGATTATTTCAAAGGAGCCTCAGGACTGTGGTCCTCCAAGTCATCAGCAAGCAAGGCCAAACGGAGAGGGTGGCTCTGGCTGGTGACCCATTCTCACAGGCATTCTGTTACCTCTGTAAACAATCCTCTCCGAATACCCAGAAAACCAAACCCATTGTGGTCCAGTCGATTCCAACTCATAGCAACCCTACAGGACAGCATAGAAATGCCCAATAGGGTTTCCAAAGCTGTAATCTTTACGGAAGCAGACTGCCACATTTTTCTCCCATGGAGTGGCTGGTGGGTTCAGACTGCCTGCTTTCAGTTAGCAGCTGAGTGCTTAACCATTGCACCACAAGGGCTTTGCTCTAAATAGGCTTTTTTAGCTACCAGCAATACGTAGAGATCACTCCTGACAAGTAGTCCTTGACCAAATCTCAAGCCATTGATACATTTATTTGCAAAACAAACAACTAACCAAAAACCAAAAACCAACCAACCAACCCAACAAACAATAAAATCCACTTACTGAGTTCTTATTATGTGCCTACCACCACCCATCTGTCAGTTTGTCCTACTGTTGTGGCTTGTGTGTTGCTGTGATGCTGGCAGCTATACCACCAGTATTTCAGGTACCATCAGGATTACCCATGGCAGACAGGTTTCAGCGGTGCTTCCAGACTGACAGACTAGGAAGAAAGGATTGGTGATCTGCTTCTGAAAATCAACCAGTGAAAACCCTATGATTCACAACAGAATATTGTCTGATATAGTGCCAGAAGATGAGCTCCAAAGGTTGGAAGGCACTCAAAACACACAGTAGCTGCAACAGGGGACTTAAGCATACCAACGATTGTGAAGGTGGCACAGGACCTGGCAACGTTTTGTTCTATTGTGCATAAGGTTGCCGTGACTCAGATTTGATGTGATAGCAACTAACAACAATGTTATGTGCCGAACACTAGAATCTTGCCCTGGGTCTTCACATGGCTGTCTCCATTTCATCTTTCAGGTCTTGGGTTTAGAAGTCGCCCTCTTAAGAAGGGCTGCTAGCTAAGAAAAGTTGGAAAAGTAGGTGATATTAACCCCATTATCAGCTCAGGAGCCTGACGGTCCAAGTAATCATTTAAAAGTCAAGTTCCATTATGTGACTTCCAAGCTTGAAGTACGTCAACGCCTTCCCATTGCCTTGGAAATGAATCCACGCCCTGTCCACCCTCCCACCTCTTCTGCTCCTCTCTCAGCTGCAGCCACCTTGGCTTCTGTGGAGTCTCACACATGCTGAACTCATTCCATTCCTACCTGATTCCTACCTTTAAACCTGTGAATGATGAAGGCATATAAAGGAAAACACTCAAATCATCAAGCCTTGCTTGAAGTATCACTTAACCGTTAGGATGATGATGACGCTGCTGTTGATGATGATGACAATGGCGGTTGGTGGTGGTGGTGGCGATGAAGACCGACCACAGTCTGCCCTTCCTCCTAGGGATCTTTGGAAAATGAAATATCCCTGATTCCTACTACTGCTTTAGGCTGAGGTATCCATGTCGCATGGGTGGGGTGGGGCTGGGGAGGAGGGCTGACTTACAAATATTTAGCTCCCTCCCTGAGCCATCTACTATAGTAGCTTTATGCTCATACTTCTTTCTTCATTTAATCCTCGCAAGAATACTGTGAAGTATAGGATTCTACAGTGTGTGTGCAGGGTAGCGGGGGAATTGAGTTTATCGTGAAAATAAATGAGGTCTGATTCCAAAGCTTCTCAGTGTCTTTTTTTTAATTGGAACATTCCTGGGTGAAATCTGCCCCATGACCATCCCGGCAAGGGGTCCTGGGCAGAAGTTCCAACAATTGTGCCTTGAACTGTGTTGACTCCCTTCAGCATCATTCATTCCTTCATTTGTTCAATTATTGTTCATTTATTGTTATTAGTGTTCATTGAGCCAGACACTACTTGTAGGCCCTAGGGATGAAAAGAAAACATACTCTAGTAAGTTGAATGATAGATAACAATAATATTGTTTGATATGCACTTTGATAGAGATAAGCCATATGTTATATGTGTATTTATCAGTCAGTATCTGGTCGGGAGAGAGAAACCATACCAATGATTTAACAAAGAAAATTTAATCAAAAGAATTATTAGCTAGGAATAATGAATTGTCAACTAGGTGACTAAAAGGGTAAAGAGAGAACAATAAGTTATCACAGATACAGCAACCACAGGAAGCAGCCGCAACCCCGGGGCTGGGGAACAAAATGAAGAGGTTGGAATTTTTAAAACTTAGAAGCTTGGAAGAGGGACCCTGCCGAGCTGGAACTCAGCCCTTGGGGAAATGGTCCCTTCTTAGCTGGTGCTGGTGGCTCTATGCATGGTGGAGGGAGCCTGTGGGGTGGGGCCTTCTGAGGAGTAGCAACCAGCTGGTCGTGGTGTTTCTGAGGCGGTGCAATGAAGCAGGTTCTGAAATTGTTGGGAAAACGGAAACCTGGATTCAGCTGATGCTACTGGAACAAACTGCTACTGCTGGGGTGAAGGGTGAAGATTGGGGTGATGCTGACAGGAACAGGAACCAGACAGGACACCTACAAGAAACAAACTGGAAGAGAGACGTCTCCTCTTCCTCCTCCAGCCTTTCAGCCACCCTTTAGTTCCCTTTATTGGCAAAGCCCAAAAGAGATCCAGCTGGCAAAGCAGAAACATGGTTTGCAGGGTCCCATCCCATAGTAGTGTATAGAAGGGTGGGTTTGACGTTGAGAGATAATAGAGGACAAGAGTAAAAAGCCTGTTGGCATGGAGTCAGTTCTGACTTATGGCGACCCCTTGTGTGTCAGAGTAGAACTGTGCTCCATAGGGTTTTCAATAGCTGGTTTTTTGGAAATAAATTGCCAGACCTTTTTTCCAAGGCATCTCTGGGTAGACTTGAACCTCCAGTCTTTGGGTTAGCAGCCAAGTGCGTTAAGCATTTGTGCCACTCAGGGACTCCTTGTGGACAAGAATGGAGACCTAAAGCCTTGGATGGACCAGTGAAGGCTTCCTGGAAGGTGTGGCATTATTTTCAGAGGAAGGTCTCAATCCTGAAGGGTGTGAGTGGAACTAGGTCAGAAGAATAAAGGTGGATGGTGAAGTGCATTGTTTTGAGAAATGAAAGCAGAGCACACATACACGCACACAGAGAAAAGAGAGTGTTGTTCATTATGGAAGCAGTCACGGTACATGTTGGGAAGTGGAGAAGAGATGAACTAGGAGAGGTGGACAAGGGATGGGCAGAGGAGATTCAAGATCCAGTGGCATCTAGTGGTCTTCTTTTTTTTTTTTTTTTTTTTTTTTTCATTGTACTTCAGGTGAAGGCTTACAGAACAAATTGTTTCTCATTTAACAGTAGTACACATATTGTTTTATGACATTGGTTAACAACCCCACAACATGTCAACCCTCTCCCCTCTCGACCTTTTCTTTTATTTTTGGTGAAAATATACATAGCCAAAGATACACCATTTCAAAAATTTCTGCATGCACAGTTCAGTGACATTGACTACACTCTTCCAATTGTGTTGCTATTCTCACTTTAGATGAAGGCTTACAGAACAAAATAGTTTCTCATTTAACAGTTAGTACACATGTTGCCCTATGACAGTGGTTAACAACCTCACAACACATCAACACTATCCTTAACTCATCCTTGGGTTCCCTATCACTAGCTTTCCTGTCCCCTTCTGCCTTCTGGCCCTTGTCCCTGGACTGCTGTGCCTCATTAGTCCCATTGGGTTTTATGGGGCTGTCCACTCCCTGGCTGACCGGTGAACCTCAGAAATGACTTCATCACTGAGCTAAAAGAGTGTCTGGGGGCCATACTCTCAGGGTTTCTCCAGTCTCCTTTAGGCCAGTAAATCTGGTCTTTTTTTTGTGAGTTAGAATTTTGTTCTACATCCTTCTCCAGCTCTGTCCAGAACGCTCTGTTGTGATCCCGGTCAGAGCAGTCAGTGGTGGTAGCCGGGCACCCATCTAGCTGTACTGGACTCAGTCTGGTGGAAGCCTTGGTAGCTGTGGTCCATTAGTCCTTTGGACTAATCTTTTCCTTGTATCCTGTTCTCTTCATTCTCCCTTGCTCCCGAAGGGATGAGAGCAGTGGAGTATCTTAGATGGCTGCTCACAGGCTTTTAAGACCCCAGACGCTACTCACCAAGGTAGAATGTAGAACATTGTCTTTATAAACCGTGTTATGCCAATTGAGCTAGATGTTCCTTGAGACCATGGTCCCCACAGCCCTCTGCCCAGCAATTCAGTCCCTCAGGGAGTTTGGATGTGTCTATGGGGCTTCCATGACCTTTCCTTGTACAAGTTGTGCTGGTTTCCCCTGTACTGTGTACTGTCTCACCCTTCACCCAAGATACCTCTAGTGGTCTTCTTGACCTTAAACCCTAGAAGAGGCTAGGTAAACCCCTAACTCTGCTGTGCTCTGGCCTTGAAGGTTCAGACCTCAGGATTGGACTTTGAGGTGAGGGCAGAAAAATGGCCTAATTCATAGACTTGCCTCGTTTTAACCTCACAGTTGCCTATGAATAAGACTTTATTATCTCCATTTTACAAGGAAACTAACACTCAGAGAATGAGAACCTCCCTGCCCCATTACACAACTCTAGCAGGAGCCACTCACGCTATACTCTAAGGGAGTGGTACAGCCTAGTGTTGTGTGGTGTTTAGCCTGCATGGCCATCTGTGGTTGTCCTGGACTGAGTCCATACAGCTAGTGGGTGGGGTAGTTATGAGTACTAAGTCCTCTAACATATCCCAGCATCTCTTTTATTTCTCTGATGCTAGAAAGACGCTATATATGAAAAGCTGAAATCACATGAGTAGATCATCTCCTCAAGGGAGCAGTATTTGAAATCTTGTCTCAAGAAGCCCCATTTCTGGACCATGGCCTTGGGGAACATCTAGCTCAATTGGCGTAACATAGTTTATAAAAAAAAATGCTCTACATTCGGGGAAGTTACCTTCAAGGTTCGATGTTAAGCCTGGGAATGGACACCCCAGTAAAACTAAATGGGACTAACGATGTACAGGAGTCCGGTGACAAGGGCCAGAAGGCAGAGGGAGAGTAGGAAACTGATGATAAGGAACACAAATTGAATAAGGACACTGTCGATGTATTGTGAGATTGTTGACCACTGCTATAGGGCAACATTTGTAGTAACTATTAAATGGGAGGCTGTTTTGTCCTGTAAGCCTTCATCTTGGGCGAGAATGGCAGCACAATTGGAAGAGCATAGTCAATATCACTTAAATGTGTAAGTAAAAAGTTTTGAAATGGTGTTTAAATAAAATAAAAATAAATAAATAAATAAATAAATAAATAAACAAATGAGACTAAAGAGGTACAATAGTCCACTGACAAGGTCCAGAAGACAGAAGGGGACAAGGAAGCCCCCTGGTGATAGGGAACACAAGGTGGAGTAAGGATATTCTTGATGTGCTGTGAGATTGTTAACCATTGTCATAGGGCAACATGTGTAGTAACTGTTAAATGAAAAACTATTTTTTCTGTAAGCCTTCATCTTAAGTGAGAATAACAGCACAGTTGGAAGAGCGTAGTCAATGTCACTGAACTGTGAATGTAGAAATTTTTGAAACGGTGTATCTTTGGCCATCTGTAATTTTCATCAAAAAAAAAGGTTGAGAATTTAGAGGCTTAATACGTTGTGGGGTTGTTAACCAATGTCAAAAAACAACATGTGTACTACTATTTCATGAGAAACTATTTGCTCTGTAAGCTTTCACCTGAAGTACAATAAAATATATATTAAAAAAAAAAAAAAAAAATGCTCTACATTCTACCTTGGTGAGTAGCGTCCGGGTCTTAAAAGCCTGTGAGCAGCCATCTAAGATACTCCACTGGTCTTACCCCTTTGGGAGCAAGAGAGAATGAAGAGAACAGGATACAAGGAAAAGATTAGTCCAAAAGACTAATGGACCACAGCTACCAAGGCTTCCACCAGACTGAGTCCAGTATAGCTAGGTAGTGCCCGGCTACCACCACTGACTGCTCTGGCAGAGATCACAATAGAGGATCCCAGACAAAGCTGGAGAAAAATGTAGAAAAAAATTCTAACTCATTAAAAAAAAAAAAAGAAAAAAGACCAGACTTACTGGCCTGACACAGACTGGAGAAACCCCAAGAGTATATGGCTCCTGGACACCCTTTTAGATCAGTAATGAAGTCACTCCCGAGGTTCACCCTTCAGCCAAAGATTAGACAGGCCCATAAAACAAAACGACACTAAAGGGGCATACCAACCAAGGGGCAAGGACTAGAAGGCAGGAGGGGACAGGAAAGTTTGTAACAGGGAACCCAAGGTTGAGAAGAGAGAATGTTGACCTATCGTGGGGTTGTTAACCAATGTCATAAAACAATATGTGTACTAACTGTTTAATGAGAAACTAGTTTATTCTGTAAACCATCTAAAGTACAATAAAAAAAAGAAAAAGAAGCCCCGTTTCTTCTGCATAGACGCAATCATCTGGGATACTTGAATCAAATAGGCCAACATAATCATCAGTAAAATGTCCTGGTAGTTGTAGAAGCACCAACTTCCCTATTCCAAACTCTGTATGTGTCTGGAGCCAGGAGACTACTTAGCCCCTTCTAGGGTTCATGGTCAAGAAGACCACCAGATGCCACTGGATCTTGAGGGCCAGCTACTGAATTTTCAGCCTTTTTTGGGAGTTTGCAAAAGTCAGTCCTAGATGCTTATTATAGCTAATTTCACACTTTGCTGTCACTTGTTATTAGGCGAGAAAAAATACAGGCCCGCTAGCAAATTCTCATTTACAAAGAAATAAAAAACACATTGACTCTGGCATCACTTAGGGAAAGAAGCAATTACTGGGTAGATATTGCTGAGTGTAACTCGTGACTTTGGGACCCAAGGAGGAATGGGGCGGAGTGGTGGAGAAGTCCGTCTGTTTCCACAGCATGGTCTTCTTTGACCACATCCAGGTCATGTGATGTCCTTCATGGCACCGTGCATCATTCCAGGTGGATAACAGCTAAAAGAACATTACCCAAATCCCATGGCTAATCCACTGGTGATTTACTACATGGCTCTTGTTATAATTTGGGAAACTTATCTACAGTCCTTGCTGGCAGCTGACACATATTGAGCAAATTCAAAGTAGCTCTATCACTAACCGGGCACACCAGCCCAGTGGCAAGGAGGAGAAGGCAGGAAGGGACAGGAAAGCTGGTAATGGGGAACTCAAGGTCGAGAAGGGGAGAGTGTTGACATGCTGTGGCGTTGGCAACCAATATCACAAAACAATACGTGTATTAATTGTTTAATGAGAAACTAGTTTGCTCTGTAAACCTTCATCTAAAGTACAGTTTTAAAAAAGAGAAAAAAATGTAGCTCAATCAGCTTTGGAGTCCCTGGGAAGGATAAACAGTTAAGTGTTTGGCTACAAACTGGAAGACTGGCAGTTCGAATCCACTCAGAGGCACCTGGGAGGCAGATCTGGTGATCTGCTTCTGAACGATCACAGCCGTTGGAACCTCTACAGAGCATAGTATTAGTCTGAAACACATGGTATCCCATGAGTCGAAATCGACTCGACGGCACCTGGTTTTTGATATCAGCTTTAGGTGTGCTGAGGTACAGAGCCTTAATGCTGAAGCATCAGACCAAAACCAGAAAAACCAAACCCGTTGCCGTTGAGTCGATTCCGACTCATAGCAACCCTATAGGACAGAGTAGAATTGCCCCATAGGGTTTCCAAGGACTGGCTGGTGGATTCGAACTAATGATCTTTGTGGTTAGCCGCTGAGCTCTTAACCACTGCATCACCAGGGCTCCTAACCTGAAGCATCAGACAGCTCTGTAAGAGACTCAACCTGACCTCTTCGTTTGATGAGGTACTTGCAAAGCAGAAGCTAGCTAAGATGATAGGAGCTTAATAAGATAAATGTCCTAAGTTTGGGGCACTGTGCTGGCCTCCAGAGACACAAAGACTGTAAGGCACATTCACTACTCTCTGAAGTCCCATAATATGTTTGGGAAGACAGGTTGTATATAGAAAAAGATCAATCACAGTGGAAGGCAGATAAATGCCGAGTGAGAAGCCAAGACGTTAAGTCCCTTTAGAACTGAAAAGGCCCATCCAGAGCATCTAGTCAGACTCCATTGTTTTCAGAGGAGGAAACTGAGGATCAGAGAGATGTGACTTGACCAGAATGAATGGCCAGTTAGGGCCAGAACAGAGACTAGACAGAAATAGCGTGGTTCACTTCTCTCTCATTTCCCGTGACACTATACCAAATGCATCCATATATGTTATTTCAATGTATCTGTTAAATGCTGTCAACCTCATTTTATACAAGCAGAAGCTAAGTGACTTGTCAAATTTTCACACCTATTCAACAGAGCTGGAGCTTGACCACAGAGTCTGTTTGACTCCACAGCCCATAGTAGTTTGCCACTGTAGTTTGCTGATGCCTGGGGAGACCAAGGGAAGCATCAAAGAAGAGGTGGTGTTTATACTGGTCCTTTAAAGAGAGAAAATAGCAGGCATGTGGCTGTGGAGAGAAGGGACTGGAAGTGGCATTCAAGCAAGGGGAGTGAGAGGCAGCGAGCACAGATGAGTGACTTACAGGAAAAATATCATTAGGCTGTGGTTACTGCACTCTTGCAGACAGAGTTGGGATACTTCTTCTTTTCTTTCTTTTTTAAATTGAAATTCACATGACATAAAATTAACCATTTTGAAGTGTACAATGCTGCGACATTTAGTACATTCACAGTGTTGTGCAACAAGCACCTCTGTCTAGCTCTAAAACATTTTCACCCCAAAATAAAATCCTGTAGCCATTAAGCAGTTACTCCCCATTCCCCCTCCCTCAGGCCCTTGGCAACCACCAACCTGCTTTCTGTGTCTATGGATATACCTATTCTAGACATTTCATAGAAGTGGAATCATACTATATGCGACCTTTTGTGTCTGGCTTCTTTCCTTGAGCGTCATGGTTTTTGAGGTTCATCCACATTGTAGCCTGCATCATTAGTACTTCATTCCTTTTAATGTTTCAATGATATTCCAGTGTATGCATATACCACAATTTGTTTATTCATTCATCTATTGATGGACATTTGGGTTGTTTCTACCTTTTGGCTATTGTCAGTATGCTGTCTTGGACATTCGTGTACAAGTATTTGTCTGAGTACCTTTTGCCAATTCCTTTTGAGTATATATGAGATGCTGTTACTGTCTAGCCTATTTTGACTCATGGCAACCCCATGTGTGACAGAATGGAACTGCACCAGAACTGTAATCTTATCGGAAGCAGATTGCTTGGTAGATTTGAACTGCCAACCTTTAAGTTAGTAGTTGAGTGCAAACCGTTTGTGCCACCCAGGGACCTTATACTTTGTCTTAAATGATCACCTAACTAAATCATTGTGCTGGACATGAGCCAAGAAGGGGAGAAGAAGCTCCTTGTAACTCAGCTTCTTATTACAGGGATAGCTGCTAACCTTCCAACGACATTTAATTCCTATACTTGACTCGCAGTCTCCCTGCATTAAAATGGTGGGAAGTGGTGGGCATTTGGAGCCCTTGAGGATGACTGTCATGATGGGTTATGATTAATACAAGAATTTTCTCTAGGTCAGAACTAGCCAAGGTCTTAAACTTGGCTGTATTTTGGAATCATATTAGGAAATTTAGAAAATACTGGTGTCCGGAAGCCACCCAAGAGATTCAGGACTGGGATGTAGCCTGGGTATCAGGTGATTTTAATGTACAGCCAATGCTGAAAACTCTTGCTCTAGTTTATACCCCTCATGCAAACCTCTGGGCAGCTTGCTACCCCATTTATATATAGAGCTCAGCCTGTCTGAAACCTAGAGTCCCTGGGTGGTGCAAATGGTTCATGCACTCAGGTGCTAACCGAAAGGTTGGAGGTTCAGGTCCACTCAGAGGCACCTCAGAAGCAAGACCTGGCAATCTACTTCTGAAAAAATCAGCCATTGAAAACCCTATGGAGCACAGTTCCACTCTGGCACATATGGGGTCACCATGAGTCAGAATCGACTTGATGGCAGCTGGTTTTGGGTCTGAAACCTCTCAGTACCCAGGTTTGCTGACTCTAGTTATTCATTCATTTATTCATCAAATCCTGACCATGTGCTCATTTCAGCATTTATTATAGCCTAAATGCTAGGCAATGGGGATATAGTCTTTGATGTGCTGGCAAATATTTAACAACCAGCTCTCAGCAAGAGGGGGCCCTGATTTGTAGTGTTTGCCAATTCCCTTGGTATAAATACTTCCACCAAGCTACAACATGAAGTCACTGAACTTAAAGAAGTTGTGCATGTAACTGGATCTTGCCAGCCCGTATGAGCCACCTCCAGCATGCACCTGGTGGGGTGGGGAGACACATGTGGACACAGTGATCTGAGATCCCATATGAGGAGTGCTGGAGGAGCAGAAGTAAATTCTTCCTGGCAGGCCAGGGAAGCCTTCCAAGGAAGGGTTCTCTGAGTCACATTTCCATGAATGAATCGTTGAGCAGAGGCAAACCTTAGAAATCAATGTTCTCAGTTGCCCTCCTTTTGTTTTTCTCTAATGGCCTCCAAATCCCCATGATGTCATTGATAGTCCATCAGAGCAGCTGACCAGTCTGAGCTAACTGGTGTTACACACTGTGAAGATATAATTCTGCCCAAGAGGAGAGAAATCATTACTTACTTAGTCTGCACGGCGTTAGATCGGGAAAGCACATGATTCCATTAGGGTTTTTTGTGGACAGCTTGTGGGCTTCCAGTTGGGATCCACTGACTTGAGCCAACACTATCACAGTAAGTAATGAGAAACTGAGGCCAGGACAGGGAGTGGCTGGTTCTGGGCGTCTTGGAGCTGGAAGGAGAAGCCAGGCACCCCGTTGCCCAGTGCAGTGTCCTCTCTACTCAGCCACAGCACCTCTCTTTAAGGCCAAGCCCCTCCCGGACAACATTTTATTAATATACTAATATGAGAAACACCAGTTCATTTGCTTTGAACAAAAGGTTCTGTACAGGAAGGAAATCCAATCTTGTGTCTAAATTTGCTCCTAATAAGCCCACAATTGACAGCCCCAGGAATGGGCCTCTCGAGCTGTAATTGTAGGAAAAATGGATGCATTTCCATAACCAAGAGGAAAGACCAAATCTGCCTCCACTGAGTATGTGGCTAATAATCTCATTAAGTTATCGATGAAATTAGCAGAGCTTTCTGCCCTGGTTGGCAGGGAGTATTAGGTGAGGTTATTTCATGGAACCTTGAGGAAGCCAACTGTCCATTACCTTAGGGAATCCCTCCCTGCTTGATTATGGTCTCCAAGAGGGCAGGCCCCACAGGCTGGCTCTGAGCGTCCCACTTCTGGGAGGTTGCCAAGGACGTAGCAGACCCTTACTCCATGCAGAGGAGGTGGTAGCCCACTTGGGGGTCACTTCAGTAATGTGCATATGCATATGTGCAGGTGCTGGCAATATGGACTGAAGTATCTGGGGTCAGTGGCTCATTTGAGAGGCATGGTGGTGTCATTGAAAGAGTACAGGCCTGGGAGACAGGAGCCCCTGGTCTCTGTGCTAGCCCTCCCCAGCTGAGTGACCTTGTGTGAATTCTTCCCTTCTCTGATGTCTGTCTTTTTTCTGTAAAGCAAAAGAAGGGTTTGAATTAACTGAGCCTATGAGGTTCCTTCCAGCTTTATTATTCAGGTCTTTGCAGTGACTACTTGAGACTCAATTAATAGGGAAAAAATATTTTTTTCCTTGTGTGTGGACACCAGGGTTCACACGCATTAACTCATGAAAACACAGATTAATGCTCTCGTTATAAGGGCCAATGCTGGTTAATGCATCATAGATCGTCTATGTGTTTTAGAAGCTGTTTGAGTGGGAACCTAGAAAATCCATGTTCCTAGATACAGGTTTTTGGCCCTTTATTCTTTTTATTGGAGACCTGGTGGTGCAGTGGTTAAGAGCTAGGCTGCTAACCAGAAAGTCAGCAGCTGGAATCCACCAGCCACTCCTTGGAAACCCTATGAGGCGATTCTACTCTGTCCTAGAGGGTTGCTATGAGTTGGAATCGACTTGACAGCAACGGGTTTTTTTCATTCTTTTTATCAAGGAGCCCTGGTAGCGCAGTGGTTAAGCACTCAGCTGCCAACCAAAAGGTTGGTGGTTCAAACCTACCAGCCACTCCAAGGGAGAAAGATGTGGCAGTCTGCTTCCATAAAGATTACAGCCTTGGAAACCCTATAGTGCAGTTCTGTTCTGTCTTATAGGGTCACTATGAGTCAGAACTGACTCAAAGGCAATAAGTTTTTATTGTTATTATTATTCTTTTCATCAAGGGCCCTAGGTGGTGCAAATAGTTTGTGCTCAGCTGCTAATCTAAAGGTTGACAGTTCGAACCCACCCAGTAGTACCGTGTAAGAAAAGGCCTGGCGTTCTGCTTCCTTTAAGATTACAGCCAAGAAAACCCTACGGAACAGTTCTACTCCGTAACGTATGAGGTCGCCACAAAATGAAATAGACTTGACAGCAACAACATTCTTTTTCATCATAATAACTTTGAAACTTGGGGTTAGGGTTTTGGTAGAGTTCCTTATATTCTATGAAAACATTATCTTTGAACTAATAATTAAATGTATGCTATTATTCATAGTTAATTTATTTTAAAAGTTATTACGTGTGTTTAATGCTTTGGGAGAGATGTTAGGGTTCCATCTATTTCCTCTCAAAGTCCTCTAGGCAAAATTTATCACTTCCTGCTCTGTGTACCCATAGCAGCTGGTTCTTGTCTCGCATATATAACTCTTCTTACATTGCACTCTGCTTCGTGTTCTGTGTCCATGCCCCCCAAGAAATGGTGAGTCCTTTCAGGGCGGGGAGGGAGTCTTATTCATCTCAGGGTCCCCATTCCCACTGTGCCGGCTCGTAACTGTTTGTACAACTGAATTGAATTGTGCTCCTTGTGGGCAAACAGAAGTGGGCCACAAACTTACAGTTGATCTGCAGTGCCTGTCAGTCTCTGACAGGACATTTTCCTCCAAAAGGTAGTTGATTTCAACTGTGCTTATGCTTCAGCCATCTCATCTGGCCCAGTGTTTTCCAAATCTACAATATCAACTCCAAGACCAACTCCAAGACTCAATCCCAACTGCCAGATGAGCACTAACAAAAAAAAAAAAGAAAAAAGCCAGAATGTATTGAACATCTGTCAGTTGCCAGACAATATCATATGCCTCAGTCCTTAGAGCCACCCTGCGTTCATCTTCTCTTGTTGCAGGTGAGCCAATGGAGGCTCAGAGAGGTTCTGGAACTTAGCCAGTCACACAAATAGTAAGGGACGGAGCTGGGATTTGAACCCAGGTCTGCCTGGTTCTTTTGACCATGTACGGCTGCTTCTCTGGTGTCCAAATATAACTTCAAGCTCAACATACATAAGACCAAACTCCTTGCCTGCACGCCCAAACCACTGCCTCTTCTGTCACCCCTGGCTACTTAGGCACCGGGTCCAAACCTTGGAGTCATCTTGGATTCCTGCCTCTCTTTCACTCCTTCCAACCAATTGCTCACTAAGGCCTGACTAGCTGTCCTTGTCAATATTACCATCAGTGCCTTCTTACCCTCTCTTCCCACTGACGCTTTCCGAGGTTGGGTTTTCATCATCTTGTGCTTGTTTGACTGTGATTGTCTCCTAATTGGTCTCCAGGTCTCCCGGCTGCCTTTTTAGTTTGTCCTGTTCTCCACTCTGAGACAAGTTTTTCTAAAGTGTTATTTTGCATATTTTGCTTTCTTGATCAAAGTCTTGGCGATGGCTCCACTTAAGAATTGAGCCCAAACTCCGATAATGAGAGCAAACAGCATCATTTGAATCTCTCATAATGGGCTGAGGGTTTTTAATTATGCTGTTCTTGTTTAATCCTCAACACAAGCTTTCCCATTTTACTGCTGAGTTAACTGAAGCCCGTACGATTGAATTACTTGTCTAAGGTCACAAGGCTGGGAGGTGATGGGTAGCGGTGTAACTTAGGTGTGTCTACCACAAAAGGGTATATTCTTTCCACTCCTCCTGAGCTTGATACTGCAGACACCCTTGCCAATCTGGCCTGATCTCCTTTCCAGGTCTATTTCTACTACTGCACCCAGATGGCACAATTCCTTCTGTCCTACAAGCATTTTGGTTGTCCTTGTCATGTCGTTCTTTTGGCAACATCATACCTCACCCACCTTGAATGCCTACTTTCTTCACAGTGCTTATAATCTACGCACCCTTTGATGCTTCTGTGATATTTCCCATCTTCTGCGAGGCCTTCCTTTTCTTCCCTAAATGCAAAAATATCTCTCACAGCTCTTGAACTACTTATCATTACTACTTACTTATCGCCTAGCTGGTATTGCTCTGTTTAATCATCATGTCATCCTAGCAAGAGAAAGGGCTTCAAAGTCAGACAGACACCGATTATGCTTTAGGTTGGGTTCCCCAGAAGCAGTCTCTGAGGTGGGAATTCCCAAAAGAGTGATGTATTAAGAAGTGATCCCAGGAGAAACCAACAAAGGAACGGGGGAAGCAGGACAGGGAAGGAGAAGAAGCCAGGCAAGGGAGCAATTTGGGGCAGAGTCTCTCCTCATCCCACCCTCTAGGGGAGCTCTCAAGTGTAAATTACACCTTAGAGTGTCAGTTACACCTCAGTGTATGTCCCTGCTCCAGACCAGGTATTGGAATTTCATGACCAGCCATTGGCTAAGGGTCACCCCAAACAAACAAAAAAAACCCATTGCCATCAAGTCAATTCCAACTCGTAGTGACCCGCTGTATTACAGAGTGGAACTATGCTCCATAGTTTTCTTGGCTGTAATGTTTATGGAAGCAGATCAACAGGCCTTTCTTTCACAGCACCACAGGGTGGGTTTGAACTTCCAACCTTTAGGTTAGTAGTCTAATGCTTGACTGTTTGCACACCACCCAGGGACCTAAGTTCAGCCCAGTGGGACTTAACTCCCAGGCCCTTATGTCACTCTGGGAGCAATGGCAGAGTGGACCCAGTGGCTGGAGGGCAAGTGTTTGAGGATAGCATCAGGAGTCGGTCATTAGAAGAAAAAAACACAAAGGCAGGAGGAGAGGCACCCAGAAAAGAGGAATCTGAAAAGACTTGGGTGGAGCGGCAAGAGTCTGCTAAGGTTGGCATCTCTGTTTTGCAAGTTTCTTAATCCCTCAGAGTCTCAGTTTCTCCAACTGTAAAATGGGTTAATACCTACTTCATTGTAAGTTAAAGTGACTAACACATAATAGTCTCTCGATAAATGTTAGTTCCCTTATTGGAAAGAGCCTTACATTTCATGTGTGTATATATAAACATTATTGTATACTACACTATTGTATACTATGGAGCCCTGGTGGCACAGTGGTTAAGAGCTCAGCTTCGATCCAGAAGATCGGCAGTTTGAATCCACCAGCCACTCCTTGCTCCTTGGAAACCCTGTGGGGTAGTTCTGCTCTGTCCTATCGGGTTGCTATGAGTTGGAATCAACGTGATGGCAACGGGTTTGGGCTTTTTTGGGTTTTTATTGTGTAGTATACTGTGTTGTTGTTCGTTACCGTTGAGTTAGCTCTGACCCCTTGTGCAACAGAACAAAACATTGCCTGGTCCTGCGCCACCTGCACTCTTCCTATCATTTAAATGTCACTTCCAATGCCATTTCCCAGGCTAGTCATCTTTCTTCCTACCTCCCTCAAAAATTATATGCTGTCGTAAAACCTGGAACATTTTTTTAGCACCGACCACTGTTGATAGTTATAAATATATTTGTGTTACTATTTATTAAAACCTGTCTCCATCTTCATGGGAAGAAATTGTCTTTTTGATCATCTTATTCTTAGAGCTTGAGGTTTGTTGGGTGAAGAGGGCGAATGAATGAAAGTATGAATTAACACAAATAGTAAGCCTGTTGATGTTAGAGCCGAGTCCCTGGGCTGCTCTTTAGCACTTTCACATGGCAGGTGTTCAGTCAATGCTTTCTGATTGGCTGGTTGATAGAATAAAGGGTGCTGGGATGGGATTCCTAGGTCTGCATCCTGGTCCAGGTTTACTATTGACTGTGTGTACTCTTAGGCAAATCAGCATCCCTTCTGGTCTCAGGTTTCCCAGCTTGTCAAAAGAGGGGGCTGCACAGAATGGACTTTAAGGGCCTTCTTGGTGCCAGGCCCCAGCCCCGCAGCATGGATCATCTGGGAAGCCATATAGGAAAGGGGTGCTGGGGGTTGCAGAGATGGGCGTTCTAAGTGTCACTCCTGTCCACAGAATGGGCCTCGTGACAGAAGAAAGGAGGGGTACCAGAGAGCTGGGAGGCAGACCCCAAGGCTGGTGGCAGGATTGGGGTGGATCACTGGAGAGACTGAAGGGAAAAGGGAAGGATGAGCTACAGTTGGCATTCAGAACACCAGAGTCAGGTGAGGTGCACCCGGCGCAGCAGATTGGTTCAGGACTGCGTCTTGCCTGAGCCTGCTCTTTCCCTGACTGATTCTGGCACAAGCGGCTCTGCCCCTCCATAGCTGTGTGACCTTGGGCAAGTTAATACATTGCATAACTTCTCTATGGCATAAGTCTCCTCATCTGTAAAGTGAGGTCCGTAGTGTTTTAGGGCTTAAAAGACTTAATACATACAAAGTTCTTAGAATAGTAAACACTTACAAGCATTGGCTATTAAAACAGTTAAGTGCTCGGCTACTAACTGAAAGATTGGTGATTCAGACCCACCTAGAGGTGCCTCAAAAGAAAAGTCTGGCAATCTACTTCTGAAAAATCCACCACTGAAAACCCTGTGGAGCACAGTTCTACTCTGACACGCGTGGGGTCACCATGAGTCAGAATGGACTTGTTGGCAGCTGGTGGGGGTGAGTTATTATCATTGTTGCTGCTGTTGCTCTTTTGTTGCTAATAAGGAAGGCACTCTGGACAGACACACAGCTCCTGACTCCCTGATTCTGCAATTTGGCATTTCCCAAAATGCTGCTTTGGGTGGTTTGCCACATTGGTATTGTGGAGAGTGTACGAACTTCAAAAACTATGGCAGACTTTGATTTGCATCCCAGGTCCGTGAGCTACTCAATTTCTCTGAGACTCGGGTTCTCATTTGTATAACGGGGGATTAAGATGCACCTCAGAGGATTACTCTGAGGGTTAAATATGTATTTGTGGAGCACCCACGCTTAAAAGGCATGGTGTGGAACCTGATGCCTCTTTACGGTCGCAGGCACTAGGGGGATATTTTGGAAGAGAGCTGGGCAGTGTGCATCCCTCCTGTGACATTGTTCTTGCAGATTTAAAGACAAATTCATACTGTGGGTAATAAACTTATGGAACTCATCACCGTGCAGCCTGGCAGGGGATGGATATGAACAGGCCCAGAAGGATTTAAGAAAATGGATGAGGACTAGATCCTTGGTGAGTTATGACAGCAGCATTTCCTAGAAAATGTGCATTTATGAATAGTGATCATGCTGAGATGCTCGGGGGCGGGGGAAAAGAAATAAGAAAGAAATAGGTTCTATGGTTAGAAACTTATGGAAAATTATGATTACCATATTCCCCCAACTAAGAACTTCCTACTGGACTTTTGTTCAATTGCTGATTCAGCAAATATTTAGAATGCCTGCTACCTGCCAGGGCAGCTGGGTGGCACAAACAGATAAGCACTAGACTGTTAGCCAAAACGTTGGTAGTTCAAACTCACCCAGAGTTGCCTCAGAAGACAGGCCTGGCAGCCTGTTTCTGAAAGGTCACAGCCTTGAAAACCTTATGGAGTTCTACTCCGCACACGTGGATTTGCCACAAGTCGGAATGGACCAACAACAACAGCAACTACATGCCAGGCACTGTGCTAGGCACTTGTAATACAGCAACGAAAATAAAACAACAAAACAAGACAAAGATCCCTGCCTTCATGGAGCTTGCATTCTAGAGGAGAAGAAGAGCAACAAGCAATAAACCTAATACATTCTGAAACTGTTTAGTATGTTCAAAGGTGAAAATTCATAGGGAGAAACACGGTCAACAGGTTAAGGGACGGTGCAAGTTTTGGGGACAGGAGTAATTGGTTGTGATATTACATAGGGTGGTCAGAGCAGCCTCATGTAGAAGGTGGCATTTTAGCAAAGAAAGAGGCAAGGGAGTTAGCTAGTTGGCTTCTGGGGAATAGTGACTCAGGCAGAGGGAAGACCCAGGGCAAAGGTTCTGAGGCTGAAGCATGCCTGTAGGGTGATCCCAGAGAAGGCCTGTATGCATGGAGAGAAACGAGGACAGAGAGGGTAGGAGGGTAAGTTCTGGGGACCTTATCAGCCACTGTAAGGGCTCTTAGGGACACAAGGCATCATCACCAGCTTCAAACACAGAGGAGGAATGACTTATCTGACTTAGAGTAAAGGCGCTGAGAAGGCCTGCAGGAAAGAGACTCAGTTAATTTAAACCAGGTTCTTCCAAGCACATTTGAGCATGAAACCAATTTCGTTCCTTGTAAAGCCGTTAACATCCTTATACATACACCCCTTCCCTTGAAGTTTCGGATGCTTGTTAAACTTAATGTAGTATGTCCCAGAACATTTCACCTCCGGAATCTTTAATTTTCCCTTAAAGACCTGTTAACATTCTGCATAACCAGTGTCCTAAAGCCTTTCTATTCAAAGCAGGGCTTTGAGCCGGTTTGTTCCAGTTTGAACCTCTGCTGAGAATTTGCCATTTCCACCCCAGATATACTGAATCAGAATCTACCTTTTAACAAGATCCCCAGGTGATTCTTATGTATAATAAATTTTGAGACCCACTGCTCGACTTGTGGTTCTCAGATTTGGTCCCTAACCAGCAGCATTAGCATTGCCTGGGAACTTGTTAGACATGCAAATTCTCAGCAGGGGTTCAAACTGGAATGAATCAGTCTGAAGCCCTAATTCAAAGCACCAGACCAGCATCATCACCATCACCTGGGAGATTGTCAGAAATGTAGATTCTCAGGCTCCACTCTGGACTCCCCGATGGTTTCTATGCAAATTAAAGTTATAAAGTGCTACCCTATGAGACACATCTTGAGAGATGCTGTGTTAGAAGTAGTGTGTGCACGTGTGTGTGTGTGTGTGTGTGTGTGTGTGTGTGTGTGTGGTGGGGCATACTTTGAAGAAAAGTTCACAGGACTATATGACTCGTTTGCCGAGTACCCATGGATTTATTGTCTGCAGCATGGACTCTCCAGGTGTTGCTGGAGCTGACTGAACTGGAATGCCCTCCTCCACTTGTACTTGCCTTTAATAACTCATCACGGCTCCAGGCCTTTATTAAATTCTCCTAACACCTATTTAGAAGAAGCTTCGACCTTTTCTTGGAGTAATGAGCTCCATACGTTTATTACACATCTTTATTCATATTACTTGTTGCAGTATGAATGACTTTTTCTTTCTGCCTTTTAGAGTGTCTCTCCTTTCTGTGTCTGGAGTTTCTGATGCCCCTAGGAAGACACCCAGATGTTAAGGGAAGAGGCGGTGCTTATGAGCTGGGAGGAGGTCAGAGTTAGACAGATGATTGATGCCTTCTCCTAGTTCCTCCAACCTTGGGTTCAAAAGCATCCCTGTCTATGCTCTCTGAACTTCCTTCCTTCCTCCCCTTTCAACAGCCGATTACAGTGGTGAGAGCATGGGCCTTGGGCTCAAATAGACCTGCATTTGCATCTTGTCTTCATTACTTGCTAGTTGAGTGGCCGTGAGCCATTTAGTTCTTTAAAGCATCTTTCCCTCAATAGTAAAGCGGATGCACAAAGAAGACGTGAGAAAATCCCTTTGGGCCTTTTAGACTCAAATGAGAAGCTAGTAGACCTAAGACCTAAAGCTGCTAAAAATTGCTCAGCTAATGTAGGTGTGTAGGACTGCTTGGGATGAAATGGGAAGAGAAACTGCTGGGCACAGGTGGTGGTGCCTGGTAAGACACATGACGATTCCCAGGTCATCTCATAGAAAGGGGGTGCACTAGCCCTCCTGCCTAGGACAGCTTGATATAGGGCAGCAACAAGCTCCCATCCCTGCTGCCCTGGCTGGACCTGCTGGGACCAGTGACAGAAGCCTGGTCTCTTTCCTGAGAGGAGAGGAGGAGCCAGCATCAGCAGGTACCCACAGGATGCCAGTGTGAACATCCACTCCCCTCCACTGCTGAGAGCCGACTGCTTCTGGATGAATGTGATTGTGACCAGAGAGGGGTGGGGACCTCAGTGAAGCAAGCCTGGGCCTTTGTCTGAATGTGGGTGTACCTGGCCGTTCCTTGCCATTAGAAACCAGAATAGAAAGAACCAGAAGAGGGCTGTAAACCGAGTGTTGTTGTTGGGTGCTGTCGAGTCAATTCCAACTCATAGCAACCCCATGGGACAGAGTAAAACTGCCCCATAGGGTTTCCTAGGCTGTAATCTTTATGGGAGCAGATTGCCAGGTCTTTCTTCCACAGAGCCACTGGTAGGTTTGAACCGCCAACCTTTTGGTTAGCGGCCAAGCACTTAACCATTGTGCCACCAGGGCTCCTTAAAGACAGAGTGACAATAGTAACAGTATAAAAAGTGCCCAGCCCCAAGCCCACCTTCACACAGAGCGTTTAGATTCATTTCCTAGAGCTGCCGTAACAAAATACCAAACTAAGTGGCTTATAAAACAGAAATTTACTATCTCACAGTTCTGGAGGCTAGAAGTCCAAATTCGAGGTGTCAGCAGGGGCATGTTCTCTCCAAAAGCTCTAGGGAAAGATCCTTTCTTGTGTCTCCCAGCTTCTGGTAGCCCCTGGCATTCCTTGGCTTGCAGCTGCAGCATAACTCCGTTGTCACATGGCCGCTTTCTCTCTGTCTCTCTGTGTCTCTTCTCTTTTATGAAAATTCCGCTCAGATGGGATAGGTCCCACCCTACTCGAATATGACCTCATGTTAACTCAACTGATGACATCTTTAGAGACCCTATTTCCAAACAAGGTCATGTTCACAAGTACCAGGACATCAACATATTTTTTTTTCGGGGGGGATGCGGGGGACACAAATCAATCCATCACAGCACTATAAACTTTTCTGGGCTGGAAATTCTTTATTGTTTGGGGCTGTCCTGTGCATGGTAGGATGTATAGCAGCATCCCTGGTCTCTACACCCTACGTGTCAGTAATATCAACTCCAAGTTATAATGTCTCCAGACCTTGTCAAATGCACTGCAGGGGGCAAAATGGCCCTTGGTTGAGAACCACTGACGTAGAGGGTGCTCAGTAAATGATGCATGTCTTCTCAGTCCAGAAACCAAGTAAGAAGCTGCAAGAGTGGTCCCTTAGTTTGCACACCCAGCCTCCACCTCCTGTTGCCTCACTGGAGATTGGCAGCAGGTGATGCCACGGGAGCCCTCATGAGACTGGGAGGGGGCCTCCACAGAAGGACCCAGACACTGGCCTGTTGTCCTGCTGTTTTGCTGGCCCCTTGTCTCATTTCTTGGAGACTCTGGGCAGTGCAAACAATTAAGTGGTTGACTACTAATTGAAAGGCCTAGGCTTGCTTCAGATCCACCCAGAAGTTCCTCGGAAGAAAGCCCTGGCAGTCTACTTCCAAAAGATCAAAAAAATCCAGAGCTGTTGCCATCGAGTTGATTCCGACTCACAGCAACCCTATAGGACAGAGTAGAACTGTACCACAGAGTTTCCAAGGAGTGCCTGGTGGCTTCAAACTCCCGACCTTTTGGTTAGCAACCACAGCTCTTAACCACTACACCACCAGGGTTTCCTCCAGAAGATCACAGCCACTGAAAACTCTGTGGAGCACAATTCTACTGTGAACCACATGGGGTCTCCATGAATCGGAACCGACTCAAGGGCAACGGGTTTGGTTTTGGTTTAGTCTCGTTTCTAAAGCCCAAACATAGTCAGAAATGGTGCCAGCACGGCTCACTGGGGCACTCACTGACTGAAGACGTCCCTGGGCATTTTCAGCTTCTGGGAGCGTTCCATTTCACATTGATTTATTATTATTATTTTTAAAGACCCTGAGATTTAAGACTCATCCTGGAGACTCTGCTTGCCAAGACATAATTAGGAGAAAATGACAGAGGTAGTAAATATATGATTAACTCTTTTCTTAATGCCTTTTGCTGGCATTCTTAATCTATCCGCACAGACTAGGAAACCAGTTCTCTGGAATCTCTAGGCAACTAGAGACCAATTACCATCATGTTCACACATTATGTTTTTGGATAACATGTATACGTGTTTATGTGTAGGAAGTTAAGTGGAGAGCCACAAAGATAAACATGGGTACACACAGATTCACAGCTCCCAGCTGACTTCTTTTGATTGATTGGCTGATTTACTCATTGATTCAACAAAGGTTTAGTGTACACCTACTGTGTGTCAGTGCCGTGCTATTTCCACCATGCTAAAATCTGGCCCTAACTATAAGACACTGGTTTCCTGTATTATGTATACATAGGGTGCATATGCATGAAATGCTAAGAAATTCTATACACCTATGTACGCACACACATACTTAGGTTCAGAGATGTCAAATAACTTGTTCAAAGTCACACAGCTATTAATTATGGAAACTGGTATTTGATCCCAGGTCTGTCTGATTTTCACTACCCTACATAATTTCGTTTCAGAGAATACTTCCCAGAGGAGTGATATTTGAGCTCAGTCTTGAAAGGTAAATAGGTGTTGACCAGGCAAACATGGCAGGAAATAGTTCATGCAAAGGCTGGCGGAGTAGTGGTCCAGGAACTCCAAAAAGTAAGTAAAGGGAGATCATGAGGTGTTTTGGGAGGAGCTGGAGGAAACAAGCTGGACAGGGCCCAGCTCAGAGAGGGTCTAGTATGCCAGGCCCCTCATAAAACCCACAGCAAAGTTTGGCTCAGAGCTGACCTGGATATGGGATGTGAATCCCACTTTTTCAGAAGCCAAGGCAGCCGTTAACTCCCCTTCAGGACTGCAGCCTCCAGCCAGGCCCAACAGCACAAGTTACAAGGTGACCCCCAGGCCCATTAAGAAACCAGGCAGCACCTGATTTCACCCAGTAACTGTCTCCAGCCTTCTCTTGCCCAGGAAGCAGGGACCAGTTAATTGCAGGGTGATCGCCATGTTCTTGCGGAGCATTTAATGTAGCATGTAATTGCAGGGTAAATAAATACAGAGCTATTTCCAGCTCTCAGCCCAGTGTTGCAAGCGTGGTGGTAATTACGGCTGGAGATTGGCTTGGTGCAATTTCTAGGCGATGGCTCCAGGCCTGAACTGGGTCAGCCCTCAAGCAGGCCTGGTCTGCTCCCAAGAGAACCAGGATGTTGATCTGTCCAAGCTTCCCATGTACTAAAGCACTCAGGGCTTGATTGGCTGCTCTAGACTCCCCAGTACTCCGGCCCACACCTGTATTTCAGAGTCCCCCACCTTCTGGTTGACACCCCACTCTCCCTAATAGTAGTGGTTAAGACATCCAGGCTTGTAATCAAACAGAACTGGGTCCGTATCAAGATTTTGCCACTTACTGGCTGGCTGTGTGACTTTAGACAATTTGTTGCATCTCTCTGGCCTCAAATTCCTCTTCTATAACACGGGGATAAAAATAATATATACATCATAGAGTTGTGGGGATTAAATGAGAGAAAACAAGGAAAATGCTGAGTGTGGAGCCTGGGCCAGGGTAAGTGCTAAATGTTAGCAGTTCTTCCTTCTCTCCCCTCCCGTCCCCTTCCCTCCCGTCCTCTCCCCTCCCCTCCTTTCCCTTCCCTTACCCTCCCTGCCACTCCTTTCCATTTCCTTTTCTTTCCCTTCCCTTTCCTTCCACTCCATTCCCTTCCTTTTCCTTTCCCTTCCCTTGTCCTCCATTCTCCTCCCCTCCCCTCCTCTCACTTATCCTTCCTTCTGTCCTACCGTTCCTTCCCTCCCTTCTTTCCTTCCTTCCTTCCTAAGGAAGCTGTGAAAGAGAGGAAAGAACATACGCTGTGAGTCCTGGCTGCACCGATGACTTGCTGTTTTGTCTTTAAACAGTTATTTAACTTCTCTAGACCTCAGTGTCCTCACCTGATAAGTGGGAACAGTAACCTTCACGTCATGAAGCTATTGTGAAGAGCAGGTGAGATCACAGCCCTGAACCTGCTTTGTACACTGTGGCCAGGCAAGAGTGAGGGTTTCCAGCTCAGAATTTAACCCCATGTCTCAGGCTGAGTGTCCCAGGGAGGAATCTCTGAAACGTAGATTTGCTTACAGTAGGTTTACCGGGAGAGCGCTTAAAATCAGCACCTGTGGATGGAAGGCAGGAAGCAGGAGTGGCTGAGGGAGAAGCTGAGCTGTGATGCAGTCTCAATGGATGCCTTAGCCGAGCCGACTGGGGTTGAGGTCCTAAGACGTCCCATTGATCAGTCATTGGATGTGGGCCACTCTGCGAAGAGGCATGACCTTGGGCACTGAGGCAATGTCCATGGGGAACTGGCAGCTGAAGGCTTTCTGCAGCCATCACTCCCAGCGGCTAAGGGAGTAAGCCCTTGAGTCCTGAAGGGGGATCTGGGCAGCACATCACAGCGTCCACCACAACTGCTGCCGCAGCTTACCCAAATTCTCCTAAAAGCTCCTCCTCATCCCTAAGATCCTCTCCACCTACCACCCTGTCTCCGTATTTCTTATGGCCCATTCTTCTCTCCTTCTAGTCTCCCTCTTCCTTCCAGCCCACTGAGTCATTTCTGCATGTTGGAATCTCACCTTAGAAATGGCTCTATTCGTAAATGCTGAGCTTGGGAAGTGGCAGGGATGAGACTTAGCTGACCATCTTCCTCCCTCGCCCAGATCCCAGCTCCAACCTCATCTGCCCCTGGTTTCTCGCATCCTGAAAATATGTGGCTGTTGGTGGAGGGGTGTCCTTCCGTTGCCCACCCAGCACCTATCTGCCTCTGTGCCTGTGGATCTAACCTCTAATGTGTGTCCCAGCGTCCTTGTGTTTTGTGTCTCTATCGTCTTTTATTATTTTCATATTTTCTGACTTGGCTTCAAGCCCACACCCCTTGATGCTGCTGTCTGAGAACCTGCAAGGCTCCTCCCGGCTAGAGCTCAGCTCAGAGTCCCGGGAATACCAAGTGGCTACAGCACTTGCTGTTGCTGCATCCGGTTGACAAAGATGGGAGAAGGACTAATGGGCAGAGGGGGAGAGCTAGTTACTTTGGGCTGCTAGCTGCCCTTCTATATGGAAGCCCCTTTGTGAGAAATGGAGTTCCCCCTATCCCAAAAGCCAGCCCAATCTCTAACCCCAGTAGAGAACATCTTCCTGAGAACCTTAGAGTCAATGGGACAGGAGGGTTCTAGCAGCTTGAAGCCCAGGCAGTATGGGGTAGGCACATCCAGCAGAGAAGCTTACCAAGCCCCGGCCAAGCCTGGAACACGTAGCCATCAATCCTGGAGAAGCTCTGTGCCCAGTGTGGTCTCAGCTGTGAACTCACTCATATGCTCCCCTGCCTCTCCCTGGCTCAGTACCTCAGGGGCTGAGTCAGAATACAGAGTGTCACACACACTTACAGAGAGCACCCAGATGGGGATCAGGATGCCCACACCACACTGGGGTGCAAGGGGCTGGCAAGGCCGGGCAGGTAGCTGCTGACACTGTGCTTCTAGGGTCAAGAAGGCCCTCTGCCCCACACTGCTCTCCAGCCTACTTATGGAGATGCAAGAGTCCTGTAAGTGGACCGGGCATCCCTTTCCCTGTGTAAGATCAGGATCACGCGACTGCCGTTGGAAGATGTTATGGATTGTGTTGTGTCCACCAGAATATGTGTTGAAGTCCTGACCCCTGTACCTGAGCATGTAATCCCATTTGGCAATAGAGTTTTCTTTGTTATGTCAATGAGGCCATATCAGTGTAGGGTGTGTCCTAAATCTAATCACTTCTGAGTTCTAAGGAGCAGCATAGACATAGATACAGGGAAGACAGATGTCATGTGACAATTGTCAAGGAACCAAGGAACACAGGGGCTACAGAAGCTGAAAGAGACAAAGATATTCCCCCAGAGCAGACAGAGAGAGCCTTCCTCTAGAGCTGGTGCCCTAAATTTGGATTTCTAGCTTCCTGAACTGTGAGAAAATAAATTTCTGTTTTTAAAACCACCCCCTTGTGGTATTTCTATTACAGCAGCACTAGGAGACTAAGATAGGAGAGACAAGGAAAAGTCTGTACCCTGGGGTATAATCGGAGGACATCAGAGCCTTCCTGGGCACAGATTTTAATAAGGTCAGAGGGGAAAAGAGTAAAAGTCTACAGGATATGGGAAACTACAAAAGAATGTCTCTTAGGGGAGGACCCCAAAGGGGAAGATCCTAGAGACAAATACCTCAGACATTAAGAGACAGAGAAATTAAATCCTCCAGACAAGGCCTGGCTCATAGTAGGTGCCCAATAAATATTTGTTGGATGAATAAAAAAAAAAAAAACAAAACACGAAACCTGTTGTCTTAGAGCTGATTCCAACTCATGACAACTCCGTGTGTTACAGAGTAGAACTGAGCTCCATAGGGTTTTTTTTGCTGCTTATCAAAAGGTCAGCAGTTCAGATCCACCACCTGCTCCTTGGGAACCTTATGGGGCAGTTCTACTGTGTCCTATAGGGTTGCTATGAGTGGGAATCAACTTGACGGCAACAGGTTTAATCTTTATGGAAGCAGATCACCAGGTCTTTCTCCATGGTGCAAGTGAGTGGGTTCAAACCTCCAACCTTTGGCTAGTAAAAAAAAAAAAAAAAAAAAGATTAAACCCATTGCTGTTGAGTCAATTCCGACTCATAGCAACCCTATAGGACAGAGTAGAACTGCCCCATAGGGTTTCCAAGAAGCGGCTGGTGGATTCGAACTGCCGACCTTTTGGTTAGCAGCCAATCTCTTAACCACTGCACGACGAGGGCTAGTAGTTGAGCACAAACCCTTTGTGCTACACAGAGACCTGGATGAATAAATACATGAACGCAGAATCTAGACACGGAGTTTGTACCCAGCTTGTGGTGTTTCTTCATTCTGATCAACTTGAAATCATTTCCCTCTCTGAGCCTCAGTTTCCCTTTTTGCAAAACAGGGACACCACCACCTTCCCAGCCTATTACACTGGGCCATTGCAAAGATGTATTCAGAGGGGCTTTGAAAGTGGCCAGCTCTGCGCAGACACAGGGAAGTTTCATTATTCAGCACTTTCCCTCCAGCCATCCCTGAGGTCAGCCCCCTGTATCCGTTGTCAATATCTAATGCTTTTCAGCAATTACTCTAGGTTAATTGGCTCAGGCAGAGCAGTCCATAGGAAATGCCCCTGGCAGAATTGACAAACTCTCTTCTCCTTGTGTGGAGTACCTCCCGGGATTAAATGTGCCTCATGCTGTTGTTTGCTAGATGGGGGATGAAGATAGCTGGGGCCAGCAGGCAGCTGCACATCATTTGTATCAGAAATACCAGGGTCCGGCTGCCAGGCGGTAATGAAATTCCAGCCAGCCTTGTTGACATTCCAGAGGCATCGCTGGAAAGAGGTTAAATTATAAGTTGATGATGACAAGCAGACGCACAGGAAAATGTCAAAATTAGCATGACTGAGCGCAGGCACGCTCCTCCCTCCATCCTTGGTTTGGCACAGCCACCTGTCCTTCCCCCGCACCGCCCCCTACCCCCGGGACCATTTAATCTCAGGGTTTGGTTTTTAAGGGTGTCATAGCAAGAGCAAGTTTGCCCCAAGGGCTTCCAGCCTCCACCTCAGTCTCCTGAACAAAGCAGGCTTCTGGTGAATCACAGTGACCTTGGACATGTCACTGAACCTCTTTGAGCCTGTGTTTGCTCATTTGTGCATTGAGCCATTGGGGTGGCTGAGGATAGGATGAGACCACACATGTACATCATAGGCACAGGGCTCAACAATGTCACTTTGCTCCCCCTTGTCCTCTCTTTCCCTGTGGACCCCACCTTCTTGGGCTCATCATATCCTCCTGTCTCCAGTCCGAGAACCCTGGGTGGGTAGAGCACAGGTGCGGGGGGAAAAGCAGACTGGACTTCTACCAGGAGTCCATGCAAGATGAAAACCAAGGGTTGGAACATGGGGACCAGGCCTGGGAAGGTTATTTGGGGGATGGGGACACACAGGTAGGTACGATTCTGAATGTGCATCTGGACACAATGTGAGATTGGGGAAGTAAAGGTCAGGCATTTCACAAGCAGAAGTCTGAAATGGAATTAGACCAAACGACACTCTTAGCGTTTACAAAGCACCTTTGTATCCATTATATTGTTAAACTTACTCTCCAGTTATTTCAGAAAGGGGTTAATGCCCCATTTTACAGATGACCCAAGAAGGACCCTCTAGTTTGGGGTGCATAGAAGTTAAAGGAGAGACTTGAAGGTTGGCAGAGGGTTGAGGAGATTTCAAAAAGAGGTAGTCATCAGGTAGAGATTTGGGGGTGTAGAGATGAATTTGGGGGAAATCTTCCACTTGACTGACACCAAGGGAGTGGGTGGGATCCTTGAGGGTGGAATGTGGAGTGAGAAGCCCAGAGGGCTTGGAATAGGGGATTGAGGGATGGCTTCAGTCAGTTAGCAGGGGAAGAAGAAGCCGGAAAAGGGAGGTTCAGAAAGGTAGAGTGAATCTTGATAGGGCAGTGATGTGAGGCAAAAGTCGAAGAGATAAGAGCATATGGGAGAGGAAATTATCGATGGGACCAGGGCAGAGAGATGGAACCAAAATTTCCAGTTGGGTCAAATTGATTTTAGTGGGCTTGCCTAAACTCTCTTCACTATTTATGACCTTGATTCCATGGGAGTATGAGTTATTAAATCCAAAAAAATTGGTGTGTCAAATTGATTTTTAAGTCCTAGCCTACTGGGAGCTGATTGCACTTTTTTTCTCTTCTCTTCTCTGGCTTTCTTAGCAAGCAAAGATTATGACTTTGAGGTTCCTTAGACACAAGTGGTTTAGACTCCGGAGGCTGGTTCAAGACAAGGAGTTGAATGGGGGGTGAGGAGTGAGTTAAGCTATTAGAGGACTGAGCTGGGGATGACCTCCGCCTCCTACAGGAGACCCTCCCCCTTTATATGGTCTGTGATCCCTGCTTTTGTTCAGGCTTTGTGATCCCCACATCAGCAAAGGGCTTACCAGGAGACATGATCAGTTAGCGTTAGCAACCAAACCAACTGTGGTTAACCTTCAAGCCTCAATTCGCACACATGCATTCATTCAACAAATATTTATTGAGTATCTGCTATGTGCAAGCCTCTGTTCTGAGCACTAAGAATCCAGCAATGAGCAAAAACAGACACAAATATCTGTCGCCATGGAGTTTATATACCAGTGGAGGGAGATGGACTATGCCCAAAATAAGTAAATTAGACCATATAGTAAAAAAGATGATAAAGTGCTATGGAGGAAAATAAAGCTGGTAGGAAGACAGGGAAAGCTGAAGGGGCTGTGATTTTAAAACAGAAACCAGGAAATGCTTCATTGAGAAGTGAAATTTGAGCAGCAGTCTGGCAGAGCTTAGATACAAAATGGAATGGCTGGATATGAGGAACCACAAACTCAGACATAAGGCTGAAAAAGGCAGCATCAGAAACCAGAGGGACCAGGAACCTCCAGGACCTATGAGGGAGGAATTCAGGGCAGTATCTTCAGGGCAGGGTTCTATGGCTAAATCAGCTCCAATCATTTTCTGTCCTACCAGTTGACATGGAGTTAATTCTGACTCATGGTGACCACATATGTGTCAGAGTAGAAAGTACTTCATAGAGTTTCCAATGGCTGGTTTTCCAGATGTTGATTGCCAGGCCTTTCTTTTGAGGCACCTCCAACCTTTCAGTTAACTCTGCACCACCCGGGGATTCCATTTTCTGTCCTAGGAGCATTCAATTCAAGTCAGCTTTCAGGAAAGGAGAGGCTGGCTGAACTTGTCTGGGTCTCTTGCCCATCTGTCAGCCAGGCACCTTGATGGCCACTCCCACCAAGATTGCCTGCCATGGAAGGGGTGGCTCCCAAGGGAAAATCCAGGCTTTTGATGAGCAGGCAAAGACTACAGAGGTTGCCAACACACACACACACACACACACACACACACACACACACACACACACACGGTGGCTGCTGGAGAAAAGCATGTGACAGGAAGGAGATCAGGGATAATATACTCTGCCTCCCCCCACTTTGCAGTTGGAGACACTGAGACTTAGGAATTGGGAAGACATTACTCAAGGTCACCCAGCGAGGTAACGGGACTTTGGGACTGGACTGTAGAGCTCCTGACTCCCAACCAGAGTGCTTCCCACTTCCCAGTGCTTTCCAGGCAGCACAGGATGTCAGAGGAGGAAGGGACCTTAGAAAGCATCTCATGGAATCTGCCCACTTTCCAGATGGGGAAACTGAAGGCAGGGAGAGATCAAGAGATGGAGAGACTGGGGAGTAGAACTCAGTAAAAGGGAGTACCTGTCTCTACAAATTATGGAACACACACACACACAAAGAGAGTTGCTGTCTAATCGACCTGACTCATGGCAACCCCATGTGTGTCAGAGTAGCATGTACTCCATAGGGTTTTCAATGGCTAATTTTTTTTTAGGAGTAGATGACCAGGCCTTTCCTCTGAGGCACCTCTGGGTGGACTCAAACTGCCAGCACTTAACCATGCACTTAACCCTTAGAAGCCATGTACTAAACCGTTTACACTACCCAGGGACTCCTGGGGGACACAATAAACTGGTGCCATTGAATCAATTCTGACTCCTAGCACCCCTATAGGACAGAGTAGAACTTCCCCGCAGGGTTTCCAAGACTGCAGTCTGTACGGAAGCAAACTGCCATATCCTTTTCCCATGGAGCAGCTGGTGAGTTCAAACCACTGACCTTTTGGTTAGCAGCCAAGTGCTTAACTGCTACGCCACCAGGACTTCTTGGGGGACACAATAGAAGGTGGAAAATAAGAACTTTCCTTTCCTTGGACCAGGTAGGAGGATGGTGTATGGAGCATTTTCTTTGTCTTATGCAGATATTTTGAGCTTGCCTGGGGTAAGGGGAATGGGCCTGACAAGATATCAGGTCATGAGGCTCAGTGCAGCCAAATGGGTCCTATTTTGGTGGCAGATGCCCTGTAGGAAAACCCCAAGTATCACAGCCAATGCACTTATCCACAGGAGGGCCTGTTTGCAATCTAGGCCAAATCTTATTTGCTTTAATAAGCCTGTGTGTAAATGCCGGGCTGCTGCTCACACCGTGACAGCCTGGCCGGATGAGTGAGCAGGACCAAGCCACTTCTCTCTGTGTCTGTATGTTTGGGAGGTGGCGTGACTCGAAGTCAAATACACCCTAGAGTGGAGGAAAGAGCCGCAGAGCTCCATTTGGTGTGAACACAGTAACTGGAAATTAGAGTGCTCCTGCCTGCCCAATCTTCACTCTGGAATTTGCATTTCTACCCTGCTGGGCAGTGCAGAAGAGCATCCTGTTGCCCCAAGTCTGGGCCTGCTCCTACAGTGAGTAACGCTACTGGGCAGTTCTGCCAGGGCTTCTTAGGCACAGCTGCTCCTCACTCTATCCCTCCCCCCAGCCCAAATCATAGCAGCTACCACACCACCTGCTCATAAAGAGAAAAGCTGTGACCACAGCACCTGTATTGACATCTCAATTGGCTTGTGCTTGCCACTTCTCCTGGCTCCTGCATCCCTGACATTTGTGTCTGCTTCTGACTCCTTCAATTTAACAACCCCTGGCCTTCCTTTGGAGTCCGGTGGCACAGAGGTTAAGAGCTCAGCTGCTAACCAAGAGGTCGGCAGTGGGAGTCCACCAGCTGCTCCTTGGAAACCCTACGGGGCAGTTCTACTTTGTCCTATAGGGTCACTATGGGTTGGAATCCCCTCGATGACGAGAAGTTTGTTTGTTATTTTGGTTTGGCCTTACCTTAGGAGTCCCTTGGTGGTGCAAATGGTTAAGAACTCGGCTACTAACCAAAAGATTGGAGGTTGGAATCCACCCAAAGGAGGAAAGGTCTGGTGGTCTGCTTCAGAAAAATCAGCCGTTTAAAACCCTATGGAGCACAGTTCTACTCTGACACTCATGGGGTCACCATGAGTCAGAATCGACTCAAAAGCAATGAGTTTTTTTTTTCTTTTTTTTTTTAGGAGGGTGTTGGTCTTTGCTAACTTCCTGGACTTGGATTCCAACTCACTGCTGAGCACCCCTCACACCTCCATTCCTGCTGAGAAGGTCTCTCCTCTAGCTCAAGCCCAGAATCCCCACCAGCACCCCATTCCTTGGGCATGAGAAACCCTCTCTGAGAGAGCTGTGTTCAGGCATAACTCTGTTGTTCCCAAATTTCCTCTAATCTCAACTCCTAATTTGTGTAGAACTTGTGACTCAGAGAGGGGAGAAGCTTTACAAGGTTTGCCCTGCATTTCTCTTTTCTTCAGCTCTAGCTGACCAGGACCCTTTTACTGTCCATGGGGGAGGTGGGGGGACAGGGGTTGAGAGGTGAGTTGGGGCAAGCCCCTACAGGGTATTATGATTCCTCATTGCTATCAGTAGTTAGCACTCTGATCCTTTATAAAAACATACCTGTTCTGTGTTCTCTTCTTGAGGATCACCTATGTGGCAGGGTCGTCATATAAATGAATCCTTAGTAAAGTATAATGGCTGATCACACACATTTAGCTGAACTTTTCACTGCTGTAGCTTGAGGGAGTGAAGGGCATAAATTTCAGGCAATAGAGATTTTTCAGAATGGGAATGCACCCCAAATCATGCTGTCATTGGGAACAACAGGGGTGGGACCAGTCCCCGGTGAAGGACTTCGGAGACTTTTATTCTGAGCTTGGAGATCACCAGTCCTCTGGGCAATACCAGTTTTTAGTTGGTTAGTTGGTTTTGTTGTAAAGAATGAGACACTACTCTTTTAGCATTTATAGCCTATGGAAGTACAGACTTGAATATTTTTTCCTCCTCCTACTGTGTTTCTGTAGTATATGAAGTAAATGCATCGATCATCAAATATATGACCACCTACTATGTGCCAAGTTCTTTGCTGAGATCTATGCAAGAATCCAACATGGATAAGCCATGACTCTCCTCTTAAAATATAACATGAGTCTAAGGTATGGAGCCCGGGTGGTGCAGTGGTTAAGAGTTCAGCTGCTAACCAAAAGGTCGATAGTTTGAATCCACCAGCTGCTCCTTGGAAACCCTATGGGGCAGTTCTACTCTGTCCTGTAGGGCTGCTATGAGTCAGAATCAACTTGACGGCAATGGGTTTTTTAATAAGGTATAAAAGGTTATATATAACAAGGTGTACATCTTAGTTATCTAGTGCTGTTAAAATAGGAATAACACAAGTGGACGGCTTTAACAAACAGAAATTTATTCTCTCACAGTTTAGGAGGCTAGAAGTCCAAATTCAGGGTGCCAGCTCCAAAGGCTTTCTCTCTCTGTCAGCTCTGGGGGAAGGTCCTTGTCATCAATCTTCCCCTGGTCTAGGAGCTTCTCAGCGCAGGGACCCCTGTTCCAAAGGACATGCTCCCCTCCTAGCTCTTCTTGCTTGGTGGTAATGAGGTCCCTCTCCTCTCTGCTCACTTCTCTCTTTTATATTTCAAAAGAGATTGACTCAAGATACAATCTAATCCTGTAGATTGAGTCCTGCCTCATTAACATAACTGCATCTAATCCTGCCTCATTAACATCACAGAGGTTCGGATTTACAACACAGGAAAATTACATCAAATCACAAAATGGTGGCTAATTACACAGTACTGGGAATCTTGGCCTAGTCCAGTTGACACACATTTTTAGGGGACACAATTCAATCCATAACAGCGCATAAGGGAAATAAGATGGATAACGCGGATGACGATATTTCTTTAACGTTTGTCGGCTTATTGTTTATAGCTTTAAATTTATAGTTTTCAATGTTATTTCAACCATTTTGAGCCTCAGTTTCCTCATCTGTAAAGAGGAGATGATAATACCGTTAACGCGGCCATGTTGTTGAGAGAACCCCCTGAGGTTATGAATGTGAAAGCACTCCATAACTCTAAGTACCGTGAGCCTGGTAGTTACTAGTTCTCTTTGTTTTTCTCAGCCTCAGGACAGAATTATCCATAAGCAACATCAACAGGATCACAACTCCCATTTAAATGAAGCCAAGCGAGGAGTTTCAATCCCTTCTTTCTCTCCCAATCAAACCGTGAATGCAGATTTTCTAAACCCAGAACAAGGCCTGGGTCCAAAACCGAAGTTTGAGTGCCAGCTCTGTGTAGTTCATTCAAAGCCTCTTCATCACTTTGGATTATAATTTTTTCATTCAGATGAAATAGAGAGATTCCTAGTTAGAAAACTTTCTAATTCTCTGTTTGTGCTTGTTCCAACATAATGTTACATTTCTAGAGAGCTCATTCCAGCCAAAGTGATCCCTTGCTTCCTCCCCAGCTCTCTTATTTCCCAGGGGTATTTTAATTGTAAAGAATCAGTGTCAGGTTGGGAATGGGGCATGGAGAGTTGGTAGGGGAAGGGATGCTGATTAGTTCCACTGAGCCACCTGCTCTGGCTAAGGATGGATTCTTCCACGCTGTGTGTGTATGTGTGTGCGCATGCATGTGTGTATGTGTGTATGTGTGTGCATGCATGCATATGTGTGTGTGCATGTGTGCACGCATGTGTGTATATGTCAGATGGGAAGAGTGTCCCTCTATCTTCTTATTTGCGTCCTTGATGAAATCAACATGCGATTGGCAGGGCAGGGACAGAGATTCACCAAAATCTTCCAAGAGCTGTTTTGTGTGTGTGTGTGTGTGTGTGTGTGTGTGTGTGCGCGCGCGCGCGCGTGTGTGGGAAATGTACTTGTTACAGTCTTTGGACATACCAGAGCTCTTTGCCAGGCTCCAAACAGCCCTGCTCATGCCTCCTGAAGTTTGCAGCAGGGGCCAGGCCTGGGTTTCTCTGCTCTGCCTTGGTGCTTTATCTTGTTTTGTCCAGGTAGGCCACTGCGTCGACAACACAGAAAACAAAGGTAGGTGGAGTGGGGAGTGCTGATCGCACAGCTCTCAGCACAGAGCCCCACTGCCCGTCTTTGGATTCTGTATGCAGCTGGCTTCTGTGTTTGGCTGTGAATCATTTCTGCCAGAGGACTGGATGACACTGTGTGCCCTTTGAGTGACATATGCATTGCACAGGGATCCTGGAAGGAAACAAAAAAGGAATAGGGGTGGAAGAGGCAGGCTAAGGGAGAAACAAAACCCTGCATGCCCCAGCTTGGCTTCTCGGGACTTGGTGGGCAATAGGCAAACCAGGGGGGCGGTCAGCTACCTCCTTTGGAGGACTGAGGGGCGGTGAGTGGGCTGCCAGCACAGGTGACTCAGGACACCTGAGTTTGTTCTGAGCCTCTCCCCTGTCCTGTTGAAGGAAGGGGTCTCAGGCCTTCCCTTTAACCAAGATGCTACCTCCTGGTGGGATGAAAAAGTGAGCAATTTGGAGCCCATCGGCTGCTGTATAGCTTTAGGAGAACTGCACAACCTCACTAGGCACGTCTAACTCTTGACAAATACTCCTCATTCAGTTAGACTGGTGTCTCCCTGGGTCTGTCTTCTGTTGGTCTAGTGAAGCCTCCTCAACTTTTGGAACCCAGATGCTGTGGGAGCTGCTTGGGCAGAAGCTGCCTGACCTCCCTGCCTTGTGTGGTCCCTACAGCTGGACTACCAGGCTGAGGCTGCTACTGAACTTTCCTCCCTACAGCCCAGGGCTCAGTTCAGCAGGGAGGCAGCATGTCTCACAGCTGGGCTGTGCTCCGCCTGCCTCTGGGATGTGTTCCAGCACAGGGCGCGTCGGAACAGGGACTAAGCAGCACCAGGGACCTGATCATGATGAAACCAGTTCAGAGTCTAGCAGGGCACCACCAGTGTTTAGGGGATATGGAAAGGTATCGATCTATCCAGTGGTTCTCAACTGGGGGCAATGTTGTCCCCTAAGGACATTTAACAATGTCTGTAGACATGTTTGGTTGCCACAATGGGCAGGTGGTGGGGCATGACTGCTACTGTCATACTGTCATCTAGTGGGTAGAGACCAGGGATGCTGCTACCAATCCTACAATGCACAGGACAGCCCCACACCACAAACAAGTATTTGGCCCCAAAAGTTAATGGTGCTGAGACTGGGAATGCTGGTCTAGCCTCAGGACCATGTAGGAAATAGGCAAGTTGAAAAAAATAGGACTTTGCATTGCTAGACCCTAACGGTGCTGGCAACTGGATGGTGCACAAGAGCTTGGACCATTGGTTACCAGTGGGTCTTTCTCTCCCCTCTTCTCTCCTCTCCCCAGCCCAGTGCAGGAAGATGGCATATCAGTGGAGCAGTGGGACAGATGATGTTGGTGCTGTGCCCATATCTGCTTGGCACTCACGATTCCAACAGCTGCCCATGGGGTCCCACAGTAACCCACCTAGGATTCTTTCTAAGCCCTCAAGCAGGACAGGGCAGAAGTGCCTGGGAAGTTTATGCCCTGGCACTGCCCTCAGTCACTAATGACCAGTGTATGGGTTTCCTAGGGCCACCATAACAAAATACCACAAACTAGGGGTTTATAAGAACAGAAATGTATTGTCTCACAGTTCTGGAGGCTGGAAGTCTAAATCCAAGTACTGGCCAGACCTTGCTTCTTTCAAAGTCTCTAAGGGAAGATCCTTTCTTGTTTCTTCAGCTTTGGGTAGCCCCAGGTGTTCTTTGGCTTGTAGGTGTGTTGTCACGTGGCCATCCTTTCCCTGTCTCTCTGTGTCTCTTTTTTATAAGGACACCACTCAGATGGATTAGGAACCACCCTACTTGACTATGACCTCATATTAGCTGATAAAATCTTCAAAGACTATTTCCAAACTAGATCATGTTTACAGGTCGCAGAATGTAGGACTTTAGTATACCTTTTTGGGGGACACAGATCAATCCATAACAACCAGAGCTGGAGGATAAATACCCAGCTCCTTGCTCCTTGGGTGCAACAACTCTGAGGCATGTTCTACACCATTTCTCAGAAGTTTCAGTGGACTGAACCTCAGTTGCCCACAGTAGTGATCTACCTGCTAATGTGTCTTGTATCCTGTACTGCTTCTTTCCCTTTCCATCCTCACTTCCCATCTCCTCTGCAGACACTTCTTGGGACTACCTTGCAAATAGACCACTTGCACATCTTGTATCAGAGTCTGTTTCTGGAGCAGCCCAACCTCAGACAAGCAGTCATGCCCATACGTCTGCAGGAGCTAATGCTGTCACTTGCTGATGCATTTACTCATTTTTGTACATCATTCATTCATTCATCCATTCAGTCAGTCCACAACATTTATTGAGCATTGACTATGTGCCAGAAACTTAGGATTTCATATATATTTATAGATGGGGAAACCGAGGCTCCAAGATACTAATATACACTTGTTCACCATTCCTCAAAACAGTGAAGGACCAGAAACAGAATATAAAACCAAAATTCCCAAATGTGTTTTATGGCCATTCTGCCATTGTTCCTCAACTGGCGATGCTCAGGATTACCTGGAGGGCTTTATAAAAATACCAATGTCTGAGCCCCACTCCAGAATGAATCAGTCCCTCTGGGAATGAGGCCCTGGCATCTGTGTGTTTAAAAGCACGTAAGGGATTTGGGATGTACAGTCCAATGTGGACACCTGCCCCTGCTCCACACACACACTGCCCGACAGGTAAGCACTGACTCCAGGAGGCAGTAAGTGAGAGGAAGGAAGCCTTCCCATAAGTGGAGCTAAAACTGAAGCCAGATCTTACATCACCACGGCGCATGCTGCTCTCCCCTCTGGGCAGAGATGGTGCCCTATGGGGCAGGCCAGCTCCCCGTTGTTTGTTGATTTAAACGTTCTTGCCAAATCATCTTGCCAAATTGCACCTAGACAGGAGGTCCTGGGGTTCTCCCTGCTAGTTTTACGGTTGGGTTTTCCTGTCCTGCCATATGGTGAGTCCATGGAAATCATGGCACTAATGGGCTTGCATACTGACAGAAGGGCACTTCCTGGCACAGAAGCCCAAAGGCACCAAAGCCCCCAGCTCCGCTCTCACCTCTACCTGCCACCTGGAAGGGTGAGAGATTTAGGTGTTGTGGGCTAAGTATAGAGGCAGGTCATTAAGAAGCTGCATCTCCTCCCCCTCCCTAGTCTCTCTCGGCTTTCCATGTGGTGGTTTACTTGCTTGGCAATCTGTTCCATTTCTCCCTTGCAGTACCGGGGGAAAGCAGCAGCCACAACCCGTGGTGAGAAGTTGCCTTCAGAGACAGGAACGGCTTTTAGGAGGAAGAAGGTAGCATTAGGCCTTAGAACACAGTTGCAGTTGGGGCTTTATTTTTAGACATCCCTGTGAATCTCTGCCCCCTGTTCAGTGCTCAGCAGACGCCAGGGCTGGCTCTGGCATGGCTGGATCATTGTTCTCACTGTGAATGATATAGCAGAAAGGGCACTGGGCTTAAGTTGGCACACCTAGACAGAATACCGGCTCTGCCACCTCAGAGCTTTGTGATTGTGAGAAAATCATTTAACCTCAAAGACAGGAAAAGTACTCCCCATCCCCCGCTTTTACATGGTGGGTATGAAGATCAAGGGAGGGGGCTTGAATGGATAGTATGTATTAAGCACCTAGTGTGGATCTGCCATGCAGTAAGTCCTCAGTACAATGCAGCTATTGCCAAAAGTTCTTGGGCTTATTAGCTATGTGACCTTGCTTTTCACATCTGGAAAATGGGGGTAAATAATAACAATACCTACTTCTAGGACCAGCTATGTAATTTGCAGGGCCCAGTGCAAAAGAAAATATGAAGGCCTCTTGTTCAACAATTATTGCTAATTTCAAGATATCAATAGTAGAGCATGAAACCAGGCCTGGACCCTTCTGAAAATGGGGCCCTGTGCTACCATATTGGATGCACGCCCTGTCTACTTCATAGGACTGTGGTGAGGAATTAATGATACAATGTATGTTAAGTGCTTATGACACTGGTAGTGTTTACTACTACTAATTAAGCAGGAGATACTCGGGGAACAGTGGCTTACTTATCTTACTGTGACACAAATTGTAGGGGAAATAAATAGATCAAGACCAGGTTTTATAGGGCTTTGAATGGCAAGCTACATAGTTGAGACTTTATGCTGTGACCATGGGGAGTTATTGAAGACTGGTGAGCTATCTTCAGGGTGGTGTTTAAGAGTCCTCATCAGAGCATTGTATAGGGGATGTAATGGGGGCATGAAGACAGGGTGCTTCCTGTGTATGAATGTCCAGGAAGAGACAAGACTTAGATAAAGACAGTCAAGACATCACTCCTGGGTAGTCAGAAAAGGGGTGTTATTCACAAAAACAGGGATTCAGGAAAAGGAGATTTGGGGCAAGTGAGTTGCTTTTGGCCATATAGAATCTGAAATGTCAGTGGAGCCACTGTGTGGGGAGGTAGAGCAGGCCTTTGGGAACCGGGGAGCAAAGCTCAGATGAGGGCTGGGATGAAGACTTTGGAGGGGCTCTCATGGGGACCCATGTAGAAATGCTGTGTACCAGTATAGATGAAATTATCTGTATAGAGCATGTTTCCAGATTGCAGGAGCTAGGGATAAAATAGAGCTGGAAATCGACGCTGTACAAAATTAGCACGTGAAACTGGGAGCTCAGGACTGATCTAAAAAAAGAGGAAGGAGTCGAGAAAGTGCCATTCCTGCAGAAGAAGACCCTGAGCCTCTATGATGCTAAGTCTCTTCATCTGTAAAATGGGTACGATATCATCCAACTCATAGTGTCTATGAAAGGTAAAATGAGAATATGTGTAAACTATTTATAATTATCAGGTATATAGTTAATGAGTAATTCACTTTAGCCCCATTCCCACTTTAACTCCTGGTTACTATATCTTTACAGTGAGTTACGTACTACTGCATTGCTGGTGTTTACGGTGGTTCAGATATGTTTGTTTTCAGGGGATTGTTGGTACTATGCAAGGTATTTTATATACATGATCTCCTTTAATTCTCAAAAGGATTCTTCATGGAATATTGATATTCCCAATTTACGTATGAGATGCTCAGAGAGGTTAGATATTTTATCCAAGTTCACACAGCTACAAAATTCCATGATGGGATTCCATCCTGGAGCTGCCTCACTCCAAAGCCCATGCTGCCCTCATTGCTTAGCTAAAGCAGAGCAGACAGGACAAACAGCCTGCAAGAACACAGTCTCACAAAGCTTGGCTCCTCTCCAGGCTACCTGCTAATTGAACCATCTGCACAGGTACACAGATAGAGACCAGAGAATAACCTGTTCTACAGAACTGTTCATTGTAGGTAATTGGCTATTACCGCATCACCAAAGTGCCTTGAACAATGGGTCACTCACAGGGATCTGGGCTCTTCTCTATACAGAGCCTGCATGGTGGGGACTGGCAGGTTGGGCACCCCACCAGCACTGCAGGAGAAGGAGGGAGAGGCAGCAGGGATGTGGCCTGAGCTGGCAGGAGGGAAGCTGAGCTCTGCCCTTCCAAATTACCCAGTCCCATGGGGCTAGTCACTTCCTTGTTAAAACAGGAAGTTAGCCCAGATGTTTCCAAATGATTCTCCAGGTCTCTTGCCACTTCCACAGGTGGAAGTCAGTGGGAGGAAATGCTATAAGAAACTGCAGAGTGAAGTGGTTAAGCATGTGAACTCTGGAGCCCATCTGCCTGGGAATGAATCCAGGCTCCGTCACTTCCAAGCTTTGTGATCTTGAATGTACTACTTAGTCTCTCCGAGCCTTGGGTTTCTGCCTCTTTAAAATGGGAATAACAGTAATACCTATCTCAGGGGTAAATGAGTTAGCACAGGTAAATGTTCATCATTATTGTTACTGTTTGTTATTGCCACTGTTGTTATTTTAGGGGAGGTCTGACCATCCTGAGGAGACACCACTTCCTTCCTCCATAAAGTCTGTTCTGATCTATGCCCCTTGGATTGCACCCATCCTTTTGTGTTTGGCCTTGAATCACACTTATTTGGGTGGCTGGCTTCTCTCCCTGATAGGCTGGGAGCTCTGTGAGCAGGGGTGGTGTCTCCTTTATCTCCATGTTTCATACTATGTGAAAAACTCTACAGTGGAGAACAAAGGGCATGAACTTTAGAGTCAGAAACATTCAGTGTGAATCCCAGCTCTGCCATTTACCAGCTGTATGAGCTGAGGCAAGGTGCTTAACCTCTCTGAACCTTGATTCTCTTATCTATAGAGTATTAGCACTTTCCCCATGAGCTAGCACGTGGGATGTTTGACATAGTGTTTTACACATGGTAGGCTTTCAGTAAAAGGCACTACACTTCCTTTGCTTTTTCTCAGTTTTCACTTTCCCTTTGCATGTTGAATACTAAATGTATCTTAAGTGAAGTATGAGAAGTGGACTCCTGGAACCTCCTGTTCCCTCAGTAGTCACCCAAACCCTAACGTGGGGATGGAATTCCTCAGCACTTAATCCCTTTAGCCAAGAAGTCAAAACTTCTGTCTTAGAAATCATAAGCAGGTGGTTGTAAAAGGTTCATCTGAAAGGGAAACTGAGGCCTAGAAATGGATAACAATTTCGCCTAAGGACACAGCTGTAGGACAAGAAGTCCTATGTTCTGACTCTAGCTTTGGTCCTCTTCCCATCATCCCAGGTGACCTAGTCATCTAATGCTGCTAAAACAGAAATACCACAAGTGGATGGCTTTTAACAAAGAGAAATTTATTCTTTCACAGTCCAGTAGACTACAAGTCCAAATTCAAGGCATCAACTCCAGGGGAAGCTTTCTCTCTCTGTTGGCTCTGGAGGAAGGTCCTTGTGATGTATCAGTTTTCCCTTGGTCTAGGAATATCTCAGCCCAGGAACCTCAGGTCCAAAGGACACACTCTGCTCCCGGCACTGCTTTCTTGGTGGTATGAGGTCCCCATGTCTCTCTACTCGCTTCTCTCTTTTATATCTCAAAACAGTTGGCTTTGCTTTCAGGGGACATCTAAGTCAATTGGCATAACAAAGTTTATCAATAAAATGTTCTGCATCCTACTTTGGTGAGTGGCGTCTGGGGTCTTAAAAGCTAGCAAGCGGCCATCTAAGATGCATCAATTGGTCCCAGCTTACCTGGAGTAAAGGAGAATGAAGAACACAAAAATCACAAGGAAAGTATTAGCCCAAGAGACAGAAAGGGCCACATAAACAAGAGACTGCATCAGCCTGAGACCAGAAGAACTAGGTGGTGCCCAGCTACCACCAGTGACCGCCCTGACAGGGAACACAATGGAGAGTCCCTGATGGAACATGAGAAGGGTGGGTGCAGAACTCAAATTCTACTAAAAAGACTAGACTTAATGGTCTGAGACTGCAGGATCCCCAGAAAGCATAGTCCCTGGACTCTCCATCAACCCAGAACTGAAGCCATTCCTGAGGCCAACTCTTCAGACAAAGATTAGACTGGACTATGGGACATAAAATGATACTCATGAGGAGTATGCTTCTTAGCTCAAGTAGATACATGAGACTAAATGGGCAGCTCCTGTCCAGAGGTGAGATGAGAGGGCAAAGAGGGTCAGGAGTTGGTTTAATGGACATGGGAAATCAGGGGTGGAAATGAGGAGTGTGCTGTCACAGTATGGGGAGAGCAATTAGGGTCACATAGCAATGTATGCATACATTTTTTGTGTGAGAGATTAACTTGAATTGTAAACTTTCATTTAAAGTACAACAATAAAAAAAAAAGAATGGCTTAAGACACTATCTAGTCTTGTAGACCTCATCAATATAACTGCCACTAATCCATCTTATTACATCATAGTGATAGCATTTACAACACATAGGGAAATCACATCAGATGATAAAATGGTAGACAATTATACAATACTGGGAATCATGACCTAGCCAAGTTGACAGATACTTTTGGGGGACACAATTCAATCCATGACACCAGGTGACTGCCTTGAATGGGATGAGATCCCACTCTAAGCCCTTATCAACAAGTTCTCCTTTCAAATAAGAGAAGAAAGTTCTGGAAACAATCTGAGGGCTGTGGGTGTGTGACAGGAGAGGAGGTGGTAGTTGGGAAATATAGTCAAGAGCAGGGTTGCGTTAACCAATAAGCAAGGTACACATGGGTTTACTTCGGTTTACTTACTAATTTGTAGTGCACAATTCCACATGAGTATCACCACATCTTTGAGTAAGCCTGTGCATTCTTGCTTATTGGGTAATCTATTCCTGCAAGAGGAACTGGGCTTCTAAAGAGGTGGAGACAGAAGTAAAAGGAATCAGGAACTTCACCTACTCCTAGGTTTTGCAGAGTGGTGCCCCCTGTCTAAAAAAGAGGTTCTCACTCAGCCACCTTGGGTGTGAGAGAGACAATGAAGTTCTAAGTGATTGCTTTATCTGACCCTGGTCACTGACTCTGAGGGACAAGAAGCCCTTTGTAGTTGAGGACTGTGTGGACTATCAAATGGCCTTACCAGGCCAATTCAGAGAGTTCTAATGTCTGATTTAACCACCACTCACCAACTGTGTAAACTTGATCTTGTCTGAGCCTCAAATTGCTTGTCTGTAGAATGGGGAGAGAGGTAACGACTGCTTTGCCAACTTGGCCAAGTTGACTATCAAGTATATTTATGGAGTAAGAAGGAGCTGGAGTGGTTGTAGAAACATCTCCTCCAGGGTGGCAAGTTGGTGACATGTTCACTTCTGTCAGTTGGTAGTGGCTGCCAGGAGCAGTGTTCGAGGTCTCAACTGGTCACAGCACAGAGTGCAGTGATCAATTAGTAATGGATGCCATAGGCACAGCAATGGGGAGTTATGGTTTGCATGTTATATTATTTTCTCTTCTGAGTTCATCTCACTGCTTCATTCTGCAAAGAGGGAGGCTGAAGTTCAAAGAAAACAAATGATTTATTCAAGGCCACCCAGTTATGGAGTGGCAGATAGGTCTCAGCCCCAGATTCTCTGATGCCAGATTCAGTGGTCTTTCCTTTGAGAGAATTAACTGTAAAATAATTCTCAGATGTTATGTGTTATTGTCTTCCTCTGTTGACCTCTGTTAGTCTAAAGAGGCTCACCTGCAGTTCTTCTGATTGGCTCCATGAACTGGAGACCCACAACTGTGAACATCCTCGGAGCTCCCCAGTGACAAGATTTGCTAAGTTTGATGTTTTCATTCAGACGCTGACAAAATGATGGTGATGATGGTAATATAATATATATTATGTTGTTTTTGTTAGGTGCTGTCGAGTCAGTTCCAATTCATAGAGACCCTATGTAGAGCAGAACAAAACTCTGCCCAGTCCTATGCTATCCTCACAGTCGTCGCTATGTTTGAGCCCATTGTTGCAGCCACTGTGTCAATCCATCTCGCTGAGGGGCTTCCTCTTTGTTGCTGACCCTCTACTTTACCAAGCATACTGACCTTCTCCAGGGACTGGTCCCTCCTGATAACATGTCCAAAGTATGTGAGACAACAGAACGAACTCTCACCATCCTCGCTTCTAATGAGCATTCTGGCTGTACTTCTTCCAAGACAGATTTGTTCATTTTTCTGGCAGTCCACAGTGTATTCAATATTCTTCGCCAACGCCACAATTCAAATGCATCAGTTCTTCTTCGGTCTTCCTTGTTCATTGTCCAGCTTTTGCATGCATATGAGGCAATTGAAAATACCATGGCTTGGGTCAGGTGCACCTTAGTCCTCAAGGTGACATTTTTGCTTAGAATATATATTATATATATATATATATAATATATAGGTAATAGATAATATATTATCCATGATCTATGTTACATATAAATGTTATACAGAATATATATTATAGATAATATATATTATACAGAATACATATTATATAGAATATCATCTATATAATACTATAACCCATTGCCGTGGAGTCAATTCTGACTCATAGCAACCCTACAGGACAGAGGAGAACTGCCCCATAGGGTTTCCAAGGAGCGCCTGGTGGATTCGAACTGCCGACCTTTTGATTAGCAGCCAGACTCTTAACCACTACACCACCAGGTTTCCATATCACTAATAATAGGTGCTAAATTACATTATTATTTTATCATATGAATATGCATTACATATACTATTCCATATAGTGTATATTCTATACAATAGAATAATAATATAATTTAGCACCTTTTTAGCATTAAGCACAATGGCAAGCGGCATGTAGTTTCCTGCTCAATTCAGTTCGATGCATATTTAAGACCCTTCCCCTCTCTGGGCTTCAGTTTTCTTATCTGAATAATGAAGTCACGAGAACAGATGCTTCCTTTTCGTGCTGACATTTTTTTTCTCTCGGTGCCTTATGTTTCCAGCACCTACTCTGTGCCCAACATTAGGGAAATGGCACAGGGCAGACACAAAAACGTGAATGCTGTCTCTGATCTTTGCTCTTAAGGCACTCAACCTACTCTTCAGGAGGCAAGACAGAGGCACCCAAATGCACTCAGCAAACAGTGGCAGTGTAGCGAGCACCGGACCAGAAATGAGATGAGGATGAGGAGACAGTGAGACGTGTCAGGAGGCCAGGAGAAGAGTGGTTGAGAGCAGAGTTTTGGCATCCACCCAGAGGAAGCCTGACTCCAGCACTGAGTAGCTACACAGCCTTGGCTGGGAGTCCCTGCACCCCTCCCTAAGCCTCAGCATTCTTATCTGTAAAACCAAGCTCTTCTTAGGGATGTTGCAGGGAGCCTGGGGGGGTCGGGAGGACATGCAAAGCGCAGACTCAGTAGCACAGTGCCTGGCCTGCAGTCAGGGAGCAATGCAATAGCTGACGTGCCAAGCCCAGATGTGCTAATTGTTGCAGGGAGTGAAGTGGAAAGACTTTTGGCAGGGAGGGAGATGGGGAGTTTGTAGTTGAGGAAGGCTTCCTGCAGGAGGTGGCTTGAGGTGTGCCTCAAGGAGTATATTAGTTTTGGTTGGGAGACATGATACTAGTCATTTTTTATCAAAAATGATTTCCTTCTTTTTGGCCCCATCTGTGCCTCTTTGGAACCATGCATGAATATTAAGCACATTTTTCATACACTTTGAAGAAAAGCAGACAGTGCTGGCAGTGCCCCGGTGAATCTCTTACATATTTAAAGAGCATCCTGTTGATTTGAGGGGGAGGCAGCTGTGCCTTGGTTATTCTTTCTCAGTAGCCCCCAGTACAAGCTGACATGAGCACTTTATTCTTGAATTTTGAATTCTCAGAATGATAACAGAGAAGGAGATACCCCACGTTCTACCCACCATACAAAATGTGCAGTTTACCAGGTGTCAGAAAAGCTACAGACCCCACTGTGGCTCTGGGATGAGGAACAGACCGATGCAGCTGTTTCCTCTACCCGTAACATCCTCCCTCCCCCAACCATGGCCAATTCTAGCTTCATCTATCCATCCATTCCTCCATTTGAGCATTCATTAGTATTTGAACATCGGCTGTGTACCAGGCACTGTACTCCTTCAAGACTTCGCTGAGAAGTCATCTCCCCAGAAGGCATTCCTTGATCCACCCACAACTCTGCAGGATTCAAGACCCCTCCCCCATGCTCCCAAAGCACCCTGTGTTTATTTCATACGTTGCCATGTTGTTTCTGTGGCATCTCTGGGTGGCTCAAATGGTTAAGTACTTGACTATTATCTGGAAGTAGTGAAACTTACCATCCAGGTGCTTTGGAAGAAAGGCCTGGTGATCTACCTCTGAAAGTTCACAGTCTTGAAAACCTATGGAGCACAACTCTACTCTGGAACACATGGGCCCCCATGAGTCGGATTCAGCTCCACAGCGACTCATTTTGCTTGGTTTGATTTTGTTTCTGTGCCTGCTGCCTCGTTTGACCTCATTTGACCGTGGGCTCCTTGATCTCCTTCACCATTAGCAAGCAGTGGGTGCTCAATGGCTGTTTGATGGGTCCACAGAACCGGGCTGTTTCCCGAGCTGGCATCTCCTTGGCTGGTTCTGACTCCATTTCAGATGGAGGTTGGAAAGCAGATGTGGAGAGAGGCTGAGGGTGCTGAGGGTCCATGCTACCTCTCTGCCTGAAGGGTCAGCAGGAGGCTCCCCAGCTCCTTTTGGTTGAGTTTTTCCTCCCGACCAAACATGTCCCTTACATTCTTAAGCAAGACAAAGAGGATCAGCTTTTTGAAATTCTGCCCTAGTTTGAGCAATCATCACCTGAGGAGGCAATTATGCAAAGCACCCGAGGTGATCTTCCCAGAACAACAAGCCTGCTCTGGAGGAGAAATCCAAACAGTAAACACTCATCTGGCTGCCTCTGAGAGGACAAGAAGGATGCGGGCACCTTATCTGCGGTGCCCCCATTACTATGCAGCTCAGCTCCAGCCAGGTGGTATTGGATGGTGGAATTTCCCATCATGCTGTCTCCATTCCCAGGGACACAGCACAGGATGAGTTCCCTGCTTTGTTCTAGCCTCCACCACTGACTGTGATACTGCATGCACCTGTCCGAGGGACTGTCCTCTGCCTCCCTGTGATCTGTGCTGGGTCCTTACAGAGTATCCTGCAAAATGCTGAGGCTCTGTCTGCATCCCCCATGTAGCTGCATAGGGATGCCCTCTCTCAGAAATGACCCCACCCCTGCCAATGGCAGCACATGCCCCTCACTCTCATGGTTAACAGTCTTGGGTGTCTCAGGTTTTATCACAACTGATCAGATTGCTCTGGTTCCTCCATCCCCGCTATTCACATAGTCTTTCCTCCACCTATCCGTTCCCCTTTCCTTTCTCTGTCTAGGGTCGCCATGTTGGCCTGGGCTGTGGTCACCTCATGCCTAGGTTGCTGACCCAGCAGGTCTCCCGATCTCTAGTTTCAAGCTCCTCCAGTTCCACCTACTCGTGGCTGTCTGCATTGTTTATCTCATTCATGTATCCAGCAAATACGTATTTACTGGGCATCTAGTCTAAGGCATTGTTGGTATAGTGGTTGAAGTCTCGCCTTCCATGCAGGAGACCCAGGTTTGATTCCCAGCCAATGCACCTCATGTGCAGCCACCACCTGTCTGTCACCGGAGGCTAGTGTGTTGCTATGATAGTGAACAGGTTTCAGCAGAGCTTCCAGACTAAGACAAACTAGGAAGAAAGGCCTGGTGAGCAACTTCTGAAAACCAGTGCAATGAAGTGTGTGGAAGAACTTTGCACCTTGTGCCCTGCCTTTCAAATACGAGGTAGTGAGTAAGTGCTCATAAACACTTCCCTGCAGAAGCAAGGTCCAGTCTATTTAGGGCTTTGAACATCTTCTTAAAGCACATATCCCCTTGGAGGCTTCAAGGTTCTTGTTATAAGCAAGAAAGGCACAAACTAGGCTGCTCGGCAAAGAAACTTCCCTGGCAATGCGAACGGTGTATGAAAGAGAGCAAATTGTCTCTTCTCTGAGATGAGGTTCTGTTGCATAAGACATCTCAAATAGACTCAGACAAAACACTAGCAGCTTCGTGGCAGAGCTGGGGGCGGAGAAGTCAGAGGGAATCGGCTACCCTTGTCCTTGGGGATGAACAGCCTGAGCTGGTGAAGCTCTTTCCCGTGTCTAATTTTGAGGCACATTTTACAGTCCCACTGACGATGCGTGGGCATTAGAGACATTGCCTCTTCTTATCTTAATGATGTTTTGCTTTAACAGAGACGTTTCTGCTCCTTGGAGCTATGCTCGCTGCTTCGAGGTAAGCCTCCTGGGATGCCCCTGGTGAGATTGAGAGCTCGCTCTGAGCTTTAGGTATTGAGGCTGCCACGGAGCGGATGGTGACAATGGGGAGGGCCCCAAACCTGCAGGGTCACGGATGCACGCAGCCCGACTGGTCCTGCATACTCTGGGTGGAGAGACTAGGGCACAGCGTCACATGCCTGTGGACTTCGGGAATTCCACAAGCCTCTCCTCGTCCCCATCTCAGGGCCGTGGGACTGTCCTGCACTGCCTTTCATAGACCACTGTGAGGACCTCCAACGTGATCATCACACCTCCACAGATAGGCATGCAATAGGGTCAGATAAACTGGGGTCCAAACCCGTCTCAGCTCCTCCCTAGTCTTGTGACTTTGGACAATTCACTTAACTTTCTGTGCCTCAGTCTTATCAGAAGAGGTAATATATGTGCACAAGCTTAACCCAATGCCTCCCAAAAGGTTGTTGTTGTTGTTAGCTGTCATGGGGTCGCCCCCGACTGGTGCGGCCCCATGCACAACGGAATGAAACTCTGCCAGGTCTTGCATCATCCCCTTCATCGTTTATGGATTGTACCCTTGTGATCTTTAGGATTCTCACTGGCTGATTTTCAGAAGTAAATTACCAGGCCCTTCTCCCTAGTTTGTCTTAGCCCGGAAGCTCTGCTGAAACCTGTTCGCTATCATGGCAACACACAAGCCTCTGCTGACAGACAGGTGGTGGCTGCACATGAGGTGCATTGGCTGGGAATCAGACCTGGGTCTCCCACATGGAAGGTGAGAATTCTACCACTGAACCACCAATGCCCCTTTCCAAATGCTAGTGCCTTAATAAATGCCCCCACTCTTGCCTCTTGGATTTCCTTCTTGTAATTCACCCTCACGATCCTGCCTAAATACTCTTATCAAAGCACAGTGTCCCTAAACCCACCCCCACTCTATATAGACTAAAGAATGTTCAGTGGTTCCCTATTGCCAGCAAATAAAATTTAAACTCCAAAGCTTGGCTCTCAGGACCTTTAATGATCTGACGCTAAACCTAGAGTTTCATTTCTGCTTCTTCCTCCTAACTCATTGTTTTACTTCAGTCATCCTGGGCTGCATTGCACTCCCCCGAAATGGACCACACATTCCCTCATTCAGGTCCTTGTTCATGGTGCTCCCTCTGTCCAGAATGTTGGTCTCTTATCCATCCCTTCTCAAAGGCTCAGCACCATGCCACTTCCTGTTTGGGACATTCCCGGATCTCACAAGCCTATGCCCTTTCTTTCTTCCTTCTCTGAGTTTCCTTGGGATTTTTTATTTTTTTAACAGGGTTTATGTATTACATTGATCTACATTTCAGGATATAAATTGTGATATAAACTAAATAAATATATATATATTTATATGTATAAATACACGTTTTAAGATATATAGAATAAAAATCAGACTGTGTATACATCAGGATATAAACCCTCCTGATGCAGGAGGGTAAGCAGCCAGCTAGATACAATAGGCCAGGATTTGAATCCTGACTCTATCACCTATAAGCTGTGGTTTTAGACAAATCTGGTTCAGCCTCCCTCAGTACTTTACAGGGCTGTTGAAATGATTACAGCTAATGTACATAAGTTATGATCACAATGTCTAATAAAAGACAGCTATAATTATGATTATTGCACTGCATTGGCAGGGATGGATTACCCAATAAGCAAGGGACATGCGGGCTTAATTGTGCTTACTTCCTAATCTGCAGTGCACAATTTCACCTGTTTTTCACCGTGGTGCACTACAGATTAGGAAGTAAGCACAATTAAGCCCGCTCGTACCTGGCTTACTGTAAGCTTGTGCACAGCTTCCTTACTGGTTAATCTGCCCCTGTGTATTGAGTACATGTGAAGAACTCAGTGAAAACCTACTGAATTGATTGAAGTGAAGGACCTGACATTGCCTGAACCAATGATATTAAATTTAAAAGTTATAGATTGGTACTTTTAAGAGTTGTATTTGTTATTTCAAATTGTAAATGTGCTCATTGTAGAAAATTTATAAAATAAATACACACATGCACGCACACACAAAGGGAAAACTAAAAACCCATTGCTGTTGAGTTGATTCCAACTCCCAGCGACCCTACAGGACAGAGTAGAAGTACCCTATAGGGCTTCCAAGGAAGCAGCTGGTAGATTCGAACTGCCAACCTTTTGGTTAGCAGCCGAACACATAACCAATGTGCCACCACTCATAACTCAGTGATAATGACTTTGACATGTTATCTTATTTTCTTTCAGTTTTGGGTGCATTTATATAGGTGATCTCATACAAATACGTAATTTTGTTTCCAATATTTGTATGTATCATAAATATAATTTAGAAACCTACTGTTTAAATTATTATAAATGTAATATATATTAGTCATTTTAAATTTAGAAAATATTGAAGCCTTTAGTAAAAATCCCTAAATCTAGCCTACTGTTAATACTTGGGAGTATTTCCTTCCAGTATTTTATATTTGCATTTTTACATATTTCAGACCTCAGTATTAAATTAAGAGTATTTTCCAACACCATAAGCAATTTTCTGATATTTTTGGTGGCTACATAATATTCCACCCTACCAATGTACTATCATTTATTTAATTTTATCCTTATTTCTAGGTAATTAGAAATTATCACCATTATTAATGAAGCTTTGTCTGAATTTCAGATTGTTTTCCTAGGATAGGGAGTGTAATTTTATCAGTAATTAAAAAAAAACAAACCCTAAATTATAATGGCTTATACAGGAGTATATTATCTCACATGGCCAAAAGTCTGCAGGTGGGCTATTTTTTGGACTAGTTAAATCAGTGACTCGATGACATCATCAGGGACCCAAGTGTCTTCCATACTGGTGGTGCAGCAGTTAAGCACTTGGTTGCTAACTGAAAGGTCAGCAGTTTGAACTCACCAGCAAGCCACTCCACTAGAGAAAAAAACCTGGCGACCTGTTCCCATAAAGATTACAGCCTAGGAAACCCCATAAGGCAGTTCTCTTCTGTCATATGGCGTCGCTATGAGTTGGAATTGACTTGACAGCATGCAACAACAGCAACCTTCTGCCATGGTAGCAAAATGGTTGCCACAGTTCCGGGCATTACATCCTCACACCATCACCCAAAGGCAGGAAAGAATATATCGCTTCCTTGAGTCTCTCCCCTACCTTTTTATTTTGATAAATTTCAAGGCTACAGGAAATTTGGAAGAATAGTATAATCAACACCTGTATTCCCTTCACCTAGACTCACTGTTTGTTCACAGTTTGCCACATTTGCTTCCTCTTGTCTCCCTCACCCCCACGCCATCTGAAAGTAATTTGAAGACATCATAATTCTCGTGTCTCTATTTTATTAAACACTTTTCATTGATGTACTGTGTACTTGCACAAAGCACACATCGTATGTGTAGAGTTTGATAAATTCCACAAATTGATCCCGTTGTAACCAGCGCTCACCTCCATTGAAACTTATTGAGGTGATACCTGAATAAAATAGAGGTTCTTTTGGCAAGAAAGAACGAGCAAGAGTAGCTGTAGGATAGGTACTCACAGGGCCTGCTGCATCATCTTGATGGCCCTGCTTTCTCCCTGGGGCTGGAGAAAGAGGCTTGTCTCATTGTAAAAGAGCAGTTGGGCCATAATAATATCCAGCCCAGGAAAGAATAGTTTCCAAGCCAGCACTGACTTTGGAGTCTGACAGACCTGGATTGGAACCTCAGTTCTACCTTTCACTTGCTGTGTTATCTCAGGCAAGGTGCTTATCCTCACTAAGCCTCAGTTTCCTCATCTGTATAATGGGAATAATAATAGGGCCTACCTCCAGGGGTAGTTATGAAGGTGAAAGGAGATAATATATGTAAATCACTTATCATGGTGCCTGATTCATAGTATGCACTGAATAAATAGTGTCATTATAATTGGAATCCCTGGGTGGAGCAAATGGTTAAGCAGCCAGGTACTAACCAAACGGTTGGTGGTTTGAATCCACCCAGAGATATCTTGGGAGAAAGGCCTGGCGATATACTTCTGAAAGATCACAGTCATTGAAAACCCTATGGAACACAGTTGCACCCTGACACACAGGGGATTGCCATGAGTTGGAATTGACTTGATGGAAGCCAGCTCTTTTGGTTGTTATAATTATTGTATTAGCTATCTTGCCAGGTAGGTGTTATTACCATCCCTGTTTTACAATGGAGAAAATGGACACCCTGAGAGATAAAGGAATCTATGTCACTGGACTAAGAAGTAACAGAGCCAACATTCAGAATCAGGTTTTTCTGATTCTAAACTTGTTACCTCCCAATGCATCGATCAGGCCTGGACAAATGGCAGACTAAATCATACTTCAAAAGATCAATTTGTTAACTGACAGTTTTATAATAAGAGATGTAATTGCCAAGCAGTCAGGGAGCTGGTGCCAGCAGATCAGCACTTTCTTCTCCCAACAGGAAAGTGAGAAAGGCAGCAAGGATGGCGCTAAAGACTGAGCCGCCTTCGGCCACCCTGTACCCTTGCCCTTGCCAGATACCCAGAAAGTGCTGAACCCAGACAGGAGTGCCCAGGGTCTCATCAGGGCTTTGCTCCAAACCTTCCATGTGGTCTTTGTCCATTCCTTCCCCTCCCAGGGCTTCAACCTTCTCATGGCAAAGCAGTGGGAGTGGGAAGTTGTGGCTGAGATGCTGGCTGAGGACCCCACTTGCTTCAGTGGGCTGGGATTCCAGGTCCCCTCTTCCCAGCCTCACCTTCCCCTCTACCTTTAGGAGGGGGATTCGCTGTTTGGTTTTTTATAACTCACTTCACTATTACTTTATTACTTTTCAAGTGACAGGCAGCAGAATAGACTTTGTCTCGATATTGGCTGGGAGAACGTGGTCTGCATTTGTTATAAAGTCTGACTTCATTTTGGGTTAGCTTCTTTGTGTGTCCGGGGGAGGAGGGCTGGTCCTCCTGCAGGTCAATTTCAGCTGCAGGAATGGGCCGAGTTACCCAGCAATTCCACTGCAGCATTGAGAGTAGGGAGGACCTACCTGCCAATCAGCTCTAGAGGTACTTGGGCTGAAAGGGGAATTGAAGTTCCCTGGAAGGCATGAGGCCTCTCAGCAAGAGCACCTGATTAAGAAGATGGGCCCTGGAGGGTCTCCCTAATGCGTTCTCTGGGGTCCCTGCTTCTGACTGGTTTTCAGCCTCATAGACCCCTCTGCTGCTGGCAGCCTCCACTCGCTGTTCTCTGAGGTCCAGGCTTCTTGCAGGTGGCGGTGCAGGGTGGTGGGCAGTGCCCTGGACTCTGGGTCAGGCCTGGCTCGGGTCTGGATTCGGCCACTGACTCATGCACAGGGAGTCAGGGTTGGCCACGGTGGGGTTCAGGTGCTGACGCTCTTTGATTTGAGGAACACTGTATCACCTCTCTGAGTCTCTATTGCTCATTGGGAAATGGGGACAATGATTTCTATCTAAGAGGATAATAAAGTGATAACTAATCCTTACTGAATCTTTACTATGTGCCAGGCACTCTGCTAAGCAGGTTATGGGACTGTCTCTTCTAACTCACACAATAACTCAGTAGGGTTGGTGCAAAATACAATCTCTCATTTGTAGATGAAAGGAACGCTAATGGCCCAGGGGTTAAGCCCTTAGCTGTTAACCAACAGGTCAGTGGTTGGAACCCACCAGTCGCTCCTTGGGAGAAAGATAGGGCAGTCTATTTCCATAAAGATTACAGCCTTAAAAATCCAATGGGGAAGATCTGCTCTGTCCTACAGGGTCACTATGAGTCAGAATCGGCTTGATGGCAACAGGTTTTTATTTATAGATGAGGAAACTGAGGCTTATATATGCTACAAGTTGCCATTGAGTTGAGTCTGACTCATGGCAACCCCATGTGTGTCAGAGTAGAACTGGGCTCCAATGGCTGATTTTTCAGAAGATCACCCGGCCTTTCTTCTGAGGTGGGTGCCTCCGGATGGACTCAAACCTTCAACTTTTCAGTTAGCACTTGAGTGCGTTAACCATTTGCCCCGAACAGGGACTCCTATATACGCCAAGAGCTTTGCATATATGTCAGGACAGGCTGGGGAACAGTCCTATGGAAGTCAAGGAAAGATGACGCAAGTTTTGTAAAAAATTGACCCCATGCGTATTATCTAATAATGCTTATTAATCTTTTTTATTCATTGGAATATATTAAGAAATTGTAGGCATCTGAGGCAAGATGGCAAGGGTGCATTGTATCTTTCAAGTCTTTGAAAGTGAAATTCAGACGTTTTGAAAAAGAAGGAGAATTGGTTGACTGTCCTCCTGTGTCCCGCAGAGAGCCAGGCTCTGCAGATAAAAGATGGACATGCTATGACCTTGCCCTGGAGGAGCAGACAGCCACAGCAATGTGACATGTGCACTGACTGGGGTCCAAAGAGGAGTAACCAGCCCATTGGGACCGGGGAAGGGCAGAAGAGGTGGCTTGCGAGTGCTTGCATCATAATAGCAAATCACTCCACCTCACGAGGGAGTCCTATAACACTGAAGAAGGCTCACCCGCTATAGATCAGGGCTTGTCAGACTGCAGCCTGTGGGCCCAATCCAGCCTGATGCCTGTTTTTGTATGACCCACTAGCTAAGACTAGTTTTTACATTTTTAAATGGTTGAAAACAAATCAAAAGAGGAATAATATTTCGTGACACATGAAAATGATATGAAATTCAAATTTAAGTGTCTGTTAATAAAGATGTATTGGAACACAGCCACACTGATTTGTTTACATATTCTCTGTGGCTGCTTTTGTGAGGCAATGGCAGAGCTGAGTAGTTGTGACAGAGATCTTTTGGTCCAATACCTGAAATGTTTCCTGTCTGGCTCTTTACAGAAGAAGTTTGTCAACCTCTGATCTAAATCACCATCGTCTTCCTATACCTTGGGGTGTGTGTGTGTGTATACACACACATACATATATGTGTTGTTCCTGTTATGTGCCGTCAAGTCAGTTCCAACTCATAGCGACCCTGTGTATAACGGAAAGAAACACTGCCCTGTCCTGCGCCATCCTCACAATCGTTGTTATGTTTGAGCCCATTGTTGCAGCCACTGTGTCAATCCATCTCGTTGAGGGTATTCTTTTTCGCTGACCCTTTACATATATTATATATACATGTATACATAGGAACCTGTATGGCACAAATGGCTTCTGATCAGATGCTAACCTAAATGTTGGTGGTTCAAACCCACCCAATGGCTCTGCAGAAGAAAGGCCTGGCGATCTGCTTCTGTAAAGATTATAGCCAAGAAAACCCAACAACATATGTGTGAGTGTGTGTGTGTGTGTATGTGTGTGTATGGACCCCTGGTGGCAAAGTGGTTAAGAGCTATGGCTGCTAACCAAAAGGTCGGCAGTTCGAATCCACCTTGGAAATCCTATGGGACAGTTCTACTCTGTCCTATATGGTCGCTGTAAGCCTGAATAGACTCCGTGGCAATGGATTTGGTGTTTTGGTTTATATATATGTTTAACAGTTTGAACTATCTCCCATCTACTGATCTATCCAGTCCTCCCAATTACCATGTGAGTTAGGCATTGCCAATCCCTCTTTACAGACACTAAAACTGCGGATCCCAGAGGCTAAGTCGCTCGCCCAAGGTCCAGAGCAAGTAACCAGAGCCAGGGAAGGTCCTGGACTGCAGGTTTCCAAAGGCCAAGGCCAGCCCCATGCCGTGTCTGCAGCGCAGATGGAGTGTCTGAGGCTGCAGCACCATGCAGTTAGAGGCCAGGTGGCGTTTGAGGTGTGAGCCTGTGATCCCAACGGGAGTGGGGATGACAGTGGAGGAGCCTTCCATCTGGAGGATTTGGTGACCTTTACGGTCCCTTTCAACTCTTCTGAGCCTGTGATTGTGTGATCTGTGGCCAGGTCCACTGAGGACCGAGCCACACGCTGTCTCCAAAGGCTTTAGCGACAAGATGAGACTCTGTGAGGAGCCTCGCTCCCCATGCTCCAACTCTGACTCCAGAGCTCTGTAGTTCCAAGCAAGGACTCAAAGGGTCTCATCTGTTTCTTCGGGAGGAACAGTCATTACCAACTTCAGTCAGGTGGCCTGGAGATAGCAGAGGGGGAGGTCAGCTTGAAGGTCATCAGCCTCTTCTGCTCTTCCTTCCTGTGCAGGGCTGTCTCCTTCCATCCATCATGAGTCCAGTCCTCAGCATCCCCCAGACATGGTGTGGTGGAAGGGGCACCAGCGTTGGAGTCAGATGGGCCCAGATTCAAATCCTGATTCTGTCACTTACAGGCTGCCAGATTGGGACAAGTTACTTCAATCTTTCACTTCTGCTTTCTAGTCTGCAAAATGGAAATAATAATAATAGTATTTACTGCTTAGAGTCAGGAAGATGAAATGAGCTAAATTACCTAAAGTATCTAGGATATAGCAAAAACAAAAACAAACCAACCAGTTGCCATCGAGTCTATTCTGAATCATGGCTACCCCATGTATGTCAGAGTAGAACTGTGCCCCATAGGGTTTCCAGTGGCTGATTTTTTGGAAGTAGATTGCACCACCCAGGGACTCCCAGGATATGACAAGGTCCAGTAAATGTTAGGTATAACCTTGATTTCTATTTAAAACAATGGGAAACCAAAAATACTTAAGAGTGGAATAAACACATAGATGTGACTAAAACAACTCCATCCAAACAAAGAAAAAATATCATCCCTTTGATGGTTCCCTTTGACTAGAAAATAAAGTTTTACTCAGCAACTTATCTTTATGTTTAAGACTCTCCAAAATATTTTCAAAATGCATCTCTTGGTACACCTTACAATAGATCCTGAGCTATTGGACTACTCCCCAGATCTAGCGTGCACCTTCATTCTTTGAGATTTTTACAGATGAGTGCCCTTCTGCCCTGGTTAAGAGTTGCGGTTGCTGACCAAAAGGTCGGCAGTTCAAATCCACCAGATGCTCCTTGGAAACCCTATGGGGCACTTCTACTCTGTCCTCTAGGGTTGCTATGAGTTGGAGTCAACTTGACGGCAATGAGTTTGGTTTTTTTTTTTGGTCCTTCTGCCTGCGCTACTCTTCTCTGTTCAGTGAACTCCTATTCATTCCTCAAAGCCCAGCTCAAATATAACCACTTCTGTGAAGACGTCCCTTATATTCTCATCATTTCTTTTGCTATGTCCTCACAGCACTTTGTACATAAGCCCTAGTAGAGTATTTAATTCATTGCAGTTCAGTTCACTGTTGATGTGTGTGTATAAAGTGCCCCACCTGGAACCTTGAAGGCCTAAGTAGAGGCCCCACTCACATTAGCAATCAGAACAAAAGGCCAACGAAGCCGTGGTTCTTAGAGAATCTGCCTGTAATGCCATAGACAGGCAGTGCTCTCACTATTCAGGCCCAGAAGGGAGGGAGGCAGAATCCAATAGCTCTTCCCCTGAGATGGTGCTAATAGTTTTCCTTTGATTTTACTTGCATCTTGATTAAAAATATGTGATGTTTACACCGCTATAGGGCAGATAGAACTGTGAATTGCTTCACAATCTACACATCAGCTTCCACGTCCTCTCATATTTCATGTTCCATCAGATTTCTGAAACTTCTGCTTGTCTTCCTCTACTCAGTGGAAGCCAGGACGTTATACCTTACTCTCAGGGGGTACGGGTGCAGGGCAGGCAGGGCAGTGAGTGTGATGGTGAGATGCCCCCATCTCCTCCCCTTCCCTCTAGCCCACTACACTTATGCCCTCAATCCTTCTGTGATTCTGCCGATCTTTATTTGTACCTGGTGACCTGGCCCTTTCTTTACCACCCCTCCTATATGTAGCCTTGTCTGTGCCGCTGGATATACCTTGTCCCCGCCTCAGCCTTCCCAATGGCCCCACATGGAACTGCCTGTCTTGCCTTCGTTTGGACTCTCAGTTTAAGCCCCCTGGATAGGAGAGCCTTCTCCATCTCTCCTAGCCCACACCCCTACCAGGTGAGGTGATCCCCACTACACTGTGAGTTTCTAGAGGGCAGTGTATGTGTCTTGTTAATTTTTCATATACCCAGCATTGAGCACTGTGCTTGGCGTACTATATGTGAATACTGTATGTTAAATATATTTAATATTCTTTGCCAACAGCACAGTTCAAATGCATCATTTTTTCTTCTGTCTTCCTTTTTCATTATCCTACTTTTCCATGCATATGAGACAATTGAAAATTGAATATTGAATATGCCATGGACTGCCAAAAGAATGAACAAATCAGTCTTAGTAGAAATACAACCAGAATGTTCCTTAGAAGCAAGGATGGCAAGACTTGGACTCACCTACTTTGGACACATGTATCAGGCAAAACCAGTCACTAGAAAGGGACATCATGTTTGGCAAAGTAGAGGGCCAATAAAAACCGGGGAAACCCTCAATGAGATGGATTGACACAATAGCCAATAGTCCAACAATGGACTCAAACATAGGAATGACCATGAAGATGACTCAGGACCAGACAACATTTCATTCTGTTGTACATAAGGTCACCATGAGTTGGAGCTGACTCCATGGCAACTAACAACAACTTATGTTGAATACTGTATAGTGTATAACCACAAGAAGGAGAAAAGAAAACCGTTGATGTCAAGTTGATTCTGACTCATGGTGACCTCATGTGTTACACAGTAGAACTGCTCCGTAGGGTTTTCTTGGCCATAATCTTAATGGAAGCAGATCGCCAGGCCTTTCTTCTGTAGTGCCCCTGGGTGGGTGCCGCTGCTAACCTTTAGGTTAGCAGCTGATTGTAAGCCACTTGTACCACCCAGGGATGGACTATATGTTAAATGAATGAATGAATGAACAAATGAACATCTTAATGACCATGCTTATAATAGGTCTGTATTTGTTCAGAAGAGGCCTGATGCAAAGCCAGGTTAAACAGAGTCTCACCTCCTTGGAGCATTCAAAGAAATGTTGGCACTTATGGCAGAGAGCACGTTGAACTTCTGACCGCCTGTGACTTCCCTGCAACCTCAGGGTCCCCTGTCCCATCATCTCACTCTATTGTTAGATGGCCAGGGAAGGACTCTCAAAAGATAGACAGATGGCAACATCGCTTGCTCTCTGCCTATCTCTGGATAGAAGATTCCATATGATTATGGAGGCCTGCGTGCACGAGCTTACACAGAGCAGCCACCAGGACCATGACAAGCTGACACCAAGGGAGCCAGTAATAGGATCCTGTCCCTTCCTCCCCCTTACCACTTAGAAGGTGTGTAGCACCTTAATTACAGCTAATGACTCACATGCCCAGTGGCATGTGGTATGCTAAGGTCCCATGATCTTGGATGTTCATCTTTACTGCGGGGGATGCCTCCCAGGCACCACAAATGGGATTTCCCTGTCAGAATCTAATTATGTATCTTTATGCTTTAATCTCATTGTCTTGTCCACTTTGAGACCTACAGCCAGTAGGGCATGAATTTCACTTCTTATTGCCTGCTTTAGTGTTCCCCTGGACTGCTTGCTGCTCAGGGCTGGAGGCTGACTCTGGAAGCAAGTGAGTCGCTGGAAGGCTGATGGATTTGTTTTTCACAGGGAGCTGAGTCAGAGCAGGGGTGTCTTGGTGCTAAACTTTAAGGGAGACAAAAACAGACCTGAGAAGCTTCTGGGATTCATTTAGACCATCATGGCTCCTCCAGCCACTCTACCAAAGTGTAGCCTCATAGGGGAGCTCAAGGCACCGGCGAGGTTGGTGGTCTTAGTTCTAAACTGCTCTCTTAATCTGTTTGCCACATCTGACCCTGCTGAGTTGGGTCTTCTTGGTTAGCACCTTTGCTGCCCATTCTCCATTTGCCTTTTCTCTTCCCCTTTACATTTATCATTGAGCACCATTTCCTGATGCTGAACTTCTCCCCAAAACAATGTCTTCTCCCAAACAATGACACCTCAAAGGTGCCTCTGGCTGCCTTGACTTAACAACCCTCCTGGTTCAACTCAATCCCCACTACTCCAGCCCTGGTCTGTGTTGCCGAGTCTCCCAGCCCTGAGACCATGCAAAGATACTGCTAACCCCTTATGTCTGTGCTGAGCTTTGATGTTGTGACTATGCTACCCATTTAATGCTTCCGGCAGCTCTGTGAAATAAACACCATAGTCCTCTTTTTAAAGATGGGGAAGCTGAGACTCTAGGAGGCTAAGTGACATAAGATCAAGACCTCACAGTTGATAAGGGGCACACTTGAGCTTTAAAGCTAAACTTCTGCCTCCAGAGTCTCGGTTTTGTCTTCTGCATCGTTGGTCCATCTCAGGCAGGGCAGCCATATGAGATCAGACTTAAAAGAGTAGGAATGTGGTTGGCCCTTGAGTTGGAGCCCTGGTGACACAGTGGTTAAGAGCTATGGCTGCTGACCAGAATGTTGGCAGTTCGAATCCGCCAGCCACTCCTTGGAAACCCTGTGGGGGTAGTTCTACTCTGTCCTATAGGGTCGCTATGAGTTGGAATTGACTTGATGGCAGTGGCAATGGGTGTGTGAGAGCTGGTTAAAAAAACACACAGCAACAAAAAACCCCGTGGCTGTCAAGACAATTCTGACTCATGGAGATCCCATGTGTTACAGAGTAGAACTGCTCCATAGGGTTTTCTTGGCTGTAATCTTGACGGAAGCAGATCCCCAGAACTTTCTTCTACGGTGCCACTGGGTAGAGTTCGAACCGCCAACCTGTAGGTTAGCAGTCGAGTGCAAACCTTTTGTGCAGAGGTTCAAATGGCTTCTCAGAAACCCTTGACAATACAGTGCTTCTGTTATATGGGGGAACTCCATTGTGCAGCTTCAGGAGAAACTCTAGGAGGAGTGCAGGAAGCAGAAGGGATGGCTGCCCAGCTAGTGGGGTCTCACCTGTCATTTTATGGGAAGGCAGAGATCACCACCAGATGGACCTCCACCACTCTGCTCTGGCAGGATGAATCATGGCCAAGTGGGACCGAGGAAGCAATGACAGTTACCAGCATCTGAACGGCGCTTCCCGGTGTGCAAAGAATGGTCACCACTGTTAGCTCATCTCACCCTCAGGGCAACCCTGGGAAGCAGGCAGGGCAGAAATGTCCCCATTTCGCACATAAAGGAAGTGCAGCTCAGAGAGAGGGTGAATTGTGCATGGTTACACACATGCTAGAACCCAGCTCTCTTGGTGCTCACCTGATTCTCTTTCCTCTCCACCACAAGGTCTCCCTGCGGACCCAGCCCTACCCTCTCTGCCACGGCCTTGCCTCCTTTATCCACCCCTCCTCCACTTCTCTCTACTCTTTCCTGTCTGCTTCCCCCTTTGAACACAGTGCCCCCATCAGTATAGATACTTCCATGAATTCTCACTCATTGGGGCTTCTCCTTGAGTCTAATAAGATATGGATATGAAAGTTCTGGGTAAGCGGATGTTGTTGGCCTTCTCTCACAACTATTCCTACCATCGATACCCTGAGCCCAGAGACGGGTTGTCTAACAGGGTTTTCTCTCCCCATAAAGCTTGGACCCCAAAGAGTCACACCCTCAGAGTAAGGATGAACCAGATATATACCCCTCTTGGGAAATACAAGAAAATAAGCAATCTTAAATATAGACACTGAGTGGAAGGGTTTGATAAATTACCACTGGAAATTGAGAACCATCAGCAATTTCTTCTACAAGCTTTCAGACTGAATGTGTACCACTTGGGTGATCTGAAAACCAAGACAGAAATTTCATTTAGAGTAACTCTGGACTGTCAGAAGCTAACACAAGTCCTCTCTAGAACCCACCTTCATTCTAGGATGCAAGCAATTTCCGCAAATAAAATTCTAAGAAAATGAACACCTTACAGTTGCAAATAACTAAATTACAAGGCAACAAGACACCAGAAAGGAAAATCAGAAGAAACAACTAAAAAGACTTCCTCCTTGAACCTCAGTTTCCTCACCAGTAAAATGGATATAATAACAATCACCTCACCAAGTTGGTGTGTGGATTGAGTGAGAAAGTGTGTGTAGTATGCTTAGCATGGGACCTGGTATACACAGTGGGTGCTCAATAAGTGGTAATAGATGTGATTATTTTCTCCATTTTTAAAAATATTATCATTCAATGGATGCTGGCTTATTTCCCCTATGTATTTAATCATACTTAGAGAAAAGAAAGGCAATACAAGTAGAAAAATCACAGGATTTGGTGTCAGATTTAAATTTGAATCCAAGTCTGTTAACCTCTTGTGGTCTGTAACCTTATCTATAAATTAGGGAAGTGACACTTTTCATACTCTTCCTGCGCAGGGTTGTTCTGAGGATGAACTGCAGTGAGGGCTGTAAACGTATTTTGCAAACTATAAAATGCTGGGCAAATGTAGCCCACACGTGTTGTTGTTAGGTGCCGTCGGGTCGATTCTGACTCACAGTGACCCTATGTTCAACAGAACAAAACACTGCCTGGTCCTGCACCATCCTCAGAATCGTTGTTATGCTTGAGCCCATTGTTGCAGCCACTGTGTCAGTCCATCTCTTTGAGGGTCTTCCTCTTTTTTGCTGACCCTCTACTTTACCAAGCATGATGTCCTTCTCCAGGGACTGATCCCTCCTGATAACATGTCCAACTTATGTGAGACATAGCCTATGCATATTCTCTACTAATTTCTTCAATCTTCTCCCTCATTAGTTTTCTATCCTAAAATAAGGCATGGAGTGTGCAAAGATGAAGTGGGAGCCAAAGCTCAGAAAAACCAACAATAATACACTTAGCTCAACCGCATAGGCAAGACAAAATGGGCATACCAACTCAGGGGCAAAGAGGAGAAGGCAGGAGGGGACAGGAAAGCTAGACAAATGGAGTGGGGAACCCAAGGTTGAGAAGGGGAGAATGTTGACATGTTGCAGTGTTGACAACCAATGTCACAAAATAATATGTGTATTAATTGTTTAATGAGAAACTGATTTGCTCTGTAAACCTTCATCTAAAGCACAATAAAAAAATTATTTAAAAAAAACCAAGGAAGACAGAACAATACCTTTTATTTTTACCGTAACCAACAAACCAGTTACTGTTGGGTCAATTCCATATTCATGGCAACCCCATGTGCTTCAGAGTAGAACTCCATAGGGTGTTCATGCCTGTGACCTTTTGTAAGCTGGTTGCCAGGCCTTTCTTCCAAGGCATCTCTGGGTGGATTCAAACCACCCACCTCCTAGTTAGCAGCCAAGTGCTTAACCATTTTCACCACCCAGGAACTCCTATTTTTAATATGTTGTCATGTTGTTAGGTGCCGCTGAGTTGATTTCCACTCATGGTGTCCCCATGTGACAAGGTAAAACTGTCCCATAGGGTTTTCTATGCTGTAATCTTTTATTTATTTTTTTAATTGTACTTTAGGTGAAAGTTTACAGCTCAAGTTAATCTCTCATACAAAATTTTATACACATATTATCATGTGACACTAGTTGCAATCCCTACAATGTGACAGCACACTCCACCTTTCCACCTGGGTTTCCTGTGTCCATCCAACAAGCTCCTGTCCCTTTCTGCCTTCTCATCCTGCCTCAAGACAGGAGCTGCCCATTTAGTCTAGCATATGTGCTTGAACTAAGAAGCGTACTCTTCAAGAGTATCATTTTGTTTTGTGGTCCAGTCTAATCTTTGTCTGAAGAATGGGCTTCGGGAATGGTTTTAGTTCGGGGGTTAACATAGCATCCAGGGGCCATGGCTTTGGAGTGTCCTCCAGTCTCAGTCAGATCATTAAGTCTGGTCTTTTTATGTGAGTTTGAGTTCTGTTCCACACTTTTCTCCTGCTCCATCAGGGACTCTCTGTTGTGTTCCCTGTGAGGGTGGTCATTGGTGGTAGTGGGGCACCATCAAGTTCTTCTGGTCTCAGCCTGATGGAGTCTCTGGTTTATGTGGTCCTTTCTGTCTCTTGGGCTACTATTTTCCTTGTGCCTTTGGTGTTCTTTGTTCTCCTTTGTTCCAAGTGGGTTGGGACCAATTGATGTATCTTAGATGGCCGCTCACATGCTTTCTAGGCTGTAATCTTTACGGTAGCAAATCACCAGGTATTTTCTCCTACAGAGCCACTGGGTGGGTTACAACTGCCAGCCTTTTGGTTAGCTGCCAAGCACTTAATGTTTATGCCACCACGGCTCCTTATTCTGAGTGGTAAAGTAAAAAAAGGCCAGTCTGGGATTCAGAAATAGTTTTGGAAATAGAGAGTACTGATGTTTGCACAGCATTGTGAATGTAATTAGTAATTAATGTCACCGAATTGTACACCTAAAAATGGATACAATGGAAAATTTTATTTTATATATATTTTACCACAATTAAAAAAAAAAAAGTTGGACAACAGCAACAGCAAAAAAAAAAAAAAAAATCCTCCTTCTTTGGGAGAAAGCAATGCATCTGGAATGGCCATGTCCAGTTACTACTGGGAAGAGGACCGGGTCTGAGAACAGCAGAGGTGAGGACCTCCGTGGTGGTTTGAGGTCAGCCCTGTGACACAAGGCATAGTCTCTGAAGCTGGGGTGGCAGCTGGCATCCGTCGCTCTGCTGATGAAGCAAAGAATAGTCCCTGCCCCCAGAGCTGTCAAACTTGACTTACGTCTTAGCAACACACACTCTCTTCCTCTGGCAAAATGTGAAGTCAGGAATAAAGAAAGCTTGACTCCTGGCTTCAGGGCCCCAATCTGTCTCTGCCATTTGTTTCCATAGTGATTGTCACTGAGAGATGACCTGCCACTCACTCATCTGTGGCTTCATGTCCCCCATTCAATGCCTGCCTCCCGCACACACCACATCACCAAATCAGAAAAAGGGAATACCTTGCAAAGCGGAAAAGGAGCTGGGAGGCAGCAGACGTGGCTGCTTGCCTTGGCTCTCCCACTGCTGCTGTGTGACCTTGAGCAAGACCATGCACCTCTCTGGCCAGTTATCTCCTCATGAAATAAGGTCTCCATCCTTAGGTGACTTCCAAAGGCTCTGAGAGTTTCTAGGATAGGGGGGATGTCACTGCTCAGGTCCAGGACAGGTTAAGTCCTGCCTTCAGGGTGAGAAGTAGGTGAACAATGTTGATGCTGCTGTAGGAACCCACCACGCCACCTAGGCCCATAATGCTTGAGCTCTACAGTACCCCAAGGGTTCCGCCTCCACTGGGACCTCACAGCAATGCTTCCCATGCTCTGTGCAATTCCCACCTTCCAGCCTTTGCTTACCTCCTGCCTTTGGTGCATTTCCTGCCTTCTCTCCTCTTCCCCATTGGTCATCTCCCTTCCATCCGTGAAAGCTAGGTCTAGCTGTTGTCTCCTTATGCAGCCCTTTCAGAAACCTTCTCCCTGGCCACCCCAGTCCAAATGAAACCCACTTTATTTTTTCCTGGGCACACCTATGCTATAGCCCAGGTAATGCTGTACAGTAATGTTGTGTCCATGTCTGTATATTTCCCCCACCACACCTCCATTCCCAACCTGGGCTGCCCTTGTTCATAGGGACAGCAACAAAGCAGCCTTTCTCTGGTTCAAGGTGGAAACTGCAGGATTGCAGCAGCGCCCTGCCCTGTTCCAGCTCAGTGCATTCTCATCTCCAGGAGGACCTCTGATCAGGCTGCAGCCATTGCTAGAACCCCTCTCTTCTGCCTGAGGCATAAGCTCTGAGGCTGCCCCTTCCAGGAATTCCTCCAAGACTCCTTCATCCCTTCATTATTCTTGTTCTCCACTCTGAACCCTGAGCGTGGATAGAAACAACCACTACTTTATGGGTCGGCATCTCTCAGGGCCACTGTTGCTGTCCCCCTTTCTTTGCCCCCAGTGGAGAGGATGCTGGGCCAGAGACTCCCAATCCCACCCATGCCACCACCTGTAGATGCATTGGCATCTCTAAGTCCAGGGATGAAAGCACAGGGGTCTCTACTAGCCATTCTCTTGGGGTTCCATTTCAGATGAGTACCTGGGCTCCAGTGGACTCCAATGGATAGAGAGTGGGATTCCTATTCTGCCTCTGGGGAGTCCCTGATAGTGTCCCGGGAAGCCACCCTTGAAATGCCTGTACCCTTGTGCCACTGCTCTGGGTTCTTCCTGCAGGGCTGCCATTTGGGATGGGGCAGATCTGTCACTTCTCTTTCAAGAGTCTGGTAGGGGGATGACCCAGGGAGAGCTTCCTCTCTGCATTGCCTGCAAGAGTTTCCAGCTTTGTGGAACTCACCCAGCTGACATCCACGTGTCCTTCCAGCTTACCCTGAGCCTCTCACCGGGGCTTCCTGGCAGGGCAGAGTCTCTTCTGGCCCACCGCCTTCAGCCCCATTGAGGGGGTGAGGTCCCACTGTAATTGATCTGCTTGTCTGCCTCAGCCTTCTAACTGATTTCACTACATCAGCTCTGGCCCCTACTCCTCCACTCTCCACATCTACCCAGAAAGATCTTTTCAAGTTGCTCATCTCACGTGGCCATTCCCTGGCTGAGAACTTCAACAGATTTTCACTGCGCTTAGGATATGATCCAAAGGCCTCAACCCAACCCTCAAGCCCTGTAGACCTCCATTCTTATTACATGTGCCCTTCCCACTTTCCCTAGACCTCTGGCCACACAAGCTTTCTTTATGTTCTTCTAAGGAGAAGGCCTCTAGGCCTTCACACATGCCCTGCGATGGACTCCTGCCTGACCCCATCATCATTTAGATCTCAGGTCAAACATCAAGCCTTCCTTGAATCTCCAAGACTAGATCAAACCAAAAAAAACCAAACCCGCTGCTGTCGAGTCGATTCTGACTAATAGCAACCTTATAGGACAGAGTAGAGCTGCCCTGTAGGGTTTCCAAAGAGTGCCTGGTGGATTCAAACTGCTGAGCTTTGGTTAGCAGATGTAGCTCTTAACCACTATGCCACGAGGGTTTCCAAGACTAGATCGGACCCTCTGTATTTCTTTAAAATACCCCATATGTTGCCTTTCCAATATCCATAATAACTTACAATGATTTGTGTGTTGTGATTATTTGATGCATAACGTATCTCTCCCTAGACTCCAAGCTCTTTGATGACAGAGACTATATTTTTGTTTTCCGTTTTATCCCCAACATCTACAAGAGTGCATTGCTGTGTTCATTTAATGTTTATTGGAAGGAAGGAGGGAGAGAAGAAAGTGGGAAAAAATTGGGTGGAGACTGTGTATTGCTCATTCCTGTACCCACCGTGCAGTCCCTAGGTGATGCAAACAGTTAACGCACTTGGCTGCTAACTGAATGGTTGGAGGTTCGAGTCCACCCAGGGGCACCTTGAAAAAAAGGCTGGTGATCTACTTCTGAAGAATCAGCCATTGTAAACCCTGTGGAGCATAGTTCTACTCTGATGCACATGGGGTCACTCTGAGTGGGAATTGACTTGATGGCAACTGTTGATACCCATAGTGCCTGGCATAGTGCTGGCAAAAGTTCCTATAAGGAGGAAACGGGCTGGCTAGGTCCAAGGTGGCCACTGATTTAGAGAGGTGCTGGGCACAGAATTTATCTCCACAGGATTACCAGGCCTTTCTGTTTGAGACCCCAGCCACAATTAATCCATGCTCTGTCTTTGGACCTTGACTTACATCTCCCACGTCTGAGACTTAGACCTTGCTCAGTGAGAAGGGTTACTAAATGATAGAGATGCTTCAGGGTAACCCATCAGGAAGCTGCTATTGCAGCCAGGTCATGGTGCAGGCTGGCCAACTGGCTTCAGCAGGGAGGCCAGAATGTGTCAACAATCACTACAGAGTTCCTGGAGTAAACCAGTCTGACTGATAAACCAGAGTGCCGGGTTCCTCATTAGGAGGGAGTGTGGAGTGGAGTGGAAAACTCATGGTCTTTTGAGTCAGGCATTCTTGCCGTCAGTGCTGTTTACTGGCTGCCTGACCGTGGACATTAACTTACCAAGAATAACTGGGTCTTCCTCCCAGGTTTGAGGTGAAGAGTTAAATGAAAGAATGCATGCATGTACAGAGCAGGCGCTCCCCTTCCTATCTCCCTTTCATCCTTGATGTTACTTCCCAAGTCCTCAGAATTTACCTTGACTAGCTGATTGATACCTTGAGCTTCTTTTGGACAAACAAGATACCTTGATCTCCTCAATGGAGACTAGCAGTAACCAGCCACCATTTACGACCCATCTCCAAAGGGATGCTACTGTGTAGAGGACACAGCCCATCTGTTTCTTGAGTCAGAGTCAGACAGCAGGATTGCTGACCGCACCCCCTACTCTGCTGTGGCCAAGCGTGGGGTGGACACCTCCTTAAACCACAGCTCTGTTTCCAGCTGCTCACTTGTCATCTTTCAGGCCCTTTCTCCAGCCCTGGAGTTTCCAGGGGGCTTTTCCAGCTCTGTGAAACTCACCAAACTATAGCAACCTAGTAGCCAGAACCACTTCCTCTCCAAGATCCAGAACTATCCACTCTCCTGTGAGTTTTCTTGACTTGTTCACACTTGATTTGCTTTTTAGGGAGTGGCGCCTGGGAATTGCTCGAATCTAGTCCCAGCCTTTCTCAGCTGACGTGCTATGTGACCTTAAATAGCCTTCTTACTTCTCTGGGCTTCAGGTCTCCTAAAAATCAAGAGATTGAGCAAAGGGAAAAACACTTGGCATAGAGCCAACAGATATTGCATCTAGTCCTGATTCAATTACCAACTGGCTCTGTAGCCTTGAGAATATTACTTGACCTCTCTGATCCTTCTCTCTTCTGCACAGGAGGGTTGGGGGATTAATGAGATAATCATGGTATGACTCTATTAATTGCGAGGTATTTACAGAGTAGAACTGCCCCATAGAGTTTCCAAGGCTGTGTAATCTTTACAGAAGCAGACTGCCACATCTTTCTCCTGAAAAGCAGCTAGTGGGTTCGAACTGCCAACCTTTTGGTTACTAGCCAAGTTCTTAACCACTGTGACACCAGGGCTTCTGATCTACTGTAACTTACTATGTGCTACTTCACTGCTTAAAGTCCTTTACAGGTATTATCTTCTCTTTGATCTCCACAATGACCCTTTGGATTAGGGACTGCCATTTCCCCATTCTACAAATAGGCAGACTGAGGCTCAGTTTGGTGAGTAACCTGCCTAAGGTCACAAAGCCTGTGATTGCCAGAGTCAGCTCACTTAACCAGTTCACTGGGCCACCTCCTTAGAGACCGGACTTAGTTAATGACTTTGAGTCCATACTGAAAGACCACTGGAAGTGTGGGAGGCAAGGGGCTGGTTCTCCGGCACTTGTGAATGAGTTAATTAATTCAGTATTCCCTTATTGATCGCGGAAGAACACAGTGGCTAAGAGCACAGGCTCGGGAGTCATACCAATATGCCTTCAAATCCTAGCTCTGCTGCTTACAAGATGTATGACTTCAGTGGAAAGTTATCTAAACTGTACTTTCCTCAACCACAAAGCGGGAATAAGACCTTCTAGAATGCTGGGGGATTAAATGAGATCTTGCTTATAAAGTGCTTAGCACAGGACTTAGCACAGGACTTGGAACAGGACAGCACAGGACTTAGCACAGGAAGTGGTAGTGTTGTCATCATATGGTGCTTGTTTTCATTACGGTTCATTCTGTTGCTAGGTTCTAGGTCCTGTGCTGGGGATCAGAGCTGAAATGGTTGCTACTTAGTTCTCAGAAAACCCCATCCTGGAGGTTGGGAGAAACACTCAACAGGTGATCAGGCTGTGACAACCACTATAATAAAATAATGTTCTTTTCTCGGTTAGAGCAACTGACGCGGCCCAATAGTGGTTATACAGAGGAGGTGACATTTGAGTGGGTTTCAAAGGATGACTAGGAGCTCATAGGGCTAAGAAGAAAGGGAAGGGCATTCTAGACCAAGGGAGCAGGAAATGCACAGGAGCACAGAACAGGAAGCCACGTGATGCTTTGGGGAAGGGCAAGCGGGCCAGAGTGGCCGGAGGTTTAGGTTTGTAGGGTAGGGTTGGTAGCAATAACGCTGGAATGGCTGGTTGGGAGCAGATTGTAAGCTGACGTCTCACACAGCAGGCTGAGGAGTCTTGCCTTTAAGCAGCAGAGACCCATTGTCATCTGTGGGCCAGTACCTGCTAGGACCTTTCCATCACTCTGGAAGATGGGGTAGCAGAGGCACCAAATAGCTGAGAATATGTTGCTCTAGTGCAGTGACAGTGGATGGGAGCTTGAGACAATGAGAGAAAGGGAAAGAGTAGGGAAATGGTAAGAAAGTGGAACTGAGAGTGAGTGTGTGTATACGTGTGTGTCTATGTGTGTGATGTGGGCTACGATGGAAAGTAGAAATGATGATTCTGAACGTTCTTGCTTAGGATGACAGTGGGTTCCATGAGAAGTATCTGCAGCACTTTACAAACTGAGCTTCCCAGCAAAACTAAAACCAAACCTATTGTCGTCGAGTCCATTCCAAGTCATAGTCTCACGTGTGTTACAGAGCCAAACTGCTCCATAGCCTTTTCTTGGCTGTAATCTTTTTTTTTTTTTTTTTATTGTACTTCAGGTGAAGGCTTACAGAACAAATAGTTTCTCATGAAACAGTAGTACACATATTGTTTTATGACATTGGTTAACAACCCCACAACATGTCAACCCTCTAACTTCTCAACCTTTTGTTTTTGGTGAAAATACACATAGCCAAAGATACACCATTTCAAAAATTTCTACATGCACAGTTCAGTGACATTGACTACACTCTTCCAATTGTGCTGCTGTTCTCACTTAAGATGAAGTCTTACACAAGAAAATAGTTTCTCATTTAACAGTTACTACACATGTTGCCCTATGACAATGGTTAACAATCTCACAACACATCAACACTATCCTTACTCAACCTTGGGTTCCCTATCACCAGCTTCATTGTCCCCTTCTGCCTTCTGGCCCTTGTCACTGGACTACTGTACCTCATTAGTCCCATTTGGTTTTACGGGGCTGTCCACTCCCAGGCTGAACGGTGAACCTCGGAGATAACTTCACCACTGAGCTAAAAGGGTGTCTGGGGGCCATATTCTCGGGGTTTCTCCAGTCTGCTTTAGGCCAGTAAATCTGGTCTTTTTTTTTTGTGAGTTAAAATTATGCTCTACATCCTTCTCCAGCTCTGTCCAGAACCCTCTGTTGTGATCCTGGTCAGAGCAGTCAGTGGTGGTAGCCGGGCACCATCTAGCTGTACTGGACTCAGTCCGGAGGAGGCCTTGGTAGCTGTGGTCCATTAGTCCTTCAGACAGATCTTTTCCTTGTATCCTGTTCTCTTCATTCTCCCTTGCTCCCAAAGGGATGAGACCAGTGGAGTATCTTAGATGGCCGCTCACAGGCTTTTGAGACCCCAGACACTACTCACCAAGGTAGAATGTAGAACATTGTCTTTATAAACTGTGTTATGCCAATTGAGCAAGATGTTCCCCGAGACCATGATCCCCAGAGCCCTCCGCCCAGCAATTCAGTCCCTCAGGGAGTTTGGATGTGTCTATGGGGCTTCCATGACCTTTCCTTCTCCAAGTTGTGCTAGTTTCCCCTGTATTGTGTACTGTCTCACCCTTCACCCAAGGTATCACTTATCTATTGCCTATTTAGTATTTCCCCCTAACCCCTCCCATCCCTGGTGACCAACAAAGATTGTTACATTTTGTGTGTGAACTTTTTCATGGGTTTTTACAAGAGAGGTATCATACAATATTTGTCTTTTTGTGATTGACTTATTTCACTCAGCATAATGTCCTCCAGTTTCATCCATGTTACGAGATGCTTCACAGATTCATCGTTGTTCTTTCTCGTTGCATAGTACTCCATTGTGTGTACGTACCATAGTTTGTTTATCCATTTGTCTGTTGATGGGCATCTAGGTTGTTTCCATCATTTTGTTGTTTTGAACAATGCTGCCATGAAGATAGGTGTGCATATGTCTATTCAAGTGACAACTCTTATTTCTCTAGGATATATTCCTAGGAGTGGGACTGCTGGATCGAATGGTATGTCTATTTCTAGCTTTCTGAGGAAGCGCCATATCATTTTCCAAAATGGTTGTATCATTTTGCATTCCCACCAGCAGTGCATAAGAGTTCCCATCTCCCCGCAGGCCCTCCAACATTTGTTATTTCCAGTGTTTTTGATTTGTGCCAGTAATGCCGGGGTGACATGGTATCTCATTGTGGTTTTAATCTCTAATGGCTAGTGATCGCGAGCATTTCCTCATGTGTCTGTTGGCCATTTGAATGTCTTCTTTGGTGAAGTGTCTGTTCATTTCCTTTGCCCATTTTTTAATAGGATTATTTGTCTTTTTGTTGTAGAGCTGTTGGATTTTCTTGTAGATTATGGAGATTAGACCTTTGTCTGACTTGTGCTGTCCAAAAAATTTTTCCCAGTCTGTGGGTTCTCTTTTTACTCTTTTGGTGAAGTCTTTTGAAGAGCATGCATGTTTGATTTTTAGATCCCAGTTATCTAGCTTATCTTTTGGGGTTTGTGCGTTGATGGTTATGGTTTGTATCCTGTTAACACCGTGTATTAAGTCCTGTAGTGTTGGTCCTATTTTCTCTTCTATGAACTTTATAGTTTTAGGCTTTATATTCAGGTCTTTGATCCATTTTGAGGTAGTTCTTGTATACAGTGTGAAGTATGGGTGCTGTTTCACTTTTTTACAGATGGATATCCAGTTTTGCCAGCACCATTTGTTAAAAAGACTGTCTTTTCCCCATTCGATGGTGTTTGGGCCCTTGTTGAAGATCAGGTGATCATAGGTGGATGTATTTACATCTGTGTTCTCAATTCTATTCCATTGGTCAATGTGTCTGTCGTTGTACCAGTTCCAGGCTGTTCTGACTACTGTAGCTGTATAGTAGGTTCTGAAGTCAGGTAGTGTGAATCCTCCAACTTTCTTCTTCTTCTTCAGTAGTGCTTTACTTATTTGGGGCTTCTTCCCTTTCCATATAAAGTTAATGATTAGTTTTTCCATCTCTTTGAAGAATGTTGTTGGTATTTGGATCGGGATTGCGTTGTATTTGTAAATTGCTTTGGGTAGAATTGTCATTTTCACAATGTTGAGTCTGCCTATCCGTGAGCATGGTATGTTTTTCCATTTATGTAGATCCCTTTGGGTTTCATGCAGTAGTGTTTTGTAGTTTTCTTTGTATAGGTCTTTTACATCCCTGGTCAGATTTATTCCTAAGTATTTTATCTTTTTAGGGGCTATTATAAATGGTTTATAAATGATTTCCTTTTCATTGTTCTCCTTATTGGTGTATAGGAATCCAACTGATTTGTGAATGTTTATCTTGTATCCTGCTACTCTGCTGAATCTTTCTATTAGTTCCGCTAGATTTCTCATTGAGTCTTTAGGGTTTTCTATGTATAGTATCATATCATCTGCAAACAGGGACAGTTTAACTTCTTCATTACCAGTTTGGATGCCCTTGATTTTTCTTGCCTTATTGCTCTAGCTAGAACTTCCAGCACAATGTTAAATAGGAGTGGTGATAAAGGGCATCCTTGTCTTGTTCCTGTTTTCAAGGGGAATGTTTTCAGCCTCTCTCCATTAAAAATGATGTTGGCCATTGGTTTTGCATAGATGCCCTTTATTATGTTGAGAAATTTCCCTTCTATACCTACTTTATTGGAGTTTTTATCAGGAATGGGTGTTGGACTTTGTCAAATGCCTTTTCTGCGTCAATTGAGATGATCATGTGATTCTTTTCTTTCCTTTTATTTATGTGGTGGATTACGTTGATGGATTTTCTAATGTTGAACCATCCTTGCATACCTGGTATGAATCCTACTTGGTCGTGGTGTATCATTTTTTTGGTATGATGCTGAATTCTATTGGCTATAATTTTGTGAAGAATTTTTGTGTCTATATTCATGAGGGATATTGGTCTGTAATTTTCTTTTTTTGTGACGTCTTTGCCTGTTTTTGGTATCAGCGCTATGCTGGCTTCATAGAATGAATTTGGAAGTGTTGCTTCCTCTTCTATGCTCTGAAATAGCTTGAGTAGTACTGGTAAAAGCTCTTCTGTAAATGTTTTGTAGAATTCTCCAGTGAAGCCATCTGGGCCAGGCCTTTTTTTGGTTGGGAGTTTTTTTATTACCTTTTCAATCTCTTATCTTGTTATGGGTCTGTTCACATTTTCAACATCACTTTGTTGTAGTTTGGGTAGGCCATGTGTTTCTAGAAATGTGTCCATTTCCTCTAGGTTTTAAAATTTGTTGGAGTATAGTTTTATATAATATTCTGTTATAATCCTTTTTATTTCAGTTGGGTCTGTTGTAATGTCCTCCATTTCATTTCTTATTTGGGTTGTTTGTGTCCTCTCCTGTTTTTCTTTTGTCAGTCTGGCCAGTGGTTCGTCGATTTTGTTGATTCTTTCAAAGAACCAACTTTTGGTTTTGTTGATTCTGTCTATTGTTTTTCTCTTCTCTATTTCATTTGTTTCTGCTCTCATCTTTACTATTTCCTTTCTTCTGGTGGCTGTGGGCTTTTTTTGCTGTTCTCTTTCTATTTGTTTGAGTTCTGTAGTTAATGTTTTGATTTTGTCCCTTTCTTCTTTTTTTATATGTGCATCTATTGCTATAAATTGTCCTCTGAGGACTGCCTTTGCTGTGTCCCAAAGGTTTTGGTATGATGTGTTTTCATTCTTATTTGATTCTGGGAATTTTTTGATTCCATCCCTGATCTCTTCTATTACCCAGTGATGTGTAAGCAGGGTATTATTCAGTTTCCATGTAATTGATTTTTTTTCCTTGCTCTTTCTATTGTTAATTTCTACCTTGATGGCATTGTGGTCAGAGAAGATACTTTGAATTATCTCAGCGTTTTGGATCTTGTTGAGGATTGCTCTGTGGCCTAAGATGTGGTCTATTCTGGAGAACGTTCCATGTGCATTGGAAAAGAATGTGTACTTTGCAGCAGTTGGATGGGGTGTTCTGTATATGTCTATGAGGTCAAGTTGGCTGATTGTGCCCTTTAGGTCTTCTGCATCTTTGCTGAGTTTCTTCTTAGTTGTTCTGTCCTTTACTGAGAGTGGTGTGTTGAAGTTTCCTACTATTACTGTGGAACTGTCAATTTCTCTTTTCAGTGTTGTTAGAGTTTGTTTTATGTATTTTGGAGCCCTGTCCTTGGGTGCGTGGATGTTTATTATGGTTGTGTCTTCATGAAGGATAGTCCCCTTAATCATTATATAGTGTCCTTCTTTGTCTTTTATGGTAGATTTCGTTTTAAAGTCTATTTTATCTGAGATTAGAATTGCCACTCCTGCTCTTTTTTGGTAGTTGTTAGCTTGATATATTTTTTTCCAACCTTTGACTTTTAATAAATTCACATCTTTGTTTCTAAGGTGTGTCTCTTGTCGACAGCGTATTGATGGATCCTGTTTTCTTATCCATTCTGTCACTCTCCGTCTCTATGGGCGCATTGAGCCCATTTACATTCATTGTAATTATTGACAGATGTGAGTTTGTTCTGTCATCTTGTAGTGCTTTTTTTTGTGGTGCTGAAGTTTTCGTTGTTCTTCTTACTGTCTTGTGCTAAGTTACTTTTGTTTGTGGATTTTTTTTCATGTCTTTTGTTTTTGTAGGTTTTGTTTTTGCTGAGACTTAATGTTTTTCCTCTTTTTTTATGAGTATGTTTGTTAACTTTCTTTGTGGTTACCATGAATTTTACCCTTATCTTTCTAAGTTTGAAGCAGTCTACCACTACTTGGTATCACCTTGCCTTCCTCTCCATTAGAAAGTTCTATACCTATGCCGTTTATTCCCTCTTTTATTGTTTTGATGTTGTTGTCATTTACTGATTAACTGCTCTGATTCCCTGTTGTATTTCTTTTGGTTTTGGATAGTCCTTGAGAGGTCATTTCCTAGACTGATATGTGGCTGATACGATCCTGTGTCGTAGATTCTGCCTGTGAGCTGAAGTTGTCTGTCCTCAGATCAGAGAACTTTCTTTAATAATTCTTATAAGTTTGGTTTGACTTTTACATGTTCCCTTAATTTCTTTTATCTGGAAATGACCTAATTTCACCATCAAATCTGAACGAGAGTTTTGCAGTATATATTATTCTTGGCTGGCAATTCTTTTCTTTCAAGATTTTATATATGTCATCCCATTGCCTTCTTGCCTGCATGGTTTCTGCCGGATAATCTGAGCTTAGTCTTATTGTTTCTCCTCTGTATGTGACTTCTTGTTTTTCACGAGCTGCTCTCAGGATTCTTTGTGTGATTTTGGTATTGGCGAGTGTGATTATGATATGCCTTGGTGATTTTCTTTTGGGGTCTCTCCTATATGGGTTTCGTTGAGCTTCTTGTATGGCCAGCTTTTCATCTTTCATGATATTGGGGAGGTTTTCTGTCAGCAGTTCTTCAATGATCCTCTCTGTGTTTTCTGTTTTCTCCCCCTGTTCTGGAATTCCAATCACTCGAAAATTTTTGCTTTTAATTGTATCCCACATAACTCTCAGGATCTCTTCATTTTCTTTGTTCTTTTTTCTGAGTTTTCCTGTAACAGAGTTGTATCCAAGTGTTTGTCTTCAAGTCCACTGATCCTGTCTCCGATCGTTTCAAATCTGCTTCTCAGCCCTTCTATGACACCATCCATTTCTGAAATCTTGTTGTTTAACTTTTGGATTTCTAATTGTTGTCTTTGTATAATTTCTAGTTGTGAATTTATTTTGACATTTTGTTCCTGCATTATTTTCCTGAATTCTTGCAATTTTTTGTCTGTAGTTTCCATGAATTTGTCTATTTTTTCCTCATGTTGGTCAGCTTTTTGCCTCAGCTCTTGGAGAATTCTGAGTATTAGAGATTTGAATTCCCTATCAGTTAGATATAGTGCATTTTCTTCCACTGGAAAGTCATCTGGTGTTTTATTTTGGATGCCTACTGGAACCATCCTGTCTTGTTTTTGTAAATGTTTTGATATTGTCTGCTGTCTTTGGGGCATTAAGTAGTTATTTTTCTTGTTTGTTGATTGTAGATTTGTTTGTTTTGTCCCTTTTTTTTTTTTTAATTTGACTATTTCTGAGCAGGTGGACTGTGCATTCTTTGTTGTTTTGCTCATCTGTGGGCACAATACTGTTCGCCTCTTTCTCCAATTGACAGGGTCAGTCACTCAGATATGGTACAACAGGGCAGGTCTAGCTGAAGAGGAGTTACTGGGACGGGTTGTTTGTGGCACTTACTACAGCCACTAGGGTGGGTCGGTAATCAGTGCAGGGCAGGTTCCAGTAGGCCATGCCTGTGCTGCTTGGTGGTGTGATGTGAGGCACACGGTGCAGGTAGGCAGGACATAGCGGGGAGATTGTTATGGGTGGAGCTAAGATGGTTATGGGAGGGAGATGAGAGGAACAGGAGCCAAAAACATACAAAGAAACAAAAAAGAATGCTAGGGGATCTTGCTGTTGGAGTGGAGAGATGAGAGACTATGAAATGGAGAAAAACAGAAAGGGGAAGAGGAAGAAAAGAAAAGAATGAATAAATAAAAATCGGAAAGGTTAAAGAACTGCAAAATTCCCAGGGATCCCACCGGTGCGACTGTGAGATCTTGGGAAGTCGCTCTCAGGTGTTGTAGTACAGCCTGGCTAGAAGGTGTAGAGGTGTACAACACCAGGTATTCAGGGAACAGAAAGAGAAGGAAGATATGGAGAGATGAGAAACTTAGTAATGAAGAAAGACAAAAAGGGAAAAAGAGGGAAAAGAAAACAAAACAAATTTTAAAAAAAAGAACAAGAAAAGCCTCCAAAAAAATAAAAAAATAAAAAACAGAAAAAGAAGAAAAAAAAAAAGTACCAAAAAAAGAAATGACCTCAGGGATCCCTCTGCACATCTGTGCAAGCTGAAGGGGTAGTCTCCTTGCCACGCAGCACCGCCTGGCCAGAAAGAGCTCTGAACTCAAGAAAAGGAAAAAAAAACAAACAAACAATTCAAAACAAACAAACAAAGAAAATCCCCGGGATCCCACCAGCGGGGTAGCCCAGACCGGGAAGCAGCTCCACACTCGAACGGAGCTCCACAGCCCCTCAGGAAGAAGCAAAGATGGCGCACAGAGCCAGGTATTTGAGCGAAAGGAGGGGAAGGTGGTGAGAGGTAAGGAAGAAATCAAAAGAAACAGAAAAAAAAACAACACCAACAGCCAACAGATGGCACTCAGAGAGCTAGCTAGTGTGGGCTGGTGGAATCCAAACAGCCAGTGTTTCTTGGACAAGAGATTATGTCTGCGGGAAGCAGAGGAGGCCGAGTATGGGTGAAGAAGTGTAGGGAGTGGGAAAGCGTATATCACAAACTACTGGAGCTCTGCAGCCCCTCAGGAAGAAGCTAAGATGGCACATGGAGCCAGGTATTTGAGTGAAAGGAGGGGGAGGTGGTGAGAGGTAAGGAAGAAATCAAAAGAAGTGGAAAAAAGCTACACCAGCAGCCAACAAATGGCACTCAGAGAGCTGGCCCGTTTGGGTGTGTGGCATCCAAGCAGCCAGTGTGTCCCGGACAAGAGATTGTGGCCGCGGGAAACAGAGGAGGCCGAGTCGAGGTGAAGAAGGGTGGGGGCTGGGAAAGCATATATAGCAAATTACCAGTTGTTTTTGTCTCCCGCTGGAAGCTCCGTGAAGCTGCTTTCTCGTACCACCTGTTTGCTGGTCTCCGATAAGAGTCCAAGATGGCGGATCTGCACTGCATTAGCTGGTAGGGGACCTCTCTCCTCGCTCTCTGTTCTCTGTCAGTTTTCTCACTCCATTTGGTGCTTGGCTGAGTTCTTTATCGCTTCATTTGATGTTTTAGGGTTTCAGGATTGTTGTTTTCTCTGTTCGGCTTAGTTTTTTGGATCTTTGCTGTGGAGGGACTGCGTGGTGCTTCTGCCTAGAACGCCATTTTGCTGGAAGTCCTCCCTTGGCTGTAATCTTTGTGGAAGCAGATCACCAGGCCTTTATTCCACAGCACTGCTGGGTGGGTTTGAACTGCCAACCTTTAGGTTAGTAGTTAAGCACAAACTGTTTACGCCATGCAGGGAACTGGAAATTGGCAGCACTGACATCTTTTCCTGCAGGGCATTGGTTCCTACATCCCAGGAATCAGCCAGATGCCATTCCTCCTATGTGCCCACGGCTAGGCACTTGCTTCCCCACAGCCCAGTGTGTGTGGAGTGTGCTGTGTCCTTGTCAGTATTTCCAAGACCATGAGCTCCTGAGGCCAGGAGGATATGGTAATAAGGACTGTGTCATCCTCATTATCATAGACCCAGGATGCAGAGACCACAGTGCTTGGCCCACAAGGACGTCTGAGTAGATGTTGCTGAAGAAATGAAAGAAGAATTGGAGTGCAGAAGTCTGAGGAGAAGTGAGGCTGGAGGTGGCCAGTCGGGTTATTCTGGGTGATGGAGGAGGAGACTTGGGGCAGTGGAGAACAGCCTCCAGCACCAAGTCACCTCGAAGTCATAATGCTTGTCTGTTGAATCAAGGCCCTAAGCCTTTGGGGTCAGATCCCAGGGCAGCCCTGCTGAGAGAGAGTGTGCTTCCTGGGAAGTTTGGTTTCTCAAACCGCAGTGACCGCCTATCTCTGAAAGGCTCTTGGGGAAATAGGAATTTGTCTTCAGCATGGCTGCCGAGGGCTGAAATCAGGACAAGTGCCTGAAAAACACAACACAGGATGTAGCTCTTGACCCGAAAGAATCAAGTGCTCTCTGTTGATTAACACTAACATAAACACGGAACAGTTCAGCTGCCCTGGGAGTGACAAACTCCCGATCTGTGAATGCACCCAAGCTGAGTGGGGGTCTGATAGAGCAGTGGGGCGGAGGCATCTTGCAGCTCTAAGACTCAAAGGCTTGTTTCTGGCATCCAGGAGGGCCTTTATTATGGATGGTCTAAGTAGGTTATCTCCAAGTGCCTTCTCAAAGGCTTCTGTGAACCCAGAACTGACCTGGGCCAGCAGGTGGGACCTCTAACCCCCTTCCTCCTTTTATCCCTGACATCAGTTTCCCACAGGGAATCTCCAAAGCAAATTAGAGTAGCCTTGCTCTCTTTGCCCTATTTCCTTCCCTTGTTAAGTTGACCCTGGCATCTTGGGCTGGGGAAGTTCCCAGCGCATGAGATCCTGGAGGAGAGGAGACTTTCCAGCACTTAGAGTCTCTCTCCTTTCATAGCCTGGGGAAATCAGTGGCCCCAAGCTTGAAGCCCTGCTCTGTCCGACACAAACCTCTCTCCAAGCCTGAGTTTACTCATCTGAAAAATGGCTGGATCCCATTGACCTTGCAGCATTGCAGTTGTGTGTTCATTGCCTATTATGTACCAGGCACTGTTCTAGGTCCTGGGGAGATGGAGATGGACAAAAGAGACAGAGGCCTCTGTCTGGAGGAGAGAGAAAATAAATGTGCAATTTAATGTCGGGTAGTAATAAGAGCTCTGGAGTCCCTGGGTGGTGCACACGGTTAAGCACTCAGCTGTTAACCAAAAGGTTGGCGATTCGAGTTCACCCAGAAGCACCTTGAAAGAAAGGACTGATGATCTACTTCTGAAGAATCTGCTATTGCAAATCCTATAGAGCACAGTTCTACTCTGACACACATCAGGTCTCTATGAGTCAGAATCGACTTGACAGCAACTTTTTTTTTTTTTTTTTAAAGCTTTGAAGAAAAAGGATAGGGAGAGAGGTTCTTACTGAGACTGAGGGAATGACTCAGAAGATGGCCTCTTTGAGGAGGTGGTATTTCCAGCAAAGATCAGATAGAGAGATGCAGGGAACTGTGGGAAGAATGTCCTAGAATGGCAAGTGCAAAGGGGATGTGTTGAAGAAAAAAAGCAAGAGGGCCATGATGGTGGGAGCAGTGAATAGGGGCAAAAATGATAGGAAATGAATTGGGGTGGGCACCCACAGGCTAGCCTCTGCAAGGCATTGGGGGCCTTGGGGAGGGTGTCATGAGACACCTCTAGAGAGTTTTGAGCAGAGGAATGGTAGAATCTAGGCCCAGTTGATCCGTCCCTCTCTGTCTACTCACCCAGAGCCTCTGATGACCTTCCCAGTCTAAAAGTCTCTAGAACACCATTGTACAGTAGAAGTATAATGTCAGTCACAAGTGCAATTTGAAATTTTCCAGTGGCCGTATTTAAAAACTAAAACCAGCAGGTGAAAATAATCTTATACTAGATTTTATTTAGCCTTGTGGTGGTTGTTGTTAGGTGCCATCGAGTCAGTTCCGACTCATAGCGACCCCATGCACAACAGAATGAAACACTGCCCGGTCCTGCACCATCCTCACAATTGTTGCTATGTTGGAGCCCATTGTTGCAGCCACTGTGTCAATCTATCTCATTGAGGGTCTTCCGCTTTTTTGCTGACCCTCTACTTTACCAAGTATAATGTTCTTCTCCAGGGACTGGTCCTTCCTGATAACATGTCCAAAGTAAGTGAGACAAAGTCTTGCCATCCTCGCTTCTAAGGAGCATTCTGGCTGTACTTCTTCCAAGACAGATTTGTTCATTATTCTGACAGTCCATGGTATATTCAAGATTCTTCCCAAACACCATAATTCAAAACTGTCAATTCTTCTTCAGTCTTACTTATTCATTGTCCAGCTTTTGAATGCATATGAAGCCGTTAAAAATACTATGGCTTGGGCCGGGTGCACATTAGTCCTCAAGGTAATATCTTTGCTTTTTAACACTTTAAAAAGGTCTTTTGCTGCAGATTTGGCCAGTGCAATAGTATGTCGTTAGAATTCTTTCTTCTTCTTCTTCTTTTTTTTTTTTAACTGTGATTTAGGTGAAAGTTTACAGAGCAAATTAGTTTCTCATTAAACAGTTAATTCACAAATTGTTTTGTGACATCAGCTGCCAGCCCCATTGTTTGATTTCTTGACTGCTGCTTCCAAGGGCATTGACGTGGATCTAAGTAAAATGAAATCCTTGACAACTTCAATATTTTCTCCATTTATGATGATGTTGCTTATTGGTCCAGTTGTGAGGATTTTTGTTTTCTTTATGTTGAGGTGCAATCCAGACTGAAGGCTGTGGTCTTTGATCTTCATTAGTAAGTGCTTCAAGTCCTCTTCACTTTCAGCAAGCAAGGTTGTGACATCTGTGTAATGCAGGTTGTTAATGAGTCTTCCTCCAATCCTGATGTCCCCTTCTTCTTCATTTTAGTCCAGCTTCTCAGATTATTAGCTCAGCATACAGATTGAATACGTTTGGTGAAAGGATACAAACCTAACCCACACCTTTCCTGATTTTGAGTCATGCAATATTCCCTTGTACTGTTTGAACGATTGCGGCTTTATGTACAGACTCCTCATGATCACAATTAAGTAAGTGTTCTGAACTCCCATTCTTCGCAGTGTTATCCATAATTTGTTATGATACAAACAGTCGAATGCCTTTGCATAGTCAATCAAACACAGGTAAACATCTTTCTGGTATTTCTCTACTTTCAGCCAAGATTCATCTGACATCAGCAATGATATCCTTTATTCCTCTTCCTCTTCTGAATTCAGCTTGAATTTCTAGCAGTTCCTTGTTGATGTACTGCTGCAATCATTTTTAAATTATCTTCAGCAAAATTTTACTTGCATATGATATTAATGGTATTGTTGGATAATTTCCACCTACTGTTGGATCCCCTTTCTTTGGAATCGGCACAAATATGGATCTCTTTCAGTCAGTTAGCCAGATAGCTGTCTTCCAAATTTCTTGGCATAGATGTGTGAGTGCCTTCAGCATCGCATCTGTTTGTTGAAACATCTCAATTGATATTCCGTCAATTCCTGGAGCCTTGTTTTCTGGCTAATGCCTTCAGTGCAGCTTGGACTTCTTCCTTCAGTACCATTGGTTCTTGATCGTATGATACCTCCTGAAGTGATTGATTGTTGACCAATTCTTTCTGGTACAATGATTCTTTGTATTCCTTCCATCTTCTTTGATGCTTCCTGGCTGTTCAATATTTTGCCCACAGAATCCTTAAATGTTGCATCTCAAGGCTTGAATTTTTCTTCAGTTCTTTCAGCTTGAGAAATGCTGAGCATATTCTTCCACTTTTTGGTTTTCTAACTCCAGGTCTTTGCACGTGTCATTATAATACTTTACTTTGTCTTCTCGAACCACCCTTTGAAATCTTCTATTCAGCTCTTTTACTTCATCATTTCTTCTATTTTCTTTAGCTACTCTACTTTCAAGGGCAAGTTTCAGAGTTTCTTCTGACATCTTCTAACTTGGTTGTTTAGCCTAGTAGATCCAAAATATTATCATTTCAACATGTAATCCATATAAAAATATTACTGGAGTATTTTACTTTTTTTTTTTTAAGTCTTCAAAATCTAGTATGTATTTTGTACTTACAGCACATCACAGTTCAGAATACGCACATTTCAAGTGCTTATGAGCCACATGTGACCAGTGACCACTGTATTGGGCAGTGCTCGGAGCTTCTGCACCCCAGTTGGAACACAGGGCAGCTCTGCAGAGGAACCTATTTGGAGGGAGGGAGAGGAAGAGCCTGTTCTGGGTCACTGCCAAAAGCTAGCTTTGGGATTGACCCCTGCCTGTGCCAGGGAAGCTTGCCTACCTGCCTGGCTCAGTTCCTTTTAGAAAGCAGGCAGGATATAAATTGAGCCCGACAGACCCAGCATGACTCATGTCCAATCAGTTGGTTCTGAGACCATAATAAAGTACCTTTTTAAGGGGCTACTAGAATCAGCACCAACATTATTTTCTTAGGGGAAATTTTGAGAAAGCCAAGCAGCGGTTGTTCCCGTGCAGGTTTAAGTAGGCCCACTCCACAGCCTTCCCCTCTGAAGTTGATGGTGACTAGCTCACACATGGAGGTTCCTTCAAGCTAAGGAACAACTCACAGGAACGTTCTTTTTTCCTAAACTGCACTTCAGGCTTGCTGGTGGCTTGGAGGAACCTAAGAATGCTCCCAGTTGATGACGCACAGAACAAGGCATTGATAAGCTGGTGTGTCAGCTACCAAGGAGAGCTTACTAGGTGGTGAAGCTTCTCAGTTTTGTGCAAGTAGATGCCTTAGAGCTATGCCAGTGCTGCCATGCATTGGGCCAGAGAAAGAGATGTTAAGCAAAACTGGAGAAGGCAGCTAAAATAAGAAAGAAAGGAAGCTGCAAAAGCAGTCAGTCAGGTGTCAGTCAGACTTGTGAGAGACAGAACCGGCAATACTTCTCAGCATTTATACCTCACTGGTCACAGAGAGAGGATATAGGTGGCTCAGTAGTAGAATTCTTGCCTTCCGGGACAGAGATCTAGATTTGATTCCTGACCAATGTCTGTCAGTGGAGGTTTGTGTATTGCTATGATGCTGAACAGGTTTCAGTGGTGCTTCAAGACTAAGACAAACTAAGAAGAAAGGCCTGTTGATCTGCTTCCAAAAATTAGGCAGTGAAAACTCTGTATCTGTTGTTAGGTGCCATCGAGTCAGTTACGACTCATAACAGCCCTATGCACAACGGAATGGAACACTATCTCGTTTTGTACCATCCTGACAATCATTGCTATGTCTGAGCCCAGTGTTGGCAGCCACTGTGTCAATCCATCTCGCTGAGGCTCCTCCTCTTTTTCACTGATCCAGTACTTGACCAAGCATGATGTCCTTCTCCAGGGATTGGTCTGATAAAATGTCCAAAGTACGTGAGACAAAGTCTCACCATCTTTGCTTCTAAGGAGCATTCTGGCTGTACTTCTTCCAAGACACATTTGTGCCTTCTGGCAGTCCGTGGTATATTCAATATTATTCAACAAAAGCGTCAGTTCTTCTTTGGTCTTACTTATACATTGTCCAGCTTTCACATGTGTATGAGGCAATTGAAAATACCATAACCTGGGCCAGGCATACCTTAGTCCCCAAAGCGACATCTTTGCTTTTTAACACTTTAAAGAGGTCTTTTGCAGCAGATTTGCCCAATGCAATACGTTGCTTGATTTCTTAACTGCTGCTTCCATGGGTGTTGATTGTGGATCCAGGTAAAATGAAATCCTTGACAATTTCAATGTTTTCTTCATTTATCATGATGTTGTTTATTGGTACAGTTGTGAGGATTTTTGTTTGCTTTATATTGAGGTGTAATACATACTGAAAGCTATAGCCTTTGATCTTCATCAGTAAGTACTTCAAATCCTTTTCACTTTTAGCAAGCAAGGTTGTGTGATCTGCATATCGCAGGTTGTTAATGAGTCTTCCTCCAGTTCTGATGCTAGGTTTTTCTTCATGTAGTCCAGCTTCTCAGATTACTTGCTCAGCACACAGATTGAATAAATTTGGTGAAAAGATACAACCCTGATGCACACCTTTCCTGACTTTAAACCACACAGTATCCCCTTGTTCTGTTTGAACAACTGCCTCTTGGTCTGTGTACAAGTTCCTCATGGGCACAATTAAGTCTTCTGGAATCCCCATTCTTCACTATGTTATCCGTAATTGGTTATGATCCGCACAGTCAAATGCCTTTGCATAGTCAATAAAACACAGGTAAATATCCTTCTGGTCTTCTCTGCTTTCAGTCAAGATCATCTGGCATTAGCAATGATATCCCTCGTTCCATGTCCTCTTCTGAATCAGGCTTGAATTTCTGGCAGTTCCCTGTGGATGTACTGCTACAACTGCTTTTGAATGATCTTCAGCAAAATTTTACTTGTGTGTGATATTAAGGATATTATTCGATAATCTCTGCATTCTGTTGGATCATCTTTCATTGGAATGGGCACAAATATGGATCTCTTCCAGGCAGTCAGCCAGGTAACTGTCTTCCAAATTTTTTGACATGGATGAGTGAGTTCTTCTAGCAGTGCATCCATTTGTTGACATCTCAATGGGTATTCTGTCAATTCCTGGAGCCTGTTTTTTGCCAATGCCTCCAATGCAGCTTGGACTTCTTCCTTCAGTACCATTGGCACTTGATCATATGCTACCTCCTGAAATGGTTGATTGTCAACCAGTTCTTTTTGGTACAATGCCTCTTTGTATTCCTTCCATCTTCTTTTGATGCTTCCTGCATCGTTCAATATTTTGCCCATATAATCCTTCCATATTGCAACTTGAGGCTTGAAATTTTTCTTCAGTTCTTTTCAGCTGGACAAATGCCAAATGTGTTCTTCCCTTTTGATTTTCTAACTTCAGGCCTTTGCACAGTTCATTATAATACTTTGCCTTCTCGAGCTGCCCTTTGAAATCTTTTGTTCAGCTCTTTTTCTTCTTCATTTCTTCCATTCGCTTTAGCTACTCTACGTTCAAGAGCAAGTTTCAGAGTCTCTTCTGACATCCATTTTGGTCTTTTTGTTCTCTCCTGTCTTTTTAATGACCTGTTGCTTTCTTCATGTATGATGTCCTTGATGTCATCCCATAACTTCTCTGGTCTTCGATCATTAGTGTTCAGTGCAACAGATCTGTTGTGGAGATGGTCTCTAAATTCAGGTGGGATATATTCAAGATTGTACTTTGGCTCTAGCGGACTTGTTTTAATTTTCTTCAGCTTCAACTTGAACTTGCATATTAGCAAGTGATGGTCTGTTCTAAAATTGGCCCCTGGCTTTGTTCTGACTGATGATATTGAGCTTTTCCATGATCTCTTTCCACAGATGTAGTCGATTTGATTCCTGCATATTCCATCCGGCAAGGTCCACACATATAGTCACCGTTTATGTTGTTGAAAAAAGGTACTTGCAATGAAGAAGTCGTTGGTTTTGCAGAATTCTATCATGAGATCTACAGCATTGTTTCTCTTACCAAGGCCATATTTTCCAACTACTGATCCTTCTTCTTTGTTTCCAACTTTCACATTCCAGTCACCAATAATTATGCATGTAATTATCAATGCATCTTGATTCGTTCCTTCTGGATCACAGTAGTTCAATCTGCAGCCCATCATGGGGATGGCACAGGACCTGGAAGCATTTCGTTCTGTTGTGCATGGGGTTGCAATGAGTCGGGACCAATTTGATGGCAGCTAACAACAGCAACTCACAGGAAAAATGATCCTTTTGGTTGCAGTAAACTGGATTTTTCTGTCCACATCGTAAGGCATCCTCAAAGGCAGAGGTGGTGGGTTGGGGGCTCTGGTCTCCAGCCCCTACCCACCACCCCAGAAATCTAAGGGATCAAGAACTGCCCCATAGGGTTTCCAGGGCTGTAAATCTTTATGGAAAGAGATTGACACATCTTTCTCCTGCAGAGCGGCTGGTGGGTTCAAACCACTGATCTTTTGGTAAACAGCCGAACGCTTAACCACTGCACCACCAGGGCCCCTTTCTGTTACAGCAGTACTAGATAACTAAGAGGGATGGTCTCACGGCTGTGTGGTCACAGTGCCCACCTCTTGAACTAGCTACTTGGAAATGGAGAAGTGTTCACACTGTTGTTAGCTTGTTGTGACCCAAGGGGTCCTTCAGTGGCTGTGTTGAAAAGCAGCTACACCTTTTCCATTTTGATTTTGTGAAGTTTTTTTTTTTTTTCTTTTTACTTCTCAAACCTTGTAATAACATAGGCACTAGGCAGCACCCGCGAAGCGTCAGCTATTTTAGGCGTAGGTGAAGGAAATTCTCTGCACAGCAGTCAGTAAACCTAGAGATGGCTGCACATTGAATTATCTGGGAGCGGGGCGGGGGGGGGGGGGGGGGTCAGGACACGCCCTTCCTGGACTAGGCTAAGGGGCAGAGTCTACTCCCTGTCCCCCTGGGGCTTGACCCTGGGGCTGCCTCCCAAGAAGGCTGCTGAGCTGGCCCTGGAGAGGGATCTTTTGCTCCCAGGCCAGCGAGCTGTGTCATTGCCTTTAGCTAAGTGGGGATCTTGACAGGGAAGCCACCACTCTGAACAACCCTTCAGAGCCCTGGAAGGTGAGGAATGCACATGCCAGCCTGGGCCAGTTGGTGAACATTGAATCAACTGTAGAGAATTAACTAAATGAGGTTGGTGAGTGAAATGTAAATGAGCCCCAGCTCAGCAGGAGGCAGGGAAAAGATCACAGTGGGGGCTCCAGTCAAGTAGGAGGCTGGGAATTCAGTGTGAGAGATAAGCAAATGTATAAAGCTAGGTGAGCAGCTCTGGAAGGAGCGGCTTGGGAGGGAGCAAGGCAGGGACTGGATGTGGAGGAGCTAATACAGGGGACTGTGTGGGAAGAGAGGGGGGCCCTGAGGGTTTTGATAATCTCATGAGTGGTGTGGGAGAGACAAGGGTTCACTAACTGAGGCATTTTAGGTCCAGGGACCCCAAACACTGTTCTTGTGCACCGTCATTTAAGACAGTGCTATTAAGGTTGTTGCTGTTGTTGCTAGTTGCTGTGGAGTAGCTTGCAACTCATGGCGACCCCACATGTGCAGAATAGAACTGCTCCATAACGTTTTCAAGGCTATGACCTTTCAGAAGCAGATCACCAGGCCTTTCTTCTGAGGTGCTTCTGGGTGGGTTCAAACTGCCAACATTTTGACTAGTAGTCGAGTGCTTAATGTTTGCACCACCCGGGGACTCCTTTTGTTAAGGTTGTTGTTGTGTGCTGTCGAGTCGATTTCGACTCATAGTGACCCTATATGATAGAGTAGATCTCCCTAGATTGCCTAGGCTGTAATCTTTACGAGAGCAGAATGCCAGGTCTTTTCTCCCAAGGTTTGAACCACCAACATTTTGGTTAGCAGCTGAGTGCTTAACCGTTGTGCCACCAGGGCTCCTTGCAACCAAGAAAACCCTATGGAGCAGTTCTGCTCTGTAACACAAGAGGTCACCATGAATCAGAATCGACTTGATGGCACGTAACAACAACAGTTTGGTTGCATGGTCCCTAGGTGGCACAGACAGTTTGCAACACCTTGAGTTGGAATCAATTTGACCCCAATGGGTTTGATTGGATTTGGTTTATTTGGTTGCAGGCAATGGAAGTTCACTCAGATGAACCTGAGTAAAAAGACCTGGGAGTGGGGGGGTGGGGGGGGTTGCTAAAGATATTCAGAACACAAAAGGAGAAACTGATGGAAGTCCAAGCACAAGCACCTCACTGCAGCCTGACCTTGAGTAATGGAGCCTGAGGTGCCAGTCTTTCAGTCTCATCTCTTTCCTGTCATCTGCTCCTCTCTCTGAGTATCTGCCCCATTTTCTCACTTGCACTAACTGACTTTCTCTACTCACTCGTAGTTCTTGCATTCCTGTAACTCTGGCCCATTGCAGCCACCATCTAGCTTCTCCATCTGCACCCACTGCGGGGCCAATGCTCCCAGGCCAAATGGCTACACATTTCCAAGAGCAAGATCTGGCTGACTGAGTTCATCTCTTACAGTGAGGCTCAAAGTCCGGGTTTTCCGGCTGCGCTGGGGCCACGTGTTCACCCCAGTGCAACCAGTGGAAGTGGAAGGAGGTGAGTGGGCCATGTTGTATGGAGCATAGGTGTGTAGTGTATGGATGAAAGCACAAGTCACCTTAGAACAGTGATTCTCCAGGAAGGAGGGGAAGCATATCAGAAGTGCACTGTCCTTTCTACCATGTTTCCGGTAAACTCTGCTTCCATGGGAGAGCCCCACACCCTACACCTTGTTGAGGGTCCCTGCTGTACTGGGCCACTGTTGCTGGTGGCAAAGAGCTGTGCCTCTCCAATATGTTGGGCTAGAACACCAGCGGAGAACCTGAGAAGGGTCGTCAGTGGACAGGTAAGGATGAAAAAAACCAGTTGCCATCAAGTCAACTCTGACTTGTGACAAACCTATGTGTGTCACAGTAGAACTGTGCTCCATAGGATTTTCAATGGCTAATTTTTCAGAAGTAGATTGCCAGGGCTTTCATCCAAGGTGATTCTGGGTGGACTCAAACCTCCAATCTTTTGGTCAGGAGCCGAGCATGCATTAATCATTGGCACCACCCGGGGACTCCAGGCAAGAAGGGACATTTCTAAAATAACACAGGATCTCGTGAACCAGGCCAAGTTGTTCTGCCTCTAAAACGCAATAAAACCAAAAACAAGCCCACCGCCATTGAGTTGATTCCAACTCATAACGACCCTATAGGACAGAGTAGAACTGCCCCATAGGGTTTCCAAGGCTGTAAATCTTTACAGAAACAGACTGTCATGTCGTTCTCACTCAAGGCAGCTGGTGAGTTTGAACTGCTGACCTTTTGGTTAGCAGCCAAGTGTTTTAACCACTGCTCCACCAGGGATTCTTCTCAAACACAAGGTTGTTGTTGTTGTTGTTGATAGGTGCCATTGAATTGGTTCCAACTCATAGTTACCCTTTGTACAACAGAACGAAACACTGCCTGGTCCTGCACCATCCTCACAATCATTGTTATGCTTGAGCCCATTGTTGCAGCCACTCTGTCAATCCACCTAATTGACCATCTTCCTCTCTTTCACTGACCCTCTACTTTACCAAGCATGATGTCCTTCTCCAGGGACTAATGCCTCCTGATAATATATCCAAAGTGCATGAGATGAAGTCTTGCCATCCTCCCTTCTAAGGAGCATTCTGGCTATACTTCTTCCAAGACAGATTTGTTTATTCTTCTGGCAGCCTAGGGTGTATTCAATATTCTTCGCCAACACCATAATTCAAAGATGTCAATTCTTCTTCAGTCTTTCTTATTCATTACCCAGCTTTCACATGCCTATGAGATGATTGAAAATACCATGGCTTAAGTCAGGCATACCTTAGTCCTTAAGGTGACTGTCTTAGTCATCTAGTGCTGCTATAACAGAAATACCATAAGTGTATGGCTTAACAAAGAGAAATTTATTTTCTCACAGTCTAGTAGGCTAGAAGTCCAAACTCAGGGCGTCAGCTCCAGGGAAAGGCTCTTCCTCTCTGTCAGCTCCGGAGGAAGGTCCTTGTCATCAATCTTCCCCTGGTCTAGGAGCTTCTCTGCATAGGAACCCCAGGTCCAAAGGACACGATCGGCTCCTGGCGCTGCGTTCCCTTTCATCTCTTATAAGATAAGAGATGGTGCAGGCCACACCCCAGGGAAACTCCCTTTACATTGGATCCAGGATGTGACCTGAGCAAAGGTGTTACATCCCACCCTAATCCTCTTTAACCACAGGCAGAGATTATGACTTATAACACATAGGAAAATCACAAAAAGGAGGACAACCACACAATACTGGGAATCGTGGCCTAACCAAGTTGATGCATATTTTTGGGGGACACAAGTCAATCCATGACAGTGACATCTTTGCTTTTTAACACTTTAAAGAGATCTTTTACAGCAGATTTGCCCAGTGCAATATGGCATTTGATTTCTTGACTGCTGTTTCCATGGGCATTGATTGTGGATCCAAGTAAATAAATAGTTTACAACTTCAGTATTTTCTCCATTTATCATGATGTTGCTTATTGGTCCATTTGTGAGGATTTTGGTTTTCTTTATGTTGAGGTGCAACCCATACGGAAGGCTGTAAGCTTTGATCTTCATCGTTAAGTGTTTCACGTCCTCTTCACTTTCATCAAGCAAAGTTGTGTTATCTGCATATTGCAGGTTGTTAATGAGTCTTTCTCCAATCTTGATGCTGCGTTGTTCTTCATAAAGTCCAGCTTCTTGGATTATTTGCTCGGCATACAGATTGAATAAGTATGGTGAAAGGATACAACCCTGACGCACACCTTTCCTGACTTTAAACCATGCAGTATCCCCTTGTTCTGTTTGAACAGCTGCCTCTTGATCTATGTATGGGTTCCTCATGAGCACAATTAAGTGTTCTAGAATTCCCATTCTTCAAAATGTTATCCGTAATTTGTTATGATCCACACAGTCAAATGCCTTTGCATAGTCAATAAAAAAACAGGTAAACATCCTTCTGGTATTCTCTGCTTTCAGGCAAGATCCATCTGACATCAGCAATGATATCCCTTGTTCCACATCCTCTTCTGAATCAAGCTTGAACTTCTGGCAGCAATGTACTGCTTCAACCGCTTTTGAATGACCTTCAGCAAAATTCTACTTACATGTGATATTAATGATATTGTTTGATAATTTCCACATTCTGTTGGATTACCTTTCTTTGGAATGAGCACAAATATGGATCTCTTCCAGTTGGTTGGCCAGGTAGCTGTCTTTCAAATTTCTTCGCATAGATAAGTGAGCACCTCCAGCACTGCTTTCATTTGTTGAAACATCTCAATTGGTATTCTGTCAATTCCTGGAGCCTTGTTTTTCACCAATGACTTCAGTGCAGCTTGGACTTCTTCCTTCAGTACCATCGGTTCTTGACCATATGTTACCTCCTGAAATGTATGATCGTTGACCAATTCTTTTTGGTACAGTGACTCTGTATATTCTTTCCATCTTCTTTTGATGCTTCCTGTGCCATTCAATATTTTACCCGTAGAATCCTTCAATGTTGCATCTCGAGGCTTGAATTTTTTCTTCAGTTCTTTCAGCTTGAGAAATGCTGAGCATACTCCTCCCCTTTTTGGTTTTCTAACTCCAGGTCTTTGCACGTGTCATTATAATACTTTACTTTGTCTTCTCGAGTCACCCTTTGAAATCTTCTTTTCAGCTCTTTTACTTCATCATTTCTTCCGTTTGCTTTAACTACTCTATGTTCAAGAGCAAGTTTCAGAGTCTTTTCTGACATCCATTTTGGTCTTTTCTTTCTTTCCTGTCTTTTAATGACCTCTTACTTTCTTCCTGTATGATGTCCTTCATGTCATTCCACATCTTGTCTGATCTTTGTCATTAGCGTTCAATGCGGCAAATCTATTCTTGAGATAAGTCTCTAAATTCAGGTAGGATATACTCAAGGTTGTATTTTGGCTCTCGTGGACTTGCTCTAATTTTCTTCAGCTTCAACTTGAAAGTACTTGCATATGCGCAACTGATGGTCCGTTCTGCAGTAGGCCCCTGGCCTTGTTCTGACTGTTGATATTCAGCTTCCCCATCATCTCTTTCCACAGAATTAGTAGATTCAATCCCTGTGTATTTCATCTGGCAAGGTCCATATGTATAGTAACCATTCAGTTGTTGAAAAAAAAATATTTGCAGTGAAGAAGTCGTTGATCTTGCAAAATTCTATCATGCGATCTCTGGCATCATTTCTATCACCAAGGCCTTATTTTCCAACTGCTGATTTTTCTTCTTTCCCAACTTTAACATTCCAATCACTGGTAATTATCAATGCATTTGATTGTATGTTTGACAAATTTCAGACTGCCAAAGTTGGTAAAAATCTTCAGTTTCTTCATGTTTGGCATTAGTGGTTGGTGTGTAAATTTGAATAACAGTCATATTAACTGGTCTTCTTTCTAGGCATATGAGTATTATCCTATCACTGACAGCGTTGTATTTCAGGATTGATCTTGAAATGTCCTTTTTGATGATAAATGTGATGTCATTTGTCTTCAGTTTATTATTCCTGGCATATGATTGTCCAATTAAAAATGGTCAATACCAGTCTATTTCACCTCACTAATGCCTAGAATATCGATCTTTATGGGTTCCATTTCGTTTTTGACAACTTCCAGTTTTCCTAGATTCATACTTTATACCTTCCACGTTCTGATTATTAACGGATGTTTGCATCTGTTTCTTCTTATTTTGAGTTGTGCCACATCAGCAAATTAAGGTCTCGAAAGTTTTACTCCATCCAAGTCATTAAATTTGACTCTACCTTGAGGAGGCAGCTCTTCCTCAGAGGTATTTTGAGTGCCTGCCAACCTGAGGGGCTCATCTTCCAGCGCTATATCAGACAATGTTCTACTGCTATTCATAAGGTTTTCACTGGCCAATTTTTTTCAGAAGTAGACGGCAATAATGGTGTTTTTTTTCCAGCTGGCAGGAAAAAAAAAATAGGCTAAGACATAGAAATACCTCTAGTTAAGCTTGCTCCCATATGTTTTTCTTAAGCCTTGACTGCCTCCTACTGTTTGCCTGCTGTCACTCACTAGCGGATGATGAATGAATGCACAATTAGCAAAACTAGCAGACAAATACTATTAAATAGCCAATAACTCATGCCTAGATTTGATGTCTTGTTTGTGCATGAGTCAGCCCATGTGTTAATGGCTTTAATTTGATATGGCTTACACATACGCAGTCACATCTAACTGAAAACATTGCTTCCGGTTCCCAGGGATGTGGTAGGGAGGGCAGGTCTTGTGGAATAAAGGCTATGGAATTGGTTTGACTTTCTGGATTTGATTCATTGCTTCCCAACTTGCTGAGTGACATCGGACAAGTAACCTTTCTGAGTCTCAAGTTGCTCATCTACACAATTGCAATAAATAGCAGTAATAATAGTTCCTGGAGTGTTTTTGTGAGGCTTGAGTGAGCTACTCCATGTGAAACACTTAGCACAGTGCTTAAAGCATAACAAGAATAGCAGTGACTTACATCAGTGTTTTAACAACTCTCAATTGAATTAAATGACAGTCATTTTGCTTCTTCAAAGAGGATAAAGACTTTCAGGTACTTGATCACCTAAACAAGTCTGAGAACTCTGTTGACTTAGATTTTAGTCTATCACCCTTTAAACCCATTGTCATCAAGTTGATTCCGACTCATAGCAAGCCTATAGTCTATAGGGCTCCCAAAACATCACTGCAAGATGCTTATCAGTATTTAAAATTATTACTCCTTTATTAGTTTCCTAGGGCTAGTGTAACACAAGTACCACTAATAGAGTGGTTAATTGGAACAAAGAGGAGTGGCACAATGGTTAAGTGCTTGGTTGCTAACGGAAAGGTTGGCATTTCGAACCCACCAGCCGCTTCCAGGGAGAAAAGAAAGACCTGGAGATCTGCTTCCATAAAGGCACAGCTTAGGAGACCCTATGGGCAGTTCTACTTTGTCCTATACAGTCGCTATAAGTCAGAATCGACTCAAAGGCACACTACAACAACAACATAGGAATGAAAATTCTTTGTCCCACAGTTCTGGAGTCCAGAAGGCCTAAATCAGGATGTCAGTCATGTTGATTCCCTCTGAGGCTCTGAGGGAAAATCTGTTCCATGCCTCTCTCCTAGCTTCTGGTGATGGTCTTGGCGTTTCTTGGCTTGTAGCTCCAATTTCTGCCTCCTCCTTCTTCCCATAATCATCCTCCTTCTCTGTCTCTTCTCCTTTTTTATAAGGACACCACTCAGATTGGATTAGAACCTACCCTACTCCGGTATGACCTCATGTTAACTTAACTGATAACATCTTCAATGACCTTATTTCCAAACAATGTCACATTCACAGGTAACTGAATACCTGTTAGAAGACTTCAACATATCTTTTTGGAGAACACAGTTCAATCCATAACACTACCTGAATTTGGATAATAATGTTTTGGAATTTGAGCCTTTTACATCTAAAGAACATCCTTTATTTGGAGGACTCATAAACATTTTGAGACTTGTTGTTGTTTTGTTAGGTGCCACGGAGTTGATTTGACTCACAGCAACCCCGTGGGACAGAGTAGAAGTGCCCCATGGGGTTTTCTTGAATGTAATCTTTAAGGAAGCAGATTGCCAGGTCTTTCTTCTGTGAACCACCAACCTTTCAGTTAGCAGCCAAGCTCTTAAGTGTTGTACCACCAGAGCTCTCTGAGACTTCTTAAGATTCTTTAGATGTAAGTACAGATTAAATCTTCTACTAGCCAGGGAAGTCTCTGAAATCCAGAGGGCAGCCATGCAGCTTCAGTAAAGGTGGGGAAGGCTAGAGGAAGCTGGGGTGGAGGGGCAATCTTGTCAGTGGATCTCAGCCTACAAACCAGGGATCCAAGGAAAAATTGGCAAGGTCGGGCCAAGCCGGGGCCCCAGCCTGTGAGGATTTGGGCATTAGGCCAGTGCCCTGGAATTGGAAGAATTTCAGATCTCAAACTGGTCACATGGGAGCAGGGCTGCAGTGGCCACAGGGTAACATGGTGTCCTGTCCCAGAATGAGGTGCTGGAGCTCCTCAACTCAGCCTGAGGTCATGGCGAGCCTCAGAGACTGGACTCAGGCTGGGCTGCCAACAAGGACCAAGTGACCACAGTAACTGGTACCAGGCTCCCCTGAGAGACCCAATCCCTTTTCTGCATTCTTGTTGTTGTTAATAGTTGCTGTCAAATCGATTCTGACTCGTGGTGTCCCCGTGTGTGCAGAGTAGAACTGCTCCATAGCATTTTCAAGGCTGTGGCCTTCAGAAGCAGATCACCAGGCCTGTCTTCCAAGATGCCTCTGGGTGAGTTCGAACTGCCAACCTTTTGGTTTGTAGTCCAGCACTTAACTATTTGTGCCACTCAGGGACTCCTTCCACAGTCTTAGGAGACAGAAAATCTGTGGGGTGTTCTTTGTTCCATATACCAGGAGTAGGGACTTGATGCTTGTTTCAGTGCTGTGGTCTAGTGGTTTCTGCATTACCTTCTGCCTTCCCTGGAGGAGAGGAAATGGAGTGCCAAAGTATAGATAGAGTGCCTACAATACGTTAGGGGTCTACCATCTTTCCCTCAGGCAATGCTCCATGAAAGTTTGTACGGGAGGATGGCCAGTCACCATTTTACAGATGAGAGACTGAGTACCAGGCTTGAACGCAATTCTGCTGCCTCGAAACCCATTCCTTTGGCACTGCACAGTACCCTCTTTCTGGAGAGGTCTGAGTTGTTGATCCTGTGGCAAGTGGCCGGAGAGGCAGGGCAGGCAGCGCAAGCCCAGACTTTGGTACACTGGCCCTAAGTTCTTCTGCCCAGCTGGGTTGATGGAGTGATGAACCGAGGGGACTTTGACTGCCCCAATGTGTCCAGAGGACATGGGACACTGAAAAGGAGTGACCGTGGTGGGAGATGTCTGCCGGGCTGTCCCAAGGCTTGCCCTCTCTTCCTTCATCCCCCTCCTCCCCATCACTCCTGCACAGGATCTGGGTTCCAGTTGACGATAGGCAGTGGCAGCAGTGAATTGAACAACCTGAGATAGCAGGCAGCTTTGTCCAACCACAGATGTCCAACCGGCACCCATGATATCCCTTGCTGCTTTCTGCAGGTCAGCAAGCCAGCCGGGACTGAACCAAACAGCTTTACAAGAAGGTGAGAGAAGGGAATGGAGGGAAAGATTTTGGCAGCCTCCATGGTCTCCCATTCATACTAGGCAAGTTCCTAGATATCCAAGGGGAAAGAGAAGTTTGGCAAGTTGAAAATTTGCTGCAAGTGTTCTGTCTGGCGAGGCTCCCAATTCAAGGAAGTGTATGGTGAATTCTTTTGTAGCGTGAATGCATTTATTCCACCCTCTAATTTATCCGCTTTGTAATGCTGAGATTTTGTCAGTGTAGTTCCTGCTGCACCAGGCGGACTCTCTGTTCTCCATTCCAAATACCATCCTGAACTAATGGGGAGCAGACACAAGCTCCTGCATAAACTGGCAGAGCTAAAGGGAAATGAGGCACCTCTGCCAGCCCCACTCAGAACCTGGAGAGAGTTGAGGAGGGGCACAGCCACATGTTCCCAAAACATGGTACCAAAAACCAGTTGCCATTGAGTTGATTCCAACTCATGGTGACCCCATGTTTGTCAGAGTAGAATTGTGCTCTGTAGGGTTTGCAATGGCTGATTTTTTGGAAGTAGATCTCCAGGCCTTTCTTCCACAGCACCTCTAGTGGGACTCAAACCTTCAACCTTTCAGTTAGCAGCCTACCACATTGACTGTTTGCATCGCCCGGGGACTCCACAACAAGGTTCAGGAGCCGGGTATGAAAATTTTCCCGCCAGCAACCATGACAACTATCATTTTTAAGTGCTTTCTAGGCCAGGCTGTGGTAAGCTCCTTACAAACATGCTCTTGAACCCCCCTCCCCCCCCCCCCCCCGCCAATAAACCTGTAACTCAGGTGTTTTACAGAAGAAGAAACAGGGATTGAGGCAGACAGGAGGAGGGAGGTATCAGACCTGTGCAAGGTCACAGCAGATCAGTAGTGAAGCTGGGATCTGGACCTGGATCACCCTGCCTGAGTTTGTGGCTCTTTACCCGATGTCTTCCGCCATATAGGTGCTGGGTGGGCATGGGATATGGGGGTGGGAGGAGCCGACAGTGAAGTAGAATGATTCTGAAACCCCTCTTGTCCAGTGTGGGCCGAGGACTCAGGAATACCTTGCCTCTGCTCCTCTTTTATCCTCCTCCTTCTTGCCTCATTTCCCCTTCTCTAGCCTTCTTTCTGCCCCACCTCACCTCCTTATGCTTATTAAAACCAAACCGAACCCATTGCCTTTGAATCGATTCTGACTCATAGCGATCCTATAGGACATAGTAGAACTGCCCCATAGGGTTTCCAAGGAGCGGCTGGGGGATTCAAACTGCCGACCTTTTGGTTAGTAGCCATTGTTCTTAACCAGTGTGTCACCAGGGCTCCCTTATGCTTATTGGTGGCCTTAAAAGCATTTTTGGACCTGTTTGGACCTCATAGACAAAGAACTGTTTCCAGACTTCCCTTTTCAACTGATGCTAGCCAGTGACTTACAGACTCGGAGCCCCATTCCCCTGCCCAAAGCCTCCTTCCGCAGAGATAGAAAATGTAGAGAAGAGAAGTAATTTTGTTGTTGTTGTTAATTGCCGTTGAGTTGGCCCCCAACTCATGGCAAACCCACTCACAACACAACAAAATGTTGGCTGGTCCTGTGCCATCCCAATGATTGGTTGGACCACTGTGCTCCATAGGGTTTTCAGTGGCTGATCTTTTGGAAGTAGATCACTGGGCCTTTCTTCCTAGTCCATCTTAGTCTGGAAGCTCTGATGAAACCCCATTCAGCCTCTTAACAACATGCAAGCCTCCACTGAGAGATGGGTGGTGACTGTGCATGAGATGCATTGGCTAGACATCGAACCCTGATCTCCTGCATGGAAGGTGAGAATCCTACCACTGAACCACCAATGCCCCCTATTAGGTAATTTTAGAGTTCAGATATGTGGAGCAGGAGAGTGTTTTGTAGAAGTGCCATGTTTTTGAGTCAGGCAGTTTGGAACTTAGTCTTGTCTCTTCCTTGGTAGGCTGTGTGATCTTGAGAAGTCATTTTCTCTAATTTGGGCCTCAATTTCGTCATCTGTAAAACGAGGCCCCTGGTCAAGGTAATAAATAAAGTTCCTTCCAACAGTACTCATCCATACATTTCATATATATGTGTTTGAGCAGATAGATAGACTAGTCCGCCTGGGAAACTAGAATATATCTCAGGCACAGTCCTCATGCATCAGCCTGTCATCTGCCAGGGGACCCAAAGGTCCAAGAGAAATGGGTTCCATTTTCTCTCTTGGCACAGAGCTCTGGCCAGCATTGGGTCACCTTGCCTGATTTCCATCTTCTGCTGGTGGATGTGCCTGGCTGAAACTCTCAAAGCCAGAGGATTCCCCAGCCTCAGGAATCCCGCAGGCTCTGCATTCTCTAACTTTCCTGTCTGCTGGGTCAGTTGCTACGGTCTTCAGGGCCCCTCCACCAAAGAGTCTCTGGGTTGGAGGTGGAACTGTGAAGACAGGCTCCAGTTCCTGTGCCAGGTGCTTGGAGCTGGAGCCATGGGACCAAAGGGCCACATTCATGCAGTCTATCTTACAGCCTCGTGGTTAGGACCACTGGTCCCTGGTCAGCTGGGGACTGGAAAAACAAACACAATCCTTTTAGGAACTCATCAGTGCTCTGTGTGTTAGGAGGAGGGAGATTTTCCTGTGGCTTCACTGTTGTGGTTAGCCACTGTTGAGTTTGTCCCTGACTCATTGCAAGCCCCTGTGTCACAGAGTAGAACTGCTCCATAGGGTTTTCTTGGCTGTAATCTTTACAGAAGCAGATCACTAGGCCTTTTCTTCCAAGGTGCCACTGGGTGGATTTGAACCATTAACCTTTCAGTTACCAGCCAAGTGCAAAGTATTTGGGCTACCCAGGGACCTTGTGGCCTCACTACCAAAACCCATTGTCGTCGAGTCTATTCCTACTCATAGCGACCCTATAGGACATGGTAGAACTGCCCTATAGGGTTTCCAAGGCTGTAGTCTTTATGAAAGCAGACTGCCACATCTTTCTCCCGCAGAACAGCTGGTGGTTCAAACCTCAGACCTTTCTTTCAGCAGCCAAGCACTTAACCACTGCACCACCAGGGCTCCTCACCAAGCTATAGTGCTTCAATAATGCAAGCTCTAGCAGTTAACAGTTCCATTACCATTTTGCTGCGTGACATTGGGCAAGTTCCTGCGCCACCCAGCCTCAGTTTCCCCACCTGTGAGATGAGAGTTGGAAGAGCACTCAGAAGTGAGGGGAGGGAATGGAAGCCTGTGGTTGCCCAGCATTAGGGAGCTGCTCCATCAGCCAAGAACGAGGCACAGAGTGACTTCTGAACCGATGAGGGGTGCGGCCCAGAGGATGTTTCCAGACCCATCGGCAGCTATGGGCAGGCACCACACAACATCCCTTGCCTTTGACAACCACCTAACACCAACTCCACTTTGTTCACCATTTTCATCATGGCTCTTGGGTGGTGGGAGGCTGGGAGGAGCTGCTTCAGGCGAGGTGGGGACCGAGACATTTGAGAATGTGCTTCTCTCCCTCTCTCTCCAGTGAAAGTTCCCTGTAATTAGCTTGGTTTGAGCCATTTATCTTGCAGACTCTCCTTTTTGTCAGAGATATATGCCAGGCCATCAGGACTGATCACGCTGCAGCAATAATTCCCCAACTAAACTCCAAAACCCATTTTGCAGAAGGGTCTTTAAGATAATTAAAAGCAGCTCCATCATCTTCCCTGCTTAAATCCTGGAGCATTTCTCCCAGTGAACCAGTGCCAGGCCCTCTGCTTGGAGTTCTGTACTTGCACCCCTCCTCCACTCCTCCATCCTGGTCCTGTCCCCTGCCCCCTCTCCGGGAAACCTCCTTCCCCATCCAGCTCCTCTTGCTCGAAGCTACTTGAGCACCAAAGTCTGCACCCCTGATTTGACATTCCTTGTACATTATCCCTAACTGTACTGTACCTCCTGTAGAAATACCACAAATAACAGTGATTAATATTTTAATGTTCTCATCGATACTATTTTATCATTCAGAGATAGTAGGTACCATGGTAGAACCTCTACTTGCATTATTTTTTTTAATCTTCACATCAACATAACTAAACCAAACCAGTTACCTTCGAGTAAATTCCGATTCATGTGTGGCCCCATGTGTGTCAGAGTAGAACTGTGCTCCATAGGGTTTTCCATGGCTGATTTTTCAAAAATAGATCACCAGGCCTTTCTTCTGAGGCACCTCTGGGTGGACTTTTGGTTAGCAGCCGAGTACTTAACCATTTGCGCCACCCAGGGACTCCAACAAGATAGACGTTATTGCACCCATTTTACAGATAAGGCTCAGAGAAGTTAAGCAACTTGCCCTCGGTCTAGTGCAGGTCTGGACTCCATCTCGCATCTCTCTAACTTCATGCTCTCAACCTCCATCCTCCTCTCCCTCCCAGGGTCCTTGTATTTCACAGCACAGTGAGCATGGGATATGGCTGAGTAAAGAAATAATGAATTCACAAATAGCATTAGCTAGTATTCATTGAGGGCTTACTTTATACAGGCACTAGTATGTTGTTGTGGTACTGCCGTTAGGTGCTGTCAAGTCAATTTCAACTCATAGGAACTCCATGTGACAGAGTAAAAGTAACCCCATAGGATTTTCTAGGCTATAGTCTTTATGTAAGCAGATCGCCATGTCTTTCTCCCTAAGAGCAGCTGGGTAGGTTTGAACCACCAACCTTTTGGTTAGCAGCTGAGTGCTTAACCATTGCACCACCAGGGCTCCTTAAGCATTGCTATACATGTTTTGTATGTATTAATTCACCAAATGCTCTCATAAACTTTATGAATTAGGAGCACAGTCCTCTAACTGTTAAAGACTAGACATCTAGCACCAGGATAAAACTTACGATCAGATAACCCTCAGGGTCCCTGGAAACTTGTGAAACTGAAAGCAGGGTCTAGGGGATAGTGTGTGTGATGGGGGTGCCTGGAGATCCCAGGACAGCCTTGAAGCTTGATGCTTTATATGGGGACTCTAGAGGGACTCAGGGTGACCATGGTGCCTTTACTAAGACCCGTCTGGCTCAGAACACTGGTTTTCAGTGTGGAAAAGAGCAATATGGTTCCAGGTGTCTACAGCTGCCCCTTCCACATCGCAGTCCGCTCATCACCTGCCTTGGGTAGCTGGCCCTAGGAAGGAATCTGATCCTTTGAAAATCATAGGCCAGGGGGACATCTTTCCAAAACCACCTGGATCCAAATCTACGGTGTGTTGGTAGCCCTGGAAGGACGCCAGCATTTCATGGGGGCCCAGGGTCCTGGCTGAAAGTCTGAAATGTGCCGTTCCTCCCTCTTCTACCTCCTGTACTCACGTTGCCTTGGAGCCCAGGTGGCCAACACCCAGCCCCAGCCCTGCTCAGGAATTCTGGTGCAGCTGGTGGTGATCATCCCCGCCTTCACCCCAGCATCCACATCATCATCACATCATCGTCATCATCACAGAGCAGCAGGGACAGACTGTCCGTCAGGCCCTGTATTAGTTTTCTGTGGCTGCTGTAATGAATTACCATAAAACAACAGAAACGTACTCTCTCACAGTTCTGGAGGCCAGAAGTCTAAAGGCACGGTGTTGGCAGGGCTGCACTTGCTCTGGAGGCTCTAGGGGAGAATCTTTTCCTTGCCTTTTCAGATTCTGGTGGCTGCAGGTGTTCCTTGGCTTGTGGCCACATCACTCCAATCTCTGCTTCCCTCTTCACCTTGCCTTCGACTCTGTGTATGTGTCTCTCTCAAAACTCCCTCTGCCTCTCTCTCAGAAAGACCCGTGTGATTGTGCTTGGGGCCCACCTAGATAATTCAGGATAGGCTTCTCTCAAGACCTTAACTTAATTCACAGGTTCCAGGGATTTGACCTGGATATCTTTTGGGGGACCATTTTTCAGCTTACCACAGCCTCCTTCCAGACCCATTCTCTGCCCCTAGCCTGTTGGCAACCAGGACCCCCAGGCTAACTCAGAACCAGTGTCCGAAGACTCTTTAGAAAACTCAGGAAGACCAAAGTACCCTCCACAGCATGGCTTGTGCTATGTAATAAGCATGTTCCAGAATGTTTTCCTATGATGCCGGCTTCTCTAAAACAAGTTCTTACTTCTAATTTAGGTTCTGTAAATACTGTACCTTAATCTTCTGAAAATAGAAAACCATTCTCTCAATAGCTCCCATGGTCAGGAAAGATCTATTCTCTTCCTTCTAAGAAATCATTAATGGGCAGTGGTTTCTAATAATTTTCACTTTTTTTGTTTGTGTTCTCACAACCCATAGTTCTCCTCCAGGCTGATAGTTGATAATCCATAAACAAGCTAAAATGAACCTGGAGAGTTATTTAAAAGAACCTGTGGGAAATCTCATTTTTTTTTTTTTTTTTAAAGTAAGGAATTATTCTTTAGTATAAAAAAGCTGGAGCCCTGGTGGCACCGTGGTTAAGAGCTTGGCTGCTAACCAAAAGGCTGGCAGTTTGAATCCACCATCCACTCCTTGGCAACTGTATGGGGCAGTTCTACTCTGTCCTATAGGGTTGCTAGGCCTAAATGATATACGTGCTTTGTGTAGCTAAGTGCATACTTAGCACTAATCAAGAAACACTTCCCTAGCTGTTGGGGACCCAAAGAAAAATAAAACAAAGTTCCTACCTTTAAAGGGTTTGCAGTCTAATTGGGCAGATAAATTACTTATATAAATGTATATATATATATATATATTTTAAGATGGAAAATACCAGATGAAGACTTACATAAAGTGCTTTGAGAGATTACAGTAGGAAAAGATTACAACTGACCAGGGTAATTAGCAAAAGATTTATGGGAGGGTCACATTTGAGAAAGGCTCCAAAGGATAAACAAGGTTTGGCCAAACAGAGTTGGAGGGAAGGACATTCCAGGGAAAGGAAACCGCATCAGCAAGGTCAAGGGGGTGGGAAGCATGGAAAAGCATGTAGTTCAGCTTGACTTAAGCAAAGTCCCAAAACAAAAAACCTGTTGCCACTGAGTTGATTCCGACTTGTGGCAACCTGCTGTGTTACAGCAGAACTGCTCCATAGGGTTTTCTTGGCTGTAATCTTAACGGAAGCAGATTGCCAGACTTTTCTTCTGCAGCTGCTGGGTGGGTTCAAACTGCCAACTTTTAGGTTAGTGTGTAAGTGCAATCCATTTGCACTACCCTGGAACCTTTCACAGGAAAGCAAAATAAAATTGGGAAGATGTGTTGGGAAGGAATGAAGGAAGCTCACATTTATTCAGCACTTTGTGTATGTGTGTGTGGGCCAGGCTTTGTGGTCTCGTATCTAAATCACTGGATTGTAAGGCCCTGGAGGTCAGGGATTATATTCTTTTTAATATATTCCTCACAATGCTTAGTATAATAATAATTTCACTTTTGTTTGTTTGTTTTCTCCCAACCCACAATTCTCTAGGCTGATAGTTGATCAACTGTAAACAAGCTAAAATGAACCTGAAGCAGTGCCTGATGCAGAGGGGATGCTGTAATCAATGCTTGATGAATTATGTTTATTTTATTCAAAAGGCACTGGGCAATCATGGAAGATTTCTGGGAAAAGGGGGTTCATGATGAGAGCCTTTGCATTTAAAAGGTTCATTCAGAAGTAGGATAGATTAGAGAAGGGGACACTGGGGCCTGGGAGACCAGTTATGGGGCTGTTCAGTAGGCTCCTCGTGGAAAGGAGAGGGGCCCATTAATGCCTTGGAGGAGGAGGAAAGACAAATACAGAAGAACGTAGGGAAGCTCATGGTGAGTGATGGGCTTTCTTACAGCAAGGTACACTTGAAAAGAGTCAACATCTTTTTGTACACGGTTCTCCACTTGGTGCAGCTGTTGAGTCTCACTTCTTGGATTATTGATCTTGTCACCGGACATTTGCACAAACTGTTTCCTTTGAAGTATGTGGCAGTTCCTCCTAACCCTTCAAGGAAATGGATCCATTTAATATCATCCCTGATGCCCTTGACATCTGGCAGGCAGAGGTGAGGACAGAGCCCCAGCCACTTATACGGTGCCTACAAAAGCAGCTGTCTTTGGATGGAGTTAAGGCAGCCACAGCAGACCATATCAAGAGTTCTAGCCATGCTGGCTCATAACCTCCAGATGTGTCTATTCTTAGGGTGCAGGAAAGGACGACACAGGCCTGTGGGCATTCTTGTCACCTGATTACCTGTGAATACTTTGCATGCATTTATCTGCCCACAGTCCTGAGCCAGACAGCTCAGAAAAACCATGGCTCCCTCTCCCAGCTTGCTTCAAATTTAAGCAGCTTGATGTCATTGAAAAATAAAAATACTTCAGGGTCAGACTGGCCTGGGTTTGAAGGCTAACTCTGCCACGTATGGTCTGTGCAACCTTGGGCAGGTCACTTCAACTCTCTGAGTGTCCTGGACCCCATTTATGTGCCACCCCATATCCACTTGGCCCCACATGCTCTTTTGTTCTTGGTCACTTGCTTTGCTTCCCCACTGGAGGCCTCCTGCCAAGCACTCAGCCTGTTCCTGCCACCATCACCATCTCCCCATTCCCAAATTCCACAGTTGACTGAGACTTCCTTGGGTGTGAGGGCTGAGCTTGGTCAGGGCCTCCATTTTACCTGCCATGAAGGGATCCACAGAGCTTCGTGTCCAGGTCCAACTCAGCTGGCCCCATGGAGGCTCTGACTTTGCCACTGGCTGCCCAGAGAGGGTGCACAGCATAACTGGGGAATGTTAAGAATGAACACCCTATGGGGCAGATTTTGAGCAACAAGAGACAAGAGATGGGAAGAAGCAGTCAATGAATTGCTTGTCCACCCTGCTTGAAATGGACTGTTGGAGATGTAGAGGTTCTATATGACTTTTCTGTGTTGGAGCAGCCAGCTGTGTTTTCTTGAGGTGTTGTAGTTGGCTCAGTTCTGCATCACCTTGCCTACCCTACCCTACTTCACTTCCCTTTTCCTTCATTCATGCTTCATTCACTGAGAATGTGCTTGTGCTCTCCTCTCCCCATGAAGTGTCAGCAAATAAGCTTCGACTCAGGCTCTGTTTCCTAGAGAGCTCAGACCCAGTCACTGAGCTTTAGTTTTGTTCTTTATAAAATACAGCAAATACCATCTACCTCACAGGACTGTTGGGAGGAGTAAGTGAGATTATGTGTATAAACCACCTAGCCTAGAGTGGCACATTGTAGGTGCTCAATATGTATTAATAATAACATCAACAATTGCAACGTGATGGTAATAGTTACCGTTTATTGGGTACCTAATATAGACTGAGCACTTCATCATTTTATTCCTATCTTTGTCAGCAGGAGAACTGCTTAAGGATGGAGAATAAGGCAAAGTGTACATTTTATGGTAAATACGAAGAGGAATCTACATATGGCTTATTTGGGAATCTTAATAATTAAGAAGGAAGGAACTGATGTTTCAGATGCGTCATATAGATATAATTTGGTAGATCAGACTGATGGTAGTGATTCCCATGAATTCAGTTCATCATAGAAAAAGGAGAGGTCTTTTCTCCTTTCGATGCCATAATAAACAGACTAGCAGGAGGTAGGAATCACAAAAAGTTCCGTGGTAAAGAATTTAACTTAAAGATAAATTATATTTTATAAATTGCAAAGTGAGGAATAGGCACAACAGTTTCACCATTAAGCCATTTTGGTTAAAACGTATGTGAAAGCAGAATGAATTTTGAGAAATAATCACAGCAATAATAGCTAGTATTTGTTGAAAACTTCTTACTGGCCAGATGCTGTGTTAACCCTCTTACACACTTTACCTCATTTCATCCTTCTAAAACCTGAAGTGAGCAAATAGTCTCGGCTCCCCACATGTTCAAATAAAGAATCTCAGACATCTGTGAGAATTGGCAGAAATTGGGAAAGAGGGTACTTTTGATCAGAAAGGTAGTAAGCTGGAAGTGCTCCTGATAAGGCAGAGCAAGTAGAATGTGGTTGGAAAAGGGCTTTTGACAGTCCCTAGTTTCTCTGGGCAGAAATGCTTGACAGTTGCCTTAAACCCTAGGTTTTCACATTATTCACCCCAGAGCCCAGGAGAGAGAGACTGCTCCCAGGGAAAGGAGGTATTAGGGTGATGAACCAGAGCTCCTACTCCTGATTTCAGGAGAGAAATATGTGTCCAGGCATTTAGCATCATGAGATTTCATGTAAAGTTTTATTTGGACCCAGTGTTCCACAGCTTTAAAAGTTTGAAATGGTGGTGCAGGTCACTCTGGTACAGCATGGCATGCTAGTCCTTTGATAAGTATAAATGTAAGCTAACCTGGGGAATTCAGTAGCTCCTGCTCCAGGTAACAGTTGCACTGCATGTGCCAAGGGTAAGATGAAACTGTGCAAAGGGCTAGATCTGCTTTGGGCAGAGGTTGCTGGTGGCCCACCCCAGGATCTGTTCTGGTTCCCCTTAGATCCCCCTGGGTTTTGTCTGGGCACATGATCTTTTGCATAAAGATCACATTTCTCAGCCCCCTTCCGTAGACCAAAAAAAATAAAATAAAAACCCAAGCCTATTGTCATTGAGTCAGTTCCGACTCATATCGACTTTCCCTTATTCAGAGTAGAACTGCTCCATAGGGTTTCCAAGTAGTGCCTGGTGGATTCAAACTGCCAACATTTGGTTAGCAGCCACAGCTCTCCATAGCTCTTAACTACTGTGCCACCAGGGCTCCCTTTTGTAGACAGGTATGGCCATATGCCTTGGTATGGCCAACAGGCTATAAGTAGAAAGGTTCCAGAAGCTGCTTCCTCCCTAGACCCTCCCTTATCCTGCTTCTTGGAACACTGGAGTAATGGCCAAAGTACATCTGAGACCATGAACAAGATGGTGCCCTAGGAACAGTGAAGTGGAGAGCTCCCTGGGTCCTGAAGACCTGATGGAACTGAGCTGTCCTGCTAGCCCAGCAATGCCTGCTTCTGAGCTTGGACGTGAGGGAGCCAAATGTCTATCTTCTTTTGACTCCCATTATTTGGGGTTTTTCTATTTCTTTCAGCTAACCTAATTCTAACTGATGTGCTCATTTATAGATAAGGCTAGATTCCTAATCAAAGTGTTATACTATCTCTCTTTATATGATAAAGAAAAAAGCATCTTCATTCTTTCAGTCTCTGTCAAAGGTATCCTCAAAGGGCTTTTTACAATATGAAAACTTAGTTTCACACGGATAATGATTAATAACCTTGCCAACAGGCCCTCACCCTGGGCATAGCACAGTCAGAGACCTATGCGTTTACACCTACCGATAGCAAAAGATGCCCCCATCCATGTGTTTGCTCTTCCCTCTGCCGGGCTGTCTCACATCCTCAGATTTCTGTGGCTTTGCACACAGCCATGCATTTGCGCGTGCTTGAAACACATCTTTCTAATCCTTTCTCCATTTGATGCACTCTTACACATCCTCCTAGATCCAGCTTGTATGTCACCTCCTCAGAGAAGCCTACCCCTACACCCTACTGTTTCTTCCTATTCTTATTGTAGCACTGAAGATATTATAACTTTGTGTTTGTGTTCAGAGAGGCAGTCTATCATAATTAAGGTATTTATTGAATGCCTGCTACATGCCAGGCCAACTGAAAATGGTGAACAAAACAGGTATATTCCCTGCCATCATGGTGTTTAATTGCAAAAATACAATTAAAAATTATAATAAATGTTATGAAGGAAAACAGGATAGGATACTATGAGGAGGAAGAGCCAGTGCAGGGTTTGGATGTTTCCATCATTTTGATGGATGGATAATGTAGGCTGTCTCTGATGAAGTATTTAAACTAAAAATCAGAAGTTAAGAGGTCAGGCTGTGGCATCAGGCTTAGTTTTGCACCCTGGCTACACCACTTCTCAGCTCTGTGGCTTTAGGCAAGTTATTTAACTTCTCTAAGCCTCAGATGAAGGATAGGTGATAGACAGATAGACAGCTGCTGTCCAGTCCACTCCCACTCATGATGTCCTCATGGGCAACAGAACAAAACATTACCTGGTCCTGCATCATCCAGTGTGTTCGAGTCCATTATTGCAGTAGTTGTGCCAATTCATCTCATTGAGGGTCTCCCTGGCTCTCACTGGCCCTCTGCTTCACCAAACATGATGTCCTCCTCTAGAGGTTGATCCCAGGCCTTTCTTCCTAGTCCGTAAGCTCTGCTGAAACCTGTCCGCCATGGGTGACCTTGCTCTTATTTGAAATACAGGTAGCATAGCTTCTAGTATCACAGCAACATGCAAGCTATCCCAGTACAATAAAATGACCGATGGTGGCAGATACGTACTAGTACTTCTCATTAAGCTCATTGACCAATGTCTGGCACGTGGTGAGGGCTCAGCAGATGTGATCTACTGTTGCTATTGAATGTCTGTCATTTAACTAGACTATCAATGCTCTGTGGGCAGATACTTTCCCGTATTCATTTTTGCATCTGGGCATAGGATACGTAGTTGGCATCCCCCAAAGTTATTTGAATAATAAACCAAACCTGTTGTCGTCGAGTTGATTCCAACTCATAGTCACCCTATAGGACAGAGTGAACTTCCCCATAGGGTTTCCAAGGAGCAGCTGGTGGACTTCAACTGCCAACCTTTTGGTTAGCAGCCATAGCTCTTAATCACTGCACCACCAGGGCTCTGTTTAAATAGTAATAGCCAACATTTGCTGAATTCTCACTATGTGCCAAGCACTGTCCTTAGCACTTCATAGTATTAACTCATTTAGCACTTATAGCAATTCCATGAGGTAGGTGCTACTATTATTCCTATTTTAGTGATATAAAAACTGAGGCCCAGAGAAATGTAATGACTTTCTCAGGGTCACACAGGTAGCAAGTGGAAGAACCAGGGTGTCTTTGTCATCTAGTGCTGCTATAACAGAAATACCATAATTTGGTGGCTTTAACAAACAGAAATTTATTTTCTCACAGTTTAGGAGGCTAGGAGTCCTAATTTAGGATGTCAGCTCTGGGGGAGGACGTTCTCTCTCTGGAAGAAGGCCCTTGTCTCTTGAGCTTCTGCTCCTGGGCGATCTTCATTCGGCTTGGCATCTCTCTTCCCCCATCTCTGTGACTTGTTTGCTTGTTTAATCCTTAAAAGAGACTGATCTAAGAAATAAAATTTTCCAAGTCTCTTTCTTCTTGCATTTTACAGTAAGTGGCAAGGAGAAAACCATGTGATCCCTTTAAGATTTTGCTTGGAAATCTCCTCAGCCACATATGCAAGTTCATCACTTACAAGTTCTACCTTCCACCAAACATTTGAATGTAAATCAGACAAGCTCTTTGCCACTGCATAAAAAGTATCAGCCTTCCTCCGTTGTCCAATCACATGTTCATAACTTTTTTTTAAAGCCTCACCAGAAGCACGTTTAACATCCACATTTCTAGCAACATTCTGTTGCTGGCACCATATATATTCTCTAAAAAGACAGACACTTTCTCTATAGCTGTCCTCACTCCTTCTGAGCCCTCACCAGAATTGCCTTTGACATCTGTAATTATAACAACAGCCTTTTCAAGGCAGTCTAGCCTTTTACTATTAGGCACCTTAAAACTCTTCTAGTCTCTACTTATTACCCAGTTCCAAAACTGCTTCCACATTTTAGGTATCTGTTAGAGCAGCACCCTACTCTTCTGGTACCGAATTCTGTCTTAGTTATCTAGTGCTGCCAGTGCTGCCATGACAGAAATAGCACAAATGGGTGGCTTTGACAAACAGAAATTTATTTTCTCACAGTTTAGGAGGCTAGAAGTCCAAATTCAGGCTGCCAGCTCTAGGAGAAGGCTTTCTCTCTCTGTCGGCTCTGGAGGAAGATCCTTGTCTCTTTGACCTTCTGCTCCTGGGCAGTCTTCATGTGGCTTGGCATCTCTCTTCCCCCATCTCTGCTATTCACTTGCTTGTTTTATCTCCTATATCTCAAACGAGATTGATTTAAGACGTATCCTACTCTAATCCTGTCTCATTAACATAATAGACTACCCATTCTCAAATGGGATTATAATCACTGGCATAGAGGTTAGGATTTACAACATATTTGGCGGGGACATAATTCAATCCATAACACCGGGTTCGATTCCAAGCTGTCTGGCCCCAGAGCAACTATCTCATATTGCCTCTGTAATAGATGAAAGAAACCCATCCATCATTCCAAAGAAATTTAGTCTCCTCTGGCCCATGTTCTTATTAGAATATAGGTTCTCATGAGATATAATAATTTGGGAAATACATTCCACCCAAATTATACAGTATCATTTCAACCTCCTCTTATTAACTGCGTGTAAATGAAGAAGTGAAATAAAGAGGATTACATTCTTCACCTCTCGGTTGTCATTAATGGGGTTCTCCTGGGGGCTTTGGATTGCACAGCATGTGTATCTGAGCAGGAGCAAGATGTTTCTCTCCATGCTCATACACCCCAGTCCCCCTCCTGCCCCCCTTACTTGCCTCCCCCAGCCCGTGTGCTCCATACCCCAAGCTTTGTGGCTTTTCTCAGCCTCTGGCGAGTTCTGCTATCTTCTTCCTACTTTCTGTCTTATAAAACACCTTCACCTGAAGGCATCTGTGAGATGAGAAGTGTGCTTGCCAACTCACCCCGGGAAGCCAAAATGATTAAATTGCTTCTTTTATTTTTCAAAAAAGTATATGTTACTTGGAATGGAGAATGGCCTCACCTTGTCCTTGTGGGCCTGCTATTCTGGGATATTTTGTTAGAAACGACAGGAGAGGATAAAGTCTTACATACCCACAGCTCCTCTTGTTACAGACATTGTAATAAACTGCCAAGAGTGCAGGGTGCCACTGCTGTTCTTTTATTAATGTTTTCTGAGGTGTGGAGATACATCTGCCTTTAGCTGCCCATCCCAATTATCCAATTATGTAAGGAGGGGATCATGGCACATTGTCAATGAAACAAAACCATAGGCGATCCCAAATGGCAGTGTTGATATGGTGACATGAACTCCAGGGTCCCCATTTGACAGCCAATGGGTATGCTCTTTTTATGGCTGAAAGCCGGCCCTGAGCTGAGGAAATGCTTCAGGGACCAGTCAAGGGACACTGGGTAAGCAGTGAGGAGAAGAAAGGATGAAATGTGGAGATAGCGCTAGAATGACCAAGACCTCTTCATTATAAATACCAAAACCAAACCCATTGTCATTAAGTTGATTCCAACTCCTAATGACCCTGTAGGACAGAGTAGAACTGCCCCATAAGGTTTCCAAGGAGTGGTTGATAGATTCGAACTGCCAACCTTTTGGTTAACACTTAACCAGTGCGCCACCAGGACCCCTCATTATAGATATAACCCAATAAATCAATAAGTACTAATTGAGGTCCTACTAGGTGTTCAACTCTGGGTTAGGTTTTAAGCACAGAATAGTGTTAGAATCCAAAGGCCTGGCTTCAATTTCCAGTTCCAACCATTTACTGAGACACAATGGGATTCTCTGAGGCTAAATTAATTGATCTGTGGAGTGGAATTATAGTCTTTATCTCATAGTATGATGAGATATTGAATATACTGTGGACTACCAGAAGAAGCCCTCGAGGCGCAGTGGTTAAATGCTCGGCCGCTAACCGAAAGTTTGGTGATTCGAATCCACCAGCTGCTCTTCGGGGAGAAAGATGTGGCAGTCTGCTTCGGTAAAGATTACAACCTTGGAAACCCTTTGAGGCAGTCCTCCTCTGTCCTATAGGGCCATTATGAGTTGGAATCAACTCGAGACAACGGATTTAGGTTGTTTTTTTTTTTTTTTCCCCCACCAGAAGAACAAACAAATCAGCCTTAGAAGAAATACAACCAGAGTGCTCCTTAGAAGCAAGAATGGTGAGACCTCGTCTCGCTTACTTTGGGCATGTCATCAGGAAAGACCATTTGCTAGAAAAGAACGTCAAGTAGAGGGTCGGTGAAAATGAAGGAAAGGAAACTCTCAAGTGAGATGGACTGACACAATAGCTGCAACAATGGACTCAAACATATCAACGATCATGGAGATGGCAGAGGACTGGGCAACGTTTCGTTCTATTATATATAAAGTCGCCGTGAATTGGAGCTGACTCGACGGCAACTAACAAGAACAGCAGGTCTTAGCCAGATTTATTGGCTGCAGGTAGAATGATCCATTTAAGCTAGCTTCATTAAATCAGAAACTGTTGGAAGGATATGCAGGTATGTGTTTCAGGGAACCCAAGCACAGGAAGTACTGCAAGTCTCCACCAGGGGCTGGCATCAGGAACTGAGCCACTATTAGGAATGGAGTTAACTACTCCCTCTCTATCTCTCCATCTTTTTATCACTCTCTCCTTTCCTTATTCTCCTTCTTTCTCTCTGCTTTTCTCTGTGTATTTGCTTCAGCCGTCTCTCTTTGCTTCTCCATGTACGTTGCAGGCAGCAGACACTACAACATGGCACTCTTGCCCCTGAGTCTATATCATCACAACCCCAAAAGCCACTGGAATTTTTTTAGTCCAAATTACAAATACAAAAGAAGAAGAATCTGGTTGCACAGCTTTGACCAGGGAATTGGACAAGACTATGTGGTCACAACTAATGGACAAGACCATGTGGCTTGCTGCCTATCCAGTATGGTCATGGGATCACCCTGTAAGAGAATGGAGTGTGGGCAGACCTTCTAAGAGAAGGAGCTACGGCAAATGAATATCTCTGCTGCTCTGGGTCACTTCAAGGAGTAAAGAATGTAAAGGGAATTATCTCCGTATAGTATTTGAGATCACAGTGTCCAGTGGCTGTAGCCTGATGTATTGCAAAAGAAGCTTGACATTCCATGTGAGGGTCAAAACTAACACATGTATGAGATGTCTAATGCAGTGTCCAACACTGAATAGATGTTATTTTCACGTTTGCAAGGATTGGGTCTTATACTGAAGTCTCCAACACAGTGCGTCTGACCCATTGTCAGTGTCCAATAAATGCCCTCTGAATTGAGTATATTGAGAAGGATGGCATTAAACAAGAGTGTACAATTAAAGGCAGTATTGCATTAAACTCTTGATTTTAACAAACACTTTGAAAACACTGTAAACATTCAGGGGAACAAATGAAGTTATCAGTGGACAGTGGCATTGGTACAGGCTTTACTGAAGAGGCAGAATCTCCACGTTGACTTGAAGATATATGATTTGGAGAGTCATCCAGGAGAAAGAAACAAACTCAAGAAAAGCAAGCAATGTGAATGAAGACTTGGAAGCAGAGCTGAGATGAGCCTTGTGGGCTCATGGTAGAGAGGAGCGACCAGTGAAGGGAATGAAGAAGGATGGGTCCCAGTGGGACACAAAACTGGATCAACAAGGAGGAGTCACTTTTAGAGACCACTGAAAGACAGGCAGAGATGGTCAGATGGGAGGAGTAAGGAAATGGGGAGCCATTGAAGGCCATTGCAAAAGGATGTTGCCAGCCCCTGCCTTCTCCACTCTGCTTAACTGCAGGATCAAATCCTGCCCAGTTCCTGTGTCAAAGGAAACCAGACCATAAGAAGCCCACCTCCATAAGTAGGTGGGGATTGGAGTTAGTCTTCCTGTCTGAGCTTCAGTATCTCATTGCCTACTGAGCTGTATACCATTTCTCATCCTGTCTTTATAGGGCAAGGGCATAAAACAGGGCCTGTATTTAAGGAGCCCTGGTAGTGCAATGGTTAAGTGCACAGCTGCTAACCAAAAGGTTGGCACTTGGAGCTTCCCAGCGGCTGCATGGGAGAAAGACCTGGCAATCTGCTTCCATAAAGATTACAGCCTAGAAAACCCTACAGGGCAGTTTTACTCTGTCACACAGGGTCGCTATGAGTTGGAATCAACTCAATGGCACAAAACAACGGCTCCTGTAGTTACTGATTTTCCCTCCATTTTCACTTCCCCAATTCCAGTTTCCCTGCCTCCCTTTTCCAATGCCCTTCTCCAAGGACCAGATATTAGCTCTACATACTCAACCCTTGGTAGGGGCCTATTGCACGCTAGATGTAACCTAAAAACAAGAGAGCATCTTCCACCCAATTGAAAATAGACCCTGTCCAAGAGATCAGACCCCCAAACATCAGTCAGAACAGTGATATCCCCAATTAGGCATTCCCCTTGGACTCTAATTTAGAAAGCTGGCCACTTTCTCAGTGCATGGCCTGGCAGGCAAGACGGTCACTCTACTCATGGCCCTCCTCCGTGCCAACTGACCTTCCTGTCCTTAGCAGCCTCCCTGTTAAGATCCCAGCGTATCTTGAAGTCAAGGTGAGCTGATGTCAGAACCCCTTTTCATGAAAACGGTGCAAAATCCTAGAGAAATGTAGAATGTTTTATAAGATACTTGATTACAATGGCCCCATAGAGAGGGTGAATGAAACCAATAGTCTCAATAGAGATTGAATGCCGTACTGTTTTGCCAGTACAGTATGTTCTGAATATACTCCCAGGTGTTTATAAAATACACTGTGATCAGGATTTTTGTGTCTCTGTCTTGAACCTATTAAAATAACAACAGGTTTCATGCAAGTGGAGCAGGACAAATGTTCAGCCTCAGAACAGGTGTATTTCCACCATGCCAATACCTCCCCTAGGTTGTCCAGAAGGTTGGGTTGATCAGCATTGATGGGAAGCCATAGGTCTCCTGATTGGAAGAGGCACCCCAGGCATCTGACAAGAAAGTAGGAGTAGATATCAGCCCAGTGTCAGCTCTTTTTAAGAACATCAGCCTGCATCCACCTCAGAAACCTGTCCCTGGTAGGTTCCCCTATTTGACTAATGGCAGACTAACTTCTCCCTCCACCCCAGCAGGGTGAGGACTGACTTCAGGATACACCAGTGATAACCACCTTTCTCTTGTTTATGATTGTGGATGATGGGTGGTTGACTGAATCCTGTATCTACAAGTTGAAACCCGACATTAGCATTTTACTCTCTCTAGCATCCCTACTTTACGTATTATCTGTGCTCACACATCACTCTGCTGGAGTACATGCACCAAGCATCCTTATCTATGTCAGCCCATGTCTCTAAAGCAATGAGCTGAGGACCAGCTGTGATGCAAGGGGAGACATTACATGGGCTGATTGGCAGCTGTGCCTCTGATGAATTAGAATTTTCTAGTTGCCCAATATCAGAATTTCCAGTGAGATGTGGAATCAGTCATGTCTGCCCTGGGTCTGAACCACTACTTGTCTGTATGTCTTCATTGTCTTCTTGGTTAGGGATATCATCTTCTGAATTCTCTGATCAGTTGTTGTTGTTAGCTACTATTGAGTTGGCCCACAACTCATGGTGACTCCGTGCACAACAGATTGGATCGTTGTGATCCATAGGATTTTCATTGGTTGATTTTTGGAAGTAGATTGCCAGGCCTTTCTTCCTAGTCCATCTTAGTCTGAAAGCTCTGCTAAAATCTGTTCAGCATTGCAGCAACACACAAGTCTCCACTGACAGACAGGTGGTTGTTGCGCATGAGATACATTGGCCAGGAGTAGAACCTGGGTCTCCTGCACGTAAGGTGAGAATTCTACCACTGAATCACCACTGCCCTTGCCCTGATCAGTAGTGTAGTAGAAAGTGCATGGAATTTAGAGTCATCCTGGAATGGATTTCAAACTCACCTCTACAACTTAGTTAGGAAAATGCTTCCTAACTGCTAGGTAGCACCTGGGCCCTCATCAATGATGCCAGCTGAGCCTCCAATGGGGACTCTGCTGCCTCCTGAATGCTCACTCCTCCCTCGCCCTGAGGATGAGGCTGTATAGGCCAGTAGGCTTCAAGTGTCCTATCCCTGAGACCAGGTTCCTCTCCTGAAAAGAGGAAAACGAATGGTTACCCCCAGGAAATGATGTCTTAAACTGGACATTTCAAGCAAATTGCCTAGTACGTGGAACTACTTAATACGTGTAACTATTTTTATCCCCATAAGAAACATCCATGACTAAGCCTGTGCACATTTGGGGGTGGTTCCTCTTTTGAGATTCTCTGCCCATCTAAAGATTTCAGGATGGTGGCAACCAGCTCATAGGGGAAAAACATTCAGCAGTTAAGGCCTTTAACCTTCTGCTTTGTGCACATTCCTACCTGCAAGAAGGATGCTCTTCTAACAAAGTGCTGAGATCTGAAGAAGGTGCAATGGTACAACTCTTAAATTACTTTAGAGAAGATGTTGCCGTAGTGACTGAGCCTAGAAGCATGATAAGGCTTTTATATCTGATGGCATCTGTGCTGAGGACTCCTAGGAGGCTATGGAGTGCTCTTCAGATGGTTCTAACTCATCACAGGGAACCACGTCACAAGTTTCCAAAAGCACCACTCATCAGTCCCAATGAGAAAGAATGCAGAAAAGGCTGAACATGGTGACTCTTTTAAAATTATTTATTTTATTTTTCTTGTTATTGTTGAAAATATACACAGCAGAACATACACCAATTCAACAGTTGCTACATGTACAATTCAGTGACGTTGATTACATTCTTCAGGTTGTGTAACCATTCCCATCCTCCTTTTCTGAATTGTTCCTCCCCAGTTAACATAAACTCACTGCCCCCTAAGCTTCCTATCTAACCTTTCAAGTTGCTATTGTCAATTTGATCCCATATAGGCAGTTCATTAAAAGAACACAATGCTCAAGGCAGATATTATTTGCTAATTAAGCTAAACTATTGTTTGGTTTAAAGAAGACTTCAGGGGATATTTTTGGTTTAAGGTTTAAAGATTATCTCAGAACAGTAGTTTCAGGGGTTCATCCAGCCTCCACGGTTCCTGAAAGTTTGGATTCCATGAGAATTTGAAATTCTGTTCTGCATTTCCCCCCTCTGATCAGTATTCTTCTGCAGAATCTTTGATCAAAACAAGAACATGGTGACTTTTATGGTGCCCCCTAAGATTCCTAAACCTGACCATATTACCCAAGGCACTCCTCTGGGTTAGACCAGTGGTTCTCAACCTTGCTTGTGTGATAGAGATCTTTGAAAAATACAGATGCCATAGCTCTGCCTCAGATCATTTGAATCAGAACTTCTGAGGATGAGTCCCAGGAAGCTGTATTTTTAAAGCCTCCCTATGATTCTCAAATTCAGTCCGTATTGAGAATCACAGCTTAACAATTGGGCTTCTCAAATTTTACTGTGCATCCAAATCACCCAGGGATCTTGGTAAATGTAGATCTTCATTCAGTAGGTCCGGAATGTGATCGGAGGCTCTGCATTTCTCACAAGCTCGCAAGTGATGCCTGTTGCTGGTCTGGGGGCCACACTTTGAATAGCAAAGTTCTACATCCCTCCTTATCACCACAGTGGTAATTGTTTAAAGCCCACTTGCAGGTTTAACCCTATGCCCTTTCTCAGGACCAGCCTTGAGCAGGAGACAACCACCCAGCTCTCGCCTCCTCCCGGGCTCGGTATCAAGCAACAGGTGTTGTGGAAACTGCAATCTCAGGTCAGGTCCAAACCCCTGGCTGTATAATTCAGCTTTCTATTTCCAAATGTCATCAGCTGCCCAAACTGGATCCCACAAAACACTGTTGTCCAGAATTTTAATAGCTGTGACGCAAAAATAAATTTTTTTCTATGTTTAAATGAACTGGGAAATTCTGGGCTAAACAAATCGGCAATTTCAGTAGGTCTATTTAATGGGGGTGGGGGGGCCAGGCCCTGGTGGCATAGTGGTTAAGAGCTTGGCTGCTAACCAAAAGGTTGGCAGTTCAAATCCACCAGGCCCTCTTTGGAAACCCTATGGCACAGTTCTACTCTGTCCTATAAGGTCGCTATGAGTCGGAATCAACTCGATGGCAACCAGTGATTTACTGCAGGATTTATCAGAACCTTTGATATGTAAAGATGTATTCTGGAATCTATAGTACGCAGTCCTCCCCAGACTTATTTAACTACAAAATGCTTTATTTGTGGGATATCTAATAACATTTGATAGACCTGGTGAGCTATAGAACCCATTTTGGGAAATGCAATTTCAGATTTATTTCTAAAGTCTTGAGATAAGCACAGGGGCAGAGTAGTATGGAGATTGCTGATCAGAATCTTTTATCAGCATGCAAGAAAGGAGAACCCTCCACGGAACGTCATAAATTGTTCATGTGTCTCCAAGCATGAGAGAGAAAGACAGGGCCTGAGAGAGAAGATGGTCAAAGGTGCTAATTTGCCAAGGTTTTGAGAAATAAGGGGGATAATTTTTATCGCTGCTGGAAAGGAATAAATTGCTACTGTAGAGTTTATGGCACTGAGTAGAAAAGGTTGAAACTAAAATATTCTTGCAAAGTCAAAGGTCTTGGGAGATGGGCCAATGGAATGGATGCTGCTCTGTCGAGGATATAATTTCCTCTCTTCATATTTATTATTTTTGAAATATAAAAGATTCCTGGACTAGTGGAGGGAATGCAAGCATGGAAGACTGTGTATATGGGCACGCATGCCATGCAGAAAGTGGCAGGATCAATTGGTGCTGGCTGTGATGTTTGTTTCTTCAGATGGATTTATTAATTTCCTGGAAATTGATGGACTTGGGGAAATGGCAACATCTTCACAGTTATTACTGAATTTCTTCTCTTTTATCCTGTCCCTTGAGGAACTGGGGAGTTCCTAGGTGAAACAAATGGTTAATACACTCTGCTGCTAACTGAAAGCTTGGCAGTGGAGTCTACCCAGAGGTGCCTTGGAAGAAAGTCCTGGAAATCTATGTCTGAAAAATTAGCCACTGAAAACCCTATGGAGCATAGTTTTACTCTGACACACATGGGGTCTCAATGAGTTGGAATCAACTTGACAGCAAATGGTTTGAAGAATTGGCGTCTTGCTGGTGTTTCCCCAAAATATGGGATCCCAGTGAACTCTGGCCCAGTGGTTGGGAACCTGTTACTCATGGATGGAAAAGCCCAGATGATGACAATAGTCTGTTGACTACTGGAGTCCCTTCTTACTCACTAGACTGAAGCTAGGCAATCCTAATACCTGACCCATCCCAGCATGGGATGCTACTGCCTGGGCCCAGCCACACCTCCTGGATGTAGAGCCATGAGGCCAAGACAGGGTGTATCATCACTGTCCACCATACTGCTGGAGTAGGCACACCTCTTTGGAATTTTGATATGTACTTTAAAACAGAGATAACCTCAGAATTAGAATCCTCTGGCATTAACTACGGAGTCTTTCTGTGGCACAAACACTTAAGCACTTGGCTACTAACCGAAAGGTTGGTAGTTCAGATCCACTCAGAAGTGTCTCAGAAGAAAGGCCTAGTGATCTGCTTCTTAGATCACAGCCATTGAAAACCCCATGGAGCAGAGTTCTACTCTGACACACATGGGGTCTCTGTGAGTTGGAATCTACACCATAGCAAGTGGTAGCATTAACTAAATGGAAGGTATGCGTTTCAGAATGCACTCCGATGTACTTTAGGGTAAATATTGTGCATTATTCTGGATTTATTTTCCTTTCAGGTGCTGTGTGGGTTAAGGCTTAGTTGCACCCAATAGAAACAGCTTTGGTTAGTCGAAGGGAAAGGGATTTATTACTAGATCTTAGGTGGCTTACATAATAATTGGAAGGATAAGCTTTCAGTAATAGTCCTAGTCCTCAGGGTCATACTTCCTCCTGCAGTGGATCCTCACTGCCTCTCCCAGAATCTTCCCTGCCTTTCTATCCCACAGATCTCAGATTCTAATGCAGGTCTTATACAAGTTCTAGAGAACCTAAGTCACATAGAGAACTCTCGGTGCAAGGGAGTCTGGGAAAAGTAGTTTTTCGCTTCCCTGGTTTCTTCAGTGCAGAAAGGCACACAAGAAGAAAGTCAGAACAGTTATTGAGTGAGCAAATCTACCATACCTGTCACAGGTACTAGAGGGATAGAGCACTGTTGTTATGATACCATTCATCATATAATGATTCATGAAACCTATGACTAGGAGGAAAAAGTAGCATTACCTATTGGAACAAAATTGCCAACGCAATTTTGCAAAGTCCTAGAAACCAGGTCAATATCACTACAATTCTACTTACAATACCACAATATGTAATTCACCATTAAAATAGAATTCTGGAACCGAAGGAAACGCTGGGGCTGAGCTTGTTCAAACCTCTCATTTCTTAGGGCTTCTCACATAGTTTGAGGGCAATGGTGGTTCAGTGGTAGAATTCTCACTTTCCATGCAGGAGACCTGGGTTTGATTCCCAGCCCATGCATCTCAAGTACAGCCACTACCTGTCTGTTAGTGGCAGCTTGCATGCTGCTATGATGCTGAACAGGTTTCAACAGAGCTTCCAGACTAAGACAGACTAGGAAGAAAGGCCTGTGTCATGGATAGAATCATGTCACCCCAAAATATCTGTCAACGTAGCTAGGTCATGATTCCCAGTATTGTATGATTGTCTACCATTTTATCATCTGATGTGATTTCCCTATATGTTGTAAATTCTACCACTATGATGTAATAAGGTAAATTGGCGGCAGTTCTATTGATGAGGTATATAAGATTAGATAGTATCTTGAGCCAATCTCTTTTGAGATATAAAAGAGAGAAGTGAGCAGAGATACAGGGGGACCTCATACCACCAAGAAAGCAGTGCCAGGAGCAGAGCACGTCCTTTGGACCTGAGGTTCCTGTGCTGAGATGCTCTCAGACCAAGGGAAGACTGATGCATCACAAGGACCTTCCTCCAGAGTGGACAGAGAGAGAAAGCCTTCCACCGGAGCCGGCACCCTGAATTCGGACTTCTAGCCTACTGAACTGTGAGAAAATAAACTTCTCTTTGTTAAAGCCATCCACTGTGGTATTTCTGTTACAGCAGCACTAGATGACCAAGACAGCCTGGCAGTCAACTTCTGAAAATTAGCCGTTGAAACCCCTATGGATCAAAAGAGTCCTATTCTGTTGTACATGAGGTTGCCATGGGTCGGGGGTCAACTTGAAGGCAGCCAACAATAACAGCAACATCATGTAGTTTCTTAACTATTTTCAAATCTGTCTGCCCAGATAAAATATGAGTTTGTAGGACGCATGTCTTATTCGTCTTTTTACCCCCAGTGCCAAGTTTTATATCATGTTCATAGCATGTGCTACATAATCAAAGAAAGGAGGAAGAAGGGAGGAATGGAGAAGAAAGTTGAAGCCTGTATAACAGAATTAACCTGACCTGGGCTTCATACGTTGACTTTGGGGAAGAAGTAGAGTGAAAGCCCAGACGCCCTGTCTCTATATGATCCCTTTGCTTCCCCTCCCCAGTGGGATGCCAAAGTAGGGATTAACTGGCCATTGGTGATGAGGCTGCTGAAGGGAGTGTCCCTCTTTCAGTGTCTGCTGTGGTTGCTGCTTCTGCAACCCCAGAAGTTAAGTGGTAGGCAGGAGGTATCAGTGAGAAAGAGACATAGGAGAAGATTCAAGGGCTGAAGTGCAAAACCAGGGACACTGAGAGCCAGGGAGAGGAGGAAGAGGGACAGCAGATCAGAGGATCAAGAGGGAGGACTGGTGGCACACCTGAGAAGAAACGTCACCCTCAGTTGGATTTTTCTGTATTTGTTTGAGCCTAATGCATAAACCAGTTGTTGTTTCCAGTTGCCATTGAGTCGATTTCAACTCAGGGTGACCCTCCCTGTGTGTGCAGAGCAGAACTGTGCACATAGGTTTTCAAGGCTGTGACCTTTTAGAAAGAGACTGCCAGGCCTTTCTTCCAAGCACCTATGGGTGGGTTCGAACTGCCAACATTTTGATTAGTAGTAGAGCACTTAACCGTTGGCACCACCCAGGGAGCCCCAGCCAGGGACCAAGAAGCTGTGAGCCAATCCTCCTGTCTGTCAAGCTTGCTTTTCAAAACCTCATGCTGTGTTTAGCCAAGGCTAGTTGAAGGAATACATATATTGCTCACTGGTGACAATTTACAGCATCCTGCATGGGAGTCTACTGTGGCTGACATCCCAGCCCACTAGACAGTTAAATGGTTAAACAGGCAGCCCACTTTCTTCCCTCAGTGCTCCCACCTCCATTTCTCCAACTTCTTATTGGCTGCCTTACACCTCACTGGGTACATATAAAACTGTCTGTTAGTGAGTCTTTATTGCACTTAGGTAAGAAAATCGTATGAAAATAGACCAAGCATTGCTGCTCTGAGGTTAAGTACTTTTTTCACTAGGCTAATGAACAACCTAATAGGACTTTTTTACTTGTCACAAGTCGAAATAATACAGTTAGTATTTAGATTTTTATATTCACCCCAGCAGTAACACAGAATACACAGTAAGGTGTTTATTTTAATGAACAAGTACAGTTTCCCACTGTTGGGAGGATGCCTGGATGGGGTGTTTGCTAGATATATATTCTCACAATTACGTGCTCCACTGGGGCCTGGGTGTCTCGGAAAGACCAAGAAAACAAAACCAGTGATAGACCATCACCTTTCCTTCAGTGATCACCCCAGGAGACTCCATCTGGGACATGAGGGTGGTGATGGCTGCCCTCTTCCCCAGGTTGAACGTACACTGGCTCCATTCCTCTCCCATGCTTGAAGAATGCACATGGATACTTATTAGTTAGAGGTGGGGTGGGTAGGAGAGGAAAGGAGCTAACTTCACTAGATGCCTATTATGTGCTGAGTACCAAGGTATATGTTACCTAGGTTCATTTTTGAAATGCCTCAGAACCCTGGGAGAAAGGGATCACTATGCTTGTGTTATCTGTGAAGTAATTAGGCTCCCAGAAGTTAAGGTAGGATACATACCCACACCCCCATAATGATTGCACCATTTGTTCATTCAATCATGTGTTAGGACTGCCTTGCACAGTTGTAGAGGTTATGTATGCACTGCACAACTCTAAAGGGTGCTATTCACATAGTCTACGCTGAAGTTTTGAAATTCATAATCTGCACAGTTGTATGGAATATGTTAAGTGCTTGAGGTAGGGAGGCAGAAAGATAAAACTTCATAACAGGAAGACATCTATAAATTGCATGTTCTATGATATTGTTGCTATTGAATTTTGAACACAAGTTTTAGGATTTGAGATTTAAGTAAGGTGGTCCCCTTATGTATCAGATGCTGGATCTCTGAGGTCCTTTGTAGAGGAGAGATTTAGATTTCTGCATCGGAAGTAGCCACATAATCACACTCCCATCCTCTCTCCCAGCCTTGTCTTGCTTATGTCTCCTAGCTTTTTCCTGTGGGCTCTGATTCTTTCTCGTTCACCACCCCAATGCAGTGTCTCCCAGCCTGCTTATTCCATGTTGGACCCTGGCCACATTCTGGGGTTGACCACACTGGCTTGGTTTTCTTATCTTCCAGAGGCTCACTGCGGGAGTCTGCCCCTAGTTTCAGCTTCATTACTCCCGCCTTGGTGCTGGCAGCTGGCAGCAGTCTCACCCCATTATGTGGCTAAGCTAGGATGCGGAGGGGTTAAATACTCAGTTCCATGGTGCTACCCCTGCTGAAAACTTCTCTGCAACTTGTCTTCGGGGAGCTTCTTTAGAGCTTGAACTCAGCCTTCGGTGGTTTCCTCAGACTTGAGAGTCTTTACCTTTGGGAACTGAATATGAATTGGACAAACAAGAACAAAAGTCAGCCGTTGGAGGAAGGAGGGGTAAGTTGAGTCAATCAAAGTAAGAGGTGACTATGGAAATGGGAAGTTAGTTTTCTTTCCCAATTTTTACTTGAGTAACATAAAACTAGCATACAATTTGCCATTTTAACCATTTTTAAGTGCACAATTCAGTGGCATTAAATTTATATTCACAATGTTGCACCACCATCACCACTATTTCCAAAATATTTTATCACCCCAAACAGAGGCTTTGTATGGAAAGCTAGTATTCTTGTGGGCCCAATAACCTGTCATTTATAGTGTATTTTCTCCATTTAGAATTAGGGCAAAATTGAAAGCCATTCTACAAAACAGCAGAGCAGCACTCCTCAAAATTGTCCAGGTCATAAAGGACAGTGAAAGCATGAGGAGCTGTCACAGATTGCAAGAGACTAAGGAGACATGACAACCAAATGCAAGGAGGAGTCCTGGATGGAATCCTGAAACAGAAAAAGGACACTAGCTGGACAAACAGATGAAATGCGAATGAGGGAGGTCTTAGTTAACAGTATCGTGCCAAGGCTAATTTCCGGGTTTTATCATTGCACCGTGGCTATGCAAGTTGTCACCATCAGAGGAAGCTGGGTGAAGGGTTTACCTGAACTCTCTCTCTGATTTCTGTACCTTTCCTGTAAGTCTAAAATTATTTCAAATCATAAAAAGAAATGTGGCAGAGCACCCCACCTGAGGATGAAATGAGATTGAATTCCATCTTATTTAGAACCCCTTTGCCTGCCAGTATCTTGTATTTAATGAATATTAATGTCACTTTGATGACTAAGGTGCGCCTGACCCAAGCCATGGTACTTTCAATCACCTCATATGCTTTCGAAAGCTGGACGTTGAATAAGGAAGACCAAAGAAGAATTGATGCCTTTGAATTATGGTGTTGGGGAAGAATACTGAATATGCCATGGACTGCCAGAAGAACGAACAAATCCGTCTAGGAAGAAGTGCAGCCAGAATGCTCCTTAGAAGTGCGGATGGCAAGACTTGGTCTTATTTACTTTGGACATGTTATCAGGAAGGATCAGTCACTGGAGAAGGACATCATGCCTGGTAAAGTAGAGGGTCAGCAAAAAAGAGGAAGTGCCGCAACAAGATGGATTGACACAGTGGCTGCAATAATGGGCTCAAGCATAACAATGATTGTGAGAATGGTACAGGACCATGAGCAACACTTCATTCTGTTATACATAGGGTTGCTATGAGTTGGAACTGATTCGATGGCACCTAACAACAACAACAACAACATCTTATATAGCTGCAAGGGAAAGATATCCTTGTTGACCCAGAGCATTTTGCCAGTATTGACCCGTTGAGTTTGAGAATAACCAGTTCCCATTACCAGAACTACCCGATAACTTATACTCAACACCCATCTTCAGTTTCCGCCATAACTTTCCTATGTCCAACTGCCAGTCCTCACTAGCAGACTTATTTTCATGGTTGCTATGATCATCCACCCAACAGATCCATTTCCTACCAGAGGCCTTCACACAACCCCATCTCTGAGCCGGACTGCAGCCACCAGTTCTCCTGACAACCCCCTCCCTGAGGCTCTAGCCCAGTAGGAGCTCAGCCCAGTCCTTCAGCTCAAAGACAACAGCTATGACACTAGAATTGCAGATATATTTGAACAAGAGAAATATTGTTGGAAGTGGTTTGTAGCCTTCCAAGGAAATTAATTATTTCCAGATACAACACACTTTGACACGTATGTCTGCATTTATAGAAAATGCTGTTTTTCCACTTTTCAGTCATGACTTTTCTGCATGTTGTGCCTTTAAACATTGATTTCCAGCCAAAGTCAATGCAAACCAATTAGAGAGAGCTGGAAAAAGACACATTTTATTTATTCCCAAACCGTTCATTAGGTACCACCATGTAACAGACACTGCACTATGTAATGGTAGCACAAAAATGATTAAGAAATGATCTTTGTCCTTGAACAGCTCAAAGTCTGATGGGGTGAGGTGCCACAATACAGAGTTTAACGTGAAATGGAAAGGGAGAGAGAGAGAGGCTCTTGGGCAAAACCATCTTTTTTCTGGAACAACAAAAGGGCATTTGATACATGCTGTGCCGAATATCAGTGAAGTTGGAAGGAGGAAATGGTCTTGGAGTGTGTCTCACCTTGACATACAATACTTGGACTCATAGCTCACGTTTCTCCCAAAGTCCTACTTTTTCAGTGTTCTTCTGCTAATCACACACGCACATAGCCCCATTAGATAATAATAGCTCTTTAACATAGTGTAACACCCATTCGCCTTTGTTCTTCACCTTCAGCATCATCTGGGGAGCTATAGTACAACTTCAAAAGCCACAACCCCCCACCCATCTCCAGATCTAATTCAATAGGACCAAGGAGCTATACTACTTTATAGTGCCTACTTCTTTTCAAGCAAGGACTCCCCCAATCACACTTTAGCAAGAGGAGTATGTGTTGCTATGGGTGCTTATAGAGAGCAGGATAGAGTGAGCAACAGATGAGGCTCTGGCCACCATGCTGAACAGCTCCAGGGGGCACCATGCACACTGAATGCAATGTAAGCATTGCCTTCTAAGCTGAGATCAAGTAGGTATGGGTCACAGGAGGCAGTGTGGACTGTAATCTATGGGAGTAAATTGTTTCCCATACCATAAATGATAGACATAAATCCTAAGAGGATTCAGATTAATGAGATGCCCAGAGGGCTAAGGCTCCGTCATGGTGAAGTTGGAGCCGCTCTTGAAGCCAGAGGGGGAATCATGGAATCCACAAAGCTGCAGAGAGCCCCTGACAGAAGCCAGGCGGTTGGACTAATGCATCTTTGCAGAGCATGGAGCCCCCAAGGACTAAGTGCTCAGACCTGCCCCTTCCTCTCCGTCAGCATTTCTTGCCCACTGCACAGCTGAGGAGTGACTATGAATATTCATCCCCTGGCTGTTCCAGAGTCACTTGACTCTATGAATATGCAAAATCAGAACTTACTTGGGTTGGCAGGGAGGGAAGATTCTCCCTAAAGAAAACATCTGATAGAGTGGGTTGAACTGATGGGGAAAATAAAGCTGGTGATGGGAAGGGAGAGGAATGTTGTGGAAGTGACTTCCGTTTCTGCACTGGCTTGCAAGATGCCATCCTCAAGGAAGGAACATTATGACCAAGCAGAGAAGCACACAGCCTTAGGCTGAAGACAAGCTAAGCAGAGCACTTGCTCACACATTCGTAAGCCCTCTACCAAGCCCCAAGGCAGAAAGAGAAAAGAAGTACAAATAAATAAAATCTTTGCCTTGAAGCAATTAAAGATAGGTTAACCAAAACCTGTTGCTGTCGAGTTGATTCCGACTCATAGTGACCCTATAGGACAGGGTAGAACTGCCCCATAGAGTTTCCAAGTAGCACCTGGTGGATTCAAACTGGTGACCTCTTGGTTAGCAGTCTGAGGTCTTAACCACTGTGCAACCAGGGTTCTCGCATTAAGATTACAGCCTAGGAAACCCTATGATGCAGTTCTACCCTCTCCTGTAGGACCACTATGAGTTGGAATACACTCAACGGCACACATCAAATGTATACTAAGTGCCTAACATTTTTTATCTCATTTAATCATTATAATTACCCCGCCAGAGCAGCTACTGTTATCTCTATTTTACAGATGAGGCAACTGAGCTAAGAGAAATTAAGTGTCTTTGCCCAAAATCATGCACCTAATGCAAGGTGGATTCGGGATTTGAATTCAGGTTTTGCTGTGTCTAAAGCTCATGTTCTTGCCTCACAGATATCCTGCCTCCTAAGACATAATTCAAAGAGAATCCCAGTATTTCAGGACACGTGGAATAGAAATCAGATCACAGCATGGTGGAGGGTAATCAGGGAAGATTCCCCGCTGGGCCCGACTCAGCCTGGGAAGCCATCCAGGTATCAGCCATGCTTGAATTATGAAGACGTTTTTAAAGCTATTTGCCTACTGACCCCAACTAAACTAGGTAACCCCCTAAGAGTCAGAATTGGCTCTGTCATTTCTTAAAGAGAAGCATGGTGTGGCTTGAATAGGGGTCTCTGTTCTTCAGCTGGGCACTGCAGGCTCAGAATGCCAGCATACTTCTCCAGGACTTCCTACGAGCCAGGCAAGGGGCTAAGCCCAGGGCACGGAAGAAAACATTTAATCTTTGCCACAATACTGCCATTAACCCCCATTTTCTCTGATGGTGAAATAAGGAATTACAGGGTTTAGGTGACTTGCTCAAAGCCACACATTTAGTAAATGCAGAGCTGGGGCATAAAACTTAGCAGTCTAACTCCGGGATCTGACCTTTCCCGATATGGATCAAAATTACGGGGCAGGCAGCAGAAAGCGTTCATCAAAGCACTCTTTGCGTTCCAGGAGTTCCAGCAATGCTTATCACTTTATGTCATCAACAGGCGGAGATAAAAAGGCCTGGTAGTTTATAGAGTCCAGCTCCCTTGTAGACTGCTGGGGAAACAGGCCCAGCACCGGTCAGTGTCTTGTTCACGGCCATTCAGTGACTTAGGGTTAAACTGAAACCTCACGTCAATACCCAAGATTCCTGAATATAGTACTTCTTTCACCCATTCACTCACCATATACCAGTTGATTGTTCCCCCCCCCCCCACTGTTATTAACTATTATCCCATTTTATAGAGGAGGAAACTGAGGCCCATCAAGGGTAAGGGACTTTCCCAAGTTCACACAGCTGATGAGTGTTGAAGCTGGGATCTGAATAACTCCAAATTGCAGGCTCTTAGCCACTAAGTGATGCTGACTGTATTAATGGTGTATGTACCAGAAGTGAGGACACCAGGAGAGAACAGCTCACTAAGCTGGTGGTATCTGTTCTCTACTCAGAACTATGTAATAATGTAACATCATGAGGTCCAGCATGTGTGCGCATGCACACACGCACACACGGACACACACACACACACACACCCCACAGCCTGTCCTCCGTTGTTTTTCTCCCTCGTGAGCCCCAGCAGGCTTTCCCACCCATTATCCAAATGTACTCTGGGTTTGTACCCAGAAGCTTAATTTCACATCTGGGAGGAAGCGGTTGCAAAGTTGTTGAATCCTCTTCTCCACCCCCTTAGGGGGTTCATCAAACCCCATCATCCCAGAAGTGTCAAAATATTTTCCATTCTCCAGCAAAAACAAAAGTAGCACAGAGTTGGAAAGTCCATAATAAGAAAATCTAAAATCAATTAGCTTTTTTAAAAAACATTTCTTCTTTTCGAATCCGTAGGGTTTAGGTTTTGCCCAAGGGGCAGGTGGCTGAGAAGCCCGTTTATCCAGTGCTGATGAAGATGAGGCTTTGGAAGAGGCAAGTCACCAAAACCCACACAGAATGGAGAGAGCACCATTTGGCATGGCTTTACGAGCTCATGGTACGATGGAAACGCAGAAGGATGGAAATAAAATGTGTTGCGTATCTTCTACGTGCAAAGCACTTGCCATATTGCATCACTTAATCCTTACAACACTGTGATATATGATACATTATATCTATTTTGTTGATGAGGATTCTGGCCTAAGAATCTGGAATCCTGAGATTTAGTTCTGGGTCTCCTACTTACTGACTACACAGCCTTAAATTAATGCACAGAAATCCAGAATGGGTCTTTGAGACTACTGAGCCCTGGAATAGTAAATATCCAGTCCATACCCACCACTCTCCTAGCTTGTGCCCCTAACAGACATTACTAATCAATCACACCACTCTTTCCCAGGAATCCTGGATGAAGCTTCAGAATCCTTCTTAAAATAGTCTTGTAGGTTACCACCACCTATACATTGGAGTTGGCACAAGAGATGAAATCCATTTGCTATGTCTGACCTAAGTCAATCTTTTATTTTTCATATGAGGAAATCAAGACTCAGAGAGGAGGAGTGACCTACTTAAGATCACACAGCAAGTACAAGACAGATAAGTCTAGAACTCAGGGCTTAGAGCCCGAAGTGCACTACCCAGTACAATTTCTCGTAAAGGAAGTGGTCCTGCAAGCCCAGTGTCAGAGCCGCTCATTGCCATTGTTTTTGCCCAGATGGATTTAAATCCTGGAAACAGCTCCTGAGGCTCTTCCTTCCAAAGTGCCCCTTCCTCTGCACCGGCTGAGCAGCTAACAGGAACACAGGGCTCCTTGGTGCCCAGCCAGTTAATGTGTGCCTGGCATTAGCACAAAACTAACATTTTATTTCCCTTCTGTACTATGTAATTTCTTTGGAAGTTGAAGTGTAATGAAATTGGTGTTTATTAGAATTAATAAAAGCCCCATAACTTTAAATTGGGTCATAAATCTTGCAGAGAAATCCAATACCCCTGTAAGAGTCATTCCTTTCCCAGAAGGGGCTCTTCAGAGGAGGGAAGCGGCGGGCTCCCTCCTCCCAAACTGAGGCTTGGCTGTGCACGCTCCAGCAGCTGCTCTCTGCTGCTAATCTATTCAGGTCACAAGCACAGCAGAGGCAGCTTGTGGTTCTGCAAATGGAAAAAGTGTCCCTTAGAACAGCATCTCGAGTGTGAGCATTGCCTGAACCACAGTTCAGTACAGCAAAGGTTTGTGTTGAGAAATACAAGTACGTACTTTCTGTGTGCCAGGAACTGTGCTAGAGAGAAGCAAGATGCCATTCTTGTCCTCCCTGAGACCGACCACCTGAGGGCTCACTGTCCTATGAGAGAGGCAGGTTTGTCTGGGAAAGAGTGGTATGATCGATTAATAATGTCTGCTATTGACACGTGCAACTCAGTGTGGATTGTACAGGTATAGAAGGAGTACGAACATGAAGTGGTCGATCTTTTCTTTGAGTGATAGAGACTATTTCAAGGAGAAAGTAGGTAGTTGTGAAAAGGGTTTTGAAAGCTGATTAGGAGGTTGCCATGTGGGCACAAACATTCTTCCAACACAGCACACTTGTCACTGCCTCAGGGCCTTTGCACTTGGCTGTTTCCTCTGTCTGGAACACCTCCCCAGATCTTTGAGTGGCTGCATCCTCCTCATTCAGGTCTCAGCTCAAATATCACCTCCTTGAGAAGCCTTCCTTCCCACCCTATGTAATATTTCTCCTCAGTATCTCCCTGTCATATCACTTCTTCTATTTCCTTTGCAGGGAGCCATGGTGGCACAATGGTTAAGCACTTACCTGCTACCCGAAAGGTCGGTCGTTGCAACTCACCAGCGGCTCCTCAAGAGAAAAGACCTGGCAATCTGCTACCATAAAGATTACAGCGTAGAAAACCCTATGGGGCAGTTCTCCTCTGTCATATAGGGTTGCTGTGAGTTGAAATCGACTTGATGGCACACAATAACAATGACATTTCCTTTACAAAGCTCACTACTCTGTGAAGTTACACTTTTTTCTTTAGTGTTTCCTTGTTCTTTGTCTGTTTCCCAAACACCTAGTAAAATGTAAACTCTGTTACAACAAGGACCTTGGCTAGTTTATTACCATTATAGTCGGAGCGTGTAGAACAATTCAAGGCACCTAGTAGACAATAACTATTGTAGGCAAAGTTTCATAAAACTGCATGGCTCATAAAAGAAACTTGTTTTAAAACAGATTACAAAATTACATACAATGTAAGAAGGAAAACTGGTATAGGAAGATGCCAAAATGAAAGAAAAACAAGGCTAGGAAAATAAAATCAGAACCATCACCCCAGCAGCTCCAGGGACGGACATGGGAGAAAAGAAATGCCTAATAAAATTTTAGTTTGTTTGCTGTGGAATGTGCAGCGTAAGCCTCCTTCTTCCCTCTCCCCCTTGAAATGTTTGGTAAAGTCTTTGTAGCTCAGTAAAATAAATAAGAAAGTAAAAAACAAAAAAATATCAAGCCGGGAGTGAGGTTCATGCATGCACTTTATGTCTTAACATCTTATTACAGGTGGATAACAAAGGTGGCTCTCAGCTTCCTAACAACCAAAACCAGAGGGAAATTTGGAACTATGATAAATTTCAAACTTCGGTGTCCATGACATAAACCCAAAGTCATTGCTCAGGAAAAGCTCAGGGTTTCCTGGACCTGAAACCTGAGAGAAATTTCCTTCATGGGTTCTCACAAGAAGAAAATTGTTACAATGTCATGTCCTCAACAGCATCCCGTCAGTATATTCAACAAAGAGTTCCATGATAATATCTTTCCTTATAACCGGCTGATGACCTAATGCCAACGTGAAATTCGGTAAAAGCCTTTCTATGAGCAGCCAGTGCTATCTAAGTGCCCCTCTTTCTGACCAGGATGAGATCAGAGCATCTTAGAGAAATGGATGGACCATGCACCCTTCAGACAGTCTTCTCTGCAGAATGTTTCTCCCAAGTGTGTTCATCGTAAGACTTGATGGCATGGAGAGCAGGTTAGCCTTCTCCTCCAGGAGTGCTGGGCAATGTACTATGTGGTCCGTTTGATGGAAAGGAAAAGTGGGGATTGAGACACACAGCAAGTGTCAGGATTAGGGTCAACTCTTGCAAAAATCATCATGGATGCTGGTTCAGAGTCCAGGCTCTGCAGCAAACCACCTGGGTCCAAACCCTGGCTTCCCCCACTCATTGTCTGTTGAATGTGGGCAAGTTCTTTACTGGACTTTCATTTCTTCATTTACATACTATGTGCACAAGAGTTCCTGAGGACCAGAGAGAGTATTGTGTTGAAAACGCTTAGGACTGTGATGGTGTATAAGCACAAAATGAATGTTGGTTATCACCATTATTTCACAACTTGGGTACTGAATAGAATAGAGATGTAATAAAAGATATTGACAAGCAGTCTGAGGAATGCAGACAACCTGCACAGTTTGGGCATCTCCCCTAATCTCATTTGGAGGAATATAATCAAAATAGGGGCCACCTGGAGTTATGAGGCATGGCAGAACCAGATCCTGGAGTCAGCCAATGAAGAGCTGCCCTTGCCTACCCTTTTCCCAGCAGAAGCTGCTCCAGTGTCCAAATCTCGTGATTCCTTTGTCCACTTTCCTACACCTCTTAGGCAGGAAAATCTCTTCCTGGAGAGGAGAGAACTACCCAAAGGAAATCAGCCTCTAGAGCCTTCCTGGCCAATAGAACTTTCTTCAGTGAAGTGAATGTCCTCATCTGCACTGTCCAGTATGGTATCCACTAGCCACATGTGACTGCTGAGCACTTGAAATGTAGCTAGTGTGACCAAGGAACTGAATTTTTAATTATTTATTAATCTAAATTTAAGTAGCCACCTGTGGCTGGTGGCTACCATATTGGACATCACAACGTTAGAGGGAGAAACCAGAGTGTCACACAGGGGCTAGGGCTAGGTCTATGAAAATGCTGGAAGAAGGTTACACTTCTTTGGGGAACATCACTGTTTTCCATCCTCCTCTGCTGGATTGCACGGAGCCAACCAGCCCTGGTAAATTGGTGAGCTCCTTGAGGAGCAGGTCCAAATGGTCTGGTTCTGATCTTTGCATCCTCAAGGTCTAGTACAGTGCCAGGTACATGGTGCTCAGGAACTCATGTTGTCGCATCCGTGCAGCAGTGAGGACTGATGAACTGCTCCAAGGTGCCCAGACTAACAATGGATGTTAATGAGGATTTTAAAGACAAGTGTGAATATCTGATTGAGAAGGCAGAAGCAGCCAAGGAATTGCACCTCACATTAGTATTATCTCTGCAAGAAGCCCAACTGCCTTCTCATTGTGGAAGGGATTTTTTTTTTTTTTTAACTGAGAATTGTTTGCCTTAGGTTAAATTAAACCCATGTTCTGATATAAAATGCTACACAATTCAAGTCAATGTTAATAATGAAGAGAAATCTTAAGAATTATCTTTCACAGTAAATTGCCTCTGAGATTGCAGGTACTCCTTATCAAAAGTAAATTCAATATAAAGAGCCCTAAACATGCAGAAATGATAAATTATGAAGCGAATTTGCTTTCCATCATTTGGCTCCTCTTAGTTTTGAGTTTCAAGTAGCAACTGTGACTTTAGGGAAGTCATTTCCTATCCCTGGACTGCAGGTCCTTCATCTGAAAAATTAGGGGGGCTGAACCAGATGCTGTCTGAGGAGCCTTCCAGCTCTGAAGATTTATCAGTTGCAGATTCCATGAAACCGATCCATTTGGTATTTCAACCTCCAGTGCCCTCGACACAAGAGAGAGACGTGCTAATTTAATAAACTGAGTGATCTCCTAAGAGGCAGCTGTCAGGAGTAGTTCCCCTCCTCATCCCTCCGCGGAAGCATTTTGCTCCCAGGAAGCATCCTTTCTGGATTCTTCTGCTTTCCCCATGTGGTGGTCTCCTGCTCCATCCATACTTGAAACTGATTGTAACAAAACTCCCAAAGGCACCAACAAAAGGTTTTTTCCTGCCACCCTCACCCTGCAGCCCCTCCCACCCCCACCCCCGTATTTAATGATCTCCAAATCTCTTTCTGATGTGCACTTAGAACCGCAGTTCATGGAGGTTAATTGTACTTTAATTGCCTCCGTATCCAGAGGCGCCTGCATTATCACTTGTGACCAGGAGGCCTGGGGACAGACTACTGACTCCTCCGTCCCCTCGGTACTCCCAGAGCCATCTCACTCTGGCCCTCCCCAGCGTTACACTTCAACAGCTCTCTCCCCTCCTGGTCTGCATCTTCCTGATGCTGATGTGGCTGGCAGTGCTCTTTCTGTCCGTGCCTCTGGGAGCCCTAGGGCCTAGAGCCCCGCCTGGGCAGGGGTGCTTAGAAGGTAGAACAGGTCTCATTGCTTGTACTACAGTCTTACAGTCAGACAACACATCTCTTACAGTTGAAAGGAACTGCTCACTCTTGCCTCCGATGTCATGTTCTGGGCATATGAGCTTGCCGGCCCCCACGCTTGCTATGCCCAGCCTTTGTTCTCACTGTCTCTATCACTCTTGCCCCCCGCCTTGCCTTCCACCCCAACTTTTTAAATTTTCTTCCTCTTCTTTATTTGGTTAACCTTTACCCTTTAAAATTCAGCTCAGTTATTACATCCCTCTGAAAGCCCTTCCCTGACCTTGCCAATGGGCTGGGTTAGGTGGCCTTTCTCAGTACCTCCACAGCACCTTCTTTTTAACCATTCGATACTGTTTTTTTTTTTTTTTTTCTCTCTACATTAAAATAACCTGCTTACTTATGTGCTGAATTGAAAATGCCACCTGCCTTGCTCCGGATAAAGCTCAGAAGCAAGGCAGGGGCTGAGTCTATTTATTATCGTTGTTAGTTGCTGTCTAATCAGCTCCAACCCATAGCGACCTTACGTAAAACAGAACAAAATGTTGCCCAGGCCTGCACCATCTCTATGAACTTTGATATGTTTGGGCCCATCATTGAGGCTTTCATGTCAATCCATCTCATTGAGGATTTTCCTTGTTTTTGCTGACCATCTTCTTTTCGTTTTCTAGCACTTGATCTTTCCCAATGACATGTCACACTAAGCAAGATGAAGTCTCACCATTCTGCTTCTAAGGAGCATTCTGGTTATATTTCTTCTAAGACTGATTTGTTTGCTCTTCTGGTAGTCCAGGACATATTCAGTATTCTTTACCAACACCACAATTTGAATGCATCAATTCATTTTCTGTCTCCTTTTCTCATTGTCCAGCTATCACATGTCTATGAGGCCATTGAAAAGACCATGGCTTGAGTCAGGTACACCTTAGTCATCAGAGGGGCTGAAACCAAGAGGGCCAGCTGACCCAATGCTTGATTCCTGACCAGAGGCTGGCTGTCCACCTCTTTCTGCTGTGTAAACCATCAGACATTGACACTTAGGCCTTCCAGGAACTTATACCCGGGAACAGTTGAGGACCTCGCTCCTCCTCCCTCCAACTCTAGGCATCGGTCATCCTCATTTCATTCTTGTTTTGATGACTTTCCACCTGCTGAATTCTGTTTGAAATCTTCCAGGCCCTCCCCAGCCCCTGCATAGCGGGCTCCTGCTGACATCTTAACGACCTTCTCTGGGTTTCCTCTGCGAAGCCTTCCCTGATACCCTAAGGCAGTCAGTAGTGCCTTCTTCTGGGGTCCTGAAGCACATTGCTTACACTTTGAAGAAGCTGAATTAGACTGTGTAGTGACAGTCTAATCTCCCTCCACTAGAGAGTAAACAACCTGAGGGCAGGGACCATCGTCATGTTCCGTGCTTGGCGTAGGTCATAGTATATGCAGCAGGCAAACAATGAATGTCTTCTACTTTAATTAATGAAAGTGTGAATGGTGAGAGCTGGGTAATCAGGATAAATGTTAGAAGATGCGCTTAAGGTTATGGGTTTTCAGCAGTGCCTGTTAGCGCTGCTCCCCCATGGGGCCAAGCAGCACGTTTTCACGTCATTTTCTTCAGTTTCTACAAAATTAACATGATGAGGCTTTCAAACAGCGGGCAGCATCACAAACAGCTCTCCCTGCTCCCTAATTCCAGTACAGACAAAAATGTGTTTGCTTTCCTTTGGTACTGACCCCAGAGTGTCTCAAATTTTAAAGTACCTTCAAATCGCCTGGGGATCTTGTTAAAAAATGCAGACCGATTCAGTAGATCTGGGTAGAGCCTGAGAATCTGCATTCCTAACTGATTCCAAGACTGCTGGTCCAGGGATGACACTTTGAGTGGGAAGGATTTCCTCCATTTCTTGTAGAAAGAGTGAAGCTTTCTAATTGTTGTTATAGTTGGTTGCTGTAGAGTTGGCTTCGACTCAATGGTGACCTTATATCTAACAGAATGAAACTTTATATACAACAGAAGGAAACATTGCTCAGTCCTGCACCATCTTCACCATCGTTGGTATGTGCAAGTTCATTGTTGCAGCCTATGTATTTTGAATGCCTTCCAACCTAAAAGGCTCATCTTCCAGCATTATACTGGACAGTGTTCTGTTGTGATCCATAGGGCTTTCATTGGCTAATTTTCAGAAGTACATTACCAGGCCTTTCTTCCTGGTTTGTCTTAGTCTGGAAGCTCCACTAAAACCTGTCCAGCAACACTCCCTAACTGGACTTTTGCTTTGCTTTTTGTTGAAATGTCTTGTGGATGGCAAAAGAACATGACCCCGCTGATATCTGAAGTACCAGTGGCATAGCTTCCAGCATCATAGCAACCTGCAAGCCACCCTAGTACGACAAACTGACAGATGGGTGGTGGATGTAAGCTATACAATGGACGTAATAATATGTATTAATAGGGCAGGTAGTAAAACCTGGTCACACTTGCGGGCGAAGGGCTTACTTTGTTTCAGGTACTGTGCTTGGTACATTATAAGCATCATGCCATTTAATCCTCTCCAAAGCATTATGTGATTGGTACTATTGCTTTCACTATTTTACAGAGAAGAAAGTAGGCTTTGAGCAGCTCACAGAAGTAGGTGGGAGGCCCAGGCGCTGGATGTAGGCAGTTTGACGCCAGCTCAGGCTGCTAATCGTTTCACAGCCCTGCCTCCCTGTGCAGAAGGAGAGAGGCCTGAAACTCTATCTACTCTGTATGCAAGCAATGGAGCTGTTACATGGGAAACATTAGGCTGGGAAGGGCTTTTGAAGCTGCTCATCCTGGGATTACAACACTGGTCGAGATTATAAAATCTTTGAGGATTAGCCCTGTGTTCCTGGGCTATACACCTTGCTGGAACTTCACAAATAATGATAATGTTTTCTTCCCTCAGCACAACCTGGATGGAATACAGGCATGGCCCTGTGGAAAACAGAAAAGTGAATAAGACCTACTCCAGGTTTAGGAGTTTGATTTTACTCTTTGAGATTTAGGGAGCCATTGGAGAGGGTTTTGAAGAGGCAAGTGGAAGAGTGAACCTGGGCTTTGCAGGGAGAGCTCTAACAGTCTGGAAGATAAAGTGGAGACATAAGAACCTGCGTGCAAGGAGGCCAGGTGGGAAGCTAGTAGAATAGTCCAAGATAGAGAAATAGGAATAGAGAGAAAGAACAACATCCCAGAGCTGCTGCAAGGGTGGAATTTACAAGTCTTCTTAATACTGGATTATGGGACGTCAGAGGAACCCTGATGGTGCAGTGGTTAAGTGCTTGGCCGCTAACCGAAAGGTCGGTGATTCTAACCTACCAGCCCCTCTGCGGGAGAAAGATGTGGCAGTCTGCTTCTGGGAAGATTTACAGCCTTGGAAACCCTATGGGGGCGGTTCTACTCTGTCCTATAGGATCACTGTGAGTCGGAATTAATTCGACAGCGATGGGTTTGGTTTTGGGTTATGGGGCTTGATGACAGGGAGAGGTCATAGGTGAAATTGAGGTTGGGAGACTGATCAGGACCCCAGCAGGAAAGAGCAGGAAAGAACTCTTGCAAAAGTATGAGCCAGGACAAGGGAACCAACAGTGTATGGTGACGTGCTCAGGGATGAACAGCAGTAAGGAGCTATTACGACCCCTAGACCTGAAGGAGGAAGATGGGGGAATGGTGTTACCAGAGCCTAGAGGAACCTGGAGCCATGGAAGAGCTGTCGCCATTGAGTTGAGCCCCTTAGTACTAAAGTAAGGCAGCAACGGGAGGGGGAAATAAATAGTCCAACCCTTCTCCCTTCCAACCCTCTAGTCTTCTGTCGATGTCTCCCATTAGCCACACCTAACCTACGCGCAGACAGCAAGGGGCCCAGATGACACGGTGTGTGGAGGTCAGTCTCCTGCAGCCCAGAGCAGGACAGAAGAAGGCAGACAATGATCAGATGTGGGGTGTTGCAAACAAAGAATGACCAGCACAGTGCCTGGGCATTAGGGTCATTTCATGGCTACACATTTGGGCTCTAGAACCAGAGAGCCAGGATCTGACTCCGACTCTTTACTTACTAATGGCGTGACTAAGAACAAGTTACTTTGCCTAGCTAAGCCTTGATTTTCTCATCTATAAAAAGGAGATTGGATGATTGCAAGATAGTGCACAGTGCATGGAATGCAGTAGGTGCTCAATACATGTTAACCTTGTTTCATTTTGTGTTCTTGGTTTTACACATATGGTGGCCCATCCACTGAGACAGAGGGCATAGAAGGGGATGCTGGTGGGGGGGTGGGGGTGGCATGCTGTCTTAAATTTTGAGTCTTGTCCTTATGCAGTCTGTAGGCCTTGTGGACTGTTCATGGGGAGATGACCAGGAGGCAAGTTGATATGTGCTTCTAGGGCTGAGAAAATAGTTTATAGAGCTAGAATAGATTTGGGAGTCATCTGTATGGGGGTGACGGTTCAAGACAGGGACAGCCTGTGGAAAGGAAAGGGCTTGGAATCTTTCTATACCAAGTGAGGTTACTGATCCATTTGCTCCGACTTAATCCTCCCATTGCAGTGAAACCCCGGTAATCTCCCCACCTGGTTCTTCTTGGCTGCAAGTTCAGTTACGTGTTAAGTGGTTGGAGGGTGCCAGAAGCAAATCCTGCAATCCATGTATGGAGCTAAGCCAACTGACCCACTTGGGGTTGTTGCATTTGCTCATTCATTCACCAACATTTTATTCAGTGTGCAGATGCAGGATACTGTACGAAGTATTGGAGAAGGGGAGGAGGGAGTGAAAATAATCTGTGAAATGGCCTTGGCCTCACTAGCAGCTTTCTGTGATCTCTTTTAATATGTTGAGATACACTTTAGTGTTTGCTGTAGCAAAGCATACATTCCTGGGCACTTGTGAGCTTAGAAATAATGTAGCACTCTGCTTCCCAGTTCAGGAAAGCAAACATACATGAATTGATGCAACTCTGATCCCAACCCCCACTCATGGTCTGTCAGATAATAGGAATGTTCCAAGAGAAGCTGCAGTTCTCAGCTGGATGATTGGAAAATAGATTTTGTGTAAATTCATGAGTACTGCATGTCCCCTGGATACAGGATTTACCTGTGGGCAGGATTGGACTTGCTCTACCTCCTGCACATCTAAGTGAGCTTGAGAAGCAGACCTGGGTTCAGATTCCAAGTTCAACGATAACTGATCCATGAGCTCTGTGTGGGTGAGGGCTGAATGTTTTATACCGCCCTTCCCCCACCATATTCTTAGTGCCAGGCACAGTGGCAGTCCTGTAGTAGGTGCTTAATAAATAATTGTCGAATGAATAAAGGTACAGGAGCTTCAAGACAGGGGTTTTAAAGAGAATGTGATTTTTCTATTGTTATTGAAAATATACACAGCAAAACATACACCAATTCAACAATTTCTACATGTACAGTTCAGTGACACTGATTACATTTTCAAGTTGTACAGCCATTCTCATCCTCCTTTTCTGAGTTGTTTTCCCCCATTAACATAAACTCATTGTCCCACCTTCAGCTTCCTATCTAACCTTTCGAGTTGCTGTTGTCAATTTGATCCCATATAGATAGTTCTTTAAAAGAGCACAATGATCAATGCAGACATGAGAATGTGATCTTTTATTTAAAAAGGTGCTTTACCATTTCTTTAGCTCTCCCACCTTGGGCATCTTATCTAACTTCTCTGTGATTCACGTTCCTCATCTATGAAATGGGAATAGTAATTATAGCAGCCCATAGAATTGTTGGGAGGATTAAGGTGAGAGAGTACAATAACGTGCTAGTCCCTGGTAAGTGACTAGTAGAAAGGAAGCTCAAAAATGTAAATTACCACAGTACTAAAATTTTTATATGTGTTTATTTTATTAGAGTTTTTTAAAAACATTTGCTTAGTTACAGATTTCCTGGTTTGAAAGGGATCTTCAAGTCTTTGTTTACATGTCAGATACCAAGTGACCAGATGCACCTGCAGTGGCACCTTGGCGAGTCCTGCAAGGTGGGGGACTCCATGAGGTTACACTGAGAACCCCTTCCCTCAGTGCACGGCTTCTGAGGAGTAGAGTGAGTTCGCAGTGCCTGTTTTATTTGATTCTCACCATGACCCTATAAATTAGGGAGGGTCATAACTGTAGCCCATTTTGCAGATGAGGACACAGAGGTACAAACAAGACAAAGATAACACAGCTAGTGAGTTCCAGGGCAGGACCTTGAACCAGCCTTTTGGATCTTAGTCAAACATTCTTTGAAAAATACCTTCTTGCTATTCATTTAGTCCTCATTTCTGACTTGTTATTTTAAGTAAATGTGATCTGAAATATGGCATTTTTCTGCTTTTCCTTTAAGAAAAAAACTCAAAATGATTTTTTTTTCTAATTTGAGCATTCTTCCCCTATTTTCTGTGATAATCAGTAGATTTCACTACTCTTTACTGGAATTAAGAGACCTGCATTCAATTGTATTATAAAAGCTGGGATTAAAGCACTCACTTTCAGGCCCTTTGCCCTTTCAGGAGGATTATTTGAAAAAAAAAAAAAAAAAATCCATCCAGTTAATCATTTTACTGTGGACCGGATTACTTTGGCTCAAATGAACTGCTTCAGCCAAGAGTTTTCATTCAGCCACATTCATTAAGCATCTTCTTAGTGCACAGATAGGGTGGCTGAGGGCAGGGCAGGGACAAGATCTCCGGGGAGAAGCAAGAAAGTGACTAATCCAGGAGTTCAGAGATAACCATAGCTTCCTGACGGCTCTGAAATGGTGCTTTGGTGAATGCTGTTGTTGTTAGCTGCTGTTGAGTTAGCCCCTGACCCACGGAGCCCATGCACAGCAGCCTTTGTGATCCATAGGGTTTTCATTTGTTGATTTTCAGAGGTAGGTCACCAGACCTTTCCTCTTAGTCTGTTTAGTCTGGAAGCTCTGCTTAAACCTGTTTAGTATCGTGGCAGTACACAAGCCTCCACTAACAGATGGGTGGTGTCTGTACATGAGGTGCATTAGCTGGTAATGAAACTTGGGTCTCCTGCACGGAAAGCAGGAATTCTACCACTGAACCACCGCTGCCTCCACGCAGCCTGTTCAATATATGAAGGACATGCAAATTTCTCAGTATGAGCTGACAATTATTCTGGGACAGGGCAGTCACCTAAGTTGTACTCCGATTTTTCTCTCCTCACTTCCTCTTTTTCTCTCTTTTGGGATTTCTCGGTTTGAGCCACTATTGCCAAGGGAACCACATAGTTTTTTAAAGACTTGTGGTGAGAGGATGGTGGGATGATGGTCCCATTTCTTCCCTGGAATCTGCCCTCATAAACTTTTCCACTCCATAGGAGATCATAGGCAACTTCTCACAGTACTTAAAATGCAATCTCTGCAACACCAAAAGCAAAATCCATGAAAGAAAAAATGGATAAGCTGGACTTCGTTAAGATTAAAAATGTCTGCTCTGTGAACGACACCTTAAGAGAATGAAAAGACAAGCCACAGATGGGGAGAAAATATTTGCAAAACTCATATCTGATAAAGACCTTGTATCCAAGGTATACAAAGAACTCTTCACAATAAGAGAACAAACAACCCAATTAAAAAGTGGGTGAAAAATTGGAACAGACACCTCACCGAAGAAGATACACAGATGGCAAATAAGCATATGAAAAGCTGCTCAACATAATCTATCATTAGGGAGTTGCAAATTACAGCAACGATGAGATATCACTACACACCTATTAGAATGGCTGAAGTCCAAAACATTGACAACACCAAATGCTCTGTGGAGCAACAGGAACTTTCATTCGTTGCTGGTGGGAATGCAAAACGGTACGGCCACTTTGGAAACAGCCTGGCAGTTTCTTACAAAGCTAAAGATGAGCTTACCATATATCCAGCAATAACACTCCTAGGTATTTACCCAAATGAGTTAAAACCTTATGTTAACTCACAGACCTGCACCTGAATGTTTAAGGAAGCTTTGTTCATAATTTCCCAAAACTGTAAGCAACCAAGATGTCCTTCAGTAGGTGAATGGATAAATTGTGGTCCATCCACACAATGGAGTGTTATTCAGTGATAAAAAGAAATGAGCTGTCAAGCCACAAAAAGACATGGAGGAACCTTAAATACATATTGCTAAGTGAAAGGATCCAGTCTAAAACGGCTACAGACTATATGATTCCAACTCTACAACATTCTGGAAAAGGCAAAACTATAGAGACAGTGAAAAGGTCAGTGGTTGTCAGAGGCTGGGGGAGGGATGAATAAGTGGAACATAGGGGATATTTAAGGCAGTGAAACTACTCTGATAACTGTGATGGTGGACACATGACATCATGCATTTGTCAAAGCTCGTAGAACTGTACAACACGAAGTGTGTACCCTAAGTCAACTATGGACTTTAATAGTAACGTATCAATATTGGTTCATCAACTGTAGCAAATGCACCACACTTACGCAAGACGGTAATAATAGGGGAAACTGTGTATAGGGCTAGGGAGTATATGGGAACTCTCCGTAGTATCTGCTCAGTTTTTCTATAAATCTAAAATGGATCCAAAAGATAAAGTCTATTAATTTTTTTTTTTAACAGCCAGTCTCTGCACCATGTACTGCATGATCCCTCCTAGCTCTCTACCTCACTGTCTACCACTTTCCCCTCACTCTCTCTAGCCACACCAACCTCCTCCTCCAACCCACCAAGCTCTTCCCTACCTTAGAGCCTTATCATGTGTTCCCTTCCCAGGTTCTCTGTGCTTGGCTCCTTCTTATCATTGAAGATCAGCTGGAATGTCTCCTGCTCACTGTGGTCTTCCCAGGCCACCATATCTTAAGTAGGCTTACCCCCAGTCAATCACACCGTTCCCGTCTAGTGCCTTCTGAGCACATATCACTATCTGAAATCAACTTGTTTATTAATTGCTTACGTGCATATTTGTCTAATCCCCATTATACTATTCCATCAGAACATGTATCTTGACCATCTGTCTTGTTGATCCCTGTATTCCCGGCATTTAGAGGAAAGGAAAGGCTGGGTGGTGCAAATAGTTAAGTGTTTGGCTACTAACTAAAAGGTTGGCAGTTCAGATCCACCCAGGGGCACCTCAGAAGAAAGGCCTGGCAATCTACCTCTGAAGAATCAATCACTGAAAACTCTATGGAGTGTAGTTCTACTCTGACACACATGGCATTGCCATGAGTCAGAAATAACTAGATGGCAACAGGTTAGAGGAAAGCCTGGTGCATAATAGGTGCTCAATAACTACATACTGAATGAATGAATGAATGATTAAATCAATTAATCCATCCAACTTGGTATCCCAGCTACTGTCTTATCTCCTTTTCCATCTCCCTGTCTAGCCCCTGGAGGCTGGCCCTTGGCTCAGGCTGTCTGTAGGGTGGTGGCTTCCCTCTGTCTCAAGTCTCCATGGCTCTGTGCTCTGTGGCTCTAGATCAGTTAGTCCCACTTCTGCCTTCAGCCCCAGCTCCAAGATTCCTAGGCTGGGCTTAGAGGTTGTTCAAAAGATGAATTCAGACACAGGAGGCAACAGAAGAATATTTGCATCCCCTGCCTGTTGAGGGGAGAAACGTCCTAATGTTTTCATTGCCATGTCTGGTTGGCCCAAGGCGAGTCACCTGCAGGGGGCCAGGACAAGGATTCTGGCAGTGGGGCAAGGGAGGGGCTGAGCCTGCAAATGGGAGGAGAGGAGGGCTTCCAGAGAGCAGTGGCTTATCAGAAATATGAGCCCTCTCCCTGTTTCTTTGAGGGTCCGAGCTCCTTTCTTCTCTCTGCAGAGTGTGACTCAGCCCAAAATCTCACCCCACCCAGAAGTGGGTGCAGCTGACAGACTAATCACCCCCTTTGCCATGACTCAGCGCCCAGCTTCCCCTTGCCGCATGTCTGCAGGCAGCTCATCAGAGTCATCCAGGCCCTGTTTACCATCACCTCCAGCCATACGTAATTCATCAGCCTCCCTCTTCCCTATGACGTCTTCTTCCCTCCCCCCATAACCCAGGCAGCAGTGTTCTGCCCAGGCCGCTCTCCTTCTCCCAGAACACAGAAGCCCCCACTGGGCTGCGAGAAGATACCTTTAGACTAGGATAGAGGGGGTGGGAGGGGCCTTTGTCTCAAGGAACCTGTGCTGATCCTTCACAAGACAAGTGTACGTTCTGAGTGAAAAGCATCGCATGCACACAGCCCTCCCTCCTTCCGAACCATGCCCTCCAATGGGGCCTTCTCCCCACACTGTCTGTCCTGGACCCTGGCAAAGCCAGCAAGCCAGGATGAGCCAGAAGGAGGGAAGGCAGGGTTGACTTGGTGAGGAGAGGCTGGGAGGGTGTGGCAGGGCACCCTGCCGCCTGGTTGCAATCAATCAGCATCCTTGAGTGCTATTTCTTCAAGTGATGCCCACAATAGTTCCCACTGTAGAAGGCTTTTCATTATTCCAAGGTGTGGCTTGCTACAATCTGACCCTGCTACCCTCCCTGTCCTGGCTGAGCTGATGGAGACCCACACCCTCAGGTGGCCTAGCCCCACCCAGATCCTGAAACCCCCCTGAGAGGGCTAGGGCCATGTGTACTCAGCGCTCCTGGGGGCAGGAGCTAGAAGCAGTCTTGTGCTGAAGACCTGGTATCAGTCTAGGAGAGCTGGAAGGGAGTGTTGGGAGTGCAAGTGCCTGTCCCGGAAGGAAGGAAGGAAGGGAAGGAGTAAGAAAGGGAGGGAGGACGGAGGAGAGGGAGGGAGAGAGGGGGAAGACTGTCATCCTGCTCATTATTATGCAATCTTATGTCTCATACAAGAGAAAAAGCAGCTACAACAGGTGCAGTGATCTTCCCAAAGACACACTGCTTATCACACTGCTTGTAAAGGTGACCCCTCCTTTAGCTGGGCCTGCCCTGCATCCCCGGAGAGTGGGACACATGTCCAGAGCAGCCTCATCTCTAAGTACTTCTGCATATATTGACTTATTTGCATATATGACTCACTGAATCCCCATGACAACCTATGGCATAGGTGCAGTTCTCCCCATTTCACAGGTGAGCAAACTGTGGCACAGCTGAGCAATTAAATAACTTGCTCAAAGTCACACAGCTGGTGAGAAGCGATTAAAGCCAGGAGACCTTGCTCCAGAGCTGTGCTCTTAACAATAGCCCCACACTGCCTCTCACCCCATGATGGCTGACAACAGCATCTTACAGGGAGTGCGGTGGACAGGGGCATCCAGGGCAGTTTGTTCAGGAAGGGTCTTACATCTCGAGGCTCCTCTTTTCCCACCAAAGGAGACTCTTCACAGTCCCCAGCTACTGGAATCTATTTTGCTTAGCACATATATTTAAGCTCACATATGCCAGACTCTGTTCTAAGAGTTTTACAAATACTAGCTCATTTCATCCTCATGACAACCCAACCAAGTAGGTATTGTTACTGCAATCTTGCAGAAAATTCATTCTGAGAGTTGTCAACCCTCCTATAAAAAATAAACAAACCCAATCAGATGCTGTTGAGTTGACATGGGTTTCAGAATAGAACTGCATTCCATAGGGTTTTCAAGTCTGTGACCTTTTGGAAGCTGATTGCCAGGCCTTTCTTCTGAGGTACTTCTTGGTGGGTTCGAACTGCCAACCTTTTGTTTGGCAGATGAGAGCTTAACTACTTGGCCCACTTGGAAACTCCTGGACCCTCCTAGTGAGCCTCAAATGTGTGAGAATTGCTGAATTATGGCTGCCCTTTTTCTCCATTTCTGGAAACCCCGGTGGCATAGTGGTTAAGTACTACAGCTGCTAACCAAAAGGTCCGCCGTTCGAATCCACCAGCTGCTCCTTGGAAACTCTACGGGGCAAGTTCTGCTCTGTCCTATAGGGTCGCTATGAGTTGGAATCAACTTGATGGCAATGGTTTTATGTTTTTTTTTTTTTTCTTCTTCTCCATTTCTAAGGAGCTTCAGCATGTGATTTCCCCCCACACCACCCACCTCAACAAATCAGTTCAGAAAATGGTACTTCCCTGCACTCAGTAATTAAGCCAGAAAAACGGGAGGGGGGGTGGTGTTCCTTGGTTTCTCCCTCCCTCATTCCCTCCAAATCCAATCCATCCTCATGGCCCCTTGGGTCTACCTTCTAAATATCTCCTCAGTCCATCCTCCTCCTTCTTTTTCTGTTTTCAACAGCTTTATTGAGATAAAATTTCGCATATCGTATAATTTACCCATTTGAAGAGTACACAGCAATGGTTTTAGTATAGTCACAGAATTGTGCAACCATCCCCACAATCAATTTTAGAACATTTTAATCAGTTTTTAAATTTTTGAGTAATAATATTCAAATAACTCAAAAATTAAAAAAAAAAGGTCTCCCCAACATTTATGTCTCCCATCTTCTCAGTCCCTTCCGTACCCAGGTAACTACTGTTATTAGTGTCTTCTGTTTCCTCCCAGAATTCCTTATTGTTGTTGTCGTCGTTATGCAGATTAAATGAAATGGTAAATACCAATGATACTTCTAAAAATGGGAGGTTTTTTTTCTTTTTCTTTTTTGAATGGCTTTATTTAGTATGGAGAACTGGTGGCACAGTGGTTAAGACCTCAGGCTGCTAATCAAAAGGTAGGAAGTTCGAATCCACCAGCAGCTCCTTGGAAACTCTATGGGGCAGTTCTACTCTGTCCTTCAGGGTCGCTCAGAGTTGGAATCGACTCGATAGCAATGGGTTTTATGTACATATAATTAACATACATTACACTGCACATATTTAAAGTTACACAATTTGATGTTTTGGTGTATAGGTACACCCCTGAAACCGTCACTACAATCAAGATAGTGAACATATTCATCACCCACAAAAGTTTTCTCCTACCTCTTTGTAATCCCTCCCTGCCCTTCTCTCATACCTCACTGCCCCTCCCTTCCCAGGCACACACTGGATGGCCTTCTGTAACTGTAGATGTTTCACTTTCTAGAGTTTTATATAAATCGAATCATTTAGTATGTACTCATTCACGTGTTGCTTTTCACTCAGTATAATTATTTTGAGATTCATCCATGTTGTCACATGTAACAACCAGTCAGTCCTTTTATGCTGAGTAGGATATTCTGTTGCAGAGCTACACCACAATATGTTATTAACACATTCATCTACTGATAGACATTTGAGTTGTTTCTAGTATTTTAACTATTACAAATAAAGCTACTATGAATATTTATGTACTAATCTTTGGATAGATACGTGCTTTCTTTTCTCTTCAGTAAGCACCTAGGAGTGAATTGGCTGAATTACATGGTAGATGTATATTTAAATTTTAAGAAACTCTCAAGCTGTTTTTTAAAGCGGCTGTGTCATTTTAAATACCCAGAATCAGCGTATGAGAGTTCTCAGTCATCTGCATCCTCTCCAACACTTGGTATGGTCGATTAATGTATATATATATAGTCGTATATATATTCTAGATGTTCTAATAGGTGTGTAGTGGTATCTCATTGTGTTATTAATTTGCATTTCCCTGATGATAATGATATTGAACGTATACACATTTTCATGGGCTTCCTTGCCATCAATAGATCTTCTTTGGGGAAAATTTTGCCCGTTTTGTTTAATTGGGTAGTTTGCTTTCTTTTTTTTATAAAATTTTATTGTGTTTTAGGTGAAAGTTCACAGCGCAAATTACTTTTTCATTCAAAAATTTATACACAAATTGTTTTGTGACATTGGTTGCAATGCCTGAGGTGTGTCAGCCCTCTCCCCCTTTTCTCTTTCCACCCCGGGTTCTCTGTGTTTATTCATCCAGTTCTCCTGTCCTTTTCTGCCTTCTCATCTTTGCTTTTCAGCAGGTGTTGCCCATTTGGTCTGATATGCTCGATTGAACAAAGAAGCATGTTCCTCACATGTGTTATTGTTTGTTTTATAGGCCTGCCTAATCTTTGGCTGAAAGGTAGACTTCAGGAGTGGCTTCAGTTCTGAGTTAGCAGGGTGTACGAGGGCCGTTGTCTTGGGGATTCCTCAAGTCTCTGCCAGACCAATAAATCTGGTCTTTTTTGGGAATTTGTATTTTGTTCTACCTTTTTCTCCTGCCCTGTCCAGGACCCTCGATTGTAATCCCTGTCAGAGCCACCGTGGTGGTAGCCGGGCACCATCTAGTCCTTCTGGGCTCAGGCTGGTGGAGGCTGTGGTTCATGTGGTCCATCAGTCCTTTGGACTAATATTTTCCTTCTGCCTTTGGTTTTCGTCATTCTCCTTTGCTCCAAAAGTGCTGGGACCAATAGATGTATCCTGGATGGGGGCTTGTAAGCTTTTAAGACCCCAGATGCTATTCACCAAAGTAGGATGTAGAACATTTTTGTTATGAACTATGTTATGTCAATTAACCAAACCCTGAGACCATGGTCCCCAGCCCTCAGCTCCAAAAACTCGATTCCTCAAGGTGTTTTGATGTGTCTAGGAAGCTTCTATGACTTTGCCTTGGTCAAGTTGTGCTGACTTCCCATATATTGTGTTGTCTTTCCCTTCACCAAAGTTAACTTGCCTACTATCTAGTGATTTCCCCTCCCCATCCCTCCTCTCCCTCGTAGCCATCAAAGTTTTTTTTTCTATATGTAAACCTTTTTTTGAGTTTTTATGACAGTGGTCTCTTTTTTTGCCTTTTTTTTTTTTGTCTCATATTTTTTTGCCTCATTTTTTGCCTCATATTTGCCTTTTTGTGGCTGACTTATTTCACTCGGCGTAATGCCCTCCAAATTCATCCATGTTGTGAGATGTTTTGCGAATTCATCATTCTTTATTGTTGCGTAGTATGTACCATAATTTGTTTATCCATTCTTCTGTTGAAGGGCATTTAGGTTGTTTCCATCTTTTTGCTATTGTGAATAATGATGCAGTGAACACGGGTGTGCACATGTCTATTCATGTGATGGCTCTTATTTCTCTTGGGTATATTCCTAGGAGTGGGATTGCTGGATCATATGGTATTTCCAGCTTTTTAAGGAGATGCCATATCGTTTTCCATAGTGGTTGTACCATTTTACATTCCTACGAGCAGTGCATAAGAGTTTCAGTTTCCCCACAACTTCTCCAATATTTATTATTTTCTGCTTTTTTGATTAATGCCAGCAATGTCTGGGTGATACGGTATCTCATTGTAGTTTTGATTTGCATTTCTTTAATGGCTAATGTTTGGGAGCATTTCCTCATGTGTCTGTTTGCCACCTGAATGTCTTCTTTGGTGAAGTGTCTGTTCATATCCTTTGCCCCCCTAAAATGGGAGTTTTTAAGATCCTTTGTTCAGTGGTAGAATTCTCACCTTCCTTTCAGGAGACCTGGGTTCGATTCAACACATCACCAAGTATCGTTTTGTTTATTCATTCATCAGTCGATGGACATTTATTTCCACTTTTTGGCTATTATGAATGATGCTGCTATGGATGTCCATGTACAGGTTTTTCTGTGGACATGTGTTTTCCCTTCTCTTGGGTATATACCTAAGAATGAAGTTGCTGGATAATATAGTAACTCTGTGTTTAACCTTTTGAGGAACTGCCAGACTTTTTTATAGCAACAGCACCATTTTACATTCTCCCAAGCAATGTATAAGAGTTCCAATTTTTCACATTCTCATCGACAGTTGTTATTGCTTCTCTTGTTTTAACATAGTCACCCTAGTGGATGGGAAGCGGTGTCTTATTGTGGTTTTGATTTGCACTTCCCTTCTGACAGTGATGTTGAGCATCTTTTCGTGTGTTTATTATCCATTTGTATATCTTCTTCAGAGACATATCTATTCAGATCCTTTGTTCTCTTTTTAATTGGGTTATTTGTCTTTTTATTGTTGAATTGTAAGAGGTTTTTTTTTTATATATATATTTTGGATACAAGTACCTTATCAGATGTTTGATATGCAAATATTTTCTCCCATTCTGTGGATTGTCATTTCACTTTCTTAATGGTCTCTTTTGCATCACGGAAGTTTTTGATGAAGTTCAATTTATCTTTTTCTTTTTTTCTTTTGTTGCATGTGCTTTTGGTGTCACGTCTAAGAAACCATTGCTTAGTCCAAGGTCACAAAGATTCACATCTCTATTTTCTTCCAAGAGTTTTACAGTTTTAGCTTTTACATATAGGTCTTTGATCCATTTTGAGTTAATTTTTGTATATCGTACAAGGTAGGAATCCAACTTTGTTCTTTTTCACATGGCTATCCAGTTGTCCCATAGCCTCTATTTTTGTAAATAAAGTTTTACCGGAACACAGATACACCCATTTATTTATATATTATCCATGACTATGACTACTTTCATGTTACAGTGGCAGAGTTGTATAGTCACTGCAGAGACTGTATGTCCCATAGCTTGAAATATTTTGCTTTTTCACACACACACACAAGTTTTCTGTCCCCTGCTATAGATATTTGTCAAATAAATAGATAGATAAAATTTAATTAGCATAGGAATTTGTAGTTATCAGTAGTACTTCCATTGCTCAGAGAAAAATACCCCTGGCTCCTGCTAAGAGCAAACAGCTTTAATGACTGCTGTTAGAAGAACCTTCTCACATGTGTCGTTAAGTGACAATGCCTACTCTGTTTAAAATGAAAGTAAAGACATTCATTGAGAGCAAAGGCAGCTTGAGCCAGGGACATGTTGGATCTCACGAAGTGAAAGCCAGTGCTCTGGAAAGCTGCTTCAGTTACATGGGCATAGTTATAGGGTTGAATCAGAAACTTAGCTTACGATATTCTGATTGGTAGGTGAACAATCAGTAAAGTGGAAGGCACGGTATCTCCAAATGGGGCTGTGGTTGGGATTGGTTAACAGAGTATATGTGGATTAAGGAGATTGGTTACATTCATGTAATTGCAGGAGTATGTGCTCACAAGGGGGTCACAAGATGATTGACAGGGAGCCAGAGTCTGCTAGTTCCACCCAGCCAGAGGCCCAAGGCCATGTGCATATGAATGGGAAGAAGTCAAGGTTACATTCTCAGGAATGCAGAAGCGGAAGTCACAAAATGAAATAAGGCCTACACCTCAGGCAGCTATGCTAGGCATGCCAGGCACCTCAGTTTTGGAACCCTTGCACACATGGAAAATTTGAGTCAGGAGATGTGAGTTGAAGTCTCAGCTTTGCCACTTGAATCAATTGCCTTGGGCAGAGGACATTAGTATCACACTCTCTAAAGGCTGGGTGCCTACTCAGCTTTCAGAGGGGGACAGCAATGCTGGGTCTTTGGTGTGATGGAGGCATTCACATACTTCTTTGCACCTTCCTGTCTGCCTCAACAAGATGCTCCTCACAGAATGCCCTGAGCAAGAACCATGCAAAGTTCAGCACAGGGAGGGAACCCCCGTGGCTTCTACCTGTGGCAGCAGAACCCCTTAAGCAGTTTAAAGAGCAGCTGCAACCAAGACCTTTTCATGGGATTCCAGAACACCGTGGTGTTCGCCCTCGGAGAGAAGTGTCCCCAGTGGAACCTTAGCACCTCTGTTGCAGAGCAGCACACTTTCCCTGTGTCCCACTGCCTGCATCTGTGATTATCTTCAAACCAAAAAAAAAAAAACCATTGCCAGCAGGTTGATTCCGACTCATGGTGACCCTATAGGACAGAGTAAAACTGCCCCCACAGGGTTTCCAAGGAGCAGGTGGTGGATTCGAACTGCTGACCTTTTGGTTAGCAGCCAAGCCCTTAACGACTGTGCCACCAGGGCTCCATGTGACCATCCTCAAAGCCTCCCTAATTGGACTTTTGCTTTCATCTTTGTTAAAATGTACTGTGGATGGCAGAAGAGCCCAGTCTTTATAATTAGATGGTAATGTCTCCCAAGCTTACTCCTCCTTGACTAGCTGTGAAACCTCGGGAAAGTGGACGTTACTCTCTTTGAGCCTTCATCTGAGAAATGAGGGGAACAATAAGTATACCAGGTTACTGTGAAAATGTAAGGAGGTAACCTAAATAAAACATCAGCATACAGGTCCTGGCACATGTGCCAGGAGGGGATCAGGAAAGAGGAGTTGTTGACAATATTCATAATCCACAGCCAGCCTGACCTAGATATAGCAGCAAATATGGGAATTTTCTATTAAGCTTGTCCTGATGCTTTTGAAGTTATTTTCTCTCTTCTGTACTCATGTAAAATGTTACATCTCCGTTACAGAACTTCTGCCCTACGTCACTGTCTCCTGGATGCTAATATGTCTTTGGATATACAATGTGTAGAACAGTGCCTGACACATATGGCTCTCAATAAATTGTGAATGTCCACATTCATATTATATGAACTTTTCTTCCTAAGTGACAGATGTATCCAAGGGACCGCACATCCAGAAATCATTGTGAATCCAAATGAATGATGTTTTTTGGGTCCAGAGTCCCCTGCTTTGAGTTATTGAAAGGTTCATACAAAATCTAAGAAGTGTATTTTAGAGACTGGCTCCTTCTTCAGCCCTGGAGTAGATTTTGTGAACTGTGATCTCCATGCCTGGGTACCGCATTTCTTGACCTTACTTCTTCGTGCAGTCACTTAAGGCTGCCCCGACACAGAGGCCAGTCCTGGGGGCCCACACTTTATGGAACAACTGGTCATTGGTATGTTTGAGGAAGCAACCAGAAAGACGAATTTCAGCAACAGCTGAAAGGATCATGGGAATGTGGGAAATTAACTTGAATAAGAAACGTAGGAAACCTAGAAATTAGAACAATTTAAAATACACATGATCTTTGACTCCCCAAGTCCCACTCCTGTGATTTCGTTGTAAGGAATAATCAGATAAGCGCTTGAAGATAAATGTATAAGGGTATGGATGGCAGTGTTTTGTTGTTGTTTTAACGTGTGTAGAGTTAGAAACAATCAGAATTTCGATCAGTAGAAAACTACAATAAACCATGATGCAGACAATAAAAAGATGAATTTGGGAACTTTCATAAACTGATGTTAGGAGTGTAAATTGGTAGAGACATTTTAGAAAGTGGAAACTTCACTCCTAAGTGTATATATATATATATACATATAACCATTGCCGTCGAGTCGATTCTGACTCATAGCAACCCTTATAGGACAGAGTACAACTGCCCCATAGGGTTTCTTCCATGGAGCAGCTGGTGGGTTTCAACTGCCAACCTCTTGGTTAGCAGCTGAGTGCTTGAACTACTGCACCACCAGAGCTACTATAAAAATAGAAATAAACGACAGCTACCCAAAACTACACGAATTAATCTCACCAAGTGTTGAGCAAAGAAGTCAGATACAAAAGAATATGTAGTGTTTTATTCCTTTTACACCAAATTCATTGCCGTCGAGTCAATTCTGACTCATGGTGACTCTATAGGACAGACCACAACTGCCTCATAAGGTTTCTAAGGCACGACTGACTCATTCAAACCACTGACCTTTTGGTTAGCAGCTGAGCTCTTAACCACTGTGCCAGGTTCAAAATCAGGCAAAACTAATATGTATTTGAAGTTAGGAGAACGGTTACCCTGGGAGAGAAGAAAGCGATTAGTGATTAAGGGAGGGTATGAGGGAATATGTCTGGGGTACTGGTAATGTTCTATGTCTTGTTCTGGATGGTGGTTCCATTGTTTATGGACTTTTCTATATGTTTGTTATATTTCTAGGACAAAAAAACAAACTTTTTTTTTAAACATTCACCATAAATCGGACAGAAAACTCCCGGAACAATATGTAGAGTAACATCTCATTTAGGTTAGAAAGAAAGAGATTAGCTTTGAGTGGAATATTCTAGAAATGGATGCATCAAGATGTTAATAGTTATTCTTCTCGGCAAAAGAATTTTCACTTTCTACTTTATACATTTCTGGACTATTGAATTTTTAACAGCATGCATTGCTTTATACAAAGGAAAAAGATGTTTCCATTGTGGAAAATGAAGAAAGCAAGGACTTAATTTGGCCACTGGGTTGGTCAGTCCGAAGGAGACAAAGCGGAGTGAAACTTAAAATTTATGTAACTGCAACCATCTCCCATGGCTCCTGGAGATGAACCATATCAGCACACTGACCACAGCCTGATATCGACGTGCATTCTCTAACCCGGGGCATCAACATCCTTGATGAATCACCCCAGGTCCCTCAACTTCATTCCTGCCCATATCTTCAGTTGCTAAGCAATATATAATTAAATTTTGGAACGCCTCCTCCACCCTGGATACATTATCCTGGAAATTGGACTTTGCATCTGGCAGTCTTAGAAAGCGGAATTCCACTCCCCTCTTCCCCCTCCCCCACCCACTGGCTTACAGTTGACTCACAATTTAATTAAAAAGATTCCAGGGACATCTGGTCTCCTTTTCTAGGACTGCATTTGCAGTTGGTTTTCCTGGCGTGTTTTTGTTTGCAAGCCATGGATTTATTTACAGAGACAGACAAGCTCATTTTCCTCTTACGACTTAGGTGTATCTTTGTGATCTTTATTAATGCTGTGTTTTGCAGGCCGTGACCATGCCTCTGCTTTGTAAGCACCTCACGGTCTGTTTCTCTCTGAGCACTGCTCAGTCTTGGGTCTGAGTGACCGATGATGCTATCAAGGTGCCTAGCACCCTCCTGACCCCCCCAGAACACAGAGTACCTGTTCCCTGCTGGGGGATCCAGAACACAGCACCCATCCGCATCCCTGTGCCTCTTACCAGCAACAAAACTCTTTGGTTAGCCATTTTCTTTAACAGCCACAAAATGAATGTAGAAAGAACTCTTAAGGGGAAATGTATAGTAGAGGATGGTGGTGGAAACTGAGTCACGGGCTGGCTGGGTCATCTCTGGCAAACTACTTGTCCTTTCTGGGCCTGTGTTCCACCTGCAAAATAGGTAGTTGGATTTAACTAGCATTTCCTGAACGTTCAGTTATTTCCACACTTTCATGGTTTGTTCTTATATATAAATGCCACCTATGCTATTCTCTATGTAATATTTTCCTTTAAATTGACCTCTGTTTTCATGTAATGGATGTATTTACAAGGGGAATTGGTGGCACAGTGGTTAAGCTCTTGGCTGCCAACTGAGAGGTCAGCAGTTTAAACCTACCAGCTGAAAGCTGTGGCATCTGCTTCCGTAAAGTTTGCAGCCTTGGAAAAATCTATGGGGCAGTCTACTCTGTCCTATAGGGTCTCTATGAGTCAGACTTGACTGGGCGGCGATGGGGTACATAAATGATAAGGTATTATGATATTATCATTTACGTAGTGATTTAAAATTCCCCTTATAAATGATAACATATTATAATATTATAATTCACCATAAATAGAAGGTAACTGAACAAATGAGCACAAGGAAAGCAAAACCATGATACTAATTTCTAGCTAGATGTTGTTGTCTGCCAAGACTGCTCTCTCGGTTAAAAATTTTTTAAAGAAGCAAATGTTAGAGAGGTGTTAGAGGCGTATTAGTACCCCTTTGAGACTTTCTCCTAGACAATACCAGAGGACTGAAAGAGAAGGGAAAAGGAAATAACTTCCTTACTAGGATAATTTTAAAGGAGTGGAGGCCTCGTTAATCATGAAGGTTCTTTCCGGTTCGATCAATCATGGGAGAAATGACCATAGCAGATGGCAGGTGCAGGTTCTGAGAGCTGATGCTGAGTCCACTTCCACTGAGGTGGGAGACAAGTCTTGCTTAATGCTTCCATTGCCTGAGAACTGTCCAGACACCTAAAGCCAACGGGTTCCCAGCACTGGTCTTCCTGTCTAAGGTTCCCCAGTGTTTCAGTCGGGGCTCTCTCTGTTACCGGGAGCATAAATCTACTAAAATGTCTTCAACTAAAGCATTCTGAGCTTCAAGGCATCGTGTGGAATTCAAGGGCAGGAGTCATACCCGGGGCTCCTGAGAACTGGAGCTGAGCTACTCATTGCCTCTCTCTTGAGAGCTACATGGTCTTCTCTCAGTCTTGGTTTCTCTGCCACACGGCCCAGAATGGTCACCCTGTTCCTGGAGGCTGTTTGGCCTTCTTCTTCCAACTGCTCTTTTCTCGAAGCAAAAATAGTCAAAACAGACCATATGATTGGCCCATCTATTAACTGGTTCCCCGGAGATCAGGGAGCCAAACCTGGGTCAATCAAAAGCCACTTCTGCTGAGAGAACAACCCAGCACTCTTTGCTCAGGGAGAAAGATGTAGGGAGGACAGTCTAAATTGGAAGGTGCATTGCTTTAGTAGACACATTGTATGACTTGCCTGAGATACTTTCCCTCCCCGACTCCCAAACTTTGAGGCCATTTTTCCTGCTACCTGTTTAACTGTTGGTCTTCACTCAAGAGACTTACCATCGGCCTTTCCCAATTTAGGGTAACACAGTTCACCAACCACAGGGTGAACTAGAAACCTTGGAAGGGCTGTTACAGGAATCTTCTACAAGTTATGGCAACCTGTGTCACCAGAGAGAAGGTGTTCATGGGTGCTTGGGGAGGGGATATTCTAAAGGAATATCTTTATTCATTCATTAATTCATTCATTTATTTACTGAAGAGAGGGTGGTATTATGGAAAGAGTTGGAGACTGATAAGAAATATGAGTTCAGATATGGGCTCTACCACTTACTAGCTATTTTACTCAGAACACTTAATTGCACCCTGCTTCTTCATCTATAAGATTGAGCCCAACTCATGGCAACCTCATGTGTGTCAAAGGAGAACTGTGCTTTCAAATGACTGGTTTTTCAGAAGTAGGTTGCCAGGCCTTTCTTCTGAGGTGCCTCTGGATGGACTCCAGCTGCCAACCTTTCAGTTAGCAGCTGAGTGCAGTAACCGTTTGCACCACCCAGGGATAAAAAGATAGCGTGACTATTTTGTATTCTCTTGTGAGGATTACATGGAATTGGGTGTTCTCTGATCCTGAGGTGTTCACAGTCTTGTGGGAAAGATTGAAATATAAGATTAAACCAGAATACAATATGCTACAAATATGAACAAAAGATGTTACACAGTGTTTGGAGAACCCAGAGGATGCAGGAGCTAACCCTGCTAGTGAGGGGGCTTCCCTTCAACTGGACCTTGAAAGGTGGGGTCTTTTGCAAGGTAGAGAACAGGGGAAGAAGATACTGGGCAAAAGGAAAGCTTGGGCAGTGGTGAAGAAGGGGTATGTGCGGTACATCTAGGGAGCAAGGAGCAGCACGGTGCAGCTCGAACACTGAGCTTAATGAGCCTGCTAAGCAGAAGACCGCAGAGAGGGGAGAGGGCTGGTTTATGCAGGGAGTTGAATACCACCTTGCTTCTTGCCGCTGTCACCCACCTGCCCCTGCTTGCTTTTGCCATTGCTTGAGCCTGAGTAAGAGGTAATCTCCACTGAGGGTCTCTGGACAGGGATCTTTGGTATATTATAACAAGAAGCTATTTCTAGCCACAGCAGTACCTGGGTGAAAGCATAAGAATTTTGCTACATAGTTAAACAGTAGTAGAAAGCCAACCAAGACAACTGTGGAAAATGATGACTTCAGTTCAATGAATGGGAGCCCTTTGGCCTTCCTTGCGGCAGACAGAAAGGATGGGGAAGACGAGAGGCAGCCTGCTCCAAGTTCCTGAGCCGGCATCAAACATAACAAAGAAAATTTAAAGCATTTTATCAAGCTTCCGTGACGATTCCCCAATGCTCTTCTACCTCTAATGCATGTGAAATTCTTGGTTATTAGATACATAAAGCTTAGCAAACCTCAGTAGCCTTACATTTAGAATGGGAATAATAAGCCCTGACCTGCTCATATTAAAGGGTTGCTGCAGATTTCAAAATTATGTGATGCATGTGGAACTGCTTGGAAGACTGAAAAGTCCCGTATATATGTGAAAAACTATTATTTCATAGCTGTGATATTACTGCATAAACAATTTTGAGCCCTGCGTTTTTCATTTAACCTTGTACCATGACCGTTTTCCACATTCCTGGAAGCTCTTTACGCTGGCTTCTTAATGTCTACCTTTTACCCCGTGAAGTGAGGATACCCTAAATTATTTAAGCTTAATTATTATTGGACATTAAGATTATTTTCAATTTTCTGCTCTTAAAACGAATATAAAAATACTCATCTTTGTGCACACAGGGGCTTTTTTCTTCTTTTTAATATCTCAGGTTATTTTCTTGGTATAGAATTATTGTGGTTAAAAGGGACGACTGGTTTTCAGACTCTGGAAACATATTGACGGGTTGCTTTCCAAAAGGATCTGGCAATTTTGTATCTCCGCATTGGCCATGCATGTATGTAGGCGCTTGATCCTCAGTGACTGAGGCTGTAAACATCTGAGGGCAGGGCTGTGCCTTCATTTTTGTTCACCATCATCTCTCCGGTGTCCAACCCCACACAGAACATATAGTCAGTACACAATCATTTTTGCTAACAGTGTGAATGGCCAACAGGTCGATCTCATCAGATATAGATGTTGATGTAGATGTAGATATAGCTATGGATCCCAGGTGGCACAGTGGTTAAAGCGCTTGGCTGCTAACCAAAAGGGCAGCAGTTTGAACCCACCAGCCACTCCATGGGAGAAAGATGGGGCAGTCTGCTTCTGTAAAGATTACAGCCTTGGAAACACTGTGGGGCAGTTCTACTGTGTCCCATAGGGTCCCTAGAAGTCGGAATCAACTTAATGGCAATGGGTATCTCTCTCTACATATATACATATCTGTACACATGATTGATAGATTATTTAACTTTGAACTTCATAATGGCACCAAAAAGTATATCTGTGAATACATGAACTCATACTATGGGAACAAAATGAAACAATGAACTAAATATAAACCTAAGCATAGCAACATGCACTAAGAGGTTCTGCTCCTGTGTCACATGATTGTGGTATTAGCTGCTGTTCCCTTCTACTTAGAGAATTGCTCCATCTCTATTGCTCAGTCTATGGTGTGGCTTCTTAGAGGCAAGCAAGCAGCTTCCATGGCCTGTGCAGCCTGGAAAAGTTTACCATGGAAAGAGGTGATCAGCTTCATGATCCCTCAGCTCAGGCATTTTAATCATTCAAGCATATGCTCCCCTGAGGGAGTGAGTGGGCACTAGACAAGGACCCACTTGTTGTCCCTTGAATCTGACTGCATAGACTGTTACTGACTGTGCCTACAGAAAAGGAATAAGCCCCCAAAAGGAAGGTGCTGCTTATCTTACATGACTTTATATCCCCAGCTCAAGAACTTGGAGCTGCCTGCTCTTCTCTCCACCGTCCTCTCTGTCTGCTGAGAGAAGGATAAAAAGGCTGTCATTTATTGAGCAGGAATTATGCTTGAATCCATGCATGCCTTAGCTCATTTCACCTGTAGAAAAATCTAGGATGTAGGTACCATAATCTCCACGTCTCAGATGAGGAAATAGGGCTTCCCCTTCCTCAGAGCCACCCAACTGGTAGGTGGCAGATCCAGGATTCAGGTGCCATTCCCCACAAGATGCTGTCCCCAGATCTCTCTGATGTGCTGTGAAGGAGCATAGAATATATAGGAAAGACACCACCACCACTGGGATCAACATTGCTTCTCTCACTGCCAACTCCAGCTGCTTCTGACCAAAGCCTTCTCCACTCACACTGCTTTCATGAGATCTTTCTTGGTGGCCCCCATGGACAGTGCCTCCGACCATGCATAAGATATGTCATTTGCTCCCAGTCTGATGCTGGCAAAGCTATTTAACTTCTGACTGAGCCTCAGTTTCTTATCTGTAACAGGAGAGCAGTAGTATTGCCTACCTCTCATGTCTGCATTAGCTTCCTTCCTTCTCCCCTCCCTCTTGTCCTCATTTACTCCTTTCTTTCCCTCTTTTTTTCAACAAATTATTGTTGAGTGCCTACAGAGCACTGGATATTGGGTTGGATTTTATTATGCTGTGGACAGAACTAGCAATTGAAGCCACGGCACTAGACCCGGAGAACCTTTATACCTTTTTGACTTTGGGCAAGTTATTCAGGATTATGATTTTTATCGAGGTGAAATTCACACAACATAACACTTATACCTCCTTTGCCTCTTATCTCATGCTGCCTACAATTATTGGGTGTATTTCTGTATGTGGACATGGTTATCCTTGTATACCTAGCACTTGGCACAATGAATGATATGTAGTAAATGCTCAATAAACACGTAAAATTATTACATGAATTAATATTTTTCATCCTCCTAATGACAGTTGAAGTTCTTGGACAGCCTGGGCCATGTCAATATCCACAGCTAGGAAGGACTTTGATGAATATCTGAGTCAATCCTCACCAGTGTCTGAGCAAGGGCTGAAGGTTACACATTGAGTTAGTGACAGAACTAGGTCTCCCGACAACCACAATACACATGCCCTCCTTATGCCCTGAATGGCGCTTTGCAATAGTTATCACTACCTTCAATCATCCACTTATACTGGGCAAGGCAGTCCCAGCCTAGGAGATAGGACCTGAGTGAGGCCAACACAAATGTGTATTGTCCCTGGAGATTCCCAGAGGGAGCACAAAGATCTGCTCGCTCATGATCCAACCCTCTGGGAAAGGCACCTGAGACCCCCAAGTCTGGCTGCAGGCCATGGGAAGCACCTGGCAGGTGAGAAAGAGCAGCAGAGTTGCCTCACCGAGCAGCTCTGTTCCTGGCCACCCAGGGGGGATGAGGCTGTCTTTGATTCCTGAAGATAAATCAGCCGTGAAGCTGCTCCCTCTAACCCAGGCGTTAATGAGGTCTTTGAACTAAACAAAATTCATATATGTAGTTGTGAGCACAGAGGGAATTGCTCCTGAGCTGGCAGAGCAGAGCCCCTCATTAGTCATTTCTCCATAACCAGCAGGCTGGACACTGCAGGGAGGCTATGCCGGGGGCCAGCGGGGGTTTGTGGCATCCAGGTGTTACTTGTCGTTTCCCAGCTGTGTTTCCCGTGTTTGTGAAATGAGCTTTGTTCTATAGCTTGGTTATGCAAATTAACTCATGCAAGCATGAAGCCAAGTATCTACCTCTGATAGGCAGCCTGAAGACGAAGGAAGAAGAGTTCACAGGGGGGTGTAGGGGCTGTCCCAGAGAGGAGGGTGGTCCTGGGGAGAGGCGGAAGAGTGCCTAGCCCACTGCTGTGGGGGTCCTGCCGAGGACTCTGCATGCGCTTCAAGGTGTAACTTGAGCTCTTTTTTTTCTTAATTGTATTTTAGATGAGGGTTTACAGAGTTTCTCATTAAACAACACATATATTGCTTTGTGACATTGGTTGCTAACCCCACGACATGTCAATACTCTGCCCTTCTCCACCTTTCCCATGATCTCCTGCCTTCTCGTCCTTGCCCCTGGGCTAGTATGCCCATTTAGTTTCATTTTGGTTTATGGGCCTGTCTAATCTTTGACTGAAGGGTGAACCTCAGGAGTGACTTCATTGCTGAGCTATAAGGGTGTCCCAGGGTCACGCTCTCAGGGTTTCTCCAGTCTCTGTCTGACTAGTAAATCTCGTCTTTTTTTTTTTTTTTTTCCCTTTGAGTTAGTCACCTGAGCTCTTTGATATGCCACTTACTAGAACCTGGGCTGTAAGCCTGAGGAGCTGGGCAGAGGTTTGCTGTTGAGGATACTGGCCAAGAACGAGCGTCTGCAGGGTCCCTGCTAAGTGCAGGGCTTAGTTCCAGGCACTGGGGGAGGCCCATGTAATATAGTAACAGGGGAGTTAAAAAGCCCTGGGTCTTTCTAGATCTGTCACTGACTTACTGTACAGTTCCGGACAAGTCACTTTTCCTCTGCGAAGTTCAATTTTGCATCTGCAAAATGTAGGGATTGAAGGACATATGTTGGACACAAAAGATAGGTAGTTGTCAGTTTGAATCCAAGCTCTGCCCTGTATTAGCCATCTGACCTAAGGCAAGTCTCTGAGTTTGTTTAAAAACAAAAACAAAACAACACAAAAACAAAATACACACACGCAAACAAACACACAAAAAAACAGTTGCTGTAGAGTTCACCCCAACTCATAGCGACCCCATCTGTGTCAGAGTAGAACTGTGCTCCATAGGATTTTCAGTCGCTGATTTTTTGAAAGTAGATTGCCAGGCCTTTCTTCTGAGACACCTCTGGAGGGGATTCAAACATCCAACCTTTCAGTTAGCAGCCAACCGCGTAACCATTTGCACCACCCAGAGACTCCATTTAACCCGTTGCTGTCGAGTCAATTCTGACCCATAGCAATACTATAGGACAGAGTAGAACTGCTCCGTAGGATTTCCAAGGCTATAAATCTTTACGGAAGCAGACTGCCACATCTTTCTCCCTGGAGTGCCTGGTGGGTTCAAACCAATAACCTTTCGGTTAGCAGCTGAGCACTTAACCACTGCACCACCAGGGCTCCTCCATTTAAACCCAAATCAAACCCATTACTGTTGAGTTGATTCCAACTCACAGAGACCGTATAGGATGAAGGAGAAGTGCCTCATAGTGTTTCCAAGGCTGTCGTCTTCACGGAAGCAGACTGCCACATCTTTCTTACCCAGAGCGGCTGATGAGTTTGAACCACTGACCTTTTGGTTAGCAGCTGAGTACTTTAACCACTGCACCACCAAGGCTCCTCTCTTCTGTTTAAAACTAAAAAAACCAAACCTATTGCTGTCGAGTTGATTCGAACTCATAGTGACCGTATAGGACAGAGTAGAACTGCCCCATAGGGTTTCCAAGGCTGTAATCTTTACGGAAGCTGACTGCCACATCTTTCTCCCGTGGAGCAGCTAGTGGATTCCAACCGCCGACCCTTCAGTTAGCAGCCAAGCACTTAATCATTGCACCACCAGAGCCCCTATTCCCCTCAGTTTACTTATGTATAAAAGGATAACTTCACCACCTTGGACAGTTCACTGCCTCCTTGAGCTTCAGTGTTTGCATCTATAAAATAGACGTTAGACTAAATGGCATTTCAAGTCCATGTGAGTCTTGCAAGTGGCCCCAGAGGCTTCCAAGTCTGTCAGCCTTCTCCCTTGTTCTAGGAGTTCTCTTTCCTTTTCCCTGAATGAGAAGGAGTTTAGATGCTGGGGCAGATCTACCAGACTGGAGGTGGGCATATGATAAAGGAAAATACAAAGGATGCTCTCCTCGCTGGTCTCCAGCCCCCATCAGCTCTCATTTCGCCCATTACCTGGTCTTCTCCCTGCACCCAATTTCCACCTCTAGTAAATTCTCTTCTTTGAAATGGAGAGCTATTTTTACAAGCAGAGCTTTTAATTCTGCTGTTAGGAAATGCTGACATCCAGTGTTGGAGAGATCTACATATAGCTACACCATGTTAAGCACTGCGCTGGGAAACCATATGACATGCCTTGGGCAACAGAAGACGTATTGAGGGCATCGGGAAACGAGAATGAAGTGGGTGGGGTGCCAGTGGGGGTGAGGGTAAGACTCAAATTTTACAGCTGCTGAGAAGTCACGAGGAGCAACAGAGAACAGCACATATACTCATCAGTTCCTCAACGTGCTGGAGTTTCCTGGCCCCGAGAGTTCTGCTTGGTCTGGTCCTCCTTAAGCTGGGGGTCCGCTGGCCTGCCACACCCCGAGCAAAGCCCAAACTCCTCAGCAAGTGACCGCAGCCCTCATGACTTGGTCACTGCCCACCTCTCCAGCCTCATCTTCTCATACCCCCACCCCATCCCGTCCTTCCGCATCATAACTGCTCAGAGGTCCCTGAACCCACCAAGGCCTCATGCCTCTGGGCCTTTGCCAGCATTGTGACCTCCACCTACAATGCTCTGGCCTCTTTGTGTGACACACCAACTCACACTCATCCTACCTTGGGCACAACTCAAACAGTACCTCCTCTCTGTATAGCTTACCCTGTCATGTGGAAATAACCACAGCTTTCTCTGAGCTTCCTTGGCCTCTTGCCGTGATGCTGCTGCTACTAACAATAATAATAATAATAATGTAGTAACCAATACTGTACATGCTATTTATGTGTCAGGCAATGCTCTTAGTGCTTTGTACATTATTTTATTACATTCTCACAGCGACCTGATGGAACCGGTATTATTTTTTCCTACTTGCCGAGGATGAAACTAAGAAACAGAGAGGTTAATTAACTTGCTCAGAGTCATACAGTTGCTAAGTGGTAGTCTGTTTCCAGAGTCTGTTTCCAGAGTCCCCGTTCCTGACCACTAGGTATACTGCATCTCATGTACACATTTCCATTGCTGTGTGCATTGTAATGTAATGCATATAATTGGTTGTTTACTTCTCTCTCCTTTTCCTCTCTCTCTCTCCCTTTGGACTATAAATTTCTCAGGAGCCATGACCTTGTCATTTGTTACCTCTGGATATCCAGAGCCCGGCACAGTTCTAGCATGTAGTCAGCCTCAACCACTGTTGAATTGAATTGCACCAAATGAATTGGCTATAATTAGAGCCATGTCTGGACTCCACCTGTCTCATGAGGAGTTGGTAGAGTTGGCCATTCTGGGGCTATGTCCTGGAGACTTGGGGACTTGGGCTCTGTCTCCCTTTCATCTCCTTTCTTTGGTGAGGCAACAGAAAAGGAGGCATAATCCTGAGAATGCGTCAGGGAACACATAGTACCGCCCTCTACCCCACATTCCTTGTCATTGTCGTCATCATCATCATCATCATCATCATCTCAGTCCAGTAGAGCCCTTGAGTGGCTACACATGAAATATCATTCCATCCATTACAGTTGACCAATGAATAATGCATCTAGGAGCTTCTCAACCAAATAATCATCCTTACAACTGCATAAAGTTCTAGCCATTTTGCAGAAGAACCACTTGGGGTTCATAAAAGTAACCCTGAATTGACTTGTGGTATAGGGTGTCAGGTGCATTCATCCAGGATCACCCAGCTAGTCGGTGGCAGGGCCAGGAATCACTCCTGACCCTGTGGGGCCCAAAGCCAATGCTTGCTCCACCAGCAAGGACCCACTTAAGCCCAGTTATGCAGAGGATTGCACAGCATGCCGTCTCCCTCCTCCTCACATTATCCCATCTGCCTTCTCCCAGCTCCTCGGCTACCTAATTAATAACCTCTAAACAGCTGTCCTTTGGCCAAACTTGCCACTGCTTGCGTCCCCCTGTCCCTTCTCTGCATCTCAGATGAAAGCACTGGGTCAGAGGTTCCTCTCAGTTTCTGTTCATGCCCAGCACACAGAAGGAACTGGAGGAACAGCATCGCCTTTCAGCTTTGCAGGCAGCAGATAGCTTTCTGCATGCGAACAACCACAGCTAATACACACAGCCTCAGGGAAGTATGACCCCATAAGGAAAGCTCATTCCAGCGCAAATGACAAATGGGAGCTGGTCCCTTGCATGACAGAGGTCCCTAGATCTCAGCCACAGGGACTCATTAGGTCAACCCACAGGGAGCGCCCACCTGAGTGTCTGCAGGCTTGTATGTCTGGACAGCTTGTGCAGCAGTCCTGCTCGTTCGTTCTGTATCTTTTGCTTCTGTATAGAAACTGCTTTCCCCAAGCCCAGTTCATACACTGAGGAAATCACAGGGCATGATTCTCAGACCTGGTCCTCACCAGAACAGAGACATGCAAATATGCACATGGCCCAGACATGCACAGTAAGCACATATGCACGCATATGCCAAGTACATATGTTCACTGCCCAAGCACATCACATATATATATTCACTGCACAGACACATCACATATATATGTTCACTGCACAAGCACACTACCAAATATATATAGTCACTGCACAAGCACATTTCTGCATGTGTACGCATATACAGTGTACTCGTGTGTGCAGTGGACACAGATACACACATACATGGATGCACACAGAACACACATGCACACTCAGTGCATGACACAGGTGTGCACCTTGAGGAACTGCACACGTGTCCAACATGCACACACAATACATCTGCACAAAACATGCTCATAAATAGACCCACCACCCACCAAACAGGCATGCCTGGGCACAATGCAGAAACATACAGACCAACCCTTCTTCCCCCAAAACTCAGCTGGAGTTGGTGATGGCCCATTAATCACGAAAGAAAAGTGCCTTCTCCCCACCTTGTTGCTCAAACATTGGCTTTTACTGGGAGGGACAGTCCACAAATGAGGAGCCGTGTTCACCACAGTAGATCACTGGTGAGTTCCCCTTAGTCAGAATAGCTGTCAAATCAGAGATCTTAGGGCTTTACTTTGATGTGCAGCTTCCCCCTCTTTCTTACAGGCAAATCCAAGGAATCATGAAGTGGGAGATATACCAGGGCTGGTTAGAGATTAAAGAACTGAGGTCTGGAGAGATTAAGGGCTCATGATCAAGCATCTACTTGGTAGTAAAACCAGTGTTTTAATTTGCTAGTGCTGCTATAACAGAAATACCACAAGTGGGTGGCTTTAGTGAAAAGAAATTTATTTTCTCACAGCTTAGGAGGCTAGAATTCAAAGTGCCTGCTCTAGGGGAAGGCTGTCTCTGCTCAGGGGGGAAATATTTGTCTCTTTCAGCTACTTTCCTTGGTTCCTTGGTGATCTCCATGTGGCATCAATCTTTCCCCATTTGTGCTTGCTTGCTTCTGTGCCTAAAGTGATTGGTTTAAGACACATCCTACACATCCTATGGTCTCACTGATATAGCAAAGAAAACCCTATTTCCAAATGAGATTACATCCACAAATATAGGGCTTAGGATTTACAACACATATTTTTTTTGGTGGGGGGAGGGCACAATTCAACCCATAACAGCTAGGATTAGAATTAAAGTATCTTGGCTCCCAATCTGGTTATTTTTCCACATGTGTCCACTCATTTAGGGGACCTGGTGGCGCAGTGGTTAAGAGGTTGGCTGTTAAACAAAAAGGTCAGCAGTTTGAATCCACCAGCAGCTCCTTGGAAACCCTATGAGGCAGCTTTACTCTGTCCCATAGATTCACTATAAGTCGGAATCGGCTCGACAGCAATGGGTTTTTTTGTCCACTGGCTTGTAAAATCCAACAAGCATTTGGTGAATATTCATTCTGAACCAAGCTGTGTACTAGACCCTCAGGATACAAATGTGAGTGAGTTCTGCCCTGGGACAGCTTAGACAGGAATTTCTTCTTACCCTTTCATCTTAATCCAACCTGCTGCAATTAAATCCACTTGGACCTTCAACTGTTGTCAGAAGAAACTCCAGAAGTCCACTGCTGTCCTTCATGAGCCACCCCTGACACCCCCAGGATCCTGGTGAGCATTGGAGATCACCCTTAGAGATGGCCCCTTAGAGATCGTCCAGGCAACACTCTCATCTTACAAACGGTTCCTTAAACACAATTTCTTTGTTAGTCCCCTTGACCCTTCTTGTCTCCAAAGCAAACACAAATGAAAAAATATGTGAGCGGATTCCTGGGAGGAGTATCTACACAGAGGCCCTCTACGAACGTCCATCCTCATCCTATACCTACTCCAGGGCATGTCCCCCTTCCAAGGTCCCTAAAAAAATCCCATTCCTGCTCTGGGATGCAGTCAATCCCTGCTCAATTGTCACCTGGTAAGTAAAGTGTCAGCTGCCTATGTGTATGGCAGAAATGTTTTAAGAAGAGGTCAGACAACTGCCTTGGAATTGCACAAAACTCATTTGTGTAGGTGAGAATGTGCATTTCTGAGAAGAAAGGGTCAGTGCTTTCATTAAATCACAAAATTTTCTATTGTTGATTTTACAAAAGGCTTAAGGCTTAGCCTTTCTCTGAGGGACAGCAGTAGGATGGGGGTCTATCAGGCAGTGTATCATATTCTAGAATAAAAGGTGGCCCCATTAAATGCCATCATTTAGGATTATCCCTTAGACCCTCTTGCTCCTGGGCCCGTCTAAGCTCTCAGAACCTCGCCTCAGCCAATGCTAAAGACAATTGACTTTGCAGTGTGTGCCTCTCTGGTCCACCAAGGATCTGTATGAAGCTGGGGAATTGTTTCTTCTCTTTGGCGTCAGAGTTCTTAACAGTTAGAAGGCAGCAAGGCTGTAGGGAAAGGAAAGTGGCTTGTTGTCAGATGGCCCTGAGTTCAAATGGTGACTCCCTGGTCACCCTGGGCAAGACACTTAACCTTTTTCTATTTCAGTTCATTTTGCTGTATAATAAAAAATGTATGTGTACATCTGACTTGTGTGTGGATTGGGATAACACACGTAAAATCCAACATGGTGCCTTCACATAGTTGGTGCTCACAGACACCAGCTCCCTTCTGCCATTCCTTCTTCAAACCAGACCCATTGCCATCATGTCGATTCTGACTCATGGCGACCCCTTGTGTTGCACAGTAGAGCTGAGCTCCATAGGGTTTTCTTGGCTGTAATCTTCATAGAAGCAGAGTGCCAGGCTTCTCTTCTGTGGTGCCATTGGGTGGGCCTGAACTGCCAACCTTTGTTAGTAGCTGAGAGCAAACCGTTTGACCGCCCAAGGACCTTCCCCAAAGACAGCATCTGTATTAGGTAGTCAGCAGCCTCTGAGCACCACTAGGAAGGGGACATAAGTTATTATGGGTCTAATGGAGAAGGCCAAGCTAAGGTATGCCTGTCCCCTCCCAACACCGTAGATACCCTCCTTCCCTACCCAGTCTCCAGATGACTACTACCCACAGTGATCAATGGCAGTGACACAAAGAACATTTCCCATGCTATCAGTTTCCCTGGCTTCACATATCTGGAAGACCCGAGGAGGAGTGAACTGCTTTGTCAAAGGGCCTCATTGCTATCCTGGCAGAAAGATGAGCTCTCTTGCATTCCTTATTAAAGAGCAGCCTCACTGATGACAGATGAGAGCTGGGCTCCTCTCTTGGTTGGTGCAGCCTGCTGGCTGTCTAGCATCCTTGCGCTGCCTGACACTCAGAGGAGCAGCTGGGATGTTCTAGTCCAAGTGAAGCCGGACAAGCCTGAGTCACCAAGTGCAGGCTGGGGGCACAGGGAACTACCAGTCCCAGTATGTGGATTGTGTTCAACCGCAGGGGCAGCTGGTCACTGGGATGGGTCCTCTCATTTGACCCTTTGTTTTTCTTTCTTCTGAGCCCTGAGATGGCAGACATTCTAGCTTTGCTCACAGAAACAGCAACAGGCTTCTTATTTGAGTAGTTGTTTTCAATTTCCCACAATTACTCTATGGGCTGAGCAGAGCAGGGATTATTCCATGTAGCCTGTAAAGAAACTGAGGTTCCAGGAAGACTGAGGCTCCATTAAGAGCGGTGCCTCTCAACTAAGGAGCAGTTTTGCTCCCCCAGGCAACATATGGAAAGGTTTAGAAAGATTTTTGGTTGTCACATCTGGGGGTACCACTGGCATCTAGTGGGTAGAGGCCAGGGATGCTGCTAAACATCCTACAAGGCACAGGACAGCCCCGTACAACAAAGAATTATCTAGCCTTAAAAATATCAATAGTACTGAGGTTAAGAACCCTTATTTAGACCTTGAAGTAGATCCTCAGACTACCTCTTCTAGAATAAGCAGTAGCAAGGATTAGTGAGAAGGACCTTCCTTATTTTGTGGTCTTGTTTTTGTTTTTGAAAACTGGGCACTGAGTTTGACAAGAGAGCCTCCTTCCCTCTCACCATGGAGGGCTCCCTGCCTCTGCCACCCAGTAAAGGAGACTCACTTCGCCTTCTCTTCCCAGCATTGCCCACCATCATCCTCTCTGACACATCAGCCTTGGCTTCTTGGGTGGGGACAGATGGGTGCTAGAGGGACTTCTCCCTTGCTGAGGGTCCTCCCCTTCTGGTTGTCTAATCCTAAGAAAGCCTTCTCCTTGGGAGTTGGGGGACCACAGTGATTGCTCATCCCTTCCCACAGGAGGCAGTTCCTTCAACACCCTCAATTTTTCAAACTGGAAGAGAACTTTGAAATCATTTCATTCCCCCCCCCCCCCACCTCTTTTAAAGATCTCTGCCTTTTTTTAGAAGGCAATCTGATGGTGCAGTGATTAAGCACTCTGCTGCTATCCGAACGGTCTGCAGTTCCAACCCACCAGCCACTTCAAGGGAGAAAGACGTGGCAGTCTGCTTCTGTAAAGATTATAGCCTTGGAAACCTTATTGGGTAGTTCTACTCTGTCGTATAGGGTTGCTATGAATCGGAATCGACTCTGCGGCAACAGGTTTTACCTTTTTGAAGGGAGCCCCTGTGTGGTGTAAACAGTTAATTGCTCTCAGCTGCTAACAAAAGGATTGGAGTTTTGAGGTCGCTCAGAGGCACTTTGGAAGAAAGGCCTTGGCAATCTACTTCCAGAAAATCAGCCACTGAAAACCCTTTGGTGCACACTTCTACTCTGAGGTCATCATGAGTCAGAATTGCCTTGATAGCAACTGGTCTACCTTTTAGAGATAAGGAAAATGCAGCCTTATCATTTGGAAGGAGATCTGGTGATGCAGTGGATAAAGTGGCTGCTAACGGAAAGGTTGGCAGTTCGAACCCACCAGCTGCTCCTCAGGAGAAAGATGTGGCAGCCTGCTTCCATAAAAATTACAGCCTTAGAAATCCTATGAGGCAGTTCTGCTTTGTCCTATAGGGTCGCTATGAGTGGGAGTCAGCTAGAAGGCACACAACACCGACCAGGACACATGGTAGCAACAAAACTAGAACCAAGTCTCGGAACTCCCATGTCAGTGATCCTTCCCAGGTCCCCCCTGTAAAGGCTTCTCCAGACCCCTGGCACTGCTGGCCCCGGTTGTCTTCCCTACCCTGACCACAGTGACCCTTCTTTGACATGTTTCAAAGGTTAATGGGCTGGAATGGCCGGTTCCAAGTTATTTTGCTGGGGTTAGATTTCTGGGCTCAGATAATGGCACTGAGGCACCTCATGCTTTGAGTGCCAGAAAATAATGTGATCGAATGACCCTAACAGAAAACCTGAACTCATTCTGGCAAGGACAAGCCCTGGACACCTGGGGCTCAACACAGAGCATGGCGACTTGATAGATTCCATTCTCTCACAAGAACTAGCAACAAATTTACCCTCAGAAGATATGACTGTATTATATGTGTGCTCTCCCATCACAACCAAGAGAAAACATGCCCACGAACAACCTCCGCCCCAAAACAACACCCAACAACAGGCTGTCAAACTAAGCACGATCAACTGTTTTCAAGTTCTCCCCTTAATATCTATTTGCTATTGTTCACTCCCTTTGTCATCGGCTGGGACTCACTAGCAGACAAGTGGTAATTGCTGCCAGAGGCTTAAGGAAATTTATGCAAGAAGAACTAAACATGTAGAAAAATCGTATCCATTAACTTTCCTTCTGCATGTTGGGGAAAAGATAGCAAATAAGAAACATACCAACAGAATTCTTTGGTCCAGGTCATGGCATTTCAAACTTTTTATTTTTGACCAATGCACAGAAGTTTTTATGAACACACAGTTTGATGGAATGAAATGGTTGCCACACAGGTACCTCTCTGTCTGGGTACTTTGCTTCTGTGGTCCCTGCCACTCCTCCCCATCCTCAGAACTGATTCCAAAACACCAATTGCCCATACTCTCTGCTTTGCTGGAGTGCCTGCAGAGAACCGTAATGGAAGATTGATAGGCAAAAGTAGACTGTGAGCTGTAATAAGGCAAGGACCACATCTTTCAAGATGTGTTTCTTGCAAGAAACAACATACACTTAACATATCAGAATTCGAAAAATACTTTGTATCCTTACTTCAGCTGCTGTGATAATTACTCAGTACTATAACAGTATCTTCTGATTTCTCTACTTGCAACCTTGTCTCAGTCCAATCCACACTGCAGCACAAGTGATCTTCTTAAAGTACAATTCTGATCATTTCTCTCCTTTCAGTAAAGTCCTTCTTATCTCCCTATCACCTTCGAGATAGAATCCAAATTCTTTTTTATGGTATGAAAAGTTTTCGCTTGCTTGAGTCCTGCTCACTTCTCCTGAGCTTGATGATGTTGTTAATTGCCATTGAGTTAACTTCGACTCATGGTGTCCCCATGTAAAACACAACTAGACGTTGCCCAGTCCTGCACTATCTTCACATCGTTGGTATGTTTGAGTCCATGGTTGCGGCCACCGTGTGTTTTGAGTGCCTTCCAACCTAAGGGGCTCATCTTCCAGCACTCCATCAGACAATATTCTGTTGTGATCCATAGGGTTTTCATTGGCTGGTTTTTGGAAGTAGATCACCAGGTCTTTCTTCCTAGTCTGTCATGGTCTGGAAGCTTCACTGAAACTTGTCCACCATGGGTGACCCTGCTGGTATTTGAAACACTGGTGGAATACCTTCCAGCATCATAGCAACACACAAGCCACTACGGTATGAAAAACTGACAGACAGGTGGTCGTCAGACGTAGGCATCAAAGGAAGAGCACCCCTTTTCCTTTTCCCAGTCTTCGATAGAGTCATGTAGAATATTTGCAGTTTCCCTTTCTTCATTTGGTTAACTCTTAATAAACCTTCCAAACTCAGCCAGGATCTCCTCCCTGGGGAAGCCTTGCATGACCCCCACCCTATCCTCAAATCTGGGAGGCACATAACGTGGTGGGGCTTGAATCCTGGTTTGGTCATTTACTAACCATGTGACCTTGATCAAGTTACATTATATCTCTGATTCCTCAGTTTTCTCAACTGCAAAGTGGGTATAATAATTATCTGCAATTCCTAGGGCCCTTGTGAGGATCAGTTGAGACCGTGCCTTAGAGCACTAGCTCCAGGTCAGTACTCCTCCAGTGGTGGACAGCGGGTCTCATAGGTGTTCCCCTCTGGATCCCCATAGCCTCCTATGCATCCGGATTCCAGCTCTCAGTGGGCAGGGACCCAGCACAGGCTCAGCCCAGAGTCAGACCTGGGTGTATGTTTATAAATAAATGCACTCACAAATGAGCACATTTTTTAAAAATTTTTTTTATTGTTGTAGTTTAAATGAAGTTTACATTGCAAGCTAGTCTCCCATACAAAAACCCATACATACATTGTTATGCGACTCCAATTGCTCTCCCATACTGTGACAACACACTCCTCCTTCCCACCCCTGGTTCCCCATGTCCATTCTACCAGCTCCTAACCCTCTCTGCCTTCCCATCTCCCCTCCGGACAGAAGCTGCCCATTTAGTCTCTTGTATCTACTTGAGCTGAGAGACACACTCCTCACAAGTATAACTTTATGTCCCACTGTCCAGTCCAATCCCTGTCTGAAGAGTTGGCATCAGAAATTGTTTTAGTTCTGGGCTGATAGAGAATTAAGGGGCCATGCTTTCCAGGGTTCCTTCAGTCTCAGTCAGACCATTAAGTCTGGTCTTCTTACTAGAATCTGAGTTCTGCACCCCACCTTTCTCCTGCTCCATCTGGGACTGTCTGTCGTGTTCCCTGTCAGGGCGGTCATGAGCACATTTATTCACTGGTGTAGAACAATAAGGGATCCAGGTTCTGTTTCTGATTTAAAGCAACTTAGTTGTGAAAATTAGGCCACATTTCAGAAACACAAATGCAGAAAAGGGCCAAGACTCAACCAGCAGGTACAACTTGCATCTTCCTAGATACATTATTTCAGCCAGTGAATTAGCACTTCTCAGAGCCTCAGTTTCCTTAGCTGCGGAAGCACAACAATAATGCCTACCTGTCAGGGCCCGAGAGAATGAAATGAAATAGGTAATGTGCAAATAATATGTTCCTCATCCTGTGTTTTCCTGTTTTTCTTGGCTGAGCCCCTGAGCTGAGTGCCTTGCCCAGTAATACCGTGGGCCCGTGGACCAGAGCCTGCCTGGTCTCTGAGGATTTCTCCACCTGCTCAACACACCACCCAGCTGCTGCCTGGAATGCCTTGGGGAACAGGGAGTTTGGAATGACTGTGTACCTGAAATGCTGACGTTATAATTTCTGTGCTTTTATAAAATCGTGAGGCAAGTCGGCTTTGCAGAATGTTGTATAAATAACCAGATAAAAAGATTAGTGAGAGATCCCTGAGGGCATTAGTGCTACTAATGCTTGGCCCACTTTCAAGCAGAGAGGGCCACTTTGCCTCATTCTTCGTCCTCTGTTGCTTCCAGGTTATAATAATGTCATTCCCACAGGATCCAGGAGCTAAAGTCATCACCTCTCCCAGGTAGTGGTTTGCTAAAAAGAGAGCAGAGGAAGAGGTGACATATCAATTAAGGGGCTGGGAGTATGAAAAGGAAAAAAGAGGAGATCCTCACCCCTCTGGATAACCTTGAGTGCTTGCTTCTGAGCTGGCATGTTGATTGTTGGCGATGATGGGCTGTCAGTCTGGCTGCTTCTGGGGGCTCATTTAGTTTCTAGCAATAACTCAGCCCCATCATCTTTAGAAAGGGCTTTTACAACCAGCTGGTTCATTTTAACCACTTGCCATGGAGTTCATTCCTACTCATGACAACAACATGTGTGTCAGAGTGTAACTGTGCTCCATAAGGTTTTTAATGGCTGAGTTTTGTTTTTTTGTTTTTTGTTTTGGAAGTACATTGTGAGGCCTTTCTTCTAAGGTGCAAGCAGGTGGACTCAAACTTCCGATCTTTCAGTTAGCTGCCGAGCATGTTAACTGATTGCACCACCCAGGGACTCCAGGAAAGACCAATCGCTAGAAAAGGGCATCGTGTTTGGTAAAGTAGAGGGTCAACAAAAACGAGGGAAGCCATGTATGAGATGGTGGCTCCAACAGTGGACTAAAACATACCAAAGATTGTGAGGGTGGTGCAAGACCAGGCAATGTTTTGTTCTATTATACACAAGACGATTTGAAATCAGAAAAGGTATGCATCAGGGTTGTATCCTTTCACCATATTTATTCAGTCTGTATGCTGACCAAATAATCCAAGAAACTGGACTTTATGAAGAAGAATATGGCATCAGGATCGGAGGAAGACCATTAACAACCTGCAATATGCAGATAACACAAACTTGTTTGCTGAAAGTGAAGAGGACTTGAAACACTTATTGATGAAGCTCAAAGACTACAGCCTTCAGTATGGATTACACCTCAACATCTCAAAAAGAAAATAAAACTCACAACTGGACCAATAAGCAACATCATGATAAATGGAGAAAATATTAACGTTGTCAAGGATTTCATTTTACCTGAATCCACAATCAACACCTGTGGAAGTAGCAGTCAAGAAATTAAACGACATATTGCATTGGGCAAATCTTCTACAAAAAAGCTCTTTAAACTGTTGAAAAGCAAAGATGTCACTTTGAGGACTGAGTTGCACCTGAACCAAGCCATGGTATTTTTCAATCACCTCATATGGATATGAAAACAGGACAATGAATAAGGAAGATCGAAGAAGAATTGATGCCTTTGAATTATGGTGCTGGCGAAGAATATTGAATATACAGTGGACTGCAGAAGAATGAACAAATCCGTTTTGGAAGAAAAAAGTCAGAATACTCCTTAGAAGTGAGGATAGTGAGACTTCATCTAGCTTACTTGGGACATGTTACCAGGAGGGACCAGTCCCTAGAGAAGGACATCATGCTTCATAAAGGGTCGGTGAAAAAGAGGAAGAGCCTCAGCGAGATAGATTGACACAGTGGCTGCAACAATGGGCTCAAACACAGCAATGCTTCTGAGGATGGTGCAGGACCGGGCAGTGTTTTGTTCTGTTGTATATAGGGTTGCTATAAGTCAGAACTGACTCAACGGCACCTAACAACAACAACAACAACAACCACTGGACGTGTTGACCACTCTCTTCTTGGAAAGGCAGAATGGTATAATGGAACGAGCTCAGCTCTGAAGTCAGCCCAATGTCACTTCTGCCTCCTTTTCTGCCATCCTACTGGCTGTGAGGCCCCAGGCAACTCCCTTCCCTTCTCCGAGTCCAGCCCTCTCCTTTCAAGTAAGGACAATCCATACACCTCACATGGCGTCCAGAGTGAACCATTCTCCTATTTGTCCCCATGCATTCACATTTATGTCTCCTTCTGTCTGAAATGCCTCCTGCGCTTTCCACTCCCACTATTCCTCTTTGCCCAACTGATGCTCACTCATCTTGCATCCCCCCTTGAAGCCTCCCACACTCCCCAGTCTGGAGATGCCCTTCCTCTGGGTTCCCACAGCCCCTTGCTTCCCTTCAAGCTCACAGGCATCACAGAACTTCATCATTTCCTGTTTATTCTTCCACTTAACCTCTTGGCTGTGAAATCCCTGAGAGCAGGGACAATCACATTCTTCTCTCTGCCCCTTGGCTCACAGTAAACTCTCAGGGAATGCTGGTTGATGAATGAACCGGGAGAGTAGGCAGTGTCCATTTTACCACTGCAAGCTGAAGGCAAAGTAGCATCCTAGGCATTGTCTAGATTGAAGGGGAAGGAAGAGTGACTATACCTAGGGATCAGGATAAGTCTCATTTCCAAGGGTTTACCTGTACCCTTAGAAGCTGAAGAAAATTAGAGCAAGTCCACGAGAGCCAAAATGCAACCTTAAGTAAAGCTCACTTGAATTTAGAGAACGTCTCCAGAATAAATTTGATGCATTGAACACTAATGACTGAAGGCCAGATGAGTTGTGGGATTACATCATACATGAAGAAAACAAAAGGTAATTTAAAAGACAGGAAAGAAAGAAAAGACCAAAATGGATGTCAGAAGAGATTCTGAAACTTGCTCTTGAATGTAGAGTAGCTAAAGCAAGTGGAAGAAGTGATGAAATAAAAGAGCTGAACGGAAGATTTCAAACGATGGCTTGAGAAGACAGAGTAAAGTATTATAATGAAATGTGCAAAGACCTGGAGTTAGAAGACCAAAAGAGAAGAACACACTGGGCATTTCATAAGCTGAAGGAACTGAAGAAAAAATTCAAGCCTCGAGTTGCCATATTGAATGATTCTACAGGGAAAATATTGAATGACACAGGAAGCATCAAAAAAAAGATGGAAGGAATACACAGAGTCACTGTACCAAAATGAATTTGTCAATGTTCAACCATTTCAGGAGGTAGAATACAATCAAGAACTGATGGTACTGAAGGGAAAAGTCCAAGCTGCACTGAAGGGAATGGCCAAAAACAAGGCTCCAGGAATTGATGGAATACCAATTGAGATGTTTCAACAAATGGATGCAGCGCTGGAGGTGCTCACTTGTCTATGTCAAGAAATTTGAAAGACAAGTTCCTGTCCAACTGACTGGAAGAGATCCATATTTGTGCCCATTCCAAAGAAAAGTGATCCAACAGAATGCCGGAAATTATCGAACAATATCATGAGTATCACATGCAAGTAAAATTTTGCTGAAGATCATTCAAAAGCAGTTGCAGCAGTACATCCACAGGGAACTTCCAGAAGTTCAAGCCTGATTGAGAAGAGGACGTGGAACAAGGAATATCATTGCTGCTGTCAGATGAGATCTTGGCTGAAAGCAGAGAATACCAGAAAGATCTTTAGTTGTATTTTATTGACTATGCAAAGGCATTCGACTGTGTGGATCATAACAAATTATGGATAACACTGGGAAGAATGGGAACTCCAGAACCAGAACACTTAATTGTTCTCATGAGGAACTTGAACATAGATCAAGAGGCAGTCATTAGAACAGAACAATGGAATACTGTGTGGTTTAAAGTCAGGAAAGGGGTGTGTCAGGGTTGTATCATTACATCATATTTATTCAGTCTGTATGCTGAGCAGATAATCCAAGAACTGGACTATATGAAGAAGAATGCGGCATCAGGATGGAAGACTCATTAACAACCTACAATATGCAGATGATACAAGCTTGCTTGCTGAAAGCGAAGAGGATTTGAAGCACTTACTGATGAAGATTAAAGACTACAGCCCTCAGTATGGATTTCATCTCAGCATAAAGAAAACAAAAATCCTCACAACTGGACCAATAAGCAACAACATGACAAACAGAGAAAACACTGAAGTTGTCAAGGATTTCATTTTACTTGGATCCACAATCAATGTCCATGGAAGTAGCAGTCAGGAAATCAAATGACGTATTGCATTGGGCAAATCTGCTGCAAAAGATCTCTTTAAAGTGTCAAAAAGCAAAGGTGTCACTTTAAGGACTAAGATGCACGTGACCCAAGCCATGATGTTTTCAATTGCCTCATGTGCATGCAAAAGCTGGACAATGAATAAGGAAGACCAAAGAAGAATTGATGCATTTGAGTGGTGGCATTGGCAAAGAATATTGAATATACCATAGACTGCCATAAAAATGAACAAATCTGTCTTGGAAGAAGTACAGCCAGAATGCTCATTAGAAGCAAGGATGGTGAGAATTCATCTCCTGGACTTTGGACATGTTATCAGGAGGGACCAGTCCCTGAAGAAGAACATCATGCTTGGTTAAAAAAAAAAAAGAAGACCTTCAGCGAGATGGATTGACACAGTGGCTGCAACAATGGGCTCAAACATGACTATGATTGTGAGGATGGTACAGGACCGGGCAGTGTTTTGTTCTGTTGTATCTAGGGTATCTGTGAGTTACAACTGACTCAATGGCGCTATCTAGGGTCTCTGTGGGCTACAACTGACTCAATGGCACTGAACGACAACAGTGTGTACCCAGAAAGAGAGGCCAGAGACCAGGAGCTGAGGGTTCTAGGAACAGGTGTGGAAACGGAGCGCAGGCAGGATGAAAAGAAAGTGCTGAACATGTGGACTGCCCACAAAGCCTGTTGACCCAGGATTTTCTCTTACTAGATGATAATCTCACAACTGAGAGCAGGATACAGAGGTGGACCAGACAGATAAGACAGGATTCCTCTCCCCATTCGGTAGATGAGAAAACTGAGGTTCAGAGAGAGCAGGGTGGATGTTTCCAAGAATACATGGCAGTGGTAGAACCTGAAGCATAATAGAACCTTTCTCCCTCAAGTCTCCTCTTCTGCTCCACCAAGCTTCCTCCCAGGGCTCTCTGTTTCCCAGGGAGGAGGATGCAAAGAGGTCTTAGAGCTATTTCCAAATCCTCTAGGCACCTGGGCTAAGATGTGTCTGAGTGGATACTCTTTCCTGTGGAACCTTCCTGTTGGAAGGTTCTCTTGAGGAAAACAAGAACTTGCTGAGAGCCTGCTGTGCATTTATGGACTGAGATGTGGGTGTACAGGGTGGTAGAAGATGATGACACTGGTAGGTTTGAAAAATGATGCTTTCCTGACTCTCTGGGTTCTGTCTTAGAGGGTCAGTTCCCAGGCAAGAAACTGTGGATCTTAAAAGTCACCACCAGGAATCCCAGCGTCTCACAGGTGTGGGCTGTGAAAGAAATAGACAGTGTTGTTTTGTGTATGTGGATGTGCATGTGTGTTTAATGGCAAACATCCCACTTGGAAAGGTGTCAGATTGGAAATGTCAGTTAAGCTGCCTAAAAAATATTCATTAGGGTGGGGTGGCATCATACTCATATTTAATCTACCTGCTGAATTTAGAATGGAGTCATTTATTGTCACTCATCTCTCTCTCTCCACACAAGATTCGCAAGAAGGTTAGAGACCCAGGACTTGGCAGTCAGAGCTCTTAGTGGAGCCCCACAAGAAGGGATGAACTCTTGGGAGGGGAAAAATAGCTCAGCAAAGTCGACTCCCAGCAGAACTGCTCTGGTGAAGCCAGCGGACACTGGTCATTTATAGAGACCTGGGCGTGCATTTCAGCCAAGCTCAGGCACTGAAAACATGGCTCTTATTTTTTTCTCTTGCTTTTTTTTTTTTGTGATAAGATATATGTAACAAATTGTTTGCCTTTTCAACATTCTTTTTATGTACAATTCAGTGACATTGGTTACATTAATCATGTTCTTCAACCATTACTATCAGTTTCCAAATTTCCCCACCACCCTCAACAGAAGCTCAGTGTCCCCCAAGCAGTGAACATGGCTCATATTTGGTGTCAGCATCTACTGAATTTCCTCACCCTGATCCCTTCTGCAAGGAACTGTTCCTTGTCTGGCCCAGGAGAAGGGTCCCAAAGCCAGAGCTTGTCTGAAAAGAATGTCCTCACTGGGCCCAGACGTGGAGGCATTTTTTATGCCCTTTAAGCTTTCCACTTCTGTTGCTATCCATAGGTTTTCATTGGTCTTAGAAGAAATAAAACCAGAATGCTCCTTAGAAGCAAGGATGGCAAAACTTCTTGTTTACTTTGGACACATCATCAGGGAATACCAGTATCTACAAAAGGATGTCATGTTTGGTAAAGTAGAGGGTCAGAAAAATGAGGAAAACCCTTAATTGGATGGATTGACACAGTAGCCTCAACAGTGGGCTCAAACGTATCAAAGATCGTGGAGATGGGGCATAGTCAGGCAAAGTCGCGTTCACTTACACGTAAGATCGCCGTGAGTCAGATCCGACTCAATGACAACTAAGAACAACAACAAAACCTTCCAGTTAGTTCATTTCATTTATAGCCAGTGTTCTATTTTGTCATCTCTGGTTTTGGAATCTTAGGTAAAAAGTCTGTCATGTTGAAAAAAGTAGAGGTTATGGGCTTTGCATGAATTTCTCCAGAGTTCCCCAGATTCAAAAGCCGTGAAAGGAAATCCAAGAAGAAGAATCAGTGCATTTTAGCTCAATGGCTAAGCGTCAATAGGAGTGTTGGCAAGATTAGAGGCAGTGGGGGCTCTGAAATAATTCGCCTTGTCCTTACAATCATTTATTCAGATATTTCTAAAAGCTTCATCAGCATTTTTCTATTCCTGGTCACAACATGATAAGTTATTCAGCTACTTTAATGTACTGGGTAAATGAGGTAGTTTTAATCATATGTGTAAATCATATGAGAAAGGTGAGGGTGGGAGGAAGTTCTAACACCCAAGGGGCCCCTGTGTAGCAGGCATTTAAAATGTGATTATTTCATTATCCCAGCAGGCCTATCAAGTTATGTTATCCCCATTTCTCAGCTCAGAAAACTGAGACTTGAGAGGGCTAAACAAACAGTCCAAAGCTTTCAACCGTTAAGTGGCAGAGCCACCGTCTGTCTCTAAAATGCATGTTCTTACCACCACACCATAGTCATTCATTTAAGGCTCCTCTTTTTCCCACCCTGGAACCCTAGTGGTGAAGTGGTTAAGCATTCGGATGCTGACCAAAAGGTCAGCAGTTCAAATCCATCAGCCACTCCTTGGAAACCCTACCAGGCAGTTCTACTCCAGCCTGTAGGGTTGCTATGGGTCGGAATCAACTTGATGGCAACAGGTTTGGTTTTTTGGGTTTTTTTTTTTCCCCACCCACTGCATGTCTCAAAGTTCAATGCTGCATTTATAGGGACGTCGTTCACTCAACAATATAAAAGCATTCTGGTGATATTAGTTTCAAGGCAAAATGAAGGAAAGTGAATCCATTTTCCCATTGGCATAACTCATAATTTGGAGATAGGCTCCCATGAAAGAGAAAATGATCTCACAATAAGATAAGATCAAAATAACTGAGTATTTATTAATACAGTTGAGTATCAATCAAATAATACAATTGAGTATCAGTAGCATGGCACTTAATTGACTTTTGTGGAACTTTACCAAACTTTGGAGGATTTGTAAAACTCTAAAATTTTTCTAATACCCTGGGTAGTCTAAGATTCATTTCAGCTCCTGAACTTAGCTTCTCTCATGATCTGCTTGTATTTTCAAAGTGGTTAAAAGCCTGGGCTTTGGAGCCAAGCTGTCTAGATCCAAATCATGGCTTTACCACATGCTAGCTGTAAGACTTTCACCAAGTTATTGAACATCTGTGTGCCTCAGTTTCCTCATCTGTAAAATGGGGTGCTCAAACCTACCTTATAGGGTTGCTAGAATAGGATAATTTGCATAAATCAATTATAAAAGTATCTAGCCCATAGTCAGTGTTCAGTAAGTGTTCATAGTATTATTATGATGTAATATTTCACAACCACTAAAAGAGTTAAAGGAGTCCCTGGGTGGTGCACATGATTGCGTGCTGGGCTACTGATTGAAAGGTTGGCTGTTCAAAGCCACCCCGGGGTGCCTTGGAAGAAAGAATCTGCTTCTGAAAGGTCATAGCCATGAAAACCTTGTGGAGTGCAGTTCTACACTAACACACATGGGCTCACCGTGAGTCACAATCAACTCGACAGCCACTGGTTTTGTTTAATAGAGTTAAATAACAGTATGACACTTGATGTGTGGCAACTGGGTGGTTCCTTAAATTGGGTGGCAGAATTGGTTTCTTCCTCTGCTAGTTCACAACAATGCGGGTCACTACCGTCTCTGAAATGAAGATTTGGAGGCTAAATCACTCTCCATTCCCAGTTGTCCGTTGTCTCCATATATGTACTCATATCTGCCTTCTCTGTTACTGCAGGAGCACCTTTGCATAGAACAGTGTTGGGGCCAAGAATCTAGAGGCCGTTGTTCTCATTTTCTTGGCTGCTAGTAACAGCCAGTCTTGTGTTAAAGTCCGTAATTAGGCCCATCTCACTCCACCCTCATTGCCGTGATCTACATGGTCCTGGCCACATGTCATAAAGTCTGTAGCTATATCCCCGCTAGTCTTGGAGACTCAGATTCTCAAGAAACCCTTCAGTTTGGCTTTGTCTAGTAATATTTAAGGAGCCCCGGTGGCTTAATGGTTAAGCGCTCTGCTGCTGATCAAAACGTTGGAGGTTCAAACCCACCAGCAGCTCAGCAGGAGAAAATACCTGGAGACCTGCTCCCATAAAGATTACAGCCTAGGAGGCCCTATTGGGGTCTACTTTCTCATGTAGGGTCTCTATGAGTCAGAATCAACTCAACGGCATATAACAACAGTAACACTCAAGTCCGTGTGCTACAAGAGTCTTTCAAGTTTTTTTAATTCAAGTTTCATTTTAATAGATATTTAATTAATAAAAGTCATTTAAAAGAACAACATGCAATTTAAATATGCCATATACCAAATTTCAGCTGCCAGTACATTAACTTGTAGTACCAGGTCACTATTGTGCGGTTCTCAGAACTCTTCTCTTGATAGAGCTGTACATATGCACCTAAACTTATTGAAGATGAGCCATGTGCTATGAAGGTTGTAACTTTGCACTGATTTTTTTTTTTTTTAATAAATCTACCCCTGAGCATCTCTACATATGTAGAATTTTACAGTTCCATAGCACAGCGACACAGTCCCATGTGCAATTAAGAGTCAGGCAAGGATAAGGTGTTTGACTGACTCGTGCATGGCCTAACAGTTGGTTTGTAAGTGAATGTAAAGCTCATCAGAGTCATGATAATGTAACACATCAAAACAGTGTTGCCACTTACTGTAAGCATTGCCTCTTGTCTGACTTTTGAATGTCTGATAAGAGATACAACACGCTGTTACAAGCTGTAAGAGATTTGACTTCCAAGCTCAATTTTCCAACTATTCCCTTTTCAAGCTCCTGCATCAGTTTAATTGAAGAATTATCCTGGGATTGCCAGATGAACTATTGGAGACTGGCATCATTTACAAATGTTTCTCAGCGTGAATCAGGATGTTCTTACTGCTCTGAAAGCAAAACAGAATAGAGGAAGAAATTACATTCTAAGTCTTCCAGCAGCCTTGATTTCCACATTTTTTAATGTTTTTCAAAATAATCTCATAGCTTCACAGGATACTTTTTATTATAAATAAATGTTTTGCCTTTGGGCTTCTGATATAAACGTATATTATTAAAGTAGCACATTAATCTGTTTTACAAATTGGGGTTGCATATGAGGCTTCACTCAAGAAAGGGATATATTTTTAAACGTTTTGAAAACGAATGCTCAGACCTACCTTTCAAACAGTGGCTGAGTCCCTTCCTTATCCTTCCCTGACTCATCCTACCAACAGTCACCGGCCACCTGTCATGTGCCAGGCATTAATCTAGGTTCTTGGGACACAGAAGTAGCAAAGAAACCACATAAGGTTCTTGTTCTCATGGGGTTTACATTCTAATGGAAAAGAGACGATTAACAAATAAACACATAAACAGGACTATTTTCAGATGATGAGTGCAAGGAAGAAAGTAAAGCAGGGTGAGAGACAAACTGCATTTGGGTGTCTGTGCACAGAGGAGAAAGCATTTCTTTGTTTTTTTTCTGTTGAACATCTTTTGGGTGCATTGCCTCCAAAGCAACCAAATCACAACAGGACAACCACTTCCTTCTTAATTCTCCACTTCTAAGTTTGTATCAACTTTTTTGCCAGGTTCCATAATACTGTGGCCACCTCTCCAGTTTAGAGTCAACTGAATTTGCCCAGAACTGTTTCAGGTGCTGATGCTGAGCCATCTCTTCCTCTCCTGAACACTTGCAGATCTGTGTTTAAACCTAAGTGCAGGGCATTGCAGGATCTTCTCAGTAATTTCCTGTGATGACGACCAAAACATCAGTCATAACCACTCAGAGAGGTGGGTGGCTTCCCCTCTCCGGAGCGTCTGCCACTACAGGTGGCCCTTGGAACGTGGTCAATGTAAACACTTTTGGAGACAGTTTCTCATATTGCCTGGACCCTCCCTGATGGCACAGTACGTTCCCAATGTTTGCCCCTCACTGTGTAGAGTAACATTTTCTTTGAAGGTTTCAGAATGGCTCCTTTTAGCATCAAACAGAGCCCAGTGATTCAGGTATTCTGGGTCTGGGACGTGCACTCATTGTGACGTGGCAGCCTTGGCACACCTGTGCCTAATTGCCTTTCCTCGGGTGGCTAACGGCCTCCAGCACTTCAGGCTTAAAGGCCAGCTTTCAGACTTTAACTGAAGAAAATAACAAAAGGTACATTTAAGTGGTCCCAGCCTCCCAGTAGCCATTTCACTCCCTCACAGTATTTTCCCCAAACAACTAGAAATTCTGTCAGCAAGGGCCTGTGAAGCCCATGATCCCATCATCTCCCACTCACCAGAGAATTTTCTCTCCCAAACCCAGGGTGGGGTTCGGGTAGTTGTTTTCTTTGCCTTCCCCATGAAAAGGACCTTATGTTACCTGTTAACTCTTTGCAGCAAATCCCAGAGGCACCTACTGGGGGCCACAAGGGAGCATGTAGTTAAATGACTTTTTCCGAGAGCAGTTCTTCTAAGGGGCTTACGCAGAATCAGTGGGACCTTTCTTGTTAAAGTGTGGTCTTTGGACCAGCAGCATCAGCATCAGCATCACCAGGGAGCTTGAAATGCAGACTCAGGGACAAAGATCCCTAGGTGGATTGTATACACATTCAAGTCTGAGAAGCATTGGAATGCAATGCTCTTTGGAATGACTTGGGGGCTTTCAAAATACTCTGATGCTTGAGTGACAACCTCAGAGATTCTGTACCAGTTTGTTGGGGTGGGGCAGACATTGATATTTTTAAAACTTCCCAGGTGGTTTTAATGGGCAGTCAGGATGGTGAGCCATTGATCCAGAGCCTGTATGAGATCACAGAGTACCATGCTGTTAGCCATCCAATTATCTCACTTTTTCTGTGTATGGAGGCACACAAATGAAATAGCTGAGACCCAGTATCCCAAGTCTTACAGTCATGTGAGGATATTTCTGGGCCTACAGCTGAGGTCTCCTGACTCTTGACTCAAGTCCAGTGCAACTATCATTAGATTGCTATTGACAGTTACGGTTATTTATTTATGAGAAGATACAGGATGTGCCATCATATATTTAATCAAGTATTAAGGATTGTGTTGAGTAACCAAGAAAACTGTCCAGGGATGGAAAATGTGGTCTGGATGACACTTCTGAACGTGGAAGCTTAGCTGGGCATTCATTCAAGCAGGACCAACACTCTTGAACACTGGAAGATCTTTAGTGATTGCCCAAGTCTTTTCTTCTCTTTGCCTTCTCAAAGAACGCAGTAGCTGGAGTTGTCCCTAATGGTTATTCCCATGCGGTTCCATTTAATTCAGTAATCATTTATTAAGCATCTCTGTGCTAATCCCTGTGAAAGTACAGAGATAAAGTCACCCTCCTCAAGAAGTTTCTACTCTGGTTAGGGGACTAGGAAAATGCATAATTACATAAACACAGAGCACTGCTTCAAATTCTTTATCAGAGTCAAGTAGTGGTAGAAGCAAAAAAAAAAAAAAAAGACATTAATATGCTAAGATTCATTAGAGAAGAAAAGGGAAATCAATATGGGGCTTAAAAGGAGGTATGTCACATCCAAGCAGATGGGTTACCACATGTTTTTAGCAGAGACTTGAGAAGAGTCTTGAAGAAGAGTTCATATTTCAATGTGAACCAGTCATAGGTAGAGTAGTTTAGAAAGAGGAAACTTCCTGAACAAAGACTTAGATGTGGAAGAGCTTGGATGATGTTAGTGGAAACGGAAGGTGAGATTGGATGGGTAGGTTGGAGGCCATGTTATGGAGAAGCTTGAATGCCAGGACCCCAAGTTGGAATTCAGTTAGACAGGGTGTGAGTCACTAGCCTTTGAAACAGATTTAAGTCCTGTTGCAGATGAATTAAGGTGTAAGGATAAAATTGGAGGCAAACAATAGACCACTATACAAACAATCCAAACAAGAGTAAGGTGATCCTAAAGTAGAGTGGCATTTTGGAGAAAGGAAAGGAGGGCATAATATGGAAGATATTGGATCTAGGCCTTAATTAGCACATTTAGGAGAACATTTGTGGGGTAAGTAGACATTGTGTTTACACTGGTTAATTGAAAGTACATTTCCTTGGAGCTGAATTACAGTGAATGCTATTAAATCACAATTAAGGTCTATCTGGATATCTACACCATTATGGATTCCATGGGTGTTGAGATTGGCTCAACTTAGAGGATAGCAATACTTTGAAAATTTCCCAATGTTTAGAAAACTGCAAATGGAAGCTCAAGGCTAATCAGACGCCACTGATTAAGCAGTATCCAAAAGTCCTTAACCCATTAGGATTGCCCAGCCACCAGTGAGGCATGGGGGCTTCAGTGTCTAGGGCGGCAGCCCTTGCCACCACCTGGGGGATTGATAGACCCAAAGAGAGGTGACAATCTATTATCCAAATGAAGACTTGCATCAGCGAGTCAGTGCAGAGAGTGAACAAGAGCTGTAAGAACGCAGATATAATTTATTAATCCCTTTAGTTATCATTAAGGAGCCCTGGTGGCACAGTGGTTAAGTGCTCGTCAACTAACCGAAGGGTTGGTAGTTCTAATTCGCCAGGCACTCCATGGGAGAAAGATGTGACAGTCTGCTTCTGTAAAGATTACAGCTTTGGAAACGCTATGGGGGAAGTTCTACTCTATTCTATAGGGTTGCTATGAGTCGGAATCAACTCGATGGCAATGGGCTTGGCTTTTTGTTTTTATTTAATTATCATTTATATTGGTCTAACTGTTGGTGAACCACCAGTGTGCTAAGTCCTATGATGTAGAAACAATGGAAGGGACACAACATTGACAGATTAAGATTCAAATCCCATCATTTTTTTCTATGTGACCTTGGGAAATCTACTTAACCTCTCTAAATCTTAGTTTTCTCATCTATAAAATGGGGATATAAATAGTACCTGCCTCTCTGAAAGATGTATGAGGGTTAAATGAAATTATATATATGTATATGCATTTATATTTATATAATTATATATACTATACTGTATTTCATTCATATGTATAAATATTTATATGTATGTGTGTATATATGTATGTGGGTGTATACACACACACACACAGTAGCATATGAAACATAGTGAGCCCTCAATAACATGGCAGTAGTTGAAATCCTCTTTTTTAAATTAAAAACTCCTCTGCAATATGATGGAAGTCAGAATAACAGTAAGAAGTCACAGAATTTGAAATCATTTAGACTAGCTTTTGAGCCCAGCTCTACCGTTAGAAACTAGCTGTATGAAAGGAAAGACGCACAATATAGGGGAAGGCAGCAAAGCTTGACCAAGGCAGTCATTGAAGCTTCCTAGACACATCCAAACACCTTGAGGGATTGAGTTACTTGGGCCGAGGGCTGGGGACCATTGTCTTGGGGAACATCTAGGTCAACTGACATAACATAGTTCATAAAGAAAATGTTCTGCATCCTACTTTGGTGAGTAGCGTCTGGGGTCTTAAAAGCTTGCAAGCGGTCATCTAAGATACATCTATTGGTCCCATCATGTTCAGAGCAAAGAAGAGTGAAGAAAATCAAAGACACAAGGAAAATATTATTCCAAAGGACTCATGGACCACATGAACCACAGCCTTCACCAGCCTGAGCTCAGAAGAACTAGATGGTGCCCGGCTACCACCACCGACAGCTCTGACAGGGATCACAATAAAGGGTCCTGGACAGAGCAAAAGAAAAATGTAGAACAAAATTCAAATTCACAAGAAAGACCAGACATAATGGTCTGACAGAGACTGGAGGAACCCCCGAGACTATGGCCCGTGGACATCTTGCTAACTCAGAACTGAAGCCACTCCTGAAGTCTACCTTTCAGCCAAAGATTGAGACCCATTGCCGTTCAGTCGATTCAGACTTACAGCAACCTTAGAGGACAGAGTAGAACTGCCCCATAGGGTTTCCAAGGAGCACCTGGTGGATTTGAACTGCCGACTTTTTGGTTAGCAGCTGAACCCTTAACCACTACACCACCAGGGTTTCCAGCCAGAGATTAGACAGGCCTATAAAACAAACAATAACACATGGGAAGAATGTGCTTCTTAGTTCAGTCAAGTATACGAGACCAAATGGGCAACACCTGCCCAAAGCGAAGATGAGAAGGCAGGAAGGGACAGGAAAACTGGACGAATAAACATGGAGAACCCAGAGTGGAAAGGAAAAAGGGGAGAGTGCTGACACATTGCGGGAATTGCAACCAATGTCACAAAACAATTTGTGTGTAAATTTTTGAATGAAAAACTAATTTGCACTGTAAACTTTCACCTAAAATACAATAAAATTAAAAAAAAAAAAAACCTGGCTGTATGGTCTGCTAGTCACTTGCCTTCTCTGAACCCAGATGTGACAACGTGGAACTGAGTACAAGCCAAGGTGGCACCATGCAAACAGGGTTGATTGAAAGTAAATGGGAGGTGGGGACAGTGAGGAGGAGCAATCAAAATGACCTAGGCTTCATCAAGAAATACTTCTTAGCATGGCAAGATTTGAGTTCTTAGAGCAATTTGTGGGCATAAATTAATGAGGAAGAAATATATACAAAGGACTGATGGCTGGAATTAGCAATTCATGTGCAAGAGATGTAAAACAGGTTTGCCTAGAAGGGTCTTGTAATCAGAAGAAAACATTTACTGAGTGCTGACTATATGTCTGCTGTACTTCTAAGTCCTTTAAACATTTCAACTTATTTAACATTTAAAATAAGCCCATGGGATGGATACTAAAATTAACCCCTTTTAACAGATGAAGAAACTGAGGTATAGAGGAGGAAAGTAACTTGTCCCAGATCGCATGGCCAATAACTGGTCCGGCCAGGACTAGAACCCAGGCATTCTGGCCCCAGGACACATGTCCTTAACCAGTACACTGTATTGCCTCTGAGATAAGATCAGAAAGATGGGGATTTCTAGAAATGTAATCCTACAGTGTGAAAGTTCCATGGGAACAGAGATCATGCCTGTCTTATTCACTGCCACACCCACATGACCTCGCAACTAGTGGGGACTCAATAAATATCAATGAAAGTTCCTCTTTTTCTTTTGTTCTCTAGTTGTTTTAATTAATAAAATAATTAATTCAACAAATATTTTAGAACATCATCAATAAAAAAGATTCCACACTCGGTGCTAGAGATATAAAGGTAAGCCAAACAGACACGGTCCCTGCCCTTGGGACGCTTACAGTCTTATGGGAGTAATGTTGCGAACAGCCCCTCCACAAACCTACCTTCAAACTAAAGAAAGTTGAATTTTCTTTAGCTTTTCCCTTCCATTCCTAAACTTCAACTTCGGTAGTAAAATATAAAATTATATACTACAGTTCAAGGCATATTCTCAGTTATGAGTCCATGAGAGGACCCTTTCTTGCTTTATTTTTCTCCTTCCTGCTAGATTCCCAATGCAGTACCCTCTCCCCTAAAGCCACCCATTCTAATGAATTTGATATTTGTGTATGTGTGCTTAATTAAACTAAAATTCATCTATAAACCTCATTTTGTTCCTTTGTTTCAGTCAGCACGTGTAGATCCTAAAGTCTGTCCATGTTGTTTGTTACATGTATATCTCATTAGTTGCTTCCAACAACTACATATTTTTTAATATCCATTTACCATATCTTACTTGTATTTACTGCTAACAATGGATGCCTAGGTTGCCTCTAACTTCCCATTATAACAAACAAACAACACTCCAAAACAATTTTTGTCCATGCCTTCCAGAAAACACAAGAATTTCTCTGGACTCTATTTCATAATATATCCTCTGGAATATATTTATGCATATTAACCTGGAAACCTGGAATATATATATATCTGTGTGTGTATATATATGTATGTGTGTGTGTGTGTATATATACATATATATACACATATACATATATATGCGTATGTATTTGTATATGCATATATGTGTGTCTATTGGTATGTGTATGTATTTTAGAAATGGGATTGCTGGGTTGTGTGGTAAGAACATATTTAATTTTATCTTTAGATTTTTTTTTTTTTAATGAATGGATACCAACATAGCATTTTAAAAGCAAATACAAGTAACAGTGGCAATGTCCAGTTGGTGTTGAAGATTTGAGGCTTTGCAGTGGCCTACTGCTTGGCTCCAGATACCCGGGCTGGGTGTAAGTAAAGGGCTATTTGACAGCGTTCAGATTCTGGTTTGCAGTTTCTATCTTTGTGCCTGTGAAACTCTTGAATCTTCTGGAATACTGTTATCTAGAAGTCTGCATCTCACCAGGCCTTCTGGTCAACCCGAGACTTACTCTCGTGCTTAGTATTGTTAGCATCCTGAAATCCTCCTCCCGCTTGTGATGATTCAGGACCCTGGCTCCATGTGTGTCTGGCCTTCCTAGGTCTCCAGTGGTGGACTGATTTTCTTTGGCAGTGTGAGAAGTCGCAAACTGTAAAGGACCTTGTCTTTCCTCACACTCACAAAACCAGTATTTTGATATCCCTTTGCTGGTCTATCTATGTAAAAATTTTGCTATATTATTTCTACATCCAGGAGGAATAAAAGAACAAAACTCTTAAAACAACCAGATAGGTGTTCCTTGCCTTCTTTTCAGATTAGAAATCGGTATCTAGAGAGGAGTGAAGTGATGATAAGAACGAACCCCACTGATCGCCTTTATGTTGGTCCTCTTTATGGAAAACCATGTCCCCCCCTTCTTCCCCCCATGTCCCACAGCAATCCTTTGGGGAAAACAAAAGTGAGGGCAGAATGGGAAAGGATAGAAAAGAGAGGCTGCAAAGGGACTTGTGGGGTGATTTGCAGCTGCCCCAAAGGGGAGGGGTCCCAAGTCAACAGAACAAGAAGCCCTGTTCCCCCTGACTTTATTCCCACTCCCCACTCCAAGCCTGTTTCTGGGCCTTTTCTCTCTTCTAGAGCAACATCCTGACGGTGTGCCACGCGCTTGCGAAAGGATAATTACATCTGTATCCCTGGGAGAGACAGGCCTGCTGTCAGCAGGGAGGAGTCTGATGTGGATGCAAATGGAGCTAAGTACTCACATATGCATAAATACTGACAGCTCCTGAATTAAATCAGGGAGAAGAAATTTCTTGGCCCAAAACTTTCCCAGAGGGCTTTTTCACTTTGGGTCAGAGAAAGATTTAAAAAATATAGTAATAGCTTTACCAATAGGCCCAGTGACATTCTCTTCCAAAAGAAGAGAATGGACAGAAAGTTTCTTAAGATGAGGTGTGTCCTGTTCTTCTGGGCAGCCCAGAACTTAGCACCAGGCCTGAAGCAAGTCAAGGGCTCAGTGGATGTTGTGGAACTTTTCTGATGCTTGAGAGAGAAGATACTGAATCCACAAGAGAGCCAGGAAGGAGGGATCCTCCAGGCAAGTGTTTCCACAACTGTTAATAACCTTACATGTGAGAAAAAGTCACCTACTGCCTCATGGGTAATGAGCAAGCCCCCAGAACTCAAGACGAGGGAGGAGGGGAGGCACAATAGATTATATGTTCGAAGATAAATGCAGGATTGTCATTTTTTTTTAAAGGGCAGCCCAGTCCCTAAGGACTTGCTTTTGGAATGCAAATGTGTTCCGTAACACCCTGAGGGAGAGGCTATAAGAAAATATGGCAATACTAGATGCTTAGCTGTTAAAGATGGGTGATCTGCGAGACTGCTCTCAGCTCCAGCTGGAACTCACCTCCCCATCACCCTCGTGCCAAGAACAGGTGAAGGGTCCTGTTTTATTGTGACAGAGAAAAGATCAAAAATGAGAGTAGAAAATCGAAGCCTGGAAAAGAGCATCATTCCTGCCTCCCCTTCTCTCAGCGTCAGACTCAAGAGAAGCAGCTAGAAGAAGTTACTAACAGAGGACAAGATGAAAGATCTAGAAGTTGGGACTAGCCATTGTGTTGTAGCCGACCTATCTATAAGCCAAAATAAAGTCTGAGGAAGTCAGATGCAGCTTAATGTAAGGAAGAGCTTTTTAACAAGTGGAGTAGAATAAAAAACTCAAGTATACAAAGTGCTGCCTCAGAATATGCTGAAATCTTCTTTGTTGGATATATTCAAGCTGAACCTTCCTCTCTTTCGGTGATTCTGGAAAATATAGAAGGTTAAGTGCTATATGGTGTCTTCTAATTCTAAAATGATTATATTTAAATGAAGAACAGTGAATAAACAGCTACTGAGTAAAATTGCTTAACACAATGTTTTGCCTTGAAGCTGATGAACAACAATCTGCTTCTAGCTTCTCAACAACCCGTGGGATTCAAGCCACTTTCTCTCCTCAGTATGGGTAGTATGTTACTACCCATGCTTGGGTTTCTCTCCTACTGATAACTACAGTGATATCAGCTATTTCCCCATCCATGTAGGAGTTGCCCATTTGGTCTCATGTACTTGACTGAACTAAGAAGCACATTCCTCATGTATGTTATGATTTGTTTTATAGGCCTGTCTAATCATTGACTGAAAGGTTGACTTCGAGAGTGGCGTCAGTTCTGAGTTAGCAGGGTGACCAGGAGTCATAGCCTCAGGGGTTTCTCCAGTCTCTGTCAGACCAGTAAGTCTGGTCTCTTTTTTTGTGTGTGTGAATTTGAATTTTGTTCTACATTTTCTTCCGCTCTGTCCTGGACCCTCTATTGTGATCCCTGTCAGAGCTGTTGGTGGTGGTAGCCGGGCACCATCTAGTTCTTCTGAGCTCAGGCTGGTGGAGGCTGTGGTTCATGTTGTCCATTAGTCCTTTGGAATAATATTTTCCTTGTGTCTTTGATTTTCTTTACTCTCCTTTGCTCCGAACATGATGAGACCAATAGATGTATCTTAGATGGCCGCTTGTAAGCTTTTAAGACCCCAGATGCTACTCACCAAAGTAGGATGCAGAACATTTTCTTTATGAAATATGTTATGCCAGTTGACCTTTATGCTCCCCGATACCATGGTCCCCAGCCCTCAGCCTAGTAACTCAGTCCCTCAAGGTGTCTGGATGTGTCTAGGAAGCTTCTATAACTTTGCCTTGGTCAAGTTGTGCTGACGTCCCCTACATTGTATGTTGTCTTTCCCTTCACCAAAGTTAACACTTGTCTACCATCTAAGTAGTAATTTCCTCTTCCCAGCCCTCCTCTCCCTCATAACTATCATAACCATCAGAGATTGTTTTTCTGTGTGTAAATTTTTTCTTGGGTTTTTATAATAGTGGTCTCATACAATATTTGTCCTTTCGTGATTGATTTATTTCACTCAGCATAACGCCCTCCAGATTCACCCATGTTGTGAGATGTTTCACAGATTAATCATTGTTCTTCATCGTTGCATAATATTCCATTGTTTGTATGTACCATGATTTGTTTATCTATTCATCTGTTGATGGGTACTTAGGTTGTTCCCATCTTTTTGCTATTGTGAATAATGCTGCAATGACAGTGAGTGTGCCTATGTCTATTAGTGTGACAGCTCTTCTCTAGGATATATTCCTAAGAGTAGGATTGCTGGATCACATGGTATTTCTGTTTCTAGCTTTTTAAGGAAGTGCCATGTCATTTTCCACAGTGGTTGTACCATATTACATTCCCACTAGCACTGCATAAGAGTTCCAATCTCCCAGTAACCTCTCCTACATTTGTTATTTTATGTTTTTTTGATTAGTTCCAGTAATGTCGATGTGAGATGGTATCTGATTATAGTTTTGATTTGCATTTCTCTAATGGCTAATGATGTTGAGAATTTCCTCATGTGTCTGTTAGCTGCCTGAACGTCTTCTTTGGTGAAATGTCTGTTCATATCCTTTGCCCTTTTTTAAATTGGATTATTTGTCTTTTCTTATTGAGGTATTAAAGTATTTTATAGATTTTAGAGGATGCAGAACCAGGAATATCAATGCTGATGTCCTGGATCCAGGCTGAAAGCAGAGAATACCAGAAAGATGTTTTCCTGTGTTTTATTGACTATGTAAAGGCATTCAACTGTGTGGATCATAACAAATAACATTTTAAGAATGGTAGTCCCAGAACACTTAATTGTGCTCATGAGGAACCTGTACCTAGATCAAGAGGCAGTCGTTCAAACAGAACAAGGGGATACTGCATAGTTTAAAGTCAGGAAAGGTGTGTGTCAGGATTGTATCCTTTCACCATACCTATTCAATCTGTATGCTGAGCAAATAATCGAAGAAGGTGGACTCTATGAAGAAGAACAGGACATCAGGATTGGAGGAAGACATTAACATCCTGTGTTATATAGATGACACAACCTTGCTTGCTGAAAGTGAAAAGGACTTGAAACACTTACTGATGAAGATCAAAGACTGCAGCCTTCGGTATGGATTACACCTCAACATAAAGAAAACAAAAATCCTCACAACTGGACCAATAAGCAACATCATGATAAACGGGGAAAAGATTGAGGTTGTCAAGGATTTCATTTTACTTGTATCCACAATCAACACCCATGGAAGCAGCAGTCAGTAAATCAAAAGACACATTGCATTGGGCAAATCTGCTGTAAAAGACCTCGTTAAAGTGTTGAAAAGCAAAGATGTCACCTTGAAGACTAAGGTGCACCTGACCCAAGCCATGGTGTTTTCAGTCGCCTCCTATGCATGTGAAATCTGGACAATGAATAAGGAAGACTAAAGAAGAATTGATGCCTTTAAATTGTGGTGTTGGAGAAGAATATTGACTATACCATGGACTGCCAAAAGAATGAACAAATCTATCTTGCAAGAAGTACAACCAAAATGCTCCTTAGAAGCAAGGACGGCGAGACTGAATCTCACATACCTGGGACATGTTGTCAGGGAGGATCAGTCCCTGGAGAAGGACATCATGCTTGGTAAAGTAGAGGGTCAGAGAAAAAGAGGAAGACCCTCAATGAAATAGATTGACACAGTGGCTGCAACAGTGGGCTTAAGCACAACAACGATTGTGAGGATGGCACAGGACAGGGCAGTGTTTCATTCTATTTTACCTAGGGTCGCTATGAGTCAGAAATGACTCAAAGGTACCTAACAACAAAAACAACATAGATTTTAGAGATTATACCTTATCAGATATAGTGTAGCCAAATTTTTCCCCCCAGTCTGCAGGTTCTCTTTTTACTCTTTTGGTGAAGTCTTTTGATGAGTGTAAGTGCTTAATTTTTAGGAGCTCCCAGATAACTAGTTTATATTGTGGCCTTTGCGCATTGTTAGTTATAGTTTGTATCCTATTTATGCCATATATTACGGCCCCAAGTGTTGTCCCTATTTTTTCTTCCATGATCTTTATGATTTTAGGTTTTATATTTAAGTCTATGATCCATTTTGAGTTAGTTTTTGTGAAGGCCCTTCTCTTAATGCTTAGACCTAAAATCATAGTCAAAGTCAAAGAATCAAGGGTAATTAGTGGCTGTTCTGGTTCATCTTGATGTCAACTAAACCATACACATTTCAGGGAACTCCAATCTAGAGAAAGGAATGTCCATTTATCATATGCCTGCTGGGTTTCAGGGTTTCTGGGTGGCACAAACGGTTTGTGCTTGGTTATTAACCAAAAGATTGGCAGCTTGAATCCACCCAATGGCACCGCAGAAGGAAGGCCCTTGAAAACCCTATGGAGCACAGTTCTACTCTGACACACATGAGGTTGCCATGAGTTGGAGTTGACTCGATGGCAGCAAGCTTTTTGGTACCTGTATTTCAGGCACGCTTTATATCCCTAGTTCATTTAACCATCACAACCCTAAGAATAGATGCTTTCTCTACTAAAATCCTTTTCCCCTCCTTTTAGTTGCCAGTGCCTCTTGGGGGCCCTGAGTTATGAGAACATGATGAAGACTGGTCAGACAGAATCTTCAGAACTTTTATTTTCTATATTATGCTTACCTACATCATGGGAGTGAGCAATGAAACATTACAAGTGGACCTAAAAGGAATATATTTTAATCAATACACATTGTAAGTAATAATGTTTCACCCTCTTCTTCCAGCTTATGCTCTCTTATGCCATCATCTTCATAGTTCACTTCAAGTTCTTTTCCACCCATACCCCATGCTAAGAGGCATCAGGAGAGGAGGGGCTGAGCCTGCCAAGTATCGTTTATCAGTTATTCATATAGTCTTGTCCTTGGAGGTCTCATTTTTCCTTACGTATTTCAGCCGTAGTTCAGTACCTGCCCATGAGCCCTAAAAGGTTTCCAGATGGATTTGAGCTCTTTCCGTATTGTAGCACCTATGATATCATTTGGGTTTCCACGTTGCCCCCTGACAGGACTATCAAAGGATCAAAATAATTTGGCATACCAAAATTATATAACCCTATATATAAACTAGGAGAAATGGGAAGACTAAATATCTGCAAATAAAGGGAAGCCTTCACTAAGTTGTCATTACTTAACAGATAAGGGTGTTTGGGCTGCAAAAGGACCTAGTCCTATGGGACTACAGTAAAATAAATGCTAGCAAACTTTATAGTCACTGACTCTCTTTCCTATGTTCCTCATTCAAGGAGCTCAGTTTAGCTCCTCCAACTGTGACTGAATATTTTCTTTTAGGAAAACCCACTATAAACACTAAGTATTTTATTCCTATTTTACAGATGAGAAAGCTGAGGCATGTAGAATTTTAGTAAGTTTCTCAAGTTAACTCAGAGCTATGTGACTACAGAGTCACATCAAATGTTCAAGCTATTGATAGTACATCTTTCGGCTCAATAATATAAACTATAAAAGATAACCTAGATAACTGTATTGTATCAATCTAACCAACTGAACTGATGATTAAAAAAGACCCCCATCTCCTTGGTAACCTTTATTACATCAGTATTCAAGGCCATTTATGTGTCCAGCCCCCTCTATAAAGACTCCCATATTCCTTCAATACATAAAGCTGTCTTCAGTCTCTGTGCCACATAATTTAGTACCTAATTGTATATTGTCTTGTAATGTTTCCTAATTGTTTCATGTATATTTGTTCTGCTTCTCCATTAAGTTTGTCACAGGAATCCTTGAGGGTAGAGTTTTTCTTTTAGTTATTTCTTCCCTTTTCCACCACATCCACTTCCCATTCCATGCCTAGAACATGGAGATAAAATCATAAGAGCTCATCCAGTCTGCACTATCACTGGTGCTTAGAAGCATGGAAGTAATAGGTGTGGTAGAAAGAATACTTGATTGGGAAATGAAACACTTATGGTCTAGTCCTTCCTTTCCTTCTGCGTAGCTGTGTGACCTTGGGAAAATCATCTATCCTCTCTGGGCCTATTTCCTCACTGATAAAATCGAGGCATTGAACTAGGAAATCCCCAATATTCCTCCAGCCCCACGAATCTATCTCTGTTAAGCGGAAAGGGAGCCCTCACAACGAAATACAAGCTGAGATTCACTGGGTCCTGCAAATGGTTGGTCAATAGATGACGGGAGTTGCAATAGCCCTGGTTTTAGAAACAGACTAGGAGCAGCTCCCAATCATGCCTCACTTCCAGGAAGGAACTTGACCTGGTCCATCTGCTCCCTCATCCCATGCCATGAAGGTGGCCAACACATATCCCCGCACGGTTGTTCTAAGAGGAGCCATGCTCACGTAAGCTCTACAGCACAAATGAATTCCAAGGGAAGGTCGGAGCAAATGCTATTCCTCTGAAAAACGAACTATAAAAGGCAACCTTGATAACTGTTTTGTATCAGTCTAATCAGCTGAACTGATCATTAAAAGCTAAAAGCTTGGATCCACAAAAGGGAATTGATAGACTGCATAGGTTACCTCTAAAGAGACCCATCATAATTCTACATTAGTTAAATGCACCATTAAAGGATTCACACAGTTAATGGAATTTCATTGAGGTATGAGATTTTTCCTGAGTTGTTTAAATTGTCTCAATCATGAATGACTTCTTGAATTAAAAATTAAAAGGACTTTCAAGAATTTAATTAGATGTATCTATTACCGAAGTGCAGAAAACAACTGAACTTTACCTTAGAAGTCTTTTAATTAAAGGAATACAGTACACCTTCAAGATTACAGATATTTTGTTAATAAATATACCTACCACTATTTTTAGGGATAAAACAGTAGCCAGCAGTTTTCTTTTATGGTTCTACCCTTCTTGGATTTTACAGTCTCCACCTTAGCTTTTTATCTCTTGAGGTCTTTAAAGGCTTGTGAATCTCTCAAAAACCCATTATGAGATTATAAAACTGATGTAGAGTGAGGGTAAGTGGTGGTAACTGCCAGATATCACAAACTGAGGATCTTCCAGAAGAGGGTAGGGCTTTCCCTTGCCCTAATTAGCTACAGCACAGACTAGAAATAGTGTGGGATATACATAAAGCTTTACAGGAAATAAACATACGGGACTTTCTGGTCAGGGTAGAAGCTGTCTCCAGCAGGGCCTCCTTTAGGAAGGGGACAATGGTTAGACCCACAAGACTCCCTCTCTGGCTTAGAGGGAATCACAAGAGTCTCTTCTCTTCCATCCAGTACCCTCAAAGAATCACTCCTTCCCAGGTAACTTCACCTCCTGAAATCTACTCTATTCCTTTGGGCTCCTTTCCTTCCTCCCTGCCCAGTGGGACACAGCTTCATTACGTTCTCCACCTTAGTGCTTCTGGAGACAGGACTGGGGCTCTTTTTATTCTGTGGGTCTTACTGCCATACTGTACAGAGAATGAAGGAAAGAATACAGACAGAGAGTAGCAAAAAATAAAACACATCACAAACTTAGAAAAGTTTTAGGATCACATCATAACAATTACAGTGTTTATTGAGGACTTACTATGTGCTAGACATTGTGTTCATCTTTTATATACATCATCTTGCCCAGTGCTTTCACCTTATCGTTATCATTGTCATCTACAGATGGGGAAACAGAGGCTCAAAGAGGTTATGTGATTTGTCCAAGGGTAAAGATCCACTTGAAATGCTGTGAGGACAGGGAAGATGAGAGGTTTTCTGGGCTTTGGACATTTGAGACACTTGCTTCACTCTAAACTCCAAATATACATCTACTTCCAAACACACCTTGACTCTATGCTTTTAAATCTTTTCTTGGGCTCACCAGTTCCCATAGTCATTTGTCTAAGTCCTTCCAGACTGTGCCTTCTACAAATACCATGTGACATAGTGGAATGGACATGAACTTCAGGGACTTGGGTTCAAATCCCATCTTGGCTAGGCCATTTACAAGCTTTGTGACATTGGGCAACTTAGTTAACCCTACAGACTCGATGAGAAGAACTACGTAAAGCCCCTACTACTGGCTGGTTGCAGAGTAAAGGATCGATGATATTAGTTCTCTTCTATGTCTCCAGGATGTACAGCCAACATTTCCCCAAGGTCATTGAGAAAGTTATTGGTAGAGCCTAGACTTGAACTCGAGTCTCCCATCCACACTCTAGATACCCTCTATGTGAAGATACATCTCAACTGAGATGAGCATCGAAGATCAAAACAAGCTAAAACTTTCCCAGACAGTGGCCATTTGATGATTTCATGGTTGAAAATTGAAAACTAAATTTATGAACAAAGTTCTCCACTTTCAACCATGCCTCTTGCAACAGAGTGATCCCTGAAGTTGCCTGTAAGTGACATCTTTCATCCTACGATCCAGGATGGGGTATAGAATGTCCTCCAACTTTGAGTAAACCTGTGAAGGCTGACTCCCACCCATCCCTATATGGCAGATCTGCTTTATGGTGCCTCACCTGAATATTACCTCTCCCATGAATACTTCTTCCTGTCAAAAGTTGATGTAGACAAGGGTCAGAAACAAGTGTGAATGTAGCTGTTGATCAGTTCAGGACTTGAGGTTTATCTTCTCTTCTTTCCTCTCCTCTCTTCTTACAAATCCAAGGAATCTAAATTGAAGTTGAATTGCCTTTACTAACTAAGGATATGAGAAATAGAAAACAATGAGAGACCTGGCAGGATTTGCTTCAATAATATACTGAAATAAAGAAAAGAGGGTGGGGAGTTCATAGATTTTCTAATGATCAGAAACTCATAAGGAAACTGCTAACAGATGTTCTGTGTGTTTTTATAGTAGCACAGAGGGTTGAATTACCATTTGTTGAGCTTTTACAATATGCCAGTTTCTATGTTCTTGCAAACAAATTCAGGAAGTAGATACTATGATTCCCAATTTATAGATGATGAAACTGAGGCCTAGTGAGTCAAGGGATATTGATCAGAAAAACATGGCTGCTAAGTGGTCAAGACAGGATTCCAGCTCAGTCACATATATTTCTAAGTCACATGCAATGTCCACCACATTTCACCGCCTTCCTGGCTAAATCAGAAGAATATCACCGTAGTATTGCACAGCCTCAAAACTGAAAGTGGCTCATCCTTTTGCCTCTGGTCCTTGGGTTTTCCCACTGAGAAATGCAGTGGTTGGATTAGTGGCCTCTAAGGTCTTTCTCCTATAGATGAAGAACATACATAAACTCAACTGGGATTACCATTGCTTTTCAATAAACAAGAGAAATGGTTGCCAGTAATCCTGAGGAGGAAATGAGTTTACTGATGGGTATGTTTCACATCTGACTTGGGGATAAATGGGGGAAGTATTAATCTCCTTTCACATCTGGTTAAATATCACAAAGCCTTGTGCAAACTAGACTTGGGAAACAAGCCTGGCTTGGCTGCTTTTTGTTTGACTTACTGTAGCACCTGTTGCCTTCCCTTCTCATTCACCACACAGGCATTCACTGGGAATGGCCAAGTGTTAAGGCCTAAGCAGGGTCGACCAGGACTATCTGGACACTTCAGTCCAGAGGGCCTGAGATTGGAATGAGCTGAGCCTTAAATCTTTAAAGGGCTGAGATATTTCAGTAGACTCCACAACAATTAGTTCTTCCGACACAGTAGTACTTGGACAAGAAACTCCCCTTAGAGCTTGAAGGTGAGATATTTTGGACCAGTAATATGTAGAACTCCTTTTCTTTGCAGGCGATAAAATAACTGAGCTAGGTATCTGAGAAGTGGGGCAGTGGTAGAATAGAAACACATTCAGAAGGAGGGAAGCAACATGCACAAGAGAATAAAGAAACTTCCAAAGGCTGGTATTAACATGGCATTTGACTAGGAGATCTAGGACCATCCAAATTCCATCACCCACTCAGTCACACTTTCCCACAAGCTCCCCAGTGGAAAGGTATGAATAGAGGCAAGGATACGGTGTTATCTTCTCAAAGAAGAAACTAGTCTACAGGACTAATTGTTTACACAAACCACAGTGTCATCTGTCCTGAGACCAGAAGAACTAGATGGTGCCCAGCTATTGCTATTGACCATTCTGACCAGGGACACAATAGATGGTCTGGTTTAGAATGGGAAAAAAATTGTAGAACAAACTTCAAATTCTTAAAAGAAGGCCAAACTTACTGGACTAGCAGAGACCAGAGGAACTCCCGAGACTATCACCCTGAGATACCCTTTAAACTTTGAACTGAAACCACTCTTGGAGGTCACCTTTCAGCTAAATAACAGATTGGCTCATAAAATAAACAATATAAACAATATCACCCATTAGTACTGTTCTTCTTTAAAAAAGAAAAAAAAAAGGTACTTTTTTTTTTCATCTAGAGCTTTGGCTCCAAACCCCAACATGGAACTCTGAGCAGAACTGCTTGTACCTAGATTAGAGGTAGCCTGGGGTTTAGATTTAAAGCTGACTGAGCAATCTATACCAGCAATGACCAATAGAAATATAACACAAGCCATATAGGTAATTTCAAATTTTCTAGTAGCCACATTAAAAAAAAAAGTAAAAAGAAAGAGGTGAAATTACTTTTAATAATACGTTTTATTTAACCCAATATATCCAAAATATATCAACCTGCCATCAATTTCAAAATATAATCAATATAAAAATGTTAATGACATAGTTTACATTGAGTTTTTTTTTTGTACTAAGTCTTCAAAATCTAGTGTATATTTTATGCTTACAACTGATTTCAATTTTCATTATAAATACTTATTCTGCCTTTAAATTTCATAAAATTCACAGTTGAAAAAACAGGTTCACATATCAAACTATTTTGAACATGCGTACTAATGTTTTCCAATAATTTAATGGGGTATTAGCTCTTAAATTTATTTATTTATTTTTTGTAGTTTAAAAATTGTATCTTGTATTCATTTTTTTCCCATACAAAAATTTATACATACATTTTTATGCGACTCTAATTGCTCTCCCCATACTGTGACAGCACACTCCTCCTTTCCACCCCAGATTCCCCATGTCCATTCAACCAGCTCCTAACCCTCTCTGCCTTCACATCTCACCTCCAGACAGAAGCTGCCCATTTAGTCTCTTGTATCTACTTCTGCTAAGAGGCACACTCCTCACGAGTATCACTTTATGTCCCACAGTCCAGTCCAATCCCTGTCTGAAGAGTTGGCCTCATAAATTGTTTTAGTTCTGGGCTGATAGAGAATCCAGGGGCCATGCTTTCCAGGGTACCTCCAGTATCAGTCAGACCATTAAGTCTGGTCTTCTTACTAGAATTTGAGTTCTGCACCCCACCTTTCTCCTGCTCCATCAGGGACTCTCTGTTGTGTTCCCTGTTGGGTGGTCATTGGTGGTAGCCAGGCAGCATGTAGTTCTTCTGGGCTCAGGCTGATGAAGTCTCTGGTTTATGTGGCCCCTTCTGTCTCTTGGGCTAATACTTTCCTTGTGTCTTTGGTGTTCTTCATTCTCTTTTACTCCAGGTGGTTGGGACCAATTGATGCATCTTAGATGGCCACTTGCAAGCTTTTAAGACCCCAGATGCCTCTCACCAAAGTAGGGTGCAAAACATTATCTTAATAAGCTTTGTTATGCCAGTTGACCAAGATATCCCCTGAAAGCATAGTCCCCAGACCCCTACCCCTGTTACTCTGTCTCTCAAAGTGTTTGATTGTATTCAGGGAACTTCTTAGCTTTGGTTTAGTCCAGTTGTGCTGACTTTCCCTGTAGTGTGTGCTGTCCTCCCCTTCACCTAAGATAATTCTTATCTACTATCTAGTTAGTAAATAACCCTCACCCTCCCTCCCCACCCTCATAACCATCAAAGAATGTTTTCTGCTATGTTTAAACCTTTTCTTGAGTTCTTATAATAGTGGTCTTATGCAATATTTGTCCTTGTGTGACTTACTAAATTCACTCAGCATAATAACCTCCAGATTCCTCCATGTTACAAGACGTTTCACAGCTTCCTCGTTGTTCTTTATCGTTGCATAGTATTCCATTGTGTGGATATACCATAATTTGTTTATCCATTAGTCCACTGATGGGCACCTCGTTTGTTTCCATCTTTTTGCTGTTGTGAGCAATGCTGCAGTGAACATGGGTGTGCATATGTCTATTCTTGTGACACCTCTCATTTCTCTAGGATATATTCCAAAGAGCGGGATAGCTGGATCGTATGGTACTTCTATTTCTAGCTTTTTAAGGAAGTGCCAAATCGATTTCCAAAGTGGCTGTACCATTTTACATTCCCACCAGCAGTGTATAAGTGTTCCAGTCTCTCCACAGCCTCTCCACAGCCTCTCCAACATTTATTATTTTGTGTTTTTTGGTTTAATGCTAGCCTTGTTGGGGTGAGATGACAGCTGATTGTTGCTTTGATCTGCATTTCTCTAATGGCTAAAGATCGTAAGCATTTCTTCATGTGTCTGTTAGCCACCTGAATATCTTCTTTGGTGAAATGCTCATTTTTAAATTGAGTTATTTGTCTTTTTGTTGTTGAGGTTTTGCAGTATCTTGTAGATTTTAGAGATTAGATGCTGGTAAGATTGGTTGTAGCTACAGATTTTTCCCAGTCTGTAGATTGTCTTTTTACTCTTTTGGTGAAGTCTTTTGATGAGCATAAGTGTTTGATTTTTAGGAGCTCCCAGTTATCTAGTCTGTCTTCTGGTGCTTGTGCATAGTTACTTATGGTTCGTATTGTGTTTATGCTATGTATTAGGGCTCCTAGCATTGTCCCTGTTTTTTCTTCCATGATCTTTATCATTTTCAATTTTATACTAAAGTCTTTGATCCATTTTGAGTTAGTTTTTGTGCATGGTGTGAGGTATGGGTCTTGTTTCAGATTTTTGCAGATGGATATCCAGTTATGCCAGCACCATTTGTTAAAGAGACTGTCTTTTCTCCGATTAACAGACTTTGGGCCTTTGTCAAATATCAGCTGCCCATAGGTGGATGAATTTAAGTCTGGATTCTCAGTTCTGTTCCATTGGTCTATGTATCTGTTGTTGTACCAGTACCAGGCTGTTTTGACTACCGTGGCGGTATAATAGGTTCCAAAATCAGGTAGTGTGAGGCCTCCCACTTTGTTCTTCTTCTTGAGTAATGCTTTACTTATTTGGGGCCTCTTCCCTTTCTATATGAAGTTGGTGATTTGTTTCTCCATCTCATTAAAAAATGCCAGTGAAATTTGTACCGGGATTGCATTGTATCTGTAGATCGTTTGCGGTAGAATTGACATTTTCACAATGTTGAGTCTATCTATCCATGAGCAAGTATATTTTTCCACTTATGCATGTCTTCTGGTTTCTTGCAATAGTGTCTTGTAGTTTTCATCATATAGGTCTTTTATGTCTCTGGTTAGATTTTTTCCTAAGTATTTTATCTTCTTGTGGGCTATTGTAAATGGTATTGATTTGGTAATTTCCTCTTCGAAGTTCTCTTTGTTGGTGTAAAGGAATCCAACTGATTTTTGTATGTTTAGCTTGTATCCTGAAACTTTGCTGAAATCTTCTATTAGTTCCAGTAGTTTTCTTGTGGATTCTTTGGGGTTTTCTGAGTATGAGATCATATCTTCTGCAAAGAGAGATACTTGACTTTTTCCCTCCCTATTTGGATGCCCTTTATTTCTTTTTCTAGACTAACTACTCTGGCTAGGCCCCCCAGCAAAAAGTTGAATAAGAGTAGGGATAAAGGGCATCCTTGTCTGGTTCCCGTTCTCAAGGAGAATGCTTTCAAAGTCTCTGCACTTAAGGTGATGTTAGTTGTTGGCTTTGTATAAATGCCCTTAATTATATTGAGGAATTTCCCTTCTATTCCTATTTTGTTGACAATTTTTATCATGAATGGGTGTTGAACTTTGTCAAATGCCTTTTCTACATTGATTGGTAAGATCATGTGGTTCTTGTCTTTTGTTTTATTTATGTGATGGATTACATTGATTGTTTTTCTAATGTGGAACCATCCCTGCATACCTGGTATAAATCCCACTTGATCATGGTGAATTATTTTTTTGATATATTGCCGAATTCTATTGGCTAGAATTTTGTTGAGGATTTTTGCATCCATGTTCATGAGGGATATTGGTCTGTAATTTTCTTTTTTTGTGGTGTCCTTACCTAGTTTTGGTATCGGGGTTATGCTGGCTTCATAGAATGAGTTTGGGAGTATTCCATCCTTTTCTGTGCTCTGAAATGCCTTTGGTCGTAGTGGTGTTAACTCTTCCCTGAAAGTTTGGTAGAATTCTCCAGTGAAGCCATCTGGGCCAGGGCTTTTTTTGTTGTTGTTGGAAGTTTTTTAATTACCTTTTCAATCTTTTCTTTTGTTATGGGTTTATTTAGTTTTTCTACTTCTGTTTGTGTTAGTTTAGGTAGGTAGTGAGTTTCTAGAAATTTGTCCATTTCCTCTCGGTTTTCAAATTTGTTAGAGTACAGCATTTCATAGTATTCTGATATGATTCTTTGAATTTCAGTTGAGTCTGTTATGATATCACCCATCTCATTTCTTATACAGGTTGTCTGCTTCCTCTCCTATTTTCTTTTGTCAGTTTGGCCAATGGTTTATCAATTTTGTTGGTCGTTTCAAAGAACCAGCTTTTGGTCTTGTTAACTCTTTCAATTGTTTTTCTATTCTCTATTGCATTTAATTCTGCTCTATTTCTTACTATTTCCTTTCTTCGGGCACCTGAGGGCTTCCTTTGCTGCTCTCTTTCTACTTGTTCGAGTTGTAGGGTTAATGTTTTGATTATGGACCTTTCTTCTTTTTGGATGTGTGCATTTATTACTATAAACTGACTTCTGAGCACTGCTTTTGCTGTGTCCAAAGGTTCTGGTAGGATGTGTTTTCATTCTCATTTGATTCTATGAATTTCATTATTCCATCCTTAATTTCTTCTATAGCCCGGTAGTTTTTGAGCAAGGTGTTGTTCAGTTTCCATGTGTTTGATTTTTTTTCCTTGATTTTTTGTGTTGTTGATTTCTACTTTTATGGCTTTATGGTCAGAAAAGATGCTTTGTAATATTTCGATGCTTTGGATTTTGTTAAGGCTTGCTTTTATGGCCTAATATGTGGTCTATTCTGGAGAACATTCCATGTGCGTTGGAAAAGAAAGTATACTTGGCTGGAGTGTTTGGCATATGTGTATGAGATCAAGTTGGCTGATTGCAGCATTTAGATCTTCCATGTCTTTACTGAGCTTTTTTCTGGATGTTCTGTCCTTCACCGAAAGTGGTGTGTTGAAGTCTCCTACTACTATTGTGGGGCTGTCTATCTCTCTTTTCAGTGCTGTTAGAGTTTGTTTTATGTATTTTGGAGACCTGTTGTTGGGTGTTGTCTAAGTCATCTAGTGCTGCTACAACAGAAATACCACAAGTGGATGGTTTTAATGAAGAGAAGTTTATTTCCTCATAGTCAAAGGTAGGCTGAAAGTCCAAATTCAAGGTGTCAGTTCAGGGGAAGGCTTTCTCTCTCTCGGCCTTCTCATCAGTGTTCCCCCAGACTAGGAGCTTCTCGGCACAGGGACCCCTGTCCAAAGGACGCGCTCTGCTGCTGGCACTGCTTTCTTAATGGTATGAGGTCCCGCTGTCTCACTGCTCACTTCTGTCTTGTATCTCAAGAGATTGCCTCAGGACAGAATCCAGTCTTGTAGATCAGGTCCTGCCTTACTAACACAACTGGCACCCATCCTCCCTCATTAACATCATAGAGGCAGGTTTAAAACATACAGGAAAATCACACAGTACCAGGAATCATGGGCTAGCCAAATTGATAACACACGTTTTGGGGGGGACATAATTCAAACCATGACAGGTGTGTAAATATTTATTATAGTTTTGCCCTCCTGGTGTACTGACCCTTTAATCATTAGATAGTGTCTTTCCTTATCCTTTGTGGTGGATTTTACTTTAAAGTCTGTTTTGTCAGAGATTAATATTGCCACTCCTGCTCTTTTTTGAGTGTTGTTTGCTTGATATTTTTTCTTTATCCTTTGAGTTTTAGTTTATTTGTATCTTTAAGTCTAACGTGTGTCTCTTATAGGCAGCATGTAGACGGATCGTGTTTTTTATCCAATCTGCCACTCTCTGTCTCTTTATTGGTGCATTTAGTCCGTTTACATTCAGCATAGTTATTGATAGGTATGAGTTTACTGCTGTCATTTTGATGTCTTTTTTTTGTGTGTTGTTCACAGTTTCTTTGTTCCACTTAATTTTTTGCGTTGAGTCATTTTTCTTTATGCATTTTCTTTTCATCTTTTTCATCGTTGGTGATTTTGTGTTTGCTGAGTCTTTTATATTTTTCTAGTTTTCTATTTTGACTTGTACGATTGTTAGGTTCCTTTGTGATTACCTTAATATTTACCCCTATTTTTCTAAGTTTATACCAGTCTATTATTTCTTTATATCTCCTTGACTTCCTCTCCATATGAAAAATCTATGTCTATATTTTTTAAGCCCTTCTTTTTTGTTTTAATCTTGTCATCTTTCATATATTGACATCTGTTTCCCTATTATCAGTTTTGTAGCTTTGATTTACTTTTGTGACTTCCCTATCTGGGTTGATATCTGGTAGCTCTGTCCTGTGTTCTAGTCTTGGGTTGTTATCTGATGTTACTGATTTTCTAACTGGAGGACTCCCTTTAGTATTTCTTATAATTCTGGTTTGGTTTTTGCAAAGTCCCTTAACTTCTGTTTATATGGAAATGCCCTAATTTTGCCATCATATTTGAGTGACAGTTTTGCTGGATATATAATTCTTGACTGGAAATTTTTTTCCTTTAAGGCTTTATATATATCATCCCATTGTCTTCTTGCCTGCATGGTTTCTGCTGAGTAGTTTGAGCTTATTCTTATTGACTCTCCTTTGTAAATGACTTTTCGTTTATCCCTAGCCACTCTTAAAATTCTTTCTTTATCTTTGGTTTTGGCAAGTTTGATTATAATATGCTTGGTGACTTTCTTTTGGGATCTACCTTATGTGGGGTTCAATGAGCATCTTGGATAGATATCTTGTCATCTTTCATGATATCAAGGAAGTTTTCTGCCAACAAATCTTCAACAATTCTCTCTGTGTTTTCTGTAATCAACCCCCCCACCCCCACCCTGATCTGGTACTCCAATCACTTGTAGGTTATTCTTCTTGATAGAGTCCCACATAATTCTTAGGGTTTCTTCATTTTTTTAAATCCTTTTATCTGATTTTTCCTCAAATAAGTTGGTATCAAGTGCTTTATCTTCAGTCTCACTAATTCTGACTCTCATTGCCTCAATTCTGCTCCTATGACTTTCTATTGAGTTATCTAATTCTGAAATTTTATTGTTAATTTTCTGGATTTCTGATTGCTGTGTCTCTATGGATTCTTGCAGCCTGTTAAATTTGTCATTATTCTCTTCACTAATCTTTTTAATTTCCTCTAATGCGTGTTCTGCATTTTGCTTAATTTCCTTCCTAATTTCTTGAAGTGTTCTGTATATTAATCTTTTGTATTCTGCCTCTGGTAATCCCAAGAAATTTTCCTCCCCTGGGAAATTTCTAGATTCTTTATTTTGGGAGCTAGCTGAAGCCATCATGGATTGCCTCTTTATGTGATTTGATATTGACTGTTGTCTCTGAGCCATCAATAAGTTATTTTATTTATTTTATGTTTGCTTACTGTGTCGTAGCTTCTTATTTTGTTTTGATATGCCCAAATAGGCTGCTCGTATGAGCTAGTTTCATTATTGGCAACTTTGAAGCTCTAATGTCCTGCCACCAAGTGGTTAGATCTGTTACTAGGTATGTGAGTTCAGGAGTCCGCCCAGTCCTTCTGAATGGAATCAGCTCAGGTGCCCAGGTAGATAGCCACCAAGTACGTGGCATAGGCCCTCACTTCCAGTCCTAGACAGGCATGGGTGACTGGTGTAGGCACAGGCATCTGATTGCAGCAGGGGGACACACTCTGAGCAAGGCAGGGGGCTGACGGCAACCCCTGAGTGTCCAGGAGGAAGGCATGTCCTTGTTCTCTAGAGCGCGTAGGTGGGTGAGTTTTGGAGCCGGACTATGAGCACCTAATGCTGTTGGCTGTATGGACTGGGGGGCACCTCTTATTCATGGGCCCCTCTCGCAGGTGGCTACGTGGCATGGGTGGATCCATCAGTCCTCAGGCCCCTTATGTGGGTAGGTGAAGATCCTGCTTAATGGGCAGAGCAGTGTCAAATGTCAAGAACCTGCCACTTCACGGCTGAAACAGTTCAAGTTAGAGTTCCAATATATACCCTGTTGTACTGTGATAATGAGCGCCTACACTGTTGAGATGGGCCCACACAAGTCTGTGCAGGGGGAAAGGCACTCAAAGTCTGTGGATCTCTTATGCCTGTGCCTAGGCAAAGGAGCTGTGTCTACCGTTGGTTCCTGGCTTAGGGGAGCTGACAGTTTATTTTTTTCCTCTGTTTGTTAATTTGTTCACTCTCCAAGGCAGGGAGAATGGCTCCGGGCGCATGATGGATCCTACTTCCAGCCCAGGGGACTCGGCAATTGCTGAAGCCGGTCCAGGACCCAGTGCAGAGCAGGGAGCGGGGAGGTAATTGGGAAAGAGTTTTTTCCCTAAGGGGTGTGTTTTTGATCCATTCGTTAGGCTGAACGCAAGTACTTATCTTTTGCCGATCCAGGGCTGCTTCTCACTGGTTCCGGGCAGCCGTGTAGACTCTTGGGCGCTGGGTCTCTCCCAGTGTGGAAATCATGCACCTCCTGAGCACTGCTGCTTGCCTGCCTCACGCTCACCTGCAAGTTGATCAGGCCTAAACAGCTCAGGCTCTCGCCGGGTCAAGTCTGGGAACTCCTTGCTGCTTTCGAACCGTCTGTCCCTCCCCCTGCCACTCAGTCTGCTTCCTCAACTCTGCCTTTGATGTTCAGGGCTCCCGGATTGCCTTATATAATCAAATCACTTGTTTTCTCTGGTCTTTGTTGTAAAAGGGTCCACCGGAAGCGTCTGACTACTCTGCCATCTTCAGCTCTTAAATTTAAATTAATTAAAATTAAATGAAATAAAAAATCCAAATATCACTTGAACCAGCCACATTTTGAGTTCTCAATATATTGGCTGCCATATTTGACAGCTCAGCTCTATAACATTGCCTCATGTCTGACCGTGGCCCCCAGAGGGGTCCCTCAGATTTGTAGCCCCTAAAGGGTAGCCAGGAGGAGGAGTTCAGAGCCTCTGAGGCTAAGGTGACATACAAATTTCCATATCACTACTCCAGGGATGCCAGTAGCTTCTCTTTCCATATCAGATTTAAAGTTTCTACAGGACTGGGTTAAGTTGATAATAATCACAACGTCCATACGTTGAGTTTGTACTCTGCGTTAGTGTATTTGGTGCTTTTTTGTTTCTCAGAGAGGTGAAGCAACTTGTCCAAGGTCACACAGCAGGTCAGTGGCAGGTTTGGATTCAGTCCCAACTTTGACTCCAACACTAATGCACTATTGCATACCTCCCCTGGCATGGCTATGGCCACGGCCACAGTCCCAGCACTAGAATTCTCCAAACTGCAGTGGTATCTGGTGTTGCACTTACCCCCATCTGTCATAGTTATGACCATTTTGGAAGATACTTAATTCCAGAGGGTGCCCTTGGCATTCTGGGGCTTGACCACATCCACAATTAATGGAGTTCTCAGTAAAGAGCGTTAATGCAATTATTGTCTTGGAATGAACGCATCTCCCCTCCCATTGTCATAGTTCCCTGGCTCTTCCTAAAAGCCATCCAAGGCTGACTTCATGCTGGACCCAGCATGTGCTCAGACTCGAATGGATCAAAGCTATGTTCATTAGGCAGTTTGCCCATAGTAGTTGAGAGAGGAGGAGAGGGGTAGAAAATCGTACCTTTAAGCTAGAGGTTAACTTGTAGCGCTTTTGAAATATCTGACCACTGGCTAAACTATATGAATGTTAATGCAGATTTGAAAGAATGCCAATGCCCAGATCTATGCTTCCTTCCTTCCTGGAGCTGAAAGACATATCTACCCCTCTCTCTGTGAAGAGCTCTTGGGGAAGCAGTACAGCTTAGGCTTGTGACTTGAGACAGCATTTTCCCTGGGCTTTTCATACATAGCCTGTGACTGATAGCCTGACAGCCTCCCATCACACTGGTATGATGCTTTGTATCAGCATCGCCCAAGGGGTAAGCAGGCTGAGACAGCCCACCACATAGACCTGGATACACGCCCCCTTCTTGACCAAGACAGGGCCTCGGGGGTCAGCCCCAATTTTAGGGTCCATGGGTAGTGCAAATGGTTTATGCTTGCCTACTAAACAAAGTGTTGGCAGTTCAAACCCACCCAGCAGTGCTGTGGTAGCAAGGCCTGGCAATCTGCTTGTGTAACGATTACAGCCAAGAAAACTCTATGGAGCTTGGTTCTACTCTGTAAAACAAGGGGTCTCCATGAGCCGGAATTGACTTGATACCAATGGGTTTTGTTTTGTTTTTAACCAATTCCAAATCAAGTAGAACAAACACCAACCAAGGGCTAGTCTAGAAAAGAAGTTGGAACAGCAGAGAGAATTAGAGGAAGGGGTACAGAAACTAACATTAACAAATGCCAACCGTGAGTAGTAGTTAAGAGCATTGTCTCTACACGAGAGTTTCTCAATCTCGGTACTATTGACATATTCCAAACCAAAACCAAACCTGGTGCCATCGAGTTGATTCCGACTCATAACGACTGTATAGGACAGAGTAGAACTGCCCCATGGGGTTTCCAAGGCTGTAATCTTTATGGAAGCAGACTGCCACATTTTCTCCCACAGAGCAGCTGGTGGTTTCAAACCGCCGCCGACCTTTCGGTTGGCAGCCAAGCACGTTATCCACTGAGCCGCTATGGCTACTTATTGACATATTAGGCTGGATAATTTTTTTGTTGTGGGGGCTGTCCTATGCATTGTAGGATGTCTAGCAGTATCCCTGGCCTCTACTCACTAGATGCCCCTTTCCCCAATTGTGACAACCAAAAATGTTTCTAGATATTGCCAAATGTCCTCTGGGGAACAAAATTACTCCCAGTGGAGAACCACTACTCTAGAGTCACACAGTGCTTCAGATCCAGGCCTGCCACTCACTAGGGTATGACCTGGGCTGGCCACCTTACCCTCCGAACCACAGTTCTCATTTCTGTGCAAAGCGAATAGTAGGCATTACTCTACTTCGTAGAGTTGTTGCAAGATTTAATGGAGACAGTCTATGCAAAGGGCTATTAATAATAAAGGCTAATTAGTTTAGGTGAGTTTAGGATGCAATTTTAATCACCAAAATAAATCTCTTTTTACAGTAGAGAATTATTATTCCCATTGTGGAAGATTATATTTCCCCCCAAATGGCTGCAAGAATATTTTGCAGTCCCGCCTGCACTTCCTGAGCCCTGCTACACCCCATCAAGAGGGGGAGTCTGTTTCCCCACTCCTTGAATCCAGGAGGGCCTTGGTGACTGCCTGATAAATAGAATGCACCTGAAGGGCCACTGTGACTTCCAAGGCTGGGTCATAAAAGGCAAAACAACTCCCACCTGGCTCTCTCTTGAACACAGGCCTTGGAAGTTCTGAGCCAACACCTGAGAACTCTGGTTACCCTGAAGCCACATGTTGGACACACCATGTGGAAGGACCACATACAGATAGAGAGAGATGCTTGAGGAGCCCCAGGCATTCCAGCACCAGCCGCTCGAGTCTTCCAGCCCAGCTGCCAGGCATATGGGTGAATGAGACTTCAAATAATTCTAGCCCCCATTCTTCAAGCTGCCCTAGTTGACACTGAGTAGAGCAGAGATGAGTGCTGCCTGCTGAACCCTGCTCAAATTGTGGCTTCTTGGGCAAAATAAATATTGTCTTAAGCCACTAGGTTTGGGTTTGGTTTATTGCACAGAAATAAATCTCTGGAGCATCCGTCTGACAAGTGAGAAAACAGGTGTATCAAGGAGGTTACCCAGTCTGGGAGTATCCAGGCTAGAACTTGAACTAAGGATTTCATGCCTCCAAAATGACACTGTTTTCTTGTCATGATACTTGCTCCCCGATGGCATGGGGAGGAGGGTACTGGCAGGGGGAAATTCAGGACTAAGCAGAGGGACAGCACCAATAAGGTGGGTTAGCGGACCCTGGTTAAGCGCTGGGCTGCTAACTGAAAAGTTGGCGGTTTGAATCCACCCACCTGCTCTGGTGATCTGCTCCCATAAAGATTACAGCCTAGAAGAAACCCTACAGTGCAGTTCTACTCCATCACATGGGTTCACTGTGAGTTAAAAATTGACTCAACAGCACCTGTCAACAGCAACGGCAACCCATCTTCAGGTGGTGAGAAGGAGCGTGGCAAGAAGGAGGCAGGACTTAGCGTTAGAGAATCTGGGGCAGTTAGAAGGCTCCCCAAGACAGAGAACAAGGCAGAAGCCTCATTTTCAAAACTGAAGTGCCAGACTGGGCCAGCATCAAATGCGTGTCTCAGAGCATGAGGCTGTTTAAATCCCAAGAGCCTCGTGTCATGATCCACTGCCTTCCCTTACAATACTGAGAAGGGAAAGTCAGGTGAAATACTACCCTTTGACATTTCTTTCGTGATGTCCAGAGCAGGTTGGCGGCAGCTGGGCAGATCTGGGTTCGAATTCTGCTTCCCCCTATCTACACAACACGAGAAAGTTATGCAAACTCTGCGAGCTTCATTGCCTCATCTCTCAGGACTAAATGAGCAAACATATGTAATATAGGAGCACATGATGGACACAGATAATGTGGGATTCATTTACTCATGCTTTCATGCTTTTATCGTCACTTCCTTTCTCCCTCCACTCTTCTTCATTGCTCTTTTTTGCAATGTTAAGAATGAGAAGCAGATGCCTTAGAAAAAAGCCCGTAACAATGTATTAGATCAGAGGCTTCTCGCTCCCTTCCCTCACCCCCTTCACTTGGTTAGCTACTACGCAGCCCTTAGAAACAACTCACACGTCAGCTGCTTCGGAAGCTCTCCCTTACCTCCTCCATCCTCCTGTCTGTGATTCCCTATGTAATAGCGTACATCACACTGCATCGTAATGGCTCAATTACACGTCCATCCTCCCCACTAGACTGTGAGGCTTGCCCTGGGTCTGGCACAGATTAGCCACTCTATACAATTTGTGGAATAAGTAATTCAATAGACTTGTGCCACTTCCCCTTTCTAGGCCTCAGTTTCTCCATCTGTAAAATGAAAAGGCTGAAATAGGTGTATTCTAAGAACACTTTCAGCCCTAGCGCTCTGTCTCTCCGTGGCACTAAAGAGCAAGGGAAGTAATGAGAGCAAGATGAGACAGATCAATTAATTTAGGAATTGATCATGGCACTGGCACCAAGTCATTCGCTACGGGGATGCAAGTTGACATGGCATTGTATCATCAGATGAGCAGGGCAATGACATTGGGCCTGGGGCTGAAGATCCCCTGAGATCTAGGCCATCATTGAAGGTGAAGGTCAAGATTGTCCAAGGGAACATCTGGTTGGTTGGAGGAATTCAGATCCTTCTAACAGGACAGGTGGAATCAAGACATTTTCAAGAACCAGAACCAAAAGAGAGCCAGGAAATGTGGCTGGGTGTGGACAAAGCAGGTCTGGACTAAGGAACCAAGGCCCAGAACCCTCATGAGCAATGCTGGAGGGCTGAAACTCAGGGAACATGTGATGCCCAAGAGTAGCCTACGGGGGCCATGCCCAGATCAGAGCAACTGGTAGCAGCATGTGCCCTACCCAGAGGGCTGAAGCTCCATAAGGGAGCTTGGCCAGGCTGTGCTCAGAAGCTGGGCAGGGAGGGAACCTGTATGGGGTGGCAGGGCCTCGGTGGATCCTGCTGTGAGGAACTGGCAAAGTTAGGGGCTGGGAACTGAGGCCTGAGATGATGGGTTGCTCTGGGGAACAGAACACACTCACACTCAACTCATACTCAGCCCCACAAAGCCCTTCCCTGAGAAGCACCTTTGCCCACGGCACACTAACACTGTCAGACACCCATGCATGTCCCCCACATAGCAAGGCACACCTCAGACTCGTAGACACACTCACATCTTGTTTCTGTGTTGGCTAACACTTACTGAATGCCTATGTTCTAGACATTGGAGTCCGCTGATGAAGGAACTACAGACCCTGCCCCCAAGGAGCTCAGAGTACATGCTCACATCAACACACAAGACACTAGCGAAGACCCCTACTGTACAATGTGTGTGCACATGTATCTGCTCATGGATCCCCCAGAATCTCATATATACCGCCCACAAAAGGTCATGAGTGGTTATGCACTCACATGCCTGCACACACGTGACACCTACATAACTAAAAACTAACCAGTTGCCATCGAGTCAATACCAATTCATAGTGGCCCCATATATCAGTAGAACTGTGCTTCACAGGATTTTCAATGGCTGATTTTTCAGAAGTAGATCACTAGGCCTTTCTTTTGAGGCACCTCTGGATAGACTCAAACTTCCAACCTTTCAGTGAGCAGCCAAGCATTTTAACTACTTGCACCACTCAGGGATTCCAGCTACCCACATACAGAATCCCAATTGACCGGCAAATAAAGCCCATGGATGTCCACCCACAGGCTGTAGAATTTGCTAAAATGACACCCCCTTCCCATTTGAACATGCAGTGTAAAAGGACTTCTCTGCCCTTACGTCCCACAAGAGGGGCCTTGCAGAACTTTTACAAGGACCTTATTTTACGGCAACATCGTTAGCTAGCATTTATGGGGATTTGATCAGTAAATTAGATGCTGCTTGTAATAATGCATTGCTGGCTCCTATTTGCTTAAGGGCCCTAAAGACTCAAACCAAAAATTGGAAGTTTTAGGCTCCTTCTTCTTTCCCCACTTAACACACACACACACACACACACACAATTGCATAAAATGTCGTTTTAGTCATTCAGGAAAGGAGCCTGCTTCTTACGTTTTGTTTCTTCTTTGCTTCTCATGGACGGAGCTGGATATGTGATGGGCTTATAGAAATCATAGGCTCACACTCCTAGTGTAGCAGGCACAATTGTTAGCCCTTGACTACTAACTTAAAGGTTGGTAGTTCGAACCCACCTAGCAGCACTGTAGAAGAAAGGCCTGGTGATCTGCTTCCATAAAGATTACAGCCAAGAGAGCTCTATGGAGCAGTTTTACTCTGCAACACATGGGTCGGTATGAGTTGGAATCAACTCCACAGCAACAGATTTGGTTTTGGTTTTGGTCTAGACTATGGCTGATGTTCCTAGGCAATGGTTGCTCTTTAAAAATAAAACCTCAAACATGCCAATGTCAGGTATCAAATCACCAAGCCAAAGGATGAGCTCCTGTGTGGCTTTCTCTCTTGGAAACCCTTGCAGTCAGCCTGGGTCGAGCCCCTGCTTCTCCTCACTAGTTCCACCTTCAAGCTGAAGAAGACAGCCAGGGATGATGGATAGCAGGAAAGAGTGGCTGAGGCAGGTGGGGCCGAGAAGCCCAGCAATGGGACTTTGATGGTCTGTAATTGCGTTTCCAATTGGCCTCTAGGTTGGAATAATCTCATTACCTGAGCTACTGAACCTTGTGACTCCGCCTGAGAACAAGGTGCTACGTGAATCTATCCCTTTCATAAAGACTGTGCAATTTACACATCTACTTTCATGGAAACCTTCCTGTGAAGGAACTTCTGCTTCCTGGGCTATTCTTGGGCTGGGACAGGAGAGTCATTGATTTTTTTTCTTTTTTGTCTTATTGATGTAAAATATATATAACATAATATTTGCCAATTCAACATTTTTCATGCGTGTAATTTATTGGCACCCATTACATTAATTGTGTTGTGCAACCATCACTAACATCCATTGCCAAATTTTTTATCTCCATAAACAGAAACGCAATGCTTTTTGTTTTCTTTTTTTTTTTTTGCACTGGAGTGTGGGTGTGTATGTCTTTTGTTTGTTTGTTTGTTTTTGAAAAGGATCGTTCCAGGGCCAGACTGTTAAGGGGGCCACACATGCTTCACTGCATATACTCATAATCTTTCCGTATAAAAACATCCATCTTTATCCCCTTCTATTATACTCATGACATAAATCTAGGAAAATTGGAAGTCACCGAAAATGAAATGGAATGCAGAAAGATCAACATCCTAGGCATTAGTGACCTGAGATGGACTGGCGTTGGCCATTTTGAGTCAGGCAATCATATGGTCAGCTATGCCAGGAATGACAAATTGAAGAGGAAGGGAGTCACATTCATCGTCAAGAAGAACAATTCAAGATCTCTCTTGAAGTACAACATTGTCAGTGATAGCATAATATCCATACGCCTACAAGGAAGACCAGTTAATATGACTATTACTCAGATTTACACATCGACCACTAATGCCAAAGAGGAAGAAACTGAAGATTTATACCAACTTCTGCAGTGTGAAATTGATCAAACAAGCATCAAGATGCAGTGATAATTACTGGTAATTGGAATGCAAAAGTTGGAAACAAAAAATAAGGATCAGTAGTTGGAAAATGTGGCCTTGGTGACAGAAACCATGCAAGAGATAGCATGATAGAATTTTGCAAGTCCAACGACTTATTCATTGCAAATACCTTTTTTCAACATTATCAGTGACTATACACGTGGACCTCACCGGATGGAATACACAGAAATCAAATAGACTATATCTGTGGAAAGAGAAGATGGAGAAGCTCAATATCATCAGTCAGAACAAGGCCAGGGGCCGACTGCCAAACAGACAATCAATTGCTTATATGCAAATTCAAGTTGAAGCTAAAGACAATTAAAACAAGTCCATGAGAGCCAAAGTACGACCTTGAGTATATCTCACCTGAATTTGGAGACAATCTCAAGAATAGATTTGTTGCACTGAACACTATTGATGGAAGACCAGATGAGCTGTGGGATGATATCAAAGACATCATACATGAAGAAAGCAAGACGTCATTAAAAAGACAGGAAAGAAAGAAAAGACCAAAATGGAAGAGACTCTGAAACTTGGTCTTGAATGTAGAGTAGCTAAAGCAAACAAAGAGCTGAGCAGAAGATTTCAAGGGGTGGCTCCAGAAGGCAGAGTAAAGTATTATAATGAAATGTGCAAAGACCTGGAGTTAGAAAACCAAAAGAGAAGACCTTGCTTAGCATTTCTCAAACCGAAGGAATTGAAGGAGAAATTCAAGCTTCAAGTTGCAATATTGAATGATTCTATGGGCAAAATATTGAACAATACGGGAAGCACCAAAAGAAGATGGAAGGAATACACAGAGTCACTGTACCAAAAAGAATTGGCTGACGTTCAGCCATTCCAGGAGGTAGCATATGATCAAGAACCAATGATATTGAAGGAAGGAAGAACCGAGGGCATTGGAAAAAAGCAAGGCTCCAAGAACTGACAAAATACCAATTGAGTTATTTCAACAAATGGATGTAACACTGGAAATACTAACTCATCTATGCTAAAAAATTTGGATGACAGCTACCTGGCCAACTGACTGAAGAGATCCATATTTGTCCCCAGTCCAAAGACAGATGATCCAACAGAATGTGGAAATTGTCAAACAATATCATTAATGTCACACACAATTAAAATTCTGCTGAATATCATTCAAAAATAGTTGCAGCAATACATCAACAGGGAACTGTCAGAAATTCAAGCTGAATTCCGAAGAGTCCATGGGAATGAGGGATATCATTGCTGATGTCAGATGGATCTTGACTGAAAACAGAGAATACCAGAAAGATGTTTACTTGTGTTTTATTGACTATGCAAAGGCATTCAGCTGTGTGGATCATAACAAATTACGGATAACATTGCGAAGAATGCAAATTCCAGAACACTTAATTGTGCTTATGTGAAACCCATACATAAACCAAGGGGCAATCGTTCAAACAGAACAAGGGGATACTTTGTGGTTAAAATCAGGAAAGGTGTAAGTCAGGATTGTATCCTTTCACCATACTTATTCAGTCTGTATGCTGACCAACTCATCAGAGAAGCTAGACTATATGTAGAAGAATGTGGCATCAGGATTGGAGGAAGACTCATAACAACCTGCGATACGTAGATGACACAACCTTGCTTGCTGAAAGCAAAGAGGGCTTGAAGCACTTACAGATGAAGATCAGTGACTACAGCCTTCAGTATGAATTACACCTCAACATAAAGGAAACAAAAATCCTTACAACTAGACCAACAGGTAACATCATGATAAATGGAGAAAAATCATTGAAACTGTCAAGGATTTCATCTTACTTGGATCCACAATCAATGTCCGTGGAAGCAGCAACCAAGAAATCAAATGATGTATTGCATTGGACAAATCTGCTGCAAAAGACCTCTTTAAAGTGTTAAAAAGCAAAGATATTACTTTGAGAACTAAGGTTCACCTGGCCCAAGCCATGGTATTTTCAATCACCTCATATGCATGCAAAAACTGGGCAATGAATAAGGAAGACAGAAGAAAAATTGATGCCTTTGAATTATGATGTTGGTGAAGAATTTGAACATATCCTGGGCTGCCAGAAGAATGCACAAATCTGTCTTGGAAGAAGTACAGCCAGAATGCTCCTTGGAAGTGAGGATTGTGAGACTTCTGATGCCCTTTGCCTCCCAGTCCATCCAGCTTTAAACGCACACTTCTACAAACGCAGAAGGGAATACAGTGAGGCTAAAGATGGGGTAGAGGAAGAAGATAGCTCCCACAGAGCCACATGGGACCTGGAAGGGTTTTGGATTTTGTTCTAAGTATGATAGCTATCCATCCATGGGAGGAGTTTGAGTGAGGGAGCAACATGATTAAATCTACAGTCTGAAAAGTATATGGTCACATCAGTGAATGGATGTGTGTCAGGAGGGTGGGAAGGGATCCAAGAGGGGAACTGGGGAAACTAGTTAGAAGTCATTTTTGGTAGACTAGGAAAAAGGGAAAAAAGATGAGCAAGGGAGGGAGGAAAGGAGGGAGAGAAAGAAAGAGCAATAGAGGGAAAGGGAGCGAGAAAGGAAAGGAAAGATAATGAGAGAGAGAGAGAGAAAGGGAAAGGCAGGGGGAGAAAGGAGGGGAGGGATAGAGGGAGGGAAAGAATGAGAGACAGAAAAAGAGAAAGAGGAAATAAAGGGAGACTGAACCACTCCCTTCTCTGTTCCACCTTGCACCTTCTCCAGGTGTCTGGTGTAACTGATTACTTCCTTGTCCCTCCCACTGGACAGGGAGCTCTGGAGAGTGGCAATGGTGGGTTCACCCACTTCTGCATCAGAAGCCCCTAGCAGGGTGCCTGCCACAAAAACAAGTGCCCAACAAATATTTGTTAAGTGCCCTAATGAATTATGAATGACAGAATTAATAATCGCAAGCCACTACCTATAGCTGCACAGAATCTACCTCTAAAGCCTAGTGCCTGCTCGGTACCCAGAACTTGCCTCTAAATGCACACCAAGACAGCATCTGCTCCTCACCCAAACAACCGCTGATTTAGTCACGTCAGTGAAAAGTACCCCTCCAGCTGAGTGCCCAGCGTCCTGTAGGGAAAATGACTGGCTGATTGAGCATTTCCACATTTTCCTGGGATGCAGGGGGAGCTGCTGGCTGCGGCTGCTTTGGCTGGCTCTGGTTCCCTTCTGCCTCGAGCTGATGGCAAAGCAGATGTGTGGGCAAGGCGGCCGGCCTTGTCTTTCAGGTGGGGAGGCCTGCCTTGTCAGTAAATCAAATCAGTGCTCAGATTTGGGATGCAGTGTTTATCACGCGGTGACAGTGTGCAGACATGAGACTGGCATCTTGGGTGTTCTGCAGATGCTGTTACTGTTGTTAAAACACAGAACTTCTTGCATGGAACTGTGAGCAGAAATCTTCCAGCTGGAACCAGCTTGGATGCCAAATACCTGACAGCCAAGAGCCTGGGGGGGTTGTGTCAGCAAAAGAGGAGGCTTCTTTGCAGGAGACCCCGTCTGGGACCAAAAGGAACTCAAGAGTCAGCCATCCAGTGAGGATGTGTGTGCCCTTAAGACTACAAAAACCAAAAACCAAACCCATTGCTGTTGAGTCGATTCCAACTCATAGCAACCCTATAGGGCAAAGTAGAACTACCCCATAGGGTTTTCAAGGAGTGGCTAGTGGATTCAAACTGCCGACCTCTCGGTTAGCAGCCAGATGCTTAGCCACTGTGCCACCAGATGACACAGGAAAGCAGTAATTATTCAGAAAGCCCATGCTTGACGCCAGGTTTAGGAGTTAAAGAGATTTGCATTGCTAGAGAACTCATTGCAATATCATTTGAGAAGCAGGCTGCTTAATATATTTCAATAGGAGTCTATTGTCAAAAATTCACAGTTTTCAGGAACCTATTGATGATGTAAAGCAGGGGTTGGCAAACTGTGGCCCATGGACCAAATTCAGTCTGCTGCCAATTTTTGTATGGCCCATGAGCTAAGAATGTTTTTTACATTTTTAAATGATTTGAAAGCAAATCAAAAGAAGAGTAATATTTTGAGGCATTTGAAAACGGTATGAAATTCGAATTTTAGTACCTGTAAATAAAATTCTATTAGAACACGGCCGCACTCATTTGTTTACATATTGTCTGCTTTAATGCTACAACAGCAATGCTGAGTAATTGCAGCAAAGATCACATGGCCCACAAAGCCTAAATATTTACTACCTGGACCTTTACAGAAAGGGTTTGCTGACACCTGATGTTATGGATTGAATTGTGTCCCCCAGAAAGGTATGTTGAAGTGCCAACCCCTGAACCTGTGAATGTGACCTTGTTTGGGGAACTAGAGTCTTTCTTTGAAGATACTATCAGTTAAGTTATATCAGAGTAGGGCAAGTTCTAGTCATAATCCCTTCTGAGTACTGTCTTATGAAGGGGAGAACAGACACAGACACAGATTCACACGCAGGGGGTGGGCGCATGTGAAGATACATCTACAAGCAGCAAAGGAACGCCAATGATTGCCGGAAGCCCCCAGGAGAGAGGCATGGGACAGTTTTGCTCTCAGAGCCCTCAGAGCCCTCAGAAGGAATTGACATGGCTGATACCCTGATTTGGACTTCTCATCTCCAGAACTGTGAGAAAATAAATGTCTTCTTTTAAAGCTACCCACTTTGTAGGAAATGAAATGAAGACACTTGGTTTGCATGACAGATGTTTGTGTCTATGAATGTGTTTCCCTTATGTCAGTGGAGCCCAGGTGTCCCTGTGGGTGAGCCTTGTGGGAGGGAGAATAGGGTAGGGGCTGTGTGTCTGTGAGAGAACTGTGGTTCTGTGAAGGAGTGTGTTTGCATGGAGAACAATGTCTACCTGGTGGTTCTTTCGATGGCTATATGCGTGCAAATGTGTATTTGTGTGTGTGTGTGAGTGTGTGTGTGTGCACAAGATGAAGCAGGGAATTTGGACAAGATTAGTATTTTTACAAAGTGTGTTCTGTGTAATACTCTGAGGGATGTTGGTAGATGTCACATTATGAAAATGAATTTGGTGGTCAGAGAAGTGTGGGAAGCCCTGGGTTAACGAGACAAGTCAGGTTTCTTTACCACAGACATTGTGAGATTTTGATATGCTGGTGTTCGTTGTGACTTGCAGAGAGGGGAAAGTCAGAAACAACATTTCCTAACATATTTGACTGCAAACCAAAAATCTAAACAAACCCATTGACATCTAGTCCCATTCTGACTTATGGCAGTTCCATGTGTTACAGAGTAGAAAACCCTGCTTCATAGGGTTTTCTTGGTTGTAATCTTTATGGAAGCAGATCTCCAGGCCTTTCTTCTGCAGCACCATTGGATGAGTTCAAACTTCCAACCTTTGGGTTAGTAGTCCAGTGCAAACCATTTGCACCACCCAGGGACCTTATTTGACTGCAGAGAATATTTAATATTGCCTGTCCCAGTGATGCTAAGAAGCTCCTGTGTGCTGGTAATTTATTGTAGATGTTCTGCCCCTAGGTCCTTTACTTATCATAAAAGAGCTGGAAGACTATTGCAAAGGAAGTCCTTGTCATTCAGTCTATCTGTCAGTCAGCGATAGTGATGCTCATTGTATTGTAAGACCTATCCCAGTTGCTATGATTCCAATTAAGGATTTCCCAGTGAGGACACGGTAAGGCTTTTGGAGACTGGCTGGTGTCACGAGTGGCAGATGGAAACCTTTGCGGAGAAGATCAGGCTGTCCTATTGCTCTAGAAAGGACGACCCATGAAACCATAGACTAAACTCCCTGCTCAGAGAAGCAGGCTTTCATCTGGGACGTATATTCAGACCAGAGATCCTGGGTTGACCAGAATGCATGTAGAATGGACCCGTAATCTACAGAGGTTTCCAAGGGCAAAGTCAGTATCATCAGCCAGAAACATAGACCAACTGGGATATCAGTCTGAAAGAGTTAAAGAGGAAGAATTCAAAGAAATAAAACATCCCTTGATAGAATTCAGAGGCCTCAGACCACAAAAAGAGGGATCAGTTAAAAAAGGGTAGGAAATGCAATTCACAGATTATTCCTGAGTTTCGGGAGCATAGATGTAAATGCTTTTGATGGGATGCCTGGAACTTTAACTAGGGGTGAGGAAGGAGTTTTAGGGGCACAGGTTGTCTTAGAACAAGTTGATCAACCCAGCCCTGGGTGAAGGGGTAGGTTTATGGGAGGCCGCCCAGGACGCTAGGCTTAATGAGGTGCCAAATTCGATATGTGTCAAAAAATTAATTTGACTGAAATATTATAAAAACAAACTAAATAGCAAGTAGTTAACATAAGTTTATACAGATATTCCCAAACTATGCACTATGCTGCAGTGGTGTAAGTAGGGTGTGTGAAACCCAGCTATAGAAATACTCTTATATTTAAAAAACTAATTATTGTTTTAATCTCACACAAAAAGTTCACCACTATGCCACAACAACTTCAGACAACTTATGAAGCTGCATCACAAACAGTATCTTGTTAGAACCAAAAAACCCGTTGCTGTCAAGTCCATTCTGACTCATAGCTACCCTATGGGACAGTGTAGAATTGCCCCATAGGGTTTACAAAGAGCAACTGGTGGATTCGAACTGCCGACCTTTTGGCTACAGCCAAGTTCTTAGCCACTGCGCCACCAGCCAGGGGCCCTGAAAGCAACTTGGACAGAGTAGGTGTGTCACTGGACCTCTGCTCCAGTCAGGCAGCTGAAGCTATCATGAAGCATTAATTGACAAGGGGTGGTGTATATTTTTATTACATTATTTTCCTCAATTTGTCTATTTTTTATTTGAAATTAAGCAAATGAACAAGTAGTTTTTTGGTTTTTTGTTGTTGTTTTTTTTTCTTTCCTCTGGTGCTCTTATATAAAAGGGCACCTCCAATGCCCTGTGCCCAGAATACAAAACATCTTCATCCAGCCCTGGTGGAGTCCAGGGATTCAGTGCTGAATCAGGTGAGTTAATTACCTGAGGTTGATTAAAAGAGAAGGAGGCCAAAGGTAAATGCAAAATTATACCCAAGAAGGGGTATGGATAGCAAAACTGAATGTGGTTTCATCCCTCATCAAGTCTGAGGATTAATACAGGGCTAAAAACAAAAGTTCAAAAATCTGGGAGGCTGATGGAAGAAGAATAGACCAAAGGATGAGAAGCAAAGATGAGAACAGAGTCAGAAGATTCAAAAATGTTTCTATAAAGCCTGGAGCTCCCTCTCTTTGAAGTACCTGCTGCCATGATTAGCCTAATTTAAAGGCATACAGTTATGATTGTAGACTTAGGAGTTATGATTGTAGACTTAGAAGTAGTCTCTTGAAGTTTGGCCCCCGTCCATCCATCATCCAGTGCCAGCAAAGCTTTGTTCACAGGTGAGGACTGTTGTCCATGAAGACCCGACCTTGATCCCCATACACTTGAACCTCAGAGTACTTCTTCCTCCCCTGGTTCCTCCTCCTGCTCTCCTTTGTTCCTTAATGCATTGCACACTCACTAGGTGCAAAGAAGTATGCCAAATGGGGCAAAGGCCTCTTGGTGGACCTCTACCACACATAAAACACCTCCCCTCCAATCCCAAACCCTGGGGACTTGCTCTGGGAGAGGCTGGCCTGCTGGAGCAGAGTTTTAAATATCTGTCTCATCTTAGCAACTGAACTACCTTTCCCCAAGGGTTCCCTGTGTGTTTACAATAGTGCAATTAAATGTCTGGATAAATAACAGTTATTAAATGGTAAATATATTCCTAATGCTGAGCAGAGCTGGAGTCTCCTGACATATTTGCTGGACTCATTTGTTTATTTAGATCTTAAGGGAAACTGGGACATGAGGGGAATAACAGGCGACTTCTGACACATCTTTGGGGCTGTTTAAATAGGGAAAAGTCTTGTGCTGACTTCAAGGGGAAAGGACCAGGAGGGAGGCTGTTGTGGGTATTTTTAGATCTTTCCTAACAAAATCACGTGCCCATAAATACTGGAATCTCTTTCAACACTTCTCTTTGGGATATTAAAGCTGGGGAAATCACACAATGGAGCTACCTTTCCACGCCACACCGGCAATCTTCAAATAAAAGACTCCTGGGCTGTAGTTTAATCTGAATAGATGGTTTGCCAAGTTAAAAAATGCCAGTTACGATAATTAGGAGAATGTACTTGTGGAGTTTCCAAGCCTTTATCTTCCTTACTGCTGGAGAACTGTAGAACGCATTTATCTTGCAGGGCTTGTCTGAACGGAAAGCAGGTGGGGGGAAATATGGCTTTTGTGGGTAAAATGAATTTTCTGTCAGTGGAAACAGATTTCTGTTCTTGTGATAAATATGAAGCTAAAGCCTTAAAAAAAAAAAAAATGTGTTGGTCTTGGCCAGGGCTTTCATTTCCTTATTTCAATTATTTCATCTTCTAGAAGGAAACATTAGGCATGTTCTCTGTCAACCATAGTGAACAGCATGCCCTGGGGTGCACATTCATGGTTCTCTCACCATTTATTATATGACAAGTGCACCCCCAATTAGAAAAATCCAAAGTTATGCAAACCACTCCCCCCACCGCCCCAGCCCCACACACACGAGGGGAAACTGCTTGGCTTTTGTTATGCATTTGAAGTTGGGACTGTGTTTATGTTTAATTTTTCACCACACAGGTTTCCTTTCTTTCCCCTCCATGTTTTCACTTGAAAATACTGCTCAGAGCTTTGAAATTCCACATGCAATTACCAACCCACTCCTCCCAATTTCCACACTGACCAACTTGAAGGACTCCAGAACTTCAGACGTGGCTCCTTTCCTCATTACTGAGAACTGAAGACCGACTTAATGTGGGTGAATGAAAGAGAGAGCAGTTTACTAGCTGTTCAAAGGCAGTGCTTACATTCAAGATCTCTCTTAGTTTTGTCATGAACTTAAGAATAAGATCAAGGTAGAAGCACACAGCTGCTAATGCAACTCTAGTTCATTGCCAGAGTTTCTTCAAAGGGCTGGAGTTTCGTTATGGAATTGCCCATCCTTCATTCCCAGCCCAGACAGACAGCACAAGACAAGAAGGGAGGTTGGCAGGAGCAGTGAACACCAAAGGAAGTCAATAACTGGGCCTTTTTGGCCTCTGGGCCAGTAGTGGTAAGGCAGCTAAATGTTCATTTAATCATCCTCTTTGCTCCTCCTATTTCTAGAGGACTCTCCTGACAGAAGCAGTTAATACTTCAAATCAAGAAAAATGCCAAGATTGGGTAACCATTTAGAGAAAACTAGGGAATTGATACTTTATGTGTTCCGGGCTCATTTTCGAAGGAAATCCCTCACTCTGTCTGGAGATAGACCCTTGGCCCACCTTCCATGTGGGTAGGGTGTAGCAGGCCATTTGGGAGGTCAACCTCTTCCGTGTTCTTAAGTTTTACTATGTACTTTGCCAGTTTTGTGTGTGTGTACTTTAGGTGAAAGTTTACGGAGCAAATTAGTTTCTCATTAAACAATTAATACACATATTGTTTTGTGACATTGATTGCCAACCCTGCGATGTGTCAGCACTCTCCCCTTCTTGACCTCAGGTTCCCCATTTCCATTTGTCCAGCTTTCCTGTCCCCTCCTGCCTTCTTGTCCTTGCCCCTGGGCTGGTGTGTCCATTTGGTCTCATACACACGGTTGAACTACATGTGTTATTGTTTGTTTTATAGGCCTGTCTAATCTTTGGCTGAAGGGTGAACCTCAAGAGTGGCTTCAGTACTGAATTAAAAAGGTGTCTGGCAACCATACTCTCAGGGTTTCTCCAGTCTCTGTCAGACCAGTAAGTCTGATCTAAACTATCTATTTACTTTGTAAAGTATACAGATCTGATGTTAGTAAATCAAAATATCTGTCCTCCAGGCCTTTGCCAAAGAACTATCAGTCATCTGACTTTTACCAAAAGCCAATCTGATAGAAATAATATTCTGAGGGATGGTGGTTCCTATATTCCTCTAGATCAGCGCTATCCAATAAAACTTTCTGCAATGATGGAAATGCTATCATTGCTATCTGCTATAGCTGCCACCAGCCACATGAGGATGTGCAAATGAGGAACTCAATTTTAGATTTAATTTACTTCTAATTAATTTAAATTTAAGTCTAAATAGCCATATGTGGCTATTGATTATCCTATTGGACAATGCAGTTCTAGATAATAGCGATGGAAGAATGACTGTTTGTTGAGTGGTTACTATATCCAGGCACTATGCCAAGCGTCTCCAATGTATCATCTCCTTTATTCCTTACATCAACCTTTTGAGGTACCTGCTATTTTTATCCCATTTTACTGAAGAGACTGAGGTTTAAAGATGGGAAGTAACTTGCCTGTGTCTCTCAGAAGGTAGGTGGTAGAGCTGGAGTTTGAACCCATGTCTACCTGACTCCTGGTTGGAGCTTACCTGTTCCACGTCATGCGTTAATCATACTTTGTGCAAAATCAAGACAAAACACAAGCAAGCTCTTTGACCATACTTGACTGCCTAAACTGATTTTACTGAGTTTCACTTTATTTAATTTGTATTATGAAGACAGTAACCCAGTAAACCAGTTGCTGTTGAGTCAATTCCGACTCATGGTGACCTCATGTGTTTCAGAGTAGAACTGTGCTCCATAGGGGTTTTTTTTCTCCTAAATTTTATTTATTTTGTGGTTGTTGTTGAGAATATATATAGCAAAACATACACAGATTCAACCGTTTCTACACGTACAATTTAGTGACATTTATTACATTCTTCGAGTTGTGCAGCCATTCTTACTCTCCTTTTCTGAGTTGTCCCTCCCGCATTCACATAAACTCACTGCCCCCTAAGATTCCTGTCTAATCTTTTGAGTTGCTGTTGTCAGTTTGATCCTGTATACATTGTTCTTAAAAGAGCACAATGCTCAAGGCATACCTTTTTTTTACTAGTTAAGCTAAACTATTGTTCAGTTTTAAGATGACTTCAGGGGATATTTTTGGTTTAAGTTTTAAAGATTACCTCAGGGCAATAATTTCAGGGGTTCATCCACTCTCTGTGGCTCCAGAGTCTACAGTCCATGAGAATTTGAAATTTTATCCTGCATTTTCCTCTTTTTAAGCAGGATTCTTCTATGAAATCTTTCATCAAAATGTTCAGTAATGGTGGCTGAGTACCATCCAATTCTGGTCTCATGGCAAAGCAGGCAGTTGTTGATGGAGGCAGTTGGCCACACATTCCATATCCTCCTCCTTTTCCTGACTCCTTCCTCTGTTGTACCAGGTGAATAGAGAGACCAATTGTTGTGCCTTGCGTGGCCTACTGCAAGCTTTTAATACCTCAGGCACTACACAATGAACTAGGAGGTAGAACAGAAGCACTAAACACATTATTAGGCCAACTAACTAGGATGTTCCATAAAACCGTGACCCTAAACCTCCACACCAAGGAATCAAATCCCATGAAGTGTTTGGTTGTACATAAGTAGCCTCAGCAGCTACTTTTCGTTGTTGTTGTTGTAAATATATCTATCACACAACTTTTGCCAATTCAACTTTTTATAGGTGTACAACTTATTGACAGCAATTTCAACAATCAGCTGTGCAACCTACCCTGAATCAATGTGATTTTTTCCATCACTTTTCCCCCTCCCTCCCGCCTCTGGTAACCATTATAAATTTTGGTCTGTATACATTTGCCTTTACTTGTCTTTTTGTATAAGTGAATTCATACAATATTTGTTCTTTTGTGTTGGCTTATTTCCCTTAGTATAATGTTCTTCAAGCTGCATCCATACTGTAGCCTGTATCAAGACTTCATTTCTCCTGCTGACTGAGTAGTATTCCATTGTAGGTATGTACCATATTTTGTTTATCCATTCATCTGTTGATGGGCATTCAGGTTGTTTCCACCTTTTGGCTATTGTGAATAGTGCTGCAGTGAACATTGGTGTACAAGTCTCTTTTCTAGTCTTTGCTTTCATGTCTTTTGGGTACATACCTAGGAGTGGAATTGCTGAATCATATGGTAGTTCTGGAGCCCTGGTGGCGCAGTGTTTAAGAGCTTAGCTGCTAACCAAGAGGTTGGTGGTTCGTATCTACCAGCTGCTCCTGGGAAACCTATCAGGCAGTTCTACTCTGTCTTATAGGGTCACTGTGAGTCGGAATCAACTCAACAGCAATGGGTTTGGTTTCGGTTTATGGTAGTTCTATTTTCAGTTTTTTTGAGGAACTGTCACACTGTTTTCCATAATGACTGTACCATTTTGCATTCCCACTAGCAATGGATAAGGGTTCCGATTTCCCCACATCCTCACCAACATTTGTTACTTTCTGTTGGTTTTTTTTATCTTAGCCATCCTAGTGGGAGTGAAATGGTATCTCATTGTAGTTTTTATTTGAATCTCTCAGGTGCTGGTAACGCTGAGCATCTTTTCATGTGTCTGGTGACCATTTGAAAGCCCCTTTTGGTGAAATGTCTATTTAAGTCCTTTGCCTATTTTATGATTGGGTTATTTGTCTTTTTGTTAAGCTGTTGAAGTTTTATATACATTTTGGTTATTAGATTCTTGTTGGATACATGGTTTCTGAAGATATTCTCCCTGTCAGTAGCTTGTCTTTTCAAATTTTTGGTAAACTCTTTTGATGAACAAAAGTTTTTTTTTTTTTATTTTTATGAGGTCCCATTTATTTATTTTGTCTTTTTCTGTTTGTGCTTTTGTTATTATATTAGATAATCCATTGTTGAAAGCTAGGCCTGACTGCATTGTCCCTGCTTGTTCTTCTAAGAATTTTACGGTTTTAGTTTGCACATTTAGGTCCTTAATCCATTTTGAATTTGTTCTTTTATATGGTATGAGGCATGGATCCTGTTTCATTTTTCTGTGGGTGGAAATCCAATTTTCCAAGCACCATTTATTGAAGAGATTCTTCTTTCCCCATCAAATGGACTTAGACCCTTGTCAAAAATCAATTGACCATAAATTTGTGGGTTTATTTCTGGACCGTCAATTCTATTCCACTGGTCTATGTGTCTATTGTTATACCAGTACCAGGCTGTTTTGATTACTGTAGCTATATAGTATGTTTTAAAATCAAGAAGTGTGAGTCCTCTCCTACTTTGTTCTTCTCTTTCAACACCTTGTTTTATCTATTCAGGACCTCTTGCCTTACCATATAAAGTTGAGGATTGGCTTTCTATTTCTGTAAAGAAGGCTGTTGGAATTTTGATGAAATTGCATTGAATCTATGGATCACTTTGGGTAGTATTGACATCTTAACAACATTAAGTCTTCCAATCCATGAACATGGAACATCTTTCCATTTATTTAAGGTTTCTTTAATCTCTTTCAACAATGTTTTATAGTTTTCATTGTATAAGTCCATCATGTCCCTGGTTAGAATTATTCCTAGGTATTTTATTGTCTTAGATGCTATTGTAAATGGAATTGTTTCCGTAATTTCCCTTTCAGATTTCTCATTGCTGGTGTATAGAAACCCAGCTGATTTTTGTTTGTTGACCTTGTGCCCTGCAACTTTACTAAATTCTTCTATTAGCTCTAGAAGTTTTTTTGTGGACTCTTCGGGATTTTCTATATATAGAATTATCTCATCTTCAGATAGTGGTAATTTTAATTCTTCTTTTCCAATCTGGATAACTTTTATTTCTTTTTCTTGTCTTATTACTCTGGCTAGGACTTCTAATACAATACCGAACAGAAGTGGTGAGAATGGGCACCCTTCTTGTTTTCCTGATTTCAAGGGGAGAGCTCTCAGTCTTTCTCTGTTAAGTATAATGGCTGTTTGCTTCTCGTATATGCTGTGAATCATTTTGAGGAATTTCCCTTCTATTCCAATCTTCTTTAGAGTTTTCATCAACAAAGTGTGTTGGGTTTTATCAAACGCTTTTTCTGCAACCATAGAAATGATCATGTGGTGCTTTTCCTTTTTTCTGTTGATCTGGTGTATTATGCTGATTGATTTTGTAATGTTGAACCAGCTCTGCATTTCTGGAATAAATCCCACTTGGTCATGGCATGTGACTCTTTTAATAAGCTGTTGGATTCTCTTCACTAGTATTTTGTCCAGAATTTTTGCATCTATTTTCATAAGAGATATTGGCCTGTAGCTTTCTTTTTTTGTGGTGTCTTTGTCGGGGTTTGGTATCAGGGTTATGTTTGCTTCATAGAATGAAGTAAGGAGTATTCCTTCCTTCTCTGTCTTTTGGAAGAGTCAAAACAGTATTGGTGTCAATTCTTCTCTAAATGTTTGGTAAAATTCCCCTGTGAAGCCATCTGTTCCAGAACTTTTTGTTGTTGTTGTTGGGAGGTTTTGATCACTGATTTGATCTCTTCCATTGTTATGGGTCTATTAAGACTTTCTGTTTCCTCTTGAGTCAGTTTGGGTAGGATATGTGTTTCTATGAATGTATCCATTTCATCTAGGTTATCCAGTTTGTTTCATACCGTTGTTCATAATATTCTGTCATAATTCTCTTTCTTTCTATCAGTCGGTTGTAATATCCCCTCTTTCATTTTTTATTTTGATTATTTGAAACTTTTCTTTTCTTTGTCAGTCTAGCTAAAGGTAGGGCAATTTTATTGATCTTTTCAAAGAACCAGCTTCTGGTTTTATTGATTCTGTTGTTTTTCTGTTTTCAATTTTATTTATTTCTGCTCTGATCTTTGTTATTTCCTTCCTTCTAGTAGGTTTAAGCTTAGTTTGCTCTTCTCTTTCCAGCTCCTGGAGTTGTTGAGTTAGGTGCTCCATAGAATTTTCATGGCTGTGATCTTTCAGAAGCAGATTGCCCAGTCTTTCTTCTGAGGCACTTCTGGGTGGGTTCTAACCACCAGCCTTTAGGTTAGTAGTTGAGCAGAAACTGTTTGTGCCAACCAGGGACATATGAACACAATCCAAACCCAAAACCTGCTGCCATCGCGTCGATTCCAACTCATAGTGACCCTATTGGACAGAGTAGAACTGCCTCATAGAGTTTCCAAGGAGTGGCTGATGGATTTGAACTGCCAACCTTTTGGTTAGCAGCCAAACTCTTAACCACTGCGCAACCAGGGCTCCATGAAGACAGTAGGCTTTTTTTAAATTTAGCAAATATAAAATTATATTTTGATATATAATGTTTTGTCAAACTGTACATGACATCTTAGAAAATCTAGTATTCCTCCCTCTCCTTCTCACTTAGAACTGAGAATTTGCTTTAACTGAACTGTCTTTTAACATTTTGCTCTTGACTTGCATTGATGAAAGAGTCTTATAAAATCCGTTATTGCAAGTCTTGTGCAGATGTTTGTAAAGGCTATTGTTTGCTATCCTGTACCACATCCTCACTATGAATACTCATTAAAGAAGTCACTTTCACACCTAAGCACCAACAAAAGTGCTATTAAAATGGCATGGGTATTCCAATACTAATCATGAAATTGTCTTTATTACCCTTTATACTTTGGCCACCAGGAACCTCAAAGTCAAATTTTTTATTGCCTTTAATAACTACGTAAGGAGTTGTGGTTTGTATGCCTGTGATTTAACTTCCTCCTTTTACTGTATCTTCCACCAAGCCTGTATTTCCATAATCTTTAATTTTATGTTTTCAAATTTTTTATAACATATATATTTGTATGATCTATCCCAAATCCTTTGTGCAATGAGCAAGAAAGTTCAGAACTGATAGCCCATGCTGGGCAGAAGAGCTCAATCTCATCTTTGGTGAAGATGGGATCATACAAACCCACCAAACGCGAATGTGCTTTATTCATACAATGGTCTGCCATTTTCACCTCCATGGAGAAGGCTTAGGAAGAGAGAACATAAAAGAAGAGTTTCACAGTAACCATTTGATGTCGGGACAGATGTCCTGCAGATTCCATCTCTGGCTTGAAAGGGTGAAAAAAAAAAAAAGAGAGAGAGAGAGAGAAAGATAAGCAGACAGAATACTGCTGTATAACCTGGCTCTCAGAATTTAAGGTAACAGGCAACAGGCACAGGTACCATTCTGTGACTGTCCATCATAACCAGTCTCTGCAATGTTTTAATAAACTCAAGTACATGATTAACTGGGTTAGAAGTTTCCTGATTCATCTTCTGCGTACAGTGGTGGCATCAACACTGTGGAATCATTAAAGGAGTAACAGAAGCAGAACAAATCCAGAATCCCCAAATCTATCAGGGTAGACAGGAAGGCAGCCACTCAGCTTGGGGGCAGGGGTTGTAGTTTCAATCAAAAGAGGCAGAGCATATGTAAAAAAAAACACAATGGAAGCATTTTTAATTATCTCACACATGGGTATGTTGGTGGGAGAATAATATTTTGAGAGGCAAAAATGTATGTGTGTAAAGGAGTAGATATTGTCATAATATAAATGAGTAAAATCCTGAGGTAAACTGGGACTTCAGCATGTTGCAATGAATTGAATTGAATCGAATTGAATCAAACCACATTTCAAGATTTTTTTTTTTAAATTAGTCCAAGGTCCATATAGGAAAGTTGACTCAGAACCAAAGATACAATGGAAAGATTAGTCCAATGGACTAATGGACCACAACTACCACAGCCTCTACAAGACTGAGTCTAGCACAACTAGATGGTGCCCAGCTACCACCACTGACTGCTCTGACAGGGATCACCATAGAGGGTTCTGGACAGAGCTGGAGAAAATGTAGAACAAAATTCTAACTCCAAAAAAAAAGACCAGACTTACTGATCTGAAAGAGACTGGAGAAACCCCAAGAGTATGGTCCCTGGACACCCTTTTAACTCAGTAATGAAGTCACTCCTGAGGTTCACCCTTCAGCCAAAGATTAGACAGGCCCATAAAACAAACAATAATACACGTAGCTCAACCATGTATAAGAAACCAAATGGGCACACCACCCTAGGGGCAAGGACAAGAAAGCAGGAGGGGACAGGAAAGCTGTCCAAATGGAAATGGGGAACTCAAGGTCGAGAAGGGGAGGGTGTTGACATGTTGCAGGGTTGGCAACCAATGTCACAAAACAATACGTGTATTAATTGTTTTATGAGAAACTAATTTGCCCTGTAAACCTTCACCTAAAATCAAAACACTCATTGCCATCAAGTCAGTTCCAACTCATAAGTCACTATGAGTCAGAAACCTTCACCTAAAGCACAATTTTAAAAAAAGAGAGAGAGATTTAGGAAGAAATTGAAAAAAAAAAGAAAGTTGACTTTGGTAGCCTGGCTTAGTTCAGGCACAGGAGAAAGCATCTCAGGAGAAATAAACCAAGTTCCCAGGTCTTTCCTTTTGAAATACCAGATCAGCAAGTAGCAGCACCTGGAATAAGAAGGCATTTGGAAGACAGCTACCGGGCCAACTGACTGGAAGAGATCCGTATTTATGCCTATTCCCCAGAAAGGTGATCCAACTGAATGCAAAAAGTATCGAACAATATCATTAATACCACATTCAAGTAAAATTTTGCTGAAGATCATTCAAAAGCAGCTGCCCCAGTATATCGACAGGGAACTGCCAGAAATTCAAGCCGGATTCAGAAGAGGACATGGAACCAGGGATATCATTGCTGATGTCAAATGGATTCTGGCTGAAAGCACCAGAAACATGTTTACCTGTGTTTTATTGACTATGCAAAGGCATTCGACTGTGTGGATCATAACAAACTATAGATAACATGGTGAAGAATGGGAATTCCAGAATACTTAATTGTGCTCCTGAGGAACCTGTCCATACATCAAGAGGCAGTTGTTCGAACAGAACAAGGGGATACTGCGTGGTTTAAAGTCAAGAAAGGTCAAGGTTGTGTCCTTTCACCATACGTATTCAGTCTGTATGCTGAGCAAATAATACGAGAAGCTGCACTATATGAAGAAGAACATGGCATCAGGATTGGAGGAAGACTCATTAACAACCTGCAATATGCAGATGAAACAGCCTTGCTTGCTGAAAGTGAAGAGGACTTGAAACACTTACTGATGAAGATCAAAGACTACTGCCTTCAGTATGGATTGCACCTCAACATAAAGAAAACAAAAATCCTCACGACTGGACCAATAAGCAGCATCATGATAAACGGAGAAAAGATTGAAGTTGTCAAAGATTTCATTTTACTTGGATCTGCAATCAACACCCATGGTAGCAGCAGTCAAGAAATCAAAAGACGTATTGCATTGGGCAAATCTGCTGCAAAAGACCTCTTAAAGGGCTGAAAAGCAAAGATACCACCTTGAAGACTAAGGTGTGCCTGACCCAAGCCATGGTATTTTCAATCGCATCCTATGCATGGGAAAGCTGGACAATGAATAAGGAAGACCAAAGAAGAATTGATGCCTTTGAACTGTGGTGTTGGTGGAGAATATTGACTATACCATGGACTGACAAAAGAATGAACAAATCTGTCCTGGAAGAAGTACGACCAGAATGCTCCTTAGAAGCAAGGATGGCGAGACTATGTCTTACATACTTTGGACATGTTGTCAGGAGGGATCAGTCCCTGGAGAAGGACATCATGCTTGGTAAAATACAGGGTCTGCAAAAAAGAGGTAGACTCTCAAGGAGATGGATTGACACAGTGGCTGCAACAATGGGCTCAAGCATAACAATCGTGAGCATGGCACAGGACTGGGCAATGTTTTCGTTCTGTAGTACATATGGTCGCTATGAGTCAGAACCAACTGGACAGCACCTAACAACAACAAAAAAACCAAAAACCAAATCCATTGTCATCAAGTCAATTCTGACTCATAGCGACCCTATAGGACAGAGTAGAGCTGCCCCCATAGGGTTTCCAAGGAGCATCTGGTGGATTATGAACTGCCAGCCTTTTGGTTAGCAGCCATAGCTCCTAACCACTACACCACAAGGATTTCCTAACAAGTGTACTCTAAAGCCCTGCTACTCAAATTGTGGTCCTGGATCAGCAGTATCAGCATCACCTGGGAGTTTGTTAGGAGTGCAGCCTCTCCAGCCCACCCCAGACCTACTGAACCAGGATCTGCATTTTGAAAAGATTCCCAAGCCATACCTATACACGTTAAATATTGAGAAACACTGCTCTCCAAGTAGCCTATTCAGGACTGTGAAGTTATCTTAAAAAAAAAAAAGACAGTCGCCATGGAATTGACCCCAACTCATGGCCACCCCAGGTGTATCAGAGTAGAAATGTGCTCCGTAGGGTTTTTGATGGCTGATTTTTTCAGAAGCAGATCACCAGGCCTTTCTTCTGAGGTGCCTCTGCTAACCTTTTGGTTAACAGCCGAGCGCGTTAACCATTTGCATCACCCAGGGACTCCTAAGTTATCTCAGGGATCTCCCATTCAACTGTCTATACATTTATTTGTGAAACATTTGCCAACAGGGAACAAGGAGTGTTCTGAGCACTGTGGGGATGCAAAGATAGGTATGACCTTCTCTCAATCCTGAAGAGTGAGTAGGAGGAGGAGCCAAAAATGTATATAAATTATGGAAATAAATGGTAAAAAGTAAATTTTGTGAAAAGTGACTAAATACCATGGGGATTAGGAGAAGGACTGGTTAGTTAGATCAGGCAATAAAACAGTGTATTTAGGAGTTGGGGCTACGGAGAGGGGGGTGTGCAGGGAGAGTTGGTGGGGGCAAAGCCAGAGCCAGTTACTCTTGAGATGCAGATGCAGCTGAAGAGGTCATGTGTTCAGCCCAGGTCAAATGGGTAATACAGCATGGAGTACCAGCTAAGGTAGGAAGGGGTAGGTAGATCTCAAAGGTCTTTGAACATATGGTCCAGAGCCCAGTGGTGGAGAAAGGTGGTCCATTTAAGTCCCAGAAGCCTCCCGTCAAAATGTTGGCATGCCCCCACTTGATGGCTATGTCTCCCTCCTACCACCAGGTGACAGACCCTCTTTTTTCTCCTCCCCTTTCTACTCTATCCTATACAGTCACCATGAGTTGGAAAGCTACTGGACAGCAGTGGGTACGGTTTTTTTGGTTTTCCCAAAGAAAATTAGTTACCACATCCTTCCTTAACCAGAGGTGTGAATGAATGACAGTAGCTTCCATTATAGTCCCTTGGGCCAGATCCTGATGGGCACCAAAGCTTTCTGATCACTGGAATTCTAAGCCATTGTTTGTATATTGAGAATTTCCTTTTCCCAAGGGGTTTTTAATCTCACACTGCAGATGATTTCTCATTCTTCCTGTGCAGGAAGATGACAAATTCTTTCCTTTGAGAGGCAGCACGGCATGGTAGTTAAGAGGCGGGCTCTGGGGCCACACTCAACTAGCTTTATGAGCTTGAGAAAGTTTCTTGACCTCTCTGTACTTTCCCTTCCTGGTCTGTATAGTGGGAATAATCATAATACCTACCTCAAGAAGTTGTTGGGAGGATAAACAAGTTCTACATAGAAAGCATTTAGAACAGTTTTTGTGCTTTCACCTACTAATAAAAGTTGCTGGTTCGAACCCACCCAGAAGCACTGTGGAAGAAAGACCTGGCAATCTGTTCCTGTAAAGATCACAGCCAAGAAAATCCTATGGAGCAGTCCTATTTTGTAACACATGGGGTCGCCACGAGTTAGAGTCAACTTGGCAGCAACAAACTTGGTTGTTTTTTCATTTTGTTTTGTTTCGTTGTTATTCTCTCCTTAAGGTTTCCTAAATTTTCATGATGATAGGAATCACCTAAGGTGTGTTTTAAACACAGTGTTTCCAGGAGTCCTTCCCCTGGAAGTTCTGATACTGTCGGTGTGAGAAGGTGCCTGAAATTTGTGTTTAACAATACCCCTGATGACCGTCTTTGTCAGGGAAGTTGGAGAAACCTGACTTTCCCAATGGACCTGTTCCTCTGGAAGTGGGTAAGGCACTTGGAAGGAGTTATTCTGCCTCTCTTCTCTAGGGAATCAGGGACTATTTCTTGTACAAACTTTGCTGAAACTCCTTCTGCACTGAGGCGGGCGGCGTTGCAAGCTAAAAGCACAGAATCTCTGGATTCATACAGACCTTGGTTCCAAACCTGACTCTGCCCCTCCTGGAGGTGTGATGGATCTTATACTGACAAGATCTGATACCCCACAATTCCCAGTGTACAAAGAGAAGTGGTGCATTCTGAATGGAGCCTCTCCAGGCATGGGGAGATGCAAAGCAAGCTCTAGGAGCTTGGAGAGGTCAAGCCAGGGAGTAACTGAAATTAGGAAGACATGGGTCAAGACCTGAAACGTGGATGCAGCTGTGTGGTCAACCCAGGTCACATGAGCAGTGAAGCATGGAGGTCCAGCTAAGGTTGGCAAGGGTAGGTAGGCCTCAAAGGTCTCAGTAGGTATGATCCAGAGTCCAAGACATTCAAGTTGGAATAATGAGTGACGCCAGATATTGGTAAGCACCAATTCTAGGGTAGAAGCTGTTTGCTTGATGCCCTGTTTTGTGCCAAATCCAATCTCAGCATGCCCCCAAGCATTTGTGGGGACCCAGACAGGCAGCCATGATTGGCTGTGCAGGTTGTTGCTGTACAACGCTAGGGAACATGACTTACATTGTAGTCCATAGAAAGAGCATTCTCTTGGGTTGCCCATTACACAACCTACACAATCATACATGGCGACCATGGTCATCCTGAATCTGGCAGATGTGGCTTGTTTTTGATTCACGCCGGAGCAGAGGTGCCAGGTCACCTCTTGGACTAACGTTTAGTCCAAGAAACATCTCCTATGTCCTAATCCCAGAAACCTCACTGAATGGCATGCTGGGACCTCTGCAGTGGGCCAGCAGTTTGGAGAGGGATAAAAGGAGAAAGCAAAATATACAGGAGCTCGTGGAACCAATCAAAGCAGATGGCCAGCATGGCAGGCTTAGATTCAGACAGAGTCTGAGTCACATCCAAGGGTCTGGCCATGGGAAGGGGCAAGGTAGTCATTTCTCTATGCCACTGGGGGCTCTCACGTTGTAACCATCACACAGCACTTGCACGCGCATGGACACCGACCCTTCTTATCCCCCTCCCTGCCTTTATTTTCCTCCTGGACATTCATCACCATCTAACATCCTATATATTATATTCTTATATTTATTATATTTTAATATCCTATATTTTATACTTAAAAACAATTCCTGGCACACAGTTGGCATTCAGTAAATAATTGTGGGCTCAGGAAGGAAGGAAGGAAAGAAGGAGGAAGGGAAGAAGGAAGATAGACATGAATATATCTCCAGGTTAAACAAGGACTCTAGCCTAGGCTTTAGGGGTACAGGGAACAAGCCCACCTACAAAAAAGAAAAGCAGAAAGATCTAACTGGGCAGTCGAGGCCTTTGTCAAGTGTGTTGGGGTTCAGGGCAGAGCTCCTAGAGCTGCTGGTACCTACAGGCAGAAATCCAGGTACGAGGCCTTGAAGAAGAGATGTAGCTCCAGGGACACAGAGATAACTGGGGCCCAGCTCCCACTGGTGAACAGAGTGTGATCTGTCTGCTCAGGAACCAGCCCGATGTCATCTCTAGGGCCCACGGCTGTGCCAGGCTGAACTACCTAAGCCCAGGTATGCCACATTTTCCACCCAGCCATTGGGAACAGCAGAAATTGCTCGTGGCTGGGCTGCCCTGATCTCCTTTCTAAAGAGCCTCCGTTTTTTTTGCCTTTCTAAAGAGCCACCATCTTTTTGCAATCAGTTGGTGGAAATGCTGCCTCAGTTGCTCTGGTGGGGTGAGCTCATTTCACGTTAAATGCCTCATTATTGTTGAAAACTCAGGGATGCAGTGACCTTTCAGCAGAGCCCACAGCACATTTCTGAAGATTATTTCCTCCATCTCTGCAGAACACACTGGCAGACAAGTGAATAAGCCAGCAAACCCAGCCGGGCTCCCCAACCAGGCGGCCCACCCGAGCGCTGGCTTGCGGGCCCTGCAGAGCCAGGTGCTGGATTTGTGTTAATTGGATGAACAGTCTTGCTCGCTTGATGGCTTTGATTTGAGCTTTGGGGTGCTCCATCAAGATTTCTTCTTAAACACAAATTGATCTCTGCTAATTCATGCGTCACCACTGAATATTTTGACACACAACACCTCCTCACTTTGTAGGCTCAGCGCGGGACTGCCAAGTCAGCAGGGCCCAGACAGTTCTATTTCCTTCCACTCTGTAATGTTCCGGCACTCAAAATTCCTGCACACACACTTCCTCTAGGAAATCTTCCCTACAGAGTTATCTTATCCTGTTTTTCTTCCCATGCTACCCCTCTTCCTGCCTCAACTTTCTCCCTCTCTTCAGTTTTTGTTCCAGAACCTTGTTCTTTCTCTGCACTTGTTCATCTCTCAAATCTCTCACCCTTTTACCCGCCTCATTTTCGTCTTTCCTGAACTGATAAAACCTGCAGCTTCCCTCCCGACCCTGTGCCTGTCTGCTCCTCAGAGCCTGCCTCCTCCTCCCTGGCTGACACCTTCTCCCCTCCTCTCTGCCCATTTATTGTGTCTCCTCCTTCCTTGCAGACTACGATTCGATCTTCTCCCTTGTTCTCTCTCCCTGGCTTTATACCCCTGCTTAGAACAGCTTTCGGGAGGGAGAGGCTGCCCTGCTCTGAATGGTGGGAAGCAGGAGCTGTGGAGTAAGTTACTCGAGTGTGACTGAGAAACCCATGTCCCCTGTCCCGGTTGCAAGCACTGAGCAAAGTCCCCAGGGGCCAGGAATACAAACTCAGTCAGAGCGGAAGGAACACGCCTCAATCCCAGTCCCCCAAGCACCCTTTTGTCTGCAGGCAAATCGAACCAGGGAAACACAAACTCATGGTTCAACAAATTACCTTGGTCAGGCGCTCTGAGCAGCAATTAGCATTTATCAGAATAAAATATCTGTTGAATGAATGAATGAATCCATCAGTAACACAGGGCACACGGCCGAGCTTCCCATCAACATGCATATGCATTTACTAATGATCAATCAGGGACCAACAAAATTAGTCATAAATCTAAAGTGATGACAACAACAATTATAAAATAAATCTATAACGTATATACATCAAGGTAGCAAGACACAATAATACTGCCTATTCTGTCCCCCCCCCCCCCCCCCAAGCAATCTTGCATTGCTATCTCATTCCATTCTCACAGTACCATGGAGGGAGTTCACCCTTCCCTGGGCACCCCCGTGCTCTCGTCACGCAGAACATTTCTCCAACACATCAGAGGCTTTCTCAGTCCTGTGCCTTTGCACATGCTCTTGACGTCTGCCTGGAGGCACCATTCTGAGAAAAAGGAAGGGAAAAAAAAAATATTGCTGTCTAGTTGATTCGGACTATGGTGACCCTATGTGTTACAGAGTAGAATTGAGATCCGTAGGATTTTCTTGGCTGTACTCTTTTTTTAAATTTATTTTATTGTTGTTGTTGCGAATATACATAGCAAAACATACACCAATTCAGTCGTTTCTACATGCACAATTCAGTGACATTGATTATATTCTTCGAGTTGTGCCACTATTTTCACTCTCCTTTCCTGGGTTATTCCTCCTCCATTAACATAAACTCACTGCCCACGACTTCCCCCTAAGGTTCCTATCTAATCTTTCGAGTTGAGCTGCTGTTGTCAGTTTGATCCCATATAGATAGTTCTTAAAAGAGCATAATGCTCAAGGCAGGCAGTTTTTATTAGTTTAGCGAAACCATTGTGTAGTTTTAAGAAGACTTTGGGGGTTATTTTTGGTTTAAGTTTTAAAGGTTATCTCAGGGCAATAGTTTCAGGGGTTGGCTATAATTTTCACAAAAGCAGAATGCCAGGCCTTTCTTCCATAGTCCCTCTGGGTGGGTTTGAACCTCCAGCCTTTTGGTTGGTAGATGAGCTCAAACCATATGTGCCAGCCAGGGACACCCATTCCTATCATCTCTTTCTAACCTTGGGTGAGGCAGCATCCTTAGCCCAGAATAATGTTAGGGGCAGGACACAGCTGTGAGCCAGCAGCATACTCCTAACAGCTGGGACGATGAGTGTCTTGGACTTAAAGAGTGATGTGGGTGGTATACACGGCATTCGCTATATAATAGAGGATCTTCATGCCTCATCTGCAGTAGAGAGAAATACATTGTGGTACCATGGAATCAAGCACTTAGCACCTCCAGCTGCTTCCTGATTACTATGGTGCAGTGTTGGAAACAAGAGAGATGCCTAATAAATGTTTTTGGAATTGAATTAAGTCCCTCAAGGGTCTTTCAGATTATCTGGTTCATTTCCCCATTTTACAGATGAGGAACCCACAGGGGCCAAGTGTCTTATTCAAAGACATATAGCTTGTCTGAGAGGCAGAGCTAAGGACTAGAACCAGGCCCTAGGACTGGGGTTTCCTCCACCAAACTGTGCTAACTGCTCCTAATCTTTTTGGTCTAGATCACGAAGGGTTGCAAGACAACAACGAGCTGGTCTTCATGTTTTGATGAATAGGCTCCACTAACGAGTTGGCCTGTTACTATCAGAGACTACCTGCTTGCCTCTGTGGACATGGCTGGAAGTTTATAGTCTTCACCCAGTATTGTGTGGCAGATATCACTTTTCACCATGTTTTTTCTACTGGGTCATCTAAATTGGCATTTTCCAAGTTTTTGTTATTGATTATTGTGGTAAATATATTTGTGTACACACATGTATTTACCACAACAAAACAATATATGTGGCAGTATATTTGCCAATCCCACGTTCGATGCGTGTATAATTCAGTGACATCAATTAATGTTTATCGTGTTGTACAACTATCACTCCTGTTGCCGAATTATTCCACCACCATTAACAGAAACTCAGTGCCCCCTAAGCAAAGACTCCTGCTTTCATCCTCCTTCCCATCCCTGGGGGCCATGAATAAACTTTGGTTTTTATACGTTTGCCTATTTCACATAAGTGGGGTCATACAATATTTGTCCTTTTGTGACTGACCTATTTCACTCAGCATGATGTTTTCAAAATTCATCCATGTGGTAGCGTAACGAGTACCAGGGCTGCATTTCTCTTCGTGCCTGAGTAGTATTCCATTGTATGGATATACTACATTTTGTTTATCTATCTGTTGATGGATGGTTAGGCTGTTTCTACTTTTGGCTATTGTGAACAGTATGTCAGTGAACACTGGTGTACAAGTAGTATTTCTCAGATGTTTGCATTTGGGATGTAATGGAAAATTTCTGAAACAAAAGGACAGATCTAGGAGTTATTTCCATACCTTCTTACACCCTCAATCACAGTGTTTGAAATGGTGTGCACCCTGTCCGTGACACACACATTCATACATACAACATGCTCATGTATTGACCAATCACCCCTCTTTCTAAGGGTCATCACCTCCTCCGCTTTCCCAGGCCATGATGGCTGAGGAATGTGAACTCACGTGGATCATTTTACATTGGACAAGCCCTCACCACTCACAGTATACCTGAGTGTCTACAGCTCTGCATTTGGGAAAGAGCCCCTGAGTTGTTGGGCCTGTCCTCACTGCAGGAAAGCCCAAGGCCTCACTGCCATGTGAATCTAGACCCCGATTTAGGGTAAAAGAAGCCGTGCTCTTATTACTGAAGAGAACATAAATTTTCCCAGGACATCTCACGCCTGCTCTGGACAAACTGGGACTCCCAGGAGGTAGCTCGGGACATGGGTTGAGCTGGAGCTCTGGAAGTTCACTTTAAATAGCCCGTTTCCTTTCTTTCTCTTAGCCTTAGTTTCCTCAGCTGGAAAGTGGGGAAAACTAATACCCACAACAAAGAGTAGTGACGAAGTTTATATTTCTGGCTTAATTATTGTTATTTGTTTAAAAACAATAAACTGTATGTAAGAGTATAGGAAGAAAATAATGATCATCTGAAATCCCACCAGGCTAAGATAACTACTATGACCATTTGGATGATCCAACCCTCGGGCATCTTTTTATGGACACGTATATCATTGTATTTTGAGATTAAATGATAACGTACATTAGTTGCTTAGCACTATGCTTGGCAACTCTGCCAGTTGCCATGGAGTCGCTTCTGACTCGTGGCGACCCCACGTGTTTCAGAGTAGAGCTGTTCTCTGTAGGGTTTTCAATGGCTGTGACCTTTCAGAAGCAAATCACCAGGTCTTTCTTCCCAGGTGCCTCTAGATGGATTTGAACTGCCACTTCGGTTGATAGTCTAGCGCTTAACCGTTTGTGCTGCCCAGGGATGTCTGTTGCTTGGCAGATAGATAGATTCAATAAAGGCAAACCAGGCAAGTCCTCCTCTTCGCCATTACCAGATCGGGAGACAGCTGGTAGAAGCAGCTTAGAATTTGGAGCAAGAATACATGCATGTGGGTCTAAATTCTACCTTTTACGAGAAGAGTAATTGGAGCAAGTCACATAACTTCACTTAGTGTGTTTCTTCATCTGTGTAACAAAATTATCACACCAGCTTTTTGTGACGGTGGCTTTGGCATCAGGCTGGCTGAGGTTTGAATCCTGGCTCTGTCACTTACTAGCTGTGCAACTTTTGGGCAAGGTTTTTTACCCTATTAGCCTTGGTTTTCTCATGCATAAAATGATGTTCATAGCTTATATCACAGGGATTCACCAGGAAGTAAGCGCACAAAGCACTTAGCACAGAGGCTGGCCCAGAGCAGATGGCAATGAAATGCAAGCTAGTATCAGCACTTCGTTACATTATTGTCAGAATAAAATGAAATACTATGAGAAGTTTTGAAAAGTGCTTTGTAAGTACTTGTCATTATTGCACCTATAAACTAATAGTATATGTGCATGGATATTTCGTTAGAAAACCAAGAATCCACTACAGATACTATTTACCCAGCAAAAAGTATGAACCAGGCTGGAGAGATTTTAGGGTCAGTGCCAAGGTAACATTTCAGTTAAAGGCCTCCTTGTTTTGTAATTCATTCTTCCCATAGATACCCATCATGCTGTTTGAAAACGTTCTGCTAATTGCTTCAAAAGCTATGGATATGTCTCAGACATGATCTGTAGCCAAGGCCCTGTTCTGGATGGTTAGTGTACATTGTCTCATTTCATCCCCACGGTAGCCTGGAGAGGTTGGTGTTATAAGCCCATTTTACCAAAGAAGACAGGTGCATGGAGGTGAACTGGCCCAAACAGCAGGCAAGAAGACCTGAGACTCAAGTCCCCAAGCTCCTGCTCTTTGCACCACATCCTGCAGGAACTTCTAATAGCATAGCTTCACCTTCATGTGTGTGTTACATGCCCCTCACCTGACCCACAACACATACGAAGCTCTAAACTGGAACTGTGGCCTGAGAGTTCCCTACGGCCCTGCGATTTTAAAAGACTGGTATTTTCTTTTCTCTAAATAAAAAAAAAAATAAGGGATTACAAGGCACCCAAGGTATCTATGAATTCAAAACAGCCGTTGTGACAATTTTCAAATTTTGACTTCAAAATATTTTCTTCTGACTGACAGCTCATAAAAGCCCACTTGTTCGGTTGAGTGTAATTAATCTCAGTATTTGGACCACCACTAGTGCAAACTCATCATCCCTTCCCAGCCTGGCAGTAGGCTCGTTCTCCAGCCACCCTGCCCCCAGGGAGAAATAGCTTCATGTTCTGGTGTTCTCAAGGCAAAATGGAAGCAAGGAGTGGAGGGAAGGAGGATAGTGGTCTTGCCCAGAGACCTGTCTCTAGCAGTGGGAAGCAGGAAGCAGCGTAGAAGAGAGAATAGGGTCCAAAGGGATCAGAATACCAAGACCGGCTCCACCACTACCAACTGTGTGACCTAGGAAAATCCCTAATGACCCTCAGTTTTCCCATCTGCAAAGTGGAAACAATAGTACTGACAACTCAGACTGTTTTGTGGCTTATGCATGTTTAAAAAAAAAAAAAAGCATCCTGTTCAACATGTAACTGTAAATAAACTATAAAGCACTTTAAATGTATAAGGGGTAATTGTTACTTTCATTATTATCATGACCAGTATTACCATTATGGGCAGTGATGCATGATGCTTGCTTTGCCATTGGCACAATCAGGAACATATCTTGAGCCCGTGCACAAAGCCACCTCCTCAGCCTTGGGAAGCTGTAGTGTTGTTTACTAGGTTTGCAGACTCATGACTCCCTGCCTATGGCAAAGGTGAAGGCCTCAAGTCTGCCTCCTCCCCAGGCCTCACGCTAACCCCTGGCTTACATTACTGAGTTGTTCAGCGGGCAGGACCTTGTTGGAGCCCATGTGAGGTTACCTGGTTCCTGACATGGGAAGATCTCCGTGAGAGTCTCCCTACTTCCGGGAGTGTGGAGTCGCGATGAGGCTTCTGCATCAACAAACACATCGTTGGCACTGGGCTGAGTTCATCACCAGAGGAAGGGAGAAGAAAGAGGGATGCTGATCAGGGGTTTCTTGTCGGTCTGGGGAGACTCTAATGTGCCATTGGCACCAGTGACATAAAGGGGCAGGTGCAGGTTTTCTGGGCCTGAAGCATATATACTCTTTGGGACCCTCATTAAGAAAAAGAATACAATATAACAAATACAAAACTAGATGCAAATTGAGAAAAAATGATAGTAAGAATGAAAATGATTAAAAATTCACAACAGATGGCAAATTTTAAAATAGCTACAAACGTTGCAAACAATATCCAGAAAAATAATAATACTTTTATTAAGTAGCTGCTTGAACACACTTCTGTAATATATTTTTCCTACATTTTTGGCTGTTTATTCTGTGATGGTGTCTTCATAGGACAATCATTTTGTGATATAATTTTATAATGGGTGAGTAGAAAGATAAATCAGTCTTTTGTCTAGCATGGTTGGTCAAAAAAATTATTTCTGAGAGTCGTGATGCATCAAACACAGATATAACCATTGTTTGTAGTACTGCTACACGCTTGGGCCTTACAAATTTAGAAATTCTGATAAGTTCTATTCGCAAGACTCCTTCCAAAAAAGAAAAAAAAAGTATGGGGCATTATGGTACAAATGTATAAATGTACGTCTAATACATTTCTGAAAGGAGGAAACTTCTGTTTTGACTAAACCCAAATCAAAAACCAAACTTGTTGCCATCAATTCTGACTCATAGCGACACTGTAGACATTGGTAAAAACTGAATCCTTGTCTTATGACTTTACATGTTTCATGGTTGGAAAAAATTTCCACAGACTAGCTTCTGGCTTTGTACATTTCAAGCCTTGTTTCTCCTCCATGACCCACATCCTTCTGTTGGACGCATTCATTACTCTATGACCTGGGGCCTGCGTGCCATATCACCACAGCCTGTAAGCTGGTATCGGGAGTGATAGAAGTATTCCTGCAAACCATTATTACACCAGAATGGCTAGCGATGACTGAACTATACACAAAAGTGACTAAAATCTGTATAGATATATCCTATTAAACCCGAAGTAAATGTATCCACAGGAGTCCCTGGGTGGTGTAAATGGTTAACATGCTTGGCTGCTAGCCAAAAGGTTGAAGGATCAAGTCCACCCAGAGGCACCTCAGAAGAAAGGCTTGGCAATCTCCTTCCAAAAAATCAGCTATTTGAAAACCCTATGGAACACAGTTCTACTCTGACACATGAGGTCATCCTGAGTTGGAGTCAACTTGAAGGCAACTGGTTTAAATATATCCAAAACCCAACCTCCCCTCAGCCAGATGTCAAAAATGCCTGGACCATGCAATCCAGTCAATATGAGGAAAGTGTGAGAAAGAAAGAGTCAGAGTAGAAAGAGACAACAGTCCTAAGTGACAGCCCAATTTAAAAAAAAAAAAAAAAACTCAAACCCATTGCCATCCAGTTGATTCCAACTCATGGCGACCCTATAAGTTTCAGAGTACATACATCTATGCCCCATATAGTTTTCAATGGCTGTAATCTTATGGAAGATCCATATTTGACTACAACCTTCAGTATGGATTACACCTCAACATAAAGGAAACCAAAATTCTCACAACTGGACCAATAAGCAACACCATAATAAATGGAGAAAAGATTGAAGTTGTCAAGGATTTCATTTTACTTGGATCCGCAATCAATGCCCATGGAAACAGCAGTCAAGAAATCAAACAATGCATAGGATTGGGCAAATCTGCTGCAAAAGACCTCTTTAAAGCGTTAGAAAGCAAAGATGTCACTTCACGGACTAAGGTGCACCTGACCCAAGCCATGATATTTTCAGTTACCTCATATGCATGTGAAAGCTGGACCATGAATAAGGAAGACAGAAGAAGAATTGATGCATTTGAATTATGGCGTTGGTGAAGAGTATTGTATATACTCTGGCCTGCCAGAAGAATGAACAAATCTATCTTGGAAGAAGCACAACCAGAATGCTCCTTAGAAGCAAGGATGGCTAGACTTTGTCTCACATGCTTTAGACATGTCATCAGGAGGGACCAGTCCCTGGAGAAGGACATCATGCTTGCTACAGTGAAGGGCCAGCAAAAAAGAGGAGGAGCCTCAATGAGATGAATTGACACAGTGGCTGCAACAATGGCTCAGCATACAATGATTGTGAGGATGATGCAGGACCGGGCAATGTTTGGTTCTGTTGTACATAGAGTTGCTCTGAGTTGGAACCCACTAGACGGCACCTAACAACAACAACAACCTTATGGAAGCAGATTGCCAGGCAGTGCTGGGTGGATTCGAGTCCCCAGCCGTTTCATTAGTAGCAGAGCATAAACCAGAAGTGTGGTAAATCCCTTTGTAACACGGCCCCATGCCCTAATTTGTCTTTTTCTACATTTTACATAGTTGTGTTTTCTATCAGCTCCGCTCTGGAGGCGGCACTAGAAATCGCATCTCCCTTTTTGCTACAGACGCTGACACAGCGCTGGGCCCAGGCTACCTGCCTTCAGGAGTTGGGACCTTTGCAACCACAGAGAGTTCTTTATCCAATAAGAAAAGCTGCCTTGGAGATGGCAATAATAGCCTTGCGGCCTTTGGGGCCTGCAGAATGCAGTTCATCTTTCATCCAGACGACTTTGGAAATAGTTGGTGCAATGGGAGATAGCAAGTATTTAAGGGAGGAAGAGCCCTTTGTGAGCATGTCCCATGAGCTGCACGGTGCTCCCTGCTGTACTGGTACTCTCCCCTGGACTCCTCACAAGTACCTTGGAAGTACTCATTAGCAGGCACGCAATGAGAATAGTATCTACAAATCAGTCTGATCTATCCAAGAAGCAAGATTTCCCTGAGATGTCTAATTAGCAACTCTTTGCTGAATTAGTTTGCATCACAGTATGAAAGCACGTGCCTGAAAGGAGGAAAATTAACCCACCTTTGACTCTCTAAGGAGCCTGGGTGGTGCAAGCGGTTTGCTATCAGCTGCTAACCTAAAGGTTGTTGGTTCAACCCCCGCACCCCCCAGGCTCTGTGGAAGAAAGACCTGGCAGTTACAGCCAAAAAAACCCATATACCGAAAAACCAAACCCGTTGCTGTCAAGTTGGTTCTGACTCATAGCGACTCTATAGGACAGAGTAGAACTGCTCTATAGGGTTTCCAACGAGTGCCTGGTGGATTCAAACTGCTGACCTTTTGGTTAGCAGTCGAACTCTTAACCGCTATGCCACCCGGGTTTCCAAAAACCCATATAGAGCAGTTCTGTTCTGTAACACATGAGGTCACTGTGAGTCGAGCTGTCTAACAACAACATTTGACACTATTCTGCAATTCACACTTCTCACTACTTCCGAATGAGTCAGTGCACAATGGGCGTTATCGATTTTTGCCCCAATTTTCTGTTGGCTCTGAGGGGTGACTTGTCTACCCAAAGGACGTAGACCATTAACCCCTCGCACCCTGGGAGGGGGCCTTGGATTCCGCTTTTACTTCCATTACAGCGAAATGACCCAGAGTTCAGGACACAGAATGGGGTGGCCTGGGGCCGGTATTCTCGTGAACTGCTGACAGAGAGCAATGGAATTTTCCTTTGACTGCAGCAAAACGGGAAAAATAAGGAAAGAGTAGTGAATTTTCATAAAATGAAATTTATTAAACTTTAAAAGACGGTTCTTTATTACGAGATTAAAATCTTAATTCCGCATGTGTTAAAATGACCTTTCTATATGATGTGATGGTTATAGCAGACAGTAAGTTTTTTGAATTGCAAAGTAAAAAGTTGGTCCCCAATACCATCATCAATATTTTTATTAACTAATATTTTACTAGTTCTTGGCATCCAGAAGTCTGGGAATCTTGACTTTGAACTTGGAGTTTATGGCCATGCTTCTGTCTGCCCCATTTGGGAGTCCCAAGAGAAGAGGTGTTAGAAATCACTTGGTGTTCTAGGTCCCCGTTCACTCCCAGGCAGGGTAACTCAGGCCTCACCTTCCAGTTCTGAGTCACACGTATGGCCCTGGAGGCTGCCAGTGAGTCAAACAAGTATTTCTACAGCCTGGTACTCTGCCTGGTCTATGCCCAGATGGCCGAAGGCAGCATAGGGATTAGAGAGCTCACAAGTTTGGGCCCAAACCCCAGCTCTTTCTCTTACATCCAACTGTGTGATCTTATCAAGCTCCTTCACCTCTCTCTAAGACTCAGTTTCCACACCAGCAAAGTGAAACATAGGAATAGCCCCACAGCTGGCTATGGTGAGGTTACTAGCATCTAGCCAGTATCAGCAAACCTGTGCTGGTCTCCAAACCAGCATATGCGAATTCCAGTTCAAGGGATCCTATGTGATAAGTTCCAATACGCATTCTTTAATCGTGCAATCTTCTGTCTCCTGGGGTGCCCTGCCATCCTCTGGAGCCTGGACTGTGATGTAGTCATCATCCACCATAGCACCTGCAGTTTAGAATTTCTCGTAGACCAGTAGTTGGAAAGAACATCTAATGATCATTGGACTCTTAACTATTTGACCACTTCATTTTATAAGTGAGAATACTGGGAATCTCAGTAACATTTCCAAAGTCATATACGACACTAGAACCAACGTCTGTGGTTGTCAATTTAATGCTTTTAAAAAATAGTTGGAATGTGTTGCACATAATTAACGTTACTGACTGTACATGTAAAGATTGTTGAAATGACAAACGTGTTGTTATCTATATATTTAGCACAATAAAGAAAATAGTTGGTAAAGGAAATGAACATAGATATAGATGTAACAGTTCTGAGGGGCGAGGGTTTTGGCTCCAGGAAGACTTCAATTTGTGTTATGGATTGAATTGTGTCCCCCAAAAAGATAAGTTGAAATCCACAACAATGAGAAAGGTGGCTAATGTCCCTGCCCCCTCAGAGCTTACGCTCCAGTGGAAGTGGGCAGACAATAAATCGATAAAACAGATAAGTGAAATCATTTTTTTAGTTGTGCTTTAGATGAAGGTTTACAGAGCAAATTAGTTTCTCATTCAACAATTAATACACATACTGTTTTGTGACATTGGTTGCCAACCCCACGACATGTCAATACTCTCCCCTTCTTGAACTTAGGTTCCTCATTACCAGCTTTCCTGACCCCTCTTGCCTTCTCGTCCTTGCCCCTGGGCTGGTGTGCCCATTTAGTCTTGTTTTATTTTATGGGCCTGTTTAATCTTTGGCTGAAGGGTGAACCTCAGGAGTGACTTCAGTACTGAGTTAAAAAGGTGTCCAGGGGCCATACTCTCAGGGTTTCTCCAGTCTCTGTCGGATCAGTAAGTCTCGTCTTTTTTTGTGAGTTTGAATTTTCTTCTACATTTTTCTCCAGCTCATCTGGGACCCTCTATTGTGACCCCTGTGAGACCAGTTGGTGGTAATAGCTGGGCACCATCTAGTTGTGTTGCACTCAGTCTGGTGGAGGCTGTGGTGGTTGTGGTCCATTAGTCCATTGGACTACTCTTTCCCTTGTGTCTTTGGTTTTCTTCATTCTCCCTTGCTCCAGACAGGGTGGGACAAGTGGAGTGTCTTAGATGGCCGCTTCAAGTGAGATAATTTCTGATAGTGATAAGTGCTACAGAAAGTGACAGGACAGGGGAGGGGTAATTTAGACAGGATGTTCAGGGCTCTGCTGAGGGGACGTTTGATTTTGGACCTGATAGAGAAGAAGGGAGGAGAGTCCCTGGATGGTACAAGTGGTTAAACACTCAACTATTAGCTGAAAGGATGACAGTTCGAACACACCCAGAGGCACCTCGGCAGAAAGGCCTGGAGATCTGCTTCTAAAAGGTCACAGCCATTGAAAACTCTATGGAGCAGTTCCACTCTGACACACATGGGGTTGTCATGAGTTGGAATCAACTTCATGGCACAGCAACAGGGTTTTCTTAGACATGAAAAGAGCCCAGGGGGAGCCTTCCAGTCAAAGAGAATGGCAGGTGCAAAGACACTGACGCAAAGAAATGTTGGCTGTTTGAGACCAGTGTAGCTGGACCAAAGTGAGAGAGGGGCAGGGGTGGGAGATGAGGGTGGGAAGGTTGGCAGGAGCCTGAGGATAGTCTTATTTGGATTTTATTTTCAGTGTGTATGAAGCCACCAGGGAGACACGTGATCTGACTCATATTTTTAAAAGGCCCCTCTACAATGGAGGAAGGTTAGTCTTTTCCAACAAAATGGTGCTGGAGCAATTGGACATCCATGGGGAAAATAATGAACCTCGGTGTAAACCTCACGCCTTATATGAAAATTAATTCAAAATGGATCACAGATTTAAATATAAAACACTAAACTATAAAACTCAAAGGGGGAAAAAAACACAGGAGAAAATCTTCAGGACCTAGGGTTAGGCAAAGTGTTCTTAGACATGACATTAAAAAGCATAATTCATGAAAGAAAAAAGTTGATCAATCGAACTTGATCAACATTAAAAATGTGTACTCCATGAAAGACCCTGTTAAGAAGATGAAATGACAAGCTACAGAGTGGGAAAAAATATCTCCAAACCACCTACCTGACAAAAGACTTGTGTCTTGAATATATGTAAGAGTACTCTGCCTGCTGTGGTTGAATGCATTGTAGAAGGGCAAGAATGGAAGCAGGGGACCAGGTGGGAGGCTCCTGCAGGAATCCAGAGATGAAATGGAGATGGAGAGACAGGGATGGATTCAAGATACATTTGCATGTGGAATCAAAAGCTACTTCTGATGATTGCATGTGGACTATGAAGGAACGGGAGACATCAAGGATGACTACTGGGAATCAGGCTCGATACCAGCCAAGTCCATAGGATGCCATATACACAGACGAGGGGCACTGCGGAGTCGGGGACATCCAGGGCTTTCGGCCAGTGGGAGAGCCAGCGCATGAAAGGGGCACCATTCTTAGTTAGACCACCTTCTCTGCTTTTCTCAGTCTGACCTCAAATGGCCAACCTTATGCTGAACAGGACTGACCCGTTTTCTCACTCTTTCCTCTAAAGCCCTTTTGTTGTGGTTTTAATGACTATCATGACTACATACCGTCTTTACAGAAAAATGTTGACACAACCCCACTTTGGAGAATGGACTCAAAGAGAATAACCGCTCTCCTTGGTCCCCAGCCCCTTCACTTACACCTGGCCCTGCACCCTTCCTCCCTCATCCCACCCTCTCCCTCATCCCGGACCTGCCTCCAGCCTCTTCCAAGATCAACGATGGGGACAATATTGATTTTAGTGTTCAAGAAAGCAGTTCCAAGAAATCTGCACACAAACCCCTGAGAATACCAAGAAATCTTGTAGCCAGTCATTCCGAAATGCTGTGGGGAGGGGCCGCTTGACGGAGTCCGGCTGCCACCGAGGGCGCAGACCTGGTCACTTCTAACAGGCTGTCTGCAGGTAGTGAAGATCATCCTGTGTGCCTTTTAGAATACAGGCACTTTGGGAAAGAGGGCTAAGGGCAGGGTGTAGGATAATGGGACCCCTCCACCCCCGGTCATAGCTGACACTGGGGAAGTCACAGACCCTCTCTGTGCCTTGAGTTTCTTCCAAATCCACACCATCCCCCAAGAATAAGACTGTTAATTACCCCTAAGACTGCTCATTACTTTCCTTCATCACTCACCTGCTACCAGGCCTGTGCTAAGCTCTCACACACGTTATCTTACTATACCCACTTCACAGATGAGAGAACTAAGGCTCAAAGCACTTAAATAGCTTGGCCTGGGCCATGCAGCTGATAAGGTATAGAGCCCAAGGTTCAAACCAGGCTGTCTGGCACCAAAGCTCTTTACCATTCAGTAAGTGGTCTCTCTGGACAGAAGTGGACCTTGCCCCCCACATGCCCTTCTGCCCTGCCCTGCTCAGAGTACCCTCTTCCACGTGAGTAGAGCCTGCACTAGCTCCTGGCACCGAGGCCTGTAGCCCATGCCAGCCACCCACTACTGACTCCAGAACACTTGCAACTGCCTGACTTCCCCAAACAGACTGCACCCACCACTTGGAATTGGCTGAGATTCCAAGACTTGAAGTGACTTGTCCAGGAAACTGACCGAGCCTGAATTCAAACTTACGTCTCTCTGGCTCTAAAGCCTGGGGGTTTTTCCAACAACCTCTAGTTTCTCTACTGCATCACCTGCCTCCAAATGGTGGGATAAGTGATTTGCATGATTTGCACTGGGCTTCCCACGCCCCTTTGTTTGCTCTTGCTTGTGAGCTGGGGATACTCTGGACACACTGAGGGGCACTGATGGTGTGATATTTTTGGAAGGACAGAATGTATATTGCCAGCCCACGTGTGATCTGCCACCCACAGGAGGCAGCATGAGCTGTCAGTTAAAACCATGTCTTCTGTAGCCTGGGCCCTGATAGCTACTCTTCTACCCACTAGCTAAGGAGCCCTGGTGGCGCAGTGGTAAAAGCACTTGGCTGCTAACCGAAAGGTTGGTGATTTGAACCCACCAGCAGTCTGCTTCCATAAAGATTACAGCCTTGGAAACCCTATAGGGCAGTTCTACTCTGTCCTGCAGGGTCACTGTGAGTAGGAATCAACTGAATAGCACATAACAACAACGTGTTAGTAATGGGTGATAGTGTAATTCTTCCAGCCTCAGTTTCCTCATCTGTAAAATGAAGTTAATGGCAGTCCCTGTCTCATAAGGTTGTGTGACAATTAAATGAGTTAGAATATTAAAGTATTTGAATAGTGCCTGGCATGTAGTAACACTGAGTAAGTTTTAATTATTACTATTATTATCCCAACTCATAGTGACCCTATAGGACAGAGAAGAACTACCCCATGGAGTTTCCAGGAGCAGCTAGTGAATTCAAACTGCTGACCCTTTGGTTAGCAGCCAAGCTCTTAACCACTGTGCCATAAGGTCGTTATGCATCGGAATCCACTAGACAACAACAGGTTTATTATCATCCCATTAAACCACTTTCCTGGATCACCCATCCCTTGTCCTTTACTCTGGGGAGTAGAACTTTCTACATCTACTTACTGCCCCATGCTCTCCCCACACCCCCAAGCCCAAGGTTGCTGGAAAGAAGCTAAGTTTCCTAGGCTAGTTTGCCAGGAAAGCTTCAGCCTCAGGGGCAGTCAGGTTATTCATTCTGAACACGGGACTGAGCTGGCTTTGTATTTAACTGAGCTGATTAAGCTGCACGTTAGCTGGGGATAAACTTCTTACTGAATTACTAGACTTTTGCTGAGCCACGATGATAAATTCGTTCGTAATGCATTGATAATAAAAAGTTTTTTTTTTCCTTCTGAGAGTTTCCAGAGGCTTAAAGGCTGTATCCGTGTTGAACACCACCATCTAGAGGGCATCTATAGAATCGCACCTCAGACAGAAGCAATTCCTTTTTCAGGAGCATCAGAATTTACACAACCCCTAAGAGGTTCAAAGTAGACACCCTGGGAGGCCAAATGTGTTTACAAAATGCCTACCATTAGTTACTTATTACTCTGGAAATGGCAGCCTTCTCTGATTGCCCTGAGATGCCATTCTCTGACAGGCTTTGCTGCAAGGCTGTTATTCCTGTGACTCTTCTTTTCTGAACTGATTTCAGTGCCTGTGACGCATTTGGCTTATTGAAACAGGTCTTTTTAAGTGGAAACCCTGGTGGTGTAGTGGTTAAGAGTTTGGCTGCTAACCAAAAGGTCAGCAGTTCAAATCCATCAGACGCTCCTTGGAAACCCTGTCCTTTAGGGTTGCTATGAGTCCGAATCAACTCGACGGCAACGGGTTTGGGTTTTGGTATGTGCTAAGTACTATCCTAGCACTGTAAGGAATACAGAGATGAGTCAGACATGGCTCTGCACGTAAGATGCCAGTGTGGTAACAAATATAAGGACGAGATGACTTATAAATATTGTAAATCGAGTAACTGTGGTGCAGCTTGAGGTCCACCATCAATCATATTGGGATCCAGCTCTGGCACACAGAGAGGTTTTATAACCTGCCACTTGGTAAGTGGCAGAGTTGTGGTCAGTATACAGCCTGTCACGCAGCAATTTGAGGATGAGTTCCTGACCTGCTACCCGGCTGGGTAGGATGGCTGTAGAGTGGAGGCAGAGCTTGGTGGGATGTAGAGGAAGGGGGAAAGGCGAAAGGGGAAGGGACTGACACTTTCCGAGTATCTGCTATGCAGTCTGGACTTTATCTCATTTAATGCTCCCTCTCACCCTGTGAATTTAGATGTTTCCCATCTTACAGATGAGGGTGTGGAGGCTCAGAGAGGTTAAGAAACTTGCCCAGTGCTCCACAGCTGAGATGTGAAGTAGCCAGAATTTTGATCCAGACCAGTCTGACTCATGTTCTCTCCATGCTGCTGCTGCTGCTTCAGAAAGAGAAGAAATGTCTGGGGGATCGGCTCTTGAATTATCTCAGTGGTGGCGAGTGTTTATCCTCAGGAGGCGAATGGGATTTTTAGGAATAGTCAAAAATCTTTCTGTGCCAAGTCTTAATGGATCATGGGATTTGAGGTTTTAAAAAATAAAGTGAGTATAAGGCAAGAAAAGTTTTTTTCTTCTATCTGCTGATAAACTGACTGAAAGGTGTCTCTCAAAGCCCTGTCAGCAAGCAGCAGCATGGGGCTGAGGGGCAGCTGGCCCGGGGGCAACACTGTCAAGGACAGGTTCACTGAGCTGCATAGGTTGCCGTGTGGTTAGCATCAGTATTGTGACTGTTTCATACTGTCACTTTTAGTTCTAATGCAAGAGTACATTTCCCAGGTACTCACTGAGGATCTCCACATTCTTTTCAGTTCCTCCCAAGATCTCAAACAGGACCAACTCATCTCCATTTTAGAATTGAAGAAACTGGCTTGAGACAAGTGACCCCCACTACCCATTGTGTAATTCAGTAAATCAGTAGTGATGCCAACGGAACATTGAGGACACACAGCCTCAAGCTCCCTGCCCTCCTCCTTATTCCCGGGGCAGGAGGTACTTAAAGAGTAAGGAAATTCATATTCCCATTGTCTCAGTCATCTAGTGCTGCTATAACAGAAATACCACAAGTGGATGGCTTTAACAAGGAGAAGATTACTTTCTCACAGTTTAGTAGGCTAGAAGTCCAAATTCAGGGCATCAGCTCCAGGAGCAGGCTTTCTCTCTCTGTCGGCTCTGGAGGAAAGTCCTTGCGATGCATCAGTCTTCCCTTGATCTGGGAGCTTCTCTACGCAGGAACCTCAGGTCCAAAGGACGCATTTTGCTCCCAGCACTGCTTTCTTGGTGATGTGAGGTTCCCAGGTGTCTCTGCTCACTTCTCTCTTTTCTATCTCAAAAGAGATTGCATTAAGACACTATCTAATCTTGTCAACCTCATCAGTATAACCTCATCACAGTGATAGAATTTACAACACGTAAGGAGATCACATATAATCTCATCATAGTGATAGAGTTTACAACACATAAGGAAATCACATCAGATTACACAACCATACAACACTGGGAATCATGACCCAGCCAAGTTGCTACACACATTTTTGGGGGTACACAATTCAATCCATGACCCCCATGGTGGAAAGATCTACATTGGCCCAAACCCTATCATGGAGATGAGTGTCGAGTAAAGGAGAGCAGAGTCAGTGTGTAAGGGAGTGGGGGGTGGGGGGGGTGGGGGAGGAGGTAATCATGGAAGGCTTCCTGCAAGAGGTGGTTCCACGGTCCACTTCTAGGGAGGAGAGGGGCTGTTGGTACCACCTTGTTGTCTTATTATCACAACAACCACAAACCTGCTACCTGGAAGGACTTTTAATAACATTACAAAGGCAATGTGTCTGCAGTGAGTGATCTTTTTCCAGCTTGTACCTAATCTGGATGTTCCCTTCCGGTCAAAGGTAGCAGGCCAGGAAATCTCCCTCCAGCTGCTGCACGGCAGGCTGGATGCAGCGCACAGCTCTTAGTTAATCTCAAGCTGCAGCCCAGTTGTTCAAATGGGTATGTCATGGTGGGCAGGGTGGGTGGGAAGGCAGGGAGGATTCTCCTTGGCCGCCACAATTCCAGGGACCATTCCAGCATACCAGTCATAATAAGCCCCAGAGTAAGCTGTCACAACTTTACCCTAGAATCCCAAGATCCTTTCAGCTGCCTTCATCATGACACGTTATGAGGCACAAATGCAGTCATTGAGTGATGATGTGTTTTTGAAACCATTATGGCTTATACATATGCTCTTTCACCCATCCATCCATTCATTCAGTGATTCAGGCAGGTGGAACATAAGAAAGGCCCAGAGAGGGAGAAGAGCGCTCCATTTTGAGAAGCCCAAGTAAGTCAGGGAGGTGAGAGATATTGGTCCTGAGGGGTGAGCAGTGGCCCGTTCATGGAGGGCTGTGTACGCCACGCCCAAGAGCGGACATTGTCTTGGGTGGCACTGAGAAGCCATCGCAAGGTTCTCTGAAGGGGAGCTACACAAGTAGTGCTTCCGAAAGATTCCTTAGGCTACCCCATGGAGAATGGAATGGAAGGAACAAGACTGGAGACAGGAAGTCGCTCAGGGAGAGTTGAAGTTGCTGAAGTAAGCCAGTGGCAGTGGGCTTTGCCCTGATTATTTACAAAACTGCCTGCCCCCTGGGCTGAGGGATAAAGTGAAGAGTATCAGAAAATGCTAATTATTTCAAGACTGAAGCCCAGAATGTTTCTTTCCCTAGATCATGGAGCAAGTGTGTGAAAAAACTGCAGACGGAGCCCAGTCCTCCCAGTTTCTAACTGACGGCTCACTAAACACCCCATTGATGTTCCAGCCTCTGCTTTTCCCCTTCTCCTGCCTTCCCTCCACTCCTGTCCCCCCCCCACTTCTTTGGTCTCATCCACCCAGGGGTATTTACGGGCTCAAAGGCTGGCGGTCCGGTAGTAGGGTTGCCAGATTTAACAGATAAAAAACAGCCTCCAGTTAAACTTGAATTTCAGATAAACAAAGAATAATTCTTTATGACTCAAATATTGCATAGAACATATGTATGCTAAAAAAATTATTTGCTGTTTATCTGAAATTCAAATGTAACAGACATCCTTATTTTATCTGGAGCCCTATCCTGTAAGCATCAATGAAGCCAAAGCCCAGGGCACTGTATAAGTTTCCTAGGGCTGCGTAACAAAGGTATCGCAAACTAGGTGGCTTATAAGAGCAGAAATATATTGCCTCGAAGTCTGGAGGCGGAGTCCAAAATCAGGCTGTGAACTCCTTCTGAGGGCTCTGAGGAGAAGCTGTCCCATGCCTCTCTCCCAGCTTCAGGCGACAACCGGCAATCTTTGGCATTCCTTGGCTTATTGATGCGTCACTCCACATCTATGCCCCCGTTTTCAGGTGGGCATCTTCCCTCTGTGTCTCTCTGTCTCTGTGCGTCTTCTCCTCTTTTCTAAGGACATCACTCAAATGAAGTACTCGCTGTACTTCAGTATTGCCTCATGTTAACTGAACTGATAACATCTTCAAAGTCCCTGTTTCCAAACAAGGTCCTATTCGCAGGTACTGGGGGTTAGGACTTCAACATACAGTTTTGGAGGACACAATTCAATCCATAGCAGAGTCCAAAGGAGAATACTGAGGATGAAGGCATTAAGTAAGACCCATTGTTAGGAGGAGGTGGGCACAGGCTTGTGGTTTCTTACAGATTCTGTTCCCCCTGTTCCCCATCACACAGAGATATACACAGCACCACCACATGTACACACATGCATGCTTGCACACATCACACACATGTATACATATAAAGCAAGCACACATACACACACACATAAACACATACATAGCACACCACACGCATGCATGTATACACATCCACAGCACATACCATGAGCATGCATGCACACACCACACACACACACACCACATACAAACATCATGTGTACACATGCATATACACCTTTTTGTGGATACCTGTTTAATGCCTTGTCTTAGTCATCTAGCGCTGCTATAGCAGAAATACCACAACTGGATGGCTTTAACAAAGAGAAGTTTATTCTCTCATAGTCCAGTAGGCTACAAGTCCAAATTCAGGGTGTCAGCTCCAGGAGAAGGCTTTCTCTTTCTGTTGGCTCTGGGAGAAGGTCCTGGTGATGCATCAGTCTTCCCTTGGTCTGGGAGCATCTCAGCGCAGGAACCTTAGGTCCAAAGGACGTGCTCTGCTCCTGGCACTGCTTTCTTGGTGACGTGAGGTTCCCATATGTCTCTGCTCGCTTCTCTTTTTATATCTCAGAAGAGATTAGATTAAGGCACTGTCTAGTCTTGTAAACCTCATCCGTATAACCTCATCACAGTGATAGAATTTACAACACATAAGGAGATCACATATAACCTCATCATAGTGATAGAATTTACAACACATAAGGAAATCACATTAGATTACACAATCATACAGTACTGCGAATCATGACCCAGCCAAGTTGACAGATATTTTGGGGGGACACAATTCAATCCATGACATGCCTACTCAAATCTTAGCTCTCAGCTCAAACTTCATTTATCCATTCATTCCACACCAACAGGTCTGTTGTTGGCTCACATGGCTCTCCATACTTTTCATTCACAAAACTCATCTGTTGTTAAGAAATATTTCTTCATTACTTAGCTTTACTGTCTTACCACTTACCCTCCCGGAAAGTCAACCCTGTGAAGGCAGACACTGCGTCCTCATGCACTGCTGCATTTCTGTGCCTGATACATAATAGGCCTCCAACCAACATTTGGAAAGAGGCCAAGAGACAATCAGAAACTTGGGGAAAGAATCAGGACAACACATGATCCTAGAAAGCTAAGGAAGAGAGGGTGGTGAGGATGGAAGCTATAAGTAATAGCCATTGCTGCAGAGATGCTGAGGTGGCTGAAGCTCCAAGGAGAGCCATGCTCTTGGGAAGTTGAAGGTCACTGGTAATGTCCAGAAAGCAGTTTTGCCAGGATGAGAAGCACCGAAGACCCATTTCACAGGGTTAAAGGAGGCCGGTGTGTTGGGGGCATGGTGGAGAGGAGGGATGAAAAAGCAGAGTAGCATTAGCCTGGCAGTCACTGAGACTGGGCTCTACTCCAGCTCTGTGACGAGCTTGCTGTGCAACTTTAGACAACTGTCTTTGTCTCTCTGGAACTCTGTTTCTCAGTTTGTACAGTGAGGAAGTTGCAGTCCTCTCCCGCCCAGCTCTGACAATCATGGAAGTTGCAGCTGGCAATCAGAGCCTGTTCTTTTCCCCTTGCTGTTTAGAATTATCTTTATTGTCTCTCTCCTTGTCTCATTCAGCCCTGGTGGGATGACTTCCGATCCTTGGGCATTACGCTAAGGTCACTCAGGCTTTCTGAGCATTGCTCTTTGAGATCATTTCCCATGGACCCTCTCATTCTAGGTGTCTCCTTCTAATCATCGCTATCGCTGGTACGCTGAAGTCCGTTGTTGCAGCCACTGTGTGTTTTGACTGTCTTCCAGTCTAGGAGGCTTATCCTCTGGCACTTTATCAGACAATATTCTGCTGTGATCCATAGGATTTTCACTGGCTAATTTTCAGAAGTAGATTGCTAGGCCTTTCTGCTTAGTCTGTCTTAGTCTGGAAGCGCCACTAAAACCTGTTCACCAGGGGTGATCCTGCTGATGTTTGAAATACTGGTGGCATAGCCTCTAGCATCATAGCGACATGCAAGCCACCACAGTATGACAAACTGACAGGTGGTGGGAATAGCTATTAAAGATCCCCAGTGAACCAAGGGCTACATACTGATTAAAACAAGCGTCATTGTACTCACAAAATAAAACTGCAGTATTGTCAGCTGGCTGACTTGGCTGGACAGGACCATGGAGATACCCAACCCAGAGATGGGCTATGTGACAGACACTGCTAGTGTCTTGCCCAATATCCAATTTTTACTTCTTTACTAACAGAATCCCAATTTCTGAGGGGTGGAAATGGACCCAGTAAAAATGCTTGCTTTCCCAAACACCCATTCAACTAGGTGCCACCATGTCATACAACTGGTCAATGAGATGTGCTTGGAATTCCTGGAAAATTGTTTGCTTTCGAGTTATAGGTATGTTTCCTTCCTCTTTCTCCTTTCTTCTTTTTCTTTTGCCTGAAAAATGAAGGTGGGAGGTTGGGGTGGGGCAGCCACCTTGCAGTGAGCCATAAGGGACAACAGTAACATTGACCATAGTGAATTATTCCCAGTCATGTCTACAGTTATGCCCAAGGCAGACATCACAAATCAATCCCAGAACTCTTTCTAATGAGGCTAGATGTGGCCTCAGAATCTCTTTCAACTCACAACTCCAGGCAGTCACTACCAATCGATCAAAATTGGCTTTTGGATAACAACTATTAGCCATCTCTGATCTAATTCAAATGTTTCCTTGACCCATCATTTTGAATAAAAATGAGGTCCGAGAGAAAAAAGAGACCTACCTCGAGCTGATACATGAGTGTCACAGTTAGAGCTGGAAGCTGGTTTCCTAACTCCTGATAAGCCTGACAAAGTGGGAGGAATGATAGTTTGGAAGCCAGAGAGCCCACAGTTCTTATCCTGACTCTTACTAAATGAGAATGTTACTTTAGCTCTCTGAGTACCAGTTTTCTTAACTGTGAGATGGAGATAGTGCCATAGACCACACAGGGGGGCTGTGAAGATTAGATCTATGGCACAGGAATTGGGACTTAACGATATTGAGACCATCCGGTGAGTCTTTCTCCTCTTCCTCTTCCCAGGCCGGTACAGCCCCACAGAGACAAGGTGGCCAGTACAGCCCCACAGAGAGAAGGTGGGCAGTATAACCCCACAGAGAGGTTGGCCAGTACAGCTCCACAGAGAGAAGGTGGCCAGACTCAGAGGAGGAGCAGAACTGGGAAGCACCAGGGGAGAAATTGGTTTCATTTTCTCAAAATGAATTATGCTCTCTCCCAACCGGCTACCCTATGTATGAGTTTGTGACTTTGCCAAAAGCTAGAAGGAGCTAATTCCCTGCTCAGCTGGGAAGCAGGCTCCCTGCCTTTGCAGGTTTTAATGGCAAGCTGAAGTGTGAAAAGTTATTTGTTAGAAAAGAAACAGCTCTTCCCTTGTTGCTATTGCTTTGTTTTGGATAGCCTCCTCCTCCAGAGCATACCTGGTCGCACAGGTAGTTATGCTAAACAATAGTAAGTAGTAAATTCTGTGTTCGGAAGGACTTTCAACTTCTATGCAGTCTTAAACTTATTAGATACAAAGTTAAAAAAATGTAAAAGATAGTTTGGTGTAATGTGTTGGGAGCCTAAGGCAGGATGCATACATGCCAGATGACCTTTAGAATGTGACTTGTATGCTCTTCAATTTTCTCATCCACAATGGGGATAATGACAGCACCACCATTTAGTAAGCACTTACTGTGTGCCATGTACTATGCTAAACGCTTTACATGTTTTGGTTCTTGTCTCCCCCCCCCCCCCACAACCTCATTAAATCAGTTACCAGCTGCCTTTGAGTCAGCTCCAACTCATGGCGACCCCATGTGTGTCAGAGTAGAACTGCGCTCCATAGGGTTCTCAATGGCTGATTTCGCCTTTCTTCCGAGGCGCCTCTGGGTGGTCTTGCACCACCAACTTTTCTGTTAGTGGCCAAGTGGGTTAACTGTGTGCACCATCCAGGAACTCTAATAATCGCATTACTTAAGAAGTATTACTATCCATTTTTGATTTTAGATAGGAGTCAGGCCCCGAATTCCTTGGCAATGATGTAAGCTTTTTTATGGTGATACATACATACATATATATATACTGTTGTTAGATGCCATCAAGTCAATTCTTACTCATGGTGACCCTGTGTGTGCAGAATAGAACTGTTCCGTAGGCTGTGAACTTTCAGAAGCACATCGCCTGTCTTTCAGATAGCACGGGCCTCTCTTCCAAGGTGCCTCTGGCTGGGTTCAAACCACGAATCCTTTGGCTAGTAGTCGAGTGCTTAACAGTTTGCATCACCCAGGGACCCTTCGTTTTTTCAAATAAAGAAGTTAAATAACTTCTAACAAGTTCACACAACTGGTAAGCGGCTGAGCTGCGATTTGAACCCAGCATCACTGATCCAGGGCCCATACCCTCCTAGCCTCCCTCACGAGGTAGGTTTTAGGATTAAATACGAAACTGTGGGTAAAGTGCCTGGCACATGGTTGGAGCCCAGTACACACCAGTTCCCTTTCTTCTCCTTCTAAAGTCAGTTTCTGGTAGTATAGGCATGGCTGCACCAAAGTGATTTCTCCTGCTGATCTGACCTGCACCTCCCCAGAACCTTCGCTCAGTTTTACAGAGAGGTAAAAGAGAACCCCACAGGCCTGTGCCAGAAACCCCAACAAGCTCAGCCCTCAGGCAAAACCAGCACTGTGGCGCTTGAAAATGCTAATGGAAGTTCTGTGGGGCCTCAGCTTGGATTCAGTTTCTACCTAGAGGCACAGGCTCAGAGAACATCCATACAAAGGAAGGAGAATGAGAGGGAAGCAAGACATGTTATGTAGATGCTGCAGCATCAGAAAGAAAATTCAGGGCGACAGAGGAAGTGTGTGTGCGTGGAACGGGCAGTGATGGAACGGAAAGACTCCAGATGCCCCACACAGATTGGGGTGACACTTTGGGTTCTGCCATTTACTGTATGACCTTGGGCAAATTATTTAACCTCTCTGGTCCTCTGTTTCCACATCAGTAAGGAATAGTGATAACTCCTTACTGATACAGAAAGGAGTTATAATTCAGGGCTGATAATTACTCTGGATGCACCGCAAAGGGCTGCTGTCCAGGGTCCATTCTGAATGGTCAGCGACCTGTCAAAACCGGTATTAAGTATTTTTACTTAATACCTGTTGTTTAGGGGCAAAGGTCTTGGCTCAGTGCTTGCACGTGGTGAGCAAATAAATGTGACCTCCCTCCAGCCTCTTCAGCAATTGTTGTCCCAGGTGTCTCCCTGGCTGATAGCCCATCAAGCACAGCTGGCCAAATCCTACATGGACGAGTGAAAGCGAATGCTCTTTTGTGCTACAGGGCACTTTCCCAACCAGTCAGCAGAGTCTAGGGCCTTGTCAAACACCTCACAATTAGTTGTCTTCTGGAAAACAAGTTCTGCTACAGTCCCAGGGGGGAAACTGAAAAACCAACCCTGCAGGTTTCAATCTGAAGAGCATTGATACTATAAAGCATTTCCATTCTAACCAAGGAGAGTCGTAAAGCTTTGAGTACCCAGCAGGTATGGGGATGGGAATTGCAGTCTCCACGGGCTTGATTGCAGAGAATTGGTTCCTATTCAAGACGCAGATGGCTACAAGGGTGAAAGGCAGATTTACAACCTGGAAAGCGTGGGGCGGGGGTGGTGGTGGTGGTGGTGGTGGTGTATGCCTGGGGACAAAATCAGCATCATTCCACAGAAGTTAGAGCTCTCATTTAGTGAGCTTCTCCTTCATGCCCAGAACTGTCTTGGGTGCCTCACTGTCAAAGAATTAAAAGAAAAACAAAAAAACAGTTGCCATTGAAGTCATTCATTCTCACTCATGGTAACTCCACGTGCTTCAGAGTAGAGCTGCGCTCCATAGGGTGTTCAAGGCTGTGACCTTTTGGAAGCAGATCAATAAGCCTTTCTTCCTAATCACCTCTGGGTGGATTCGAACCACCAAGCTTTCAGTTAGTAGTGGAGCACTTAACTGTTGGCATCACCCAAGGACTCCTTGTCAAAGAGTAGTAATAATGTAATGATAACAACAACAGCAACAGCAATTAGTGTGTATTGAACCTCTCCTCTGTGTCAGCGTCTGTCTAGATGCTTTATAAATATTATCTTCTGCTTAGTTTGTATGCCAACTCTGTGAGGCAGAGGACACTGGCGCTCAGGGAAGTGAACAGTGACTCAGCATGACTGGAATTGGAACTCTGGTCTGCTGACTCCAAGGGTTTGCTTTTAGCTACTCCACAAATACAGATTCCACCACTCTTTATTCAGTGGGATCGGGGCATCTTCTCTTTGCTTTGTGCACCCCGCCCTAGAACTGGATAAGAGAAAGAAGGATACAGGTGGCTGGACATGTATAGAGTTATTTAAAGAATTCTAGCACAACAGCCATTCCATTTCATAATCACTGCACTCCATAAGGTTTTCAAGTAAGTCTGGACCTTTCAGATGAAGATCACCAGGCCTTTCTTTCGAGGCACCTTTGAGTGGGTTCGAACTGCCAACTTTTTGTTTAGCAGTCTAATGCTTAACCATTTGCACACATGGGGTCGCCATGAGTTGGAATCAAGACTATGGCAACTGTTTTGATTTTTGGCTTAACGTCTGGCAGGGACTTTAGCAGTTACCCAGTTCAGCCCTTTTATGTGACAGATGAGGAAACTTAGACTCAGAAGGGAGGGGGTGACTTGTCATAGGCAACAAAGCAAATTAGTGGCAGGAGTAGGGGTGAAACCGTGGCCTCCTGTCTTCAGGAAAACATTCTTTCTGCAGCACCCCTCCATTACCCTCATCCTGGCCCACTATTCTGATTCAACTAACAGAAAACAAACAAATAAAAAACAGATCCAAATCTGATTTCTCCAGTTTGAAAGTGGTTTATCCACTCCAGACCCGAGATTTTCCACCCAGGAAGGATCCATAAATGCCTACCATCTCTGTGGATAGGTGAAGATGATACGGGAATCCATGAAATTATATGCAAATATCTGTGTATGCGTATATGTGCATTTTTCTGGGGTACCAGTAGACCAGAATCAGTTCTGACTCATGGCAGCCCCGCACGTGTCAGAGTAGAACTCTGCTCCATATGGTTTTCAATGGCTGTGATCTTTCAGAAGGCCTTTCTTCTGAGTTGCCTCTGGGTGGACTTGAACCTCCAACTTTTCGGTTAGCAGCTAAGTGTTTTGACCATTTGTACCACTCAGGGACTCTATTCTGGGGTAAAACTCATTGCTGTTGAGTCAACTCCGACTCACAGTGACCCTATAGGACAGAGTAGAACTGCCCCATAGGGTTTCCCAGGAGCGGCTGGTGGATTCGAACTGCTGACCTTTAGCACCTAAGTGCTTAACCACTGCGCCAACAGGGTGCATAAACAAAGGAGTCCAGGCTTCAAAAAGGAAAAACCCTTGCCAGGCACTGTTATTCATCTGTGGCTGCCCTATGTCCATTATAGTGTCTAGGACAGGTAGATTTCAATACCTGTTGTTTTCAGTTGAAGTGAACTTGAAGTCCACAGACACTGCCCACCTCTCTCCAAGCTGTTTCCCTCTTCAGCTTGAGCTCCCTTTCTGTGTGGATTTAGGGGAAGAGAAGCAAACGTAAATCTGTGGTGTAAATATTCTCTTTAAGCTTTTTCCACTTCTTTCATTGGAGTTCTGAGATTCTAGATCACGTCGATAATGGGAAAGTGAATTCTGCACTGGTTTTAAATTAAACTGTTAGAGTCACTTTTTAAAATGTATATGTAACTTTTTACGGTAAAGGATGACTTTAGCTGTATTGCAACTTCTAAGAGAATCTAAACAGATGTTACACTGTTTGAGTTAATTAGAACTAAATCCATGAGGCCACAGTCAGTGCGTAAATTATCTCAAGATGGGTGAATAAAATTCACCGCCTATGGCAAACACAGTGTACAACCTTAAGTGGAACACAACTTTCCAAACACATATTCTAATAAATGTTGTGTCTTAAAATAAATACTTATAGTCTCAAGATTACAAGTCAGTTGACCTTGGTGTTGCTGTAGGTGCCATCGAGTTGGTTCCAACTCATAGTGACCCTATAGGACAGAGTAGAACTGCCCCATAGTGTTTCCAAGGAGCGCCTTTTGGTTAGCAGCTAAGCTCTTAACCACCGTGCCGCCAGGGCTCCATCAATTGACCTTAGAACTATTAAAATACACCTTTCTTTTTATCTTCCCATACAAAAATTTATACATACATTGTTGTGTGACTCTAATTGCTCTCCCCATACTGTGACAGCACACTCCTCCTTTCCACCCCTGATTCCCCATGTCCATTCTACCAGCTCCTAACCCTCTCTGCCTTCACATCTCACCTCTGGACAGAAGCTGCCCATTTAGTCTCTTGTATCTACTTCTGCTAAGAGGCACATTCCTCACGAGTATCACTTTATATCCCAGTTTCCAGTCCAATCCCTGTCTGAAGAATTGGCCTCGGAAATTGTTTTAGTTCAGGGCTGACAGAGAATCCAGGGGCCATGCTTTCTGAGGTTCCTCCAGTCTCAGTCAGACTATTAGGTCTGGTCTTCTTACTAGAATTTGAGTTCTGCACCCCACCTTTCTCCTGCTCCATCAGGGACTCTCTGTTGTGTTCCCTGTTGGGTGGTCATTGGTGGTAGCCAGGCAACATGTAGTTCTTCTGGGCTCAGGCTGATGAAGTCTCTGGTTTATGTGGCCCCTTCTGTCTCTTGGGCTAATACTTTCCTTGTGTCTTCGGTGTTCTTCATTCTCTTTTACTCCAGGTGGTTGGGACCAATTGATGCATCTTAGATGGCCACTTGCAAGCTTTTAAGACCCCAGATGCCTCTCACCAAAGTAGGGTGCAAAACATTATCTTAATAAGCTTTGTTATGCCAGTTGACCAAGATATCCCCTGCAAGCATAGTCCCCAGACCCCTACCCCAGCTACTCTGTCCCTCAAAGTGTTTGACTGTATTCAGGAAACTTCTTAGCTTTGGTTTAGTCCAGTTGTGCTGACTTCCCCGGTAGTGTGTGCTGTCCTTCCCTTCCCCTAAGATAATTCTTATCTACTATCTAGTTAGTAAATAACCTCACCCTCCCTCCCCACCCTCGTAACTATCAAAGAATGTTTTCTTCTGTGTTTCAACCTTTTCTTGAGTTCTTATAATAGTGGTCTTATATAATATTTGTCCTTTTGTGACTGACTAAATTCACTCAGCATAATGATCTCCAGTTTCCTCCATGTTATGTTTCACAGTCTCATCATTGTTCTTTATCATTGGGTAGTATTCCATTGTGTGGATATGCCATAATTTGTTTATCCATTCTTCTATTGATGGGCACCTAGGTTGTTCCCATCTTTTTGCTATTGTAAACAGTGCTGCAATGAACATGGGTGGGCATATATCTATTTGTGTGACGGCTCTTATTTCTCTAGGATATACTCCAAGGAGCAGGATAGCTGGATCGTATGTTACTTCTATTTCTAGCTTTTTAAGGAAGTGCCAAATCGATTTCCAAAGTGGTTGTACCATTTTACATTCCCACCAACAGCGTATAAGTTCTAGTCCCTCCACAACCTCTCCAGCATTTATTATTTTGTGTGTTTTTTTTTTTTTTTTTTTGATTAATGCTCGCCTTGTTGGGGTGAGATGATATCTCATTGTAGTTTTGATCTGCATTTCTCTAATGGCTAATGATCATGAACATTTCTTCATGTGTCTGTTAGCTGCCTGAATATCTTCTTTGGCTAAGTGGCTATTCATATCCTTTGCCCATTTTTTAATTGGCTTATTTGTTTTTCTGTTGTTGAGGTTTTGCAGTATCTTGTAGATTTTAGAGATCAGATGCTGATCGGATTTGTTGTAGCCAAAAATTTTTTCCCAGTCTATAGATTGTCTTTTGACTCTTTTGGTGAAGTCTTTTTTTTTTTTTTTTATGTTTTATTGTACTTCAGGTGAAGGCTTACAGAACAAATAGTTTCTCATGAAACAGTAGTACACATGTTGTTTTATGACATTGGTTAACAGCCCACAACATATTAACGCTCTAAATTCTCAACCTTTTTTTTTTTTTTTGGTGAAAATACACATAGCCAAAGATACACCGTTTCAGAAATTTCTACATACACAGTTCAGTGACATTGACTACGCTCTTCCAATTGTGCTGCTATTCTCACTTAAGATGAAGGCTTACAGAACAAAATAGTTTCTCATTTAACAGTTACTACAAATGTTGCCCTATGACAATGGTTAACAATCTCACAACACATCAACAATATCCTTACTCAACCTTGGGTTCCCTATCACCAGCTTCCTTGTCCTCTTCTGCCTTCTGGCCCTTGTCACTGGACTTCTGTACCTCGTTAGTCTCATTTGGTTTTACGGGGCTGTCCACTCCCAGGCTGAATAGTGAACCTCGGAGGTAACTTCACCACTGAGCTAAAAGGGTGTCTGGGGGCCATACTCTCGAGGTTTCTCCAGTCTCCCTTAGGCCAGTAAATCTGGTCTTTTTTTTTTTTTTTGTGAGTTAGAATTATGCTCTACATCCTTCTCCAGCTCTGTCCAGAACCCTCTGTTGTGATCCTGGTCAGAGCAGTCAGTGGTGGTAGCCAGGTACCATCTAGCTGTGCTGGACTCAGTCCAGTGGAGGCCTTGGTAGCTGTGGACAATTAGTACTTTGGACTAATCTTTTCCTTGTATCGTATTTTCTTCATTCTCCCTTGCTCCTGAAGGGATGAGACCAGTGGAGTATCTTAGATGGCCGCTTATAGGCTTTTAAGACCCCAGACACTACTCTTGGTGAAGTCTTTTGATGAGCATAAGTGTTTGATTTTTAGGAGTTCCCATTTATCTAGTCTCTGTTCTGGTGCTTGTGCATTGTTACTTATGGTTCGTATTGTGTTTATGCCATGTATTAGGGCTTCTAGCATTGTCCCTATTTTTTCTTCCACGATCTTTATTGTTTTTGATTTTATATTTAAGTCTTTGATCCATTTTGAGTTAGTTTTTATGTATGGTGTGAGGTATGGGTCTTGTTTCAGTTTTTTGTCAATGGATATCCAGTTATGCCAACAACATTTGTTAAAGAGATTATCTCTTCACATTTTAGCAGACTTTGGGCCTTTGTCAAATATCAGCTGCTGATAGGTGGATGAATTTAAGTCTGGATTCTCAATTCTCTTCCATTGGTCTATGTATCTGTTGTTGTACCAGTACCAGGCTGTTTTGACTACCGTGGCGGTATAATAGCTCCTAAAATCAGGTAGTGTGAGGCCTCCCACTTTGTTCTTCTTCTTGAGTAATGCTTTACTTATCCGGGCCCTCTTCCCTTTCCATATGAAGTGGTAATTTATTTCTCCATCTCATTAAAAAATGCCAGTGGAATTTGGATCGAGATTGCATTGTATCTGTAGATCGCTTTGGGTAGAATCGACATGTTCACAATGTTGAGTCTACCTATCCATGAGCAAGGTATGTTTTTCCACTTATGCAGATCTCTTTTGGTTTCTTGCAGTAGTGTCTTGTAGTTTTCATTGTATAGGTCTTTTACGTCTCTGGTTAGATTTATCCCTAAGTATTTTATCTTCTTGTGGGCTATTGTAAATGGTATTGATTTGGTGATTTCTCTTTGAGGTTCTCTTTGTTGGTGTAAGGGAATGTAACTGGTTTTTGTATGTTTATCTTGTATCCTGAAGCTTTGCTGAGATCTTCTGTTAGTTCCAGTAGTTTTCTTGTGGATTCTTTGGGGTTTTCTGTGTATATGATCATATCATTTGCAAATAGAGATACTTTGACTTCTTCCCTACCAATTTGGATGCCCTTTTTTTCTTTTTCTAGCCTAATTGCTCTGGCTAGGCCCTCCAGCACAATATTGAGTAAGAGTGGTGATAAAGGGCATCCTTGTCTGGTTCCCATTCTCAAGGGGAATGCTTTCAAAGTCTCTCCATTTAGGATGATGTTGGCTGTTGGCTTTGTATAAATGCCCTTAATTATACTGAGGAATTTCCCTTCTGTTCTTATTCTGTTGAGAGTTTTTATCCTGAATGGGTGTTGGACTTTGTCAAATGCCTTTTCTGCATCGATTGATAAGATCATATGGTTTTTGTCTTTTGTTTTATTTATGTGATGGATTACATTGATTGTTTTTCTAATGTGGAACCATCCCTGCATACCTGGTATAAATCCCACTTGATCATGGTGAATTATTTTTTTGATATGTTGCTGAGTTCTATTGGCTAGAATTTTGTTGAGGATTTTTGCATCCATGTTCATGAGGGATATTGATCTGTAATTTTCTTTTTTTGTGGTGTCCTTACCTAGTTTTGGTATCGGGGTTATGCTGGCTTCATAGAATGAGTTTGGGAGTATTCCATCCTTTTCTGTGCTCAGAAATACCTTTAGTAGTAGTGGTGTTAACTCTTCTCTGAAAGTTTGGTAGAATTCTCCAGTGAAGCCATCCAGGCCAGGGCTTTTTTTTGTTGGAAGTTTTTTAATTACCCTTTCAATCTCTTCTTTTGTTATGGGTGTATTTAGTTGTTCTACCTCTGTTTGTGTTAGTTTAGGTAGGTAGTGAGTTTCTAGAAATTTGTCCATTTCCTCTTGGTTTTCAAATTTGTTAGAGTACAATTTTTTTGTAGTATTCTGTTATGATTCTTTTAATTTAAGTTGGGTCTGTTGTGATATCACCCGTCTCATTTCTTATATGGGTTATCTGCTTCCTCTCCTGTTTTCTTTTGTCAGTTTGGCCAGTGGTTTATCAATTTTGTTGATCTTTTCAAAGAACCAGCTTTTGGTCTTGTTAACTCTTTCAATTGTTTTTCTATCTCTATTTCATTTAATTCTGCTCTAATTCTTATTATTTCCTTTCTTCGGGCACCTGAGGGCTTCTTTTGCTGCTCTCTTTCTACTTGTTCGAGTTGTAGGGTTAATGTTTTGATTATGGACCTTTCTTCTTTTTGGATGTGTGCATTTATTACTATAAACTGACTTCTGAGCACTGCTTTTGCTGTGTCCCAAAGGTTCTGGTAGGATGTGTTTTCATTCTCATTTGATTCTATGAATTTCTTTATTCCATCCTTAATTTCTTCTATAACCCGGTAGTTTTTGAGCAAGGTGTTGTTCAGTTTCCATGTGTTTGATTTTTTTTCCTTGATTTTTTTTGTGTTGTTGATTTCTACTTTTATGGCTTTATAGTCTGAAAAGATGCTTTGTAATATTTCGATGCGTTGGATTTTGTTAAGGCTTGCTTTATGGCCTGATATGTGGTCTATTTTGGAGAAAGTTCCATGTGTGTTGGAAAAGAAAGTATACTTGGCTGCTATTAGGTGGAGTGTTTGGTATATGTGTATGAGATCAAGTTGGTTGATTGTAGCATTTAGCATTTCTGTGTCTTTATTGAATTTCTTTCTGGATGTTCCGTCCTTCACCGAAAGTGGTGTGTTGAAGTCTCCTACTACTATTGTGGAGCTGTCTATCTCTCCCTTCAGAGCTGTTAGAGTTTGTTTTACGTATTTTGGAGCCCTGTTGTTGGGTGCATAAATATTTATTATAGTTATGTCCTCCTGGTGTATTGACCCTTTAATCATTATATAGTGTCCTTCCTTATCCTTTGTGATAGATTTTACTTTAAAGTATACTTTGTCAGAGATTAATTTTGCCAATCCTGGTTTTGAGTTTTGTTTGCTTGATATATTTTTTTCCATCCTATGAGTTTTAGTCTGTTTGTGTCTTTAAGTCTAAGGTGTGTTTCTTGTAGGCGGCATTTGGATGGATTGTGTTTTTTTATCCAATCTACCACTCTTTGTCTCTTTATCGGTGCATTTAGTCCATTTACATTCAGCATAATTATTGATAGGTAAGATTTCAGTGCTGTCATTTTGATGTCTTTTTTGGTGTGTTTTTCACAGTTTCTTTTTTCTGTGCTGAGTCATTTTTCTTTATGTATTTTCTTTTCATCTTTTTCATTGTTGTTGATTTTGTGTTTGCTGAGTCTTTATATTTTTCTAGTTGTTTATTTTGACTTGTAGGTTTGTTAGTTCCCTTTGTGGTTACCATAATATTTACTCCTATTTTTCTAAGTTTATACCAGTCTTTTATTTCTTTATATCACCTTGACTTCCTCTCCATGTGAAAAATCTATGTCTACATTTTTTGAGTCCCTCTTTTTTGTTTTAATATTGTCATCTTTTACATATTGACAACTGTTTCCCTATTTTCACTGTTTTAGCTTTGATTTACTTTTATGACTTCCCTTTCTGGGTTGATATCTGGTTGCTCTTTCCTGTGTTCTAGTCTTGGGTTATTATCTGATGTCACTGATTTTCTAACCAGAGGACTCCTTTTAGTGTTTCTTGCAATTTTGGTTTGGTTTTTGAAAATTCCCTTAACTTCTGTTTATCTGGAAATGCCCTAATTTCACCATCATATTTGAGAGACTGTTTTGCTGGATATATAATTCTTGGCTGGCAGTTTTTTTCCTTCAAAGCTTTATATACGTCATCCCATTGCCTTCTTGCCTGCATGGTTTCTGCTGAGTAGTCTGAGCTTATTCTTACTGACTCTGCTTTGTAGAAGACTTTTTTGTTTATCCCTGGCCGCTCTTAGAATTCTCTCTTTATTTTTGATTTTGGCAAGTTTGATTATAATACATCTTGGTGACTTTCTTTTGGGATCTACCTTATGTGGGGTTCGATGAGCATCTTGGATAGATATCTTCTCATCTTTCACGGTATCAGGGAAGTTTTCTGCCAACAAATCTTCAACAATTCTCTCTGTATTTTCTGTTATCCCCCCCACTTTCTGGTACTCCAATCACTCATAGGTTATTCGTATTGATAGAGGCCCACATAATTCTTAGGGTTTCTTCATTTTTTTAAATCCTTTTCTGATTTTTCCTCAAATAAGTTGGTGTCATGTGCTTTATCTTCAGTCTCACTAATTCTGACTTCCATTGCCTAAATTCTGTTCCTATGACTTTCTATTGAGTTATCTAATTCTGAAATTTTATTGTTAATCTTCTGGATTTCTGATTGCTGTGTCTCTATGAATTCTTGCCGTCTGTTAAATTTGTCATTATTCTCTTCACTAATCTTTTTAATTTCTTCTATTGCATGTTCTTCATTTTGCTTAATTTCCTTCCTAATTTCTTGAAGCGTTCTGTATATTAATCTTTTGTATTCTGCCTCTAGTAATTCCAAGAAATTTTCCTCCTCTGGAAAATTCTAGATTCTTTATTTTGGGAGCTTGCTGAAGCCATCATTGATTGCCTCTTTATGTGATTTGATATTGACTGTTGTCTCTGAACCATCAATAAGTTATTATATTTGTTTATTTTATGTTTGCTTACTGTGTCCTAGCTTCTTATTTTGTTTTGATATGCCCAAATAGACTACTCGTATGAGCTAGTTTGATTACTGGCAACTTTGAAGCTCTAATGTCCTGCCACCAGGTGGTTATATCTTTTACTCAGTATGTGAGTCCACCCACTCCTCCTGTATGGATTCAGCTCTGGAGCCTAGGTAGACAACCACCAAGTGTGTGGTGTAGACTCTCACTTCCAGTCCTAGACAGGCATGGGTGATTGGTGTAGGCCCAGGCATCTGACTGCAGCAGGGGGACACACTCTGAGCAAGGCAGGGGGCTGACGGGCACCTCTGAGTGTCCAAGAGGAAGGCGTGTCCTTGTTACCTAGAGTGCGTGGGTGGGTGAGTTTTGGAGCTGGACTATGAGCACCTAATGCTGTTGGCTGTATGGACTGGAGGGCACCTCTTATTCATGGGCCCCTCTCGCAAGTGGCTAGGTGGTGTGGGTGGAGCTATCAGTCCTCAGGCCCCTTATGTAGGTAGGTGAAGATCCTGCTTAATGGGCAGAGCAGTGTCAAATGTCAAGAACCTGCCACTTCACAGCTGAAACAGTTGAAGTTAGAGTTCCTATATATACCCTGTTGTAACTGCGATAATGTGGGCCTACACTGTTGAGATGGGCCCACACAAGTCTGTGCAGGGGGAAAGGTGCTCAAAGTCCATGGATCCCTTATGCTTGTGCCTAGGCAAAGGAGCTGTGCCTATCGTCGGTTCCTGGCTTAGGGGAGCTGACAGTTTATTTTTTCTTCTGTTTGTTAATTTGTTCACTCTCCAAGGCAGGGAGAATGGCTCCAGGCGTGTGATGGATCCTACTTCTGGCCCAGGGGACTTGGCAATTGCTGAAGCCGGTCTGGAACCCAGTGCAGAGCAGGGAGTGGGGAGGTAAGTGGGAAAGAGGTTTTTCCCTAAGGGGTGTGTTTTTGATCCGCAAGTTAGGCTGTACACAAGTACTTATCTTTTGCCAATGAGGGCTCCTTCTTATTGTTTCTGGGTGGCCATGTGGACTCCCTGGCACTGGGTCTCTCCTGGTGTGGAAAACATGCCTCCCAAAGACCGCTGCTTGCCTGCCTCACCGCTCATCCCCGAGCTGATCAGGCCTGAAGGGCTCAGGCTCTTGCTGGGTCAGGTCTGGCAACTCCTTGCTGCTTCTGAACTGTCTCTCCCTCCCCCTGCCACTCAGTCTGGTTCCTCAGCTCTGCCGTTGATGTTCATATATAATCAAATCACTTGTTTTTTTGGGTCTTTGTTGTACGAGGGTCCAGTGGAAGCGTCTGACTACTCCACCATCTTGGCCCCGCCTCTAAAATACACCTTTCAGTACTACAGGAATACAGTTTCTCTTTTTGTAGTGCACAGACTTTGATAGAAACCTAACTTTGTGATGACTTGATATAAACCAATTAAAGATTTAACATGAATTTTTTGGAAATTGGTATTGGTTGTTGTTGTTAGCTGCCCTTTAGTCAGCCCCGATGCATGGCAACCCCATGCACGTCCGTGATAGGTTGGGGATCTGACGGTTGTGATCCACAGGGTTTTCACTGGCTGATTTTTAGAAGTAGGTCACCATGCCTTTCTTCCTTCTATGTCTTAGTCTGGAAGTTCTGCTGAAACCTGTTCAGCATCATAGCAACTCGCAAGCTTCCACTGACAGATGAGTGAGTGGTGGCTGTGCATGAAGGTGAGAATTCTACCAGTGAACCATCCTCTACACTTCTCTCTTGTATATTTATATATGAGTTAATTGATTCAAGGATGCTTTGTATTCTTAAAACTCAGGTCAATAGCTTCCTAAAGTTTCTCCTATTTCTTGCTTAAAAATAAATCTTGGGCTTTGGTTTTATCTTGTATTTTAATCAAAGTTGATTCAAATAGCTTTGGAGCCTTTTTTGTTATTATTTGTGCACTTACTGGTTCATACATAAACATATATATGAAATCTGCTTGTGAGCACATCACATGCACACAAAAATCTGAGTGGGTTTTCTCCAAAATCGTAGGGCACCTTTCGAATGGTCTGATTAAAAACGTGGACTCTGCAACACGTTCGGAATACACTTTTGAAAGCCCAGGAGACATCACAAAGGGAGCAGCACTGAATCTGGCTCACTTGGAGTTCAGTGTGGGTGTCCATGAGGAAGGACCCACCATGTGTATTAAGATCCACAGGCAGAAAAGACAAGCAGGGTTTTCCAATATGAGCCAACCTCACATGCCCTAGAAACCCTGGTGGCTTAGTGGCTAGTGGCTAAGTTCTACATCTGCTAACCAAAAGGTCGACAGTTCGAATCCACCAGGTGCTCCCTGGAAACTCTATGGGGCAGTTCTACTCTGTCCTATAGGGTCGCTATGAGTCAGAATTGACTTGAAGGTAACAGGTGTTTTTTTTTTTTTTGTTTTCGCATGCTGTATTCACCATCACGCTGCTCAGTGGTGTGACTAGGGTTGGTGTCACCCAATGGGATAACTCATAGTGCCACACCACCCCCCCAGACCTTCGGTAGGCAGGGCCTGTTGGCAACCTCCCCCAACAATGGGCAGCCCATCCCTCCCCTCCCTGCCCCCCACCCCCACAGCTCCCTGCAGCTTCTCCCTCTCCCAGTGGCCAAGGCAGAGATCCTCCTTTCCACCCAAGGGTGGGAGTCATGGCCTGGACACCCTGCACCCTGACTGGTGGGTGATAAGGAGGGGGTGATGAGTTACCACACTGGGTGACAGGTGATACCAACCCTCCTGATACCACTGCCTTTGTGGCTCCTCTCCCAATGGCACTGGTCCTCATGCCGCCACTGCAGACCCTGGGGTCATTTTGGTGTCCCCCTCTGACAGTGACAGGGAGTGTGGTTCGAATCCTCCCCCCACGCCCCTCTAGTGACACCACTGACACTGCTTCTTAGATGGACAACTCTGTGCTGCTTGCTCCAGGGTAAATAGCAGCAAGGATTTACTTTATTGAATGGTCGTTAATAGTTCTCATAAGAACAGCTGGCCTAGGCCTCCCCGTATTTGTGTCTGTCTTTGTCAGTGTCTCTATCTATATATAATTATAGTTTATAACCATCACAACCAACGGATAAAGGAAGATAGAATGGTGGCATTGGGGAGGAGTGGTGGTGTATGAACACCCAGTCATGAGCCAAAATAGCTCTGATTTTTTACTCTTTCCCCCAGGGAATCAAATTGGAAACACGGAGCTCAACTCTGAATATATAATCTCATTTTAAGTTATTTTTCTTCAGATTTTTCTACGGATCCCCTTCCCCCCACCACCACCACCCCGCCAGGTGAGGACTAAACCACAGGTGGCAGGTACCTCCACATGACAAAGTGAAGTGCTGGATTACCCATGCAAGACATGCCAAGGTGGTGGCCAAAATGTGCACTCAACCCTTAGCTCAACCCTCAGCTCAACCCTCAGCTCAACCCTCAGGGGAGGGTATAAGGGGTGGAGATTGACTAGTCTGAGACAGAGGATTCCTCTGAAGAATGTTGTTCCAGTGTTATGCAGAAGTCTTAGTGGTGCTGCTGCCTTTCACCTCAAGCCAAGCAAGAGGGGCTTCAAGGAGACCTCTTGGAGATTGTGATAGGTCTCTCTTTGAGTAGCCTGTACCACTTGTGATGGCAGGGCAAAGGAACTCTCCTGAAGGGTCCTTGCCCAAAAAGATGGCCTGCTAGAGCAAAGAGACCCTCCACAAACAGCTCTCACACGGGCCAGATGGGGAACACATCCCCATGTCAAAGAACTGTGCAGAGCAGTGGAACCCATGGGAGAGGACTCCAAACCCTCACAAATGTGCCCAATGGAAAAAACCTATCTTGGAATTTCCAGGAACTCCATCTTGCACCAAGGTCAAGGATGCACCAGTCAAACAGAAATTTCCATGCCACCGCTCTGTTCTCCAAAAACGTCCTCCTTCTCTGGAGGGATCAGGAGTCATCAGGGAGGTGAAGAAAAAGACAAGCCCAGCCACACAGCCATTCCTCACTCCAGGCTTGCAGCCTGAGGTACGCTCCAGGGGACTGGCAAGACACTCCAAGCTAAGTTTTAACAATTACAGGGGACTGGACATTTTATGGAACCCTCGTGGCGCAGTGGTTAAGTGTTTGGCTGCTAACCAAAAGGTCAGCAGTTTGAATGTACCAGCCGCTCCTTGGAAACCCTATGGGGCAGTTCTATTCTGTCCTATAGGGTCACTATCAGTTGGAATTGACTCGAGGGTAACGGGTTTGTTTTGTTTTGGTTTTTGGTTTTTAGACATTTTATGGAGTCTTAGTGGCACAGTGGTTAAGCGTTCAGCTGCTAACCAAAGAGACAGCAGTTTGAATCCACCAGCCACTCCTTGGAAACGCTATAGGGCAGTTTTACTCTGACATATAGGGTCGCTATGAGTTGGAATCAACTCAACCACAACGGGTTTGGGTTTTTTTGGTTTGGACATTTTATCACGGAAGTCAGACTATTATGAAACTAGAAGAGACCAACAGAACTCTTCATTTCCTGAAAGGGACAGGAAATTGAGGGACCTGCCTGAGATATCATCTTAGGGTGGTGTCTTAGTTATCTAGTGCTGCTATAACAGAAATACTGCAAGTCGATGGCTTTAACAAACAGAAATTTATTCTCTCACAGTTTAGGAGGCTAGAAGTCCAAATGCAGGGTGCTGGCTCTAGGGTAAGTCTTTCTCGCTCTGTCAGTTCTGGAGGAAGATCCTTGTCTTTTTGAGTTTCTGGTCCTGGGTGAGGTTCATGTGGCTTGGCATCTCTCTTCCCCCATCTCTGCTTTTTTCGCTTGCTTGTTTAATCTCTTTTATATCTCAAAAGAGACTGATTTAAGACACACCATACACTAATCCTGTTTCATCGACATAATAAAGACAGCCCATTCCCAAATGGGATTGTAACCATAGGGACAGAGGTTAGGATTTATAACACATATTTTTAGGGGACACAATTCAATTCACAACAGTTGGGAAGAAGAGGTTGACAAAGTAGGTTTGCCAGATAAGCGTGAGGGGGAAAAAAGTTGTTTTACAATTGCACTCCATCAAGTTCCGCTCTGTCAACATCACAGTTATTTTTGTCTGCTGCTCTTTCTCCTCCAGGGAGCAGGTATATCTGGGGAAGGGGGTGGGGGATGCTAGCACTGGTGCCAGTTGATTATTGTTTGACCGGTCAGCAATTTTATAGGTCAGCATCAAAAGATTTCCCCCAGGCTGATGACCTATGGGCAGAAGAAAGTAAAGATCAGAAGTAATTGAGGGAAATGGGAAGAGGAAAAGATAGGCATGTGAGTGCATGATGGAAACAATGGGCTTTAATTCTGTCTTAGTTTCCTACTGCTGCTGCAACACAAATCCACAAGTGGATGGCTTGAAAGAACAGAAATTATTTTCTCACAGTTCTGAAGGCTAAAAGTCCAAATCAGGGTATCAGCCATGTCAAGTCCTTCCTCGTAGGTCATCCTGGATGTTCCTCGGTTTCTTGGCTTGTGGACAATCCTCACATGGCATGTCTTGCCCTGTGTGTGCCTGTTTCTGTGTCTAATCTCCTCTTTTTTTTTTTTTTTTTAACTCAGAAGTGATTAGATTTAGACCCCATCCTATTCAGGTATGATCTAATTGACATAACAAAGAAAACCCTATCTCTAAATAGGATAACATTCACCACTGTCAAGGTTAGGAAACCCCATAGCACAAAAAAGCAGAGTGGTTGCCAAGTATAGGGCAGGGGAGAAGGGGCCTGTCAAGAAAATGTTGGGGCCTATATCAGTCAGAACAAGGCAAGGTTATGCTGCAGTAACCAACAAGCAAGAAATCTCAGTGACTGCAGATGTGTCCACTGCAGGTTGGTTGGGATTCTGCTCTGCATCATCCTTACCCTAGGGCCCAGCATGAAAGAACAACTACAGTTTGGAACATGTTCCGTAACTATGGCAGAGAGAAGAGAGAATGTAGCATGTTGCACACTGGTTACTAAAACTCTGCCTACAATGACTCACATCACCTCCACCTGTATTTCTTTGGCCAAAGCTGGTCACTTCTCTACTCCTGAGTTCAAAAGCATGAGGAAGAATCACCCTCCCATGGTGAAAAGAATAGAAATTAGTGAACAATAATGCTGTCTATCCCAGTGCTCAAGGAGAAGGGAGAAGGCCCTTCAGACATGGAGCCAGAGTGTGTCTCAGCTTTAGTGAGTTTGAGCCCCTTGTTGCAGCTATTGTGTCAATCCATCTCTCAGAGGGCTTCCCTCGTTTGTTTTCACTCACCCTCTACTTACCAAACATGATGTCCTTTTCTAACAATTGTCTTTCTTGATGATGTGTCCAAAGTAAGCAAGACAAAGTCTTGCCGTCCTTGTGGGAGACTTCTTTGTGTAATTCCGTTGACCACGTATTTTGAAATGTGCCCCTTGAATTCAATAATCCTGTGTTTTCTTAGCTTTCTAAGGCCCAGCCCAAAGGAAAGGTAGTGGCTAGAGCATCCCACAGGAGACCAGCCTGACCTGCTGTTTGCTGAGCTAACCTAAATTAAACAGAGTGGCCAAACCATGGACCTAGAGCTGTGTTCATTCTCCATTCACCTTTCATTCATTGATTCATTCTACAGATACTTATTGAATGCTTACTAGACAACAGACACAATGATAAACTCCAGAGAGAGAGTAGTTAACAAGTACACAGTCCCTGACCTCCAAGAATTCACAGCCTAGGAGATTTGTAACCCAAAGCTCCTCACAATGCACTGAAGTTGGGAGCAGCCTGGTTGAGGGGAAAGAGCCCTGGGCTTGGTGTCAGAAACCTTGATTCTGGTCTAACTTCACTGTATAACCTTGGTCAAGGTCATTCCCCTCTGCAGGCTTCACTTTCCTTGTCTTGTTCAGATGTCTTTTCATTGCAAAGGAAGGAACCTAGTCTACTAGCTTACTTAAAACAGGGCAATGAGGTGGAAGGACAGAAAAGTACCTGATGCAAGCCAAGGCCCCACAAGGAACTGGGAATAATGGCCTGAGGTTCCTTCCCACTGCCCCACAGACACTCACCTCTGCTTCCCTGCCCACCTGCATGCTTCTTCTCTCCGTGCAAAAAGAGCTTCTCTGTTTCAGCGTGCTCATATCTAAACATGGCGGCTCCAAAACAGGACCCTTAGAAACCCCTCCCCACAAGCATATCATCTTTAAGTTTGGTGTCTTCAGACAATGAATCCCAAAGAGAGAATGTGATTAGCCTGAACTGAGTCATGAATCCACTGCTGGTCCATCAGCTGTGGCCAGGAGGAGGAGTCAAGTGTTCACTCAGCAGGGGCTCTAGGAGTGGACTTTCTGAAAATGGGTTTAGAACTGGGTCTCTAAAAGATGGACCTGGGGAGGAAGCGATGGGCATCCCTACCAGCTGTAGAATGGTGACTGTCATGTCCTGGTTATCATATCCTTGCATTCAGTGGTACTACCATATTGTCTCCTTCAAACTGTAATGAAATATTTACCCAAAACTTCAGGTTAAGCAAACCCATTGCAGAAGTGATTTCTGCAACCATATCAGCCTGTTGCCTAGAACAGTAGCCTCCACAACCCACCCTTTTGCCCTTATCTAAAGCCTTCCCCCCATTTAAGGGCATGAAATTGGAGTATGGGCTGTAATCCCTGAGCATGGGATAGGAGCAAGTATTGATCAGGAGGTATGTGACAGGAGGATTGGGCACAGAGGACTGGAGGGAAGAGAAGAAGAAAAGGAAAACTAAATTGTCAGGAAGTGCCATCTTTGGATTTGGATGAGATGAATTAGAAATACATACCCTAGGTACTCATGCACCCAGGTGTATCGAGACTGGAATCTAACAGCAGCTATGCCAACATTCTTTTCAGCCAAAAATTACTGCCATAAAATACAAAGCCCAGTCCATTAATCAAATATTTTAGGAGGAACCTCCTTCTGTTTAGGCTCAATGCATCTCTTTTACTTTAAAAGTTTGTTGCAAAGTCAGGTCCTTGGGGGCTTGGAGCTAGGATCAAATATTCAAGAGATAAAAATCAAGCCCCCCTTAAATAAATAATGTTCTATTCTCTTACCTTGAAGAATATACCTAGTTATAAGTAGTGCGTGTGTGTGTGTGTGTGTGTGTGTGTGTGTGTGTGTGTGTGTGTGTGTATAATCTTGATATAGCTTTTATATGACTAAAAGTCAGCAAAATATCGAAGACTACTAAATTTAATTTTTATAGCAAACATCTGGGTGTTATTTTGACAATCTAGTGATGTTCAGATGAGTAATAAAATAAAAACACGCATTATTTATAAATATTGCATATGTATTCCACAAATTCATTTCTCCTGCTTTCATTTCAGCAAAATCACTAATTGTATTGTTATATTCAATATTTTCACATAATACATGTTCTATTGAAAGTCATGTCAAATTAGACAACTTTTCTTGAGTCATTGCAATTCTTAGGTAGTTTTTAAATTAATTCCAGTTTAGGGAAAATTTGCTCTGCTGAGACAGTAGCAGCTGGGATTGTCAACGAAAGTATTAAAGCAATTCTTAGATCCAAAAGAGGACTACGGATTTTTACATATCTGGCTCAAATACTATAAAAGGGCTGCATATCATAAACGAATTTTCCAGAAAATATTATTAAATATGTTATCTTAGTTTCCCAGTGTGGCTATAACAGAAATACCACAAGGAGGTGGCTTTAAAGAACAGAAATTTATTTTCTTACAGTTCAGGGGACTAGAAGTCCAAATGTATATATATATGCGTGTGTGTATATATATGTATGGAAACCCTGGTGGCATAGTAGTTAAGAGCTATGGCTGCTAACCAAAAGTTCAGCAGTCCTAATCCACCAGGCACTCCTTGGAAACCATACGGGGCAGTTCTACTGTGTCCTATAGGTCACTATGAGTTGGAATCGACTCGACAGCAACTTTTTTTTTTTTTCTGGTGTGTGTATATATGTATATGTGACTCGATGGCAACAGGTTTTTTTTTTTTGGTGTATACATATATACATACACACAAATATAAGAATAAAATGAACTATTGAATTGGTATCACACTACAGATGATAATATATATACATATACATACGTATCCAAGCGTATATATACATACACACAGACACATACAAATGAATTCTTATTTAATATTGCAACATGTTCTTCAGCCACCACATGTGACATTTGTGATTTTGTGAATACCGCACTGGGTCATGAATTCCACCAGAACCACAAATTGTAACCAAAGAAGTAAGACCATAGACATTCTCTTTATGCAGGAATCACTTTTTCCATGCAGAGTGAGAGGCAGGATTTGACAAGTTAATTAATCTCTCTTTGCTTACCAAAATGCTTCTGCAGCTCACATCCTCCCACTCTCCAGAGCACTGTCTGTCTTTGATGCCAGCAGCTGCACAGCACACACCTGTCTGGAATCCCAACACAGGTGTCTTTTGTTTGGAGGACATGGGACACGAGATAGGTAGGAGTGTTCCCTGGGACCTGACAATGTTAATCACAGAACAAATGTTTAGGGCTGCAAGTGATTGTGTATAAATGCTCAACAGTAGATCCCGAGAACAGAATACACTTGAGTTTCTCAATATTGTTATCTTTTTAGTGTGTTTGTGATATGGGGGATCCTCTAAAAACATGGGGTCCAGGGCAAGTGTCCTGGGGATCCAGCTGAGAGCTATGTTGTCCACTCTCCTATTTGTGATTAAATAGAAGTAAAGAGCTATCCCAAAGCTCCTGTGTACCTCTCTGTGATCACCAAGGCCACTGAGTATAAAATACACATGGAGGAGGCAAGAGAAAGAGCAGGTCTGTCACACCCAACCTGGGAGGCTAGTTCCTGCCTCTTGTCCACCAAGGAGTCTACATTATGTACAGGAGTAGGTCCTGAGTGGGAGAGTGTCTTCGCTTGGTCCTCTGTTAGCATGGGGGCAGTGGTATAGCCCTGGCAAAAAGGATCTGCCAGAATCTCATTCCTTGTTTTTCTTGGGTGGAGGAAGAGGAAGAGAAGGGCAAGAGAGGATCAGAGTTACTGCTGAGTCAGTCAGGAACCTTCTGAACATTCCCCTTTCTGGACTCAAACCCTCGAGTGAGCCTCTTTTCTTCATTAATAACAGGGCCTCGGATAAGATAAAAAGAAATCCTGGCTTTTAGAAAGGAGTGTTGCAACTGAAGGGGTATCACTGGGAGATTGAGCACTTTAACCAATCAGTCAACCCTTTGTTGAGAGCTAAAACATGGCAAGCACCGGGTTTGAAGCATATCAAAAGGAAAAGTAGTCTCAGCCCTTAAAGAGTTTGCAGGAGAACAGAGGGCAGCCGGGTGAATGAAGAAATGCTGTGTAATATGATGTGTGCATGAATATAAATGCAGGATACAGAGCAGTCACAAAGGAAGAAGGGGCCCATTGGGGAAGAAGGGGTAAAGAACACCCACAAAGGTGAGATGCAATAGCTGAGCCTTGAGGAGTGAGTTGGGTGTGCCAGGAGGGCAGCAAGGGCCCCAGTGATATAGAAAGGCAGTTACCTCAATGTAGTCAAAGCTGATGAGCAGGGGAGGGGAAGTGACCAGCAACAGCTGCTCAGTCTCATGAAGCAGAAGTGTGAATGGTCTCCCCAGTGGGCAACTCTGCTTCCCATTCCCCTTTTAATTCAAATCTGTCCGTAAGCACAGCCTGAGTGAGCTTGATTAATGAACAAGTTATACCTTCAAAAAGACCAACAGGATGAACGGCCTGTCCATTCATAAGGCCAATGGTTCATGCACCAGCTGTCCAGAGCCTTTGGCTGGTGACCAGTGACCCAGCCTTGGCTCTCAGACAGTAGGTTCAGCCTCTCAGACACGAGCACATCCCCGTTATGGGTCCATACCAAGCTGTCTTTATGGGATTGTCTAATGCATGCCCTTGTAACTAGAAAGTGCCTTTAGGGTTAAGAGCTCAGGCATAAATCCCTACACATGGATCAGGGAGGGGCCTATATCAGACACCAGTGCTCAGACTCAATCTTATGACAGTCTAAGTCAAGACAAGGTATAAAAGGAGCCCACGTGTTCCTCCACTGTCCTGCCAACTGCACATTGTGAACTCTACTCTTAGGAATGGGATTCACCTTCCCTGCAGGTAGACCCAGGAGAGGCTTCTGAGCCCCCATCCTGTCTGGGAAGGGCACCCTATGCCCCTGGCCAGCTGGGACTCTGCAAGCTGGAAGGTTACCAGATAATTTGAGAACCTCTGGAAGGAGGTGAAGAGAAATCTACAAACAAAACTAAGATGGCAGCCCAAAGAGAGACCCAGAAAGATGGACAGAATCAGGAAAGAACTATCCCCAATGGAGGAGGCTCCTGTAGCTGCTGTAACAAATTACCACAAATCTAGTGGCTTAAAACAACACACATTTATTCTCTTACAATTCTGGAGGTCAGAAGTCTGAAGTGGATTCTACGGGACTGAAAACCAAGTGTCAGGAGGGCCTCGCTCCCTCTAGAGGCTCTAGGGGAGAATCCTTTTCTTGCCTCTTCTACTTCTGGTGGCTGCCCACATTCCTTAGACTGTGGGCACATCACTCCAATCTTTGCTTTACATTGCCTTCTCTTCCGCAGTCAACTCTCCCTCTGCCTCCCTCTCATGAGGACCCTTTGATTACATTTATGGCACACCCAGATAGTCCAGGATAATCTCCCCATCTCAAGATCCTTAATTTACTCACATCTACAAAGTCCATTTTGCCATGTGAGGTAACATAGTCACAGGTTCCAGGGATCAGGACCTGGACATCTTCTGGGGCCACTATTCAGCTGACCACAGATGCTAAACTCATGAACCTATTTATTTGATAATTCACGTTTGAGCAAATACTGGCCATGAGTCGCTGGGCTTGTTCTAGCATCATATACTGACGTGATAGACACAGTCTCTGCCCTTCCAGAAGCTTATAGTCTAGCTGGGGAGACAGATGTGTAAACAAGTGGCTGCTTGCAGGCAAAGAAACCCTTCAGGGTCCCAGGAACTGTGGCCTCTGAGGTAATATAGTGACCAGTGTCAAAAAATTTGATCAATGAGTCAATTAGAATTAACAGGGTTTATTGAGTGAGAAACTGTTCGCCAGCAGGGGGCACCCCAAACTGAGGGAGTTTGAGTTTACATGGTTACAACGCCCTTTTGAAGCTTAGATGAGTGAGTGTCTTTGCCCTTTGCTTTGATAGGTGGCTGCTATTGCTGTTAGTTGCTGTCGAGTCAGTTCTGACTCATAGCGACCCCAGTGTGCAGGGTAGAACTGCTCCATAAGGTTTTCAAGGCTGTGACCTTTGGGGAGAAGATTGCCAGGCCTGTCTTCCGATGCACCTCTGAGTGGGTTGGAACTGCCAACTGTTCAGCTAGCAGTCAAGCACTTCACCGTTTGGGCCACCCAGGGACTTCTTTGATTGGTTGATCACATCTAATTTTCCTTTTGTTTTGGGAAAGTTGTTCACTGAATGCTAAGCTGGCTAATCTTGATTGGATGAGTGTTGCTAACTCATGCTAATTCATGCTGATAAGTAAAACTTGCTCAAGTTTTGATTCTGTTTCTTATAAATGGCCTTATGACTAATTTTTGTTTGGCTATTCACCCAACAAAGAGGTTTAATACAGAGGTTTAACTTTTACCTCTGTAAAAGTTTTAACACCAGCCTGGCCTGCTTATGCTGAGGTGGCCTTACAGATATGTCTATGGTTTTATGGGGGTGTCTGGGGGATATCCAGAGTCCAGTTCCTGGGAAACTTCACGTGATGAATTTTTACAGCCCCCTTGTCTTAGTTACCTAGTGCTGCTGTAACAAAAAATACCACAGGTGAGTGGCTTTAAAGAACAGAGTTACTTTCCACAGTTCTGGAGGCTAAAAGTCCAAATCAGAGCCCTGGTTGTGTTGACTCCTTCTGTGGGCCTCTCTGCTAGTTTCTAGTGTCTGCCAGTGATTCTTGGCATTGCTTTGCTTATAGATGGGTCCTCACATGGCGTCTGGCTTCCCCCTGCATATGTGTCTCTGTCTATTCTCCTCTTTTTATAAGACACCACTCAGAAGTGATTAGCTTTAGGACCCACCCGACTCTGGTATGCCCTCACTAACATAACAAAAGAAAGCCCTATTTCCAAACAGGGGCAAGGGTTAGGACTTCAACACATATTTTGGGGGAACACAGTGCAATCCATTAGACCCCTCTGACAAAAGGACTCTGTACCTGCCAGCTCCATACCCAGTACCTTCAAAGTTACCCCAGATAAAATGGACTGAGAAGAAGTGAAGCTAAAAGGTGGGAAGAAGGGAAGGACTGGCAGCCAGAGAGTCAGACAATGTGTGCAATAAAGAACAAGGGTAGGGAGGGCGGTGGACGAGGGGGGAAAAGCAGGAAGGCTGGGGCAGAGGGAGGAAGTTAGTTCCCCCATCCCACCCCACCATTTTTTTTTTTTTTTTTTTTTTTGAGTAATGAAAGTTTTCAGGGTGCAGAATATGAGAACAATTGAGGAGGAGAGAAAGGGGCTCATGAGAAGTGTGCTGGGGGTTAGGAATTAGATTCATTTTAATTTCCTCTGAGAGATATAAGTAAAATACGAAATTCCTTTCATTTTAATTTTAATAACTTTTCTTCTTGTTTGAATGGACCATCTTGCAGAGGGACCACTACCTGGGTTGCAGCTTCAACAGGGCTGTATATCTTGCAGAATTGACCGTATTCTTCATATCTGTACACATCATTCTCACCATCTGGACTGTGACCTTTTTGAGGGCAAAACCAAACCTGTTGCTGTTGAGTCAATCCCAACTCATGGCAATCCCATGTGTGCAGAGTAGAACTGGACTCCACAGGATTTTCAAGGCTGTGACCATTTGGAAGCAGATTCTCAGGCCTTGCTTCTGAGGCACCTCTGGGTGGGTTCGAACTGCCAACCTTTCTGTTAGTATTTGAGCACTTAACTATTTGCACCAACCAGAGACTCCTCTTGAGGGCAGAGCCTTGCCTTATTCTTCACTATTTTTTCCTCAGTGTCTCCCCTATTCCAGGCACAAGGTTGGTATTTAATATGCAATTCTGGAATGTTGAAGACAAGGACAACTTCAACAAGGGTAAAACCAAAGGTAGAATGTTCCCCGGAAGCCTGCTTCTCCCTCATTATTGTTAGCTGCCATGGAGTCAGTTCTGACTCGGGCAGCCCATGTAGAACAGAATGAAGCTGTTGCCCAGTCCTGTACCATCTCCACCATCGTTGGCATGCTTGAGCCCATTGTTGCAGCCGTTGCGTACTCTGAGGGCCTTCTAGTGTGGGGGGCTCATTGTCCAGCACTATATCAAACAATATTCTGTTGTGATCCACAGGGTTTTCACTGGGTAATTAATGAAAGTAGTTTACCAGGCCTTTCTTCTGAGTCTGTCTTTTAGTCTGGAGGCTGTGCTGGAACTTGTCCACCATGGGTGACCCTCCTGGTATTTGAAATGCTAGTGGCATAGCTTCTAGCATCACAGAAACATGCAAGCCACCACAGTACAACAAGCTGACAGACAGTGGTGGCTCCCCCTCAGGTTTCCCTGTATCGGCCTGAGAACCTACCCCCAAGGCTCATCATTCCCACCGATGACTCGAGTCCCTGTCTGCACACCCTGTCTATCCCCAAGTCTACCGATTCCATGAATGGAGAATCAGTCCATTCCCACTGTTCCAGCCTCTCTCCCACTCCCTCAACTCAGACCGTCTCTCTCTGCTGGTATAATTGTTTCCAATTGGACTCTCCCTCCTGATGGCACAGTGGTTAAGCGTTCGGCTGCTAACCAAAAGGTCAGCAGTTCAAATCCACCAGCTGCTCCTTGGAAACCCTGTGGGACAGTTCTACTCTGTCCTATAGGGTCACTATGAGTCGGAATCAAACGGCAACGGGCGACAAATTCCAAGTCATCGTATACAGAAACCAGACAAACGAAGAGTCAAACAAAATCAATAACTGAATTTTTAAAAAAATTAAATCAAAACATTAGACAAAAGCATTGAAAACCAGAAAGAGCAAAGAGGTAAGGGATGGAGAAATGTTTGTGTTTATATACATTGCCATTTTGGGAAAATAAATGAATTTGGAATAAAAAATTCTAATCCCAGCCAAAGACTATATATCCTTGGGCAAGTTACTCACTTGCTCAGACTTGAGGTTCAGCACCAGTAAAAAGGACTGGTCATTTCACTTCCAAAGACCTTTCCATATCTTACCATCTCAGAAACGATAGGAGTTTGTTGTTTCTAGAAGATGGTTGCATCATTTAAAAAGAAATTAAAATATTTTTTCTTCCGGGATTCCTAGGCAATTCCCAGAGTGGCCACTAGATGGAGGAATGAGACCACAACGGTGGTATGTCAGCGGCGGCAGATCTGTATGCAACCAAAGCAGCCGGGAGCTAGCAAGCCATCTCCGGCAAGCATCTGATTAATAACAGGGCTGTAATTATCTTTACACAATCCCGATTGCAGCCCTGTTGTAGCCTAGCTGTTAAATTAAAATGCGCACACAAATATGCTGGGCAACTCAGCCTCCCCAGCAGTCTCCACCCTGGGTGGCTTCCAAGCTTATTAACATATCAAAATACAAACTCAACCATCCCACCTCCCTTCATTTTCATAACAAAAGGGGCCCCCTTTCATCTCCCCAGCAACCCAATCTGTATTTAAATAGCTCTGTGAAGACTGATAACTTTATTACTTTATTTCACTACGTATAGCTCTGGGGATATCTCCAATCTGTTTTTTCAGGAAACTGGAGGGGTAGGTTTTATTAGGAAGATGAATCAGCCACCACCCCCTTCCAGCTGCCTTAGACTTGTGGTTGAGTCTAAGGGCGGCATCTACCTAAAGACTCAAGAAATCAAGGATCCGTCCTACTGTGTCCCTAGACCAAACTGGCTGATGTCTCAATGATCTTGGGTCAAAACGACACAAATTCAAAATTAAAAACAAAAGCTGACATCTGATGCACCTTGTGTGGGGTGGGGTAATGGGCACTAAGTCATTGTAGAAGTTGGGAGGCCCCAGAGATCCTCTCCCTGCCAGGCTCCAGGGTCTGCTTGAATCCCCTGAATTTATTCTGCAGAAGGTTCTTGAGTAAACACACCTGATTTGGGGGGTGGGGGGCAGGAATCATTGCTTACATCAGATTCTTAAATCTTAAGAACCATCACCTCCTTCAGTCCTTGCAATCTGCTCACTTAAGGATGAGGAACTAGATTTTGGGGAGATAGGAGAATGTCCCCAAAAGAGTCCTCTGCAGAGTCAGACAAGGTGTCTCTGGGTCTCCTGACTCCACCAAGCCTGGTGCCTCTCACTTGACCTCCTTCAACCTCAGTTTCCCCCTCAGGAACTGTAAAAACTCATGTAACATTACCACATCCAGTTAAATAGTTCCAGGAGGGCAGGGGCCAAGTCTCCTCTCTTCCCATTCATTCCCTAGACACTGTGTCTGGCCCAGAACAGGTATGTAATAAGCAGGAATTAGGTGAATGAGTGAAAATGAATGAAAACCTGGAAAGAGGGTGCTTAAATCAAAGAGACAGGCTGGTACCCAACTGGGGGAGCAGACCAGTCCAGTTGCTGCCATGGAGTCTATTCCCACTCATGGTGACCCCATGTGTGTCAGAGTAGAACTGTGCTCCATAGGGTTTTCAATGGCTGATTATTTGCATGTGGATCACCAGGTCTTTCTTCCCTGGTGCTTTGGTTGGACTCAAACCTCCAACGTTTTGCTTAGCAGCGGCGTTTGTTAACCATTTGCACCACCCAGGAACTCCATAACTGGGGGAGGGGGGCTCATAAGTCCAGCCCAGTCTGGAGGGAGGGTGATGGGGAGAGAAGCTCCAGCATTCCCAAGGCTCACTCAAGTGTAGCCTCCAAGTTGGCAACACTTGAGATTTCAGGGAGCACGCACCTGGGTCCCCAAATCCCGTACCTGCCAATAGCTATCTTTTTTCAGTCTAAACTGGTTTGGGATTGGCTCAAAAATCAGGACAGGCCTGAGCATAGACAGGGGTGGGGTGGGGCGATGGGGAGTGGAGATCCTCAGTCCGGATGTGTAGATGGAGAAGACAAGGCCAGGGTGAGGAGTAAGGTAGGTGCTGATTGCCTTGCTGTGCAGCAGGCACTGTGTTAGACCCTGGCATGCTGCAGATAGATAAATGTCTGCCATCATCTCCCTCAAGTGACTCAGAGTCTGATGGGGATGGTGAGCCTGTCCAGTGACAACTCGCGAATGGAGGGAGCCATAGGGAAGGGAGCAAGGGAAGCGCTGAGCATGGTCCAGATGGGGGCAGTCAGGTCAAGATTTGTTCATGGGAATGAGTGCTGGGGTTTGGATCACAAAAGGTTCACCTCAATGGTGAGATCCATGTTAGCGACTCTTGGAACCACAGATTTGGAGAGAAGAAGCAGGCACCACCATGAGCCCCCACCCCCACTATTTTGTGGTATATCATTGTGCTCCACAGCGGATGCCTCTCCTGTCTCCTCTCAGCAGAGGAGGTGCTGGGCTAAGCCAGGACGAGGTGAGGGGAGATGGGACTCCTTGGGACAGAGAGGGAGCCTGTTTTCCTGGAATGGGGGAGGACTGGGAGCATGGCAGAAAGGCCTCCCAGGAGGGAGAATTGGCACCTTCCTGCTCACAGAGGTCCTGGGGGAGGCTTCTCTCTTGCAACCCACCTCTGGGTCTGCAAGCTGTGCCCAGGAGGCAAAGAAGGAAGAGTCGGAGAGGGGGGAGCCAGCTACCTCTCTCCTCACCTCTGGAGAGGGTGCCCAGGGGACAAAGGCTGTGCCATGGCCGCCTGGGTGCCTCTGGGCCCCAGGCCCACCTCTGCTCCTTGGCTTATTCCCCTGATAAGGGCAGGCAGGGTGAGGGGTGCATCTGTGGGCTCTGGAACTGCACCTTTGTGCTCCCCTCTTCATTCACCATTTATTCATTCCCCAAATATTAATGAAAAGTCTATTGTGCACGGAGCTTTATGCTAATCACTTACAAGGCACACAAATAAAGGAAAGAGCAGAATAAAGCCTTGTATTTCTCATTATGTAGTCCTGGAGCCCCAGGCAGCTCAGATATCACAAGATAGCTTCCATTTCTCACATGGCCCAGAAGGTGGGAGTGGGAAAGGACCCACAGGGTACTTGCCCATTTCTGTCATTTCACAGATGGGGACAGAGATCTGGAGAGGCAATATCCTGCCAAAGCCCCCACCTCCCACAACTGAGTTAGTGGCTTTGGGTCCAGGTTAGTTTTTTGTTTTTCTTTCATACCCTGCTTTGTACTAGCCCTCAGTAGCTTCATCTTCCCGACATCCCTGTGGGGTAGGACATGTGCCCTTGTTCCCTTCCTACAGAGGCTGAGCCTGAGGCCAACAAGGTTTCCTGACTGCTCGGGGTGCAGGTCAGTTCCCCTGCCTGAAGGGCATGAGAGGTGGAAGGACAGGAGGTTGAGGACAGAGGTTTCCAGAGTTCCAGATCCGGGAGGTAGGCAGTTTGAAAAGGGAGGAAGCCCAAGCTGTGCAGTCCCAAGAAGCTGCCATGAAGTGGACATGCGGCCATCAGAGCTGAGAAGGTTGGTGACATGCAAGGCAGAAGATGAGAGGAGCTGTCCAAACGCTTGGTGTTCAGAGGGTGGGCTTTGGAGTTAAACTGAGTGGGTTCAAAGCCCAGCTCCACCGCATTCAGGTTGTGTGCACTCTGACAAGTCGCTTAGCCTTCCTGAGCCTCAGTTTGCTCATCTCTGAAACGGGAACAATAATAATACCTTCCTCTTACGGTTGTTGAGGACCACATGTGAAAGCAATATGTCTGGCTTATATTAAGTGCTCAATGACTACGGCTGCTAACCAAAAGGTCAGCAGTTCGAATCCACCAGCCTCTCTTTGGAAACCCTATGAGGCAGTTTCACTCTGTCCTGTAGGGTCACTATGAGTCGCAGTCAACTCAACAGCAACGGGTTTGGTGTTTTGTTTTTTTTTTTTTTTTTTTTTTGGCTACTGTCATTAAAATCAAAGTGGACCTGAATACATGGGAATGATGTTGGAGGACAGAGTAGAGGCAAAGCCCACCTGTCAGAGGCTGACATCAGGGACCCCAGGAGAGTGTCCTGAGGACCCTGCAGTCATGGGGAGGGGTTTGGTCCAGACTTGACCACTGTCTAGGCATGTGGCCTTGGAGAAGTTTCCTCCTCCTTGGACTTCACTTTCTTCATCTTTAAGTGAGGGACTGGACAGATGCACCCTTGGGACCCTTACAAATCTCACATTCTATGGGGTCCACAGGGAGAATAATAGAAGTTGGGGAAGAATAGGGGTGGGGGTCATGTCCTGATGGCAGCATGGCCCCTCGCCCCATCCAGAGATGAGGGGAGCAGACCGAGTGTGGACAGGGACCCTAGGGTCAGGCAAAGTGCAGTGAGGATACACAGCTGTAACTGTAGGTCTGGGGGGGAACAGGAGATGGCGTCGTGTGGCCTGCGGGAAAGCAGAGTCATAATACACTTTAAATCCATAAAGTGCTTCCACTGTTTGCAAAGTGCATTCAAAGTTCATGTGACCCAAACAAGAGCCCTATGAGACAGGACAAGGAGGGGTGATTTTGCCCACTTTGCAAAGGAGAATATATCATCAGAGAGGTTCAGGAGCTTGCCTAGGGTCACAGAGCTGGTAAATGGCAGAGACAGGACTGGAATCCTGGAACCTTGGCTTCAAGTTCAAGGTTCTTTTTTTAAATAGCTTTATTGAAATATAACTCACCCACCATACAATTCACCAGTTTAAAGTGTGCAATTCAATGGTGGTCTTGTATGGTTGGCTTCTTTCACTTTGCATAATGTTTTCAAGGTTTATCCATGTTATAGCAGGTGTCAGTAGTGAGTTTCTTTTTAATGCCAAATAAATGAGCCCTAGTGGTACAGTGGTTAAGAGCTCGGCTGCTAAAAAAGGTTGGCAGTTTGAATCCACCAGCAGCTCCTTGGAAACCCTGTGGGGCAATTCTACTTCTCTCCTGTAGAGTCGCTATGAGTCGGAATCGACTCGACGGCAATGGTTTTTTTTTTAATATTCCATTGTATAAAAATTGTTGCTGTTGCTGTTGAGTGGATTCTGACCATGGCGACCCCAGGTGTGCAGAGTAGAAAACTACTCCGTAGGACCTTTCAGAAGTAAGGAATAGGAAAACAACAGAGAAAATCAACTAAACCAAAAGTTGGTTCTCCAAAAAAGTGAACAAAATTGACAAGCCTTTACCTAGATAGACCAAGATCAAAAAGAAGAGCACTCAAATTACTAAAAGCAGGAATTGAAGAGGGAACATTAGTACTGACCTTACAGAAAGAAAAAGAATTGTAAGGGATTGTTATGAACAACCATATGTCAACAAATAAGATAACTTTGATAAAATCGACAAATTCCTAGAAAGACACAAACTACCAAATTGACTCAAGAAGAAACTGAAAAATCTGAATAGACTTACAACATATGAAGAGACTGAATTAGTAGTAATTTAAAAAAAAATTCCCATAAAGAAAAGCCCAAAACCAGATGCCTTACAGATGAATTTACCAAACATTTGAAGAAGAGTACTAATTCTTCACAAACTCTTCCAAAAAACAGTAAAGGCAGGGACAGGCATCTAGATAGGAAAGGAAGAAGTAAAACTATCTCTATATGCAGATGACATGCAAAAGAATTCTATACTACTTCACACCATATACAAAAATTAACTCAAAGTGGATCAAAGACCTAACGTAAGAGCTAAAACTAGAAAAAGCTTAGAAAACATAGGCATAAATCATCATGACCTTGGGTTATACAATCATCTCTTAGATATGATACAAAAAGCACAGCAACTAAAGAAAAAATAGGTAAATTGGCCTTCATCAAAATTAAAGCTCCTGTGCTTCAGTGGAGACCATCAAGAAAGTGAAAAGAAACCTACAGAATAGAAGAAAATATTTGTAAATTGTTTATCTGATAAGGGACTTGTGTCTAGAATATATAAGGCAGTCTTAACCAATTGTCATCGAATCAATTTGACTCATGGCAACCCCATGTGTTACAGAGTAGAACTGCTCTCCATAGGGTTTTCATGGCTGTGACCTTTTGGAAGCAGATCGCCAGGCCTTTCTTCTGAGGCACCTCTGGATGGGTTTGAATGTCCAACCTTTTGGTTAGTAACCACTCACTTAATTATTTGTGCCACCCAGGGATCAAAGAAGTCTTACAACTCAATAATGAAAAGACAAATAACCCAATTAAAAAATGGATAAACTGAATAGACATTTCTCCAAAGAATATATACAAATGGCCAATAAGCACATGAAAAGATAACATTGTTAGCCATCTAGGAAAGGCAAATCAAAACCACAAGGAGATACCACTTTATACCTGCTAGGATAGCAATAATCAAAAGGACAGATAATAATAACAAGCGTTGATGAGGATATAGAGAAACTGGAGCCTAGTTAGGGCTAGGGCTGGGCCTAGGGCTGGGGCTAGGGCTGGGGCTGGGGCTAGGGCTAGGTGAGAATGTAAAATGGCACAGTCACTTTGGAAAACAGTCTGGTAGTTCTTCAAAGGTTAAACATAGAGTCACCCTATGACCCAGCAATTTCACTCCTAGTTATATATCCAAGAGAAATGAAAAACAAATACTTGTTCACAAATGTTTATAGTAGCATGATTTGTAATAGTCAAAGAGTGTAAACAATCCAAATAGTTCATCAAGGATTAATGGGTAAGTAAAAAAGTGATATTTTCATATAATGGTGTGGGTGGCACAGATGGTTAATCCTTATTATTTCCTTTCTTCTGCTTGCTTTGGGTTTAGTTTCCTTTTGTCAGTGTCTTAAGGTGGGAAGTTAGACTGTTGATTGGAGATCTTTCTTCTTTTTAAATGTAGGTGATATTTATAGCTGTAAGTTGTCTTCTAAGCACTGCTTTAGCTGCATTACATAAGTGTTGGTGTTGGTAAGTGGTCTTTATTTTCATTCATCTCAAAGTATTCTGTAATGTCCCCTTGGGATTTCTTCTTTCAGTCACTGGTTATTTAGTACTACGTTGTCGAATTTCCACACATGTGTTAATTGCCCAAATTTCTTCCAGGGTGGAAACTTTGCTCTACAAGCCAGCTAAGGCTAGGGTAATCAGTGCCCCAGTACCTGGGGTTGGTCTCTATCCTATGAGTGGGGGAAGGAAGCCTGTATCTCTCGGCAACACTCACCAGAAATTTAGCCTCTTCAACTTGAAGTTGGAGGAAAGGAGAAATGCTGGTGGCCTGCCCTTCCCAGTGAGATATGATAATCAAGCTGGTGAGGGGTTGTGGGGGTGGGAGGGGGAGGGGGTGGGGTGGGGGGAGCGGACAGAACAGAGAGAGGGCAGGTAGGGAGCAGGTTGTGGCTCAAATGTCATAGACTCTCACTGCTTTTACCACATTTTAGTAGATTTTCTTGAATAAACGTTTCTTCATTTTTTTGTGTGCTGATAGGAAAATTTCTAGAGACTTTAAATGTTTTATTTTTAATAGTTTTCACCAGCTTTGCTTGTTTTGCTGGGGAGTGGGTCCACAGAGTTCTTCACATAGCCATCTCAGAAATGGGACTCCCAAGCCTAGGGTTCTTTCCAATAGCAGGGGGAGGTTGTAACTGGATCATTCAGAGCAGATAAAGAGTAAAGGAGGCAAGAGATGGGAGTGTGATGGGGATACCCGTGCTAGGGACAGGAGATAGGCAAGCTGGTAGGATTTACCAACCGGAGCTGAACAAATGTCTAGAATAGCATTTTCATTAGAAAGATGGGGAATGGGACAGCAGGCATCAATGCCAACTATTTGTCCCAGCCTGGCCCAGAGAGCCACCAGGGTGCAGCATGGGCCATGCCAGCCTGTGCCCAGGTAAGATGTGTGTGCCAGGGGTTTGAGGAGATGGTGACCGGGGATTTAGTGTCAACCAATGGTCAGAAGCAATTTTTAATGTCTTCACTTGTGACCAAATGAATACCAGACCCCATTATGCCTGGGGACAGCTAGGTCCTGGGTCACTCTGCCCATTTCTTTGATACTGATTCCAAGGAGTGTCCCACCTGAAATCCCAGCTGTTATGGATTGAATTGTTTCCCCCCAGAATATACATTGTAAATCCTAACCTCGATGTCTGTGGCTGTAATCCCATTTGGGAATGGGTTGTCTTTGTTATGTTAATGAGACAGATTAGTGTAGGGTGTGTTTTGAGTCAGTCTCTTTTGAGATGTAAAAGAGATTAAACAAGCAAGCAAAGAAGCGAGATAGATGCCAAAATGCATGGAAATCTCCAAGGAACCAGGAAGCAGAAGCTTAAGAGACAAGACCTTCCCCCAGAGCTGACAGAGAGAGAAAGCCTTCCCTTAGAGCCAGCGCTCTGAATTCCAACTTCTAGGCTCCTAAACTGTGAGAAAATAGACTTATATTTGTTAAAGTCATCCATTTGTGGTATTTCTCTTACAGCAGCACTAGATAACTAAGACAGCAGCCTATATGTTGGAATTGCTTCTTGCATTGTCCCATTCATTTACCCATCCACCCATCAAACTTCTATTGAGATTTATGCTCTACACACACAGTACAGGAGACACTAAGTCAAATATGACTCTGTCACTTAAGCCCCCTCTAAAGGAGCTCAAAATGTCCACAATCCAATTCCACTACACTGCGATAAGGTCAATAAACGAGAATACAGAACAGAGGTGTGCTAACCCAGTCAGGGCGTGGAGGTCAAGAAATTTTGCTTCAGCTGATTCTGAGGAGAAGCAGAAGTCAGCCAGCTAGCTTAGAAAGTAAAAAGAGAGAACAGCATTCTGGGTAGTGGGACTAGGCTGTGCAATGGGGAGGAGACTGCAGCCAGGGCGCAGTGGGGAACTGCTGGTATGTCCTTCTAGCTGGAGGGCAGGGAACAAAGGGGGAGTGGGTAGGGATGAGGCTACAGAAGTAGATGGGTCAAGTCCCATTTTTGCTTTCTTGTCTCCAGTTTGATCTGAACACCCAGAAGAACTTGCTCTGAAACTAGCCTTCACACCTTCTCTGCTCATGCTCTAAGGAAGACTGTATCCAGACCCTGCTTCTCCAGGCGTCTCTGGTGACCAGATGGTGCCTGGATGGCCTCAGTGCCCAGTCACAACCACTGGTCCTTCCCCATGTTGGAGGTGACAGCCCTGATACTCTCCCTCATTCCATGAGATCCTGGAAGCATCCCTTCACCACCAGCAGGCCCCCAAACTAAGGGTTCCTGGGGCAGCTCATCTCTAGCCATTGGGCCACACTGGTGCCTTGTCTCAAACCCTGGCTTGGTGGCCTAGGGGCTTCCTGAAAACCAACAAGGATCAATGCTGCAGTCTGCCTGAGCCCCAGAGGGCTGGCGCTGGGGCTGGGCCCATGGCGATTGTGTCTGAGAAGAACAGAGGAAAATTGCGTTGTCTGTCATTGTCAGTGTTATCAACAGCAAACACAAACATTTTAGAAGCTGAGATGGTTAACTCTGGCTACCAGCAGCCCCTGGAGATACTATTCAGTGCTGCCCAGGGGCCCGGAGACTTTTCCATCACCCAGCATCAGCACTGCCTCAGACTCTCCGGGCGTTATGTTTGGAATCTACCATCCACTGACTCCTGCAGATCAGCAGTGAAGAGCTGAGCAGCAACCTTAACAAGTAAAGCGCTTCAGCATCCCTACAGCCTTCCCCCTCCATTCATTTCCAGCTTCCTATCAGGCCTGTGTAGCAGGCACGATTCGTATCGATATCCCCATTTCACAGATGAGGACCGCCGTGCCCAGAAATATCCAGTGATCACACAGACACGCGGAGGATGAACTGAAAATAAAGCCAGATATCCTGACTCCTGCGGATGCCTCTTGGTCTGAGAAGGGAAGTCAGGATAAAGGCAACTTAGCGTCTGGAGCTCCTAATGCAGATACTGCCTAGGCCCCTCTCTCTGCCCTTGGCCTATCTGGAGGTCCTTTCGTACATCTCTGTACACTCCAAGGCATCATGGGTCTGCTCAAGCTAGCAACTTCTCTGCCATCTGTGCACAGAGCTGGCTGCATGTTCCAGGAGTGAACAGCCGAAAGAGAGACTCTTGGGGTGTTAGGGGATCGAAATTTAGACAGGGAGGCATTATCTCCTCCCTCCTCCCAATAACCCTGAGGAAGGGGCATTAGCAGTTGTATTTATCAGAGAAGCTGACCAAGGCTTAGAGAGATGGGTTCACTTATGCATATAAGGCACGAGCGGTGTCTGATCCCAAAGCCACATCCGACATGGCATGGTAGGGGCTAAGTCAGAAATAGCTGTCTCTAAAGGAAAATGTGTTGGGTTAGTTAGTAGACATTCTTGAAATGTCACTGTGTACAGCATCTCATCTAGCTGCCCTGAGGAAAGAGGGGAGAAATCTGTTCCCAGCCCACCTTCCCAACCATCTGACTTCCTGTCTCCTTGCTACCACCAGTTACCAATGAGTTGACTCCCACTCATGGTGACCCAACCTACATCAGAGTGGAATGCTGCATAGAGGATTCAATGGCTGATTTTTCAGAAGTAGATTGCCAAGCCTTTCTTCTGAAGCACCTCTGGATGGACTTGAACCACCAACCTTTCAGTTAGCAGCCAAGTGCAATTAACCATTTGCACCACCCAGGGGGTTCCTTGCTTTTTTTTTCTGGAGCAAATCCTACGTTTTAGGCACTCTATGGTGACTTCCCTTAATCTTCACAGCCCAATGAGAGAGCCACTCTTCATATCTCCAGCTTAGAAATGAGGACTCTGAGGATCATAGAGTTCAAGAAACCTGTGACCTGCCTCAGTGTATAGTTAGTAGCTGGCTACACTGGGATTTAAACTCAGATTAAAACTTTCCCTCTGCTCATGGATAGATAGACTCAACGTTGTGAAAATAACAGTTCTACCCAAAGGAATTTACAAATGCCAACAGCATTCTTTAAAGAGATGGAAAAACTAATTATTAACTTTATATGGAAAGGGAAGAAGCCCCAGATACGTAAAGCACTACTGAAGAAGAAGAATACCTGACCTCAGAAGCTACTATACAGTTACAGTAGTCAAAACAGCCTGGTACTGGTACAACGACAGATACATTGACCAATGGAACAGAATTGAGAACCCAGATGTCAATCCATCCACCTACGGTCACCTGATCTTCGACAAGGGCCCAAAGTCCATCAAATGGGGAAAAGACAGTCTTTTTAACAAATGGTGCTGGCAAAACTGGATATCCATCTGCAAAAAAAATGAAACAGGACCCATACCTCACACCATATACAAAAACTAATTCAAAATGGATCAAAGACCTAAATATAAATCCAAAAACTATAAAGTTCACAAAAGAAAAAATAAGATCAATGCTAGAGGCCCTAATACACGGCATTAACAGGATAGAAACCATAACTAACAACACACAAACTCCAGAAGATAAGCTAGATAACTGGGATCTTCTAAAAATTAAACATTTATGCTCATCAAAAGACTTCACCAAAAGAGTAAAAAGAGAACAGACATATGCACACCCATGTTCATTGCAGCACTGTTCACAATAGCAAAAAGATGGAAACAACCTAGATGCCCGTCAACAGATGAATGGATAAACAAACTACGGTACATGCACACAATGGAGTACTATGCAACAATAAAGAGCAATGATGAATCTGTGAAGCGTCTCATAACATGGATGAAACTGAAGGACATTATGCTGAGTGAAATAAGTCAATCACAAAAGGACAAATATTATACGAGACCTCTACTGTAAAAACTCGTGAAAAAGTTTACACACAAAAAGTAACAATCATTGTTGCTTATGATGGATGGAAGGGGTGGGAGGGGGGAAATATTGAATAGACAATAGATAAGTGGTCACTTTGGTGAAAGGTAAGACAGTACACAATACTGGGGAAGCCAGCACAGCTTGTATAAGACAAAGTTATGGAAGCTCCATAGATACATCCAAACTCCCTGAGGGACTGAATTGCTGGGCGGAGGGCTGTGGGAACCATGGTCTCAGGGAACATCCAGCTCAATTGGCATAACACATTTTATGAAGACAATGTTCTACATTCTACCTTGGTGAGTAGCGTCTGGGGTCTTAAAAGCCTGTGAGCGGCCATCTAAGATATTCCACTGGTCTCATCCCTTCTGGAGTAAGGGAGAATGAAGGAAACAAGATACAAGGAAAAGATTAGTCCAAAGGACTAATGGACCACAGCTACCAAGGGCTCCACCAGACGGAGTCCAGTACAGCTAGATGGTGCCCGGCTACCACCACTGACTGCTCTGACCAGGATCACAACAGAGGGTCCTGGACAGAGGTGGAGGAAAATGTAGAACAAAATTCTAACTTACAAAAAAAGACCAGACTTACTGGCCTGACAGAGACTGGAGAAACCCCGAGAGTAAGGTCCCTGGACACCCTTTTAGCTCAGTAATCAAGTCATTCCTGAGGTTCACCATTCAGCCAAAGATTAGACAGCCCCATAAAACAAAATGAGACTAATGGAGCACAACAGTCCAGGGACAAGGACATGAAGGCAGGAGGGGACAGGAAAGCTGGTAATAGGGAACCAAAGGTTGAGAAGGGACAGTGTTGATACATTGTGGGATTGTTAACCATTGCCATAAAACAATATGTGTGCTAACAGTTTAATGAGAAGCTATTTCTTCTGTAAACCTTTATCTAAAGTACAATAAAAAATAAAAAAACATTTGTCTCATCTAATTAAATATAAGGAAGCAAGCTAAGCCATTCCCAAGATATCCCATTCTGAAAAGAGACAGGGAAGTCCTTCAGAGAATGTGGGAGTAGGGATGTATTTAGGGAGTCAGAGTGGCTTGAGGACCTGGTGCTGGGTGAGAGAGAGTAAGCTAGAGAAAGAAGCTGCCCGTCGCAGGGACTACTGACTTGCTCCAACCATTTGGGGAAACAATCCAGTGAGACTAATTAAAATGAAAAATGAGCATGTCTTCTGATCAACAGTCCTACTGTTAGTAATCTACCCTGCAGAAACAAAAGCCTCAGTTTATAAGGGTAAATAATGTGCAAAGTGGTTGTTTTGTTTTGTAGCTTTTTTTTTTGTATTAGCAAAAAATTGGAAACAATCTCAATATCTACCAACAGAGGAATAGATGAATAGATTGTGGTGCATCCAAACAACAGAATATTATGCAGTCATAAAAGACTGTGTTACAAATGTCAAAACTTATCAAATCACACACTACAAATACAGGCAGTTCGTGGTATGTCAATTATATCTCAATAAGCTGTTAAAAAAAAGGACGGTGTTAGATCCAAGAGTGTTGACTAAAATCATGTACGTGCCATATGCCATAGCGAATAAAAGCAAATTTCACTGTTAAGTATGTAGTGTAATTCCATTTTGGCTTCAAAAATTGGAGAGCAATCATATGTGTATTCATATAGGTATTTTACATAAGCAGAGGGAAAGTCTGAAACGTCATTCCCTGATGCTTAGGAAGGTACAATTGGTAGGAAAGATGGGGAAACTATCAAACTTTCCTTTATACAGAAAACAGATGGCTGCCATCGAGTCAGCTCTGACTCATGGCAACCTTATGTACAACAGAAGGAAACATTGCCCAGTCCTGCATCACCCTCACAATCGCCGGCATATGCGACCCCATCATTGCAGCTGTTGTGCCAATCCATCTCAATGAGGGTCTTCCTTGTCCTTGCTGGTCCTCTACTTCACCACACGTGATGTCCTCCTTCAGCAATTAATCCCTCCTGATGGTGTTGTTCAAAGCAAGTGAGTCAGACAATGCTCTGTTGTGATCCATAAGGTTTTCATCAGCTGATTTTCTGAAGTAGATTGCCAGACCTTTCTTCCTAGTCTGTCTTAGTCTGGAAACTCCACTGAAACCTGTCTACCATGGGTGACCCTGCTGCTATGTGAAATACCAGTGGCATAGCTTCCAGCACCACAGCAGTACGACAGCCTGACAGACAGGTGGTGGTTTCCTTATACATACCAGAAAAAACCCCTGAACTTGTAGCTGTCGAGTCAATTCTGACTCATAGTGACCCTGTAGGACAGAGTAGAACTGCCCTATAGGGTTTCCAAGGAGTGGCTGGTGGATTCGAACTGCCAACCTTTTGGTTAGCAGCCATAGCTCGCCATGGCTTCAATAGTTTTGTGTTGCTAGACTTTTTACAACAAGCTTGTATGGCTTTTGTAATTAAAAAAAAAAACAAAAAACAAAATCGAGTGAGTAGATCACCACAGAAGCATAGCCTGTGCACTGGGATAACTAAAATCACCTGCCTCAGCAGAGGTGGTTACCCAGGGGCTTCACTGTCCCCTCAGGCTGGTGAGGAACAGCCAGGCAGGGGCTGTCTTGGCCCAGGCTGCCGGACACCTCGCAGCCAACTGGGCAGCCTGAGTTTGAAACTGGAACATGAAGGTCAGTGGCAGTGTAAAATGTATTTCCTTTCCAGTCATGGAAGCCCCATAGACACATCCAAACTCCCTGAGGGACTGCATTGCTGGGCGGAGGGCTGTGGGGACCATAGTCTCAGGGAACATCTAGCTCAGTTGGCATAACACAGTTTATAAAGCCAATGTTCTACATTCTACCTTGGTGAGTAGTGTCTGGGGTCTTAAAAGCCTGTGAGCAGCCATCTAAGATACTCCACTGGTCTCATCCCTTCCGGAGCAAGGGAGAATGAAGAGAACAGGATACAAGGAAAAGATTAGTCTGAAGGACTAATTGTCCACAGCTACCAAGGCCTCCACCGGACTGAGTCCAGTACAGCTAGATGGTGCCTGGCTACCACCACTGACTGCTCTGACCAGGATCACAACAGAGGGTTCTGGACAGAGCTGGAGAAGGATGTAGAGCATAATTCTAACTCCCAAAAAAAAGACCAGATTTACTGGCCTAAAGGAGACTGGAGAAACCCCGAGAGTATGGCCCCCAGACACCCTTTTAGCTCAGTGGTTAAGTTATCTCCGAGGTTCACCGTTCAGCCTGGGAGTGGACAGCCCCGTAAAACCAGATGGGACTAATGAGGTACAGTAGTCCAGTGACAAGGGCCAGAAGGCAGAAGAGGACAAGGAAGCTGGTGATAGGGAACCCAAGGTTGAGTAAGGATAGTGTTGATGTGTTGTGAGATTGTTAACCATTGTCATAGGGCAACATGTGTCATAACTGTTAAATGAGAAACTATTTTGTTCTGTAAGCCTTCACCTTAAGTGAGAATACCAGCACAATTGGAAGAGCGTAGTCAATGTCACTGAACTGTGCATGCAGAAATTTTTGAAATGGTGTATCTTTGGCTATGTGTATTTTCACCAAAAAAAAGGGAGAAGTTAGAGGGTTGACATGTTGTGGGGTTATTAACCAATGTCATAAAACAATTTGTGTACTACTGTTTCATGAGAAACTATTTGTTCTGTAAGCCTTCACCTGAAGTACAATAATAAAAAAAAAAAAGTATTTCCTTTCCAAAATGTCTGCATGATAAAATATGGGATTTTAATAAATTCATGGGGTGGGAATTATTAGCAGGCTCAACCTTTATCACTGCCTCAGGCATGGGGCTGACCCCACCTAGACCCTACTTTCCTTAGCGACAGCAGGATGATTTTCCATTTCATAATCTTTTCTCTCATTGTGGGAGGAAAAATAAATTCCCCTGGGTGGCCTCCCTGCCGTCCCAGCCCAGCAGACCCACTGAAAGCAGGATTTCAGCCATTCATTCAGCCAACAACATTTATTGAGCACCATTTTCTTACCTTTATTTTGTTGTTGTTCATGTCAGGCACTGAGGGAATAAGAATTCCAAGAAATGATCTGGAAAATACACTTCAAAGTGAAGTTACCAAACAGGCAGAGACCTAGGAGGGTGACTAGGACTGTGAAGGATTTGAAGCCATTCATTTATTTATTCATTCATTCATTCATGCCAATTTAGAAAATAGAGATCTTGAGCTTAGAGATGAAAAAGAGCGGCGCGGTTTCCGGTGTTGGTTAACGCCACAATGCGTCACTCAGCCCTGGGATACTCGGACATAACAGCAGCAATTCCCCCAGTTTGTAACTGTTCCTTGGCTCACGGGCTATTCTGAGCTTCACCCCTGCTCTCATGCCACTTCATACATGTGTGAACTTATCTGTGGGATAAACTAGAAGTGGAATTGCTGGATCAAAGGGTACATGCATTTGTCATTTTGATAGATACGGCCAAGTTATTTTCTATATCCATTTTCAGTGATTTTATGATTTACCCCACGCATTTACCAGAGTCTGCGTATCATCATTTTTCTCTGGTTTTGAGCCACCTTCTCTGTTCTGTTCACCCAGCCCTTGGATACGCCAACTAAACAGCAGCATTTCCCCCAGTTTGTAACTATTCTTAGGCTCACGGGCTATTCTGAGCATTGTTGCTGCTCTCAAGCCCACCTTCCTAGTTGCACGTGTGGGCACATTGGATGGGTCAGAGGCATACATTCAGGTACGAGGCATTCATGGAGTGGCATGGGGCAGGGGCGAGGCCGAAGCTGAGGCATTCTTAGGATGAGTCGTAAATGTCTGACCTCACTCAGACTTTTTCAAGAACTTTTCTCTGATGTCTCAAGGATTTTTGCACCCCTTTTTCCACTACACAGTTCCCTCCTGTCAGTCTGTCTGTATATTAAATTTCTAGCTCATTCTGATTACTTATTGATTGGCCTCAGGAAAATTCTAACATAGATGAGGGGAGCAGGGAGATTTCTTTCAGGTGAAAGAGAAATTCAGCTCAAACTCTGAAAACTCTGACTCTCAACTAATTTGCCACAAACCCCATTTTCCTACCCAGCATTTGCAGTTGGCTGCTAACCTAAAGGTTAGTGGTTCTAACCTGCCTAGGCATCACGGAAGAAAGGCCTGGCAATCTGCTTTCCTAAAGACAGCAGCCAGAACTGACTCAGAGCAACAGGTTTGGTTTTGGGATTTTTGTCTGATACTTAACACTCTGATATTCAATTCCATTCTAATGTGGGAGCTCCAAAGTTTTGAAGTCCCTCTAACATTTAACACTACTGTGTTAATATCTAGGGCCCTAGTGGTGCAGTGGTTAAAGAACTTGGCTGCTAACTAAAAGGTCGGCGGTTCGAATCCACCAGCCACTCCTTGGAAGCCCTGTGGGGCAGTTCTGCTCTCTCCTACAGGGTCACTATGAGTTGGAATAGACTCGATAGCAATGGGTTTGCGTTTGTTTGTTTGCTTGTTTGTTTTTGGTGTTACTATCTGGACAGACAATAAGAAATCGTTATAAATTTCCAAATTTCCACTCTTCAAGGGACACTTAACGAGCCCTGGTGACACAGTGGTTAAGCACTCAACTGCTAACTGAAAGGTTGGCTGTTTGAACCCACCAGCTGCTCCACAGGAGAAAGATGCGACCATCTGCTTCTGTAAAGATTACAGCCTTGGAAACCCTGTGGGGCAGTTCTAGTCTGTCCTATAGGGTCGCTATGAGTTGGAATTGACCCAATGACACACAACAACAAAGACAAGGGACACTTGAGAAATGAGCAGCATGTGATTATTGTTTCCTATTATAAATCTCTGCTAAAGATTTCCCTATACCTGGAGCTTTGATGATGCTCTCTGAAAGTGGAGGCATATAAATAAATGAGCAGTAAGAAGGGTACCCTACGCGTAGGCCTTGTGCTGTGATTTCCTGTATTCAGTCTGTGGAAAGAATGGAGCATTTGTGCATCCACTTTGAGGCAGGCATCCAGTAGGCGCTAAGAGAAGAGAGCGTCTGAACAAAGATGAATGCTGAAGATCCAGGATCCTGCCCTCGCTTCCACTGCCCTGAAGGAACGCCATTCACAAAAGAGTTGGATCCATTTCAGGCCTCAGCGAACACATCAAACCTTTTCCCGAATGGACACAGGGAAGAATTTTTCAGCTTTGGTATTCTCTAGTCCCCTTTTCTTTTTTTAAAATAGACTTTATTTTTTAGAGCAGTTTTAAGTTTACAGAATAGTTGTGCTGAAAATACAGACAATCCCCATATTCCTCCTCCCCCTGCACACTGTTCCTCCTATTGTTAATATTTTGCCTTCCTGCAGCATACTTGTAACAACTGATGAGCCAGTGTTGATTTCATTATTAACTAGAGCTCAGAGTTCACATTAGGGCTCACTCTCTGTTTTGTAATCTTTGCATTCCCCTCAATCAACAGTAACCACCTACCCTGCTAGATGCAGTGGGCGACAGGCAAGTACATATAAAGACAAAGACGTGTAGGCAGAGGGAAGAATAGGGATTGTCAAAATAAATGGAAAACAAAAACAAAACGGTAAACCAACTGCTGTCGAGTTAGTTCTGACTCACGGCAACCCCGTGTGTGTCAGAGCAGAACTGTGCTCCATAAGGTTTTCACTAGCTGATTTTTTTCAGAAGTAGATCTTCAGGCCTTTCTTCCTCTGTGACTCTGGATGGACTGGAATCTCCAACCTTTCATTCAGCAGCCAAGCACATTAGCCATTTGTCCACCCAGGCACTCCAGAAGTAAATGAAGACCACTCAAATGAGAATAAGCAAAGACTATTTATTCAGAGCTTGCTCTCGCAACGGAGCCAGCCACCATTACTTGCATCTGGCAGACACTCAAGGGTGGTCAGGAGAGTTGGAAAGCTTTGCAGTGGGTAAAGGGAAGGCTTCAGGTATGTCCTGATTGGAGGTTTTTGGCGAGGGAAAGCTGGAGGCAGGTTAACTAGAAGCAGACATCTTATGTGATTGGTTCAGAGAGCAAACCTTTTGGTCCTGTTGTTTGCCTTCAAGTTGATTCTGACTCATACCGACCCTTTTGTTCCTAAGTTGGTTAAAAAAAAGAAAAACCAAAAAGCCAAACCCATTGCTGCGGAGTTAGTCCTGACTCATGATGACTCTTAGGTGGAACGAAGAGCTTACACTAGACTACTAACGTTACCGCAGTAACGCGGACTGGAGCTGCCTGTTGCAGTAGCCAATTCTGAGACGGGGTGAGGTGAGCAGCAAGAGTTTTATTATATATCGATATATAGGAGACAGAGGGGAATAGATTCCTCAAGAAAACCCGTCTCCCCCACTGGGGATCAGCTGAAGGCTTTTATAGGGACAGGATTATGGATCTTAGAAGTTTATGTTAGTTCCCCCTTGAGATGGTCATGTCTCAGATGAGTTCATCTTCTACTGGTATTGTTGGGGGTTATTTGGCAACATTCTTGGGGATTATCTGGTGACATCTTGGTTTTTCTTATCACAAGATGGGTGCTTTGTTCGGTTTTTCACCACTAGATCATTATCATTTGTTTTCCACCCTCCAAGGAGGAACATCAGTTAACCTTAAACCTTTTGTAGAGACTGGAACCGGAGGGAAAAGCAAGGTCATGAGACAATGTGGCGGTTAGCAATGGGGAGCAAATAATAGTGAGCCGGCCTATGCAGCCTCTTCCAATAACCTAAAGTTAGGGTTCAAACTCACCCAGTGGTACCACAGAAGAAAGGCCTGGCAATGTGCTTCTGTTAAGATTACAGCCAAGAAAACCCTATGAAGCAGTTCTACTCGATAACATAGGGGTTGTCTACACTGATAGTGGGGACAAAAATTAAGGAAGCTGGCAGTTATTGACTAAGTCCTGCCTGTTTGGGGCCAATTTCTGTGGAGGTTGTGGCCTGGCTTCCCAGGTTGGTTGCTGCAGGTAGTGGGTCACAGTTTTATTTTTATATATATGACCTGGCCGTTGTCCACTGGGTTATTCAGTTTCAGGGTCTGAGGAGCACAGGGAGCTTTGTTTGAATCCTGGATAGATCAGAACAAAGGTAGACTCAGGTTTTCCTTGCAGTATCTCAAGGAAGGTTTTGTGTGTGAAGCAAATCAACAAAGTAAGCAAGACCTCTGAGATGAATGTTCCAGATAACTAGGAGAAGAGCTGATTTTGCCATCCCCCTCAAGTATTTTAGAATTATTCATTTACATTCAAGCAGTCAATAAACCAATTTTTAGATCCTTCTCATCTATTCCAGAGACGTAAGGACTTTTGAATGAGTACATGAACGAATGAGCTTGGTAAGCCAGGTTTGACGTACTGCTTGTATTCAAAATGACAAAGCTTTGCAGCAGATTCTCAGATCTGACTTTTCACTAACTCAGCCACATCGTCCCACAATCAGTCCTCACTAATGAGACCTCACTGGCATCACAGGAGTGAGAGAGCCCTGGAGCAGAGCCTGTTCTGATTTCCCTGTCTCTGTGCTCGGAATCCAAGGCAGAAGTTCGTTAAGCAAATTAACAGAAGAGACGCAGTTTCAAAAGAAATATTTAGCCTATCAAAGAAGGTAGGCGGGATTTTTTAATACGTTGTTAAAGTCATCCATTCACTTAAACTCTACATTTGCTAATTAGAAGTCATTCTTTTGAACTCATAAAGTCAGTCCCACTGGACTTATATTTGAATATTTGCTAGATCACTTGAAATTACTGAATGTCCCTTCGTATAATAAAATAATTAAAATGGAATATACCAGATTTCTCACTAACATGAGGGAGCAAAGTGAAGAATTTAAATGCTGTTCCATTTAAATGCCAGCATTACTGTTTTCTGGAAAGTACGTAGAAACATTAAGCAATGTTTCGAAAACAGAACCAACTGCAAAATTTTGATCAACTTTCTTAACCTCTTTGAGCCTCAGTCTTTTTGCGTATAAAATGGGACTAATAATACTGATGTGTTAAGGATCATTGAGCCCTGGTGGCACAGTGGTTAGGAGCTATGGCTGCTACTATGTCCTACAGGGTGGACTATGAGTTGGAATTGACTAGATTGCAATGGGTTTGGTTTTTTGGCTTAAGAGTCATTAACATAGCAAATACATAGCACCATGCATTATTTTAGGTGCTTTACCAAAAAAACAAATCAAACCCCATTGCCATCGAGTCAATTCCAACTCATGCTGAACCCATGTGTTACAGAGAACTGCCCCATAGGGTTTTCTTGGCTATAATCTTTACAGAAGCAGATAACCAGGGCTTTCTTTCGTGGCACTACTGCGTGGATTAGAACCACCAACCTTTAGGTCAGTAGTTCAGTTATTAACCACTTGTGCCACCTAGGTATTTTACACGTGTCTGTTAACTCATTGACTCCTAACAACTCTATGGGGTAAGTGTTACCCTTCGGCAAAGACAGGTTAAGGGATTTGCCCAGATCACATCACTCATAAAGCAGATGCACAGCTCTCCAGAATCTGGCTCCAGTGTTGGTGGGCGTAACCATTCCCCTGTACTGCCTCTCACTTTAACCATTTACAAAAGCCTAGAACCTGTCTAAGCATATAATGATCCAACATTGGATGATTATTTTGTTTTCCATTTCTGTATAGTCAGACAATTGAACTTGAATTTGTACAGTTTGACAATATTGTTGAGGATGGGGGAGACTGCCAAGACTCGATGTGACAAGGTACGCCGGTGGTGCAGTCGGTAAGTGCTGTGCTGCTAACTGGAAGGTCAGCAGTTAGAACCCACGAGCTACTTTGCAAGAGAAGGATGTGGCAGGCTACTTCCATGATTTGCAGCCTTGGAAACCCTATGGGGCAGTTCTACTCTGTCCGATACGGTTGCTGTGAGTTCAAAATCGACTTGAGGGCAACAGATTTGGTTCGGGTTTTTTAGTGGGAATAACTGGAGTTCCTTGGTGGTGCAAATGGTTAAGTGCTTGACTACTAACTGAAAGGTTGGCTGTTCAAACCCACCCAGAGGCACCTCAGAAGAAAGGCCTGGTGATCTGCTGTGGAAAGGTCACAGCCACTGAAAATCCTATTGAGCACCATTCTACTCTGTACACGTGAGGTCGCCCTAATTTAGAATGGATGCCAACTGGTGGTGATGGCAGTAGTAGTAACAGGAATCCTACATTTGTAGGCACACTTCGCAATTCTGACGTACCCACGTCCTCCCCACCCCTGCTCCTTTGTAAAGCCTGACATCCTTGGTAGAGACCCTGTAGCCCTCTTGGCCCACCTCACTGATAACTTTTCCTTTGCCTTCCCAAGTCACCAGAATCTTCCCCAGCAACACATTCCCTCCCATAAATTGCATCTCTACAGCAATAACTCATTCCCCTGATTCACTTTGGGGATGTTCCCTGGGGCCTTGGAACCTCCTCAATAGGTTTTTCCCCTGGACAGACCCTGTACTTGGTCAAGCAGGCTCCATCATGGCCTGTGGGGCCCGGAGTTTAAATTATAGGTACACCAAGAGAAAACCAGTTTCTTTCTGCGATAAGGTCTGTGAGGAAAAGTCAGGCAGGCAAATAACTGTGAGGGAGGAATGGTGTTGTCACAAACAGCACATTACCTGGTCAAAAGGAGCCCAGGTTTCCATAAGTTGAGCTTTTCCTTTGTCCTGTTAAAACAAGGTCACACAAGCCAACCTCCAAAAGAGCTGGGTGGGGGGAAAAACCCAAGCAAGGATGCAAATGGAGTTCCCCCAACAGCCTGATCCTGTGGGGAACTCTAGGGTGCAAATTACCATGCATTGGCTTCAGGCCCCTGGTGGCACATGAACAATGGGCTCTTCATGTTGGGGCAGAGTGGCTTTAATAGCCCAAGAGGCTTAATGGTTAAGCTCTCAGCCACTAACCAAAAGGTTGGCAGTTTGAACCCACCTAACGGCTGAAAGAGCTGGTGGTGACCTGGTGGTGATCTGCTGCCATAAAGATTGTTTCTGTAAGCTGTCGAGTCGATTCCGACTCACAGTGACCTTATAAGACAGAGTAGAACTGCCCCATAGGGTTTTCTGGGCTGTAATCTTAGAGGGAGCAGATTGTCAGGACTTTCTCTCACGGAGCTGCTGGGTGGATTCGAACCACCAACCTTTTGGCTAGCAGCCGAGCACTTAACCATTGTGCCACCAGGGCTGGAAAACCCTATGGGACAGTTCTACTCTGTCACATGGGGTCGATATGAGTCAAAATCTACTTGAAAGCACCTAACAACAAAAGTCTTCCAAACGAGGTTGTGGGAGCCAATAGGAATGAAGTATACAGAAGGGGGGGTGGGCACACAGAACCAATAAAGGGGATCTCAGGGGACCCTGGGGGAGCATTGACAGCTTCCTCCATAGCACCCCATGCTACCTCTAATGTAACGCGTGTCACCTTACATTTTAAAAAATGTTTATTGTGATAAAATATATATATATATAATATTAAATTTTCCATTTTAACCATTTTTTAGTGTACAGTGCGGTAGCACTAATTGTATTCACTATGCCGTGCAACCATCACCACTATTTATTCCCAACACTTTTCGTCATTCAACAGAAACTCTGTGCCCGTTAAGCAATAACTCCTCATTCCCTGGTCATCGCTAATATACCTATTTATCTGTTTTAGATATCTCATGTAAATGGGATCATATCATACACCATGTGGTCTTTTACGTCTGACTTCTTTCATTCCCCATAATGTTTTCAAGGTTCATCAGTGTTGTAGATACATCAGCTCTTTATTCCTTTTTATGGCTGAATAGTACTCCATTGTATGTATGTATCACATTTTGTTTATCCAGTCATCTGTTGATGGACATTTGGGTCGTTTTCCACTTCTTGGCAGATTGTGCATAGTGCTGCGATTACTAGACTTTAATTTTCTGTTTTCTTGGCTTCTCCCTAACTAGACTGTAGGCTCTTGAGGGGGGTGGGGGTGGGCGGGAGGTTGTAAAAGCTTTTAAAACCCAAGCATGCCTAACAAAAGTAGATGCTCTGTAAGTATTTGTTGGTGAGAGAACAAGTTGGACAAGATGACAGACCCATAGAGTGCTGACATGTAGTTTGTCTTGAAGAAGCTTTCAAGATGAGAGAAGCAGAGCCAAAGATCCCTATAAAGTTAGCATTTTAAAAATGAAACCATTAGGGGCCATTTCTGTTCATGATTATTGCTTCAACAATGAGACTTCAAAGACTCACTTTGAGTCCGGGAGATTCCTGCCATACTGTCATGGGTTACCGTCTTCAAAGCTTAGAGATTTGAACTTGGAACTCTCTGGAAGCCCACTGACCTCCTGTGAGCCACTTGTCTCTCAGCTTCAGTTTCATGAATAAAATGAGACTTTGGACCAGATCAGCATTTCCTAGTATTTTTGACTAGGAGGACTGTCTGTGGATGGAAACATAGACTCGCCTCTATACGTAGCTGACTTTGGTATTCATTGTCTGAGAGGCCACATAATGACCAAAAGCTCCTAAGAGATTCAGTAATTCCTTTAAATAAATTTGCATTTTATGAATTGGAACAATTACAATAATTTTCCAGTTAGTAGCAGACAGGCATGCAAGACATATTATTTACTTAGGCTACCAAAAATTATTGATGCATTTGAGAATGATAACAGAGCAAGTGGCCTCTCAGCCTCCTTCCCGCCCTGAGGTGATCTTCTATAACCATGTCCTAGGGAAGCGCCACCTTGCCCGATAAATTTAACAACTAACAAATGACTTTACACTTGGGTTTCTCTCTTTGAATCATTGCAAAGGAGGGAGTCCTGGCTTGAGTTTGGCTCAGGGATACCTAAGGAATTGGACCAGACCATGGTGTTAAATTACCTGAAGGGCTTTCGACTGAGGAAGAAAGAGGGTACAGATCTTGTGAATGAAATCTTGAGGGGAAAGAAGAAATGCAAAGGAGAGTGTACAGTTGGCCTCTGTTGTTGCGCCCAGCCTGGCGCTAGGAAACTCTCGCCAAGTCCAGGGGAGGAAAGGGATGCCGGCTGCAGCTGAGTGAATGCTTCTGTGATGGTACATTGAGAAAGGGAGGTTTTCTCCCCACCTCTTCCTGGAATGCAGAGTGGTTCGGTTTTCTACAGCTGCATAAAAAGCCACCCTACTGCCTTAAAAAACCCACCATTTTATTATCTCTCATGGTTCTGTGGAGATGTCAGTGGTTCAATGGTAGAATTCTCGCTTTGCATGTGGAGACCCAGGTTCCATTCCCGGCCAGTGCAATTCATGGGCAGCCACCACCCATCTTCACTGGAGGCTTGGGTGTTGCTGTGATGTTGAACAGGTTTTAGCGGAGCTTTCAGACTAAGATGGACGAGGAAGAAAGGCCTGACGATCTACTTCCGAATGAAAGTTTTCAGAGCCAGTGAAAACCCTCTGGAGCATAATGGTTCAATCTGCAGCTGCCCATAGGGCTGGTGCAGGCCCACAGCATTTCATTCTGTTGTATATGGGGTCACCATGAGGCGGGGGCCGGCTCCACGGTGGATAACAATGCCAACATGATTCTGTGAGTTGACTGGGTTCGGTGGGCCGTTCTTCCGCTGCTCTTGCGTGGGGTCTCGTTTGTATTTGTGGGCAGATGACAGCTGGGGCTGGAGAGATTTAGAGGCTCAACTAGGAGACCGGGACAGCTGGCTTGCTCTGTCTCTGTCTCTGTCCACGTAATTTCAGGGCCTGTCTACGTGGTCTCCCCATGTGGCTTTTTCATGTGGTCTCCCAGAAGCTAGGCAGATCTCTTACATGCTGGTTCAAGTGTGACTGGAAGACCCAGAACTGGCACAGCATCACCTCCTCCATCCTCCGTCAGTTAAAGCGAGTTACAGGCCAGCCCACATTCAGTGTGGGAGGGCCGCGCAGGTGTGGGCACTGAGCTGTGGCTCATCGGGGCCGCCTTTGGAGACGAGCCATCACACTGCCCCCCTGGCATTACACGGTGCCCCAGCCTGGCGGCCCTGGGAGAATGCATCCTCGGCATGTTCCTGAGCGTGCCCCAACCAGGCAACCGTGACACCGGTAAGGGCACACATCAGTGAGGGACCGGTGCGTGATAATGAAGCTTGCGTGACAGTGGTTTGTGAGTCACGGGAGACCTCACCTCGGAATCCCAGAGGATTCTCAGAGCGAGTCAGTGTTGCCAGGATCCTGCGTGAAGCAAGTAAGAGTAAGAGCCCGTCCCCCAAAAATGATTTTTAAATGTTATTGTGATACAATTGCATCCATGTGCTTATGCCAATACTGAAGGACGGGATGGCAAGAGAGGAAAGGGATGTAGCACACTCTGAGTGTTTAGGATAGGCCGGGAATCATGGAAGCCTTCCATCTGCATCTCGTTTGATCTTGACCCTGACCCTACCCTATTGTTATATCTGTTTAAAAATGCAGAAACCAAGGCTTACTGGGGTGAATTAACTTCCAGAAGACCACATAGCTAGCAAATGTCAGAGCTGGGAGTGAAAATCAGGCTGTTCTGAGTCTAACGCTGTGTGTGTGTGTGTGTGTGTGTGTGTGTGTGTGTGTGTGTGCGTGTGTTTTCTCCACCCCTCCAAACTACCCCTCCTGCATCCACATGAATTGACAACTCGGTCTGAATCTGTACCCTGTATAAAACCTCCTAATAGGCCTGAAACCTGAATATTTAATGTTGTCAGTATAGTTTATCTTCCTTTTAATTGAGGCCTTTACCAAAATGACATTTTTCCCTCTCCGCCACGTATCATCTGCAGCTCCCTAATGATGTGTTTATTCAACACGGGGGGCATGGAGGCTGCGTGTTCTGACAGTCTCCCCAAGTGGGGGTCCTCTGGGTCCCTCCAGTGAGGGGAAGCAGAGCTGTACTGGCTGACAGCTGAGAGCAGAGGGTGCCCAGGAGGATGGCCCCATGTTGTGCCAAGCCCGGTGACACGAGGGCAGAGCAGGGATCCAGAAAGGGTGTTGTGACAAGTGCAAGCACCAACTCGCCTTTCACGTCAGCTGTGTTTTCCAGACATGCAGCATGCACGCTTAGTCCAATAAATGTCAGTGCAGGTGGTTACTGCCAAAACAGATAAAAGGTGCGTTGAAGATCTGCTTCTTTCTCTGCAAAGAAGAAACCAAAGCGGAAGGGGCTGTGTTTTATTTAAGCCAATGCGAGTGGGGCGGAGGTGTTGACATTTGCTATTTGTTAATAGAAACTCAAGGTCACTGGGTGACGCAAATGGTTTGCACTTGACTACTACCCTAAAGGTTGGCAGTTTGACCCCACCCAGTGGTACCACAGAAGAAAGGCCTGGTGTTCTGCTTCTGTAAAGATTACAGCCAAGAAAACCTATGGAGCGATTCTACTTTGTAACACAAGGGGTAGCCATGAGTCAGAATCAACTCAACGACAATGTTTTGTTGCTTTATATATTTAAATCTAAACTCAGTTAGTCAACTGCCTATTCAGCATTTCATTGGGTGCCTGATATGCGTCTCAAATCTGTCATGTTCAAAAACAAATTCTTGAACTCTCTTCTCCTAACTGCTCCTTTGGTGTTTCTCAGCCCAGTAATTGGGAGCTGCATTCTGCCAGGTACATAGGCCAACATCCTGGGTTTTTGATTCCTCCCCTTTTCTTAGACTCCACATCCAATCTTCGTTCTCAGCTTCCAAAATTTGCACAGAATCTGACCACTGCTCCCACTCATTGCTCCATCATCACCCAGGTCTAAGTCACCTGCAGCTCTTGCAGGTCTTCTTCTGCCACCCTTGCTCCCCACTCATTTGTATCCTACTAACTATTCTTTACTCAGCAGACCAAGCACCCTTTCCGTATGTGAATCTGACCATGTCATTGCCTTGCCCAGACACTTCTAGTGTCTTCCCATCTCCTTTAGAAGGAAATCAGAAATCCTTACCACAGCCAATGACATCGTACATGATCTCGCTTTCCTCTAGCTGTTGAACCTCATGTCTTCCCTTTTGATTTTTGTTCTTTTCAACTGAGGTATAATTTACGTAGCAAAAACTGGACAATGAATAAGGAAGACCGAAGAAGAATTGGTGCCTTTGAATTACCGTGTTGGAGAAGAATATTAAATATACCATGGATTGCCAAAAGAACAAAAAAATCTGTACAGCCAGAATGCTCCTTAGAAGCGAGGGTGGCAAGACTTCATCTCATGTACTTTGGACATGTTATCAGGAGGGACCAGTCCCTGGAGAAGGACATCATGCTTGGTAAAGTAGAGGATCAGTGAAAAAGAGGAAGACCCTCAATGAGATGGACTGACACGGTGGCTGCAACAATGGGCTCAAGCATAACGATTGTGAGGATGGTGCAAGGTTGGGCAGTGTTTTGTTCTGTCGTACATGGGGTCGCTATGAGTCAGAACCGACTCTACAGCACCTAACAACATAACAACATAATTTATGTACAGTAAAATACGTCGATCATGAATTTACAGCTCGATAAAGTTCCACCTGTGTTTACATCAAGGTAACTATCACCCAGATCAAGGTACAGAGTATTTCCATCACCTAGGAAGCCCCCTATGCTCCTTTCCAATTAATACCCGTCTCCACCCAGGATAGCTATTAGTCTGACTTCTATCCCTTTTATGCCAGTTCATTCTGCCTGTTCTTAAACTTTGTTTAAATGGAATCATAGAGCATAGACTCTTTTGCACCTGGATTCTTCCATTCAGTGTGTTTTTATGATCCGTCCATGTTGTTGAATCGATACATTCTTTTATTGCTGTGAGTTATTCTATTGTATGAATATACTACAATTTATTTATATATTCAATGCTGAAGGATATTTGTGTGTGTGTGTGTTTTCAGTTCGGGGCTGTATGCATCTTTCCCCTTCATTTTTCTTGGGTGTATACCTAGGAATGGAATTTCTGATTCATAGGATAGGCATATGTTTACCTTCATTAGAATTGCAAGCAGTTTTCCAATGAGGTTTTACACTCCAATCAGCAGAGGAAACAAAGCCCAAGAGATGGAGTCAGGCAAGTGGGAGAGGCTGTGTGGCCAATTCCTTACTCTTCTGTGCATGCGGGTCTTATACTTCACCATGGGACCAACATTGTCTTCTGTTGGGAAATAGCTGAGCTGAACGATGCCCTTTACCATGCGATAAGGAGTAGAGGAATAACAATGAACGTGTGCTGTATTTTCGTTATTTGCCAGGGCAATGCACTAGTGTTTTATATTCATTATTAAAGTGGATAGTATTTGTCCTATTTAACAGTTGAGCAAAGAGAGACTCAGAGACAAACTATTTGGACCAAGGTCTCACATCTGGCTTGTCTTGATTTTGTCTGACTCTAAAACACACGCCTTTTCTGTTGCGTGCAAAGTGATAGACGAGGTCCCAAGCATGTGCATTGCTTTGTGAACTCCCGTCCTCTTTACTTGGATTAAAGCTGAAGTCACAGACATCATTTTGTTGTTGGTTCATTGTTGGTTTACTGAAGCCCCTTGACCCCCAAGTTATCCCAGACTAGGTCAAACTGGACAATCAGATCTCTTCACAAATGCCACAACCTGACTTCTGTCCATTCATTCATGGTTCTTCATTTTTCCATTCAATAGGCTACTCTTGAGTAGTCACATTATGCCCCTTTCCTCAAGTACTAAGACTGAACCTTTATGTAGTAAATCAGGCCATGTGTTCATGAATCTCTGAGTCAAATGCATGCCATTGGGCAAGCCACATAAAGCTTTGAGTTGAAGTTTCTTCATTTGCCAAATACGGATAATACGCACTGCACCTCTCACAGAGAAGTGTTCTGTGGATAAAATGATACAGTGAGTATTAAAGCATTTTGGAAACTGGGGAGACACATAAAAATCAATTGTTATTTTGCAACCATGACTGACATCAAAGAAGACTCAAAGCCTCCTGTCTTCTTAATTCTACTGCTCCTGGAAATCCCACTGATTTTTTGAGATTCTTTAAATAGAGATGCGAACCAGGCTGGGCAAATGTTCTATTTCCGACGCTCTGCCTTAGCCTAAATTGGATGCAGAGCATCCCTTTTGGCTAGTGCAGCAGAGCTGCTTTGAAGGGGGAGTTTGAAGGTTGGGCTAAGAAGGGCAGTAGTCCTGAAGCTCCCCCAACCCACCCAAGCCCTGAGCTCTTTGGGGAACCATCCTCTTGCCTCACTCCCAACTCAAGGCAACACTCAATGCTTTATTGAAGACCTAAACCACACCCAGCTCCAGAAGCATTCCTTGAAGGCTTGATGCCCCACTGTGGTTTATACATGTACGAGGACACTGCATCCAAGCTGGCACCACTTACATTGCTGACATCCTGGATCTGTGTATTTATTATGGCAGTTATCTAACAGATGGCAGTAAAATGTCTTGTTCTAACAAAATCAGTATATTATGACAAGTTCCTGACAGATGTGAAGTAAGCATCTTGAGAAAGTGGCACTTTCTTCTAGTCCACGGGAAGGAGCTGGGTGCAGCAGCCCTGCAGGGTGGGAGTGAGGGGCTGTGTAACTGGCTGACCAAGGCACCCTGCAGGGCAGACCTTAATCCAATCTCCCCTAAGCCTCCTGGGTCTTGGCTCCCTGGCAATCCCCTGCACGCCCAGTCCCCGAGCTCTTTCTTGTCTGTCTTCACTGTGCCTTCCTCCACACACGCTTGCCCTGTAAAAGGTCTTGTAGTGTCCTTCATACTTCAGTTCCTTCTTCAGTTTGCAAACTTCCCACCCACTTGAGGGTCTGATCTCCACTCTGGTCCGAAACACTGCATAGATATCCCAGACTGGGCCGTTCCCATCACTTTCAATGGAATCTCATTGGTTGACTGCACCCACCACCGGGGCTGCCCAGTGACCAACAAGGGCTCTGTTCTGGTTGACACCTGAGCAGGCCTGGCATTGCACCACTGCCTGACAAGGGTTGGCCTCCAGTTCTTCCGCTGGTGACTCCCAGGCCTCAATGGTTAGTGTCCACGGGCTGCTGGTGGCAAGCCTGAACCTCCCTGTTCTTGCTTATCCCTCTTACCATCTGATAGCCGCCAGCTGAGCTCTCCCTTAGAGTCCAGATGCTTCTGTGAGGCTGGAAAAAAGGGGGAAACTGAGCCTCAGCATTGTGTTCACTGTGCATACTCAGTGTTCTCTCACCATTCCTCAACTCCCACCTCCCACCTCCTTGGGGGTAGCCTTGAGTCTCCACGCTTCCCTTAGCCCTTCTCTCTGCAGGGGCATGCCAGGGAGGGGGGTGGCTAACACAGTCTTCTGCTCACGAGGACATTTACATCAGATCTGATCTTAAGTGCCCCCTACCTCTGCATCACATGGGGAGTGGAACAGGATTTTGCTGCCCACCCTGAACTTGTTGGGGTTGAAGACAAGGTGTCTACTACAAGGCATCTTCTCACACTTCCATGTCATTCAGACACCTGGTGGGTCAGGGAGAGTGACCCCATCTCCTGGGTTCTCCCAGATCCTTCCACTCTTTCCACCTAGGGCTGAGAAAGGCGTGTATGTGAAATGCTCTTTCCATAAATGGTAGTTCCTCCTGAAATGGTAGAAACTGAGCTTCTCACGAAGTCTCTGGGGTAACTTAAGGCCTGGGTCACATTATCATTCCTTTTGATTATTAGTTTTAATCAGCTTACTCCCTAGGATAATAAGATGATAATATAATAATCACCACAAGAGTAGCTACCATTTATTAAGCATCTTTGCGAAGCTAAGCATGTTATATCATTACCCTGTTTAATTCTCACAACATTCCTGCGAGGAAGGAAGAATTATCTACATTCTAGAAATGCAACAGCCATGACTCAGTTCAGGAGAGTCTCACAACCTGTCAACTCAGAGGACCAACTGCAAGCTAGATTCTTCCCAGGGCGGAGATCCAGCATCACAACCTTGAGCAGGGGATAACTCTTCTTCCTTATTGCGGGTCGAAAGCAGCACCTCAAGATCCATAAAAGGGCCTCTGGATTGGAGAGAATGAGCAACATTAGGAGCCCCAGGAATCTGGGCAGGGAACCTGTTATGGACTGAATTGCATCTCCCTGAAAGATCTATTGAAATCCTGACCCTTGGTATCTGTAATGTGACCTTGTTTGGACATAGGTGTTTGAAGATGTTATCATTAAATTAACATGAGGTCATACTGGAGTAGGGTAGGTCCTAATTAAATATGACTGGTGTCCTATAATGAAAAGAGGAGAAGAGACACAGACACAGGGGGAAGACAGCCATGTGAAGACCTAGGCAGAGACCAAGTGGTGCATCCACAAGCCAAGGAATGCCAAAGATTGTCAGAAACCAGCAGAAGCTAGGAAGAGGCAAGTGAGGATCTTCCCCTATAGCCTTCAGAGGGAGTGTGGCCTGATGACACATTGATTTTGGATTTCTAGCCTCCAAAACTGTGAGACAATAACTTTCTGTTGTTTTAAGCCATTCTATTTGTGGTCCTTTGTTAGGGAAGCCCTAGGAAACAAAGACAGCACTCCAGCTCCAGCCTTGGCAAGGCCCTTGGGTCTTCTAGACAGAAGACCTCTTCCCAGGGCCGAGAGCCAGCATCACAGCCTGCTCCCATTGCTCCCACTTCAATTTGGACTTTTAATAGTCCTGGGGAGTGGGGAAGCTGCCCGGAGAGGCCCAGACAGGCTCCTCCATGCCAGAAATGTTATCAGCAACTCCACACTTGTCAGCCACCGTGTGCTAAAAGCCTTCACCATTCCAGCATGGCCTCCCTTCACAGCAGGCCTCTGGTCTGTTTGCCTTTGCTCCCTACGTACATTTTCAGTGGGAAGAAAAGTGTATTTTTTTCCCCTGCGTAATATCTATTTTACAACCATTTGGTACAAAGGCTGAGAGCTGTCAGAGCAGTAAGGCATTGCATCAAATTAACATATTTTCCTGAAATGGTAATTACACCCTTTTTGTGTGCCTCTGAATACACACTTTCTGAAGTGTGAATGAGGCACTGACATCAAAGTCTCACTTTAAATCATCATTAGTGCATCTGTCCAAATGATTCAAGGGAAATGGCTGGCACAGGTTTTTACGTTCAGAGGAATTTAAAGGAGCTTCTTTAAAGGGTTCAGATTAGAAATGTTGGCAAGCCCGACATCCTTAATAAGTGTTCATTTCTTCATACCCGAGAACAATTTCCAGCCCATCATTGCTATTAAACACAATTTAACACACTGTCATTGAGCACCTTGTGAAGTACCTTGTTAGGTACTGGAGAGCCAGAGCAAGACATTGTTCCTGCCCTCAGAGTCCTAGAAGTCAAGACAGACACATAGCTTAAGAGAAGGATCAATGGAAATAACATTTGAACGCAACCAACAGCTAGCAACCAGTTGCCATCCAGTTGATTCCGACTCGTGGTGACCCCGTATGTTTCAGAATAGAACTGTGCTACATAGGATTTTCATGGCTCTGACCTTTCAGAAGCAGATCACCATGTCTTTCTTTTGAGGTGACTCTAAGGAAGTTTGAACCACCAACCTTTTAGTTAGTAGCCCAGGGACTTCTTTGAACACAGAAGGTATAGAATAATTCTAAGTGTGTGTGTTGGGTGAATGGGGTACAGTCTTGGCCAGCTGGACCATGAAAGGTGGCAAAGATGGAGAGCTGATGAAAATAAAAATATTCCAAGCTTAAAATCAAAAAAACCAAACCCATTGCCGTTGAGTCGGTTCTGACTCATAGCAACCCTGTAGGACAGAGTAGAACTGCCCCATAGAGTTTCCAGTGAGCAGCTGGTAGATTCAAACTGCTGACCTTTTGGTTATCAGCCAAGCTCTTTAACTACCGTGCCACCAGGACTCCACATTCCAAGCTTAAAACAACAACAAAAAAAATCAAACCTGTTGCTGTCGAGTCAATTGGGACTCACAGCAACAATATAGGACAAAGTAGAACTGCCCCATAGAGTTTCCAAGGAGCACCTAGTGGATTCAAACTGCCAACCTTTTGATTAGCAGCCGTAGCTGTTAACCACTACGCCACCAGGGTTTCCATTCCAAGCTTAGGGGGAGGTAATTAAAGTGTGAGTTTGGGAATAGCAAGAAACCCAGATCTCAGAGTATAGCATGCATCATAGTGAGGGATCAGGTGGCTAGGGGAGATGTCCTTTCTATTGTAGGCCCTTTAAAAGGGGCATATCACTTGCAGTGTGGCTAAACACATGGGTAGAGGCTGAGAGGTAGTCAAGGGTCATCATAGGGGGCATCATAGGCTGTTGAAAATTCGAGTCTTTATTCTAAAGAACCTGAGAAGCCGAGAAGTGAGTTGAAGGAGTGGAGGGACATGATCAGATTTGTTTGTGAAAGATCATACTGACTACTGCTTGGATAATGGATTGGAAACAGGGGAATGCAGGACAAACCAGTTAGAAAGCTGTTACCATGGCCTAAATAAGCTATCCAGGCCTGGACTGGGACAGTGGTACTGGGAATGAAGACAAGTGGATGGCTTTGACAGGTGTTTAGAAAGAGGACTGGGCAGCAGTTAGTGATCAATTGATAGATTGCATGTGGCAAAGGAGAAAGAAGTGTTCACCATGATTCTTGAGTTTTTGGCTTAAGCAATGGAGCAGATGGTGGTGCTGTTAAAGGAGACAGGGAAGTGTGATGGAGGACCAAGGACTGGAGGGAGGTCAATGAGTTCAATTAGTGCATGTTGAGCTCTAGGCCCTCCAAGACATTTTGTTTCTGTATCTGGAGGATGTGTCTGTAATTTTAACAACCGGTTTGGCTCTTCTTCTGTCATTGACTCATAAGAACACAATCTTGTTTTGGACATGGCTTTCTTTTTTTTTTTTTTTTTTTATTGTACTTTAGATGAAGGTTGACAGAACAAATTAGCTTCTTGTTAAACAGTTAGTACACATATTGTTTTATGACATTGGTTACCATCCCCACAACATGTCAACACTCTCCTTTCTCAACCTTGGGTTCCCTATTACCAGCTTTCCTGTCCCCTCCTGCCTTCTAGTCCTTGCCTCCAGACTGGTGTGCCCCTTTAGTCTCCTTTTGTTTTATGGGCTTGTCTAATCTTTGGCTGAAGGGTAAAACTCAGGAGTGACTTCATTACTGAGCTAAAAGGGTGTTCAGGAGTCATACTCTCAGGATTTCTCCAGTCTATGTCAGGCCAGTAAGTCTGGATCTTTTTTTGTGTGTTAAAATTTTCTTCTACATTTTTCTCCAGCTCTGTCCAGGACCCTCTGTTGTGATCTCTGTCAGAGCAGTCAGCCATGGTAGCCGGACACCATCTAGATGTGCTGGACTCAGTCTGGTGGAGGCTGAGGTAGTTGTGGTCCATTAGTCCTTTGGACTAATCTTTCCCTTATGTCTTTAGTTTTCTTCATTCTCCCTTGCTCCTGAAGGAGTGAGACCAATGGAGTATCTTAGATGGCCACTTGCAGGCTTTTAAGACCCCAGATGCTACTCACCAAAGTAGAATGTAGAACATTTTCTTTATGAACTATGTTATGCCAATTGAGCTAGATGTTCTCTGAGACCACAGTCCCCACAGCCCTCAGCCCAGTAATTCAATCCCTCAGGGAGTTTGGATGTGTCTATGGAGCTTCCACGATCTTGTAGACATGGCTGTTTTGATTGCAAGAAAGCAAATATCCACTTAGCTAGTTCTAGCAAGTGGTGGAAGAGATGTTGTTGTAAGGATATCCAGTGACATCCCACAGAAATCCAAGAACAGTGACTCAGATGTGAATAGGACTCATGTAAACCACAATGAGAAAACTGTTGGGAATCAAGGCCACTCTTTTCTTCTTGCACCTGGCCTAAGGATTTTCCACAGTTATAATGCTCCAGCAAAAATTTAGTGAGTGGTCTATCAATGAAATTTGGGGGGATTTCATGGCTTAGCTGTAATCCAGGTCTCCTGGAGTTGCCCCACCCAGCTCTGGTCATATTCTTTGTGTTTCTCTCAATGGCCAAGACATCATAACCGTGCCCATGACCATGCAGGTCATTTGCCTGCATAACTCCAGGGCCATGTTCCATGGGAACTGAGTCTCTGCAAATCAAGATCTTATCTTCATTCTTATTTCTTATTTATTCTGCAAGGATTAAAAAGTCAGAAAATTGCCAATAGTAATATAAGAAATACCGATGAAACAACATTTTGTTGTTTAGCTTTACATTAAAAAATATATGTGTGAAAGAAACAGAATAGTACAGATAAAATTAAAATCATCCTTGTTCCTTTCTCTACTCTCATTCTCCTCCCTTTATGCCTAAAGGCAATCAGGATCCATGAATTTGGTTGATGTCCTTCCTTTTCATGGTTTTTAAACTTGCAGTGCACGTATATATGTCCATAAACATAGTGTAGTATTGTTTGGTGTATTTTTTATTTCACATAAATAGCATCATTCAGTATGTAATGTTTTGCAATTTTCTTTTTTTACTCAGCATTGTTTTTGATATTTATTTTTTGTGCATTCACATAGATCTAATTTGTTTAATTGCTGTGTAATATTCCATTTCAGGGATATACCACCGTTTATTTATCCATTCCTCTTCGGAAGGACATTTGTGTTGCTTCCAATCTTTTGCCATTACAGGTAATGCTGCACTGAATATCCTTTTATGTGCCCTCGTGTATTTTTACATAAGTTTCTCTAGGGTGAATTGAATATAAACCAAACCATGGAGTCGATATGTGACAAAGTAGAACTGCCCCATAGGGTTTTTTTGGCCATAGTCTTAATGGAAGCAGATCATCAGGACTTTTTTCCACAGTGCCACTGGGTGGGTTCGATCTGCAAAACTCTTGTGCCATGCAGGAAACTTCAAATTGAATATATCAAGTGTATATGTAGGGGTAAAATTATTGTGAATTGGTGGTTTAGTGAGGGTATTCATTCTAAATTTTATTAGGTATTGCTAAATATCCTCTGGTGGGGAGTAGGGATGAAGGAGTCAACGTAAGAATTTCCTTCAAACAACATGTCACCCACCCAGAAATGTTTATACACTTTCATACCAGCCACTTCTCCCTGCCAAGACGTCATGGACCCCTAGTGAGAACCACTGCTTTAGTGAGACTCAGTCTTCAAGGGGATATGTCACATGCTCAGGCATATTGAAGGAGAAAAGGGATTGAAAATAATCAACATTAAGGTCATAAAAAACAATTCGCTTTGATGTCTTTAATTACAAAATCTTTCAAAGCCTTGTTATCAGCAGAAACATTGTTCAGACCCCCGGGAACTACAGGGGACAAATTATTAACTGCTTTGGTACTATGATTCCCTGGATCAGCCTTGGGTTTGGATGATCCTCAGGCTGGACTGATCTGCTAAGATGCATCAGCACCAGGTGGTGAATAATCAAATAATTCTTGAGAGAGTGTAGCCTATGCAGTGGGGCTAAGCTTGGGCTGAATAGCAAGAGAGGACAGAAAAGGGAGTATGGGATGAAGCCATAGCTGGGGGAATGGAAGGGTCAGAACTGCATGCTATAGCAGGCAGCCTTCCAAGATGGCTCCCCAATGATAGTCTGGTATTCACACTCTTGTGTAATCCCCTCCCCTCTTGGGTGGGCTGGACCTAATGACTTCCTTCTAGCAAATACAGCAAAAGCGATGGGATGTCATTTCCAAAACTAAGTTATAAAAGACTGAATTCCGTCTTGCTCACTCTGTCTTGCCCTCTCACTTGTTCTCTCTGATGAAGCCAGCTTCCATGTTCTAAGCTGCCTTATAAGAGGCCTCCATGACAAGGAACAAGACAGGCTCCAGTCATCAGCTGACAAGGAATTATATTACACAATGGGAGCACTTCAACTGAGGTTAGGCTCCACCTCCCCTGGATATAGGCCTTTCCACTCACCAAACACAATCAAGATCTCATTCAGGGAATTAGGTGGAAATGGCCTGGGAGGACAGAGCTAATGTCATATAGAAGTGTATTAGTTTCCTATTGCTGCTGTAACAAATTACCACAAACTTGTTGTTGTTGTTGTTAGTTGCCATCGAGTTGATTCTGACTTATAGCTAGCCCCTGTGCAACAGAATGAAACATTGCCAGGTCCTGCACCAGCCTCACTGTTGTTATGCTTGAGCCCACTCTTGCAGCCACTGGGTCAGTCCATCTCGCTGAGGGTCTTTCTCTTTAGTGACTTAAAACAACATACATTTTTTTCTCTTACAGTTCTGGAGGTCAGAAGTCCAAAATGAGTCTTATGGGACTAAAATCAAGGTGTTGGCAGGGCTAGTTCCTACGGGAGGCTCCAAAGGAAGAACCCATGTCTTTGATTTTTTCAGCTTCTAGAGACTGACTACACTGCTCTACTCATGGCCCTTCCTCCTGTTATTCCTATTTTTTGTTTCTGCCATCACATCTCCTGTTACTGGCTTTGATTATCGTGCCTCTCTCTTATAAGGATGCTTGTGATTACATTGGGTCCATTTGGATAATCCAGGATAATTTCTCCATCTTAAGATCCTTAACTCCTTCACATCCACAAAGTCCCTGTTGCCATATAAGAAAACATACTCACAGGTTCTTGGGATCAGGACATGGACATCTTTGGAGGAGGGCATTATTCCATCTACCACAAGTGACATACAGTACTTCATCTTCAAATTTAAGAAATAACGATAAATTCAAGAAAATAAAAATAAGGGAAATGGGCAGTTGAAGTAGATGCTGGGAAAATTAAGGTCTGGGAGAGTTATGGGTTCAAAGCGAATGGTTCCAGGCTGATTCTATGAAGAGCCAGAAAGAGCTGGCACTCCCTGTTTATAAGGTATTGAAGGTGTTGTGCAAGAGAGAGGCAGGTGGCTTAAATATTCCATCCAGTACTGGACACCTCACCCCTGACCCAGAGTAGTTGGTCATTATTCTTTATTTTATCCTCTCAGAAAACTGGGGCACTGGGCAGGAAGTAAACAATGGAACATCAGCCATTAAAATTAAGATGTAATTGACGATACATTCAACCAGAGAACTTTTGAAGCTAGGCTCCTGCTTGGGCCAGGAGGGAAGTCAGAGGAAAAGATCATTAAGTAGGATCTTGAAGATATGGGGGAGAGAAATCCTGACCCATATAGCCAAGGAGATGGTGAGTCAGGAAAGGGGAGGGATGGTTGGTGCAGGATAAGGAGGAGGGTGCAGCATGGCTGAGTGGGGCTTTCTCTGATCCACACCCGATAGGGAACAGAGGTAGTGACCACCTACCTACACTTAGAAAGAAGTTTGGGGGCCACAAATTCAGTCAAAGAGATCTTTGCTTCAAAGCTAAAAGATAAGAGGAAAGGGGTGATAGTCTCTTGTAAAATGTGAGTGATAGAACCCAGGAGTTTGCCTTGCTGTGACCCAGGACCCTACTACAATGGGTATAAGGAGAATTAAAGAAAAAAAGAAAGAAAGAAAGGCATGAACTCATGAGGACAAAGATTAGGAGAAGAGGAAACAGAGAAACATCAAGGGAACTTTGGGTGCTAGAAAATAGATGGATAAGTAAAATTTAACTTCATATAGCAGAGAAAACCTACTGCCATTGAATTGATTCTGACACACAGGGACCTATAGGACAGAGTAGAACTGCCCCATAGAGTTTCCAAGGCTGTAATCTTTACAGAAGCAGACTGCTATATCTTTCTCCTGTGGAGTGGCTGGAAGGTTCGAACCACTCACCTTGTGGTTAGCAGCCGAGTGCTTTAACCACTGTGCCACCAGGGCTCTTTATAGCAGAGGAAGCTAAAATAAAATGCCCATAAGGTTGCTTGGTGTGGAATTGGCAAATGCTGTGTTATATGTATTTTTATAACAATAAAAAAAAGTTTGCTTGGTGGATAACTGAGATGCTAACAAATTTCCATTTTAGAACCCTGAAATACTCTGGTATTTAAGGCAAAATGTATCTTCAAAAGTGAGGGTGTGGGTGATGCTAAAATGTAAAGACTTGATTTTAGCTCTATAAAAGAAGCATTTAGATCCCCTAAGTCCCCTACTGTACCCTAGGCAACCAGGAACCCTCCACCCACAACCAAGCAGGAGAGTGGAAGTTATCTCTTTAGAAAGGTTGTACCAAAGAAACTCTGAACTCAAGAACACCATGCTTATCTTGGGCAGAGTGGGAGGTGCAGATTGTTGCACTGAAAACTGGGAAATTACGGAATGGAAAAACTTTAGTCCTTGTAACAGGATATTGGAGGGTAGTCAAGCTGACCTGCAAGAGAGAAAAGACTTACAGATACTGACAGTTGAGAGTCCTTTAACAAAATGGCTTGATGCCTGCAGGAACATCTTATTGGAAGTCTGGACAGGCCCCACCCGTTCATCTGAAGCTGCTCATCTTCTCTGCAATGCCTCATTTTCAGTTGTGAAAGGATACCAGCCACCTGAGACACTTGAGTAAAGACTCTAAACTAAAAAAAGACACGTAGAATAAAAAAACCTGGAGTAAATAGAGCCAATGCAGAAAAAAGGGAGGTGAAAGGAACTGGGGGGGGGGGGGGGTGAGGGAACTTCTAAATTACATCCTCAGAGAGATAAGAAAAAATATTGAACCCATGAAATAAGACTTAGGTGCCATAAAAAGAATCTTTAAAAATAGAAAATAAAATTTCTCTTGAAAATTAAAATTATGATAGCTAAAATACAAAGTTTAATAGAAGGCACACAAAATATATATTTGAAAAAATTTTCTAGGTAGTAGAATTAAAAGACAAAATGATGGAAAAGATAAACACATTAGAAAATTGGCCCAGAAGATTCAAAGTCTAATCGAGAAAAGGTCCTATAAATGAAGAAATTGGAATAGCCAAAATGATCCAAGAACTATTTAAATAAATTTTTCCATAATTGAAGCCTATGTTTCTAGATTTAAAGGGCTCACTTTATGTCCAGCATAATGAATAAAATGATTATGAGATTTCAGAATAATGAGGGTAAAATAATCCTAAAAATTATCAAAGAGAAAAATCAGATCACGTATAAAATATCAGAAAGGCATTAAAATTATTAACAGCAATATTAGAACCTAGAAGACAATAAGGAAATGCTTTCAAAACTCTGAGGGAAAATTATTTTCCTACATTTTTATACACAAGCAAGGTAAAGGTGTTCAAGAAATCAAAGCATTTTCGTCACATGCATCCTTTCTCCAGAAGTTACAAGAAGATGTGTTCCTCATTTTGATGAAGTACAATGGAGAAAGAGAAATACAGAGGATCCTGCAAGCAGGGACTCCAACAGGAAAGAGAGAAAGGAATTTCAATGATAACCTGCAGATCTAGACCTGCAGATCTAGATCTAGACCTGCAGATCTAGAGAGCAACCAATTCTGACTGGATCAGGAACATGGGGAGCTCCAGGAAGGATATTTCCAAGATGGGGGAGGAGGGTGAAAATCACAGATCATCTTATGTATTTGAATGTATTGAGAGAGATTTTCTATTTCTGGCAGAAAGTTTGAGGATACAGTTGTACTGAGTGGACAAATAAAAAAACTGAGACAACTTAAACTCCAGGAAAAACAAAAGCCTGTGTAGGAATGAAAATGTAAACACAATATATCACATGGAATGACTATAAATACAATTCATATCATTATAATAAAACTATGATTATAGATTTAACCAAAAGTTGTATTATAATTATGTTGGAAGTTTAGTGCATGAGGAAGAAAACATGCATGCATTGGTGTGTATGCATGTGTTCAGGGGTATAAGAGCTCTAAATACCTTTTTGAAAAATAATGCAAAGTCAATAGCTAATATCTAGAACATATGTATGCACCCTAATTAGAAATATGGAGAAATTTTCCAGAAGAAACCTCTATAATATTCAAAATTATTTGCCTCCGGGAGGCAAACTAGTTTGGAGGAAGTGGGGTGGAGAACTGCTGTTTTTCATTTTAAATTTTAAACATTGTGTTAATCTTCTGTACTATTATAACAAATTACCACAAACTGGGTAACTTGAAACAATGGAAATTTATTCTTTCACAGTTCTGGAGATCAGAAGCCTAAAATCAATGACACTGGGCCAAAATCAAGATATTGACAGGACTGAGCAGTCTTCGGAGTCTCAGGGGAGAATCCATTCCTTGCCAGTTCCATGTTCTGGTGGTTTTTGGCATTCTTTGGCTTGTGGCCATATCACTGCAAACATCGAGGCCAGCATCTTTCAGTCTCTCTCTGCTCCGTCTTCACGTGGCCTTCTCCTCTGTGTATGTAAAAATCTTCCTCTTAAAAAAAAAAAAAAAAAAAAATCTTCCTCTACCTGTCTCTTATCAGGATACATGTAATTGCATTGAGGACCCACCTGGATAATCCAGGATAATATCCTTATCTCAAAATCCTTAATTCAATCAATCTGTAAATGCTTTTTCTAAATAAGGTAACATTAGCAGGTTCTGAGGATTAGGATGTGGACACATCTTAGGGGGCCATTATTTAGCCTACCACAAACATTTTTTAAAAATCTTTTTTAGTATATTCATACGTGAATACATATATATATATATATGTATATAATTTTTAGTAAAAAATTGTACCAAATTTTTTACTGGAGTTATCAATGGGAAATTATGAGAGACATTTAATTCTACATCATGTATTTCTACAGTGTTGTTAGATAATGAACATATATTACCCTTGTGAAATGTTAATCGGTAGGAAAAAAAAAAAGACAGGAAGAAAAATTGCATGCTTTGGCTTATCTACATTTGAGGCCAACTAGTTCCAAGTCTTCCATTTCAAATACAAACACCAGGCAAGTCTCCAATTAAGTGACACCAACATGTGTGTTGTTTCCCTGGATAACATATGAGTGTTGCAAACATTCGCCTACTGAAAGCCAAGAGCTCATGGGGCTGGAGGGAGGTTTAGTGGGGTTTCAGAGCAGCAACGAATGGTTTTAAATCCAATCTAGAGAGTCATTTGCTCTCAAACTGACAGCATGTCTGGTTCTTACCTGTTGGCTTTTCTCTATTTCTCTCAAACTCAGGGAGGGGGCCATGTGGCTATACTCCAGATTAGATCAAAGTGGAAAGGGACTTTAAAGACCATTGGGTTCAACCTCAGAGCCCTGGAGGCATACTGGTTAAGAGCTCACCTGCTAACCAAAAGGTCAGAAGTTTGACTCCACCAGCTTCTCCTTGGAAACCCTATGGGGCTGTTCTGCTCTGTCCTGTAGGGTCGCTATGAGTTGGAACTAACTCAACGGCAATGGGTTTTTGGTTTAGGTTCAACCTCAGTATTGTACAGCTTAGAGAATCCAGAGAGGTGAAGTAATGATTCCTGAGGCAGCAGAGGCAGTACATGAACCTGGGACTCTGACCTCTGATGCTCAGAGCACTTTATGCTGTTATTTAGTGTAAGAACCTCTGCCCATCGTTTATCTGAAACTTAGGAGGTCCTGGCACCAGCAGAGCTCATGAAACAGGGAGAGTAGAGTGCCTTGTGCATCAGAGAAAAATGGAGAATGAATTGTTAAGTTGGTACTTGTCATAGGTTTGTGTCCCCCCAAAAATATGTGTCAACTTGGCTAGGCCATGATTCCCAGTACTGTGTGGTTGTCCACCATTTTGTGATCTGATGTGATTTTCTTATGTGTTGTAAATTCTAATAAGGCAAGATTAGAGGCAGTTATGTTTATGAAGCAGGACACAATCTACAGGATTAGGTTGTATTTTCAGTCAATCTCTTTTGAGATATAAAACAGAGAAATGAGCAGAGAACAGGGGACTCTCACACCACCAAGAAAGAAGTGGCAGAAGGGGAGCGTGTCCTTTGGGACCCGAGGTCCTTGTGCTGAGAAGCTCCTAGACCTGGGGGGACAATTGATGACAAAGACTTTCCCCCAGAATTGACAGAAAGAGAAAGCCTTCCCCTGGAGCTGGCACTCGGAATTCGGACTTCTAGCCTCCTAGACTGGGAGAGAATAAATTTCTGTTTGTTAAAGCCATCCACTTGTGATATTTCTGTTATAGCAGCACTAGATCACTAAGCCAGTACTGAAACCTGGGTCTGCATGAGGCATAGGGTTTTGTCAAAGTGAAAGCCTGATGCCAGAAGGACAAATGGAGCTGTGGGCTAACAGTCAGGTCATAGGAGTTTGTCCTAGCTGAGGGAGAGGCCCGGAGGAGGGCAGTCTAACTGTCAGGTGCAGTTAGGGGCATGGTAAGTCTAGAAGCAGAACAGGGGAACTTACAATGGTGAGGGCAGGGCCAGGCTCAAAAGTCTCGTTCTCTTCACTAAATGTACCTTCCCTGGTTTACAACCTTCCGAAGATTCTCCATTTCAGTTAGAATAAAATCCAGATGCCTTACCATGATCCAAAATCTGGCCATCACCTCTTCAGCCTCAAATCTTAGCATGTTCCTCTTGCTGACTCTGTTCCAGACACACTAAATCGTTTGATCATCACAACAGTTGGGAGAGGTGGATATCACCATTTTACAGTTGAGGAAACTGAGGTAGCTGCCCCACGTGCCAAAGCTAGAATGTTTCAGAAGCAAGACACAAGCTCACATGTTCCTGATCTCTAAACCAGAATATTTCCATGATGCCATGTTGGAGTGGAATGAAAGGGAGGAGCTGCTGCCTTCCAGAATGAGCCCTGTTATTCACTATGCCAACAGGAACACCCTGCCCAGCTGACCCAGCTGAACTCAAAACTTGCCAGTGTCCACTTTCTGTAGATCCCCAGCCGTCACTTTGACAAACTGGCCACTAGATCAGGAGAACTGACAATGAAATGTACTCACCTTATGATAATCCTCAGACTAACATAGATTGATGTGGGGAGGCAGGCTGGACTATTCCTAGCAAGGAGACATTGATATGTAAAGTTTGACTGCATCTTAATCCAAAGGCTTCCCAGCAGATTAAATGACTTGCAAATACTTTATTCTGACAATCCCTAATGTACAAATTTGTTAAAATGTATTATCTGGGGTAGCACCACAAAGAATATCTCACCATAGAACGCTTATGGCTGGCCCTGATCAGAACGACGTCTATACTGTGCTCAAATTCCACATTAAACTAGTTTCTAACAAGGACAAACCTGGAGAACAATGCCCTGCAAAATTCAGCCTATTGCTTGGAAGATTGGGCCAGACCATCTTCCTGCTCCTTGTGTAGGAGTGAATTGGGCTGAGTATTGTGGCAAAAGGAGTCCCTGGATGGAACTAATGGTAAATGCACTCAGCTGCGAACCAAAAGGTTAGAGTCCACTCAGAGGTAGCTCGGAATAAAGTCCTGATGATCCACTTCTGAAAAATCAGCCATTGAAAACCCTGTGGAGCACAGTTCTACTCCGACACACATGAGGTTGCCATGGGTTGGAGTCGGCTCACCCACAACTGGTTTTTTGTTTTATTGTGGTAAAAATGACTTTTTACGATCTTTGCATTCTGTAGAAGACACTTGTTGTTCCATCATTTATTTATTTGTTTTTTGGGTGCAGTCTGGTGGGTTCAGTAAACAGTATGACATAAGACTTGGAGAATAAGATGTTCCCTGCAGAATTTGAATATTGCCCAGGGGGACAAGAGACAAACTGGAGTTCCATTCTGCCTCATCAGGGAAGTCCTTATACCCCCACCTCTCAGTGCACCCCAGGTTTTCCTTCTGAACCCCAGGTTCTTCTCTGTCCTCGGTATGTTGGGATTTTATGAAAAAACAGTAGTTTCTAAAGTTAGAGCAAACTGGCCTCTTTGGGAACTGTGCATCAAAATAATAGTTGTACATTGCAACATCAATGACTTCATTCCTGTCTCCCTCTGGCAACTGGTTTTTAAAATTATTATTGTCAGGTTATTAATTTTACAACAAGCTTTTGAATTCTCCCCAAACTCTGCTCCTCACCTCATCCTTGGGAAGTCAGACTCACAATCTATTACAAAGGGGATCAATTTCCAATTGCTCACTGAAGAGTCCTAGGAGAAGCCAGGATGGGAATAGAGAGCCTGATCTCCTAACCTCCATCCATCAGATTTCCCATATTTCTAGATCTGGTCCCATCCTCCCCAGGGCTTAAGAGGATTGTGTCTGAAGGTTACAAGGGACTGTATTTCAGATTTATTTTCCCTTCCTCCTTGAATCTATTAAAACAGAACCCTAATACGAATATGAATAATAGTTAACATTTACTAAGCGCTTATGACATACAGAAGCCCTGGTGGCGCAGTGGTTAAGAGCTCAGTTGCTAACCAGGTCAGCAGTTTGAATGCACCAGCCGCTTGTTGGAAACCCTATGGGGCAGTTCTACTCTGTCCTGTAGGGTCGCTATGAGTCAGAATCTACTCGACAGCAACAGGTTTGGTTTTTGGTTTTATGACATGCAAGTTGCTGTGCTAACACTTTATTGTTGGCATCTTGTCCTTTACTCATAGTCTTTACTTATTTTAAGCATATTTTATTTCTCTGTCTGATAATTACATTATTTGAAGTATTGGGGGCTCTCAGCTTACCACTGGCACAGTCTGCTGACTCTCACTCCTGGTGTGTTGCTTCTGCATGCGTCTTGTAGTTTTAGATTTGGAGCTCATATTTGGTGGGACTTTGTAGGAGTCCTGTGCAGCTTGAGTTGAGGCTATGTCTGTCAACACAGGGTTTATTTTATTTTGCTGGAAGCTCTACGAATATTCCAGCCAGTGCACACTTTATGTTAATTTCTTGGCTGGAGGACTTCCTGAACAAAGCCGACACCGTAAGTGTAAAAACCAATCCAAGTGAGGGCAGGCTGTTTGTTACAAACTATCAACAAAAAACTTTTTTTTTCACCTCCGCAGAGCCCACAGGAAGGCAGTCAAAATACCTTGCCATTTCCCTGAGTAGACAGGAAAATTTCTTTCTATTCTAACCATTTACCCAGGGTCTCAGCCCTTTGAGGGTCTTATCTTAGTCTGAATCTCAGTTCCAACTTCCACCTAATGTGAGCCTAAGGATTCACAGTCTGTATTCAATTAAAAACTCAAGCTCCTTGAGTAAGCTTATCCTTGTCTCAGGTCAGCCAAGACATTACTTCTTGCTTACCCCTCTGGTTTTCAGTTTGTTTTTAAAGCACAGAGAAGCGTTTAAAAGTATGTTCATGATATTTTATCCAGAATGTCAAATTTTTTCCCTAGGATGATTAAGGGTATCTAGTTTGCCATCTTGCTGGAAATGGAAGTCCTGTGGTAGCAGCTTATAGAATTTCTTCTTCAATCCTATGAGTTTATAATATGGATACTATTGTTATACCCACGTTAGAGAAAAAAAATGCTGAAACCTGGAAACAATAAATACCTGCTGTTAAGTAGCAGAGTTGTGGTCACACCAGGTTCTGTCTCAGGACCCAGCCCACATTCTTAATCACTGTACCATCAGCCTTCTTCCTCAGAGACTTCCTGGGGGTACTGTATTAGTGTGATGTAGACAAGGGTTTTCCAACCACCACTCTCCGAAGTCCTTGCTGTTGAATTCAAGAGGGAGGGTGAAAAGTAAATGACTGCTACCGCTGTCCACAAGGAGACAAATGGGAAAGGAGGAGACGAAAGGTTGAAGATATTATATTGCCGTTCCATGGACATGTGGTTGAGAAACTTGTGTAGAGACTGTTTGATTTCCTAGAAAATCCACCAAATCCCCGGATGTTCCTCTAGCTCTGGTGCCTCCTGTTAAAACTCAGATTGGAGTCCTGTGATGGTTGGTAGTGGGGAAGGAATGTGTGAGAGGGCTCTGTTCAGAGCACTGTGCACAGTGTGTGGTTATGAGACCCATCAGAGGACCAGCTATGTGGTCCTGGGTGAGTCACTTCCATTCTTCTGGCTTCAGTTTGTGTTCCTGCTGGACAGAATGAATAATCTCTTCTATATAACTCACACAGTTCTTGATCATCTCTTCTACCTACCTCATAGAGTTCTTGATCATCTCTTCTATATACCTCATAGAGTTCTTGATCATCTCTTCTACCTACCTCATAGAGTTCTTGATCATCTCTTCTGTATACCTCATAGAGTTCTTGATCATCTCTTCTGTATACCTCATAGAGTTCTTGATCATCTCTTCTACCTACCTCATAGAGTTCTTGATCATCTCTTCTGTATACCTCATAGAGTTCTTGATCATCTCTTCTGTATACCTCATAGAGTTCTTGATCATCTCTTCTACCTACCTCATAGAGTTCTTGATCATCTCTTCTACATACCTCATAGAGTTCTTGATCATCTCTTCTACCTACCTCATAGAGTTCTTGATCATCTCTTCTGTATACCTCATAGAGTTCTTGATCATCTCTTCTACCTACCTCATAGAGTTCTTGATCATCTCTTCTACATACCTCATAGAGTTCTTGTGAAGAGAGAACGAATTTTACAGGCCCTGAGCTTGTCTTGGGAGGTGGTTTTAGAGTGCTCAGACAGCTGAGACATCAGTTGTACCCTCCCCATTAGGAATGTATTTATGAGTTTGGCTTGTGAACAAACCCCTTGCAAAGCTCCTATTCTCCTGCCAGGGGCGTGGGAGCCACTGAGGTCTCCCTGTGAGAAGGAAGCATTTCATACAAATATATGAACAATGGTCAATCATGTAAGATGTTCAGAAAGCAGAAGTGGGGGTGTCTGCAGTTTCTTCACTGCCTTCCTGGGCTCTGGATGAATTCCAACTGCTGCCTTCCCATGCTGCTGGGAAATGAGCTGCTGGATCTGCCTCTCCTTTCTTCCTGCGCAAAGTATAGGCTCCATCCTGCCCCATACCTTTCCCTCCCCAGCAGGCAATGTGGCCACCCCATCGTATGTTAGTTTCCAAAGAGTTTGAATACATGTTAGTTATCGGAACTTCCCTTCTGAGTTTTTTGTTATCCCAACTTCATGGACATCTTAAATACAGGAGCAACAAGACATTTTAGCAGAGCATTCATGTGAAAGACAGGAACTAATTAAATAAACCAAAGAAAAACAGGAAGAAATAAATCTGGAGAGGCAGTGTCAGGAACAGAGGAACATGTGATAAAAACCCACTAAAATTAATATTTCAGAGATAAGGCAAGATCTTAAATTAATAAAATAAGAACTGGAGGCCATGAAAAGAGGAACAAAGAATAAGAAAGCATCATTGCAGATTAAAAATGAGAGCCAACTACAAAAGCCAATAGAAAGACTGGAAAATAGTGAGGGAAACCTTGAAAGTAGCCCCAGTCTGTAGAGATGGAAAACAGAATAGAAAGGATAAGAAAACGAGTGGATCACTTCAAGAGATCTAACATTTGATGCATAGGGGCTCCAGAAATGGAGAGGAGACCAAGCATAGTAAAATAAATTGTCAAAGAAATATCAAAAGAAAAATGCCCTGAACTTAAGGACATGACTACCTGGAAGGTGAAAAGGCCCACAGGGTGTCCAGACAAGTAGATTTTAAAAGAACCAACCAGGACATATCACTGACATTTCAGAACAACAAGCATTATTAAGAGACCTTACAAACTCCAGAAAGGGGGAAAAAATGTAACACGCAAAGAAATGGAAATTGAAGCTACATTATAACCATATTAGAAGCTAAAACTTCAATGTAGCCCATCCTTCATATTTTTGAAGAAAATGATTTGCCACGTAGCTATGCTAAAGCAAACAATTGATTGAATGTGAGGGTAAAAGAAAATCATTTTCAGATCTGCAGGGGCTCCAGTTATCCCTCCTGTGCATTCTTTTTTAGATAGCGCCTGTACGGTAGAAGGAATAATTTGAGAAAAACGTATGGGGTGCACGGAAAGGGGGACTTAACACAGGGGAGGGGTGCTATAGATTGAATTGTGTCCAAAAATATGTGTTGTAAATCCTAACCTCTATGCCTGTGATTATAATACCAAAAGGTCGGCAGTTCGAATTACCTGGCGCTCTTTGGAAACACTATGGGGCAGTTCTACTGTGTCTAATAGGGTCGGTATGGGTCGGAATCGACTCCACGGCAATGGGTTTGGGAATGGGTTGTCTTTGTTATGTTAGTGACACAGGATTAGTGTAGGGTGTGTTTTGAGTCAATCTCTTTTGAGATATAAAAGGAACAGATTAAGCAAGGGAGCAGAGATGGGAGATAGATGCCATGCCACCTGAAGATCACCATGGAGCCAAGGAATAGAAGCTGAAGAGACAAGGACCTCCCCCGAGAGCCAATGGAGAAAGAAAGCCTATACCTAGAGCCTGCGGCCTGAATTCCAACTTCTAGCCTCCTAAACTGTGAAAAAATAAATTTCTGTTTGTTAAAGCCAGCCACTTAGGGTATTTCTATTATAGCAGCACTAGATAACTAAAAAAAAAGGGGTAAATAGAAGTTGAAAGATGTGAACTGGGCAACATTCTTGACCCAAATAGTATATAATACTCCAGGAATGAGGTCTTCAATTTAAATACTATTGCTACTGCTGGAGCCCTGGTGACACAGTGGTCAAGCGCCATGGCTGCTAACCGAAAGGTCGGCAGTTCAAATCCACCAGATGCTCCTTGGAAACCATATGGGGCATTTCTACTCTGTCTTACAGCATGCTACTACTAATAGTAGTAATTGAGAGATTATAGGATATCATTTAAAAAAAGAGTTTTGAGAAAGCTATGGAAATATTTGAATAAAATTAGATTACTTCATGGAAAACTAAGCTTTTATTTCCTCCTCATTTCCCCCCCCCTGAAAACAGCAATTAATGCAGGAAAAAGAAAATTATATGAAAATAAAAATAAATGACAATAAAGTTCTCTGTTCAGCAGTGAACAGCGTTTATCTAGTTATAATAATATAAACACTGACTTGATTTAGTAAAAAATTGAAATATGATGATATTGGGAGAATGGAAGAAGGTGCAGAGGAGGTGTTGGGCATGGGAACGTGAAGCTCATATCTAATACTGAAAATCCGGGAAAAGCAATAGAAGCCTATCATTTAAAAATATGGAGGTAAATCCCAAATAAGCAGGTACAAGAGTTGAAAGAGGTTGGCTTGGGGCTAGTGGGGTAGAGGGCCAGGGGAGAAATGCAGTAAGAGGCTAACGTTTTTATTCTAAATCTTTTAGTAGTTTTTATTTTTTTTAATGTGTACATGTATTACTTTGAAAAGATTGCTTTTTCAAGAAGGCATGAAATAGTGTAAATATATAACATATGTAAAGTGAAATCTTTAAGAAGCTCTAGTTCTTAATGAGATGAGCTCTCAGCAATCTGGCAAGCTGAGCTGTACAAAAGGACCCATTTCCTGGGCTTCTCAAGAGTCGTGATTTTACTGAACAATTAAGCAGGTGAAAAGTTTTGCTTGTTTTCACTTTAGGTATATTTTATTTACACACACACATACACACTCACAATAAATATAGCCTTACAGATAAACTTGAAGACGTATGTCCCCCATTGCAATCCTGTAAGCCTTTTTACATCTTTAAAAGCAATTAGGATCATAAAGTCAATGTGATTCTTTGCAGTCTATTCCTTTATACTTTTACCAACACACCTGTTAAACTGGTTGCTGTCAAGTCGACTCTGATGACCCCATGTGTGTCAGAGTAGAATTGTGCTCTATAGGCTGATTTTTCAGAAGTAGACTGCCAGGTCTTTCTTCCGCTTTTGGATAGCAGCCAAATGCTTTAACAATTTACACCACCCAGGGACTCACTAAACACACACATATACACACACACACACAGACACACAAACACACACACATCTCTCTAAAATATATCAATTTACTTTCCATATTTTGAAAATTTCACTTAAATGCTATCATACCATGTGTATTATTCTGCTAGTTGCTTTATTCATTCAATATATTGAGACTTATGCATGTTGATATATGGATCTAGTCCACTCATTTTATTCCGTCATATGAATACACCAGAATTAATTTTTCTTACCTGTACTAATAAGCATTTAGATTATTTGCATATTTTTCACTCTTACAGACAATATGACAGGGAACATCCTTATACAGGCCTTCTGCTAAACACGTACAAGAGTTTCTCCAGGGTAAGTTCCTAGAAACGGAATTGCTGGGTCCTAGACTAGGCACATTTTCTGTTTTACTAAGTCCCTAGGACAGCATCATTTTAAAGCGTGATTAAATAGTGCTTTCTACAAATTAAGGATCCTGGGTGACAGGCTTATATACACACAAGCCAGCTGAGTAGTAGAGGCCATATCTGAAATACCATCTGTGTCACTGTCTCAACAGGGCTCAAGATTTTCCCATCAGAGGAAGCATTTGAGGACCAGAGCAGAGAGACACATCTATTCATGTTCTTTCTAACAAGCTGGTATCTGACATTGAAAGGGCTGCTGAGGTTCTCTTCCCTTTTATACATATGAGGGGAAAACACTAGTTAGCACACCGCTAAGAAGTTGGAGACAGGCTGAGCAAGACAGAATTTTAGAACATACAATCTGAACACGGAAGAGACCTCATGAGTACGACATGGGTATACACATTCTTCCGTTTAGGCAATAGGTAAATATTTATTAAACATATATCAGGCACGGAACTAGACGCTGGAGTGGAAAATACCAGAAGAAAGAGGCAGTTCCCTTCTGACTGAGGGTGATAGGCATGTTTTGGGAAGACTGCTCCATTTATAGGTTCCTGGGTGGTGCAAACAGTTGACGCTAGAATACTAACTTAAAGGTTGGCAGTTCAAATCCACCCAGTGGCACCATGGAAGAAAAGCCTGGTGATCTGTTTCCATAAGGATTACAGCCAGGAAAACCATATGGAGCAGTTCTACTCTGTAACACATGGAGTTGCCATGAGTCCAAATTGATTGGATGGCAGTGGGTTTGGGATTTGGGATTTGTTTGTTTTTGCTCCATTTACACTCCTTTCTAGAGAAATAGCCCCTGACCTTGGGCAGCAGCCTTGTTCCAAATCATTGCATAAACTGCGCTCACCCCGCACCTTTGAAAACTGTGTCTCAGCTAATTGGACTAGAATGAGTCACTTGATCCAATAGCTTGCTATCTGAGGCTGCCCGATGACCTCTGATTCACACCCTAGATCAAGAAGACAGGTGGCATCAATCACATTCTTTCTCTTAGAAATTGAAACAAAGCAAGGTACAAGTTGGTGGTAGGTCCTGAAGCTGGAATGTCATGGAAGCACAGAGTCTGGGGTGGCCAATTTGTTTGATGTAAGGTGAGAAACAAGAGGATAGGAGAAGAGAAGAGAAGATGCATCGGGGAAAAAGAAAGGAGGCAGAGCTAGAGGGAATCCCACGGATCCAAGAGATGGAGAAAGCAGCATCCATTCTTCCATTTCCAGTCTCAGTCAGAGTCCTTCGTAGACCCAGTTGTGCTTCATTGCCTGTTCTGTCCCTGGTTGTACATGGCATTGTCCACTGGGGCTTGATAATAAACTTCTCTTTGCTTGAGCTAGCTTGAATGGGTCCCTGTTCCTTGTAACCCCAAAAGCTCTGACTAGTAGCAGGGGTATCAGAGAGGAAGTAAAATCGAAGGTTGGCGTTTAAGTGTAGGTTGGATTTGGCTAAGGAAAATAGTCCAGATGGTGGGAACTGCAGGAATAAAAACATAGAGACAAGAAGACACTAACATAGATGGGAAACTACAAGTGGTTCAGACTGCTGGAGTTAGAATTCCTGAAGGGGAAGTTGGGCAGTGCAGCTAAAAAGAAATTCCAGGCTCAGGTTATTTATCAGGGCTTTCTTCTGTTGGCAATGGGAAGCCATTGAATGAGGCATATTTTTCTGTGACACACTCAAGTTTCTCCGCCTCCAAAAAGTGCAAATACCATATTGAAGTAAAAAACCCAGAGTCATCTAGGCTTTGGCCTAGAAGATCACTTCACTGAGAAAATTACCCATAACCTGAGGCCATGAATCTTACTCATACTCTGGAAAGTAATCATAGAGCCATAAAATATTACATCTGGGAAGAATCTTACAGATACTCTAGTTCAACCCTTATGTTATAAATGAAGGATCAAGTGAAGTGCTCACAGTCCATCCCCCAGCAAATTGGTCAGAGTGCTGGAACTAGGGCCTGAGGCATCTGACTCCCATTCCATAGCCTTTCCTATCACTGTCCTGCCTCTCAAAACAAATTCTTTACAGGCACCTGGACTTTCCGTTTGGCCCCAGGGGAGTACACCTTGGCCTTGGCCAAGTCTGCCGTGGTTCTGTAAAGCTCCTAAAATAGGCACCAGATTCCAAGTGAGAATCACTATTTTTTTTTTCCTCTGAATGGACCTCTTCTTTTCTTCACTCTCCTAGTTACCAATATCCTTTTGATCTCCTCAGAGGTGGTCCCCAGAATTGTCTACCTGGGTATTTCTGGTACCCCTGAGAGGATCTTGGTTTGTCCCCTGACTATGCATCTTGTATTTGACACACCTGATTCCACCCCGTCCCTAAGACTTGTCAGCTCCAGTTTAACCCTGAAGCCACGCGGAGAGCAAGAGATGGCAACAACCCCCAATTATTCTGGCTATCCCAGCTGAGGCACACAACATGTGAGTGAAGAAGCCATCTTGGGCATGCCAGCTTCAGCAGATGCCACGGGGAGTAGAGATGAGCCATCTCTGCTGAGCCCTGTCCAATATGTGGCGTCAGAGCTAACAGGTGATTGTTATTGTTTTAAGTCACTAAGCTTTTGAGTGGCTTGTTATGAAGCAATAAATAAATGAAACAATATTAGTATGAAAAGATTTCTAGAATAAAACTTTAAAAAAATAGCATGCAGAACCATGTATGTTATCATTATGTGTTTGTGTGTGAAAATATATGTTCATATATTCACTGAGTATTTCTGAAAAAAAAAATACACAAGAAACTGATAAATGTTGGTTACCTCCATGGCATGGCGTGGAGTGGGGATTGAATGATTAGAGGACAGAGGAAAGAGAAAAACTTACTTTTCAGTCTGTACTCTTTAGTACATTTAAGTTTATATATACATGTATATATATATGCTTATATATGCATATATATAAAGTTTATGTATATATGTATATAGATATAGATATTGATTGTTGTTGTTGTTAGTTGTCATTGAGTCGATTCTGACTCATGAAGATCCCATGTGTGCAGAGTAGAGCTGCTCCGTAGGGTTTTCAAGGCTGTGACCTTTCAGAAGCAGCACATCAGGTCTGTCTTCCAAGGTGTTTCTGGGTTGGTTTGAACCAACAACTTTTTGGCTAGTAGTGGAGCACTTAACCATTTGCACCACCCAGGGACTCCTGTGTGTGTGTGTGTGTGTGTGTGTGTGTGTGTGTGTGTGTATGTGTGTGCTAATATATTCTATTAACTAAACCAAGGTCCCTAGGTGATAAAAACGGTTTGTGCTTGACTGCTAACCTATAGGTTAGCAGTTTAAACCTACGCAGCGTTACCGCAAAATATAGGCCTGGCAATCTGGTTCCATTAAGATTACAGCCAAGAAAACCATATGGAGCAGTTCTGCTCTGTAACACGTGCGGTCCTTATGAGTCATAACTGATTCAGTGGCAACTAACAGCAACAGCAACAACTAAATTAAATAATTGTTAAAACAAGAGGAAGGAGGGTGGGTCACACAACAGTCCAGAGAGTTTACATGAGTTACCCAACGTCCCACAGCAAGTTGCTGGCAGAATCAGGACTAAATGCAAGGGTCCTTTATCAAACAGCTTCTCCAAAAATATGCCCCTGCTATTGACAGTTCTACAAGAACAGTTTACATCTCTCTGGAATAAGTTTTCAAAAGAAGCATTAAAAAAAAAAAAATATATATATATATATATACAGAGACTGTGTTGGACAGTCAGTGAGTAATACCCAAGGCTCGCTTGGTAACACCAGAACCTTAGAAATGGCCTGCGAGTCCACTCATTCTGCCTCTGCCACCTGGTAGTTTTATGGCAGTAGTTCTCAATGAAGGACAGTTTTACTGCCAGGGGATATTCGGCAATGTCTGTAAACATTTTTAATGTTGTGCCACCATCATCTAGGTAGAGGCCAGGGATGCTGCTAAGTTTAATCTCTGCACAGGACAGCTCCCTGCAACAAAGAATTATCTGCTCCAAAATGTCAGCAGTGCCAAGTTTGGGAAACCCTGCTGTATGCGTTTGGGCAAGTCTGTTTACCTCTCTAAACTTCTGTTTATTTATTTGTTTTAAATAAAACACATACACAAAAAAACCTTGCATCTGTTAAGATGCCCTAACTGTGAGTAATAGAACCCATCCTCTAGAACCGGCTGAAGTCCTAAAGAATGTTTACATGTGTAGCCCTGTGTCCAGTGGGTCTGATGTGACTCAGGGCTGCAGCTTTGTGTCCTGATAATCCATGGTGTCAGCATTGGCCTGACCAGCTCTCTTTATGGTCAGAAGAAGGCCAGCAGCAGCAACAGAAGGTAGGATGCTTTTGGGTTCACATCCTCTGGGAGCAAGAGATCACCTGCTACCAACCATGGAATAAATAATGATTATATATTATAGTTATAATAATGATAAATATTATTTATTAGTTAGTCTGATTAGACTAGCTTTAGTCATATGCCACCCCGGACTAAGAACACTCACCTGGGGAATGTCATGTGCTGGGTGGCTAAGCCTGAGTTCTAGAACCCATCAGTAGCAAAGGAAGTGGGATAACCATGATTGGTTTACACAGTAAGAATCCACTCCTGGAGATTAGTCAGCTCCCCACAAGGGACATGAGTTCCATTGGGAAGGAGTGGCTCGCTTAGGGAGAAGGGAGAGAGGCAGGGACATTGGGCAGGAAACCAACCATATCTACTTCCGTAACACCCCTGTGTTGTTGTCAGGTGCCGATGAGTTGATTACAACTTATAGTGACCCCATGCGACAGAGTAGGACTGCTCCACAGGTTTTCTAGGCTGTAATCTTTACAGAAGCAGATAGCCAAGTCTTTCTCCCGTGTAGCCGCTGGGTGGGTTCAAACCACCAACCTCTTGGTTAGCAGCCAAACCTTTTTGTACCACCAGAGCTCCTTACCCATATCTTAGAGTTGTCAAAATTCTGTGAGATAATGTGTGTAAAATACCTGGGTCAGGACTATGTTTACTCAATAGCTGTTCGTTCCATTTCCCCCACCTTTAAAATCCAGCTGCCACAGTCAATGACTTAAAAAACAAACAAACCAAACCTGTTGCCATCGAGTCGATTCCGACTTATAGTGACTCTATAGGACAGAGTAGAACTGCCCCATAGGGTTTCCAAGGAGCGCCTGGTGGATTCGAATTGCTGACCTTTTGGTTAGCAGCAAAACTCTTAACCACTGCACCACCAGGGTTTCCAGTCAGTGACAGGGATAACAAAAACAGACAGATAGAGATTTAGATTCTACAGTCATTTGGGTTCTTCTTTAAGCACAGCGTCTCAACCAGGTTCATTCCTAGGTACCAAGGAGAAACATCTTTTTGCATGCTAAGGTTGCTCTCTTCATTAACATTTTGCAGGTATGTGCAGTGTGACCCATCTTCATAATGAGGGAGGGCAGGCAGTTGTCACAGCCCTATTGCTTTATATGATCCCTGTGCAGACAGGACAGCTGTGCACATCAGCTACCAATGGATTGTAGGATCCTGAACTGCATTGGGTCAGTCACTGGCCCTCAAGTGCCATGGCCACCCAAACTATCCACATGCTTTCTTGTAGAGACCCTGGGAATGTACAAACCATTCAAAGGGGCTTCCAGAATCTCAGTATCACTAGCTAAGAACTAAGGATAATGATAATGGCCCCATAACAATGGGGGAGGGGGGTGATTCACGTGTCAGAATGATGTACATATGTGTAATACTGTCATATAAATGTAATTGAATTTGGATATAACAGCTGTGGTAGCACAAATTCTATGAACCTAAAGTTTGGCAGTTCGAATCCACCCAGCAGTGCCATGGAAGAAAGGCCTGGCGATGTGCTTCCTTGAAGATTACAGTGATGAAAACCTTATGGAGCAGTTCTACTTTGTAACACATGGGGGCGCCATGAGATGGAGCAACTCAATGGCAACAGATTTGGTTTGATTTGTGGGGAGAGGATGGGAGGAAGCAAGGTATCCATGTTAAGATACCCAATCCAAAACCATTTGATCATGTTAAAAAAAAACAAAAACAAACCCATTACCATCGAGTTGGTAAGTAACCATAAACAATACAACAGTAGCTATTGTTTCCTGCTGGAGCGTGCAGCGCAGATGAGACTGGCTGTGGGTTGTATGTCATTTCAAGATTCCAGGACCCAGCTCTCATGTCAGCCTGTCCTCTCCCACTTAAGTAGGTACCTCACAAGTGAGTGGGCATAGTAATATTATTAGGATAACTTCCATTCCACTGGACTCTATGTTTTAACTAAATTATTTGCAAAGCTCAGTATTTGTACTGCTTGTAGTAAAAAAAAGTATTTGCAACACACCTCACAATTGATCCCAGTATACCAGTGGGTCACAATAGGGCAGTTGAGAACAGCTTGCCTGTGACATTAGGATGTTAAATTTAAACACACACAAACACACAAAATCAACACTAAGTCTCCAGAGCCAGAACATGTCTCACTCAGCAGGACAAGATGAAATGATTTGAACTGATAGGCCAGCAGGCTGCCTCGCCTTTGATAAAGGCAGTTTGCAGAGTTTACCAATTAACCCTCAGGCTTACCCAGCACGCGCGCGCGCGCGCGCGCGCGCGCGCGCGCGCGCGCGCGCGCACACACACACACACACACACACACACACACTCGCATTCCTTTCTCCTTGCACCTGTGAGGGATTGCTTGGACTATAAATTGAACTTAAATCGAAAGGAAGTGAGGTTGATGGGGCACTGAGAAAAACACTGTAATTAGTCTCCTCTGGGCCTTCTCAGGTTGCAGGTAATAGTTTTTGGTCCTCAAATACTGGTGACTCTCTTTCCGTAAGTGGCAAAATGACAGGTAATTGCTTTTGGGTAGAGCCAAATAGCTGATGGCTTCTCTTCTGGTCAGATTTATTTTAATTCTCAATAAACAGAATAACAGTATCCTTTTCTCTGCTCTCCAGGTCATTAGGGAGGCTGGGACTGTGACCATCCCTGAGCACGGGACCTGCCACCAAGTGCAGTGAACTACATCCAACAGATAATTACCCGCTGTTATTGTTCAGCTGCAGTGGAAACGGCCCATAAACTATCTGGATTCTTCTTTTGGCACCTGCCACCCAGAGCCATGTTGAAGGGAAATAGCACACTGGAAAGAGAGCTAAGCAGGCTCGGACAGAATTGAGAAGGAGGGGAGCTTTCTCTAAGAGCCCCTATCTTTTCCCTTTCCACAATTTCAAGGGCTGCCACCCATGTGGCAGGGAAAAGGAAGGGCCTGCGCCTTCCCAGGTAATGAGATAGCAAGACCCAGTTGTCAGAAGAATCCATTCTGATGCGTGAGAAGTGTTGCTCTATGTAGTGCCCCATGGGTGGTTTGTCATCTCTGTCCCTTCTTGTTTGTCCTTCCGCACAGCTAAATCCTGCACCTCTTTTAGGGGTGTCCCAGCTCCCCATCTGAGCATATCCCACCAGACTCCAATATCCTAGGCCTCTGCTACCACTCCTTGGCACTGGCCCCCTCCCCTGCTATGGAGTAGGGTGGGGGGATGGGAATGGTGAAACATGAACTCACATTAGGTGCCTACTATAGGCCTAGCTCCTATAGTAAGGACTGACCTCAATGTTTAGCACATGTAGGAGCTCCATAAATATTTGTTCAACTGAATTGAATGGGAACCATAAATGTGAGCCTATGTTCCCAGCCAGAGATGGCAGACACCCAACATAGGTGTGGCCTCTCCCTCAGAGCAATCCCATGGCAGACATCACTAATCGATCACAGTACTCCTGACCCCTACCCTGCCCAGGAGTAACCTAAATGTTCTTCTCAAGGCAGAGGTACAGGTAGCCACCAGCAACATAGTTGGAGCCAGTGTGAGAGATGACGTCTCTGTTCTTATACCAGGCACACACTACTCCCAACGATCGCTATTTGCTTACATTGCTTTCATCTCCCTAATTTTTAACCTTATCTTTATCTCCAGAGAGGGGACACCCTGCCTCTCCTGACTCTTGTCATCTTTCTGCTACCTGTCCCTGCATAGAGATCTTGACTCTCCTGCTTGGCTTCAGCTTTGTCTTCTCCTCTAGCCTCCGGCAGTGTCGTTGGGAGGATCCTCTGCTACACTCACAGACCTCAGAACCCCCTCCCTCTCCAGCCCAGCCCCACCCAGCTCTCCTAGCGGAGTGGAGGGTTTAGACCTCCTCCTGCTCAGGTAGAAACCAAATTAAACCAGGCAGAAATGAGGGAAGGCAGCCTTGACCTACCTTCAGCAGGAGACTAACTGTGAAAGCAACATATATGAGGAGGTCCTATAGCTTCCAGTGTGCCAACCACTCTGACTGAGAGAACTAGCAATTGTTCAGTTGAAAACAGGCTCCTCAATACAGACTCCTGTTTGGCTGGTCCCTGGGTGGTGCAAATGGTTAACATGCTTGGATGCTAACCAAAAGGTTGGAAGTTTGAGCTCACCCAGAGGCACCTCAGAAGAAAGACCTGGTGATCTACTTCTGAAAAACGAGCCATTGAAAACCCTGGGGAGCACGGTTCTACTCTGACACACATGGGGTCACCATGAGTCAGAGTCGACAACAACTGGTTTTATTGACTTAAGCCAGGGCAGACATGTGGGCATCATTTCAGACACTGTGACCCTTTCACAGTTGCCAAGAATCTTGTTTGGGTGCTGTCTCTAGACCTCAGTCTACCCGCCTGACAAATGGAGCTATAACACCAATGAACTCTGCTATCAGGAAGCCCGTGAGGATCAGCTAAGGAACAATGACTAGAAAGGGTACAGTAAACCTAAGGGATTGATAAACTCTTCAAATGAATAAAATGATCAAGCCTTTCAGTTTTCTTCCTCTTAGAATTCAGGCAAGCCCTATCAGGCTGGTTAGGTTTATCCCTTGTTTTCCAACAGACAGCAGGCACTTTGGGGCCTGAACTTTGCATTTCACAGCTAGTCAACCCCTGATTGGAAACATGATCCTCAGTCATCCCTTATCAAGGATGAACTGTCAGGGTAATTTAGAGCCCTGGCAGGAGAACAGGAGAAGAGTGTTGGAGAGGATCACTGGAGCATGCTGTGGGGAAGGCGGGAAAGGCGGGAGAGGCGTTGAAGGAGACTGAGGGACGTCATCTATCAGTGAGGGCCGCACACAGGCAGCCAGTGATGGATGGAGGGGTAGGAGGTGGGTTGGAGAGAACCCATTCATCTTCATGCAGGGGGAGGGGATCATGGGAGATGGAGAGCTCACCTGGGACCAAGCAGGAGTGAAAGATTTCTAGCTACCTAGAAAACGGCGAATGCCATCTTCTGCCTTAGGGAGAGTTGGGGCAGGGAGAAAGCTTAGGCTCCGTGATGTAGATGCACCATGTCTGACTCCTCAGAGAAAGACTCTATGGCCATGCTACAGTTGGAGGAACCAGGAGGTGAAGACTAACTCAAGGTCACCCAGCTAGTAGGGCTTTCTTACTTCAAGAAGTTGCTTTGGTGCTGGTTTGAGGGTTTGCAAAAATTAAAACCAAACCCATTGCTGTCGAGTCAATCCCAACTCATGGTGACCTTGTGTGTTACAGAGTAGAACTGTGCTCCATAGGGTTTTCTTGGCTAAAATCTTCACAGTAACAGCTTGCCAGGACTTTCTTCCACCTGTCCACGGGGTGAGATTGAACCACCAACCTTTAGGTTAGTAGTCAAGCACAAACCACTTGCACCACCCAGGGACCTTGAGGACTTGAGGGGATGCACAATCTGGTGGGATTCCTGGGCTGCTCTTCCTGCTTCAGTGTAATGGATCCACTTGTATCTGTCTCATGCCCTAAAAAACAAACAAAATCCTGTTGCTGTCGAGTCAATTCCAACTCATCATGACCCGAGACTTCTGCATAGTATCTTGTTTCACAACAAGAACCTGGCGTTATATATACTTTTCCCCATTTGGTAGAGTACGCAATGGTATTCCCCCAAGACATTGGCGTTCCCAACTTGGACCAATTTGCTTTTCCTCTGAAGTCTGATAATGGATATCTTTCAACAATTAAAAAAAAAAAAAAAAAGACATGAATATAATTTCCTCAATTTTAAGATTTTTCTTTTCCTTAAACCACTGATGCCTGCTACTTCCATCAATACCAAAAGTTAGAAAAGATAATGACCAATTTACCATGCAATTATGCATTTATTATCTTCATTTTAGCTTAACATACCACTGTTTCATGGTGTTCTGCAAAGAGGAACAGTAATTTCTAGCTGCTCTGCTACCTCAATACATTTAAAAAGTTGTTTCTATTGCACTTGAGAAGCCAGCCCTGAAGTGAGCCACTATTAAGAGATGGGAATCCCTGGGTGGTGAAAATGGTTAAGCACCCAACTACTAACTGAAAGGTTGGCGGTTCAAGTCCACCCAGAGGCACCTTGGAAGACAGACCTGGTGCTCTGTTTCCAAAAGGCCACAGCCATGAAAACCCTATGGAGCGCAGTTCTACTCAGCAGCACATGTGGTTGCCATGAGTCAGAATCGACTCGCTGACAACTGGTATTACGAGGATCTCCCAGAGGGGCAGGGCTAAGGAGGGGAGCTGGGCTCCTGAAATCCATGGAACCCATCACCTCGGCAGGTTTTCTGATATTCCCACATTTTAAGGCCAGCATTGTGCTTTTGAAGATCCCAAGCTATATACCAGGGTAATCTAGCCTAGCGTCTTTCATGGCAACCCCTGAGAAGGCTCTAAGCGGAAAAATATGGAGAATTATTAGTAGAAATGTTCTAAAAACAATTAGTTAGACTTAAAAGTAAAGTCTATGTGCAGATGTCTGAATATTCACATATTTTCCATCAAGCTGACTATTAAATCTCTTGCAGTGGATGGGGGGCTATGGGCAGATGCTGCAGTATTTCACCTTGCTTGTATGTCTCTATTAAAATGAAGACTCAATTGCCTTAATATTTGGAGGCACCATTCTCTAATGTTAAATCCGCTGAGAATAACCTTGGCAGGCTACAGAGGCTGCAAGCAGGCTGTGAGTTGGAAGACTTACGGGCATTTCTTATTTTATTTTATTTTATTTTATTTTTTAATATCCCAAGCAAGGCATACTTAACTCCTAATTCCACTTCTTGACTAAACATTAAAGGTTTGCACTGGCTCAGCAGAATGTGGAGTTATCTGTTAACTCGCAATCATGGTAAACTCATAAATCTAATTTGGCTCTGGCATTAAGCCAGTAGCAAATGCAAGAGATTAATTTTTTTGAACTGTCTGGACTGAAAATGAAAATTATTCTAATATTATTGTTGTTGTTGTTTTTTTAATTGATCGACTTAACGTGATTTCTAGAGCCCCCACACAGATCTCGTGGATGTGGAGAGAATAGGAAATGAAAAAAGGAAGCTCCCCCACTTCCAGTAGCTCGCTTGCAAAAATTCAGTCATGAAGGATGTAACTGAAGTAATCACATGCCGTGCTGTCTTCCAATTTACAGAATCATAGGGTTCTGCAGAGGTCACCTTGTACAAGCTCCACCTTTTATAGATGAGAAAGTGAGGCACAGATAGTAGTTTCAGGTCCAAAATAATTTGCTCAGGCTTCACTATGTTCCAGCCGCTGAGAAAGGCACTAAGGATAGAAGTATGAGTCATGTCGCCTGCCCTCAAAGATCATACGGTCTAATAGGGGACAGAGTACAGTGAATTAATTCCAGTCCTATAATAAATGCAGTGATGATCATATGCACAACATACCAGAGGAGCACAGAGGAGAGGTTTGGGGTCCTTTAGGAAGATGATCAAGGATGCTTCTCTGGAGGGGGAAACATCTGGAAGGTTGACTAGAGCTACCCAGGAGAAAGAGGAGGACGCAGGAACAACATGAATATCAGCCCTAATCTGAGACACAATCCAGTCCTCCATTCAGTGTGAGGCTGAGAGGGAAGGAGATGGGTTGGAGAGAGAGGAGGGACCAGGCAGTCCAGAGCCCCACCTGCCATTCCAAGGAGCTCAAGCATCATTGGGAAATGATGGGGGATCTGCGAAGGGCATTGGGAAGAGTCTGACTCTGTCTGGTGGAAATGGGCAGGCTGAACTGGAGGGGGATTGGTCTGAGGGAGACCGTGACAACAGTTCAGGTGAGAGGTGATGAAGCTCTGGACGAGGACGATAGCCACAGGGAGGGAGGTAAGCGGATGGGGCCAAGGCATACCGAGAAGTGGTCAGACTTGGAAATTAGTGAGATGTAGAGTTGGAATTGACTCAGAAGCAACTAACAAGAACAATATCAACAGTCATAAGGGACGTGGCAGTGACAAGAAGGGCTACAAGCTTCCTAATCTGGGAGCAGGTTGGGCGGTTGCAAGTCACAGAAACCCAGCTAAAACTAGCTACATCTCTGGGACATCCAGAGGCTCAGTTGGCTTCAGGGACTTCGGGACCTACATACCATGTTTCTCCTGCTCTTTCTCCATTCTCTCATCTCAGCATCTATGTTGTCCTCAACCTTGCCCTCTGTAGGCAGTGGGAGGGGGCATCCAGGTACAAGTATCTCCAGGCTTACATCATTGCAGCATAGGGATCCTAGAGCAAAGAGAGGCCATCTCTCAGCCTGTGTCTGTATCTGTATGTATCATCTCAGGAAGAACCTTGAATTATCTGGTCTGAGTCACATGCCCATCCTGGGCCAGTCACCATGGCTGGGGCTTGGGGTTCTATGATTGGCAGCTCATAGGAACCACGTGGAGAGAGGAAGGAGTGGTTCCTCCCAAAGGAGGTGGCTCATTAGCAAGAATAACAGTAGACCTTTGCCTTCATGGTGCCATTAAATGACATAGAGCATAAGGAAGGAGGAGCCAGTCTTTGAGTTTAGATGGAGTTTAGTTCCGGACAGGCTTAGGAATACCAGTAAATGATCGAACATATTGAAGTCTGAGGGTTTGAGGGGAGATGTCTGCTAGAACTGGAGCCAAGAGCAGACAAAGCATGGGTTCCGGAGCCGGACTGCCTAGGTTTAAGTCCTGACTCTTCAATTTCCCAGCTTACCTTAAGAAAGTTTCTTAATTTCTCTGTCCTCAGTTTCCTCATCAGTAAAAATAGGGTTAATAATTTTTACCACCTTAAAGGGTTGTCATGGTGATTAGATGATTTAATTCATTGTAGGCAATTCAAGGGAGGCCAGACATGGATGAAGCTGTAGAAGTGTGAGTTGGCATTAGTAAGGAGACCAGTAGAGACTGCTCTATCCAGGGAAGTCAAGGAAGTAGAGCCTGTCAAGCAGTTTTAAGTAGAACGGGGCAGTCAAAAGCATGGACTGCAGCCGAGAATTTAGAGCCCTTGTGAAGGTCACTCAACCAGGCAGTGGCCCAAGTGGAGCCGTAGGGAAGGAAAGGGGTCTGCTATTTATGGAATAGAGTATCTCTGGATGATGCAAATGGTTAACTTGCTCGGCTGCTAACTGAAAGGTTGGCAGTTCGAGTCCACCCAGAGGCTCTTTGGAACAAAGTTCTAGTGATCTACTTCTGAAAAGCCAGCCATTGAAAACCCTGTGGAGCACACTTCTGCTCTGACACACACGGGGTCACCATGAGTTGGAACTGACTTGGCAGCAACTGGTTTTTTTTTTTCTTTTGACGGGGGAGGGATTTATGGGTGGCAACTCTGTGCCATACACCATGCCAGGCACCATTGCATATGTGAAAGTAGGGACCTCTTGTAGCAAATTAACCACAGAAATCTAAGGTTTAGAAACATTAAAAAAATTGCTGGAAGACCTTCAGCCTGCCAGACTCATTCCACTGATTTGTCTCTCCCGATTCAGAGTCTAGTGCTCACTCTGTGCCGCTAGGCTGCTGTCCCTGAACTGATGCCAACCGTTAGGCCTCAGCACCAGTCTGCAGGCATCACCGGAGAGCCCCCGAGGCTGTTTCTCTACCTTGTCTATAAATGGAGGTCCCTGGGCAGTGCAAATGATTTGTACTTGACTACTATCCTAAAGTTTGGCAGTTTGAACCCACCCAGCAGCACCATGGAAGAAGGACCTGGCAATCAGCTTCCATAAAGATTACAGCGAAGAAAACCCTATGGAGCTCAGTTCTACTGTGTAACACATTGGGCTGTCAAAAGCCGGAATCCATTCTACAGTAGTGGGTTTGGTTTAATGTGTGATGTTGAAGATTATGCAATTTGGTAAACCCTCTTTAAAAAAAAAAAAGAACACAAAATTAGATATAAAAGGCACTGTATATTTAGAAGGAGAGCATACATCACAACAAACTACGCATCTAAAATAAACTAACCAGCACTGCCGATGGGAGGGGCAGAGCAGATGAGGGCCTGAAGCTCAGGGCTCATTGGCTGTGCCGTACACGTGCCTTGGCTGGGTGGAAGCAAGGCCTGTGTGTTCAGAGGGCCTGCAGGGAAGTGATGAGCTTCTCACTTGTTCCCAGTGGGAGATTCAATCATGGCACTGTATGCAAACTTGCCTGGACAGCATAACACTCATTCTTCATTGTGAGGAAGTGAAAATCCTGGTAACACTTCCTCTAGTGGAGGCAGACATTGGGGGGCTCTGGAGCGATGGTGAGGGAGGCAAAGGTGGTTTTCAGTGTGTTCAGCTTGTAGCCCTCTGCCCCTCCTGTGTAAACTGCATTTCTGAAAATCGGTGAAGTCCCAACAAGAGTTTAACAAGCTTTTAGATGGCTTCTCTTCCCAGAGCTAGGGCATTGGGACGCCCCTCACTGTGGGTGCTGCAGGCACTGCGTCCCTTTAGCTCGGGCAGCCAGTGAACCAATGAGAACTTTAACAGCTGCCTAGTGGCCCCAAGATGAGGGACGTCATGGTAGTCACCTCCCTTCCCACAGACCTTTTGCAGCCACTCCAGAGAAAGATGAGGAGGAAGCCCAGGGGTGAGGGCTCCCAGTCTAAGCTTCTAGCACGTGCCTCTCCTTGCTCTGCCATTCAGGTGAAATTCTAGGGATACTCTGTGGGTGCCTTCTCCCACCTCCCTCACTGTGACCATCAGTGGAAGTACCCCACCAAACGGGAGCCCACCTCAAACCCAGAGCTGCCCAATATTATGTGTTACCTTCTGTTTCTTCAATTGTAAAATAGAGCAGAAATAATAATACAAACATCATGAAGTTGTTATAAAAACAAAACTCCAGACTCTTTACTGTGGTCTGTGAGGCTCCCTCCTGCCTCTCCCTTTTCAGCTCTTGCCCCAGGTCCCTCTGTTAATGATTGTACTCACCATATAGAGTTGTCATGGTGATTAAATGATTTATTTCATAGTAGGCAATTCAAATGAAGCCACAAGTAGGGTAAATGTCAGCTCACAATTCTGTCATTCAGCTCCACCACATTGTGGCATTTGCCCTGCTCCTTAAATAGACCGCATCCTGCCCACCCCAGGGCCTTTGCATGTTCTGTCTCCCAGCTAGAATGCTGCCTCTGTGAGGGCAGGATGGTGACTTTATTCACTGATGTATCCCAGGACCACAAAGCCTGGTACGAAGTAGGTACTCAAGAAATTTGTGCTTAATGTACGTGTGGATTCATTAATTAATAAAAGAGCAAGATAATGGGAGGGAAAGGCCTTGGGACAACAATGTTAGTTAATAAATCGTATTCTGTCTCTTCCTTTGGACCCCTGGTGGTGCAGTGGTTAAGAGCTATGGCTGCCATTCGAATCCACCAGCTGCTCCTTGGAAACCCTATGGGACAGTTCTACTCTGTCCTATAGGGTCACTATGAGTTGGAATTGACTCTACAGCAACGGGTTTTCTCTTCCTTTACTTCCGAAGGTAGATTCACACATTCGGTTTGATCCCATTTTAGGAAAGAAAAGCACCAGGGAGTAACTGGAAGAAATCTGGGGCAGGGGCCAGAGGGTTAGTTTCAGCAAGAGAGCTTAAATCTCCCCACAAGGGATATTTCTTATTCCTCTTATATGTAAGAGACAATCTATGCTCATAAGTAACTGAAATACGTGTTGTTTCTGTATCACCTTGTTCTAGACATATCTGGGAAGACTGACTACAAAGATCCTGGATTACCAACAGAGGTAATATATGTCTGACCCTTGAGCATGTATTCTCTACTGAAGCATAAACACGCTAAACCCAGAGTGAGCTTGAGTGTAGACAAAGATCACAGCTGAGGGCTGGCCAGCTCTGCCACTATCTAGGTAGAGACCCTGAGCAAGCTACCTAGTTTCTCATGGCCTCAGTTTCCCTGTCTGTTAAATGGGGAGAGACTCATTTGCCCCAACCACCTCCCCAGGTGGTTGTGAGTTGTAAAGGGAGTGAGTCTTAGGAAGGTCCTAGCAGCTCCCAGGGTGCCCACTGGCTCCATGCCCCCTTGGATGTGAGCACTGTCATCTGTCATCAGTTTATGGAACCCGCTGGGTGCAGCTGCTCCTCTGTGCCTAGTACAGAGCTCTCTGGACAGGGCCAAGTCCTCCAGAGAGCATGCCTCTGGGATAGGGTGACCCAGAGAGAAATTTCACCTCTTTTTGCAAAGGAGAGGCAGACAAGCTTGGGCGAGTGTGGTGTAGTGGTTTGCTGTGGCTGGATCTCAGGAGCTACAGTATAGTCCCACTGACACTCTGTCCAAGTTTCGGACAATCCCTTCCCCTCTTCTGGGCTGTGAAGCTCTCTTCTCTATAGTGTGTGTGTGTGTGTGTGTGTGTGTGTGTGTGTGTGTGTGTGTAGGGATTAAACCCGGCCCCAGACCAAAAACCAAATCCTTTGCTGTTAAGTCAATTCTGACTCCTAGTGACCCTATGTGTTTTCCATAGGGTTTTCTTGGCCATAATCTTTTATGAAAGCAGCTCTCTAGGTCTTCTGTGGTGTCGCTGGGTGGGTTTGAACTGCCAGCTTTTCAGTTAGTAGTTGAATGCAAACCATTTGCACCACCCAGGCACCTAAATGGGGCACACTCATTCAACCAACCCATTGCTGTTGAGTTGATTCCAACTCATAGCGACCTTATGACAGAGGAGTGGCCCATAATTTGGAGATCTTAATAAAAACTCCTTCCCCTCTGCCCCTAGAGAATATATATAAACCCAAACAAGCAAAACTGGGATGCTCTGAAGCACATCCATGGACCCCAGAAAAGAATCCTAAATTGAAGGATCTTCAGGAGACTTCTAAGCTCTGTTTGAGCTCATGGTCCTTTGGGACAAACTTAGGTAGAGCTGACAGAAGGGCCCCTGCAGAGCCCACGGCAGGGTTACCCCTCGGGAGTTCCAGGTGTCAGAGTGGATGAAGCATCCTGGCCCTCTCACATGCCCACAGCTCACTGCAGCCCACCCTCAGCCCGTACCCAAAGCTGGCCAGGGGAGGGCCTTGTTGGGAAGAGGAAGAGCTCAGAGGGAAGGAGCTAGATTGATGGAAAGGTGATTAAGACAGAAACCGGGCTAACAAGTCGAAGGGACAGAATGATGGTAAATACTAATTAATATGAATGATAACTTGCTATGTGCCTGGTATTGAAGGTCATACCCCCACCTGGGTTTGACTAAGGAACTCAAACCCTGCAAAATGCTTTCAATTTTACCTTTGACAATCCAATTCAGTTTCTCCCAAATACCTGAGAAGTTGTAGGTTTGAAATTGTCATTTCCGTTTAAAAGATAAGGAAATAGAGGCTCATAAAAGTGAAATGAGCACCCCAGGGTCACCCAGCTCTCAATAGCAGGGATCAGACCCATCTAAGGAAGCCAGGTTTGCTTCGGCGCCCTTTCCAATATGCCACATTGGGGCAGCAGAGGGCAGAAGAGAGCAACATTTCTCTTTTTTTCCAGCCTGTTCTGGAGCAGCGCTGGTCCTGTGAACATCATAGGACGGGCAGCATCGGCCTGTTCGTTGACTCCTTTTTTTTTTTTTTTTTAAATTAATGTATTTCTTAACTTACAGGTGTTCAAACTTGAACTAATTATTTCATCTCTGTGAGTCTTAGTTTCCATATCGATACAATGAAGAAAATAGCTCCATAGGGATGCAACAAGGTTTAAATACACAGTATTTAGCAGTTTCTGGCACAGAGTAAGTACTAAAAATAGTAGCTACTATTACTTCTATTATTCACTCATTTGCACAGTAGTTCATTCGTTCATTCAAATGTTTTAATTCATCAAACATTTATTCATTTGGTATTTGTTGTGTATAAAACACTGGGCAAGATGCAGGAGGGATGGGGGTGTGTTTCAAAGATGACTCCAATATGGTCTTCCAAGACAGGGAGAGAAAACTTTGAAAAGTAACTGTAATACACTGGGGAAAAGAGGAGGGGGCTCCCTGCTGGTGAGAGAAATTAAATGCACCTTTTTGGAATACAAGGAGTCCCTGGGTGGTGCAAATGGTTAACATGCTCAGCTGCTAACCCAAAGTTGGCAGTTTGAGTCCACCCAGAGGCACCTCGGAGGAAAGGCCTGGCAATCTACTTCTGGAAAGTTAACCATTGAAAACCCTATGGAACCGAGTTCTACTCTGACACATATGGGGTTGCCATGATTTGGAACTGACTCGACTGCAACTGGAACTGCTTTTGGAATCCTGAGTCTTTGAAATAGCTGTTGAAAATACTCAACTCAGACCTGCAGAATCCCCATCTCTGAGGATGGGGCTCATTTGTAGGAATCTTTACAAAGAGATAGAGTAAAAGTATCTCTTGGGATACTTAAAAGTTGGAAGAATCATGAAGAAACAAAAAATTAAGGCCAACTCCACCCTAGCCTAAGCCCATGAACTATGTAACGGTGTCCATCTTTAGCTGCAAACAGGCTGAAAAAAATACCCCCATTGTAGGCGCTGGGTTCAGACCCAAGACTTGTATGGCACCCCAGGAAATGTCTAGAAAATATTTAGGTAATGTAATTTTTTTAAGTGAAGATTAAAAAAAAAAAAAAAAACTGGAGGTGGAAAATAAAATAGCCATATGTGGAATCCACTTTTCAGTTTGTCTCTTGTACACAGTGGGAAAGCTGGGCTTGGTGGGCTTGCTAGAGTAGGAGAAACCCCTTTCATGCTGCCTAGACGGAGAGGACAGCATGTTCCTTGGCTTCCTGCACAGCTACTTTTTAATGCAAGAAGTTGCTCAGTTGGGAAAAGCTGTCTGTCTGTAATTGTCCCAACGGCAGCCAACATTAATGGAGTGTGTGAAACTGGCCTTTTGGGACAAAGTATTTGAAAAATGACTGCCAAGGGTTAAGAACCAGGAACTTTATTTTTCATTTGTGCAGGAACAAATTCCAGATACTTCTTTTTCTTCTGAGAGGTTTTTTTTTGTTTCTGTTTTTAGCTTTTCAAACCCCCAAATGAATAAGGGAAAAAAGCAAACTAAAGTGGTTCCAATTTGCAACAAGAGTGCGGTTTCAATTGATTTAAAGTGGGGAGCACCACAGGTAATGATCACAGAAAGAGGCTGGAATTAGTCAATAAATAAGGTTCAAGGTCCCAAGCCTGATTTCTCTTTCATTAGCTTTCAGGGCTGAGAATAAAAAGATAGGTGGTTCCATTTATCAGGTTCCTAATAAAAGCGTGAAGTGGTACATCCCACGGCTCAGGACCCAGACCAGGTCATGGAAGGCACTAAAATCTAATCTGGAATTTACCCCCAGCAGTCTAGCTTGACTTATAGAGATGCACTTACTAATGCAGCCTTCCCAAGAGCTTTGGCAGCTCCCTGCTAGCTGCTCCGCAGTCTGGGAAAGCTGCATCGTGGCGTTTCTATGACACAGGGACTGCTGATAGGTTGCCCAAGTAGTGCATCAAAATAGCCACCTCCCCGTTTTTCCTCTTCATCTTCCCCACCATCATTCCATTCTCACTCCTGGCCATAGAAAACTGCTTTCATCAATTCAATGAACGGGCTCTCCATCTAGCGCTGAACAGCTCATCACCCAGTGGGAACACAGGCATGGGTGCAGTGCAGAGTTAATGCAGATGTGTTCAGAACTGTCTGTCCCTGGCACACAGTAAATGCTCAATAAATGTTAGTCTTTATTATTGTAGATGTTGTTTTTCCGATGATTACCCACAGGTGATAAATGCTATGCTGGGAGTGTGTGTCGGGAGGAGTCGTTAGCACAGCATGCTGTGTGAGAACGAGAAACGAATTCAAGAAGGCTTGGGATGTGAGCAGATGTGACATGCATTTGGAGCAGTAGATGTCAGAGTTCATGTTCTAACGAGCAGGGTATGTCCTGGAGTCATTGGTGAAAGGGTGGTAGATATAGACAGGGCAAGGCATGAAGGGTCTCATGGAACACCCCCAAGAATTGTCCCATAGGCAAGTTCTTCTTAAACTTTTCCATCTCTTAAAAACATTTCCTTGAACAAGGAACCCTGGAGATCTATGGAAAAATCCCAAAGAATCTTTCTCTATGGTTGACATTTTGAGGGAGTCTCATATTTTATCTTTACAACCTACGCCAAGTTTGTGTCCTACTCTGTAATATGCTATTGTCAGGTGTCATTTTGTCCGCTCTGACTCATAGCGACCTTGTGTATAACCTAACAAAACATCGTTCGGTCCTGCGCCATCCTCACAATTGTTGCCATATTTTAATCCACTCTTGCAGCCCCTGTGTCAATCCATCTCATTGAGATCTCCCTCTTTTTCACTGACCCTCTACTTTACCAAGCATGATGTCCTTCTCCAGCGTTGGTCCCTCCTAATGACATGTCCCAAGTAAGCGAGATGATGGACTTATATGCTGAAAAAATAGCCCGAGAAGCTGGGCTAGATGAAGAAGAACGTGGGATCAGAATTCAAGGAGGACTCATTAACAACCTGAGATATGCCGATGACATAACCTTGCTTGCTAAAAGTGAAGATGACCTGAAATGAAGACTTCATAATATAATTCAATATAAAAATGACGAAACTCTTGGCAGATGCTCTATATTTACCTGAGTGGGTACCTGCCATGCACCTCTGGGCCCTGTGTACCCAGCTTGAGAAACCACACTGTAGGTGATGGATGGAAACCTGGGAAGGGTTTTAAGCGGGAAGAAGTCGGCTCAAGTTTGTGTTTCAGAAAGATGGATTGGAAGGTTACAAGGAGTGAGTCAGGTGACTGGGACACCAGTCCTAAAGCATCTGCAGTAGTTCATTGCCTGGGCAAAGGAGGCAGCAGCAGGATGGAGCACAGAGTGGTGTTTCCTGCAAGTTCCCACCTTCCAGAAAGCCTCCCTCACCGTTGAGCAGAGTGACCATGTTTTGTAGGTGTTGGCAACTGTCACTTTTCCATCTCACTCACAATAGTGACTCCTTAGTTTGAACTGGTTTTGAAGATTCAACATTCCCGTTTAATGTAACTGATTCAGGTTTGAGACATTTCTCTGTATTAGATGATGCCTCGGCAAGCCCCTACCAGCATGGCTGGTGGGAAGTTCAGTCACAGCCTTTTGATGGAGGAGTGGTGGTGGCCGGGTCATTCAGAATCCCTGAGAGGTCTCCTGTGCAGTCAGAACATGGCTGGAGGGCCCTTTTGGTCTTCAGTCCATACTGGTCACGGCTGGTATGCCCACTGCCCAAGGCTGCCAGGCTCTGCTTCGGTCAAGCTTGGACTCTGTGGTCTGTGTCAGGCTGGGGTGCCCTGTACCCGGTATCCACCCTCCCTTTGTGCATCATCCAGCATTGTATGGGTCCCCAATTGGTGGGGGGTCCTGCTAGTTTTGCATTTGAACCTTGATTTTTCTTAAAAGATTGCTACTTGGTCTCACCATCTAGCCTCAGTATTTCCTATTGTCTCAAGTAGAATCACCAGTCCTGAAGATCCAAACTCTGATCCTAAGCACTTGGCCAATGCCAGCCTGTCATTCATTCATTCATTCAACTTGGACATGTCATTTACACCCATTCATTGAGCGCTTACTCTGTACCCAGTGGTAAGTACACAGTTCTGGCTTTTGCTGTCTGGGGCTTTCTAGCACAGTGTCATCATCACCAGAATTTGAATTGGACCCTTAATCAGTACATCATTTTGAGCACACCTCTTTGGTATATATATTTGTTTACCAATTATGTACATAGGCCACTGTTCTAATATTTTATTAAAATAATAAAACGTGCAAAATAGAAAGTTTAAAGCAATGAGAATTGATGAAATAGACAATATTAATTAAAAAAAGATTTATTAACAAAACATTCTGAATGATATTAGATGCACATACTTCTTTCAAGGCTGTCATTTTAGCAATGACAGCTTTTCTTTTCAGACTTGATCAGATCAGAGTTGTTTTTAGCCCTGAAATCTGGCTGGCAGTGAAATAGTACCAGGAGGACTATTGTGCTTGCATGGTTAGCATCATTTTCAGCCCATGGTTTCTTTGCAGGAAACTTTGGAAGTCACTTGTCCGTTTTGTAAGGATTGGTTTAGTTAAAACTAATGTATTGCAAAAATACATGTAATGGATTGTAAAAATCCTCATAACTGGGCACACACGAACTGAATACATCACAGTATATCTGCAGGTGAACGAAGGAGGAGCTCAGCTCTGTCAACTCTCCATGACGTGGACTTTCTCTGCACTCTTGCCTAGATGTGAACAGACCATACGTGACATGTAGCCACCTGACACTGGGCTGAGTAAGGATTCCAGTGTCAACGTGTATATGAAGTGTGTCGTTGTCTGATTCATGGCGACCCCATGTGTGCAGAGCAGAACTGCTCCGTAGGGTTTTCAAGGCTGTGACCTATCAGAAGCAGATTGCCAGGCCCGTCTTCCGAGGTGCCTCTGGGTGCGTTTGAACTGCCAACCTTCCAGTGCTTAACTATTTGTGCCACCCGGGGACTCATATGAAATATGAGAGAGGCTTAATTCAAACATTAAGTTAAACTAAACATTAATTTAAATGTTTAGGCCAAAATAAATATCAATGGAAGTTCACATGTTATCTCCTCTGCACTCACTGGATCATCTTGTATACCCCACTCTGGAGACTATTGGTCTGGAGGGGTGGGACATATAGACATAAGCCAGAGAGTTGCACAGATAAATGTTTAAACTGTGATGTGTGTGGTGAAGGGAAATCCAGGCTGCTGAGAGAGTATATAAGAGGAGGCTGTGACTTTGCCTAAGTGATCAGGGAGCTCTTCCTTCAGGAATGACAATTGAGCTGAGATCCAACAGCTAAAAATTTTACCAGATGAAGAGCTGGAGAAGAGCCATCTAGACAGAGGAAAGAGGACATGTAAGGACCTTGAGGTCAGGGAAGTGGAGTCCACTAGGGAACTGCATAGATCTGGCGTGGCTGGTGCTCAGAAAGCAAGGCGGGCAGTGGCAGGAAATAAGCCCCTGTAGGAGCAGACTCAGACCTGGGGACCCTTGTAGGACTCATTCCCAAGGAGGTGCTGTGAAAATACACCAGGCTGAAGAGAGGCTGGGGTGGGGAAAAGCAACGGTAAGAGCAGAGAGCTTACTTAGTCCTGGAGTGAAGCTGAGGAGAGGTTTAGGGCAGCTTGCAGCAGGTGGGGCCTGAGGGACTCTGAGGAGGGCTGTCCTGAGCACATTGGGATTCAGCCGAGAACATTCTGGAGATAAGAGAGATTAATAAAGAGAGAGGGCAGTGAAGTGTGCAGAGAAAGGCCAGGGATCTATCGACAGCTTTCACGGCTGTCAATAAAAACCCAAACACGTTTTCTCTGGCAATTCTTTCCCTCCTTTCAAAATTACAGTCTGTGTCCCCACGCCCCCACTGCAGCATTAAATTATAAATTAGTTCCCCTACCACAGGATACTTACTTACAGCTCAACTCAGCTCTGACAAAAACCTCAAGGCACAGAGCAGACTTTCCAAATGAAATTATAAATTCTCTTATAGCCTGCATTTAATTAATGCCACCTTACGCCTAAGATCTAAAAAGAAGACTCTACAAACACAGCTAAACATGCATGCACTTCCTGCAAAAACTGAAGGAAGGAAAAATAAAAAATCTTAACATTAGCCTGAGTTGCTTTCCATGAGCCAAAATCACTTCTTTGCTCCGGGTAAATATCTTAGGATCCACTGGAAGCCGGTTACAAAGCTCATCCTGAGAAACTAATATTTACACTGAGCAATATTTGTGTTCTTGGGAAGCAGTGTTGTGCAGGCAAAAGAGCAAAGATTTTGGAATCAGGCAAACCCGGGTTTGAATCTCAGATCCCTCAGTTACCTGCTATGGGAACCTGGGAAACTTGCTTCAGCTCTCAAAGCCTCAATTTCCTCATTTGCAAAATGGGAGAAAGATATTTACCTCACAGGCTTATGATGAAGTTTAAATGAGGTAGTGAACATAAAGAGACTGAGGTTCTCAGAGCATACTAGATTATCAGTCAGCGTGTGTGTGTGTGTGCACGTGTGTGTGCATGCGAGCGTGAGCTGGTGCGCTTGTGCTCATGTGTGCACATGTGTGGACCTGATCCATGACAGGACCTAAGAACAGAGTTAGCAATTGGCAGGTCCGCTTCCAAGTACATTTCACTGCAAACCCAGGGCGAATATTAACCGTTTTGAAAAATTTTGAGCTTTTTTAATGTCCCAGCTTGCTATGGATTGAATTGTGTTCTCCAAAATGTTGCGTTGAAGTCCTAACTCTTGTACCTGTAAACAGGACCCTGTTTGGAAATAGTGGTTTTCTTTTGTTATGTTAATGAGACTATATCAGAGTACCAAAACAGAACAAAACCCAAACCCACTGCCATCGTCGAGCTGATTCCAACTCATAGTGACTCCTAAACTTAATCCTTTCTGAGTGGTGTCTTACAAAGAGCAGAATAGACACACATAGGGGAAAGAAAGACGCTGTGCTACTATGGAGGCAGATGCATATACAAGCTCAAGAAACCCAAGGATTTCCAGCAGCTACTAGAAGCTGAAAGAGACAAAGAATGACGTCCCCCTGTAGACCGCTCCCTGAGATCAGACTCCTAGCCTCCTGAACTGTGAGAAAATAAACTTCTATCTTTTAAGACACCACTGTGGTATCTTGTTATGGCAGCACTAGCAAATTAAGACAAGCACAACTTTTCGTTATTTTTGCAACCTGCTTGCTTGTATGTGACCGCAGATAAGTCACATACACGCTTCTTCTTGAATCTTAGGTATTGTTACATTGTTATTGTTATTATTTGCCATCAAGTCGGTTCCAACTATGGTGACCCCCTGTGTACAGAGTAGAACTACTCCATACGATTTTCAAGGCTGTGACCTTTTGGAAGCAGATTGCCAGACCTGTTTTCCAAGATACCTCTGGGTGTGTTTGAACCACCAACCTTTTGGCTAGAAATGAAGTTAGGAAGAAAGAGAAAGGACAAAGGAAGAAAGGGAGGGAGGGAGCGAGGGAGAAAGGAAACAATAATGCTAAAAATAGGAAGCACTCAAATAGAGCTTATGCTTTATCAGAACTTACTCTAAATTTTTGATACACCAATTCATTTAATCTTTACAACTAATCCTATGAGATAGGGACCACTACCATCCCCATTATACAGATGAGAAAACTGAGGCTCTGCTACCCACTTGTGTGGCCTCAGGAAAGTTAGTTAACTCCTCTGAACCTCAGTTTCCTCACCTTTAAGATGGGAAATATATGCCTTACAGAGTTTTCTGGTAAGGACCAAATGATGCAACATATGTAAAAGATCCTTGCTGTGTACATACTACAGGTGTTATTTCCCAAGGAACAATCTCATTCTTCTGGTATCGTTCTTCTCTTCCAATAATCTTAGAGGTAAAAGGAACACAAGGGATGAGTAGAGGGGACAGCTGCAAAGATGGGGAAAGAAAGCTGTAAAACCTGGGGTAGATGGAAGGGAGGAGGTGGTAGAAGTCTCATCCAAGCAGGGTCCTCTGGGTTCCAGAAGACAAAGAGACACCAAGGTAAGTCCAGTGGTGGTTGTATTTCTGCCTAGCAGTTGGCTTTCTGCCAGAGCTCTCTTCTTGTTTCCCACAAGTGTGATGGGACAGTCATGAGAGGCCTGACTTTCATTCATAATGACTCCAGGACCTGCTGCCACAGTGAAAATCAATAAAACGACATGACTGGGCTGTAAACGGAGTTTAATTTCTCAGCCATCGAAGTGTTTCCCCAAACCAGTTCCCACCTCCCCATGCTGACATGAGTGTCAGATATTACATGAGGCTCAGATAATGGTTCCCAGCTGCTCTCTTGCCTAAGTTTGAGGATGTGGAGGAGGGATGCTAGACCTGGAACCAGATAGGGAAACTGAGGCTAAGAGTCATTAAGTGACTTGCCCAAGGCCACCTCACTAGATTTGAAGGGCAGGGGACAGATCCATTTGGTTACACAACTTAAGGGGATCCATTCGCATTTATTCTACAAAAATGGTGGCTTCGGGAGTTGTGCAATGGGGCAGTCCCAAGTGAGAGGATCAAGCATGGATCCAGGTCTTTGGAATCCTAGTCCAGTGCTCCTTCCACCATGCAAGAGGAACAGCTCACAGAGCGCCTGCCTTTTGAAGAACTCTTTCTAGTTAGAGAAGCAAAACACCTGCTCACAAATTTAGGTACTGTTTTCTGAGCTTCAGTTTCACAAAATCAGGATCGTATCTTGCTAGACATGAGCCCAAGTTGTCACAGCGTGCTTGCTCTAAATGAGGTTAAGCACCAGCTATGTGAGAGGTTAAAGGAAATGAAGGTGCTGTTGCGTAAGAGAACATCATGGGTAAAGGGAATGGTTAGGAGTTTAGCTTGGATTCTCTTATGAAGTCAGGCAAACAGGGTCAGAGCATTGCTAGCAGAGGGTCCAACTGGAAAATCCCAAGGAGTCAGGGTAATAAAGGGCAATTTGGTAAAGGGGAAGCCTAGATCAATGTTAAGGAGCTGGAGACCCAGTGTAAACTGAGGCTTAGAGAAGTTAACTAACTTGCCTGAGGCCACATAGCAAGTGAGTAGCAGAGCCTTAGTTTTCCCATTGAGAGTAGGTCCATTGGCTTAAAGGCACCATGAAGCTCTTGACCCATGGCTACAGTGGAGAGTGATGTTCAAAAAATACTAAGAGGGAGCTGGAGTGAAGGAGCTGGGATTGGGGATCTCGAGCATCAGACAGAATAATCTTACTTTAATAAAATGCACCAGGGATCCTCTAAAGGTGTTATGATAGAATTGTGTCCCCCCACCACCCCCAAAAGATATGTTAAGGAGCCCTGGTGAAACAAACAGTTAAGTTCATGACTGATTACCGAAAGGTTGGCAGTTTGGACCTACCCAGCAGCTCTTCAGGAGAAAGACCTGGTGATCTGCTTCTGTAAAGATTACAGCCAAGAAAAGCCTATGGGGCAATTCTACTCAGTTACATGGGGTTGCTGTGAGTCAGAATTGACTCAACAGCACCTAGCACAACAACAAAAGACATACTGAAATCCTAAGTCCCAGTAGGAATCCCTAGGTGGTGCAAACAGTTAAGTGCTCGGCCACGAACCTAAAGGTTGGGGGTTCTAACCCACCCAGAGGTACCTGTGAGTACCTGTGAATGCATGCCTGTTTGGAAATAAGGTCTTTGAAGATGTTCTCAGTTAACATGAGGTCATGTCAGAGTTGGATGGGTCCTAGTCCAATCATAGTGATGTCCGTATAAAAGAGAAGAGACACAGAGAGGCTGAGGAAAAACAGCCATGTGACCATGGAGTTATCATCTCCTAGAGACTGAGGAGACAGCACGGCCTTGCTGACACCCTGAATTCAGACTCCCAGCCTCTAGAACTAGGAGCCAACACCCTTCTGTTCATGTAAGCTACCCAATGTGTGGTATTATGTTACAGCAGTCCTAGGAAACTAATACAGATGGTGAAAGATGTGCTCCAAATACACCAGCTGAATAGCCAGCCACAGTCTTTCTGGTGTCCACATTGGGCCCCTCTGCCAGGCGTGCGTGCTCTCCCATTCCAGAGCATGAAAACAGAACAAAACCTGGAATCAGTATTGGATAGGTTTCTTTCATTACACACCCAGTGCTCTAGAAGGAGGACTGCAGGAACTTTCCTCATTGACTAAAAGAAATTTGGATTCCTATTTTTGACTTTCTGACCATCCCTAAGGAGCCCTGGTGGCACAGTGCTTAAGTGCTCTGCTGCTAACTGAAAGGTCAGCAGTTCAAACCTACTAGTCGCTCCACAGGAGAAAGATACTCTGCTTCTGTAAAGATTACAGCCTTGGAAACCCTGTGAAGCAGTTCTACTCTGCCCTATAGGGTCACTATGAGTAGGAATCGACTTGATAGCAATGGGTTTGGTTTTGGTTTGGCCATCCCTGGGTGGCACAAATGATTAAATGCTTGACTACTAACTGAAAGTTTGGTGGTTTGAACCCACTCAGAGGCACCTCGAAAGATAGGCCTGGTGGTCTGCTTCTGAAAGGTCACAGCCTTGAAAACTCTATGGAGCAGTTCTACTCTGCACACATAGGGTCGCCATGGGTTGGAATCGACTTGATGGCAAACAACAACCTTGGCTTTCTGGCCCTCTCAAGACCTGTCTGGCCTTTTGGTGAGCTTGGGGCTCTCTGTCTGTTTTAAAAACAGACCGCATTGTCTTGCTTCTCACTGTGCACTGGGCTCACACCACTTCCAAAGAAGAGCAAATTGAGCTGAGCCCAAATAGAAGCCCAGGCTGTGGGCAGTGTTTATGAGATGGACTAACAGGACCAAGTAAGGACTGTGCAGAACTTGAGCCCTGCGTTTCGCTGCTGCAGTCATTGTCACGCTGTTGCTTCTCCAGACTGGCTTATAGTAGTAGGTGGAGGGCAGTTCGTCCAAGCGGCATGAGCTAATTATATCCCTAAGGAATTGTTAGAAGAAAACAACAGAGCCCCACACTTCCCCAGGGCTCTGATTAGCTCTGACATACCTCCCTATATTCTGATTGTGGCCTTTATTAGATCGCTGTTGGATTCCAACTAAGTTTAATTCAGCATTCGCTTTTCTACGTATCCTGGAGATGACGATTATGCAGCAGACAGTTTCTAGAAACTGCCGAAGGTATCCGAGACTGTCAACTTAGAAGCTCTGATAACCACGCTGCTTGCTTTAATATGAGCTTTCTGGGGATTTAGCCCAGAACCCTCTGCCAAAAGTGTTTGCAGGCTGCTCCCTCCTTCCACTCCCCAAGCACCTCATTTAGCTAAGTGGTTTTGCCTCCTTCAGGTTGCTTTGTAATTGGGGTGATTATTCATTCCTGTCACAAGACAGGACCAGGAGGAAGAGGCTGGCTTGGGACTCCAAATTCTCTGTCCTGTATTGTGCTGAATCTCATTCCTTCTCTTGCTCTGTCTAAGAACTTGACTTCTTCTGAGATTTGAGGTGCTGGCATGGGGTCACCCAACCCAGCTTCCTTGTGACCACTATTCAGAAGTAGCCCCTTCTTAGTCATAATGGGAACAAACTTGGGGAGATCAAGGCAGTGGGAACTTTGCCTACCATCCAGCCAGGATGGTGTAGTGATCCAGAGCCTAGCCAGTCTGTGCACTACATCTTCCAAGCAAAGCAACCCTAGATGGGGTGTTCTGTCCAGTCTTCTTCATAGACCTGGGTTGTATGTGTCTTGCAGGGGTTACCTGTGAGGGTGGCTCATAGGAAACGATCCTGGGAACTGCCAGATCAGAGAATGTTATCAGAAGTTGTGCTGGGGAAGTATGGGACCATACAATGAAGCCCATTTATGGTCCCGTCATGCAGCATGCTGAGGAGCACACATGAGCCACCAGAGGAGACATCCCTTGTCTCAGGCATTCATCTCAGACCTCCTCGCTCCTAACCCTAACCACTCTGGATGTTCTTCCCTGTTCTCATTCTGGCTCCATAATCTTGCTCTCAATATCTGTGTCAGCCTCCCAGCCTATGTTTGGGTGAACCGTCAAGACACTCTTCTCTGGCTTACCCGTATCCAAACAATTCTCCCTTCCAACAAACCCTCACTTGACTCCTAATTCTGCACACCTTCTTGATTTCAGTAACACTCATGTTTGCTGGTAAAAGAACTTGTCTGTGGGCTTTGGCCCCATGGAAAACAGGATTACCAGAGAAATGGGTGAGTAAACAGATCATTGTAACTCAGTGTGCTTAGATCCATGATAGGGAAAACACAGAGAAGGAAAACAAAACCTAGGCTTGGAGGTTCAAGACAGGTTCCTGGAGGAAAACGTTTGTGAAATGAGACCTGAAGAGGGAGCAGGAGAACATTCCAGCCAGAGACAACAGCCTATGAAAAGACTCAAAGAGCAGAGAAAACCGGGCAAGTTTGGAGATATGCAAGAAGCAAAAATCAGCCTTGTCTGGGAAGGCATGGGGACATGCTGGAGTTCTGTTCCAGAAATGAGAATCAGTTAGTCCTAAGCCATTCACAACCTTGGGGTCAAGGACATATCTAGAGATCATGGAAAAGCATGAAGTTAATGGTCTGATGGGAGAATTAAACTTGTGATCTCATCTCCATTAGCATAACCTTCATGTCACTTATGAGAAGTCTGATGTCAATCTGATTCCCATTTTCTTTTCAGATTATATATTCATTATTTAGCATTATTCCATTGTTAAAGTCTTAAGTCATTCTAATTTTTTTCTATAATTCCATAGTATAATGAGCCTCTCTGAGCATAAAGTCTTTTCTCTCTCTTCCCTTCCCATTTCAGGTTCAGTTTTTAGGAACAATCCCATGACTAGAATTACTGGGGCAAATGTTACAAACATTCTAAGGCCCTTTCTATTTCCATTACACCATGATGCCTCTAAAAACAAAGAAAAATAGAAATGATAACACTCCACTCAAAAAATAATAATAAAAAAACAATAGTACCAACACAGTATGAACCAGAAATCAGAACCACTGAGTTTAATTTTCAACCCAGCCTGAAAAATGTAAAAAAAGAAAAGAAAAGAAAAAGTTTCTCTTTTCATTATATATAAACTTAGAGATCTGAATAAGATTATTTCTACATGAGGACTGGGCAGATCATTCAAACCCAATTCATGATCATTAATTGTTGCTTTATTTTATTGGGCAGGAAAAATAGAATCAACCATTATAGCTGTATTCATACCCAAAATAAAGGTGCATACTTACAGAGTCACTCCCAGATTTGGACAGGATGGACCAGACAGCTGAAGTAAGGATCAGGGCTTCCTGGCAGTCATGCAATTGGACAAAAGTTGGGTATCTATCCAAGAGTGCACAGCTGGAGTTGTTAACCCAAGAAAGACAAGCAGGAGCATCAAGTCCGAAAGCAAACCAGAGATTGAGATATCAGTGCAAGGGACTGAGGTGGGTAGGAGATCATCCTAGGCTAATTGCAATGTCAGCTAAAAGGAGTCCAGTGGCAGACCCATTCTCCAACATCTCGAAAGGCAGAAGAATCTGAATCAGAGCACTAATCCAGACAGACTTCTGGGATTCCTGGCATCAAGAATCAGGAAACTGAAGGGAAAAATTGGAGGGAATACAGACAGTAATGACCATATGACAGACATTGTGCCAGATGCTTTACATATACCTAACCCTCACAGAAATGCTCTAAGACAGAATTATTCCAATTTTACAGGTAGGGCCAACTGAGGTTTGTAGAATAGAAGGGCTTTTTCCTATGTGCCAGGTCTACCTGGTACCTTCCTCAATACTGTGCTATAGGTGGAATCAGTATGGAGATAGACAGCTACTCAGGAGGACTGGAAATTGTCCCACTGTGTGGGGTGTGGCTGACCCAGCAGAGTGAAGGGAGTGCAGACAGAAGTGAGGAGTCAGCCAGGACATTGCCCAAGGCTTCTTCTCCAAGGCTTAGAGGAAAAACTTGCCCTATGCGTGCCTTAGCATCCGGCAGACCTTTCAGTGCCAATTTGACCAGATGCCCTAATTTTTCTTTAAAAAAATAAAAAAGTTGCCATCAAGTTGATTCTGACTCATGGTCACTCCCTGTATGTCAGAGTAGAACTACGTGTTGCAGGATATTCAAGGCTGACTTTTTGGAAGTAGATCACCAGGACTTTCTTCTGAGACACCTCTGGGTGGACTTGAACCTCTAACCTTTTGGTTAGCAGCTGAGCCCTAGCTAGGAACAGCCCCCCTCCAATTTTTTTTAAAATCTACTTTATTTAATGTGGACTTATCTTGAGTCAGCTTGGGAGCAAATTTAGCCTGAGAGTTCTGAAGCCCGAGCTAAATGCAGCTGACTGTACCATGCATATTGGCTTCAGTATTCCAAAACATGCAAAAACATTATAAACTGTGGCTTGTATAAGTAATTTCTCCCCCGACTCCCAGCCCTTTCCCACCAGTCTGACATCACACTGCTGGACCGTGGGGATTCCAAGGACTACTATAATTTAAAGCCCCTGGATTTCTAAGGCAGCCCACTCTCCCCATGCTGAGAACTCCCAGGCTGGTGGAGAGGGAGAGTGTGTCATTCCTTGCCATTTTATTTCTTCCAGGTCAGGAGCAGATTATTGCTTGAGCCTCAGAGCGAGAAACCCAAGGACAGAGCTACAAAGGCTTCCTGGCCATTCCTTTCACCAGCCCAGATGTGCTTGGGGGAGAAATGGCTACTCAGAATTTCCATTGAAGAGGAAACAAAGCTGTGCAAATTCTGAGCCCCCTCTAAGCTTAGCAAGAGCTCTCCGGTGCTCCTGATGAGCCCTTAGGTATGGCAGGAGGAGGTGACTAACGTAATCCTCTGCCTGGATCAAGCCCCTACTAAGTACCCTGTCCTTCCCAGACAGTGTCTTATTTCATCCTTACGATAATTCTATCAGACAGATATTAGTATCTCCATTCTGTAGATGAGGAAAGGAAGGCTCAAAGAAACCAGTTAAATGTAGTAGAAAGAACAGGACCTGAGTTCCAATTCCAGCTTTACCACTCTCTAAACGTCATCTTCCCTATCTTCAAAAAAGGGTATAATGTTCATCTTTCAGGGTTGTTTTAAGGAAGAAATGAATTATGTACACAGACGGTCATATACAATGTCTGCGTATATCTGGAACTCCAAAATTCATAGTTACTATTTTTGTTAATATTAATAATGTTTCAGGTAGCATGTGAGAGCTGAGTCATGACTTCAGCTCTGGGCAGCTCAAGATACAGTGTTCTTTCTTCTATATCACATATTCTAAAATTAAGCAAATCGCTCCTCGTTAAGAGACTGGGAGCATGGCCAAAGAGATTCATTGCTTTCTTAAATTTCTGGGAAACTTGAATCCTAGAAACCAGTGAGAGCAATATCAAATACTAAGATGTGGAGATCATTGGCTGGCTTGGTGCCAAACAGCCAAGGAGTTGTGGTGATTGACCCAGCTCTTTTGTTCTGTGAAGATGGGGTCAAAGTATTTATTCCAGAAGGCTCACCAGTTGAACATTTTGAACATTCAGGGGAAAAGGGTTCCCTCTACCCTAGAAAATAATATGGGCTGAGCACCTAATATTTTTAGGTGTGTCATGCATTCTTTTATGCAATCATCTAAAAAAAAAAAACCCATAAGGTCAAATGATGGTAAGTTCTATGAAAGGAGAGAAGGAAGGAGGTAGGGAATGGTGTCAGGGTGCGGTGATGTTATTTTAAATACCACGATCAGGGAATCTGCGCTGATAAGATGGTGTTGGAGCAGAGATCTGAAGATAGTCCCCTTGATGACAGAGCAGGGAAGAAGGCCAACAAACTCTCTTCCACCATCTGAACCTCTGGTTTCCTCTACCTTGGGAAAAACAGCAATAGTTCCATTCATTTGAATAAAGCTTAAGGTCTAAAGCTTTTTGTGGTCCATTGCTTTATCATCACAACACCCTTAAGAGTCAGGCAGAGATAGTATTCTCTTTTTCAGAAGATGCAGCCAAAGCACAAAGAAGGTAAAAGCCTGCCAAGGTCATATTGTCAGGAAGTGGCAGAACTGGAATTTGATTCCTAGTCTCTTGATACCAACTCCACTCCCCTTTGAGCTTTATCATGCTGAGCCTGCAGGATGTGTCTCAGCCACTGGCAATTGTTCTTTCAGGTCTCTGGTACCATGTCTCAATCATTTACTGGCATTGCAGTTGACGTGCATCGGAGAACTTGCGAAGCAAAACACATGTACACTACGTGAGTGCTGTGTTCCTCTCACCGCCAATGGGGCAGCTTCCCCGAGAGGGAGAATTACAGTATTACAACTCAGCTCAGCAAAGGGGCTGGTGGGTGGCCCTCACTTTTTCAGGATGTGTCAGCAGGACGGCAAACGGATAGAATCTAAAGTTGTGATCACGAGCATGGGTGTTGGAGTTACAAGTTCCAACACCAGCTCCACCGCTAATGTGTGACTTTAGGCAAAACTCCTAAGTTTCTTCCTTTGTGTATTGGAGGTAATAGTAAGATTTAGAGTTCCTGGGTGGAGCAGACAATTACCCACTTGCTTACTAGCCAAAAGGTTGGAGGTTTGAACCCACCCAGAGGCACCTTGGAAGACAGGCCTGCTGATTTGCTTCCAAAAGGTCACAGCCTTGAAAACCCTATGGAGCAGTTCTACTCTGCACACATGGGGTAGCCATGAGTCAGAATTGACTTGACAGCAACTAACAACAGGACCTGTCACATAAGGTTGTTGTGAGGATTCAAGGAAACTCTGTACGTAAGGCGCTTAGAAATGTTCCTGGCACATTACTACTGCTCAATGCGTGTTCGCTATTGCTAATGCCTCCTTCTCAAGAGCTTGGGGTTGCAGGACATTCAAGTGTCCCTCTCCAAAGTATTTCTTCCTGTTGCCATTCAACCAGTATCCCCAGACAAGTCTCAGTAGCTGAGTTTCTCCTATCTTGGATTAGGCTTCTGCCCACCTGGGGGACTTATGGAGAGGCTGAGGGCACATCCCAAGATCTGTATGCCATCCCTGGTAGCCTATTTCCCATTTCTCACTGGGATCCTGTTAAAGCCTGGGGAAACAGGAATTCTGGCAGCCTCTCCGTTTCACAGATGAGCAAACAGATGAGAGCAGCACTCCCCTATGCACGCGTGTGTACATGTACACACATACACACACACACACACACACACACACACACACACACACACACACACACACACATACCGCATTCTGGGATACCTGCCACACCAGGATGATGTGTCTGCTTCATTCCCCATCAGCCTCAGAGTGAAAACCTCCCCAAAACAGTTCATCCCAGGCTGTGTTCTCCACTTCACCCTCTTTTGTCACGTCCTTTTATGATCATTTCTTGGTGGCCACTTGGTATGAAGGAGCTGTCTGCAACTAGGAGTCAAGTCAAGCTAACTCGTCCACGCAGGGACACCATACAACTAGACTATATATCTTACTCCCATACCCCCTGAAGTAGACTGGAGGGTCCTTTGGGACAAGGCTCTGCCATATTCAACCTTGCCATATGGTATGGAAGAGCAAGCATGGGTTTCAAACCCTAGCTCTCCTGCATGTGTGGTATGGGAAGAGTAGTGTAAGCTCTCTGAGGCTGCAGTAAAGCAGCCCTGGTGAATCCTAATTGGTGGGATTTTCAGTTGATACCTCTAACAGGACTGCTTATCATGGATGCACATCCAAAGGAGTAGTAACTGTTCTAACAGTAAGTGTTGGAATTTTGCATTTTACTTGATATTTTGTGGTTTCTTTTTACTCTCAGTTCTTTTTAAAATCCTTTTATTTTTAACTAATTATAGACTCACAAGAACTTGGAAAGTTAATACAGAGACGTACCATATACCCATCACTCACCCAACTTCCCTCAACATCTTACATAATTATATTACATTATCAAAACCAGGAAACTGACATTACCATGATACAATTAACTAGACTAATACAGTTAACTAGGTTGTAGACTTTACTTGTATTTCATCAGTTTTGCATGCATTTATTGTGCACTCATTAATTTTTACACAAGGTATGAGACTTAGGTGGAGTTCATTTTTTTTTTTGCCTCTAGATATCTAATTGCTCTAGCACCATTTGTTGAAAAGGCTATCTTTCCTGCATTGAATTGCTTTTGTGTCTTTGTAAAAAAAGATCTACTAGGCATATTTGTATAGGTCTATTTCTAGATTCTCTGTTCTGTTCCATTGATCTATATGTTTATTCCTCTGCCAAGACACCACATTCTTGATTACTGCACATAAGCAATAAGTCTTGAAATTGGGCAGACAGATTCTTCCCACTTCATCTTTTTCAGAGACATCATAGCCATTTTAGTTCTTTTGCTGTTCCATACAAATTTTAGAATTATTTTGTCCATGTCTGCAAAAATCTTGCTGGGATTTTGATTGAAGTTGCATTAAACTTGTATATGAATTTAGGGAAAGTTGACATCTTTAATATGTTGAGTTTCCCAGTCATGAACATGGTATATCTCTCTATTAGATCTTTGATTTCTTTCATCAGTGTGTGTAATTTTCAGCATAAAAGTCACGTACATGGTTTGTTTGTAAGTATTTCATTTTTTGAAGTGATGGTAAATGGTATTGTATTTTAATTTTGGAGTCCATGTGTTTATTGCTGGTATATAGGAATACAATTGGTTTTTGTATGTTTGTTTCCTGTGACCCTGATGAACTCAGTTATTACCTCTAGAGAGTTTTGTTGTTGTTGTTGTTTTTGAGATTCCTTTGGATTTTCTATGTAGAGAATCTTGTCATCTGGAAATAGGGATCATGTTATTTCTTCCTTTCTGAATTGTAGGCCTTTTATTTCCTTCCTTGCCTTGTTGCACTGGTTAGAACTTGCAGCACTGTGTTGAAGAAGAGCCGTGAAAGTGGACATCTGTGCCTTGTTCCTGATCCTAGGGGGAAAGCATTCCGTGTTTCACCATTAAGTGTATGCTAGTTGTGGGTTTTTTGTAGATGCTCTTTATGAAGATGAAGAAGCTCCCTTCTATTTCCTATTTTTCTTAGAGTTTTTATCACGAATGGATCCTCAGTACGTTTTTAACAACATCTAGTTTTATAGTTTCTATAGAAGAAATTCCTTCAAATATGTCTTCCCCTGAAAGTGCATGTAGGTATTGTGTAGTTTCCACAGACCACAGTTGTATGAAAGAACCAAGAACATAGAATATGTAAAGATGGAAAGTTCTCCATTCTGTGTAGATCTGGCTGGGTCCCCACATGGCACAACATCAGAGAAACGGTTTCCCCTGTATTTGACATGAATGGGACCCCTGAAATTGTGCAATGCAGGCAGCCCACATGGGGGGATGTTCACTGAGGTCTCACTAGACACCCTTGTTTAGAAAGACCCTCAATCATGTAAGGCTCTTGCAGATTTGAGGTCTTAGGCAGTCATCTGGTTTCTCTTACATTTATTTATTCAACACGTGCCTCCTTTATAGCAGGTACTGTTCCAGGTAATGGGGATGCTGCAGTGAACAACGAAGTCCTCGTCTTTTAATAACCCAGGCAGGAGAGGATGGCAGCTCTGGTCAAGACGATACGGTGGGGTAGGCCAAAAGTGGTTGGCTCTTAGTGTAGCAACAGAGGAAGTATCATTCCAGAGAGACTGAGTGAGCCAGAGAAGAGCCTGGGTGCATCTGGTTCTCAAGTTCAGCCTCTCAGAACTGCACCTGGGGGCCACTAGATGGAGTCTTGCTCTCCATCCAGGCTCTTCTGAGCTCGGCTCATCCTGCTAACACTACATTCACCTTGCTTTCAGCTCACAGGCAAAACAGAAGGGAAAGCAGTTAGGAAATATAGCACCTCATGATTCATGGTGAGATGAAGCACTGAGGCCACTACCAGCTCAACTGGCTACAGGGTGGTGGTGCTGGAGGGGCGTGCCATCTCCCAAGTACCAGCAGTCCATGACCCTCCTCCCCAGAGATGCAGATGGTGGCTAGCAGGGTCCAAGTCAGGAAAGGGGTCTACAGTGCAGCAAGCCTTGGCCTTCCAAAGGGCACTTTGAATGAAAGCAGAGCATCGCTCAGCCCTCTGCCTCGGCAGCCAACCACGCACACTGCTCTAACTGGGCATTTTCAGGCCATAAAGTAGATCGATCAACGACAATTATGTTTGGCTTTAATGTTGCCCCTCCTCTGTCTGTCCTTCTCCAGGCTTTGGAGCTATCGAAAACGATACACATTGATACACATGAGCACAGACATGCGTATGTACGCACATGTGGCCCATTCTAGGGGTATATGCAACACACACACGCACACACACACTGTGGGGCAGAGGCCGTCAGGGTGGTGGTCGGGCACCCCAACTCCTGTTGATTTGCCTCCCCCATCTTCTGGCCCCTGACCTTTTTATGCTACAAGCTATGGTGAAGACAAGAGATATCAGCGCCTTATATGACACACAGTTGTTCTCTGGCTGACTCTCAGGCTGGGGTGGGATGGAGGCATTACATTGTATATGAAAGGAGCCCCAAAATTCCTTTTAGCACCCACTTAATATATATGAACCCAAAGACCCATTTTCTGCCCATTTTAGTGAGCACGAAGGAAGTGAGCATTCACAGCAACTATTTTATGCCAAGCACTGGACTAGGCCCTTGGCACGCATTATCCCTTTCAATCCTCCCAACATCTCTATAAATCAGGGATTATTTCCCCATTTTGCAGATCAGGAAGCAGAGGCAGCGAGGTGTCATGGCCGCCCCAGGCAAGTGCTTTTCATGGCACTGTTCCACCTCCTCTTCACTTGCCATTCCAGACAACCCCTGCCTACTTGCCAAGGCAATGACAATGGGACCGCAGGCTTCGTCTTTGGTGTCTTTTTCAAGCAGGGTTTCCTGCTGGAAATATTGTCACTCTGTGGCCTGTGGGTCACATCTACCGCTTCTTCCAGGAGTCGCCCCGAGATACCTCCACGAGGAGCCTTCTCTGAGCCCCTACTTCCCTCTCCCAGCTCTGCCCACTGCTCCATCCACCACCAGCTCTCCCGGCCCAGCTCCTGCTGGCTTTTCTTCCCTTCATTCTTACCTTGCTCCGTCCCTCTACCGTTCCCACTGCCAGTTGCTGATTATAAGCACTTCAGAGGCAGAAAACACACAGAAAACCTGGCCTCCCACTGTAGCTGGTTTGCACACAGAAGTTGTTACTGCAGGGACTGTCCCCTCACCCCCAGCCTCATCCCAGCTTATCTAGGAATCTGATTTTCAGGGGAACTGAATTTGTGGAAGATACATAGTTTTGATATTTCTGTTTTCAGTACCAGGAATCCAGTCTACAGCAAATCAAGGTCTAGACAAAACCTGCCCCATGCAAGACACGGAAGCAGAAAGGGGCTAGCTGTCTGCAAAGCTCCCTTCTCCCTCATGGGAAGTTCTGCTCCTAGTGCCCCCAGGAGCACCACCCCAGCCCCACCCCCAGCTCCTTCCAATCTCTCACATCACCCAGGTGTAGGAGGAGGGTTGGGGATGATGTTTATTCTTCTCTTTTTCTTCCTTATGTTTTTTCCCCTTTCAAGCCCACCTTCACTGTCATGCTAGCATCTCAGGATCTGCCCAACAGGCAGAGTGTCTCTGCCTTACCTTGCGTAAGGTCTTTTCTTAATACAGTGCAATTGTTTTCTTATCTGAGTCTCTCCCCTTAATCTGTAATATACACACCTCTTATCTTCTCTTTGTCCCTGATCTGTATCAGGCTTCAGAGAGCTCTGTGCTGTGGCTGCTAAAATTCTTCATACTCCTTGGAATCTTTTTTGATAGCCAGAAGAACTGAATTGGAAGACAGTGTTTCTTTATATTTTTAGGTCCAAATCTCTGGTGAGCATAGGGTCTGAAAATAATATACTCAGGTGCTTAATGAAAATGATGTCACTAGGATGATACAGTGCAAATAACGTGGGCTTTGGCATCAAGTTTGAATCTCAGCTCTACCATGCATTAGCTATTCACCTCTGATGAATTTGCTTAGCATTCTCCAGCCTCAGTCTTCTCACCTGTAAAGTGGGAATAATAATAACAACCTCATAGATTTGTTGTGAGAATTACTATTACATAATATAGAGGAAGTGTCCAGCATGCACCAGACACACAGAAAAATTACCCAATTAACTAAGCAAGTCTGCCTTATCCTTGAGATGACTGAGCTGCATTTTATTATTTTTGAGAATACATGCAGCAGAAATACACCAATTCAACAATTTCTACATGTACTACTCAGTGACATTGATTACATTCTTCAAGTTGTGCAACCACTCTCACCCTCTTTTCCAAATTGTCCCTCGTTAACATAGCTCACTGCCCCGCCCTCTGCTGCCTAGCTAAACTTGGAGTTGCTGTTGTCAGTTTGATCCCCTGTCGATTGTTTTTTATTTAAGAGAGCACAGTGCTCAAGGCAGACATTGTTTACTAATTAAGCTGAACTGTTGTTTGGTTTAAAGAAGACAACAGGGGATATTATTCATTTAAGGTTTAAAGTTTATCGACTGAGCTGCATTTTGTCAATCACAAATTAGAAAGAGGTGGCCTCAATGCCCAGTAGACTATGCTCACAGAGGAGAGATGATGAGCAAATAGTGCTTGTGGATTACCGTCTTCATAATTCTCCAGAAACTGGTGCTTTGGTTTGTGTAGGTCAAGTGTCAGACACCTTGGTAAAGAATGGGGATCATATCTAAGCATAAGGATATCCCAGTCTGTCCGATTCTCCTAGTGCTGCTGGAACACAAACACCACAAATGGGTGACCTTAAAGAAGAGAAAATTCCTTTCTCACAGCTTAGGTGGGCACCATCTAGGGGAAGACTCTCTGTGGGCTCTGGGGGAAGATCCTTGTCTCTTTCAGCTTCTGTAACCCCAGGATTCGTTGGTTCCTTGGCCATCTTCACGTGGCATCTATCCCTCCCTCCACCTCTCCCCTGCATTTGTGCTTGCTTGTCTCAGTGTCTCTGCTGCACCTTAGAACTCAGAAGTGATTAGATTTAGGACACACCCTACACTGATGTGGCCTCGTTAACATAACAAAGAAAACCCTATTTCTAAACCAGATTGCATTCAGAGGTCTAGGGGCTAGGATTTCAGCACATCTTGGGAGGACACAATTCTATCCATAACACAGTTCTTAGCTCAGCTCCTTCACTCCCAAGAAAGACAGGGCTCAGGGCTCCAGAAGAGCTGGTCAGGAAAGCTGGAAAATAAGACTTTCTGCTTTACCAGCTTGCCTGGGGCTGAGTCTGGCCACTAAGCAAGTGGGGTCTGGGGCTGTTTCCTTTTCATGCTGCTTTCCGAGATGTCCAAAGAAGCCTGGGCGAAGGACAGGGACCCCTCCTAGAGTGTTCAGTGTGATAAACGGAACCAAAGTCCTGCAGAGAAGAAACGGGGAGAACAGTGCTGCATTTGCTGCCCCAGCGTTCCCTCTTGTCACCTCTGCCCACCTCGTATGGTGGAAGGAGCACTGAATTAGGAGCCCAGCGATGGAGTTCCAGATTTACCATTTATTTGTGGCATTACATTAGATGCTGTCACTCTATTTCTCTGAGCTTCCATTTCCACTTTTTTCAAATGGGATTATTTATGCTGCCTCTACTACTGAGTAGTTGGGAGATGATGAAGGTGATTGCTGTTTGTAAACTAAGAGACCTGTAACACATGTGATAGATTATAATAATTTGTCACATAGCTAGTCCTGAAAACTACAGCAAAATACTAACGATGATGATTATTCTTATCATCTATCTTTGACTTGTTTTATTTATCTATCCATCTATCCATCCACCCCTCCATCATCCATCCATCCATCCATCCACCCCTCCATCATCCATCCATCCATCCATCCATCCATCCATCCATCACTTATCTATCATCCATCCATCCATCCATTCATCCATCTGCATATCCACCCTCCCACCCACCTACCTAGCTTCCTACATACCTAGCTAAAAATGTCCAATAAGCACACAAGCACCCATATTCACAAGAAAACCGTGCCTGTTAACTTACGAATGTTGACATCAACAGGCAACAGATAGGAAGTATCTGTTTATTAGAATTGTGTGCATCTCTGAGCATTTACTTACTTAATATTTTTGAAATTAAGCTTAGAATTTCTTCAGCATGTAGTATTAAACGTACCTCACCCATTTTGAATTTAATACAGCACATTAAAATATTCCTGACAATTGAATGCATTTCCGAGAGTTAATTTATGTAATCAAGAAAAGGTTATGCTTGTGACAATTCATTCAGTTATTTAAAGGTTTAAACGTTTTAAGAAGTGTATAATGGCTGAATCATGGAGAATAACCCTGAGAAACTGTGGAAGAAATGCTAATGAAACATCAGAGAGGAGATCAAATAGACAATGAAACCCAAATGAACATCTAGGCTGACAAGGACTGACGGAGGACGCTGATAAAAGGGAAGAACAATTGGAAATGAAAAGGAGTGAAACTGTGCAGTGCTGATCAAGTAAAAGTAGGGGTTCAAGTAGTCAACAGGCCTTAATAATCAGTAAGGGAGGTTATAATGAAGGAAAAATGTGCCACCACACTGAGCTAGCAAAGGCATTTACAGGAAGCACATGTTAACATGTAAGATATGGAAAGATTTGACTAAGCCTATGGTCTAGGACATCTACATTGTGATGAGAGGTACAGCCAAAAGCTAGAGAACCTGTCCAAGAGGACAACTCAGCAATGGTGCTCCCATCAGTGGGGACCCATATGTGACTCTTACACAGATATCTTCTGAGGACCCCCTCCTCCCCAGTATTGAATCAGACAAGAATAAGAGTGTTGGTCATGGAAGCACCATAGACACATCCAAACTCCCAGTGGGACTGAATTTCTGGGTGGAGGGCTGTGGGGACCATAGTCTCAGGAAACATCTAGCTCAATTGGCATGACACAGCTTATAAAGACAATACTCTACATTCTACCTTGGTGAGTAGTGTCTGGGGTCTTAAAAGCCTGTGAGCGGCCATCTAAGATACTCCACTGGTCTCATCCCTTCGGGAGCAAGGGAAAATGAAGAGAACAGGATACAAGGAAAAGATTAGTCCAAAGGACTAATTGTCCACAGCTACCAAGGCCTCCACCGGACTGAGTCCAGTACAGCTAGATGGTGCCCGGCTACCACCACTGACTGCTCTGACCAGGATCACAACAGAGGGTTCTGGACAGAGCTGGAGAAGGATGTAGAGCATAATTCTAACTTACAAAAAAAAAGACCAGATTTACTGGCCTAAAGGAGACTGGAGAAACCCCGAGAGTATGGCCCCCAGACACCCTTTTAGCTCAGTGGTGAAGTTACCTCCAAGGTTCACAGTTCAGCCTGGGAGTCGACAGCCCCGTAAAACCAGATGGGACTAATGAGGTACAGGAGTCCAGTGACAAGGGCCAGAAGGCAGAAGGGGACAAGGAAGCTGGTGATAGGGAACCCAAGGTTGAGTAAGGATATTGTTGATGTGTTGTGAGATTGTTAACCATTGTCATAGGGCAACATTTGTAGTAACTGTTAAATGAGAAATTATTTTGTTCTGTAAGCTTTCATCTTAAGTGAGAATAATAGCACAATTGGAAGAGCGTAGTCAATGTCACTGAAATGTGCATGTAGAAATTTTTGAAACGGTGTATCTTTGGCTATGTGTATTTTCACCAGAAGTTAGAGAGTTGATATGTTGTGGGGTTGTTAACCAATGTCATAAAACAACATGTGTACTACTGTTTCATGAGAAACTATTTGTTCTGTAAGCCTTCACCTAAAGTACAATAAAAAATAAATAAATAAATAAAAAGAATAAGAGTGTTAATTGCAGGGACAAAGAAATATGTAATTAAATGAATAAAATAGGTTGCAATTTTATTAACAATTGTCAAGATCTTTGGACTAGCTGAAATTATATTGGGTACAACTCTTTTTATTACTTTTAATAACAATAGCCACTATTTGTTGAGCTACTGCCTTTTACAATATTCATATCATCATCATCACCAACCTGATTGCTACTATTTATTGAGCACCTACTACATGCAGGCACTGGGGTCAATGTTGTATACTATGTATTTCTCATGTTTACAACAACCCTGAGTGATAGAAGCCATTACCCTATACTGAGGCACTAATCATTTTAACAACTTGTCCAAGTTTCCATGGTTAGTAAGTAAGGGAGCTGGCATAGAAACTCAGGTTTGTTGAGCTCAAGATCATTTGTTACCTTTCTTCCCTACTCCCCTAATCATGATCTTTTCTGTTCTCTGGCTCAATAGTACAATCCTTATAAATCCCAGCCTGCTCCTTTGTTGAAAACTCTCTTACTCACAGAGCTCACTAGCAACTTCTGCTTATATGGCAGTGTGTTGAAAACAGCAGTTCAAGGCCGTTTAAGGGTAGTAAAATTAACTCAGTGGGTAGTAGTGACCAGCATAACTAGGAAAAGAAAAAAGATAGAATAGCACATAGAAAATACCACAGGACATCATGTAGTAAAGATACGTTTTTTCATGCAAAGTATCTTTTCAGTTATACATGTCGTACGTATTTCACTGAATCAAAGTCATCATCTATTGTAAGATACAAAAATATTTTATGTATCAGTTAGAAAGAAAGCAATGCTGCCAATTAATAGCACGATGCCATAGTTTGTAAGACACGCTCCAATTTCAGAGACATTAAAATGTGAAAAGAAATTGTATCTAAGAAGATGGAATACAGTATATACATATGCACACTGGATCACTCTCTAAAATGTATTTCTTATTATGGGTCATGCCCAACAGAGTTTGAAAACCTTAGTCCTTTGCAGTGGGGAAGGTGACTAAGGCATCCATACAATAACCAGAGCTTTCAAGAGCGCCCAGTGTGGCCACCAATTAGTGCGCTCAGCCGCGGCAGTCCTGGCTGAGTTCCGGCTGCAAGGTGCCCTGTGACACAGCCCTCGAGTAGCCACGCTCCAGCGTGGCTCACGGGTCTCCCACCCCGTGCCCGGGCCAAGCATTAATGAAGGTCCGTGGCATTTCAAGGGTGCGACCGGGAAGTGTTCCTTTCTCAGGTTCACGTTATACAGAGATGAGGTCCTGGCCAGACAGCAGCATGTAATTAATTGAGGTGTTGGGGAGAAAATCAAAAGGGAATTGATATTTCCCAGGCGATACTCACAAGGCTTAGAGCTGGAGTCTGTAGAAGATAACTGGAAGGTCAGCCCAGGGTACTGCAGAGGAAAGTCTGACTTCTGACAGCAAGGTTTGATGGATGGAAATGGAGGGATATAGTCTTTAAAGCTTTGGGTTCAAATTTGACCTTGGCCTGTATCATAGATTGATTGATTGATCCAACAAATACTTATGGAGCACCCATGAAGGCCAGGCACTGTGCTAGGACGGCTGACATCACTGAGAGTAAGTCAGAGAGAAACTGATTCAGAGTTTCACTGTTGCTAGGTCCATATCTTGTTTCCCCACTTCTGCTTCTCCAGTACTGCACAGCCTGGTCCTCAGGGGCCCCTTGCTACAAGTTCAGCCCAGCGCCAGCTCCCAAGCTCCTCCTGACTGAGGCTGGGGGATAGCAGTGTCCTCTGTGCCTGCCTGCTGGAGCTTGGCATCAAGTCCCAAGTTTCACTGAGTGGAGACCAGTGGGCAGCCCGTATTGCTGGGGTCCTTCTAGCTGCCCTGAGAAGCCGAGTCACAGCACTGCCTACTTCCTGGCTTGAGATGGTTCGCAGGCTGTGGGTCTGGCTTGTGTCATGAGTGTCTATCAGTTGGCTTCCTTGTCCTACCTAAAACCCATTGCTGTTGAGTTGATTCTGACTCATAAGAACCCTATAGGACAGAGTAGAACTGCCCCATATGGTTTCCAAGGAGCCGCTGGTGGATTCAAACTGCCAATCTTTTGGCTAGCTGTGAGCTCTAAACCACTGAGCCACCAGGGCTCCTGTCCTACCTAAAAAAACCGAAAACCAAACCCATTGCCGTCAAGTCGATTCTGACTCATAGCGACCCCATAGGACAGAGTAGAGCTGCCGTATAGAGATTCCAAGGAGTGCCTGGTGGATTCGAACTGCCAGCCTTAGCAGCTGTAGTGTTTAACCACTGCGCCACCAGGGTTTCCTGTCCTACCTAAGTGTCCTCTCATAAAATAACAACAGCTAAATTTATTGAACCTGTGCTAATTCTATCTCAGTTAATCCTTTCAATGATCCTGTGTGAGAAAACAAAAAACAAACAAACCAGTTGCTGCCAAGTTAATTCTGACTCATGGCGAACCCGTGTGTTACAGAGTAGAACTACTCCATAGGGTTTTCTTGGCTGTAATCTTTACAGAAGCTGATTGCCAAGCTTTTCTTCTGTGGAGCCTCTGAGTGGGTTCAAACTGTCAACCTTTAGGTTAGCAGCTGATCACAAACTGCTTGTGCCACCCAGGGACCTTCCTGTGTGATAGGGCCTGTTATTGTGCCCATCTTACAGACAAAGAGACTGAGGCTTATTCTATCTCTTGCCATTCCATTTTGCATGGACCGTTTAACTGGCACTAATGGCCATCCTGCCTTACTTTTGAACTGTATTGTCACCAGGAATCCCTCACTATCCTGCATCATGGACTCAACTTGAAAGGGGTAAAGTTTTGACAATTTCTGGGTGGGGGGTACTCAGTTTCCTCTATCTTGGAGTGATTTCATTCAGCTGCAAGAAGAGAAGCTTCTGGGATGATAACTGTGTGTGTGCATCTGCTCTCTGAGTAGGAAAATCAGTGGACAAGGAGTCTGGGTCAGTTCTGGGTCAAGTCTTGGGTGAGCCACAGCCTGCCGTGTAGCTTTGAGCAAGTCTTTGAACTTCTCTGGATTCAGTTTCCTCATCTGTCAGGTCAGGAAACAGCTTGATCCCTAAGGCCCTCCCAGCACTGCCATGCCCGAGTCCATGGAAGGCAGAGAGCATTATTGTTCAGGGGTGCGTACATGTGTGCCTGCATGCAGTATAAGAACAGAGCTTGCATTATTCTCCAAGCATTGTGCATGGGGCAGTGTGCTGCATGCTGATGTTCTATCAAACAGCATAGATTTTTTTTTCTTCCAGTTTTCAATCTGTTCAGCTTTCCTGTCTGATCCACATTCTGAGCCAGGTGCTGGGCAGAGGTACAGCAATCTCTGCATGCTGGGCTGAAAAGTGGGACGAGAGGCAGGGGGACCCTGAGAGATCCAGGAAGCCACCCTTCTGGCCTAAGGGAAGAGCTGTCTCCATGGGGAGAGGAAAGTGGGCAGGATCATCCTTCCCTGCAGAGGAAATGGAAAGCTTACCACCACTTGGCATAATTGTAGCATCAAATAGAGAGCCACTCCATAGCCTGAAGAAGACCTTCTCCCCCAAAGGGTCCTTGCTGCCTGTCATTCCTTAGCCAGAGATGACAGTGAGCTTTTCTTTTCCTGAAGTAGATAAAAATGCAAGCGTGATGTGTAGCATGCCCAGAGTGAAGCACGCGTCCTGAACACTGCATTATGGAAGGTATTTGCCTTCATGGCGTTCCCCTCTCTAAGCAGCAGAAATGCAATAAGAGCAGTAAGAGAGTAGTCTTTACGTATGTTGTTTTTGGCTGCTGTCAAGTCGGCCTCTGACTCATGCCGACCCCATGCACAAAGGGACTGGACCTTTACGATCCGTAGAGTTTTCATTGACTGATTTTCAGAAGTAGATCACCAAGGCCTTTCTTCCTAGTCCACCTTAGTCTGGAAGCTCTGCGGAAAACTGTTCAGCATCATAGCAATACACAACTAATCCCTGCAAGCTCTCCCTAAACCTTAGCGCTGTCTGTCTCTCTGTCTCTGTCTCTGTCTCTGTGTCTCTCTGTCTCTCTTTCTGTCTCTGTCTCTCTCTCTCTGTCTCTGTCTCTCTGTCTCTGTCTCTCTGTCTCTGTCTCTGTCTCTCTGTCTCTGTCTCTCTCTCTCTCTCTCTCTCTCTCTCTCTACAGGTCACTCCTGCTTCCCCTTGCTTTTAGCTCTTTATTATGTAGATCAAAAGCCTGTAGGACTTTCTTAGTTTTCTCTCCACTTCATCCCTTACCTGAATTCTCCACGTGCAACTAAAAGTGGGCGGGATATGACCCAGCAAGCAAATGTCCTCCTTCTTTAGATGCCCAGGGGAGAGGGAGCTCAGGAATTCTCACGCATTGATCATCTTTGTCCTTTATGGTCATTTTCTTGTATCAGGGCCCTTGTTGCTGTTTACAGACGAGTCACCATCTCTGCTGATGCAATTGCTCAAAGGGCACTTTAAGTATAATCATTATCCACTGATTTCTTTCCAAGGCTTTTATTCCCTCCAATAAGTTCTGCCAAATGCTTGTTAAACAAGGGAGAGCTTTGTTCTGTTTGGCTTTTCTCTAACCTGAGTTCTCTGTTCACCCTCCATGGAGAGCAAAGGGAAGACTTTCTGCCACCTCTTGGTGAGAAGAGTCACTTCCTGATTAGAATTTGAGTTGAAAATGGGTCCCCCATTGGGAAGAAACATGGATGTCATGACACTTCCTGTGTCACACCATTAACCAGCCCCCCTGCCCTCCCCTCCCAGGGCGGCAGTGGCTCAGGGCAGTTCTTCTTTGATGATTTCAAGGTCAGTAATAAGTGGGCTATTCAGGCACACCGAAGAGGGGACCTCTGACTTAAAACCACACCGATGGGTATAGGATACATATTGGAGACTTTTCTTAGGGCAGATTTTAAAAGAAACAAAAGAATAAGAGGTTCACAGCATGCTAGGGCCACAGAGTTCTGGAAAAGGGCCCAGAAAGGGGAAGCTGTGGCTTAGAAGATAAACGACCTGATTTCACAGTTTCATTGAGTGCAGACCCGGAGATGGGATGAAGTCAGAGCTGGGTCTGGCCACCTTTCTCCATAATGCTTTTTCACATGATACAGAGCTTTCCTGTTTACAAAGGGCTTCCACACACATGACCTCATTTTGTGTCTCTTCAGTGAACTGACCCCTCTGAAGGGACCCTGTGTGACGAGTGATTAAAGCATCACATCTAGTGTCCTTCCCCGCCTTTCACTGACACTCCTTCTAACTCAGCCATACATCCCTTCCCCTGGACATAGACACTCGTCCTTAACACCCTATAATCTGGGCTGAGTCTCCCCCGGGTGCCTTTAGAGCATCATAGCTCCTCATAACCCTCATATCACTCATTAAAAAAAAAACCAAAAAACCAAACCCGTTGCCTTGGAGTCAATTCCAGCTCATAGCCACCCTAGAGGACAGAGTAGAAGTGCCCCATAGGGTTTCCAGGGAGTGCCTGGTGGATTCCGACTGCTGACCTTTGGGTTAGCAGCCGAGCTCTTAACCACACGCCACCAGGGTTTCCATGTCACTCGTTAGACCCTGTTGATCCTCTCTTCATTCTCTCGTCCCTTAGCGTGTTTGCGCGTTCCTATGTAAGCTTGTATTGGTGTGTGTTGGTGTGCAGATGAGCACTGGTTTTTCCAGAAGCAGATCCTGTGGTTCCCTGGGTGGTGCAAAGGGTTAAGTGCTCGACTACTAGCCAAACAGTTGGCGGTTCGAACCCACCCAGAGGCAAGTCAGAAGACAGGCCTGGCGATCTGCTTCTGAAAGATCACAGCCTTGAAAACCCTATGGAGCACAGTTTTACACTGCACACATGGGGTTGCCATGAGTAAGGGTTGACTTGACAGCAACTAGCAACAACAACAACAGATCCTGCGACAAGGATTGGAGTACAGCTTTATGTGGGGGCGGGGGGGTGATCCCAGGAAACCCTGGGAGGGAAGTGGGAACCGGAGGCAGAGAATGGAAGAAAGAAATAAAAGGCGCATTATCAAGCCTGTTATCACTCTGGCAACCGGAGCGCAGCTCTGGGAAGCCTGCTTTAGAGTTTTCTACCTGAGGGGCAAGGGAGCTGAGGAAGGACCCCCCAACTCCCCACTCATCCTTGCTTGAGGGTAGTTCTAGGGCTACTTTTGGCTTGCTTTTAAACCAAAAAACCCGCTGTGATTGAGTTGATCTTGACTCATAGTGACCCTTGGGGCAAAATGTGTTCTTGCATCCAGAGGGGGAAAAAAATCACTGGCCGAGTCCCAGTGGTTCTCAGTAAGCAGCCTTCTGGGGGTGGGGCACGGGAGAATCTGCTACACTCAACCTCCCTTTTCAACGAGGACACCTGGAGCAGGTCCAACATTATGTCCAGCAGACAGCAAAGAAACAAAAACAAAAGAACATGCTGCCGTTGAGTAAATTCTGACTCATGGCAACCCCACGTGTTACAGAGTGAACTGCTCCTTAGGGTTTTCTTGGCTGTAATCTTTACTGAAGCAGATCACCAGTCTTTTCTTCTGCAACCCCTCTGGGTGGGTCTGAACTGCCAGCCTTTAGTAGTCAAATACAAACCATTCGCCCCACGCAGGGACCTTTTCCAGCACATAGTAGTCACTCAAAAAATGCTGAATGAATATGAATATGAGCATGCAAACTAGGTGTGCATGCATGCAAGTAGCGTGCATATATGGTTCCACTCCTCCAGCTAATATCCTTGGCAGACAACACTAATCAAGCAAATTATTCTTAGTGGCGTTGACAAAGATGTGGCTTTTATCAGCCACTGTCATGGGAAATGATAAGTTCCTTTACCAGCCCGAACTCCTTTTGTTGGAACTTACGGAAAAAGAGTTGAAAAATATCTTCTCAGCCATCCCAGCAAAACTGTCTTTAGAACAAGTCCATTTCTGATCCTAAAGATCTTCTCCCAGGTCCTCTCTCTGCTCGCTCCACCTCCAAACATGGAAATGGGGTGGGGTAGGGGAGCCATAGAAGTGACCAGAGCAACTAGAGGGGCCAGCTGGACAAAAGAGAAAGGAGGAGGAGCACGAGTCAGGTGACAGAAATCTAGGGGCTGAGCTACTTGTTGAGAAAGGACACTTCATTCGCTTGTTGCTTTGGGAGGGTGGGGGCAGACAGACAGACACAGGCAGGAGGCCCAGAAAACCCAGTCAAGGAAACCTGCTCCTAAATGCCCCAGGCAGTTTCTAATTGGTGGTACAGCTTCTGCTTCTATCTGTGCATCATTTAGTCTCTGGTGCTAAGGAGAAAAGGGAGTAAAAAAAAAGAAAAAAATAGAGCTTGGGTAGGGACAACAGTGGAAGAGAAGGAGGAGGAGGAGGAGGCAGTGGCTTTGCATGTTGAGAAGGATCAGTAGCCAGCCTGCAGGAGGTGCTGGAGGTACACCTGTCTCTTTCCTGTCTTAAAGCTGGAGAGAAATGGAGGGCGGGGCGTGTGTGCGTGCACCTACTCACCCAGGTGGCACTTGTGCGTTGTTGTTGTATCTGTAGCTTTGGGAGCAAGGGGTTTGAGTAGTTGTCTTTGTTACTTATGTTTGTGTACATACGTGCGATTTTGTACTGGTGCATGTCAGTGTGTGTATGATCCACCACTGTGTGTGTTTTTGCATGTGTGAACTGTGTGTTATTCCTATGTGTCTGTAGCTTTGTGAGCATGGAGTTTGAGTGGTTCTAGGTTGCTTGCCTTTGTGTGCGTGTGTGAGCTTGTACTGGTGTGTTTTGGTGTGCATGTGATCAGTTGCTGTGTGTGCTGTGTGTGTATGTGTATATAGGCATATACCTTGAGAACTATTTTCTCTCCTGGGTTTCTAGAATGAGGGAAACATCTTCAGTTAATGTCTTCTGAGCCGCAGAAAGCAGCCCAGAGAGGCGTTCCCCACAAATCTTGGCTGTGAGAAAGAAATCAGGGTAGTCATACATGATAGAAGGAGGGGTGGGTGTCTTCCCCAGCTTGTCACTTGGACACCACCTGTCTGAACCAGGCAGGGAAGGTCCTCTTAGCTCTCTACAGGACAAGGGAGTGGCCTGATATGGAGGTTTGGGGCCAGATGGCCTGACACAAGTAGGATAATGAGAGGAACTGGAGGCAGCCCTCTTGCCCCAGGCTCCTCACGCTGGCCAAGACGGAGGAAGAAAGAGGAGGGATAAGACAATTTGGTTTCATTTTAATGCTCATTTCTTTTTCAAATTAAAGGTATTCTTATAAGCATTTTAACATTTTCAGAAATGCACAACTTAAAACATGAAATCCTCCCATATCCTTGTTAACATTGGTGTCTATTCCTTCACTTTTTTTTTGGATATACTAGCATTTTGGACACATATTGGTATGCATATATGCACATAATTGAAATGCACACATTTACACATTTACATATCATCGTTACTTTTTTGAAAAATGGAATAGTACAACATTGTTCTGCAACTCGCTTGCTTCTCTAAACATTTTGTGAGCACCCCCGATGTCAATTGCATCGGTCATTTAAATGGCTGTATACTATTCCTTTGTATGGATATGCTCTAGTCTGTTTATTCAGTCTTTTGAAGAAGGACACGTCTGTGGTTTTGCAGGCTTTGCGGCTGCAGGGAGTATCCTTGCTTGTGCCTTTGTGTGCCCTCATGTGACTCTTCATTAAGGTCGTGGTGATGAGGTTCTGTTCTAACGGAGACCTGCCGGGACATGAGGGCTTGAGAACGGTGAGCTTCCAATTCCCACGTTCTCAGTTTTAAGCTTCCCTATTAATATGCAGGGCAATTTCTTGTTCTCTGCCTCTGGTGCCTGCTCTATACTGAGAAATGCTAAAAATAAAGTCACCTGCCTCCTCGTCACTCTGTTTATTTCACTGTCTTCCTTAAGGATTCTTAGCATATCCGCGGGGGTTTAAAAATACATACACCAACAGTTTACCTGCAGAACAGAAGATTAAATGCTGTCTTTCACTCTAGGCTTTCACCCATATTATTATGATGTGCTAACGCCCCCTAATGCAGACAGTAGTTCTAAGAAAGTAGAGCAGTCAGTATGAAAACACTGGTTAAAATTGCAGCTCCTGCACCACAAAGCTGGGAAATATCAGCCAAGTAACTTGTTTTCACCTAAACTCCAGTTTCTGAAAATGAGGATAAGAATTCCCGAAGTATTGAATAAAATAATTATATTTAAAGCATGTAGCACAGTGTCTGAGATAGAGTAAGTGCTTCCAAAATCTTAGATGTTGTTGCTGTTAGCTGCCCTGCGGTTGAGTCGACTCTGACTCACGGCGAACTTATGTATCCAACAGAACAAAACATTGACTGATCCTGTATCATCGTCATGACTGCCAGTCCATCCGTGTGGCTATCAGGCTAGTCCATGTCACCGAGGGTCTCTGTCCCCTTCGTCGGTCCTCTACTTCACCTAAAATGATGTCCTCTTCTAGCAATTGATTCTTCCCGATGATGTGCCCAAAGCAAACGAGTTCGATAATGTTCTGTTGTGATCTATGGGATTTTCACTGGCTAATTGTTGGAAGTAGATCACCAGACCTTTCTTCCTAGTCTGTCTTAGTCTAGAAGCGCCACTGAAACCTGTCCAGCATGGGTGACCCTGCTGGTATTTGAAATATTGGTGTCATATCTTCAGCATCACAGCAGCACGCAAGCCACCACAGCATGACAAACTGACAGGTGGTAGAAATCTTAGCTATATTATTAGTATTGCTATTATCATTGACCTACAAATACAACAATTTTATATGAACCTAAGTCTACTATAGCCTTCTCTATAATTGGCATCACCATCTACTACATTGTTTGATTCAGAAACAGGAAGTCTGGAATGGATTCCTGGACTTGGTTGATAAATATTCTTTTGTTTGTTTATAATGTTTACTTCTTTCACTGCTTACTCACACTTGTAAAGTTTCTAATATTGCAGAAATTTGTGACTTAAGTTTCCCATACTTCTCTGCCCAAATAATCACTATTGCCAAAATATATTACTCTTTTTTCTTGTTTGCCAGTTTATTGACTGTCTCCCACCGCCACTAAACCAAAGCTCCAGCAGCACAAGGGTGATAAAAGCTTTCCTTTCTCTGAATATCCAGCATCAAGCACTGTAGGCTGGCACATGGCAGACAATGCTTTTCGAATGAATAACTGATGATTATTAAAATGCCATTATTATTAATAATTTAGATGCAATAAGTAAGCTATGATAAGCCTTGAGATGGGATCGGGGATGGCCATGTTCATCGCAGCTGGACCGGCAGGCCAGGCGGAGGTGGGATCAGGAACTAGTCAGCCCCAAAGGGATGGGGGTAGGAAAACAGAAACTCACAGTGCTCAGAGAACCAGTGGCATTAAATTCAGACCAGTCTTGTTCCAAAAGCCCATGATGTTCATTTCTCAGCGGCATCCGCTCTGTTTACATTCCAGTCCAGGCCCTTTCTCTATCTCCCCTTAGAACAACTGAGACAGGTTGGCATCAAATACAACTACCCGCCCCCCACAAAAAAAAACCCTGAAAACAGTACGCCATGTTAAAGACTGAGAGAGTGCAAAGGACAGAATTACGGAAAACATGAATCTTGTGGAGATAGTCAAGTTCCCAAAGTACAGATCTCGATCCTCCAGTAATTACTTTACAGCCCCCAGAGGCTGGCATCTCCTCACCTGCATGCTGCCTGGCTTTAGGGTCTCCTGCTCCCTCCTTCCTGCCATCCTGGGGCAGCCGCCATCTTGGATCCTATCCACAGAAACTGAGCGACCTCCCACCTGCTTCCTACCCACCTGGGCTCTCCAATGGCATTCTGATCTGGGAGTCATACTTCATCCACACTTGTTCACTCCCTCATTCATTCAACAAATATTTATCACAGGTAAGAATTTAATGAATGGCCTCTCCCTTTCAGTGAGATTGGACCTTCCACACCAGTCCTTTATTTTATGTTTACTGTATATAGCACCTCCTGGGTGTCAGGTTAGTTTAGTGCCCAGGGGATGATGACGCTAGTTATGACTGATGATAACAATTAAAAATAACAACAACAACGAATGCTGACTGAGTGTTCACCGGTGACTGGATAGTGTGGTAGTGTGGATAAACACTTTGCCTGAATTTTCACATTTGATTGTTTTAATTACTCAGTAAGGGAAGTACTATTATCATCCCCATTTTACAGATGAAGAAACATGCTCAGAATGTCAAGTAAGTGGCTAGGTCACACAGACAGGGAGTGGCAGAGCTACAGTTTGGACTCCAGAGCCAAGCCCTTGACCACTGTGCTGTACTGCTTTGTCATGGATTGAATTGTGTCCCCCCAGAATATGTGTCAACTTGGCTAGGCCATGATTCCCAGTATTGTGTGGTTGTCCTCCATTTTGTTATCTGACGTAATTGTCCTATGTGTTGTAAATCCTAATCTCTGCCTGTGGTTAATGAGACAAGATTAGGTTATGTTAAAGAGGATTAGGGTGGGATGTAACACCCTTACTCAGGTCACAGCCCTGATCCAATGTAAGGGGAGTTTCCCTGGGGTGTAGCCTGCATCACCTTTTATCTGACAAGAAGTGAAAGGAGAGAGGAACGAGCTGGGGGCAGGGAGAGGGGAACCTACTACCACCAAGAAAGAAGATCTGGGAGTGGGGCATGTCCCTGTGCTGAGAAACTCCTAAACCCAGGGGAAGATTGATGACAAGGACTTTCCCCCAGAGCCGACAGAAAGAGAAAGGCTTCCCCTGGAGCTGGTGCCCTGAATTTGGACTTCTAGCCTCCTATACTGTGAGAGAATAACTTTCTCTTTGTTAAAGCCACCCACTTGTGGTATTTCTGTTATAGCAGCACTAGATAACTAAGACATGCTTCACAGAGAGCCAAATGACATGGTCCTGAAGAGGACAGTAGGACACTGAAGGCTTTCAGAGAGCATATCAGACATCCAGAGGGTGCACTGGGGGCACATAGAGCGGGGTTCGTTCTTCTGGAAGCACAAGGAAAAGGAATGGGGCAAAGGTCAGGAAAGACTTCATGGAGCTGGACACCTGCAAGCTGATAACTGAGAGCTGAGCAGGTGGCCACTGCATACTCAAGGAGCAGCAAGGTGGGGCAGTGTGACCTGGAAGAGTGGCACAGCCTGGCTTTTTCAGGGAGCTGTCAGCATGCGGCTGACTCTAGTGGGCACATTAGGGAGTTCCTGATGAGTGAAGAGACCAGAGATGTGGTCACGAATAGGATCCCGAAGGCCCTACAGCTAATGAGGAGCCACTGAGGGATTTAGAGCAGGGGATAACAGAGAACAGATGCAAATTAGATAAAGATCCCTTGAGCACTAGTGTGAAGGGTGGAGGTGGTGGAAGGGGTGGGACTGGTGGACCTAGAGAGATCTGGTCCCAAAAGATTCAACAAGACAACTACATTCTAATCACATCTAACCTGAGTTTGCGCTTCACTAAGTAAATATCAGGAGGGACCCCCCCCAACTTTTGATCAAGCCCCTTCCTCACTTTGTTAGATCCCTTGATACTACAGCTAAGAAACTCAAAGCCTTTTCAGCGATTTTCAGTAGTGGGGTTGTTGTGAGCCCTCCAGCCATGCTACGGGGTTATGGCCTCTCTCCCTGGGCACTGTTGAAGGCCAGGGCTTGCTGGTGGGTCTGGCTGTGCTACCCTGGAAGTTTTCCTGGGACCACTGAGTGACTCAAGAGACAGGATTCTCCTTTTTAGGTGCCAAACTGGTCCCAGCCCTTTAAGTTCAAGAAGCTAGCACTAGAGAGTTCTGATATGGTACCCTCCCTCTTTACCCTCCCCCTTCTTCTGGAGAAATACTGTCTATCTTCCTCATGTGACCTCCCAGGAGTCCCTAAGTCAAGGGCCAACCTCCCTCATTCTACACACAATACTTGTATTAAGGCAACCCAAACCGTGCCACTCCATCAGCATGAGCTTCCTAACCTATCCTTACTTACAAATCTTACAAAGATTTTCTAAAAACAGAGTAGTCCTCTGATTTCCATCCACTTCCTTCAGTTAAGGGAGCTGTGCATTGATCTGGGAATTGATTAGAAACTCTCCATTGGAGTGAAATATCTCCCCTTCAGACAATTTCTTAAGTGCCTCCTAATTTTAAGCTTAATCATTCCTCTCTAATAGCAGAGCCAGGGAGACTCAAGACCATAACCAAACTAAAAGCTGGCAGAGAGCAGAGAGGAAGCCAGGGCAAGGGCTGAGGCTCAGTCTCTCGCTGCAAAGGCTAGTTTTTGTGATGGCAGCCAGGTGGGTCAGGAGGACCAATGCAGTGGGTCTATCAGGAGCAGCAGACACAAGTTCAGGCAGTTCAGGCAGATGCTGGCAGTGCAGGGTGCCGTCCAGTGGGCTGGCTCTTTGGGAAGGTCTGAGCGAAGGCAACTGTGACTTCTGGGAGCTCCATCCATCCATAGCTGCCCCCACCCAGCAGCTGGGCTGCCTCCATTCACCAAAACTTTGTTGAACACTCCCCACATGCAACTGACCCTGTGCTAGCAGGGGAGTGCAGTGACAGGAGCACTGGCTTTGGTATCAGGCAGACCTGAGTTCAAACCCACTCTGGTCTCTTGCTGGAAGGGTGGATGTTGGCAAATTCCTTAATCTGTCTTCACTCAGACGTCCCTGGGTGGTGCAAAAAGTTTGCACTTGACTACTAGCCCAAACATTGGCAGTTTGAACCCACCCAGCAGTGCAGTGCCACAGAAGGCCTGGTGATCTGCTTCCACAAAGATTACAGACCAAAAAAAAAAAAAAAACCCTATGGAATAGTTCTACTCTATAACACATGGGGTCACCATGAGTTGGAATGGGCTCAATGGCAATGGTTTTTTTTTTTTTGTTTTTTTTTTTAGCTTCACTCAAGTCTGTCCTTCTATTAAATGGAGGTAATAATTGTATCAGCCTCAGAGGGTTGTTATGGGGATCAAATATAAAAGTATAATAAGGGATGTTGACAGTGCTTAACACTGTACTAGGTGTGAGCATCGGCTAAGTGTTGAAAAAATGGTTATTATTGTTATAAGCTTACGCCAGGGATGCAAATATGAATAAAGCAGAGTTCCCTGCCCTCAAAACGCCAGATGTAGAGGGATCTCACTCCAGCAGCAAACCAGAGGGCATTTGTGGAAATGGAAGCCAAATTAGGCTAGCCCCGCATAGAAGGAGCTGGGCAGACCCCCAGGCATCCAGGACCACCCCTGTCAATCCAGGAGACTGACCTTCATTTACCTTTTGGGGGCCCCAATCAGGGTTGTCCCAGCTACATTGGTGGCCCCTGCCCACATCCAAGATGGAGACAGAGCTCGAGAACTCAATGCCGGGTGCCAAGCAGACAAGGCCATTAGAGCCAGCTCATCGGCTCACACTGAACAGCTTATCTCAGCTCCCCAGCGGAACCAAGATCAAATCCATGAAAAATATTAGGTTTTCAAATCAAAAAGGCAAACCATGTTGAGCAAACCAGCTGCCGGCAGAGGACTGCTAATTGGCTTGTATCTGTCAGATAACATTGAACTTGATGGGAATCAGGAAGCACTGACCACAGCCTCACCCTCTGGGGTCAGGAGGATCTATGCAGGGTTCATCACACCTGCCACTCCCACCTGCTGGCCACATCACCACGGTAGGCCTGGTAATTCTTCCTGTTGGGAAGAAACATCTCATCAATAGAAGGTGCAGCAGCAGGAAGGAACTGGAATTTCGTTCCTCATTTCCTAGGCAAACCACGGACCCACACCTGTCCCCTTGCCAGCTATGCCTTCATTTATTGAGTGGCTACTGTGTGCTGAGTATCAAAGACAGAGGAATAAATATAGCCTACCAAACTCTGTCTTCACGGTCTAGAACAAGAGGTAGGATATCAAGAGACAGTGACAACACAGAAGTCATTGATATGTCATTGATATGTCATTGATATGACGGGGATTTGAACACAGGGAAGGCATGCTCATGTCTCTGTGGGGGAACTAGGGAATCTTTACTGACCCCTGGAGGATAAGCAGGCTTGTCCCAGCAGACTGGCAAGGGAGCACATTCCAGGAAGAGGGCACAGCCTGTGCAAAGGCATAGAGGTGTGTGTGTGTGTGAGAACATGACCTTGTTCAAGGAAGTACAGATCATTCAGGATTGTGTATATTTTGCTATTTGGTAGGTGTCTTAGTTATCTAGTGCTGCTATAACAGAAATACCACAAGTGGATGGCTTTAACAAAGAGAAATTTCTTCTATCAAGGTTTAGGAGGCTAGAAGTCCAAATTCAGGGTGCCACCTCTAGGAGAAGGCTTTCTCTCTCTGTCAATTCTGGGGGAAGGTCCTTGTCATCAGTCTTCTCCGGGTGTAGGAGCTTCTCAATGCAGGAACCTTGGGTCCAAAGATGCGCTCTGCTCCCAACTCGCTTTGCTCCTGGTGCTATGAAGTCTCCCTGTCTCTCTGCTCACCTCTCTCTTTTATATCTCAAAAGAGATTGACTCAAGGTACAATGTAATCTTTTAGATTAAGTTCTGCTTCATTAACATAACTGCTTCTAATCCTGCCTCATTAACATCATTGAGATAGGATTTACAACACATAGGATAATCACAACAGATGACAAAATGGTGGACAATCACAGAATCCTGGGAACCATGGCCTAGTTAAGTTGATACACATTTTGGGGGGACACTATTCAATCCATAACAGTGGGTGAGGACCAGAAATGAGGCTGGACAGGTATGGAGCATCCAAGGCCTGAAAGACCCAGTGCAACATCATAGACCAAGAGGGATGATGTGGGTCACTAAAGATCAAACAACAGCATAGTAGCAAAGCAGGACTAGAACCGGAGACCCCTCTTCCAATCCAGTCCTCACATCTAACTTCTCACCAGACTCTCCAGACTTTCACATGGGACCTCACTGCAGACATGAGTATTCACCCCTGTTCCTCCTTAGCCTTCCCCAGTGTGCTTTGCCACTTCTGGGTGCGTCTGCCTCCAAATCCACTCCTTGCCAAACTGGGGCTTTCTTAAGTGGATCTTTTCCTCCAATGATACATCCCTGTGGAGGCACCATAAATGCTGACATTTCTCCAGAGAGGATGTTTTCAAAAAAATATTTTAGATGAATGCCAGGCCAGGGCACATGAAATGTCACAGAGACTTTCCAAAGAGACCTGCCAGGAGCTGGAGTGAGTAAAAATAGCCACTGCTCAGTACGGATGTGAAGAGAGTAAAGATCACAGACAGAGGAGTTTATTTGTTTTTATAATAGTTATTTCTAAGTGGTTCTGGGCCTGAAGAACGTGTCAGACTGGCAGGCAGGAAAGCGGAAGGTCTATGTCTGACGCCAGAGAGAGAAAGCAGAGGAGGGCAACAGATGGGGAAGTCGGGGGATGGAATGTCAGATCCCAACCTCAGTTAAGTGCTTTGTCATGTTCAGAAAATCCCTCTGGGATCGGGAGTCTTAGTTTCTCCACCAGGAGTAGAGAAGAGAGGGAGAAATGGAGTTAGAGAATGGTACACATGTATCTCCACCACCCGTCTGCCAGTTTTTGTCATATTGTGGTGGCTTGTGTGTTGCTGTGATACAGGAAGCTGTGCTACTGTCATTTCAAATACCAGCAGGGTCACTCACAGTGGACAGTTTTCAGCAGAACTTCCAGACTAAGACAGACTAGAAAGAAAGGGCTGGTGATCTACTTACAAAAATTGTTGTTGTTTTTATTGGTTGCTGTCAAGTTGGCTCTGACTCATGGTGACCTTATGTATAATAGAATTAAATGCTGTCTGGTCTTGGCCATCTTTATGATCTTTGGTATGTTTGAGCCCATTATTGTGGCTGTGGTGTCAGTTCGTCTCATTGAGAGTTTCCTCATTTTCATAGACCCTCTACTTTACCAAACATGATGTTGTTTTCCAGGGATTGGTCTTTCCTGATGACATGTCCAAAATAAACATGAAGTTTCACCATCCTCACTTCTAAGGAGCATTCCAGCTATATTTCTTCTAAGTCTGATTTGTTCATTCTTCTGGCAGTCCATGGTATATTCAATACTTTTCACCAGCCCACAAATCAAATGCATCAATTCTTCTGTCTTCTTTTTTCATTGTCCAGCCAATGAAAATTAGCCAAGGAAAACCTTATGGATCACAATTGTCCAACTGACTTGCTTTGGACACGTCATTAGAAGGGATCAATTGCTAGACTAGGACACTGTGTTTGGTAAAGTAGAGGGCCAACAAGGGCATGGGAGACCCTCAGTGATGTGGATTGAGCCAATAGTCACACTGATTAACTTGAGCATGCTGACAATCGTGAGGATGACGTAGGATCGGGCAAAGTTTTGTTCCGTTGTACGTAAGGTCACCATGAGTCTGAGTCAACTTGATGACTACTCACAACAACAATACATCTACATACAGAAAGTGAAGGAAGGGCACCGAGACAAAAGCAGACTCAGAATGGACAAAGTATTGTCAAACATAATGCTAGTTTTCAGTGAGGGAAAAATAAGGACCACGGACAGTTCCATGCTGCCCTTGCTCTACTGTGCACCCTGATTTGAACGTGTTACTTTACCACTCTCATTAAGATAGTACAAGAGATATCCTGGATGAGCATACAGGTTTGGGGCCAGAGAGCTCTGGGAGCCAGCCCTGGGGTCATCATGTTCCAGAAGTATAATCCTGAGCAGTTTACTTAACTTCTCTAAGCTTAAGTAAGGAGCCATGGTGATGCAATAGTTAAAGCACTCATTTGCCTACTGAAAGATCAGCAGTTTGAACCCAGCAGCTGCTCCATGGGAGAAAGATGTGGCGGTCTCACTCCATAAAGATTACAGCCTTGAAAACCCTATGGGGCAGTACTATTCTGTTCTGTAGGGTCTCTATGAGTTGATGGCAACGGGTTGTTTGGTTTGATAATCCTGAGCAGGTTACTTAACTTCTCTAAGCTTAAGTAAGGAGCCCTGGTGGCGCAATGGTTAAGCGCTCAGCTGCTAACCTAAATGTTGGTTGTTCAAACTCACCCAGAAGCCCTGCAGAAATAAAGATCTGGCGATCTGCTCCCGTAAAAATTACAGCCTAGGAAATCCAATGGGGCAGTTCAACTCTGTCACATGGGGTCACTGTGAGTCAGAATCGACTCCACGGCACACAACAAAAATAGCAAGAAGATTAAGTTGCCGTCATCTGTAAAATGGGGGAATTCCTACCCTCAGGCTTGTTATGAGGACTCGGTGAATGAAGAACTCAAGCAGTCATCAAAGCATCTGCCATTTGGTTGGGCACCGAACACATGTTTACATGAAGAATGCCAGCAATGAACTACCAGTGCCAGGGGCCCCAACTTCTCTTGGCTTTCATTTTCAGGAAGGAAAATCCTGCCTCTCATTTAAGCTGGTAACTGAATTAGATGGTTGTGTCCTCTATGGGTTTGTTAAATAAGAAAACAGTGATGCCATTTAGGAAGTTTCAGTTCAGATTGACCACATGGTCAGTGTGTGAGTGTAGTCAGATTTTGGAAGGAAGAAAGCAAAGATTTATTGAACATCTGCTATTTGCCAGACACTGTGTTAAGTGTTTTTTATTTGTTTGTTTGTTTACTGTTGTAGTTTAAGTGAAAGTTTACATTTCAAGTTAGTCTCATACAAAAATTTATACATGCATTGTTATGTGACCCCAATTGCTATCCCTATACTGTGACAGCACACTCCTCCTTTCCACCCCTGATTTGCATGTCCAGTCAATCAATTCCTAACCCTCTCTGCCTTCTCATCTCACCTCCAGACAGAAGCTGCCCATTTTGTCTCATGTATCTACTTGAGCTAAGAATCACACTCTTCAAGAGTATCATTTTATGTTCCAAAGTCCAGTCCAATCTTTGTATGAAGAGTTGGCCTTGGAAATTGTTTTAGTTCTGGGCTGATAGAGAATCTGGGGGCCATGCTTTACAGGGTTCCTCCAATCTCAGTCAGACCATTAAGTCTGGTCTTTTTTCTAGAATTTGAGATCTGCATCCCACCTTTCTTCTGTTGCATCAGGGACTCTCTGATGTGTTCCCTGTCAGGGGAGTCATTGGTGGTACCCAGGCACAATCTAGTTCTTCTGGTCTCAGGCTGATGAAGTCTCTGGTTTATGCGGCCCTTTCTGTCTCTTGGGCTAATACTTTCTCTGTGTCTTTGGTGTTCTTCATTCTCCTTTACTCCAGGTGGTTGGGACCCATTGATGCATCTTAGATGGCCGCTTGCAAGATTTTAAGACCCCAGATGCTACTCACCAAAGTAGCATGCAGAACATTATCTTAATGAGCTTTGCTATGCCAGTTGACCAAGATGTCCCCTGAAAACATGGTCCACAGACCCCTACCCCTGCTACTCTGTCCCTCAAAGTGTTTGATTGTATTCAGAAAACTTCTTAGTTGTGGTTTAGTCCAGTTGTGCTGACTTCCCCTGTAGTGTGTACTGTCCTTCCCTTCACCTAAGATAATTCTTGTCTACTGTCTAGCTAGTGAATAACCCTCACCCTCCCTCCCCACCCTCGTAACCGTCAAAGAATGTTTTCTTCTGTGTTTAAAGCTTTTCTTGGGTTCTTATAATAGTGGTCTTATACAATATTTGTCCTTCTGTGACTGACTAAATTCACTCAGCATAATGCCCTCCAGCTTCCTCCATATTATATTTCACGGGTTCATCGTCGTTATCTTTGCGTAGTATTCCATGGTGTGGATATACCATGATTTGTTTATCCATTCGTCCATTGATGGACACCTGGTTTGTTTCTGTCTTTTTGCTATCTTGAACAGTGCTGCAATGAACATGGGTGTGCATATATCTATTAGTGTGATGGCTCTTATTTCTCTAGGATGTATTCCAAGGAGCGGGGTTGGTGGATCATAGGGTACTTGTATTTCTGTGTTTTTAAGGAAGCGCCAAATCAATTTCCAAAGTGGTGGTACCATTTTACGTTCCCACCAACTGTGTATAAGTGTATACGTGTTCCAGTCTCTCCATAACCTCTCCAACATTTATCGTTTTGTGTTTTTTGGATTAATGCTAGCCTTGCTGGGGTGAGATGGTATCTCATTGTAGTTTTGATCTGCATTTCTCTAATGGCTAATGATTGTGAGAATTTCCTCATGTGTCTGTTACCCACCTGAATGTCTTTTTTGGTGAAGTGTCTGTTCATATCTTTTGCCCATTTTTTAATTGGGTTATTTGTCTTTTTGTTGTTGAGGTTTTGCAGTATCTTGTAGATTTTAGAGATTAGACCCTAATCAGATTTGTCATAGCCAAAAATTTTTTCCCAGTCTGTAGGTTGTCTTTTGACTCTTGGTGAAGTCTTTTGATGAGCATAAGTTCTGATTTTTAGGAGCTCCCAGTTATCTAGTTTCTCTTCTGGTGTTTGTGCATTGTTACTTATGGTCCGTATAGTGTTTATGCCACGTATTAGGGCTCCTAGTGTTGTCCCTGTTTTTTCTTCCATGATCTTTATCATTTTCGATTTTATATTTAGGTCTTTGATCATTTTGAGTTAGTTTCTGTGCATGGTATGAGGTATAGGTGTTGTTTCAGTTTTTTGCAGATCGATATCCAGTTATGGCAGCACCATTTATTAAAGAGACTGTCTTTCCCGCAATTAACAGACTTTGGGCCTTTGTCAAATATCAGCTGTTCATAGGTGAATGAATTTAAGTCTGGATTCTCAATTCTGTTCCATTGGTCTCTGTATCTGTTGTTGTACCAGTACCAGGCCGTTTTGACTATAGTGGCAGTGTAATAGTTTCTAAAATCAGGTAGTGTGAGGCCTCCCACTTTGTTGTTCTTCTTGAGTAATGCTTTACTTATCCCGGGGCCTCTTCCCTTTCTATATGAAGTTGGTGATTTGTTTCTCCATCTCATTAAAAAATGCCATTGGAACTTGGATCGGGATTGCATTGTATCTGTAGATTGCTTTGGGTAGAATTGACATTTCCACAATGTTGAGTCTTCCTATCCATGAGCAAGGTATGTTTTTCCGCTTATGCAGATCTCTTTTGGTTTCTTGCAGTAGTGTCTTGTAGTTTTCTTTATATAAGTCTTTTACATCTCTGGTTAGATTTATTCCTAAGTATTTTACATTCTTGGGGGCTATTATAATGGTAGTGATTTGGTGATTTCCTCTTGGAAGTTCTCTTCGTTGGTGTAGAGGAATCCAACTGATTTTTGCATGTTTACCTTGCATCCTGATACTTTGCTGAAATCTTGTGGATTCTTTGGGGTTTTCTGTGTATAAGATCATATCATCTGCAAATAGAGATACTTTTACTTCTTCCTTACCCATTTGGAAGCCCTTTATTTCTTTTTCTAGCCTAATTGCTCTGGCTAAGACCTCCAGCACAATGTTGAATAAGAGTGGCAATAAAGGGCATCATCCTTGTCTGGTCCCCTTCTCAAGGGGAATGCTTTCAAAGTCTCTCATTTAGGACGATGTTAGCTGTTGGCTTTGCATAAATGCCCTTAATTATGTTGAGCAATTTCCCTTCTATTCCTATTTTGTTGAGAGTTTTTATCACGAATGGGTGTTGGATTTTGTCAAATGCCTTCAATTGATGAGATCATGTGGTTCTTGTCTTTTGTTTTACTTATGTGATGGATTACATTGATTGTTTTTCTAATGTTGAACCATCCCTGCATACCTGGTATAAATCCCGCTTGCTCATGGTGAATTATTTTTTTGATATGTTGTTGAATTCTATTGGCTAAAATTTTGTTAAGGATTTTTGTATCTATGTTCATGAGGGATATTGGTCTGTAATTTTCTTTTTTGTGGTGTCTTTACCTGGTTTTGGGGTTATGCTGGTTTCATAGAATGAGTTCGGGAGTATTCCGTCTTCTTCCATACTCTGAAATACCTTTAGTAGTAGTTGTGTTAACTCTTCTCTGAAAGTTTGGTAGAATTGTCCAGTGAAACCGTCAGGGCCATGGCTTTTTGTTGTTGTTGTTGTTGGGAGTTTTTAAATTACTTTTTCAATCTCTTCTTTTGTTATAGCTTTATTTAGTTGTTCTCCCTCTGTTTGTGTTAGTTTAGGTAGGTAGTGTGCTTCTAGAAATTTGTCCATTTCCTCTAGGTTTTCAAATATGTTAGAATACAATTTTTCATAGTATTCTGTTATGATTCTTTTAATTTCAGTTGAGTCTGTTGTAATATCACCCACCTCATTTCTTATTTGGGTTATTTGCTTCCTCTCCTGTTTGTCTTTTGTCAGTTTGGCCAATGATTTAACGATTTTGTTAATCTTTTCAGAGAACCAGCTTTTGTTCTTGTTAACTCTTTCAATTGTTTTTCTATTCTCTATTTCATTTAATTGTGCTCTAATTCTTATTATTTTCTTTGTTCTGGTGCCCAAGGGCTTCTTTTGCCACATTCTTTCTATTTATTTGAGTTGTAGGGTTAAAGTTTTGATTTTGGCCTTTCTTCTTTTTGGATGTGTGTGTTTATTGCTACAAACTGACCTCTGAGCACTGCTTTTGCTGTGTCCCAAAGATTCTGGTAGGATATGTTTTCATTCTCATTTGATTCTGTGAATTTGTTTATACGTCCTTAATTTCTTCCATAACTCAGTAGTTTTTGAGCAAGGTGTCTTTCAGTTTCCATGTGTTTGTTTGATTTTTTTTTCCTGGCTTTTTCTGTTATTGATTTCTACTTTTATGGCTTTATGCTCAGAAAAGATGCTTTGTAATATTTCGATGCTTTAGATTCTGTTAAAACTTGCTTTTGGCCTAATATGTGGTCAGTCTGGTGAATGCTCTATGTGCATTGGAAAAGAAAGTATAGTTGGCTGCTGTTGGGTAGAGTGTTCTGTATATGTCTATGCAATCAAGTTGGTTGATTGTGGCATTTAGATTTTCTGTGTCTTTATTGAGCTCCTTTCTGGATGTTCTGTCCTTCACCGAAAGTGGTGTGTTGCAGTCTCCTGCTATTATTGTGGAGCTGTCTATCTCTCTTTTCAATGCTGTTAGAGTTTGTTTTTTGTATTTCGGAGCCCTGTCATTGGGTGTGTAAATATTTATTATGGTTATGTCCTCCTGGTGTATTAATCCTTTAATCATTACATAGTGCCTTTCTGTATCCTTTGTGGTGGATTTTACTTTGAAGTCTATTTTGTCAGAGAGTAATATTGCCATTCCTGCTCTTTTTTGAGTGTTGTTTGCTTGATATATTTTTTTCCATCCTTTGAGTTTTAGTTTGTTTGTGTCTTTAAGTCTAAGGTGTGTCTCTTGTAGGCAGCATATAGACGAACAGTGTTTTTCTATCCAATCTGCCACTCTTTGTCTCTTTATCAGTGCATTTAGTCCATTTACAGTCGGCATAATTATTGATAGGTATGAGTTTAGTGTTGTCATTTTCTTGTCTTCTTTTAATGTTGTTGACAGATTCTTTGTTCCACTCAATTTTCTGTGCTGAGTCATTATTCTTTATGTATTTTCTTTCATCATTTTCATTGTTGTTGATTTTATGTTTGCTGAGTCTTTGTGTTTTTCTTGTTTTTTATTTTGATGTGTAGGATTATTAGTTTTCTTTGTGGTTACCTTAATATTTACCCCTATTTTTATAAGTTTCAACCACTCTTTTATTTCTTTATATCGCTTTGACTTCCTCTCCATGTGAAAGATCTATGATTACATTTTTTTATGCCCTCTTTTTTGTTTTAATGTTGTCATCTTTTACATAATTACATCTTTACATCTCTGTTTCCCTATTTTCAGTGTTTTAGCTTTGATTTATTTTTGTGACTTCCCTATCTGGGTTGATATCTGGTTGTTCTGTCCTGTGTTCTAGTCTTGGTTGTTATCTGATGTTACCGATTTTCTAACCGTTGGACTCCCTTCAGTATTTCTGGTAATTTTGGTTTGGTTTTTGCAAATTCCCTAAACTTCTGTTTATCTGGAAAAGCCCTAATCTCACCATCATATTTGAGAGACAGTTTTGTAGGATATATACTTCTTAGCTGGCAATTTTTTTCCTTCAAGGCTTTGTAAATGTCATCCCATTGCCTTCTTGCCTGCATATTTTCTGCTGAGTAGTCTAAGTTTAGTCTTACTGACTCGCCTTTGTAGATTACTTTTTATTTATCCCTAGCCATTCTTAAAATTCTCTCTTTATCTTTGGTTTTGGCAAGTTTGCTTATAATATGTCTTGGTGACTTTCTTTTGGGATCTACCTTGTATAGGGTTCAATGAGTATCTTGAATAGATATCTCATCATCTTTCATGATATCAGGGAAGTTTCTGTCAATAAATCTTCACAATTCTCTCTGTATTTTCTGTTCTGGTACTCCAATCAGTCGTAGGTTATTCCTCTTGATAGAGTCCCATGTAATTATTAGAGTTTCTTCATTTTTTTTAAGTTATTTTATCTGATTTTTACTCAAATAAGTTAGTGTCAATTGCTTTATCTTCAATCTCACTAATTCTGACCTCCGTTGTCTCAATTCTGCTCCTATGACTTTCTATGGAGTTGTCTAATTCTGAAATTTTATTATTAATCTTCTGGATTTCTGATTGCTGTCTCTCTATGGATTCTTGCAGCCAATTAAATTGGTCATTATGCTCCTCTATAATCTTCTTAAGTTCCTCTATTGCTTTGTCTGTGTGTTCCTTGGTTTGTTCTGTTTTTTGCCTAATCCCCTTCCTGATATCTTGAAGAATTCTGTGTATTAATCTGTTGTATTCCACCTCTGGTAATTCCAAGACGTTCTCTTCCTCCAGAAGATTTCTTGACTCTGTTTTGGGAGTTCGCTGAAGCCATCATGGTCTGCCTCTTTATGTGATTTGATATTGACTGTTGTCTCTGAGCCATCAATAAGTTATTATATGTATTTATTTTATGTTTGCTTACTGTGTCCTAGCTTCTTGGTTTGATATTCCCAAATAGTCTTCTCCTGTGAGCTAGTTTGATTATTGGCACCTTTGAAGCTCTAACGTCCTGTCACCAGGTGGTTAGATCTGTTATTAGGTATGTGAGCCCAGGAGTCCATTTATTTTCTTGTATGAATTCAGCTTAGGTGTCCAGATAGTCGATCACCAAGTGTGTGGTGTAGGCTCTCACCTACAGTCCTAAATAAGCAGGGGTGATTGGAGTAGGTACAGGTATCTGGTACAGGTAGGGGGTCACACTCTGAACAAGGCAGGGGGCTGACGGCTTCCCCAGAGTGTCCAGGAGGAAAGTATGTCCCTGTTCCCTAGGGGGTGTAGGTGGGTGGGCTTTGCAGCTGCACTATAGGCACCCAGTGCTGTTGGCTGTAAGGACTGAAAGGCACCACTTATTCGTGCACCCCTGTCACAGGTGGCTAGCTGGTGTGGGTGAAGCCACCAGTCTTCAGGCCTCTGATGTGGGTAGGTGAGGACCCTGCTTAATGGGCAGAGCAGTGTCAAATGTCACGAACCTGCCACTCCACCATCTAGCTGATACAGTTGAAGTTAGGCTTCAGGTATATACTCTGTTGTACTGTGGTAACGAAGGCCTATGCTGTTGAAATGGGCCCACATTTATCTATGCATGGGTGAAAGGCATTCAATGTCCGTGGACCTCTTATGCCTGTGCCTAGGCAAAGGAGCAGTTCCTACCCTGAGTTCCTGGCTTAGGGGAGCCGGCAGATTATTTTTCCCTGTTTGTTAATTTGTTCCCTCTCCACAACCAGGAGAATGGCTCAGGGCGTGTGGTGATGGGTCCTACTTCCGGCACAGGGAAGGTGGAAATCACTGAAGCCAGCAGAGACCTGGTGCAGAGCAGGGAGGAGGCAGCTAAATGGGAGAGAGGTTTTTCCCAAAGGAGGTGTTTGTTGATCTGTGAAGTATATTAGATGCATGTACTTATCTTTTGCTGATTGAGCCATGCTTTTCACTGGTTCTGGAGGCTTTAGTGGACTCTCCACCACTTGGTCTCTCCTGATGTGGAAAATGCGTCCCAAGTGCCACTGCTTGCCTCATCACGCACACCAGCTGATCTGGCCTGCAGGCTGCTGGTTCCCACCAGGTCAGGTCTGGTAACTCCTTGCTGCTTCTGAACTGTCTCTCCCTCCCCCTGCCACTCAGTCTGATTCCTTAACTTTGCTTTTGATGTTCAGGGCTCGTAGATTGTCATATATAATCGATTCACTTGTTTTTTTTCAGGTCTTTGTTGTAAGAAGGACCACAGGAAGTGTCTGACTACTCCGCCGTCTTGGCCCTGCCTCCCACTGAATTCTTAAAACAGCCCTGTGAAAGGATAATTGCCTTCCTTTCATTTTTTTTTTTTCATTTTTCTTTAAACAAATGAGGGACCTAAACATCAGAGAGGTAAAGGAACTTTCCAGAAGTCAAACAGCTTGGTTGTCATTCTGACTCCAGATTATTTGACAGTAAAACCGATACTCTTTCCCCTGAAAAATGCCTTTATAAATCCGGATCTGGTCTGATACCAAACCTGTTGCTTTTGAGTCGATTCCGACTTATAGCGACCCTATAGGACAGAGTAGAACTGGCCCATAGGGTTTCCAAGGAGCGGCTGGTGGATTCAAACTGCTGACTTTTTGGTTAGCGGCTGAGCTCTTAATCACTGCATCACCAGGGCTCCAGTATATGATAGAAAAGTTGAATTTAGCTACATTTTGCACTCAGCTTTCAAATGGCTCCCTTTCCCCTTCGCGTGTGTGTGTTAGTTTGTGTGTTTGTGACTGATTGCTTCTTTTCCTTGTACGTAGTTTGTTTATTCCAAGAAAATTCTTAACTTAATCATAAGGCCCAGCCCTGACAGAAGTTTCTTTGTGCTTTTCTTTACCCCGACTTCTCTGTCTGGAAGAATTCCATTCCAACCTTCAAGGCTTAACTCAAATGTCAACTGCTCCACAAAGCTGTTCAGTAATCCCTCAAGCCAAGTTAGACCCTCCTCCTCCACACTCTCATGGTGCTTTGTACACATTGCCTTCCGTGAAAACTTCCCTCTATCCTTTTATCTCAGACCTAGCACAATGGCAGGCATCCTGGTGGGAGCTAGAGGAGCAGTTATTGAAGGAAGGAAGGTACAGAAGTAATTCAGAAACAGTTAGATTTATGGCAATGATGATAGTGATGGTAATGGTGACAGCAAACAGTAAAACGTAAGACAGTCCAGGCTGTATTCTAGATGCTTCACATAGATCATCTCATTTCATGCTCACAGTAACCCCAAGATAAATACTATTATCATCCTCATTTCACAGATTAATTTCCTTGTTGCACAGCTAATTAGTGGAGGAGTCTGGGTTTAACCCTAGTAGTGTGGCAACAGAAGCCTCCAGGAACTGCCTCTCTGTGGTTTTCAGAGGACTGCAGGAGAAAGAACATGAGCCCAAAGTCTGACAAATTGACCCCAAGCCACATCCTTACCAGGTGTTACCTGTATGGCTCTGGAAGAGTCACTCACACTTGCTAAGCTTACGTTTGCTCATGTGGGAAATGGAACAGATCCTATACCTACCCTGAAGGGTTGTAGAGAGGATGAAACACTTATCAGAAGGCACCAGCACATACCAAGTAGTCAACAAGCACTAGTTCTCTACTTTCTCACACTGGAACTCACACCTCTGCTCCTCACATCTCCCCATTCTACTTTGGGAAGAGAAGTCTGCCTTAGACATCTGCAGCATTCCACTCATTTATTGATCCAGTACATATTGATCCGTTGCTATGTGCCAGGTACTATTGTAAGTGCTCGAGATACAGTGGTAAGCCAAACAGACACAGTCCAAGCCCTCATGACACTTATATTCTGCTCTATTACTTATATTATAGCTTATGTGGCTGTTACAACTAGCAAACAAATACATCATCAAGCTAAGACAGAAGACTATAGAACAAGTGATGTGATGTTACATTAGGGAGAAGGGCTGAGCAAGGCCCTAGGACAGGTGGCATATTAGCTCAGACCTGAATGGGAAGGGGCTGGCCTCAGGAAGATCCGGGGGAAGAGGATTTCTGGAAGGGTAACAACAATGACAAAGACCCTGAGGTAGGATGAGAGTGTGTGTGAGATCCAAGAAATCAAAGACAGCAAGTGTGGCCCATGAGAAATGGGGAGGACAGAAAAGCCAGGGAGGCTGGTCACACAGGGTCTTAGAGGCCCTGGGATAGGCATGGATTCGATTTACAGGGTGGGTGAAGGTGAAAATTTATTGAAGGAGCATTACCCCCAGTTTCACTGAGCTTTGCAGTCTGACTTCATTCAAATAGATTCCATTAAAAATCATCTTTTCCACCTCGTAAGAAACAAGAAGGCTGCAGATGAACTATATCCTTAAAAATATTATCTGAATTATTTTCTGAGAGATATTAAAATCAATCTCTGAAAAAAAAATGGCATAGTTGCTAATTTTATGGGAAGGCTCTAAAATAAAGTTAAAAAAGGGATGGTTTCATTTCTCACCGTCTGTCTCTAGATTCCACTTGAGACTTCACCAGCTTCAAACTACTTCAAAAACAAACAAACAAACAAAACAAACCCCAAACCAACTCCGTAGGTTCCTGGGTGGTGCAGATGGTTTGTGCTCAGCTAGTAACCAAAAGGTTGGCAGTTCGAATTCATCCTATGGCACTGAGACAGAAAGGCCTGGCGATCTACTTCCATAAGATTACAGCCGTTGCGGAAACACACACACAACTATGATTCACACGCACAAATGGATCTTCTTGACAGGAGATCTTGACATTATATAGAAGAGTCCCTCACAAGTTGCTTAAGTTAAAAAAAAAATGCTGATATTAAGTGGGGGCCTGGAGGAAATTTGCCATCAGCTGTGTGCTATTGCTGCCCCATGAGCTGGTGAGCTCTTTGGCTGCATTAATAGAGGTTTAGTATGAAAAACACGGGAGGTGATTTTCCCTTCTACTCTGGTCGATCCAGTCCTACTTAGAAATTTTCCAGTATCTCACAACTTATTTAGTTTTTCTGATGAACTAAATTACAGGTATTGCATTTTAATAGTTTTAACAAATATATTCAAAACTCCATGGAAACTTTCCTTTGGGGGATCTTAAAGCAGACCAGAGCATCATCTTTTCATGTTTCTGTGTGTACAGACATGGAAACTTCTATAGGGGAAACACATCATTTTTGGCAAAAAAATATCCCATAACAATGGCAACATTTCCAAGCACCCATTTTTTTCCAAATTGTCTCTCCATAGCTTGAGTTTCTTTTGAGATGCAATTGCTTTCATACGCGTTGTTAAAATGTCACCGCTACCTTGAAGGGACAAATTAAGCATGCATATTTTATTTCCCAGAAAATATCTGCTAGGTGGCATATGCCTGATAGCCACTTGTCATCATCGAAAAGGTTATCAAATTTGGAATGCTTGTCTTTTTAAAAAGAATAACATGTAGCTCTGTTTTGAGTTCAGCACCTGTTTTAAGTACTTGCTATGACATAATCAGAGAAACGCTGGGCTATAGGAGATGTTACGGTCACCTTCGTTCTCGTTACAACACATCCTAGCGATTGAGTGTATTCTTAAGCTTTTGTATCTATCAGCATAACCATATGGATGGCATCTGTACCCTTTGTTTGTTGCTTGCTTCCATTGCAATTGCTCACCTATGAATGATTCAGGGAATGAACTTCACATGAGTATTCTCTCTCTAAACTTATCCCTGAATCCTTTTTTAAGCTTCGTAAGAGGTTACACGTACACTGTTTTTTCCTCTTAAAACATTTTTTTAAATTAAAGAAGTCATATATTATTGAAAATATAACTTTTCTGGTACATTATTTTAAAAATGAAAACCAAACCCATTGCTGCTGAGTCAACTCTGACTAATAGCGACCCTATAGGATAGAACAGAACTGCCCCATTGGGTCTCCAAGGCTATAATCTTTATGGAAGCAGGCTGCCACGTCCTTCTGCCATGGAGTGGCTGGTGAGTTCAAACCACCGACCTTTTGGTTAGCAGCCAAGCCCTTAGCCACTGCACCCCCAGGGCCCCTTACATCATTTTTAGGAGCTTATTGAAAAGTTGCTCTTCATAGACTGAAATTGAATTATTATTGATGTTATTACGGAACTCAAATCAAAATTATTATTGGAATGATTCTTAATACGCAACCACAATTATTACTGAAATTATTGTTGAAATTGAATCTTAAAAACAGATCTATTCAGAGACAAGTTCAACTCATCTGTACTTTCATCCAAGTATATAGCAAATCTCCTATGATGCTTAAAAAAACAACTACAACAACAAAGACCTCTGTGTGATCATGGAATTAAGACATATGTGACTATGTGGAAGCACACATTCAGCACTGAGCCAACAAGCCTTTCCCTTCCCTCCCCACCCTCGCCATTTCCCTGGGCTCCTTCTTCCTCTGTCCTGTCCCTGGCAGTTTCAATGCCCTTCACTTTCAAGCTGCTGCCCCCACCTTCCCTTAGCAATGATGCCCCTGCAAAGAGCTGAGATAAAATGGAGACATTCTGGAGGCCTCTAACCACTCATGTGGCCTCCACCTTTACAAATGGAAACCCAGGATGCAAAGTCTTGATTTCATTCTGCGTCCTTCGGAAGGTTAAGGTATTGACCCAGGGTCTAGTTAAAGCCAGGGACAGAGGCCCAGAGTGATAGACTGCTCTTCATGCGGAAGGTGATGCTTTTGATCTTTGACCTACAGGGCTCTGTGATCCTCCCCCACCTGCCCACACAATCACCTCCTTCTCCCCACCCTCAGTCTGCCCCCTTCATTAAGTTCAAGTTCTTATTTCAGAGAATGAGGCTTGGAGCTAACTGCCTGTTTTCTCGTCTTAGATTTGTCTATTACGTCCAGCTGTGTGGACTTGGACGAGACACTTATGTTCACTGGGCTTCAGTTTCCTCATCTGTAAAATAGAACCACTAATAAAATCAGCCATATGGGATTTCTGAACAATTGTTAAACAAATGTAATAATCAGTTTTTGAGTATCTGTTATGGGCCAGGTCCTCCACTAGATTGTTAAGACCTGCTAAGAAGTCAGTGTTATTAAATACGATTGACAGATGAAGAGCCCACTGCTCAGAGAGATGAGGTCAGTTGCCTGAAGGCACATAGGTAAGAAGTGGCAGAGCTGGAGTGAACTCCATACCCTTCCTTTTTCCACTGGGTCACACCAACTTCCTCAAAGTTGTTTATTTACCAATTCAGCAAATCCTTATATAAAGCTTACTACATGCCACGTACTCTTCTAAGCACTTTACAAATATCAACTCATTTAATCTCCATGACAACACTGTGACGTAAGTACTGTACTATTGTTTTCCCCATTTTACAGATGAGAAAACTGAGACACAGAGCATTACAATGACTTGCCCAAGTCATACTGGTAAGCAGCAGAGTCAGGACTAACACCTAGGGAGTCTGGCTCCAAAGTCTGAGCTTATAAACAGTAAGCTGTGCCCCATTAAGCAGTGGATTTGTGGATGCTGATAGCTTACACACAGGAAGATGTTACGCAGCTCTTAGCATCAGCCTCCTCTCCTCTTCTTTGCAGGAGGCTCACTGTCTTGGATGTGTCTGATACCTGCTCCCCTTCCCTCCAGTAGTTTCTCTCCTTCCAAGAAAACAAAGGCCAAATCTCTCGGACCCAGACAAGGCGGGGCTGAGATGAAATCCTGGGGTGACCCTAATGGCTGGAGAGTGGAGACTTTCTTGCTGCGGGAAATGCTGCTGCAGTCACTGCTGACAGCTGGTGGCAACAGAGACTCCGCGGGGCCAAGACCTGCTAATGTGTTTTGTCCCTTTGAAGAGTGCCTCCAATTGCATACATTGGTCATGGGCCATGGTTTAAAATGTGTTGCAGTGTACACTGCTAATCTCTTTTGTAAACCTGAGTATAGTACAGACTGGGGAAATGTAAGAGCTGGGAGAGGTCTTTGAGAACATGCCCTGTGACCCTCTACTCCCTTTACCCATGGGAATACTGAAGCCAGGATGGGGGACGTGACTTATCCAAGGTCACGCCCCTAGGTAGTGACAAAGTTCTAGGACTGTTAATTTACTAGAATAAACTTTTGCTGGTTGCTTTCATTGGTTTCTTTTTTCAAAAGGCTTTCTCCTTAGCCCCTGAAAATACAGAAGATGAATACTTGCATGGATCTTTCTGTTGATTTTAAGAAGTGAGGATACACTTTACCCATCAGTCTACATACATCACCTCACTTGCCCTGTCTCCCTCTTAACCAAGGCTCTTGGAAACTCAATGAGATTAAACATGTTCGTGTTCTTTATGATGTTACAGCAAAGACCTTAGCTTTATTAGCAGTGGAAGCTCCTGGAGTTAACCTCAGAAGTGTCCATTTACAAAGGTTCATCATGAAAGTATCCTGGTTTCACTTTAATTTTATGTCCACAGTTTACCATTTTTCTCCTGAAATTATTTTCCTTCTTAAGAAGGCTCGTTGAACCATATATTCTGGGGAAAAAAAGGTTAATAGATATTTTTAATTGATTACACACAATTTTGGTGAAAGCGGGGGGAAAGAAGGACTCTCATATACTGCTGGTACCAAGCAAGTTTTCACAATCTTTGTAGAAAAAATTTGGCAATGCACATCAAAACGTTTTAAATGAGCCATATTATTAGATGTACTATTCCCATCACTAGAAATGGCTCCACAAAGTATCACATACAAGGTTGGTTATTGCAGTATTATTATGATGGGGAAAATAGGAAAGAAATCCCAGTGGTTCAACAGAAGGGTTTATATTATTCTACATTCTACTTTGGTGAGTAGCGTCGGGGGTCTTAAAAGCTTGTGAGCAGCCATCTAAGATATTCCACTGGTCTCTCCCCATCTGGAACAGTGGAGAATGAAGAAAACCAAAGACACAAGGAAAAGATTAGTCCAAAGGACTAATGGACCACAACTACCACAGCCTCCACCAGACTGAGTCCAGCACGATTAGATGGTGGTGGGCTACCACCACTGACTGTTCTGACAGGGATCACAATAGAGGGTCCTGGACAGAGCTGGAGAAAAACGTAGAAGAAAATTCTAACTCACGAAAAAAGACCAGACTTACTTGCCTGACAGACACCGGAGAAACCCCCAGAGTAGGGCCCCCAGAGGCCCTTTTAGCTCAGTAATGAAGTCACTCTTGAGGTTCACCCTTCAGCCAAAGATTAGATAAGCTCATAAAACAAAACGAGACTAAAGGGGCACACCAGCACAGGGGCAAGGACTAGAAGGCGGCAGGGAGGGGGACAGGAAATCTGGTAATAGGGAACCCAAGGTCAAGAAGGGGAGTGTTGACTTGTCGTGGGGTTGGTAACCAATGTCACAAAACAATATGTGTACTAACTGTTTAAGGAGAAGCTAGTTAGTTCTGTAAACCTTCATCTAAACTACAATAATAAAAATAAAATTAAATTTAAAAAGAAGGGTTTACATTAAATAAATCTTGGTACGTCCATATGAGGAAAAGCTATTTATTTTTATTTTATTTTATTTTATTTTAATTGTACTTCAGGTGAAGGCTTACAGAACAAATAGTTTCTCATGAAACAGTAGTACACGTATTGTTTTATGACATTGGTTAACAACCGCACAACATGTCAACATCTCCCTTCTCGACCTTTTTTTTTTTTTTTTTTTTTTAGTGAAAATATACATAACCAAAGATACACCATTTCAAAAATTTCTACATGCACAGTTCAGTGACATTGGCTACACTCTTAAAATTGTGCTGCTATTCTCACTTTAGATGAAGGCTTACAGAACAAAATAGTTTCTCATTTAACAGTTAGTACACATGTTGCCCTATGACAATGGTTAACAACCTCACAACACATCAACACAATCCTTCCTCAACCTTGGGTTCCCTATCACCAGCTTTCCTGTCCCCTTCTGCCTTCTGGCCCTTGGCCCTGGACTGCTGTGCCTCATTAGTCCCATTTGGTTTTATGTGGCTGTCCACTCCCCAGCTGAATGGTGAACCTTGGAAATGACTTCATCACTGAGCTGAAAGGGTGTCTGGGGGCCATACTCTCAGGGTTTCTCCAGTCTCCTTTAGGCCAGTAAATCTGGTCTTTTTTTTGGGAGTTAGAATTTTGTTCTACATCTTTCTCCAGCTCTGTCCAGAACTCTCTGTTGTGATCCTGGTCAGAGCAGTCAGTGGTGGTAGCCGGGCACCTAGCTGTACCGGACTCAGTCTGGTGGAGGCCTTGGTAGCTGTGGTCCATTAGTCCTTTGGACTAATCTTTTCCTTGTATCCTGTTCTCTTCACTCTCCCTTGCTCCCGAAGGGATGAGACCAGTGGAGTAGCTTAGATGGCCGCTCACAGGATTTTAAGACCCCAGACACTACTCACTAAGGTAGAATGTAGAACATTGTCTTTGTAAACTGTGTTATGCTAATTGAGCTCGATGTTCCCCGAGACCATGGTCCCCAGAGCCCTCCACCCAGCAATTCAGTCCCTCAGGGAGTTTTCATGTGTCTATGGAGCTTCCATGACCTTTCCTTGTACAAGTTGTGCTGGTTTCCCCTGTATTGTGTACTGTCTCACCCTTCACCCAAGATACCACTTATCCATTGCCTATTTAGTATTCCCACCCACCCCCCATCCCTGGTAACCAACAAAGATTGTTACTTTTTGTGTGTGAACTTTTTCATGGGTTTTTACAATAGAGGTTTCATACAATATTTGTCCTTTTGTGATTGACTTATTTCACTCAGCATAATGTCCTCCAGTTTCATCCATGTTATGAGATGGTTCACAGATTCATTGTTGTTCTTTCTTGTTGCATAGTACTCCATTGTGTGTATGTACCATAGTTTGTTTATCCATTCATCTGTTGATGGGCATCTAGGTTGTTTCCATCGTTTGCTATTGTGAACAGTGCTGCCATGAACATAGGTGTGCATATGTCTATTCAAGTGACGACTCTTATTACTCTAGGATATATTCGTAGGAGTGGGATTGCTGGATCGAATGGCATGTCTATTTCTAGCTTTCTGAGGAAGCACCATATCATTTTCCAAAATGGTTGTATCATTTTGCATTCCCACCAGCAGTGCATAAGAGTTCCGATCTCCCTGTAGCCCCTGCAACATTTGTTACTACCAGTGTTTTTCATTCGTGCCAGTAATGCTGGGGTGAGATGGTATCTCATTGTGGTTTTAATTTGCATTTCTCGAATAGCTAGTGATCGCGAGCATTTCCTCATGTGTCTGTTGGCCATTTGAATGTCTTCTTTGGTGAAGTGTCTGTTCATTCCCTTTGCCGAGTTTTTAATAGGATTATTTGTCTTTTTGTTGTAGAGCTGTTGGATTTTCTTGTAGATTATGGAGATTAGACCTTTGTCTGACTTGGACTGTCCAAAAATTTTTTCCCAGTCTGTAAGTTCTCTTTTTACTCTTTTGGTGAAGTCTTTTGAAAAGCAGAGGTGTTTGATTTTTAGAAGATCCCAGTTATCTAGCTTATCTTTTGGGGTTTGTGCATTGATGGTTATAGTTTGTGTGCTGTTAATGCCATGTATTAAGGCCTGTAGTGTTGGTCCTATTTTTTCTTCTATGAACTTTATAGTTTTAGGCTTTTTATTAAGGTCTTTGATCCATTTTGAAGTAGTTTTTGTATACGGTGTGAGGTATGGGTCCTGTTTCATTTTTTTGCAGATGGATATCCAGTTTTGCCAGCACCATTTGTTAAAAAGACTGTCTTTTCCCCATTTGATGAGCTTTGGGCCCTTGGAAGATCAGGTGATCATAGGTGGATGGATTTACATCTGGGTTCTCAATTCTGTTCCATTGGTCAATGTGTCTGTCGTTGTACCAGTACCAGGCTGTTTTGACTACTGTAGCTGTATAGTAGGTTCTAAAGTCAAGTAGTGTGAGTCCTCCAGCTTTATTCTTCTTCTTCAGTAGTGCTTTACTTTTTCGGTGCTTCTTCCCTTTCCATATAAAGTGAATGATTAGTTTTTCCATCTCTTTGAAGAATGTTGTTGATATTGGATTGGGATTGCATTGTATTTGTAAATTGCTTTGGGTAGAATTGTCATTTTCACAATGTTGAGTCTACCTATCCATGAGCATGGTATGTTTTTCCATTTATGTAGATCCCTTTGGGTTTCTTGCAGTAGTGTTTTGTAGTTTTCTTTGTATAGGTCTTTTACATCCCTGGTCAGATTTATTCCTAAGTATTTTATCTTCTTAGGGGCTATTATAGGTGGTATTGTTTTCCTGATTTCCTCTTCATCGTTCTCCTTACTGGTGTATAGGAATCCAACTGATTTTTGAATGTTTATCTTGTATCCTGGTACTCTGCTGAATCTTTCTATTAGTTCCAATAGATTTCTTGTGGAGTCTTTAGGGTTTTCTATGTATAGTATCATATCGTCTGCAAACAGGGACAGTTTAACTTCTTCATTACCAATTTGGATGCCCTTGATTTCTTTTTCTTGCCTTATTGCTCTAGCTAGAACTTCCAGCACAATGTTAGATAAGAGTGGTGCTAAAGGGCATCCTTGTCTTGTTCCTGTTTGCAAGGGGAATGTTTTCAGCCTCTCTCCATTAAGAATGATGTTGGCCGTTGGTTTTGCATAGATGCCCTTTATTATGTTGAGAAATTTCCCTTCTATACCGATTTTATTGAGAGTTTTTGTCAGGAATGGGTGTTGGACTTTGTCGAATACTTTTTCTGCATCCATTGAGATGATCATGTGGTTCTTTTCTTTCCTTTTATTTATGTGGTGGATTACGTTGATTGATTTTCTAATTTTGAACCATCCTTGCATACCTGGTATGAATCCTACTTGGTCGTGGTGTATTATTTCTTTGATATGATGCTGGATTCTATTGGCTAGAATTTTGTTGAGAATTTTTGCATCTATATTCATGAGAGATATTGGTCTGTAATTTTCTTTTTTTGTGATGTCTTTGCCTGGTTTTGGTATCAGCGTTATGCTGGCTTCATAGAATGAATTTGGAAGTGTTGCTTCCTCTTCTATGCTCTGAAATAGCTTGAGTAGTACTGGTACAAGCTCTTCTGTAAATGTTTTTAGAATTCTCCAGTGAAGCCATCTGGGCCAGGGCTTTTTTTGGTTGGGAGTTTTTTTTATTCCCTTTTCAATCTCTTCTCTTGTTATGGGTCTGTTCACATTTTCAACATCACTTTGTTGTAGTTTGGGTAGGCCGTGTGTTTCTAGAAATTTATCCATTTCCTCTAGGTTTTCAAATTTGTTGGAGTATAGTTTTTCATAATATTCTGTTATAATCCATTTTATTTCAGTTGGGTCTGTTGTAATGTCCCCCATTTCATTTCTTATTTGGGTTATTTGTGTCTTCTCCTGTTTTTGTTTTGTCAGTCTGGCCAGTGGTTTGTCGGAAAAGCTAGTTTTGATAATCCAAATAATAATAATGACACATACCTAGTATTAGCTATTTGCCAGCTTTATATGTAATTAAGTCATATAACACACATAACAATCGTATGAGGTTGATACTATTATGCCTATGTTACAGATGAGGAAAAACTGAGGCCCAGAAAGTGAAAGTGAATTTCTCAAAGTCACATAGCTAATAAGTGATGGGGTTGAGATATAAACCCGACAGTCTGGTTTGAGAGTCCATACTATTAAATATTATACTACACTGTCTTTGGAAGAATATCTAATTTTCTTGGTAAAAGTGTGTATGTGTGTGTGGGGGGAGAGGGTAATATAAGAGGACTAGAAATCTATACACCAAGAGTGGGGACTGGGGTCTTAAAAGCTAGTGAGCAGCCATCTAAGATGCATCTATTGGTCCCAACCCACCTGGAGCAAAGGAGAATGAAGAACACCAAAGACACGAGGAAAATATTCACCCTAGTGACAGAAAGGGCCACATAAACCAGAGACTCCATCAACCTGAGACCAGAAGAACTAGATGGTGCCTGGCTACCACCAATGACTGCCCTGACAGGGAACACAACAGAGAGTCCCTGATGGAGCAGGAGAAAAGTGGGGTGCAGACCTCAAATTCTAGTAATAAGACCAGACTTAATGGTCTGACTGATACTGGAGGAACCCTGGAAGATATGGTCCCTGGATTCTCTGTTAACCCAGAACTAAAATCATTCCCGAGGCCAACTCTTCAGACAAAGATTAGACTGGACTATAAGACATAAAATGATACTCGTGAAGAGTGTGCTTCTTAGTTCAAGTAGATACATGAGATTAAATGGGCAGCTCCCATCCGGAGGCAGGATGAGAAGGCAGAAGAAAGGGACAGGAGTTGGTTGAATGGACATGGGAAATCAGGGGTGGAAAGGAGGAGTGTGCTGTCACATTATAGAGAGAGCAAATAGGGTCACATAACAATGTGTGTATAAATTTTTGTATGAGAAACTAACTTGAGCTACAAACTTTCACTTAAAGCACAATTAAAAAATAAAAAAAGCAATCTATACACCAAAATGTGAACACTGATTACTTTTGAATGGTGGGATTGCAAGTAATTCATTTTTTCTTTTCTTATTTGCTTTTTGGTATTTTTCAAATTCACTTTAAGGACATTATTATTATTTTAATCAGAAAGAAATACAATGGATAAATTTTTAAGAAGACATAAATCAAAGACATGATGCCATCTAGTCCCTTACCCAATGCAGAAATCCCTTTCTGTCCCTCTTCCAACAAGCACTCACTCAGCCTTTATTTGAGCAGCTCTGTTGACAAGGTGCTCATGGATCTAGCTGTTCAGGGTGGGCTCAGGCTAAGGGAGGCAGGGAAGGTTACCTTGGGGTTATTTTTATGTGGCATAGTCCAGCTCACAGCATAGGGAATCAGCTGAGGGGCCTGCAGAAGTTAGGGATGCTGAGAGCGTCAATGGAGAGCTTGATGGAGTACAGCTCCAACTGAGGTTGACAAAGCCCCCAACACACTGCATTTTTTTTCCCTCTGTTGCATTTATTTCACAGCCTGGTGGTGAAATAGTGCATTTAAGAAACAGGATTTTAGTGGACTACGATGAGGAAAACCTCCCTTAAAGAAGTAACTCCACACTTCAAAGCTGGCAAAAATTAAAGCCCAGTGCTGGTGCAGATGTGGAACATTCTTCTGTACTACTAGTGGGAATGTAAAGTGGTACACCTCTGGGGAGGGCAATTTGGCAATGTTCATCAAAATAAAAAATGCAAGGTCCATACACCCGACTGGTCCCATTGCTAGGAATCTGCCCAATCAATATAAATAACAGGAATATTCATTGCGGCATTGCTTGTAGCAGAAAAATAAATAAACAATACTGGAAATAAAGTATCCCCCAGTAGGGACCATGTTAAATACCTTATGGAGCTACCATATGATGGGTATTTTGCAGACATTAAAGAGAACAAGAGAGACCCACAAGTGTTGATATAAGAAGATTGAGTGACGGAAAGCAAAGTACAGAAAAGGGTCTTAAATAAAGACTATACATATAGTTGGAAACCCTGGTGGTGTAGTGGTTGAGTTCAGCTGCTAACCAAAAGATAGGCCTTTTAAATCCACCAGGCACTCCTTGGAAACCCCATGGGCCAGTTCTACTCTGTCCTATAGGGTCACTATGAGTCAGAAGCGGCTTGACGGTAATGGGTTTTTATACTTGTGGATATGCATATGACAATATACACCTTTTTTTCCTGAAAGAAAATGTAAGAAACTATTCACACATTGTGTAAAGTAGTCACCTTTGGGCAGGGAAACTGGAAGGGGGAGAAAACAGAATCTTATTTTCAATTTGTATCTTTTTTGTTTGAATGCTCTATTATATATTACTGCTACTGTACTAATGAAAGCGGGGCTGATCTGAGGAATAGTGGTCCATTTTGTGTTCTGGTTTTGGTGGTACAGTGAAAGGTCAGGGGTTCAAACCCACTAGCCTCTCTGAGGGAGAAAGATGTGGAAGTCTGCTTCCATAAAGATTACAGCCTTGGAGACCCTACAGGGCAGTTCTACTCTGTCCTAAGGGTTGTTATGAAATCAACTCTATGGCAACAGGTTTGGCTTTTTTTAAAAATTTTTTTTAATTGAAACAAAACACACACACACGCTAATTATATTATTTAAAAAAAACAACAACAACAACACTCCCCTAAGGCTGTCTGGTAACCCCTCTCCCTGTCTGAGTTGAGGCTCCTCGGGGCCGCACACAGGACCTCCATTAGCAGCTCTTCCTGGGCCTGTCTGTGTTATCTACCCAGTTGGTCCCCTAACTCTCTTGGCCTGTGAGTCAAGGAATGAGCCAGAATTAGGAATAGAAGAAGAGGTAATAGACTACTGAGGGAGCCAGAGCAAGAGCAGTATATTCGTCAGGACAGGCTGAGAGAGAAGGAGAGGTGCCTGAGGTCACAGACCCAAGACCAGAGTTCAGATTCCCGTAGTCCACGCCAGTACTTTAATGACCAGACATCCACCATTAGCACAGAGAAGGGTTCTGGGGCCTCAAGATGCTGGTGTGTTGATATGGGCAGGATAGAGGGACCGGGAAGGGGACCAGGCAGGAGCTAGAAGGGTTAGCTGGAACAGCAGAGGCTGCCAAGTGGGGAGCAGAGGACAGGGCACCTTCCTCTCTCCTCCCCGATTAGCTAAGTCTGGGGATCCAGCAGTGTGAGCGGCTACCTCACCAATTTCTCGAAATCATTCACGTGGCAAGCCAGGTTCCCAGAGGTCTGGAAGGAATGGCAGGCTCTCTGTGCTGACTTTCCAGGTGCCATTTTTATGCTCTGGCCATGAATTGCTTCTTGCCCTTTGGTTTTTTTATGCCTGTTGTTATATCTGAAAGAAACTAAGGTCATTAGAGGAAGGAGCCCAGGGTGAGAAGCACAAACATCAGCTTCTTTTCTGACTCCAAGGCACACATCCAAAGGTGAGTGCATACAAGTATTCACATATGCTCACACACTAGCTCTGGCCTCACCGAAAGGAGAGGGCAGGTGCACCAGCTCCATCTGCCAGGCGAGGGCGCCAGCACTCAAGTGGAAGAGACTCCCAGGCTGCTCACTGGGAGGAGGAAACCCCCGTGGTCAGCCTGGGACTCTCTGGCCCGTTTCCCCTCCTCCCCTCCTCTGTCTCTTCTTCCCTTCCTCAAACTCTCTCTCCTTCTTCCCTTCTCCTCCCTGCTTTTCCTTCTCTTTTCTTTTTTTTATTGTATCTTCACCTCCCTTTATTTTCCATTGACCTCTTTTCTTTTCTTATATGTTCTACATATAAGGGATGAGCATCTCTTATCTTAATTTGCCAGGTACTATGAGAGACTAACCTAATGGCTGGCAGTTGGATCCCAGCCAGCAGCACTGCAGAAGAAAGGCCCGGCAAACTGCTTCCATAAAGATTTCTTTTTTTAAAAAAAAAAAAAAAAACCTCTCATAAAAGCCCCATAGAGTTTCCAAGGAGCAGCTGGTGGATTCGAACCACTGACCTTTTGGTTAGCTGCCAAGCTCTTAACGACTGCGCCATCAGGGCTCCTCCATAAAGATTACAGACAAAAAAAAAAAAAAAATCCTGTGGAGCACAGTTCTACTCTGTAGCATATGATATCACATGAGTCGGAATCGCCTTGATGGCAATAGGTTTGGATTTTTTTGGTTTATGAGGGGCCTCGGGAAATGCAGGTCTGATCAGACAGCAGCCCCTGCTTTGTGGAACTTATATTCTAGAAGGTATGACAGGTAATAACTAAACACAAAACAAATCTGTAATTCCAAGCTATGATAAAGTCAGTGAAGAAAGCATGGTGCAGTGAGAGGCAAGGAAAGGGAAACGTAGCATGGGCTGGGCATGCAGGAGGGCTTCTCTGCGGATGGCAGCTCACTGGATACTTTAAGGACGAGTAGCCAGGGAGGAAACAAGTGGAAATCGGGATAAAAAGAATTCCTGGCAGAAGAAACAGCGTGTGCAAAGAAATGTGCTTGATGTGCTCCGGGGGCTGGACAGAGGCCAGAGTGACCACGGCTCAAAGAGTAAGGGAACAGCTGCGCACAATGAGATTAGAGGCTGGCGGGAGTGTGATCCGGTAAGGACTCTGTGGCTTATCCTAAGTGCAATGGGAAGCCGTCAAGCCCTCGATGTCTCTTAAGCAGGGGATTGACATGATCCAGTTTTATATTGTAAAAAGATGAATTTGGCAGCTCTGAGGAAAATGGATGGGAGGGAACCATGAGAATTCCATTGTGGCAGTTTGGGCAGGAGATGATGTTATTAACTTGTGTCTTGGTTACCTAGTGCTGCTGTAACATAAATACCACAAATGGGTGGCTTTAAAAATCAGAAATTTATTTTCTCACAGTTCTGGAGGCTAAAAGTCCAAATCAGGGTCTTGGCTGTGTCGATTCCTTCCTTGTCAGTAGCCCTGGGTGTTGCTTGGTTCTTTGGCTTATAGGCCATCCTCATGTGGTGTCTGTCTTCCCTGTTTGTGCATGCATGTCTCTGTGTCTGTGCTGCTTTCTATAACTTAGAAGTGATTAGGTTTAGGATCCACCCTACACTGATATGATTTTAACTGATTGATTACATTACATTATGGAATGTGATTGCATTATTAAAAGTGATTATATCACATTACATTACATTATGGAAGATGATTATATTACATTACATGTAAGATAATTACATTATATTACATTACATTACATCCACAAGTATAGGGGCTGGGATTTTAACACGTATTTTGGGGGACATAATTCAATCCATAACAACTTACAATAGTGTCAGTGACATGGGGAAAAGTAGAGTGAAGACACAGCTTTGTGGCAGGATGATATTTGTAAACCGTTGCCCTAGGTACCCCCTACCCCTGCACTCCTATTACCCTCTGACCCTCCCCATTCACGCAGCTAAACATGAGACACCTGTTGCTTTAGTGGAATAGCCAGGGTGGACTAGAGGATAAAGACATAATATCCTTGACCTTTGGGTTAAAGAGTCAAGATCCAGATATACAACAGAAAGAGTTGGAAGAAAGTGAGATTAGGTTGAACCAAGTTGGGGAGAAGGAGGGTAGATGCAGAGGAAATAAGAAAGTTTATAATACCAATGAGGGTCTCTGTGTCTCATTACATACCCATTTAGCTCAAAGAGCTAAAGGGAGCAAAAAGGATCCCCCCAGATATTTGGGGATCCTAGAGAAAAAGAGATCTGTGTTGCCTGACAACACAGCAGTCCATTTCTTGCTCATGACACAATCTGATGCAGGTCGTGCCCCTCTTCTCCATGCGGTGGCTCAGGGATTGAGGCTGCACCCACCTTGTGGGTCTGCCCTCTTGTGGCTTTAAGATTGCCCTGGTATCATCTAGGTGGGTGAAGGGTGGGGGGAACAACAAAAAACCAAACCTGGTGCTGTCGAGTGGATTCCAACTCATGGCCACCTCATGTGTACAGTGTAGCAGCCCAAGAAGGCAAACAAGGTGCCAGAGCCTAGCATTGCATCACCATGGTGCTGAGTCTGGGACTGCCAGGCACTACTGATTTTGGAGGGAAGGTCATTCCAACCCACTGTGCAGATGAGGACATTGAGGCTCAGAGAAGTTAAGTGACTAGACTGAGTTCACCCAGTTAAAATCCACAGACTCGATTCATGGACTCCTAAGAACTACAGGTAGAAGGTACCTAAAATTCATGAGTCCCTTCCAACGTTCCTGAAACTTCTATTTGAACCCCAGGACTTAGGGCCCAGTGGAAGGGGTATCAGACTGGAAGGAAGGAGGCTCAGCTTTTACCCTCACTCTACCCTGTGCCTGATAAATGAATCTAGAAAATCACTTGACCTCTTTCAACCTCAGTTTTACCGTCTAAAAATGGGTGGAATAATATGAGCTTGGCCCTCTTCCTAGAGATGGTGGAGAATGAAAAGAAATAACCAAATGGGAAAGCTAGATAATGCCACGGTTGCAGAGGTATTCTTTTTAGAGGGACGCAAGCTTCCATCACGCTGACTCTGCTGAGCCCACCTCTTGAGAGTTCTAATAGCTTCCTTAGGTGGCGCAAACAATTTGCACTTGACTGCTAACCCAAAGGTTGGTGGCTGGAACCCAGCCAGCAGTAAAACAGAAGAAAGTCCTGGTGATCTGCTTCCATTAAGATTACAGCCAAGAAAACCCTATGGAGTAGTTTTACTCTCTAACTTGGGGTCACTATGAGTCGTAATCAACTCCATGGAAACTAACAACAGCTTCCTTTCCTGGACTTGATTCTAGCCCCTATAACTTCTTCCTGTTACTTCTGGTGCCTCCCCTTAGGCTACACAGAGCAAACCCCACCCCTCTTTCCGTGACAGCTCACATATAGAACCATTTAGATTGAAGACATAATCCGGGACTTCCAGAGGTTTCCTGGCTCCAGGTTAAACCAGCTCAGACCCTCTAGCCCCTTTGCTTAGGGCCCTGTGTTTGAGTTCTTCACTTCCCTGCCCCCACCCCCTGGGGACATTCCTGTCTGATGACATCCTAAGAATGTGGTGCCCAGTAGGTCACAAGGCTAGCTCGTTCTTGGCCGTGGTTTTGGTCAGATTTCTGTAGCGAGTGGTCCAACGCCCCCTTGCTGGAGGCCACGGCAGCTCTCTCTATGAATGAAGGTTCCCATGACTTCAGTCGACGGAGAGTCCCAAGGCAGGGGCCAGTGACAGATGTCTCCATTGCGTTCCCCATCTGGGAGATGTGGGCACCATGCTCACTGTTCTCATCCACACACAGAAAATGAGAAAGGAAAATATAACCACAGCCGACTTCCCAAGGGAAAGAGCAAGTGGCTTTCATAAGACAGTCTCTGAATCCTCCAGGGAGCTCTGGATTCAGCTGCAGAGGTATAGTGAGAAGAGACCCTGGCCCTGTGGGAGGGGAGGTGGGAGGGGGACAGGAGCGTGGGGGGGGAGGCGGGAGGAGAGGGAGTTAGTGGACCAGCCTACATGAGCTTTCTTCTTCCTCGGCGCACCCTGGACTGATGTTTCTTTCTGATCTATTCATCCCACACACACACCCAGGAGGTCGTGCTAGGGTGGAGAGGGCCCAGAGGGCATTATAAGCTCTCCTGCACCCCCTGGGTGTTTGTTCCCACTTTGTCATTGGGTCCTTGAGCTGCTGCCTAAAATATTCTCAGAGTGTTCTATGCCCCTGTGTCCTGTGCTCCTAATTAGTGCAACTCCTGATTAGGAGCACATTGATTTTCTGCAGGATCCTCAGCCACCCCCACTGGGCCAGACAAGTGCTGGGGACTCAGTGGGGGTTCAGCACAGTTTTGTCATACACTCATCAAACCACTTGCCAAAGGCAGAGCTTTGCTGCTGTCACATTCCACACCTTCATCCACCACCTGAGCTACTGGGGAAGGAGCAGAGGTATAGGAACTTAGGATGAGCTTAAGAGGCACCACAAGGCGAAGGCTGGGCTTGGATGGAAGTGTGAGGTAGGCAGGGGTCGTCAGAACCCTTAGACCCTGCGTTGAAATGTCCTCCCCCCCTTTGATGACAACTTGTCTTCCTTGGGTATATCTCCTCCTCTCTCACAGAGGATACTCCCTGATTTGTCAGTTGCAGTGCGGTGAACTCAGTCATTTGTTCATTCATTTATTCATTGATTGATTCATTCATTTATTAATCAATAAATATTTTCTGAGTGCCTAATATGTGCCAAAGGTTCCTGGGTCTTGCAAATGGTTTGCGCTCAACTACTAACCTAAAGATTAGCAGTTGGAACCCACCCAGAGACAGCGAGGGAAAAAGCCCTGGTGATATGCTTTTGGTAAGATTACAGCCAAGGAAACCCTATGGAGCACAGCTCTACTTCGTAACACATGGGGTCGCCGTGATTCAGAATTGACTCTATGGCAACTGCTTAATACGTGCCAGGCATTATGCTAGATACTAGGGATAAAAAGGTGACTATGATACTGTCCTTGCCTTCAAGGAGTTAGTCCAGTGGGAGAAGCAGCACAGACAACATTACTACTTTAATAAGTAGTTAAATAGAAGTTGTTCCAAGTTCAGGGGTGGCAGGCAGCTTTAAAGACTTAGCTTTGACCTTGGTGTGAAGGGTGGGAGAGTGGGGGCTTTGCACAGAGCTTCTGGGCTTGTTTTGTCTCTGTATGGGTGCACCCAGCCCCGAGCCTTGCACCTGGCAGTCCCCAGATGAACCTGTGTGACATGACTTGGATGCTCTCTGAATCCCCAGCTCTATGCTTCATTAATTCTAAGAGAAGGATGGCGCCAACTTGGCAGATGTGGGTGCTGGGTTCTATAAAGCGTTCAACAGATGAGAAATAAATTGGCAACTGCTGCTCCCATTGTCCTCCTGGCATCTCGAGAGCTGTCTTTTATTTTGCCTTCTGTTGGCCAAATCAGCTCCTGCTTCCAATCTGGCCCCTGGGTCCTCTGCCTGATGGCAAATATTTCTGCCCTGGAACAGCTCATTGGCGGGAGCCGAGGAGACTAATAAGAGCTCCTGACAGCCCTTCAAGGTTTTCCCTAAATGTTCCTTCCTGCACAAAAAGTTTAATAAAAATATGGATTAAAGTGGAGATTGGGAGCAGGAAATCAATGGCAGTCTTGCTGCGGTGTTATTTTAATACCTTCTGTGCCTGTGCCAATCACCCAGCGGGGAGGGGGAGTCAGGGTTCAGGGGCTGCCTGAGACTCCTGTGGGAGAGAAGGAGAGGAGCATTCTGGGAAAGGGGCTCTGTGCCAGAGACAGGAGTGGGTGAATGTGAATATATATCAAGGCTGCCCAGGAAGCAGTTTGAGTCATGTTTGGGGGCATGAGCCAGGGAACTCTGTGCCCCAGCTTTGCCTGGTGAGCTAGAATCTCCTTGGCTTGTATTAATGATAGTCTGGTCTTTGTAACTACTTTATTATTATATGGAAATAAAGGGTTTCCCATGACAAACAATAGTATACATTGCCCCCCGGCCCTCCCCCAACCCCACGCACCCAGATTTTTAATTTAGTTTCAAAAAAGTTTGTTTTCAATACAAGGGAAGACCAGCTTAGCAGCACAAACTGTGTTCATTACACCGGATTTTCTCTCCTATTCATTCAGGTGGTCCCCAAAGTACCCCTAATTGAGCTTGTTTCACTCCTGAGCCATCTATTTGATTCCTACATGCCTTGAAAGCAATAAAAACTGCTGTCTTTAAAAGTTCTCTGTAATTCAGACTATAGCATTCAGACCAGAGAACTTCACTCCTCCCTTCCCTTTGCACATGACAGAGGGTTTCTAAATGGACCCTTTCTCAGAGATGCGATGGGTCTTCTCTTCTGGGCTAGCACTTCTAAGCTTGCAAGTTGCAGCCAGGGCGCTCTCGGCACATGCAAACACAGAAGGTACCAGTTGTCCAACGTGAGATGCCAAATATGGATTAGATCTGTGAGAGCTGCAGGATCAATTACGGGAACATGTGGCTATATTAGCCTCCAGCTGTCAGAGTATTGGAGTTCTGCTGGAGTTCTCAGTCCTCCTGATTTCACTGGGTTAGGGGTGTGTGTGTGTGTGTGTGTGTTACAAAAGAGAGAAAAGACCAGGAAGGGGCAAAGCAAAGGAGTAGAAGAGACAGTGACCCCAGAGTCATGAGATGAGGATTCTAGGCCAGGCTCTGCCTCCAATGAGCTTTTTGTTGTGGTGGTGGTGTGCAGTTGAGTTGATTCTGACTCATAGCGACCTCATGTGACAGAGTAGAACTGCCCCATAAGGTTTCCTAGGCTGTAATCTTTACAGGAGCAGATCACCAGGTCTTTTCTCCCACAGAGCTGCTGGTGGGTTCCAACCACGGAACTTTCAGTTAGCAGCTGAGAACTTAATGGCTTTGGAAAAGTCATCATTCCCCTCTCTAAGCCTCATTTTCCTATCCACAGAATAAACAGTTTTGGGGGGAGAGCTTTTTCACGGTAGAGCTCCACTCCCGAAAAGTCTGATACCAAAGGCTGGGGTGGGGACTGGGTCTTTTCACAAAGGTCCCACGTGATTCGGTGTGGGCCTCCCTTTGGCCCTAAGAAGCCTCCTCTGCACCCACCTTCCTGACTCTTCCCCAAGCCACTCTACAGGTTGAAAATCCACACCTCACCTCTTTCCTCGACACCCCAGTTCTCTGTGCCCCTCAGGGAGGAGCCCCTGTCATTTTGGCTGGAGGTTCCTTGGGTTCTGTTGTGACATCGTTTGTGCTCCATCCTGTGCTTCCCTCTCCTGTCCATCACTCCCGTGTTGCGTACATTAACTGGGTCTGCTTTAGGTTCCAAGAAGATGGAAGGTGGTCTACAGCAGAAAACCCAACAAGCCCGCAATACAGGGCAAGGCTAGCGTGATACCCAAGAAGCCAAACAAGCATGCCATTGAATAGACTAAAAACCTACTTTGTGGTTGCCTTTTCTGCATGTCCCCTCCACTTCCCACCTTTCTTCTCCTAACAGAACTTAGGATGCTGCTATGAGAAGAATCCTTGTGATGTAAATAACCAAAGGTTTTGGAGTCAGGCCAATCTGGATTCTAATCCTAAATCATTTCATCACCAAGTGTTTGTACCCACGGGACACCCTACTGTTTGGCTCTGGACACTGTCCACCTCCAGTCCACTTCCTTCAGATACTGCCCTCTGTCTGCAAGGCTCGGCTCCCTTCCAGACTACTGCAGAGACTGTTCATCAAACTGGCTTCCCTTTCTTCTTGGCCACACAGCTGGACTACATTTCCCATGCGCCCTTGCACCTAGATACGGTCGTGTGACAGAGTTCTGGCCAATGGAATGTGGGCAGAGTGATCAACTCCACTTCTAGGTCTGGCCTTAAAAACACTCCTGTGTGATCGTCTGTTCTCTCCACAGTCCACCTGGGATGTCAATGTCCAGGACAGCCTTCGCAGCCATGTGCTGGGTTTGGCAGATCCTTTATCAGCCTTGGCGCCTGAGTACCCCTCCACTCCCCCTACCTTCAGAAATGCTGCTAGAACTTTATGTAGAGCAGGGAGCAAACTTCTATTGGGTTAAATTGCTGAGATTTGGGAGTTTATCTTTATAAAAACCAGTTGCCATCGAGTCGTTTCTGACTCATGGTAGCCCCATGTGTGTCAGAGTAGAACTGTGCTCCACAGGATTTTCAATGGATGTGATCTTTCAGAAGCAGATTGCCAGGACTTTCTTCTGAGCCACCTCTGGGTGGACTTGAACCTCCAACCTTTTGTTTACTAGCTGAGCACATTAACCATTTGCACCACCCTTAACTAATACATAACCCCTGCAACCATGTCAGTTCTTCATCCCAGGAGCAGGATCTAGAATCCAGTCTGGTTTCTCCTATTGGATCCAACCTCAGAGGTTAACCAGGTCCCAATTCTGGGTTAAACGTGGGAGTGACCACCTCCTGTCACTTTTCCATGCGTGTATTTTCTCTCTTAACCATTTCTCCCTTAGCCTGCTCTTCTGAGTGCTGGGCCAGGTCTGCCAAGTCCCTAGTAGAGGATGGGAGCCTAGAGAACCTTTTCCCAGGGGGCTGCACCTCGCTGGCCCCCACGCAGGCTCTCTGCCTTTGTGTGAGGATCGGGCTCCTTCCAAGAATTGTGTAATTACTTGTCTGACTGCCCTGGAGCCCCAATTAGGCTCATTACCCAGGGGAAGCAGAGTGAGCGAGGCAATAGGTAGCTCTTCCCTCTCGGATACCTGCTTTGCAGGAAAACCCACACAAGCATCCTGACATCCCCACCACCACCACCACCGCTACTGCCACCACTCCAGGTGCTCACCGACTAGGGTCTCTGTGGATGTCTGTTTTCCCTGTTGCCATAACAACCAGTCGCAGCACATGATGACAACGGGGACTTTATTCCTGCTGGGAGGGCAGAAGATGGGGCTGTGGAGGTGGTAGAGAAGTGCAGAGCCAGGAGAAGGACTGGCACGGGATGTTTGAAACTGGTATTCCTACTCTGTGCCCTCAGTCTCCTTCTCTGCAAAATTATGGCATATTGGGAAGGGACACAGGCCTTCCTCTCAGGAGCTCTAGGAAGATTCTAATGTAGATTTTTGAGGAGAAAGCACTGAGGAGAAAGGTACAGGGTAGCAAGTATGAATGGGAAGAGGTAAAATTCACTCAACAGTTACTTCCTGAACACTCACCCTGCCAGGCACTGATCTAGGTGCTAGGGCTACTGTAGTTGCTGTTAGCTGCCAGAGGGCCAGCTCCTGACTCATGGTGACCCCATGTAGAGTGGAACAAAATGCTGCCTGGTCCCGCACCATCCCCATAATTGGTTGCAGATTAGACTGCTGTGATCTATAGGATTTTCACTGGCTGATTTTTGGGAGTAGATTGCCAGGCCTTTCTTCCTAGTCTATCTTCCATCTGGAAGCTCTGCTGAAACCTATTTAGCATCATCACACCGTGCAAGCCTCCACTGACAGACAGGTGTTGGCTGCTCATGTGGTGCATTGGCCAGAATTAAAGCTGGGTCTCCTGCATGGAAGGCGAGGGTTCGACCATTGAACTGCTACTGCCCCCAATAGGGCTATAGCAAAGAGTGAAAACAGTCCAAGTTCCTGCCCTCCCCCTCCCTGAATGGAGGTGCACGCTAGTGGGGGCCCCCTGGAGCCACCACACTGCACAGCAAATGGTGCTCCCTGCCATCTTGTACTGTGGCAGCTGGAAAATAAACAGTGACCGTGTATGTCAGGTAGAGATTAGAGCTAAAGGGAGTAAAAAACAAAGCAGGCTCAGAGAGCTAAGGAGCACCAGGGGAGGGAAGAAGTGACTATTTTCTGCAAGAACAGGGAAGGGAATTCTGGAAAGGAGACCTTTAAACAGCACTTCTACTCTGCAACACATGGGTAGCCATGAGTCTGAATTGACACTGTGGGTTTGGTTCATTAATTTTTGTAGAAAGTGAGAGCATGAGCCGTGTGAATATGTGAGTGAAGGGTATCCCCTGGAAGAGGGCCCAGGCCTGCAAAGGTCCAGAGACAGGAGGGGGTTTGGCCTTTCCAGGAGGCCTCTGTGGCTGGAACACAGTAAGCAAGGAAATAGGGGGAGTGGTTAAGAGGTGAAATCACAGATGTCATTTGGTGGGGGATGCAGATCGGAGGGCATCATAGTCTGAGTGATGGGGAGCCTTTGGGGGGCTTTCACTCAGAAGAAGGACATGATCAGACTAATGTGGAGGGGTCTCTCTGGCTGCTGTGCAGAGAGGAGGCTGTAGGGAAGCAAGGGTGCAAACAGGGAGGTGCAGGGAGACCAGGAAAGAGAGGTTGGGACCTTGGGCAGGTGATGACAACTGGTAAGAAAGATGCTGGGTATATTTTAAAGGAGGAGCCCACATGGGAGAAGGACAATAAAGGGTTACCTCAAGGTTTTGGGGCTTGATCAACTGAAAAAGGGAGTAGAAAAGGAGTGAGTGAGAGCAGCGAGTCTGAGCCAGTCTTTTCTGGAAGAGTGGCGGAGCTCACCCAACTCTACCTGTGGAAGAACAAAAGCAATCAGGAGTCTAGTGCCTTTACCCAGAGCACAAGCAAAGCTCGCTCCTTGGGCTCTAAGCCTCCTTGGCACAGAACACTCTCCCCTTGGCATGCCCTGATCTATAATGCTGGAAAGACCAGTCCATGGGTTTGGAACCACACTGGCCTGTGTTCAATCCCTCGCTCCAACATCTGGCTATGTGGGCTTGGCCAAATGTCTTACACTCTCACAGCCTGTGTCTCACCGTCTCACCCATGTGCTACTCACACCTGCCAGCTGTGCTGCAGCAACATTAGCAGTCAAGCCTCAGTAGCTAAAAGCCCAGACTGATAGCCTTCTACATGGTCTTAGTTACCAGGTGCTGCCGTAACAAAACACACCACAAGTGGGAGGCCTCAAAGAATAGAAATTTATTTCTCACAGTTCAGGAGACTAAATGTTCAAATTCAGAGCCCTAGCTGTAGGGGAAGATGCTTATCTATTTCAGCTTCTAGTAGCTGCCAGCAATCCTTGGCGTTCCTGGGTTTACAGATGCATCTGTCTCCATGGTCTGTCTTCCTCTTCCCCCTGTGTGTGTCTCTGTATCTATCCTGGTGTTTTTATAATTCAGAAATAATTAGGCTGAGGATCTGCCTACTCTGGTCTGACCTCATTAATGTAACAACAACAAAAAAAAAAAACAAAACCCAAATAGGGTCATATTTACAGGTACAGGGCTTAGGATTTCAACACATATTTTGGGGGGACACAATTCAATCCATAATAAGCACTTCAGCACCCTGAGTGTCCCCTTGTTATTTTGAGGAGCTTTTGAAAATGGAGCCTATCTCAGTCATCTGGTGCTGCTCCAACAGAAACACCACAGTGGATGGCTTTAACAAAGACAAGCTTATTCTCTCACAGTCCAGTAGGCTACAAGTCCAAATTCAGGGCTTTAGCTCCAGGGGAACACTTTCTCTGTTGGCTCTGGAGGAAGGTCCATGTCATCATTCTTTCCTTAGTCTGGGAGCTTCTCTGCACAGGAACCTCAGGTCCAAAGGTCACGCTCTGCTCTGAAACAGGGCCACCCTCTTTGTCCTCTCCTCCTCTGCAGTCACCTCCCCTTGACCCCTTTTCACCCTTCCCAGCTGGCTCATGCACTGCCCAACCGGCACCATCAGCTGCAGGTGTGTGTGTGTAGGGGGTGCGGGGGTGGTAGGGGAGTCTGGAGAATGGCTGTCCCCCACCCATTGTTGCCTTTTTTCCCTGCACACCAAAGCAGATCTGCCCTTCTTGAGCACAGTTTCTTCCAGTTCTGACCCTAATCCCACTCACACTGGGGTATCACTCATATTTTCAAAAAAATTTGTGTTTCCCAAAGCAAATTTATACTCATGCTTTTACTAACTCTCTCTCTATCCCTGTAAATGGGGCAGACATCAAGGTTCCTTTTTTATAGGTGCTGCCCCTGGCTTCAGTTTCTTCCTCTATGAAACAAGAGGGTTAATCTAGATGACCTCTATTGTCCCCTCAGCGCTGACTTCCTGTGACTCAAAGACACACACACACACACATACTTACAGGTACACACACACATAATGTGGAGTAGATGAGCCCGTGTGCACACACGGCATGGCTGTCTGTTGATTGTGTGATGTACACATACACTCACACGGTCCAGTTGATTGCTACTTCTTTCTAGCAAAATGCATTCTTGGGCACCCTATAGACACAGTCTTAGTCTTCCTGGCAAAGCACTTGAAAAAGTTGGACTAGATAATTTCCAAATTGCTGCCATTAAGTTTTCCAGATTCTGGCATTTCGTCCTTCCTTGCCCTGGAGGCACCAAACCCTCTTGCAGTCCACTACCGCTATTCATCAAAAGTTGATGTATCTATTACAGGATCTGCAATAGGCTGTAAACGTTCAAAAAGAAATACAAGATGTAAAGTCCATGGGCCAGCTGGGAAGGGAAAAAAGGAACAGACAACTGATCCCAAATGGGAAACTGTCAGTTTCTTCTCCCTGAATGGCTTTGTTTTAAGTCCTCTTTTGATATCTACCCTTGTATTTCCACATATTCTATCTGCGCCCTGGAAACAGGCCTTACAGAAACTCTGGCCTTCTGCAGCATTTACACTCATTAAAGTTAGACCCTGCTAGGTCTAACTACTGAAGATACAAGAAGAAACACAGGACTCCCTCCTTGACCACCCCCGCAGACAATAGGGAGTAACCTGAAACTTGATGTCAGAAACCAGCCCACCTGATGGAGGCCTGTCGTGGACTGAATTGTGTCCCCCCAAAATATCTGTCAACTTGGCTAGGTCGTGATTGCCAGTACTGTATGATTGTCTACCATTTTATCATACGATGTGATTTCCCTGTGTGTTGTAAATGCTATCACTATGATGTAATAAGATGGATTAGTGGCAGTTATATTGATGATGTCTACAAGATTAGATAGTGTCTTAAGCCAATCTCTTTCGAGATATAAAAGAAAGAAGCAAGCAGAGAGACAAGGGGACCTCATGCCACCAAGAAAGCAGTGCCGGGAGCAGAGCAGGTCCTTTGGACCTGGGGTCCCTGTGTGGAGAAGCTCCTAGTCTGGGGGGAGATCAACGAGAAGGCTGACAGGGAGAGAGAGCCTTCCCCTGGAGCTGACGCCCTGAATTTGGACTTTTAGCCTACTTTCTGTGAAGAAATAAAGTTCTCTTTGTTAAAGCCATCTACTTGTGGTATTTCTGTTACAGCAGCACTAGATGACTGAGACAAGGCCCTTTTGGTCAAACCAGTGGAAATGGTTAACCTCATCAGTCGGTCAAGGTCGCAGAGCTCAGAAAGTTAAAGCGATGAGCTAAAAGAGGGAAAAAAGAGTCATTGGTTCAATCATCAGGCAAGAGTATGAGGATAATTCAATGAGGAACACCCCCACCACCAGGAGAACAAAAATCAACAAGCAATCTATACAAAATCTGAAATGGCTTGCCATGGAATTTGAAATTCCACTTTAAATCATTTTCCTTTTTTTCAGTGTATTTGAAGGCTATTATTGAAATGAAAATTGTTCCCAAGTTGAGTGGCACAGTTGGTCACTATGGTTTCTTCTTTTTAAACCCTAAGCATGACTTAATCTCTTTTTTTTTTTTTTTTTTAACCACATCACAACATCTGAGATCATGGAGCATAGGATACGAATCTTTTGATAGAGGAAAAGCTCTGGATAAAAAGTACCTTGAAGGCATTTTGTACATACTGAATTTTGAAGAAGAAAAGGAAAGAAGGAGAAATCAAGGGAAGAAAAACAGAGATTATAAGAAGCATCCAGAAAGAGTGAACAGCTTATGAGGAGATGAATCAGGAGACCAGGATCTAGAACCATCCCTTCTTCTCCCTACCGCATGGCTCTGTGGGAGGAATACTTCTTCCCTCTGGGTTTTAGTTTCCTCACCCACAAAATGAGGGTTTGGACAACATGACTTCAAAAGGCACTTTCAACTCTCATCCCATCCAGTATTAAAACCCATTTTGCCCCTATGATTATTGCAATCATGGCAACAAAATAGTTATTTGGATATACATAGAACCTTATAGTTTGTAAAACTTGTTTACACTCATTATCCCACCTGATTCTTACAGGGGGAAAAAAAGAGTTAAGTCATATATGTAGAAGTGATATGTCTATTTTACAGAGCAGGGAAATATCACCTAGACAGGGGACCACGATTGCTATCTTTACTTGTACCCAGAATATTGTTACATACAAACATTTGTTGACAGATTTAAATGTACGAGCTGACACGCCTTTGAGATCCTAGGGGAAAGAGACTTGGAGCCTATGGTAAGTGGGGAAAAAAAAAAACTCTGGCTACCACAAGAGGCATTTCTCCTAGCCAGCCATTATGCCTTCTTCCCTGGAGTGCCCTTTGGGCATCCTAGATGACTTGTGAGATGTCCTTGGGGGACTTCACTGCCAACAAAGAGACACGTTTACAGTGACTTCCTAGAGACAGCCAATGGGTGTCCACTGGATTGATGGGACAAGGTATGTGTGAGATGACAGAAGAGTGTGGCTTCTCCGCCAGGCTTGTCATGGGCTTTGGCTGCGTTTATCTGATCCTCTGACCAGCAGTGAGATCATTCTTTTATTCGATAGATGTTTATAGAACGTCAACTGTGACTAAGTCCTCGGTCTTTCTGCCAGCTCACCATTCCAGTATGACTTTGTGCAAGCTGGCAAACCACTCTGGGCTTCCTTTCATTCTCTGTCAGATGGAGCCCTGGGTACCTGCTCTGACCCCTCACAAGATTGTTGTACACTCACATGAGGCTCTAGCTGTGCAAGGGCTTTTCAGAGCACAAGCCCCTCTGCTGGTATAAAAGGTGACTGTTGACCATGAATATGATATTGATATGGATGGAAGAGGGCAAGCAGAGAGGAGGAGGGGGGAGGAAGAAGAAGGGGAAGAGGAAGGAGGGGAAAAATGAAGTGGAAGCTGGAGAGGAGGAAGGGGGAAGGAAAGAGAAGAGGAAGAGGAGTAATCTTTGATATCTGCCTCCTGGGGTTGGGAGGATACGAACTGCCTGAGGAGGGCACTGCCGCAGCCTTTCCGTTGGACACAACGCTTGAGGCTGATGCTTTACGGAATGCAAACTTGGAAGGTATAGCAGGTGAGTCGTGGATGGCAACGAAAGACAGAAAACAAATCACTCGTCTCATGCCTGCACACCCCTCACCCCGTCCCCTTCCCCTGTTATTTCAAAATTTTTTTGCTTTCTCTGTGCACTTTCCAGAGCTTAACAAGAAATTGTGTATTTAAATTAATCCCTTTAATTCTCTACCATCACTTTCCTGGGAGTTTAAATAAGAAAATCTGCTTTCTGAGTACAGACCTGCACTCTGCAAACAAAATAAACCATGTCACGAAGGCATTTCTTGCCTCCATGTGGATGATTGGAGAAGAGAAGAAATGAGAGAGAGAGAGAGGAGAAGAAACGCCCCAAACCCAACCACTGAAGGCACGCAAGCCTCACGGTCGGCTAGAGCAGAGAGGAACTCAGAGCTGTAAGATTTGGCGCTGGAGTCTAAATTTAGAACCGATTTGTAGACCAGCTGGAGGGAATTCAGAGAAAAGCCACCAAAACAATTACAGGAATGCAGCTTAATTGGCCCAGCTTGGCTAAGCAACTGCTAAGCAGGGAGCTTTCATAGAGTCTGTCGCCAGAGCAAACCCCATCAACACCAGCGAGGGGGAGGAACTGTTGCAATAGAAGTGGATCCACAATAAATGGAACCCAAAGAAGGCACGACACAGCTCAGGCCCGAGTCTGGCCCCCGATGGGCAGGCCCGTTGAGTCTCTGTGGCCATGTGGCTCATCTTCTTCATGGGACATTACCCTCCATGGACACTTACTGATGACAACACATTCATTATTTGATTTAACCTTTACAACCACCCTGACAGGCAGATGTGTGCATTCCATTTTTGTAGATGAAGAAACAGAAGCTCAAAGATACTGAGTAACTTGCCTAAGATCTCTTGGTAGTAAATAAAGATTTAAACTCAGACTGATTGGTTGTAAAGCTCAAGCTTATTTCTATGACACAACATCATCTACAGGGAGCTGTGACTGGAAAGGAAGAGACGGGGATAGGAGCCCCTCCGGCTGAGAATCCCCCACACTCCTTTTCCAGTTGAAGGCTGTTTAGCTGAGAAGGCCAAAAAAAAAAAAAAAAAGCAGTTGCCTTCCAGTAGATTCTGACTCATGGCAATCCCATGTGTGTCAGAGTAGAACTATGCTCTGTAGGGTTTTCAATGGCTGTGATCTTTTGGACATAGATTGCCAGGCCTTCGGAGGTACCTCAGGGTGGATTCGAACCGCCAACCTTTCATTTAGTAGCCAAGCACTTAACTATTTGTGCCACTCAGGGATGCAAAGAAATCAAAGTCAAAGAAACCAAATTCGTTAAAATGTGCTCTGTTCATTCTGCGGCGCCTTAGAACAACCTGGGCTCCCATCCCTACCTTGTGTCTCCTGAGAACTTGCTTCTCTTCTGTTTTGCTGGCATCTTTCCACTTGTTCTGGGCCTAATAATCCTTTGACTCCCCAGAAGTGGCAGAGCAGGAAGAGTACTGGACTTCAGGTCAAACAGACCTGGCTTTCCATTTTACTTTTTAAAAAAAATTGTGTGGCCTTAAGCAAGTTACTCAGCTTCTCCAGGCCCAAGGTTACTAATGAGTTAAATGAAGATAAGCAAGTCTACATTGCTCCATGCTCGTAGGAGCTAACGAGATAGTGAGTATAAATGTGCTTTGTTAATTGCAAAATGCCGAACATATGTAAGAGGATGTTGTTAGCAATAATAATGTAGTTAATAGTCTAACTCACTGTAAACGATGATGACCATGTCTGGGTTTTTCTCACTTCAGGTTCCCATCTGACCCATTCAATTCCCAAATCCACACACAATCCACACACAATCCCTGGTATCAGATGGAGGCTGACTTGAAATTAGAGCAGAATCAGAGAAGGTTCAGGAAACAGGCCGCTGGCAAACACCGAGTTTAGAACTAGGTTGACTGTCTGACAGGAAGTGCATAGAAATGACCTACATCAGAATGTGGCAGAATGCCAGCACCATGAGGACACAGAAGATGACCGATGGCAGCCTGGAATCCAGAGATACATGAAACAGATAATGCAAAATTTGTTGAAAAGGTGATCTAAGACCCAACACGATGTCTTGCATCAAAGTAAACCAGGATCTTCCTGATGGACAGAGTCCAGCGACAGGGGCTGTGGGACTTGGCTGGGGGTGGCGATGGGGATGTGAGTAGACTAAGAGCACTAAGTTTTTACTAGGTCTCTGGGTGGCACAAATGGTTAAGCATTCAACAGCTAGCCAAAAGGTTGGTGGTTCGAACCCACACAGAGGCACCTCAGAATACAGGCCTGGTGGTCTGTTTGCAAAAGGTCACAGCCTTGAAAACTCAGTGGAACAGTTCTGCTCTGCACACGTGGGGTCGCCGTGAATCGGAATTGACTTGACAGCAACTAACAACAATAACAACAACAGGTCCTTACTGGGAGTCCCTGTGTGGTACAAACAGTTAACACTCTTGGCTACTAACCAAAAGGTTGGAGGTTCCAGTCCACCAAAAGGCACCTCAGAAGAGAGGCCTGGCAATTTACTTTGGAAAAAGCAGCCATTGAAAACCCTATGGAGTGCGCGTGGGGTCACCATGAGTCGGAACAGACTTGATGGCAACTTTTTTTTTTTTCCTTGAGGTGCTTATCATCTCTTAAGGAGCCCTGGTGGTGCAATGGTTAAGCACTTGGCTGCTAACCAAAAGGTTGACGTTTGAACCCACCAGCCGCTCTGTGGGAGAAAAGACCTAGTGATATGCTCTCATAAAGATTACAGCCTAGGAAACCCTATGGGGCAGTTCTACTGTGTTACATGGGGCCACTATGAGTTGGAATCGACTCGCCGACACACAACAACATTATCTCTTAGAGGCATCTTCAAAATGCACTGATGTTTGGGTTATCAGAAGACCCAGGAGCTGCAGTTTTCTGAGGCTGTGGCTGTTACAGAGTCATGCAAATACTGAGGAACCAAACAATCTTCAGTGAAATGTAGCAGAAGTAGCAGCCAGGGATCTGCAGTGGAGAGAATATGGATAAGAAGTCAGGGCAGGTTCTTATTTTGTCTCACTGTGTTAACATTTTGAAAATTACTCCTTGCCCATCCGTTCTCCCTTCTATATACAAATTATATAAGAACCAACATTTACTGAGTGCCTAATATGTGCCTAGCTCTGGCCTAAGCACTTCACCATGGATTGATTCTTTTACTCCTCAGAGCAACCCTATGGGGTGACACCATTATTATCACCGTCTCACTGAAGCCCACAGAGGAAACCCACCCACCCAAGTAGCAAAGCTGGCCTTGAAACCTGGGCTCTCTAGCCTGGAGCCCCACACGTAGCCACTACAGGCTGCAGCCCTTTAAAAAGAGCCTGGAATAGATGGTTTCTGAGGCCCTTTACCAAATCAGAGAAGATCAGTGATGGGCCAGACCTTGATGATAATCTAGCATGACCCACTTGTTTTACAAATGAGGAGACCCAGAGAGACAACCAAGTGCCCAGCAGCGAGCACGCAGCCAGTGCTAAACGCAGTCACTGCATAATTCCATCCTGCTGGGAAAGACGAAAATGCACTTATCAGCCACATGTTCCACTGCCATCACAGCTGTGCCTGCACACACAATGGATGCTTTTGATATCATCAAAAACCTCTCTCCACCTCATCTCAAGACCTTTGAAGATACAGGGCACAAAACCTAAGCAGTGATTCTTGACTTCTGTGGTCAGAGATGCCTTTGGGAATCTGGTGAAAGGTATAGATCATTTTGCAGGAAGAAATAGACACGCATTTCAATTTGCGGGTGGATTATGAACCCTCTGAAGCTCTTCCATGGATCTCCAGGGCTCTATGAGCCATAAAGTATAAAACCCCTGCTCTAGATAGTAAGAAAACAAGAGTGAAATATGGGCCTCCAAGTCAGAAAATCCAGCCTGATTGTGGTACAGAGATTTGTACTTGGAATTGCAACAAGATTGCCAAATTCAAAGGGCATGGAGAACCAGTTTTTGGCCTCTGAGACTTTGACCATGGTGTCTGCCGTCCCCTGGGTTATTCCCATGTGATTCAACATAATGGCATTGTGGGGATTCTGGGAGGTCACAGGTATGTCTGCCTGCTGCAGATTTCATCGCAGTTTAGCTCATTTCCTCCCACCCACCAGATGTCATCCCTCATAATCCCACCAAATCTTTTCCTTAATACCAAGCTTATCTTCTCACAGGCCCATGTACATACCCTCCTCCCATTCATCTGCAGAGGTGACATAGTGCAGGGGCTAACAGCAAGGCCCCTGGTTCAAACCCAGACTCTTCTACTTTCAATCAGTGTGACCTTGGACAAGTTACTTCACCTCTCTGTGCCTTAGTTTTCACATTTTTAATATGGAATAATAATAATAGTGCCTACGCAGGTGGTAGTTGTGATGATTCAGTGAGTTAGTCAGTATAAATTGCTGGTTACACAGTAAGTGTTCAATGCCTTTTCTCATGCTGAATCTCCCACACAGAGTGTCTGTCTTCTGTTCTCTAACTGTATCAGTCAGGGTTCCACCAGAGAAGTAGAACCAGTAGGATATATATATAAAGAGCTACATAATGCAAGGAATTGGCTTATGTTATTGTAAGGCCTAGTTAGGCAAATCTGAAAGGCAGGCTGTCAGGAAGGGCAGGCTGAAACTCTTGAGCATAGTCAGAATTTCTTCTACTTCGGGGACATTTCAGTTCTGTTCTTAAGGCCTTCCAACTGATTGGATCAGGCCCACCCAGATTACCTAGGATAATCATTCTTACTTTAATCACATTGTCTAAGTACCACACCACATCTTGATTAGCATTTGATTGAACAACTGGAGACTATAGCCTAGCCAAGTTGACCCATAAAACTGATCATCACACCAATCTACCAACCTGTCCATTAAGGCCTGTATCTTCCTTCAAAAAGTGTTCCCTGATCACTTTTATCTCCACTGAGCTCTATTATTGACATTATATTATAACATTAATTAAGAAGATTAGGGAGTAACCTCATAAGACAGGTCCCCTTGGCCTGACAAGAAATTCTAGCATTTTAGATAAGACCACAATTAATTTTCCCCCACATCAGTGCACTGGCTGATCAGCCATCTCTTATTCTATTGCCTTCTCTTTTCTCTCACCGGTTCACCCAAGCACTTCCCCCACCATCCTGCCCACTCTGTGCAGAGCCTCATGCAGTGCCCCTTCTTTTTTTTTTAAATTGTACTTTAGATAAAGGTTTACAGAACAAACTAGCTTCTCATTAAACAATTAGTATACATATTGTTTATGACATTGGTTAACAACCCCATGACAATGTCAACACTCTCCCTTCTTGACCTTAGGTTCTCTATTACCAACTTTCCTGTCCCCTCCTGTCTTCTAGTTCTTCTCCCTGGGCTGGTGTGTCCCTTTAGTCTGGTTTTGTTTTATGGGCCTGTCTAATCTTTGGCTGAAGGGTGAACCTCAGGAGTGACTTCATTACTGAGCTAAATGGGTGCCTGTGGGCCATACTCTTGGGGTTTCTCCAGTCTCTGTCAGGCCAGTACGTCTGGTCTTTTTTTGTGAGTTAGAATTTTGTTCTACATTTTTCTCCAGCTCTGCCTGGGACCCTCTATTGCGATCCCTGTCAGAGCAGTCAGTGGGGGTAGCCGGGGACCATCTCGTTGTATTGGACTCAGTCTGGTGGAGGCTGTGGTAGTTGTGGTCCATTAGTCCTTTGGACTAATCTTTCCCTTGTGTCTTTGATTTTCTTCATTCTCCCTTGCTCCTGACGGGGTGAGACCAGTGGAGTATCTTAGATGGCCGCTCACAGGCTTTTGAGACCCCAGATACAGTGCCCTTTTTGATGACCACTTGGTGTTTTCATTTTAACCTCTGCCCGTTCCTCCTCCCCTCACCCCCTACACTGTCTGCTATCCTCTCTCTCAACTCAGGCAGCAGAGTGTCATTGACCCTTTTATTTGATCTTCTGTCTCCTGAGAGATTCTTTAGAGTGTATTCTTTTTTTTTTTTTTTCATCCTACTCTCCTCCTTCTCTTTGATCCAAGATAGAAATTCCCTTCTCCCCATCCAGTCATATCTGCTCACTCCCCTACTAGAATGGAAGTTCCATGAGGATAAGCACCTCCATGGTCTGTACGCCAGTTTATCTCCAGTGCCCAGAATAGTGCCTGGCACACATCCAGGGCTCAGTAAACATTTATGGAATGATTGTTATTTACTGTGCCAAACAGAAGAAATTAAAAGCTTTTCACATTAGCTCAAGTTCTCCTTGTCATTGATTTTTCCTTCCTGGGTATAAGGCCAGAGATAGGGCTGACAAATGGCCTGATGGCTTAAGTCAGGTTCTCCAGGAACAGAATCTGAGATGAGGATTCTGTATGAGTGACTTATTGGAGGTGTGCTCTCAGACAAGCTCTGTAAGGGCGTGAAAGACCCAGGATAGACCAGAGAGAGTAGCCAGGCAAAACTATGGGTGGTCTGTTCTCAGCCTGATCCTATGGAGAGCTCTTAGATATGAATAGCAACATGGAGTGGTCCTACTTTGAGGCAAGGGGACCAGGATTTTGTTCCCCTATGACAGCATGGGAATAAACACTGAGACATTTCTGGGCAAAGTGGCTGTCTTCAGGGTCATTGGAGGGTAATTCTCAAGAGAAGGACGTAGTCGTGGACTGTTACAGCCAACACCATGGCATCCAGGGATGGAGTGCATGGCCCAGAAAGGAGATCTGGAAGAGACACTAACAGTGTCTACTATATAGTATGAGTGCCGACTCAGATCAGTTAGTGGTGGTTGCCTGGAGCATTCTCGTAACAATGGTGATTCAGTGGTAAAATTCTTGCCTTCCTGACTGGAGGAACCCCGGAGTCTATGCCCTAAGATGCCCTTCTGAGCTGGAACTGAAGCCATTCCTGGGGACCACCTTTCAGCCAAACCATTTTTTGAAATCAGCAAGGATGTGCTTGATTTGTTCTGCAGCCCCTGTCATAAAAGTTTTTACTCTTTCTGGTCTCTGTTCTTCAAGTGTGATTTGACTGAATTCATGTAATCTTTGATGTACTCCTTGTAGGCTTCTTTTGTGGAGCTGGTTTCCTGCAAGTGATGGTTGGTGACAATATCAACACCAGTGATTTCTGTGCTTTCGGTTCCTTCACCATTGGTGCTTCCAGCTGAGGCATTTGACAGACCCATGAAATGTACAATAGCACCTGAGAGGAATGTGCTTCTTAGAACGATCAATTATATGGATCAAAAGGGCAACATGTTTCCAAGCAAAGATGAGAAGACAGGAAGGGGGTAGAAAATCAGAGTGAAAGAAAATAGGCAAACCAGGGCGGAAATGGGGAGAGTGCTGGCACATTGTGGGGAATGAAACCAATGTCATGGAACACTTTATGTACAAACTCTCTAATGGGAAACTAGTTTGCTCTGTAAACTTTAACCTAATGCACCATTAAAAATTTAAAAAAAAACAATTCTCGCCTTCCATACTGGAGACCTGGGTTTGATTCCCAGCCAAGGCACCTCATGTGCAGCTACCACCTGTCTGTCAGTGGAGGCTTGCATGTTGCTATGATGCTGAACAGGTTTCAGTAGAGCTTCCAGACTAAGACAAACTAGGAAGAAAGTCCTGGTGATCTACTTCTGAAAATCAACCAGTGAAAACCCTATGGATCACAACTGTCCAATCTGCAGCTGATCATGGGGATGACACAGGACTGGGCAGCGTTTCGTTTGTTGTGCGTGGGGTCGCCATGAGTCAGGGGCCGACTTGACAGCAGCTAACGACAACAACAAGCCTAGAGCATTGTATTGAGAAAAGGGCAGAAGCCATGCTCTGCTTAGCAGAAACTCATCCTGATGGATTAGCCATGCCAGCTGTGGGGCTAGGGAGGGGCCACACAGATGGCACCTAATTGCCATTGTAGCCTAAGGGGAAACCAGAGTCCTGTTTATTATCAGAGGTTTACAGTAGTCCAGGGATTCCTTGGCAATTGTACCTGTCACACAATTTAGAATTTTGTCATATACTGTGTCAGATAGCTTCCTGTGTTTTCGTTGACTAGAAACCAGGCAGGTAGCCAGTAACGAGAAGACAGCTTCCCCTAGCTAAGGCAAAGGAATTACTTAAAAATAGCCCTATAGGGAAAGGAGCCCTGGTGGTGCAATGGTTATAGTGCTTGGCTGCTAAGCGAAAGGTTGGTGGTTCAAACCCACCCAGTGGCTCTGCGGGAGAAAGACCTGGCGATCTGCTCCCATAAATATTATAGGCTAGAAAACCCTATGGGAAGTTCTACTCTGTCACATGGGGTTGCTATGAGTTGGAATCGACTTGATGGCATCCAACAACAACAACATAGTTGGGAAGACAGTCACATTTAGAGCCCATCAGCCTAGGAAGTGAGGAACAAGAACTAAGGTGTCAGAAAATAGACACCAAGCGTCTAAAGACCTTAGAATCAAGGCAATGACTAGACTTAAGGCCAAGACCCCATGTCTTAGGCTCCTTCACCCCCACAGGATTAGCAATGTGCTGAGCACAAGATTATTTCTCAGTAAATATGTTTCAGTTGTTTGAAATGAAATATACCAAACCTCCTTGAGATGAGAGGCTGCTGCTCCAGAATCTCTAGCCACATTCTCTCTCCCAGGCAGATCTGTCAGCTTGCTAAGTGAGAAAAACTGCCTGGCTTCTCAGGATGTGACAGGTGAATTTCCATTCCTCTCTGTTATGATTGTGGATCTTGGTGTCAGGATAAATTGGGGTGTAGGATAGAGATATGGTAGTTTAAAGTGTCTTATTTGGGTTGTGTTTCCATGGGCTTGGCAGATCTGGTTGTGAATGAAGGAATTTGCATTTCACCACGGGGAGCACCTAAACAGGGACACTGGGGTGACCACCTGCACACACACTTAGCCTCCCTTAGGCCAGGGGAAGACAGTGAGGAGGCCCATGATTGTTCTAGGAAAGGCAACAATGAGGACAATAGAAACCATCATGACCACAGACGCCTGTGCTGCTGCCTTACAGATGTTAAAACCAAAACCAAAACCAAACCCATTGCTGTTGAGTCTATTCTGACTCATAGCGACCCTATAGGACAGAACAGAACTGCCCCATAGGGTTTCCAAGGCTGTAATCTTTACAGAAGCACCTTCAAATCCACAATATACCTTGATCTTCAAAACAACTCAGTGAGGTAGGCAATGGAGTGATTACCAACCCATGAAAAGACCTAGAGTGTTTCTGCTTGGGGGTGGAACTGAGGAAGGAAATAGCAAAGGGTGCAAATCACACGGTATACCACGATCTGCCCTCTTCCCCTGAGAGAACCCAGAGTCGAACTTCTGTGGGAACTGGGAATTGACCTTGATCACTGTCATCACAGTGGGACACCCAGCAGGGTCCTTGAGGGGAAGGTGAGTGCGAGATTATGTAATAGGTAGGTCACTCACAGAAACGCACCTTCCCTTGGCACTAATCTAGAGTGTGTTTGCTGCCTCCTGCTTATGCATTCTCAGCCTTCAACATTCAGTTCAGGGTTCACGGAACCCCGAAAGCTTTCCTGAATCCAGCCTGATTGGGGCATCATCCTCTGTGCATCTGGGCCACACCAGGCTCTGATTATTAATGAACTTGACCACGTCCACACTCAGCTGTGAGCTCCTGGAGAGCACAGTGTCCTCCTCTACGTCCTATCTCCAGCACTAACCAAAGTGCTAGAACACAGTGAGCACTCAGTAATTCTGTTTTCAACTAATGGATCTGATGTCTGGTATGTTTGAAATGGAGATTATAGGTTTTAAACTAATGAAACGGTTATCAACTACTATCACAAAAGTGGCTGGTTGAATAAATTTGGTGCAGGTTCTCCTTAAACTTCTCTGATTGTTCTTTCCATCATAATTTTAAATAGTGAACATAGCAAGTGGATTGATTGAAAAGAACTGAGCTCCAGATATGGAATAAATAATGAATTGTTTACTAACAGTCCTTAACACATGTTGATACTCCTTCAGGGGAAATGCTTCTCCCTCTCTTTAGTTTGGTTAACTCAGGTCCTCATTTAGGCATCATCTCTGGGAAGCCACCCTTCATCCTTCGTACCAGATGACATCTGCCTTCGTGGCCATGAGCTTGCAATGCTCTCTCATCACCGTCATCATACCTGTCACATAGTGTTCGATATACTTGTATACTCTTTCGGTCTCCCTTACTGGACAGCATGCTTCATGAGGGCAGGGACTGCTACATCTTCAGCACCTAGCAAAGTTCCTAGCACATGAAAATACTCAATAAACATGTATTTGAAAGAGTGACTAAAGGGATCGTAAGTAAATGAATGTGTTGCATGGCCAATCCTTCTCCATAACCTGAAAGGGCCCTCAAAGATCACTGAACTCCACTCTTCCACTGAACAAATGATGAAGGTGAAGTCCAGAGAGAGAAAGTGATTTTCTCAAGTGCATAACAAATTAATGGATGAATAGGAACTAGAATCCAGGCATCCTGGCTCACAGCCCTGTGCTGTTTCCATTATGACACTGCTCCCTGCTCCCCTCAAGGTCAGGATTTCCACTGCCAGAGACGATATATGACATCATGCCTTTTGGATTAAGTCATAAATTCACATCACGCGTGAACTTTTGAAGGTATCATCCATTTTAACAGAGGTGTTCTAGAGAACAATGCATTCAACAAAAATGTCTCTTGTATAATGGAGTTTAGAACATTGGATTTGGCTGGTAGAGAATAGAATTTGGGGCATTTACATTCCCTTTCAGTGTCTCTCAGATCCTTATCTTGACCAGGTTGCCCCCTTAGGAAATCCCGAGTGAGGTGAGATTCTGGTAAAGGCTGATGGCTGGTGGCGAGAAAATGGTAGAGGGGATAGAAGAGGAGAGAGGAGGTCTACCTGAAACCTAGGAAAAAATATATATTATAATATATGCATATTATATATATATTTGTCCATTTGTTTCTAATTCTATCAAGGGGAGAGGGTGGACAGACTTCAGTCCTTAATCACCACCATCCTGAATACGATGAGATGTGGTGTGCGCACTCACATTTGTTGGCAGACATCTTCCTTCTTCTCTGCTTACAAAACACTGCTTTTTACTGAAGGCAATGTGCCCACAGATGATGAATGATGCCTGGTCTAAGGCTACCATGGCAGTCCATTGCCCTTTGCCAATGACTGGTCTAGTAGTAGCATGTGATCCAGTTTTAGCCAATAAAACACAAAGACAACATCTAGAAAGGAGACCAATAAGGAAACAGAGGACCTGAATGACACTCTGAAACAACTAGATGTAACAGAACACTCCACCTGACAACAGTATAATATAGATTCTTCTCTAGTGCACGTGGATCATTTTCCAGGAAAACTCAAGGAGAAGTCCATTTGGAGGTTTTTTGTTTTTTTGGTGGGGAGGTTCTCCCTGGAAAAGGAGAAAGTCAATCTTTGCTCTCACTCCTCTCCTTCCTCCTTGGAGAGCTAATATGTAAGCATGTGACAGTTATAGCTGCGGCAGCCATCTTAGAACCTGAAGGGAAGATGTCTCTGGAGCACCGAAGAGGGCCGAGTAGCAGTACTCCATGAGTCCTTGGTGACATGATTGAGCTGCTGATCTGGCCCAGGACCCTATCTCTGTTTTCTTGTTAAGGGAACTACTAAATGTCTTCATGGATCAAATCATTGTTAGGTTTATAGTTTAAGCCAGGAATCAGCAGACTTCTTCTGTAAAGGGTCAGATAGTGAATATTTTCAGCTTTGTGGGCCATATGGTCTCTGTTGCAAGTAATCCGCTCTGTCATGGTAGCATCAAAATAGCCATAGACAATATGTAAATGAAAGGGCTATGTTCCAGTAAAATTTTATTCACACAGATAGGCAGCAGACTGGACTTGGCCCATGGGTGATAGTTTGCCAACTCCTGGTTAAGTCATTGATACGTTCATCTCACAGTTAATTGTTAAGAACTACGTATGTGTCAGACACAGTTCTGAGTGCTGGGGATATTGTCATTGGTGGTGGTAGCTGCTGTTGTGTCTACTCTGACTCATGGTAACCCCATATATAACAGAACAGAATGTTGCCCTGTCGTACACCATCTTCATGATGGTTGGTATGCTTCAGTCCATTGTATTTGTATGCTTGAGTCCATTGTATTTTGAGTATCTTCCAACCTAGGGGGCTCATCTTCTAGCACTATATTGGACGAAATTCTGTTGTGATCCACAGGTTTTTCATTAGCTAATTTTCTGAAGTAGATCACCAGGTCTTTCTTCCTAGTCTGTCTTAGATCTGGAAGCAAGATCACCATCCATGGGTGATCTTGCTGGTATTTGAAATACTGGTGGCATAGCTTGCAGAATCATAGCAATATGCGTGCCATCACAATATGACAAATGAACAGATGGGCAGTGGGCTGGGGATATAACAGGGCTTAAAACAGGTAAGCTTCTATGCTGCACAGGGAGACATGCAATAAACGAATAAATAAAGAAGATAATTGCAAATTGTGGTAAATGCTGTGATGGAAGTAGAATGATGTGATGGAGAGTTATTAGGTCGAGCGGGGGTGGGGATGGAACAAGTTTAGATGGGTTAGTAAGGGAAGGCATTTTTGAGAGGATGGCGTTTGAGACCTAAAGAATAAGAGGGAGCTAGTTATGTAAAGGAGTACAACCAGAATGTTCCTTAGAAGCAAGGATGGCAAGACTCCATCTCACATTCTTTGGACATGTTATCAGGAGGGATCAGTCCCTGGAGGAGGACACCATGCTTGGTAGAGTAGAGGGTCAGTGAAAAAGGGGAAGACCCTCAACGAGATGGATTGGCACAGTGGCTGCAACAATGGGCTAAAGCTTAACAACAATTATGAGGATGGCACAAGACCAGGCAGTGTTTAGTTCTTTTGTACATAAGGTCACTATGAGTTGGAACCGACTCGATGGCACCTAACAACAACAACAACAATTATGTAAAGAAGCAGGAACATTCTGTAGCAGGCAGTAGGAACTGAAAATGCAAAGATTCAAGGGCAGGAATAAGTTTGGCGTACTCAGTAAACCAAAAGAAGGCTGGAGAATGAGCAAAGGAGAGAGAAGTAGGCAAGGACTAGATTACGCTGGCCTTGAAGGTCTGGGAAGAAACATGAATGTTATACCAAGAGTAATAATATAGGGTTCTGCAGAGGGGAGTAATATAGTAATGATTTACGTTTTAAAATTATCCATCTGGCTGTTACATGAATTGTAGGGAGGCAAGAGTGGAGCAGAGATGGCAGCAGGAAAGCTATTTCAACAGCCATAGAATCTTATAAAGGGTGTCTCAATTCACCCAACTTGTAGGTACAATGGGTTCCCCTGAACAGTAGAGATGGGCTGGGGGAAAACCTGGGAACCTAGAAACCCCAGAAAGAAGATTCCAGAAAAATGTACTGGTTTCTCTATGAAGATATTCTTGAAGCTGCAATCTAGTAAAGTCCTGAGACATGGTTGATTGGAGCAATGTTGGTCCTTGAGCCAAGAGCTGCAATTGGCAATCTGCTGCTCACCAGCTCACAGGGACCCCTGCATACTTGCTGGGTTCTCCAGCATCTAGGTGGTATAACCTAGGGGTAGCTGGCTGCTCACATATGCAGGCCAACTGGGGCAGGAGTTGGGAAGGCATGCACTTACCATTCTGCATCTTCCTTCCCCCAACAGTGAAACTTAGAAAATCGTTCAGTGCTACCCACCAAGAGGAGACTTTATTGGAGGGGCTGGTCTCATTTTGTATTTCTTCCTCGCATAGTTCCGCAGAGGATTTGAGGCAGCTTTCAAGAAATACATGTAATAAAATAGAAAGCTATAAATTAAACATATCAGGACTAAGAAAAGTACAAATCAGATGAAAGATAAAGACCAGGGGACAAAACAGAAAAACAAAATGCAGGGTATAATGTCCTTACACGACTGCCATCACACACACAGAAAACGGAAACCCAGTCTGTTACCTGAGTCCCATTGTATTATTTATATTCCCTCCAGCAGTATACAGTTTCCCATATTTACACTAACCCTTGGGACTTTCTTGCCTTTTGTGCGGTGATCTCACCTAGCGCTGGAGGCCACTCTCACAATGCACTGCCTGCTTCTGTGGGGAAGAAGGAAAAGGTGTTTCCTCCATTGTCTGAGCAGAGAGAAAAAAGAACAGCTGGCATTCGCAATTTTCTACTCAGTTGCTTTGTTCTGGGCTCAGTTTAACTTAATGATTTCCCAATCAGATTTTAATTCCTTAACATTAATAAAGTCAAAATGCTAATGAGCAAGGAAAACAGAACCAAGACCTGACAATCCTGTCTGGAAGACAAAGGTGAAGGCAGCTGGGGCCAGAGGTCCTGGCAGTGGCTCAAGGCCAGAGGAGGCTAATAAGGGGCCACATCATGAAATCCAGCTGGTGGTGGCCAGCCTGGTCGGGCTCCTGCTCTGACCCGGGGCTAAATACCCATTAACCCACGCTGGAGCATAGATACTCGCTCCGGCCCAGGTCTCTTGGGGCAGATCACTTCCCCTCTCCCCCCTCCCCAAGCAAATGAGATTGGCTAGTTTATCAGGAAGGGGTTGACCTCTAGGCTTTGAGGGAGGGGGGCTTCAGCCTACAACCGAAAAAAAACCAGTTGCCATGGAGTTGACTCCCACTCATGGTTACCTCATATGTGTCAGAGTACAACCGTGCTCCATAGGGTTTTCAATGGCTGATTTCTTTTGGAACTAGAGTGTCAGGTCTTTCTTCTGAGGCACCTCTGGGTGGACCTGAACCTCTAACCTTTAGGTTAGCACCCAGTGCATTAGCCATTTGCCCCACCCAAGAACTCCAGGAACCCCCTCAGTCCTGGGTAAACTGGAACGGTTGATCACCCTAAAAGAGAACTGGGTATAGAATATAAGAACCAGTTTCTGGGTCCAGCTCTACTATGTACTATCTGTGTAACCATTGGCAACATACATCTCAGCGGGCCCCTTACTGTAAAATAAAGACTATAATCCCTTCCTTGCCTACCTCTCAGGGCTATTCCAAGGGTCACATCAGATAGTGAATATGTAAGTGTTCCGTGGACACTAAAGCACAGGACAGATGTAAAGGGGGTTTTATTACTCAGTGTTTATGACCTGGAGACCAGAGTATCAGCAATTCCAATTAATTAAATAAATGGAAGAATAAATTGGTTTTATGGAAACAGATTTCTACACCTTACCAAGGGTTCAGGGCTGGAGCACAGGGAAGAAAAGAATCCAGAGGGTTCATAACTCTGGCGGGGCTAAACCCAAGCAGAGACATACCCAAGCCCACCCTCTGCTCCAGGAGCCCTGCACATGCCTGTCTGGGATCTACAGGCTCAGCCCCAAGATGTGGTCTCATCAATATTCTTTCTCAGCTACTAAGAAATAAAATGCAGTTCTTAATTGCCCATACCTTGGTAGTATAAAGCTAGTGTCAGCCAAGCGTCACTGACATGGAGCTTAGCAAGCTGCTTGAATGCATGTTGCTGTTTTTTGGGTGCCATGAGTCAATTCCAACTAATGATGACTCCATGCAACAGAGTAGAACTGCCCCACAGGGTTTTCTAGGCTGTAATCTTTACAGAAGCAAATTGCCGGGTCTTTCTCCATGGAGCCACTGGGTATGGTTGAACAGCCAACCTTTCAGTTAGCAGCCAAATGCTTAACCATTGCACTACCTTGAGTGCTTACTCTTGAGAATTAGCGTGTTCAGTGCTCTGGCCTTTGCAACACTCTGGGCATGTTCAGGAAGCAGCATCATGAAGACCCAACCGATGGGGAGGATGGAAACCTGAACAGTTCTTCTTGGTGGTCCCCTCTCCTTCTGTGGTTTCTATTATTATAGAGATTATCCCTGGACACTGATACAAACCACCAGTCTAGGGAGGACTGAGCTCTGTCCTTCTGGAGTATGAACCCTGAGGCTTGGAGTCAAATATGGCCCTATCTGTGATGAGCTGGCTCCCTCTTCCATACTGGAAGGAAGCTAGTGGTTGGGGCGTAAAATCAAACCCAGTGTGGCAGATGGATAGTTGGATAGTGCAGAGCCCACTCTGAAGGAACATGTGCTCCCGGTGGGGAGGCAGGCAGGGAAATGTCCACACATGGACAGTTCTAACATAAAGCCTTCTAAGTGCACAGTAAGAAATGGGGCCATCCATGCCAAAATGGACTTAGGCTGAGTAAGTGACAATCTCATCAATAATTTGGAAGCAAGATTTGCTGTGGATAATTTGCGATGCAGATCATCTGTCTCTATGTAGATTGTACACAGTTCTAGTTCATAGAATTGAGGTGCTATGAGCCCAATAAAGAAAAACACAAAAACAAGAAAACTAACAGCCTCCCCTTCCCCCCCATCCAGCTGATCAAATGGGACCATCAGGAAGCCAGATGCTTTGCCTCATGTACAGTTTTTCAATCAGACTTTGTGGAAGTGACTGGTGCCCCCATAATCTTTCCCTTTGGGGAGCAGGGTGACAGCCAGCCAACCCCCACCCCTCCTCCTCCTTCATTTGGGACATTAGTCATATTGTGTGCTAACGAATTTCACTTGGAAAACAAAAAGTAGTGAGAAGGGAATTTGCCTAGATTAAAATAACAGTGTTCACTGCTTTTTAAAATGGTAGAAGTTTTAAATTGGAAAGGATTCATAAAGTTTTCCTCTTCATTTTACAGGGGGGGGAAGCCAAGACTTGGAGTGTACATGCGTGTGGGGTGGAAATGGACCAAGCAAATAGCTGGGGGATAAAGTTTAAAATCAGAGGATTCTGACTCCATCTGTGAAATAACAGCAGATAGGTATTGAATATTTCTTATGTGCAAACCACTGTTTTAAGAGCTTAACATTTATTCACTTATTTAATCCTTGAAACAACCCTATGAGATAGTTAGTATTATCCTCATTTTGTAGATGGAAAAATCAAGGCACAGAGAGGTTAAATAACTGGCCTAAAGTCACACAGCTAGCAGACTGAGCTGAGGCTGGACCCCAGGCTCCAAGCACTGGGAACTAGGGAGTCTAATCTTGAGGAGGGGGGCATTTTTAGAATGCTGCCTACCACATAAGCAAATAGGAAGACACCTACATGGCCTTGGGTGGGTGCTTCTGATGTAAATTCCACTATTAGAATTGTAGTCCTTGTTCCTCACAGGATTTTAAGTCATTATGAGGGTTTTTTTTTTTAATACTCTGGGGAGGTGCTATCCCATAAGACATTACCAACTACCACTTATCTAATATTAGCTGAGAAGCATCAAGAATAGGACCCCACTGAATAGGTACCTGGGGATCCTAGGGCCACCAAAAAAAAAAAATATATATATATATGAGGTGATGCTGAGCTGGAATCAGTGGGTCGTCATTCTCATTCTTAACTCTTCCTCCCATTCCTGTGCTAACCTGGCCAGGCAGGGAGCCGTTAGGACCTCAGCCTCACCCACCAGTGCAGCCTGGAGTTAGTTTTACTGTAACAGACCCACTGTCCTGCTTACCTACTGTTCTGAGCATGTTACACATATGTTAGCTCCTTCAATGCTCTCAACAACTCCACAGGGGTGTTTTTGCTGTTGTTAGGTGCCATCGAGTCAGTTCCGACTCACAGCTTCCCTATGTACAGCAGAATGAAACACTACCCAGTCCTGCACCATCCTCACAATGGTTATTATGCTTGAGCCCATTGTTGCAGCCACTGTGTCAATCCATCTCGTTGAGGGTTTTCCTCTCTTTCGCTAACCCTCTACTTGACCAAGCATGATGTTCTTCTCCAGGAACTGCTTTCTTCTGATAACATGTCCAGAGTACTTGAGTCTCGCTATCCTCACTTCCAAGGAATACTCTGGCTGTACTTCTTCAGGACAGATTAGTTCATTCTTTTGGCAGTCCGTGGTATATTCAGTGTTCTTCTCCAATACCGTAAGCTTTCGCATGTATATGAGGCAATGGAAAGTACCATGGCATGGGTCAGGCGCACCTTAGTCCTCAAAGTGATGTCTTTGCTTTTTAACAGGGGTAGATGCTATTATTATCTGTGTTTTACACAGAAGGAAACTGAAGCTCACAGAGGTTCTGTACCTTCCTCAGGACCACACTGGTGGAACTGACGGAATCCCAGCTCAGCACTGTTAGACTCAAAAAGCAGGTGCCCTTTCCTTTCTCACATGTTCCAGGCATGGTGCTCATGGGCAGGCAATAAGTGGTAAGCCCCCCATGCTCTCTCTGCTAGTACCAAGAGCAGTGGAATGCGCTGAGCTCTTACTAAATGCTCACTTAATCTTCACAACTACCTTACAAGATAAGTACCATTATCATTCCTGTTTTCTGTATGAGGAAACTGAGGCACCATGAGCTTAAGCAAATCAACCAACATCACATAGTGAGTAAGATGCAGAATGGGATTCAAAGTTAGGCAGGCTGGCTCCAGAGTCTGCACTCCATATGCTATACTACTTTGCTTCCAGGAATTAAGAAAGTGTAGAAAAGAAAGAGAAAGATGCAAACCTTGCCCTGAAGAGAGTAAGTAAGGGTGCCTGCAATGTGCTGTATACCTTACTATATCCCTTGTCGTCTAATTGACTATGACTCATGGCAACCCTATGTGTGTTAGAGTAGAACTGCACTCCATAGGGTTTTCTTTTTTTTAATTTTTTTTTTTTTTTTTTTTTTTGCTTTAGGTGAAAGTTTCAGTCCAAATCCACCAGCTGTTCCTTGGAAACCCTATGGGGCAGTTCTACTCTGTCCTGTAGGGTTGCTGTGAGTTGGAATCGACTCAACGGCAACGTGTTTAGGTGAAAGTTTACAGCTCAAATTAGTTTCGCCTTCGGAAATTTATACACATTATTTTGTGACATTGGTTGCAGTCCCCATAATGTGTCAACACTCTCCCCTTCTCCTTTTCCATCCCCGGTTCCCCTTGTCCATTCATCCAGTTCTCCTGTCCCTTCCTGCTTTCTCATCTTTGCTTTTGGGCAGGTGTTGCCTATTTGGTCTTGTGTACTTGATTGAACTAAGAAGCACTTTCCTCAAGTGTGTTACTGTTTCTTTTATAGGGCTGTCTAATCTTTGGCTGAAAGGTGGAATTCAGGTGTGGCTTCAGTTCCCAATTAGCAGGATGTCCAGGGCCGTAGTCTTGGGGATCCTGCCAGTCTCTGTCGGACCAGTAAGTCTGGTTTTTTTTTTTTTGTTTGTTTGTTTTCAATTGTACTTCAGGTGAAGGCTTACAGAACAAATAGTTTCTCGTGTAACTGTAGTACACATATTGTCTTATGACATTGGTTAACAACCCCACAATGTGTCAACCCTCTAACTTCTCAACATTTTTTTTTTTTTTGGTGAAAATATACATAGCCAAAGATACACCATTTCAAAAATTTCCACATGCACAGTTCAGTGACATTGACTACGCTCTTCCAATTGTGCTGCTGTTCTCACTTAAGATGAAGGCTTACAGAACAAAATAGTTTCTCATTTAACAGTTACTACAAATGTTGCCCTATGACAATGGTTAACAATCTCACAACACATCAACAATATCCTTACTCAACCTTGGGTTCCCTATCACCAGCTTCCTTGTCCTCTTCTGCCTTCTGGCCCTTGTCACTGGACTCCTGTACCTCGTTAGTCTCATTTGGTTTTACGGGGCTGTCCACTCCCAGGCTGAACAGTGAACCTCAGAGGTAACTTCACCACTGAGCTAAAAGGGTGTCTGGGGGCCATACGGTTGAGGTTTCTCCAGTCTCCTTTAGGCCAGTAAATCTGGTCTTTTTTTGTGTGTGTGAGTTAGAATTATGCTCTACATCTTTCTCCAGCTCTGTCCAGAATCCTCTGTTGTGATCCTGGTCAGAGTGGTCAATGGTGGTAGCCGGGCACCATCTAGCTGTACTGGACTCAGTCCGGTGGAGGCCTTGGTAGCTGTGGACAATTAGTACTTCAGACAAATCTTTTCCTTGTATCCTGTTCTCTTCATTCTCCCTTGCTCCCGAAGGGATGAGAACAGTGGAGTATCTTAGATGGCTGCTCACAGGCTTTTAAGACCCCAGACACTACTCACCAAGGTAGAACGTAGAGCATTGTCTTTATAAGCTGTGTCATGCCAATTGAGCTAGATGTTCCCTGAGACCATGGTCCCCAGAGCCCTCCACCCAGCAATTCAGTCCCTCAGGGAGTTTGGATGTGTCTATGGGGCTTCCATGACCTTTCCTTGTACAGGTTGTGCTAGTTTCCCCTGTATTGTGTACTGTCTCACCCTTCACCCAAGATACCACTTATCTATTGCCTATTTAGTGTTTCCCCCCCACCCCTCCCATCCCTGGTAACCAACAAAGATTGTTAGTTTTTGTGTGTGAACTTTTTCATGGGTTTTTACAATAGAGGTCTCATACAATATTTGTCCTTTTGTGATTGACTTATTTCACTCAGCATGTCCTCCAGTTTCATCCATGTTATGAGATGCTTCACAGATTCATTGTTGTTCTTTCTCGTTGCATAGTACTCCATTGTGTGTATGTACCATAGTTTGTTTATCCATTCGTCTGTTGATGGGCATTTAGGTTGTTTCCATCATTTTGCTATTGGGAACAATGCTGCCATGAACATAGGTGTGCATATGTCTATTCGAGTGACGACTCTTATTTCTCTAGGATATACTCCTAGGAGTGGGATTGCTGGATCGAATGCTATGTCTGTTGCTAGCTTTCTGAGGAAGCGCCATATCATTTTCCAAAATGATTGTATCATTTTGCATTCCCACCAGCAGTGCATAAGAGTTCTGCTCTCCCCACAGCCCCTCCAACATTTGTTATTGCCAGTGTTTTTGATTTGTGCCAGTAATGCCGGGGTGAGATGGTATCTCATTGTGGTTTTAATTTGCATTTCTTGAATGGCTGGTGATCACGAGCATTTCCTCATGTGTCTGTTGGCCATTTGAATGTCTTCTTTGGTGAAGTGTCTGTTCATTCCCTTTGCCGATTTTTTAACAGGATTATTTGTCTTTTTGTTGTAGAGGTGTTGGATTTGCTTGTAGATTATGGAGATTAGACCTTTGTCTGACTTGGACTGTCCAAATATTTTTTCCCAGTCTGTAAGTTCTCTTTTTACTCTTTTGGTGAAGTCTTTTGAAGAGCAGAGGTGTTTGATTTTTAGAAGATCCCAGTTATCTAGCTTATCTTCTGGGGTTTGTGCATTGATGGTTATGGTTTGTATCCTGTTAATGCCATGTATTAAGGCCTGTAGTGTTGGTCCTATTTTTTCTTCTATGAACTTTATAGTTTTAGGCTTTATATTCAGGTCTTTGATCCATTTTGAAGTAGTTTTTGTGTACGGTGTGAGGTATGGGTCCTGTTTCATTTTTTTACAGATGGATATCCAGTTTTGCCAGCAACATTTGTTAAAAAGACTGTCTTTTCCCCATTTGATGAGCTTTGGGCCCTTGTTGAAGATCAGGTGACCGTAGGTAGATGGATTTACATCTGGGTTCTCAATTCGGTTCCATTGGTCAATGTATCTGTCATTGTACCAGTACCAGGCTGTTTTGACTACTGTAGCTTTATAGTAGGTCCTGAAGTCAGGTAGTGTGAGTCCTCCAGCTTTATTCTTCTTCTTCAGTAGTGCTTTACTTATTCGGGGCTTCTTCCCTTTCCATATAAAGTTAATGATTAGTTTTTCCATCTCTTTGAAAAATGTTGTTGGTATTTGGATCAGGTTTGCGTTGTATTTGTAAATTGCTTTGGGTAGAATTGTCATTTTCAAAATGTTGAGTCTACCTATCCATGAGCATGGTATGTTTTTCCATTTATGTAGATCCCTTTGGGTTTCATGCAGTAGTGTTTTGTAGTTTTGTTTGTATAGGTGTTTTACATCCCTGGTCAGATTTATTCCTAAGTATTTTATCTTTTTAGGGGCTATTGCAAATGGTATTGTTTTCCTGATTTCCTTTTCATCGTTCTCCTTACTGGTGTATAGGAATCCAACTGATTTTTGTATGTTTATCTTGTATCCTGCTACTCTGCTGAATCTTTCTATTAGTTCCAGTAGATTTCTTGTGGAGTCTTTAGGGTTTTCTATGTATAGTATCATATCATCTGCAAACAGGGACAGTTTCACTTCTTCATTACGAACTTGGATGCGCTTGATTTCTTTTTCTTGCCTTATTGCTCTAGCTAGAACTTCCAGCACAATGTTAAATAGGAGTGGTGCTAAAGGGCATCCTTGTCTTGTTCCTGTTTTCAAGGGGAATGTTTTCAGCCTCTCTCCATTAAGAATGATGTTGGCCGTTGGTTTTGCATAGATGCTCTTTATTATGTTGAGAAATTTCCCTTCTATACCGATTTTATTGAGAGTTTTTATCAGGAATGGGTGTTGGACTTTGTCAAATGCCTTTTCTGCGTCAACTGAGATGATTATGTGGTTCTTTTCTTTCCTTTTATTTATGTGGTGGATTACATTGATTGATTTTCTAATGTCGAACCATCCTTGCATACCTGGTATGAATTCTACTTGGTCGTGGTGTATTATTTTTTTGATATGATGCTGAATTGTATTGGTTAGAATTTTGTTGAGAATTTTTGCATCTATATTCATGAGAGATATTGGTCTGTAATTTTCTTTTTTTGTGACGTCTTTGCCTGGTTTGGGGATCAGCGTTATGCTGGCTTCATAGAATGAATTTGGAAGTCTTGCTGCCTCTTCTATACTCTGAAATAGCTTGAGTAGTACTGGTACAAGCTCTTCTGTAAATGTTTTGTAGAATTCTCCAGTGTAGCCATCTGGGCCAGGGCTTTTTTTGGTTGGCAGTTTTTTTTTTACCTTTTCAATCTCTTCTCTTGTTATGGGTCTGTTCAGATTTTCAACATCACTTTGTTGTAGTTTGGGTAGGCCGTGTGTTTCTAGAAATTTATCCATTTCCTCTAGGTTTTCAAATTTGTTGGAGTATAGTTTTTCATAATACTCTGTTATAATCCTTTTTATTTCAGTTGGGGCTGTTGTAATGTCCCCAATTTCATTTCTTATTTGGGTTGTTTGTGTCCTCTCCTGTTTTTCTTTTGTCAGTCTGGCCAGTGGTTTGTCGATTTTGTTGATTCTTTCAAAGAACCAACTTTTGGTTTTGTTGATTCTTTCTATTGTTTTTCTGTTCTCTATTTTATTTATTTCTGCTCTGATCTTTACTATTTCCTTTCTTCTGGTGGTTGTGGGCTTTTTTTGCTGTTCTTTATTTGTTTGAGTTCTGTAGTTAATGTTTTGGTTTTGTCCCTCTCTTCTTTTTGATATGTGCATCTATTGCTATAAATTGCCCTCTGACGACTGCCTTTGCTGTGTCCCAAAGGTTTTGGTATGATGTGTTTTCATTCTCATTTGATTCTAGGAATTTTTTGATTCCATCTCTGATTTCTTCTATTACCCGGTGATGTGTAAGCAGGGTTTTATTCAGTTTCCATGTAGTTGAATTTTTTTCCTTGGCTCTTTCTATTGTTAATATCTACCTTGATGGCATTGTGGTTAGAGAAGATACTTTGAATTATCTCAGCGTTTTGGATCTTGTTGAGGATTGCTCTGTGGCCTAAGATGTGGTCTATTCTGGAGAATGTTCCATGTGCATTGGAAAAGAATGTGTACTTTGCAGCGGTTGGATGGAGTGTTCTGTATATGTCTATGAGGTCAAGTTGGCTGATTGTGCCCTTCAGGTCTTCTGCATCTTTGCTGAGTTTCTTCTTAGTTGTTCTGTCCTTTATTGAGAGTGTTGTGTTGAAGTCTCTTACTATTATTGTGGAACTGTCAATTTCTCTTTTCAGTGTAGTTAGAGTTTGTTTTATGTATTTTGGAGCCCTGTCATTGGGTGCGTAGATGTTTATTATGGTTGTGTCTTCATGATGGATCATCCCCTTAATCATTATATAGTGTCCTTCTTTTCTTTTATGGTAGATTTCGTTTTAAAGTCTATTTTATCTGAGATTAGAATTGCCACTCCTGCTCTTTTTTGGTAGTTGTTAGCTTGATATATGTTTTTCCAACCTTTGACTTTTAATAAATTCATATCTTTGTTTCTAAGGTGTGTCTCTTGTAGACAGCATATTGATGGATCCTGTTTTCTTATCCATTCTGTCACTCTCCATCTCTTTATGGGTGCATTGAGTCCATTTATATTCAGTGTAATTATTGATAGATGTGAGTTTGTTGTTGTCTTTTTGTAGTGCTTTTTTTTGTGGTGATGAAGTTTTCTTTATTCTTCTTACTGTCTTGTGCTGAGTTACTTTTGTTTGTGGATTTTTTTTTTCATTTCTTTTGTTTTTGTAGGTTTTGTTTTTGCTGAGACTTTATGTTTTTCCTCTTTATTTTTATGAGTATGTTTGTTAACTTTCTTTGTGGTTACCATGAATTTTACCCTTATCTTTCTAAGTTTGAAGAAGTCTACCATTACTTGGTATCGCCTTGCCTTCCTCTCCATTAGAAGGTTCTATAGTATGCCGTTTATTCCCTGTTTTATTGTTTTGATGTTGTTGTCATTTATTGATTAACTGCTCTGATTCCCTGTTGTATTTCTTTTGGTTTTGGATAGTCCTCGAGAGTTCATTTCCTAGATTGGTATCTGGCTGGTACAATCCTGCATCCTAGGTTCTGCCTGTGAGCTGAAGATGTTTGTCCTCAGATCGAAGAACTCCCTTTAATAATTCTTGTAAATTTGGTTTGACTTTTACATATTCCCTTAATTTCTGTTTATGTGGAAATGACCTAATTTCACCATCAAATCTGAACAAGAGTTTTGCAGGATATATAATTCTTGGCTGACAATTTTTTTCTTTCAAAATTTTCTGTATGTCATCCCATTGCCTTCTTGCCTGCATGGTTTCTGCCAAATAATCTGAGCTTAGTCTTACTGTTTCTCCTCTGTATGTGACTTCTTGTTTTTCATTAGCTGCTCTCAGGATTCTTTGTTTGTCTTTGGTTTTGGCAAGTGTGACTATCATATGCCTTGGTGATTTTCTTTTGTGGTCTATCCTATATGGGGTTTGTTCAGCTTTTTGGATGGCCAGCTTTTCATCTTTCATGATATTGGGAAAGTTTTCTGTCAGCAGTTCCTCAATGATCCTCTCTGTGTTTTCTGTTTTCTCCCCCTGTTCTGGAATTCCAACCTCTCGAAAATTTTTGCTTTTGATTGTGTCCCACATAACTCTCAGGGTCTCTTCATTTTTGTTTGTTCTTTTTTCTGAGTTTTCCTGTAACAGAGGTGTATCGAAGTGTTTGTCTTCAATTCCACTGATCCTATCTTCCACCATTTCAAATCTGCTTCTGAGCCCTTCTATGACACCATACATTTCTGAAATCTTGTTGTTTATCTTTTGGATTTCTAATTGTTGTCTTTGTATAATTTCTAGTTGTGAATTTATTTTATCATTTTGTTCCTGCATTATCTTCCTGAATTCTTCCAATTTTTTGTCTGTATTTTCCATGAATTTGTCTATTTTTTCCTCATGTTTGTCAGCTTTTTGCCTCAGTTCTTGGAGAATTTTGAGTATTAGAGATTTGAATTCCCTATTAGGTAGTTCTAGTGCATTTTCTTCCACAGGAGAGTCATCTGGTGTTTTATTTTGGATGCCTACTGGAACCATCGTGTCCTGTTTTTGTAAATGTTTTGATATTGTCTGCTGTTTTCAGGACATTCAGTAGTTATTTTTCTCATTTATTGATTGTAGATATGTTTGTTTCATCCCTTTAAAAAAAAAAAACTAGACTATGTCTGAGCAGGCGGACTGTGTGTTGTTTGTTGTTTGCTCATCTTGGCACTCAATACTTTTTGCCTCCTTCTCCAACTGGCAGGGTCAGTCACTCAGATATGGTATGTCAGGGCAGGTCTAGCTGAAGAGGAGTTACTGGGATTTGTTGTTTGTGGCACTTACTACAGCCACCAGAGCAGGTTAGTAATCAGTGCAGGGTTCCAGTAGTCCATGCCTGTGCTGCTTCGTGGTGTGATGTCAAGTGCATGGTGCAGGTAGGCAGGATGCAGCAGGGAGATTTGTTATGTGTGGAGCTAAGATGGATATGGGAGAGAAGAGAGAGGAACAGGAGCCAAAAACATACAAACAAACAAAAAAGAATGCTAGGGCAGCTTGCCGTTGGAGTGGAGAGATGAGAGACTATGAAATGGAGAAAAACAGAAAGGGGAAGAGGAAGAAAAGAAAAGGATGAATAAATAAAAATTGTAAAGGTTAAAGAACCTCAAAGTTCCCAGGGATCCCACTGGTGCAGCTACGAGGTCCAGGGAAGTCACTCTCAGGTGCTGCAGTACAGCCTGGCGAGAAGGTGTGGAGGTATACAACGCCTGGTATTCAGGGATCAGAAAGAGAAGGAAGATATAGAGAGACAAGAAACTGAGCAATGAAGAAAGACAAAAAGGGAAAAAGAGGGAACAGAAAACAAAGCAAATTAAAAAAAAAGGAACAAGAAAGGCCCCCCAAAGAAACAGGAAAAAAAAAAACCAACAAAAAAAGAAATGTCCTCAGGGATCCCTCTGCATGCCTGTGGAAGCCGAAGGGGAATCTCCCTGCCACACAGCTCTGCCTGGGCAGAAAGGGCTCCCAACTCAAGAAAAGGAAAAGAAAACAAACAAACAATTCAAAACAAACAAAGAAAGATAAGCCCCGGGATCCCATCAGAGCGGCAGCTCAGACCGGGAAGCAGCTCCACACTCGAATGGAGCTCCGCAGCCCCTCAGGAAGAAGCAGAGGTGGTGCACTGAGCCAGGCACTTGAGCAAAAGGAGGGGGAGGTGGCGAGAGGCAAGAAAGAAATCAGATGAAGCAGAGAAAAAAAAAGGCAACACCAGCAGCCAACAAATGGCACTCAGAGAGCCAGCCAGTGTGGGCTGGTGTTTCTGGACAAGAGACTGTGTCTGCGGGAAGCAGAGTGGGCCAAGTGTGGGTGAAGAAGGGAGAGAGTGGGACAGCGTATATCACAAATTACCAGTGCTCTGCAGCCCCTCAGGAAGAAGCAAAGATGGCGCATGGAGCCAGGCACTCGAGCGAAAGGAGGGGGAGGTGGCGAGAGGCAAGTAAGAAATCAAAAGAAGCAGGGGGAAAAAAAAAAAAGCAACACCACAGCCAACAAATGGCACCCAGAGAGCTGCCTGCTCGGGTGTGTGGAATCCAAGCAGCCGGCACTTCCTGGTCAAGAGACCATGGCCGTGGAAAGCAGAGGAGGCCGAGCTGGGCCAAAGAGGGGTGGGGGGTGGGAAAGCGCACACTGCAAATTACCGGTTGTTTTGTCTCCTGCTGGATGCTCCATGAGGGTGCTTTCTCGTACCCCCTGTTTGCTGATCTCCAACAGGAGTCCAAAATGGTGGATCCGCACTGCGTTAGCTGGTAGGGGACCTCTGCATGGATCTCTCCTCGCTGTCCGTTCTCTGTCAGTTTTCTCACTCCATTTGGTGCTTGGCTGAGTTCTTTATCTCTTCATTTGATGTTTTAGGGTTTCAGGATTGTTGTATTCTCTGTTTGGCTTAGTTTTTCGGATCTTTGCTGTGGAGGGACGGTGTGGTGCTTCTGCCTAGAGCGCCATTTTTCCGGAACGCTCCTGGTTTTTTTTTTTTTTCCGTGTGTGAATTCGAATTTTGTTCTATATTTTTCTCTCCCTCTGTCAAGGAACCTCTATTGTGAGCCCTATCAGAGTGGTCAGTAGTGGTAGCCAGGCACCATCGTGTTCTTCTGGGCTCAGGCTGGTGGAGGCTGTCTGTGGTTTATGTGGTTCCTTAGTCCTTCGGACTAATATTTTCCTTGGGTCTTTGGTTTTCTTCGTTCTTCTTTGCTCCATACAGAATGAGACAAATAGATGTATTTTAGATGGCCACTGGAAAGCTTTTAAGACCCAAGATGCTAATCATCAAAGTAGGATGTAGAAAATTTTCTTTATGAACTGTATTATGCCAATTGACTGATATGTCCCCTGAGACCATGGACCCCAGCCCTCAGCCCCAGTAATTTGGTCCCTCAAGGTGTTTGGATATGTCTGGGATCTATGACTTGGCCTTGGTCGAGTTGTGCTAATATTTCCTATATTGTGTGTTGTCTTTGCCTTCACCAAAGTTGTCCAGTATTTAGTTAGTGATTCCCCCTCCCCACTTCCTCTCCCTCATAACCATCAAAGATTTTTTTTTTTTCTCTGCATGTAAACCTTTTCTTGGGTTTTTACAATACTGGTCTCAAGCAATATTTGTCCTTTTGTGATTGACTTATTTCACTCAGCATAATGCCCTCCAGATTCATCCACGTTACGAGATATTTCACAGATTCATCATTGTTCTTTATCATTGTGTAGTATTCCATTGTGTGTATGTACCATAATTTGTTTATCCACTCATCTGTTGATGGGCACTTAGGTTGTTTCCATCTTTCTGCTATTGTGACTAATGCTGCCAGAACATGAATGTGTCCATAAGGTTTCAATGGTTGATTTTTAGAAAGTAGATGACCAGGCCTTTCTTCTGAGGTACCTTTGGGTGGGTTTGAATCTCCAACCTTTTGGTTTGCAGCCAAGCACATTAACCGTTTGTACCATGAGGGGACCCCAGCACTTTATTAAGGGCTCCATATATCTAATCTAATTTAATACTTACCTAGGCTCAGAGAGTGGTATATGTGAGGTCACACAGCTGTTAAGTGCTAGAACCAGGATTTGAACAGGGCTCTTTCTAAAGCCTGTGCTCTTTCCATTCACCAAAGGGACACACAGACGTACAAGAGCCAGGGATCAGACAACAATGATCCAGTCATGGCTCCACATGCACAACAGTTTGGGGCAAAATGAGCTCCTGAAAACCAAGGGGTGCATAACTCGGGTAGGTTGGTCAAGTCTAGGTGGACTTCTAGGAGGAGGTGAGAGAGAAGGTAGGTGAGGAAGGAGGAGAGTTTGCTACAGTGGGTGGTTTGGTTTTGACTAGAAACTATGTCCAGTTTTTTATATAAAAAAAAAACTTGCATTGGATTGCTATAAATAAATGATGAGCTTCTGTTTCTAAGTTGGCTTTTATTTCCATGCGTTAGCAACTAATTACCTGCGCACTCGGCAGGCAGACCCTCTCTGGGTCTTCAGAGCTATTTGCCGTGGTGGCTCCTGCTCTCTTGGCATGCCTGCTTAAAGAGCCCTGGGCCTCCCTGGCCTCCCTCTTTGAAGGGGGGCCTTGCTCACTGCTAGCCTGCCCCTTTCCCCATTATTGAGCACAGAGCACCCTGACTCTCTTGTTTCAAATACAACTTTCATGGAAGAGGAAAGCCAGGCTGGCCTGCATTTAGAACCCCATTCAGACCCTGTGATCCCTGGAAGCCCCTGGGTTAAAATGTACCTTATGTAGGGTTTTTGCCAATAGCACTGCCCAGGTGCCAACTGCTGCCTACAGTTGAGGGAGGGGATGTGAAGTTCTTCTGGGAGAGAGGACAAGCCATAGGTAGGCTAGAATACCTTGTCCAGGTATCTTCATCATACAAGCTGCAAGCTCATCATAGAATGCCTTTCTTTACCTCTCAGTTACGGAGGGCTGCTTATAGACAAAACTCCTCCCAAGTATTATTATTTGTACCTAAAGGTAATTAAATACTGTTTCTTTATGTCATAATATACATTTCACAGTGCTTCCCAAGTCAGACTAACAGGTTTCACAACAGTAGAATTATGACATTCTATGGCATCTATGGAACTTTTACTATGTGTTAAGTACTTTACATGAATTGTCTTGTCTAATCTTCACAGACGCCCTGAGAGTTTTGTACTATTTGCATCTCCATATTCCAATGAGGCAAACAAAGCATAGAAAGGGTCAATGTCACTACCCGCTAGGTACTGACAGAGCCAGGGCCCAACCCTGGCAGCTCTAGCCCCAGACTCTGCTCTGTTAGAGATGGGAAGGAACATTACAGCTCTTATATCCAGTCTCCTTGTTGTCACATCAAAAAATAGACATGCCACCAAAGAAGACATTGAAATGGCCAACAGACACATAAGGAAATGCTCGCGATCACTAGCCATTCGAGAAATGCAAATTAAAACCACAATGAGATACCATCTCACCCCGGCATTACTGGCACAAATCAAAAACACTGGCAATAACAAATGTTGGAGGGGCTGTGGGGAGAGCAGAACTCTTATGCACTGCTGGTGGGAATGCAAAATGATACAATCATTTTGGAAAATGATATGGCGCTTCCTCAGAAAGCTAGCAACAGACATAGCATTCGATCCAGCAATCCCACTCCTAGGAGTATATCCTAGAGAAATAAGAGTCGTCACTCGAATAGACATATGCACACCTATGTTCATGGCAGCATTGTTCCCAATAGCAAAATGATGGAAACAACCTAAATGCCCATCAACAGACGAATGGATAAACAAACTATGGTACATACACACAATGGAGTACTATGCAACGAGAAAGAACAACAATGAATCTGTGAAGCATCTCATAACATGGATGAAACTGGAGGACATGCTGAGTGAAATAAGTCAATCACAAAAGGACAAATATTGTATGAGACCTCTATTGTAAAAACCCATGAAAAAGTTCACACACAAAAACTAACAATCTTTGTTGGTTACCAGGGATGGGAGGGGTGGGGGGGAAACACTAAATAGGCAATAGATAAGTGGTATCTTGGGTGAAGGGTGAGACAGTACACAATACAGGGGAAACTAGCACAACCTGTACAAGGAAAGGTCATGGAAGCCCCATAGACACATCCAAACTCCCTGAGGGACTGAATTGCTGGGTGGAGGGCTCTGGGGACCATGGTCTCAGGGAACATCTAGCTCAATTGGCATGACACAGCTTATAAAGACAATGCTCTACGTTCTACCTTGGTGAGTAGTGTCTGGGGTCTTAAAAGCTTGTGAGCAGCCATCTAAGATACTCCACTGTTCTCATCCCTTCGGGAGCAAGGGAGAATGAAGAGAACAGGATACAAGGAAAAGATTTGTCTGAAGTACTAATTGTCCACAGCTACCAAGGCCTCCACCGGACTGAGTCCAGTACAGCTAGATGGTGCCCGGCTACCACCATTGACCACTCTGACCAGGATCACAACAGAGGATTCTGGACAGAGCTGGAGAAAGATGTAGAGCATAATTCTAACTCACACACACAAAAAAAGACCAGATTTACTGGCCTAAAGGAGACTGGAGAAACCTCAACCGTATGGCCCCCAGACACCCTTTTAGCTCAGTGGTGAAGTTACCTCTGAGGTTCACTGTTCAGCCTGGGAGTGGACAGCCCCGTAAAACCAAATGAGACTAACGAGGTACAGGAGTCCAGTGACAAGGGCCAGAAGGCAGAAGAGGACAAGGAAGCTGGTGATAGGGAACCCAAGGTTGAGTAAGGATATTGTTGATGTGTTGTGAGATTGTTAACCATTGTCCTAGGGCAACATTTGTAGTAACTGTTAAATGAGAAACTATTTTGTTCTGTAAGCCTTCATCTTAAGTGAGAATAGCAGCACAATTGGAAGAGCGTAGTCAATGTCACTGAACTGTGTATGTAGAAATTTTTGAAATGGTGTATCTTTGGCTATGTGTATTTTCACCAAAAAAAAAAAAAAAAGGTTGAGAATTTAGAGGGTTAATATGTTGTGGGGTTGATAACCAATGTCATAAAACAACATGTGTACTACTGTTTCATGAGAAACTATTTGTTCTGTAAGCCTTCACCTTAAGTACAATAAAATATTAAAAAGAAAAATAGACATGCATGAAGGACAGAGTCATGTCATAAAGTCAGCTAGTGACAGAGCCAGGACTCAGACCTAGACCTCCCTGCTCCTGGTGCCACTTTCTTTCCATTCTGCTGAAGCAGACAGATGAACCTGAATCTGTATCCTGCTTCCATTATTTCTTGGCCGAGCATCCTTAGACAAATTACTAGATTCAGTTTCCTCATCTGTGAAATGGGGATAGTAACACATGCCTTGCAGAGTTGCAGCAAAGATGAGAAGACAGTAGAATTCAAAGCACCCAAAATAGTGCTTTCGACACTCTGTGAATATACTCTGCTCTCTTCCTGTCTCCAAAGCAAAGTTTGGGAGATAGGAAAGAATCAGATCTATTGACTCTCCCAGAATACCTCTTTATGAAAATATTTTCAATTTGTATACCTGGCGAAGTTTTCATATCCATTATAAATAAAATGTTTTTATAATCAATGATTCTAAACCTTGGGCAATTTTCTCCCTCAGGGAACATTTGTGATGTCTGGAGACATTTTTGCTTGTCACAAAGGGGGGTGGGTGCTACGGCTTTCTAATGAGTAGAGGCCAGGAAAGCCGCTAAACATACTGCAATACCGAGGACAACCCCCACAACAAAGAATTATTCAGGCCCAAATGTCCATAGTGCCGCTGTTAAGAAACCTTGTTATAAATCAACAAGAAAAAGATTAACAATTCAATAGGAAAATGGGCAAAGGATATGGAGAAGTAAGATAAAGGAGTAGAAGCAGAAATGATCAGTAAGCATGAAAATGGTCTTTGCCTCACTGGTCATGAGGGGAATGCAAATTAAAACAAGAATACGACACCACTCTCCACTGTCAGATAGATAGGAATCAAAAAGTCTGGGAGTACTAAGTGCTGGTCGGGTTATAGAGCAATGGAAACTCCTACACCGATGGAAGGTACGACCACTTTGGAAAGCAATTTGGCAGTATCTGGTTAAATTGAAGCAGGGCTTCAAGCCGGTTCATTCCAGTTCAAACCCCTGCTGAGAATTTGCATTTCCACCCCCAGATATACTGAATTAGAATCTATATTTTAATAAGATCTCTCAGGTGATTCTTATGTATAATAAAATTTGAGAACCACTGCTCTGCTAGTGGTTCTCAGGACTGGTCCCTAACCAGCAGCATTAGCATCTCCCGGGAACTTGTTTGAAATGCACATTGAAGATATGAAGATATGCATAACCAAACCCAGCAATTGCACCCTGGGGAAATTCTCCTTCTGGTGCAGAAAGAGTCGTGTGCAAGAAAGTTAGTGGTAGCACTCTAGTCGTGAGAGTTTAGAAACAACCTGACAACCCACCACAAGGGGAATGGAGGATTAAATCAATGAATAGCATGTATTAACAAGGTTAGATATAAAAGCTTGATTTTGAGGAAAGAAAAAGTTGCAGTGGATTCTGAAGACAGTATTTACATTCATACATAAATTTAAAACAGGCAAACAAAACTGCTGACAAGGTTGATGTTTGCGGTCGGCATACACGTGTACTGGAAGCATAAAATCTACCATGGGAATGACATCGGTTTCCGAATGGTGGTTATCTTTGGGGAAGAGGGGTGGGCAGGGAATAACTTCTAGGAGAGGTACATGGAGGGCTTCCATGGTATTTATGTTTCATTTCCTAATACCCATGGGTGGCAAGTATTTTATTATCCTCTATAGTTTTGTATGCCTGAGATAGTTTATCATATAAATAAAATGAAATGCCACAGAAAATGATAGGTCTTCCAAATGGTCTAGTGGTCCCTTTTTATCTGGTTTGGAGCAGGGTACATGAGAGAGGGGTTCTGGGGAAAGAATGTGCTGTCCATCTTGCTCTGGATCCCTTCTGTGAGTGTGGCGTATCCATACAAATGTGTGATGTGAAGCCTTATTTCAGCTTCATGATGAGTTTTATGGCTCCTCTGAAGACTAGCATCTGTGTGTTTTTGGAAGATCTCAGTTTCCGACTCCGAGAGCAAATCTATCTGTCTGGAAGAGTGAAGATTCAGGATTCTAGGTCACTCCACAGTCACCTTCAAGGCCTGATAAGCAGATACCTGTGATGGACTCTGAGGACAGAGGTAACAGGTGGAGCAGACCCATCATGGGGCACAGGCAGTGCAGGTATGAGAAGATGGGAGGAAGGCAGAGAATAGGAGTATCCTGGGAGATGGCTGGCTGTTGGCTTTGAGCTAGGCGCACTTAGGCACAGGGGAAAGAAGAATGCCCATCACTCACATGTGGCTGTCCATGAGAATGGTCTCCTGTTCAGTCTGGGAGTGCTCATTGGTATTGACTCAGTCTTGATTCAGGTGAGCAGCTGGACCTGGTGCAATAAGATTTGATCTCCAGGGAAACTCAGTGCACTGAGTCCTGTCATCACTAGGTTCTGGAGGCAAGAGCTCAGCACCCTCAGCACGCTCCTGTTCACAGTAGGGGTTAGGGAGGTTAAGGGCACTAGGCTCACTGGTTCCTTCATTACCTGTCATACTTAGTGCAGCCCGTGTGTGAGGTATGTGGCCAAAGTCTTTAAAACATATCGAGATCTGCCATAACACTGCTTGGCACAACCACACATGCTTCCCAGGTGGTGGCTGTGGACATCACTGCTAATTTGCTGTGGCCTTGGCAGCAGTCCCGGAAAGTGTAGGCAGGACCCATAAAGACCTCTACCCTCGGGTGGATGTCTTTTTGTTCAGAAAGCCAGTGGTGTGACAGGTCTGTCAGCTTCTTCTTGTGAGATCTCTCTGGGGCCTTCTGGGCTCTGAGCCAGTAGGGATGAGTGGTTCAATACAAGCTCCTGGGTGAGGAAGCCACCTTCAGTGGGGTGGCAAGTGGCCTCCGGTTGAATCCCTGCTAACATATGTGGCTAACAAGCCCACCCATCTCTTGGCACCCGGTGTAAACTAAACATATCACTCAGAGTGGTTGATTGGCTAGGATAGACTCTGACCACTGGCTTTTCTAGCTTCAGGAGTACAGTCTCCGTCCTCTGCCAGAGAAGAGATAAGAAATCCCTTTTATATACTGTCTTCTGTAACCTGGAACTCAATGAACAGCCCCATCTGAGCAAAATCCTGGGAGATCTTAGAGATTATTGGTAAACCGCTTGGTGAATGGTCATAGAGGTGGTAGGTTTTGTTTTTTATTTTTCATGTCCACCCAGCACACATCTGAATGCATGAAATGAATTTATTTGAAGGCATTTGAATGAAACAGACAACATCCTCTTGTCTTCCCAGATGCTCAAGTTTTGTCTTGCCAAAGAAATTATGCACTTCCAAGGACCAGGACCATCTCAGGACACATAGGAGATTCTTAGAAACATTTATCAAATTGGCATAAAGAGGAACCTCTGCAGCCTTGACAGCATTTCACATATGTATGATAAATGAATGAATCACCCTCAGGTAACAGATGTTTATGGGCACTTTCCTCCAACAGGAGTTAGGAGAGGAGCTATAAACTGGTTAAAGGCCTGATCACCGTCTTCAGGGAGCTTTCATTCATTCAAAAAATATTTACTGAGTACCTACTATGTGCTGAGTCTGGATCTAGGTGCCAGGGATTCATCAATGAATTCAACAAAGTCCCTGTATGACACTCTTATTTCAATGGAAGGTAAGATTTGATCAGACAATACACAAGCGAACAAAATGAATCAGCAACAACAACAAAAGGCAGATTTTCGATTGTGGTAACTTCTGTGCACAATATGAAATAGGATGGTATATAGAGAATGAATGGGGCCTAGATACAGTCCCTCACCTCACAGAGCTTATACTCCAGTTGGGAATGTCATAAGGGGAAGATGCTCCAGATGGGGAATTAACCCAGTGAAAGGGATGGTAGTAACAGGCCAAGGTGTTATATACTGTTTCCTAAATTTGTGAACTCAGGCTTAATCTGGAACAGTGTACTACCCACAAGAGAACAATCAGGGTAGACGAGATTGGAAGACTGAAAAAAATTGGCCCCCTTGTTCTAAAGCTGCTCCCATCAAGAAGTGAGTTTTCTTTCCCTACCCCTTGACTGGCCTTGTGACTTGCTTTGACCAACAGAGTGTGGTGGAGGAGACAGTGTACAAGTTCCAGAGCCTAGGCCTCAAGAGGCCTTGAAGCTTTTGTTTTTGCGCCCCTGAAACCCTGAGACTTGCCATGCTTTGAATAAGTGCATCTGGTCTCTTTGAGGTTAAGAAGCTGTGAGGAGAGACAGCCCCAGCCATCCCAGCTGAAGCCCCACACATGGGTGAAGTTATCCAGAATGCCCCAACACTGCATGTAGTCACATGAGTGAACTCAGGTGAGACCAGCAGAAGACCCACCTAACCAACCCACAGAATCATGAGAAACAATAAGCTTTGAAATGGTTTTGCCGCAATTGGTAACTGACGCAGAAGGTAACACTCCAAGACAGACATGCAGGAACAGCATAGTTCTCTGGGACCAGTCAGTTCACAGAAAGTGTTCAGCAGAGGTTTGGGTAAGAGATAGGTTTCATCCCAGTGCTGGGATCTAGAACAGTGACACAGTTATCAAGGACAAGCAGGCTCTTAGGAAGCTCCACCCTGCCCCCTCCCTATATATCCTGGTGGTCCGAGAATAGTCTGAGAATGGTGGACACGTCAAGCCTCACAGGTCCTCACAGAGCCTCCCAGCTCAGGCCTGGAAGAGTGGGCACAGGCTTGAAGACTCCTCTCCCTGAATCCTGATAGTCTCAGAAGTAGGTAGGACAGAGTCAAAGGAAATAACCTTCAATGTTGTTGGTAGGTGCCATCCAGTCACTTCTGACTCATAGCAACTCCATGCACAACAAAACGAAAACATTGTCCAGTCCTGTGTCATCCTCACAATCGTTTTGCTTGAGCCCATTGTTGCAGGCACTGTGTCAATCCATCTCCTTGAGGGTCTTACCATTTTTTGCTGGCCCTCTACTTTACCAAGCACGATGTCCTTCTCCAGGGACTGATCCCTCCTAATAACATGTCCAAAATATGTGAAACAAAGTCTCGTCATCCTTGCTTCTAGTGAGCATTCTGGCTGTACTTCTTCCAAGACAGATTTGTTTGTTCTTCTGGCAGTTCACGGTACATTCAGTATTCTTCGCCAACACCATAATTCAAAGGCATCAATTTTTCTTTAGTCTTCCTTATTCATCATCCAGCTTTTGCATGCACATGAGGCAATTGGTTCAGGAGCACCTTAGTCCTTAACGTGACATCTTTGCTTTGTAACACTTAAAGAAGTCTCTTGCAGGAGATTTGCCCAATGTAATGAATCTTTTGATTTCTTGACTGCTGCTCCCATGGGTGTTGATTGTGGATTCAAATAAAATGAAATCCTTGACAACTTCAATATTTTCTCCGTTTATCATGATGTTGCTTATTGCTCTAGTTGTGAGGATTTTTATTTTCTTTATGTTGAGGCTTAATCCATACTGAAGGCTGTAGTTTTTGATCTTCATCAGTAAATGCTTCAAGTCCTCTTCACTTTCAGCAAGCAAGGTTGTGTCATCTGCATATTGCAGGTTGTTAATGAGTCTTCCTTCAATCCTGATGCCCCATTCTTCTTCATATAGTCCAGCTTCTTGGATTATTTGCTGAGCATATAGATTGAATAAGCATGGTGAAAGGCTACAACACTGACTCACACGTTTTCTGACCTAATTTTAAACCACACAGTATCCCATTGTTCTGTTCGAAAGACTGCCCGTTGATCTATGTACAGGTTCCTCATGAGCCAAATTAAGTGTTCTGGAATTCCCATTCCTCACAATGTTATCCATAATTTGTTATGATCTCCACAGTCAAATGCCTTTGCATAGTCAATAAAACACAGGTAAACATCTTTCTGGTATTCTCTGCTTTCAGCCAGGATCAGTCTGACATCAGTAATGATATCCCTTGTTCCTCCTCCTCTTCTAAATCCAGCTTAGATTTCTGGTAGTTCCCTGTCCATGTACTGCTGCAACCGCTTTTGAATGATCTTCAGCAAAATTTTACTTGCGTGTGATATTGATGGTATTGTTCGATAATTTCCACATTCTTTGGATCACCTTCTTTGGGATGGGCACATATATGGATCTCTTCCAGTCGCTTGGCCAGGTAACTGTCTTCCAAATTTCTTGACATAGACGAGTGAGCACCTCCAGCGCTCCGTTTGTTGAAACATCTCAGTTGGTATTCGGTCAATTCCTAGAGTCTTGTTTTTCACCAATGCCTTCAGTGCAGCTTGGACTTCTTCCTCCAGTACCACCGGTTCTTGATGGGGTACACTGACTCTTTGTATTCCTTCCATCTTTTTTTGATGCTTCCTGTGTCATTTAATATTTTCCCTGTAGAATCCTTTAATATTGCAACTCGAGGCTTGAATTTTTTCTTTAGGTCTTTTAGCTTGAAAAATTCTGGGCATGTTCTTCTCTTTTGGTTTTCTAGCTGCAGGTCTTTGCACCTTTCATTATAATACCTTACTTTGTCTTCTTGAGCCACCCTTTGAAATCTTCTGTTCAGCTCTTTCACTTCATCATTTCTTCCTTTTGTTTTAGTTACTGTACATTCAAGAGAAAGTTTCAGAGTCTCTTCTGACATCCATTCTGGTCTTTTCTTTCTTTCCTGTCTTTTTAATGACCCTTTGGTTTCTTCATGTATGATGTCCTTGATGTCATCCCACAACTCATCTGGTCTTCAGTCATTAGTGTTCAGTGCATCAAATCTATACTTTAGACGATCTCCAAATTCAGGTGGGATATACTCAAGGTCGTACTTTGGCTCTCATAAACTTGTTCTAATTTTCCTCAGCTTCAAATTTAACTTGCATAGGATCAGTTGATGGTCTGTTCCGCAGTCAGTCCTGGTCTTGTTCTGACTGAAGATATTAAGCTTTTCCATCATCTCTTTCCACAGATGTATTTGATTTGATTCCTGTGTATCCCAGCTGGCGAGGTCCACAGTATAGCCTCCATTTATGTTGTTGTAAAAAGGCATTTGCAATGAAAAAGTCATTGGTCTTGCAAAATTCTACCATGCGATCTCTGACTTCGTTTCTATCATCAAGGCCATATTTTCCAACTACCAATCCTTCTTCTTTGTTTCCGACTTTCACATTCCAATTGCCAGTAATTATCAATGCGTCTTGATTGCATGTTTGTTCAATTTCAGACTGCAGAAGTTGGTAAAATCTTCAATTTCTTCATCTTTGATCTTAATGAATGGTGCTTAAATCTGAATAATAGTCATTTAAACTGGTCTTCCCTGTAGGCGTGTGGATATTATCCTATCACTGACAGCGTTGTACTTCAGGATAGATCTTGAAATGTTCTTTTTGATGATGAATGCAATGTCATTCCTCTTTAATTTGCCATACCCAGTATAGTAGACTATATGAGTGTCTGATTCAAAACAGACAATATCAGTCTATTTCAGCTCACTAATGCCTAGGATATAGATCTTATGCATTTCATTTTTGACAAACTCCAATCCTCCTAGATGCATACTTCGTACATTCCACATTCCAATTATTAATGGATGTTTGCAGCACTTTCTTCTCATTTTGAGTCATGCACCATCAAGCAAATGAAGGTCCCGAAAGCCTACTCCATCCACATCATTAAGGTCGACTCTGCTTTGAGGAGGCAGTTCTTTCTCAGTCGTATTTTGGGTGCCTTCCAACCTGAGGGGCTCATCTTCCAGCACTGTATCAAACAGTGTTCCACTACTATTCATAAGATTCCCACTGGCCAATTTCTTCAGAAGTAGACTGCCAGGTCCTTCTTTGTAGTTTGTCTTAGTCTGGAAGCTCCACTGAAACCTGTCCACCAAGGGAGATCCTGCTGGCATTTGAAACACTAGTGGCGAAGCTTCCAGCATCACAGCAACATGCAAGCCACCACAGTGTGACAAACTGACAGACACATGGTGGTCTTCAGTAGGGCTGAGGAAAGTCAGGGCTCTTGGGGGATAAGTACCACATTTATAAAAAGGCAAATACAAAGACACAAGAGTCAAGCACTGAAAGGGTGGGTCAAATGCTAAGAGCTTTAGGAGTTTGGAGAAGGGAGGAGACAAACATTTGCAGGAGAAAAATAGAAAAACTTCCTGAGGGGGTGAAGACGAATGAATGAAGAATTGGACTGTAACAGACAATGGAGAGGAGTGAGGGGGCATTCAGGAAGGAGAATATGGTGGAATAAAAAGAGAAGGGGCAGAATCCATCTTGTCAGGGGAAGGTGAGCAGACCCATTTGCCTGACGGAGGGTTCGTGTAGCTATGATCAGGATATTAATCCTGTTAATGCTACGTTAAGCAACTTTGATTTTAGCTTGTGACACATGAAGGCCATTCAGGGTTTTTGAGCAACAAAATGATATGTGCTTTAAAGATAAAGATTTGAATAAATGAATGAATGGATGGATGGATACATAGGTGAAAGTGTATATGATAGATGAATGGATGAATATATATCAGTTAGGATAGATAGATGGCTGGATGCACAGATGGATGTATGCATGGATAGATGGATGAATGGAGGAATATATGACAATAAAGACAGGCAAATATGCACTTTTTAGGTAAAGATATTAATGAGTGAATGAATGACTAAATGTATGCATGCATGAATAAATAGAGGCGTGAATGGATAGATGAATGGATGAATGAATATATGGCAAGAAGGACAGGAAGTAGGAAGAGCCTGAGGAAGTCAATTAAGTCTTTTGGTGAGCAACTTTGACAATTACATCCATCATTGCTGCTGCCCTCCACTGCCTCACTCCCAGTGGGCCCATCCCATCATCCTGGTACTGCAGGCTTACCTGGCTGTTGGGGAAATGGTTCAGGAGTGTGTTTCATGAAGGTGACAAAAGCTCATCAATCACAGCCAAGCTCCAGTTCGTCTACTTCTCCCAGTTGAACACAGAGGTACTGGACCTGTAAGTTCCTGGGAGCAGATCACAGCAACATGGGATGAAGGCTGTAAGACTGGGGTGGCAGACATGCTACGCTTTTCACACGTCCTACCTTTGGCAAAGGGGGCTCCCCAACCACCTTGCCTTATTGTCACAGCATTAAGAACAGTGTCAGGCACATAGTAGGTGCTTACTGAAAGTTTTGTGAGTTTAAATGAAATTTCCTGAAGTTCCTTGGATGGGAAAAACAAGCAGGCTGTTATAACTGACTCTATCCACCACCTCATCCTCATGAAAGCGCTCATTAGCGAGAAAGACTGAGTTTAACAGTCCATAACCTGACCTTCACGGGAAGACATAAATCAGACCTCATCAACTTTCAGGGAAATAAATTCTGTGAAATGAGCCTGCTATCCACCTTTTGTGATATAAATCAAGCTTCCATTGTCTATTTTATGCCTCTAGGCTGAGGTCTATATTCCTTAGCAAAATGTGCACAATCCCCCACAATATGACTTCAAGTTTTTAAACTATCCATATGGTCATTCATTTACTGATTGCTAAATATGTGCAAAGAATATACCAGGCACTGGACCCCTAAGATGAATGAATTACATCCCCTCCTCTTAAGGGGAATATTATCTAGTTGGGGAGACAGACACTTACACATTTACTATACATTTTAGGTATATCTGTACCTCTTACTCCACTACTCATCTGTCAGTTTGTGGTACTATGGTTGCTTGAAAATTGCTATAATGTTGGAAGCTATGTCACTGATATTTTAGATATCAGCAAGGTCACCCATTGTAGACAAGTTTCAGCAGAGCTTCTAGACTAAGACAGACTAGAAGGAAAGGCCTGGTGATCTACTTCAGAAAATCAGCCACTAAAACTTTAAGGACCACAACAGAACATTGTCAGACTTGTTTGCTTTGGACACATCGTTAGGAGGAATCAGTCACTAGAGGATGACATGTTTGGTGAAATGTAGAGGTCCAGTGAAGGAGACCCTCGGTGCAATGGATTGGCCCAATAGCTGCAACAATGGACTCAATCATGCTGGTGATTATGAGGATGAGGCGGAACTGGGCAACGTTTCATTCTGTTGTATATAAGGTTGCCGTGAGTCGGAGTCGACTTAACAGCAGCCAACAATAACAACAACATGTCTATAACTACACATTACAGAATAACAGCTGAATGGTAGACATATCCACATGACCCCAGGGAGCACAGAGAAGGAAGGGGTGGAATTAAATCTGCTTGCAGGAGTCAGAGGGCATCATTTCATATTTAAGGTGATTCTAGAAGGTTAAGTGGAAGTTTCCCAGGCCAACAAGGACACTTCATGTGGAGAAAACAGTTTTAGTTAAGATTCTTGGCTACAAGTTATGGAAGTTGAAATGAAATAGGGAAATTAATATTAGACCTGCCCTGTCAATTTAGAGGTTGGTTGCACAAATCCAATGAAAGGAGATACAAAAATTGCTTTGTAAGCTACAGAGTGCTAGGCAAATATAAGGACTTATTATAGAAGGTACTCAGTGTCTGAATGATGATTGACTGGTCAGTTTGGCACAACCTAGTGGGAACAGACTGGCCCAAACACCTCCCTGAACCAAGGCATGCCGATAGAAAGCCTACCAAAGTGAGTCTTATAATATGGGTTTTCTTTGACTGTAAAAGGACCAGCGAAACAATGGGTAAGGGGGAGGTGAGACAGACTTGTAACCAAAGGGTGGTGGTCACTGCCATTTGAAGAGTCAGCAAAAATGAAACCGAAATGGCTTGGTAGTGAGCTAACGAAAGGAAGGACAACCAGGTACCATTTGCAATTTTTTAGGAATGAGAACATTGTGAAAATCAAAGCATTAATCAACAATATTCTAAGTATCTACTATTCATAAAGGTCTGTAGAAAGGCCTGGCAATCTGCTTCTATAAAGATTACAGCCAAGAAAACCCTATGGAGCAGTTCTACTCTGTAGCACAGTGGGTCGCCATGAGTTGAAATTGACTCAACAGCAGTGGGCTTGGTTTTGGTTTGGTGCTAAGGAGAATGTGGGAGACAGAGATGAAAAAATACAAGGACCCTCCCCTCAAAAAACTTCAATATTTGTAACAAATTCTTGCATTATTGCTGATAAGCGCTTGATTTCTATCTCCAAACTCCTCCACTTGTTTCCATCTCAGTAAATGGTGCCTCCATTCACCAAATTTCTCAGGCCTCAACCTGAAATTCAATGCCACTCTTTCCTTCACCCTCTCCTCCCACACCAAGTCCATCAACAGGTCCTGTGGGCTCTTCCTCCAGAGGAGAAGCCATGCCTACCACTCCTCACTCCTCCACAGCTACCACCCTGGCCCAAGCCACCATCTCCTCTGCCCTCAAATGCTGTGTCTACTGTCACATTCCTACAACTCAGCATCTAGATTAACCTTCTAAAAAATACAAATCAGATCACCTGCTCCTCTCATAACCCTCCTAGAGCTTCCCTTCATATTTAGACCAAAACCCAAATTCTTTGGAGTGGCCCACTGTCTTTGTTTCTTAGAGCTGCTTAACAGAAATAGCACAGGTACGGGGCTTTAACCAACAGAAATTTATCTTCTTAGAGTTTAGGAGGCTAGAAGTCCAAATTAAGTCTAGGAGAAGGCTCCCTCTCTATCTACTCTGGGTGAAAATTCTTGTCTCAGCTTCTATGGTTCCTTGGCTGTCTCACATGGCATCAGTCTTTCCCTCAATTGTGTTTGCTTTGTCTCTGTGTCTAATCTGCTCTCTTTATATCTTACAAATGATTAGGTTTAAGAAATAGCCTACACTTATAAGGCCTCATTAACATAAAAAAGGAAACCTGATTCCCAAATGGAATTACATCCACAAGTGTATTGTTGTTGTGTGCTATGGAGTTGATTCCAACTCAGTGATCCTCTGTGACAAAGCAGAACTGCCCCTAGGGTTTCCTAGGCTGTAATTGCCAGGTCTTTTCTCCCATGGGGCCGCTGGGTGGATTCGAACCACCAACCTTTTGGTTAGCAGCCCAGTGCTTAACTATTGTGCCACCACGCTTCCTATCAACCAGTATGTTGTTGATGTGTTCCGTTAAGGGGTTAGAATTTCAACACATATTTTGGAGGGACACAATTCAATCCGTAACACCCACCAAGGCTATCAAGCTCTGCTCATTTTCTGACAACTACTCTTGCCCTCATTCACTGCACTCTAGTCAAACTTGCCTTCTTTTCTGCTAAACTTGATCCTACCCCGGGGCTTTTGCCCTTGCTGTTCCCTCTGCTAGAAACCCTCTCCTAGACCATCAGAAGCTTACTCCCTCACCACATCCAGATCTCTGCTCAGAGAGGCCCTCTCTGATGGCCCTCACTGAAATAGCCACCTGCCTCCAGCCCCACTACTCTCTATATCCTTATGCAACTTTTTCTTCATAGTAATAACTACTGTTGTTGGTGGTGTTAGGTGCTGTCAAGTCAGTTCCGACTCACAGTGACCCTGTGTTCAACAGAACGAAACACTGCCTGGTCCTGTACCATCTTCACAATCGTTGCTATGCTTGAACCCATTGTTGTAGTCACTGTGTCAATCCGTCGCATTGGGGTTTTCCTTTATTTCACAGACTCTCTACTTTACCAAGCATGATGTCCTTCTCCAGGGACTAATCCCTCATGATAACATGTCCAGACGAGGTCTCATCATCCTCGCTTCTAAGGAGCATTCCGGCGGTACTTCTTCCAAGACAGATTTGTTCATTCTTTTGGCAGTTCATAGTATATTCATATTCTTTGCCAATACTATAATTCAAACGCATCAATTCTTCTTCAGTCTTCCTTATTCATCATCCAGCTTTCGCATGCTTATGAGGCAATTGAAAACACCGTGGCTTGGGTCAGGCATACCTTAGTCCTCAAAGCGATATCTTTGCTTTTTAACCCTTTAAAGAAGGTCCTTTGCAGCAGATTTGCCCAATGCAATGCATTGTCTGATTTCTTGACTGCTGCTTCCATGGGTGTTGATTGTGGATCCAAGTAAAATGAAATGAATTGACAACTTCAATTTTTTCTCCATTTATCTTGGTGTTCTTTATTGGTCCAGTTGTGAGGATTTTTGTTTTCTTTATGTCGATGTGTAATCCATACTGAAGGCTGTAGTCTTTGATCTTCATCAGTAAGTGCTTCAAGTCCTCTTCATTTTCAGCAAGCAAGGTTGTGTGATCTGCAAAGAAAATTGAATATACCATGGACTGCCAAAAGTACGAACAAATCTGTCTTGGAAGAAGTACAAGCAGATGCTCCTTCGAAGCAAGAACGGTGCCAGGGAGATCTCTAGCTGCAAGGAGAAGACATCTCACATAATGGGCTTTATTGCAAGCAGTGGTAAAGGGGATTGTCTCAGTTACCTAGTGCTGCCATAACAAGAAAACAGCACAAGTGGTTGGTTTTGAAAAACAGAAATTTATTGTCTCACGTTCAGGAAGCTAGGAGTCTGGATTCAGGGCATGGCTCTTGGGAAGGTCCTTCTTTGTCTATTTCAGCTTCTAGCAGCTGCTGGCAATCTTTGAGCTTCCTGGGCTTGCTGAGTGTGATTGCTGAGAAAAAGGTCTTGGTACACCCATAGGAAGGAGGAGAGGGAGGGCAGGATGATCTCCAATGAGGAAGGGTGCTTCTAGCTACAAGAGAGAGAAAGCCACACTCAAGCTGGCATAAACACTGAGGACACTCCTGAGTTCACGTAACAGGAAGTCCAGAGTTAAGACGGGCTTCAAGCTGCTGAAACTATTGCCCTGAGATAATCTTAAATCCTAAATCAAAAATATCCTCTGAAGTCTTCTTAAAACCAAACAGTAGTTTAGATTAATTAGTGAAGAATGTGTGCCTTGGGCATTTTGCACATTTAAGATCTACCTATATGGGTTCAAACTGACAACTGCAACTTGAATTAGATAGGAACCTTAGGGGGCAGTGAGTTTATATTGATGGGAGAGGAACAACTCAGAAAAGAGGGTGAGAATGGTTGCACAACTTTAAGAATGTAATCAATGTCACTGAATTTTGTATGTAGAAACTGTTGAATTGGTGTATACTATGGATATTCTCAACAACAACAATAAAATAAAATAAATTATAAAAATAATAAAACCTTGGAATTAAAAAAATACAAACAAAAGATGTGCCTCAGGGTTGGGACTATCAGCAGCTCAGCCATAGACTCAAGGACCTGAGCTCTAGTCCTCTCTCGGCCGAGGACCAGGTATCCTCGGTGTTGGCTTTATCTTCAGGCTGGTAGCAAGATGTCTCCAGCATCCTTGGCATCACACACAGATAGGATGATGTCCAGAGGAGGAAGTGGAGCCTCTCTCTTGTGATTCTCTTAGAAGAAGGAATGATTTTCCAGAAGCTTCCCAACAGACTCTCACTGGCCAGACTTGGGTTACATGACCCTTCCCGTTGTCGAGGGGAATGGGATTACCCTTAGACCAATCTGGGATGGGAGTCATCTTTCCCTGGAATGAGGGATGGATGTCTGAACTGATTCTGGGTTCTCTTTCAAGAGAAAATGGGGACATGGATGGATGCTGGAGGTAGACTAAGTGTCCACTCCACATCTAGAGACGATTCCAGAGAACAGACACAAAAACATAAAGAAAGGTATACCACAGGAAGTACAGAGGAGATACCCTGTACAGAAAAGTGCATGGATATCGATGCAGAAGCTCCAGTTTCAAGTCCCAGCTCTGCCACCCAATGGCCATTATGTTCTCACTCAACCTCAACTTGCTCACCTGTAAAATAGGGACTCTATTTTCAGTTTTGGGTCCCACAATTGTCTCAAAAATCAGACAAGACAATGGAGGCAGAAGAGGCTCCCAGCCTGAGGAGTGTGATCACTCACATGGTAAAGCTGATTATTATTAATAAGAGAGATAACCAAACCAGTGGCTGTTGAGTCATCCCCAACTCATGGCGACCTCATGTGTGTCAGAGTAGAACAATGCTCCAAAGGGTTTTCAGTGGCTGATTTATGGAGTAGATTGCCAGACCTTTCTTCCAAGGTGACTCTGGGAGAACTCAAACCTCCAACCTTTTGGTTAGGAGCTGAGCAGGTGAACTGTACCACCCAAGGAGTCCAATGAGAGAGAAAAAGCTGATTATTATTAACCCTGCAGGACAGAGTTGGAGTGAAGGACGGACCAGGGACAAAGGCTAGAAGGTGGCTTGCTGGCACCCGAGGTGCGAATGGCAGGCAGCACGGTTTCACAGTGCTCCTCAGGGGCATAAATGCCCTCCTCAACCCTTGGATATTCTCACTGTGGAAAGACACTGAATAACAAGTACCATTAACTCAGGAGAACAAGGCAAAGTTTTGTACTTTATGTGACTTTCTGCTGATCCTGGGACTGTGCTGGTGCTATTGGCAAAGATCCATATCTCTAGAATTGAAGGTTCGATCCCTTAAATCAGCATCCTAGAAATGCCCCGGAGAGATGATAGGGAAAATAGACTTAGTCTTATCCATCGCAAACTGATCAGTGGATTAATGGGGCAGGGCAGGGCTCCCTAATCAAGATTTTAGCTTTTCACTTTTGAGGCTTTCTTCACAAATCCCAGTTAATTGGATTGCTGACTTGGAGGTTTAAAATGAGAGGAAAAAGATAGGCAGAGACAAGGCAGCCTGTCTACCAGCAGCGTGCCTTTATCCAGTTAATCTTAGTTTAGCGGGACTGTGCGGTGCTTCCAGCGTATACCAGCTCAGCCTTACCACTCCAGGGAGGCTGAGCAGTGTTGCCCCACAGTAAGGCACAACCTTCTGCAGGGAGCTGGTGGCTCCAGTGCCAGCCCTGTATTCCCAGTTTGGACCTTAGTGGTCTGATCTCTTAAAGATTACAGTACTAGGGCTACGGGTCTGCAGTCACACATGGGATTTAGCTCTCCAAATGGGGCATGAGGCACTAGAAGAAAGTCCTGGATCCCTGCTGGCAAAAGTACTCAAGAACAAGGCAGACACGTAGAAATCGGCACACCTTGGGGGAGGGAAGGAGGAGGCAGAGCCCCAAGGCACTTCCCTTCTTGGCTTTGGCTTCCCCATGTTAAAAGTGATAGAGTTCTCCCCATTCATTGCTGATGGGATTGTAAAAAGGTACAAGCACTGTGCAAAACAGTTTGGCAGTTACTCAAAAAGTTAAACATAGAATTACTGTATGACCCAGCAATTCCACTCCTAAGTATATACCCAAAAGAACTGAAAGCAGAAACACAAACAGGTACTTGTATGGCAATGTTCATTGCAGCACTACTTACAATAGCCAAACGGTAGAAACAGCCTATATGCCCATCAGCATATGAATGGATAAACACAATGTGGTACATACACACAATGGACTATTACTCAGCCGTTAAAAGAAATGAAGTTCTGATACATGCTACAACATGGATGAACCTCGAAAACATGCTGAGTAAAATAAGTTAGACACAAAGGGACAAACATTGTATGATTCCGTTTATATGAAATATCTAGGCAAATGTGTAGACACCAAAGTTTGTTAGTGGTTACCAGGGGTGAGTGGGAGGGAGGGGAAAAGGGAAACTTGCTGCTTAGGGGACACTGGGCTTCTGTTAAAGGTGATGGGAAAATTTGGAAACATAATGGTGACGGTTGAATAATATGATAAACGTAACTAATGTCACTGAATTGTACATGTGAAGAGTGTTAAAATGGCAACAATTCGTTGCATATATATTTGCCACAACAATAATAAAAAAAGGGATATGGTTCTATTTGATCCTCTCTAAGTTCCCTTCCAGCTTGGACCCTCACTGGTTCTTTAATTGGGAACAGTAGCTATAGGATTGGGCTGAGGGCTTTTTCTCTCTCTCAGCCTGTGATGCTCCAAAGAGCGTGGCTGGTCTCATCAAGGAGCAGATTGGGGTCACGCAGCCCGTGAAGATAAAGAGCAGAGAAAGGCCAAAGCTGCCTTCAGCGCTTAGTAAAAAATGCCCCAGGAGTGGAGTGGGGGTAGAAATGAGGTGGAAGGGGAGAGCTAGTCAATGCGCTTTTACAGATGCTTCAAATGTATGAATCCGAATGAGCCCAGGACTGGGAAAGTGGATGCCTGAATCTAATTCCCAGTTCTGTTGTAATGTCCTGTGAACGGTCACTTCATCCTAAGCCTCAGAGTCATCCATCATTAAGGCAGGAAACAGCATCTACTAGATCACAGGGTCTTATTCTGGGTTCTTTAGAGGAGCAAAACCAGTGAAGTGTATACCCATTGCCGTTGAGTCAATTCCTACTCATAGTGACCCTATAGGATAGAGTAGAACTGCCCCATCGGGTTTCCAAGGAGCAGCTGGTGGATACAAACTGCTAACCTTTTGGTTAGCACAGCCAAGCTCTTAACCACTGCACCACCAGTGACGTGTGTATAGATATATATATAGAGAGAAATTTACTTCAGGGAAATGGCCCATTAGATTTTGGGGGCTGACAAGTCCCAAATCCATGAGTTAGATGACAGGCTGAAGACCTCTACTGGCTCACATGGTTGCAGAGGCTGAGGATCCCGAAGTCTGCAGGACAGAAGACAAGCTTGCGTCCCAAGAACTGGAGGTCAGACACTGAGATGATCGCAGGGTAGAGAGAGAAAGCAAGCTTTGCCAGAACATCCATTTATATACTGGATGCATGCCACACCCCCAGGGAAACTCCCATTCCAACTGATTGGCTGCTCACCTCAGATCACAAAATGGAAGATGATTATATAGTGTCTGTCAAACCACTGAGAATCATAGCCTAGTCAAGTGGACACATAACGTTAGCCTTCACAACAGGACTATTGGGAGGATTAAATTAAACAAGTATTTAAAGCCCAGCACAGGGGAAATACTAGAAAACATTATTTCCTTCTTGTCCTGTGCTAAGAAGAACAACTATCTTCCAGCTTCTCAGGCCTGAGTTCTGGAAAGGAGAAAACCTTATCATTTTAAATGATATAAACCCAGAGAATTTAAGCTTTGGAGCTTTGGAAACTTCTCAGGTATGAGGGGCAGCTAGTTTTGAAATCTTGGTTCATTTAGCCCAAGAGTTACCATTCCCTTGAGCTCTCCTCCTTCAGTATTTCTTACTCGAGTCCCCTGGCCCAAGCCTGGCCTCAAAGTAATCCTGTGTTCCCCTATGAAGCAGCTAGGATAGGCCAGAGTACGAAGAGAAGCTGACTGAGAGTGCAGAGAATAAGCAGAGGGTGAGATCCATGCCATCTGGTTAGTCAGTCTGACTTTTGCCCACTACTCTACCTCTTAGCTTCTGGATTGTCTCTGTGTAGATGTTGTCACCTTACCCAGGAGCTATGTCATATTTCAACTCCCTGGAGCCAAGCCTTAGAGAGCCCCCCATACTTCTAGGCAACCCTCAAGGCTCACAGATGCCAGCTCTGGTCTGAGAAGCTGCGTCTTCCCCAGGTGGTTGGCATCAGGAATGATGTCTCCTTTCAGGCAAGACCACTCTTATGCACAAGGGGGTGGCTTGCCCTCTACTGGTAGTGGCCCTCCAGCACAGTAACATTTCAGTTACTATGCTAATTCAGCAATGACATCCAGCAGCCCTAGACAACGGTCCTTCTGGCCCCTTTCTTCCAGATTGGGGAAGACAGGGCTGCTGATGAGGGATGGGGATGGCAGCTTGAGGGGACACAGGAACTCTCTGGAGCTCTGTCTACTAGTTCAGTCACTTTACAAGCACGTAGTAGGTCTGTGTAGGCACTGGAAGTGACAGAGATAAATAAGATGCCATCAAGAAACATCAAGAGACACAGCACATGCACAAAAATGGCTCTCTAGGAAAAATAAAAGCATGTGCCATGAAAGGGAGTCAAATTTGGGAGTGCAGTGGAAGGTGGGAAGGGCATTTGCCCCAGGCAAGTTGGAGAGGGTTTCACAGAGAAAGTAGCCTTTGAGCCAAACGGTTCTAACAGCTGCCCCTTTCTGATTCCCTGGAAGAAATTCTTTAATCACCCTGTGTTGGAACAGCTGCCCTAAGATAAGACCCAAGGAGTCTGGTAAGCGAGAAGCAAACTTCTAAAAGGAGTTCCAGGCATGTGAATATCCAAACCCTCCACTGGATTTTAAGATCTCACTGGAAGAATGCTGGTACACACAGGCCTGGGTAGAGCAATGTCAATAACTGAGCCACAACATGCGTCTGTATTTAAAACGATCTACGCTTCTGGGAAGAGTCCCGAAGGGAAATTGGTCATAGATTGCTAGGAAACAAGCGATCCCCACTGGGCTCTCCGCTCCCTGCCACGCTTGCACACATTTCCCTGGATTTCTCTTGTCTACCTGCTCTCCTCTCAGCACACACATCTGAATTCACATCAGCATATGTTCCAGCTCACAACCCCGTGTCACCATGGATGAAAACACTAGAGTGCACAAGAACTTGGATGCTGGTCTACAAATTGCAGCACTCCAAATGATGTGGTCAGTGGAAGAAGAGTTCTTGGGATTCAGCATTTTGTTTCTGCTTGGTCTTCTGTTTCCGTGGCTGACCGTTAAAGCCCTGCTGAAGACCCTTAGCAAGTGACAAGTGGGCTTGCCTTTCTATAGAGGGCAATGAATTTTATAAATGTTGCATTGCACAGTGCCTTCAAGTGTTATTAGTTGTAAGTGAGACCAAAGCCTCTCCTAAATTGTTCTTTAAAACCCAAGTGTAACAAGCTAAGCACATGCATGGATGTTATAATTGCTTCTTCAGGACTCCAGGGTACAGCCAGAATTTGGTCTTTGGCTATGGTATACATACACACACATATACACACGTATATACGTTCATAAATTCTAGTGTTGTTTCTCATGGATGGGGAAATGAAAAAGATTCTTACCGGTAATAAGTGGGCCTAATATTTCCATTTCAGAAATAACGACTATATAGTCATTATGAGGCTCCCTCCAATCTGTAGCACTGCATTCAATACCCTATGACCCAGGACACACCTCTGAGAACTAAGACCGTCCACCCATGTGCCTCCCACTGAATACAAAAGCAGCATACCAAGGAGGCAATATGGTGCTTGGGAAGGACCATGAGCTTTGGAGTTAGGCAAATCTGGGTCCAAATCACAATTCTGCTGTGTGTAGTTGTGACTTCAGACAGATGTTTTTAAACTTTTCTAAGCCTCGGTTTCTTCATTTTTAAAAATGGGAATAATAGAACCTAACTTATAGGGTTGTTATGAAGATACCTCAAGCTAACTCATGTAAAGCGGTATACCTTTGCCCAGATGATACTCAATAAATGTGAATCTCTGCCCTCGACTTCTGACCTCATTAGGAAACCTCGCTAGTTTCTTTTCTGACATCTATCACTTCTTTCACCCTGGAAGTATTTGCTAAAGCTCAGTTGAAACTACATCTTGAAGAACTCCTGACCCCATCTGAGTTCTGCTTTCCAGTGTCCCAGGACACAGACTCACACCTCTCTTTCCTCTGAACTTTGAAATCTACCTCTCAAAATGTCCTTGGCACATTTCTGCCCAAACTCTGTTTTTTCTCTTTATTGAATATCATAAATGCTAATTTGCTTTATCTAAAATTTCCTGTCACATTTATTTAATCAACTCATGAGTCCTTTGGGGCCTTGTTTGGTTCCAAAGTAACAGTTCCCTTAGTCACTTCCTCCACTGTCTGGGAAAGAACTTGGTCTCCAAGGTGATTTCACTCTCTCTGATCTGGGGAAAACGTCAACATTACACAAATGGTATTCTTGCTATCAATCTGGGTTATTTTAGAGTTTCTGTGAAAAACTGGTTGAGGTGTTATTTTTAGTAAGTCAATGACTCCTTCTGTCTGCACATATGTCCATCTGTCTGTCTATGAGCACAGCCAATTCAGGTCCAAGGAAAGCTTTCCTTCCCCTACCTAGAGTCCAGTCCATCTTAAGAGGTTCATGCTGAGCAAATGGTTTAAGGTCTTTGGTCATAGAAAAATGACAGTTTAGTCTCATGATCTTCGGTTGTCATATTTTCTATGCATGAAGCCATTGAGCCATCAGTAGTCAGCATCCTGTATTTGAACCTTACTGCGTAGTTCACTATTCCCCATGCTGCATTATGCTTCCTAACCTTTGCTTATGCTGTTCTTTCTGCCAAAAATGCCATTCCTCATTCATTCATTTACTCAAAAATACTTATTATATCTCTGTCATAGAGCAGACACCATGACATGTTGGAAATTCACTGATGTGCAAAAATAGAACTGTCTCTTAGGTTTTATCCTAAGAATAATGGGGAACCATTGAACCTTTTTAGGGAAGGCACTGGATGTGATTAGATGGGGAAAAAATCATTCTGGACTGCAGAGTGGAGAACAGATTGAACAGGGCGTGTGTGAATGTGGGATTTCAGCTTCCAACCATGGCAGAGAAACTGACACTGGACTATCCCTTCCACCATAAATAACTATGTAACTGGATGGACTATGTGAGGAAACTGTTTTTTGGTATTGGCAATGGGCAGACAAGACCACAACCCCCGAGAAGAAGGAAAAGCATGAGATGAGGTACTGTTTTCCCTGGTTCTCCATCTAGGTACAATTTCCTGGCTATAAAGTGGGAAGATAGAGCCCAAGTACAGCATGACAGTCCTGCTGAGCTGAGGAGGTAGGGATCAAATTTCAGGGCTGCTGAAATTAATAGGTTCTGTGAGGTAGCCATCAGAGTGGAGGGATCTGTAGAGGGGTTCCCCAGAAGTCTGTGTGGTAGGAGGGCTGGACTACACTTGCACATGATGAGACTACACAAAACTTGTCAGGAGTTGTTCTGAGACTGAGAATGGAACCGAAGTAACTAAAGGTTGAGCAGTACTAGGATATACTGGAGTTCTGGTCCAGCTGGAGTGTAGAGACATTGTTAACACCTGGACCATCTGGTTGAGATATCAGAAAGGCCATGCTTTAGAAGTAAGAAACATGTCCTAGAGTAGGAGTTAGCAGACTATAGCTTATGGACAGCCACTTATTTTTGTTATAAAGTTATATCGAGATACAACCATGCCCATTTATTTATATTCAAGTTACAATGGCACAGTTGAGTAGTTGCTAAAAAGAGCATATGATCCACAAGCCTAAAATGTTTACACTCTGACCCTCTACAAGAATGTTTGCCGACCTATCCTAGAGTAACACCTAATCCAGACCTATTCTAATAGCAAGCCTCAACAAGATTCACAGGAGATTTGGGAGTTTGAGTCCTATAAAGTTAGAGGAGCTTGGAAAACACCTTGAAACCTTCACAGATTCTCCCTAACGAAGTGTAAAACCAAATCTCTACAAGTTCAAGGTGATCAGCTAAATATTCAACTGTCTACTGCAACAAAACTGAGCCCTCTTCAGAGGAAGATAACAGAATCTAGAATCTCTATAAGATATACATAATATACAGAATACAATAAAAACTACTAGACATGCATAGAAACAGGAAAATATGATCCATAAGCAAGAAAAATATCTTGAAAGAGACCCCAAGATAGTCCAAATGTTGGATTTATCAAAGACTTTAAAGTATCTATTGCAATATATTCGGGTCACTGTGAGCTGGAATTGATTCAACAGCAATGGTTCAGGTATTACAATATATTACAGGCTTAAAGGAAAATACGGCCCTAGTTAATGAACATATTAATCTTTGCAGAAAAAAGAAGCTAATAAAAAGAGTGAACGTGGGGAGACCAGTTAGAGGGCTATTTCCAAGGTCCAGGTGAGAGATGATGATGACAAATTAGGCTAGAATGGTAGCTATGTCTCTGAATAAAAGTAGAAGTATTGAAAAGAATTTTAGGAGGCAGATTTAATAGGATTTGGTGCTGAATTGTATATGGAGAATGAGGGAAAGGAATGTGTAAAGAAAAGCACAACTCCTAAGTTTTGGGTTTGAAAAATGAGATCGTTAGTGGTGTCATTTACTGAGTTGGCAAACTCTGGAGAAGGATGTTTTGGGTGTTAGATACCTTCAGTTGTTCATCTCAAGAACTCTCGGTTCTTATTTAGGGTTGAGATCAAATGTCCCCTCTTTTCTCAACTTCAACAGTCTTACTTTCTTGCAGGCAGAACTGTTCACCCTTCAGTATTCCCATAGCACCTTGTTCAGGTCCTTCTTATAAACCTGGTTATAATTCTTTTTCATAACTATCGAACTTACGTGCCTAGACCATAACCTCTCTGAAGGCAGGGACCATGCCCTGTTTATTTTTGTATTTTTGGCTCTTAGCATTGTGCTTAGCACAGTGGATGCTTAACTGATGGTGAATGAATGAATAAATAAAACAGTTTCTTCTTCAATCCCTGTGGCTTATAGCTGGAAAACAATTTCTGAGATCCAGGACAGGGGTTTTGGAGACATAGTGAGACCAAGCTTGGCTTCCCACTTACTTGCTGAATGATTAGATAAGCCAGTTAACATTTGTAAAATGAAGACTTGCCAAAATAAATAAATAAAAGACTGTTTCATAGTAAATGAGTATATGCTTGGAAATTGCTCAACGGAGTACCGGTCCCACTGAAAATGCTCAGTGAAGTTAGCTAATGTTATGATGGTGTAGATACTCATGCTGCAAAAGTGGCTTCCTAAGAAGTGCTTTTGCACGGAACAACAGGAAGCGCTCATTGCAGGAAGCTCCTCTACCATCCCTCGATCCCCTCTGCTTATACCGATGTAAGGACACTTCTCACAAACCAAGACATGCTCGGTCACCCGGCATTGTTTCCATAAGACATACTTAAGGGAATAATGATTCTTTTTCATATGGGTCATTCAAGGGAAGTTAGAAAGAAAAATGACAGTCAATGGCTAGCATACACATAAATACTAAGCCACGAACCTACAAATTCAGCAAAGGCCTTCCCTCAAAGATGACTGTGAGCAACCTCCTAGTTCCACAGGTTTTACTCCTACCAATGTCGGGTACTTTTGTGGCCACGAAACTTTGGATTATTCAGTTATGCTTCACAAAAGTTTAAAGTTTTGCTGAAACAGCTAGAAGAGGGTTCTGTTTACTTTCCTGAAATTACATGTATTTAAACTTTAAATAAATAAAAATTTAAACATCCTGTGGCCCCTAGGGAGTGCAAGGTCACAGAAGCAGGAAATAATTGGGCTTCCACATTGTTCCAACTCTCAGATCTTCCCACTAGCTCTCAGTCTCAGGCCGAGGTGAATGAGGAGGCTGCCGTGCCTGCACCCTCTCAGTGCCCTGAAACTCCAGAGCATCATCGATTCATGCCCTTTGCTCCTCCAGGAACTTCAGTTTTTAAGCTCCTTGTGCAACTTGCTCTTTAATATTGCCCGCTCTTACCCAAATCTCTGGTGCAAGTCTAAGGCAGTCTGAGGGTGGTAGCACCATGATGCACCCACTAACCCTTGACCTCTGGCTATGGCCTTTACCCTCACTTATTAAGCTTCCCTACCTCCTGATAAAATGCCTTGAAACCAGTGTTCCGCATTGCTAAGGTGTCTCATTCCAGGAATGGGGAACAGTCATCCTTTAAATATCCAGACAGGTATCCTTTTCATGAGGCATCTTAGTCATTCAATAGACCCCTTCCTGATAGCCTTTATGACATTCTTGAACCCTAGCATCACTGAAAACAGAATGATTTTGTTTGAAGTTAAATTTGATAGAGCTCAGGCACCAGCTAAACCTCTCTGTCTCTGTGACTTCCCTGTGAGGTCTGTGAGTCCCTGACCCCTGACATCCTCATGGACTTCGTGTCGCTCTTGCTGATATTCATACCTGAGGTCTAATTTCTGCTCCATGTCAAGCTGAGCATAAGCTCAGTCCTTCATAGGTTGACACAACAGAACCATTTGGACCAAGGGTTTTATGAGTTTAGTAACTTTGCTGAAGGTGTGAGGGGTCACATTATGTACCTCTGTGCTTTTTGCACTGCATCTCTTTCTCCATCCCCTTTTTTCTCTCTTCTTTTCATTCCCTCCCTGTCAAGAGTAACAAAGAAATTTTCTCCTTGCCTCTCAAAGAACTGTTCCCTCCAAATACAAGTCCCTGGGGGAATCTCACCTTCTACCCACAAGAAAGTATCATGGCATATTCTAAACAAAGAATTCTTTTCCTAAGAGAGATTTTGGCATCTGCCATTAATACAATGACAAGTATTTTCCTTATTTCATCAGGATTTGGACTACCCGTAACCAGTTGCTGGCAAGTCTGTTCTGACTCATGGGGACCCTGTGTGTCTCAGATTAGAACTGCACTCCACAACGTTATCATGGCTGTGACCTTTCAGAAGCAGATCACCAGGCCTTTCTTCCAAGGTACCTCTGGGTGGGTTTGAACTGCTAATCTTTTGGTTAGTAGCCCAGCACTTACCCATCTGTGCTACCCAGGGACTGCTAAGATATGGACTACTCCCTCCAAACTGGAGAAGGAGTGATTTCCAAGTCTCATCTGTCTAGTCATCAGCCGACCCAAGGCATAAGTGGATCTAGCTTGAGGAGAGCTTCAAGAAGAAGAGAAAATGTGGGTTACATAACCAAGGCCCATTCTATTATCTCACATTCACCCCACAACTTTCTGATATCTGAAATGAGCGTGAAATCTATTGAAGAGAAAGGAAGAGAATAAGCATTTTAGACAAAGACACTGGAGTCAAACAGACCTGGATTTGATCTTCAGGTATGTCTCTTAATGATAATCTGAGATATGGGGATAATAATAGGTATCTCACAGAGTTTTATGCATTCAACTGCTAACTGAAAGGTCAGCAGTTCGAACCCTCCAGCTGCTCCGTAAGAGAAAGATGTGCCAATCTGCTTCTGTAAATATTATTGTCTTGGAAACCATATGGGCAGTTCTACCCTGTCCTATAGAGTTACCATGAGTCAGAATCGACTCAACAACAAAGAGTTTGGTTTTGGTTTTTCACAGAGTTATTGAGATCTTAGGATAAGAACTTATTTAAAACCCCCAGCCTCTACTTGACATGTAGTAGCTCCTTCTCGTTCATCCATGGTCCTGAACAACAAAAACCCCAAAGAACAAGTGACTTCAATGCCCCTGCTGCTGAGACCCGTTTTCTGGAGAAACTGTCATGAGCCCAAGACATACGGTTAGGGAGATAGAAGAGACACATTGTAAATGCATCCCTGCTCCCAGCTCTTTGACTATCTGAGGGAGCCCACAAGCACTTTCCTGGGGAGAAATTTCTGTAGTCAACAGCCATGCCAATCTTACCAGCAGGACTCCTGATGTTGGCATGCCACCAGCCATCTAGCTTCCAGCTTTGTCAAGAACTCATTGTGTGATTTTTTTGACAAGTCACTACCCTAAAATCGTTGCCTAAAAAAATGAACAAATCACACTGGTTGATCTCTGGCTACGTAATGTTCTAGAGATCTGTGATGGTCAACAGGGCAAGAGAATCAAATCTGTTGAGGGTCTAAATGTACCAGGAACTTCGCACATGTTGTCTTACTCCCTGTTTACAACAAGTAAGACTTATAAGACAAGTACTGTCCTTCCTTTTATCCCTGGGTAGAACAGACTATCTTTTGTCCTTGTGTTAAGAGCTCAACTACTAACCAAAAGGTTGGCAGTTCGAGCCCACCCAGAGGCACCTCGGAAGAAAGGCCTGGTGATCTGTTTCTAAAAGTTCACAGCCTTGAAAACCTTGTGGTGCAAAGTTCTACTCTACACACATGGGGTCACCATGAGTCAGAATCGACTTGATGGCAACTGGTTCTTCTATTTTTTTTTTAATCCTCCCTTTTACAGATGGGATGTAGGTCATGCGGCTAGTCAGAAAGTACAGAGCTGGGCCTTGACCCAAAGTCTGCTTGACGCCAACCATGCGCATGCTATTATTCCTATATCATGCTATCTCCCATTCCATGGTTTCAGGAAAGAAAATCAGCACAGAAAAAATGTGTTGGTCCTTTGTGTCACCGAGAGGAGACGGAGCTGATCCCCACCCCCTAGACCACCCTCCCTGCCCCCAGCAACCCTCCAGCAGATCTCTAAGCTCCCTTCGCAGCAGCCCAGCCCGCTCTGCCTGGCAGGAAGCAAATCTTCCCAGTGCTCTGTAATAATAGGCTTTAGAATTGGGTTACGGGGAAAACCATCTCTCATTTCCTCTGGTAAGAGAAAAGCTATTCAACAGAGGTCCTTTCCCTTTCGGGGCCCCTCCAGATTTGTTAACTCTCTGAAAACACCACTTATAAAGTAGCACTTGAAGCAAGGCAGCGGAGGCCACTGGGAAGTGGGTGGTGATGGGAATTTAATGTGGTCCACACTGTGAGCCCATCGCAGCTGTCTGCAGAGCCTTGTTCTCAGGCCCCTCAATTATCCGGCCTGTCCATCTTCCTCCATCACCGAGAGCACGTCTCATTTCTCAGACGGCCTCGGGCTGCTTGGTGATAACCTTCATTTTCTGGGCACAGCTTGGCAGCAGCTGATGAGACTGATGATGGGAGGGGGTCGTGGGATGAGAGCAGACTGTCTTTCTGCAGCTGAGGTTAGAGAGGTGAAGGGCATCGTGCCTTCCCAGTCAGGAAAGCCCCCATTGAGCTCCCTTGCAAGGACAAAATCTGCCTCTTGCCTCAAAGGGGTCCTGATGGAAGTGACACCTCATACTAATGCGTCAAAAACCTTTTCCCATGGAGTTCTGAAAGGCACACTGAGTTTTTCTTGAGGGAGCTGGAGATGCTGGGAGAGAGAAATTTCTATAATCTAATTGTTCTCAATGAAAAAAAGTCAAACCCATTGCTGTTGAGTTGATTCTGACTCATGTGGCCACATGTCACAGAGTAGAACTGCTCCGTAGGGTTTTCTTGATGGTCATCTTGACAGAAACAGATCGCTAGGATTTCCTTCCGAGGTACCACTGACGGGGCTCAGACTGCCAACCTTTATGTTAGAAGTTGAGCAAAAGCTGTTTGCACCACCCAGGGACCAATTGTTCTCAAGGAGAGAGACACTTCCAGGATGGAATTCTGAGCTGTGTTTGTTTGATTAGGATGTGGACCAGGACCCAGGAGATGAGAATCTCAGACATTCATTGATTAGTCAATGACTGAACCATTGAGTTTGGGTTTGACACTTGGTTCAGGGTTCCATATTTGAACTTTTCTGTCCATAAAGACATCCTTTCATCCACGGCCCCACTGGCAGTGCCCTGGCCCATTCATCTCTCCCCTGAACCAGAGAGTGTCCCAACAGCATTTCCGGACTCTGGCTGCAGCCTGCTCCAGACCCTCCTCCCCACGACAGCCACTGGGCTCTTTCTGAAATACAAGCCTGATGGTGATACTCTCCTGCTCAGAAATGTTCCTTAGATACCATTTTTGTAAAGCTAGACCAACATACGTATTCATAGAAAAAGTGCTAAAAACATATACTACCAAATGTTAACAGCAATTATTTTGTGTAGTGGGTTGACATGTGATTTCTTTTTCCCTTTGCACTTTTTTGGTATTCAAGAGTTCTGCACTGAGCCTAAGATAAATACTTTTTAGTTTTCAAGGCATAAAAATATCATTTAGAAAAAAATAAAAGAAACCCTCCTGCTCAGAATAAAGTCCCAATGCCTTAGCCTTGCATTAAGCTCATGCAGAGCTTGGACTTACCTTTTAAGACTCGCTTCACTAAAATTGCCCATAGTTCCCTCGATCCAGATACAAGGAGGCTTCATGCATGCTGTACCTTGCCTGAAAACATGGCCTCCTCCCTCTACCACTACCATCTCTTTTGCTGCTGTCTTCACCCGCATTACCACCGCAGCTTTCTCTGCCTATGGAACTCCTAGTCATCCTGCGAGGCCCACTTCAAATGCACCTCCTCTAGAAACTCTAATTCCCTCCCTCAGAGGTTATTGTTTCCTCCATTTGGGGCTCATAGCACTGTGCTAGTATTTCTCCCCTCACCCATTGCCGTTAGGTTATGAGTAATACGATTGCCCCTTCTCTAGAGGAAGAAACCGAAGTGCAGTAGTAGCCAGCAGCTGTATATAAAAAAAGGAAAAAAAAAAAAAAACCCATTACTGTCAAGTCGTTTCTGACTCATAGCAACCCTATAGGACAGAATAGAACTGCCCCGTAGGATTTCCAAGGCTGTAATCTTTACGAAGGTTACAGGATCAGTGAAAAAGAGGAAGACCCTCAAGGAGATGGATTGATACAGTGGCTGCACCAATGGGGTCAAACATAACAACGGTCGTGAGGATATTGCAGGACCGGGCAGTGTTTCGTTTTGTTGTACATAGGGTCTCTGTGAGCTGGAACCAACCTGACGGCACCTAACGACACCAACAACAATCTTTGCAGAAGCAGATTGCCACCTCTTTCGCCCGTGTAGCAGCTGGTGGGTTCGAACCACCAACCTTTTGGTTAGCAACCTAGTGCTTAACCACTGCATCACCAGGGCTCCTTAGGAGATGTATAACCAGGATCCAATCCAGACTGTCTGGCTCTAGGTTCTCTGCTCTTTAACTACGAACCAGGTAACCAGTTGCTGTTGAGTCAGTTCTGACTCTTGGAAACCCTATGTGTGTCAGAGTAGAACTGTGCTCCATAGAATTTTCAATGGCTGATTTTTCAGAAGCAGGTCATCAGGCCTTTCTTCCACAGCACTGCTGGGTGGAGATGAATTGCCAACTTTTTGGTTAGTAGCCCAGTGCAAACTGTTTGTATCACCCAGGGACCTTTCTGTAAGATTACAGCAGTTAAAAACTCTATGGTGCACGGTTCTAATCTGAAACACATGGGATTGCCATGAGGTGGAATCGACCTCATGGCAACTGGTTTGATTTTTTGGTTTAACCAACTAAGACGCTACCCGTCCCAAAATGTAAATGAGACTTGCCCCGATATGTATGTTAGCTATGAGGGTTCCTTGACATCACTGCAGTTGCCCCCATGATCGGGCCTGCTCCATGCAGGTCCAGCCCTTCCTTCCCATGATTTCTTCTGCCAGTCATTTGCAGCCCAGCATATCCCACCAGCACCCACATGGTAGACCATAGCAACTATTGTGATTGCAAGCCTAAAAACTGGATATGCTTTAAAAGTTTATTTTAGAACAGTGCTGTTTGGTCCTTCCAGAATTTGGACTCCTAAATAAACTATTTCTGCCGTATTTGCACAAAGCAGGCAAAGTATTGCTTTATTATTAGCTAGAGCTTTGGCCTCAAATGACTGTGCAGAACTCGGCTGAGCTGGACTGGACCAGATAGAGGGCCTGATTTATCCCAGCCTTCACCTGTGTCTCTGAAATTTGAATTTCCATTCTGCAGGGATGAGAAGTTGCTCAGTGATGAAGAGCTGGAAACACAGAGCAAAAGAAAGCAACTGGTCAGATGCAGGGGAGGTGAAGCTGGTCCAGGCCTCTGGCCTGAGGCCTTCTCAGTGTCTCTAGATTTAGCAGCCCGGTGGGCAGGGAGGTGGCAGTTCCCATTATCATCCAAGTCACTGAGGGGAAGGAAGAAGATGTGACATACCCCATGGAGAGTAAGAGGCTGCAGCATTAGTGGGGAGGGTCACCATCTTCTTTGGGGAAAAATATTTTAAACCTAATCAATCACCCACTGCATTTCACAGATTTCCCTAAAGGAAGGAAAGACAGAATTGCAGATTCAAAGCCCAGGAAAGTACTATCACAGTGTCAAGGACCTGGGATTTTCATTTTAAAATAAGAGTCCTCCCTGGCAGCCCTAGGCAGCATCGGTTGGCCCTGATCCCAGGCTATTTTGAAAAGTGAGCCCTGGAGGGTGGGGCCTTGATCTTGCTAGAACCACATGAAGCAAGCTGATGAAACAGGTGACAAAGGCTTACGGGAAAGACCAGTTTTTAAACCATGGGATCCCATGGTTATAAGCTTGAAAAGGGAAGGCAGATGGGAGTCACGGCTCTGAGGGCTGATACTTTAGATCTCTTCGGTTGCATGGCTGGACAGACCCCTATCTACAAACACTTCCTGAATGACCATGGTAGGCAAGGATTTGCTGAGGGCCCGTAGGGAGGTACAGAAAGAGTTTTGTAGGCCTTTATGTCCCTTTTGCTGCTGTACAAGTTCAAAGCACCTGAAAGTGTTGAAACTGGAAGGAACCTCAGAGATATTCTTGTTCCACGCTTTCACTTCCACTCCCTCAATCAGTAAATATTTATAGACTGCGCTACTATATGCCAGGCACTGTTGTAGGTACTGGAGCTGCAGTGCATCAAGGAGACATGTGGTTCCAGCTCTCGTAGCATTTACATGCAGATGGAGGAAACAGACAATAAATAAGCGAACAAATAAATAAATACCCAAGGTAATTCCAGGCAGTGTTACATCTGTGAATAAAATAAGGCGGTATGATGTGATGGAGAATAATGGGGCTGCTAGATTGTGTAGTCAAGAAAGGCCTTTGAGGAAGCATCATTTGAACTGAGACATGAATTATGAGAAGAAGCCCTATATGAAAATTTAGGGAGACTCCAGGCTGAGGGAATGGCAAGTGCAAGGGTCCTGTGGTGGTCACAAACATAATGTGCTCAAGATACAGCAAGAAGATCAGTATGGCTGGAGTGGAATGGACAAGGTGGAGAATCTTGGAGACACAGGCAAGGGTCATATTATAAATGACCATAGAGTAGGGATTTGGAGTTCATGGAATGGTGAGGGGAGCCATGGCAGTTTTAAGCAGGGGAGATACACATCTTGAATCTAGAACAGAGCAGAAGATGAGCACCCAGGCCTATAGACTTCTGTAGAGCCCACTTCACCACACCACCTACCCAGTGTGCAGTGGCAGCCCTCACTCGCTCCTCCTGTCTTCTGCTCCACTTTTCTAGACTTGCAGAGTGATGCTTTGTCCTTCCTTCTAATTAAATGCTGAGCTGAGCGAGCAGGGAGATGTGCTTTTGCACAGAGCAATGTCTCCTCCGAAGCATATCTTTAGCCCTTAAAGAGGAATGAAACATGATAATTAGTAACTAATTAATGTGCACGCCAACAAACTATATTTTAATTATTCTGTCATAGGTTGTCTGCCTGTGAAATATTCCATGTTAATTAAATCCTTCTAAAAATCCAGTGAAAGCGCCTCTCTTCCTTGATGTGCCGTTTAAAAGGAAGGCAAAGGCAGACTTACGGCTCATGTAATTTGAGTTAATGGCATGAATCCTGCTTTGAGCTTTCATATGCTTATTCAACTAGTGATCTCTTAATACTTGCTGGACTTTTTTTATATATAATTATCACACAATTGCCCTGTTATGTCTGAGAGCCAGCATTCTGACAAGCCGGGGCTCTGAGAACTTTGCTGGGGAAATACTTGACCTGTATCTTGCTCTGGCTGTGATCATTGACTGGGTAGACTGGGTCCCCCTGCCGTCTGCCATCCTTCATGCTGCTACTCGTCCCCAACCTCTTGCTGAGAGTCGGTCACTGTATCTTTGACTTTATGCATTGAGCACCTATTCTGTGCAAGTATCTGGTCTGGGGTTGGAGGAGACAAGCAGAGGTGCATGAGATCCTGCTATAGCATTCTGTCCCCTGCTTCAAAGGAGGCTGGGGATTCTCAGAGTCAGGAGAAGGGTGAGAAGAAGCTGTGCATGGCAGAAACCAGGGGAAACTAACCAGGACAGAGGGGTTGAGCTGCCCTTTTCCAGGGTTTTCCCAGAATCCCTTATCATCAATTTGTAGGAAATGGTTACGGGGGGAAGTGGTGGTTCAGAGGTAGAATTCTCGTCTTCCATGAGGGAGATCCTGTTAGAGTCCCGACCAATGCACCTCATACACAGCCACCACCTGTCTATCGTTGGAGGCTTAAGTGTTGCCGTGATGCTAAACAGATTTCAGCAGAGCTTCCAGACTAAGCCAAACTAGGAACAAAGGCTTGGCAATCTAGTTCTGCAAATCAGTCAATGAAAACCCTATGAATCACAATGGTTCAGTCTGCAACTGATCATGGGGTTGGCGCAAGACCAGGCAGCGTTTAGTTGTGTTGTGCGTGGGGCTGCCATGAGTCAGAGGCTGACTCCAGTGACAGCTAACAACTAGAGAACTCTAGGTTTCTGTAGGATACATATAGTATTAATGCATTACAGACAATTTGGGAAGAAGAGAAAACTTGACCCATAAACCCACCATGCTAATGAGACTCGGATGAGGTTTATGCTTCACTTCCATAAGGAGTCTTCAACAAGAGTGAGGAAGAGAAGCAGTTATTGGACACAGCATAAGCAGAGGTCCCAGAGGGGGCAAGTTTAAGACATGTTTGGGGGTGATCAAACAATTCCATGAGCCTGGGGTGGGATATAGTGAGACAATCGTGGAATGAAAGGATATGATTTTCCTCCCAGAATGTGGAGGAAATTGAATGTCAGACTAAGGAATTTGTACTTTATTCTTCAAATAATGGGGAGCCAGGACAGAGTTTGAGAAGGAGAATGACATGTTAGGATTTCTGTAGTAGAAAGATCAGTCTGAGCGTGATGAATAAGACTGATTGAAGAGGAAGAAATTGCTGGAAGCTGAGTAGGTAACTGAGGAGGGTTTTGCAATAGCATAAGGGAGAAAGAATAAGGCATTGGATGAAGGTGGCAGAAGTGGGGAAAGAGGATAGAATCATTGTGATAGGAGGTGATGGGGAGGAAATAGGTGGCGAAGATGAAGCAGATGTTTTCATTGTCTGTGACAGAGATTTGGAGGACATTAAAAAGTAGAACATACCAGAAACCAAGTTTTTGGTAAAATGTGCTTTATTTCATCAATTCTAAAAAGTACAATTCTTTTCTCACATTTTGCAGCCCTAAAAATCAGGATAGTTTTCCCTGGGTGGTGCAGACAGTAAATGCACTCAGCGGCTAACCTGAGGGTTGTAGGTTCAGGTCCACCCAGAGGCACCTCAGAAGAAAGGCCCGGTGATCTTCTTCCAAAACATCAGCCATTGAAAACCCTGTGGAGCACAGTTGTGCTCTGACACACATGGGTTGCCATGAGTTTGAGTCGACTTGCTGGTAACTGGTCTTGGTTGAAGTCAGGATGTCTCCTACCAATGAAGGCATCACTCAGTCACTGTCAGGCAGCAAGTCATGTGGAAATCATGATAGTCTTAACATGTGTGAACTTGGTGCCCTACCTGTTTATATTGCCGTCACTTCCGTTGGGTTACGTGCGTGGCTTGACAGGCAAAAACAACTACTGAAAGCAGGAGAAATAGTGGAATTCTTTCTTTCCTTTTTTTTTTTTTTTTTTAATGAGGAAAATTTTAAAGCACTAAGAGGTTGCTGTGTCTGATTTACCCATTGAGTAGGGCTATCTTTATGGCATCAAACATCAGTTTGTGAAAACACTTGCTGCTGCCTTTGAACAGAAGCTGCTTAACTTCTGGTGATATGTAATCCAGTTGGTAGGAGAATAAAGATAATGAGTGATGTCAAATAAGAAACTTCCTAGTATCAAGATTAGCTTGGAAGAAATTCCTGGAGACACACTTAAAAAAACTGCTACATCTTCAATAGTGTTGAGAAGGCGCCCTCGTGGTGCAGTGGTTAAAGCGCTCTACTGCTAACCGAAAGGTTTGAAACCACCAGCGGCTCGGCGGGAGAAAGCTGTGGCAGGCTGCTTCCAGAGAGACTTACAGCCTTGGAAACCCTCTGGGGTGGCTGTGCGTTGGAATCGACTTGACGGCAGTGGGTTTGGCTTGCGTCTGGGTCAGTAGTGTTGACAGCACAGAGGAAATGCTGTGTGGAAAAACATTGACAGGAAAGACTCAAAAGGGGTTTCAGAAGATTCCAAAGGTGAATAAGTTCTTGGAATACCCTAACCATTTCTTTTTCATTTTTATTTTCCATTTTATGCAGGTACAAGAGTGATATACGGTTAAAACAATGACCAAATAAGTGTAAAAGGGCTCTTTTAATAAGTACCCCTAGTCCCTGACTTATGACTTATTCGAGTTACTACAAAATGCACTTTTGACCATCTTTTTTTTCTTTTTCACATCTTATCGTTAGTAATATGTACTACCTACGATGTTGCAGAGCATAATTTACCGATGTTATCGTTCTCATGCCAGCCCCCGAAGACAAATAAAGACCAGATTTATAAAGATACTAATAATAAAAGGCAATAATAATGAAAACTAAGAAAAAGCAAAAGGAGGGATTCGACTCACGTCAGAACTGACTTAGAGTCGTCAGAACAGAACCTTGCTGTACGTCGGGGACTACCTGTATAAAATGTTTAATTGATAAGAAAGCCTGTGTCATCCTTTTTTTTTCTTTCTTAGTGGTGCACAAAATAATGGTACATTTAAAATCAAGGGCATGTTAGATTCAATACATGTGGCATTCATAATGCTCAGCCTCCAGCTCAGGGCAGCTCAGAACATCAGAACGAGGGAGATGTTGAACCTAAAAGTCAAAAGCGCGGCTAGAAGAACTTTCACACAATGCTGGTGGAAATGCAAGATGATGCCAAAAGTTTGGAAAACAGTTTGGTAGGTTGTTATAAACTTAACCATACACTTGACCTGAGGTCCAGCAATTCCAGTCATGGATATTTACCCAAGAGAAATGAAAACAGATGTTCCCACAAAGACTTGTTCATGAATGTTTATAGCAGCTTTACTCATAATAGCCCCAAACTGGAAACAACCCAATGTCCATCAGCTGGTGAGTGGATAAGCAATTTGTGGTATATCCATACAGTGGAATGCTACACAGTAAGAAAAAAGGAATGAACTCATGACTCGTGACAATATGAACAGATCTTAAAAGCCTTATGATAAGTGAAAGAAGGCAGACACAAAAGACTGCAAACGGCATGATCCCATTTATATGTTATTCTAAAAAGGCACAAGTGTAGGGACAGAAAACAAATCAGTGGCCCCAGAGGCTGGGGTTGGGGGGAACAGATTGACTGTAGAGTGCCAAGACGGAAATTCTGGGGTTAGGGAATTGTTCTATAGCTAGCTTGATTATATGGTAGTTACACAAGTGTAAACGAGCCCTGGAGGCGCAATAGTTAAGCACTCGGTTGCTAACTGAAAGATCACGGTTTGAACCCACTAGCCCCTTCTTGGGAGAAAGATGTGGCAGTCTGCTTCCACAAAGATTTACAGCCTTGAAAAATCTATGGGGCAGTTCTACTCTGTCCTATAGGGTTGATATGTATCAGAATCAGCTCAATGGCAATGGGTTTGGTTTTGGTTTGTATACACTGTATGCTTTTCAAATTTTATTGAACTGTCCACATAGAAAAATATAAACTTTATGGTATACAAACTGTACCCCAGTAAATAAACCTGATTTTTTTTTTTAAATATAAGTTTGAAACTGACCTGGGTTCAAAGTCCAGCTCTTCTTCCTAGCTGTGTGCCCTGGGCAGCTTGCTTAACCTCTCTGAACAGATTCCAGGTTCCTCATTTAGAAAGGGAAGATAGCAAGGCCTGCTGAACAGGATTTTGTTGTGAGGACTAAGTGGTGTAATATATGTAAAGTATTTGAGACCTTGACAAGGAGTAAGGGCTCAATAATGGTAGCTCCCATGCTAGCAGGACCACAGGCAGTTTCATTACAGAGGAATTAATCAGTTGTTGGGATGGCAGAATTGTATAGGCCAATCAATTGCTTGTGGCTGAAACCGTCATTCTGATCAAAACAATGTTGAAATAGGGGCTCCAGGGAGATTCAACCTGAACCATTTACATGCTGTGCATTCAAGCCTTCACAGCCACTGCTTACACGATCCATCTCATGCTTCGAAATTTTATGGAAAAGGAGAGGGTGTGGGGGAAAGTTATGCTGAGCAGGGCCCCAGAGACACGTGGGAGGCTGAGCACAGTCCCTGGCACAGAAATAGAGGGTTGATTTGAGTTGACTTATGCTTCCCACTGACAACTGAATATACACACGCAGCAAAATGCATCAAGTATTCACTATATTTACATGCATTTATATTTACATCCAGGATTCTCTTTAGAAGTGAGGATAGCAAGACTTCGACTTGCTTACTTTGGGCATGTCATGAGAAAAGACTAATTACGAGAAAAGGACATCATGTTTGGTAAAGTAGAGGGTCAGCAAAAATGAGGGAAACCCTCGCTGAGATGGATTGACACAGCAGCTGCAACAAGGGTTCAAACCTACCAACAGTCACGAAGATGGCCCAGGACCAGGCATCACTGTGTTCTGTTATACATAAGGTCGCTATGAGTTGGAGCCAACTCAATGGCAACTGTCTTAGTCGTCTAGTGCTGCTATAACAGAAATACCACAAGTGGATGGCTTCATCAAACAGAAGTTTATTCTCTCACAGTCTAGGAGACTAGAAGTCCAAATTCAGGGCACCAACTGTTTAAGTCATCTAGTGCTGCTATAACAGAAATACCGCAAGTGGATGGTTTTAACGAAGAGAAGTTTATTTCCTCACAGTCAAAGTAGGCTAAAAGTCCAAATTCAGGGTGTTAGCTCCAGGGGAAGTCTTTCTGTCTCTGTCGGCTTTCTTATCGGTGTTTCCCCGGACTAGGAGCTTCTCGGCGCAGGGACCCCTGTCCAAAGGACGCACTCTGCTCCTGGCACTGCTTTCTTGATGGTATGAGGTGCCCCTGTCTCACTGCTCACTTCTGTCTGTTATATCTCAAGAGATTGCCTCAGGACACAATCGTCTTGTAGATCAGGTCCTGCCTTACTAACACAACTGCCACCCATCCTCCCTCATTAACATCATAGAGGCAGGATTTACAACATATAGGAACATCACACAGTACCAAGAATCATGGCCCAGCCAAACTGATATACACATTTTTGGGGGGACATAATTCAATCCATGACACCAGGGGAAGGATTTCTCTCTCTGTCAGCTCTGGAGGAAGGTCCTTCTCGTCAATCTTCCCCTGGACTAGTAGCTTCTCTGAGCAGGAACCTCAGGTCCAAAGGATGCGCTCTGGTCCCGGTGCTGCTTTCTTGGTGATATAAGGTTCCCCACTCTCTGATCACTTCCCTTTCGTTTTATCTCTTGAGAGGTAAGAGGTGGTACAAGCCACACCTCAGGGAAACTCCCTTTACATTGGATCAGGGATGTGACCCGGGTAAGTGTGTTACATCCCACCCTAATCCTCTTTAACATAATCAAATCTTGCCTCATTAACCACAGGCAGAGATTAGGATTTACAGCACATAGGAAAATTATATCAATCACAAAATGGAGGACAACCACACAATACTGGGAATCCTCGCCTAACCAAGTTGACACAATATTTTTGGGGAACACAATTCAATCCCTGACAGCAACCAACAAAAACAAGAACATGTTAAGCATATTACATTCATTGGTCTCATTCAGTCTTCACAAGAACCTTATGAATCCGTGAAACATCTCACAACATGGATAAATTTGGAGGACATTATACTGAGTGAAATAAGTCAAGCACAAAAGGACAAATATTATATCAGACCACTACTATAAAGTAACAACAAAAGGGATTACACGTAGAAAAAAATAAAAAAAATTCTTTGATGGTTACCAGGGATGGGAGGGGGAGGGAGGGAAAATTACCAATTAGATAAAAGACATGAGTTAATATTGGTGAAGGGAAAGACAGTACGTAATATGAGGGAAGTCAGTACAACATGACCAAGGCAAGAGAGGACACTGAGAGGAACTCGAGAATAAAGGGCAGCTACGGTAACTATGGAGTCCTGGTGGCACAGTGGTTAAGAGTGTGGCTGCTAACCTAAAGATCAGTAGTTCAAATCCACCAGCAGCTCCTTGGAAACCCTATGGGGCAGTTCTACTCTGTCCTATGGGGTCTATAGGTCACTGTGGGTTGGAATCAGCTCGACAGCAACGTGTGTTTTTTTTGTTTGTTTTATGGCAACTACTGTAGCTTAGACAATTCTGCAGCAGTAGTATTAACAAACAATAATTTACTAATGGACAAGTAGGCAGAGAGATACACCAAGAGGTGTGGGAGGATGTAAGGGAGCACACCCACCAGCAAATATAGGTTTGGTGGTGAATATTTCTACATACATGACTGTAGGTGCGGCTCTTATAGTGCACACAAGGGGTATAGTCAGGGAAACCTCTTCCACATAACCAAACACATTGAGAGATGAAGTTCCTAGGCTAGAAGACAAAGGATCATAGACTCGGGGGACATCTACATCCATCAGCACGACATAGTACATAAAGACATGTTCTGCATCCTACTTTGGTGAGTAGCATCGGGGTCTTAAAAGCTTTCGAGCAGCCATCCAAGATATAACTATTGGTCTCTTTCCATCCAGAGCAAGGGAGAGTGAAGGAGACCAAAGACCCAAGGGCGCAATTAGTCCAAAGGACTAATGAACCATATGAACCATACCCTATACAACCCTGAGACCAGAAGAACTAGATGGTGCCCAGCTACCACTACCAACTGTTCCGACCAGGATCACAGAGAAGGTCCTGGACAGAGTGGGAGAAAACTGTACAACAAAAAATCAAATTCACAAAAAAGCCCAGGCTTGATGGTCTGACAGAGACTGAAGGAAACGCTGAGATTATGACCCTAAGACATCCTTCTGACCTGGAAAGGAAGTCATTCCCAGAGACCACCTCCCAGCCAAACAATAGACAAGGACATCAGATAAACAATAACACCTGAGAGGAACATACACCTTAGAACAATTAATTATATGAGGTGAAAAGGGCATTATTTGCCAAAAAAAAAAGATGAGAAGGCAGGAAGGGGTAGAAAATAAGAACGAAAGAAAATGGGGAAACCAGGGTGGAAATGGGGAGAATGCTGACACATTGCGGGGAACGAAATAAAGGTCACGTAACACTTCACGTACAAACTATCAAATGGAAGACTAATGTGCTCTGTAAACTTTCACCTAAAGCACAATAAACAAACGAACAAAAAAGAACCTATGAGACAGAAGCTATGAGTGTTCCGGTGGAACAGATGAGGAAACATTGATTCAGAGAGGTTAAGGGACATTTCCAAGGTCGTAGCTAGTAAGGAGCATAGCCTGGATTCAAACCTGCATAGTCCTGGTCCAATGAGTCTTAACCATACACTAGACCAAGTGAAGAACCTGGGAACCGAACTCAAAGGCAGAAGGTCTGAGTGCAGAGTGCCTGGGGCTCAGTACCTGGAGAAGGAGTAACTGTGAGGATGTGTGCTTGAGAAAGGGGTGCTTGGAGAAAGAGTTCTTGCCTCAGAGTTCCTGGGGGTAGGTAGAATACCTGAGGGTGCAGGGTCTAGGGTGTGCTGTGCTTTGGGACCCAGCTACATTTGGACTTCTTTCTCCTTCTTTGACAGCAGTCCTGAACAATCCTATAAGGCTGCTCGCCCTCCCCATGATGCTTTTAAGGGGACCAGTAGCTTCCAAATCCCTGAGAAAGAGGAAGTCTTGATGATATGCGTCGCCACTGAGTTGATTCCAACTTATGGTGACCCTATTAGTGTCAGAGTAGAACTGTGCTCTGTAGGGTTTTCAGTGGCTGATTTTTCAAAAGTCCATCTTAGGCCTTTGTTTGTTTTTAATATTTTTCTTAATTGTACTTCAGATGAAGGTTTACAGAACAAATAGTTTCTCATTAAACACTTAGTATGCATATTGTTTTATGACAATGGTTAACAACCCCACGACATGTCCCTTCTCGACATTGGGTTCCCTATTTCTAGCTTTCCTGCCCCTGCAGGCCTTTGTTTTGAGACACCTCTGGGTGTACCTGGACGGCTAACCTTTTGGTTAGCGGCTGACTGCGTTAACCATTTGCACCATCCAGGGATTCCCTGATAATACAGTCTCCACCTTACCACAGGTAACCACGTGCTTTGTAGCAATAGCCTGAGCATCTCTCTTCCTGGCCTGTTATTACCTTGCTGGGTCTCCTCAGGTAAGTCCCTGTTCCTCTCTTGGCATGTCTTTCCCCATCTATAAAGTGAATGGGTAGACCTGATGTTCTTTGGTTTCCCTTGCAGTTTGGAAGCTCTAATATGGCATGCTGCAATGCCTCTTTATATCTCAAGTGCTTTGCCATGCATTTACTGGCTCTGTTTAGGGGAGGTGTCCTGGGGCTCTTGTCCCACCTTCCTCTGCAGTCCAAGGATTGGGGCCAGGCCTACAAAATCCTGCCTTTCTCTGAGTAAACCTGTAGGAGTCAAATTAAACAAAAAAAAAAAAAAGATTTAAGCAAATCTTAAAACCTAAAAATAGTTCATTAAAATTTCACAGGCTCTAAAAAATGTTGGAGTTGGATAAACCCCATTTTAAGTGTTAAACTTGTCAAACTCAAGGTGGCCAAACCAATTCCGTCACTTCCCTCTACCAATTCCATCACATCCCTCTTTGTTAAAGACACACGTATAATTCATTGATTTTATTTTTTTTTTAAAGAAAAATAGCAAAACACCCAGTAAGATCTGTCTCTGCAAACCACATACTATAAGATACAGGAGTCTGGGAAAACACAAAGAAGGATTTTGGTTTTAAGAGAATGAAATAAACATTTCAATCTAAGAAATCAAGAATATACATAAAGATGTACAGGAGTGATTGTGTATTATTGCAACGATGATGTAAAATATAAGAAAAACACATAAAACGAACAGGCCACTCTTCACTCAGCTGATACAATAACTGAACTAAATATATTCAATTAACAAACATCTATTATGTATGCCCCATGTGCTAATCTATGTACTGGGGGCCCCAGTGAATAAGACATGGCCTCTGCTCTCAAAGAATTCACCCAGCATTGAGTGGGAAACCTATACCTGCCCACCCAGGAAGTTCTCTGGGGGAGCTGTGCCAGTCCCCAGAAGAACTCAAAGGAGTGGTTAACTCTATCTGAGGTCAATGGAGATGGGCTTTCCCTTATGATAAACTGCAAAATTGTCACCGTGTTTTATGAGCTCTCCCTGAGAGAGCCCTGGTAGACATAGCTAGCCGCATCTCCCCTTGCCTTTCTCCCCTTTAATCTCTACACATTCTTCAATTTCTTAAGCGCTGCTGAACTCTGTCTTTCAATGATGGATGGATAGATGGATGGATGGACGGATAGATAACTGCCACCCAGTCGACTCTAATGCATGGTGACCTTATGTACAACAGAATGAAAGGTTGCCCAGTCCTGTATCAGCCTCAGGATCGTTGGCATGTTCAAGTCCATCATGGCAGATATTGTGCCAGTTCATCTCACTGAGGGTCTCCCTTGCCCTTGTTGGCCCTCTACTTCACCAAAGATGATGTCCGCTAGTGACTGAACCCTCCTGATGACGTGTCCAAAGTAACCGAGTCAGACAATGCTCTGTTGTGATCCATTAGGTTTTCATTCACTAATTTTTGGAAGTAGATCATTGGGCCTTTCTTCCTGATCTGTCGTAGTTTGCTAGCTCCACTGAAACCTATCCAGCATGGGTGACACCTTTTGGTATTTGAAATACTGGTGGCATAGCTTCCATCATCACAGCAACACAAAAGCCACTGCAGAACAACAAACTGACGGATGGGTGGTCTTTCAACTCTAGGTCCTCACTATTCCCTCCGCTGGGAACACACTTCCCTGTGCACTCTTCCACCTGACTAGCTCCTGGAGGAAATTTGGATGGAGATGACATCAGCCTGAATGTCACCTCCCCAGTGAGGTCTTCCCTGCTGCCCTAGACAAGGTGAACCCATGTCACATATCCTCATAGCACCACACAGGTCCCATTTTGTGACATGCATGCCCTGTGTATTTCCCTGGAGGGTTTCTGCCTCTCCACCTGGGCAGTATGCTCTTTGGGACGGAGAGCTGTCTATCTCATTCACTGCTGTACTCGAGTACCCAGCAGTTGCCTGGCACAGCCAGTGCTCAGCAAATACCTGATGTAGTTGAAGGTGTTGAGCTGGGCTTCTTCTGAGAATCAAGTAAGAGGATGATTGTGAATGTGCTTTGCAAGCTGGAAAGCCCTGGGCACATGGACTGGGTTATGATCATTTCTCTCCTAGCCAAGACTGTGTTGTGTATGCAGTGATCCAGTACTCTCGCACTTCTGCAAGGCACTGCATATTAAAGTTGTCTGTGTGTTTTCTTGGCAAACAGAAAGGAATTTGCATTTGAGGCTTAAGATGTTTGCATCTGGAGCCGCCCTGTTTGTGTTTCCAACGTTTCTGCCCTCCACTTTGGAATCTAGCCTAGAGCTCTGAAGGGGGCTCGTGAGGAGCAAGCTATCAGCATGGAAGGTGCTGGAAATTGTTCTAGGGCAAGGGAAGCAGGAGCTAACAGCGGGAGCAGCCTAGCCTGGCCCCGGGGAAAGTCCAGAAGGCCTTTCCATCTGGCTGTCCATTTAGAAGCCTGACCTCTTTGCAAGCAGCAAGCAGCTGAGCCCATTAAATTGCAAGATACCTGCTGGGTGTCTGAGAAGGAATCTGCTAGTCAGAAATTAACCCTTTTGGGGGCATTGTAGGCTCCATCTCCAGGTGATGGGAGCATATAGCACAGTGACCATAGTCATCTCCTCTCAGACCCTTGCCTAAAGCTGCATGGCTCATCAGAGGCAGTCATTTCCCCTCTCTGGACCTTAGTCTTCTCATCTGCAAATGGGGATGATACTTTCTGCTCTACCCAGTTTGATGGGGAAGTGATTGAAAAAATGGATCTGAATGGGCTTTGTAAGCTGAAGAGCACTTTACAGATCTAAGAGATTGTCATTTTTGTTTCTAGTAAGCATTCATTACTAGACATGAACTCCACAGTTCTAGTTCATAAATCCATCTGAGCCTCCAAATACCTCCATTCTCATGCTTCAGGCCACGGGTACTCCTCCTGGAGAACTATTTGGGTACTTCAGAAGATAGAGCATGGATCTTAGGATTTAATTCCATTCTGCAGGCATTTGTGGAGCAATTGCTATGTGGATACACAAAGAGGGGAACAGGGCTTGTTTTGGAGGACCCAATGAACCTTTCAGGAAAGTGGCCCCTACCTACATAGGAAATGATATGGGATTGAAGGTGGGATGGAGGCAGCACTGAGCTATGAGTCAGGGGAACTGAGTTCTTTTGTGTGTGTGTGTGTGTGTATGTGTGTGTGTGCTTTAAGTGAAAGTTTACAGTTCAAGTCAGTTTCTCATACAAAAATTTATACACACATTGCTATGTGACCCTAGCTGCTCTCCCTATAATGTGACAGCACACTCCTTTCTGCCCTGGATTTCCCATGTCCATTGAACCAGCTCCTGTCCCTTTTTGCCTTCTCATCTCATCTCCAGACAGGAGCTGCCCACTTAGTCTCATGTATCTACTTGAGCTAAGTAGCAGACTCTTCACGCGTATCATTTTATGTCCCACAGTCCCGTCCAATCTTTGTCTGAAGAGTGGGCTTCGGGAATGGTTTCAGGAACTGAGTTCTTATCCTGGCCTTGCCTGGCCCTGGCTACATGGCCTTGACAAGTCATCATCTCTCTCAGTCTCAATTTTCTTCTCTATAATATGTTGCTGTTGTTGTTAGCTGCGGTTCAGTCAGCCTCCAACACATGGTGACCCCGTGCACAACAGAACGAAACACTGCCCAGTCCTACACCATCCCCATGATCAGTTTCGGATCAGACCATTGTGACAGTGTTTTCATTGGCTAATTTTCTAAAGTAGATTGTCAGGTCTTTCTTCCTAGTCTGTCTTCGTCTGGAAGCTCTACTGAAACCTGGTCAGCATCATAGCAACGCACAAGCCTCCACTGACAGACAGGTGGTGGCTGTGCATGAGGTGCGTTAGCCAGGATTGAACCCAGGTCTCCTGCATAGAAAGCAATAATTCTACCACTGAGCCACCAGTGTCACCTCCATAATGTAAGTCTCAGTAAAAATTGCCTCCAGGTAAAAAATGCCAGTTCATAGAACCAATTGGACATTCCATGTTGGACCTCACATTTATGAGGCTAAACCACAGGTCCTCCCCATTGACCAGGCCTGTATGGAGGTTTTCATACCTCCTGACCTCTTGCCATTAGCCATTCTGGCTCTGCCTATTAGATCGTGGGCCGAGCCCAATATACCCAGGGTCTTCATCTCTAAGTCCCTTCTGCTTTCAATACCTTATAGTTTCTGGTTTTAAGGTCCAACTAAAGAGTGTGGACAATAAAAGCAGTGATCATTCACAGTCAGGAAGGTCAGGAAAGGGTATGAAAATGAACAGTTATTGAGCATTTTTTGAACACTGACTGCATGCCAGGCATTGTTCTAGAGGCTTTCAGACATATATTCATTCCTTTAGTGCTCTCACTAGACATAGAAGATATCACTAACCCTTTTCTACAGAGGAAACTGAGGTTCAGAGAGGTTAAGTAACTTTTCCAAAGTCACACAACTAGAAAGTTATAGACAAGGATTGGCTGTCTCTGATAACCCAGCAAAGGGGCCTCAGATAAATCCATCCAGGTTCCATTCGTATCACACCTCTTGGACTCATTCACTTTGGCCCTTCGATGGGAGATGTTGACCTGAGACCCAGTTTTCAGTTTTCTGCCAGGCGCCCTTCAGAATTTTCCATTATGTTTGGGTTCTTTTCTTGGTCTCCCCTTTGCTTCATGCTCCTTGGGCACAGTCAACTTGCCAGGTCCTATCTCCTGGAACCTCAGCTCACATTATGATCTGATCTCCTGCTGACCTGATTTGGCTGCACTGAGCAGTGTCATTCTGAGGATCCAATGTGCATGTGTCTATTAGCAATAGATACTGGGTATCGGCTTGGACCAGACACTATTCTAGGATATTGTGTAAAGAAAGCAAGGGTCTTGCCCTCAGGAAGTTCATCCCAGGGGAGGAAGCAGATTGTAAACAAGTAAACAAGTACATAACATGATCTCAGGAACGGATGGATACTATGACCAGACTGGGTGGGAGGTGGCTATTTTATATAGCTCAAGGCAGGCCTTTATGAGGAGGTGACATTTGAGTAGAGACCTATCAGCCTGGTGTGAAAGAGCAAACTATGTGAAGATCATGGGGAAGAGCATTTTGAGCAGAGGAATTAGCAAGTGGAAAGTTGGGACCAGAACCACCTCAGTATGTTTGCAGAGCAGAAATAAGACCACCGCAGCTGCAGAGGAGTGAGTGAGGAGGTGAGTGGTGGAGGCTGGGTCAGAAAGGTAGGCAGATGCCAGATGATGCAGGACATTGTAAACTACAGAAGGAAATTTTAATTTTACTCTAAGGGCAGTGGGAAGCCCTACAGAATTTTGCACAGAAGAGTGAGGCAGCATTACTTACTGTCTACTTATCTAGTGCCGCTATAACAAAAATACCACAAGTGGCTGACTTTAACAAACAGAAATTTATTTTCTCACAGTTTAGGAAGCTAGAAGTCTGGATTGGGAGCGCTGGCTCTAGGGGAAGGCTTTCTGTCTCTGTTGGCTCTGGAGGAAGGTCCTCGTCTTTTCAGCTTCTGTTCTTGGTTCCTTGGAGATCTCCATGTGTCTTGGCAACTAACTTACCTCATATCTACTCTGCTCACTTGTTTAACCTCCTTTATATCTCAAAAAATCAAGATACACTCTACACGAATCCTGCCTCATTAACATAACAGAGATAACCCATTCCCAAATGGGATTATAACCACAGCCATAGAGGTTAGGATTTACAACACATATTTTGGGGGGATGTAATTCACTCCATAATACTTACATTTTAAAAAGACCACTTGGGCTACTGTGGGGGAGATTAACTGGGCAAGAGTAGAAGCAGGAAGCCCACTTAGAGGCTACTACAGTAGTATTTACAAGAGAAGATGAGATGCTAGCAGCTGTGACTTGGATGGTAGCAGTGGAAATGGTGAGAAAAGGTGAAATGAGGGGTATATTCAGTGGTGTGCTGGTAAGTGTTTACGAACCATTTCTGGGGGAGGGAAGACCCTGGCTTATAGCATTTACCAATTTCCATGGTATAAATACTCCCACCATAGGCTGTCTTAAGCTACCAACATGGTATCAACTGGCTTGCAACATTCCTGACAATTAACAGTCGGCTCTCACAAGCTGGTACCAAGCCAGCTCCAGCACACCTACAGGACTTGTTGATAGTTAGCACATGGGAGGTAAGAGAAAGACAGAAATTCAGAAGCCAAGCCATGAAGTTTATGGCGATGCCGTTTACTAAGATGGGAAAACAGAGGTAAGCAGCTTGTTCTGAAAGGGGCTCAGAATCATGAATATCACTCTAATGTACACTCCAGGCTTAACAGGGAGAAAGAATATCACCATGCTTTTGCCCTTGGGTTTGCAAAAAAGGAGAAAATTTTCTCCAATCTGCATAAATGTAAACAATCTTAGGCCACTCTATGGTGTAGCAGTTATGAGCATGCACATCTGAAACAAGACCCTTTCATCTCTGTATTAGTCAGAGTAATGCTAGCTTCTGTAAAAAATAACCCCTGAACTCTCCATAACTTAATCCAATGTGAGTTTATGTCTGTCTTATGTAAAGGACAATCAGCAGTGTGTGGGGAGGCTGGAGTAGAGGTGGGAGCTGTGTTCCACGCAGGCATTCAGGGATCCAGGATGATGGAGACTCCACCATCTTCAACACATGGCTCCTGAAGTCACTGTAGGGATTCACACCCAGTGGCAGGAGGAGGAAGAGAGAAAGATAAGGCACACCAGCTCCATAATCACTTTGACCAAGAAGCGACATTTTTATTTCATTCGTATCCTAAGAGCATATGCTAAGAACTGGTCAGTGTGGCCACACCTAACGTAGGGGAGCTGAGAAGAGCAGTCCCTGGGTGGGCAGCCAGCTTCCAACAACTACATCACTCAGTAAAAGAAGCATGAGTCCTTGGTGCACAGCCAGTCATCTCTGCCACAGTCCCCTACCCTTGCTTGGCCAACTTACTTAATTACTCTGAGTCTCATCTTCCTCATCTGTAAAATGGGAATAATCACAGTACTTATCTCGTAATGTTCCTGTAGAGCTGAAAGGAAACAGTACTTCTAAAGCATGCCAAGTCAAATACTTGGCATGGTGTTTGCCACACTCAATACATTTGAACTGGGAGGAATATTTGTGATCACCCCGGTTCAGAGTCCTCATTTTCCAGACAAGCCTACCTCACATCAATGTATGCTCCTTCCTTCAACCACAGCTCTTGTCCATAGTCCACAGAGAATGTGGGTAAACAACAATGAAAGAACTTTACACGTCACAGGTGTCCCTTGGTGCAGAGCACTGGCTTTGGAGCCAAGAGAACTGAATTCTAGTCCAGATCTAACAGCAACTAGTTGGGTCCTTTGGCAAAGTTGTTGGAATTCTCTGAGCCCTCCTGTTCATTGTAACCAGTTGCCATCGAGTCAACCTTGACTCATGACGATTCCATGTGTAAAACTATGCTCCGTAGGATTTTCAATAGCTGATTTTATGGAACTAAATCACCAGGCCTTTCTTCTGAGATGCGTCTGGGGGCACTTGAACTTCCAACCTTTAGGTTAACAGCCAAGCGTGTTAACCCTTTGCTCCACCCAGGGACTCCTTCTCTTCTTTATAGAGGGAGGATAACAACAAATACCCAGCTCACTGGGCGATGAAAACATCATAGACACACTTCACAAACTGTGAGGTCCTCTACTCGGGAATGCCTGTCTTCTTGCCTGCATCAGAAAACACATCAAAGGCTGCTTAGGATGTAGTGAGATGAGACACATCACCACATGGCCCCATCCCCAACAGATTTGTCTCATTTTAAAAATGATCTGTTTGGCAATCAACACATATTGCTGCTGCCTGGTGAGCAGAGGGTTCGCGTCGGCAAGAAGGCGAAGCTGTTCATCTTCCCAGGCTTCTCCCTGCCGTCTTGGCTCTGCATGCTCAAGGTTGTCTGGGGTCCCGGGCAATCAGAAATGATTTGTGTCAAAGAGCGCCTTACAAGAATCATTTGTCATTTCTGGTTCATGTTTGAATGTGAAGAATGATACTGGGGAATGATCCAAAGGCAGGATGTGAAGCACCGTTATGATGAGTAGCAAAACTGTTACGTTAACCTTCTCGGGAGTGGAGCTCTGGGGTTCAACTTCAACTGTGTGTAGCAAGGGCAGAAATTTAAAGTCCCCACTTTGGGATGGATTAGGGAGTATTAATAATGAGAAGACCTTCTATGTGTATGACAATCTTTGCTTATTGCAGTACAGAGCAGCATAGAATGACATTTAGAGAGCATCTGCTTTAGTTCATTATTTTACAGAGAGGAACTTTGAGGTGCAGAGAAGTTTTGTGATCTGTTCATGGGCACAAAGCTAACTTTGTTATTGAGTAAATAATGCCTTTGCCTTGCAAAAGCTGGCATGCAGGGTTAGAACACTGACCTGGGAATTTACAGTCCCAGGTTCTGGTCCCAGCTCAGTCTCTCAGCTGCGGCAAGACTGCAAACAAGATACTCTGTTCGCTTCCTTTTGTCTCTTGGAAAGAAGACATTGATGATTCCTCAGGTCGCCTACAGCCCTGACATTGTGCAATTCTATGTAGTTTATAGGAGCCCTGGTGGCACAACAGTTAAACGCTCAGTTGCTAACCGAAAGATTGGCAGTTCGAACCCACCCAGTGGCTCCACCGGAGAAAGACCTGGCAATTTGCTCCCATAAAGATTACAGCCTAGAAAGCCCTATGGGGCAGTTCTACGTGTCACATGGGGTCGCTATGAGTCGAACACGACTTGACAGCTCCTAACAACAACAACAAATACAATTTATAAGACAGGCATTTTATCTTAATTTGGCATATGAGACAACTGAAAGCCAAAGAAGCTTCTGAGAGGTGGTTTTTGACCTGAATCTTTTGAAATGAATAGATTTTGTTTAAGGAGCCCTCATGGCACAGTGGTTAAGCACTTGACTACTAACCGTAAGGTCCATGGTTCAAATCTACCAGCTGCTCCTTGGGAGAGAGATGTGGCAGTCTGCCTTGGAAACTCTGTGGGGCAGCTCTACCCTGTACTATCGGATAACTATGAGTCGGAATTGACTGGATGGCAATGGGTTGTTTGTTTGTTTTTTGATTTTGTTTAAATGGCAGAGAAAGGGGAAGGGCATTCCAAGCAGGGAAGATAACATGGCCAAAGGCAAGGAGGCAGGGAAGGGTAGGGCACAATCAAGGACTCTTGTGTGTCTGTGGCTATATTATAGAATGTGGTGGAAAGGACAGAGGAAGAGTATACCGAAAAGCAGTTTAGAATCAGATCATGGAGAGCCTTGAATATCAAGTTGAAGGGCATAATATCTCTAAGCCAGTGGTCCTCAGTTGAGGGCAATTTTGCCTCCCAGGGGATATTTAGCAACATCTGGAGATATTTTTTGTTGTCATAACTTGGGGGGAGCATCACGACTGACAGGTTGTTGCACAGAACAATTCCCCAACAACAAAGAATCATCCAGCCCAAAATGTCACTAGCGCCAAGGTTGACCCTGCTCTAAGCAGAGAGAGGGTCTCTGCTGACTCTGTGGAGGATGCATTGTGGTGGGTGGCGGGCAAGACTGGAGGCAGGGGGCTGTCACCATCATCCAGGGAAAAGGTGATGAGGGTCTGAGATAAGACAGAGCCAAGGGACCGAAATCAGTGACATGGAAAAGATGGAATTGACAGAATACGGTTTCCTTCCATCTCTTGGACTAGCACCTTCAGGCTTTGAGCGCCTTTTTATAGCATCTTCTTTTCTGTTCACTTGCTCTGCTGTCCCAAGAGCCAGAGGGTGAGAGGAGATGAGGGACTGTATTTCACCTCCAAGGTCCTCCACTGGTCTATCCATAAAAGTCTCTCTTTTGATCACGCCTGGTCCTAGAGAGAGAGGGAAGGCCAGGAGCTGGCACATGAAGGTACTCACAGCACTTCCTGCCGTTTTAATTTTAAAATTATGTGTGTCAGTGTTAATTCACTATCAGTTTCTAGCACAAGATTGTCAGTTCTGTGAGCAGGGACCATAGGGATTGTTGTATTCTTTGCTGCCTTCCAGAGCCCAGCGCAGTGCCGAATACGTAGTAGCCACTGGAGAAATATTTGCTGGATGAATGAATGAGTGCTCCTTGGCTTTGTGGATTAGGCTGTGGACCTCCCAGCTTGGTGAGCTCGCCCACACCACCACCACCCACCCCGGGCTGAAGGATGGCTGGGTGTTAGTCCTGGCTCCCCTCACTGCACCCCAGCAAAGGGCACAGACCTGCCTCACCAGAAGCAAGAAGAGAACAAAGGAGAAGCCTGAATGGATGAGAAAGGACCTGACAGCACCCTTTGTGATCCTGCAGCCCCTTTGCAGATACACCCATCTCAGGCATCCTTTTCATAGTGATACCTTTTCCCTGCCCAGAAGGCCCTTGCTCTCACCTGGAAAACTGAGGCTGAGGCTGAGGTGAGGACAAAGGGCTGACCATACTGTGTGATGGTTCCTGTTAGAAGGACAATCCAGGACACACTTCACAACCCCGAGCTCCTTGCTGTTAGAAACTTGGGAGATGTTATAAGCATCCCCAGACCATAGAAGAAGAAGCTGGGGTTTGGGAAACAGAAGGGGAGGGAGGAAAGAAGGCCCTTGCTCCAATGGCAGTGTGATGAGCTCTCAGCCACTGTGGTAGGTTGGGGTGGTGTGTGGATGGGTGCGTGTGCAAGCCAAGTGTAAAGGTGACGTCTCTAACCATTTGCTTCCCTGAGACTTACAGAATTTTGAGCAGTGACTCTAGGAACACACCAACCAACCCCAAGGCTCAAGGAATCAGGTCAACCTAATTCTCAGAGACCTGAGCAGCCATCTGGCCCTAACCCCCAGTTGGCCAGAGCTGCATATGCCTCTGCAAGGTCAGGTATCTCTCAAGAGGCAGAGAGGACTAAGACCTAGGTGTCCTGACTCCCAGTGCTCAAACAGGGGCTCAGTCTGCTCACAATGTGGGGTCAGCACGGATGAAGGCAGCTCAGATCGGGTGTGCCTCACCCACTACCCCCTGCCCAACCTTGTACACTCCAGGAACTCCCCAGGACTATCTGAAACAAACAACACCTTCTCAGGGGCCCCTGGTCCCTCCAGGGTGCTCTATCACTTGTGTCCCAGGCCATTTTGGCAGGTTTGACTCAAAGGGCCAGGAGGCCATAATGACTAATTCCTTCTACTGATCAAAGCCTATTCCAGACAGTTGTGGTTCAAATCCTGTCAAGCTCTTGCTGTGTGATTTGGGGCTAAATTATTTGACTTCTTTAAGCCTCTATCTATAGGTTAAAATGGGGAAGGTAGTACCTAACTCAGAGAGTCCTTGTCTAATTAAATGAAATCAAATGGGACAATGTTTAGAAAAGCACTTTGTACACCTATCACAGGGTTGTTGTTAGCTGCCACCAAGTTGGTCCCAACTCATGGCGACCTCATACACAACAAAACAAAACTCTGCCCAGTCCTGCACCATCCCCATGATCAGTTGCAGATCAGATTGTTGTTGTCCATAAGGTTTTCATTGGCTGATTTTTGGAAGTAGATTTCCAGATCTTTCTTCCTAGTCTGTCTTAGTCCAGAAGCTCTGCTGAAACTTGTTCAGCATCATAGCAACATGCAAGCCACCACTGACAGAAGGGTGGTGGCGGTGTTTGAGGTGCATTGGCCAGGAATTGAACCCAGGTCTCCATCCCTCATGAAAGGTGAGAGTTTTCCCATTGAACTACCAATGCCTCATAACATAGAATAGGGACTCAAAAAACTTACGTTGAATCTGAATGCATAAATTGGAACCCTGGTGGCACAGTGGTTAAGAGCTCGGCTGCTAAGTTGGGATCTATCAGCAACTCCTTGAAAACACTGTGGGGCAGTTCTCCTCTGTCCTATAGGGTCACTGTGAGTCAGAATCAACTCGACAGCAATGGGGGTGAGGGGAGGGTAGAGGGGAATGTATAAATTAACAAAAAGCATTGACTTTTAGCAAAGCTCTGAGAAGGACTCTCCAACTCCTTGCTGCCTGCTAGGTTTGTCCTGGTGTCCTGGGGAAGCTGGCCTATTTCTGGACCCTGGGAAGGACTGTGGGCTCTTCCTCAGTGATTTAGTTCCCACCCTTTCTCCCCAGTCCCTGGCAGCAGCAGTCATCCTGAGGAAAACTGTGCACAGGAGCCCTCATGCTCCTGCCTGAGCCCCTGCCCTGAACGAAGGTGACCTGCGCTCTCGCCTATGTTAGCACCAATTAAGTGGTTTCATTAAAAGGGCTGGCACTGTCTGTGGTCAGCATCAGGATGACCCATGAATTTGAAGGGCAGCGCTGCCATCTGCCAAGCCTCCACATCCCCTGCCATGGGGTCTGGCAGCAGAAGGGAACTGACCCCTCATTTTTTTCCCAGCCAGAACGTGCTTTGGAATGAGGGAAGTCCAGAAACGGTCCTAAAGTTGATCTCATTTTTCTAGAAGCTCACGGTCTAATTAGGTCAGCAAAGCACTTAGTTCTGTGCATTGAAATTGATCCAGCACACAGGAAATCCCATGAAATATTTTGTGACTTGCTTTCCACTCACGGACATTGAAAAGACTCCCTTCCTCCTTCTTCAGAGAGTCAGGTTCTTCCACAAGGGCCAAAAAAAGTATATTTAGGGACTCAGAAACCCCAGGCACACCAGCCTCACAAGCCAGGGAAGCCTTTTGTGGCCTTCACATTTAGTTAATATTTTCTGGACCTACTTTTACTCAGCACTGGGCTAGGCCCAGGGAGTTGCGCTGAATAAGACCTAGTAGATGCATATGATCAAGTGGGGTAGAAAGGCAGAAGAATGGAAGATTAAAATACAACACCCTAAGGGTAGATGAGATGGGTGAGTTGGGAGCCAGAGGAGTACAAAGATAGGGGTCCCTCTGTCTATCTAGGGGATGCTTGGGGAAATAATAATAGCTTGCATTTATTGAGCACTTAACTATATGCAGTCAAATAAATGTGTTACATGACTTAATCTCTTTTAACGCTCATTTAGATTCTGTTATAGGAGCCCTGGTGGCACAGTGGATAATCACTCAGCTGCTACTCGGAGGGTCAGCGGTTCAAACCCACCAGCCGCTCTGTGGAAGAAAGATATGGCAGTCTGTTTCCGTGAAGATTACAGCTTTGGAAACCCTATGAAGAAGTTCTACTCTGTCCTATAGGGTTGCTACGAGTCGGAATCGACTCGATGGCAACAGGTTTGGGTTTATTCCCATTTTGACAATGAGGAAACTTGCGGCTCAGAGAGGGAAAGTGAACTGCTCTAGGCCACACAGCTAGTAAATGGCAGAGCTGGGTTCGAATCCAGGACTGCCGCCTTCTCTAACCCACCACTGTAACAGTACTCTATGAATTCAAGTACCCGTGGAAGGAGAGGCACCACCACGGATCAGCCTGGACCTCCCTCTATCAACTTAGCCTCACTCTTACTCCTAAAATCCGTCCAAGAAATGCACCTTCCGTCTGTTTATCCATTTCTGCTCCCTGAGGAGAAGGAGAGGAGGAAGTGGGGATTTAGGAAAGAGAGAGAGCAGAGGAGAGGAGAAATGAGAGGGTGGGATGGAAGGGGGATGTCTCATCTACCCCCCAGATGTCTGCCTCCTCCAGGTTGCCCCTTTTTTTGCCATGCCCAGCCCCTGAGCTGGCCCTCTGATCCTCCAGCTGCAGCCAATCCTGATCAAGGCACCCTGCCTCCCTCTCTCCATTGATGGGGTGTAGTATTCAGAGCTGCGTATGACCACTGGGCTGAGCCTGTGTCCCCTGAATCCCTTTTATGGTGGTCCTATCCATTCCTGAGGAGCCCTGGTGGCACAATGGTTAAGAGCTCGGCTGCTAACCAAGAGGTCAGCAATTGGAATCCACCAAGCAGCTCCTTAGAAACCCTATGTGGCAGTTCTACTCTGTCCATTCCTCAGCAGGACCTAGTGCCTGCTCCCAGTCTCAGGCTCAGGCTCAGACCCTGGGACTGGCCTCTGCTTTGGTGCCTGCCCCTACATTCTACCAGATTCCTCTGCCTGGGTCCCGTTTTGCTCCATAACAGGCAGCTGCCTGCCTGGCTTCTGCCAGATGCCCTTCCTGGAAGCAGAGCACCCCCGAAATGTGGCCCCAAGGCTGGGACCCACACCAGCACCAGTCCCCTGGGTGATACCCCCCACTCCCTTGCTTCCCCCACAGGTTCCTGATGCATTGTCACCACTGCCACCTCAATCATGTGCTGGCAAGTCCTCATCCTTCTCACCCTGGGCCTGGCCTTGGCTGCACCTCTGCTACTGGGCCTGATTCCCCAACATCTGGTCTACCTTCTTCAGGGAGCCTCACAGTGAATTCTAACTCCCTCTCCCTCTCCAGCTGGCCCAGGCTGACTCCAGTCTTGCACCAGAGGCTTCAGTTAGAAGAAGCAGAGCAGATATAACGCCTCCAGTACACAGTCATTTCCCACAAGGGGCTGGCAGGGCACTCGGTGTAATCATGCATGCGGCCCCACAGGGCCCTCTCATTCCATCATCAATATGCTTATTGCCCCTGTGCCAGGCCTGGTGCCCCAGGGTCTGTGAGCCACCAGAGTCCTCAACTTCATGGAACTTAGGGCCCCAAAACAAGAACCAGCCAGGACTGAGCTGAGGACAGAGCCGTGCTCAGGGTTGCTCACACCCATTTTAGTAATTTTTACTTTCTGCTTCAGTCTTGGTGTCTGTCTGGGATGCAGCATTGCTATAGTATCTAGAAGGGGAAGGCAAAAGGAATCAGTGTTTAATGAGAAGTTCATGTGTGTTGGGCACTGTGTTAAGTGCTTTGCAGAAATTATACCATGTCTTTCTCCTAATGTCCCTGGGTGGCACAAACAGCTTGCACTTGACTACTAACTTTAAGGTTGGTGGTTCAAACACACTGTGGTGCTGCAGAAGAAAGGCCTGGCGATCTGCTTTCATAAAAGGTTACAGCCAAGGAAACCTATGGAGCAGTTTTACTCTGGAACACATGGGGCCACCAAGAGTTGAAACCGACTTGATGGCAACAGGTTTGGTGTTTTGGTTGTTCTCTTAATAGCCCTGCCACGTAGGTATCATTATTCCCATTTTACGTATAGCAAAACTGAGTCTCAGGGAACTTAAGTAATTTGCTTTGATGCTGGAGTCAAAATAGGAGTCAAAACAATCTGTTGTCTAAACCACTGCTTCTTAAACTTTGATGTGCATATGAATCAGCTGAGGATCTCGCAGATTCTACCTTGTAGAGAGTCTGCCTTCCTAACAATGTCCCAGGTGATGCTGATGCTTATGGACGAAGCTTTGAGAAGAAACTGGCTCTATACCATCTTTGGGGCCAGTGGTTCTCAACCCTAGGTGCCCCACAGAATCACCTGGGTAGCTTTTAAAATATATCCATGTTCAGATCTTATCCCTTACAGATTTTGGTTTGATTGGACTGGGGTGGGACTCGGGCTTCGGTGTGTTCTAAAAGCTCCCCGGGAGATTCTAATGGGCAGCCAGGCTTGAAAAGTGCTGCTATGCTTTTTACTGTCGCCTTTAAACTAATCTTAAAATTTCAGCCCAATCCTGAGATGGCTGCCATTGTTCACTCCCCTTGTGGGTAGCCCCCAGCCAATGCAGTCCAGTCTTTCAGCCTGAATCGTTTGGTCAGACTCCCTGGTGATTATTCCTCCCTCCTGGGTCGTTCCCAGCTTGCAGAAGTGTCCCTGCGGTGCTGCTCCTGTCTCAACCCTCTGATGTTTTAATCTCATTGATTCGGAGCCTGCCTCTATCCTCTTTGCTTCACCATCCCCTGAGCAGTGGGAGGAAGAAACTTCCCCAGGGCTATCGATTCCCAGACAACTCGCAAGATGGCAATTTCTTCCTTAATTAAGACCATTAAGACGAGCCACTAGTATCCGACCCATGAATCAGGTCTCCAAAGGTGCAGGGGAAAGAAACTAGGAAGGGGGTGATTCATATAATGGTTTCAAGTAGTATCAGGGGCTGCGACTCAGCCAGATGTGGATGGGAGCCAGTTCACGGAGCCCGGAGAGAGAAGCACAGCTGGCTTCGTCTTTTCTTTCTTCCTATTTTGAGCCAAATGCAGGATGACACATTCGTAAAACAATCTTTACCCAAACACTCTTCCCCCCGCAGTCAGCCCCCCTCACCACTCACCGTTATCTGTCATGGGAGACAAGACGGCAGAAGATAATGGGAGTTTCCAATTCGTGCTCTTTCTCCCTTCCATTCTCTGGGGAAATTATGTCTTTTTTATTGACTTATTTACAAGTGCGGAAAATGAATTGCTTAAAGGTTTACGCTGGAGCCACCCAGGTGCCCTCTGGGCCACTGACACTTCCTCCTGGGCGGGGCTCTGGCTGGAAGGAGGATTCCAGGGGCGAGGCTGGGTGTTCAGTAAGTGGATTGGTCTCCCTTTGCCCAGAGGAAGCCCAGATGGTGGCCGCAAGCTTTGCCCAGATTTGAAACGAGTCCCATGGGCTGCTCCCTGCCCCCCTGCTCTGCAGGGTCACAATGGGAAAGGACAAACACATGGGCGCTAGCCAGACCTGGGTTCAAATCACCCTTCTGCCATCTCCTAGTGGTGAAGTGATACGAGCACCCCTGGCTCTGTACTGTGCTGCCTTGGGCATGTTACTTAACTGTTCTGAGCATCGATGTCATCATCTGAAGAGTAGGTGTCATTCCACTTCCCTCTTGGGAGTGTTGTGGGCATTCCATGAAATGAGCACCTGGCACACAGTAGGGTCTCCATGAATGTCTGTCCTCCTTCCTTCTCTTCCTGGAAGATGGTGAAGCTGAAAGTACCCTCCAGTACACAGGGTTTTCAAAGGCTGGTTTTTCAGAAGTAGGCCACCAAACCTTTCTTCTGAGATGCTTCTGGGTGGACTTGAACCTCCAACCTTTCATTTAGCAGCTGAGCGCATTAACCTTTTGCGTCTGAAAGTTCAAGGACTCCTGAAAGTGCCTTTGGAGACCATCTAATCCAATACTTTCCTTTGGACCAGTGGGAATCAGAGGCCTGGAGAGGGATGGTGATTTGAGGGAGGGGCACAACCAGGCTCACAATGACCCCTTTAGTCAAATTTGTTCTTTTTTGGCTTGGTTTTGGTTTTCTGTACATTGGAACACCTAACACAGTCCCTGGGTAGTGCAAATGGTTAAACAGTCAACTACTAGCCGAAAGGTTAGCAGTTTGAACCCACCCAGAGATGCCTGGGAAGACAGGCCTGGCAATCTGCTTCTGAAATGTCACAGTCTTAAAAATCCTACGGAGCGGTTCTATCCTGTACACACGGGTCACCATGAGTCAGAATCGACTTGATGGCAACTAACAGTAACAACAAGTACCCCAAATGATCCTTTTCACCTACTTGAGGTCCTTTTCTACCCACTGAAGGCAATCTTCTCTGCTGCTCTGGCTATCAGCCCTGGGCTTATTGGGTTTCTAGCTTGGCAACTACTTAGCCCTGGGTGGTGCAACTGGTTAAGCACTTGGCTACTGACCAAAAGGTTGGAAGTTCAAATCCACCCAGAGATGCCTTGGAAGAAAGGCCTGACAATCTACTTCCAAAAAACAAGCCATTGAAAACCCTATGGAGCACAGTTCTACTCTGACACACATGGGGTTGCCATGAATCAGAATCAACTTCATGGCAACTGATGGTGGTGGGAGCTTGACAATTGCTCGAGAACCAGCTTTTGATTAGAGTCACTTTGGTTCTGGCTACTTCTGAGAATCCGATCTGGAGCATTGAGGTCTCAGAAGTTCTTTGGCCCTTGACTGCACTCAGGCCCCTGTTTCTGGTTTTCTCAAACACTCAAGTAAGAAACTCCCTTTTCTTGGCCCTGACTATTGGACAGTCCAGTCCACTGCCCAAGCACACACATCTATCTGCTAAAGACTAAGATTCCTCCTTCCTTTCTGCACAAGGTACCCATCTGCATTCTCTGTGGATTAGATCCCAGAGGGAGGTAGGAATGGAAGCCACCCCGCCCTCCTGAACAGGAATTGGGTAGGGAGCTTCAGGCAGCGGCACCCTGAGCCAGCCCAACATCACCCCTGAAAGAATGAGTGACAGATCGTCTAGCTGGAAAATAGAGATAATCTGTCTCAATTATGTACAAGTTCGGCAAATTAGGACCCAGCATGAGAAACCTGTCTGAGTTTTGATTAGAGAGCAGATTTAGCCACTGTGAAGATTTACACAGAAGCTTCTGGCATGGACTTCAGAACTGACCTCTCCAGCAGACACAGCTGCAGAAGTGACCACAGTGGGGAACATGGGTCTTATGGGGAAAGGAGGGGGTGGGCTTCTATCCTTTGCTATCCCACTAAACCAAATCCTTTGCAGTCAGGTCGATTCTAACTCATGACAACCCTATGTGTGCAGAGTAGAACTCTGCTCCAGAGTGTTTGCAATGGCTGTTACCTTTCAAAAGCAAGTCACCAGGCCTTTCTTCTGAGGCACCTCTGAGTGCATCCAAACCACCAACCTTTCAGTTAGTAGCCGAGTGCTTAATCATTTGCACTACCCAGGGACTTTTGGGCAAACAGGACCTAGCAGCACACCCAGCAGTGCCTCAAGTACTGATCCATTTTCTGCTCCATCAGGCCCTTCACACAGCCAGGGCAGGCCTGGCCCTGGCCAGAGACAATCCAGCCCTGTTTTGTATTGAGTATAGGGTCGCTATGAGTTCGAATCGACTCAGTGGCAACGGGTTTGCTTTTCACTAGAATGTGCTGGAGAGACAAGCGGAAAGAAAGTCCTCCTCAGAAAAAATGAAAGAGCCTGACTCTGTCAGATCCAGACCTAGGGGATCGAGTTGGCGGATCAGGAAGTGCAAGAGTCAAAGCAAGAAGAAGTAAGGGTCTGGGGGATGGATGGTGACTTCTGGGGTGGTGGGAGAGAACAGTCCTCCCTCAGAGGCATAGAGGTGACTGGAATCCTGGGTTCGGAGTGAAGGGGAAGTAACCAGTAAGAATTACCCTCTTTAACCCAACATCATATTAGCAGGACCTAGGATGGAGGAGAAAATGGGAAATAGGACTGGAGGGTTGCGGAGCAGGGGGCGACGGCGGGGTTTATGGAAGGCAGGTCCAAAATAGGTGTCCTGAGCAAGAGGGTACAAGGCTGCCTAGCAGGGATAGTAATGACAGGAAGGAGCAGAGAGTCTGGGAAATGGGTGGCTTGGGTCATGATTTTGCCATCAATGCTTAAAAGGATGCTCACCTGTCTTGTGTAGCCTCCAGGCCCCAGCTCAGCCAGCAGCTTTTCTCAGCTGTCCCCTTCATTCCTTCTGCTTCCCGCAGGCCAGGCAGCGGCTGCCCAGCAGAGGGCCCCCTAGCCTGGCCTAACCACACAGCCTGTGGTTGCTAGCAGGCATCACTCAGCAAAGAGGCCAGGTGATGGGCGATGGGGACCAGCCCGGGCCCACTCAGAGCAGCAGCCTGCTGCCTTCTTGCCAGGTGTCGTCAAAGGACATGCGGCAGGGCTGGGAGGAGTTAGGACAAGTTTGTGAGGGGCAGTGAGGACGGGATGAAGTTATGACAACATGACCCTGAGAGGCAGGAAAGCTGAGATCAGTCCCAGCTGTGCCATCAACAAGTTCTAGGACTTGAGCAAGTTCCTTCCACTCTTAGAGCTCAAGTCTCTACATCCATATTGTGGGGGGACTGAGCTAGAAGGTTCTCTAAGGCCCCACCTGTTCTGACAGTCTGATCTGACATCCCTGCGCATCTCTACCACCCTCTGGGCATCTCCCCACTTGGACTGGCTGACTCATAGGTGGTACGGCTCCTTCAGTCCCCAGAATGCTGGAGGTCAGGTGGCCATTGTTCCCTTAGCCACATAGGAACTGGGCCTTTCCTGCCCCCAGCAGTGGTTACCGTGGCTACTACTCCTCTCGTGTGCTCACGGACCACACTCAGAGATGAGTAACTGTCAACAGGTCTGACTGGGAGTGCTCGGGCTTTTCTTACCTCCTCATATTGGACTCAGTTAATTTCACCTGATTTTTATCCAAGGCCCTTTCCTTGGTGGCACTACTAACCGAAAGTCGGTGGTTTGAACCCACCAGCCACTTGGCGAGAGAAAGATGTGGCAGCCTACTTCTGTAAAGATTACAGCTTTGGTAATAACCCTTTGGGACAGTTCTACTCTGTCCTACATGGTCACTACGAGTCAGAATCAACTTGATGGAAATGAGTTTAATTTTTATCCTTAAAAAAAAGATTCCTTAGTAGACTGAGATGTTGGGCCCTCACTTAACAAGCTCGAGACCTGTATTCTCTACTTCCCACCCAGGAGGCAAAGTGTTGTATGGGCTCAGCCAGACCTGGGTCCCTATACCCAATGTGCCCCTTAGCACTGTGACTGTGTTGCATTTACTTAACCTCACTGAGCCTCAGTTCCCTCATCTGTACAGTGCCTGCCTGGTAGTATCTGGCCCATGATAAGGTAACAAGTGTCAGCTGCTTTTATGATTTATTATTATCATTAATTATTATTATTATTATTCAGATTCTTGGCTGACATAAACCAGTGTGCCAGCATCAGCACCTTCTCTTTGACTGTCTCCTCCTTCAGGATGAAATTTCTGCTCTTCAAAGTAGTCCACCATCATTCCAGCACCCACACACCAAGAAGGATGGGGCAAGAATCCACCACCCTCTGGATTCCACAGGTTTAATCCCAGAGAGAGGCCTGAATGCCAAATTCTAAAATACCCTTTGTAATTGCTCTCTGGGGAAGGGGGTTGGAAGGACAGCTATCTACAAACAGAACTCCCTGCTATCTCAGAATTCCAAAAGAGGATGGCAGGTGGGGCCCAGAGGCATATTTAAGGTGAAGCAAGTAGAGCTTCCACTTAGAGTCCACTCACTTTCAGCAGCACCTTTCAAGGCTCAAAGAGGGGTCCTAGAGATATCTAAGGGGGGACTAGCCAAAGACTAGGGGGCAGCAGTGGTGCAGTGGTAGATTTCTCGCCTTCCATGCAGGAGACCCAGGTTTTATTCCCGGCCATCCCCCTCAAGCGCAGACAACACTTGTCTGTTAGCGGAGGACTGTGTCGCTAGTATGCTGAGTGAGTTTCAGTGGAGCTTCCAGACTAAGAGACTAAAAGGCAGACTAGAAAGAAAGGCGTGGAAATCTACTTCCAAAACCCCGTGGATCACAACAGTCCAATCCTGTTGTGCAAGGGTCACCATGAGTCAGGGGCTGATTGGATGGCAGCTAAGAACAACGGCCAAAGACTAGTCCCTGGCTGGTGCAAATGGTTAACAAGCTCACTGCTAACCAAAGTGTTGGAGGTTTGAGTCCATCCAAAGGTGCCTCAGAAGAAAGGCCTGGAGATCTACTTATGAAAAATCAGCCATTGAAAACTCTATAATGTGCAGTGCTACCCTAATAACTGACACAACTGGCTTTGGTTTAGCGGAATCGACTTGATGGCGACGGATTTTCTTTTCTTTCCTTTCCTTTTCTTGTTTTTGGTTAGGGATTCACTTCTTCCCTCTAGTGGCCACTAACCAAACTGTCCCTCCTGGAGGGTGGTTGACTCCTTGTGTGCTAGACATAATCGGGCAAACTAGTATAGAACTGCCCAGGGAATCCGAAAAACTGCCAGAGGTGTCACTTCCTAAGTAAATGTCAGAACGTGGTGTATCTACGACTTAAACAGTGGCCAAAGAGCACATTCTCTCAATCCATATGATGCCAGGCATGATTGTAATGCTACCCTATCTCCCCTGTCTTTCTGTTCCATATCCTTGTACATTCCTTCCTGAATGGACAATGTTTCTTTAAGTAGAGCAGCTCTCGTCATAAGCGTGACACAATTACCTTGTAACTACAATAGATTTATTAATGACCTTCTCCCAAACCCAACAGCCAAAAAAGCCCCCAGGGAGAGGCTGTAGGAAGCCAGATTTGCCACCGCAAAGATGCCCTTGGCAGCCAGGTTTGTAATAGAGTGCATGGGTGGTAACTGTCTCAAGGAATAACAATAATTAACACGAGTGTTTAATGCCATTTGTTTCTCTGATTCTGGACCGTGCTGAACAGTAATGAAAATTGTTTTCTCTCCGAAGCATAAAAATGTTCTCAAGTACCTGGTGTGTTCACAGATGTGCTGATTAGGGGTGGCCTAGAATGTCACAATGACCAAGACCCAGGCTTTGCTCTTGGGCAAGTGGGGTCCCTCACTCACTCTGGGTTACCATAACCTGGGCTGATGGCCTGAGGTGAGTTCATGTTTGACAGATGGTCTGGTTGTGCCTGGACACGGAGACCTAATCAGGCAAGACTCCTGGCTGGGCTATTAGGTGCTGGTCTTTCCCCTCTTTGAAAGGAAATTGCTAAATCCAGGCCTTTCCGAGCCAACTGGTTGTGATCAAGCTGCCCACTCAGTTCATGACACAATATTTTTATTTTTATTTTTATTTTGCTTTAGGTGGAAGTTTACAGCTCAAGTTAATTTCTCATACAAAAATTTATACACATATTGCTATGTGACATTAGTTGCAATGCCTGTAATGTGACAACACGCTCCCCCCTTTCCACCCCAGGTTTCTTGTGTCCATTCAACCAGTCCCCGTCCCTTCCTGCCTTCTCATCCTGCCTCCAGACAGGAGCCACCAATTTGATCTAGTGCCTCTGCTTGAACTAAGAAGCACACTCTTCATGAGTATTATTTTATGTTTTGTAGTCCAGTCTAATATTTGTCTGGACAGTGCTCTTTTGGAATGTTTCAGTTCGGGTTTAACAGAGCGTCCAGGGTCCATGGCTTCGAGGGTTCCTCCAGTTTTCATCAGACAATTAAATCTGGTCTTTTGACGTGAATTTGAATTCTGCTCTACACTTTCCTCCCACTCTGTCAGGGACTCTCTGTTGTGTTCCTTGTCAGGGCGGTCATTGGTGGTAGCCGGGCACCGTCTAGTTCTTCTGGTCTCAGGTTGATGGAGTCTCTCGTTTATGTGGCCCTTTTGTCTCTTAGGCTAATATTTTCCTTGTGTCTTTGGTGTTCTTCATTCTCCTTTTCTCCAAGTGGGTTGGGACCAATTGATGCATCTTAAATAGCCATTCACAAGCTTTTAAGACCCCAGATGCCACTCATCAAAGTGGGATGCAAAACCTTTTCTTAATAAACTTTGCTATGCCAATTGACCTAGATGTCCCCTGAAACCGTGGTCCCCAGACCCCAGCCCCAGCTACTCTGTCCGTCAAAGTGTTTGGTTGTGTTCAGGAAACTTCTTAGCTTTTGCTTCAGTCCAGTTGTTACGACACAGCATTCTTAATAATAAGGAAGCAAGAGGCCCACTTGAATGCTTATCAACATGGAGATAGCTGGGCTCTACCCCCAGAGATTTGGGGCCTGTAGATCTGGAAAGTGTCGGAGAAATCTGCATTTTAATAAGCATTCCAGATGGTTCAGATGCAGGTGTCCGCAGAGCCCACCTAGACAAATATGGTCATAGCTCATCAAGTGTCAGAACACAGAGGGAAAAGCTCCACACACCCTGCTGTTGTTAGTTGCTGTCAAGTCAGCTCCGACTCTTGGTGACCTTATTATATGTAACAGAATGAAATGTTGCACGGTCCTGTGCCATCTTCTTGATCGTTGGTATGTTTGAATCCATTGCAAAATCAAACCTGTTGTTGTCAATTTGTTTCTGACTCATGGTGACCCCACGTATTACAGAGTGAAACTGCTCTATAGGGTATTCTTTGCTGTAATCACAACAGAAGTAGATCACCAGGACTTTCTTACAGGATACTACTGGGTGGGTTCAAACCACCAACCTTTAGGTTAGTAGTTTGTGCCACCATAAGTTCATTGTTGGGGGACTATAATTGTACGTTAGGGAATGCTCAATGCGGGGTGAGGGAAGGAGAAGGGGGCCAACCAGGGGACTTCCAGGGCCCATCTCTCACTCCCACCACAGCAATTCTGCTTCTGTTTGTATAGTAGAGGGACGAAGAGCAAGACTCTGGGGCCTCATTACATGAGTTCAAACCTCCCTGTGCAGGTTACTTTACCTCTCTGCACTTCCTCTTCCGTAAAATGGGGATGATGATAAAAATAGTAGCTACTTAAGGGGCCACTGTGAGAATTAAATTAATTAATTTGTGCAAAGTATTTACAAACAACATCTTACACATACGAAGCATACAATGCATGTTGTTGTTGTTAGGTGCTGTCAAGTCTGTTCCGACTCATAGCGACTCCATGTACAAAAGAACAAAAACTGCCCCGTCCTCACCATCCTCACAATTGTTACTATCTTTGAGCCCTATGTTTGAGCCCATTGTTGCAAGCACTGTGTCACTCTATCTCGTTGAGAGTCTTCCTCTTTTTTGCTGATCCTGTGTTTTACCAAGCATGATGTCCTCCTCCAGGGACAGATCCCTCCTGATAACATGTCCAGAGTACATGAGATGAAGTCTCACCATCCTCGCTTTTAAGGAGCGCTCTGGCTGTACTTCTTCCAGGACAGATTTGTTCATTTTTCTGGTAGTCCATGGTATATTCAATATTCTTTCCCGTCATCATAATTCAAAGATAAATTCTTCTTCGGTCTTCCTTATTCATTGTCCAGCTTGGGTCAGGTGCACCTTAATCCTCAAAGTGACATATTTGCTTTTCAGTACTTTAAAGAGGTCTTTTGCAGCAGATTTGCCCCATGAAATATGTCATTTGATTTCTTGACTGCTGCTTCCATGACCATTGATTGTGAATCGGAGTAACATGAAGTACTTGACAACTTCAGTCTTTTCTCTGTTTATCAAGATGTTGCTTATTTGTCCAGCTGTGAGGATTGTGCTTTCTTTCTATTGAGGTGTAATTTATACTGAAGGCTGTAGTCTTTGATCTTCATCAGCGAGTGATTCAAGTCCTCTTTGTTTTCAGCAAGCAAGGTGGTGTATCTGCATATCGCTGGTTGTTAACGAGTCTTCCTCCAATACTAATGCCACGTTCTTCATATAGTTCAGCTTCTCGGATTATTTACTCAGCTTACAGACTGAATAAGTACTGTGACTTTAAACCACGAAGCATCCCCTTGTTCTGTTCAAATGACTGCCTCTTTCTTGGTCTTCATACAGGTTCTGCATGAGCAAAATTAATTGTTTCGGAATTCCCATTCTTTGAAATGTTATCCATAATTTGTTATGATCCACAGAGTTGAATGCCTTTGCATAGTCAATAAAACACAGGTAAACATCCTTCTGGCATTCTCTGCTTTCAGCCAGGATCCATCTGACATCAACAATGATACCCCTGGATCCACATCCTCTTCTGAACTGGGCTTGAATTTCTGGCAGTTCCCTGTCAATGGACTGCTGCAACCACTTTTGAATGATCTTCAGCAAAATTTTACCTGCATGTGATATTAATGTTATTGTTCGATAATTTCCACATTCTGTTGGATCAGCTTTCTTTGGAATGGGCACAAATATGAATCTCTTCCAGTCGCTTGGCCAGGTAGCTGTCTTTCAAATTTCTTGGCATAGACTAGTGAGCGCTTCCAGTGTTGCATCCATTTGTTGAGACATCTCAGATGGTGTTCGATCATTTTCTGGAGCCTTGTTTTTTACAAATGCCTTCAGTGCAGCTTGGACTTCTTCCATCAGTACCATTGCAATACCACTGCATTTACCTCATCGGTTGTAGGATTTAATTTGGAAAACGAGGGCATCACTGTTTAAAAAAAAAAAAAGTTTGATAAATAACATACTAGTCCAACTAACCCATTTTAGAGATGGGGAGATTGAAGACACAGGAAAAGAACAACTGCCGAGATCACATGGTGGGTGAAAGCAGAAACAGACTCAGATCTGACGGAGCTCTGTTCTCATTCCTCCCACCCTGGTGCAACCTGCTGCCTCTCTTCGGGTAGTCAGCTCCAGTCTATCACAGAGTGGCAGCTCCTGTCTTGCCTCCTGTCGTGCCATGTCTCGGTGATAGGCCCAAGGATGGGACTCTACCAACCCATCCTCTTCCTTCTCAGAGCCCACGAGGACAGTATTCCTCAGTCTTTCCCCCATCCCCACTCCAACTGCTTTCAAATGCTATGGCCACAAAAAATAAGTTCACACTCTGGAGATGCTTAAAACTTCTGATTTACTCCTGTGTCTCAATTTGTAAGTTTTCTACAGCAAACTCAGGTGTTATTAAGGAGTTTGGGTCTGATAACCAGGGTAATGCTATTCTGTTACCCTTTCAGAAAGGGGCCAAGGTGAACTTCACCTCTTGCACTATATTACCACACAGGAGGTGGTCAATACCAAAACTAAAACCAAGCCCATTGCCATCCAATCAGTTCTGACTCATGGCGACCACATGTGTTAGAGAGTCGAACTGCTCCACAGGGTTTTCTTGACTGTGATCTTTACGGCAGCAGATTGCCAGGCCTTTCTTCTGCAGTACTGTTGGGTGGGTTTGAACCACTAACGTTTAGATTAGTAGCCGAGTACAAACCGTTTGTGCCACCCAGCGTCCTGAGGTGGTTAATAAATACATGTTTATAATCCAAGAGGATGATGATAAGAGGCTGGGACAAGGAGAGATCCCCTCTCTGGACTCCCAAGCTGTGGGAGCCAGTCTCCAAAATGGCTCCAATGACTCCTGCCTCCTGTGTAGTTCCTTCCCACAATGCACCAGGGTTGGTCTGTGTGACCTTCAGAGGAAGTGTTATTATGCCACTTCCGAGACCGGCTGTAAAAGACTGTGTCTTCTGGCTTGGGTGCTCTCTTGCTTCCTTTGAACACTTGTTCTGAGAGAAGCCATGTCATGAGCAGTCTTATATGGAGAGGCCAGCGTGGCGAGGAACGAAAACTTCTGACCAAGAGCCATGGGAGAGAGCTTGAGAGCAGGCTTTCCAGCTAGTCAGGTCTTCAGAGACGGCAGCCCTGACCATCGGCCTGGATGCAACTTTATGAGAGACCCTAAGCTAGAGCCACACAGCTTAGCCACTCCTGGGTTCCTGATCCTCAGAAACCACGTGAGAGAATAGATGCTTATTGTCTTAAGCTGCTGTATCGTGGGGTGATTTGTTATGCTGCCGGGGTAACAAGTGATACAAACTGCAAATTTCCAAGTGATTAGTGAAGAGGTTGCCATAGAGTTGATTCTGACTCATGGCGACCCCATGTGTGTCAAGGTACAATTGTGCTCTACTGAGCTTTTAATATAAACCGCCACATATTACAGGGGCTATGAGGGTCTGAGGACCATTTCCCGCAGCAGAGAGACAATAGTGTAGAAGAAGGAGGGTCTTCGTTAACCATCAGGGATACTGAAGAGAAGGGCTAAGATGTCCTTCGATGCATGTGTCCCTGATACGTTCTGATGTGTCAAGGCTTTGACAAAGGACCCAAAGATGAAAGTCTGTATCCTGCCCTAGGGCAACCCATTGTCTACTGAAAGAGACAGACAGGTACACAGGAAATCAAACACCAGTTAATAAGAGGACCACACAGCCACCCAGTACAGGCAATGGAGGGATGGGGGTTGGTCAGGCAACGTTCCCTGATTAACTTATACGCACTCAGTACTGACCCAGGAGGAGGCTGAAATGGATAAAGCTGCCTCCTGACTCTGGGAAGCCCACATCTAATCCAGGGGTTCTCACCACCAGCTGCACATTAGACTCACCTAGGGATGCTTTTTTGGAGCCCTGGTGGTCCAGTGGTTAAGCGGTTTGCCTGTTAACCAAAAAGTTGGCAGTTTGAATCCACCTGCCGTTCTTTGGAAACCCTATGGGGCAGTTCTACTCTGTCCTATAGGATCGCTATAAGTCAGAATCGACTCGATAGCAACGGGTTTGTTTTGGGTTTTTAGGGGTGCTTTTTAAAAGCCCAGTGCCCAGGCTCTACTCAGACCAAATGAATTAGAGTCGACAGGGCTGGGCCTGTATGTCAGCATTTCAAAAAAATCTTTCTAGGAGACTCTAATGTGTGGTCAGGTTGAGAACCACTAGTAGAACTGAAGAAAACAACAGCAAGAAGAACACCATGATTAATAACTTTGATAATTTTCAAGTGTGACTGTGTAGTCCCTGGGTGGTGCAAATGGTTAATGCACTTGACTGCTAACCAAAAACCTGGCGGTTTAAGTCCGTGCAGAGGCAACTTGGAACAAAGGCCTGGTGATTTACTTCTGAAAAATCAACCACTGAAAACCCTATGGAGCACAGTTCTACTCAGACACACATGGGGTCACCATGAGTCGGAGTCGACTTGACCACAACTGTTTTTTGTTTTTTTTCAGTCTAACGTTCTCCCAGCTGAGCTATTTCAGCAACCTTGTTTTTTGTTTTTGTTTTTTTTTAACTGGATACAAACTGCAAGTGGCGGGGATGTGTAGAGAAGGGAGACACTGTTGGGGGCTGGGGTGGCCTCAGGGACATCGCTCAACACAGCTCTGGACTGACCCAACTGGACCCTGAATTCTGCAGTATTCAGACCTGGAGCAGAGGTCAGGACAAGATCAGCAGCCAAGCTGACTAGTTGAGTCTCAGAGTGGGAGTCTGAGATACTGAAAGCTCAGGATGGTCCTGGGAATGATGGGCAGGGTTAAGCCTACAGCTGAGGGCCCAGAGACCCCAGCTCTGGGGGAAGGCAGCAGAGCTGAGGGTCAGACAAGGCCTGAAACAGGAAAGGTTTCACTGAAAATAAATGTTGGGTGGGAAGAGAGAGAATGTTATGAGCATGGGATGCTCTGCTAACACTTCATATTCCTTATCTCAAGTTAGTTCCAGTAAAGCAGGTGGGTATTATTATCTCCATTTTGCAGATAAGGAAGTGGGGCTGAAAGGGGCTAAACTGGGGCCTGGAAATGCCTGGGGCCTGGAACTATGGAGAAAAGCTGTTGCCAGAGCTGTGATGAACAAAACAGGCTGGGAGCATCCATGGCTGACTTGGGATCTGCTGTGATGGTCCCAATGACAACCTGCAGCCCATAGGAGGAAGACCCTAAACAAGCCAGGGCTTGTTGGGAGACACCTGGCAGGGTAGGGGCATGTAGGTTAGTCCTGGGAACCTGGAGGGATCTGGGATAAGAGGTGCCCCCTTTCCCATGCCTCACTCTACCCCAGAACTGCAGGAACCACTACAGAGCAATTTCTCTGCCTTGTTTCCTTGCCCCCTTCCACCAAGTGCCAACTTCAATTACCAGTTGCCATTGAGTTGATTCCAACTCATGGGAACTCATGTGTATCAGAGTGGAATTGTGTTCCATAGGGTTTTCAATGGCTGATTTTTTCAGAAGTAGATTGCCAGGCCTTTCTTCTAAGGCACTGCTGGGTGAACTCAAACCTCCAACCTTACAGTTAGCAGCTGAGGACATCGTCTGTTTGCACCACCAAGGGACAAGGGACAAGTAGGCAGGAACATTCATTCATCAATTTATTCATTCATCCATTTATTCATTCACTCCTTTATTCACTAAATACTATTGGCACCCACTACATGCTGGACACCCATCCACTAACCTAGTGAAAAAAAAAAAACACATGACTCTTAGGTGGTAGTGGTGGGAGTTAACACAGAGGATGGAAGGAAGCGAGAAGGAAGTCTGGGAGAAAGGACCAACGACGTAACCCAGGGGAGCAAACGGTTAGACTCCAAGAGGGTAAATGGCTTCCCTATGGCCACACAATCAGCCCCCTAGCTCAATGAGGGAGTCAATAAATTAGGGAATGAATAAAGCTGTGCATCAGTGAAGAGGAGGGAGCAGCCCTGAGGTAAGAGAAAAGCAAGGCACCGTTTCCAAGACCACATGACCCTTTTGGCTTTAAAATCCCAGTTCCCAGCAACATGGCCATAAAACTCCTTAAATCATCTATTGTAATGATATGGGATCCCAGTCCAAAAAAGATCCATAATTCTGGGTCACTGGGTAAGTGTCCTAAAAGGATCAATATGGGAGGTACCAAAGTCCAAAGAGGTGGCTACAAGAGGCTCTGCATGTAACAGTCCCGTTCATCTTGTCAGCCTCCTCCTGTCCACAAACAACACTCTCCCCTAAAATCCCCTCCCACTTTGCCTTCCCCTAACTCCCACCACACTCCCATATTTCTCAATGTGCCCAGTTAGGAACGCAGGGATTGGGATGAAGGTGGAGGGAGATGTGGAGGGAGCATAGGGAGATGGAGGGAGGAGAGAATCAGGGAGACAAGAACATGGGTTCTTTGCTGGCTTTAATTCCAATTTCATCTGGGCCCTGCTATGCTGTGCACTAGCTTTGAGATTACCGTGCACTAGCTTTGTGATTATATCTATGTCCCTTGGAACTCAAGGTCTCAGTACCCTCACCTGCAAAATTCTGAGGGCAGGAGGGGAAGCAGTCAAGATTGGACTAGAGTCCAGCAGTATGAGGACAAAGGTTCAGGAGTCAGAGAAACCTGTGTTTGCATCCGTTTTCCAGCTCTTCAACCTGAGAAAATTGCCTGTAGCCCCTGGGCCTTCGTTTTCATTTCTGTCAAATGGGAATGACGCCTGGTCTATGGGATAATAAGTTCCCTGTGTTGAGCACCCAGCAGAGTGCTCCGTATTAATTTATCTCATTATGTGATGTCAATGTTGGCTCCTTCCTCCTACCCAGGAGGGACTAAGAAGGTCTGCTCTGGCCCCAGCCTGCCTGGGAGAGGAGGAGAATTGACCAAGGACATTCCTGCAAGTGAAGGGCTCATTCCCCAAGGGCAGGCAGCCTCCAAACAGTTACAAGCAAGACATGACTTCCAGATACAGGAGAGATGAACTGTCCCAGAAGATGCCTCCCAGGTCTTGGACAAGTGCTGGAACCTAATGTCAGAGGTCCTCTGGGTCACAGCCTGAGAAACACTCAGGAGAGCTGACACTATACTGAGGACATCGGCTACTCCTGATTGCTTCCTACTTCCCCAACCAGTAGAGATAGGACCCAAACGCCTGACATATCTGGCACCAGACAGACGTTAAGAGCTTTAAATGCTCCTCTTCTCTTTGGATTCAACTCCTCTGTGTTCTATCTCCAGGCAGCTATATTGATCTGTATTTCATTTTAGAAATTACATAAAAATATGACCAAAAAAATTTACTTTGAAATTAAGAAACACTTTCCTAAATAATGCTTGGCTCGAAGAGGAAACGAAAAGAGAAATTATAAATTACTTAGAAAGTAATGAAAAGAAGAACACTCCATAGCAAAGCCCAAGGGCACAGCTAAAGCTGTGCTTAGAGGAAATTTTATAGCCTTCAGTGTGTTTATTATTTTTGTGAAAAGATGAAAATAATTGAACTAAGTATTCAGCCTAAGAAATTAAATAAGGAACCATAAAATAAACGAAAAACAACACAGGAGGAAGAATTTAATGAAAATAAAAGCTAGAATTAATGCAATAGAAAATAACAAAAGCATTCTACTTTTCTTCTCATTATTTTTCCTTCCTCTCCACAGCAGTCACATAGTAACAGCACCCTTATCACATACACCACATCCAAGACTCTCCTGTTAAAGTTCAGCTAAACACTGATATTTTGGAGATGCATTCCATTACTTTGTAAAGTTGATCAATAAAACTATTTGTTATGACACAAAGAGCACTAACCTGAACAACAGAACACCTGGTTTTGGAGTCAGCCTATCATTGCCAACTTGGCCAGGTCACTTGCCCTCTCTGGCCCTCAGATTTCTCATTTGCACAGTTTGAGGCTGGGACTACCTGCTGGCATTGACAGTTATTGGCTGGATTCCATTTGTGACCAAAACTCTTTAAAGTAAACTTCTCAAGTATAAGGCTGAAGTAGCCGGGAAGTGGTCAGCCCCATAAAACAAAACGGGACTAATGATGCACAGCAGTCCAGGGACAAGGACTAGAAGGCAGAAGGGGACAGGAAAGCTGGTGTTAGGGAATCCAAGGTTGAGTAAGGACAGTGTTGACATGTAGTGGGGTTGTTAACCATTGACATAGGGCAACATGTGTACGAACTGTTTAATGAGAAACTATTTTGTTCTGTAAAGCTTCATCTAAAATGAGAATAGCAGCACAACCGGAAGAATGTAATCAATGTCACTGAACTGTGCAAGTAGAAATTTTTGAAATGGTCTATCTTTGGCTATGTATTTTCACCAAAAAGAAAAAAAAGAAAAAGGTCAAGAAGGGAGAGGGTTGGAGGGTTGACGTGTTGTGGGGTTGTTAACCAATGTCATAAAACAATATGTGTACCAACTGTTTAATGAAAAACTATTTGTTCTGTGAACCTTCACCTAAAGTACAATAAAAATATACATATACAAGGCTGACATGGGAGGGAATGCCAGGTTGGAAAAATAAATCCAGAAACCAAAGGCAGCTGAACATCTTAGAGCTCAACACTTGCTGAAACCTAAAGAGAATATGGACTTGACAGGACCAGTGTCCTTTCCTGGGTCTCCTACAGAATCTGGTGGATTCATTTCTCTCCTAGACTCACTCATCTATCTTTTTCTCTTTTTATTTTTCTAATCGCTTATTTGCCTTAAGGTTATAACGTTCCAGGCCCAGCACCTGGCAGGAACAATGATAATAAGTGGGAAGAAGTGTTCTAATCCTCAGTCTTGAGGCACTAGGATCTGGGGCAACTGACAGATGCCATGGGACAAGCTGTCTACAGCTGTAACCAGCTAGTCTAGGAAGATGGTCCATGGGGAGACCCCTATTCCTGCTCTCAAGTCAAAATAATGATGCACTCACACTGTGCCAATTTGTAATCAGATAGTTAAGGCCCTTTGTCAACTTGGCTGAGCCATGATTCTTAGTGGTTTGGCAGTTATTTAATAATGTAGCTGTCCTCCATGATGTGATCAGCCGATCAGTTGTAAAGGAAGTTTACTCAGGCATGTGGCCTACATCCAATATACATATGGACATTCTGCCAAAGCTCACTTACTTGCTCTGGACCCTGCATCTGGCTCATCATCTTCTGATCTCTGGTTCTTGGAACTTGAGCCAGTGGCCTGCCATATTGCCTGCCTATCTAGGGATTCATTGGCCTCCGCAGCCTATGAGCCAGCAGGCTGCCACCTAACCTGTGAATCTTGGATTCATCAGCCTCAGGAGCCCATGAGTCAGGAGGCTGCCATCTGACCTGCCAATCTTGGGTTTGTCTGCTCCTGCAGCTACGTGAGTCAGGAAAAGCCACTAGCCTGATGCTTGACCCACAGACTTAGGACTTTTCAGACTCTACAACAGCATGAGCCGTTTCCTTCAGGTAAAACTCTCTCTCTATACATACATATATATGTGTGTGTGTGTGTGTATGTGTGTATGTATATATACACGTATACACACACACACAGACACACACACGCACACACATATATATATATATACACACACACACATACATATATGCTTTGCTGGTTTTGCTTCTCTAGAGAACCCAGCCTAAGACATTTGGTACCTAGCGTGGTTCTAGAAAAACGAAATTGTAAGGATGAGTTTTCTAAATTGGTTCTCAAGCCTGACTAGTCCTAAAGACACTCATGACTCTGCCTCCAGTAGTAAAGAGGGCACTGCTAATCCCTGAACTGTGGTGGCAACATCAATACGCAAAATATCACCACCAGTAGATCAAGTATTGGCATTGGCTCCGGCTGATCACATATTTGATATTTTTCTACAATTTTGTCAGAATGAGAAGTATAAGAAAGTTTCACCTACTTTTGCTAGACAAAGTGGCGAAAAGAAGAGAGGAGCTTAGGGCTTCAGAGTGACAGCTCAAGTGTCACATAAAAGACCTCAAAGTTTCCACTTGTGCCCTGAAAGAAAGCTTTATTTCTTGTAGTAACAGCTAAATATCGCCGAAAATCAAAACCAGAGTCTTATCATAAGAGTGACTGAATTACAGTGTCAGTTGAATTCCAAACCTCAGATGGTGTCTGAAGTTAAAGTAAGGGTATTGATTCGGATGAAATGGGATCCTGAAACTTGTAAGGAAACGTGGATGGATAATCAAGAAGCTGGGACACTGAGCCCACAAATTCCACTGAATCATTCCTACTGACAGAACCAGCCCTCTTACTCCCATCTGAAGAGATCACTCCATTTTGTCTGCTAAGCCACCCTCCCCAGTAAAACCATTATCCCTTCCACTTCCATCTAATGAGATTAACCCAGCTGTGCCTGAAAAATCTTTGTCTGAGATATTGCCTGAGACATTGCCTGGGGCATCAGCTCAGGTAAATGCCTTACAAGACATTGCTAAATGTTCCTAGGACCCACCCCACCAGCCATTCTTGCTTGTAGACCTATAACTAGATTTAAGTCCTAGGGAGCCCAAAAAGGTGAAGTACAAAGTGTGACTTGGGAGGAGGTACACTACACTCCAAAAGAACTGCTTGACTTTTCTAATATGTACAAACAGAAACCTGGGAAATATGTGTGGGAATGGCCATTAAGGGTGTGGGATCATGGTGCAAGGAACTTAAAGTTGGATCAGTCTGAGTTCATTGATATGGGCCCACTAAGTGCAGATTCTTCATTCAGCGTTTTAGTTTGAGAGGTCAGGAAGGGATCTCATAGTTTATTTGGTTGGTTCCCTGAAGCATGGATTATGCAGTGGCCTACACTAAATGAAGTTGAAGTACCAGACCTGTCTTGGTATACTGTAGAAGAAGATATCCAAAGGCTTCTGGAAATTGGCATGTTGAAGTGGTTTTATCAGGTTAGACCCACAGACCCACACATGGAATGACCAGAGGGCACACCTTTTACCACAATGGTGAGGAACAAATTTGTGAAGGGAGCCCCAGCGTCCTTGAAAACTGTTGCAATTGCTACTTTATGTAAGTCAGATTTGACAGTGGGAACTTCCCTGACTGAATTAAGATACCTAACAACAATAGGGCTGACTGGACCCTGTGGTGATAGGGCCAAGTAGCGGTACTCAATCAACTAAAACAAAGTGGGCATGGTTACAGTAACAGACAGCAAAGTCAAAGCAGTAATCAGAATAGTTTGACTCATATGGACTTATGGTGTTGGCTACTTAGTCATGGTGTACCTAGAAGTGAAATCTACCAAATATTTACTTGATCTATACAAGTGGAAGAAATCTAGGTCAAGTGAACAGCAGTCTAATTTGAATCGCCATGAAGATAGTCACGGCCCCTCAATCAATTCCCCGATTTGAGCCAGTTTTTGGGTCCACAACCCCTTGAATGAAGGAGAGGCAAGTCCCCTTGAGGAATAACCCCACTGCACTGCCAAAAATTGATACTGTTAATCTTTCTCCCAGCCTTCCCCAAAGGGGTCTATGGCCTTTTACGAGAGTGACTGTTCATTGAGGAAAAAGATACTGGCTTTGAAATGACAGTATTCCAGGAGATCCAGAACGTCACTGGGGTCCATCAGTCAGAATGGAGGTGTGTGGAGTTCAGTTGATTAATGGAGTCTTAGCTCAGGTTTTTCTCACAGTGGGTCTCCAAATCCATCCTGTAGTGATTTCCCCAGTTCCAGAATGCATAATTGGAATAGACACACTCAGCAACTGGTAGAAACCCCACAATGAATCTCTGACGAGTGAAGTAGGGATTATTATGGTAGTAAAAGCCAAGTGGAAGCCATTAGAACTTCCCCTACCTAGGAAAATAGTAAACCAAAAGCAATATCTATTCCTGGAGGGATTGCAGAGATTACTGCCACCATCAAGGACTTGAAGGAGGCCCACCACATCCTCATTCAACTCACCTATTTGGCCTGTGCAAAAAGCAGATGGATCTTGGAGAATGACAGTGGATTATTGAAAACTTAACCAGGTGATGACTCCAATTGCAGCTTCTGTTACAGATGTGATTCCATTTCTTGAGCAAATTAATATATCTCCTGGTACCTGGTATGTAACTATTGATCTGGCTAATGCCTTTTTCTTGATTCTGGTTTCAAAGGAACATGAGAAGCAGTTTGCCTTCAGCTGGTAAAGCCAGCAACATACTTTCACTGTCCTACCTCAGGGCTATATCAACTGTCCAGCCCTATGTCATAGTTTAGTCCACAGGGACATTGATAACCTTTCCCTTATGCAAGAGGTCACACTGCTCCATTACATTGATGACATTATACTAATTGGACCTAGTAAGGAAGAAGTGTCAATGACTCTGGACTTATTGGTAAAACATTTGTGTGCTAGAGGGTAGGAAATTAATCCCATAAAAATTCAGGTGCCTTCCACCTCCGTGAAATTTCTAAGAGTCCAGTGACGTGGGGCATGTCAAGATATTACTTCTAAAGTGAAGGATAAGTTGTTACATCTGACCCTTTCTACAACTAAAAAGGAGGCACAGCACCTAGTGGGCCTCTTTGAATTTTAGAGGCATCATATCCCTCATTTGTGTGTGCTACTCTGGCCTATTTATCAAGTGACTGAAAAAGCTGCTAGTTTTGAGAGGGGCCCGGAATAAAAGACTCTGCAACAGTTTTAAGCTGCTGTGCAAGCCGTTTTGCCACTTGGGCCGTATGATCCAGCTGATCCAGCGGTGCTTGAAGTGTCAGTGGCAGAGAGAGATGCTGTTTGGAGCCTTTGGCAGGCCCCTATTGGTGAATCACAGCACAAATTCTTAGGATTTTGGAGCAAGCCTGCCATCCTCTGCAGATAAGTACTCTCCTTTTGAGAAACTGCTTTTGGCTTGTTACTGGGCCTTAGTAGAGACTGAATGCTTAACCACGGGCCACCAAGTCACCATGCGGCTTGAGCTTTCCATCATGAACTGGGTGTTGTCTGACCCCCAGAACCATAAAGTCAGATGTGCATAGCACTACTCCATTTTAATTTGAAGTGGTAAATATGAGATTGGGCCCGAGCAGGGCCTAAAGGCACAAATAAGTCACATGCGGAAGTGGCCCAAATGCCCGTTATGGCCACTCCTGTCACATTACCTGCCCTTTGCCATTCTGCACCTATGGGGAGTTCCTTATGATCAGTTAACTGAGAACGAGAAAACTCTTGCCTGGTTTACAAATGGTTCTACATGATATGCAAGCACCACTTGAAAGTGAACAGCAACAGCACTACAGCTCCTTTCTGGGACCTCCCTGAAGGGCAGTGATGAAGGGATATCCTCCCATTGGGCAGAACTTCGAGCAGGGCACCTGGTTGTTCATTTTGCTTTAAGGAGAAATGGCCAGATGTACGATTGTATACTGACTCATGGGCTGTGGCCAATGGTTTGGCTGGATGGTCAGGGGACTTGGAAGGAACATGATTGGAAAACTGGAAACAAGGAGATATGGGAAAGAGGTATGTGGAAAGACCTCTCTGAATGGGCCAAAGAAGTGAAGATATTTGTGTCTCATGCGAATGTTCACCAAAGGGTGACCTCAGCAAAAGAGAATTTAAACAATCAAGTGGATAAGGTGGCATGTTCTGTGGAAACCAGTCACCCTCTTTCCCCAGTCACTCCTGCCATTGACTAATGGCCTCATGGACAAAGTGGTCATGGTGGCAAGGATGGAGGTTATGCATGGGTTCAGCAATATGAACTCACCAAGGCTGACTTGGCTATAGTCACTGCTGAGTACCCAATCTGTCAGCAGCAGAGATCAACACTGAGTCCCTGATATGGCACCATTCCTTGAGGTGACCAGCCAGCAACCTGGTGGTAAGTTGATTATACTGGACCATTTACATCATGGAAAGGGCAGCATTATCTTCTTACTAGGATAGACACTTACTCTGGATATGGAATTTGCCTTCACTGCACACAATGCTTATGCCAAAACTACCATCTGTTGACTTACAAAATGCCTTACCCACCATCATGGTATCCCACACAGCATTGCCTAGCATCAGGGTACTCACTTCACAGCAAATGAAGGGTGGTAGTGGACCCATGCTCATGGAATTCACTGTTTTTACCATGTTCCCCATCTTCCAGAAGAGCTGGCTTGATAGAACGATGAATGGCCTTCCAAAGACACAATTACATCCAATATATGGTGCTGTTTCTCCCATAGCCAGGATTCATAGGTACAGGAATCAAGGGGGGAACTAGGAGTGGCATTACTCACTATTACCCCTAGTGACCCACTCACAAAGTTTTTGCTTCCTGTCCCTTCGACCCTATGCTATACAGATCTAGAGGTCTTAGTTCCAAAGGGAGGAACGTTCCCACCTGGAGATACAACATGGATTCCACTGAACTGGAAGTTAAGAATGCCACCTGGTCACTTTGGGCTCCTCATGCCTCTGCATCAACAGACAAAGAAGGGAATTACCATGTTGGCTGGTGTGATTGATCTTGACTACCAAGGGGAAATCTAATTGGTGTTGTATAATGGAGATAAAGAAGATTATCTTTGGAATGCAGGAAATCCCTTAGGGCATCTCTTAGTACTATCATGCACTGTGATTGAAGTCAATGGAAAACAACAAAAACCCAATTCTGACATGACCACTAATGGCCCAGACCTTTCTGGAATAAAGGTTTGTGTCACCCCACCAGGCAAAGAACCACAACCAGCTCTGATGCTTGCTGAGGATAAAGGGAATATGGAATGGGTGGTGGAAGAAGGTAGTTCTAAATATCAGTTACGACTACATGACCAGTTGTATAAACGAGGACCGTAATTGTTACGAGTATTTCTTCCTTGCATGTATGCATCAAATATTTTTTTTTCTTCACTTATAAAATATAAAATGTAAACGGGGCTAGTGTATTTTTGGGTGCATGCATGTTAGTTGTATAATGTTAAGCACAAGTATGACTTTATAGTTGTCTTTATTTAGAGATTGTGTATGATTTAAGGAGATGTGTACAGGTGCCAAGTTGACAAGGGATGGACTGTGATGGTTAAGATTGTTTGTCAACTTGGCTGAGGCATGATTCTCAGTGGTTTGGCAGTTAGGTGTTGATGATGTCATCCTCCATGATGTGATCTCATGTGATCAGCCAATTATTTGTAAGGGGAGTTTCCTCAGGGGTGTGGCCTGCATCCATATGGACATTCTGGCAAAGCTTGCTAGCTTTCTCTGGATCTGCATCTGGCTCTTCATCATGTGACCTCCAGTTCTTGGGACTTGAGCCTGTGTCCTGCCATATTACCTGCTGATCTTTGGATTCATCAGCCTTCACATCCTGTGAGCCAGCAGCATGAGGTCTTACCTGCTGATCTTGGATTTGTCAGTCTCAGCAGCCTGTGAGCCAGTAGCCGGCTATCTGACCTGCTGTCTTGGGGTTCATCAGCCCCTGCAACTACGTGAGTCAGGAAAAGCCTCCAGCCTGATGCCTGACCCACTAACTTGGGACTTGCCAGCCTCTACAACCGTGTGAGCCATTTCCTTGAGATAAATCTCTTCTCATATATGTGTGTGTGTGCAGAGAAGCTCCCTGACCAAGGGAAGACTGATGACACAGACCTTCCTCCAGAGCCGACAGAGAAAATGTTCCCCTGGAGTTGATGCCCTGAGTTTGGACTTGTAGCCTACTGGACTGTGAGAGAATAAACTTCTCTTTGTTAAAGCCATCCACTTGTGGTATTTCTGTTACAGCAGCACTAGATGATAAAGACAGAATTACTGTGATGGTTAAGATTGTGTGTCAACTTGGCTGGGCCATGATTCTCTGTGTTTATATGTGATCACTCCCATGATTGAATATGCTGTGAGTAGTCAATCAGTGGAAGTGGAGTTTCCCTGGGGGTGTGGGCTGCATCTGAATATAAGTGTTCTGTCTTTTTGCTTGCTCTGGATCCTGTGGCTGCCTCCTATTCGTCTGACCTCTGGTTCTTGGGACTTGAGCTGTCAGCTTATCTGCCATACTTGAAATTCGTTGATCTTCACAGCCTGTGAGCAGAGCCCTGCTCTCTGACCTGCTGATCTTAGGTTCACCAGCTCCTGCAGCTATGTGAATCAGGAGAAACCTTGCGTTCTTGCCTGCCAATCTTGGAATTCATTGACCTTTACAGCCTGTGAGCGGGAGCCCTGTTCTCCAACCTGCTGATCTTGGGCTCTCCAGCTGCATGAATTGGGAGTGGCCTCTACCCTGATCCATGGACTTGGGACGTTCTAGCTTCTACAATTGCACGAGCTGTTTCCTTGATATAAATCTCTCCCTATATATATTTATACACTTTACTGGTTTTGCTTCTCTAGAGAACCCAGCCTAAGACAGGGGCCAACTTGATGGCAGCTAATAACAACAGAGTGGGTGAGGGGAAACCAAGTTAGGAGGCCATTGTAGGAGTCCAGGTGAGAGACAACAGTGGCCTGAACTTGGAAGTAGGCAGTGAAACTAGAAAGAAGTGGACACATTCAAGGAAGTAGAATCACTAGAGCCTGGTGCTTGATTGGAGAAGGAGTGTGAGGGGTAGAATGAAATCAAGGCTGACTCCTGATTTTCTATCATGGACAACTGAGTGGTGCCATTTATTGAAATGAAGGACAATGGCAAAGAGTAAGGACAGAGGTGGGGTGAAGAGATTCTGAGTTTAGTCAGGACATGCTGAGTTCAAGATGGCAGCCATTTATCCAGAATTGTCCAAGAAGAACTTGAATATGTGGGTCTGAAGCTAAAGAAAGACTGAGCAGGAGATAGAAATAAATGCAGTTTTCAGTAGAACAAACATTCACCATTTGAGAGTCATGGTTTACAGTCTTGGACTCCTCTTTCCCCTCTCCTCCTCTCACTTTCGAATGGAGATTAAACTCTCTGGATGTGACTGATGAACTGAATAACTGGGGTTACAATAACAGAGGCTTGGACTACGAGCAATAGAGCTGGAAGGAGCTTGTATGGAGTGAGGGGGGATACCTGGCTATAGGAGGGGTCGCATTCCCTAGGAGAGTGGATCTGCATCTCCAAGAGAGTAGGGTAGTTTGAAAAAGTATACTCACTATCAAAATATAAATTTGTCTATGAAAAGCTAAAAATAACTATTATATTTTATAATACAGTCATCTAAGCAGGTATGGAATGCAGAAAACACACTCTGTGGCCTTACTATGGCAGGTAAGGAGGGGCTGGCTCTCAATCTCAGAGAGCAAGAGTGAGATGTTCAGCAGCAGGAAATGTGGATTAACAGGCCTTCTGTCCAAGGGGTGCAAGTGAAATAAGTATGTTGTGTGATAATGGTGGGAACTGGTCATGGATGCCAGTCCAAAGGGTGAAGTTGCTACCCAGCTCCAGTCATGTGCTTTCGGAGTGAGTGGGGCCCAGGGTGGCTAGACCTTCTGCTTGTACAAGAGAACTTAGGAATTCAGAATTTTATGTGAAATCTCCCTAAAAATGTTGGCTCACTAAAAAGATAGACGATAATTAGAAAAATAGGTCTGCCTAGGCATTAAATCTAATCTATAGGTCAGATTTAGCCCACACGTCATCCGTTAGAGATCTCTGTCTAGTCCAATCCACCCAACATACAGATGTGAAAACTCAGGTTCAGGCACAGGGCTGGAAAAACCTGAGGCCACACAGTGAGTTATGGGCAAACTTCACACTCGGACACAAGACTCCTACTCCTACTCCTACTCCACCAGCCTGTTTACTCCATCATAGCTACTACCGCCCCCGGAGGTGTGTTTAAAGAGAAAAACCAAAAAACCAAACCTATGGCCTTGGAGTTGATTCTGACTCATAGTGAACCTACAGGACAGAGTAGAACTGCCCCCATAGGGTTTCCAAGGCTGTTGATCTTTACAGAAGCAGACTGCCACATCTTTCTCCCACAGAGCCTCTGGTGGGTTCGAACTGCCAACTTTTGGTTAGTACCCGAGCACTTAACCACTGCACCACGAGGGCTCCTTGTTTAAAGAGAAGGGGTCTGAATTCTTCCATGACCCCACTATAACACTACCTACTGCTAAGCTGAATTTTTCTCACCTCCTCATTTTACACACAAGGAGACTGAAACCCAGGACTAAAAATAAGCTGTGCCTTTCTCCCTATGCAATGGCAAGGCTAGGAGCAGGACCCAGGCCCCTTGACTCCCAGTCTAGGCTTGTTTTCACCGGCTCTTAACTACTCAAAGCACTCCCTGGGCAAGGGCTGTATTCAGCTTGCAGTGAATTGCTGAACCGTTCTGTTCCTAAGCATATCCAACCATCCGAATTATAGTCCCCAGGACCAGCCTATAGGCCACATCCCCTTAAATCTTCTCTCCGCGGGGGTCTGAGTCACCAGCCTGGCACACTGCTTCTTTCCCCTGATGAATGATAAACACAACTGCAGCAGGTATGACACCTCGCCAGCCAGCTCTGATTTGTCTGCTAATTAGAGCCGGGGCAAAGCTGGCGTGATGCTGTCAGTCAGTTAGCAAGCAGTGTGGGAGGGGGGAGCACAGAACTTGGAGCTCAGGAGACCAGGCCCAGATCTGCTGATTCCGAGACATATGATCTTGAGGGAGAGGTCACTTAACCTCAAAAGTCTCGCTTTTCTCATCTGTTAAGTGGGAATCCTTAAACCTGCCCTACAGGTTTTGCCAATGTCCGTGGTCAGAATGGGGACTGGAGTTAGATTAGATCTGATGATGTCATGCCCCGGCTTCAGATCTATAAACGGCACCCGTTGCCTGCATGCTAAAGTCCAAAGTCAGTTCAAGGCAATTATGATCTGGCACCAGCAACCTTTACCACCATCCCTCTGTACTTCCTCCCTCCCCTCTTTTGATAGGAATGTTATTGTTAGCCTCCCTAGAGTCAGTCCTTACTCATGGGGACCCCATGTACAACAGAACGAAACTTTGCCTTGTCCTGTGCCATCTTCACGATCATAGGTGTGCTCAAGCCCATTGTGGCTGCCACTGTGTATTTTGAGTGCCTTCCCACCCAGGGAGCTCATTTTCTAGCACTATAGGACGATGTTCTGCTGTGATCCATTGGGTTTTCATTGACTGATTTTCAGAAGCGAGAGCATGCTAGTATTTGAAATACTGGTAGCAAAGCTTCCAGCATCATAACAACATGAAAGCTATCACAGTATGGCAAACTGACAGATGGGTAGTGGCACTATGCTAAGCACTTTTGATTCATTAACTCACGTATTCCTCGCAACAGCCTCTAAGAGAGGTACTATTATCTCTAGGAGTCCCTGGGTGGTACAAATGGTGAACACGCTCAGCTGCTGACGAGAATTTGGAGGTCCAAGTCCATGCAGAGGCATATCAGAAGAAAGTCTTGGCAATCAACTTCCAAAAATTCAGCCATTGAAAACTCTGTGGATCGCAGTTCTAGTCTGATACACATGGGGTTTGACATGAGTCGGAGTCGACTTCACAGCAACTGGTTTTGGTATTATCTCTAACTTTACCAATGAGAAAAAAAGCAAGTTTAGGGAGTTTAAAGAATTGGCCTGAAGACCTCATTAGTGAGTGAGAGAATTGAGATCTGACTCCAGAGATTATGCTTTCACCTGCCACCTATACCACCTCTGAGAATGCTTTGGCGTCCACCTGACTTCTCACGAACTCTTTTCCTCAAACAAGTTGCGAGCTGTCTTGCCTTCACCCCTTTGCTTAAATGTTTCTCCTGCTTGGTAGGCACTCTTAGGAAAACTCTCCCTTCAAGGTCCACTTCCCAGCCCCACCTACCTTTGATGGCCCCCGCCATGCAGCAGGCCCTCTGTTCCCTCTCTCCCCTGGGCTCCTGCAGCCTGGACTGTTGTGGTCTGAGGTAATGCTCTCACCGCAAGTCCGCAATACAGACAGGTTGCCATTCATTCTAGTACACTTTGCTGTCTGCTGTGACCCACTTGATCTCCTCAAATACTGGAAACTCTGAGAATAGGGGTCTTGTTTTACTCATCTTTATATCCCTGGGCCACAGCACTGCACCCAGAGCCTAGTAAATGCTTTGCAAATGCTCTAGGAGGGAAAGAAGAAAGGGAGGAGGCTAAAGGAGGAAGGGGAGAGAAAAAAAAGGAAGGAGAGGGAAGGGGAGGGAGGAGAGAGAGGAGGAACAGGAGGATGGAAAGGGGAGAGGAGGGAGGAGAAGACAGGGAGGGAAGGAAACAAAAGAAGGAGGAAATGAGAAATAAACTAGTGAATGAATTTAGCTAGTTAATGGTGTAAGGTAAAAAACCTATTGCTATCAAGTTGATTCTGACTCTTAGCAACCCTACAGGACAGGGTAGACCTGCCACACAGGGTTTCCAAGGCTATAAATCTTTCTAGAGGCAGACTGCCACATCTTTCTCCCTCAGAGCAACTGGTGGGTTTGAACCGCTGACATTTTATTTAGCATTTTGTTTAGCAGCCAAGTGCTTAACTATTGTAATACCAGGGCTCCTTAGCAGAAACAAAAAAAAACTGGTTTTATTAGCTCCAGAGCCTGTTTTTTTTTAATACTGATATACTACATACACACACAATTAGTATGGACCAAGGATCTGGAATTCATATTTACTAATTGGTCTCTGGGGCAGGCCTGGGGAGGATCAGTGTCGGTCTGTCTGTCTGTCTCTCTCTCTCCCCCACACACACACATACACACACCAATGACTTAGTTCTTTGACCAGCCTTAGTTCTAGCTTGTTCTCCTAGACTCCAATATCCTAGTACCTTGCCCTAACCCCAGATTGCATGGCTGGGACCCTTGATACTCATTTCCATTTCTTCAAAAACCTGTTGATCACAAAGATTCCGTAGAAGAATCCTGACCAAAAGGGGGAAAATGCAGAACAGAATTTAAAATTCTTATGGACTCTAGACTTCCTAGAACCATGGAGGGTGGAAGAATTCCTGAAACTATTGCCCTGAGATAATCTTTCAACCTTAAAAATATCCCCTGATCCATCTTAAAACCAAACAATAGTTTAGCTTAACTAGTAAAAAAGTCCTGCCTGGAAGATTATGCTCCTTTAAGAACTATCTACACGGGATCCAGCTGACAACAGAAACTCGAAAGATTGGATAGGAACCTTGAGAGGGCAGTGAGTTTATGTTAGTGAAGGAGGAACATCTCAAAAGAAGGGTGAGAATGATCGCACAATTCGAAGAAGGTAATCAAAGTCACTAAATATACGTGTAGAAACTGTTAAATTGGTGTATGTTTTGCTGTGTATGTTCTTAACAACAACAAAACAAATAAAATTTAGGGGAAGAAACCTATTGATCACATATTATATGCAGAGATAAACAAAAAATGATCCCTTTTTCAAGGGGCTTGCTGTCTAGTGTGGGAAGTAGACAAATAGTCTAATAAATGCTGGATAATGTGTCAATGTAATGAGTTGAGAGTGCTATTAGCCCTGGTACTGAGGTAGCCCAGGCCTTGGACCCTGGGCCCCAAGAGGGCTTCCCTTAGGAGGTTACACTGGGCTGGAGTGCCAAGGTTGAATGAGTTCACAGATGAGGGAGGGAAGGTTAGAGGGTAATCCAGGCAGAGGGATCAGGATGTGCTAAAGCTGGGAGGTCTACAAGTCATTTGGGATGGATGAAGGCAAAGTTGAATATGAGGAAGTAGCAGGAGGCAGACCCTGGAGGGTCTTTGTAATACGCTGAGGAGTTTGTACTTCATGGTGAGCCATTAGAGGGTTTAAGTAGGAAGTGATATGGCCATTGTGATTTTGAAAGCTCTTCTGGCCTCATATGGAGGATGTATTGAAAAGGCACAAGACCGAATGCAAGGAGATCAGTTAGGAATCAATAGCTCTAGCAACAGACAGTAATGTTTAAACAGGAGAAAAAGCATAGATATGCAGAGAATATTAATTGCAAGATAGCTGGAAGGTAGACTCAACAGGTCATGGTGGATTACTGGATGTGAGAGATGAAGGAGAGAGAGAAGTCTAAGTTAACACCCTGCCTAGTTCTTAACAGTACTCCTTCTCCAGGCACTGGACTCTTGCCTGTACTATCCCAGCCACTGATTGGGTCTTACTCTTAATGCTTTGCCCTTTGGAATCTCAATGCTACTGCCACTGTAATGCTGTTACACCTGCCTAGCACTACTACTGACATGCCCCCCCCACCATATTGAATTATCTTGCACCAAACCCAAATTTACTAACTCATGTTAGACATCTTATGTTCAACTCCTTGCTGCTTCCTTTACTAGCACTTAGCCAACCCCATTTTCTAAACTCCATCCTTCCCAGTACGGTTTTCTTCATCTTCTCCACTGAGCTGAGCCATGAGGTCAGCTCCCAGCACGCCTTGAAGCAGCAGTACTCATCCATCCTAGCTATGACACAGACAACTCCGTCCCGCCCTCCACACCACAACACAAAGCCGGAAGAGAAGGCTGATATGGTACATTCAAACTCTCTAGACAGCTAGGAACAATGGACCTGAACCAACAAGATGAAATTTAGCAGAGATAAATGTCAAGTTCTACACATTGAGCCCAGGAATCAATCACAAGGATAAGTAGGGGAGAGGAGAGCAAATCTGCTGTCATGATAAAGAAAACATCTAGGGGAATGGTTGATCAGCCAGCCAAAAGGTAACAGTTACTAGTAATGTGAGGCAGCAACTGCATTTAAAAAGTACTAACACAATATGAAGGAGGCTTGGTGGCGCAATGGTTAAGCATTTGGCTGCTAATCCAAAGGTCAGTGGTTCAATCCCACCAGGGACTCCGTCAGAGAAAAGACCTGGTGATCTGCTCTCATAAAGATTACAGCCTAGGAAACCCTATTGAGCAGTTCTACTCTGTCACATGGGGTCACTATGAGTCAAAATTTGCTCCACGGCATACAGCAATACAGTATGAGTCTAAATTAATAAGAGTAGATGTCCAGGTAAAGAAAGGTAGGGATCTGACTGGACTGTTTAAACCCCAGCTAAAATATGGTGTTCGACTGTGGACGTGACTGTACAAGTATGTCCAGAAGAACAGACGTGAGGTGATGTATATCTGGAAACAAATTCTGAAAATGTATTGGAGAAGTAATGGAAAGATGGCTCTCAGAACCTTGTGCTCAAAAAATGCTAGCTAGTGTCATTATTATTTTCTCTTTCCCTAGTTGTCCCAGTTCCTGGGAATTTTCCCCAAGACATAGGTCTGCCTCTTGGAAAGCATGCATATCTCCTCCCTAGCTCCTTTACTAGCTCCCTAGCTCCGCCTGCATTTCCTTAATGGCCTCTTCCCCATTCTTCTAACCTGGATCAGGTATGGGCGCTGTTGCGGTGTGTCTGCAATGTGGTCCTTTTATCTCAAGCTTCCCGATGTAGTGATTCTGGTGTGGTTTCTCTTCTCATCTTTCATCCTAATCCTGGAATGTGAAGCTAGAAGATCCTTAGGGTTGAACCTTGTATTTTCCAGATGAAGAAACTATGGATCAGAAAAGGACTGTGTCTTTCTCAAGGTCAAGGAGCTCATTGGCAGCAGAGCTAGGATTAGATCCCCAGTCAGTCTAGTGCTCTTTCTGCAATGCCTCTGGTCTCTTTCCTTCTATTCCAACCACTCACTGACCTCCAAGGAGTTTTGATTAAAAAAAGTAAAGAAGGAAAGAAGGCAGTATATCCAGGCTCAGGGGGCCAGCAGCAAGAACACGAGAGATCAAGAGAAGGCTGGACCTAAAGGTTCTGTCTTTTGTCAATAGGGTTGCTTTTGTTAGTGGAGTGAAGTGAGCCACCATCTTGGTTGATTTTTCAGAGAGCTCTGGCTCCCAAGAAAAAACTTGATCCATCCCCTCACTGCTACCTGCAGGAGGAGATAGGACTTGCCTGGGGTCAACATAAACTAAACCCCTCCACCAGCTCCCCTGGTGCCATCACTGCTCTGATTTCCATGATCAACAGCCCTAGGCCAGGTATTAAGTGAGGAGGCCAAGTTTTGCCTTGAATGACCCACATTTCTTTTCATGACAACTTTTATCTTCAAGAATCCAGCTTTTTTATCGCCATCACCATCATTGCCATTTTCTCCTCTCCACCCACCTCCCATGTGCACAGCACGCAATAGGGTATACACTTTAGAAACCAATTACGTGTCCATTGGGAGTTCCTGGGTGGTACAAACAGGTAATGCATTTGCTGCTAATAGAAAGGATGGCGGTGTGTGTGTCCACCCAGAAGTGCCTCAGAAGAAAGATCTGGCAATCTGCTTTCAAAAATCAGCCGTTGAAAACCCTATGGAGCACAACCCTACTCTGATACCCATGGGGTCTCCGTGAATAAGAATTGATTGGGCAACTGTTTTGGTTAGGCTTTTGAGTGTGCATTGCCTTACTTGACTCTTCCAACTGCCTTGTAAGGTGTGAGGTTACACCTTGGGGAAGCTGATACCCAGGGAGACTTCATGACTTGCTGAGCTCAAGCCAGGCTTGCCTGACTCACAAGATATTATGTATTGGTTTCTTTTCCTCGGGAAAGCTGTTTTTCTTATGTGTGTCTTCTTTGAGCTATAAAGTAAGGTCATGACAGAACTACAATCTTCCATTTTTACAATTCTAGGGTGAGAGACTCACTTTAGATCTGCAAAGAACCTAGGAATGGTGATGTGTGGAACACACGCAGACAGAAAGTCAATCCAGGGTTACTCTACTTGTACGACTAGAGAATTAAAAAGTCATAGAAGGAAATGAAGAAGTAATTGAGTCCAACCCATTTTAAAGATGTGAACATTGGAGCTCAGAATAAAGGAGTTGATTTCACAGGGGCATTGAGCTATTTAGTGGCATGCTTGCATTATAATTTGGCTCTCCATCCTCCCACCATATCTGGAATCTGGTCTACCTAAACTCTTGACACTGAGTATTCAAGAATCTGCCAGCTGTAATCTGCCACTCTCCTGGAAGCTCTGAAAAAAAAAAACAAACCAAAACCCAAACCCATTGCAGTCAATTTGATTTCGACTCATGGTGACCCTATAGGCCAGAGTAGAATGTCCCATAGGGTTTTCAAGGAGCACCTGCTTAGCAGCCGTAGCTCTTACCCACTAGGCCACCAGGGTTTCCTGAAGCTCTAAAGGACCAGCTAATTGCCCTTGCCCTCTAGCTGAAGTTTGGAAACCATCTTTGCTCCAATCTAGAAGACAGCTTTGCGTGTACACAGGTGTACCCCCGGAAATCTGTGAAGTTGGGCGTCTAATTCCTTCACATCTGCCTAAGTATCTAGGGTACCTGGAAAGTCCCTGTCTCCCCTAGAGCACTGGTACTCAGGGAAGAGAAAGAACCCCTAGCTGAAGTCTCCACTGCTTTTCTAGATTGACTTCCCACTTTATTATTCTTGCCACCCCATTTGTCATGTATTAGGTCCTGTTTCCATTCTCCACCACTTTCTTTTTGTAGGGTATTGATCTCCAAATATCACCTCCCTGTTCTTTGAAGTCACAGCTTACTTGCTACCTCTTTTGGATGCATCTATCCCCTATCCCACCCCTAGATCTTGACAACAGCATAGAGCTCACTGGATTGGCCACAGCTCATTTGGCGTCAGCCTCCACGCTAAGGATGTCTTTTCTGCCCCGGTGCTCTCCATTCTGCAAATAGGCAAACCCATTGCTCAAAGAAACACCCAGGCTCTGTCTTTCCTAGTACTGATTGCCCTGTCACTGGCAGTCAAACCTCCCTCCCATCCCCCCTTTCTGCCCTTCCTGCCTACTGTCCCTCCCCTGAACCACAAATACACAGACTGACCCAAAGTCTGGTCCTTAAAATATAAGTTCTGAGGAACTAATTCTTTGAGATGGCCTTTTTAAAAAAGTGGAGGTGAGGTTCCCTGGTCAAATGCATTTGGAAAACACTTGGCTAAACAGTTAAACAAGACTCTATCCTGCAGAAACCAGATATGCCGGTTTGCATTGTGACTCTCCAAGTGAATAGTATTGAGTATAGTGTTTCTAACACAGACTTGATCATCTCCAAAGACCAGTATCTCTAGAAATACATTCTAGCAAACATTGATTTAACTCCTTCCTGGACACAAGTTTTGACACTGTCACTTATTTGCTATGCGACTGCAAGAAAGTCACTTTCCTCTCTGGGCCTCAATTTCTTCATCTCTAAAAAGAAATAGATAAAAGTAATGTGGGGTGTGGGCAGGATGATCAGAGGGGTTCGCTCTGGCGCTGGCCATTTTCCACTTCCCTCATCTGTATTTTCTGGCATGTCTGTATTCTGGTGCTCTGGCAGCAGAGACACTATAGATTAAGAACAGCACGGAGTTAACAAGATCTGAGTACAAAGAGACACAATGGATGACTTTGTGAGTGACTGGGATGCTTTTTAAATGTGGAAAATCGTTTTTATTTAGCCAGCGTCACGCGGCCATTAACAGCTCTCAGAATCCCCAGGGACTGACAGTAGCTTGTAGCTCAGTGACTGACAACACCCGCTGGGACCGTGAGGCAGAGGGAATGCCATGTAGGACCGACACTACAGCAGTGTATACAGATCAGGTGGCCCCAAACGACCACGGGGCATCAGAGACCCCTCTCATCCAGAACACCAAGTTGCCTTCGAGGCTCCATGCTGATACAGAAACAACGAAACTGAGGGTGGATGTGGTAATATCAGAGAGGGTTGTAGTGAAATTTATCAAAGACATTCACATGCCACACAGAACATTAGCCCAGCTGAATTTTGAGGGCTGTTCCAACTCTGAGCTTCTGAGATTCCTTTGAGTGTCTTCTGTGTGCCATATACTGTTCTAGACACAGAGGAGAAAACAAATAGGAAGAAAATGTGGTCCTTGCCATTAAGGGGTACAGTATTTCTCAAATTTTGTTCTAAGGAATACTGGTCCTTTAGAGACTCTGGGATAAAGATGTTTCATAGTCAAATAAGTTTTGGAAATGCTACACACATACCCTGCCCATTGGAAATTCTCAGCTACATCAACATGTTAAGGGCTCGGAAAAGTCCTACCAAATAAATAAATAAACCTGTCTACCTGGTAAATCAAAGTTTCCCAATTTCATTTGACAATGTTGTTCTATACAAGACACTGTGGGATAAATTGCTCCAGTTGAATCACAGCATGGCAGACCCAAAATGGACCCTAAGGGGTTACTGAAGCTAGGTCTCATGTCTTACAGATAAGGAGGTGCCACTCTGTGGGCCATTGTGATTGATTTGGAAGTAGGCCAATCAAAATTCTTCCTGGGATTTTTTGACCTGTCTCTGGGTTCTTGATTGAGAATCTGTGGATGTGATCTGTGAGTTGCTAGCTGTGTTGGCTATGTCCTGTCATGTAAGCATGACATTGTGGTCTGTGCCACCATGTTGCTGTCACATGAGGAAACTCAAAAGAAGGATGACAGGGATAAAGACAGTGTGCAAGCAATTGTATTCCTAGTTACAGTTCTCAAGATTTCTGGAACTGCTGTGATGTTTACAGCTCTTCCTTCAATTCTTTTGCACAATCTCAGGCTCCTTCCAGGAAATTATTTTTATTATTATTATTAAGGGTTCCTCGGTGGCACAAAAGGGTTGTGCTTGGCTGCTAACTGAAAGATTAGTGGTTCGAACCCACCCAGCGGTATCAGGAAGAAAAGGCCTGGTGATCTGCTTCTGTTAAGATCACAGCCAAGAAAACCTTATAAAGCAGTTCTACTCGGTAACACATGGGGCCTCCATGAGTTGGAATTGATTCAACTGCAACTAACAACAACAATTATTATTATTATTAAACTATTTATATCATTCAGCACTCCTTCTCTCACAATTTTAAGAAAACTTGACTTAACTGCCTTAAAATTGTGTAACTTAACAGTCTAGAAGTTGAGAGAGAGACATAGTCTGATGTGGTGGGATGCAGGTTGGCCAGTACCACCACCAGGGCCCCGTTTTTTCTCTCCGTTTCTCAGCAGTACTTCCTCTCTCTGGCCTCTACTCTCAGAAGGAGTCTCTTTCATAGTAACAAAACTTGTGAAAGCTCCTCTAGCTTCAGATGCAATCCAGGAGTAATGACCAAGTGCATTTTAGGTAGCTTCACTCTGATTGAACGCCCCAGAACCAATCAGTGTCACCAGGGGAGTATATTTGCCGCATGGCTTAGACCTATTCCTCAGCTTCAGGCTGGAGGTGCCTATGAAGTCCCATCTGGACCACAAGAATTGAGAGTAGCTAGGGGATGAATACCACTCTCCTCACCCTCCCCACTCTCACCCCCAAAAAAAAAAAAAAGAAGGCTGTGTCTGGAAGAAGGGGACATGGATGATGGGGAGGCAAATCATACATCTCAACTCAGCTGTATTGACTTGGGTTTCTAATGCAACAGCAACAAAAAAAACGCCTAATCAGTACACTCTGCCTTTCCCTCCTCACCCCAGCTCCTAGTCTTCCAGGCAGTTCTCTGAGCCAGGACTCCGTAAAACTGCATTTGCTTTAGGTCATGATATTCATTCTACCAGCAATGCCCATTCCTCACTTCTCTAACAGACTCTGTTCATCTTCTAATACCCTGTCCATTATGCTTCCTCCATAAGCCTCTCCCCAGCCCCATGGCAAACACACTCATTTATCTTTGCTTCCTCAGTAGTTGGAAAAGCCTCCATTATAGCACTTTCCAGGATAATTGGATTATCCTCCATTTCTACTGAGCCCCTTGAGGGCAGGTTCTGCCCCACATTCCCAGAGCCCAGCACAGTGCCTGGGCCAGAGAGCAGGCAGGCTCTGTGAACCTTAATCTGAATAGCAACAGGCAGACAAGCCCAGCCCTCCCTACTCTTTCCCCTGGGCCTGCTTCTTTCTGCACAAACATTTGTCCAGCCCAGATTCCCCATTCCTCCCTTCATGCAGGACAGTGCTTCTAAACAGCTTCACTATCTCATGAATAATAATGAGCCCCTCTGGGCATCACACATCACTCACCAGAGAGTTGCCTGGGCTCCACTCGCTCCTCAGTCCCCACCCACAGCAGCCACACTCCACACTGCATTCCTTCCTGTCTGATCTGAACCATTCTGATGTTCAGCTGTTTGGAGACGACATCATTGTCCGTGCTGAACTCATCTCAGCATCCCAACCAGCTTTGCGTTACTGTTCAATAGTTTCCTGTGGGAGCATGCCTACCCCATAGGGCAGAGATCCCAAATGATGTGAGCTTGGTAGACAGGAACGCATACCGCTTTTGGAGCTGAAAGGTGGGGTTCAAGCCCTGACTCAAACACATGATACCTCCTTCTAGTATAATGCCACTTGCTCCATGAGAACTTGTGGAGCCTGGCCTCCTCTAAAGAATTTTCTTTGCACACCCCTGTTCATTGCAACATTTTTCACAATAGCAAAAAGATAGAAATAACCTAAGTGCTTATCAGTGGATGAATGGATAAACAACCTGTGGTACATACACACAATGGAATACTACCCAATGATAAAGAATAGCGACAAATCTGTGAAACATCTCAAAACATGAATGAATTTGGAGGACATTATGCTGAGTGAAATAAGTCAGTCACAAAAAGACAAATATTGTATGAGACCACTATTATAAAAAAACAAGAAAAGGTTTACACACAGGAAAAAAACAATTATTTGATGGTTACCTGGGATGGAAGAGGGAGGGAGGGAAAATTACTAACTAGTTAGAAGACACATGTTAATATTGGTGAAGGGAAAGGCAATATACAATATGGGGAAATCAGCACAACATGACCAAGGCAAAGGAAGACACTGAGAGGAACACAAGAATAAAGGGCAACTATGATAATTACTATAACATAGACAATCCTAAAACAATACTATTAACAAACAATAATCTACAAATGGATACATAGGTAGATAGGTATGCTAAAGAGGAAGCAGATCGCCAGATCTTTCTCCCACAGAGCAACTGGATGGGTTTGAAAGTTTGGTTTAGCAGCCAAGGTGTTGTACCATCAGGGCTCCTTAAGACTTTCCTTGTTGTTACGTGCCATCAAGTCGATTCTGACTCATAGCGACCCTATAGGACAGAGTAGAACTGCCTCATGCGGTTTCCTAGTCTGTTTAACTTTTACAGGAGCAGATTGCCGGGTCTTTTCTTCTATGGAGCCACTGGTGGGTTTGAACCACTGACTTTTAAGTTAGCAACCAAGCACTTAATCATTGCACCACTAGGGCTCCTTTCAGACCTTCCTACTGATCCCCAAACAAAGCAGGTGCTCAGAAAGCTGGCACTGGCATTTCTCAGGTCTCAGAAGCCTTTGACTTGGGCTCTGCTATCAAGTGCTGCTGGGGACAGGAAGCGGGTGGCTGATGAGCAGGGGAAGCACTGGGTGGGGAATCAGAGAGCTAGTTCCCAGCCCCAGCTCTCCACTTCCCAGCCATGGGACCTCAGCAAACCTTTCCCTTCAGTGTCTCAGTTCCCCAAAACCTATCCAAAGAGGTCAGCCAGGAGAAAACTGAATCAGGTAGCCCCTAAGAATCTTTCCACCTGTAAGAGTAGAGCCGTTGACTACAATACTTCTACAGTGGGCAGTCGGTGGGTGACAGGTGGTCAGTGGTGTTGGTGCTAATCAGATGGATAAACCTCAATCCTGTAGCAGCTGGACCACCTTGAGGTTACTGGGTTCTAGATGCAGCTGGTCTAGAAGCATTCTCAAGTTGGGTCCCTTCCCAGGGCAGAAAGTGAGGAGAATTCCATCTTGGGGGAAGGATGGCAGAATCACAGCATGTTGGGCAGCAGACCTACTCTGGGCAGTCTTCAGGGAGGGAGCTCGAATGAGAGCTTTCTCAGAGCACTGCTTCTGGAAAATCTTGAGAAAAGGACCACGAGAAAGGGAAGAAACTGGGAGAGAGGAAAGGAGCTGGTGAGAGAACGCACCCATGTGACTGGGGAGAAGAATAGACCAAAGGAGGTGAGAGACGGAGAAAGAATGAGGAAGGAAAGGAAAGGGAAGTTGGTGGAGAGAGTAAAGGCTATGGAGGCCACTGAGGGTCAAAAAGGATCACGATCAATGCCAACTCCCTGATAGTGATATTGTGCTATAGTTATGCAAGATGCTACCATTGGGGGAAAATGGGTGAAGGGTATACCAAATCGCTTCTTATTATTTCTTACAATTGCACGTGAATCTATATCTCAAAATAAAAAAGTTAAAAAAAAAAAGTTATCAATGAGCTGTAGCTGCAGAGACATGTTAAGAGGGACAGGAAGTCCATTGCAGGCTGTGGTGTCCTTTAGGAATGCACAGCCCGATGAAGGTCAAAGGTAAAAATGAAACCATCAGAGAAGGAGGCCCAGCATGCACCCTGCAGGTCTGGAGAAGCCAGAACTTTCCCTCCACTTGCTGGGCCCAGTGACTACATGTGTTTCCCAGCATCCTCTACTGTGTATTTATGCCTCTGATGTGTTGTTTAAAGAAGTCAGTAGCTACTAAATTAGCAGTTCCTTTTATATTTCTATAGCTGCTCGTTTGCAAAACTGGGTCGACAGCAGCTCTGACAAAAAAAGGCAAGATTCCAGAGAGAATTCAGCTGCTTGAGTCTAGAAGACTCTGCCACTCACAGGGAAGGGCTGCAGTGGGACCCCTGACCCATGTCCACACAAGCCACACGCATGGGGGAGAGGAGGGCATCAAGCAATTATCTGGGCAGCTTACTCCCATTGCACAAACCAACTACCCTTCTGGAAAAAGCCAACAAATACAGCAAAGGGATGGGATTATTCACTGCCTTGTGTGTAAAACGGGTCACAGAAAGTGCAGGCAGACATGCACCGGTGGCCCTCTAGCCCCATCACCTCACCTAGACGTGAGTCCTAGGCCCAAGTCCTAAGCCCACACTCCCCACACTCCTTATGCAGGGTTGTACAGGACTTCAGCTAGTCAGGCCAGCTGTTTTAAGTGGGACAAAGAGAGAAAAGATGTGTTCAGTTAATGAGGGGACAAGAAAAAGGAGAAACAAGATGCAGAGTCTGATCTTCTGAGTTGTTGTTATTTGCTGTTGAGTTGGCTCCAAATCATGGCAACCTCGGGTACAACAGAACAAAACATTTCCCAGCCTACTCCATCTTCACGGTCATTGGTATGCTCAAGTTCATTGTTGCAGCCACTATGTATTTTGAGTGTCTTCCAACCTAGGGGGGCTCATCTTCCAGCACTGTATCAGACAATTTTCTGTTGTGACCCATAGGGTTCACATTGACTGATTTTGGAAGAAGATCGCCAGGCTTTTCTGTCTGTCTTAGTCTGGAAGCTCTGCTGAAACCTGTCCACCATAGATGATCCTACTGATCCTTGACATAGCGGTGGCATAACTTCCAGCAGCATAGAAACACACTAGCCACCACAGTACAAGAAACTGACGGACAGGTGGTAGGACTTTCTACACAGGAAGGATAATGTCACACTGAAGGGCAGTCTTTCCCAGGAAAGGACTGAAAAAGAACTGTTTTAGATTGGGTTCTCCAGAGAAGCAAAACCAGTGAAGCGTCTAAAAATATAAAGAGAAACAGATTCGTATCAAGGAAATAGCTCACACAGTTGTAGAGGCTGGGAAGTCCCAAGTCCATGGGTCAGACTGGAGGCTTCTCCTGACTCACGTAGCTGCAGGGCTGGTGAATCTAAAATCAGCAGGTCAGACAACAGGCCTCTGGCTCACAGGCTGCAGAGGCCAACAAATTCCAAGACTGGCAGGTAAGCTGGCAGGCTGCTGGCTCACAGACTGCAGAGGCCAACAAATCCCAAGACTGGCAAGCAAGCTGCTAGCTCAAGTCCCAAGAACCGGAGGTCAGATGAACAGAAGCCATTTGCAAGATCCAGAATAAGCAAAAGCTGGCAAGCCTTACCAGAAAGTTCACCTATATTAGATGCAGTCCACACCCTCAAGGAAACTGCCTTTCAGTTGATTGGCTACACACAGCAGATCCCAACATGGACGTGATCACATTATATCAGATCTCATCATGGAAGTGATTACATCATTATACGACTGCCAAACTACGTAACTGTCAAACCTCTGAGAATCACGGCCCAGCCAAGGTGACACACAGCCTTAACAATCACAAGAGCTTATACTGACTTTAAACACACTTTATGATTAGGCTCTGCGTAGTGCAAACAGTTAAACATTCAACTACTGACTGAAAGGTTAGTGGTTCGAACCGACCCAGAGGTGCCTCAGAAGAAAGGGCTGGCGATCTGCTTCTGAAACGTCATAGCCATTGAAAATCAGCTGGGGTGCAGTTTTACCCTACAACACATGGGGTCACCATAAGTTGGAATCAACTTGACGGCAACTGGTTTGTTTGTTTCTTTCTTTCTTTCTTTGTTTTGTACGCACGCTCTATCTCTTAGACTCCTCACCACGTCTCTATGATCTAAGACTCATGATCCCCATTTTATAGATGAAAAAATTGAGGCTAAATAACTTGAATGTGCCGAAATTAGTAAGCAGCAGAGCTAGAACTCAGCTCACAGTTTAACTAGCACGTCCTATGCTCAATCTCGTTATCCATAGAATGGGAACAATAATGGCACTTCCTTCTTACAATTGTTGTGAATATACTAAATGAGTTACGAGATATGAAGCCCTTAGAATCATCTCTATTGCATAACACACACTTAATACATGTTAGTTGGTGTTATTATTACTGCGACTTCTAGCAAGCCTCTATTTTGCTAATACATGTGAGTCTGTGCTATTATTACGTTATTGGTATTGTGACAGGCCCTATTTTGGCAAGAGGCTTAGCGCCAATAGCAAACAAAGAGCAGTTAAATGAACTGGAAATATTTAGGCCAAAAAGGAGATTAAGGGAGACAAGATCTTAATCCTTAAATACCCAAAAAGCTGCCATGAGAAAAACAGACTAAACTGGCTCAGCTCTTTGCTGGGAGGCAAAATTAAGGCCAGTTGGGAGAAAATGCAGAGTATGAGGTTCAAGCTCCTCCTATGGGACACTTTCTAATGGATAAACTCCCTAAACATGGGTCTGTGCCCCCTCTTCCCTTTCCCTTTTAAGCCAAGCAAGATGACCTGTGATCCTCAGCAGAGATGGTTGCAGGGATTGCCACTCCAGATGGGATCCTCCAGCTTGTAGATTCAGGCCAAGCTTCCAAAAAAGGAACTGTGCATCAGTTGCTGGGATGAGATCTGCTGGCCAGCGGCTCCGACCCACAGGGCCTGGCCTCCCATAGTGACTCGGCTCCTTGTAGGGTCCAAATTACTATGTCAGATCAGCTCGATTAAAGTAATTGCATAGGTTCCTAATGCCACAATTAAAGAAACTCATTGGTAAGCAGTGTTCGGTAAAAATCCGTTTTTAGAGTTTTTCCTTTTTTATTAGCTGCTCTCCCGTAGAAATCGCCTGTGTGTGCAGTAAATCTGGAGCCAGTATATGGAAAGTTTTCAAGGAGCCGGAGGATGTAGGAAATGTGGAAATGAATTGCAGACAGGGACCACAGTGGGGCTGAGGGTGAGATGCATAAATCCTCCTGACAAGCAGCCCCTGGGCCTGGGTGCCCAGCCCCGTGTTAGCTCGAGGGGAGGAGTTCTAGGACGTATTGCCCCTTTCCCATTGTCTGTGTGTGTGTTCTGGCCTGAGCCCTTACTGCTGTTCACTAAGAGATCTATTCTGGATTCTTGATGCCCTTGTGGATGTGGGAGTTACAAATGAGTTAGAGAGGGAACAAGAGGAAATAAACTATTGTGGCGGGGGGCAGGGGTTGGCAGAGGAGGGCTGCAGGAATGGAACTGAGAACCTAACAAGGCCATAAAAAAACTGTTGCTGTCAGGTTGATTCCAACTCATGGCAACTCCACGTGTGTCAGAGTAGAACTGTGCTCCATTGGGCTTTCGATGGCTGATTTTTCAGAAGTAGATCACCAGGCCTTTCTTCTTGGGTGCCTCTGAGTAGACTCAAACCTTCAACCTTTTGATAGCAGCTGAGCACATTAACTGTTAGCACCATCTAGAGATGCCAACCAGGAACTTCCTCCATAGAGAAAGAAAAATGAGGGAGGTGTGGGGCTCGTCAAGGCAAGGGCTGAAAAATAACTTCTGGCAAACCAGACAGGAGGGTTCCCTACAACAGATATTCAATAAAGAGATTCGGAAACAGTTGTCCAAGGGTCAGGCAGGTCAATTTCTAACACTGGGACAAAACAAACACAACATCTTGCTTTCCTCGAGAATTCTGACTGTCCTTGGCAATAATGGCAGATGATTTGAACTAAGACTCCATGTAAGAACATTTTCTAAAGAAATAATTCAACAGAAGTACAAAGATCTTTATTGCAGATTATCCAAACCAACAGATTTATCTGACCGATCGAGTTAAAAATCATAGACCAACACAATAGAGTGTCATGTAGCCATTAATTGTTATAACCAGCAAAACTGTTCAAACACTATGGGAGCATTTTTATAATGTTCTAAATTATTGACAAGCTGTTTCTGTAAAGATCCATATAGTAAATATTTTTGGCTTTGTGAGCTGTACAATCTCTGTTGCAACTATTGAATTCCACACTGTAGTGAGAAGGCAGCCATAAACAGTTTGTAAATGAATAGGTATGACAGTGTTCCAATAAAACTTTATTCAGAAAAAACAGGTAGTGGGCTGGATTTGGCCTAAGAGCTATCCGAAATGATCAAAGAAAAACACAAAATTGTATATCTTTTATTATTATCACTTTATAAGTTATGAATGCAAATGAGCTGGAAGGAAATGTGCAAACTAGAATGAGTTGTTGAATGAGTGTAGGTTGAATTGTTGTTGTTAGGTGCCGTCGAGTCAGTTCCAACTCATAGCAATCTACATACAACAAAATGAAACACTGCCCAACCTTGCACCATCCTCCCAATCGTTGCTATGTTTGAGCCCATTTTTGCAGCCACTGTGTCAATCCATCTCATTGGAAGTCTTCTTCTCTTTCTCTGATGCTCTACTTTGCCAAGCATGATATCCTTCTCTAGGGACTGGTCCCTCTTGATAACATGTCCAAAGGACATGAGAAGAAGTCTCACCATCGGTGCTTCTAAGGAGCATTCTGGCTGCACTTCTTTCAAGACAGATTTGCTCATTCTTCAGTGAAGAATGGGATTTCAGAACACTTAATTGTGATCATGAGGAACCTGTACCTAGACCAAGAAGCAGTCATTCAAACAGAACAAAGGGATACTGCATGGTTTAAAATCAGAAAATGTGTGTGTCATGGTTGTAGGTTGAATTAGGGTAGTGGAATTAGGGTGGGCTCTCTTACTTAGGAATGAAGTCAGGACTATGTGGTTACCTGAGTACTCGGAACTAACACAGACCCTCCAAAGACTGGGCATGGAGGGCCCCAGATTTCCTAAGCATGGCCCAGCCCCAGACACATGCTCAATGAATGCTTGGTGAGTGGGTGAGCACTAGCCTCAGGAAGAGCTGGCCTTCACTGTGCTCCACCAGACTTGGTCCAAAGCTTGCCCCGGGAACCAGTATTTGTCTGCAGCTGGAGCCAATCCAGTTTCAGCTGCAGTCTGATCTGAGGCTTTGTCTGGTTTAGCTAAGGAGTTGCCCTGGGCCAGGATTTGACGTCCGGGAGACTAATTGGTGAGGAAGCCAGGGCAGCTCCAACGTTTGGAGCCAAGTCATTCTGGGGGCCAATGAGAGGACTCTGGGTGTGAAAACCACATGCTGGGGCTTGTGGACTCGACAGAGATTGCTGAGGAGATGATGGGTGGGAAGGCTGATGTCCAGGCTAGGGGTGGGCACCAGCAGAGAGGAGGCAGGAAGGAGAAAGCACACCTGGACAGCAGGCCGGGGCAGAGCAGGGCCAGCTCTGGAGCATAACATCTGAAGGCCTGAGTTTGGGCACCTCAGCCATTCATTAGCAGCCTGAATTAGCAGGTTCTCACAGGACCGGGTGCCCTGGTGTCGCTGTGGTTAAAGTGCTCTGCTGCTAACCAGAAGGTTGGTGGTTGAAACCCACCAGCTGCTCCACAGGAGAAAGATGTGGTAGTCTGCTTCCATAAAGATTTACAGCCTTGGAAACCCAATGAGGCAGTTCTACTCTGTCCTACAGGGTCGCTATGGGTTGGAATAGACCCTACGGCGGTGGGTTTGGTTTTGGATTCACAGGACTGGGCACCCGCTATATGCTAGGCTCTGGGTCAAGCATTTCACGTTAAACATTTTACTTAAACTCCAAAATATCTCCAAGTGTCTGAGTTCTGTTGTTCCCAATCTGTCTCCCAGGGGGCATTAGAAGCAAATCCCTTGAAATAATGAGAACCCTTGAGGACCCTGGGAAGACTGGCTTCCACTCCACTACCAGGTTTGGGGACCTACCGTTAGGGGCTCAGATATCTTGTTGGCTGTAAAGAAAAATGAAATGACCTAAAGTAATGTATAAATATCACACAAGTATTGGTTTGCTGTCATTTAAAATTACATACTTGGAGAATATTGAAGCATGCACGGTGTGCTAACTATATACATTATTAAGTGGATGAAAAGCAGGTTATGGAACAGAGTCACTCAGCATAAGCTTAACTACCGGGTACTCTTCTGCTAAGAGCAGAGCTCCCCTTCTCACCCCCAGCCAGGGAGGCAGCGCCCTTGAATTCTAGCCCTGCTTCTGCCACCAGCTATTGACTTGACCCTGGTGAAGATTCCTAAGAGTGTCACTTTTACATTTTATAGAGGCCTCTCTCAAACACCACCTTCCAAGGGCCCTTAGTCTCCTCAAGGTCAGTTAGAAAGAGTCTGATGAACTGCTCCACTCTTAGGAGTTTTTAGTTTTAACCTTCTGGAACTGTGATGATTTGACCTAAGATCAAATCATCGCCACATAAGGCTGGTCTTACTTAAGGTGTTCTGTAAATCTAAAATAGACACCAAGTTTAGGAGATGTAGTACAAAAAAGGAGAAAGTAAAATGTCTCATTGATGTTTTTTATATTCATTACATGTTGAAATGATAATATACTGGATATATTAGGTTAAATGAAATATATTACCAAAATCAATTTTGCTTGTTTTTACTTTTTTTAGTGGGACTACTAGAAGATTTAAAATTACCTAAGTGGCTCATATTTCTATTGATCAGTGCTGCTCTGGAGGAGACTGCATTTCAATGGCCCAAAGGAGAGTCTCTAATGAGGCATCTCTCAGAGTGCAGTTTTTAGACAAGGTGGCCTCCCTACATGCCTTAAATTGTGCCATACTATCTACTTTTTTTTTTTTTTTTTTTTTTTTGGCCTACTGATAAGATTGCTATTGTGGTTGTTTGCTGTCATCAAGTTGGACTCTGACTCATGGCAGCCCCACGTAAAATGGAAGGTCCTATGCCATCCCTATGATTGGTTACAGATCAGACTGTTGTGATCCATAGAGTTTTCATTGGCTGATTTTTGGAAATAGATCCTCTGGTCTTTCTCTTAGCCTGTCTTAGTCTGGAAGTTCTCTGAAACTGTTCAACATCATAGCAACACACAAGCTACCAATGACAGATGGGTGGTAGCTGTGCATTAGGTGCATTGGCCAGGAGTTCTAACCTGATCTCCTGCATGGAAGGTGAAAATTCTACCATTAAACCATGCACTCAGGTGCTAACTGAAAGGTTGGAGGTTTGAATCCACCCACAGGCACTTGGGAAGAAAGGCCTGGCAACCTACTTCTGAAAAGTTAGCCACTGAAAACCCTGTGGAGCACAGTTCTCCTCTGACACACATGGGGTTGCCATGAGTCAGTGTTGATTCAACCGCAACCAGTTATTGATAAGATTAGTTCTGCGGTATTAGTTTCTTATTGCTGCTGTAACGAATTACCAACTTAGTGACTTAAAACAACACAGATTCATCCCCTTACAGTTTTGGAGGTCGGAAATCCAAATCGGGTCTCACCTGGCTAAAATCAAGGTGCCAGCAGGGGTAGTTGTTTCTGAAGGATCTGAGGAGAGATTTCATTCCCTTGTCTTTTTCAGTCTTTAGTGGCTGTCTATTCCTTGGCTTGTGGCCCCTTCCTCCATCTTCAAAGGACATCACCCCAATCTCTGCTCCTGTATCACATTGGCTCCTTCTCTCTGATCTCCTGCCTGTCTCTTATAAGGACCCCATGATTACATTAAGCCCACCCAAATAACCCAAAATAATCTCCCCATCTCTAGATCATTAATTTAATCACATCAGCAAAATCCCTTTTGCCATAGAAGGTAACATTCACAGGTTCCAGGTATTAGGATATAGGAAATCTTGGGGACCATTCTTAAGCCTACCACACCTGCCTCCAACTTATAGGTCATAAACTGGAATTTGAAAAGTCACCAAACCATAGTACCATGAACCATAACACCCTGGAAAGGGAAATGAAGAAGTCATTCAACCCAGCAATCCCATCCTAGGTATATACCCAGAAGACATGAAGGCAAGAAAACAAACAGAAACCTGTACACCAATGTTCACTGCAGCACTTTTCACGGTAGCCAAAAGGTAGAAACAACTGAAATGTCCATCAACACATGAATGGATACGCAAAATGTGGTATATACACACAATAGAATATTATGCAGCCATGAAGATAAATGAAGTCCCCACGTATGCCACAACATGGATGAGCCTTGAAAACATCATGCTGAGCAAAACAAGTCCAGTTGCAAAAAAGCACAAATACTGCATGACATCACTTATATGGAAAAAGCAAATATATAGAAACCAAAAATTATTGATGATTACCAGGGGTGGGAGGGAGGGAGGTTGGGGAGTTTTTGGGGGGAGGGCATTGGGTATAAGTTGATGGTGGTGAAATGTTTTAGAGGGAAGTAGCAATGATGGTGGCACAACATGAAAAATGTAGTCAATGTCATTGAATTGTAAATGTGGAAGTTGTGTTGGTGAATGTTTTGGTGTGTATATTTTCACCACAGTAAAATAAATTTAAAAAAAACTTACTTAATCTCTCGACTAATTTTAAGACGATAAAGTCCTGGGAGCCTGATCTTTGTGCAGAGGAAGCAACAGAGGCTCAGAGAGGTTGCGTGACTTGCATGGGCTTACTTAGTGAAGAAGAGCCCAGGGAGGGGGGAAGCCTGGTCCCACCCGCTGCTGGAGAGCCCCGCTGGGTCAGAGCAAGGCCATCCAGCCTCCTTCCCTTCTTTGCAGACACAGCAATACTCCGTGACCTTGAATGAGGACAGAGCCCACCTCCAAGACCATCTTCAGGTCGACGGCCCTCCAGCTCCTTTGGAAGCAGCCCTGATGTGTGGCTGTACCAGGGGACCCATAATGACAAGACTCAGGCAAAACTGCAATCAAAGGGGCAGATAGAACCAATTATAAGCAGATGGTGGGCTTGATGGAGCCCACACCTCAGCTCGTGACATGCCTAAGCCAGTGATGCTGGTTTTATTAATCAGGGACGGAAGGAAGCAACTAGGCTGGAGACAGCGGGAGGCATGCGCTCTGTGTGGCACCAGGACACCAGAGGCCCTGTGCAGCAGTAGTTTTTCTTCTCTGACAGGTCTTCCTTCAGCCTAAAGACTTCCCGCCTGTTTCTCCTCTTTGCCATGTCCCCACAGACTCCCACCTCATTCATCTCTGTCCTTTCTCTTCTCTTATTTTTAGTCATGTCAGCAGACGATCTACTGTTCACTGGGGAAGTGGAGTCAAGAAAAGGAAAACATTTCCTCTGAAGGAACAAGGAGATTTTGTGGTGGTGTGTGTTCCCACCACCTGTTCACTCTAAATCCTCATCACCAGGCCTATCTTGAACAGGTGTGTCTGAGGGGAGGCGGGCAAGCAACGTTCTCAGGGTATGTGGGTCTCAGATCTGGGGACCAGCCACCTTCAGCACATCTGCTGGAGACTGGGTAGCACTCTGCCAGGATAGAGCTGGGGGAGTGTGGACACAGGGCAGAGAACAAAGACACAGCCAGGATGAGGAGTTAGAAGTCCTGGGTTCAAGTCCTGGATCCCATGTCTAGTAGCTGTGTGACCTTGGACAAGTCACTTAAACTCTCTGAGCTTCAGTTTCCTTGTCTGTGGACTGGCAGTAACAGTGGTATTCCTAATTTACAGGGCTGTTGAAAGAATAAAATGAGAAAATAAATGCAAATATCCTTTGCAAACTGTAAAGTACCTCTCAAGAATAAGGGATGCTATTAACAGAGTCACCACAAGACTGGGAATGCAAAGCTGGTCCAAGCATAAGATTAAATGTCAACAGCAGAAGGTCTGAAATACTTAGGGCTGAGTTAGCGTTGTGGTCTGGAAACCAAGTAAGCTGTCAGGAGCAAAGTAACAGAGTCAGACAACCAGAGGGAATGGTATGTGCAAAGGTCTAGAGGCAAGAGAGCACAATAAGTTGCATGTGATACAATACCTGAGAACAGGCTTCAGAACTCACATGAAGAGGAGTTTGGATGTCATCCGGAAGACAGCAGGGCAATGTCTGGCAGTTCAAGGGGAGTCACACAATCAGATTTGCATTGGCAAGATCTCCCCTGCTGGAGTGGACAATGGATTGAAGGAGGGAAAGGCTGGCAATGGAGAGATCAGAGCAGCAGGCGCCGTGGGAAGAGAATTGAGAGAGTGGTGTCATCGAAGTCAAGAGAAGAGAGCATTTCAAGAAGAAAGCTGAGGTCAGTGGTGTCAACCACAGCCTAGAGGACAAGTGTGCCTAAACATAAGAGGTGTGTATTGTACTTGACAAAAATGAGATCATCGGGATGGGGGGGTGGAGAGGAATCACAGTTTCCTCGGAAGAGAGAAGCCAAGTGGCAGGGGACCAAGGAGTGAGTGGGAGGTAATAGAGGTAACGAGGTCTTAGGTAATTCTTTCAAGAATATACTGGATAGGGAAAGAAAAAGACATAGAGCCGTAGCTGGAGGGAAAGGTGCAACAGGTCAGGAGTTTTTGTTTTTTGTTTTAAATGGTGAAATCGCCTTGAACAGGTTTAGATGCTGGTACAGTGGATAAATAGAGAGGCAGAGGTTGAAAGCAGAGAAGAGAGAAATCATTCAACCAATATTTCTCCAGCACCATTGTGTACCCAGTACAGGTTTAGGCACTGGGGACTCGGCCAAGGACAAAGATTTGTGGACCCTATCTTCTTGTGAACGGATAATCAACAGAACTGACTCCTCCCATGGGAGGAAAACGTTGGAGTTCAGAGCACAGGTGAAAAATAAGGCACTGACAAGGGGGAAAGAGGAAAAGATTAGTTCAAATACAGGTTTAAGTGGTAGGTGTTGTGCCAGGCAGTTGAAGGAGTTCCTGTTCAGTGGCCTTTATTTTCTCTGAGAAGTAGGAAGTGAGGTCATCTGTTGAGGCTAAAGGGGAAGGTCAGGAAGCGGGAGTTTGGAAGAGGGGATTGAAGATTTGAAATAGCTACTGTGATGAATGAACAAGCGTGAGGGGAAGATATGGCCAGGGCAGCCCAGAATCTCCAGCAGCCTTTCAGACTTGGTATGTGTGAGGGTTAGTTTTGTGTGTCAGCTTGGCTAGGCTATGGTGGCAAGTTGTTCAGTCAAATCCAAGCCTAGCCATTGCTATGAAGATAATTCCATGTGATTAACATTTACAATCAGTTGACTCTAATTAAGGAGATGATCCACCATAACATGGATGGACCCGTTCCAACCAGTTGAAGGCCTTAAGAGCAAAAACTGAAGTTTCTAGTGAAATAAGGAATTCTATCTCAAGACCAGAACAGATATCCTGCCTTGAGTTTCCACCCTCTGCCAGCTGGCCTACGGATTTCAGACTTCAAACTGCCAGAGTTTCTAGCCTGTTGCCTAAACTACGAATTTTGAACTTGCCAGCCCCCACAATAGCAAAAACCAATCCTTAAATTAAATATCTCTGTCTCCTTCTCTCTCTTTCTCAGTCTCTCTGTGTCTGTGTGTGTGTGTGTGTGTGTGTGTGTGTGTAGAATGAGAGAGAGAGAGAACGCTGGTGGCACAATAGTTAAGTGTTCAGCTGCTAATCTAAAGGTTAGTGGCATATATATATGTAAAATCTCCCAGAAGAGCCCAATTGTAGAGGAACACCACCATCCAGTAGTCCCTACAATCCCTCCAACTCCTGAGAACACAGCAAAGAAACTCAGCTGAACATTTTTCTCTTCAACTACCAGATGCTAACCAATATCTTTCTGAGTTCACAGGTCCGGCAACTATCCCCAGAGACTGGGGCAGGACAGAGCCAGGAGCCCAAATCCAGAGCAAGGCTGTTTACCAAAACATAACCAAATTCTGTCATTCAGGCTTTTCTTTTCCTTTCCTTTCCTTCTTCTTTCTTCCTTCCTTTCTTTTCTTTCTCTCTCTCTCTCATTCTTTAAATTTCTCTTGCCATTAGCAAATTTAGAAACAGACCCAAACATGGTTTAGGAAGTACCTGGTAAGCCAGTGTGAACAGGAACCAGTCCATGCATTTCAAGCAGTACCTTGAATGCAACCTGAACATGAAATTTTTCTTCTGATGAAGCCAATACTTCATTTGTGGTTCAAGAACAACCTTAAGAAGAATTCTGCTCAGCAGAAGCTGCTTAGGGTTGCAGAGTAGGAACTCAAGATTTCTAATCCTGATTTTCCCCCCAACTGATTGTGTGACCTTGGGTAAGTCAGCACTCCTCTCTGGACCCCAGTTTGTCTATAAGAAAATGAAGTGGTAGGACTAGGTGGCCCCAAGGGCCCTTCTGGCTTTCACATCTTGGGATACTCTGAACTCCAGCAAAAATCCCTCTGCTAGAAATATTCTAGAAGTCAGCTTGGTTTTGAAAACAGCCGACCCTGGTAGGCCAATCTAATTGTCTCCCTTGAAAGACTGACAGAAACGGTGCAGATAAGCGATTCAACCTCTCACATCACCCAGAAGACTTTCAGGTCAGCCCTTTTCAGCATGGCTGTAAATGAACAAGGGCAGAACTGGTTTGCACTGAGCACCTTCAGTCTTGGCAGTGAGGAGGACCTCTACGTCATTTCCGGAGATCAAAAACAGAAGCCTGTGCTTTGTGCTGCACTAAGTGAAAAATGAAGGGATGAAAATTAAACTTGGGTGACCCAAATGCCCCTTAGGCCCCATCAACCTCTGGCCTCCTCCATGAGAACACACAAACAGTTTGCCCCTAAGGAAATCAAGAGTTCTTATCTGCCAGGGGGCCAGCTCCCAGAAGATCCCCCTCATGTATCTTTCTTGGAGTCCTAGAAATGGAGAAATGTGCTCATGTGTCCAACAACCTCATCCTGAAGCTCTGCCATCTATCTTCCTTGAGTGTAGCTCTCTGCCATTGATGCTATCTGCCAAAGGGATGTTGCCCAGTTGGTCAAGCTGGCATGGTTAAGTCTCAGCTTTCACCTGCCTAAGCCACCTTGCTCCACTTGGGTCGGTAGGCATCCGTGAAAGATTTATAGTGCTATCAGGAAAAGCTTCAAGATCCCTTTTTGAATCACAAAGTCATCGGCAGTCTGGCCCCTGCCTAGCTCTTCGTCCTCATCTCTGATGGCCCTTCAAATCATACCCTACAGAACAATCAGTTTGAATTACTTAACACATCCTTGAATGCTCCATGCCTTTCTCTGCCAGAAATAACCTTCCTTGCATTTTTCCTGGCTGACTCCAACACATCCTTAAAGTCAAGGCATAACTTCCAACGGGAAGACTTCTGACTACCTCTAGTCTGGGATGCCATGGGCCTGGGCTTCCCCGTTTGCTTGTCTGTCTCCTCCACTAAAGGTCAGGTGCTTGAGGGCAGGGACATGGTCATGTTTATATCGGTACCCAGTGTCTAGGATGCAGTAGAGGCATGAAATAACTAATGTATTCATGAATGAATAAATGCTTCCTTGCCCTTTTAAATCAGCCACTATTTAAAGCACAGAAAGTTAGCACTGAGACTTAAGAGATGTTTTAGCCTCATGCCTCCAATTTATAAATGAGGGGCATTGGGGTCCAGAGAGGGGAACGTATTTGGACAAGCGTTCTAGCAAGGCAGATCCAGAATCTCCTCCTACTGACCCATAATTCAGGACTGTTTCTATCACACCACGAAGTCTCCCAGTATATTTGTACTGTCCTAAAATTTTTAAATCTAGAAATTCATAAAAATGAAGTTGTAATAGGAAGTCTCAGATATTACTAATGGGTGTGTGAGTGGACACATCAATTCTGGGCATAAATTTGGCTATATATATATATATATATATATATATATACATATGAAGATAGATTTGAAGGTGCACATACCATATAACCCAGCAATTTTACTTCTGAGTACATATATCTTGCAAAAAAATTTTTATATGCACTCAAGGATTTTTTTTTTTATTGAAGCATTGTTGGTAATGGCAAAAAATTGAAAACTCTAAATGTCCATCAGTAGGGAAATGAATAAATAAGTTGTGATATATTCATACAATGGAATACTATTTAGCAACTAAAATGAATTAGGTCAACATAGATGTAGTCCAAAAGCTTAATGTTGATCTTAAATGTGGTGGTGGTGGTGGTGACATATTCTTAGGGATCCTAGAACTGATAATAGGAGATAATAGAAACTGATAATAGAATAGTATGCCTCCCGGAATAATACACCATAGGCCCGCTGATTAGGTCTTTGTTAGAATGACTTCATTCAATGGAACCAGCAGAGTACTCTGGGCCACATTCTTAAGCATATGGGGTGTAGAGTATAAAGTCAAAGCTGCTCCAGGATTAGGTGATGTTTGGTGTGGATCCATACTTTCCTTATTTAGTGAACAGAGCTAAACAATGAAAACATCCCAACTTTCCACCTTTCCTCTCATTGAGAGGTAGTATCTGTGTAAGTCTGGGAAATTTGCTAAACATCATAACGATGCTACAGATGGGAAAGGGATCGAAATTGCAAGAGAGCTGGTAGTGGTTAGGGTAGCTGCTGGGTATTGCCAAAGGCAGTGGTTCACATGGAAAGGCAGGAGGAGAGAGGTGAGAGGGTCAAGGGTGCAGCAGCAACAGCCACCTTTTCCTTTTTCTTTTTTTTCTGTTGAGGTTGCCTTCCCTCCCAACATGATCATGGAGATGTGAGCGCTCACACTGTTGTACTGAGAAGGTCAGGAGCTGCAGGGAGACTTGGAAGTTACTGTAATTTCAGGTGCTTATCAAATCTTTGTGAAAGTCAGTTTTCTTAAGGCAAGTGTGGGCCAGATAGCATTACTTGATTCCCATCATTAGAGGGAGGCCATCCACTAATAAAATCTCCTAAGACCAAGTCCAAACAACAAAGTCAAAAGAAGAAAACACCCACATCACATTGAGTGGAAAAAGCTAGTAATAAAAGGGTATCTATAGTATAATAGTATAAGTTTTCCAAAACACATGGGATCACCAAGAGTTGGAATTGACTCAATAGCAACTGGTTTTTTATATTATGCTTTTTCGTTAGGTACCGTCAAATCGGTTCCAACTCGTAGCGACCCTATGTACAACAGAACAAAACACCTCCCAGTCCTGCGCCATCCTCACAATCGTTGTTATGCCTGAGCTCACTGTTGCAGCCACTGTGTCAATCCATCTTATTGAAGGTCTTCCTCTTTTTCAATGGCCCTCACTTTACCAAGCATGATGTCCTTCAGGGACTGGTCCCTCCTGATAACCAGTTCAAAGTACGTGAGACGAAGTCTCAGCATCCTTGCTTTTAAGATGCATTCTGGTTGTTCTTCTTCCAAGACAGATTTGATTGTTCTTTTGGCAGTCCATGGTATATTCAATATACTTCACCAACACCATAATTCAAAGGCATCAATTCTTCATTCTTCCTTATTATACAAGTGATTCGTATTATACTAGTGATTATGTTGATGGCAACTAACAACAGTAATTATGTACATGTTTAAAGATGAGATACCTAGCAAAAATATAAAAACATGGATGGATAAGACATTCACTAACTTAAAAGTAGTGTTAGAAGAATGGGAAGAAGTACAACAGATGCTTCAATTGTATCTGGGATACTTCATTTCTTTTTATGAAAAAAGATCTGAAGTAAATACGGCAAACTTTTCAATGTTTGTTAAATACAGGTGGTGGGTACGTGGCCATCTGATTTTATTCTCTAGACCCTTCTGAATGTTTAAGTAGGTCATGATGGTTTTAAGGTCAGCTAAGAGTTAGCCAGGCAAAGAGGAAGGGGGAAGAGTGTCCCAGGCTGGGATGAGGGAGGTGGTGGAGGTGGAAGATGGCAGGTTCAAAGGCTCAGAAGGAGAGGGTATTGGATGGGTGTTCAGAGAAAGACAGACTTAATACTGATGCAACATAGAACGAGGATGGAGAAGGAGTTGGGGAAGGGGAAAAAGAAATTGTCCTGGAGAGGTAAGAGAGGGCCAATTCATGCAGGGCTTTGCCAGGCACATCAAAGAATTTGAACTTTACCCTGAAGACAGTAGAAAGCCACCGACTTTTCACTCTGGGGAGTGCAACAGTCAGATGTGAGTGTTAAACAGGTCACTACTGCATGGATTGGAGGTGCACAACCCTGAGATCAGGGAGATCGACTCCACCTCTGTGAGTTTAGGAATGAGGTGGACTGGAGTGGAGTGGAGTGAACTGAAATGGAAAGAAATGGTGAGAATTCATCATTCCCCCCCAGGACTGTCTAGCTCTTTATTCTTACCACTAACTGTCTTAGCTTCACCAGTAAACCAGTTGCCGTCGAGTTGATTCCGACTCATGGCAACCCCATGTGTGTCAGAGTAGAAGTGTGCTCCACCGGGCTTTCAATGGCTGATTTTTAGGAAGTAGACCACCAGGCCTTTCTTCCGAGGTTCCTCTGTGTGGACTTGAACCTCCAGCCTTTTTGTTAGCAGCTGAGCGTGTTAACTGTTTGCATTATTCCTGCATATGCTGGATGTCTAGCGTTTGCCTCCCCAAATGCACTCTCCACCCTTCTCCACCTTGCTTTCTGCCCTGGACACCTGGCCTCTGTGGACCAAATCAACAGGCCCACTTGCCAACGGGGAGCACCAGAGAAGGTGAGAGGGAGCAAAGTCAGGTTCCCTCTCTGTGAGGTTAACTTGGGAGGGCTGTGCCCTTGACACAAGGTCACTGCTCTTCTCAAGGTGATCTGCTCTTCACGACTCTCTCCTGGGCTCTAAGGTCAGTTCTTCTCCCTCCTCCCTTGGCCCTGGGGGTGGTGACAGCTATGCTGCTGCTGATTCCACCCACTCCTTTATAATTAGTGCCTTTGCAATAAGGAAGTCTCTGGGTAGTGCAAAAGGTTAATGCACTTGGCTGCTAACCAAAAGATTGGAAGTTCGAGTCTACCCAGACATGCCTCAGAAGAAAGGCCTGGTGATCTACTTCCAAAAAAATCAGTCATTGAAAACTCTATAAGCACAGTTCTGCTGTGACACACATGGTGTCGCCATGGCTCACAATCAACTTGACGGCAACTGGTTTGTATATTAATCCTCATTGAATTATCTTCCTCTGAGTGTGCCATCTGTTTCTCTTTGGGACCCTGTCTGACATAATGCAACTGTCCTCCATTAACCTCTAAACAACTCCGCAGCAGGAGCAAAATCTGATTAATCTTTGTATGCTGAATAGGATCTGGCACATTGTAGGTGATCAAAACATAATTGATGAATGAGTGAAAAAGATGGTATTCATGAATGAGCGAATGATTAGAGTGTACTCCTGGGTCTGTGAACAGGGTACATACAGGTCTCAGACTCGTTGGAGCAAAGAAACAGTTCCAGGAGAAAGAAGGTCTGCAGAAGGGAAATAACCCGAAAGAAAGGAGAAAAGACCTAACGTTTCCGGAACACCTGAAACCCGGAAGAGTCTTCATTTCTTGCTGTTAGGTGCTGTTGAGTCAGTTCTGACTCATAGCGACCCTGTGTACAACAGAACAAAACACTGCACCATCCTTACAATCCAATTGTTGTTATGCTTGAGCCCATTGTTGAGGCCATTATGTCAGTTCATCTCATTGAGGGTCTTCCTTTTTTACACTGATCCTCTGCTTTACCAAGCATGATGTTCTTCTCCATGACTGGTCCCTCCTGATAACATGTCCAAAATACGTGACAGAAAGTCTTGCCATCCTTGCTTCTAAGGAGCATTCTGGCTGTCCTTCTTCCCAGACAGGTTTGTTCGTTCTTTTAGCAGTCCATGGTATATTCAATATTCTTCACCAACACCATAATTCAAAGGCATCAATTCTTCTTTGGTCTTTCTTATTCATTGTCCAGCTTTCGCATGCATATAAGGCAATTGAAAACACCATGGCTTGGGTCAGCAAGGTGACAACGTCGCTTTTTAACACTGTAAAGAGGTCTTTTGCAGCAGATTTGCCCATTGCAATGTGGCATTTGATTTCTTGACTGCTGATTCCATGAATGTTGATTGTGGATCCAATAAAATGAAATCCTTGACAACTTCAATCCTTTCTCCACTTATCATGATGTTGCATCTTGGTCCTGTGGTCAGGATTTTTGTTTTCTTTATGTTGAGGTTTAATCCATACTGAAGTAAGTGCTTCAATTCCTCTTCACTTTCAACAAGCAAGATTGTGTCGTCTGCATATCGCAGGTTGTTAATGAGTCTTGCTCCAATCCTGATGCCCTGTTCTTCATATAGTCCAGCTTCTCAGATTATATTTTCACCATACAGATTGAACAAGTATGGTGAAAGGATACAACACTGATGCACACCTTTCCTGACTTTAAACCATGCAGTATCCCCTTGTTCTGTTGGAACGACTGCCTCTAGCTCTATGCACAGGTTCTTCATGAGCACAATTAAGTGTTCTGGAATTCCCATTCTTTGCTATGTTACCATAATTTGTTATGATCCACAGAGTCAAATGCCTTTGCATAGTCAATAAATCACAGGTAAACATCTTTCTGGTATTCTCTGCTTTCAACCAAGATCCATCTGACATCAGCAATGATATCCCTCGTTTTACATCCTCTTCTAAATCTAGCTTGAATTTCTGGCAGTTCTCTGTTGAATGATCTTTAGGAAAATTTTCCTTGCATGTGATATTAATGATATTGTTCAATAATGTCTGCATTTGGTTGGATCACCTTTCTTTAAAATAGGCATAAATATGGATCTCTTCCAGTCGGTTGGCCAGGTAGCTAGCTGTCTTCCAAATTTCCTGGCATAGATGAGTGTGCACTTCCAGCACTGCATCCATTTGTTGAAACATCTCATTTGGTATTCTGTCAATTCCTGGAGCCTTGTTTTTCGCCAATGCCTTTAGTGCAGCTTGGACCTCTTCCTTCAGTATCATCGGTTCCTGATCATATGCTACCTCCTGATATGGTTGAACAGTGACCAATTCTTTTTGGTACAGTAACTCTGTGTATTCCTTCCACCTTGTTTTGATGATTCTTGTATCGTTTAATATTTTCCCTGTAAAATTCTTCAATATCGCAACTCAAGGCTTGAATTTTTTCTTCAGTTCTTTCAGCTTGAGAAATGCCAAGCATGTTCTTTCCTTTTGGTTTTCTGACTCCGAGTCTTTGCACATGTCATTAAAATACTTTACTTTGTCTTCTCAAGCCACCCTTTAAAATCTTCTGTTCAGCTCTTTTACATCATTTCTTCCATTTGCTTTAGCTACTGGACTTTCAAGAGCAAGTTTCAGAGTCTTTTCTGACATCCATTTTGGCCTTTTCTTTCTTTCCTGTCTTTTTGATGACATCTTGCTTTCTTCATGTATGATGTTCTTGATGTCTTTCCACAGCTCATCTGGTCTTCGGACATTAGTGTTCAATGCATCAAATCTATCCTCAAGATGGTCTCTAAATTCAGGTGGGATATACTCAAGGTCGTACTTTGGCTCTCATGGACTTGTTCTAATTTTCTTCAGCTTCAACTTGAACTTGCATATGAGCAATTGATGGTCTGTTCCTAAGTTGGCCCCTGGCCTTGTTCTCACTAACAATATTGAGCTTTTCCATTGTCTGTTTCCACAGATGTAGTTGATTTGATTCTTGTGTATCCCATCTGGCAAGGTCCACATGTACAGTCACCATTTATGTTGTTGAAAAAAGATATTTGTAATGAAGAAGTCATTGGTCTTACAAAATTCTATCATGCAATCCCCAGCATTGTTTCTATCACCAAGACCATATTTTCCAACTATAGATCCTTCTTCTTTGTTATCAACTTCCACATTCCAATGACCAGTAATTATCAAAGCATCTTGATTGCATATTTGTGGGGGATTCTTCATTTACTTCTCTCATTTCATGCCCACAGCACTATGAGGTGCTTGTCTTACAGGCATGACACAAGATTCAGAGAGGTTAAGTACTTTGCCCAGAGCAGTATTCTGGTATTCTCTCCTCTTCTCCAGTGTCGTGAACAAATTTGATCTACATTCTGATTCAGCTTGCAGACTCTTCATTAACTGCCCAGATAGATAGATGCCCCAAGTGGTGCTCATCTCTGCCTGCTGCACCCCGATGTCCCCACCCCTCAAGGCTGGTGTTTCTTAGCTCAGGGGATGCCTTGTCTGGTCTGTTATTTGTGGTAGGTAGGGCACCTGGGATCTCATCTCCACTTATTTTGCATTCTTCGTCACAGACATAAATGTCACTGGTGTTATTACAGTGGTGGGCTGGCGGGATGTTTATTCACCCAGTGCTTTTTTAATCAATTAGGTGGATTTAGTGCTTGGATGAAGGCTCTTGAAACCAGCACGCTGGCCTGGAGAAAGAACCAAACAGATGGATGTTATGCCATAGTCCCCCATGCCAGTGCATGCCCCAGGGCCTCCCTGCTGGAAGCAGATCCTTCTTGCTCAGGAAATTAGCCTCCTTTTCTCTATAGCCTGATCAGAGCCAGCATGAACAGAAGTAAACAGGGCAGCAAGAGGGTAGTTACTGATTACTGAATACCCAATGGCCAAATGCTGTGCTCCAGGCTGGTTCATTTACTCTTTATTGCAACCCTGCAAGGAAGGTATTATCATTCCCATTTTCAGCTGATAAAACTGGGGCTCAGAAAGGTATAGTAACTAGGACAAGGTCACACAGCTTTGAAGTCAGGATTCAAACCCAGGGCTCCTGGATTCCAAAGCCCCAGCCTGCCTCCGACCCACCCCATCACCTCACCAACCTATCTCTTGTCATTTTCCGGTATGGCCTTAAAGTCTAATCTCCTCATTGGCCCCAATGAATGGTATGTTTCTTTGATTCTTTTTCTCTCTAGGCAATTGTTCATGCCATTTGCACCACTAAACCAGAAAAAAAAAAAGAAATTACTAGCGAGTTGATTCCAAGTCATAGTGACCCTAGAGGACAGAGTAGAACCATCCCATAGGATTTCCGAGGCTGTAATCTTTATAGAAGCAGACTGCCACATCTTTCTCCCACAGAGCAGCTGGTGGATTCAAACCACTGGACCTTCCAGTTAGCAGCCAAGCTCTTAACCATTGAGCCACCAGGCACTAAGCAAATGTGGAGCAATCATTCCCTCACAAAAATGCACAGGCTTTCCCCAAGTAGCCTGTCTGTAACACCCATGCTTACTATCGCTCTTTGGGACTAAGACGTTGAAGGACCTAATTAAAAGGCAAGAATCCGGCAAGGTCCAAAGAAGATGGGTTTTGGAGCTAGACAGAGTTGGTTTCTAATCCCAGCCCGTTCATTTCATGGCTATGTAAACTTAGCAAAACCCATCTCTCAACCATGTGTGTCCTCCTCCGTAAAATGGTGCAGTAATACCTTCTTTGTAGGGTTGTTTTGAATATTAATAAAATAACTTATAAAAAGCTTCTGATGCATGGTGAGTTTTCAACAAGTAATACCAGTTAATACTCAATGGTTCATATTCCTGGGTTTAAATTCTAGCTCTGTAAGACCTTGAGCAAGTGTACTTAATATCTCTAAGCCTCCATTTCTTCATCTGTAAAATGGGGGTACTACTGTCATCCGCTTTCCAGGCTGGTTGGGAGGATTTTATTAGACAATGCATATAAATTCTTTAACACAGTACTTGGCATATAGAAAGTATTCGATGGACATTCAATGATAACATAATAATAACTATTATTATCAAAATCTTCATCGTGGTTACCCAGATGATATGTTTGCATCCTCCCAATTACCATAAATTTTTTGTGTTATATTCAGATATTGTTATCTTCACAAAGTCTGATCGTTCCTATGGGGAAAAGGCAGTATCCCTTTCCGTAAAGCTTCCTTGTTTCCTTTAGCCCAAAATGAACGCTCCTTCTTCTGTACTTCCATTGTATTTGATGTCCCTCTAACAACACGCGGAATTGTAGGTATAGTTATGTGTGGTGTGCATCTACCAATAACCATCACAATTTGAATACAGGTTTTAGCTCTCCATTTCCAGCATCTCACCTAGTACTGTTCCTAGCACAAAAGATTTGGTTAAAAAAAAGAAAAAGAAGAAAAAGGAAAGGGAGGAGAAATTTTAAAAAAGAAAAAATATATGAGTAATTAACTGTGCATGGATGTAGAAGGTACTTGGGTGGTGTGAAGAGTTAAAACTTCCAACTACTAAGCTAAAGGTTGGCGGTTCGAACCCACTCAGCTGTGCTGTGGAAGAAAGACTTGGCAATCTGCTTCCACAAAGATTACAACCAAGAAAACTCTATGGAGCAGTTATACTCAGTAACACGTGGGGTCACCATAAGTCGGAATCGACTCGACCACGATGGCTTTGGTATGGGCTTTGGTTGCTTCTGAAAGGCAGATCTCATGAGGATGAGACTTTTCCCCAAGGCCAAAGGAGGGGAACCAGCCAAGATCCACTGAACTAACAAGAACCCACGACGCAAGGTCTATTTTGCCGTTCTAAAAAGCAGGTGTCCTCTGTCAATGGCTAACACGCTCAAATGACCAAATTCTAGGGTGGGTCAGTGAGCTTGACAATTCCATCCAGGTAATTTCTCCTAACACAAATAGGGCTTTGAAGAGCCCTCTCACACTAAAGATCACAGACTGCTCCCATGAGCAATATTTTTCAAAAATGAAGCTGATCAAAAACATGTAAAGGACAAATGTGATCCGAAGTCATTGTACAAATCTTTTCAGAGCTAGAACACGGTTCTCTGAGCCAACTAGTTTGGTGTGACCAAACCATTTTTTTGCAGAGCAGCAGGTGGACTGGCCAGGGTTGGACTATCAGGGGACGGATAAATATCCAGGACATATCCCTGGAAAATCCCTGGGCAGGGAGCAGAATGCACAAGACTTGGGAGAGTTGTACAGATCAGGTATATATAACTGGAATATAACTGAGAAGCAGAGGCCAGAGGGGAACTAGAGTCAGGTAGAAGCAAGTGCAAAGGCCACAAGGTGAGTGCTATGAACCTCTTTGTACCAGTTACCAGTTGCTGTGGAGTCGATTCCGACTCATCCCTGGGTGGTGCAAATGGTTAACGTGCTCGCTGCTAACCAAAAGGTTGGTGGTTTGAGTCCATCCAGAGATGCCTTGAAAGAAAGGCCTGGCAGTCTATTTCTGAAAAATCAGCCACTGAAACTTCTGTTGAACACTGTTCTGCTCTGACACACCTGGAGTTATCATGAACCCCTCTGGGGTGTCCTTATTTCACCTGTATGGACAGGTAGTTGCATGGTGTTTGGGGGTGTGTAACTTCTTATAGGTACAGGATGGAGAAGCATGAATTTGCTTTCAAAAGGTTTCTCCCGGTTAAGGGTAGCTCTTAACTCTGGCTCCCTCTATCCAAGCAAGAACCAAATGGCCAGGTGATGGTTTACAGCCTTGCTATTCAAAGTGTGACCCACAGGCCCACAGCATTAGCATCCCCTGAGACTGTTAGAAATGTAGACTCTCAGGCCTCACCCCACACTCACTGAATCAGAATCTTTGAGGGACGGGCTTAGGAATCTGTGCTTTAACAAGATCTCCAGGGCTAAGGATGTTCATTAGGATAACCTAGGTGTGGCAGAGGGACGGGGGTCGGGTCACTGCATTTTCAAAATGCAATCACCCAGGTCCCATTCCCAGGGCTCCTGAAAGAGAGGGTCTGAAAGGGATCTGGCCATCAGCAAATTATCTAAATGTCCCCCAGGGCTTCGGATGTCCAGCCTTGGTTAGTAAGCATTCATTCAGGGCCTTATAACTTGGTTTAAGACCCAAGTCCACATTTTATGGTTTCCCAGCTGGATGCTGCTACTATCCTCAATTATAACTCTCCTGCATGGTCTTGCTCAGATACCAGCTGCTTCGTGGCTTCCTTTCTGACCTCCCTAAGCAAAATGCATTGTTCCTGGCTCGGAGTCCAGGCAGCAGCTCCATGCATATACCCCCTTTCAGCTCTTATTCCACTCTGCCTTATAGTTTGTATCCTAGCTGGTTGTACCTTTCTCTCTTTGACTAAATGTTAGTTTCCCACCCTGGCCCCCAAAGCCCAAACTCCTGCTTTAGTCATCTTTGTTTCCACTACAACACCTCACACGGTGTGTGGCGCATTGCAGGCACACGATACCTTAGCTGCCCTATTAACAATCTTGAAAAATCTAAAGTTTCCACTCTCCATCCTCAAAGTTAAGTCGACAATAGGGAACTGGCCATGTTTCCCACTCAAAGGTGAAATAAGGGTTTTCTTGTTTACTTTTAAACATAGCATCACATCAGATCCTTCAGATAACCCTGAAAGGAAGTATAGATGTTGTTATTATTACTATCCCCCTGTTGTTCAGTGAGATGGTGTGCCTCAGTTCAAGGATACAGTAAAGGGTGAGAATCTAGAGTCCACAGCCTTGACCATCCACCACCCTTCTCCCAACAATGCTCATTGTGCCAGCCACTCTCTCTGCTGCCTCCGAGAGCCACTCAGAGATCACGAGTGGCAGGCCTAGTGTCTGGTGTGATGCTTGCCTGCTCCCCCATGTTCTTCCTCTTCCTGCAGCTCTGGGGTCACTGGAAGCTCAGACGGTGGGACTGAAGGACCCCATGATGCCATGTCCAGGCTCTGGTGTGCTGGGGAACATGTAGGGCCTCAGGCCTGGGTCTAGCTGCACAGGCCCGGCTGGATCCCTGCCTGCTGTCCCAGCTCCTGACAGTGTCTGCCCTTTACTTGGCCTGGATCCCTGCCCTGAGCCATAGTCCCCCGGCTTAGGCCTAGACGCTGTACCTTGTCTATACCATTGTGTGCCCCCTGGGGCTGGACCCTGCTTCCTGGGCCATGGTCTAGTGACACGCCATTCAGACTAACCATGAGCACCTATCTCTGAGTATTGTCCCCACCAAGAGCTTCCTTCTGCCAGGCCCTGCCCAACCACCTTAGCCCTCCTGGGTGAGCAATGCCGGAGGGTATTCAGCCAACTTTTCACACTCATCGGAATACTGAGATTGAGTGTTAGCCACGTCCCTTCTCTGGGTCCATCCTCCCACTAGGCTCTTTCCTCGCTCCATCCTAGCCTCCTTCCCTTATTCACCAACTTGCTCGTAAGCCCAGCATGCTGCCTCCTCCTGTCTGTAATGCCCAGGTTCTAGGGACTGCCACTCCTGCCACTGGCCACACTCTGACAGTCAAGGGGCACCCAGTCTCTCAGCAAGTTGGGCAACAGATTTGCAAACAGGAAATATGCATTTGATACCTGACTGAGATTCTTTCTGACTGTATGACCTTGAAAAAATTTGCTGAATTTCTTTATCTCATGGTTTCTTTATCTGCTAAAATAGGGAGACTGCATGTGTATGCATTTATAAATTACTTCATAAAGTTGTTGTAAGGATTAAATCATGATAGATATAAAGTTACAGCATAACTAAAGCACCCGAGAAAAGTTTGTCATGAAATTTCTAAATTGTATGATTTTTCTGAGACAGAGAAAAATAATGTTTTCATTTAGTAAACTCTGTTTAAGAGGCAGGAGAGTGTGTAAGATGGTTGAAGTGCTTTCAAAAGAACCAAAACAAAATGTTTTATATATATGCTTAAAGGAGCTAACTTCGGTGCCTGGAAAAATTAATCCATTTGGGAATCTTCGTTCCTGGATAAATTAGTTATTATATTTTGCCATCTGGAAGACAGAGGGTAAACATGAGGTGGTCTGGACATAATATTAGACCTTTGCTCTCCCAAACACTACCACCATCTCCCTCTTAAATTGTCATTAAATCATTGATTTACTCATTCATCTGTGCAACAATGTTCTGGAAACTCAGAATCTACGCTGGCTGGGGAGTGGAGGAGAAGGTAGGGAATGGAGGCCATAGCTACTTATGACCTCCTCTGGTTCTCTCTGTGACAGCCTCTTTATCCCTAACAAACAGAAGTTCATGATCTTGAGTCATCATCAGTCCTCAGAACTGAGGCAGAGCCAGCTGAGGCTGCGGTCTGAGAACCCTCGTTCTGAGTGGACCTACCCAGCTCTCTGATCCAGTCTCCCCGTTGTTAAATAAAAAGCAAATCCAGACTTAGTAAGGGGAGGCTTTATTCAAAAGGATTATTCCAAGCGGGGAGACAATATTATAATAGGGAAAGGGGAGGCTATTGCAGTAGGGAGAACACTCTGACCATAATAAGATCAGCAACATCTCAAGAGTTAGGCCAAAAAGGCCTTTTCTTTTATAGAGAAGAGAATTAAACAAGGCTAGAAAGAAGCAGATGTGGGAAGTGGGATGAAAAGGTGGTGTGATCAGATAGGAAATCGGAGAACATTTTACACTGAGCCCAGCCTGTTCTCTGGGCGGAGCCCTTGCATATTGGCTCAGGCTGAGGGTAGGCTAAAGTTTGGGGACTTGGGGGAAGGAGGGAAGCTTAATCCAAGTTTGGTTAACAAGCATTTTGCTCTGATTGATCAGTGGGGATAAGCAGTTCAGCTAATCATTTATGAGTCAAGGAATGGGAATTTGGACTGTCTGTGTTTGACCTTGTCATAGGTAAACAAAGGCGTTTAAGTCATACGATCAGGATGGGTCTTTGCAGTAAGTCATTTTCTGGGACATAAAAGAATGGGAGAATTTCTTAGCCTTTGCTGTTTTCAAGGATCACAGAGCTCAAATAAAAATTCAACATTGTTGCCACCTGTTGGGTTATTTGACAAATCTAAGACAGTCGTGTTTTCATGCCTTTAAGATCTTTTGGGAAGATGTCCTTCATGTTACCTGTTCTCCATCTGTTTCATCACTTCCACAATCCTTTCTGAATTCTCCCTTATTTTTGAACACATCCTCACATGAGTCAGGAACAACAGAAGGCAAAGACCATGGGGTAAGGAATCCAGAGCCCAAATTCTAGTCCTGCCTTTGCCACCATTTCCTGTGTGGCCGAGCATTAATCTCTTCCCTGCTCTGGGTTTCAGAATATTCTTATTACAAGTAAGTGGGTTGGACCTCCCAACTCTGGAATTTATGAGCCTACTTATCATCAAAGCCTACCCTGAAAAGGCCCACATTTACTCATTCCACTACCTTTCCTAAAGTGACTTACGAATTTAGATTTTCAGCCTAAGGTACAATTTTCCTGTTGAATAATTATGAAAATTCAGCATTTGAGGGAAAGCACTATAAACTGGCCTGGTGTATTATTGCTCTAACAATCCCCTGTGCTCCTAATAAAAACAGCCAGGGGAAGCTGGAAGCCAGCACGAAATACGGCCCACTTGTTTTCTTAACAGTCTGCTTCCCGACATTATCCAGGAACTGTCAGCTCCAAGTGGAGCGTTGCATAAAGAATAGGGCAATTTCCTATCTTTTATCCCGGTGTCTCATGCCCCGGACATTATTTTAATGGAATTCTGTTATATTTTTGTATTCAAGTGGACTCAAAAAGGCAAACAAAACATTTAAAGGGAGAAGTTTCTTCTTAAGCAGAAAAAGCGCCTCGTTGGTACATGTTAACTGTGAAAAGTCATGAGTCAGGGAATCTACAGATTCGGGGAGATGGGGCTAGGGATGCAACCAAGAGCTTTGCCCAAATGCTTGAGGTGTCCCTCTGAAGGTTCAGTGTAAAGTTCCAGGGAATGGGCCCAGGAGGAGAGTTAATTACCAGGCACTCACCTGCTAATGTTATTAAGAAGAGAGAGAGAAAGGAAGGAAGGAAAGTCAAGTGTAGAGTTATCTAGGAGTCTGGAATCAACCATAACTGTCTTTTAATTGAAATTTCCTATTCTGCTGTCTTCACGCTAACATCAGTAACAAGCAGTCCACCCAACTCAGCCCAAGGGAGCCTGGAGCTAGTGAGACGCTTCATAGTATCTGGCCTGAAATGGAGAATGCTTCACCCGAAACACCAGAAGCCTTTGAGCAAGCAGAGTCAAGAAGTCTCAAAATCCAAAGAAGACAGAGAGGAAAACCAAGTCTTGCTGAATCAAAACAGGATTCTGAGCCAGGAATCTTGTAACTGGGAAAATGAGAGCAAGCCCACGTGGACTGAGTGTCAACAGGTGACAGGGTAATTAATCGTACATCCTGGGGTATGGGAAGTGAAGGCCAGGAATGCAATGCCAAATGTACCCAGAATTTCAAAACTGGAATGCCTTGTGATTTGGTGTCAGATGCTTCCTAAGAAGGGCGTGTAACCAGTCTATCAACCATGCTTTCTGAGGATTCATTCGTCTTAAAAATCATTATCAAGCCCTTCCTATGTCCTGTTGTGCTGGCTTCTGGAGATATAAAGATACGTATTTCAGCTGTAAGGGAAGAAAGGCACAACTCTAGTAATGAAGGAACAGTGTGAGCAGGAATATCATAGAGGCATGCATCAGGGCTATGAGCACACGGAGGAGAGAGCAACGTACTGGGCTGGGGGCTCCAGGCCACCCAGGGCTTAGGAAAAAAACCACAGGACAGCAGGCATCTAAGAGTCTACCCTTAGTTCCACAGATGCTTTCTTATGAATCCTGCAGTTTTCTCAGTTTTTATCCATAAAGGGTAGAGTCCATGTAGACAGCTCTCATGGATTTGGGAACCCCCTGGAGACTCTAACCTTACCTGCCCACTGGCTGTTGATATATTCTGGGGGGAGACCACTGATGTGCCTTCTATTTCACTGACAGACAGCACTGGGAAAATACTGGAGGGTAGTGAAGGCATCTCTTTGTCCTTGGCATTCCTCATTAACCAATATTTAGCCTGGTGGTGGTCTTGGTCATGTGGATATGTAGAAGAAGGAAGAATGATCATGATGTAATAAGAATTGTGTAGCTCCAACTCTAAAGCATGCTGGAAACTCCCTCAGGGAAGATAGCAAAAGGAGAATGAGTGGGAACCAGTATAGGCACATACTGGATCAGGCCAACCCAAACCAATCATCTGATGTAATTTGAACAGGTGGACTAGGAGATGATGGTACACACTGGCTCCAATGACAACTCCAGGGAAATGAACCAAGTACAGGTGCAATTAGGGAAGACCCAAGATATGAGGCTCTAAGTCAAGAAGACTGAGTGGAATACAACTTCAAGACTACTATGCCTTGGGAAATCTCAGAAATTAAAAGAACAGGAATCTACCTTTGAAACGGAGCGGTTTAAGAGGATACGGAACATTACCAAGAGCAGGGGCAAACCCGCAGTGAAGACGGTGGCAGGAAGTAGGTCGGAGGCACAGGCTGCCCACATCACAGGCTGAGATGCAAGCTAGGTTCCTGTCACATGTGCCAACCCTTGAAGCTGCTCCACCTCCAAGGAACCAGAAGAGAATAGGTTGTTAAGTCCCAGGAAATTAGATTTTATTGAATGCTTCCTCGGGCTGTGAACTTTGCATTTGGGACTATTCTGGAAGTGCAGGTGCTGAAGGGCAGGTAGAAGTGAGCTGGTTATGTTCTAATACAGTTCTATGGAGATGTATGATACCGAAAGCAGAGTGTCAGGCTTGGAGAAGGAAGCAAAATGATTTAAGAATGCAACAGACAATTATCATTTGGGCAAAGGAGAAGGAACTGAGACAAGCTGAGGAAGCTCTGGGCAATGAAATTGGCTAGATGGTTGATAGTTCCCAGTGGAAAGAGTTGTTGGCGCTGTTTCTGGAAAATTGTAGAGTCAGAGAATACTAGAGTTGCAGGGGATATGAGAAATCTGATGTCAGATTTAACCCTGCCTCTGCCATTTACAGATTCTGTGACCTTGGGCAAATTACTTAACCTATGTGTGCCTCAGTTTCCTCATCTGCAGAAAGCACCCACCTCATGAGGTTGTTTGGAGGCTTAAAAAAGTCAGTTAGTTAGTAAGTAAAGTTTGTGCCTGGCATGTATTCTCCATAAACATTAGCTCTTATGATTATACAAAATCTGTAATGTTGAAACAGAAAGGAATAGACTTCATTACTGAAACCAAATGAACTTTGGTCATTGGTTTTCCCCATTTCTTGGGTTGATAAACCAGTTGCTGTGGACTTGATTCTGACTTATGGTGACTCCATGTGTGTCACAGTAGAAGTATGCTCCACAGGGTTTTCCACTGGCTAATGTTTTGGAATTAGATCTCCAGGCCTTTCTTCCAAGGTGCCTTTGGATGGACTTAAACCTCCAACCTTTTGATTTTGCAGCCAAATGCATTATTAACGATTGGCATCACACATGGACTCCTTTTTTGGTTGATAAAACCCAGAAAACCAAACCCATTGTTGTCAAGTCAATCTTGACTCATAGCGACCCTCTAGGACAGAGTAGAACTGCCCCCATAGGTTTCCAAGGCTGTAATCTTTATAGAAGCAGACTGCCACATCTTTCCCCTGCAGAGTGGCTGGTGGGTTCAAACCACTGACTTTTTAGTTAGCAGCTGAGTGCTTAACTACTGTGCCACCAGAGCTCCCTTTTTTGGTTAATAGGACTGTCTTTCCAAAACTTTCCTTTGCAAGCATGAGGAAAACTGGCCCTAAGTAAAACAAAATTCATCGGCTTCCATAACTGAAGAATCCAGAAGTGGTTCTGGCTTCACTTGTGGTTTCTTCCAGAAGTTCACATTGCCATCAGGGAACCAGCTCTGATTCTGTCCACTCCGACCTCTTTCATGTGCCAACTTCACCTCATGATGTCCCTCCTCAAGGAAGCAAAAATGGCTGCACCAATTCCAGCCCTCAGAGTCTCACAGCACATCATCCCCAGGAAAGATGAAGGCTGCTCTCCCCCAGCTCCAGTACACGAGAGCAGTAGGTCACATCCCCCCATTTCTCCATTGTCACCTGGAAGATCACTTGCACAAACTGTGTCCCATGTCACAGGATATACTGATTGGCTTAAGCCAATCCAGGCCCACCCCTAGAATTGAACGTAGGATCGATACCCAAGGCTAAGGATAGGGGAGAAGTGGATCCCCCAAGGCAAATCTGAATGTTGTGGATAGAACAAAGGAAAACATTGTGTTGGAAGCAAGCAACAACAACAGAAACAAAAGGTGCAAATGGTTGATGCAGTTGACTGCTAACAAAGGTTGGAGGTTTGAGTCCACCCAGAGATGCCTCAGAAGAAAGGCCTGCAAAGTTACTTCTGAAAAATCAGCAGATGAAAACCTTATGGAGTGCAGTTCTGTTTTTACACACAGGGGTTGCCATGAGTCAGAGTCAACTCAACTTCAACTGGCTTTACAGCTGTAAGCTATTAACGGGACTCTCAACCACAGAAATCTGAGAAAAATCCTGGAATAGAGTGAAAGGACAGAGATCTTTTTTTTTTTTTTAAATCATTTCATATGGAGTCCCTGGGTGGTGCAAATGGTGAAGTACTCGGCTACTATCCAGAAGACTGGAGGTTCGAGTCCACCCAGAGGCACCTCGGAAGAAAAGCCTGGTGATCTACTTCCAAAAAATCAGCCACTGAAAACCCTGTAGAGCACAGTTCTACTCTGAAATATATGGGATTGCCATGATTTGGGATCGACTCCACAGATGCTGGTTTGTTTCTTTTACAGTCTCCAGAAGATTTGGGGGTCACAAAGAATCTAGCCACAAGCCAAGGACTAAATGAGCTTGGTGCCATCTAACATCCATACTGCTCTAAAGAACAGGAACACCGCAGAGAGAGACACTTCCCAGCAATTATCCCAGGCTGTGGTCCCAGCCCGGGCTGAAGGGGCTAGGGGAAACCGGCCAGCTGCTGCCCCGAGACTGGCAGTGACAGACACCTCATCCCCATGGGGCACAGTCAGCCCTGCCTGACATTCTCTTCCCTGCATTGATGAAAGAATGCTCCACCCCCTTCCCACCCAAAACAGCCTATTATGTAGAAATGTGGATTCAACACCACTCAATTCCTGCAAGAAGGGATATTGCTTGGAGCCAATCTTCTTTTATCTCCCTTTGCCTCAGTGTGTTCGGCTCCTCACGCCTGCTCCAGCAATGAGCCTCTCATTATGCAGAACTACTTGCATTTCCCTTTGGAAAATAAAGCTAAGACAAAGAAAGGGAGTATCTTTAGCTCTAATGATGTGCGTGGTTTCATATTCCTGTTTGAATCTATTGCTGTTTAATGAGCTAAAGATGTACTGGATGAATTAGATACACTGATCCCGGGTGTCCCCTGGGAGGTGCCTCTTGGTGACAAGCTGTGCCTCAGACACAGCACACAAGAACCACACCACCTGCCTGACAAACACACGAGATATTGAACCAGAACTCAGACCCAGAGGGGCCTGGACATGTAGCAGCCAATGAATCACTCACTGCTGACCCCACCCCCAACCAAGCAGGGAAGAGACCTAGCAAAGGCAAAGCTGTGTCTTGTTGAAAGTGCCTGAGTAATGGTAGGGCCCCCATGGTCGTCAGAAAAAAATCCAAACCAGCAAAAAAGCGAAGGTAATGAGCTCACTAGCACTGACAGGTTGCTTTAATAGTGTGACCAGAGGAGGTCGGCCGTCCGTCTTTATTGACAACGAGGAGGCTGTCTGATGATGAGGCCATTGGTCTTGCTAATATGATCAGCTCCAAGGAGGCTCGGTTGGACAGGACTCGTAGATACATAGATGAGCTCCCCTGAATTACACCCATTCTTCATTTTATCAGGAGAGGAAGACTCTAAAGGTGCTATGTGCTTAAACTTCTTTACCAAGGGAGTCGTTTGGGATTGAACCATTTTAGACTAGAAGGGATCTTAGAAATAATATTGAATACTCTCATTAATGGATAACGATCCTGAGGCCCAGATAGGGAAAGTCACATGGCCAATCAATAGTTGAACCATGATCAGTAATAATGCTATTTTTTGAGTTCTTGTTTTGTACTGGAGCCTGTTCTAAATGCTGTATATGCTCTCAATAACCTAATTTTGTAAAGGAGGAAACTGAGATTCAGAGGTGTTAGCCAGCATGCCCAAAGTCACATAGCCAGGAAGAGATACAGCCAGAATTCAAACCTGGGAATCTGACTTCAGAGCCCATTATGGTTTTGGCCTTCCAGTAGCACACAAGGCTCCTTCCCCTAACACTTTGTCCCCCTATTGTAGCATTTATATTATGTTACGTTACGTTATGTTATGTTTGTTATGTTATGTTATGTGGAAACCCTGGTGGCATAGTGGTTTAGAGCTACAATTGCTAACCAAGAGGTCGGCAGTTTGAATCTATCGGGTGCTCCTTGGAAACCGTATGGGGCAGTTCTACTCTGTCCTGCAGGGTTGCTATGAGTCAGAATTGACTCGACAGCAATTTTTTTTTTTAAGGGTTATGTTATGTCATCCCTTATAATTGGTAAAGGAAAGGCAGTGCAGTGTAGTGGTTGGATGCAAGGTTTTCGACCAAAAATCAGACTTGGATTTGAGATCCAACTCTGCTACCTACTAGTTGTGTGGCAGTTGGGCAAATTACTTCACTTTCTGAGCCTCCTTCTTCTCACCCATAAGATAATAATATAACTTAAAAGGTTTTTCTGAGAATTAAATGAGATAATCATGGAAAGCCCTTAGCCAGGATCTGTCTTGTAGTAAGCTCTTCATACATCTTAGTTATTATTGTTGGTGTGGTGTTGTTGCTGTTGCTGTTGCCATTATCATCATCATTGTTATGATTTATATACCAATAACAGTAACCTCAATAGACTGTAAACTTATGGAGGGCAGGGACTTGGTCTTGTTCATCTTTATGCCTAGCCTCTAGTAAGTTCTTGATAAATGGATACAGAATTGAATGTTGAAGCCGCTGTTCAATTTGAAATTTATCATTTTGGCTCTGGTGACAAATTGTTTTGAAATCATTTGCCTAGTTGCTCATCGCTCAATCACATTTTGAGCTCCACAGAATTGGGTATTTCTCCCTGCAGAGTATACACTCAGTAAATATACTTGGTATATATATAAAAGTCTTCAATGAATGCTTAACTCCCAAACTTCTCAAAGTTTGTGCACCCACTTGTATAAAAAAAAAGACTAAGTTTACAAGGGAAAATAAAGTAACATTTATTGAACTCTTAAGATAGTTAACATTTATTAAGCACATACTTCATGCCAGACACCATGCTCAGTTCTTTACATGCTTTTGTGTACTTAATCCTCACAATCAGTCTATGAGATAAGGACTCATTCTTCCTACATTACAGTTAAGGAAGCTGAAGCTTAGGAGGTCAACAAACTTGCCCAGGATTGCAGCTATATGCAGGGATCCCAGGATTCGAGCCCAGGAAATTGGACTGTGCAGATCATATACTCGCCACGTCTCTTCTGTTTCCAGAAGAAAGTGCCCAGCTTTAGGATAAGGAGTTTAAACACTTTAAGACATTTAGTACTCGCTGCAACACTGAAAAGAGCTTCATACCATCCCCATTTTACAGATGAGAAAACTCAGGCTTGCCTGTATCACAAAGCCAAGCAACGCTAGACCCGGGCTTTCAAAGGAGTATTGCCTGACCCTCATCTAAAGCCCTCTCCTTTTTCCCACTTATTGAACACTAAAAATAATTAACAGTGCCTGGAACTCTGGAGTCCCGAATGACGTTCAGTTCCGCTCTCTTTCCATCTTCATGCACAACCCTCAAACCATCCCTACACCAGCAACCATCACTCCCTAAGCATCTGGTAGATACCCCACCCACCACAGAGTTAAGAGAGAAGGAGCCATTCCAGATAGACACATTGCCACACAATGAAAGCCCAGCAGAGAAAAGCAATGTCATCAGAAAGATGTATCGGTAGTCACTACCCAGTGGCTGGTGCAGCCTTGAGTTATCACTGAAGGATGAGCTCTGAGAGCTATCATTATGAGCTGATTTTCTGAGCTGGGAATGGACTGGAGGAGGGGGTTTGGCATGATGGGAAATGGCAGCATCTTGGGGCTGAAAGGAGATAAGAGAAGGTGGGGGTAAGGGGTTCTGGGGCTGACCTGTTTCATAGCACCCAGGAAGACAGTAAGAGGGGGAGAGAGAACAGGAGGCTAAGGAAAGCCGAAAACCCAATGGTGGGAAGTGCCGCCACCCTCAGCCAAGCCTGGTAAATCAGTCTGCAAAATGAAAGAGGGAGAGAAGAGCACCAAAAATAACCTTGAAGGTAATGGATGAGGCAGGGGGGGAAAATCAATTCAAGGAAAACATATTAAGTGCAGAAAAACTAAATGAGAGCTGTGGCGGGGGATTGGGATGGAGACAGCAAAAACGGGAAGCCTGGAGGGCTGGATTCCTGGTCCAGCCCAGACTCTAAGGGGCTCAGTGACTCTGTGCAGGGCCCCTTGCCTCTCTGAGCTGCCGTTCGCTCATCTTAAAAACGACACAGTTGGATAACGTGACCTGCGAGGCCCCTTCCAATTCTGAGAGTCTGTGGTAAAGGGCTGTACAAAATCTTAGGTTCATGTAGACAGTCTGAAGCAACTGGATGGAAGTGAGGCCATTTAATTCCAAATACCAGGTGTTTGTGAGATGTCAGTGAAACCTCTGTTTGAGTGTCTCTGTTCTTTAGTGTTTTGGGGGTTCTGAAATAGTGACTGGTGAAATCCACAGGCATAAGTTAGCAGTCTTGTTGTTGTTAGCTGCCACTGGGTCAGCCCCTGATTTATGGAGACCCCATTCACAGTGGAACAAATGCTGCCTCGTCCTGCACCACCCCCATGATCAGTTGCAGATTGAACTGTTGTGATCCTTAGGGTTTTATTAGCCGATTTTCAGCCACAGATCACCAGGCCTTTCTTCCTAGTCTGTCTTAGTCTGGAAGCTCTGCTTAAATCTGTTTAGCATCATAGCAACATACAAGCCTCCACTGATGGATGGGTGGTAATTGTGCCTGAGGTGCATTGGCCGGGAATCAAACCTAGGTCTCCCACATGGAAAAGGAGAATTCTGGGGTTCTGATAATACAAATTTGAAAGGAGTCACAATGTCGGTCCAACAAGACACACTGGGATATCTGTGTACAACAAAAGCTCCCTCCCCAAGAGGGACTATGAGTTAAAGAGACATCTTGGACCTCTCAGACACAAAACTGCTATATACTGCAATATTGATGTGTAGCCTAAGATTTTTAAAGAATAACAGAGTAATGCCTCCCTTGCCCAAAGGTTAATTATCTACAAACCCAGATTATCAAGAACATAAACTAGAACCTGCAAGCAAAACAATCAAGAATGCAGTGTTTCTTGAGCACAGTATGGGGTGAAAAATCGGGGGGAGATGGATTACAAAGGAACACAAGTAAACTTTTGTGGTGATGAATATTATCTTGATTGTGGTAATGGTTTGATGTCAAAACACATCAAATTGCACACTTTAAATATATGCAGCATTATAAATTTATTACCATATTTTACACAAATAATGCATGTTATATGTCTTTTTGCCAACCACACAACTCCCCAGCTCCCCACTATTTTCATAAGCGAGCTATGCTGCACATTATATGTGTGGGTGCATTATTTGCAAAAAATATGGTATACTTAAATAAAGCTGTTTAAAAAAACTATACATACCGTATGATTGTCCTCACAGACCAAGGAGAAAAATGTGAAAATCAAAAACCTTCTCGGAGAGTTGGGGCAAACACTTGGCCTATTTTTCTTTGAGAGCAATTGCTGCTTCACATCCCCACAGGGGCTCCTCATGCCCCTTTCGAGAAATCCTCCCCCATCCATGTTTTCTGGCCCTAGAATCCATCACCCTCCGTCAGAGAAATCTGTGGGACAGGAATTCACCAAAGTGTGAGATATCATTGTGAAAAACAAGACCATAGGCTCGGAATGGAAAATGAGACTTTTTCATTTACTGAAAACTGCTTTGCAAGAAGGAGCAGGAGTTTTCCCCCAACTGCAGGCCAGGAAACCTCCATACTCCAGCTCCGCACTACATCCAAGACTGCAGGCTTTCTTTTATGCATGAGTATAATCAAACAGGAGCCCTGGTGGCACAGTAGTTAAGAGCTTGGGCTGCTAACTAAAAGGTCAGCAGTTCAAATCCACCAGCCACTCCTTGGAAACACTATGGGGGCAGATCTACTGTGTCCTACACGGTTTCTGCTGGAATCTACTCGACAGCAACCAGTTTTTTTGGTTTGGTAATCGAAGACCTCCCCTTGCCCCTCACACCCCACACACACACGTACACTCTGAGAAGTGGAGAAGAGAGAGAGAAGACCTCGTGATACTCAGCAGGCAGGGGAAGGCACAACTCACAGTCCTAAGTAAGCAACCTTCAGAAGCCGCTTGAAAGGGATTCTGATAACATTCATCTGCAAAGAGGCAGGGTGCTTGTGTGCAGTTGTGCCATAGAACATTAAGGCCCTGCCATTTGCTGAGACTGTCCCTTTCTTGGTCTAAGCACTGACATGTCATGCTTCATTAATAAAGGGCCTGAAGGAACACCATGATGACTTTGACAGAAAGTCTCCGTTGGGTTCTGTCAATACCCCCGCTTGTGTACCATGAGGACGCCTCCAGGTTCTTCCTTGTTGTCTAAAGGCTACTGTTCACACACACACACACACACACACACACACACACACACACACACACACACACACACACGCACCCGACTCCTCTCCCAAGGAAAATATTGATTCTCAAAAACAGTAGCATATAAATCCTAACTCCACCATCACTGGCACACTGTCCCAGCCAAAATGGAGACTGCACATGGCATTATTATGCAGGCAAAGGGCAGGTCCACTTTGTCTGGCCCCTTATGTTTGCAGACTATACCCTGGGCCTAGGAAACAGGACCCATCTACCTACTTACCCACTAATGATTATTTCTCAGCTGCTACTCAAAGGCAGGGCAGAGACTGTGACATTCACGCTTTCGTTATCATTTCTTCTTGTGGAAGAGGGATAGCATGCGGACATATTACACTCCCGACCACACTACCAGGGGCAGAGGTGATGGGAAGAAGAGCAGAGCTATCTTATTTAAACCTCACAATAGTCCTTCAAGATAGATATTGGGTCTTCGTTTTATAGATTAGAAACTGAGGGTCAAAGAGACCAAGTAACATGCCCAAGATTTACAACCAGGGACGGGCCCAAAGCCAATGTCCAGGACTGCATACTATCCAGGTTTAGGTTCTTTTTTTCCAACCCTACTACTTCTAAGGAGGTAGAAGTTACAGTGTGAAAATACTTGCCTCAGGTTTGCATCCAGGGCTGTTTGGGTTTTAGTGTGCATGCCTCTCTAATTTGGTAATAAACCCCATTGCCATCGAGTCAATTCCAACCCATAGCAGCCCTATAGGATGGAGTAGAACTGCCCCACAGGGTTTCCAAGGAGTGCCTGGTGGATTTGAACTGCTGACCTTTTGGTTAGCAGCCAAGCTCTTAAACCACTGTGGCACCAGGGCTCCACTGCTCCACTAGGGATGTTTATTTCACAACAGATTAAGATCAGCCCACTGGAGGAGATGCATTCATTCATGTGCCCATTCATCTAACAAATGTTTGTTGGGCACCTACTATGTAATTGGCACTGACTAGACTTCTGAGGAAGCCGTGACTGACATATCAAAGTCCCCACCCTCACAGACTTACAGTCTAAGCAGGAGGAGAGTGGTAGGAAAGGAGGGAGCCCACGGATTACTCTATGATTATAATTATGAAAAGTGCTAAGAAGAAAAAAGAGTGCTATGGGGTGTGAGACAGCGGGCCTAACCTTGTCTGAGTGGTATGAGAGCGGTCAGGGGCACAAACGAATAAGCCACTGAGGATTTCAAGCAAGGCAAGTGATATAATAAGATGTGTTGTAAAGTTATAACTTTTGTCTACTCTGCAGGGAAAAACAAGAAAGTGGATTAAAGAAAAGGCAAGAGGAATGTAGTTAGAAGGCAGTTGCAACAGTCCAAGATAGGGATATTGGTGGCTTGGATGTGGGTGATGGCAGCAGAAGTGGAGAAGGAGTGGATTGAGATTATCTCGAAGAACTAGCAGGACTGGGTACTTGGTTTTAGGTAGGGGGAAGAAGAAGGTGGAGGCATCTGGAACAACTCCCAGATGTCTAGCAAAAGCAACAAAGTTTATGTAGTGCTGAGTGCTGAGATAGGGATCAGGGCAAAGGAGCTTGTTACAGGGTGGAGGGGGTCAGAGAAGATCCAGCTTTCAATCTGATATGGCAAAAAGATAACAACTGGTGAATCTCAGGGAAAGACATTCAAGAGTTCATTGTTCTACTCTGGCAAATTTTCTGCAAGTTTGATTTTTTTCAAAATAGAAAGTTGAAAAAAAATTCCATTTGGAACATGGTAATTTTGAGAACACTATAATAAGCCAGCTGGAGTTCCTGGGTGGAACAGTTAATGTGCTTGGCTGCTAACCGAAAGGTTAGAGGTTTGAGTCCACCCAGATGTACCTTGGAAGAAAGACCTGATGATCTACTTCCATAAAAATCAGCCTTTGAAAACCCTATGGAGCACAGTTGTCATCTGACATACATGAGGTTGCCATGAGTCAGAGTTGGCTCGGTGGCAGCTGGTTTGTAGTAAGACAGCTAAGAGAAGATGCCAGGATAGCAATTGAATTCATTCATTCAGCAATCATTTCTTGCACACTAGTTCATTCTGGGTAGTGTGCAAGGCACTGTGATGAAAATAGATGGCCTCTGCCTTTATTAATTTTCTGTGGCCGCTGTAACAAATTACCATAAACTTGGTGGCATAAAACAGCAAAAATGTATTCTCTCACAGTTCTGGAAACCAGAAAACTAATCAATTCCACTGGAACAAAATGAAAGTGTCAGCAGGGCTGCAATCCCTCCAGAGGCTGTAGGGGAGAATCTGTTCCTTGTCTCTTCCAACTTCTGGTGGCTGCTAGTATTCCTTGGCTTGTGGTTGTATCACTCCAGTCTCTGCCTCCATCTTAACATTGCCTTCTCCTCTGTGTGTCTAATCTCCCTAGTCTCTCCTTTATAAGGATACTTGTGATAGCATTTGAGCCTGCATAGATAATCCAGGATAATCTCCTCATCTCGAAATCCTTAACTTAATCACATCTGCAAAAACTTTCCCGTATAAGGTAATATTCACAGGTTCCAGGGATTAGGACTTGATATCTTTGGGGCTTGGAGTCCCCGGGTTTCACAAATTGTTAGGCCCTAGGCTACTAACAAAAAGGTTGGCTGTTTGAATCCACTCAGAGGTGCCTCAGAAGAAAAGCCTGATAATCTGCTTTCAAAAGGTCACAGCCTTGAAAACCCCATAGCGAATAGTTCTACTCTGCATACATGGGGTTACCATGAGTCGGAATTGACTCTATGGCAACACATTTGGTGGTGGTGTTGTTGTTATCTTTGGGGTCAGGGGTCCCTGCCTAGCACAAGCAGTTAAGCAGTTGACTGCTAACCAAAAGGTTGATGGTTCGAACCCGCCCACCCAGAGGCATCTCAGTAGAAAGGCCCGTCTGCTTCTGAAAGGTCACAGCCTTGAAAACTCAATGGAGCCCAGTTCTACTCTGCAACACAGGGGGTCTTCATGAGTCAGAATCAATTCGAAGGCAACTGGTTTGGTGTTTGGTATCTTTGGGGCCACCATTCAGCCCACTACACTGCCCTCAAGCATTTATAGTCTAATGGGGGAGACAGCAACACTGCCGAGCAACTACAGCACAACAGATCATGTGCTATAATGCAGGCACTTTGCATGGGAGGAAGAGTGCTATGGAAGGGTTTCGCAACTGAGATGCAAAGGATGAAGGGAAATGTGCCAGGGGCCTGTTGAGTGGGGCACAGGGATCAAATCAGACCTTTTCAAGCATGAATCGCATGCACTGAAGCTCTCTTTACTGACGCTCTTCTGATGTGTACAATTAAGTGTTTGATTACAGTCAAGTTATGAGTTACTTACTAGAAGAGCCAGAGAAAAGAATACCACAGAACAAAGGTAGGATGGCTTTCCACCTTCTGAAAGTCAATGAAAAATTACAATGACCAGAGGAAGGGAAATGGAATTCAGTTCACATACGTAGTTGTAGCAGGGCATCGTCTGCACCAAGAGTGGTCCTCCTCCATGTGTTTCAGAGGTGGTCTCCATTGTGGTTTCTGGTCTGCATCCTGCCCAGCAGGGTGCACATCAGCAAACATGGTGGAAAGGGGAGGAATCCTTATCCTCAGGATAATACAGGAGACATTAAGGCCAAATATACATTTTGATATCTGACTAGCTTCCCCTCTCCCTCAGCCCCAATCCTGGTCCATTTCCCTCCATGCGGAGCTTGCCTGAACAAAGCCTCCTTCACCCAGTCCCTGAGAGCCTTCGACCACCAGAGCTAGCTCTGAGCTCTGAGCTGTCTTTTTGTTGGTTCCATGTGATCCACTCAACTCTCCAAAGTCCAAGGCTGCACTAAAAGCGAACTGTGTGTCCCCCAAATGCTGTTCCAGAAAGGAGAAGTGAAAAGAGAAGAAGAGAAAGAATCCAGTTCCAAGAACCCTTCTACCTGTCTCTTAGGGTATCCTTCCTACCAGTGGTCCCAATTCTCCCATCCTCAAATGTGAGATTCCTAGAGAGAATCCTTGATGGATGGAGTAGGGATGGGGCCAAGACTGACCAGGTTGTGCCTTTCTTGCCCCAGGGGGAAGCATGGCTCCACTACCTCCAGAGCTTTTGGTTTCCATAGGGGACCCTCCTCACTGTGTCCTCTGAGTGTCCTTGCTGCGTACCTGGATTGTTCCCTGAGGAGGTTGAGGGAAGGTGAGAGATAGGAGGAGAGCAGACAAACCCACCACATTTAGGCTTTCTACTTGTCATTTGAAGATTCCACCCTTGTCTTCCTGAAGCCCAGCAGGGCCCACATAGAAAGATCACTCTGAAGGACACTTGATGAAATTGACAGCTATTATTGTTTCTCTGCAACATTTTCCCCTTTTCTAGAAACTTCCTTTCTTCTGGGAACTGCCTCTTCTCCAACCCTCCTGTCATGCTTGCTCAAGCATGTGAAAAAGAGCCTATGTGACCCTTACCACAGGGGATTGGTCCAGCAACAGTCACCTGACCAGAACTGGGCCAATCAGAGTCCTTCCAAGGACTTTCCGCTCTGAGAAAAGGAACTCAGGCTCTTCAGGAAGCCAAAACTGAGGAAGATATAACTCAGGAGCCACTGGCAGCCACAGCCTATTATGTGGCCTGATTAGCAAAAAAATGTCATTAAGCAGCAAAAAATAAAAATAAAGGAGAACTAAACATACGTAGGAGGTAAGAGTCAGAGACAGGACAATGCCTGGTTTCTCCACGGTAATCTAAGTCTCGATTCCAGTTTATCCTTGGCAGGCAGCTCAGCCCTTGGATTCTACGAGATACCTCAGTTATCTTTTCAGTAAACACTCCACCATCTCTCTCTTTTTTTTCCCTCAGTTAAAGCTAATGAGAATCAGTTTCTTTTATTTTCCACTTAAAGAGAACTAGCTAATCTTATCCAGTGTTCACACACCTGGCTGTGAAAGGTCCTGCCTTACCCATTCACAACTGCTTCTATTGCTTTCCTCTCCCTTGCTGAACCTCATTCATCTCTGTTCTCCCTCCTGCTTGTTGTTATTGCTGTTAGCTGCCATTGATTTGGCCTCAGACTCATGGCAACCCCATGCACAGTGGAATTGGACTGTTGTGATCCCCAGGGATTTCATTGGCTGATTTTTGAAAGTAGATTGCCAGGCCTTTCTTCCTAGTCCATCTTAGTCTGGAAGCTCTGCTGAAACCTGTTAAACATCATAGCGACACTCAAGCCTCCAATGACAGATGGGTGGTGCCCGTGCCTGAGGTGCACTGGCTAGAAATCGAGCCCAGGTCTCCCACATGAAAGGCAAAAATTCTGCTACTGAACCACTACTGCCCTCTGTCCCCTGCCTAAAATCCCCAATGCTGTCGAGTGAATTCTGACTCATAGTGACCCTATAGGGCAGAGTAGAACTCCCCACATGGTTTCCAAGGCTGTAATCTTTACGGAAGCAGATCGCCACATCTTTCTGCCGGGGAGCAGCTGGTGGGTTCGAACCACCAATCTTTCGGTGCGCAGCTGAGCGCTTAACCACTGCACCACCAGAACTCCTTCCTCATCTGCTTAGTCCCTCTAATTATGAGATCTGAGCACTCACTCACGCCTCTAGCCAGTTAGTTCCAGTCTCCTGACTTCCCCATCTCTGGGAGTAGTTCCACAAACAGTTATAGCATGAGCACGGTCTCCTTTGACAGGACCCCTTGATTTCTCCTGGTGGCCAATGGTGTCTACAGGCAGGCCACCCGGGACACATCTGCCCTGAGGACAGACTCTGATTCTGCTCGTCTTCAGATACAATTAGTTTTAACAAGCTCTTAGGAGTCTTTCCCTGCCATTTGATTGTAGGCAATTACATGTAATCAACATCCCCTGTATCCTGTGCATTCACGCATCAGGACCTGAACTCATAAGGGCAGGCAGAAAGTGAGCAGAGCTCACAGCTCATTCTGTAGGTAATTCAAGTGCAGACCTGGAAGTGGGGGAGAAGATGTGCCCTGTGTTTCCTTGAACCTGGAGACTGCCACCTCCCACACTGAGAAGGCCTGCAGGGAGACTACAGATGACTGTAGCATTACAATCAGAAATCCATGAAGAAGGCACCTTCCACACAGAGAATTCTGGTCTCAGATGGCCAGAGACTTTCTCCTTGAACTTGGGCAATTCTCTGAGGATTCATGTTTCATTGTTGTAGAAATTAGCCACAAAAAAAAAAAAAAAAAAACCCCAAGCCTGTTGCGATTGCGTCAATTTCAACTCATAGCAACCCTATAAGATAGAGTAGAACCGCCTTGTAGGGTTTCCTAGGCTGTAATCTTTTACAGAAGCAGATTGCCACATCTTTCTTCCATGGAGCCACTAGTGAGTTCAACTGCTGACCTTTTGGTTAGCAGCTGAGCACGTAACCACTGTGCCACCAGGGATCCTTAGACATTAGCCACAGTGGCTGGGAATTCCAGGCTCTGAATTGTAACAGGGTGTTATTCTGGCTTCAGTCTGACATCAACCACTGAATTACTTCTGCTCTTGTAGTAGGGTTTACCATGTTCAGATTCTTGAAGGGAAAAATAATAATTTACAAGATCGGGACTCAAGATGATGGTCCTCTCCACGAGGGATGTCCTTGGGAAGAAAAGTAGCCCTCAAACCATCCCTTTGCTGTTGGCCAGCAGGCCTACCTACTACACAGGAGGTTCTTTTTTTTGTAGTTCTCTCATTCTGTCTTTCTCAGCTGTCTGAGAGAAAAGGTTTCCTGATCTCCCTTTGAATCAAGGAAAGTCACCTAAAAAAATGCTACATCACAGACTTGAGCATTTGAAAGGTACATAAGGCAGCACTGAGTCCACAAGAAAAGTGGGTCCAAACAGGTGTTTTAGAAGGTCAAAGTGGATGTTCTGCACGTGTCAAAATTAACGGCATTTACAAGAAAAGGAAATAAAGGGCATACAGATTGGCAGGGAAGAAGTTAAAACTATCTCTGTTCCTAGACAATACAGTCCTACACATAGAAAATTCCAAGGATTCCATAAGAAAACTACGGAACTAATAGAACGATTTAGCAAAGTAGGATACAAGATCAGTTGGATTTCTATACAACAACAAAGATAACTTTGAAAAGAAATCAGGAAAACAATACCATTTACAAAAGCCCCCAAGAAGATAAAATACTTAGGAATAAACCTAACCAGGGACATAAAAGACCTATACAAAGAAAACAACAAAACTCTACTGCAAGAAACCGAAAGAGACCTATATAAATGGAAAAATATACCATGCTCATGGATAGGAAGACTCAACGTTGTGAAAATGTCAATACTACTCAAACCAGTCTACACATATAATGCTATCCCAATCCAAATTTCAGCAACATTCTTTTCCAAGATGGAAAAACTAATCACCAACTTTACATGGAAAAGAAAGAGGCCCCAGATAAATAAAGCAATATTGAATAAGAAGAACAAAGTAGGAGGCCTCACAATACCTGATCTCAGAACCTGCTATGCAGCCACAGTAGTCCAAACAGCCTGGTACTGGTACAACAGACACATAGACCAATGGAACAGAATTGAGAACCCAGATGTAAATCCATCCACCTACAGTGAGCTGATCTCCAACAAAGGGCCAAAGACCATTAAACGGGGAAGAGAAAGTCTCTTCAATAAGTGGTGCTGGCAAAACTGGATGTCCGTCTGTAAAAAAATTAAAGAGGGCCCATACCTCATACCATACACAAAAACTCACTCTAAATGGATCCAGGACCTAAATACAAAATCGACAACTATAAAGATCATGGAGGAAAAAATCGGGACAACACTGTTGCTGTTATGTTGTTATGTTGTTAGATTGATGAGTCGGTTCTGACTCACAGCAACTCTATGTACAACAGAACAAAACACGCCCGGTCCTGCACCATCCTCACAATCCTTGCCATGCTTATGCCCATCATTGCAGCCACTGTGTCAATCCATCTCATTGAGAATGGTCCTCTCTACCAAGCATGATGTCCTTCTCCAGGGACAGCTCCCTCCTGATAACATGTCCAAAGTATGTAAGATGAAGCCTTGCCATTCTTGTTTCTAGGGAGCATTCTGGCTGTATTTCTTCCAAGACAGACCTGTTCATTCTAGTGGCAGTCCATGGTATATTCAATATTCTTTGCCAACACCATAATTCAAAGGCATCAATTTTCCTTTGGTCTTCCTTATTCATTGTCCAGCTTTCTCATGCATATGAGGCAATTGAAAATACCATGGCCTGGGGCAGGCGCACCTTATTCCTTTAAGTGACATCTTTGCTTTTTAACACTTGAAAAAAGTCTTTTGCAGCAGATTTGCCCAATGCAATACGTCATTTGACTTCCTGACGCTGCTTCCATGGGTGTTGATTGTGGATCCACGTAAAATGAAATCCTTGACAACTTTTGTCTTTTCTCCATTTATCATGATGTTGCTTCTTGGTCAGTTGTGAGGATTTTTGTTTTCTTTATGTTGAGGTGTAATCCATACTGAAGGCTGTGGTCTTAGATCTTCATCAGTAAGTGCTTCAAGTTCTCTTCACTTTCAGCAAGCAAGGTTGTATCATCTGCATATCACAGGCTGTTAATGAGTCTTCCTTCAATCCTGATGCCGTGTTCTTCTTCATACAGTCCAGCTTCTCAGATTATTTGCTCAGCATAGATTGAATGAATATGGTGAAAGGATACAACCCTGACACACACCGTTCCTGACTTTAAACCGTGCAGTATCCCCTTGTTCTGTTCAAACGACTGCCTTTTTGGTCTAAGTACAGGTTCCTCATGAGCACAATTAAGTGTTCTGGAATTCTCATTCTTTGCAATGTTATCCATAATTTCTTATGATCCACAGAGTCTAATGCCTTAGGTAACCATCTTTCTGGTATTCTCTGCTTTTAGCCAAGATCCGTCTCACATCAGCAATGATATCGTTTATTCCACATCCTCTTCTGAATCTGGCTTGAATTTCTGACAGTTCCCTGTTGACATACTGCTGCAATTGCTTTTGAATTATCTTCAGCAAAAATTTACTTGGTGTAATATTAATGATATTGTTCAATAATTTCTGCATTCCATTGGATCACCTTTCTTTGGAATGGGTACAAATATGGATATCTTCCAGCTACCTGTAGCTGTCTTCCAAATTTCTTGGCATAGATGAGTAAGCACCTCCAACGCTACGTTCGATTGTTGAAACATCTCAGTTGGTGTTCCATCAATTCCTGGAGCCTTGTTTTTCGCCAATGCCTTCAGTGCAGCTTGGACTTCTTCCTTCAGTACCATTTGATCTGGATCATATGCTACCTCCTGAAATGGTTGAACATCGACCAATTCTTTTTGGTATAGTGACTCTGTATTCCTTCCATCTTCTTTTGATGCTTCCTGCGTCATTCCATATTTTGCCCATAGAATCTTTCAATATTGCGAACTCAAGGCTTGAATTTTTTCTTCAGTTCTTTCAGCTTGAGAAATGTTGAGCATGTTCTTTCCTTTTGGTTTTCTAACCCCAAGTCTTCGCACATGTCCTTATAATACTTTACTTTGCCATCTCAAGGCTTGCTTCAAAATCTTCTGTTCAGTTCTTTTACTTCATCATTTCTTCCATTTGCTTTAGCTGCTCTACCTTCCCGAGCAAGTTTCAGAGTCTCTTCTAACATTCTTTTTGATCTTTTCTTTCTTCCCTGTCTTTTTAATGACCTTTCCTTTCTTCATGTATGATGTCTTTGATGCCACTCTGTGACTTGTCTGGTCTTCGGTCATTAGTGTTCAATATGTCAAATCTACTCTTGAGATGGTCTCTAAATTCAAGTGGATATACTCAAGGCCATGTTTTGGCTTTCATGGACTTCTTTTAATTTTCTTCAGCTTCAACTTGAACTTGCATATGAGTAGTTGATGGTCTGTTCTGTAGTTGGCCCCTGGCCTTATTGTGACTAACGATATTGAGTTTCTCCATGGTCTCTTTCCACAGATGTAGTCGATTTGATTCCTGTGTATTCCATCTAGTGAGGTCCATAGTCTCTGTTTATATTGTTGAAAAAAGGTATTTGCAATGAACAAGTTGTTAGTCTTGCAAAATTCTGTCATGTGATCTCTGAAGTGGTTTCTATCACCAAAGCCATGTCTTCCAACTGCCGATTCTTCTTCTTTGTTTCCAATTTTCGTGTTCCAATCACCAATATTTATCGATGATCTTGATTACATATTTGATCAATTTCAGACTGCAGAAGTTGGTAAAAATCTTCAATTCATCTTTGGCATTAGTGGTTGGTGCGTAAATTTGAATAGTAGTCTGGTCTTCCTTGTAGGCATATGGATATTATCCTATCACTGACAGCATTGTACTTCAGGATAAATCTTGAAATGTTCTTTTTGATGATGAATGTGACACCATTCCTCTTCAATTTGTAATTCTGGCATAGTAGACCATATGATTGTCTGATTCAAAGTGGCCAATACCAGTCCATTTCAGCTCACTAATGCCTATGATATAAATCTTTATGCATTCCATTTCATTTTTGACAACTTCAAATTTTCCTAAATTCATACTTTATACGTTCCACGTTCCAATTATTAATGGATGTTTGAGCTGTTTCTTCTCATTTTGAGTCATGCCACATCAGCAAACAAAGGTCCTGAAAGCTTTACTCCATCCACGTCATTAGGTCGACTTTACTTTGAGGAGGCAGCTCTTCCTCAGTCATAGTTTGAGTGCCTTCCAACCTGAGGGACTCATCTTCCAGCACTATATCAGACCAAGTTCCACTGCTATTCATAAAATTTTCACTGGCTAGTGTTTTCAGAAGTAGATCACCATGTCTTTCTTCCTAGTCTGTCTTAATCTGGAAGCTCCACTGAAACCTGTTCACCATGGGTGACCTTGCTGGTGTTTGAAATACCGGTAGCATAGTTTCCAGCATCACAGCAGCATACAAGCCATCACAGTACAAAAAACTGACAGACAAGTGTGGGGACAATGCTAGGGACCCTAAAAATGGCATAGGGTACCAAACATTACTAAAAATGCATACACAGCACAAGATGAACCTGATAAATGGGATCTCCTAAAAATTAAATATTTATGCTCAACAAAAGACTTTGCCAGAAGAGTCAAAAGAGAACCTACAGACTGAGAAAAAAAATTTAGCTATGACATATCTGACAAGGGACTAATCTCTAAAATTTATAGAAAACTTCAACACCTCAATAACAAAAAGACAAACAATCCAATTAAAAATGGGCAAAGGATATGAACAGACACTTCACCAAAGAAGACATTCAGGCAGCTAACAAGCATATGAAGAAATACAATCATTAGCTATGAGAGAGATGAAAATCAAAACTACAATGAGATACCATCTTACCAAGACATTAATAGCACTAATCAAAAAAACAGAAAATAACAAATGTTGGTGAGGTTATGGGGAGATTGGAACTCTTATAGACTCTTGGTGGGAATATAAAATGATACAACCACTTTGGAAAACAGTATGGCACTTCCTCAAAAAGCTAGGAATAGAAATACAATATGATCCAGCAATCCCACTCCTAGGTATATACCCTAAAGAAATAAGAGCCGTGACATTAATGGACATATGCACACCCATGTTTATTGCAGCATTATTTACAATAGCAAAAAGATGGAAATAATCTAAGTGCCCATCAACAGATGAATGGATTAACAAACTATGGTACATACACGTAATGGGATATTACACAACAATAAAGAACGATGATGAACCTGTGAAACATCTCACAACATGGATAGATTTGGAAGACATTATGCTGAGTGAAATAAGTCCCTCACAAAAGGACAAATATCGTGTGAGACCTATAAAGTACTAACAAAAGGTTTACACACAAGAAATAAAGAAAAAACATCCTTTGATAGTTACCAGGATGGGAGGGAAAATTACCAATTAGATAAAAGACATGAGTTAACATTGGTGAAGGGAAAAGCAATCCATAATATGGGAGAGGTCAGTACAACATGACCAAGACAAGAGAGGACACTCTTAGACAATCCTGCAGCAATAGTATTAACAAACAATAATTTACCAATGGACAAATAGGTAAATACACCAAGAGGTGTAGGAGGAAGTAAGGGAGCACATCCACTGGCAAATATAGGTTTGGTGGTGAATATTTCTATGTACATGACTATAGGTGCTGCTCATATAGAGTACAAAAGGGGTATAGACAGGGAAACCTCTTAGACATAACCAAATACCTCTTGGGATGAAGTTCCTAGGCTAGAAGATGAAGAAGCATAGACTCGGGGGACATCTACTTCAATTGGCACAACATAGATTATATAAGGACAACATTCTACCTCCTGCTTTGGTGAGTAGTATCTGGGATCTTAAAAATGTGTGAGGGGCCATGTAGGATACAACTATTGGTCTCCTCCCATCCAGAGTGAGGGAGAGTGGGGGAGACCAAAGACTCATGGGAGCAATTAGTCCAAAGGACTAATGGACCACATGAACCACAGCCTACATGATCCCAAGACCAGGGGAACTGGATGGTGCCTGGCTACCACTACCAACTGCTCTGACTGGGATCACAACAGAGGGTCCTGGACAGAGCATGAGAAAGTTGCAGGAAAAAAATCAAATTCACAAAAAAGACCAGGCTTGCTGGTCTGACAGAGACTGGAGGAGTCCTCAAGACTTTGGCCCTAAGATACTCTTCTGACCTGGAAATGAAGCCATTCCTGGAGACCACCTCCCAGCCAAACAATAGACAATCACATAAGATAAACAATAACACCTGAGAGGAACGTGCTCCTTAGAACAATCAATTGTACAAGAACAAAAGGGCATTATCTGCCCAAAAGTAGGGATGGGAAGGAAGGAAGGGGTGGAAAATCAGAATGAAAGAAAATGAGGAAACCAGAGTGGAAATGGGGAAAGTGCTGACACATTGTAGGGAATGAAACCAAGGTCATGAAACACTTTATGTACACACTATCAAATGGGAGACTAATTTGCTCTGTAAACTTTCACCTAAAGCACAATAAAAAATAATAATAATAATAACAGCATTTATAGTGCTGCATGGTTTGCAACATGCTTTCACATATAGTAGTTTGGTTTGAACAACAACCCCAAATGATGCAATGAAGTGAAAACAGTCACCATAGAATCAACTTTGACTCATGGCGACCCCATGTGTATCAAAGCAGAACTGTGCTCCATGGGGGTTTTCAATGACTGATTTTTCAGAAGTAGCTCACTAGATTTTGCTTGGAGGAGCCTCTGGGTGGACTCAAACCTCCAACCTTTTGGTTAGCAGGCAAGCACCTTAACCATTTGCACCACCTTCTCCCATTGCCGTTGAGTCAATTTGAACTCATGGTGACCCTGTAGGACAGGGTAGAACTGCCCCATAGGGTTTCCAGGGAGTGGCTGGTGGATTCAGACTTCCAACCTTTTGGTTAGCAGCCAGCGTCTTAACCACTGTGCCACCATGGACTCCGAAATGATAGAACAGGTAATAGGTAACCTGATCCCCAATTTACAGTGGACCTTTGCCCAGGAAAGCAAATACTATTAGCATAGCCTAGGTTTGAACTCATATCTTCTGATTATATGTATGATGCTCTACCCACACTGTCATGCCTCAAAAGGTTTGCCTACTGTAGTTTTAATTTAAAGAGGGACTGGCAAACTTTTTCTTTAAAGGACCAGATAGTAAATATTTTAGGCCATGTGGACGCTGTCCTTATGGAGTGAAAGTAGCCATAGACAATATGTAAGCAAATGGGTGTGGCCAAGTCCCAATAAAACTGTATGTACAAAACCTGGAGGTGAGCCAGATTTGGCCTTAAGGCTATAATTTGCTAAACTGTGATTTAAAATATTAGAACCAAACCTTCCTGTGAATAGTTGAAGCTGTGCTATAGGTCAATAACTCCAGACCCCCTAGCTGATGCTGACCTGCAGACCATTTCCACTTTCTAGTGAGACGTGACCCCCTGCCACCCTACCCTACCTATGGTGTGGGCAGTGCATTCCTACCCCTACTGGCCCACCCTCCAGAGGCCTGGAAATCCAAACCAGGGGGGAGGCTGGGAAGAAATACTCATGGAAACAGCGGCTATTAGGATGACAGCATTAAGGTGATGGGAAGATAGGTTTGGGGTTTTTTTGTTTGTATGTTTTTAACCTGGCATTTTCCAACAGACAGTGCATTCAGCTCTTTCCCTCACCTGCACGTCTTTTTCATAATTCACTATCTCCATCATCTCTTTGTCTCCCATCACCTCTCTGTTGTTCCAGTGCATCATTTCTACTCCTCGGCATCATTTCTACTCCTGGCTCTTTCAAACGTCAGGAACTTTTGCTCCTTGGCCTCCAGATGCCCGGTGGCACCTTTAAAGCAAGGAGAAACCTAGCCGACAGGTCACACAGCCAGAATTTTAGAAAGACCGTGGGGAACTTCTGGCTGTAGAGGAGTGAAGATAGTGAGGAACCCTCTCTGCAAAAAGTAACCGTAAAACTGAACAAAGTGGTCAAAAACGACCATTTCAGGACTCTGGAAATTAACCAAAGGCAACAACAAATCGAGCAGAGTTTACTTATGCTGAATTTCAGGTGAGAACAGTGGGAGTTTGGGGCATTCTTGCTGGTCATGAAAACAAGCAGCTTCTCTGCCAGCGGGGCTGACTTGATTTGGAGTGGAAAGCAAAAACAAAAAACAAAACAAAGAAACAAACACCCACACCCAGTGTGAACAGGACGTCCGCAGCAATCCTGGCAATTTGAGGTGAGGGGAGCAGCAGACCTGAGAACTACCCAGAAATTAACAGGAGATCCTGGAAATGAAAGGGCCGTAGAGAGGCTTGATGCATTCTCCACACATCGTTGCCTGACTGCGAACCTGTTCAAATATGGAGGGGAGGCTCGAGAAGGCCCACAAGAAAATAAAAACCAGAGAAGACCTGAAAATTGCCAAACTTTGATTGTGCTCCCCAGTCCACATATAACTGCCCACAGAGGGTGGAAGTCTTACTGTCCTAAGGTGTTTGAGCACAAGCTCTAACCACCATTGCTTCTCTGCAGCCAAGTCTGGAGTGAGTGTTTCTGATTGGTTGGCCCAGGTCACGTGCCTGCTCCCTACCCACAAAGTAGTCTGGGAAAATGAGTAATTGGCTGTTCCAGCTTTTATGGTGAAAGATAGTCTCTTCTTCTCACCAAAATTCATACCGCAGAGAAGTCTCCAGACATAGAAAGGGGATTCAGATGCTAAGCAGCTCCAAAATAGCAACAAAAAAAAAAAAAGTTTTTATGACGAATTTGAGTAATTACTTAGGTAAATGGGTAGCTCAATGTGCTCAACAAAATGATTCACAAGTACTGAATTCACTGATTATTTTTTGCACAGGCTCTATCTTATTGTGTGATGATCCAAGCTTATGAAGAAGAGTTAGGCTTGGGGAGTATAAAATGATTGACAGTCTCCAACTCTTCTTTGTTTTCTTATTTACACCATGGCCCTCCCAACCATGGATCCCCTTTATGTACCTACACCCTGTTCGCCCATTGGCTGGTACAATCATTTCACAGCCCACACATCCCTCCACCCTATGAAGCAATTACAGTTCTATAAACAAATGCTTGCCTTAACCTGCAAGCTGCTATTTAAAGGAACCTTGAGGCTGAACGCTTCTTTAAAGGGAAGAATCTTTTTGTGATAGAAATACCATAAATGCCCTGAAATTTTACATATTGGACTTTCTGAAAGTGGAACTCACCTAGCAATATTGAGCCACTGATATAAATATACATCCCTTGGGGACATTTTCTAGAGCTCTGTGTGACCCAGAGGGCTTCTGGTTAAAATGAAGTGGAAATGTCAAATGCAGGGAGCCGTGTAATCTGGGACAAGTCATATTGTATTATTCAGCTCATTCTTGGCTGCTGAATAAAAGCCTGTAGTTTACTCTCATGAGCTCCACCTGTTCATTGGATAATTGGTTCAAATGTCTAAAGGCCAGAGGGAACATGCAGTTGGCAGTCCATGTTATGGCCAGCACCCAATCCTCCAAGGCAGAATTTGAACCTGGAGGTCTTAATGTCCAAGGTTACCTGATAGATATGTTTTCTTTGGCCTACATATATGTGGGCTTAAAAAAAAAATTTTTTTTTTCTTTTAAAATAAAACAAATACAGAAAAATCACACAAATAAATACAATGCTTGAAGAAATTTCTGTAAGTCAAACACTCTTGTAATCACGATCCAGATCAAGCAATAGAATTTTGCTAATGACCCCAAGGACACCCTTCCATGTACCCTTTCCATTCACCTTGCTCCCCACAGAATGACTATATCCTGACTTTAATAGTAAACAATTCTTCGTGTTTCTTTATATTTTGTTACCAAAGTTTGCATCTCTAGTTACCGTGGTTTAGTCCTGAACATTTAAAAAAATTGGTATGTATGTTCAATCACTTTTAATCTACAGGTAGCATCTTCATCTTTTTTTCTTAGAAATTATTTGTTAAAGATCCTAAATCATCTGACCTCAGTCTCCTACAGTCTGGGTTTTGCTGAGTGTTCACTTGTGCAGTTTAGCATGTTCCTCTGTCCCCTGTATTTCCTGCAAATGGGCAACTGGATCCAGAGGCCTGGTCAGACTCAGGTTTGGTTCCTTTATCCAGGCCACAAGAGGTACATCAGGAGGCAACTAAAGTCTGGTTGTCTTATTATGACATTAGAAGCCATTAATGTTCAATGCCTAGATTCAATAATTTGTCAGTATAAATGATGATATTCTAATTCTATCATCTGTTTTTGTTAGTTAGAATACTTCTATAAAGAGACACTTCCCCTATGATTCGTATAAGGAAGGCAGGATAAGTGTTTGATTTCTTCCCTTTCTTTACCAGATTTCAAGATCTTAAACTGGTTCCCTATATTCTATCCAAGTTGACCAATTATATACTTTTAAATATAATTATGAACTCATGGATTTAACTATATTTTGTGAGTTTTAAGTCATTTCCGTTATTATCCTCACTGAAGTTCAAATTGACCCATGTTTGGCCAGTGGGAGCCTTTTAAGTTGGATTCTAAGTCCCTTAACATGATTCTGGTGGTCCTTAATAATCTCTTCACTCTGTAGTATGACCAGTTGTTCCAGATTTATCTTGCACATTTTGTCTTCCCCTGGAGCTGGCACCCTGAATTTGGACGTCTAGCTCCCTAAACTGGGAGAAAACAGATTTCTGTTTGTTAAAGCCACCCATTTATGGTATTTCTGTTATAGCAGCACTAGGTAACTAAGACAATGCCATTTCTCAAGAAGCCCTGATTCCTAGAACGAAATCTGTGTACTAGAGATGCTCATTGATGCTGGGTTAGTAGTTGTTTCTAGGTCTTTTCAATGGATAGAGCTAGCAAATACATACACCATACTGAAACTTCCAATTCAAACTCAGGACTCCCGGGTTTTACTTAATCTCTTCGCTATTACACCTGTACCTCCTTTCTTCCAAACTGAGTATCCTGGCTTCTTGAGGACACAGGAGATCATGAAATTAGAACATCCCATAATTAATCATTTGCTTTATCTCATATTACCCAATATTCTCGGAAAACAATATAAATACTACCACTACAATATGATTGCTGAAAAGTTTTAAAACTCTGCCTATGTTCTCCTCATTCTCCCCCAATTTTTTTGTAGTTGCACTTTATCTGCATTGCATACTATATCTCCCCCTTTTAATCTTAATTCATTCTTAGTTTTACAAGTAACTACGCATTTATTGAGGAGCCCTGGTGGACAATGGTTAAGTGCTTGACTGTTAACAGAAAGGTCGGCAGTTTGAACCCACTAGCCACTATACAGGAGAAAAGACCTGGCCATCTGCTCCCGTAAAGATTACCATCTAGGAAACTCTATGGGACGCTTCTACTCTGTCCTATAGGGTCGCTATGAGTAGGAGTTGACTCAATGGCATACAACATCAACAGCATACAACAACAACAACGTGCATTTAATGCTCAACAGCAATCCTTAATATCCGTGTTTCTTCGGTTATCTTACTTATCCAAAGCTTGCTCTCTAGCATATCCCTCAAGAAGAGCTCATAGGAACAATATTCCTTGAATTCTTACTTGTTGATAATAGTTATTTGTGCTTTTGTGCATGAAAGTGAGTTTTTCTGGATATAAAATCCTCAATACATATTTTCTTTCCTCAAGTATCTTAAAAACGTCACTCTATTTTCTTCTAGAGTAAGACACTGCTGACGAAAATTCTGATGTTAACCTGATTTTCTTTCCCTTATAAGCCATTTCCTCTTTTTGACTAGATGCCTGATTTTTGTTTTCTTCTTCTTAAAGTGCAGCTGTTTTACTAAAACATATCTTGTCATGCAGGCTCAACTTCTCAGGTACGCTGGGTGTTTGTGTTCCTTCAGCATGTAAGTTCAGATCTTTTTTTTAACAATTATTATTTCAGGAACAATTTCTTGCATTATAATTTTTAGTATTTGTTCTATCTCCTTGCTTTGATTGTCTCTTCAGACTCCTGTTATCTATGTTTTGGATCTTATATACCTCTGTTCAATATTGTTATCTTCTTTCAAGCCTCTTTTGTCTCCTTGTTCATTTCTTTTTGAGTTTTAAGAATTTCCTTTTTTTTAACCTTCTGTTATTCACAAGGCATTATCTGTTGTATTTATTCCTCTTGTGTTCCTTCTGCTTGTCTCCATTTCTGATTTTTTTTTCTTTTTCTTTTTTTCTAATTCTTTTCTGTGATTTGTCATATAGTTTTTGAGTTTTTCTAATTCTCATTTTTATTTTTTCTTATATCACTTTTTAAAATGTCTTTTAGGTCATTTTGAAAGAGCAGGTTATAGTTTTGATCAGTTTTGTGGACATATGTCTTTCTGGCACACTTTCACTATTTATGGAGAAGTTATTCTCTACCTTATTTGTTCTTATAATGATTTTGTGTGGGTTTTGCCCTTAATACCTTTCTGATGTTTATTTTTATATGAATGTAGTTTTCCCAAACTTTTTGAAGCTGGCCTGGTTCAGGGTAGCTTTTCTAACTTCACAGAGCTTCCTCTTTTGTTGTTTTTGTATAGAATTAAAAATTATAGCAGTTTGTCTTCTGATACTTCCTTTCTTCCCTTCCCCCAGGTGGCACAGTGATTAAGTCCTCAGCTGCTAACCGAAGGTCAGTGGTTCAAACCCACCAGCCGCTCCATGGGAGAAAGATGTGGCAGTCTGCTTCCCTAAAGATTTACAGCTTTGAAAACCCTATGGGGAAGTTCTACTCTGTCATACAGGGTCACTATGAGTTGGAATCGACTCAACGGCAGTGGGTCTCTTTCATTTGATTCTATTATCCCTATTCTCTTTGCTTTTTATTTAACTCCCAGCAGTTTTTCATCAGCGTAGGGACCCATTCTGGGTTGGATATACCTGGCTGGTCAATTTTGAGAATTCATAGGGCTAGGCTCCTCTATTACTTCAGAGCTTGACACAGACCCTTTGTACTCACTCACTATTGGATTGGGCAGAACCCTTCCTAATTTCAGCTGTTATTACAAATTGCCATGCCAATGAGTATCTATATGTTGGCCATTTAGGGAGTCTCTTTTTCTCAGTCTATCAGCTACCTTGCTGCTTCCCTCTGTTCCATGCCACATAGACGCCGAGACTTCAAAGATCTTATAGTTATTAGGTTTTGCCTCCACCCACTTGTGTTTTTAGGGTTCATGGGGGTACCTTATCATCTCATTTGTTGTAAATGTCCATGGGTTTTAGTTTTGGCCTCTAGTTGCTCTGTTTGTCTTTATGGAGGGATATGGCAAAATTCAAAAATTATGCTGCCTTCGTCTTCTTTACATGTAAGTGCTTTGTTTGTTTTTTATCTAAATTAACTGCTGTCTTAGTTATCTAGTGCTGCTGTAACAGAAATACCACCAGTGGATGGCTTTATCAAAGAGAAACTTATTCTCTCACAGTCTAGGAGGCTGGAAGTTCGAATTCAGGGCACCAGCTCCAGGGAAAGGCTTTCTCTCTCTCTCCGCTCTGGGGGAAGGTCCTTGTCATCAATCTTCCCCTGGTCGAGGAGCTTCTCAGCACAGGGACCCTGGGTCCAAAGGACATGCTATGTTCCTGGTGCTTCTTTCTTGGTAGTATGAGGCCACCCTGTCTCTCTGCTTACTTCTCTCTTTTATATCTTGAAAGAGATTGACTTAAGACACAACCTAATCTTGTAGATTGAGTCCTGCCTCATTAACATAACTACCACTAATCCTGCCTCATTAACATCATGGAGGTAGGATTTAGAACACAAAGGAAAGTCAAGGCAGATGACAAAATGGTGGACAATCACAGAATACTGGGAATCATGGCCTAGCCAAGTTGACAGATATTTTGGGGGAACACAGTTCAATCCATGACAACTGCCAACTATTTTCCATTAAAATCCAGATTTTTTTTATCTTGAGAAATGAAAATATCTGGTTATACTGGACCCTCATTCCCACATGACAGTAATTGGCTGGAGCTAAATAGCGGCATCCCCCATCACATGCACCACAAGCTCTCCAGTTTGAGAGGGCTCCAACACCTTGCATTGTTTCACTGACCACTTGACTTATTTACATTATCTTCCCGGCACCTGAAAGCATTTACATCTGTGACTACAGCTCTAAGGTCAGTGACAGGAAGTAGGGGACTGTCCAGGTACCACTTCCCTCTCCCTTACCTACTGTTTTAGTTACCTTAGTGCTGCTGTAACAGAAATACCACAGGTGAGTGGCTTTAAAGAACAGAAATTTATTTTCTCACAGTTCAAGAGACTAGAAGTCTGAATACAGGGTATGGCTCTAGGGAGAGGTGCGTATCTATTTCAGGGTCTAGTAGACAGCAATCCTTGGAGTTCCTAGACTTGTTGATTCATCTGCTTCCATTGTCATCAAATAGCATTTGTCTTCTCCCTGTGTCTGCTTACTTCTGTGTCCATTCTTCTCTTTTTATAACTCAGAAGTGATTACCGCATGTTTTGCAAATAACACGCCCACATACACAACGCACCCACACGTATAATGCTTATCAAAATAACATGCGGGGGGAGGGGGCTGTGCTGTTGGCAAAAACCATATAACACGTGCATTATTTGCATAAAAATATGGTAGGTTTAGGGCACACCCTACACTGATATGACCCCATCAACATAACAAAGAAAACCCTATTTCCAAATAGGACTATATCGACAGGTATAGGGGTTAGGATTCCAACACTTATTCTGGGGTGGGGGTGGGACGCAATCCAATCCATAACGCTTACTAACCAATATTTTTGGGCTCATTTCCCCCCACCTCATTTCCCCTATTCTGAACCCTGGTTACTCTCTTCTTGATACCTCATGCCCCTTCCAGATTTGACTCCTCCTGGAATTCCCTTGGACATCTGGGCTTCAGCCCTCCGAGGCCTCTTCTGTCCAGCTCCTGCTCCCAAAAACTTGAAAAGGCTAAGGCTGCCTGTGGAGGCAGTTCATAAGAGAAGGCCCTGAGGCCTGTCACAGAATCAGAGAAGTTGATCACATGGAGATCAGTTTTAACAAGACTTAAGCAGGAGACAGGAGGAAGAGACTAGCCAGGAGCCAGGGTTTAAGTCTCAGCCAGGCAGCAGAGGAGAAGGCAAATCATAATCCTGGTTCTGGAGATGGGGCTGGAGCAAATATTAGGCTGAGACAATGAAGAGGAGGTTCATGCATGGGCTACGAAATGAAAGAGCAGGATCTGGATATGTAGTACGATTGAGTCAGGGGTGTATATTAGAGAGAGTGAACTTTGCCCACTGCATCTCTTTTGTATACAGCCTGGTACTCAAAGAGACTGGTACTCTCCAGATACCTTTGGGCCACCCCCGTAAGCCATAACCAACCAGTTGCCATGGAGTCCGTTGATCCTGACACATCCCATGTGTGTTAGAGTAGAACCGTATTCCATAGGGTGTTCATAACTGATTTTCCTTAAGTAGATTTCTAGACCTTTCTTCTAGGGCACCTCTGGGTAGAATTGAACTTCCAACATTTCGGTTAGCAGCTGAGCATGTTAACCATTTGCACCTTCTTGGGACTCCCCTTAAGCCGTAGTTCCCAAGAAAATATTTAGACCCACAAAGAGAGGCTTACTCTTTCCTGAAGCCTTGTGCTCCCACATGTATGCATCTGTTGCTCTCATTGTGTCTGCCTTCCATCTTTGCCTAGATAGCAAAATGCCTCCGTGTCGCCTCCTCCAAAGGCTTCTTAGGCCAAGCAAGGTGCCTCTTGTACATGCTCACACGAGCCCTTTGTTTTGCTCCATCACAACACTCATCACACCATATTATCTGTTTCCTCATTTCTCTCTGCTGAGCTACAAGCTCCTTGAGATCAAGAAGGAGGTCTTATTTATTTTCTTCTGTATCTCCAACACCTCACATGCAACAGGTACTGAAAAAATATCCGTCGATGCTTCTGAAATCATAGATATCATACAGATGCAAGTTGATATGAGAACCCCTTCACAGGAGATTCATGAGGGACCACCCACTCACCCCTGACATGCATTGCTGAGACAGGCTGGCTGAAATTACGACATCTGACTTTCCTGTCAGCATTTCTCATCTGCCAGGACTCCCTTTACAATCATTTTAATTATTTAATTGCAGGTTTCAATTCATCAGGGAGATAACATTAGGGAGAGCAAAGAGACAACTGGGCCTCTTGAGTTATTGTTCAGAGATGAAAAAATATCCCCTTAGTCATGGAAATTTGAGGACAAAGTTTTTCAGAATCAGCTGTCATCATTGCTCACAGGTTTTAAAGAGAACATTCAGAGGCAAAACGTGTTCTGGACAGAAAATGTAATGGCGGGTGGGGAGAGGCTGGAGGGCTGTCCATCCTTGGAGGACTGAACGACCTGGACACCTTCATTCTGAGGGTTCATGAGTCAAACCTCTTGTCTGGAGAATATGAATGTACATGCCTGGCTCTGGACCCCTCTTTTCCCTTCAGTAAGGTCACTTGATTCCCTTCTATAGACCTGTGTATAGAAATTTAAGGATCCCACAATTCAGAAGCCCATGTATCTTGGTAAACTCTTAAGACAACCTAGCTGCCAGCCTGCTGTGACCCTGGGCTCCAATCTGCAAACTGAGCTTTATTCTTCTCCCAGGATAGAACCCTAAGCCTAAACTTAGTTCTAGCTCTGGAAATTAAGGCATTATCCTGTACCATGGAAGCCCTAGTGGTGCAGTGGTTAAAGCACCCAACTGCTAACCAAAAGATCAGTGGTTCGAACCCCACCAGTCACTCTGCAGGAGAAAGATGTAGCAGTTTGCTTCAGTAAAGATTTACAGCCTTGGAAACCCTACGGGGCAGTTCAACTTTGTCCTATAGGGTCATTAGGAGTTGGAATCGAAATCAACTGGACAGCAACAGGTACCCTGTACCTAATCCCTGTTTTGTTCACCTACCTGCTACTCTGGTCAAGTGGTTCTCAATCCTGGCTGCACATTACAGTCCTGTCTGGGGGCTTTTAAACACATCCAAGCCTGCATTACCCCAGACCAAATGAATCAGAATCTTTGGGGATGGGACTTGAGCATCAGTATTTTTGCAAGCTCCTCAGGCATACTAGTTATCTATTGTTGTATAACAATGTCTCCAAAATTGAATAACTTAAAACAATAAACGCAGTGTTTAAGAATCAGGCACGTAGGAGCCACTTAGCTAGGTGGTCCTGGCTCAGGATCTCTCACGAGGTTGCAGTCAAAATGTTCGCTGGGGCTGGAGGATCTGTCTCCAAGATGATTCTTTCACATGGCTGCTGGCAGGAGGTTTCAGTTACTTGCCACATCGACCTCTCCGTAGGTCTGCTTGAGCATCCTCACAACATGACAGCTGAGTGAGTGATCCAAGAAGAGAGAGCAAGACAGAAGCCACAATAGCTTTGATGATCTAGCCTTGAGAGTCACACTCCATCATTTCCATAAAATCTTGTTAATTACACATGATATCCTATTCATGTGGAGAGGCTGTACAGGGGCTTGTATACCAGGAGGCAAGGATCTTTGGGGGCCATTTTGGAGGCTGGCTGCCATACCAAAAACCAAAATACCAAACGAGTTGTCGTTGAGTCATTTCTGATTCACGGCAAACCCATGTGTGCAGAGTAGAAGAACTACACGCCATAGGGTCTTCAAGTCTGTGACCTTCTAGAAGTAGATCACCAGGCCTTTCTCCTGAGGCAACTCTAGATGGGTTTGAACCCTCAGTCTTTCAGTTAGTAGTCAAGCACTTATCCTTTTGCGCCACCCAGGGAGTCAGCTATCACACCAGGGTTGAGAATCACTGTTTGTTGTTCCTTTGGGGCTGAGGCCCTGTCTTTGTCTTAACTTAACTCAAAGTGTAACCCTCCCTGGGGCATTTCCCTTTTAATAGATTCAATGCTTTAATTTCCTGGGATAATTAGCATTTTAGAGGCTGTTGGGAGAGGGTGGGGGATGGAGGGATTGGGAAATTTCAGGTCCCTCTCAAACATGTACTACCCATTACCACTTACACAGTCCTTGCACACTCTTCTCTCATTTTATTCTGAAGCAGGCAGACTTACTAGTGTTTTTTCTCTTTACACAGCAGCCTGAGTGGTTTTGGCCTTTTTAACCATAATGAATACTTTTATACATAATTCTTTGTTCTCATAGCAGATTATTCCCATGGGGTAGACTCTGTACGTGAAAATACTTGTTCAAGTCTTTTTTTTTATTCCCCATATGAAGGCCTGTATGAGTACAGCCAGAATGCTCCTTAGAAGCAAGGATGGTGAGACTTCATCTCACGTGCTTTGGACTTGTTATATCAGGAGGGATCAGTCCCTGGAGAAGGGCATCATGTTTGGTAAAAGAAAAAAAAAAAGAGGAAGACCCTCAACCAGATGGATTGACACAGTGGCTACAATAATGGGCTCAAACATAGCAACCATTGTAAGGATGGCACAGGACCGGACAGTGTTTCGTTCTGTTTTACATAGGGTCACTATGAGTCGGAACCAACTGGATGGGACCTAACAACAACAACATGAAGGTTGAAGTAGTTTTGTGATTGCTGTTTTTTCATTTCTTGTTTATTTTATTTTTAGCATCTGAATCCAATCTCCACACTCGTACTTAAAATAGAGCGGTGGCCTCATGCAGTTATGGGGTGAAGTCTCAAATCCTTCCCATGGCTGATGGGCTTCTGCATGATCATTCCCTCTCTTCGTCCATGTTCCCAGACTCATGTCATCCCACTTTGCCCTTTGCTCACTGCATTCAGACCACACAGGCCTGACTTCAGGTCCTAAAACATACTAATCTATTCCCCTCCTTAGGGCCTGTGCACAAGCTCTTTCTCCAAGACTGACTCAGATAATTCATAACTGCCATTCAAGTATCAGCTAAAAGTCACTTCCTCAAAAAGGTCTTCCCTAATTCCCCAGCTTTTATGGATTGAATTGTGTCCCCCAAAAATATGTGCTGTAAATCGTAACCCCTATACCCGTGATTGTTATGAGTAGGAATCAACTGGATGGCACCTAACAACAGCCACATACCTGTGGTTACAATGTCATTTGGGAATGGGTTGTCTTTGTTATGTTAATGAGGCAGGATGGGCCAGGATCAAAGTCCTCTCCCCACCAAAATATGCCCATCCTGGGAGCCACTCGGCACCTTTCTTGCTGCAGAACCTGTCAGCAGATCTCTGTAAATGCCCAGATAGAGGTTAATGGGGCTGAACTTGACAGACTGCACCCAGGAAATAGCCAGGAAACAGAGACATTTTCACTTGGGTCTCATGGCACCTAAGTTCAGAAGAAAGCACCAGCCACGCATCTCAGCTTATGCACATGTACACACATAATACACACTCACAGACTCAGGCTTAGTCACTCTGGATTTCCTTTGCCCTGAGCACCCCTCACTCACCCATGGGAGGGAGGACTCTATTGCCCAATAAATACTTCAGAAACCTAGGAGACTCACCAGGACTCCATGCAGGCTCCGGTTCCCAAATGCCCTGACCATTGTCTCCTCCCTGATAGGTCATGCATATTTCTCTCCTATCCCTTCTGTCTGATCAACACTCCCTGCTCTCCATCTCTCCATGTCCCAGTCCCACCCATCCTTCAAGCCTCCTCCATGACACTCCCTCATTCCTGAAGCTGAGCCCTTCTTCCTCTGGACGCTCATAGCCTTCTTCCTCCACCGCGCCTATGATTCTTAAAACCAACTTTCTGCTTCCTAGTCAAATAATTTTCGTGTACATTTTAACAACCCTTTTCTCTTTTTTTTATAAAGTAAAATAAGCATGTTTTCTACATTTCTCTGGTTTGTACTTGCCCGTCTATACGCTCCAGAGACAACGTGCCATGATAGAAAGATCCTGGGCTTTAGAGTCTGATGGAACTGAGTTGATGTCCTCTTTCCTCCTTCTCTCCTTTCCTTTTTTCCTTCCGTAAATATTTCTCAAGGTCCCTATGTTCCAGGTACCATGCTGTACCCTAGCAAGACAACAGACAGCAAAGACATGTACCCTAGCAAGACAACAAAACAGACAAAACCTCTGCTCTCATGGACTAATGAGATTCTAATATCCAGGCCCTTTAATTACAACTGTATGACTTAAGAAAGTCGTTTAATCTCCAAGAGTCTCAGTTTCCTCATCTGCAGTATTGGGTTTTAGAATAATTATTACCAAGATGTGTTGTGAAAATTAAATGGAGTAATGTACATAAAGTGTTTAGCACTTAAAATGTCAATTCTCTTTCCCATATTCCTCATTTAGAGAAGGCTTTCAAATGTAAGTCAAGAGTGTCTGTTGAAAGAGAAGGTAAGGAAAAAAAGCAGAAAAAAGAGGGGGGAGAAAATAATGAAAGTTGATTTGAGAATTGTTTCTGGTTTGCCAGTACTCACCCTGCTCTTTTTACTTTCATGTCTGGATTTGAAACCCACCCCACTGCCGTCCAGTTGGTTCTGATTCATAGCAACCCCATAGGATTTCTGAGGCTGTAAATCTCTACAGAAGCAGACTGCCACATCTTTCTCCTGTGGAGTCACTGGTGGTTACCAATCACTGACCTTTCGGTTAGCAGTCTATCGCTTTAACCACTGCCCCACCAGGGCTTCTTCTGGATTTTAAAGGGGATGCTAATTGCAGCCTGGAAGAATCAGCTCCAGAAAAGGACACCAGCTTCCCAAATCCTTTTCACATTACCCCATGTACGATTCCAGCCACAGAGCCAGGGCTGGAGACCTCACCTCCTCCAGGGACTCATTACACTTTCTTAATCGCTCCAGTGGTTTTCAGGGTCCCTAAAAACTGTTGCCCCCAGTTTCCCGCTGAACTTCTGCCCTTCATATTTATAACCCTCTGGTTTCACTCCTTCCTGGCTTCCCAGACAGTGATGCAGACAAAAGGACCATTTATAACAGCTTTTCTGACAGCTGGACATTATTTAATTACAACTTCTGGCAGCTACATAGTGAGCTGGAGGCTATTTAAAGTTCTAGATGGCAGGAGGAGAAATGGGGAAACTTACAACCCCCTTGGGTGGTGTAAAAATGGCATGGGGGTGGAGGTGTCTGACCTCCTCTAACTCCACAAAGAGGAAGGAGAATCAAGATCAACAGCCCAAGGCTGATTCCTACGAGGCGGAGGTCTGACATGCCTCCTCTCTTTACTATCTTTACCAATTCTGACACAAGTCGCCCCTCCCACGGCACTTTCAACTTCTCTGCTGAGTTCCATAATTCATTGTAATGGCCACACAGAACTCACAGACAACAGTCACAATTAAGGGGGTTTATTAGGGAAGTAACAGGTTACAATTCAGGTTCAGGAATGCTCAGGATACACTTCTTCTATCAGGATAGCCTCTTCCCAGCCATGCCCACAGGCACACCTCTCTCAGGCCCTCGGCCTCTGCCCTGCTCGAGCAAATATTATAAAGCTCCTTTAGCTGTGCGGATGAGTGCCCCTAGGCTCACCACTCCTCTAGTAAGCCTCGGCCCAAAGGCCCTCAGCTTTCTCACTCTGTAGGCTCTCAGCTCATCACGCTATCTCCTGCCGATCCATCTCTTGCCTCTGCTGCCACTGTATCTCTACCACTGCTTCTTGCCATCTCTGGTGTTAAAGCTCTTTTTTCTCTCGATCTCCTGCTTCCAGGTACTTCTCAGCACAGAGATCCTGGATCCAAAAGATGCACTCCACTCCTGGCTCTTCTTTGTTGGTGGTGGCGAAACCCTCTGTCATGGATTAAGTTATGTCCCCCCAAAAATATGTGTATCAACTTGGCTGGGCCATGATTCCTGGTACTGTGTGATTTTCTTATATGTTGTAAATCCTGCTTGTATGATGTTAATGAGGGAGGATGGGTGGCAGTTGTGTTACTAAGGCAGGACTCAATCTACAAGACTGGATTGTGTCCGGAGGCAATCTCTTGAGATATAAAAGAGAGAAGTGAGCAGAGAGACAGGGGGACCTCATACTACCAAGAAAGCAGTGCCAGGAGCAGAGTGTGTCCTTTGGACCCAGGGTCCCTGCACGGAGAAGCTCCTAGTCCAGGGGAACACTGATTAGAAGGCCAACAGGGAGAGAAAGACTTCCCCTGGAGCTGACACCCTGAATTTGGACTTCGAGCTTACTTTACTGTGAAGAAATAAATTTCTCTTTGTTTAAGCCATCCACTTGTGGTATTTTTGTTACAGCAGCACTAGATGACTAAGACACCCTCCCTTCCTGCTGCTGAGATGGCTCATTTTAAGCCTAGAGGGATGGCAAAGCTGACAAGTCCCCTTGGTGGGCCACAATTACCGTATTTGCACAGTCCCATCCAATCACTTGGGTGGGAGTTATAAGACCATGATTAGAAAGGCCACATTAAACCGATCTATCACACCGCAGGTGGGAAAGTTGAGGGGCTACTAGGATACAGGGTAGCAGCCAGGACAGACAGACTCTCAGGACTCCTGCTCTGAAGTGGTCCCACAGAGCCCTCAACTATAGCTATTGGAGTCTGTGGGAAAAGAGAAGATGTCAGTCCCCGGAGGCATCTCCTGGGGTGGTGGGGGACAGAACCAGTGGCACCAAATTGAACAGAATTGCCATTTATCCAGGCCAGCCACTCACATTTTACACAGCAAGAAATTGAGGCAAAAGGAGAGAAGAGAAAGGACCTGTCCAAAGCCACATGCTAACGGTTGCAATTCTGGAGCAGGCATTCAAGCACCCTGGACCTTGTTGCTTTCCCTGTGTGTGAGCAAAACTTGCCCTGCTTAGTTTTCTCACACAGCAGTCACACACCTGGCAGTGTTATCTTGAAAGACTGAATAGCTGTATGTGTTATTCTGGGTATGAACAGGAGTATGATCACTAATGCCAATGTTTGGTCATCTGGTCAACCCCAAGAGAGTCACTGGTTTTCCATTCTGCAGCTGCAGCCATAGTTTGCTGGACTTTGGGTAGCTGCAACGAAGGTAAGGAAAGAGGATTCCCCCATAATGGCACAGGGGTTAAGGAAGAATACTGTAGGTCATTATACTCTGGAGAAAGAGGGGCAAAACCCAGTATGAATACAAATAATAATAACAATGATATGATAATAGCCCCATGGATTGAAGGCCATTATCACCATCATGGTTATTACTATTTCCATGTCACCCTTATAGCATTTCTATATTATTTGCATGATTTTATGGAGGAGAAAATGGAAGTTCAGGGAAATTAACTAGCATCCTAAAGTTTCCCAGCCACTAGTAAGACCAGGATTCAAATTCAGTTCTGTCTGCTTCCAGAGTTTATTGCTTTTCCTTCATACCCATAGTTCTTAACCCTAGCTGCACATTCAGATCCCCCAGGGAACATGTAAAACATGCCAAGGCCCCTGGTCTGATCCCAGACCAATTAAGTCAGAATCTCTTAAAGTGAGGTTCTAGAATCAGTATTTTTGAAAGGCACCCAGGTGAGTCTAACGTGTACTGTTCGTTGCCATGGAGTTGATTCCAACTCAGTTAAGAATACCCTTTGGGAGAGTAGCACGTTGGTGAGAGCTCTGCCAATGTGATTCTAGAAGGGTGAGCCACTCCCACTGCCACCTCCCAGCCACACTATATTCGTCACAGATGGCCAAGGCAGGACACTGCTTGGTGGCTGGGGCTACCCACCACTTAGGACATCTATCAGTCTCAGTCCTCCCTGTGGCTCTCCTGGTTGCCCTGTTGGCATTACCCTCCTGCTTGTAGTCTCAGTTGTTACCACTGTCCCTAGAGATCATCAGCCAGGCACACCAACTCTGACCAGTCTGCTCTCTTTAGTAGCCCTTAACAGTGTACTGCATTGCCTTTGTGGGTTGAATTCCTCAAAACCAAACTCTGGAGATCAGCATTTGTTGAAGGAAGAAAAAGAAAGGGAAGGGAAGGAAGTTATTAGGTGCTGTTGAGTCGATTTTTGACTCATACCCCATGTGACAGAGTAGACCAGCCCCATAGGTTTTTTTTTTCTAGGCTATAATTTTTATGGGAGCAGATCGCCAGGTCTTTCTCCTTCAAAGCTGCTGGGTGGGTTCGAATTGCCAACCTGTTGGCTAGCAGCAGAGCGCTTAATCGTTGAGCCATCAGGGTTCCTAAGAGGGAAGAGTAAATCCTTCAGTGCTAAAGGAGGATCTGGGTGGCACATCACACCATCCACTTCAGCTCTTAGCAGCGGGCTGGGGAATGGCCCTCCCGCTCAGAGAGTTGGAATGACTTTATTGGAGCACAGCGTGGAGCCACTTTGGACCAGGCTTTTATTTACCTAGCTCTACAATATCATTTGGGAGCCCTAGTGGCACAGTGGTTAAGGTTAAGAGCTCGGGCTGCTAACCAAAAAGTTGGCAGTTCGAATCCATCAGTCACTCCTTGGAAACTCTATAACCAAAAGTTGGCAGTTCGAATACACCAGCTGCTCCTTGGAAACTCTATGCGGCAGAGTCAGAATCGACTCGATGGCAACACATTTGGTTTTTTTTATTTTTTGGTAGTGCAGTTGTTAAGCACTCAGCTGCTAACCAAAAGTCAGTGGTTTGAACCCACCAGTCGCTCTGTGGGAGAAAGACGTGGCAGTCTGCTTCCGTAAAGATTACAGCATTGGAAACCCTATGGGGCAGTTCTACTCTCTCCTATAGGGTCGCTATGAGTCAGAATCGACTGTACTGGCAGTGGGTTCGGTTTGATTTGACAATATCATTACAACCCTCCTGCTGTTTGAGAGCTTCACTCAAATTCTCTCAGGGGCTTAGCTAAAAACAATTTGAGAGACTTGGCAGATCAGCACTCCTAGTCTGCCTCCAGCAAGAGTCTTTGCATGCTTCTGGCAAGCCCCACACTCTGTCTCCCAGGGTGAGTCTTGGGGGTTGGGGTAGTGGGTAGGGGCTAGGGGCTAGAGAAGCAGCCTCCTTCCCCTTCTCGTTTCCTAGCTTTAGCAGTGTCTAGAAGCCAGACACCAGCTCCACCATGTCATCATCGTTTTCTGCCCTTGAGGAGCTCACAGGAAGTTGAGGAGATAAAAACAGAACTGCCCTATTGCCATTAAAATGGGCAACACGCAGAAGCAGCAGCTCAGGGGAGAAAGCAATGATCTCTACCTGGAGGTAGGTCTGAGAGTTTGCCATGTAAGACAGGCTTAAAGAAAAGGTTGAAATGTTGGAGCAGGATTTTGAAGAACGAATAGAAGTTTGCCAAGCAGATATGGCAGGGGAAAGCATTCTGGGCAGAGGTTTGTGCAAAGACTGGGGGACCCAAACTTGCAGGGTGTTAGCAAGCAGTGCTATGCTCCTGGAGCCTTACCTGTGTGACGCAGGGGCAAGGAAGGACTCAGGAAAGGAGGCTGTAAACGTAGGCAAGGGCAGAGAACGGAGACCCCCGTAACCATGCGAAGGAACTTGGACCTTGCCGGGAGGCAATGGCTCCCCACTAAAGAGCTTTCACCATAGACTCACATTTTTTAAATGTATGATATAATAAAGAGGATTCTCTGTCCTGTTTTTCCCTAATTCCTTTTCCACTCCCTGGCCCCACTCACAAAAACAAACCATTTTTTTGCCCTCTGTTGCTCTGATTCTCTTTCTCAGATTGAGTAAAAATAAATAAACCCACCTTGCTGCTCCAGTTTTTCCCTATTATGGATTCAGTTGTCTTCCCCAAAAAGGTTATGTTAAAGTCCTAACCCACCCCCACCTCCACCCCCACCCCTATCCACCCTTTATCCCCACCCCACGCACTCCCACCCCCACCCCCACCCCCACCCCCCCTTTATCCCCACCCCCCCACCCCCACCCCCGCCCACCCACCCACCCCCACCTATGTGAACACGACCTTGTTTGGAAATAGGGTCTTTGAAGATGTTATCAGTTAAGTTAGCATGAGGTCATACAGAAATAGGGTGGGCGCTAATCCAATCTCAGTGGTGTCCTTATAAAAGAGAAGAGAGACAGAGGAAGGATGGCCATGTGAAGATGTGCCTACAATCTAAGGAATGTCCCAGAAGTTGGGAGAGACAAGACAGAATCTTCCCCTAGAGCCTTGAGAGGGATCATGGCTCAGCCAACACATTGATTTGGACTCCTAGCTTCCAAAACAATGAGACAACAAATTTCTGTTCTTATAAGCCATGAAGTTTGTGGTATTTTGTTATAGCAGCTGTAGGAAACTAATCCATCCCTCGTATCTTAATTTGATGACAATCAGGGCTTCTTCACTGAGCATCCACATTCACAGACGCAGAAACTGTCACTCTGACAGGGTCCTGGGGTTCTGGGAAATCATCTAACATCCCCCACCAATGGCCTGACCTTAAGGTGGAAGGCTGTAGAGGCTGGAGAAGGGAAATGACTTACCCAAGTGCACACGGATAATCTAGGACATGGATAGAATGAGTCCAGATGTCTTTTCCATATATCTTCCTGTTCTAGGAAGAAAAATCAGCCCTGAACAAAACTGTGCAGTTGGAAATTTTGTGGGGGTATTTACACCATGGAAATTGACCAATGCTACAAATCTGACCTCGTCTCCCCACCCCACCCAGAAATCTGGTTTACTAGCACTCCTCCAATGAATCTGTCTTCCCATATCTCAATAAAAAGTGATCGTATCCTCACAAAAGCTCCTGAAAGCAAACAATGACTCAACCCAAAGGAGAGTATTTCTAGTAATACAGCAAGCAGATGAGTAGGTACATTTAGGGTGGGTGACACAACATAGTTTTTACATTTCCCGCTCCCAATCTTTGGTTCATGTTCTTCTCTCCACCTGGAATTCTGTCCCCCATCCATCTATCTTCAGGTTTCAAAATGTGACTACTTTACAAACCAACTTCAAGAAATCTTCTCCGGTTGTCTAGTCAAGATTCATTTTTCACTCCTGTAACTTGTAGAATAACTAGATGTGCATATTTCTCCCTGTAATTGGACAATAGGTTCCATGAAATATGATCTATGTCTTTTCCACCTCTTCCTCCCACTAGGCTAGCACAATGCACTGCAAACAATGGGCATTCAATAAATATCTGGGCCAATGAGAAGCCCAGCATTTGGCAGATGTGCAGAAGGCATATGCTTCCTTTTTATTATGAGCTATTTTTATTGAAAATATAGCACAAGCTTATGATAATGAATTTAAATGATGCAAAATGGTATACAAAGAATGAACAATAAACCTCTCCTTCCTCCTCATTCTTTATTCCCTCATCACTACCCCCAACATGAGGTAAGCAGTATTTCCAGTTTTATGTGTATTCTTCCAGAAATAACTAAACATATACAAGCACATATTTCTGTGTATAGACTTTATTTTTTTTCAAAAATGGAAGTACACTGTTTCTTAACATGTCTTGACCTCATTCTTTTTTCAAGGCTCCATGATATTCCATCATGTAGATCTATCATATTTGATGTAACCAGTTCTCTGCTGATGGAAATATAAGCTACTTCTTGTCTTGGATATTGCCAACCAAGCTGCAATTAATATCCTTGTACATACATCTTTGTCCATGTGTGCAAGTATATCTATAGAAAAAAATACCTAAAAATGGAATTGCTAGATCAAAGAGCAGGCATGTTTTTAATTTTGGTAGATATTGCCACATTTTCTTCCAAACACTTAGGGACATCAATGCTATTTTCTCTCTAGCAGCGCTTACCTGCTTCTTCATTCTTACTCACTGCTCACTTCTACCTTTTCTGGCGTTAAAAGCCACTGTCATTATTGTAACATTCATTCCACCAAATGCTCAGAAAGTGACAGAGCCGACCAGCTTTGTGCTGCCATGGTATAGGGTTGGACAAATCACTCATCCCTCAGATGAACAAGTGCCTCCACCTCAGTAGGAGTATCTCTTGACATTATTTCTTTGAGCACACCCAGTTCAATCTCTCCAAGCTGCCAGAGGGCCTCCCATCATTGCTCATAGATCAATAGCCTGGATAGGAAGGAGACCCAGCACACGTTTATCTCTCATCTTAGCCACTCCCTCCAGGCAAGGAGGAGAGAGACCAATAGGTACAAGCAACGCTTCCTCATCTATCTCTGGCAGGGAAGGCATGGGCCCCCTCTGTCTGTGATGTCCCTGCCTTGGTTGCAGAGAGATCTTTATTTTCCAAGGTAGGCTTTGAGTTTAGTTCTGGACATCACACTTCAAGAGGCATAGGGAAACTGAAGGTTAGAATGAGGTTTAGTGCTATCAGGTGGTATTAAACCAGGACCCAGGAATTCCTGAATCCTACACTCCTGATCCACCATCTGTCTGTCAGTTTGTTGTACTGTGGTGGCTTGCATTTTGCTAGGATGCTGAAAGCTATGCCACCAATCTTTCAAGTACCAGCAGGATCACCCATGGTGGTTTCAGTGGAGCTTCCAGACTAAGACAGACTAGGAGGAAAGGCCTGGTGATCTACTTCTGAAAATTAGCCAGTGAATATCTTATGAATCACAGCAGAACATTGACCAACTTACTTGCTGTAGACATATCATCAGGAGGGATCCATCACTAGAGAAGGGCATCATGTTTGGTGAAGTAGAGGATTAATGAGGGAGAGGGAAGACCCTTGGAGAGAAGGATTGGCACAATAGCTACAATAATGGACTCAGGCATGCTGGCAAGTGTGAGGATGACACAGGACTGAGCAAAATTTTGCTCTGTTGTAGACAAAGTCACATGAGTTGGAGTCGACTCGACTTTAGCTAACAACAACTCACCTAATATCCTCTCTGTACTGTGGGGTTTCCAACTTGGAAAGAATGACAAGATAAACAGGAACAGCTTTTGTCATTGTTGGGCAAGACTCTGGAGTCCTGGTGGTGCAGTGGTTAAGAGCTTGGCTGCTAACCAAAAGGTCAGCAGTTCGAATCCATATGGTGCTCCTTGGAAACCCTATGGGGCAGTTCTACTCTCCTATAGGGTTGCTATGAGTTGGAATCGACTCGATGGCAACAAGTGTTGTATGGTATGGGCAGGTCTCTGATTCCCCTGACGTAGGACTTCTCTAGGCAGCCACGGTGGAGCATTTACACGTGTGCACACAGCACACACACACACCCTCACACTGGAAGCTAGAGTAGGACTTCTTGCTTCTGATTCTAAGACAGCTGGATCAACAAAGTAGCCTCAGGCCTGACTGGCTGTAGGCACAGAGAGCATAGTTGACCTGCCTGGGGAGTCCAGCCCTGCCTAGTCTGCTTACCTCATAGTGGCTGCACAAGGGAGATCACACATATGTTGTGAACTGACATCCACAGTGACCCTACTTGCTAGTAAAGTAAGGCCCAAAGAGTGCCCTGAATCTAGACCAATTCAAGTGGCAAGCCCTCCTCTCCTGGGAGTGAGTTAGAAGGGATATGAGGAAAGGGTGGAAGTGCTAGAATGGCACAGAAACACCCCTCTATAGTTAGCACGGTGAAGGGAAGCATGTCTGTGAGATACGTGTCTCTCACCTCACTAGACTTGTTTGTCTTTGTAACCTGGCACGAAAGAGCCCACTGAGGAGATTTAACCTGGAGAAGATACGTCTCAAAGAGGACAAAATTACTTTCTTTCTGCTGAAGGGCATTATGGGGAAGAGGGAATGGATGTGCTGTGTGTGTTTCTAAGGATATCTTGGATCAGTGGGTAGAAGCTACAGGGAGACAGTGTCAAGTCAGTATAAGAAATACTTCCAAGTAGGGAATAATCTACTTTGAGAAGTTGTGGTTTCCTCATTACTGGAAGCATTCAAATATAGGGAGAAATGTTCTGGCAGAGATTCAAGGATTAGAAGTTTGTACTGGGTGAATTTTAAGATTTCACAATGCCTAGAAATCAAAGATTCTATGAAATGTCCCTTCCTGCCTATAAAAATTGTGTTTTAAGCCATCAAGTAGCACCCTACTTGAGTCTGAGTGTGTTTTAGGTCTGTCTAGGGGGCAGTGGTGGTTCAGTGGTAGAATTCTTGCCTTGCATGCAGGAACCCAGGTTCAATTCCCAACCAATACACTTCATGCACAGCTACCACCTGACTGTCAGGGGAGGCTTACGTGGTGCTACCATTCCAAACAGGTTTCAGTGGAGCTTCCAGACTAAGATGGACTAGGAAGAAAGGCCTGACAATTTACTTCCAAAAAATCAGCCAGTGAAAAAATCTCATGGATCACAATGGTTTCATCTTATGTGCACCGGATCCCCGTGAGTTGGGGGCCAACGCGAAGGCAGCTAACAGCTTGGCAGCTGGAGGAATTGTGTGTCCCCCTGTAAAGAGCTCTTTTCCATCCAAGGAATACCTGTTCTCCAAACAGAGGACTGAAATTTTGTTTTTGTTTTTTTTTCCTTTCCTCCCTTTGGCACAGTGCAACCCAGGATGAGCCATTAAGCCTCATGCTCGTTTAGAAGCTTGCTCACTGTCTAGCGCAGGTGGAGAGGCAGCTGTGACGTATTGGTTAGATTCCAAATAAATATTTTATCTCCAGCCTCGGCAGAGGTGGAGAAATGGGCCTTTCAGAGATGAGTGGGCTGTGGGGCTTCCTATTTGCAGTGCCGACTGTTTAGAGGAGACGGGGGACCTGTCATTCACTTGGGTCATCAATCCTGAAGCCCGAACCACTCTGAACACAGGTCCCCTCGAGTCAGAATTTGACAAATGGCAAAATAAACTCAGCACGCACAGATGAATGAGGGGGGCCCTCAGCTATTAAAAAGCCATTGGCGCCTTCCTGCAACTACACAGCCGCACCACTCTCAGCTGCCTGTGTGGGCAAGGCACCCAGCGGGGCACTCAGGTGGGCACCTGCAGTAATTAGCAGCCTTCCCAGGCACCAAGTCTGGCTTAGCTCTTAGCCCCCATCACCCCTGTGGGAGGCCATCCTTCGGGAGTTGCGGGACCCTCAAAATTAAAACAGAATAATCAAATAGCAATGATGAAGGCCCACAGGAGGAGGCGGAGAAGATGGGGTGATGCCAAGAGCTAGTTATCCACTGGCAAGGACCCCAGAGTGCAAATGGACAAAAGAATAAGTGAGAATGTCAACTGCTATGACAAATGGTCCGAGCTTGGTCAACTTGTTCAGTGAGAGGAGGACAGTGAGAAAAATAATGAATTGTGTTTCTGTTAAGACTTCCCATTCTAAGTCCATGTGCTTTTAGCTTCACTTTGATTCCAGCCTCATGAAATGGGTGTGTGAGTTGTCTCCAGAGTAATGACATCTCAAAGTGTGTGCTCGAGTCACACCAGGGAGCTGGACTCAGCCAACACTCATGTGCTCACAGCAAATGCAAAGCAGAATGCCTCCCATTAGCATATGACCAGTGAGCTCCAGAGGTTCTTGCCTGATGTCATGGCATGAACTGCTGCTCCCTGCTCTGACATTAGCTGGAAGCAGACTTGCGCCACTGTAGAAATAATATTCCTAATCTAATTCAGCTCACCCCACAGGGCCCACACGGGTTCCAGCTGGAATAGGAAGGAGCACAGATTCTTCTCAAATATCCTGGGCTTTCTATCAATTCCCAAAAAGATGTTCGACCTCAGTGTCATGGGAACAATGAGGACAAAATATGACCAGAATCTCACTCTCTTTTGTACCCACTTCCCTCTCTTTGCTCTATTATTCCTTATTCGAGTTTCTTTCTGCCTCTCCCTCTTTCTCGATCCCTGTCATTGTATTTCGCTCTACGATGTAGTATGAGGTCCCATTACCTCCCCACCACAGTCACACTTACTCGCGGTTTCAGGCATGAGGTCAGTGAGCAGTAAGAGAGGAAGCTTGGACCATCTTAAACTAAATGTATTCTCTCTCTCTCAAAGATCCCAACAACCCTCAGAAGCAAGTACTGGGGAATTATTAAGATCTTCTAGTCCACGCTGTTTTAACTGAGCCCCAGAGAGGGTAGGTGACCTGCCTAAAGTCACAGACTAAATCAGAGCAGTTAAGGGGAAAGCTGAGATTCAAGCCCAGGTCCCCAGAGGTGATCTCTCCTCTCTCCACCTTCTGTGGGGGCGATGCTGGGAACGCACATCTGAACATCACGGTCAGATGGTCAGTCCCCTGACATGCCAGTAGGGTGTCTGGCCTAGAAGTAGCCTGGTTGAGAAACCCACACTGCATGTCCTGGTTAGAAGAAAGGAGCGGGAGAAAGCGGTACTGTGGAGAGAGAGGCCAGAGGAGAGGAAGAGGGGTGCTTTGGAAAGCTGTTTGATCTGCGTATCCAGGGAACATTAAAAGATGTCATTTTGATAAGGAGAGTGGGGCCTAATGTGACATCAGTGACAGAACAAAATTAAAATTTAAAAGAGAAACGTGTTTGGCATTTTCAGTGTAAATGGACCTTGTTAAGACTCAGGGATTACTGGAGAGTCCTGGGAAGACCCCAGCGTGCTCTTCCCTCAGGTTTTCAACAGCCTCAGGGGACCCATGAGCCCCAGAAGTAGCTGAAGAAAGAAAAGAGCCCCTGGATGGAGATTCGCCTCTCTCCCGTGAGGTCCTAGGTCAAGCCCAGACAGCAGCCTCTGAAATGGGAGAAGAAGGAACGTTCGTCCCAATCAGCGGGCCAATAATAGCCTGCTCAGCTCCAGCCTGCCCACAGCTCCACTCCGTCTCCACCTCCCTCCCCTCAAGGGCAACGCCAACCACCCAGACTAGAGCCACCCCTTTCTCATCCCCTCCCTCCAATCTGCCACCATGTCCTCTCTTTTCTACCTACACTAGATCTTCACACAGATGCTCCCTCCAGTCTCCTGGCTGCCTTTGCCTGGTGTAACCTCTTCACTTCTGTACTCCATCTTGGCTACAGCCTTCTAATTGAGCCCCTTTCTTTAGTCTTCCTGCCTGCAATTTATTCATTCAACAAATGTCTATTGAGTGTCAAGTCCTATGCCAGGTGTTGGGGAGCCAAGCAAGCCTAGGTCTAAGGTGAGGCAAGTGAGGTGCCTCAGGAGCAACATTTAAGGAGGTACTCACTGTCAAGATCATGCACATGCAGAGTCAGCACCTGAGAGTAAGGGTCTCCTTAAATGTTGCCCCTTAGGCACCTCACTTGCCTCACCCTAGTCCCAGCCCTGGACCCTAGTGTGAATGGGATGGGTGTGGTTTCTGCCTGGTAGAGCTTACGTTCTAGAGAAAGGTGGACAAGAATCAAGTAAGCAAACACATAAAACAAACTGGTTTAGCGCCGGGGGAGAAACAGGGCCAGGTGCTGGGAGGGCCGACAATAGGCAGGGCCTGATCCACTTTGCAAGGCATCACTGGAGGATAACATTTGGGTTGAGAGCTGGGATGAGTAGGGTCTAATGAGGCAAAGGGAGAGGCTGGGAAGGGGTGGCCGAAGGACTGCAGGCAGGATGCAGAGCATGTAAAAATCTGCAGCAGGAGGGAGTAGACATGTATGAAGAGCCAAACAAAGCTGCTGGAGCTGGAGTACAGATGGAAGAGTGAGTGTGGCACCAAATGAGGTTGGAAAGGACAAATGGTGTATGATCCTGCTTCTATGAAATATCTAGAATAGGTAAACACATAGATCGAAGTAGAGTAGTGGATACCAGGAGCTAGGTAGAGAAGGGAATGGGAAGTTATTACTTAACGGGTATAGAGTTTCTGTTTGGGGTGATGAAAAACTTTTGGAAATAGTGATGATGGTTGCACAAGGTTGTGAATGTAATTAATGTCACTAAATTGTACACTTAAAATGGTTTAAATGGCCAATTTTACGCTCTATATATTTTACAGCAATATATATATAGATACATATTTTAATGAGATTGGGAAGGAGAAATGGGGCCAGGCAAGACTTTGTTGCCCAAGAAGTGAAAGAGAGAACAGCCAGGAGGCTAGTGGAGTGGTTGTGGGGAGAAATGGCTGGGGGCTTGGACCAGAGGGGCAGCAATGGAAGGGAAAATAAATGGGCAGATGGGAGAGATACTTCGGAGGTAAAACCCACTGTATTCACACTGAAACCAGGACAGAGTAGGGAGTATTTAAGAAAGCTTGTTGATAGATTGATGGTTACTCATTGGCACTAATGGCTTTAATCAAGTGAAAAGATCTCAATAAAAACAAATGATTAGTCTTTATAATAGAAGTGTCAATGGACCCTTAATGAATGAATTTGCTAATTCCTCTTCCCTGCTGAGGCATTCAGTCTTGGGTGAGAACATTTATGATCTTAACCTGGGTCACAGCCCCTGCTTTGTAGGCTGGGTCACACTTCACTTAGCACTGAGAACCCCAGGAGACAGCCTGATGCTCCCCAATTGCAAGTCTCTATGTCTCCTTCTCCAGAGAACCCTGCCCATCATCCCCAGTCTTTCCAAAGTCAAATGCTTTTAAGTCAGGGTTTTGAACTGGTTCATTCCGGTTTGACCTCCTGTGATAATTTGCATTTCCACCCCAGATTTACTGAATCAGAAACTACATCTTAACAAGATCCCCAGGTGACCTGGGGATTTTATTTTATTTTATTTTTTAAGTTTTATTGTGCTTTAGGTGAAAGTTTACAGTTAAAGTTAGTTTCTCATTCAAAAACTTATACACATACTGGTTTGTGACATCGGTTGCAATCCCAGCAACATGACAGCATTCTCCCCCTTTTCACCCTGGGATCCCCATGTCCGTTTGTCAAGTTTTCCTGTCCCTTTCTGCCTTCTTGTCTTGCTTTTGGGCAGGAGTTGTCTGTTTGGTCTCGTATATTTGATTGAACTAAGAAGTACGTTCCTCACGTGTGTTATTGTTTATTTTCTAGACCTGTCTAATCTTTGCTGAAAAGCGGGCTTTGGGAGTGGCTTCAGCTCTGAGTTTGCAGGGTGTCTGAGGGCCGCAGTCTCATGGGTTCCTCCAGTCTTTGTCAGACCAGTAACCCTGGTCTTTTTTTGTGAATTGGAATTTTGTTCTACATTTTTCTCTCGCTCTGTCTAGGACTTTATTGTGATCCCTGTCATAGAGGTTGGTGATGGTAACCAGACACTATCTAGTTGTTCTGGGCTCAGGCTGGTGAAGGCTCTGGTTCATGTGGTCCTTTAGCCCTTTGGGCTAATATTTTCCTTGTGTCTTTTGTTTTCTTCTTTGGGATAGGACCAATAGGTGTATCTCCAATGGCTACTCACAAACTTTTAAGACCCTAGATGCTACTCACTAAAGTGGGATGTAGAACATTTTCTTTACAAACTATATTATGGAAATTGACCTAGTTGTCCCCCGAGACCACGGTCCCTAGCCCTCAGCCCCAGCAACTCAGTCCTTCAAGGTGTTTGGATGTGTCAAACTTCTATGACTTTGCCATGGTCAAGTTGTGCTGATTTCCCCTACATTTTGTGTTGTCTTTCCCTTCACCAAAGTTGATACTTGTCTACTATCTAGCTAGTGATTTGCCCTTTTCATCCCTCCCCACCTTCATAACCATCAAAGAAATGTTTTTTTCTGTGTGTTTTTATAATAGTGGTCTATTCTTTTTCTTGAGTTTTTATAATAGTGGTCTCATACAATATTTGTCCTTTTGTGATTGACTTATTTCACTCAGCACAATGTCTTCCAGATTTATCTGTGTTATGAGATTTTTCACAGATTCATCATTGTTCTTTATCATTGTGTAGTATTCCATTGTATGTAAGTACCATAATTTGTTTGTCCATTCATCTGTTGATGGGCACTTAGGTTGTTTCCATCTTTTTGCTACTGTGAGTAAGTGCTGCAGTGAACTTGGGTGTGCATATGGCTACTCCTGTGATGACTCTTATTTCTCTCGGATATATTCCTAGGAGTGGGGTTGTTGGATCATATGGTATTTCCATTTATAGCTTTTTAAGGAGGTGTCATATCATTTTCCATAGTGGTTGTACCATTTTGCGTTCCCACCAGCAGTGCATAAGTGTTCCAATCTCCCTGCATCCTCTCCAAAATTTATTATTTTCTGCTTTTCTGATTACTGCCCATATTGTTCAGGTGAGATGGTATCTCATTGTAGTTTTGATTTGCATTTCTCTAATGGCTGATGATCTTGTAAATTTCCTCATGAGTCTGTTAGCTGCTTGGATGTCTTCTTTGGTGAAGTGCCTGTTCATATCCTTTGAGCATTTTTTAATTGGATTATGTGTCTTTTTGTTGTTGAGGTGTTGAAGTATTTTGTAGATTTTAGAAATTAGGCCCTTGTTAGATATTCGTAACCATAAATTTTTTCCCAGTCTGTAGGTTTTCTTTTTACTCATTTGGTGAAGTCTTTGAGGAACATAAGTGTTTAATTTTTAGGAGCTCCCAGTTACCTAGTTTATCTTCTGGTGTTGGTGCATTGTTAGTTATGGGTCGTATTCTATATATGCCATGTATTAGGGCCCCTAGCATTGTCCCTATTTTTTCTTCCATGATCTTTATCGTTTTAGGTTTTACATTTAGGTCTTTAATACATTTTGAGTTACTTTTTGTGTATGGTATGAAGTATGGCTCCTGTTTCATTTTTTTACAGATAGACATACAGTTATGCCAGCACAATTTGTTAAAGAGCCTGTCTTTTCCCCATTTAATGGATTTTGGCCCTTTGTCAAATATCAGCGGCCCACAGATGGATGGATTTACATCTGGGTTCCTAATTGTCTTCCATTGTTCTATGTGTCTGTTGTTGTACCAGTACCAAGCTGTTTTGACTACCATGGCTGTATAGTAGGTTCTAAGATCAAGTAGTGTGAGGCCTCCTATTTTGTTCTTCTTCTTCGGTAATGCTTTAGTCATCCAGGGCCTCTTCCTTTTCCATCTAAATATGGTGATTAGTTTCTCCACCATGTTAAAGAATGCTGTTGGAATTTGGATCAAGATCGCATTATATCTATAGATTGCTTTGGGTAGTATTGACATTTACACAATGTTGAGTCTACCTATCCATGAGCATGGTATGTTTTTCCATTTACATAGGTCTCTTTTGATTTCTTGCAGTAGTGTTTTGTAGTTTTATTTTGTAGTATACATCTCGTATGTCCCTGGTTAGATTTATTCCTAAATATTTTATCTTTTGGGAGGCTATTGTAAATGGTATTGATTTCCTGGTGTCTTTTTCGAGGTTCTCTTTGTTGATGAAGAGGAATCCAACTGATTTGTATGTTAATCTTGTATCATGATACTTCGCTGAAATCTATTAATTCTAGTAGCTTTCTTGTGGATTCTTTGGGGTTTTCTATATATAGGATCATATCATCTGTGAATACGGATAGCTTTACGTCTCCTTACCAGTTTAAAACCCAAACCAAACCCATTGCTGTCGAGTAGACTTAGACTTACAGCAACCCTATACCAGTTTGGATGTCCTTTATTTCTTTTTCTTGCCTTATTGCTCTAGCTAGAACTTCCAGCATGATGTTGAATAAGAGTGGTGATAAACGGCATCCTTGTCTGGTTCCCATTTTCAAGAGAAATGCTTTCAGTCTTTCTCTGTTGAGAATGATGTTGGCTGTTGGTTTTGTATAAATGCCCTTTATTATGTTGTGGAATTTCTCTTCTATTCCCATTTTTCTGAGAGTTTTTATCAGGAATGGGTGTTGGACTTTGTCAAATGCCTTTTCTGCATCAGTTGAGATGATCATGTGATTCTTTTCTTTTGTTTTATTTGTGTGGTGGATTATGTTGATTGATTTTTTATGTTAAACCATCCTTGAGTACCTGGTATGAATCTAACTTGGTCATGACGTATTTTTTTTTTGATATGCTGTTGAATTCTATTGGCTAGAATTTTGTTGAGAATTTTCACCTCTATATTCATGAAAGATATTGGTCTGTAGTTTTCTTTTTTTGAGGTGTCTTTGCCTGGCTTTGGTATCAGGGTTATGCTGGCTTCATAGAATTAATTCAGAAGAATTCCTTCCCTTTCTATGCTCTGAAATAATATGAGTACTGTTGGTGTGAGCTCTTCTCTGAAAGTTTGGTAGAATTCTCCAGTGAAGCCGTCCAGGCCAGGTTTTTTTGTTTTTTTTTTAATCTCTTCCATCTCTTATTTTGTTATGAGTCTGTTTAGTTTTTTTTTACCTCAGTTTGTGTTAGTTTAGGTAGGTAGTGTGTTTCTAGAAATTTGTCCATTTCCTCTAGATTTTCAAATTTGTTGGTGTACAGTTGATTGTAGTATTCTGTTATTATCCTATTTATTGCAGTTGATTCTGTTTTGTTATCACCCATCTCATTTCTTATTCAGGTTATATGCTTCTTCTCCTGTTTTTCTTTTATCACATAGATAAATGGTTTGTTGATTTTATTGATCCTTTCAAAGAAACGACTTCTGGTCTTGTTGATTCTTTCTATTGTTATTCTGTTCTCTGTTTCATTTATTTCTGCCTTAATCTTTATTATTTTCTTTCTTATGGTGACTGTGGGCTTCTTTTGCTGCTCTCTTTCTATTTGTTTGAGTTGTAGGGCTAATGTTTGATTTTGGCCCTTTCTTCTTTTTTTGATGTGTGTGTTTATTGCTATAAATTGACCTCTAAGCAGTGCTTTTGCTGTGTACCAAAGGTTTTGGTAAGATGTATTTTGGTAAGATGTATTCTCATTTGATTCTATGAATTTTTTTTATTCCATCCTTGATTTTTTCTACTACCTGGTAGTTTTTAAGCAAGATGTTGTTCAGTTTCATGTATTTGGGTTTTTTTTTTTTTTTCCTTGCTGTTTCTGTTATTGATTTCTACTTTTATGGTACTGTGATCAGAGATGATGCTTTGTATTATTTTGATGTTTTAAATTTTGTTGAGGCTTGTCTTGTGACCTAAAATGTGGTCTATTCTGGAGAATATTCCATGTGCATTGGAGAAGAATGTATACTTTGCTGCTGTTGAGTGGAGTGTTCTGTATATGTCTGTGAGGTTGCTTTGGGGGCATTTAGATCTTCTGTATCTTTATTGTGTTTCTTTCAGATGTTCTGTCCTTCACTGCAAGTGGTGTGTTGAAGTCTCCTACTATTATTGTGGAACTGTCTATTTTTCTTTTCAATGCTGTTGGAGTTTATTTTATGTATTTTGGAGCCCTGTCATTGGGCATGTATATACTTATTATGGTACGTCTTCCTGGTGTATTGATCCTTTAATCATTGTATAGTGTCCTTCCTTATCCTTTATGGTGGATTTTGCTTTAAAGTCTATTTTATCAGAGATTAATATTGCCACACCTGCTCTTTTTGTGTTATTGTTTGCTTGATATTTTTTCCATCCTTTTAGTTTTAGTTTGTTTATGACTTTGTGTCTAATGTGTGTCTCTTGTAGATAGCATATAGATGGATCTTGTTTTTTTTATCCTTTCTGCTACTCTCTGTGTCTTTACTGGTGCATTTAAGCCATTTACATTGAGTTCGATTATCGATAGGTATGAGTTTACTGTCGTTTTTTGTGTGTGATGTTGACAGTTTCTTTGTTCCCTTTTAACAAAAAAGAATTTTTTTAAAAATTTCTTTCATTATTGTTGATTTTGTTATTGAGTCTTTATGGTTTTCTTCTTTTTTATTTTGATGAGTAGGTTTGTTAGCTTTCTTTGTGGTTACCTTGAAATTTACCTTTATTTTCCTAAGTTTAAACTGGTCTTTTATTTCTTAATAGTGCCTTGACTTCCTCTGCATACTGAAGTTGTATAACTACACCATTATTCTCTCTTTTTTGCTTTGACATTGTCATCTGTCTTAGGCTGGGTCCTCTAGAGAAGCAAAACCAGTAAGGTGTATAAATATGTATATATAGAGAGATTTATATCAAGGAGATAGCTCACACAGTTGCAGAGGTTGGGATGTCACAAGTCCATGGATCAGAATAGAGGCTTCTCCTGATTCATGTAGCTACAGGGACTGGTGAGCTCAAGACTGGCAGGTCAGAGAGTAGGGCTTATGCTCACAGGCTGTGAAGATCGACTAATCCCAACATCAGCAGGCAAGACTGAAGGGCTTCTCCTGATTCACATAGCTGCAGGGGCTGGCAAACTCAAGATCAGCTGGTCAGAGAGCAGGGCTCTTGCTTAGTCTGTAAAGATCAATGAATCCCAAGATTGGCAGGTAAGCTGCTAGCTCAAGTCCCAAGAACTGGAGGTCAGATGAGCAGGAGCCAGTTGCAGGATCCAGAATGAGCAAAAGCCCACAGGCCTTGCCAGAATATTCACTTATATTCAATGCAGGCCACACACTCATGGAAACTCTCTTTCAACTGATCAGCTACTCACAGCAGATCCCACCATGGAGGTGATCACATAATATCAAATCTCATCATGGAAGTGATCATAACATCATAGACTATCAAACTACTGAGAATCATGGCCCAGCCAAGTTGGCATACAACCTTAACCATCATGTCATCATATACACACTGACATCTCTTGTTTCCAATTTTCAGTCTTTTAGCTTTGTTTTGTTTTTAGAATTCCCTATCTGAGTTCATATCTGGTTGATCTGTCCCGTGTCCTGATCTTGAATTGTTGTCTGATGTTGTTCATTCTCTAACTGGAGGACTCCTTTTAATATTTCTTGTAATTTTGGTCTGGTTTTTACATATTCTCTTAATGTCTGTTTATCTGGAAATATCCTAATTTTGCCATCATATTTGAGAGACAATTTCATTGGATATATACTTCTTGACTGACAGTTTTTTGTTTTTTCCTTCAAGGCTTTGTATACGTCATCCCATTTAATTCTTGCCTGCATGGTTTCTGCTGAGTAATCAGAACTTAGTCTTATTGGTTCTCCTTTGTAGGTGACTTTTCATTTTTCCCTAGATGCTCTCAGGATCCTTTCTTCATCTTTGGTTTTGGCAAGTCTGATTATGGTATGTCTTGGTGACTTTCTTTTGAGGTCTATCCTGTATGGCATTCATTGAGCTTCTTAGGTGGATATCTTCTTGTCTTTCATGATATTAGGGAAGTTTTCCTCGAGCAAATCTTCAACAATTCTCTCTATGTTTTCCATTATCCCCCCTGTTCTGGAATTCTGATCACACGTAAGTTTTTCATCTTGATAGTGCCCCACATAATTCTTAGGCTTTCTTCATTTTTCTTCATTCTTTTTTCTGATTTTTCCTCAAACAAATTGGTGTCAATGGATTTGTTTTCAATTTCACTAATTCTGTCTTCTGTTTTCTCAGTTCTGCTCCTATCTCCTTCTATTGAGTTGCCTAATTCTGAAATTTTATTGTTAATTTTTGGATTTCTGGTTGCTGTTTTTGTATGATTTCTAGTAGCCTTTTTATCCTGTCATTTTATTTTTGTATTGTTTTCCTGAATTCTTCTATTGCTTTGTCCATATTTTCCTTGGTTTTGTCTGTGTTTTCCCTGATTGCTCTCTTGGTCTCTTGGAGAGCTCTGTATATTAGTCTTTTGAATTGTTTATCTGGTAATTTCATTGTCTTATCTTCCTCCAGAATGTTTTCTGGTTCTTTATTTTGGTTGCTTGCTGTAGCCATCTTGTCCTGCTTCTTTATGTGATTTGATATTCTCTGTTATCTCTGAGGCATCAAGAAGTTGTCATATTTATTTATTGTATGTTTGTTTACTGCTTCCTGAACTTTTGTTTCTTTTTGTTTGTTTGTTTTGATATTTTTTATATAGCCGAGTAGGCTTGGCATGTGTGCGACTCTGGTCACTAATCTGGCCATGATGACGCTCTCACTCCATCTCCAGGTGAGCAGAGGAGTGACTAGGTGTGTGAGCATGGTCCCTGTTTATTGTTCTTGCAGGGCTCCTGAGGAGGTGGGTGGCATTTTTGTTGAGGTGATGTATCTGTCCTACTGGTCACCTGGCCTTGGAAACAGGGGGTGTTCTCCCTGGTTGTTGGGTTGGGTGTTGTGTAAGTGCTCTGCCACTTTCTGGATGGTTGGGGGAAGGTGCCTGGGTCATTAGTCACCAGGTGGGTGGTGCAGAGACTCTCATCGACAGTGCCGGGTGGGCAGGGCTTGCATGAGGGTGCTCAAAGCAGGCATAAGCCTCCAGTTGGAGTGGAGGGCAATGCAGAGGGCAAGGCAGGGGGCTATCAGCCTCCATGGGTGCCCTGTTGGAAGAGCATATCATGGGTGAGGTTGTGCAGCCTGTCTTTGGGAACCCAGTACTGTTGGCTTGAGGGATTGTGGGGCTACACTGGTCCTCAGGGCCCCATTGTAGGCATCTGGATGAAGTGGGCAGTACTCTCAGCCCTCAGGCCCCCTTCATGGGTGGTTGAGCTCCCATCTTAGGGGGCAGGGTGGTGGTAAATGCCACAGATCTGCAGCTCCCACTGAGCTGCCGCAGGTGAAGTGGGCTTCAGCCAGGAATGCTGCCCACCTAGTCTCAATATGGCCATGCTGTGCCAGCTCAGCCAGCAAGGCACTGGCACAGATGATTGAAGGGGGTAGAGGGTGCTGCAAGTCTGTGGACTCCCTGCACCAGTGGCTGGGCAAAGGGGTGGGTGCTTTGGGCTGGGCCAAGAGCTACCAGCTTAGAGAGTGGGGCAGAGTCAAATGCCACAGGTTTGCAGTTCCCACTTAGCTGCTGCAGGTGAAGGGGGCTTCAGCTGGGAATGATGCCTGCCTTGACCCAATTTGGCTGTGCTGTGCCAGCTTGGCCAGTAAGGCACTGGTGTGGGTGATCGGAGTGGGTGGAGGGCACTGCAAATCCATGGACCTCCAGTGCTGGTGGCTGGGCTAAGGGGTGGGCGCCTCCAGTCCGGGGCTGTGAGTTCCCAGCTTAGGGGCTGTGGCAGTATTGAATGTTACCAGACTGGTGTTGGAGCAGGGAGGGGGTTGGTGAGGGGGAGGAGTGCTGCTCATCCCGTGAAGCTCTGGTGTGGGGGCTGGCATGCACATGGTGGGTTGGGCTCATGCACTTAACTTTCACAGGGTTGGAATCACTCCTGGCTGACTCTGGGGGTGCGTGCGGAGTTGCTCCTCCTTAGCTGCACCAGGTAGGGTGAGTTTCAGCTGGGGATGCTGCTGCTTGTTTCAATGTGTCCGTGTTGTGCAGGTTTGACTAGCAGGATGCCAGCTATCCATAATTCTCCGTTTCTGCTATTTTTGAATTGTCTCTCCTTCCAAATGTCACTCAGCCCAGTACTTTATCCTTGTCTTTGATGCTTAGGGTTCCTAGATTTTCATATATATCCAATTCACTTGGTTTTTTGGGTCTTTGTTGTAAGAGGGATGACACGAAGCATCTGACTACTCCTCCATCTTGGCCTACCTCTCTCTCACCTGGGAATCTTTAAGAATCACCTGGAGATCTTGTTAAAATGTAGATTCTGATTCAGTATATCTGGGGTGAAAATGCAGATTCTCAGCAGGGTGTCGAACTGGAATGAAGCCCTGTTTTAAGGCATAGGGACAAAAGCACTTGGGAACAATTTAGAATGAAGAGCTGCTTGCTCATAGCACCTTGCCTGGTACTATGCTGGAGACAGCGAAGGTAGAAGGCTCTTTGTACATTCCTCCCACTTTCCTTAGTTTCTCCTAGGCCCTCTGGCCTCTCTCACAGCCCCAGCCTCATACAGCCCATTCTTAACATCCAAGTTATGATTCCTTTCCTTGCTCTAGCCTTGGACCTGTCTCAGGACATGGACTTCTCTCCCTCTCTGCAGTGCTTCCGTCACATTCCAAAGCAACCTTCCTGTAGTCCTACACTTATGCACCCCGTTCCCAGAGAGATGTTCCATATCCAGCCCAAAGACCACCCAAAAAACAGGGAAACTTTGCTCCAGTTTAATGGAAATTGAATAGCTTTGGCCTCACAGAGACTAGGATTTTAATTCTGACTCCATCTCTTTCTTGCTGTCTGACCTAGGGCAAATGGTCTAACCTCTCTGGGCTTTCCTCTCTGCAACTTAAGTTTAATGTAGACCTTCAAGGACTGTTGCAGTGAGGATGACAGGAAAGTCCTGGGTGTGAAATGCTTTGCACAGTGCCTCACCCATAGAAGGCTCTCAGTACATGAGTATTCCCCTCCTCCTTCCCCTCTGCAGCTTCCAAGAGCCAGGTGAAGGCAGATAAGGATGATAATCCATGGCATCCTGATTATCAACTAAATTCTAAGAATCGCATAGGTTAATACTAAGAGGGTGGGGCCTCAGCTGCCAGAGAGTGGGGCCCCGGGCAGCCACAAGCTGAACTCCCTTCCCCTTTCTTTCAGCCTGGGAGAAAGAAATAGGACTAAGGGCAACTACAGAAATGGCCCGGCCAAGGTTTGGGCCGAACACATCCAAAACAAATACAGCTTACAGTTTTGTTTGTATTTTCACTGAGCTTTGAATCAAACCATAACGCTCAAGAATTGGTTCAAACCCAAACCAAACCATTTTGGATAGGTACCTCTAAGATCATGATCTCACTCATATACTGAACTCTAGAGTTTGTGAAGCCTTTTCATTTTTATCTCACTGGACTTCACAGACACTCTGCAATGTTAGGCAGGTTGCATTAAGGTACCATTATCCCATTTCATGGATGAAGACACTGAGGCTCACAGTGGTCAAGAGACTTGCTCAAAATCACAGGAGTCCATGGTAAAGCCAGTCCTCACACCTGTCAAACCTGGGTCTGTAATGCCAAGACTCTTCCTTTCCCCACCCACTGCTGTTTCTGTGATTCTTAAACCACTGAATCAGAATGAAACCAGAATGTCAAACTGCTATCTGAACCCCACCAGAGCAGATAGATGTGTAGGTTGGCTCCAGGCCATAGAGGAACTCATAATGCCTTCCTCTCCCTTCCCTGCTAGCTTCTCTCCCTCCAAACCCAGCCCAGCAGGAAGGCTCACTTGCCCAGTAAGGGAGGCAGTTTGAAAACTCTCATCCAATTACCATTTTAATTAACATCAGACTGATGTAATGACAGACCAGCTCCAGAAATCTGGCCCGAGTTGCACTGATATTCATTTGGGAGCTCACAATTGGAGAAGCTCTTTTCTTACCACCTCAAAGTCTTTCTAATCATTTGAGGACAAACGACAACTATCATATAATCCAAACTTGAAACAATAGGGTGGGAAATTGCTATTCTAATGATGATTCTGAGGAGGATTGCCAGAAGACCACACAGCTAGCCAGGCCCCAGCTGGCTACCCTGGAGAAGCAGCCTGGGTTGTTCATGTTCATTGTGGCCTGTAGCTTCAACCTGACTGTGACCATTCACGCATCATTCATTCATTCATTCACTCATTTTTTCACACAGTTTCGCCTATTCTAGTTGTCATTTGTCCCTTTTTCTTATGCATTCGTTGACTTATCCCACATTCATTTATTCACTTTCCTGTTCTTTCATTTACTCACTCACACATTCATTCATCCAACAAATTTTATACGAGCACCTTCTATGTGTCAGACACTGTTCCGATAAGTATCTGCTGGCATGGACATCCTAAACATCACTGGCTAGATATAAAGGAAACTCTTGCCCTTGCAGAGTTTACAAAACCATTATCAGCCAAAGAATGGCTGTAAAAGGAAGAGCCCTATGCTAGGCACCTTTACATATTCCACAAAGGTGGTACAGTAACGAGACAAGGGTCCAAGATTAGCAAAGGGGTGGAGTCAATAGGAAGAAGAATGTGCACTAAAGTCACATGACAAAAAATAAGCACTGAGACCACAGCCTGATGGATGGGGACATGCTAGGAGGCTGGAGATGAGTTGGAGGCATGGGGAGGAGTGGCACCTGCCTAGGCATCTAGAGTCCCAGTGAGTTTGTTCCTCAGAGACAGTAGTTCTCGAACCCTGACCTGCAGAAGAATGTGTAGCTGAACTAACCCAGATTGTTGCTTTTTTCCTTGGCTCAGGAAAATAAGAAGCTAAAGGATAAGGTTCTTGCAATGAATATTTCCTTCTCTCCCATATTTTTCCAAGGCTTTAATGTCTGTTGGAATCCCTGGGTGGTACAAACAGTTAATGTGCTCAGCTGCTAACTGAAAGGTTGGAGGTTCAAGTCTACCTGGAGGCACTTCAGAAGAAAGGCCTGGTGATCTACTTCTAAAACATCAGCCTTTGAAAACACTGTAGTGTGCAGTTCTACTCTGACACACATGGGGTTGCCATGAGTCGAAGGAATTCAAAAACTAGCCAACAGCTAACTTTAGTGTCTCTTACTCATTTAGACCAGGATCTAGTATGAAAGACTATCCAAATTAGCATGAGTGTACATATTCATTATTTTCAGTTGGATGCTCCAGAGCTCTGTGGTTTCTGGTGCTGTGGCCCCGCGTCGCTTTTGCCCATCATTGCTATAAAGGACAGCCTAGCAAAGGAGAAGGGGAGCCAGCCTGCTAGGAGGAGCCTAGAGTGACCAGGCTTAGAAGTTTCAGTATTTAGATCCTTCATCACTACCTGTATCAGGTGGGGTACAACTCATGCAATCTGCCTTCTGACAGAACTTCCACATCATCATTTTTTAAGCCGAGGCCTAGGCTGACTATTTGCCGATCTTTGTACATCATCCGTGGTTGTGAACTCTAATCCAAGCCATTGTAACTAAACTGAGCAGAAAGGGCTCTGTTCAGTTAGGGTGAACTGGCCTGAGCTGGTTTGGACTGGTGCAGGCTGGGCTGAACTAGATGAACGGGGCAGGTATGGACAAGTGAAAAGTGGGCTGAGCTGAACCTAGCCAAACAGTGCTAGAATAGAGCAAGCTTGGCCAGGAGGTCACCCACACTGGGCTAGGATCCTGGAGAATCAGCTGTTGCTAAACCCGACTCAAATCCATCCCTACGGCTCCTCACTGAGGCTGCGGGCTGCCCATGCCCATTTCCCCAGGCATAAGCCAAATGGTCCAGCTCCCTCTGCTGCCTCCTCTCCAAGATTCAACCTTTATCTAGAGCTTCAGAGAATAATGCTTCCTGCTGCAAACTTCCATCTCTAGTCATGATGCCATTTGATCTGGGTGAATTAATTGGTGGGGGGGGGGGGATGAGGAAATAGGAGGATGGGGGTGCAATGACCATGGCTGAGGGAAGACTAACGCTGACTTGGAGCATCTCTGCCATCCTCCCCCAGTTCTGCCAAGTTTCTGAAGTTAGTGTTAGGGTTATTGTTAGGGTTAGGTTTGTGGTTTTCTTATTTGTTGTGGTTAGTTGCCATCAGCTCTGACTCATGACAACTTTATGTATAACAGAATCAAACATTGTCTGGTCCTGCGCCATCACCAATCTTTGGTATATTTGAGTCCATTGTTGGGGCTATGATGTCCTTTTCTAGCGACTGGCCTTTCCTGATGCTCTCCAAAGTAAGTGAGTCAAAGTCTTGCCATCCTTGCTTCCAAGGAGCATTCTGGTTTTATTTCTTCTAAGACAAATCTGTTTGTTCTTTTGGCAGCCCACGATATAGTCAATATTCTTCATCAACACCAGTTTGAATGTATCAATTCTTCTTCTGTCTTCCTTTTTCACTATCCAACTTTAGCATGCGTATGAGGTGATTGAAAAAACACAGCTTGGTTCTTACACAGGTGTTAAGTCTAATCCCTAGTCCCTGCCAAAGATGGGAGGAAAAGGATCCACACAGGGTACCTTGTCTCCTTCAGAGTCACTCCAGTTGCTCTGCCGATGCCTCACAGCAGATTCCCCTCACTTTGTTTCAGCCGACACCCAAATTATTGAGGTTGATGGCATCTGGAAATCCAGGACCCAAACATTCCACACACACCCTCCTCTGTGGGCTCCTGAGTATTGCCTGGGCATTTTCCCTGCCCTGTCTCATCTCCCACTCTATTCCCTTCCTTCTCATCTCGCATAGCTTTTCTACTCTGCTGCCTCTCCCCCACCCCAATCCCGCTGCAACATCAGGGTGTTCTGGTTCTGGGCTTCTCCCTTCTTAACCAATTTCAACTCAGGGATGGAAGATAAAGTTACTCTGGTAGAGAGAGGAGAAAGAAAGGAGGAGGATTACTGTTGGTGTGTGGTGTCAAACATCTGATAAGCACTAATAGCTTTTAATTGAGTTGTATACTCTATCATCATCTTGCATGTGGCTTGTACTTAAAAGTTAATGTTGATTGCATGTTTTAAAAATGAGTAAACAGAGGCTTACATAGCTAAGAAGTGCCAGAGCCATTGTCTAACCCCGATTTAGCTTCTCTTCCTTGCACTGTGCTCAGGTATCCTGCCCTCCCCATCCCAGCCCTCCCTCCACCACAACCCAGCAGAGAAGCGATGGCGCCAAGTCTGTCTATTTCCCGCCATTCTCGCCACTGCCTCACATTGTCATGACATTTGTCAGGGAATGAAAATCCATCCAAACAGACAGGAAAAGCACAAATGAAATGGTTATTGAATTTAACTATTTTCCCTCTTTTTTTTTTTTAATAAAAAATAATTCCATCAAGGTGATTTATGTGCATGGGTCCAGCCAGCCTCCTGCATGTTAAACTCTGCCCAGGATCTGAGCAAGAAAGGAAACTTACGGGAAACCATTCCCTGAGGCTGCGTGGGGCCCGTGTCACTGTCCTCATGAGGAGTAGGGAAGTTGCAGGTCTTGAAGTGGTGAGGTCCTAGTTTGGCGCCAACTGCCTTCCCACCTTGAACAGAAAGGATTAAGGAGTGATATTGTCATGCTATGCTGATGTCCAGATGCCATTAAGGGACCTTCTGATGTGTGAGTTGATGTTAGCACCCTCCTTTGCCTGGCCTGGCATTTGATCCAATACCAAAGTTGATCTGACTATATACCATAGGGTTGCTGTCAGGCCAAGCCAATCCCAGCTTGGCTTCCAGAATTCCTGGGGCCTGCTTGACTTGTAGGTCCTGATGTTTATGTGTTAAATCCATTTAGAGTAAATCATTTATCCCATCTAATTTTCTCCCTCTGCAAAGGCCTGCAGTTCAAATTATTTCTCTAATTGGATTGTTTCATTACTAACTTTATTGGATTAATTTTTGATTAATGTGCCTGGGACCCCATAGAATTTTTCTCCACCCCACCCCCATCACTTGAAGAAATTATAAAGTTATTGAGGATTTTAGGAGCATTAGCCCTATACTTGCCCAGAGTGATGCATCATGGGAGTATCAGCAGGCTGGCTCTGGGAATGGGAAGAAAATATAACTCTTGAAGGGAAGCTTAAATGATCAGTGGCCATTAGCCAAATGAACTAAGGATATTTTACTGTTCATAGTAGAAATTGTTGCCATTATTTGAGTGCCTGTTGGCTCCACCACAGCTTTCAGAGCTTTAGGGTAAAACAATGGTTCTAAAACAGTCTCTCTGGAATCAGTGTCTGGATTCAAATCCCAGCTCAGCCACGTGCATACTAAATAACCTTGAGCACGCTACTGACTTTCTCTAAGCCCATTTTCTCATGGAGTTTTCAGTCCAGTGCCCAGCATGCAACAATTTCTCAATAAATGTTAGCTACTGATATCATTGGAGCCTCTGGGTGGTGCAAATAACTAACGTGCTTGAAAGGTTGGCAGAGGAAGTTCACCCAGAGGCACGTTAGAAGAAAGGCCTGGCAGTCTTCTTCTGAAAACATCAGCCATTAAAAACTCCATGGAGCACAGGTTTATTCTGACACATGAGGTTGCCACAAGTCAGATTCAACTTGATGGCAGCTGTTTTTTGGTTTGTTTTTGCTTTAAATTATTATTATTATCTCTTTTTCTCCTGCCTACTAAGGTAGATATTGTCCACATTACACAAGTGAAAAAACCAAGGCCCAGAGAAATTAACTAACTGTATTATGGCCAGGAAATGGCAGAACTTGGAACCCAGCTTGCTCAGCTTTGAACTCAGGTCTGTCTAACTCAAAAATATCAGTGTTCTTTCTATGACATTTCATTTTCTCTGCCCCCTTTCTGTTTGAGAGTATCTAAGGGCCAAAATCAGAAAGAGTGTGTGTCAGGGTTGTATCCTTTCACCAAATTGGTTCAATCTGTATGCAGAGCAAATAATCCGAGAAGCTGGACTATATGAAGAAGAACGCAGAAAGCTCATTAACAACTTGTAATGTGCAGATGACACAACCTTGCTTGCTGAAAGCAAAGAGGACTTGAAACACTTACTAATGAAGATCAAAGACTACAGCCTTCAGTATGAATTTCACCTCAACATAAAGAAAACAAAGGTCCTCACAACTCGACCGATAAGCAACATCATGATAAATGGAGAAAATATTGACGTCATCAACGATTTCGTTTTACCTGGATCCACAATTAACGCCTACGGAAGCAGCACTCAGGAAATCAAATGATGTATTGCATTGGGCAAACATGCTGCAAAAGACCTCTTTAAAGTGTTAAAAAGCAAAACTGTCACCTTGAGGACTATGGTGTGCCTGACCCAAGCCATAGTATTTTCAATTGCCTCATATGCATGTGAAACCTGGACAATGAATAAGGGAGACCAATGAAGAACTGATGCCTTTGAATTATGGTGTTGGCAAAGAATATTGAATATATCATGGACTGCCAAAAGAACAAATTTGTCTTGGAAGAAGTACAGGCAGAATGCTCCTTAGAAGCAAAGATGGTGAGACTTCGTTTCACATACTTTAGACATGTTACAAGAAGGGACCAGCCCTGGAGAAGGACATCATCTTGGTAAAGCAGAGGGTCAGCGAAAAAGGGGAAGATCCTCAAGGAGGTGGATTGACACAGTGGCTGCAAATGGGCTCAAACATAGCAACGATTGTGAGGATGGTGCAGGACCGGGCAGTGTTTCCTTCGTTGTACACAGGGTTGCTATAAGTCAGAATAGGCTCATTGACACCCAGCAACAACAAAGGGCCAGAACATTAGTTTATTATCGCTGTGAACATTTTCAACATCTCATGCAAATACAGCTTCATGAGCAGCCCTTTGATATTCCAGAATTCTCTAGGTCCTCATTATATTTGTAAACTTTTTAGGGGTAGATCATCATTACACAATGTCATGAATTGTGCCCCCCTCAAAATGTGTGTCAACTTGGGTAGGCTATGATTCCCAGTATTGTTTGATCGTCCATCATTTTGTCATCTGATGTGATTTTCCTCTGTGTTGTAAATCCTACCTCTGTGATGTTAATGAGGCAGGATTAGAGGCAGTTAAATTAATGAGGCAAGAGTCAATCTACAAGATTATGTTGTGTCTTAAGTCAATCTCTTTTGAGATATAAAAGACAGAAGCCAGCAGGGAGACGGGGGAACCTCATACCACCAACAAAGCAGAGCCAGGAGCAGGGGTCCTTTGGACCCAGGGTCCCTGCGCTGAGAAGCTCCTCTACTGGGGAAAACTAATAACAAGGACCTTCCCCCAGAGACAACAGAGAGAGACTGCCTTCCCCGGAGCTAGCACTCTGAATCTGGACTTCTAGCCTCCTAGACTGTGAGAGAATAAATTTTTCTTTATTAAAGCCATCCACTCGTAGTATTTCTGTTATAGCAGCACTAGATAACCAGGACACACAGCTTTATAGATTCCAAAGTCCTAGCAGCGCTCTTCACATAGCAGGATTCAGAAAATAATTTAGCAAGCACTGTGTGCCAGCCACTGTTCTAAGTGCTTTACTAATAACAACTCTCTGAGGAAGCTACTGTTATTATCCCCTTTTTTGGAGATGAGGAAAAGGAAGCACAGAAAGGTTAAGAACTTGCCCGAGGACACACAGTTGATAAGAGATAGAGCTAGGATTCAAACTCTGCACTGTGCTAGGTTCTGTGCTTGAAAGACAAAATACAGAGCAGCCAGAACTGCCCCTGAGGAAACTTCAATCCTGTACAGATAAGACTTGGCCTGGACACCTTTATTATAGTTTATGCCCCACCCACATAGCAAAAGGTATGTTAACAGGCTACCTTTAAAGAGCTAAAAGGATGCTTCAGACACAGCACCCCACTGCCTCCGTCTCACTAGTTTGGGTGGATGCACAAGCTAGTCCTACTTTCTGGAGTGCCCTTCCACCTGGAAAATTCCCAACTGCCTATTAAGTTTCACCTACTCTAGAAAGTTGCCCCCCCCCCCCCGCACCCAATTCCTCTCTCTTCCCCTACTGCAGGCAATGTTGAATGCCCCTGTCTCCTCTACTCCCCCAGCATCCAGAGCAGGCCCCCTCACAGAATTCTATCTGCAATATGTCCACCTCTTTCACTTGACTGTGAGCAGTTGTTGTTAGTTGCCATTGAGTTAGCTCCAACTCATGGCCACCCTGCGTATGCAGAGTAGAACTGCTCCATAGGATTTTCATGGCTGTGACCTTTTGGAAGCAGATCACCAGGACTTTCTTCCAAGGCACCTCTGGGTAGGTTTGAACCACCAACCTTTCAATTAGTAGTTCAGCGCTATGTGAGGTCAAAGACCATACCTTATTCATCCTTCCAACCCCAGTGCCTAGCATGGTCCTTGGCCCATAGGATGTGCTTAAGAAACACTGTACAATTGAATGAATGAGGGAAGCAGAGAGAGGCCTCAAACTGACCAGAGAGCAGGGAAGTAGTTGTATCAAAGACTAGATCATATACATCACTCTGCTCTGGCTTTAGCCTGCAGTCTCCTGGCAGTGAAGACATAAAGAGAAGCCCCAATGGGCTCAGTAGCTCCCACTGTCTGATCAAATAAGTCATTCAGGTTATTCAGGATACAAACTTTTTTCCCTTTGGCACTAAATTCTACGGGGAAGCTGCTACATTAGGTCTCAGGGTAAGGATATTGAGTGATAGAACGGGCCATAAATAATGGCCAGAAAGCCCTATATAGTCTTCATGTGGCCGTTTAATTCTTCGAGCTTTGATAAAACTGAAAGGATATTGTTGTCACAGCTACAAAAGCATTTCTATGGGTATCTAGGCTAATGAAGTTTACTGTCTGGGATATAACAGGATTTCCACAGCCCAGAGGGGCATGAGGCTAACGTGATGCATATGCTGTCCCTCTTAAATGTCACTCAACTCAACACGCATTTGACAGGAGCTGATGATGAGCTGTCAGTTCAAAACTGAGCCCTTAGACAAGAGTCTGGAGTGTACTGATTGGAAATGGAGCCATCTGCTTCAGATATTGCCCCTGCTTCCCTGAGGTAGATAGACTTTGAGAGGCTAAACACAAACTGGTCTGGAGATTACTCAGATTAATGTGAGGCCCAGGGTTTACCTCTGCTCTTGTCCTGAAAATGTGTCCAAGCCCTTGCTCTTAGTCTTTTCTTCCCTCCTTCCTACTTCCTGTGTGTTAACATTCCTTTTGCAATGACCTGGGACATAAACGGTGTCTAAGCCAAGTCTCCCTTCCTTGCTTGCTTTCCCTTCCTTTCTTTCTTCCTTCCCTCCCTCCCTCTCTCCTTTTCTGTCTTTTGGCAGCTTTAATGAGGTAAAATTTACATACTTTAGAATTCACTTGTTTTAAGTGTGCAATTCAATAAATTTTAGTAAATTTACAGAGTTGGGCGACCATCACCATAATCTAATTTTTTTAAGTTTCCATCAACCTAAAAATAAAAACCTCATGATCATTTGTTTGCAGTGACTCCCCATTCCCATCCCTGCCCCCAGGCAACCACTAAATACCCTTAGTCTTTTATTCTCTCTTAAACCCTTCCTTACCCAAACTTGCAAACTCAAGACTGCTGAGGTCTTTTAAGCAATAGCCTACTCTGATTTTTACGGAAGTCAGTGTAAAAGGGTGAAATTTGTTTTCACTTAGCAGACAGTTTGACAAAATTGTAGCTTTACACTAATCTAGAAATGCCAGTAGCCAATAATAGTAAGTCCACCAGTGTCTTAGTTTCTTAGTGCCGCTATAACAGAAATACCACAAGTAGGTGGCTTTAGTGAACAGAAATTTAAATTTTCTCACAGTTTTGGAGGTTAGAAGTCTGAGTTCAGGGCACTGGTCCTAGGAGAATGCTCTCTGTCTGCCCTTTCTGGTGGAAAATCCTTGTCTCAGCTTCTCTAGCCCCTGCGTTCCTCGGTTCCTTGGAGATTTCCGTGTGGCATCAAACTTTTCCCCTGTTTGTGCTCGCTTAACTCTGTCTCTAAGCTGCTCCTTATATCACTCAGCAGTGAATAGGTTTAGGACACATCTACATTGATGTTTCTGTTGTTGCTAGGTGCCATTGAGTCGACTCCATGTGACAGAGTAGAACTGCCCCACAGGGTTTTCTAGGCTGTAATCTTTACAGAAGCTAATCAATCACCAGATCTTTCTCCCAGTAGAGCCACTGGGTGGGTTCGAACTGCCAACCTTTGGATTACCAGCCCAGTGCTAATGGTTGTGCCACCAGGGCTCCTTCCTACACTGATAGGACATCATTAACACAACAAAGAAAACCCTGTTTCCAAGTAGGATTACATACACATGTTAGGGGTTAGGATTCCAACACATATTTTGTTGTTGTTGTTGTTAGGTGCCGTCCAGTCAGTTCTCACTCATAGCAACCCTATGTACAACAGAAAGAAACACTGCCTGGTCCTGTGCCATCCTCACAATCATTGTTATGCTTGAGCCCATTGTTGCAACTACTGTGTCACTCCATCTCATTGAGGGTCTTCCTCTTTTTCATTGATCCTCTACTTTACCAAGCATGATGTCCTTCTCCAGGAACTGATTCCTCCTGATAACACGTCCAAAGTATGTGAGACGTAGTCTCGCCATCCTTTCTTCTAAGGAGCATTCTGGCTGTACTTCTTCCAAGACAGATTTGTTCGTTCTTTTGGCAGTCCATGGTATAGTCAATATTCTTTGCCAACTCCTTAATTCAAAGGCATCCATTCTTTTTCGGTCTTCCTTATTCATTGTCCAGCTTTTGCATGCATATGAGGCAATTGAAAACAGCATGGCTTGGGTCAGGTGCACCTTAGTCTTCAAGGTGACACAATTCAATCCTTAACAAGGAGTCTCTCCATAAGTTATGGGTATTCACTGACCGAGGAGCAGTCTTTCTGATGGCCCCGCTGCAACCCCATGGAGGGGCTTGGGAAAATCACTTCCTCTCTCTGGGGGTTGACTTTTTCACCTGCAAACTGTTCACTCAGATGGTTCCCAAGTTTTCACTGGCTTTAAGTTTACAAGATTCTTTAAAGGAAGTAAAAAAAAGGCAATACAAATGATCATAAAGGTTGTTTTTCTTCTTCAACACTAACTCTTTGTTGCTCAAAGGTCAGCAAATGCCACACCTGCCTCAGAGCTAATTTTCACCTCTTCAGGTGCTTGTAATCAATTCTACCAAATCAGGCTTTTCACTGAAGAATAAAATACTTTTAAACACATTTTAATTTCTTGTTTGGTTTCAGACTTGTTTTTCTGTGCAAGAGAGATAGGCAGCCTTAACTAACTAAAGCAGCCTGTGGCAGCTAAAAAAGCCAAACCAGTTGCCATCAGGTTGATTCCAACTCCATGTGTGTCAGAGTAGAACTGTGCTCCACAGAGTTTTCAATAGCTGATTTTTCTGAAGTAGATCAGCAGGCCTTTCTGGTGCACCTCTGGATGGACTCAAACCTCCAACCTTTCAGTTAGCAGCTGAGTGTGTTAACTGTTTGCACCACCTGGGGACTCCATGTGACAGCTATGTATAAGTAAATTACCACTGAATGCAAAGACAAGCTCAATCCAACTAGACGACTGATGAGGGAGAGATGTGACCTTCCTAAATGTAAACGAAGAAGTGATTCCTTTTGATTGGGGATAAGAGTCACAGGGAATGGAGATGGGAAGCCATATGCCTTCTTCCTATTCTAAATCTTCATGTTCTATGTAGTGAGCTTATTTACATGATGAGATAAATACCTATATTCTCCTGAGGATATTGAGAATGGTAACTAGAGAACCTTTCATAGGTTCTGCCTAAGTCCACTTATGAGCTCTGGGTGAACTTTGCATGGTCAGTGACCATTGGGGTTGAAGCCACGAACCAAGCTGGACCTCTGACCAAGTTAACCTACAGCAGATAGAGGCAGCATAGCCAGGGAAGAATCTAAAACTTAGTAGAGATGGAAATACAAAGTCAAGGGCAAAAAGCAGATCCAAAGTTACAGTAAGACCATAACGTGGAAGAAAAGATTGAGGCTAGAAGATAAGTCTATGCATGAAGTCCATGAAGCAATGCAGTCCTTCAGATCTAAACCCTCAGCCCCAGTCCACTAATATCTTTCCCAGTGGGTTTAGGGTTTGCAAGAAGCTTGTTATAGAAGGACTCAAACATGGGCCCCAAAAGGAAAGAGTGCAAAGATCCCACAAGAAAATTCTTGGACAATAACTTTTTTGCCTTGTGGAGTAATATGGCCCTGGAGGAATCTGAGTTGAGAAAAGAATCAGTTCTCTTAGAATCTTCTAGTTCAGTCATGTCATTGGAAGATACCTGAAGCTCCCAGAAAGGTTACTATACAGGACAGGGATCTCCTATAACTTAATTTCCTTTTGTTACATTGTAAGCTTCATTTTCTCCTGCCTTACCACCCTTCTATCTCTTTCCTAGGCTTGCCAAGTCCTGTTCATTAAAAATGCTGTGTCCAATTTACCCAGCTTTTAATTAAGCTGTCAAGTTGAAACGGGATTGTCTCTTGGGAAGCAAACAAAGATCTTATGGTCATTTAATTTTTGCTTAGGATTTAAAATCCTACTTCTGGCATGCTTAAAATTATTAATGAGATCCAGGAATTCTTGCCCATTTGTGTCCATTACAAGACATAAATCATTAAGCTCAATTAGGGGCAAGGGAAACTTGTGGAGTTAGAGCCGGAGGTTGTGTTCAATCACATCTATCTCACACTGCCAAGTGATGAATGCATGACCATCAGATTTAGGGTGTGCCTTAGAAGAAGAACAGAAGGGAAGAAGGGTATGGAGGCAAAGGAAGGAACACAAGAAGAGAACATTAAAAAGGACAAGGGTCAAGGAATGGGGTTCAGATAGATCGGGGAGCGAAGAGAAGGAGAAAGGAATTAGGGTGGTGGATTATGGGTGGTAAGAGACATATTACTAGTGCTCACCAATAGTTTTGGTTCTCCTCTTCTTCCAAACATGAGCAATGATACCCCTTGCATGGCCATATGACTTCCTTTGACCAATTAAATAAGAGTAGAAGTGACATGTGTCTCTTCTAGGTGGAAGCACTTAAAAGCTGGCATGCCATCCCCCTTTCTTTCTTTCCTGCTAGAGTGTTGAGATGGTTGATTCTCTATCATCCTGGGCCCCTGGGTTACTATAATGATCAGAACCCTCCAATGACCTGCTTTGGACATGTAGTATAACAGAGAAGCAAACATTTATTGTTTTAAGCCACTGAAAATTTGGAAGTGTCTGTTACTGCATCATAACTCAACTTATTACAACAGATGCATATACTAAAAAACAAAACAAAAACATTGCTGTGGATTCTGACTCATGGTGACCTCGTGTGTTACTGAGTAGAACTGAACTCTATAGGGTTTTCTTGATTGTAATCTTTACAGAAACAGATTGCCAGGGCCCTCTGGTGAGTAGCCAAAAGCAAACCTTTGTACCACCCAGAAACCTACAGCTGATATAGATGGGGTGAAAGCAGAGAAACTGTTTATAATTGGGGGTGAGGAGGGAGTCAGGGAGGAAGCCAGATAGGAACCAGAGAGCGTTAAGAGTGAGGACATGTAAGAGGCATGTTATGAATTACTTGTCCTTAAGACAATGGTCTGTATAGACTAGGTCTGTGAAATTGAATCAAATGAATGAAAATGAATGTATATTCTTGTCTTAGTTATCTAGTGCTCCTGTAACAGAAATACCACAAGTGGATGGCTTTAACAAACAGAACTTTATTCTCTCACAGTCTAGTAGGCTACGAGTCCAAATTCAGGGTGTCAGCTCCAGGGGAAGGCTTTCTCTCTCTGTCATCTCTGGAGGAAGGTCCTTGTCATCAATCTTCCCCTGGACCAGGAGTTTCTCCACACAGGAACCCCAGGTCCAAAGGATGCGCTCTGCTCCCGGCACTGCTTTCTTGGTGGTATGAGGTCCCCATGTCTCTCTGCTCACTTCTCTGTTTTGTATCTCAAAAGAGAGAAAACGTGATGCAGGCCACACCCCAGAGAAACTCCCTTACATTGGATCAGGGATGCGAAATGAGCAAGGGTGTTACATCCCACCCTAATCCTCCTTAGCACAATCTAATTTGCTTCATCAACCACAGGCAGAGAATTAGGGTTTACAACACATAGGAAAATCACATCAGATGACAAAATGGTGGACAATCACGCAGTGCTGGGAATCATGGCCTAGCCAAATTGACAAATATTTTTGGGAGACACAATTCAATCCATAACGTTTCTTTATAAGGACAAGTCTTGATTGCATGCTACTTGCATGGCCCTAGGACATGCTAGGTCCTTCTCAACTCTCAGCAAAAAGGCTCCAGCTTCTCCCCAAAGAGAGACTGCTGGCTCCAAAATCTCCCCACTGTCAGACATATTTTAGGAGGAGAGTAGAGTTGAAAATGTCACCAACTCTCACAAACCTACTCTACTCAGCATTTGCCCGCTTTGGGCATTCTTGAACAATAGCTTTTTTGCTCTTTGGAATACTTTTGTCCCTTCAAGATCTCTCCTACTGCCTTCTAAGCTCACTTCCTCTTGCTTCGTCTTCCCAAGACCAGAAGACTCGTCAGCCATGTGCTTCCACCCTTAGAACCTGGCAGACCTCCTGGGCATTGCCATTTCTCAGCAGTGATACCTTCAACAAGACAACATAGGTAGAGCATGGTGCAGGGAGCATGGTGCCCATTACAGGGAACCTCGCCATCTGTAAGCTTCTGCCTTCCCTCTGGGAGGTACTCCTCAGGGTCCCTTCCACATATTCTACTCCAGGAAACTCCTGCCAAGATGGCTTTGCAGTTAGAGAAGAAAAGAGAGAGACTGGTGAGAAGACCACATTCAGTGGTTTACAGCCTTGAGGCAGACCAGTCTCTTCCTGGGCAAGAAGCGATTAATATTGTATGGTCCAGAACAGACTTCTGGTCCAGACCTGTGCAAACAGAGCTCTACAATAACTCAGAGTCTGCTTATTTTGTCTCCTTCTTAGACAAATGTCTTGAGAAGTTAACTAGTGAGGCTGAGGTAGATAGGGTCCCAGGCTTATCCACAAAGGACTCGCCCCTCCATTCCTCAAACAGATGAGTTCCCAACTGTTGGGTGGGGCAGAGTGATGAGCACACTGAACCCAGGTCACAGTTTGACACTGCCCACTGCTATTATGGGCACACACACATAAACCCACACACGGCTCAGGAAAGCCTACTCACGGGATTTCTCCCCATGGCTTTCTCTTCATCAGGAATACTAGAAAGCTGGGGTGAGGGCATATATCATGGGATGTGGGAGGAAGGGGCATTCACAAAGACCATGACCACACTGAAAGCAGAAGATGCTTCTCAGTCACTGTTGGGGCCCCAGCACTGCGCCTGCACATGGTGGCCAGCGTGAATGGGGGAACAAGTCAGTGTGGGATCTAGATGGGGAAAGGAGATATGTTTTGCCTAGCACTACCCAAGGGTGAAGAATTGTTGGTTTGGGTCAGGAGACAGCAGAGGAGATGGAGGCGGAGTGGGAAGAGGAACGTAATCTTTTAGGGGTGCAGAGGACAAGCCCTCCACCACAGCTAGTGCTCCATACCCCCCTCCCCTTACCCCAGTGTACCTCTGGCTGACTGCAAGTGAAGGGACATCGGTTGGGTGATTTCCTGAGGGCTGAGCAAACAGAGTTGTCAAAGATCCTTTTTCTGAAGACAAAAGATTCCCAGGAGTGCCACCTTAGACAAAGCAGGGTTTATTATACAGAGCCCAAGGCCAGGAAATAGAGGAGGGCTTCACAAAGGACAGGGCCCGGACCAAGGGCCCTCAAAGCAATCAGGAACCATTGCAGCTACTACTCTATCTTGCTTTCCCTGGGCCCACCTGCTGCCTCATCTCTGCCCATTTCTCTCTTTTACTCTCATCTTTTCCTCCAGCCTGACTTTTCTGCTCCTCTGGGTACACAGTGGAAAATGGCCACCACAAAATGGCACCAGCACTATCTGAACCATATCATCTGCAAGTCAGGTATCTTCAGTGAAGTGTCAGAGTCTCTAATTCCCAATTCCAAATCCCCAGGAGAGCAGAATGGAGAGTCCTTAGCTGGGAGGAGGAGATCAATAAATGGTAGCTAGTTATGGGCAGTAAGACTTCAGACGTAGTCCTGGTTCTGCCTTTTATGGCTGGGCAATCTTCAACAAGTCACTCAACACTCTGAGCCCTAGTGATCCTAAAAAATGTTTTAATAATGTTGGTCACTGCCTACTTCTCAAGGATGCTCTGAGGATCAAAGTCAAAAGGATGTGAAAATGTTCTGTAAACTCTGAACTTCAATCAGTGTGAAGGAGTTCTATTCCCTTTTCATCATTATTATCATCATCATCATCACCACCATGACTACCACCACCAAGGGGCTCGATGCCATCTTCTTCCCAATAGGTTTCCAGAAGTCATGAATCTGAAACTTTGCTTGTAAGTTCCTTTCACCTAGGGTGACTTCCAAAGCTTGTATTGTATTATCCTGGGCTGACTCTTATTCATTCATTCATTCACTCAACAAGTATTTATTGAGTATCTACTATATTCCAGGCTCTGTTCTAGATGCGGGGGCTATATCAGTGAATAAAATAGATTCCTAACCTTGTGGATCTTATATTCTAGTGGGGGTGGGCAGATAAATAATTAATAATAAGCATGATATATAAGAAATTATATGATATGTTAGAAGATGATCGAGCCAAGGAAAAACAAAAATGTAGAGCAAGGTCAGGAGCACAAGGAGAGGGAGTAGACAGAGGTGTCTCCTTGTGGTTCCTCTAGCCTGCACTGCTCCCATCACTCATGAAAAACTCACTTTAAGGTGTCTTTTTTCGCTGTGCTCTTCACTGAGAAGGTCATTATTTGGCAAATATAAATCACTGTGACTCAAAAAAAAAAAAAAAAGAAGGAAAAGGTACGATTAAAGAGAGATTTAAAAATAAGGTACAGTGAATTATTCACAATAAAACTGGGATCTCAATCAATTGTGAAGAGGAGAATCGAAGTGTTGTAGAGTTGGAAGATGGAAAATGCCTAATGGGGCTCCTCCAGGAGACCCTGAGCTGTGACCAGAGCTTTCCCTCTGCACTTACCTGGTGCTGACTGGATGAGGGAAAGGCGATCTGACCCTTTCACCAGTGCGCAGGGGCCATCCCTTGGCCTCTACCCTATCCAATAACCCTAGGGCCAGCTCTAGTCCAGATCAAAAGTAGGTCCAGTGCATTTTGGAGGAGCCTCCCCTAGCCTCCCCCACCTCACATATCTATGTTGTTCCTCTAATTTTCTTATCCTCCTGCTCCCTCGGTTATCTCTTATATTTAGACTGCCCCGTATTTCCATCCAATCTTTCCTTCAACTAACATTCAATGGGCATCTACTATGTACCAGGTCCCATGCTAGCTATAGTGAATATAGGATGAGTGACACGAGGCCCTGCTGAAGGAGCTCACATCGTAAGACAGACAAATAAATAGACCTTCACCAATGGCCAAGATAAATGTTTTAACAAGGATGGTGCGAAGTGCTAGGAGAACAATTATATTCCAGGGGAATTTGGCAACAGAGATAGTCCCTGACCCTGCTGTCTTAGTTATCTAATGCTGCTATAGCAGAAATACCACAGAGGGGTGGCTCTAACAAGCAGAAATTTATTTTCTCACAGTTTCGGAGGCTGGAAGTCTAAATTCAGGACAGTGGCTCTAGGGGTAGGCTTTCTCTATCTGGGGGAAGTTCCTTGTCTCTTCAGCAACTCTTTCCTGGTTCCTTGGAGATCTCCATGTGGCTTGACATCTATTTTACCCCATCTCTGCTTGCTTGATCTGCTCCTTTTATGTCTTGTGAGAGATTAACTCAAGACACACCGTCCACTAATCCTGCCTCATCAGCATAGCAAAGACAACCATTCCCAAATGGGATTATAACCACAGGCATAGAGGTTAGGATTTACAGCACATATATTTGGAGGACACAATTCGATCCATAACACCAGCCCTCTCCTGTGTTGGGAGCTCTCCCTGAACATCCCTGTGTTTGCCTTCTCTGCCATCCTTTCCACCTGGCATTATAATTGTCCATTGTCTCCACTGGCCTCCCCACGAGGCAGTGAGCAGTCTAGGCAGGGCCCTTGTTCATTAACAGTCCTTGTATCCCTAGTCCATAGCACATACAGTGATGACTCAGGATATGTTCTAAGTCCCTGAGTTCAATGGCATTTGTGCTGGGCCTCGTAAGATGTGTCAGAGTTCAACAGGTAGGGCAGGGAAGAAGGAACTTGCCCATGCTGAGCTATCAGGACTTTCTGTGCCCTCATCCCCACTCCCAGCTATTTGGGATGAGAGCCACAAATCAGCCAAAGGAGTGAGCCACTAAGAGCAGAATTTTAGGCACTGAAGGAGGCAGTGAAGTGGGGGTAGATGAACTTCCCAATGCCTCCCCCAACCACTTAAGTTCCTTCTGATATATTTTCAGCAATGTGTGAAAGATATTAAAGGGGTGGTCTAATGTGTCCCCGTGACGAGAAATACTACCTTAGCCCCAGATGTGTGATCCAGGGCGAGCCCAGTGCTAGACGCAGATATGTCTATGAATTATTTTGGAGCAGCTTCTATAAGTGAGACAAAACAGAGAGTATGAGATTTGAAGTCGCAAAAACCTAGGTTTAAGCCCAGCACCACCACTTCCCAACAATGAGACTTCAGGCAAGTAATTTAAACTCTTTGAACCTGTATCCCACGTCTATAAAATAGAGATAATAATCATAATGCTTACCGTTATGGATTGAATTGTGTCCTCCAAAAATATGTGTTGTAAAGCCTAATTCCTATACCTGTGGTTGTCGTGTCTTTTGGGAATGAGTTTTCTGTGTTGTGTTAATGAGGCTGTATTAGTGTAGGGCGTGTCTTAAGTCCATCCCTTTTGAGATAGTAAAGAGGTATAAAAGATTAAGCATGCAAGCAAGCACAAACGGAGGGGAAGATACCTGCCACGTGATTGCCAAGGAACCTAGAAATACAAGCTGAAAAGAGACAAGGACCTTCCCCCACAGCTGACACCGACAGAGCCCCTAGAGCCAGCACCCTGAATTTAGACTTCTAGCCTCCTAAACTGTGAGAAAATAAATTTCTTTTTCGAAAGCCACCTTTTGTGGTATTTCTGTTATCACAGCATAACTAAGACACTCACTTACTGGGTTTTTGTAAAGACTGAACGAGTCAGCACACATACATATGCCTAGTAAGTAGTACATGCTTAAGAATTGTCTTTGTTAATTCCAATTTCAGAGTGATAGTTATTAAAAAAGGTCCATTTTTTTATTTAGCATAAAACAGAGATGGATCTACTCCTAGATTCTGAATAAGGGCTTAGACTAAGTATTCTGAGCTTCTTCCAACTGCACGAGTCACTGACTTGCTGTGCAGCCTCAGTCAAGGTACTGTCCCTCTCTGGGCCCATTTCTTTATTTATAAAATGAGGGAATTGAAATAGGTGACACTGACAATCCTTTTGACCACAAGTTCTAAGTTCCTCTGGTTATGAAGGGATGGGCTTAGTTAGGGAAAACCTGATGTTCATCCCCAATTGATTAAGAATTGGAAAACAAGAGCCTGAAGGTAATTCAAAAATTCTACTGATGCCATTTACAACTTCTCTAGCCTTTGTCATGAACACCTGCCATGAGCCAGGCCGTACATACTTAACTGGTAATTGAAAAACCACCATCATCTAATGGTCTCATTTTACAAATTTAGCGACTATAGTTCCGAGAGGTTAAGCAAACCAGTGAAGACTCCACAGCTAGTAAGTGCCAAAGTCAGTGCTCTTTCTTCCAAATTACCAGGCCTCCACCCACATCAACATTCATCTAGCCTGTCTAGCTCCAGGCCCTGGTTACAGAGCTGAAGAGGATCCAGGGCCTGCTCCCTGGTCTGACAATACGATGAGGAAGACCCCACATAGACGCAAAGAGCTAACTCACAATACGGACCAGTAAGGGTGAATGACAGGTCCTGGGTGGCACAAGTGATGGGAGCTAGCCTACTAACCTAAAAGTTGGCAGTCTGAACCCATCCAGCAGTGCCACCATAGAAAGTCCTGGTGATCCACTTCCATAAAGATTACAGCCAAGAAAACCCTACGGAGCGGTTCTACTGTGTAACATATGGGGTCATCATGAGTCAGAATTGACTTGATGGAAACAAGTGGGCGGGCAAGGGTGAATGACAGCAGGCCAGACACCTAACTAGGTGTCTGGTACATAATAAACCCTCAATGTATTTTATTGGGTGGCTGGATGGGAGCACTGTGAGGGTAGGAATTTAGTCTTTTCCCTTTTTGTGTATCTGCTTCAAAAAAGACGTGACCCACCTCGTCCAGGACCCAAGGGACACACTTAAGACATTGCTATGAGCCCTCAGGGATGTCTCAGGCAGGGCCTGTTATAACATGAGTCAAATGAGGTGTTTAGGATGCAGAATTGAAAGAGGTACTCACTCTCCATAAATTTTGCTCCCTAGGTGCCTCACAGGCCTGTCTTCAGGATCATTCCCCCTCAGTAGATCTGCTCCACTCCTCAAACCAACCTCTCCCCTTTCTCCCTGGGCCACATTATTCTGACCTTAATCTCCACCTCCCTTTAGCTTAGTGTTTCTCAACCCTGGCTGCACAATAGAACCACCTGAGCGGCTTGTAAAAAATACCCATGTGTGGGCCCCAGCCCGACACGAGTCAGAAACTAGCAGTGGGGCCCAGGCATCAGCATTTATTCAAAGCACCCAATTCCAACTTGCAGGCATAGTTGAAAGCCAGTGCTGTAGCCCTCCTGATGGGTGACCCAGTCTCAGGTTGTCTTCTGCAGCATCATCCCTACCTGTGCTACCCCCTGTAACGGATGCTCTGGAGCATGCTTCCCTCCATTCCCACCGGGGTCTTCTAGCAATGATTAGTAAAACATCTCTCCATTTTTACCCACAGCCCCTTCACCCTGGGACAAAGGCAAGTCTATAGAGGCCAGACTAGAGAATAACAATATAGAACATAACAGCTAGCATTTATTAAAGGCTTACTGTCTGCCCGAGGTGCGCTAAACTCTTTATGGATATTTCAATTACCATCGTATTAACCCTATAAACCTATAAACCTATAAACCCTATAAACTAAGTTCCATGTTTAATCCTCGTTTTGGCTATGAGGAAAGAGAGGCAGAGAGAGGTAAAGGAACTTTTCCAAGGCTGCACAGCTAAAAAGTGAAAGAGGTGGGGTCCAAATCCAGGAGCATGGTCCTCAGGCCCAGACCCTTTATTGCTATACTTGGTCACTGTCACCAAGGCAATGTCTCAGTCAAGCCTGGATACCTAGACTCTTTGACACCATGAGTGAGTTCATTCTCTTGACAGGTACAAATAGTGCTGTGCAAGTCTACTCATAAACTTCCAGGTGTGCCTGGCTCCACCTGTCAATCTTAGGCTGGCACAGCTTAGGTTAGCAAGTGGAACCCCTTTCAGCACATACACTCCCTCCTTTCATGCTCTCTACAACGCTGTGACATAGGTACTGTTGTTATTGCTGTTGTTGGCTGCTATTGAGTCTGCTTCAATTCATGGTGCTCCCACGTACAACAGAATGAAATGTTGCCCGGTCCTGCATTATCTTCACGATTGCTGATACATTTGAGTTCATTGTTGCAGCCACTGTATATTTTGAGTACCTTCCAACCCGGGGTGCTCATCTTCCAGCACTATATCAGGCAATATTCTGTTGTGACCCATAGGGTTTTCACTGGCTAATTTTTAGAGCTAGATCACCATGCCTTTGTTCCTAGTCTGTCTTAGTCTGGAAGCTTTGCTGAAACCTATCCACCATGGGTGACCCTGCTGGTATTTGAAATATCAGCATAGCTTCCAGGATCATTGCAACATGCAAACCACCACAGTACAACAAACAGACAGACAGGTGGTGGGACATAAGTATTACTAGCTCTCATTTTGCTGAGCCCAAGAGGTTATATAAGTTGCCCAAGGCCATACAACTTATCAGTAGTTGAAATTCTGATCCATATCTCTCAGATGGTAAAGTTCAGGCATTTTCCTCTACACCAGATGAGAAAAGTTGGGGTGGGTCAGGTGATCAGAGAAGGCTGATGGAGGAAATGAGAATTAAACTGGAATGTGAGGACAGGATAGATTTCAAATATATGGAGGGAAGGTGGGAGGGCATTCCAGGCAGGAGGAGCTGCACAAGCAATGGCATGGAAGTGGGACTCAATGGGGCATTAAAGACACAGTGAATAACACACTTTGGCTAGAGTAGGTAATTTATATAGTGCTGCAGTGACTATGAGATTGGAGGGTACCTTAAGGCATATTGAGAAGTTTATTGAAAGCCAAGCTAAGGAGCTTGGGCTTTATTATGCAGGCAACAGGGAGCCACTGAGCAGGCGAGTGATGTGTACAAAGCAGGATTAACAGAGTAGAGTTCATCTGGATGGAGGAGCAAGGACAGAGCCAGAAGGTGAGTTTGGAGGTGATTGCAATGGGCCACATGAGAAGTCAGGAGATACAGACTAGGGATGGTGGCTGGGAAAATGGAAAATGAAGAGGAGCTATGAGAAATCTGCCAAAAAAACGTCTGCAGGGCTCTTCTTCTGATTAGCTGTGGGGATTAAAGGAATGAGATGCATCAAAGATGTCCCATTAACCATCAGGCATCTGCTGCCAGGACAAGGCCTGCCAAGGTGAGCATGTGTGGTCCTCGCTGCTATGAAATGTACTGTCCAGAAAGGGATATTCATAGCTAAACAGCTTAGACGATAGGTGCTATGGTAGAGGCACCCCCCCAGGCACCATTACAGCACTGGGGGGCCTTCGTTCCTGTGGCAAAGACCTACCAATGAGGCCAATTTCAATCTCACTGTGACCTGGCCATGTTACACCAAGGAGGAGGTGATGACCTCAGCAGTCGAGTGGCAAAGAGAGGGGACGAGGCGAGGGACACCTCCACAGAGCATGGGATACGTTGACCATCATGATGATTAAGAGGACATTCCAGACAGAGAGATCAATACACATGACGGTATAGAGTTGTTCCATGGCATGGCATGCTTTAAACTCCAAGATTTTGAAGCTGAATAAATTGCAGAAGGGCAGAATGGAAATAGGAAGGTCTGAAGGGAACAGTTTTAGGGAAAAGATCATGAATGTAATGATTAAAAGCACAGCTTGGAATCAAAAGAACATGGATAAGTCACTTCACCTCTCTGAGCCTAGTTTTCTCATCAATAAAATGTGTGTATTATTACTTACAGTACACTGTTCTCGGGAGGATTAAATAAGAAAATAAAAAGAATCATTTAGCACAGGACCTGGCACATATATGTGCTCAATAAATGATGGTTGGTGTTCTTATTACTATCATTGCATTTAGATCCATGTGACATGTTAATGAAAATGGCCATCAGACAGTTAGATATGGGGCAAGTGGAGGTCAACTCAATGTCAAGGCAAGGGGAGGTGATAATAGGATCCCCAGGACCAGATAAGTTCATCAGGGGACTTAGATGGCAGAAAAAGGTTAGAGGCTGAGGACTAAGTCTCTGGATTATTGTAATCTTTGGTTGGCGGGTGGGTGAGGGGGTTGGTGCACAGTGGAGAGGAAGAGCTGGCCACTGAGAGGGAAGGCAAGACAGCCTTATGTGGCCTCATGGAAGCTAAAGGAGATGAGAGCTCAAGAAGTAGGTCAAGATCAAATATTTGACCAAGAAGTTTCTGGATGACCTTATACGTAGTGACTAGCACTTATCAAGTTGTAGGAGATTAGAAGGAGTAGGTGGGTATTATGGATTGAATTGTGTCCCCCCAAAATATGTGTTGTAAATCCTAACTTCTATGCTTGTGGTTATAATCTCATTTGGGAATAAGTTGTCTTTGTTGTTAATGAGGCAGGATTAGTATAGGGTGTGTCTTGAGTCAATTTATTACACAGTATAAAAGGAGAAGATTAAGCAAGCAGAGATGGGGGAAGATAGATGCTAAGCCACATGGAGAGCTCCAAGGAGCCAAGAAAGAGAAGCTGAAGAGTCAAGGACCTCGCCTAAGACAGGGAAAGCCTTCCCCTAGAACTAGTGCCCTGAATTCGGACTTCTAGCCTCCTAAACGGTGAGAAAATAAATTTCTGTTTGTTAAAGCCACCCATTTGTGGTATTTCTATGATAGCAGTACTAGATAACTAAAACAATGAGTGACAGTAGAGTGAGAAAACCAATTTGTGAAAAGCAGGTGACTTGAGTTCTAGATCTAACTCTGCAAATAACCCCATCACTTTGGGAAGGTCACACACCCTTGCTATGGCTTTTTCCTCATCTGTAAAATGAGGACATTAGACAAGATAATTCTTAAATTCCTTTCTACCTTTCAGATTCTAAGCAGTAGACCAGGATGTGGGACATTGTGGGAAAAGGATTAAGGAAGACTTGCTAGATATGTTGCAGGGACTATACCATTTCCTCCCTCCTTCCTCTCCAGCCAACTGCCTCTTCCTGGAGGAAGGAATATGTGGTAGGCAGCTTCTAAGATGACATCCAGTGATCACCACCTCCTATATGCACACCCTTGCGGAATCTCCTCTCCTTGAGTGTGGGCTGACCTCTAACGGCTTGCTTGTAATGAATAAAGTAAAACAAAAGTAATAGGATGTCACTTCTGATATTAGGTTACAAAGAGACTTTGGCTTTCATCTTGCATGTTCTCTCTTTGTCATTCACTCTGAGGAAAGCCAGCTGCCATGCTGTAAGCTGCCCTATGTAAAGGCCCTTGTGGCAAAGAACTGAGAGAGGCCCCCAGCCAACAGTGACTGAGGAGTTCAACAGGCTGCAAGAAAATTGAATCCTGCCAACAACAGGAGTCCCCAGTTGAGCCTTCAGATAAGAACATGCCCCGACAGACACTTTCTACCTTTATGAGAGACCTTGAAGCAGAGGCATCCCATTAATCTGTCCTTGGATTTCTGACCCACAGAAACTGTAATATAATAAATGTTTGGTTTTTTTTAAGCAGCTACACAGCAATACGTAAGTACAAACTACATAACTACAAATGGAACACCAGAGCTGAGTTTTGAAAGAAAAAGAAGAATTAACTAGAAGATGAAAAGACAAGGAAGAGAACAGCATTCCAAGCAGAGGAACAGCATGTGCAAGTCTTCGGCTTATGTTTCAGTATGCTATGATTGCCTGGCCTCCATACTGAGTTCAGCACAGACTTGGTCCTCCATACTTGCTTCATTAAGTTTATAGTTAACTCATCATCATTACTTCCCCAGAATCCTTGGGAAAATATTTACAGTCTCTCCTTACTTATCAACATGGTTAAGTTCCAAAGACCAGGTTGTTATGTGAAATTAGTGTTATGCAAAATGGAGGATGACCACATCAGATCACAAAATGGAGGATGACTACATCATTACATAACTTCCAAATTATATCATCACATAACTGCCAAACCACTGAGAATCATGGCCCAGCCAAGGTGACATATAACCTTAACCATCAAATCCAGTGTTACTCTCGCCTTGCAGCTTGGTGTTCATTACTGCTCATTACCTCCAGACGTACGTCATTAACCTGCAAAATAGTTGGATAGTAGATTTTTTACTATTGTCATAAATGCGAAATGTGAGATAATGAGATAGTCAATAAGGATAAGTGAGGAGAAGGTATATTGTGTTCAATCCTCCCTCCTACAAACTCATTTTATTCCTGTTAATTAATAGTTTGCCAGGTCTCAGGATTTTCAGGGATGTACGCCTACTGATTTGCATGCATGAAGACATACAAAAGTCTTTTTGTCAGGGACTATTGTAATACGTTCTTCCCAAACCTTTTCCTTGATCTTTCTTCTGCAGACAGATTTAAGTAATGGGCTAGGTGTCTTACTCTGGGGAGAGCTATCATTAATTTCCTATCTTGTCTCATTTATAAGAACTAGCCTAATAGTTACTTCATGTTGTCTTTGCTCTGATGACATATTTACTGAAATTCTGCCCAGCAATTTTTCACAGATGATGGGATTTCCCTTTGAGCCTAGAATCCACTAGCAGAATTGGGGTGATTTCCCTCTGGTATAGATTAGTAAATCTCACCATATCCATTTTCTTCTTGTTCCAGAGCACACAGCAGGATTTCAAGCCTCAGTTCCAGTTAAATCAGGACCCAGGTGACTAGTTCTGGCCAGTGAGTTATAAGCAGAAGGGATATGTTGTCCCATTGGTTTGAAGGTAGTTATGAGTGGACGTAAATTCTTTATAAGCTCTATTCCCCTGCTGAGATGCCCATGGAGGTTATATATTGAGATGGAAGCGTTGCAAGATGGAGGCAGTCTGGACTGCTGAATTTCCCCAACCTGCACTGGACTTCGTGTGGGCAAGAAATAAATCTTTGCCAAGTTAAGTCACTGAAGTTTGAGGGTTTATTTATTGCCACAGCATAACCTAGCTTATACTAAGAGATCCCTGAGATCACTGCAGTAGTCTACATCATGTGTTTAACTAGCTAATTGCCATAGGAGGCAGCTCTGGGCTAAATTTATCCCTGGGAATGTAGTCAGAGCCTTAGTGAATGAGTGATCATCCCTGATGAAAATCTGTATCCTTAAGAGCCGATCTCCCTCCTAGTAAGAGTGTGCCAAACACAGGGATGGGGAAGTTCTCCATAGACCCTATTCTTATTGTGTGACCTGCTTCCTACTCCCTCCAGTCTTTCCCAAGACTTGGAGGTCTGTTACTGCTCCTCAGTGTGCCCTCCTTGACTGGACAGATTCCCCCATTAGCATTCATTTTAGCTCTGCTCCAATGTAGCCTAGAATTCCAATGGCTTGTATGTCTAGGATAGAGCCCTGGTGGCACAGTGGTTAAGAGCTTGGCTGCTAACCAAAAGGTCAGCGTTTCGAATTCACCAGCTGCCCCTTGGAAACTCTATGGGGCAGTTCTACCCTGTCCTATAGGATCACTGTGAGTCCACAGCAACAGGTAAGGTAAGGTGTGTCTAGAAACTAGCCCTTTGACCTGGCCTAAGGCCTCTCATCAGTTATTCCCAAGAAAATGGCCTAGGCTGTGTCCTGCATTGATCATTATTCTTTGGTTGCAAGTGACAGAAACTCAACTAGATTTAGCTTAGGGAAAAGGTAAATATATTAGCCCAGGTGAAAGATCATCAGATGAATATGTGTATGTGTGGGAGTAGGGGTGTGAGGCTTTAAGGGTGGCTAGAACTAGCTACTCTACCACAGTGAAGACTCTGTTTGTCCGCCTCCATTCTCTGCTTCTCTCTGGTGTGGGCATTACTCTCTCAGACCAACTTTTCTATAAAGCCAGAAAATGTGCTCTCAGCAACTTGTGCTCATTTTCACAGTTTCATGACCAGAGATGAAAAGGAGCTTCTTCTCTTTTGTAGCTCCAGTTTGGTGGGGGAGGGAGAGAGGGGGCTAGGGAGAGAGCCTAAATGTCTCTGCTCGGACCATGTACTCACCATTTGTAGTGGTCATAATGGCTAGGGGGATAAGACAATATCATTGGCCTGGCTTGGGTTACATGCCCACCCTTAGACCATCAGTGTGACCAGGGAGATTCAATCCCACTCCTAGTGTATTCATTTGCTGCTGTTACAAATTACTACAAACTTGATGACTTAAAACAACAGAAATTTATTTTCTTAACAGTTCTGAAGGTTGGAAGTCCAAAATTAGTATCATTGGGCTGAAATCAAGATGTTGACAGGGCTGGGCTCCCTCTACTGTCTCTAGAGGCTAATCTGTTCCTTGCCTTTTCAAGCTTCTAGTAGCTACTGGCATTCCTTAGCTCATGGTCACGTTACTTCAATCTCCACCTGAATGGTCACGTTGGCTTCTCCTTTTCTGTCTGTTGTCAAATATCTCTCTGCCTTCTTCTTATAAGGATACTAGTAAATTGCTGTTAGGACCCACTTGGATAATCCAGGGTAATATCGCTATCTCAAGATCATTACTTTAATCACATCTGTAAAGTCTTTGCCATATAAGGTAACATTTAAGGGTTCTAAGGACTAGGACTTGAAATCATTGGGGAACATTATCCAGCCTTCTACACTTGGCTAGGAGCAGAAGGTCTGTCTATTGCCAGAACAATGAGGAAGAAGTTGTAGAAGGATGAAAATGATAAAAGTTCATGTTACAGATTTAACTGTGTCCCCCTAAAATGTGTGTCAACTTGGCTAGGCCATGATTTCCAGAGAGAGGGACCTCATTACCACCAAGAAAGAAGAGCTGGGAGTGGAGCGCATCCTTTGGACCTGGGGTTCCTGGGCTGAGACACTCTAGATCAGGGAAAGATTAATGGCAAGGACCTTACCCCAGAGCACACGCAGAGAGAAAGACTTCCCCTGGAGCTGGGGCCCTGAATTTGTACTTCTGGCCTCCTAGCCTGTGAAAGAATAAAATTCTGTTTGTTAAAGCCATTCACTTGTGGTATTTCTGTTATAGCAGCACTAGATAACTAAGACAGTTCATAACTATCTCCCTTCTCAATTTCTGTCCCTGGTGGCCAGAACCCTGATTTGAAAAAAAGGCCCTTCTGCCAGCTGGGGGGGAAGAAGCTGAGACAATCTCCAGTTAGTGGTTGACTGGGTTCCAGAAGGACTTCGCAGTCAGCACTGGGTCTCAATCCTTGGACAAGTGCATTAATCTGTTTGAGCCTCAGGCTTTTCATCTGTAAAATAGGGATATAATACTACCCATTTCATAGCTTTGCTACTAGCTTTAGATAAAAGAATGCATGTAGAGTGCTTAGCACAGTATCTGTCACATACTAACCACTCAGACATCTTTGTAGAAATGCAAAAGCAAAGGCCCTGATGTAGAAAGCAGCCTGCTGTGTTGGAGGAACTCAAGTAAGGGGTGTGGAAGACATCTGAGAGCTAGACATAAAATGGCACTAAATGAAACCAGAGAGATCAGAAGGGGGCTGCTCTTGTCAGGAACTCATGGACCACGTTAAGGACGTTGGTGGAAGCCATTGTTCTTAGGACAAAGACTAGAAGCAGGGGAATGAAATAACAAGATAGATCACCCTTGTTCCTGGTTGAAGAATGGTACAGTGGTGGGTAGAAGTTAGAGTCTAGGTGATAGATGGTTGTAGTTGGGATGAAGGTGGTGGCGGAGTAGATGGAGAGAAGTGGATGATTCAAAATCTACCTAATAAATAATTAAAAGCCACAAAACTTGGTGATTTGATTGCATCACAGCAGTAAGGTAGAGGGAGATACCACGGATAACTCCCAGGTGCTCAACTGAGTGTACAGGGGTCCCATTCATTAGAATGAAGTAATACTTGAGATGCACCAGGTGTGGGATAAGGGGTGGAGGTGAAGGGGAAGATGATAAATCCAGATTTATACATGTTAAGTCAGAGGTGAACATGGGACAGCCACGTGGAAAAAACGAGTAGGCACTTGAAGATACAGGTGGGTCTCTAGAGCTTAGGTGTGGAGATGGAAATGTCTGTCATCAGCTTAGAGATGAAGCTACATGCGTATGGGAGACAGAGCTTAAGGAGAAAATACAGAAAGAAAAGAATTTATTTCAGCTTAACAAAAAACTTCCATGTGCCAGGTTTGGATAGATACTGAGAACATAAAGATGAGTAAGACAAATCCCTGCCCTCAAAGCCCCCTAGGTCTATTAAATAATTACATATAATGTGATAGATAAATCTAGATCTAGGTATAGGTATGTTGTTCTTGATGTTAGCTGCTGTCCAGTCAGTTCCGACCATAACGACCCTATGTACAACAGAATGAAACATTACCCGGCTCTGTGCCATCCTCACAATCGTTTTTATGCTTGAGCCCATTGTTGCAGCCACTGTGTTAATCCATCTTATTAAGGGTCTTCCTCTTCTTCTCTGACCTTCTACTTTACCAAGCATGATGTCCCTCTCCAGGGATTAATCTCTCCTGATAACATGTCCAAAGTATGTGAGATGTAGTCTTGCCATCCTTGCTTCTAAGGAGCATTCTGGCTGTAGTTCTTCCAAGACAGATTTGTTCGTTCTTCTGGCAGTCCACGGTATATTCAATATTCTTCACCAACAGCATAATTCAAAGGTGTCAGTTCTTCTTCGGTCTTCCTTATTCATTGTCCAGCTTTCACATGCATATGAGGTGAATGAAAACATTATGGTTGGGTCAGGCTCACCCTAGTCTTCAAGGTGATGTATTTGCTTTTTAACACTTTAAAGAGGTCTTTGCAGCAGATCTGCCCAATGCAATGCGTCTTTTGATTTCTTGACTGCTGCTTCCATGGGTGTTGATTGTGGATCCAAGTAAAATGAAATCCTTGACAACTTTTGTCTTTTCTCCATTTATCATGATGTTGCTTACTGGTCCAGTTGTGAGGATTTTTGTTTTATGTTGAGGTGTAATCCATACTGAAGGCTGAAGTCTTTGATCTTCATCAGTAAGTGCTTCAAGTTCTCTTCACTTTCAGCAAGAAAGGTTGTGTCATCTGCATAATGCAGGTTGTTGAAGAGTCTTCCTCCAATCCTGATGCCATGTTCTTCTTCACATAGTCCAGCTTCTGGGATTATTTGCTCAGCATACAAATTGAATAGGTATGGTGAAAGGATACAATGCTGACACACACCTTTCCTGACTTTAAACCATGCAGCATCCCCTTGTTCTATTCAAACAACTGTTTCTTGATCTATGCACAGGTTCCTCATGAGCACAATTAAGTGTTCTGGAATTCCCATTCTTTGCTATGTTATCCATAATTTGTTATGATCCACAGAGTCTAATGCCTTTGCATAGTCAATAAAACACAGGTAAACATCTTTCTGGTATTCTCTGCTTTCAGCCAGGATCCATCTGACATCAGCAATGATATCCCTGGTTCCACGTCCTCTTCTGAATCCGGCTTGAATTTCTGGCAGTTCCCCGTCGCTAGTGCTGCAACGACTTTTGAATGACTTCAGCAAAATTGTACTGACACGTTGGGGGAGGTATAGGTATAGGTACAGGCATAGTAATAGTCACCTGTCATGGTAGACAGGAGGGTATGATCATCTCTTTGAGTAGGTCAAGGCAAGTGGGGTCCATAAGCCCTGGTCCTTCACCATCATAGGAAACCCTCGCTCCAAGTCCAATATCTTGTCTTCATGAAGACTTTGACACTCCTCCTTGCAGTCATCAACCAGCTATGAATGGGGATTCTTCAGCCCTTTCCATCAAGTTTTTGCAGACACAAGCTCCACTCTTTCTGCACCTTGCGGATCTGTCCCTGAAATGAAAATCCCCTTCTGGTCCACTTCCCAGGGCACCGCTCCCCACCAAACCTTACAGAGCTGCAAAACTTTCAACTCCAGCAGGCCTCATCAGAAAAATGAAACTAATGAACTCTCTGAATTACGCACCTGTCTCCATTAGTAATGAAATCCTTTTATTACAGGGATTAGCTTAAAACATGTTATTAAACAGATCAAAATGAGCAATAGCAATGAAAGTTGTTAAAATGCAAGGCATATGAGAGAACAGCTTCCTCCTGAAATAAGAGAAATCTGAAAGTTCCAACTGGAACGATTCTGTGTGGGAGAAAATGAGAGTGACATGCCATGAGGGATGATGGGATGCAGGGACAACGGTCACAGCTTAAAATGGTGGGGCTCACCCAGGAAGAAGCACGGGTGCTGAGAAGAACAGCCTCTAGTGTAACACAGAGGGAGAGAAACAGGGTCTGGGTAGGGAGGGAGCACAGAATCCCCCAAAAAACCCAGCTGAATAGTGGGCAGCAGCAGAAGATAGGTTCTTCAGACTTTCAATCATAGTAGGAAGTCCTTGGGTGGTGCAAATGGTTAAGCACTTGGCTACTAACCAAAAGACTGATGGTTCAAACTCACTCACCCAGAGGTTCCTCAGAAGAAAGGCCTGGTGATCTACTTCCAAAAGGTCACAGCCATGAAAATCCTATGAAGCACAATTTTACTCTGAAACTTAGAAAGTCTGCATGAATCGGAATTGACTTGACAGCAACTGGTTCGTCATAGTAGAGTAACACTGGCTGGTATATGCTAAGTGCTTACTGTGTGTTACCATTTTGCTAAGTTCTTCACTTGCATGTCTGATTTAATCCCTACAACAATGCTATGAGGTAGGTACTGTCATCATGCTCATTTTACAGACCAAAAAATTGAGCCTCAGAGAGATTAAGCACCTTGCCCAAGCTCACATGGCTAGTAAAGAATACAGGTGGGATTTGGAATTTGCATCATGACTGTCTGACTTCAGAGCATGCAATCCTAACCATTATGCTATGGAGAAAGAGCATAACATAATTACAGACATTGTCCTGCCCTCCAGGGATTTACCATGGCATTGGGACTATGCGATCCATGGCTTTCAAATGAAAACAACTCAGTTATTAAAGGAGTAGGACCCAGTTAGGGAGACTCAGACTCAGTATCCCCAGGATTCAGATGTGGATGGGCATGCCTGGAGAACTAAGTCTATTTGCATGAGAAAATGGGGAGCTTTACACAAAGGAACGGACCCCTGGTGGCGTAGCGGTTGAGAGCTCAGCTGCTAACCAAAAGGTCAGCAGTTCAAATCCACCAGCCACTCCTTGGAAATCCTATGGGGCAGTTCTACTCTGTCCTGTAGGGTCGCTATGAGTCCAAACTGACTTGACAGCCACCTAACAACAGCAACATACAAAGGAACTTACCCTGAAAACAGAGAGAAGTGAAGGACACACCCTTCTTCTAAGGTCAATGATCTACCCTCGGCAGGACAGAAACAGCATGGTAGACGTCTCTAATAATGCCCAGTTGCCCATTCTCCTCCCCTCCCACTGGACTAGTGTAGCCTGGGGAAACTCGGGTTATTAAAGTAACAGGAAAACAAGTACATTGTGGAATTTTAGACTGTCAAGGATAGATAGAACCTGGAAGTTGATAGCTCCCTCCAACATCATAATCCTTCCCATAACACTCCTGACAAAAATGTCAAGTAATGGGAAGCTCATGACATCATGTGGCAGCTCGTTCCTCTGGTGAGTAGCCCTGACTTCTTAGAAAGTTCTTTCTTACATAGAACAGAAATATGTCTGCCTGACACTTTTACCGATTAATATTGATTCTGTCCATTAGTCTTACAAAATCACTCCTCAATGTGACAAAATTTCTTGAGCCCCTAATCTGTAGGGAAACATCCCCTAAGTCTCTTGGATTTGAGTGCCCTCAATACCAGATCACTTTTCTTGGGACATGGACCATTTTGTCAAAGCCCCTCTTGAAGGGTGGGAATCAGGTGAGCATTACACTCCAGCTGTAGTCTGTCAGACTAGAGATGAGCCCAGTGGGACCATCATTTCCTTTCTTCTAGAACCTCTACTTTAATAATGTGTACTGGGATTCCATTCCTAATGGCTACACCATTCCGCAGGTTCATCTCTAATTCACTTCTGAGTCAACAGGCCGTTGTCCCACACACTTCAGCTAAGTCATGTCCCCCCATCCAGTCCCTGTGCAGTTGGTCTCTGGACCTGACATTAATCCCTGCTAAGTGAGTTGACCCTTTGTTTCAGCTTATTGTGATCATTTGGATCCTGATTCTGTCATCTGACATAATCACCATCCCAGCTACTGTCTTGTCATCTGAAAATTTGATGAGCAAAACCTCATTGTATTTTTTTGAGTCATTGACAGAAAATATTGAATTTGTCAGGCCAAGAAGAGAGGCCTGGCTTGGGGCCCTGGTGCTGACTAAACAGACGCCATCTCTAGATGTCTAGACATTGAGACATGGAAGAATTGATCCACTTGTATCAAGCTCACAAAAGGGCAAAGTATGAATCAAAAGGTCAATTTATTATTGATATTGGGATGTGTTTCTGCCATGAAGCTTGAAATTATCAATCACTTCATGACAATTTCCTGTGTTTCCATTTCTTGGCATCAGAAACCTGGGAAGTTCCCTATACTCGTAGGAGGTAGGGACTGAACATGCTGTTTGTAAACTAAATTGATGTGAACATGCTCAAGAAATATTTCCGTGGAGACAAGTCAGCATGCATGATTTTTCCTCTCTTATATGGACATCCACAGAAGAAAGACCTGGTGATCTGCTTCCATAAAGATTACAGCCAAGAAGACCCTATGGAGCAGTTCTACTCTGTGTATAACACATGGGGTTGCCATGAGTCAGAATTGACTTGTTGGTGACAGGATTGGGTTTTTTTGGTTTTATATGGACATCCTGGGCACAAAGATGAGTCCAACATGGCCTAATCCTCCAACTACTTATAGTCTAATGAAGGAAGTATATGCCTAATCAAGTAATTGTAATCTATCTGACACGTGTTCTGCCAGAGAGGTGTACAGATTACCACGGGACCCTGGGTGAAACACTAACTATACCAAATACACTTTAAAAAACTTCACAGAAAAAGTGACATTTGAGGTAAATCTTGAAAGAGGAATGAAGTCCCTGGATGGTGCAAATGGTTAACACGCTCAGTTGCTAACCAAAAGTTTAGAGGTTTCAGTCCACCCAGAGGCCCCTCGGAAGAAAGGTCTGGTGATCTACTTCTAAAAAATCAGTCAATGAAAACTCTATGGAGCACAGTTCTACTCTGACATACATGTGGTCACCCTGAGTTGGAATTGACTCAGTGGTAAATTGGTAACTCGTAGGTTGAGAAAGGGAAAGATATTCTAAGCAGAGGGAACCACAGACACAAAGCCATAGGCCAGAAAGAGGCATGGCAAGTCTGGAAAACAAGAAGTTTGGGATTTGGGATAAGTAGGAAATGAAGCTAAAAAAATAAATTTTCCTCAATCACTCAGCACCTACTGAGCCCCTAGCATTTGCTGAATACTGTGTTTGCCTCAGAGCCCTGATGGCGCAGTTGTTAAAAAGACTGACTACTAACCAAAAGGTCTGCAGTTGGAATCCACCAGCAGCTCATTGGAAACCCTATGGGCCAGTTCTGCTCTGTCCTATATGGATCACTATGAGTCGGAATCGACTCAGTGGCAACGAGTTTGGTTTTTCTGGTTTTATGTTTGCCTCTGTGGGATGAATGGATTAAAATGATGCAGGCCTTGCCTTAGAGAGCTTACCAGTTAGGTAGATCTGCACAAGTTACTTAGCGCCTCTGAGCCTCAATGTCCTCCTCAGTAATACAGACCCAATCTAACTCATAGGGGATTGAATGAGATAACGTTCGTAGACTACCCAGCACAGTGCCTGGCACACAGTAGGCCTCTAGGGTAAACCCATAATAAGAGCATTCCTATTTTCCGTATGTAATTCACATGGCCAGAGCTGAATTTCCACAGCTCCATCACTTGAGTTTGTAGCACCAGAGATACTGCTTTTGATGCAGCCTCCTGCTGCCAAGAAGGCTGTTCTGGGGTCTGGAGATATGTCTTTCATCTGCCTTCTGACAGAAAGGCCCTCAACCCAAGCCACTCTCCAGTGTCTCTGGGAAAGACCAAACTTGGTCTAAAGTTTCGGCATCATTGATTCTACATTCAACTGCAAAGGTTTCCATTTTCAGTTGGTTCTCCTTGCATCCTGTCTTGCGTCAGAGCTCAGCATGGCCCAGATACCTGACCCAATTGAGATGTATACTGAAAGGGGCTGGGACAGGAGTTAGACCCACCCACTGAAGACCTTGAGAAGAAGTCCCACCTTGAGAAGAAGTCTAACGCAGAGACAGAGCCCAGTGTCTGGTGACCATAATGTCTGGTGACCACTAGCTTGTTGGGAGGCCCAACAAGGGATGACGCAAGTGCCCATGGCAAAGAACTAACAGACACTGAACACCTACCATGAGGCAGTTAACAAATATATCACAAAGCACTTCTTGAATTCTTATACATCAGAAACAGTACCAAGTGGCTTATATAGCTCACCTCAGTTCATCCGCACACTAACCCTAGGAGGTGAGTGCAGTTCCTCTTTCTAGATAGGAAACCAAGACTCAGTATGGAACTGCCATTCAGCTAGTATATGGAGGAGTCAGAAGTTGAGCCTGATAGGTTTCAGCAGAGCTTCCAGTCTAAGACAGACTAGGAAAAAAGACCTGGTGATCTACTTCCAAAAAATCAGCCAGTGAAAACCCTATGGATCACAGTGGTCCATTCCCATTGTGCATGGGCTTGCCTAGTCAAGAGCTGACTCTATGGCAGCTAACAACAACAACAATATGCTTTAAAATACTTTGTGATAATGAAACTAGTTACTGTGTTTTGAACACTGTGCCAGACACTGTGCTAAGCACTTTCCATGCATTATCTTCTTTCTCCTTACAGTAAACTTCCCAGATAGGTGTTATCATCACTAGTGCCATCTTGTAACCAAAGAAGAGGCGAGGCAGAGAGTTTCAGTGTCTCTCCCTTGGGCATGTAATCAGGAGCGGTAGAGTTGCGTTGGAACCCAGAAACATCTGACGCCAGTGCTTTTCCTGTCCTCCTGGATAAGAGGATACAACAGCAGGGAGTCACATGCTCCAGGAGAGTACACGCCAGAGGGCTGAGTGAAGAAGGCGGAGAGAGAGTGGATGGCTCCAGTTGTGGGATGGGGAGGTGGCAGCAGCTGGGCCAAGCAGAGTCCCACCTACCATGCTGCTCGTGCCCTAGACAAGGGAGGGTACAACCTGGCTGGCTCCAAGCAAGTCAGGTTTGCCTCCATTTTATAAAAAGGAGAGCTGCAACGGCAATTACTGTAAATAACATGGCAAGCTTTTGTTTCAGAGCTAATAAATCCTCTTTGAACAACACTCGTGTCTGCTAGAGATGGAATAATGATTGTTCACTTTGTTCTTTATGTACAAAGGAAACACAACACCTGCTAAGTGTTACAAGCCTCCTGCTAGGAAAAGCCACAGGTCTCCCTCTCCAAGGCCCCCAAACTCTGCCATCTTGAATTGTGATCAATGATTCAAGTTCTTCTTTCAAATACAGATCTGCCTCCTTGGGCCTGTGTTAGCTCTGCTTTTCCTCCCGAGAGCAATTCCAGGCAAGTGTGCAGCCTGGGTGAACAGCAGCAACAGCATGCCACAAACAGCATGGGTGCTGTTAGCCACCCCCGTGGCTCTCTGTCTAATCAAATGGAGAACTGAGCCTTTCAGAGGCCAACAAGGTATCCAGGCTGGCAATCTGCAGAACAGCAGCAATTACGAGGCGCTTAGGAAGGACTCCTTCACCTTCTTAAATGCAGACCCATAGCCAGCACCCTGCAGTGCACAAGCTCTTTGGGGGATGTTTATGGCTTTGATGAGGGATAAAGGAGGCAGCTCACAGCCTTGTGATTGTGCTGCCCAAGCCCGAGGGGTGGTCAACCTTTGGAAAGCCAGTGACCGCTTTCCAGTGTGGGGTACTTGCCACGTTAGGAATTCGGGCTGACAGCTTGGCCTAGACCCTGGAGGAAACAATAGGGGTTATGGGTGCAAAAACATCTGGACACAGATGGGTCTCTGTCGTGGCCAGCTGTGTGACAGTGGGCATGTCCCTTAACCTCTCTGAGCCTGTTATTTTTTTCTCCTCCGAAAGATATTTATTTCTACCACAGAGATGGAATTCAAATAGCATGCACATAGAGTGCCTAGCACAGAGTAGGTAGTTAATCAATGAGTATGACATCATCTTTATCATCCTCCTCCTCCTCCTCATCATCATGCACATAACGAATTTATCTTTTTTTTTTTTACAGTACAAGTTTTAAAGGGAACAGGAGAATACTTTTTTCCATATCGTACTCAGCCCAGTAGAGCCCAGGCTCAGACTGTTGCCCTAAATCCTCAGTTGAGGCTTCAGGCTTTGCCACTTAGCACGTTCTTCACGACTCTGGTTGCCTGATCAGCACTGAGGTTGTTCAAAGAGACCTTCTTCCCTTAGTCAAGTGCGTAGTGGGCCCAGAGCTTGGGCTGCGCATTGGAGCACTCACAGATTAGAACTGGTAGATCAGGGTTCATCATCTTCAGCTCTCCATAGCTTTTCTCGATGAAGCCATGACACCCCGGTTGCCAGGCCAGCACTGGCATAAGTAGATGTGAATCTCACACAGGCCCAACTTAGCCCTGATCCCCTGAGTCACTGTGGCGGTCTCCATCTTCACTCATCAGTGAAATTTAATGTAACCAATTCTTAACAAATTCCTACTATGAACCTACTCTGTGCAAGACACTAATTCCTGTATATGCTAGATACTAAAGTCAAGTTTCTATTTTTTTTGTTTTAAATTATTGTGCTTTAGATGAAGGTTTACAGAGTGAATTAATTTCTCATTAAACAATTAATACAGATATTGTTTTGTGACATTGGTTGCCAACCCCACAACATGTCAACATTCTCCCTTCTCAACCTTGAGTTCCCTATTACCAGCTGTCCTGTCCCCTCCGGCCTTCTAGTCCTTGCCCCTGGGCTTGTGTGCCCCTTTAATCTGGGGCTGTCTAATCTTTGGCTGAGGGGTGAACCTCAGGAGTGACTTCATTACTGAGTTAAAAAGGTGTCCGGGGGCCATACTCTAGAGATTTCTCCAGTCTCTGTCAGGCCAGTAAGTCTGGTCTTTTTTTGTGAGTTAGAATTTTGTTCTACAATGATGAAGCCGTGAAACATCGTATAACATGGTGGAAGCTGGAGCTTATTATGCTGAGTGAATTTAGTCAGTCACAGAAGGACAAATACTGTATAAGACCACTATTATAAGAACTCAAGAAAAGTTTAAACACAGAAGAAAACATTATTTGATGGTTATGGGAGTGGGGAGGGAGGGTGAGGGTTATTCACTAACTAGATAGTAGATAAGAATCATCTTAGGCAAAGGGAAGGACAGCACACACTGCAGGGGAAGTCAGCACAACTGGACTAAACCAAAGCTAAGAAGTTTCCTGAATACAATCAAATACTTTGAGAGACAGAGTAGCAGGGGTAGGGGCCTGGGGACCATGCTTTCGGGGGACATCTAGGTCAATTGGCATAACAAAGCTTATTAAGAAAATGTTCTGCATCCTACTTTGGTGATTGGCGTCTAGGGTCTTAAAAGCTTGCAAGCAGCCGTCTAAGATGCATCAATTGGTCCCAACCACCTGGAGTAAAGGAGAACAAAGAACTCCAAAGATACAAGGAAAGTATTAGCCCAAGAGACAGAATGGGCCACATAAACCAGAGACTTCATCAGCCTGAGACCAGAAGAACTAGATGGTGCCCGGCTCCCACCAATGACCGCCCTGACAGGGAACACAACAGAGAGTCCCTGATGGAGCAGCAGAAAGATGGGGTGCAGAACTCAAATTCTAGTAAGAAGACCAGACTAAATGGTCTGACTGAGACTGGAGGTACCCCAGAAAGCGTGGCCCCTGGACTCTCTATCGGCCCAGAACTAAAACAATTTCCGAGGCCATCTCTTCAGACAGGGATTGGACTGGACTATGGGACATAAAGTGATACTCGTAAAGAGTATGCCTCTTAGTCGAGTAGATACAAGAGACCAAAGGGGCAGCTTCTGTCCAGAGGTGAGACGGGAAGGCAGAGAGGGTTAGGAGCTGGTTGAATGGTCATGGGGAATTAGAGGCAGAAAAGAGGAGTGTGCTGTCGCAGAATAGGGTAAGCAATTAGGGTCACATAACAATGTATGTATAAAATTTTGTATGGGAGACTAACTTGAAATGTAAACTTCATTTAATTACAACAATAAAAAAATTTAAAAAATAAAATAAAACCCTAGAAAAAAAAAATAATTTTGTTCTATATTTTTCTCCAGCTCTATCCTCTACTGTGATCCTTGTCAGAGCAGTTGGTGGTGGTAGCCAGGCACCATCTAGTTGTACTGGACTCAGTCTGGTGAAGGCTGTGGTAGTTGTGGTCCATTAGTCCTTTGGATTAATCTTCCCTTTGTGTCTTTAGTTTTCTTCATTTCCCCTTGCTCCCGAAGGGGTGAGAGCAGTGGAGTATCTTAGATGGCCACTCACAAGCTTTTAAGTCCCCAGATGCTACTCACCAAAGTAGAATGTAGAACACATTCTTTATAAATTATGTTATGCCAGTTGAGCTAGATGTTCCCAGAGACCATGGTCCGCATAAACCTCAGCCCAGCAATTCAGTCCCTCAGGGAGTTTGGATGTTTCTAGGGAGCTTACATGACCTTGCCTTGTACAGGTTGTGCTGGTTTCCCCAGTATTGTGTACTGTCTCACACTTCACCAAAGTTACCACTTATCTATTGTCTATTTAGTGTTTTTCCATCCCCACCCTCCCCTCCTTTGTAATCATCAAAGATTGTTTCTTTTTGTATATAAACCTTTTCATGAGTTTTATAGTAGTGGTGTCATACAATATTTGTCCTTTTGTTATTGATTTATTTCACTCAGCATAATGCCCTCCAGATTCATCCATACTGTGAGATGTTTCAAAGATTCATCATTGTTCTTTATCATTTCGTGGTATTCCTCTGTGTGTATGTACCATAGTTCATTTATCTATTCATCCGTTGATGGGCACTTAGGTTGTTTCCATCTTTTTGCTATTGTGAATAATGCTGCAATGAACATGGATGCGATGGCTTATTTCTGTAGGATATATTCCTAGGAGTGGGATTGCTGGATCATATGGTATTTCTATTTCTAGCTTTTTAAGGAAGGGCTGTATCATAGAATGAATTTGGAAGCATCTCTTCCTTTTCTATGTTCTGAAATAGTTTGAGTAGTACTGGTGTGAGCTCTTTTCTGAATGTTTGGTAGAATTCTCCAGTGAAGCCATCTGGGCCAGGACTTTTTTTCATTGGGAGGTTTTTTTTTTTTAATTACCTTTTTGATCTTTTCTCTCGTAAGGGATCTGTTCAGATTTTCTACCTCAGTTTGTGTTAGTTTACGTATGTAGTGGGTTTCTATAAATTTGTCCATTTCTTCTAGGTTTTCAAATTTGTTGAAGTATAGTTTTTCGTAGTACTCTGTTATGATCCTTTCTATTTCAGTTGGGTCTGCTGTAATAGCACCCATGTCATTTCTTACTTGGATTATTTGCTTCCTCTCCTGCTTTGTTGATTCTTCGTATTGTTTTTCTACTCTCTAATTTATTTATTTCTGCTCTGATCTTTATTATTTCCTTTCTTCTGGTGGCTGTGGGCTTCTTTTGCTGTTCTCTATTTGTTTGAGTTGTGTAGCTAACATTTTGATTTTGTCCCTTTCCTCTTTTTTGATGTGTGCATCTATTGCTATAAATTGACCTCTGAGCACCGCCTTTGCTATGTCCCAAAGGTTTTGTTATGATGTGTTTTCATTGTCATTTGATTTGAGGAATTTTTTGATTCCATCTTTAATTTCTTCTGTTACCCAGTGGTTTTTAAGCAAGGTGTTATTCAGTTTCCAAGTATTTGATTTTTTTTTTCCTTGCTCTTCCTGTTATTAATTTCTACTCACTAAAGTCAAGTTTTGATGATAATGAAAGAAATGTACATGGAGTAATTTGAATGTGGTTTATTCTCTTTAAGATCTATCTCTACATTGAGAGCCACATAGTCCCTTTTCCTAGCCACTTCCTCACTGCTAACCCCCTCAATTAGTGACAGCAAAATTAATAAGAGTCGTAACTAATATGTGTACCACACTGAATCATCTCAGTTCTCTTTGATGTTGCTCACCTTGATGATCCTCACAGTATTCTTGGGAAGCAAATAGAGCCTGTCTGATGGCCCGTGTTTTGCAGATGCACCAAAGGAGCAGCAAGAGGCAGGTGAAGGGTGCAAGGGTGTGAGGCTTGAAAAATGTGACAAAAGCCCTCAGAGGATTTTTTTAGAGCCCAGTGGAATTCTCACCCCCTTAAAAATCCCGGGAGTTCCTGGGTGTTGCACATGGTTAATGCACTCAGCTGCTAACCAAAAGGTTGGAGGTTCAAGTCCACCCAGAAGCATTTCAGAAGACAGGCCTGGCAATCTACTTCCAAAAAATCAGCCACTGAGAAGCCTATAGAGCACAGTTCTACTCTGACACACATGAGGTCACCATGAGTCAGAATGGACTTGATAGCAATTTTTTTTTTTTAAAGGTCCCATGTGCGAAGAGTCCTGTAGATCCTGGGTATCTGGCAGACCAGCTGTGGATAAAGTGTTTACAACCAAATGACTTTGATTTTTGGCAAAAGAAGGGAAACATTTATTGGTGTGCCCAGGCACTGTGTTCATTGCTTTGCTGACTGAACTTATCTAAACCTCACAACCACCAGGGTATTAAGTGTTACCATCAGCCCTACTTTACAGATGCGAAAATCAAGGCTTAGGAGGGTAAGTTATTTGTTTAATCTCTGACACAGCAAACACGTGACAGAGCCAGGATTTGAATGAAGGTCTGCTAACTCCAAAGTGTGGATAGTCAACAAGACCCCACCACGCTTCCTCCGTAAACAAGCACCACCACAGCTAATGACAACTACGGATTGTACTCTTGTCCAGCCACTGCAGAGTGCTTTGCATACATCATCTCATTAATGTTCCCAATAACCCTCAAATGCTAATATCCATGCAGAATTGTTACAGCTACAAGCATCCTTTCCCATGGGCTGCCATCATTTAATATTCATACCAAGCCTGGGAAATCACAGGACAATGAGTCCCAGAAAGTTTAAGTAACTTGCCCAAAATCACCCTCCAGGAATTCTGCCTCCAAATTCTATGTCCATTCTGCTATGTCACACTGTCCCTCCAGCTTCCTTCCTCCCTTGCTTTTCCCTCCCAGCTCCAAAGAAGGTCAGCGCTGTTTCTCAGGGGGGCAAAATTAAAGCCCAAGGACTGACGTTGCTGCAGAGCCCAGAAAAGTAGCAACATCCGCTAATCTGAAGAATTCCCAGGACCCAACATTTTGCTGAGCCTGTCTGCCTTCTTGCTAGTTCATTTCCACTCATTCTTAATTTAAAAATCACCCTTCTCCCCCAAGAGGCTGCTCCATAATCCAATTTGCTGCACATTTTGTCAGTTCAACCACCTGCCTCTCAAGTTGGCACTACCCACTTGCTTGGAGAACCAGAGAGTGACGAAGGGTTGAGCATTAACCATCCAGAATGAAGTTAGGGGGAGGAGCGGTAAGGCAGACGGGAGGCCCCACAGGGACAGCTTAGTCACTTCCCTGGCCCAGCAGACAAAACCATCATTCACCGCAGGGCAGTGCAGCTGCCAGCCCTCAGAGCCAGCTGAGGTGCCTCTGGAACTCAGAGTCCAGATGCTCTCTATCTAGGAATTCACTAAATCCCAGAGGAAAAAGGGCTCCCTTAATGTCACCACCTAAGCCTTTCAGCCAAAGCTGGTGACTGCAACGTCTAGCCAGCAGGGAGCGAAGAGGAAAGAAACATGTGCAGGACATCTATATGCATCATGCCTATGACATATAATTGCAAAAACCTCTGATAAAACTCTTATTATGCAAAATTCAGAGAGGAGGAAACCAAGGCACAGGGAAAAGTGACTTTCCCAAGATCACATACATGGCCAGTTAGTGGACTTGAATCCTAGATATACTGGCTCCAAAGCCTCTGTGCCATGCTCAGAAAGGAGGAGTGTGATCCAGTCCTACCTGTGCCCACTGATGGCACCAATATCCTCTGAGGAGTAAAGGTGAAGAGATGAACTGTTATTCAGTGTTCCACCAATATGGCTGTTGAACTGGTATTGCTCAGTAGCCCTGTGGGGCCCCAGTCTGCTCTAACCTTATATTTTGGGAAAATAACACAGTGTGATCCCTGGGTTCTTTCATATTCTTGCAGTGAGGTCCAGAGAGGGCCGATGACTTCCCCAAAATGGTAGCATCTGTATCGGCTGAGTCGTATGTGCCCCAGGATAGGAAACAAGGTTCAGGAAGTGACGCTCAGAGGAGGCAGAGGTTGAAAACACATAAGAAGTTGTCACAGAGAAAGTTTTTTTTTTTTTTTTTTTTAAGCTAAGCCTAGAAAAATGATGGGGATGCCATCAGATAGCATAGAGAAGGAACAGGAACCATGAAGAGGGAAGAAAATGGACAAGTTGCAAAAGATGATAATTAGATTGGAGAAATCTCAAATATTCCTATTTGGAGGGTAAGGCAAAGGAAGGGACAGTGCAGGGTGAATGTGGCTGGGTCAAGTGGGGCTACTCAAGGAGGATTTTCAAATCCATTGTGAGGTTGGACAGAAAAGATTGGTGATGGAAACCCAGTAAAAGTTAGCTCAAATGGCCAATAATTACTTTAAAAAAAAGATGAGAATGTAACGGGGCGAGGAAACTAAATTAATGGAAATGGAACAACCAGAATGGAAATAATGAGAATGTTCACACATTGTAAAGAATGTAACAACATCACTAAAAAATTTTTGTAGAAATTGTTGAATGGGAACCTAAACTACCATGTAAACCTTCACCTAAAACACAATAAAATATTAGTTAAAAAGGAAAAAAAAAGCTAGTGAGCTAAGTTTAGGTTTATAAGCAAAAAACTGGCAAGGGGTGATTATAGCCATTCAAAACAAGCCTTTAGTTTGTAAAACTATTCTCCATCTGGGTTTATCTAAATAAAGAACTTCCCGCTCTTTGAGACACCATGAATCTGGATTTGAATCCCAGGTTCTCTTCTTACAGGTTGTGGGGCCCTGAGTAAATTACTTGATTTCTCTAATCCTTTATTTCTTCAACTATAAAATGTTAGGTTGTTGTTGTTAGGTGCTGTTGAGTCAGTTCTGGCTCATAACGACCCCTATGTAAACAGAGCAAAACACTGCCCAGTCTGCGCCATCCTCACAATCATTATGCTTGAGCGCATTGTTGCAGCCACTGTGTCAATCCATCTTGTTGAGGGTCTTCCTCTTTTTCACTGACCTTCCACCTTACCAAGCATAATGTCCCTCTCCAAGGACTAATCCCTCCTAACTGCATGTCCAAAGTATGAGACATAGTCTCGCCATCCTTGCTTCTAAGGCGCATTCTGGTTATACTTCTTCCAAGACAGCTGTGTTCATTCTTTTGGTAGTCCATGGTATATTCAATATTCTTCACCAACACCACAATTCAAAGGCATCGATTCTTCTTCAGTCTTCCTTATTCATCGTCCAGCTTTTGCATACATAGGAGGCGATTGAAAACACCATGGCTTGGGTCAGGTGCACCTTAGTCTTCAAGGTGACATCTTTGCTTTTTAACACTTTAAAGAGGTCTTTGCGGCAGATTTGCCCAATGCAATGCATCTTTTGATTTCTTGACTGCTGCTTCCATGGGTGTTGATTGTGGATCCAAGTAAAATGAAATCTTTGACAACTTCAGTCTTTTCTCCATTTATCATGATGTTGCTTATTGGTCCAGTCGTGAGGATTTTTGTTTTCTTTATGTTGAGGTGTAATCCATACTAAAGGCTGTGGTCTGTGGGGGAACTATAAAATGGGGGCCCTCAAATATCTCCTCAAAATATATCCAGAATTTGACTGCTTCTTACCACCTCCATTGCTTCCACCATGGTTTAAGCCACCTTTATTTCCCCCAGCTTCTTTCAGTGTCTCCTAACTGATCTCCTTCCTTCTTCCCTTGCACTCTTATGGTCCATTCTCAACACAGAATGATCCTTTTAAAGCACAAGCCATATCATGTCACGTCTCTGCTCACAAACCTCTGTTTCCCATCTCCTTCGTGCTGAAAGTTAAAGTCTTCACAAAGGCCTGCAAGGCCTTCAATGGTCAGCCCCTGCTGCTTACCTGACCTCATCTCCTGCTTCTCTTCCTGTCTCACTCTCTTCTCCAGGCCTCCCTGCTGTTCTAGGAACATGCTAGGCATGTCCTGCCTTAGGGTCTTTCCATGTGCTATTTCCCCTGCTGGAAGATTCTTCCCTACGACAGCCACATGGCTCCCTCCCTTACTTCCTTCAAGTCTCTGTTTCAATGTCACCTTATGAGTGAGGCCTTACCTCACCCTTTAGATAAAAGACAAACATCCCCTCCCTGGCATTTTCTGCCCCCCTTAACCTGTCCCATTTTTCTCCATGGCACTCACCATCATTTGACATACTATATACTTCCTTACTTATTTGCTTATTATTTGTCTCTCCTCAGTAGAACATAAACCCTATGGTGGTTGTTTTGTTCATTGCTTTGTTCCCACAATCTAGATAGTGCCGCGAACATGGTAGACACTCAACAAATATTTGTTGAACAGATGATTGAAGGAATAAATCAATTAATGAGTAGTTTGGGCTCAGGCTCACCAAAGAAGTGTTTTTTTTTTGTTTTTTTTTTTTTAAATCAGATTTCTTAAACATAGATTCTTGGGCCCACCACAGACCTAGTGAGGCAGAATCTCCAAGGATGATGTCCAAGTTTCTACACAAGCACACACACACATACACATACCAATTTTCTGTAGTGATTCTGATACACAGTGAGAGTTGCAAATTATTTGGGGTACAAATCCAGCTCTGAGACTTGCTGTATGTGTGTCCTTGGGTAATTAATCCAAACTCCCTGGGCGTCCGTTTCCTCATCTGTAAAATAGAGCTCATTCCTCATGTCTCTTGGGTCTATGGCTCAAATTAAAGAAGATGGTCTCTATATAAAAGCACTTAGCACCCTCTCAAGCATATAAAGGAGCCCTGGTGACATAATAGTTAAGAGCTTGGTTGCTAACCAAAGGGTTGGCAATTTGAATCCACCAGCCACTCTTTGGAAACCCATAGGGCAGTTCTACTCTATCCTATAGGATCGGTATGAACATACAAAAAGTGCTTAACCATTGAAAGTTCCTCTTCCATCAGTAAGAGATTGACTGGAGTCACACGTGAGGGCCAAACAGGAATACTGGGACTAGAAACCTGTTCCTTGGACTATTCTTTGTGGCTTTGCCCTCAGGGCCATGTATGTGATCCCACACTCAAACCTGTTTTTGCTGCTATGCCCTCCCCACTCTTCCTTTTTCTCCTAGCATCTAAAATGTTATTCCCCTACATTTCTGGTCAACTCTATGACATGCCCTATGGACCCAACTCCCACCAGGGCCCCCAGGACCTAGGGACATAGTGTTCTTTTCCGTGGTTCCCTTCTTGGCAAAGACAGCAAGTGGTCCTTAGCACTGCCTATGAAACTCCAAAGCCACTCTCTCCCGGCTGTTAGTAAGCCATCGCCCCCACCTCATCCCTGCCAGTGGGCACTACTGATGGAGTCGGCCTCAGGCTCTAACCCAGATAAGAGCTGAGGTTCATAGACAAGTGCAAAGAGAGAGGAGGGATTTTTCCTAAAATGAGCCAGAAACACCATCATGCTTTTGCCCTAATACCAGCTACCTATCATTCCTCCTCAACCCTCAACCCCCACCTGACTTGTTATTACCACTACAGCACCCTGGTCCCACCTAACACTCAGCCCTGCTATAGTTCTCAAATAAATGGATACTCCAGGCAGGAAAAGGAACCCTGGTGATGAAATGGTTAAGCACTCAGCTGCTAACCAAAAGGTTAGTTCGAACCCACCTAGCATCTCCACGGGGGAAAAAAAGATACAATCTGCTCCCATAAAGATTACAGCCTGGAAAACCCTATGGTGCAGTTCTACTCTGTCACATTGGGTCTCTGTGAGTTGAAAATCCACTTGAAGGCACCTAACGACAACCGGGCAGGAAGCATTTGAGCTGGAGCGCCCCCTACTCCATCCATCTACTTGGGCTCCAACTACAGGAGAGGTGGAGAAGGTTGGCATTGGGTGGTGAAGGAATTCTTCCCAGGATGCTCTTCCTGGTCCTGTTTCTCTTGGGTCTGGGCTTTTGTCAGGGGCCTCTCCGCCCAAGGTGCTTTGACCACCCTCTACACCTCTCCCCCACCTCCACCTGGGACAATGCTCCCTCCCCCTCTGCTAACATCTGCTCCCATGCCCAAAGCAAATAAACACACGCAATCCCTTTAGCTTTCTCTCTTCAATTTCCGATTCATTTCAGAGGCTCTGGACTCAATCTTCCCAGAGCCCTAAAGCACAATCTCAGAGGATTAGAGTCCCTTCGGACCTCGTTCCCACAAACAGGAAGCGTACACTGTTCTGAAATTTGCTTTTCTCTGTCATTTATTTGCACCACCACCCACCCCCCCCTTTTCAAAAACACCCTGAAATGCATTTATAGTTTGCAACTGCTTTTCACGTACCCTCAACTGGCTCGGAGGTATACGCGATCATACCCATTATACAGGTGAGGAAACCAAAGTCAGGGAAATTAGATAACATGACTAAGTCACCCAGATGAGGCAAGATGTGAAAATCAAGTCTCAGGGAGGAAAAGAAGCTTTTAATAAGATTCTTATCAGGCCTTGTGTTCATCTCCTAGGGCTGTCATATCGAAGCACCACAAACTGAGTGACTTAAAACAACAGACACTTCTGGAGGCTAGTAGTCGGAATTCAGGGTTCAGCAATGCCATGTTCTCTCTGAAGACTTTAGGGGAAGGTCCTTCCTTGTCTCTTCCAGCTTCTGGTAGTCTTGGCTTGCAGCTGCTGCGTGACTTCAATCTCTGCCTCTGTGTTCACGTGGCTGTCTTCCCTCTGCATCTGACTATGTGCGTCTCTGTGTCTCTTCTCTTTTTATAAGGACTCTCGTCACATGGGATTAGAGCTCACCTTTCTCCAGTTTGACCTCATGTTATCTGATTATATCTGCAAAGACCCTATTTCCAAATAAGAAGGTTCACAGGTACTGAGGGGTTAGGACTACAACATACCTTTTTGGGGAACGCAATTAATTCAACCCGTGTTGTGGTGTTAGTGTGCCATTGAGTCGATTCTGAGTCATAGCAATTCATAACAGTCCTCAGAAAGGTCAACTAGATTTTTCTTTTTCTTTTTTTAGTTGCTTGCTGTACAATATATGATGTAAACACTCCCTGTGAGCCTCTTGCATTTAGCAAAGTCTGCTTCCTCTGGCATGTGTGCACATGTGCACATATGCACATACACACACACATAGCCAGGAACTTGCCCAAGTGAGTGGCAGGCTCCTAAATGGCAGAGCTGGGAGGCTCTCCCAGATCCTGCTGTTCTAACTCTACCAGGCTGTGCTAAAGAGAGAGCTCAGTGGGGATTCTGGGAATCAGCTAGTTCCTGGAGATGGATTTCCAATGCTAATCAAAGGAACTGCTTTGTAGTTTCTGAGCTTTACTCCAGCTGGTGGGGGCAGAACTCCTCAGACCAATCCCTCCAACCTTCTTCCAAGATGACCATTGTCTTGATTTGGTTCTGACTGCCAAGGAACCAGAGCTCCCTCCCCTCCAGCCTCTACCCAGTAGGACTGTCCTAACGAAGACATTTACATTTTCCCCTTATGTTGATCCTCTGTAGTCAAGAATCCACACGTTTTAGGCTAATTTGTCAGAAAGCAGAGCGTGGCGTGCATGTTTAGCTGCTCATTTTACCGGTGCTGCCAGGCTGCCCATTTGGGGGTTTTGTTCTTTGGGCAGAAAAGACAATTATGGAGCATCGCAGGGGAAAGAACATGCCAAAGTCTTCCCGTTCACTCCAATCCAGGTAGCTTTTCTGGGCCAGGTTTTCCTGCATTGAGGGCTTACTTTTGGACCTCCTGTTGGTTGCAGGGACTGAGTCATGGGGGATGATGTCTGGCTTGGCTTATACCACTAGCAGGGGCTGGAAATAGGCCTCATCAACTTCACTGGTACATCATCTCTGGCTCTGGAGTCCTCCGGGACTTTAGTCTTAGAAATCTAGACCTCCTTGGGAGATAGCACTGCAGAAACCTGATTAATTCCGATGGAACATGCCTCACAGGGTGGAAAGTGAGTGAACTGGGGAAAACGGGGTACTCTTTCATGGTGCCCGAACACCCTCATGGGCCTTATGCTAAGAATATGCTTCCAACATGGGTCATAGATGATGCATAAAATCAGTAATAATGACAACAACCATAATGACAATGATAACAACAGTAATCACACCCTAATAGGAGAACATAGGCTTTAGCGTCAGGCACATCTGACCTGGAATGCCAGCTCTGCCTCTTACTAGCTGTGTGAGCTTGTGTGAGTTATGTAGCCCCTCTGCCCTCTGTTTCCTTCTCTGTAACATGAGGATTGTTACAGGATCATTATAAGTAGTAAGTGACATAACACAAGTGGGGTGCTGGCCCACAGCACAGCCCATGCTAAATGTTCAGTTAAAGTGTTTTCATGTGCATTATATCATTGGATCCTCACAACAGCTGTGGGAGGAGGCAAGGCAGACTGCAGAAAGCAAAGCCTCAACCAGGTAAAGTGACTTGTCTGTGGTCACACACAGCAAGAAAAGGAAGAGCAAGGACTTGACATTATCTAATTCCTTCCTCTGGAATCTTTCCAATTAGGTGAGTCAGGCTCATACATCACCTTCCCAAAGCATCTAGCTCATTCTCAAAGTGGATTCAGGTACCAGAGACATACTCCGCTTTTAACTCTTCCTGGTCCTTGATGTGCCAGGGTCCGCCACTCCTGGGGGTATGGGATTAGTGGTAGGCCCTTGATGACCTTCTCCTCAGGGATTTGGGACATTTGGTTGGGATGTATTCCCAGCCATTTCCTGCCCGTTGATATTTTGGTTCCTTGGAGACTTTTTTTATTTGTTCCCAGTGTTTTACTCACTACTAGGGACAGACTTCATTGGGAAGCAGAGGGCTTTTATCACCTGTACCTCCAGTCTCCCTTTCTGCTTCCTGAAGAGCAAGAAAGCTGTAGGCTGGGCATGGACAGGTTAAGTCTAGGTGAATGGTCCCTGAGAAGGTGAGGTTCACAAGACAGGTCGCTGCCTTCCCAGACGATCCAGTGCCTGGGATCCAGGTCCCTCTCTGAACTCTCTGTGGGAAGTTTGTGCCATGGTACAGGGTCCTGAGATAAACTAGGTGAAAGGTGAAGGGAAGACCAGAGGAAGGCAGAAGCAGAATCTCTATCACCAGTGAGGAGGGAAGTAAAGACGGCAGCCAAAGAAATAACATTCAGATAAAGGGGGCACAATGAGGCTTTACATGGGGGAGGAATGAAGAGGAGAAAAGTCCAAAGGATCAATATCAACCTGGAAAGTAGGAAGTTTTAGAGGTGAAGACAAGCAGCTCAGTACCATGGCTGTGAAAAACACTCTTCTTTGTTCTAATTATTAAATGCTGCATAACTAATTGCCTCAAAACCTAGTGGCATAAAATAACCATTTATCATGCTTATAGTTCTGTGGATCAGGATTTTAAAGAGGACACAGCTGGGAAGACCTGTCTCTGATCCCTGAGCTGAAAGGCTCTAGGGCTGGGGGTTGAAATCATCTAAAACCTCATTCATTGGTAGTTGATGCTTGGAAGGGTCAAGCAGCTGGCACAGCTGGGGCTCTTTGGGCAGTGCTTTCTATTTCTATTTCTTTTTATTTCTATGTGGCCTCTCCAACATGCCGGCTTTAGGGTAGCCAGATTTCTTACATGTCAACTCAGGACTCCTAAGGTTCATATTGACACCCAGGTGGAAGGCCTACCACTTTCTATGATCTAGTCTCAGAAGTCATTTAGTGCCCTTCCACTGTGTCCTATACCCATCGCCGTTGAGATGCAGCCCTGGTGGCACAGTCGTTAAGAGCTTGGCTGCTAACCAAAAGACTGGCAGTTTGAATCTACCAGCTGGTCCTCGGAAACCCTGTGGGAAAGTTCTACTCTGTCCTATAGGGTCACTATGAGTCTGTGTCCTATGTTGTTGTTGTTAGGTGCGGACGAGTTGGTTCTGACTCATAGAGACCCTATGTACAACAGAACAAAGCACTGCCAGGTCCGGCGCCATCCTCAAAATGATTGTTATGCTTGAGTCCATTGTTGCAGCCACTGTGTCAGTTCATCTTGTTGAGGGTTTTCCTCTTTTTCACTGACCCTCTACTCTACCAAGCATAATGTCCTTCTCCAGGGACAGGTCCCTCCTGATAACATGTCTGAAGTATGTGAGACAAAGTCTCACCATCCTCGCATCTAAGGAGCATTGTGCCTATACTTCTACCAGAACAGATTTGTTCATTCTTCTGGCAGGCCATGGTATAGTCAGTATTCTTCCCCAACATCATAATTCAAAGGCATCGATTCTTCTTAGGTCTTCCTTATTCATTGTCCAACTTTCACATGCGTATAACGTGACTGAAAACACCATGGCTTGGGTCAGGCACACCATAGTCCTCAAAGTGACATCTTTACTCTCTAACACTTCAGAAGGATCTTTTGCAGCATATTTGCCCTATGCAATACGTCGTTTGATTTCTTAACTGCTGCTTCCACAGTGTTGATTGTAGATCCAAGTAAAATGAAATCCTTGACAACTTCAATCTTTTCTCCGTTTATCATGTTGTTGCTTATTGGTCCAGTTGTGAGGATTTTTGTTTTCTTTATACTGAGGTGTAATACCTACTGAAGGCTGTAGTCTTTGATCTCCATCAGTAAGTGCTTCAAGTCCTCTTCACTTTCAGTAAGCAATGTTGTGTCGTCTGCATATCACAGGTTGTTAATGAGTCTTCCTCCAAGCCTATGATGCATTCTTCTTCATATAGTCTAGCTTCTCAACTTATTTTCTCAGCAAACAAATTGAATAAGTATGGTGAAAGGACACAGCCCTGACGCACACCTTTTCTGACTTTAAACCACAAAGTATCCCCTTGTTCTGTTCAAACGACTGCCTCCTGGTCTAAGTACAGGTTCCTCATGAGCACTAATTAAGTGTTATGGAATTTTCATTCTTTTCGAAATGTCCCTAATTTGTTATGACCCACACAGTCAAATGCTTTTGCGTAAGCAATAAAACACAGGTAAACATCTTTCCGGTATTCTCTGCTTTCAGCCAGGATCCATCTGACATCAGCAATGATATCCCTTGTTCCACATCCTCTTCTGAATCTAGCTTGAATTTCTGGCAGTTCTCTGTTGATGTACTGCTGCAACCACTTTTGAATGATCTTTAGCAAAATTTTACTTGGGTGTGATATTAATGATACTGTTCAATAATTTCCACATTCGTTTGGATTGCCCTTCTTTGAAATGGGCACAAATATGAATTTCTTCCAGTTGGTTGGCCAAGTAGCTGTCTTCCAAATTTCTTGGCATAGACTAGTGAGTACCTCCAGTGCTGCATCCATTTGTTGAAACATCTCAGTTGGTAATCCATCAATTCCTGGAGCTTTGTTTTCCGGCAATGCTTTCAATGCAGCTTGGACCTCTTCCTTCAGTACCGTCAGTTCTTGATCATATCTACCTCCTGAAATGGTCGAATGTCGACCAATTCTTTTTGGTACAGAGATTCTGTGTATTCTTTCCCTCTTCTTTTGATGCTTCCTGCATCATTTAGCATTTTCCCCGTAGAATCCTTCAATATTTACAACTCGAGGCTTGAATTTTTTCTTCAGTTCTTTCCACTTGAGAATTGCTGAGTGTGTTCTTCTCTTTTGGTTTTCTATTTCCGGGTCTTTGCACATGTCATTATACTACTTTACTTTATCTTCTTGAGCGACCCTTTGAAATCTTCTGTTCAGCTCTTTTACTTCATCATTTCTTCATTTGGCTTTAGCTACTCTATGTTCAAGAGTAACTTTCAGATGGTCTCTTCTGACATCCATTTTGGTCTTCTCTTTCCTTTTAATGACCTCTTGCTTTCTTCACGTATGATGTCCTTGATGTTATTTCACAACTTATCTGTTCTGTCATTAGTGTTCAATTCATCAAATCTATTCTTGAAATGGTCTCTAAATTCAGGTTGGATATACTCAAGGTCATACTTTGGCTCTCATGGACTTGTTCTAATTTCCTTCTGCTTCAAACTGAACTTGCATAGAAGCAATTGATGGTCTGTTCCATGGTCAGCCCCTGGCCTTGTTCTGACTGATGATATTGAGCTTTTCCATCGTTTCTTTCCAAAGATGTAGTGGATTTGACTCCTGTGTATTCCATCTGGTGAGGTCCATGTGTATAGTCACCATTTATGTTGTTGAAAAAAGGTATTTGCAATGAAGAAGTTGTTGGCCTTGCAAAATTCTATCATGCGATCTCCAGTATTGTTTCTATCACCAAGGCCATATTTTCCAACTATTGACCCTTCTTCTTTGTTTCCAACTTTCGCATTCCAGTTGCCAGTAATTATCAATGCATCTTGACTGCATGTTTGATCAATTTCAGACTGCAGAAGTTGGTAAAAATCTTCAATTTCTTCCTCTTTGGCCTTAGTGTTTGGTGTGTAAATTTGAATAATAGTCGTAAGTCGTATTAACTAGTCTTCCTTTTAGGCATATGGATATTATCCTATCACTAACAGCGTTGTACTTCAGGATAGATCTTGGAATGTTCTTTATGACGATGAATGTGACACCATTCCTCTTCAATTTGTCATTCCTGGCATAAGACCATATGAATGTCTGATTCAAAGTGGCTAGTGCCAGTCATTTCAGCTCACTAATGCCTACCATATTGATGTTTATGTGTTCCATTTCGTTTTAGATGATTTCCAACCTTCCTAGATTCATACTACGTACATTCCATTTTCGCATTATTAATGGATGTTTGTAGCTGTTTCTTCTTATTTTGAGTCATGCCACATCAGCAAATGAAGGTCCCGAAAGCTTGACTCCATCCACATCATTAAAGTCAACTCACTTTGAGGAGGCAGCTATTCCCCAGTTGTCTTTTGAGTGCCTTCCAACCTAAGGGACTCTTCTTCCGGCCCTATATCAAACAATGTTCCACTGCTATTCGTAAGGTTTTCACTGGCTAATTTTTTTCCCTTTTTTTTAATTGTACTTTAGGTAAAAGTTTACAGCTCAAGTTAATTTCTCATACAAAAATTTATACACATATTTTATGTGACATTTGTTGCAGTCCCCACAATGTGATAGCACACCCCCACTTTCCACTCCATGTTTCTTGTGTCCATTCCGTCAGTTCCTGTCCTTTCCTGCCTTCTCATCCTGCCTCCAGACAGGAGCCGCCCATTTGGTCTCATGTATCTGATTGAACTAAGAAGCACGCTCCTCACAAGCATTATGTTTTGTTTTATAGTCCAGTCTTATCTTTGTCTGAAGAGTGGGTTTTGGGAATTGTTTTAGTTCTGGGTTAACAGAGCATCTGGGAGCAATAGTTTCAGAGGTTCTTCCAGTCTCTGTCAGACCATTAAGTCTGGTCTTTTTATGTGAATTTGAGTTCCACTCCACACTTTTCTCTCACTCTGTCCAGGACTGTCTGTTGTATTCGCTGTAAGGGCGGTCATTAGTGGTAGCCAGGCACCATCTAGTTCTTCTGGTCTCAGGCTAATGGAGTCTCTGGTTTATGTGGACCTTTTGTCTCTTGGGCTAACATTTTCCTTGTGTCTTTGATATTGCTCATTCACCTTTGTTCCAAGTGGGTTGGGACCAACTGACACATGATGGCTGCTCGCAAGCTTTTAAGAATCCAGACACCACTCATCAAAGTGAGATGCAGAACATTTTCTTAATAAATTTTGTTATGCCAATTGACCTAGATTTCCCCCAAAACTATGATCCCCAGGCCCCAGCCCCAGCTACTCTGTCCCTCAAAGTATTTGGATGTGTTCAAGAAACTTCTTAGCTTTTGCTTAGGTCCAGTTGTGCTGACTTCCCCTGTATTGTGTGTTGTCCTTCCCTTCAGTGAAGATGATCCTTGTCTACTATCTAGTTAGTGAATTCCCCTCTCCCGCCCCCCCCCCCCCATAACCATAAAATAATGCTTTCTTCTGTGTTTAAATCTTTTCTTGAGTTCTTATTATAGTGGTCTCATAAAATATTTGTCCTTTTGAGACTGACTAATTTCACTCAGCATAATGCCCTCCAGATTTATCCATGTTATGAGATATTTTGCAGATTCATCATAGTTCTTTATCTTTGGGTAGTATTGCATTGTGTGTATTTACCATAATTTGTTTATCCATTCATCTCTTGATGAGCACCTAGATTGTTTCCATCTTTTTGCTATTGTGAGCAGTGCTGAAATGAACATGGGTGTGCATATATCTATTCATGTGACAGCTGTTATTTCTCTGGGATATATTCCAAGGAGCGGGATAGCTGGATCGTATGGTACTTCTATTTCTAGCTTTTTAAGGAAGTGCCAAATTGATTTCCAAAGTGGTTGTACCATTTTACATTCCCACCAACAGTGTATAAGTGTTCCAGTCTCTCCATAACCTCTCCATCATTTATTATTTTGTGTTTTTTGGATTAATACTAGCCTGGTTGGCATAAGATGGTATCTCATTGTAGTTTTAATTTGCATTTCTCTAATGGCTAATGATCGTGAGCATTTCCTCATGTATCTGTTAGCTGCCTGAATATCTTCTTTGGTGAAGTGGCTGTTCATATCCTTTGCCCATTTTTTAACTGAGTTATTTGTCTTTTTATTGTTGAGGTTTTGCAGTATCTTGTAGGTTTTAGAGATTAGATGCTGATCAGATTTGTCACAGCCAAAATTTTTTTTCCAGTCTGTAGGTTGTCTTTTTACTCTTTTGGTGAAGTCTTTTGATGAGCATAAGTGTTTGATTTTTAGGAGCTGCCAGTTATATAGTGTCTCTTCTGATGTTTGTGCATTGTTAGTTATGTTTTGTATTCTGTTTATGCCATGTATTAGGGCTCCTAGCATTGTCCCTATTTTTTCTTCCATGATCTTTATCGTTTTAGGTCTTTGATCCATTTTGAGTTCATTTTTGTGTATGGTGTGAGGTATGGGTCTTCAACTGGGTTTCAATTTTTTGCAGATAGATATCCAGTTATGCCAACAACATTTGTTAAAGAGACTATCTTTTCCCTTTTAGCGGAATTTGGGCCTTCGTCAAATATCAGCTGCTATAGGTGGATGAATTTACGTCTGGATTCTCAATTCTGTTCCATTGGTCTATGTATCTGTTGTTGTACCAGTGCCAGGCGATTTTGACTACTGTGGTAGTATAGTAGGTTTTAAAATTAGGTAGTGTGAGGACTCCCACTTTGTTCTTCTTCAGTAATGCTTTACTTATCCATATGAAGTTGGTGATTTGTTTCTCCATCTCCTTAGAAAGTGCCGTTGGAATTTGGGTCAGGATTGCATTGTATCTGTAGATCACTTTGGATAGAATTGACATTTTCACAATGTTGAGTCTTCCTATCCATGAGTAAGGTATGTTTTTCCACTTATGCAGGTCTCTTTTGGTTTCTTGCAGTAGTGTCTTGTAGTTTTCTTTGTATAGGTCTTTTACATCTCTGGTTAGATTTATTCCTAAGTATTTTATCTTCTTAGGGGCTATTGTAAATGGTATTGATTTGGTCATTTCCTCTTCAAAGATCTCTTTGTTGGTGTAGAGGAATCCAGCTGATTCATGTATGTTTATCTTGTATTGTGATACTTTGCTGAAATCTATTAGTTCCAGTAGTTTTCTTGAGGATTCTTTGGGGTTTTCTGTGTATAAGATCGTATCATCTGCAAATAGAGATACTTTTACTTCTCCGCTACCAATTTGGAAGCCCTTTATTTCTTTTCCTAGCCTAATTGCTCTGGCTAGGACCTCTACGACAACGTTGAATGAGAGTGGTGATAAAAGGCATCCTTGTCTGGTTCTCGTTCTCGAGGGGAATGCTTTCAGACTCCATTTAGGATGGTGTTGACTGTTGGCTTTGTATATAAGCCCTTAATTATTTTGAGGAATTTCACTTCTATTCCTATTTTGCTGAGCTTTTTTTTATCATGAATGGGTGTTGGGCTTTGTCAAATGCCTTTTCTGCATCGATTGATGAGATCATGTGGTTCTTGTCTTTTGTTTTATTTATGTGATGGATTACATTGTTTTTCTAATGTTGAACCATCCATGCATACCTGGTATAAATCCCACCTGATCATGGTGAATTTTTTTTTTGATATGCTGTTGAATTCTATTGGCTAGAATTTTGTTAAGGATTTTTGCATCTATGTTCATGAGGGATATTGGTCTGTAATTTTCTTTTTTTGTGGAGTCTTTACCTGGTTTTGGTATCAGGGTTATGCTGGCTTCATAGAATGATTTTGGGAGTATTCTATCTTTTTCTATACTCTGAAATATCTTTAGTAGCAGTGGTGTTAGCGCTTCTCTGAAAGTTTGGTAGAATTCTCCAGTGAAACTGTCCGAGCCAGAACTTTTTTTTGTTAGGGGTTTTTTAATTACCTTTTCAATCTCTTCTTTTGTTATAGGTTTATTTAGTTGTTCTCCCTCTGTTTGTGTCAGTTTAGGTAGGTTGTCTGTTTCTAGAAAGTTGTCCATTTCCTCTAGGTTGTCAAATATGTTGGAGTATAATTTTTCATAGTATTCTGTTATGATTCCTTTAAGAGTCTGCTGTGATATCACCCATCTCATTTCTTATATGGGTTATTGGCTTCCTCTCCTGTTTTTCTTTTGTCAGTTTGGCCAATGGTTTATCAGTTTTGTTGATCTTTTCAAAGAACCAGCTTTTGGTCTTGTTAACTCTTTCAATTGTTTTTCTTTTCTCTATTTCATTTAATTCTGCTCTAATTCTTAGTATTTCCTTTCTTCTGTTGCCTGAGGCCTTCTTTTGCTGCTCTCTTTCTACTTGTTTGAGTTGTAGGGCTAATGTTTTGATTTTGACCCTTTCTTCTTTTTTGATATGTGCATTTATTGCTATAAATTGACCTCTGAGCACCACTTTGGGTGTGTCCCAAAGGTTCTGGTAGGATATGTTTTCATTCTCATTTGATTCTGTCAATTTCTTTATTCCATCCTTAATTGCTTCTATAACCTAGTAGTTTTTGAGCAAGGTGTTGTTCAGTTTCCATGTGTTTGATTTTTTTTTCCTTGCTTCTTCTGTTATTGGTCTACTTTTATGGCTTTATGGTCAGAAGAGATGCTTTGTAATATTTTGATGCTTTGGATTCTGTTAAGGCTTGCTTTATGGCTTAATATGTGGTCTATTCTGGAGAATGTTCCATGTACATTAGAAAAGAAAGTATACCTGGCTGCTGTTGGGTGGAGTGTTCAGTATATGTCTATGAGATCAGGTTGGTTGATTGTGGCATTTAGATTTTCTGTGTTTTATTGAGCTTCTTTTTGGATGTTCTGTCATTCACCGAAAGTGGTGTGTTGAAGTCTCCTACTATTACTGTGGAGGTGTCTGTCTCTCTTTTCAATGCTGTTAGAGTTTGTTTCATATATTTTGGAACCCTGTCACTGGATGTGTAAATATTTATTATAGTTATATCCTCTTGGTGTATTAACCCTTTAGTCATTACATAGTGTCCTTCCTTATCCTTTGTGGTGGATTTTACTTTAAAGTCTATTTTGTCAGAGATTAATATTGCCACTCCTGCTCTTTTTTGAGAGTTATTTGCTTGATATTTTTTTTTCCATCTTCTGAGTTTTAGTTTGTTTGTGTCTTTAAGTCTAAGGCGTACCTGTTGTAAGCAGCATATAGATGGATCGTGTCTTTTTTATCCACTCTGTCACTCTCTGTCTCTTTATTGGTGCATGTAGTCCATTTGTATTCAGCGTAATTATTGATAGGTATGAGTTTAGTGCTGTCATTTTGATGTATTTTTTTGTGTGTGTGCTGTTGACAGTTTCTTTGTTCCATTTAATTTTCTGTGCTGAGTCATTTTTCTTTATGTATTTTCTTTTCATCTTTTTCATTGTTATTGATTTTGTATTTGTTGAGTCTTTATGTTTTTCTCATTGTTTATTTTGATGTGTAGGATTGTTAGTTTCCTTTGTGGTTACCTTAATATTTACCCCTATTTTTGTAAGTTTAAACCAGTCTTTTATTTCTTTATATCACCTTGTCTTCCTCTTCATATGAAAGATCTATGACTACATTTTTTAGTCTCTTTTGTTTTAATGTTGTCATCTTTTACATATTGATATCTCTGTTTTCTTATTTTCAGCATTTTAGATTTGATTTATTTTTGTGCCTTCCGTATCTGGGTTGATATCTGGTTGCTCTGCCCTGTGTTCTAGTCTTGGGTTGTTATCTGATGTTATTGATTTTCTAACCAGAGGATTCCCTTTAGTATTTCTTGTAATTTTGGTTTGGTTTTTGCAAGTTCCCTATACTTCTGTTTATCTGGAAATGTCCTAATTTCACCATAATATTTGAGAGATAGTTTTGCTGGGTATATAATTCTTAGCTGGCAATTTTTTTCCTTCAAGGCTTTATATATGTCATCCCATTGCCTTCTTGCTTGCATGGTTTCTGCTGAGTAGTCCAAGCTTAGTTTTATTGACTGTCTTTTGTAGATGACTTTTTCATTTATCCCTAGCCACTCTTAAAATCCTCTATTTATCTTTGATTTTGGCAAGTTTGATTATGATATGTCTTGGTGACTTTCTTTTGAGATCTACCTTGTGTGGGGTTCAATGAGCATCTTGGATAGATATCTTCTCATCTTTCACAATATCAGGGAAGTTTTCTGCCAGCAGATCTTCAGCAGTTCTGACTGTATTTTCTGTTATCCCCCTTGTTCTGGTACTCCAGTTACTCGTAGGTTATTCCTCTTGATAGAGTCCCACGTAATTCTTAGAGTTTCTTCATTTTTTTAAATTCTTTTATCTGATTTTTCCTCAGATAAGTTGGTGTCAAGTGCTTTATCTTCAATCTCCCTAATTCTAACTTCCATTGCCCCAATTCTGCTCCTATGGGTTTCTATTAAGTTGCCTAAATCTGAAATTTTATTGTTAATCTTCTGGATTTCTGTTTGCTGTCTCTCTGTGGATTATTGAAGCCTGTTAAATTTGTCATTATTCTCTTCTATAATCTTCTTAAGTTTCTGTATTGCTCTTTCTGTGTGTTCCTTGGCTTGTACTGCGTTTTGCCTGATCTCCTGAAGAGTTCTGTATATTAATCCTTTGTATTCTACCTCTGGTAATTCTAAGAAGTTCTCTTCCTCAGGAAAATTTCTTGATTCTTTGTTTTGGGAGCTTGCTGAAGCCATCATGTTCTGCCTATTTATGTGATTTGATATTGACTGTTGTCGCTGAGCCATTAATAAGTTATTATATTTATTTATTTTATATTTGCTTACTGTGTCCTAGCTTCTTGTTTTGTTTTGTTTTAATATGCCCAAATAGGCTGCGCTTGTGAGCTAGTTTGATTATTGGAAACTTTGAAGCTCTAACGTCCAGTCACCAGGTGGTTAGATCTGTTACTAGGTATGTGAGCCCAGGAGTCTGTTTACTTTTCTTGTATGGATTCAGCTTAGGTGTCCAGGTAGTTAGTCACCAAGTGTGTGGTGCAAGCTCTCATCTATAGTCCTAGATGGGCAGGAGTGATTGGGGTAGGTACAGGTATCTGGCTGCAGTAGTGAGTTACGTGCTGAGCAAGGCAGGGGGCTGATGACTGGCCCTGAATGTCTGGGAGGAAAGCGTGTCCCTGTTCCCTAGAGTGCGTAGGTGGGTGCGTTTTGCAGCCAGACAGTGGGCACCCAATGCAGTTGGCTGTAAGGACTGGGAGGCACCACTTATTCTTGGACCCCTGTTGCAGTTGGCTAGGTGGCGTGAGTGGAGCCACCAGTCCTCAGGCCCCTGATGTGGATAGGTGAGGACCTTGCTTATGTGCAGAGCAATGTCAAATGTCACAAACCTGCCACTCCACCGTATAGCTGATACAGTTGCAGTTATGCTTCAGGTATAGACCCTGTCGTACTGTGCTAATGAGAGCCTACACTGTTGAAATGGGCCCACACAAGTCTGCGTAGGGGTTAAAGGCATTCAAAGTCCGTGGACCCCTTATGCCTGTGCCTAGGCAAAGGAGCTGTACTTACCCTAAGTTCCCGGCTTAGGGGAGCTGGCAGATTATTTATTCTTGTTTGTTAATTTGTTCCCTCTCCAAGGCTAGGAGAATGGCTCAGGGCATGTGACAGGTCCTTACTTCCAGACCAGGGGACGCAGCAATAGCTGAAGCTGGCCCAGGAACTGGTGCAGAGGAGGGAGGGGGCAGGTAAATGGGAGATAGGTTTTTCCCAAAAAGGATGTTTTTTGATCTGTGTGGTAGGTTAGACGCATGTACTTATCTTTTGTCGATTTAGCACTGCTTTTCACTGGTTCTGGGGACTTGAGTACACTCACCATGGCTCAGTCTCTCTTGATGTGGAAACACCTCCTGAGCACCACTGCTTGCCTCACTGTGTGTACTGGCTGCAGGCCACCGGCTCCCGCCAAGTCAGGTCTGGCAAGTCCTCACTACTTCTGAACCATCTCTCCCTCCCCCTGCCGCTCAGTCCCATTCTTCAACTTTGCCTTTGGTGTTTAGGGCTCCTATATTGTCATATATAATTGATTCACTTGTTTTTTTTGGTCTTTGTTGTAAGAAGATCCACAGGATGCGTCTGACTACTCTGCCATCTTGGCCCCACCTGCCTCCTTGAATTTTTTTTTAAATTTATTTTGGTGAATGTATATACAGCCAAAGATACATCATTTTAACAAAGATGCAACAATTGGTCTCTATTCCCTTAATTTTTAGTAAAGATCCTTCCGAGAACCAAGCCCATAGCAATAATGCTGAAGAGAAACCAAAGGAAGCTTCTGATTTTGATCACAGCTGAGTCAGAGACAAGAGAAGAAGTGGGTAACCCTGGTGACAGGCATGAAAGAGAGCAGGTATTAGAATCAACCCCCCAGCGAGGAGGCAAACTCAGGGCAGCAAACGTGAATTTGCCCTTGCCACCTTAACTTCTCTCTGAAGAGCTCAGCTCGGCTCAGCCCCTTGAGCATTTTGTATTTTGCTTCAGTGAGATTCTTTTACAAGCAGAGGTGGCCAAATGATCAAAGGGGAGCACCCCAAGGGAGAGGGAAACGCCAGAGGGGTATGGTCACCGGCACTTGAGCGACTATCTTTCTCACACCAGAATGCTCCTCAGGACAGCTTGTAGAGTTCAGTGCTTTGTACATTATACACTTTCATTCTCTGTACCTCTTCCCCTACCCTACCCTACACATCCGCCTCTGAGCTTCTGTCACCCTCCTTGCTCAGCCTACCTCCTGAAGAACTCCTAATACAGTTCCCTGAAGGAAGCACCGTGGAAGCACCAGCATGAAGCAACACACAAAGTCACCAACAACAGCAGAAGGTCGCTCTTCACACTTCATTGCTATGCAAAGATGCTAATTCAAAAGGCTGGTGGAAACACATTTGCTGGCTGAGTTCTAGTGTTTTCCACAGCACCCAGCACACAGGACATGCACAATCAATGTTTGCTAAATTGTGTAAGTAGCCCATCAAATACTAAAAGTGAACACATATTCCATCCACAGCATTAGTCACCCAACAAAGAATGTGCTAACAGCAAACATTTCTTATTATTATTCTTTTATGGGCTTTACAAGGTTCTCAAGACTTAAAGCCTAGTTCCAGTCTTGACCTGTGGTTATAGAAATACTATATATAGCTGCAAGCTGAAAGTTAGATCCTTTTTTTTTTTTAATTTGTCATCCATTTATTCACTCAAAAAATATTCCCTGACTATTGCACTGTGCTAGGCCCTGAAGATACAGAAATGAGAGTCCCTGCTCTCAGGGATCTTATGTTCCTAGTGGGTAAACAATCAAATAAAGAAATTATTTTAGTAAGTGTTATAAGAGAGACCACTGGGAGTTATGAAAGCATATGAAGGAATATTTGATCTAGATTTGAGGGGGCTTCCTGGAGGAGGTGACACCTGAGCTGTGTTTTGAGTTACAAGTAGGAGCTGGCCAGGAGACTAGTGAGAGGAGAAGGGGAGAGCAGCATGTGTGCAGGAACCAAGGCAAGGGAGAGCATTGTGCCTCCAAGGAACTGTGAGTAGCTCAGAGTACACCCTGTGAGTAGCTCAGGGTGTGAGGGAGGGAATGGAAGGGGAAGGAGATGAGACTGGAGAGAAAGGGAGCTTGAATGCCATACTGAAGTGTTTCGTCTTTCTCCAGAATTTCACAATCATAAATCAAGCTTAAAAACTTGGGATCTCATTCAGATGAAGTTAGTGATTTGATGTTCACTAAGATCATCTCTGGTTAACATGCTGAGCTGCTAAGTGAACAGCAGGAAGTTCAAGTCCATCCAGAGGTGCCTAAGAAGAAAGACCTGGCGATCTGCTTCTGAAAAATCAGTTATTAAAAATCCTGTGTAGTACAGTTCTACTCTGAAACACATGGTGTCACTGGCAGCTTTTTTTTTTTTTCTTTTTTTAATGGTCATCTCTAAGAATAAATGATGGCAATATTACCTTAGTATCAAGTAATTTACTATATAATTTATATTTAGTATCAAGTAATATACTACATACTTTATGCTTAGTATCAGGTAATATACTATATACAATGTACTTTGACCTGCCACCCCCTCATGCTATCATGAGAGGATCAGGGAGCAGGAAGCAGACAGCCTATGCCCTTAGATCAGCCTTGCCAACCTAGTCACTGACCCTGGCCCCCAGGCCCCACATGCCTGCACAACCTTCCTTAGCTCACCAATCTGAACTTGACCTGTGGAATCTGCCAAATCCATCCTGTTCAACTGAACAGTTGTCTGGGGCCTCTCTGGGCGAATCATGTCACTGACCTGACCCTGCTCTCAGAATTTAGCTGGGATTAAATTTAAATTGATGTGATTCTTTCTTTTCCTTCCCGTTCTGGCCTCAGCTACTATACTTGCTACCTGTTGACTGCTGATTGGATATCTTGGGATCATGGGCAATTAAAAGATCAAGGCTTCTTTAGGCATAATCAGGCAGAAGCCTCTCATTACAGTGCCCAGGGAGGAGAAGAGATTGGGTCAGGACCCCGTAGCTCCTTAGGGGGTCGGTCTTCTGATTGGTTCTCAGGCTAGTGAGTGTCTTATGGATGGTTCACTTGGTAATGGAATTGACAGGCGGGCAAACATGGTGGGCACCAGACCTCAGGACTTAAACTTGGGATTTTTTAGACAACTTTCTGAAACTCCATAGTGCATTGAATCTTCTAAGTTAATGAATAATTCATTCAACAGACATTACCTGAGTACTTTCTATGCGGCAGGCTACATTGGAAGAATGCAGACTTTGGAAGAAAAACAAAACCCAGTTCCTACCCTAGGAGCATGCATCCTAGTGAAAGAATCAGATGCAAACATAATAATCATGCAACGTGAAAAGAGCTCCAATGGGGATAAGTACTAGGTGCCAGGGGAATACAGAGGAGGGCCACCTCACCCAGCTGCTGAGTGTCAGGGAATACTCAAGCTGGATCATGAAGAATAAGTGGGAATTAGGACAAATGGGTGAAAAAGAGGGGTGGGCAAAGGCTGAGCTTTCAATATGAATGAAGACAGAGGCATCCGAGCATGTCCAAGAAATGCCATGGTCACATGGAAGCAGAGGAGTAATGACAGAGGAGGCTGGAGTGGTGCTGCATCCAGTTGCCATGAGGTAGATTTCAACTCCATGGCAACCCCATGTGTGTCAGAGTAGAACTGTGCTCCATAGGGTTTTCAAGGGCTAATTTTTTGGACGTAGATCTCCAGCCTTTCTTCCAAGGCACCTCTGGGTGGACTCAAACAGCCAACCTTTTGGTTAGCAGCCAAGAGCTTAACCGTTTGCACTACCCATGGACTCTGGTACTACATCAGGTGGGCCTTAAACTCATGTTCAAGAGCCCGACTTTGCACCTGAAGGCCTGTGGCAGGGCTTTAAGCAGGGAGAGCAGGATGATGTCGTCAGACGTGGGGTTTAGAAGCAGGACCAGGGAGTTAGGCTAGAGGCAGGAAGACTTGTCAGGAGGCCTGTTGTAGTACTCAGCCACTGTAATGAGGGGGTCTTCATGACTAAGCCATTGATTAGCTCCTGAAAACTGCCATTACTTCCATATAGACAACAGGAAAAATTAGTAGGGTCATAGGGTATGGTTTGGGAGCCCCAGCTTGATCCATTTTGAGTCATCAAACAGGTTATGTCATTTCTGTAAACAATGCGGAGAATCATAGATCATTAAGTCCGACCTCCTCACTTATTAGAGTGGGAAACAAAGGCCCAGAGAGGGAAAGTGACTTGGCCAAGGTCACCCAGGTATGATAACTTGTCTGTAAGTAGCCCTTCTGACTTGCACCAGAGAAGCAATATGACGCTGCAGAAGCACTGGATCGTGACTTCCAGTTCTGGCCCTTCCCCTTACTCACAGTATGTTTTTTGAGGAGTCACTGTCTTTCTCGGGACCTGAGTTTCTCCACATGTCAAACAGGAGTATTGAGCTGGAAAGGCCACTGTGATCACGTCCACTCTGAAATGTGATATGTCTGTTACCCAGTAAAGAGAGCAGGCTGAAAACCAAAGCAGCTTTGCAGACCGAGAGAGGCTGGGGGTGGGTGGTGCCCAAAGCCCAGGTGGCTGGCCCAGGAGAGGGTGGGAGGAGGGAGGGAGTGGTGTTAGTATTCCCCCAACGTGCTCCCGCTCCCGGAAGCTTAGAGGGCCCAGATGGGAAGCAAACAAGCAAACCCTCTGAGTTGTGCAGAGCCATAGATCACCTTAGATAGCAGCAGCCACCGCTCCTCTGTTGCCGTGGCAACTTTTCTCTGGATTCCTCTCATTTCCCAACACTCGGTCTCGGAGCAGGGCCCAACTGACCTATAAGTGGAGACCAGACAGATTAGGGTGGGGGCTGGGAAGTTTTTGGTATTGGTGGTTGCGGGCCAAGGCCATGCGGCTTGGGTGGCAGAGGTAGGGTTTTGACCCAAGTGTGACCAGCTGCTGGCTCCCTTCCTCCATAAACACTGCCTCACAGCAAAGCTTGGAAGGGAGGGGAGAGCAGAGAAGGAGGGATTTTTACATCACAAAGGCACCCTGGTTTTGCAAAACCACAGTCTTTCTTAAACATTATTTGTAGCAGCCAACGCAAAGGTCAATGTGTCCTACTCCATCATGAACTTGCTATGGGACTTTGGGCAAGCCACTTAGCCTTTTTAGACCATGTTTTCTAAATTGTAAAATGGAGTTAAACGTAAAATGATGAGCCAGGGTCCAACCTGCCTGGAGGCTTTGTGGGTATGTCTGCTGCAACATTTAAAGGATCTCTGGAAATGACAAAGTCTTTTGAAATGTAAGGGTTTACTAGTGATCTTATCTTTTTGTTCCTCATCATCACTGGTGCATTTAAGACCTGATTTTCTAGGCATTTCTTCCTTTATACAGAAAATGGTTTGGGGTCGATACCTTAGGCAACTTGCCATTTTAAATTAAGAGGAAATGGAAATAAAGCATCTCTGAGATTATTAACAAAGTCTTTAGGAGAATAGACCTTCACTCATTGGACTTCAATTTACACACAGTCACAGTTTTAGGAAGACATCTACTTGTGTAAGGTGGGCAAATCTGAAGTTGATATGCCATCCCCTGGGGGGAGCGCCAAGGCGTTCTCTTCCTTCTGTCCTTCCTTTATTTTTTCAGTAAATGCTTAATTTGCAGAGGCACTGGGGTGATGCAAAGAGCCCTGGGCTTGGAGACTGGAGACAGGGCATCTGGACTAGATTTTGCTGTTCATCATCAAGATGACCTTGGATAAGGCCCTCTGAACCTTAGTTACTGCACCTGTAAAATAAGGATATCATCTTGGGCCTCCTTAAGCCTTCCCTAGTTTTTGCCATGAGGCTCAGATATGATGCTGGGTGTTATTCCAAGTGGGACAATTACCACCAACAGGGACAGATTCCAACATTTAAAAACCAGACTTCTAGAAGTTAGATGTCTTTAATATTGCCCCCCTCCATGTGCCAGTAGAGCTAAGCTGAGGTTGCAGATGCATAAAGCTATTTGGTTATTACAGGCTGACCCCAGCGCCACCTCTTACCCTCAGGACCGCTTGTACAAGCTGGCATCCTCACCCTTCCCCACTGGTTCTCCATCGCCTTAGTCTCCCCATTCAAGGCCTTTGGGTTTGTCCTTTATGCCATTTCTCTCTCTCCACAGTCCCCCATCTCCCAGATGAGCCTCCCATATGCTCTCCCAGGCTATAATATTCTGGTACATGTTAATGTGAATTCAGCAAGCCACTCTGCCTCCTTAGACATTCCATTTATTCTCCATCCAAAGCTGGAGTCTCCGTATCTGCAAGTTCCTCCCAGCCTTCTCCAGATTTTTATCATAGTTGTTATTAGCTGCCATTGAGTCGGCCCCGTACAGTTGGTGACCCCATGTACAACAGAACTAAATACTGCCCGACCCTGCGCCATCCTCATGATCAGGAACTGACTGGGCCATTGTGATCCATAGAATTTTCATTGGCTGATTTTCAGAAGTAGACTGCCTGGCGTTTCTTCTTAGTCCGTCTTAGTCTGGAAGCTCTGCTGAAACCTGTTCAGCATCACAACAACACTCAAGCCTCCACTGATGGGTTGGTGCCAGCTATGTGGTGCCTTGGTTGGAAACTGAACCCAGGTCTCCCAAATGGAAAGTGAGAATTCAATCACGGAACCACCAATGCCTGCAATAGCCAGGTGATTACCTTGCTTACCAGACCATCTGTAGTGAACAATTTCACATTTTTTCGGCACATCAAAGATTCTGCTTCTAGGTCTGGCTGGCATCTGTCTCTCTCCCAACCCCATACCACCTTCCCAAAGAATCAAAGCCTCTTGTCAAATGTACAATCCCTGACAGGGGCAGATGACCCAATAAGCAAGGTAAGCACTGGCTTACTTGTGCTTACTTACTAATCTGTAGTGAACAATTTCACAAGGTAAGCTGCTTACCTTGCCTATTGAATAATCTGCCCCTGCCGATAGCAATAGTTAGTGAGCTGTAAAACCAAGGCTCTACCTCCTAAGTGCAAAGGACTGAAGAAAAACGAGGGACTCAGGCCTCTTTGTGTAAGAAGAAACTCAGATTAGAGCTCTAACAGCATTTTGAAAGGCATAAAGCGGTGCACGTGCCCAGGGCTGGGTTTTGCTGGGTTTGAGGCAGTGCTGAGGCTAAGGGAGGTGTCTAATGTCAGAGGCCCCTGGCATGAGCTGAGCTGCCTAAAAGCATGGGAATTCCTCTTTCCTCCCATCTCTAGGAGACAAGCTCTGGTTAGGGGTCCGTCCGGGTACAAGTAATAACATATTTATGCTCAAGAGAAACAAGCCACTATAGATCTTCTAGATGGGAGGCAGTTTCCTTTTATTTCAGCCACATGAAATGGGAGCCAAGCAATGAGCCGGTACCAGAAAGAGATCAACACGGAACTGTAAAATGGCTGAGGCTAAAAGCTTCGTTTAATAACACCTGAAAAATAGAAGCCCTAAGAGCAGGTTACCTTCTTGTGCTTTATTCTGGTGCTTTAAAAAGAGAAATTGCCTATTAGAAGATTGGAAAAATACACAAGGAAAGAGCTGAGGATCTTTCATCCAGACAGGGGGATGGGTTACTGGAAGAGGTGAGCAAGGTCCTGGGAGAAGCTGGAGTCCCATTAGGGAGACACTGTGTACTCTGTCATTCATTTATTGAACACCTGCTGTGGGCCAGGTAAGCACCAGGACTCCCAGGTCTACTTTCATCATCATTCCCTATGATCATGTCCCTTGCAAACATTCAAATTCTCCCTTCACTATTTTTGCCATTCCTGCACGCTATTGTTCTGTTGTTTATTCAACCATTTATTTTAAATAGACTTCCTTTTTAAATGTAAATACCAACCTGAGCTTTATCCATGAAATCACAAATTTGAAGTGCTGGCTGTATTTTCTCTGGTATGTATTAAAATAAATACATAATCATAGACCCACGCCTGTCTGAGTTAATACTACCTGAAATTGCCTTGTGGACTATCAGTGACACACATGCCACACTTTGGAAGATGCTCCTGTGTGGGAGGGTGCATCAGCTAGGAGTAAACTCAGCTTCATGTAAGAGAAAACCCCAAATAACTGGCTTAAGCAAGACAGAAAGTCATTTTTATCTAATAGAAAAGAAGTCAGGAGGTAGGTAATTGAAGGTCTCATGCAGCTACTTCGAGGTTATTAGAGAACCAGACTCCGATCTTGCAGCTCCACCATGCCAGCATGTGTGTCCATTCTAAAGTCATCTCACAGTCCAAGATGGCTGCTGGAGCATCAGCTATCACATCTGTATTCCAAGAGGCAGCTGGAAGGGGAGGAAAGGCAAAGAGATGTCCCAGTCAGCTCTCTGTAAGGAATTTCTGTATAAGTTGCCCCCAACAATTCTTCTCATATCTTTCTGGCCAGAACTTTGTCAGATTGCTGTACCAACCTGAAAGGGAGCAGTTTTTGGTGTACAGGAGAAAGTTCTAGGTACCTCTGAACACTGAACCCCCTACTTGGCTTCCACTTATTGTCTGAACTTCTGCACTGATTTTGGCCTGGATTTTTGGCTATCTCAATACAAATCAAGCTTGGCCCTGAACCGCTGACCACGTGGGTGGTGGCAGCCTAAGTCATGCTTTGTTTTCATCTGCCTCTTTCTTCTAAGATGGGATCTTGCTTTAGGAACTCATTTAATTGCCTTGGATGTATCTCCTTGACCTAAAATTTGGATCCAACCTGACACTAAGAATCAGTGCCACCTAGTAACCTGTACAAACCTACCTCCAACCTAGATTAGACCCCTCAGAATTTAACTCCAGTTGAGATCATACTGGAGTCAGCTATGTCCCCTGGGCCTGCCGCCTTAGCACCAGTGAATGCTCCTCAGCCTGCTCTGGCCGGCCGATCTGTTCCCCACTTGCCACCAGAGCATCCAGCTTGCTGGGTGGCCAGGGTCACAAGGTTCTAAGATAGTAGCTTTCTTCCTAACGTGGCCTCAGGGAGTTCAAGACCTTCTTCCTCCGTCACTGCTTTTTTCATGTGTTGGCTTTTGAAATATCTTTGCTTCTCTAACTGTTCTTATTGTTCCATGTTGAAAAAGAAGATACTAAGAGTCCTCTGACTCTCTGTCTGCAATTTCTGCAAGTTCTGTCTTCACTATTTTCTATTGCTACAAAATGAAGGATCCTCAACAGGTGTCATTGTCTTCTCGTGTGAACCTTCCCTGTTAATGCCTTCTACAAAAATCCCTGTGCAATACTATGTAACATTTTTAGCCAGTAATTAGAAATTAGTTAAGGTTAGCCTTTTATTTAAAATGAGCTTCATTTTAATGGAAAAAGCATAATTGTGAAGCTTATGTATTATTCACTTATCATGTTCTCTTTTGCAACTTGGAGCCCAGCACTTCGAGGACACCCAATAGATGTTTACTAAAGGAATGAATGAATGAACGATAGTATGTGTTCTCATTTGTCCATGCCACAGGACTCTAATTCCACCTATCAGAGCTGCACATATGACTAGTTATCAGGAGGCATCTTCTAAAGTGGAATGTTAGGATCTAAAATAGCAGTCAGCAAACTTTTTCTGTAAAGAGCCAGATAGTACACCATTTCGGCTTTATAGGCCATACATTCTTTGTCACAACTACTCAGCCCTGTTGCTGGAGCACCAAAGCAGCCAAAGGTAATATATAAACAAATGAACATGGCTGTGTTCCAATAAAACTTTATTTATGAACACTGAAAATTGAATTTCATATAATTTCCACATCATAAAATATTTTTCTTTTGATTTTTTTTCAACCATTTAAAAATGTAAATCTCATTCTTAGCTCACAGACTGTACAAAGACAGGTGGCAGGACACATTTCGCCTTGGGCCATAGTTTGTTTTGCCATTTCCTGATCTAGAATATGGTTGTGAAACTTCAATGTGCGTAAGAACAACCTGGGATACTTGTTAAAATAGAGATTGCCAGAGTCTGCATCTGTAGAATCCAGAAAATCTAATTCAGTAGGCATGGGGTGAGACCTAGAAATCTGCATTTTTAGAAAACAAAGGATTCTGATGCAAGTGGTCCAGAGACCATATTTTGAGAAAACTAATTAATTAGTATTAATTAAGGCAGGTTAAGTCCCCAAAATAAATAGACCCCGAAATTATAGTGGCTAAACACAATAGAAGTTCATTGCATAAAGTTTTGGGTAGGTGGCACAGTGATTAAGGAGATCAGCTGCTAACCAAAAGGTCAGCTGTTGGAACCCACCAGCTGCTCTGTGGGAGAAAGATGTGGCAGTCTGCTTCCGTAAAGATTCACAGCCTTGGAAACCCTATGGGGCAGTGCTACTCTGTCCTGTAGGGTCCCTTTGAGTTGGAATCGACTCGACGGCGGTGGGTTTATCCAGGTCATGGGTGACTCTCCTCCACATACGTATACAGGACCCCAGGTTCTCATGAATCCCAAAGTCACCCTAGAGGTTGACATCCCGTAAGCAGGAGGAAGATCAAGTATTAGGAGTGAAACATGTAGGAGTTTTATATGAGCCAGGCCTGGGAGATACACACATCTCTCCCATTCCATTCCACTGGATAGAAATTGGTGACATGACCTTACCTAAGTAAAAGAGAAGGTAGGAGAGGAGGTCTAGCCAGGTGCCCAGGAAGAAGAGAAGAACATGGTTTTGGTGCCTAGCTAACGGCCCCCACCACCTTGAGCTAACAAGAACTAAGTAGCTGCTAAAGTTCTAGCTGTGCCAATTTAAGCCCGGTAAACTGTTATTGGACAACAGAGGGCCCTGGTGGCGAAGTGGTTACAGAGCTCTGCTGCTAAACAAAAGGTCGGCAGTTCGAATCCACCAGCCGCTCCTTGGAAACCCTATGGAACAGATCTACTGTGTCCTATAGGGTTGCTATGAGTCAGAATTGACTTGAAGGCAATGGGGTGGGCTACCATTTTCAAGTCATGGGAACTTGGGCTTTATATTCCTAATCTGAAAAAAATAGGAATAAAACACCTGTTCTCTCTACCTCACTAAATTAAGAAGCTCAACTATAAACCCTGTGCACATGTGAGGAATTAGGATTTCTGCTGTGATCATCGGTTCTGGTGGGTGATCTTCCTGAGGAAGCTGGAGCTTAAACCCTCACTTCACTCTAGAGCAGGGGTTCCTAAAGTGTGGTCCCCAGACTAGCAGCACTAGCAGCACCCAGGAACTTGTTAGAAATGGGAATTCTCAGGCCCCACCCCAGACCTGCTGAATCTGAAATGCTGGAGGTGGGGCCCAGCAATCTGTGTTTTAACAAGCCCTCCAGGTGATCCTGATGCATGCTCAAGTTTGGGAATCACTGCTCTTAGACTGTTCCTAGACACTAAGCTCCTCCCCATTGAAAGATAAAGGAAAGAGGCCCTCTTCCCTTCTTGCAGAGGCTGGGACACCCTGGAGACTCCTTGCTCTATGAGAGGAGATGGCAGGGAGGTGGCAACAGTGAGTGAGAGATACCCTCCTTGAAACAACACTCTGGAGTCCTAAACTGCATCCAGCCCCCTCATTGCAGTGCAGAAGAATATCGTATTTCCCAGAGACGGAATGGGGCCTTCATGCTCCCTGGGCCTGCAGAGCTTCTTCCAAATTGTGCGGTCAGATGCTGGCTCTGGGCACAATCAGTTGGGGGCCTCACATGAATACTGTTAAGACAAGAGGTTAACTCACTCTGTGGCCAAAAGCACTGTCTGCAGAAGTAGCCTCTCTTCTTGCCCCAGCTGTGGTTCTTCCCACCAGGTGGCATAACCCAGTGATGGTGGAGACCAGCCTGTGAGGCCTAGGAATACAGACTGGGCCCACATCACCAGGGACAAGCTGGCAATCGGGTCCCAACTTCTGCCCAACATGGGTGCCTTTCCCCTTCCGGGGCCTCAGAACTCCAAGATGGTACAGGAATGGGAAAGACCTGGGCCGTGGGTTTGAAACCTGGCCAGGGTGCTGACCACCTGGGTAAACTTTCTCTAGCTGTGGAATTTTCCTGAGCCTTATCTGCAAAAATGGAGATGTTTATCCTTGCTATCTTAGTTATATAGTACTGCTATAACAGAAATACCACAAGTGGATGGTTTCAATAGACAGAAGTTTATTCTCTCACAGTCTAGGAGGCTTGAAGTCTGAATTCAGGGCCTCAGCTCTGGGGGAAGGCTTTCTCTCTCTGTCGACGCTCGAGGAAGGTCCTTGTCATCAAACTTCCCCTAGAGCTTCTCCACGCAGGAACCTTGGGTCCAAAGGATGTGCTCTAATCCCAGTGCTGCTTTTTTGGTGGTATGAGGTCCCCATGTCTCTCCTCACTTCTCTCTTTTATATCTCAAGAGACTGATTTAAGACACAAACTAATCTTGTAGATTGAGTCCTGCCTCATTAACATCACTGCCTCTAATCTTTCCTCATTAACATCATAGAGGTAGGATTTACAACACATAGGAAAATCATATCAGATGACAAAATGGTGGACAATCACACAATACTGGGAATCATAGCCTAGCCAAGTTGACACACATTTTTGGGGACACAATTAAATCCACAACACTTGCCTCATAGGGCTGTCCTGAAGACTCAATAAGAAAGAATTTATTAAAGTGCCTGGCCAAGCACCTTCTCTCATTAGCCCAGGGGGCACGTGTTCTAGCCTCATCCACTTCCCTCTCCACCCCCTACTTCCTGTCACAGTGAATGACATGGAATTCTCTGAACTTCAGACCCTTTATATATGCTCTTTACTCTTTACACTTGACCCCCCACTCCTGGCTGACTCCTACTTATCTGGCAGGTCTCATCTTAGAAGTTACTTCCTCCAGGAAGCCCTCCCCAACCACTTCCCCCCCAGGTCTAGTTTAGTGTCTTAGACAGGATTCTCTAGAGAAACAGAACCAGTGATACAGAAGCAAAGATGGTGAGACTACATCTCACACACTTTGGACATGTTATCAGGAGGGATCAGTCCCTGGAGAAGGACATCATACTTGGTAAGTTAGAGGGCCAGCGAAAAAGAGGAAGCCCCTCAACAAGATGGATTGACACAGTGGCTGCAACAAAGGGCTCAAGCATAACAATGGTTGTGAGGATGGCACAGGACCGAGCAATGCTTCCTTCTGTTGCACATACGGTCACTATGAGTCAGAACCAACTCGATGGCACCTAACAAAAACAACAACACAGATATAGATGATATAGATATAGACAGAAAGAAAGAGATTGATTTATTTCAATGAACTGGCTCACACAATTTGTTGGGGCTGGATAGTCCAAATGTATAGGCTACGTGGTAGGCTGGAGATCCCCCTGGGTCTTCCCCCAGAGTCTACAGAGAAAGACTTCCCCTAGAGCTGGCATCCTGAATTCAGACTCCTAGCCTCCTAAACTGTGAGAAAATAAATTTCTGTTTGTTAAAGCCACCCACCTATAGTATTTCTGTTATAGCAGCACTAGATAACTAAGACAGAAGGTGATTACATTACATTGTATTAGATTATGTAAACAGGTACAGGGGTTAGGATTCCAACACATATTTTGGGGGGATACAATTTCATCCATAGCGTCATCCATCAGGTTGTAACTCAAATGTCACTTCCTTCTGATTCCCACTACTATATCAGCTCCCTCAATTATACACTCAGCATTTACCACAGTTGGTTAATTTTCTGGAATGATTATTTGAGGGCAGGAACCATGTCTTTTTATTCACCACTGTCCTCTCCTGCTGCCCCAGCTACCACCTGTGCATCAAGCTCAGTGTCCAACAGAGAGTAAACCCTCAGTACACGTCTGTTGAATGGATACCCATAGCATGTGTTGCCCATACAGCCTGAGATCAGCTTGTGGGCAGGGATTGTATCTCATTCATCTTGGTTGGGAACAAGAAGGAAGTTGTATGGTGTCCATGCATGCATGTGTGAATACATACATATCCAGAGCTTCCACTGGTGGCAGATAAAACAAAAAGCAAGTCCAGAATCTGTAGGTCAGACAGTAGACTGGAGACTTCTATAGGCTTTTGTCCCAAGATCCGTAGGTCAGGCCACGGGAAGAGTGCAGAGACAAGAGAGTTCTGCCAAAAAGCCTATTCATAATCTGAAGGTAAACCACACCCTAAGAAACTGCCCGCTCAACTGATTGATTAATTACATTCTATTAGATTACATTATAGGAGGTAACTAGATCCATTGCATTAGATTACATAATGGAACAGCAACTAGTCAAGCGCTTGGCTAAATTACTGGGAACCATAGCCTCGCCAAGTTGACACATAAAACACGGTTAGTTTTCCCTTCTCTGGGCCCCCATTGTCCCCTGATCTTTCATAGCCCAACTCTGATCACACTATCCAACTCCCTCTAGACCATAAGCTCTGAGGGAACAGGAAACCTGTCTGTCTTGTTCACCATTGCAGCTCCATTGCCTGACAATTAGTAGGTGTGTGATAATTGTTGATTGAATGACTGAATAAGCAAATGAGCAAATGAATGAAATCAGATCTTACCAGGGCTAAGACTGTGACTGGGATAAATTCAATCTAGTTCAGCAAACATTTACGAAACTTCTACTATTTGTCAAAAGCTGTTACGGAGGCAGAGGAAACAAAGACAAAATATGGTCCCTGCATTCAAATAATTTACAGTCTGACAAGCTTTGCATTTAAGAAATGCAAAAGCACATCCTGGGAGGAAGAAGCCCAGGCCTTTCGGGTGCCCAGCATAACAAATCCTGCCCCAGGAAATTTATCAGGACAACATGCAATGGAGTCTAGGCACTGGCGTACTCCTTTTTGCTCAGATGGGCTTTGACCCCAGACTGCTCCTCAAGTTCTGCTTCTCAAATTTGTGCACATGGACTTTGGAGCTTTTTGTTTTATCTGCCACCAGTGGAGGCTCCGGATATGTATACACCCACACATGCACACATGCACACATGGACACCATACAACCTCCTTCTTGCTCCCGACCAAGATGAACGAGATGCGGTCCTTGCCCACAAGCTGATCTCAGGCTGTATGGGCAACACATGCATATGGGCATCCATTCAACAGATGTGTACTGAGGGTTTACTCTCTGTTGGACACTGAGCTTGATGCACAGGTGGTAGCTAGAGCAGTGGGAGAGGACAGTGATGAATAAAAAGACATGGTTCCTGCCCTCAAATAATCACTCCAGGAAATTAACCAAGTGTGGTAAATGCTGAGTGTATAATTGAGGGAGCTGATGTAGTAGTGGGAATCAGAAGGAAGTGACATTTGAGTTACAACCTGATGGATGATGCTATGGATTGAATTGTATCCCCCCAAAATATGTGTTGGAATCCTAACCCCTGTACCTGTTTACGTAATCTAATACAGTGTAATGTAATCACCTTCTGTCTTAGTTATCTAGTGCTGCTATGACAGAAATACTACAGTTGGGTGGCTTTAACAAACAAATTTATTTTCACACAGTTTAGTAGGTTAGGGGTCTGAATTCAGGATGCCACCTCTAGGGGAAAGCTTTCTCTGTTGGCTCTGGAGGAAGGTCCTTATTCGTTGGCTCCTTGGTGACCTTCATGTGGTATGGCATCTATCTTCTCTCATCTCTGCTTGCTTGCCTAATCTGCTCCTTTTATATCGCAAAAGAGATTGACTCAAGACACATCCTACACTAAGAAAACCCATTTCCAAATGGGATTATAACCACAGGTATAGGGGTTAAGATTTACAACAAATATTTTTGGGGTACACAGTTCAATCCATAACACCTTCCATAGCAATCTAATGTGATGTAATCAATCAATTGAGGTCATGCTAATGTAGGGTGGATCCTAAACCTAATCACTTCTGAGCTATATAAAGAGCAGCATAGACATAGAGACATATGCACAAATAGGGGAAGACAGATGCCATGTAAGGATCATATGCAAGCCAAGAAACCAAAGAATGTCTGGGGCTACTGACAAGAAATCTACATGACCAACACCCTGATTTGAATTTTTAGCCTCCAGAATTGTGAGAAAATAAAGTTCTGTTCTTTAAAGCCACCCACTTGTGGTATTTCTGCTACTGCAGCACTAGGAAACTAAGACAGACGAAGACTGATCCACCAGGTAGGTAAAAGGGAGAACTGAAGAGGGCAGTGTTTCCAGCAGAGGAACAGCCCGAACTCAACCCCTAAGTGGAAAGGAATCCAGAGCACTTAGAAGACCAGCATGGCTAAACAGCAGAGAACTACGGAAGGCCCATGGGGATGAGGCTGGAGAGGAAGACAGGTGGGCTAGACGCTGTTGAGGGCTTGAGTCTTTATCCCAATAGCAGTGTTGATGGGTTTTAAGCTGGGGGATTACTTGGTCAGGCTTGCACAGTTTAAAAGTCCACACTGGCTGCAATGGAAGTGAGAAGATTGGTTAGGAGACTATTGCCATGGTCCAGGTGAGAGATGATGGTGGGTGCACTAGGAAGTGGATGGTGGGGATGGAGAGCAGTGAACAAATTTAAAGATGCTCCTGGACCATTGCTGGGAGAGATCTTGGACAGACTCATGATACAAGTACAACTTTGGCAGAGACCCTGTACATGGTCAGAGTGCCCCTGAGGAACAAGTAATTAGCAGATTTATTAAATAGACCACTTTGCTCTATTACAAGGTCCAAGAAGCCAAGCACCCTAAAAGTGGTTCAAAGACCTATGACAGTTCCTAGGAAGAGGAGTTCACTCATGGCTCAGGAATAAAGAGAAGGAAAAAGTGACATTTGGCTGGGTCTTAAAGAACAGATAAGGTGTAGACTTGTGGGCATGACAAGGTGTGGAGGTTGGGGAGCAGGAGGTCCAATCATGATGAAGGACATGTTCAAGGCATGACTCTGGAAGGGTGACTAGTGCAGTTGACTACAGTAAAATGTGCTTATGAGAAATGGCTTAATGGTGGCTCAATCTGGAATGGTAAGAGTCTTAAATGCCAAAGTGAGAAGGCCAGATGTTAATTCATAGATTTAGGGAGCTATTCAGTTATGACACAATTATTAAACCTGTATTTTGTGTAAGTATCATGTTGGGATCTGAGAATGCAAAGGAGCCTTTAAGGAGCCTAGAATGTAGTAGGAAGGCAGACCTATAAATGCCTGTGGTGCAACTCTAGAAATAGAAGCTGTGAAGACATAGGCATTAGCTCCAGGTGGGGATACTCTGAAGAGTGAGGCTTGATCCAGGCCTTGAAGAATGAGGAAGAGTCCACCAGACAAACCTGAGGAAAGAGAAGATAAGGGGCAGGGGAGGAGAAGCATAGAAGAAGGAGAGCAGGAGAGAAATTCAAACAGATGGAACAGAAAATGCACAGGCATGCAGGCATGCGAACCACCTGCTGAGTCTGAGGAACCATCTAGTATCGCAGTATACCTTGAGCATTGAAAGCTTGAGGGGAGGTGCTGAGTCAGAGAGGAAGGCGGGCAAGAAAGAGATCATGGAGGACGTCACAGGATTTCCATCATACTTAGAAAGTTCCCTCTGGAAATGATTGGGAGGGTGGCTTGGAGAAGAGTTCAGAGGCAAGGCTGTACTGCAGGGTTTCAAGCAGTGGAGTTAGATGAATAATAATTGGACTAAAGACTGATAGGGCCAGAGTGTCTTTTTTTTTTTTAATTTTGATATTTTAATGTAGTTTTGGTGAGAATTTACACAGCAAATTAGGTTCCCATTTCACAATTTCTATACATATTGTTCAGTGACATTGGTTACATTTTTCACAATGTGTCAACATTTTCATTATTTCTATTCTGGTTGTTCTGTTTCATTAATCTAGCTTCCCTGTCCAGCACCCCACCCCCATCTTTGCTTTAGGGTAAATGTTGACTGTTTGGTCTCATATAGATGAGTTTTTTTTTAAGGGAGTACAGTACTCATGGGTGATCTTTATTTTATGTGCCAATCTGTTATTTAGCTGAAAGGTGACCTCTGGGTATGGTTTCAGTACATTTTTAAGGGTATCTCAGGGTGATATTCTCAGGAGTTCCTCTAGTCTACCGGTCTGATAAGTCTGCCCTTTTTAAGAATTTGAATTTTGTTCTACATTTTTCTCCTGTTCTATCTGGGACCATCTATTGTGCTCCTGTTCAGAACTGTTGGTAGTGGTAGCTGGGCACCATCTAATTCTTCTGGTCTCAGGATAGATGAGGCCGTGGTTCATGTAGGCTATTAGTCCTGTAGTTTCTCCTTTGAGTGTTTGGTTTCCAGCCAGAAGCATCTTCAGAGATCATTTTCTCTAAATCTTCTCATCTTACAGAAGCAGGGAGGGTCACGTTAATCACCCAAGGCCTCACTGTTAATAAGTGGGAGATGGGAATAATCTGGCTGCAGTGGGTAGAAGAGATTAGAGCATGGGAGAACTGGCAGTGTCCAGGAAAGAGGTAAGAAGGGCATCTCCTGGATCAGGGCAGTGCCATGGAACACAGTGGCAGATACCACTCTCATGCTCTGGTTCATTTGCGTTGGACAGAGGAGTGATGGAGGGGGCTGATTTGACATTTCCAATGTGTCTGGCCTAGGCCCCTAGGAGAAGATGGTCAATTTGGGCAACCTAGGAGAAAGAGCAGGTTGGCAGGGAAGATAATGTGTTCAGTTCCAGGCATGTTGATTTTGAAGTACCTGCAAGATATCAGGTGGAGGTAAAGTTGGAGATTCAGATGTATAAAGCAGATAGTTCCAGCTATAGAGAGAGATTGAGGAGTCATCCTCAGAGGGGTAGCCATTGGAGTCATGGGAGTAGAAGACCTAATCCAGGGAGTGTAAAGAAAAGATATGAGGTTATAGGAGGAAATTCTAGAAGGCACGACCATATTATAGGAGACTGAGAAGGAGACATCAGAAAGGCAGAGAATCCTGGACAGATGGAAGAAAGAAGACTTTTAAGAACTGAACTGGTCCTGGTCACACAGTCACTCAGCTGGTGAAGGGCAGGTCCAGATCCCAGGCGTTTCAACTCCAACCGCAACATCCCACAGCACCCCCACATATTTCCTCCCTCTCTGGTCTAAGGATAAGGAACGCCTCCATAGAAGCTCTAAAATACCCAAGGATCATAAAGACGGGGGACCAGCCCTCCAGAGACTTTAATTTCCCCTGGAAAATGTTTCAGATAATAAAACTTGCATTATAAATGCACTTCAACAGGCTCCACAATCAAACATTTCATAATCACTGGAACGGCTGGGAGGTGGGGGAAGTAGCATCCTTAAGTATGCGCGAGAGCGGCTGCTAAGAGGTAGGGGGTTTGCTTGGAGGGAGGATCCCACTGAGTGAAAAGTGAACTCCGTAGCTTGGGGGCTGTGTAAATAGGGATAAGTCTGATAAGGAGAGGATGAGAAATCATTAGCCCTGTAGGGAAACATCTCAGCCTGGGAGCTAATGTTTCTAAATGGCTTAATATGGCAGCCTATGAAGAGATGGGAGAGCTTAAGGCCAGCTTCAACCTCCTTGCTCATGTATTTCCAGTGGGGCAGGACACGGTGCTCCAGGCCTGGAGCTGTTCCAAACACCCAGTCAGTCTCCAAACAGTCAAGGGCCCTTGGAAGTGATCCAAGATAGAATATAGTTAGGGTTTAAATGTGTTTTGGACACAGTTCCTCAGAGACCAGGGAGATAAAGAGCTGTTTTCCCAAAAAGGCTTAGCAGAGAAGGCAGATCTTCACCTAGACTTTGAAGAATGGATGGTGTTATGAATTGAATTGTGCCCCCAACAAGATATGTTGAAGTGCTAACTCCCAGCACCTGTGAACACGGCCTCTTTTGAAAGAAGGGTCTTTGAAGAGGTTATCAGTTAATATGAGGTCATACTGGAGTTATTCTTGTTGTTATTTGCCATCGAGTTGATTCCCCATGTGTGCAGAGTAGAACTGCTCCATAGAGTTTTCAAGGCTGTGATGTTTCAGAAGCAGATCACTAGGCCTGTCTTTCAGGGCACCTCCAGATGGGTTCTAACCTTCTGGCTAATATTGAGCACTTAACTGTTTGTGCCACCCAGGGAGCCATCCATATTGGAGTTAGAGGGAGCAGTGATGGTCCAGAGGTAGAATTCTTTCCTTCCAGGAGGGAGATCTAAGTTCAATTCCTGGCCAATGTACCTCAGGTGCATCCACCACTCATCTGTCAAGAGTAGGCTTGTGTTGCTCTGACGGTGATCAGGTATCAGCAGAGCTTCCAGACTAAGACAGACAAGGAACAAAGACCTGGCAATCTACTTCCAAAATCAGCCAGTGAAAACCCTATGGGTCATAATGGTCTGATCCTGTTGTGCATGGGGTAGCCATGAGTCAAGGCTGACTTTACTGTAGCTAACACCAACATAGTGGAGTGGCTAGGTCCTAATCCAATCTAAGTGGTGTCCTTATAAAAAAGAAGAGACGCAGAGGAAGGACTAATCATTTGAAGACAGAGGCAGAAATTAAGAGTGATGCATCTATGTGTCATGGAACTTCTAGGATCGCTGGTTGTCACCAGAAGCTAGGAGAGAGGCGTGGAACAGATTTTCCCTCAGAGCCTTCAGAAGGTATCAACACAGTCAACACTCTTATTTTGGACTCCTAGCCTCCAGAACTGTGAGACAGTAAATTTCTGTTCTCATAAACCACCCTTTTTGTAGTACTTTGTTAAGGAAGCCCTGACAAACTAATACAGATGAGATCTGGGCAAATTTTCAACCTGCTCTGTCTTGGAACACTAGCATTCCACAAGCTGGATGAAAGGTTTTCAACACTCAGAATACTAGATGTTCAATTCCCAGGATACATTGGCTTAATGGATAAACTTTTTTCCATATTGAGGGTTTTGGGTTTTTGTTTTTTTTCATAAATTGCTCTTAAACTTTGGGTGCCTGCTGCCATTTGTCTGCTGGTGAGTGCTGTAGGTGACACAGAGAACGAACACGTAGAGAATAAATGCTAATGAGAAGCCAGGAATGTGTTTTCTTCAAAGTATTTAATACCTGATTATTCTTTTTTTTTTTTTTGAGTTGCAGAGACCCTTGTACATATAAAAATCTTTCCTGTTATGAGTGATAGAATTAAATATGTCAATATTTCATGGCATTTCACAAAGAAAACTGAAAATTCCAGGGACTCTTCCACTTAGACCCCTTCGAAAGTCACTGGGAGGGAAGGGGGATGGAGGGCATTCTAGATGGGGTAACACTAAGGGGAACGGTGTAGAGGTAGGAATCAGCACAGCCTGGCAGGGGCAGGCATCTCTCCAGATACCTGGAATGCCACTTTTTAACTTTAAGATGTCATATGAATGATAACCTTTAGCACCAGACGCAGAGTCAATTCTACAACCCAGGGTAGATGAGTCTAGTCCAATGCGCCCCACTCCCCACCCTGCCCTGATTCCTCTCCATCAGAAGTCCACACTGACATGCCTTAAGCAAAATTCCACCACCACACATGTCTTGTTTGGCCCGCTCAATGTTTTACAAGTTTTTAAATTATTTGCCAACATTTTTAGATGGGAAGACTTTATGTAAAAATCCAGATTTCTGGCTTCTCTTTAAGAATCAAAAGAGAAGACAACACTGAGCCCTCATTCTCCAATGGCAGTAATAGTACAGGTGAGAAGCAGCAGCCCCCTTTAGCATACAGTGGACTCTATGATTCTCACTTCTCAAGTGTAGTCCATGGAACAGCAGCATCAGCATCACCTGGGAGCTGGTCAGAAATGCAGAATCTCAGGCTCTACCCCAGACCTACTGAATCCTGAATTTTAACAGGATCTCCAGGTGATTCATTTGCATATTGGAGTTTGAGAAATACTTACCTGGTTCCCCACAGTCCTGGCCCAGCCTGCTTCTCTTCTTTACCTCAATGATCTGGCCCTACGGGCACATGAGATTCCCACTCAAGATCTAGTTCACTCTTGCACAAGGTACCACCATACTACCTCAACAGAGGAGCCCAGCTTGAACTCACCTTCTCCCAAGAGACCTTTGGGCACACTTCTATCAGGCCCACATCTCTAGTCAGCCTGGTCCCCACTAAAAGCCCAAGCCCTATAGGGGTCCATCAACACAGAACCTCATCTTGTCACTGCTCTCTTACACCTTCTAACCTGTGGATTCTGACTTATGGCGACTCCATGTATTACAAAGTAGTTTTTGTGCTACTAAAGTACAACAGATCCATAAGATCTTCTGGGCTGTAATCTTTTATGGAAGCAGATCCCCAGGCCTTTCTTATGCAGTGCTGCTAGGTTGGTTCAAACCGCCAACCTTTAGGTGAGTAGTCAAGCGTAAACTGCACCACCCAGGGACTTCTGTAGACCAAACCAAACCAAACCAAATCAAACCCATTGCAGTCAAGTCGATTCTGACTCATAGCGACCCTATAGGACAGAGTAGAACTGCCCCTTAGGGTTTCCAAGGAGCACCTGGTGGATTTGAACTGCTGACCTTTTGGTTAGCAGCTGAACTCTTAAGTGCTATGCCACCAGGGCTGTACATCTCTTAATTTCAACCAATTTTCTAGCCTACCTGACTCCTTCCCAAACTCTGTCTCGTCCCCTCTGGAAATCACGATCTATGGACAGAACACCACCCGACAACTAAAATCCTTCTGTGACTACTCCCTTTACCTTCTTGTCCTAACTAAAGGCCTTTTCCAAACAGCACTTTTCACCAGCACCTCTTGAGTGGCTCTATTTTTTTCTCTCATTCACCTGCACCTTAGGGCTAAAAGTGAGGTGGCTTTTCTCCTTCCTGCTTCCAAGTGCTACCCTACCTCCTAACCATGTATCTTTCTTACATCTTAAACACACCAGAGAGCTCCTGTCAGCCTCTACCACCACCTGTCCCTCTGGTGTTTCCTCCTCCGTCACACCCCCATTCGCCTGCCTCACTGGGCCCTAACACCTCTCATCCTTCACAGTGACTTCACGGTCTATATAGATGATCCATTCAACACCTTGACCTCTCAGCGTCTTGACCTTGTTTCCTCCAACAACCCATTTTTTATCCACCCCATCTCAACTACCCATCTCTACAGTCATAATCTAGACTTTATCATCACCAGTGACTGCATCACCTCTGAAATCTTGACTCAAATATCCCCTTTGATGACAACTTCTATCCTACCAGCCTGCCTGCTCAGATGCCACTGCTTCAGCAATCTGTGACCTCATTGAGGCTTATAATGGATGACCGCTACCACTTTCTCGGGCCCTGGTGGCACAATAGTTAAGAGCTCGGCTGCTCACCAAAAGGTTGGCAGTTTGAATCCACCAGCTGCTTCTTGGAAACCCTGTGCGGCAGTTTTTCTCACCCTCAATCACCCCTCATGTCTTCGATGTCCTCCTTACCTTTCTTAGATTGTATGATTTGTCATTATAATCACTCTCTACTAAACACCCTGAATTCCTTTGCCTTCTCTGCCTGTTCTTACCTAACAGGTACTCCAAGCCTGATTAGATCTGACTTTCCATCTGCCCCATCTTGCCAGAGAAAAACACCCGTTCATGTGATAACTGGTCTAACTTTACATTTTATAGCCAGAAATCTCAAATGGACTATCAGTGCTGCCTGGTGATCCCACCACCCTCTCCTAGTAAGTTCACTTGCCTTTTCTTTAAAATGACTGTTTCATACCTTCTACCCTCTACTCAAAACTCCTACATCCCTCCCAAGGTACTCTCACACATACTCATAAATAATAGCCACAGCCCTTATCGCATACTTGAATGCAATTAGATGCAATTAGATAGACGCTGTCTCAGGTTTCCATAGTGAAAAGAGCTCATCTGAACCCATCCTCTTTGTCTTTCCTCTTGTTTCTATGCATGAAGTGCCCCTGCCCCTTTCGAAGGCCACCCCTTCCTTGGCGCTCTGCATCTCATTCATCTCTCCTTCCCGACGAGCTTGCTTCTGCAGTTCCACCTCCCTCATACCGTTCGTTTCTTCCTGTAACATCATTTCCCTCTGTAGTTCCAAACTTGTTCCTAAATCTTCTACCTTAGGCGTACCCTCTCCTACCCCACCATTAACCCTCCAGCCGCTGTTCTATTTTTTTTTTTTTTCTGTCTCCCTTCACAGCAAAACTTTCCGGGGGAAGAGGGGGCAGAGACTATAGCTGCTGTGTCCACTTTTCCACCTGACATTGTCTTCTCAACCCACTCCAGTCCCCTCTACCGCACTGAGACTGCCCAGGCCTCCTGCCAAAGTCACTAACACCACCACGTTGCCCGATCCAACCACCACTTGTCCATTTTCACACTGCTGACCTTTCAGTAGAAGTCAGCACTGTCCTTCCGTCCCTCCTCCTGGGAACACTGTCTTCCCTTGGCCTCGGTGACGGCTCACTTTCCAAGTTTTAGTCCCTCTTCATTGACCACTCCCTCTTGCTTTTCTTTGCAGGTTCCCCCCCCCCCCCACTTTGCTGAAACTCTAAATATTGGAGTGCTTCGGGGGTCTGTCTGGGGCCCCTTCCTCTGCTTTATCTATGTTTTCTCCCTTGGTAATCTATATGCAAATAACTCCCAGATCTATATTTCCAGCTTTAATCGGTCCTCAGGGCTCCGGTCATATATGTTCAGTGACCTGCTTGGCGCTTCTGTGTGGGTATCTAACAGACATCAAAAACTTAGCATGGCCAGAGCAAAACCCTTGATCCCAAACCATTCGTGTTCCTACCCCATGTGCGTGTGTGCACACGCATGCATGCAGGTACACACACGCACACACAATCCCAATTCTCCTCGATTTTTCCCATCTCAGAAAATAGCATCCCTGTTCACCCCATCACAAGCCAAACATCTTAGGTTTTCTTTTTATCCTTCTCTTTGTCTCACTGCCCTCTCCCTCAGCCAATCAACCAACATGTCTCTTGATTCTACTTCCTAAATACATCAGGAAGTGTACATGTATGTCCCCATGTTGCCATCTCTGCTATTAACACCCTATCCAAGCCACCATCCATGCTCATCATACTACTGCAAGAACCCCCTAACTGGTCTCTGGCTTCCATTCTTGGTCCCTAAGATCCACTCTCCATACAGGAGTCGGAGACATCTTTTGAAAACATAGATCAGATCATGCCACGCACCTGCTTAAATGCTCTTATTGCGCTTGGAACAAAATCTAAACTCCTTCCCAGGGATTACAAGGCACTACATGATCTGGCCTCCACTCTCTTCTCCGACTTCATCTGTGACACTCTTCCCCCTTGTCCACTACATGAAAATGTCAATCTCTTTTCCACCTCAGGGCCTTTGCACCAGTTCTTCCTCCTGTTTGGAATTTTCTCTACCCTTGGTCTGACCACCCAATCAGAAGTAGCCACAGAATAGCTCATGAGCACATCACCCTATTTTAAATCTCTGCTCTGTACTTACCACTCAGATTTTTCTTATTCATTTGTTTATTGACTATCTCCTTTCACTGTCATTTGTTGTTATCAGCTGCCATCAAGTCAGCTCTGACTCATGGTGACCCCATGTACAACAGAACAAAATGTTGCCCAGTTCTGTACCATCTTTGTTGGTATGCTTGAGTCCATTGTTGTGGTCACTGTATTCTGAGTGCCTTTCAACCTAGGGCTCTTTTCCTGCCCTATATTGGACAATATTCTGTTGTGATCCAGAGAGTTTTCATTGGTTTATTTTCTAAAGTAGATCTCCAGATCTTTCTTCCTAGTCAGTCTTACTTTGGAAGCTCCACTGAAGCCTGTCCACCATGGGTGACCCCGTTGGTGTTTGAAATGCCAGTGGCATAACTTCCAAGCATCACAGCAACACACAAGCCACCACATTATGACAAACTGATAGATGGATGGTGGCGCTCCTCACTAGATCATAATTTATGTGAAAACAAGGACTTTGCCTTCCTCACTGCTGTGTACTCAGTGTCTCGAATAGTACCTGGTACAGAATAAGAGCTTAGTAAGTATTTGTTGAAAGAATGTTACTGGAAACAAAAATTGGTAATCTCCAAGATTACAAGGGTAATGTTAAACCTACTCTAGAGAAGGATTCTTTTTAAGAATTTGAGCACCTTACCTATCTGAATGCAAATGGACGCTTACTAATTACAAATGAGCCTTATCTACACAGGACAGCCTTCCTGGCAAGACCTCTATCTGGAAACATTTTGGTGGTCAGGGTTCCAGTTATTTTATAAATTGGAAAGTTTTTCTTTTAAACTTTTTTTTTTTTTTTTGGCTTTAAGAATGCTCTTTTTGTTTGCTAATTTCAGCTTATCCTCAGTCCAAAAGAAACAAGGTGTTGCTACATATATAAGGATATGTCAGCACCTATATGTCCCAGGTACCAAGAACACAGAGCTGAGACATAGTCTCCCCTCAAGCGTGTCCAGTCTACTCACCAAACAGACATAAACAAATACATTCCTGAAGTGGTGGACACGCTTACGAAAACAGCTCTTGGGGGGAGGGCACAGTTGGCAAACAAACTCAGAAGGCATGCGTTATTTGTGTAAAAATACAGTAATGACAGAAATAACATGGGAACATGGTTGACTGGCAGGAGAGGCCACAGAGAGACCTACCATAGTTAGGGAAACCCCGTGACCACTGCTTTAACATATTATCTCATTTAACCTCATCACAACCCTATGAGACAGGGGTTTCTAGCCTCAGTTTACAGACAAGGAAATTGAGGCCTAGAGAGATAAAATCATTGACTCCTGGTCATGCAGTAATAAGTGACCACATCAGGACTCTCATTCCGTTCTTCCGACCTGGCACTTCCCCAACCAGCAGCTCCCTCCAACAATCATGTTACAGAAGCCCTATCATCTGCTCCAGACCTGCCTGAGGCCACCTACATGTCAGATGACAAGTACTGCCAGCTCTTGGCCTGCACATACCTGGCTACTGCAGCAATAGTCCTCACTGTCCAACAGCGAACATCCCTGTCCCTGACCTCCTGCTAAATTAACACCTGCTCCTCTCTCTGCCCAACCTCAATAGGCCTCCTCCTTCTGTAGCAACTGGTCTAGGGATTCATTATAAAGTTTTTACTGAGAGTCCACTGTGTATTTGGCACTAGGGGGTAGTGAACAGGGAGTTACAAAGATGACTGAGACATGATCACTGCCGTGGAAGAGATAATTTTCTGGTGGAGAAATTGGACATCTAGCCTGATTTTGACACCATATTTGCTGAGTTCTATGATGAGGCATGAATAAGGTCCCATGTGAGAACAGAGGCTGGAACACAAGACCCAGTCTGGAGTAATCTGGGAAGGCCTCTCAGAGGAGGTGATGATGAACCCAAGCCTTGAAGAATGGTGAATATTTGCAAGGCAAAGAAGGGCAAAGGACAGTCTACATAGATGGGAAAAATGTGGGTAAAGGCACAGTGAGTCTTCAGGGGCCTCTGTAAGGATCCATCCATAGTTCTTAGGTAGAGAAGAGATTAGATCACATCTAGATAAAGACATATGGGGGTGGTGGAGTTGGTGGTGACGAGGGGACAGGCTTGAGTTGGCTCAATAATTAAGCTCAATAATGAGCCTGTAGGTGATGGGATAGAGATGGGCACAGAATTTCAAGACGGGAGAATGCAGAGGGAGGAAAATAAGGCTGAATGTCTCCCAGGTAAAAGAAGCATTATGATCCTGATAGCCACATCCACTCACCATTCAGAAGAGATCACTTGAGCACATACACAGCATAGAGAGAAGGCCAAGAAGCAGCAGGCACTGTCCTGGGCCAGGAGCTCTCAGTCTGGCTGTAGAGATACAATTTGGTCACATGCAAAAATCAGTAAAAAAGTGAGGCAGTCAGTGACAACTGTCGAGTGCATGGCTTGGACCATAGGCAGCTAATGTTCAGAGAAGGCTAAATATCCAGGGAAGTTGAACAAATTCACGGAGAGGCCAGTAGAGCCTGTTAAGAATTACAGAACTGCACTGGAAAGGATTAGGGAGGGAGGGGGAGTAGGGTTTCTATGAGTTCTATGAGTGGTTATAGAATAAGTGGGCTTTGGCAGGGAAAGCATCTGGGAGAAGGGGCCCTTTAAGGTCTGTATGACCTGATCCTGAACTTATAAGCGGCCTACCTGGCCCTGGGTCATTCAGACAAGACCCATCTGAGACCTGGGCCCTCTGAAGGGTTCAAAGCCTTCCATCTTACCCATCTTTCCCTGTTTCCTGCCCTTATTCTAGTTGCCCACTTTTGGCCCCTGGTCAGTCTCAGCCTCTCTCTTGCCCCTCAGACCTGTTGCTTGAAGCTATTTCTGGATGCTGGTCTGGACTCATCTCTTTGGCTACAATTTGCATATGCCTCTTGGACAGATGAGCTTCTAGCCCGTCTAAGTAACATCATCGGCCCATCCAACCTGGCCCCCACAGTCCTTCCTTGGCCCAGCCCACCCAGCTATATTCTGGGTCCCAGGAAGGGGAAGCTAAAACAGCATCATGGGTATAAATCATCAAGTCAGCGTCAATTTGGAATTAATGAGGAGTTTTAGAAGGGAGAGTTATGGAGAAGATCTGAGCTTTGCCCAGAGACTGCCACCCTCAGAGAAGCGGAAATGATGGGAAGAGATTGAGCCAAGGAGAGTCAGTCACTTCTTTGACTTGAGAGTCCTACAAGCCCCCAAACCACAGTGGTAGCTTTCCTGGCCTAGGAAGCCTGGGTTGAGAGTCAACGTCATTTACAGTTGTAAAATGGATTCAGTCAGCATAGAGTAGATGGTCATCTGCTTTTCCCAGGTGTGGGCAGACTATAGGTAATGCAATAGGCAAGAAGAGGGGCCCTATCAATGTCAGACAATAGGGAATACACACACACACAATCATACACATAAACACATGTACATACATATGAACACACACCAATTTAACAGTTGCTGTCGAGTTGATTCCAACTAATGGTGAATCCGTGCGTGTCAGAGTAGAACTCTGCACCATAGGGCTTTCAATGGCTGTTTTTTTTAGCAGGCCTTTCTTCCAAGGCATCTCTGGGTCAACCTGAACCTCCAACCTTTCGGATAGCAGCTGAGTGCATTAACCGTTTGCACCACCATGTACGTACATGTGAACACATACAGACACATATAAATAAATAGACAAGAACCACGCGCTTACAAAAGCACAAGCACACACCTAAGCCTGCACAAATGCAGCCATAAACACACACACACACACACACACACACACACACACACACACACACACACACACCTCTCCACAAAAAAGCCAATTCGCAGTTTTAATCCCTAGTGCCAAAGGATTTCACAGACAGCCCCTTCCCCTTTGCTAACTTCCTCCCAGGGGCCTCCAGGGAAAGATCCCCGTCCTGCTGCACCATGTAAGCAGCACTGTTGAGACTCTCAGAAGGAGTTAAGGCCATCTTCTGCTAACGTTACCTGCCACTTATGGTGTGGCATGAACGAATGGCTGTTTATTCAGAGCACTTTTTCTCTTGCTAAGCAACATTAAGTTTGAATCAAAATATATGACTACTATGTAATTATTTTTTTGGTGCAACTTCCCTTTGGTTGCATTTTTCTTGCTATTTATTTGTTTAGGGGTGGAGGAACATTCACCTCAAGAGATGGCAGTAGGAGGCAGGCCTTCCTCTACTCAGCCTCCTGGCAAAGGGGCATCGGCAACCAGGGCAGACCCCCCCCCCCCCCACATAACCTGACCTCCCCCTGAGCCCACTCCAGTTTATCCTGAGGACACTAAGCATCTCTCTTCAGCAGTTGTTCAACTGTGCATCCAGGACCAAGTCCAGAATGGTGCAGTGCAATGAGACATCCAGGTGCTGCCCAAATTGCTTGATCAAGTCCTGACCCCTCCGGGCCTCAGCTTCCTCCTAACGAGAGGAGGATGATTAGACTGTAGTCAAGGTAACCATACTCTGGTTATGCCTGTATGTCTAGAGTAATTATTCATGTTGCTGTTGTTGTTAGCTGCTGTCAAATTGGCCCCTGACTCATGGCCACCCCATGCACAACAGCACAAAATACTGCCCGGTCCTGCACCATCCCCATGATTAGCTGCGGATTGGTCCGTTGTGATCCATAAGGTTTCCATTGCCTGACTTTTGGAAGTAGATTGCTAGACCTTTCTTCCTAGTCCATGTTAGTCTGGAAACTCTGCTGAAATCTGTTCAACATCATAGCAACTGCTGTATTCAAGCTTCTGCTGATAGGCAGGGGTGGCTGCACATGAGGGGCATTGGCTGGGAATAGAACCCGGGTCTCCTGCATAGAAGATGAGGATTCTACCACTAAACCACGAGTGTCTCAAAAACAGTTGCTGTTGAGTCAGTTCCAACTCATGGTGTGCCTGAGCAAAACTCTGCCCCATAGGATTTGGCTGATTTGTTGGGAGTAGATCGTCAGGCCTTTCTTCTGAGTCACCTCTGGGTGGACTCAAACTTCCAACCTTTTGGTAAGCAACTGAGAGTGTTAACTGTATTAATAATGCCCTGGTGGCACAGTGGTTAAGAGCTCAGCTGCTAACCAGAAAGTTGGCAATTCGAATCCACCAGCTGCTCCTTGGAAACCATATGAGGCAGTTCTCCTCCGTTCTATAGGGTTGCTATGAGTCACAATCAACTCAATGGAAACAAGTTTTTAACAGGTTTATCAGTCAGGTATTGCCACAATAATGCTGCATAACAAATCCCCTCAAAACCCAATGGCTTAAAACAACAATCAGTTATATTTTCTCATACAACCACGGATAGACTGGGATTGGCTGATCTAGGATGGGCTCTGCTGGGCTTAACTCCACACGATGAGTTGAGTCTGGGTGTAAGCCTCATGTCTTCTAATCTCGGAGCAGCAGGCTAGCTAGGTCACATTCTTATCATTGAAATGAGAATAACAAGAGAACAAGTCCCACAGTGCAAGCTCATGTCCTGTCGCCTGACATCCCATGGGCCAAAGTATGAGACATGACTAAGCCCAACACCAGTGACATGTAGAAGTATACTCTGCCCATGGTAGGAGGAGGTAGGCAGTAAATATTTGTTGAATAATGATCCAAACCAGGGATTGGCAAAGTTATTCTGTAAAGGACCAGGGAGTAAATCTTTTAGGCTTTTCAGGCCATATGGTTTTGTTGCAGCTACTTAACTCTGCCATTGCAGTGCAGAAGTACCCATAAAAACCAAAAAAACAAACCCATTGCCATCGAGTCGATTCTGACTCCTAGAGACCCTATAGGACAGAGTAGAACTGCCCCATACGGTTTCCAAGGCTGTAATCTTTACAGAAGCAGACTGCTACATCTTTCTCCTGCCAAGCAGCTGATGGGTTTGAACCACCAACCTTTTAGTTAGCAGCCAAGCACTTAACCACTGCGCCACCAGGGCTCCTTAAAAACAAGTAGGTGTGTGGAGTAAAGGAGAATGAAGAACACCAAAGACGCAAGGAAAGTAGTAACCCAAGAGACAGAAAGGGCCACATAAACCAGAGACTTCATCAGCCTGAGACCAGAACTAGATGGTGCCCGGCTACCACCAATGACCGCCCTGACTGGGAACACAACAGAGAGTCCCAGATGGAGCAGGAGAAAGGTGGGGTGCAGAACTCAAATTCTAGTAAGAAGACCAGACTTAATGGTCTGACTGAGACTGGAGGGACCCTGGAAAACATGGCCCCTGGATTCGCTATCGGCCCAGAACTAAAACAATTTCCGAGGCCAACTCTTCACACAGGGATTGGACTGGACTGTGGGACATAAAGGGATACTCGTGAGGAGTGCGCCTCTTGGCTCAAGTAGATACAAGGGACTAAACCGGCAGCTTCTATCTGGAGGTGAGATGGGAAGGCAGAGAGGGTTAGGAGCTGGTTGAATGGACATGGGGAATCCGGGGTGGAAAGGAAGAGTGTGCTGTCACAGTATGGGGAGAGCAATTAGAGTCACACAACAATGTACGTATAAATTTTTGTATGGGGAAAAAAGAAAAAGAAAAACAGGCCCCTGATCTAAACTATCACATGCTCTTCACTCTCAAAAGTGACGTTGTTTGGATGATGAATTATATGCTTCCCCCACCCCATCACCCCACTTGTTATAAGAATTTCTCAGTGAGTGGTTCTGGACCACCTCCATCAGAATTACCTGGAATGGGGAGTGTGCGTGCATACTAAACACGCAGGTTCCAGATCTCCACCCCTCAACTAAGGAATCAGAATATTGGGAGTGGAGTCTGGGAATCCAAGCTCTCCCTTGTGATTCCGACACACACTAACATTTTGTTGCTACTGGATTGGGTGGCCTTAAAGATCCCTAAAAATCCAAAATTTCAGGAAATCTATGCTTGGCTTGGAAGGTTCTTTAAGCCAAGGGCATTGATTCCCCCCTGTGAATTGCATTTTGAACAATGTCCCTTCCATACACACATACGAATATCCCAGGGCTGGAACTAGGATAGGAGCCCTGGTGTCACAGTGGTTAAAGCGATTGACTGCCAATCGAGAGGTCGGTGGTTCAAAACCACCAATGGCTTCTCAGGAGAAAGATATGGCAGTCTGCTTCCGTACAGATTTACACCCCTGGAAACCCTATGGGGTCTCTATGAGTTGGAATAACTCCACAGAGTAAGTTTGGTTTTGTTTTCCGGGGAGTAGGATGAGGCTTGAGAGGTGCACAGGGTACAATATTTAAGGAGGCACTCACTCTCAGGGTTATGTAAGGTGTAGGGTCTGAACTTGAGAGTGAGTGCCTCCTTAAATGTTGCTCCGGGGATGGGGGACGCCTCCCATGCTTCACCCTAGTCCTGGCCCTGGCATGCTCATGCATACACATGTGCACATACTTATACATTCACACAGGCACTTGCTTATGCCCTCCCCACACAAATATACTCAAGTACACAGAGTCAGTTTGGTGAAGCAGGAGCCCCATCTGCAGTCTAATTTGAGGATCATGAAGGCCTCCCTCCCAGGACTATCAATACACTTTAAATTCCACTGTTAAACACTTATTCCTTCAAATCTTAGAAAAGTTTCTCTCGGACATTGCTTCCCAGAGAATGCAAGCACCCCTGGGGAAGGTCATAAAACTTTTGGCATCTGTTTAACACTTTGGAGTCCCTGGGTGGTACAAATGGTTAACACGCTTGGCTGTTTCCTGAAAGGTTGGAGGTTTGAGTCCATCCAGAGACACCTCAGAAGAAAGGCCTGGTGATCTACTTCTGAAAAATCAGCCATTGAAACTGACACACATGGGGTCACCGTGAGTCAGAGTCAACTTGATGGCAACTGGTACTGGTAATCTAACACATTAGCCAAGCTCCAGGCCCTACAAAACCTTGTCATCCCATGGGAAAAGGAAAGATGGGAAGAAAGAAAAGAGATATTCATTTAATGAACATTTATCGAACACTTGCTTTGTGTCGAGCAGTGGCTCAGGTGCTAGAAAAATTAGCGGTATCCCACATTTATGATGGGATTCATAGGAGTCCCTAGGTAGGGCAAATAGTTAAGTGCTTTCACCTAGTTGAAAGGTTGGCAGTTCGAACCTACCCAGAGGCACCTCCAAAGAAAGGCCTGGCAAGCTACTTTTGAAAAATCAGCCACTGAAAATCCTATGGAGCACAGTTCTACTTTAACACACATGGAGTCGCCATGAGTTGGGATTGACTTGATGGCAATTAACAACAACTCATAATTAACGAAGCACTTTCTGTGCTTCCCAGGTGAGATGAGCAGGGCAAGAATAATGATCATCATCCCTCTTTTGTATCTGAGAAAACCAACACCCCAGGGAGTTAAGACATTGGCTCCTGACAGTGGTCCCCCACGCCGCCCCTACATCTTTTCTCTTCTGGCCCAATCTACCAGGGCCAACTGGTTGTCAGGGGAACCGAAGTTGTTTCTCCAGCCCAGTTGGCAGCTTGACTTAGCAGCATAGGCTTTCATAAAATACAGCAGAGAGCAAAGGGGAGCTGTTTTTTTCTTGCTCTCTGAGTTTTAATGCTGCTGACATTTCCATATTTGTGGCATTTGATTATGTATTAGGCATTTAAGATGCATTTATAATATTAACCTTTTTAGAGGGGCCACTTTTAAAGCAATCATCCTTGCCTGCTTAAAATGCAACTCATTGTTACCTGAAATTCCAGCATTTGGAGTTAATGAAACAAGCTATGAATGCAGAAGGGTGTGTGTTGAGGGGCGGGGGGCAAGGATGGATGGGGAGATTTCTGCTAACAAATGACCTACAATGAAATATCTGATACCCAACCGAGAGCCACCACTGCCAAATTTGCTCTCTCTTCTTATCATAGCTAAAAAGATGTCAAAGAGGCATATCTCCTACCTTACTGGGAAGTCAGGAGCTGCAGAGAATCATCAGGGCGTACACGATCAGAAAGAACTGGCAGCCCAGAGAAATGGCTTTTTCCAACCCCAACTCACAAGACGCGGCCTGGCATGGGGGTGGGGGAAGGGCACCCACCTTTCTGAGGACAGGACACTGTGCTAGGCCCTTTATGAACACTACTCCCTCCAATCCAGTCTTTTCATAGATGCCAAAGTGCCTTCTTAAAATGTAATTGGATCCCCTTAGTAAACTTTTCCAAAGGCATAACAGGCATTCACAGACCATGGCTGAAAGAGGCAAATCTAGCCGCAAATAAAAAACGCCAGACTCCGTTGCTGTCTAGTCGATTCCGAATCATAGTAATCCCCTGTGTTACACGGTAGAGCTGAGCTCCATAATGTTTTCTTGGCTGTAATCATGGAAGCAGATAGCCAGGCCTTTCTCCTGTAGCAATGCTAGGTGGGTTTGAACTGCCAACCTTTTGTTTAGCAGCCAAGCAAACCATTTGCACCACCTAAGGACCTTAATCCAGTTGCAGCTTGTTTTATTCACGAAAGCTTTATCTGAATTCAGCCACGCTCATTCATCTGTATGTTGTCAAGGCTTCTTTCATGCTGCCCCAACAGAGTTGAGTAGACCACATGGACCGCACAGCCAAAAATATTTACGGGAAAAGTTTACCAGTCTTTGACCTATGGGATTGAAACATCAGTCTACTAAACTTGAGAGCCAAGATCTCGAGGGGTCTGGTCTTGCTCACCTTCTCAGCCTTATGTCTAGGTGCACCCCAACTCCCCCAAACATCCTAGCCCGGTGTTTCTCAACCTTTTTTCATTATTAGTCCTCTAAAAAAAAAAAAAAAGGTGTGTCAAAGTAAAATGTACTTCATAGGGTTTTCAGTGGCTGATTTTCCAAAAGTAGATTGCCAGGCCTTTCTTCTGAGGCACCTCCGGGAGGACTCAAACCTCCAACCTTTCAGTTTGCCGCTGAACATGTTAACTGTTTGCATCACCCAGGGACTCCTTTTAGTCCCCTAAAGAGTCTTTTTAGACATTTTTTCCCCTAATTTCCCCCATGAAATTTTGCTGTCACAGATATACCAAACCATTGCCATCAATTCAATTCCTACTCATGGTGACCCTATAGGACAGAGGAGAACTTCCCCATAGGGTTTCCAAGGAGCAGCTGGTGGATTTGAATTGCTGACCTCTTGGTTAGAAGCCGTCGCCCTTAACCACTGCACTACCCGGGCTCCATCACAGATATGCTACATATCTGTTTATGTACTGTGCCCATTGGAGGGCCCCAAACCACTGAAATATCTAAGGGTTCTGACACACACACACACCACACCTGCCGAAAAGCCAGTTGTGGCCCCACTGGCAGTGATATCCCTCCCACTGAGAATGCATGCTCTCGCTGTCCCAACGGTGAGCGTGCCCACACGTACCTTCCCTCTTACCTCTGTGCCTTGCACATGCCGCCATGCTCTTAGCACAGGATGCTGCAGTCTTTGCCCGCTTCCCTATCTCCAACCTCTTTGCACTTCCAGAGTTAAAACAGGTTGGGAGCAGAGCAGACATCTAATGAATGCCTCTCATCCAGTCTTTTCAAGAATGCTGAAAGCATTATTAGCCCCTTGTAACAGGTGAGGAAATCAAGGCTCAGGGAAGTAAAGTAAAATGCCCCCTGTGACATGCCTTGGAGGGAGCATAGCAAGGACTTTGGAGTCAGACCAAACCCATTGTCATCGAGTCAATTTTGACTCATAGTGACCCAATAGGACAGAGTAGAGCTGCCGCATAGGGTTTCCAAGACTTTACAGAAGCAGACTGCCACAGCTTTCTCCACAGAGAGGCTGGTGGGCTGGAATTGCCAACCTTTCCATGGGCAGCTGAGTGCTTAATCACTGCTCCACCAGAGCTCCTTAGAGGCAAACTACCCTAGGTTAAAATCTGGATTCTGTTATCATCTGCCCTTTGTCAAAAGAAACCCCTTGTAGCCTCAGTTCCCACGTCTATAAAATCCAGAATTACGGTGAGAATCAGTGAGCTGGTGTATGTGTATAAAGTGGCCCGGGTAGAACTCAACAAATGATAGCGTTATTACTTTATTAAGGGATGGAGCTTGAACTGGAACCCAGGCTTGTTAGACCTCAGAGTACAAGCACTTTTTGCTTCTGTAGCTGCTACGTCACTGGCGTTCCAATGTGCTCTTGTGCAGTGGAAACTGAGTGTTTTGGATTGAATTGTGTCTCCCCAAAAGTGGTGTTGAGGCCCTAACCCCTGTTCCTGTAAATATGACCTTGTTTGGAAATAGTTTTTTTGTTATTTAATGAGTCCCACCAGAGCAGAGTGGGTCCTAAACCTAATCCCTTCTGAGTGGTGTCTTATAAAAACAGCAGAATAGACACAGACACACAGGGGGAGATGCCATGTGGTGACAGAGGCAGATGCTTCTATAAGCAGCAAAGGAGTAACAGGGATCGTTAGCACGCACCGTAAACTAGGAGAGAGGCCCACAGAAGGAACAGACAAAGCCAAGAACCTGATACGGACTTTTAGCCTCAAGAACTAGGAAAAAATAAATTGCTACCCTTAAAACCACCCATTTCTGGTATTTTTGTTAAAGCAGCATTAAGAAACTGAGACACTAACAGGCCTCACAGTTGCCCTGGGGCCGCTTGTCTCCTAGGGCGCCCTGTGAGGGGCGGGACCCTCAGGAGTGCAAAGGCAGCCGCTAGAGCGTGCTTGGAGAGCCCTAAATTAGAAGAACAAAAGCTGGATGTTCTCAGGAGATATTTCCATCCAGCCCAGGCAGCCTGATGAATCACACTTCTCCCCTCTAGGAACATTTCTCTCAAGAACCAAGGCTGTTTGTTAAGATTGAGCGCCTTCTCGGCTCCTCTGCGCTGCAGACACACGGACAAACCTGACTGTCCAGTTTCTTTTGGTATCAGTCAAACAAAGACCCGTTATCTGTTGTCTGACAGGTTACACCACAACCAGGTGGGCCCGGGTTTGTCAAATCAGTCACACTGCAGCCAGCTCTCCTGAGAAAGCGCAAGCTGCTCCCTGACAGAACCTTGAGAAGTGCTCATCACTCACTAGATACAGCAGCCTTGGGCATTGGGCCTAACCTCCCTGAGCTTCACACTCCTCACCTGCAGAATGGAGCTAATGATTCCACCCCAGCCAGCCACTGCGAGGATTAACCTGTGGTCTCTGTTAAGCACCCCACGTACAGGAGCCACTCGTTTATTTCAGCCCTCTTCCCAGGGCCGGGACTAGAGTGGCCAAGTGAGGCATCCATTTACTTCAGGCACGAAATTTAAAATTTCAGTAATTAAGATAAATTCAGTTTAAAATCCTTTTTAATGCAATACTTCAAAAATACAAATAAACAAAATTAATGTCAAACACCCATGATGAATGGTGATGGTTGAACAATATGATGAATGTAATTAATGTCACTGAACTGTACGCACAAGTAAAGATTGTAGAAATGGCAAATGTTCTGTTACGTGTATACTTACCACAATAAGTAAATGAATAAATAAAAAGTTCAAGATAAACAAAATACCTAAATTTTGAATAAAGACAGAATCAGTACCAATGGTTTTTCCTCTTGCTTCAGGCTCACTTGGCATGGTCCCTGTCTCCTCCTCTTCCCTTTGGAGGAAGAAATAAAGAATCTCAATAGGACACATAACCCTAGAGACACTGGGGATGTAAACCCCATGTATTAAAGTTTTGAAATAATTCAGAAACTGTCTTGAAGGACAGAGAGCCTCCCAGGCAAAAGCAACAGCAGATGGGGGAGGCCGACCTAGATCTATGACTCCCCCGAGACCACTCTCTCCCCTGCCTACCAACTCTCTGGAGATAGTGGTACCATGGGAGGCGAGGGTGCTGCTAAATGGCAGGGACAGAGGTAGAAGGGGGATTTTGAAAGGAATTAAGTATGGAGACAGCCCCAAGTTTGGGGGCACCATGAAATACCAGGGAGGCTCCAGGTTAGCCATGGCAAGGGAAACTGCTGGCTGGGGCTACTCCACACTCCTAGACCTGCCCAGGGAACTCCCAGGCTCAGACGGCTCTGACCCAGCAGGAAAACTCTTTATTGCCACCATTCACCATTCTTCATCTGCTGGGCTTTCTTCTAAGGTACCACTGGCTGTACTCAAACTTCTAATCTTAGGGTTAGCAGCTGAGTGCATTAACTGTACCAAGCAGGGACTCCTAACATGACATAGGTGTACCTTAAATTTTTGATCGAAGACTCTGACCTTGGATATCCTCACATTCATGTATATGTGGCTACAGTATCTCAGCTGTGACTCTCCCTTTGTGCTTGAATCTGCTACTGACACCCCTCCCTCTCCTACTCAACCCTGGCAGCACCCACAGGGCATGCCATTTTTCCTTGGTAGCCTCTTCGTGAGTATAGGTCCTCCTTGATGTCAGTTATGCTTATGAATTTGCTGACCGCAGCCTTATAGCTCCCAGGATTCAGCCCAGCATGGTGGAAAAAGCCTGGACTTTGGAGTCCATCATACGTGAGTTTAAAATTCAGCTCTACCACTTACCATCTCTTGCACTGGCTGTGTTACTAAGATTCTCAAAACCACAGCTTTTTCCACTGTACAATGAGCCTACACTTTCCCATCTGAAAGGGTTTTCTTGAGAATTAGCAGTAGAGGAATGTGTACAAATGTTCCTGGGTGGCACAAACCATTTGTGCTCAACTGTTAACCTAAAGGTTGGCAGTTCAAACCCACCCAGTGGTCTCAAGGAAGAAAGCCCTGGCAATCTGCTTCCATAAAGATTACAGCCAAGAAAACCATAGGGAGCTCAGTTCTGCTCAGTAACATGTGGGGTTGCCATGAGTTGGAATCGACTTGACGGCACAGTTTTGATTTTGGTTTTTTGAAATGTTTATAAGTACTTGGCGTTCGTTATTACTATTACTTCTGTTTTCATTTTTGTGAGAGCAAGGCATGCCCATCATTACGCCCTGATTTCATTGTCTACGTTCAGTGGACTGAGTGCATCTCATTTCTGGGGTTTTTAGGTGACTGACAATTATCATTCTACCTGGAAGGTAGTGCTGATATTATCCTAACTGCTTGCACTTATATTTTCCCATTGCTGTATTCTCACCGTTTAATGTAAAGAGGGATAATAGACCTGTCTCCTTGGAATCCAGCTGCCAGGCTTGGCTCACATTACACTGGCTTACAGACTTTGAGAACTAGCGAGTAACTGGCAGGTTTGTCAGCTCCAAGTTTTCGAAGCGACAAGTCGATCCTGACTTATTGTTATTATCTCCTAATAGTTTACACAGTATTATTCTGTAATTACTCCGTGAATCGCACTGACAGCTTGCATGTTTGCAGCTTGCCTGAGTTATTCCCCCGTCTTCTGCTGAAAAGATCATTAGTCTTGTGCTTGCTGCAGGAAGATGACCCCCATCACCTGCCGAGTACAGAGGACCCTTTGTCAGTCCTTGTCAGGAGAGGATGACACACGAGCCATCGTGGTCTTGGGTTGGGTTGCTCATTTGGGGAGGAGCAGTTGCTTGCATTCTAAATAACTCCTACCAATTATATAGTCCTCCTATCCTCATTTGGTGAGGGCTAAAAATACTCTCTTTCTGTAAGAATGCCATCTCTTTGGCTAAACTTTCTCTCAACTTTCAGCATTTCTAGTCTCTTTGGGACAAAGCTGCAGGGCTGTAGTCGTAAGAGGGGAATTGGTCAGAGCTGGGAGCCAGCTTGATAGCCACGTTTCCCATGTTCTAGGGCAGCGCAGCTCATCTGAAGCCCCTGCAGAGTAGAGCAACAGATGAGGAAGGCGAACGGTGTCATGTAATGCAAACTGCATGAGCTTCAGAGCCAGATAGACCTGAATTTGAACACAAGGGTGCCGCTCACCTCTCTGAGCCTCAGTTTCATCATCTCTAAAATGGGAGCATAGACATCTGTCTCCACCAAGCTCGTTTTGCAATGAACAAAGGTAATGAGGTCCCCTTTTGGAATGTGTTGACTCTGGAGGGCATCAGGGTTCCAAACTCAGTCCGCTGGGATAAGGATTCTGCTGCCCAGGGGACTAGAGTCAATAGTTGTGCTTCTCAGACACTTAATTTTAGACTTAGAGCAACTGAGCAGACGCCTTGTCCAGCCCCTTCCTGAGGGCATTGAATGCATCCATTTTGCAGCTCCAGGCTGGAGAAAGAGCTTGTTGTGTCAACATCACTGAAGGGAGAGCATCTTCACAAACCGGCTTTTTGTTCGCAGGGCAGCCCCAGTCCAAGGCTCTAGGAAAAGACTTTCCAAACTGTCAGAAGCAATGCATTAGTGTGCAAAATGCAAATCTGCCTGGCAGGCGAGAAGCTTTCATACTCACAATCCCTCTCTTCTCACCCACCCCCTTCGCCAGGGAACCGGCAAACAACGTGCAACCACAGAAACTTTTTTCTTTGATTTTTTTTTTTTTTTACTGTTCTTTAGGTGAAGGTTTACAGAACAAATAGTTTCGTATTGTTTTATGACATTGGTTAACAAACCCACAATATGTCAATACTCTCTCTTCTCGAACTTGGAGGACCTTTTTTCTTTTTTGGTGAAAATATGTATAGCCAAAGATACACCATTTCAAAAATTTCTACATGTACAGTTCGGTGACATCGATTACGTTCTTCCAGTTGGGCTGCTATTCTCACTATCCTTTTCCAAATTATTCCATCACCATTGTCTTCAACTCACTGCCCCCTAGGCTTCCCATCAAACCTTTTGAGTTGCTGTTGTCAATTTGATCTCACATAGATAATTCTTTTCTTTTTGTGCTTTAGATGAAGGTTTACAGTACAGAATAGTTTCTCATTAAACAGTTAGTACACATATTGCTCTATGACAATAGTTAACAACCCCACCACAAGTCAACGCTGTCCTTTCTCAACCTTGGGTTCCCTATCACCGGCTTTCCTGTCCCCTCCTGTTTTCTAGTCCTTGTCCCTGGACTGCTGTGCCTCATTAGTCCCGTTTTGTTTTATGGGGCTGTCCAATCCCCGACTGTACAGTGAACCTTGGAAATGACTTCACCACTGAGCTAAAAGGTGTCCGGGGGCCATCTCTCAGGGTTTCTCCGGTCCCTGTCAGGCCGGTAAATCTGGTCTTTTTTGTGTGTAACAACAGAAACTTTTAAATTGCTTTTTAAAGTCCTTTTTTCCCCTTAACATTGTATATTTATGATAATAAAGTCTATTTCATTATGAAAGGAGTATGTACTCACTGTATTTAAAAAAATACAGGTAAGCAGGAAAAAGGAAGGGAAAAATTACCCCTCATCACGGCCACCAAAAGATAATTACTTTAAACTCTTCCATGTTATTTGCTCTCTGTTATGTTTCTGTGTTGAGATATTTTTACACGCTTATAATTCTGCACAAACAATTTTGTTTCTTGCTCCTTCTCCTTCATACTTTAACACAAGAAGTCCTCCTTGTGATGACTCTGATAGTATTTTAAATGGCTGCATGGTTTCTCACTCTTTAGGCTTGGCTCAGCCCCTATAACCATGGCGCTCGCTGTGAACATTTTGGGTGGTGTCCAATTATTTCATAGCATAAATAAGCATCTCTAGACATAAAGCTTTCTCCACAAGTCAGATTATTTCCTTAGAAAATTACTTGGTCAAAGGGTATTTTTGTGTGTCTCCTGATCCATATCGTCAAATTACTTCTCAAGACATTTAACTTTAAAAAACAAGCAGACAAAGGCACGGGCTTGGAGGAAGGATGACTCGCCTCCTATCATCCGGCCAGAGGGAGATTTCTGGAAACTTCCCAAGGCCAAACTCTTTGTAAAAAAGCACTGGGCTCACGGGAGATCAGAGATTGATTATTGTAGATTGAATGGACTATGTACAAATAACGAGATAGACTGGTAGCTAGAAGGCCAGGGGAATTCAGTGAGGGAAGGTCTCTCCTGGGCATGCTGCTATAATTCCTGTGTGAATCTGAGGCATTGGGAGATGGGGTGGGAGGGGGTGGAGGAAATTGTCTACAGTAGCATGCCCAGTACAGTAGCCACTAGCCACATGCGGCTATCAAGCACTTGAAATGTCCAAACCGAGATGTGCAGTGAGGATAAAATACAAGATTTCCAAGACTTAATACAAACAAACAAGCAAAAATAGTAAAACATATCATTAATTATTTTTATATCAATTACGTGTTGAAATGAGAGGTTTGGGGTGTACTGGGTTAGATACAATATACCTTGAAAATTAATTTCACTTGTTTCTTCGTACTTTTGAACAAATATGGCTACCAGAAGATGTAAACTTACATGTATGTCTTGCGTTATATTTCTATTGAACATAACTGGTCCAAAGCAAATGGTTGTAGTATTGGCCTCCCTGGCAACAAGAAGGGAGTCTGGGGCCAAGGTAACCTTTACAACACCAAGGGGCTAAGGGAAAGTGGGTACCACTCAGTCAACTGGGCACCATCATTTAGTGGTGCAGGAACCTCTGCAGGTAAAGCAGTAGATGTTAACCCTCACTGTTAGCTCATCAGAATCACCTGACGAGCTTCAAAAATCAGGGGTGCTCAGGGTCTGCAGCCCAGAGACTCTGATTCAGTTGGTCTAGGGAAGGCCTGACATACTTTTTTTGCAAAATCTCCTCAGGGGATGTCAATATGGAGTCCCGGGGTGTGCAAATAGTTAATGCACTCAGCTGCTTACTGAAAAATTGGAGGTTCGTGTCCACCCAGAGATGCCTCAGAAGAAAGGCTTGGTGATCTACTTTGGAAAAATCAGCCATTGAAAAAACATATAGAGCACAGATCTATTCTGACACACGTGGGGTAGCCATCAGTCGGAATCAACAGACGGCAACGGGTTTGGGTTTTCATTTTTTATCTCAATATGCCTCCAAGGTTGAGAACTGCTGCCCTAGTGGCGATTGCCTAGTTTGTCTCCTGCTCTGTCACCTGCTAGCAAGGTGACTTTGGCCAGTGGCTTAACCTTTCCAAACCTCCACTTTCTCATCTGTAGAATAGGGATAACAAGAAGGTTGATGTGAGAACAAAATGATATCCATGTAGAAGTAGCTGGCCCACTACCTGGCGTAGAGAGAATGCATGATAAATGCTAGCTGCCTTTTTTAATATGTGGGTTATGAATTATTGCTATTTGATATAACAAAGGACCATTCCCAAGGCCAGCTCTTCAGACAAAGATTAGACTGGACTATGGGACATAAAATGATACTCGTGAAGAGTGTACTTCTTAGTTCAAGTAGATACACGAGACTAAATGGGCAGCTCCTGTCCAGAGGTGAGAAGAGAAGGCAGAGAGTGTCAGGAGCTGGTTGAATGGACACGGGAAATCCGGGGTGGAAAGGAGGAGTGTGCTGTCACAGTATAGGGAGAGCAACTAGGGTCACGTAGCAATGTGCGTATAAACTTTTGTATGAGAGACTAACTCGAATTGTAAACTTTCACTTAAAGTACAACAATTAAAAAAAAAAAAAAGAATGGATATAACAAAGGGCCATCTTTGACCCATGAGTCAGCACAGACCTGTGCAGGAGTGAACACCAAAAAAAAGTTGCAAAATCAAACATGTGCTTGCTTTCATCTGTGTCTTTCAGCTCAGGGCCTTTGGTGTCTCAGAAACTGATTCTTCGGAAGAAACTGAGGTAGCACCCAGCAGAGTAAATGTGAAAGAGCCGTGAATTTACAACCAAGCAGACTGCAAATTCTGACTTCACCTCTTATCTGCTGGGCCTTGGTTCCTTATCTGGATAATGAAGTTAATAATGGTGACTACTTTAATAGTATTGTCAAAAGAATTAAATGAGAAAGCCCACGAACCACATCCCGCACGATTACCAAGAACTGAATGGGAACTCAGTGCTTGTTATCTTCTTCTCCCCTTTGGTCTGGGATCTTGGGCAAGTCACAAATGATCTCTAGGACCTCAGGATCATCATCGATGAAATGATGTTGGTCCCACAAGTCACTTCCAGGTCTACTTTTATGAATCGATTCTTATGGAATAGAATATGCCCATCCAAACAAGGACTAGAAGGCAGGAGTAGACAGGAAAGCTGGTAATAGGGAACCCAAGGTCGAGAAGGGAGAGTGTTGACATGTCGTGGGGTTGTTAACCAATGTCCTAAAACAATATGTGTACGAAGTGTTTAATGAGAAACTATTTGTTCTGTAAACCTTCATTTAAAGTACAATAAAAAAAATTTTTTTTTAAAAGATGTTAAAAAAAAAAAGGAATATGCCTATCCACTAAAAAAGAAAACAATGAAAATGCAGAGAGAAAAGAACAGAAGCACCAAGAACACATGTGCAGGAAAGGACAGCAAAGATGGGCAGCAGGGGAGTAGGAAGACAAGAGAGAGAGGTTTATAGATGGTTAAGTGCTTGACTACTAGCCAAAAGGTTGGCAGTTCCAGCCCATTCGGAGGCACCTTGGAAGACAGGCCTGGCAACCTGCTTCTGAAACATCACACCTTGAAAACCCTATGGAGCAGTTTTGCTCTGCGCACATAGAGTCACTACGAGTTAGAATCGACTCAACGCAACTAACAACAACAATAAGCCCCTTGTTAGGAACTGTGTGGTCAGGGCAGATAATAGAATTGCATGGGCTCCAGTTTCCTCATCTGTGAAGTGGAATTAAGAAGGCTGAGCCCCTGGGGTGTCATGAGGGCTCCTTATGGTAGTGTCTACATAAAAGGCCTGGATCCATAAATGAAGCCCTTATTCTTATGAGGCTGGCTCCATCACTGACTCTGCAGGATGCTGGCCCCCAAGGCCCTTCCCACAGCCCTGCCAGAGGCCAGAGGCCCCATCACTTAAGGAATACAGAGTGAGCCTGGAAAATTAGTAAAGAGTAGGTGTGTACTTCCAGACACCCTTCCCAGCAGTTTCACGAAGTTGTGTGTGTGGGTGGGGGGAGGAGCCTGGGGTAGACCTAAATGCCTCAGCCCCAGGAGGTAGAGCTCCTTCCCTCAGAATGGGTGGCACTGACTTCAACCACAGGGCAGCATGACTCAGAGCCAGGCAAGGCTTGGAGATCCTCCCATCCCACCACCAACATTCCATAGACTTTTTTAAAGAAAGTGCAGAGAGGGAGAGTAACTGACCTTGTGCCACCGGCAGGGACTGATTACCCAATAAGCAAGGTACGCACAGGCTTACTTGTGCTGATTTACTAACCTGCAGTGCACAATTTCACATGGGTGTCACAGATTAGTAAGTAAACACGATTAAGCCTGTGCATACCTTGCTTATCGGTTAATCCACACCTGGCCACAGGCAACCCAGTTGCAGAGCCATGATGAGAACCCAGCACCTTTCCTATTGTGATGGGTGACTGTACCTGTCCTCTCCTTGCAGAAAGGAATTGTCCTCATCTGTCAGGAGAAGGAGGAACATGTTTGGGACAAGAGGAGAAGGCACTATCCTATCACCCTTTATGGTTCAGGCATATAGGTGTCTTCCTAGAGATCCTACCTATCACAGTGGGCCAGACACTTGGTAGTTCCATAGGCTTATCCCATCTGATCCTCGGCTGTAAGGCCAAGCTGATTATCCCCATCGTGAAAGTGAAAAAACCGGGACTAGGAGAGGCTAAGTGGCTTGTCTGAGGTCAAGGGACAGCTGTTAAGGACAGAACCAAGACTTGAACTCAAATGCTCTGGTTCCAAGTTTGTGTGTAAAAGGCAAAAACTCCTTAGAAAGGTCACACAGTGCCAACAAGGATATAAATGGCTACTATCTGGGGGACTCATACTACCCTATAAGGAAACATAGCTCTAAAATGAGCTTCTTGACCTTGGTTAAGCCACTTTTGCACTATGGGCCTTAATTTTCTCATTTCTAAAATGGGGAGATTTTCCTATAGACTCTAAGATCCTTCCTATATGTGACCAGCTATGACTTTGAGTGGGGTCTTATGTTCATTGGCTCAAGCCCCCTCCCCCGCTAAAGCTGCTATTCTCATTAACCCAACAGCCTTACAACTAACTAATGAGCTCCTCAGCCAAGGAGGAACTAGCAGTCTAATCACACTAATGGCTCCCACTTTACAAGCACCTATTATCTACTATGCATATAATGTATCTCTGATCCTAAAATATCCTGCAAAGTAAGCCCTAACATTCCCATTTCACAGATGAGAAAGCTGAGTCCCTAAGACAGTGAGGAATTGTCCCAAGGTCACATAGCTAGTAACTGACAGTGCTAGCACTGGAACCTACTACTCTATCAATGTCTCCATACTGTCCCCCACCTCATGACCCAAACATTCCCTCCACCCCATTGTTTTCTCTTGGATTCTGAGCTCTTTCCTGCCTCTTAAAGAAGTTTGCTTTTCAAAAAGGAAATCAAAATTCCCCCTGACTGGCTGCCAGTCAGCCAAGGTTCCACCCACTTTTCCCAGCAGCATCAGCTCCAGCTCCAGGAAAAGGGAAAAAATAGCAAAGGGAGAAAGGTGTTTGAGAACATCCAGGTTCACCTAATTACTATGTTTAGCAGAGTATCCCCTGGAGATTAATTTAATTTATAAATATATGTATATATAGCAATCGGTAAGTATCACAGGGTTTGCCGAATCTCTATTTTAAAAAGAACTTGGAAACAACTGTGCTAAAGAAATGCTAAGTGGAGGCACAGGCTCTTTCTTTCCTTTTTTTTTTAGTTCTCTAGCCTGATCCTTCCTGCTGCATGAGAAAAAGGAGAATGGGGAGCAAAGGACAGTGGGTGAGAGGAAATCCTGAGGGAGAGCTAATTAAAAAATGGGAGAGAGAGAAAGTAAGATCACATGTGCCTTCTGAAGAGGTTATAGCTCAATCATAGAAACGTAGCGATCAGAAGCAGAGATGTTATCGGTGGGGGGGGGGTGAGTATCAAGACTTACGACGTACTGGTTATCCCAGGAGATGGAGGAGGATGAGGGAGGGAGGAAAGAGTAAGAAGAGAGAGAAAGAGGAAGTGTAAAGACCATCCAATTCCTTCAGGAACTTGGGTGGCTCCACACCAGCTCATGGTCAACTTAACCTAGCTGCCTTCACCTACCCAATATCCCAGTCAGGACCACGGCCAGCACCCCTCCATTTCCCAGCCATTTATTACAACATGTATTTCTCCGAAGGATAAGTGTCCATTTACTTTCCATTTCCTCCACTACATTGAGCTCCTTGAGGGCAGAGACTTGGTCGCATTGATTTTAGTATCCAGGATAGTGCAGAGCACTATCCATTTTGTTATGGTTAACTAAATAAATGAATGATAAATAATGCAGTTTTTGGGTTTTCATTGACTTAAAGTGGAAACCAAATAACTACGGCATATGTATGACTGTCCAAAGGTCCTCATCATATTTGTTTTTGAGTCTACTAGGTAGAACACAATGCGGGGCACTAATGACTACAACAGTGAATAAGAGGCCATCTCTGCCCTCAAAGCTTTACCTAATGAGTCTAGAGAGTCAAGGAAGGCTCACAGAGGAGGTGAGACTTGAGTGGGGCCTTGAAGAAATGCAAAGATACTTGGAAAGGAGAGGAAGCGATATTCTGAGCATGGGGAACAATGTGGTCAGAAGTGCAGTAGGGGGATTGTGGGTCACGCACTGGGAGATGATGGGTTGACTTTTATGGTTGGTGAGAAGGCTTCCTGTTGAACAGCACTGGTAGGTCAGTTTGGAAAGAGATTAAGAGGTGTCTGTAAAGATGCTGACTTGTTGACTAGGGCGTCTAGGCTCTACTGCGCAGACAATGAGAAAACACAACGTTCCCCCTAGATTGGGCAAACACCTGGGAGCTCAGTTAAAAGGTTATTGTGATGGATCAGGTAAAAGGAAACGGGATCTGAAGTGCAGCAGTGATGGGAATGAGAAATAAAAAAGCAAGGTGAAAAAGTAGGAAAAATTGTCATGACTCAACAATTGGCTGAATGTGGTGGTGGTGGGGGTAGTGAGCGAGAGAAAGCTATGCCCAAAGTCCATATGTGAAGCCCTTCAGGAAGAAGCTGGTCAGCAATTCTCCAAGCTCTTCCAAGCATTGGGTGCTGCTGCTTTTTCTGAAGGGAAAAGAGGTGTTCTGGTTTGAGAAGTGCATACTCAGCAACAGCTACATATCTAATGGGAATTGAGTGTCAGTTTTGTGTTAGGCGTTGTGCTAAATGCTTTACATACCTCTGTTCATTGAACTCTCATTATAAGTTTTTGAGGCTGATACTATTTTGTACATTTTACAGATAAAGATATTGAGGCTTAGAGAGGTTAAGTAAATTGCCCAATATTAGAACAGCCAAGCAATTTATCTGACTCCAGTATTTGTGAACTTAACAATGAGAGGTCATGGCAAAAGCATGGAGTTGGAGTCATGCCAGGGTCTTAGTCCTATTCACACCAGTTACAGCTCTGTGGCCTTGGTCGAGTTATTGACCACAGTTTCCTTGCTCATAAGATGAGTATAATGATACCTGCTATGTTCACCTCATAGAGTTGCTCTGGTAAAAATCAAAATAGGATGGTGTATTTGAAAATTACTTTGTAAATTGTGACATGCTAAACAAACAAAATGACAATAAAAATTGTGACATACCACGGGAATATAAATATCCAACAGACATGAGTCTCTGAAATGACCACAGGGTACCTTGCTGCCAATATTTAGAGAACTTGCTCTGTGGCCTTGGCCACTCAGGAGCTCGATTTCCTTATCTACAGAGGATAAAGGGATGTTCTGAGGATTAAGAAAGATAAAAAAAGAATTCACAATCTTCCTCTCCACTGGCACATTCAGTCAATCACTGAGTCTTGACAATTCTTCCACCGTAGTCTCTTTCACCTTGCTCCTTTCTTCCCCATCACTGCTGCAGCCCAGATCTCATTTCCTTTTGCCTGAACTATCACAGTGACCTTTTCACTGGTCTCCCAGGTGCTTGCCCAATCTAGTGTGTACTTTCTCCTGTTTTCTCCATCTCAACAAATGATATCACCATCGACCCAGTTTCATAGGCCAAAAAACTGGTATCTCCCTCTCTCTCACCCATCCAGCTCATCATCAAATTCTGCCCATTCTACCACCAAAATACAGTTCAAAGATCTTAATTTTCTCCATCATTACTGCCACTCCTCCAGTCTAATCCACCATGTTCTTTGCCTAGATTATGGCTATGACCTCCTACTGATCTTTCTCATATCCTCTGGCACCTCCCCCTATCCACCCTCCATCCAGACGCCAAGGTAATCTTTTTTTCTTTATGACAAACTTTCCTTAACTCTGTATTATAAATTTTCCATTGAGGTTTTTTTTTTTTTTTTTTTTTAAATTTCTGATGTTTTCACAAGCTTATTTTATTTTTTGGAAGTCTCTTTTTATGGCCTCCTGTTGTTGAATTGGAAACCCTGGTGGAGTAGTGGTTAAATGCTACAACTGCCAACCAAAAGTCAGCAGTTCAAATCCACCAGGCTCTCCTTGGAAACTTTATGGGGCAGTTCTACTCTGTCCTGGACGGTCACTATGAGTTTGAATCTACTCAATGGCAACGGGTTTGGGTTTTATTTTGGGGGGGTTGTTGAATTAGTGTTTTTTTTTTTTTCCTTATCTCCATAAATACACTATCTTTTTTATCGTGGTAAATATATATGTAACAAATCCTTACCATTTCAACATTCTACACGTGTACAATTCAGCGACATTAGTTATGTTTGTCATATTGTTCAACAAATCACCATTATCCATTTCCAAATTTTCCCGTCACCCTTAACAGAAGCTTAGTGTCCCCTAAGCAGTGAGTCCTCCTTTTCCCCTCCCTCACACCCATTTTTTGGTAGCCACTAATAAACGTTGGTCTGAGTAATCTTTTTAAAAACACAAATGTAAGCATACCATTACCTTGCTTAAAATCTTTCAGTAGACACCCTCAACTCTTGAAATCAATTTCTAAATTCTTCCCACAGCCCACAAGGCTGTCTGTGATCTAGATGTTCCTTGTCTCCCCAGCTGGCTCTTGTGCCATTCTCTCCTTCCCTCCCCATACTTCCTCCACCCTGACCTTCTCTTAGTTCCTCTGAACACCATTCTCCTCTCTGCCTCAAGACCTCTGTACAAGCTACTCTCTCTGCCTAGATTGTTCTCCCCCATCATCTTGACCCATCAACTCCTGTTCAGCCATCGGATACCAGCTTCAAAGTAGTTTCTTCCACAGAGCCTTCCCTTCCTATCCCAAACTAGTCTAGGTCACCTTTTGATAGGCTCTCAGACATCCTTATTCTCTTTATCCCTAACAGTTATCACAGATTCATTTAATTAATCATTTGTGTGAACATCAGTTTAATGCCTGTTTTTTCCCACTGGACAATGAGCTCCATGGAGTCAGTGTCTAGTTTTGTTTGTTTGTTTGTTTGCTATGGTCTCTCCAGTGCTCAGCCCCTGGTAGATAGCCAGTAGATAGTCGCTGACCGTGGAATGAGTGGCGGATGAAAAGCATCAAGCACAGAGGCTGAAATGAAGTCCACATTCAGCCCATGTTCTTCCTTCTCCTTCTCTCCCTCCATTGTGGCTCTGGGCCAAGCTGGGATCCTTGGCAGTCGGGGACAATGGCAGGTTATGTCTCATCTCTTTCCAGGGTGGTTTTTGTGTAACATTCCAGGCTACTGGAATGAGGGGCAGCAGGCCGGCCTGGAGCCTGAGGGCATGATTAAGCATCAGCTTCACATCTCCTCTCCCCTGGCTTTCTTCTTGCGGTGGAGAGAGAGGCAGCCTTTGTGCTGTTGAGAATGCTGTTAGAAACACTGATGCCTGGGCTCCTCTCTTAATGGGAGGAAGAGAACAAAAAGTGGGCTCAGTGGCCTGGCCAGATGTCAGGAGATGACATGAAATGCTGAGACAAGAGTGATAATACCTCAATGGAAAAGCTTCTTTGGGAAGCACCAGGCACATGGGCCTGGTGTCCTGATCCTGAACATACTTCTTCGGGGCGATCAGCAACCCCTCACCATCCAGCCCTGTGGATCAGAATACAATGTCCCCTTATTTTTCCATGGCCCTTTCACATTCTTTATTCTACTACAGTCCAGCCGGCAGGCAATTACTATAGTTGGGAGTGAATCATACAATAGCCCTAGTGATGGTTAAGGTTATGTGTCAACTTGGCTAGGCCGTGATTCTTAGTGATTTGGCAGATGTTATGTAATCATCCTCCATTTTGTGATCTGATACGAGCATCCAAGCAGTTGAAAGGGGATTTGCCTTGGGGGCACGGCTTGCATCTAATATAGGTGGATGTTCTGGTCAAGCTTACCCTCTCTTGATCTTGCAATCAACTCATCCAGCATCCTCTGACCTCCAGTTCTTGGGACGTGGGCCAGCAGCCTGCCATCTGACCGGCCAGTTTTGGTTTTGTCAGCCCCTACAACCACATGAGTCAGGAGAAGCCTGATGCCTGATGCCTGACCCACAGATTTGGGATTTTCCAGCCTCCACAACTGCATGAGCCATTTCCTTGAAATAAATCTCTCCCTACCCTATATATATTTATATATAAACACTTCACTGGTTTTGCTCCTCTAGAAAATGCAGCCTAAGATAGCCCTATCAGAGCAAAAGCCCCAGACTGTTATGCCCATTTCCTGAAGTGGATACCGAGGCATGGAGAGTCAAGCTGCCCACTGGTAATATGCAGACTTAACTGTCTGAAAAATACCCTTTCTCTGTCCACAGCCTGTTCTGTCTCTTGAAATAGCAGCAACTGTTGCAAAAGCTAAATGAATGGGACGAGGGCTGCTTTGAGGGAAAATGAAATGCTTGATTTACTGATACAAGGAGGCCAAACCTCCCACCTCCCAGAAAAATAGTCCCAGGAGGACCCGAGGCACCATAAAGACCTCTTCTGTTCTCCAAGTTCCTACAGTCCTTACACTCTACTCTGACCCCAGCTTCATCTGAATTCCAGAGTCTTTTAAGCGTTTTATTGAAGTATAATATATGTGCAAGGAGCCCTGGTGGCGCAACTGTTAAGCTCTCTGGGGCTAACCGAAATGCTGGTGGTTCGAATCCACTCACCTGCTCCACACGAGAAAGGCCTGGCAATCCGCTTCAGTAAAGATTATAGTCAAGAAAATTCTATGGGGGCAGTTCTACTCTGTCACATGAGATTGCTATTAGAATCCACTGGATGGCACTTAACAACAACAACAACTATATACGTGCAGGACAGTGCACTGTAATCAGTGTACAGCTCTGTGAGTGCTCACAAAGTCAACATCCCCATGTTAACCCCAAACAAACAAACAAACAAAACAACCAGTTGCAGTCCAGTGGATTCTGACTCATGGCCACCCCATGTGTTGCAGAGTAGAACTGTGCTCCACAGGGTTTTCAAGGCCTTTTGGAAATAGATTTTCAGGGATTTCTTTCACAGCGCCTTTGGGTGGGTTTAAACTGCCAACTTTAGGTTAATAGTCAAGCCCTTATCTGCTGGCACCACCCAGAGACTCCATGTTACCAAAGCCCAAATTAAGAATTAGAAGCAACAAATCTCCCTCTCCACCCCATGCTTGTTTCCAGTTACCACCCCTTCCAAGTATAACCACTATCCTGACTTCTAAGAGCCTTGGTTAGTTTTGCCTGTTGTAATTTATATAAAAATGGAATCATATAGTATGTACGCTTTTGTGTCTGGTTTCTTACACTCAACATTACACTTGTGAGGTTCTTCCATATTGTTGGTTATAGTTTAGGTCCTTCAGTCTCATTGCTGTATATAGTCCTCTGCGTGAATATACCACAATATGTTTATCTACTCTACGTGAACGGTTATCTTGTGACTATCAGAAATAGCACTGCTTTTGGTGGACATATGTACACATTCCTGTATACACCTGGGAGAGGAATGACAATGTCACAGAAGAACCATATGTTTAGCTTTAGAGAATACTGTCCAACAGTTTTCCAAAGTGGTTGTTCCAATTTACACCCCTACAGCAAGATATGAGAGTTCATTTAGTTCCGTTTTAAAACTACTCTCCGGCTAGTTGTGGGTATATCCAGAAAGTATAAGAGAGCTACAAACACTCTAGACCTTTGTTCTCATGAATCACCAAACGATCCCATAAATTCTAATAGTTCAGCTACCTCTGAATCCTAAAGGCCACTGCTGACACATGATTTTATTACCCAGCTAACTCTTGCTTATACTTCATGATGCTATTCAAGTGCCACCTCCTCTGAGGAGCTTCTTCTGCTCTGCACCTGGGGTGGATGAGGTGCCCCTCCTCTTCACACCCACCACACTCCCTTCTTCCTACCATCCCATCCCCTCTCACACATTTTATAGGCACCTATATCCTCCATCAGGGTTATTGGTGCTTCAATGGTAGAATTCTTGCCTCCAAATGTGGCCTGGCCAAGGCACCTCATGCACATCCATCATTCATCGGTCACTGGAAGCTTGTGTGTTGCTATGATGCTGAACAGGTTTCAGCAGAGCTTCTGGGCTAAGATGGAGTAGGAAGAAAGTCCTGGTGATCTACTTCTAAAAATCAGCCAATGAAAACCCTATGGCTCACAACAACCCAGTCATCAAATGCTCATGGGGATGACGCAGAACCGGGAAGCATTTCCTTCTGTTGTGTATGGGGTTGCCATGAGTGAGAGACCAACTGGGCAGTAGCTAGCAATAACAACTACATATCCTCCCTCAGACAATCAGACAGTGACGTTCTTGAAGGGAAGAATTGCGTCTGAATGAACTCTGCCTTCAGTATTTAAAACTATATAGAGGACAAGGCAGGTTTTTAGAAAATGTTGAATAAATGAATGAGTGAGTCTCTCCACTAGTTGGTAAATTTGTTGGCAGCAGAAGCCCAGACTCCTGCTTCCCTTGTATCCCCCAGTGCATTAATTGGGCACACAGCAGGCACTTCACAGAGGTCTGCTGCAATAAGTTGGTGGGAATTGCAAACGAACGCTCTAGTTGTTTAAGAGAAGACTCTCCCTGCAAACCCCAAGAGCAGGGCTGGGCAAACATGAGTCTCACCCTGACTGGCATTTGGCAATATTTGGAGCTTGCTTCCCACTGGCTTTTCTGTTGTCACACAGGAGGCAGAGTGGGGTGATTCAGACTCATTCTTCACCGATGCGCAGAGCCAACTTTGCCCCACTTTCAGCCCAGCTCAGGCTCTGATCTCCCAAGATCTGAAGTTCAGGAGCCAGGGTTGAGGTGATGGAAATAAAGACAAACCCACCTCCTCCATCCCCGAGCCCTTGGGAGCCATTTCCTGGTGGCTAATTCCTGCTCCTTCTCTGTTCTGTGGCCCCCTCACTCCCCAGAGGTGGAAAGCTGGGCCTTGGGTTCACAGTGGTCCTTCCTGGGCTCGAGACAGCTAACAGGGAAGCCAGTGGGTCTTGGGCAGACGGAGGCCTGATGCCACCACCCCTGTTCCTGCTCTTGCTTAACTTCCAGCAGTGTGAAATGTCTGGTCCAAACTGCCGCGTCCAAAGTCTGCTGATGGCTTGGAGGAGAACAGCACATTTTCAATGCTCTAGTTAAGCTGTCATTACGCTTCTCATCAAGGGGGTTGTAAACTCAGCGAAAAGAAAATGTGTAATGAAAGTTTAGTAGATATCTCTTCTCCGTGTAAGAAGGAGTCATTTCTACCGAAAATTTGATACAGACTGAGAAATGCTCTTTTCTGAGCCTTACCTCCAGCAAAAAGCAAAATGGCTCCTGTTAGGAAGAAACAAAATAATCATAATAAGTGAGAGAAAGATAATCTTTAATCTTTCTTTGTGCCCAAAGGAATTCTGTAGGAAGATGTATTTTAATGCAACGAAATGATAAACATTTTAAACGGTGGCACAGTAGCGATAACCAGGGCTTTGTATTTTCATGGAGGCCTGGTGTCAGTTTTAAGTCTGATACAAAAATGCTGTGCAATCCTGGATGAGGTGATTCCCTTTCTGGGCCTCAGGTTCTGCATTTATGAAAATGAACGTGCCAACTTAGGTGGCCCCCTCCACCCCGCCAAGCTGAGAATATGCAAAACTAGGTCCTTGTAGCCCTGCAACAGAAACTATTCATGCATCTATTAAATGTAAAGTACTGCACTTAGGTCCAAAGACACAATAGCACGTGTACACATTCAGCCAATATTTACTTTGTGCCTACCATGGGGCAGTGGTAGAATTCTCACTTTCTATGAGGGAGATCCAGGTTCGATTCCTGACCAATGCACCTCATTCACAGCCACCACCCACCCGTCATTGAAAACTTGTTTGTTGCTATGATGCTGAAAGGCTTCAGCAGAGCTTCCGGACTAAGATAGACTAGGAAGAAAGGACTAACAATCTGCTGCGAAAATCCGCCAATGAAAACCCTATGGATCACAATGGTCTGATTCTCAACCGATCATGACATGGCACAGGACTGGGCGGCATTTTGTTCCATTGTGCATAAGGTCACTGTGAGTCAGGGGCCAACTCAATGGAAGCTAACAGCAATACTATATGCCAGGTTCTGGGGATATAGAAATACAAGCGCTGACCCTGCCTATAAGGAGTTCAAGGTAGAGTAAGGATGGCAGGCACTTTACAATGTCCACTGTAATAGAAACAGGTAAAAGAATGCAGTGGACATAAATAGAAGCCACGTAGTCCCTGGGGGTGACAAGAAAGGATTTTCAGAGGAGGGGATCCTTGAGTTGTCATGGAGAATGCACTGCCAGGCAGAGAGAGAGAAGATGGGTGTTTGTAGCTCATGTAGGGAAAAGGAACATCATGACTTACAGGTTCCACATGTGAAAGCAAATTACTTATGGAATCTAGCCAATTCTAAACTTGGAATGAGCCAACAAGGTGGGGTGTTTGCAACCAACAGTAATAATAACAACTAAATTCTCCAAATGGGCTACTGTCCACCTCAATTCCATACTGACCCAGCAGCTTTCCACATCTGCCTTCAGCTGGCTGCCTGACTTTGGGCAATCCCATTACCTCCTCTAGATCTCAGTTTCTCCACCTGTGAAATGAGAAGGTGGGCTGAGATGATCTGCAAAGCCCCTCACTGCTCTGATCATCTCCAGGCCTGTAACCATTACACACCAAGAGCTGTCTCAATAAAGAAGGAGATCCTTTAAAGCTTAAAAGATGGGCTGCTCGGAACCCACCAACAGAAATAACGACTACCTCAACAAAATTGAAAACTGTTAGAAAATGCAGCCACAGAGGCCCATGGTCTCGGGGAATATCTAGCTCAATTGGCATAACAGAGTTTATAAAGAAAATGTTCTACATCTTACTTTTGGTGAGTAGCGTCTGGGGTCTTAAAAGCTTGCAAGAGGCCATCTAAGATATTCCACTTGTCTCACCCCATCTGGAGCAAGAGAGAATCAAGAAAACCAAAAACAAAAGGGAAGGATTAGTCCAAAGGACTAATGGGCCACAACTACCACAGCCTCCACTAGACTGAGTCCAGCACAACTAGATGGTGCCCGGCTACCAACACCGACTGCTCTGACAGGGATCACAGTAGAGAGTCCCAGACGGAGCTGGAGAAAAATGTAGAACAAAATTCTAACTCACAAAAGGAAAAAAAAAAAAGACCAGAATTAGTGGTCTGACAGAGACTGGAGAAACCCTGAGAGTATGGCCCCTGGACTCCCTTTTAACTCAGTACTGAAGTCACTCCTGAGCTTCATCCTTCAGCCAAAGACAGGCCCATAAAACAGAACTACACTAAACGGGCACACCAACCCAGGGGCAAGGACGAGAAGGCAGGAGGGGAAAGGAAAGACGGTCACAGGGAACCCAAGGTCGAGAAGGGGAGAGTGTTGACATGGCATGGAGGTGGCGACCAATGTCACAAAACAATATGTGTATTAATCGTTTAATGAGAAACTGATTTGCTCTGTAAACCTTATCTAAAATGCAATTAAAAAAAGAAAGAAAAGAAAACACAGCCACAGAGCCCCTCCTTTGAACAAGCATACTCAAAATTCATGAGAGAATTTTACAGAGAACCCATCTTAGAAGCGGGGAAGTGTCTGCTTGGAAGATGTTCAACTTTGGATTTTCTCAAAACCTTCTCACAGATGCAGGGCTGTAATGGGTGTCGTGATACTGCTGAGGCTACCTCTGTCTCTGTCACCGTCCTCCTCTCCACTGCTTCATGAGTGGCTTTTTAAAGCCCCTCTTGGGTTCAGATACTCATCCCCAGGCCATACATTTTGTTTGGACACCCTAGTCTGTTTGGTTTTTTTCAACGTCACCCCTATAGAGTTTTCCCCAAATCCTAGGGTTTGCATAGACCATGAAAGGGGGCAGTTTGAATCCCACATTGATGCAAGGAAAGCCTGAACTTATCTCTGTCCATTCTGGATGCCCTATAGTGTGGTTGTGATCCGCTGGTCCCTCGCTGCCCAGTAGATAATCCTGGTCACGTGCTTGCCCACATCCCAATACAGGACACTGTGAAGCTTTGAAGAAGGAAAAGCCACTCCATCAGTGTTGAGCTGGTCCAAAACTACCCTCACTGGGTACACAGAATTGTAGTTGTTAGCATTCAGTAATTTCAGTCTTTCCTAAAGACTTTCTCCAAATTTCTACTTGCCCCAGATTTGGTCTTGCAGACTTACAATCAATTTCTTTCTCTAAGGATCAGCTTTCTCAAGAGATTGAATAGCTTTTACCCTTTCAAGCTTCAAAACAAAAAGAGTCTTTTTATGTCCCCTTTCTTGTGCAATAAAGCTATCCTCCCGCCTCCCTAAGAGGTGGGAAGCTACCTTGTTTATCTTATTTATCTACAAAACCAAACCAAACCAAACCCCGTGCCATCCAGTCGATTCTGACCCATGGCAACTCCATGTGTTACAGAGTAGAACTGTGCTCCATAGGGTTTTCTTGGCTGTAATCTTTGCAGAACCAGATCGCCAGGACTTTCTTCTGCAGAGCTGCTGGGTGAGTTCAAACTGCCAACCTTTAGGTTAGCAGCCAATACAGGGTGCTTTATACACAGAGACCCCAAAGGAGCCCCTGCAGGATCTCAGAGGTGATTTACCTTCCTACAGTACTCAAAATGACCTTCGGTTGAACAGAGGAAGAAAATAAAAGCAGGTTAAACCTCCAGCAAGGCATCCTGGTTTATTTATTTACTCCTTTAATTAAAGTAATGAGAAATAAAACCAGTTGCTCAATGGGCAGAAGCTGAGGAGCATTTCTCTCCTGGAGAACTGGTTCTGCAGTTGTGCTGTCTAGCCCAAATGAGGCAAGGCCCTGGGAGGGGAATCCATGTGCCCTCATCAATTCATAGGAGTGGAAGAAAGCTGAGTGCAGACTACGGACCTTATTTTGGCACCAAATCCTCCTCCCAGTGCTGTAAAACATGAAATCACCCCAATGCTAAGGCAGACTAAGTGGTAAGAGACAGCCCAGAACCAAACTCACAGATGGATGGGGGATTTCAGATTTCTTCCTGAGACTAGGCTTTGGTAAAGAAGGGAAGAGAAGGCAGGAAGGCCCTGGAAGCCCAGAGAGTGGGTCTGGAAAGGGGAAGGAAGGGGAGGGCGCATGTCCCGAGAAGGGGAAGAGGAAGGTAGCAAGGGGAACCTGAATTCCAGATTCACCTGCCCTACAGTGTTGCTGAGGTCCATCCTGACTCGGGGCACTTCCTGGAGGCTGCAGCTGCTGCCTGGACAATGTTTTATCTCTATGATGAGCAGTACACTCTATACAAATGCAATGGTTGGCTCTTTCCTGTAGATAATGCCTTCACTATGCTGGAGATTTTATTGCCTGAAAGCATCTCAATCCCTTCTCTTTGCTCCATCTCCCACCTTCAAGCTCATATATAGACACACCCTACACACACACACACACACACACACACACACACACATACACACACACATCAAACCAAAAACTAAGCCTGTCGCCATTGAGTGGATTCCGACTCATGGTGACCCCGTGTGTTACAGACTAGAACTACTCCATAGGGTTTTCTTGGCTGTAATCTTTATGGAAGCAGTTTGCCAGGGCTTTTTTTTTTTTGCAGAGCCGCTGGGTGGGTTCAAACCACCAACCTTTAGGTTAATAGCCGATCAAAAACTGTTTGAGCTACCCAGGCTCCTGAACACACACACACACACACACACACACACCACACACCACACACACACACACACACACACACACAAATCTATCGCATAAAAATCAAAGGCCCAGCTCAAATGCCACCTCCTCCATGAAGCCATTTCAGATCTACCTAGCCAGTGGTGTTCTTCCTCTGCTCTCAGAGCCCACGGCCCCTTCTTTGACCTTCCTTTATGGGATTTATGTCCCACAGCCATTTGCGAATATGTCTTATCTCCCCCTAGATCGTCCGCAAGGAACGCTGGTGACACAGCGGTTAAGCACTGGGCTGCTAACTGAAAGGCTGGAGGTTTAAACTCGCCCAGCGACTCCACAGGAGAAAGACCTAGCAATCTACTCCGTTAAGATTACAGCCTAGAAAACCCTATGTGGCAGTTCTACTCTGTCACATGGGGTCTCATGAGTCTAAATTGACTGGATGGCACCTAACAAGATTGTACAGTCCTTGCATGCAGGATCCATGTCTTATTCGTCTCTGATTCCTTACAGTACCTGCACAAAGGGGCCCTACATAAATCTCTGCTGCCTTCATCATTCTCCTAAGGCAGAAGTCATCGGGTGGGAAGTGAGTGCAGAATGGGGGATGAGATTTTTATTGAGTGTCTCCTATATGCAGGCCTTGGAGTAAGCTCTCAAAACAAAATGAAAAACACAAATCTTCCCTTATGGATCTCAAAAACATACAATGGGGTACAGGCAAAACAGGTGCTGATGAAGAAGAGAGACGGTGTCCTCACTCAGCGTGGGGCAGAGGCTGCCCAGGAGAGCATGTTAGAGAGGTGACCCTTAAGTTCCACCATCAGCGGTCACATGAACCCTGGGTTGCAGCAGAAGGACCTCTTACAGCACGCCCAAGAAATACTCTGACCAGACACGGGGACCACGGTATTCCACAGCAGCCAAGCCTCCAGCACCAGATGGAGGGTAAAGGCAGAATAAACTCCAGACAACATCCTAACTTCTGGGAGGCTTGATTAATTGCTTTAATTAGCCAGCCTGTAACCATTACGGCAAGTGGCATGGATGGTAATAACACAAGAATGGTACCCAAGATTAGGCCTAAACAACTGTGGCATAGTTGTCCCAGCAGCTGGACTCAGCTCTCTGGAGCTGGTCCTGGCACCAGGGAAGAGAAATGTGCAGGGCATGGTGAAAGGCGGACCAGCGCTGATTATCACCGAGCATCTTACCTTGTCAGCACCGGCTCCCAGGGTGAATTAAGTGCCAACTAAATGAATGCGCGCCTGGAAAATCTCCGAAGTGGATTTTGTTCTTGCCCAAAAGTTAGCCAGTATTTTAATTAACCTGGGCTTATTATTCCAATTACTTGAGTTTTATACTGTGAATTATACTGTTCGTGAGTGGTGAAGATTGGTAAACACAATTACAGTGTGTATTTCCAGCAAAGCTTTGCCCTTAAAATTTTATTTAAAAGATAATAATTAGCAACATAAATTTTTAATTTCTAGTTCACTGGGGCTAACAGACTGAGGAGGATGGAGGAAAAGCTTTCCTAGAACACGGAGACTTGGTCTTAATAGGCTCTTCATCTAATATTTTTATGGACATTCCTTGCTTTGAGAAGTATCAGGTACACAAGCTAAATATGAAACAGGATACCATGATATATTACTGAGTAAGGAAAGAAAGACACAGAACAGAATGTAGGTGGCAGTGACATATTCTCTAAAATTAAAAAACAAAACAAAACACTATGTGTGTCTTTGGGTGTGTGTGCTTGAAATATGTTTGGAAAGATATACACAAAAGTATTAATACTGGTTACCCTTGGAGAGTAAGATTAGAAGCAGTGAGGAGGTGATAGGTACTCTCCATTTTTATTTTATATACTTCTATATGGAAGTTTGAATTTTATAACAGAAAGTATTACTTTTGCAATTAAAACATTTTTTTGAAGTCTGAAAACCACTACTTCTTGAACAAGCGAAGGGCATCACACAACAAAGAGCCCAGTATGGGGAACCAGGAATGCAGGGCGACTGCAGCTATGCAAACTCCTGCTCTCAGAGCATCTTCTTTTGTTTTCTCAGTGGCATCCGTGAACTCTCTCCCTGGTGGACCTCTCTTGCTGTATCCCTGGCATCTGTTTTTAGAACCTGTCCCTACCTCTTACAACCCCTTCTTAGCTTCTCCACACTTCTTCTTGGGGCCCATCCTGTCTCTGCATTGGCTCCCTGATCCCCAGCCCATATTCATCTTCACCCTTGGACTCCATCTTGGTGTCTACCTTGGCTCTTTTAATTTGAGTATTTTCTAACCACCTGTGCCCAGAAGACTCAGCCTCCATTTGTTTGTCATCCACCAGGTCATACCCTCACCATCTTGCCCTCCCAGGGATACTCCCCTGGACTCCTTACACAGTCAATAATTTAATGATACATATTTTTGACTCAACATGATGCCTAAAACATAAGCCAACTACTTAGCCTAGAGGAGAAAAGAAGTTGCCATTGAGTCTACTCCAACTCACGGCAGCCCTATGTGTGTCACAGTAGAACTGTGCTCCACAGAGTTTTCTTTTTTTTTGTAATCTGTAGTCTTGTTTACTGATACAGCCTCATCTTCAACATAGTTGGATGCACATTTATTTTCCCTCAGCCTCTCCTTTTCTTCATGGACTCCCTACCTTTCAGCTGTCTTCTACTTATAGATTGTGTCTTCAGGCAGACACAGTATCTCCTAACACATGAAATTAGCCAGAGCTTGGAAAAGAAATTCTATTCAAGTCAATTGTTGGTTTATTAGAAAAAGTAGATGTTACCATAGTCTTCTGCTGGCCGCTTGTCACGCAGGTGGTGAGGTTTGATGAACCAGATGCTGAGCCTGAGTATATCATGAGGACTAGGTTAGAATGAGAACTTGAGTTCAGGAAGGACAGAGCTAAGGCTTGCTGGGATTACTCTAATTCTTTCCCAGCTCCATAGAGTTATCAATGGCTGATACTTCAGAAGTCGATCACCAGGCATTTCTTCTGAGGCACCTCTGGGTGGACTTGAATCTCCAACCTTTCAGTTAGCAGCTGAGCATGGTAACTTTTTGCACCTCCCAGACACTTATTCTAGAGTTCCACTAAAAAGGCAGCAACCTTTCCAGTGCAGAAGATAAACTGACTGGGTTGGACCAGTTGAGAAATATTATTTCCAATGGAGCGCCATCCTAAGGAATTCTCAAAGATGGTTTCTATTTGCTTGATTTTCACCTTATACACCATTATTAGACCCTAACCTCTACCTAAAATGTAATTCCAGAGAACCACATTTAATGAAATGCACCTGTGATGAAAATATGCTATGGAGGTGTGTTAAATATGTCAAGCTGAATCTCAATATCCATCCCTTATTTGAAGAGTCAGTGATCTTGGGCCCAGAAGTTCTCACTCACTCATTCATCAAGAATGTATTAATTCATCCTTGAACAAGCACTTATTCATCCACTATGGGCAGGTATTAGGCACTGGGGATGCCATGGTCAAGTAGACAAGATCCCGCCTCTCAAGGAGCGCAAAGTTCAACAGGAAAAGATATCACATAAGCCAATGGGAAGTTAGAGTTACAGGGCTTAAGCTAGAAGTATGTACAAGGCACACTGGGGGCACTGACTGGCACCAGGCACCGAGTTAAGGAAATGCTGACATGAATAGGCACCATTTCTGCCCTCAAAGAGGCTATCATCTAGCAAGAGAGATAGAGAGAGACAAAAAGGGAGGGGGCTATTACAAGAAAATGGGGATCACCAGGGGTATCCAGGGACAGTGACCAACTCTGGGGGTAGTCAGAGATAGCCTCAGAGAAAAGATACTCTTTGAGCAGTCTTCAAGGATGAGTTTATATGCCAAGGTGATCTGGAGGAAAAGGATACTCCAGGCAAGGAGAAGCATGTACAAAGGCATTACGTACTCAGGGAAGGTCAATAGTTTAAGATGCCTAGAACTTAGAGTACTTGTTGGAGAGTGGTGTATGGAGATAGGAGAGGCGTGAAGGTGAAGAGTTCTGAACGCCCAGCAGAGGAATCTGAATTCTTATTTTGTAAACAACTGAGAGACACAGGAGCGTGTTAAGCAGAGGAGAGACGTATTCAGGTTTGTATTTTAGAAACATTTTGCTGGTGCTAGCAGAGGATTAGAGGCCGTGAAACTAAACACAGGAAGACCTGAAAGCTAATTAACTCATTAGCTTAGGCACGCCCAGAAAATCCTACCAGGTTATAGTTTAGGAAAGGGAAGGAGAAGACAATTGAACCAATTTATTAAGCATCTACTCAGTACCAGGCTCCATGCTGGTTTTTTTACACTTCTCTGCTCACTCGGTTTACACAATACCACAGGGTGGCTATTATGAGCTCCATTTCACAGAGGAGGAGAAGGAGCTCAGTGAGGTTAAGTTGATGCATAAGGTCTCACAATTAGAAAATGGTTGAATCAGTATTTGAACCCAAGTCTTAGATATCCACATGATTTGTTATCCTCCTTGGTTTCCTTCACCAATGGTCAATATGATAAGTGGTCAAATGGGGCACACTTGCAAGAGGATCATTTTGGAAGACATCATTCATTATGTTGGTGGTGGTTCAGTGGCAGAATTCTTGCCCCCCATGCAGGAGACTCGAGTTCATTTCCCAGTCAATGCACCTCATGCGCGAACACCACCTGTCTGTCGTTGGAGACTTGCGTGTTGCTATGATGCTGAACAGGTTTCAGCGGAGCTTCCAGACTAAGACAGACTAAGAAGAAAAGTTTGATAATCTACTTCTGAAAATCAGCCAATGAAAACCTTATGGATCATAACAGTCTGATCCACAACTGATCACGGGGATGGAGCAGGACTGGGTAACATTTCAATCCATTGTGCATGGGGTCTCCATGAGTCAGGGCCAGCTTGGTAGCAGCTAACAACGAAAACGTGCACCAATTATACAGTGCAACGTCATGTATTCCTTTGGGATTTGTGATAAATTTCTTTGAAAATTTAATGCCAAGGAAACGTTTCCTCCATTAAACAACAGGGTTGAGTGCTTTCTCAGATGATGAGTATAATTTAATCCATTCCAGTCCCCTCTTGGGTTGTTTACCAGGAAGCTCCAAGCTCAGTCCTTAAACTCAGTAATGCTGTTAGCCAAAGTAATTGCTGTCTACGCTTTCCCTTCATTTTACATGGCTTTTTTGGATTTCCTATTTTAATGTAGCCATATATTTTGTTTTAAGAAAAAAACTTTTATGTACAGATGGAGAATGTATAAGAATAACAATACAAACTGTGCTTTCTACTTACCTGGTTCTGCTTTCAGTCTTTATTCTGAATAAATCCCAGAGCAATTGCTTTAGTGGGCAGGCCTGTGGTTCCTCCCTCCCTGGGTTCCATTTGAGATGTACTCTCAGACAGCAGCGTTGTTCTTCATCATGGTATTCTGCACATTTTGTGTGCACCACATATTTGTTTAATCATGCATTTAGTACCCACTAGGTACCAGACAGAGTTCCTGGGTGGTGCAATCAGTTAAGTGCTTGACTAATAACTAAAAAGTTGGAAGAAAGGCCTGGCAATCTACTTCCGAAAGATCACAGCCTTGAAAACCCTATGAAGCAGTTGTGCTCTGCACACATAGGATCCCCATGAGTAGGAACTGACTTTTTTTTTTTTTTTTTTTGGTAGGTACCAAACACTGTGTTGCTACATACTTTATCACATTTACCCACTCTAACATGCGAGGTAGTTACTATTATCTCCATTATACAGATGAGAAAACTGAGGCTCAGAGCAGGTAAGAGGTCTGTCGGGGGCATACAGACAGTAGGGAGTGAGAATGAGATTTGAACTGAGGTCTCACTGCAACCAAAGCCTGTTTGCTTTTCCCTCTATGGCATGTGGTCCAATTTCTTTAATTCTTCTGTGATCAGGCAAGATCGTATGTCTCGTGTGACCCCTCCATCTCCCTACCCTGTCATCTCTCCAATTAATCCCCCAAAAATGGAAGATCTGATGTAGCTGTATTGACAGGGCTAAACATCCACATTGGCTATTTTCCTGACCTAAAGCAAGTGCTTTCAAAGCATAAAAATAGGATCTTTCCTTTCCATTTATCTTTGTCTTTAAGAACCACAGAGTGAAGAATGTGTCAGACCCCCTGACTTGTCTATCTTTGTGAAAAAAAAAAAAAAAAATGGGGGTGGGGGTGGGGAAACTTTTACACTGAGCCTTCTGCTTTTTATGAGATCTGGTAATGAAAACGCAATGTGCAAATCCTAATATTAAATCCATATTACATAATAAACCCCCACCTTCCCAGCCCTCTCCAGAAGGGAGATTTCAGTGAGAATATTTCAGAACTAAAGTACTAGAAATTCTTCTGTACAGTGATGGACATCTTACTTTCTCCCTGTCCACCTCAGGGCAGAACCGTGGATTCTCATACTGTAATCCACATCTCAGAATGCCCAGGAAGCAACTGTGTCCTTGGGAAAGCCCAGCAGACTAAGGGGAGAACATTCAGAGAGTTCGCTCCTTGTGCCCTGGAATGGGAGAAAAAGGAAAGGAAGAGGAAGCAAATGAACACTATTGAGGGCCTATGATGTGTCAAATACAGTGCTGAGAGCTGAATACATTAAGCTTTCTTAATCCTCACATCAGCCCTTCAACAAGGTGTCAATAAGAAAACCAAGGGTCTGCGTAGTAACATGATCAGCCCAAGGTCAAACAGCAAGTAAAGGGTGGAATAGCAAAGCCAAGCCCAGTCTCTGTAGCTCAAGATCCTGTTGATTTTCTTCTACACAGTATTGCGACCCAACCATAGCCACAAATGGAGCAAAATCATGACTAATCCACAAAGAATATCTCATCTTCTTTGAGAGAACTCCGTGTAGGAAGGGGTAACCAATGACAGCAGTCCCCACCTTCTCCTTGCCTGATCTTTCCCATTTCTATTAGTCCAAATCCCACCAGCAATCTCCGCATAGAGGCTCCTGGGACAGAGCAACCTCTACCACCATCACTTCTGGCTTCCCAGGATGACCCTCTGCTCCTTAGCTATTCTGGTCTGGGTGGGAAAGTCTCTTTCTCGCTAGATTCAGCCAAGAAACAATTGGAATACTTCAAAGAGCATATGTAATGGGCAAGTACAAGAAAGAAAATATGAGAGCAGAGATTCAATCAGCTTCGCAGAGCAGGAACCTTGACAAATGCCACATAGGAGCCCCCTATCCGGGTATCCATACATCACAATAACTAGAAGGGTTTTTAGCTCTGGACTTTGTGAAGAAAACACAGGTTTTTGCAGAGAATGATAAAATTTACACTCCTGTGATGAAAAAGATATACATTTATTGGACATAATTATATACAGTAAACCATACAGGGGATTAGAATACCATAGCATAAAACAAGCAATAACTCCAACGAATAACTCTTGACCGCTTTAGTTAATTAAGGAAATATTTTTGGCCTAATCAGAATTCTTCCATGAGTGTCCTGGGCTGCTTTTAATCCACACTGCCCACACTGAGAGATCCATTTTTGCCGTAGGTCCTTGTCTACCTATAACGGGTAATCCTGAGTTTTTGCCTCCACAACCATTCATGGGATAATGTTAAAGGCAACATTAAATTGCAACATTCTAACCTGTGTTGTTAGTGGGACTTTTAATGACGTTACACAGGAAGTGTCATGGTGTTAAAGCATCATGGTATTAAAGACTGATTCTTTTTCTTAGAGCTTTATAAATATATTTGCTTCTCTCCAAAATGCTGAGTAAGTGCAGCCCTAGCTTTTCGCTGCTTTTCTTGTTAAAAGGACAACTGGACGGCTCTGCTACTCTATCTCACTGACCTAAGTGCTCCTTGCTTGGGTCCTCTGATGTCTACTGTGTTAGCTACATGGATGGGCTCCATGATGTGTTCTCTACTGTGCATTGGGAAAGGCACTCGAAACATCTTTTGCCAGAAAAGTCACTTCCTATTTGGAGCTCAAGATAAAATGGAATTCCCCCACGACGTAGAAATCTGGACACCACATTTCCTGTGTAACACCGTTAAAAGTCCCAGTAACAACATAGTTTAGAATGTTGCCATTAAAAATGGCTACCGTTTATTTAAAGCTTGTTTACTGCATGACAGGCACCAGTTTAACAGGTTACATGTGCTACATTCGTTTGATTAAATTTTCACAAAAATCTATAACATCAGTACTATTAGCTCCATCTTAAAGACAAGGAACCAGAGATATGGAGAGATTGTATGGTTCACCCATGGTCACGTGTATAATAAGTTGCAGAGCTGACATTAAAATCCGGGTCCTTACGCACCACCGTCTACTGGCCTCTCTGTGCTTGACATCAGTCCCAAAGACCACTGCAAGGTTTGAACTTTATTTTGAAGGCCAAGGGGAGCCCTGAAGAGTCTAAAGGAGGCTAGTGAAGGGTTCCCATTTGGCAGTAGTGTGGGGAACAGTGAAGAACAGTGAAGAATAGTAATCCAGGTGATGGGAGTCTTGATAACATTAGTGATAGTGGAGCTGGAGAAAGACTGGTGGTGTTCACTGCTATTAAGAGTTTGAGTCAACAGGGCTTGGGGATAGGCAGAGGAAGAAGTCAAGAATGACCCCTGGGTTTCTGGCTTGGGAAGCTGAGTGGATGGCGGAGCCCTTCTTTGGGGTGAGAAACTCAAGAGCAGGATGTTTTAGAAAGGAAGATGAGGAGATCATCCTTAGTCATGTTGAACTTCGGGTTCCTGAGGAACATCCAACGGAGTGTATAAAAGGAGTTGCATATACAGGCACGGAATTCAGAAGCAAGATTTGACAGGAGGTGTGGATTTGGAAGTCACTGCTTCATCCATAATAGTTAAAACCAGCGAAGTAAATGATTCTCCAAAGAAAGCATGTAGAATAAGAGAAGCGATGTAGAGGGAAATCTAGAGATGTGGCTGATGAAGTGACACTAACACAGTGTCTCTTCTCTGTGTTCAAATGAGTAGAAAACCTACAGCTTTCTTCCTGGACCCTGACCTACCTACCACTCCATTCGCACATGCACCTTAGGATGCTGACAGAGGTGAACTCCAAAGCATAGATGAGAAGAAATTCTCTCTCCATCTTCCAAACTCCTAGATCCTCTGCTCTTAGCACGACAAACAGATAAATGATAAATCAGCACTTTCCTTCCTGTGAGATGAACGTAGGCTCAGCAGGAACTGGGGCTGCCTTGTACTCCCTCACCCCTGACTAATGCCACCCCTACACCCAAACAATTGCTAGGGGCAACCAGTATGTACATGAGGTAGTACATTATCTAGGAGTCAGACAGTCCAGGGTTCAAATACCAGGTCCAATTTGGAAACCCGAGCAAGTTATTTCAACTCCCCAAGTGTCATATCAATTCCAATATCTATGAAATGGGCTTATCATATCTAGAGACCTAGAATCATGATTGAAAAGATCAGGTGAGATGCCAGGTACCCAGGGCAGCACCTTGCCCACAGCAGGTACCCAGTTAAGAAAGTGCCACCACTCTCCTCTTGCTCTCCTCAGTCTAGGATAGACCCACGCCAGGCAGAGAGTCTGAGCTCTCCACCACTCCTCCCCATGCTGTTGGAACCTGTGAGGGGCCTCACAGGTCTGTGTTTACCTAAGTCTGCGTCTCTGACCGGAGGCTGGAAAATCGTGTTCCGTGATTCCCAAGAAAGACTAGCCTCCAGATCAGATTAGCAATGCTGAGACAAAAACACAAGTTTCTTTTTTTTCTATATAAGGGGATAGGGAAAATCTTCCTCCCAGCCCCCAAGCAGTCTCACGTACAGTAAAAACCACTGAAATTAGCAAGTATATGTTCCAAGAGGAGACTGTTTCTTGGACTCTATTTGAGTAATTTTTCCTTTCTAGAAAACATAAAAAGAGAAAACAGCAGAAGATACAAGGTAAGGGTCAAACCCGTGCACAGCCAGTGCCCAACTTCTTCGGAGGCATTTTTTTACATCCCTTCTGAGCCTGAGGATAAAAGTCCAAGCTGTTGCCCCACCGCAGTCCCTAACCTCGGTCCTTGGCAATGCACATTCGCTACCTGAATTAAGGAGACAATCTTGGCAGGGAGGATCTCTCTGAAGACGCGACCAGGCTGGCTCTAGTCTGAGGTTAATGATCAGCTCAGATATATGCAATTATCAGAGAAACAGAAATCCTAGAGATTATCTAGTCTAATGATGTCGTTTTGAAGGTGAGAAGCCTGTTCCAGAGAGGGAAAGTGACTTCCAGGGTCACAGGGTAAGTTAGTGGCAGAGTTGTGACATGAACCCAGGGATCCTGACTCCTAGGCGAGAAGTCATTCCAATACCACCTTGCCTTCCTTGAGAGTAAATATCATCTCTTATCACCACAGACTGGCATGCAAATATATATCAAGGGGTTAAGAGATGTCATAGTCGTTAAAACATTCAGGCTTCAATGGACAAGCATCAAATTGTGGTATTATAATAATATTAAAGTGTTAATAAATATTAGACGTTGGTAGTTCAAATCCACCCCGAAGCACCTCAGAAGAAAGGCCTGGTGATCTACTTCCAAAAGGTCACAGCTATGAAAAACCTATGGAGCACAGGTCTACTCTGAAACACATGGGGTCACCATGAGGTCAAATTGATTCAATGGCAACTGGTTTATTTTCTGTTTTTAATATACTCGAATAGTATAGTACAATACTGTAGTAATAGTCTTCTATCACTCAAATTTGAAACCACTGAGTGATAAAGACATCATTCTGCTTGATTGCCTAGTTGGGAAGAGGAGTGGTGGCATTCTGTTGTTGTTGCGTGCTGCTGAATCAATTCTGCCTCATAGAGACCCTATATGACAGAATAGAACTGCCCCATAGGGTTTCCTAGGCTATAATATTTAGAGGAGCAGATCCCCAGATTTTTCCTCCTGTGGAGCCACTGGTGGATTTGAACGACCAACCTTTCCATTAGCTGCCAAGTGCCTAACCATTGTGCCACCAGGGCTCCTTGGTGGCATTCTAGGCATAAAAAATCATCTAGAGATAGAAATTCTTCACTAAATCTTCATGTAATGCCTACCGTGTGCCAAGCACTGTGCTCAACTTTGAGATTACTGACAAGGATGAGATGCTCTCAACTCTAAGACCTCACAGTCTGGTGGGAAAACAGATACGGGAGGAATTAATGGCAGTGCGGTATGGTTTTGTGCCATAATAGAAGTCTATACAATGGGTTTTGAGAGACCGATGTGGAAGGTGGACTCCAGTTTTGTGGGCAATGGTGTCATCTGTGGGGATAAGGACTACAGGAGGAGAGGATGCATTGAGGGAACAGAGGAGGTGGGGGTGATGATGCTGATGGTGAAGGTGGTGGGGATGGTAGAGAAGGGCGAGCGGAAGGATGACGAATTCAGCTTGGGGCACACTAAGTTCAAGCAGCTGGGAAGGCTCCTGGGTATAGGAATTCTGTAGGGTGAACTAGCTCAGGCTTATTTTCCTGTGGGAATTCCCCCTCTGCAAGCGCTTTGGCTCACAGCGTCCTCTGTTCTGCCAAGGTGGTTCCTCCATTTACTTCCTGCCTTTCAAAAATGTGTTGAAAGACTGAACCCACTGATACTTCCTCTTTGTCTTTGAAAGTACTCTCCTTTTTTCCTTCTTTTACTATTATTTCAATGGAGTTTATGGAAGCAGAGGAGTTCCTGAATGGTGCAAATGGTTAACGTACTCAGTTGCTAACTGAAAGGTTGGAGGCGTGAGTCTGCCCAGAAATGCCTCAGAAGAAAGGCCTGGTGAATGGAAAATCCACCATTCAAAATCCTGTGAAGCACAGCTCTACTCTGGCACACCTGGGGTCACCATGAGTCAGAGTTGACTTGAAGGCAACTGGTAGGGGTGTGGAGGCAGATGAGATAAATGTCTGCAGGCAACTCACCAGGTTTAACCAGAAGTTTCAAAAGTCAACATCTGAGCAGTAAGCAGATGAAAGGAGGAGAGAGAGAAAGAGGAAGAGGAGGAAGAAGAAAAGAAGGAGGCAGTGGCAAAGAGACCAGAGAGGAGATCTGAGATTTAGCAGCTGAGTCAGGAGAAATCAGCAATGTAAGAGAGAGCTTCCATCAAACAGCATTGGTCAGTCACTACCTCATTATCCCTAGCTGCAATGTGGTGAGAATCTGTCAGCCCCAAATCAGAGGGATGTGCTCAGGACCCTTTTAACATACATGTAATGAGGCGACCTCAGTGCCAAACTCCTAATGGTCCAGTTGGTTCGGATCAAGTCTACGTGACAAAGGAGATGGATAGTTATCCAGTTTAGTGAAGCCTCCTTTATGCCTCTCCCTTGCCACCACCAAATTAACTGGATCCTTATCTAAATTATGTGAGTGATTCAGAATGTTGTTGATATGTCGGTGGTACTGCCTCTTACCAGAAATAAACCAGTTCAGTCAAGTCGGTTTTGTGTCATATAGGTTAAATTTATCAGTGGAATGAAATTGTTTCTTTCTTTCTTTCGTTCTCCTACCTTCCTTCCTTTTTCATTCATCTGTTTGTTCAACAACAAATATTGAACACCTATGCTACAGGGTCGCTGTGAGTCAGAATTGACACGACGGCAATGGGTTTGGGCTTTTTATGCCAGGCACTAGGCAAGGCTCCGTAACTAGGGTTTGGTTTATGGTCATGGGGATGGCTGGGCTGGCTGTAAGCAATACCAGGAGAGGTGTTTACATAAGAAACCGTTATGTTCCAAGGGGCTTAGGAATAAGAGGAAATGAAATCTCAAGATCAAGTCCAAATGGTTTGGTCAAGTTGAGAGAAAATGTAGAAGAAAGAGCAAGGAGCAAAAGCAGGAAGTCCTGGCAGTAGGATGGAACAAGCCCACCATACAGAACCTGGGTAGGTCTGCCTCCCCTTGGAGATGGAGGAGGAGGTAGACGTGGGGGCTTAAAGGGACCCTGCAAGATCATTAGGATTTGAGTAAACACCATCTTAGTGAAAGAAAACAGACATTTAGAGATTTCTTAAGTAATAAGCTAAAAGTCACTGAGTCATTCCTTCCCTAATTAGCTTGGCTCTCTATCCCAGGCAAGAAATTCCTCTTATTAAAGTTAAGGCCTGTTTATTCAAATAAGATTTCATGTCTTTTTTAGCCTTTGTAGCATTTTAAGGGATGTTTGCATCAGCCTTGTTTACCTGTCTGCCTTTCACTTCATCACTTTGGCACCTGATTAATTGGTACCACTTCTTCATTGGAATCTAAAGTTGATTCTTTCTTCTCTATTCTCTCTTACATGTATCCCTTCCTTTCCATTCCCCCATCACCGCACATGCTCAGCCGTGATTCCAAGCTGAGAAGATTGCAGCTGCCTCCCTGTCTCTTCTTTCTTCCACCTCTAATCCATTCTAATCCATTCTACTACCTGTTAAAAAATTAATTTTCTAAAAGCATCACATTATTTGTATCCCACCCCCAAATTCCCTGTAAAGGAGGCAAAAATAATTAAAATAAAATACTCTTCGTACGTGAATAATAAAGTCCATACTCACACACCAATCTGGCCTTAAACCACTTTTGTCCCGTACCTATGTTCACGTGCAGGGCCCTTCACTTCTCTGCCTCTGTTCACAGAGCTGAGCTGCAAAATACTTATGAATGGAGTAAGCCCTTAACTCGACTTCATGCCCCCAGTACTGTTCAATTATTGTCATTTCCTCTGCCTAGAATGCCTTCTCCTCCTCTCGGTTATAGACGCTACAGTAAAATGATAGGAGAAATAACAAATGTGGAATCCCAGAGCTGCCTGTATGGCAGTGGACAAGTCTCTGGGCAGCAATTTCCTTATCTATAATGCATGGAGATTGGACCAGCTCATCTCTAAGGAGCCTTCCAGCTCTTATGTAAACTGAAGCCACACTAACCTGTTGGTGTCGAGTTGATTCCAACTCATAGCAACCCTATATGACACGGTAGAACTGCCCCATAGGGTTTCCAAGGAGTGGCTGGTGGATTCAAACTGCCAACTTCTTGGTTAGCAGCCTGAGCACTTAGATACCGCACCACCAAGGCTCCAAAAGTCTCCTTCATCTCCCCAGCCCAAGATGATTTCTCCTTGTTTGATAAGGGCTGCCACACCCTGGTCTGGAGAACTAGGGAAACCGGATTCCATGTACCAAATATCTAAAACTGCATGTGAATTAAAAGCATAAGAGCCGAAGCCATAAATGTCTCTTCTGTTCGGACATCTATTTCAAGAGGTAGTGCTACAAATTAGAACGTCTGCCTTGGTCCCCTCTAACCAACAAATAAAAGTGCTAGAATTTTCTGTGGGCATCAGAACTTACACGTCACATCCAGGAACATGAGCCTGCAAGCAGATTCATGTGCTAGCAGCTTGACCCAAGCATTTCTAAAGCATCAGCCTTGAGACTAAAAGCGTAAATGAAAGGGCAACCCCTAGATTTACAAGATATCTGTAAGATGTTTATCCTTTTTGAAGAATTTCACATATATCATCATATTTAACCCTCACAAGAGCTAAATAAGAAAAGCAAGCAACTCAATGAATATTATTGGGGCCTACTATGCACCAGGCTAAGCCAGGTGGCACATAATGTTTGAACTCTAGCTCTAACCAAACAATTGGCTGTTTGAATCCACCCAGGGACAATGTGGAACAAAGACCTGACAATCTGCTTCCATAAGATTGTTGTTGATTTTAGTTGCTGTCGAGTTGATTCCGATTCATGTTGACTCTATATGTGCAGAGTAGAACTGCTTTATAGGTTTTTAAGGCTGTGACCTTTTGGAAGCAGATCACCAGGCCTATCTTGTGAGGCACTTCTGGGTGGATTTGAACCACTAAACTTTCAGCTAGTAGTCAAGTGCTTAACTATTTGCACCACCCAGGAACTCCTTCCGTAAGATTACAGCCAATGAAAATTCTACGGAGTGCAGTTCTACTCTGCAACATGTGGGGTCACCATGAGTTCGAATCGACTCTGCAATGGCTTTGGTTTTTGGTTTTACTATGTTCCAGGCAGTGTTGAGGGTGTATGGGATACACCAAAGAATGAAATCAAGATCCCATCCTTCACGTAGGTGCCATCCTATCAGAACAGAATCTGCTCATTAATTCAAAACAACAAGATTGCACTGAGATGAGTAGGAAACACCTTCCAAGCTTAAAAAGAGAGTTAACAAACTATTGCATAAATATGGTATAAGTGCACTGGCAAAAGTTTGATAGTTAATAATAGCAACTATACCATTTATTATTCATCAAATATTTACCAAATGCTTACTATATGCCAAGCTCTGTGCTAAATGCTTTGCATATGTTATTTTATTTAATCCTTACGCTAACCCTGGGAGGCAGATATTATTATCTCCATTTTTCAAATGAGGAAATTAAGGCTCAGAGAGTGTAAGTAACTTGCTCAAGGTCACATAGCTGGCGTGCAATGGAACAGAGTACAGGGAGTGACTTATCCTGTTTGCAGAAGTTGGGGAGAGCTTCAGAGAGGGAATGTTGAACGGAGTCTTGAAAGATAATTAGGAGTTCACCAAAGGATGCCATTGGGCCTCAAGTTCACAGTTATAAAGTTGCAAAGAAGTGATGTGGATTTAACCCTGGAAAAGCAAGAGACTTAGATTGCTAGGGCAAAGGGTGTAGGGAGGAGATAGGAGGGAGACTGGTGGGGTAGATGGGGCCAAGGTGAGAAGGGCTATTTATGCTAGGCTTTCCCAGGACTTATTGGAACTTTTTTTCGAGAAGAAAATAGATGATATACATACAGCGCAGTGGGGCAGATGGACAAAACTACTTGTGAGCAGTCCCTGGGGCTCCAGCCACCCCAAGCATGCCCTGCTTCCCCAAGATCTTAAGGAATCCATAACTACAGTCCCTGTAACCCACTGTGTGAGGCGCACCTGGGTTGCAAAGCTCTGCAGTAAGCAGTGGGGAGCCACTGAAGGATTTTAAGCAGAGGAATAACAATCAAGAGTAGCAGAGTAGAGAATGAATGGGGGTGGGGGGAACCAGAGGCAAGAAGCCCAGTTCAGAGCTATCATCATAGCGTGGGCTGTAAGCTCTAGACTAGGAGGGCTTGAACCAAAGCACTGGCAGTGACAATGAGAATGGATCATGGGCCATAGGTTTGAAAATGATTTAGAAAGTAGTATTGACAGCCCTTGGTGATGGATGGGATGTGGTGGGGGTAAGGGCTTAGCTGAGGATAATTCCAAGGTTTCTAGATAAAAAGGGATGTAGAATTGATGACTGAAATGCCTCTTCCCCTGGGTAAAATTCTGGTTCCAAATTTAAAAGGATATATTGTCAAAACTTCACAAAGCAGTGCAGACATTTCACATTTCTCTGTATCAGTCAATAAGTGAGTATGTGAAAGGAAAAATAGGTGGGGAAGAAAAAAAAAAAGACGAAGGAAGAGAAAAGAACCTTCCAAGGGAAGTTTGCATTCAGGAAGCTAATAGACAAACTACATTAGTTGCAATATTCTGATTTCTGACACCCCTTGGTAAGTTAGAATTCAGCTGTCACCTACTGCATAGACTCCCAAGTCCTACAGAACAAAAGCCTAAAATGTTTCTGATGGAGACGTGAATGTCAGAACTATTTTCTTAAATAGAATTCCATTTCTCCTTTATTGTTTCTTCCTGTAGGGAAAAAAATGTTTAAAAATTGGTCTTTTGTTGTTTTTACTTTAAGAAACACGCAAAAAAACCAGAAACATTTACATACCACAAAACCCTCCTTTATAGAGCAGCAAAGCAACCAATTCTGAATATTCAGCCATGTACAGAATAAATACACGACATCAGCCAAAACCACTACAGGGAAATTTTTGTCTGCGGTGATGGCTGAAAAATGGGCCAATAGGGGAGTAAAGCCTTTGTTATTCAGATTCTCCTTCCGAAGGAGTCTCTGGGTGGTGCAAAGAGTTAATGAGCTTGGTTGCTAACTGAAGGATTGGAGGTGTGAGTCTACCCAGAGGTCCCTTGGAAGAAAGGCCTGGCAATCTATTTCCAAAAATCAGCCATTGAAAACCCTATGGAGCACAGTTTTACTCTGAAACACACGGGTCACCATGAGTCAGAGTCAACTAAACAACAACTAGTCTGCTCTCCCAAAGAAATGTCATTTTTCTGAATAGCCAACTTTGTCGTGGTTAATGCAACCATTTGGCTGAAACTCCTTCTAAATATATTCTATCCATTTCTATATTCTTCTGCAGATTACATAGAACAAAATGTAATCTGGATGACTAAGGTCATCATTATGAATTCCAACTATTATTTTGGACCACAAGCCTCAGGACTATTTGAAATGTATGGCGTTTGCTCTGACATTAAATGGCATTATTTTTTAGTCCTTTAATCTGTTTTTATTGTTTTCTCTTCTCTTTTGTTGCCAGGCTTTTGGCTATACATTCTAACTATTAGTTCTCTTGACTCTTAAGGGTACTTTTTTGTTTTCATAAGATATATTAGTTTTATTCGGATGAAGGCCTGTAAAATGAATAACCAAGCATGTTATCAGGATGATACATAAAGCAGTAGGCTCCGTGAAAGGATGAGGACTCACTCATGCTTAAACCAGGCTATTTTTTCTTTAGTGCCTGGAAGGCTATATCATGTAATGGGTGGCAGGTGGAGGGTGAGAGGGAGAGAGGATTTGACATCAGAAAAACACGAGTTTGACCTTAAATAATCCGCTTGATACCTCTCAGCCTGAGAGTCCTCCTCGGTACAAATAGAAATAATGATACCTACTTCGTTAGGAGTCACCCGGTGGTACAAAAGGTTAAGAGCTCAGCTACTAACAAAAAGGTTGGCTGTTCAAATCTATCCAGGGGCACCTCAGAAAAAAGTCCTGGCAATCTACTTCTGAAAGATCACAGCCATCAAAGACCCTATGGAGCACAGTTCTACTCTGACACACATGGGGTCACCATAAGTCACAGTCACTCAACGGTAACTGTTTGGTTGATTCATTAGAGTTACTGAGGGGATTAAATAAGATAATGCATGTAAAGGGACTAGCACAGTGCCTGCCATTTTATTTATCCTCAACAAATAAAAGCTGTTATTATTATTATCATTACTGATTTTGCGACATGCATTTTGACTGTTTCAGTGGTATTTTTTTCTTATCTCCTTGTACTTACCTCTAAACTGGAAAGAAAAGCATTATGGGTGCTAAGACAAAAGAGAATTCAAACCACAAGATGGAAACTTGATAGTAGCTGGGGACAATACTCAGGCCCTTCATGCTGTTGAGGTCCAGCCACGATCAAGTGCACCAAATAAAGTCACCTAGCCAAAGGCATAATCCCAACAAGTCAGAGCAAAGTCTCCAGGCAGAGACTGGGAACAGAAGGTGACGAAGACATAGCAAGCAGAAAACAACACAAGGAAAACAAACCCTCAGAGGGAATTCTCATCCAAGCACCTCTCCCTTGTTGGGGGAGAGCTTAGCGTCTAAGTCAGTTTTTATGATGTGTCACTATCTGGTCACAGAACATCTGTCAAGTGAGTCATGACTGTGATTTGTGTTCAAAAGAGATGGAAACTAAGGTGGGGTTTCTGGTCAAGCCTAATAATGCAGGGTGGACCCAGGAATCAGGAGTCAAGAGGGAATCATACCACAGCAGGCATAGGTCAGGGTGATTGTAGCCAGCCACATCAGGGCAGCATCTGGGGCTAACTTTTACTGGTTGGTGGGCAGTTTCAGGGTTGGGTTGGGGGCAGGCTGGTCAAAAAATCCAGGACTGCAGTAGTCCATATTCTAGTGATACCGCTTTATAGAGATAGGAAAACCTTCTGGTTCCAGTGTGCCCTTCCAACTTTGACCCTGGTAAGCTTGCTTAGGTTTTGTTTGTTTCTCTAAAATCCAAACAAAACCAAATCCGTTGCTGTTGAGTTGATTCTGAATCACAGTGACCCCATGTGTTACAGAGTATAACTGCTCCGTAGATTTTCTTGGCTGTAATCTTTACAGAAGCAGATAACCAGGTCTTTCTTCCACAGCACCACTGGGTGGGTTTGAATTGTCAAACTTTAGGTTAGTAGCCAAGCATAAACCATTTGCACCACCCAGGGACCTAATATCTGAATATCCTCACCAAAAAAAACCTATTTTTTACTAAACCCTGCCTCTTCTAAGTCTCTCTGACCATTGTTCACGTACAAAGAGATGGTTCTCTAAGGTTGTGATCAGGGCAGATGTACTCTCTCGTGCTCAGATCTTTTTCCTCAGTACCATTTCATATCTGAGACCCTGGGTGGAGCAAATGGTTAATGTGTTTGGCTGGTAGCCAGAATGCTGGAGGTTAGAGTCCACCCAGACATGCCTTGAAAGAAAAATCATCCATTGAAAACCCCATGGAGCACAGTTCTACTCTGACATGTGGAGTTGACGTGAGTCAGATCAACTCAACAGCAACTGGTTTTACTTCATCTCTAATTCAAAACATCTGCATCCTTATTATTTTCTTTTTTTTTCACTTTGCTACAACGTCTCTTTATTCAGGTGAAATACACAAGCACATATAGTGTTAAAGCAATGATTTAATATTTTACTAATGAAATCCTACAGGCTTATAGGAAAGCACTATGAATCGCAAGTGAGGATGCCCCTGGACTTTCTCCCCCCACCCCCCTTTTTCTTTTGAAATTTTTTTATTGTACTTCAGGTGAAGGTTTACAGAACAAATAGATTCTCATGAAACAGTAGTACACGTATTGTTTTACGACATTGGTTAACAACCCCACGACATGTCAACCCTCTCCCTTCTCGACCTTTTTTTTTTGGTGAAAATATACATAGCCAAAGATACACCATTTCAAAAATTTCTACATGTACAATTCAGTTACGTCGATTACATTCTTCCAGTTGTGCTGCTATTCTCACTTTAGTTGAAGGTTTACAGAACAAAATAGTTTCTCATTAAACAGTTAGTACACATGTTGCCCTATGACAATGGTTAACAACTTCACATCAACACTATCCTTACTCAACCTTGGGTTCCCTATTACCAGCTTTCCTGTCCCCTTCTTCCTTCTAGTCCTTGTCCCTGGACAGCTGTGCCTCATTAGTCCCATTTGGTTTTATGGGGCTGTCCATTCCCCGGCTGAACGGTGAACCTCAGAAGTGACTTCACCACTGAGCTAAAAGGGGGTCTGGGGACCATACTCTTGGAGTTTCTCCAGTCTCCTTTAGGCCAGTAAATCTGGTCTTTTTTTGTGAGTTAGAATTTTGTTCTACATCCTTCTCCTGCTCTGTCCAGAACCCTCTGTTGTGATCCCTGTCAGAGTGTAGCTGTACTGGACTCAGTCTGGTGGAGGCCTTGGTAGATGTGGACAATTAGTCCTTTGGACCGATCTTTTCCTTGTATCCTGTTCTCTTCACTCTCCCTTGCTCCCGAAGGGATGAGACCAGTGGAGTATCTTAGATGGCCGCTCACAGGCTTTTAAGACCCCAGACGCTACTCACCAAGGTAGAATGTAGAACATTGTCTTTATAAACTGTGTTATGCCAATTGAGCTATATGTTCCCTGAGACCATGGTCCCCACAGCCCTCCGCCCAGCAATTCAGTCCCTGAGGAGTTTGGAAGTGTCTATGGAGCTTCCATGACCTTTCCTTGTACAAGTTGTGCTAGCTTCCCCAGTATTGTGTACTGTCTCATCCTTCTCCCAAGATACCACTTATCTATCGCCTATTTAGTATCCCCCCACCCCCACTGCTCCCATCCCTGGTAACCAACAAAGATTGTTACTTTCTGTGTGTGAACTTTTTCATGGGTTTTTACAATAGAGGTCTCATACAATATTTGTCCTTTTGTGATTGACTTATTTCACTCAGCATAATGTTCTCCAGTTTCATCCATGTTGAGATGCTTCACAGATTCATCATTGTTCTTTCTCGTTGCATAGTACTCCATTGTGTGTATGTACCATAGTTTGTTTATCCATTCACCTGTTGATGGGCATCTAGGTTGTTTCCATCGTTTTGCTATTGTGAACGATGCTACCATGAACATAGGTGTGCATATGTCTATTCGAGTGACGACTTATTTAATTCACATCTTTGTTTCTAAGGTGTGTCTCTTGTAGACAGCATATTGATGAATCCTGTTTTCTTATCCATTCTGTCACTCTCCATCTCTTTATGGGTGCATTGAGTCCATTCACATTCAGTGTAATTGTTGATAGATGTGGGTTTGTTGCTGTCATTTTGTAGTGCTTTTTTTTTTTTGTTGTGCTGAAGTTTTCTTTGTTCTTCTTACCCTCCGGTGCTGAGTTACTTTTGTTTGTGGATTTTTTTTTTCATTTCTTTTGTTTTTGTAGGTTTTGTTTTTGCTGAGACTTTATGTTTTTCCTCTTTATTTTTATGTTTATTTTCTTTTTGGTTATCATGAAATTTCCTCTTATCTTTCTAAGTTTGAAGCAGTCTATTATTACTTGGTATCGCCTTGCCTTCCTTTCCATTAGAAGGTTCTATACCTACACCATTTATTCCCTCTTTTATTGTTCTGATGTTGTTGTCATTTACTGATTAACTGCTCTGATTCTCTGTTGTATTTCTTTTGGTTTTGGATAGTCCTTGAGAGTTCATTTCCTAGATTGCTATCTGGCTGGTACAATCCTGCGTCCTAGACTCTGCCTGTGAGCTGAAGTTGTTTGTTCTCAGATCAAAGAACTCCCTTTAATAATTCTTGTAAGTTTGGTTTGGTTTTTACATATACCCATAATTTCTGTTTATCTGGAAATGTCCTAATTTCACCATCATATTTGAACGAGAGTTGTGCAGGATATGTTATTGTTGGCTGGCAAGTTTTTTCTTTCAAGGTTTTATATATGTCATCCCATTGCCTTCTGGCCTGCATGGTTTCTGCCAAATAATCTGAGCTTAGTCTTATTGTTTCTCCTCTGTATGTGACGTTTTGTTTTTCACGAGCTGCTCTCAGGATTCTTTGTTTGTCTTTGGTTTTGGCGAGTGTGATTATGATATGCCTTGGTGATTTTCTTTTGGGGTCTCTCCTATATGGGGTTCGTTGAGCTTCTTTGGTGGCCAGCTTTTCATCTTTCATGATATTGGGGAAGTTTTCTGTCAGCAGTTCTTCAATGATCCTCTCTGTGTTTTCTGTTTTCTTCCCCTGTTCTGGAATTCCAATCACTTGCACATTTTTGCTTTTGATTGTATCCCACATAACTCTCAGGGCCTCTTCATTTTTCTTTGTTCTTTTTTCTGAGTTTTCCTGTAACAGAGTTGTATCCAAGTGTTTGTCTTCAAGTTCACTGATCCTGTCTTCCACTGTTTCAGATCTGCTCCTCAGCCCTTCTATGACACCGTCCATTTCTGAAATCTTGTTGTTTATCTTTTGGATTTCTAATTGTTGTTTTTGTATAATTTCTTGTTGTGAATTTATTTTGGCATTTTGTTCCTGCATTATTTTCCTGAATTCTTCCAATTTTTTGTCTGTATTATCCATGAATTTGTCTATTTTTTCCTCATTTTTGTCTGCTTTTTGCTTCAACTCTTGGAGAATTCTGAGTATTAGAGATTTGAATTCCCTATCAGGTACTTCTAGTGCATTTTCTTCCAAAGGAGAGTCATCTGGTGTTTTATTTTGGATGCCTACTGGAACCATCCCGTCCTGTTTTTGTAAATGTTTTGACATTGTCTGATGTCTTCAGGGCATTCAGTAGTTGTTTTTCTCGTTTATTGATTGTAGATTTGTTTCGTCCTTTTATATATATATATATATATATATATATATATATATATATATATATATTTTATTGTACTTCAGGTGAAGGCTTAAAGAACAAATAGTTCTTCACATGTTGTTTTATGACATTGGTTAACAACCCCACAACATATTAACCCTCTAAATTCTCAACCTTTTTTTTTTTTTTGTCCTTTTTTTTTTTATTTGGCTATGTCTGAGCAGGCGGGCTGTGTGTTCTTTGTTGTTTGCTCATCTGTGGGCACAATACTTTTCACCTCCTTCTCCAATTGGCAGGGTCAGTTGCTCAGATATGGTACAGCAGGGCAGGTCTAGCTGAAGAGGAGTTACTGGGATGGGTTGCTTGTGGCACTTACTACATCCAGCAGGGTGGGTCAGCAATCAGTGCAGGACAGGTTCCAGTAGGCCGTGCCTGTGCTGCTTGGTGATGTAATGTTAAGCGCATGGTGCAGGTAGGCAGGATGTAGTGGAGAGATTGTTATGTGTGGAGCTAAGATGGACATGGGAGAGAGGAGAGAGGAACAGGAGCCAAAAACATACAAACAAACAAAAAAGAGTGCTAGGGGAGCTTGCTGTTGGAGTGGAGAGATGAGAGACTATGAAATGGAGAAAGACAAAAAGGGGAAGAAGAGGGGGAAAAAAAAGAAAAGAATGAATAAATAAAGTCAGATAGGAAAAAGAATAGCAAAGCTCCCAGAGATCCCACTGGTGCAGCTATGAGCTGCAGTACAGCCTGGCTAGAAGGCGTAGAGGTATTCAGCACCAGATATTCAGGGAACACAAAGAGAAGGAAGGTATAGAGAGACAAGAAACTGAGTAATGAAGAAAGACAAAAAGGGAAATAGAGAGAAAAGAAAACAAAACAAATTAAAACAAAAAAAGAACAAGAAAAGCCCCCCAAAAAACAGGAAAAAAAAAAAAACCACCAAAAAAGAAATGCCCTCAGGGATCCCTCTGTGGTCTGCGCAAGCCAAGGGGGTAGGTTTCAAAAAGCACAGCACTGCCCGGCCAGAACAGGCTCTGAACTCAAGAAAAGGAAAATAAAACAAACAAACAAACAAAAGCCCCGGGATCCGACCAGCATGACAGCCCAGACCGGGAAGTAGTTCCACACTCGAACGGAGATCCACAGCCCCTCAGGAAGAAGCAAAGATGCCGCACGGAGCCAGGTATTTGAGCAAAAGGAGGGGGAGGTGGTGAGAGGTAAGGAAGAAATCAAAAGAAGCAGAAAAAAAGCAACAACAAATGGCACTCAGGAGCCAGCCAGTGCGGGCAGGTGGAATCCAAGCAGCCAGTGCTTCCCGGACAAGAGACTGTGGCTGCAGGAAGCAGAGGAGGCTGAGTGGCGGTGAAGAAGAGTGGGGGGTGGGAAAGCATATATTGCAAATAACCAGTTGTTCTGTCTCCCGCTGGAAGCTCCATGAAGCTGCTTTCTCATACCCCCTATTTGCTGGTCTCTGGTAGGAGTCCAAGATGGCAGATCCGCGCTGCGTTAGCTAGTAGGGGACCTCTGCATGAATCTCTCCTCGCTCTCCATTCTCTGTCAGTTTTCTCACTCCATTGGTGCCTGGCTGAATTCTTTATCACTTCATTTGATGTTTTAGGGTTTCAGGACTGCTATTTTCTCTGTTTGGCTTAGTTTTTCGGATCTTTGCTGTGGAGGGACGGCGTGGTGCTTCTGCCTAGAGCGCCATTTTGCTGGAAGTCTGTATTCTTTTTTTTAAATGACACAATTTTCCAATGACATAGTATCACTATCATTTGCTTGGCCATTCCCTGTTATTGGGCATATGAGCTGTTTTTATTTTTCTCTATTATGAAAAGCCCCGTTATGAATACCTTTGTGTTTTCCTTTGCTCTCCAGTTATTTCCTCAGGGAGCCCTTCTAGGGTATGGGATCACCAGGCCAAAGGGAAGGAACTATTTCATGGCTCTTCTTACACACCAAGTTTATGAACTTGACTTTGTAGCTCCAAGCACTTTCAGAAAACTGTTCTGAGTCTAATTTTATGTTAGTGCTGTAGGCTGCTAAGAAATATTGAGTAAGTAAACTTAAGCACTGTTGGGCTAAAGAAGTTTTGATTAGAAAGGAGAAAGCAAGGCTGAGTTCTGGAAGGAAGGAAGGATGGAATGAATGAAGGAATAAAGGAAAGAAGGAAGGAAGGAAAGTTAGGGAAGAGAAAAGATGGGAGGAAAGAAGGAAGAGATGGTGGGAAGAAAGAAGAAAAGAACGAGGGAGACAGAGGAGGCTAGGTTGAAAGCCTGTGGTTTGTAAAGCTGAATTCCTACTTTGTCACCATGTGGTGGCTGTTTTGGTGTGTAAGGCTATTTGGATGCAGAGAATGGAAACATTTTGTGTGGTCTTCTCTGACTTACTTAGCCTAGCATGGCACTTGTACCTATAGGCACGTCCCTAAACCTCTCCCCGATGAATGGGTTATATAGTTTTAGCACTGCCCATGATGGCATCATACCGAAGCTAGGAAGAACATAATTCTTGATCCAAGCAGATACTGAGAAACTGGCTTCAGGCCCCAATGTATTCTACTTTTACTTCTTTCAACTCCTCCAAGGGTTTTCTCAAAACTCGGAATTATGTTGCCGCCCACTTGAACGTCTTTTCTCTTTCTAAACCCCTGATTTTCTGCTTTTCTAATAATTACTAAAACATTGGAGTCAGACCTGAGTTGGAATCCTGGCTCTGCCCCCTACTAACTGTGTGACCCTAGGCAAGTAACTTCCCCTCTCTGAGCCTCATTTTCTTCACCTGGAAAATGAAGCTTAACTCTACGTCTGACATCTAGTAAGTGCTCAGTAAATGGTAGCATTATGTGATTACAACTGTTATTCAGGTTTAACCCAAGCTTAAACCAGCAACAGAGAATAAAATTAGAAAGAAAAAGAGAAGTTATTTCATCTCTCTGAGCTTCCATGTCCTCATCCATAAAATAAGGATTATATTACCCACCTGGAAGAGCTGTCACGAGGAATCGTTGTACTGTGTACATAATAGTATGGCAGCGGTGGTTCAGTGGTAGAATTCTCACCTTACATGTGGGAGACCCAGGTTTGATTCCCAGCTAGTGCACCTCATGCACAGCTACCACCCATTTGTCAGCGGAGGCTTGTGTGTTGCTATAACGCTGAACAGGTTTCAGTGGAGCTTCCAGACTAAGACAGACTAGGAAGAAAATCCTGGTGATCTCCTTCCAAAACTTAGCCAATATAAACCCTATAGATCACAACAGTCCAATCCACTGGGGATGGTGCAGGATGGGGCAGCACTTTGTTCCACTGTGTATGGAGTTGCCATGAGTTGGAGGCCAACTCAATGGCAGTGAACAACAACAGATACCTAATTGGTACTCCATAAGTATTGAGTCCCTTCCCTTCCCTTCCTTTCCTCCCCTCCCCTCCCCTTCCATTCCCTCCTCTCCCCTCCCCTCCCTTTCCTTCCCTTTCTTTCCCTCCCTTCCCCTTCCTTTCCCTTGCCTCCCCTCCCTTTCCCTCCTTTCCCCTTTCTTCCCTTCCCTCCCCTTCGCTTGCCTTCCCTTCTCTTCCTTTCCCTCCCTTCTCCTTCCCTTCCCTTCCCGTTTTCTGCTTGGATGATCGTACAGGTCCCTACCACTGCAAAAGGATGTACTAAATCTCTCCCTTTCTGCTCTTCCTGTGGGTGGACAGGCAAGATAAACTAGAAATAGAAAAACTCAAGGTAGTGGTTTGGCCAGACCATTTATAAGGGAGTGTAAACAAACCGCTAGTGGTTGTGACAGAGGAAAGCTGTAGTTAGGAGGAAACGCAGCCTGGATGGAGGCTTTTGACAAATCAACCTGGCCTTAAATCTCCGACTCACTGCAGAGGGTCTGTCTGCAAGACAGATTCAGGGCTGGTTAGTTAGAGCTCCCCAAAGCAGAGGTGAGAGCCAGGTCAAGATTAAGTCATGACGGGAAACAGTTAAGGGGACAGTCAAGGAATTGTGAACAAAATGCCTAATTGTACCTAAGGTTTTATATTTCATTAAACCATATTTTTAACTGCATGCTTTTTCCTAATATGAGAGGATGGTTACTACTGGAGAGGGTTGTTATGCTTAACTATTTTAACGACAGTTTTGCTATGTGTATGGGAGAGGAAATTGGGTAGAAAAGTGTGCAAGGCTCCGTTTCTCTGCTAAGTTTATGGCCACGGCCAAGGTTACAGTCAAGACCTAGCTATTCAACCCTAAACCTAGAATGAATCAATGATAGGCAGGGGACCTGGGGGAAGGAGACAAGATTAATTATTGAGATGGCCTGAACTTAGAAAGTGAATGTTACAAGTCAACAAGACATCATCAAGAACACAACAGCCCTTGTCAGGAGGGGCAGCCTGGCCGAAGGAGATCTGGGAATCCTCAATGCGGGGCTATGCAGGTGTTGCCTCTGAGATCCTGGCCCATAAGTTAACCCCTGTGGGCAGAGGTCACAGAGTTCCCTGTGAATAAGGGTAAGAAAATGAATGGAGAAATTCACTGGGAAACAAAGGAAGTGTATGATGATAGCTCTCAGACCAATTAAGGGAGACCTCTTCTCTGGACCCTGTCAACACTCCGTGTTCATCTCTGGTATGGCATTTATCATATTTTACTAAAATTACCTATCTTCTTACCCATGTCCCCTACAAGAGTGAAAGCAAAGGCAGGGACCACATCTGAGGAGACCTTGTATTACCAGTGAGGAGGACAGTTCCTGGCATGCTTTAACTACTCAAAAAACAGCTACTACAGTCATTACTTCCAGCTAATTACAACCAGCTTAATTAAGACCGTGTACTTCCAGAGCCAAACTACTTGGGTTTAATCCCAGCCACTGACTGGACAAGTTGTTTATCCAATCTCTGCCTCAGTTTACCCCTATATAAAAGAGGTATAATGGTATTGCTCTGAGGATTAAATGATTAATGCATATTCATTGAGCATAGTACCTGACACATAGTTAGTGCTCAATCAATGTTAGCTATTGAATTTCTTCTCCTTGTTTTTCATTATCACCATCATCATCAAGTCAACTTCCCAATGACCAGGGGCAAGTCACTAAACTCTGGCCCTCAATCTCCTGGTCTGAGTTCAACTGCATACTCATTAAGATCACTTTTGGCACTGTCACCCTCATGGTTCCCAATGTACTATGTTTTACCCACTCTATACAGTAGTCATAGAAACTTCTCAATTCTAAACTGGCTTTCTCTGCCAACCAATGCATGTTTGGGCCACCTTCTCAGACCAACAAGAGCTGTGTGCTCACGGCACTCAATTGTGTGTGTGAGAGAGCGTGTGTTTATGCTTAGCTTAAGTAAAATATGACCAGAAAATTAAGTGCTATGCAAATACAACACATAATGCACCTCAGAGGCAAAGATACCTTTGCATTACCTGCTGTTTGAGATTATCCACATAAGAGCTTCCATCCTCAGCACATCCAGTAAAGAGTTAACTAAGAATCTGATAATAAAATGACAAGCTCTGTGTACCACCTTGTCAGAGGACCCACTATCCTTTTTGGATGGGAGAACACGATAATGTGAAATGAGAAGTTGGGGAAAATAACAGAAGTTGGAATGAGGTGCCAGAGGAAGGCAACTATAAAATAACTGAAAACACAGAAAAGAAAAAAAAAGTGTGAAGCACAGGAATACAATTACTCTAGCAAATGGTATTCATGGAATGCTATCATTTGTGTAAAAGGGAACATATGAAGCTATACACATATGCATATTCATAAAGTATCCCTGAAAGATTACACAAGAAATTGATATCATTGGTTGCCTCCAGGGAGGGAAAGGGGGTGGCTGGGGGTGGAGCGCTGGAGACACTTTTTCCTAGACACTCTTTTGTCCTTCTTAAACCATGTGAATATATTACCTATTTGAAAATGGGTTTCTAAAAATGTACCCCATAGGGTGAGCAGAGAACTGAACCAGAAGTTGGAACCTGGGTTCTGCTTCTGCTTTATCAGTGTCAATCGATATAACTTGTAGCAAGTTTCTCCTCTCTCTGGATCTTGATGTTTCTCTCCTGGAAGCGAAGGAGTTGAATGAGATTTAATATCCAGTTCCCACTTTTTAAGATTTTCCATTAAACTCAGACCACAATGCTTTAGCCAAGGTCCCTTCATTCCTGTGTAGTGTAAGCCCACCAGATTCTTAAATCTAGACCTGGTCCTTCAAACCCCTGATCTTTCTTCTGGCAGATATGGGCCCTTGTTTGCCCTCTTGCCGCTGGGATTTAGTGGTGGTGGAGGACAGGCAACTGAGAGCTTAAACAAGGAAAATAGGATGACCGAAAGAGCAAAACAGTAACTGGTGAGTCCAAGAAAGAGCCCCAGAAGAAAAGAGAACTGGAAGCAGGTAAGTGTAGTACAAGAAAACCATGGAGTGAGAGAGAAGAGCTGTGGGCAAAATGAAGCACAAAGAAAGGTAAGCTGGAACAGCAACTCCAGGGCCAGCCCCATGGTGAGAGGGTGGGCGACCTGTGAAAATATGCAGTGAGCTAAAACCACAGAGGAGAAGTCCTCCTAGAACTCTTTATACCAGTACAGGAACCCCTATCATGACTACTGGCCATTTGCTCAGGTAGCCACCTCTATAGCCCCAAAGGCCACCAGTAGTACAGGCTAAGAAGGTATAAATGAGGGTCATCTGCCTTTAGGTGGAGGCTGAAGAGAGCTGAAAGCAGGGGATGGGGAAAGAAAGAGGAGGAAAGGAGGCAAAATGAGAGAGAGCCAAGGACAGCACAGAAACAGAGAAAAAGAGACAAAGAGAAAGAGGGAGGAAAAAAGAGATTTAGGTTCACAGGCACACCTATAAAAGCCCATCTGCCCTATCATATCAATGAATTCTAACTCTAAAAGTAGTGTCAACTCTAATCACCATTCTCTGCATAGTCCTAAAGGAAGGTACACTCAACATTCTAAGCAGGAACACCAAGAGCCCATCATTACTGTCCCTCCCTCCACCCAGCACCACCACTAAATACTACCCATGACCACCAGGGGCTAGAAGGACCTGGTCCACATGAAAGGAGTCAGTAGGTTCATCCTCCACAGGACTGGAGAGACCTTGGATAAAGACTTATGGCTACATTTTATGAGTGTTGACATCCAAGATCCCATCCCAAGAACAGAAATTACAGGAGAAACGTCTGCATGAACTGGTGACATTTAGCCTGGAGAAGAAAAGACTATTTTGAAGCCTTTGCTAGGTAAGTAGGATGATAGAGCCCCCTTTCCGTATTGAAGTATTCTGAGTCCATAAAATATTTGATGCATCCCCATATGAAACAAAGATCAAACTTATTTTGGATGCCTCCCTGGGGATAAATTAGGTAAATTGGGAGAAATTCACAAGGAGACAGATTTCAGTTTGGTGAAAGGAAAATGCTTTAAGAACTGCAACATGTTCCAGAATAGCATTGGTTACCAGTGTGCTTCCCTGCAGGTATGTGTACAAGGGACTCCTCCAGCAGGTAGCGAGCAGGGTTGGGTAGTATTTCAGATACTTTCCAATTCTGAGCCGCTGAGCAATAGGGATTAGGGGTCAAGAGGAAGATGGGGGGCTCTAGAGAAGCCTCGTCAAACCAACAAAAGCATCAGCTCCTAAAATTGTATGTTAAAAACAGAAAATCTCATTGACTTAAATTGACCTTTCCATCCCAACAAACTCATTTCATGGGAGAAAGAGCTTACATCTACGGTGGTGGCCACACACCAGAATGTGGGCTGGCTGGCTGTTTGACCTTTCTGCCACCGCACACAAATATCACAGAATGCCAGGTGTGGTGAAGAGATGTTTTAGAGACAAACAATAGAAGGAAGATTTTCTTAAAAGCTTACTATTAGGAAATCACAATCCTAAATTCTGATTTCTTGGTGGAAGGTTATGTGGGTCAGCTCCTGCACTGCCTTGTGAATTTGTTTTTCTGGCCAAGTGAATGAGTCAGGAAGGGAAAGCTAATTCTCGTGAGCTGTTGTGTTGGGGTAGCTCTGAGAGCCTGGGTGGTATGGGGTTGGGTTTGAGAACACAGTAGATGAAGCCAGACCACCTGGATTCACGCTTGCTCCCCTGCTTGGTAGTTATGCGCCTTTGGGTGAGCAACTTAACTTCTCTGTGGTAAGAATTCCTCCTCTGTGAAGTAGCGAAAATAGTATTTACCTCATAGGATTATTCTGAAGATTAAACACTTGGGACACTTGTTTTTAGTGTAAAACATTTAGAACAGAACCTGTTGTTATTAGGTGATGTCAAGTTGATTCTTGACTCATAGTAACCCCACGTGACAGAGTAGAACGGCCCCATAGGGTTTCCTAGGCTGTAATCTTTACAGAAGCAGGTCGCCAGGTCTCTCTTCTGCAGAGCCGGTGGGTGGGTTCAAACCGCCAACCTTTTAGTTAGCAGCCGAGCACTTAACCATTGTGCCACCAGGGCTCCTTTAGAACAGACCCTAGCACTTAACAAGTCCTACATTATTATTATGTTATTATTATTTATCATAATTCTTTTGAAAGAAGCACAATGGAGAGGGGAAATCTTGGACTTTGGAATGAGATAGAGCTGGGTTCAACTTCTGCTCTCTGAGCCTTTGGTTCATGAGCTGTAAAAAAGGGGGCAAAATTACCTCCCCTGCGGGGTTAGAGAAAAATTAAATGGAATAAGGTATATGTACCTAGTTCAGTGCCTGGCATATAGTAGATGTTCAAGAAATATTAGTTCCTTTCCCCTCTTCCCCTGCATTGATGTGTTTTGTCAATGTGCCAGGGCACTGTAATAAGAAGTAGGGGCACAAATATGAATGAGACATAGTCCCTGCCCTCAAGGACTTACAGTCCAGAAGAAAAGCCTCAACATGAATGCTTAAACTAGAATTTGAAGAATGTGGAGAGCTTTGCTGGGCTGATCAAAGCATTGGTCAGGGATGGGGTAGGAATATTTCAGGCTTTGTAGATAGAGCGTGTACCACTACCTGTCTGTCAGTTTGTCATATTGTAGTATCTTATGTGTTGCTGTGATACTGGAAGCTATGCCACTGGTATTTCAAATACCAGCACGGTCACCCTGGTGGACAGGTTTCAGCAAAACTTTCAGACTAAGACAGACTAGGAAGAAAGGGCTGGTGATCTACTTCTAAAAATTATCCAATGAAAACCTTATGGATCACAACAGAACAATGTCTGACTTACTTGCTTTGGACACATTATCAGGAAGGATCGATTTCTGAAGGAGAGCATCATTTTTGGTGAAGAAGAGGGCCAGCAAGGCATGGGAGACTCTTGGTGAGACGGACTGTCAAAATAGTCACAACGATAGATTTGAATATGCCAGGGATTGTGAGGATGATGCAGGACCAGGCAACACTTTGTTCTGTTGTACATAAGGTCACTATGAGTTGAAGTCGACTCAAAGGCATCTATCTGTCTGTCTGTCTGTCTATCTACCTACCTACCTACCTACCTATCTATCTGGAGCCCTGGTGGCACAGTGATTAAGACCAAAAGGTCAGCAGTTCGAATCTACCAGCCACTCCTTGGAACCCCTATGGGACAATCCTTTTTTTTTTTTTTAATGAGCTAGGATTTTTTTTAAATTGTACTTTAGATGAAGGTTTACAGAACAAACTAGCTTCTCATTAAACAATTAGTGTACATATTGCTTTGTGACATTGGTTAACAACCTCATGACATGTCCCTTCTCAACCTTGGGTTCCCTATTATCAGCTTTCCTGTCCCCTCCTGCCTTCTAGTCCTTGTCCCTGGGCTGGTGTGCCCCTTTAGTCTCATTTTGTCTTACGGGTCTGTCTAATCTTTGGCTAAAAGGTGAACCTCAGGAGTGACTTCATTACTGAGCTAAAAGGGTATCCAAGGGCCATACTCTCAGTGTTTCTTCAGTCTCTGTCAGGCCAGTAAGTCTGGTATTTTTTTTTTTTTTGAGTTAGAATTTTGTTCTACATTTTTCTCCAGCTCTGTCCGGGACCCTCTGTTGTGATCCCTATCAGAGCAGTCAATGGTGGTAGCCGGGGACCGTCTAGTTGTTCTGGACTCAGTCAGGTGGAGGTCATGGTAGTTGTGGTCTATTAGTCCTTTGGACTAGTCTTTCCCTTGTGTCTTTAGTTTTCCTCATTTTCCCTTGCTCCTAAAGGAGTGAGACCAGTGGAGTATCTTAGATGGCTGCTCAAAATCTTTTAAGAGCCAGATGCTACTCACCAAAGTAGAATGTAGAACATTTTCTTTATAAACTGTGTTATGCCAATTGAGCTAGATGTTCCCTGAGACCATGGTCCCCACAGCCCTCAGCCCAGTAATTTGGTCCCTCAGGGAGTTTGGATTTCTCCATGGAGCTTCCATGACCTTACCCTGAACAAGTTGTGGGGCTTCCTATGGGGCAATTCTACTTTGTCCTATAGGATCACTATGAGTCAGAACCAACTCGACAGCACCTAACAACAGTCTATCTGTCTATCATCTATCCATCCATCCATCTAAATGTACACACATGTGCTATAAAAGAAGCCATCAATCATTTGTTGGGATTACTGGCTGCCCCTGCATCTATCTCTGAATTTCTGTGCCAAGACCTCTCAGGGCCTAACAAGATACACCTCCCCTCCCTGAAGCAGCTACCCATCTGGAGAATTAGCAGGAAAACATAATGACAGAGAAGAGAGTCAACCAAAAGCAGCATGTGTACATTTCAAGGGGGAAAACTGCCAGCAAAGAAGAAAACTCACAACAGCTGAACAAATCAGAAACATAAAATGTTTTTAAAGGTTTTTATAAAATAGAACTTCAGGCCACCCCAGAGCTATGATGCTGGGAGACACCACATGCTTACTTGTTCTGGCAGCCTGATTAGTAACTGCCTTGAGGTCAAAAAGTCACCCCTCCTTAGCTGGAAAGTGGGTCACTGCAGCATCCCTAGGACCCCTGAGGCCAGGCTGGGAGCACTGTAGTATGAGCCTTTCTTAAAGGCTCCAGTAAAGTTGACAAATTCAAACCCTCCCCAACCCAAACCAGCAACAGACATTTTCAAGGAACTGACTCAAAACAGAATTTTGACAAAGCCCAACTTAAATTACTTCTTCCCCAGATGAATGAGAAGGGCCTCCAGGTATGTGTGTGCATGTGCATCCAAGTGTGTGTGTGTGCGTATGTATGTATGTGTACATGTGTACAGCATAGTATTTGTATACGTGTGCTAGTTTGTGTGTGTGTATAGTATATGTATGTGTGTGTGTATGTGTTTGTGTGTGTTGGTGTGTATATGTGTATAGTGTATGTACGTGTGTTAATGTGTATGTGTGAATGTGGTGGGTGGATGGACTCAGATGTCCTGTTCTCCAGAGAACAGAGCAGGAAGTCACTGTCTCTTCCGCCATGGAGATGATGTTGAAAGGATGCGCTCCAGATTGTGGGTAGGGGAAACCCACCCCAGCATCACTTCTCTCCTGCTCAAACAGCTGCTGCTCATTCAAGAGATCTGGCCAGATGCCCCCAACTCAACATCACAAAGTGGATGACTTCCTCTCCAGGCCCAAGTCTCTCTTGCCCCCAACTCTACTGGGCACTCCTCTTTACCCTTCAGGATCCCTTCACACTGTCTCTATCCCCCTGTCCAAGTTTAATCTCCGGACAGTGTCTAGAGAGCTCCTTTATCCCATGGAGTAATGGGGCTCAAAGAGTCTCAATGAGACCTCAGTGAGTCAATTATTTGGCATGTACAAGGTGAGCCCTACCATGTGCCCCACACTGCCAGCTGCCGCAGGAGCAAGATTCCAGCCCTGTCCTCAAGGCTCCTGGCTCAGAAAACACAAACTGTAAGACCCTGTGGTACAGTAAGAAGAGACGGGGTTTCGGGGACCTGAGTGCTGAATCTAGCTCCACCACTTATGGACTGTGTGACCTTGGGCAAGTTAGTTAGCCTCCCCGGTGTCACTGTGAAATGGTGCTAGCAGTATACTACATGCTTCATACATCCTCCCGAACAATTCAAGCCAGAATATTTAAAAGGCCAAATTACAGCGTCCAAAAGTACCTAAGGGTAAGTGGAAGACCCGGGGCCAGTCCAGGACCGAGTGGTGACATCATCAGCCAAAGGGCAGTAGGGTCCCCACAAATGGGAATGGGCATCTTATGGAAGGAAGCTTTGCCTCCTGTCCATGGAAGTCACACTCATCCCTCCTGGCCTCCAAGGAGAGCTGTGCTTGGCTGCCTGTGCCAGGGCTGAGCAGCAGACTCTTCTAAGGAGGTAGCTGAACAGAAATGGGAAGCCCCTAAGAGGCTGAGGGCAGGGCCGTCCCACTGAGCCTAACCTGCCAGAAGCCAGTAACTGCTCCCAGCATCTCAAAACACACTCACCTACACACAACACACACAGCAGGACACACCAACCACATCCCACATCCTGAATCCCTGACATCCATCCACACATGGACAAACCCATTCGTACATCCACTAAGTACATGCACAGACACATACCGTCATAGACATTCTCAACCACACACTCAAATATCCACAGCTGCAAACAGGCTTACATTCACGAGATACACAGAAATGCCCCTTCACACACACACACATAAATGCACATTCTACCCACATTCAATGCATGACACTCCACACGCCCACTCACACGCCTTGCACTACACAGCGACTTACTCCCTCTACAGCCCTTCTCGCACTCAGAAGCCCTCTTACACTTACAGGCACATGTCGCCACATAAACACACTGTTTCTGTTACTCCACATCGCACACAAGCCCGCACGCCCGGGCACATTTGTGCAGTCATCCCCCACCAGGCCGACTCCAGCAAGAGGCTCCCCGCTCGGTGTGCAGCGGCCACAGTGGCCAGGAATTAAAATGCAGCGAGGAGGAGCCGGGGCGCGTCAGCACCGCGTCTCCAGGAGCGCATAGCGCTCGCCGCCGCCGCCGCCGCCCCTCCCGCCTGGAGCCGCCGGGCCAGCTAGTGGAGGAGCAGGTGCTCGGAGCCCAGCCGCGCCACCCTAGCGCGGCCGCTGCCCAAGTTCGCCCGGGGCCGGAGAAGGGCCGGGCAGCTAGGAGAGAAGCTCTGCCGGCGCTGGCGCCGCCGCTACCGCTGGCTCAGAGTGTCGAGAGGAGAAGGGCACGCGAACAGCGAGTCTGGGGCACCCGGGAGGTGTAGCTGGGGCTCCGCAGTCCCCAGCTTCTGGCGCCGCCGGGGCAGGGAGGAGAAGAGGCAGGGGACAGCTACACCGGGCTTTTCTGGCGACACGAGGCACCCGGGAGAGCCGGAAGAGCAAGCGACACTTCCCTCTGGCCACCAGCCTTGAAGGGGCCCGGCAGCGAGCAGCCTCCTGTAGAACGCCCTGAGAAGCCCCAGCTCCAGGCTAGAGCCGACACATTGCAGGGCTTGGGCGCGGGACTTGGGGGAGCCATAACGGGTCTCGGCTGAGCGTAGCCCGGGGAGAAGAGGGAAGGGTCCTGAAGGGAAAGGAAGGAGCGCAGCAGCCGGCACGGCGACCACTCACCCCAGCACACACCCACCCCGCCCGCCACGCCAGGAGCCGCGGTGTGCCTCTGGGGGCGCTCGTTCCCTGGCGCCTTCTTTTCTGTGTCCCAGCACCTCTGGGCTACGGGCCGGGCTGGTGGAGTCCTTGGTGATGTCCAAATCAGGCATGGTGGCCGAGTGGCTCCTCTCCCAGGACCAGCGTAAAAGCTGGGGTTAGGCGGGGTAGGGGGGACTCAGCTCAGGGTCCCCCGAGGTCCAAGACGAGGGGAGGCGGGCACAGCGCCCAGGGACTGGAGAGGCGGAGCCCAGCGGGGCCCCTCCAGAGATAGTGCCCGGCGTTGGGCATCCACCAGGAAGACTAGGGGCCCGGAGAGCCCGGGAACGATCGCGAGAGGCGAGTACCAGGGGCGGCGGGCCGAGTCTGCGCTCAGTCCCGGGCGGGCACCCACGGAGGCGGCGGCGGCGGCGGCGGCGGGGCCGGGTGGGCATGCCGCGCCACTGGAGCTCCTTTAGGGCGCACGCTTCCCTGGCGCGGGCTGTGCGCGGCTGCTGCTGCTGCTTCCACTGCTCCTGCGGACTCCCATGGCGGCTCCGCCCGGCCGGGGCCGCCGCCGCCGCCGCTGCAGCCAGCCGCGGGCTGAATGAATGAGCCGGAGCGGCGGAGCCGGGCTGCCTGCCGCCGCGCTCACCGGACCGGGACGCTTCCGCATGGCCCGCGAGGAGCCGGCGCCCGCGGCGGCGGTGGTGGCCGGGCAGCCCGGGAGCGGCAGGGGCGTTGAGCGCCAGCGGGCGCTGCAGAGGCCAGGGGTCGCCCGCAGGGGGCGGCCGTCACTGAGCCGCGCTAAACTGCACGGGCTGCGGCACATGTGTGCCGGGCGCACGGCGGCTGGGGGCTCCTTCCAGCGGCGGGCGCTGTGGGTGCTGGCCTTCTGCACGTCCCTCGGCTTGCTGCTGTCTTGGTCCTCGAACCGCCTGCTCTACTGGCTCAGCTTCCCGTCGCACACGCGGGTGAACCGCGAGTGGAGTCGCCAGCTGCCCTTCCCCGCCGTTACCGTGTGCAACAATAATCCGCTGCGCTTCCCGCGCCTCTCCAAGGGAGACCTCTACTACGCCGGCCACTGGCTTGGGCTGCTGCTGCCGAACCGTACCGCGCGCCCGCTGGTCAGCGAGCTGCTGCGGGGCGACGAGCCGCGCCGCCAGTGGTTCCGCAAGCTGGCCGACTTCCGCCTCTTCCTGCCGCCGCGCCACTTCGAGGGGATCAGCGCCTCCTTCATGGACCGCCTGGGCCATCAGCTGGAGGACATGCTGCTCTCCTGCAAGTACCGCGGCGAGCTCTGCGGGCCGCACAACTTCTCCTCAGTGAGTTCCCTCCGCGCGAACCCGCTCCCTCTGCCGCCCCCCCCCCCCCACCACCACCACGCCCGGCTCCCAAGCCTAGAGGCCACCCTTTCCACCCCCTCGGGGTAGGATGCCTTGCGGGTCACCACTCCCTGAGACCAAGGCAGAGCTTACTGTTGGGTCCCAGGTTCTGGGAAGTTGGGCACAACTGATGGAGGAGTCTTTCCCCTGGGCGGGACAGACCTACCTCTCCTTCCATCCTCAACTCTGCTCCTTAGGGCCCCCGTGGTGAATCCTACTCCACCTCCTCTCAGACCTCACCGCAGGTCCAGAGGAGTCCAAGCACCTGCCCTGTGTTTGAAGGGACGGGAACAGAGGGAAGCTTGTTTCAAGTGAGGGAGCGTTGTCTTTGGGAAAACCAATAGGAAGCTTCAGAAACGGCATTCAGAGGAATCACGCAGAGGCCCTAAGCAGGCTTAGGGATTTGGAGTTCAGCACTTAGACTCTAGGGGACTTAAGGAGGAATGTTAACCAACACGGGAGCCGCCGTAGCTAGTTTCAAGGGGGAAACAGCCACCACTTCTGTTAGCTTTAAAAAGCACTTGAGTCTTCAGCATCCGGAGGAACTGAGCAGTGGTGGGCCCAGGTGGCCCCAGGTGGGGCTGGCGACCTGTCCTCCTTCTCCAGCAAGGAGATGTGAGTGTGGGTCTGTGGTTCTGGAGTCGTTCCCTGCAGAGGGGAAAGCAGCGTGGCAGAGATGTTGATGGGAACAGCTAGGCGGGGAGAAGCTGTGCTCAGGGTTTGTAAACCATTTGCTGTGCCGGTTCCCCCACGCTGTTGGTCTGGATAATGCAGCTGTCAGACAGAAGGTATCTGCCTTGTGCAGTCTGCCTGGGAGGACTTCTGGTGCCAAACCCCAGCGTGGCTCAAGCTTGTTCAGCCGTTTGTGTGTAAATGCCCCATAGGTGAGCTTAGGCTTTTTGACTAGTGTAGGGAAGGTTGGTGCGTGTGTTTATTCGTAATGCTTTGGTGGTGGTTTCACCGGCCTGTATTCATCACTCTGATAGCCTCTGTCTGACAAAGCTTTTTCCTGGATGACAAAGAGATGTCACAGTTCCAACAAGTGTTGGCATGGAGGCCAGTCAGGCCAGGCGTCTGAGTGGCTGACTGGGTATTCTTTGTCTAGGATGGTGACCCTAGCTTCAGTCTTTGCCCTCCTTACACTGATTTAGCCCATAGGTAGAGCAGCTCTGAATTATCCATTCCCAAAACATTCCCTTGTTTTCAGGGCTTTTCAGCTTGCCTGTAAATACTTTCTGATAGCTCTCCCTGGCAAACAGGAGATGCTGTTAACATATACCACTAAGTGTCTTCTTTGAGAACTCCAACACAGTTCTGAGTTCCACAAAGATGAAGGAATGAGAGCAGTGACTGTTGTTTATCACTAGCAGCCCCAAGAGTTGGATTCAAATTCAATGTTATATTCACAGGTCGGCAGCCTCTGACCCTAGCCTTGTGCAACACAGCCCACCAAATATAATTCTGAACATCTGACAATTGCTTTACAAAGTGTGTGGAATTGCTTTGTAACAGCCATTATTTTACTTTTGACATTCACCACAACCCTGTGTGAGGAATTAGTTTTATCCCCATTTTAAAGACGAGAAACACGAGGCTCCAAAAAGTTGTCCAAAGCCTAGAACTAGCAAATCCAAAGTCCTATGTTTTGTCCCACCAAGCGTATTATACAGAAGCCACATGTAACCCTTCTTCTCTGATCCTGGACTTCTCTTCTCTCAGAGGACCCCTGGATAGGACCCTTGCTTCTCTCTCCAAATCCTACCCTTCCTAGGAGCACAGCTGGGAGAGTGGGAAGTGCAGCCAACCCCAGGTAGCCCAGGTGGTCAGAGACTTAGCCCCGTGTTACTAGGGCCTAACCCACCTTCAGGAGCCACCTGACTTCAACCTGTTGTGCGGGCCAATGGCTAAGGAGTCGAGGAGAGTAGAATCTGTCAGGAATGTGGATTTGTTACATTTGGGGAAATCTGTAAGATAAGACTTAGTGCTCTGATTTCGCTCTGCTCACACCTACATGCCTATTTGGGACCCACCTGTGTGTGTCTTACCTCCCTGCACCCTGCCTTCCTGCATCTGAAGAGTTTGCAGGCACACACCCATCCAAGCAAAAGTATTACCTCCATTCTCCAAAGTTATGTGTTCCTGGGGACCTGAGTGGCTTCTTATCATGGCTTTACCCTGGAAGTTTCTAGCGCCTAACATTGCATACTCTAGATTTTTTTCCAAGGGTCTCAGAATTAAAGGGTACACCCCTCTATCTGTGGGAGCCAGAAGCTATTTCAGGGGAATGCCAAATAGAAAGCAGGCCCATTAAGAATATTTTCCTCTAACCACACTGCCATGTCTCCAACCTCTGTCGTCTTTGACACAGTAGCCCTACAGCGTAGTGATTAAGAGCATGACTTTTGAGCCAAACTGACTGGGCTGGAATCCTGAATCCACCACTCTCCCACTTATCGTGTGCCCTTGGGCAGGTACTTTCATCTCTGTTAGTTTTCTAATCCATCTGCTGGAGCTAAGCAAAGTATAGACATGAAATTAGTTGTCATAAATGTTAAAGGAGTATGTGTGTATGCATTGTGTGTGTGTGTGTGTGTGTGTGTGTGTGTGTGTGTAGAGGGGGAGGGCTCTTAAAACAATGTTAGCCATCATATAAATACTGCCATTAAACTGCATTATTTGGCTTCCAGCTCTGTGTCCCCTCCTTCTGCATCCCATCCTCTGCACTAGCCAGAGTAGTCTTTCTAAAGCGCCACTCAAAGCAAGTCATCCCCCTTTCTAAAACCTTTCAGTGGTTCCTTTTGCCCTTAGGATAAGGTCCAAGCTCCCCAGGGCTCCAGGTGGTTCCTGCCTTCTCTTTTGCCGGGCCCTCTCTCAGACTATATGCTCTAGCCCTACAGATGGACTGACAGCAATTGAACCCACTGCTCCCCAAGCCTCTGTGATTTGCTCTTGCTGTTTCCGCTGCTGGAAGTACCCTTCCCTGCTGCCTTGTCCACCTGGGAAACGCCTACTTGTCCTTCAAAACCCTTCTGCTTTGGGGCCTTACCTGATCAACTCGCCCTTCACCGTCACCAAGGAACTGACGGTTCCCTCGCTTTTGCCCCTCTAGTCTAGGATGCTGACCCTGGCTTCAGCCTTGCCCTCCTTGCTTTGCTTTAAGCCCATAGGTAGAGCAGCTCTGAATTATCCGTTCCCAAAACATTCCCTTGTTTTCTGGGCTTTTGGGCTTGACTTTCAATAATACCTGGTGGCTCCCCCTGCCCTGGTACCCTATTTAGGTGTCATTCTTCCCGCATGTATATGTCATCACACCTAGTGGTCTATGTCTGTCTCCTCCCACCAGACCAGGGCAGGAATCATAGCTGATTCTCCCTGGGGTCTCCAGTACCCAGCGCAGAGCCTGGCACATGGTAGGTGCTCAGGAAAGGTCTGGAGAATGGGCACCAAGGTTCCTTGTTGTCTTGATCACCCTCTCCAAGACTCTTGGCTTAATTTCTCTAGGGAAGACCCAAGAACTGCATTTCCAGTGAGAACCAGGCATTTTCTGGACATGTATTCCTTTTCGGGATGGGGAGGTGAGTGAGGACCAGGATGTCAAGCACTCCCCCAATACCTGTGCTTCCCAAACTCTGAAGGAATCAATGCAACAGGTGTGGAGCAGACTCCAGAGGAGACATTTGAGGGAATCTTCCAGCTGTCCCCAAAGCCTCCTTCAAGCTAGTTAATCCAATAGTCTGAACATAAACTCAACAGGAGAGGGGAAGTCAGGTGTTGCTGGGTGTCTGTTGGGTCCTACTCTCCAGGCCCATTCTTGATGTGTTTATCTGCAGCTCTTTTGTTTGTTTGTTGCAGCTGTGCAAGGGTTAATCCCTCAGTGGTTAGCTAAAGCAGCTCCACTTCTGAATGCCTGTGTTGTTTCCCTGGCATCAGGCACAGACCGCAGGCTTTGTACACCCTGGCCTTTCTGGGTTGTTCTGGGGTGGAGGAAAGCAGCCTCTTCCCAATAATTGGGTGGGATGCAGCCCTTGAGGCTGAGTCACCTGAGCACTGGGGCCTGGAAAGTGTCAGGCTGACCTGGGCTCAGGATTTTGGCTCTGCCTCTTGCTAGCTGTGTGCCTTGGGCGGGCACTCTGCTCTTGGAGCCTCTGGTAATCATTCGTGCCTCAGAGAGCGGGGATGAAGATAACATACGTGCAGTGACTAGTCCGTGCCTGGACGGCAGCAGGTGCTGCCTGTTTGGTAGCTATTGTTATAATGTGGATAAAGGACTCGGCATAGTGTCTTTGCATCTGGCAGTAGCAGTTACTAATTAGTATCACTGTAATGATTGCATCATATCATCACCACCTACCTGAGCGGGGATATGCTCATTTCCTTGTTCATTCATTCCACCAGACAGTATCTACAGAGTGTCTACTCCATGCCAAGCTCTGCGTGTCAAGCTCTGTGCTCGCTGCTGGGGCATAAAATTAAATAAGGCTTGGTGCGCGTCCTCCAGAAGCTTGCAGTGTTGTTGAGGAAAGGACTGTGTGGACAGATGCCAGGGGTGTGCAGAGGTGCTGTGTGGGCTCGGAAGAGTATCCAGATCAGCTTGGGGGCCTCTGAGGGCTTCTTGGAGAAGGCAGCATCTGAGCTGAGTCTTGAAGGATACGTAGGAGTTCCCAGGTGAAGAAAGAGGGAAAGGAAGGGGACTTCAGGGAAAGGGGACAGTGTGCACAAACAGAAGAGTATCAAGGCTCGAAATGATGAGATCGAACACGTGCTTTTGAGGCCCCTGGAGTAGTTCAAGGTGGCTGGAGGCGGGGGGTTGGGTGGGCTCAGACGAGGGTGGAGTTGAAGAACGATGATGTGATGGTACATTAGGCATGTGGGGGCCAAACTCAAGTTTTTGAACTTTGTGTCAGAAGCTCTGGCTTTTTCTACTACTGGTTTAGGCTGTGGAGGGAGACCCCATCTCTGTCCCAACCCCCCAGCTTCCACCCCCATTCCTGACTGTATCAGGGACCATTCTTTCCTGCACCTTTCCCCATTTCCCCACCCACGTTTGCAGGGTCAGCCTTGAGTCCAGATTCTGAATGAGTCATCTTTACTAAAAGCCAAGGGAACAGCAACTTGCTTTCCATCACACTTTGTCCCATCAAGCAGGCTGCCTGCTCTGAGCCAGCAACAGAAAACGAGAAATCACTTCAGCAACATATTGTTTAAAATCAGCAAATTCTGCTGAAATGCTGCTAGGCCAGGCAGTCTCGTCATTGTGAGAAGGATGGCTTTGGGGAGGCAAGAAGGATACTTTTGCCTTTAAAGAAGGCATGATAAATGAGCTAATACATGCAAAGTGCTTAGAACAATTTTTGGCAGCAAGTAAGCACTCTACAAACGTGAGCTATTTCCATTATTATTACTTGCAGTGAACATTGCATTGAAGGTCGAAGGCAAATAACATCGGGCAGCTGGGATGCACCTGACCGGCCAGGCATGTTTCATGCCATCCCAATTCTCATGATAAGGTTGTGCTATAATCCACATTTTACAAATGGGGAAACTGAGGCTTAGGGAAGGTGTGCTAGTTTCCTAGTGTTGCTGTAACAGAAATACCACAAGTGGGTGTCTTTAACAAACAGAAATGTATTTTCTCACAGTTTAGGAGACTAGAAGGCCTAATTCAGGGTGCCGGCTCTAGGGCAAGGCTTTCTCTGTTCACTCTGGGAGAAAACCCTTGTCTCAGCTTTTCTAGCGTTCTTCTTGGCATTCCTTGAAGATTTCTATGTGGTATCTATCTTTCCCCCTTTCGTGCTTGCTTCTCTGTGCCTCATCTGCTCTTCTATATCTCAGAGGTGATTGGTTTGACACACCCTACAATGATATGGCCTCATTAACATGACAAAGATAACTCTATTCCCAAATGGGATTACCCTCACAGGTATAAGGGTTAGAATTGACAGCACATATTTTGAGGGAATACAACTCCATCCCCAACAGAGGGTCCCCAATCTACCTAAATCACAGAGCCAGCAGGTAACAAAGCAGGGACTGAAACCCAGATCCACAGGACTGCAAAGTCATCTGCTCTTTCCACAGCTGGATGTGGACGGAGCAGTGCCAGTGACAGGCAGGGAGTTTTGTTGGGAAGTCCAGTCCAGCCTCAACTCTGCCCTGACCAGCTGTGTGACTTTGACCTCTGTAAAACGAGGGCATGAGCCAAATGACCAATGGGACTGAGCTGAAAAGTTCTATGTCCACGTGGGCAGTCAGGGGAAAAGTGGGCTTAAATACTGCAGATGGCCTGAGCTTTTCAGCCAATGATTTCTTTTCACTGTAGAGCTATAGCAGTAATTAAGGGGGAAATGCACAAGTTACTAAAGCGCTAGAGACACAAAGGTGATTAAATAAACATTTATACAAGAAGCGTTGAAAGAACTTCACCTGTTATTTGACTTCAGGGAAATTAGTTTAGGGAATCAAATGTAAACTCTGCTCACGTCTGCAAATAGCCAAATTGACCAGTGTCAGGCTGTTTCTGATAGTGGCTATTTTGGGGCCATTGTGGCCGGTCATGAAGGCATCAATCAGAATTCTGCCCAATTGACTCAATTCAGTCATCAAAATAGCTGGAGGAATAACTAGGCCATTTGCTCCATATGTCAGTCATTTTGCTTATCTTATATGACTTGCTTGGATCAGCTGTTCAGAGATTCAGTCAACCAACGTGCATTGAGCACCTTCTGTGTGCCGGGCTCTGGGGCCAGAAAGATGACTCAGGAATCCTAACTATTTTCCTATAAGTAGGCCTTCAGTGGTCACTGTGCTCCACCAGGGTGATTGGGCCTAAAAGGAGCCACCCATCATACAGGAAGTGGGTCTGGGGATGCAAAGGCCTAGGATTTATATTAAACATCTGTTATATAAACAGTCATATTCAACTTCATCAGAATCAAATAAGTACTATTGAACCCATTTTACAGATAAGGAAACCAAGGCTCAGGGAGGTTCAGTGTCACATGGCTAGGAGGCAGCAGGGTCAGGATTCATCCAAAGCTGATGTTCTTTTCTATTATACCTTTCTGCCAATGCTCAGAAATGCTAGTAAGAACAGATTCTTCCAGAGATGGTGGGCACTCACAGTCTTTCGAGACTTAACTCAAAGTTTCTTTCACTGCGAGTCAGCGTAGGCCCTGGAAGCCAGCCTGGGTTCCAAGGCTTGGAACTTGGAGGAGGAAGTACTAGAGTACTAAGAGTATTAAGTACTGTAGTACCAAGAGTACAAGATCAATCATGAACTTGTATGCACCTACTCCTCTAGCCAAACAGCTAGATTAAAGCAGACCTATGGAGAAAACCCACTCAGGAGTTGTGAAAAGTTTTAGTTATGCTATAATCTGAAATAAACTACCATTTTCATACTTTCAAGGACACTGGTTACTTGAAGTCCTGGCTAAGGAACTCTTGCCAAATTGAGATCCAGCTCAGGCCTATGCTAACAAATAGATGACTCACTTGCAATTGGAACATGAATTGTTGGTAAAACAAATAGAGGCTGCTAACATACTCAGGAAGTTTGTTCTCCTGAGCATGTCAAATATCTCCCCTGACACCATTGTTTACACTACTAATTTGCTTAGTAAATTGTTTCCTACAATTCTACTCACACTTACTGAGCATGACGCTCCGCCAGGCACTTTCACATTCATTGTTTCATTTCATCCTGACAGTGAACCAGAAGAAAGTATTATTTTCTCCCTATTAGAGGTAAGGAAACTGAGGCACAGAGTGGTTCAGTAACTTGTCCAAGGTCAGAGCACTGGTCCATGGTTGAAACAGAAGCCCTGATCTTAGGATTCCAAAGTCAATGCTCTTTCCACTACCTCACAGTTGTTCCCACAAAGAAATCCTAGTGCAGCGTGGCCAGGAAAACCTACATTTCTAATCAGTTCAGTCTTAATTACTGTACCTGGATAGGATATCATAATATGAGTTACTATCTCATTTTATCCGTGCAACAGTCAAGGGCATTTACTGTACTCTATTGCCTGTCAAACTCCATGGAGGTGAAACCCAGAGAGGAGAATGACTTACTCAAGGCTGCATGGCATGCAAATGGAAGAACAGCCAGAATTTGAGTTCAGGTTTCCTAAGAACTAGAATGTATGGGGGCAGTGGTGATTCAGTGGTAGAAATCTCGCCTTCCGTGCCATAGAGCCGGGTTCTTTTCCCGGCCAGTGCTCCTTATGTGCAGCTAACATCCATCTGTCAGTAGAGGCTTGTGTGTTGCTATATGCTGAACAGGTGTAAACAGAGTTTCCAGACTAAGACAGACCAGGAAAAATGACCTGGTGAAGTACTCCCAAAAATCAGCCAATGAAAATGTTATGGAATCACAACTGTCCAATCTGCAAGCAATCATGGGGGTGGTGCAGGACCAGGCAGTGTTTCATTCCATTGTGCATGGCGTCTCCATGGCTGTCGAGAACAGGTGTTGAGGCAGCCTTCCCTTATGTCTGCCTGGAGACTCGCCCTCCCTCCTGAGGCAGGGTCTGGAGGTGCACTCCAACTGGCCATAGATGAATGGGGAACTCTCTAGGCTCGTGCTTCTCAAACTTTATTCTGATGTGATAGGTCTGGGGTGGGCCTGGGATTTGCATTTCTAGCCAGCTCCCAGGTAATGCGGCTGCTGCTGGTCCGTGGACCACACTTTGAGGACAAGGCTGTGGGCTCCTTGAAGCCCAAGAATGCTGAGCAGGAGGAATCAGGGTGGCTCTCCCAGTTGTGTCTGATTCACTGGGTCTGTAAAAAGTGCACATGGAATGAGCGCTCTGAGAGTAAAGCAAGGAAGAGCATCTGGGCAAGGAATGCTGGGCTCCCCCATGAACCCAGGAGGATGTGCAGTAGCAGAGGCATAATTGTTCCTGGGACAGCCTTCTTGCCACACCAGAGCAGGGTATACAAAGAGGCCATGGGCCTAGACAAGGTGTCAATCCAAAAAAAAAAAAAAAAAAGAAATGCGAGAGGTTTGTGATAGACAGGAATAATCCCCACCACCAAACTATGTCCATATTCTAATCCTCGGAACTTATGAATATGTTGCTTCACACTTCACACAGCAAAAGGGATTTTGCAAATGTTATTAATTTAAGGATCTTGAGATGGGAAGAGTATCCTAGATTATCCAGGTTGGCCCAATGTAATCACAAGGGTCCTTATAAGAGGGAAGCAAGAGGGTCCAAGAGAGTGAAGGATATGTAATGATAGGAGCAGAGGTCAGAGACTAAGAGAGAGATTTGAAGATAGTACATTGCTAGCATTGAAGATGGAGGAAGGGGCCATGAGCCAAGGAATTCAGGTGGCCTCTAGAAGCTGGAACTGATGAGGAAACAGATTCTTTCCTAGAGCCTCTAAAAGAAACATAGTCCTGCTGATACCTTGATTTTAGCCCATAAGATCCATTTTGGACTCTGACCTCCAGAACCATAAAATAATAAATTTGTGTTGTTTTAAGCCACTAAATTTATGGTAATTCGTTACAACAGTAATGGAAAACAAATACAGGCCTCATTTGTTTGCCATGTACCGAATACTTTCTACTACACATCAGAATCCACATAGTGAACCCAGAAGAGTAGGTTTGGGTTGGGATCTGTCCAAAAACCATGAAAGAAAAAGAATCAGTAACAAACATACATTTAAGTTCAAAAGTAGTCAACACAGGAGTATTTTAGTACTATTTTAATAGGTAATTTTAGTAGGACCTCAGAAATTTAGAAATGAGGTGGCTGGGGAAGTAGAAAGAACATGGCCTCGGAAGCCAGACAGACTTGGGTTCAAATCCGACCTCTTCCAGGTCTTAATTGGGTAACCCTTGAATTCTTGTCACTTATTTGTAAAACAAGGACCATACCTTTCTTGTAGGGCTGGAAAAGATAATATATTAATATATTAATCCATTAAAAAATTATTTATTATTGAGAGCCAGCTATGTGATAGTTCTGGTGGATAGAATTTGAGTATAAATACACAGAGCTGTAGTGAGGGGTGGGAGTAGAGGGGGGCCCTCGCCCCCGGGTGCAAGTACAAGGGGATGCTAGTCGAAGCAAGGAATGACATTCCGAGGTGCCACAAATACAAAAGGTGCCTGACTGAGGCAGCCGGACAAGAGCGGGAAAGGCGTTTCTGCTGACACGTCACCAATGTCGATGTCTATTCATCTTGAAATGGGGGGGGGGGGGGCAGTTTAGAGATTGCCCCTGGGCAGTCTGTACTCTTGGTACACCCCTGTAAATACAGGAAATGTCCCAACTCCAGTGTACACAGAAGTACAACACAGATATACAGATACTAAATAAATACGACCTATCACGATCATCAACATCATCGTCATTAGGTAGGTGACACCCCTCACTTCTTCAAAGAAAGACTTCCAGGTCTCAGAATAATAACGTACAGATGATGGCCTTCTACGTGTTATCACAATTCTCACCAGGAAACACTGTGATTTTCATATCACACCTCTCTGGGTATACCTGAGGCTTTTCATGTTTCTTCCCCATTGAGTAGCCTGATGGAAAGGAAACATCAGAGTTGCTCAAGATCACATCCCAAGTCACTTGGAAGCTGGAAATAGACTCTGAGGATATTTGCACTTTATCCTCTGGCTGATACTTTTGTATCACACCAGCATCAGCTTCTTCCCCTGTAAACTTTCTCTTTTTCCAAAATGTGCATGCTAGCCATCCCCTTCTGATTCTGATGGCATATCTGATCTGAAAGTTGTTGAAACTCGGATCTCTGGAAGTGAAGGATTTAATCTTCTCTTGGACCCCCTCCCATCAAAAATTATTTTCCCACTTTGAAATGGCACGGGCATCCGCTGTGAACTCACATCCATAAATCTAAGCCTACCGCTCAGGAAAGCAGAACGAGGTCTGATTCTGCTTCTCGGCACAGTCTCACAGAGAAAATTATGGAAAGAATTTGATTTATAGAAGCACCTCAGAGGCTCTGGAGTGAGATGCGTGTTTATTCACTTTATTACCATTTATTTTACACTATCTCTTTATGCTCCCTGCACATGGATTTGAAAGACTATTTGGATAGATGCTTATGACCTGCCAGATTACACAGCCCTGCTGAGAGCATGGCTGTCTGTGGAGATGCTGCCAACAGCTCCAGTTTGAGGGATGCTCATATCAATGCTGGTGCTAAAGCCCAGCCTGTAAAAGGTCTTCTACCACTCATCTGTCAGTTTGTCCTATGGTGGTGTGTTGCATGTTCCTGTGTTACTGGAAGCTATGCCACCAGTATTTCAAATACCAGCAGGGTCACCCGTGATGAACAGGTTTTAGTAGAGCTTCCAGATTAAGACAAACTAGAAGAAAAGTCCTGGCAATCTACTTCTGAAAATTAGCCAATGAAACCCTTGTGGATCACAACAGAACGTTGTCTGACTTGCTTCCTTTGGCCATACCACCACGAGGGGTCATCCGGTAGAGGAGGACATCACGTTTGGTGAAGTAAAGGGAAAGTGAGGGTGAGAGAGACCCTGCATGGGATGGATTTTGGCACAATAGCTGCAACAGTGCCCTTGAACACGCTGGTGCTCATGAGGTTGATGTAGGACCAGGCAGCATTCCGTTCTGTGCTACATAAGGTCACCATGAGTTAGAGTCGACTTGACAGCAGCTATCTATCTAGCTATCTGTAACAGGCTTGGAGACTGTAGTCCAAAATTCTTGCCTGAACTTTCTGGCTCGGCGTTGGTCTGGTATTTGGCATGAGTCTCCAGCTGCAACCCCGGGATGTCTACAGGCAGGCTTGATTTAAGATTCAAATATCTCAGAACAGCTGGGGATATTTAACATCACTATAATTACATTACATTTTTGAGAGTACATGGAATGAGAGCCTTTTTTTGTTTTTGTTGACTATTCCATGAGCATCAAAGATTTTAACCAGCCAGGGAAACATGACTGCATTTTCCACATCCAAGTAGTTTTGTGTTTCCAGCTTGGGATGGATGTCTCAGGCTCTACTCTTCTTTTATCCTGTCTTTAGGAAGGCAAAAGCAGAGTGACCTTGGCTGTGGCTGAGGGGCTATGTTAGGTGGGCTGTGATGCTGGGGAAGGAAGGAAGTGGGGCAGGCGCTAAACACTGCTGTGTGCCAGGAGTGATGTTCAGCATTTCATTATAGCCATCCTCACTGCGGTACCACAAAAAAGCACCAAGGAAGCTGACGTTCAGAGAGGCAAACCTAAATTTGCCAAAGGTAACATTGCTAATAAGTAAAGGAGCTGGACAATGAATAAGGAAGACTGAAGAACTGATGGCTTTGAATTATAGTATTGGCAAAGAGTATTGAATATACCATGAACTGCCAGAAGAATGAACAAATCTGTCTTGGAAGAAATGCAGCCAGAATGTTCCTTAGAAGCGAGGATAGTGAGACTTTGTCTCACATACTCTGGACATGTTATCAGGAGGGACCAGTCCCTGGATAAGGACATCATGCTTGGTAAGGTAGAGGGTCAGCAAAAAAAGGAAGACCCTCAATGAGATGTATTGACACAGTGATTACAACAGCAGGCTCAAACATAGCAACGATTGTGAGGATGGTGCAGGACTGGGCAGTGTTTTATTCTGTTGTGCATAGGGTTGCTCTGAGTGGGAACTGACTCGATGGCATCTAAAAACAGTAACAAAGGAGCTAGGGTCATCTACGTTCCCTCCAAGGCAATCTTGGAAACTTGGGTGGAACGGGTTGATGCAGGAGGTGGAAAGAGAGAAAATGAGATGGAGATTGGCCATTGGAGGCCCAGACAGAAGATCTAAGCACCAGGCTCTGTGCTTCATGTATGTGATCTTCTTTAATCCTCATGATAACTCTATGGTGGCAAGTACTGTTATACCTATTTTACAGAAGAGGAAACTGAGGCTTACAAGGTTAATGGTGGAAGTGATGCTGAGCATGCCATGCTCTTGAATGACAGCATTTTGCGTATTTAATTTATATTGACCCCTGGCTGCTTCCCTTCCACTTCCGGCCCTACCCTGCCCCATGTTACAAGAAACTTAACCAGCCAGTGATGTAGAAAACTACCTATTACCTTGTCTTGCCTCCTACCTCCCACCACCTGGAGTTATGGGTTCACAGTACCGAGTCTCCAAGCCAAGTCACTTATAAGCTGCTTATGGCAAACAAGGGAGTTTTTCAATTTCCATGCCCTGGTGCAGGCTGTTCCCTTTCCTTGGCTGCCTTGATCTGCTTTCTCTGCTTCTTAAGCCCTGTCTATTCTATACAGCTATGTGCTTAGATATGTACTAAATATGCCTGGAAGGAGGCAGGAGGGTCTGATAATGAGGGGTCAGGGAGCCTGGGGCAAAGTGGGGGGACAGAGCTTTGCTTCTTATCTTGCACCTTTCCTGTGGTTTGATTTCTTTTTAACCATGTGTATGTATAACTTACAACAAACATATAAAACAAAAACAGAAACGCTGCTTTAAAACTTTTCAGCTCTTCTAAGGTTATCTCCGGCTGCTCTCCATGTAACCGAAAAAGACAAACCAGTTACCGTCGAGTTGATTCCAACTTAGGGCAACCCCACGTGTGTCAGAGTAGAACTGTGCTCCACAGGGTTTTCAATGACTGAGTTTTCAGAAGTAGATCCTCGGGCCTTTATTCCGAGGTGCCTCTGGGTGGCCTTGAACCTCCAACCTTTGAGTTAGCAACCGAGTGCATTAACCATTTGCACCATCTAGGGACTCCCCCCATGTACCACCCTATAAAACCACACCAGAGAGATGTCTTCCATCCTTTCAACCAATAAAACTCACTATTTATGCCACTGTCGTGACTCCTTTCTTGGCCTTTTATTGCGATCATATACATATACTCAGTTTCCCCCTCACCAGATCATTATCTTCTTGAGAGCAGGGACAATGCTGAACCCCATCTTGTGACTACCCCAGCACCTAACGCCACACTTTGTAGGTAAAAAGTGCTCTATCTGATTGACAAATTGTCAAAGCGTGAACAAGGATTGGTACCACCAAAAAGGTGGACTCACTCAATCCTGCATTGACTCAGTCAGAGCTCACTCGTGCCAGGCATCGTGCTAGCTATGCGACACGGAGCTCACGCCTTAGAGCTATGATTTCCAAGTCTCCCTGGAGATTGGAATCACTGAGAAGGCCTGCTAAAGAAATCCCTGGCCCCAACCCAGAACTACTGAATCAGAATGTATAGAGGAGAGGCCCAGCAATCTGTATTTTTAACAGGCACTCCCAGTGACTGAGGATTTTAGGAAACACCTCGGTGTGGTAAAGGTCCCTGGTTGGTGTAAGCAGTTTGCGCTCTGCTTCTAACCTAAAGGTTAGTGGTTCAAGCCCACCAGGCAGCCCAGCGGAAGAAAGTCCTGGTGATCTGCTTCGATAAAGATTACAGCCAAAAAGACCCTATGGAGCAGTTCTGCTCTGTAACACATGGGGTCGCCAGGAGTCAGAATCGACTCAGTAGCAACAGGTGTGGTTTTTCTGGTTTTTGTGTGTGTGCCTGGAGTAAAAAGAAAGATCATATAGAGGTAAACAAATGATCCAACAAGACTGTTTCCGATATTAATAAGTGCCAGGAAGGCGATAAAATAAGGGGATGTGATAGACAGTGGCTGGGAACTACTTGAAGGCAGGAAGTAGGGAGGGATTCTATGAGGATGTGACATCTCTGCTGAGATTTGAAAAATGAGAAGGAGAAGCCACACAGAGATGGGAGGAAAAGCACTCCAAACCAGGAGCAGCAAGCCAAAGGCCCTGACGGGGAAGGATCTGTCTCCTTCCTTCCAACACTGGAAAATTCAGCTCTATCACTCAGTTCTGCTCTCTGTACGGCAAGTACATCGGGCTGCTTCCAAAATGTGGCTGCCTCTCTCACCTACACAGTGTGAGAGAACAACAGGCTTCTAGCAATTCTGAGAACGCTGACCTCCCCAGTGCTAATGGGTTGTAGCCTGAGGTTCTTAGGCCAAACTCTCCTTTAAAAAATAACTCCAGGCAAGCAGAAAAACACCACAAAGCCCAGGCATCCAACTGCACATCCCCATCTAAGGGCGGTTTGGTGAGACTGGCGTGGCCAGACCTTTCCTGAAGAGCCGCACGCACATGTGGCTATTAGCACCACATTCCTCTGCTGTTTTATCTTCATGAGGGTGGGGTCTTACGCCTTTGACCTTCATACAGGTTTTCTTACTGAGCCTCAAAGGTCGGAATGGCCCCCTCCCCTGGCTTTGGAGTTCCTGAGTGGTGCAGTTAGTGTGCTTGGCTGCTAACTGAAAGGTTGGAGGTTCAAGTCCACCCAGAGGCACCTTGGAAGAAAGGCCTGCTGATCTGCTCCTGAAAAATCTGCCATTAAAAACCCGATGGAGCACAGTTCTACTCTGACACACATGGGATCTCCATGAGTCAGAACTGACTCTACGGCAACTGTTTTTTTCCCCTGGGTGGTGCAAATGGTTTGCCCTCGGCTGCTAACTGAAAAGTTGGTGGTTCGAACCCACCGAGCAGTGCCACGAAAGAAAGTCCTGGTGATCTGTTTCTATAAAGATTATAGACAAGAAAACCCTATAGAATTCAGCTCTGCTCTGTAGCACATGGGGTCACCATAAGTCAGAATCTACTCGACAGCAAAGGGTTTGTATTTTGCAGAGAGCTTGCAAATCTGTTATTGCCTTTCACCTTCACGATAACCATGTGGCATAAACAAAGCAAGCTATGTTCTTCCTATTTTACAGATGGACAACTAAGGCTCAGAGAGGGGAATCGACTTGCCCGTGGTCACTCAGCTAGTGCCAGACAGGTCAGTTCTGACTCCTACTCTGGTACTTACCATCACGGTGAATTGCCACTTGGAGAGAAAATCTATTCCCTTCCATGCAAGTCTCAATGTCAGTGTCACCTCCTCAGGGAAGTCTTCCCTGATTCCCACTGGAGGTCACTGGGAAACCTGGTCAGGGTGTTGACACCTTGGCTTGGAGGGCCCACAGTGGTGTCTGGATCACCTACAGGCAGAGTTTCTCAAAGATTAATAACTCTGTGCATGCGAGTCATCTGGGGATATTGCTAAAATACAGATTCTGATTCAGTAGATCTAGAGCAGGGCCTGAGAGTCCACATTTCTGACCAGCTCCGAGGTGGTGCTGATGTCCCTGGTGCATGGGCCACGTTTTAAGTCGCCAGGATCTACAAGGCAGGAGGAGAAGTCAGCCTGGAGTAAGAGAGTCAGAAAAGCCTCTGGCCGGGACAGATCTGGTACATATCAACCCTGACGCTTTATGCTGTGTCATCCGTCTTGGGCAGAGTACAAGGTGGGCCCACCTTGTCCTGAATCATGCCTGAGAAGCAAAGCCACTTCTTCCAGGCTAGCAGTCCAGGCTGCTGCCACTACTATTTAGGATGCAGACAGTGCATTGATTGGTAAGATAAGCCTCTATTAAGGATAACTCTTTCCCTTGCCTTTCTGCGATACTAAAATTACTAGTGTTTAGAGAGACCGTGTGAGTGGGAAAATGGTAACGGAGTCACATGCTTCCAAAATGAGTCCCCTGCAAGAAGGAGCCAATGCTAGATATTTCTGCTCTTTTTCTGAAGTTGTGGAGATCAGCGGACATGTCCGTTTGAGGTGTGAAGCCAAGAGGGAGCGCCTCTGATTTGATCGCAGTAATCAGTCCTTGTTTCCGAGCAGCGCATTGCTACTGAGGGAGGGAAAGCCTTCAATCTCAGGAGCCGTTCCGATAACAGGACATTTCTAGGTAGTGCAGCCAGCAGCCTGTGCTTTTATTGCTATCAGGCCATTAGTTAGAACTGCTAAGGCTGCCTCTAAACCAGGCCTTGGACTATTCACTCATTCCACTCACTCACTCTCGTTTGTTTTTTCAGTCATTCTTTCCTTTGCTCATTCTTTTACTCACTCTCTGATTTGTATATTCGTTTACAGGTTCAGACATTTATTGAGTGCCTTTTATAGACCAGGCACTGTGCTGGGTTCTAACAATATCTGTGTAGGCGAATCCATTCCAAGTCATCAGATTCGATCTCCTCCCCTCTGTAGTATCCTATAACCAGGTAACAGGCTGGTTGGCCTTTCCAGGTTAGTGCTAGAAAACTGGACCAGCCATCTTTTATCTGCAGTCTGAGAAACTGTCCTGCTTAAAAGCATCATGTGTTCCCATGGCCTACAAGATGAGGCCAAGCATCCAGGGAAGCTCTAAGCTCTCACGCCCATGCATCACGCATTCTGCCGTGCTGAACTGCCTGGAACTCCGTGAATCCTCTGTACTCTCTCAAGCCTTCTTGCCTTTGCATATGCTGTCCTCTTGACCTGAAATGGGCTGCAACTCCCTTGTCCTCCTGAAAACTCTTCCTCGTCCTTCAAGGCTCCACGCTAGGAAGAATTAGGTCCTTCCTTCCTTGTGATGCATAGGGCCACGGATAGCACTCTGAGACTCTATGGTGTCATGGTTAAGAGTGGGGGTTCTGGGTTCAAGTTTTGACTTTCCCGTTTGCTAGTTACATGATGATGGGAAGATTTTACTGGAACCTGTGCAAGCATTTTCCCATCCATTCTCTACCTGGAGTTGCACAACAAGTCTTGGGGAGGGTAGCAGAAGAGTTGTAAATTCCAGGCAAGTGAAGGTCACAAAGGTAGTAAGAGTCCAAGCCTCAATTGCAACTCAGACCTTCTCACTCTTTTTCCAGGGCTGATGCTAGTCTACAACAAACACAAAGATGTTAGCCACTGAGGCTCATTAATTAATACCTGGAGGGCATTTTTATTGCTTTCTGCTGAAGGCTAGGAGAAGCCGCTCTGACCAAAGGAACTGCAGAGGAGAACTGAGGTTATTGTGCGGTGATTCAGATTTTGAAAAGCAAGTTTTGCTTGAGATATTTAAATAACTCTGAGTTACTGCCCCCCATCCAGGAGAGGACAACCAGGCGGTGGTATATGACTTCTGGGTGGGAGGGCACTCATGTGGGAGGCGGAAACCAGTCTTCCAGAGAGAAATTACCATTTTGTATTTATGACTTTGGCTCGCAGGAGTGCTGCAGGGACAGGCTTGCTAATACATCAGATAATTGCCTCGGTTCTCCACTTTATTTTGCAGTGTGTAGGCCAGCCCGGGTGCAGATCTGTAGGGCAGGAGTCAGCCCAGGCCTCCCAGGTGCCCGGGGCCCTCTCTGGGGACACATGAGGTGCTGGGCGGGGCCAGTGGGATCGTGGGGAAGGTCCATCTCTCAGACACCAGGGGGCACCAGGACGGTCTGGTCCTTTGACCACAACTGCAGAGTGAAGGGAGTGGGGGGAAGTCCAAAGCCAGGAACCAGGAGACCATAGTCCACACTCTGCTGTAACTGCTGGATGACCCTGGATCCTTAGCTGCCCCTTTCTGAGCCCCTGGCTCCCTGTCTGGGAAATAAAGGAGGTTGTAAATCAGTGGTTCTCAACTCTGACTGCACATTAGACTCTTCTGGAGGAACTTTAAAAAATATTGCTAAAGTCCCAATCTCAATCCCCAGAGATTTTGATTTCACTGACTTAGAATAGTATTCCCCCTCCAACCCCGCTGCCAAAAACAAAACAAAAAATCCCCAGACTCATTGCCCTTGAGTCAATTCTGACTCATGGCAACCCCGTGTGTTACAGAGTAGAACTGTGCTCCGTAGGGTTTTCTTGGCTATAATCTTTATAGACGCAGATTGCCAGGCCTTTCTTCCATGGTGCCACTGGGTGTGTTCAAACTGCCAACGTTTCAATTAGTAGTTGAGTGCAAACCGTTTGCCCCACTCAGGGACCAGACAAAACCAAAAACACCAAACCCATTGCCATCGAGTCGATTCTGACTCATAGTGACACTATAGGACAGAGTAGAACTGCCCCATAGAGTTTCCAGGGAGTGCCTGGTGGATTCGAACGGCCAACCTTTTGGTTAGCAGCCATAGCTCTTAATCACTACACTGCCAGCGTTTCCAACCATTAGTATTTAAAAAAGAAAAAGAAAAAAACTCCTCTAGGTGATTCTAACATGCAAGTGGAGTCGAGCATCCCTGGACTAATGGTCTTTGCAGTCTTTCTTAGGATGGATGTTCTAGGATTCCGTGTTGTTGAAAAAGGCAACAAGCCAGTGATCTTGACACCCAGGGTCACTTGTTTCTGTGTTTAGATTTTTGCTGTCAATAGTTTGTACCTGCCCATGCCTTACCCTCTTTCTAGTGAAGTTCGCTCTTAATCAGTGAACATTGGAGAACTATGCCAGGAGACAGGGGGGTGCCACTTCTAGTCTTTTATTAGCTCCATAGCCCTGGATAAGTCACTTGAGACCCCGGGCCTCAGTTTCTGCATCCCTAGAAAGTGAGAATCAGCGAGACTCTGCCTGCCCACAAGCAGAGTGTTGGACCAGTGTTTGCTTTATGCTGCCATCTGGTTTCCAGAGTCCTTTCCCTTCCAGTGCTGAGAGGTAAGCCTGAGAGTGGAGAATACTGTTCCAGCTTCATAGATGAGGAAATAGGCTCAACTTGGCCAAGTAACTTACCCGAGGCCATCCAGAGAGTAAGAAACGGAACCAGACAGACACCAGTTCAAATCCCAGCAATGCTATTTCCAAACTAATTTTGGCTAATTTATTAAGGTCCCTGGGTGCCTCAGTGTGTGCTCGACTAAACCGTGGTGGCACAGTGGTTAAGAGCTATGGCTGTTAACCAAAAGGTTGGCAGTTCGAATCCACCAGGTGCTCCTTGGAAACCATATGGGGCAATTCTACTCTGTCCTATAGGGTCCCTATGAGATGGAATCAACTCCACAACAACGGGTTTGGTTGTGAGTTTTTTTTTTTTTTTTTTGCTGCTCTAAAGCTTGGGTGGTTCGAACCCACCCAGCAGTGCCACAGAAGAAAGGCCTGGCAATCTGATTCCGTAATGATTACAGTCAAGAAAACCTTATGGAGTAGTTCTGCTCTGTCACACACGGTGTTGCCATGAGTTAAAATGGACTTGACAGCAAAGGGTTTGGTTTTATTAATTTTTCTGCACCTTGGTTTCCTTATCTGTAAAATGGATGGAAATACCACCCATTTCCACAGAGCGGTTGCAAGGAAGAAAGAAGATAACTAGGCAAAATTCCTTGTGGAAACTGGCACAGAGCAGATGCTCAATTAATATTCCCTTCCTTTCCTTCTCCTTCCTTTCCTTCCATTTTCCCTCTATTCCTTCCTTTCCCCCTGTTATCTTTTAAACTCTTTGAGGACTGGGACCTTTGAAGGTGATTTACTGTGTGTTACCTTGGGCAGGTTGTTTAATTTCTCTGTGCCTCAGTTTCCCCATCTATAAAACGGGATAATAGTGGTATGTGCAGTTGTGAGGACTTAGTGTGTTGAGAAATGTAAAGCACTAAGAATGACTTCTGGCACAGAATGTTGGCTGTTATTGTTCTACTTCTTTAAGGCCTTATGGGGTAGTTCTACTCTGTCCTATAGTGTCGCAATGAGTCGTAATCCACTTAACGGCAATGGGTTTGGTTGTTTTTTTGTTTGTTTGTTTTTCTCCTCACTGGGCCCTGGCACCTCCTGTTAAAACTCTTCAGTTCCGACTCATGGTGACCCCACGTGTCACAGAGTAGAACTGCTCCACAGAGTTTTCTTGGCTGAATCTTTGTGGAAGCAGATCACCAGGCCTTCTGCGGTGCTGCTGGGTGGGTTCAAACCTCCAACTCTGGGTTAGTAGTTGAGTGCAATCCATTTGCGCCACCCAGGGACCTTTGACACCTCCATGAGGTTGTTGAATGAATGAGAGAGTGATTCCCCCAGGCAGAGGGACAGTAAACAAACACCCTCATAACTCAGTCCTGTGTTCTTGGCCGTGACAACTCTGCTGAGCACACACAGCCCTAAGGGTTCCTGGGCAGAGAGCAGCAACTCTGTATCAGGGGACTGCTTACTATCTTGAGATGGAAAGAAAGGAAAAAGCTATAAATATGGAGGATTCATCTGTGATAAGTCATGGTTAGAAACCCCAGCTATATAACTTTTTAGTTCTCTACTCCAGCTTGTAAACTCATGCAGTAAAAAGTCACTAGTAATTTATTTTTTTCTACTCTTTTAATTTTGTAATTTTCTTTTCTTTAACCAGCCAAAAAGTCCTCCCTAAACTCACCTTAAGCTTTTATTTATTTCCTTAGCAGTCATAAAATGTGACCACAGATTACAATTTAAGAGCAACCCTCTCTCCTCTGTTGCCAGAATGAAAATACACAGACTTAGGGGCAGTTTCCTAGCTGAGTGTTATTATAACAGGAGTGAGTCCTCACCTCTGCTTGACTCACTTGCTTCCTGTGGCAGAGGAGGCTGATATGGATGAGGCAGTGCAGCTCCATGGGAAGGATACCATGGATGAGGTCCAGGTTCTGGGTCTGAGGTACTTCTCTTCCAGCTTGGAGCTGAGTGATCTCAGGCAAGGGAATTCCCTCTTGGGGACTTAGTTTTTTCATTTGTAAAATGTGGACAAGAATCCATGACTGTTCTCTCCCAATGGGATGTTTTGAGACTCCAAAGAGATAATGGATATAAGATTGATTTGTTCAATGTAAGGTACTATAAACATGTTGGGGATTATTGTGGATGATGACGATGGTGGTGATGATGAAGTTGATGATGATACAACCATGTGCAGGGTAGGGCCTCTGGGTTTCTAGGATAAGAGGATTTTGCTCAGAGCCTTACACTTCCCTCTGTGTACAAAATGGATGCTCAGTGAAGAATTACTCACCTAAAACCAGCTTCCGATCTCAGAACTCAATTTACTTCTTAGAGGTTCTAGTTATTCATTTAGCAAGTATTAATTGATGGCCTACTATGTGCCAGACCCTGTCAGCACTGGACCACAGAGAATAAAACAAACATAATCCTTGCCCTCATAAGGCTTACAGTCTGGAAGATGGTAGGGTTGGGTGGTGGAGATGTGGTAAACATATACACAAATAATGTAATTTCAAATGATGATAAGGACTCTGAAGACAATACAATTGGGAGCTAGTATATAGAGTGAGGGCGAAGGGGCATTGGCAAGATGCTTTTAGTTAGGGTAGAGCAGCACCAAAGGGTAGTTAGGAAGATCTGTTGGAAGAAGTGACTTTTGAGCTGAGACCTAAATGATGGAAGGATGCAACCACAGGAAGATCTAGGGGCAGAATATAGCAGGCAGAAGATACATAATGCAAAGACTCTGAGATGGGAATGAGCTTGGCTTGTTCATGAGGTAGAATGTGAAGATCTGTGTGTCTAGAGCAGAGTAGAATGAGCTGACATTGGAGAGGTAGGCATGGGTCAAATCACGAGAGCCTTGTAGGCTAGGGTGAATTTGGATATTACTCTAAGAGCATTGAGAAGCCATTGGAAGTGAGAAGGCTTTGGGTATAGGAGAAGATGGTTCTGGCTTCAGAGTGCAGATTGGATAAGAGTAGACGCAAGATGCAGATGCAATACTTGAGATGGGAGATGGTGGTGGACTGGACTAGGGTTTTGATAGCAGAGGTGGTGAGAGTGGTCCAATCTGGGATATGATGAAGGCAGATCCAGTGAAACCTGATGTTGGATTGAGTGTGGAATGTGATAAAAGGAGGACTCAAGAATAAGGTCCTGGGCCTGAGCCACTGGGCTGCTGCTGGTAAATGAATTGAGACAAGAAAGCCTGAGAGGAGAGTAGATCTGGAAGATGAGAGAGGTACGAAGTTAGAACTTTAGAGTTCCATTCGGGACATGTTGAGTTTGAAGTAACTATTGTGCATTCTAGTGGGCAGTTAGACATATGACCTGGCTTGAGGAGAGGTCAGGATAGGAGATGGAGATTTGGGCGTCATCAAGGGGATAGTGGGATTTTGAGTCCTGGGATTGGATAAGATCACGTAAGGAGAGCATGTAGATAGAGAGGAGCCATGGGCTGAGCACTCAGCCTGGGGCATGCCAACATTCAGGGAGAAGCCAGCAAAGTGGGGTGAGAAGTAACAGAAGGGAGGGAGGAGGGATACCAAGAGAGCACTGAAATAGAAACCTGGGGGACAGGGTATAAGGGGGGTGTGATCAGCTCTGTGCAACATTGAGCTGCCAACAAAGGGCAGACCTCAACTGTGTTTGGGGAGGCTAAACAAGGAAACTTGGTGGTTCAGCGGTTAAGCACTTGGTTGCTAACCAAAAGATTGGTGGTTCGAACTCACTCAGAGGCTTCTCAGGAGAAAGACCTGACCATCTGTTCCCATAAATATCAGTTCCAACTCATAGCGACCCTGTGTGTAACAGAACAAAACACTGCCCTGTCCTGTGCCATCTTCACAGTCTTTGCTATGCTTGAGCCCATTGTTACAGCCAGTGTGTTCATCCATCCCATGGAGGGTCTTCCTCTCTTTCACTGACCCTCTACTTTACCAAGCACGATGTCATTCTCCAGAGACTGGTCCCTCCTGATAACATGGTCCAAAGCACATAAGATGAAGTCTTGCCATCCTCGCTTCTAAAGAGCCCTCTGACTGTACTTCTTTCTACTTCTTCCAAGACAGATTTTTTCGTTCTTCTGACGGTCCACGGTATATTCAGTCTTCTTTGCCAACGCCATAATTAAAAGTCATCAATTCTTCTTGGGTCTTCCTTATTCATTGGCCAGCTTTCACATGCATCTGAGACAATTGAAAAATACTATGGCCTGGGAAAGGCACACCTTAGTCCTCAAAGTGACATCTTTGCCTTTTCAGACTTTAAAGAGGTCTTTGGCAGCAGTTTTGTCCAATGCAGTATGTCCTTTGATTTCTTGACTCCTGCTTCCGTGGGGTTGATTGTGGATCCAAGTAAAATGAGATCCTTGACAACTTCTATCTTTTCTCTGCTTACTATAATGTTGCTTATTGATCCAGTTGTGAGGATTTTTAATTGCTTTATGTTGAGGTGTAATCCATGCTGAAGGCTGTAGTCTTTGCTCTCCATCAGTAAGTGCTTCAAGTCCTCTTCACTTTCAGCAAGCAAGGTTGGGTGTCATCTGCATATAACACGTTGCTAATGAGTCTTCCTCCAATCCTGATGCCATGTTCTTCTTCATCTAGTCCAGCTTCTCAGATTATTTGCTCAGCATACAGATTGAATAAGTATGGTGAACGGACACAACCTTGACACACACCTTTTCTTATTTGGAAGCACACAGTATCCCCTCGTTTGGTTTGAACAACTGCCTCTTCATCTATATACAGGTTCTGCATGAGCAAATTAAGTGTTCTGGAATTCCCATTCTTCATAATATTATCAATAATTTGTTATGATCCACACAGTCGGATATCATTGCATAGTCAATAAAACACAGGTAAACATCTTCCTGGTATTGTCTGCTTTCAGCCAGGATCCATCGGACATTAGCAATGATATCCCTTGTTTCACATCCTCTTCTGAATCCAGCTTGAATTTCTGGCAGTTCCCTGTAGATGTACTGCTGCAACCATGTTTGAATGATCTGCAGCAAAATTTTACTTGCATGTGATATTAATGATATTGTTCAATGATTTCCATATTCCGTTGGATCACCTTTCTTTTGAATGGGCACAAAATGGATCGCTTCCAGTCGGTTGACCAGGTAGCTGTCTTCCAAATTTCTTGGCATAGACGACTGAGCACTTCTAGCGCTGCATCTGTTTGCTGAAACATCTCAACTGATATTCCGTCAGTTCCTAGAGCCTTGTTTTTTGCCAATGCCTTCAGTGCATATGAGTAATTGATGGTCTGTTCTGCAGTCGGCCTCTGGCCTTGTTCTACTAATGATATTGAGCTTCTCCTTCATCTCTTTCCACAGCTGTAGTTGATTTGATTGCTGTGTATTCCATCTGGTGAGGTCAACATATATAGTTGCCATTTATGTTGTTGAAAAAAAGATATTTCCAATGAATAGGTCACTGGTCTTGCAAAATTCTGTCATGCGATCTCTGGTATCGTCTCTATCACCAAGGCCATATTTTCTAAGCACTGGTCCTTCTTCTTTGTTTCCATCTTTAACATTCCAGTCACGAATGATTATCAGTGCATCTCAATTTCATGTTTGATCAATTTTGGGCTGCAGAAGTTGGTAAAAATCTTCAATTTCTTCTTTGGCAGTATTGGTTGGTGTGTAAATTTGATTAATAGTCATTTTATCGGATCTTCCTGTAGGCATATGGTATTATCCTATCACTGACAGCATTGTACTTGAGGATTGATCTTGAAATGTTCTTTTTGACAAAGACTGCGATGCCATTCCTCTTGAATTTGTCATTCCCGGCATAGTAGACCATATGATAGTCTGATTCAAAATGGCCAATAGCAGTCTATTTCAGCTCACTAATGCCTAGGATATTGATCTTTATGTGTTCTATTTCATTTTTGTCGACTTCTAGTTTTCTTAGATTCACACTTTGTACATTCCATTTATTAATGGATGTTTGCTACTCTCTCTTCTCATTTTGAGTCATGCCGCATCAGCAAATGAGGGTCCTGAAAGCTTTACTACATTCACGTCATTAAGGTTGACTCTACTTTCAGGAGGCAGCTCTTCCCCAGTCATATTTTGAGTGCCTTCCAATTTGAGGGACTCATCTTTTGGCGCTACATCAGACTGCTATCATAAGGTTTTCACTGGCCACTGTTATCAGAAGTAGATCGCCAGGTCCTTCTTCCTAGTCTGTCTTAGTTTAGAAGCTCTGCCGAAACCTGCCCACCATGGGTGACCCTGTTGGTATTTGAAGTACTGGTGACATAGCTTCCAGTATCACAGCAACACACAAGCTACCACAGTACAACAAACTGACAGATGAGTGGTAATATTACTACAGCCTAGAAAACCCTATGGGACAGTTCTGCTCTTTCACATGGGGTCACTATGAGTTGGAATCAACTCAATGGCACCTAACAATAACAACATACATTGTAGAGGTTGTAAGCGAAGGCTTGGGAACCAGATGCACTTGAACCCAAATATTAGTTTTCTGACCTTGGGCAAGCCCTAACCTCCTTGATCCTGTTTCTTCCTCTGCACGGCATTATTGAGCAGGTTCAAGGAGATAATGCGTGTGAAGTGCTTATATAGTAAATGCTTAAAAAACAGTAGTTTTTTAAATTTTATTTTATTTTTTATTTTTCATTCTTCCTGGAACTGTCCGGGTGGGTAGTCACTGTGGGTTAGGAATGCTGTCGCGAGGCCCAGTTATGAAGGGAAAGTTGGATTTGGGCAAGCCAGGCTTTATTCAGGTTCCAGGGCTGAAAATGCCTGTAAGAGTCAAGCAGGTAACATAAGCATAAGGGGAGGCCGGTGGAAGCAGATGGGGGTGGTCAGGCCACTGGCCAGCTGGAGCAGGCCCACCCTGTGTGGAGGCATCCTAGTTTAACATGTTTAAAGCACCATGCAGGCCAAACAAAACCCATTTGCCGTCTTGGTACTGCCCACATGGGCTGCAGACCAGAGAAGAATTTTAAACAGGACAGATAAGGTTGACGGGATCAGATTTGCACTGTAGAAAGGCCACCCTGGAAGCAGTGCAGAGAGAAGCTGGGAGGGGATGCGGGTCTAGTCTGAGGCAGAGAGAGAAGCCAGGAAACTCTCTGCTCAGGTAAGAGGGGACCAGGATGAGGAAATGGGCTCATTATAACATAATTAGCTCGATAATCAGTATGCAGGCTTTCCATTTCAAAATGTAAAAATGATTATATGATTAAAGCCCCCCTCCCCACCCTTAATGGAAAAAACTTGCCAACCTGGGTGAGGGTGGGTGGTTGGAGAAAAAAGTAAGATATTGATTTTTAACGAATTGATTTTGCAATAAATTAGTTTATTGATTTTAAAAAAATCACTCACTGTGGGCAGTAAAGGTTGTAAATGAGATTAGTGTCTTATTAGTGTGAAAGCTGAGTGAGAGGGCCCAGGAGGCTTCCCTCAGTAGGCAGGAGAGAAGGCTCTGCATGGCTGGAGAGGAGGGCATCTGGCCTGGACCGGAGAGCCTGCTGGGACCAGGCAGCTGGCTGGAGCGAGGGGGCTCAGATCTGAAACTCTCCCTTCTGCTGTCTTTAAAGCATTGACAAGTGATTGGACTGTGGACAATGCTGCTGTCTAAGCTGGAGCTGACCCGGACGCCTCTCCTGCTCCAGAGAAAGTGTTTCTACTACATTCCCAATTTATTAAAATACATAGAAGATTGTGGAATTGGCATATGTTTTGTTGTGTATATTTTCACCACAATAAAAAATACATAGAAGAGCTTGAAAGAAAGAAAGGAAAATCCTCAGGTTCCAGAAACAAAGAAGGACCTTAAAACCAGGATGATAATCACCCACTGCTTCCTGAGGTGGGGGCAGTCCCTGAGCAGCACAAAAGTTCTGTGCTGGTTTACTAATCAGAAGGTAGGTGGTTCAAACCCAGCCAGTGGTGCCACAGAAGAAAGGCCTGGTGATCTGCTTCCATAAAGATTACAGCCAAGAAAACCCTATGGAGCAGTTCTACTATGTAACACATGGGGTCACCATGAGTTGAAATTAATAGCAATAAGTTTGGTTTTTTGGTTTTGCCTTTCTAGGGGCCTATGGGACCAGGTCATAGACTCTAGGCCTAGAGATTGGTCTGTGTTTGGGTTGGGGTACCCGTTGCAGTACCCATGGCTGTGGAGTCGATTCCAGGTAGTTATTACCCAAGAGAGACCTGAAACAGGGCCCCGGCATAAAGCCAGAACTCTCCAAGAGCTGTCCTTTCTAAAGTCCATCCAGAAACACAAGGAAACGTGTGATCTGCTTGGGGCTCCAGGTGGGGGAAAATCTACAAGAACTAGGGTTCCTAAGCCTTTGCTATGTGTGGATGTGGAGTCTGAATTTGTACTACCCACATGGTACAAGAATCTCAAGTCAAAAGATGCAAAGAAAACTGATATGGGTCTGGTGAAAGATGAAGCCCCGAGAGAAGCAAGCAGCCCTATAACTCTTCGGGGGCACTACTTACAGTGCAGGGCACATGGGCTCCTGTATAAAATAATAATAATGCATGAAGGGTCATGTCCACCCCTCCTTCCGTAGAGGTGGACACTAAGCTCTAAGGAGGTGTGTTGACTTGCCCAAGGCCATACAGTGTGTTAGTGTTAGGCAGTGCAGGTAGTGAAAAGAGCAAGGGTGATGGAGGTGGTAGGACCTAAGTTTGTCATTTAATAGCTGTGACCCTGGCTCAAATCACTTACTCTTTCTGAGCTTCAGTTTCCCTACCCACAAAATGAAAGTATTAAAACCTATTTCATAGAGTGGTTAGAAAATAAAATGAGATCACTTTGGTAAAAGTGCTTGGAATGGTGATATTGTTAGCTGCCATCAAGTCAGCTCCAACTCCTGATGACCCTATATACGACAGTACTAGGTGCTGCCTGGTCCCACACCATTCCATGATCCCTGGCATGCTTGAGTCCATTGTTATGGCCACTGTGTCAATCCATCTCACTGAGGTCCTCCCTCACCTTCACAGGCCCTTCCCTTCATTAAACATGACATCCGCCTCCAATGATTGGTCTTTCTTGATGACATGTCCAAAGTAACAATATTCTGTTGTGATCCATAGGATTTTCATTAGCTAATTTTTAGAAGTAGTTCTCAAGCCTTTCTTCCTGGTCTGTTGTAGTCTGGAAGCTCTGCTGAAACCTGTCTACCACAGGTGACCCTGCAGGTATTCGAAATACTGATGGCATAGCTTCCAACATCATGACAACATGCAAGCCACCACAAAATGACAAACTGACAGACAGGTGGTGGGGAATGGTAATAGGTATTGTATATTGCCTTTAAACATCACTTTTAAAAAATCTCCTCCTCCAGAGAGCCCTCCTAGTAAACCCCAGCTGGCTCTGATTGCTTCTTTATCTAGTGTACCATCTGTGTCCTATTACTTCGCATTAAATTGCTTGTTGCTATAGAATTGGCTTTTAATTCCTTTCCCTAGGTTTTGAGATTCCATTTAATTTTGTGATTTTTGTCTGTCCTCATTTATTTCCCACTAGTTCTCAACGTTCCAACAATAGGCTGGGGGATGGATGGATGGATGGATGGGTGCATTATCGATGAATGGATGGGTGAGTGGGTAGGTGGTTGGGTGAATGAATAGACAGAAGGATGGATGGGTGGATGGGTGGGTGGGTGGATGGGTGGATGGGTGGGTGGATGGGTGGGTGGATGGATGGATGAGTTTGTTGCTTATAAGCAATAGAAACTGACTGTGGATAAATTAAGCAAAGGGGATTATACTGGAAGGATATCATAGAGCTCATAGAATCAATTAAAAGACTGGAAAACTAGGCTAAAGATAGGCAGGAACTGGCAAGGTTATAAGGGGGCAGTAATCACCCCTCAGTCAGGTCACAGCCCTGCCCTGGAATGAATGAACTCCAGGCATTTTTCCTGTTAGGTTTGACTGTATTCAAGAGTCAAAGTTCTGGGAAAGAGTCTGGTTGGCTTAGGGTCACATGCCCCTTGACTCATAAGCCCTCTAAGCATGCACAGTGAAGCAGAGGTAATTCTCAAAAGGAAATTAAGGTACTGTGGCCAAGAGATCAGAGAATGGATGCTAGGTGCTCAGAACCCAACCACTATCCCAACAGAGAGAATGGATGAACTCTCACTTTCCTGGAGGCAGTCCCAGTGACTTGTGCCTTCACTTGCCCCTCTGCTTGTTCCTCACTCATTCTTCCTTCTGTCCTCACCAGGCCTGCCCTCTCCTTCCCCTCCACTTCTGGGTACTCTGCTCCTCCCCAAGCCTCAGTCACTTCCTACCTCCTTCAAGAAGCCTTTGCAAACCTACACGGATTCCTCCTTTCCCTGAACTTCGATTGCCTTTGCCATCTGTACAGCACTGGAATTACCCTTCATTAAATCCTGTTTGCTGCTTCACCGTCGGGGTCCAGGCCCTTTCTAAGTTTTCTGAGAGCAGAGCCCTTGTGTCAGACTTGGTTTGTGTACCCTACTGTCCTAGCACACTGCTGGGTTCACAGTCAGGGCTCACTGAATGCACACCAGTGAATTACCAATGAGGTGAGCATGCCATAGAGTCATCACTAGGTCCTAGAATGATCCAGGCCAACTGTCATTTGAGAGTTGAGTCAGCTGGGATCTAGAGAGGGGACCTGCCTTATCTATATTGAATAGCTAGTTAGAGACAAATCTAGGCCTGGAACCAAGCTCTTACTATTCCCAACCCAACACTGCTTGCTGTCTCAGGGTGTGTGTGTGTGTGTGTTATTCCCAACCCAACACTGCTTGCTGTCTCAGGGTGTGTGTGTGTGTGTGTGTGTGTGTGTGTGTGCGTGCATTCATTTGTTCCACCTCTCTCTCTAACTAGGTTCTAGCCTGGTACTGAGTTTGGCATAGTAAATCCTCCATCAGTGATTGTTTAATTAATTAAACAAAGTACTGCCAAGGCTGAACCAATATGCTCCTTTTGTTGTTCCTGCCCCTTCTTTGCCATCTTAAAGGCCTTCGCCTAGTGAGCGGCCAAGAAATGTTGATTGATCACCCCTAAAACTTCATTTCTTTTAAGAGCCGGCGAGTTTCCAAAAGTGGATGTTTTGTTGAGTTGGTGCAGAATCAACAGAACCCTTTGTGTCTCCGAAATCACTCCAAGTGGGCTCCCTTGTCAACCACTCCTCCCTGTAACTGTTGCGTGCGACTTGAAAAATTAGTTGGTGTACTGGAAATAAAGTTGCGAGGAGCGAACGTTTTGACAAGGTAATGGTCCCCTGCCTTTCTCAGCATTTGCGAGGGAGATAGAGTCCATTATAATGTCACAGTGGTGCGTGCCATTGACATCTCATTGAATAATTAAAAGGCGGTTTAATCACATTGATCATCCACTTAGTGTCTGTATCTAGAGTGGTGGGGAAGCATGTTTAAGGAGGCAGCTGTGGTTGTGCGGAACGGGGGGCTAGCTCAAATCATGATCGGATCTGAGACCACTGGGTGGCAGGTTCTGTGCTGCAACTTGGTGGGCTTGCTGTGCCCACACACAAAAAAAATTAAAAATAAATAAATAAATGAAAAGGTTTTTTTTTTTTTACTGTCTTGTGCTTCTTTGAACTAAATGCATTTTGATCCAAATGAAAAACAGAGTTTGTTGTTTCTCATTAATCACTAAGAGTTTGTGCTGGAAGAGAACTTAGTTTTCCATCATTCACAAGGCATATAGTTATTGAATGCCTGCTCTGAATAGGCAGCATTCTAGTGGAGTCTAAATGATGAGGAGTCTAAGTTAAGTTCACTGGGAGAGTGCTCCCGCAGAGGGAACAGTGAGTGAAAAGGCTCTGGCGAGGAATGAACTTGGCACGTCCAAGGAACAGCAAGAAGACCAAGGTGGCCACTGTCCAAGGGGACAGTAGGGCCAGGTGATAGGAGAGGCAGACGGGCAGCTGAAGTGGACTTTACAGACCAGGGTCAGGAGCATGGGTTTCAGTCTCCATGTGATGGGAAACTCGCAATGAGGTTAAGCAGAGGAATGATATGATTTGAACATAGAGATCCCATATTAAAGAGAATAAGCCACACCTTCATTCTCCCAACAGTGTGTTCCTGCTCCATGTCTGGCTTGGTGCTAGATGCTGGTAAAGACAGCAATGAATGAAAGACACCTGCCCCCCAGGAGTTCACTGCCTTGTGGGGGAGACAAACAATGAGCAGACAGTTCATCTAGTGTAATACATTCTGGTATAGGGGTAAGCCTGGGACTGTGGGAACCAGGTGGGCATGGGAGTGGGGTCAGGAAGACTTTCTAGAAGAGGTGGTACTCAAGATTCAGCTTGGGTGTATTCATTTTCTAGGGCTGCTGAAACAAAATACCACGTACCAGGTGATTATAAGAACAGAAACTCTATTGTCTCACAGTTCTGGAGGCTGGGAGTCTGAGATCAGGGTGTCAGCCTTGTTGACTCCTGTGGTTTTGAGGGAGAATCTGTTCCATGCCTCTCTCTGAGCTTCTGGTAACTCGAGGCATTCCTTGGTTTGCAGCTGCAGCATCACGTGACCGTCCTTCCTCTGTCTCTGTGTCTCTTCTCCTCTTTTATAAGGACACCAGTCATACAGGATTAAGACCCACCCTACTCCATTATGACCGCATGTCAGCCTACTGATAACATCTTCAAAGACCCTATTTCCAAAAAGGGTCACCTTCACAGGTACAGGGAATAAGACTTCAACATATCTTTTTGGGGGACACAATTCAATCCATAACAAGGGATAAGAAAGGGCTGGCCAGATGGATAAAGCAGTGCAGAAAAGAACATTCCAGACAGTAAAAATAGCCTGGGCAAAGGTGCCCTGAAAGAAGTGGCCCATCTGGGGAGTTATAGGGTGTTTGGTGGGACCAGCCTCATATGACCCAGAGAGGTTAAGAAACTCAGTGGCAGTCACACAGCATACAGTTCCTCAGTGTTACCTCCTTCCTTACTCCTTCAGTAAAGGTGACAGATCATGGTCAAAGAGGTGGGATGTCACCACACTGCTCTTCGCTGAACTGGTGCTATGACCTGGCAGAGTTCACTTCCAGCAGGGCCAGGGATACCTTTTCCCCCAAATGCAGGTGATTCTGACTCGGCGCTTGCTTTTTCCCAACTGTTGCCCTTCCCAGTAAATGTTCAAATCCTAGACTCACAATCTAGAATCAGAATTGTCCAGATTTTGTGCTACCAATGCCCTCATGCATACCAATAATTTGATAGTGAACTGTAATTATAATTATAATTTTAAAAATAATTTAAAATTTTTATAATTTTATAGACAATTATATAGTTATGCAATTCTTCAGTTCCCAATTTTACAGTTGGGAAACTGAGGCTGAGAGAAGGGAACTGAGTTACCAAAGCTACAGAGGTTTCCAGCGGAAACACGGGCACCAAGATGCTATTTCCAGGAAACAGCCCCCTGGTCAGGAGTGGGTCGGGATGGGAGAAATCTCCATTTCTGCTCAGCCACCCCAAGCACACCTTGTGAGAGTGGCAGTCGACCCAGTGGGCAGGCACACTGGGGGTTAAAGTGGTGAAGAGCACAGGTTTGGAGTTCAGGCGACTTGTGTTCTAATTCCCACCTCCACTACTTACTAGCGACTAGTGACTTTGGGCAAGTTACTTCACCTCTCTGTGCCTCAGGTTCTTCATCTGTAAAATGAGAAGAATATTCATACCTGTGGAGTCCCAGGGCCCTAGCCTCACCCTGCACCTGGCCCAGCTCCAGCCAGACAGAGCATCTCTGCTTTTGTTGGTTTTACGTCATGGATTTGTACCCAAGATTTCTTTGGAGAAAAGGTCTTACTAATTAAAAAATAATTCCAGCCTGCAGATAGCAAATCAAGCCCAGAGAGGCTAAGTGACTTTTTCAAAGTCACCCAGCAAACTGAAAGTAGAGCTGAGCTGAGAACCCTGGCCTCTGATTGCAGCCCAGATCCACAGTGCATCTTGAGAACGAGCAGGATAGTGGTCTCCCTGACATGCAGCGTCCTCGAGGCTCAGAGGGGCAGCAGGGTCCTGTGTGTACAGTAAACACCTATGGTTGTAGGTGTCATGGGCTCACCCTCCCCTCCTGGCCCCTTGTGTAACCAGGTAGAGTATGTATGAATAAATAAACACAAAGCCCCCTGCTAGGGCTGGGAAATGCCCAGATGAATAACAGAGACCCTTCCCTTAGGGAGCTCCCAGTTCTGTGAATGAAGGAGCCAGCATCCATAGCTTTTCCCTTAACAGCTCATTTACAGAGCAGGCATCCACGCATTTCGTCAGAGTCCTTCCACGCCTTTTGCATTAGCTTCCAACTCCACATGCTTGTCTGAGACAAGACATGTCCATTCCTTCTTCACGTCAGCCATTAAAACCTCGCTCAGACTCCTCTGGTGCACTTTGGAAAGTCTTCCTCTACCTCTGTTGCTCTGGGATGCTTGCTCCATACATACCTTGTTTCCACCCCCCACCCCGCCAATAGTTTTCTTTGTAGTGCAAGGTGTGATTGCATGCTTACTCATGTGCTGATTTGTGTAATGTCTGTCATCCCCACGGGGGCAGGACTGTGTGTTCACTGTCATTAGACCAGAGGCTAGCAGAGTATCTGCCTCATACCGGCCACACAGAGTATTTTTAACTGAATGAACGACCCTTTGGGAGATTGAGATGGGTAAGTTTGGAAAAGTGGATTGGAGCCCGGATATGGGTGTCCTTGAATGACAGGCAGAGAGGTTGGCACTGTAGGCATTTAAGCAGCTATAGATCGCCTTTCATCACCTTGTTCTGTCCTGCCTCCCTCTCTTCCTTCCTTCTTTATGCTGTGTTCAGGATCCTTAGGGTGTTCTTCCTCCTTTCCTCCTCTCTGCTGCCCTTCCTTCTCCTCCCTCTCTCTCCCCTCTCCTCCCCCTTCTCTTCTCCCCTCCTCTCCCTCCCTTCTGTCTTAACTTCTGTCCTTCTCTCTTTATGTTATATTGTATGTCTTCCTTCCTTAGGTTGCCCTTCCTCCCTCCCCTGTTCATCCTAACCTTCCTTCCTCCCCTCCTTCCTTCCTTCCATGAGCCTTTTTTCCTCTCTTCCTTCTCCCCTCCCTTTCTCTACCCCCCTTCCTCTATTCATAGGAAGATAAGAGAAAGGGAAAGAGACCCTTCAGGCAGAGCAGGGAGAAGTCAGTATGGAAGCAGCAGGTGAGTTTTGGCAAGCCTGGTCCTGGGGCTAGGTGGTCAGTCCTGGGGGTCTTTCACAGCAGACGTGTCCACGGCTCAGTGGAGGCTGCACGGACTACACATGGACCCCACTGGGAACACAGGCCAGTTCCCAGCACAGACTGTTCATATTCAGCACCCTCCCATCCCCCGCCTGACAAGCCAGTCTCAAGACTCCCGTCTCAGGAAGCGGCCTCGGCCTACAGAGGTCTCTCCTGGCCCCCGTAGTCACGCTGCAGGGAGAGGCCACCAGCACCCAGGATGGAGATGGAGAGCGACTGGGCAGCCTGCTGGCTTCCACTGGAATTGGCACCACTCGGGGAGTGAAGGCAGCACCCACCAGCCAGCACCCTCTTCATGAGAAAAGTCATGACTCCGATTGCAGATCTGAAAGCATGGGCTCTGGAGGCAGATGTCCTGAGTTCAAATCCTGGCTCTGCTGCTTACTAGCTCTGTGACCTTGAACGGGTCCCTGAACTTCTCTGTATCTCAATTTTCTCATCTGGGAAGTGTGGATAATATAATATTTTATATATAATACTTTATATATGAATAGTATAGTATTTACCTCCTAGGATGGGAAATGAGTACTATATGAGCTAACATATATAAGGAGTTTGTGGGTAGTATAAATGGTTAAGCACTGAGCTACTACTAACCAAAAGGTTGGTGGTTCGAGTCTTCCCAGAGGCACCTAAGAAGAAACGTCTGGCACTCTACTGCCAAAAAATCACAGCCGTTGAACACCCTATAGAGCACAGTTCTACACTGATACACATGGGGTTGCCATGAGTCAGAATCGACTTGACAACAGCTTGTTTGTTTGTTCTGACATATGTAAAGTGCTTGGACATGCGCAGTGCTCTATGCATCTTAGCTGTTATTATCACAATGATCTGGGTACATGACTATCTTCCCACTCAGCTGTGAATTTATCAGGGCTTGCTCATTCAGCGAAGTTAATTGCCTCTCTCCAGGTTTTGAACCAGGGGGTTCATGACCAAGCCTCATTCCTTGTTTCCTTACACTTTCACCCATTACTGTGGATGCTCCATGAGGAAGGACAAGGACCCAGCACCCAACACAGTGCAGGGCACACTGTCGTAGCTCAGTGTTGAAGAAATGAATGGCATGAGGGTCAGAATTAATGATGCTGTGATGTAGAAGACAAGGGCGAAGCAGGAGACAGTATTGACTCTTAAGTGTCCTATCTCATCAAGAGGGTAGGTGGTAATTCTGATAACCAGGCTAGGAACTAACGGAGGGAGAGCCAGTTTGGAAGAGGGGGCAATGCCAAGAATCAAATTTCTGAAATTAGTGACGGAAGACTGGGATACTATTTGGGTCACAAATGGATGGGTTTTTTTTTTTGTTACTTTATATAAATGGTTCTTTGACTAGGCCAAGCACACTCGATATTTATTCCTAAATCTGTGGTCAAATCAGGAGCATGAGGGTCTACAGTCGAATCAAAGCAATAAGGAATGAAATCAAAATGTTTGTCAGAAAGACTTTAAAAGCTTCTGAAAGAGGTGGTTCTCACCAAAGCACAATCTACTGGCATTAAAGCGTCTTTGCAATCATGCTCAGAGGCGATGGGAGGCCTGCATTTGGTCGGCCCAAGTTCCTTTCCATGCAGACGCACAAGGTCAGCCTTCCCCTTACTGTGAGTGGGGTGGTGGCAAGAAGGTCACTTCTTGGAGTGACGGGGCTCTCCCTGAGGCCGCAGGTGGGGACCAGCAAAGGGACGGAGAGAGGGCCCAGCGTGGCATCTCCGCCTGCTACCTTGATCTCGTAAGTCATTTACAGCCTCTTATGAAAAAGCCTTCTGCCTTGCAGTGCTGCCCAGACCTCGTATTTCTCGGCCCCCTGGTGGCAGCGATCTATCTTGTGGCTGCTGGAGGTGAAGAGGTTCAGGAGGAAAAAAACATCAGAGCATCATTTGCCCTTCAAGAAGCCATGAGATGATTCTGTCTGACCTTCAGGGGAGCCCTGGGAAGCCCAGCACCACCGCTGCGCTGCCCCAGTGCTCCGACCAGTCCCCGCAGAGTTAATGTGCCATTCTTGTGGCCTCTCCTAAGGACTGCTGCTCCAGGGGGTGGAGGATGCTTGGGGAGGAAGCCAGGAGACAGGCAGTGCGGCCCAGTGGGAGAGCACCGGCCGTGCAGTTCAGGGGATCAGGTTCTGTGTGCACAGCTGCCCCATCTTGTTGCAATAATGTGGGCAAGTAGTTTCCTCCTCTGCATTTTTTTTCCAAAACCCTCCCCAAAAAAAACCATTGCTGTTGAGTTGGTTCTGACTCATGGTGACCTCATATGCTACAGAGTAGAGAACTGCTACATAGAGTTTTCTTGGCTGTAATCTTTACAGAAGTAGATTGCCAGGCCTTTCTTCTGAGGCACTGCTGAGTGGGTTTGAACCAACAACCTTTCCTTTAGTAGTTTAGCGCAAACCATTTGTGCCACCCAGAGGCCTTCTTTTTTTATACAGACATCCCCAAACCTCATCTCCTCCCCAAATCATAGAGTGTTGGATCCATAAGGGACTTTGTTGTTGTATGCCATCGAGTCGATTCTGGCTGGTAGCAACCCTATAGGACAGGGTTTCCTAGGTTGTAATCTTTATGGAAGCAGATTGCCAGGTCTTTTCTGCTGTGAAGTTACTGGTGGCTTCAAACTGTTGACCTTTTGGTTAGCAGCTTTAACCATTGCACCACCAGGGCTCCTCTGTAAGGGACCTTAGAGCCTTTATTTTCCAAACCCTCAGTTTACAGGTGGGAAACTAAGGGCAGAGAAAACACGTGCCTTGCCCAAAGTCACCTGGAATAGAACGATTCAAAGCGTGGTCCCGGGACCCACAACATCAGCATCACTTGGGAACTTGTTAGAAACACAAATGCTCGGGCCCCATCTCAGACCTACTGAATCAAGACACTGTAAGGATGGAGCCCAGCACCTGGGTTTTAACAAGATCCCAGGTGAATTGTAGACATGATGTCATCGTCGAGTCGATTCTGACTCATAGTGACCCTATATGACAGAGTAGAACTGCCTAATAGGGTTTCCTAGGCTGTCATCTTTACCGGAGCAGATCACCAGGTCTTTTCTCCCACAGAGCTGCTGGGTGTGTTCCAACCTCAGACCTTCCCGTTAGCAGACCAGTGCTTAACCATTTCACCTCCAGGGCTCCTTGCGTGCACGTCAAGATGAAGAAACACTGACCTAGGAGGACTGTGTCTTACTGCACTCAATCCCTAGGCAGGCCAGAGCATGCACCTAGCAGGACCCCGTCATGTGTTATCGAAAGGAGCTTATTAAAACAAATGATCAAACCCAGATTCACATTTGGGTCTCCCCGATGTCATTCCTATTCTTTCCAGCAAATCTTGCTGTCTTAATATCATTGCTTTCCTCTACCACCGAGTCAGAGCATGTTACTTAATTTACTGCTCAGTACGGCCACTCTGGCAGTGATACACTGGTAAACCCTGTATTTGGGGAGTGAGTGGAGCAGGTTGCTTTGGGCCTGACTTCTGAACCAAGTGGTTACTGAAGATGGAATGCCACGCAATGATATCTACACATGTATAATACATGGGTTTGCAAGATTCTGTTATAAATTACAGGGTTTTATGACCCTGGTTTTGTAAACTGATGGCATAAATTGTAACAGTGCAATATATGGCTGCGCAAGATAATGCCACCAGCAATGGAGGCCTAATATATCATTACCAAAGAGGATGTTGCACTTAGAAATGTGATATTTTTATTTTTTAAGCGCCTTCGGTGTTTTAAAAGCTGTCAGCTTCTAGATGGCCCAAGAACTCACAGGCTTTGGGCAAATGTCTCTTTTCATATAAACCCTGTGCTTTCACCATGACTCAGAGTGGCCCTACCAAGGTGAATCTCGGTGTGCCAGGAGAGAAGGAGCACCCCTCCTTTCTGCTCTACCCCCCTCCCTACACACCTACACACACCCCACTCCGTCACCATGCATTACACCATGCCTAATTTCCCAGAAGACTGGAGCAGTTCAGCAGGGATAGGTAGTGAGTTCATGTCCAGATTTCCACAGTAAATGCTGGTTATTCACACCTGAGGTGGTATATCCTGGTAGTTAAGAGCATGTGCTGTGAAGCCAGACTGTCTTGTGTTCAAATCTCTAGTTCTACTCCTTACCAGCTGGGTCACCTTGGGAAAGTTAGTTAACTTCTCTGAGGTTTATTTTCTGTTTTTGCAAAACAGAGGACATCGTATTTGACTTGAACTCTGGGTACCTTCCCGTCCCTGCGTCTGGCCTCTCTCCTTCTTGCTCACTGGGCTGCAGCTTCTTGGGGTCCCTTGAACATTCCGAGGTTTCAATTCTTCCTCAGGACCACTGCACTTGCTTTTCCTTCCTCCAGGAACGCTCTTCTCCTGTTCATCTCCTGGGCTCCCTCCCTCCCTCATTCAGGTCTCTGCTCCAACGTAAAGTACTTCTTGGAAGTGGTCTTCCCTCACCACCCTGCCCAAAGTCACTCACTCAACTCCCCACCCATCCTCAGTCTCCATCCCTTCCTCTGTGTTATTTTCTTCCACAGCATGTAACACCCCGACTTGGAATAACTTTGATTATTGATTAACTGATGGATGGATTATCTGTCTCCTCCAACCCCCAGTAGAAGGTAAGCGTCATGAAGTTAGGAACAATATACGCTTTCTGTTTTTACTGCTGTATCTCCAGCAACAAGAACAGCACCTAGTATAACCAGACACTTAGTATATAACTGTTGAATGAATAAATACTATGAATGAATGCCACCTACCTGATTCCATTTGGGAGGATTGACTGAGATAAAGCATGCAAAGCCCTTAGCATAGTTCCTGCTTATACAGTAATAATATGCACTTATGTTTATTAAGCACTTACTATGTGCCAGGCATGGTCTAAGCACTTTACACACATAAATTAATCTTAAACGATATGGACTAGGTCCTATGATTACCATCTCCACTAAATGAGTAAACAGAAGGACAGGGAGACAAATAGCTTGTCCAAGGTCACCTGGCTGGGAAGCACTAAAGCCACAATGAAACCTACACTCTTCGGGTCTGCTAAGACTTGCTTGAAATCTTCTGTTACTAAGTATCAGCACCTTGGTCCATCCTGGTATTTAGAGTCTTTTGTTCTCTGTTTGATTTTTTTTTTAATTACAGCAGTGATGCTTACTCGTATGCACATGTCTATGTGTATGTGTGTGCAAGGATTAATTAACAAAAATGATGCCATTTGTGTGCTTTCTTGGGTTCTGCCCTTTTGACTTATGGTTATAGTATGAACATTGTTCCCACATATTAAATATGCTTTTTAAATTTTTTAAAATATGCTTTTAAATTTCTAAAAATTCTAAGTTCAGTTTGGTTTGTCGTGCCAATGAGGTGGGAGGGACAATCAAGGAGGTCTTCCTGGAGGAGGTGATACCTAAGCAAGGCCCTATAGGAAGAACAGAAGTTAACCAGGTGGAAAAGATAGGGTGAAATTGCTGTGCCAGGCAGGGGGAACAGCACTAGTAAAGACCTGGAGATAAGAGGAAGCCTGGGCAAGCCCAAGCCTGTCCAAGATTTGATAAGGTGCATAGGGTTGGATGAGGAAAGTAGACAAAGGCCAGCTCACGGAAGGGTTTTTGCCAGATTAAGGGACTGTATTTTGTCCTGAAGGCAAAAGAGACCTAGTAAATGCTTTCACCCAGGAAGGGAAGGGGAGATGTCACACCCATGTTTCCGATTTGCATTTTAGGATGACAGCATGGGGCAGGGCTGGGGGAGGCGTATCTGGTGGCAGGGTGAGGGTTATAGGTTAGACAGAAATTCCTGGGCCAGTGTTCCCCACCCTTTTTAGGCTTATGTCCTAAAAACAAACCGGGCCCTCCCTCACTCCTGCCAGCCAGTGCCACTTCTGGAATGGTTGCCTAAGTCTTTCTGACAGTTGTGGTGTTCTCAGCTGGTGGACATTACCACTAAGCACCGGAATGCTCATTAATAGAACCATTAACAGTCTGATGGAAATAGTTTTGGAAAACCTGCACCAAGAAATCTGTTCCTCTCTTCTACAACTGCCCTCCATGACCTGTAGCTCACAAACAGAAATTCAGGGGAAACCAGATCCTAGGAACCCACATAATAATAGAACACAACAGATGGTTTAATTGTGTGGACCATGGGTAAGGCTGAGGGTACTTCCTTCCTCCCTAATTACGTCCACTCCAATGGTCTCAGCATCGCAGAGCTGACACGTCCTCCCAGATCAGATCCACCTCCATATTTTACACACAGGGAGTCCAAGGCTCTAGAAGCAGAAGAGACAAGACGTCTCGCTTATTCTAAAATTCCTTTTTGTAATCAGATCCCCACTTAATTCTTCTTTTCATGAGAAACAAAGCCTCAGGGACAGATGGTCACCTGTCCCCACACCCTCCCCAACCTGAACCCCACCTCGTCTTCAAGACGCCTAGCTGGCTGGGCCATTCAGAGAGGATTTTACCTGCCAGCAAATGCCAAGCAATGCTGCAGAGGCAGCAACCTTTGTTTCTTTGTATAAGCGTCTGTGGTAATAAGTGAAAAAAAGAAAAGAAATGCAAGAAAATCCATCAACCTAATTGTTTGGAAGCAGAGTATTTTCCATGAGGCATTCATAATTCTGACCTGACGGTCATTTTTCATTTTTAACTCTGGTCTAGTTCGTGTAACTCCCGATGATACAAATGAGGGATAGTGTTTGTGTGTGTTTGTGTGTGTATGTATGTGTGTACGTACATGTGTGTATGTGTGGGTGCACGTGTATATATGTGTGCGTATGTGTGTGCATGTATGTGTGTATATGCATATGTGTATGTGTGTGTATATGTGTGTGTATGTGTGTGTGAACACATACTTGCATGTGTGTATATCATGACTAAAATCCAGCTAAAATTTACAGTCAAAAAAACATCTGCTTGGTGTTGAGTTTCTGAAGATAATCATACGGGTTGGGAGGCAATATTGCATGTGGTTAAAAACATATGGACCCAGCTTTGAATCTCAGCTCTGTTTCCTATGAGCTGTGTAATCTTGGAAAGTTGGATACTTCTCAAGGCTCAGGTTCCTCAACTACAAAATGAGAATACTATAATAACGCACAGGATTACGAGTACTAAAAGAGATCATAACTAGCAAACAAAGGCACTTAACACAGTGTCTTGCATTCAGTAAACGGTAACTATTATTTAGGTTGGAGCTCAATAATTGAATGCATGTTTACATTTCAAGCTTAGGGATCCAGATATATCTCAGTTCTACACATGAGAATAGGCCAGACCTGGCAGAGACAAGAGGAGTCCCTTGGGTGGTGCAAACAGTTAAGCACTCAGCTTCTAACCGAACGGTTGGCAGTTCAAGCCCACCCAGGGGCACCTTGGAAAAAAGGCCTGATGATCTGCTTCTGAAAGGTCACAGCCCTGAAAACGCTGAGGAGCACAGTTCTACTTTGACACACACGGGGTCGCCATGAGTTGAAATCGACTCGATGGTAACTGGTTTAGTTTTTTAGTTCTAGTAGAGACAGTATAGGTGGGTAGGAGGGTACTTGGTAGACCTCAGAGGTCAAGGCAGTCCATAAGTGTTGTTAAAATGGAGAGACGCAACCATAGCCAAAGAAGAGTCAAGTTCTTGGATGAAGGAGGGAGAACACATAACCAGCCAAATATCATGGACACAGGCATAATAGAAGGGCGAGCAGCAAAACTCCAGCTAGGAGAGCCAAGAAACAGAATAAAGTGTAAGGGAGGCATGGGGTCAAGTAGTTCAGGACCTACGGCCCTGAAAGAGGGGTGCAGTAGGCTGCTCGACTTGAGCAGCACTGGAACATCTGTGCTAGCATTCATCCTGGGGCCCAGCAAACACGCTTTAGCATAGCTCAGGGAAACAACACTGAAGAACTTAACCAGTCTACCAACCTTGGGAATGGCAGGCCAAACAAAAGCACACTTTAGCCATTGTTCTTCCCAGGCAGGCCATTGGCAGGAAATCTGGTCTCCAGGCTTGATCTCTGTCAGCGCACCCAGTGAAGTGTATCAAGTCCTTGCTGACCAATTTGTCCTAGAACAGAGCAGACCATTACAAAGGCTGTTTGTAGCAGGGCCAGCTATATTATGCATGACATTCGTTTGCTAATTTGCATTTCCTTTACCTCTTAAAAAATGAAAAGCAGGAGCAAATAAATGATGAATGGAGGGGAAATAGAACACCTAATAAATGAGAGGCCTGTAGTGATGAAAGTACTTGGTGCACTTTGAAAACAAAATGAGTCCTTCTAAAGAGGGGGCGTGAACTCCCTGGGCAAGCCAGCCCATGGTTTATGGTTCACACTCTTGTTTGGGAGGGGGTTCAGAAGGGAGTAGCAAAGTCTCCATTCCTCCCACGCTCTGTGGCAATGCACTAGGCAATGCACTTATTCTCTCTGAGCCTCAATTCCCCTATCTGATAAACGGGCATAATGGTAGCTGGGCTTCTTACCTCACAGGATTCACGTGAGCTCAGTGTTAGTAAAGTAGATGGGAAAGCTGAAGCTGAACCAAGAACTTAAAGATCAATAAAAGGGATTGCTTTTAATATAATTCAGGGACTCTCTACTCAGAACGAAGGAGCCCTGGTGGCATAAACGGTTAAGCACTTGGCTGCTAACCAAAAAGTTGGCAGCTCAAACCCACCCAGCGGCTCTGCAGGAGAAAGACCTGGCGATCTGCTTCCGGAAAGATTACAGCCAAGAAAACCCTAGGGGGCAGTTCTACCCTGTCTCATGGGGTCACTAAGAGTCGGAATCAACTCAAGGACATCTAACAACAACAATAACAGCTACTCATATCAGGGGGACATTGTATCCTTAGAAACAACGTGGGGTGGGAAGAGCACAATCTTTGCATACCGATCTGAGTTTGAATCCTGAATCTACCACGTATTAGCTGTAGGACACTGGGTGAGTCATTTTACCTCTGTGAGCTTCAGTTTCCCCATATGTAAAATGGGAATAACGATACTTGCACCCGCACAGCGCTGGTCTAAGAATTTGCTCAACTAAAGCTGGTTTTAGTCTTCTTCTTACCCTGACTATTGAACAACAGCATTTACCCTAATTTCCTGGTAACCCAGAACCGGCTTCATGAAATTTTTGAGATTTTGGGGGGGCTGTGAGAGATCTTAGAAATATTTAGTCCTGGATCTGTCTTTGTCTTGCTCTATCATACTCAAAGCATTTTTAATTTACTACAAATACTAAGTCAACTCTTTTTTCGAAATATATCTGTGCAGCAAATTTGACATCAGGGAAGTACATGTGGGCAAGAAACACCAAGAATTTGGCCTGTTATCTGCAGGTTAAAAACAGAAAGAAAGCATACACACAAATTCATTTTTACATGTTATGATTTGAAGTGCATATACATCAGCACCAATTAATCTAACTCTAATCACAAACAGCTTTAAACTCAAAGGCACGATCGATTTTTGCCTTCAGTCAGAATTTTTCAAAGTGTGTTCTTCAGAGCTGTAGCATTCCATGGAGGTTCCTTGGGCTACCTTGTGGGGACTAAGAAGGACTCAAAGCCCAGTAGGGCTTAAGCCTCCCATCTCCACATTAACCAGGGCATCTTTCATTTGTTTTAGACATTGAGGTGCTGTTTACAGCTTTCTTTTTAGAATAAAATGTTCTGCTGCTATAAAAGAAAAATGTGGAACTCATCAGTGTAGTTCAAACCCCTCATCTTGCAAATAGAAATGAAGCTTAAAGGCAAGTGTTGACTTGCCCAAGGACACAAAGTGTTATGGATTGAAATGTGTCCCCCGAAAATATATGTTGAAGTCCTAACCCCTGTACCTGTGAATGGGATCGTGTTTGGAAATAGGGTTTTTCTTTTGTTATGCTAATAAAGTACTATTGGGAGCCCTGGTGGCACAGTGGTTAAGAGCTCAGCTGCTAACCAAAAGGTCGGCAGTTGGAATCCACCAGCTGCTCCTTGGAAACCCTGAGGGACAGTTCTACTGTATCCTATAGGGTCGCTATGAGTCGGAATCGACTGGACGGCAACCGGTTTGGGTTTTTTTGGTTTAATGAGGTCCTATGGAGTAGGGTGGGTCCTAAACCCAGTCCCTTCTGGGTGGTTTCTTGTAAAGGGGAGTAAACAAACCAAAAACCAAAGCCATTGCTGTCGAGCTGATTCCAACTCCTGGGGATCCCATGTGTTACAGAGTAGACCTACTCCATAGGGCTTTCTTGGTTGTAAAGTTTATGGAAGCAGATCACCAGGCCTTTCTTCCATAGCACTGCTGGGTGAGTTTGACCTGCCAACCTTTAGGTTAGTAATCAAGTACAAACCATTTGTGCCACCCAGACACCTAAAGAGGAGAGTACAGACAGTACAGACACAGAAAGACACGCACAGGGGGAGATGCCATGTGACAATAGAGGTAGATGTTTGTATGAGAAGCAAAGTAACAGGAAGAATCGCCAGCAGTCACCAGAAATCAAGAGACAGGCCCACAAAAGGAATCATCTGAGCCGAAACCCTGATTTGGACTTTTAGCTTCCAGAACTGTGAGAAATTAATTTTTGTTCTTTTCCTTTCATGTCTAGTGGAACATACAGCGCCCACCTACATTTTCTGCCTCTCGCGTTTATTGGGAAGTACCACCCCACCGACAGTATGTGCTGCCTGCAGGCGGGGACCTATATAATTGTTTGAAACAGAAGAAATGGGAGTGTGCCGCAAATTAGCATTTTTTACAGGGTGTTGTATGAGGTGGTGCGTCCTGGAGGTGTGACTGTGCAAAACTTTTGTCTCTTTTGGCTTTTGTACAGCAAGCTAAACCTTATATTTCCGGGTTCCTGCATGTTATTTGGAAGTTGCATTTCTCACGATGATTCTGTGTTCACGGGAATACCTCATTTTCAGGCGCCAGCACGAGGGGGCAGTGTACCTGACATACCATCAATCCTAGCCCCAGAGTCCAGGGGGGCATAGGTGTTCCACATACTGTGTATCAAAATCCATATTACCTACCAAAATTCAGACATGCTTAATGATTCAGCATGCATTCCATTAATGAAAAAAACATTATATCAACAAAAAATTAAAAGCAAACAATAAGCCAGTCATGAAAGGGTTATTAATTAAAGCCTGGAATAGAGACATGTGGATGGACATATGGGAATAAGCATAACCGTTTTTTAAATACTTTGTAGTATTTTGTTATGGGAATCCCAGGAAACTAAGACATGCAGCAAGGGAACAAGGTACTGTAGGACTGGAAACCAGGACTCGTGGTTCTGTTCTGTTCAACTCAGAGAAGGTTTTTAGAGTCTAAACATTCTAGAAGTAGTGTTTGCTGTGAGCCATCGACATAATCTCAGCTGGCAGGGCAGGGATCTTTGTCTCTTTTGTCCATTGCTATGTTCCAGAAGCCTAATGCAGTGCCTGACCCAGAACAGATGCTCAGGAAATACTTGCTGTGGGGCAGTGGTGGTTCAGTGGTAGAATTCTTGCCTTTCATGCAGGAGACCCAGGTTTGATTCCCGGCCAGTGCACCTCATGCACAGCCACCACCCATCTGTCAATGAAGGCTTGTGTGTCGCTATGATGCTGAACAGGTTTCAGTGGAGCTTTCAGACTAAGACGGACTAGGAAGAAAGGCCTGGCGATTTACATCCAAAAATTGGCCAGTGAAAACCCTATGGATCACAACGGTCCAGTCTGCAACTGATCATGCGGATGGCAATAGTGCAGAACCGGGCAACATTCGTCCTGCTGTACTGGGGGTTGCTGTGAGTCGAGGGCAGCTAACAACAAACAACAACAAATATTTGCTTAATGAACAAATATTTAACAACAAATGTTTGCATAAATCCATGATCTATGAAGCCAAAACCAGTCTGCCTTAGTTCCTAAGTAAGACTCACCCTTCCTCTCTCTAAACACTTACTTCAGGCAGCTACTCTTGAGTTAGTACGCTTACTCCTTCTGCCCCAGGAAACACAAGGACAGCTCCTTCTGCTGGGTTACTACCTTGCTGGCCTCCAGGCTGTCAGTAGATACAGGTGGGCTCTCTATCCTGGTTTCTAGACACTCCCCTGTCCTCTTTGTCTTTTGTCTCTGCCTCCTAGAAACTTTTCCTCCAAAAATGCTGGTGGGTTCAAAACCCAAGAGACAGTTTCAGATGTTTGTCTGGTTTTACAGATTTTCATGAAAACCAGATAAATAAACTTAGAAAAGAGCTTCCATCTGAAGACTTAACATCTCTTAGACCCTCCACATTTATATTTGGGGGCTGCACCCCACCCCATTTTGTATCAAAACCACTAAAATGCACCCCTTATCCCACATAAAATATAAATTTTACCGTAAAATACTTCGAAAGCATTATTTTTTTTTTTAATTCTACCCTTGCAGTTATTTGATACAAGTTGCTCATCCCATTCACCGTTGACTATGATTTCTTATTAACCATCCTGTGTATTCTGGACTTCTTGCAGAGTGGAGAGACTCAAGCCTGCACATGATTTGCAAATGTTATGAGATTTTAATAACTGCTCTGTGGAGCAATTAAGGAAGCTGACATGGCATTACATTTTGTAGATATTTAAATAAACATTTATTCATTTCGCTGCTGCCCTTTTCTTTTTGTATTCTGGAGCCAGGACACGTTTTTCAGGTCCCAATATTCTTTTGTAGCCCCCAAAAGCCTTCTAGGCACCAGGCCCTGGGTCGGTGGTGGTTCATGGATAACTAGCTGTCCAAGGGCAGATTAACCAGTAAGCACAGTACGCACCGGCTTTCAAAGATGTGGTGAAAAACAGGTGAAATTGTGCACTACCAATTAGTAAGTAAGCACAATTAAGCCCGGGTATGCCTTGCTTAGTGGGTAATCCGTCCCTGTCAGGAGCTCTCAGTGGGAATCCAAAGGGCTGGGTTTTGCCACTTATTCACGGTATGAGCTTGAGCAAGTCCCGAAAGCGCTCGCAGCCTGAGTTTCCCTATCTCTAAAATTGAGTTTATAGTCATGCCTCCATGTGGTTGTAGGAATTCGATGGAATAATGTATGCAAAAAGTGTTTGGTAAACAGTAAAGAACTATATGCTAGCTCTTTGCAGTCATTCTTTATATCAGCCCTACCAGCTGATATAAAGGATAATGTGGAGGATGGAAACCCAAACCAAACCTGTTGCCATCAAGTGGATTCCAGCCCATGACGGCCCCACATGTTACAGGATAGAACTGAGCTCCATAGGGTTGTCTTGGCTGCAGTCTTTATGGAAACACATTGCCAGGCCTTTCTTCCACAGCTCCACTGGGCAGGTTTGAACTGCCAACCTTTCAGTTAATAGCCGAGCACAGACCGTTTGCTCCACCCGGAGACCCCTGGAGGATGGAGGGGATTCCTTATTTCGTCCTGAGCAGGGGTGAGCCCGCCATTCCCTTGCGAGGCTCTCTTCGCCCCACTGACCTAAAAAACAAAGGTAGATAGGCTTTGGATTCATACATCATGGATGCATTCTTTCATTCAACAAATATTTACTGAGCATCTGGTCTGTCCAGGGACTGCTTTAGGTATTGGGAATCTGTCAGTGGACCAAGCCATTCGGCCCACTGGTCTGGCTGCCAGGCCTGCCTGGGTTTTAGTAAAGTTGCCCCACTGTGTTGAAGCTCATTTAAATGCAGGAAGGAGATGAAGGGACAAACCTTTACTGAGTGCCTACCGAACGCTAAACGTCCCTGGGTGACACAAACGGTTTGCACTTGACTTGACTATTAACTGAAAGGTTGGTGGTTAAAATCCACCTAGTGGTGCCGTGGAAGAAAGACCTGGCAATTTGCTTTTGTAAAGATTACAGCCATTGAAAACACTGTGGAGCACAGTTCTACTCTGACACACCTGAGTCGCCATGAGTTGGACTCAACTTGGCAACAATGGGTTTTTTGTTTTTGTTTTTTACTATATGCTAGGTGTTCTTGACACAACATCTCCTTAAATCCTCAAGGAATGCACAAGCCCAGCGTGTTCTGTTTCTCTCCCTGCCTTCACCCTCTCATTAAATGGAACCACCATCTGCCCAGTGTCTTGCGCCAGAAGCCTAGGAGTCGTTCCATATTCCTCCCTCTCCCTCTTCCTCCACCCCCACGTCTTATCCATCCGCCAAGTCGGTCAAGTCTACCTTCGACACATGCCCCAATCTACCCACTTCTCTCCATTTTCACTATCATCAAGTCCAAGAGCTCATCACCTTGCACCTGGATGATACAACCAGCTGCTAACTAGCTGTATTAGTTTCCTAGGACGGCTGTAACAAAGTACAACGAACTTGGTGGCTTAAAACAACAGAAATTTATTCTCTCATAGTTCTGGAGGTGAAAAGTCCAAACTTAAGGTGGCAGCAGGCCACTCTCCAGCTGAAAGCTTTAGGGAAGAATCCTTCCTTGCCTTTTCCAGCTTCTAGTGGCCCCAGGCATTCCTTGGCTTGTGGCTGCATACCTCCAATCTCTGCCTCCATCTTCATATGTCCTTCTTCTCTGTGTCTCTATGTGTCTCTTTCTGTCACTTATACAGCACTCTAATTAGATTTAGGGCTCACCCTAATCCAGTATGATCTCATCTCAATCCTTAACTACATCTGCAAAGACCCTATTTCCAAACAAGGTCACAGTCTGAGGTTACGAGTGGACATGAATTTTGGGGGGACACTACTTGTCTTAGGCTGAGTTCTCTAGAGATGAAAAACCAGTGAAATGTATAAATACATACACGTATATAGAGAGATTTATATCAAGGAAATGGCTCACGTGGTTGTAGAGGCTGGAAAGTCCCAAGTCCACGCATTAGGCTGGAGGCTTCTCCTGACTCACATCACTGCAGGAGCTGGTGAACCCCAGATTGGCAGGCCAGACAGCAGGCCTCTGGTTCACAGGCTGCCAAGGCTGATGAATCCCAAGATCGGCAGGTAAGCCACTAGCTCAGGTCTCAAGAATCAGAGGTCAGATGAACAGGAGCCAGCTGCAGGATCCAGAGCGAGCAAAAGCCAACAAACTTTGCCAGAAAGTCCACCTATATTGGATGCAGGCCACACCCCCAAGGAAACTCCCTTTCAGCTGATTGGCTGCTCATAACAGATCTCATCATGGAGGTGATTACATTATATCAGGCCTCATTATGGAGGTGATTACATGATTACGTAACTACCAAACTACATCATAGCTGCCAAACCACTGAGAATCACGGCCCAGCCAAGTTAACACACAACCTTAACCATCACACTACTTAAGCCACTACACTGGCCTTCCCACATTCACAGGGTCCCGCTCCTTTCCTTTTTTCATATGGTACCTAGAGTGCTTTTATAAAAGGTAAACCAGATCACTTACCCCACTGCTTCCCCATTCAGTGCTTTCTCCAGTCCTCCATTCAGGGCCTCACGTGTTCTGGCATCTTCCTCTCCCCCAGCCTCATGGTGCACCACATCCCCTCTCACTTTCAACACTCCCACCACTCTGCTATTCTCCCAGATTCTCAAGCCCATCGGGCTCTTTCTGCCTTTGCTCACACTGCCCCTTCTGCTGCCAAAGCTCCTCACACAGCGGGCCCCTTCTCAACCTTTGCTCTCAGTTCAAGTGTCACCTCCTCCAGGAAGTCTCCCCAGGTCTCTAAGGCACATCCCTCCATATCGTTCTCTCACATCACTTCCAAGCTTCCTTCGTTGCCCTTCAGCACGATCAGTAGCCCCCATTGTCAGTAACTCCAAGAAAGCCTGGACTTTGCATTCTTGTTGTTAGGTGATGTCAAGTCAGTTCCAACTCATAGCAACCCCACATGACAGAGTAGATCTGCCCCATTAGGGTTTTCTAGGCTGTTATCTTTATGGAAGCAATCACCAGGTCTTTCTCCCATGGTGCTGCTGGGTGGATTTGAACCACCAACCTTTCGATTAGCAGCTGAGCACTTAAATGTTGCACTACCAGGGCTCCTTGGACTTTGCGTGCTCACCCTCATAAATCAGAGCAGCCAGCAAAGTGTCTGGAGCACAATCAAAGTTAAACAGACAGTTGTTGAATGAATGAAGATTTCCATGTTGGGTCAATATGGAGTGGCAGATGTTTAACCTGAAGATGAGTGGAAATTCCAGCCCCTATAGGATTGTAGCAGCCTCCTCTGGACTCCCCAAGCACCTGTTCCTGTCTCTGTAATAGATCTTCCTGCACTTTAATTGATCTTTTCCCAGGCTCTCACCTTAGCCTATGGGCTTCTCAAGACAGGAGCCATGTGTCCCAGCATCTACCCTACGAGAATGTGTTTAGGGAGTGAATGAATGGTGAGGCAGTCCCAGGAACCAGGGCCTGATCGGGAGGTTTTATAGTGCATGTAATTATTATTATATATTGTTATGGGTATGACAGCATGATCTATATTAATATAATCATAAACAAAACAAAACCAGTTGTCAATGAGTCAGCTCTGAGTCATGGAGACACCATGCATGTCAGGGTAGAACTGTGCTCCACAGGGTTTTTGGTGGCTGAGATCTTTTGGTCTCACTAGGCCTTTTTTTTGAGGTGCCTTTGGGTGAACTTGAACTTTCAACGTTTTGGTTAGCAGCTGAGCACATTAACCATTTGCACCACCCAGGAACTCCTTATATAATTGTAAAAAGAAAAAAGACAAAAATCAGTTGCCCTCAAGTCCATTCTGACATGTATATAGAGTAAAACTGTACTCCATAGGGTTTTCAAGCTGATTTTTAGGAAGTAGATCACCAGGCCTTTCTTCTGAGATGCCTCTGGGTAGACTCAAACATCCAACCTTTTGGTTAGGAACTGAGCATGTTAACCATTTGCACCACCCAGGGACTCCTATATCATTAATACTATGTGATAATTATCATAGAATAGACTGTGCTCCTGCTAAAATCGCTCCTATAACCCAGTTCAACCCTTTTGTTATGTGGATGAGGCCAAGAGCTGAGAGAAGGGACTTGCCCAAGATCACACAGGAGCAGAACCAAGACCATAATGTGGAGCTACCCACTCCCTGCCCTGTTCCCTTTCTGCTCCTTCTTGCTACTGCATGTACCACTTTTGGTTTCCTCCCTTTGCATTCTCACCTGAGCAGAGATGCTGAACCTGTGCCACAGGCAGGGTGAGTGGCAGGACCACTCCTTGTCAGCAATGCTGAAGGCCATGTGTGAAAGCACAGGACCTCCAAAGCAAGGCCCATCTCAGAGTCGAGGTTCCCATGGGGTGGTGAGGTGTGACCCAGGCAATAAGCTACTTTCTGGGATTGATAGCTGCTGAGTCCTCTCTGGGTGCTGTTTGGGAGCATAGATCATCCTGGAAAAGTAGATTATCAGGCTTTTGTCTGCTCTTTTGCTACCAAAGCTGATCGCATGTGAGTTTTATGTATGTGTATGCTTAAACCTTTTAGTTAAACATCTGCGTGGAAAATGGAAATCATAAAAACTGTATCTAATATATATATTATGCCAGGCACTGTGTTGTTTCCCATGCATTATTGCATGCAGACAACGATCTGACCAATTTGGCCAACAAAGACCACCCAATCATGTAAATCATGATTTCAAGGGCTTCCCAGGGGCCTCATTTTCCAGTCTGTTTTTCCACATGATTTCAAATCAACGGGATGGTCACCCGCGTTCATTTCCTAGGGCTCCTGCAAGAAAGTACCGCAAACTGGGTGACTTACAAGAACAGAAATTCGTTGTCTCACAGTTCCAGAGGCTAGAAGTCCAAAATCGAGGGTCATCATGCCGATTCCTTCTGAGGGCTATGAGGAAGAATCTGTCCCATGTCTCTCTCAGCTTCTGGTGATGGCTGGAGATTGTTGGCATTCCTTGACTGGTAGGTGCATCACTTCAATCTCTGCTTTTGTGGTTAAAAGATGACCATCTTCCCTCTGTGTCTGTCTCACGTCTCTTTTCCTGTTTTATAAAAATACCACTCATGTTGGATTAAGACCCACCCTCCTCCAGTATGACCTCATGTTAACCTAACTTTAGCATCTTCAAAGATCTTATTTCTAAACAAGGTCACGTTGACAGGCGCTAGGAGTTAGAACTTCAGCATGTCTTTTCGGGGGACACAAGTCAATCCATGACATCACCTATCCTGCCTTTCTAGTTGAATGGTAGACAAAGACACAGTTATCATCAAATATGGCCAGAGCAAAGCCAGTATTATCCCATGGTGTTTTAAACATAATGATTTTGTTCAGCTTCTTCCATCATTCCAAAAACCAAAACCAAACCAATTGCTATGGCATTAATTCTGGCTCATGGTGATGCCATGTGTTACAGAGTAGAACCGTGCTTCATACGATTTTCAGTGGCTGATTTTTCAGAAGTGTATCACCAGGCCTTTCTTCTGAGGCACCTCTGGGCAGACTTGAACTGCCAGCCTTTTGGTTAGGAGCCAACGCTTAACTGTTTGCATCACCCAGGGACTGCTTCATCATTCCAGATGAGGTTATACCTCAGCATATTTAACCTAGTACACACATCTGTGCTGAGCAGATCACTTAACGTGTCATCATACTTCCTTATGCTTTCTCCACGGGAAAAATTATGCAAGGATGAAAGGGGAGAAGGACCTTGTCAGATTCATTTGCTCAGCACCACATCTAGCCTAGCACTCTGCATGTATTCAGAGCGGCTTCATGAACTTATAGAAATGAGTGGGTGATGGCAGTGACAGAGGGTTCCTGGTTCATCCCCCTCATGTTACGTAAGAGGAGGCAGAGGCTCAGAGACGTTAAGTGACCTGTCCAGGGTCACACAGCCAATTTATGGGAGAGCTATAACTAGAGCCCAGTCCTCTCAACTCCCAGTTAGGTAGAGCTTCCTTTAAAGGGTTAAAAATGATCAGGGAGAATCTGGAGATAGGTATATGGAATTCTTTATACTATTCTCTCTACTTTTTCTTGTATTTGAAATTTTCCATACAGTCAAGGAAAAAAAAGAAAAAAGCCCTAGAAGAGTGTTTGATTATAGCAGGAGTGGGTCCTGTTTTTATATTCACCTCTTCAAAGAAGATTTGTTTAATTCTTCCCGAAGGCATCTTTCCTGTACTTTGAATTCCCTCAACATTACACACAGACTGTTTCACACATAATTATGAACGGTGAAGCAGGGTTGTTTTTTAACTTCTATCTACCAGCCAGAATGGAAGCCGGCTCCATCTTTGAAGCTCCAAGGGCCTGTGAGCTGGTCTCAAGCTTCTTCACCACTGCGTCTCCCCCATCTCCTGCCCACGCCATGCCGTCAAAGCTAGGGTGTCCCGTCATTCACCCACAGACCGCCAAGTACTACAAGTACTATTATTTACTAAATATTTTTCTTTGAGCTGACTCACTTTGTTTGCTCAAGTATATTTTCAGAGAGAACTATATGTCATGGCTATTGATGGAAAATCAGCCGCATTATCTGTGAAATCAGGTTTGGATGTACTGGTTACACTTATTTTAACAGTCACTTAACAGACAATTAACATTTAATATGTAAAATGCATAGTTATTAAAAAGCAATATATCCATCAATGTACAACGTAAAAGCTCAACTTGGACTGTGTTTTTCTGCACACACGGGGTTGCCATCAGTTGCAATTGACTGGATGGCAACTGGTACCAGTTGGGAAACTCTGACGTTGGCTGCTTGTCTCCTGGGAATAGCCCTGCTTCCCTTTCCGTCTGCCCCTAATTGTTATTCTCTGCCCAGAATGTAAAAGTGTGTGCGTGAGTGTGGAATATGTGTGTGTGCATTTGTGCATGTGTGTGCGCACGTGTGATGGACATGCCCGTCACTGAAACTGACGTATCTCATTCTTGTCATTTCTACCAGCTGCTCCAGGCAGCTGGGCTGGTGGAAGGCAGTGAGTGAGTCACTTGAAGGGGAGCCAAGAGGCCGGTCAAATATTCACCCCGCAACATAGCCCTCTTGTTCTCTGCCCACCCTCCTGTGCACACTCACACTCACAAAGGAAGCAACACTGTGTTCCATTCTTAAAAAGTGCCCTGTAAAGAAACTCAGCCACCGTTGCTGGTGATGGAAGTAGGAAGAGCATGAAAAGGGCCGAGATAGAAGGGGTCTTAGCTAGAAAATAGATGTTTTATGGAGACGATTATATGCTAAAGTGGAATTTGTAAATCGAGAGCTCCCTGAGGTCTCAGGATTACTCCCGTGAATGTCAAGGATTTAGCGTGCGTGCTTCTTGAGAGGCAACGGGATGTGCTAGGATGGACTTGGCTTTGGAACCACACAGACTGGTTTTAAACTCAAGTCAAGTAATCTTGAGAAGTTACTTAAGTCTTCGGAGCCTCATTTTTTAAATATGTGAAATGAGGATAATAATACTCCTGTCCAAGGTTCCTGGGTGGTGCTGATAGTTAATACTCTTGGCTGCTAACCGAAAGGTTGATGGTTCAAGTCCCCCCAGAGGTGCCTTGGAGGAAAGGTCTGTGATCTACTACTGAAAAATCAGCCATTGGAAACCCTGTGGAGCACAGTTCTACTCTGACACGCATGCGACCACCATGAGTTGGAGTCGACGGCAACTGTTTTTTGTTTCGTTTTGTTTGTGGTTTTTCCAGGGTTGCACTGAAGGTTAACTAAGAACGAATTCTGTACAGCATTGGGCTGTACAACACAGATGGCTGTGATTTCCCTGAATTCCTGAAAGATCACGAATGACTTTGTGATTCTATTTTGTATAGGTTCAGTGGAGAGTATTTATTATTGTATTGAGATTGGGGGTTTTCCACTTATGTATGGCAACTATCAGCTAGAATATTGATTTCAAGGCTCCACTCCATGATTGCTGAGTAAGTTTGGTGACAACAAAATGAAGACTCTCCAGTAAGCGGCCTCCAAATTGTCAGTTGTCTCTGGGGGCTTGACTGGGTCTCCCCGGCTTCACTGCAAAGCCCAGGGGAACAGGGAACATGCCTCCTGCTTCTTTAGATAACTCCTGTGGCGCTGGCACAATCTGTGCATGGTAGATTCACAGAGCACATGCCCTGGATAGAATCGAATGGAATTAGATCACATGATGGCAGAATCGTCAAGAACAGCCCACAAATGCAGAATGCAGCCCTCTTCCCTTCTGAACCAGCTGAAAGAGAAGAAAAAAGAGTAAACAAGACAGGGATCAAAATGTTGCTTTTTATGACTGCTAAAGTCTAGAGGAAGGATGGTTGATGTCTGTGGGTAATAACCTTCCTAACCGAATAGTGAAAGAGCCCTAGTGGCACAGTGGTTAAAGCGCTTGGCTGCTAACTGAAAGCTCGGTGGTTCCAACCCACCAGCCGCTCCGTGGGAGAAAGATGTGGCAGTTTGCTTCTGTAAAGATTTACAGCCTTGGAAACCCTATGAGGCAGTTTTATTTTGTCCTGTAGGGTTGCTATGAGTTGGAATCAACTCAATAGCAACGGGTAATCTAATAGTGAACGCTGGAATAATATAGCGTTGCCCCGCAGTCAAAGGTAGCATAGGGCTGAGACAGCCCCCGTACCCCGCCATGTGGCAGCAGAGAACAGGGAAGGGGTAGAGGGCAGAGGGGGAGGCGGTGTGAAGAAAAGCTGACTGTTACATGAGCAAAGCTCCCTCCATGTGAAAGGAAATAGCGGAGGGAAACAAAACACATTCCCTTAACTAAGGTGAGTGGTATTTTTTTGCCTGGTTCTATCTCTGTCCAAGAACCGACATCCTTTAAGTTGTATGCCCTGTGCCCCAGGTAACCCATTCATAAAAAAGGGTAACTCTTGAGAGAAAACAGCATGACTTTAGTATGACTAAGCTGGAATCAGGGACACCTGAATTTAGATATGGCTCTGCCACTTACTAGCTGTGTGACCTTGAATGACTTGCTTAAGCTTCTTAAGTTTGTTTTTCTGTTCTACAAAAGAAGATCTGATTTCTATGCCACAGGGTTGGTCTGGCAGATAAATGAGGCAATGCGTGAGGACGCCTCATTAGTAGGATGGAGAAGGCACTCCATAAACGGTAGTTCAAATTGCCTGAAGAGCGAAAAACTCCAGATACTAGTATGCTGAAGTCTTGTTTTCAACGTTTTTGCCTGTGGGATGGGGGTGGGCAGCTGACCAGGAAGAGGACAGGGGACCTGGTGATTGTGTGAGCTTGTTGGCTTGGGGGAGAACATGCCCCGGGGGAAAGGAGCAAGAACCCACGGGGCAAGGACCCAACAGGCAGGGGAGGTGCGACACCCACGCACCCTCTCTGGGGCTGCAGCTCCCTCCTGCCCCTGGCTGCTTGGGGATGGACAGCCTCTGGTTGCCTGTCATTTCCCACAAGTGGGTCAGGTCAGGGAATCTAACTAAATGGCAAACTCTCATCCAGACAGAGAATTCCAGGCCTGAGCTGTGCTGTGCCTGGTAGGCCCTGGCGATGAGGCTGATATTTGCCTCCTGACCAGTTGCCTAGAACCCACACGTCTCCCATCTCCCTGGCAGGCTGCTTTCCACGAGAAGCTTTTCTCTCTCCAGCCTCAACACAGGGTGATCACTTGGGTGGAGGACCTGGCAGAGAGGCACCAGCAACAGCAGGCCTGACACACATCCTCTCGAGTATGGCAGGGTCCAAAGGGAAGCCTCTGGGGCCCCAGAATTGATGTATGAAGCTGCTCCGGCCTGAGACCTCTATCTTGGGAGGGAAGAAGTGATGGCAGTGTTTTCGTCATCTTGGTGTTCCACGAAGACAACTAGGGCATCTTTACTCTGCAAACCACAAGTCAGGGCAGGGACAGAACCGGCACCCATGGGCCCAAAGCATCCAGATCAGCCATCCAAGGGTGTGTCTATTTGGAAAGTATCTTGGCTCCTGGGTTATAAATTTATCCAATAGACCTTTACTATGCACCTGCCGGAGCCCTGGTGCCCAGTGGTTATAACACGTCAGCAGTTCAAATTCACCAGCTACTCCTTGGAAATCCTATGGGGCAGTTCTACTCTGTCCTATGGGGTCGCTATGAGTTGGAATACACCTACTATGCGCCAGGCCCAGATCTGGCTCTTATCCTACAATCTAATAGGATAGACATCCAAGTCAACAGCAGATAGAATAGTGTAGTAAGTGCTGTGCTGGGGGAGCACCAGTGAGGGAGACCTGACCTAGTCTGGAGAGGTCAGGGTGGGCTTCCTGGAGGAAGGGGCATTGAAGAATGACATGTGCAAAGGCCTGGAGGCTAGAGAGAGGAGATCATAGGAAGGGAGCAAGGACAGCACTGACTGTAGGTGGGCACCCAACCCCATCCAGTACTCGAATTCATGGAAGTTTGCAAATGTCTCTACAGCTCTGTGCCCAGATCTCAGCAAAGTTTCTCTTAAATGTCTAGTCACTCTTATGGAGAAGGTGGAGGATAGTTATAGTGACTGAGTACTCACGATGCTGTGTCAGATACAATCACATTGCTTCGTCTTCATCTTCATTGATTTAGTCATGCATTCATTTGACAAATATTTATCGAGCATTTACTATGTGCCAGACACAGTTCTAGGCACTAGCTCATACAGCAGTAAACAAAACAGACAAAAATCTCTGCCCTACAGAGTTTTTGAGGGCCGTGGTGGTTCAGTAATAGAATTCTCACCTTTCATGCGGGAGATCAGAGTTTAATTCCCAGCCAGTGTACCTCAGGCACAGCTACCACTTATCTGCCAGTAGAGGCTTAAGTGTTGCTGTGATCCTGAACGGGTTTTAGCAGAGCTTTCAGGCTAAGACAGACTGGGAAGAAAGGCTTGGCGATCTACTTCTGAAAATCAGCCAGTGAAAGCCCAGTGGGTCACAACAGTCTGAGCCTGTTGTGCATGGGGTTGCCATGAGTCAGGGGCCGACTCAGCAGCAGCTAACAACAAAAACACAGAGCTTTCATTCAGACAGGGAGGAAAACAAACACCTAAGTTCAACATATGGAGTGTCAGATGGGATAAGTGCCATGGAGAAAACTAAAGAAGGAAAGAGGAGCAGGGCTTGCCGGGGTCAGGGGTTACATGGTTATTTAGGGTGCTCAGGAAAGGCCTCGTGTGAGCAAAGGCTTGAAACATAGGAAGTTGTGAGCACTGTGGATACCTAGGGGAAAAATATTCCAGGCAGAGGGAATGGCATATGCAGAGGCCCTGAGGCAGGAATGTGTCTGGTGTCTTTAGGAACAGCAGGGAGGACAGTGCAGTCAGAGCAGAGTGGGTGTGAGGGGCCAAAGAGGAGGTGAGGTCAGATCTCAGAGCCCTGCAGGCTATCGTAAGCACGCAGATTTCCTAGGAGTGAAATGCAGAAGAACCTGGCAAGCCTTGAGCAGAGCAGTAACATGCTGTGTTTGATCACTCTGGTGTCAGGAAGAGCCTGGAGGGAGGCAACGGAGGCACCTGAGCCATGCTGCCGGCCCTCTGACAGAGTCCTCAGAGCCTCCTCCTCCGTCAGAGTGAGCAATGAGCCACACCTGTCTGGCCACTTGGAAGGAGCAGCCAGGGAGCCCAAAGCCTGGTGGTGCTGGATGCAGCTCCAACAAGAGACAGGGTCGAGGCCTGCAGTTTCTCCTGCACGGCTGTTTCGATTTTGCCTGCAGGCAAACCAGCCAGCACGTGACTTTGGGCCCCAGTGGCAGTGGAATCAAGTGGAGGAATGGAGCTTTCAACAAAAATAAAAACAAGAAACAGAACCTGTGACCATTAAACCATCAGCCGCTTTTATCAGCATGCTGAGTAGTTCTGGCTTCGGAATGGCACAGGCCTACTGGGTTTGAATCCTAATTGCTCACCCTTTCTGTGTCCCACTTCCCCCTTTTGTAAAATAAGATGGTAATAGCTCCCAAGGCCTTGACGCAGTACGTGGCACAGGGAGGGTCCTCCAGGGTAGTCAGTAAGAGAAGTAGCAATAACGATGGGTATATGAACCAAAAACCAAACCCATTGCCATCAAGTCGATTCCGACTTACAGCGACCCTATAGGACAGAGTAGAACTGCCCCACAGGGTTTCCAAGGAGCACCTGGTAGATTCGAACTGCTGACCTGTTGGTTAGCAGCTGTAGCTTTTAACCACTACGCCACCAGGGTTTCCACAGTTATATGAGGACAGTGAAAAAGGAAGGCAATGAAAAAGGACCAAAGAACTGACACATTCGAACTGTGGTGCTGGCGAAGAATATTGATGTATCATGGACTGCCAAGAGAACAAATCTGTCTTGGAGGCAGTACAGCCAGAATGCTCTTTTGAAGTGAGGATGGCAAGACTTTATCTTGCTTCCTTTGGACATGTCATCAGAAGAAGGACATCGTGCTTGGTGAAGTAAAGGGTCGGCGAAAAAGAGGAAGACCCTTAACAAGATGGATTGACACAGTGGCTGCAACAATGGGCTCAAGCATAACAACGATTGTGAGGATGGCGCAGGACTGGGCAGTGTTTTGTGCTGTTGTACCTAGGGTCGCTATTATTCAGAGTCGACTCGATGGCACCTAACAACAACAGCTGTTTGCATCTGTGGCTGTGTGTCTGTCTTACGGCTCATGCCCCAGGTTCCTGCAGGACCCTGTTTTCCGAGAACAGAGGATGGCAAAATGAGTGCTGTGTAGAAAAAAGTAAGATGATGCAAATGTGCTCATCTGCTAACACAGAGGTTAGAGGTTCCAGTCTACACAGAAGTGCCTTGGAAGAAAGGCCTGGAGATCTACTTCTGAAAAATCAGCCATTGAAAATCCTATGGAGCACAGTTCTACTCTGACACACATGAAGTTACCATGAGACAGGGTTGACTTGACTGGCAACTGGTTTGGTTTAAATGGAACCAGAGTCACATTCCCTGGGGACAAAGGGAATGAAGGAAGCAGAAACGGGCAGGGAAGGATATGTTTGCAGCCTTTGTGTCTGGCCATAGCCTGATCCCATGAAGGAACTCAGGAGCATGAGTAGCTCCACAGAGTTGATCCTTTCACGTACCTTCGAGATGGGTAATCTGAAGGTCTGTGGGCAGCAGACCAGGCTGCTCCGAAGCCACGTGCTTGCCACCATAGGACGGGCTGCCCACCCTTCAGCCAAGCAGACGCTCCAGAGGCCCAGCCAGGACAGTATTTCCACGGCCTTTACCGAGGCCAAGAGAAGCCTAGTAAGAGCTAGCAGCCTGTTGAGCCCCAGTTTTTAGTAAATTACAGGAAGGCGCTCAGCCAGCCCCAAACCTCATAAAAGATAGATGGTATAGTTGTATAACAGCCAGGGCTTTTTACAAACTTCACCTTCTCTTTAAAAAGCTGCTAACTTTAAAGAAAAAAATCGCCCCAGGCATTTTGGTTGTTGTAATAAAATGCATTCCCTAGGAACTGTGAGCTCTGTTTCAGTCTGGAAGGAGGAGGCAGAGTGGCCGTGTGGGTGCCCACATGCCTGCTTCTTTGTGGGTGACGGGTTTTACTTCCCTGCTACTGATTTATGCGGAGAACTGCCAGCCTGTGGCCATGGCCTATTTTCCCTCTTACAATACAGTATCCGGGCCTCTGCAGGGCTGCCCCGCTTAAAGAACACATAGCACACAGAAGCCAAACTCAGGAAGCATATGTACAGGGGATGTCTCTTGACAATCTGTTTTACCAACAAAATAAAATAAAAATGTGTGTGAGCATTTCCATGGGGAGGATGGGTCATTTTTAAAGAACTAGCGCCTTGAGTCTCTTAACATTGGGATTCGGGGTACCACATCTTCTAAGAGTTGTTGTCTGAAGCAATGCCTGCTCACACAGCATGCGTGGCTCCCATCCACCCAGGATGATTCCATTCCAAAAAGAGCAAGTTGAAAGGAAGATGTGGAGACTTTTGCTGACAGCATGCCTGAATAGCTGTTTATGCTGCTTGTGTTCCAGCATTCTGTGGTTCTGTGTGTGCGTGCATACGCATAATATATATATACATACCAAAAAAAAAAAAAAAAGTCGCTGTCAAATTAATTCCGACTCAAAGCAACCCTATAGGAGAGAGCAGAAGTTTGAAACTCCCCATAGGTTTGCAAGGCTGTAAGTCTTTACGGAAGCAGACTGCCACATCTTCCTCCTGTGGAGCAGCTGGTGGATTCAAACTGTTACCGCAGTAACACGGATTGGAGCCGCCTGCTGCAATAGCCAATTCTCAGACAGGGGTGAGGTGAGCAGCAAGATGTTTATTATATATCGATATATAGGAGACAGAGGGGAATAGATTCCTCCAAAAAGCCCGTCTCCCCCACTGGAGATCGGCTGAAGTCTTTTATAGGGCCAGGATTATGGGTCTTTTGTGGTAGTTTCCCGTTGAGGTGATGTTGTCTTAGATGAGTTAACCTTCTACTGGTATTCTTCGAGGTTATCTGGTGACATCTTTGGGGATTATCTGGCGACATCCTGCTTTTTCTTGTCACAAGATCGGTGCTTTGTTTGGTTTTTCATTCTTAGGTCATTCTCACTTGTTTTCCACCCTCCAGGGAGGAACATTCGTTAATCTTAAACCTTTTTGTAGAGACTAGAATGGGAGGGAAAAATCACGAGACAATGGGCAGTTAGCAATGGGGAGTAATAATAGTGAGCCCAGCCTATGCAGCCTCTTCCAATCTCCCCTTTTTATTGTAAGTTTCTCAATCTTGGGAAACAGGGCGTCGCTTCTTTTCTGGCTACTTCCTGCTGGTTAGGTGTGTCGGCTGGTGTGAGAGTGAGAAACCTCCCAATATCAACTAAGGGCTATGGGGGGGCCAGGGTGAGTTAGAGCGGAAATCAGCTGCATCCCGGTGAATTAGATGATGTGTATCCCCAGAGCCTGGAAGAGGGGTGTCTCAATTTACTAGGGTAAAAATTTCTCCCGCCTTAAGGGTTTTTGTAGTTCTTCCTGTCAATATTTTCATAAAACAGGGAACACAAAAACATACTGGAATAACCACTATTCCTAAGGTTCCTCTTTCAGGCTCTTTTATGGCCCACTTAACTGGACCTATTGGCGTTAGACTGCACACAGGAGGGTCAGCGTGTCTCCCGCTTGCGGGGTCAATGTCCCCTTTGCCTGTAGGATCACCGGCATCTTTTCTGTCCAGGTCTCCTGGGACAGCAGAAAGATAGAGGGAAACAAGGTCAAAATCATTGTGCTGTAGGCTTCTTGAACTTGTACTTCAGGCCCTGAGTTGGAGTACAAGAGTATGGTTGTTCCTTGTTTTCTGCTTCTTTCTCTTCTTCTGGCGGGCAGCTTCTACTCTGGAGTGATGTACCCACTCAGCTACTCTTGTTAATTTCAGAGAGTGGGTGGTAAGGAGAACTTCAAAAGGTCCCTCCGACTTAGAGGCCAGTTGATCTTCCGGGGGTTGATTCATCCAGGCCTTCAACAGGACCCGATCTCCGATCTCTAGATTCAAACCTGTGGAGGAAGTGTCAGAAGGAAAGGAAAAATGAGAAGAAGCATACTGATTAACAATGTTTATGACAGCTCTCAGAGAATGGACCCAGTCTCTTTTCTCTACCTCGGTCATGACCGAGGTAGGGAAAGTCAACTTTTTCAGGAATGGTCTCTCATGTATTAATTTGTAAAGGCTCTATCTGAGCCCACTTCAAGGGGCTACCCGGATTCTGAGCAGGGAAATGGGGAGAACTTGTATCTAAGTGGAGCTCGTCTCCTGGCAAAGTTTCACCAAGGCCTTTTTCAGAGTATGGTTCATCTTTTTGGTCTCTCCAGTCGATCGTGGTCTCTAGGCTGAGTGTACTTTCTAATTTATATCTAAAACCTTATTGACTTCTTACCCAACTTGTAAAAGCTCCCCTATTGTCACTCTGTACTGAGATTGGAAGATCAAAACAGGATATGAATTCTTGGAGTAACACCTTGGTCACTTCTTGGGCTCGTTCCGTTCGACAAAGGAAAGCCTCCACCCACCCTAAGTAGGTGTCCACAAAAATCAGCAGATATTTAAAATTTCCAGGTGTCCGGAGCATTATACCACTGCCACCTGAAAGGGATCATTGATTGCCTTCAAGAGTTCTAGGATTTCTGGTACATGTTTTATTTTTTTGTTGGCAGATTCAGAAGTCTTTTTTTCCTACAAGGCACCATGTGAGTGAAGGACCAGATGGGCATATTTATTATCAGTATACACAATTATGTGTCTTCTTATTCCTAGTGGCAGGCCCACCCCAGGACTATGAGTTCAGCCTTTTGAGCTGAAATGCTGCCAGGAAATGGAGCTGCTTCTAAGACCTCAGTTCGTGTTACCACGGCATATCCTGCCTTGCGACGTCCTTCATATAGAAAGCTACTGCCATCCATATACAATTCTATTTCTGGGTCAGTCAAAGGAACATCCGAGAGATCTGGTCTGCTAGAATAAACTTCTTCAGTTATCTCTAGGCAGTCATGTACGGGGGCATCTTCCGAAACAGGCAGCAATGTGGTGGGATTGAGGGAGGAGACAGCCTTCAGAACCACGTTTGAGTTGTCTAACAAGATTGTCTGACATTTTCTCATCCGTCCTGCCGTGAGCCAAAAAGACCCCATGTTTATTCCAAAGGAGGCAAACTGTATGTGGTGTGTTTACTGTTACCTTCTGTCCAATGGCGAATTTCTTGGCTTCCTGTAACAAGTCGCATGTTGCAGCCGTGGCTGGAAGACAAGGGGGCCATCCCCAGGCCGTGTTGTCCAGCTGTTTTGAAAAGTAGGCCACCGGTCGCCTGGCTGGCCCCAGGGTTTGAGTTAGCACCCCCACAGTAATTCCCCGTCTTAATATCAGTCCATTCAATGGCAAATAGAGGCTGAGACTCGGGGGGTGTAAAGGAATACAAAAGAAGGCATCTTTCAAATCTAGTACTAAAAACCGATCACATTGACTGGGTATAGTAACCAAGAGAATATATGGGTTTGGCACAATTGGATGAATGTCTTCTACTGTTTGGTTGATTTTTCTTAGGTCTCGAACAGACCAATATTCTCGTCTCCGGTTTCAACACCAGCACGATAGGGGTGTTGTACGGAAACTGGCAAAATTTTAAAAGTCCAGTTTTTATGTATTGATGTACCAATGGTGTGATCTCTTCTGAAGCTTCTTTGCAGAGGGGATATTGTCTCTGGTTTATAATAGGTGCTCTAGGTTTTAAAGTACTTTTAACCGGTGCGGCTGACTGGGCTCATCCAGGCCTTTCTTATGCCCAGACCTCTGGATTCACCTTTTGTTGAATTTGGAAAGGAATGTCACTACGTGTCACTATTCCTTCTTGCAATAGTGTCGCCTGCCAGGCACATGCATTTTCCAGCGGGATCTGTAGAAAATGGCACAGAACAACTCCACCATCCTATTTGGGTTACTTCGATAAGGAGGACTCTGATTCTTTTAATTACACAAGTCAGAGGTAGAGAAAGGAGCATGTACTAACATTGTTCCTCTTTCGGCTGGAATTTTTCTCAGAGGAAATTGCCCTGCCCAAGCCCCGGCAATACCCTCGCTGAAAACAGTACCCAGACTGGTGTGTGTAGTGGGGTGGAAGACCATACCTGATAAAGTCAGACTCTTACTTCCCAATTCCCTTCCTTCGTCTGTTTCTCTCAAGCTGGCCGGACTAGAATCAGGCTCAGCCCTTTCTGTGGGGGACTCTGCCGTCATTCTTCGACCTGACCTGTCGGTTTCTACCGCACCTTCCCTATAATGGGGGGAGCCGAAGCAGTTATCGGGGCTATTCCTTCTAAGAGGGGACCCTCCGGTGAGGATTCAGGAAGCACTTTTGCCTTCAGCTTTTCCTGGAAAAGAACCTGGTTAGAGGGATTTAAAGTTTGATAGAGAGACGTGAAAAGCTTGAGTATAGGGAACTTTGTCTCATTTTTCTTACAAAACAAATCAAGCTGAAAAATCATGCCATAAGCCAAAGACCCGTTTTGGAGACAATGTTTCTGGTCCCCCAGCTGGTATTGGGGCCATACATTGTTGTAGAAGCATATCATTCTCTTTCTTGTCATAGGCTCATAGCTATACCTCCTCCCGTTTGTTAGAATGCAGCCTAGAGGAGATTTGGCTGGGAGAGATGGGCCTCCCCCCATAACAGGTGTTTGTTTATGCGTAAGCAGCATCAGTAACTGCTTTTCGTGTGCCTCGACAGCAACTACATTTTGCAAAACCTCAGATTGAGTATTCATATAAATATAGCAGCATTTATCTATTTAGGCACAAACTGTTTCTTGAGAGACTAACAGGAAAGGTTAATACTATTCTATTTTGTAAAATCATAGCTCAGATTTCAGACACTTCTCTGGTGATGATAGTCACAACTTTGCTAAGTTTACCAACAGAACTTCTAATTCAAGAGTTACAATATCTAAACCCATTAGTTAGGTAATTTAAGAGAAAGAAGAATAGTTCATTATATCCAGAAAATAGGACCTTAGGACATCAGCAATATTCCCGTATAAAACCCAGAGTTGCCTTTCATGTATTCAGTCCTATGTAGTTCATTTCTGTGCCATGTGATTCTGGATCAGCCGCAGTCTGCAAACTCGTCAGCTTCTGCAGAGGAGCTCTGGAACTTTTATTCAGTCCAGTCACAGTCTTTTTAGCAAGCCCAATATAGTCCATCTTTTTGTTGAGATATTTTGGTCAAACTTTCTCAGCAAATCAGCAAAGTAAAAACTTATCTGCAGATGACAAAACTTAATACAGCCGTGATTACTAATAGTAAAAGACCTGATAGAAATTAATTACAAGCATAAAGTAAAGGCCAAATAAAATCAGTTAAAAAAAAAACTTCTGATAAAAATATTGCTAAATATAACCACTAACCGTATTCAAAGAGCTTCATAATAATTTTGAGGCAAAATACCATCTAATCAGGATATACCAAGAATATACCAAGATTATCAAATCTCTAAATACCTGAATTGTAATAAAAAAAAACTTCATGGGTTAAATGACGTGAATCCCCCAATCAAACTATTGGCTTTGATGATGCTAGATTCAAAAAGATAAAGTTGTAACCAAGTTAGCAATAAAGGAATAATAATATTATAGGTCACCTGTGAAACAATACTTAAGTTATTTAACCAAAGACCTTGAAGTAAAAACCTTAGCTTTCTTTTCTAAAAGCCATGTGCACATGCTTAGTATTCAGACTCAGGAATCTTAATTCTAATGAAAGGCCAAACCTTTGCCTTCCAGGCAGGTTACACAAAGAATAAATTAACCCTTTAACTCAAAAATTAAAGAAAACTGTTATTTTAACATCGAGAATCCCAATTCTTTCAGTTTTATATGTTACTTAACATTAAAACTCCTAAAAATCTCATAAATTAAACCCGTAAACTTTAGTCAGATAAAACTTGACCGTATCAAATAAATTTCTTTTTCAATAAACCTCTTAAACGTTGTCTTTGTTGCGTATCGTTTATAGTGTATCCCTTTCAAGGGCAGAAAGGAACAGTCATTAACAGACTTAAACATATGTCTATCCTTTCTCTTGTGGCATAAAAAGCAAAAGTATATAAACTTAAATTATGACAAATATCTATTAACTTACTAACATCAATCAGTTACCCAAAATGTTGACATTATTTTAAGCCTATATATCGTAAAACGTGACGGTTGCTGAAAGGAAAGTCTATGTAAACATTCTAAGATTTCATTCAAATTTTACTACTGCTCATATTTTCCCCAATCTAATTTTAGCCCTTAAAGATTTTATCAACTGGCTTTGGAAATCGCAAAGTCTCTGCTCTCTTGACCAATTCATTGATATGGATACAACCTTAAGTGTTTGCCTACTGCTGGAAACTTTTTTCCAGGCCACTTCAGGTGCGTCTCATGGTGGTTTCTTTTTTTTGTTTTGACTTCTTAAAGTTCCCCTAGAATAGAGAGAACTTGTTTACAGTTTTATGATTAGGATCTGCCCGATTTCTGATAACTACAGCAAAGCAGCAATGTTTCTTATCTTTTGTCTTAAAAGAGTCTCCACCTAGCTGGAAACAGGTCTTTCAAAAGCTTGCTCGGAGACTGGGAGCTGGGAGGCCTGATTGTGCCCCGCCCTCACTCTCTTGACTCTTGGAAGACATTTACATATGTTTAAGTTGATGGAAGCATTTTGAAAGGTTATCTACCCAGTAAATAGCAAAGCTCTTTAGGAATTTTGTAAATGAATCCAACAATTCCTGGTTAGCAAGACTGGGGCATCATCCCAGTACGTTTACATATGTTTAAATCTACCTAGGAATTTAAGGGCAAGAGATAACTAATTTCCTTTTTACTGTTCTGGAACTGCTACTTTTAGTTTAAGACAAAACTATCCTTTTTCCTTAAATAAAACACATTTTATATCTAGCTTAAGTTACTTAGAAAGGTTTTGCTTTTAAGATCGACATTGTATAAAACTTCAAGATCATAGTGTACTTCTCCAATAGACCAAATGGCATCAAAGTTTCTCCAAGTAGCCTTTAAAAATCTAAATCATAAGGCAGACACAAGATGCAGTTTTTTCTGGAGGAAGAAAGAACTGAGGTTCTATGACTAGCCTTACAAAATAGCAATTCTTAGCCATAGCCACCAATTTAATACAAGACAAACTTAGACACAATGCTCTAGACCAGAAACAAGCTCTTAGAACAAAAGGAGACAGAAAGACCACATAAACAGGTTCTACATAAAACTTATTAACTTGCCGGAGCCTCAGATGGAGGAATATTAGACCTCTTGACAAAACCTGAGCATCAAACAAAGTTCCCTAGGGAAAAAAACAGACAACACAAATGAAAACTCATTTTCCCAAAGTGGCCACTGAAATTCTAAGTTACTTCTAGTTTACTCAGTTTATAGTGTTTTTAAATACGAACCCCAAACCAGTGAATCAGTAGTAGGGGGGAAATCCAGGCTCATTTATCAAGATGTTAAGCGATAAGGTTCAAGCTTTTGGTTTCCTTCTTTCTGAGGCTTTCTCTTAATAGCCGAATCAGGGCGCCCAAGTAGATGGTGTAATACTAGTTACACACAGACAATGGACAGGACAGACACAGAACCACAGTAAACAAGTGGACAGGACAGACACAAAACCACAGTGAATGAATAAATCCCGCAAGCTGATGGAGATTTTCTTGACCCCTTTCAACCTCTCAGATGGCCCTGCTTGTCAGCAGAGGATATATTAGAGAATATCAACCTCCCACACACACTCACAAGAAATCCCGCAAGCTGACGGAGATTTTCTTGACCCCCTTCAACCTCTCAGATGGCCCTGCTTGCCAGCAGAGGTTATCTTAGAGAATCTCAACCTCCCAGACATACTTACGAGCATTCACACACCCAGAACCAGAACTCTAGAGTCACCATGAGTCCCTGCTGGTGAGCCTACTCACAGAGATGGTCATCTGGGGGCTGCCTGTCACCCCCAGAAACCAAAGGCTCAGGTCCCGCTCTGGAAACCTCGGGCCTGCCCTATCCGCCCCGGCCCTGAGCGCCACAGGGAGACGAGTCGTGGACTCATCTTGGGTTCCCTCCTGTACAGGTCTTGCTTTTCTTTCACCCACCTCTTTTGGCGCGGTTGGGGACTAGCGGTGCCGTGACAGACCCAGGTCTGGCCGACAGTCTCCCCAGAGGCAGATGAAACCTCTTGTGGCTGCTTGTCAGGAGAGCTGTCGATCAGTTCCAGGCCCTGCCAGGGGGCCACTGTGTCTCAAGTGGCTTGAGCTCCCCGTTCGGGCCACCAAATTTGTTACCGCAATAACGCGGATTGGAGCCGCCTGCTGCAATAGCCAATTCTCAGACAGGGGTGAGGTGAGCGCAAAAGGTTTATTATATATCGATATATAGGAGACAGAGGGGAATGGATTCCTCCAAAAAGCCCGTCTCCCCCACTGGAGATCGGCTGAAGTCTTTTATAGGGCCAGGATTATGGATCTTCTGTGGTAGTTTCCCGTTGAGGTGATGTTGTCTTAGATGAGTTAACCTTCTACTGGTATTCTTCGAGGTTATCTGGTGACATCTTTGGGGATTATCTGGCGACATCCTGCTTTTTCTTGTCACAAGATGGGTGCTTCATTCGTAGATCATTCTCACTTGTTTTCCACCCTCCAGGGAGGAACATTCGTTAATCTTAAACCTTTTTGTAGAGACTAGAATGGGAGGGAAAAATCACGAGACAATGTGGCGGTTAGCAATGGGGAGTAATTAATAGTGAGCCGGCCCTATGCAGCCTCTTCCAAAACCACTGACCTTTCGGTCAGCAGCCTAGCAGTTAACCACTGTGCCACAAGGGCTCATATGTACACACACACACACACACACATATGTATAGATTATAGATTATATATATATATATATATATAACCAATTGCCATCGAGACAACTCCAACTCATGGTGACCCCATTGTATCAGAGTAGAACTGTACTCCACAGTGTTTTCAATGGCTGGTTTTTCAGATCTCCAGGCCTTCTTCCGAGGTGCCTCCGGGTGGAATCAAATCTCCGACTTTAGCAGCTGAGCATGTTAACCACTTGCAACACCCAGGGACTCCTTTCAATCTCTCTCTCCTCTCTCCCTCTGTCTCTCTGTCTGTCTCTCTCTCTATATATATGTATGTAAATTTTGAATTCAGTGACCTAAACTGTCATTTCAGTTTTGAAATTCTAGAATGAGTTCATGTATATGTGACGCGGGGCATTGGGTCAGGTGGTGGAATTGAACTCATGAGAAATAACACGCACACTGCTGCATCTTCGGTTTCTAGAGTGAAAAGCACCTAGGAGAGGGCCCTGTCAGGCAGCCTGGATGTGGAAGGACTGGGAAGAGCAGGATTTGGGGATTAAGTGGAGCTTCAACACAGGATGGAAACCCTGGTGGCATAGTGGTTGAGAGCTATGGCTGCTAACCAAAAGATCAGCAGTCCAAATCCACCAGGTGCTCCTTGGAAACGCTATGGGGCAGTTCTACTCTGTCCTGTAGGGCCTCTAGGAGTTGGAATTGACTCGACGGCAATGGGTTTGGGTTTTTTTTTTATTTTCCACACAGGATGTGGCCTAAGACATGGGACCCTGGAATGTGAGGTTTGGTAGGGACCCTTGGGAGTCACCTAGTGCTGCTGTCTTTAAATTAGGAACCCAGACCCCAGGGGAACACAAAGATTTTCCAGGGGGTGCACAGGCACAGAAAGCTGTAAAAGGATCCTCTTCCAGATCTTCAACTTCCTATGTACACACTCATTCCTTAGGTCTGCCTGAGTCAGCCAGGATGACCCTTCCTACCTCCCCTTTCATAAACCCCCTCCTCCGACTTTACAAATGAAAGGCGTGCCTCTCACCCTCTAGGGCGCGGTGGCCTCAGTGCCCTGCGGGTGCAGACTTCCTGGCACTGAGTAAAGGGACATTTCAAGAATGCTTAGCTCCAGAAGGAGAAGCCCTGAGGACAAAGTAAAGCAAGGTCCAGTAAGAAATATGGAAGGGCAGCCAGATGTCAACTCCAGGCGGGGCTCCTTGCCTTCATCCAGCTACCTAGTCATCCATCTACTTTCTCCCGTAGCGCTCAGAAGTGAGTTGGTGGTCACAGAGCTGCGTATTAACAGGTCTGTTTAAACTGAAAAATGATGTCAGTCTTTCTCAGCTGAAAGTAAGTCTGATTTGGCTGATTGGTTGGCCCATGAAGACCGGCTTTGCCATCTAGGTTATAGGATCGACGTTTTACGTAAATTGAATGAGCTAAATTTGCAGCCCAAGGTTTTGGTGAAACTATGGGGAAGGCACAGATGCAAAATAAATTGTATTTAGCTGCTGCTTAAAAATGTATAAGGCGGTTAATAGTCTTTCAGATTTATTTTAGGAGTATGTTAGCAACATCGGGTGCGCGGATGAAGTACATAGCATGGTGCTGGAGATATAATAGACAGTGGATATTTGTGGAATGAGGAAAGGGGGAGAATGGATGCAGATGAGGAAACTGAGGGTACTTGACATGTCTACAAAAGAAAAGTGGCAGCGTTGGGTAGCATCCAGGTCTCCTGCCTCCAGCCCAGTGTGCCACCCCTCCCGCATCCTTGCATTGCCCATCTTCTTGGTTTTCAGCAACCATGGTTATTGGAGATTTGCTGAGAGGTGCTAGCAAAGCTGGAGACTCCAGTGTTGAGTTACACTGAAGTGGGACATGATCCTCACCAGAGAAGCAGGCTGGGAAGGGGAGCTTCTAGGCCTGAGAAATAATGGGACCAGGAGCAATGCCAGGACCCTGACCACAGTGCCCAAAGGGACCTGTCAGGCTTTGACCTGATGGGCATGAGAGTCAGTATCTGAGACTCAGGTCTGGGACCTGAGACTAGCAGAGGTGGCCATGCTCAGCAGAGCGATGGTTCCAAGTCTGGTATGGGACTCCACCTAGTGCCTCAGGATAGGGAAATGGGGTCCAGGCACTGAGGGGGCACAAGTAGGGGCAACAGGACAACCTTGGCTCCAGACTTAATGCTTTAGAGTACCCCATTCTGGACCTTGGCCAGCTTGTTCCTCCCTATAGAGTGAGCAGTCTGTTGGCCCAAGGAGACATACTCACCAGGAGCACCTCCTTCTCTAGGCCACACTCTAAGTAGCCAGCACTCAGAATTCCCTCCCCAAAGAACTCCAAGTCCTACAAACGTTAGGACTAGGCCTGGGCAGGCCTCAGGGGAAGTGTTCTCCTGAAGGCCAGGAAGATGACTGCCTGGTCAGCTGATGCTATGTCCCCTGATACCAAGAAGCCACCTGACAGCATCGCTCCCCTCACACTGAGCAGCACAGTTAGCACACAAGTCAGCCTTTGACCTTACACTGACTTCATCTGCTCACTCTTTACCTAGAAGCTCAGCTCCCTCAGGATCAGAGGTCACTGCCTTAGACCCACAAAACTGGATGACTCTTGTTCTCCCCATTGTTTAACAGAGAGGGGGTCTTCTGTCTCTCTCCCCAAGGCATCTGGCACAGTGCTGGGATCTTGGCAGGCATTTGTTAAGTATTTTCTTGGTATTAATTGTTAGGAGCTATATTTCCTTTGCCCACATAGGAAATGAGTGAGTCTCTGGGTCCACACAGCTGTTCTCCATAACATCTCGTTGAATAAAACCCAGGGCTCTGGGGATAATGTAGCATTCTCTTTACTAACCCACTCCACTTTTATGTAGTGTCTGCCTGTGCCAGGCACGGTACTAGGTACTTTATATCATTGTCAGTAATCCTCACAGCGCTATAAGTTTAGTGATGTTATTTCTCATTTTACAGGTGAGGGTACTGTGACTTAGACAGATCAGTTCCTCCAAGTCACATAGCAAGGGAGTGGCAGAGCTAGAATGAGCCCCCAGGCCTGCCTGACTTTAAAGCCATTGTCAATGCATCCATTGCTTCCATAGCTGGCTCTAGGAGGAGCATTGCTGGATTTCCAAGGAAGTAGTCTGAGCCACCCATTGGGTTTTCCCAAGACCGACTTCTGAGATCGTGCAGTTCCCCAGGGCAGAGGAGGACGGCTGCCTACAAATAGGCCATGCAAGAAATGAGTGAATTAGCACTGAACCTGGCTGAAGTGTCTTCCATAAGACGTGTGTTCATGAGAAGTCATTTGCCAGCCAAGAATTTTGTAAACAGAATCATATAGCGAAACCACGTCCATCTCGTTTGGACATATTTTCATTGCCCCTTATCGTCTGGAAACGGGGACCTTAGCAATAACCCCAACGTCCACGCAGTGTGTGACAGCTTACCTGGCCCATCCCCCATTATTTTATTTGATTCCCAAAGGTATTGCAGACACGATTATCCCCACTTTACAGCAGGGAAAACAGAGGCATATAGAGAGGACATGGCTTCCCCAGATCACCCAGGTGAGGAAGTAGCTGAGCCAGGCTGGAAGCCAGGTCCCCTGAGATCACCGCCTGCTCTATGCCTTCACGTCACCAGCCCCTGCTTCTGCCACTGGAGTGAGTGGTGCCAACAAGATGCAAGGGACAGCAGATGTTTCTCTTGGTCATGGCAACAGGACCAGTGGGCAGGACTCCATGTACCTTCCCTTTGATCTCAGTAATGTATAACCTGTCACGGGGCATCAACTTCCACAAAGAGGGACAGTCTTGCCCCAGCGGCTCCTGAGCCCACAACAGCAGAGGCTCTGATACATATTGAGTTAATACAGCAGAAGCTGAGCCCATAGCCGGCGGCTGTCATTTTAGAGTGGCCAGCTGCCGGCTCTTGGCCCTGTGGGGCTTTTGACCATTTGTTAGGCAGAAGTGGAGGGTAGTCCTGTGCCTCACCTCAGAAAATGAGACATTCAAAGTCCGGACGGGTGTGTGCATCAGACTTTCATGAAACCAGCTTGGGTTCCACCTGGGACTCAGGGAGGGGAGATGTCCTGTGTGACCATCCTCGGCTGCCTGGCGCAGCCCCCACACGACCCATCTGAGTCCCAGAATCCCAGAATCAGTGCAGTTCAGGGCTGGAAAGGACCTGCAAGGTCATTTGATTCAAATGCCCATCAAAGGCTGGAATCCTACCCAGTGGTTACCTACTCTCTCCTTGGATATCTTGGGTGACAGGGAACTCCTTCCAGGAGCAGCCAGGGCTGGAAAATCCCCTGGGAACCATCTAGTCAAATCCCCTCATTGCACAGGTGGAGATATTTCTAAAATCAGAAGAACAGCTTGCTCCAAGGTCATCCAGCTGGGCCAGTGACAAGGAGACGTCTATTTATTGCCTCCTGCACGTCCAATGCTCCAGCCGTATTTCAATTCTCAGAATAAGCTATGCTGTTTCGTGTGTCCATGTGTTTGCTGACCCTGTGCCCCTCCTGGAATGCCCTTCACGCCGTATCTCCCCTCTCCCATCTGCATGGAAAAACACACCTCCCTTCCAAGACCCAACTCAGGCATTTTTTCTTCTGTAAAATCTTACCCAAGTCTTCCTCCTGCAGTTAGAAACACTCCGCTCTTCCATACTATTATGGATTTAATTATATCCCCCCGCCCCAAATATGTGTTGTGAATCCTAACCTCTATGCCTGTGGTTATAATCCCATTTGGGAATAGGTTGTCTTTGTTATGTTAGTGAGGCAGGACTAGTGTAGGGTGCATCTTGAGTCAATCTCTTCTGAGATATAAAAGAGACTAAACAAGCCAGCAGAGGAGATGGGGGAGAGAGATGCCAAGTCACAAGAAGATCGCCCAGAAGCAAAAGCTCAAAAGAGACAAGGACCTTCCTCCACAGCTTACAGAGAGAGAAAGCCTTCCCCTAGAGCCAGTACCCTGAATTTGGACTTCTGGCCTCCTAAACTGTGAGAAAATGAGTTTCTGTTTGTTAAAGCCATCCACTTGTGGTAATTCTGTTATAGCAGCACTAGCTAACTAAGACACGTGCCGTGTATACCCTGTGCAGACATTGGCCGGAGCACTTGTTACATTAGATTCCACCTATTCCATACACATCCTATCCCCAGCTTTCCTGTGAACACCCTGAGAGCAGGGACCACATTACCTAGGTCTGTGTTCTCAGACCCTTCCACAATTCTTGGCACACAGTAGGTGTTTGTTGAACAAGCAGACCAGTGAATGACTGCATAAATGAACACTGGATAAGCCAGAAACCTTATTTGTAATTTCCATAGGTCCTTTTGGACTGTGTTTCATTTTTACTCTGCTTTTCTCCCTTCCTTTTGAATCCCTTCCCCATCACAACTTTCAGCTTTCTTGGTATAACTCATATCATCTCAGAGAAGCTAAATAATTTGCCCAAATCACCCAGCTATAAACATCCTTTTATAGTTCTTGTATTTCCAATTTCCGGGGAAATTTCATGATTAGTGGTGCCCATCTCCTGAGTGATTCAGTGGTAGAATTCTGCCTTCCATGCTGGAGACCCAGGTTTGATTCCCAGCCAATGTACTTCATACACAGCCACCGCCCATCTGTCAGTGGAGGCTTGCAAGTTGCTGTGATGCTAAGCAGTTTTCAAGGGAGTTTCCAGACTAACACAGACTAGGAGTAGACCTGGTGATCTACTCCAAAAATCAGACAATGACAACCCTATGGATCACAGTGATCCAATCCACAGCTGATCATGGGGATGGCACAGGATCAGGCAGTGTTCTGTTGTGCATGGGGCTGCCATGAGTCGGGGGCTAACTCAACAGCAGCTAATACCACCACCAACAGCACCTCCAGAAGAGCTTCTTCTCTGGATGAACCTTCCTATCCTCCACCTGATTCACTAAGCACATGCTAGGTAACTTTCTCTTCCCTGACCTCACGTTGGGCTCCCCAAGCAAGTCTCTTGGATTCTGAAATCCAACTCCTGGAAGCAAAGGGGAAAGTCAGATGCAGCCATGTCACCTTTGTGTCATTGTTTCCTCCCGTAAGGATGGAGGCATGAGGAGATTATGGAAAGAGCTGATTTAGGGGTTCAGATAGACTTCAGCTCCTATAGAGGGTGGAAGAATTAATACAGATTGTAACTGGCAGGAGACTGATTTAACATTTATAGACTCCAGCTCATTCACATGTGACGCAACCTTGCTGAGTTGTCACCTGGGCACTCTCCTGTGGGACATATATGCACTCTCACCTGTAAGGGGTTTTCAGGCACGTTTGACCCCTCATTGGGATGGTGAACATCACACACTCGCGTGAGTGTTACAAATGTCACTCGTGGGAACCCCACACATATCACTTGGGCATTAACACTCCCACAGACGTCACACACACTCATGCCCGTGTGTCCGCCTCCTTAGCTTGCAGTGGTAATTAGGGAGGATCTTCTCACGGGTTCTCTTCCTTCCTCCTTCCTTGAGAAAGTTGCATCTTCCCTGCCCCCCCTTTTTTAAATTAATTGTGGTAATATTCACATAATGTAATATTCACCATTTTAAGTATTTTAAAGCATTCCATTCAATGGCATATTAGTACACTCACAACATTGTGCAATAACTATCACCACTATCTAGTTCCGGATATTTTCATCATCCCCAAAAGGAAACCCTGTACCCATTAAATAGTCCCTCGCCCTGGCCTTTTAAACTGTAATGGTAATGGTTGCAGCACAGGGGGCCTCCTGGCTCTAAGAGGTGAAAACACTGCATAGCTCAGAGGGAGAAAAGGCAGGACCCCAGGTGGGAACTACTGTTCCCATCATCTTGATAGGTTCAAGTTCCACTGCTCTCTTAAGTCCCTCTTACAAAGCCACCTGCCTGAGAGGCTTCATCTGGTCCCATCTCTCATCTCACCAGTGAGAAGCAATGTCTATCTCCTCTGAGTTCCCGGAGCATCTCATCTGCACCTTCGCTACAACACAGCAGTTAAGGCACAGATACTGGAGCAAGATGGGCTGGGCTCGGATCCTGGCTTGGCCTCTTACTAGCTGTGAAACCTTGGGCAAATTATCTAACCCCTTTGTACTTCAGTTTCTTTATTAATAAAATCGGGTTAATAATGTTTTTCGTTGCATCTAGTCAGCTCCAACTCATAGTGATCCCGTGTACAACGGAAGAAAACGTTGCCCTGTCCTCTGCCATCTTCAGAATCATTGCAGTGGTTGAGTCCATTGTTGCAACCACTGTGTATTTTGAGTGTCTTCCAACCGAGGGGGCTCATCTTCCAGCACTATATCAGACAACGTTCTGTTGTGTCCATAGGATTGTCACTTACTTTTTTGGAAGTAGATTGCCAGGTCTTTCTTCCTAGTCTCTTAGTCTGGAAGCTCTGCTGAATCCTGTCCATCATAGGTGACCCTGCTGGTATTTGAGATACCACTGGCAGAGTTTCCAGCATCATAACATGCAAGCCACCACAATACGACCAACTGACAGATAAGGTGGTAGTGGGTTAATAATAAACAAAAAAACCATTGCCCTTGAGTCAATTCTGACTCATAGTGACCCTGTAGGACAGAGTAAAACTGTCCCATAGGGCTTCCTAGGCTGTAATCGCTACGGAAGCAGACTTCCACGTCTTTCTCCTGTGGAGCAGCCAGTGAGTTTGAATCCCAGACCTTTCAGTTAGCAGCCAAGCAATTTAACCACTGTGAGAGAGGGCCATGCAGGAATCCTTTGTTAAGCATTTGATGTTTTCCTCTTCCAAGAACTGTCTGCCTCACTTAGAGCCACAAAAACAATTTAGAACCCGTCTTGATCAGTCCCATTGCCCTCTTGGTGACCTATAGAGCATTAAGTGCCTCATGCATATTAACTCCTCTGCCCCTAGGTGAAGTTTAGCTGCCATTTTTTGAACATGTGACCTATGTAATAGTATGTAGCCCCCACTGTGCCTGTGTAATATGACCAAGAATATTGTTAATGTGAGTTACATGATCTCTTTGTTTGTCAGCCCTGTAAAAGTAGCTTGTCCCTAGCCATCACCGAGCAATCTCAGAGGTGCTAGCCCTGACTGTTCCCTTCCTTGCTCAATGAAATAAAAGTGCCTTTCTGATCTCCCACCTCAGCCTCTTTGTTTACTGGCTATGACCAGTCGCAATGAGCAAAACCTGGGGTTTCCCACCCAGCAACAACTGCACCACCAGAGCTCTTTGGGTTAGCAATAATGCCTATCAAGTAGGGCTGTTGTGTGGGTTACAGCAGTTACTATCCGTAAAGCTCTTAGAATCCAAGGACATAGGGAGTGCTGGCCATTTCCTGCCACTCATAGTGCTTCCCACCTGTTACACGGTCAGTGTTGCTTCACCTGTGGAGCCCCCATGGGGCCCAGCTAGGGGCCTGGAGCATAGTGGGAGCTTTAAAAGGTTGGTTGAATGCACCCAAGAGTGTTCAGGTGTCCCTGGCATCACAGTCATAGCTTAGATCTTCATCCCCCTTCGTCTGGATATTTAAAATGGCTGAGAGAACTGGGTCTCGCTGTCACGCTTGATCGATGCAAATGCGCTGTGGAAAATGCTAAACTCTGCACTGAGCTGAGCACAGAAGAGAAAAGAAAGGGCTGGAGCTGCAGGAAGGAGGGGGAGGAGGGGAGGCCCAGGAGGGAGACACCTGAGAGGACTGTCTCCATATACTGGGGACACTGGCGGGGGGGGGGGGGGGGAGGGTGGCAGTTCAGAGTGCCAACACTGAGCGAGCTAAGTGTAAATTACACGATTATAAATGATTTTGTTCCCATTTCGTCAGACATCTCCCCAGAGCTCTGCCAGCCAGGGTGACAAGTGCAGTGCCAGGCCCAGGAGTGCCCCACTTGCAGTCTATGGCAACTAGCAGAGTAGAGACAGCGCAGACCTCACTATCCAATATGGCGACCACTCACCACATGCAGCTATTGAGCACTTGAAACATGGCTAGTCCAGACTGAGGTAGGCCATAGGTGTAAATACCCATTGGATGCTCAAGGCTTAGTTGGAGAACAGGAATATTTCATTACTAACTTTTTTATATTGATTACATGTTGAAGTTATATTGTTTGGGATATATGGGAGTAAGTAAAATAAAATATTAATTCATAATTAATTTCATCTGCTTCTTTTTCTTTTTCATGCGCAACTGCTAGAAAAATTTAACTTACATACATATGAGGCTGCCTTGATATTTCTATTGGACAGCTGTGCCCCAGTCTTACCCAGATGGGGGGAACCCACTTGCTGTGGATGCTCAGGGCTCACTCCTTTCCCTCCTCCGTTCCCCTTATTTATTAGTTTACTCAATAAACATTTATTGAGCACTAACTATGAACCAAGGAGCCCTGGTGACAGAGTGGTTAAACCACTTGACTGCTAACCAAAGGGTGGGCAGTTCAAAACCACCAGCGACTCCATGGGAAAAGGTGTTGCAATCTGCTTCTGTAGAGATTTACAGCCTTGGAAACCTTATGGGGCAGTTCTACTCCTATAAGGTCACTATGAGTCGGAATTGACTCAACAGCAACAGGTTAGCTACTAACATTTATTAGCTACTGATTATATGCCAGACAGGAGTCCCAGAGTGGCCCAAGTGGTTAAGCGCTGGGCTAGTAACCAAAAGATTGGTGGTTGGAATCCACCCAGAGGTGCCTTAGAAGAAAGATCTGGTGACCTAGTTCTGAAAGATCACAGCCATTGAAGACCCAATGGAGTACAGTTCTACTCTGACATGTGGGGTTGCCATGAGTCAGAATCAATTTGATGGCACTGTTGTAAGCATTTTACATGTATTAACACTTGTAATTCTTACAACAACCCTCTGAGGAAGGTACTATCATTATCCCTCATTTTACAGATGAGAAAACTAAGGCACGAACAGTTTAGTAATTTGCACAAAGCAACCCAGCCAGTAAGTGGCAGAGCTGAGATCCATATCCAGGCTGTCTGCCTCCATTGCCTGAGCTCCTGACTTCTAACCACTGCCTCCTAATACAGACAGTTATTTAATCATCCCCCTACTGACGCACACTTGGTTGTTTCTGATTTCTTGTTATAACAAACATCGCCACAGTACCTGCTTCTTTTTGTACGTGGAAGCAGCAGTCAAGAAATCATTGCATTGGGCAAATCTGCTGCAAAAGACCTCTTTAAAGTGTGTTTCCCTGGGATTGCTGAGTCAAAGGTGTTACACATTTTTCGTTTTGGCAGTGTGCTACGTTTCCCTCCAAAAAGACTGTCCTGGTTTATACTCAGGAGGTACCTTTTCTACACCAGGCCCCCAAAGAGCAGCAGAGGCCATGGTAGGCAAACAGGACTAAAAAGGCAATCCTTTCCCCACCAGACTCCAGCTGTGCGGCTGGTTACGCAGTGTTCCCCACAGAACCATCCCTCCTCCCAGGGAGGAATTGCTTTGATGGCCCCTCCCTGCAGCACCTGAAGCTCATGACTTTTTCCTACCCATCCCCAAGTCAGCGTCTGGCCAGTGGGAGTGGAAGGCAAGTGAGTGTTGGCAAAGACAGAAGCTCCAGGAGCCATCAGAGCCTGCCTCCCTCTCACACCTAGAATAAGAGAGCAAGATGGCCTTGGGCAGGCCACCAAGTGTCATGGAATGTAGTGAGCACTGGGATCAACTGCTGGACTCAACTTCCATGACCTCAAGTCCCTATGCCCACTACTAATGTACCGCAGGCCTCTTACCCCAGCTTCCTCCACTGTAAAGCAGAGATACAAACACCCACATCATAGGGTCATAAGGATGAAATGAAATAAGGTGGTGTCCATGTCCAACTTGCCTCACTGGGTGACCAACCAAATAACTAGTTGCCATCAAGTCAACTTCCACTCATGGCGACCCCATGTGTGTCACAGTAGAACTGTGCTCCATAGGGTTTTCGATGGCTGATTTTTCAGAAGTAGATCACCAGCCTTTTCTTCCAAGGCAACTTTGGGTGGACTCAGACCTCCAACCTTTCAGTTAGTAGCCGGGGGCGTTAACCACTTGCACCAGCCAGAAGTACCATTGGATGACAGTAAGAATTAAATAAAACGACTTAAAGGAGGCACCCACCAAATGCTGCTTTCCTCACCTCGTCCCTTTCAGGCATGAATGTTTTAGCATTCATTCATTCACTTGACATTTATCCAATGTTCCATTTTAATTGTGTCTATTCTCTTGCTCCCTGTATGTTAGCCCATTCATTGTTTAGCTCACTTCGGTGTTCTCTTTACTTTTATCCCCTTGGCCTCTCTTCTCTGACTGCCCCCCCACCGCCACCTCCCACTCCCCCAAAGTCTTGAGGCTCTTGAGTTCCATAACCCAGTCTGTGTTTCCCAGAACCGGATGTGGCATCTCTGCACAATCAGGTGCCACAGCTGGCCACTACCAGTCATCATCATATTTTATATCTAGCCTCATGAATAATTCAAGGCCCAGAAAGTGAGTGCGTAATAATTAACATGAGGCAGAGGGGGAGCTCCAGTGCCAACACAGCCCCATTGGTTTTATGATAGGATTTTGCCAGCTTGCATTTGAAGTGCCTTTCCTTAGGGAGACAATGTACCCGAGTAGAGTTCACAACAGGAGCTCATTTCCATAACCTGTCTATTAGTAAACCCTTCAAAAGAAATGAAACAGAGGTGCCTGCAGCAATGCACAGACCCCTGTCCCTTAAAATTAATATTGTGCAAAAATCAGGAGTCCTGTTTCAGGTGATCTGAATCTTCTTTGCCTCGTGACTTATCTTCTCTGTGGGTCTCCATCGTCCGTGACTCCAGCCCCGCTGAGGTCCTAGCACAGGGTCTGGTACAAAGGAGGCACTTCACTTCATAACCTTTTCCGGAACATTGTCTCCCTGTTTCTGAGAGATCTCTTTTAGGTGATTGCCTCGAACACCAGTGCTAAGCTTCTTTGTCTTAAAGCTCTCCTGTCTGATAAAAAAATACTCTGTTAACAAACATTTAAATGCACCAGGAGAATTCTCTCTTTGAAGCCATGCTGGAAATCTTTTCATCAAACACATTAATAGATTTATAACCTTCAATGTTTGGATGTTTGTTTTCTTTCCCCTAAAAGGCAAAATATTGAAAGGGAGGGACTTGGACTATTTATTTATCAATGTGTTTTGGTTCAGTTCTGTGGGATGCAGGTCAGGGTCTAAAATAAGGTTAATTAGGTCTTTTAGCACTTCCAAGTGTTATTCTGAACAGGGCTCCCTGGTATGAACCTGACTCCCTTTTAAGAGCCAGGCTCCCTGTGAGAACCTGGATCCCTGATGTAAAGCTGGCTTCCTGGTATATGCAAGGTTCCCTGGTGTAAACCTGGCTCCGTGGTTTGAACTTGGCTCCCCGGTGTGAATCTGGTCTGAACCTGGCTCCCTGATGTGAACCTAGATCCCAGGTGTGAACCTGGCTTCCTGAAGTGAGCCTAGATATCTGACACAAACCTGGCCATCTGGTATGAACCTTGCTGCCTGGTGTGAAGCTGGCTCCCTAATGTGAACCTTGCTTCCCGGTGTCAACCTGACCATCTGGTATGAACCTAGATATCTGGTGTGACCTGGCCCCCTGGTGTGAAGCTGGATATCTGGTGTGAACCTGGCTCCGTGGTATGAACCTGGCTCCGTGGTGTGAACCTGGCCCTGTTGTCCTTTTCCCTCCACAAGCATCCTGTTCGTCCAAAAGTCTCCCACTGCCGTTAAGATAATGTCTAATCTTTTTGTCATAAACCATAAGGACCTCAGCAAGCGGGTCTTGCCTACCTTTCTGACCTCATCCCTAGGTAGTCCTCTCTGGTTCTCTGTGCTATACTCATACTGAATTTCTTTATTTCCTCAAAACTTACCATTCTCTACTCCCAGGCCTTTACAAGTGCTGGTACCTCAGTCAGAAGTGCCCTGCATCCGCTCCCCAACCCACATTTCACCTGGCTTGCTCTGACTCAACCCCAGGTCTCAGCTCAATATCACTTCCTCTGGAGGGCCTCAGGGCCTAATGCTATACACTCTCACTTCCTCTGTCCTCTCCCCTCACTCTAATTATTTGCTTATATTACCTCCACAACAGTCTTTATGCTCCATGAGCTGTTATGCTCTCCACCTGGCACAGAATAGGTGCTCAGTAAACGGTTGTTGTACGAATGCATAAATGAATAAATGAATACTGCTAGACTGTAGTTTTTATTGCATGATATTTTGCAGAAGATACTCTATCAAAAGAGACATATAAGTATTATGTAAATTACAAATCCCCACATTACAAACATTCCACATATTTATGTGAACAGCTGGCCAACGTCAGGCCAGCTTGGTAGTGGAGAGGTATCTCTTTGGAGCATGGAAAAGAGAAATAGTTCCTCAATTGCTTTGCTTAGTTCTTCTATTTTTTAAGCAGCTTTCTTGAGATATAATCCACATGCTATACAATTCACCCACTTAAAGTGTACAATTCAATGTTTTTTACTATATTCACAGGGTTGTGCAATCATCACCATAATCTAATTTTAGAACATTTTGTCTCCCCAAAAAAGAAACTTAATACCCACTAGCTGTCACTCCCCATTCTTCCCCAGCCTTCCCCCAGCCCTAAACTGTGCTCTGTCTCCCTAGATTTACCTATTCTGGACTTATGAATGGAATTATACAAAACATGGTCTTTTAAGACTGGTTTCTTTACTTAGCATAATGTTTTCAAGGTTCATCCATGTTGTAACAAGCATCAGTACTTCATTTATTGATTGATTTTTCACAATGAAAAAAATCTAATTTTTTAAATTAATTTTATTGTGCTTTAGGTGAAAGTTTAAAACTCAAGTTCGTTTCTCATTCAAAAATTTATACTATACCATTTTGTGACATTGGTTGCAATCCCCACAATGTGACAGCATGCTCCCCCTTTCCACTCCAGATTCTCTTGTCCATTCATCCAGTTCCCGCCCCTTCTTGCCTTCTTATCTTGCTTTTGGGCAGGAGTTGCCCATTTGGTCTCATATACTTGATTGATCTAAGAAGCACATTCCTCACATATGTTATTGTTTATTTTATAGGCCTGTCTAATCTTTGTATGAAAAGTAGCTCTGAGAGTGGTTCCAGTTCTGAGTTAGCAGAGTGTCCGCCGCCCATAATCTTGGGGGTTCCTCCAGTCTCTGTCAGACCAGTAAGTCTGTTCTTTTTTCATTAATTTGAATTTTGTTCTACATTTTTCTCCCTCTCTGTCCAGGACTCTCTGTTGTGATCACTGCCAGAATGGGCGGTGATGGTAGCCGGCCATCATCTAGTTCTTCTGGGCTCAGGCTGGTGGAGGCTCTGGTTCATGTGGTCCTTTAGTCCTCTGGGCTAATATTTTCCTTGTAATCTTTGGTTTTCTTCATTCTCCTTTGCTTCAATTTGATGGGACGAATAGATGCATCTTAGATAGATGAGCAAGCTTTTAGGACTCAGATGCTACTCACCAAGGTGGGATGTAGAATGTTTTCTTTATTAAGTGTGTTATGCCAATTGTCATAGATTTCCTCTGAGAATATGGTCCCCAGGCCCCCACCGCAGCAACTTAGTCCCTCAAGGTGTTTGGATATGTCTAGGAAACTTCTGTGCCTTTGCTTTGATCAAGTTGTGCTGACTTCCCCTATATTATGTGTTGTGTTTCCCTTCAGCAAAGTTGACACTTGTCTACTATCTAGTTAGTGATTTCCCCTTCCCGTCCCTACCCACCCTCGTAACCATCAAAGAATGTGAGTTCTTATAATAGTGGTCTCATGCAATATTTGTCCTTTTGTGACTGACTTATTTCACTCAGCATAATGCCCTCCAGATTCATCCATATCGTGAGATGTTTCACAGATTCATCATTTTCTTTATTGTTGGGTAGTATCCATTCATCTGTTGATGGGCACTTTGTTTGCATCTTTTTGCTATTGTGAGTAATGCTGCAGTGAACATGGGTGTGCATATGTGTATTCGTGTGACGGCTCTTATTTCTCTAGGGTATATCCCTAGGAGAGAGATTGCTGTATCGTATGGTATTTCTATTTCTAGCTTTTTAAGGAAGTGCCGTATAGTTTTCTAAAGTGGTTGTTCCGTTTTACATTCCCACCAGTAGTGCGTAAGAATTCCAATCGCCTTTTCCAACATTTGTTATGTTCTGTTTTTTTGATTAGTGACAATATTGTCACTGTGAGGTGATATCTCGTTTTAGTTTTGATTTGCATTTCTCTTGTGGCTAATGATCACAAGTATATCCTCATGTGTCTGTTAGCCACCTGAATGTCTTCTTTGGTGAAGTGTCTGTTCATATCCTTTATCCATGTTTTAATTGGGTTATTTGTCTTTTTGTTATTGGGGTGTTGAAGTATTTATAGATTTTAGACATTAAGCCTGTGTCTAACATGTCACGGCCAAATTTTTTTTCCCAGTCCGTAGGTTCTCTTTTTACTCTTTTGGTGAAGTCTTTTGACAAGCGTAAGTGTTTGATTTTTAGGAGCTCCCAGTTATCTAGTTTCTCTTCTGGTGTTTGTACATTGGTAGTTCTGGTTTGAATACTATTTATGCCATGTGTTAAGGCCTCTAGCATTGTCCCTATTTTTTTTTCCATCATCTTTATCATTTTAGATTTTATATTTAGATATTTGATCCATTTTTGTTAGTATTTGTGCATGGTGTGAGATATGGATCTTGTTTCATTTTTTTACAGATGGACATCCAGTTATGCCAGCGCCATTTGTTAAAGAGACTGTCTTTTCCTCCATTTAACGGACTTTGGCCCTTTGTCAAATATCAGCTGCTCATAGATGGATAGATTTACATCTGTGTTCTCAATTCTGTTCCATTGGTCTGTGTGTCTGTTGTTGTACCAGTACCAGGCTGTTTTGACTACCATGGCTGTCTAAGGTAGGTTCTAAGATTAGGTAGTGTGAGGCCTCCCACTTTGTTCTTCTTTTTCATTAATGCTTTACTTATCCAGATCCTTTTCCCTTTCCATATAAAGTTCGTGATTTGTTTCTCCATCTTGTTAAACGGTGCTGTGGGAATTTGGAAAGGAATTGCATTGTATCTGTAGATCACTTTGGATGGTATTGACATTTTCACAGTGTTGAGTCTTTGTATCCATGAGCATGGTGTGTTTTTCTACTTATGTACGTCTATTTTGGTTTCTTGCAGTAGTGTTTTGTAGTTTTCTTTGTATACGTTTTTTACGTCCCTGGTTAGATTTATTCCTAAGTATTTTATCTTCTTGGGGGGTATTGTAAATGGTATTGATTTGCTGGTTTCCTTTTTGAAGTTCTTTTTGTTTTTGTAGAGGAATCCAGCTGATTTTTGTATGTTAATCTTATATCCTGCTATTTTGCTGAAATCTATTAGTTCCAGTAGCTTTTTTGTGGATTCTGTGGAGTTTTCTGTGTATAAGATTTGGAGCCTTGGTGGTGCAGTGTTTAAGAGCTCGGCTGCTAACCTAAAGGTCAGCAGTTCGAATCCACCAGCTGCTCCTTGGAAACCTTGTGGGACAGTTCTACTCGTCTGTAGGGTCACTATGAGTCAGAATTGACTCGATGGTAATGGGTTTGGTTTTAAGATCATATCATCCTTGAATAGGGATAGTTTTACCTCTTCCTTTCCAATTTGGATGCCCTTTATTTCTTTATCTTGCTTTATTGCCCTAGCTAGGTATTCCAGCACAATGTTGAATAACCGGTGATAAAGGGCATCCTCTTCTGGTTCCCATTCTCAAGTGGAGTGCTTTCAGTCTCTCTCTGCTGAGAATGATGTTGACTCTTGGTTTTCTATAAATGCTCTTTATTATGTCGAGGGATTTCCCTTCTATTCCTATTTTGCTGAGAGTTTTTATCAAGAACGGGTTTTAGACTTTGTCAAATGCCTTTTCTGCGTCGATTGATGTGATCATGTGATTGATTTCTTTTCCTTTGTTTATGTGGTGAATTACATTCATTGATTTTCTAATGTTGAACCATTTCTGCATACTTGGTACGAATCCCACTTGGTCATGATGTATTTTTTGATATGCTGTTGAATTCTATTGGCTAGAATTTGAGAATTTTTGCATCTATGTTCATGTGGAATATTGGTCTGTAGTTTTCTTTTTTTGAGGTGTCTCTGCCTGGCTTTGGTATCAGGGCTCTGCTGGCTTCATAGAATGAATTCGGGAGTATTCCTTCCTTTTCTATGCTCGAAAACAGTTTGAGTAGTATTGGTGGGAGCTCTTCTCTGAAATTTGGTAGCATTCTCCAGTGAAGTTGTCCAAGTCAGGGCTTCTTTGCTGTTGTTGGGAGTTTTTTTTATTGTCTCTTCAATCTTTTCTTTTGTTATGATCTGTTTAATTTGGGTACCTTAGTTTGTGTTAGTTTAGGTTGGTAGTGTGTTTCTAGAAATTTGTCCATTTCTTCTGGGTTTTCAAATTTGTTGGAGTACAATTTTTCATAGTATTCTATTATGGTCCTTTTTATTTTAGATGAGTTTCTAGTGATATCACCCATTTCATTTCTTATTTGAGTTATTTGCTTCCTGTCATGTTTTTCTTTTGTCAGTTTGCCCGACTGTTTGTCGACTTTGTTGATCTTTTCAAAAAACCAATTTTTGGTCTTATTGATGCTATTTCTGTTTTCTATTTCATTTATTTCTGCTCTAATCTTTATTATTTCCTTTCTTCTGGTGCCTAAAGGCTTCTTTTGCTGCTCTCTATTTGTTCAAGTTGTAGGGTTAATGATTTCATTTTGACCCTTTCTTCTTTTTTGATGTGTACATTTATTGCTATAAATTGACCTTTAAGCACTGCTTTTGCTGTGTCCCAAAGGTTCAACTAAGATGTGTTTTCATCCTTATTTGACACTGTGAATTTTTTCATTCCATTCTTGGTTTCTTCTGTTACCTGATAGTTTTTAAGCAAGGTGTTCAGTTTCCATGTATTTGATTTTTTTTCCTTGCTGTTTCTGTTATTGATTTCTACTTTCATGGCATAATGATCAGAGAAGATGCTTTGGATTATTTCAATGCTTTGGATTTTGTTAAGTTTTGCTTTGTGGCCTAAAATGTGGTCTATTCTGGAGAATGTTCTGTGTGCATTGGAAAACAATGTTTACTTTGCTGCTTTTGGGTGGAGTGTTCTGAATATGTCTGTGAGGTTGAGTTGGTTGCTTGTGACATTTAGATCTTCTGTATCTATACTGAGTTTCTTTCTAGATGTTCTGTCTTTCACTGAAAGTGGTGTGTTGAAGTCTCCTACTATTATTGAGAAACTGTCTGTTCCTTTTTTCCGTGTTGTTAGTGTTTGTTTTATGTATTTCGGAGTCCTGTCATTGAGTGTGTATATACTTATTATGGTTATGTTCTCCCAATATGTTGACCCTTTAATCATTATATAGTGACTTTCTTTATCCTTTATGGTGCGTTTTGCTTTAAAGTCTGTTTTACCGGAGATTAATATTGCCTCTCCTGCTCTTTTTTGGTTATCGTTTGCTTGACATATTTTTTCCATGCTTTTAGTTCTGGTTTGTTTATGTCTTTGTGTCTAAGGTGTGTCTCTTGTAGATCGCATATAGATGGATCCTGTTTTTTTATTCATTCGGCCACTTTCTGTCTTTTTAGTGGTGCATTTAGGTTATTTAAATTCAGTATAATTATTAACAAGTATGAACTTAATGCTGTCATTTTGTTGTATTTGTGTGTGCATGTGTGTGGTGTTGACGGTTTCTTTGTTCCCCTTAATTTTCTGTACTGAGTTATTTTTGTTTATGAATTTTCTTTTTCATTTCATTCATTATTTTTGATTTAGTGTTTATTGAGTCTTTATGTTTTTCTTCTTTTGTATTTTGATGGGTAGGTCTGTTACCTTCCTTTGTGGCTACCTTGAAATTTACCTTTATTTTTCTAAGTTTAAACCAGTGTTTTATCTCTTGATATCACCTTGGCTTCCTCTCCATGTGGAAGTTCTATGACTATACCATTTATTCCCTCTTTTTTTGTTTTGATGTTGTCGTCATTTACATATTGATGTCTCGGGTTTCCTATTTTCAGTCCTTTAGCTTTGTTTCATTTTTGAAAATTCTCTATTTAAGTTGGTATCTGGTCAATCTGTCCTATGTCCTAGTTTGGATCGCTGTGTGATGTTGTTGGTTCTCTAACAGGAGGGTTCCCTTTATTATTTCTTGTAATTTTGGTCTGGTTTTTACATATTCCCTTAATTACTGTTTATCTGGAAATGTCTGAATTTTTTTAATTTTTTTTTAATTTTATTGTACTTCAGGTGAAGGCTTACAGAACAAATAGTTTCTCATGAAACAGTAGTACACATGTTGTTTTATGACATTGGTTAACAACCCCACAACATATTAACCCTCTAAATTCTCAACCTTTTTTTTTTTTGGTGAAAATACACATAGCCAAAGATACACCGTTTCAAAAATTTCTACATACACAGTTCAGTGACATTGACTATGCTCTTCCAATTGTGCTGTTATTCTCACTTAAGATGAAGGCTTACAGAACAAAATAGTTTCTCATTTAACAGTTACTACAAATGTTGCCCTATGACACTGGTTAACAATCTCACAACACATCAACAATATCCTTACTCAACCTTGGGTTCCCTATCACCAGCTTCCTTGTCCCCTTCTGCCTTCTGGCCCTTGTCACTGGACTCCTGTACCTCGTTAGTGTCACTTGGTTTTACGGGGCTGTCCACTCCCAGGCTGAACAGTGAACCTCCGAGATAATTTTACCACTGAGCTAAAAGGGTGTCTGGGGGCCATACTCTCGAGGTTTCTCCAGTCTCCTTTAGGCCAGTAAATCTGGTCTTTTTTTTGTGAGTTAGAATTATGCTCTACATCCTTCTCCAGCTCTGTCCAGAACCCTCTGTTGTGATCCTGGTCAGAGCAGTCAGTGGTGGTAGCCGGGCACCATCTAGCTGTACTGGACTCAGCCCGGTGGAGGCCTTGGTAGCTGTGGACCATTAGTCCTTTGGACTAATCCTTTCCTTGTATCCTGTTCTCTTCATTCTCCCTTGCTCCCGAAGGAATGAGACCAGTGGAGAAGCTTAGATGGCCGCTCACAGGCTTTTAAGACCCCAGACACTACTCACCAAGGTAGAATGTAGAGCATTGTCTTTATAAGCTGTGTCTTGCCAGTTGAGCTAGATGTTCCCCAAGACCATGGTCCCCACAGCCCTCCGCCCAGCAATTCAGTCTCTCAGGGAGTTAGGATGTGTCTATGGGACTTCCATGACCTTTCCTTGTACAAGTTGTGCTAGTTTCCCCTGTATTGTGTGCTGTCTCACCCTTCACCGAAGATACCACTTATCTATTGCCTATTTAGTATTTCCCCCCCCCCCCGCCCCTCCCATTCCTGGTAACCAGCAAAGATTGTTACATTTTGTGTGTGAACTTTTTCATATGTTTTTACAATAGAGGTCTCATACAATATTTGTCCTTTTGTGATTGACTTATTTCACTCAGCATAATGTCTCCCAGTTTCATCCATGTTATGAGATGCTTCACAGATTCATCGTTATTCTTTCTCGGTGCATAGTACTCCATTGTGTGTATGTACCGTAGTTTGTTTATCCATTCATCTGTTGATGGGCATCTAGGTTGTTTCCATCGTTTTGCTATTGTGAACAATGCTGCCATGAACATAGGTGTGCATATGTCTATTCGAGTGACGACTCTTATTTCTCTAGGATATATTCCTAGGAATGAGATTGCTGGATCGAATGGTATGTCTATTTCTAGCTTTCTGAGGAAGCACCATATCATTTTCCAAAATGGTTGTATCATTTTGCATTCCCACCAGCAGTGCGTAATAGTTCCGATCTCCCCGCAGCCCCTCCAACATTTGTTATTTCCAGTGTTTTTGATTCGTGCCAGTAATGCCAGGGTGAGATGGTATCTTATTGTGGTTTTAATTTGCATTTCTCTAATGGCTAGTGATCGCGAGCATTTCCTCATGTGTCTGTTGGCCATTTGAATGTCTTCTTTGGTGAAGTGTCTCTTCATTTCCTTTGCCCATTTTTTAATAGGATTATTTGTCTTTTGTTGTAGAGGTGTTGGATTTTCTTGTAGATTATGGAGATTAGACCTTTGTCTGACTTGTACTGTCCAAAAATTTTTTCCCAGTCTGTAGGTTCTCTTTTGACTCTTTTGGTGAAGTCTTTTGAAGAGCATAGGTGTTTGATTTTTAGAAGATCCCAGTTATCTAGCTTATCTGTTGGGGTTTGGGCGTTGATGGTTATGGTTTGTATCCTGTTAATGCCATGTATTAAGGCCTGAGTGTTGGTCCTCTTTTTTCTTCTATGAACTTTATAGTTTTAGGCTTTATATTCAGGTCTTTGATCCATTTTGAAGTAGTTTTTGTATATGGTGTGAGGTATGGGTCCTGTTTCATTTTTTTGCAAATGGATATCCAGCTTTGCCAGCACTATTTGTTAAAAAGACTGTCTTTTCCTCCATTTGATGGACTTTGGGCCCTTGTCGAAGATCAGGTGACCATAGGTGGATGGATTTACATCTGGGTTCTCAATTCTGTTCCATTGGTCAATGTATCTGTCGCTGTACCAGGACCAGGCTGTTTTGACTACTGTAGCTGTATAGTAGGTTCTGAAGTCAGGTAGTGTGAGTCCTCCAACTTTATTCTTCTTCCTCAGTAACGCTTTATTTATTCGGGGCTTCTTCCCTTTCCATATAAAGTTAATGATTAGGTTTTCCATCTCTTTGAAGAATGTTGTTGGTATTTGGATCGGGATTGCATTGTATTTGTAAATTGCTTTGGGTAGAATTGACATTTTCACAATGTTGAGTCTGCCTACCCATGAGCATGGTATGTTTTTCCATTTATGTAGATCCCTTTGGGCTTCATGCAGTAGTGTTTTGTAGTTTTCTTTGTGTAGGTCTTTTACATCCCTGGTCAGATTTATTCCTAAGTATTTTATCTTTTTAGGGGCTATTCAAAATGGTATTGTTTTCCTGATTTCCTTTTCATCGTTCTCCTTATTGGTGTATAGGAATCCAACTGATTTTTGAATGTTTATCTTGTATCCTGCTACTCTGCTGAATCTTTCTATTAGTTCCAGTAGTTTTCTCTTGGAATCTTTAGGGTTTTCTATGTATAGTATCATATCATCTGCAAACAGGGACAGTTTCACTTCTTCATTACCAGTTTGGATGCCCTTTATTTCTTTTTGTTGCCTTACTGCTCTAGCTAGAACTTCCAGAACAATGTTAAATAGGAGTGGTGATAAAGGGCATCCTTGTCTTGTTCCTGTTTTCAAGGGGAATGTTTTCAGCCTCTCTCCATTAAGAATGATGTTGGCCGTTGGTTTTGCATAGACGCCCTTTATTATGTTGAGAAATTTCCCTTCTATACCTATTTGATTGAGAGTTTTTATCAGGAATGGGTGTTGGACTTTGTCAAATGCCTTTTCTGCATCAATTGAGATGATCATATGATTCTTTTCTTTCCTTTTATTTATGTGGTGGATTACGTTGATTTATTTTTCTAATGTTGAACCATCCTTGCATACCTGGTATGAATCCTGCTTGGTCGTTGTGTATTATTTTTTTTGATATGATGCTAAATTCTATTGGCTAGAATTTTGTTCAGAATTTTTGCATCTATATTCGTGAGAGATATTGGTCTGTAATTTTCTTTTGTTGTGACGTCTTTGCCTGGTTTTGGTATCAGCGTTATGCTGGCTTCATAGAATGAATTTGGAAGTGTTGCTTCCTCTTCTATGCTCTGAAATAGCTTGAGTAGTACTGGTACAAGCTCTTCTGTAAATGTTTTGTAGAATTCTCCAGTGAAGCCATCTGGGCCAGGGCTTTTTTTGGTTGGGAGTTTTTTTTATTCCCTTTTCAATCTCTTCTCTTGTTATGGGTCTGTTCAGATTTTCAACATCACTTTGTTGTAGTTTGGGTAGGCTGTGTGTTTCTAGAAATTTATCCATTTCCTCTAGGTTTTCAAATTTGTTGGAGTATAGTTTTTCGTAATATTCTGTTATAATCCTTTTTATTTCAGTTGGGTCTGTTGTAATGTCCCCCATTTCATTTCTTATTTGGGTTATTTGTGTCCTCTCCTGTTTTTCTTTTGTCAGTCTGGCCAGTGGTTTATCGATTTTGTTGATTCTTTCAAAGAACCAACTTTTGGTTTTGTTGATTCTTTCTATTGTTTTTCTCTTCTCTATTTCATGTATTTCTGCTCTGATCTTTACTATTTCCTTTCTTCCGGTGGTTGTGGGCTTTGTTTTGCTGTTCTCTTTCTATTGTTTGAGTTCTGTAGTTAATGTTTTGATTTTGTCCCTTTCTTCTTTTTTGATATGTGCATCTATTGCTATAAATTGTCCTCTGACGACTGCCTTTGCTGTGTCCCAAAGGTTTTGGTATAAGGTATTTTCGTTCTCATTTGATTCTAGGAATTTTTTGATTCCATCTCTGATTTCTTCTATTACCCAGTGATGTGTAAGCAGGGTATTATTCAGTTTCCATGTAGTTGATTTTTTTTCCCTTGCTCTTTCTATTGTTAATTTCTACATTGATGGCATTGTGGTCAGAGAAGATACTTTAAATTATCTCAACGTTTTGGATCTTGTTGAGGATTGCTCTGTGGCCTAAGATGTGGTCTATTCTGGAGACCGTTACATGTGCATTGGAAAAGAATGTGTACTTTGCAGCGGTTGGATGGAGTGTTCTCTATATGTCTATGAGGTCAAGTTTGGTGATTGTGCCCTTTAGGTCTTCTGTATCTTTGCTGAGTTTCTTCTTTGTTGTTCTGTCCTTTACTGAGAGTGGTGTGTTGAAGTCTCCTACTATTGTTGTGGAACTGTCAATTTCTCTTTTCAGTGTTGTTAGAGTTTGTTTCATGTATTTTGGAGCCTTGTCATTGGGTGCGTAGATGTTTATTATGGTTATGTCTTCATGATGGGTCGTCTCGTTAATCATTATATAGTGTCCTTCTTTGTCTTTTATGTAGATTTCGTTTTAAAGTCTATTTTATCTGAGATTAGAATTGCCACTCCTGCTCTTTTTTGGTAGTTGTTAGCTTGATATATTTTTTTCCAAACTTTGACTTTTAATAAATTCACATTTTGTTTCTAAGGTGTGTCTCTTGTAGACAGCATATCGAGGGATCCTGTTTTCTTATCTATTCTGTCACTCTCCGTCTCTTTATGGGTGCATTGAGTCCATTTACATTCAGTGTAATTATTGATAGATGTGAGTTTGTTGCTGTCATTTTGTAGTGCTTTTTTTTTGTGGTGCTGAAGATTTCTTTGTTCTTCTTACTCTCTTGTGCTGAGTTATTTTTGTTTGTGGATTTTTTTTTTTTTGTTTCTTTTGTTTTTGTAGGTTTTGTTTTTGCTGAGACTTTATGTTTTTCCCCTTTATTTTTATGAGTTGGTTTGTTAACTTTCTTTGTGGTTACCATGAAATTTACCCTTATCTTTCTGAGTTTGAAGCAGTCTACCATTACTTGGTATCGCCTTGCCTTCCTCTCCATTAGAAGCTTCTATACCTATGCCGTTTATTCCCTCTTTCATTGTTTTGATGTTGTTGTCATCCATCGATTAACTGCTCTGATTCCCTGTTGTATTTCTTTTGGTTTTGGATAGTTCTCGAGAGTTCATTTCCTAGATTGCTATCTGGCTGGTAGAATCCTGCGTCCTAGGTTCTGCCTGTGAGCTGAAGCTGTTTGTCCTCAAATCGAAGAACTCCCTTCTATAATTCCTGTAAGTTTGGTTTGACTTTTACATATTCCCTTAATTTCTGTTTATCTGGAAATGACCTAATTTCACCATCAAATTTGAACGAGAGTTTTGCAGGATATATTATTCTTGGATGACAGTTTTTGTCCTTCAAGATTTTATATATGTCATCCCATTGCCTTCTTGCCTGCATGGTTTCTGCCGAATAATCTGAGCTTAGTCTTATTGTTTCTTCTCTGTATGTGACTTTTTGTTTGTCACGAGCTGCTCTCAGGATTCTTTGTTTGTCTTCGGTTTTGGCGAGTGTGAATATGATATGCCTTGGTGATTTTCTTTTGGGTCTCTTCTATATGGGGTTTGTTGTGCTTCTTGGATGGCCAGCTTTTCATCTTTCATGATATTGGGGAAGTTTTCTGTCAGCAGTTCCTCAATGATCCTCTCTGTGTTTTCTGTTTTCTCCCCCTGTTCTGGAATGCCAATCACTCGTAAATTTTTGCTTTTAATTCGGTCCCAAATAACTCTCAGGGTCTCTTCATTTTTCTTTGTTCTTTCTTCTGAGTTTTCCTCAAACAGAGTTGTATCCAAGTGTTTGTCTTCACTTCCACTGATCCTGTCTTCCACGGTTTCAAATCTGCTTCTCAGCCCTTCTATGACATCATCCATTTCCGAAATCTTGTTGTTTATCTTTTGAATTTCTAATTGTTGTTTTTGTATAATTTCTAGTTGTGAATTTATTTTGGCATTTTGTTCCTGCATCATCTTCCTGAATTCTTCCAATTTTTTGTCTGTATTTTTCAATGAATTTGTCTATTTTTTCCTCATGTTTGTCAGCTTTTTGCCTCAGTTCTTGGAGAATCCCAAATTTTAGGGATTTGAATTCCCTATCAGGTACTTCTAGTGCATTTTCTTCCACAGGAGAGTCATCTGGTGTTGTAATTTGGATGCCTACTGGAACTATCCTGTCCTGTTTTTGTAAATGTTTTGATATTTTCTGCTGTTTTCGGGGCATTCAGTAGTTATTTCTCTCATTTATTGATTGTAGATTTGTTTGTTTCGTCCCTTTTTTAAAAAAAAATTTGACTATGTCTGAGCAGGCGGACTGTGTGTTTTTTGTTGTTTTCTCGTCTGTGTGCTCAATACTTTTCGCCTCCTTCTCCAACTGGCAGGGTCAGTCACTCAGATATGGTACAGCAGGGCAGGTCTAGCTGAAGAAGAGTCACTGGGGCGGGTTGTTTGTGGCACTTACTACAGCCACCAGGGCGGGTTGGTAATCAGTGCTGGGCAGGTTCCAGTAGGCTGTGACTGTACTGTTTGGTGGTGTGATGTCAAGTGCATGGTGCAGGTAGGCAGGATGCAGCTGGGAGATTGTTATGTGTGGAGCTAAGATGGATATGGGAGAGAGGAGAGAGGAATAGGAGCCAAAAAACATACAAACAAACAAAAAAGAATGCTAGGGTGGAGCTAAGATGGATATGGGAGAGAGGAGAGAGGAATAGGAGCCAAAAAACATACAAACAAACAAAAAAGAATGCTAGGGGAGCTTGCCATTGGAATGAAGAGATGAGAGACGTTTGTTTTGTCTCCCGCTGGATGCTCCGTGAGGCTGCTTTCTCGTACCCCTGTTTGCTGGTCTCCGATAGGAGTCCAAGATGGTGGATCTACGCTGCGTTAGCTGGTAGGGGACCTCTGCATGAATCTCTCCTTGCTCTCTGTTCTCTGTCAGTTTTCTCACTCCATTTGGTGCTTGGCTGAGTTCTTTATCTCTTCATTTGATATTTTATGGTTTCAGGATTGTTGTATTCTCTGTTTGGCTTAGTTTTTCGGATCTTTGCTGTGGAGGGATGGCGTGGTGCTTCTGCCTAGAGCACCATTTTGCCGGAACCCTTGGAAATGTCTTAATTTTGCCATCATATTTGAGAAATAATTTTGCTGGATATCTAGTTCTTGGCTGGCAATTTTCTTCCTTCAAGGCTTTATATATGTTATGCCATTGCCTTATTGCCTGCATGGTTTCTGCTTAGTTATCAGAGCTTAGTCTTATTGGTTCTCCTTTGTAGGTGACTTTCTGTTTATCCGTAGCCACTCTCAGGATTCTTTCTTTGTCTTTGATTTTGGCAAGTTTGATTATGATACATCTTGGTGACTTTCTTTTGGGGTCTACCCTGTATAGAGTTCATTGAGCCTCTTGGGTATATATCTTCTTGTCTTTCATGATATTTGGGAAGTTTTCTGCCAGCAAATCTTTGAAAATTCTCTCTGTTTTCCATATCCCTCCACCCCCTTATTATGGTACTCCAGTCACTTGTAGATTTTTCCTCTTGATAGTGTCCCACATAGTTCTTAGGCTTTCTTCATTCCTTTTTTTGATTTTTCCTCAAAGAAGTTGGTGTCAAGGGATTTATCTTCATTCTCACTAATTCCATTGTCTCAATTCTTCTCCTATGACCTTCTATTGAGTTTTCTGATTCTGAAATTTTACTGTTAATCTTTTGGATTTCTAGTTGCTGCTTTTGTTTGGTTTTTAGCAGCCTGTTTATTCTGTTGTTTTGTTCTTATATTGTTTTCCTGAGTTCTTCTATTGCTTTGTCTGTGTGTTCTTTGGTTTGGTCTGTTTTTTGCCTAATCTCCTTCTTGATCTCTTAGAGTGCCCTGTATATTAGCCTTTTGAATTCTTTATTAGGTAGTTCCTTTGCCTTATCTTCCTCTGGAAGGTTTTCTGGTTCCTTATTTTGGTCGTTTGCTGGAGCCGTCTTGTCCTGCTTCTTTATGTGATTTGATATGGACTGCTGTCTCTGAGACATCAAAAAGTTATTCTATTTATTTATTGTGCATTTGTTTACTGCGTCCTAACTTTTTGTTTTGTTTTGTTTTGATACGTCCAAGTAGGCTGGGTGTGTGTGCTACTCTGGCTGTTAATTGGGCCACGTTGAAGCTCCCACCTCCTGTCTCTAGGTGGGCAGAGTAGCTACTAGGTGTGAGAGCCCGGGAGTCTGTTCAGTGTTCTTGTGAGGCTGCCTAGGATGTAGGTGGTGTTTTTAGTGTGGCAATGAATCTGTCCTGCTGGTCACCTGGCTGTGGATACAAAGGGTGTTCTCCCTTGTTTGGGGGTGGGTGTTGTGTGTGTGCTATGATATTTGCCAGTTGGTCGGCGTGCAGTTGCCTGGGTCGTCAGTAACCGAGTGTATGGTATGGAGACTCTCACTGCAGTCCTGGGCAGGCAAGGCTATGTGAGGGTGTCAGGAGCAGGCATAGGTCTTTGGTTGCAGTGGGCGGTGATGTGGGGAGCAAGGCAGGAGATTGTCAGTGCCCCTGGGTGCTGGGATGGAGGGCATACCTCTGTCCATTACTGTGTGTAGTGCAGCCAGTCCTTGGGCACCCGGTGCCATTGGCTGGAGGGATTGAGGGGCACCACCGGTTCTCAGGTCTCCACTGTGGGTGGCTAGATGGAAGGGATGGTACTGCCGGTCCTCAGGCCCCTGGTGTGGGTGGATAAAGACTGGTGTCAGAACAGAGAGGGGGTTGGATAAGGGAGAAGGAGGAGTGCTCCTCGGCCTTGGAGCTCTGGTGGAAGAAGGGCTGTGGTACGTGGTGTGTTGGGAGCATGCACTTAACTTTCACAGGTCTGGTGTCACTCCTGTTTGGTTCTGGAGGTGTGTGCAGAGTCTCTCCTGTTTAGCTACACCAGATGGGGTGAGTTTCAGCTTGGGATGCTGCTGCTTGTCTCAGTATGTCCTTGCTGTGCAGATTCAGCTAGCTGGATGCTGGCAATCTAGTGATCAGTAATTCTCCATCTCTGCTGTTTTTGAATTGTCTCTCCTTCCACCTGTCACGCAGTCTGATTCTTCGGCGTTGTCTTTGATGCTTAGGGTTCCTTGTCGTATATATATCTGATTCACTTGTGTTTTTGGGTCTTTGTTGTAAGAGGGATGACACAAAGTGTCTAACTATTCTGCCATCTTGGCCCTGCTTCTTTTATTTTGATTGCCAAATAATATTCCATTGTATGGATATGACACATTTTATTTTTGTTTTTTTAATTCTTTCCAGGGTGGATCATGTCTTAGGCTGGGTTCTCTAGAGGAGCAAAACCAGTGAAGCATATATATAAATATATAGAGAGAGATTTATTTCAAGGAAATGGCTCACACAACTGTGAAGGCTAGCAAGTCCCAAATCTATGGGTCAGGCAGCAGGCTGGAGGCTTCTCCTGACTCATGTGGTTGCAGGGGCTGACGGACCCAAAATCTGCAGGTCAGGTGGCAGGCTGCTGGCTCACATCTCAAGAACCAGAGGTCAGAGGATGACGATTTGAATGCAGAATTGAGAGAGAGAGTGAGCTTTGCCAGAACATCCGTATCTATTGGATGCAGGCCACACTCCCAAGGAAACTCCCCTTCTAACTGATTGACTGCTCACATCAGATCACAGAATGGAGGATGACTACATAGTATATGCCAAACCACTGAGAATCATGGCCTAGCCAAGTTGACGCGTAACATTAACTATCACAAATGCTAAACCATGAAGTTGTGGCTTGATGCAAAATAATTCCCCTAGTCACCATATTCCTTTCTAACTACAGAGAGGGGAGGTGACTTGACCAGGGTCAGATTTGGATTCACAGCAGAACCAGGGCTAGAAGTGATTTCCAAAATGAGAGAACTGATGCTACTGTCTATTCGAGGGCTCTAACTACATATGGAATTCTTTAAGCATCACAAGGGGGACAGTGCCAAGCTAGAGCATATCACACAGGCAGAGGAGAGGGGCTTCATCGGTGGAAGAAGTGGAAAGGTGGAGAGGTGAGCTCTGTAATATGTACTGATCACCTACCTGGTGCCAGGAATTGTATTGCGTGTGTTGCATATATTATCCCAGTTTAGCCTCAAAAAGATTCTATATGGTAAATTTTTTTTTCATAGATAAAGAAACTGAGACTTGGAGAAGTTAAATAAATTGCCCAAGGTCACACAGCTACTAGTTAGTAGATCCAGTATTTGAACTCAAAGCCTCAAGGCCTGTGTCCTTTCCAGATTTATCTCCTGTCCCAAGGGGCTGGAAACTATGTCAGTGGGGGAACTGAGGATATTTAGCCTGGAGAAGTGATGGTGGCTATCATGAATTAAATTGTGTCTCCCAAAAAATTTGTGTATCAGTTTGGCTGGGCCATGATTCCCAGTATTGTGTGATTGTAATTTTATGTTGAAGAGGATTAGGGTGGGATTCTAACACCGTAACTAAGATCACATCCCTGATCCAATGTAAAGGGAATTTCCCTGAGGTATGGTCTGCACCACCTTTTGTCTTACAAGAGATGAAAGGGAAGCAAGCAGAGAGTGGTGGACCTCATACCACCAAGAAAGTAACACCAGGAGCAGAGCGCATCCTTTGGACCCAGGGTTCCTGTGCAGAGAAGCTCCTCAACCAGGGGAAGATTGATGAGAAGGACCTTCCTCCAGAGCCGACAGAGAGAGAAAGCCTTCCCCTGGAGCTGACGCCCTGAATTTGGACTTTTAGCCTACTAGACTGTGAGAAAATACATTTCTCCTTGTTAAGGCCATCCACTTGTGATATTTCTGTTACAGCAGCACTAGATGACTAAGACAGTGGCCTCATACTTTTTTAGAGCTTTCAGAGGCAAGAGGGACCCCTGTGTGAGAACTGCTAGGAAGGAAGGGCATCCTAACAGTCAAGCTTTCTACGTAGAACAGGTTGTTTTGTGAGGTAGCAGGCTGTCTATCCCTGGAGGTTCATAAGCCGAAAGATCACCTAGGGAGGCCAGAGGAGGGGTGAGGGCACTGGCTTCTATTATAGGGTAAAGCTACAGGACCTCTTAGTGCCTCTTCTACTAAAAGGTTTACATGAAACCTTATTCACTGAGTATTGAGGCAAGTGGTATTCCTTTTTCAGAACAGTAGTTTTTAAAATTCTGATTGTTCTTGATTCGGCATTTCCCCCTAGAAAACTGACCCCAGTGAGAATACTCGAGTAAATTTGCATTGTTCTGTGAGTCCTCTGGCAGGAAGTATACAGCATGTCCATAACTCTGTTCTGCAGAGCCCAGGGTCCCATGAGATGGTAATAGATGCTCTGGGAATCAATGAATGGATGAATGGATGGATACCTGATCAAATTCGTCAGAGAAATGGCAAGGTTAAACAGAGTCAACAAATTTCTTTAACACAACATCTCTCAGGGGTTTTAATAAGTAATGGGCACGGTAACTCTAAACCAAAAAACTAAACCAGTTGCCATTGCTGTTTCAGAATAGAACTGCTCTATAGGGTTTTCAATAGCTGTGACCTTTCAGGAGCAGATCACCAGGCCTTTATTCTGAGGTACCTCTGGATGGATTTGGACCTTGAATTATTTGATTAGTAGCCAAACACTTACCTGTTTGCATCACCCAGGGACTCCATGGTAACTCTAGAAAGGGGCAAAAATTCCCAAACCATTTTGACCACCAAACCTTTTAACACCTATTAGGTTCTCAAGAGCAACCCCCCTTTTGACAGTTCCTTGGGGCACAGTTTGAGAAATGCTGGCAGGAGGTGAAGACTAGGGACTTTATAGGCAGAAAGACTCTCTGAGCTTCCGTTTTCTCATCTATGAAACAGAGACAGCACTATGTCATAGGACTGTTGCAGGGATTCAAGAAGATAATGGATGTTAAACACTGAGAGTGGGCCTGACACCTATGTAGGCAAGAAAAAAAATATTTATATGGGGGCTGTTATATATTACCTCATAGGTGTTAAATGTATTACCTCATAAGGTCATGGTAAAGATGAAATGAAGTAAGGTATGAAATAATGTGTGCAAAGTACTTGGCATCTAGAAGGTGCTTTCTAAATGCCGGGTTGCCTCCCTGCCTTCCATCTCTGGGTGCTAGTAGCTAGCTAGTAGCAGATTTCCTGTGCCGGGAAGGCATCAACTACTTCGAATATGGAGCATTTCCCATCTGCTTATGGCTGATCTGGAGAAGGTGACATTCTAAGCTTCATCAGGCCCTTGAGTTTTTAAGTAATTGAAGCGCTAAAAGCCTGAAGTGACTCACCCTGTGCTGTTTATTCTGGTCTCGTTTGCACAAAAGAAAGGAAAATCACCAGCTCTAACCACCCACTGCAAAATGTTAGAGATTAGAATAGCTGGAGAAAATAACAAAAATAATTCCCTGGGCCCAGTTGGGCCCTTCATTGCATGGGCGGGGTTGGGAGATATGCATGGCAGATCCTGACTCATCAAATACAGTAGCCCCGGTTTGTCACTCTGCCCCCAAAGAGGTGAGGAATGAAGGGTAGGGGAGTAGAAGAAGGGAGGAGAGACTCCCAGAGCAACCTGATCAGACTTACAGTCTGCACTGGAAACGAACAGAGAAGTATATATACTGTGTGTGTATGTATATATATATATATATATGTACAGTAGTTTACAGAAAAATTGTGCAGAAAGCACAGAGACTTCCCATATACCTTCTCTCCCCCCACTACAGTTCCCGTTATTAACATCTCACACTCCTGTGCTTCATTGGTGATAACTGATGAACCAATATTAATATATCAGTATTAACTAAAGTCCACAGTTTACATCAAGGTTCACTCTTGGTGTTGGACAGTCCAGTGGGTTTTAACAAATGCATCATGACATGTGTCCACCATTCCAATATCGCAGAGTACAATTTCACTAAAACTCATGATAAAAATATAAAAATAATATAAATTATAATCAAAGTATAATTATAATAAAATGGAATTAATTGTATTAATTATAACTCTATTAAATAATAAAAATTTAAAAAAACTGTATTTTAGGGCAACGATAAAGATTATACCCGATGCCATCAAATCAATTCTGACTCATAGCAACCACGTAGGACAGAGTAGAACTGCCCCATAGGGTTTCCAAGGCTGTAATCTTTTTGGAAGCGGACTGCTACATCTTTCTCCCGTGTAGCAGGTGGTGGGTTTGAACTGCTGACCTTTAGGTTAGTACCTGAACGCTTAACCACTGTGCCACCAGGGATCCTTTTATAAAGGTGATAGTTACTTTAAAAATTCCCTGTGCTTCCCCTGTTCATCCCTCCCTTCCTTCCTCCCCCTGCCCCAAGCCCCTAGCAACCACTGATCTTACCTTTTTTTACAATATAATTTAAAAATCCAATCTCATTGTGGATAGACTGAACATTTACCATCTGTAAGGCACACTGCCAGGCACTCTAGAGGGGATGGATTTACACCCAGAGGCCACCCTCAACTAATGATAATGGTAAGAATAATCATGTGAGTTCCCACATAGTAAGCATCTGCTACGTACCAGGCACCAAAAATCAGTTGCCATCAAGTTGACCCTGACTCATGGCATCTCACGTGTGTCAGAATAGAACTGCACTTCATAGGGTTTTCAATGGCTGATTTTTCAGCAGTAGATCACCAGCCCTTTCTTCTGCGATGTCTCTGGATGGACTTGTTTCACCTTTAACCTCTCAATTAGCAGCCGAGCATGTTAACCATTTGCACCACTCAGGGACTCCATGCACCAGGCACAGTGCTTGGGATTTTCTATTCCACATCTCTAGTGCAACTCTTCAAGGGAAGGAGTTATTATCCACTTTTTCTGGGACAGGAAGCATAAACGTTTATTCCTTCATTCAACAGGCTTTGAGCCCCAGCTGCTCCGGACGCTGTATTCTGGATGATGAAAATGCACAGCTGAATAGAACACAGGCTGTGCGCTGAGGGAGCTTGCAGTTGAATGGGGCTACAAGGTGGTGAATTTTCCAAGGTCACAGAGTCACATTTCCAAGGTCACAGAGCAAGCTGTGGGAGCAAAGGAATGCAAGCCCAGCCCTCTGCACCCTAGACCTGTGCCTGCCCCACAGCCCAGCCCCAGCCAGACTCTCTGATTCCCAGGGATGGGATGTAAACTTCACTCCTTGGCCACCATTGCAGTCCAGCGAGGTGGACTATGGGCACAGCTTGTGCTTCTGTGCCAGAGTCAACGACACGGCTAATTTATTTTAAATAAAAACATTTGAAAGCATGAGTTGCACCATGTAGCAAAGAAGACTTTGTCTTTTACCTTTACTGGAGATTTTGCTGCAGAAATTACCATATTGTACAGGAGTATCTGGGGCTGGGTTACACCAAGAGGGCCTCTGGGCACAGCTGGTACCTCCAGACCTGTCTCGTCAAGTTCCCCCTCCCAACACCCAAAGGGAAAGTTGCTATTCAACATGCCCTTGGGCCAGAGGGTGTCCCTTGCAGCTCTAAGATCCTCGGTGTTGTTTTTGTGTGCCGTCCAAGTTGATTCCGATTCATAGCGACCCTATAGGACAGAGTAGAACTGCCTCATAGGGTTTCCTAGGCTGTAATCTTTACAGGAGCAGATTGTCAGGTCTTTTCTCTCATGGAGCCGTTGTTGGGTTTGAACTGTTTATCTTTCAGTTAGCAGCTGAACGCTAACTGTTGCATCACCAGGGCTTCCTAAGAGCCTCTGTAGGGGGAAGTAACAGGAATTGACTACCTGCTATGTGCCGGGTGCTTTCCCTGCATTACCTTATACTGGTTATGCCTGTTTTATAGAAGAGAAATCTAAGGTTCAAAGAGGGCCAACCCAAAGTCACAGAAAGAGAGGGAACCTGGAGCTCTGTCTGGAGGTAAGAGTCTAGGCTCTTTCCCCAACACCAAGCTGTCAGTTTGTTTCGTTGGTTTATGAATTGCTCTGGGTTGTGGTGGTTACAACATGTTTAAACGCTTCCAGCATGGCATGTAGGAAAGGGTAAGCACCAAGGAGTCTTAAAGACTCAGGCTCTGGTCTGGCTCAGTCATAGCAAACATCATGAGCCTCATCTGTAAAATGGATGTGTGTGAGAGAGAAAGGGAGTCATACCCACCTTGCCTACTTACTTCACAGAGTGCATTTCAGGAACAGATGAAAGAATGCCCACAAAAGCATTTCACAAATATAAGGTATCATGCACGATTCCTTTCTGCTTCGCAAGGAGAGGTCATCTACAGAACGAAGCCCAGCTGTATACATCTGAGATGTCTCCCCAGAAAGCATTGCACTTCTGTAACCCTCTCACCCCCCATCCTCCATTTTGGGTAGCTGTCAGTCAAAAGGTAATGCCTCTGTGAAACAGTGCCTTCTGCTGTCCAAGAGCAGGGACTTCCATCAAGCTGAGTCAGCGCCTGGACTTTGCTTCTCTAATGCAAAGCGTCCAAGTGCTGGCCGCCAGCCTTCCAGACACACCAGAAAGAAACTGGCCTCTGCTTGTTAACAAGTGCCCCCAGATAAGGAATGGGCATTTGGTCTGTGGCTGCAGCTACATTTTCAAGATGTATGTATTCCTGAAAGCTTGTGTCTAAATTATATTTTGTTCAATCAAATTGCCTTTTAAATTACACTGAAATTTGATTCCCATAATTACATAAATTAGGAATTATAAATGGATGGTCAACCCAGTTACCCAAGCCAGAAATCTGGGAGTTCTTCCTTCTCCTTAACCCTCTACATTCAATGAATTTGCAAGACTGTGGCTATTGATTTATCACCTAAATCTCCCCCTCATCTTTCCAGGTCTCTCCATCCCCATTGCCATCTCTTTTGTCACTTCTCACCGGAATTATTGAAACAAACTCCTGACGGTTCTCCCTATTACACCCATACTATCAGTCCGGCCACCCACCATCTCACCCCCACTCTCCAGCCAGGGTGATCATCATTAATTTCCAATCTGGTCATGAGCCTCCCCTGTTTAAAACACTTCCTGGGTCTCCCCATCACCTTCTAAATAAAATCCAAACCCCACCACAGCATGACATCTATAGCCCTCGAGATCCCAGCCATGTCCAGCTCATCTCTTCCCTCCCCAAGCACATAGAACCAGATGAAACTAGGGTGGCTCTTTGAACCCACCATGGTCTCGGTGTCTCCCCTTGGAGTCTTTGCGAACACTGCCTGGAGTGCCTTTCTGTCCTCTCCACCACACCCGTGCTAATCTGCCCTGAGGTCTTCTCACTCCAGACTGTAGGGGCTGATTTGTTTCTCTCCCCTTCCAGACTGTAGGCCACTTGCAAGCAGTCTTTCAGCTCAGCATCCATAGAGCACAGTCTGTTGAATGAATGAATGAATGATCATCATAGCTTTTGGTTATATATAATCCTCCTGATGGTTTTAGAGTTTTTACTTAGACATAAAGACATATGTAACTATTGAAGCTGAAGACAGAGAAACTGTTGCCTATCAGTGATCAATCAGAAGTGAAGGTCTCTTTGTCTCTGAAATGATCATGTGAGTCAAGAAGAAAATAAGGAATCTTTCATAAAAACTGAGTGGACATTTGACTTTTGAGGAATGCCTTGCTTGTATTAAGTGCAATAAACCTGTGTTCATTTGAAAGGGCTTTTTTTAAAAATTATACTATGAAAGTCACACATACATTAAGAACATTTTGGAAAATACATTTAAAAATCATCCATATCCTGCCACAAACCCAACTACCGACATATTGATATAATTCCTTTCTGTCTTTTTTTCTCTGTGTGGGTTTAAGATATTTCTTTTTTAAATATCAGTTTGGGATTACTCTCCATATATCCTTTTGCAAGCCACTTTCCCCCTTACAAAGTTAGCATTTTCATGGTATTACATACACATCATTTAATGGCACCATAGAATTCCATTTAGTGGGTGTTCCATAGATTACATCTCATTTCCCTACTGTTGTTGTTAGCTGCTGCCGAGTCAGCCCCCGACTCATGATAAAACACTGCCTGCTCCTGTACCATTCCCATAACTGGTTTCAGAACAGGATCACACCTGTTCAGCATCATAGCAACATGCAAGCCTCTAGTGACAGGCAGGTGTTGGCTGAGCATGAAGTCCATTGGCCAGGAATTGAACTCGAGTCTCCCTCATGGGAAGTGAGAATTCTACCACTGACCCATCACTGCCCTTCCCCATTATTATACGTTTAAATTGTTTCTACTGTTTCTTTCTCCTGAATAATGTTGTGATACACACAGTTCAAGACTTTCATTAGGACAGATTCCCAGACATGGAATCCCTTTTGCTGTATAAGGTGACACAGATTCCAGGGATTAGGATGTAGTTGTCTTTGGGGTCCTTGATTCAGCCTACCACAGGAAGTAACAAGATATGGTGAAAAGAGGGAGTCTTAGAGACAAACATGAGTTCACATCCAAGCTCTGGTACTTGCTGAGTCAAAAAGATAGGTGTTGTCACCCGTTTTCCAATCAGTTGCCCTAATTTACATTCTCCCAGAAGTGTAGGAGAATCCTCACTTTACCATACCTTTGTTGTTGTTGTTATGTGCCTTCAAGTCGATTCCAACTCATAGCGACCCTGTAGGCCAGAGTAGAACTGCCTCATAGGGCTTCCTCGGCTGTAATCTTTACCGGAGCAGATCGCCAGGTTTTTTCTCCCATGGCATGGCAGGTGGGCTTGAACTGACAACATTTTGCTTAACAGCTGAGTGCTTAACCACTGCTCCACCAGGGCTGCCTTACCACACTTTTACTCTCAGGCAATTATTCTTTTAAAGTATCTGTTATATTTTGACAGCTGAGAAATCATTTCACATTGTTTTGCATTTTTTGGATTCAGAAATGAGACCGAGCATTTTCCGTATGCTTACTTACAGAACGTGTTTTCTCATTCCTGATTTATGATAGAGACTAATCTTCATTGATCGGGAGACATTTCAGTGCAGAGAGAGAGCATAAGCCAGACACAAGACCTCAATCCCTGCCTCTCTTGGCCAGCTGTGTCACTCTGTCTGTGTGTCTGTAGCTCCCCAAGATTCTGTTTCCTTGTCTGTGAACTCAGGATCCTAATCCCTACCTTGAAAGTTTGCTGTGAGGATTAAAAAGGTAGTAACTTTCAGCCACCTGGCACAGCCCCAGCAGACACACAGTTTTAGTTCACCTTTTCCTTCTGCTTGAGCCCTGGAATATCTGTCATTGCCTCAGGGTGATCCTTTAGGCCCCTGCTACTCAGGGTCCAGCGGCATCAGCATCACCGTCACCTGGGAGCTTGTTAGAAATGTAGAGTGTGTCCAAGCTCATACAGCAAGTTGGGGTAGAGTGCTTGAGCCCAGTGTGCCTTCCTCTGTCACCCGGCTGCCTTCTTCCCTTCCCTTCAGATGAGCAAAGGAATGCTGATCCTAATTACATACAGATCGCATTGTTTCTGGTTTGTGGTCAGCGTCACTAAAAGAAATGGAATGATGGGAAGGGGAGGGAGCAGGGCCCTCCGGCTCAGACCCTCTATGCTTAGAGAGAGCCAGGGACACCTGCAGGTCCACCTTTATCCCATTTCTTTCTTCCCATTGACACATCAGCTCAATTCCTTCTCCTGCTTTGGGAAGCGTATTAGTTTCCTGTTGCTGCTGTAACAAATTACCACAAATTTAGTGGCTTAAAACAAGAGAAGTATATTCTACAGTTCTGGAAGTCAGAGTCCAAAATGAGTCTTACAGGTCTCAAGTCAAGGTGTTGGCGGGGCTGATTCCTTCTGAGGGCTCCAAGAGAGATTTTCTTCCTTGCCTTTTCCAGCTTCTGGTGGCTGCTGACACTCCTTGGTTTGTGGCAGCATCACTCCAATCTCTGCTCCCTTTGTCACATTGCCATCCCCTCTTCCGTAGTCAAATCTTTCTGTGCTTCTCTCTTATCAGGACATTTCTGATCACATTTAGAGCCCATCTAGATAATCCATGATAATACCCCCATCTAAAGAACCTTAACTTAATCCCATCTGCAAAGTCCCATTTGCCATATAGAGTAATGCTCACAGGTTCCAGGGATTAGGATGTGGATGTCTTTGGGGGCCTTTATTCTGCTTATCACAGGAAGTAACAAGATGTAGTTAGAAGAGTAGGAGTTGTAGACAAACAGGGGTTCATATCCAAGGTCTATTGCTTGCTAGGTGCATGACTTTGGACAAGTTATTCAGCCTTCTCAAGACTTTTCTGTTTTTCATTCTGTAAAATGGAGGTCACAGCCTCTACCCTTCTGGACTGTGGTGAGGACCAGGCTCCATCAAGCACCCAGCATTGTAGCTGGTGCCCTGTTGGTACTTAACACAGGCAGCCAGGAGTGCTAGGGGCCTCCAAGAACCCTGCTGTCATGCCTGTTGATCCAGCAAAGCCTTGTTGATCTTACAGAGTCAGCAAATGCTGTCAGGATGCAAGAGCCGATTGTGCAAACAGATTGGGCCTCCATTACCCTTGAAATTAAGTTAGCACCAGGTCCGTTTGGATTAGGTGGTAATGGAAGAGGCGAAGCATTGATCTATGGTAAGAGAATTCTGACTAAGCGAGTTTGGGATAATGTAATATCAGTAATAGATGGAAGGAGCTGTGTGCAGTGCATGCTTCCTTGCTGACAAACTCCAGCAGATCGTATCTTCACTTTGATTTTGTTTTTTCTTCATTTGAAAGGATGTTTACTTCTCTTTAGATTTCCACTTCACTGAGAAAAAAAATACAGAGGAGGAGGAGAAAAGCCCGTCACTTCTAGTTTCTCAAACCACAGGTCTGAAATTCCAACCACCAGCCTCAACTCCCTGGAACCCTAGTTTCCATCAACGGCATTGCCAACCTGCTGGGGGTTTTTTGTTTTGTTTCAGTTTCGTTGTGCTTTACCTAAAAGTTTCCAGTGCAAATTAATTTCTCATTTAGAAATTTATACACACATTGTTTTGTAACATTGGTTGCAATCCCTGCAATGTGTCAGCACTCTCTCCCTTTCCACCCTAGGTTCCCCATGTCCATTCGTCCAGTTTTCCTGTCCCTTCCTGCCTTGTCAGCTTTGCTTTGGGGCAGGTGTTGTTCATTTGGTCTCATATACTTGATTGAACTAAGAAGCACATTCCTCACGGGTGTTATTGTTTGTTTTATAAGCTGTCTAATCCTTGGCTAAAAGGTGGACTTTAGGAGTGGCTTCAGTTCTGAGTTAGCAGGGTATCTTGTGGCCATAGTCTCGGGGGTACCTCCAGTCTCTATCAGACTAGTAAGTCTGGTCCTTTTTTTGTGAATTTGAATTTTGTCCTACATTTTTCTCTTGCTCTGTCCAGGGCCCTCTATTGTGATCCCTGTCAGTGGTGGCAGCCAGGCACCATCTAGTTCTTCTGGGCTCAGGCTGGTGGAGGCTGTGGTTCATAAGGTCCATTAGTCCTTTAGACTAACATTTTCCTTGTGTCTTAGGTTTTTTTTTCATTCTTCTTTGCTCCAGACAAGATAGTACCAATATATGTATCTTAGTTGGCTGTTTGCAAGCTTTTAAGACCCCAGATACTACTTACCAAAGGAAGATGTAGAACATTTTCTTTACGAACTATGTTATGCCAATTGACCTAGATGTCCCCTGAGACCATGGTCCCTAGCCCTCAGCCCCAGCAACTCAGTCCCTGAAGGTGTTTGGATGTGTCTAGGAAGCTTCTATGACTTTGCCTCGGTCAAGTTGTGTTGACTTCCCCTATATTGTGTGTTGTCTTTCTCTTCACCAAAGTTAACACTTGTTTTCTATCTAGTTAGTTATTTCCCCTCTCCATCCCTCCCCTCCATCATAACCATCAAAGATTGTTTTTTTTAAACCTTTTCTTGAGTTTTTATAATAGTAGTCTCATACAATATTTGTCCCTTTGTGACTGATTTATGTCACTCAGCATAATGCCCTCCAGACTCATTCATGTTATGAGATGTTTCATGGATTCGTTAATGTTCATTACCGTTGCATGGTAGTCCCTTGTGTGTATGTACCGTAATTTGTTTATCCATTCATCTGTTGATGGGCACTTACAACCTGCTGTTTTTTGAAATTTCGGTCCCTGGAGTCACCTTGCAGGTAATGTCCCCCTCATCTTCAGTGTGAGCTGATAAATGTTTAACAACCAGATTTCTGGGGGATGGAAAGCCCTGATTGCCCATTTCTGTGGTGTAAATGCTCCCACTATGGCCGATTTCAAGCTACAGACATGATACCACTGAACACTGAGTTGGGAAGAGATGCGCACTGTCGGCTCTCCTGAGCCCATGCAAGCTGGCTCCAGCACATCACTGTACCACCCTCACCCACTTCTCCCTGCCAGTGACTCTCCACACACACCTCGCTGCCCTGAAGGGCTGTGCACTTCGCTTGTGCACTTACTATCCTTCAGCTCTGGAATCATCCCAGTTTCCACCAATCAAAATCTTTGTTCTACAAGCCTGGACTCACTAAATCATGTGAATTAATCCCCTCTTTCTCTGCTTCCCCACAAGGCATTGCTTATACCTTTATTTGGCATGTCTTTCATTCTGCCTTATAGTATTCAGCTAAGTCATTAAATGCTTATCTTCCCTAGGCATCTCTGAAACCACACCAGCTTTGTAAACAGACTGACCTTAGTCGAATCCCCCTAAGTAGCTATGTGGCTCAAAGCACATTAGTTTCTCAGCTGTGAAAGGAGGGTACCAACCCGCTCCCTGTGTTCTGTTGAGGAGTTACTGTAAGGGTAACTGCAAAGTATCTAGGCCAGTGCCGGGCACACAGTAGGTGCTCAATAAATGGTGAGTTCCTTCCTTGGAGGACGGCACCAAGTCTCATTCCTCTGCATCTAGCCCCACATTCCCTGATACTGAGAAGGTGCTCACTCAGCCAGGACTTGTTGAAATGAAATGAAATCCCCCAACACGTGCAAATAGAAATGAGAAGGAAATTGCGCCCAAAAAGGTCTGCAACTGGCCTCAAATCTCACCCATATGGGATGAGCTTTAACAGTCGGAAGGGATTCTAGCTCAGTCTGGGTTTAGAAGGCACCGCTGGGAATAAAGAGTGCAGATGGAGCGTTTTCATGGTGGTTTAATCTTGCAGGCATCATAGCAAACTCGTAAATGTCAGAAGTGATGCACACAATTTAGAAGGCAGAAAGGAAGCTGAAGATATTAAGATGTTTACCAGACCACATGGGGGAGCAGGCTCAGCCTCAGATGCTGCTCATATTTTCATTAGCAGAGGCTGAGTGAACTTGAGCCGCTTAAAGTCTAACAGAAGCCTCCCATTTTCTTATTCGGGATTTGAGTGCCATTGCTTCATTATACAGTGTAATGTTCCCTGATAGATGTTTGCTCCACCGATGTCGGTGAGAAGGAGAAATATGGGGGCCTGGGGGAAAGTGGCAGCTCAGAAACTTCCTTTCCAGCAGCAGTTGGGATTGAGTTCCAAAGGGTGTGAATGGCCAGACTGGGGGCATTTATTGCAGACACTGCCTTGTTGTGCCTCTTTTCCCTATTTTACTTTAGGATTAAGGTTAGAGGTTTCTAGAGTCTGCACACAAGGCTTGGACAGACCAAGTCAAGAGCTGCTGCCTATTTAGGGACAGTTTATAGAAAGCTTAGATGGAATGAATAACAAAGGCTGGCTATGACTGGTCAGTGAGGTTGGTAACCAAGGTGAGGTCAAGAAAACAGAGGAAGGGAGGAGCTTCTGAGGTCACGTGATTCAGGAAGTTCAGTCCCAGGGACACTGGCTATATTCATGCATTCATTCATTCACTTATTCACTCATTTATTCATCCTTTCATCCAACAAAAATGTACAGAGCACTTAACTTGGTCCCGACACTGGGGGCCCAATCCTAAGCAAAGCAGACATAGTATCTGCCCTCCTGGGGCTCAGGGCAGTGGTTCTCTACAAGGGACGATTTTGCCCTCCAGGGGCTATTTGGCAGTGTCGGATGGAGCAGTGGTTAAGCGCTTGACTATTAACCTAAAGGTTGGTGGTTCAAACCCACCCAGCATCACTGCAAAGAAAGGCCTGGACATACGCTTCGGTAAAGATGACAGCCAAGAAAACTCTATGGAGCAGATCTACCCTGTAACCCATGGGGTCGCCATGAGTCAGAATCAACGGGACAGAAATGGGTTTGGTTTTTGGAGATATTTTGATCGTCTGGAGGGGCACAACTAAGGGGAGCTGCTGGCATCTAGTGGGTAGAGGCCAAGGATGCTGCTAAATATCCTACGATGCACAGGCAAGTCCCCACAATAAAGAATTATCCGGCCTAAAGCATCAGTAGTTCTGAGATTGAGAAACCCTGGTCTAGGTATTTTAGGGTGTGACATAGGTTTTTATGTGATGTATTTTGTAAGGGTAAATTAAATATATGGCTGACCTATATGTTTGAACGTAAGCAGGTAAAAGATAAAACTGGGACAACTTCCAAATAAAATGTTATACATCACAGCAACAAGAGTAGTACCTTCTGTCTACATGACATGGTCAAAGGAGACTCGACTAAATGGTCAGAAGCTCTTGTTTCAGGTGTGTTGAGGGAGCCTTAGAGGATGCACTGTAGGATGGTGGCCAGGAGTATGGGCTTTGCGGTCTGAACCCCAGGTCTGGGTTCTGACTCTCCCACCCTTAACTGAGTTGATCTTAGGCCATTCACATAACCTCCTTCCAACCTTTAAAGGTGGTCCCTTTAAAGACACCTAGGTAATCGAAATCGGTACTTACCAGGGACATTAACAGGTAGCCAAAAGCACTGGCTCTCACACTTCAGAATTTCTCCAGGCCTCTGTCCACTGCCATCTTCTTAGCTTATCATTCATTCAACAAATATTAATTGAGTGCCTACTATGTGCCAGGCCCTGTTCTGAGTACTGAGGTGGCATCAGTAAACTAGAGAATCACAGTCTCTCATAGAGCCTGCATTTTAGAGAGACTACAAATGAATAATAGTAATAAACCACAAATATTCAGCAGCTATAAATTTTGTGATGAAAATAGAATAAGGTGATGTGATAGAGAGTGACTAGGTAGATTGGTCAGGAACGGCCTTTCTGAGGAGGTAACTTGTAAGCTAAGGCCCTAAGGAAGGGGGAAAAGCTAGCTGGGCAAAGCTGAGCAAGAGCATTCCAGGCAAAGGGTCAGCAAAGTGTAAAGGTGGCCCAGGGGTGGGATGAGCTTGACGTGTTCAAGGAATGGAAGGTGTGAGTCTGGGACCCCCAAGCGAGGGAGAAAGAGCCTTGTATGGAGGAGAGAAGATGGAAAGGCCTGAGTAAAGAGGCTGGATTTTACAAGGAAAAGATTAGTCCAAAGGACTAATGGACCACAGCTACCAAGGCCTCCACCAGACTGAATCCAGTACATCTAGATGGTGCCCGGCTACCACCACTGACTGCTCTGACCAGCATCACAACAGAGGGTTCTGGACAGAGCTGGAGAAGGATGTAGAACAAAATTCTAACTCACAAAAAAAAAGACCAGATTTACTGGCCTAAAGGAGACTGGAGAAACCCCGAGAGTATGGCCCCCAGACACCCTTTTAGCTCAGTGGTGAAGTCATCTCCAAGGTTCACCATTCAGCTGGGGAGTGGACAGCCCAGTAAAACCAAATGGACTAATGAGGCACAGCAGTCCGGGGACAAGGGCCAGAAGGCAGAAGGGGACAAGGAAGCTGGTGATAGGGAAGCCAAAGTTGAGTAAGGATAGTGTTGATGTGTTGTGAGGTTGTTAACCATTGTCATAGGGCAACATGTGTACTAACTGTTAAATGAGAAACTATTTTGTTCTGTAAGCCTTCATCTAAAGTGAGAATAGCAGCACAATTGGAAGAGCGTAGTCAATGTCACTGAACTGTGCATGTAGAAATTTTTGAAATGGTATATCTTTGGCTATGTGTATTTTCACCAAAAAAAAAGTTCGAGAAGGGAGAGGGTTGACATGTTGTGGGGTTGTTAACCAATGTCATAAAACAATATGTGTACTACTGTTTCATGAGAAACTATTTGTTCTGTAAGTCTTCACCTGAAGTACAATAAAATAAAAATAAGACTACAAAGAAGATCAGTTACAGGATTGATTTGACATTTAATTATGCCTGAAAAGCTTTGCTTGGACGTATGCAATGCAGACAGTTCTTTCTTGCACATAGGTAATTACTCATAAAAACGGGTAACTTAAGGTATTAAATTCAATATAAACAACAACAAAAAAAAAAAGGCTGGATTTTATTCCAAGAGAATTGGGTATCCCAGGGTTCCTTTGCGCATCATAGATGGATTGCCTAGTCACTTAAGCTCAGCAGCCCCTCCAGCACAAGAGTTCTAGTATTTTTTCCTCTGCTTCCTCACACCAAGCCCGGCCTGCAAGATGCAGCCCCTTCCCAAGCCCACCTCAGTCCTCATGAAACAAGAACATCAAGGCTCACCATAACTGACCGCCTTCCTTTCACCTTCTCCGCTCAGGGGCTCAGGGATGAGATACATCCTCTCATTGGCCCATTCATTCATTCACTGCACAAGCCATTACTGAACCCGGGCTTAGTCTGCTTCCCCTAGCAGCAGACCCTGCAACAAGGAGTCAAGGGCAAGTAGTCTATTTGGGAGATGATCTCAGGAAACACCCATAGGGAAGGAGGGAAGTGAGACAGGGAAGAAAAACAGTCAAAAACAAGTGTGTTATCAAGCATTAGCACTATGGGCAATCAGAGCTTAATCCCACAGGGAGCTCCAGGAGCCAGGGTGGAACATGCTTCTCAGTCATCCCACCTGAGGTGTGAGGGAATGGGGGTATTTACGTACCAATTCCTGGCAGTCTGGTTAAAGGCAGCTCCCGTTTGCGTTAACTTTCTGGCACTTCTGACTGCCCTGTGCATGGGCAAACAGGGCTCTTGCTGTCAGAAAAAGCCCTCAGGCAAAGAAATGCAGATGCTGGTGGCTGAAAATTGGGCCGGCATGCACAAAAATGGTAAGGTCCAAAGGGAAGCGGGCAGGGCATGGAGAACATCTGCTATAGCCTCTCCTTTGTGCCAGACACCACGCTCACAGCTGACATTCCGTCGATGGAGATGGTCTGGTTCCTCCTCCAGAGGAGCCTCCTCCAGAGCTGACAATCTGTCCCTGTCTCTTTCCTCATCTATAGCAGAGGGCTAATATAGTAAGTCCTACCACACAGGGATGCTTTGAAGATTTGATGACATGACACATATGAAAACCCTGTGCAAGTGAATTGTGGGTACAGACTTGCGATGTTATTATCATTGCTCAGCAGTTCACTGTACTTCCTGGAACCTTAGTTTCTCCCATCTGTCAAATGAGAATAAGAATATGCTCTGCCTACTTCAGACAGCCATCCTATGCTTTAAATGAAAGCATGAATGGGAAAGCAGTAAAGCACTATTGACATGTAAGCCATCGCTCACCACTTCCATCCATTCTCTTTGCACTAAATGAATCACTTGAGGACAGGGGTCTAGGAGGATCTGCCTTTGTAAGCCCCTTTCCTCACACCTGGTAGGATGCCTGGCATATAGCTGTTGTTGTTGTTGTTGTTAGGTGTCATCAGGTTGGTTCCAACTCACGGCCACCCTATGTACAACAGAACGTAATGCTGCCCGGTCCTGCGCCATCATCACAATCATTGATATGTTTGAGCCCATTGTTGCGGCCATTGTGTCAATCCATCTCACTGAGTGTCTTCCTCTTTTTTGCTGGCCCTCTACTTTATCAAGCATGATGTCCTTCTCCAGGGACTGGTCCCTCCTGATAACATGCCCAAAGCAAATGAGAGGAAGTCTCGCCATCCTTGCCTCTAAGGAGCATTCTGACTGTACTTCTTCTAAGACAGATGGTTTGTTCTTCTGGCAGTCCATGGGATATACAATATTCTTCATCAACACCATAATTTGAATGCATCAGTTCTTCTTCAGTCTTATATCTAGTGCTTTCTACCTCTTTACAATATAGCTAGTGCCCAAGAAATCCTGGTTGAATTGAATAAAATGCCACAGCCCATGTCACTGTGAAGTGGGCACGGCAGGAATGATTAAACCCAGTTTACAGATGAGGAAACTGAGGCTCTGAGATGGTGGGGGAGTCAGGCTGCTAGGTAAAGGCAGAGCCAGGACTAAGACCTTTCATCTCTTGGCTCCTAATCCAGTGCTGTCTCCACTGCCACCTCTTGGAATGACCGTGTTTTGGATACTGAAAAAAAAATGTTGATGTTTTTAGAGGCAGTCCAGCCTGCTGACTCTCTGGCAATGTTGTTATTTTTGTTGTTGTTAGCTGCCATTTAGACAGCCCCTGACTCATGGCAACCCCATGTGTTACAGAGCAGAACTGCTCCAAGGGGTTTTCTTGGCTATAATCTTCATGGAAGCAAATCCCCTTCGTGGAGCCATTGGATGGATTCAAACTGCCAACCTTTAGGTTATCAGTCTATTGCAAACCATTTGTGCCATCTGGGCCTCTTTCTCTGGCAATACTGGTTTCCAATAACTCATCCAGGGTCAGTTTGAAAGTTGTTATTGTTAGCTGCCATCAAGGTGACTTCAACTCGTAGTGACCTTATATACAACAGAACCAAATGTTGCCCACTTTTGTGTCATCCTCACAATCGCCAGCATGTTTGAGTCTGTCATTGCAGCTACTGTGCCAGTCCATTTCACTGAGGATCTCCATCCCCCTCACTGGCCCTCCACTTCAACAAACATGATGTCCTCCTCTAGCAATTGATTCCTCCTGATAACGTGTCCAAGGCAAGCAAGTCGAACAGTGCTCTGTTGTGATCCATAAGGTTTTTACTGGCTAATTTTTGGAAGTAGATGGCCATGCCTCTCTTACTAGTCTGTCTTAGTCTGGAAACTTTGCTGAAATCTGTCCGGCATGGCTGACCCTGCTGGTATTTGAAATACTAGTGGCATAGCTTCCAGCATCATAGCAACACACAAGCTACCACAGTACAACAGACTGACAGGTGGTGGAGTTTGAAAGCAGCTTCTCCGATTTGGAGGTATCCAGATAACCTTGGAATTTCACCCCAGATCCCGTTTATTTGTATTCTCTCAGATCCTCACCTCCCCCTTCAGAGAGACCAGGACCCATGAAAGGATATTCTACTTTGGTTAGGACACGCAGCTGAGGGGTTGTAAGGGAACAGAAAGGGGAAGACAACCCCACCCAAGAAGATCCAAGAGACGGTACCAACCAAGTCCAAGAAGCTCTCTATACTCATAACACATCAATGAGAAATCCCTTCCTAGGCGTGGCTTTGAGTGGTCAGGAGACCTTGGTTCAAAACCCAGTGTCTCTGTTTACTGCTACATGATCTTAGGCAAAAGACTTCACCCTCTGGATCTTAACTTTCTCTCCCGCAAAATAGAAACACTATTTACCTCTCTGGAATTTATGAAGATTAAGTGGGATTATGAATGCAGAGCAGCTAGTATAGGCCCTGACACATAGTAGGTACTCAATAGATTATGGTCTTCTCCACCCTCCTCCCTCTCCCCAATCCCAAAAGTAATCATACCTATGCCCGCCAGTTTGTTCAACCTCGTCACAGAGTGGGTCTTGAGGATTTACAAGGCAATACCAAGCTAGCATTTCTATTTCTTGGGAAGTACAGCGCTGCTCTTTTGAGGGTAAAAACATATGAAAATTTAGCGGTCTTTCTGTCATCTAGGTTTGAGTCTCCAGGAGGCCTCCTGTGGCCATTCTGCATTTTTATGACCCTGGTGGGTTTCATTATGAGCCCTGATTCCTGGAAACTCATCTCCCATTCTGACCCCGAGAGTGTTTGATTTGAAACATCAGTCACAGTTTAGTATTGAGCTCCCTTTTTCCATAGAACTACACACACTCTTGTTGCCAGATCTAAACTGTGGTCTTGAAATGGAGTATCAGGGAGTCCACATGGCCCAGAGAAGAATGAATGTTGTCTGTTCAATCTAATTGTCTCCTGCCACCATTGTTGTGGGAATGGTATGCCAAGAAACAGCTCAGCCGGTAGGGTCACAGCCCTGAGCATGCTTGGAGCTCTGGTGGGGGCAAGTGATGTCATTATCACCAGGCCAGGATGGAGGTGTCAGGGCCTAACCAGGCCTGAAGGGCTGGTCCTCTCGAGGAAGGGGCCAGTTGAACAAATTTCCAGGTTCAAGGGACTTCTACAAATTCTAGTCAAGCATTTCCCAAAGTATGTTCAAGTTGTTATTTAAAAAAAAAAAAAAAAATGTGTTCAGTGGCCAAACATATTTGGCAAATGCTAATTTGTGATATTTCAAACACTACTCTTAACTGTAATACTTATCAGAACCTTGAGTAAACAAATGGACTTGTGGATCTCCAAGAGGGGAATTTAATATACAGGGCTTTGTCAGCTTTGAAAAATTGGAAACCTTTTTTCTCCCAAAGAGCATCCAGTGAGACTAGTGTCCCTAGTACATACTTTGGGAATTGTTGATCCAGGCTAGCAGCACTTCCAAGGGGTGCAAGGCAGGAGTTTGTAGACTGCGCTGTTCTCAGTATCAGGTGACATAAGGGGCATGGGATGCAGGACTAGGCTTCGAGGGAGGGCTGGTAGGAACCAGTCACAAGGATCAGGGCCTGGCTGAGCCTCTGGTCTGCAGAGCCAGGCTCCATTTCCACCACGGGCTTGTGTTGTTAACTGCTGAGGGTGGAGAGAGAGAAAACAATTGTTCTGCAGACCCCACAGAGGAACGAAAGGTTGGAGGAAGGAGGTTACTGCATGGTGATCAGCTCGGAACAGAAGGCTCTGTGTCAGTGGGGGCACTTTTGGTTGAAAGTGAGAAAGCCCCAGCCAGGCTTGCTTAGGTAAACTGGGGACTTTATTGGGTCATGTAACTGAACCATCCATCCAGGCACCGTTGCGCCTTCAGGCATGACTCAATCCAGGGATCAAATACTATCATCAGGATAAGATTTGTCTCTCTCAGTATTTGGCACTGACACTCATTGATGGCTTCATCTCAGCCAGACCACCGCTTCATCATGGCAGCCAGAAGTGCCCAGTGCTACATCCTTCCAGCTTCATATCCAATGGAAATGAAAGCCCACGTCTTCAATAGTGTGTGTATGCACACACATATGTACACACACATACACACGCAAGAACTGAGTTTCATTGACTGAATTGGCCCGACTTGGTGCACATGCTCATCTCTGAACCATTCGCTGAGGCTGGGGGATCAAGAGCATGGGGGGGCTTGGCTTCAGTAATGGAGTCCAGGTACAGTCCATTTTACCTGAAGCACATAGGCTGGCTGGGAGAAGTGACTCTCCAAGCTGGAAACTGGGGACTGGCTCCAGGAGGGTGAATGGACATCAGGCAGTAGACACAACAAATGTCCACCCTGTTGTCTACCTGCTTGACCCCCAGTGGTGACAGCAGCTGACCTTCCCTGCCTGCCCAGGTGGCATGAATGGGACTCCTCATCCTCTGCCAGACTCCCTCTCATTGACCTAGGGGCTGGACAAGGGCTGAGCCTGCAAATAACAAGAACAGAGTGACAGAGCTGGACAAAGAAGGCACAGGTGGGGCCTGTCCAGAAAAGTGTCAGAGTTCTTCTGGGGGATTTTGAAATTTCAGGAGATGAAAGAGCGTCAGTTCCTAGACTTAGGGAAAAGAACCAGCCTTGGTGAGGGAGAGCATGACTGAGTGCAGGGTCTCTGTCCAAGCCCGGGAAGGGGACCCGAGCCTTACTCTGCTGCCCTTCACGTCTGACCAACAGAAAATAGACACAGGGACCTTCACAAGCCAAATGCCAACCAAATCTCAGCTCAATACCTCCCAAAATGCAAGGATTTCTGGTATAAGCCAGATTGGAGAGTCTGGCTTACCTGGCTCCTACCTAGATCTTGGAACTGCCTGCATCAATAGAGCAGATGAGGGAAAACCCTCACCCAGCCAAACCCAAAGGAAGAGTGTCGGGCCACCTCCAGCAGGGTCCCTGCCCCAGGGTGCTCAGCCAGCATGAGCAGGGAGCAGAGGAGTTAATACCTGGCCCATCTTGTGTCCGTGACCCAGGCAGGGTGGAGAAAAGGAGCAAAAACAGAGCCCGTTGCCCACTCCTGAAGCGCACTGCCACCCCCCGATGGTAAAGGGAGGCCCGATGAAAGTCAGGCTCTCCGATCAGATTCGCTTCCTCTCTCACATTTGTGTCCAATAATAAGGGTGACGGAGTGGACGCTCCTGCCTCAGCACTTTCCCAAGAGGGCAGAACTGCTAGCAGAAGTTCCTCCTCTGTGGACAAGGGCGGGAATATGAAGCATCATTCTAAAAAGGTCCAGTTCCTTCTCATGTTGGCTCAAGTTAATCCTCTAGTTATGTGGACTAGACCCAGGATAGGACCCAGGGCCTGTCTGGATCAGAGGAGTTGTTACCCGAAGCAACTAAGTGAATAAGATTTGAAAAGCCATATATATACAAACACACACATAAATATATGTGTGTGCATATAGATATACACATATGTGTGTGTGTGTATATATGTATGTATATATATATACATATGCATTGCTGTGTATCTAGATAGATAGATCACTTACTATGTGCCAGACACTGGACTAGGCTTTGGGCTATAAAAATGCATTGCTTGTGCTCCCTGCCCTCATGTTTGTTCCAGCCTAGAGCAGCAGTAGACAGGCATGGAGGCCATCAACTGTAATGCGGCATGATATGTGCACCAACGGAGCTATGCCTAAGGAAGGGGCTGTGGGCATACAGAGAAAGGAGAACCTTCGTCTCCATGGTCAAGTCAGAGAAGATCTCGAAAAGGATCTAAGATCCAAGTTTTCCAGCCTGGAGGCCAGACGCCGCACCTCTGGATCAGATGGTTGCCGTCCAATTGTTCTCTCCTGGTCGCTGACTCTGCCTGAGGATTCACTCACTCCCCCAGCATGGCCAGGCTCTGGAGCGTTGGTGAAAAGCTGCTCCAGCTGTTGGAAGTGCACCTCTAAACCCTCTGGCCTTTGCTTTCTGTTACAGCTGTCTTTCCAAGTTCTTTAGCCAAAAGAAGCTGGCGTGTTATCTCAGCATCTGTGAGGGTTCTGAGCCCACCAGAGCAGACACTGCATGCCACCCTTTCTCATTGAATCAGAGGATGATTCTTTTGCTTTTTCTTCTGATTTTTGAGGTGTTCCTTCTCCTAGGAAGGCCTCAGGGAGCAAGCCCCAAATAAAAGGATTAAGCTAAATAAAATTAGAAGGAAGCAATTTAGATAATTGCTTTATTTAGGAAGATAATAACAATGAAACAGAAATTAAATCTTAAAGTCACATTTTCTTTCCATAGATATGTGTATCTAATTTTTTAAAAAAATATATAAGTCAGTGGAGGAATGGGACAGGGTGCCTATTTTGCTTTGCGTTTTGCGCCTTGTTGCGCAGCCAGCACTCGGCGGGAGCTCAGCTGTGCCCCCTAGTGGGCCCCCAGAGGAGGCGCTGGCCTGCTGGCCACACCCTGGGTACCCACTTGGGGAAAAACAATCTCTCAGAGTGGGTGAGGGGGCTGAGGCTGAGGACATAGTGTTCTCCATCGCATGCTTAATTTCTTCCTGCTCTGAAATCCTGTTTAGATCATTCCCTAGAGAGAGAGAAAGTCATTCCTGCTTCAGGCAGCCCGGTGACCCTGAACAGCACATTATTTCCCTCCAGAACTCTGTGCAGAATGAATCCACAGTTGTCCCTGTGGGGAGTTAGTCAGTCATCTGTTACTGATGGCTAAAAACTACCCATCCCTTGATGTGGACCTGCTCCCCATCACTAAAATTTGTGCCACCTGGCCTGCTTCATGGTGTGGGAGGGCGGGCTGTGGCAGGCTGCTCCTCTGGAGAAGACTTTCATTCATTCGTTCACTTTCTTTCCTTCATTCATTCACTCATTCATTCAGCTAATGTTTAATAGACACTTGCTATGTGCCAGGCACTGTTGTAGGCACAGAGGACACAGCAATTAACAAAACAGACCAAAATCTGTGCCCTCACTCCTTGAAAGAGACAGAAAATAAATAAGATAAATAAGTAAATATATAGAATGGTGAATAATGACAAGTGCTATGATGAACATATAAATCAAGGAAAGGGAATATGAGGTTTTATGAGTAGGGTGTGAAATATTAGAGAAGGTAGCCAGAGAGAGCCTCCCCAAAAAGTCCCAGGACATTTGAGAAAGACCTGAAGGAAGTAAGGAAGCTAATCATGTGAATCTGGGGGAGGGGCACTCCAGGCAGCGGGAACAGCAAGTGCAAAAGCCCTGAGGTGGGAGCTTGCCTAGAATATCCAATGAACATTGGAGATGAGCTTGGCAGGTAATAGGCCAAATCATGTAGGGTCTTATAATCATAGTAAGGACTTTGTATTTACTCTGAATGCGGTAGGGAGTCATTACAGGCTTCTGAGTAGAGCAGTGATGATTTCACAGGATCACTTTGGCTGCTATGCTAGGAATAAATTGAGGCGGGCAAGGTTAGAAGCAAACAGAGAGATCCCTCATGCAGTTATTGCAATAATCCAGGTGATACAAGATAATGGTGGTGGAGTGGTGAGAAGGGATGGGACTCTGAACCTATTTTGGAGGTAAAGGCAACAGAATTGCAGCCAGACCAGAGGTGTGAAGTAAGAAAAGTAAAAGGAGTCATGGACGACACCAGAGCTTTTGATCTGAGCAACGGAAAGATGGAGTTTCCATTTGCTAAGAAGGGAAGGAGTGGAGGAGGAGCCAGTTTGGGAAGGACCATCAGGAGCCCAGTTTTGGACAGGCTTATATACCCAAGTGAGATATGTAAGAAGACAGCTGAGTATATGAGTAGAGAGGTCAAGAGAACAGACTGGGCTGGATTTATTTCAGCATGTGTATAGTTCTTAAATGTCTGAGACGGGACAAGATTCCCTAGAGAATGAGAGCTGATTCAACAAACTCTTAAAAATTGTTGACTTTCTGCCAGGCACTGTGATAGCTGCTTAGCAGAGAGAGGTGAGACTTGCCTTCAAGTCCGAGAGAGAAGAAGAATGAAAAGCAATGGCATCATAATACGATCATCATTACGGTGGAGGGAAGCTCGAGGGCTAGAGGCAGGCTGAGCCTGAATGGGGTGGGGATGTCAGGAGTTATTTGGATAGAGAATTGTGAGAAGGTACTCCAGGAAGAGGGAACAGCATGTGCAAAGGCAGGAAGTCAGGACAGAGCATGGGGCTGGAACAGGAAGTGCCTCTGGAAGAGCAAAGGGGGTGGTGAGGCTGGAGGAGGCAGATAGGTGAGAGACTAGTCTCAGATGCAATGCTGAGGAGCTTGAACTTTGTCCTGAGGTCAACAGGGAAGAGCCATTGAGAGACTATACTCGTGAGAATGCCATAGTCGGGTTCACTTTATTAGCCATTGGAATCTGAGACATAGAACATGCATCTGGGGTGGTGATGGTGGTCAAAGAACTTACTGAGAAGCCTTTCTTTACAAAGGAGAGCAACTCATCTATTTCTGTGCATAGCACAGTAACTGTCCTGAAGCTAGGGTTATGTTTACCCAGGGCAGAGACAGGTTCAGGCTCAAAGGAAGGGGGAAGGAAGCTTAAAACGTATCGATGCTACTGCATCACTTTATGTACATCATCTCTTTAATCTCCCAAACCACCCCAGAGAGGTGTAAATATCTCTGTTTTACGGAGTTTATGTATCAAGTCTAAAGTTATTGTCCAGCCCTAATGAGGGGAGGCAGGATTTGAACCTGGTTCTGCCAGTGCCTCCCTTAATGATGCAGTTCCTAGGGAAATTTCCCCACCTGTCAAGAGCACACAATTTGCAGGGCATCAGATGATTAAACAAGTTGACTAAATGGTTCTCACGCCTCAGCTGCAATTGTCCTTTCCTTGACATACTATGGATGGAATTTAAATATTGTCTTTCAAGGAAATGCTCATTTTATTAGCGGGAAGCATTTAGAATAAGCCATTATACTATCACAGGGTCTTTTACTATTGGTCCTTAATAAATGTTTGATGTCCGAAAATGGTTATGAGCCCACTGTGTGGGGATGGTCCCACCCGCTCCCTGTTCTGCTCTCTCTGCTATAAAATAAACTGGAGTATTCATTCACAGACGTAGCATTTATCTTGCTTTTAACTGGCATGATGCCAGAAAAATAAAATAAGCGTATCGGAGGAACTCAGAAGGCTTTCTAATGATAGGAAAGTAAAATTGAGAGAGCAATCCTTCCCACAGGCTTGTTATCAGGAGCCAGGTCTCCAAGCAAGGCACTTAGTTAATGGCATAGCCGAGCCCTGGGCCCTGAATTCCAATTTATTTATCTACCGTCTAGTTGAGGAATTACGCATGTTACCTCCCCAAGCATCCTTCCCTAGCTGGGTGGTGACTTTTCAAGAGGCCTTTATTTGCCTGTTTCAGTTTTACCCCAAACAGCTTGCTGCACAGGCCTTGTTTCCTGCCTTTAGATATGCAGATGATGGATCTTTTGTCCCTTAAGGAGTCCCTGGGTAGCACAAGCAATTAAGCACTAGGCTACTGACCAAAAGGTTGATGGCTTGAATCTACTAGAGGCACCTTGGAAGAAAGGCCTGGCAATCTGCTCCTGAAAGGCCACAGCTGTTAAAAACCTATGGAGCACAGTTCTACTCTGAAACACACGGGGTCACCATGAGTGGGAATCCACTTGGCAGCGATTGGTTTGTCCCGCAGGGTGGAGTGCCAGGCTGGCAAGGGCTACACAGGCTGAAGGTGGCCACAAGGCGTAACAGTATGCCAGGCATTGCTGCAGTCAGGCTAGCTGGATCAGTCACCACGTGCCAGGTGGCAGGACAGGGCTGACAGGATAAAGGGACCAAGAAGTCTATAGGGCACAGCGGGGTAGGAGCCCAGGTATGGATGACACAAAATAACAGCAGCTAACGTTTTACTTTGGACATGTCATCAGGAAAGACCAATTGCTAGAAAAGGCCATCCTGTTTGGTAAAGTAAAGGGTCACAATAGCTGCGACAATGGACTCAGACATCCCACAACGATCTCGAAGCAGGTACAGGATCGGGCAATGTTTTGTTTTGTTATACAAAAGATCGCCCTGAGTCGGAGAGGACTGGATGGCAGTTAACAACTGCAGCCACGTTTTACTGAACGCGCACTATATACTGAGCGTGGATTAGTTTGCGTGTGTCAACTTATTGGCCCAAACAACTATTCTATGGAGTTAGTTCTAATATTATTTCTGTTTTACAGATGAGAAAACCCAGTACCAAGAGGCTAAGAAATATTCCCATGGACCAGGCCCTCTCCTAACATCTGTGGGGCCTAGAGCAGGAGTACAAATGAAGGCACGTATACTACACATCTAAATATTTGAAAGTTATGAATTCAGCTAACAGGTTGTTAAATAGAATATGTCCTCTCCTCCTCCTTGACAAATACACTCTTATAATGACTGGAAGTTGTGATTTGACTTCAGAATCCTCACAGTCCTTGGCGTTCCACACCAGAACTGGAGGCCCTGGGAGAGGAGCCTCTGGCCCACAGCCCACTCCCGTTCTCTTCCTATCCCCAGTTGTCTTAAGCTGTGAAAGACCTTTTCTGTGCCATTCGGACACCCCAGCCCACATATCCAAGTTACGGACGTGCCTCTGGAAACAGTAGTCCCTTGGGTGTAGGGGATGCATACACCAATGTCACGGCCAGCTATAGTCTACCCTAGGGAAGATGGACCAAAAGATGAGGCCCACCCAGGTCCTCGGAGCTGAACTGGGGCCATTTGGGCAGAGAGTTCCAGGGCCATGGGTGCCCAGAGTGTGGTCTAGTATGGTAAACATGGGCTCCAGGTGGGCATATCCCCTTGACCTCTGTAAGGAAGGGCACAGATGGAAGAGGACCAGAAAAGCACCTTTTACAGTGTTGGGGCCCATAGTAGGGGGCCCTATTGCCTGTATCTAAGGGTGACATTGCCAGAACGGCATAGTAAGTGGCAGAGCTGATGTTTGAACCCAGGCCACCTGGCTCCAGAGCCCAGGTGCTCAACTGCTAAGCTTTTTCTCTTTCAACAACCAAACATAAAATCCGAGTGGTGGCTATAGATTCCTGGAGTCCCACAGTGTTAGAACAGGAAGGGAGCCAGGCAATTTAAAGATCATCTAGTCTACCCCTGTCCACCATCACTATCGCTCTCTACTCATTTTGTAGCTAAGGAAGCTGAGGATTAGAAAAGTTAAGTGATTTTCTCAAGAAGGTAGACAGACACAAGACAAAAAGCCAGGCTGCCTGTCCAGGGTCCTGTCTCCCACTCCACATTGCCTCTCCCCATCCCACCTGCCAGCTCTCAGCAAGGACTTGGATACGTGTCCCTGAAGGCGCCCTCCCTCCCTGTGATTCACAGTGTGCCTTCTAGCACCGAGGTGGCGATTCCTACTCCCATCTGTGTGTCTTGCCACCAGGAGCCCTGGGTGGTGTCCGTACATTCCAATTAGGCTTCTGAATCATATTTGTTGTCTTAAAATATTTATATCCAACCACTTCCCACCTGCTAGAATTGAATTTTAGCCTCTTCCACAGCTCCTCGCTGTCTCAAGCTCAGAGGAGCACCCTTGTCACTCGGCTTGTTCATGACATCAAGAGGCACCACCAAGCATGACAGTGTTTCCTAATCAGACGTAAGCAGGATGAATCGTGCCATTACCCAGGCTCCCAGGTCCCAACACTTGAAGCTTATTGCCTCTGACAGTGGTGTGTTGCTTCCACCAAGAGAGGCTGTTTGCAATTCTGTTTATACCCTTCAGCTGGCTCCACACTCCTGCCTGGGCTTTTGGGAGATTCCCAGCACATAGCTGCAGGGACACCTTGCAGGCAACCCCACATGCTTGTACCCTTCTTGGTGGCCCGAGGAGACATTCTTCTTCCATAAGTGATAATAATAATCATAACCTTCATCATCATCATCGTCATCATCGTCTCTGTACTTTCCATCTTCAGGTGACGTTGTTGTTGTTGTCAGTTGCTATTGGTCGATTCCGACTCATGACAACCTCACGTGTCCAGAGTAGAACTGCTTCCTAGGGTGTTCAAGGCTGTGACCTTTTGGAAGCAGATTGCCAGGCCTGTCTTCTGAGGCACCTCTGGGTGAGTTTAAGCCGCCAACCCTTTGGTTAGTAGTTGAGCACTTAACCGTTTGTGCCATCCGGGGACTGTTCCCAGGCTGTGTGGTATGGTGGAAAGAGCACAGTTCTGAAGTCAAGAAATTTATCTAAGCTCTACCTCTTATTAGCTGTGTGGCTTTGATTATGTTATTTAACCTCTCTGAGCCCTGTCTCCCCATTTGTGAAATAGGGATGCTGATGGGATTGTAGTAAAGATGAAATGAGTTACAAATGCCACTTATACCTTTCATGGAGCACTTGCTCTGTGCCAGGCTGTGCAGATGGCATTTGATCTGCATTTTTTCCTTAATCCCTTTCATATACGCTCCTGGCACACAGCAGGCATGCAGTATGAGAGGTAAGGCAGGGCATGTGTTACATGCCACATTTTTACAAAGGTGGGAACTGAAGCTTGGAGGAATTCAGTGACTGCCCATACTCAGCCAGCAGATGAGCATCAGTGACACCGAGGAGGCCTGGCTGCGGTGTCAGAGGTCTCTCTGTCCATCCTCAGGGAGAGAGTGTACATCACTGCTCATGGAAAGCAGTGTAGCTGAACAGGTATGGGGGTAAGTGTCAGCCTGGATCATACCTTCTCTCACTGGGAGGCTCACATTGGGCAGCCAGGTGCCCTTCCCCTTGCCCATGCCCAAAATAATGCCAGGGCAGCCTCCTTCTCTCCAACACACTGCTTTCTCTCTGGATTATCACCACATGTAAATGCCAGGCCCAATAAGATTTTGGCAGGATTCATACCAATTGTTTTCTTCTCTTCCCACACCCTGTCCAGACTATCAATCTCAAGGTCTCTTCACTATGTCCCAGGAAGGTTGGGGAGGTGAGGGCGGCCATCCTTGAGGTGATGTGGAAGGTCAGAAAACCAGACTAGGGTGATGACCCTCCTTCCTAACGGCATGACCTTGGGCAAGACGTTTGACCTTTCAATCCTCAGTTTCCCTTTCTGGCCAGTGAAGATGATCGTGTGTTTTTTTAACCCAAAATAATGCCTTTTAATTATTGGGTTATAAGTATGTCTACACTGATGGCCTGCAAGCTCTCTGAGGGCAGGGTTCACTTCTTAATGTAAAAAAAGCTGATGACCAATAGCCATTTACTATATTGGATGGAAAACACTAAAAACTGTAAGGTATCAACTCAACCACTATTATGATGGTCATTCACAATAATAGTTACGATGTTATGAAGTTATTGGCAAAATGCTTTCCCATCCATAATCTTCCTTAGTCTTAACCAAAACCCACTGCCATCAAGTCAATTCCAACTCATAGCCACCCTACAGGACAGAATAGAACTGCCCCGTAGGGTTTCCAAGGAGCGGCTGGTGGATTCGAACTGCTGATCTTTTGGTTAGCAGCCGTAGCTCTTAACCACTACACCACCAGGGCTCCTTAGTCCTAACACTGCCCCTCTCATATATAATTATCCCCCTTGTACACTAAGAACACCGAAGTTTAGAAAGGAATTTTCCCAAGGTTGCACAGACATTGAGTGACAGAGTCGGAACTTGAACCTGAGTCTGTACGATTCTAAACAGGTCTCATGACTTTTTATCCCCCACAGTGCTGTCATTTGGGGATTTTCGGCTGTGCGGAGGCTGCTTTGTGCCACCTGCCTATGCTTAGGAAAGTTGGGGTTGGGGTTGACATCTCACTTTTTAAATTATCTTTCCATTTTAATAAATAATACATCACAATTCAGGCAAGCCAGCTGAATAATAATTTGTCAAGCTTGGAGCTCAGCTTAGCTTGTTCCCACACTCGTCTTCCTACCTCCTACCTCTCTTTCTTAGTCCAGTCTTCACACATCCCGCTGAGCTCCAGATATTTCTGCCTGGGTGCTGTCATCATCCCCTGAGAAGTGACAAACATTAAAGTTTTTGTCTTTCCCCAAAGTTTTCCATTCATCCTATTGTGATAGACTTTGTAGCTTAGTGTCCAAAAAAGACCAAACCAGTTGTCATCAAGTTGATTCCAACTCATGGCAAGCCTGTGTGTGTCAGAGTAGAACTGTGCTCCATAGGGTTTTCAGTGGCAGGCTTTTTGGAAGTAGCTCACCCAGCCTTTCTTCTGAAGCACTTCTGGTGGACTCAAACCTCCAACCTTTTGGTTAGCAGCCAGTATGTTAACTGTTTGTACCACTTCTAGGGACAAAAAACTGACGGTCCCGAGGGCTGCTCTGAGATGCTCTAAAAGTAGGGTGTAGGTCTTAGCTTCGCAGGATGTAAAAAGGTCGGGTTGCAGTATTATAAATGAATAGCAGGAACTCCCAGATACCAGATTTGTACCCCAATCTGATAATTTTAATGTTTACAGTTGTACACATTAAATATGTTCCCTACTTTCCGGAAAGGACTTTTGGTAGTACAATGGTTAGGCTCTCGGATGCTAACAGAAAGGTCAGTGGTTTGAACCCACCAGCCGCTCTGCAAAAGAAAAGACCTGACAATGTGCTCCCATAAAGATTACAGCCTGGGAAACCCTGTGGGACAGTTCTACCCTGTCCTATAGAGTGGCTATGAGTTGCAATCGATTCGATGGCACACAGCAACGACTTTGCAGTGCTATACATCCAAGATTTTATGAATAGATCTCAAAAAGCTAAAAAAAGAAATAAAACTATTGGAGATCCTGTGGAGGTTCATAGGTGCCATATTTTATTTTTCGTACATAATCATCATCATCACAACTCTGACATTTCTATGAGCCTTTTCAGCTTAGCAAGCAATTTCACATCTATCCCCTCAGTGGATGGTCACAACAACTCAATGAGGGTGATAAGGGCTAGCGAGTATCAGTGTACTCATGCTTCAGATGAGGAAACCAAGGCATAACCAACATGCTGTGAAAGCACAAGGGAAGACGCTGATTCTGACTGAGTTCAAAATGGCTTCATGATATGGATGATATTGTAAATGAGTCTTAAGAAATGAGGGGGTTTTCAGTGTGTGGAGGATTGGAAGCAAGAACTCCAGATTTATGGAATAGCATGTGCAAAAGGCAGGTCGCTTGCAAAGTTCCTCGCGTGCCTGAGGTTGGTGAATAATGAGGTGTGACTGGTACATAAGGTGGTTAGAGGAGGCAGTGGCAGATGAGTGTGAATGTGGAGGCTGGTGAGCAGTCACAGGGGGCTCTCCACCTGCCAACGTGCTTAATAGCTGGTGTCTTAGGTTGGGTTTCCTAGAAGCAGGCCCTAAGACAAAGAATCAAGTGAAAATGATTTATTAGGACATATTCCTAGGAAAACTTGTTGCCGTCAAATCGATTCCAACTCATGGTGACCCATGTGTTACAGAGTAGACTCCTCCGTCGGGTCTTCTGGGCTGTAATCTTTTACAGAAGCAGATGGCCAGGACTTTTTTCTGTGCTCCTGTAGGAGGGTTCTAATCACCAACCTGTAGGTTAGTGGTCTAGCACACACAGGGTTCTTTTAGGTAGGCGGCTGGTGGTTCAAACCCACCCAGAGTTGTCCCAGAAGAAAAGCCTGGTGATTTGCTTCTCAAAATCAGCTAGTGAAAACCCTATGGATCATAATGGTCCAATTCACAGTTGGTCATGGGGATGGCTGGGGACCATTTCCTTTCATTGAGCATGGAGTCTCCCTGAGTTGGGGTCCACTCATGGCAGCTCACGACAACAACAAAGTCGCTAATCTTTAGAAAATTAAATTCAGATTCATTGTGAGGAAGTTGTAGTACTTCCTGACACTTACCAGGTATTAACAAAGGGCTCTCAGTAGAGTTAACTAGGGTTTCCCCTCTTTAAGTGAACATATAAAATGTCTTTGTAATTAGAACATTAACATGCAAATGAATGCCATTAAAGGGCTTTAAAATGTGTTAGTGCTATCAAGTAGTCTGAACATTTCCTTGAAACCCAAGATGAACTCTTATTTATGGGCAGTGTTTATTCCACTCAATCCAAAACTATCGAATGCCATGGCTAACATGTATGTGTGTGTGTGTTTGTGTGTGTGTGTGTGAAACTTATTTTATCTACTTTATGTCTAGGAAAATGTCAATTAGAAAATTTGGCAGTGTTTTTAGCTGGAAAAATGTTACTATCTGGGCATTTATGAGAAATGGCAACAGAGATACAGCTTCTTAGTTTTTTTCCTCTTGAAATCAAATCATAGCCCATATCATGGAGCCGGGTATAGTGGTATTTCCTTGTGACTGTAACTTATATTTCCTTAGTGACTAATGATGTTGAGCATATTTTCATTTGTTTATTTGCCATCCATATATCATCTTTGCAGAAATATCTGTTCAAACCTTTTGCCCATTTTTTAAATTGGATTGTTTGTCTTATCATTGAATTGTAAGTTGTAAGAGTTCTCTATGTATTCTGAATACAAGTCCTTTGTTGGAGTCACGTTTTGCAAATGTTTTCTCCCAGTCTATAGCTTGCTTTTTATTTTCTTAACAGTCTTGGAAGAGAAGAAGCTTTGAATTTTGACGAAGTTCAACTTATCAATTTTCTTCTTTTATATTTTGTGTTTTATGTGTCTTATTTAAGAATTTTCTGTCTAACACAAGATCACTAACCTTATCACCTGTTTTCTTTGAAAAGTTTTCTAGTTTTAGCTCTTACATTAGATCCCTTTCTAGTTAATTTTTCTGTATGGTATGAGGTAAGGGTAAGGGTTATTTTTTTTTCATATGATTATTCAGTTCTGAGGAGGCTGGGTGGTACAAGTAGTTTGTGATTGGCTGCTAACTAAAAGGTTGGCAGTTTGGACCTACCCGGAGGCTCCACAGAAGAAAGGTCTAGCAATCAGCTTCTGTAAAGATTACAGCCAAGAAAACCCTATGGAGCAGTTCTGCTCTGTAACACATGGGGTTGCCACAAGTTCCTGGCTGACTAGACAGCAGCTAACAACAACAGCCAGTTCTTCCAGCATAATTTGTTGAAAAGCTCATCTTTTCCCCCATTGAAGTGCCTTGGGACCTTCATCAAACATCAATTTACCATAGTTGTGTGGGTCTATTTCTGGACTCTTTTCCATTTACCTGTGTGTCTATATATATTTATACCAATATCACACTGTCTTGATTATTGTCGATTTATAATAAATTTTGAATCAGGTAGTGTAAGTCCTTCAACATTGTTCTTCTTTTTCAAAATTATTTTGGCTATTCTAGGTCCTTTCCATGTAATTTATAGAATCAGCTGGTCAATTTTTACTGGAAAAAAAAAAAAAGAAGCTTGTTGGGATTTCTACTGGGATTGCATTTAATCTATAGATCAATTTAGGGAGAACTGACAATATTGAGTCTTCCTATCTGTAAGCATGGTGTATCTCTGCATTTAGTTAAGTCTTCTTTAATATTCTTTGCTCTGCAATCTATTTTGATATTAATAAAGCCACTCCAGTTTTCTTTGATTAGTTTTAGCATGGTCTACCTTTCTCCATCCTTTGACTTTTATCTTTGTCTTTATGTAAACATAAAGTTGGGAGTTTTTTTTTTTTACTTTGTGTTTGTGTATGTGCGTGTATGTGTGTGTGTGTGTGTGTGGACAGCATATAGTTGAGTCTTGCTTGCTTACTCCAATTTGACAACCTCGGCCTGTAAGTGGGATTTTTAGACCATTTTATTTCATGTGACTATTAATCTGGAGGCCTGGTGGTGCAGTGGTTAAGATCTCGGCTGCTAACCAACCGGCTGGCAGATCAAATCCACCAGCTGCTCCTTGGAAACCCTATGGGGCAGTTCTACTCTGATCTATAGAGTTGCTGTGAGTTGGAATCAACTCGGCAGCAACAGGTTTTTTGTTCTATTGATATGGTTGGGTTTAAACCTACTTACTTGCTATTTCTTTTCTGTTTGCCCCATCTGGTCTTTGCTCACCTTTTCCTCTTTTTCTGCCTTCATTTGGATTAACTGGCTTTTTCTTATGATTCCATTTTATCTCCTTTATTGACTTCGTGGTCAGTCCTGTCTCGTTGTCTTCTGTTTTTGATGCTTGCTCTAGATTAAGGTTTCTCAACCAGCATCATTGGCATTTTGGGGAAGAGAATTCTTTGTTATGGGGGCTGCCCTGTGCATTGTAGGATGTTTGCCAGCATCCCTGGCCTGTGCTCACTAGATGCCAGCAGCACCCCACCCACTCCCCCACCCCCAAGCACAGATGTGACAAACCCTCTAGGGTTTCTCTAGAACCACTCTCGAGGGTTCACAGTGTAAATGTTTAACTTATCTAAGTCTGTCTTCAGGTAAATATTCTACCACTTCATATATAGTGTAATGGAGCCTTGGTGGCACAGTGGTTAAGTGGTGCCAAAAGGTTGGCAGTTCAAATCCACCAGCTGCTCCTTGAAAACCCTAGGGGGCAGTTCAACTCTGTCCTGTAGGGTCTCTATGAGATGGAATTGGTTTTATGTAGTGTAAGAACCTTACAAATAAATACTTCCATCTCTCCCCATCCCACCCGAGTGTGATTCTTGTCCTACATTTTACTTCTACACATGCTATAAACCACCTAATATACATTGTTATTATGTTTGCTTTTTAAACATGATCTTTTAAAGAGATTTTAAAAATAAGGAAAAAATTTATGTTTACTCACATATTTACCATTTCCAGTGCTCTTTATTCCCTACGTACATCAAAATTCCCATCCGGTATCATTTTATTTTCTGCTTACAGGACTTATTTTACCATTTCTTATAGTAGTTGTCTGCTGGTGATGAATTCTGTCATCATGTGTATGTCTGAAAAAAAATCCTTAGTTCTTCTTTGTTTTTAAAATATATTTTCACTGGCTATAGAATCCTAGGTTAACAGTTACTTCCTTTCAGTACTGTAAAGATAAGTCACACCACCATCTTCTGGCCTTCATTGTTCCTGACTAAAAGTCTACTTTCATCTTTATCTTTGTTCCTCTGTATACAATGTGCCTTTTTTTTTCCTGTGACAGTATTTAAGATTTTTCTCTTTATTACTAATTTTCAGCAATTTGATTATGATATGCCTTGATGTAGTTCTACATGTTTCTTAGGCTTCTTAGGCTTACAGTTTACTGATCTTTTTGTTTCTATGGGTTTATCATTTTCGTCAAATTTTGAAAATTTCTTGCCATTATTTCTTCAAATATTTTTTCTTTATCTTCCCTTCTTCTGTGATTCCAAGTTCACAAATATTAGGTCGTTTGGTGTTGTCCCAAAGCTCACTGATACTCTGTTATTTTTATGTTTAGTCTTTTTTTTTTCCTCTCTCTGTATTTTATTCTAGATAGTTCCTATTGCTCTGTCTTCAAGTTCACTGATTTTTTTTTTTTTTTTTTGGCGGGGGGAGGCAATGTCTAATACATTGTTAATTCCATCCAGTGTATTTTCCATCTCTAAAATTTTGCTTTGGGTCTTTTTTATATCTTCCATTCCTTCCCTTATTATGCTCACACTTTCCTAAACATATGGTATATATTTATAACAGCTGTTTTAATGTCCTTGCCTACTAATTGGATCATCTGTTTCATTTTCGGATCTGTTTCTATTGATTGATTTTTCTCCTCACTATGGGTCAGAGTTCTCCGTTTCTTTGCATGCCTGATAATTTTTTATTGGATGCAGACATCGTGAATTTTATGCTCTGGTTGTTGGATTTTTTTTTCTATTCCTTTAAATGTTCAGGAACCTTGTTCTGGCATGCAGTTAAGTTACTTGGAAACAATTTGATGCTTTAGAGTGGAGACAGGCAAACTACAGTTCCCAGCGCCTGTTTTTGTAAGTAAAGTTTTAAGGGAACAAAGCCACATCCAGTTGTTTACTTATTATCTGGGGTTGCTTTTGTTCCACAACAGGAAGTTAAGTACTTGAGACAGAAATCATATGGCCTACAAAGCCTATGTATTTACTGTTTGGCCCTTTAAGAAAACATTTGTCAACCCCTGCTTTAGACGTTTGCTTTTAAGCTTCATTAGGTGGGTCTACCTGTTGCCATCAACTCGATTCTGACCCATATAGGTGGGTCTAAACAAAAAACCAAACTCATTGCCATCAAGTCGATTCCAACTCATAGCGACCCTATAGGACAGAGAAGAACTGCCCAATAGGGTTTCCAAGGAGTGCCTGGTGGATTTGCACTGCCAACCTTTTGGTTAGCAGCCGAACTCTTAACCACTATGCCACCAGGGTTTCCGTAGGTGGGTCTAGGACTACCTTATTTTAGGACTAATGCAGGAGACCTGGGTTCTATTCCCAACCAATACACCTCATGCACAGCTACCAGCTGTCAGTGGAGGCTTGCATGTTGCTATGATGCTGAACAGGTTTCAGCAGAGCTTCCAGACTAAGAAGGGCTAGGAAGAAAGGCCTAGCAATCTACTTCGGAAGATCAGCCAGTGAAAACCCTGTGGTTCACAACAGCCCAGTTCATACTGCAACCAATCATGAGTATGACACAGGACCAGGCAGTGTTTCATTCCACTGTGCATGGGATCACCATGAGTTGGGGGAGACTCATCGACGGCAACTAACAACAACATCAAGAAATTAGTCTCCACGACTGAAACGATACTCTTTTGAGGACTCTACCCAACTCCTGGTGCATTACAAAGTTGTTTCATTCTGGCTGATAGAAACACAAAGAATTCTCAGTCTTGTTTGATCTCCGGGCACTGATCTGCCTGAGATGGTTCTTTCTCCAGCCTTGGTAGTTTCCCCACAGTCACTGATCAGAACTCAGCTGAAGACTCGAGAGACACTTTCTGCACATCTCTCTCTCCCTGAAGAGCCTTCTGCTTTCAGGTTTCTAGCTGTTTGCCCTCCTGAACTTTCAACACCATCTCCTCACCTCAGGGAGACTGCCAGGCTCTGTTTGGGTTTTCCTTCCCTGTGCCACAGTCTGGGATCCCTGGATGGTATAAACACACTTGGCTGCTAGCTGAAAGGCTGGAGATTGGAGTCCACCCAGAGGAAAAAAGGACTGGCAGTCTACGTCTGATAAATCAACCATGGAAAACCCTATGGAGCACGGTTCTACTCTGACACATATAGGGTCACCATGAGTTGGGGTCAACTTGATGGCAACTGGTTTTACTGGTTTTGATGCCACAACCTAGGAACTCTCTGCTGGCAGTAAGATGGGGTGATTGTAGGGCTCACCTTGTTTGTTTCCCTTCCCTGTCCTGCACTCCCTGTTGTTCAATGTCTGTAAACCATCCTAAGCTTCTTCTTGTGTAAGGCATTCTTTCCTGTCTGAGCCAATGGGAGCTGGTTTTTCTGTTTGAGCAGCCCAAAACTTCCTATAGTCACCCTAGAGGATGGGGTGCCAGTTCTGTGGAGCATATTTTATCCTTTGAGCCCTGACCAGCAATGCCATGAATGAGATAGTGGAGCAAACACACGAAACCCAATCAACAACTAAAAAACAGTAGACTGCTTTATAGAAGAGGTATTTCAAAACATTAGTGTCGATCTTTACAAATGTCAGTGGGTAGCATCAGAGACAAGGCATGGTCATTTGATTTCCATTTACAGCTTTGTTATTATTGTTGTTTTGTTTTGCTTTGCTTTGACAAGAGATTCCAGAGAAGGTGCCGGGGGCTATAACTGAGTAAATCTTTGGGGAAAATTCCTCCTTTTGTTAAAAATGCAAAAGGAGTGGTGGGAGTTGATTGTTCCAGAGATATTTAGGTGAGGTTTTTGGTTTGATGATGAATATTTAATGAATTTAACACAATTGCTTATATTAAACTGGTGCTAAGTACCATATGGGGGCATTGGTGGTTCAGTGGTAGAATTCTCATCTTCCATGTGGGAGACCCAGGTTCAATTCCCAGCCAATGCACCTCAAGCACAGCCACCATCCATCGGTCAGAGGAGGCTTGCGTGCTGCTATGATGCTGAACAGGTTTCAGCGGAGCTTTCAGACTAAGTGAACTCGGAAGAAAGGCCTGGCAATGCACGTTCAAAAACCAGCCAGTGAAAACCCTGTGGATCACAATGGTCTGATCCGAAACCGATCATGGGGATGGCACAGGACTGGGCAGCATTTCATTCTCCAACTCAATAGCAGCTAATAACAACAAATACCATATAAACCTGTACTACCTATTGACGGTACTAAGTTCTGGAAGCTTACTACCCTCGATTTGAAATAGGATTGCTTTTATTGTCCTAAACTTACTATTGGACTGGAGCAAACCCAGCAAGGCCATAGGTTCCGTGGACCACTAATTATATAGGATCAGCAGGCCTGACTGACGGGGCTGGGTGTTCACTCTGGAGAGGCCAGAGGCTGATGAAGTGCAAGGGAGTACATAAAAAGGGTAGAAAGGATAGGCGTGTAGGGCAGGGCCATGGGAGAGGCATCAGGCTTTAGATTTAAAGGGGTCAGAGAAGGCACCAAGGTGCGCAGTCAAAGGTCAGGGTGATCAGGAGCAGGTTGGGTAGTCATATTTGGGATGTTTATTGTGAAGGGCACAGGGAACCATTTGATGCATTTGGGGTTTGACCATGCGTTGTGGAGAAAGTTCTAATTTAAAGACACAGGGTTGGGGCTGGGTCCTTTCCTCCCTAATTTGCATTTTTAGCAAATTCTGGCTACTCATGACTGTCCATTCCCAGCGTGTCCTCTCATAGGCAATACCTTTCTTGGCTAATATGTTCCAGATGGAGAGTTTTTACGATGAGTACGTAGGAGGAGGTGTTCTTCAGTGTAAACATAATGGTTGAGGTATTGAGCAAGGAGGCAGGAACCTTGATTCTGCTTTTATGCCATCTGGGTCACTAGCTGGCCAGGTGAACTTGAGCAAGTCACTTTAACCTCCTGGAACATTAGTTCCTCCTCTCTTAAATGAAGAGGTTGGGCTGTATAGCTTAGTTGTAATAATACCAAAACAACTAAACTTGTTGCCATCAAGTCAATTCCAACTCAGAGTGACCCTGTGAGTAGAACAGCCCCATAAGGTTTCCAAGGCTGTAATCTTTATGGAAGCAGACTGCCACATCTTTCTCCTGCGGAGCAGCTGGTGGTTTCGAACAGCCAACCTTTCGGTTAGCAGCCGAGCATTTAACCACTGTACCACCAGGGCTCCACTTTTCTAAAATTAAGGTCTCTCAAATTAAGCATTCTTTTCATGCATCAGCAACTTCTGAGTCCAGCCATTAATTACTGTAATGTTAAAGGTCTTTTATGTTTATGATACACACTTGGGTTCTGCAAGCATATTAGGGATTGTAATTTTTTTATTAACTCTCTTCATATTCATTATTTGTACTCTATTATATCTTAGTTGATAATTTATATAACAGTTGAAAGTAATAAAACCATTGTTCATTAAAATCACTCTATGATTCCAACTTTTCATTAAGGATAATTAAAACTGTTTTGCAAAGGACGAGAAATAAAGGTTGGTTACCATAAAACCAGTTACTTCGAAAACCCCTTTTCAGAGTGGTGTAGTTACACTTTGGAGTTCGATAGATGTGCTTCAAATCCTAGCTTCACTTCTTACTAGCTGCTAGCTGTATGGTCTTGAGCATGTTAGTTTACCCTCTCTGAATCTCAGTTTCTTCATCTGTAAAATGGGGACAATGAGAATAGTAGTAGCCTTGTATTACTAAGTACCAAACTTACCACATTCAGCTGCTAACGGAAAGGTTGGAGTTTCAAGGCCAGCCAGAAGCATTTCAGAAGAAAGGCCTGGTAATCTACTTCCAAAATATCAGCCACTAAAAACCCAATGGAGCACGGTTCTCTCTGATTTACAGGGGGTCGCCGTGAGTCAGAACTGACTAAATAGCAACTGGTTCTGTATTCACAAAAGCTGTGAATTGCTTGAATGAGTAAACCAAAAAAATAACGAGAATTCGTAAGTACACTGGTGATTCCGATATGGAACGTTACTCTTCTTTAGAAAAATCAACAGGAAGCTGTCACACCAATAAGGATTGTGCTGGAGACCTGTGTGAGTTTGGAAGGGGATGAATTTATCGCCTCTAGAATGGTAGCCTGCCACTTTGTAAGAGTGAAGAGCCTGCAATGCCTCCATTTAAATACAAAGGCTCAGGAAAAAAAATTTGCCACTGTTTTCTCTGTTGCTGTCTGTGTTGGTATTGTCTTGTCCATTATGACAGAGAGGGAGGCTTCTTGAATCTCAAACATGTACTCAACAAGGCAGTGAAGAAAGTGAGGTACTAAAAAAAGAACAAATTAAAATTATAATCAGGTAATTATATTCTCTCATAATTGAGACACTGATTTTCTTGACAGTGGTTCGACCCCGTCTGGCACCTCCTGACACCCCAGAGCTGGAAAAAGTTTCAGATCACAAAACAATAATAATAATAACAGCAACAAACCACATTCAGCAGAGCCTCAAAGTCACACAGCACTCTCCCGCTCATGAGCTCATTTAATTTCTTATAAGAACCCTGCAAGGTAAGCTAGAGAGTAAATGGCAACTCTAACTTCCTAGGCTTTCTAGGTGCTCAGGTTAAATGCCTCAGAGTTATCCTTGACTGTCCTTTTTCTTACATTTCCAACATCCTACCTGCTAACAATCCTGTTGGCTGTTCCTTCAAAATGTGCCCAGAATCTGGCCACTGCCCCACCACTGCCACCCTGCTCCCAGCTATCACCAGCTGGTGCCTAGATTATTGTAATAATCTCTTGTCTCCTTGTTTATGCCTTTGGCCTGTGTTACAGGTGAAATTGTGTCCCCTCAAAAGATACGTTGAAGTCCTGACCCCTGGTACCTGTGAATGTGACCTTGTTTGGAAATAAGGTCTTCGAAGATGTAATTAGTAAGATTAACAGGAGGTTATACTGGAATAGAGTGGTCCCCAATCCGATATGACTTGTGTCCTTATGAAAAGAGGAGAAGAGACACAGACGCGGAGGGAAGACTGCCGTGTGAGGATGGAGGCAGAGACTGGAGTGGCACATCTATAAACCAAGGAACACCAAGGATTACCGGGAACCACCAGAGCTAGGAAGAAGCAAGGGAAGATCTTCCCCTGGAGCCTTCACAGGGTGCATGACCCGACCGGCACCCTGATGTTGGGCTTCTGGCCTCCAGATCTATAAGACAATAAGTTTCTGTTGTTTGAAGCTGCCCAGTTTGTGGTGCTTGGTTATGGCAACTCTAGGAAACTAATGCAGCCTGCAATAGTCTGTTCTCAACACAGTCGTCATACTGGGGTCCTTTTCAGGCAAAGCAGATGATGTCACTTCTCCACTCAAAATCTACTGCTAGTTTATCACCTCACTCTGATGAAACATCAAGTCCTTACAAGGTCCTACGTGGTCTGGCCTATCATCTCTCTGGTCGCAGTCTCTGCTGCAGACCCTCACTCATCCTGCTTCAGTCACACTGGCTTCCTTTCTGTTCCTCGAACAGGTTAGGCATAGGTTTGGGGTCTTTCCTTTCATTTTTTCCACTGTTGCATTCCTAGCACCTAGAGCTATATCTGGCTCAATAAAGAGTTGTCTAACATAGTGATTTTAAAAAAATAAATCCAGGAGCTGGACTGCCTGGATGTGCATTCCAGATGCACCATTTACCAGCTATGTGGCTTTGAACAATCTTCTTACCTGTAAGATGAGGATGAGGGGACTACCTGTTTCATAGGGTTCTTGAAAGAATTTGAGCTAATGTATGTAAAAAACAAAACAAAACCAGTTGGCCATTGAGTCAATTCCAACTCATAGCAACCCCATGTGTTTCAGAGTAGAGGTGTATTCCATAGTATCTTCAACAACTGTGATCTCTCTGAAGTAGATCACCAGGACTTTTTTCTGAGGCACTTCTGGGTGAATTCAAACCACCAGCCTTTGGGTTAGTAGCCAAGCACTTAACCGTGTGCACCATCCAAGGACTCAGTACGTACTGTTGTTAGGTGCCGTCAAGTCGGTTCTGACTCATAGTGACTCTATGTATAACACAACGAAATGTTGTCTAGTCTTGCACCATCCTCACATTTGTTGCTACGTTTGAGCCCATTGTTGTAGCCACTGTGTCAATCCATCTCATTGAGGTCCTCAAAAATAATAATGACTCTATAAGTGTTTGTTATTAGTATTATCCTTATTTTATAGGTGATAAAACCAAGGTACTGAGAGGGTAAAAGGTACTGAGAGGGTAAATGACTTGTGCCAGAGTTCACAGCTGCTGTGTGGTTGGTTGGGGATTAGAACCGAGATATATGGCTCCAGATCCTGTCAGGCTGCCTGGCATTTTGACTACACATTACTCCTGACTTAAGAGTCTTCTAGCTCCAAGAATATTTGAATTGGCTTGATGTTTTTCAGCAAAAGTTTTTTTTCCCCTTAGTGAACCAAAAGTCCCCCAGGATTCCCTGAATTGCTAAAGTAAATGATCCAGATGTAAAACAGAACACACCCTTGTGACCTTTCAGTTTGTCCAGAGACCTGGCTGAGCGTTTAGCCAGCCAGACTGGCCTGCAGGGCCCACATCGCCCCAGTGAACACAGAAGTCTGTAAGCTCACCACTTCCCAAAACTCCAAGCGTAGCCTCAGGAAGTGTGGAATGTGCTTAAATGTGGTCTACAGTTAGGAGTCTGGTCAATAGGCAATAGATTCAAGAAGCATGCATCTAAATATTAGAGGGACCCCCAAGTAGCTGAGTTCTCCAAGTCAAGTTTCCCTACATATCAGCAAGTCCAAAATCACTGCCAAGGATTTGTTGGGATTCCTGGCCTGGGGGTGAGCAGGAGATGGGAAGGTGATGGCAATGATGGTGGTGGTGGTGATGGTGGAATATAGAAAGAGGAAAACCAAAAACCAGTTGCCATCAGTTGACTCCAACTCATGGTGACCATGTATGTCAGAGAAGAACTGAACTCCATAGGGTTTTCAAAGGCTGATTTTGTTTTTGGAAGTAGATCACCAACTCTTTCTTCCAAAGCACCTCTGGATACACTTGAACTTCCCACCTTTCTGTTACCAGCCAAGTACATTCACCATTTGCACCACCCAGGGATTCCACCATTAACAACAAAAAGAACCAAAACCAGTTACCGTTGAGTCAATTCCAACTCACAGCAACCCTATAGGACACAGTAGAACTGCCCCATAGGGTTCCCAAGGCTATAAATCTTTGCAGAAGCAGACTGCTACATCTTTCTCCCGTGGAGCTGCTGGCGGGTTCGAACTGCCCACCTTTCGGTTAGCAGCCAAGTGCTTAACCGCTGTGCCATCAGGGCTCTGCCATTAATAATACAGCTACAAAATACCTCCCCTACCTGAATGCATCTTGCAGGAGAAGGACACTTCATTAGGAAAGCTGGCTGCATGCCAGAGAATCTTGTTTTTTTGGGAAGTGGAGTCTGGTCACCCCCTCCTGAAGGAGTGGTGGCGTGGGGGTGGACCCTATTATCCAGAGACATAATCTATAGGACTTGAGACCAAAAAGTATAATCATATCCTAAGAGAGAGCACCTAAATCAAGCAGGAAAGCATCTCTAAGCCAGTGACTAAGGCGAGTTTTGGAACCGGAGATAAAGAACTAATCAGAAGCTAAAGATACAAGGAGGAGAAGAGCAAGGAGCATTCTGCAAAATGGTTAGGTGACCAGAAAGGGTTTTTGATAGGGACAGGGTGACCCCACTATGATAAGTTGTTATTATTACAAAGTAGTTAGCTTGCATGCTCTGGAGTCAGGCTGCCTGGATTCAAATACCAGACCCACCACTTCCTAGCTCTGTAACTAAGGGAAATCGCTTAGCTTCTCTGTGCCTCTGTTTCCTCATCTGTAAAATGAAGTTTGCAGAGTACATGAGTTAATTCATAAAAAGTACTTAATGCCTGGCATATAGCAAGTGCTCCATATATATCACTGTTATTACTGTGATGTATTCAAAGGGGTTGAGATCAGCTAGATGGAAGCACTTTCTAACTTGAACATCCTGCCTCCTCTCCACACCATGAAAAATAGCAAAAGGTCATGATATGGAGAACACCTGCCAAACTGGAGAGCCAAGACTGATAGATGGGATGGCGATGGGGAAAACAGGAGACGTAGCAAACGTGGGGGCATGTGAGTTTGCTTCTTGATCTACTGCTCAGCAATCCCAGGTTTGAATAGGTACACTGCTGAAAGCTGGAAGCGAATAGAACCAATGTTGACCAAGTTCTGTTTCCAATGAATTAGGATTTAAGGTTCATATCCTACAGTAAATCTTTTTATAGTTTCCTAGTCACCTTTCCAATTTTTTTTGACTCCTGGGGGATTTGAAGGGAGGCTGAGTTTCATAAGGAGGGCATTGGTGGTCCAGTGGTGGAATTCTTGCCTTCGATGCAGGAGACCCAGGTTCGTTGCCCAGCCAATGCACCTCGTGAGCAGCCACCACCTGTCAGTGAAGACTTCCATGTTGCTCTGATGCTGAACAGGTTTCAGTGGAGCTTCCAGACTAAGAAGGACTAGGAAGAAAGGCCTGGCAACCTACCTTTGAAAATTAGCCAAAGAAAACTCTGTGGCTCACAGTGATCCGATCCACAACCGATCTTGGGGATGATGCAGGATGAGACAGCATTTGGTTTCGTTGTGCATGGGGTCACTGTGAGCTGGGGGCCAACTCATCGACAGCTAACAACATCAACAGATTCCTTAAAGATCCATAGGAAGGCAGCAAAGAAATTTAAGAAGGAATTACAGATCAATTGAAATTAAAGATAAAACGTCTCTGAAGGAATCTGTAATCAATTTATACTTTCATTCTATAAACACTTCTGGCAGCCCTCCTATAGGAGAGGCACACAAGGCCCTAGGAAAGCCAGGATGGTCCCTGATCAAGGAGCCCCATCAAATGGAAGGGAAGAACCAGTCAACAAGTAGTTACAAACTGGTGTGACCCGTACTGAAAAGTCAGAATGAAAAGGGCCATTCATTTAGGGAGCACTGAGCTTCTATTAAGGGCGGTGGAAAAATTCAGAAATGAATAGTGGTGATGGTTGTAGAACTTGATGAACGTAATTAATGTCACTGAATTGTCCATGTGAAGAATGTTGTAATGGCAAATGTTTTGTGATTGATTCAGATCTCTATCTCCTGCTCTATATCTCTATCTATCACAATAAAACAGGGGGGCCCTGTGAGTAGAGGAACCTACTTTGCAGCCATTGATAATGAAGAGAACATGAGATTGCATCAGTCAGACCTGGTTTCAATTCCTGGCCTCATAACCTACATGCTGCAGAACCTTGTGCAAGCCTCTTAACTTTATGGTCTCAGTTTCTTCATCTATAAAATAGCATTAATGCCTACCCATGAGGTTGTAGGGAGGTTGTTTGAGATAATATAGAACATAGCCCAGTCCCTGGCACATGGTAGAGATGCAGTAAAAATCTGGAGTTCTCTTTCACTGGAGGAGGTTCAGGAAAGGCTTTCTAAAGGAGGGAGCATTTAAGCATGTTCTGAAGGATGAATAAGAGCTGGCCAGGTAGAGTGAGATGCATTTCAGGGATGCTTTTTGATAATACTGTGATTTATGCCCAACTTTTCAGGAACCCATATGCCCACTGACTGACAGTAATTTTACAAAACCAGCCACGTCTGTATTCTTTTTCTGGATCGCTTTTTATTTTTTGTACTTAACGGTTGTTTTGTGGTAGTTACAAAACATCCTCTAGCTGCCAGCAATCAACCGCCGAAAATATCACAGAGGGACATGAAATATGCCAAGAAACTGAAAGAAAGGAAAAAATTGGTTACCTTCCATTAAAATCAAGCAAAGTCTTACAGATGGGAGAAAGAGCGTCAAGCCAAAAGAGGTGACTGAGTTCAAAGCTGCCTGCCTGCTGTCCCCCCAGCCCCGCCCCATTGGCGGCTGTGCCCACAAAGGCACTCAAGCTGTGCTGGATTCATTGGGCTCCAGGGACCCTTTAGTATCCAAGCACCGATGAGCTTCCATTTCTCCTGCACTTGAAATTCATGCCAATGGGGAGAAAGAAATAAGAGAAGGCTGTCTCTTGGGATGAGTTCTGCACTGGGATCAGGGAAGCCAGGCCTGTGAGAAGCCTTGCTAGGGCCTCGGGTGTAGCAAACACAGGTGATTGTTCTGGGCACTGCTGCAGGGGCTGGAGAGCAAACAGGGTCCAAATTGTCGATGAGCCAGTTTACTCATTCATGTTTGTGCACGCGCATGCACACATGCACACACATAGAACCTCCTCTACATGCGTGGGGCGCTCCTCTACTGGGCTATCTTCCTTCCCTTCTTCAAGAATGATCATTGGACAATGATCTCATCTAGTAGGTGGAGGGGAACAGAAGGGGAGATGGCACCTCCTTGAAGCGCTGCCCATTCACCTCTAACTCAGACCATGCTTCCCCATCTTAAGCTGTTTTCATCTGGACTGCCCTCCCCCACCTTCTTTCCTGACCTCAAGACTCAGTGCAGATGTCACCACCCCTGTAAACTGGACTGTAAGATCCAGAGGATAGGGGTAATATAGTCTTATTCACCATTCTGACCTGGTGCCTAGTACAGTGCCTGGCGTGTAGTAGGTGCTCAATAAATATTTGTTGGCTGAATAACAAGCCAAGTCTTCTTGACCTCCATTTCCCCTGAAGGGTGTGACCTTACTAGTAATTTCGCCCCTCCACATCTTATACAGTTGTTTCTGTGTCTGCCCCCCCATCTGAACTCGGGGCTCTTAATCTACGGTCTGTGGACAAGCTTCAGGGAAATCCAGGAACTCCCTGGTTTGTACACAGAACATAAGTGTGTGTGTGCCTATGTTTTTTGTTTTTTTTTTCCTGGAGAGAAGGTCCACAGCTTTGATCAGTTTCTCACACAAACTATGACTGGAGTAAGGTTAGGAACACGACCAGTCTTCAGAGAACTAGACTGTGTACTCTTTGGGGCTAGGCTCCCTGACCAGCTTGATGCATGGCACACGGTAGGTGCTCAGGATGTATTCATTGAGTGAGGGAGTGAGTGAATGATCCAAGGCCCTGACCAGATTCCCAGACACTGATTTCTCCAGAAATGGTCTCTCCCACTCCCAAGGCTGAGGGACTTCGACAGTTTAGAAATGAGTGCATGAGCAGACAGTACACTTGTGTTTATCTCGTACCAGTATGTCAAAACTGCATCTTAGCAAGCCAGAAGCAGAATGCTGATCATATGTTCCAACTTCCTCTTCCTGAATGAAGCCAGGAGCAGTCCACCTCCAGCCCACCCCACCCCTTCCTAGGCTCTTGCAGGTGGCAAAAAGAGGGTCAAGCCTAAAGAAGAAGTGGCTGAGTTCAAAGCTGCATGCTTGCTGTCTCCCCAGTTCCACCCACAGCTTGCTTTGTTGTGCTGGGTGCCTCCTTTATCTAAGGGCACCCCCCCTTCCGTGGACCTTTCTCCTGCTTCCTTTGTCCAAGGCCACGGCCATGCCCCTCAGCGTCACAGTTCTCCTTACCTATTTCTTTTGTTCAGGGAAATCACTACCTTTACCCCAAAAGCATGGAGGCCTCCTTTTTCATTTGGAGCTCTAGAATTCCTGGAGGACCATAGACTCTGTAACATGTGCCACAAAATCTCCACTTGATTTTCAATGAATCTGATTCATTTGTTGTTGTGGTTGTTAGGTGTCATCGATTTGTTTCCAACTCAGGGCAACCCTGTGTATAACAGAACAAAACACTGCCTGGTCCTGCACCATCCTTACAATCTTTGCTATATTTGAGCCCACTGTTGCAGCCACTGTGTCAATCCATCTTGTTGAGGGTCTTCCTCTTTTTCGCCGATCCTCTACTTTACCAAGCATGATGTCCTCTTCCAGTGCTTGGTCCCTCCTGGTAACATGTCCAATTCATTAGGAAGGTCAAAGGTCAGTGGGACACAGAGGACCCCTCTGCAAAGAATGGAGGTTCCCCCCCCCATGACGTATGCAGCCATTGAAGAATTTCCCACACCCCCATATGAACTCCACCATTCCACTGGAGCAATTACAATGGGGAAAACAAGGTGATTATTACTGGAAATCCCATTCCACTTATTAATGCAAGCCCTTCCCAGACACCCATATCCTTGGATGTGGAACAAAGGCATTCAGATTCAGGTGGCACTGAGGATTGACTAAATCACAGATACACAGGTGCAGCTCCTGATGCAAAACCACTGACTGTCTTCTCTCTGTCCCAACCTCCCACTCCCTGCACCTCTGGGGAGAGACAGGCTGGGGCACCCTTCCCTTCGTGGCAATTCTGCAGTGCTCTGGGGGTGGGCTATCCAGACCAAGGTCTCTTGGGGGTAGCGTTATGCTGTAGAAAGATGGCTGTCAGGCCTTGTGTCTCTGAGCCTCAGTTTCCTCATCTCTGAAATTAGGGAAAATTCTTTCACGGCCTACATCCCTGAATTGTCATCAAGATCAAATGAGATAATAGGTTCATTCACTCATTCAGCACATCTTTACTAAGCCCCTATTATGTGCCAGGCTCTAGGGATATAAGGGGAAATGAGACATGGTCCCTGCCGTCAAAGAGCTCACAGTCTAGAGGGGAGACAGACAAGAGACTGGCTTCAGTGCAGTGTGGAAAGTGCTGCGGCTCTATATGAAAGCCCACGGGATGCCATCTCCCCAGTCTTGAAGGGTTAAACAATGAAGACTTCTAAGACGAGGAGTGGGGACCTAAAGGATAAATACATGTTAGCTAGAGAAGGGGACTTTGAGGACTAAGGTGCACCTGACCCAAGCCATGGTGTTTTCATTTGCCTCATATGCATGCGAAAGCTGGACAATGAATAAGAAAGACCGAAGAAGAATTGATGCCTTTGAATTATGGTGTTGGTGAAGAATATTGAATATACCACAGTCTGTCAGAAGAATGAACAAATCTGTCTTGGAAAGAAGTATAGCCAGAATGCTTCTTAGAAGCAAGGATGGCAAGACCTTGCCTCATATACTTCAGACATGTTATCAGGAGGGATCAGTCCCTGGAGAAGGACGTCATGCTTGGTAAAGGAGAGGGTCAGCAAAAAAGAGGAAGAACATCAACAAGATGGATTGACACAGTGATTGCAACAATGGGCTCAAACATAGCAAAGATTGTGGGGATGGCACAGGACCAGGCAGTGTTTCGTTCTGTTGTACATAGGGTCGCTATGAGTCAGAACCAACTCGACAGCACCTAACAACAACAGAGGAAGGGAGATAAAGGACATTCCAAGAAGAGGAAACAGAGTGTGCAAAGGCCAAGAGATAAGAATATGGTGTCTTTCTTGGGATCACAATGAGCTCAGCATCCAGGAGGGGAGGTAGAGAGAAACACGCCAGAGAGGTGAGTGGGGGCTGGGTCGTAGAGGGACACATCAAATTGGACTTTTTCCAGAACACAGTGGGGAAAGATATTGAGAAGAGGCATGATAAATTCAGAGTCATGTTTTAGAAAGGTCACTCTTAGCTGCAGGGTGGGGGATACACTGGAGAAGCAAGACTGAGAGTGTCAATCAAGACCAGTTAGGAGCCAGTTGGAGCAGCTGAGGGAAGAGATGAGGTGGGACCTGAGTGGAGGGGGCAGCAGTGGGGCAGAGAGGAGTGAAGGATTCAGCAGATATGTAGGAGGCAGCAGTAACTGGGCTTGATGAGGAAGTGGGAAAGCATTTACAAATTGAAAAGTCTGCTGCTTCAATAAGAAACGTTCGTCATTCTAAGGATGGGAATGCATTAAGTCATTTCAATCCGTCACAAGGTCCACATTACTATACTTTCTAGTCACTCAAGAAAGGTGATTAAAAGCACTTTTTTAAAAAAATTGCTAATTCAACATTTTTTACATGTACAGTTCAGTGACACCCATTACATTAGTCATATTGTACCACCATCACCTATATCCCTTGCCAAATTTTCCATCACCATTAACAGATACTCAGTGCTTCCTCAACAATGATTCCCCCTTTCAGCCCTTCCTTCCACCCCTGGTAAACCAAAACCAAACCAGTTGCCTGGAGTCAGTTCTGATTGGGGTCAGTTCTCCATGGGGTTTCCAAGGCTGAGATCTTTCAGAAGCAGATCACCAGGCCTGTCTTCTGCGGCACCTCTAGGTAGGTTCAGACCACCAACCTTTCTGTTAGTAACCCAGCACTTAACTGTTTGCACCACCCAGGGACTCCTCCCTCCCCTAGAAAACCAAAAACCAAACCCATTGCTGTCGAATCAATTCCAACTCATAGCAACCCTATGGGACAGAGTAGAACTGCCCCCTAGGGCTTCCAAGGAGCAGCTGGGGGATTCGAACTGCCAACCTTTTGGTTAGCAGCCTGAGCTCTTAACCATTGTGCCACCAGGTCTCCCTTCCCTGGTAACCACTAATAAACTTTGGTCTCTATACATTTGCCTATTCTAGATACTGCATATAAATAGAATCATACGGAATTAGGGTTGTTTTTTTTTTTTTTCTTATTTGTGAATTCTTTTTCTTTATAGTCCTACAAAGGCAAGACAAATGAAGCAGAGCGAAATGCTTTTAAGAATAAGGTGGCATGAACTCAGGAAATGTCCTTGAAAATTGGAGGACACAAGGTACCCACAGGACTTGCCTTTTGCCAACAGCTACTTGGAAGAAGTGACTAGAAATTCCTCCTAAAAAAAATCAGCAGGAGAAAGGCATTTAAGGCCAGATCAGGCTTTGGGTTGAAAACTGTGCACAGGATCACTGTCAGGGAGAGAGGTTTTACAAAAGGAAAATGCCTAATCATTATCAATTAATAGGCCACTTTAGCGGTGGCAGAGGAAACGTTGATATTCTATGTCGGCTATTTTATAATCACTAGGGTACTTAGCTTCATGTAAGCTATCTCATATTCATTAGAAATAAGAATAATTTTATTCATTGGAAAGAACTCTTCAAATTATAGGATCTTAATTGCTTAGGGTTTTAAATTTCGATAAAAGAAGCTCCATATTTGGCAGGAGTTATTGGAGGGAGGGTGGGCAAGCAAGAGAAGAATTCCTCCATAAAGGCAAAGACATCAGGGTCAGCCTGGTGTTTGGTGGATCTATTAGTCAGAAGGGACTGGGCTATGCTGTGGTAAGAAACAATCCACAAATCTCAGTGGCTTAACACAACACAAATGCATTTCTTGCTCATTTTGCATGTCTAATATGGATCAACGATGGGTCACTCAGAGACTCAGGCTCCATCTCCATATGAACTTCTATAGTCACCAGGGCAGGGGATGGGAACAAAGTGCACTGGCATATAAAGTGTCTTCCCTGAATGATACGTGCTGATTCCTTTCATGTGGGCAAAGCAAGTCACATGGTCACAAGTCACAGTACAATGAGTGCAACCTACCTTGTACCTGGAAGGAGGAGAATATCTGTGAACAGCCCCAATGACTACATAGCAGCACCAATGCTACCGAGTCCTTTCTGCCTCCACTGAGATGTGGGCTCCCCAAGGACAGGGACCATATCTCATTAATCTTGGTGTCTCCAACATGAAGACAGTATCTGTCACAGGGTAAATGATGGTGAACTTTTGGCAAGTGAAGGAATGAATGAATTGATACATGGATTTGGTTTTCAGAATTTGTTGAGTTTCTCTAAAGGAGAGGGTCTAGGGAGGTCTCCAAAGTTCCTTGGGTGGTATAAATGGTTTGCGCTCAGCTACTAACCAAAAGATTGGCAGTTCAAAGCCATCCAGCAGTGCCATAGAAGAAAGACCTGGCGATCTGCTTCTGTAAAGATTACAAACAAGAAAACCCTATGGAGCTCAATTCTACTCAGTAACACATGGAGTCACCATGAGTCAGAATCAGCTTGACAGCAATGGGTTTGGTTTTGGTTTGGGGAGGTCTGACTATATTCTTTCAGTCAGCTTTCCCTCATGATTTTTCTGGACCACCAGAAGCTAATGCAGTTGGTTCCCTGTGGCCTGCAGAGCAGAACCCTGAGGTCAGGGAGGGACCTGTCAAGCCTACACTGAACCCTATAATAGCACAGCCCAACACTTCAAAGGTGATTGTCATCTGGTTGTCTGTTACATAGACATTAGCCAAGATAGAGGCCAAGATTGGGGAAGGGGGCAGCATGGATCATAGATTCTGCCCTTACCATGTGTTAAGCACAGTACTTACAGCTTTACCAACACTTTCTCGTGGGATCCTCGTAGCAGTCCTGTGCTCCTCTTTCTCCCTTTTTACCAGTGAGAAAACTGACACTTGAGGAGATTAAGACATTTGCCCAAGATCACATGGCCATTACATGGATTAGAACCCAGATCTGTCTGGTTCGGAGCCTGTGTTCTTAACCACTGTGCTAAATTGCCTTGCTTCTGTGAGCAGGTCATAGTCACAGACAAAGATCTTCCAAATCTCCCCAGCAACATTTTCTGTCACGAAGCACTTTGTGTTCTCCATGAACTTTCACACCATCGGTGGCTCTTTCCTCATCCATACCTCTTGTTCTTCGCCACCTTCCAGAAGGCAGAAAGGCGGCCAGGCAAAAGGTGTCCCCCACTCTTCTACTCAGGCCCACCTGCCCTCACCAAGCCCCCCTAGTTCTCACCTTCCATTCAAGCCTTCAGCCTTTTCAATAGCTTAGAGGGAGCAGGCCCCATGAGACTCTTTGGCTGTGTTTTCCTTCCCTTGGTTACTCATCCTCATGAGTCAGACTGTGCTGTTGTTCATCTATTCAGGTTGTCACCACCCCCGCAGCCTGTCTCTGACTATATTCCTCCCAAAGAAGTGTAGTCGGCATAAGGGACTGGGCCCCAACACTGGCTCTCCCTCACATGCCCTGTATGACCAGGCTCCTGAGTCTGTTTCCTTGTTTATAAAATGGGGTGGCAGGTAGTGGAAAGAAGGAAGGGCAATAACATTTATGGAGTGCCTACCATATGCCAGACACATTACCTGAAAATTCTCATGATATCTCCATGGAAGAGGGAGTAATATCCCCATTTCACAGATGAGAAAACTATGTTCAATCTGGTTAAGGAACTGGCTCAAGGTCCCACAGCCAGGCAGAAGGGCAGCAAGGATTCTAATTCTGGTTTGCCTCTCTCCAAAGTTGAGCCCTTCCCATCATCAGTGGATCTCAAACTTTAGCATGAAATGAAGTGACAACCTGGAGGACTTGTTAAAACACACGTTGCTGAGCCCCATCTCCAGAGTTTCTGATTCAGTAAGACCATGCTGGGGCCTGACAATTTGCATTTCTTACAAGTTCCCAGGAACTGCTGATGCAGCTAGTCTCGGGACCACACTTTGAGAACCACTGCACAATAGCATGCTGTTGAGTTCTCTGAACTGTAAATGCTCAGAGCTGAGAAATGCTCATGAACTCTGAAGTTCTAAGCATGGGCGAAGATATCACTCCTACAGGGCTCTCTCTTTTTTCTTTCTTTTATTGTACTTCAGGTGAAGGCTAACAGAACAAATAGTTTCTCATGCAACAGTAGTACACATGTTGTTTTATGACATTAGTTAACAACCCCACAACATATTAACCCTCTAACTTCTCAACCTTTTTTTTTTTTTTTGGTGAAAATACACACAGCCAAAGATACACCATTTCAAAAATTTCTACATGCACAGTTCAGTGACATTAACTACGCTCTTCCAATTGTGCTGTTATTCTCACTTAAGATGAAGGCTTACAGAACAAAATAGTTTCTCATTTAACAGTTACTACAAATGTTGCCCTATGACACTGGTTAACAATCTCACAACACATCAACAATATCCTTACTCAACCTTGGGTTCCCTATCACCAGCTTCCTTGTCCCCTTCTGCCTTCTGGCCCTTGTCACTGGGCTCCTGTACCTTGTTAGTCTCATTTGGTTTTACGGGGCTGTCCACTCCCAGGCTGAACAGTGAACCTCAGAGGTAACTTCACCACTGAGCTAAAAGGGTGTCTGGGGGCCATACTCTCGAGGTTTTTCCAGTCTCCTTTAAGCCAATAAATCTGGTCTTCTTTATCGGAGTTAGAATTATGCTCTACATCCTTCTCCAGCTCTGTCCAGAACCCTCTGTTGTGATCCTGGTCAGAGCAGTCAGTGATGGTAGCCAGGCACCATCTAGTTGTACTGGACTCAGTCCGGTGGAGGCCTTGGTAGCTGTGGACAATTAGTCCTTCGGACTAATCTTTTCCTTGTATCCTGTTCTCTTCATTCTCCCTTGCTCCCGAAGGGATGAGACCAGTGGAGTAGCTTAGATGGCCACTCACAGGCTTTTAAGACCCCAGATGCTACTCACCAAGGTAGAATGTAGAACATTGTCTTTATAAGCTGTGTCATGCCAATTGAGCTAGATGTTCCCCGAGACCGTGGTCCCCGCAGCCCTCCGCCCAGCAATTCAGTCCCTCAGGGAGTTTGGATGTGTCTATGGGGCTTCCATGACCTTTCCTTGTACATGTTGTGCTAGTTTCCCCTGTATTGTGTACTGTCTCACCCTTCACCCAAGATACCACTTATCTATTGCCTATTTAGTATTTCCTTCCCACCCCTCCCATCCCTGGTGACCAACAAAGATTGTTACATTTTGTGTGTGAACTTTTTCATGGGTTTTTACAATAAAGGTCTCATACAATATTTGTCCTTTTGTGATTGACTTATTTCACTCAGCATAATGTCCTCCAGTTTCATCCATGTTATGAGATGCTTCACAGATTCATCATTGTTCTTTCTCGTTGCATAGGACTCCACTGTGTGTATGTACCATAGTTTGTTTGTCCATTCACCTGTTGATGGGCACCTACGTTGTTTCCATCATTTTGCTGTTGTAAACAATGCTGCCATGAACATAGGTGTGCATATGTCTATTTGAGTGGCGACTCTTATTTCTCTAGGATATATTCCTAGGAATGGGATGGCTGGATCAAATGGTATGTCTATTTCTAGCTTTCTGAGGAAGCACCATATCATTTTCCAAAATGGTTGTATCATTTTGCATTCCCACCAGCAGTGCATAAGAGTTCCCATCTCCCCGCAGCCCCTCCAACATTTGTTATTGCCAGTGTTTTTGATTCGTGCCAGTAATGCCGGGGTGAGATGGTATCTCATTGTGGTTTTAATTTGCATTGCTCTAATGGCTAGTGATCGCAAGCATTTCCTCATGTGTCTGTTGGCCATGTGAATGTCTTCTTTGGTGAAGTGTCTGTTCATTTCCTTTGCCCATTTTTTAATAGGATTATTTGTCTTTTTGTTGTTGAGGTGTTGGATTTTCTTGTAGATTATGGAGATTAGGCCTTTGTCTGACTTGTACTGTCCAAAAATTTTTTCCCAGTCTGTAGGTTCTCTTTTGACTCTTTTGGTGAAGTCTTTTGAAGAGCATAGGTGTTTGATTTTTAGAAGATCCCAGTTATCTAGCTTATCTGTTGGGGTTTGTGCATTGATGGTTATGGTTTGTATCCTGTTAATGCCATGTATTAAGGCCTGAGTGTTGGTCCTCTTTTTTCTTCTATGAACTTTATAGTTTTAGGCTTTATATTCAGGTCTTTGATCCATTTTGAAGTAGTTTTTGTATATGGTGTGAGGTATGGGTCCTGTTTCATTTTTTTGCAGATGGATATCCAGTTTTGCCAGTACCATTTGTTAAAAAGACTGTCTTTTCCCCATTTGATGGACTTTGGGCCCTTGTCAAAGATCAGGTGACCATAGATGGATGGATTTACATCTGGGTTCTCAATTCTGTTCCATTGGTCAATGTATCTGTTGTTGTACCAGTACCAGGCTGTTCTGACTACTGTAGCTGTATAGTAGGTTCTGAAGTCAGGTAGTGTGAGTCCTCCAATTTATTCTTCTTCTTCAGTAGTGCTTTACTTATTTGGGGCTTCTTCCCTTTCCATATAAAGTGAATGATTAGTTTTTCCATCTCTTTGAAGAATGTTGTTGGTATTTGGATCGGGATTGCATTGTATTTGTAAATTGCTTTGGGTAGAATTGACATTTTCACAATGTTGAGTCTACCTATCCATGAGCATGGTATGTTTTTCCATTTATGTAGATCCCTTTGGGTTTCATGCAGTAGTGTTTTGTAGTTTTCTTTGTGTAGGTCTTTTACATCCCTGGTCAGATTTATTCCTAAGTATCTTATCTTTTTAGGGGCTATTGAAAATGGTATTGTTTTCCTGATTTCCTTTTCATCGTTCTCCTTACTGGTGTATAGGAATCCAACTGATTTTTGAATGTTTATCTTGCATCCTGCTACTCTGCTGAATCTTTCTATTAGTTCCAGTAGATTTCTTGTGGAGTCTTTAGGGTTTTCTATGTATAGTATCATATCATCTGTAAACAGGGACAGTTTCACTTCTTCATTACCAATTTGGATGCCCTTTATTTCTTTTTGTTGCCTTACTGCTCTAGCTAGAACTTCCAGCACAATGTTAAATAGGAGTGGTGATAAAGGGCATCCTTGTCTTGTTCCTGTTTTCAAGGGGAATGTTTTCAGCCTCTCTCCATTAAGGATGATGTTGGCCATTGGTTTTGCATAGACGCCCTTTATTATGTTGAGAAATTTCCCTCTATACCTATTTTATTGAGAGTTTTTATCAGGAATGGGTGTTGGACTTTGTCAAATGCCTTTTCTGTGTCAATTGAGATGATCATGTGATTCTTTTCTTTCCTTTTATTTATGTAGTGGATTACGATGATTGATTTTCTAATGTTGAACCATCCTTGCATACCTGGTATGAATCCTACTTGGTCGTGGTGTATTATTTTTTTTGATATGATGCTGAATTCTACTGGCTAGAATTTTGTTCAGAATTTTTGCATCTATATTCATGAGAGATATTGGTCTGTAATTTTCTTTTTTTGTGACGTCTTTGCCTGGTTTTGATATCAGCGTTATGCTGGCTTCATAGAATGAATTTGGAAGTGTTGCTTCCTCTTCTATGCTCTGAAATAGCTTGAGTAGTACTGGTACAAGCTCTTCTGTAAATGTTTTGTAGAATTCTCCAGTGAAGCCATCTGGGCCAGGGCTTTTTTTGGTTGGGAGTTTTTTAATTCCCTTTTCAATCTCGTCTCTTGTTGTGGGTCTGTTCAGATTTTCAACATCACTTTGTTGTAGTTTGGGTAGGCTGTGTGTTTCTAGAAATTTATCCATTTCCTCTAGGTTTTCAAATTTGTTGGAGTATAGTTTTTCATAATATTCTGTTATAATCCTTTTCATTTCAGTTGGGTCTGTTGTAATGTCCCCCATTTCATTTCTTATTTGGGTTATTTGTTTCCTCTCCTGTTTTTCTTTTGTCAGTCTGGCCAGTGGTTTGTCGATTTTGTTGATTCTTTCAAAGAACCAACTTTTGGTTTTGTTGGTTCTTTCTATTGTTTTTCTGTTCTGTATTTCATTTATTTCTGCTCTGATCTTTACTATTTCCTTTCTTCTGGTGGTTGTGGGCTTTTTTGCTGTTCTCTTTCTATTTGTTTGAGTTCTTCTGTAGTTAATGTTTTGATTTTGTCTACAGGGCTCTCTCTTGATGTGTAACTGGCATCTCTAGCAGGGTAAGGTGGCTGTCCAGAGGGCCTGTGCTCTGATTGTGTCTCCAAGTGTAAGGGCAGGAGTGCAGGGCTGCTGCCCTGCACTCTATGCCTAGGACAGCCTGTGCCCATTTACAGAGTGAAAACTACTACTTTTCCCACAGCACTTGCTGAGCTGTCCATTTGCCATGGCAGAGCTGGTCTTTAATTTTGGCATAGCCTTCTGCTGCCTGTGGTGGGGGTGGGGGCTCGAGATTTAAGTGGCTTCCAAGGCCACTGTACACATGGGAAATATTGTCCCCCATCCACCCAATGCCCTGGCATTCTGTGTATAAAATGCATATTTTAGCATCATCAGCTAAGCTTTAAGACATAATCATTTGGGAGTGCAGGATACATTATCCATTTATTCCATAAATAGTTATTGGGGAAGTTCTACATACCAGGTACTGTACTACCAGGGAGTGTGATACAATAGTGAGCAAAAGCAGAAGACTCATTGCTCCCTCCCCTCATGCAGTTTCCAACTAGTGGGAGAGACAGACATTTATCTAGGAATTACACAAGTAAAAATAAGCATTGCAACACTAACCAGTGCAATGAGGGAGAAGGTCATGGTGCTATGAGAGTGAGTGAGGAAAGGAATTGGCCATTGAGCTGAAATTTGAAGGATGAGAATTTTACTAGGCCACAAGGGCAGGGAAGAGCTTTGCAGGCAGAGGGAATGATATCTGTGGTGGGAGGGAGTGGAGCAAGTATGAGGCACTAAAAGGAGGCCAATGTGGCTGGAACCCAAGAGTGAGATGAGAATGGAGGTGGCTAAGCACACACTATAGGCCATGCCATGCTAAAGGGTTGTGTTTCTATCCTGAGGACAACGGGAAGCCCTTGAACAACTCTAAGCAGATTTGTGTTCTGATGGCCTCACTCTTTAAATTGGAGAGCCCATTAGAGGAAGACCAACATGGATGCAGAGACACCTGTTAAAAGGCTGGTGCAGGAGTCAGGTAATGGATGTTAGACAAGGCAGTGGTGATGGTGGGGGGGTGAAGATGGATAAAAGTGGATGGAATTGAGATATATTTAGGAGGTAAAATCAATAGGACTTGGTAATGAATTGGATGGGATTTTGTTGAAAGAGAAGATCTAAAGGTGACTCTTATGCAACTGAATGCATGATGGCACCATTCACTGGATTAGGTTACCAGAAAAAGACCTAGTTTGGACATTGTATTTGTTTCCTAGGGCCGCTGCAACAAATTACCACAAACTGGCTTACAACAGACATTTCTTCTCTCACAGTTCTAGAGGCCAGAAATCCAAAATCAAGGTGTTTGTAGAGCTGTGCTTCCTCCGAACTCTCTACGGGAGAATCCTTCCTTGTCTCTCCAGCTTCTGGTGGCTCCAGGCAATCCTTGGCTTGTAGCTGCATCACTCCGATCTCAGCCTCCATGTTCACATCACAGTGTCCTCTATGACTGCCTTTTCTCCTTTTCTGTCTTTTATGAGGACACTTGTCATTAGATTTAGAGCCCACCCTGATAATCTAGGATGATCTCATCTCAAGGTCTGTTAATTAAACCTGCAAAGATCCTTTTTCCAAATAAAGCCACATTCACAGGTTCTGGGGATTAGGGTGTAAACATATCTTTTGGGGAAACCACAATTCAACCCACTACAGGCATGTTGAGTTTCAGGAACCTCTACAACTTTTAAAAAGTGATATTAAATAACCAGTGAGATTTACAAACCTAGAACTCCAAGAAGAAATTGGGCTGGAGACAGAAATTTGCTAGTCAACTGAATCCATGGGTTTTGATGAGACGTCTTGGGTCAATCGATAAGAAAGAAGGAAAGAAAGAGAAAAGAAAGATAAAACATTTATAGGCTGGTTGGAGGTATAAGGTAACAGAGAGAGCCAGTGGCAGAGTAGCATTGAGAACTTGAGTCTTCTGACTTCTGGTATCATCTTGCTGCCCCTTAGGCTCACAGAAGTGATTCGTCTAATCACCAGTACATTAAGAGGTTTGATGCCTTCCCAGGCATATAGACACTGGACCCTGAATTGCCCATTCCAGCCTTCACAACAGTTCACCTTGATTAGGCCCCCAGTGTCACACATCTGGAGGTGAGTGGAGTGGAAGAGGGTAGACCTAGATTGAAAGGATGGAGCTCCATATGTGAGCTCAACATGAACAACTTCCAATAAATCAGGGCTGTGAAAAGTGGAAGATGTTGCCTTAGAAAGTGGAGAGATCCCCATCACTAGCAAAAGTGGTGTGAACCCTTGATGTGAATGTTTTAGGAAGGTGTCTGATGAGGGTTTGGGCAACCTGGGCTTTAGCCCTTTATGACCAGTGAGATCTCTGGAGCATCTATTGCAGGAAATTTTCATGCTTTGAGCCCTTGTCTTAATCTGGGTTCTCTAAAGAAGCAAAACCAGTGAAGTGTATGTAGATATATTTGTCGTTGTTGTTAGGTGCCATTGAGTAGATTCTGACCTATAGTGACCCTGTGTACAACAGAATGAAACACTGCCTAGTCCTGAGCCATTCTCAAAATCATTGCTATGTTTGAGCCTATTGTTGCAGCCACTGTGTCAATCTATGTATAGGTATAGATATATAAAGAAATTTACTTCAAGGAAATGGCTCACTCAATTGTGAGGAAATGGCTCACGCAATTTTGAGATGTGGCAAGTTCAAGATCCATGGGTCAAACGGCAGGCCGAAGGCTGCTGGCAGGCTGAAGGCTTCTACTAGTTCACATGGTTGCAGGGGCTGGCAAATCCAAAATCTGTAGGTCAGTTGGCAGGCTGGAGGTTTCTCACCTCCTAAGAACCAGAGGTCAAGGCAACACCCCTTTCAACTGATTGTCTGCTCACATCAGGCCACAAAATGGAAGATGATTACATAGTATTTGCCAAACCATTGACAATCATGGCCTAGCCATGTGGACACATAGCATTAATCATCACAGCCCTCCTTATCCATTCTTCTGTTTTGGGGTACAGGAGATACATACCTTGGCGTGCATGTGAGAGAGTGCATAAACACTTTTGAACAAGTGCCTCTGCAAAGTCTCCATGAAGAAAAGGACGCTGCTGCAAAATCTAGGCCAGAAAGGATTGAGGTCCTTTTCACTCCTGGCTATATTTTTAGACTGTCCTAAAGGACCTTCAGTTCGTAGATTTTTCCTACTTGAAACTTTAACTTTGTCTGACCTCACACTCCCCCCATCTCCTAGTCAAATAGTTAATGATCTGTTTTAAAAATGACGGTGGGAAGCAGTTACCTATTTGAAGGGAATTTAGAGGTGAATCTTTTTTGTAACATGAGTAACCACGGATGGGTTTTGTAAATCTGGACTTCTGCGTGTTGAGTCTTTCTGAATCAGGGTCCTGCCATTTGGATCCCATGTCCCCTCAGTAGGTTTTGCTCACCCTGCCAGGCAATTCCATGAAAAGACTTTTCAGGTGAATAAAACTTGAGGAAGAATTTACCAAAAAGATGGCTTGGCTACACTTGGTTCTCTTGGAAGTGCTCCCACATTCCCACATAATGACTGCGTTTGTTTTCAGCACTGTTGAAAACAAAGCCCTCTCTGTTGGTTCCACATTATTAGCTTCCAGAAAGCTCTTACTCCTTTATTGCCTGGCACAGGACAATACTGGCTCTCAAGTGAATCAGCTCATCGAAGGAGGTCCTGTGCCCTTTGTAGTACAAAAGGACACCAAGAGGCCCACCCAAGGCCACAAAAATTATTGTTCCTGAGGATATTATCGCAATGGAGTCTGGGTGAGAATTGGAATCACTAGGGGCAGCGGTGAGGGCTGGAAATGTGGGCTTGAGCCAAGAAAGGGGCGAGAGCTGCCCGTAACAGTCATCTTCTTCAGAGCAGCAGCTGTGTGCATCTGAGAAGTATCTGGGACACAGCAGGGTCTTCACTGACTCCTGGGGCTCCATGGGATCACCTCCATTAGTTCAAGGACCACAATAGACACCAGGAATCTCCAGTTTATCTCCGGGTGGCATTTGGAAAGAAAAGAGCTTTGAAGACACACAGACCTGGGTTCCAAGCCCAGCTCCTCCATTTACTAGCGACGTTATTCTGGCATATTTCATAACCCCTCTGAGCCTCATTTGTCTCGTTTGTAATAGTAATAGTTAACTTTTAGTGAGTGCTTGCTGTCTGTAAGGCATTGATGCCTGTCTATCTGAATTTTCACAGAGGACCTCGCGTGAGTAAATTGTCTTTCTCTACTGCAATCAAATACTGCCTCAGCACCATGGCTGTGGGAAAGGAGTTGGAAGGAAGAGACACAGCAGAGACTGAACCATCCCTCTGGGTCGGGGAGGGAGCTGGGCTGTGGGCAGTCCCAGTGGCAATGGAGGATGCCATCTTTATCTTTGGCCAAGGCTAGGTGAGGTGCCTTCCTGTGTATGCCCACCACCCTCCTCCATCCTTACAGATTGTCTATTTACATATCTGTTTCTCCTACTCCCCCTACCCCAACTAGACTGTAAGTCCCTGAAGGACAAAGACTCTGTCAGTCTCATCTCTGAATCCTCAGGAACTTCCACAGTGTCTGGTATGTATCTGGTGCTAAATGAAGGAAAGTGGAGAGATGAGTAAATAAATGAACGAGTCATTCCATCACTTGAGCTAGCAATGTCTCTAAGATTCACAGTTCAGCCTCTGTGTAACCCTGGATAAGTCACTTGGCCTGTTTTGGCCCTAGTTTATTCTTCTGTATAATGAGGACATTAGAATGGATGGTGTCTAAAGGCTCTCTGAACTTGGAAATTCCATGTTGTTGTTGTTAGCTGCCATCGAGTTGGTCCCCGACTCATGACCACTCTATGCACAAGGGAACGAAGCACTGCCTTCCTGCACCATCCACATGATCTGCTGGGGATCAGATTGTTGGGACCCATAGGGTTTTTGTTAGCTTATGTTTGGAAGTAGACTGCCAGGCCTTTCTTCCTAGTCTATGTTATTCTGGAAGTTCTACTAAAACCTGTTCTGCAGCATAGCAACACACAGGCATCTATTGCCAATCAGCACAGAACAGTCCTGGAGCCTCTGAGCTTTAGGAAGTTGCCCTCCTTGAGGGTCAGACAGCACTGGCTTGACCCAGGGTGGCTGTAAAAGGACTCCAAAGACTAGGGCATTCAATAGAAAATTGCATTTCCCAAACCACAGTGCAAACCAACTGGCCTTACTTAGTGTACATGCTTATGTACTTAACGTACATAGCCATGCTCCGCACTACAGGAGATTCAAAAGCAAGTGAGGTCTGCTCCTGGCCTTTATAGGGAATAAGATCTGTCCGCAAATGTCCATGATACAAAGTGTAGAGAATGTCTCAGGAGAGGTTCAGCCATCATGTTCTGTGGATTCATAGGAAAATTTGATAATATCTGTGTGGGGATGGGGAGGATGTCTTCCTACAGGAAGTGGCATTTGAGGGGACCCGGGAAGATGGGTTGGATTTGTAGAGAATTAGAGGAAGGCATGCCAGTCAGAGGACAAGAGGTGGAGAAATGGGACAGAAAGTTCATGTTAGGGAAATAACAGATGATCTAGTTTTGCTGAGTATAGCATATATCCAGGAGAGCAGCCAAAAGAAGATTGGGAGGGTCAGTCCAGGACACTATTGGCTAAAGCCTTGAATGCCAGGATAAAGAGTATGTACTTAATGCAGTAGGTAATGGGGAGCTACTGAAAGCTTTTGAATAAAGGCATGATAGCAGAGCTGCCTTTGACAAAATTCACTGATCATCATGGATAGAATTCACTTGGCATTACGAGACACTGGAGGTAGAGAATTGTGGGGCAATTTGGAGGCTGTGACATAGCTCAGGTGAAAAGTTATAAGGAACTCAACTAAGGTGATGGTGGCAGTGTCAAGAAGCTAAAAGCAGAACTGAAAGCTGTCATGGGGGTAGAATCCCTATGACTTGGCAAGTGACCAAACAGAGCTCGAGGGGAGTCCCAACAACTATTGGTCTCTACTTGTTAGGAGCAAAAGAGAAAGAAGGAAACCAAAGTCTCAGAGAAGAAACTAGTCTACAGGACTAATAGCCTACATGAGCCATGGCCTCATCTATCCTGAGACCAGAAGAACTAGATGGTGCCTGGCTACCGCTACTAACTATTCTGATCAGGGCCACAGTAGATGGACCTGGTAGAATGGGAGAAAAATGCAGAACAGAACTCAAATTCTTGAAAAGTCCAGACTTACCGGACCAATTGAGACTAGAGGACTCCTTGAGATATTCTTTAAACCTTGAACTGAAACTATCCCCTGAGGTCACCTTTTAACGAAATAACTGATTGGCACACAAAATAAGCGATAGTACCAATGAGTACAGTGCTCCATTAAAAAAACAACTATATGAGACCAAAAGGTCAACAGTTACTCTAAAGCAAAGATGACAAGATAAGGGGGCAGGAGAACCAGAGTACTGGAAACAGAGCAACCAAAACGCAATTAAAGAGAATGTTGACACATTGTGAAAAGTGTAACTAATGTCACTGAACAATTTGTATAGAAATTGTCAAATGGGAACCTAATTTGCTGTGTAAATTTTCATTGAAAACACAATAATATATTATATTTTTTAAAAAAAGAGGAAAGTCCCAGCAGCCTCTGGGGCTTTGGTCATGGCTGGTTCACCACTTGAGAACAGTGATGCCACCAAGAGAAATGGCGGGTACAGGAGTGCAGGAGGAGGTGCTGGTTTGAGGAAACCAGGGCCTGGACAGAGAGGAGGTAGCAGATGACAAATGTGGTTTGGGACATGTTGAGTTTCAGGTGGTGGCCTGACACTTTATCTTTCAGTCAATCTTGGGTCACATGATCAGTCGGTACGTACCGACTATGTGCCAAACCCGGTACAAGGCGCTTCATATACGCTGACTCATTTAATCTTCACAACCTTCCTATGACGTAGGCATTGCTATTCCTTCCAGACATAATGTATTGTGATTCTATGATTCTGTGATTCCTGTCTGTTCCTAAATGATGTTTCTTGAGTTGGAGCAAGTCAAAATCCTGCCTCAGGTTTGAGTTCTTCAGAGGAAACAAACAAATCACTGTCATTTCTAAAGCTTTAGGTGAATTTGACGTTCTCTGATGAGTTGTCAAGATGCATTCTGCAAAGCCAGTCTTTATGCAATGCTGTTCTGGGCCTCTAGCCCGGGGGGAGTGGGATTCTGTTTGCTCAGGCTCTGGGCTCTGCCTGCTGTCTCAGCTCTCGCTGCATATCCCTACATCTCATCACTTTCCATCACTCCAAGAATGAGGCCAGGAGGGGTGGGCTCTCCTAGGGCGTACTTGGGTCTTGCCTTCACTCAGGAGACCTGGGGCATGAAGCATGCTAGGACTCCAGTGACACTTGAAGTTGGGGAGGAGAGGCAGGATTCAGAACCCTAGAAACAAGATGGGATCAAGCATTTTCCAATTTTCCCAGCTAAAGGGAACTCATTGCTCTCCTGGACCCCTCACACCATTTGGGCACAACTTTCCTTTGGAACTTGACTCTCAACTTTGTGCTCATTATCTATGTTCCTAGATTACTCCCCACTGGAGACTTACAACTACTTGAGAGCAGAGAAGGTAGGAACGGAAGTAACATTTAATGAAGACTTATTAACGGACAAGCAGTATACTAGTAACTTTATAACTATTACAAATGTCCCTAGGTGGCGCAAATGGTTTGCACTGGACTACTGTGGTGCAGTGAATTACTTAATATGGCTCTTTTGGCCATTCATGGTCTTGTGACTCCCACAAAATGATGGGGTGAGACTATGCAAATAAGGTGCTTGTAGCCCACCAAGGGGATTGGACAGCTTGTTAATAATGCAAATAAGGCACATAGAACTTTTGTGGGGGTTGGACCATGCAAATAAGGTATAATGGGACCCTAACAAGGGAATTGGTCAGTTTTGCCATCCTGCTAGGCTTAAAGGGAGCCAATCCCAGAAGTAAGGGGGGTACCTCACTACCATCAAGAAAGAAGAGCTGGGAGTGGAGTGCGTCCTTTGGACCCAGGGTCCCTGCGCTGAGAACCTCCCAGACCTAGGAGAGAGAGAGAGAGCTGTAACACTGGACACAGCACAAGATGGCAAGAAGCAACGGCAGAGAAACAGTGGCAGCAGAACCAGGAGACCAAACCAGGAGACTGGCATGATATGGTGTGGTGGGCTTCCTGGCCCACGAAGCAGCGGAGCTAGAGTGAGCATGCTGACACAGGGCGAGAGAGCTAAGAGCCTTCAGGCAGGAGGCTTCCTGGCAGAGTAGGGTGCCTCTGGGCACTTACTGGTGGAGCTAAAGAGCTTTGTAATGCTTGCCCAAGCCGGGCAGAGGCCAGGCCAAAGCAGGGTCAAGGGGCCAGGAGAGGAGACTGTCCTTAGGGGGCCGAGAGGAGCCTACTTTCATGGGGGTCAAGAGGAGCCCTCTACGGCTGAGAGGAACTGAGAGAGCTGAAGAAGGGAGACTTTGCCTACATGCTACCTGATCTTGATCTGTTACTTCCCTAATAAACCCCATAACTGTCTGTATGGTCTGTGAGTTCTGTGTGGCCTTTGCAATGAATTATTGAACTCAGCAGAGAAATAGAGAGTGCCATGGGAGGGACGGCTGGTGTCAGAATTGGTACGAAGGTTGGAGGGAAGAGGTATGTTTGACTTCCACCTCATGGGAATCATCAGCCTTGGGCTGATGTCGATCTTGATTCTCACTCCCCTTTGTGAACGCAGAGGAGGGCCAATGCCACCAAACCATTTTTACAACTACCAACCAAAAAGTTGGCAGTTAAAACTCACCCAGCGGCGCCATGGAAGAAAGTCTGGCAATCTCCTTCCATTAAGATTAAAAAAAAAAAAAAAAACCCTATGGAGGACAGTTCTACTGTGACACACACAGGTTACCTGGGTTGGAATCGACTTAATGGCAATGGGCTTGGTTTTTGGTTTTATAACTATTAATTTATTTAATACAACAATCTGGGAGGATTGGATTACTATGCCCCCTTTTTAGAAGCAATTGGGTCAATTCAGGGAAAGTGCTTAGACAAGTCCTTGGCACAGGTGCTGTATAAACTATAGTACTTATGCTTATTATTGAATATTTTATGCAAGGTCTCAGGCCCCAGAATTCAGTCCAGGTTGGATTGAGTCCAGGATCAATGCATGCGTAATCCCTTTGTGTATTTACAGTGTTCTAGACAGTGCACATAGGTATATAAGGTGCTCACCAAATCTTTGGTTAAGTCCTTTATTCTTTCATTTATATCTTTGACCCTCTCACAACACCTTATGCCTGGAATGTTTGGAATAGCTCAGGGGAGCTCCAATAAATAATACTGAGTGAATGATTAATTGACTGAATGACAACTCTAAAACCAGTCTATAGGGAACACCTCCAATAGATCAGCCTTTTCATGAAGGGGTGAATCCTCCACTGCCTTTTACTGTCCTTGCTCCTTCCCTCAAAAACTGGCCGAGGATCTTAGACGAGTAACCAAAATAGAGGCGTCTTTGTCACCTTCTCTGGGACTGAGCTTCTTCAGTGAGTGAAAAAGTGCTTGAACAGAGTGGCATCAGGAATCCACGAACCTAGAAAGAAAGCCTCTTTGGGTTGATTCATGGGCTGAGGCCACTTAAAGAATATTAGATGCGTCCATTTTCCCCATCCCCACCCAAGGCCTTTCCAACCAGCCTTAGAAATACCTACAAAGGCCCCCGCAGCTTGTGTTCACAAATATGAATGCACACACACGCACACCCGTGGGCACACGCGCATCCTCTCCACTCACTGAGCAGACAGCCCAGACTTGGAAGAACCTGACCCAAGACTGAGCCACTCCATGACTGTTCACCTTGGGGCCTCAGTCTTCTCTTGTGAGTGGAGAGATGATTGGATTAGACTGAGTCCAAATTTAATATTCTGCCTGGTTTAATATTCTGAGAATCTCGGTATGGCACAGCAAGGATTTTGTCCCCTCTCCTCCCTCCCTGAACCCCAGATCCAACCCTCAGAAGGAGCCAGGGGAGCCAGGCCCTCAGACCAATGAGGACCAGGCTAACATCTGCACAGGCCTCCTAGAGCAGGGCACGTCTATCTGGGACTCTGGGTTCCCAGCAGGCTTGGGTAGAATCCCAGGGCCAAGTGGACCCACTGGCATGTTCTGTGCCATGTGCTTACATAGCCTCTATTGTCCTTAAATCTCAATGGCTTTTACTATATTGAAGGTGATGGAGATAGTGGAAAGAATCAAAATGCGCATGATCAGCAGGAGAAAGAAGGGGGACTCGTAAACCACGAGAAAGGGGTGGAGAGAGCATGCTGAAGAGAATGAGGCCTGGACTTCCGTATTGGAGGTTAGGGAAGGGCCAGGGAAAAAGACTTGCCAAGTGGCTGTCTCTGAATGATGATACGGAGGCTAGAGACATTTAGACATGGGACAGGCAAGGGCCACTCTAAAGTCCTTGCCATGGAAAGTAACTCCCAGGTGGTTCCAGGGAAGTTTCTGATGCCAAGAGATTCTTGACAATTCTCTGTTAGTCATCTAGTGCTGCTATAACAGAAATACCGCAAGTGGAAGGCTTTAACAAACAGAAGTTTATTCTCTCACGGTGTTGTAGGCTTGTAGTCCGAATTCAGGGCGCCAGCTCCAGGGGAAGGCTTTCTCCCTCTGTCAGCTCTGGGGGAAGGCCCTTGCCGTCAGTCTTCCCCTGGTCTAGGAGCATCTCAGTGCAGGAACCTCAGGTCCAAGGACACACTCTGCTCCTGGCACTGCTTTCTTGGCAGTATGAGGTCCCCCTGTCTCTCTGCTGGCTTCTCTCTTTTTTATTTCAAAAGAGATTGATTCAGGACACAACCTGATCTTACAAGATTGAGTCCTACTTCATTAACATAACTGCCTCTAATCCTACCTCATTAACATCATATAGGTAGGATTTACAACACATAGGAAAATCACATCAGATGACAAAATGGTGGACAATCACACAATACTAGGAATCATGGCCTAGCCAAGTTGACACATATTTTGGGGGGGCACAATTCATTCCATACCAGGTGGGTTATTGTCCCAAAGGGCTAGATTACATGCCACAGCTGCCAGGCAGCCCTTGAACCTTAAGCAAGCCCCTGTAACAGCTAGGAGAGGGGTGTGTATGGGAGTGCATGTGTGTACGTGTGTATTTGTGAAAGTGTGTGTGTATAATTTTGCTCGAATGTTAGTATGTGTGTGTAAGTGTGTGTATGTTTGCAGGTATATGTAAGTGTGTGCTTGTGTGTATGTGAGTGTGTGTGCAGATCTGTGTGGTCTTTTTTGGGAGGAGGATTGTTTCCACACCTCCAGTGCCACATCCATTCCTACCTGAGATTTGGGCCTTGGGGAGTTGGGTCAGTGGCTAGAGGAAGTTCTGCCACATCCAATTAGCCCCCAGCAGTAACTCCTCCAGGAAAGACCTCAGAAGCATTGTTTGAATCACAGGGGAGAGCAACTCCAGCGAGGGTCCAGGAAGATAGCAATTTATCAGAATCCTGGAAAGATTCATGAGTTGCCTAAGTATAGAAACTGCCATCCTGCCAAAAGCCAGATAAGTTCTGTATCAGCTTTCAGCACAGGCCACAGGGCAGGCCCAGAGGGGAAAGGCGGTGATCTGGTGACCAGGCACACCCTCCAGACCTGGACAGGCTCTGAGCCAGGCCACAGGCAGGGAAAAAAGGCCTGCCAGGAATTTAGAACCTGGTATCAGGAGAGGAGAGTCCCTGGGAGGTGTAAACGGTTAACACACTTGGTTGCTAACCAAAAGGTTGGAGGTTCAAGTCCACCCAGAGGTATCTCGGAAGAAAGGTCTGGTGACCCACTTCTGAAAGATTAGCCATTGAAAACCCTGTGGAATGTAGTTCTACTCTGACATACACACAGTTGCCATGAGTTGGAGTCAACTCCATGGCAATGGGTTTGGTTTCTGGGTTTATTAGGACAGGATGAGAGACAGCAAGGTGTGTAGTGTGGGCTTTGTGGCAGGACACACATGCCTACAGATTCCAGGTGGGTGACTTAGAATAAGAAGTTCAACCTCTGTGAACTTCAGTTTCCTCATCTGTAAAATGAGGCCAACCCCAGTAGCCATCTCTGCAGTGGCAATCCAAGAATTCTCCCACCTGAGGTTTTTGCTCTTGCTGTTCCGTCTGCCTGGAACGCTTTTCCCCAAGATGTTTGCACAAGTTGTTCCTCACCCCTTTACATCTCTACTCAAATGCCATCTTCTCAATGAGGCCTTCCCTGACCACCCTGTTGATAATTGCACCCCTAGCCCTGGAATATTCTGGTCACCCTTCCCTGCCATGGTTTTTTTCCATAACACTTATCATCATCCAGAATGTTATATATTTTACTTGTTTCCTTGTTTATTGTCCATCTGTCTCATTAGAAGGAGTCCCTGGGTGGTGCAAACAGTTAATGTGCTTAGCTGCTAACCAAAAGACTGGAAGTTTGAGTCCACCCAGAGGTGCCTTGGAAGAAAGGCCTGGCTATCTACTCCCATTGGAGCTCCCTCTGGAGCTCATGGGGTCACCATGAGTCAGAGTCAGCTTGATGGCAACTGGTTAGTGGTAACTTTTACCCCATTAGGATGGGAGATCCACATGTTTTCATCTGTTCTGCTCAGTATTACGTCTTCCATGCTAGAACAGTACCTAGCATCTAACAGACATTCAATAAATATTCGTTGAATGAATAAGTGAGTGAATGAATGCACGAGTGAATGAGACAGCATGTGGAAATCACTTGATGCTGCATGCCTGGCACATGTGAGTGTTGAAGGAATATTAAGTCCCTTCCCCTCGCGCTGTGAGAGGCAGCAGGTGGTAGGTAGATGACATCTGGCAAGTGGCCAGCCTCAAGAAGGTCAACCAGAGGTAACAGGGGAGGGTTCCTGAGTGCAGACAGGAGGCTGGAGCAAACTGTGGCATCAATCAGTGAGGGGAAACCCACGCCCACAGAGAGGCAGGTCTGAGAAATTGGTCTGCAGGAGATGAGGTCACCTCTTGGAGGTTGTTGAGGCAGACCCAGGTTCCTGGAAGAGCTTTTCACATGGCCTGTCTCCACCTAGAAGGTCATGCCTCTGTTCCTCTGCCTGAAAACTGTCCCTTGACCTTGGAGACTGTCAGGGGAGACTTCTCTGATGCTCAGATACTTCCTCTGTGATGTCAGCCTCTGGGCCTCCCTCTGTCAAAGCACTGTCTGTGTTCCCACCACATCCCATTCCCATCAGACTGAGCTGTTTGGGTGCGCTACTATGTCTTACGTGCCTCTTCATCTCACAACTTAGCCCAAGACCGGGCACATAGGAGACTATCAGTCAGGCTTCAGTGCATGAAGAAGGAATAATGGAGTCCCTGGGTGGCGTAAATGGTTAAGCACTTGGCTACTAACCCAAAGGTTGGAGGTTTGAGTCCACCCAGAGATGCCTCAGAAGAAAGGCCTGGCAATGTACTTCTGAAAACTTAGCCATTGAAACCCTATGAAGCGCAATTCTACTTTTACACATAGGGGGTCGTCATGAGTCGGGATCGATTCGACAGCAACTGGCACTGGCTATGGCCATTTTAAGTACGAAAGGATTTCATAAAAGGAAACTGAGTACTTACAAAATTGTTGAAAATGATTAAGGAGTGGGCTCAAGGTTGGGTCTCCAGATAACTCTCAGGATAATCCATGAAGTTGCCTCCAGGGGAGCTGCTACCTGAAAGGCAGGGAAACAGGAGACCACTGCCCCCATCCCCACTCCACTTGCCTTTGTTGTTGTTGTTGTTAGCTGCTGTCGAGTTGGCCCTCAACTCATGGGGACGCCATGCACAATGGGATCGGACCATTGTGATCCATGCATTGGTTGATTTTCAGAAGTAGATTGCCAGGGCTTTCTTCCTAGTTTGTCTTAGTCTGGACACTCCACTGAAACCTGTTCAGCATCACAGCAACACGCAGGACTCCACTGACAGATGGGTGGTGGCTGCTCTTTAGGTGCATTGGCCCGGAACTGAACCTGGGTCTCCTGAGAATTCTACCACTGAACCACCACAGCCCTCCCACTTGCCTTTACACACCCACAAAAATACTAATTAATTGGTGAAATAAATTTCTGGTCATTAGACCTGGGATTCAGTTGCAAACTGAGCTCAGGTATAAGGCAGTTTACCCAATAATTACCTAATTATGATTTGATTTAATTACTTGATGTCTGAAACATCAAGTCAGAGCTGAATCTGAAGAAAGGCAGGCTTGAGTGGGATGAGCTTGTCCCTGAGCCTGGGTCAAGGCTCAGCCCACAGGTGGAGGTGGGGCCATGGCTTCAGGTGTAGACAGGAGAGGGCCTTGAGGTGCACAAAGCCAGGCAAGCTGCTCCAAGAGCGGACTTCCAGGCCACGTCCGTATCCTTTGCTTGTCCGGGAATTTTGTTCCTTCTGATATTGCTTGAAACAAATGGGCCATCCTCTGGGCTGGGGAGATGTTGTGTGCAAGGGGATATATGCTGTGTTGTTATCTGGCCTAAAGTGCTAAGGCCAGTGTCATCCGAGCATGCTTCATTCGCCCCGAATCTTGCCTGCACGGGGAGGCTGCAGGATTCCCTTCTCAGCCATGCATGCTGGGGCTGATTCTATCAGTGCCCCCAGGAGTAAACTGCCTGGGTTCAGGGTCAGGGGCGGGGCTGGGGACTCATATTAACCAAGCTCTCACAAAAGACGGAAAGATAAATGGGATGCCCAGTGAATAATTTTCCTTGAGAGAGAACTGCCAGGCAACAAGAAGGATTCGCGTCAGGTGGTCAGCACGTTCATTTCTCAGCATCATCTCCTTAGACAGCCAGGTGATGGCCAGAAGGTCATTTGATGGCAACTGAAGGGATCCTGGTGGTGCTAACGACTGGTGTCATTGTATTGTGCTGAGCTGAGGTCCCATCTCTCCTCTAGGGAAGCAGTGTGCTGTATCTAACGGTATGGCTTTGAAATAAAAACCTAGTTCAAATCCTGGCCGTACCACTTATGAGCTGGGCAAGTTCTTGGTTCTCCCTGATCCTCTATTTCTTCACTTGCATAATAGGAGTAATTATACTACCTCCCGGGACCCTTGTGAGGCCCACATAAAACGCCATGGGAAAGGACCCAGCCCCCAGGTGGTCAAAGATATTTGTTGAGGAGATACAGTCAGCCCTTAGTATCCTTATGGGGGGCTGATTCCAGGACCCTCCGCAGATGCCAAAATCCATGGTGGCTCAAGTCCCTTATATAAAGTGACATAGTATTTGCGTGTAACCTACACACATCCTCCCATATACTTTAAATCATCTCTAGATTACTTATAATACCTAATACATTGCGGATGCTATGTAAATAGTGTTATACAGTACTGTATTGTTTAGGGACTAATGAAAAGACGCAAGGTGAACAACGCTCAAACAACAGTGCTGGAGAGACTGAGGATCTGTGAAACGGCGGGAGGCTACAGCAGGGGATGCCTATACATCGCTTCATTCACGTGGATTCAGCATAGTGCTCAGCGCAAGGCAAATTCAAGTTTTGCTTTATGGGCTTTCCTTTTTTTAATATTTTAGATCCATGGTTGGTTGAATCTGTGAGTGCAAAACCCACAGATATGGAGGGCTGACTACCAGCCACTGTTCTAGGACTTGGGAATACAGACCTGAACAAGACTGAAACATTCCCTATCCTCAAGGAGCTTACATTCTAATAAGAAAGCAAATAAATATGTTTGAGTATGGAGATATGTAGTCCCTGGGTGGCACAATGGTTAATGTGCTTGGCTGCTAACCAGAAAGTTGGAGGTTTAAATCCACCCAGAGGTGCCTTGGAAAAAAGCCCTGGTGATCTACTTCCAAAAAGTCAGCCACTGAAAACCCTATAGTCACAGTTCTACTCTGATGCACGTGGGGTCACCATGAGTCAGAGTCGACTCAACGGCAACTGACATGGAGAAGTATATTAAAGAAGATAAACTAGGACGATGTGGAAGAGAGTGATGGTGGGGCAGGATGGGGTTACAGCTTTAACTAGGGTTGGAAAAGGCCTTTCTGAGAAAATGAACCTTTGAGCTAAAACCTGAATGGTGTTAAGGAGATAGCCACTGCAAAAGCAGGGAGAAGCAATAGGAAGAACAGCACATGCAAAGGCCCTGTGGTAGGAACAAGTTAGGTTTGAGAGGAAAAGAAGGCTAGCGTGGCTGGAGCACGTAAAGGAAGACGAGATGCCTGGCACAATGCCTGCCACACAGTAGGTGCTCTATAAACATTCGTCCCCTTCACTACTCCATCAAGAAAGCTTGGGGTCCTCCTGTCAGTGGACTCCCCAACCCTCCCTCAGCGCAGGAGATGGACAGCCAAAACTCTGGAGCAGGCCCCTGTCTTCTACTATGACAATAGGTGTTACTGCTTCTCTGGCCGGAATTGCCTTCCAGGCTTGGGATGAGGAAATCCTCTCCTCTCTGCAGCATTGGGCTCCAAGCTATCCCTGAGACTGGGTCTTGCTGCCGATGGCTTAATCTCGCCTCCTTTATGTCAATTTTATTAGTTTCAGTTTCAAGAGAAGGTGTTTCCTGACCTTGTCCCAGATTTGTTCATTCCCTGCACGTTTGCTGAGTGACTCAGAGGTGCCAGTGCTGAGCTGGGGGCCATGATTCAGAGATCCCTGCAGGCCTCTCCTCGCCCACGAGGAGCACTGACAGCACACAGTCCACGAAGGAAGCTTGCGGTCTGTTTGGGACCAGTCTACCCCTCCCCACCTGGACCCCATCCCAGCCATCCTCCTACCAGCCAGGCAAGTGGGATCTATCGGAAGGGAGCTCCAGCTCTTTGCCACCCTCTCTTGGATGTGTGTTAAAGAAATAGTGGACTGCCCATCTCTGCTGTCATCGCACTTGTAGTTCAGCTGAGAGAGAGACTCTGCCCCTGCAGAACAACGGGAGAATGTTCTCCACATAGCCCAGGAACATGTAGAAAGCAGCTTTGGCCTTTCTGACTAGTGTGGAGCCTCTGTGCGCAGGAATAAGGTGTTAAAGAAGAACCCTGAGAACAGTGGTGCCAGTGATGCCTGAAGGCAGTGTCAGGGAGTCGAAGAGCTCTGGTCATAGAGCCACAAGGCTTGAGTTCAGATCCTTTATGTCTCTGAGGCTCAGTTTTCCCATCTATAAAATGGGGATAATAATCCTTTCCTTAGGTTATTTTGAAGATCCAACGAGATACTGCAAATTACTTTATAAACCTTAAAGCTTTATATGTTGTTCTTTTTCCTAAGAGGCTCCAGATGGGAGTTGGGACATCAGATCTGGACATCTAAAAATATTAACCAATTAATCATTCATTGAGCATTTTCAGTGTGCCAGGTGCTGTGCTAAGCATAATACATGAGTTCTCTGATTGAAATTCTTCTAAACCTTGGAGGTTGGTGCTGTCACTTATCCTCATCCCACAGTTGAGGAAACTCAGGCACAGGGAGGTTACTTAACTTGTCAAGTCACACAGCTAGGAAGTTGTCTGACTCGGGAGCCCCAATGCTTCTCCACTGCTTATATTTACCAGAAATCAGCACCATACTGAAAGATACAGGTGGAGCCCCCCAACCCAAGAGTGAGCAATTTCAAGCCACCCTGTGGGGATTCAAAGCCCTCCATGGAGAAGGAAGCCCAGGACAGTTAATTAGGGGAATGAGATTTTAGCAACTATGTATGACTTCAGACCCTCCACCTCTTTGAGCCTCAGTTTCCCCATCTATAAAACAGAAAATCAGGAGGGAGAGTGTCTTTATCCTTTTTGACTATTGCCCACTTACATAAGGCAAAAAAGAACCATAGCCACCTGCCCTATCTGATCCCACTTTCCAGCAGGCAAAGGACCCGAAGATAATACGAAAGTGTAAAAGTGCTAACGGTTTGGGGAACGACTGGTTTTAGGAATGGGAGATAGATGATTCATAGTTGAACTGCAACACGTACTTGCCTTAGAGCCCAGCCATTTTAAGTCCAAACTACTGTTGTTAAGCAAACAACCCACAACCAACTAAATTGGTAACGATGAAGCTAAACTAATGACAATTTATAATTAGAAAGCAAGAACAGTGGCAGTTGGAAAGCAGCGCCAAATCAAGACGACACCACTAACGCTCTCGCTGAGAACCACACGTCCTCCCCGTCGGGGTTTCTAACTGGCAGCTGGGCTCAGGTGCAGTGGGAGCTTGGCAGGGCCATCCACGATTGCCTGGCACCAGACTTTTGGAGTTGTTGTTGGGTGCCATCAAGTCAGCTCTGATTCATGCCAACCTATGTATAACAGAGCAAAATGTTGCCCCGTGCTATGTCATCTTCACAGTCACTGGCATGCTCGACTCCATCCTTGCGATTATTGTGCCAATCCCTCGCACCGAGGGTCTCCCACGCCCTCATTGGCCCTCTGTTTCACCAAACATGATGTATACCTCCAGCAATTGATCCCTCCTGATTGTCTGGCATCCATAAGGTTTTCATTGGTTAATTTTTGGAAGTAGATCGGCAGGCCTTTCTTCCAAGTTTTGGGGTAGAACACCTAATTAAAGTCTTCAGTAAACTCCAGCAACATGCTAATTTTCATTTGTGAATACCAGTGTTTAGTAAGTCTTTATACTTCGCTTAGTAATGAGAGCTGACCTTTACTGAGAGCTAGCTATGGCCAGTCCCCACACTAAGCTCTCATCTCATGGGATCCCACAACCCTATGAGGTAGGCACAAATATATTTTCATTTTGTAAATGAGATACAAAGAGATTAGATAGCTTTCCCAAAGTTACATGGCTAGTAAGCGGTAGAATTGGGCTTTGAACCCAGGCAATCTGGCTCCAGAACCCTCTGTGGTATACTACATTTGGTAGGCCACCGGGAAGTCGACCCTGGTAACAGGTAATAGTGAACTTCTTTGGCAATGCCAATCATTCACCTAAAAGAATGAAGAAAGAACTCGCATTATTGGATGACTCCAGAGCCCACCTGGAGATCCTTGGAGCTTATGGTGGTCCACAGACCAGGGCCCTGCCAGCAGCTAATATTCCACAGACCTCCTGATCCATCCCGCCGCTCACCCGCTAGACCGGTGGTTCTCAATCACAGGCAATTTTACCACCCAGGGGACATTTAACAACATCTAGAGACATTTCTGATTGTCACAACTGGTATTTAGTGGATAGATATGAGGGATGCTGGTAAACAGCCCCGCACAATAAAAAATTATCCTGCCCTAGACTCACAGCTCAGAACAAACCGAGTTGCCCTTGGGTAGCGTACAAAGGATGGCTTCCAAGCTGAGTAGAGGATAAAGGACCATGATACCTTAGCCCATGAGAACATGAGGCAGGAACACGACCAGGAGGAGAGGAAGGAGCTGGATCATATTTCCTGGGCTGAAATTCTGTCTTCATCATTCACTACATATGTGACCTTGGACAAGTTACTTAACTTTATGAGCCTCAGTTTCCTCGTCTATAAAATAGAGATAATACCAGTGCCTCCCCTGGAGACTTGTCATGAGGTTTCAATGAAATAGGGCAAGTATCAGGCTTACTCAGTATCTGGCACGTGGGAAGAGGCTGCTAACTACTAGCTCTGGGGACGACAATGCTGATGATGCTGATCCAAGGCGGGTAGAGGACAAGGCGAGGACATGCAGGTAGAACCAGAGGAGCTAACAGAGTAAGGAGTGGGGTTCAGAACCCAGTGGACAGGACAACAAGCCCACTGATCCCCTAAAACACCCAGGAGATCTGCAGAGCAGGACCCCGGGTCCTTCTCAGTCATGAACATGTCCCCCTTGACCCCCAACACCAAGAAGAAATGCAACAGGCCACTGAGGGAACATCTTAACACTCCTGTCCCCAGTCCTCATAGGGTATCACACCTTCCCCAGGAGGTCGTGGCTGGATTCATTTATTCCTTCATTCATCCAACAAGTACTTACTGAGCACCTCCTGTGTGCTAGGCCTTATTCTAGGCACCGAGGATGGAGCAGTGAATATGACAGACAAACAAATTAGTAAGTTTATGCCAGGAGTATGCCAGATGGTTATAGTGCTATGGAAAAATACAAAGCAGGAGAGGATAAGGTGTATGTGGGCTTACTGCCATTTTAAACAAGATGACACTGGAGCAAAGCCCTGAAGATGGGAAGGGAGTGAGCCGTGGAGATCCTGAGGAAAGAGTCTTCCAGGCATAGGGAGGAGCAAGTGCAGAAGCCTCAGGCGGCAGCGTGTCTGAGGAACTGGGGGGAAGCATGGAGGCCAGGAGCAGTGAGAGCAGGGAGAAGCAGTAGGACCTGGGCTCAGAGAGGAAAAAAGGGGACCCAGTTGTGCAGGGTGGTGCAGGCCATTGTGAGGATGTCAGCTCTGACCCAGAGTGAGATGGGACCATGGAGAGCGATGAGCAGAGGGTGACGTGGTTAGGGAAACATTTTATCAGTCACCCTGCCTGCTGTGCTGCAGATAGACAGCAAGGGCAAGGGCGAGGCAGGGAGACCAGCCGACAGTCCAGGTGAGAGATGGGGTGCTTGGACCAGGTGGTAGCAAGGAGGGGGTGTCGTGCTGGATTCTTGATATATTGTAAAGTAGAGCCAGTGGGATTTCCCAGTGGATTAGATGTGGGGTGTGAGGGAAAGAGAGGAGTCAAGGTAACTCCAGGTTGTCTGCCCCGAGAAACCACAAGGATGGCATTCGCTTGTAACAAGCCATTTACTGATATAAGGAAGGCCACGTGTACAGGAGAGAGATGAAGAGTTTGGGAATTAGGCAGACTGGGTTTGACTCATGGCTCCGCTCCTTAAAGGTGACACAGCCAGTCACTTAACCTCACAGATCCTTGGTTTATTCATCTGTAAAATGAGCGACGTGGTGCCTATCTTACAGGATGTAAGGAATGTACCGTGGTCTTGAAACAAAGTTTGGTAACATCTCCTCAGTGACAACGTTCTTGGCCTTCATTTTGTCACAGCCCCTGACTCTGCTGATTGGCAGGGTTCCTGGGGGCGGGGCGTCAGAGGAACCGCTGACGTAATGAACTCTCAGTGCCCTTGACCAGGGAGAAGGGCACTGGGGATGGGACTGTTGGCTTTTTGCCTTGACCAAGCCCCCGCCTCATGGGCTAGTTGCGGTACCTGTGTCCCGCTTTTGCCCTCTGGGGGTGGGATCTCAGCCTCAATAACCCACCCAGGACCCCCAGCTGCTCACATACACTCTTTGGTCAGGCTTCATTTGCCAGGTGACGGAAGGGGAAGAGCAAAACCAGCATTTTTTTAATCACCTACTCTGGGCAGACCCATTAATGCTCACAATACCCCAGGGAGTTCAGGCGATGGTTCCCAGCCCCTCCACAACTGAATCACCTAGGGGAGTTTTTAAACAATTTGATACCCAGGCTCCACCCTCAGATATTCTAATTTAATCAGCTCTAGGTGCAGCCCAGGAGCCCTGGTGGTGCAGTGGTTGAGAGCTATGGCTGCTAACCCAAAGCTCGGCAGTTTGAATACACCATCTGCTCCTTGGAAACCCTATGGGGCAATTCTCCTCTGTCCTATAGGGTCACTATGAGTCGGAATCGACTCGACAGCAATGGGTTCATGGGTTTTAGGTGCAACCCAAGCACTGGTAATTTTTGAAAGCCCCCTGGATGATTTTAGTGTATAGCCAGGGCTGAGAAACACTAAAACCAAGTGATGATTTTGTCCATTTGACAGAGTTAAAAAAAGAAAGAAAAAAAAAAACTGAGGTCAAGTGAGATTAAGTGACTTCTCCAAGTTCTCACAGCTGCTTAGTGGTACAGCCAGGTTTCAAATGCTGGCAGGTCTGCGTCCAGAGCCTGAGCTCTTTCTACCACACTAAGCTGGGCCCTTGAAAGGGAAAATACTTACAATACACTTAAGTACTCTTCTGGGGCTTATTAACTCCTTTATAGAAAGACTTGTGGGGGCAGAAATGGTAAAAAAAAAAAAACCTTATATCTTAAATGTTTCAGAGGTCTCGACAAATAAGAGTATCCAGAATGATTCAGGAGTTAGAAGGGAAAATGGATTCCATTTACAGAAGCTGGATTTACAGACGACTTCATAGAGACACACCTGTGGGGCAAATGCAAAGGTTCCTTCATCAGCCATCAGTGCTGCCAGCCCTCCGTGTGCCCACCTAGTGTTTGGTTCAGATAAGCGAGGTAAAGGTTAGTTTAGGAACTGCTGTGGTCAGCCAGCATTTACAGGGCACCTAACACATACCGAGCTCTGGGCTGGGCACCAGGCTCCTTCATAACTTATAGTCCCTTCAGAGCAAACCCACAGAGGCACCAGCCCTGTTGCAGTCTGTGTTGATTGGCAGTTTTGGGACTCCAGCTGGAGCCGCTGCCCTCACAGGTGGTGCCTGGAGAGAAGAGACGCTGCCATCACCGCCGGCAACTCAGCACAGCCAGCAGAGGTGAAAGACAGCCTGGAGACTGGAAGCTTAGCCCTCGGTGTCCTCCAAAGCAATTAGAAATGCAAATAAGCCACACAATAATTACACACAAGTTTCGACTTCTCTTCCAGCCTCACAAACCACCTGTTAGGAAATTAAAAGGGATTTATTTTTTAATTAATGTGACAGTAATTAGCAGAGAGTTCAGATGCTTAGAACTAGGCCTACACAAGGAGGTAGACATTGAATAAAGAGTGCGACTTTATTTTTCAGAAAGCTCCAAGAGTGTGTGGGATTCTGTAAGCACGCCTCTCTGCAGCCATAGTAACCTGCAGCTGTGTTTGGAACAAAACGCCAAGGTGTGTGTCTGAAAATCAGTGAGGGTTGGTGGATAGAGCTCGTGGTATTGGGCTCAGCAGGCCTGGGTTTGAATCCCACATGGCTAGTTGTTGCTGTGTGACCAGGCAAAATTTTCTTAACTTCTCTGAGCTCTAGTTCCCCCAAGATTGTCATGAGATTTTTTGGGAAGAGTTAAGAGGAAATGGTACATGCCCTCTACCAAATTCTTAAAGAATAAAATATAATTTACCACCCCAAAGGCATAAGAATATGCAAAGAGATATTGTGTGTAGTTGGGTTACCTGAAGGGGTACCAAATGTCCCCATTTGCCTGGGACTGTCTTGTTTTTGCACCGAAAGTCCCACATCTCAGTAAACTCCTCAGTCTCAGGCAAACAGAGATACCTGGTCACCCTAGTTCTCTGGGAAGCAAACTCTGAGACAGGGTTTAGCCTGCAGGATGTTTATTCAGGAACATCCTTGAGATTAACACCCGTGGAAGGGAGGGGAAAGAAGCAGAAACGGGCGGAGGAGAAGTCAAGCTGCCACACAGGACTACCAACAGCTTCAGGCAACCCCACTGACTCAAGAGCTAGATGGCCCTTTAGGGTTGTCCTAAGGTAGACTGAGATGGTCAGACTTTTATAGCCCCACATGGACCAGCCGTTGGATGGGGGTGGCCTCAGGAATGAGCGAGGCCAGCTGAGGCAATCCCTGATGGGAATGACACTGGACGTCCTGAGCACAGCACTCCCAGCAGTGGGGCGACAAGTGCATCTTTCACTGAAGGGCAATGGGGTGGTGCATTAACAGCCACCATAGACATGAAACCAGCAGTTGCCATCAAGTCAGCTCTGACTCATGGTGTCCCCATGTGTGTCAGAGTAAAACTGTGCTCCATAGGGTTTTCAATGACTGGATTTTTTTTGGAAGTAGATCACCAGGCCTTTCTTCCAAGCCACCTCTGGGTGGACTCGAACCACCGACATTTCATTTAGTAGTCAAGCTTGCACCAGCCAGGGACTCCATAGACGTGAAGTCAACCACATTACCTGGGAAACATACATCACATGAACTGTGAAAGCATAAACCCAGCAAAACTGTCATCAGAATAGAATATCAACGCCTACCATTATTACATCTGAGAAATCCTGACCCCCCCCGTCAAAGATTAGAAAGTGTTCATAAGTATAAATATCATAGCCAACACTCAAAAATAGATCAGTTCCCTAGACTTCTTCCACTCCTCACCCCATGTAACTCTGAAATTAGCCTGTGATCACATTGCCCGAAAATTATTTAACCCTGTCTTTCTTTCCACCTGCACTCCTAGCTGCAGGTAAAGTCAATATATATCCATCCCTCAAGGAGTGGGAGCTGGAGTTGAGGCATCTAGGAAAGAACAAGCTGAGGGTGGTGGGAGAGAGAGCCCCACACTCAGAGAAGGGGGCCTGGTGTTCATCCTGATTCTGCCCCTTGCTGCAGGATCTTGGACAGACACTTTAGTTCTAAGACTCAGTTTCCTCACCTCTGCAGTGGGGATGACCACCCCGTCCCAGGATTGCTGTGAAAACCACGTGAGTTAAAGATGGGAAAGGACTTTAAGAGCCACCACCACCAGTTGCCATGGAGTCGGTTCCAACTCATGGAGACCCCACATGTGCGGAGTAGAACTGCTCCATAGGGTTTTCAAGGCTGTGACGTATCTGAAGCAGATTGCCAGGCCTTTCTTCCAAGTCATCTCCGGATAAGTTCAAACCCAACCTTTAGGTTAGTAGTTGAGCACTTAACCATGTGCACCACCCATGGACTTATGAACCACACAGCCCTGGAAACGTGAGAAGAAACGGAAGGCGAGGGAGGGGCCTACTGGGGCAAAGTAGCTGCAGTCACTCAGCCTCAGTCAGCTGAATTCGTCTCATAAAGGAAAACCCAGGGGTGACATAACCTGCCTTCCAGCCTGGGAAGGGAAGATTTCCATTGCAAGACTGCTAGGTCTTGTTTTTTTGAAAAACCTACAACTGAAATGTCCACAAAGAAAAGTTAAAAAAATAAATACCACGTCTTTCTTTTCTGCAGGACTTTTCAGAGCCTTTAACCTCTAATGTGCATTGTGACTTTCCAAGATGGGGTGGTGTGCAGGGAATACTGTTTTATTCTTTCCTCCAAGGCTTTCCCCAGGGTCAGTGCTTGGTGGCTCCCTTTGGGTAACCTGGGTCTCAAAAATAAGTCCAGACTCCTTAATCTGGCATTGAAAACCCTCTATGATCCATGTGCCAATGCCCCTATCTCCCCTACGGCCCTGTGTAAACTTCTGTCCTAGGGACAACTTATGCAGCGCCTTGCTCACTCCCACCTCTTTGTCTTTGTGATTATCTCTTCTTTCTGCTTGCTTTGCTTGTCTGTTTCTCTGTATCATCTCATCCTTTGATGCCAAACTCAGGCGTGCCTCCTCCTTAGAGCCTGTCTGTAGGGATCTCATTCACCTCGAAACACCAGAGCATTTAGCATTCATGACCCTGCAGCGTTTGTCACCTTTGTGGAGGCATCTTTGCTCTTCAACTGGGGTGTAAGTGCCTCGTGCTTCCTGGTATCCCTCCACTAGACCCAGCCCCACTGTGCCTAGTAGGATTGTCCACTGGGCAGGAGGAAGAGCAAATGCATCACCAAATCTGTTTGAGCTTGAACAAGAGTGAAACCTCCCTGAACTTGGGCTCCCTTATCTGCAAAACAAAGATAATAGTATCTACTCCAAAGGATTATTGTGAGGACTAAATAAAATAATATAGGGAAAGTCCTCAGATGAAATGACGTGAAAAGGTAGACCCTACGCCGCGTTGGTTCCCTTCTACTCCTGCTATGGAAACAGACATTGTACAAAGGAGAGACAGTATTTGTTGAGCAGCCCTCGTGTGTGAAACGTTTTACGTACATCCTGGGTGTTAGAATTCTAGCTAACACAGAGTTATTACTCCAGGACCATCATTCTAGAGAGGAGAAAACCACACAGGAGGACTTTGCAAGGTCACACAGGAGTAAGCGACAGAAATTAATGCAGGAATGATTTCACTCTGATTAAAGAAAGAACTTGGTGCTCATCAGTGACCAGACCCTGGAAGGGGTGGTTATAGATAGATGTGAGGCTTTAATTTCCAAAGATGTCCAAGAAGAGGATGGACAACATCTTTGAAGGATGATTGGGCACTTACCTGGAGGCAGGAGATCAAATCTGCCCGCCTCTCCAGTTTGGAATATTCTGTGGCTTTGTGATCGCCTGAGCGGCAGGTATGGCACACGTGCCAAAGAAATAGGCACCTGTCCTGGTTAGGTGGATGGGAGGGAACCTGCTGTCATGACAGGAAGTAAAATCCACTTTTCTTCAATTGTCATCACTTCTCAATAATTGACTGGATGCTAATGCCTTCGATGAAGCTTCCCCTAAATCCATAATTGAACTTTAATAAGGGTGCATGGTATTACAGGAAAACAAAATAACAATCTAAAGCTGAAATGCCAGGAAAGATGTGTGTCAACTGCCAAGTCCCTTAACTTACGTGAGATACTCATTAATACCTTAGAGCTGTCACCATTTTCTCAGAATTAATGAGTATCTGAACTTATTAGTGCAATCCTTTAAAATAATTAGCAAGCACACAATTCACTGTTAGGAACCTCACGGATTATCTGGACATGTAAAGGTATCCAAGGGAAATGCATCAAGACTGCTGGGCTGGTGCCTGTTCCTTCAAAAATGGTGCTCTCAAAAGAAGCTGGGAAAGATAAAAAGAAGAAAGGAAGAAAGCAAAAAAAGGAGGGAGGAAGTCCAATTCAGATGGCTAATTAATATGTGGATGAACTTTCAGCCTCATATTAATCAAATAAATAAAAATTAACACCACAATGAAATCCCATTTTTTAATTAGCGAATGGGCACAGTTTTTTATTTTTTGTTTTATTAATTTAACCAAATGCTGGTGGGATTGTGATGAGAAAGACTGACACAACAAAGGTGGGAATATAAATTGGTATGAACTTACTAGAAATACCTATCAAAACAAGATTTTTCACTCATCGAAAAGTTTATTGGGAGCCTTGGTGGCGCAGTGGTTAAGAGCTTGGCTGCTAACCAAAAGGTCAGCAGTTCGAATCCACTAGCTGCTCCTTGGAAACCCTATGGGGCAGGTCTACTCTGTCCTATAGGGTCACTATGAATCGGAACCGACTCGACGGCACATAACAACAACGACAACTATGTATGAGTCGCTGTGTACCAGGGAGGCAGCGGTAGACCACACACAGCCTCTTCACTCAAGAATGAATGAATAGCCAACCATGCCCAACCATCATGTAATGGGTGCATAAATGATGGTTCATCTACAGAATGGCAGAATTTTACAGCAACTAAAAATTATAATTTCAAAAACTAACGCATAACTAGGGACGTACAGAGCTCAATAAATATCAGCCCCCTTCCTTCCCCTGCACGCCGGCTGAGTCAAAGTTGGCACCAGCCCTGGGTTTCACTGGAGTCTGGGGTCATTTTTGCTCATTAGATAAATCATTAGCAGATCCTTCCCCCATTAGAACCTATGGTGGGAACAATGGAAAGATTACTTTGCCTCCTCTGCGCCCCCACACCACAGTTTCTCTAGGACAGCCCTGCTGTGTCTCATTAAATGTAAAAAAAAAAGACACCGAATTGAAATTTGCTGGAGAAAACAACACTTCATCTGGCCCAAGATGAGGTGTATATTAGTGTTCTCCAAGTTGTACTTGCTTCTACTCAGTAAGACGACAGCAGCCCAGTCGCCCTTATAGATTTAAACACCAGCTGAGCTTGAACGATGCTTTTGATCAAACAGTGAAAATTGTTTCTGTGTTCTGACTTGGCTACTAGCAAAATCAGACCTGAATCCACAGTTCACATGCAGTTACTCACTCATCTCAAATGTTTGCTTCAACTAGCTTTTTAATTCGCTACTTTTTGCTAATTTTCATCGTTCACTTCCTGTGTTCTAACATATTTAAATTTCCTCAAATTTTTACAACTAGAAAAATAATGGCACCCCCGTCTACCCCATTCCAGTAATATTATCCAGTTAACCTAACCTTATCCACACTTGAGATGTTATCAAACCCAAATGCAGAATAAAAATAAGCAAACATATAAATATTTTATTGTGCCTTAGGTGAAATTTTACAGCTCAAGTTAGTTTCTCATACAAATATTTATACACACATTGTTATGTGACCCTAGTTTCAATCCCTATAATGTGACAGCACACTCCCCCTTTTCCACCCCGGATTTCCCGTGTCCATTCAACCAGCTCCTATCCCTTTCTGCCTTCCATTCAACCAGCTCCTATCCCTTTCTGCCTTCTCATCCCACCTCCGGACAGAAGCTGCCCATTTAGTCTCAAGTATCTACTTTAACTAAGAAGCACACTCTTCACGAGTATTATTTTAGCAAGCACATTTTTGAAGAGAGGAGTGGAGTTCTTTGAGAGGCATCAAGGAACAAAATCAAAACAGCAGCCATGAAAAATGGAATGACTCAGTCTGATCCTTGCATTGCATTAGCAGGAGAATGTGCCCAGGTTTGCTTCGTGTGGGCTGGCTCCCCGCTGAGAGTGACAAATGTAAACAAGCGCTCCCAAACGGATAGCCTCAGGCCTCTGGCACTTCCCTTTCCCCAGTCTAGACCGCTTTGAAATCCAAGCAGCTGGCAGCTGAGGGCCAGCCAGTGAGAACACAGGTGTGATGCACAGAAACCTCCCAGCTTCAGAGGCAGAGACACCGCGAGCAGCATCCTTTCTCTGCCTAACCTGCACAGGACGTTCTTGTCTTAGTCCGTTCTCGCTGTTGGGTTGTGAGCCAGCTAGGAACTCAGTGTCTGGGAAATATGGTCTAAGTATCACATATTCATATCCCAGGGTCCACCTGTTTCCCGGGTTTTGATAGTGAGCAGCTAAGTCAAAGCCAAGTGCCTACAGGGAGAACTAGAGAACGGATCTCCCTCTCTAGCTGGTAGCCCTGCAGTCAGCTAGGCCAAGCTTCAACCCCTAGTTCTGCCACTTTGATTATATGACGTGGGCCACCTTCTTAGGAGTCCCTGGGTGGCACAAATGGTTAAGTGCTTGACTGCTAGCTGAAAAGTTGGCAGATTCAACTCACCCAGAGGTGCCTCAGAAGAAAGTCCTGGTGCTCTGCTTTTGAAAGGTCACAGCCATTGAAAATCCTATGGAGCACAGTTCTACTCTGTACATATGGGGTCTCCATGAGTCAGAATCCACTCAATGGCAATTAGTTTGGTCTGGGACACTTTCTTACCCCATCAGAGTGTCAATTTTCTGCAGTCTGCAATGTGAACAGAACCCCCCTGCCTTGTTGGGTTGCTATGAGGGTTATATGAGAGATGGTACTTTCCAAGTACCAAACACAGAGGCCAGCCCCCAGAGGTGTTCATTCATAGACGCAGCTGTCAAATGAATGGTAGCTTTAACCCTTTCCTCACTCTGGTGGCTTCCAGGGGTTTGTCATTGACTTTGTCATTGACTCTCAGGAGGCAGGACGGAAGTGGAGCTCCCTATACCCATCTCTGGCATGAAAAACGGCACTTGCCTGGGGCCACTGAAGAATATTTTTGAGACCAAATTAGAATCTGCTCAAGTGACTAAGATAGGTGGAGCTAAGGGGAGGGAAGGTTTTGGAAACACAGTTCTGAGCACTGCTGCTTCTCTGCCTGGCTGTGGATCTCTGCTGGCTGTCACTGAAGCCCAAGCTGTACTTCTGGGTTGACTATGGCAAGGTGGTGAGGAGGATCCACTGTGCATGATGTTATCCAAGTAGTATGCAATTCCTGGAGACCAGTTCTTTCAGCAAATCACCAAGAGAAGAAATCCTCCTGGCATACATGAGTTGATTATTTCAGTCCTGGGACAGGTGAAGGGAGTAACCAGCATTTATTAGCACCTACTCTGACCAGGCAGCAAGCAGCGGTGGGTCAGTGGTAGAATTCTTGCCTTCCGTGGGGGAGATCCAGGTTCGATTCCCGGCCCATTCACCTCATGTGCAGTTATCACCCATCTGTAAGTGGAGGCTTGTGTGTTGCTGTAAAACTGAACAGATTTCAACAGAGCTTCCAGACTAAGACAGACTAAGAAGAAAGGCCTGGCAATCTACTTCCAAAGAACAGCCAAAAAAAGCTCTATGGATCACAATACTCTAGTCCCTTTGTGCATGGGTCGGCATGAGTTGGGGGCCAACTTGACGGCAGCTAACAACAACAGCAACATGTGCCGGGCACTTGACTGTCATTATTTCATTGAATCCTCCCAACGTGAGCTAAGGACTATTACCCTATTTTTATAGATGAAGAGATTGAGATTCAAAATGATTTGATAAGTTATATATAGCCAGGAATACAGAAACAGGCCAGGAATTTCAAACAGAGGGCATTTAATCAGGGAGATTTGTTACACATGAGTTGAAAGGCTAACGGAGCAAAAGGAGGGGGATGCTGAGGCTACGCAGAGATTGGTAAATGTGGGAAGTGTTACCATCCCTAGGGCGGGGAAGAGACGGTGTTACCAGAATCTAGTGTGGAGGTGAGGTTGGGCAGGTGCGAAAGAGGTGATAACGTGCAACCATGATGACATGGTGATCAGGCCACAGAAGGGGATGGCAGCTCGGCAGATGAGGTGCATGGTGTGGCTGGCGTGGCTGGCACTCCACTGTTGCTGGGAGTGACAAAAGAAGCTGGAGACTAGAGCTATAGATGTCCTCTGGTGCCAGACGGGTGCAGACCCAAGCTGGAAGCTGGTGGACAGTGCTTCTCCCATTCTCCTGCCTCCAGTCTCCTGTAAGGCCATCCAGACTGGCCAGTCTCCTGGCAGAAGCTAGGGGGGCCTAGGGATTGTCGTTTTCAGAGTCCTGGACCTAGTGTCAAAGAAGAAAATAGATGAGTAGGTTTGATAGCAAAAGACTATGTGTAAATAAACCAATTGCAGATGAGCCGACCCCAACTTATGGAGACACCATGTGTGTCAGAGTAGAACTGCACTCCACAGGGTTTTCAATGGCTCATCTTTCAGAAGTAGATTGCCAGGACTTTCTTCCAAGGTGCTTCTGAATGGACTTGAACCACCAACCTTACAGTTAGCAGCCAATCACGTTAACCATTTGTACCACCCAGGGACTCCACAACCCCATATATCAAGTAAGAGGAGGAGCTGGAACACAACCACAGTCTGCCTCCCAGAGGAGAACAAGAATTGACTTGACACCTGCTCTGCCAGGCCCTGTACTAGCCCTGGGAATGCAAAGCTGAACAAGATACAACTCTGGTCTTCAGAGAGCTTCCAGGCTTATGAAAATGAAGGGGAAATGCCTCAGACCAGATGCATCCTGTATTTGCCTGGCTCTTTCCTAGTATCTTCAGGAGGGTGAGTTTGCTGGGAGAAGAGGAGGCTGGGTACATGTCCTAAGGCAGCCACTTTATGTCCATGTTGGGGGTGGCCCAGCTCCCAGCTTTCATGAGCTCTGAGATCAGTGCACGGCTTCTCCTGTGATTATGTCTAGTTCCTGCTCCAGGCTTCTTGGCCGTCCAGATGTCTTCTACTTTGGAACTACACATTGCTCGCCTATGTAGTCCCACATTTTCATCCTAATAGCACTGATTATTAAACCCCTGCTGTTTAAATTAGGACTCTGTTGGTTAACATAACAGGAAGCCAGTTCTGACTGGCTTGGGCAAAGGGAAGAGTTTGTTGGAAGAATGCTAGGGTATTTCTCAGGGTTCAAGTGCAGCTGAGCTCTTGGAAGCGTCAAAGTCAGGATTTGGAGTGCTGTAGGGCCTGGAGACAGGCCTCCACTTTACTGCTCTCAAACCGTCTGCTTCACTCTCTTTCATGGTGGACCCCTCCTCTGCCCGTGGTACACAGAGGCAGAGCATAGTCACCAATATGCCTGATGATACATTGTTGTTGTTAGCTGCCATGGAGTTGGCCCCCAACTCATGGTGACCCTATGTACAAAGGAATGACCCACTGCCCAGTCCTGCACTATTTGCATAACAAATTGTGGATCAGACCATTGTGATCCGTAGGGTTTTCACTGGCTGATTTTTGAAAGTAGATCACCAGGCCTTTCTTCCTAGTCTGTTGTAGTCTGCAACCTCTGCTGAAACCTGTTCAGCGTCATAGCAACACACAAACCTCTACTGATAGACAAGCGGTGGCTGCCATGAGACACATTGGCCGGGAATCGAACCCAGGTCTCCCACATGGAAAGCAGAAATTCTACCACTGAACCACCATGCCCTTGATGTTACAGTACAGCCCCTGTTCCCAAAGAGGAACCAAGCTGTCTTCTACTCTGTTCTAAAAATTCCAGTGAAGGAACTGATTGGCCCAAGTTGGGCCAGGCACCCAACTGGGACCAATCACGAAGGCCAAGAGTATTGTTGTTAAGTGCTGTTGAGTCTATTTCGACTCATAGAAACCCTATGTGACAGAGTAGAACTGCCCCACAGAGTTTTCTAGGCTATACTCTTAATAGAAGCAGATCACAAAACCTTTCTTCTATGGCGCCAGTGGGTGGGTTCGAACTACCAACATTTCAATCAGCAGCTAAGCACTTAATCATTCGGTAGAGTCATATGAAATGACTGCCCCTCCCCTGCGGTGGTCAATTTCCAGAAAACAGGGGCAGTTCCTAGAAATATAGAGGAGTGGGGCATCCAGTGGGACCATATTGCAAGAGACCAGCTATTCCACACACTGAACAAGTGCACCACACTGCATTTAATCATTCCCTGATGTTGGCCATTTCTTGCTGCTACTTTTTAAAGATTCTAAATAATACTTCAATATATTTCTTTGTGCATAAAGCTTTTCTGTGGTTAGAATTATTTCCTTTAATATTTGTGCCCAGATGTGGAATAACTAGCTTAGAGTTTAAGCTTTTTTTTTTTTTTTAAAGAAATCAGATTATCCAAATACCAATACTGATTTTACTATTGTTGCTATGGAAACTATTTTTCTGTTGCTAGGCAATTGTAAGAAGATTAAGTAGTGTAGACTAGTAAAAAGACATAGACATTCTCTCTGTAGAGACCAACAACATGGAGTTAACTATTAACTGGCTCTGTGACCTTGGGCAGGTTGTTGGACCATTTTGACCATTCTCTGTTCTTCCAAAATGGGGATAATAAAAGTTTTCCTAAATGGGTTATTTGGAGGATTAGTGTTAATATATGAAAAGGAAAAGCAACCATCGCGAAGCCTTGCTCACAGTAGGTGTTCAATAAACTGTACTTTTTAAATTATATTTTAAAAGTTTTAAATGGTGTGATATATCACTTTTTATCATGAGATTACTACTATTCACAATGGGCCATTCATAGGCTCAAAGAGGGCAAGAGGCTTTAGCACACCTGTAGTCCAACCTGTAGCTATCACTAAATGTAGGCCACCTGAGATATCTACATTTAAAAGAAAAGCTTTACCTGATTAGCTAGCACACATGAACTAGGAAAGGCTCAGAGGTCTAAACAACCCATCTACACTGCTGGCTCAATTACTGACTGCCGTCAGGGAGCATGCTGGCAGGCTTCAGAGTCACGCAGAATAGGCAGAACTAATCACTTCCTCCTTTGGGTCCCACTGGACATCCTGCATTCTTCTCTCAGCCCACCGCCAGCCCCTTATTGAGCTCATTGGTTTACATGTGCAAGAGGAGGGGGAGACGCCCATGCTCAATGGTTCAGCAAGATAGGCTTCCTGACCTTCAGGACCATGGATAGTGGCATGTGCGCCAGGTGTGAGGGGAGCCTGGGACTTCAGCCACATCAGCAGCTCAAGGAGCTTGCCATCTACAGTCTACATGTACAGGATGGCCACCAAGTCTGAAAACTTTGGTGAAGATGTAATAAATGATTTATTTCTTACACATAAACATACATAATAAAATAATATATGCCCAGTCAGACCCAAAGGGGGAAATGGTCAGTTTTGCCTGAGAGGAGGGTGTGGCCATTGAACAAAGTCTTAGAAGATGGAGGACAAGTGGACTAGAAAGGGATTGGGCATTCAGAGCAAGAGAAGCAACACGTGCAAAGGCCTCAAGAGGACCCTGGGGCCCCACAATAGCCTCCCTGCTTTCTCTGTCTTAATCAGAGAGAAAGCCTGCTCAGCATCACTGAGAACACCAGGCTGGGCTTGAGTTGACCTGCCATGAGTCCAAATCCTTGGGGCAGCTATCCTTTGAAGACAGAGAATGGATTTATAAATGTTCAGAAGAAGCTGAGTGATATGAGTGGATTCATCTCAATATGCCAGCTCTTAGTTTTCTGTCTTTGTCTTTTTTATCACAGCCAAATCCTCTGAGTGTAAATTCCACCTCTAGATGCCATGTCAGGCCCAGTTAATGAGCTGGGCGTCCCAAACATCCAGACACGTTCTCTCAAAGCCTACTTTTTGTGTCCTTGCTTTATTTCATTACCCTCCCCATTCCCAAGAGAATACTTGCCATTCATTCATTCATTCATTTAATTAATATTTATTGAGCTCTCAGTATGTGCCAAACTCTGTGCAGAGGGTGGAGAGGAAAAGTGAGCAAATACATGGTCTCTGCCTTCATGGAATCTACAGCCCAATGGAAGAAACAGATAGTATTCAGATAATCTTATACACATAGAAGTATGCCAATAAAGTCTGGAAACACAGATACTGTTCTATCTTTTAACAAATTGAAGATGTCCTTGTTAACATTATGTATATTCTTTTATGTTCCCAGAACTTCATGGACACCCTGTATAATGACAAATTGTGTTAAGAAAAGGCACAGGAGACTATGAGGGTACTTAACAGAGAGATGTGATTCCGAATGAGGATTCTGGAATCTTAGGTCTACAAGGACTTCAAGGTCATTAAAGACTGTGGCTTAGCCAGGGTGAGAGACTTACTCCTGATAACATGGCTAGGTGCTAGCAGAGCCGGGAGAAACTCAGGTCACTTACCTCCTAGTCCAGCTTTTGCCCTGGAACTCAGAATATAAATTAGTGAACAAGAGTTGAAGCCAAAGTAATGGGAATTGTATCTGCTGGGAAGCTATCACCATCCCTCCAACACCCGCTTCCCTTCCCTCAGGGACCACACCTTCCACCTCCGTGTCTGTTTTCTGGGAAGCCTGACTTCAGTCCCAAAGTGTTTGGGTCAAATCTGCAGTCACAGCCCTAGCACTAACTCACCCCAGGAGCTTAGCTTAAATCACGGGTGTTTGCTCTGCGCTTGAAGGAATGGAGGCCGCTGAGTGGGACGTTTTATGCTCCTTTTCCTTGCCAGGAAAACCTACCCCTCCTTCTTCTCTCCACTTGTTCCCCTAAGCAGGATATAAATTATTTTAACTATCTTTACTTAAAAGCCAACAACCTGTAAAAGAAAGCTGGTTGCCTTCTGTTTTTTACTGCTTACAAAGCAAAGGGCAGAGCCCCAGGGCAACAGAAGCTCGGTGATGGTGAAAGGGGTGTCCTAGGCAGACTCTAGGACCAAGACCAGCAAGCAGCCTCCACTCCCCAGGAGGGGGGTCCTCGGTCTGTTGGTAGAGACATAGCCCTGCCCAGGAAACCTCCTAGTCTGATGGGGAAAGCTCAGGCCTGCCTAGGAGGAGACCTAGTCAGATGGGAGAGGCACAGTTCTGCCCTAGAGAGAGTCCCAGTCTTATGCCCTAAGGGGAGTGAGCCCCAGTCCTATGGAAGAGGTACAGCTCTGCCCTGGGAAAGAGAGAGATAGGTGAATATCTTTCTCTGCAGATGAAAAGGTGCACTGCTATTGCCAAGCTCACCACAGATATCTGTGATCTCAGAGCTCTGCGGGAGACCACTGTGCTGCCCTAGTCAAGCTTATAGCCCCCACCCAGGGCCAAGGCTGTCCCCACCCTATCACTGGGTCTCCTGGCTCTGCCTCCTAGACTGGCACGTGCCCCAGGGGAGCCCCGCTCAGTAGGGACGGCCCTAGCTGGGGTGACCAGCCAGGCCAGCGTGATTTTAATAATGCATGTCTCACAGAGAAGCTAATTAAACTTAATAGCCCTGCCCAGGGAGCAGTGAGTCTCACTCAGGACAGGGCTTGGGCTCCGGGAATTTCAACAAAAGTCTCCCAGCTGCTGCCAGGATCTCAATATCAGGTCTCAGCACACACACGCCTTGTGAAGTCACACCCACCTTAAACAAACCAAGGCAGATCTCTGGCCCCTTGAGCAAAGGGATTTAGCTTTTTGGGAGCCTGTACAATATGGAAGGAGCCCTGGTGACATAGTGATTAAGCGCTTGGCTGTTAACCAAAAGTCTGGTTGTTCAAACCCACCAGCTGCTCCACAGGAGAAAGACGGGGCAGTCAGCTTCTGTAAAGATTGCAGACTTGGAAACCCTATGGGGCAACTCTACTCTGTCACATGGAATTTCTGCAAGTCAGAATTGACTCGATGGCAATGTCTTTTTTTGGGGGGGGGGTACAATATGGCAGCTACTTTACATATATTAGCTTATTTCGTGTAATTCTAACAACACCCTGAAATTATTACCGTAATTCCCATTATAGAGAGGAGGATAATGAAGGTTCAGGGAGTTGGGTGATTTAAGCAAAGTCACAGATGTTCAGTAGCAAAGCTGGCATTCAAATGCAGATCTGATTCCAAAGCTCCTGCTTTTCCCACTACACCATGATTTTCTCTGACATATGAAAAAATACACTGGAGGTGGGGGAGGGGGGAAGCTGATCAAGCTCTAGGCACTCAGCAACACTTCAGAGCATGCTCAGTGGGCCCAAGTAGCTAAGGGGAGAGGTAAGTGTGCAAGCTGGGGATGCTAGATATAATAAAAATAACTGATTCTTAAACTTCAGGAGGCTTATTTAAAACCCAAGCCTTCATCAAGCTTTCCCACCAGAGATTCTGGTCTGGTAGCTCCGGGCCAGGGTCAGGAGCATGAATTTTATTATCCCCAGGGAGTTCTAGTCCAGCTGGCCTCCAGAAGACATTTGGAGAAACGCTCAAGTAACCCTTCCCCTGTGTACAGCACTTTATCCTTTCCAAGCACATGTACTTTCATTATCTCATATGATCCTCACTGCGACCCTGGCAGGTCAACAGGGCAAAGCTTATTATTAGTCCCATTTTACACATACGGAGAACTGAGTCTCCATGAAGTGAAGGGACCAGCATGAGAACACAATGAGTACTTGGCAAGGCCAGGGCTGATGCTTCTGTCTTCCTGCTTCCTAGCTGTACTCTTACTCCAGCATGTAATCTTGTCTCCATGGGAGAGAGGGGCGGGAAGCTGTATGAATGCTGCCCAAGTCATGGCTCTGAAGCCCATGGTGAGGGTGTTTGGGAGGGTCCTTGAGACCAGGGGCCATCTATGGGTTCTACAGGAGGGGTTGGGCTATAGCAGGGAATCAGAGAGACATTGGCAGCATCATTGACAAGTCAGAAGGAGCAAGGCTGGGGACCTCAGAGACTCCAATAGCCCAGGTGAGAGTCTCTGAAGTGATGGGAGGCAACATCAAGGACAGGCTGTGGGAGGCAGTGCCCAAATCAGTGTTGCATGCACAGTAGACACCCAGTCAGTAGTCACCAATTAACAACTGGGTGAGCAAAAGGAGGATTATATTTAGCAACACGTTAGCCATACAGGGACAAAAAAGACTCAAACGTTATCCCCAAGAAACCTTGCTTTGGGCATCAGAGAAAGGATGGATCTGGGGAAGGTGCTTAAAACAGCTCCATCCTTATCATGTTTAACTCTGGTGAGGGCAGGAGGACCTGGATGCAGGGCTGAGAAGTCTGTAAGGTTAGACTGAAGTAGCTAAAAAGTAGACAGGAAGAAGTGTCTGTCCCCAGCATATGGTTGTTTTTAGCTGCTGTCAAGTTGATTCTGACTCATGACAACTCCATGTGTGCAGAGTAGAACTTCTCCATAGGGGTTTTCAAGGCTGTGACCTTTCAGAAATAGATCTCCAGGCCTGTCTTCCAAGGCCCCTCTGGGTGGGTTTGAACTGCCAATCTTTTGCCTAGTAGTGGAGCGCTTAACTGTTTGCGCCATCCAGGGACTCCTATCACCAACATATAAACAGTCCCAAACTCAAGAGGGAGGTGACATTGCTGGCAATTGTGGTATCCAGGGCAAAGCTGATGGGAAGAAGGCAAGAGCTATGGGGTAACTCTGGAAGTCAGACGTCATGGGAGGTTAGATCTGGAAAGAGCCTTAGAGACTGTCAAGTCCTCCTCCCTCATTTGACAGATAAGGAAACTGAGGCCTAGACATAAGAAGTCACCTGCCCACGGTCACACACCTAGGGACTAGATCCCAGGAATTCTGACTCCCAGGCCAGGGTTCCTTCCAATCCAGCTGAGGGCATCTCTCCAACACCCTCCACCATCCCACTTACTAAATACTGTAAATACTGGACATGGAGGCAGAAGAGTTCACCAATTAAAGTGTGCAATGTTTAAAATGTCAGTTCAGAATAGTGTATTAACATAATCCCCAGATGGAGGCATTAGCATTCACGCTTCCTTAGAGAAAGGAATGCCTGGCAAAACTTGCTGACGTGTCTAAAATGGAAAATGTTATTACTACCTGCAGTGGCAGGGAGCCCTCCAAGAATACATGGCAGTAAGAGGAAAAGTGGCGTTGAAGAGCGAAAGCTCCAGTGTCACAGACTTGAGGTAGGGAGGATGGTGAGAAGGGGTTGAGCAAAGGGGAAAATGAGTGAGGTTTTTTTTCCTAATCAGGGAACCTTGGGCCATGGTAAAGTTCTTGGCCAGAAGGAAGTCTATCCGTTGAGGAATCCAAATAAAGTCTCAATAGCGTGCAAGAAGCGGGTGTTTTAATTGAAGCACTGCTCTTAAATTCCTGGGTGACATTGGGGAGGTCCCTCTACCTCTCTAGCCCTCAATTTTCTTTGTATTTAAAATAAGCGTCAGGGCTTAGGCCATCCCCAGTGTCTTCTGCCTCTAGCTTTGACATTCTCTTTGTGCAGCTGACCATGGCTCCCGTAAGACACCAAGGCAGCCCCAAAGGCAGCAGCTTATAAAAGGCACATTCCAGAAGATGCTGGCCCACTTTGACCGCTCTGTTTTTTATCACTGGCACTTTGTCCCTTAAGCTTAGCTCTGACTGACCAGCCTCAATCTTGGCTCCTCTCAATAAGAATTCCAGCTTTAATGGTGCCAGACACCTTGGATAACCACCTTCTGGGACCCTCCATCCCCAGAATGGCTCGTTACCTCTGCCTGTAGGGAGTCCCAGACCCTATTCTGCAAGGCATCTATCAAGTATATGTTTGTGCACAAGAGCCCTGAATGTCCCAGGAAAGACCAAGTTGGAAAAGATGTTTGTGTTCACTTAGCCCAACTCCCCTCCCACTGTAGTAATCCATCTAGCCTGTCTTTTAGGCTAAAAAGGAGTAGGAAAGGTTAAGATTAGAGAAATAGATTAGGGCCAATCCATGGAGGACTTGTGTACTTTGTTGTCAGCCAGCCTTTCCCAAAGAGAGGTCTATGGAGCATAATCCCACCTAACAGCCAGTGAAACATGGAGGATAGTCAAGCCAAGCAGGACTATCTCTTTCACCACTGGAATATCAGAGGCAAATACAATGTCTGGCACATAGTAGGTGCTCAATAAATATGTACGGAGTAAATGGATGAAACAATACACACATGTGCTAATTGCAGTTATATATGTAGCAAACAACTGTGCATACACACATAGATTCATATGCAAACACAATGCACATAGGTGGCGCACAGATCCATGCAGATCCCCAATGGCCATCCGGAGCCCCAAAGTCAGGATATGGACATCGCCCCCGCCAATGTGAGTCCCTTGGATGGGATCCAGAGAGCACCCAGCAACCGTCACTTTGCTCTCAGTCTAACTGCTACATTTATACTTGAAATAAAACGTGTCACGGATGCTTCACTGGAGACCAATGTAGACGTGGAGGTAAATGGAGAAATATTGGCCCAGCTTGCATTCCAACTCACTGGCTTGGGGATGCTTAAGGCATGAACTGAGTTTGGACTTAATTGACTTTTTTACTGGGCTTTAATTCACTGGTACTTTTCCAGAGACTGATTCCAACAGGCAGATGCAGGGTTGAGCAGTCTCTGGGGCTTCCAGCCCCGCCTTGGCCACTCTCTTCAAGCCCTGGGGCCTGTTCTAAACCACACACAGGACCACCCTTAGCCTCATGGTGACATGAAGCACCACTGGTGCTTCTCTTCTCTGGTGCAGCCTCCATCTTTTGCTCCTTCCCAGAAGACCTCTCTTGTCATAACTCCCTCCACCCCACCAAGGGCATTTCAATTCAGTGCAATTACATTGATGGTGAGCTTGCGCTATACCGGCCCCTGTGTGGGGTGCTGGAAGACAGAGATGAACAAGAGCAAATCTTTGCCCTCTGGGAGCCTGGGATCGAATGGAAAGACAGAGACATGGACTCATCAATTCCACCGCTTGAAAGATGCTAAAAATTAACTCAGAAGAAGGCTCAGTGGGGGCACAGAGAGGACAGTGATTCGAGAAAGGCTGCCTATAAGAGATGCTTCCACTGCCTCTGGAAGCAGAAGGTGGGATGGGGTAGGATAGCTTGCCAGGCAGGGTATTCCTGGAAAGGGTATTCCAGGAAGATGGAACAGCAGGTTCCAAAGGCAGGGAGGAATGAAAGAGTGTGGCATATTCCGGGAATTTGCCAGAGGTTCCATGTGACCCTGGAGCCCTGGTGGCACAGAGGTTAAGCGCTTGGCTGCTAACCAAAAGGTCGGCAGTTGGAACCCACCAGCCTCTCTGTGAGAGAAAGATATGGCAGTCTGCTTCTGTAAAGATTTACAACCTTGGGAACCCTATGGGGCAGTTCTACACTGTCCTATAGGGTCATTATGAGTCAGAATCGACTCCACCGCAACAGGTTTGGATTTGGTCTTTCCATGTGATCCAGCAGTGCCACGGAAGAAAGGCCTGGCAAGCTGCTTCCGTAAAGATTACAGCCAAGAAAACCCTATAGAGCTCAGTTCTATCCTGTAACACATGGGGTCGCCATGAGTCAGAATTGACTTAATGGCAATGGGTTTGGGTTTTTTGGTTCCCATGTTACTGGAGTGGAGCAGGGATGAGAAGCATGCTCATGAAAGCAGTGGTCGGGGAATACGGATTCCAGGGCTGTCTTTGCCACTAATCACCAGTGTGACTCTGGGCAAGTCCCTTTGCTTCTCTAACTCACAGTGTCTTCATCTGTATCACGGAAGAGTTTGAACTCATTGAGCGCAAAGATCTCTTCTCACCCCCATGGCCTTTTCATATATTCCTTCTGCTCGCCTTAGTCTCTGACTTTTAAGTTGATGCTGTTTGACTCTCTTTGAATGAAGCTGGGCACAGAAAGCCCAGTACAGAACCTAAGGGGTCCCAGAATCCTAGAATCTTATAGAGCCACTGCTGATCTCTGTCCTTGCATTGGGCTGAGGAATGCTCTGGAAGTGGCCCTTCTCAGCACTCTGCCTGAGACAGCGGGTTGCAGGAGTTCCCCCTAGCTGAGTGAGAGAGCTAGGCTAGCTCAGGGACAGCGTGGGACTGAGCTGTCTTGACTCAGACCAGAAGGTCTGTGCTGCATTTCAAAGCTGAAACGTTCAGATTCTGGAGACGTTAGTATTTAAAAGGACAAGCTTCAGTTACCACGGAAACGTTTCCATTTCACCATATGAGACATGGTTGAAAGTGGGAACATGCTTTGGAAAACTTTAACCCGTTAACCAATTGCTTTTGAGTCATTTCTGACTCTTGGCAGCCCCATGTGTGCCAGAGTAGAACTGTGCTCCATAGGGCTTTCAGGGGCTGATTTTTTGGAAGTAGATCGCCAGGCTTTTCTTCCAAGGTGCCTCTGGGTGGACTGGAACCTCCAATCTTTTGATCAATAGCTGAGCGTGTTAACCATCTGCATCACTCAGAGACCGCAGAAAACTTTAAAGCCTCATGCAGATATGAACTATTCATCTTTAGTATAGGATTGACACTGGCTGCAACAATGGGCTCAAGCGTAACGATTGTGAAGATGGCGCAGGACGGGGCCATATTTTGTTCTGTGGTACATAGGGTTGCTATGAGTTGGAACCAACTCCACAGCACCTAACAACAACAACGTACATTCCAGTTTGCCTGGGACAATGTCACGCTATGCCTGTTGTCCTGGCACAAGGACTGATGGTGCCACCGCCTTTCACACTCAGTGTCCTCCTTGATGCAATCAATTTGATGATTATCTTGGTTGTTGAGCTTTTCGGGGCAGGAATTATATACAGCAAGGAGGCAGCATGTGCTAGTGGGAAGAAATAGACTTTGGAACCGTACTGATCTGGGTGTGAATCCCAGCTCTGCTCTGGTAACTGACTTAACCTCTCTGAGCCCACATTTCTTGTATGTAAAATGGTGATCGTAAAACCTCCCACACTGAGTTGCTTGGAGAAATAAAAGAGACATTGTATGCAAATACCTAACAAATGATGTACTCGGTGTATATTCCCTCTGCTTCTATAACTTTACCCGTCGTCTAGCAACCCTATAGGACTCCATAGCGTTTCCTAGGCTGTAGCTCTTAACCGAAGCAGACTGCCACATCTTTCTCCCGTGGGGCGGCTGGTGGGTTTCAACCACCGACCTTTCACTTAGCAGCCAAGCTCTTAACCACCGCGCCACTAGGGCTCCTATGTCTTTGGCACCCTGTAATGCTCAGTGCTGGGCACAGAGTAGGAGACTGGATGTTGGATAAAGGATTGAATCAGTCCATTAGTCCCTCGAGCTCGGAAACAGAAGTTGCGGCTCCTCTCTCTGCACCCCAGCTCCCTCTTCTGTCAAATAAACTGAGACAGTCCGATAATTCTGAGACCCTTTTATCGTGGATGGAGGCTTCCCTTCTTTTTCCAGCCGCCCTCCATCCCACCCTGATGCTGACCACGCCTTCTTACAATCCCTGAGGTGATATTTCTCTGCTCTTCTGCTTTTGACTCTCATTCAGTTTCTTTTGTTCTTTGTTTTTCGTTTTTAGTGCTGCTGGTTGTTGGGGAGGCTCTTGGTCTCCATTCCAGTGCTGGAGCTGGGAGATCTGCGTAGACCTCAGCCTGCCTCTGTATTTCCTAAGCCCCTTGTGTGTTCCCTGAGCTGCCTCAAGGCAGCAGTGTCTGATACTTGGCAACCCATGGACTTAGGGTCCACCCAGATCTGAATTTGAATCCTATCCCCTTCTTATGTGCTTAAAGGGTTGGGTTTGAGATAACAATTTACTTATGGTGGAATGCCTTGTAACTGCTCAGAGTCTAAGTTTCCTATCTCTGAAACTGAAAACCATATCTGTTGCCCTCATGTCGATTCTGACTCACGGAGACCTAGGTTCCTGATGAGACCACTGTGAGGATTAAATATGTAACTATTTATACAACCCAGCATCAAGACCTTCACAATCTGGCCCTAACCCACCTTTCCCATCTCATCCTGTACTTCTTACCTCCTCACCCCACCCCCGCAATCCCACCTGCGTGCTCCCTACTCCTAGAGCACCCTACACACTCACTCACACCTCTGTGCCTTTGCTCGTGCTGTTCCCTCTGCTCTTTCCCATTTTTAGTGCCCAGAAACCCTCCCTTCCACCCAGCCACAGTGTAAATCCACCTCCTCCTCAAATCCTCTCTGACCTCCCATGCAAGCACTGGTCACTCAGCCTGCCTCTGGTTCTCCTCCTGTAGATTTGGCTGATCCCTCCATTTACCAAATAGTCCTTCAGTTACTGTTCATCGTACCTATTTGCTTACATACCCGTCTCCTAAAGAGATTACAGAGGCCTTCAGGGTGGGAACCCTATCTTGTTCATCTCTACATTATGAACTGAAGGAGCCCTGGTGGTGCAGTGGTTACACACCAGGCTGCTAACCAAAAGGTCAGCGGTTCAAACCCACCAGCCGCTCTGTGGGAGAAAGATGTGGCAGTCTGCTTCCGCAAAGATTACAGCCTTGGAAACCCTATGGGGCAGTTCTGCTCTGTCCTATAGAGTCACTGTGAGTCAGAATCGACTTAACAGCAATGGGTATATTATAAACTACTTTTAAAAACTCTGCAAAACAAGGTAGGTAATAAGCTAATATAAGTAAAATTCAGATCATGATTTTAGTTCCAGCCACATGATGGACTGAGCCAACACAAACCCATCCCCCACTACATGCATGTAGAAATGCAGGACAAAGCATAATTTAAACATTTTTAATGCAGAGCCAAGCTCTGAAGAAAGGGAAAGCTAGGTGCCAGAAATGAGAGGGGCCTGGAACTGAGATGCCTGCATAAAGCCAGGACTCAGGAACAGCTGCCTCTCCATGAAAGCCATCTAGAAAAACTCCACCTACCTATCAAGGAAATGTGTCTCTTCCAGAGGTTCTTGGTGACAAGCGTGGTGGATGTGTTTGTATGTGCTCAGTGCAGAGAAAATTCCCTGAGTGCCTGTTTTGTGCCTTCCCTAATCTGGACACGGGGGATCTCAAAACAACTGACGCGCACGGTCCCCTCCCTCCACTCCAGTGTTAGAACATATACTCTAGAAGGGCAGAGACCCTTTGGGACATGGTCACTGCTAATCTGATCACTTTATCCATATTATCTTGTTTAACTTCATGGTAAGGTGTAAAAAGAGTATTACAAGGAAATCCATTACCGAGAAAGCAATAATAGAGGGCCGAGCCTATGGCTGGAGAACCATCTGCTTCAGATTCGAGGGAACATAACCAACGACCCCAGGCCAGGGGCAGAACCAGCATTTGAACTCAGGCAATTTGACTCTGGACCTTCCAGTGTAGGTGCTTTGATGTATAACTCATGCCACCTAGTAGGTGTGCCATAATATTTGCTGAGTAAGTGGCTAGAGGAGCTCACAGAGCATTCCAGAACGCTGCAGTCAGGGTGGGTCGGGCAGGCCCAGTGCTGGACGCCAATGGCAAGGGCCCTGGCGTCTAGCTCAACTCTCAGTAAAGAGCTCTGATCCTAAGTAAAATGAACCCCCGGTCTGTGGGTGCTGTGGAAGTGGTTTTCTCCTGTCTCAGGATGATTGCATCTGGCCCCGTTCCCTCCGAGGCGCTTCTTCATTTTTTTTTTCCCTCCCTGCTGTGCATCTGCCTCTAATTCCCTTCCCCAGGTCCCATTTGGTGGTTACCACTTATGTTCTAAAACACGCCATTAGGCATCTGATATACGGCGTGTTCCGCCGAGCAGCGACGCCGATGCTCCATGCCCACTGTCTGGGAAACTAAGAGGCTGCTGCCGTCTGCCAGGAGAAACACCTGCCAATGTGCCTTCCAGTCGGGCCCTTGAGCCTCTGTGGGCCTGGCTAGGGGAGGGAGACATACCCTCACAGGACCCTCAAGGGCCTGAATCCTGGGGGGCAGGCCTGTTCCCACCCATAGCTCATGCATCTGTTGGTTAAGCAACACACACTGATTAGACACCTATTGTGTACCAGGAGGAGTCCCTGGGTGATTAAGCACTCAGCTACTAACCAGTCTACCCAGAGGTACCTCAGAAGAAAGGCCTGGTGACCTACCTCCAAAAAAATCAGGCATTGAAAATTCTGTGGAGCACAGTTCTACTCGGACACACATGGGATCAGCTTGAGTCAGAACTGACTCAACGGCAATTGGTTTTGTGTGTGTGTGTACCAGGAACTGGAGAGAGAGAAATGAAAAAATGCATTTCCTGCCTTTATGGGGTTTACTGTGTGTTACTCAGGGCCTGGTTAGGACTGGCTCAGGATCTGGTGTGAGATCACAAATCAGGGTCTTCAGGGGTGCAGCTGAGTGGGCCTGGGGGCCATCAGGACTGCCAAAGGGAGGCTGTGTCCTGGTGATGTGGGCAAACAGCTCTCCAGCACCACCACTTCAACGAAAGATGGAAATCATCCTGGGCGGGCAGAGTCCCAGAAGTTACCCCTGAAGATTGCTTGGAATCCCTCTGGAATCCTGAAATTTTGTCAGTGGAAGAGTCCTTGTAGAATTTTTTTTTCTCCTGCCTTTTAAGCCAGGCTGACCCATTCAGACGTCCATCCCTTAGCCATCCCAGAAATAGGAACTTCCACTGGCAGCTGATGTTTGAGACAGACCTTAGGGTCTCATCCCTTTCTCCCCACTGGATCTTGTTTTTATGTGGGTTCATCTTCCCCTTGTAAATAACAATAAGCATAATGAGCAGGGCTGGCTATACACTAAGCTCCCAAGTTCATTTAGTCTTCACAACAACCCTATGAGGTAGCTGCTCTCTTCCCATTTTGGCTCATAGAAGTTGAATGCCTTGCTCAGATTCACACGGCTAGTGAGCAGTGGTATATGGATCTGAAACCCTAAACTCACACGGTCACTTGCACCACCCTAGTGCACAGCTGAAGCTAAGGGGGTTTGAATGGAGGAAATTATCTGAAGGGACATTTTGGAGGTAGAACCAACACTTAAACCTGCAGAAAGCTGCTAACCAGCCCCCCACCCCCCAATTCTCTGGCTTTGGGGAACAGAGTGGTAGAACTGCACCTGAATATTTGGGATATAGACTCATTTTGTTAATCAGCGGCACCACTGGGCCACCTTGTAGAGCCTCAAGCTATCTCTCTGCCGTGCCTAGTAAGTAATTGGCACTCAAGAGGTTTCACACACTGGCTTGCAGTGAGTCCAATTTGTATGCAGGCTCATTGGAATGTGCCCAGGTGCAAATCCTGGGTTTTGTTCCATTGCTGAGCAATATTAGCGTGTGTTTTTTGTCACTGTTCCATAGAGTCTCCATTGTGGAATGCACAGAACCCCAGCTTCTTCATCAGATAGAAAGGGGCTGAGATCCTGGCTCTGCCCCTTACTTGCTGCATGACATTGGGCTAGTAGTTAGCCTCTGCTAGATTCCATTTCTCCTCCTCTGCAGTAAGAGTAACAGTAGAGTTGCTGGGAAATTTAAATGGGTTAATGTGCACAGAGCGCCTGGCCCAGCCCCTGACATGTAGCAAGCAGTCGGTCTCAATGAGCCCTCTAGAGAGGGTCTGCAGTAATTATCAGGAATCCCCCAAAGCACTCAGCAGTCAAATGTTTACCCCCACACTCCCCGAAAGAACAGACAGTCGACAGGGCTGCAGACACAGCAAAGCTTATTAAGGAACTGACATTTGATCCTCCAAACAGCTCTTCAGAGCTCATGGTGGGTTGGCACATCCAGCAATTCACTTGGTCCCCACGGCAACACGGAAAGGCAGGAGGGCTGGTCCCATTTGATAAATGAGAAAGCAGAGTCATAGAGCCAGGAGACAGAAGCACCTGGACTTCATGCCCACGTAACCCTGCGAGGTATTACTACTACCATTTGTCAGATGAGGAAACCTAAGGTCAAACCTAAGGTCATAAGTAACCAGCTCAAGGTCACATGGTGCGGGGCTGTTAGAACTGGGATTAACATTTGCATCTGTCCGAGGAAAAAAGCCTGTGACCTTTTCCCTCCTCCATGATGCCTTTGCAAGTAGCTCACCTTCGCTGAGCCTGTTTCCTCATCTGTAAGCGGGACAATAATGTCTATTTTGCAAGGTTGTAGTGAGAACTGTTGTCATGTTATTTTCTTCACATCCGTTTCTACTTCTGTCTTCATCTGACTTTGTCTGCAGCAGAGCCTGGACTGGGGTGAGTCAAGAGAGGTGCCTGGGGTGCAAACTTAAGGAGGCACTCTCTCTCAGGGTTAGTGCAAACGCAGCCCCTGAAAGTGAATGCCTCCTTCAGTTTTGCACGTTTGCCTCATCCCAGTCCGGACCCTGATCTGGAGGTGCGGAGACATGAGAGGGGTGGGGTGAGAGCACAGGAAAGGCAGGCTGCAGGGCATGCTGGTGTGAAAGCAGTCAGTAAAATCGACCCTGCTACGAACGTGCGCAGCTCAGTAGGAACTAGGGAACAAATACAACAAGGGTGGACCTTGCTTTATGGAATAGATTATTTTTGAAGCGTCGCATTCTGTAAATTGACATTCACGAATCAATGATGATGACCTTACAGCTGCCGCATTTTCTTAATGATCTTAAGCTGTTTTATCTCCATTTCTACCCCTAAGCTCCTGAACTACTTGAGGGCAGTGTCCACATCCTATTTATCTTTGTAGTCCCAGGACCGAGCATAGTATTTGCCATGTTGTATGTAGTTGCCTGTTTGATGGTGAATGTACAAAAAATAAAGTTTTGTCTTTTCATTTTAAAAGCCTCTCATCATCTTAAAAAAAAACCCTTTGCCATTGAGTCAATTCCGACTCATAGCCACCCTATAGAGCAGAGTAGAACTGCCCCATAGGGTTTCCAAGGAGTGGCTGGTGGATTCCAACTGCTGACCTTTTGGTTAGCAGCCAAGATCTTAAGCACTGCGCCACCAGGGCTCCTGCCTTTTGATAGTTAGATCGTAAGTCAAGGAACTGTGGTACAATGAAAACTACACAGGACTGGGAGCCGGGTCTGCCAAGACAAGGCAGTAAGGCACAGGGATGCTCAATAAATATTAGCCCGACTTACAAAGCTAGTCAATGGCAGAATTAGGATTTGATTCCAAAGCCTATACACTCTCCACTAGAGTGCAGGGGCCAGCTCTGAGCAATATCTTTGAAATATGCAAAGTTCTGCCTCTATCTTTGTCACCAGCTAGAGTCTCTTCTACCCAAACCTCTAAATTGTGTCCCTCATATTACCCTGTGGCACCTGCCCAAAACTTCTCCCACTTTCAAACATTGTCCCTTGTTACAGAAACACTGTCACCGCCAGCATAACTTACATTCCTCTGGCACAAGGATGGCAAACAGGATTCATCTCACTTGCCCGCTCCAATAGACTCATCGTTGTTGTAGTTAGGTGCAGTCCAGTTGGATCTGACTCACAGCGGCCCTGTGTACAACAGAACGAAACACTGCCTGGTCTTGTGCCATCCTCACAATCATTGTTATGCTTGAGCCCTTTGTTGCAGCCACTGTGTTAGACCATCTTGTTGAGGGTCTTCCTCTTTTTTGCTCGCCCTCTGCTTTACCAAGCATGATGTCCTTCTCCAGGGACTTGTCCCTCTTGATAACATGTCCAAAGTATGTGAGACAAAGTCTCTCCATCCTCACTTCTAAGGAGCATTCTGGCTGTACATCTGCCAAGACAGATTTGTTCGTTCTTTTGGCAGTCCATGGTATATTCAATACTCTTTGCCAACGCCATAGTTCAAAGGCGTCAATTCTTTTTTGGTCTCCTTTATTCACTGTCCAGCTTTCACATGCATATGATGTGGTTGAAAACACCGTAGCTTTACACTTGAAAGAGGTCTTTTGCAGCAGATTTGCCCAGTGCAATGTGTCTTTTGATTTCTTGACTGCTGCTTCCATGAGTGTTGATTGTGGATCCAAGTAAAATGAAATCCTTGACAACTTCAATCTTTTCTCTGTTTATCATGATGTTGCTTATTGGTCCAGTCGTGAGGATTTTTGTTTTCTTTATGTTGAGGTGCAATCCAGACTGAAGGCTGTAGTCTTTGATCTTTATCAGTAAGTGCTTCAAATCCTCTTCACTTTCAGCAAGCAAGGTTGTATCATCTGCATAACAGAGGTTGTTAATGAGTCTTCCTCCAGTCTTGAAGCCCCATTCTTCTTCATATAGTCCAGCTTCTTAGATTATTTGTTCAGCATACTGATTGAATAAGTATGGTAAAAGGGTACAACTCTGATGCACACCTTTCCTGACTTTAAACCATGCAGTATCCCATTGTTCTGTTCGAACGGCTGCCTCTTGATCTATGTACAGGTATCATTACTAACATCAGATGGATCCTGGTTGAAAGCAGAGAGTGCCAGAAAGATGTTTACCTGTGTTTTATTGACTGTGCAAAGGCATTGGACTGTGTGAATCAAAAGAAATTATGGGTAACATTGTGAAGAGTAGGAATTCCTGAACACTTAATTGTGCTCATAAGGAACCTGTACCTAGACTCATCATGGCAGCCAGGATTGTTGGGCTGGAAGACATTGTGAGACCCAGAGTGGGGAGACTGCTGTGATCAATCAGTGAAGTCCATTATGGACCTAAGAAAGGGGATGATATTGTGCCTGGCGTGTATCTGCCTACTGGTCCTAATTTCACATGTCAAGAAAGCAATCTGATTAAACCACAGAAAACCCTCTGCGTTTATGTGATGGTTTTAAACACTCATAATGCAAACTTTGCTACTAAACTCTCATTCTATTCAACCACCAAGACTAACCATGGGGAAGAGCCAAAAGACAGTATCCTTTGGTGAGTAGTGTCTGGGGTCTTAAAGGCTTGCGAGCAGCCATCTGAGATACAACTACTGGTCTCTTACCATCCAGAGCAAAGGAGAGTGAAGAGAACCAAAGACTCAAGGGAACAATTAGTCCACATGAGCCACAGCCTACACAACCCTGGGACCAGAAGAACTAGATGGTGCCTGGCTGCCACTACTGACCACTCTGACTGGGATCACAACAGAGGGTCCCGGACAGAGAGGGAGAAAAACTGCAGAACAAAGCACCAAATTCACAAAAAAGACCAGACTTACTGATCTGACAGAGACTGGAGAAACCGCTGAGAGTATGGCCCTAAGACACGGTTCTGAACTGGAACTGAAGCCATTCCTGGATACCACCTTTCCGCCAAACCGTAGACAGTCCCATAAAACAAACAATAACACCCGAGAGGAACATGCTTCTCAGAACAATCAATTATATGAGATCAAAAGGACAACATTTGCCCAAAAGCAAAGATGAGAAGGCAGGAAGAGGTAGAAAGTCAAGACAAAAGGAAATGGGGAACCTAGGACAGAAATGGGGTGAGTGCAGTCACATTGTGGGGAATGCAGCCAATATCATGGAATGCTTTCTGTACAAACTATTGAATGGGAAACTAATTTGGTCTGTAAACTTTCACCTAATGCACAATAAAAAAAAATTTAAAAATATCCTCTGAGCAGTTCCTGGAGAAAATAAAATATGTTTTAAATGAGAGGATATGAAAATGGTACAAATGTAGCATGAGAATTTCCATGTGAGTAGTTACCTGTCTGACCTTTTCTTGATCAGGTTTTAGAAGCTGCCTGCCTTGGCACTGTTTTGGGCCCTGGCGTTAATTGGAACATCTGCTTTTCCTCTGTAAACATCATAAACAATCATTTTGTTTTCACTGATGCATTGATTTCAGTGCAGCCCTGTAGAATAGTGCGAAATTAGTCAAGAATACACAGAACACACTTCTGATCCCCTCGTCCCCCTTCCCCATCCCACACCCACACAAAAGAAGGGAGATGCTCAGCAGGTGAGTAACGAGGCAGGTACAAGTGTGGACAGGTGTCTTATCTCTGGATTGCTCACCCAGGTATAAAGCAAACTCACTTGCGTTAAGCCAGCCCGAGCCCTTGGGATAGGTGCTGGGAAGACAGGGGAAAGGGAAAGTTCAGCTGAGCAGAAATGTCCAGCCAGGGTGATGCAAACTCCTCATACAAGGAGACCCAAAGAATGTTCCAGAAGACATCAGGAACTGCCACAGGAAGACTAGGCAGACAGCAGTTAGAAGTGGGAATACGGCTGTAGTCACAGGATTAGGCAAACACCTGTAAAAAAAGAAAAACTTGTAATGGGGACCATGAACCCAGAAACCACATCTTACAGGAGCTCAGATTTCAGAACTCAGGTGCAGAATCCTTAATAATAATAGTAAACAGTTGCTGTTAAGTCCATGGTGACCCCATGTGTATCAGTAGAACTGTGCTCATAGGGTTTTCAGTGACTGACTTTTTACAAGTAGATTGCCACACCTTTCTTCTAAGGCACTTCTGGGTGGACTCAAACCTCCAACCTTTCAGTTAGCAGCTGAGCGTGTTAACTGCACCACCCAGGGACTCCTATTAATAATAATAATATTAGCTAAAATTTATTAAATGCATACCCTGTGCCAGGCCCTCCACATCCGTTATCTCATGGGTAATGAGAATGTATGCTATGATGTGCCCCTCTGGGGCTCTGTACCCCAGGACAACCAAATGTGGTAGGATTCAGTGCCCCGTCCCTACATGTCTGGGCTGACCTTGAAAACTCCCTGCCTCCAGTCTGTTTGCCTGGTAATTGGATGAGGGCTGGGTCAGCAGCAATAATATCCGTAGGGTTGGGGTGGAAGGGGTGCAGCAGGAATAAGGAAATGGTAATGGGTCTGGGGACAGTTTGTGGCCATACTTCCTCCTTCACTTCTTGGGGGGCTTCTTCCTCATTGAAGGCAGGGAGCCCCTCTTGGGTCCTGCTCCCACTTCTGGCTACAGCTAAGAATTTGCTCTTCGCAGTCAACACTGGCCCACTAGACGTATGCTCTTTTTCAGTCGAGCTACTTGTCTTGGCCCTGTGTTCCTAGGTTTGGTCTGGTGACTTGCTGGCAGTGGGTAGGTCAGAAAGCCAGGCCCAGGGAAGCCTGAGATTGACACAAGTTTCCTTGGAGAGAACAGACGCCAACCCCTCTCAGTCATCACCTCTATATTAGTAATTGTCTAATATCTGATATCTAAGCTCCATTATTTAGGGAGGAAATGATGGTTCCGTGATAGAATTCTCACCTTCCATGTCAGAGACCCAGGTTTGATCGGCAGCCAATGTACTTTGAGCACAGCCACCACCGTCTGTCTGTGGAGGCTTGTGTGTTACTATGATGCTGAACAGGTTTACTAAGAGGAGCTGGGAAGAATGGCCTAGTGGTCTACTTCCAAAAACCAGCCAATGAAAACCCTATGGATCACGACAGCCCAAGTTGTGCATGGGGTTGCCAAGAGTCGGGGGCCGACTCAGCAGCAGCTAACAATAACAGCTCCATTATTTAGCAGACACAGTGCCTGGCACGTAGTAGGTGTTCAGTCAGGGTAATATGACTCCAAAGTCCGTGTTCTTCCACAAGCCCTACCTGCCTCTTAGTAGAGCCCGTGGTTGGCTCCAAGGATCTTGGGAGTATTAGGTTCCAGAAGTGGGAGAAAGCTGGAATCATGGGCAGAGAGACAGGCTCAGCAAGCATGCTGGCGTGGCCCTGCTAAGACCAGGAGCCAGTCTAGGGATCTGTCTCAACCCAGCAAACACCACCGGTATCACCACGACTGACACTAGAGGAAACTCCGCAACAGCCACCGCTACCCCCACCCCCACTGTCCGCTGCCCACCAGGCAGCTCCCACCTCTGCACTCCCACAGTGCCTAGGGCCACCCAGGAACAGTGTGCAGGGGCCGCCGTCCCCACTGATTGATTCCTCAAGGGCTGATTCATCTGTGTCTCCCCAGAACCTGGTGCGGAGCCTAATAGCAGAAGTGTTCTACAAACGTTCACGAAGCGAATGAATGAATGAGCCACAAACACCGTCCCAGATGGAACAAAATCTCAGATTCAATTTCCACAGCCAAACAACAACTCTTTCCCCCCCCCCCTGTTCCTGCAGAGCTTATGCATGATCCAAACCACAATCAGAAACGCTCCCTGCCTGGGCTGAGGGTATTTTTTGTCTACAAAGCACTTTCAGACCCGCTATAGCCTTTGTGATCTTTACAAAAACTCTTTTGGGAGGTACTGTTATCACCATTTCCAAACTGAGGGGGTCGAGGCCCGAAGGGATGAAATGACTTTCGTAAGTCACCGGTGGAGCCAGCACTGTAGGCCAGTTCTACCAGGTTCCCAATGTCATGCTTTATTTCTTTCTTTTACTCAAACACCTGCCATTAAGTGCCTACTATGTGCCAGGTAAAAAGGCCCCTGGGTGTCACTAATGGATTGAGCTCACCTACCAACCGAAAGGTTGGTGGTTCTACCCACCCAGAGGTGCCACAAAAGAAAGGTCTAGCTATCTGCTTCTTTAAAGATTACAGCCAAGAAAACCCTATGGAGCAGTTCTACTCTGTAACACAAGGGGTCACCATGAGTCAGAATCGACTCAATGGCAATGGATTACTAGGCCAGACACTGGGAATCCAGAAAAGAAAATGACACAGCCCCTGCTCCCTCCAAGAGACAGACAGTAGAGGACCTCAGAAGAAAGACGAACAACTCGTCATTGTGTTCCCTTCGAAGTTTCCATCAAAACCACACTCCCCTGCTGCCCCTCTCCCAACCAGCCAAGCTGCCATCAGATTTGAAAGCCTCTGGCTCCCTACCTCCCACTTTCTAATCTCAAGTCAGGCCCAATTTGGGGTGCTCGGATGAGCTGTTGAGGGGGGATTCTTCATCGGCAGAGGTCTGGCATTTCCAACGACTCTCCAGGTGAAGGAGAGCCTTCCAGTTGCCCTTCTGCCTCTCTGAGTTATCAAACACCAAGAGAGCATTTCCCCGCAAAATATTTGAATTGAAGAAGAAAACTCAGCATCACCCATAGCTCCCCTCCATGCTGTTTTCCCAACTGACAGGCAGATTTGCAGTCGCTCGATGCTCTTTTCTTCTCCATAGCGTAACGCGTCTCCCACTGCACGGTCTGAAGCTCGCTGGACAGTTGCCCAGCAGAAAAGGCCCAGACTGCGCTGCAGGCTTGGAGGAAGGAGACAAGAGGGACTCTGAATGAAGCCAACACAAGAAATGTCACATCCCAGCAGACGGGTGCAGGAGGCGGGGAGGGGAGGGTCACATTACCGTATCATACATCCAGATAACACTAAGCATTCTCCTAACAGCCCATATAAAGGAAAAAGTCGGGCAAACCACTCTCTAGCTGTGGGACCACCTTGGACAAGTTATTTGGCGGCCCAGAGCCTCTGTTTTCTCATCTGTAAACTGGGGAGAATGACAGCTATATGAAAAGGGTTTTTTTGTTTTGTTTTGTTTTGCTTTTATTGTGCATTCGGTGAAAGCTTACAGAGCAAATTAGATTTCCATTTGATAGTTTGCACATAAAGTGTTTCATGGCCTCAGTTTCATTATATCAAAAGGTTTCGTAAGGCGTAAATGATAGATGGTGTTTAAAGTAGTCAGCACAGTGGCCAACACATCTTAAATGTTCATTGATTGTTCATTCTCCTCTTTCCCTGAGAAAAGCACCCAGCCCTGGTGGCGCAGTGGTTAACAGCTCGGCTGCTAACCAAAAGGTCGGCAGTTCAGATCCACCAGCCACTCCTTGGAAATGCTATGAGGCAGTTCTACTCTGTCCTATAAGGTCTCTATGAGTTGGAATCGACTCAACGGCACTTAACAACAACAAGGAGAATGAGAGTAATAATGTCCTGGAAAAGACCGTGGCCTCCTGGTAGGGAAGGAAGGGCAGATGGATGTAGAGACTCCACAATCTCCTCGTCTCCTTCCTTCCCAGTGACTGTGCCTGCCACATGGAGGTGCTTTTGTGAATATTGCTGGAATAGCATTTTTCAATCTCATTTTTGGGGAAAAAAACAGTCATGCAGTAGAACTTGGAACATAGTCAAAACAAAAACAGTTGCTGTCAAGTTGATTCCAACTCATAGAGACCTCGTGTGTGTCAGAGTAGAACTGTGCTCCACAGTGTTTTCAAAGGCTGATTTTTCAGAAGTAGATCACCAGGCCTTTCTTCCGAGGCGCCTCTGGGTGGACTTGAACGTCCAACCTTTCAGTTAGCAGCCAAGCGCGTTGACTGTTTGCACCACCCAGGGACTCCTGGAACATAGTAGGTGGTCAGAAATTCCTGTTGCAGGAGGAAATGTATGAGAAAACAGATTTTTTTTTTTTAATGAGATACAGTCCTTACTTTCAAAGGACTAAGGCAGCCTCCGTGCACATAAATCCCTCAGGCTGTAGTAAATTTTCGGGTGCACTATTTGCAACATCAGAAAACCAACGGCAGCTTCATTTTGTTTACTGGGAGCCTGGTAACCCATTTGACAGATGTTCTCACTTTCCAATTGTGTGAGATGTGTTTAAGTAGTTTGAAAGAGAAAAACAAAACAAACAAAACTGAATGGTTGGCTTTAACATGCAGGTTATTTTCAAAACAGCCTAATGAGACATCTCAATACCTCATTGAGAGGAGAGCTGAATCAATTTAGGAGGAAAAAAAAAAAAAGGCTGTATTTTAGAGGCAGGGCAATTAAATTTCTTTCAAGTGTAATAAGCAAGAGGAGACAGGAAACCAGCTGCCTCTGAGAAGCCCTGAAGGTCAGGATTAATAAATGGATTAGAAGGTTTGAAGCTTGCAGGCCCAGTTGTGTGCTGGTAAGTGGATGTTTCGACAATCCTTAAGGGGCCTTATAGATAATTTATTTTCTTAAATAGGTACATGGTATAGAAATGTTGTTTGCACTATTAATTGGATCAGAAAACCGTGTCTTTATGGATACCAGCCATTTTTAACCTTTCTCAGCAAGGACTTCACTTTGCATTTCCCAGACTCTAAAATGCAGGGTGCCCCAACAGGTCATGCTGATCCTGGATGCTGGCACCCGGGCAGGCAGCAGTTGCTAATTTTACTCTTATTCCTAGTTTTACCTCTATAAAGGCATCCTATCCATTATCTTCAGGCTCTGGCACACGCAAAGAAGAGCTCAGGCTCAAGCCTCCAAGCCCGGGTCAGATCCCAACTCTGCACCAAACTAGCTGTGTGACCTGGAGCAAGTTACTGCACCTCTCTGGGCCTCAGACGCCCAATGTGCAAAATGGGAAGTTTGAAGGCAAAAACGTTTGGCGTCAGGCCCTTTCTGGGATTTCTCTGACTCTGAGTTGCGCCATCCCCTGTCCCCACTACCAGGATGGAGCTCCCTCATGTCAGTGAAGCACCAGTCTCACCAATCTGGTGGGAACAGAATAGGTTGGAAGAGGGGGGGTGAGTGTGAACCGCAATTATGAAGGGCAAGGGGAAAAATCCCAGGCTTTGGAATTAGGCAAAGATGGATTGTCATCCTGGCTTCACTTACCAGCTCTGTGACCTGGCTCAACCTCTCTGGGCCTCAGCTTCCTTATCTGTAAAGTAGGGATGATAATACCAACCTCATAGGGCTTGTTGCAAAAATTAATGAGGGCAGATATAAAGCGATCGGCATTGGAAGGCCCGCCGGGTCAGCCAACAAAGCCGGGTCTGTGACTTCAGAATAAGAGCTACTAAAAGGTCAAGGAGACCCCCTCCTCGTGCCCCTGTCCACGTTCCTGTACTTTAGAAATGTGCCACCTTCAGATTGCTGGTTGGTGTCCACTATGCCTAATAACTGGTTAGAATTCAGTTGTTGGAATTCAAATGCAGATTTCCCCGTTGGATTGTATGCTACGAAGGGGACTTTCTCCCTCTTCTACAGATCTCCATTGTTGTTGTTAGTAGCCCTTTAGATGACTCTGACTCATGATGACCCTATGTGTGCAGAATAAAACTGCTCTATAGGATTTTCAAGGCTTTGAACTTTCAGAAGCAGATCACCAGGCCTGTCTTCCAAGGTGCCTTTGGGTGGGTTCGAACCACCAACCTTTTGGCTAGTAGTAGAGTGCTTAACCTTTTGAGCCACCCAGGGACTATTATGGCCCCCAGACCTCCATGGCCCCCAGTAATCTCACTGGTTAGCAGCCTTAACTTTATTAGGAAATAATCAGTCAGTGACACATGGCTGTTTTCTTCCCCTTGAACTGCTTTAATTTGAGCTTGGTATTATGTGAGCATAAGCAGAGAGGACCCCACGCAGCTGTCAGTTTGTTGTACTGTGGGGGCTTGCATGTTGCTGTGATACTGGAAGCTATACCACCAGTATTTTAAATGCCAGCAAGGTCACGTTTGGTGGACAGGTTTCAGCTGAACTTCCAGACTAAGACAGACTAGGAAGAAGGACCTGGTGGTCTACTTCTGAAAAAATTAGCCAGTGAAAACCTTATGAATAACTGCAGAACATTATCTGATATAGTGCCAGAAGATGAGCCCCTCAGGTTGGAAGGCACTCAAAATACCACTGGGGAACAGCTGCCTCCTCAAAGTAAAGTCGACCTTAATGACGTGGATGGAGTCAAGCTTTTGAGACCTTCATCTGCTGACGTGACTCGACTCAAAATAAGAAACAGCTACAAACATCCATTAATAATAGGAATGTGGAATTTACAAAGTATGAATCTAAGAAAACTGGAAATCATCAAAAATGAAAAGGAACGCATAAACATCAGTGTCCTAGGCCTTAGTGAGCTAAAATGGACTGGTATTGGCCATTTTGAATTGGACAATCGTATGGTCTACTATGCCCAGAATAACAAATTAAAGAGGAATGGCTTTGCATTCCTCATCAAAAAGAACATTTCAAGATCTATCCTGAAGTACAGCACCGTCAGTGATAGGATAATATCCATACGCCTACAAGGAAGACTAGTTAATGCGACTATTATTCAAATTTACACACGAACAACTAGGGCCAAAGATGAAGAAATTGAAGATTTTTACCAACTTCTGCAGACTAAAATTGATCAAACATGCAATCAAGATGCATTGATAATTACTGGTGATTGGAATGCAAAAGCTGGAAACAAAGAGGGATTGGTAGTTGGAAAATATGGTCTTGGTGATAGAAATGATGCTGGAGATCACATGACAGAATTTTGCAAGACCAACAACTTCTTCATTGAAAATACTTTTTTTCAGCATCAACAGTGACCATACATGTGGACCTCACCCGAAAGAATACACAGGAATCAAATCAACTACGTCTGTGGAAAGAGATGATGGAAAAGCTCACTATCATCAGTCAGAACAAGGCCAGGGGCTGACTGTGGAACAGACCATGAGTTAGTCATCTGCAAGTTCAAGCTGAAAATTAGAACAAATCCACAAGAGCCAAAGTACAACCTTGATTATATCCTACCTGAATTTAGAGACCATCTCAAGAATAGATTTGACGCCTTGAACACTAATGACCAAAGACCAGGCGAGTTGTGGAATGACATCAAGGACATCATACATGAAAAAAGCAAGAGGTCATTAAAAAGAAGGAAAGAAAGAAAAGACCAAAATAGATGTCAAAAGAAACTCTGAAACTTGCTCTTGAACGTAGAGTAGCTAAAGTGAAAGGAAGAAATGACCAAGTATAAGAGCTGAACAGAAGATTTCAAAGGGCGACTGGAGAAGACACAGTAAAGTATTATAATGAAATGTGCAAAAACCTGGAGATCGAAAACCAAAAAGGAAGAGCATACTCGGCATTTCTCAAGCTGAAAGAACTGAAAAAAATTTTCGAAAGAAGGTGGAAGGAATACACAGAGTCACTACCAAAGAGAATTGGTTGACGTTCAACCATTTCAGGAGGTAGCATATGATCAAGAACCGATGGCACTGAAGGAATAAATCCAAGCTGCCCTGAAGGCATTGGTGAAAAACAAGTCCCCAGGAATTGACAGAATACCAGCTGAGATGTTTCAACAAACGGATGCAACACTGGAGGTGCTCACTCATACATGCCAAGAAATTTGGAAGACAGCTACCTGGCCAACCGACTGGAAGAGAACTATATTTGTGCCCATTCCAAAGAAAGGTGATCCAACAGACTGTGGAAATTATCAAACAATATCATTCATATCACACATAAGTCAAATTTTGCTGAAGATCATTCAGAAACAGTTGCAGCAGTACATCAGCAGAGAACTGCCAGATAGTCAAGCCGGATTCAGAAGAGGACGTGGAACAAGGGATATCATTGCTGATGTCACATGGATCTTGGCAGAAAGCAGAGACTACCAGAAGGATGTTTACCTGTGTTTTATTGACTATGCAAAGGCATTCAATTATGTGGATCATAACCAATTATGGATAACATTGCGAAGAATGGGAATTCCAGAAAGCTTAATTGTGCTCATGAGGAACCTGTACATAGACCAAGGGGCAGCAGTTCAAACAGAACAAGGGAATACTGCATGGTTTAAAGTCATACTTTGGAGATGTTATCAGGAGGGACCAGTCCCTGGAGAAGGGCATCATGCTTGGTAAATTAGATGGTCAGTGAAAAAGAGGAAGACCCTCAGTGAGATGGACTGACACTGGCTGCAACAGTGGACTCAAGCATAACAACAAGTGTGACATTGGCACAGGACCGGGCAGTGTTTCATTCTGTTGTACATAGGGTTGCTATGATCAGAACTGACTTGACAGAACCTGACAACAACAAGCAGGGAAGACAGGAACCACCAAGCCCACCACCCTTCAATTCATCTCTTCCCCTTCCGTAACCCAAATGATTTAGCATTCTTCTACTGAAAAAGAGGAATATAGTAACTCCCCTCTTAGTATGAATACATAACTAGTAATAAAGATGTCTCTTACGTAATCTTCCCAACAAATCAGTCCATACAACCACATGTCAAGATTACCTTGTCCAATTTGCGGATGAGTAAACTGTCATTCGGAAGGATATACGACTTGTTCAGGACCACAGATCTGATAAGTTGTAAGCTACAGGGATCCCACCCTGTCTGACTCAAATTCCATTGTTCCCTCCTTTTAACTTCCCTGACGCTAAGATCTCACCTCCTAGCTCTGTGATCTTCAGCAGCTTCAGTCTCCTAAACTGTAAAATAGGGATATCATAATAAGACGCCTGCCCATCAAGATGATTGGCACCAGACCAGCCACTGAGTTGATTGTGACTCATGATGACCCCATGTGTGTCAGAGGAGAACGGTGCTCCATAGGGTTCTCAATGGCTGATTTTTTGGAAGTAGATCGCCAGGATTTCTTCCAAGGCACCTCTGGTTGAATTTGAACCGCCAACCTTTCAGTTAGCAGCCAAACGCTTTCACCGTTTGCACCAGTCAGGGATTCCATTTGTACCATGGTGTTGTTAGCTGCTATCAAGTCAGCTCCCAACTCATGGCAGTTCCGTGTGTTGCAGAGTAGAACTGCTCCATAGGGGTTTTTTGGCTGTCATCTTTACGGAAGCAGATCACTGGCCTTTCCTCCATAGAGTTATGGGGTAGGTTGGAACCTCCAACATTTAAGTTAGCAGCTGACCCCAAACAGTAGCCAGCATGGAGTAAGGGCTCAGGAATTGTTAGTTCCCTTCCCTCCAACTTCATAGGGTCATTGAGATAGTTGAAGTTGAATGAATCACAGTCTCTAAGCATAATGGCACAGTTCGAGGACTAGCAACAAAGATGATGGTCATGTTGTTGTTGGGTGCCGTCAAGTCGATTCTGACTCATAGCAATTTCATGGGACAGAGTAGAACTGCCCCATAGGGTTTTCTTGGCTGTCATCTTTACAGAAGCAGATCGCCAGGTCTTTCTCCTGCAGAGCCGCTGGGTAGGTTCAAACCACCAGCCTGTCAGTTAGCAGATGAGTGCTTAACCATTGTACCACCAGGGATCCTTACATGATCATCAGTCCCATTTTTATCTCGGGTTCATCCCTTACTCCTGGAGATCCGGTTTGAAATGTGCCCCTTTAATTCCTATGAGCCAACCCAACTCAGTAAAATTCTAGATTGTTAGCAGCCCCGCAAATCCAGCCATCCCATCCACAGCGGGGCTGTCAGCACTTACCAGGAAAGCAGGGAAATGCCTAAGAGAATGGCAGGTCTGAAGAAGCAGCGAGCTCTGCCTGACAGTCTGGACTTAAATTGTATTTTCTGGCTAGGGGCCATAAGGCGTAAATTTGAAGCATGTGTTACACGTCATTATGCCCTGAAACGGGAAGCGGAGTTTCGTCTTGTCCCAAGTTTGTAGCAAAATCGCGAGTGTGTAAATAGCTCTCAGGCCTTTGATGCTAGCAGAAGAGGACAGTAATCCTCTCAGAAAAACCAGGCGGGAATAGAGGGCGCAGCCGCCCAGGCAGGGAGGCCGGCACAGCTGTGGAGCCTGCGTGCGCTTCTCTTTCTCTGAGCCCCTTCTCCTGCCCCTGCAAAGGAAAACCGTCCCCCAGTCCTGTGAGTTCCTAAAAGGATTATTTCCTTTAGTGCCGTCCTGGAGAATCCAGCAAGAATGCTTAGATACAATTAAGTGGGAAGCTGAGAAGGCCATGGCAGCGAAGGGAAGGAAAGGGAGCTGGACGAGATGTCAAGGAAGCTCCAGCCAGAACCAGGCAAGGCCTGCCAGAACCAGGCAAAGCTGGCCAGAACCAGGCAAGGCTGGCCAGCACCAGGCAAGGCCCACCAGAACCAGGCAAAGCTGGCCAGCACCAGGCAAAGCTGGCCAGCATGCCCTATAGGTAGGGCTTAGAAACTGCAGGGTCACCTCCCAGAGATGAACACAAGGACGTGAAGCCAACAGAACCTGGTGCCCATTCATTCAACAAAACACAGTCCCTACCCTCACAAAGCTTGCATTCTAGTGGAGGATGCGTCCAACAAATAATCACGTAAATAACTATATATAGTTACACACTTACAGATATATACTCTAAAGGGAAAATAATAGGGCTGTGAGGTTGTAAAACAAGGAGATGCAGGGTGGGGATGGGCACCAGGGAAGTCTTCTCTGAGGAAGTGGCATTTAAGCTGAGGCCTGAAGAATGTCCAGAAATAGCTCAAGGGTGAGAATGTGCTAAGCAGAGGAAATGGCACATGGAAAGGCCCTGCAGGGGTAAAGAGCTTGTTGTACATCCAGGAACTGAGGAGGCCAGTATGTCTGAAACACTTGAGTGGGGAGAGAGAGGGAGACAGGGGACAAGCCATGGAGGTCCTCCCTGAGGATTTGAGACTTGGTCCTAAATCCAGCAGGAAGCCATGGAAGGGTATTAGGGCTCCTCTTGGTGAGCCGGACTTGATTAAGAATTTGGCCGTCCCCAATTGTCACTGGGCTGTCTTTCAGACATGGCTGCCATCACCCTCCAGTTCCCCACCCCTGCCAGGCTGGTATCCACCACACCTGACCTAGCTCTGACCTAGTCAACTCACACCTGGCAAGTTTGTGGACTTGCCCCATCAGCCTGCCCGAAAGAGGAGGGGCAGGAAAGAGCAGGCTGACACCTCGAGTGCCAGCAGGAGCCACCACCTGGCCTCCTAGGATGAGTACTAGGCCTGGTGTATTAGAGTTCTCCAGAGAAACAGAGCCAACAGGAGATATATGTATATATGTATATATATACAGATACATGTGTGTGTGAATGTATATATAATACATACACAAACATTAATGTATATAATACACATATACACACACATAAATATAAATATATATAAGATTTATTTTAAGGAATTGGCTCACATGATTCTGTGGGCTGGTAAGTCCAAAATCCAAAGGGTAACCAGCAGACTAGAAATTTAAGCAGGAGTTGGTGCTGCAGTCTTGAGACAGGATTTCTTCTTTAGGAAACCTGTTTTTTGTTAAGGCCTTCAACTGATTGGATAAGGCCCACCCACATTATTGAGGGTAATCTCCTTTAGCTAAAGTCAACTGATTGTAAATGTTAGCCAAATCTACAAAATACCTTTGTAGCAACACCTCGATTAGTGCTTGATTAAATAACTGGGTACGATAGGGTTGCTATGAATCAGAATGGACTTGGCAGCAATGGGTTTAGTTTGGGGTTTTTTTTTAATAGTCCAGCTAGGGAGACCTGGTGGTACAGTGGTTAAGCTCTTGGCTGCTAACCAAAAGGTCGGCGGTTCAAACCCACCAGCTGCTCCACGGGAGAAAGATGTGGCAGTTTGCTTTTGTGAAGATTACAGCCTTGAAACCCTATGGGGCAGTTCTACTCTGTCTTATAGGGCTGCTAGGAGTCAGAATCAACTTGATAGCAATGGGTCTGGTTCGGTTTGGTATAGCCTAGCCAACGTACCTCAAACACAGCAACCACTCATCTGTCATTGGAGGCTTGCGTGTTGCTACGGTGCTGAATAGGTTTCAGTGGAACGTCCAGATCAAGACAGACGAGGAAGGAAGGTCCGACAATCTACTTCTGAAATTCAGCCAATGAAAACTCCTATGGATCACAATAGTCTGATCCCATTGTACGTGAGGATGGCCTAGTACTGGGCAGCGTTTTGTTCTGTTGTGCATGAGGTCACCATGAGTCAGGGACCAACTCAACAGCAGTGAATGACAGCCACCTAGCCAAGATGACACATAAAATTAATGATCACAGCCTGGCAAAGGAGCAGTCAAGGACAGGGAATGAGTCTACCTACTCCCACTGTGAGGATCTGTCCCACAGGGGCTGGTGAACCCAAGATCGCCAGGTCGGAAATCAGGCCTCTTGCTTACAGGCTGTGAAGACTGACAAATCCCAAGATTGGCAGGCAAGACCACAAGGCTTCTCCTGATTCACGTAGCTGCAGGGGCTGGTGAACCAAGATCAGCAGGTCAGAGAGCAGGGCTCCGCTTACAGGCTGTGAAGATCAAGGAATCCCAAGATCAGCAGATAAGCTGATAGTTCAAGTCCCAAGAACTGGAGGTCAGACGAACAGGAGGCAGCCACAGGATCCAGAGTGAGCAAAAAGCCAGAATGCCTGCTTATATATGGAGGCAGGCCACACCCCCAAGGAAACGCCTTTCAACTGATTGGCTACTCACAGCAGATTCCATCATGGGAGTAATCACATGTAAACGCTGAAAATTATGGCCCAGCCAAGCTGACACACAATCTTAACCATCACAATAAGCAAATTAACATTATAAACAATTTGGGAGAGGATATTTAGAGTGTCTACAAGGAGTCCCTCTTTGGCACAAACAATTAAGCATTTGATCACTAGCGAAAAGGCACCTGGTGATCTGCTTCTGAAAGGTCACAGCCTTGAAAACCCTATGGAACAATTCTACTCTACACACATAGGGTCACTGTGATTGGGAATCAACGTGACGGCAACTCACAACAACGCGGTGCACGGCAGCACTCACCCTTGATGTGTTCAACCCCTTACAATAGATGTGCTAACTATAAGATGGTGTTATCTGTTCATTGCAGTGGGCCTGAAAGCATCTCTCCAGGGGCCAAGTTTGTAAGCCAAGTTCAGTTGCTGCATGCAATAGTGATGATAAAACTCAGTTCTTCGAAAAATCACATTTGCTTTCAGCTTTGCATTGGTTCCAGCTGTTCTCCCCTACTGTGAAGCTGAGTGAACGAGGCTTTACCCTGTTGCTATTGAGTCGACTTCAACTCACAGCAACCCTATAGGACAGAATAGAACTGCCCCCCAGGGTTTCCAAGGCCCTAATCTTTATGGAAGCAAACTGCCACATCTTTCTCCCACGGAGCGGCTGGCGAGTTCAAACCACCACCTTTCAGTTAGCAGCTGAGCGCTTAACCACTGCACTACCGGGGCCCCTGGTACTAGCTATATGACTTTAGGCAAGTCACTTCACCTCTCTAGGCCTTGGTGTCCTCATCTGAAGAATGGGAGCAGCAATACCCACAACCACATTTGTGAGTGTTAAATGAGATTCCTTGGTTAAGCACCCAGAGCATTGCCTGGCACCTCTCCCTTTCTTCTACTTAGCTGTCTAGATCTGCACTAGAAAGGCAGCCATTCGTGCTATTTCCCTGCCCCCACACTGAAGGGAAGTAGCCCTGGTGGCGCAGTGGTTAAATCGATCGACTGCTAACCGAAAGGTCAGTGTTTCAAATCCACCAGCCGCTCCGTGGGAGAAAGATGTGGCAGTCTGCTTCTGTAGAGATTTACAGCCTTGAAAACCCTATGGGGGTCACTATGAGTCAGAATCAACTCAGTGGTAGTGGGTTTGGTTTGAATTTTTGCACTGAAGGGTGGGAAGCCAAAGCGCCTTTGTGTGGCCTCTGTGCTGCAGAATGGGACAGCGAAGTAGAGCACAGTCGGGGGGTGTGGGGGGACAGGCCCCAAAGACTCAGTGGCTGCAGGAATCCAGCACAGTTGGCCTTGCTCTCTTCCACCCAATTTACCAGATGTAATTTGGCTTCAGCTCAGGGTTCCAAAGTAGTTATGTAATAATCATAACCCACAGCATTCATATAAAGCTTTTATAGTTCTCAAAGCACTTTTTCATGCATTACCCCATTTGATCCTCTCAATAACCTTGAGAGATAGCTAGAACAAGGACTAGAACCCCCATCTTACAGCCGGAGAAATTGAGGCTTGGAGGGTTTATTTGGTTCACCCAAAGCCACACGACTAGTAAATGGCAACACCAAAACTTAGACAAAGATCTCTGCATTCCTTGCCCACAGCATCACACTGCATCTTTGTATTCGTGCTTTGATCCAGCAAAAGTGTATGGAGCCCCTACTGTGTGCCAGACAATGTACTAAGTGCTGGGATTTAGAAATGAAAGGCAGAGTCAAGTTCTGGAGGGACGCAGAACCAACCATTCAGTGCCATGTGATATGTACTATAGTGAAGAGCAAAGGGCTCGGAGGGGATGATAGTAATGCACCTTGGTCTAGGGGCTCAGGAAGGCTTCCTGGAGGAGGAGATGCATCAACCCAGCCTTGGAGAACAGCTTGAGGTTGTCCAGGCAGAAAGAGTAATGAGTGGAGTTATAGGCAGCAGAAGCAGCAAGTAGAACTCCACAAGCGAGTGAACCAGCAGGGCACATCTGGGTGCTGCAAGTTGCTGTGTCTGGCTCCACTCACTGACTCATTCATTCATTTAATGAGTATTTCCAGAGCACCCCATTGTGCCTGGCCCTGTGCTAGCTACTAGGTTAGATACCTCAGTGAACAAGCAGACATGGTACTTGAACCCACATGCTTACCTTCTAGTGGATTTCTGTGGACTCGGGTAGGAAGCAGTAGGAGAGAAAGCAGGAGGAGCTGGCAGAGGGCGTCACAGAAGGCCGCATATGGAAGGTTTGAATTTTAGCCTAAAGGGGATGGGAGCCCTGATGGGTTTTAAGCACAGGATTGACATGCTAATGTTTGCATTTCAGAAAGAGTGAGATGCAGTTAGCTTTAGAGAATGGGCTGGAGAAGTTTGCCTGGAATCAGGAAGTCTAGTTAGGAAACTTCAGCAACCCAGGCAAGAAATGACAGGGTCTTAAATTATGACAGTGTAGTAAAGGCCAACTTCAAGACAGGGGCAGAGATGTTATTGACAGGCCTTGCTGGTGAAATGATAAGAGTCCATAGCACCTCTAAGGGCTCTGGCTTGAGCACCTTGGAGGTGGCAATGCTGTTTCCCAAGACAGAAGTGCAGGAGAATGGTCAGATGGGGCAGAGAAGATAAGGAAGTTTATTTGTTCCCTTTGGGACATGGTGAATGTCAGGGGGCTGGGGGACACCTTGAGGGTACTCTTATGAGGCAGTAGGATAATGGGTCTACAGCCCAGGAGAGAGCTCAGCTAGAGGTGCAGGTCGGAGGGTCAGAGTTTACAGCTGATATTTAACATTTGGCAGTGGACAGGACCATTCAGGGGAGTGTACAGAGAAAAGACCAGATCCCATTTCTTCCAACCCCAAAGGGTGTCCATATTTTTTCTTTGATGCCAGAATCCCACTTGGCAATAGTTGGGTGATCAGCCAGAGCAAGGATTCATCAGTCCCCAAGAGGGGTTGAATGTGACGTGTTGTGAGGACTCACCAATCTCTGGAGCCCAGTCTGAAGTCACCCATGTGCTTCTCTCTCTCTCTTTTCTCCTTCAGGTGTTTACAAAATATGGGAAGTGTTACATGTTTAACTCAGGCGAGGATGGCAAACCTCTGCTTACCACGGTCAAGGGGGGGACAGGCAACGGGCTGGAGATCATGCTGGACATTCAGCAAGATGAGTACCTGCCCATCTGGGGAGAGACAGGTGAGCTGGGCACAGGGAGCAGGGGTGATGGGCGATGGGGGTGGGTACAGGACCAGCTCTGAAAGGTTGATTTTGCTCAGGTGGGGCATCTTTGTCCACCCTATGAAAGACTGCTTTCCTTTCAAGGGGTGGGTAACATGCAGGTAAATGGTAAAGATGTCCCTGGATGTGTTGTGATGCCCTGGGTTTCCTAGAGTTCACTAGGTGGAAGAGGGGCAGATGGTGGGGACACTGGAAGGGAAGGCAGGCAGGGTGAGGGCTGGTGTTGGGAAGACACATGGAGGAAGGGTTGAATGAAAAGATAATGGCTGGGCACGTGGATGGCTTGATTTCAGGAAAAGAGGAAGGGATGGACTAGCCCCTTCCTCTTCTAGCCATCCCGAATATTCCAACCTAGCTAGGAAGGCCCAACAGAAAGGAAAAGCAGGCTCCTGCCCGCTGGGGGAAGGTGGAACGATAGTGAAGTGTTGGAAAACCAAAGGGTGCGGTCTCAGGGGCCTGGTGTTATGCTTGTGTGAGCCCCTGGGGGACCCATGTGTGCAGGTCCTGAAGCGTATTTCATGCATTCATGCATTTGTTTATTCAGCAGACTATTCATTACACATGTAAACTCTCTCAGAGTTTGCACTTAAGTGAGGATATTAAGATGAAAAAGACCAAGTCCTTGCTCCAAGCCTAGAGGAGGAGACAGAACATTACAGTCCAGTGTGACACGCTCCACACCTGGAGGGCAGGGTCTGGGGGTTGAGGGAAAGCTTCCTGATGAATGGCGTATTTGAACGGGGTCTTGTAGCATTTCACCAGGTTGAGAAGGTAAGACATGCCCAAGAGTGGAAACCATGAATGCAAAGGAGGCTTGAAGTAAGATCAGCGCTGTGTTCAAGGCATAAGGGAGGAGGGAGGCAATTTCAAGAGATGAGTCTGGGGAGGGCCAGAGGAGGAGGAGTTGGGGGTGAGGGAAGATTCCAGAGAGGGAGGCCCTGGGCACTCAGGATGAAGCTGAACAGGGGATGGAGGCCAAGCAGCCAAGCCCAGAGCCTTCTGGGGACAGGATGCCGCCCCCCACCCCCGACTTGCTGCCCCCAGCCCATGAGTCCTGGGGCCCAATCCTCCCATCCTGAGATCCCACCCTTACCATACCTATGCCTTCCAGGCTTCTGAGGTGGCGAGACTGACTGCAAACTCCACGCTCTCTCCCTACCTCCATACTCTCCCCTTCCACATGAGCATCCTGATGGGGAGAGGTGAGCATGGCCACTTACCGCACATTATGGTTAATCCTCCTGATGCTTAAACTGAAAAATAAAATGGCTGCCACTCGAGGCATTACAGTAATGCCTTCTGGCAGCTCACCTCAGGCTCCAGGGCATTCCGGCCCATCAGGGGCTTGCTGAGGAGACGCTTTGTTGATCACATCCACTTTTCTAAATTAGATACACCCTCCCTACAGCCCCAGATGCAGGTTGATGAAGAAAGTTTGTATTAATACCAAACTCTGCAATCACAGAGACCTGGCTGACAGGGCCTGGCTTTCCAGAACACTCCTGTGACCAGCCTATATGCCTTGTAGACGACCCTGGGTCCTGGGAGCTGGGTATTGGTCTCCAAAGATAGGTCCTTCCTTGCAGACACCAGAACAATATTTACTTATTGAATCACCTGTGGAACAAGGAGAGAATAAGACCTGCCATGTACCTAAGGTTGTGCAGGTTGTTGTCAGGGATGCAGAAGACACAAGACAAAGACCTTGCCTTTCCGGAGCTTATTATCTCAATAGGAGGAAAGACTAATAAAATGAGTCCTGGAGACACAGCACCCAAGGCCTGAACAGAATTGTTTTCCCTGGTAATTGTATTAGTTTCTCAGGGCTGCTGTGAGAAAGTACTACAAACAGGGTGGCTTAAGACAACAGAAATTAATTGTCTCACAGCTCTGGAGACCAGAAGTCCAAATTCAGGGAGTCAGCAGGACCATGAAAGCTCTTGGGGAAAATTCATCTTTGCCTCTTCCTAGCTTCCGGTGTTTCTTGGCTTGTATACGCATTGCTCTAATCTCTGCCTCTGTCTTCACATGACCTTCTTCCCTCTGTGTCTCTGTGTCCCTTCTGTCTTTCAAAGGATACCAGTCAGACTGCGTTCTGTGGAAACCTCAACAGCAGTTGCTGTCAAGTCGAGTCCAATTTATGGCAACCCCATATCTGTCAGGGTAGAGCTGTGCTCCATAGGATTTTCCATTGCTGATTTTTTGGAAGTGAATAACCAGGCCTTTCCTCTGAGGCATCTGTGGGTGGACTTGAACCTCCAACTTTTCAGTTAGCAGCCAAGTACGTTAACCATTTGCACCACCCCGGGACTCCATGACCTCATGTTAACTAATAACATCTTCAAAGACCTTATTTCCAAACAAGGTCACATTCACAGGTACCAGGGGTTAGGACTTGAACATATCTTTCAGGGGACACAATTAAACCCATAAGAGTAACGCTGGATTTCCCAGCTTGTTATCTTGATTCAGAAGTGGAAGCATATGTATAGAATAGACACACACACACACCATACACTTGCACTCACAAGGCCAGACACACCCCATCACAGGACATCCTCATACAACACAGCTCCCTGTGGGACTGGCCTTGGGTCTAAGCACTGTCACTTGATAGAATGGGCTCCAACCTCAGGGTCTAGCCCAGGAAATCTATATTCTGACTCTTAAAGCCATAGACAGAGAGGTAAAAATCATCTGAGACCATCTAGTCTAGACCAACCCCCTCGTTTCTCTGAAGAGGGAGAAATGAGGCCCAGCATGAAGCAGTGATGTACTTAAAGTCACACAGTGAGTTTGTGGCAGAGCTAGTACCTGACCCAAGCTTCTGGACCATGACCAACTGGACTATAAGATGTACCAATTCAGGTACAAATCAGTAATTATGTGATTAAAGACCTGCCGTGTACCTAACACTGGCCGGTTGTCGTCAGGGGTGCAGAAGACACAAGACAAAGACCCTGCCTTTTAGGAGCTGATTATCTCAGTAGGAAGCAAGACTTGCACGCAGAATCCACAGGAACTCTAGTCTCATTCCTGCTGGGAGCTTGAGCTCTTCCTAGGTGATAGACCAGCACTTTTCACTTAAAACTTTTCCCTGAAGGTTAGATTGCTGGGAAAGCAGGCTGCATGAAGAAAGAGGGGCTTAAACAAGTGTGTGTGTGGGGGCGGGGGGCATAAGAAATTGCTTGTTCCCTCTGGTCAGTGCTGTCCAATAGAACCTTCTGCAAGGATGGAAATGTTCTGTATCTGTGCTGTCCAATGTGTTATTCACTGGCCACATGTGGCTACCGAGCACTTGAAATGTGGCTAGTGAGAATGAGGAACTAAGTATTATTTCGCCTTTAGTCTTGCTTCCTTGACATTCCCACCTCTCAGTCCCTTGAGGAAGGAGACCAGGCCATTATATAAGATACTTGGATGACGAGAGAGAGGAAAGGAATTGAAATGTGGTTGTTGAGGGAGTGACCACGGGCAGCTTGATTACAGGGGCACTGTGGTGGGATGGAGAAAGTGGGATTTGATAGATCAAATCCCAGTTCCTCCTTTAGGAGCTATGTGATTGAGGATAAATGAGTGAGGCTCAGTTTCCTCGTCTGTAAAAGAGACAAACAAAACTAATACAACCCATCAACATTGGAGGATGTTCAAGGAATTAAGTGAGAGCTCTTCCGCAAAAGTGCTCTGCAACAACTGGACTAAACCAAAACCAAGAAGTTTCCTGAATACAGCTGAACACTTTGAGGGACAGAGTAGCGGGGTGGACGTCTGGGGACCATGTTCTGCATCCTACTTTGGTGAGTGGCATCTGGGGTCTTAAAAGCTAGCAAGCAGCCACCTAAGATGCCTCACTTGGTCCCAACCAACCTGGAGCAAAGGAGAATGAAGAACACCAAAGTCACAAGGAAAGCATTAGCCCAAGAGACAGAAAAGGCCACATAAACCAGAGACTGCAACAGCCTGAGACCAGAAGAACTAGATGGTGCCCAGCTATCACCAATGACCACCCTGACAGGGAAAACAACAGAGAGTCCCTGTTGGAGCAGGAGAAAAGTGGGGGGCAGAGCTCAAATTCTAGTAAAAAGACCAGACTTAATGGTCTGACTGAAACTGAAGGAACCCCAGAAAGCATGGTCCCCAGACTCTCTGTCAACACAGCACTAAAACCATTCCCAAGGCCAACTCTTCAGTCAAAGATTAGACTGGACTATGGGACATAAAATGATACTTGTGAAGAGTGTGCTTCTTAGCTCAAGTAGATACATGAGACTAAATGGGCAGGTGAGATGAGAAGGCGGAAAGGGTCAGGAGGTGATTGAATGAACACGGGAAATCAGGGTGGAAAAGAGTATAGGGAGAGCAGTTAGGGTCACATAACAATGTATGTATAAATTTTTGTATGAGAGACTAAATTGAATGGTAAACTTTCACTTAAATATAACAATGAAAAAAAAAAAGTGCTCTACAAACCAGAAGCAGTGGAAGGATGAGAATGATGACCAATGAGTGGAAGACAGCAAACTATCCCAGAGGCCGGGGAAAGTCCAAATATCCCAGAGGATATTCTAAACACCCCATACCTGAAGCCCCTTGACATCTGGGAGCCCCATTCTGCTCAAAGCAGAGCCTATGATAAATTTCTGCCTTTCTTCACGGACAGCTTCATCCCTCAGAAATTCAAGGAAGCGAGCAGCGAAGGACCCGCTCCTCTGGACATAATTCTGACTAACAGAAAGGACCTCTGGGGAGGTGACAGTGACTTGTAGGACCACTACAAGGACATATGATGCCAATGTGTAGAGTAGAAAAAGGCACCCCCTCTGGGCAAACCCCACCTTATAGACTCATGCTTAGAGAGTGGAGGGCTGTTCTTGTTAGTTGCTGTCAAGTTGGACCCTGACTCATGGCGACCCACGTACAACATAACAAAACACTACCTGGTTCTGCGCCATCCCCATGACCACTTGAAGATCAGAGTGTTGTGATCCATAGAGTTTTCATTGCTGATTTTTTGTAAGAAGATCCTAGTCTATCTTTCAGTCTGGAAGCTCTGCTGAAACCTGTTCAGCATGATAGCAACAGGCAAGCCTCCACCGACAGACGGGTGGTGACCGCACATGAGGTGCCTTGGCTGGGAATTGAACCTGGCTCTCCCACATGGAAGACGAGAATTCTACTCTGAACCACCACTACAAGTAGAGGGTATCTCTGTGCAAATTGTCAAAAGCGTCCCTTCCTCCAGGCTGACACAGCCCCACGCCAGGGTGACCTCTTGGTCAAACATCTCCATTCAGGGACACACCCTGCACAGCCACACATAACACCCTGGTAATATTCCATTCTAAAGAAGCTGAGCTCAGTCACATGTGGACCTAGACAGTATGCTCCAAAGTAAACCCTAGGTGTTCGGGATATTACCTGTTACATGAATATAAAGACTCTGAGGTAAAAAAAATATTCTGGGAAACCCTGGTTAAGTCAGGTTAAACACATTTATTCATTGCAGGAATTCTTTAATACGCTACATCATGAATCTCCAAGATAGGAACACTGCATGCTGCATTTATTTCCCAAATGTCTTTGACCATGGAAACCTTTTCTTTTTTCATAGAGGAGCTCACAAGATATACTTTCCAAAAAGCTCTCCTAAACTATAGTAGTGCAGATTTCATGGCCAGAGTTTTCTACAGGAAATTAAATGAAAGACAGGTGGGAGGTTGTTAAAAATGAAACTGTGTAGATGGCTATGTGTAACTTCAGAGATAAGAGAAATAGGCAGTGGGCTATTTAGGTTGCACATGAGAGAAGCCTGATTCAAACAAGCTTAGGCATAAAAGGAATTGTATTGCCCCGGAAGCCAAGACAACTTCAACAACCAAACGGCAGGAGGGGCAGGGATGCAGCCGCAGAAACAACTGGAACCCAGGGCTAACACACCCTCAGATCTCTCACCCCTTCTGCCACCTTCCCCTCTCTAAATCACTTTCATTTTCTCTCACTGGAGACAGGCTTTTTCTGCACACATATTTTTTTTTTTTTTTCCCACACATAGCTCCAAATAGATCCTAAGTTTTATATTTTACAGATCCTACCACCAGAGACTGTCTTGGCTCTCATTGATCTTCTATTTAAAATTAAATTAAAAAGAAAGAAAGAAAAACTAAAAACCCAGGGAAGGGAATCATTGGCCCAGCTTCAGTCAGGTGTCCACCCCTGGACAAATCAGCAGTGGCCAAGGGAGTGGGTCCATGTGAGGACATGATGACCCTGCAGAAGCTGTGTGGATGGCAACTGGGGAAGGAGTTCCCAAGGGAACTGAGCTGGGCAGATAGCCCCATGAAGGGCCAGGGCCGGGGGTGTTGGGAGGGAGGTAAGGGTGAGGATTTGGGGCAGGCTCCATCTGAGGAAACCAGAATCAGTGTACAGGGAGCTCTCAAATGTTCTCAAAATCTAAACGGATGAGTTCAAAAGTCAGAAGACCCACAAACAGGACCCTCTCTTCTTCATCTCCCTCTATCCCTCATTCACCCTAATGCAAAATATACTTTTTTAGTAGATGTAATCTGCCTTGATTTCCTCAAGTCCTAGTGCTAAAGAAAAATGAATTTAATATTATATCAATTTTTGAGCAAAGGAATTATTTTTAGAATCTGTGCTGGATTGGAGTAGGGGTAAAAAATCTGGTCCCGTTATCCCCCTGGCCTCATCACCTCCTGCTGTCCCCCTGGCTCACTTGGCTCTGGCCACACTGTCCTTCCTGCTGCTTCTTGAACACTCCAGGAACACTCTTCCTTTAGGGCATCTGCTCAGATATCTGCATCGTTAATTGTCTCACAGGGAGGCGGTGGTGGTTCAATGGTAGAATTCTCATCTTCTGTGTCAGAGATGGAAACCCTGGTGGCATAGTGGTTAAGAGCTACAGCTGCTAACCAAAAGGTTGGCAGTTCGAATCCACCAGGCACTCCTTGGAAACCCTATGAGGCAGTTCTACTCTGTCCTGTAGGGTTGCTGTGAGTTGGAATCGACTTGACAGTAATGGGTTTTTTGTTTGTTTGTTTTTTTAATGCCAGAGACCCAGTTTCAGTTCCAGCCAGTGCCCCTCATTCGCGGCTACCACACGTCTGTCAGTGGAGGCTTGTGTGTTGCTATAATGCTGAACAAGTTTTAGCAGAGCTTCCAGACTGAGATAGACTGGGAAGAAGTCCTGGTGATCTACTTCTGAAAATCAGCCAAGGAAAACCCTGTGGGTCACAGTTGTTCAGTCCTTTTGTGAATGGGGTTACCATGAGTCAGGGTGACTCAATGGCAACTAACAACTGTCTCACCTTGTTAAGTCTTTGCCTAGATGTCACCTTCCCAGTAAGGCCTATCTTGACTACCCTATTTAAAGTTGCAACCCCCACCCCAAGTCCTCATCCGTCTTTATCCTAATCTACTTCCATTTTTCTATAAAATGAATCACCTTCAAGTATATCATATAATTTACTTATTTACTGTGCTCATTTTTTATTGTCTATCCCCTTCCACTAGAGCATAAACTCCAAGAGGACTGGGGTCTGGACTGTTTGGTTCGCTGATGTCTACCAGGGCACTATATTTGTGGAAAGTAAAAATATCTATGCTAGAATTGTGCATCCTGGCAGAACTAAGGTGAAAGAGATGCTTACATTAATGAGTAGCTACTACGAGCTCATTAGAAGTGAAGATGGTGAGACTTCAGCTCACTTACCTTGGACACATCATCAGGAAAGATCAATTACTACAAAAGGACATCATGTTTGGTAAAGTAGAGGGTCAGTGAAATGAGGGAAACCCCCAATGATGTGGATGGATTGACACAATAGCCAAAACAATACACCCAAACATATCAATGATCATGAAGATGGTGCAGGACCAGGCAACATCCTGTTCTGTTATACATAAGGTCACCATGAGTTGGAGCTGACTCCACACAACTAATAATTAACAACTATAAGTCTATCTCATGAATACCTCCAATCACCCTGCTAACCAGGTATTTTAATCCCCACTGAAAAATAAGGAAACTGAGGCCCAGAGGGATTGAGTAAGCTTTCCAAGGGCACATAGCTAGTTAAGTATTTAAACCAAGTTTAAAACCCACATAGGAAACCAAAAGCAATGCTCCTTACACTAAATGTCTCTTAATGCTCACAATGTGATTTTAAAAGCACTGCCCTGAAAATAGCTCAGGAAAAAAGTTTAGATGACGTACCTGGAGAAAGAATGGCATAGAACGGTAGGTCTGCTGCAGTTCTCCTTTTCTATTTTTTCTTTTTTTCAATAGCAGTGTCCTTATATTGAACAAAAGCTTTCGCACAGTCCCAATATATAAAAGAGATAAAAGCAGAACTTCTCTGGTTCAGCTGGAGATGGGAAGCCAAAGACATTGGTTTGCTTTCTCCATTGCTTCCCTTGGCCATACCTGGTGGGCATTCCTGAGGAACCCTGGGGTTCCATGGAAACCAGCTTGAAGACTATTGGACAGGAGGCTGCTGTTATTGGGATAAAAACCATGTTGGTTTGTCCTGTGGCGTGTACATCCCAGAGACCAACTCTAAGGATCTCTTCTCATCTCCTAGGATGGTGAAAGGCACCTAGGACATTTCTGCAGAGCTCCACAGACTCAGGGAAGCTGATAGTCTAGAATTCTGGTTAAACACGGTGGATTGAACATATGGATTCATCTCTGCTCCCTCCCTAAACCAAAAAAAACCCTCCAAACCCATTGCCATCGAGTGGATTCTAACTCATAGTTACCCAATAGGACAGAGTAGAACTGCCCCATAGAGTTTCCAAGGCTGCAGTCTTTATGGGAGCAGACTGTCACATCTTTCTCCTGCAGAGCAACTGGTGGGTTCGAACCGCCAAGTTTTTGGTTAGTAGCCAAGTGCTAAACCACTGCACCACTGGGGTTCCTGCTCCCTTCCCAAGCTGCACTAAAAGGATAGTCAAGGATTTATTTTTTTTTAAGTATAAACCCATAGGGACGAAAAAGATGGGAGAGAAGAACACTGTCGTTAGGTGCCATCAAGTCGATTTTAACACTTAGTGACCCCATGTTACAGGGTAGAACTGCCCCATAGTGGTTTCCAGACTGTAATCTTTACATGTGCTCATGCAGAACCTGTACAAAGACCAAGAGGCTGTCATTTGAACGGAACAGGGGGACACTGTGTAGTTTAAAATAGGAAAGCTGTGTGTCAGGGTTGTATCCTTTCACCGTACTTACTCAATCTGTATGCTGAGCAAATAATCTGAGAATCTGGACTATATGAGGAAGAAACTGGCATCAGGATTGGTGGAAGACTCATTAACAACCTGCAATATGCAGATGACACAATCTTGCTTGCTGAAATCAAAGAGGATTTGAAGCACTTGTTGATGAAGATCAAAGACTACAACCTTCAGTATGGATTATACCTCACCATAAAGAAAACAAAATCCTCACAACTGGGCTGGTAAGTAATATCATCATAAATGGAGAAAATACTGAAGTTGTCAAGAATTTCATTTTACTTGGCTCCACAATCAATGCCCATGGAAGCAGTAGTCAAGAAATCAAAGGACGTATTGCACTGGGCAAATCTGCTTGTAAAAGACTTCTTCAAGTGTTGAAAAGCAAAGATGTCACTTTGAGGACTAAAGCGTACCTACTTCAAGCTATATTTTCATTCACCTCATATGCATGTGAAAGCTGCACAATGAATAAGGAAGACTGAAGAAGAATTGATGCCTTTGAATTATGGTGTTGGCGAAGAATATTGAATATGCTATGAACTGCCAGAAGAAGGAAACCCTAGTCGCGTAGTGGTTAAGTGCTGCGGCTGCTAACCAAAGGGTTGGCAGTTCGAATCTGCCAGGTCCTCCTTGGAAACTCTATGGGGCAGTTCCACTCTGTCCTATAGGGTCACTGTGAGTCGGAATCGGCTCGACAGCAACGGGTTTGGTTTTTTGTTTTGCCAGAAGAATGAACAAATCTGTCTTACGAGAAATACAGCCAGAATTCTCATTAGAAGGAAGGATGATGAGATTTCGTCTTACATACTTTGGTCATGGTATCAGGAAGGACAACATGCTTGGTAAAGTAGAGGATCAGCAAAAAAGAGGAAGACCCTCAATGAGATGGACTGACACAGTGGCTGGAACAACGGGCTCAAACATAGCAATGATTGTGAGGATGGCACAGGACTGGGCAGTGTTTCGTTGTGTTGTACACAGGGTCGCTATGAGTTGGAACCGACTCGACGGCACCTAACAACAACAACCATCTTTATGGGAACAGATCACTAGATCTCTTCTTTTGTGGAGCAGCTGATAGGTTCAAACTGCCCAACTTACTGTTAACAGCTGAGCATTTAACCATTACGCCACCAGGGGTCCTAAGACAACACTATTGTTGTGCGCCGTTGAGTCAATTGCAACTCATAGCGACCCTATATGACAGAGTAGAACTGCCCCATAGGGTTTCCTAGGCTGTAATCTTTACAGGAGTAGATTGTCAGGTCTTTTATCCCCTGGAACAGCTGGTGGGTTGGAACTGCTGACCTCTTGGTTAGCAGCTGAGCACTTAACCATAGTGCCACCAGAGCTCCTAAGACAATGCTAGATGTCACCAAATTTTTGGATGATGGCAAGCAGATGGATGAGTGGTACCTGACTTGGCAGACCGGATCAGGTGGAAAATCAGGGCCTGCAGTGGGGAAGCTAATTAAAGTCAGAACAGTTCTCACCATAGAATCCTTATAAAGGATCAGGAATTGGAGGCATCAGATACTCCTGAAGACTGGGATGAGAGGTGAAGCTAAAGCTCGGAGGATTGGTTGAAAGTCTGTAAAGAGCCATTAGGCTCCTGGATACCCTATCATGGCCCAAAACAGCAGACAAGGACTATCCCCGACCCCAGCAGAAGACATTTTCTCCCCACACGGTTGTACCAGACAAGTTCTGGACGTGAGACCAGGCGCAACTAAAGGCATGGATGAGGTGCTGTACAGAAAACAGGGAGATGAAGTGAAATTCTGCTTATTGAGTAGTGAGACCTCCAAGCCATGCTTATCTCCCCTACTCATCCCCAGTCAGAAATTTGGAAAATCTCTTCCTGGAGAAGCTGAGAATCTCAAGAGAAAAGACCCACAGATAATGACAGTCAGGATTCTCCAGACCCAAAACAGCCTAGTTAGATCACACTAAGAAGTTAGATCACCTAGAAGGCTAAGCAAACCAACCAACAAAAAGCAAGGCAAAACAAAACGGGAAAAACAAAGTTTCACAAGGCAGAGATCAAAAACATTATCTACTTCAAGACTGGGTTGTAAACAACATTTACATGGTCACAATTATGTAAAAGCTACATACGACACCAAAATATCATCTAACTGCGTTTGAAGAATGAAAGGAAAGAAATTAGGGAGGAACCCTTTGCATCAGAAGATTAAATCCTCATCTTCCTTGATAGGAATTCAGCAGGTGTTTGGGGGTTGGGGGGTGGGCAGTGGTGGTTCAGGGGTAGAATTCTCACCTTCCATACTGGAGGACTGTGTTCAGTTCCAGGTCAATGCACCTCATGCGCGGCCACTACCCATCTGTCAGTGGAGGCGTGCATGTTGCTATGATGCTAAACAGGTTTCAGTGGAGCTTCCAGACTAAGATGGACTAGGAAGAAAGGCCTGGTGATCTACTTCTGAAAATCAGCCAGTGAAGACCTTATGGATCACAACAGTCCAATCCACAGCTGATCGTGAGGATGGCTCAGGACTGGGCAGTTTTCATTTCACTGGGCATGGGGTCACAGCTGACTCGACAGCAGCTAACAACAACAACAGAAATGTTTTAAAATCAAGAACTAACTGTCAACTGATGTCCATAGAAACATGAAAAGTAAATGCCAGAAAAAAACAGCTTCAACAGCTAAGAGTCTTTCTTGGCCTCTGAGAGTGGGACTTCAGGAGTGGGGAGAGGTGGAGGCAGGAAACTGCTGTTTTTCATCAGACGCCCTGCAGTACCATTTGGCTTTTAAAATTATGTACATGCATTGCTTTGATAAAAAATAAAAGTTAAATTAAAATTAATCTTAAGTTTTCAGTGTAGCTGGAAGGTCTGAACAGCAATCAAGGGTAGCATTTTTCTATCCCCCATCACAAGTGAGACATGAACAAGAGTGGATGCTGATGGTTGCTATGGTTTCTCCAACATCTCTGCCCCCAGGAAAAACCCTTGTCATGCTGCCAGGCCCTGGGGACCTCCCAAAATGAGAGGGGCAGGCTCTGGTCTGAATTCTGAAAGTTTGGATCACAGCACCATAGCAGCTAGCTGGGATTCTGAGCCCCCTCTCAAACTGGGCCGTGGTGCTGCGGGGAGGAGAGGGTCTCCGCAGATGCCCGAGGAGTCTGGAGAAATGATGCCATAAATCAGAAGCACCATTGGAGGCAGGCATCCGTTCAGAAGCCAGAAGCAGCCTGACTTTTGTCATTCTGGGAAGGCCTGCATTAAGCTAAGTGCTGTGCAGAAAATAAGGGTGCTCTAGTTGGGACTCCCAACTCAGCCAGGACACAGCCTCCAAAGAACATCTAGGAGGTGGATGGACAGACCCACCATCAGAACTCATGTCCTCCTATTCGATATATCTCTGTTTACTGAGCACCTACTTATGCTCCAGGCACTCAGTGAGAAAGGGCCCGGTCCAGATTTTCAAAGACTTCACAGTCTAGGGAATATCTTGAGGGCTCCTTTTAAGTGTTGTTGTTAGTTGCCATCAAGCCAGCTCCAGCTCATGGCAACTCCAGGTATAACAGAACAAACATTGCCCAGTCCTGCGCCGTCTTCACGATTGTTGATATGTTCATTATTATGGCCATTGTGTCAATCCATCTCATTCAGGGTTTCACTCACCTTTGCTGGCCGTCCACTTTACCACACATGATGTCTTTCTCTAGTGATTGGTCCCTCCTGATGATGCATCCAAAGTAATCGAGTCAAAGTCTTGGACAGTATTCTGTGCTCCATAGGGTTTTCACTGGCTAATTTTTGGAAGTAGACCACCAGGCCTTTCTTCCTAGCCTGTCTTAGTCTAGAAGCTCAGCTGAAACCTTTGCACCATGGGTGACCCTGCTGGTATTTGAAATACCGGTAGCATAGCTTCCAGCATAGCATCATAACAACACACAAGCCCCATAGCACAACAAAAGGACAGACAGGTGGCGGTGGTAGCAGTAGATGGAAATTCATTTGTCCAGCAAGTTTTATATAAAGTGCCTACAGAGTGGCAGGCACTTGCAGTCTAGTCAGGGGATACGTAAATAAACAAGTGCCATCAAGTGCCATGATAGACAGAGGATTCACGGAGAATGATGGAGAGGATAGTTGGTTCTGGAAGGGAGGAAAAAGAGTATCTCGGTGGAGGCTTCAGAGAGAAGATGATGACCTTTGGTCTGAGTCTCAGCCTATTTGCCAGGTTGCTGGACAGTATGTGGGAGTTACGGTAGGGTGTATATGACAGATGAGATCATGGGGATGTAAGATCCCAGGCAGAGGGAGGAAAATCAGGAGCAAAGGCCAAGAACAGCTGGAGTGTCCTGGGGTGACTGCCTCTGAGGATGAGGCCAGGGCCTAGAGAGGCAGGCAAAAGCCAAGTCGGCAAGGGCCTGGCATGTTCTGCTCAAGAGCATGGATGTTCTCCTGTGAGTCCTATACTCACAGTGTGGTCCTCAGACAGTAGCATCCACCCACCTAGGAGCCCCACCCCAAATCTGCATTGTAGCAGGATGCCCAGGTGATCCCTTTGCACATCCAAGTGTGAGAAGCACCCCTGTAGACCACTGTTTCCCAGTCTTTTCCAAGTATGAGGATACCATTTGAACATCAAAATATTTCTCAGACATCACCCCGCGTGAAAGCTATCATGCTTTTTATATTCATTGATTGAGGAGATATTCAATAACGAAAAGCTGCAATGAATTCACTTACGATCTGAATGACTTTGAATTCTGTAATCACACCACAATTTATGTACATGAGCTGTTCGGCAATCTGGTTGTACCTAACTTCTGCAGTCAGTGTGTGTAAACAGAATTTGTATAAATAGAATCTTAATCATCCACAAACTTCCCTTGTAATTTTGGAGACGCAGCACTTCCTGACGGCTTTTCAAGGGTAGTGTCTCCTGAACACAGGTAGCCCACACAGACTCCTCAGCCTTCTTACCAAGTAATTTATAATCTCTGAGCCTGAATGCACTAGAGAAACTCATTATTTAAAGAATCCTTGGGACAAATCTTTTTTGTAATGAGACTAGACCCATCTTTAAGCATGGTGCTTCACTAATGTAAATTTTGTAAATATTCTGTTTAGCAGGAAGGTGTTAAGTGTAGCCACACTTCTCTGTTGCATAACTAAGTTCTAACATTGACTCGCAGCTCTGGTGGAGCAGTGATTAAGAGCTTGGCTGCTAACCAAAAGGTTGGCAGTTTGAATCCACCAGCCTCTCCTTGGAAACTCTATGCGGCAGATCTACTCTGTCCTGTAGGGTCGCTATGAGTAGGAATTGACTTGACGGCAATGGGTTTTGTTTATGGTTTAACATTGACTCTCTCCTTCCTTCACATAGGCACGTCAGTCAATGGTGTATAAAGTGCTTTTACCTGTATTCTAGCCTCTGCTTCTCGTCCAATCCCGTGATGTAGGCAGAACAGTTCCAGTCACTCCCATTTAACAGATGCGGTAAGCAAGTCTCCGAAAAGTCCAGCGACTTCCCTACAGTTATTGCGAACAAGGCCTGGAACTGGGACTTGAATCCAAGTCTTCTGATTTGGTCCTTGGCTCTTCCCAACAAGAACTAGAGTTCCTTAAAAATGAAAACAGAAGAAAAAAGCTGCTCTGGGTAACACTTGGTTAAACAAAGTATAACATGTTTTGCTGAACTTCTTAACCAGTAGCCAGCTGTCAAGTCAACTCCAGCTCATGGTGACCCGATATGTGTCAGAGTAGAACTGTGCTCCATAAGGTTTTCAATGGCTCAGTTTTCAGAAGTAGGTCTCCGATGAGCCTCTGAGTGGACTTAACGCTCCAACCTTTCAGTCAGCAGCAGAGCACTGTTAACCATTTGCACCAACCATTTCGGGGCACTTCTCAGGGCCTTTAAAATGCTAATGGAATAGACTCTGTGGCTCAGCGGGAGGGGCTGGAGTTTGCAGCCTTCACCAAACTTCCGTGGCCAGTGTCTTTTTTTTTTTTTTCCTTCTGTGGCACACTTAATAACATCTCCTGTTTCACAAGCTGTTCGTAAGAGCTCTGTGCTACAGCACACTGCTACTCTGAACAGACATAATTGCAGCCCATCCAGTATGGGAACACAGTGTTGATTTTTCTCCCTCCAGAAGCTCACCTAGCCTCAAAATGTCACCTGCAAGCAATTAAGCATGAGCATATCTGTCTCCTGCATACTGGGTTCTGATTTGCTTACCTAGGTTTTACTGGGCTTGTCAGGGGAGGAGCAGAGAGGGAGGACAAGAAATATATTGTTCAATTTCAGATAGGCAGCAACTTACGGATTCCTTATTAAAAACAGCCTCATCCAACTTGATGTGACTGGCTAAACAGCCACATCTATATATAAAAAGAAAATCCATTCTGTAGGGGATTAAAATGAGGTGCAGTGAGGTTCAGAGACGTGTGCATGATCCCCAGATCATAGAATTTTAGAGCCAAAAGTGACCTGAAAGATCAGCCCCCTTTGTTTGACCAAAGAGGAAACTAAGGCTCGGAGAGGCTCTATAGCTTGCCTGGGTTCACACAACTAGTAAGTGGCAGGGCTGGGACTCAGAGGCCTTGCTTTCCTTGATACATTCTCTGGCCTGTCTTCCAGGCCCATTCTGGGCCTCCTTGGATCTGTGACATACATGGTGCAAGCCAGGGGAATGTGAAAGACCAAGATGGTGCCGTTAGTTCACCCAACAGCATTCTTCAGTCCCTTTCTAGCAGGGCTCTCAAGATATAGGGTGTGTCCCTGGCCCCAGTCGTTGTCACACCTGCAGTGAGCCCTGAACTTGGAGATGAAAGAATGGAGGCTGCTGAGCCCATTGTAAATTAAACTATTGTCCGTCTGCTTCCCTGTCCAGCTTAGACCCTTATTGGCCCATCATCTGGCACAATTGTGGCTTCTGGCAGACTGGCAAATGGCAGAAGAGGGTGTCCAGAGAACCGGACGCTGGACTCTGCCCTACCCCCACTCGCTGGTTAATCAATAGTCACTCTCATCCTCTCTCTGGGCCTCAGTTTCCTTACCTGAAAGATGAAATGCTAATTGAATTAAAAAAGTGTCAAGGACTCTCCTAGCTCCAAAATTCTGTGCAGCCATGAACCACAGACCCTGGGCCTGTCCTTTACTTTCTATGGACATTGGTTTCTTTATCTGTAAAATAAGCATATGGTTAAAAAAAAAAAAAAAGAATAGAATAGAATGGGGATATTGACACCTGACAGCTGGGAGGCTCCAGTATGATGAAGTCTGTGAAAACCCCAAAGATTGTCATACACTGAGTATACTTAAAAAGCTGAGTGGCTCAGAGTCCTGGCCTGCAACATGCTTATAGAGTATTAAAAAGGACAAGGAAGGACCCAAAGGACAACAGCACAATGCAGAATGTGACCAGTGACACTAGAAAGACACAAAGTATTTGAGCAAGGCTGTGTGCTAGAGGGCAAAAGCATGGGCTGTGGAGACAGAAGGATGAGAATTTGAATTCTGGATTTGCTTTGTGTGGCCTGGGGCAAAGTAATCTTTCCGAGCCTTTATTTCCTCATCTGTAAGATGGGAGTGCTAATAATAAGCCTAAAACTTGGAGTCACTGAGATAAGTAAATGAAATACTCATCTGGCCTCTGACCCCATCCCTGCTGTTCTTGAAATAGGCCAAGTAAGTTCCTATCTCAGGGCCTTTGCACTTGCTATTCCCTCTGCCTGGAATGCTTTCCCCTGGGTCATCCTGTGGCTCACCTGCTCACTTCATTCAGGTCACTATGCCAATGCTAGTGCCCTGGAAAGGCCTTCCTTGGCTCTCATCTAAGAGCCCACCGCCGTCCCAGCCCATCCTGTCGCTCTATTCCCGTCCCTGCTTCACTTTTCCCCACTGCTGTTTCCTGTCCACCAGAATGTGAGCTCTGTGATGACAGAGACTCTGCTGGGTTCACCACCAAACTGCTGGTCCTTGCCCAACGGCATGTGCCCACAATGGGCATTCAATACATCATCGTCCAATGAATTCGAGAATAAATGTGGAAGGTATATAGCACCCAGCTCCTTGTCTGGCCCTCAGGAAGGGTCGGTTCTTTTTTCTCTGGTGGTCACAGTATCTGCCTTCAGTTCCTTAAAGGGCTGTCAAGTGGAAGATGGGGGGAAGTGAGGACCAGAAGCTAAAATCTACAAGCAGGCTATTTTCAATCCAATGCAAGGATGAACTTTGAAAATGGTGGGCTGCCCCTGCAGATAGTGAGTTTCCCATCCCTGAGAGTACTCAAACAGAGAGGCTGTCCTTCATGAGTGGTGCTGCAGAGGACACTTCTGCTTACCTGTCAGAGGTCAGGATCCCAGCAGGAAGTCAATGGCTAGCCCAGATTGGCTAATACAAGGAGACATTAATGAACTATTTACAAAAGTATAGGCAGGGTCCCTGGGTGGTGCAAATGGTTAACATGCTTGGCTGCTAACTGAAAGTTTAGAGGTTTGAGTTCACTCAGAGGTGCCTCAGAAGAAAGACCTGGCAATCTACCTCTGAAAAATCAGCCATTGAAAACTCTATGGAGCACAGTTCTACTCTGACACACATGGGGTGGCTGAGTCAGAATTGGCTGGACAGCAACTGGTTGGTTGGTTGGTTTGGGCAGGGTTTAGGATAAGCAATAAAGGATGGTGCAGCGTCCTGGAGCTGGTAACTGGGAGAGCCGTTACCACTCCTAGGGAAAAGGGGAAGGAACTAACGTCAGAAGCTGGAGAGAGAGCGCAGTCTGGAGAGATCCTCTCCATGGCCCAACACAGGAGCCATGGCCTCCCAAAGTGACATGCAGCTAACCCACAGTGTCCCAGCAAACAGTTAAGAGGCTGCATGCCCCAGCCTGGCTCTCCTGTCCCCCTCTGGTTTCCTACCTGTGCCACCACTGGCTGGACCCAACCAGAAGCCAAAGGAGCCCATCAATACAGTCTATACAAGTCAAATTCCCAGGGCAGAGAGTGCAGTGGAGAAGGATGGGGGAGGAGGAGGCAGACAGCAGCCATTCTGCACAGGGCCTGTTATGGATTGAATTGTCTCCCAAAAATGTATGTGACGAAGAAATGATCATGATCATTAGCCATTAGAGAAATGCAGATCAAAATTACAATGAGATATCATCTCACCCCAACAAGGCTAGCATTAATCCAAAAAACACAAAGTAATAAATGCTGGAGAGGTTGTGGAGAGACTGGAACACTTATACACTGTTGGTGGGAATGTAAAATGGTACAACCACTTTGGAAATTGATTTGACGCTTCCTTAAAAAGCTAGAAATAGAAGTACCATATGATCTAGCTATCCCGCTCCTTGGAATATAGCCTAGAGAAATAAGAGCCGTCACACGAACAGATATATGCACACCCATGTTCATTGCAGCACTGTTCACAATAGCAAAAAGATGGAAATAACCTAGGTCCCCATCAACAGACGAGTGGATAAACAAATTATGGTGTATCCACACAGTGGAATCCTATGCAACGATAAAGAACAACGACGAAGCCGTGAAACATCTTATAACATGGAGGAAGCTAGAACTCATTATGCTGAGTGAATTTAGTCATTCACAGAAGGACAAATATTATATAAGACCACTATTATAAGAACTCAGGAAAAGGTTTGAACACAGATTAAAACATTCTTTGATGGTTACGAGGGTGGGGAGGTTTATTTACTAACTAGATAGTAGATAAGAATTAGGTGAAGGGAAGGACAGCACACACTACAGGGGAAGTCAGCACAACTGGACTAAACCAAAGCTAAGAAGTTTCCCGAATATAATCAAACAGTTTGAGGGACAGAGTAGCAGGGGTAGGGGTCTGGGGACCATGCTTTCAGGGGACATCTAGGTCAATTGACATAACAAAGCTTATTAAGAAAATGTTCTGCATCCCACTTTGGTGAGTGGCGTCTGGGGACTTAAAAGCTTGCAAGTTGCCATCTAAGATGCATCAATTGGTCCCAACCACCTGGAGTAAAGGAGAATGAAGAACACCAAAGACACAAGGAAAGTAGTAGCCCAAGAGACAGAAAGGGCCACATGAACCAGAGACTCCATCAGCCTGAGACCAGAAGAACTAGATGGTGCCCGGCTACCACCAATGACCGCCCTGACAGGGAACACAACAGAGAGTCCTGGATGGAGCAGGAGAAAGGTGGGGTGCAGAATTCAAATTCTAGTAAGAAGACCAGACTTAATGGCCTGAGACTAGAGGAACCCTAGAAAGCATGGCCCCTAGATTCTCTATCAGCCCGGAACTAAAACAATTTCCGAGGCCAGCTCCTCAGACAGGGATTAGACTGGACTGTGGGACATAAAGTGATACTCGTGAGGAGTGTGCCTCTTAGCTCAAGTAGATACAAGAGACTAAATGGGCATCTTTGTCTAGAGGTGAAATGGGAAGGCAGAGAGTGGTAGGAGCTGGTTGAATGGACATGGGGAATCAGGAGTGGAAAGGAGGAGTGTGCTGTCACAGTGTGGGGAGAGCAATTAGAGTCACATAACAATGTATGTATAAATTTTTGTATGAGAAAAAAAAAATGTATGTGGAAGTCCTGACCCCTGGTACCTGTGAACGTGACCTTGTTTAGAAATAGGGTCTTTGAAGATATTAATAGTTAATATGAGGTCATACCTGAGTAGGGTGGGTCCTCATCTCATCTGAGTGGTGTCCTATAAAAGCGGAGAAGAGACACAGAGAGACAGACAGAAGGAAAACAGCCACGTGAGGACAGATGGTGTTAAACGGCAGCTGCCTAGGAATGCTAGAAGCCAGGAGAGACGAGAAAGGAAGGATCTTCCCTTAGAGCCTTAGGAGAGAGCATGGTCCTGCCGACACTCTGAATTCAGACTCCTAGCCTCCAGAACCGCAAGACAATAAATTTCTCTTATGATAAGCCTCCCAGTTTGGGGTGCTTAGTTACGGCAGCCCTTGGAAGCAAGTACAGGACCCTCCCCACACTGGGTCTGTCTCCCACCGTCTCAAGCTATCTATGGGCACAAACGGTTAACACACTCAGCTGCTAACTGAAAAGTTGGAAGTTCGCCTCCACCCAGAGGCTCCTCAGAGGAAAGACCTAGAGATCTATTTCCAAAAAATTAGCCATTGACAACCCTATGGAGCACAGTTCTACTCTGTCTGATACACATCGGGCCACCACGAGTCGAAGTCGACTTGAAGGCAACTGGTTAACCTAGCCACTGTTATGAAGTCCATTTTCTCCAACACAAGATTGCTTTGTATCGGCACATCCCTGATTCTTAGTCTAGAAAATTCTACCGGCTTTTCAGGAGAGCGTTCCTTCAGACTTCTCTCCAGTGTTTATCTCCTCGGTGTGTTTCCTGTAATTTGCAAAGACTAAAGATTTAAGCTTCTTTTACTGCAATGCACTTTCCCTGCCCCATTACGCCCATAACTCCCTGTCTTCTCCTGCAGAACTCCCAAATCCTTTCTGCATACGTAGAACGCGCCCCACAGGCAGGCCTCACCTGTGCCTTGGCAGGTGCTCCCAAAAAGTGCTCCGGGCTTCAGCTTCTGCAGGTTGAACTCTGCTTTGCCACGCACCTCCTGATGCAACGTTCTCATTTCATGTTATCTGGGTATCAGCTTAGTCCCAATTCACAAGGGCTCCTAATACTGTGCACGTGCTAGCATCCGTCCCTTTCTCCGTGCTCTCTCTCTGGGCCTTTGAATCCTAGTGTTCATGATGTACGGACAAATCCTTTACTGCACTGGGGGCCTGCACTCTTTGAAGGAACTCGGTGTTGAATCATTTGGTGATGGGAGGAGTAAGAGGACGTGAATAATTGTGTCCAGCACCACCTGGGTTATTGTCGCGGTCATCTTCTTGGACATGTGACCTGTGCAGCCACATAGGGCCCTGCACTCAGTAGGGTCACATGCTTGGTTTAATTCTCTGCTGTCATGGCCTTGAAATGCTGAATGATTTTTTAACGAGGGGTCCTGAGTTTTCATTTTGTGCTGCTGTTGTTGTTAGATGCCATCAAGTCAATTCTGACTCATGGTGACCCCGTGTGTGCAGAGTAGAAATGCTCCCTAAGGTTTTCAAGGCTATGACCTTTCACCAGCAGATCACCAGGCCTGTCTTCCGAGGTGCCTCTGGGTGGTTCAAACCACCAACTAGTAGTTTCAGCTAGTAGCCGAGTGCTTAACCATTTGTATCACCCATTTTGCACTGGGACCTGCAAATTATGTCAGCCACCCCAGTTCTTGTTGCTGCTGTTACTATTGTTTTATGTTCTGGCTCACCTGCATGGCAGGGGATGAGACTGCAGGCTACCTGAGATGTTTCCCGGTGTCCAGCCAGAACCTCCCGGCCAGTCAGATGGCAGGGAACAGCAGACACAGCAAAGGACGTTTCCTCGCTCTTTTCCTGTGCTCAACAAGCATTTCTTGAGCTCCGCTCTGTGCCAGGCACTGAGCTAAGGGCTTTGGCGGATACCAGACTCAAAATGACATTCCCTTTCTTCAGGGCCCATTCAGAACCCCAGTGCTCCCACTAAATAAACCACACTCCTCGTGGGATACAAGGGAGCCTGGTGGCGAACTGGTTAAGAGCTCAGGCTGCTAGCCAAAACGTCAGCAGTTCGGATCCACAAGCTGCTCCTTAGAAACCCTATGAGGCAGTTCTACTCTGTCTACAGGGTCGCTGTGAGTTGGAATTGACTTGATGGCACACAACAACAACAGTGGGATAGAAAGAGTGCTGAATTAGAAGTCAGGGAACCTGGCTTTTAGCCTCTGTTCTGCTCTTGACTTGCTTTGTTGACCTGGGGCAAGTCACTTCACCTGCCTGAACTAAATTGCTGTTTGCCCAAATGTGGTTGGCCTCCGATAACCTATATCAGAGTCCCTGGAAATGCAAAGTCCTGGATTTTACTCCAGAGTGACCGAATCAGTATTTCTAGGGTGGATCCCAAAGCATTGTAATTTTATAAAGCTCTGTGTCATTGTTGTTGGGTGCCCTCGAGTCGATTCCGACTCATAGTGACCCATGTGACAGAGAAGAGCAGCCCCGTAGGGTTTTCTAGGCTGTAATCTTTACGAAAGCAAATCGCCAGGTCCTTCTCCTGGAGAGATGCTGGGTGGATTCGAACTGCTAGCCTTTCAGTTACAGCCAAGTGCTTAACCGTTGCGTCACCAGGACTCCTTATAAAGCTTTGTAGGATTTTAATATACATTATAGTTTGAAGACCTCTGAAGTAGATGATCTGAGGCCAACTTTGGCTCTGACAATCTGTGTTTAATCATTTCAGTTCTTAAACTGGGTCTTCATACTTGCATGGACAATGTGCCATGTCAAGGAAATGTAGGAGACTAGGGGTCAGCATGAGAACAGAGACAATATGGGGGCTGTAGTTCACAGCCAACCTGGACAACAACCCACCGAGGGAAGAAAGCAAGGGCAGCTCCATTAGGGAATAAAAACAAACTGCCTGGAGGCATAGGAAATGGTGCTTTATGAAAAGCATCTCCGGGAGGAACTGGGAACAGCAGTCCCTCAGCTGGATATGAATACGCGCAGTTCTGCTGCTTGGAACCCCTCACAGCAGGCCCGCAGGAGCACAGGCTTAGTAATGTGAGAGAGGAGCCCTTGTCACCCCTGTTGTTCTTGAGGGCTGGGCTCTGCTCACAGCTGATATTCTCGAGCTGTGCTGTCCAGTACATTTGCTGACTAGCCACATGTGCGTATTTAAATTTAATTAATTAAAATTAAATAAAATTAAAAATTTAGTTTCTCAATTGCACTGGTTACAAGTCACATGGTCAATAGCCATGTGTGGACAGCAGCAATTACAGAACGTCTCCATCACAGAATGTTCCAGTAGTCCCTGGCACAGATGGTTAAGCACACGACTACTAACCAAAGGGTTGGAGGTTCGAGTCCACCCAGAGGTGCCTTGGAAGAAAGTCCTGGAGATATGCTTCAGAAAAATCAGCCATTGAAAATCCTATGGAGCATAGTTCTACTCTGTACACACGGGGTCGCCATGAGTCAGAATTGACCGGACATCAACTGGTTAGAATGTCCCACTGGCCAGCGTCATTCTCAAAAGAGCAGAAACCTTATCAATCACCCTCTTCTGCACATGCCTTCTAGCTGCTGGACGTTTGTAAAGAAATGAGGTTACTTTAGGATTGTACTCTCTGCCGCTCCTGTAGTGAACTTCTAGAGCTCTTCCAAACCCTAGCCCCGTCTGATTAGCCTGGCCTTGGGCAGTTCTCACTAATTTAGGCATGCCCAACCTGTCTGCTTTGCCTGTTATTCTCAGCATTTTGGCAGAAAAGCTTCATTTTTCATTTCCCTCCATAAGCCACAGGTCACCTCCTTTAAGCCTGTCTTAATGGCTCTAAGTTTTCTTAAGCTCGGTCAGATAGCAGGCACACACAGCTTCAACTTGCTCTGGGAAACACGTGTTGACATATCTGCCGTTGCCTCCCACGGCTTACTGAATACGCTTGCAGTTCATCCAAGCACGAGCATCTCTATAATCCCAATATCACTCCGTGGTCTCTCCTCTTCCCCGTTGGAGCCTGTTCTCCAGGTTCCTTGCCCCTCCTCAACCCCGCCCTCTCTTGGGGAGGCTTTAGAAAACAGCCACTGAAAGCAATCCCCTCAAACTCCTTCTTCCTGCCGAGTGCTCCCTCTCCTGCAGCCCTCCTTCCTGATCTAAAAACCTTCATTAGGATCTACCTTTGGGCCAGGCCCTGGGCTAGGCAATGGGGAGACCAGTATGGATTCTCTGGGAAGTCATTGTTTAGGAAGCACTGAGTTTCTCTTTATGACGGTGGAAAATTTGGCAATGGATATTGGTGATTGTTGCACAACATGACCAATATAACTGATGTCACTAGACTGTGCACGTGAAAAGTGTTAAATTTGCAAATGTTGTGTTATGTACGGAAACCCTGGTGGCGTAGTGGTTAAGAGCTACCACTGCTAACCAAAAGGTCGGCAGTTCAAATCCACCAGGCACTCCTTGGAAATTCTATGGGGCAGTTCTACTTTGTCCTATAGGGACTCGACCGCAACGGGTTTGGTGTTTTGGCTTTGGGGAGTTACGTATATTTTTACAATCGTAAAAAAAAGAGATAACATAAATAATATCACAGAATTGTATACCTAAAAAATGTTGAATTGGCAAAAGTTGTGTTATGTGTATTTTCACAACAATCAAAAATTTTAAGAAGTGATCGCTCTCTCAAGGAATTCACCATCTATGGGAGAGAGAGAGAGACCCCAAACCACAAACATACAGAGAAGTATGTACAGGAGTTTGAGCAGGGTACTCTGGGTACATAGATGGCAGGGCAATCGACTGCTGGAAGAAAGAGGCATGTGGGCTTGGATTGCCTGGGAGTCTAACCGCTTCACGGAGTCCTCTGCGCAAGGGTTCCTGGCTGAGGCAAAAGGGTCTCTTTTGCCGAAACCCAGTGTCAGCCACTGGACTCCTTGTCTAGTTTATGAAAGCCCTGCCTTATCCTCCCTTTCTGCCCGTGGGCTCTTTCTTTCCATATACTCCCAGCCTTGGAATTCTCACCCAGCTCCTGAGCCCTGGGCCTGCCTCAGTCAGGAGCCACCAGGCCTTCCCTGAGCCCTGCCCATTTTCACGCCTGCCCCAACCCTTCCTCCCCAGCCTTTCTCTTCCATGCCAGCTTTAGCCGTGGCACAATGCTGACACCTCCCTCCTCGCCCCCTGACCTGCCGACCTCCTTTTCTCCCCTTCCCACCCCCTAGTCCTCCCTCATTCATCCCCTTCCCCATGCTCTCCCCATCTGTGCTCTCCTAGAACTTTCCTTAGCCTGGACTCCAGATTGGCCTTGCCCATTAATAGTGAATGAGGTTTGATTCACAGATCCCTCACTAACTCATTCAGTAGGCAGTTCCTGAGCAATACTCTTGGCCCTGTGCAGGCCTTAAGGATTCAGAGGGAAAGTCTTTGGGCTCAGGACACTCCAGCCTGGTGGAAGGGACAGTTTGGTGAAGAATTAGCACACAGAGCAGTGTGGCAGAACACTATCGATCACATATTGGAGGCTACAACACAGCAAGAGAAGGAGTTGCCTTGGGTGGGGCTGGGGGCTGAATCTTCCCTGATGAGCAAGGAGGCAGTCAGGTGGACAAGGTGGAAAGACATTGCAGGCAGAAGGAGATGCAGGTGCAAACATGCAGAGCAGGGAACCACAGCGACCCATCCGGGCAGCCCTGGCTGGCAGGACCTCATCGTGCCACCAAGCAGGCGGCAGCCCAGAGGGAGGCTGAAGCAAGGGCAGGTTAAGGGGCCTGGGCTCCTTATGAGCTAGAGAGGGAGTTACACAGGTTTGCATATTGGAAAGTGTATTCTATGGGCTGTTTGGAGGGTGAGGCTGGGTTGGAGAGGATGAGACGAGGAGGGAGACGCAATAAGGGCGGATCCAATTCCCTAGGTATGTTCTCCACCAGTGTGGAGCCCTAACATATAGGAAGAGCCAGGCTCTGCCACCTTGTCACCTTCTGCCACCTCCCAGTGTTGAGGCTCATTTCCTCTGAAAGAGGGGGAAGTGTCTCTCGTAGTTGCTTGTCTCCTGCGCCTCCAAGAGGCGAGCATCCTAGTAGACAGGCAAGCCTTTACTTTTATTTTTATTCCTGCAGCATCATGCTTTCCTCCTCCTGATATCCTCACCTTCAGCACATGGCCCAGCAGAGAAGTCAGTAAATAAAATAAAGGTGCTTAACCATTTGCACCACCCAGGGACTTCTGGTAGGCAGGATAATGGCATAATCCCATTCTATAGATTTGGAGACCGAGGCAAGGAGCTGGCCTGACCTGTATTAGCTTGCCGTTGCTGCTGTAACAAATTACCACGAACTTAGTGGCTTAAAACAACACAAACTTATTATCTTACCGTTTTGGAGGTCAGAAGTCCAAAATGGGTTAGTAGGACTGTGCTCCTTCTGGAGGATCTGGGGAAGAATCTATTTCCTTGCCTTTTGCAGATTCTAATAGCTGCATGCATTCCATGGCTCATGACCCCTTCATCCATCTTCGAAGTCAGCAGTGTAGCATCTTCCATTGTCTGTCTGACCTTCTTGCCTCCCTCTTATAGGGACCTTTGTGATTACACTGAGCCCACCTGGATAATCAGGATAACCTGCCCATATCAAGAGCCTTAACTTACTTACCTTTGCAAAGTCCTCTTGCCATGTAAGGTAACATATTCATAGTTTCTGGAGTTTCTGGGGATTAGGACATGGACACCTTTAGGGGCCATTATTCTGCCTACCAGGAGTCCCTGGGTGATGCAAATGGTTAAGCACTCAACTACTATCCAAAAGGTTAGTGGTTTGAACACACACAGAGTGCCTAGGAAGACAGGTCTGGCAATCTGCTTCCAAAAGGTGACAGCCTTGAAAGCCCTATAAGCATAGTTATACTCTGCACACATGGGGCCACCGTGAGTTGGAATCCACTCGACAGCAACTAACAACAGCGTTCTGCCAACCACATGACCTTTCTAGGGTCCCTTTGACGTTTTTCAATCCCAGGACTCCTTAGCATCTGTGCCACTGACCCACGTTCTGTCCAACTTTGTTCTTTCAGAGGAGACGACATTTGAAGCAGGAGTGAAAGTTCAGATTCACAGTCAGTCTGAGCCACCTTTCATCCAAGAGCTGGGCTTCGGGGTGGCTCCGGGGTTCCAGACCTTCGTGGCCACACAGGAGCAGAGGGTAAGTCTCCCAGGCTTCGTAGGTCGGTGGTCCTGTCCTACTCTGGCTCCCACAGGTGTGTGAAGAGGAGAAATGGTGCTCCCACCCCTGGCAGGATGTGAATCCACCCAAGAGGCTGGAACAGGGCTGGGCTTGATATAAGGACTTACATGAAAGTCCCGGTTTGCATACTTATTGATGTTGACGTCTCTCCACGGGTCTATGTTGCTATTAGTATGCAGAGTAAATGAACAACATTCTTTGAAACCCAAAGCGTAACTTCTTCCCACCCCTCGTGTAGGTTGGAGAGGAGAAAGGTGTTGGCTACCCTCCATCACCCAGTTCTCCTGTTCCACCTCTCAGTTCCTAAAATTGGATGTGAGGGGAAAGCCAGCTTTTTTTTTTTTTAAATTTCACTGAGTTTTCCACTCCCCTAGAATATTCTGTTGCAGTAAACTTTCTGTGCAAGTTCATTATTTCAAAAACAGGAGGCATACAGCATTAAGGGAAACTGTTAGCCAGGGTTTGCTATGTTTTGTCGAAATCCAAAACGACCTGCAAAGAGAAAAGGAATGGGGTGTCACTTGCCAATAATAAGAGTTTAAGTGGGAGAAGCCTGCTGGTTGGGTTTCTGCCTGCCCTTTGATTTAGCACGCACTGGGGAAGGGACCCCAGCCAGCCAGCCAGGACCACTGCGTCAACTCTGCCCGTCAGTGGAGTGGGGTGGTACAGCCTCATGTCTGACACAGGTTTTACATTTCTAATGGGGGACCTTCCCACATTAGGGAGAAAGTCTCAGAGCAGGACTAGGACAGCTATACGGAAACTGTTTCTTTCTCTTATTCCCTGGGTATTTGTTTTCAGATTTGCCTAGAATCGAAGCTGGAGAGGCTATGACTTTGAGCAAGTCCTAAACTAGGTTAGTGGAGACCATTTGCTCCGGGAGGCTTTGGGCAAAGAGCTAAGTCAGTGAGTAGTAGCAGGCAAGGCTCCAGGGTGTAAGAGAGGGAGGATCAAAGAGAAGGTGAAGGAAAAGTAAGAAAAAATGCAACCAGACAGCTGTTGCTGTTGTTAGCTGCTGTCGAGTCGACTTTGACTCATGGTGACCTTGTGCACAACAGAATGAGATGCTGCCCCATCCTGCATCTTCCTCACAATTGCCAGCATGCTTGAGTTCCTCGTTACAGCTATTGTGCCAATCCACTGCACGAAGGGTCTCCCACACCCTTGTTGGCCCTCTACTTCACCGAACATGATATCCTCCTCCAGCAATTGATCCTGCCTGATGATGTGTCCAAAGCAAGCGAGTCAGACAACCTTCTCTTGTGATCATAAGGTTTTCACTGTCTAATTTTTAGAAGTAGATTGCCAGGCCTGTCTTCCTAGTCTGTCTTTGTCTAGAAGCTCCACTGTAACCTGTCTGCCATGGGTGACCTTGCTGGTATTTGAAATATCGGTGGCATAGCTTCCAGTATCATAACAACACCCAAGCCACCACAGTACAACAAACTGACAGATGGGGGGTGGGATGCAGGCAGTAGGAGGAGGTGAAGTTCAGGGCTAAAGCTATGAGTCAGGAAGAGGGAGAGTTGGACTAGGAGGTCAAAGTGGACAGATGGACAAGGCAGTGTGGGCAAGCTCAGAGCCTAAGCTATTAGCCCTGGCCAGTGTTTGTGTTACTCCCTTCTGCATGGTGGGAAAGTAAACCCACCTCTTTTTAAAGGGCCAAGCACTCGTCAGACTAATAAGCATGCCCATGAATTCACTGGCTATCTAAAGGTGAATCTTTTGCTACTTGTCCGAGACAAACCTGACTCTGTGGTTTGTTAAGCGTACCAACCACCACTATCGTGAATTACTCATTCGTGTTGACATCTCTTCGTGTCTACATTGCAATTAGTATGCAAAGAAAATGAACAACGTTCTTTGAAACCCAAAGCGTAACTTCTTCCCACAGATAGTGAAGGTTGGAGAGGAGGAAGTGCTATGTAGGTTGATGCTTTTCATCAGCCTGAGATGTGCTTATTCCTCGCCCGCCCCCCACTCACTCCCCCTTTCCCCCCATCAATGATACTGAAGAAATTTCTGGGCTGGTTGGGAAGTTGCAGCTGATGACTTCTAAGAACCCTTGATTCTCTCTTTCTCTTGCCAGTATGAAACAAGGACTCCCCGTTGTGAGCAGGATTTGAGAACAGAACCTATTGCCAGCTTCAGAGGGCAAATTTGTTGTCGGCTTTGGGGTATATTCTCAAAAAATCAACCACATTCATATCAGTATTACTATGATTATTATAATTAATAAGATATTTGTTGAGCATTTGACAGTCTTCAAAGCATTTCCGCAGAAATACAAAAACACATCCCAGAGCTAAATCTAGTAATACATTATGTTTACATGTATATAAAAGAGCATATTCATAGGAAATAAGACTCGAAGGAAAATAAGCCAAAATACCCACAGTGGGGGAATTATGAATGATTTATTTTCTTTTCTGGGTTTTTCACATATTTTATAAGGTGGCTTTGCTTTGTTTGGAGCCCTGGTGGTGCAGTGGTTAAGAGCTACAGCTGCTAACCAAAAGGTCGGCAGTTCAAATCCACCAGGTGTTCCTTGGAAACCCTATGGGGCAGTTCTACTCTGTCCTGTACAGTCACTATGAGTTGGAATCGACTCGAAGGCAACAGATTTCTTTTTTTTGCTTTGTTTATTTGTTCAGCAAATATTTATTGAACAGTGACTATGAGCAGGTGATGGGGATATAGTGGTGAACAAAACAGACCCAACCAAGCTCTACCCCTATCGAGCCAGTGGATTAGTAGATTTTTTCTTGAAGAAAAAAATTATGCTGAGTCAGATATGGGGTCCCTGGGTGATGCAAAAGGCTAACACGGTCTGCCACTAGCCAGAGGTTGGCATTTTGAGTGCACCCAGAGATGCCTCGAAAGAAAGGCCTGGCGATCTGCTTTTGAAAAATCAGCCACTGAAAACCCTGTGGAGCACAGTTCTACTCTGACACACATGGAGTCACAATGAGTTGGAGTCCACTCAACTGCAACTGGTTTGGTTAGGTTAAGCCAAACGTAATCGGGGGATTGACCCCCCCCATTTGTATGTCCTCACTCTGCCATTAGTGCCAGCCTCTCCAGCTGATCCTGCATTTCATTGATTCTAAGATGCACGTTTTTTGTTTTTTTTTTAATTTAACATTTCTGAAATCAGAGTTTGTATTTACAATTACAATTGATGGTGCTTTTTCTTTCCTAGTGGTACAAAAAACCATGATGCATCTTACAATCAGTGAAACATGATGACTCCATTGTTCTCACTCAGGATTCTGCTATTCCAGCTCAAAGCTCAAGGAAACCTTGCAAGAAGCCCAGGGGTGACAAGACTGTCAGGAGCAAAAGGCCTTTTCCTGGAAAGCTGGTGTGAATCATGCTAAGAAAATTAAGTAAAAGCCCTAAGGAGAACTGGTGACTTAAAGGAATCTTGCCCTGAATCCTTTTGTAAATCTGAAAGTCCTTTTGCAGGGGAAAAGTTATCCCACTCATGCATAATTACACACACATACTCTTCTTTCAATATATTTTTTAGATTTTATTTGATAATCCAAAAAAATGTGCTATAATCCAAATGTGCTGTAATCCAAACCAAAGATTGCTTTTTTGTTTGTTTGTTTTCAATCGGCATCTGCCTTCAACCCAGTTAATCAAGGTATGTCCTGAGAAACGCCCCACTGGCTGCCTCAGCTGCTGTAAGAGCCCCTGCACAATCCCAAGGCCACCACCATCATAGACAGGCAGAGGAATACTGTGCTGGGAGAAAAAATGGAATCCTGGAGGGGCAGTTGTTGTTGTTGCTATGTTTCAGCTCATTATTGCAGCCACCGTGTCAATCCATTTCCTTGAGGGTCTTCCTCTTTTTCGCTGACCCGCTACCTTACCAAGCACGATGTCCTTCTCCAGGAACTGGTCCCTCCTGATAACATGTCCAAAGTACACAAGACGAAGTCTCACCGTCCACACTTCCAAGGAGCATTCTGGCTGTACTTCCAAGACAGATTTTTTCCTTCTTCAGGCAATCCATGGTATATTCACTATTCTTCACCAACACCATAATTCAAAGGCATCAATTCTTCTTTGATTTTCCTTATTCATTGTCCAGCTTTCGAATGCATATGAGACAACTGAAAATATAATGGCTTGGGTCAGTCACCCTAGTCCTCAAAGTGACATCTTTGCTTTTTAACAGTTTAAAGAGGTCTTTTGCAGCATTTGCCCAGTGCAATACATTGTTTGATTTCTTGACTACTGCTTCCATGGGTGTTGATGGTGGATCCTAGTAAAATGAAATCTTGACAACTTCTATCTTTTCGCCATTTATCATGATGTTGCTTACTGGTCCAGTTGTGAGAATTTTTGTTTTCTTTATGTTGAGGTGTAATCCATACTGAAGGCTGTAGTCTTTGATCTTCATCAGTAAATGCTTTAAGCCCTCTTCACTTTCCACAAGCAAGATTGTATCATCTGCGTATCACAAGTTGTTAATGAGTTTTCCGCTAATCCTGATGCCGTGTTCTTCTTCATATAGGCCAGCTTCTCAGATTATTTGCTCAGCATACAGATCGAATAAGTATAGTGAAAGAATACAACCCTCACACACACCTTTCCTGACTTTAAACCACACGGTATACCCTTGTTCTCTTTGACCAGCTTCCTCTTGGTCTATGTGCAGGTTCCTCATGAGCACAATGAAGTGTTCTGGAATTCCCATTCTTCACAATGGTATCAGTAATTTGTCATGAGCCACACAGTAGAACGTCTTTGCCTAGTCAATAAAACACATGTAAACATCTTTCTGGTATTCTCTGCTTTCACCCAAGATCCATCTGACATCAGCAATAATAGCCCTCGTTCCGTATCTTCTTCTGAATCTGGCTTGAATTTCTGGCAGTTCCCTGTCAATGGACTGCTGCAACCATTTTTGAATTATCTTCAGCAAAATTTGACTTGTGTGGGATATTAATGATATTGATTGATAATTTCCCCATTTTTTTGGATCACTTTTCTTTGGAATGGGCACAAATGTGGATCTCTTCTTGTCGGTTGGCCAGATAGCTGTCTTCCAAATTTCTTGACATAGACCAGTGAGTGTTTCCAGTGTTGCATCTGTTTGTTGAAACATGTCAATTGGTATTCCATCAGTTCCTGGAGCCTTGTTTTTTGCCAATGCCTTCAGTGCATCTTGGATTTTCTCCTTCAGTACCATTGTTCTTGATCATATGCTACCTCCTGAAATGGTTGAATGCCGACCAGTGTTTTTTGGTACAGTGACTCTGTGTATTCCTTCCATCTTCTTTGGATGCTTGCTGCCCATGGAATCCATCCTTCAATGTTGCAAACTCGAGGCTTGAAATTTTTTCTTCGGTTCTTTCAGCTTGAGAAATGCTGAGCATGTTCTTCTGTTTTAGTTTTCTAACTCCAGGTCTTTGCACATTTTATTGTAATGCTTTACCTTCTTGAGCTGCCCTTTGAAATCTTGTATTCAGCCCTTTTACTTCATCATTTCTTCCATTTGCTTTAGCTACTCTACATTCAAGAGCAAGTTTCAGAGTCTCTTCTGACAACCATTTCAGTCTTTTCTTTTTTTTCCTGTCTTTTTAATGACCTCTTGCTTTCTTCATGTAAGATAATGTCCTTGATGCCATCCCACAATTTATCTGGTCTTTGGTCATTAGTGTTCAATGCATCAAATCTACTTTTGAGATGGTCTCCAAATTCAGGTGGATGTACTGAAGGTCATATTTTGGTTCTTGTGGACTTGTTTTAATTTTCTTCAGCTTCAACTGAAGCTTGCTTATGAGCAATTGATGATCTGTTCCACTGTCGGCCTCTGGCCTTGTTCTGACTGATGATACTGAGCTTTTCCATCACCTCTTTCCACAGATGTTGATTTGATTCCTGTGTTTTCCATCCAGTGAGGTCCATGTGTATATTCACCGTTTATGTTGTTGAAAAAAGGTATTTGCAATGAATAAGTTGTTGATCTTGCAAAATTCTATAATGTGATATCCAATATTATTTCTCTCACCAAGGCCATATTTTCCAGCTACCGAACCTTCTTCTTTGTTTCCAGTTTTCTCATTCCAATCACCAGTAATTAATCAATGCATCTTGATTGCATGTTTGATCAATTTCAGACTGCAGAAGTTGGTAAAAGTCTTCATTTTCCTCATCTTTGGAATTAGTGGTTGGTTATAAATTTGAATAATAGTTGTATTAACTGGTCTTTCTTGTAGGCGTGTGGTTATTATCCTATCACTGACAGTGTTGTACTTCAGGACAGATCTTGAAATGTTCTTTTTGATGATGAATGCAGCGCCATTCCGCTTCAATCTGTCATTCCTGGCATAGTAGACCATATGATTGTCTGATTCAACATGGTCAATACCAGTCCAATTCAGCTCACTAATGCCTAGGATACCAATCTTTACGCATTCCGCTTCATTTTTGACAACTTTCAGTTTTCCTAGATTCATACTTCGTACGTAACACGTTCCGATTAGTAATTGATGTTTGCAGCTGTTTCTTCTCATTTTGAGTAGTGCCACATCCGCAAATGAAGGTCCCAAAAGCTTTATTCCATCGACGTCATTAAGGTTGACTCTACTTTGAGGAGGTAGCTCTTCTGCAGTCATACCTTGAGGACTTTCCAACCTGAGGGGTCCATCTTCTGGCACTATATCAAACAGTGTTCCACTGCTATTCATAAGGTTTTCACTGGTCAGTTTTTTCAAAAGTAGACCGCCAGGTCCTTCTTCCTAGTCTGCCTTAGTCTGGAAGCTCTGCTGAAACCTGTCCACCAAGGGTGACGCTGCTAGTGTTTGAAATACTGGTGGCATAGCCTCCAGTGTCACAGCCACACGCGAGACAGCACAGTATGACAAACTGACAGACGCATGGTGGTGGAGGGGCAGAATAATAATAAATTACTACAAACTGAGCGTGTGCTACCTGCCAGGCATTGTGCTACAAAGACACTTGAGATGCATTATCTCATTTAATTCCCACAACAACCCTGCAAGGGAGGTATTGTTCTCTCCACTTTCCAGATGACAAAACTGCAGAGTTAAGTAACTTGCTCAAGGTCGAAGACCTTAGGGGGTAGCAGGACTGCTCCACCACACGGCGTGATTATAATTCAGGGAGATTCTCTAGGAAGAGTGCGCTGGGAGCGAAGCCAGGCAGTGGTCAGCTGGTGGATATTTCCTTTTCCTACCGCAAGCCCAGTCCCTGGGTGGCACAAATTATTAAGTGTTCCACTGCTAGCCAAAAGATTGGCAGTTCGAACCCACCCGGAAGTACCAGGGAAGACAGACCTGGTGATCTGCTTCTGAAAGGTCACATCCTTGGAAACTTGAGGAAACAGTTCTACTCTCTACACATAGGGTCTCCGTAAGTCAGAATCGACTCCACAGCAACTAACAACAACAACCAAAAGCCCAAAGACACGAGGCCACCTGATGCTGTGGCGAGAACACCAGGCTGGGAACCCAGAGGCCTGGATTCTATTCCTGAGTATATACCATGGGACTTTGGACAGGTTGCTTCCCTGCCTGGGCCGCAGTTTCCCCACCTGTCTAACAAGAGGATTGGATTTGACAGCTTCAAAGGGCCTCCAGCATTAACAGCCTGGGGAGCCCCTGCCTGTCTTCACTCAAGGACACAGGTATCACCTGCTCCCTATGCCACCAGCTGCTGACTGCCTCCTTCATGTCAGGTGAGGTGGCATACTGTTCAGGTAAATTCTGACAGGGATACGTGAGATAAACTTCCCGTCCCCCAGCTCTGGGAGGAAGAAACTAGGCTGCTGCTAGTGACAGACAAAGCTGGGGTGGACAGAAGTCCTAAAACTTTTGAAGTAAGAGAGGCTCCTGGACACCCCTCCTTGGAAGTGGCTTTCTACTCACACACATAGTGGTCAGCTCTCTACCCTACTTGAAGTGCTTACATTCCAGAGGTTCCTATAATTTGCAAAAATCCAAACCCCTTAGAATGGCTTTCAAGGCCCTATTCAGCCTGGCCTCTGCCCACATCTCCAGCCTCATCATCTACCTGTAGTTGACCCATATGTACCTACATTCCAGTGATGAGGACCCGCCCACCAAACACTCTATGCTCCTTGATGCTTGCCTCCTTGCATTTGCACCCACTGTTCCCTCTGCCTAGAAGCCCTTCCTTGGCTTCTCTGTCTGGAAAAGGCCTACGCTTCAAGATACTGCTCAAAGATCATAGCCTCTCAGGCCTCCCCTGACCCAACCGGCCGCTCCCCAGGGAGGAGTTAGCTGTTCCTCTGTTCACTCACATGATGCTTTGTACATTTATACATTTATTTCTTCTTACAGCAAATAGTCACTGAGTACCTACTGAGCTAGGAAAGTTAAGATAAGCAAGGCCTAGTCCCTGCCTTGGAGTGCTTACAGAATGACCTTTTTTTTTTTTCTTAGCATTTTTTGGTCACATTCCTAAGAAATACAAAGCTCTCATTATAAGACAGCTTGCTTCTCCTTATAAATCACTGCTCCTTATGCCTACTTTCTGACCTGCCTCCATTAACCCCCATTGCCTCACTGTAGACTGGAAGCTGTCTGAGGGCAAAGATTGTGTCTTTCAGATTCTGTATTCCCAGTGCCTTGCACAGTGCCTAGTACACATATGAGCACAATAAATGTGAATTGGTGAAAGAAGGAATGAATGCCAACTGCTGCACTCTACTGCTTTCCCTGCCTCTTTTCACCCACCCCTACCAAAATTCCCGTTAAAATGTGCCCTGAGGGCCCTCCCTCTCCCGGCAATTGCTAGGCCAGGCTGTAATAGGTAATGCTATTTCAGGCCCAAACTCAGAGATGCTAATCAAATCAAATCAAAAGCTCATGGAAGGGGTCAAGGCTAAAGATAATATACCTGGAAGCTATCTTTGTAAGTAGAGTGGATGAACAGATGAGAAGAGAAGATCAGGATAGAACTCTGAAATCTGGGGAGAATCGAATGAGTGAATATATGTGAAAGTACAAAGCCTGAGTATTTATGTGGTGGAAGTATAACACCAAACTGCCTTCAACGTTGACAACACTGGTCAGACTCTTTGTCCCTAATTTAAGGTGGCTGCTAATCCTCATGCAACTCCCAGTCATGATTTGATATCGGAGGCCCTTAGTCACTTCCCAACGCCACCTCAGAGAGCCCAGTGACAATCCTTGTTTTTTAAATGTTTCTCCATGTATTTATCAAATATGCATTCAGCCACCTTGCCTGTAATTCTTGGTGAGTCTGAGAATGAAGCAGAAGACCCTGGGTGGTTCGTTGGCCACCAGCTTCATTGTTCAGGCGGTTGTCTAGAACACGTAGCCTTGGGTTTAAAGTTAAGGGTCTCAGAAATGCCTTGGGAGCCAGGGTTGGAACTCATTGCCCAGAGGTATCCCATTCTCACCAAGAACCCCTTCCGCCTCCAGTTTGCAACCATTGGAGTGAGAAAGGTTTTCATTCCACAGCATGGACTCGGCATTGTTTCCTCATTTACCCCACATAGGCTGTTTCCAAAGTGCAATGAGAATGCCTGCAGTCACACCACACCCTGCATCTAGCAGCTGCCCACTGGCCAACTTGGGGCTGTAAATAAAACCAAACACAAATGCCCAGGTCCTGCTGGCCCCAGCTAGGTCATTGGCAGTATGTCTGAGCCCAGTTGGCACCTGCATAAGGTTAAGCCTTTGCCTTTGGCATAGCTTGGCCATATGTTCAACATTTGGAGGGAATCCCACCACAATTCACAATGAGAAACAGTATCCCCCACCCTACCCCCAAATACGAAGGCTCAGCTGTTGGGTGGGGTGCTCACTAGCCTGCTTTTGACAGCTCCTTTCAAACTTCCAGATGCATACAACTTCCTAGTCTCTTTCAAAAGAGAAGCCTCATTTGTCAATCTGACAGCCAAATCCATAGTCCTTAATACCTGTGTTTCATGGGCTCCATTAGAAAGGGAGACTTTTTTTTTTTTTTCAAAGCAGGGATAGAATTTATTACACATGTCTTCAGTGACTTCCAGACAGCCAGAGCTGGAGCCACATAAATATGGCAGCATCCAATTCCACTCCACTGAAGTACTAGGAAGATGCCAGAATGCCAAATAGACTGCTGCGTGGCCATTCTGTCGAGATAAACAGGGTACATAGTTTTCCATAAACAGACTAAAAATAATCATCAATTAAGCACCCACTAGCTTAGCTACTTAATCACTTGTTGCCACTTAGCCTTTAAAATAGAAATATCTTCAGATCTCCAGATGGTTTTGCCAATAGTCATATTTTCACCAGTTTTTTCCTGCACAATAAGAACGATTTTTCTCAAGGTGGAAGCAGTGGCAGGGGAAAGGGATGAGAAGGATTCTTAAAGGAATGTTAATTGGCTAACATGAGCTAGGAATGGTGCTAGGCTCTACTGGGGGAATTCAGAAAACGAATCCAAGTGAAAATATGCTCAAGTCTTGGGAGGAGATAAAATCACTCTTTATCCTACATCTCCCTCTCCTTCCCTTCCTAACCAAGGTTCTTCAAAGAGTTCTCCATACCCGCTTGCCTCTGCTTCCTCACCTCCCTTTCACATCCCAGCTCACTTCAGTCTGGAGTCCACCTCTAACACTCCCCTGAAACTTTTTCTTGGTCAAAGTCACCCATAAAACCTTAGATGCCGAGCCCAGAGGACACTCCTCAGTCCTCGTCCCACCTGGTCTCAGCAGTAACGGGACTGTTGACCACGCCCTCCCTAAAACACTCTCCTCCGCTCTTGTCTGGTTCTCCGCTCACCTGTGTGCTTACTCATTCTTAGTTCCCTTCATAAGCAATCCTTTCTTCTTCGCTCACCCCATAAAAGCTGAGCACCCCAGGATTCTGTTTTTGGCCTCTCCCAGTCTACAATCTCCTCACATGAGCTCACCCTTTCCCATGACTCCCAGATTCCTACCTCCAGCCCAGACCTCCCACCTGACCTCCAGTCCCAGCCATCCAGGTGCTTCCAAACTCCTCCCCTTAAAGTCCCACGGGCATCTCAAATCAGCAGACTAAACTGAACTCATCCTCTTCTCCTACCCCCTACACCTGTACCCAAAAATTGCTCCTCCCCCTAGATTCTCCAACCCTGTAAGTGGCCCAAGTACAAACCTCCATTCACCAGATGTGTGACCTTGTGCCTTGTTCTCTTCATCTATAAAATGGGGATAATGATAGCTCCTACCTCAGAGGGAAATTAGGGCACTGAGTGAGTTAATACGCATAATGCATATAGAAGAGTTGTCAGTATACAGTAAGTGTCCAATAAATGTTAGCTGTTATTATCCCCCACCCCAGTCACTACTTTAATTCAGTCCTTCATAATCTCTCCCCTGAATAAGAACAACAGCTGCTTCCCTGCTGCCAGTCATGTCCCTCTCCAATCCATTCTGTCTGTGAACATGACCTTTCCAAAACCCAAATCTGAGTGTCTGCCTTCCTCATTACCCACAGGATGAAGTCCAGCGATCTCCTCACGGCCCTTTCTGCTCTAGCCCCTGCCTACCTTCTCGTCAGCTTCTCTTTCTACTCTCCTGGCCTCCCATGACGTGCACCAGCTACGAAAACTGTGTGCACTTATTCCCTAGCATCAAGCGTTCTCTCCTTTCTCTCCCTCTGCCAGCATCGCCCATGCGTGGCCTAACTTGCATTTGTCCTTTGAGATTCAGCTCAGAGTTACCTCCTCCAGGAAACCTTCCTTGGCAATCCTAGAGCATTCCTGTGTGAATCTCTAGTGTGAAATTTACACATTATAATCATCTGTTTACTTGTCTGTCCCTGCTACCAGACAGGGAGCTCTTTGCGGGTATGACTCTATCTTATTTCTGATCTTTCTATCCCAGACTTTTCATGGTGCCTTACTTATAGAAGGTACTTGATGAGTTTTATTGGATGGAATGAATGAATGAGAGAGCGGGGCTACTTTATCATGCCACTGTCCCGCTTGATACCCATTCGTGTCTTTCCCAGCCCCATAGAATAAAGTCTAAATTCCACATCTCGGCTCCAGCTAACACCTTTCCCAATGATTAGATCCCACCATTGTCCACCACCCACCCTCTGTTCTGCCCCCGCACACACACACAGGCCTTGAGCCTTCCTGCCCTACTCCTTGGTCATTTCATGCTGACTCGTTCACTTATAGAACGACTACTATGTGCCAGGCACTGTGTTAGGCATGAGGAATATAGTGGTGAGCAAGAAGTGGCCTGGTTCTTCTCAGCATTTACAGTCTAGCAGGAGAGACAGACAATCAATCAAAAAATCACAGACTGAAAGCTGTATTTATCTGTCTAATACGCCCACCAGGGTACTGTAAATTTCTTAAGGGAAAAGATTAGGTCTTACAACTCTAGGTTGGAAGGCTGTGTGGATGGAATGTTGTAGGATGATCTCTGAGGGCTAACTTCAATAATTTATAGTCCATTTAAGTTCTGCTTAGCCTTCACATACGATGTAACTGAATTAAAGACTCTTTAACTATAGGATCTAAAAAAAGAAAAAAATTCCCGTTACTGAGTGCATGGAAAAAAGGAATGAGCTAGAAATGGCACTAACAGCCCCAGTCTAGGTCTAAAGTCTAGACTTTCTTGGGTACCTGCCCTCACTAGCATCCATCAGGGCAGAACCAACTTCTCATGGACCCTTTCCAACAGCCTGTTACATAAGAAAAGAAAACCAAACCAGTTGCTATCAAGTCAATTCTGACTGATGGCGACCCCAAGTGTTTCCGAGTAGAACTGTGCTCCGTAGGGTTTTCATGACTCTGACCTTTCAGAAGCAGATTGCCAAACTGTTCTTCTGAGGTACCTCTGGGTGGATTTGAACTACCAACCTTTTGGTTAGTAGCCCAGTGCTTGGTTGCTTATCTCTCAGTGGCTTATTTCCTGCTCATACCCGGTCAGAGGAGAGAAGGCCAAATGTCTATTGACTCACCTACTTTATCTTACTCAAGAGACAAGTTAATAAATCAGAACATTCTTTGGTTGGGTTCTGCTGCCCAGGACCTTCTTTTGATTCATGAGCAGGTAGCTCTCTGAACTCTGAACAATGTGGCCTTGGTTTCTGAATTTTTGTATAAGGGACCAAAAAAAAAAAAAAAAAAATCTTTAAAGAACACTTCCATGCACAGGTTCAAAGCGGCTTCATCTTTTCCTTGCCAACTGAGAAGGTTAGATAATCACAAACAAATCTTTTAGAAAAATCTACCATAATGAATAAATGAATGAATGAATATGAACAGTCCTGCTGACTGCCACACTCCCTTGGCAGGGGCAGGGAGGGGGTGCTCTGAAAAAGACATCTCTTTCCAGTTTCTCTCCTCTTCCTTCACGCTTGAAAGCAACCATTACCCAGCCATTAGGGCTCCAGAGACGTTCTGCATTTGTTTATGTTGTGGCAAGCAAGTTGGACCGCCCAGGAATCATTCACTGTGGGCTAGTAAATCTTGTGCTTATCTGTTAGACTGGAATCTCCCCAAAGGGAGAGTGTGTTGGTGGTTCAGTGGTAGAATTCTCGCCTTCCATGCCAGAGACCCAGGTTCGATTTCTGACCAATGCACTGCATGAGCAGTCACCACCCATTTGTCAGTGGAGGCTTGTGTATTGCTGTAATGCTGAACAGGTTTCAGCAGAGCTTCTGGACTAAGATGACTAGGAGGAAAGGCCTGGCAATCTACTTCTGAAAACCAGCCACTGAAAACCCTATGGATCTGATTTGCAACTGATCATGGGGATGGCGAAGGACCGTTCTGTTGTGTGTGGAGCTACCATGAGTCAGGGGCCAACTCCATGGCAACTAACAACAACATCCTCAAAGCATCTCTGATCTCTCACCCACTGAGATCTCTGTTCCTCTCTCTCTCTCTCTTTGGAGCATTTAAAACATGTTAACAGTAGTCAGCTGGCTATTAATAGTAATGTACCTAATAACAAGTTATTTGCATGTCTTGCTCCATCCAGTGAGAATATGCCCTTTGAAGACAAGGGCTTCGCGGCATCTAGCACAGAGCCTAACATAGTAAACCAATGAATGAATGGCAGCCCTAATCAATATTGGTTAATAGATTGCTCCAAACTCTGCAACAGATCCTTCCGTGGGACAAAAAAAAATTCAGAAATGAAAGTAATCACTCCTGGATTTACTTGCTTTATATCTGGAGATAGCATTCAGAGTCCTTAACGTGGGACCCTTGAGGCGATTGAGTGACAAAGGATGGGAAGATGGCATTGGGCCAAGGTCTGTAGAAGAGCCAAGAGGATGCAGAACTGACAAGCGGAAGAGGGTCTGGATCCCAGCAAAGGAGCCCCCCAACCTCTGGAGAGGGCAGACAAGAGAAAGTTTACGTGACACAGCTGTTGACTGGAGTGTAAACTGGTAGAGCCTTTGGGCTGGGGGTGGTGGATGGGGTCGGGGAGGACTTGGCAAGATCCATTAAAATAAAAAAGCGTTCCCTTCCATCTAGCAATTTCACTTCTTGGACTCTGCCCTAAACAAATACACACACATGCACACCAAGAAGCATGGACAAAGATCTCTTCTACAGCACTGTTTGTATAAGCAAAAATTTAGAAACAAATGTTCATCGGTCCCACTAACCCACTGCCTGCCGTCAAGTCGATTCCGGTTCATAGCGACCCCGTAGGACAGGCTAGAACTGCTCTATAGGGTTTCCAAGACTGTAAATCTTTACGGAAGCAGACTACCACATCTTTTTCCCACAAATGTTCATCATTAGGAGGATGGTTGAATTATGGAGGACACCACCCACTGCAACACTTAAATCTAGTAAGGAAGATCTGGGAGCCCCTTGGGAGAACTTTCCGAAACATATTGGTAAGTAAAAACAGACAAGTTACAGAACAATACATACAGTGTGGTGTCATTTGTATTAAAAATACCTACACACTAAGCTAAACTATGTATTTATAAATGCACATGTATGCATATTAGGGCCCAAAAAAATCTGGAGAGATGCATACTATACTGATAACTGCTCTAGGGAGGGGAACAGAATAGAGTGTGCACAAAGATTTTTCAGTTTTTTTTTTTTTTTTTTTGATCACTGGGATATTTATAACAAGAATGCATTTGTCTGTTCATGCACTGTGCAATGTTTTAAAGACATGCATAATGCAGCTATTTACAAATATGTTTTGTGGTTTGGACCTGACAGCAAACAGACAGACAGACTCACACAAAGAAGGGAGAAGGGGTGGGCCTGCTCCCTCCAGCCAGAGACAGACTCTCTCTGCAGGACTGGTCTGCAACGCCCTCCCTTGGGGACAGTGTCCACCCACCCCTGCTGCTTCTGCTCCCAACACACGGGGCCAGGATCCACAGTTCTAGAAGATAATCAAAGAGTGCATTGTTTCTAACACAGTGCCTGGCACTGAGTCTGCCTTTCATCAGTAGCTGAATTAGATGGATGAGTTTGAGTTAGAATGGATGGCGTTGGGTTAGGTTGGCAGCTGTCCTTAATCATTCCATAGCTCCTAAAATTGCACTCTCCTCCTCCCTACCTCACGCCCTCTGTTTCCGGGTCGTATCATGGCTATCCTTCTACTTTCAATTCTAGGAAGCTACATCTCCCTATCTCCACCTGAAAAACAATGTGTACCACACTTCCAGGGAGCCCTCATGGTGCAATGGTTAAGTGTGCGGTTGCTAACCGAAAGGTTGGCAGTTCGAACCCTCCGGTGGCTCTGTGGGAGAAAGAACTGGCGATCTGCTCCTGTAAAGCTTACAGCCAAGAAAACCCTATGGGGCAGTGCTACTCTGTCACCTGGGGTTGCTATGAGTCAGAAATCAACTCAGCGGCACCTAACAACAACAGCAACCACACTTCAGGTCATTTACTTGTTACGTGTCTATTTCTGGGATGAGACGTACTTACTGCTGCCCACAGTTCAGCACCTTTCACAGTGCTCCGTACATAATAACCAAAAACCCAAACTAGTTGCCCCTAGAGTCAATTCCAATGCATGGAGATGCCAGGTGTGTCTAGTCTAGTAGAACTGTGTTCCAGAGGGTTTTCAGTGGCTGACTTTTTGGAAGTAGATCTCCAGGCCTTTCTTCTGAGGCACCTCTGGGTGGACTCGAACCTCCAACTTTTCAGTTAACGGCTGAGTGCATTAGCTGTTTGCACCCCCAGGGACTCTCAGTACATAATGTTGTTGTTGTTAGGGGCCATCAAGTTGCTTCCAACCCATAGAGGCTCTATGTACATCAGAACAAAACACTGCCTGGTCCTGTGCCATCCTCACAATTGTTGTTCTACTTGAGCCCATTGTTGCAGCCACTGTGTCAATCCATCTTGTTGAGGGTCTTCCTCTTTTTTGCTGACCCTCTACCTTACCAAGCATGATGTCCTTCTCCAGGGACTGATCCCTCTTGATAGCATGCCCAAAGTTTGTGAGACAGTTTTACCATCCTTGCTTCTAAGGAGCATTCTGGTTGTGCTTCTTCCAAGACAGATCTATTCATTCCTTTGGCAGTCCGTGGTATATTCAATATTCTTCTCCAATACCGCAATTCAAATGCGTCAATTCTTCTTTAGTCTTCCTTATTCATTGTCCAGCTTTCACATGCATATGAAGCGATTGAAAACACCATGGCTTGGGTCAGGCTCACCTTAGTCTTCAAGGTGACATCTTTGCGTTTGAACACTTTAAAGGAGTCTTTTGTAGCAGATTTGCCCAATGCAGTGCATCTTTTGATTTCTTGACTGCTGCTTCCATGGGTGTTGATTGTGGATCCAAGTAAAATGAAATCCTTGCTCAGCATACAGATTGAACAGTTATGGTGAAAGGATACAACCCTGATGCACACCTTTCCTGACTTTAAACCACACAGTATACCCTTGCTCTGTTCTGATGACTTCCTCTTGATCTATGTACAGGTTCCTCATGAGCACAACTAAGTGTTCTGGAATTCCCATTCTTCACAACGGTATCCATAATTTGTTATGATCCACACAGTTGAATGCCTTTGCATAGTCAATAAAATACAGGTAAGCATCTTTCTGGTATTCTCTGCTTTCAGCCAGGATGCCTCTGACATCAGCAGTGATAACCCTGGTTCCACATCCTCTTCTGAATCTGGCCTGAATTTCTGGCAGCTGCCTGTCTATGTACCTCTGCAGCTGCTTCTGAATGATCTTCCTGAAAATTTGACTTGGGTGTGACATTGATGATACTGTTCAATAATTTCCACATTTGGTTGGATCACCTTTCTTGGGAATAGGCATAAATATGGATCTCTTCCAGTCAGTTGGCTAGGCAGCTGTCTTCCAAATTTCTTGGCATAGACAAGTGAGTAATTCCAGCACTACATCCATTTGTTGAAACATCTCAGTTGGTATTCCAACAATTCCTGGAGCCTTCTTTTTCACCAATGCCTTCAGTGCAGATTGGACTTCTTCCTTCAATACCATCGGTTCCTGATCCAATGCTACCTCCTGAAATGGTTGAACGTGAGCAGTTCATTTTGGTACAGTGAGTCTGTGTATTCCTTCCATCTTCTTTTGATGCTTCCTGTGTCATTTAATAGTTTCCCCATAGAATCCTTCAATATTGCAACTCGAGGCTTGAATTTTTTCTTCAGTTCTTTCAGCTTGAGAATTGCCGAGCGTGTTCTTCCCTTTTGGTTTTCTATCTCCAGGTCTTTGCACGTGTCATTATAATACTTCATCTTCTCAAGCCTCCCTTTGAAAGCTTCTGTTCAGCTCTTTTACTTTATTATTTCCTCCATTCGCTTTAGCTACTCTGCGTCGAAAAGCATGTTTTAGAGTCTCTTCTGACATCCATTTTGGTCTTTTCTTTCTTTGCTTTGCTTTGAGTAGGCAACTCTTCACCAGTCATCTTTTGAGTGGCTTCAACCTGAGGGGCTCATCTTCCGGAACTAAATCAGACAATATTCCACTGATATTCATAAGGTTTTCACTGGCTAATTCTTTTCAGAAGTAGATTGCTGGGTCCTTCTTTCTAGTCTATCTTAGCCTGGAAGCTCAGCTGAAACCTGTCCACCATGGGTGACCCTGCTAGTATTTGAATACCAGTGGCATAGCTTCCAGCATCACAGCAACATGCAAGCCCCCACAGTACAACAAACTGACAGACGCATGGTGATCAGTACATAATAGGTGCTCAATAAATGTTTGTTGCATTGAATTGAACTGAAGTGAGCACCTGAATCTCCACCAAAAAACCTGATGGGAGCCAGCAGCAGGACCAAACCCAGCCAGAGGAGAGCACTCCACCCAGAGCCATCAGGCTGCTTTTGAGGCCAAGCCAGGAGACCAGCCCCATGATCACTGGGGCAGCTGCTTCTGTGACCCAAAGGAATCATAACTAGTATTTATTGAGTCAATTCTAAATATATCATACGCATTATCTCATGTGAGCTTCTCAAATCTAGTAAGGTACAAATGATTGGAAATCATTTTACAGAAAATAAAACTGAAGAACAGAGGTTAAGAAACTTGACCAAGGACACACAGCTAAGAAGTGATACAGCCCAAAACTGAGTTCAGGGCTGCTTGATGCCAGAGCCTAGACTCTAACCACTGAGAAATACTGCCTTCAGTTGCCCTGGAGTTTTCTGCTTTATTCTAGTCAAGAGGACAAGGCAGGAAAGCAATGAGGCCTCCCTCTGAGCTGGGGCAGGTGCTGTGAAGAACCCAGGTGCAGGAAAAGGAAGACCAGCTTATCAGGTGGAAATGGAAACCACCAGAAGGCCTGGAGACAGAGGAGGGGGACCATGCAGACATGTGGTCAGCACAGGCCAATGCCTTCAAAAACGGTGGACAGAAAGCATGATAAGGGGTAACGCCAAGGGGGTGTGAAAAAGAGCCAGCAGCCTACAGCAAATTTTAGGTGGCAATTTCTTACAATGATCTTTAATAAAAGTGGAGTGTCCAATAATAAAACAAAATAAGAGTCAGCAGCCCCCACATGAGTCCTGTGGGCCATGCTTTTGTTTTGTTTTTCCGTGAGGAAAGTAATATGTGCCTAATGTAGAAAAATTTGAAGACGGGAGAAAACAGAAAAATGCGAGAAAGTAACCCACAGCATCCTCACGTAGAAAAAAGAAATGGTTATGATTTTGGTATCTTTCCGTGCAATTTTCTCTATGTAGACTTTGTTGTCTGTTTCTGCCTTAGTTAGGGCTCTTGGGGGTGCAAGGAGCAGAGAGCCTCGGAGGTGCATCCAAACAAAGGACCATGGTTACTGCAGGAGGTTTTATAGGAAAGCAAAGACAACAGACTTTGTGGTCTCTGAAACAGAACCAAGGAGTTGCTCTTGCTTGTGCTCTTTCTGCTTACTTCCTCTGTGTACGTGGCTCTCTCTCGCTCTGTCTTTGCCCCCACAGCTGGCTCTCGCTCTTGCTCTCTTGCTCTCTCGCTGTTGCCCTCACTCTTTCTGTCACTCTTTTTCTCCACTCAGGGGCCACAATTGGTGTCCTTGCTTCTCTTTGTCCTTCTCCCTCTCTCTGCTGGCAGACTTCCTAATCCTGCTTACACATGGCTCTTGCTTCCTCATAATCCCCATTTGCCCAAAGTCCATAGTGGCTGGGCCCTCTCAGGGATCTGGGCGGAGCAAGCTCTGAGATCATCCAGTTTGTTCATTTAACATTATATTGCTTCCTCTTTTTGTCTCTCAGCGTCATCTCTCACAAGCATTTTCTGCTGGAATATCAGCTGTAGTGTTGCATTCCAGTTCACTGAGTAGAGCTATCAAGGTCAACTCCATCAGTTCTTAGACTCTTGGGACCACTCGTGTGATGATGGTCATGAGCAATTGCCAAGTGCCAACTACTTTATCCAGGCCGCCTCATTTAACATTCACAGTAAGATAGGCCTCACTGTGCCCGTCTTATAGATGAGGAAACTAAGGCTTGGTAATGGAGAGATGCAATTCAGACCCAGACCTTTCTGCATCCAAAGCCTGTGGTCCTTCCACCACCCTGCCCTGATTCTAAGCATGAAAGTTAACAAAAGGGCCAAGGCCTTCTGACCATTCTATGCAGGCAAAACTCCCGGTAACCAAGAGGAAATGACAGCCTTGACGAAAAATAAGTTGTATCAGAGCAACGTATCTCTTTCTGATGCCAACTGATCTTCTAATGTAATCACTATTGCTTTGTTTTACAAGCTTCATGTTAGCAGCCCACTTCCCGATAGGTATCAAACATGCTATTATTTGTACCCTAATTTTACTCCTGGCTATTCCCCTGAGGCTTACCCATGTTTTCAATTGATCCTAATAGAAACGTTCAAGGAAACACGCTCCCATTTTGTCCACACACCATGGCAACGGTTGAAAACACAGGATTGCACCATGCATACCATGCATCCAGGCAGCGCAGAGGCCCACTGGGTCTGTATCCGTTGTTGGATCGCTTTCCACACTTTTCTAGCTGGGAACTGGGTTATTCATTCTCTTACCAGTGGGGAAAGGCATATCGTTGCCGATCAGGAATGAAAACTGAGGTCTCTGCCTGCTGCCCCACTATGCAGGAAGACGAAGCAGTAAACACAGCCCAGAGCGGAGGACAGAGCCCCTGGGTGTAGTCCTGACTCTGCCATCACTCTCTGTGTAGCTGTCGGCAGATCACTATACCTCTTTGGGCCTTGGACTCTTTACTAGCCAAATGGATTGCTGTTGTTGTTAGACGCTGTCGAGTTGGTTCTGACTCATAGCGACCCTATTATGCACAACAGAACAAAACACTGCCTGGTCCTGTGCTATCCTCACAACTGTTGCCACACTCGAGCCCATCGTTGCAGCCACTGTGTCAGTCCATCTTGTTGCAGGTCTTCCTCTCTTCCGTTGACCCTCTACCTTAGCAGGCATGACGTCCTTCTCCAGGGACCGGTCCCTTCTGACCACATGTCCAAAGTACGTGAGTCCTTGCTTCTAAGGAGCATTCCGGCTGTACCTCTTCCAAATGGGTTAGTACAGCCCATTTACCTCACTTAGCTGTTCAGAGAATCGGCTTTGGGAATAGCTATCAGTCTTAGAAGAAATACAACCAGGATGCTCCTTAGAAGTGAGGATGGTGAGACTTCATCTTACTTACTTTGGACACTTCATCAGAAATTGCTAGAAAAGGACATCATGTTTGGTAAAGTAGAGGGTCAGTGAAAACAAGGGAAATCCTCAGTGAGATGAACTGGCACAATAGCCACAGCAATGGTCTCAAATATACCAACAACGACGAAGATAACACAGGATTGGGCAGCATTTCATTCTTTATACATAAGGTTGCCGTGAGTCGGAGCCAACTCCATGGCAACTAACATGCAAGTATATATAGTTGTGAAGTGGCTGCATCACTCTTTTCTGCACGGAGAGGCAATGGCACACCTGATTCAAGTCTTCTCTTTCCTTGGAAAGGCACTTAACTCCTGGTATCAAAGTTAGCCTGGTACTGAGTTGGCTCGGACCACTAGTAGCGGTGGAGGCTCTGACTTCTGCTTCCAGCTAAGATGCAGTAACAGAAAGTGGATTCACCCTCTCACCTCAACCACCCACAAACAAAGACAAAATATATGAAACAACTGTTTTCAAGACACTGAATTTTAGACAGAAAGGAACAGTGATCCCAGAGAGATGAGGGGCAAAAAAGGGGAGCCCTATAACTGCCCCAACTTACTTCCTTGAGAGGTTTCCAGGCTGCAGTACAGCTGGCCGGGGAAGAGCCCAGGCAGGGCCCAGCAGACTTCCTGAGTTGAGGACACAGAGCTGAGAGCCCAGGAAGACTGAGGGAGCTAGAGTTAGCAGGACAAACTCTCAAAGAGGAGAGAACTTCACAGAGAGGGAACTCCAAAGATCTATAGAAGGTTCCTCCTGAGAATTCAGCAGATTCCTGATTTGAAGTATACATGTCAGTGAATTACCAGGGAAAGAACAATCTGAAAGGATTAGAGAGGCAACAGTGCCCAACACTCACACAGAACTGGGAATAGTGCCTGTTCCTACCAGCCAAACTGGAGACCCTCATAATCCAGGAGACGTTGGGTAAAGTATCCAGAAGGGTCTTGCAGCAGTAAATATAGCTGGAGAGCCATATTGTTGTTACTTGTCATCAAGCTGGCTCTGATTCATGGCGACCTTATGTACAACAGAACAAAATGTTGCCCTAGACTAAAAGTTGTTTGGCTCCCACCTAACAAATCTTAAAGTAAGACCCAAATAAGTCAAACTATTTCCAACTAAATTAAATGTGACCCAGAACAGAAGTCAAGAATATTCATAGGAATATAACGCACAGCTAGTTTCATTATCAGACCAAAATCTTCGGCCTTGGCTTTTGGAGAATAAAATTCTTAATACCTGAGTGACCTAGTAGTGCCCAGGAGATATTGGGCGATGGACAGTGCTCAATTCGTGAGGCTCCAGATGTCTTTCCTAAGTCTGTGGTTTCCTCAGGGCAGGTTCTCTAATTAGCATTCAGCACTCAGTCAATCCCAGGGCTGCCCATCCTGCTTCCATCTCCCAGCTCAAGGTCCTGGGGCTCTGCCTTGTTCATGAGATCAGGGGCATAGTGGAAAGAGGATGAATTCTTGCAACTCTACCCACTGTGTGATCTCAGGCTGGTGGCTTGCCCTCTCTGAGCCTCGGCATCCTTATCTGTAACATGGAAATAGGACCTATTTCATAGGGTTGTCATGAGAATTAAGTGAAGCAGTGCCTACAAAGGGCTCAGCAGAGGACCTGGAACTGGGCTACAACCATGGCTTCGAACCGGTTTATTCTTGTTCAAACCCCTGCTGAGAATTTCCATTGTGAATTTGAGTGGATATACTGAATTAGAACCTACATTTTTTTTTTTTTTATATTTTATTGTACTTCAGGTGAAAGCTTACAGAGCAAATAGTTTCTCATGAAATAGTAATACACATGTTGTTCTATGACATTGGTTAACAACCCCACAACGTATTAAGCCTCTAAATTCTCAACTTTTTTTTTTTTTTGATGAAAATTACAGATGGCCAAAGATACACCGTTTCAAGAATTTCTACATTCACAGTTCAGTGACATTGACTACGCTCTTCCAACTGTGCTGTTATTCTCACTTAAGATGAAGGCTTACAGAACAAAATAGTTTTTCGTTTAACAGTTACTACACATGTTGCCCTATGACAATGGTTAACAATCTCACAGCACATCAAGAATATCCTTACTCCACCTTGTGTTCCCTATCACCAGGGGACTTCCTTGTCCCCTTCTGTCTTCTGGACCTTGTCAGTGGACTATTGTACCTCTTTAGTCTCATTTGTTTTATTTTATTTTATTTTATTTTATTTAAACACCATTTCAAAACTTTTTACTTACACATTTAAGTGATATTGACTATGCTCTTCCAATTGTGCTGCCATTCTCGCCCAAGATGAAGGCTTACAGGACAAAACAGCCGCCCATTTAATAGTTACTACAAATGTTGCCCTATAGCAGTGGTCAACAATCTCACAATACATCGACAGTGTCCTTATTCAATTTGTGTTCCTTATCATCAGTTTCCTACTCTCCCTCTGCCTTCTGGCCCTTGTCACCGGACTCCTGTACCTCATTAGTCCCATTTAGTTTTACTGGGCTGTCCATTCCCAGGCTTAACATCGAACCTCGAAGGTAACTTCACCTCTGAGCTGAAAGGGTGTCTGGGGGCCACACTCTTGAGGTTTCTCTAGTATTTTTAGACCAGTAAATCTGGTCTTCTTTTTTTTTTTTTTTTTGGGGGGGAGTTAAAATTATGCTCTACATCCTTCTCCAGCTCTGCCCAGAACCCTCTGTTGTGATCCTGGTCAGAGGAGTCATTGGTGGTAGCCGGGCACCATCCAGCTGTACTGGACTCAGTCCGGTGGAGGCCTTGGTAGCTGTGGACAATTAGTCGTTTGGACTAATCTTTTCGTTGAATCCTGTTCTCTTCATTCTCCCTTGTTCCCGAAGGGATGAGATCAGTGGAGTATCTTAGATGGCCGCTCATAGGCTTTCAAGACCCCAGACACTACTCACCAAGGTAGAATGTAGAGCATTATCTTTATAAGTAGTGTCATGCCAATTGAGCTAGATGTTCCCCGAGACCGTGGTCCCCACAGCCCTCCGTCCAACAACTCAGTCCCTCGGGGGGTTTGGATGTGTCTATAGGGCCTCCATGACCTTTCCTTGTGCAGGTTGTGTTAGTTTCCCCTGTACTATGTACTATCTCACCTCTCACCCAAGTTACCACTTACCTATTACCTATTTAGTATTCCCCCCCCCCCCATCCCTGGTAACCAACAAGGATTGTTACATTTTGCATGTAAATTTTTTCATGGGTTTTTACAATAGAGGTCTCATACAATATTTGTCCTTTTGTGATTGACTTATTTCACTCAGCATAATGTCCTCCAGTTTCATCCATGTTGTGAGATGGTTCACAGATTCATTGTTGTTCTTTCTTGTTGCATAGTACTCCATTATGTGTATATACCATAGTTTGTGTATCCATTCAACTGTTGATGGACATCGAGGTTGTTTCCATCGTTTTGCTATTGTGAATAATGCTGCCATGAACATAGGTGTGCATATGTCTATTCGAGTGATGACTCTTATTTCTCTAGGATATATTCCTAGGAGTGGGATTGCTGGATCGAATGGTATGTCTATTTCTAGCTTTCTGAGGAAACGCCATATCATTTTCCAAAATGGTTGTATCATTTTGCATTCCCACCAGCAGTGCATAAGAGTTCCCGTCTCCCCGCAGCCCCTCCAACATTTGTTATTTCCAGTATTTTTGATTCGTGCCAGTAATGCCGGGGTGAGATGGTATCTCATTGTGGTTTTAATTTGCATTTCTCTAATGGCTAGTGATCGCGAGCATTTCCTCATGTGTCTGTTGGCCATTTGAATGTCTTCCTTGGTGAAGTGTCTGTTCATTTCCTTTGCCCATTTTTTGATAGGATTGGTTGTCTTTTTGTTGTAGAGGTGTTGGATTTTCTTGTAGATTATGGAGATTAGACCTTTGTCTGACTTGTACTGTCCAAAAATTTTTTCCCAGTCTGTAGGTTCTCTTTTAACTCTTTTGGTGAAGTCTTTTGAAGAGCATAGATGTTTGATTTTTAGAAGATCCCAATTATCTAGTTTATCTGTTGGGTTTTTTGTGTTGATGTTTATGGTTTGTATCCTGTTAATGCTATGTATTAAGGCCTGAAGTGTTGGTCCTATTTTTTCTTCTATGAATTTTATAGTTTGAGGCTTTATATTCAGGTCTTTGATCCATTTTGAAGTAGTTTTTGTATATGGTGTGAGGTATGGGTCCTGTTTCATTTTTCTACAAATGGATATCCAGTTTTGCCAGCACCATTTGTTAAAAAGACTGTCTTTTCCCCATTTGATGTATTTTGGGCCCTTGTCAAAAATCAGGTGACCGTAGGTGGATGGATTTACATCTGAGTTCTCAATTCTGTTCCATTGGTCAATGTATCTGTCATTGTACCAGTACCAGGCTGTTTTGACTACTGTAGCTGTATAGTAGGTTCTGAAGTCAGGTAGTGTGAGTCCTCCAACTTTATTCTTCTTCTTCAGTAGTGCTTTACTTATTCGGGGTTTCTTCCCTTTCCATATAAAGTTAATAATTAGTTTTAGAACCTACATTTTAATAAGAGCTCCAGGTGAGTCTTATGTTTACATATCTGGGGTGGAAATGCAAATTATCAGCAGGGGGATGAACCAGAATGAACTGGTTCGAAGCCCTAGCTGCAACTGCTCAAATTCATAATCATTTTCTGTAGCCTCTGGGGGCCTCTGGGGGCTGCATGTAGGGTGACTAACAATCCAGGTTTGCCAGGGACTGGGGGGTTTCCCAGGACATGGGAGTTGCCGTGCTAAAACTGGAATGGCTGGTCACCCTAGACCTGCATCTCTCTTGTAATTCCACCCTGCCGCCCCAAGCCAGTCACCCGGAAGCACAGCTGCCCACAGAGCCCTTGACCCTGCCCTTGCGCTCTCTGGGTTGTCTGAGGGGACAAGGGTCTTGTGCAACCTCGTCTCAGTGCTGGCTCACGCAGGTCAGAGGCACTGTCTTGTACAGAGCCCTTTGACTCCTGGGCTGTGCAGCAGATGCACCTAATTAATCATCCCCTTGCTTTGGGCCCTGGCTTCTCTGCAGGGGTTGCTGAGTTCTCAGAAACTGCTGCTTGATGAGGCATTAGAGAAGTGACTCCCAACTGCCAAGGCTGGAAGTGGCTTTGAAGGTATAACTGGCTTCATCCTGGCCCACCTCCATCCCCTCATTAACCATTTAGCATAAGGGTTCACTTCTCTTGTTTTTAAACCTTTTGTTTAGAGTTCCTGCCTCTCCTTGCCCCTGATGGGAGTTCCAGGCCTATTTGGGTCAACTGAGGCATTCTGAAAAGTCAGAGTTCACAACCATCCCTAAGCCTGTCCCACCATCCCTCAAACACCCTCAGTAGCCCCCTTTGTCTAAAGAATAAAGTGTGGTCTCATGACACTGAAGTGCAAGACCTCCTGTGATCCCAGCTCAAACATCTTTCCATTCCTAGTTCACACTTTCGTGCTATGCTCTGTCCAATAGAACCGCTCACTGTTCCCTGCAGTTTCCTACCTGTGCAACTTTGCCTGCTCTGTTTCCATTTCTCAGAATTCCATCTCCTCTATCTCCTTGTGTACCAATCTAAAACTCCTTTCCATGCTCAGCTCAAATACCACCTTCTCCTGGAAGCCTTCTCAGATGCCCACAGCTAGAAGTAAGATCTTTTTTTCTCTGAATCCACATTGTGCATTAGAGTTAACTCAGACTCAGAAGTTCTCTTGACTCCTGGCTCTAATCCTTCCTGGAGGGCAGGATCCTCATCTTCCTAGGCCTTGCCCTGCCATAAGTTGGCCCATCATTCACTCCAAGGACTCTATTCTTCAGTTATTGTAAATGGTTTGCCAGTCCCCTAAAGAGCCAGGCTTACAAGAATCTGTGCTTTTGGCCTGTGAGCGACCATCTAAGCTACTCCACTGGTCTCATCCCTTCGGAAGCAAGGGAGAATGAAGAGAACAGGATATAAGGAAAAGATTAGTCCGAAGGACTAATTGTCCACAGCTACCAAGGCCTCCACCGGACTGAGTCCAGTACAGCTAGATGGTGCCCGGCTACCACCACTAACTGCTCTGACCAGGATCACAACAGAGGGTTCTGGACAGAGCTGGAGAAGGATGTAGAGCATAATTCTAACTCCCAAAAAAAAAGACCAGATTTACTGGCCTAAAGGAGACTGGAGAAACCGCAAGAGTATGGCCCCCAGACACCCTTTTAGCTCAGTGGTTGAAGCTACCTCCGAGGTTCACTGTTCAGCCTGGGAGTGGACAACCCCGTAAAACCAAATGAGACTAACAAGGTACAGGAGTCCAGTGACAAGGGCCAGAAGGCAGAAGAGGACAAGGAAGCTGGTGATAGGGAACCAAAGGTTGAGTAAGGATATTGTTGATGCGTTGTGAGATTGTTAACCATTGTCATAGGGCACCATTTTTAGTAACTGTTAAATGAGAAACTATTTTGTTCTGTAAGCCTTCATCTTAAGTGAGAATAACAGCACCATTGGAAGAGCAGAGTCAATGTCACTGAACTGTGCATGCAGAAATTTTTGAAATAGTGTCTCTTTGGCTATGTGTATTTTCACCAAAAAAAAAAAGGTTGAGAAGTTAGAGGGTTAGTATGTTGTGGGGTTGTTAACCAATGTCATATGTGTACTACTGTAAGCCTTCACCTGAAGTACAATAAAATATTACATAAATAAATAAATAAATAAATAATGAGTTAGATCTATTAAAAAAAAAAAAAATGAACACAGATGAAGTGTTAAAAACGGAACAGAGATCCTCTGAAAGTTGCACTGGACTTTCCGAGCCATCAGCAGTTACCGGCTTGTCAATCATCAAGTGTGCATTGAACATCCACATGTAACATAGCAATGTATTCGACTAAAATGTGATTGGGTTCACTACAGTTCATTATGTTGAATCAGCAATATAGTTAAACATCAGTGATCAGATTCTCAACTCCATGCACGAGGATTAAACGAGATTAAGTACATAGGGCTTGCAACACAGCACCTAGTTTAAAGGAAGCACTAAACAAATATTGATTATTATCACAATAATGGGAGAAATACTTTAAAAGCAATGGTTAGAAGGGAGTTAAAAAGTGAGACATCAAAAAGGTTAAAATATTTGGAGACTGTTAAATTAAAGCTTTTCTTGATATGCTTTCTCAGGGGGAAAAAAAAAAAGAATCTGTGCTTTTGCAATGCTGCTCCCACTGCCTGCAATGCTCTTCCTCCAGGCCTGCTTGGTAACTCATCCATCACTTTACAAACCCAGATTTACCTCCCAGACCCCCCAGGCTCCCACCTGTTGCCAGGACAGCAGTTACCATCCTGGACTCTCCCCATCTCTTTTCATCTCTCTTAACCCACTAGAATGGGGGTACTATGAGGTCACCTTCTGAGTCCCTCATCTTTATATCCCTGGTACCCAGAAGAAGACCTGGCTTCCAGGAAGCACCCAGCAATGCTTGTTGAATGACTGAATGTGCTTCAGAGCTCTAAGTCATGGTTTCCTGACGTAACAGGCAGCTCACCACCTCCAAAAGGCTATCCTGATTTACCTCATCCGGAACATCACTGTGTGACCTTGAGAAAGTCACTTTCCCTCTCTAGGGCTTCAATTTATTCATCTGTAAAATGAGGATGTTGGATTTGATAAGAAAGGGCTCTTACAGGTTCCCCTTTCTGATCTTGGTTTCATGACACTGAGTTACAATTTAGTCTAAAATCTACAGTATGTTTGTGTCTTGTCTCTTTAAGTGGACCACAAGGATATCCTTCACCCTCTTGCTGAAGCCCAGCACCAGGATGGGCACCCCCAAAGCCCTAAAAAGCACCTCCTGAATGAGTATTGGAATCTCTGGGTGGTGCAAACAGTTGATGCACTCAGCTGCTAACTGAAAGGTTAAAGGTTCAAGTCCACCCAGAGGAGCCTTCAAAGAAAGGTCTGCATTCAACTTCTGAAAAGTTAGCCATTGAAAACCTGTGCAGCACAGTTCTACTCTGACACACATGGGATCTCTGTAAGTCAGAAGTGGCTTGAGGGCAACTGGTTTCGAACGCATATTGCTGTTGTCTTGTGCCATGGAGTCAATTCTGATTCGTGGCAACCCCATGTGTTACAGAGTAGAACTGCTCCATAGGGTTTGCTTGGCTGTAATCATTTCAAAAGCAGATCACCAAACCTTTTCTTCTGCCTGCAACTGGATGGGTTTGAACCACCAACCTTTTGGTTACCAGCTAGCTGAACGCAAAGCATTTGTACCACCCAGGGACCCTGAATGAGTATTGGACCACTCAAAGGGTCTAAGACCCCACCACCTGCTGGCAGAGTGAGAATCAGTGCACCATACTTGCCAGAACTCCTGGTACTTTATCAGGACAGCCATTCTCCAAGTAACATGGTTTTGAAAAGTCTTAGCTTAAATGTCTTCTGAGTTGCTCTCTTTAACCCCCATAGCTTGCTAATAAGTCTCCGATTCCAGAAGTGACTGGCTGCAGCTGAGCAATAAAGCATTGCCCTTCCTAGAGAGAAAGATTTCGGCTCCTACAATGAAACAACATGGCTCCAGAAAAAGTCCTGTTTGGAAGGGTAGCCCCAGTGTCCCGCCATGGCGGGGAAGGACATGGTGAGAGAGAGTCCTTCTGCTGTAGGTTCGGAGGCAGTTGACGGTGTGACTTTAGGGTCCCACCAGCCTGAGATGGAACCACAGTTCTGCCTTTACTCACTGTGTGATCTTGAGCAAGGGCCTAACCTCTCAGGCCTCCTCTGTAAAACTGGAATAAAAATAGTTCCAATTTCAAAGGGCTGTTGTAAAGATTAAATGGAATAAAACTTTTCAGATCTAATATATAGATTTTTTTTTTTCATTTTACGCTACCTTTTATTCTTGCAATTATTTTTCTCCAATTTCCTGTGCTATCTCTTCACCACGTTATTTCTCATGAGGTGGGTACTAATGACACAGAAACTATTCCGTTGCCATTGTTTCTTGCACATGGCAGGCATTTAATAAAGATATACAGTGTACGTATGAATAAATATCTGGTCACACCTGGAAGATGAAGATGGAAGTTGCCCCCCATCCTCCTCCAAGTATCATTTGATTAACAATAATGCATTCAGTCTTGTTCAACAGATAAAGAGCCCCTACTACATGCCAGTAACTTTAGTAAATTAATTGAATCCAAAAAAAACCCTGTCCAGTCAGTAATATGTCCTCATTTTCCAGCTGAAGAAACAGGGCTTAGTGATCTGCTGAAGGCCACAACCATATAAGTGACTGGGCCCTGATTCCAGCCCAGGTTTATCTCTAAGTCCATACTCTTAATCACCCCTCACAGTACTATGCAAAGGATTTATCATCTTTCCGTTTCAAAAGTCATAACAGTGTAAACTTGGAAAAGACAGAAAAATGGAATAAATTTTTAACTACCAAAAGACATCCTGAGTTTAATATTTTGGAATCTTTTCTCAGATCTCTTTTTCTGCATGTAGATTTTGTGGTTTTAGTTTACCCAAGGTTGGGTAAGGATAGTGTTGATGTGTTGTGAGGTTGTTAACCATTGTCGTAGGGCAACATGCATACTAACTGTTAAATGAGAAACTATTTTGTTCTGTAAGCCTTCATCTAAAGTGAGAATAGCAGCACAATTGGAAGAGCGTAGTCAATGTCACTGAACTGTGCATGTAGAAATTTTTGAAATGGTGTATCTTCGGCTATGTGTATTTTCACCAAAAAAAAAAGGTTGAGAAGTTAGAGGGTTGACATGTTGTGGGGTTGTTAACCAATGTCATAAAACAATATGTGTACTACTGCTTCATGAGAAACTATTTATTCTGTAAGCCTTCACCCGAAGTACAATAAAAAGAAAAAAAAAAAAAAAAAAAAGGATGGGGCACCCTGACCCCTTTTCCCAGATTAAAAAGAAAAAAGTTAAGTCCTCACCTGCTAACCAAAAGGTTGGTGGTTCATTTCCAGCTAGAGGTGCCTTGGAAGAAAGGCCTGGTGATCTACTTGCAGAAGTCAGCCATTGAAAACCCCGTGGAGCACAGTTATACTCTCACACACATGGGGTCACACATGAGTCAGAATCAACTTGATGACAACTGGTTTGGTTTTTGATGTCTTCACATAACACTACGTTGAAAGCATTTTTCCTTGTTCTTATACGCTTTCCATATCCATCACTTCAATGACTGCAAAGTATCCCCATCAAGTGGACGTTGAATTTACTAATCATCCCTCTATTACGGAACACTTGCTTTATCTATTTTTGTTATTGTAATACTCTGCTGAACATCTTTGTGCACGGAGCTTTGAGATTATTGTGTTAAGCTATTTTAAATGATTTCCTTAGGCTAGTTTCCAGATTACTAGGTCAAGAGAAATGAGCATTTCTAAGGCTCTTGAAAAGTATAATGCCAAATGTATTTTCCTAAAGATTTTCATGTAGAGAGAGAAAGAGAGAGTGGAGGACAAAAGGAAGATAGATGGTTACTGGTCAACTGACAACCAAAGACAAGAAAAATCAGGGCTTGCCAGCAAGAAGGCTTCATCAGGGACTGGGCTGTGTCAAAGAGAGGTGATAGCAAGAAGCAAGAGGAGGTTTTCTTACTTCCTAGGAGGGAAGAGCAGATATAAATACTGCATGGCGGATTAATGAAATAAAGGTCTCTTCAAGCCCTCTAAGAGCACAACAGGTATGCTTGCTGAAAATTAACTTCACATATGGAAATCTACTCCTACCAAACAAATCTCCCAGCCTTTTCCAGTCTGCCATACTCTGAGCTTTGAGAAAGGAGCCTGAGTTCCACTTTGAGTCTGTGGTTGAATGGCTGTGTGTCTGCTTAGCCTCTTTGTGCCTTGGTTTAACAGCCTGCCTTACCTACCTCCCAAGGGTTATTACAAGGATAAATGAGCCCGTGTACGTGAAAATCCTTTGTAAAAGTGCAATCACTTATATGATTTGATGGCCAAAAATTAATTCCCTGTTAATTATCCTTCACAGCACAGGGACCTTCATGGCTACACACAGGGCATGTGTGTAGCATAGTTTCTTGAATTTTTTTAATATGCCAGAAACTTTTTTTTAAATTTTTTTATTGTACTTTATCTAGATGAAGGTTTACAGAACAAATAGTTTCTCATTAAACAGCCAGTACACGTATCGTTTTATGACGTTGTTTAACAACCCCATGACACGTCAACACTCTCCCTTCTCGACCTTGGAGGACTTTTTTTTGGTGAAACTATGCATAGCCAAAGTTACACCATTGCGAAAGTTTCTACATGTACAATTCAGTGACATCGATTACATTCTTCCAGTTGTGCTGCTGTTCTCACTGTCCTTTTCCAAGTTATTCCATCACCATTATCTTCAACTCACTGCCCCCCAGGCTTCCCGTAAAACCTTCTGAGTTGCTGTTGTCAATTTGATCTCACGTAGATAATTTTTTTTTTTTTTGTACCTTAGATGAAGGTTTGCAGAACATAGAGTTTCTCATTAAACAGTTAGTACACGTATTGCCCTAAGACAATGGTTAACAACCCCACGACAAGTCAACACGGTCCCTTCCCAACCTTGGGTTCCCTATCACCAGCTTTGCTGTTCCCTCCTGCCTTCTAGTCCTTGTCCCTGGACTGCTGTGCCTCATTAGTCCCCTTTTGTTTTATGAGGCTGTCCAGTCCCTGGCTGAACGGTGAACTTCGGGAGTGAATTCACCACTGAGCTAAAAGGGTGTCTGGGGGTCATACTCTTGAGGTTTCTCCAGTCTGTCAGACCAGTAAATCTAGTCTTATTTTTGTGAGTTAGAATTTTGTTCTACATCCTTTTCCAGCTCTGTCCAGGACCCTCTATTGTGACCCCGGTCAGAGCAGTCAGTGGTGGTAGCCAGGCACCATCTAGATGTATTAGACTCAGTCTGGTGGAGGCCTTGGTAGCTGTGGTCCATTAGTCCTTTGGACTAATCTTCTCCTTGTATCTTGTTCTCTTCATTCTCCCTTGCTCCCGAAGGGGTCAGACCAGTGGAGTATCTTACATGGCTGCTCACAGGCTTTTAAGACTCCAGACGCTACTCACTAAGGTAGAATGTAAAACATTGTCTTTATAAACTGTGTTATGCCAGTTGAGCTAGATGTTCCCTGAGACCATGGTCCCCACAGCCCTCTGCCCAGCAGTTCAGTCCCTCAGGGAGTTTGGAAGTGTCTGGAGCTTCCATGACCTTTCCTTGTACAAGTTGTGCTGGCTTCCCCAGTAATGTGTACTGTCTTACCCTTCACCAAAGTTACCACTTACCTATTGTCTATTTAGTTACCCCCTATCCCTTGTAACCAACAAATATTGTTTCTTTTTGTCTGTAAACTTTTACTTGAGTTTTTACAGTAGAGGTCTCATACAGTATTTGTCCTTTTGTGATTGACTTGTTTCACTCAACATGATGTCCTCCAGTTTCATCCATGTTATGAGATGCTTCACAGACTCATCATTGTTCTTTATCTTTGCATAATACTCCATTGTGTGTATGTACCATAGTTTGTTTATCCATTCATTTGTTGATGGACATCTAGCTTGTTTCCATCTTTTTGCTATTGTAAACAGTGCTGCAATGAATATGGGTGTGCATATGTCTATTCGTGTGACAGCTCTTATTTCTCCAGGATATATTCCTAGGAGTGGGATTGCATTTTGTAGTGCTTTTTTTTTTTTGTGGTGCTGACGTGTTCTTTGTTCCTCTTACTCTCCTGTGCTGAGTTCCTTTTATCTGTGGTTTTTTTGTTTTTTTTTAATTTCTTCTGTTTTTGTAGGTTTTGTTTTTACTGAGACTTTATGTTTTTCTTCTTTATTTTGACAAGTAGGTTTATTAACTTTCTTTGTGGTTACCTTGAAATTTACCCTTATCTTCCTAGATTTGAACCAGTCTATTGTTACCTGGTATCACCTTGCCTTCCATTAGAAGGTTCTATACCTACACCGTTTATTCTCTCTTTTATTGTTCTGATGCTGTTGTCATTTACAGATTAACCTCTCTGGTTCCCTGTGGTAATTCTTTTGGTTTTGCATAGTCCTTAAAAGTTCATTTCCTAGGTTGGTATCTAATATGCCAGAAACTTTATATAATTATATAAACCAAAACCAAACCCGTTGCTGTCAAGTCAATACCAACTCACAGTGACCCTATAGGACAGGGTATAACTGCCCCATAGGGTTTCCAAGGAACACCTGGTGGATTCAAACTACCAGCCTTTTGGTTAGCAGCTGTAGCTCTTAACCACTATGCCACTAGGGTTTCCATATAATTATGTAATCAGTCTAAAATAGGCTTACGTTGATTTGTAAAAATGATGTATGCTTACCTTTTACTGGAAAACTCATTATATAAAGCAAGGCACAGCCAACTTCTCCTTTCTGAATCTGGACCTCTACCTTCTATGCCTTTCCAGATGCCTCCACCTCCAGTGCCAGGTAAAACTGTGCACACTCAGATGCCCCTCTAAGCTGGGTTGGTCCACTTTTATATGGCTAAGCTGATGTGACCACTGAGGGTCTCAGCCACAGCCCCCTCCATAACCCCAAGCCTGAGCTAGCCCTGGAGACAAGACCATAGCCACTACCAAGCCCCTTCTGTTCCATTCAACTGACAGCCACTGGGCCCCTGCCTGGAAATTATCTTCTGCCACTCTCCTGAGGGCTGTTCCAGAAAAGCGATTGGCTCCTCAGCCCAGCAGATCCTTAGAAGACAAAGGGGTTGGTTGTAGTCATTACAAGAAAACCAGCCCTGCCAAGAGGACACATTGGGCAGCATTTTAGATTTCCACAGCCCTTCCACATTGGCTTCCAGATATCATCTTCATGTCCCTCTCCCGGACAGGTAGAGAAATAGCAGGTGCGTAGAACTGGAAAGGGCCTAAAGGTCACCTAGCTCTGTCCTGTTGACTTATGGTTGAGGAACTGAGGTCCAGAGAGGTTGTATCATACTTCCCTCCATCAACCCAATATTTAGTACCAAGTTTTCCTAAGTTAGTTGTTCTCTAATGTCAGCATGTGTCAGAAGCAGCTAGGAAGGCTGTTAAATGCATGTTCCTGGGCCCCACCCCTCATCTACTGAATCGACTCAACGGCAATGAGTTTGGTTTGGTGTTTTTATTTTTTGAGGAGCTTTTAAAAGCTGCTGCTACCTGGGCCCCGTGCCAGAACTGTGGAATCCTAATATCTGAGTGAGCCCAGGTCGTCTGTGGTTTATAAAAGTGCCCCTGGGTGATTCCGTCGCTCAGTGCGGTTGAGAACCACTGTCCTAGGTGAGTTTGTTCTGCTATTCAGTTAATTCCACTATTTATCACGGAGGAGACAAGGCTGGGAGAAGATGGAGTAGATGCTTTTCTCTGATTCCCGTGAAGAGAGGCCAAGGGCAGAATGGCTCAAACTGTGTCATCTGGGATTCAATTTAACTTACGAATTTCCTGAATAAAAAGAAAAGGAAGTCCTGAATATAAAATCAGAGTTCTAAAGAGCCTAGAGCCCCAGTGGCATCATTAACATTAGCTGTGTTGGGCAACCATCACCAGTATTCATTGCTAAATTTTTCATCACCATAAACGAAGCTCAATGCTTCCTAAACAATGAAGCCCCAGGTTTGAGATTTCATAGCAGAAATGTGCTGCTGAAGGACAGGAAGGGATTCCTTTCCACGGGTTCAGCCAGGAGTGCAGGATTGAGCTGGGATCTCAGAGGACCCACGGTAGTCCGGTGATGGCAGGGAAACCTGTCTCCTCTGTCCTGGGCCTGACAGTGTTTGCCAAGCACCTTCTCAAACCTCCCCAGAAATCAAGCTGCACCAAGTCCCAGTTCAGCCACTTGCCAGCCAAGCAGCCCCAGACAAGTCCCTTCTCTCTGTACCTCATATTTTCCTCTGTAACTGGGGAGGGATGAGGTTAAACCAAATACCCTATTTCATCAATTCTAAGTCACATATTTTAACGTCCCTGAAATTGGCACGTGTCTTGTAATTGATGATGTCTTATAATTAATTGGAGTCTGTCATGGATTGAATTGTATCCCCCAAGAATATGTGTCAACTTGGCTAGGCCATGATTCCCAGGATTGTGTGGTTGTCCTTCATTTTGTGATTTGATGTAATTTTCCTGTGTGTTATAAATCCTAATCTCTTCATCTCTTCCTGAGGTTAATGAGGCAAGATTAGGTTATGTCAAAGAGGATTAGGGTGGGATGCAATACGATTGATTACTCAGGTCATAGCCCTGATCTGATATAGGGAGTGTTTCCCTGGGGTGTGGCCTGCATCACCTTTTAACTTACAAGAGACAAAAGGAGAGAGAAGCAAAAGAGAGATAGGGAACTCATACCACCAAGAAAGAAGTGCCAGGAGCAGAGCGTGTCCTTTGGATCCAGGGTCCCTGCACTGAGAAGCTCCTAGACCAAGGGAAGATTCATGACAAGGACCTTCCGCCAGAGCTGACAGAGAAAGAAAGGCTTCCCCTAGAGCTGGCACCCTGAACTGGGACTTCTAGCCTCCTAAACTATGAGAAAATAAACTTGTGTTTGTTAAGGCCACCAACTTGTGGTATTTCTGTTATAACAGCATTAAATATCTAAGATAGAGTCCATGGTACAAACCATGGCACAAATGGTTAAGCAGGTGGCTACTAACCATAAAGACTGGTGGATCAAACCCACTCAGAGGCACCTCTGAAGAAAAGCCTGGAAATCTGCTTCCAAAATGTCACAGCCATGAAAACCCAATGGAGTGCAGTTCTGCTCTGTACACATGGGGTCACCATGAGTTGAAATCATCTCAGTGGCAACTGGTTTGGGGTTTTTTGTTTGTTTATAATTATTTGACAGCAGTTTTGGGTTTTTATTTTTTATTTTTGTAGTGATATGCAAAATAATGTTGGCATCTTAAATTCAATGAAATAATGTTGTTATGGATTGAAGTGTGTCCCCAAAAAATGTGTGTCAACTTGGCAATGATTTCCGGTATTGTGTGATTGTCCCCCATTTTGTCATCTGATGTGATTTTCCTATGTGAAGTAAATCCTACTTCTATGATGTTAGTGGGGCAGGATTAGAAGCAGGTATGTTAATGAGGCAGTACTCAATCTACACGATTAGGCTGTATCTTGACTCAATCTCTTTTGAGATATAAAAGAGAGAAGCAAGCAGAGAGACAGGTGAACATCATACCGCCAATTAAGTAGTGCCAGGAGCAGAGCACATCCTTTGGGCCCAGGGTCCCTGCACTGAGATGCTCCTAGACCAAGGGAAGATTGATGACAAGGACCTTTCCCCAGAGCTGACAGAGAGAGAAAGCCTTCCCCTGGAGCTGGCACCCTGAATTTGGACTTCTAGCCTCCTAAACTGTGAGAGAATAAACTTCTTGTCTGTTAAAGCCATCCGCTGGTGGTATTTCTGTTATAGCTGCACAAGATAACTAAGACACATGGTAATATCTTTTGTTCCTCTCAATTCAAGCATTCTAAAAATTGCCTGATTTTGTGGCCTTCAGTCTAGACCATCTTAACCTTCAAAGAACACATTCACCAGTCCCTACAGAGAGGCACCAGTTCTTACCAGTTCTTTGGTACTCAGTGTCATCCACGGACCAGCAGCATCAGCATCACCTGGGAACTTGTTAGAAATGCAGAATCTCAGGCCCCACCGCAGACCTACGGAATCAATGTCTGCATTTTTACAAGATTCTCTATGATTCTAGGCACGTTAAAGTTTGTGGAGTGCCATAATCTTTCATCCCCACCCCCCAAACACAGACCTTTACTATAAAGAAGAACTTCCATGGGGCTCTCCGTTTCATGCCATGCTTGCACACACTCTGAGGAGCAGGAGAAAGGCCCTGAGAGAATGGAGGCACATACTGCTCCTTCAGGAGCCAGAGGATGGAAGCCAGAAAATGGCAGCTGCAGCCACACCCTCTAGATGGCAGAACTGGGGCTGGGCCCAGACAAGCACCTCCAGCATCTCCCCAACCTGCCCTTGCTAACCATGTGACACCTCCCTGGCTCTGCTCCTCTCATTTGGACCCCATGGTCACTTTGACTCTCATCAGGAAAATCCACCATCTCCATTTCATCTCTGCCCCTGGACCTCAACTTTATCTCTGCATTTCCCACCTTCCTTGTGTCTTTTCTTCTTTATAGCCCTGGCAAGACTCCCAGAGCTCACCATCCATCCATCCACCCATCTACTATTTCAACAAGTATTTGCCATGTACCTGCATGCCCTGGGAATGCGTAGATGCTTAGCACCACCTTTAGGAAGCTCAGTCTGGTGGAGGAGGCAGATGTATGAGTCACTGTTTATAATATCTTGTGGTACATGCTAGGAGAAGAGAATTTGGGGTTCTATGGGGGTCCAGAGAAGGGGTCCTCACTTAAGCTTAGGGGACCAGGAAAGGCTTCCTGGATGAGGTGCTGTCTAAACTGGTCTTTAGGGATTGGTAGGCATTAGCTGGGTGAATGGAGTCCTGGTGGCACAATGTTTAAGTACTTGGCTGCCAACTGACAGCACGGTGATGTGAACCCACCAGCTGCTCCGTGGGAGAAAATACCTGGCAATCTGCTTCCACAAAGATTTGTTCTACCCTGTCCTATAAGGTCGCTATGAGTTGAAATTGACTCCTAACAACAGCAGCTGGGTGAAAAGTAGGAGGAAAGGCATTCCAGGCATCTTGAACAGCCTGAGAAATGGTGCAGAGGCAAGAACTAGCTTGTGAGCAATTTGTATTGTAGAGTGCAAAGCCTGGGTCAGAAAGTGGAGAGAGAGGAGGCTGGGAGGGAGTGCAAAGCCTGGGTCAGAAGTGGAGAGACAGGAAGCTGGGAGGGAGTGCAAAGCCTGGGTCAGAAGTGGAGAGACAGGAAGCTGGGAGGGAGTGCAAAGCCTGGGTCAGAAGTGGAGAGAGAGGAGGCTGGGAGGCAGGCAGGGCCAGATCAAGCAAATCCGGGCAGGCCAGGTCAGGGGTTTAGACTTTAACCTTAGAATAATGGAGCCAGCTCTTCCTTGATCTCTGTTAGGTTGTCATTCAACAAACACTTAATGAGAGCTTTCAGTGTGTCCTGCCCAGATGAATTTGTGGTCATAAAGAACTACCATTCTGGCTCTGTCCCAAACACTCTGTGCCAGTCAGAGTCACAAAAAGTGTTCATAGAAAGATAAACATTGGCACAGGGCTGCATGCACCAGGTAACCCAAGAATTAGACTGTAAGTGCTACAAGAGTCAAGAAGAGGGAGAATGGAATGACAAGCCAGGAGACCTTCAGGAGTTGAGCTGCAAATTAGCAAATTCAGCCATAACGCAAGGATGTGCAGTAGACAGGGGAGTGGGGAAATTTCTCAGAAGACTGGCTGACTGGAGAGGCCCTTGGGAAACCAGAAGTGACTCTCGGGGATTGAGTAGTCCTGGGACAGAAGAAGGAAATGTGACAACTGAGCTAATAGGTGAGGAGCTACGCTGGAGTCAGAGTGAGGCAGGTGGGCCAGGACAGAGCTAGAAGAGGATGGGACTCCGGCTTCTCTGCAGCCATCAGCAGCCAACTCCACTTCCCCGAAGACCAGGCATTTGGCAGGAAGGGGTTGACAGCTTCCCACAACCTCATTGTTCTGAGTTTGTTAAACCTATGAAAATAACTCCATTGCAGGCAATTGACTCTCCTGTATTGTATTCCTGGAGTGCTGGGAGAGGGGTTAACCACCTCAGCACTAACGCCATGAAACCCCTTCCCTAGGAAACGCATATGGGAGAGCCCATACCCCGGTCTAACAGGGACTAGATGGAAGGGAAGGAACTTGCCTAGGGCCATGTGGCCAGTGGTGGTGGAGCTCCCAGAGCCTGCTAATGGCAAGGCGTGAAGTGTGCTGAGGATCCCTCCTGCCCCCACCCAACTTCAGCCCTGAGATAAGGGAGAAGCTCGGGCATCTGGGCAACAAGTCACAACCCTGCAAATGGCCTTCTTCCCTTTCTGAGGCGTAATAGATCATACTCATTACTCATCAGGTCAGTGAAAGAGGACATCTTAGCCCAAGTTTTTATGTCCGAGTGATAGGTTATGAGCTAAGTGACTGAAGTCTAAATAACAAAGACATTTACTTGACAACTGAAGCGCCGGGAACGCCTGAGATGCCACATTTGCTAAACCTGCACCATCAGCTTTTCTGTAATGATAAATTCTCTCTGGTGTCAGGCAAAACTGAAAGCCACATGCACCCCCAAGGACAGTCTTCTGAAGAATTGTGGCTCCCACAGACACAGCACAGGAAAAACTCTGAGTATTGATTTCCCTCCCATGACTCTTCTGTGTTACAGTTAAAATCATAGAATTCTGGAATGCTGAAGGCAGAAAAGCCCTGAGACACCACCAAGAACTAGTACTTGCCAAGCAACATCCCAGTTTTACATAAGGGGAAACTGAGGCTGGGAGAGGGAAAGTTGCCTTGGTAAACTGGCTTGGCAGCGACAAAGTCCAGACTTCAGTCAGTTGAGCCCTGGCTTTGTGCCAGCCCTGGAGAAAAGAAATCAGACACAGACCCTCATCCTCCCAAAAGCTTGAAGGCTAGTAGGAGGCAGATGTGTCAGCTAATAAGTACAATAAGGGGCTTCAGGCTGTTGTCATTAGTTGCTATCAAGTTGGCTCCAACTCATGACGACCTTGTGTATAACAGAACAAAACGTTGCTCAGTCCTGTACCATCTTCGGGATCATTGGTATCTTTGAGCCCATTGTTGCGACTATTGTGTCAATCCGTCACGTGCTGGGTTAAAAAGTAAGCCTGGACACCAGGGTTCAAGGGCAGAAGGAATGGATGGAGAAGTCTTCTTAGTAGAGGGACAGGAACTGAGCATTGAGAGCTGGGTAGAGGGTTTCAGGCTGACCAAAAGAAAGGACAATCCAGTCAGGGAGGCGGCAGAGTAAATGAGGAGAGGCTACAAGAGCCTGGTGGTTTGGGGAAGATGAGAGGAGACCTGGGCAGGCAGATCATGGAAGGTCTTCTGAAAACAGTGAGCTTGAATTTTATCCAGGAGGGTGGTGACATGATTGAGTCCGCATTTTAGGAAGCTCATGTGTAGACGTAATAGTGTGGGGGTCAAATTGGAGGGGCATACACAGGAGGCAGGGGGTGTGTGGAAAAGATGCGGGGCTATTGCAGTAGTTCAGAAGAGATATGACGACACTTTCAACTTACGGAGAAGAGGGAACCCTTGCACTGACTTGGTAAGATGGAATGTGGAGGACTTGGTCACACATCAGTTGGAGGCTAAGGGAGGAGGAGGGATCAAGGTCCTATTTTGCAAAAGTATATATCCCCTCCCCAAGTCCTTTCCTCTACTCTCCATCAGGAACAATTGATTGGATCTAAAAATTAAGAATTCCATGTAGCCAACGTTTTTCAAGTTTTAAGCTAATTGCCCACCCAACAGTTATCAGAGGGGAGTTACAATATACCACCTGGGTAGAAGAAGCCAACTGCTAACTGAAGATAGACTGCCGCCTGGGATTTCCTTAAGCTGGAGATTTTGAGTTCTGTTGAATAAGTTGTTGTCTGTATTAGTCACAGGGCTGCTATAAAAATCACCCCTTAAATAACAGTTTATTCCTCACTGACATTGCAGTCCAGTGTGGATGGCAGTAGGGCTCTGCTCCATGCAGGCACTCAGGGATCCAGGCTTCTCTCATCTTGTGGTTGTGTCCTCCTCTAGGTCTTCAGACTCACCTCTCTTTAGCCATCAGCTGGGGAAAGAGAGGGCACATCTGCTCCTAACCACCTTGGCCATGGAGCCCTGCATCACTTCCAGCCACATCTTAGTGACGAGAACTAGCCACATGCCCCACCTAGATGCAAGCTGTTGTTGTTAGGTGCCGTCAAGTCGATTTTGACTCATAGCAACCCCATGTGACAGAGGAGAACTGCCCCCTGAGGGTTTTCTTGGCTGTAATCTTTACTGAAGCAGATTGCCAGGTCTTTCTCCTGTGGAGCCTCTGGGTGGGTTCAAACTGTCAACTGTTCTGTTAGCACCCCAGCGCTTAACTGTTTGTACCACTAGGGCTCCTTCTAGATGCAAGGGGAGCTGGGAAAGGCAACCAGTCCAGGAAGAAGATAAGAAATCTGATACTGAAGCACTCACAATCTCTGCCACGCCACCCGAGTTTATCTGTGTGATGGAATCCCAATTTAGCAGATGGCATTTTTTTAAAGAAGACACTCTAGACATGCACTGGAGCTCAGTGGACAGGATTCTCCCAGCCATCCCTGATCCAAAGTTTCCATACTCTGGAGGTCCCCTGGCTGGCCTCTCCATCCTGCACCCGCCAACCTCCCCAACGCCAGGGGCTTTCTGTTCTCCCTGTCTCCCTCCTAATAGATGGCTCTTGCCTTCCACATCCACAGGGGACGGGTGCTCTACCGCCGTCATCAAGAATTACTGCAGCTAAGAGAAAGGAATGGGGAATGAGAGTGATTGGTCAACAAGACTTATGAGTCGATTGGGCAACTCGTGATCAGGGCTGCTTAGCTACCCAAAGGGATAGCAGGATAAATTACAACCGGAAGAATTAACAATTACAACCGTGGCATCTTACATTGTGGAGGCTCATTCTAATCACCTGTCACTGGCCTTTTAAAGTTTAGGGGGAAACATTTGGGGATGCCTGACTCTGTGCATTTATATCTTGCTTTGAGCAACTGAAGTGATGGGTTCCTGGAAAAGAGGGTGAGTTCGATATTTATAAATGAAATCTTTTCCTTGAGTTACTCTTTCAGACCTTTTCTTTTTTTTAATCCCATCCCATTTGCTATCTAGCAGGCAATGAATGGCTGCTAAAACTGGCTTTCGATAATGTGGGCTCTGCTCACTCTCTCTCCCTACTAACGTCACCGTCAAGTAGGGCTAAGGATTTGTAAATGGGCATGGCAGCATCGACATGAAGCTGCCATTGAAAGGACCCTGGCTAAGCCCTTTGTGAAATCACCAATCCTTGAATAATTAAAATAGCCCCGACCCAAGGTTGGATGTGTTTTGCATGCTGGATTTTGTTAAAGCAAATAAAATTATTCTGGTCTCTTTTGCCAATGAGAAAAGATAGGATCTCTGCTGTATGGAGCATCTAGTATTTGTCCTATAGGCAACGTGCTAGATTCTGCTCACATTTTATCTCATAGAAAACCTCCAGTGTGGAGAATGATATTCCTATTTCACACAGAGGTACTCATAAGCAAAGAAGTTAATTAACTTGCCAAAGGTCATATAACTAGCAGGTGGTGAACTTTAGTTTCAAGCTTAGAACATCTGACTCCAAACGTGTGACTCTTTCTACTCCCAACTCAATCCCCAAGCAAGGTGTTCTGCCTATGGAGTCTCTGGAATGCACCAGAGAGAAGTGTTTTTAAAGACGCTGTCAGGAAAGGACCAAACTTTAATCCACAGCACTATGGACAGTGTGATGATCAGGGGTCTTGTTGTTAGTTGCTGTCAAGTCAGCTCCAACTTATAGGGACCTTATGAATGAAACACTGCCCAGTCCTGCGCCATCCTCACAATCGTTGCTATGTTTTAACCCATTGTTGCAGCACTGTGTCAATCCATCTCACTGAGGGTCTTCTTCTTTTCCCCTGACCCTCTACTTTACCAAGCATGATGTCCTTCTCTAGCGATTGGGATCCAGAGCTATGTATATAGGATCATCCTCCCCATGACAGGATAGCCAGGCAGTAACCCACAAAGAGAGCTGGGCAAAGTGTGGGAGGAGGAGACAGCTAGCTGAGTGTGCGGCAGGACCAGGAGTCAAAAGATTTGGTTCTTGTCCAAACCCTGCCTCCAATGTGTTAGATGATCTCAAGCAAATCACTTCACCTCTCTGAGCCTGTCTTAGTTATCTAGTGCTGCTATAACAGAAATACCACAAATGGATGGCTTTAACAAAGAGAAATTTATTTTCTCAGAGTCTAGTAGACTAAAAGTCCAAATTCAGGGCGTCAGCTTCAGGGGAAGGCTTTCTCTCTCTGTCGGCTCTGGAGGAAGGTCCTTCTCATCAATCCTCTCCTGGATTAGGAGCTTCTCTGTGCAGGAACCCCAAAGGATGTGCTCTGCTCCCGGGACTGCTTTCTTGGTGGTATGAGGTCCCCATGTCTCTCTTCTCGCTTCTCTCTTTTGTATCTCAAAAGAGATTGGCTCAAGATACAGTCCAATCTTGTAGATTGAGTCCTGCCTCATTAATAACTGCCACCTATCCTTCTCATTAACATCATAGTGTTAAGATTTATGACACATAGGAAAATCACATCAGATGACAAAATGGTGGACAATCACACAGTGCTGAGAATCATGGCATAGCCAAATTGATACACATATTTTGGGGGAACACAATTCAATCCATGACAGAGCCTCAGTTTTCTCATCTGTGAAATGGTGATGATATGCCCACCCTATATTGAAAGAGAAAGAGGAGACCTTCAGAAGAGTATCCTGAGACATGCAGAAATCTGTCAGTGGGTGGGACTTTGATCAAGAATGCCTTCTTTCCAAGAGCCATGGCTGTCACCTGGGGATTAGACAAGGAGGGCTACATTCATGTGGGAACAATAGGAGTGTGGTGGAGGATTCAAACTGAACAGCCCTCCTCCAATTCAGTTTGAATCCTGACTCCACCTCTTACCAGCAATGAGATTTTGTTCAAGTTCTCCCATGTCTCTATGCCTCAGTCTCCTTGTCTGCAAAACAGGAATAACAATAGTACTTACCTCATACCTAATCTATGCAAAGTGCCTTGTCCAGAGGGTATCTGTCCAGGCTTCCTCCGTCCCTCCACCCTCCTACCCTCTATTGGGGTTTTTCCCTATGCCAGTCTCCCTGCTGACAAGCAGGAGGCTCAAGGTCCATGGAACAATTTCCAGGAGCCAGGCAAAGAGCTTTAACGGGGGTAATTTGTTCCTCTTTGAAAGGCGACAACCCAGGACTTCTTTGTGGTCTAACAGTTTGCTCATCTGTGATGTTACAGACTTGCAGGGAGAGGCTCACTTCAAAGGCTACTTTATGAGAGCAGCAAGAAAGACATCTGAGCATTTTGTAGTTAAAGTCAATATCGCTTAGGATTTCTTCCGATACTCTTTTCCAAGCATCTGCATTGGGGAGGAGGGAAGTGAAGTAGGCAACGTAACATTTTGAGCACCAACTATATGACGGACACTAACTTTACAGATGAAGACGCAGACCTGCAGAGGGGACGTCAGTGCCCGTGGTCATCCAGGGCCAAGATTTGGCACTAGGTCAGTTGACCCCAGTCTAGACTGTTATCTCTTGATCACACAGGAGAAGGGATGCTGCCACTCCATTTTGACAACCAAAGGCTGACCTCTCTTATGGCATGTCCCAGCATAGGGGTGATTGTGTGTTCTGCTGAGGAGCTGAGGTGGGTGGCTTCACCGTTTAGACCTGTGATCTTCTAGTGGGTTTTCCCAGCAGCCACATTCAGGTATAGAGGGAACTGCGGCATAGGGCTCAGTAGGTTACATCTTCTAAGTTGCAGCCCCCCACTTTGGGCTTCTGGTCTTCAGTCAAGGTCTTCTTCAAGCTGAGCAGGGTAGTTTGCTGCCATTTTCTTCCCTCACCTTCTCAGGAGGTTCAAGAAGCCATGCCATGATCTTTAGGACCACTAGAAGGCAGCAGTGAGCAGGAGACAGATTGTCTAGCAGGGCCAAAGAGCTCAGACATAGGACTCTCCTCCTCATTTCACACTTGACAAAAGTCCACAAAGGGGAGATTTTCTCGTGGGGGCAGTCCCAGAGAGAGGGAGGACATTTGTGAAGCTCCCATTATATGCCAAATGCTGTGATAGATGCCTTCTATATGTTATCTAATTTAATACTCCCTCTAACCCTGTGAAGTAAAGATAATTATTCCCATTGTTCAGATGAGGAAACAAAGGCTCAAACATATTTTAATACTTGCCATAGGACTATGGACACCCAGCCTCAATGTATGGAAAGTGGATTTAGCAAATGCGTTGAAGTGTGCCCCACCTCATTAAGAAAACCCATTAAGCAAACATCCCAGCCTGGACCCAGGTTCAATTTCAAACATATTGTTGTTGTTAGGTGCCACCAAGTCAGTTCTGACTCATAGTGACCCTATGCACAGCAGTATGAAACACTGCCCAGTCCTGCACCATCCTCACAATCGTTGCTATGTTTTAGCCCACTGTTGCAGCCACTGTATAAATTCATTTCATTGAGGTCTTCCTCTTTTTCGCTGACCCTCTACTTTACCAAGCATGATGTCCTTCTCCAGGGACTGGTCTCTCCTGATAACATGTCCAAAATATGTGAGATGAAGTCTCCCCATCCTTGCTTCTAAGGAGCATTCTGGATGTACTTCTTCCAAGACAAATTTGTTCCTTTTTTTGGCAGTCCATGGCATGTTCGATATTCTTCACCAACACCATAATTCAAAGGCATCAGTTCTTCTTCAGTCTTCCTTATTCATTGTCCAGCTTTCACATGCATATGAGGCAATTGAAAACACCATAGCTTGAGTCAGGCGCTCATTAGTCCTCAAAATAACATCTTTGCTTTTCGACACTTTAAAGTGGTCTTTTGCAGCAGATTTGCCCAGTGCAACGAGTCGTTTGATTTCTTGACTGCTGCTTCCATAGTCATTGATTGTAGATCCAAGTAAAATGAAATCCTTTATAACTTCAATATTTTCTCCATTTATCATGATGTTGCTTATTGGTCCAGTTGTGAGGATTTTTGTTTTCTTTATGTTGAGGCTGAAGTCTTTGATCTTCATCAGTAAGTGCTTCAAGTTCTCTTCACTTTCAGCAAGCAAGGTTGTGTCATCTGCATAACACAGATTGTTAATGAGTCTTCCTCCAATCCTGGTGCCACGTTCTTCTTCATATAGTTCAGCTTCTCAGATTATTTGCTCAGCATACAGATTGAATAAATATGGTGAAAGGATACAACCCCGACACACACCTTTCCTGATTTTAAAACAGAGTATCCCCTTGTTCTATTCGAACGACTGCGTCCTGGCCTGTGTACAGGTTCCGCATGACCGCAATTAATTGTAATGGAATTCCTACTCTTCGCAATATTATCCATAATTTGTCATGATCCACAAAGTCAAATGCGTTTGCACTGTCAATAAAACACAGGTAAACATCTTTCTGGCATTCTCTGTTTTCAGCCCAGATCCATCTGACGTCAGCAATGATATCCCTCTTTCCACGTCCTCTTCTGAATCCAGCTTAAATTTCTGGCAGTTCCCTGTCGATGTACTACTGCAACCATTTTTTCATTATCTTCAGCAAAATTTGACTTGTGTGTGATGTTAATGATATTGTTTGATAATTTCCGCATTCTGCTGGATAACCTTTCTTTGGAATGGGCACAAATATGGATCTCTTCCAGTTGGTTGGCCAGGTAGCTGTCTTCCAAATTTCTTGGCATAGACAAGTATGCACTTCCAGCATTGCATCCATTTGTTCAAACATCCCAATTGGTATTCTGTCAATTCCTGAAAACCAAAACCAAACCAGTTGCCATCTAGTCAATTCCAACTCATAGTGACCCTGTGGGACAGAGTAGAACTACCCTATAGGGTTTCCAAGGAGCGGCTGGTGGATTCAAACTGCTGATCTTTTGATCTGGAGCCTTGTTTTTTGCCAATGCCTTCATTGCAGCTTGGACTTCTTCCTTCAGTAATATCAGTTCTTGATCATATGCTACCTTCTGAAATGGTTGAATGTCGACCAATTCTCTTCGGTGCAGTGACTCTATTCCTTCCATCTTCTTTTGATGCTTCCTGCATCTTTCAACATTTTGCCCATATAATCTGTCATTTTGAATATACACACTGGAAAAAGTAAGATAATAAAATGCCCCCATTCCAAAAGAGATTGTGAGCGGTGGCCAATCTATGCCCTCACAAACACACTCCCAATCCCACCCCACCACCCTCCACTCTGCCTGCTGATACAGGAACATCTCCATTGCAATGCAATGTATTTTAAAGAGAATAGTGGGATAATAGGGATTGAGGATGAAGGACTAGCCAAGGAGCAGAGTGAAGCTCCAGATGGGACTGCGGTAAAGCAAAACAGACTGCCCAGGGCTGCCCTGTTGCACTCTATGGGGATGTCATTCACACCTTACTACAAGTGAGTGGAACCTCCTGGGGTTGTGCAGTCCACATCCTGCACAGCTGTATGCAGCAGCTCTGAGACAGTCCAATTTAGCATAAAGAGAGGTCACTCCTGCTGACCTTTTCTAGCCTCTTCAGTTGATGACGCTGGAGGGTGGAAGTTGGACTGGGAGATTTTCTTAGAAAGATGGAAATGTAACCAGTAAAAGGAAAGGAAAAGAAGGAGGAGAAGGGCACAGGGAGCAGGGAGGCAGAATGCATAGCAGAGAGATGCTGTCTGGAAACCCAAATTGCCACCTTCCAGTTCACAGAGGCTGAGAGTGCGGGGCTGGGGGGTCAGGATCTCTGAGTACCACGTCATGAGGACCCCAGGGTCAGTGACCAGTCAGGTTGTGGGCCTGGGCCCTGGGCAGGAAAGGACAAAGGGCACTGGAAGCAATAGCTTGGCCCTGGCTGGAGGGATTTAAGAAAAACTAAGGGTCTGAGAGGTGATGTGCCCGGCCCAAGTTCAGCCTATGAATAAGTGGCCAAGCCAGGCCTGAGTGACTCCAAACGCCAGGCTCATTGCCCTGGGTGAGACATCTCCCTGCCTGCATCCCTGGAATACTTCTCCTCCCCTGTTTCAACCAACAAATCACACACTGGGACAATTTGCTGAGAGCACGCTACCAGTGCCGACAGCACTCACCCAAGAAATTGTGTATGGATGAGGATGTGATTATCATGGCGTGTCGGGTATGCACAGACACACTGAAAGCACCCTTCTGCCAAGGAAGCTTTTACACTGGGGAGAGCAGGGGAGTACATGAAGTTAACAGGGTCTTGTATCTACTAGTGGTGTATACTTGCTGCATGTGCAGGATTCACAATAACAATTATGGAGAATTTCTCAGTCACTCAGTTGATGTGATGTTGGGGCTGCTCCCTGGGCAATGAGCACCACCCCCAGCCCGACACCCACTCCATATGCCAGCTTTGCTGCACTGCCTGAGACTCCCCTACCAGGCTAGGCTTCTTTATACCTCAGTGCCTTTGCCCATGCAGTTCCCTTTCTCTAGGACACCCTTGCAACTCCTGATCTGCCTAAGAACTACAAGTTCTTTCTAGACTCAGGTCAAAGGTGACCCACTCCCTCCATAAAAGACCCCCCCCTAAGTTGATATGACCATGCCCTCCTTGTTGCCCCCACTACTCCTGTACATTATTATCCCACTGTAGCACTTCTTACCACTTGCTTTATTATGTACATGTCTGTTCCTTCTAGACTGTAAGCCCCATGGGCACAGTAACCACATCTTATTTCGTTTTCACAGCCTTGATACCTAGCAGTATTCCTAGAGCAAAGTAGGTACTTAATAAATGTTTATTTCATGGGTACATGGATGGATGGGTGGGAGGATGGATGGATGGATGGATGGATGGATGGATGGATGGATGGGTGGGTGGGAGGATGGATGGAGGGATGGATGGATGGATGGGTGGGTGGGAGGATGGATGGACGGATGGATGGATGGATGGATGGATGGATGGATGGATGGATGGGTGGGTGGGTGGGAGGATGGATGGATGGATGGATGTAAAACTGCAGAGGTGTCCATGCCCCACGACACCAAAGCTGGAAAGATTCTTGTAGACCCTCAGAGGCGTATCTGGAACCAGCAAGGCCCAAGGTGAAAGTCATGTTAGAATGAGGCAAGCTACAGTCTTTCAAAAAAAAGCATCTTCTTGCTTTTTTACATAACCAATTCACATTTTCTGCTCTTGTCATATTCTGTCCCACCATAGACATTTTTGCAATGGATATAACCTTGTTATTTTATTATTAGTCACAAACCATGAGTAATTCACTTTTTAAATTGATACTTGTTGCTTGCTAAAATGCTACATCAGCTACTACTATTACTTAGTTTCCTGGATCTGGTAGCCAGCACAGCAATCATCTCTGTGTGGGATACTAAGTGTAACCCTCTGTGTTCCATTGCTGTGTTCTGATTGGGTGAATCCTCCTGTGGTCTGAGTGGTCCATAGCCAGTCCATGACAAATGCTCCTTCACAAGAATGCAGGTTAGTATTAGTAGTTACTATTAGTTACTATTAGTTATTATTAGTTATTAGTTATTAGTTATTATTAGTTACTATTAGTAGTTACTATTAGTAATAGTAGTTACTATTCTTACAGGGAAATCATATTGAGCACATTCTGTATTGTAGATAGTACGTAAGTTTTATCTGGTCTATGTGAATATTTAACAATGTGTAATTTCATGATTTCTACAGACAAAGCCTCCCAAAATACACCATTTCATCTCAGTTCCAATTTAAGCCTAACAGCAGTGTGTAAATAAGTTCTAAGGCCATATCTGTGATTGATTGGTGATGTCTACCATATGCCGGGATGGAGAAGGAGGAGCAGTCACCTGGTTTTCCTTACAGAATGCCATCCCTGGAAGTCACCCAGTATGAACCCAGATGCTGTAGATGAGAAAACTGAGTCCCCTAGACAGGACAGCAGGTTAACAGCAGAACCAGAGCAGGATGATTCCCAGTTAGAATCCTTGCAGTCAAACAGACCTAGGTTTGAATCCTGCCTCTGCCACTTATTAGCTGTGTGACATTAAGCCAGTTACTGAAGTTTGCTCATCTGTAAAATGTATGTGATAATATTTAAGTGGTAAGGCTGTTGTGGGAGCCCTGATGGCACAGTGGTTAAAGCGCTTGGCTGCTAACTGAAGGGTCAGCAGTTCAAACCCACCAGCTGCTCTGAAGGAGAAAGATGTGGCAGTCTACTTCCATAAAGATTTACAGTCTTGGAAACCCTATGGGGCAGTTCAACTCTGTCTTACGGGCACACTGGGAGTCAGAATTGACTCAACAGCAGTGAGGTTGGTTTAAGGTTGTTGTGAGGACTAAACTTGAAAATGAATCTATGCAGTATTTCCCATATTAGGGTGTGAAGAACACATATTCCTCTCTTTCAAACCTCTGCCACACAATACTGATCTCAGATAAAATAGACTTTAAAAAAAAATCCACCATAAAATACAAGGAAGGACATTACATAATGATTAAAAGGACAATCCACCATGAGGACATAACCATAATAAATATCTACACACCCAATGACAGGGCTCCAAAATACGTAAAACAAACCCTAACGGCACTGAAAAGAAAAACTGACAGTTCCACAGTAATAGTAGGAGACTTCAACACACCACTTTCGGTAAAGGACAGAACATCTAGAAAGAAACTCAATAAAGATACACAAGATCTAAAGACCACAGTCAACCAACATGACCTCACAGACATGTGGAACACTGCTCCCAACAGGAGCAAAGCACACATTCTTTTCCAACGCACATGGAACATTCTCCAAAATAGACCATATCTTAGGCCACAAAGTAACCCTCAACAAAATCCAAAACATTGAGATAATACAAAGCATCTTCTCACACCTCTCCCACAGCCTCCATCCACCCACCTAATAATGAACTCTGCTTCCTGTGGACCCTACCCTGTGGTATAGTCTTTCTTTAGAGGAGGAAACATAAGGTAATTGTTGAAAGTGTAGACTGCTGTGTTCAGTCCCAGCTCTGCTACCTACTACCCATGTGGCCATAGTCACTTAACACTTACCCTCTCTGTGTTCCGGTCTCCCAAGATATACAACCTGTTTTGGTTATCTAGTGCTGCTATAACAGAAATACCACAAGTGGATGGCTTTAACAAAGAGAAGTTTATTTCCTCACAGTAAAGTAGGCTAAAAGTCCAAATTCAGGGTGTCAGCTCCAGGAGAAGGCTTTCTCTCTCTGTCGGCCTTCTGATTAATGTTCCCCCAGACTAGGAGCTTCTCCACGCAGGGACCCTGGGTCCAAAGGACGCACTCTGCTCCCGGCACTGCTTTCTTGATGGTATAAGGTCCCCAACCCTCTGCTTGGGTGCTTCCCTTTCCTTTTATCTCTTGTAAGATAAAAGGTAGTGCTGGCCACACCCCAGGGAAACTCCCTTTACATCGGATCAGGGATGTGACCTTAGTAAGGGTGTTACAATTCCCCCCTAATCCTCTTTAACATAAAATTACAATCACAAAATGGAGAACAACCACCCAACACTGGGAATCATGGCCCAACCAAATTGATACACACATTTTTGGGGGGACATAATTCAATCCATGTCACAACCCAAACCAAACCCATTGTCGTCAAGCCGATTCCAACTTTTAGCAACCCTGTAGGACAGAGTAGAACTGCCCCACAGGGTTTCCAAGGAACAGCTGGTAGATTCAGACTGCCACCTTTTGGTTAGCAGCTGTAGCTCTTAACCACCTCACTACCAGGGCTCCAGATATACAACAGAGATAATAGAAGTACCATCCCTTCAGGTTGTTAAGAGGATTCAATGAATCAATACAAGTAAGGTGCTCAGAAAAGTGCCTGATATGTAGAAAGGGTTCAGCAAACAGCAGCTGTATCTATATCATCAATTAGGCTGCAGTCAGTCTTTGGTGTAAGTAGCACCTAATCTCACAGGGTCATTCACTGTGAGGATGAAGAGAGATGATGGTCTTAAAAGTGCCTAGTACGGGGCCTGGTAAGTAGTAGGTGCTCACCAACTGGCAGGTGTTATTATTACTCAGTCTGTTTAGTATGACTTGCTTATTCCTGATCTCATCCCTTCTGCTTTGACCTTGTGGGTTGAACTCTTGGTGAAGCCTGGCAGGGATGGGGGAGGAGAACTGCCTCATTGCTTCTGTGCTGCCTACAAGGACATTTCTCCCATGAAACTCCATTGCTGGCTCTGTTACCCACTGATTGGTAGATTTGATATTAGTATTTTACTTTATTTTAGCATTGTTTACAAGGAGCACGATATAATGATTTGTGAACACCCTTAAATCACTCAGAAGGATGAAATAAAAACATCAAACTGAAAATTATGGCTCAAAAAGTAAGCTTTGATTTCCTTCCATCTGGGTGGGCAAGACAGAAGTTTGCACTTGTACTGGATGGTAGGAAAATGCAAGGGAAACTCACAGGGTACGGCTCGAAGCAGGGGGACCTCCCTGGGCAGCCTGATTCTAGAACCTGGAGTCTCTCAGAGCATAGAGCTCTGAGGACCCTGCCCCTTACAGATGGGACAGAAGGGCTCAGAGGGGTTGAGTGGCATGCCCAGGGTCACACAGGAAGACCTGGCCATCCACTATTCCGGGACACAGATATGATTTTAATGCTGAGCCTACCTCAGTACAGAGCCCACGAGGACCAACATGGTAACCCTATGCCCCTGTCTGAGTTGGAGGAGCCACCCCCTTGTACTCATCCTCTGGACTTGAGCTTTGAGAAAGCATGATGGGGTAATCCATTCATTCATTCATTCAGAAAACAAGTATGAAGCACCTACTATGTGTCAGATCCTGTGCTGGAGTCTTGAGATCCAGTGAGCCAGAGGAGATATGTGTATAGCCCAAGAGAAGGATGCTAATTAAAACGGGCAAGTGGGGCTACCACAAGACTGACGCCCTTGAATGAAGGGAATAAGCACTTCTCTAACCTAAAGGCTCAGATTCAACGAACATATGTAAACACTGTGCAAGGTGCTTCCATGCATATTGTATCATTTAGTCCTCAGGGAATCCCTGTGATTGCAGATTATGATCTCTATTTTGAAGATAAGGAAACTGAGGCCTAGAGTGGTTGAGTAACTTGGCCAAGTCCACATAGCCTGTCAGTGGTGGCACTGGACCTTACAGTCCAGATCCAGTGTTCTTTCCACTACCCCTCAGCCACACAAGTCAGGAGGAGAGGAAGATAACAGCCCTCGAGGGTCTGGACACACGCCCTAAGATGGTTGCAGGAGGGGCCTCGGGCAAATAGGAGCTCCTCAAGAGCAGGAACCCTTTTTGACTCACCCCTCTAACACCAGTGCCCATCCCCACTGCCTGGCACATCCCGTTGTTGTTGCTGTTAGGTGCCGTTGAGTCGGTTCCAACTCATAACAACCCTGTGTACAACAGAAAAAAACACTGCCCAGTCCTACGCCATCCTTCCAATAGTTGCTATGCTTGAGCCCATTGTTACAGCTTCTGTGTCAATCCATCTCACAGAGTGTCTTTGTCTTTTTGGCTGACGCTCTACTTTACCAAGCATGATGCCTTCCCCAGGGACTGGTCCCTCCTGATAACATGTCCAAAGTATGTGAGAATAAATCTCACCATCCTTGTTTCTAAGGAGCATTCTGGCTGTAGTTCTTCCAAGACAGATGTGTTCGTTCTTCTGGCAATCCATGGCGTATTCAATATTCTTCGCCAACACCATAATTCAAAGACATCAATTCTTCTCTGGTCTTCCTTATTCATTATCCAACTTTGACATGCATATGAGGCAATTGAATATATCGTGGATTGGGTCAGGCTCACCTTAATCTTCAAAATGACATCTTTGCTTTTTAACTCTTTAAAGAGGTCTTTTGCAGCAGACTTGCCCAGTGCAATGTGTCAGTTGATTTCTTGACGGCTGCTTCCATGGATGTTGATTGTGGATCCAAGTAAAATGAAATCCTTCACAACTTCAGTTATTTTCTCTGTTTATCATGATGTTGCTTACGGGTCCAGTTGTGATAATTTTTGTTTTCTTTATGTTGAGGTGTAATCCATACTGAAGGCTGTGGTCTTTGATCTTCATCAGTAAATGCCTCAAGTCCAATTCACTTTCAGCAAGCAAGGTTGTGTCATCTGTATATGGCAGATTGTTAATGAGTCCTCCTCCAATCCTGATTCCTCGTTCTTCTTCATATAGTCCAGCTTCTCAGATTATTTGCTCAGCATACAGATTGAATAAATATGGTGAAAGGATACAACACTGATGCACACCCTTCCTGACTTTAAACCATGCAGTATCCCCTTGTTCTGTTGGAACGACTGCTCTTGGTCTAAGTACACGTTCCTCATGCGCACGATTAAGTGTTCTGGAATTCTCATTCTTCACAATGTCATCCATAATTTGTTATGATCCACACAGTCAAATGCCTTTGCATAGTCAATATAACACAGATAAACATCTTTCTAGTATTTTCTGCTTTCAGCCATAATCCATCTGACATCTGCAATGCTATCCTAGGAGTTAAGTGCTTGTTAAACTGGACTGGCCAAGCGAACTAAAGCCCTTCTGAGCCCTCAACATAACAACAGCCCGGACAGTACCCCAACTCCTATTCCTGTGCCTCCCGAGAGCACCTCCCTTAGGCTGAGGTTTTCCCCCGGCAATGGGAGCTTGCTAAGCAAGCTGAGCCCCTTTTGTGACTATGTCTCTGACAAACAGATTACCAAAGGGCTGTTTTCCTCCATCCTCCAGGCAGTTTTCCCAGGCTTTCTGCTGGCTCTGAGCCAGGGTCACACTGGCCTCATCTTGAGCAGTTACTACAGAGAAAAGGAGGAACACACATTCTGAACCAAATGTTTAGACTAGACAAATCATCTGAGAGCAGCCCACTTCTTACCTTTGCCCTAGGCTGTAGTGAGATGCATAGGCTCAAAGAATTTGAAGACTCTGTAGGAGTTTAGCAACCATCTAGTCCAAAACCCACTGCCTTTGAGTTGATTCCAGCTCATAGCTACCCTATAGTGACCCTTATGGAACAGTAAGTAAGGCTCAGGGAGTTTATAGTTCCTGCCGTAAGAACCTCAGCAAGTCACTGGTGCCTGATGTGGGTGTTCAAACTGTGCACTCTAAGCCTTACGGGTTCCTGAGGGATAATCGGGGCCACTGCAGGCGTCAGAAAAAGATTGAGCATAAAACTCTGGGCTCAGCCTCCCACCTGGAAGGGAACACCAGAGAGCCTCTGTCATCTGCCCAAGCCCATCCAGCTACATATGTGGCAGAGCCAGAATTCAAACCCAGCTCAGCCTAACTACAAAGCACAGGCTCTTAACAGGAGCACTCCCAGCAGAAGATAACCCATGTTCTCAGCCACCTGGGATAGTGAGGAAGCGGTGGAAGCCAGACCAAGCCAGAGCAAGGCTGAGGAGCTTGATCTAGCTCTGGGAAGGAGGCTGTAAGGGTATCCCTGGACCTAAAGGGATTAGGTCCCTGTGAGCATAGTGTCCAATCCCTGAAGCAGGAGGTCTCTTGGCTGACAGAACTAAGAGCCAGATGGGTGTGTGCTGCAGACATAACAAGAAAAAGGCCAAGGGAGCTTAGCAAGGGTCTGGAAGATTGACAAGTCTCCCCTCAGGGCTAGTAGGACTACAGAGAGAGGGTCTTGGGCAGCAGTGTTAACTCCAGCACCACCTGTTGGCAGGTCTCAGAATCTCTGGGCTGGAAGAGGTTGGGAAAATCAGTGGTTGAGGAACAACACAAGAATCTCCCCCTGCAGGGAAGGAGCAAACATAAGCTACTCTCCATAAAATTAAAACAACTGTTGAGAGTAGCCTCATGGCAGTGGAGCAATGAAAAGCAAGCAAGCACCAATATTTTTTTGGGTTTTTTTTTTTTTCTTTATTGTACTTCAGGTGAAGGCTTACAGAACAAATAGTTTCTCATGAAACAGCAGTACACATATTGTTTTATGACATTGGTTAACAATCCCACAACATGTCAACCTTCTAACTTCTCAACCTTTTCTTTTGGTGAAAATACACATAGCCAAAGATAAACCATTTCAAAAATTTCTACATGCACAGTTCAGTGACATTGACTACGCTCTTCCAATTGTGCTGTTATTCTCACTTAAGATGACGGCTAATAGAACAAAATAGTTTCTCATTTAACAGTTACTACACATGTTGCCCTATGACAATGGTTAACAATCTCACATCACATCAACAATATCCTTACTCAACCTTGGGTTCCCTATCACCAGCTTCCTTGTCCTCTTCTGCCTTCTGGCCCTTGTCACTGGACTACTGTACCTCGTTAGTCCCATTTGGTTTTACTGGGCTGTCCACTACCAGGTGAACGGTGAACCTCGGAGATAACTTCACCACTGAACTAAACGGGTATCTGGGGGCCATTCTCTCGGGGTTTCTCCAGTCTCCTTTAGGCCAGTAAATCTGGTCTTTTTTTTGTGAGTTAGAATTATGTTCTACGTCCTTCTCCAGCTCTGTCCAGAACCCTTTGTTGTGATCCTGGTCAGAGTAGTCAGTGGTGGTAGCCGGGCACCATCTAGCTGTACTGGACTCAGTCCGGTGGAGGCCTTGGTAGCTGTGGACCATTAGTCCTTTGGACTAATCCTTTCCTTGTATCCTGTTCTCTTCATTCTCCCTTGCTCCCGACGGGATGAGACCAGTGGAGTATCTTAGATGGCCGCTCACAGGCTTTTAAGACCCCAGACACTACTCACCAAGGTAGAATGTAGAACATTGTCTTTATAAATTGTGTTATGCCAATTGAGCTAGATGTTCCCGGAGACCATGGTCCCCACAGCCCTCCACCCAACAATTCAGTCCCTCAGGGAGTTTTCATGTGTCTATGGGGCTTCCATGACCTTCCCTTGTACAGGTTGTGCTAGTTTCCCCTGTGTTGTGTACTGTCTCACCCTTCACCCAAGATACCAATTATCTATTGCCTATTTAGTATTTCCTCCCCACCCCTCCCATCCCTGGTAACCAACAAAGATTGTTACATTTTATGTGTGAACTTTTTCATGGGTTTTTACAATAGAGGTCTCATGCAATATTTGTCCTTTGGTGATTGACTTATTTCACTAAGCATAATGTCCTCCAGTTTCATCCATGTTATGAGATGCTTCACAGATTCATTGTTGTTCTTTCTCGTTGCATAGTACTCCATTGTGTGTGTGTACCATAGTTTGTTTATCCATTCATCTGTTGATGGGCATCTAGGTTGTTTCCATCGTTTTGCTATTGTGAACAATGCTACCATGAGCATAGGTGTGCATATGTCTATTCGAGTGACGACTCTTAATTTTCTAGGATATATTTCTAGGAGTGGGATTGCTGGATCGAATGGTGTATCTATTTCTAGCTTTCTGAGGAAACGCCATATCATTTTCCAAAATGGTTGTATCATTTTGCATTCCCACCAGCAGTGCGTAAGAGTTCCGATCTCCCAGCAGTCCCTCCAACATTTGTTATTTCCAGTGTTTTTGATTCGTGTCAGTAATGCCGGGGTGAGATGGTATCTCATTGTGGTTTTAATTTGCATTTCTCTAATGGCTAGTGATCGCGAGCATTTCCTCATGTGTCTGTTGGCCATTTGAACGTCTTCCTTGGTAAAGTGTCTCTTCGTTTCCTTTGCCCATTTTTTAATAGGATTATTTGTCTTTTTGTTGTAGAGGTGTTGAATTTTCTTGTAGATTATGGAGATTAGACCTTTGTCTGACTTGTACTGTCCAAAAATTTTCCCCCAATTTGTAGGTTCTCTTATTACTCTTTTGGTGAAGTCTTTTGAAGAGCATAGGTGTTTGATTTTTAGAAGAGCCCAGTTATCTAGCTTATCTGTTGGGGTTCGTGCATTGATGGTTATGGTTTGTATCCTGTTAATGCCATGTATTAAGGCCTGTAGTGTTGGTCCTATTTTTTCTTCTATGAACTTTATAGTTTTAGGCTTTATATTCAGGTCTTTGATCCATTTTGAAGTGTTTTTGTATGCGGCATGAGGTATGGGTCCTGTTTCATTTTTTTGCAGATGGATATCCAGTTTTGCCAGCACCATTTGTTAAAAAGACTGTCTTTTCCCCATTTGATGGACTTTGGGCCCTTGTCGAAGATCAGGTGACCGTAGATGGATGGATTTACATCTGGGTTCTCAATTCTGTTCCATTGGTCAATGTATCTGTCGTTGTACCAGTACCAGGCTGTTTTGACTACTGTAGCTCTATAGTAGGTTCTGAAGTCAGACAGTGTGAGTCCTCCAACTTTCTTCTTCTTCTTCAGTAGTGCTTTACTTATTCGGGGCTTCTTCCCTTTCCATATAAAGTTAATGATTAGTTTTTCCATCTCTTTGAAGAATGTTGTTGGTATTTAGATCGGGATTGCGTTGTGTTTGTAAACTGCTTTGGGTAGAATTGTCATTTTCACAATGTTGAGTCTGCCTACCCATGAGCATGGTATGTTTTTCCATTTATGTAGATCCCTTTGGGCTTCATGCAGTAGTGTTTTGTAGTTTTCTTTGTATAGGTCTTTTACATCCCTGGTCAGATTTATTCCTAAGTATCTTATCTTTTTAGGGGCTATTGAAAATGGTATTGTTTTCCTGATTTCCTTTTCATCGTTCTCCTTATTGGTGTATAGGACTCCAACTGATTTTTGAATGTTTATCTTGTATCCTGCTACTCTGCTGAATCTTTCTATTAGTTCCAGTAGATTTCTTGTGGAGTCTTTAGGGTTTTCTCTGTATAGTATCATATCATCTGCAAACAGGAACAGTTTAACTTCTTCATTACAAAGTTGGATGCCCTTTATTTCTTTTTCTTGCCTTATTGCTCTAGCTAGAAATTCCAGCACAATGTTAAATAGGAGTGGTGATAAAGGGCATCCTTGTCTTGTTCCTGTTTTCAGGGGGAATGTTTTCAGCCTCTCTCCATTAAGAATGATGTTGGCCATTGGTTTTGCATAGATGCCCTTTATTATGTTGAGAAATTTCCCTTCTGTACTGATTTTATTGAGAGTTTTTGTCAGGAATGGGTGTTGGACTTTGCCAAATGCCTTTTCTGCGTCCATTGAGATGATCATGTGATTCTTCTCTTTCCTTTTATTTATGTGGTGGATTACATTGATTGATTTTCTAATGTTGAACCATCCTTGCATACCTGGTATGAATCCTACTTGGTCGTGGTGTATTTTTTTTTTTTATATGATGCTGAATTCTATTGGCTAGAATTTTGTAGAGAATTTTTGCATCTATATTCATGAGAGATATTGGTCTGTAATTTTTTTTTTTTTGTGACGTCTTTGCCTGGTTTTGGTATCAGTGTTATGCTGGCTTCATAGAATGAATTTGGAAGTGTTGCTTCCTCTTCTATGCTCTGAAATAGCTTGAGTAGTACTGGTACAAGCTCTTCTGTAAATGTTTTGTAGAATTCTCTAGTGAAGCCATCTGGGCCAGGGCTTTTTTTGGTTGGGAGTTTTTTTATTCCCTTTTCAATCTCTTCTCTTGTTATGGGTCTGTTCAGATTTTCAACATCACTTTGTTGTAGTTTGGGTAGGCTGTGTGTTTCTAGAAATTTATCCATTTCCTCTAGGTTTTCAAATTTGTTGGAGTATAGTTCTTCATAACATTCTGTTATAATCCTTTTTATTTCAGTTGGGTCTGTTGTAATGTCCCCCATTCCATTTCTTATTTGGGTTATTTGTGTCCTCTCCTGTTTTTCTTTTGTCAGTCTGGCCAGTGGTTTATCGATTTTGTTGATTCTTTCAAAGAACCAACTTTTGGTTTTGTTGATCCTTTCTATTGTTTTTCTGTTCTCTATTTCATTTATTTCTGCTCTGATCTTTACTATTTCCTTTCTTCCAGTGGTTGTGGGCTTTTTTTTTCCTGTTCTCTTTCTATTGTTTGAGTTCTGTAGTTAATGTTTTGATTTTGTCCCTTTCGTCTTTTTTGATATGTGCATCTATTGCTATAAATTGTCCTCTGAGGACTGCCTTTGCTGTGTCCCAAAGGTTTTGGTATGATGTGTTTTCATTCTCATTTGATTCTAGGAATTTTTTTATTCCATCTCTGATTTCTTCTATTACCCAGTGATGTATAAGCAGGATATTATTCAGTTTCCATGTAGTTGATCTTTTTTTCCTTGCTCTTTCTATTGTTAATTTCTACCTGATGGCACTGTAGTCAGAGAAGATACTTTGAATTATCTCAAAGTTTTGCATCTTGTTGAGGATTGCTCTGTGGCTTAAGATGTGGTCTATTCTGGAGAATGTTCCACGTGCACTGGAAAAGAATGTGTACTTTGCAGCATTTGGATGGAGTGTTCTATATATGTCTATGAGGTCAAGTTTGGTGATTGTGCCCTTTAGGTCTTCTGTATCTTTGCTGAGTTTCTTCTTAGTTGTTCTGTCCTTTACTTAGAGTGGTGTGTTGAAGTCTCCTACTATTATTGTGGAACTGTCAATTTCTCTTTCCAGTGTTGTTAGAGTTTGTTTTATGTATTTTGGAGCCCTGTCATTGGGTGCGTAGATGTTTATTATGGTTATGTCTTCATGAGGGATAATCCCCTTAATCATTATATAGTGTCCTTCTTTGTCTTTTACGGTAGATTTTGTTTTAAAGTCTATTTTATCTGAGATTAGAATTGCCACTCCTGCTCTTTTTTGGTAGTTGTTAGCTTGATATGTGTTTTTCCAACCTTTGACTTTTAATAAATTCACATTTTGTTTCTAAGGTGTGTCTCTTGTAGACAGCATATTGATGGATCCTGTTTTCTTACCCATTCTGTCACTCTCCATCTCTTTATGGGTGCATTGAGTCCATTTACATTCAGTGTAATTATTGATAGATGTGAGTTTGTTGCTGTCATTTTGTAGTGCTTTTTTTTGTGGTGCTGACGTTTTCTTTGTTCTTCTTACTCTCTTGTGCTCAGTTACTTTTGTTTGCGGATTTTTTTTTCATTTCTTTTGTTTTTGTAGGTTTTGTTTTTGCTGAGTCTTAATGTTTTTCCTCTTTTTTTTAATGAGTATGTTTGTTAACTTTCTTTGTGGTTACCATGAATTTTACCCTTATCTTTCTAAGTTTGAAGCAGTCTACCATTACTTGGTATCAACTTGCCTTCCTCTCCATTAGAAGGTTCTATACCTATGCCATGTGTTCCCTCTTTTATTGTTTTGATGTTGTTGTCATTTACTGATTAACTGCTCTGATTCCCTGTTGTATTTCTTTTGGTTTTGGATAGTCCTCAAGAGGTCATTTCCTAGATTGGTGTATGGCTGGTACAATCCTGCGTCCTAGATTATGCCTGTGAGCTGAAGTTGTTTGTCCTCAGATCAAAGAACTCCCTTTAATAATTCTTGTAAGTTTGGTTTGACTTTTACATATTCCCTTAATTTCTGTTTATCTGGAAATGACCTAATTTCACCATCAATTTTGCACGAGAGTTTTGCAGGATATATTATTTTTAGCTGGCAATTTTTTTCTTTCAAAATTTTATATATGTCATCCCATTGCCTTCTTGCCTGCATGGTTTCTGCTGAATAATCTGAGCTTAGTCTTATTGTTTCTCCTTTGTATGTGACTTCTTGTTTTTCATGAGCTGTTCTCAGGATTCTTTGTTTGTCTTTGGTTTTGGCGAGTGTGATTATGATATGCCTTGGTGATTTTCTTTTGGGGTCTCTCCTATATGGGGTTCGTTGAGCTTCTTGGATGGCCAGCTTTTCATCTTTCATGATATTGGGGAAGTTTTCTGTCGGCAGTTCTTCAATGATCCTCTCTGTGTTTTCTGTTTTCTCCCCCTGTTCTGGAATTCCAATCACTCTTAAATTTTTGCTTTTGATTGTATCCCACATAACTCTCAGGGTCTCTTCATTTTTCTTTGTTCTTTTTTCTGAGTTTTCCTGAAACAGAGTTGTATCCAAGTGTTTGTCTTCAATTCCACTGATCCTGTCTTCCATCGTTTCAACTCTGCTTCTCAGCCCTTCTATGACACCGTCCATTTCTGAAGTCTTGTTGTTTATCTTTTGGATTTCTAATTGTTGTCTTTGTATAATTTCTAGTTGTGAATTTATTTTGGCATTTTGTTCCTGCATTAATTTTCCTGAATTCCTCCAATTTTTTGTCTGTATTTTCCATGAATTTGTCTATTTTTTCCTCATGTCTGTCAGCTTTTTGCCTCAGCTCTTGGAGAATTCTGAGTATTAGAGATTTGAATTCCCTATCAGGTAGTTCTAGTGCATTTTCTTCCACTGGAACGTCATCTGGTGTTTTATTTTGGACACCTACTGGAACCATCCAGTCCTGTTTTTGTAAATGTGTTGATATTGTCTGCTGTCTTCAGGGTATTCAGTAGTTATTTTTCTCATTTATTGATTGTAGATTTGTTTGTTTTGTCCCTTTTTTTTTTTTAAATTTGACTATGTCTGAGCGGGCAGACTGTGTGTTCTTTGTTGTTTGCTCATCTGTGGGCACAATTCTTTTTGCCTCCTTCTCCAATTGGCAGGGTCAGTCACTCAGATATGGTATGGCAGGGCAGGTCTAGCTGAAGAGGAGTTACTGGAATGGGTTGTTTGTGGCACTTACTACAGCCACCAGGGCGGGTTGGTAATCAGTGCAGGGCAGGTTCCAGTAGGCCGTGCCTGTGCTGCTTGGTGGTGTGATGTTAAGCGCATGGTGCAGGTAGGCAGGATGTAGCAGGGAGATTGTTATGCGTGTAGCTAAGATGGATATGGAAGAGAGGAGAGAGGAACAGGAGCCAAAAACATACAAACAAACAAAAAAGAATGCTAGGGGAGCTTGCCGTTGGAGTGGAGATATGAGAGACTATGAAATGGAGAAAAACATAAAGGGGAAGAGGAAGAAAAGAAAAGAATGAATAAATAAAAATCAGAAAGGTTAAAGAACCACAAAGTTCCTAGGGATCCCACCGGTGCAGCTATGATTTCTGGGGAAGTCGCTCTCAGGTGTTGCAGTACAGCCTGGCTAGAAGGCATAGAGGTATACAACACCAGGTATTCAGGGAACAGAAAGAGAAGGAAGATATAGAGAGACGAGAAACTGAGTAATGAAGAAAGACAAAAAGGGAAAAAGAGAGAAAAGAAAAAAAAACAAATTAAAAAGAAGGATGTAGAACATAATTCTAACTCACAAAAAAAAGGCCAGATTTACTGGCCTAAAGGAGACTGGAGAAACCCTGAGAGTATGGCCCCCAGACACCCTTTTAGCTCAGTGGTGAAGTTATCTCCAAGGTTCACCATTCAGCCTGAGAATGGACAGCCCCGTAAAACCAAATGAGACTAATGAGGTACAGGAGTCCAGTGACAAGGGCCAGAAGGCAGAAGGGGACAAGGAAGCTGGTGATAGGGAACCTAAGGTTGAGTAAGGGTATTGTTGATGTGTTGTGAGATTGTTAACCATTGTCATAGGGCAGCATTTGTAGTAACTGTTAATGAGAAACTATTTTGTTCTGTAAGGCTTCATCTTAAGTGAGAATAACAGCACAATTGGAAGAGCATAGTGAATGTCACTGAATGGTGCATGTAGAAATTTTGAAATGTGTATCTTTGGCTATGTGTATTTTCACCAAAAAAAAAAGTGTCGAAAAGTTAGAGGGTTGACATGTTGTGGGGTTGTTAACCAACGTCATAAAGCAATATGCGTACTACTGTTTCATGAGAAACTATTTGTTCTGTAAGCCTTCACCTGAAGTACAATAAAATAAAATAAAAAATCGGAAAAAATGGAAAAAGAAAAAGCCCCCCCAAAAAACAGAAAAAAAAAAAAGCCAACAAAAAAAGAAATGCCTTCAGGGATCCTTCTGCACGTTGTGCAAGCTGAGGGGGTAGTCTCCTTGCCATGCAGCACCGCCTGGCCAGAAAGGGCTCCCAACTCAAGAAAAGGAAAGAAAACAAACAAACAATTCAAAACAAACAAACAAACAAATCCCCAGGATCCCACCAGTGCAGCAACCCAGACCGGGAAGCAGCTCCACACTTGAACGGAGCTCCACAGCCCCTGAGGAAGAAGCAAAGATGGCACAAGGAGCCAGGTATTTGAGCGAAAGGAGGGGGAGGTGGTGAGAGGTAAGGAAAAAATCAAAAGAAGCAGAAAAAAAAGCAACACCAGCAGCCAACAAATGGCACTCAGAGAGCCAGCTAGTGTGGGCTGGTGGAATCCAAGCAGCCAGTGTTTCTCGGACAAGAGACTGTGTCCGCAGGAAGCAGAGGGGGCTGAGTGTGGGTGAAGAAGTGTAAGGAGTGGGAAAGCATATATCACAAATTACCGGAGCTCTGTAGCCCCTCAGGAAGAAGCAAAGATGGCGCATAGAGCCAGGTATTTGAGCGAAAGGAGGGGGGGGTGGTGAGAGGTAAGGAAGAAATCAAAAGAAGCAGAAAAAAGCAACACCAGCAGCCAACAAATGGCACTCAGAGAGCTGCCCCATTTGGGTTATGTGGAATCCAAGCAGCCAGTGTTTCCCGGACAAGAGATTGTGGCTGCGGGAAGCAGAGGAGGCCGAGTGGGGGTGAAGAAGGGTGGGGGATGGGAAAGTGTATATCACAAATTACCGGTTGTTTTGTCTCCCATGGAAGCTCCGTGAAGCTGCTTTCTCGTACCCACTGTTTACCGGTCTCCGATAGGAGTCCAAGATGGCAGATCCGTGCTGCGTTAGCTGGTAGGGGACCTCTGCATAAATCTCTCCTCGCTCTCCATTCTCTGTCAGTTTTCTCACTCCATTTGGTGCTTGGCTGAGTTCTTTATCTCTTCATTTGATATTTTAGGGTTTCAGGATTGTTGTTTTCTCTGTTTGGCTTAGTTTTTTGGATCTTTGCTGTGGAAGGACACTCGTGGTGCTTCTAACTAGAGCACCATTTTGCCAGAATCGCGCCAATATTTTAAATAACAAAAATTCTGTGTTCCTTGTTAAGTTCATAAATTTAGACAATTATCCAAAGCCAATTCAATGGCACAGTGGGGAAAAGTGTGGGGTAAGGTGAGTTGTCATGTAGATTCAGTAACTCATCAAGGCTCCATCCTAGGCCTCTAGCCTCTCTCCCTGGGCTAGCTCACGTATCCCACAGCTTCATTATACACCATTGACTCCAGCCCAGACCTCCCTGCCCCTCAACTGCAGATCCAGCTGCCTGGTGGACATCTTGACTTGGATGTCTGAATTGGCATGAGTCTTTATCACAGAGAACCCAACTCAAAATAGCTTAAGCCCAAAAGAGCAGAGATTTGCTGGTCTATAGAATCAAATTGTTCAAAGAGCAGAAGTGGAACTCAGCTGTTTGTTGAATGAATGAAAGGGCAGAAAAACATGAAAGAGTTTATTAGGAGAAGGGGATGGGAACTAAGGCTTTGTAAATACCTACTTACTGTTGGGCATTGAATTTGCTTATCTCATGTGATCAGATGAGGAGATTAAGCTGATAGTAGGGAGTGATGGTGTGAGGGTGGGACTATGTAGCTTACCCAAAGCACATAGCTAGCCCTTGAAAGGGTAGGTTTCAAGGTTCTGTATGGCTTGTTCCACTGTCACTAATAGTCACATCAGAATCATAGACTTACAGGGATTTAAGGAACCTTAGAAGTTATCTCATCCAACTGCACACCCAATGCTTGACTCTCTCTCTTCTAGTCCTAGCCAAGGCATTGTGTAGCCTCTGCTTGAAAACCCCTGGTGATGGGAAACTCATTTCCAACACAATGATTTTGTTATTGAATCACACTAGTGGATTAGAAAGTTCTTCCTTATGTTGAGTCAAAATTTATCTTTCCTTTGGATTAAATAAGGTAATACATATAATGTGCCTAGCAGTGCCTGCAACATCAATAAGTGTTATCATCATCCCCACTTTCCTTGTTAATAACAAATCTAATTCCTTTCCCTGAGACAGCCCTTCAGATATTTGAAGACTATGCTTCAGGGTCCTCCTGAGGCTTTGCTTGCCCAGGATAAACAAACACTCCAACCCACTTTCAGACATTCATTTGTAAGCAAGAGTCAATGCTATGCATGCTGTGATTCCCAGCTGCTGTTGTATGTGAGGCTTCAGAGAAGCTGATGGAACAAATGAACCAGCCACAGTAGAGTAGCCAGGATATCTGAATCACGACCTCTGCAAAAAAGGGGAAGTAACTAACCCTGCACAAACTTTGCCTCAGCTTCACTAACCCATATCCATGGTCTAACCACTGTGGGAACCCTTTTTAGTAAAAGGAAAAGAACCCATCTCCCCAATGTTAATTTATATCATTTAAGACCCTCCCAACCCCTCCCCCCAAAAAAATCCATTGCTGCTGAGTCAATTCCAAGTCATAGCAACCTTATAAGACAAGGTAAAACTGCCCCATAGAGTTTCCAAGGAGTGGCTGGTGGATTTGAACTGCCAATTTTTTGGTTAGCAGCCGAGCTCTTAACCACTGTCCCATCAGTCTTTTAGACCCCCGGCCCCTGCCAAAAGGCACTGGGGGATTAAATAAAGTAATGCATATAATGTGCCTAGCAGTGCCGGCAACATCAATAAATGCTATCGTCATCCCCCCTTTCCTTGTTACAATCCTTGTTACGAATACCTGTTGCCATTGAGTCGATCCTGACTCATAGTGACCCAATAGAACAGAGTGGAACTGCCCCATAGGGTTTCCAAGGAGCAGCTGGTGGATTCAAACTGCCAACCTTTTGATTAGCAGCTGAGCTCTTAACCACTGTGCCATCAAGGCTCCTTGTTACTAATAGTCCTCCCCAAATCCAGTTTATGTGTATCCGTTTTTAAGCCATGTTGAGGACCCATTGCATTCTAAATCATAGATAATCACCCTTCTAATGGTCCTTGTAGGCAATCTCCCCCATCCTTCCTATTTACTTATGGGAAAATTAAGGTCCAGAGAGGAGCAGTGACTTGTCCAAGGTCGTACAGGAAATATTTGAAAAAGCCTAGTTAGCTCATAAACACCAAAGAAGGAGGATGAGAGAGTAAAGCAAATCTTTCCTGGGAAAGGAAGACAAAAGGGGCAATTAGGTAAAAACAAAAGAGAAAAGCTCTGAAAAGTCCTCTGTCTTAGTCATCTAGTGCTACTATAACAGAAATAACCACAAGTGGATGGTTTTAACAAACAGAAGTTTGTTCTCTCACAGTTTAGGAGGCTAGAAGTCCGAATTCAGGGCACCAGCTTCAGGGGAAGGACTTCTCTCTCTGTTGCCTCTAGGAAAAGGTCCTTGTCTTAACATCTGTGGGCCCAGCGTTCCTTGGAGATCGCCACATGTCTTGGCATCAATCTTCCCCTGGGCCTAGGAGGTTCTCAGCATAGGGACCCTGGACTCAAAGGACACCCTCCACTCACAGCGCTTCTTTCTTGGTGGTAGGAGGCCACTCTCTCTGCTCTCTTCTTTCTCCTTTTATTTCTTGTAAGTTAAAAGGTAATGCAGGCCACATCCCAGGGAAACTCCCCTTACATCAGATCAGGACTATGACCTGAGCAATTGTGTTCCATCCCACCCTATTCCTGCTTCATTAACATAACAAACATAACCTAATCCTCATTAACATAACCTAATCCTGCCTCATTAACACATAGAGGTCGGGATTTACAACACATCACAAAGTGGAGGATAATTACATCAGATCACAAAATGGAGGACAACCACACAATACTGGGAATCACGGCCCAGTCAATTTGACAGATATTTTTGGGGAGCACAATTCAATCCATGACATCCTTCTTGGAGAACTTCTTCCTTTTCACCTTCTAAGTTGAATTTTAATAGCCCCCACAGCTTGCCTACCCACCAATTACCTTACCATATGGAGGCAATGTAGTATGTGTAACAAGCACAGGCTTTGCAATCAGAAGCTCCTAAGCTCATATGCCGACTCTGCCACTCACTAGGTGTGTGATCTGGGACATGCCACCTGTCTTAGTTACCTAGTGCCGCTATAACAGAAATACCACTAGTGGATGACTTTAACAAATAGAAGTTTATTCTCTTACAGTGTAGTAGGCTAGAAATCTGAATTTAGAGTGTCAGCTCCATGGGAAGTTTTTCTCTCTGTCAGCTCTGGAGGAAGGTCCTTGTCATGAATCTTCCCCTGGTCAAGGAGCTTCTCAGCACAGTGATCCAAAGGAGGCACTGTGCTCCCCATGCTTCTTTCTTGGTAGTGTGAGTTCCCCATGTCTCTCTGCTCCCTTCACTCTTTTATATCTCAAAAGAGATTGGCTTAAGACACAATCTAATCTTGTAGATCTCATCAACATAACTGCCACTAATCCATCTCATTAACATCATAGTGATAGGATTTACAACACATAGAAAAATCACATCAGATGACAAAATGGGGGACAATCATACAATACTGGGAATCATGACTTAGCTAAGTTGACAGATATTTTGGGGGGACACAATTCAATCCACGACACCAGGTAACTTTTTTATACTCAGTTTTCTCATCAATAAAGTGAGAATAGGAACATCTACCTCAGAGGAGTCCTGTGAATATTAAGTAAGTATAGAGACTTTTGGTTCCCAGTAATGACAGAGTCATTTATATCAGACTAACCCTCCTGGAAGTAACAAGTATAAACTCTGGACAAAATATTATAAAACTACGATTTAAAGGGAGGAAACCACACTGGGTAAAACATATTTACATACCTGGACTTTCCCTTGGGGCACTTCACAGTCCTGACGGTGAGAGCTCAATCACATAGCAGCAGTGATTTCACTAAGGAGTCAGAGGTCAGAGTTCTGGGTTGCCAGAAAGACTGCAAATTGGGTGGGAAAAACCTAGAAAGGAGGAAGCTACCGAGGAGGAGTCCCAAAATTTTTATATAAGCTTCCCTAAAACTCTAGGCTGAGCCTTGGACTGGATATAGATGGCGAGAGAAACCAGATTAAAAAACAACAGTTGAAAGGCTGAAATTGCTGAGCAGTAATTTCAGCAGATGCCAAGGCAGGGGAGATACACTTTGCAATTCAAGTCCCACCAAGTTAGATAGACTTTATAAACACCTCATGCTTTCCACTGAAATCCCGGAAGTGTCATCCCTTAGGAGTTAAGAGCACTGAAGGCTATACATAGCTCAACACTAAGGGCAAAACTAAAATATACCCACCTTAAAAAAGCCTTACAGCCTCCAGAAGATCAAAATGGGCCACCATTAACTCAAATACACAGGATAATAAATCAGGACCACGTGGGGTTTATACCAGGAATGCAAGGTGGGTTGAGCATCGGCAAAACAATCAATATAATTTATAACATTAACAGGATAAAGGATAAAAATCATCTGATCATGTCAATATAAGTGAAAACTTATTTGCCAGAACTCAGTACCCACTGACGATACAATTTCTCAGCAAACTAGGAATAGAAGAGAACTTCCTCAATCTGACAAGGGCATCTGAGAAAAATCTACATCTACCGCATTTAACGGTGAAACAATGAACCCTTTCTTCCTAAACCTGGGGACAAGGCAAGGATACCCTGTCTCTCCAGTTTTTTTCAGCATTGTATTGGAGTTTCTAGCCAGTGCAATAAGGCAAAAAGAAAAGACAAGGAAGGAGGAAGCAAAACTCAGCAATAAAAAGAAATAAGCTACTGATACATGCAGCAACGTGAATGAACCTCAAAATCATACTGAGAGAAAGAAGTCAGACCCAAAAGAGTCATTCTCTATGATTCCATTTATATGAAATTCTAGAACAGGCAAAACTCATTTGTAATGACAAGAAGCAGATCAGTGGTTGCCTGCAAATAGGGATCTTTCGGAAGGTGATGAAAATATTCTATATCCTGATTAAGGTGGTGTTACAAGGGTGTATACATTTCAAAAATCCCTTGTACTTTAACATGGATGCATTTTATTGTATGTAATTTCTACCTTAATGAAGTTGACTTAAAAGTAGGAAAAAAAGATAACCATTAAGAAGATGGAAAGGTAAGCCACAGACTAGGAAAGAGTATTCACGATACATATGTCTGACAGAAGACTTGTATCCAGAATATATGGAGAACTCCCATAACTCAATCATCAAAATAAAAATAAACAAGTGTTCTAAATGGGCAAAAGACTTGAATAGACACTTCACAAAAGCTAATACACAGATGGCCAATAAACTCAAAAAACTATGCTCAAAATCATTCATCATCAAGGAAATGCAAAAAGAAACAACCATGAGATAGAACTATACACTTACAAGAATGGCTAAAATTAAAAAGATGGACAAAATCAAGATTTGGTAAGAATGTGGAGCAACTAGAATGCTCAAGGATTACTGGTGGGAATATAAAATAGTACAACTGCTTTAATAACAGTTTGGCAATTTCTTATAAAGTTAAAGATACACCTATCTTATGAACCAGCTATTCCACTCCTAGCTATTTATTCAAGACAAATTAAAATAGATGTCTACACAAATAGATACATGCACACCCATGTTCATTGCAGCACTGTTCACAATAGCAAAAAGATGGAAAAAACCTAGGTGCCAATCAACAGACACATGGATAAACAAATTATGATATATTCACACAATGGAATACTATGCAACAATAAAGAACAATGATGAATCTGTGAAAGAGCTCATAACATGGATGAATCTAGAAGGCATTATTGTGAGTGAAATTAGTCAGTCGCAAAAGGACAAATATTGTATGAGACCACTATTATAAGAACTCAAGAAAAGGTTTAAACACAGAAGAAAACATTCTTTGATGGTTGTGAGGGTGGGGAGGAAGAGGGGTATTCACTAACTAGATAGTAGACAAGAATTATCTTAGGTGAAGGGAAGGACAACACACAGTACAGGGGAAGTCAGCACAACTGGACTAAACCAAAAGCTAAGAAGTTTCCTGAATACAACCAAACACTTTGAGAGAAAGAGTAGCAGGGGCGGGGGTCTGGGGATCATGGTTTCAGGGGACATCTAGGTCAATTGGCATAACAAATTTTATTAAGAAAATGTTCTACATCTCACTTTGGTGAGTGGCGTCTGGGTCTTAAAAGCTAGTGAGCAGCCATCTAAGATGCATCAATTGGTCCCCACCCACCTGGAGCAAAGGAGAATGAAGAACACCAAAGACACGAGGAAAATATTAGCCCAAGAGACAGAAAGGGCCACATAAACCGGAGACTGCATCAGTCTGAGACCAGAAGAACTAGATGGTGGCCGGTTACCACCAATGACTGCCCTGACAGGGAACACAACAGAGAATCCCTGTTGGAGCAGGAGAAAAGTGGGGTGCAGAACTCAAATCTTAGTAAAAAGACCAGACTTAGTGGTCTGACTGAGACTGGAGGGACCCCAGAAGACATGGCCCACAGACTCTCTGTTAGCCCAAAACTAAAACCATTCCCGAAGCCAACTCTTCAGACAAAGATTAGACTGGATTACAAGACATAAACTGATACTTGTGAAGAGTGTGCTTCTTAGTTCAAGTAGATACATGAGACTAAATGGGCAGCTCCTGTCCAGAGGCAAGATGAAAAGGCAGAAAGGGACAGGAACTCACTGAATGGACACGGGAAATCTGAGGTGGAAAGGAGGAGTGTGCTGTCACATTATAGGAAGAGCAACTAGGGTCACATAACAATGTGTGTATAAATTTTTGTATGAGAAACTAACTTGAACTGTAAACTTTCACTTAAAGCACAATAAAATATATATATATAGGTGTCCACAGTAGAAAAAATTATGTAAGTCTGTTAAATTTTTCATGATTACTGTCTTAGTTATCTAGTGCTACTGTAGCAGAAATGCCATGAGTGGATGGCTTTAACAAACAGAAGTTTATTCTCTCCCAGTTTAGGAGGCTAGAAGTCTGAAGTCAGAGTGCCAGCTCCAGGGTAAGGCTTTCTGTCTCTATCAGCTCCGAGGAAAGGTCCTTTTCATCAATGTTCCCCTGGTTTAGGAACGTCTCAGCCCAAGGACCCCAGGTCCAAAGGACACGCTCTGCTCCTGGCTCTTCTTGCTTGGTGGTAATGAGGTCCCTTTTGTCTCTGCTCGCTTCTCTCTTTTATATCGCAAAAGAGATTGGCTCAAGATACAACCTAATCCTGTAGGTTGTGTCCTGCCTCATTAACATAACTGCCTCTAATCTTGCCTCAGTAACATCATAGAGGTTAGGATTTACAACACATAGGAAAGTTACATCCAATCACAAAATGGAGGACAACCACACAATACTGGGAATCGTGGCCTAGCCAAGTTGACACACATTTTTGGGGGGACACAATTCAATCCGTAACAGTTGCCAAAAACTGGAAACAACCCAAATGCTCATCATCAGGCGAATGGATAAACAAATTGCAGTATATTCATACACTGCAAAAGTATTCATCAATAGAAAGGACTAAACTACCAGTGCACACAACCACATGAATGAATCTCTGAACTTTATGTTGAGCAAAAACAGCCAGACACGAAAGAGAACATAGTGTAAGCTTTCATTTACAGTAAGGAGTTTGAGAACCAGCAAAGCCAATCTATGGGATAGAAATCACAACCGTGATTACCTGGGCAGGTTGCGGGCTGGTTGGAAAGGAGCAGGAGGGAACTTTCTGGGGTGATAAAAATGGTCTATATCTTGACTGGTGTGGTAGTTACACAGTCGTATACGTTTGTGAGAACTCCTTGGATTGTGCACATAAAATCTGTGCATTTTATTTTATGTGAATTATTCTTCAGTTAAAAAAAAGATAGGTGTAAAGGATCTAGCTTGGGGCTTAATATACCGTAAGTGCAAGAAGCATCAGTTCCCTCTCCCTCACCCTCTCCATTCCCATCAGGGAAGTACCATAGTGTTTGAAGAAAAGTTTGTAGGCATTGGACCTCTGAGAATAAGCATGTCATTTTCCCCACAGGGGTGTCATCCATAGCATGACACCCTGAGAACAGTTCCAGTCAGGGCCGAGGATCATAAACAAAACCGATCATGCCTAAAGCCATTTCAGCCTGAGCACTCCGCTGGATTTTCTCCTCCAAGTCTATGTCTGAGGTTCCAATGTCCCAAGCCAAAGAGAGTACACTTTGCTGGGTCCGCCCAAGAGATATGAGATGACCCAGTGTGATAGTGGGAAGACATATGGCATGAATAAGAGACTCTGAGGAGATCAGCATTTATGAGGTTGGAGGTTTGAGTCTACCCAGGGGCACCTCGAAAGAAAGTCCTGATGACCTACTTCTGGAAACTCAGTCACTGAAAACCCTAAGGAGCACAGTTCTACTCGGACACACAAAGGGTTGCCGCGAGTCAGAAACCGCTCAACGGGAACTGGTTTTTATAAAACATAAGGTGGGGTATTTGTTTCCTGGGGTGGCTGTAACAAAGCAGCATAAGCTGGATAACTTAAAACACCAGAAATTTAATTCTCTCGCAGCTGTGGAGGCTAGAAGTCTGAAATCAAGATGTCGACAAGGTTGGTTTCTTCAGGAGGCTGTGGGGAAGAAACTGTTCCACGCCTCCCTTCTGGCTTCAGGTGGTTGCTGACAATCCTTGATGTTCCTTGGTCTCCACAGTCACGTGGCTTTCTCCTTGTGTGTCTCTGTCTCTGTCTCTGTCTCCAAGGGTTCTCTCCTTATAAGGACACCAGTCACAATGGCTTTAAGGCCCACCCTAATCCAGCATGGCCTCATCTTAACTTGATGACATCCGCAAAGACCCTATATCCAGATAAGGTCACACTGACAAGTTCCGGTGGACGTGAATTTTTGTGCGATAGTATTCAGCCCCGTACAAGCAGGAAGACTAGCATTGGAGCCAGATACGAGGTTGGGCCATGGGGTTAAATTGTCACGTGATATGATCGATAATTGTTTGTTGAGTGATAAGGAGCTGAAGGAGCCACTGAGTCTGTTGAGACTAAACAAGCAGCATCCCCCCGGGCTGACCGCTGCCCCCTCCTTCCTGTCTTGCAGCTCACATACCTGCCCCCGCCGTGGGGCGAGTGCCGATCCTCAGAGATGGGACTCGACTTTTTTCCTGTTTACAGTATCACCGCCTGTAGGATTGATTGTGAGACCCGCTACATCGTGGAGAATTGCAACTGCCGAATGGTTCACATGCCAGGTCAGTGCCAGGGGAGCAGAGGCCACAGGACTCCTCCCGGGACCACCTGGGCCCTTCTTTGCGTTTCTCAAAAACAAAAAAACGTTGCCATTGATTTCCAACTCACGGTGACCCCCTGTGTTAGAGCAGAATTGCACCACACGCTGTAATCTTAGGGAAGCAGATCGTCAGGCCTTCTTACTGGGTGCCACTGGGTGGGTTCAAGCTGCTAACCTTTTGGTTAGTAGTCAAGCACAAACTGTGCCACCCAGGGACCTTTTGCATTTTTCTGCCTCATGGGAAACACTTCCTTCACTCCACCAGACCCAAAGGGCTGTTGTTCTGGAAAGACTCCATTATTTGGTGCTTACACATTTAGGAGTCCCTGAGTAGTGCAAACAGTTAGCACCCTTGGCTGCTAACCAAAAGATTGATGATTTGAGTCCACCCAGAGGCACCTTGGAAGAAAGACCTGGCAATCTACTTCCAAAAAATCAGCCATTAAAAACCCTACAGGGCACAGTTCTGCTCTGACCCACATGGGGTTGAAATGAGTTGGCGCTGACTCCATGAAAACTGGTTTAAAGAAAAAAAATTTAAAGGGCAGATAGGGACGTCATCCAGTCCAACAACCAAGACAGCATCCAGGTCTCCAGAAGCATCCGTGTGTTTGGAAAATGTTCATCCCAGTGTTCAATGTGCTTGCCAGATGTTTGCTGCTCTACCTCCTGATGTTTGTGTGCAGATATCTGGATGTTTGCAATTCTTGCATCCTTGTGTGGTACACATTCCAACATCCAGATGTTTGTTGCTTTTATTCAGATGTTCACTGTTCTTTGCATCCAAATGTCTAACACTCTTTCAAATGAGGCAAAAGTTCATCAGTGAGCAGATAAATGTGCCTGTACATACAGTTCTTTTGTTAGACTAATAATACATGCAGCCACCCTCGTTAGAGCAGTTGGCATGTTAGGGGCACACGTGCGGAGTGGGGAGCTGGTTTGGAGAAGAAGAATTTGGTATTGCAGCATGGAACGGTGATTGAGCTGGAAGGCAGGGAGCTTAGCTTCTAATTCAGGTTCGTTCACTCACTTACTATGTGACCTGGCACAAGTCACTAAACCTCTCTGTTCTCAGCTTCATGACCATTAGTTGTTATGAGGACAATGTTAGGTTAAGATATAAAAACGCTTTGTGAATGGCTAAAGTCAGAGTTTGTTGTGTTAGCATGTTTGCAGAGGTTGACCAAAAGTCATGCTGACCGAAGACCTACCTACCATGTGCCAGAAGCTTTGCCGTTATATTTAACGGTTGCTATATTTCATGGTTATATAGGGTCACTGTGCATTGGAATCGACTTGACAGCAACGGGTTTGGTTTGGCTTGGCTTATCACACTTTATTTAACTTTATTAACTAAATCCTCATGTTGGACATTTAGTTCATTACCAATGTTTTTGCTATTATAACCAATGCTGTAATGAACATCCTCATCACTAAATTCTATTAGTAACCAGTAATTGCTTTAGTAATCTAAAAGTAGTGTTATTGGTCTTTAAAATTGCCTCTGAGCTTCCTGGAAGACAGAGCAAAAAGGGAAACATGTCTGTTAAATTGTTCTTATTAGAAAGGACGAAGCATATCAGCTCTTCAGCTCTGCGAAAGCTTTTTAGGAAAATGGGGAGGAAATGCCATTGTGGTGGACTTTGACTTTAGCACTTGAAAAAAGAGAAAAAGATCCTGAATGTCAGCACTAGTGTGTTACTCAACTGGTACTCATACTTAGTACCAGATGGTGAGGTTCCCCTGCACAGAAACTGAGCGCAAGATGAACAATCAAGGCTTTAATCATTCTGCCAGTGACACTGTTACTGGCATCTCAATTACTTATGTGGAATTATAGGTGAAACAATGAGGATACTTACAAAGCAATCCTCACTCCTGCAGCAGAGGGACGTGGTGGGAAGAGTCCCAGCCTTTGAATGAGACTCATGGGTTCAAACCCCACCTCCATCACTTACTAGCTCTGCTGTCCTGGCACGGCAGGATGCTTAAGGTTCAAGGTGCTTATAGGTAAGACAGGTATATAATTTCCTCCCTCAAAGGGTATCTGTGCAGGTTAAAGGAGGCGGTGCATGCCCAGTAGGTGCTTACAACAACCTCCAACTTTCACTTGTCAAGGTTTTCCCACCTACATGACTGTCCCAGCAATCTAAGAGAAGTTAGCCAGGCAGGTCCTGTTACCTATTGCTTTGGGAGGTGAATGACCTGCCCAAGGTCACAGAGCAAGTAAGGGGCAGGACTGGATCAGGGCCTAATCTTCTGACCCCGGGTATGGTTCTCTCCTGTCCTCCCCTGCCCCCTAGGCAGTTCTGATCAATGGCTCCCTTCTGATCTGTCCACTAGCAGACACCTGCCCTCCAGGGTAATGGGATGCACTCACCTCCCCAATCCCAAGGAGGGGAGGTATTGTGGGCACACACCATTCTGCCTAAGGAACTTTCCCCTCGTGTTTCTTCTTTGCAGGGGATGCCCCTTTCTGCACCCCTGAGCAGCACAAGGAGTGTGCAGAGCCTGCCCTAGGTGAGTCTTGGCATGGAATCATGCTGGGGAGGAAGGGGGACTGTCTGAGATAGAGACGGCAGAGACCATCTGGGAGTGGGGAAAGAAATCTAATGGAGGAGGAACTTAGACGGCAGGAGGGGAAAGAGGAGGGCCAGGGTGGCGGCGCTGCAGGGAGATGGAGAGGAGGAAGGAGGAAACAGAGGAAGGAAGGGGCTAGGAGAGAGAAAGCAGGGGTGGGGTGGAGATGGAGAAGGAGTGGACTTCAGGGGGAACAGACGGTGCTAAAGGGCAGAGGAAGGAGGACAGAGATGGAGAGAGGATTGACAATGGGGAGTGGGGTGGGCAGCAGAAGAAGCTAGACAATACCTCCCTGCCCACACTCTGGTGGTACTCCCATAAGGAGGCTGTGGTCATTCCAGAGAGGCCCTGCCTTTCCCGTGCCCTGTTAGCCCAGGAAGGCAGAGCCCAGTCTGCATTCCATGAGTGTAAATGGAACACACTGTGCTCTGCCCATCCCTCCCCATGTCTGCCTGGTGGGAGGTTGGGGACCTATCCCTAGAAAGCAGCAGGGGAGGAAGATCTCACAAACAAGCTGCAGCCCCAAAGCTGGACCCGCCCCACGTTCCCGCTGCTCTCTGGACCCATGAAATAGTTAATAAACAAGACAAGCAGAGAGAATTGCAGAAGCCACATGGGGGCAGCTCTGGACTCAGGTCCAGATGCCTGCGGGAGACTGGAGGGGGAAGGGCCTGGCTGAGAAGAGGAGGTGGCTTCTGCTGTTGGCAAAGACCCCATCTCTCTTTGGAGTAAAGACTTGATAGACCCCCAAGGGTAGCCGGAAACACTGAAATGGTTAGAAGAAAGAGGAAGTGAAGGAGGAATACTATGTTTTTAACTGCTCGTCCTAATTAGAAGAGAGGAGAGAGAGAGAAGGGTTCCAGACGATGCCTCCAGGGAAAGGAATTGAGAATCTTAGCCCAAGTCCTAACCAAGCAGGCAGATGAGGTAGGCATTGGCTATAAGGGAACCCAGAGGGAACACTGTGGAGCTCTGGACTTCAGGCAAAATTGTCTCCCACATTGTTTGCCTCTGATGGGTGGCCTACTTTGTGGATGGGAACACTGAGACAAGGGTCAGAGAAGAAAGCCCTGGGAAGCTGAGGGGGGAAGGCTCACATGGAGCCCATTCTCTAAAAGTGGTGCCTTTTCAACAATTTTTAAAGGGTAGGAGACCAAGAGTAACACAGAAAGAGCAGACACTGTTTTATGAGCTCACACCCCCATCCACCATCAAAAGCACGGCTGTCCTCCTCTCTCCTGTCTCCCAGCCCTTCCTTACCCTGGACTGATACTTCCTCCCAGCTTACACTTCTCTGCTACTAGAACCCAGCTCATCCTCCAGGCCAGAAGTCCCTGGTCCCACACCTTACTAAGCCCCACCTCCCTCTCCCCTCCAGGTCTGCTAGCAGAAAAGGACAGTAATTACTGTCTCTGCAGGACCCCCTGCAACCTGACCCGCTACAACAAAGAGCTCTCCATGGTGAAGATCCCCAGCAAGACGTCAGCCAAGTATCTCGAGAAGAAATTTAACAAATCTGAAAAATATATCTCGTAAGCTAAGTGGGCAGGAGAAGGGGGGAAATGGATTAGAGACCCACAGAGCATGGCAGAGAGGAGCGAGATGGACGAGGACAGGTTGGGGGCAATCGAGGAGGAGAGCGGAGGTTAGCAGTGAGTTCAATTTGTTGTTATTGTTGTTAGCTGCTGCAGAGTCAGCCCCTGACTCATGGTGACCCTGTGCACAACCATACAGAATGCTACCTGGTCCTGTGCCACCCCCGTGATCGGTTGTGGATCTGACCATCGTGATCCACAGAGTTTTCATCGGCTGATTTTCACAAGTAAATCACCAGGCCTTTCTTCCTAGTCCAACTTAGCCTGGAAGCTTTGCTGAAACCTGTTCAGCATCATAGCAGCACACAAGCCTCCACTGACAGACGGGAGGTAGCTGCACATGAGGTGTGTTGGCTGGGAATTGAACCTGTGTCTTCCCATGGAAGGGGAGAATTCTACCACTGAACCACCAGTGCCCTCTTAGTTCAATGTAGCAGGCATTTACTGAGCACCTGCTTGTGCTTAGCCCTCAGAATACGAAGACAAAGATGCCTAAGACACAGCTTACAGTCTTGTGGGGAGACAAGTATACAGCTGAATACTTACTGATCGTACAAGCGATCATAGAAGTAAGCGTATGGTAGGAGAGAGTGATAAGTTGGCTGCAGCTTGCGTGGGGGTGAAGTCAAGGAAAGCTACAGAGATTTTTTTTAAAGATTGCAGGAGTTTTTGCAGGCACACCTTGCTTATTCTGTTTCCTCTGCCTACACTGTTTTTCCTCCCACTCTTCACCTAACTGGTTCCTTATTGTTCCAGTCTCCACTTAAATGTTACCTCCTGGGAGAGCGGACTTAGGTCCCCTCCTGTTACTTTCTCTCCAAGTGCTCTAGAGTTGTCCTTTATAACACTAGCCATGATGTGTAATTATGTATTCATGCGTCTGTTTACTTGTTTATTACCTACTAGATTGAAAGCTCCCTGAAGGCAGGAAACTTTGTGTGTGTGTTCTCTGCCATCTACCAAGTCCTAGAAGAGTGTCTGGCAGAGTTAGTGCTCAAAAAAAAATCTTTTGGCAGAATAGATGAATGGAGGAATGGGAGAAGACAGCATCCCAGGCAGAGGCTCAGCAGAGTAAACCAGAACAGGGCAAGCGAGAGGATTACAAAGGGGAAGCTGCGTGAGGTAGACAGAAATCACAGCAAGGGGGTGCGAGGAGTGGACTAAGAGTAGGAAGCCGCTAAAGAGCTTTAAGGAAACCCTGGTGGCGTAGTGGTTAAGAGCTACAGCTGCTAACCAAAAGGTTGGCAGTTTGAATCCACCAGCCACTGCTTGGAAACTCTATGGAGCCATTCTACCCTGTCCTATAGGGTTGCTATGAGTCAGAAATGACTTGACAGCAACAGGTTTTTTTTGGTAAAGAGCTTTAAATGGGTGACAGGCTCAAATTTATATTTTAGATCAGCACAGCACTCCCCAGTAGAACTTTCTGCAGTGATGAAAATGTTCTAGATCTGCACAGTCAAATATGGTGCTCACTCACTATGGTTTGGTGGTAGAATTCTAGCCTTCATGCGGGACACCTGGGTTCGACTCCCAGCCAATGCACCTCATGCACAGCCACCACCCATCTGTCAGTGGAGGCTGTGTTGCTATGATGCTGAACAGGCTTCAGTGGAGCTTCCAGACTAAGACAGACTAGAAAGAAAGGCCTGGTGATCTATTTCTGAAAAATCAGCTAATGGAAACACTATGGATCACAGTGGTCTGATCTGCAGCTGATCACGGGGCTGGCTCAGGACCGGGCAATGTTTCCTTCTGTCGTGCATGGGATTGCCATGAGCAGGGGACTGACTCGACAGCAGTTAACAGCAGCAAAGCCACGTGTGGCTATCGAGCATTTGAAATGTAGTTAACGTGACTGGGGAACTGCATTTTAATTTCATTTAATTTGAATAAATTTAGCAGTTTTAGGAAGATCCTTCAGGCGGCGGTGTAGAGGATGCTTGGGAAGCCAGATGGGAGGAAGGAAGCCTGTTAGGCAGCAATTGCCGTAAACCAGGCAAGAGATGGTGATACCTGAATGGCACCTCAGCTAGCCCTGGTGGAGAGGAAGACTTGCTCCTCTCTCCCCAGCCACTCCCTGCTGCCAACACACTCTCTAAACCCCATCCTAGGACAGCTTTTGCTCAGTGGGTTGAGAACAAGGGGCACTGAGGGTGTCGTGAGGAGTGTCAAAGGACACAGCGAATTGCAGGAGGCGCCAGGCCCTGCTGCACAGCTGGCATTCTGCAGGCAGTAATGACTTTTACTGCCAAGACGTGTCTCATTAACACAACCTGCCTAGAAGAGCAAAAGGGAACCGAGGTTCTTCTGCCAGAAACCCCCCAGCAGAGCTGGGTTTGCTCCCCCAAAACCCTCCCTGACTCTGGCAAATGGTTTGGCAATGCGAGGGAAGGGACTCCCGCTAGGATAAGCTTGCTATAAATCCCAGTAAGACTTTGGTGGCTCTCAGGAGTGGTCAGGGGCAGCCTGGGAGGTCAGCTGGGGCAGGCACCTCGGCCAAGGCCAGCCTTGTCAGGAAAGTACTGAGCCCACCTTCATGCTAAGGAGCCAGGCAGGCCCTTTGGGGCCCAAAGACTTGAAGTCCAGGCAGGATTCCTCGGAAGGGTGAAAGAGAGAGGGGGCTAGAAATAATGGACAAAGGGGGGCAGTTGATACATATCTGCAGTCCTTGAAGGAGCCCTGGGCTGGAAGTCAGGACTCTGAGCTTCAAACCCCAGCTCTGCTACTAACCAGCTCTCGCTTTGGGCCAGTTGTTTGGGCCTCAGTTTCTCCATCTGTCCATGGGAGCATTGGTTCGGTGACCCCTGTGGATCCTGACGGTGCTAATCATTCATAGTACTGAATATTCTCTGCAGAGAGAACATCCTTGTTCTGGATATATTTTTTGAAGCTCTCAATTACGAGACAATTGAACAGAAGAAGGCGTATGAAGTTGCTGCCTTACTTGGTAAGTCGGGGTGTCTACTGCAAACATTTCCACGTTATCATGGGGGGCGAGAGGGAGGGAGAGTGTGTAGGTGGGTGGGCAGGCAGGTAGACAGGCAGTTAGATATATAAGCCTTCTGATGAATCTAACCTTTTAATTTCTTAATTACTCCCTCTTTCTCTGCACTACTCCTGTCCCAGGATGGGGAGACCCCCCCAGCATGGTGGAGCAGGCCAAGAACCTGGTCAGAAGTCAGGAAGCCTGGATCCTGGACCAGTTCTTAGGCTAGCTCATCCCTAATCTAGGCCTCAGTGTATACAATGAAGGTGGTGAACTAAAAGGCCTCTGCGAGCCTTTCCAGCTCTGCTCTCTTGGATTCCGTGATCTTGATCTTCTGCCCCCAGGTTGGAGTCAGAGTCCTTGGTCTGTGGAAGGAGGAAAGTGCTGTCGGTTGAACTGGGTGGTCACCAGGCTGCGGGCACAGTGAGGGCCCCCAGTGGAGCCCCCATCTGGCAAGGCCTGGTGTCAGCCCCTGGACTGAGAATCCTTGGTCAAACACAGCAGAAGGGCTGCTCTTCCCCAGATGTACATGAACCTCTGGTGATGTTTCCAAAGTGCTCAGACTCCTGGGGGTATGCAGGACAGACGGTGGACACCAGGACCAGTGTGGCCCCTGAGCACCCAGCTGCAGCCTAGGCTTCCTTGGAGCTCAGGATTAGTTTGCAAACTAATATGTGACCATCCTGATTCAGGACCAGAAAAAAGAGGGAGGAGTGAGGATTCCCATCTCAGAGGGCTTCAAATGGCTTCTCCCCAAGAGTTTCCCCTGATCCCTACCTGCTAACAGCCCCCATCTGGACCAGAGCCCTGCAGGCCACCCCAACAACCCAAATGAGTTCAGATCAGCTCCCTTGGCCACGTTAGCACACCATGGAAGCAGGGAGTTCATTTCAACCCTGCCCCAGCACAAAACTCACAAGACCCCTAAGGGTGGATGGTTAAAGGACCTGACTCTCAGGCCCTTCTCCCAGCTCTCACTCTTAAGAAAGATCTGATGCCCGTTCCCTATGGGGAGAAAGAGCCATTGTTGTCTCCATGAGCTGAGCAAGGTGAGGGAGACATCCTGGGAGGGTCAGGTGCCTTCTACGTGGAGGTATAGAGGAAAGAGCTACTTTCAATTCAAGGGCTGCTGCATACCGTCTGTGAGAGAATGTGGCCACCAGCTTCAACTCACTGACCCTCAGGTCTCTCATCTATAAAATGGGTTTAATGAAACCACTTTAGGTATTTGTTATCATGGCTAGGAAACCCTGGTGGCATAGTGGTTAAGAGCTATGGCTGCTAACCAAAAGGTCAGCAGTTCGAATCCACCAGGTGCTCCTTGGAAACCCTATGGGGCAGTTCTACTCTGTCCTATAGGGTTGCTATGAATTGGAACTGAGTCGATGGAAACAGGTTTGGTTTTTTTGTTTTGTTTTGCTTTTATGATGGCTAAATGTGATAATGCCCCTAGCCTAGGGAGGTCCATAAATAGTAGTTTCTGACACGTGGACAGTCACAATGTCAGGGATCCAGGGCCCAGCTGGTGTTTCTGGGAGCCATCTGCACCTCTCCAAGGAGGCTGGGGACTGGGCCACAGCTAGGTCCTGGCTGGGTTATGTGGCTCTCACTCAGGCTTTGGAGGTCATTGTGGCCAAAGAAGCTGAGCCAAGAGTTCTTTCCCTGGGCCGTCCAGCTAAGACCATGCACTTGACATACAGGCCCCCTCACCCCACCCTGCCACCGTTGGCTGACTGGCACTGGCCTTATTTTCCTAAAGAGGACTCAGGACATGCCTCTTCCAGCATAGGCTCACAGTCCCACGTGTACGCGCGCACACACACACGCACACCTCCTCCCCTCCTCCAGCATAGGCTGACAGTCACACACACACGCATACACACACGCCTCCTCTCCTCCGGCATAGGTTCACAGTCCCACACACACACACACACACACACACACGCCTCCTCCCCTCCTCCAGCATAGGCTCACAGTCACACACGTGTGCACATGCACACACACAGAGCAAGGAGGGCCTGAGCTCCGGCTCTGTCGGAGGGATAGCTCGTCTCTGCATCAGATATGAGGATGAGCTTGTTCCCAGCATCTTGTTCCCACCCAGAATAGCCTACTGAGAAAATAATGCTGCCATCTGTACCTCCTGATGAACGTGCTGCTTGCAAACTCTCAGCCATCAAGCCCAATCAGGCCGTTCTCTCGCCACCACCCATACCCACCCTCACCTCCCGGCATCAACAAGCATGCACACTATGCATGCACTCATGCCGCAGACAACACACCCCACCCCAGCCTATACACACAGGCACTAAATTTGCAGGGACATGTACCCATGGTGATACAGAGCCACCCACACACACCAGTGCACAATTACACAGCTACAGAGACACACACACACAGCAAGCCTCTACACGGCATGCCTACCCACTAACACGCTCATTATGTATGCATACCAGATGCACCCCCATACACACAAACACACCCACACCTACACCTGCTCACACCTGTTCTACACACTCAGACACACTATACCCACCTCCACAAACCCACACTCAGACACTACACACACTTTGGCACACTAGGTGTAACTCACCTGGATGTAGATAGCCACCTATGTCAAACCATCCACAGCCAGACATACTGCCTGCTTCTATGCAAACACGTGCCCATGCACACAGCACCCTGACACATCCCCCCACCACATACCACTGTACACTCAGTCACACTGCACACACATACACCCCGACACACACACGCAAATACACACCTCCCAATAAGCCTCCATTCAGGACATTAGGGAGATCAGTGGGGCAGGAAAGGTATGGAGGACAATTTGAACTAGCTCCAAGTCCCACCAGAGTCTCTTCCCCACCATCTCTGTTGTTTAACTGGGGTGTGTGGGTATTGGGCTCCACCCAGCCATACTCAGGGCAAGAGTGGGGCAAATCAAGCCATCAGAAAGTTCTCAGACAAGAGGTCAGCATGGAATCTGACCCTCAAGAGTTCTCCATTCCCACGCATCTCCCCAGCCCAGACCAGAGGCTGAATGTCTTAGAAATTAGAGCTAGAAAGGAGTTCACAGTTCATCTCCTCCAACACACCACTCCTGCTGCCAAATCTGCTTTGAAGGTGAAGCTACTGACATCAGGGTTTGTCAAAGGCACACAAGTTGGTGTCTGGAGCTCAGCCACCTCAGAGCCCTCAGAATCCCCTGCTCTCCAGCAGACTGCCTCTGGAGCAAAGCCAGTTAAGTATTTGGGAGATCTAGACTTCTTTGAGAATCTAACAATAGCTACAGACTCTTGCTACAGATGCCCAGGTGCACATAAGTAGCCTTTTGTATTCAATCTCAGGGGTCTCCAACCATCTGCAACCCTCCCACAGACCCCTCAGGAGAGTGGTTTCTCAAACGCTGGTGGTCCTAAGAACCACCAGAGAAACTTAAAAATTCTCATTTCCAGAACCCAACCCCAGAGATTCTATAGGCCTGAGGCAGGTCCAGACATCTACAATGATTACAGTCTCCCAGGAGATTATGATGCAGGGGGATCTGAAGTCCAATCTAGAAATTTTATCCAAGGGGATCTATACACCCCAAAGTAAGAACCCCTGCTCTAGGAAGAGGTCAAATTGAGCACTTCCTTTTGGGTAGGGGAGATAAAGGGATGTCTCCTATGACCTTATCCTAAGGGTGGGATGTGCCCTGATGTGGCTCCAAAAGCCACACCATGATTGAGAAGACAGGTCTGTGGCACCACGGCTCACAGATTCCCATCCCGGGCACCTGACACAGGTGTCTGGGGCTCGACTGTGCCCTTACCCAGGGCAAGGACCACGCTGTCTTCTTGTCTCTCTGCTCCCACCTGGAGCGTAACCCAAAGCAGGAGCCCAGTCAGTGTTCTTTGTGTAACTGAGCAAGCCTGTTGGCCCAGGGGTCATGAGATCTATCCTGAGCCCCTCAAATACCCATTCAGATTAGTTCCCACCCCTTACTGGGTGCTGGAAAACCATGAGCTCAGACCAGTGCAGTGAGGGAGGGACTTGTTGCAGGCCTTGAGTTCCGGTTACAGACTTACGTTTCCTGTGGGAGTGGGAATCATTTGGAAGGTCTGGTTTTCTTCTGGGTGCCCCTTCCTGGAAGCTGTGTGAGTAAAACCCAGTCTTTGTTCTTTCCCTCTCTCTCCAGGTGATATTGGTGGTCAGATGGGATTGTTCATTGGTGCTAGTATCCTTACAATACTAGAGCTCTTTGATTATATTTATGAGGTAAGATTTGGGATTGCTCACGGGGAAACGACGGTATGCTGGTGCCCTCATCCTGCCCAATGTCCAGAGCAAAGTAGCGGGAGGCTCCAGCCTCTCTCCACCCAGGGCCTCCTTTCTCCTCCCTGCCCACCAATATTGTTCATCGAGTGACCACCGCGTCTCAGGTCCGAGGGGGGAGATAAGAGAAATGAAGCCATAGTCCTATTCTCAGGGGGCTTGAAGATCCGGGGACTGTCTACACTGGCGGGGAGGAAGGGAAAGGGGAGACAGCAAGGGGAAGAGACTGTGCTACAGCCAGCTCTGTGCCCCTCCCACGGCTAGGCCAGTGGGGCAGCTTCATACATGGTGTGCCCATATCCACACACACACACACACACACACCCCACACGCACATCTACATACCAGGCACATACACACCACAAACACACCACACACATACATGCATACACACATCACACGTGCATGCACACACATGTACATATACCACACATACCTACACATGTACCACATACACCACACACACACACACCAAGTACATGGGCACACCACACGTACATGCATACACGCACCACATGTACATACGCACACATCCCACGCGCACATAGTCACATACACACCTGCCTTCAGTGTGGCCCTCCATTTGAGTAGTGTCTTCCAAGGCCCAGCCAGGTTGAGGGAAGGGGCACTTCCTGGCACCCCTCATCAGTCCTGAGGGAGAAGACAGCAAGGGTACAGTGGCTGCCTCTGATTGCTACAGTCTGGGCCGACGTTCCCTCCAGAGGCAGCTGGAACAAAGCTCTGAAAGTTTTTCAAACAACATACAGGGGCTTCTAGCACTGAGAGTTCCTGGTGCTGGCCAGCCCACCCAACTCCATCTCTCCAAGACCTGGACTGAGAATGGGTGAGCTCCTGGACCGCTCTACAGGGGCCAGGCTGGGCAAAGAGCCTAGGAAACAGCCAGCACCCTAAAGAACAGAGCGGAGCTGAGAGGGCTAACCTGCACGAGGAAACACAAACCCACGGATAGGTCCATTCTAGGCTCTGCCCTCACCCCAGTGCTTGCCTGGGGACCTCCATCTCCCTGGCTGAGATGAGTGATCCACTTCACCTGCCATGTGCTTCTCTGAAACATGGTAGTGGCTCCAGAATTCCTAAGACCCACCCCCAGACCCTACAAAGTCCCCCAGGCCCACCAGACTGTGGGCTAAGGAAATGGAAGCCTGCAGAGCAGTGTTCTGCCTCCCAGAGAGGGCTGTTTCTGGCCAAAACCCTCTGGGAATCACCATAGGGGCTGTAGGACCCCTGCCACCAGGGCCCTCTGAGCCCCAGGCCCTGCCTCTCAGCATGGTGACCGTGCTCCCCAAACCTGACTCAGGTCCCATGTCCAGATTTTATTCTGCTTTGTATTTTGATTTTTGTGAAAAGCTGCACAAAGTTATGAGAATTAAATCACACCATGTAGTGTATTTAATATCTACCCTTTATTGCTAAGAATCAAATGTTGTGGACTCACATGTGGCCTGAACTTGAGCTGTGGAGTTGCCAGGTCTAGCAAGTGAATAGCAATCTGATCCCTCACCCCAGCCTCAGAAAGGGGTCTCAAACTGCTCCTGAGGACAGCCAGAGAACCAGTCCGCAAACACTTACCACTTATCCATGCTCTCCATCCACAAAAAAGACAGTCCAAGCTGTGAGAGTGGGTTCTCCCATTACCTCTTTCCAAGTATACCTCCTGAAACAAATCCCATTTCAGTCAAAAGATTGGACAGATGGGCTTATGGAACTGCCTGCCAGGCTGTTGGTGTGGTTTGTCCTGCCCACCTCCTGAGCAGGTGCCTGCCTCTGCAGGTCCCCAGCCAAGTCGAGTGGAGGGAAGCCCCTCTACCTTTGCTCCGTTCTCACTGCCTCACCAACCCCTTCCCACCTTCCTTGCAGCTGATCAAAGAGAAGCTATTAGACCTGCTTGGCAAAGAGGAGGATGAAGGGAGCCATGATGAGAACGTGGTAAGAGCGGCTCATTGGTTGTTGGTTGGTTTGCTCCTCTAGCTTGGACAAACCATATGAAACCAGATATTGGGGCCAGGGCAGGAGGGAGGTGTCTTGCTGCATACATGTCCATAGCTTGCAACATCCTGTAAGCTCCCAAGATCCAGGACACTTCAGCTGAGCCTTGAACCTCTCTCTGAGACTCATCCCAAAAGTAGTTGACTAAGCCATAGATGCAGCTGACACCAGGGAGATGCTTCTGACAATAGGTCCTGCCTGGCCCAAGCCAGCTTCTCCAGGCCAGATGGCTACTCCCCTCATCTCATGGCCCTGGGAAAAGAGAGAGGCTCTGTATAAGTCAGCTCCACCCACCCACCAGGGGTGGCAAGTTACGGCAAGAGGGAGGTTACTGGCACTCCATTCCAACTGAAGAGGACTTAGGGTGTTGGGCCCTGTGAAGTTGGCAGTAGCAACAATACTCATAATACCAGACTAAACCTGTTGCTGTGGAGTCAACTCCAACTCATGGCAACCCCGTACGAGAACGTGGTAAGAGCGGCATGCTGGTTGATGGTTGGTGTTGTATGTGTCGGAGTAGAACTGTGCTCCATAGGGTTTTTAATGGCTGCTTTGTCAAAGTAGATTGCCAGGCCCCTGGGTGGACTCGGACCTCCAACCTTTCAGTTAGCAGCCAAGCACGTTAACCATTGGCACCATCCAGGGACTCTGATGCCCATAGTAACTACCACATATTGCCTGCTTCCTGCGTACTATCTCATTTCAGAAGCAGTCACCCTAGGGGAAGTTCTATCACTATGTCCACTTTGTATCTGAGGCAGTTGAGACCCAGAGGCCAAGGCCACACAGCTGGTGTCAGAGCTGGATGTGCAGTGCCCCTAACCACTGCCCTGCTCTGCCTCTCTTTCCTATAGCCAGACAAGCCGTGCCTCTTATGGCTGTCCATTCTCCTTCCCAAGCTGTCCACTCCTGGGCTCAGGTTTTGGCTGACCCATGCCAGGTACAACTGGCTCTCCCCACCCATCAGTAGGCTCCAAATCAGCCCCTCTGGCCCTGACAGAGCCACGCCAATGGAGTGGCCGCTGCCTCCTTAAAGTACACAGATCCAGATGGATATCATCCCCTTCCCCCCAAGACGGCACGCATTTCTGTTGGAGACTCTGTCTCTCTACCCATCTCCCAGGAGAAAAATCTGGCTTTGATTCTCTCAGCCCCTCCGCGGGTCTGTCATGACAACGTGGAAGAGGCTGGGCTCTGAACTCAGCTGGCCTGGCTTGGACTCCCAGGCCCTCTGCTTCCTAGCTGTGTGTTTGGGGGCAAGTCACTTACCTCCCTGAGCGTCTGGATAATCCTACGCACCTCAGAGGGTTGTTATGTGCATTAAATGAAATCATACAAGGGAGAGCCTGCACAACTCCTGGTTTACACTAAGTGTTCAACAAATGGTGCCTCCCTCCCCCATCCACTCTCCCTCCTGCCTTCAAAACCTCTCAGAGTCATAGGCTCCCCTCCATCCCTCTGCCCTCCAGCCCTGTCCTCGTCAAATCTCCCCCAAATTCCTGGCCCAGCCTCCTGACCAGTGGCGTCACTAATGAGGTGCAGGGGGGGTACGGAGCGCACCAGGTAACACTGTAACACCAAAATGACTGTGTATAAAATTTTTGTGCAGTGTTCCAGCAGAAATTTATTATTTATATAAGGCCCCCTAGTGCAGCGCAATTGGCTGCTGCCATGTGGCTCAGGCTCCACCCTCCACCTTGGCTCGCAAGCCACCCGCACTCCCTGTTTCCTGGCTTCATGGGGAGGCTCAGAGGGCAGCCCTGCCCGCCGTGAGGAGAGGCTGCACCAGGCCAGCCTGTGGGCAGGCACAAGGCTGCACTTGGCCCCTTCAGCGGGGCCACCTCTACCCAGGCCAGCTTGAGCGCACAAGGAAAGGGGAGACTGAGGCAAAACACACTACTGAGGATTCTGTATGGTCTGGTGCGGGAGAAAGTCCACGGAGGGGTGACGCCACGAGTTACTGCACTGGGTGACACCAACCCTAGTGATGCCACTGCTCCTGACTCCCATCCCTCCCAGCCTCTTGCCCACCGCAGTCTGGGGAACACCCTGAAGCTGCAGGGCCACCACAGCCTGCCCTGCTTTGGGACCCACGGTGTTTCCCTGGGGCTAACCAATCCTAAATGTCCTTAAGGCAGCTTGACCAGTTCTGGTTCTGACTGTGAGGGCCTCCATATTTGTGCCTGGCCTCAGTGATTGGCACTCCCTGCCCTAGGCCTAACCACAGGCCCTACCTACCTCACCCCAGACGGCCCCCAAGGGAGGGGTAGGACTCGGACCAACCAGCCCCAAAGCTAGAGACCACTCAGATGTAGGGGGTGGCACATCAGGGGCACCTCTAGAAGAGAAGGTCAAGCAAGGCGGCAGCTAAACCTCATCCCTGGGGAGCCCCTCTCCCTGCCCTGGAGGGTGGGGGCACCTATGTGGGAGTGGTGAGGATTCTGAAGGCAGCGAGACCCCTTCAGCCCATGCCCCAGGATGGCAAGCTGGTGCATGAAATGGCTGGGGCAGGAGCACCATTGCCCAGGAGCGCCCAGAAGTGCGGGACACGGCTCATGAGTCTAGGCTGGGCCTCCAGTGGCATCTCGATGAATGTTTGCTGAGTGACTGACAAACACCCACCTTCCTTCTCTCTCCAGAGCACTTGTGACACGATGCCAAACCACTCTGAAACCATCAGCCACACTGTGAACGTGCCCCTGCAGACGGCCCTGGGGACCTTGGAGGAGATTGCCTGCTGACACCCCTTGGACCACCCAGCTCCCCCAAACAGACCTTGAGGCCCAAGACCCAGGACAGGGGACAGCAAGCTCAGGTGGGATGGCCTCTGACAACGGAAAGAAGCAAGAGCCCCCTATGCACACATAGCAAACTAACTGCCAAAACCTCGCTAGAGCCACATCCAACATGATGTGTCCTTGGGCCCACCACGCCCTTCCTAGGAGAGACGAGTCACGCTCTGGAACTGTCCGAGAACCAACCTGCCATCACATCTCACTGCCAGATGTATAAAGCACTTGCATGCTCAGACTTCTTACAATGTCACCTCCACGTCTGTCTCTGTACATGACATTGCTCTTCATGGTTTCCAGCTCTCGATCTGCGTCCCGTGCAATGGGCGGGACCCGATTCCAGCCCCAAAGTCACCGTTAGGCCCAGCTGGAATCGAAACTGCCCAAGCAGGAGGGAAACCACAGAATTCTCTAATATGTTCCGTCCTTGTGTAGTTCGTGAAGGTTCTTAACCAGGACGGCCTGGCCTGGCCATGGCCCTGCCCACAAACCCTCTTTCCCCCAGCTGGCCCATGGGGCTTCGCCACCAAAGGTGACCAGCACTGACCCCACCCACCCCCAGAGCCTGCGATGGCGGCGCACGGCCTGAGTGACTCCCACCTCCATCCACGGCTCATACATGGTTCTTCTCTTCCTGTGACCAGCTTGTACAGTCTGGTTCTTTTTATTTGGGGGGCTTCTTCTGTTTGTCTGTCAGAGATCTTGTTCTTGTTTTATTTTATGATTTTTGGTTTTGATGTTCTGAGCTTTCTTTTCGTTTTGTTTTTCCATTTTATTTGGCGTTTATTTATTCGTGCTTCAAATCACGGTCTTATTAAAAGCTGGTCTTGTGGATATGGTTGAGTCTTTTGTGCCTTTCCCTCACACCCAGGTCTCTCTCCCCGCGGCTTAGGAAAGGGCCACACCGCCGAGTCAAAATTACAGACCAGATAAATAGATAGGAAAAAAACCCAAATACTTGCCCTCAAGTTAATTCCAAATCGTGGTGACCCCATGTGTGTCAGAGTAGAACTGTGCTTCATTCCTACTGATTTTTCAGAAGTGGATCACCAGACCTTTCTTCTGAGGCGCCTCTTAGTGGACTCAAACCTCCAACCTTTTGGTTAGCAGTTGAACATGTTAAACCATTTGCACCACCCAAGGATGATAGATACATAGACAGATAGATGTGAATATAAATATACATAAGAATAGATATGAAACAAAAGTTTTACAAAACAATACTTACCTTTACATAAGGTGTACACTCTATATTTTAATCTATTTTAAGTTTTTAAGAACACAACGTTGTAAATTGACTTCACATGCACTAATGGGTCTCAGCCTGTGGTTTGAATGACACTGCCCTAGACTGCAGGTATATGGCGGGAAGACACTGCCCGACCCTGACAGCTGTAAACAAAGCATTCACTTCTCTCTGCTCTTCTGGCTTCTTTCCTGACCCTGACCCTGCCCACATGCCAGCCATTCCAGAGCCAGCAAAACTTTGAGCACAGGTGAGGAGGATGGTAACCACTGGGGCAGGGCCCTAACGCCTGTGGTAATGCATCTCTTTGCCAATGCGCCCACCTCCTCCCCCACTCTCCCTGGTTTCTCGTGCTTCCATTTGACTTCCTGAGAAGAGTTCTCTCTCCCCCAGTTGAGAACAGTCCTGAGTCAGAGAGTAAACCACATCCTGGGAGGCAGCTTTGGTGCTGTGTAGACGTTTTCATTGAGCAGGAGCATTGCTGACTGTACTTCAGGGAGAGTGCGGAATTCTGGTAACTCCAGCTGGCAACTCCTGGGTGTCCACGGGGGGTGCCTGCACAGCTGTGTGTGAAGGCTACCCCGCTCACTGTCTCTGAGCCCTTGTGGGTCTGTGACACTGTACTTCCTTGGTCAGTAGGCTGGGCCTCCTACAGCCTACACCTTTTGCAAAAACAAAAAAGATAGGTCCCACAAAGCATTTTGCCAGGGCTGTGTGTCCAAGGAGTCACAGCAGCTGACCGCAGGTAGAGGAGCCCAGCATCTGGAGGGAGTTCGGCTCTGCCAAGCTGTTTCCCAGCCCTTCCCCAAATGGTATAAGTGCTGGAAAGTCCACACAGGTTCTTGGGTCCCAGGGATGACTGGCATTCTGGAGTCATGGGACAAAGTACAGGCGGGCTCCCCCTGTGGAAAAGACACTGGGGTTAACAAGTATCAGTGGACCTGGGCCCATAAGAGCTACACCTAAATCACAGCCTACAAGGGTGACCCAGGACACACACAGTTGCAGGAGTGCTGTGACATTGTAGGTCCTTTACCGCCGACTGTCCCCACCAGCAGCTCAGCGTCTGGGCCTCTCTAATTCCAGCTCCCACACATGCCATGAATGAATAGGCACTGGGTGGACAACAGATGAGCATCTAATAAAGACCAGATGTTTTCAACCCTTTGCTCACTTAACTCACAATAATTTTGTTAAGTAGCTTTCATTGTCCCCGTTTTACAGATGAAAAACTGAGCCTCAACCAAACCAAAATAACTTGCCCTAGCTCAAGCAGCCGGTAATTGGCAGAGCTGGGAATTGAACTCGTGTGTCTGAGTATACAGCCCTGCTCTTCTCACTATGATAAAGTTCCTCCTGCTGTGACAAGCCAGTTTGGGACACACAGTGATTCTCTCCCCTACCTAACAAGACCATCAGACCCCAAGATTCAAGGGCCACAACTCCTGGGTACTGTTTGGCAGCTCAGTGTTGTACCTGTGTGGAGCCCCGCCAGGTGGTGCCCGCTAGAGCTCACAAAAGGAAAAGGTATTTGCCCAGCATGACAAATTGCAAAGAGGCCCACACCAGGGGCAGGAGCCTGGCCCCACAGCCTTCTCGTGGCAATGGATAAGAATCTGTGCTGCTCTGAATCTCATTCCCTCAATTTTAGGATAAAGACAATACCTTACCTGTGCAAATGGAAGGTGCAGGACCGGATGATGTCCCGAGGCCCCTTCACACTCAACGTCTGTGGCAGCCCTGCTTCCCTTGTCCAGTGGGACAAGTTGTACCTGGCACACTTGTGCACACGTAACGGGGCCTCTGGAAGGTGGCTGGGGCAGAAGGTCCCCACGATGCCTCTTTCCTTCCTGTGCTACCTCTTCCCCAGCATTCTCTCCACTGGGGTTGCCCAAGGCTATTGGCAAAGCTGGGCTTTAATTCTTAGAAACAGAGTGCAGAAGTTGCTGGAAAGGGCCCTGCATTCGTTTTCTGTGGGTGCTATTACAAATTGTCACAAACTTAGTGACTTAAAAAAACACAAATTTATTACCTTGCAGTTCTGTTGGTTAGAAGTCTGACACGGGTCTCACTGGGCTAAAATCAAAGTGTTGGCAGGGCTGCATTCCTTCTGGAGGCTCTTGGGGAGCATCTGTTTCCTTGCCTTTTCCAGCTCCTAGAGGCCGCCCACATTCCTTGGCTCAAGGCCCCCTTCCTACATCTTCAAAGCCAGCAGTGGCGGATAGAGTTCTTACATTGCATCACTCTGACCTCCCTGGGCAGTGACATCTCCCTCTAACTCTGACTCCTCTTCTCCCTCCCTCGTCCACTTCTAAGGATCCTTGTGATTAGACTGGCCTATCCAATAATCCAGGACAGCCCCATCTCCCATTAAATTGTCTTAATCTCCCGTTAGGTTATTAACTTAATCACATCTACAGAATCCCTTTTACCATGTATAAGAACATACTCGCAGGATCCAGGGACTAGGATGAGGATATTCTTGTTATTGTTAGGTGCCTCAAATCTGCTCCGACTCAGAGCAACCCCAAGTGACAGAGCAGAACTGCCCCCATAGGGTTTTCTAAGCTGTAATCTTTACAGGAGCAGATGGCCAGGTCTTTATTCCGTGAAGCTGCTCGGGGGTTTGAACCACCAAGCTTTTGGTTAGCAGCCAAGCGCTTACCTGTTGTGCCACCAGGGCTTCTCACTCTGCCTGTCACAGGCCTTTCGGACCATATAGCCTAATGCCTCATGTGCCAAAGGAGCAGAGCCAGAGTGAAGGAGAGGGACTCACCTAGGATCACCCAGTGAGTTAGTGGCAATGCCAAAGTTATACCCCCAGGAACCCAGGCTCACATTTCCATTTGTAGATCAACCAGGCTGACTCACTTAAAGCAGAAAGTACTGAGACAGATCGTTTTTCCAGACTTTGCCAGGAGTGGAAGTCCCTTCCCCCAAGACAAACTCACATCTCACTGTATCAGGCTGGGAAAAGTCATGCCGGTGGCTAGGCTGCTGGATGCAGAAGGACAGGGCTCTGAAGAGTGTCCTCAGGCTGCTCACACCAGGGACAGAAACCAAATGAAGCCTCTATTCAGTTAGCTGGGAGTCCGTTTGATGCTCTACCTTGTTTCAGTTTAACAGTTTCATACATTTTTTAAAAAAATCTATCTCTTAAGTTGCAATTTGAACTCCTTCATTGGATTTCTGGCTTCCTTTTCATAAAAAAAAGTCAATTTGTAATAGAGCAAAGAATGTTCTAAAGGGTTTGGATTGCTTCAGGACTCACATATGTATGTGTCCCTTCTGATTTAGGGGTTCTCACTTTGCTCAGTTTGGTCTACATACTTAACATTCTTAACCCACTTAAAGAGAAAAGATGGTGAATTCAAGAGAGTAAATCAGTAACCAGCTACTGCATATTAACTGGTTGTTAACAAAAGACACAGTTATATGTCTGAATTCCGCTGGGTGGCTTCTTTGTTTGCTTTTTCCAAACAAGTATCTGTGTGCAGCCATTTCCTTAGTGGAAACCTGGAGAAGTGTCACGGACAGAGGAGGCTCCGGGTGGATCACATTTTCAGGAATGACCTAAATGATGACATGAAGGCCAGGAGTTTGTGGCATGATCACAAGTCCAAACCAAAGCCAGAAAAACCAAACCCGTTGCCATCCAGTTGATTCTAACTCATGGCAACCCCATTTGTTACAGAATGGAACTGCTCCGTCAGGTTTTCTTGGCTGTAATCTTTATGGAAGCAGACTGCCAGGCCTTTCTTTCATGATGCCGTGGGTTTGAACTGCCAACCTTTCGGTTAGTAGCTAAGAGCAAATCATTTGCACTCCCCAGGAATTCCCAGTGACTTCACAGGGGCAGAAAAATGAATGAATGAATGAGTGAATGAATGAATGCACATGACCTCAGAAGTCAAATCAGTGAAGTTTGCTACAGTTGGGGAGTGCAAAGGGAATGGGCATTTCTGTGTGTCACTCTGCTAGGCACCAAGCTGGCTGCTTACATGCTTTTGCTTTGTTGTTCTTGGCAGAAAGGCTGAAGTTATTTTATTTCCCTCTTTCCAGCCTGAAGCTATTTCCGTGAGAGTTTTAACCATGCAAAGGCCTAGTGAGACATCTGTGGAGCCACAAGCCCTGACAAGGGGGAGACAAGTGTCCATGAGGGGAGGAGTGGTCTCTGGGAAAAGGTTCTTGGTGAGCCAGGAGTGAGGAAGCCAGAGGCAGGTCCCACCCACCGGTGTGATCTTGGTGGGTAGTGTTTTCCCTCAGGTAAAGCTCAGCTCATCCCACCTGAGCTCAGAAAGAACACAGCACACACACACTGCACAACCGACACAGCACACTGCAGACTGCGCACTTCACAAAGAACATAGCACACTGCACACGACACACAGCAGAAGGCACACAGCACACAGCCCACAACATACTGCACAGTGCGTACAGCAGAAAGCTCCTATCACACAGCATACACCACACTGCTCACTGAACACAGCACACAGCACAGTGCACACAGCACACACCACACTGCACACTGCACACTGCACACAACAGAATGCAAAGAGCAACCTGGTTATTTCTTCCTCCATTAACTCTAGAAGGCTCCTCCATTAACTCTAGAAGGCTCAAGGAGAAACCTGGTCGTTTCTGCCTCCACAAGCTCAGAGATTTCAATTTGATTTTGAGAATCAAACATGGAGCAGGGCTGAGAGCCTCTATGAAGTCCCAACGAATAGCTCCCCTTGTTACAGAGAAGAAAGGCAGCTCGGAGAGGGCAAGGAATTTGCTTCTGGCAGAGGAGGGGGAGGGAGGGCATGCAGGCAGCCAGGGAAGACCCCATGCTGCACAGAACAAGCTTTCAGGCATAGCTGGGAAGGGGGGCAGGGGAACAAAGGAAGGGAAAATGTACAAACAACACAGGCTCGCCGTTCCTTCGACTTATATTTATTAATGCCTATTATGTATCAGGTACTCACCCTCAATGAATCCATAATCAGAGCAGGGAACACCGACAAGTAAATAGACTACGGAAGATGAATACGGAGTTTTCCAGTTGAAGGAAAGTGAGACGCCTATGTACAGAACAAGAATTTGGAGAAAGCACAGTTCAGAGACGGCACATACTTCGTGGGACCCAAGCAAAGAAGAGAAAGGGGAAAGTGACCAAAATGACCACCAAGAGGTAGGCAGATACCAAAGGGTGAAGGGCCTCGTCACCATGCTGAAGGTAGTGTTGTGGCTAAAATCTTCCAGCTCCTTCCACTCTTTTCCCAGCATCTATGCACACGTTCCCCAAGCCAAGGATTTATTTATTTAGCTAATGGCTTTCTCTCCGCTCATTTGAGATTCTTAGCCCATGCAATCTTTTTGTGCATATATTTGCTTGTGTCTTCCTAAGACTAATAGGTTGAATACGTTTAGGAGTATGAGGTCCCTGGGGACCATAAAACTGGGCTGGGAACCAACCCAGCCTGAGGACAGGTCAAAAGAGGAGAGTGTCTCACTAACTCAGCTTAGCATTTGATGAAACACATGTGTACTTGCTTTTCAAGAACAAAGCAATAGGTTGGCAAAGGCTGTGGGCAGAGAGTCAAAAGGCTGAATTTCTAACCCGATTCTGCTGTAAACTGGCCACATGACCTCGGACAGTTCGCTTCACCTCTCTGAGCCTCAGTGTCCTCCTCTCTAAAAGGGGAGGGGTAGAAAATGAACAGATAATTTCTTTGGTTCTTCCCAGCTCTAAAAGCCTATGGGTCTAAGTTGAGAATGGGCGTCAGGCATCTTAGCAAATATTTAATTTACTGTTCCAATCCTCTGTTTTCCCATCTATAAAATGGAGATGAGGATGGCTGGTTTACATGGATATTTTGAGGATTAAATGAGCTACTGTGTATAAGGAGTCCCTGGATGGTGTAAGTGGTTAAGCGCTTAACTACTAGCCAAAAGGTTGGTGGTTCGAACCCACCCACAGGTGCCTCAGAAGACAGCCCTGGCATTCTGCTTCTGAAAGGTCACAGCTTTGAAAACCCTATGCAGCAGTTCTGTTCTGCACACATGGGGTCACCATGAGTCAGAATCAACTTGATAGCAACTAACAACAACGTGTAAAACGCGTAATGTATTTTCTTTTCTTTGTTTTTCCTGTAGCACATTGGTTCTTAATCTTGCTTGCATCACTGACTTCTTTGAAAATAAGATGAAAGCTATGAAGTCTCTCCCCAGAAAAAATACACATGGGCACGTAGATACACACAAAACTTTGCATATAACTTTAAGGGGTTTATGGACCACCAAGCCTATCTGAGACCCTCTGAGGAGCCACTGATCCTAGGCCAAATCCCCCCTGGTCCAGAAAGTGCTAAACTGTCCTCCAGAAGAACACTGCAGCAGCATGTAGAGCAACTGAGATTTCTTCTAAAGTGACATAATGGCCGTCGTTTTTCAATTTGCAGGAGAAAAGAAAAAAAAGGGATAGATAGGATTTGATTAATTTCGAGTTTTTTCTCCCATAATTTTTTTAAACCTTTGGCACCTGCTGTTGCTTGTCTGCTGGTGCTTTCTCACAGATGGCAAAGTGAATGAAAGAGCAGAAAATGAATATGAACAGAAGAACTTGGAAATGTATTTCATAAAATTACTTTACGCATGCGAGGATTCTAAGGGATGGGGAGACCTGCGTACCTAGAAGGCAACTATAGCACCTGCTTTGCATATATTCCGCATGGCCTGGTTCTTAAGGAACATGACCACTGTATCCACTGCATCTAGGAAACACATGTGTGGTATTATCCAGCTGCCACTGATCCCTACACATCACTGATGACACCTCATTAGTTTCTGAGCTGGGCTGCAATGGTGTTTTTTGCTAAAAAACAGACAAAAAATAAACTCAACCCCTGATAACGGCTTTGAGTGATGCTTTGGGATAGGGAATCCAGACATCTTGCCTCCTTGATGCTGCTCTCTACACCACGCCTCTGAAGGAAGTGCCTTGTTTGGCTAACTTATCACTGTTATGGTCCATTTGTCTTTAGTGTAATTCATAATTTTGTGGCTTCTTTTCAAGTAGAATTATATTCTAGTAAAATATACCCAATTCAGAATGATTGGTGGGCACCAAAGCATACCCAGCTCAGCCAGCCTTAGAGGTGGAGGGGTCAATAATCAGCAGGAAGAAGACTTTCCAGTACCAGGCTGAGCTCTCTGTCCCAATTCCATCACTCCACTAGTGTGTTCTGTGTGCCCACTATGTGCCAGGCTCTGTGTTAGACACTGTAAGTGTTTAAGGGCTCACAGTCCAGTTGGGGGGAGGTAGGGAACAGACATGCACACAAACACTTTGAACGGCAAGAGCTATAATGGAGGCGCACCAGGCACAGAGCACTCATTGCGAAAGAAGCACCAGGGTCTCTGTACCGGGGTGAGTCAGAGCAGATTTTGATTGAAGGCTTGAGAGATGTGGAGAGGTTGCTGGGCAGGCAAGTTTGCAGAGGAAATGCAAGAGCAAAGGCTGAAAGCAGAAGAGAACTTGAAGGATTTGGAGAATGACAGAACGCTGATGGATAAGATGGGCTCCTTCTCCACTGTCCTGCCTTACAGTGTCTTCCTGTCCTAGTGGTCCAGCCTACTGAGAGCCCAAGTGCATGTGCTTGGCCTCCACTCAGCTATGGAGGCTGGGACATGATGAGGACAAAGTCTAGTCTTTGGAGACCAACAGCCCCATCCATATCCCAGCTACACCAACCATATCACTTTGAGCAAGCTCTAGAACTTCTGTGGGGCTCAGTTTCCTCCTAAGAAATGAGGATGATAATTTCTACCTCCTAGGAATGTTTCAAGGGTATTGAGATAAACTAGGGAAAGTGCCTGTGTGATGCCCAACACGTGGTACGTCAGAGATGATAAAGAAGTCTTATCCTACACAATAACTCCATTGCTAGTGGCCACTACTGAAGTATTCCAAGTCACTGGGATAGAGGGTTGTGGTCAGTTTACTATGTCTACCATAGGCAAAAGGTGCAAGAAATGGTGGCACATACGCCACCCTATAGAAGATATCCAGTAGATGCTGGTGTCCTTCCCCTAACAGGCTGCACCCACCTGACTTGGCCAGCTTCCCACAGGCCCCCACTCTAGGTACCCAGAGTATACCAGCCATACCTGCTGAGAATATGGATCACATAGGATGAGCACAGGGACCTCAACTCAAGAAGAGCACTCAGCAAAGCCTCCCTCAGCTGCCAGGAGCTCTGCCTCCCCTCACCTGTACTTACAGGTAGAGAAGGTGGAGCACTTGAGCAAGCCAATCATCCCCTGGAGCATTCACCTTGCTGTGGTTGTTAGTTGCCATCTAGTCAATTCTGACTCAAGGCGACCCCATGTGTGCCGAGTAGAACTGTTCCATAGGGTTTTTAAAGCTGTGACCTTTTGGAAGCAGATTGCCAGGACTTTGTTCTGAGGTACCTCTTTATTCCGAGGTTTGAACTGCCAACCTTTTGGCTAGTAGTCAAGTGCTTAACCATTTGTTCCACCCAGGGGCTCCTCACCCTGCCCTTAGTACAAAGGAAATAGAAAAGCCCATTTCAAATTAATCTCCTGGAAACTGGTCAAAGAATGAGGTGGCTTGCCGAAAGTGACAAAAATTCAGTTAATTTTCCCCAGAAATCTCTGCCCCTTTATCCAAACCACTCCTCTTCGCCTTCCACTCCTTCTTCCCACATCCTCCCTTCTCTCCTTCCTCCTCAGATGGTACTGAATCATAGTTACTATTCTGGAATCTGAATTAGATAATGCATGGCACATGGTAGGCACACAATGTTTGCCTATTATTATTAATTTTTAATTTAAATTAATTATTAAAAAGATACCATGGTCTCCCTACCTATGACTTAATAAGAATGAATCCATTAGGCACTGACCATCCACTCCAGAAAGGAGTTGGTCCTTCACCACTACCTACTTGTATGAGGGCCAGCCCTCAAGCTGATCATCACCTTGACTTGGAGCCAGGAGTTCCACTGGGATGCAGAACCAAAGGCCAGGGTGGGACACAAGGCAGGGCCAAACCAGCAGTGTAAGGAAACTGGCCTGCAGGAATGAATCACCCAATAAGCAAGGGAAGCACGAGCTTACTTGTGTTTGCTTACTAATCTATAGTGCACCTGTGAGCCTGTGAGTACCTTACTTACCGGTTAATCCGCCCCTGCTGGCCTGCCCCCCCACCCCCCACCAACACACACACACCAATTATGGACGCTCAGCCACCCCTCTGGTGCTTGCTGACCTAGTGGCATTCAGAGATGGCAGATCTTGGGGGGAGTCAACATGTAGTCTCTGCTTCTCCTTAGGAGTCACCAGCCACGCCTCTATCAACAGTTCGATACTTGCACGGCTCTCTGAAGTCTTCCAGAAGAAACTCCAACCTGAACTCAGGGTTCTGCCCTCTCAACATCACCCTGTCACCTCGGCTGCTGCTCTTGCCACCACATTCACTGTGATCCTGAGACTCTGCCCACCTTCCTTCTTCAAACACAGTTGTCCAAGAAGAGCTGAGAGACTGAGCTCCAGGTTAATGGGGAAGAGCGCCATCTTCTTCCGAGCTTCCCGTGTATTGAGGAAGGCAGAGAACTGCAACCAGCTGTACTGTTTGTTGTCTGACAGCCACCCCTATCTCCCTCCCACCCCATCTTCCAGCCTTGGCAGTGCCAGTGCGGTGGTGGCTTCCTTACCCAGGACGGGGCAGCCATCACTATTAGCTGCACTTGAATCTCCCTCCGCTAGAGGGCACTGGAGAGCTCAGTGAAAGAGCTCCTGGAGGCAATCTTTAGTCATCGTGCACCACCACAAGGTGGCCACAGATCATGTTAGCAGTCACCGGCTGGGGGGCCAAGGCACCGTGACCATCGTCTGATGGAAGACATCAACACTCCTGCAACCAGAGCCTCAGAAAATAAGTGTCCCAAGGACCCTTGCAAACAAACCAGCAGTTTACACGACTTTAGACCCAAGTGGGATTGCCATATAAAGTAGAGAACACCCAGTTACATTTGAATTTTAGATACACAACAAATCAAATTTTAGTATAGGTCTCATGCAATATTCAGGACAAACTTATACTAAAAATTATTTGTTTTGTGTCGGAAATTCAAATTTAACCGGAGCATCCTGGTTTCTGTTGTTGTTTGCTTTTTGTTTATATGTTTTTCTAAATCTGGCAACCTCAGACCCAGGTAAAGGGTCTAGGAAACTCTTCCAGGTGTGAGCAAGGGAGGCACTGACCCCCAGGCCACCAGGGTTCGAGGCAAGCCTTCCCCGGTGGGCTTTTTGAAGTCCACCTGAAGCCCAGCCCAGGTGGACAGGTAAGGAAACACTAAGCTGCTCTCGCTACAACACTCCACCTAGAAACCCAGTGAATGCTGAGAACCACATTTATGTTAAACTACACTTTATTAGCTGGCTTGTCTCCCCAAGCCTGGGTCAGAATCCAAACCACATCTCCCAGCCTGCCGTGTTGGTCTGGTCCTTCCAGAGAGGATCCTACAAGTCACAGCCATCCACCCAGTCGCTAAGGTCCTTGCCTTGGCAGTGATGCCTCCAGGTCTCCCTGCAGATGGAGAAGGGGGAAGGGATAGGCACATTAGCTGCAGCCTCTTGTCACCGCCCAGAGAAGAGCAGGAAGGGGGTGGAGGCTGTAAAGCAAGACAAGGAAAGAAGCTAGCAAAGGGAAGACAAATAAGTAAATTGGATTAATTAACAAGGAATCCCCTGGAAGAAGTAAATAAAATGGAAGAGAATGCCCTAAGAGAGTCATTTTTCTAGCCTCTATTTTACCAATGGAAGCACAGAGTGTAATCTGTTCAAGTTCACCCACTGCCAAGACCTAGAGCACTGGAGTCTGGAGCCCTGTTCCAGTGCTCTTTTCCAACACTTTGCTGCTTCTGGAGATAATAGTAGCACCTTGCATGTGTGCAGAACTTTACAGTTTACATAGCACCCTCTCACTCATCATCCCTTTAACACCTCCACCCCCCACCCCAGCAGCCCTATAAGATTGAAAAAAAAAAAAAAACCAAACCCGTTGCTGTCGAGCCGATTCCAACTCATAGCAACCCTATAGGACAGAGTAGAACTGCCCCATAGGGTTTTCAAGGAGCGCCTGGTGGATTCAAACTGCTGACCTTTTGGTTAGCAGCCGTAGCTCTTAACCACTATGCCACCAGGGTTTCCTCTATACGAAAGATTGGGCAAATATTATGCTCTCCATTTTCCAAACGAAAAGCTGAGGCTAAGATGCAAAATTACTTGCCCAAGATCCACAGCAGCAAATCATGCCCACGTCTAATTCTCCTTGGCCACCAATCTGGGTCTTTCAATTGTTGGTAACTTTATAGTTCACAGGCTCTTTCAGGACCAGTACTGTTCTAGCTTCATAGCTGACATCTTGAGGAAGATGAGTGAGGTCATGGAATTCTATGGTCCCAAGCTCTGATAACCGGTGTCCTCTATGATGTCAGGGTCAAAGAGCCCAAGTTCCCCGAAAGGATATTCTCCAAGAGCAGTCAATTGGCTTGTTTTTCTCTTCCACTAGACTATGAGATCCTTGAGGCAAAGACTTGGATCTCTGCCATCTCTGCAACCAAGCACCAAGCCTGGCACAGAGTGTATTATTAATTCATGTGTATGGAATGAACAAACAGCCCGTTTCCACCTTCTGGAACCACTTCCTATTTTCAGCCTCGCTAACCTCAGGGGTGATATATGCCAAGAATTTATTCCCAACGTACAAAAGAGAGCTGTTTGATTCAACCCAAAAGGACCTATTTCTCCCATTCCAAGGTGGTGCCCCCAAGTCCTCAAGCCTTTGGGTTAGTGCCTGAGCCTGCATTCATCTTTCTTGAGTTTATAGACATGCATGATGCCTAACGAGCCTGCCTCATTCCAGACTCAGTTCCTAAGGCTTCAACTGCTCTGGGACCAACACGTCTCCAAAGCTGCAGCCATTTTCAGAGCCATCTGTGGACTTTCTCTAGATTCATAGGGTCCATCTGTGGACCTTCTCTAGAGTCACAGTCCTTTCCACTTGCCCCCTCTCCCTCCCTGGCTACATCTTACTTGTCCTGATTCCTTTTTCACAGTCCTCATACCCAGTCCCTCTCCTGTCCATCACCACTGCAACTGCCCCAGTCCAGACCCTATATTTCTCTCCTAGACTCCTTAAAAGACTTTCAAATGGGTACGCCTGCCTTAATCTTTCCCCTGTCTTTCTGCTCTTGGGCTGGTGTTCAATGCCTTCCAACTACCTCCCCAGTTTTATCATCTGCTACATCCATCTATGGTCCAGGTGCCTCAGTCACCTGGAGTATTTTACCTTCCCCAGATTCTACCTCCCTGCTGGTCCCTCACCAAGAAATCTGAGTAAAAGGGAGACTGGAGACTCTAAGTAGTGAAACTCCCATCCAAAGAGACTGGGAATAGGGCAACTGCCTCAGAAGCACCTCTGTGAGCCAATGATCTACTTCAACTCTCCACCTTACGCTCATCTGTAACATGGGGCAATCACAACTCCCTTATCTGTGAAGATGGCTTCTAAAGCCATCTTGTGGTTAAAAAACACCAGACTTACTGGTCTATCCTCCAGATCCCCTGAGACTATGGTCTCCGGACACCCTGCTAACTCAGAACTGAAGCCACTCCTGAAGCCCACTTTTGAGACAGGCTTATAAAACAGATTAGATAGGCCTATAAAACAAACAATAACACAAGTGAAGAACGTGCTTCTTAGTTCAATCGAATGTATGAGACCAAATGGACAACTCCTGCCCAAAATCAAGACAAGAAGGCAGAAGGACTCCCCAAAACTATTGCCCTGAGATGATCTTTAAACCTTAAACCAAAAATATCCCCTAAAGTCTTCTTAAAACCAAACAATAGTTTAGCTTAGCTAGTAAAAAAATGTCTGCATTGAGCATTATGGTCTTTTAAGAACTATCTGTATGGGATCAAATTGACAACAGTAACTTGAAAGACTAGACAGAAACCTTAGAAGACATTGAGCTCACGTTAGTGGGGAAGGAACAACTCAGAGAAGGAGGGTGATAATAGTTGCACAACTTGAAGAGTGTAATGACACGTACACATAGAAACTGTTGAATTAGTTTATGTTTTGCTGTATATATTCTCAACAACAGCAACAAAAAAGAACAAAGGCAAGAGGAGGAGTAAAAAAAAAAAAGAAGAAGAAGAAGAAGGCAGGAATGGACAGGAAAACTGGACAAATAGACATGGGGACCCAGGGTAGAAAGGGGGATGGTGCTGTCACATTGCAGGAGTTGCAACCAATGTCACAAAACAATTTGTGTATAATTTTTTGAATGAGAAACTAACTTGTGCTGTAAACTTTCACCTAAAGCACAATAAAACTATATATTTTTTGAAAAAAGCCATCTTGTTGGGAAAAGGTGGGAAATGAGAAGGAATAGTGAGCTCTGGAGCCACCACCCATACTTAAAGTAGAGCACCTCTCCTCTGATCTGTTGTACATCTTGGACTTTTACACAAGATCTGGTGTGGACAAAGATTCCACCACTTAAATTAAAAAAAAAAAAATGTATAAGTCCTGGACTAGCGGACCATAAGGCAGGCGTCATAGCACAGGCAAATCTTGGAAAAGCCTGACTCTTGATCTCCCAGGCTAGGCTCTAACGCTTACAGCTACGTGACCTCCATTGAATTGCTCGTCCTCCCTGAAACTCAGCCTGTCATCCGTAAATACTTCCATGGTATAATACCTATACCAAGAGTTGTTGTAAGGATTAGGTTGTGTAGCTGCAGCATGGTGCCTGGCACAAAGTTGGTGCTTGGAAAATGTTAGTTCCTGATGCCATCCACCAGTCCTGACCACACCACCTGGGAAGGTGTCCAACCCAAGTGACTTACCAGGTGGCCAGACCACGGGGCCCTTGGGCTATCTTCATGGCACAGACAACTGTATCCTTGAGGTTAGGCTTCAACAAGTCTGGGTTGGGAGGCAGAGAAACACAGTGAAGGAGCAGGGAGCAGAGCTGGGTATCCAGGGTCAAGCTCACTTGCTTGTTTGCTCACGCTTTCTCTCTCTGTCTTGCATACACACACACACACACACATCCTACCTCCCTCTTCCATCCTAAGCCCAATCTTACCTATCTCTTGACTACTCTGGAAGTACAGGTATCACTCTCCCCCTCTATAGAAGCAGTCCCCCTTCCATCCATATAGCTCTGAGGATAGCCTCCCATCTGGAACCTCCAAATCAGATTCATCATCACTTGTCCCATTCCCCTCTCCTCAGCAGGCCCAGCAAGTTCTGGGGAGAGGAAGCAAAGGCTGGTACATTGCCCCTACTCCAGCCAGCCCTGGGCCCAGGGCCTACCTACCAGTGCAGTACATCCGGCATAGGTTGGGGGCCTTCAAATCGAAGTTGTTGCACCACTTCCGGCTGCTGATCTGGAAGATGCCGTTGTTGGTGCTTCCATCTGCCTCATGGTCCACAGCAGCTGTGTTAAAGCCACTTGTGAAGTAAGCAAGGCAGATCCCTGAGTAGGGGAGAGACACAGGCCTGTGGGTCAGACATTCCAGGGAAGAGAGGCAAACAGGCCCCAGGAGGGCCACCCCAGGCCAGAGAGGTCACAGGGCAGGCCCCACACCTTCTCACCAGTGAGCCTCTCCTTCTCTCTCAAGGTGGTCAGGGCAGCCTCCCTCCTACCTGCTCTGCAGATGAAGCAACTGAAGACTAGAGGAGGAAAGTGACTTGCCTAACTAAGGTCACATACAGCCACCAAATAGCAGGAGTCAGGACTGGGCCTCAGGCCAGCAATCTCCCCACTGTCTCATTGTTCAGCACACAGTAGGGCCAATACATGTTCATTGAATTGAATGAACAAGAGGTAAATCTTTAGATGCGAGACTAGGAAGACACAAGTGTGATCTCTATACGGGGCTGGCACTAGAGAAACTTGAGCTCAAAAGTGATTGTACTTCACAGGTGGCTTCCTGAAACTGCCACCCGCTTGCAGAGTTTGGTATTACTGGTTTGCTCAATTAGTCCTTTCTAAATTTCAATTAGCTTTGTTGTTGTTAGCTGCTGTCCAGTCATCCCCTGACTCATGGTGACCCCATGTACACTAGAAGGAAACACCGCCTGGTCCTGCACAATGGGATCAGAAGGATCGGACTGCTGTGATTCATAGAGTTTTCACTGGCTGATTTTCAGAAGTAGATCATCAGGCCTTTTTTCCTAGTCTGTCTTAGTCTGGAAGCTCCACTGAAACCTGTTCAGCATCATAGCAACAGGCAAGCCTCCATGGACAGACAGGTCGTGGCTGTACATGAGGTACATTGGCTGGGAATTGAACCCCGTCTACCACATGGAAGGCAAGACTGTTACCACTGAGCCACCAATTTCAGTCAAAAACCCATTGCTGTGGAGTCGATTCCAACTCATAGAGACCCTATAATGTCTAAATAGATCCTTGCGGCCATGATTAAGCTGAGGGTACTGTGCTGCTCCTTTGGCTCCTGACTTTACCAGCAAGGAAAATGAATGGGCGATTCCAATTTGGCTGTCTCTCACCTGCCCACTATGTGTTTAACTCAGTGCTGGGTGTTCGCTACCTGTCATCTCAATAACCCTCATTTTACAAGTGAGAACACAAGAGACTCAGAAAGCTCCTTGAGCAAGAAGGAAGGAGGGAGGGAGGGAGTGGCAATGTGGGGAAGGGGCCAGCAGTGGGAGGGGTTCTCACAGTCAGCCAGGCTGTATCCGCGGTATCCATCCAGACCGAATTCCTGTAGCAATCTGGCCAGCTCACAGCGGCTGTAGACCTTGGCCTCGCTGGCAGCCAGTAAGCAGCTGAGCAGAGAGATGAAGGCGAGCATCATGCTCCCTGTCGGGCACAGCCACCTTCTGGGAGCCCAGTTCCTGGCTTCCATGCTGGTGGCAGAAGCAGAGCCCCTGCCACTCTGGCTCAGAGCTGGGCTTGGAGATGGCAGGTGGCTCACCAGCCCTGCTGTCCAGTCACAGATGCGCACTTCTCAGAAGAAGAAGAGAGACAGGGCCTGAGTGCACCCCTGGGAAAGGGAGAGAAGGGATGGGTGGAAGGCAAGGCTCCAACAATGCAAATCAGCTCCCTTGCAGCCCTAGTGAAGCGTCAGCCATGTCCTTGAGACTCTGGAGAGGGTTCCCCAAGATCAGTCCCTTCTCCCTTCCAATCCTGCTATAACTCACCCTCTCCCAGCAGCTGAGTGAAAAGGAGGAAGAAGACTAATATATATTGAGCTGCACACTGTGTGCCAGGCATTGTGTAATCCTGACACCCAAGATTTCCTAAAGTTTGAATTGAGACTAAAGTTTATGAGAATCCATACCCCTTTGGGCTATGGCCATGAGCAGATGTTTCCAGAGCGGATGGGCCAAGTAGTGCCGTCAGTGTAAATCAACCCCTAAGCCCAGTTGCTGAGAGACCTCCCTTCTAGCACCAAACCTCCATCTCTTGGCCTTCACTGAAACAGGGTCTGCCCCCACCAAGAACACCACCTTCCTATGGCCTTCTCAAGTGGAGGTTGCTCTTTCTCCACATGTGAGATGACTCTTATGATATCTTCCCTTGAGCCGCAGACCTCTTATACAAATGTCTCTTGCACGTCTCCACTTGAGTATCCCACAGGCATCTCAAACCAAGCCAATCTAGAATATAACAAATCTTCCTGCCCAAGCCTGCTCTTCCTTATGTCTTCCTTTTATTGGTCTAAGACATTATAGTTCACCCAGGTATCCAAACTAGAAAAATGGATGTTATTCTTTGCTACTTCTTCTCCATCACTCCATCCCTCACTCATCCCCAACCAATCAATCCCGAAATTCTGACGATTTTACCTTCCCTCCACGAGCACTGCCTTTCTCTTAGTTCAGACCACCATCATGGCTTGCCTGGTGGTCTTCTTGTATCCAGTCTCGACCCTTCTTCCAAACTATTCTACACACATCCACCAGAAGGAATTGTTTAAACAAAAAAAAAGGCCTGGCTAAGTGACACCTTTCAATGGCTCTCCATCATCACAGCTCCTCAGCATGGTCAACAAAGCCCTCCATGACACAGCCTTGATGACCTCTCCCTCACACTTTGTTCCAACAGTGCTACATTGTTCACTCATGACGACATGATGTCTTGAACATCAGCCTCTCTTCCTTTATGTGGTTAACTCTTCCTCATACTTGAACGGTCACCACAGAGGGGAATTCCCCAGTGAGATTCTCCTGGCAGGCCAGCCCCCCACCCCCCAGCACTCCCATAGCACCCTGTATTTCTACCCTGCCTCCATCACACTTGATTGTAACATACGTTAGTCTTTCCCACAAGGTGAACTTCCAAAGAACAGTGGTCAAACAGAGGGTCCCAGACAGAGCAGGGGAAAAATGCAGAACAAAAAATCAAGTTCACAAAAAGGACCAGACTTACTGGGCTGACAGAGACTGGAGGAGCCCCTGAGACTATGGCCCTAAGACATCCTTCTGACCTAGAACTGAAGCCATTCCCGGAAACCACCTGTCAGCCAAACAATAGACAGGCCCATAAAATAAACAATAAAAATCGAGGGGAATGTGTTCCTTAGAAAAATCAATTATATGAGATCAAAAGGATATTTGCCCAAAAGCAAATATGAGAAGGCAGGAATGGGTAGAAAAACCAGATGAAAGGAAATGGAGAACCCTGGGTGGAAATGAGGAGAATGCTGACATATCGCGGGGAATGCAACCAATGTCACGGAACGCTTCCTGAACAAACTATCCAATGGGAAACTAATTTGTTCTGTAAACTTTCACCTAAAGCACATTAAAAATTTAAATAATACCAAAAAAAAAAAAAAAACGGCAGTGGCCAGCGAGTCAGCAGAGTTACTGGTATGGAGAGGATGCTCAACAGATGTTTCTTAAACTGAAGTACGCTGAAGCCATGGCTGCAAGAGCATGAGCACTTCCCATCAATGTATGGGGAATGAAAGAAGGAAGACAACATCACCGAGTTCTTAAATATGTCAGGCACGGTGCCAGGCCTTTTCCTGATGTTTCCTAACTTCATCTCATCTAACCTTCTCGACAGTTCAAGGGGGTGGGATTAATACCCCCAATTTATAGATGAGGAAACCTCGCCGACTGCTGCATAGTGACTGGTTTTGATTTTTGAGAGTGACTCAGAAGTAATCTCATCTCGAGCGTTTCACAGTAGCTCCAGGGGTAAAAGGAGTCATGTCTGGCAACTCAGAGCCCAGAGACTTCCCAGCCTGGTCCTCCCTCTGTCAACTCGTCACTCTCCCAGGCCAGGATCCCCCACCCCTGACCACCACCTTGCTTCCTCCATACCCCTTTCTGGCCAGATCAGCCCAGGGTCCTAGAGGAGGGAGAAGGGGGCTCACTGACCAGTCGTCCCCCCTGCCAGAGCTGAGACAGTGGTGAGAGAGCAGCAGCCGCAGTGGCCCCAAGCCCTGCTTCAGCACAGGGCCCCCCTCCCCCCACGCTCCTGCTGGGGCTGAGTGGCTAGGGGTAGAAAAATGGTGGGGGAGAGCAAGCTGCAGACTGTCTAGGGGCTTCTGGAACTCCCCAGCTCTGTGAGCTCATCTTCTAGAACAAGCCCCACCCACTGAGCTTTGACTAGCCCACCTGAACCCCTCAATTTCAGGGTCTGGGGACACCTCTGTTGTTAGTTGTCCTGAATTGGTCCCAACTCATGGCGACCGCATGTACAACAGAATGAAGTGTTGCCTTGTCCTGCACCATCATGATCATTGGTATGTTTGAGCCCATTGTTGGCACTGTTGTGTAGTGCCTTTAAACTGAGGGGGGCTTCTCTTCCAGCACTATATCAGACAGTATTCTATTGTGATCTATAAGGTTTTTATTGGTTGATTTTCGGAAGTAGATTGCCAGGCCTTTCTTCCTAGTCTGTCTTAATCTGGAAGCTCCACTGAAACCTGCCCACCATGGGTGACTCTGTCGGTATTTGAAATACCAGTGGCACAGCTTCCAGCATTACAGCAACACACATCACAGTATGACAAACTGACAGATGGTGGCAGTGGGGGTGCACATCTTGGTGGTGGTAGTGTTGTTGCTGTGTCCCGCGGAGTCAGTTCTGACTCATTATTACCCTATATGACAGAGTAGAACGGCCCCCACAGGGTTTCCTAGGCTGTAATGTTCACAGGAGCAAATCGCCAGGTCTTTCTCCCTCAGAGCCGCTGGTGGGTTCCAACCACCAACCTTTCAGTTAGCAGCCTTAACCATTGCACTACCAGGGCACCTCATGGGGACTTCTTAACCAAAAGCAAACTCGTTGCCGTCAAAACAATTCCGACTCATAGTGACCCTATAGGACAGAGTAGAACTGCCCCACAGGGTTTCCAACCAGTGGCTGGTGGATTCGAACTGCTGACCTTTTGGAACATCTAATTCCAGTGCCTCCTGCCCACCTCTGCACACACACCACACACACACACACACACACACACACATATTTTGAAGAATGATGCTTCTTCTCCAAACAGCTCCTCCAGATGCCTACCTGGGGACAACAGGGGGTGCCCACCACCTCCCCAGGCAGCCTATCTCACGGTTGGACTCCTTTGTCTGGTAGAGAGTTCTTCTTCCTTAAGGCTGAGGTGCAAACCCCTGTTTCCGTCAGATGGTGACCGTTCAGCGTGGGCAGGCCCAGGACAAAGTTGATACTGTTGACCCTAAAGCTTGAAGGGCATGTGACACACTGTCTCTGCTCTGCAGGGGCCCCTCCTCGGAGCCTAGGGCACAGTGGTTAGAGCATGGGCTTTACAGTCAGGCTGATCTGGGCACAAACTCAAACGCTGGTGACTACCAGCTGTGTGACCTAGAGAAAGTGACTTAACCTCTCAGATTCCTCAACACCTCATAGGGTATATTGTTGTTGCTGGGTGCCGTTGAGTCGAATCTGACTTATAGCAACACTATGGGACAGAGTAGGACTGCCCCATAGGGTTTTCTATGCTGTAATCTTTATGGTGGGGCGTGGTGGCACAGTGGTTAAGGGCTCAGCTGCTAACTGAAAGGTCAGTGGTTCGAACCCACCAGCTGCTCCATAGGAGGAAGATGTGGCATGGCAGTCTGCTTCGTTAAAGATTTACAGCCTTGGAAACCCTGTGGGGCAATTCTACTCTGTCCTACAGGGTCGCTAGAAGTAGGATTCAATTCAACAGCAACTGGTTTAATCTTTACGGGAGTAAATCTCTAGGTCTTTCTCCCATGAGTCAGCTGGGTGGGTTTGAACCACCAGCCTTTCTGTTAGCAGCCAAGCACTTATCCATTTGAGCCACCAGGGCTCCATCACAGGGTATTAGGAGGGCACAATGAAACATCTGTAAAGTGCTTAGCACACAGTTTTTGCTGTTAGATGCCTTTGAGTTTGCTATGACTCATAGCAACCTTATGTTTAACAATAAAACGTTGCCCTTTCCTGCGTCATCCACATAATCGTTGCTATGTTGGAGCCCATTGTTGCAGTCACTGTGTTAATCCGCTGAGTGCTCAGTAAATGGCAGCAATTACCACTAAGAGCAGAGCCCAGCCATACATATGTTTAACTGCACCATGTTCACCCTGTCTGACCCACCCTAGATGGACAATTATAATCTCGGAGGATTGGCCAGACACCAGTATTTCTTAAAAGCTCCCGAAATGACGCCAATGTGAAGCCAGGTTTGAGAACTTTTATCCTGAGATGGAAAACCTGAGTTCAATATCTTGCTCTGCCCCTAACTGGCTATTTAGTCTTGACAAGTTGGCCTCCATTTCCTCATCTATAAAATGGGGTTGTTACCCTGCCCTGCCCACTGTAACCCTGAGCACAGTACCTAACCTCCCCAAGCCTCGTTCTCCTCCTCTGTAAAATGGAAATAATAATCCTCCCTCTCCCCTGGGGTGGCAGTGAGGCTTGGATGCTTCAGTGCATGGAGATGCTTACCACTTGGATCAGTACATTTCAGCTCTTGCTTTTATTGCCTGGCCCTGGATGATGATTCCGTCTGGTTGAGTTTTTGTGTTTTTACTGCATCGGCCTGTTTTTACTATTTTATCGCTTCCTTTTATTGAGTAGTCTTTCAGCTTATTTTATTGTATGTTTTGTTATTTCCTGGTTGACTTTCACTTTTAAAAGGGGAATAAGAAGCAGCAGCTCAAAAGGAAGGACAGTCATGATGGCAGACAAGCCCCCAGCTGGGCATCAGAGGGTCTTTACTTCTCTGGTGAGCTCTGCCCAAGTCTTTCCTGTTTCCCCAAAGGCAGCTGGGATTCCTGACCACATCCTAGCGGAGATCGTCACTGGCTCCCTTCAGGTTTAAGGTCTCCAGCAGCATCTCTTAGATCCCTGGTCCTCAGCCTTGGTGGCACTTTAGAATCACCTGGGAAGCATGATAAACATCCATGCCTGGGTCCAGCATCCCTATGTTTTTAACGCTCCAAATCCATTGCCATCAAATCAGTTCTGACTCATAGTGACCCCATGTGTTGCAGAGTAGAACTGCTCTCCATAGGGTTTTAAAGGCTGTGAGCTTTCGGAAGTAGATTGCCAGGCCTTTCTTCCGAGGCACCTCTGAGCAGGTCTGAACTGCTATAGCAGTTGAGAATTTACCTGTTTGTGCCACCCAGGGGCTCCTTAGCGTTCCCCAGTGATTCTAAAGTGCCACCAGGGCCAAGAACCACTTTTCTAACCAAACAAACTTCCTGTAAATTTCCTAAATGTGTGACGATTTCTTTTTTTGCATTCTTATCTTTACACAAATGCTGTTTACTCTGTCAAGCATGCCCTTTCTGTCCCAAGTCCCTGCCTAGCTTCTAGTCTCCTTAAAGCACCCACTGAAGCTTGGCTTCCTCCCCTGAACCCCTCACACTGAGTTAGGGTCCCCCACGTTCTTAGAGCGCAGTATCCAGCGCTAGCTTGTAATCTCAGCATTGGTCACACTCCTTCAGCGTCTTCTTTCTCTGCCAGACTCAGAGCTGCTTGCTGGGTCTCTCATGTCTGTTTTCCCAGTGTTGAGAACAATATCAGAAAAATGTTGAGTGAGTAAAGAAATGAACAAAAATCCGACCTAATGGGTTGATTCAAAAGAACCTTAGCCTAAAGGATCCATCAAGAGAGTGCAGAGGCTGGCCCCAAAGATAGCTCCAGGGGAGAGTGCGGAGGGGTGGGGGTCCCCTCCTGTGGACAATGAATGGGTCCTCCTCTGGCCGCAGGTAGAGAGAGCCTGGCGCTCCTAGAGAAAGACTTGCCTCCCATCCACTCTGAACTTGGTGTACTGAACGCAGCATTTAACCTCTTCTTGGTGAGTTGTGCCCCTATTCTCTTCATCAAAGGATCCCTGGTGGTGCAGTGGTTAAGCGCTCGGCTGCTAACTGAAAGTTTAGCTGTTTGAACCTACCAGCCACTCCGCAGGAGAAAGATGTAACAATCTGCTTCCGTAAAGATGACAGCCTTGGAAACCCTATGGAACAGTTCTACTCCATCCTATGGGGTCATTATGAGTCAGAATCGACTCAGTAGAAATGGGTTTGGTTTGGGGTTTTTGTTTTGTTTTGTTTTCTCGTCAGTGATCAGAGTGTGTGTCATGCTGTAATCACGTGACATTGTTGTCAGGAAGACTGAGGCAGGCGTAGTCACTCACCCCTACACTAAAAAACCAGTTGCCATCTAGTCAACCCCATCTGTGTCAGAGTAGAACTATTCTCCATAGGATTTTCAATGGCTGGTTTTTCGGAAGTAGATTGCCAGGTCTTTCTTCTGAGGCACCACTGGGTGAATTTGAACCTCCAGCATCTAGGTTAGCAGCCAAGCATGTTAACCATTTGACTCCTAAACTAAACAGTCTCAAACTGCCATACTCTTTTAGTTGTGTGTCTCCTTTATCAGTCTTTCCCCTTGTGTGAAGTCAGTAGAAAGTCATTTAACACTTGTCAAGTTCTTCAGTCCACGTTAATTCCCTTCCTTGACCTGGTGTCCTGCCTGCCGCTAGGAGCTGCCATTCTTCCCTCCCCTCTTGTGATTTGTTGCTTCTGGTGTACAGGGCAGCAGGCTGACAGCACAGGCTTTGCAATCTGACAGACCTGGACTGGAGTCCTGATTTTATAAAACTTAGCAGCTCTGTGACCTTGGCTGGTTAGTTAGCCTGGTAGAGCCTCAGAATCCTCATCTGTAAAAATGAAGAGAACTACCACCTTGGGGCAGGGGGAGTAGGGGGGGCAGTTGTTGAGGGGATTAAGGAGAAAACATGCAAAGCATCTTATGTGCTACCTGGCTTGGAGCAGACATTCAATAAAAGGTAGTTTTCCATTATTATTATTTCTGGGGAGAGGAAACCAAGAAATTATGATTTTGAAAACTGCACTGGAATCATCAAAAAAGGCTCTGAGTAAGGGCCTGAAGCGTATTTCAAAATAATGGAATGAGCTTCTTTTAACTGATCAGAGGCCTTTTTCACATCCAAGTTTGCACTGTCTTGGCCCTCCCTAAAGTCACAAGATCTCTGGATAAGCAGGGAATTATTCTACTAACATCTGTCTTCTTGGTCTTAGATCCTAGGGATTTGCTCTCCAGGAAACTGGTACAGCCTAAAGAAAAAGAAAAAATATCAATCTTGATAAAAAGTGCTTGTTCATCCCTGTCATACTCCCTACATCCCATCCTAGTCTCCTTCAGGGTCAAAAATGGTTCTTCCACATCTGTTCCCTTCTCTCCCTTCCACCAGGCAACATATCTTATCTGGTACTGCAAGCATTTCCTGACTGGTCTGTCTACACCAGAGGGAGCTTTCTAATGACAAAGCTGAATACATCATTCCCCATTTTAAACCTCTGCGTTGATCCCCATCACTTGCAGGACAAGCTCAGCCAACTGGTTGAGTAGCCTAGACCATCCTCCATGGTCTGTCCTCTCCCCACTTCTCCAGCCTCATCTCTCAACACTTTCCCCGTCACCACCCTCACCCCCTGGGCTCTAACAGCTCTGAACTATCAATTCTTCCCCAAACTTATTTGCCTAAAATACCTTCCTCATTGAGCATCACCATTTCATCCTTCAAAATCAGTCCAGCATTGGGGTTCATTGTTTAGGAAGCATTCATGTCTTAGGCTGGGTTCTCTAGATAAGCAAAACCAGTAAAGGGTATAAATATATATATAGAGAGAGAGATTTATATCAAGGAAATGGCTCCTGCAGTTGTAGAGTCTGGAACATCCCAAGTCCATGTGTCAGGATAGAGGCTTCTCCTGATTCACGTAGCCTCAAGGGCTGGCAAACCCAAGATCAGCAGGTCAGAGAGCAGGGCTCTTGCTCACAGGCTGCAAAGATCGATGAATCCCAAGATCAGCAGGCAAGACCACAGGTAAGCTGCTAGCTCAAGTCCCAAGAACCAGAGGTCAGACGAACAGGAGCCAGCTGCAGGATCCAGCTCGAGCAAAAAGCCCCTGAGTACTGCCAGAATGTCTGCTTATATCTGATGTAGGCCACATGCCCAAGGAAACTCCCTTTGAATTGATTGGTTACTCACAGCAGATCCCATCATGGGGGTGATCACATGTCAAATCTCAACAGGAAAGTGATCACAACACTATATGGCTGCCAAAACACTGAGAATCATGGCTCAGCCAAGTTGACACACAATCTTAACCTTCACAACTGAGTATCTGTTAATGGTGATGGAAAATTTGGCAATGAATACTAGTGATAGTTGCACAACATGATTTGTGTAATTGATGTCACTGAACCATACCTGTGAAAAATGTTGAATTGGCAAATGTGTTGCATAGATTTTTACCACAATAAAAAAATAAATAAATCCAGCACTGTAACTCTTGTGAAAGTGTTGATCCAACAGTCTCTACCTCCTGAACCCTTCAATTAGTTTTCTTGCCCCTGGATCCTGAGTTTATCCTTATCATAGAATTATCACATTACACTATAATTTACAGTGTACATGACCGTGTCCCTGTTTTTGAGCTCTTCCAGAGCAAGGAATATGTTATATTTATCTCTCTATTTCCTTGACCTATTAATGGGTGAGGCTCGCAGAAAGCACTGGATAAAGGTTAGATGAATGCATTTAAAAACGCAGAAGGGGAGGGAGGGAGATGAGTGTGACTGTAGAGGGATAGCACAAGGGAGATCTTTGTGGCGATGGAGTGGCAGTGGTCCTGTCCTGATTATGGTGGTGATGACACAAATCTACACACGTGATAAAACGGCATGGAACTAGACACACACATTGTAGCAAAATACCCTGATTTTGATATTATGCTTTAGTTAGGTAAAATGTAGAGTCCCTGGGTAGTACAAATGGTTAATGCACTCAGTTACAGACCTAAAGTTTAGAGGTTTCAGTCCACCCGGAAGTCCCTCAGAAGAAAGGCCTGGCAACCAACACACACATACACAAAATCAGACATTGAGAACTCTATGGTGCACAGTTCTACTCTGACACATATGGGGTTGCCATGAGTTGGAATGGCAACTTTTTTTTTAATGTAAGATGTAACCATTGGGCAAAACTGAATGAAAAGTACATGAAAATTCTCTGTACTACCGAGAACTCCCTGTGAATCTGTAATTATTTAAAAACAATTTTTTTTTAATGACTATACACATAGACTAGTTTTACTGTTCTTACTAAATAGCCAAATAATTGGAAGTGAAGGGCAAACAACTCCTGAATTTTTCACTAAGTCTAGAGTTCGGCTGCTAATGAAAAGGGTCAGCAGTTCGAATCTACTAGCTGCTCCTTGGAAATCCTGTGGGACAGTTCTACTCTGTCCTATAGGGTTGCTATAAGCCAGAATCAACTCGATGGGAGTGTGTTTGGTTTGGTTTTGGCTTAATTTATGTTTATTTAAAATCAACTGGCTAGAGGGTGAATGATTAGAACATAAACACAATCCAAGTGTGCTTTAACATCTGGCCTATGTACAAGTGTAACACATTTCTGCTCCAAAGGCCTTCAAACCACTGCCTAAGTGGTTAGAACCCTGCTTAGAATTAATTAGGTCAGTGCCGTTGTGGAAGATGAACAAGGTCACCTACGATGGAACACCTGAGAAAAGCGTAGAGCTTCAGATGCACTCTCTGACCAGACAGAAAGAGGCTGAGTGGGTGTAAAACAAAACAAAACTGCATTCCTGATGCATAACTTTGAGAAGCCAAAAAACCAAACCAAACCGGTTGCCATCAAGTTGATTCTGACTCATGCCAACCCCATGTGTTATAGAGTAGAACTGAGCTCCTTAGGGGTTTCTTGTTTGTAATCTTAATGGAAGCAGATCTCTAGGCCTTTCTTCTGCGGCACTGCTGGGTGAGCTTGAACCACCAACTTTTCAGTTAGCAGTTGAGCACAAACTGTTTGAGACACCCAGTGACCTTTAGGAAGCTGAGGGACCTGAAAATCTGAATCCAGGTCCTTAGCAACTTAGGAGTCCTCACAATCAGGGGTTACTAAAAAGTGGGGCTTCTAGTAAACTGGCACCTTCAAATCCAAAGGCCTCTACAAACCCAGGTCTTCTAAAATGCTGAGATTCCTAGCACCTAGGTAGGCTAACAATCTGGTGACTCTAAAGCCTAGTGCCCTAAGAGCCTGGGGCCCCAAATAACTCATGTCTCTAATATCTTTGGGACTTTAGAACCATGAAGCCTTTAATAAATTGAAAAATTGAATAACCTGGGGCTTCTAACAATCCAAGTCCTATAATAAACTGAGACTCTTAGCAACTAGGGTCGCCTAGCAACCCGGGGACTCTAATTATCAGCGACTCCTGGCAACCAGAGAGATTGCACAACCTGGGGGCCCAGCAGCCATCCAACCCTGGACCCAGACAGCCTCTCACTCTTGCTATGGCTGCGGACTGAAGCTTAGAGGCCATGTGATAGCATATATAGAGCCGGGATGGGAAATCAAAGACTTGTGCTTAAAGTTATGATTTTGCCACTTACCAACTGTATATCCTGGGCTTAACTTCCTTGACCATCAGTGTCCGTACATATACAATGAAAACTATAATTATACAATCTAGCTCATAAAATGATTGTGGGCATCAGATAAGAAGGCTTATGGGAAAGCATTTTAACAGCTATACACATGTTAGTTGCCATTTTTGACTGCACTCTCCCCCCGCCCCATTACATCTCATTATCCACCACATTGTCAAGTCTACTTCCAAAACGTCTTTCCCAGCTGTTCTAGCTCCATTGCCACTACCAAAGTCTCAGGCCCTCCAGTTCATTTTCTACGTTGCCACCAGAGTTATCTTTCCAAAACACAAGTCTATCATGTCATTTCCTTGCCTAGAGGCTTCCGCTGGCTCCTTGTTACCCTTGAAGTCAAGCTCAAACTCAAGCTTAGTACATAAATTCCCCATGATCAGCCTTATCCTTCCAGCTTCATCTTCAATCACTCTCCCAACTCCCATTTCCTTCATTTACTCCAAAACAAACCTGAAAGGTGAGTAGTATCACCTCAGTTTCACTGATAAAGAAAATGAGGCTGAAAGAAGCTAAGTAATTTCTCATGGACTCCAGACTTTCTGGAGCTGTGGAGGCTGGATGAACTCCTGAAACTATTGCCCCGAGAGAACCTTTAAACCTTAAACCAAAAATGTCCCTTGAAGTCTTAAAACCCAACAATGGTTTAGCTTAACTAGTAAAGAATGACTGCCTTGAGCATTGTGCTCTTTCAAGACGTATCTATATGGGATCAAATCAACAACAGCAACTCAAAAAATTAGTTTTTGTTTTTTTTTAATTTTTTTTTATTATTGTACTTTAGATGAAGATTTACAGCACAAACTAGCTTCTTATTAAACAGTTAGCACACACATTGTTTTGTAACATTAGTTACCAACCCCATGACATGTCAACACTCTCCCTTCTCAGCCTTGGGTTCCCTATTACCAGCTTTCCTGTCCCCTCCTGCCTTCTAGTCCTTGCCCCTGGGCTGCTGTGCCCATTTAGTCCTGTTTTGTTTTATGGGCCTGTCTGATCTTTGGCTGAAAGGTAAACCACGGGAGTGACTTCACTGCTGAGCTTAAAGTGTGTCCGGGGCCATACTCTCGGGGTTTCTCCAGTCTCTGTCAGGCCAGTTAGTCTGGTCTTTTTTTGTGGCAACTCAAAAGATTAGATAGGAAACTTATGGGGCAGTGAGTTTATGTTAATGGGGAGGAATAACTCAGAAAAAGAGGGTGAGAATGGTTGCATAACTCGAAAAATGTAGTGTCACTGAACTGTACATGTAGAAACTGTTAGTGCATGTTTTGCTGGGATAGTCTCAACAACAACAAAATAAATTAATTGAAAAAAAAAAAAAAGAAGAAGAAGTAACTTACCCAAGGACATACTACCTTGAAGTCATGACTTGAAGTTAAGTCTGACTCCAAAACCCAAGTTATTTTATTGCAAAGCCCAGGCTCCATCACCGCCTCTTCAAATGTCCCAGAAATGTGATTTTCTGGCTTCTCTCTAAACAAACAAACTTTGGCCTTGTTCCAAAGCCCCTCTACCGTTTTCTGTGGGAGCTCAGGGACACCATTCCACTTTGGTGGAACTCGAGGCTTTACCAGCAGGGAGTGCTCTCCTTACACACAAAAAATAGACTCATCAGGCCTAACAGACTATTGAGACCACACCCAGTGATGCTTAACCTGTGGTGCATTTCATTGGGCCAAGTGGCTCACGGTGTGGTTTTAGGATAAATTACTAGAAATGTGCCTCCTTGCTACTGCTCTGTAAAAAAGCCCAGGTATTAACATTTTGGTGGCTAAAAAGTAGTTTTTACTACCATCCTTCCTGTAAAAAAACAAGTTAATCAGAGTTTTAAGAATATCAATTTTTCTCCATAGGACTCAACAAAACCCCTCTCATTTTTTATTACAATAAATCTGACCTGTAAACTTCTTTATTTGCCCTGTTTGGTTCTCAAGGTGGCCAGGAGGAGTGAGGCTGATGGGACAGCAGGAGACTGCCCATCATTGGTGAGGACAAAGTTCTCCAAAGGGAAAGCAGATTGCTCAGGGCCCAGAGCAAGTAATAGAGCAGGGACCAGATAGACATTTCTCCTGTAATTGAGAGAGTATGCAGTTAATGCATTTGGTTGTTAACTGAAAGTTTGGAGGTTCAAGTCCACCCAGAGGCACATCAGAAGAAAGGCCTGATGATCTACTTCTGAAAAATCAGCCACTGAAAAACCCTATGGAGCTGAGTTCTACTGTGTCACACATAAGGGCACCATGAATCGAAATTGACTTGATGGCAACTAGTATGTTATGTAAGAGAAGCCATTCTGACGTTATTGCTCATGGGCCAAGAGTGCAAATTGAGAGACAGTTAGCCGGTATGGGGCACCCTATGGTGGGTGGGAGAGAAATTATACTTGGCTCTATGGGTGTGTTTATTCTCTGAACTTCCATTTCTTTATCTGTGAAATGGGATGATGGTATGTACTTCTAAGATCTGGTTTTTTCACTCTGGTTCACTCTGGCCCCTTCCCTGCACCTCTCTGAGAGCTGTTCTCCCTCAGCTGAGATCAGAGACCCCAGAAGAGCTCTCTCAAGGTGCTGGGGGGTTAGCTGGGAAGAAAAGGCTTTCTCCTCTTAGCACCCAAAGCAAGTTTCCTCCCAACCTGCAAGGGAAGGGCTCAGCTCTAGGTTGGTGCTCTTCATTGGGCCTGGAGTGGTGTCATATGCTTAATTGGATCACAATAGAACATTGTCTGACTCGCTTGCTTTGAACACATCATCAGGAGGGATCAATCACGTACAGTAATGGTCCTCAACTGGGGGTGATTTTGCCCCCCAGGGGACATATGGCAATGTCTGAAGATGTTTTTGGTTGTCACAGAGGGAGGTGGAAGCCAAGGATGCTGTGAAACATCCTACAGTGCACAGGACAGCCCCTAAAACAAAAAATTATTCAGTCCAAAATGTCAATACTGCCGAGGTTGAGATACCCTGATGTACAGCATAGAGCAGTCTAAATTCTGGTTGCCTTTCTGCTCCTACCTTCTGGGTGACCTTGGGCAAGCCATTTCATCTCTCTAGGCCACAGTCAGTTTGCTGACCTGTAAAATCAGAGCATTTGATTTGATGAGCTACATGACCGCTTCCAATACTGTCATCTTCTAGCAATGCTTCCTAGTCATCCACCATTTCATTTTGCTTATGGTGTTTTGGGTATTCAAAAAGCAAATAAGAGAGTATCCCAGACTCCATTTCTTCAACTATAAAATGAAAATAATCATTTCTACTTCATAGCATTGGTGTGAGGAGAAAAGGGGAACAATGTGTGTGAAATTGCCTTACACACGTTGTTGTTGTTTTTGCCGTTAGGTGCCTTCAAGTCAGCTCCAACTCATAGCAACCTTATATGCAACAGAATGAAACGCTGCCCAGCCCTGCGCCATCCTCACAGTCATTGCTATGTTTGAGTCCATTGTTGCAACCACTGTGTCAATCCATCTCATTGAGAGTCTTCCTCTCTTTCACTAACCCTCTACTCTTACACAAAATTGGTGCTTAAGAAACATTTATCTTAAAAAAAAAAATGATAATAGATTGGCAGAAAAAAAAAAATCAAGGAAATTTTATTTACAGAAAAGTGTCCTCATTCAACAACCACAAGGGTGGAAGGGCCTTTGGGCCAAGAGAATCACTTATTTTTTTTTTTTTTGGAACTTTCCAAGAGACAGTGACGGATCTTGAGATTGAGGTGGAATGAACTTGGGTTTTGGAGATACACAGGTCTTCTTTTTGGCTCCTAGCCCATCCTGAGGAGAAATATTTCCGTCAGAAAGAAAAGAAGAAAAGTTCCACTGGAAGCATCCTTTCTAACAGCCCCAGTCAATACGGAGTGGAGGTTGCAGAGCTTTGATGCCAAGACTGACCTGAGTTCAGATCCCTCCTCTGCCAGTCACTACTGCCTGACCTAACTGTTCTGAGCCTCCATTTCTAGTGTGGCAATAGGGATGATGATGATAATAATGAAGCTAATCAGTTAGGAGGCTTGTGGATTTTTAATGAGAAAAAGCATCTAGTAAGCACTTAACTGGATCACAATAGAACATTGTCCAACTGGCTTGCTTTGATATCATCAGGAGGGATTAATCGCTGGAGGAAGACATCAGGTTTGATGAAGCAGAGGGCCAGAATGGGTGAGGAAGACCCTCAGCAAGGTAGACTGGCACAATAGCTGCAACAATAGATTCGAACATGCCAGCAACTATAAGTATGACACGGTACCCAGCAACATTTTGTTCTGTTGTACATAAGGTCGCCATGAGTCAGAGTCCATTCAACAGCAGCTATCTGTCTTGTCTGTCTAAGTGCATAATAAATGTTAGCTATCATCGTTATTATGTTCTAAGAGCCATGATTGGTCCCAAGCAGTGTATTGCCTGCTTAACTCAACTGCATCCTTATTTAAAATGGCCATGAGAAATCACAAAACATTTTAAAATCCCCTTATGATTCTATAAGAAAGATGCTTGGTGCCCCGTGCCACCCTCCCACCTACACACACGTACTCCCTCACATCCCATTTTACTTACAGAAAAACTAGTATTGGACATTTTATCAAGATTAGGATCTGAAAGATAGAGGATACAAACTTGTGTTTTTAGCCCCAGCATCTTCTTCCTCCCTCCCACCCCACTCCCAAGAACATACCAATCAAAAGTGGCTAAGTGGTTTCAAGTGGTGAGGGCATCAGCCCACCCTCTGAGCCTCTGTGAAGAAAGCATTCTTGTAAAACAGAATCTACTCCATGGCTAAGCCAAGACCGTCTTTTATGGATTAAAGATCAACAAGAACGTAGATAAGCTAAGCTATGCAGAGACCTAACAGATTCTGAAATGCAAAGTCCTAGGGCGAAAAGTCTAAAACCAGCCATTCAACTTGCAAAGAGATGCAACCCCCAAGGAATGATCAGAGCCTAAGCCGCTCCACTGAGTCTGAAATCCAGAGCATCAGAGTTCTGTGAAGGCACTCCCACTCAGGTGGGCTGGACTGAGCTTCTGAGCTGACACCTCTTAAAATAATGTGAGTCCTGCAAACACACAGAGTTAATGGAGCTGCGTGGACTTCGAAGAGTGTATTCCTGCTGCTGGGAGTATCCAGAGCCAGGCTCAGCAGAAGAGACAAAGAGACAGAGGAGGTAGAAGAGGACAGAGGTACCCAAATCAGGGAAGAGGCAAGCTGCAGCCACCCAGTTCTGATTCCTTAAAAATTCTAAGCAAAGAATGGAAACTTAGTCTTCTGGTTAATCCTTCATTTCTCCAGGGAAGGTGGTTTCAGTTAGCACTGTGTCCTTATCTAAGGAAGCCAATTTAAACAAAGGCGAGGGAGTTGTTTCAGAAGACTTTATCTAATTATATTATCAGAAGAACTCAACAATTGGCCTAAAAAGCACCCACTTCCTTCAAGTCTAGGGCAGGCTGTGAGAACAAGCCAGGTCAGAGTTCAGGACAGGGTTGGGTAGGGGGAGAATTTCAGCTCCAAGCCTGGACCCTGGAAAAGGCAGCCCTAATTGTTCAAGGTGCCATGTTCAAAAGGCGAAACAAGCTCAAGGGTGAAAGCAGCAAATGTCAGTAAAGCTGCTCTGGCTGGGATGAGAGCATGATAGCAGAAGGTCTAAGCAGCCAGGTATATGGCCGTCAGTCATGGAAAATCTGTCCCTATGGGGCAAGACCCCACCAACAAGTGGGTAGGGAAGTGGACAGATATCTGATCCTATTATCTTGCTTGTCACTATCTTCTCAGTGCCTAATCCAGATGCTGATGCATAACAGGTGCTTAAGAAATACTTGTGGAATGAATGAATGCAAGACAAAGTCCCTATCGACACCAATTCCACTGACCCCCTTCTTGCCTTCACCACTTCGCTCTATAGGAATGAAAGAAAATGCCCCAGCCTTTCTGGTAACTTCCCAGAGTAGCTTTTATTGTTGTTGTTAGTGGCTGTCCAGTCAGCTCCAACTCATGGTGACCTTACGTATAACGGAACGAAACACTTCCTGGCCCTGCACCATCAGTATTATCGTGACTACTGCGCAGTGCCTTCCAACCTAGCGAATTCATCTTTCACACTATATTGGACAATATTCTGTTGTGGTCCATAGGGTTTTCACTGGCTAATTTTCAGAAGTAGATTATCAGGCCTTTCTTCTTAGTCTGTATTAGTCTGGAACTCTACTGGAAGAAAAAACAGTTTTTATTAAATCACTAATCCTTACAAGGCACCAAGAACAAAAGTACAGACACTGTCAAGTTGTAAAGGACAAGAATATTATAGCAGAAACCTAGTGGGAGACATACAAGATGAAGAAGGATCTCATGACTGAGCTCTAGGGACGGTGCCTGGGAGGGATAAAAGTGGCTGCCACCAGATCTAGTGGGGCTGACAACATGAGTGTCCCGAGGATCATACCCCCTTCTGCATGGAGAGAGATGGAGGAGGCTGGCCTGGCTTGGGCAGACACAGGGAACTAACACCAATACAGAGCAAACCTGTAAGCCTGCAGTGGTCTGGTCTGGCCTAGCACCTGAGCATTTTAACTTCTCATACAGCCTGTGGGAGAGTAAAGAAGCAGAGAGGCCAAATGGGATGGGGCTAACCCGTGGCACAGTTCTGGAAATCAGCAACCAGGCTGCCTGCCCAAAAGGCACTGCCAAGACTGTAGTAGAAGTCAACTATGATAAGAGCCACAGTTCCTGACAGGAGATGCATCACCTGAGAGCCAGATGGTTCATAGGTCAAGCATTGCCCCTACTGGAGTCAGATACAGGCAAGGAGCTGGAGTAGCAGCAGTACAGCCGGTTGGAGCTGAGCCATGGAACAAACCATGTTTGTTTGTTATTTTGTTGTCTGACTTTGTCTACAGTCAGGTGTGGCCTGAAGCATCCTCTTTACAATCTGGCCTCTAGGTGACGCCCCTCTGGACCACATGTGGAGACCCAACCGTAGGAGAGGATCTGCTCCTGCTTATGCATGGCTTCAGACCCCTGACCCCCAGGGATGTGAATCCTGTAGGAGGGAGACCCCTCTAACATCTCCTGGGCAAGGAAACAACTTAGAATCCTGGTTGTCAAACTATATTCCATGAAGCTTGGGGGACTCTGCAGAGATGTCGCAGGAGGCACTGCAGGGGATCAGAGGGAAGTTGAGCAGGCAGGGTTCTGTCCACCACTACCCCCACTTCCATCAGAGCAGCTTCACTTTTCTCCATTTCATATATTAAAATTCCACATAAGATTCTGTTTGAGGAAAAGATTCTGAAATTTTTCACTCCCTTGTGGTAGAGTTATGTGCCACTCTCTGGCTTCGTGATGGGCAGGGTGTATTTCCCCAGACCTTAACTCTGGGCTTAGCTATGACTTGCCTTGACCAATGAGATGTTTGTGCACATGACACTAGCAAAGACTTGGAATGTGTTTGTGCCATTGGCCCCACCCTCTTCACCTCTTGCCTTTTTCCATGAGAAAAAAAATTTGCCTCAGTTACCTGCAGGTCCAAGAAGGATGAAAGACACGTGGAGCAGACCTGGACCCAACCCACAACTTGGAGCCAAGTGAGCTGAGCCCAGTATAGATCAGCCAAGTCCTAGCCAACCTGCAGGCCTGTGAGCCCAAAATAAGTGCTTGTTGTAAGTCATTGAAATTTCGAAGTTGTTTGTTATGCAGCAACACAATTGACTACACAATGCCCTTGAAGGATCCTTCCAACACCTTTTAAAGAAGGAGTAGGAATGTTTAAAAGTTACAAAAAAAAAAATGTACTTGTAAAGTTCAAACAATTTAACAATAGCTAGTACAGCTAAAGATGTACTTATCTTTTTGTTGGTGTTACGTGCTGTCAAGTCATTTCCAACTCACAGTGACCCTATGTACAACACAACGAAAAACTACCCAGTCCTAGGCCATCCTCACAATCGTTGTTATGTTTGAGTCCATTGTTGCAGCCACCATGTCAATCCATCTCATTGAGTGTCTTCGTCTTTTTGGATGACCCTCTACTTTCCCAAGCATGATGTCCTTCTCCAGGGACTGATCCCTCCTGATGTGTTGAAGTATGTGAGAAAAAGTCTCACCATCCTTGCTTCTAAGGAGCATTCTGGCTGTGCTTGTTCCAAGACAGATTTGTTCATTCTTCTGGCAGTCCATGGTATATTCAACATTCTTCGCCAACACCACAACTCAAAGGCATCAATTCTTCTTCTGTCTTCCTTATTCACTGCCCAGCTTTCTCACACATACGACGCGATTGAAAACACCATGGCTTGGGTCAGGCTCACCTTAGTCTTCAAGGTGACGTCTTTGCTTTTTAACACTTTAAAGAGTTCTCTTGCAGCAGATCTGCCCAGTGCAATGCCTTGTTTAATTTTTGACTGCTGCTTCCATCGGTGTTGATGGTGGATCCAAGTAAAATGAAGTCCTTGACAACTTGAATATTGCGTGTTGGTCCAGTTGTGAGGATTTTTGTTTTTTTTTTTTTTTATGTTGAGGTGTAATCCATACTGAAGGCTGTGGTCTTTGATCTTCATCAATAAGTGTTTCAAGTCCTCTTCACATTGAGCAAGCAAGATTGTGTCATCTGTATAATGCAGGTTGCTAATGAGTCTTCCTCCAATCCTGATGCCCTGTTCTTCTTCATATAGTCCAGCTTCTTGGATTGTTGGCTCAGCATACGGATTGAATAAGTATGGTGAAAGGATACAACCCTGATGCACACCTTTCCTAACTTTAAACATACCTTACCATCCAACAATTCCACCTCTAGGTGATTGCATATCATAGAGCAACGGTAGACAAACTTTTTATGTAATGGGCCGGATAGCAAATATTTTAGGCTTTGCAGGCCATGCAGTCTCTGTTGCAACTACTCAACTCTGCTGTTGCAGTGTGAAAGCAACCATAGACAACGTGTAAATGAATATTTATAGCTATATTAGAATAACTTTTCTATGGACACTGAAATTTGAATTTCATATAATTTTTGTGTATCATGAGATCATCTTTCTACTTTTTTAACCATTAAAAAATTTAAAACCATTCTTAGTTCATGACCCCATACAAAAATAAGTAGTGGTCAGATTATAGCTTACTAACCCTCACAAACATGCACAGGACACTTGTCCTAAAGAAACTCTCTCACATGTGCCCCGGGAGATGTGTACAAAGAGTTTATCACAGCACTGCCTGGGTTATTTAAAAAAAAACAAAAAGAACAACCTAAATATTCATCATTGGGTAAATACATTGTGGTATATTTATACAATGGAATACCCGATGATAAGTGGAGTATGCTACTATTCATACATAAAATTTTAAACCCTCCTGAATAATACTATATTGTATTAATGGATACATAAATATGTAGGAAAAGTATAAAAACATGCACAGAAATGATAAACACTGGATTCATGGTAATAGTTACCTCTGACGAGAAGGGAGAGGAATGGGAGGAGAGTGGAATACACATGGGGCTTCATTTATACCAGTAATGTTTTAGTTCTTTAAATGAGATCTGACGCAAATATGACATAATGTTAAGATTTGATAATGCTTAATGGTGGGTAAATAGGTATTCATTATGTTCTTTTCTATTCTTGTCTGATCTTTGAAATATTTCACGATGAAAAAAATTAATTCAGAAAAGTGAAGAGAAAAAAGTGTAAGTAGGAATAAAATTTTTTTAAGGGGAATCAAAGGAAACCATCAATTTCAAAACACATCAGTAGCTGCAGGAAAAACAGAAAAGGTAACCAGTCTACCTCAATGACCCTTCCGGACTTTCTCAGGCTTCATCAGCCTACCCTTAGAGCTTAGAGGGTGGAGGAGTGGGGCTGATGCAGAGATTCACATTTGGAAGCATAGGATGACTCTGCCCACAGGTTTGCCCTCTGTGGCTGGGGAGGGAAGACTAACAAAGCCCAGAACCACCCACACCTAAGAACCATCCTCCAACCACAACCCAGCTACCATGGGTAAGCCTGCCCACACTCATAAGGCAAGAAAAGGCATTTTAGAGCTCTAAGATGTTTCATTGGGAAAACCCAGTATCTGCAGAGAGAGAAAAAGACAAGCTAGGCTTTTCTAGCCCACCATCAACTCAGCAAACATTTATTGACCTTAGTTCCAGTCCATATTTAATACTGTCAGGATTAGGTTAGGTTGCAAGTCACAGGAAATGCAACATAACCATAGCTTCAACAAGACAGAGTTTATTTCTCTCATGCGAAACAAATGCACAGGTAGATAACTCAGTGTAGTGTGAAGACTGTCATCCCAGAGTGTGACTCATCCTCGTGTTCCAAGATGACAGCTAGAGTACCAATTGTCAGATCCAAGCAGCAAGGTGGAAGAAAGGGAGAAGGAGACCAGCTCCCTCCCTTTTACAGACTTCTGGAAAGTATCATAGGATTTTTTCCACTGACATCTCATTGGCCAGAACATAGTCAAATGGCCACACTCAGCTCCAAGGAAAGCTAGGAAGTGTAGTCTTTTTAGGGGGAAGTCATGAGTCCAGCTAAAAATCATTACTAAGGAAGAGGGGAGAACAGAAGGTAACTCGAAATCTCTGTCATCAAGTCACTGTGTGGCCTGGAGCAGGCAATATGACTTCCTTGCTCTCTAGTCACTGTGTCAGGCTAGGCCATTGCTAGGGTCTTTTCCAGCTCTGACATTCTACTTAAGCTGAAGTTTTATATTTATATAACTCATTGATTGATTCTAAAGTTGGAAGAGGGGAAGTGAAGGGAGCTAATATTTATTAGTTATTCATGAATGCAGACACTTTTATTGTTTATCTCTTTCAAACGTCATAAACATTTTTATGATGTTAGATTTATTATCCCATTTAGAGATGAGAAAACTGAGGCTGAAAAAGGTGAAGCCACTTCACAAACTCACACAGGTTTAAATCCTGGGACCAGGAATTGAACCCAATCCAGGCTCCTTCTCACTGTAACATGCTGCCAACATCTGTGTTTGGAAATAGACCAGGGTACAATCCCATATCTGTCACTTACCAGCAGTGTGACCCTGGGCAAACTTAACCTCTGTGTGTGAGTTCCTCATCTGTAAAATGAGGGAATAATAATGATACCTATATTATAGGTTATTGAAAGGATTAAATGAATGAATACGTATAAAATACTTGGACAGCGCCTGGCAGGTAGTCCGTGCTATACGTAAGTGCTAGCTATTATTATATTAAGCAGTATTTGAATTGTACCTTGAGGAAGAACTGAGGAACAGGGAAGATGTTCCAGACAGAAGGAACATCCCAGTCAAAAGCTGGAAGGAGGTCAGCTCTGAGTCAAGTCTAAAAGGACGAGCAGGAGTAAGCTAGTGTCTTTCCAACTCCAGTACATAAACAGGGCCTCCGCATGGGGTACATATTCCATTAGAACAGGTCTCAGAAAACCCCTAACGATGAAAGACTATGAGATATGAATCTCAAACTCCATGTACAAGGGAAGGAAGGAATAACATATCCTCACTTCCATCTGCACACTCATCCCCACCCTCTCCATGGGGCGTGGAGCGTGAAAGGGGGAGAAGCCTAATGCCAACAGAAAAGGTACGTGAACTTGGGTCCCTGTTCCGTCTTGGCCATTATCATGCCATATCCCAGGTACTCTGGTTAGTTATTCACAGCTGGCAGCCAGCCAGCACTGCAGCACCCAGCCCTACCTTCTGGGAGAGGCCGTTCTCTGAACTTTACACCAAAGCAGGAAAACTCTCTCCTCTGTGTACTTAAGAAAGGGACAGCTACACAAGGTCACATCCAAGGGTCCATCCAGCCAGGGTGCTGCAGCCAGCAGGAGGTCCAAAGGACAAAAGTGTTCTCTCCAATGTCAACACCTCCCAGGGACGAGTATCTCACTCCCTCAGGGACCATGTGCAGATCCATCCTTCATAAAACTGGGCAAACCATGATAAGGGGGAAAACACCTGAAAATTGACTTGGGAGACCTGGGTTCTCATCCCAAATCTGCTACTAAAGTGTTACATGACCTTGGGCAAGTGCCTCACTATCTCTGAGTCTCTGGTCAGTGGGAATAATCACGCCAGTCTCATAAGTTCATTTATATGTTGTGAAGAGTAAATGAAATAATGTATGGGAGATGTTCAAGAGAGCTCCCAACATACAGTAGGGCTCTGGCTCTGCAATGCCCTTTGCCTTTTAATGTTTCTCTCAGTATTAGTATTCTACTGTGCTGTGATAACCAGCTCCATAAGTGATTAGATGATCTCCCTTCTTACAATTTTTGTCCTATGCATACCTTGTATTTCTAAACTCAAGGAGTTTACTTTTGAATTTTTTCACTCTTTATGCTTCTGTGACTTTTTATCACACCTTTCACGTGATGATAGACGTTAGGGGCCCCAGGTGGCGTGCTTGCCTCCTTTCCACCCAGCTCATATCAATAGCATAGACACACAAGGATCATGTCTTAGTTATTTAGTGCTGCTGTAACAGAAATACCACAAGTGGGTGGCTTTAACAAACAAATTTATTCTCTCACAGTTTAGGAGGCTAAAAGTCCGAATTCAGGGTGCCAGCTGTAGGAGAAGGCTTTCTCTCTCTTTTGGCTCTGGGGGAAGGTCCTTGTCTACTTTCAACATCTGGGGGCTCGACGTTCCTTGGAAATCTACATGTGTCTTGGCATCAATCTTCTCCTGGGTCTAGGGGCCCTCAGTGCAAGGACCCCAGGTCCAAAGGACGCACTCCACTCCCGGCTCTTCTTTCTTGGTGGTAGGAGGTCCCTCCCTTTCTTCTTGCTTCTCTCTCCTTTTATCTCTGGTAAGATAAAAGGTGATGCAGGCCACATGCCAGAGAAACTCCTTTTACTTCAGATCAGGGCTATGACCTGAGTAAGGATGTTGCACCCCACCCTGCTCCTACCTCATTAACATAACAAACATAGCCTAATTCTCTTTGATATAACCTAATCTGCCTCATTAACTATGGTAGAGATTAGGATTTACAGCACATAGGACAATTACATCAGATCACAAAATAGAGGACAACCACACAATACTGGAAGTTATGGCCTGGCCAAGTTGACACATATTTTGGGCAGACAAAATTTAATCCATGACAGATCACTAGCCAAATGGGAGGCAAATACAAACTTAATTAATCTATTCTGGCAAGCTTTAACTCTCCAACCACAGGTCTTCCTATAAGTTGTGTTGGAGAATTCAGATTAGACCTGGGGTATAATTGGAACTTCCTAACTCCCACACCAAATCTAGATATTGGAATTAAAAAAGAAAACATTGCTGTCAATTCTGACTCTTAACGACCCTATAGGACAGAGTAGAACTGCCCCATAGGGTTTCCAAGGCTGTAAATCTTTAAGGAAGCAGACTGCCACATCTTTCTCTCATGGAGCAGCTGGTAGGTTCGAACCACCAACTTTCTGGTTCACAGGTGAGCACTTAACCACTGCATCACCTGGGCTACTTAAATATTGGAATATATCCCCAGCTAATAGAGCACAAAAGTTTGACTCAAAACCACGTGTAAACCAGAAAACCTTTGGAAAGTTATTGTATGCCTTATAGCCTGTACACAAGGGAAGATGTTGCTGAATTTTGTTCCCAGTGTCCCTGTCACTGACGCCCTAAAACTTAATGGAGACATCACAGTGATTCACCATCCATTCTGAAACAGTGACCCAACAGACCAGTAGGCTAGAGTCAATGGCTCACACCAATGGGAATTTCATGATAATGCCCTGAGAGCTGGAACCAGAACTTCCCCTGCACTGACTGCCCAACTACACTCCCAGTGTGGAGCACTGGGATAAGCAATGGGCTGGGAGTTATTTGGGAGGCATACATTTTCTTCCTAGCTCTTCCCTTACTAGCTGTGTGAGCTTAGAAAGTTAGTTCCCCTTCCTAGGCCTCAGTTTCCTCCTTATTAAATCTCATTTTCCTAATTTATAAAATACGAATAATAATTGCAATAAGGAGCCCAGGTGGCCCAATGGTTAATTACTCACCTGCTAACTGAAAGGTTGGTGGTTCAAAGCCACCAGTGGCTTCAAGGGAGAAAAGACTTGGCCATCTGCTCCTGTAAAGATTAAGACTAGGAAACCCTATGGGGAAGTTCTACTCTGTCCTATAAGGTCACTATGAGTCGGAACCAACTTGACAGCACACAACGACAACCACAACAACCCCTGTGGATTTCACAGGCATGTTTTAAGGAGTCCATGGACTCCAGCAAGGTGAGTGTAGGACATTTTCTTCCAAGAAGAAAGCATGGAGGATACACAAAGTCCTATCAGGTCAGGAGGAAATTGCCAGTCCAACAACAACAGCCATCAAGGGAAAGGGTGTCTTGTTCACATTCATAAGCCAGATGGGGCTGGGTCATCTGAAAAGACAATATGAGAAAGCCTCTCACAGGAGAGAATAAACTCAAAAGTTTTAAGGAGTGAATATAGACAATCCCACTTGTGGAAGTAAATGATGAAGAGCAGAGAGAGAAATGGTAAAGGTGATGAATTAAAGCAGGAATTACAACAACAACAACAAAAAGTCAAAGAACCAAAGTGAGAAGTCTGTACAAACAGAATCCTGATAATTAGGACAGAGAGAATAGTAGGCAGGGATATTGCAGCCACACACAAACATGCCTCAGGAACGTGAGATCAGAGGACTGCAGTGGAGCAGAAGGAGAAGGATGGACAGATAAAGATGGTTGCCGATGAGAAGGTATGAACAACAAAGCAGATTTTATAGCCCTGTCTGAGGAAGGAAAGGTTCAGAGAGTGAGATCAGGCTGTGGAGGAGAAACATGTATGGGTTCCCGACTAACATTATAATTCTAGAATTAACCAAGCTATAAAACCAAGAGAGTATCCCAGAGACTTAGGGTCTGGTTATCAAGTAAGTTCTCATGGTCCCTGGGTGGTACAAATGGTTTGCTCTCAGCTACTAACCTAAAGGTTGGCGGTTTGAACCCACCCAGTGGCGCCACAGAAGAAAGGCTTGGCAATCTGCTTTCATAAAGATTATAGACAAGAAAACCCTAAGAAGCAGTTCTACTCTGTAACACATGGGGTCACCATGAGTTGGAATCAACTCAACAGCGACTGGTACTGGGTGAAAGGCAGTGGGCAAGGCACATTATTTACATTGTCTCAACTCAAACGAGAAAATATTTTTACTACCATGAGCACTGAGATTCATGTGTTCTCAAGCAACTTACTCAAGGCCCTACAACTAGTAAGTGGCAGATTTGGGATTGAATCCAGTTTAGCTTGACTCCCAAATCCATGCTCACATTCACTCTTCTATTCCTCAAGAGCCCTGGTGGCACAGTGGTTAAGAGGTTGTCTCCTAACCAAAAGGTTGACAGTTCAAATCCACCAGATGTTCATAGGAAACCCTATGAGGCAGTTCTACTCTGTCCTATAGGGTCGCTATGAGTCAGAATTGACTGGACGGCAACGGGTTTGGGTTCTTTCTTTTGGTATTCCTTAAGAAGAGGGTTTTATTTCTCCTATTCAATTGGAAAATTGATAGGAAGCTAGGGCTCTGTGAAAAGGTTTTCTAGAATGGAATGGGGTGACAAGAGTCACCTACTTAGGGTAACGTCCCTGCTTCCTCCCCTCCCAGGCTGAATGTTCTGTTCTCCTCCAGCATCTTGAGCTTAACTTTGTCTTTACATTGTATTAAAATCATCTGATTACACATCTCTCTCATCTATTAGACCAGTAAGTGGTTCTCATCCTTTTTTAAAATACCAATGCCTGGCTCCCACTCAAGACCAATTAAATCAGAATGTCCAGGGATAGGACTGTGGCATTAGTTTTTGTTTGTTTTTTGTTGTGTGTGTGTGTGTGTGTGTGCTTTCGGTGAAAGTTTACAGAGCAAATGAGTTTCCCATTCGCTGGTTTATTTGTTCATAAGGTTTTCCGTGACATTGGTTGCATCCCCCTCAGTGTGTCAGCACTCTCCCCATTTCCGTCCTGGGTTCTTAGTTTCCTTTCATCAGTATTTTCTACCCCTTCCTGCCTTCTGCTAACCAAAAGGATAGCAGTTTAAATCCACCAGCCACTCCTTAGAAACCCTATGGGGCAGTTCTACTCTGTCCTGTAGGGTTGCCATGACTCAGAATTGACTCAACAGCAACAGGTTAATCCCGCCTTCTCATCTTTGCTTTTGGGCAAACGTTGTCCTTTTGATATAGTATAATTGATTGGTCTAAGGAACACATTCCTCTCCTGTGCTATTGCTTATTTTATGGGCCTGTCTGAAAGGTTGTCTCCAGGAATGGCTTCAGTTGGCAGGTCAGAAGGGTGTCTTAGAGTCATAGTGTTGGGGAGTTTGGTTTTTGTGTGTTTTTTTTTAAAGCTCCTCAGTTGGTGACTCATATGTGTCATTGCTTTGAGACCCACTGCTACAGACTGTGAGCACTTCAAGGTCAAGGACCAGGGCTTGTGTCTTTGAGTTCCCAGAACCCAGCACAGAGCCTGGTTTATAGTAGATTCTTGACACTGTTCAATGAGAGGATGAATAAAGATAGCAGAAGATAAAGATCAAGAATACAGAAAGGGAAATCAGGGAAGTATTGTGCAGAATTAAAAAGAACGGAGTGATCTGAGACTGAGAAGCAGAAGGAAATCTTTAAGATGCCAGGGGCAAAGGAAGAATCTGGAGGAGGCTGCTGATCAGGAGGTTGTCTTGCATAACAAACCTCTAGTTAACCCTTTCATGCCTGGTGGTAAGTATAGCGACCATGAACTTTTTCAGCCTCTAGGGTTCATGGGAAGCTGCTGTATCACTGACAGTGCGTGCTGCCGCAAGGCAGGGACCTTTGTGGCTGTTTGAAACCAAAGAAACGGGTGTGTGCCACAAATTACTATTTCTAAAGGCTATTGAGGTGTCTGAATTTTTGGTGGGAAAAATAGAAATTTTGAAATTTTTTATTTGTTACTCATATGTACCACCAGACCCTGGTGGGGACTCTGGGGTATAATTAGTGGTACTTCATATGTACCACTAAACACTTAGGGTAGGCTTGTGGGAGGAGGCAAGAAAAAAAAGCCATACTGCCTACGAAAAATTCAGACACACTCAACAGTTCAGCGTGCTTCCATGAATGAAAACCCATTATCAACAAAAAAAATTCAAAGCAGAAAATAATTAGGTCGCCAAAGGGTTAAAGCTAATATAAAACTTCAGTGCAGAATAAACAGCACCTGCCTAGGAGCGGATCAAGGGGGAGAGAAGTCAAAAACCTGAGTGTCTGAAAGTGCCGGAATCATGGGCTTCAGGAGCCAGAACCCTAAGTGTTGGCGAGAGGAGATGAAGAGGGCAAGGGCCAAAAAGAAAGAGAAAGAACAGAATCATAATTTTGAGAATAACTGAAGCATGTGGAAGAATATGGCCAGGAAGATAAAACTCAGGATTTAAAAATAAAACAGGAGAAAGGAAAGCTCAAGAATAGGAGTGGAGTGAATTTGTAAGTCATCCATATGTGTGTTTGTTGAAATGTTATTGTTTTAGCAGTGGGAAAAGGGATTATAGGTAAATAAAATAGGCGAATGCATTTCATAATGAAAAATCCCATGATGAACAACTGAGATAATCACTGTGAAAATTCTTTGAAAAAAATACAAAATGTTCTAGAAATGCGAGGCAGCGTGATTATTATTCTAAGAGGTAAGATGTTTAAAAAAAAAAAAAAACATCTAGTAGATGTTACTGTTTGTGCTAGAAAATTGGTTTTGCCGGCATTGGTCATCGGCCAACTGACAAAGACCCAAAGGAACTTTAGTTTAGTTTCAGAGAGTTCTCGAAAGGTAGGCTCTCCAGGGCTGGGTCTTGGAGGGAAGCAGTGTTTGCCTGGTGTGCACACTAGGTGCCCAAGGGGCCAGTCCAAGTTGCAAGAATTAGGTCTGAGTCTCTGGCTGCAATACACAAAGCCAGAAAAAAAAAGAGGAATAAAATCAAGGGAGTCAAGTAATTAAAAGAAGTGAGATCTATCTAGCATGTATTGAGTGCCTACTATATTCCAGGCACTGGGCATATGGCATTTCATTTAACCATCAAACTGACTCTACAAGAACCTTGGATTGGCCTAAAATCATATTAAATGTTGGAATTCTTTAAGGCCCTCTTCTATTTTCACCCTGTACTTTTCGTTTGGTCATGCCTATGCCCATTATTCTAATAATAATGACCCATGAAAAATATCCAGCTCCATCTTCTCTGAGCTTTGGACCATTATATGTAACTCAACTCAGATATCTCAAACGTACCTCAGGCTCATCAAGTCCAGAACAGATGACTTCAACCTCCTCCCCAAACTCTTTTCCAAACCTAATCGCTTATTGGTCCAGTAGTGAGGGTTTCTGTTTTCTTTATGTTGAGGTATAATTCATACTGAAGGCTGTAGTCTTTGGTCTTCATTAGTAAGTGCTTCAAGTCTTCTTCGCTTTCAGCAAGCAAGGTTATGTCATCTGCATATGCAGGTTGTTAATGAAACTTTCTCCGCTCCTGATGCCACATTCTCCTTCATACAGTCCAGCTTCTTGGATTACTTTGCCTAGACTGATGCAATAATACCAGGTGTCCTGACAGCTCTGGCCCCCTCCAATAGGTTCTTCACACAGAAGCTAAAAAGATCTTTTCAAAATACAAATCTGTCTGTCTCCACCTCCATCCCACTCTAACCCCACCACCTTTGAATAAACCACTTGGGGAGATTCTCGTTGCTCTTTAGATAAAGACCAAAGTCCTTCACATGACCTTCAAGGTCTGGCATGGCCTCTTGCCTCAATTACATTTTTGTCTTCCTTCCTGTCTACTCTTCAGTCACACTGGTCTTGTCTGAGTTATTGTCCTCTTGCTAAAGGACCTTGGCATGTACTGTTCTTTGTGTCCCTACTCCTCCACCTTTTGGACTCCTAGTTATCCTCCAGATAATAGATCAAGGATCTCTTTTAAGAGAAGCCTTCCTTGGCATCTGGATGGACCAGTTTCGCTGATAATCTTTCATAAGATTCAATCCCTCTCCTTTGAAGCACTTAAAAAGGTTTCTAATTTTGCATTTATTTAAGTGATCATTTGGTCAATGTCTGTCTTCTCTCACTAGATTATAAGCCCATGAGGGCAAAAATTGTGTGGCTTTTCTCCACCCTGTACTCCAGCACTTAGACAATGTTTGGCACATAACAGGTGTCCAATGGAATTTGTAGAAGAAAGGGAGGCAGACAGGTGGGAAAGGAGATGGCTAGGGAATGGCAGAGTCAGCATTCAAACCCGTGTTTCTACCTTCAAAGCCCACATTCTTTTCCAGAGAAGGTGAGAGAAGACATTGTCTCCCCACCATCTTGTTCAGGTAAAAAGAGGCTATTCTCTGAGAGAATACAGACCAGACCCTTCTATCAGACTCTTGGCCTCTGTATCTGGAAACATCAGTGTAGAGAAGCTACCAAAAACCTCTAAGAAGTTCATATTCTGGTGCCTGGTGGAGGTAAGCCTCCTTGGGATGCCCAGAGGTCCTGTTGGGATGAAGAGCTCAGTACTTAAGGATACCAGGGCTGACCAACTGTTGAATTTGCCTCAGAATATCTGGGGAAACCCGTCTGGCTTTCATGAGGAAATGGCACCTTCCCCAAGACACAGGAAGCCTCCCATGGGAAAGTCTTTAGGGCTTCTTTAGGATCCTAAATGGCTTGGGAAATTTCATCCACTTCCCATGACCCTACTGCTCAAGGTGGAGGTATTGCCCCCACCACCATTAGGATAGACAATCCAAAGCATGATTCTCTTCGAGGGAAAGAGGTGTTTCTCCTAGCTCACTCATCAAACTAGGGACTCCTGAGAGTAAAGCTTGCTCTTCTTATCTTACTGGGAATTCCACCCCCAGACAGACCTGGGTCTTTTCCATCAGACTGGTGGCTCGCCTAAGGCATAGGTGTATCTCCTCCATCAGACTGAGGGATACTCCAGAGCAGAGGTTATGACTGCCCTACAGACTGAGAGTTCCCATTTTCAAGGGGGTCCCAAAGTGAGAGAAGGTCTAATCATAGATGACGTCACTCTGAACATAAAAGCATCAGGTTCCCAAGGATTTTGTGAGCTTCTTGGTACAGTATATCCCCAACCACATAGGGGCTTGGTCCCCATGGCTCTACAGCAAAGCTGTTATATTTGTCACAAGAAAAGAAGATGCTAGTTGGTCTCCGTGTTTCCTTAAGAGATACAAAGAGTGGAACCGGGAGCTGGCACTGAGGCCCCACAGAGTCAGACTGCAGAGAAGAATTCCTCCAGCCAGTCCCAACGGATGTACTACCTTGAGAATAGCCTCCGTCCCGACATTTTCTCTTCCTGGGGTTCAGCTAACTTTTCTCATTTGGGCTTTAGAAATGGACCACATATTTCTAGTAGCAGGAGGATAGGGTTGCCAAACTTCCTACCTCCTTCTCTGCCATTGTCATTGGAATGTTGCCATTGGACTTTCTTGTTACTTTTGACTGCCAGCCTCTGTGTCCTGGAATGAATCTCTGTGCAGAGACTGGCACCATGAGGCACCAAGAATTATTTGGGTTACACCTTCGATACCCATCCATTGTTCTCAGAATAAAGTCCTAACTCCTTAGCATGATTTATGAGCTCCGCTTGACTTTCTCTGATTCTCTCTCCAATCTCCTCTCCCATCACTGCTTATTCTCAGATTCTAGCCAAACGTACTATGTTCCTTCATATCCTACCTTGGGACATGTAGCTTCCTCTCCATGCTATCCCCATCCACCTTGTCTGCCTGACCTCCTCCTACTAGTCTTTCAAGACTCTGTCTCTCTTTGTCTTCCTTGCCTATCTCTTTGATCCCTGACTGTTCCCCCATTTAACCTTGGGCTGGGTTTGGGGTGAAAAAAGGAAGGTGTTATGTCTTCTACCTTTTTTTTTTCCTCCCACTACACCTAACCGGCGAATAGTCTTATTAATCATCCACCCCACGGCACTTTGCTGCTTCAAATGTGTCAATGATATTTATTTGATCTCTGGATGAGAAAGGATTTTCTAAGCATAAAAGCAATGGAAGAAATCACTAAGGGAAAGAAAATCAATACATTTGACTTCGCCAAATTTAAAACTTCTGGATGTCAGAAACCATTCTAAACAAAACTGAAAAGCAAATGACAAGGCTGGGAAAAATATATGCAATAAATATGACAAAGCGTTGTTATCCGTAATATATAAAGAGCTCATATAAATCAATAAGAAAAATACTAAAACACCACTAGAAAAATGGGCAAAGGGCATGAATAAGTACAAATAACTAATGAACACATGAAAGATGTTTAACTTTACCAGTAATCAGGGAAATGCAAATTAAAACATCACTAAACCATTGCTCACCTATCAGATTAGGATAATATAACAGGTTGGTGGGGGTGCAGTGATCATGTATGACTTTTCCAAGAAAAAATAAGAGCCTGAGCATATTTTAAACTTTCATCCCTATCAACTAGAGGAAAAAGTCCAAAGGCTTCAGCAAGGCTGATGAGACTCTCCAGGGTCTGGCCCTAGCCCTCACCCTCTTCTCCCATCTCATTTCCCACCACACCCACCTCCCATCTGATATTTTGGCAGTACTTTTGTTGTTAGATACCATCCAGTGAGCCCTTGACTCCTGACAACCTATGCACAACAGAACGAAACACCCACCTGGTCCTGCGCCATCGCTATGATCAGTCGTGGATCAGATCATGGTGATTCATTGGCTGATTTTGGAAGTAGATCGCCAGGCCTTTCTTCCTAGTCCATCTTAGTCTGGAAGCTCCTCTGAAATCTGTTCAGCATCATAGCAACACACAAGTCTCCGTGAAAAGATGGGTGGTGGCTACACATGAGGTGCACTGGCCGGGACTCATACCCTGGTCTCCCACATGGGAGACGAGAATTCAACCACTCAACTACTACTGCTGGAACCATCTGCAATTTCCTGAGCTCAACATGGAATGTCACTTTTGCACAGAAAGTCCTTCCTGGCTCTTCTGTCCTCCTGTATTTCCATCTCCCCTTACCTACCCATTCTTCTCCTGGCCAACTCCCACCAAAAACCCAAACCCATTGCCGTCGAGTCGATTCCGACTCATAGCGACCCCTATTCAACAATTCTTCTGAGATGTAACCACCTTCAGGAAACTCTAGTGAGCTGGGTTTGGCACCCTTGCTCTGTGCTCTCATTACACACACGTTCCCCTCTTTAAAACTTACCACTTTACATTGAAAAGGACTCTTTATGGGTTTCTTTCCACCTTAGATTATATGTGCCTCAAGAGAAGCATTATTTTTATTCATTTCTGTGTCTCAGGGCCTAATCCAGTGTCTGGCATGGGGTAGATACTCAACGGATGACTCTCTGAATTAATCAATCATGTAATAAATTATTCCATTTTGCACCATGAATTTTTGCAACTATTCTTGTAAATGCAAGTTTTACTTAAAATGGATAAAATTAAGTCATTTTGGATGGAGAGAAAATACCTCACCCATGCCCTAGCCCTCATTTCCACGTTCATGTTCTACCATCCTGTGGGTTGTAACTGGTTAATGGGCCGTGAAATTAATTTATGGGTCACGGCCACCATTTTTTTAAATGAAAATACGCTAATTAGAAGAGAATGGAATGACTCTCCTATCCGTTTTTTCACTTCCGTTATGGATTCTGCCACCCACATCCAAGACAGGATGGAGTAGTGGTTAAGAGTACAAGTTGGGGAGTTGAAATTCTTGCTTTGATCCTTATTATCATGAGGCTCCAGGAAAGCAACTGATCGACCTAGGCTTCTGTTTCATTATCTGTAAAATGTGAATGATAAAAATACAGATAGGATATAACAAGAAGGACCCAGTTATGCTTCAGATTCTCAAAACTCTACTCATTGGTGTTTCTGATACACAGGCACAGTAAGCACCTACCAGAAGCGGACCAGTACAACCGCATTGCTTCCCTCTAGCACTCCCTGTTGTGATACCCACCCCCTCCCTCCCTAACCAGTTGCCCATCCCACTTTCATACCATGATTCAGTCTGGATCCTCTCAGACTCAAGAGGAAAACATACGCTCAGTAGCATCAGGCAAAATTATGCTAAAGTCGTATGGTATTTGCAGATCTGACCAAGTCACTCTCCCGCTAAAAACCTTCCACGGTTTCCCGTCATGCTCAGGATAAGGCTCCAGCTCCCTAATATGGCCTATAAGATCCTCCAAGATCTGATACCCTGCCAGCCTGTCCAACCCCACCCCCTTACATCCCATACTCCAGACGTCCCCAATCACCTGCATTTCCCAAATGAGCCCTGCTCTCTTGGCCGTGGGTCTTCCCCATGTTGTCCTGTCTGCCCAGATCACCTCTCTGACCCTCTTCTTCAAGGCCCAACTCGGGCATCAACTCCTGCCAGGTTTTGTCTCTTACAATCTGGCCCCCACCCTACCCTACCCTCACCCTGCTTCCTGCTCTGTGCCCCCACACCTCCCTCGTTTGTCCCTCCATCACCCTCACGGGCCTCAGTGGTGGTTCAATGAGCCATTCATTTGTCTCTCTTGTTCCTTAATCTTTTCATGACCTAATTTTTTTTTCCTTTTAATTCTTTGTTGATACTATGTGTTTTCAGTAACAGAGGGCATGCTGAACCATTCAGTGCATCTGAATTTTTGGTAAGTAATATGGTTTTTGTTTTATGCCTCATTCCACAAATCATACCCTCAGAATCCAGAGATACATATGTGTATCCCTTGTGAATACAAATTCTACCCTGAGTCTGGAGGCACATTTGTGTACCAAACAAAAATTTTTAAAACTCATGCTTTTTCCTACCAAAAAAATCAATGATTCAGCACCACCTCATATAATACCCTATAAAAACAGTAATTTGTGGCGCATGCCTATTTTTTCCATTTCAAACTGTTACATAGGGTCCTGCCTGCCAGCAGCATGTACTGTCAGTGGGACAGTAGCTTCCCAATGAACCCCAGAGGTATAAAAAGTAAGTGGCAGCTATATGTATATACCACCAGTCCTTTCATTTCATAACCCCAGCACCTAGCACAGTACCTCCCACAGAGTAAGCACTACTTTGTGAGAGGGAGGGAGGGATGGAGAGAGCGAGGATGGGAGGAGGAAAGGGACGAAAATTCATTTGATACCTTCCCAAGATTTACAAGGCCATAAAGCAACTCAGTGACTTTGAACTGTAAGTCATTTTCTAGAAACCAGGCTCATGTGAGCACCCAGAGTTAGGAGAGCCTCTGAAGAGAAGGAACTCCTGGAATGAGGCAGGTCAGGGTAAGCTCCAGGGTAAGCTGGACACCAGGAACACGAGTTCCATCTGGAAGATTTTACAAGCTGGAGGAGGTTCCCTGGGCCCTTCTCTGGTGGAATGTGAAATTGAGCAATCAACCCTTTGAATGCTGATAAGAGGCCAAGAGCTTCGGATGTCTTCCTGTTGTGAACACACTTGGGATGGGTCAGGGACAAGGCTAGGCCACTCCCCTACTGAAGTGATTCCCAAGTTTTGGCCACTTGGTTCTGGCGCCCATCAAGGGAAGCCCCTGCTTGGACAGAGCCATGTAACTGAGATGATGCCAGCTAGGCCAGCTGTATCGGGGCTTGGGGCTGTGGGGAGAGAAGGAAAGTTAAAAAAAACAACCCTCATTGCGGTCAAGTCAATTCTGACTCATAGCGACCCTATAGGACAGAGTAGAACTGCCCCATAGGGCTTCCAAGCAGTGGCTGGTGGATTGGAACTGCCGACCTTTTGGTTAGCAGCCAAGCTCTTAACCACTGCACCACCAGGGCTCCAATCCAGTTAATCAGGCCCAGGTATGCAACTGGGCATTTCACATATGCTTTCATTTGACTGACATACCAATCCAGGGAGGCAGTAGTTTCAATTTTACACATGAGAAAGCTAAGGATCAGAGAGGTCAAGTAACTTGTCCAAGCTCACACAGTGAATGACAGATCCCAAACTTGGATTTGATTCTGTATGATTTCAAGGACCTTGCTCTTTTCACCCTTAATTCTTAACCCTGAGTAATTCCTTCTTCATTCAAAATTTGAGTCTGATGATGCTCCTACCCCTGGGGCAGAAGGGGGTAGGAGACATGGAAGGAAGGATCTACCATCAAATAGGTAGATGCTAGTAACTAGGGACTTAGGTGTGTCCACCTTCTAGGAATCCGCACCTGGCACAAGAGACAATGCTGGGATCCCCAGTGCCGGTCACCCAGCCCCTCCCAAGGGAGGTAAGAACTCCCATGAACTCCCAAAGTGTCTGGAGGAGTCAGATTGTGTCCTCCCACAAAGAGTGCTCTGCTCTCAGCCACCAGCCACCAACACCAACTTTACTCAGAGGCTCCAGCACTGGAGAGGGAAAAAAAGGCACCACAGTGCAGTGACTCATTAGAGTTCTAGTCTAGCAGGCACCCCCAAGATCTTCAGGAATCCCTCCTCACAATCGGAAGGGCAGCATCTTTGGGTTTCAGGAAGCAGGTGTGACAGTATTTACCCAGGCTCAGAAAAGGCAAAGGACGGTATGCATTTCAGGTGTGCTGACAAAACACTTTAGCCCCAACTCCCACACCTGGTGCATGGTGTCTGAGATGCCCTCAGAGCTGCTCCCCTTTAGCTTAGGGTTCTGGTCCAGGTGAAAATGCAGGGAACATTCGCAGCCATGGCAGTCATTGCAACCTTAGCATGAATTAGTTTCCAGGCCAGTTGTGAAAGCAGATATTGAAAGGGAGAAAAAAAAAAGACAAAAACAGGAAGGCAGTGGATATCTAAAGTAGGTACGGAAAGCACGAACAGAAAAGTCAGCAACTTCATGGGCACTTCAAGGCTCGCCAGAAGTTCAGGGTTGATGGGAACGGACGAGTCCATAAAGGGTCTCCCGCAATCAGGAATCCATCCTTCGGTCCATGTGAGTTGAGCTCCAGTTTCCCTCTCCCCATGTGGGATTTGTTGTACATTATGCTGGTTAGAATCACTCTGTTTACCAGAAGAGAATGAAATGTGCCCAAAGGACAGACAAGCAAGGCCCCAATCTTGGATTTGGGAATATAATCCCTGGTTTCCTAGAATCAGGCTGAGGAATTTGCCGACTTGAGTTAGGGCAGAGAAAACAAAATGGAAACAGATATGCAGCTTCAAACATATTTAGCAGCATATGATATGAACCAGGGCAGTCCCCAAGCCAGGGCCTCTCCAAAGAGGTTGTCTGTGAGAACCTGCGAAGCAAAGTGCTTCCAACTTTCCCCATACGCTTCAAAACAAGTGCTCAGGATCCTGCAACTGTAATTCTGGGTTCCCCAAAGGTCTCAGCTCATAAAAGGGCCCCATCACCTTTCAATATCTGCAAAACAAACAGATCCTTCATGGATGTCATTGCTAATATGGAAAATACTTTATTGTAGTATCTTCACTTCAGCCTGAATTCTGAGGGTCTCTAAATACAAACCATCCTCAGGGTCCTTAGGCTTTCTCCTTCCATCCACAGTTCTCAGACAAAAATATCCCACTATACACCATGCATTTGATTTAATTCAATAACCACACACTTGAGGAAAACCTAGGTATAGCTTTATTATCCACCTAGTGGTAGTCAAGTCAAATTGCAGGCACAGTGATTAAAAGCAATCAACTCTGCAGCGCACACCTCAAACTCAAAGCTGGAAAGGGGAGGAGGGACTCAGTTGCCTCAAGGACATGGCAGATAATACAAATAAATGAAACAGGCCAGGTGAGAGAGTATAAGCCTTGTCAAAAGAGGCAACTTTTACTTAGTTCCAACTGATTGTCCCTTTTGGGAATTCAGATGAGAGTTGGCACACCTTCTGATTGTTCAAGAGAAGCCAGAAATTCTGATTTCAGGGTGAAACCTCCTGATTCTTAGATGCTGGCTCAATTCTCTTGAAAACACTAGGTAAGTTAAATAAAGCTTCCAGTCCTCCAGTTTTCACTGCTCTACTGTACTGATGGTGAATGTCATCTCCCCTAACTGTGGTATTAGACTGCCACTCATCAGCCACCTTTTGCAATTGCAACAGAGGCATCAACTGTTGGGGCTACCCTACTTTCTCATGCATACACAGCTGTACTCCAGAGCGGTGAAGAACAACTAACTCTACAGGGAAGACTGAGAGGCTCAGCTGAGCCACCCAGGGATGGCAGCAGGCTGGCCCTCGTGGTTAGCTGCTGGCCAGCAGGCACTAAATGGCTGATTGCTCCTGCAGGAAGCCTTCGGGGCCTGGAAGGCCTTTATCCAGCTCAGAGGCCAGGGCTGCTTCTCGGAGGACTTCCAAGTGCTCCTCAGCGGCTGACAGTGACTGATCAATCCAATCCAAGCCCCCGGTCAGGTGGCAGGCATTCCTCGTCACCAGCACCAGATGACTGACAGACAGGAGCAAGGCAGTCGTCCTAGAAAAAACAACAGGGTCACGTTCCCTCAGAAGTGAGGGACTTCGCACCAAAGTCCAAATGGAGCAACTCTAGACTAGGGTTCTCCAAGCTGGAGTCCCTTTCCTAGGAGACTGGCGCATACGTAATTTAAAGATGGTTCCATGCTCATATAATTTGGGAATGGCTGGGTTAAACAAAGTTAAACAGGTCTCTTTACAACAGCACTTCTCAAGCGCCTTTGATGTGTACAACAAAGCTCCAAGGGGAGAATATGCTGTGTTTCATACTTATTTAAGACTATGAAACCCATTTAATGCAGCACACCTATACACATCTCCCAGAATAGTGTTCCATGGAACACAGTTTGGGTCTAGTCCATTGGATGAGCACATTCCCAATCAATGCCTACTTAAAGATAGGATACACGTATTCTCACCTTGCGCATCTCGTATTGACTGTGAATCAATTATCTCTTATTGACTATGAATCAATAAGGCCCAGGGCTGGTTTACCCCACTCTAAAACAAAAAATTAATTTGAAAACCAAACTGAGGAAGAGTTCTTTTTGGTATTGAAAGATTCACTGTAGAGCACCTTTTACATAGTGAGTGTACATGATGCATTTGGGAATAGATTACAGATAATTAGCCCCTAGACAAAGCTGCGCAGCAGCTGCAGTGGGGCAGAGACACCAAAGTTGAAATACCATGACCCCTGCTCATCTGGCAATCATCACACAACATGTCCATAAAATGGCAACATAAATCAGAGAAACAAAAGAATCTGGTTTTGCAAAATGTAAATCCTATACAGGCACATAACATACAGTTAACCCTGCTCTGCATATTGAGAGGGTCATGAAGAAGGATGGCTGGAGGTGTCCTGTACAAGGTGGGCACAGCTTTGGCCAACTCGTCCCTTCCATCTCAGTGCTCTGCATACCCCCTGCCCCCGCTCCACTGGGTGGCACTCAAAGCTGAGGTGGGTCTGCTTCTGGGGTCCACAGAACAGAGAGAGAGCAACAGGGGGCACAGAGGAAGAGATGGCACAGCTAGGACTTAGCATGGTCCAATGTTTACTTGTAAGAATTCAAAATCAAAGACCAGCTCTTCCTTCTTAAGGTTTCAGGAAGAGGACTGTCTTCATCATCCAGCCAGGCTCAGCTCACTGGTTGGCCAGAATGACAGGGCTTCGACCACACCGAAGTGAATGGTACCCAAATCCTGGTAGACAAAAAGACAACCTGATTGCATTCCCTAGCATTTGGGCATAGCCAGGGCAACCTCAGGAACCCAGCGAAACAGCCCTCTCCTAAAAAGCCCGATCAACCAACCTCATGGATTCCATAAAATGTTGACCCTCCAGCATGAAAAATGAACAACCCTTCTCACCGTGCATCCAGGAGTTTCGGGTCCAGAGGGGGGTACATTGATTTCACAACATCATCCACTCTGAGGGGAAGCAAAAGGTTTTCAATGTTTCACTCCTGTTATGGATTGAATTGTGTCCCCCCAAAAACGCGTTGGAATCTTAACCCCTATACCTGTGGATGTAATCCCATTTGTGAAAAGTTTTCTTTGCCATGTTAATGAGACCATATCGGTGTAGGGTATGTCTTAAACCTAACCACTTTTGAGATACAAAAACAGCAGATGAGGCACAGAAGCAAGCAAGCCCAAATGGGGAAGTGATAGACGCTAGATGGAGATTGCCAAGGAACAGAAGCTGAAAGAGACAAAGAGTTTCCCCCAGAGCGGACAGAGATAGCCTTCCCCTAGAGCCAGTGTCCCGAATTCAGACTTCTAAATGATGAGAAAATACATTTCTATTCGCTAAAGCCACCCACTTGTGGTATCTCTGTCACAGCACTAAGAAACTAAGACACTTCACTTTCTCCTTCCTTTCTTCCTACCTTTCTTTATTGCATCTCTTCCCCTTTGATATTCAAGACCCAGTTTAGTGGTTCTTCCTCTGTCTGCTTCTGCCTTCTCAGACAAAGACTGCAGAAAGACTTCACGTTCAGTTTAGAGAATTTTTTTTTTTTCTGGTTTTGTTTTTGTTCCAAGGTTTTAAAAAGTGTAAGTTCATACATATGGAAAGATGTTCAAGATATACTACTAAATGAAAACGGCAAATTGCCAAATAGTATAGACTGCTTGATCAATCCCCATTTGTATAAAAGTAAATAAGCAAACAAAAACTATGAAATTAAAGGGAAAGATCTGGAAGAATACTCATCAGTTCAACCATGATTAGCTCCTGGAGTTGCACAGTGGTGGAACTAAGGAGTACTTCACTTTCCAGACAATCTATTTCTGCAGTATTTTTAATTTTTACAAGCTTTGATTACTTTTATGTTCAGGGGGAAAAAAAAGTTTGAAGGTAGTTAAATAGAACCCTAAATAAAAATGCTCCAAGTTTAATTTTGGTTCAAACTGATGCATTGGAGTTCTTTTAACACCTGGTACCGTTCAAGGTTAAATTTTTTAGTCCTTTTAAGAAAGGAACGACTATTCATTCTGATTTGCAGTTCAAGGTTTTGCTCCAAATCCCTGCTTCTGAACCACTTGGTGGTCAGCAAGGAAAAATAAAGATGTATTATTTGATTTCTAAGAATACTTGACAAAAGATGCCCTCAAATATTCCTGTCTCTGGGCTGAGGAGCTGATGAGGAGGAAGTGCAGAGGCATGGTTACTATCAATGCCTGTTTTAGCTGCTCCCTTTCTCTGTAGTACCCTTAGGCTGAAGCCACTCTCCTTGAAACTAATATGCCATCAACACACTCATAAATGGAGCAGGAAAAACAATGGAGGCAAAAAAGGGCCAGATGGAGAAAGAAGTGTGAGCGCAAAGAGATAAAGCAAGGACCCCTGACTGAATTATGGCAGGAACATTCTGGAATTAGTTCGAGGTCTTTGTAGGATGGGCCAGTGTGTAGAAGGTCAGGTCCGCCCTCTGAGCAATGTCACAAGCTCATCCTAGCCCCACTGCTAATCCTGCTCCGCTAGAATTTCACTTCTTCTCAGAAATCTCCACCTCCTTCCTCCCTGATCCCTCCTGAAAGGTTATGATCCCTCATAACCTGGTATCACAGGAACTTGTCTGGCTCCCTTGGGTGGCTCTTAGAAGAGACAAAAAAAGCATGATGAAGGGTCAGCAGATACGTGAATGCATAATCTCTAAAAATAATGAGTGGCCAGAGGAATGGCTGGTGCTTGCCCAGAGCTTAGGCTGGGGGGAGTAGAGGTGAGGCCAGGGGCAGACCTAGGCTGATGGTAGTCATGTAGCCACACCCACCTGGGCCAACTCCAGAGAAGGCCAAGAACCTTTCTGGGCTGAGTCCCTCCCCTGGATTATCTCCCTCCCACTTTCTCAACTCACTGAACTCCTCCTGGACAGAGTTCAAGTGCACCAAGTCTTTTCCTATTCCCTCAGAGGACTCACAGGAAGCTGGTTGTTTTTACTTGGTTAGTCTTGGGGCAGAGAAAGGACTGGTTCCTCATGATTTACCTGAGGGCAAAGCAACAAGGAAAGCGAGAGCCCCTGGAACTCATACAGGTGCCACCATTCCGTCAGGAATACGGAGGTACCACACCCAGTGGAGGCCAGGTGGCTGACGAAGAAAACATCCCAGACTGGACATCTCCAGGCTCAGGCAATCCACAGCCACCAGGTGGCAGCACAATCTTAGCACAGCCCTTCTCAGAGAAGGGCTTTATTTTTCTTCACAACATCGAGCCCAAATGAGGGGGTGTAGTTGTTGACTGCAATCCTGCAGGTTGCCTCCCTAATAGGATTTTGGCAGACTGCCTGGAATTTGGGAAGTCTGAATGCTGTATGGCGCCCTAGTGACGCAGTGGTTAAGCGCTCAGCTGCTAACCAAAAGGTTGGCAGTTTGAATGTACCAGCCACTCCACGGGAAAAAGATGTGGTAGTTTGCTCCCATAAAGATTACAGCCTTGGAAACCTATGAGGAAGTTCCACTCTGTGCTATAGGGTCGCTATAGTCGGAACTGACACAATAACAACAGGTTTGAATGCTGTATGGCTTCACTTCCCACCCAGTCCTGGAGGCTGCGTCATGGATGGGTCAGTGGGTGACAGTGCAATAGCAAGGAGCAGATCCTCGTACTAGTCTCCAACACAGATATGGGTCAGGGACAAGGGCATGGCCAGGAGATCACTGAGAGATACGGGTGCTGGCACCAGTGTAAATGTGCTTGCTGGCTACAGCGCAAAGCCTGGGAGGAAGAATGGAACAGGCAGGAAAGCAGCCCCAGCTTGTATGGGGCTGAACAAGGAAGCAGTCACAGTGGAAACTGCAGAACAGATGAGTCAGGACTAGTCACCATGCTGGAACCTCCTAAAACCCTAACAGAAGGAGGGCACGTTGGAGGTGGCTATGTGTGTACATGAGGGAGAGACCATCTTAGGTTGAAAGTCTCTCAGTATCTAGATGCTCTGTGAATGTCTGTGACATAAGTAACTGAAGTTGCCTGTGTACTGTTTCTTAAAAGAGCCTGGCCCTGCCGGCCACCTCAGCTTGCACCCTCTTCTCTTCCCCAGCAGAGTGTGGGGTCCTCAAGGCCCCAGACCACTCACCTGGGGCCGATCCGCTTGGCCACCACGATGATGTCGCTGACACTGGCTGAAGTCTTCATCTTGGCTCCTGAGCCCATTGTCATGGCAACAAGTTTTTCTGTCAGAGTGTGACAAATCTAATGCAGCAGAGAGGAGAGAGGTGATGAGGGGTGACCCAGCTCCCCAAGGGCTTCTGCCACCCCCATAAGGTCAGATAAGGCCCCTACTGTGGGTCCCATCACACAACTTGCCTCCCAACCTAACGACAGAAATGAAGTGAAAAGTACACAGAGATTAGAGCAAACGGGGTGGGAAGAAGCAAAAGCTAAGAGCATGGGTGAAGAGGGAGGGGTAGGGACCTCAACCCAGGGTCAGGGTTTTGGCTCAGAGAAGTTGAAGCTGAAATAATCTGTCTAAGAAAAAGCATGTGCTCTAATTTCACCTTCTTGCTCAGGGGGAGAAAACCTACTTTCTCTTTCTCTTCCTTCACCTCACGGTCTAACCCTCTGAAAGAATAAATATCTCCAGTGTGGCGCCCTCAGAAACACAGCTGGACAAAGGGCAATTGTTCCCTCTAAGCACATTCTCCAAAAGTGGCACTTATTTCAACAATTTTCTATGCTAATACATTAACATGCTGCTTGTCAAGATAATGAAGAAAAGAACTTAGAAAAAGCTGGAAAAAGGCAAGATTATGACACATGGCCTTTCTCATCATCAACCAACAGTTCTGGCTTCCCCTAAAACTTGCTCCCCTCTCCTGCCCCTCCCCGTTAGAACCTGAATATGTTTCTGTCTCTAGCAAAGAAGTCTCATTACCCTGCCTTATACCTACCTGGGAAAGAGAGGGCAGAAAGAAGCCCAAGAACCCACCCAGGAGCAAGCCCATCCCCTCCCTCAAGCCTCCACCACAGGGACTCAAGGGCAAGTGGCCAAGCATAAGAGCCTTGAGATCCCAAGAGCAGATTAAACACTCTCCTTTGATCTGAGGTTCCCAGGATGGACCATTAATTCCAATCCAACAAGACTCCTTCCAGCCATTTAAATAGGTGCCATTTATCTTCCCCCTATGATAGGCAGGGAGTCCCTGGGTGGCACAAATGGTTAAGTACTTGACTACTAGCCAAAAGGTTGGCAGTACAAACCTACACAGAGGCACCACAAAAGATAGGCCTAGCAACGTGCTCCAAATGGTCAGAGTCCTAAAAACCCTATGGAGAAGTTCTACTTTGCACAGGTGTTTGCCATGAGTAGGAATCCACTTGATGGCAACTAGCAACATGATAGAAAGGGGCAGGGGCAAAATCTAGTTCCAGGACACATCCTGGTTGGGAGAATGGAGATGTAATATGGCATTATTGCAGTAGTTGTTATACCTATCTATATCTATAAACAACGACAAAAAACCATTGCTGTCGAGTAGATTCCAACTTACAGTGACCCTATAGGGCACAGTAGAACTGCCCCATAGGATTTCCAAGGCTGTAATCTTTACGGAAGCAGACCGCCACATCTTTCTCCCATGGAGTGGCTGGTGTGTTCGAACCATCAACCTTTCAGTTAGTAGCCAAGCGCTTAACCACTGCACTACCAGGGCTCTTTATCTATATCTATAACCATATCTATATATATCTATAAATCCAAACAACTAAATAATAAGCCTGGACTCGGGGACAGGAGTTTCCTTCGAAGTGTTTCTTTGTCCCTAAAAAGAGGCAGCCCAGGAGGAGGTGGGGTGGAGCATATTAAAGAAAAGATAAAAGTTGTCTTTTTTGAAATCTTGAGTAATTACTAGACAAAGATATATATGTGTGGCTTCCCAGGTTACTTTAAGTGAAAAAGCCGACATTATTTGCAATTGGCCAAATATTTCAGTATTATCATTGGCCCACTAGGTAGGGTAGTACTAGGCAAGAATTGAAAAACAAATGCCAAAACTATAAGAAGTACCCAAAATGCAAATTGAATGCAAGTTTCCAAAGACTTCAAGTATTGACAGGAAAAAAAAAAATCTGCCATCAAGTTAAAGTCATCCCAGTTTGGATTTTTTAACATGGATTGTTGCCTTTGACTGTCTACTGTCACAGCCAAAAAGTATCAGTGAAGGACTTCTAATAATTGAGGAAGTCTAAATACAGAACTTGCTGCAAAGGCTTGAGCTCTCTGTTAATGAAATCAAAAGCTTAGGAAGAAGCTGGGAAAACCCCATTTTCCCTCTGATAGCTAAATGGCCTTGGGCACGCACAGCTTTCTCTGTGGTTGGTGAAAATGGGCTAATGACTATCTAGGCTGTTAGGACCAGATGAAATAAAGCCTTTGCAAGGGCCTTGAGAATCATAAAGGGATAACACGTAGCAGTGGAAGCAGACAGTAGAAACTCCAAGCATCAGGCATGTTAAGAAAGGCCCCTTGAGAGGACTAACAGGTCAGGTTTGGTACCCTGCCTAAGGTCCCTTTCAACTCTAAGAGTCTATGCATGGAGTCTTCGGTAACTCCCTTTTTCTCATCAGGAAATCAGAGAGAATTACCTTCAAGATGGCAATGCAGTGGGACATGAGACCCCTGAGGAGACAAGAAGAGTTTGTCAGTGGTTACCTGAGAAGCCCACCTCCCTCCAGCCACCACCTCTGCTCCTCACCCAGCTGTGACCAGTACCACCTGAGCACAGTAATGCCTTGTGCTAAAACGAACAAGTCCATGAGCTAAATGAGAAAGTACCTTCTTCCCCTCCCTGCCCCTCACCACACCCAACCTACTTTTCCAGCCATGCTTTTTATAACTGAGCTTCTGATAGACTTGTTCCCTCTGCCTGGTGTATCCTTCCCTTTATGGTCAGCCTGGTAAACTACTTCTCATCTTTCAAGACCCAAGTCCTAAAGCACTTACACTGTGAATATCCACCTCCACTTTCCCACCCTAGGCAAATCTAGACATTGCCTCTTCCATATGCCTACTGTACTGTATACAGAGATCACCTATAGTTTCTAGGATACTGTATTTAGATTTTTAGATATAATTCTGTCTCCTCCATTATTTTCATACCACAGTGCCTGGCCCAGTGCCCTGCATTAATGGCCCACAAATATTTGCCCAGTGAATGAATGACTAAATGAATAAGGAAATGAAATGGCATACAATGCTCAAATCTTTAAGGGTTCCTGTTGGGTGCAAAGATCCCTGTGGGATACCGAAGACAAAGGGTTCATTCCTAGAGCCTCAGTATGAAATTCACTGACACCCCAAGGATAATCTAAGCACATCAGGGTGACTTTGTAGCAACATTTGTCACACATGTATGGGCCTCAGCGTTCAAGTCTACAAAATGAAGACAGGGACAAACACTATCATGCCACATTTTGATACCCCCATGTTGAAGGTAAGGGTAAGAGCAGCGAGTGACACAGGGCTTCTGGGCACTGACTGAGTGCTCGGCAAAGGAAGCCAGAGAAGAGCACCGAGAAGCCCCCATCTGCTATCCCCAGTGGGCTAAAAGATGATCTACAGGAAAGCAAGTAGTCCCCATGGCCATACGAGGCATCTTCAATCCAGTCTTCATTCTCCAGAATGGCCTCAATGTGAGGGTTGCTGATGACGACATCATCCAGTTCTAACTCAGAGGGCTCAGACTGGGTCTCCATGGCACCAATGAGGTCCACAATGGGCCTAGAAAGAAAGGTCTCAGTTAAGTGATTTCAAGATGGATGACTGCTGCTGACCTCCCTCCTCACTGAGGCCCACATACCCTCCGAAAGGATGAAAGGAATAGATAAATCAGAGTAGGAGCCACTTGTCCTGAATCCAAACCCAACCCTAGTGAGGACTAAAGTTGTAGGCAGGGCTATGACTAGACAGTGAGTCAAGTAGGCAGCCCAGCGGAACCCCCCTCTCCAAAAAAAAGTGACACAGAAGGAAATAAACCCTGAGAGAAAGAGTAGAACTACAACCGTAATAATTACAAAGCTATATTAGGCAGGGCTTCTCCTTCAGGGCAAAATAATATCCTTCTATAACTTATTTGACCTTCAATCCTACCTTTTAAAGAGTGGTTGAAGTTCATATTACCGAAACCTACTTATATCCTCTACCTGGTCTGCAGAATCAGTCATAAGAACCACCCTAATCCACCCCAACACCCCTCCCCACTCCTAGTTTCACTAGCAAAATGGAAGAAATAAAAACAATTTTTACTTTTATGACCAAACCAAACCAAACCAAACCAAACCCATTGCCACTGAGTCGATTTTAACTCATAGCAACCCTATAGGATAGAGAAGAATTGCATCATGGGTTTTCCAAGGAGCAGCTGATGGATTTGAACTGCCAACCTTTTGATTAACACAGTAGCTCTTAACCACTGCGCCACCAGGACAGGGTTCTTTAAAAATATGACTCTATAGCATTCTTTTCAAAAGCAGAGCTTCCTTGGGTCATACCCATAAAACCATTGCCATCAAGTCCATTCCAACTCACAGCAACCCTATAGGACTGAGTAGAACTGCCCCATAGGGTTTCCAAGGCTGTAATCTTTACAGACGCAGACTGCCACATCTTTCTCCTGTGGAACGGCTGGTAGGTTCAAACTGCTGACCTTTCGGTTAGTAGCAGAGCACTTAGCCACTGCCCCACCAGGGCTCCTCAGAGAAGTGGGCATTTACAAATTATTAACCACTTAGCAGAGATGCTAGTAGGATCAAGAAGATAAGAGGGGTAAGAGAAATTAATAGTTCCATGGCCTCTCAAGGATCTGTCAATTAAAATGTCCCTAAACTGAAAACAGTGTCTTGTTTATAAAATACATTTCACATAAAATGCATCATGAAGAAATCTGCCATGCACAGAGAGATACAGTCCTATGCTGGGATTTCACTGGACCGATTGTTGCTTGGATGTGTGGCTGGAATTCAGGCATCTGATTTCTGTGCCCGTGGGTTTGGCTGAAAAGAGATTTGGCTTGTCCAACTGCTAAGGGAACTAGCCAGTCTTGGATGGATAACTGTGCCTTTATCCCAGGTAAACATGTTCAGTTACTTTCTCATTGGCTCAGGTGACAGTCAGAGGTGGCTCAGGATGCTGGGAGGTTTAAGGAGCGTTCTTAAGCTCTGAGGTCTCTGTCAGGAAGGGCAGCCACCAGGTGCCATTTTAGACAGAAAGCTCAGCTGGAGCTGCCCACCACTAAACTTCTGCTGCTGCTCTCTTTTTCTTTTGTTAGATCCCATCTCTCCTCCTCCCCCTCGCTGGAAGCACTCACTTGGAGTCATAGTGCTGTAGCAGGTCTCGGGGCCGGCAATAGCGCTGCCTGCAAACCACCACCAAAGCTGCAAACGAGGCCAGGAAGATGGTGGCCAGCACGCCTATGGCAACGATCACCACGGTCTCCATGCTTCTGGGTGGCTCTGTCAGCCCCAGTCACATCCCCCGTGTGGACTCAAGCTTGAGAGAACACACGGCAGAACAGGCCTGGTAAAGAAATCACAGAAGAGAGGAATGTTGGCTTTACCTGGTGGAAGTAGCATTTGGGATGGGAGGAAGCTAAGTTTCCTCAGGTCACCTGCAGAGGCCTGAGGGCCTGCACAGAATCAAGGTGCATTTTACAAGTCATGCCCCCAAATCTGCCTTTTCCTTTATTAAAAGAGTTCGCTCCCCAATTGGAGCACAATGGCCTTTCAAATCTGAGACAAAAGGAAACATAACTAACACTATAGCTTTCACATCTAAAGCAATGAACATGAAAGTACACCCGCTGAGAAAGGGCAATCGGGGACTGCATTTACTGAGGGTCTACTCCTTGCCGGGCGCTTTGTATGTGCTAACTCTTCTAACCTAGCAACTATCCTAGGAGGCAAGTATCGCATCCCCATTCAACAGTTAAGGAAACTGAGGTTCAGAGAGGTTAAGTAATTTGAGTTTATGTAGTCAGGAAGCAGTTGAGCTAGATTTCAACCCTAAAGCCATCCATTTAAACTTAGATGGACATCCACCTTTCTCTTCCTAAGGAGAAAAGATGATTCTAAAAACTCTGGAAAGCGTTCTGTCAGTTTGTATTGGAGACTTAGAACTGGTGTCAAAGTGTTCATTGCCTGTTGCCTGTTTTCACCGAGGACGGTTCTTTGGCACCTATTTTAAACTCTTTTACCAGAGGAGCAAGTGTGTATCAGAGGAGTAGGTATTCACAATGTTATTTCAGAGTAGACTTTCTACTTGAGTCCTTTTGAACAAGTCGCCTCCCCTCTCTGAGCTTTAATTTCTCTACCTACAAAAAGGGTGGTTTGACCTACGTGTCTCTGTGGCCCCATGATCTCCTCTATCTGCACTTAATTCTTTGCTCCATGTCTTGGAGGGCCCAAATGTTCACCTGGTTATCATTCTATAAGTATTTATTGATCATCTACTATGTGCCCAACACTGGTCTGGTTTCTAGAGATTGGAGATAAGACACAGGTCCCAGCCTTAAGAAGCTGATGGGGGAGGTAGATAGGTCATTTCAACTCCACGTGATCTATGCAACAATAGAGGCCTGTGCTACATACAGAAGTACACAGAAAAGAGAGTAATCATGTTTTTATGACACTTAGGGGGAAAGCCTTCTTCACAAGGCAGGTGATACTGAGCTGGGTTTTGAAGGACAAGGAGTATTCCAAGTGGACAAGGCTGGCTCAAAAAGTCTCAGAAAGCCTGGTGTACACTTCCTACACCTCCCACAAGGGCAAGAAGGCCGGGGTCTGTCTCTTTCATCGCTGTTTTATCTTTGATTCAGTGTCTCTGTGTGTGTGTATAGGTTAGAAATTCTTCAGGTCTGCCTCAGTTTCTCTAGATGTGTGTTTCTCTGTCTGTACCCTGTCCCTCCTGGTCCACCTCCTTTAGTCCACTATTCTTACCTCCTCTTGCCCTTCCTCCCCTTTCCTCCTTTTTCTTTCCCCCTTCTCTAATTTCCTTCTGTCTCTGTCTCTGCTTCTCTCTCCTGGTCTCTCTCCATTTCCCTCTCCCTGCGCCTCCTTCCCCCTCCCCTTCAGTCTCTCCCGTTCAGTTTCCTCTCGCTCTGCTTCCTCCTTCCCCGGCCCCTGGCATCCAAGACCACCCACCGGCTTTGTTTCCAATCTGTGTGCCGCGTGTGCACGCGCCATTCCCGGAGTGTGTGTACGAGCGTTCTCTGAGTTTTCAGTGTCTTTCTGTTATTTTGTTGGTGTAGGTGTTTCTTTGTGTGCTTTCCTTTCTTTGTGCATTCTTTTCAGTTTCTCTGAGTTCTTCTGCTTCTCTCTTTTTCAGTCTCTGTATAAGCTTGTGTCGGTCTCTCCCTTACTTTCTCTCTCTGATACAACAGACCCAAGACCCTTCCTCCTTCTCCCTGCCCCGCCACCCACACCACCCATCCCGACACCCAGGACTAAGCCTCAAGAGGCAAGGAGGAGGGAGCCCCGTCCCAGCCCGGACCGCACCGCAGGGCTCCGATCGTTCCCGGGCGGGCGCGGGACACCCGAGGACCCAGCCCCGCGCAGCTCCAACTTACTTTCCCAAACTTGGAGGCGCCGGACTGCGCGTGGCGCCCGCGCTGGGCTCCGCGGCCGGAACAAAGCAGCGGCCGGGCCTCCCTTCCCCCAAGGAAGCGGGCCGGGCCGGCGCCTTAGCTCCCCCTCCCCGACCGCCGGTCCGCCCTCGGGGCGCGCCCCTCTCCAAAGGTGCGGGGCTCGGAAAGGCTCGCCGAGAGCCCCACTCCTGCCTGCCTGGGGCGCACGGAGCCCAATCGCCCCGGCGAGGTCACCCACCTCAGGCGGCGGCTCCAGGACGCATCCCGGGTCGCGCTCCCGAGCCGGGCCCCCCCGGCTGATGGCAAAGTCCGGGCGCGGGACTCCGGGCGGCTCCCTGCGAGCAGGGCATGCCGGGAAGGGAGCTAGGCGGTCAGAGGACTGGAGATAAATTCCCCCGGCTCGGCCAAACCCCCGGAGGTGGGGCGGGAGGGGGAGACGCCGGCTGGAGCATCCAAATCCCCCGCTGCCAGGCGCCGCCGTCACCGCCAGGCCCTCGTATGGCTTCTCCAGACGGGCCGGGGGTTGGGGCTGGGCGAAGCCTGGCAGCTGGGAGGCAGTCACGGAGAGCATCCAACAAATCCTGGTCGCGCCCCGCGGAGACCAGCCACGGGCATGCAGAGTGGAGGGAGGCGGAGCCTCCAGGGGCAGCCACCCACTGGGGAAGAGGGGAGAGACGGGAGGAATGGTTTCCACAGTGCGACTGGTACAGGGAGAGTCTGCTCTGGTACCGACTGGTTTAAATCCTGGCTCTGCCGCTCACTAGCTATGAGCAACTTCACTTCGCTATGCCTTGGTCCTTCATCTGTAAAATAGGGATAATGCTTGTAAGAATCCTAGCTAGATTGGCATGGGGGTTAAATGTCGTGATACATGCAGTGCGTTTAGAAGACTGCCTGGCCCAGAGTAATAGTGAATCAATGGTAACTCTTATTACCGCCTGACCCATGGAGAGCGGTGACAAGCACACCCACCCCTCGCAATTTCCCAGCAGTGGGGCAAGAGTACAAATGCAGGACCGGGGTTTGCAGCCCTGCCCCTTCTGCTCCTATGCTTCTCCATCCCATACCAAAGGGGGAGGCAAGTACATTCATGGGGCACAGCCCCCACCCTGCAAACAGCTATCTCTCTGCCACCCCTCAGGTCTAGAGATGGCCACGCCAGCTGCACAGTCCACCCTTGGGAAGATGGAGGTCCACATAGCCCTAGACCAGTTGCCATTGAGTTGATTTTGACTCATGGTGACCCTATGTGTGTCACAGAACTGTGCTCCATAGGATTTTCAATGGCTGATTTTTTGTAATTAGATCACCAGGCCTTTCTTTCAAGGCACCTATGGGTGGAGTTGAACCTCCAACCTTTCGGTTAGCAGCCCAGCATATTAACCATCTGCACCACCCAGAGACTCCTTAGCCCTGGAAGCAGGGCTGTTTGGGAGGGATTTTCAGAGTCCAGGGTACCAGGAGTGTAGCCTTGAAGGGGCATGGGTTCCACATGGTAATGACACTTCGCCCTCAAACTCCTTGTCCTGTAAGGCAGAGGCACAGAGTGGGGCCGACTAAAGCACGGGTTCCAGAGCAGGGGCCCCAGTTGCCCAGCTCTAAGGGCAGTATTCATGGCAAGTACCAAAGAATACAGACCAGGTCCCCGGCAGCTTAAAGCAGGGCTTGCAAACTGATAGTCCATAAACCACATCCAGCCCACAGCAGTGTTTTGTTTGGCCCACGGGTTTTTTTTTAAATCAAATGAGTTGCCAGCATTTTTGAAAGTCAGGAATTTCATTTACAATTCTAGATTTCCAGCTTCTCTGGAAAATTCATAAGATCTTTCAAAACTCAGCCCACATTCCACCCGTGGCAACAGTCAACAGGGGCTAGGCGCCTGCTGTCACCAAGCATGCTTTCTGGTCCACCACCATCCTCACTGTTTGCACAACGTAGGCACATGCACTCCCACCTCACCCTCTTTAACTGCCGGCCCCATGGGCAGCTAATTTTTCCCACCCTTGGCACTCAGAGCAGAGAGGGCTGAGGTGTGATTCTATCACCCTCTGAAGTGCTTTCAGGAAGGAGCTACTGAGCATTGCTTTCTGTGTCAGGAAAGTGGGCTGCAGCAAGCAGGAAACAGAATGAGTGACTGGGGACAGTAATATCTCCATTTGTTGGACATTCTCTAAAAAGAACAGAGTGCTATTGGTCTTGGGTGTTTAGACATTTGGTAGGAATCCCATGTTTTTTCAACAAGTGAGGTAAGACACTAAATCACATGATCTCTTGTGGTCTCTTCCAGGTCTGCAATTCTATGACCCTGTAGAAGAGATGTGAAAGAAAACCTTAACCTTGAGGAGTTTATAATCCAAGTGGAAAAGACATACAACACTTAGAAAATATACACACACACACACAGACAAAACATATAAATAAGTGAAAAATAGTTCAGCTGCAGCCTGGAGCTGATATTGTAAATGCTCTCAATTAACCACCCAGATCCCAGATCCCAGGAGGCAGGATCGGAGGCAAAGTTGTGCCAGGTGCCTTTCCAGCCAACTGCCTTCCATCACCCTAGCAACTCCTGACATCCTAGGTGCCCCCTGGAGCCTCTCTGGATGGATCTGAGAAGATCTGTGTCCTCAGTGTTCTTGCTTGCAAGCAACAGAAACTGATTGATTGTCCTACATGGAAAGAAGACTTGTTGAAAGAACGTGGGATGCCCACAGAATCAGTTGGAGATTGAAGACCCAGATTAGGAGATGGGCATGTACCACCGGGCTCCAGGGACCGGGAAGCTGCCACTGTATGGCTGAGTGTCACTGCCCTGAAATGATTCTCACGTGCCCTTCAATCTTATCTTTCATTCAAAATTTAAACTCCTGGGTGGCACCTCACCCCAACTGCTCCCACTGTGGGAGATGAGGCCCAGGCAGTAGCCTGCCTTCCAATATGTCTAATAAGTTACACAAGGGGGTTTCCCCTACATGAGTAAGAGGGATGGTTGCTGGACTGCTCCCCAAAACTAAAATACTCCCACCATATGGCCTCTCCTCACTCAATCTGAACATCAAACTGTGTAGAAAGGTCCCCAAATTGAGGGCTGAACCCAATGATTAGAGAGGAGAAGCCAGCAGATCAGAAATCGTGCTGACCCTGGTGAGAGGGGAAACGCTTGGTTCCTAGCCAATGGGTGCAAGCTCATGCATCATCCAAGCATGGAGTGAAATGGGTTGAGCATCTGCTATGTACCAGACACTTATCTGGTTCTCTCACCAACCCTGAAAAGTCAGTATCATTCTGTTTTTTTGCAAGGGAGGAAATAGAGTAGGAGGGATAAGGTAACTTACTCAAGCTCTTTAGCTTATAAGTGGTAGGGAAGGGAGTGGAACTCAAGACTCCTTGGCTCCAAAGCCCAGGCCACCTTTAGTGGGCTGAACTGGTTGTTAGTTGCTGTCGAGTCAGCTCCAATTCATGGTGACCTTATGTACAGTGTCCCCCCAAAATTCATGTCCACTCAGAACCTCAGAATGTGACCTTATTTGGAAAGAGGGTCTTTGCAGATATAATTATTAGTTAAGATGAGATCATAGTGGCTTAGGGTGGACCCTAAATCCAATGTCTGGGGTTCTTATAAGAAGAGGAGAGAAGAACACAGAGAGAGAGAGAGACAGGGAAGAAGGCCTTATGAAGACAAAGGCAGAGATTGGAGTGACACAGCTACAGGCCAGTGAACACCAAGGATTGCTGGGAGCCACCAGAAGCCATGAAGAAGAAAGGAAAGATTCCTCCCTAGAACCTTCAGAGGGAGCATGGCCCTGCTAACACCTTGATTTCAGACTCCTTGTCTCCAGAACTACAAGAGAACACATTTCTTGTTTTAAGCCACCCAGTTTGTGGTAATTTGTTACGGCAGTCCTAGGAAACTAATATACCGGGAAACTGATAGTTCTTCTAGCTACCTGGGTTTCTGGAACCAGGGCAGGTTTTCATGGCCCTGGCTACAACAAACAGAGCCATTCTATCCCAATTTCATACACACTTATCCCCAAAAATGCATTTGCCTCATGTGACCTAGGTAATATACTTCTCTGCCTATTCCCTCTTGATAGTAGTTTGTTTTGTTTCCTTCTAATGCCTGTTGCACAGACGTATTTGTGTCTCATGTAGCTCCTACGTGATTCTTTTGCAGGGTCAAACTTGCAGCATTTTGTAACTCCCCGGTGATTCTGTTTGTACTAGTAATAAATAGGGGCTCGCCATGAGTCAGAATCGACCTGATGCAACTAACAGCAACAATAAACAGGTGGTGATGATACTGCTTGGCTGATTTGGATAGCAAGCACCAGAGACGCCCACCGTATGAAAGAGAACTCGGAAGACAGAGGTGGAAAAGGACTGTGGCAGACAGATGTTGGCCACCTTTCTTCCTCCAACCCCCAACCCATATCTCTGGCAGCAGCCCCTTCCTTCTAGACAGACCCGTTAGCAAAAACCCTCCTGCTCCCAGAAGAAACGCCTCTCACATTGCCTGTAACCCTCCCTAAGCCCTTCTGACCTACCTTGGGCTGTGTCAGAGGGGCAACAGAATGGCATCCTGCACCCCCACCAGGGAGACAAGCATATAAGCCTGAGTCAGAAAAACTGTGATTTGAGGTCTGCCTCCTCCACTTGCTAGCTGTATAATCTTGGACAGCTCTTTCACCTCTCTGAGCCTCGGTTTCCTCATCTGTAGAATGGGATAGTAGTAGAACCTATGACATACCATTCTTCTGAGGATTAAATAAGATAACGCATTTAAAGTGCTCATCCCAATGTGACATGGAAAAAAAAAATGGAGACTTCTTGATTGTTCTTCAAACATTCCAAGCTCACCCTCTGGGCTGGGCCCTCTGTCTGAAATCCTTAACCTCATTATTCCCATGGTTCACTCCCTCTCTTTGCTCAGGTCTCTGTGTAAAGGTCACCTCCACAGTGAAGTTTTCCCTGATCAACCTGTCTAAAGTAGCCTTTCCCATCATTCGTGCTCCTCTGGCCCTGATTTGTTTTCTGTTTATTTGCTAACTAAAAGGTTGGCAGTTCAAGTCCACCCAGACGTGCCTCAGAAGAAAGGCCTTGCATCTACTGCCAAAAAATCACCCACTGAAAACCCTAAGGAGCACAGTTCTATTTTGATATACATGGGGTTGCCATGAGTGGGAATCGACAGCAACTGGTTTGGTATATTTCATTTTAATGGCACTATCACCACCTGACATTGTATTATATATTTGGTTCTTGCTTCTTGCCTTTTAGTATAAGCCCCATGAGGGCAGGGACTTTATTATTTTGTTCTCTGCTGATCCCCAGTACCTGGAACTGTGCCTGGCACTTAGTAGGTGCTCAATAAACATTTGTGAAAGGAATAGAAAATAAACATTTGTCATCACTACTGTCATTCTACAGTGGCAATAGAACTCTAGACCTACTCCCAGCATGTGGGGCCCCGCCAGGGTGTGGCAGGAGGGATAAGACCGTGGGGAACACTCAGAGAAGTGAAAGCGCCAGCATTGGGAAGAGAAGGAAGGATGACCTTAATTAAAGAGTCACAGTTTCAAACGTCTGATTTGACTCTGAGTCCCTGCTTGTTTTAAGTGTTCAGGTCCTTTTATGGGATAGTGAACAGCTTTCCATAAAGAGAGGCCAGCAAGGGAGGGTTTTGTGTACACACAGGTCAGGCCTTCTCTGAGCTGTGGGTGTGAGCCAAGATCTTGGTGAAAGCCAGTCCTCCTTGCAGGAGCAAAAGCCAGAAAACACTCACGGCTACTGGAGCTGGTTGGGAGTGCCAGGGCAGCAACAGGCAGCAGGAAGAAAGGAGAAGGCTGGAGGAGGGTGAGAGCTGGCATGGGAGCTAACAAAGGCGGGCAGGATCCCCACTAGGCATACAGGCCAACTTTGCAACTCCTCCAGGTCAAGGCAGCCAGGCCAGGGCACATAGAGACCCCAAACAGGTACTTCCTCAAGGGACTTTAGGGCATGTACACATGGGGAATTGGGCAGAGGGGCGGGAACTATACTCTTGGCAAAAACACTAAATCTTCAAAACACTTTTCTTAAAGACAGTTTACACAGCCTTCCTTTCTTGCCCATTCTCGTATTGTATCGTGTACCTCTTTAGAATCAACTAAAACCTCTCTTGCCCTGAGTATTGAGGGAGTGATGGGTAGGTGTGTAAGGGGAAATAACTTCCCATGTTTATTTAATCCAGATGAGGTTGGTTTAAGAATGAGTTTAATGCTTCAATAAAGAGGAGTCATTTGGGTCTTCAGCTTTCAACTGGCCTCATCAGCTTCTGCTCCTCTTGACATTTTGGCATGATTGCAGTCATCATGATGGCTCCCATTTTGAGAATTTTTATGTGCCAGGTACTGGCTAAGTACTTTACATAGATTATGTAATTATTACAATAATTCCTTACAGTGGACATTATTCTCTCCTCACTTTACACATGAGGAAATTGGAGCTCAAAGAAGTTAAATACATTTCTATAGCTAGTAAGTGGTAAAACTGGGATTCGGACCTAGAATTGTCTGTTTGCAAAGCTGTGCTATATGGTAATGTCACCCAGCCTGTAATGTAATCAACAAGTTTTCAAGATACCATTCACTAAGTACCGACTCTGTTCCAGGTGCTCTGCAGATGGCACCTACTTAATTGTCTCAACAGCTCAGGGAGGTAGGAATTATCTCCACTTCAAAGAGGAGAACACAGAGAACCTGGGAGGTTAAGTCACTTGTCCAAGGTGCCAGTGCTAGTGACTAGCAGGGCTGGGACCGAAGCTAAGTCTGTCTGACTCCAAGCCCAGTCTGTGTGTTTTCCGTTACACCATCCTCTCTTTGTGCTCTCTCAGTCTTGGAAGGGACATCAGCTGTGACCTTGCCTTGGATGGATCATCCCTAGTGACTGAAGTTCACTACCTCTAATCAAATTTCATCACCATTAAGTTTTTTTTTTTTTTTTTCCTTTCTCTTAAAGCTTATGAAATCTGCCTTGGTACATATATGTAAGAACAATGTCCTAAATCAAAGTACTATGTCACTGTAAGAAGTATTTTCATGTATATCTTTTCATTTGACCTTCACCATAACCCTGTGCTGTGGGCATTATCATCACTATTTTATTTCATTATCATTATTTTTTACTGTGCTACCATCACCATTTTACAGACATGAAAACTGAGGTCTAGAGAGGTCAAGTGATCTGACTACAAACTCAGTACAAGCTGTCTCCACTACACCAAGTTGTCCCTAACTTCAAAGTCAAGTTCAAACCAGGGATGTGAGCTAAGGGATTGGAAAGTGGGTTAGCAGTGAGTCAGACTCACTCTTCCTCCATTTCTTAACCACCTTAGGAACCACCTCTCTCACCTGCTTCACTCCAGGGTTCATGCCTCAGTGAAACAACCCTTACTTCCCCATCTTGTGCTTGGACTTAAAACCTGATTTGCTAACCTCTTAAAGTAGAAGATAAACAGCAGCTCCTGGTAAAACGTAATTGGTCTGAATAGTAAAAGCATTGCAAAGAGGGACAAGGAGTCTTCTCTTGGTCGTCTTTGTATCTCCTGTGGGAAGAAGAGCCCCTAAGTAAGGGAGACACCCAAGTCCTTGGCCCAGAAATCAAGCCTAGTACCTATGAAGGGTGTACTGAGTTGAATAATGTCCCTCCAAAATTCATGTCCTTTCCAGAACCCCAAATGTGATCTTATTTGGAAATAGGGTCTTTGCAGATTGTAGTTACTTCAGATGAAATCATACTGGAGTAGAACCAAACCAAACCCAACCCATTCCTGTCAACTCGATTCTGACTCATAATGTTCCTATAGGACAGAGTAGAACTGCCCATGGGCCCTAAATCCAATATACTGGTGTCCTTAAAAAACAGAAGAAGACACAGACACAGAAACACACAGGAGGAATGTGACGATGGAGGCAGAGATTGGAGTGATATATCTACAAGTCAAAGAATGTCAAGGATTTCCAACAACACCAGAAGCTAACATAAACACATGGAATAGATTCTCCTCTAGAACCCTCAGAGAGGCCATAGGCCTGCTGACACCTTGATTTTGGCCTCCTCTCCTAGCCTCCAGAACTGTGAGAAAATAAACTTGTTGTTTCAAGCCATCCAGTTCATGGTAATCGGTTCTGGTTGTTGTTGTTGTTAGGTGCCGTCAGGTTGGTTTCCGACTCATAGCAACACCATGCGCAACAGGACGAAACACGGCCTGGTCCTGCGCCATTCTCACAATTGTTGCTATGCTTGAGCCCGTTGTTGCAGCCACTGTGTCAATCCATCTGGTTGAGGGTCTTCCTCTTTTTTGCTGACCCTCCACTTTACCAGCATGATGTCCTTCTCCAGGGACTGATCCCTCCTGACAACATGTCCGAAGTATGTGAGACTGCACCATACTTGCTTCCAAGGAGCATTCTGGTTGTATTTCTTCCAAGACAGATTTGTTTGTTCTTTTGCAGTCCATGGTATATCCAATATTCTTTGCCCACACCACAATTTAAAGGCATAAATTCTCCTTCATTCTTCCTTATTCATTGTCTAGCTTTTGCATGCATGTGAGGCAATTGAAAACACCGTGGCTTGGGTCAGGCACACCTTAGTCCTCAGAGTGACATCTTTGCGTGTTAACACTTTAAAGAGATCTCTTGCAGCTGATTTACCAGAAGCAATGTGTCTTTTGAATTCTCCATGGGTATTGATTGTGGATCCAAGTAAAATGAAATCCTTGACAACCTCCATCTTTTCTCCGTTTATTATGATTTTGCTTATTGGTCCAGTTGTGAGGATTTTTGTTTTCTTTATGTCGAGGTGTAATCCATACTGAAGGCTCTTTGATCTTCATCAGTAAGTGCTTCAAGTCCTCTTTACTTTCAGCAAGCAAGGTTGTGTCATCTGCATATAACAGGTTGCAAATGAGTCTTCCTTCAATCCTGATGCCCCGTTCTTCTTCATATAATCCAGTTTCTCAGATTATTTGCTCAGCATACAGATTGAATAAGTATGGTGAAAGGATACTAATACAGTGAGTGACAGAGCTTGGGGAGGAAGCTGGGTTTCCCCCTAGGCTAAGCCAGATTCCAGTGCTTGGGTCAGGAGAAGCTGGCAGAGTCAGAGGCACTAGGACCCTCTTAGAACCCTGAGGACAGTCAACTGAGGTGGTGGAGATAGGGGAGTCCTCACTCAGCTCTCGAGTCAGCCGGGAAGGCAATTCCCCCAGAACAACTGTAGGGTGGAAGAGCTTGTGTCACTACCAAGCATTTATCTAAACCCTGGCAGGGCTTTGGGAACTCCTGAAGCCTTCCCAGGATGCGGGGTATCCCAGGACCGCAGGAATTTAGGAAGAGAAGCTCTGGTCTGGGACTCAGGACCACAGGAATTTAGGAAGAGAAGCTCTGGTCTGGGACTCCAAGGCTAACAGCTCCTCCCCACCTCCTCCCATTGCCTTCAGTCCTCAGCAGTCTGCTTCTAGTCACCCACTAAGCTGCAACATCTTCATCTTCTTAGATATCCCAGGGCCAGTGGTACAGAATCCTGAGAGAGACAACTGGTGGGAGGACCGGGGTGGTGGTGGTGGTGGGGAACGCTTGAGTGCCTCCCAAGTAGAGTAGAACATGGGTTGATAACTTTATGCAAAGTTGCTTCAGGACCTGTGGACAACGTAAATCCATGAAGGTGCATTTTAAGGACTGGTCACTGGGTGTCACTTCTGTTTCTTAGGCAATGCGCTGGTCTGTTGAAAGAACCAGTTGCTGTGTTGATTCTGACTCACGGCAAACACATGTGTGTCAGAATAGACCTGTGCTCCATAGGGTTTTCAATGGCTGAGTTTTTGGAAGTAGATTGTCCAGATCTTTCTTCCATGGTGCCTCTGGGTAGATTTGAACTTCCAACCTTTCAGTTAGCAGCCAAGCACGTTAACCATTTGCAATTCCTTCTTTTAGACTCAGTTTTCAGGCCTGACATAATCTGTGCCTTCCATGAGCTCCATGACATTCTCACTGCCCCTCACCTGCAGGTCCCTCCTAGATGGCCTGGATCACATGGTCCATGATGGAGTTGCTTTCTTGGCCCTCTCTTCTTAGATTGCTTGACAGAACCCAAACTGTGTTCACCACATCTGCACTGAAGCAGACCCTGTGACTGGAGAAAGTCACACAGCTGATAAGACTGGCGTTGCTTTCAATTCACGGCCACCAAATTCAAATAGGCACTCACTCCTGGTCAGCCATCTGTCTGTATGTGTCTAAGTCTTCCTTTTTCACTCCTTAGACAATGACTTCATGTCTTATCTACAAACCTCCCCTGCCCCTTCCTCCACCTTCTTTTGCTTCATTGAAAAAAATGGAATTGGTACTAACTTCCTCAGCTTTTCCTCACCAAACCTATAAAATTAACATTTGTACAGATTTTCTCCTCCTCTTTCACTTCCACTCTGCACCCCATCCCCCCTTACCTTCTCAAGCTTTGGTTTTCTATACTTTCTTCTAGATTAATAGTATCTCCCTCTACCCTGGAGGATTCCCATCAGCAAGCAATTAAGCTCTAGTATATCTCATCCTATAAGTCTCTCTTTATACCAAGAGCAATTAAGCTGTAGCATAAATCTCTCTTTATACCAGCCACTGGCCCACATCTTTGTTTTCTTTCATGACTACATTTCTCCTTTTGTCTTCCTCACCATCCAAAAAGCTGTCTCTACTTACTACCTCTTGTTCATTCTTCAATCTGCTCAAATGTGGCTGACACCTGCCCCCCTCCACTGAATTGACCACTCAAGATCACCATGACCTCCATGTTGCCAAATGCAATGGACATAAATGTCTTTTTTTTTTTTATTGTTGTAGTTAGATGAAGTTTACATTTCAAGTTAGTCTCCCATACAAAATTTTATACATGAATTGTTATGTGACCCTAACTGCTTACCCTATTCTGCGAGAGCACACTCCACCCTTCCACCCCTGATTCCCCATGTCCATTCAACCAGCTCCTAACCCTCTCTGCCTTCCCATCTCACCTCTGGACAGAAGCTGCTCCTTTGGTCTCTTGTATCTACTTGACTAAGAGGTAATGGACATAAATGTCTTTAACACTGTGACCAGGATTGTGCACAGTGAACCACTCTTGCCCCTCTTGGCTTGCACCCTCCCCTGTTTTCTCGGATTGCTCTTCCTAGGTTTCCTTTGTTGGCTTCTCCTAAATATTAGAATTGCTTTGGTGTTGGCCCTGGATCATCTTCTGTTTTCCTCTTTACCCCATCTTGCTAAGTAATCTCACCCATTCCTGCTGATTTATATATCATCTTCTTTATGTGGCTGACTCCCAGATTTGTATCTTTAGCCCAGTTCTATCTGTCTGACATCTCCGTTTGGATGTTTCACAAGTATTTGAAAATTAACATGCCCAGAATGGAATTCTCAATTTACACCTTCCCCAAAATGCCTGTCCTCCTTTCTTTGGTCTTTTCTGTCTCCGTAAATCATACTAACACTGCTCAAACCTAAAACCTGGGAATCATTACTTTTTCTTTATGCTTCATCTCCAATCCATTAGCAAATCCTATTGATTCTATCTCCAAAAATCATTTCAAATCTCATCACTTCTCTCCATTTTCATTACTGCCCACACTCATCCAGACCACTGTCATCTTTCTACTAAACAGATGCTACACATTTCTGACAAATCTTCCCACTTCCACACTCTCTTCTATTCTTGACATAGCAGCAATAGTAGTCTTAATAACTAAGTCGGTGATGGAAATGTTCTGTCTTAATCTGAGTGTATATTGATTGAATTTATACCTGGTGGTGCAGTGGTTAAGCACTCAGCTGCTAACCAGAAGGTCAACAGTTTGAACCCACCAGCTGCTCCATAGGAGAAAGACGGGGCAGTCTGCTTCCATCAAGATTTACAGCCTTGGAAACCCTATGGGCCAGTTCTACTCTGTCCTATAGGGTCACTATGAGTCAGAATTGACTTGACAGCAGTGGGCAGTGGGGTTACTTGCTAGAGTCCACCTGCCCTAGCTTTCATTTAGTTTCTCTAACAAGTCAAAGGCTTTCCTGCTTCAGGCTGTTCCTTTAGCCCAGAACCGTTCCCCATGCTTAGCACCTTCTCCTTCTTGTCGCCTACTCAGGCTTTTCCAGACCCACATATTCAAGGCATGTCATCCCATTGATTCTTTCTGCTCCTAACTTACTGTATTTTTACAGTACTATTATACAATAACTGTTTTCTTTTTTCCCACTGTTGGGACCAGCTTATAGATTTGACAGACACTTATCACATACATGTTATTACGTTAAGTTCTACGTAGATGACCAACGCCATGAGTCATTTGCTCAAAGGGCTGAAAGATCCCCTATCACTTTATTTTTTTAGTTCTATAAATCGAGGCAGGGTGCCTAGATAAGAAATCACCCTTCTCCCACAGAAATTCAAACAGTGTCTCTCTAAACACTTTCAGTAGCCATAACAATCTATACCAGTGGGGTGAAGAGGGAAGACTGTGGCAAAAAAAGAAATCCAGAAGCCAAGAGCAGTCCTCTTCTTGTTAGCTGATGTTGAGTCGATCCCGACTCATGGCGACCCCATGTGTGCAGAGTAGGACTGTTCCATAAGGTTTTTAAGGTTGTAACTGTTTGGAAGCAGATCACTAGACCCGTCTTCCGAAGTGCCTCTAGATGAGTTCAAACCACCAACCTTTCAGCTAGCAGCTGAGCGTGTAACCATTTGCACCACCCAGGGACTCCTTACTGCTTTCTACCCTGCAAGTTTTGCCCATGCTGTTTGCTTTCAAGCCAGCCCCTCTCTGATTCACATCTCCCCATGATCTCAGTTTATTCCAGCACGTAAACTCTCCACCCTGGGTCTGGAGTGGGGAAAAATGTTGGGAGAACAGGAGAGCTCAAAGCAGGACAGAAAGCCCGTATAACAAAAATTAAAAAGCCACAGGCAACAAGCATTTTACACGTACACACACACACACAGCACATACATGCATGAGAAAAGCTTTTATTTGGTTTTGCAAAGTAAGAGGCTAAAAACAAGGGACCCAGAGATGAGGTTTGCAGCACCAAAACTGATGCAGCAGGTGCTTCTCAGACACCTTGTCACCCAGCTCAGCCCTCCAACATGAGCACTTCTTTTTGACAAGTGTGGTCATTTCAACAACAGGGCCATTCAGAACCACTTCATTTATTCAAAAGCTCCTCCGAGGGGATCTCTGATTCATGGCTTCAAGGATCTCTCTGCTGGTGATGGCTCTTCTGTGGTTGTAGAAGGACAGTCTAACTGCCTCCAGGCTAAGCCACTCTAGTTGCCACTCATCCAGAGAGCCCAATGCATCCAAGACCCAGGAGCAACCACTGAAGTCTGGGTGGGTCTAAGAGAGAAAGAGCAGGGCTGAGGCAGAGAAGTTAAGGTTCCTCTAGTGGGCAATATACAGTCTCCACCCCCCTCACCCTGCACCCACGTTTCCACGGTTTCATGCACATGTGGATCCACACTAGCCACCCAAATAAGTTTAGGGATGTGACGAAAGAAACTAGGCTATAGTACCTATCAACAACCTCTTGAGAAGAGGGAGGAAGGGGAATTTGCAACTGGTGAGACAGATAAGCTGAGGAAGCAGCAGTTGAAAGACAGCCCTTGTCTGAATAATACAGACTGACTCGGGTCGCTTTCGTGCTTTGGTTTTTCCTAATGGAAACGGAGTTAACACCTAACACTTTCTGAAGATGGAAAATATAATTTTAGTTTAGAATGTACTTTCAGTCTATATTTTATATTAGTAAGCATCTTACTTTAACATTTCTTAATTTTCATCCTTACTTCCTATTACTTCCTGGTACTGACATTACCTCCAAGGGCTCCTTATAAGAAAAAGGGAGCTCTGGTGGCGCAGTGGTTAAGAGCTTGGATACTAATCAAAAGGTCGGCAGTTCAAATCTACCAGCCACTCCTTGGAAACCCCTTGGGGCAGTTCTACTCTATCCTGTAGGGTTGCTATGAGTCAGAATCGACTCAATGGCAATGGGTTTTTTTTTTTTTTTTCAGTTTATGAGAAAAGGAGAGGGCATTTAAGAATCAGTTTACAGACTACCTGTCAACAGATACAAGAAACAGACACTGAGAGCTCAGGTGTTCCAAGTTGCTGCCAACAGAAAGCCAAGCAGAAAAAGATAGCGGCCGTCTTCAGATCCAGTTCACAGAAGCTGTTTGCGCATAACTTCTCAGGCACACAGTGTGTGAAGAAGGACTCCCAGATCAGAATAAGCGGAACTCAAGAACACACTGAGAGCACACTAACATGATACCTCTCTTGGCTATTCCACAGAGAGCCCCAACTCACTTGCTTTAGGATTTTCCCCATGTAACAAAAATGGGCTTCCTTTTTCTTCCTCCTCCTCCTTCTCTTCTTCCCAAAGGCTGAGCTGGCCCATTCGTACTTCTTTTTGGCTGGGATATGAATTTTACTCTTCTTCTTAGGGAATTTTAGGCCATCTAAGCAGATGTAGTACATGTTGAAGGCTCAGTCCTTACACTCCCAGCTTTGAGAAATGGCACGAGCAAATGGCACGCTCCAAAGGGGTTTTATAGTGAGAGCTGGAAGGATCTCTTTCCTAATTAAATCAGTGGTTGCACCTGCAGGACACGAAGGCTCTCAGAATCCTTAAGAGATACTAGGTGTAGCATCTAAAGCACGCTTTTGCTGCTTTCCTGAAAGGAACATGAGGTAGATAACTCAAAATTCCAAGCTTCCGTCTGCTCTATCCCATGTGAAAGAGAAAGTGGCCACTTTGATGCAATGGCCATCAGTTTAGCAGGCAACACTCATCCCAGAAGTCCTTCACATATGCATAATGCCAGGTGTTTTTATTATAGTGGTTCTTAGCCACAAAGATTTCAATTCAAAAGGACTGGGAGTGGGACCTTGGAAGCTGTATTTTTCAAAAGTATCCCAGGTGGGATTCATTGATCCAGAAGACTTTGGCCAAACAGCTACAGAAGATTTGGGGTTGGGAGACAGGGGAGCAGCTATTCACAGACATTATGCCCTGGGTAGTCATATTTGCATTGGGAGAGGAAGGTATCTCCTGAAAGTCAAGCGCGTACCTGGTTATGCAATGGCAATTAGGAACTCAGGTGACAAAGCATGCAAAGGAAAGCCAGGAAGTCACTGTACCTTCAAGACTGAACTTTCAGAAATCATAGATAGAGAGGCCATGAACTCCCTGCAATTAGTATATCAGCTCACCTACAAGGAAGTGACCAGTCTGACATGAACTAACAGATAAGAGGACACCAGAGAACCACGTGTCAAAAGAAGAGAAAAACCAGACCAGAGAAGACACTCTTTCTGCTCCCACCTGGCTATGAGCTGCATCAAAGCCCTGTGGGGGAGACTGGTATAATAACAGTAGCGAAAATAGCGCTGTCAGCTTATATTTAGTGAGCCCTAACTATGTCCCAACCCCCATGTTAAGTGTTTAACATACCTTATCTCATTTGATTATCATAGTAACCCTACCAGTATTACTCTCACTTTCCAGAGGAGAAAATTGAGGCTCCTTTTAAGTGACTTGCCCAGGGTCACATACAGTGTATAAGTGACTGAACCAGCCCCAGAGAGTTTGATCCTAACCCTACACACCCTCTACCACCTTCCAAACCTGAACACCAGAGTCCCGCAATCCCGAAGCTACACGTGTATGCTCTGCACAGTTGTTACATGTATTTATTCATTGATGGAGAATTGTGGGTGTAACTTATCTGCAGTGTAGTTTCAATCCTTCTGAATCGATCCTTCAATACTCTTTACAAAGTCTTGACTGAAAAGCAAAATAAAAGGAGCGTGCCTCTTAGCTCAAGTAGATACAAGAGACTAAATGGGCAGCTTCTGTCCGGAGGTGAGATGGGAAGGCAGAGAAGGTTAGGAGCTGGTTGAATGGACATGGGGAATCAGGGGTGGAAGGGAGGAGTGTGCTGTCACAGTATGGGGAGAGCAATTAGGGCCATATAACAATGTATGTAAAAATTTTTATATGGGAGACTAACTTGAAATGTAAACTTCATTTAAACTACAGCAACAAAAAAAACTAAAAAAATAAACTCAATAGGGCTTGCCCCTGAGGTCACCTTTTAGCTAAATAACAGAGTGGCTCACAAAATAAAGAATATCACCCATGAGTACTGTGCTCCTTTGAAAAATCACCTATATGAGATCAAATGGTTAACAATTACTTTAAAACAAAGATGAGAGCGTAAGGGGGCAGGGAAACTAGATTAATGGAAACAGAACAACCAGAACAGAAATAATAAGAACGTTCACTCATTGTAAAGGATGTACTCAATGTCACCGAGCAATTTGTGTACAAATTTTTGAATGGGAACCTAAACTGCTGTGTAAACCTTCACTGAAAACATAATAAAATATTATGGAAAACAAACAAAAGAAACTCAACAGGGCCTGAATTAAAAAAAACAAAAACAAAAAAATCTAAACTAAAAAGAAAATGTGGTTCCCTATTGCCTGGTCATCAAAGCCAGGCCTTCACACACCACCCCAACTCCTACTCTCATTTCACCAGCCTCATCTCTCATTATTTCTCTATTTTAAAATGATAAGTTATGCACATGGCACATATTATACGATAAAGTGAATTGAAAGCTTTTATGCAAAGAAGCAAGTACAAACTAGCAGCTATCATCACAGCTCTGTGAGTTGGCGCTCATTACTGGATTGGAGCAATGGGAAGTGTCTGGCCAGGATGGCATTAAACCAGCACTATGTGTCAAGAGGAGCCCTGGTGGTGTAAACAGTTTGAGGTCTGAGTCCATCCAGAGGCACCTCAGAAGAAAGGTCTGGAGATCTACTTCTAAAAAAATGGCCATTGAAAACCCTATGGAGCACAGTTCTACTGTGACACACATGGGATCACCATAGTCAGAACGGACTTTGTAGTAGCAACTGGTTATTATGTCAAGGGAATGGTGAAGAGCATTTGCAGCAAAAGAACAGACGTAGAGCTGCAGTGGGCGTGTACCACAGAAGGCCTAGTCAGACGGCATTCGCTCATTTAAAAATATTCAACAAATTGTGATGCCCATGACTATGAATGGAAATGATAACATATTACTAAATATAAATCACAAAACTCACACTGAGGAAAATAATACTGATGATTATCCAGAAGACTCATAGGCATCTATTGGCAATCTCAATCTGCTATAAAGGCTGCGTGACAAATTATTGTTAGTTGTTGTTAGGTGCCATTGAGCCATTTTCAACTCATAGCGGCCCTATGTACAACAGAACAAAACACTGCCCAGTCCTGCACCATCCTCACAATCGTTGCTATGTTAGAGCCCATTGTTGCAGCCACTGTGCCAATCCATCTCATTGAGGGTCTTCCTCTTTTTCAATGACCCTCTACTTTACCAAGCATAATGTCCTTCTCCAGGGACTGGTGTCTCCTGAAAAACATATCCAATTATTACCAGCTAATAATTTCCCTGCTCTGAGGATAAAGGAAGAAATTACTGTAGTAGCAAAGCTAGCAAATTTTATTGACTGCTTAGTAACTGCCTTGAATTGTACAAAATACTTTATATCCGTCATCTCATTTCACAGTCTTAACGCTCAGAGATGGGTTTTACCAACTCTTTGTTAAAGATGAGTAAACTAAGGCTTGCAAAAAGATAAACTAATTTGATCAAGATTACACAGCTAATCAATTGTAGGGATAAGATTTGTATGTCTGACACCAAAGTTCACATCAATATTTCTCCAAGTTAGTCCCCCTAATTATCTGCAGCAGAACTTCCTGGGGATGCTTCTTAAAATGCAGATTCCCAAGCCCCATCCTAAACCTCTGGTACAGGTAGGTACCATAAGTTTGGTTACTGCTGTACCACCATTGCCTCCTGAGGATGAAGAGAATTCTGTTCTGAACCAAATCCTATTCAGTATGGAAGAGCCAACTAGAGATACGGAAAGGCTGAGAACCCCAGGAGAAAGTGACCATGACAGTGCTAAGAGTTAGCACAGTCAGACATAGATCTTAGACATGAAGAAAGCAGACTTTACAGAGATGAGCAAAAATAAAGCTAGGATTCTTTGGAAAGAAGCACTAAAAAGGAGGTTAACTCAAGAAAAGTAGGAGGTTCCTCCTTACCTGGCCATGACCTTTGCTCCCTTCCTTGATCACAATTCACTTTAATCTGGTCCTGTCTTTGTGGAGTAAGGAGTGCTGGTGGGGCAGTGCTTAAAGTGCTTGGCTGTTAAGCAAAAGTTCGGTGATTCGAAGCCATCAGCCACTCAGTGAGGCAGAGATGTGGCCGTCTGCTTCTGTAAAGATTTACAGCCTTGGAAACCTTATGGGGTAGTCCTACTCTGTCCTATAGGGTTGCTATGAGTCGGAATTGACTTGACGGCAGTTGGTTTGGTTTCGGGGTTTTATTTTTCTTGAGTATCATATCCAAAGGACAAACTAAGCTCATAAATAGGGATAATGAGTAACAAGATCAGAAGATGGGAGAGTTGGGAGCTGGTTGGGATGCAAGGCATGGAGTGAGTTTGAGCAAGTGGTTCAGGACTAAGACTTAGTGAAAAGGTGTTGGGTACCTGTTTTTATGTAGAGATGTCTGCAGGGTGTGGGAAGATCTAGGGTGCTGCTTCCTCTTGTTTCTCTTTACTCCACCCCCTGCACACTATCTCACAAAAAGCCATCTCCTAATTGGATGTCCATGTTGGATAGGGAAAACTACCCACACTCCAGAAAGACTGTTACTTCATATTCAGAAAATCTACCCAAATTAGAAATTTTAAGTTGTTCTCAGCTCTACCACTACTTCACTATGCCCTAGTCAAGGTTACCAACTCTTCCTGGGACTCAGTTTCCCCTTCTGATAAAGGAAGGTGTTTGATTATATGACCTCTAAGATTCCTTAGCATCTTGCTACATTCAAAAGGTGCTCTGCAAACCAGCAACATCAGCATCTCTTGGAAGCTTGTTGGAAATGCAGAGTCTCTGGACCCACCCCAGGCCTAATGAATCGGAACTGGCATTTTGACAAGATCCCCAAACAATTCTTATACATTTTACAGTCTGAGAGGTCCAGCCTTAGCACACCAGCAATCCATGAATCAGTTGTGACTGTGTCCTTTGGTTTTCCCTTTCATGGGTTCCTATCACCAAACCAAAACCAAACCCACTGCTGTCGAGTCGATTCTGACTCAGTGCAACCCTACAGGACAGAGTAGAACTGCCTTATATGGTTTCCGAAGTTGTAAATCTTTAAGGAAGCAGATTGCCACATTGTTCTCCCATGGAGCAGCTGGTGGGTTCAAATCTCCCACCTTTTGGTTAGCAGCTGAGTGCTTTAACCATTGTGCCACCAGGGTTCCTTCCTATCACACTCCTCCCAAATTTTCTAGCTCTTCCAGCAGCCAAAATAGCTTGAGATCCAGTGATTACCTGGCTTGGGGCTTAGCAAAAGGCCACAGGGCCTTATAAAGAAAAAAAAAAGCGCCTTAAAACATAATGTCTACACACCCACACATACACACATTCATTCACTACTTATTTAACTTGCTAATTCCCCATTTGATTTAAGAAATATCCGCTGAGTGCTAGGCACAGCTTGACAGAATCGTGACATCAGGATAAGTAGGGCATGGCCCCTGCCCTAGGGAGTTTAGGGGCATGTGTGGGCAGTATGATAAGCACCTCGGTAATTAGTAAACAGGACACATTCCAGGGAAATGTTTACAGTCAGAAACTATGTTGTCACAGGCAGGAATAATCCTGGAGGCAGTTCCAGGCTGTGTTCCTCTGCATCACCTGACTCTGTCTTGCCTGTGGCCTTAAAACTGTGGCTCCTCTGCCCACACAGTGGAGGCGGGGGGGGGGGGGGGGGGGGGGGGGAGTCCTCTTGGGATAGATCCTGTGTGGTGACTCACAGGATCCTGACAGTGATGGCTTGCTTACATTCCTCTCCACTCCCCACTGATTATGGCCCGTGGTGTGATTCTTCCTTTAGCTCAGGGGTTCTTAACTTGGGGTCCATAGACAGTTCCTTCAGAGGGCCTATGTGCAAACTGTTTAGTGTACGTGCTGAATATATTTGTCCAGGGAAAACCCAGCAGTTTTCATCAAAGGAGGATAAAACCTAAAAAACTGAGAACCAGTGTCTTACGTTATTGTCCACCTGCTGCCCAAGACCCTCGCTGTGGTTCTGCCTTCCCTATCTCCTCCCCCTCCTCATCTGGTACCTCCCAACTTCCTCTGTGCTTAGTTTATGTTAAAAGGAGCTCTGTCTGCCGAGAAAAAGCCCCTCTCCCTTTCAGCTCAATACAGTCATGTGTGAGTCATGGGTGAGTACAGCTGGGTCACCAGGGCAGTGGGGATAAGAAATCTCTCAAATCCTGAGCCAAGTCTTTAGCAATTGGCTGGATGGTCCTCGGTCCTTGATGGTTAGGAGTGAGAAGATGAACTTTCTAAGTCACTTCCTGGGCTTTCAGGGTGGCTTATGACAGTGACCTCTGCTATGAAGACTTCCTTTCCTTTATCCTGTGAGATATCTATGGGATGCTGGGGCGGGGGGGGGGGGGGGAGCGGGAGAGGGAGGGGCCCACAGGTGGGTAAAAGTCATAATGACACCAGAGAGGAAATAGTTGGATTTATTTTTACTTAAAAAATTTTAAACTTCAGGAAACATGTATCTTATTTTTGATGTATCATTCTTAATTCAAATCAAGCTTTAAACAAGAGGAAGTAGTGTCTTGGATAATTTCAAAGGCAGAGAGTCCTAAATCATATGTAGCTGTGAGTGCATTATGAAGTTATTTTGCAACCTAAATTTGCCTTCCTACTTCTGCTTTATAGTAACTTGGGCTTATACAATAAATTTATAAAACACCTTTTAAGTGTGTTGTGCGAATATGCTTTTTCTAACCTCCCTACTTCTGTTATGGTAGACTAAGGTTGAAATGAGTTTGTGTTCCTTGAATGCACAGCACCTGGTAACGGGAGGTAGGTGGGGCGGCCCAGGAGCATTCTGGGAAAGCAGAGCAGGAGTAAATATTTTATTTTCATAGATAACCCAGAGCAGGCTCTGCAACAGCTGTTAACTACAGAAGGGATTTCGGAACAACAACTTTTGTTCAATGTGAACACAGTGGTGTGGAGGTCTGGCCCCAGAGGAGAAGTAAATATGGGCCTGAGACCTGCTTCCAGGAGCACGAAATGAGAATGACGTAAACTGCACAAAGACTGATTTTAATGCAAGAAATCTACCAAGGGGGAGAATTTACACCCTCACCCTCACATTACATATTCCATATAGTCACAGATTACTATGTATTCATTTATCAAGGAAATGTTTATTAAGAATTTCACACATTAGACACTGTGCTGCAAGGTACTAGAGTTACAACCAAGAACAGTACAAACGCAGCTTCCACCCCTCATGGTCCAGTGAGAGAGACGGACAAGTAATCAGCATTAAGTGTGTTCAGAGTTGTAATGGGGACTTCCAGGGTGCTGGTACAACAGTTAAATGCTCAGCTGCTAATCAAAAGGTTGGTGGTTCAAATCCACCCAGCTGTTCTGCAGGGGAAACACCTGGTGATCCGCTCTCATAAAGAGTACAGCCTAGAAAACCCTATGGGGCAGTTCTACTCTGTCATATGGGGTCACTATGAGTTGAAATCATTTTAATGGCACCTAACAACAACAGGAGCCCTGGTGGTGTTGCTAACCAAAAGGTCGGCAGTTCAAATCCAACCAGGCACTACCTGGAAACCCTGTGGGGCAGTTGTACCCTGTCCTATAGGATCGCTATGAGTCGGAGCAACTCAAAGGCAACGCGTTTTTTGTTTTTTTTTTTTTTTTTAACAACAGGGGGCAGAGAGGAGGGGAAGCCAATTCTGACTTAGGATATCATGTAAGGCTTCTTGGAGGAAGCGATGTTAGGGTTGAGAGCTGAGGGATGAGCAGAAGTTAACTAAGCAAGGGAATGAGTGATGGGACAACAGGGAAGGGAATATCAGGCAGAGAACAGCATGTTCAAAAGCTGTCTCTACCCTCCCTGGAGCATATGGTTATATTTGCCAATAAGGTAAACATTAAATTATTTTTGTTTTTAGAATTGTCTGTTCAGTGTTGTTTATAATCTCCTAGGTTGCTATGAGTCAGAATCAACTCGACAGCAATGGGTTTGGTGTTTTTGGTTTAGCACATCTATGCCTACCAGAGCCAGCAGATACCCTGTACCAGGGTTTTCAAAGAACGTGCTGCTTCTGAGAGGTCTGCAAACTTCTGATGTGACTTTCACCTCCAAGTCTTACTTGATATTTTTGAAATAATTTTTTAAAATTTTAAAACAGTTTTATATTATTTTTAACTTCATCTTTTGAAACCATGTTAAACTTACAGAAAAGTTGCAAGAATAGTGCAGATACAAAACTTCCCATATATCCTTTACCTAGATTCACCAATTGTTAACATTTTGGCTACATTTGTTTTATCCATTTGTACCTATCTATATGCACACACTTATTATTATCTTTATTTTGCTAAACAGCTTGAGACATTATGCCCCTTTAACTCCTAAATATTTTACAGCGATCTCTTAAGAACAAGGACATTCTCTTACAGAACCACAGTATCATTATCAAAGTCAGAAAAACTAACATTGGTACAATGCTACTACCTAATACACAGCTCATATTTGAATTTCACCAGTTGTCTCAATAATGTCCTTTACAACAATTTTATTCTTCCTAATTCGAGATCCAGTCCAGGATCACCCATCACCTTTATTTGTGATGTCTCATTGGTCTCCGTTAATCTGGACCAGAGCCTCAGCCTTTGTCTTTCATGCCATCAATATTTTTGAAGAGTACAGATCAGTTGCTTTGTAGAACGACCCTTAATTTGGGTTTGTATCATGTTTCCTGGAGCCCTGGTGGTGCAGTGGTTAAGAGCTCAGCTATTAACCAAAAGGTCAGCAGTTCAAATCCACCAGCCGCTCCTTGGAAACTCTATGGGGCAGTTCTACTCTGTCCTATAGGGTCACTACGAGTCAACTCTGAGTCAGAATCAACTTGACGGCAACAGGTATCATGTTTTTTCATGATTAGATCTGGGGTGTGCTCTTTAGCAGATCAATGATGTTGTGTCTTTTTCAGGAGATCACATCAGGAGACTCATGATGTCAGTGTATCTCATTAAATATATATTGGTTTTTAGTATATTTTAAACTGTAACACAAACATACATTTCCAGTTGTGCTTCCATTCAAATTTTATCACAAAGCAGATTAATAATGAGCTAACCTGCTCTATGTTACTTTGAACTTCTTGTAAAGGTGTCATTGATGAATAAGGTTGTAGCTCTGCACTGGCCTTATAAAAAGGCTGAATGTAAAACTGTACATGTAACAAACTATTGCTTAGCCATGTGAATTATAATTTCTTGATACTGCACAACCAAAACAGCATACAAAAGTAAATTGGAATCCTGAGGCTGACTTAAGGTGATAGTGAGCCCTAATGGATGGATTTGGGTTCATCAAAACAGCCTCATTGGTCTCAACGTCTCATTTTATACTAATTTGGGCTTATAAAATAAATTTATAAAATGCTCTTTGAATATGTTGTCTATATGTTTTATATGTTGGGCTCCTGTGTAAAATATTGATTAAAACAAGAGTTCTCTTGCTTTGGCCATTCGAAAATCAGGTTGGATCCCAATACAGTTACTTCCCACTGCATGATCTCTGTAACCTTCCCTTCATCTGCAGGCCTTGTTGCTTCTTTCCCTGGTGCCCTGGGAACTGGCCTTAATTTCTACCAACCCTAGGGCTCAGGGAACACACATACATCCATTTACTAATGGGTCTTTGAGTGTGGTCTCTAGCTGGTCTAGAGTGCACAAAATTTCAAATGTTTTTCTTGTCATTTTGAAATTCATTTCTGCTTATGTTAAAAGGTACCAATACAAGCATTTCTAGGAATGCAGTCACCTGCTTAGCCACTGACTGACACCCACAAATGACGCAGGCATAGGCCAGTCCTACCTTGGAAAGTATCTATTCCAGAGCTCTTATTCCACGGATGAGGACACTGAGATTCAGACAGGTGCCTTCTGAATAAGGAGAGCTGCTAATGAAGGTCATACACTCTGCTGCAACCCAGCCCTGTCTGCGCCAGGTTCTGGCACTTCCTGATGGCTGGTAGAGACGCTACCGCCAGAAGGAGATCAGGCCATCTTCCTCTCTCTTGGCAGGGTGGGTTGTTGGCAGCTGAAGCAGGGTCGTTCTGTCTAGTTTACTCATCTTAAATTCAGACATAGAGTTGGAGTCCAGCCAGGACTTTGGGGGCCTCTAGATTTCTTAGTAGATTTTGCAGCAGACTGTCCTAATGGAGACATGGGACTGCAGAGGTAAGCTTGCTTTAGACAGCTATTTATAATACAGTTTCATTGGGAAAGCGCATTCTAAGTTCCAAAAGAATTTTCAAAGCTCTATAAGTTGGAGACCACTCATTTCATTCTATCGAGCCAGTAGTGATTTCATATATAAATGTAAACCCGTTGCGGGCCAGTCGATTCCGACTCATAGCGACTCTACAGGACAAAGTAGAACTGCCCCATAGGGTTCTGGTTAGTGACAAGGGGAATATCAAGAACTTTTGGCCCCATGCTTAAGCAGCCTGCAATATCCCTGAGGAGATGAGACATACATATATTAAAAACTTAAATAAAAATGTAAGGCAATGTTTGATGGCATGCTCAGCTGAGAGGAAAAGAAAAAGGGGTCATGAACATCAGAGAAGAGAGCCCGGTTAGCCATGTGGCTAAACGCTAGGGCTCATAAGTCAAATGGGAATGATATCTCACTTCCTACTGAAAATGCTCAGCGCTGTTCTAAAGTGCTTAGAATAGCGCTGGGCGTTTTCGGTACCCGCAAAATGTTAGCTATTGATATTACCTCTCAGTCTGTGCGTGAATCACGATTTCAGTGATGGGAACGACATGAGCGGAGGAGTAGGAGTGCGTTTCGCGTCATGGTGACAATCATAATGAATTATCTTCGCGAAAAGCTCCACAAACTACTTCGGTTTTGCTGGCATCTACCAGGCATGAGCAGGATGCTGCAATTCTGGAAATCTGAATCCACCCACTCTCTTACGTCCGCAGCTCCTCTCCGCGCGCCCACCCCCCGAAATTCCAGGGCCCGTCCCCAGGGGGCGCTGCCACCCCGCTGCCACAGCCAAGACCCAGCGCGCGCCCCCGCCGCCCGCCCTGCGCGTGCGCGCCGCCCAGGTGAGGAGGCGGCGGCCTGGCCGCGGCGGGGCGGTCTCCTCAACCGGCCCGGCGGGGCGGAGCCGAAGAGGCAAGGCTGGGCTGGGGCGGACCGGGGAGGGAAGGGGCGGGGCGAGCGGCCGGGACAGAGACCAAGGCCAGGGGCGGGACCAGCCGCCGCCGTCTCCGTCTCAGTGTCGCGTCCCCCACAGCACCCGGCTGCCGCCGCGGGAGAAGCGGAAACTGCCGGGTGTGCCCCATTCTGAGCCACGCCGGCCAAGAGCGCGCCGAGGAGCAGCAAGGCGGCCTCAGTCCAGCCCGGACCCGCTGATCGGCGCGCGGCGTCCCCTCCCCACACCCCGCTGCGCGGCTCCGCCCCGGCCCCGCCTGTGCTCTCAGCGGGCCCCTAACTGGCCCCCGAGGCCAGAGAGCGCCCACCTGAGTGCGTCCGCGCCCACCTGAGCCCGTCCGCTTGTGCCATGGCGGAACAGGAGAGCCTGGAGTTCGGCAAGGCGGACTTCGTGCTGATGGACACCGTCTCCATGCCCGACTTCATGGCCAACCTCAGGCTCAGGTGAGGGCGGAATGACCGCGCGCGATGGTTGCGCTTTCCCGAAGAGGGCGCCCCTATGCTGCGACCGGATTGGGGGTGTCGGGGTGGGTGCGCCGAGCTTGAGGGCTGTGTTTTCCCAAGAGGGGCCGCCCCTGGGGTGCGGCCGACTCGAGGGTATCGGGGGCGCACCGAGCTCGAGGACTGCACTTTCCCGAGAAGGAGTGCCCCTAGGGTGCTCTCAGGATTGGGGATGTAAGGGAGGCGCCGAGCTCGAGGGGGCGCTTGGTTGCCTTGCCCCAGGTAAGGGATGTGGGCGGTCCACTTCCAGAGCTCCGCTGGAGAGCCCGGTGACCTAATGGAAATAAAAGCAAAGGAAAATAAAAACTTTAGGGAGAGTCCTGACGGCCCCGAAGGCCCTGGGAAGACTTGGAGGGTGGTTTCTGAGAGAGACTCGCGTCTCATCCTGGTTTCACACTTGCTTCTTTTATTCTTTTTCTTTTCTTTTCTTTCTTTCTTTTCCCTGGCGTAGTTCCATCAAGTTATTCAGGATGCTATGGAGTGATCCCTGAGCTGTGTGTTCCGGGACACTGGCTATGTTTTAGTTACTCTCTAAACGTAATTAGACACGTTTCCAGACATGGAAGAGACTGCTGCAGTTGCCAGTGCCAAGATAAACTCTGAATTTGACAAGGCGTTCATGGTTTCAGTTTTTTCTAGGAGTTATGGATGGCGCCCTTGTGTTACTGACATCCTTGAAAATGTCGTCACAACTCAACGTCCCAAAATGGTCTTTCAAGACGTATTTGCTTTAAGAAAGTCTTCTATATGTGATTGTTTCATTCTTGATAGAGACATGTGAGCAGAGGTTTAAAGTAGTTTGCCCTTTTTTTTTTTTTTTTTTAACGTTACAGTAAATTGAGTTTCAAAATAGCCGAGTTCTGATGTGTGTGTGCGGGTTTTTTTTACTGGAATTTTTGGCCCCATTTGTTTTAAAGTTTATAGTTGAAAATTGCTCCTTCAGTTTATAAAGTGAAAATCATAATCTAGGTTTGAGTGCTTAACTGAGCGCAGTTCTCAATATTAATTACTCCTGTTGATGTTAATTTAAGAATTTACAAAAAACTAGTTTAGTCTTTGAAACTGCAAACTCCGTAGAAATCTTCACCTGCTCTTGGGCAGACTTTGTCATACCCCAGGGCAGCGAGCAGGGCACAGACCTGAGTTCTACACCTGCCCACCGCAAACTAACTGACCTTGAGTTAGTCTGGGCTTGAGTTTCCAAATTTGTAAAATAGTGAGAATCTCCAACATTTCTTTCAGTGCTCATATTCTACGATTCTAATATTTCCAACTGCAGGCAGTCTCAAACTTGCACAGTATTTTTCTGGATAACCAAAAAAACCAAACCTGTTGCCATGGAATTGATTCCAACTCATAGCGATCCTATAGGACACAGTAGAACTTGCCCCATAGGGTTTCCAAGGAGTGGCTGGTGGATTTGAACTGCTGACCTTTTGGTTAGCAGCCTGAGCTCTTAACCACTGAGCCACCAGGGTCCCTTTTTTCTGGATAGAGTGTTGCCAGAATGTTGCAAATTGAAATGGTAGAATCAAATTTTCACATACACAGTGCTTTGATAGGATGTTATATTTCTGACCAAAGTCTGGATGCCCAGATTTTATAGAAATGACTTCAAAGACTGTATTAATCAGTCAAAACGGCATACCTGTACGTCAGCTGTAGCCAAGACCCAATACTATAGTGCTTAAGAGTGAAATTGTTGAGATCCCAGTTCTAGTTCTACCATTTTCTTGCTGTGGGCCTTGGGCAAGTTACTTAACTCTGTGCCTCACTCTTGTTTATAAAATTGGGGTTGTCCTGAGGGTTAAACGAACATGTTGTTGTTAGCTGCCGTTTAGCCAGCCCCTGATTCATGGCAAGCCAGTGCACAATGGAGCAAAACGCTGCCCAGGCCTGCACTACCCACAGGATTGATGGAGGATCAGACCATTGTGATCCATAGAGTTTTCACTGGCTGATTTTCAGAAGCAGATCGCCAGCCCATTTTTCCTAGTCCATTTTAGTCTAGAAGCTCCACAGAAACCTGTTCAGCATCATAGCCACATGCAAGCCACAACTGACAGATGGGTGGTGGCTGCACATGAGTTGCATCCGCCCAGAATCAAATCCAGGTCTCCAACGTGGAAAGGGAGAATTCTACCGCTGAAGTGCCGATCCCCTCTTGCAAAGAATACTGTCTGGCAAATACATATTAGCAATTATTAACTGTTTAACGTTCTCCCAAGTGCACTTAAAGCAGGGAAAGGGGTAAGTTAAATAGCAATTTTATAGACTTAGGTTGTTTTAAATTATTTAAGAGGCGCCCACCCAGGAAAGAAGAAAGACATTGAGAAATGCTTTTGTAATTTAGTCATTCAGTTTATAATCACTTCAGTTTATCAGACATTAAGTACATTTATTAAGTACATACTCATACAAGACACTATAGGAATAGTTGAATATGGAGTCATTCATTTTTGCCTCTATCTGTCACCTTCAGTAAATACAGAGCGTCAGCCAGGGTTTGTATAATTTTCAGAATTTGAAATTGGAGGCTTCGAGACTAACTGGGCAACATTAGTTATGTAGGACTGCTCCTCTGCAGTGAAATTAAATCTCGTGTGGCTTTTTTTAAGTAAATTTAGGGGCGCACTTACAATTATTTTTTTAGGCTTTTGTATATTATTGGTTGCAAAGTCATTAAGTGTGAGATTTGAATCTTCAGAAAGATCATTAAGATGAGCCTAACTTAACTCCTATGTGCGTAGAAGACAGTTTTGCAGTTTAATTCTACTTAGTGCAAGATATTCTTGGAGTCAAGGTGGGAGGAGCCAAAGAACTGTAAGAGTGCTCCTTAGCCCTCAGTAAAGAAGTAGCATTGAGAGGTGGCATCTCAATGAAGACAGGGAGAAAGGTGAAAATCTCTATTAATTTAAATAATAGTTCAAGAAAACAACAGAAGAGACCAGCCATATAGAAACCAAACCAAAAACCCAAACCCATTGCCATCGAGTTGATTCTGACTCATGGTGACCCTACAGGACAGGGTAGAACTGCCTCATAGGTTTCCAAGGCTGTAAACCTTTATGGAAGCAGACTGCTACATCTTTCTCCCGGGGAGTGGCTGATGGATTTGAACCACCAACCTTTTGGTTAGCAGCCCAGCTCTTAACCACCGTGCTACCAGAGCTCCTAGCCTTTTAGAGCTTAGGTGATTATTTGCCAAGTTAATTGTACAAACTAACTGTTCTGGAAGTTTAGAGGAGGGAGAGATGTCCTTAAGCTGGCTCGGAAATACCATATGTAGGGGGAGAGGAGGAACTGAGCTGGGTAGGACTTGTTTGGGGGACATGAGGGTGGAGAACATTCCAGGTGGATAAAGTAGTGTGAGCAGAGGTGTGGAGGCATGAAAGCTGACTCTGTTTGGGTGACAGCAGGTTAACTAAGTTGTCTGGAGAGGAAGGAGTTGGTGTTGGGAGTTTTGGGAGGAATCATCAGCTCTCATTAGCACAATCCTTGGCTAATACCCAGGTTTCTGGGTCTACGTTTATACCCAGACACCAAGTCAGTCAAGGTCTCGGATGTTTAGATGTGTGTATGTTCATGTGTGTATCTTATGTATGTGTGTACTGGATGACACTAACCTAGTACAGGTCAGTGATTGTTCATGATTTACTTAAAGTTGGAGGGTTCCATGTAGACATAGACACAGTCCCAGCAAAGGGTAGCACCTTTACCTTCCTCTCCAGCTGTAAATCCTGACCCAGGTAGAAAGCAGTCTACTCTCTGATAGTTTGAATTTCATATAACCCTGATGTCTCTCAAGACTATTTTAGCACTTAGCTGTATGAGCTTCTGGGATCATGGTCTTGTGACCCCTGGACATTTGCTTCACTTTGCAGAAGGTGACCAGAGACCTGCCACTGCAGATTCAGGAGCTATTATGTGTTATGGAAATGCTTTCATATTCTGGAACATAGTGGTTGGGTCACACCAGCTGTATGTCTATTGTTGTAGATATGTGAAATATAGTGTATTTCATCTGTTGGAGGATGTAGAAGTGTATATGAAATTCCCACATGTACATGTGCCTGATCATTCCTGCCTTCTCCACACTGTGGCTTCTCCTCTCAGTCCCAATCCTGAATGTCCTGTGCTCTGCTTTCCACCTGGCAGTTCTGTAAGGCCTGCTTCCTTACTTATGGTGTGTAACATACAGTTAACGCTAAGGCTATAGCTGCTGCTGGAGTCTTTGTCATTCAAACTTGACTCTACTTCTCCTGACAGTAGCACCTAGCATAATGCTGGGCATGTGGTTCATTCCTTGGTGACAACATTTTTTGTTGGAATGTTTCAGTTAGTTTTTTTGTAAGCTTTTATGACTCTGTCCATTTAGAATTATCTTATTTTGCTACTCTTCTGGCCTTCTTTTCCTCTCTTGGAGCTGAAGCTTGATTTTGAACATCTGCCACAATTGCTGTAACTTTCCCCCTACTATTATTATTTCAAAAAATTGATTTTAGTCATGTGTGTATGGATGTGGGCCTGGGCGAGGCAGGATTAAAGGAGTGATGTGGGTTATGTGTGAGTTAGTATATCTGAGAAAGAGTTTCAATTTGCATTACTTGCCCTTATAATGAAAACTGCTAGTGTCTTGAGGGCCGCCTTCTTTCACTCCCAGAAGTTCTCTTGCTCCCAGAAGTTCTCTTGCTGGGGGAGATTTGTTCTATTTGTTTCTTTTCCCTTTTTGGTAGAAGTGGTGGTGGTGGTGGCGGTAAGCTCCGTGCATCATTTATGAAGGGTCTGCGCCCAGAAAAACAAGATTCCTGCCCAAGCACTGCCCGCCTTCATGGTCAGGATGATTCCTGCCAACAACCCTAATGACCACTTGAAGCCCGACCGCAGCATCTTCACCATGCTTTGCTTTCCTCTTGGACCTGGAGCCCTTTGGTTCCTTTTCTCCTTGCTTGGCCGTGCCTGTACTTGAGTTTGTCCAGCATCAACATCAACTTTGCACCCTCTCTCTACTTGAGAGCCCTGCCAGGGTGAACCATCCACGTGAAAGGAAGAATGCAGGCTGCTACTTGGGAGTGGACACTAGATGAGGGCAGTGTCTCTGAGAGACGTGCTTTTCATTTCACAGGATGATGAAATATACCTTAGTCTTCTAGTGGGCCAGTGTCCTCACTTTCTTGTCATCGTTTCCTGTTTTGAGAATAAAGCATCTGCTCAGCCTTATAACCTGGTTCCTTGGAAATTTAATTCTTCCCCCCTCTTTTCTTACTGTTTTTTCTTACCCGTAGCAACAGTCATTTAAAGCACTGTGTTTGCCAAAGCTACGTGCAGCTTCTCACTTTTAACCTAACATGATGTATCTTTTATACCTTTGCCTGAAGCAGGGTTTCTCAACCTTGGCACTGTTGACATTTAGGCTGGACAGTTCTTTGTTTGGGGGGCTTTCCTGATTGTAGAATGTTTAGCAGCATCTCTGGCCTCTACCCATCAGATGCTAATAGCATCCCCAGTTGTGACATCCAAAAATGTCTCCAGACATTGCCAACTGTCATTTGTGGGGCATAATTGACCCCAGTTGAGATCCACTGGCCTAGGCTGTTCTCACTCCCTGAAATGCCCTCCTTCCCTCATCTCTGCCTCTCATACTCTGCCCATCATACTCGTATTCATCCTTCAAGACCAGTTCTGAGAAGTCTTTCCAGATCCTCCAAGACAGGGTTAATTGCACTCTCACCTGTGTTCCCAGGATACCTGGACACTTGATCATAACTTTTGGAGGATTTATCATATTATCTTGTTATCTGCATGCCTGGTTCCCCACCAAACTGTGAGATTCTCAGAAACAGCCTGTCCATGGGTGGATCCAGGTTTTGTGGGACTTTGAAGCTTGTTTCAGTTGGAGGAGATTACCTTTAAGATAAAGAATATGAATTATGAATGTAAAATAGATACAGAGCTTTGGAAGAGGGTGGTGCAAGTGAGTGGCTGTGAAGCAAATCCACCTCTGGTCCTTTTGTGTTCTCCATCATGGTACAGGATTTGGCACCTATATGCTTAGTATATGTTAAGAGGAATTAACTAATCAATCAAATATTGGCTCAGATTGTTCTTCAGCCAGTAGAATTCTCGATTTTGAAAGGGCATACAATCTTAAAGTATTACACTTATTGTACAGTATAATACAGATTAATTCTGTGTGTGTGAGAGAGAGAGGAGAAGGAGAGAGTAAGTTTTAGAATGAGTAGAAAGGCAGCAAATAGACAGACACACATATTCACCATACCACTTCTGTAGCTGTTGGGTCATTTGGAAAATTTGGTGGGACAAAGAGTCCCTTTTGTTTGCTAGGGGAAACACCTTAAGTATCCTGGTGGTCTTCAAGGGTAAATCTGATTGGTTCAGAGCAGACGTAGCTCTATATAGGTTTATAGGAGAGGTGAATGGCACACTAAATCTTTTTGGCTTCCATATGAAATTCTTTGGCAACCTTTTTTGAAGACTTTTGGAAAAGGACAGATTGCTCTGTGCCTGTTTTGTACATTGGTTTCATATTGGGACAAAAATGAGAATTTTGGTTTTGGAGCTGCCATTTGGAGTGAATCACCCTCTTCTTGTTTCCCTTCCTACTCCATGACAGATTTCCAAGACTATTTTTATTCAGGGTCATTTGTTGACCCTGGAGACTTCTGCTGAATTTGGCTCCCAAATAGAGCCAGATGTGAGTGGAATCAAGCCCTTAGAAGCTGCTACTGCTTCGTTTCATTGCAGGTCCCAAAGGTACCTACTTCTCTATTGAAGATATGAGTTTTGGCTTTTTGCTTAATTTTGGGGAAAAAAATGGTGAATTTAGTATAGATAGAAATGTGTTTATTTAATCATCTGTGTATAAGTTTTCTGCATTGTGAATTATCCTTATTTGGAGAGCTGTTAATTAACACTCCCACCTATGGCCGAGCCAGTTCAGTGAAATGGACCCTATCTCAAGGTTATTGTTGGTAGGTGCTGTTGAGTTGGTTCCGACTCACAGTGACCCTGTGTACAACAGAACAAAACACTGCCCGGTCCTGCGCCATCCTCACAGTTGTTATGCTCGAGCCCATTGTTGCAGCCACTGTGTCAGTCCATCTCGTTGAGGGTCTTCCTCTTTTTCACTGACCCTCTACTTTGCCAAGCATGATGTCTTCCGGGGACTGGTCCCTCCTGATAACATGTCCAAAGTATGTGAGACGAAGTCTCACCATCCTTGCTTCTAAGAAGCATTCTGGCTGTACTTCTTCCAAGATGGATTTGTTCGTTCTTCTGGCAGTCCATGGTATGTTCAGTATTCTTCGCCAACACCACAATACAAAGGCATCAATTCTTCTTCCGACTTCCTTATTCATTGTCCAGCTTTCCTGTGCATACGAGTATCTCAAGGAGTGGCCCTAGAGAATTATCATAAAACAGGGCCACTCCTTGAGAAGAAGAAAAAAATCTCAAGGAGTGGCCCTATTTTATGACAATTCTCTTACATCTATTGCTGTGCTGTAGCTGGGATTGGATTGGACCATTGTGTTGTGGCCTAGCCACTGCTGAGTCTATCTAATGGGGCACTCTGCCGACAATAGTGGCTCCAGCCCACTAAGTAAATGATTTCTTGATGAGCCTCACTCACATAAAAATGTCAGCTGTATTCGTAAATCGATTCGGAGGGTAACAGCATTTTTTAACATATATTGTAAGCCTCTCTCTTATTGTGCATTAAAGCCCTTGGTTAAGAGGACAGTTTTTATTTCCTGTGGGAAGCAGGCTCTATTCCGTTCAACTGCTATATAATTACTAGTTAGACCTCTTGAGTAGAACAGTGTTTCCCAACTTTAGATTGGGGCATTTCTGGGAAGAAAAGAAGGGAAAACTTGCTTGAAGCCGGGGATAGCGGAAAGAGCACAGCTTTGAGGCCTGACCCAAGTTCAAATTTCAGCTTCATGTTAATCTTATTAGCCTTGTGACTTAGGGCAAGTTAACTTCCCTAAACCTCAGTTTCCTTATATGTAAACTGGCCACTTTTTAGGGTCATTGGGATGAAATCACATAATTTGTAGAAAGGGCCTGGTCAGTGCTTGGTGCGTACTACCTACTCAGTTAATGCTATCTCTCTTCCTTGTATCTTTTCTGAATGGCCTCACTCCTTGCTTTGACCCTATAACTGCTGGAGAGCCAACTGTTTTCACCTCTTCCTTTTCATTTTTTCCTTCCTCACTAAGACAGATTTTTTTGTTTTGGGGGCAAGGATGAGAAAGGTTCCAGAAGGGACTGGGGTCACCTAGTGGAGAGTGTGAGAGCAATGGACATAGACCTAGATCTTAATGCTGTTTCTGTCCACTTACTACCACCTATGTTGCCTTAGACAAATTACTTAGCCTTGCTGGACCTTAGTTTCATTATATGTAAAAATTATGTTATTGTAAAGATTAAATTTTAGCATCTGTATAGTACCCAACATGGTGCCCAAAACACAGCAGATAATAGGTGCTGCTTCTCTGTCTCCTGTCAAACCTCTGGTGCAGCCCTGTAGACCAGTCCCTTGCCTATTCCCAGTTCACTCCCTAACTAACACCGTAAACATGCAATCATGATGCCTCCAAGAGTACCACTATTTAATTTCTGAAAATTGTTGAAAACCTTTTGGAAAAGGTAGTCGCTATTTGTATTAAAAACTTCCAAAATATTTTATTCTGCAAGTCACTGTTCTCTGCTTCCATGATGATTGATGATGCTGGTCCTGAAATTCAGAACCATAGCCAGGTGATGAGCCTCAAGTATAGACTTTTTTTTTAACTCATTTTCTTGTTTAACTATAGACCCTATCTTTAATATAGTCTCCTGGCTTTAAAGCTTTCAGCTATTTGAGTTCTTGCTGTATGCTGTGCACTGTGTTGAGCACTTTGGTGGAGGTTACTTTTTAAAAAGCCGCTTTTAGAGGAATAGCTTAATTGGGAGTAAAAGATACCCTAATAAATGGATCAAAGTAAAGTAGAATATGATTGAGCCAAAGTGGATGGTGTAGACAATCAGTTGTTTTAAGAGGTTCGTAGAAAGAACAAATCAACATGCTGTACTTAAAAAAATAGCTGGACAATAAATAACTAAGAGCTGCATATGTGTTGTATACTGGAGTTCAGAGGGAATTCTGAAAAAGAAAAGATGGGATGGAGAGTAGGTAGAAAATGTTCTATGGAAGAGGCGGAACATGAACAGGCCCTGTTGGAAACAACCCTTTGACATGGCCCTACTGCCCAATGACCTGCACCATCCTGGCCTCCGTTTCTCCTGTCTCCCCACCCACTTTCAGCACGAGTGGGCTGGCCACGCTGCTAGCCAGCTTCCATTGCTCCCCCAAATTCTCCCAGAGATTGAGATGAGTTGATAAGAATCCACTTACAAAATTAAATATGCCTAGTGCCACACAGGCACACTAGTGTACGTCTGCTCAGTCTGGTTCCTTTCTTTCTCATGCACAGATGAGATCAGTTAGAATTAGGGGCTGAGAGTTTCATTTCTGAGAAAAAATTTTGCAGCATGTAATTGTTCAGCATAAGGCAGACCTGGGATGGAGAACTGGACTCCAGTGGGAAGGGATAGGGTATACTATGAGCTCAGTTAATTCTTGGGGAGGCAGGCCCTGATGGCAGGGAAGAGAGGATGCCAAAGGAAAACTTTGCTCGATTAAAAAATTTGCCTACAGCTTTTCTTTGGGTCTAGAAGAAGAAGAGGTATTTTTTTTTCTTCCTCTTTTACTTTATGCCCTATTACAGAACTTGCAAGACTCAGAACCCAGACTATATGATGAATACTGTAGTCATTACATTGTGGTTAAAGAGATGTTAGTGAGTCAGATTGTGACTCTAATCATGGAGTTCAGCATTTCTATGTGAAACACTTGGAAGGTAGACCATTTTGAAGTAAAGGGTTCTGAGAAGTGGCTTGAATTGATGAAGAGGAGAACTTGAGAGCAGCACCAAGTTCCTTTTTGATGTTTTGCCCCCTTCCAGTGTGCTCCAGTCCTAGCCTCACCCCCGAAGAGTCCCAGTTTATAACCCAGGAACAGCTGCTCACATAGACCAGCTGAGGTTATCACTGAATGGGGACTTCCTTCATTCTCCCACATTTCTGCTCCTTGATACACAGCATAGAAATGAATTTCACTTTAATGAGATTACAACATTAACTCTAGTAAAGCTGTTTTGTTTTAATAAAAGAGATTAGTTTTTACTGCTGAACATAGCTTTTTCCAAAAGAGCCACAAGCCAATTCAGGGTTCTTAAAAAAAAAAAAAAAAAAAAAAAAACCACACACACAAAATAAAACTGGAAAAGATGGAAAAATATATCAAGGAACAAACACAACTTTCTTTTCATCCCTCCTCTCTGTTTATCTCCTGCAGTCATATTACTAAGCCTTGGGGGAAAAAACAAATTACTGCTTGTATACACAAGGTTCACATAAGCAATAGAAGCAAATGAATTCATCAAAAAATGGCTTCATCTAAAACAATGAAGCGAACACCAAGAGAAACTCAGTTTTATTTTTTTCCCTCTGACCACAAAGTCTGCTTTGAGTAATTTGTACAATAGAGGATCATCTGTAGCGGGGCGATCCCAATGGTTATATCTCAAACTGCTGTTTTGTGTTTAAAGTCAAGAAAAAATAATAGTCAATTAAAAAAAGGTTAAACCCCATTTTAAAAAAAAAACAAACTTACATTTATTTGGGTAACCCTATAATTGCCCATGTGTCAGAATCAACTTGGCAGCAGTGGGTTTGGATAATTAGTCATGTTTTAGTTTTGGCTTTTATAGACATCTAGGGCATTTTAAGTTTATTATAAGAATAGTCATCAATAATGAGGTTGAAATAGCCTGTTTCTAATATCCCACTGTATATTCCTTGCAATTAAGAAGAAAATCTTTAAAAAAAAAAATTCAAAATAAATCAAATAACTCAAGTGACAAATCTCTAGAGTAACAAATCCAGTAAGTAACAACTATCTGGAGTTTTTCATTGTATTCAAGCTGTCCTATTATCAGTTTGTGTACCACCTCTAGTCTCTAAGTGCTTGAGGGCAGTGGTGATGACTTATTTATCTTTGAAGACTTATTTCCAGGCATTAAGGACACAATGTTTTGGCTTGTGTAAATAAATGAATAAATGAATGCATAGCATTTCTGCATCTTTGACTCCTGGCTAAACTGTGTATTTATATAATCTGATTTTTTTCTATTATTAACTCCATTCATTGGAAAGATAGGAAAATGAAACTATCATTATTCTTAAAAAACAAAACCCAAACACTAAAATATAGTTGAGGTCTTTGTGAAACGGTGGACACGTTTTTTTTTTTTCTTTTGAAAGACTTGCAGAACTCAGACGTAGGAAACTTAATATCATACAACAAGGGGAAAACATACTTTAGTGATACTGTAATCTTGAGCAGTCTTAGGTTGTTGTTTACCTTAGCAAGTTGACTACATTTTTACCATACTACCAAACTTTTCACAGCCACGTAATGCCTTTTTGATAGCTTGTGTCGTTTGTTGAGTATCTCTAAGGGACATGCTTTCATACAGCAAATCCATTGACTAAACTCTTTAGGTTCTATGCTTTTTAACCTGCATCCTGTGGGCCATGGAGGTGCTGGAGGAGTGGTCCTGGAGTTGGAGCTAAGGGTGGTGTAGGGCTCAGGCCCCCTACTCTCCTCTGCTTTCAACAGAGCCACTCTGCTGCCACATACTGGGGTTCCAAGAAATTTTTTGTTTGGGGAAAAACTCATATTTTTTTTTTTTAAAGTTTGAAAACCACTCTCCTGGATGATTGTTTTCCAGATGGCTTTTATCCTTTCAAACACCAAAAAAATTTTGAAGTGTGTACAACTTTTAATTATTAAAAATGTGACAGTGTGGTATAAAATAATGAGCAAGGGAAATGTTTCAGTTGTCTGGACTTACACACGGCTGTACAATATACTGCATGACTCCAACAGTTTGCTTCAGTTCCCTGAGCCTTTGTTGCCCAGTCTGAAATGGGACCAATCCCTACATTACAAGGTTATTGTGTCAAAGGAGATGATAGGTGAGTTGTTTATTGTTCTTACCACGTAGAGGGTACTCACATGTTAATGTGCTCTCATTTTTGCTCCCTCAGACAAAATTTAAGAAGCCTTGGTGGTACATGAAGCCCTGGTGGTGCAGTGATTGAGTGCTCGGCTGCTAACCAAAAATGTCGGCAGTTCGAATCCACCAGCCGCCCCTTGGAAACCGTATGGGGTAGCTCTGCTGTGTCCTGTAGGGTCACTATAAGTCAGAATCAACTCAATGGCAATGAGTTTTTGGTTTTGGGTGGTGCAGTGGTTAAAGCGCTCAGCTGCTAACCGAAAGGCTGGGAGTTTGAACTCACCAGCTGCTCTGCAGGAGAAGGATGTGGCAATCTGCTTCCATAAAGATTTACAGCCTTGGAAGCCATATGGGGCAGTTCTGCTCAGTCCTTTTGGGTTGCTATGAGTTGGAACTGACTCAACAGCAATGGGTTTTTTAAACAGAATTTTAAAAATGTGATTTAGCTTCTTTTTTCTAAATGACTCAGACTATCATGACCATTGTTAAGTTGTTTTCATGCCCTTGTGATTCACTGAGATATGTGCAGTATATATATATGTATATTTTTTTTATTGTGCTTTAGATGGTTTACAGAGCAAATTAGTTTCTCATTAAACAATACGCATATTGTTTTGTGACATTGGTTGCCAGCCCCACAGCATGTCAACACTCTCCCCTTCTCGACCGTGGGTTCCCCATTACCGGCTTTCCAGTCCCCTCCTGCGTTCTCGTCCTTCCCCCTGGGCTGGTGTCCCCATTTAGTCTTGTTTTGTTTTATAGGCTTGTCTAATCTTTGGCTGAAGGCTGAACCTGAGGAGTGACTTCAGTACTGAGCTATAAGCGTGTGCGGGGCCATACTCTTGGGGTTTCTCCAGTCTCTGTCAGACCAGTAAGTCTGGTCTTTGTGTGGGGGGTGGGAGTGGGTGGGCAGTTAGAATTTTGTTCTATACTTTTCTCCAGCTCTGTCTGGGACCCTGTACTGTGATCCCTGTCAGAGCAGTCGGTGGTGGTAGCCAGGCACCGAGATATGTGCATTGTTTTGTTCCATACCAAATTGATCTAAATAATTTAGCTTTTTAGGGTATATGAATCCATTTCTGTGGTTTCTTTCAGTGTGCCTCCCTGTGAATTCACTTACCCCTTTAATTTAGAAGTCTAGCCTGCTCTGGGTTTTGACAGTTGGCTGAATTTATTAGAAAGGTGTATAAAGGAGTTAATCTGTTCTAATGAAGACCAAGGGGTTGTCTTTCGTATATCAGTCATAGGCCATGAACTATGAGATGTCTGTTTTTTATCTTCTCTGCTCAGAGGTATTGTTATTGCTTTGGTGTGTTTGGCCAGAAAGGCAAGTAAACGAAGGCTGAGTTCTAAGTCAGTAAGGTGCTACTCTAAAATCCATTGCAGCCCTTGGTATTTGAATCACTTGTGTGGTTGAACAAACCAAAGCATGACTGGTAGTTTTTTCCACGTTGTGTACATTGTAATTGTTTGTTGATTTGTGGTGGGCAGCTGCAATTGGCAGAATCTTAACTACCACCTAGGTTTCTCTTTTATCTGAAGCTTTTGCTGAAAAGGAACCTCTTTCTTAGCTTATTATTTTATCCTAGGCTAGTGGCTTCCAGAGGGCACCCTAGTAGCGTAGTGGTTAAGTGCTTGACTGCTAACCAGAAGGTCTACGGTTCGAACTCACCAGCCACTCCTCAGGAGAAAGATGTGGCAGTCTGCTTCCGTAAAGATTTACAGTGTTGGAAACCCTCCAGGGCAGTTCTACTCTGTCCTATAGGGTCGCTATGAGTCAGAATTCAACTCAGCGGCAGTGGATTTTGGTTTAGTGGCTTCCAAATATGGCTTTGTATCAGAATTACCCAGGGAGCTTTTTAAATATACAGATTCCATGGACTCTACCTCCTGGAAATTCTGATTCATTAATGCCAACGTGATTCTGTTATGTAGCCAGGTTAAAACCACTGTCCTAAACTTATGTTTTTTCACTCCACAGTTGTGTTCTATTGAAGTTAAATGAGGTATGACTGTAATAGAAGGTTGTTGTTTCTAGGTGTCATCGAGTTGGTTCCAACTCATAGTTACCCTGTGTACAACAGACCAAAACACTACCCACTCTTGCACCGTCCTCACAATCATTGCTATGTTTGAGCCCATTGTTGCAGCCACGGTGTCAATCCATCTTGTTGAAGGTCTTCCTCTTTTTCTCTGATCCTCTACCAAGCATGATGTCCTTCTCCAGGGACTGATCCCTCCTGATAACATGTCCAAAGTATATGAGATGAAGTCTCACCATCCTTGCTTCTAAGGAACATGCTGGCTGTACTTCTTCCAAGAAAGATTTGTTTGTTTTTCTGGCAGTCCATGGTGTATTCAATATTCTTCGCCAGCACCATAATTCAAAGGCATCAATTATTCTTCAGTCTTCCTAATTCATTGTCCAGCTTTCGCATGCATATGAGGCGATTGAAAATAGCATGGCTTGGGTCAGGTACACCTTAGTCCTCAAAGTGTCACCTTTGTTTCTTAACACTTGAAAGAGTGACCATAATATAAGGTTATTGGCATATTAACAGATGTCTCATAACTTATCCAAATAGTCAGTGTTCTTGGTTCTGGTATGGTTATTAAACCAATTTAATTGTTTGATACCAAACAGTCTTATTGTGGTCGAGTCGATTCAGACGCATAGTGGCCCTACAGGACAGAGTAGAACTGCTCCATAAGGCTTCCGAGGCTGTAATCTTTATGGAAGCATACTGCCACATCTTTCTCCTGTGGAGCAGCTGGTGGGTTTGAACCTCCTACCCTTCTGTTAGCAACCAAGCTCTTAACCACTGCCCCACCAGAGCTCCTTAATTAGTTGTTAGTAACACTTTATTCTTCATCCTTACAATAAGTTTTCCGTTCTTTCACAGTATTGTTGTCCACTTTCAGCATACTGTATATTATTTTTCTATCACCAGATTCTCCATATAGAAAAATATAATTTCACTATCCTTGTTAACACCTTGATGGATTTCCTTATAATCTTGTGCATGTATATGTGTGTATAAATGTATTCTATATATAAATGTATGTATCTAAAATTTTGGGATCATCCTGCTTATACAATATATAATTTTGTAAACTGTTTTCTCATAATGTAGTATCTTAAGTGTTTCTTCATGTCATTAAGTTTCTTTCAGAAGTATCGTGGCAACCATGTCCTCTTCATCCATCCAATGTAAATATCTGGAGCACCTTCTATGTCCTAGCAACATAGCAACTAGGTATGCAGGGGCGACCCAGACAGACATGGTTCCTGCTCTCATAGAAATGATAAACCAGTTGGGGAGACATACTAAACAGACAAACAAAAGAATAATTACAACTAGTAATAATGTTATGAAGGGAAACAACAGGGAAATGGTGGTGGCGCGCGCACGTGCGTGCAAGCCCAGAGAATGCATTTTATGAGGAAGTTGGCTTTAAATGATATCCTAAGGATGAGGATTCAGTGTGTGGTGATTAGGGCAGGGAATCAGAAAGGGAAGGGTGGTCCAGGCGGAATGAATGACATGTGGAGAATGAATCACAAGGCAGGGAAGGGGACAGACAGACAGACGAGGATGCATTAGCGCTTTGTGTGCTTCATAAACTGAAAGGCGTCCAGTGAGGCCAGGCTCTAGGTAATGAACTCCAGGGAAACCGTGGGGCAGGCAGTGCTGCTGGAAAGCTAGTCAGGAGCCACAGTTTGCCAAAGCGCTTGGGAAATGAAGGCTTTAGACTTTAAGTATGCTGGAAAGTGACTGAAGGGCTTTTTGCAGTCCCTTCAGGGCACTAACATAATTTTTAGTATCCGAGCATCCTTTAGCTTAGCTGCCAGATTCCCCCAGATCTGGTAGCTGCTCTAAATATTTGTTTTTGTCAAGTTGATGAATAGCGTGCAGATGTGGCAGTTGCTTTCTACACTTTACCTTCAGTGATAGCAAAGACAAATACAGTTCTATCTTGATCTGTAGAATAAGAAAGCTATTTCTTGGAGTACGTAACCCAAGAACAGTGTTTTGTTGATATGAAACAAGTGAACCTTGATGATGATTAATATGCTACAACTGATTTTAGGGGGCTTCATTTCTTGATTTTATTCTTCAAAGCAAGAGAAGAAGAATCCTGAGCCATACAAATATGGAAAGGGAGAAAACAGAATGAATCCTTTGTGTTGAATTGGAATTTGAGGTAACAGTGTAAATTTATGGTTTCAATACATACAAATAGACACAGAAATAAATGTAGATCTGAGTGGATATGTGCGTATTTATGTACATCATACTTTCCCTAGTTCTGTCCATCATGAGGGCCTGGGAGCAGTGACACCCTAATAGCAAGGTCATATCTAGCACCCATATCTTGGCTTTCCCACCATTCTCCACTAGAAGGAATCAGGATTGCTTTTTTTTTAATTTTTTCCCCATACAAAAATTTTTACATGCATTGTTATGTGACTCTAATTGCTCTCCCCATACTGTGACAGCACACTCTTCCTTTCCACCCCTGATTCTCCATGTCCATTCACCCAGCTCCTAACCCTGTCTGCCTTCCCATCTCACCTCCGGACAGAAGCTGCCCGTTTAGTCTCTTGTAGCTACTTGAGCTAAGAGGCAGACTCCTCACGAGTATCACTTTATGTCCAACAGTCCAGTCCAATCCCTGTCTGAAGAGTTGGCCTCGGAAATTGTTTTAGTTCTGAACTGATAGAGAATCCAGGGGCCATGCTTCCTGGGGTTCCTCCAGTCTCAGTAGACCATTAAGTCTCATCTTCTTACTAGAATTTGAGTTCTGCACCCCACTTTTCTCCTGCTGCATCCAGGACTCCCGGTTGTGTTCCCTGTCAGGGCGGTCGTTGGTGGTAGCTGGGCACCATCTAGTTCTTCTGGTCTCAGGCTGATGAAGTCTCTGGTTTATGTGACCCTTTCTGTCTCTTGGACTAATACCTTCCATGTGTCTTTGGTGTTCTTCATTCTCCTTTACTCCAGGTGGTTGGGACCAGTTGATGCCTCTTAGATGGCTGCTTGCAAGCTTTTAAGACCCCAGACACCACTCACCAAAGTAGGATGCAGAACATTTTCTTGATAAGCTTTCTTATGCCAGTTGACCTAGATGTCCCCTGAAAGCATGGTCCCCAGACCCCTACCCCTGCTTCTCTGTCCCTCAAACTGTTCAGTTGTATTCAGGAAACTTCTTAGCTTTGGTTTAGTCCAGTTGTGCTGACTTCCCCTGTAGTGTATGCTGTCCTTCCCTTCATCTAAGATAATTCTTATCTACTGTCTAGTTACTAAAGAACCCTCACCCTCCCTCCCCACCCTTGTAACCATCAAAGAATGTTTTCTTCTGTGTTTAAACCTTTTCTTGAGTTCTTATAATAGTGATCTTATACAATATTTGTCCTTCTGTGACTGACTAAATTCACTCAGCATAATGACCTCCAGCTTCCTCCATGTTATGTTTCACGGCTTCATCCTTGTTCTTTATCGTTGTGTAGTATTCCGTTGTGTGGATATACTGTAATTTGTTTATCTATTCATCTATTGATAGGGACCTAGGTTGTTTCCATCTTTTTGCTATTGTGAACAGTGCTGCAGTGAACATGGGTGTGCATATATCTATTTGTGTGATGGCTCTTATTTCTCTAGGATATATTCCAAGGAGTGGGATAGCTGGATCATATGGTACTTCTATTTCTAGCTTTTTAAGGAAGCACCAAATCGATTTCCAAAGTGGTTGTACCATTTTACACTCCCACCAACAGTGTGTAAGTGTTCCAGTCTCTCCACAACTTCTCCAGCATTTATTATTTTGTGTAGGATTTCTTGAAGAAATTGGTAGTTTCAGATCTGGGACAAAGTAAGTACCAGATGAACCTGATACTTTTTGTTGTGCCAGAAAGCAAGGAAGTCTTCAAAAACTGATGGGACACATAAAAAGAATACAGAAACCAGCTTGAGGAAGCTTCCACTAGCTAAATCTGGGGCAATTTGAGCATCAAAGTGAAATAGAAAATCATGAAGTCAGACTAATGTAAACTAATAAATGAATAACTTAAAATTCAGTGAGAAATGGGATATTTATATAGTTCCTAAACATCTTCCGACAAAATATTTATTAATTAATTTCAAAGGGAAAAAGTAATGTTACACTGGAGAAGCTTGGAAGACACTGCCTGAGTCAAGGCAGCCATGGGACAAGTCAGAACTGTGTACCACCTGATGAGGTGCAGTAAGAAGAGCACAGCATCACTTCTTTGATAATCGTTCCTGTCAGGTGCTCAACCTGAATCTAATCAGAGGAAAACGTCCAACAAATGACAAAATAACCAGCCTGTGATCTTCAAAAATGCCATGTTCATGAAAATCATGGGAAGACTGAGGAAGTATTGTCGAGTGAAGGAGACTAAAGGCAACATATCAACTAAAGGCAAAGTGCGATTCTGAACTCAATTCTTTTGCTATAAAAGACATTATGGGGACATTTGGTGAAATTTGAATGGGGCCTGAGGATTAAATGTTAGTCCTATATCAAATGTAAATCTCTTGATGTTGATGATGATATTGTGGTTATGTAGGAGAATGTCATCTTTTGTAGGAAATACACTCTTAATACTCTCAGGAGGAAAGAAAGTACTCGCAACTCTTGTAAATTTGAGTTTGTTTAAAACTAAGCAAAAAACAAAGTAACTGCTACCTACACATCAAATGGGTTCTCAAGGGAGGTGGTGAGTTTCTGAGCATAGGGATTTATTGAAACATTAGTTGGGAGGTTCACTTACTGAGGCTGTTGTAAAGGGATGTTGTACATCTGGAAAATTGTTCTACAAGGCCTCTAAAGCTCCAAATTCTAAGATTTTTGCCATCTGTGTACATATTTTAAAGTGATAGTTGAAGTTATTAAATGGTAGTTTATGCCTTCAATTATTAGAAATCAAGAGGTACTGTCACACTAAACCTCTCATACTAATCAACAGTTTACTACTTAAAGTTTTTTGCTAGAGACTGTACGTACAAAGGACTATATATAACTCTCTATAAGAAGTTAATGATGTAATTGGGGAGAAATGGCATTGATATAAAAGATATGTGACCCCCATAAAATAGCATATAATAAATGCCAGATGGTTGGTACCAATATGTTCTTCAGTTTAGACCAGGAGGATGTTTCTGTGAGCTTTGGTGGTTAAGGAAGGCCTCATAGAGGTAGGGATTAGGCTGAGTATTGGAGCATGGGTAAGACTTAAGGATGCATGGAGTAAGAATGGCAGGGGAGAACATTCCATTGAAAAGGTGTCTCTGTGAATGGGCATGATGTGTTCAGGGACAATAAAAAGACTAGTCTGACAGGTTTGGAGGGTTCATATAGGATAGCACTGCCTTAAATTCATTATAGCTGGGGAGACAGAACTGGCTTCCATCGAAGGGGAGGTGGGAAGGAAACTAATTATGGGGCAGCTGTCAGGAATCTGGCACTGTATTGGATGTTTATTAATTAATTAAATGAATTAACTTATTAATTTCTTTTCATCTCTACAGTATTATGGGATAGGAGTTATATTCATTTTACAGATGTAGAAAAGGATGTTCAGAAAGAGAAAATGGTTTGCTCAAAGTAACGTAGCTAATTGAGAAGCAGTTCGAGTTTGAAGCTAGCTTGACTGGCTTCAAAGTCCATGACCTTTCTACTAGCCCTGCTGCTGTTTACACGTGGGATGAATAAGAGCAGTGATACAGATTGTGGTACTGACTGTATGTGTAGAAGAATACTGCAGATGAGAACATCTCTCACCACCTCCTCACATGTTGAGATTGAGTGCCCATGGCACACACCTGTGAGATTTAGATTATCGAAGAAAAGTATGAAGTGTGAGAAAAGGGCCAATGATTGAACCCTGAGATGCATCTATGTTTAAGGAATAGTCAGAAGCAAGATCCTAAAAGGAATCTGAAGAGGAGTGTCTAGGGAGGTGGGAGGAAAGCAGGAGAATATGATGTCACAGAAGCCAAGAGAAGAGGAGAGTGGTTGGGAAAGTGGAACACTCCAGAAAGGTCAAGGAAAATAAGGATGCTGCTAGATGCAACATTAAGGAGGCCACTGGTGACTTTAGTGGGAACAGTTTCAGTTGAGGGTTAGAAGTGGAAAATAGCTTGTAGTGTGTTGAACAAAGAGCAGGAGGTGAAAAACTAGACATAGTGAATGGTAATCACACATTTAAGAAGTTTGCTGTGAAGGGAAGGAGAGAAGGCCATAGCTAGCGGTAGTTGTATATGGGTTTTGTTTTTCTGTTATTTTTTTTAAAGACTAGAGAGTTGATCCTAAGTAAATGATGATGGGAAGGAGCCAGTAGAGAGGAAGACATCTAAGAGAAGCGTGTGAGGGATTAATGCAAAGGGTGAGATCCCTGAGGAGATAGGAAGGGCTGGAACCCAGAGCAGCAGTGGTGGGCAGAAAGGTAGGAATGGAGGTCCCTATGCTTATTGTCTAATTTGCCTGTGTATTCCTCCATCCCCTGCAAAGTCTTTGTGTGCTGATGCACAGTGGCCTCAGTGACCATAGTATAGCTGCTGCACCGTCTGTACATTTTCCAAAAATATCATTTAAGAATAATGTCTGCATGCACCTTCTGAACAATGGTAACTAGGACATAGTCTATTTAAGGTTGCACAATGCAGTACTGTTTTTGTAATACTACTTGTTTCTAAAAAATCTTCCTTGAAAATGGGGGGAAAATATACCCAAAAGAGTTTAAAATAGGTACTCAAGCAAATACTTGTACATGAATGTTCATAGTAGCACTATTCACAATAACTAAACCGTACGAACAACCCCGATGTCCATCAGCGAATGAGTGGATAAACAAAATGGGTTATATCCATGCAGTGGAATACTACTCATCCATGAAAAGGAATGAAGTACCGATAACATACCTCAACATGGGTGAACCTCAAAAATTTTATACTAAGTGAAAGAAGCCAAACACAAAAGATCACATATTGTATAATTCCATTTATATCAAGTATCCAGAATAGATAAATCCATAGAGACAGAAAGAAGATGAGTGGTTTCCAGGGACTGGGAGAAGGGGGAAGTGAAGAGTGACAGCTTAATGGGTACAAGGTCTTCTTTTCAGGTAATGAAAGTGTTTTGGAACTGGTTAGAGATGATTGAACGACATTGTGAATGTACTAAATGCCACTGAATTATGGACTTTAAAATGGTTAATTTTATGTTATGTGAATTTCACCTCAATTTTAAAAAAGGGGGGGTGGTGAGAGAATGAGAATGAATACACTGTCAGCCAATCAACACCCGCCCTGTAGACTACCACGTAGTATTGAACCATGAGTTAGTGCCTCAGAGAACCTCATCCGGAGAACTCTATGCCATGCTTTTCAGAGTTGAGTATACTTTGCAGCTTGTGTTGTTTACTCTGTCATGGCTTCCTTTTCCAGTATGGGTTCTGAAGAGCTGTTTTTATCTGTAGTAGCTAATGGAAAATTTCTTTACACGAACAAATGATATGAGGCATGCAAAGAAATGTTTCTAGATCTGCAGTGTAGAAACAACAGAAAACTATTATGTTAGATGTTAAAATGCAATAAGGAGAAAGCCAAAACTTGGAAAGAACACAGTGTCTGTCAGCAGTGGGATGGATAAATAAAATGTGATATTCATACAATGGAATACTACATAAAAACAAAATTGAATGAGCTACAGCTACATGCATCAGCATGAGTTAATCTCACAATCATAACACTGAGCAACAGAAACCAGACCCAAAACAATACCTACTCTGTGCTTCTAACCTCCATCCCTACCCTCCTGCCCACCACTGCTGCTCCGGATTCCAACCCTGCCTATCTCCTCAGGGATCTCACCCTTTCTATTATATAAAATTCAAAAACAGGCGACACTAATATGTGGTGTTAGAAGTCAGGATAGTGGTTTTTTTGGAGAGAGTATTAAAAGGAGGGCCTCTAGGGTGCTGGTAATTGTCTTCTTGACTCAGGGAGGTGGTAACACTTAAAATAGTACACTTTTATGGGTAAATATATTACATCAATAAAAATGTGGTTAAAAAAAAAAAAAAGATAATGGGGAGCCTTCAAGGAAATGACCGATGAAACAGTATGAAAATCAGCAAGCAATTAAGAGTTGGCAGAAGTCCTTTGACCTTATAAATGGCATCATAAACCTCACTGCAGCCAAGGAAGATTAACCAAAAGTTGTATTAATGTTAGGTGAAGGTATGTCATGGTTTCAGTGGATCTGCAGAGACGGGAAGAACAACTGCCAAATGTGGGATATGTGTGTGTGAGGCTATACTCACACAGTTACATACACATTTGTATATCATACATTGGCATCTCCATAGGGACCACAATAAAACCAGAACCAGTTGATGTGGTGTTGACTCTGACTCTCATGATGACCCATACGTGTCAGAGTAGAGTTGTGCTCCATAGGGTTTTCAATAGCTGATTTTCCGGAAATAGATCACCAGGCCTTTCTTCCGAGGTGCCTCTGGGACTCATACCTCTAACCTTTCAGTTAGTAGCTGAGCATGTTAACTGTTTGCACCACCCGGGGACTCCAGGGCCCACAGTACAACTATTCAATATAGTGTGCTGACTCAGGTAGTGCTCTCCTATTCCAATTCCCTACCTCCAATTCATATATTTTATAGTTACAGCTAGAGGCTTTGTTGTGCCTATTCAACCTTTACCCTTTGTGTAGTATTTCTCCTCAAGTCACTTTCTGATTTTATCTTGAGTGTTGGATTCCTTTCAAGAATTGCACTTTTATGGGATGTTTCTCTTCCCAGGCTGTGTTTAACTGGCTCGGTTTGCGTGCAGGAAGTACAAACTAATTCTAATATTAGTATGTCAAGTAAAATTAAGGCTGCCACCACAGCATAAAGTATATAGCACACCCTAAAGTGAAACAAGAATTATTTTGGGATTATTTGTTGTTCACAATTGCCTTCATCAGTGGTTTCCTCCCTTAGCACAGAAAAACTGAAGTTCATTTCCTTAGATGCGCAAGCTTCTTCACATTCAAGTTTACTTCAGGTGGAGAAGGGTGACTCACTTGTGAGGGATTTTGAATGGTTAAGTAAGGAAGAGGTCTGTTTTTCAGTTTTATAACTGTTCACTAGCCTCTACTCCTACCAGGTTCCATTATTATTCCTTCATAACCCCTTATGAGTTAGATATTCATGATAAGCCTGATTAATAAATTAAAATTCACAGGAGTTACCTGTTGCATGTGTTTGGAATGAAAAGGAAAACAAAAACAAACAAAAAACCTCTCCTTGAAGGGAAAAGGAAATTTTTCTTTAGTTAGGACTGATTCCAGTTGGTGAAGTTGACATGTTAGTAAAAAGAGTATTTGACTTTTTTCTATTTTTAGGAAACCGTGATAATATTTACCTATATTTGAAAACAGTAGCTATGAAAGGTCATTTCAAGTGGCACCTCAGAGCAAAAAACGTTGGGGGAGGATTCTTCCGAATTAAATCTACAACTTGCCTATGTTAGATATCACTACAAGATAGCTATGTGAATTTGAAGCAGATACTACATTTCATAATGTTGAACTTATTTATTTAAATAATTTATTGGGTAAATTTGTCATCTTGCATATGCTGATTTTAGGGCATTTGCCCTGTTGTTGGGGGGCAGGTGGGAAGCCATGACTTACTAATTCATCCTGTCCTGTTTTTGGTTTTGTTTTGTTTTGGGGTTGAATCAGTCATTCATTTAAGCCTTTAACACATTTAATTATCCACCCAACTATATGCTGTGTACTAGAGATACAAAGATGAATAGAATCCTATCCTTGCCCATGTGCAACCCAGGTCTAGAGGGAAAGACAGACATGGAAGTCATTACAGCAATGTGATCCATGCTGTGATAGAGAAATGATAGTATGCTACAGGAACTCAGAGGAGGACACATCTAACTGCTGAGAGGGCTAAGGGAGGCTTTCCAGAAGAGATATTTGAAGTAAAGGAGGTAAAAGACATTCCAGGTATGGAGAGGAGCACATCCAGCATATGAAAGGTTTGGCACATTTGAAGAACCCCCAGTAGTTACATACTGCTGAAGTACATATATAAAATAGAAAAGCATCAGGGATAAGTTCATGGAGTCCCATGCTAAGGATTTTGGATTTTATTCTGTGGTGGTGGGGAGCATTGAAGGATTTTAGGTAGAAAAACAACTTTTTCAGATTTACGTCTTAGAAAAATGACTGTGGTGTTAGTAAGGAGGATATATAACCACATGGCTGAAACTGGAGGTTGAGAGACCAGTTAGGAAATTATTGGATGAGTCCAGGTGAGACATAATGAGGGAGTGGGATGAGAGAAGAAGACTTAATTTTCACATGTATTGAGGAAATAGAATTGATCAGCCTTGGTATTTGATTGGATATTTGTGGAGCAAGAGTCTAGTCTGGCTCACCCAGTCACCCGAGTAGGAATTCGGGGATGGTGGTGCTGTTTACCAAAACTAGAAATACAAGAGGAAAGAAAGTTTGGAGTGTGGGTTGGAGGGTAAGATAACAGGGTTTAGTTTCTGACAAGTTGAGGCTCTGGTTTTTGTTGATTATCATGTGGAATTGTCTAATAGGCAGATGGAAGTACAGTTCTGAAGCTTAGAAGAGTGACATGTACTAAGGACATAGTTATCAAAGTCATCTGTATATGATGACACTTGATGCTTCTGGAATACCTGAGATCACCTATCAGAGACTGTATAGAGTGAAAAGTGAAGGTGAACCTTCAAAAACCTTCCAAAAAAAAAGTTTTGGCCCCTTCAATAGAGGGCCAAAACATTCTTGTAAATGTTTTTTTTTCCCCCCTTCAATATGTAAATATAATACATGATCCTTGTGGAAAATTTGGAAAGTACAGAAACATAAAGATAATAAAATTTACCCATAATTCAGTTCTCATTCCCCAAGAAAATCACTGTTAAGATTTGGAATATTTCCTTCCAAACTTTTTTCTATGCATACATTTTCTACTTACTTAAGATAACACTGTAAAACAATTTTGTATTATATTTTCATTTAACATTAGTTTAAGCATAGTCTCACCTTATTAAAATTATAAATAAATTGCATTTAATGTTTCTATGCAAGGATTATTTCTCCTTTCAGTATTAAGATTACAGTGTTTTGTTAGTATGGCTATCTAGAGGTAGAACAACATGGTTAAAATGTAAAATGTAAAGCTTTACATTCTGTCAATTGTTTTTCAAAATGGTTGTCTCAATTTCTACTCCCACTGACAAACAGTTCTAACATTGAAGGTGTCTCTTGGAGGAAGAATTGATAAAACAAGTAGATGAACCAGAAAATAATGGTATGAGAGAAACTACTGGAAGACAGAATTTCGAGATGGAAGCATCATCATAGTAAGTGCTGCAGAGAGGTCATATATGCAAAGGATGGACAAAGCCATTGGATTTGGTGATAGGAGGCATTAGTATAATGGTAGGGCATTAGCCAGGTTATAAGGAGCTGAGGAGTGGATGAAGTGTCCAGAGTTTATTCCAGAATCTTAGCTGTAAAGGGCAGGAGATGATTATTAGGTAAAGAGGCTGCACAATTGATGGGAGGTATTATCTTGTTTGTTTTTAAAGATGAGTGAGTCTTAGGTGTGTTTGTGGGGGCTGGAGCTGATGATTGGTAGAACAAAGTGCTAGAGGAAATGTGAGAGGATGGAATCCAGAGTTCTAGGGCCACCTCTCCCTCAGGGAAAGAAAAACGGATGGTCAGGATGGGAGTGGATGTAGGTAAGCTGGTAGGAAGTCGAAGGAGTTCCTGTCTAACAGATTTTATTTTTGTCTATGAAATAGAGGGTGAGACATAGGCCAAGAGTGAGGAGAGTAGTGGAAACATCTGCTTGAGGCAAGGGGGCACAGGTTTACATTCTGATGTGAGTCATGGTCAAGGGAGCTGTCTAAGGACAAGTAAGAGGACTGCCAAGCAGTGTTGAAGGTTCTCCTGAGGCTGAACACCACAGATTTGTAGTTTGCAATCTGTCGATTTGAGAGATATCTCTGGCAGTACTTAACAGCCCAAGTGCAGGGAAGAAGTAAAGTAACCAATTGGTCGTCAGGGGAAAAAATTTTTTTATACAAATCTACTTAATTAACTTTAAGGTAAGTAGAGGGAGATTTATTCTATCATAAATGAGAAAAAAGAAACAAATTGCTTCCTATGGTGAGCTGGTGGTTAAGCCCTATCTAGGCCTTTATTAGACTCTTTCCCCCTCAAATTCACTAACGTATGTAGTTAAGTTTTAGAAAAGTTGGTATTTTTTTTATGGTATATCTTAAACAAACAAATAAACAAAAATGAGGATATATAAGTTTGAGTTAGGGGGAAGGAAAGAGAAAGCATTACTATGTTATTTCTGTCCCAAATTACTGAATGTTATTGGAAGCGCAATAATTATTTGGGCAGTGGAAGTGGTAGAGAAACAATGAAAGAGAAAGCAAATAGAGCACTCACAAAAGCCATTTCCTTTTTGTACTGCTGAGACATTTTTACTTGAAGAATAATTAAAAAAAAATTAACATCAAATATAATTTTGTTACAAAGTAAAGTGGCTGCATTCGTTGATAGTCTCGCTGTACAAATGGTAAAAGTTGAACAGTTTGGGACTAATTTGTATAATGTGCCCAAGGATGGGCAGTTGTGCATTTAAAAAGCAATGGATAATTATCGTTATTTTTATGAGAAAAGTTCGCATAGGTTGATTCTCTCTTTAAAATACTGTAGAAAAATGAATTCTTCATCAAACTTAGTATCATTTTTTCTCTTAGATGGCTTTGAGTAACATAAGTTTTCAGTAGATGTAAACAACTATTTTCTGAGACAGTAGCTATTAAATTGGGTTGAAAGCTACTTGACAGTGATTGAAAAAAAAAAAGTTATTTCCCAAAGGATTTCAGTAAGACTGATGATTTTGATGCCAGTAGAAGGCCAGTTTTTACCACAAAAATTTCCCTGTAACCTTTCATGATTGAAAACATATTACTTGCTATTCAAAAACACAGGATGATTAGTAAGGAGAGTTTCTAAAATAAGCTCAGAGGTTAGACATGTAATTTGTGGATGACATGTCATGATAGTAAAGTGCATTTCCTTCTGTGTTTTGTTTTAAAACCATAGAAAGCACAGGAAACTCCACAATTCAGCCTTCAAACATGTTTTTATAGCCATAAGATGAACATTCTTTTTGTTTTTATTTATTATTTTTTTAGATGAAGGTTTACAGAGCAAATTAGTTTCTCATTAAGCAATTAATACACATATTGTTGTGTGACATTGGTTGCCAACCCCACAGCATGTCAGCACTCTCCCCTTCTTGACCTTGGGTTCCCCATTACCAGCTTTTCTGTCCCCTCCTGCCTTCTAGTCCTTGCCCGTGGGCTGGTGTGCCCCTTTAGTTTTGTTTTGTTTTATGGGTCTGTCTAATCTTTGGCTGAAGGGTGAACCTCAGGAGTGACTTCATTACTCAGTTAAAAGGTGTCTCTGTCAGACCAGTAAGTCTGGTCTTTTTTTATGAGTTAGAATTTTGTTCTACAGTTTTCTCCAGCTCTGTCTGGGACACTCTGTTGTGACCCCTGTCAGAGCAGTCGGTATTGGTAGCTGGGCACTATCTAACTGTGGTGGACTCAGTCCTGTGGAGGCCATGGTAGTCGTGGTCCATTAGTCCTTTGGACTAATCTTTCCCTTGTGTCTTTGGTTTTCTTCATTCTCCCTTTCTCCAGACGGGGTTGGACCAGTGGAATATCTTAGATGGCCACTCACAAGCTTTCAAGACCCCAGATGCTACTCACCAAAGTAGGTTGTAGAACATTTTCTTTATAAACTTTGTTATGCCAATTGGGCTAGATGTCCCCTGAGACCATGGCTCTAGCCCTCAGCCCAATAATTCGGTCGCTTAGGGAGTTTGAATGTGTCTGTGAAGCTTCCATGACCTTGCTTTAGTCAAGTTGTGCTGACTTCCCCAGTATTGTCTTACCCTTCACCAAAGTTACCACTTACCTATTGTCTATTTAGTGCTTTCCCTCCTCACGCTAGTAAGAATGTACTTTTTAAAGGGACTTTTTAAAGGGACTGCTAGTTCCAAGTGTATATGCTTTAATACATAATTTCATTTCTGACTGCTTATTTCCCCGTTTACTTTATAATATATGTTCATATAGCTTTGCATTGGTATATAGGAATGTTAGGATGCTTGGCATTGTCTTTGGAATGGTTATCTAGGAGCTTCTTTATTACAAAGCTTATTCTTTTAAAGCATATATTTTAAGAAACAAATATGAGATAAGGAACTGTTGTGTTGAGTGAGCCCAGCTATATACTGTGACAATAATCCAAAACAGTCTTTTTGACCACTCTAAGACTGGACCCTACCACAGAACTACTTCATTTCTTAAGGAAATGTAAAGACAGAAATGAATTAACTTCATTTGTAGCTTTTTACTTTGATATAATTTAAAATTTCAGGAAAGTTACAAGAACTCCCATATACTTTTTATCTAGATTTTACCAGTTGTTTGACATTTGCTTTATCATCCCCGCCCCCTGACTTTTGAGAGTAAGTCAAAGACATCATGCCTCTTTACCCCTGTCTTAGTCATCCAGTATGGGTCGGAATCGACTCGATGGCAATGGGTTTGGGTTTTTTTTTGGCTGTAACAGAAATACCACAAGTGGATGGCTTCAACAAACATAAGTTTATTCTCTTACAGTCTAGTAAGCTATTCTCTCACAGTCTAGTAGGCTAGAAGTCCAAATTTAGGGCATCAGCTTCAGGGGAAGGCCTTCTTTCTCTGTCGACTATCGAGGAAGGTCCTTATCATCAATCTTCCATTGAACTAGGAGCTTCTCAGCACAGGGACCCCAGGTCCAAAGGACATCCTCTTCTGGGATTACATTCTTGGTGGCATAAGGTCCTCCTATCTCTCTCTTCGATTCTCTCTTTCTCAGAAGAGATAAGCTTATATTGTAGATGAATCTTGTAGTCTACATGACTGCCGCTAATCCCATCTCATAAACATCATAGAGATAGGATTTACAACACATAGGAAAATCACATCAGATGACAAAATGGTGGACAATCATGATACTGGGAATCATGACCTACCTAAGTTGCTAGATACTTTTGGGGGACACAATTCAATCCATAACAACTCCTAATATTCAGTGTATATTTCCTAAGAATCCTAATCATAGTATAATTATCAAAATCAGGACATTTTATGTTGGATTAGATAATAGCCTTGTATCAAAGTCTGTAATGTCTTTTATAGTTATTTTTTCTCCTGGCCCAGGATTTAAAAAAAATTTTTTTTTTTAATTGTACTTTAGGTGAAGGTTTACAGAACAAATAGTTTCTCATTCAACAGTCAGTACACATGTTGTTTTATGACATCGGTTGACAACCCCACGACATGTCAACACTCTCCCTTCTCAACCTTGGAGGACCTTTTTTTTTTGGTGAAAATATACATAGCCGAAGATACAGCATTTCAGAAATTTCTGCATGTACAATTCAGTGACATCGACTACATTCTTCCAGTTGTGCTGCTATTCTCACTATCCTTTTCCAAATTATCCTATCGCCATTATCTTCAACTCACTGGCCCCTAGGCTCCCCATCAAACCTTTTGAGTTGCTGTTGTCAGTTTGATCTTACATAGATAATTCTTTTGTGTGTGTGTGTGTGCCTTAGATGAAGGTTTACAGAACAAATAGTTTCTCATTAAACAGTACACATATTGCCTTATGACAATGGTTAACAACCCCACAACATGTCAACACTGTCCCTTCTGAACCTTGGGTTCCCTATCACCAGCTTTCTTGTCCCCTCCTGCCTTCTAGTCCTTGTCCCTGGACTGCTGTGCCTCATCAGTCCCATTTTGTTTTATGGGGCTGTCCAATCCCTGGCTGAACGGTGAACCTCGGTAGTAACTTCACCTCTGAGCTAAAAGGGTATCCGGGAGCCATACTCTTGGGGTTTCTCCAGTCTGTCAGACCAGTAAATCTGGTCTTTTTTTGTGAGTTAGAATTTTGTTCTACATCCTTCTCCAGCTCTGTCTAGAACCCTCTGTTGTGATCCCGGTCAGAGCAGTCAGTGGTGGTAGCCGGGCACCATCTAGCTGTACTGGACTCAGTCTGATGGAGCTGGCCCAGGATTTTTAACATATCTCTTTAATCTCATTTAATCTGGAATGAAGAACTGTTTTAAGTGAAATGGAGCGGACACATTTTTATTGCAAGCATGCATGCTCATTTCAGCATCTTCTCTGAAACAAAATGACAGGAGATCTATATGGCAGGTATCTTGTAGCAAATGCTTGCACTTCAAGGCCCATAGGTTAATAACGTTTTCAGCAGATGAATTACTTTCTCCGCAAGCATCCGTTGGTTCTTGCTATGTCTTGCTATATAGTTGTTGTTATGGGCTGAGTACGGTGTGAAGTTTTTCTTTTTTTGTTCAAACTGTCTTTTTAACATGTGATAGCTGCTCTTTCATCCCTTTGGAACATTTTGTGCAAGTTCTTAATGAGGTAGTTCCAAAGTTTCCTGTATGTCCTGCAGCTTGTCTTTAGCTGAGGAGAAATGACAAGTGGCCACCATCTTCCTGCTTAAGGCCAGCAATTCTGTTTCTTTTCACTGAGCTGTAATTATTCTCTGAAGTATGTGAACAAAGCAGCATATGCTCATGATTCCAGAATCACTCATAACCATCACCATGTTTGTTTAATTGAAAATTGCACGACAGTCTTCTGTACTGATGTTCCATTTTATAAAAGTTTGGCAGAGTTGACATTCCGCTTCTAATTCATTCCCACAAGATATGAAGAATTTCCAAATAGTCGTCTCTAGCGTTCCGCATCTGAAGATTCAAACAACCGCAGATCGAAAATAATTTGGGAAAAAAAAGTTCCAAAACGCAAAACTTGAATTTGCTGCGCTGAGCACTACGCTGAACCCACTCAAATAAAGCGGTGTATAGGCATACCCTGCTGTAGCCTCCCACCATTTCACGGCTCCTCAGTCTCTCTCCAGCACTCGTTTGAGCATTGTTCACCTCAAGTCTCGTTCATTCACTACTTGTGTTGTGTGTCCCCTTTGTTTCTGTAAAAAATGGCTCCTAAAAAGCAATGAAGTGGTCAAAGCAATCTCTCTAAGTCTAAGTGTTGGTGGGGGGGTGGTGTTGAGGAGAGTGAGAGGAAGGAGTTGAAGGCTAGTAAGGGCTGGCCGACTAGCTTTGTAAACCACTGCAGCCTCCAGAACTTTAAGAGCACAGGCAAATCAGTTGATGCTCAGGCAGCATCAGTGTCCCCCGAAGAGCTCCAGAAACTCAGAGAAGAGAAAGACTACCTTCCAGAGCGAGTCTTCAGTTGTGATGGTTGTGATGAAACAACTCTTTACATAGCATCCACATTGTATTAGGTATTATAAGTAATCTAGAGATGACTTAAAGTATATAGAAAGATGTGCAGGTTATATGCAAATACCCTATTTTATATAAGGGACTTGAGCATCCTCGGGTTTTGGTATCTGCAGGGGTCTTGGAACCAATCCCCCATGTATATTTGAGTGACGACTGTAGGGATTTCTCTTAAAAGATTCATGGTCTACCCACATCCATTGCCGTCAAGTTGATTCTGACTAAAAGTGACCTTATAAGGGCAGAGTAGAGCTCCCCACATAGAGTTTCCAAGGAGTGGCTGGTGGATTCGAACTGCTGACTTTTTGGTTAGCAACCATAGCTCTTAACCACTATACCACCAGGGCTCTATTCATGTTCTAAATGCAATCAAGTAACTAAGAAATTTAGTACAGATTTTAAAGGGTTATTTTTTTTTAATGTTATGATTCTACAAATTCCACATAGATAAAAATTATGCTGTCATTTAATCTCTGTATTCTGTTTTGATTATTTAAATTTTTGATAACTGGTTGCAAAAGGGTATAATATTCCTCTCAAAGTTTACTTAGCTAATGTACTTCCTTAGTATTTATATTGACAATCTGTTCCCTATTTAATAATGATTTGAAAGTTTTTGATAGTTATTTTTGTACATATAATGAACAGCTTTCATAATTATCACTGATTATTGTAATTTGCAAAAATGTATTTCTATTTCAGATGATAGCATTTCAATACATAAAGCACAAAAGGAAATTTTCACCCAAAGATACATCTAGATACTTACCTATAGATAACCTATATTAGTAAATCTGAATAGCTCACTTTGCCCATATTACTGACTCATTATGCATGTGGTCACATGATATACATGCACTTTTGAGGGAATACCAGATATCTTAGTCATCTAGTGCTGCTGTAACAGAAATACCACAAATGGATGGCTTTAACAAAGAGAAATTTATTTCTTCACAGAAAATAGGCTAAAAGTCCAAATTCAGGGCGTTGGCTCCAGGGGAAGGCTTTCTCTCTCTGTTGGCCTTTTCATCAGTCTTCCCTCAGACTAGGAGCTTCTCTACACGGGGACCCCGGGTCCAAAGGATGTGCTCTGCTCCCAGCACGGCTTTCATGGTGGTATGAGGCCCCCCACTCTCTGCTTGCTTCCCTTTCCTTTTATCTCTTACAAGAGATAAAAGGTGGTGCAGGCCACACCCAGGGAAATTCGCTTTATATTAGATCAGGGATGTGACCTTAGTAAGGGTGTTACAATCCCACCCTAATCCTCTTTAACATAAAATTAAAATCACAAAATGGAAGAGAACCACACAATACTGGGAATCATGGCCCAGCCAAATTGATACACACATTTTTTGGGGGACATAATTCAATCCATGACACCAGAGATGATGTTGAAGTAGGTATTCTGCTATTTGACCTTTAAAAGGCCAAGACCAAAGCCCCATGAGGGTGTTACCCTATCAGCTAACTTTTTTCTTGTTTTATTAAGGCCAGACTGCATCGCAGGCCCACTCATGATCTAGGCACACTCAAGAGGGTTGGGATTACACTTAGACCAGTCAGGCCCACCCCTGGAACTCTGGGGAACATGTGTGGGGCAGGAGGAGATACCAGTTCAAAGTCACAGTTCTGTTACAAAGGAGGAAGAGGGTAAATAGGTGCTTGCTAGGCAGCCCACAGAGTTCACTTTACTTAGCAATATATGTTTTAATATATTTATTTATTCATTATATGTATATGAGAATATATTTATGTGCTTATTTTACATATTATTTATTGTATTCCGTACAATAGAGGTTTTAACCAAACTAAGGGTTAAGCACTAGGCTGCTAACCAGAAGTTTGGCTGGCAGTTCAAACCCATGGAGTGGCTCCATATGAGAAAGACCTGGTGATCTGCTTCCATAAAGATTGCAGCCTAGAAAACCCTACGGGGCAGTTCTACTCTGTCATATGGGTTTGCTATGAGTCAAAAATCGCCTTGACAGCACACAGCAACAACAATGGTTAATTGATTTCATTTTTTTCCTAATAAATATATCATTGTGCTGATGAATATCCTTGCACATATATCATTGTCTTTTTTTCTTAATATAGCTTCCTAGAAGTAGACTAAGGGATCAAATTTTATGCACATTTAACATTTTGATATTTATTGATAGATTGCTCTATAGAAAAGTGGCATTAATTCAACAGAACATGAGCTTGTCTCAGAACTGGGTATTGCTGTATTTATTTGGGGAAAATAAAGTCTTACCGTTGCTAATGGATTTTCTTCATGTAATCCTAGATTATATTTTGGCTGGATGAGTTTATGTGTGCATGCTTTAGGGAACTGTAGATCCCACATTTTGCCTGTAGTACCTTGATGAAAACCATGTCTTTTCCATCAGTCCTGATTCTGGGGTCTGTAAGCTACTCTTCCTCCCTTATTTTTATCTCTTCAATCCCCCTAAAAGGTAGAGCAATAGAAAACTTGGTGACTTAGGATTTCCTTGGCATGCCACATATACAACATGATTTAGTGACTAAAAAACATAAGGCAAGTAGTCAGTACAGAGCTTTCCATTTGATTCATTCAACATTCCATTGCTACTTTGGCAGGTTATTGTGCAGCTTTGAATACATTTTATAAACACAGTTCTCCATTTTCTCCTTAGTCACAAGAGTTTGCTCTTTACAGATACTCAGTGTGGTGTATAGGTACTTCAAGTCTAAGAAGATGGTTTTCTGCTTCTTTGGATGGCTAAGAACTTTAAATCAAGTGTATTTCTTAGACTGTAACTACATACACACACATTGTGGCTTAAAAAAATTGGATTAAAGAACTTCTGTCCTTAAAGAGAAATAGAAATAAAACAAATGACACTGTAGGTGTGTGAGATAAAATGCCTGTGTATTGAAAAGAATAGTGATTTAGGTCAGGGAGAATCTTGGAGAGCTTCCTAAAATAAATTGGATATTTACCTGGATTTTGAAGTTGGTGAGATTTTGAAGCCTGGGCACATAGAATGGGGGAATGCATTTTGAGTGAGAATGGGGCGATGGCATGTAAAACACTGTGGGTGGAAGTTTGGATGCAAACTACATCCACATAGAAATGCACGCAGCTTTTTCTGATTGGGGTAGATCACCTGAGTGAAGAAATTTTGTAGGTAATTTATAGGTAGACGGAGGGAGGGAAGGAGAGGGATGTGAGTGCCTCTTAAAGTGTATAGAAGAGCTCTGGTGGCACAGTGGTTAGGCACTCGGCTGCTAACCGAAAGGTCAAGCAGTTCGAACCCACCAGCTGTTCTGCGGGAGAAAGATGTGGCAGTCTGCTTCCATAAAGATTTACACTTTGGAAACCCTATGGGGCAATTCTGCTCTGTCCTATAGGGCCGCTTGGAGTCGAAATTGACTGGATGGCGACAGGTTTTTGGGTTTGGTTTTAAGTGTATAAAGTATATAGATATATAGACTTTGGGGAATGATTAAATATTTTTGTTGACGAAAAATGTCAGAAAACCCATCAACCCAGTGTGCGGCCATCTTCCAAGAGGCCTAAGTGACCCCTGTTCTGGGGCACTATTGGGATTATCTGTCTCAGAAACCTTGCGGCCAGCTAAATTTATCGTACTTCACATCCCCAGTACCCTTGATTATCTCCTGAAATGTTATTACCCCTCCAGCCTTCTATCTTCTTGTTTAGTACTGCTTCATGAGCCAACCTCAATGGCATTCCTATCTTCTCAACCTTAAACTGCATGTTCTGCTGTCTTTCTGGGACCCTCATATGGCAAAACCCTACATCTGGACCTATCAGACTGCTCTTTTTTATTTGCTTCTATACATCCAAGACTGGGGCTGCTGAGACTTGCTGGAGGAAATTATACATCTGTACAGATGAGTGTTAATAAATTCATGATCACTATCCTCAATGAGATCTTAAAACTGCTGGGCCAAGGAGTTCTGGCAAAATGGTGCTCTAGGCAGAAGCACCACGCCATCCCTCCACAGCAAAGATCCGAAAAACTAAGCCGAACAGAGAATACAACAATCCTGAAACCTTAAAACATCAAATGAAGATATAAAGAACTCAGCCAAGCACCAAATGGAGTGAGAAAACTGACAGAGAATGGAGAGCGAGGAGAGATTCACGCAGAGGTCCCCTACCAGCTAACGCAGCACGGATCCACCATCTTGGACTCCTGTTGGAGACCAGCAAACAGTGGGTACGAGAAAGCGGCCTCATGGAGCATTCAGCGGGAGACAAAACAACCGGTAATTTATGATATATGCTTTCCCACCCCCCACCCTTCTACACCCCCGCTCAGCCTCCTCTGCTTCCCATGGCCACAATCTCTTGACCAGGAAACACCAGCTGCTTGGATTCCACATACCCAAATGGGCCAGCTCTCTGAGTGCCATTTGTTGGCTGCTTGTGTTGCTTTTTTCCACTTCTTTTGATGTATTCCTTACCTCTCACCACCTCCCCCTCCTTTTGCTCAAATACCTGGCTCCGTGTGCCATCTTTGCTTCTTCCTGAGGGGCTGCAGAGCTCCGGTAATTTGTGATATATGCTTTCCCACCCCCTACCCTTCTTCACCCACAGTTGGCCCCCTCTGCTTCCCGCTGACACAGTCTCTTGTCCGAGAAACACCAGCCCGCACTAGCTGGCTCTCTGAGTGCCATTTGTTGGCTGCTAGTGTTGCTTTTTTTCCTACTTTGATTTCTTCCTTACCTCTCACCACCTCCCCCTCCTTTCACTCAAATACCTGGCTCCGTGCGCCATCTTTGCTTCTTCCTGAGGGGCTGTGGAGCTCCGTTCGAGTGTGGAGCTGCTTCCTGCTCTGGGCTGCTGCCCTGGTGGGATCCCAGGGCTTTTGTTCATTTGTTTGTTTTGAATTGTTTGTTTGTTTTCTTTTCCTTTTCTTGAGTTGGGAGCCCTTTCTGGCCAGGTGGTGTTGCATGGCAAGGAGACCTCCCCGCCGGCTTGTACAGACATGCAGAGGGATCCCTGAGGGCATTTCTTTTTTCATTGGGTTTGTTTTTTTTTCTTCTGTTTTTTTGGGGGCCTTTCTTGTTCTTTTTTTTTTTTTTTTTAATTTGTTTTGTTTTCTTTTCACTTTTTGTCTTTCTTCATTGCTCAGTTTCTCGTCTCTCTATATCTTACTTCTCTTTCTGTTCCCTGAATACCTGGCATTGTATACCTCCACGCCTTCTAGCCAGGCTGTACTGCAACATCTGAGAGCGACTTCCCCAGATCTCATAGCTGCACTGGTGGGATCCCTAGGAACTTTGCAGTTCTTTAACCTTTCCAGTTTTTATTTATTCATTCTTTTCTTTTGTTTTCTTCCTCTTCCCCTTTCTGTTTTTCTCCATTTCATAGTCTCTCATCTCTCCACTCCAATGGCAAGCTCCCCTAGCATTCTTTTTTGTTTGTTTGTATGTTTTTGGCCCCTGTTCCTCTCTCCTCTCTCCCATATTCATCTTAGCTACACACGTAACAATCTCCCCGCTGCATCCTGCGTACCTGCACCGTGCGCTTGACATCATACCACCAAGCAGCACAAGCACGGCCTACTGGAACCTGCCCTGCACTGATTACCAACCCGCTCTGGTGGCTGTAGTAAGTGCCACAAACAACCCATCTCAGTAACTCATCTTCAGCTAGACCTGCCCTGCCATACCATATCTGAGTGACTGACCGTGCCAATTGGAGAAGAAGGCAAAAAGTATTGTGCCCACAGATGAGCAAACAACAAAGAACACACAGTCTGCTTGCTCAGACATAGTAAAATTAAAAAAAAAAAAAAGGGACAAAACAAACAAATCTACAGTCAATAAACGAGAAAAATAACTACTGAATGCCCCGAAGACAGCAGACAATATGAAAACATTTAGAAAAACAGGACAGGATGGTTCCACTAGACGTCCAAAATAAAACACCAGATGACTCTACAATGGAAGAAAATGCACTAGAACTACCTGATAGGGAATTCAAATCTCTAATACATAGAATTCTCCAAGAGCTGAGGCAAAAAGCTGATAAACATGAGGAAAAGATAGACAAATTCATGGAAAATACAAAAAATTGGAGGAATTCAGGAAAATAATGCAGGAACAAAATGCCAAAATAAATTCACAACTAGAAATTATACAAAGACAACAATTAGAAATCCAAAAGATAAACAACAAGATTTCAGAAATGGACGGTGTCATAGAAGGGCTGAGAAGCAGAGTTGAAACGATGGAAGACAGGATCAGTGGAATTGAAGACAAACACTTGGATACAACTCTGTTTCAGGAAAACTCAGAAAAAAGAACAAAGAAAAATGAAGAGACCCTGAGAGTTATGTGGGATACAATCAAAAGCAAAAATTTTCGAGTGATGGGAATTCCAGAATGGGGAGAGAACAGAAAATACAGAGAGGATCATTGAAGAACTGTTGACAGAAAACTTCCCCAACATCATGAAAGATGAAAAGCTGGCCATCCAAGAAGCTCAACGAACCCCATATAGGAGAGACCCCAAAAGAAAATCACCAAGGCATATCATAATCACACTCGCCAAAACCAAAGACGAGCAAAGAATCCTGAGAGCAGCTCGTGAAAAACAAGAAGTCACATACAGAGGAGAAACAATAAGACTAAGCTCAGATTATTCAGCAGAAACCATGCAGGCAAGAAGGCAATGGGATGACATATATAAAATCTTGAAAGAAAAAAATTGCCAGCCAAAAATAATATATCCTGCAAAACTCTCTTTCAAAATTGATGGTGGAATTAGGTCATTTCCGAATAAACAGAAATTAAGGGAATATGTAAAAGTCAAACCAAACTTACAAGAATTATTAAAGGGAGTTCTTCTAACTGAGGACAAACAGCTTCAGCTCACAGGCAGAAGCTAGGATGCAGGATCATACCAGCCAGATACCAATCTAGGAAATGACCTCTCGAGGACTATCTAAAACCAAAAGAAATACAACAGGGAATCAGAGCAGTTAATCGATGGATGACAACAACATCAAAACAATGAAAGAGGGAATAAACGGCATAGGTATAGAACCTTCTAATGGAGAGGAAGGCAAGGCGATACCAAGTAATGGTACACTTCTTCAAACTTAGAAAGATAAGGGTAAAATTCATTGTAACCACAAAGAAAGTTAACAAATGTACCCCTTAAAAAAAGTGGAAAAACATAAAGTTTCAGCAAAAACAAAACCTACAAAAACAAAAGAAATGAAAAAAAAAAATCCACAAAAAAAGGTAACTCAGCACAAGCAAGTAAGAAGAACAAAGAAAACTTCAGCACTACAAAATGACAGCAACAAACTCACATCTATCAATAATTACACTGAATGTAAATGGACTCAATGCACCCATAAAGAGACGGAGAGTGACAGAATGGGTAAGAAAACAGGATCCATCAATATGCTGTCTACAAGAGACACACCTTAGAAACAAAGATGTGAATTTATTAAAAGTCAAAGGTTGGAAAAACATATATAAAGCTAACAACTACCAAAAAAGAGCAGGAGTGCCAATTCTAATCTCAGATAAAATAGACTTTAAAACAAAATCTACCATAAAAGACAAAGAAGGACACTATATAATGATTAAGGGGATGATCCATCATGAAGACATAACCATAATAAACATCTACGCACCCAATGACAGGGCTCCAAAATACATAAAACAAACTCTAACAACACTGAAAAGAGAAATTGACAGTTCCACAATAATAGTAGGAGACTTCAACACACCACTCTCAGTAAAGGACAGAACAACTAAGAAGAAACTCAGCAAAGATACAGAAGACCTAAAGGGCACAATCAGCCAACTTGACCTCATAGACATATGTAGAACACTCCATCCAACCGCTGCAAAGTACACATTCTTTTCCAATGCACATGGAACGTTCTCCAGAATAGACCACATCTTAGGCCACAGAGCAATCCTCAACAAGATCCAAAACATTGAGATAATTCAAAGTATCTTCTCTGACCACAGTGCCATCAAGGTAGAAATTAACAATAGAAAGAACAAGGAAAAAAAATCAGTTACATGGAAACTGAATAATACCCTGCTTACACATCAGTGGGTAATAGAAGAAATCAGAGATGGAATCAAAAAATTCCTAGAATCAAATGAGCATCATACCAAAACCTTTGAGACACAGCAAAGGCAGTCCTCAGAGGACAATTTATAGCAATAGATGCACATATCAAAAAGGAAGAAAGGGACAAAATCAAAACATTAACTACGGAACTCAAACAAATAGAAAGAGAACAGCAAAAAAAAAACCCACTGGAAGAAAGGAAATAGTAAAGATCAGAGCAGAAATAAATGAAGTAGAGAACAGAAAAACAATAGAAAGAATCAACAAAACCAAAAGTTGGTTCTTTGAAAAATCAACAAAATCGACAAACCACTGGCCAGACTGACAAAAGAAAAACAGGAGAGGACACAAATAACCCAAATAAGAAATGAAATGGGGGACATTACAACAGACCCAACTGAAATAAAAAGGATTATAACAGAATATTATGAAAAACTATACTCCAACAAATTTGAAAACCTAGAAGAAATGGATAAATTTCTAGAAACACACGGCCTACCCTAACTACAACAAAGTGATGTTGAAAATCTGAACAGACCCATAACAAGAGAAGAGATTGGAAAGGTAATAAAAAAAACTCCCAACCAAAAAACGCCCTGGCCCAGATGGCTTCACTGGAGAATTCTACAAAACATTTACAGAAGAGCTTATACCAGTACTACTCAAGCTATTTCAGATAGAAGAGGAAGCAACACTTCCAAATTCATTCTATGAAGCCAGCATAACACTGATACCAAAACCAGGCAAAGATGTCAAAAAAAAAAAGAAAACTACAGACCAATATCTCTCATGAATATAGATGCAAAAATTCTTAACAAAATTCTAGCCAATAGAATTCAGCATCATATCAAAAAAATAATATACCACGACCAAGTAGGATTCATACCAGGTATGCAAGAATGGTTCAACATTAGAAAATCAATCAATGTAATCCACCACATAAATAAAAGGAAAGAGAAGAATCACATGATCATCTCAATGGAAGCAGAAAAGGAATTTGACAAAGTCCAACACCCATTCCTGATAAAAACTCTCAATCAAATAGGTATAGAAGGGAAATTTCTCAACATAATAAAGGGCATCTATGCAAAAACAACAGCCAACATCATTCTTAATGGAGAGAGGCTGGAAACATTCCCCTTGAAAACAGGAACAAGACAAGGATGCCCTTTATCACCACTCCTATTAAACATTGTGCTGGAAGTTCTAGCTAGAGCAATAAGGCAAGAAAAAGAAATAAAAGGCATCCAAATTGGTAATGAAGAAGTGAAACTGCCCCTGTTTGCAGATGATATGCTACTATACATAGAAAACCATAAAGACTCCACAAGAAATCTACTGGAACTAATGGAAAGATTCATCAGAGTAGCAGGATACAAGATAAACATTCAAAAATCAGTTGGATTCCTATACACCAGTAAGGAGAACGATGAAAAGGAAATCAGGAAAACAATACCATTTTCAATAGCCCCTAAAAACATAAAATACTTAGGAATAAATCTGACCAGGGATGTAAAAGACCTCTACAAAGAAAACTACAAAACACTACTGCCTGAAACCCAAAGAGATCTACATAAATGGAAAAACATACCATGCTCATGGGTAGGCAGACTCAACATTGTGAAAATGACAATTCTACCCAAAGCAATTTACAAACACAACGCAATCCCAATCTAAATACCAACAACATTCTTCAAAGAGATGGAAAAACTAATCATTAACTTTATATGGAAAGGGAAGAAGCCCTGAATAAGTAAAGCACTACTGAAGAATAAAGTTGGAGGACTCACACTGCCTGACCTCAGAACCTACTATACTGCTACAGTAGTCAAAACAGCCTGGTACTGGTACAACGACAGATACATTGACCAATGGAACAGAATTGAGAACCCAGATGTAAATCCATCCACCTACTGTCACCTGATCTTTGACAAGGGCCCAAAGTCCATCAAATGGGGAAAAGACAGTCTTTTTAGCAAATGGTGCTGGCAAAACTGGATATCTATCTGCAAAAATATGACACAGGACCCATACCTCACACCGTATAGAAAAACTACTTCAAAATGGATCGAAGACCTAAATATAAAGCTTAAAACTGTAAAGTTCATAGAAAAAAAATAGGACCAACACTTCAGGCCTTAATACATGGCATTAACAGGATACAAACCGTAACTATCAATGCACAAACCCCAATAGATAAGCTAGATAACTGGGATCTTCTAAAAATCAAACACCTATGCTCTTCAAAAGACTTCACCAAAAGAGTAAAAAGAGAACCTACAGACTGGGAAAAAATTTTTGGACAGTACAAGTCAGACAAAGGTCTGATCTCCATAATCTACATGAAAATCCAACACCTCTACAACAAAAAGACAAATAATCCTATTAAAAATGGGCAAAGGAAATGAACAGACAAGTCACCAAAGAAGACATTCAAATGGCCAACAGACACATGAGGAAATGCTCGCAATCACTAGCCATTAGAGAAATGCAAATTAAAACCACAATGAGATACCATCTCACCCCGGCATTACTGGCACGAATCAAAAACACTGGAAATAACAAATACTGGAGGGGCTGTGGGGAGATCGGAACTCTTATGCACTGCTGGTGGGAATGCAAACTGATACAACCATTTTGGAAAATGATATAGCGCTTCCTCAGAAAGCTAGAAATAGACATACCATTCGATCCAACAATCCCACTCTTAGGAATATATCCTAGAGAAATAAGAGTTGTCACTCGAATAGACATATGCACACCTATGTTCATGGCAGCATTGTTCACAATAGCAAAATGATGGAAACAACCTAGATGCCCATCAACAGATGAATGGATAAACAAACTACGGTACATACACACAGTGGAGTACTATGCAATGAGAAAGAACAACGATGAATCTGTGAACCATCTCATAACATGGATGAAACTGGACGACATTATGCTGAGTGAAATAAGTCAATCACAAAAGGACAAATATTGTATGAGACCTCTATTGTAAAAACCCATGAAGAAGTTCACACACAAAATGTAACAATCTTTGTTGGTTACTAGGGATGGGAGGGGTGGGGGGGAAATACTAAATAGCCAATAGATAAGTGGTATTTTTGGTGAAGAGTGAGACAGTACACAATACTGGGGAAACCAGCACAACTTGTACAAGGAAAGGTCATGGAAGCCCCATAGACACATCCAAACTCCCTGAGGGACTGAATTGCTGGGCAGAGGGCTCTGGGGACCATGGTCTCCGGGAACATCTAACTCAATTGGCATGACACAGCTTATAAAGACAATGCTCTACATTCTACCTTGGTGAATAGTGTCTGGGGTCTTAAAAGCCTGTGAGCAGCCATCTAAGATACTCCACTGGTCTCACCCCTTCGGGAGCAAGGGAGAATGAAGAGAACAGGATACAAGGAAAAGATTAGTCCGAAGGACTGATTGTCCACAGCTACCAAGGCCTCCACCGGACTGAGTCCAGTACAGCTAGATGGTGCCTGGCTACCACCACTGACTGCTCTGACCAGGATCACAACAGAGGGTTCTGGACAGAGCTGGAGAAGGATGTAGAACATAATTCTGACTCACAAAAAAAAGACCAGATTTACTGGCCTAAAGGAGACTGTAGAAACCCCAAGATTATGGCCCCCAGACACCTTTTTAGTTCAGTGGTGAAGTTATCTCCGAGGTTCACCGTTCAGCCTGTGAGTGGACAGCCCTGTAAAACCAAATGAGACTAACGAGGTACAGGAGTCCAGTGACACGGGCCAGAAGGCAGAAGGGGACAAGGAAGCTGGTGATAGGGAACTCAAGTTTGAGTAAGGATAGTGTTGATGTGTTGTGAGATTGTTAACCATTGTCATAGGGCAACATTTGTAGTAACTGTTAAATGAGAAACTATTTTGTTCTATAAGCCTTCATCTTAAGTAAGAATAACAGCACAATTGGAAGAGCATAGTCAATGTCACTGAACTGTGCATGTAGAAATTTTTGAAATGGTGTATCTTTGGCTATGTGTATTGTCACCAAAAAAAAATGGTTGAGAAGTTAGAGGGTTGATATGTTGTGGGGTTGTTAACCAATGTCATTAAAAAATATGTGCACTGCTGTTTCATGAGAAACATTTGTTCTGTAAGCCTTCACCTGAAGTACAATAAAAGAAAAAACAAAAACTGCTGGGCATTTCTCCAATGCTGCTCCTAGTGAGCTCTCTCTCTTACTTTGCACAACACTTATTTCATATTCTTTCCAGCCAGTTGCTGTTGAGTCAATTCTGACTCATGGTGACCCTATGTGTGTCAGAGTAGAACTGTGCTCCACAGGGTTTTCAGCAGTGGCCACTGTTGATTAGTCTAGGGGTGCACACCTGACTCAATTTGGACCAATCACAGTTCTTCACCAGGTTTTTATATTAGGAATAGAATCATCTTTCTCTTTTGTTGGCTGAATTTCAGACTGTGTATATTTTGGAACTGTTGGGAGCCAAGTTCTGCATGAGGATTGAAGAATAGGGAAAAAAAAGTAGTGAGAGAAGAAAGTGGAGACTTTTCAGAAGTAGATCACGAGACTTTTCTTCCAAGGTTCCTCTGGGTGGACTCAAACCATCAACCTTTTGGTTAGCAGCCAACTGACTTAACTGTTGTACCACCCAGAGACCATCTTCTTTCTACTAATCATATTTTCTATCCTGCCTCTTCTCTCCTTCATCACTGTCTCAGTCATCTAGTGCTGTTCTAACAGAAATACCGCAAGTGGATGGCCTCAACAAAGAGAAGTTTATTCTCTCACAGTCCAGTAGGCTACAAGTCCAAATTCAGGGTGTCAGCTCCAGGGGAACACTTTTTCCATTGGCTCTGGAGGAAGGTCCGTGTCTTCAGTCTTCCTCTGGTCTGGGAGCTTCTCTGTGCAGGAACCTCAGGTCCAAAGGAAGCGCTCTGCTCCCAGCGTTGCTTTCTTGGTGGTATGAGGTTCCTGTGTGTCTCTGCTTGCTTCTCTCTTTTATATCTCAAAAGAGATTGCATTAAGACAATATCTAATCTTGTCAACCTCATCAGTATAACCTCATCACAGTGATAGAATTTACAACACATAAGTAGATCACATATAATCTCATCATAGTGATAGAGTTTACAACACATAAGGAGATCACATCAGATAACACAATCATAACTTATAGGGAATCATGACCTAGCCAAGTTGCTACATACATTTTTGGGGGGACACAATTCAATCCATGACAATCACCCTCCTGCTTCTCAGAGAAATACCTTGGAAGTCTTCAGACCTGAACTCCCACTTCCTCTGGCACATCTAGACACTGCGCCTTCACACATTCTGTCATCCTATTGTATTAGACCAATCCCACCTAACCTACCATGGATCTGATCTCTTTCTGCCCTCAAGGGGGCATTGATCCATCAATTATCTTTTTGCTCTTTTGAGTCTTTCCCTTCAGCATGTAGATATTGTAGTGGGCATCTGTCACTTTATCTGACTAGCATCCCTCCCTCCAATCTAGTCAGATGGTAACTTGTGCAGTAAATTTAAATGCTAGATAGTGGCCACTGTTGATTAGTCTAGGGGTGGACATCTGACTCAATTTGGACCAATCACAGTTCTTCACCAGGATTTTATATTAGGAATGGAATCATCTTTCTCTTTTGTTGGCTGAATTTCAGAATGTGTATGTTTTGGGACTTATGGGAGCCAAGTTCTGCATGAGGATTGAAGAATAGGGAAAAAAAGTAGTGAGAGAAGAATGAGGAGAGAGAGACAGTGTATGTGTGAACGAGAGAGTGTGTGAGTGAGGGACAGAGAGAGAATATGAATGGGTTTTAATTGAGAGGCAAAACAGCATTTCCCAACTTCTTTACAAGCAGTGACTCCTAGCCTTTTTTCATGTCATGGCCCATATAGAAAATGGTAATGTCAATATTGCATATCAAGGGATATGGACAGGACTGCTTATAAGCTGGAGGGCACACCTGTAATCTGAACACAGGTTAGCAAGCTGTACTCTACTGTGTTCTAGGAGAGTACACCTGTAACCCACACCCAGATGGACCAGCTCTGTTCCAGTATCTGGTTCCAGTTCTTACCTTGGGCCCCACCCAGCCCTTGGGTCCTTTGAGAAACAATATAGCCTTCCCGCAGATGTTAGTTCCTCCAAGCTGCCTTCCTGAATGCCCCAGATGCCTTCCTGTGTGCACCAGTAGCACCTTGGGCCCCGTACTTTATCTAATTCTTTGTCTCTATACCTTGCTGTACAGTGAGTCCCAGAAGGATAGGAAGCACATCTGTCTTTTCATCATTATAGACACAGTACCTCCAGTGTGGTAAAATCCCCAGAGTGTAGGAATTCTACTCTCCCCACATAAAAAGATAACAAAAAAATTGTAATTGGAACAAGATCTTATGTATAAGAATTCTCTTTTTAAAGGAGACAACTTTGAATGGGAGCACTGGAAAGGAAAGTGCACGAAAACTATGTCTTTTGGCATTAGTAGTTTTATTAGACTATGAAGTCTTTCAGTTTCTCATATTTTGACTTGAATTAGATATCTCATTATTCATATAGAAAATAAGACTCAAAACAATTTTCAGGATAACAAATGTCTGTGAAAGAAAATGTATTAATAAGTCCTGAGAATAAATAAAGGCGTAACACCAGACTCTGGGCAATTTTTCTTTTTGTCCTCTGGCAGTATTACGTGTCCATTCTTGTTTATCAGTACTGAAGAGTATGAGGAGGATTCATTTCTTTCTTAGGGGTGAGGCTTCTTCCCTGGGCTGCCCTTCATTTTCTTTCTTTCTCTGGAGGTAGCCCTTTACCCCCAATTTGTATTCTAACCCTCAGAATTCCCAGGTTCACACCTTCATTTCACTATGGTGTGAGAGACTCTAAGCTATAGCAGATTAAGTGAAGCCACCCGCAGTTACCTACTCACTTTGTTTGACCCAGTTTTAAAGCGTTAAAGTCTCATCCAGGTTCTTTTTCACTCCTCTTTAGTTGTTAGGCCCTGTCACTATAGTTTATAGTTATTTTTGAAAGAGCCCGCCTGCCTTGAACTCTGGCTGAAGTTTTTTCTTTATTCCCCTTTGACTTTTGGAAAAATAAGATTCTTTCTTTGTTGGAGCCCAGGTGTACCTCTGTTTAACACTGATTGAAAAGTTGTCCATAGGGCTGTCTCTCCAACAACTTCAACTGCCTTCTTGGCTTAGACCTGAGATGTCCTTTTTGCTTTGCTTCACTTTGGTTTTTGACATTTCCTGTACTTTTGGGCAAGACTCTCATTATCTTGCCTTTTTCCCTTCTGTTTTTGTTTTGCTAACAACCATACATTATCTTCGCTAAAATACATGATGAAGGAAGATATGGCTTAGCAGCAATTGTTTAAAACCTTAGGGAAAATTATATATAATTAAGTTGTTATTCTTCATAAGTTAGGTAATTTAAATGTTTGATGTAATTCCAGATAAAATCACAATTGCATTGGGGTGGAGCAGGGTGTGTAGGGGGGAGTTTGACTAAATGATTTCAAAGTTAATCTGGAAAAACAGATATGTGATAATAGCAAGAAGAATACTGAGTCAGGACTTAATCTTACTAGTGGTCCCCTAAGTAGGCTCCTTGGCTGTACTCTTGACTTCCTCTAGTAAATTATTTTTGATCCTGCAGCCAGAATGATCTTTCTAAAATATATGTACACTCTGCTCCGTGATTAAACTCTTCAGTGGTTGACTTTACCCTCAGGATAAAGTGCAAATTCATTTTTAAGGTCTTTAAGATCATGCAGGAGCTCTAGTGGCACAGTGGTTCAAGCTGGGCTGCTAACCAAAAGGTGGGCAGTTTGAATCCAGCAGCCACTCCTTGGAAATCCTATGGGGCAGTTCTACTCTCTTCTATAGGGTCACTTTGAGTTGGAATCGATGGCAAAGGGTTTGTTTTTTTGGTTTTAAGATCCTGCATGATCTCACCCTCAATACTTCTACAGCCTCAGCCGTTGCCACACTCCTCTTCCCTCTCTGAGGCTCTGAGCTCCAGGCTGTTCCAGTGTTTCCTTTTCTCTTTGCTTCCAGATCTTTCAACATGATGTTTCTTCAGTCATAAGACATCATATCCTCCAGAAAAATTTTCCTTGTTCCTCAAATTCAGGTCAAGGGCCCCTTCTATGTAATGCCCTAGCTCTTTGTGCTTCTCCATATTCATCACACTGCATTGTCCCTGTCTGTTTACTTATCCCCACCCCACTCCCCCACTAGCCTGTAAACGCCATAAGTACGGGGACCAGGTGTGTCTTGTTCATCATTTTATCACTAGGTTCTAACACAATTCAGGTGCTCAGTACATATTGGCTGAATGAAAAAATTATAAGGCTACAAGAATGGAGACAGTATGATGATGATGTAAGAACAGACAGACAAATCAATGAAACTAAAAAGACAGCCCAGGAGTAGACCATTACATACGTAAAACTTTAATAAGTAATAAAGTATGCATCATAAATCCAAAGAAGAAAGGAATATTTATGTGATAAATGGTATTGAATTATGGTCTTGGTGAAGAGTAGTGAATATATCATGGACTTCCAGAAGAATGAACAAGTCTGTCTTGGAAGAAGTGGAAGAAGTACAACCAGGATGCTCCTTCGAAGCAAGGATGACGAGTCTTGGTCTCACGTACTTGGACATGTTATCAGGAGGGACCAATCCCTGGAGATGGACATCATGCTTGTTAAAGTAGAGGAACAGCAAAAAAGAGGAAGACCTTCATGAGATGGATTGACACAGTGGCTGCAACAGTGGGCTTAAACATAGCAGTGATCGTGAGGAGGGCGCAGGACCAGACAGCATTTCGTTCTATTGTACATAGGGTCGCTGTGAGTCAGACCCGATGTGATGGCACCTAACAGCATTGCAACAGCTAGGTGGTTATCAGTTTAGAAAAGGATAAGATTTAGAGGTAAGAGTCCAATTGCTACCATACCCCAAAGAGGTTGCCAGTGTGTTAAAGAGTTAAATATTTTTTAAAACTCTAAGATAATGGATGTGAATATTTGTAGGGAAATATTCATATTGATAGGGAATATTATAGGGAAAGACATTTCTAAGCTTGGCTGTGATTACAAGTTTGACTACGTAAAAATTTTTAAACCATAAAGTACATTAACTCCTGGGAAATGATTGTAACAAATAAAATGTAATAAAATATTATATAAAAATAAAATAAAAATTTCATATCTTGAGTGAGAAAAACTCAAAGACTCCAGTCAATAAATGTACAAAAGAAATGAGCAGACCATTTGCAAAAGTAGAAATATAAATGGTTAAACAAGGATATTTTCAATTTTACTAGTAGTCAAAGAACTAAATATTAAAATGATGAAATACTGATTTTCTCCTGTCATAAAGAATTAAGGAAAAATAGCCATAGTCAGTGAGTACATGGTGAGTGGACATTCTCATGTGTTGTTAAGTAGCAATTATCAATTGATAGAATTCTTTTCTGAAGCAGTTTGGCTCTTGTATCAGTATCAATGTATTGTCAGATATATTTTTTCAGTAATTCTATTTTTGTAAATCTATGTTAAAGAAAATTTTTATATCTGGATAAAACTTTAAAAATTGGCCATCAAAGTGTTTAAATAACAGCAAAAATTAAAAACAGTCTACATTTCCAGCAGTAAGAAAATAATTAAACAGTGGTATAATACATAACTATTTATAATATATAACGATATATAACCAACTTGATGGACTAATATATAACCATTAAAAATAATGTATGAGCCACAGACTGGGAAAAATATTTCACAAAACAGATGTCTGACAAAGGACTCATATCCAGAATATATACAGAACTCCTACAAAGAAAAAAAAAAGACAGCCAATTTTTTTTGTCTTTTTTTTTTTTTATATGTGCTTTAGGTGAAAGTTTACAGCTCAAGTTAATTTCTCATACAAAAATTTATACATATATTGCAATCCCTATAATGTGACAGCACACTTCCCACTTTCCACCCCGGTTTCCTATGTCCCTCCAACCAGCTCCTGTTCCTTCCTGCCTTCTCATCCTGCCTCCAGACAGGAGCTGCCCATTTGGTCTCGTGTATCTCCTTGAACTAAGAAGCACACTTTTCAAGAGTATTATCCATAGGGTTTTTGATGGCAGTGGGTTTGGTAATCTTATGGAAGTAGGTCACTAGGCCTTTCTTCTGCAGTGCTACTGGGTGGATTCAAACCGCCAACTTTGTTTAGTAGCCAAGCACAAACTGTTTGTGCCACCCAGGGACTGCTGCTAAGCATAGAGTATCAGAACATAAATAAGACATGGTCCCTTTGTTGAGTTTGTATAGTGACGAAGGAAGCAATGCAAAGAACAGTGACGGATGTTTTAAATGCTATAGTAGAAGTACGAACAAAATGTTATGGAGGCATGGAGAAGGAAGCATTCTCTTCCACAGGGAATTGAAGAGAACTTTACAAAGGCGGTAACATTTTACTTGGTATTGAAAGATGGATTAATAGATGTTTGCCAGGTAGCCAGGTAGGGAATGATAGTTTGGGAAAAACAAAACAGAACACAGAGTTGTGAACGACCATGGTGTGTTTCATGAACTTTTCATGGTATGTTTGGGACTAGATTGTGCAGGACCATGTATGTTCTCTTGTAGGCAGGCAATGGGAAGCTATTGAAGAAATGTAAGAAAGGGAATAGCATTTGTTTGGGGGAAATAATTCAGCCTTGCTGTGTAAGACAAACTGGAGAGGGGAGGGACTGGTGACAGGATGCTAGTTAGAAGACAACTGTCATTCTCAGGTAGCAAGTGATGAAGGCTGGAGAATTGATAGTAGGGTTAGAGAGCTTGACTGCATGCATGTGAGGTATTCCTGAGGTAGATTCAAGAGGCCTTGGTGACAGATTGGTTTTAATTGGTTTAGAAAGGGAGGGAGGAGTTGAGGATGCTTCACAGGCTGCTAGCTTGGGAAACTGGGGGTCTGCTGATCTTGGTCTTACCCACAGGCACCTTTTGATCATTTTTATGGGGCAGACAGTTGAATATACAATTCTGAGGTTCAGGGGAGGAGTCCAAGCCAGAGATATAAATTTAACTCTGAGGGAACTTGTTACTGTGAGCAGTTTATGATTTGAACACCTGAGACTCAGGGGAATGCCATACACGACATACTTGAGAATTAGGAAATGTTCCCTTGTGAAATTTCAGATTATGTTTTGTAGGCACAGAAACGTTTTGTAGATCATAAGATCAGATAAATAAAGCTGATAACTTGTACCTAAGTGGATTCTTGAGACATATACAAGTTCTGTTCTTTAGATTTACTTTTTAGTTTTACATTAAAAATACAATATGCCTGTTTCACAAGTCGATAAAACTTGTGAAATTGACCATTTTTTATGCAACTGCCTTTACTCTTAGACATCCATTCCTTTCTTAGCTTGCTTTGTTCTTCTCGTTAGTGTGTATTCAGGGACTGCAGGTTAATATTAATAAATGCAAAATATAATTAGGAAATAATGCAGAGTGCAGCAGACTTAATCTCTGACTCATGGAATAATAACTGTGAGAAGATTGGGAGCTATAAGTCATGTTTAAGCATTTTCTATAGCTAGCACCTCATAATATGTAATTATTGATATTCTCATATACCATTATTACTTTGAATACCCTGAATATTATTTACTTTAGTAAGAAATTATGGCAAATAGCTATCTTGGTATGGTGGTATGAAATGGGATTTGTTAGTTATTGAAATCCTTCACCCTTTTTATATTTAGCCTTATATACATGATTAATTAGCATTTTTTAAGTGAACATGTTGTGCAGAGCATTTGGCAATGTCTGAGAGGTTGAGGCAGTTGCCCCAGGCATCATCTGAAAAAGACAAATACAGAGATTGAGTTGGTAGAAGAGTGGAACTTTATTCAATCTTTCTTCTAAGAAACATTTATGGAGAGCCTGCTATGTTTCAAGCATTTCATTTAATCTAATAGATGTTAGATGTAGAGAAACTAAAGATGGTCTGGAAGACCAAATGGAGAATGTGATACCATGCGGTAAGTACTCTGATAGAGAAAAATAGAATTAGGAATCATTAGGAAGAGTGTCAACAGATCCTGCTCAGCCCCACATCATTGACTTAATGACTGGAACTAGCAGTCATGTAACACTATGTATCAAGAACAGATTAAGCCCTTTACACGTATTAACTCTGAACTACAACCTGACTGGGTTGTGGTGGTGTTAGGTGCCATTGAGTCAGTTCCAACTCATAGCAACCTTGTGCACAACAGAACGAAACACTTCCCAGTCCTTCGCTATCCTCACAATCGTTGCTATGTTTGAGCCCATTGTTGAAGCCACTGTGTCAGTCCATCTCATTGGGGGTCTTCCTCTTTTGTGCTGACTCTCTACTTTACCAAGCATGATGTCCTTTTTCAGGGACTGGTCCCTCCAGATAACATGTCCAAAGTATGTAAGATGAAGTTTCGCCATCCTCACTTCCAAAGAGCACTCTGGCTGTACTTCTTGCAAGACAGACTTGTTCGTTCTTCTGGCAGTCTATGGTGTATTCAATATTCTTCACGAACACCAGAATTCAAAGGCATCGATTCTTCTTCCATCTTCCTTATTCGTTGTCCAGCTTTCACATGCATATGAGGTGATTGAAAACACCATGGCTTGGGTCAGGCGCACCTTAGTCCTCAAAGTGACATCCTTGCTTTTTAACACTTTAAAGAGGTCTTTTGCAACATATTTGCCAATGCAATAATACATTGTTTGATTTCTTGACTGCTGCTTCTATGGGTGTTGATTGTGGATCCAAGTAAAATGAAATCCTTGACAACTTCAATATTTTCTCCACTTGTCATGATGTTGCTTATTGGCCCAGTTGTGAGGATTTTTCTTTTCTTTATGTTGAGGTGTAATCCATACTGAAGGCTGTAGTCTTTGATCTTCGTCAGTAAGTGCTTCTTTGTTTTCAGCAAGCAAAATTGTGTCATCTGTATATCACAGGTTGTTAATGAGCCTTCCTCCAATCCTGATGTCCCATTCTTCTTCATATAGTCCAGTTTCTCAGATTATTTGCTCAGCATACAGATTGAATAAGTATGATGAAAGGATACAGCCCTGACGCATATCTTAAACCACACAGTATTCCCTTGTTCTGTTCGAACGACTGCCTCTTGGTCTGTGTACAGGTTCCGCATAAGCACAACTAAGTGTTCTGGAATTCCCATTCTTGGCAATGTTATTCATAATTTTTATGACCCACACAGTCAAATGCCTTTGCCTAGTCAGTAAAACACAGATACACATATTTCTGGTAGATGTGGTAGGTGCTATAATTATCCCCATTTTGCACTTGAGGAAATTGAGACAAAGATAGGTGTAACTTGCTCAGGTTCACTCAGCTAATAAGTGTTAGAGTCAGGATTTGAACTCAGGCAGCATCACTTTGTTGAGTGCTTCCTTCCTGCCAGGAAGGAGCGCTGGTAGTGTAGTGGTTAAAGGGATCAGCTGCTAACCGAAAAGGTCAGCAGTTTGAAACCAGCATGGGCTCTGCAGGAGAAAGCTGTGGCAGTCTGCTTCCGTAGAGATTTACAGCCTTGAAAAGCCTATGGGGTTGATAGGAGTCAGAATTGACTCAATGGCAGTGGGTGCATTCCTGCCAGACACTGTGCTAAATGCCTTATGTACATTGATCTAATGAATCCTTGTAACCGCATGTAAAAAATAACCCCCACCCCATTTTATATGTGAGGCTGAAGAAGCTTAAGGGAATTATTGAAAATCACACAGCTATTAAGTGGCTGAGCTGAGACAGACCCAAGTCTGTTTGACACTAAGTTTGTGCAGCTGCACTGCTTCATATAGAAAAAGTTAGGAGATGGTGAAAGACGTCTTGCACTTATGTGTAATGACAGTGGCGTTCCTGGTGTCCTGATCAGCCAATTCAAATTCCAGGAAAAGAGTGCAGCAGGTCAACATGAACTTCTCTGAGTATTTGTTTAAGCATAAAATGTAAACCTAAGTACAAATACCCCATCATAAATGGTTTTTAAGTGTGTAGAAAAGTAATCGAATTATCTGAGGGCACAAATTGAGTTAAATGCAGTACAATATTTTTACTCTACACAATTCTAGTTATTATTTTGTGCTACATCATTAATTCATTAAATGGTTTCTACTTTATTTGGATTTGAGCATATGTTACTTTGTAATTGATCCTAAGCCTTCATTTCAAAAACAAATTAGTGAAAGCAGATGATCACAGTCCTTTTTAAACAGATATTTTAGTGAGATTACTAAATATTTCATTATCTGAAAGCTCTGGATGCTCCATCAGCATGGGTACTCCTAAGCAATGCTCACAAATTAGTAAGATTGAAAGTAAAATAAATTCCATCTGTGAGGACTTAGCATTAATAGAGAGTACTCTTCATAGATTTTATGCAGGAAAAACTCAGCGTGATCTAACAGCAAAATTACAGCAGAAAGCGATTTCTTTTGCCACCAAGTGGATATTATATGCTTAGGAAAAAAAAATTTTATTCTCTTTCTCAGCAGAATTTTGAAAGCATTTTCCGATTAGATTAGCACTCTTGTCAAATTGGGGCTTTGTACTCTGCTAAATTCTATTCTTTTTAATCTGTGACATCATTCCATCTATCTGTCCACTGATCACAAGTCAGTAATATATTTATAAAAACCTTATCTTTCCCAGTTTTTTGTACTCATGTTAGTATCCTTTCAAACCTTTTTCTTTTGTTGTAGGATAATTAGAAAATGAGCATTAGGGGGAAAAGAAACCTGTACTTCTCTTGTTCAGGGATAACAGTTTTGTGTTTATCTGCCCAGACATTTTTCTGTATGTATAGGTAAGGTAAATGCCTATATGATTTTAAAAATGAAGAAAAATGGAGTCATACCATAAATGGATACAAAACTGTATCTTTTGTTTACTGTGTCTTTAACATCTTTTTATGCCAATAGATAATGTCTCTGCAACATTATTTTATTGGTTTAGTGCGTTGCTCCATTTCACACTTTTACTTCTGCTTACCATTCTTCCAGTCATCTCCACTTTAATCCAATGATAGCAGCTTCTGGAGTACTATGCTGTTACACATTTTTAATATTTTTATATATTCAATGATAATTAATGTTGTGATAAATGCTATTACAAGTGTCCTACCTATTTTCATTGGATGGAGAATTTCACTTTAATGGTTGACTCTGTACAGCTTTAGAAGAATATCTTAATTTAAATGTTACCACTTTCTATATTTACTCCAGTTATCCAGAACACAGCTGAGAAGAATAAAGTAAGATTTATTTCATTCAAGCACAATAGATTTGTAATCAGTTCACTTTATTCAGAAGAGACTATTTCAGGCCTTTACTTAGAGCTTTTTTCCCCTTTTACTTTACACATGACCCTAGCATCAATTACCTGGGAAATTTGAGGATCTGCTAATTAAAGTAAATCGAAATTTATTAGATCAACCCTTTTCTTCATAGAAGAAATGCCTGTTTATTTGATTAATGGTAAGGGGAATGGAGACACCTTTTTATGATAGGTCCTGTGCTAGACACTTCTCATTTCTGCTTTACAGAAATCCCACAAGACATGGGTTACACTGTCTGCTTCTCTGTCTTGCCCCTCTCTTCCTCATTTGTTTAAAAAACAACATGACACTCAAGGGCCCACTTCTAACAAGTGATGAAGCTAGGGTACAACCCCAGGTCTGACTGCAAAGCCCGCGTTTCCAGAATTCATGCAGAGGTGTGTATGTAATTCAGAGTGGAAAAAACAACTTTTAATTTGGGCACATGATTTTATCCATCCATTTGAACATGGGTGTGTCTGATGTTCTGACAAATACTTGCAAAAAAATAAAATGAATGAAAGTGTCCTGGGAAGACCTTACAAAAGAATGCCCTGACTGGATCTAGTTTCCCTGCTCTGACGCCTGCTCAGCTCCTCCCTGTTAGTTGTTGTTGTTGCTACTATTTCAAGATCTCATCTTAAAGTAAATGTTCTGTAGTTTTTTTTGGCATCCATCATAGCATATTTTCTTTCTGTCATTTCCATTTTTGTTCCTAACTTATTTTCTCCTGTCAGCATGGTATTGAGGCAGTGTAGCTCAGTGATTAACTCCTGAGTGTTGGAGTCAGACCTGAGGTTGGCCCTGACCCTGTCATGTACTAATAGTGTAGCTTTAGGCAAGCTTACCCAACTTCTATGTGCCTTGTTTTCCATATTGGAAAAACAGGAATATGATAATACAAAACCTATGCCTAGGGTTGTTGGGAGGTTTAAATGAGAAAAAATGCATAGGAGGCGATGCCTTGACTCTTAGCACAAAACAAGGATTCAAAATAGGTTAGCTCTTTACCTCTTTTACCCTCTAAGTAATAAGAAACAATTGATTTTCCACTGGCATACACTGCATGTTTGCTCCCTCTCTCCCTCCTTTCCCACACTCCCCACCCTGTGTTGGAGGTGGAGAATTAAAGAGAACATGGAAGCATGGCACACCACTGCTGGGAGCCTATTCATTTTCTGGTTGACTCATCCATACACACACCTCTCCTTTCTTCTCCTTCTAATAACATAGAAAAAAAATAAAAATAAAAAAATCTGATACACTTGCATAAAACAATTACCTCTTACCCAAGACCTTTATGGAAAATAACGTCTGCCATTTGTATCACTGGCTTTCACGCCAGCTCCACCCACCAAGGCCTTAGCTTGAAGTGTTTTTCAATGTGTTTTTAGCCTCTGCTATGCTCAGTATTTTGTTCTTTCCCCAGTATTTAGCGGTCAGTGATTGTGCTTTTGCCAGTGGTGTGGTTCTGACTTGGTAAGAGTTACTTCTTGATGCTTGACAGTGTTTTCCCCCTTTCCTTAGTGAAAACATAGTTAAAGGAAAAGATAGGCATCACATTTTACCTTGTAAACCAGATTTCTGAAAGTATTTGTCTGCTTAAATGAGGGGTTTTTTTAGCTCCCTTTTTCCTCATTGCTTTGGCATAGAAGACAATTCCTCCTGTACGTAGTCACTGACCATCTGTTTTGTGGGCTGTAGATTCTAGAGAGTTTGTCTTTAAACTTAATGATGTCTTTTTTTCCTGCTCTTTCCCTTTGGTCTCTTTCTTCCTTTTTTTGGTGCATGTTGGTTGAATAAATTGAAGTTTTGAATATAGAGAAGTAATAAAAACTTGTGTTTTTAAAAATAATGAAAAACTTCTATTAAATTTATATAGAAAAATTTAAAAATAACCCCCCCAAAATCAGTGTATGTCTTTCCAACTATGGTTGTATTAGAATTTATCAGAAAATCATGAAATAGCATGAAAAATACATAATAAAGTAGAATTTTTGTGTTTTTATGATCATCAAATCAGTTTACAATTTACTAATTTTATGCTCATCAAATTAGTTTACTGTTAGTACTAGTTGTCTTCTGTTCAAATAGAAGTTTTCTACTATCATGAGAATGAAGAAGATCGAGTGCCCACTATGTTCTAAATCTGGACAGGTTTTTTGTTGTGTGGTATTACCTATATAGATTGCATTGTATTCAGTTTCATTAGATATCAATTTTTGTTAGAATTCAAAGATTTTAATAATAACAAATAGAAATGACTGAAGAGATGCACATTCTTCTACATATAACTTTTCCAGCCATAGATTTACTTATTTACCACTAAATATTTAAGCTCCTAGTCTTAAGACAGTAAGCTAGTTGCTGTAAGTAAAGTGCCCTATATATTTTTTCCACATAGTCCACACATGTTAACAAATTTTTATTCGCTTTCTGAATGCCTTGCTCTAAGCTAAGTGGTTAGGGGTGGGGATGTTGATTACAGACAAGTAAACAGGCAAAGCCAATAAAGTGTGGTAAGTTCTGTAAAAGCAGAAATAGACGGTGCATTGGGAGTGCATAGGAGGGGGCGAGCTAACCCAGACTTGTAGAAGAGGGGAGGATACATTATCAAGATCCCTAAAATACCTCAAAATTCTTCAGGAAATGTATTTTCCCTAGAGCAGTTGACTCCCAGAATAAACTAATAATAAATATTTTCATCGCATTGTAACATCATCTCTTATTTGTGAAATGAGTATAGGAAAGTTAAGGGAGCAACAGTTGACTTCCATCATGCCCAGGCAATTAAAAACCCCAACAGAGTTCTAAAACTTTATGCATATGAGCATGTTACCTTACTTACTTAAATAAAATTCATCCTAAAATTAAAAAATACCCTGTGTTACAAAGTAAGGTATTTTTTATGGAAATTTTTATTTCAATAGTACTTAATTTGCGTGTGAAAATGTTCCACATGAAACTGAACAAGCTTAACAACTATTTCTAATACCTCAATTTTCAAATAAGCCACAGCTGAGATAACAAAGATATGCTATTCTTTGGGTAGACTCTTCTATTCTAATTAAGTTTTTAAAACATTTTCATTACTTTTAATTTGGTGTACTTTTTAATCCTTGTTTTTTTTATTTTAATTACTAAAGAAAAACAAGTTAGTGATATTTGAACAATCAGGAGTAAATGAAGTAAAACATGGAATTTCCTCCCTTCCTTTCCCTCCACCAATCCTGCTCCCCAAAAGTAAACACTGACAATTTGGTGTATCTATTTCCAGATGCATATAAGCTTTTGGACAACCAACTAGTTATATATATGTGTATGTGTGTATGTGTATATATATGTATATCTGTAACCCATTGCTGTTGAGTTAGTTCCGACTCACAGCAACCCTATAGGACAGTAGAACAGAGTAGAACTGCCCCATAGGGTTTCCAAGCAGCGGCTGGTGGATTTGAACTGCTGATCTTTTGGTTAGCAGCCAAACACCTAACCACAGCGCCACCAGGGCTCGTATATATATATATATATATATATATATGGAGCAAGAAAACAGAGAGAGAAAGAGAATGAATATGTGTATAGGCCTAGGTATAACCAAAAAAAACCAAACCAGTTGCTGTTGAGTTGATTCCAGCTCATGGTGACATCATGTGTTTCAGAGTAGAACTGCCTTCCATAGGGTTTTCAATGGCTGTGACCTTTCAGAAGTAGATCTCCAGGACTTTCTTCTGAGATGCCTCTGGGTGGATTCTAATCACCAGCTTTTGATTAGTTACCGAGTACTTAACCATTTGTGCCACCCATGGACTCCTAGGTATAGGTATAATGTGTATGTATCCACCATCTGTCAGTTTGTCCTACTGTGGTGGTTTTGTGTGTTGCTATGATGCTGGACGCTATGCCACTGGTATTTCAAATAACAACATCACCCATGGTGGACAGGTTTCAGTGGAGCTTCCAGACTAAGACAGACTAGGAAGAAAGGTCTGGTGATCGACTTTTGAAAACTAACCAATGAAAGCCCTTTTGATTACAACAGAATATTGTTCGATATAGTGCTGAAAAATGAGCCTCCTGGCTTGGAAGGCACTCAAAATAACAGACCATCAATTGCTCATGTGCTGCCACAGTGGACCCAAGCATACTAATGATCATGAAAATGGCATGATACTGGGCACCGTTTCATCCTGTTGTACATGGGGTCGCCATAAGTCAGAGACCACGCAACGGCAACTAACAACGACGGTGTATATGTATAAAGAGGGACCATACCATAATAATGTTCTGTGGTGTGTTTTTCTTTTCCCTTTGGTACAATATATCCTTAACCTCTTTCCATCTGAGTATTTTGAATCCTGCCTTACTCTTTATAGTGGCTGCATAATATTTGATTGTTTGGATGTAACCATTCTCCTATTCACGACCTTACCTCCCCTTTGCCATGTGAAAGAACATACTCACAGGTTCCAGAGATTAGTATGTTGACATCTTTTGGGGGAAGATTATTCTGCTTACCACAGAGATCATTTTAAAATTAATGCCTTTGGTAATGACTTTTACCTGTTCTGACAAAATTATCTTGGCGTATATTCTTTTTAATTTTTTTACATGTATTATTTAATTTCTGTGTTTATATTCTTCTTCTTTTTTTGCAGTATTTTTAGAAGTAAATTTTATTATTTGTTTATAAATAAGGAGTGTCTCCTCGTCAGACTGTTAGTGTTGACTAGGGTTTGGGGAAACAGGCTAAAGTAGTTGGTAGCTTGAGTTTAGGTCTGCCCAGGGAAATTCTGTTTTAAGTCAGAACTAGGTCTCCCAGCATCCATAGAGAAGCCCGTTGTCAGTCAGGAATGGGTGTTTATATATATGTATATGTGTGTAGGTGTGGGGTTTACATTTACTTTGCCCAAAGAATTTGATCTTTGTTCTCAGTTCATGAGAGATAATCTCTTAAAAAAAAAAAAAAAACCTTGGAATTTGAGTGTCCTGGATAAGAACTCCAGACTACACCTAACAGGTCATGCCGGTGAGGTGACTGAGGTAACTCAGAGGTGGGGGCTGGCCAGGCCAGAAAGATTCACAGCGTAATACCTTGTGATCAGCTTGTGTTATCAGCCACCTCAGGGAAGAGGAGCTGGAGTTTGTATGTGTAATGAGACCCTCCTATAGGCTCTGGACATGGAAGCTCCGTAGCTTTCTGGTTGGTGAAAGACATCCATGCACATGGGAGGATAGTGCATCCCTTTTTGTGTCATGGAAGTCCATGGTGGAAATCCTCCTAGACCTCGCCCTATGCATCTTTTTGACTGTATCCTTTTTTGCTGTAAGAAAGCTGTAATTATAGTGCTTTCCTTGAGTTCTGTGAATCATTCGGTGCATTATTGAACCTAAAGAAGTAGTGGGAGCCAGCAGGTCAGAAGTGAGGGGTAGAGGAAACCTTCTTATTTGTAGCCAGTGGGTCAGAAGTGAGGGAGTCTGGGGAGGGGTGAGGGCACCGAGCTTGCAGCCGGCATCCTGAAGGAATAGTTGGAGAACTCCAAATTTGCAGTTAGGTCAGAAGTGAGGGAGTTCAGAGAGGGGGTTGTGCCCAAGCTTGCGGCCAGCTGCCTGAAGAGGTAGTTGGAAAACCTGAAATTTGTAGCCCACACATCAGAAGTCAGGGGAGTCCTGGGGACTCCCAAGCTTGCATCTGGCATCTGAAGTCTCGGGCTAGTTTGGCAGTCTGAAGGGTGATATCTTTTTAACTTTTAACCTAGCTCCGGGTGGCTAGGGTCAGAGAAAGAAGTGCTGTGTGGGCAGGTGGTGTCAGAATTGAGAAGTGAAAATGTGGATATTTATTTTGATTTGAATTTAACTATTCAGTGAGTGATTTAGTTTTTCTTCTCTCCAGCTGACAGAGATCGGCAGTTGTAGTGCTCCTGACTGCCCCTTATTTTTCTACCACAATATAACTTCTAGCTTACTTCAATGCTGAAGAAGTGATTTTTTATTTATTAATATTTTTAGCTTGTTGGTGTTGAAATATTCCTAGAAGTAATAAAATTAAAGTGATGGTTATTATGACATATTAATGATTGGTTATGCCTGTCCACTACCTATACCCTTTTTAGGAGAAACTGGTTTGCTGTGACCTTGCTGGTAAGTAGTGGCCATGTTTTGAACCACCTGATCCAAGTGTCTCACTCTCATCCACCCTCACCCTACCACAGCTGGGATAGGACTTGATTCAAAGATGGCCAACCTGTGGGCCTACCAACAGCCTGTGGTCTGAATGAGAACGCTTAGCCTAGCCAGTTTTAAGCATTGTGCATATAGTCTAGATTCAAATTCAGCCACTTAGGAGTTGTATAACCATGAGCAAGTTACTTAGTTTCGCTATGCCTCAATTTCCCTCTCTGTAAAATATTAGATCCTATATAATGTTGTTTTGAACCAAAAGGTTGGCAATTCAAATCCACCAGCTGCTCACTGGAAACCCTATGGGGCAGTTCTCTGTCCTGTAGAGTTGCTGTGAGTCAGAATGGACTTGACAGCAACAGGTTTTTTTGTTGTTGTTTTTTTTTAAATCCATATAAAGTCCTTAGAACTGTACCTGGTTCATATTCAAAGTTCCATAAATAGTAACCATTATAATTATTCTATTAGAAATTCGGAATTATGAAACTGAACAACATAAGACCAAAGCTAGAGTGTCATGAGATAGAGCAGTGGTTCTTACTCCTTTTGGGGTTGTTGCCTCAGTAGGAAATCTGATAAAAGCATGAACATTCCCTGCAGAAAGAGACATAACATACATAAACACACACAAAATCAAGGTTGAAAGCATTTCATGTAGAGAATGGTGGGAGGGGGTATGGCAAGTCAGTTGTTGTTAGGTGCTGTCAAGTCGGTTCCAACTCATAGGGACCCTATGTACAACAGAATGAAAGCACTGCCTGGTCCTGTGCCATGCTCACAATGTTTGAGCCTATTGTTGCAGCCACTGTATCAGTCCATCTCACTGAGGGTCTTCCCCTTTTTTTGCTGACCCTCTACCAAGCATGACGTCCTTCTCCAGGGACTGGTCTCTCCTGTTAACATGTCCAAAGTACGTAAGACGGAGTCTCGTTGTTCTCCCTTCTAAGGAGCATTCTGGCTGTACTTCTTCCAAGACAGATTGTTTCCTTCTTCTGGGAGTCCATGGTATAGTCAGTATTCTTCACAACACTATAATTTAAAGGCATCATTTCTTCTTTGGTTTTCCTTATTCACTGTCCAGCTTTCACATGCATACAAGGTGATTGGAAAGACCATGGCTTGGGTCAGGTACACCTTAGTCCTCAAGGTGACATCTTTGCTTTTTAACACTTTAAAGAGGTCTTTTGCAGCAGATTTGCCCAATATAATATGCCATTTGATTTCTTGACTGCTGCTTCCGTGGACATGGATTGTGGATCCAAGTAAAATGGAATCTTGACAACTTCAATATGCAGGTCAGGTTTATGAAGGAAAAGAAGCAGTCATCAAAGTAGAGGGAGCTGGTTGGTAGATGGAGAATCAGTTGGATGAGAAAAGAGAAACAGAAGCCATGAAAGAGCCCTTCAGTTCCAGGTCCAGCAGTTCTTTCCCAGGAGATGCCTGTTTGTCTCCTCACAGTGAACTTTCCTGGACGTAACCTCGCTGGCATAGCTTTCACATCTTGTAACCAAATTAACCAGACAAAAACAATGATAAAACTGACTTTCATATGATGAAGAATTATTGCTTTGTCATTTCAGATTGCCGTTAGCCAACGTTAGGAAGTTTTCCTGTGGTGTGATTATATCAATAGCAAATGCTTTCAGAATAAAGTGAATAACCAGCTGCAGTTACTTTTAAACAACTGCTAACTTCCTTTTTTGTAGGTTGAACATTTTCCAGGCATATTCTATTTTTTAATATTACGGTTTAAGGAAAAAGCAAGAAGTAACATCAACCTCTCTAATAGAATTCTCTTTAATTTGGGTTAATATTTTGAAGTTTTTGAACTCAAAATGAGTCATAATTTTGTAGGAATTTGTAGCTGGAAAGAATTTTAAAGATGTTTCTAGCCTTACCACCTCCTTCAGCGATAAAGGAAACTGGACCCCAGTATCATATTGCATACTCTGTCTCATTTAATACTCAAAACCTTATGTGGGATCATGCCCTCATTTTACAGATGAGGACACAGACTTGAAGAGGTTAACTCCTTGCCCAAGAACAGAGAGCCAGCAAGTGGTGAAACTAGGATTTGAACCCAGGTGTTTCTGACTGTAAAGCGTACATTATAATGCCTCAGTGGGCTTGAAAACTCAGGCTAGAGAAGATTGAGGTTTTTGTTTTACCTTTCTTTTCCTCTTTGGTCTTTCATTCAGCATTTATTGTAGAAAAGTAGGCTGAGAACTAACAAGCACCACTTTTTGATCTGAACTAGAAGGGTCTTGAATGCATCCATCTGGTATCTGCCTGCACAGCAGGATAGTTTCAACTGATTAGCTATCTTTCCATTGAACTAGAGCTCCTGATACTTAGCAAATCTTCTTCCACATAGAGGCCTTCAGGTGGAACCACAACCTGGTGGTGCTGGGAGAGATGGTCAGAGACTGCCGGGCAGCAGTGATCTGCAGTTTGACTGTTAGCACAGGGTATTTGCTTGATGAAGGAGTGGTTAAGAGCACCGGCTCTAGAAGTAGACAGTTTGGATGAATCCCAGCTCTTCTATTTAATGCTTGGGTGACCTTGAGCAAGCACCTTCACCTTCTGAAGCCTCTGTTTCTTTGTCTTTAACAGAAGAGATTTTTTAAAACTACCTGCGGCATAGGATTGTTACGAAGATTAAATGTCATAATGTATGTAAGCCACTTAACACAGTTCCTGGCATAGTAAATGCTCAATAAACTTTGATTTTAGTATTCTACTTGAAAGTGGTTTAGGGAAAAAGCAAGGGAGAGGTGACATTAACTGCTCTACTAGAATTCTCTTTGATTTTGGTTAAATTTTAAAAGCTTTTGAATCGAAAGGCCATAACTTTATAGGACTTTGCAGCTGGAAAGGATTGCTTTCCTTGACAATGGTTACTTGAAAATGGTGACACCTGCATTTAGCTGGCAAAGCCAGTTTTTGAAACTGCATTTTATGAGTGTAAAATGTTAGTTTCAAAATGTATATCCATTTTATGACTATAATGGAGAGAGAGAGAGATATGTTCTTGTTCCAAGCTGTTTTGTTGCTTAAACCACTATATGATACGGCTATTGTTTTTCTGTTTCTCAGCAGGATAAAAAAACTTCAGACCCCATGTCTTTTAGGACTATAAAAAAGTTTATAGGTTTTTGTAATGCATCCTTATAGCATTACTTTGAAGTAGCTACTGGGTAAAAGCTATTTTTATTTTATTTATAAAAATATACCAATATTGACCCGGCTACCACCACTGACTACTCTGATAGGGTTCACGATAGAAGGTCCTGGACAGAGCTGGAGAAAAATGCAGAATAATATTCAAACTCACAAAAAACACCAAACTTACTGGTCTGACAGAGACCGGAGAAACTCTGAGAGGACACGTAAAGGTTCTCAAAAAACATTTATTGACTGATGAATTAATGAATGAATTCTCTTTAGAATTTCTTGTTGAGGGTGTTATAGCTGAGAGATGTTGAGAGGTTTTGGATTATGTTAGTTGCTGCTGAGTCACTATTGGTAAAGGATATGTTAAGATTTGCAGGCTCAGAAATGTAATTTTATCATTTTGATTATCAGGTTAATTTGTATTATTAAACAAATTTATAGGATACTAAATTGACTTGACGGCACCCAACAACAACAGCAATTTGTAAGACAGAATTTCTACTTTTAAGTTTACAGTTGATGATGTACCCAACTACTGGTGCCGGCGATCTGTACAAGTGTGGCTGAGACAGTAATCGCTGAATAACCTTGTGCACGTTTGTGGTTAGGTTGGGACCACATAACAAGTACTCGCCACTGAACTCTGAGCAAAAGCGATATGTATTACTAGGGCCAAGGTAGTTAAGAGCAGATGTGCTTGCTTCCTTTCTCCCTTGACATGGCAACTTTGTAGGTCACGTGTTTTTAGTTGGCAAATCTAGCAGATGGAGGAGGGCTGCCTGACCAAGATTGGACTCACATGAACAGGAAATAAACTTTTGTTTTGCTAGCCACTGAAATTTGAGGGGTTTATTTGTTACAATAGCATAACCTCATGTTATCCTGATTAATAAATTAGGAACTTTCTGTCATGGATTGAATTGTGTCCCCCAAAAATATGTGTATCAACTTGGTTAGGCCATGATTCCCAGTATTGTGTGATTGTCCACTGTTTTGTCATCTGATGTGATTTTCCTATGTATTGTAAATCCTACCTCTATGATGTTAACGAGGTGGAATAGATGGCAGTTATGTTAATGAGGCAGGACTCAATCTACAAGAGCCAATCTCTTCTGAGATATAAAAGAGAGAAGTGAGCAGAGAGACAGGGGGACCTAATACCACCAAGAAAGCAGTGCCAGGAGCAGAGTGTGTCCCTTGGATCAGAGGTTCCTGCCTCTAAGAAGCTCACAGACCAAGGGAAGATTGATGACAAGAACCTTCCTCCAGAGCGGACACAGAGAGAAAGACATCCCCTGGAGCTGATGCCCTAATTTTGGACTTGTACCCTACTAGACTTGAGAAAATAAATTTCTCTTTGTTAAAGCCATCCACTTGTATTTCTGTTACCACAGCACTGGGTAACTAAGACATTTTTCTTGGTTTATAGGTTTCCATTCAGAGAACCAAATTATAAATGTGGAAGTAAAACCATGCTTTATATAAAAATTATGAGAATAAAAGCTAACAAATAAAAATTTAAAACATTTAAATAATTAATAATTGGGATTTTGAAGTAGTTTAGAAGTACTATTCATGATTCTTGTTGAACCACAAGTTTGGAATGGTTTCTTCCACCTTAATTATTTTTTTAGTATCTTCATAGTGAATAAGAAAAATCCAGGTTGAAATTAACAACATCTGTAAATCAAGATCTTAGAATATTCTCTCTTTTTCTGAATTCTTTCATCTTATATATTCCACAGTTAATCTTTTAGCAGTAGTTTATGCAATAATATGAATCTCTTATAAAATAGTTTTTTTATAAAGTATTTTTTTGACAGAATTTTATTTGAATACTTGAATGCCTGTTTTTTTTTTTCTCAAGGTACTTTTAGCCTCTGCAAAGATGAATAAGTCACATAGCTTGTCCTCAGAATTTTATCGTCTATAACAGAGACGGCTAACTGCTCACCCAAACTCATTACGTTTTCTTGGGCACATTCTCCTTTGTAGTTATGTGTCATGTGACCAAGTACTAGCCAATGGAATTTTTGAGGTCTCGCCACTTCCAGCTCTAGTTCATAAAAACCTCCTGTGTGTGGTGACTTTGAAGGCATGTGTTGAAGATGAAAGAATTTCTGTTAGACAGGATCACTAAATGACTGTGTGGAGCAAAGGCCTGCCTCCTTCCCCCAGAAACATTTGTATTGGACTCATGTGTGAGTAACAAATAAGCTTCTCGTGTTAAGTCACTAAAAGTTTGGAGTTTATTTGTTATAGCAACTAGGATTATTTTAAGACATCTTTTAATATTCCAGAGTAAATATTTAAGTTTTGAAGAGTGGTCAACTTGTTTGAAAGCTTAGGACCATAGTCTCATGGCACAACTCAGTCAGTTGGCATAATGTAGTTTACAGAAATCGTGATCTGCATCCTAGTGAAGTTAGTAACATCTGGGGTCTTAAAAGCTTGTGAGCGGCCATCTAAGGCACAGCTATGAATCTCTACTTGCCAGGAGCAAAACAGTAAGAAGGTAACCAAGCTCAGAGAAGAAAAAAGTCTGCATGAGCCACAACCTCAACTACCCTGAGACCAGAAAAATTAGATGGTGCCTGTCTACCACCACTGACCATTCTGACTGGGGTCACAATAGATGGTACTGGATAGAATGGGAGAAAAATGTGAAGCAAAACTCAGATTCTTTAAAAAAAAAAAAGCTGACAAACTGGAACAGCAGAGAACAGAGGACTCCCTGAGACTATAGCCCTGCAACACTCTTTAAACCTAGAACTGAGCCTAGCCCCTGAGATCACCCTTTAGCGAAATAGCAGAGTGACACACAGAATAAAGGATATTACCTGTAAGATTGGTACTGTACTTAAAAACCATCAGTATGAGACCAAAAGGTCAACAATTACTCAAAAGCAAAGAAGAGAAGATAAGGGGGCAGGGAAACTAGAGTACTGGAAATGGAACACAATTACAGAGAATCTTGACACATTGTGATAAATGTAACTAATGTCACTGAACAATTTATGTGGAAATTGTCAAATGGGAATCTAAATTGCTGTGTAAACTTACAGCAAAAACTCAATAAAATATTATTAAAAAAAAAAAAAAGACCAATTTACTGGTATATCTTCTTTGTAGTGGGTCCCACTAAGAAGAAACAGTTTCATTTAAAATGTACTAATTCTTAGTCTCACTTTCATTAATCCAAATTACTTGGTTCTTCCTGTTTAGCCAGCTAATGGCTACTCTGATTAAGTAGGCCCTTTGTTTATCCTTCTTCCTCCCATACCATTTTATAAGGTCACATTTCTATGTTTATAAATCCAGAGAGCATTTACTCTTATTTATAATAAGTGCAGCAGAAAAGAGAAGGAATGACTTTAAAATGTCAATGCAAAAGTATTTTTTATGTGGCTGACCTGGACTCTGGCAGTTTCTAAAGAGTGTTGCTGCTTTGAGAAATTTGCAAACACGTAAAAGCTGCTCTGTGTTGATCTGGCTGCCTAATGCCTGAAATGTCGGTGTTCTTTATTTGTCTCTCTCCTCACCGCCTCCATCCCCATCTAGTCAGTCAACAGATGGGGTCAATTCCGTCTCCTAAATACCTTTGGGATCTGAGCACTACCATGTTCTAGTTTGGGTCACTATTCAGTGTCCCATGGATGGTACCCTCTCCTAACTGGCCTCCCTAACTCCAGTCTTAATACCTCTGTGCTGTAGTCAGGAGCCCTGGTGGTGCAGTGGTTAAACGCTTGGTTGCTAACCGAAAGGTTGGTGGTTTGAACTAACCAGCCGCTTTGTGGGAGAAAGATTTGGCAGTCTGCTTCTGTAAAGCTTTACAGCCTTGGAAACCCTATGAGGCAGTTCTACTGTTGGAATCGACTTGACCTCAACAGGTTATGCGGTAGTCAAAATTAGCTTCCTAAAATGCAAAATTCAGAACCTCCTGCCTCTGCTTTGATATCCCTCGGTGACTGTCCCTTGCTCTTAAGATAAAGCCTAAACATCTTAACATGACTTGCGAGGCCCTGCATCAACAAAGATCACTTCTCCTATCTTCTCTGTCATTGTCGTCCTTTCCCTTCATCTCCGACAGCCTTACTGAGCTGTCAATTCTTTAAGCACGCCTTGCTCTTTCTTAAGCCTCTCCAGCCTTTGTTCCTGCTGCGACCTCTGTGTGGAACACTATTCTTTCCCACCACTCCTCTTCCTTACCCATGACCTCAATGTTCTTACTCATCCTTTCATTTTCAACTCAAGTGTTACTTCTTCTGGGATTGCTTCTCCAGATCCTCGAGGTCTGGGTTAACTGCCCTTCATTTGTACTCCAGTAGGACTCTGCATTTTGTCTGTTGTAATAGCGCCTGTGCTGTGTTTTCCTGTTTACTTGTCTGTATCCCCTACTAGCTGTACATCCAGAGGAACACAGACTGTGTCTTTGTTGATCACCATTATATCTAAGCCCTTAGCACATTGCTTGACCCAGTAAATATTTGATGGATAAATGAATAATAGGATGTGTAAGAACCCTGTCTTGTCTGTGGAGTGATGTTTGAGGATATACTAACAGAGAATGAAGTCAGTGTCAGAATATTTTTCCAAATGTTGGGAAAATCAATGTGCTGCAGACCATTTTACAGGAGAAATGATTGAATTCTGGAAATGTTTTGAAGGTAGAACTAACAGGATTTGCTGATGGATTAAATGAGCAGTGTGAATGATTCCACGGTTATAAATTATATTTGCCTGGTGAAATTGTTCATGAAAAGAAAATGTCACAGTTATGGTTAAGGGTATGAGTGAGATAGTAGACATATAAAGTTCCAACTTAGCCTAGTGCTTGGCATTTGGTATTCAGTTATTTTCCTGTTTCTAAGTGATTTGGTATTTTGTTAAGGCAAAAAAGGTATTTTTTGCAAAAAATATGTTATAACATTCTGCTGTTCCTAAGCAACATTGTGCAACAGGTGAAGTTGGTGTCCAGTTTGCCTGCGCTTTGGCTGTCTCAGGGTCTCAGGGCCAGGACCCGCCCCCTGGACCTGGTACTCTAGGTGTCTCTCCAGCTCCCTCACTTTCAGAGTTTGTTACTGCCGTGCCTCATTCTTTTCCTCCTTTATTTTTTTCCCCTTAGAAAAAAACTGCTCCTTCATTTTATTTTTCTCTCAGAAATTTTGTGCTTCCTAGACAATATGTTGATGTGTCTCTTTTCCTTCTTCTCTGATTACTGTTATGTATGACTTCACTGTTTTCTCTTCCAATTATTTAAACGTATGTAGCATAACTTAAAGGAGCCCTGGTGGAGCAATGATTTAAGTATTTGGCTACTAACTAAAAGACGGGCGGTTTGAACCCACCCAGCAGCTCCAGGGTAGAAAGACCTGACAATCTGCTCCCGTAAAGATTACAGGCAAGAAAACTCTATGGGATAGTACTACTCTGTCACATGGGGTCCCTATGAGTCGGAATAGACTCGACAGCACCCAACAACAACAGCAGCCTAACATAAAGAGTTAAGAGTGTACACTCTGCTTTCAGACTGCTGGGTTTGATTTCTGGCACTACCACCTCTGACCTTTATGACCTTTGGCAAGTTACTAAGCCTCTCTAGTCCTCGTTTTTTGCCATATGTAAAATGGAAATGGAAACTCTTAAGTTGTGAAAGTAAAACAGGTAATTCTTTTCATACATTTGGAATGGTGCCTAGCACATCAGTAGCACTGAAAAATTGTTACCCATTATTAGTCATAATCATTCCTGGAGACTTCAGCCTCTCTTCTGTAACTCTACATATCACTGCTGTGCCGAGTCCTGCATCTTGGCACTCCTCTCCTTTCACTCAGCCTTTGATCTTGTTTCCCCCTTGGATGCCCCACAGTCAACTCAAACTCAGTTCAGTATTCCAAACTAAGCTTATCAGCTTCTCTAAGCCAAGCTTTTTGTAGCAGGTTGCTTTGGCTACAAGTGACAGAAAACCCAAATAAAAATGACTTAAATAACAAAGACAGTTATTTATTTCCCATTAACAAGAAGTTTGGAGGTAGGATGAATGCAGGATTGGCTAATTCAGTTGCTCGGTCATGCCCTCAAGGAGCCAGGTCCTTTCAGTTTTCTTAGCATTTTGAGTTGTCCTTTTAGGCTAGCTCCCCTTACCCCAAGGTGGAATTCAGGTACCGCGTATATATAACAACATTCAAAAAGGAACTGTTTTCCCTCATCTTCACTCAAATCAAGGGGCCTTTGCTAGTCCAATCACTGACAGGGACACTGGAATTCCCAATTTTAGCTTAGACTAAGATCCATTCTCCTGGAGCTGGGGATAGGATTCCACTCCCTGAGTACATGCTGGGTGGAGGGTGGGGGGAGGGATGCGGGGTGCGAACATCTGAACGAAGTCAGGGCTATGCCAGCAAAGAAGGAAGATGGGAGGAGAGTTTGGGTAGACAGCATACAGTGTCTGCTACAGTGTTTGAAATATTTCATAATTAGAAGAAAAAAACTAAAAACGAAGAATAGAGAGTCACATTGAAGTCAGGGAAACTAGGTAAATGGTATTATAGAAAATCAAGTACAGGTAGCATCACATAGGATAAAGAGACCAAGGAGTAGGACTTTAGGAAAGGGGATGGATTCAAGGGATACAGCTGTGACATCCTTAGTGATTGGACGTAGGGGTAGGGAAGATGACCTTGTTTGGTTTCCAGTTTCTGCTTGGCTAAGTTGATAGCCGTACATGGAGGTGAGGAAGACAACAGGATGGGTAGGTTTAATTGGTAGGAGTTTGAGTTGAGTTTTAAACAGATTGAGTCTGAGGTTCCTGTGAGATATCCTAGTGGAAATATTCCATAGACAGTTGGAAGAAATATCTAAACTAGAAATGTAGATTTCAAAATTCTACATTTTGCCCTCAAATTTTCTGCCTGTTCCCCTATCCTTCATTCTTGATGCTGTTTCCCAGTATCCTTCAAGTCTCCCTCTTCCTTTGTTGCCTCACGTGGCCCCCAGGCTACAGCTTTCTCCTGCTCTTCTTAAGGAATCCACTCTCTTGGTGAAGCCATTGCTTCAACCACTATCTATGTGCCAAGGTTTTAGTGTAATGGTGTAAGTCAAGTAACCATCACCTGTTAAAATTAATTCAGAATTTAAAAAAGCCAAGTAATTTAGTTGATTTACTTCTGAAAGTTCCATAAAAATTATTAAATTACCAAAAACCAAAAATAACTCCCAAACCAAAAATAACTCCCAAACCAAAATACTCCCAGCTCCAAGCCCAAGAAATTGTGCTAAGTGGACAGAATTATTTAAAGGCATATTAAAAGTTACATACTTACCCTATAGTTCCCCAAAATTATAAACATGAAAAATAATGATCAGAAATATTTACTTTCAATCAGTTTGCTATTTAGGTCCAATTTACCTGGAGAAAGGTATAGAGGAAGCATTAACCAATTTTTGCTTGTCTTTGGGGCAGCTTGATCAGTATTATAGTTGGATCTCTTCTGTTAAAATAATGTGAAACAACAAGATAAACGTACAAAAATCAGTTGGATTCCTGTACACCAATAAAGAGAACAATGAAAAGGAAATCAGGAAAACAATACCATTTATAATAGCCCCTAAAAAAAATAAAATACTTAGGAATAAATCCAACCAGGGTGATAAAAGACCTGTACAAAGACAACTATAACACACTACTGCAAGAAACTCAAAGGGATCTACATAAATGGAAAAACATACGATGCTTATGGAGAGGTAGACTCAACATTGTGAAAATGACGGTTCTACCCAAAGCAATTTATAAGTACGATGCAATCCCGATCCAAATACCAACAACATTCTTCAAAGAGATGGAAAAACTAATCATTAACTTTATATGGAAAGGGAAGAAGCCCTGAATAAGTAAAGCACTATTGAAGAAGGGGAATAAAGTAGGAGGACCCACACTGCCTGACCTCAGAACCTAGGATACAGCTGCGGTAGTCAGAACAGCCTGGTACTGGTACAATGACAGATACATTGACCAATGGAACAGAATCGAGAACCCAGTTGTAAATCCATCCACCTACGGTCACCTGATCTTTGACAAGGGCCCAAAGTCCATCAAATGGGGAAAAGATAGTCTTTTTAACAAATGGTTCTGGCAAAACTGGATATCCATCTGTAAAAAAACGAAACAGGACCCATACCCCACACCATATACAAAAACTAATTCAAAATGGATCAAAGACCTAAATATAAAGCCAAAAACTATGACGTTCATAGAAGAAAAAAATAGGACCAACGCTATAGGCCCTAATGCACAGCATTAACAGGATACAAACCATAACCATCAACACACAAACCCTAGAAGATAAGCTAGATAACTGGGATCTTCTAAAAATCAAACACCTATGCTCTTCAAAAGACTTCACCAAAAGAGTAAAAAGAGAACCTACAGACTGGGAAAAAATTTTTGGACAGTACAAGTCAGACAAAGGTCTAATCTCCATAATCTACAAGAAAATCCAACACCTCTGCAACAAAAAGACAAATAATCCTATTAAAAATGGGCAAAGGAAATGAACAGACACTTCACCAAAGAAGACATTCAAGCGGCCAACAGACACGTGAGGTGATGCTCGCATTCACTAGCCATTAGAGAAATGCAAATTAAAACCACAATGAGATACCATCTCACCCCGGCATTACTGGCACGAATCAAAAACACTGGAAATAACAAATGTTGGAGAGGCTGCGGGGACATCAGAACTCTTATGCACTGCTGGTGGGAATGCAAAATGATATAACCATTTTGGAAAATGATATGGCGCTTCCTCAGAAAGCTAGAAATAGACATACCATATGATCCAGCAATCCCACTCCTAGGAATATATCCTAGAGAAATAAGAGCCGTCACACGAATAGACATATGCACACCTATGTTCATGGCAGCATTGTAAACAGATGGAAACAACCTAGATGCCCATCAACAGATGAATGGATAAACAAACTATGATACACACAATGGAATACTGCCCAACGATAAAGAACAGTGATGAGTCTTTGAAGCATCTCATAACATGGATGAAACTAGAGGACATTATGCTGAGTAAAATAAGTCAATCACAAAAGGACAAGTATTGTATGAGACCTCTATTGTAAAAACTCATGAAAAAGTTTACACACAAAAAGTAACAATCTTTATTGATTACGAGGGATGGGATGGGCAGGGCGGAAATACTAAATAGACAATAGATACGTGGTATCTTTGGTGAAGGGTGAGACAGTACACAATACTGGGGAAACCAGCACAACTTGTACAAAGAAAGGTCATGGAAGCTCCGTAGACACATCCAAACTCCTGGAGAGACTGAATTGCTGGGTGGAGGGCTGTGGGGACCATGGTCTTGGGGAACATCTAGCTCAATTGGCATAACACAGTTTATGAGGACAGTGTTCTACATTCTACCTTGGTGAGTAGTGTCTGGGGCCTTAAAAGCCTGTGAGCAGCCATCTAAGATACTCCACTGGTCTCACCCCTTTGGGAGCAAGGGAGAATGAAGAGAACAGGATACAAGGAAAAGATTAGTACAAAGGACTAATGGACCACAGTTACCAAGGCCTCCACCGGACTGAGTCCAATACAGCTAGATGGTGTCCGGCTACCACCACTGACTGCTTTGACCAGGATCACAACAGAGGGTTCTGGACGGAGCTGGAAAAGGATGTAGAACAAAATTCTAACACACACAAAAAAAGACCAGATTTACTGGCCTGAAAGAGGCTGGAGAAACCCCAAGAGTATGGCCCCCAGACACCCTTTTAGCTCAGTGGTGAAGTCACTTCGGAGGTTCATCGATCAGCCAGGAATTGGACAGCCCCATAAAACAGGACTAATGAGGCATAGCAGTCCAGGGACAAGGACTAGAAGGCATAAGGGGACAGGAAAGCTGGGGATAGGGAACCCAAGGCTGAGTAAGGACAGTGCTGACATGTAGTGGGGTTGTTAAACCATTGTCATAGGGCAACATGTGTACTAACTGTTTAATGAAAAACTATTTTGTTCTGTAAACCTTCATCTCAGGTGAGAATAGCAGCACAACTGGAAGAACGTAATCGATGTCACTGAATTGTGCATGTAAAAATTTTTGAAATGGTGTATCTTTGGCTATGTATATTTTCAGCAAAAAAAAAAAAATGCTCGAGAAGGGATAGTGTTGACATGTCATGGGGTTGTTAACCAATGTCATAAAACAATATGTGTACTGACTGTTTAATGAGAAACTATTTGTTCTGTAAACATTCATCTAAAGTACAATTTAAAAAAATTTTTTTACCAAAAAAAAAAAAAATAATAATAATGTGAAACGCCTGCCCAGATACTAGCAGTTATTACTGCTGAGCACAGAAACACAGCATGAATGCCTCTTGTTTTAAAAACAGCCCTCAGAGGGTGTGGGGAAGCAGGCACTCTCTTTGAGAGGTTTAAGAAATAACTTTTAAAATCTACCTTATGTATACATGTGTGCACAAGTATATTTGTATATGCATATACATATTTACAAATATACCTACAGGTGTAAAATTTTGCATATATATGTACATATGTATATAATCTTTCATAGGGTACACAGGATATTAAAAGCAGTAATGAAAGTCAGGGAAAGGCACTGGAAGTTATGGGGTAAGATGTGAGGGAGAGTTTTCACTATATTCCTTTTGTACCTTTTGAATTTTGAACCACATCAATTATTATTATTATTCTTTTATTTTATTTTAATGTACTACTCTATTACCCAGCAATTATCCTACCCACAGAAATGTTTGTATATGTTTGAGCAAACTTGTATGTAAAATGATGTTAATGATAGCATTGTTTACAGTAACAACAACAGCAACAAAACCCTAGAAACAACCTAAAAGTTCATCAGTAGGGGCTGGTATATCAATTATAATATATCTGTATTATTTTAAAAACAAGGAATGCAAATATGCTAATACACAAAGGTTGCTGAATTACCGGGTCAGCATGAATTGAAATTGACTTGATGGCAACGGGTTTTTTTACGTTATGCTGCAGTAACAAACAACCCAAAAATCTCAGTGGCTTACTATAGCAAAGGTTTATTTCTCACCTACATTTCTGTGGATCCAGGAGACTTTCCAGGCAGCCACTGAACGATCAGGCTGCTTTGATCTTGTGGCTCTGCCATCTGAAACACAGCACTTCCTGAATCACCAAGGCAGTGTGCATGCCAGCTTTTCTGTTTTGGCCCAGAAGTATGTGTGCCCCACTGCCCCCCATGGCCCTGCCCAACTGTAGGAAGCGGCTGGAAATGCGGGAGAACCAATGGAATGAATGGTTTGGGTATAACCCTGTCTTTGCTGTAGTATTTAAGATATACTGAATGAAAAAAAGCAAGGCATAGAGCTGAGTGTATGGTATTCTCTCATTTTGTGTTAAAAATAAATATATGTAGATGGGGTATATGCATGTAAAATTTTCTGGAAGAATATATAAGAAGCTGTTAACAGTAGGAACCTGTGGAGCGTGGGACAAGGGTTACCCTGTTTGAATATTTTTACCAATGTTTGTAATATTTTCAATACAATAAAAAATGTTTAAACTACCGTAAACACTATGTTGTTGTTGTTCTGTGCCGTTGAGTCAATTCCAACTCATACTGACCCTGTAGAACAGAGTTGAACTGCCCCATAGGGTTTCCAAGGAGCGGCTGGTGGGTTCAAACCACTGGCCTTTTGGTTAGCAGCCCAGTTCTTAACCATTGTGCCACCAGGGCTCCTATAGTATAGGGCTCCTGTGTAAGTTATCATTTATTAATAAAACAAAGATTTATGTAGAATCAATGTAGAATCGTGTAGAATTTGTATTTTAACTTTTTTTTTTTTTTTCTTCAATCTGGTTTAAATTGATTACATGAAATTGTTTGTGAAAAGCATTCAATTTTAAAGGCCTAAATTGTACAACTGTTAATTTCCCTTAAATAAAATTAGTTTATAGCTTTAATATGGTGGTCTGTGTGTATATAATACGTATAGGGTGGAGGGGTTTGCAAAATCCACCTATTTTCTACTTCCCTGTGTTATTAAGCCTTATATGTTGCCAGTTTTATAAAATAGGAAATGCCATTCACCATTTACTCTGTACCACTCCTTTCCTGAATAAGCTGAAACTAAAAGGGCAGGCAAAGAAATAAGTAATTCATTCATAGTGAGGCAAGCAAGGAACTGACTAGTATTGCCTTGGAAAGCCAAACACCCAAGTGAGCTGTAAAAATACAGTAACAGATGACATAATCCTTATTCCTAAGAGAAATATTTAAAAATTGTATTAATCTCTTCAGACATTCAAAATATGAAGGTTTACTTTTACAGGTTAATGCACTCTTTCCACAGAGCCAGACATCTTAATTTACAAGTACAGTATCCATTAGATATACACTTAAAAATAAATTTAAACTCTGACTGAAAAGCACCATAACACCTTAGGTGTGGCGGGATAAGGTTACTTTTAGAATCATGGACTTCTACTTCTCAACAAACCCTCAGAAGATAGTGTAATCCCTGAAGTTACATACAGCTTGGAAAGAAAGGTGGTAAAAGGCCCTGAAAATATGGTTTGAGCTCATCATGTCTGTCAGGGAATATCTGGAACCCCAGGAAAGAGCGCACAGCCTCTGAAATAGCTCTTCCAGAAACAAGATCCAGTGCTAAAGCTTCTTTGGACCAGCCCAACTCTGAACTTGATGCCCATGTGGGCTGCCTTGACCAGGGTTAGACTCCTCTGTGAATGTCAGCTGTTTTAGTACTTTCTTCCTTCAAACAATTCTTTTGGTTATACATTTATTTCTCTATGATTTATATGTAAATGCTGCCTAATGTTGATTTTTTTTTTTTTTTTTTTTTGCTTCATTAGTCATATCTGCAAAGATCACATTAACCATCAATTTTGGCTACAAAACCAGACTCAATATATGAGGGATCGTACTTCTAAGTAAAACTAGCGCGAACGCTTTTGGTCTTCATTTCTCTGGAGTTGCTTCCATCATCATTGTTTGGCTCACCATACAACCTCCCATGCAATCTGAGTATGCAAATGTGACAGCATCCAAACTGGTCTGTATACTTTGTTCAACAGAGTGAGTTTAGTGGTCTCGCTCTTGGCTGTTGCTGTAATTTCAAATTGCCATGAAGGTTTCTAAACATTTACTGTCTATTTCCGTGCTTATCACAGACCAGTAACAGACAATTTGCAGGCCAAAACATTTGGAGTAACACTGTTCTAGGTGTTATTGGAGAGTCTAAAGTAGTGTACAAGCACTTGAAATATTAAATAGGAATAGAAAATGTAATCGCTTAAACAAGTAAGAGATGTCCCAGTGCTGCATCCGATTAGTTGACAAATAAGTTGTATAGACAGTAGTTGTTCTCAAAGTCCAGTGCAGGGAGAGAAATCACTTTAGGCTAGAGTTGCTAAGAAAAGCTTTCTGGAGACAGTGGGATTTGAAGTATCTCTTAAAGGATGAGAAGGTGTTTATAAATATAAACTGAGTCAGTTTTATCTTACGAGTAATGTCCTGATTAACTAACTGATGAAGTGCCATTGAGTCGATTCAGACTCAAAGCGACCCTATAGGACAGAGTAAAACTGCACCATAGAGTTTCCTAAGCTGCAGTCTTTACAGGAGCAGTTTGCCAGATCTCTTCTCCCAAGGAGCTACTGGTGGGTTCAAACTGCCGACCTTTTAAACAGCTGAGCACTTCACCACTGCACCAGCAGGGCTCCTTAACATTAGTCCTACTAGTTAGTAATATATAGGTACTGATTTTACTACATAAATCTTAAAGTCAGCCTTTGGGTGCAAAAATAACTTTATTTGTGTTCTCTTTAAAATAAATAAAACAAAAGTCTTTGTTATTTTGAATCATTAGAAATTTCGTGATAATTACTGTATTTGAACCAGAGTCTTTGTAAGTAGGAATACTGAGTAAGATTCCTTTAAAAAGGTCTGTTTTGCAGATGTTGTTTTGTAGTATGGAATCAATCCTAGCCAGCTCAGTCTTCCTTTTTTATTTATATCACATGTAGTTTCTATTGTATCACTTCCTCTGCTAGAGAATTGACTGTGGGATCCTAGTGTAGGGTCATTTATTTGTTGTTTTGCACAATGCATACTACCTATTTATGGTGTTAAAACTCTGATTAGTCATCACGAGAAATTAAATGGGAATTATTATTACACCTGTCAGCTAGTAGTACATAAAAGTTACAGATGAGTATTTTTTCCCACAAACAAATTTTACCAGTTTTAAACATTTGTCCCATTTAAAAATAGGATAATATTCCTCAAAAATCCATATTTCCAGCTTCTACTGAAAAATCAGAAGTTCTTGCACAACACGGTCCAGCTTCAGAATAGGAACCATCTTCAGGCCAAAGTAACAGCTGTTCACTTTATACAGGGCACAGGCTTGTCATAGTCACCACTACGCCCTATTTGGCTTACTTCCTTTCTGCTTCGCTTAACCTGTCTTGTCAGCCTTGCTTCCCTAGACATCTTAGTTTGTATACTGGACTAGTAACTTCCCTAGACACCTTAGTTTGAATACTGGACCAGTATGTAATAGCATGATTTCCCCACCAAATTAAAAACCAAGCCAAAGCAAAACCGTCAACTTTTTGGGCACTGTCAGTCACCGTTCCTAACTTGAATTATGCATCATTTAAAGAACAAAATAATACATAATCCTGTGGTTGAAGTAAGTCGGTTGACCTATTTCTGAGCAAATATTTCAGTTCATTTGGGAAAATAAGGAGAATGAATTCTCCTGTTGACTGTTTATCTTTGTTCTCTGTTGTGGCATCGTGATTGCAAGGCAGATTAGACCAAGGTGTGGGAATGAATTGACACAAATTCATCACCACAAATGAACAAACAGCTCAAATCTGTGTCCTGTTGGCAGGATGGTTGCTTGTGTAAAGTATCGATTATGTGGGTACCTATACATCAACACATATGTATATACTTTGCTGATAGATCCTTTTTTGGATACAGAGAATCAGTGCATTTATTTACGCTTTGAGTACTTTGTGATGTCAGCATACTAATAATTGGTTGCAGAGACAGATTGTTTTGGTTGTTGTTAATGCATACAAAAGATTTTTCTAAGTTTTGTCGTTAATATCAACTTGAGGAAAAGTTGTTTTCTGGGAGTAACTTGTAAGACATGGTATCAATTAGGTTAGCCTTAAATTTTCCATTTCCTCAAATTCTGACTAAAAGATTAATCACTTAGGGAAGAAAAATATTTCCTACTGCTGAAAATCTGTGGTTAAGAGTTAGCTTTGAATTTTTAAAAAATCTTCTCATATTGAAATAATTTTAAACTTAAAAGTTGTAAAAAGAACAGAAAAACTCTTCAATATCCTTCACTCAAATAAGTCCCCAAATGTTAACATGTTTTCATATTTGTCTTATTCTCACATATATGTGTGTTGTATACATGTACACACAAATACATATATATACACACACATATATTTATTTATCTGTTTATATAGATTACAATTGTTTCTTATCCACTGAGGAATAAGTTGCAGACATGATACCCCATTACCAGTATAACCATCAAAATTAGGAAATTAACGTTGATAACTGCACTTTCAACTAATCCACAGATCTTATTCAAATTCTACCACTTGTTCCAGTAATGTCCTTTATAGGTCCTTTATAGTTCAGGTCCAATCCAGGATTATACATTGTATTAAGTGGTCATGTCTCTTTAGTCTTCTTTAGTATGGAACAATTCCTTCCTCTCCTTATCTTTCATATCTTGACATTTTTGAGATGCCTAGGTAGTTACTTTGTAGAAGGTACCTTATTTGGCTTTGTCTGATGTTTCCTCCTAGACAGATTATGGTTTTGGGGCAGGACTACCATAAAAGGGATGCTAGGTTCCCAGTGTATCATATTAGGTAGCACACAATATCACCTTGTCCCATTACTGGTGATAGTAATTTTTATCCCTTGGTTAAGGTAGTGCCTGCCAGTCTGGGGTCTTAAAAGCTAGCGAGCGGCCATCTAAAATGCATCAATTGGTCCCAGCCCACCTGGAGCAAAGGAGAGTGAAGAACACCATGGACACAAGGAAATTATTAGCCCAAGAGACAGAAAGGGCCACGTAAACCAGAGACTTCATCAGCCTGAGACCAAAAGAACTAGCTGGTGCCCAGCTACCACAATGGCTGCCCTGACAGGGAACACAACAGAGAGTCCCTGAGGGAGCAGGAGAAAAGTGGGGTGCAGAACTCAAATTCTAGTAAAAAGACCAGACTTAATGGTTTAATTTAGACTGGAGGGACTCTGGAAGATGTGGCCCCTGGGATCTCTGTTAGCCCAAAACTAAAACCATTCCCGAGGCCAATTCTTAAGACAAAGATTAGACTGGGCTATGGGACATAAAATGATACTCGTGAAGAGTGTGCTTCTTAGCTCAAGTAGATACATGAGATTAAATGAGCAGCTCTCGTCCAGAGGCGAGATGAGAAGGCAGAGAGGGGCAGGACCTGGTTGCATGGACTCGGGAAATCCGGGGTGGAAAGGAAGAGTGTGCCGTCACAGTATCAGGAGAGCAAGTAGAGTCACAAGACAATGTATGTATATAAATTTTTGTATGAGAGACTAACTTGAATTGTAAACTTTCACTTAAAGCACAAAAAAAAAAAAAAAAGATAGTGCCTGCCAGCTTTCTCCATTGTAAAGTTGAGTATTTTGTAGGCAGATACTTTGAGGCAATGTAAATATCTTCTGAAACTTCCATCTGTTTTCACATTCGCTGATGTTCTTGTCAGAATCAATTATTGCTGTGATTGTTGCCATATAGTGACTTTCTGTTCTATCATCCCTTTAACATTTACATGTATATGTAAGGAAGAGCTTTTCCTTCTCCCCCATATCTATTTTTATTCACTTATTTATTGGTATCAGTATGAACTCAAGGTACTTATTTTATTCAATGCATTATAATCTATTGCTATCATTATTTATTGTGATGCTCAACTTGTCCCACGTTTGGACAGGGCAGCCCCTTCAGCTGTGGGCCACCACCACGACCCCTAACCTGTTTAATTTCCCAACTGCACTAGTTGAATTCGTACCGTTCCCACCGCACACATTGTCCAAGCCAACTGAATCCTCAGCCCTGGCTCTGCCAAATACCCTAGCCAAACCCATGACTTTTTCAAACTGAGTCTAATTTTAAGCAAGAACTTGAGACAGACTGTTTCCTGAAATTATAAAAATAAGAATATTAATAGTTTTAGTTAATCAAAAAATTTAGTTTCAATTCTTATGCACAGAGGGCAATGGGACTTGTGTAAGTTCAGATTTAGAAATAATGCTATTCATAAGTAGGCTTAGCTCTTGTTTTACTTTTTCAAAATGTAATATTAGCAGACAGTTAGAAAAACTGTTTACTGCTTAAATGAGCAAGGTTGAAATAAAGGACAGCTACCTTTTGAGGTCAGCTAAAGCTTTTCTTCTGGCCTATGAAGGTCAGAATACACAGTCATGGCTGGGGTGACACTTGAACAGAAAATAAATATTATAGTATTTGTCTTAAATTGGCAACCAATCCACTTATATAAATTCCTCTCTCAGTTTTATCTAGCAATAAAAAAGATTTAATTTCTGCTTTAGGAACTGAACAAAATAGGGAAAATTATTTGTTTTTTCCATTTCCTGTTGTATTTGACCTGTTTTTAGTTCTTGACTCTTTTCTTTGCCACCACATTCTTATTTTCTTAGTTCACTTCCTGATGTCTGGTATTCCTGAGTATAGACAACACTTGGTTATTTTCACAAGTGGAGAACGACTGACTGGATAAGCAGAGGAGTAGATTATCCAAATTATATTTGTCTTTGGAATCTGTTGATTTTTGTCATCAGAATATGGGCCCATTTAATGCTTAGAGATTTTAATAATAAATTTCTTAACGGTTCCAAGTCCCTCCTCCCTTAGTAAAAAAAACTCCCTTGGGTCCCACGGAAGCGTACCAGGAGTAAGTAAAAATAAATTAAAAAAAAAAAACTCTGGCTCACAGTTTCTTAGGAATCTTATTATAGAAATAAAGCTGTAAAATGCAGCATCTCAAATAACATTTAAAGATGAAAACTCTGCAGAGTGGTAATAGTTGATGTATTTGGCCCATTATATCTTCTTTAAACCAAAATCAAACCCATTGCTGTCGAGTCAGTTCCAACTTATGGCAACCCCATGTGTTATAGAGTAGAACTGCTCCATAGATTTTTCTTGGCTGTAATCTTAACAGAAGCAGATCGCCAGGACTTTCTTTCACAGCACTGCTGGGTAAATTTGGACTGCCACCCTTTAGGTTAGTAGTCAAGTGCAAACCGTTTAAACTTCAAATTCAGCTCATCTTTTCTTGGAGCCTGATGGCACAGTGGTTAAGAGCTTAGCTGCTAATCAAAAGGTTGGCGATTCAAATCCTCCAGGCACTCCTTGGAAACCCTATGGGGCAGTTCTACTTTGTCCTAGAGGGTCGCTATTAGTCCGAATCAAGTTGACGGCAACAGGTTTGGGGTTTTTTTGGTTTTCCTTACCATAATAACTTTTATCCTGAAATAAACAGCCAATATTGAGGGATTCCATGAATATTTCTCTTGGGGATGCCTTCTAACATTCTTAACTTCCTTTTAGGGCTATTGACATCAGAGGAGTTACAATGTTACCAGATTAGCACTGCAAAAGTTTCATATGCCCCTGGACACTCCCAACATTGAGATATAATTGTGCCAATTTTACCTCCATGCTTCCCACAAGGCTACTGTCCCCAGTCCAAGAGCAAGGCTACCTAAATGGCATAAATCCTATACCTCTGACAGGGGAAAGAAGGTCCACACCTCTCTCTACTTAGACACAAGCAAGGTTGTTAAAAAAACAAAACAAAACTTAAGCCAAAGGAAAACGCCAAATATGAGAAGTATAAAGATAATGCAAAATGTAAGAAGTATTGAAAGCTTTATATGACGAAATGTGTTCTTAAAGGATGTTACAGGCTTCTTCTGACAAAGAAAGTCAAGGAGAGCAAGCAGAAAACATCTCTGGCCACTCATTCATTCAGTCAATATTTTTGCTGATTTTAAAATCCTCTGCCCAGTTCTCTGATGGTGTTAGTTTGTCCCAACAGAAACAGTGGGCAAACATATAACTTCGGAGCATCTGGGAAACTTTCCAGTTTTCCTGCACTGATACAATCCATTCTGTAGTAGAAATTGATCTTTCTCCCAGGCCAATGAAAGCTTTCCTTTGTAATTCAGATTTCACCAAGCCGAGATGATGGTTAAGCAACTGGTATAAATGTGTGGTAATTTCCTTCTTACCTGTAACTGGGCACATGATGTCAACAAAAGGTGGTTTTAGAAGACTTACTATTTAATAAACTTATGATTTGCAACATACATAAGAAACATCTAACATAGCTCTTGGCACAGAATAGGTGTGCAATAAATATTAGTTTAGCGTGAGTCTGTCTATTAGTTAAAACAGGTATCAATTGTCCCAGTAAACTGAAAGGTTGTCTATTGACTTGACTACTTAGCCATCTATTTCTCCTCAGTGTCTTCTGCTACAACTGCTACCCAGTCTGTACCCAAAAGCTCCCTACCTGACTGCCTCCAGACTTTCAATAACACCTGGGGAGATCTTGCTTGAAATATATCAAAGCCTTCTCACATTATGAACACTGGGATAGGGAACTACAGCTTTTACAAAGCCATAAGGTATGCTGATTAGGCTTTCTGTCATTTACTAAATTAGGTATAAAACCCACTGCCCTCCAGTCGATTCCGACTCATAGCGACACCGGGCTATGAGTTTCCGAGGCTGTAAATCTCTACAGAAGCAGACTGCCATATCTTTCTTCCGCAGAGCCGCTGGTGGTTTCGAACCGGTGACCTTTTGGTTAGCAGTTGATCGCTGTAACCACTGCGCCACCAGGACTGCTTAAATTAGGTATAGTTGTGAAAAAGTGACAGGGTATACTTGTTAGGTTTCTTGTCATCCTAGGAGACCCATGAAGTAGAATACTTAAGTTTATCCTGTTAAAGTTCTTACATATTTGTGTGATTTGTTTATTTTTTTTTAAAGGAATATTTGATACCACAGTTCAGGTGGTTTATAGTATTATGTAAAATACACAGTTGTTATCAATTCATGTAATTGTGCATTCCTACCAAAAGGTTTCAGACTCAGGTCCAGATTTATTTTCCTGAGCAGTGTTGATTTATTTATAAATAGGCTAGCTCAGGTAAGGTGAAATGCAGTTAACCACTTCCCTTGGCATGACAGAGAACCAAATGATCACTGTAATGTAAGGGGGATGGATGAAAAAGAATAAATATTAAAAAGTTGAGCCCTACGGTAGAGAAATTATTTATATTACTTGTTGATTGGAAGAGAAAATATAGTGTCATATTAACAGGAAAGTTTCATTCTTATGTCTTGGTCTAGACCTTCATGCCTGTTATTGGTCACTCAGCATTTCATAGCTAACTCATGCTATTGTGGTTTATTTATATACTGACATTGTAAAATATATAACGTCATAGTAATTGCAATTTTGTTTTTTTACCAAATGGCGTGGGCCTTTTATGTGGTGGATGGTATTGTGTTTATGTTTCTACAATTTTATATACCAGGAAGTTGGAATCACTGAGTAATGTGACATGATCAAATTTGGCTAATAGAAGAATTTATAATAGAACCCAGATATCTCCTATCTCTTTAAAGTCACCTTCATGCTTTTAAATTGGGCAGTGGAGCATGTTGTCTCTTGCAGTGTTTGCCCACCAATGATGGTCAGGGTTTCTGGTTGCTCCCTCTGTGTCCTTGATGCACTGTGCTTGTTGTCCTCTGTGTTGTTCTCTTAAAAATCTTTTCACTTCTCTGTCTCCACTGCTCCATCCCCACCAAAGCTGTAGTCATTATTAGCCTAGACTAGTTCTGTAGCCTCCTAACTGGTCCATCATGAGGCACTCTAATCCCTCCTATGTTGTAGCTAAAGGGATTTTTCAAAAAAGCAAATGGGATCAATACTTCAAATTGCCCTTGTGATAAAGTACAAAACCCCTGAGATACCTGCAAGGTCTTGCATGCTCTGGTGCTCCCTCCTCACCCCTGCTGTAGTTGGATGGTCTGCTCTGGATTCCTCAAACACATGTTCCTTCTCTTCACCGGTGCACTACACGTTCTATACTTCTTCCTGTGGCCACAGTGTAGTGTCTGTCCTTCTCATTATCCTGCATTACGGTGAGGACAGAGTCTCCCTGTTCATTCTTCTACCTGTGGCTCCCTGCACCGTGCTTGGGACATGGGTGCTAATAAATATGTATTCATTGAATGAATGAACAGATAAGCACAAATAACTTTAAAGACAGCAGTAAGAACATTTAAGTTTAATATTTCCCCACAAGGCATGTCTTAATGTATAATAGAAATGAGTTTGAAAAAGCAAGCATTACCTAGAAGGAATATATCAAAAGCAAACTTTTTGCATTGCAAATAAAAAAAAAAGGTAAAATAATTCAGCCAGGCATCTTTTGATCGTACTTTCTACTTAACTATCTTTAGTGCTAGTCACATGAAGAGATGTTGCTCTAGGAGAAGAAAACTAAGAGATGAACTCAGGAAGTCAATAAAAACCATCTCCAGTGACCCTAACCAGTTTCACATGTCCTGTGGGAAGCCTAAACATTCTTCCTGAGGTTTTCTGGCATTAGAGGGTCCCTATGAACTACTAGGAGAATGCTTTCTGGACATGATGCCCAGCTGAATCACAATTCACTACACCAACAGAAGTAACCCTTGCTGTGAGGATAAACACAAATGCAGCACAAATGCAGCACACTGGACAATGGGACCTGAGTGTTTCCTGCCATTCTGATGACTTAGAGTGTTGCTCATAATAAAAGTAGGCCTTAATATTACTGTGCTCTTACCATGCACCAATAGTGTGCCAAGCACTTTATGTGCAGTATCTCATTTATTTCTTATAACAATCCTGTGAGGTAGGTACTATTATTATCCTAGTTTTCAGATGAAGAAAGTGAGGCACAGAGAGGTTAAGTAACTTGCACATAATTATACAGCTAGTAAGTGCCCAGGTTCTTAATCAGTACTCTGTTTCTTCTGCTGTATGGGTCCAGCAACACCCATATACTACACTTAGGGGCTGTGCTGGTGCTTCTCAAGCATTCTCTTCCAGGTAGTGAATTCTAGGCTTCCATATGTTAATAAAAGGTCAAAATAAGGCATCCTATTCCAGGAACCAGTCCCTGAAGAAGAACATCATGCTTGGTAGAGGGTCAGTGAAAAAAAGGAAGACCCTCAATAAGATGTATTGACACAGTGGCTGCAACAATGAGTTCAAACAGCAATGATTGTGAGGATGCCCAGGACTGGGCAACGTTTTGTTCTGTTATACATAAGGTCGCTATGAGTTGGAAGGGACTTGAGAGCACCTAACAATAGCAACAACATCATATGATCTTAAGGAAGTGTAAACCAAGAAGTGCATACACCTGTTGCTGTCCAGTCGATTCCGACTCATAGCGACCCTAAAGGACAGAGTAGAACTGCCCCATAGGGTTTCCAAGGAGCAGCTGGTGGATTCAAACTGCAGACCTTTTGGTTAGCAGCCTGGGCTCTTAACCACCGCGCCACCAGGGCCCCGAGAAGTGCCTAGAACTGCCTATATATAGACTCTATAACCACATAAATAATTCAGGTGTCAAGCAACGTAACTTTTTAGGAAGTCTTATTTGAACCCTCCCACTCCTAAAGCTGGATTGGGTATCCTCTAAACTTCTATAGCTTCCTTTGTATCTCTGTTATTATCTTAAGTCTTTTCTGAAATAGCTTGATGATGTGTGGGTATGAGTGTGATTGTGAACAAGGGCAGGAGGGAAATGATAAATAGAAAGTATATAATTTTTAAACTCTCATCATGGTGCTTAATGCATGGCATTGTCTATTTATGAAAATATTACCATGTTTTATTCTTCTTTGTAACTCAGGCTCTTGGCACAGTGCCTAGCACATGAGCACTCAATAGTTACTCAAATGTTTGTGAATGCACACTATCAGTAGCTAGCAGAGTCAGAATTCAAACCCAGGTCCCCCGGGCTGCGTGACAGTACAGCTCGTAATCTTTCCAACATGTAGTCCCTGCTCATATCAGGAACTTACATTCTAACCAAGGGATAAACCTAGTTGACTCTATCACATGGGAACCATGATTTTGTCCAAAGAAGGAAAAGCAAGGTGCTTTCACCCTTGGGAGAGAGTCTCATCTAAGAACTGGAGAGAAAGTGAACTGAACCTTACTGAATGTTATGCAAGCTTACGAATGTTGCATGAGTTTGGTGCATCAGTAAAGGAAGGGGTCAAAGTTTTGTGTACTTTGAAAATAAAACTCTGCAGTATAGGCTGTCCTTTCAAAATGGGGCAGTATCATTGGTTAAAAAACCCACACCCAGGAAACAGAAACTATCATACATTGTAAGTAAAAGTATAAATTGGCACAACCTCTTCGGCAATAATTCATGAATTTAAATTACAAATACCTTTGAACCAGCAATTCCAATTCTAGAAATGTGTTCTATGAGGGTATGTACATATATGCACAAAGAAATGTATACAATTATAGTTGTGTTGTTCATAGTAATAAAGGATTGGTAACAACCTCCATGTCCAGTAGGGACCTGATTAAATACATTATTGTGTATTTACCCATGAAGTGGAATACTATCCAGGCATAAAAAAATGAGGCTTTTCTCTACTTAGTTAAATGAAAGTATCGCCAAAAGATACATTTTAATTAAAGGGGAAAAATTGCCATTGGTGTGAAAAACTATATGTATGCGTGTGTTTGTGTTGGCACAGACTGTTTCTGGAAGAATATACAAGAAACCAGGAGCAGTGGTTCCCTCTGAGGAGGGGGCTGTGGGAAAGGTGAGAGAGAGAAACACTCTTCAGTGTCTACTCATTTATATCTTTTGAATCTTTTACTAAGAGTCTGTATTGCCTATTCAAAATTAAGAAGTTAATAAAAATTTTAACTCACTAGATAAAAAGGCTTAGAAGTTGGAATTTTTTAATAGCTCCTTGTGTGTGCATGTGTGAGAAAAAGTACACAACAACCATACACTCATTCAACAGTTTTTACATGTGCGGTTCAGTGACAAAGGTTATGTCTTAGTCATCTAGTGCTGCTGTAACAGAAATACCACGAGTGGATGGTTTTAACAAAGAGAAGTTTATTTCCTCACAGTCAAAGTAGGCTAAAAGTCCAAATTCAGGGCGTCAGCTCCAGGGGAAGGCTTTTTCTCTCTGTCGGTCTTCTTCTCTTCGGTGTTCCCCTGGACTAGGAGCTTCTCTGTGCAGGGACCCTGGTCCAAAAGACACGCTCTGCTCCTGGCACTGCTTTCTTGATGGTATGAGGTCCCCCAACTCTCTGCTTTCTTCTCTTTTATCTCTTGAGAGATAAAAGGTGGTGTAGGCCACACCCCAGGGAAACTCCCTTTAGGTTGGATCAGGGATGTGACCTGGGTAAGGGTGGTGTTAAAATCCCACCCTAGTCCTCTTTAACGTAAAATTACAATCACAAAATAGAGGACAACCACACGACACTGGGAATCTTGGCCTAGCCAAATTGATACATGTATTTTGGGGGGGGACACAGTTTAATCCATGACAGGTTACATACTTCATGTTGTGTCACATTCTCACTCACTGTCTCTATGCATATTGTTTTACCACCATCAATTTAGACTCTCTGCCTTTAAAGTTCCTACCTGTGCTTTAGGGTTGCTGTTATCAATATGATCTCATATAGATAATTCTTTAAAAGAACACAATGCTCAAGGCAAACATTCTTTATTAACTGAGCTAAACTGTTGGTTGGTTTAAAAATGACCTCATGGGACAGTTTCAGTTCAAGGTTTAAAAATTTTTTCCAACATTAGTCCAAAGGACTAATGGACCACAACTACCACAGCCTCCACCAGACTGAGTCTAGCACAACTAGATGGTGGCTGGCTACCACCACTGACTGCTCTGACAGGGATCACCATAGAGGGTCCCTGACAGAGCTGGGGAAAAATGTAGAACAAAATCCTAACTCACAAAAAAAAGACCAGATTTACTGGCCTGACAGATACTGGAGAAACCCCAAGAGGATGGCCCCCGGACACCCTTTTAGCTCAGTCATGAAGTCACTCCTGAGGTTCACCTTTTAGCCAAAGATTAGACAGACCTGTAAGACAAAACGAGACTAAATGGTACACCAGCCCAGGGGCAAGGACTAGAAGGCAGGAGGGCACAGGAAAGCTGGTAGTAGGGAAACCAAGGTCAAGAAGGAAGAGTGTTGACATGTCGTGGGGTTGTTAACCAACATCATAAAACAATCTGTGTACTAACTGTTTAAAGAAAAGCTAGTTTGTTCTGTAAACCTTCATCTAAAGTACAATTAAAAAAAAAATTGTTTCCAGGCAATAGATTTGGGGGTTCACTAGGTCTCAATGGATCCAGTAAGTCTTTTCCTTCTCCCTTAATTATTTATTTCTGCATTTATATTAGTATGGACTTATAGATTCATACTTTATTAAATGGATTAAAATCTGTGCTACATTCTTTATTTTAATGCTCATATGGTCCCACATTTGGTCAGTGGGAGCGCGGTCAATATCTCTGCCATTCTTTGAATACTTTACTTTCTGGTTCAACAAGATTTTCTGGGCTAATCCTGTTCTTTCCCTGACCCAGCTCTGGAATCAGCTTTTCTCCAAGGAGTCCCGGTTCCCTTTAGTTAAGAAGAATGATATTTACCAGCCACTATCTGGCTATCATTGCTTCCAAGCTCTCTCAGTGGACAGAGCTAGGAAACATGTATGTGCACACATACATATATATCTCTCTTCCTCCCTCCCTCTACCCCATCCCTCGTATTCCATGAGTTTGTAGTAATACCTCTAATTCCAATATCCAACCCCACATATATTGCAACTTCCTTCTCCAACAATGAAAAAAACCTGTCTCAGAGGTTGGGTTTTAAGGCAGAGAAAAAGACATATAGGAGTAAAAACCAAAGAAACCAAACCTGTTGCCATAGTCTATTCCAATTCCTAGTGACCTTATAGGACAGAGTAGAACTGCCTCATAGGGTTTCCAAGGCTGTAAATCTTTATGTAAGCAGACTGCCATATCTCTCTCCCTCCCGCAGAGCAGCTGGTGGGTTTGAACCGCCGACCTTTCGGTCAGCAGCTGAGTGCTTAACCACTGCACCACCAGGGCTCCTAGAATAGGAATGGGTACCATTTAATTATGTCTTTTTGGAATAAAAATTGCTGTTTGTTTCTAGATTATGTGAAATTGCTTTGTGAAGGGAAAGGAGGACTGTTTTCTGTCAGAATATGGGAATATGCCTCATTTTATAAAAACTAGGTGACATCTTGCTGTATTTGATCCCTCCCCCACTGCCTTCATTTTTAAAAGTCATAAGGGTCTCTGTAAAAAAAGAAGTGAAACTAATTCCATAGATAGAAAAAGTGATAATGATGACAGGTGATTTAAGGTTTTTCAAACCTGGTAGCCTTAATTTTCTCTATGAAGTAGAAAACGAAACCATTTTCTGAGAGAGGAGAGGGTGGGGTAAAGAACTCATTTATTCCTTTTTTTTTTTTTTTTTTAAATTCATTAAATATTTAACCAGCTGCTAAATGCCAGGCCCTGTGTTGCATACGGAAGAGACAATGAACAAGATAGATATTGTTTCTACTCCCCCAAAGACAGACAATAAAACAAGTAAACAAAAATTTACTTGTAATAACTACTATAAAGGAAACAAACAGGTGCTGGGATCACGGGGAGGAGTGTGAAGAGTGGGGAAATTTAGATGGGGAGAGAACTTGGTAAATTACCTGCCAGATTACCCAGCAAGTCAGGAATAAGTGGCTTGAGACGAGATTGGCTTGAGATTGAGGCTTCCCACTGAAAAGATTTAAAGCTAGGAATGAGCAGTAAGATTTATATTTTAAGGCCCTAATTGCTGCAGTAGAGAGAACAGATTGTAAGGTGATCATGAATGGTATGAATAGGCCAATTAGGATGCCATATGAGGAAGATATCTGTGGCTTCGTATTTTTTTCCTAAGTTTTATTTAGTTTGTTGTTGCAAATAGACACAGCAAAACATACACCAATTCATTAGTTTTTACATGTACAATTTAGTGACATTATTTTCTTCGAGTCGTGCAACCGTTCTCACCCTCCTTTTCTGAGTTATTCCTCCCTCATTAACATAAACTCACTGCCCCATAAGGTTCCTATCTAATCTTTCAAGTTGCTGCTGTCAGTTTGATCCCATATAAACCAAAACCTGTTGCCACTGAGTCGGTTCCTACTCATAGGATCCCATACAGAGCTCATAATGCCCAAGGCAGAATTTTTTTACTAGTTAAGCTAACGTGTTGTTCAGTTTCAAGATAACTTCAGGGAATACTTTTGGTTTCAGGTTTAAAGATTATCTCAGGGCAGTAGTTTCAGGGTGTGGCTTTGTATTTTTGCTAACACTGTTCGCTCTCAAAACTTTTGATCTATAGGTGAAAAATTGTATCTTCTAATTCATTTGATTTGCATTTTTTTATTTGTGAGTGAGATTGAGATATTTTCAAAGAATTTATTTTGATGTAGCTAATGAGCTATGATGTGGTAACCTGTCTTCTAACACCATTTATTGACATTTACTGTTGATATATTAATTTACTGTTTTGAAATATCACCTTTATCATAAACTAAAGTCTTCAGTGAATCAATTATTGGTGATCTCCATTATCTTCCACTTCTATAATTTTTTTTCTTTCTACCTTATTATAACTTCGTTTTTCCATTGCATCTGGCTTAATTTTCTCTGCCTTTTCTTCTTGTTCCTGTTTGTTTCCCCTTTTTATGTCTGTTCCCCTTTTTATGTCTTCTAATGAGACCTTCCTTTTTGTGGTGTTTTATTTTTCCATTTCATTTTTTTCTTGAGCTCTTACAGCTTCTAATTTCCTTTTTTTTTTTTAAGCATCTTAAAAATTATTTCTCTTTTAAAATTATGTCTTCTTTGATCTTTTGTTTCAGAGGGCTATATTTTCTTTACATTCTTTGTCTTCATGCAGAAATATTTTTCTGTAATTTTTCTACTTCATGACGTGTGTGTGTGTATCCTTGATCTGCCTTTTGTCTGTCATGTTCTTTGCCTACTTTTTCTTGTAACATCTTATCATGGGCCCCATTTTGGTTCATTAGTTTCATCTTTGAGGAGGTGCCATCATTCTGGGTTCATTAGTTGTTGAAAGATAATGTGCAGAAGAGCCAGTAGACCACTGAGTTTGTGTCCTGTTACTTCTAAACCGTTTCTTACCAACACTCAGCCCTGGAGTGGCAAGAAGTTTGCCTGATCAGTAAGGAAGCCCCCTCTGTCTGTGTGAGACTTCTGGGAGGTGATTCAGCATTACCTCTTGTCATTTATCAGAATCAGTGCTGCAGAACAGTTACACCTGCTTTTTCTTTTCACCTCACCACTCTGACCACCCACTTCTTGCAAAAGTATAATTTCTGCCCATTTCTTCATTTAGTCCTACCTGTCAGCTACTCAGGATTGTCAAATGTGACTTGGTTTGTTCCACAATCACCTGCGTACCAAGACCCTGCCATTCTTAGCAAAAAGTTACTGGTTTAGCCACTCAAGAACTTCAGCCTGCTTTTGGAGAACTCTGCTGCACTGCCCAAGAACTACAGAGGCGTATGTACACCTTGAGCAACCCTCAACTATGCCTGGTTTCCATGGCATTTGGCAACCCTTTTTTCAGAGATTGTGGGTCAGAGTTGTGGCTACTTCTTTGTTTCATAATTGGTGATTTCTGTCTTGTTGTTGTTGCTGTTCTCATTGTTGATTTTCAGAAGGTAGAACAGGGCTATGATATTTGTTGCTCTATTCTCCTTAAATGGGAGTCCCTTGAATGGTATTTGAAGTTGATCCTAGATCCAATCCTAGAGAACTTGAATGTTTAGAAATCAGTAGAAAAGGAGGAACCAGTAAAAGAAACAGACAAAGGAAAGCTAGAGAAATAGGAGGAAAACCCAGAGAATATGGCTTCACAGAAGCCAAGAGAAGAGCGTACTGAGGAAATGGGAGTCAGTATCTAATGCTGCTGAGAAGCCAAGTAAGATGAGGACAGAAAATCAACCAGTGAATTTAGCAATTTCATTAGGAACTTACTTTGGAAAGCTTGATCATGATTTACTGACTTGCAGGAGTGGAACCCAGATTGGAACTGGTTGAGGAGATAATGGAAGGCAAAATATGACAGCAACACGTGTAGGTAAACACGTCTCCTGAGAAATATGAATGCTTATAGAAATTTAAGACTTCATTTGCATTGAAAAGGGGAGGAAAACAGGCCAAATCAGTGAGATTAGTTTAAGCAACACCTGTTGAGAAAGAGTAGGCTCCTCCTGAAATAAAGGAGCAATATTTATTCATGATAAAGATTTTATTAAATACATAGTAGACTATTCACAGAGGATTTTCCTGCTAATTACAATTGATTTTTAGAAATCAGTTGGTACTTTAAGAAGTCAACTAAAGATCACACTGAATTCTGTTAGTGGATAAACCTAACTTAGAAGCATTAAGTGTGCATTTGAAATCTCATCATCCTAAATGGATTCCGTTTTCTCTTCTCCCCAGCTCAGATATATTTTCATTATTCATGTTCACTTTTTCAAATTCTCTCCAGTTTCCCTTTGAAATAACTCTGATTTCCCTTTCCCTTATGGCTACAGTCACTCTTCTCATTAAGGGCCCTATTGATCTATTTAGCTAGGGAAGTCTTCCCTGGTTCCTTGTTTCTAGCCACATCAAGCTTAAACTTCTTAGCCTGGCTATCAAAGAATATCGTATTATATCATATCATATCATATATCAAATCAAGCTCCATCCTACTTTTCCAGCCGTTTCCTGACGTTCCACACCAAAAACCTTCTGCTCTGGGTTCTCCCTTCATACTTAAGCTCATGTTAGCCCACAGCTAGCACTTAATTATCTTAAGTATCATTTCACGTGTGTTGGCTTATGTCCCCTGTACCACACTTCTTAGACTTCTTTGTAAGGTAGAGCTGCACTTCATGACTGATCTGAAGGGAGCTGCATACCTATGGTTTTTCATACAAGTGGCATGTGCAAATCAATGAAGCTACTTTAAAAAAAAAAATTGTTTCAGAATTCATTTTCAAAGGACTATTCTTCAAAGTCTTTACCTTTATATCTTCTACATTGCTACTCGTAAACTCAGAACTTTTTAAAACCTCTTTATTTCACTCAGAAGTCAACAAAAATATCTGGACCCTTTCAATAAGTATGTTTAAACTTCTTTTAAACATTAACTTTAAAAAAATCAATTGCTGTGAGGCCGTTTTAAGCATTTGGGAAGTTCCAAAAGAAAAAAGAAAAAAAAAACTCTGAACAGAGCAAAGCTCTTAATACTGGTATTGGAGATGGTGTATCAAGAAAGGCTTCATAGAGGAGCTGCTGCCAAGGCTTTTGAAGAATGAGTGAGAATCAGCCAAGCTGATGGGGAAAGAAGAGACTGGGGAAAGCGTATTCTACACAGAACAAACTCCATGGGTAAAACTATGAAGGCATGGTACCCTGGTACCCTCGTGAACTGTGTATAGCTCATTAATGTGAGAAAGAGGGAGGAGGGTGGAGAGAAAGAACGAGTGTGTGTGTGTGTTGGGTGGTGAGGTGTTATCGATAGTCACAGGAGAGTCAAGTGAAGTGTGGAGGCCAGAACACAAAAGAGCTTGTGTGCCTGGCTATGGAGTTTGCATATTATTCTTTAGGGTTCCTCAGTGAAAGGAGTTTGTTGTGATCATCTTTGCCACTACAGTACATACTTGTATTATCTTACCATGGGGCCCTGGTGGTGCAGTGGTTAAGCGTTTGGCTGCTGACCAGAAGGTCAGGAGTTCAAATCCACCAGCTGTTCCTTGGAAACCCTATGGGGTAGTTCTTCTCTATCCTATAGGGTTGCTATGAGTCAGAATCTCCTCGACAGCAGCTGGTTTTTACAGGTTTGATTGTACCATATTGTTATTATTTAGTTATAGTACTTCCCTGTTCTTTTTTCTTTTTTTAATTGACGGGGTCAGGTACCGTGTCTGGCACAAAGCAGACATATTTGAAGAATGAATTATAAAAAGTTTGTCATAAAAGGTTTGTACACAGAGTCATAGAAACTCCTTCCTTGGTTCCTTGTAAGAGTCGTTATCACCCTATTTGTCATCTGGGATAATTACTGCCGCTCCTCCTGGAGGCAGACCAAGCAGGTGAGTACATTACCTTAGTGCATACTTCATACCCTAAGGCATTCCAAAGAAAATTGAAATCTTGGGTTGGTGTTACGTGTATACTAGGCACCATCTAGTGGTGATTTTAAGACTTAACCAAACTGAATGTTTCATATTTGGTAACCAAACTGAGAGCAGCTTCTAATGTTGTATAAATTGCCAAAGCATTGTATTTAATATTGTACTTCGTTGCACTTTTGCTACCGTATATCAAGTTAATAGTTATACACTTGATGATTTTATATATGTATTTTGATGATGTTTTACAAACATGGCACCTAGAGGCTCTGATAAACTATTTTATTTAAAATAAAATAGAATTTCAGAGAAGAATGATCTATTAGTGGCTCTGGACATTAGCCAGTGAGAAAGAAAGGACATGATTGGACACACCTGGAATCTTACACATTCTAATCTCGTAAATTATTTGCTCTGTCTGTTAGTCAGAGTTCCAGGATCGTGAGATAATCTTTTTTCTAACATCCTTCAGTTCCTCCTTCTCCTTTTTTTTTTTTTCCTCCATGTTCGGACAGTAATTTTTAAAACTAAATAATCTTGTACTTTGATTCTTATCCTTGAAGATTTAGCATGCCCTGCAAATTTGCAGGGTTAGTTGGAAAGGCTTGGATAGTGAAGCTTAGCTTTTTATTATTTTTGTGCGTCTTTTAAAATGAGTTCTAACTTGTAGTTGTGTGGTTGTGACTTGTAGTTGATTGACAGCTGACAGGGAACAAAATTATGATCATTGAATTCATTTCTCACATGTAGGTATTGCTATAACTTAAGTAGCAATGTTAATAAAAATAAAAACATTTATTAAAAATCTCCTTCATGCATAATATAACTGGAAGCATAAGATTATGTTTTTTTAAAGCACTTACTCAATGCCAGGAGTATAGAGGAGTATAATTATCATCATTTTACAGATGAAGAAGCTAAAACACATGGAAGTTAAGTAGCTTTCACAAGGTCTCAATACTATTGAGTTTACAGTCTGAGCATTAAGACTTAAATGTCAAAGACTCTGAAGTCACTGCTTTTAGCTACAGTGTAAGCCTGCTTTCTAGCAATGGGGAAGATACATAAGAAAACCACAATAGAAAAATGCAGGAAAACTTTATCTTGGTTAATAACTCTTATTTAAATACAGACTAACTACTTGATAAAAATCTTGGTTTTAATTTATTGTTGACATTAACAGCATCTGCGTATTTCCATCCCTAATTATAGTCGACTACCCTCATTCCAGCTTAAAGGAAGTTTAAGGTTCTTGCTTTTTGGTCCCAGATGTTTAAGTTATTTCCCCGGCCCCACTGTGCAGACAGCAGGTGTGTTCAGAGACATGGCAGCTGCCCATGGACCTGTGTTTTGCCTCTGTCCTGGCACTCGTCATCGTTCAGCTCTTGGAGGTGCGATATATGTCCATCTGTGCCCTTCAGAAGGTGGAGTGTGTTGCTGGCAACCACTTGTGTAGAAAAGTTCATTTGGGTATTGGCCTAGCTCTGGTTCACATATGTTTATACGTGTGGGCTACTGTGTAAAGAGTATGGGCAGGTATGGATTTTTAAAAATTTACATTTCCATTTTTTCCTTATAAATATACAGGCATAATTTTTCACAAATGCAATCATATCAAACATGCTGGGTTTTATTTATTTGCTTATTTTATTGTTGTTCCTCTGGCCCTCCTCCCGACTGCCCACACCTTCTCTGCTCATTTCCCTCCATTCAAGCCACTCCACTGTGTGTATTAAAGGATATATAAAACGTAGCATGTCTTCTTCCATATTTTCCATACTTATGTGATTACATAAAATATATTGGTATACAGATATACGTACAAATACATATATGGGATGGGTTTTTAGCCTTTGTTTTATGAGAGGAAATGGGATCTTATTATATATACTTTTAAAAATGCACCTACTTTTTAACCAGCTTCCCATTCCTGGGAATGTATCCCACAAATAGAAAGGCACTGGTTTGTAAGATTATGTGTCAAGAATGTTTGTTGCATATTGTTATAATAACAGGAAGGGGAATGTTGAATAAATCATGGTATGTTTGTACCATGGAATATTATACTGTCATTAAAAAATGAATTTGATCTATACCAGAAGAGTCTCTTCTCCAAGTCACTACTGTTATGGATTTTACTGATTTTTATTCTTTACTGACATTTTAATGGAGTTTCAAGGGAGGAAAAATAAATGTATGTGGACAATCCTCTTTATCATTGAAAATCTGACTACGTGGATTTCAAGACCTGCTTTAACTCCTGTTTTTCCTGCTAGAGCTCCTTGTGCTAGTTTAATTTTTTCCCCCTTCTTACCCTTCCCTATTTTGAAACAGGAAATTCCCTGCCTCCAACTAGTTAAATCCATCCTCCTTCCTTTTTTCCTGGCTTTTAACCTTTACTGGTCTTTTTTACCAACAGCATCTCAAAGGGCACGGCCGTAAGCATTAACTTCAAAAATAAACTGAGATCCAATGAAATGCCAGTTCAGAAATTGTTCCTGGGATATTTGGACATGCTTGGGCATAAGGGAATCATAGGAAAGAAACAGCATTTCTCTATAACCACAGCTCGTTCTTGCTTTTCTTTTGCATCTGTACAGATTTGAAAAAGGACGCATCTACACATTCATTGGAGAAGTCGTTGTTTCTGTGAATCCTTACAAGTTGTTGAACATCTATGGGAGAGACACAATTGAGCAGTATAAAGGACGCGAGCTGTATGAGAGACCTCCTCACCTCTTTGCCATTGCTGATGCAGCTTACAAGGCTATGAAAAGGCGATCAAAAGACACATGTATTGTGATATCAGGTATTTGAGTGGTTCTCCCATGCTTCCAAGGTCAGAATGTAGTGAACTTATTCAGTACTCAAGGACCCAAACTACTGAGTAAATTTTTTTTTTTTTTAAGTTAGAAACTTAAGCAATTTTTTAGGAGAAAGAAATGTAATGAACACTAAATACCAAATTCTTTTTATCATTTGTGATCGTCTCCTGGCTTGGTTCATTTACAAATACATATTGCCCTTGGATGGTGCACTTCTGGTCAATGTTGTAGACTGAGTTGACATAGGAAATGCTTCCTCCCATTCTAAACTCGTAAAAGTACTGGATAAAGTGTAATAAAAGTTATCTTAAATAATAATAGGATGGAACCAAGAAAATGAAATTCTGAGGTGCTAAAAATGAAGAATGCACTCAAAGTCAAATGAGTGAATAGGAGCTAGAATTGAGGAGTATTCAGAGGCATCAGGGCCAGAAACAGGCTTTCAGGGCTGGCGTGGGAGCTTTAAAGCCCAGTGAGGAGGGAGATAGCCCACAGACCCCATATGGCTGAGAAGTGGGCCTGAACTATCTATCTGCCTATAGTTGAGCCCTTCAAGGAATCTCGTGTAGTGACGTGGGGACAAGAAAACAATCTTTTGGTGCTAATAATACTTCAAATTTGCATTACTGGTTTTAGTCTTTTGAAAATACTTTTATGGTCATTATATCACTTTGGTTATCAAAACAAGTCTGAGTGGAAAGTAGAACGGTTGTTTTCCTGCTTTATAGATGAGAAATTAAGGGTCAGAGACATTAGGTAACTTAATGTTGGAGTTAGAGAATTATATCCTAGGATTATATTTTGTTTAAGAAAAAAATTACAAAAGCAATATTGCATAGTAGTTTAAAAAAAAAAAACAATTGCGTAAGTGTATAAAAGTAAAAATGAAAAATCTCTTCTCCTTGAATACCTTGCTTCCCCCCAGATTCCAGCAGTAACAACTGGTAATAGTTTAGTGTTTATCCTTTTATGCATTTCCTTTACACACAAATATGTAGTCACATTACGGATGATTTTAAGTTTATAATTATATTACAGAATTATATTACTGTTATGTAACTTGTTTTTCCATTTAACAATATGTAGTGGATTTTTTTTTATTAGAGTGCTTATGGAATTAGTGCATTCTTTTTAACAGTTATGTAATATTCCATCGAATAGTTGTCATAATTTATTTACCCAACTGCCTATTGATGGGCATATTATTTCCAAATTTTAGCTATAACATATAGTCTGGAGAAATACTCTAAAATCTTTGCAGATCATCATTACTATTATTAGTTTATGTTAGTTTTTTTTTAGTATTTCCATAGGATAAATTTCTACAGTTGGAGTTTCTGGGTCAGAAGGTATAAACATTTAAAATATTTTGTAGATGCTTCTAAATTGATCCCTACCCCCTCCTACCCCCCAGTTATGCCAATTGTCGTTATTTATGTCTGTGATGCTGTATGTCCAGAGCTTCCTGTTTTGTTTTTTCACTAAAATTACTCTAATTTTCTGGAAAAGAAGTATACTTCTTCTAAGTCTAAAAAAAAATTCTGCTGCCGACAGTAAGACTATATGAATTTCACTGTGGCCACTATTTGAGTTACTAGCTTGTTTCTTCTCTGCCAGAATTAGGAGTCACTACCAAATACAAGGTTTTAGTCTAAGGAATTAGTTTATCACATTTTACACGATAATATAAGTAATCTTGATTTGTAGTCTACAGTCTTTTATTTCTACAATAGTTTTATGTTTTCAACTCTGTTAGAACGAACCATATCAAGACAGGATGAAATAACTCAAAAAAAGTAAAAAATGAAGCAGTGCAACAAAAGGAACTTTAAACGAGTAACATCAAAATCTTACTCTCTTAAAAGTTAGTTTCCTCATGGTTTAAGTTATTGTTAAATGCTGCACAATTTTTCCCCCAGGGGAAAGTGGAGCTGGCAAAACTGAGGCCAGTAAGTACATTATGCAGTATATTGCAGCCATCACCAACCCCAGTCAGAGAGCGGAGGTTGAAAGGTAAGAGCAATTGAACAATGGAGACACATTCTGAGTGGGGCTTCATTTTCTCTGCAGACATGGCTAGGTCTAAACTCTCAGATGTAGCAAACATTTATGGATGATTAACTACTTTGAACTGTGTCCATACTTTTATTTTTATCAGTATATCTACTTCTAGATTTGTTTTTAATAGAAAAATACTACTATGGTAAGCTTTACCTAATTTTTTTGTTAATTACTCTGAAATAAATGATAGTGTCCCCATTCTAGTTTATAATTGCTGCCTTACCTGCGGTCAGCAAAGATGTTGTAATTTGCACTGGCAGATATTATTGTTCAAGCTCTAACAGGTGCGTTGTTGTTTTCTAAGAAACTGTGTTCTGAGGAGCCCCAGGTTCCCTAGAGTGAAGGGGGGCTCTGGAAGGCAGATCCATACCTTGCCATCATTGTTGTAACAGAACCCACTGATATTAGAGGTTCTAAACAAGACTGTATTTTCTAAAAGTGTTTCATGCCAGGCTGTGCTGCTGTTCACAGCGGGATGGGTAATAAAGCTAGTCTGTACTGTCTGGGACCTAGCATTTAGCACATAGTATTTGCTTAATAAATGCGTAAGAAATGAATGGATTAAGAAAAAAGAAATGTGGCTAGAAAGTAACATGACTGACTTCTTTATGGGGTGTAGACTTTTTGAAGAGAAAAGTACAAAGCTGTCCAAAGTGGATTTCAAAGATCAATACATTTGAATGTACAGTATAAATTCTGGTGTGTCTTTTTGCTGTTGTTTTTAAGTATTGCATTAGTGAAGAGTCACACCTCATATGCCCGTCACAGCCTTCAATTTTGTGAACATGAAATTAAGGATGCTGGATTGATAGGAAAGAAGGAGGATTTAGATTAGACTCCCCTGTATGGGCTTTTGTCTTTTCATCACAGTTGGGTTGGATTGCTAGGTCAGTAGAGGTGTTTTTCTTTTCTTTTTTTATTGTGCTTTAGGTGAAAGTTTGCAGCTCAAGTTAGTTTCTTGTACAAAAATTTATACACGCCTTGTTATATGACCTAGTTGCTCTCCCTATAATGTGACCGCACATTCCTCCTTTCCACACCAGATTTCCCATGTCCTTTCAACCAGCTCCTATCCCTTTCTGCCTTCTCATCTCACCTCTGGACAGGAGTGACTCATCTAGTCTTGTGTATCTACTTGAACTGAGAGGCACACTCTTCAAGAGTATCATTTTATGTCTTATAGTCCAGTATATTCTTTGTCTGAAGAGTTGGCTTCAGGCATGGTTTTAGTTCTGGGTTAACAGAGAGTCCGGGGGCCATGTCTTCTGGGGTTCCTTTAGTCTCAGTCAGACTGTTAAGTCTGGTCTTTTTACTAGAATTTGAGTTCTGCATCCTACTTTTCTCCTGCACTGTCAGGGACTCTCTGTTGTGTTCCCTGTCAGGGCGGTCATTGGTGGTAACCGGGCACCATCTAGTTCTTCTGGTCTCAGGCTGATGAAGTCTCTGGTTTATGTGGCCCCTTTTGCCTCTTAAGCTAATATTTTCCTTGTGTCTTTGTGTTCTTCACTCTTCCTTACTCCAGGTGGAGTATCTTAGATGCATCTTAGATTGTCACTTGCTAGTAATCTTTCTTAATTCTCTCAGGAGTTTCAGGACAGTAACTAGCTGAGAACTGAATTATTTTTATTTCTAAATTCAGTTGGCATAATAAAGAATAAGGCATATGTGAATTTATCAGTCTCTCAAAAACGTATCTACCAGTTTCATAGACAGTTTCCTTTATTTAAGGAGCCCTGGTGGAGCAGTGGTTAAAGCCCTAGGCTGCTAACTGAAAGATCAGTGGTTTGAACCCACCAGCCACTTCACTGGAGAAAGATGTGGCAATCTGCTTCAGTAAATGATTTACAGCTTTCGAAACCCTATGGGGCAGTTCTACTCTGTCCTATAGGGTCGCTAAGAGTTGGAATGGACTCGATGGCAGTGGGTTTTTTGGGTTTTTCCTTTATTTACCATATGTAGTTCTCATTTCACATAAGCAAGCAGTTTTTCCCCACGTTTTAAAAGGATACTTTCATTTATAAGGAGATAGGTCATGTGGTCACTTGCAGTAGTAATGGGAGTAACAGTGGATCTGCTGCATCAGGTTATTTCTATGGCCAAAGTTATTTCTATAGATCTGCAAAAGAATTTATATGTAAGAGAAATTTGTATATATAAGAGGAATTTTTTTCAATGAAATAAAAATAAAGGCATAAGGACTAGCATGAAATTAAAATGTATCCACCGGGAGAGATTGCTGTGCAGAAAGTTAGCATTTGTTGAATAAACTAATGAATTAAATAACTGATACAACGGAGAGATTCTGTATAGCTTCTGACAAGATAATAAACAATTTCTGAATTAGTAAACACCAAATTTATGTTGTATAACTTAGTGCAATAAAATTAATTATTCCACGGGGCCTCTTAAAAATTAGGATTTGACTGGAGACTTTCATTTTCTGTATCACCCATTCTTTTTTTTTTTCTGCAAAATGTATCTTTTAAAGTTTTTTCTTTATGGAAATAAAACATCTTCATTTAAAGGAAAAGTAAAAAATTACACAATTATGCTGAAGACAAAAGTCCCCTGAAATCCACTCTGCCTACCTCATCAACCTCCTGCCTAGATTACTATAGTAAGGTATGCCGTTCCCTCCAGATTTTTAAGCATTTACTAACACATGTGCACACGCACACACATGCACACATACGCACAAGGATCCTGCCATATGTATTATTTTGCAACTTGATTTTTCATTCATTACTATATCGTGCATATCATTTTATTTCAATGTGTATTGATGTGCCTCATTCTTTGTAGCACTTGTATGGTATTTCATTTTATATTGAGAAACAAAAATTTATTTTTATCCATCCCTACTGGTGGACATTTGTTTGTAATTTTTTGATATTGCAGACAGTGCTACAGTCAGCATCTTTGAATAAATATTTGCATGTGTTTTAACTAAATCTAGTTTTTTAAAAGGCCTAATCGCTAAACCTTCGTATGATGACTTGCATTTACCTATGTTAAAGAGTGAAGAATATGTTGCTTAAGTCCAACTGTGTATTGGAAGCTTTTGGAAATGCCAAAACCAACCGTAATGATAACTCAAGCAGGTTCGGAAAATATATGGATATCAACTTTGATTTCAAGGGGGACCCAATTGGCGGACATATCAATAACTACTTATTGGAGAAGGTAAATTTTACTTAATTTCTGAGAGTAATGTTCATAAATTCTGAATGTTAAAAAAACTGAATATACTTACAGAATTTTTTATTGTTTTAAAGTAGCTTTTAATAGTCTGCCCCCTCCTTTCCTGTTCCTCAGTTAGTTTTCTGTTATAAGATATTCTCTTTTTGTATTCTCTAATTAGCATTTACACTATCAAGTTGGAAAAGGTTATGAACTTTGTAGATAAGGATTTAGGTGTGTATATATGTGTGTTTTGGGGGATAGGTGTGGTATGTGAGTGTATGCCAACTTCTGGATAAGGTTTAACCAAAAACCCATCTAAGCCTAATCAGTTCTACTTTTTTTATACATTAGCATCTTCCATATTTTTTGTCTTAATTAATGTGAAGTCTCATTTTCTTTTAGTTTCTGTTTGCTCATTGCTTACCTATAGTATCATAGATGTATTTTGTGATCTTACAGCCTGCTTGTGAAGTATGCTGTATTTGGTTAGTGAAAACTGAGAATATGTTTTTATCTGCCTATGTGGATGCTAGGCCAGATTTCTAGAAGATCCCAATTAAAATTTTCCTCTCGTGACTGCCAGAGGGTGTGTCCTAACTAGTCTTGATTGTCACTGGACCTGACTGCAAGAGAGCTCATAGAGCTCATTCACCTCCTTTTTACAGTTATGACTGGGCTTTACAAAGTTAAGTTTCCATGGTTCACTGTTCAGCCAAAGATTAGACAGCCCCATAAAACAAAACGAGACTAAATGGGGCACAACAGTCCAGGGACAAGGACTAGAAGGCAGGAGGGGACAGGAAAGCTAGTAATAGGGAACCCAAGTTGAGAAGGGACAGTGTTGACATGTTGTGGGGTTGTTAACCATTGTCATCAAATAATATATGTATACTAACTGTTTAATGAGAAACTGTTCTGTAAACCTTCATCTAAAGTACAATTAAAAAAAAAAAGCAAAGTTAAGTCTCCACCTGGAGTTGTACTCAGAACTAAACTGACATCCCTTCTCAGTTAATAGGGCTTCCCATCCCAATCACGTCATTCCATCCTTTATTGCAGTGTAACGTAGTGTAATCTTTATTTTTGTTTGTTAAGCCACAGTAAAACTGTTGAGGACGTAAGTATTTTATTAGTCAGCTGAAAAAGGATAGGAAATGCCAGGTATTATCAGCCTTTTTTTCCTAAAGTGTTTTGTGGCGCCACTTTATATATATATATGCATGTATACATTCAATCAAAAGGATCCCTTTGAACATACACTTTGAGCTCTCTTAATGGTGGTGTTTTTGGAATTATTTAAGGCAGGGGTCCCTGTGGGCTAATGTTGCTCAACTGATTTTATTACAGGATATAAGGCGTTGCTCTTTGAAATGCCAGCAGACCTTGAAAAAGAAGGGAATGTTGAGAATATTCCTCTCTAAACATTCCTTCATATTCTCCCCACTTCCAAGCCCCCCCACAAGAAAACTCCATATTTAGCCTCCAAGTTAAAAAAAAAAAAAAAAAAACACCTAGTTTCATTATTCAGAAAGTTTAGGAACCTCTATTTTAAACAGTATATAAAATTGCAGAAAACCCCACAGAGAAGACCTAGTCTTAGATGAGTACTCTCCATGGGGCCTTTAGGACATTTAAATATGGTGTAGATAGAGGATTCTCTGAGAAAGTGACTGCTATTCTATTTTAGGTGCACATTTTCAGATTAACCATTTTAATGCATTTTTTTTCCTTAGTCTCGAGTGATTGTACAACAGCCTGGAGAAAGAAGCTTTCATTCTTTCTACCAGGTTAGTAATCTCCTGTCATGAAGATAATTGTTTGCTCAATTGTACAGGAAATGGGTATTTTTAAATTAGGCCCTGCCTCCTTACCTCCATTGACTTCACAACACATTACACATACACACCCATGCAGACGCTCACACACACACACACACACACACACACACACAAACACACTACCCCATGTGCTTCTTCAGAGATTTGAAGAGCTCAACTATTATAAAGAGCTGGCAGGTGTTCAGCCAGATGATGCCTTGGTTGAGCATCACCTTCATTTTCTTGCAATGTAGATAAGAGTTTAATGACTGTGAAAGCTTTTGAAATGGTAAATTCTGAATATGTTAAATTAATTTGGTTATATTCTGAATTGAAGCTGTTGTCTCCTATTTGGGAGCTTCAGAGATGGGAATACAAACTCAGCTTAATTTGCTTAGTAGAGACTATAAAGCAATATTATTACTAAAAAAAAGAAAAAACACCAGGATTTATACATTCAAATGAGAATTGTCTTCTTTATCCCATCAAAGCTATGATTGCTTTGAAAACCAATGTTTGAATACCTCTTTTGGGAGAGCTTTTAGAGTCTAAGACACAGTTTTTTCAACAGCCCTCCTGTTGGCAAGTCTTTGCTCACAGAAGGCAAGTTTAACACATTATTATAATGTTTTAAAGCCCAAAGGAATATAAACCTAGGCTAATAAATAATATGAGTGATCAAACTAAGCAATAGTGTTTTGGATTTTTAAAAATTAAAACTATAATGAAATTGATTTCTATTGGTAAAGTATCTCTAAAGGTGATTCCAAAAGAGCACTTAAAAATATTTGAACAGTGACAGTACAATTTTGATTCAATTCAGTTAAGTTTAATTACTTCTAGGTAACTGTTTTAATGTGCAACAGTTAAGTACTTGGCTGCTAACAGAAAGGTTGACAGTTCAAACCCACCCCACAGCTCCAAGGGAGAAAGACCTGGTGATTTGCTCAGGTAAAGATTATAGCCTAGAAAACCCTATGAGGCAATTCTACTCTTTCACATGGGGTCTATATGAGTCGAAATCAATTCAGCAATATACAACAACTACTACTCATTTGTATATATAATTTCTGGTATATTTGGGAAAAAAATCAATTTAAAAAATCTAATTGTCCTTCAAATTAGTCCAAAGCATACAGTTTAATATAGAAAATTTAAACGCAGTGCCTTCCAAAGGCATACTCCATATAAAAGGGCTATCAGTATTTTATTTGTGTTTTTGTTGACAATTACCCATGTTTTGAATGAATTATTTCTCTCTCATTATGTTATCCTAGTGTATCAGTTACATATAAAAGAATTCTGCTTATTTCAAGAACCTATAACTTTTTCCTAGTGTTTTCTCGCTTTGATGAAGGCGTTAAAATTTTTCTTTATCTAACACTATGGTCATAGTTATTCAATTGTCCTACTTACCTGAGATACATAGATTAATGAAGAAAAGCTATTTGTTTCCAGTGTGATTCAGCATATGACTGTCTGCTGACGCCTTTCTTCTGTGGCAATGTTGGTTTGTTCTGAATTCTCAAACATAATACGTTCTGTCTGGTTAATGAGACCTCTAAGCAAGTGACAAGGAACCCTGGTTGTGCATTGGTTAAGTGCTCGGCAGCTAACCAAAAGGTTGGCAGTTTGAACCCACCAGCCACTCTTCAACCGAAAGATGTGGCAGTTGGCTTCCAAAAAGATTAAGGCCTTGGAAACCTTATGGGGCACTTCTGCTTTGTCCTGTAGAGTCACTATGAGTCAGAATCGACTCAGTGGCAGTGGGGTTTTTTTAAGCAAGTGACCAGCACAGAGCATAGGATCCTGTTTTACAAATGACCAAAATAAAAGCAAGAACATTTTATTCCAGTTATGCTGTGAGTGAGCTGAGATAAGTAATTTCCTCCACGGTGGCATAAATATTCTCCATAACTGATGACATTAAAGCCATTTACCTTCAAGGTGAAAATTCTTCAGAGCTAAGAACATTGTTGTTGTTAGGTGCCATTGAGTTGATTCGAATTTATGGAGATCCTGTGTGTGCAGAGTAGAGCTGTTCCATAAGGTTTTCAAGGCTGTGACCTTTCAGAAGCAGATTGTGAAACCTGTCTTCTGAGTTGCCTCTGGAGGGTTTGAACTGCCAACTTTTTGGCTAGTAGTGGTGTGCTTAACCATTTGTTCCACCCAGGGACTCAAGCTAGGAATAAACCAAAAGAACCAAACCCATTGCTGTGGGTCAGTTCCCACTCATAGTGACCCTGTAGGACAGAGTAAAACTGCTCTATAGGGTTTCCAAGGCTGTAAATCTTTACAGAAGCAGACTGCCACATCTTTCTCCTATGGAGCTCCTGGTGAATTCAAACCACCAAGCTTTCGGTTAGCAGCTAAGCACTTAACCACTTGTGCCACCAGGGCTCCTTAAGCTAGGAATAACCAAAAACCAAACCCGTTGTCGTTGAGTCGATTCTGACTCATAGTGACCCTATAGGACAGTAGAACTGCCCCATAGGGTTTCCAAGGAGCAGCTAGTGGATTAGAACTGCTGATGTTTCTGGTTAGCAGCCATAGCTTGCCATAGCTCTTAACCACTGCGCCACTAGGGCTCCAAGCTAGGAATAGGAGGACTTAAATGAAGTAAGCCTGGAAAATAAATGAAAGCTAGCTTACCGCTAAGTTAGAATATTTGATTTATTTATTGTAGTATATACTTTGCCTGTTTATTTTTAATTAAATATTTTTCAGCTACTTCAAGGGGGTTCAGAGCAGCTTCTGCACTCTCTACATCTCCAGAAATCCCTTTCATCTTACAACTATATCCGTGGAGGAGCTCAATTAAAGGTGAGAGTATCTTCTTTAAGGTTGCTCAAGTATAGAATCAGAGAGTCAAATACCCAAAAGGCATATAAATAATTATCGATTCTTTAAAGCAAATTAATGTCTCAACAGCTATCTCTCCTGTTCTTGTTTGTTATTCAAACTGTCAGGGACAGAGATTCAAAACACTATTGAATCAACAACTTCGCACAATATCCCACTACTATATTTTATCTCTCTGACATGAAAGAAGTTTCTTATGTTCAATGTTTTCTTTTAATCCTAATCCTACTTCTTTGATTTTGACACTGTGAGAATATTGATATTACTAGGAAATCTGCCTCCTAAGCAGATACCATGTAATTTGGCCAAAGGCAAATAGGTAAGACAAAAGATAATGAAAAAGCACTTTGGTTGAAAATAAATATCAATGAATCTTCATCACTGATTTTTCAAAACAGGAGCCTGTCTATCTAGCTTTCAGAATTGTCCATTTCTTCCATTCGCATGTGAGTGCTTGCATACACTTGCAGACACATTTTTGCTCTTTTATTTCTAATTAATTTTCTGCTAGCCATTTTACAATGAATCCTAAGCACAGTAGTTTGTTGACGGTAGATTATAAAATAATTACAATATTATTTTTATGGGGGGAAGTGTACATAAATGCATAGAATAGGATATGGAGGGTTATACACCAAAACTTTGTTTCTTGGATGACTACGATTATGGGTATTTATGTTCTTCTGCTTTTCGGGTTTTTTTTTTTCTTTTTTTTCTATAGTAAAAATGCATTACTTTAGTAGTCAGGAGGAAAAGAAAACAAACTATAAAAGAAAAGCATCTAGCCTTTGTAAGATGTGGCAAGTGCTTCTTTTTTACTTTTTATTATTCACCTGAAGCTGATTATTCCTGAGTTACTGGGTTAGCTGTCTTTTTATTGCTGTGCATTGAAATAAACTTTTAGATTGTTGGAATTAGTTTTCTATTGTTTGAGATTTAGGTTGCACCAGCTTTTTACTTTTACAGTCATCTGAGAGCGGAAATGTTTGACTGAAAATTCATTGAAAACAAACAAAACAATAGAGGGCAACACTCCAGCTTTCTGAGAAGTAGGCCAGTAATATAGGAAGGATTGTAAAATTAATACTTACAAAACCAGTGACTGGAGACACTTCTTTTCTGTCACATTTTCTGGGGGGTGGGGCCAAGATGGTGGAACCTCTTACAACAAAGACCCGAAAAAACAAGTGACTCAATTATATATGACAGTCTAGGAGCCCTGAACATCTAAGGCAAAGTTGAGGAACCAGAATGAGTGGCAGGGGGAGGGAGAGACGGTTCGGAAGCAGCGAGGAACTGCCAGACCTGACCTGGTGAGAGCCTGAGCCCTTCAGGCCTGAGCAACTCCTGGGTGAGCAGTAGGCAGGCAAGCAGCAGTGCTTGGGAGGCACGTCTTCCGCACGTGGAGAGACCCTGCCAGAGAGTCTACTCGGCCACCCAGAACCAGTGAGAAGCAGCCCTCGATCGGAGAAAGATAAGTACTTGCCTGCGGCCTACAGCACGGAACAAAAACACCTCTGTTAGGGAAGAACCTCTCTCCCATTTACCTCCCCACTCCCTGCTCTGCACTGGGTCCCAGACCGGCTTCAGCAATTGGCGAATCCCCTGGGCCAGAAGTAGGATCTGCCACACGCCCTGAGCCATTCTCCCAGCCTTGGAGAGTGAACAAATTAACAAACAAGGGAAAAAATAAACTGCCGGCTCCACTAAGCCAGGAACCCAGGGTAGGCACAGCTCCTCTGCCTACGCAAAGGCATAAGGGATCCACGGACTTTGAGTGCCTTTCCCCCTGCAGAGACTTGTGTGGGCCCGTTTCAGCAGCATAGGCCCTCATTACCGCAGTACAACAGGGTATAAACCTGAAGTCTAACTTCAGCTGTTTCAGCTGTGAAGTGGCAGGTTTGTGACATTTGACGCTGCTCTGCCCATTAAGCAGGGTCTTCACCTACCCACATCAAAGGCCTGAGGACTGGTGGCTCCACCCACGTCACCTAGACACTCTGCGAGAGGGGCCAAAGAATAAGAGGTGCACCCCAGTCCTTACATCCAACAGCATTGGGTGCTCATAGTCCGGCTGCAAAATCCACCCACCTACGCACTCTAGGGAACAGGGACATACCTTCCTCCTGGACACTTGAGGGCGGCTGTCAGCCCCCTGCCTTCCTCAGAGCGTGTCCCCGCACTGCAGCCAGATGCTTGTGCCTACGCCAATCACCCATGCCTGTCTAGGACTGTAGGTGAGAGCCTACACCACACACTTGGTGGCTATCTACTTGGGCACCTGAGCTGAATCCATACAGGAGGAGTGGGCAGACTCCTGAGCTCACATACCTAGTAACAGATCTAACCACCTGGTGACAGGACATTAGAGCTTCAAAGTTGCCAATAATCAAACTAGCCCATACGAGCAGCCTGTTTGGGTATATCAAAACAAAACAAGAAGCTAGGACACAGTAAGAAAACATAAATAAATATAATAACTTATTGATGGCTCAGAGACAACAGTATCAAATCACGTAAAGAGGCAATCCATGATGGCTTCAGCAAACTCCCAAAATAATCTAGAAACTTTACAGAGGAGGAAAATTGGTTGGAATTACCAGAGGCAGAATGCAAAAGATTAATATACAGAATTCTTCAAGAAATTAGGAAGGAAGTTAAGCAAAACGCAGAACATGTAATAGAGGAAATTAAAAAGATTAGAGAAGAACATAATGACAAATTTAACAGGCTGCAAGAATACATAGACAGCAATCAGAAATCCAGAAGATTAACAATAAAATTTCAGAATTAGACAACTCAATAGAAAGTCATAGGAGCAGAATTGAGACAGTGGAAGTCAAAATTAGTGAGATTGAACATAAAGCACTTGACACCAAAGTATTTGAGGAAAAATCAGATAAAAGGATTTAAAAACATGAAGACACCCTAAGAATTATGTGGGACTCTATCAAGAGGAATAACCTACGAGTGATTGGAGTACCAGAACAGGGGGAATAACAGAAAATACGGAGAGCATTGTTGAAGATTTGTTGGCAGAAAACTTCCCTGATATCATGAAAGATGACAAGATATCTATCCAAGATGCTCATCGAACCCCACATAAGGCAGATCCCAAATGAAAGTCACCAAGACATATTATAACCAAACTTGCCAAAACCATCACATTTTCTTATTGATCAAGTCATGTACCATCCCCATGAAGAGCAAGTATTAAATTAACGTTTAGCCTTTTCTCTAAATTAAATTTAGCTTTTTTATCAGAAAATTTTCATTCCTACTTTGTCACTTTGTTTTATTGTTTTGGCATTTTTTTTTCCTCTTGGTTTCTCTTTAAAACACATACACACACTCACAATTAATACGTGATCATAGTCAAAACCTAAAATAAAGATGAGCCAAAAAGGGAAAAAAATTACACTAAATCTTACTGTCCAGAGGTAATTATTGATAACAGCATGTGTGTGTGAATGTATAAATGTATGTATATATGGAATCATACAATATATCCTGATTAAATAAACCTTCTATTATATATTACAATGTAATCATGAATATCTTCCCATATAAGCTAATACAAATTAATGGAATAATTTTTAATGACTGTAAAGTATTACAATGTATGTACTCTGCTGTACTTAACCAGTCCTAAAATGTAGGAGTCATGTATGACTAAGATGCTTTTGGTTGCAAGTAAGAGAAGACCCAATTAAAATTCTCCAAAACCATAAGGAACTTAATTATCTCACATAACAAGAAGCTCTAAGATGGGGAAGTTCCAGACTTGATTAATTCTATGTCTTGTTGTTAAGGTCCCAGATGTTGTTTGTTTGTCTCTCCATTTACAACATTGCCCTTCTTAGTGGATTGACTTATTCTCTTAGGCTGGTTTTCCTTATGGTTCCAAGATGGCAGCAACAGCTCCAGGAAATCACAGGCAGAGTGAATGTTCCCGACTTATGTCCCTTTAAGAGCTAGGGAAACCTCTCTAGAAGCCCCCTCAGAAGACTTTCCCTCATGTCTTGTTGGCCAGAATGGCATCACATGCTCATGGCTAAACCAATCACTTGGTAAAGGAAATAAGATCACCAAGATCACTCGTTTAGACCAATCAAGATTCACCCCCCCGCCCCCAATGGCTGGAGGAGGCTAATCCTGAAAGACATGTGCACTTGGACAGGGGTGAACAATCAGGATTCAATTAGCAAGAAAGAAATGGAGATGGAGAATGGCTGTTAGCAGCCAACAGTTCCCCACAGTAGGTGATTTAGGTTTTTTATCCAGTTTCTGTGTAATTCAAGCATGTTTGCAGTTTCTAATAGTAGTAGTATCTGACACTTATTGAGTGTTTTTTATATGCCAGAATCTGGGAGCTGCTTTATACAAATTCTCGTATCAATCCTATGAAAAATGTATTGTTCCTATTCTATCCATGAGGAAATTGAGGCTCAACCAGGTTAAATATCTTGCCCAAGGTCATAGGGTAAGTACAGGAGCTTGCCTAGTTGTCTGAACACCAGAGACTCCTGAACATCTGCTCACCAGCTCCTGTGCCTTCCTCAGCAGGTGAGCATTGCATGTGCTGAGTGATGCTTCCATCCCTGAAATCATTCATCTTGTCTCTAGATACTCATCAACCCTTCAACTGATTTACTACAAAGGCACCAAGACCTTAGCTAAACTTGAATTTAGTTTCATAATTGTTGGGTTTTAATCCTCATGTGAAATGTCTGTGACTTAAGTTTTCCATTTTCATTCCTAGTCTTGTATCAACGATGCTGCAGAATTCAAAGTAGTAGCTGATGCCATGAAAGTAATTGGCTTCAAACCCGAGGAGATTCAAACAGCATATAAAATTTTGGCTACTATCCTTCACTTGGTGAGTAGGGATGCTTCTCAGAATATATTGCCTCCCTGTGGAGACAGAATGCTCTTTCAGAAGATTTTTTTTTTTTTCTGTAGATTTCAAAAGTAATTTATTTAGAGAAAAATTCATGTTTTGAAGAAATTAGTATGTCTGTGGTTCTCTTCATCATTTTATAATATTATGAGGGATTTTCTAAGCCACTGTAGATTTTAAGACTACGGCTTTAGTTTGTCTTACTGATGTCCTCAAACTTTAAACTGGTTAATTTCAAGGACAGAATAATTCAGCAATGTTATGACTACCAATGGTATAAACTGAAATCTTTTGAACAGAATAAATTCCTAATGGCATGTGAAACACAGAGTTAAGGATTACTGGAACTGGAATTTTGACCCTCTTATTTTATAGGTGGGGAGGGGAGGCCTAGAGGGATGACATGGCTGGCTCAAAGGCACAGCCAGCTCCTTGCAGAGCCAACGCTATAAGCCAGGCTGGCAGACTTAGGGTCCACTTGTTTTCCACTGTCCTATACTAAACTTGGAGCCCTGGTGGCACAGTGGTTAAGAGCTCAGCTGCTAACCAAAAGATCGGCAGTTCAAATCTACCAGCCGCTCCTTGGAAACCCTAGGGGGCAGTTCTGTTTTGTCCTACACAGTCGCTGTGAGTTGAATCAACTTGATGGCAATGGTTTTTTGGTATACTGAACTTAAAAGAAATGAGAATCATATGCCAGACTTCATTCATTAGTATTTATATAATCGTTGTTAGATGCAGTCGAGTAGATTTTCAACTTACAGCCACCCTACGTGACAGAAAAGAGCTGCCTCCTAGGGTTTTCTAGGCTGTAATCTTTATAGGAGCAGATGGACAAGTCTTTATCCCGCAGAGCCAATGGGTGAGTTTGAACCGCCAGCCTTTCACTGTGCAGCCGAGCACTTAACTGTTGCACCACCAGGGCTCCTTCATTTATTTAATTAGAGATGTTTAAAATATAACGGGCATGAAACCTTATAATAAATGAGTAACAGTATGAATTCAAATCTGGAATAAAAATTACATTTCACTTTAATGTAGGAAGATTTAACTCTGAATCAGAGAGACACACAACCTATAGGAAAAATATTATATAGTATTATAAATGATATATATCGTAAATAAATGTTTCTGAGTGGGAAGACTTTAATGTTGTGAACTGTCTCATCTCCTTGAATTAGTTTAAAAATACAGTGCGAGAATCCCTCTCAGAATCCAAACAGGAATTTTATTTTGTTTTTAATTTGACATAATTATTCTAAAATTTATCTGGGACAGTAAACATGTAAGAAGATCAAATAGAATTTTTTAAAGAAGAGTAGCAGGGCAGGGGAAAGGGAGGAGAGGAGACAGGACGGATCCTACCAGATTTAAAGTGATAGTAAAAGCTATGGTGCTTTAAAAGTCGTTGCACAATGCAGCACCACGTTGATTCACAGATCAACTGATGTGCTGGACACCTGTTAGGTGGTTAATTCACTGCTTGTTGGATGAGTGGGATATAAATAGGCCCAAAGCCTCAGGGGAATTTAATAGATAATAAAGATGACATTTCAAATCAAGAGGAAAAGCTATACTGTTCCAAAAATGGAACAACTAACTAATCATCTGAAAAAATAAAGTTAGATCGTTACCTTATGCCCTGTCCCAAAATGTTGGTGGATTAAACGTTTAAATGTAAGAAAAAAGCTATAAAAATAATAGAAGAAAATACTTATTATTTCTAAAACCTTCGGAGTAGGAATGATGTAAGTATGACACCAAACAAAGAGAAACTTAAAGCAAAAGATTGATAGACTTAACTACATAAAAATGTGAAACTGGTGTGTATCAAAAACATACACTGAAAATTAAAAGATAGATAAGAATGCCTGTAGAAGAGGAAAAAAATGGATGAAGTGACATGTTTTTATATGTAGAGATATGAACTATGTTTAGAGAAATAGGTACTACAAAGTCCCTTGAATTGCATTTTTAAATTGGCAGTTATATCCCTGACATATTGCTTCAGACTCTCATTAGAAATGGTATGTCTTGTTTTTTCCACTTTTGATACAGGGAAATTTAAAATTTATAGTAGATGGTGACACGCCTCTTATTGAAAACAGCAAAGTTGTATCTGTCATAGCAGAATTGCTCTCTACGAAGACTGACATGGTGGAGAAAGCCCTTCTTTACCGGACTGTGGCTACAGGCCGTGATATCATTGACAAGCAACACACGGAACAAGAAGCCAGCTATGGCAGGGATGCTTTTGCTAAGGTGAGATTTTAATTTACATGCTGTTGGCCTGGTGGTGATTTCAGTTTCAGTTGTAGTGAAATTCTGTGAGGATATATTAAGAGGTTCTTTGAAAGTGATTAAGCGTTTGGCTGCTAACCAAAAGGTCAGCAGTTCGAATCCACCAGCTGATCCTTGAAAACCCTATGGGGTGGTTCTCCTCTGTCCTAATGGGTCACTATGAGCCAGAATCAACTCAACCGCAATGGGGTGAAAGTAGGTTAAGGCGTTTAGAAACTGTCATGATACTTTTGGCTATCACAATCACACTAAAACTCCCTTACTGTGAGCATCATGGCGCCCTGGTGGTGTAGTGGTTAAGAGTTCGACTGCTAACCAAGAGCTTGACAGTTCAAATCCACCAGCTGCTCCTTGGTAATCCTATGGAGCAGTTCTGCTGTGTCCTATAGGGTTGCTATGAGTCAGAATTGACTCGACGGCAATGGGTTTTTTTTTTTTTTTTTTTTGTGAGCATCATGGCCAGAAAACGTTCTGAGAAAGCAGAAGCAGGTTTACCACAAAGCTAGGAGTTTTCAAGGTCCCTTGCTTATATGCACCCTTTTCATGGCCATGATTTTGTTTAAAAGCTTGTATTCTTTCTCTACAAGGGAGCTCAGAAAATTGCACAGCCATCAGGTCCCACAAAACCTGGATCTGTCTCTCGTGATATACTCCTGAAGTGTTCCATAGTATCTCATAGTAACTAGGCTTTATGGATTTGCTTATAAATGATTTTCTGAAAACCCAGTTAAGCATAGCAAGTGCTTTCTCTAAACCTGTAATATCCAATCCTTATATCGATTTTTTAAATATATTATCACAGAGCAGAAAAGTAAAGGATAATTGCATTATAGCACTAGAGTATTTGCCGCCTTAGTCCTGCCATAAAACAGTATCCCCTTGGTTGCCCTCACTTCTGAGCTCAAAGTTTGAAACTTCCAAACTGAATCAGTAACGTAATTTGCATTACAGTAATGTAATGTAAATAATTGTGTAACTCCTAGAAAATTATAGATACTTAAAGGAGAATAAACGGGTGTGGAGTGGAGAATTAAGAGTGAAAGTATGGTGTAGAATTCCTTCCTTCCCCTACTGCAGTGCTTGTCAACTTACCTTAGACCAGAGGAGAGAAAACAAGTGTCTTATAGGGGAGGGTCTGGAGGCAGAATTGCCCCAAGCTTTACATTTTTAGGAAACCCTGGTAGAGTGTGGTTAAGAGCTACGGCTGCTAACCAAAGGGTCAGCAGTTTGAATCCACCAGGCGCTCCTTAGAAACCCTATGGGGCAGTTCCAGTCTGTCCTATAGGGTCACTATGCGTCAGAGCTGACTCGATGGCAACCGGTTTGGGTCTTTTTTTTTTGTTTTGGTTTACATTTTTAAGAGTTTTGTTAGTTTATATCAATAATTCATGGAAATTAGCATTCTATTTTATAATCCCCTCTTCCTTGCATATACTACAACCTAATATAGACTTTCATAAAATATATAAATGTGTACAGAGGAGATCTTTGTCATTGTTTTCCAAAAATGCATTCTTTCATCCACTTAGTTTTTCTCAATAATGCGTCTTAGGCATCCCCTTCAAGTCCACTGACTGAGCTCTGATTCATTCTTGTTAACGGCTGTATACCAGCCTGTAGTGATGGCGCCATCATTTATTTACCCCTCACTTTGTTTCCATGTTTTGCCACCACAAACAATGCTGCAAATCCTTGCACATCTCTCCTTACACACCTAGTGCTTTTATTTATTTTGGACGGACTCCTAAGAGTGAGCTTACCAGGTCAAAGGGTATACTGATTTTAAACATGAAATTTACTGATTTTGTGGGTGTACATTAATAGCTCATTTTATTTTAATTTTTCATTACTATTGTGTTGGAGCATCTTTTTATGTTTTTGTAAGCTATTTATAGCTATTCTTCTGAGAACTTGCTGGGTATATCCTTTGTACATTTTTCTTTGCGGTTATCTTTTTATTACCAGTTTGTTAGAGCTCTTTTTATATCATAAACTTTCCACCCTCTCTCTGTATATTATCTGTGTGACAAATTTTTTTTTTTCTTTTCCTCTAAGTCTAATAGTTTACTTTATTTTTTGCTGGTTGATTAGGTTCCTATCTGTTCCGTTTTGTACCCTTGTAAGCATCAGGCTTGTTTTCAGTCTTAGAAAGAATTTGGATTTTATCATAAGTACAGAAGAAAGCTATTGGAGGATTTTAAGTAGGAGCAGTGACATCAGGTTGAAATTTTTGAAATGGTTACTCTAACCCTTAGTATGGAGAATTTTATGGGGGATGGGGAAAGAGTGGATGCAAAGAGACTGGTTAAAGAGATATTTCAGTAGTCTAGGAGAGAACTGATGGCTGCTTGGACTAGGATGGTAGCAGTGGGAATGGGGAGAGAGGATGACCTGAGATAGACTGTCTGAGAAATAAAATATACAGGACTTGTTTTGGGGAATGAGGGAGTCAAGGATAATTTCTTACCATGGTCTGACTCAAACCCACCTTTCCCTCCTCATTTCATGTCAGATTCCAGCCTCCTTTCTTCATTCCAGCCACATTAGTCTCACCTCAGGCCTTACAAATTATCTTTATCCCTTTCTCCTTCCAGCTACAAGGCATCTGCACGTGCTGTTTCCTCTGCCTGGATTGCTCTTCTCTCTCCTCTTACTCATCCTTCTAATCTCATCCCTTTATCTGAGAAGCTTTCCCTGCCTGCCTGAATACTGAGTAGGTTACATTCTCCTCAGACCCCATCTGTTCTCCTCTGCTTTGTGTGTGTGTGTATGAATGATTGTTTCCTTCACCCTGCTATAAGCTCCTTGGCGGCTGAGACCATGTCTGTGTTTGCTTACCACTGTATCTCCAACAAGTTACCATGTGCTCAGCAAATATTGTTTGATTAATAAATAAATTCCTAAGTTTCTGGTGCCATTTATTCATGGCTAAAAGTAGATTAGGAACAGTTTTGGACGGGTAGGATGATCAAGACTTCTGACAAGATGTAAGTTTGAGATGGCTGTGAGACATCTAAGGATGTTCTCAGGTAGGTGGTCAGGTGTGTGAGTCTGGAGCTCAGAGGAGAGGTCCGGGTTTGGATGACACATTCGGGTGTTGTGCTGTACTTGTATCATTTAATTCTGGGCGAGATGACTTAGAGGATGTTAGACCATCTTTTAAAGGTTAGGTAGAGGAGGAGATGCTACTGAAGGTCACCAGGGAGCAGCCAGTGAAATAAGAGGATAATTGAGAAAGCGTGGTATCACAAATCCCAGAGAGGAAAATGTTTCGAGAAGAGTGGTAAACTGTATTGAACGATGCCAAGTAGCTGAGTAAGATAAAGACAAGAACATGTCTATATAGAACTACTTAGGATCCTTGATGATACATTTCAGTGGAGTAGGGGGATATAAGCCAAGACTATAGTGGATTGAAGAGTAAAGAGGGGGTGAAGAATGGAGGCAGTGTGTTTAAACATATGTACAGGTGAAGAGAATGGGTAACTGGAGAGGGATGTTAAGGAAGGGTTTTCTAAAGATGCAGCATTGTAAAGCATGTTTATTCTTCCAGAAGAGAGGGAGATGAAGAGGGGAATTGAAGGAGGTAAGTCCCAAGACGACCTAAGGGAAGAGGATATAGAGACACAAGTGGTAGAGGGATAGGTTTTAGGGGGAGCAAAGACCCTTCCTGCATTGTAACAGGAGAGAAAGGGGAAAGATGTTGGAACAAAAGGAATGTAGGGGGGAGTATTGGGATGTGAATGTGTGTTAGTGTGTGGTGCCTTTGTCTCTGTCATGGTGTGTGTATCCTGAGCATTGGATGTATGTTTTGGATTCTCAAGGATTTTCAAACTGTAACCTTTCTTCTCAGATCTTTATTTAGCATTATGAATCAATATTTATATTTTTAGAATTTATAGAGCTATAGCAGAGCATAGATATTAACTCATTGGTTCCCAAATTTTTATAGTTGATAAAATTAATGGTAAAGCAATGAAGTGACTTATATGAGGATTAAAGCAAATTATTGACGTATCTGGGCTTGGAAACATGCCTGGAGAAATACAGTATGTGTAGTGACTGATAATCTTTTAAAAATCCAAACCATTTGCACTTTAGTTTTGCATATATCATGTAGTTTTTTAACAGATAAATCTCTATTTCTAACTGTTCTACGTAGGTAGTAATGGCTGTGCTAAGCAATAAAGAGAAAGTAGACACGAATTTAAAACTCATCACAAATCCAAACAGGTCTCATTTCCAAATGGGCAAGGATTTACCGTGTTGTTTTCCTCACAGGCCATATATGAGCGCCTTTTCTGTTGGATTGTTACTCGCATCAATGACATTATTGAGGTCAAGAACTATGACACTACAATCCATGGGAAAAACACTGTTATTGGTGTCTTGGATATCTATGGCTTTGAAATCTTTGACAACAACAGGTAAATTGGATAAAATCCTTAAAATCCTATTATTTATTTTTTTATGTGTTTAAAGTTAATTTATTCCTTTTGTTGCAGCTTTGAACAATTCTGCATCAATTACTGCAATGAGAAACTACAGCAGCTATTTATTCAGTTGGTCCTGAAGCAAGAACAAGAGGAATATCAGCGGGAAGGGATCCCTTGGAAGCACGTGAGTGGAATCTTATGAAAAATGTCTACGTGTGTTTCACATATTATTGATAATGTCCCATCTTAACATTTAAACTCCAAAAGGAGAGTGTAATCAAATGATATGTACCAAAGTACAAGAGCATTTTCTAGATAGTAAAATTTCTGTGCAACCACTGATTAGCACAGATGGGATATATCATGCTAATTTTACTATACAAATTTCTGGATGTGTGACCCACAATGGGACTCTATAAGTACATTTTAGGATTTTTTTTTAATTTAGGAAAAATATTTTAATTTCAGTAAAGACCAGGCTTTTTACAATACAATTTTAGGTATTCCTTGCGTTTCTTGGGTTCTTGAAGCATCTGAACTTTAGTTTTTGTTTTTAAGATATGTAAATATAATTCATTTTTGAGGTTGATAGGTGGAATTTCATCTCACCAATGTTCTCTTGATAGGCTCTTTTGTTGGTGCCCAGCAAACGCTGAGTTATAACCAATTAAACCTAGTGTTGGTATTATCACTTTATGACTGATACTACATGGGTTTTCTCATTCATATCTGTTACAGTTTAGCATCATGTATAAAGTATTTGTAGCAGTAATTTTTGCCTTAAGTTGGCTAAACTTTGCTCCCAAATTTATTTTCTTCTCTTTCCTTCTTTTTTTCTTTTTCCTTCTCACTTTTTAAACTGAATGGCATTTAATTGTATTCAGTTTGTGTTGTTCATATTCTCTGAAACCTGTGCATTAAAACACCTGTATTAACTTTCATCTCCATTTATTTTCCTTTTTTGTAGCACAGTTCAGTTATTATCTCTCTTCTTTTGACCCTTTATGAACGTTTGTATTTGTCAGAGTGAAACTGTCTGGTAAGATACGGCCAGAAAGTAAGACTGGTCCAGGGTACCAACACCCAAGATCAGAGCTAGAAAGCATAACTTATCTGACTTTCTTGTTCCCTATGATTAGACCTCCTGCTCATGACAGAAATGAGAACAGGTAATTTTTCTTTTAAGTTTGTATTTTTAAACAGTTTCAAGAACAAACTTGAAAAATGCAAAAACATCTGAGTTTCTGTAAGTTTCTGTATTTATAACTGTGTTCATCCTCTTAACGAGTAGTACAGGCAATAAAAATAGTCAATATTCATTTTTTGATATCCAATATAAATTATGGCTCAGCAGTAAAAAGCTGTTTGATATGCTGTATTTAAATTAACCACCATCATCTGTCAGTTTCTCATACTGTGGTGGCTTGTGTGTTGCTATGATGCTGGCAGCTATACCACTGGTATTTCAAATACAGCAGGGTCACCCATGGTGGACAGCATCCACCAGAGCTTCCAGACTCAGACAGACTAGGAAGAAGGGACTAGTAATCTACTTCTGAAAATTAGCCACAGAAAACCCTATGGATCACAACAGAATATTGTTCAATATAGTGCTGGAAGATGAGTCTTCTAGGTTGGAAGGCACTAAACAATACCAATAATCATGAAGATGGCTCAGGACTGGGCAACATTTTGTTCTGTTAATCATAAGGTCTCCGTGAGTCAAAGCCAACTCAACGGCAACACAACAATTTAAATTAAATTACTTTTATATTCCCTCCTACCTTCCTGCTTTCTATCTTCTCTCCTTCAAAAAAAGGAGTAATGCCATAATACACATTTTATAATGCTTTGTAATTTTTTAATGAGTTCTCCTCCCTGAAATTGCATCTTTGCCTTCCATCGTGTGTTAAACATTAGAATACCATAAACATTTGTTCAAGTGTATTAGTATAAACTTTACCTATTTGCAGGTAAACCAAAGGGTGGGTTGACATTTACTTCACAATAGGATTACCTACAGTTTTCATTTCAATAATGAATTCTCATAGCACATTTAAAATGTCATTTGATTCAGTTCAGTTAAGTTTACAGACAGCTTTCTTAGAATGAATCTGTTGTATAATGTAATACGCAGTTACCACTGAAGCTTGGATTTTTGTAGCAAATTTAGTTATAATGCTCGTTATTCAGATGTGATTCAGAGGTACTGCTCAAAAATATTCTTTAATAATCAGAGTATCAAATTTCACAAACATAGTTGATAAAAGAGTCAACAATTGCAGTAGGCTATTCCAAAGCAAAAATTCTTAGCTTATGTGTCCTGTGAATCCCAAACTAAAAACCATTGACTATGTGCAGGGTCCCCCCAAAATTAGAGTCTATTCTGGGCCAGCATTTTCTTTGAAAACCCCTAACTTCTGAACAGAATGATTCATCCTTTTTTTTTTTTCTTTTTTTCAGTTTTTTATTATGGAAAATTTCAAACACAGCTAAGAGTAGAGAGCATAGTATAATAAACTCTAGGTATCCATTGCCCAGCTTTAACAATTAACTGTAGGTGGCCAGCCTTTGTCGTCTGTACCCTGTACACCTGCCCCCAGGTTATTTTGAAGTAGATCTCAGGCATTGCATTATTTCATCTGTAAATATTTCAGTTTGTTTCTTTAACAAAGACTTACAAAAACCATAACCACAATACCATTATCATACCTAAAAAAATTCATGATAATTCCTTAATGTCATCAAATATCTGGTCAGTGTGTTCACACTTGCTCAATTGTCTTATGGGGGGCTTCTTTCTTTTCTTTTTTGGTTTGTTTGTTTTATGGTTTGTTTGAATTATAATCCAAGTAAGGTTCTTACATTGTGATTAATTGATTGGTCTCTTGCATATTAATAGATTGCCCCTCAGTTTCTCTCTCTTTTTTGCTCCTTGGCAAACTACTGTTGAAGTGAACAAGTCATTTGTTCTATAGAGTTCTTTTCACAGTCTGGATTTTGCTAATCACATTCCTGAGATGTCATTTAATATGTTTCTCTGTTTCTTATATTTCGTGTATGTTGGTTGTTAGATGCAGAGTCTTGACTGGATTCAGGTTCAGTTTGTTTTCTGCCTGTTTATTTCATAGGTTGTGTGTGAGCTTCCATGAGGAGGGTCATAAAGTCTGGTTGTCTCTCTGATTCATCCCATGTTAAAGTGCTATGGTTTACAAACCGTTTTAGTTGTTGGGAACTTGATTCTCAAACACAAAGCTGCTCTATTAGAGCGAGAATGGGAGGCTCGGAGCCCTACCCCCAGCCCCCCCACCCCCAGCCCCTAAAACTCCTCTGGAGAATGCTAGATTTTTCGAGCAATGTTTGAAGCATGCTTACAAACTAAAACTTACAATCTAAAAGTTACTGGAATCTTTAGTACAGACCTTTTAGTTATACAGTTGGAATTTTAAAGGGAATTTAATTCCTTTGTCCCTAGGACAAAAAACCTAGTCTTAATTTCTTACTTCTTAGTCCCAAAGTCTAAGATGTAAGCTCTTAATTAATCATAGAATCTCTGCCTTTTGAGTATTTTAAGGATATTTTTTCCAAAGATAGAAATAACTTTTCTTTCTAACTAAAACTGTAATAAATGCCCACAATAAAAGTAAATATCTAGACCAAGGCTTCTCAACCTCAGTATTATTGACATTTAGGACCAGGTAATTCCTTGTTTTAGGGGCTATCCTATGCATTGTAGGTATTTAATAGCTTTCCTGGTCTTTACCCATTAGATACCAGTAACACTTATCTAGACATGACAATCAAAAATGTCTCTAGACATTGCCAAATGTCCCCTTGGAGGGCAAAATCACCCGATACTTACATTTCAGAATTACATTTTTTACATTATACCCAGAAGATGTCTAAACTTTGTTAGACCTGTTACGCTTTTTAACTTTAGAGAAGTTGAGAAGGAGATGCTCTTTTGGAGTTTAGTTGTTCAGAGTCACATAACTAGAAGTGCAATTTCTGTGTAACATCTTAACCTCATTATCAAGTAATATATCAAATAAGACCTTAAGGTTATTTGTTGACACTTGGAGGGGTCTTGTGGTTATGATAGAGTATCATTGAGGGTATGATAGAGTAGAGTGGGGTGTGGGATCTGGAGACAGAATTAAAGCAAGAGTTGGTGATGGGAAAATATAACTATCATTTTTTCTTTGGACTGTACTTATCTAAGAACAAGTTTCCCATGATATAAAATCACCAAAGAAATTTAAAAATTAACTTCTGTTAGAATATGTGCTCATTTTAGTGTTAGACCTCATTAAGTTATTAACATATTTGACATCAAGCTTTGCTTAAATTCCTGCTACAGATGGAGGCATTGGTGTTTTACCTGTATGGTCTCTGTTCCTTTGGTATTGCTTCCACCCTGTGTCCTACAGATTGATTACTTCAACAATCAGATCATTGTGGACCTTGTGGAGCAGCAGCACAAAGGCATCATTGCAATCCTAGATGACGCCTGCATGAACGTCGGCAAAGTCACTGATGAAATGTTCCTTGAAGCGCTTAACAGTAAACTGGGCAAACATGGCCATTTTTCTAGTCGAAAGGTAATAAGTTTAATGAGAAACTTCCTCTCATTTTTGTCTGTAAGATTTTCCTATTTGATAGAGTTAAATGACTTTGTATGTTGGGTTAATAGAATTCCCACTCAACTAAGAAAGAAAGGCTATAGGTACCCATTAAATGATTTATTGCTCTGGATAAATTCTCTAGTTTATAGGATGGCAAGATTGATACAATCATAATATCCAGGAGAGGGAGCTCCAGACTATTCAATTTGCTAGAAATAGGAAAAATGAACATGATTCTTTAGAAAGCATGATGTCATTTGTAACCAATAGGTACAGAGTCCTTGTTCATTTGCTAGAATTTTACTCCTGTATCTGATAACTCTGGCACTGAAAATAGCTTTTGTCCTTGACTTTTTACTGTTCATCCTCAGTTGTTACAAAATGTGGTGTGGGCTCTGCCATACTTTTTCAGATGACGTGACCTTGCTGAAAACAGAAATTCTCATTGTTGTTTTACCTTACAGCGAAACTCATTCCTTGAATGAATGGGTGTCCTCTTCACTTCCCCTTTTTCACATTCTAAAAATGAATGCCATAAACAGATCACACTTCTGTAATAATTGGTGGGAGTCATGGTTATCAGCTCAGACCTTTGTGCCATGCCTTGCATGTAGTATGTTTGTCATTAGTAGTGTTCAAGGAATGAGAAGGGGTACACCATCGTCACCCCGAGTCTTCCCTACAAATACAGGCCTGTCTAGCAGCCATAAGCTGAAGGTAAAGCATCCCCCATGCTCCTTCACTTTAGTAAAGTGGAAGACTATCTGTTCCTCCATATTCCATATATGTCATTGACACACTGCCGTTTTTTTAGCATGAATAAATCTATATTCTAACTTTGTCCCCTTTGAAATTATGTAATCAGAATAGGGAGATGTCACAATTACCTTGTTAAAGCACAAATCATCAAGAAATAGATTACTGGCTGATATTTATTTTAGGCCAGTTAATTTCTAAAATATTCTCATTGATCTGTTACTGAGGACTGACTAGTACCCCTGCTACAAGTTGACTTTAGGTTACTACAGTCTGACCAGTTAGAAGTATTTCTTCAGTTGTTCCCCATTTATGCCACAAATTCTTAACAAAAACAGAACAAAATTCTTAACAAAAACAGTCAATTCAGACTCGTAGCAACCGTATAGGACAGAGTAGAACTACCACATAGAGTTTCCAAGAAGTGCCTGGTGGATTTAAAATGCCAACCTTTTGGTTAGCAGCTGTAGCTCTTAACCACCATGCCACCAGGGTTTCCAGATACTTAATGAGTACCTCTTAGTTGCCAGGTACAATCCTAGATGATGGGGACAGAGCATTGGGCAAAGTTAAAAGCAACCTAAATAATAAAGAGTGATGGTTTTAAAGACGCTATGACTACATGGGTAAATGCCCTGTCTTTGACGGGATAGTTTTTTAACCGCCATTCAGGTTTTGGAGATTTGCCTAGCATTTTGTCTACCAGATGGTAGGCAGTCAATCAGTGTTCGTAAAATCACATTGAATTGGTAAAAATCATACCAAGTAAGCCTTATGGAATATTAAATTTAAAACTAAAACATGCAAGGCTCCAATTCATTTATATAAATAACTGTGAGTCCCACATGAGACATCAAATCCACCTCATTTTGATACTTTTCACCTTGGCCATTTATACAGCTGAATTAAATTTGTCAACCAAATATTTCAAAAGCTTCTTAAGGTAACAACTGTGCATAGTACTTTTAAGCAGTTGCTACTGATTTGATAGAAAATACTAAACAGCAATTTATCTGTGGAGATAGAGATTTTTGAAGTATTTTTTTTTCTTAGAATCTTTGTCTAATTAAGAAAAGAAATGAAATAATGAAGCTATTAGGATGTTTTAATCACTATAAAGCTTTCTGTTAAAAAATACTGTTATCCTATATGTTGAGCCAGCTACCATCATTTGCTGCTGGTTACTGATTAACTAGCATTACTGACGGGAAAAAAGAGGTTTCTGGCTTGCAACAGTAGTTTCATTAGGGGCTAAACTGTTACACATTAAAGTTATCATAGAGAAGCATGAAAATAATTCAATAAGCTAAAAAAATTTCTATCTAGAATATTAACATACAAATTAAATGATAAATCCATAACTGTTATTGTAAAAAAATATCTAAAATCTTCTGTGTTCAGATCAGTTGGGGCTACAGTATTCAATTAGTATTATACTAATACTAATAGAATACAGTAAGTATTCAATTAGTGTGGGACATCTCTTGTGTCCTTTTCCTCTGGGGATTTTATAAATGAAAAGGTTTTGTAAAAGTGGTTAATAAGAGAAAGAGAAGGAAAGAAGAATTAAATTTATCGGAGACACACGCTGTATGTTAGACACTGTGGCCTGCATAGATCATTTAATCCTTAACGCAACTTTCTGAGATAAATAATTATTAAATGAAACAGAGTGAGTAGATGGTAGAGCCAAGATTTGAACCTCAGAAGTCTGATTCTAATTTACTGTAATTATTTGCTTATTGAATTAATAGACTATTTCTTTACAGTTTTGTTATCTGCATAGAACCCACCACCCTGTTGGGGTTGTTTATTATCAAACATTAGAACCTAAGTGGTTTTGTGTGTAAGTGCATTCAATGCTTCATGGATTCTTAGATGTCTGTTTTAGAATTCATAGAATATCAAGTGATCCTTCACAGGGCGGCTAGAAAAGTCTAGTTGCTGTTGTAAAATGGCCTCTGTGGTTTTAATTTAACAAGGAAAATTGCAGAAAGTTATGGAGGCCACCAGAGCCATGCAAAACTGCCTTTCCATAACATATTTCCCTTCAGTAAAAAAGAGCTGCAGAGGTTGGTCTGTGAAATGATAGACCTGGCTGGAGGCCCAGACTAGCAGAAGACAGGTGAGCCAGGCTGCTCTGTACTTAGGAGGTCACAGACATTGCAGTCAGTCCCAGGAATCATTCCCAGGCCTACCACTTACTAGCTGTGCAATCTGGGGCCTTTGAGCCTTACTTCCCATGTGTGTAAGAGATCATAATGCTTTACCTTAACTGTCAGTTGTGAGGACTAAATGAGATGTATATGCCTAGCAGATGGTTGGCACTCGATAATAATAGATACAGTCCTCCTTAAGTGGATCATGGAGGAGAAAGAAACTGTATTAGTCAAGATAGGCTGGGCTGCATTAAGAAATAGCAGCCAAGATTTAAGTGTCATAAGGCAATAGAAGTCTAGTTGTCTCTCAGGAACCCAGGCTTGTTTTATCTTCTGGCTCTCACATCTCCTAGGGACTGTCCATCTCCACCCCAGCTAGTGGGAGAAGAAAAGAGAGCACAGAGGACACTGGGAGGAAATAGACTGTGTGAAAGCTCACTGTCTGTACCACAGAAGTCAGATAGGAAAACCAAGCCACACACCATAGGATTACATTCATAATAATATTGTGGTTTGTGATATTATCATCTTATTTTAAGTTGGAATACATTTTTAGGAAAACTAAAATGCCTGTTTTTAAAATAATCTTCTTGGTTTCTTAGCTCTGTGCTTCAGACAAAGTGCTGGAGTTTGATCGAGATTTTCGAATTCGGCATTATGCAGGCGACGTAGTGTGAGTATCTTATTTTGATATGTAACATGCTGATTTGCATGCAGCCGCACTTCAGAAAATATTACCAGGGCAAATATAAATTGTTTTCCCATTCAGTTGCATTTTATAGTCATGTTGTATGTCAACGTATTTTAATCTCTTCATTTTTTTAAAAATTTGGCAAAGCTTCATTCATTTCTGTTTTACAAACATTTACTGAGCACACACTCTGTGCTCAAGCACAATTCCTGATATAGTTGCTACTCAATAAAAAATTGATTGGTGGCTAAATAAATCATGGAAGTATGTTAAGAACTGGAGAAGAAAGATGGGTAAGATGGGCCTTGTCCTTAAGGAGCCAACAGTTCAGTGGAGGATACAGGCAGATACAACATAAGTTATTATAATGAACTATGGAACAGGTTAAACTAAAGATGCGCAAGGCATTATGGGAGCACTGAGGAGAGATAATTAACCCAGTGTGAAAAGTATAGAGAAGCCTTGCTAGAGAAAGTGACATCTGAGTTGAGTCCTAAAAAAGTAAAAAAAAAAAAAAAAAAAAAAAAAGGTTAGTCGAGAAGGAATTGGGAAGATGGGAGGGAGAAGAGAGGGCATTCCAAGCTAAAAAGACAGCAGAATAAAGACCCAGAGGTGAGAATAACTATTTTACGTGAGGTTCTGTAAGGGGTTGAGTAACTGTATAAACAAAGTTCTACCATATTTGAAAAATTAAAATTCTTACAGGGCATTTTTTTTTTCTGATTGCAATGCAATAAAACTAGAAATTGATAAGAAAAAAATGTAACTTAAAAAATATAACTACCTTAGTATGCTTTGTCCGTCCATTGAGCACCCCTCTTCATCTTATTATTATTGTTTAAAGTTCTCCCTTTTTCCTTTTCCCTTTTTTACATTAGAAATTCTATTCATGTAGCCCATTACATGAAGAGATTAAGCCAAAGAAAGCAAATGATCATCTCTGTAAATGCTGGAAAGACATTTGAAGAAATTTTAATAGTTGTTCCTGATTTAAATTAAAGCTCTAGAATCATAAAATAATATGACTCAAAATTATCACCCCATCTGCCAAACTAGCCATTAGTGTTGGAATCATACCACTTTTTCTGGTCCTCTTCCCAGCTTCCAGAAGACTGAAGAGGGGATATCCAGCACCATACAGATCTAACCCCCTGAAAATGCATACCCCACTTACACAGTATGTGTATTAAATATGGCTCTTTCTTGGTGAATAATGCATGTTTTCTATGTTTTGTTCTTTTTTTTTTTTTCCTATTAGATATTCTGTCATTGGTTTTATTGACAAAAATAAAGATACTTTATTTCAAGATTTTAAGCGTCTCATGTATAACAGGTAGGATTGAAATTTTATTAATTATCTTTACATTAGGCTCTTCATATAATATATATGTACGTGATTATTTTTATGTGACAATTTAAAGAGTTTCTGACAGATTTTCTAGTTCTGCTTCAACATGCTTAATGGATGAAATAGTATATCACTTTGTGATTATATGGAACCCTGTTGGCGCAGTGGTTAAGAGCTCGGCTGCTAACCAGAAGGTTGGCAGCTCAAATCCACAAGCCACTCCTTGGAAACCCTGTGGAGCAGTTCTACTGTATCCTATAGGGTCGCTATGAGTTGGAATCGACTCTACAGCAACGGGTTTATGATTATATAATCTATAAATTTACTGATGCTAACAAGATTTTCCTTGGGTTGCCTCAATTTCTCTATTCACTGTTGCCAGTCAGTTATCTGACATCCTTACCAGTATACTCAGCAGTCCCCAGGCTAGACCAGTGGTAATGGGAGAAGTGTCAGGAAGCCTCTGGCCCAGCTGAAAACTTTACAGATTCAGATTCTCAATATAGTGTTTTTGCCCCCAACTAAGAGACTACTCTGATACCAGAGTAGTATCTAGTGTCAGTGATTATAGACCTTGACTGTGTGGCTGGATTCTTCTTATGAATCAAGAATATGTGAAAAAACTGTGGCAAATGATAGCTGTTGCCATCAAGTCAATTCTAACTCATGGCAACCCCATATGTTACAGAGTAGAACTGTTCCATAGGATTTTCTTGGCCGTAATCTTTATGGAAGCAGATCACCAGGCCTTTATTCCATGGTGCCGCTGGGTTGGTTCAAACCACCAACTTTTAGGTTAGTCCAGCTCAAACCATTTGCGCCACCCAGGGGCAGGCAGGTGATAGCAAATTCAAACCCACTATGTATGTTTTGGAGTCCTGGTGGCACAGTGGTTAAGAGCCACAGTGAACTACGGCTGCTAACCAAAGGTCGGCAGTTCGAATCCACCAGACACTCCTTGGAAACCCTATGGGGCAGTTCTACTGTGTCCTATATAGTCATTTTGAGTCAGAATCATTGGCAGTGGGTTTTTTGATTTTTATCTTTATGTATGCTTTGGAAAGAAGGCCCATGAAGAAGACCCAGTATTCTTGGCCAGCTTCTTCTAGATTAGAGAACTGCATTCACTTATTTATTCAGTCTGTTCTGTCAGTTGGTCAGTAGGTCATCAAAAAGATATTGAGGCCATATATCAGTGAAGTCAGCACAACTTGACCAAGGTAAATAAAGTCACTAAGAAGTACACCAGAAAAGGGGACAATTTTGGTAAATGCTATAACATATACAATTTTGAAACAACAGTAAAAACAAGCAAAAAATATGTGTGTGGTTATATAGGTAGATATAGATGTATATTTGTGTGTAGTAAGGCATATGTGAGTAAATGCATGTGCATGTATAGGTTATCTGTAGGCATGTGTATATATACATTTGTGTGTGCTGCATAGATATCCACATATATAACAGACCACGTGGGGGCACAGTTACAGAGGCTTCCTAGACATATCCAGACAACTCGCGGGATTGGTTTACTGGGTCAAAAGGCTTGGGACTATAGTCTTGAGGGACAACTTAGTCAATCGGCATAACATAACAAAGACAATGTTCTGCATCCTAGTTTGGTGAGTGGTGTCTGGGGTCTTAAAAGTTTGGGAGCAGCCCTCTAAGGTACAACTATTGGTCTCTACTAATATGGAGCAAAAGAGAATGAAGGAAATCAAAGGTTCAAAGAAGAAACTGGTCCATGGGACTAATAGCCCATACAAACCACAACCTCTTCTAACCTGAGACCCGAAGAACTAGACAGTGCCTGGCTACCACTACTTACCATTCTGACCAGGGACACAATAGAAAGTCCCAGATAGAAAGGGAGAAAAATGTAGAACAAAACTCAGATTCCTAAAAAAGGCCAGACCTACTGGACCAATAGAGACTAGAGGAACCCCAAGACTATCGCCCTAAGATGCCCTTTGAACTTGAATTGAAGCTATTTCTGCAAGTCACCTTTCAGCCAAATAATAGATTGGCTCATAAAATAAACAATATCATCTATAAGTAATATGCTACCTTAAACAATTAACTATATGAGACCAAACAGTCAGCATTTACCCAAAAGCAAGGATGAGAAGGCAAAGAGGGGAAGGGAGGCTAGATCAATGGAAGTAAAATGGACATAATGAGAATGCTGACAAATTGTAAAAATTGTAAAAATTCAAACCAATGTCACAGAACAGTTTTATAAAAATTGTTAACCCGTTGCCATCGAGTTGATTCCAACACATAGCAACCCTATAGGACAGAGTAGAACTGCCTCATAGGGTTTCCAAGGAGCAGCTAGTGGATTCAAACTGCCAACCTTTTGGTTAGCAGCCGAGCTCTTAACCACTGCGCCACCAGGACTCCAAAAATTGTTAAAGGGGAACCTAATTTGCTGTGTAAACTTTCACCTAAAACACAATAAAATATTATTTTTTTAAAAAAAGTTATTGACGGGTGATGTCTTGATGTCAATGAAAATGGGAGCTCTAAAAATCTATCCTTCCACAAAAGCAGCAATAAGCTGGCAAAAGCTGTCAGAATCAACTTTTTTGGAACTCTGGAAACTAATCAAAAGCTTACAACCACCAGGGGAAGGCATAATGAAGAAAAAATAGCTGAATCTCAGTAACAGAGTTTTGTGGCATGTTAACATAACCTGGCCCCATCCTCCACTCCCCTGCTTGGTGGCAGTCTTGAAGATAATAGCCCACGTTCCTGGTACAGGCACCTGGTACCGAAGAGAGTAGAATGTACCTTATTCTCAAAGAATTGTGGTTGTTTGTTTTGATCTATCTGGTAGCTCCCGAAGGACCGGTCAGAAGGGCTTGCCTTTTTTTTGCCTCACTCAGGCTCTCCCAAGGCTGAAGCGGCTACCGGGGGTGTGGTAGGGGGAAGTGACAAGTTTGCTGAAAACATTTAAAGACAGGTGTATTGATCACTGCTGCCTGGGGCAAGGGATAGCAAATAAGGCAAACAATAGAATAACCAAAAAGCTAGGGAGGAAAAGCTGAGGAATGAGATGATTTAGGGGAATAAGAGCTTTGAAAAGCTTCCGTATATTCCTGGGAATCTAGAAAGCCACATATATGACCAGGGCTGGATGTATGTTCAGAAAAGACCTGAGAAAGCTTTCAGTCTGTAGTCTGGTTGTGATTCCCAGGATACAGTTCAGCAGTATTGCTTAGCAACTCTACATTAAGCTTTTTTAATGTAACATTTGAATTTCTCTTTCTGTGGTTCTCAGTTCAAATCCTGTGCTGAAGAATATGTGGCCGGAAGGCAAACTGAGCATTACAGAGGTGACCAAGCGACCTCTGACTGCTGCCACCTTGTTTAAGAATTCTATGATTGCTTTAGTAGACAACCTTGCATCAAAGGTAATTATTTTCTCTTATGAATATATCTTAACTCATACATTCTCTCTTGATATGTTATGGAATATATATGAATGATGTGCTTTTTAGATAATGATAATATTTAATCATGCTGAAGAATATATGTTCAAAGTGAATGTTATAGTAGAATTTTCACACCTTTTTTTTTTTTTAAACTTGTCTGGGTGAAACAATTGTTTGTGTCCCAGATGAATGCTCTTCTTAAATTTGGACTTTCTAGTCTACTGCTGTGGTCCAAGGGAGAGCCTTAGTGAGATTTTAAACACACACACAAACCAAGAAATCAAGCCAGTTGCCATCCAATCGATTCCAACTCATGGCAACCCCAAGTGCTTCAGAGTAAAACTGCATTCCATAGGGATTTCAGTGGCTGTGATCTTTCAGAAGTAGATCATCAGGACTTTCTTCCAAGGGCCTCTGGGTGGCTTCGAACCATCAACCTTTTGGTTAGGAGCTGAATAGTTAACCATTTGTGCCACCTGTATACATATATATATAGTTCTGTGCTGCAGACAGCAACTGTCAAAAAGAATGTCATTAACTGTAATGCAGCATCCATATATTGTATTTGAATAAGAACTGAATAAAGGCAGAGAGAGTTTCAAGAGGAAGTTTAGGATTTAAGTATTGTACTTAGGCTGTTTTAAGTAGTTGGAACATAAAGACGTGTTACTGACAATTATTTCTGGTGTTTATTATTCCTCTGGGGTCTAATACTGTCTGTTTGATAACTTAAGTCAGTTTTTTCCCCCCTAAAGAACAGATTTCTACTCTTAACTGCTGCTGTTGACAAATTTGATAAATTAGGCAGCATTCTGGGACTCATTATTTTTAGTTCCTTCATTTTTATCTTCTGTTCTGCTGCTTTTTCTGTGCATTTTCTTCTTTATTATTATCTTCTTTTTTTTTAATCAACTTCCTCTCTAAGGACTTAAATCTATGCTATATTTCTGGTTCCTTCACTGTGAATAAATTAGGCAAATAGCACAAAAACATGTCTGTTCTTTTAGTCAGGATTCTTCGGCCTCAAGTGACATGAATGGAATTTTTTAGCTCATATAATCACGCCTTCAGAAGGGTAGGGGTAAGGACACCGGAACCAAAGATTAGAATATACCGCTAGAACTCTTACTCTTTTATCTCAGCATCTCTGCAGGTCAGCGTCAAACTATTTCATTCAGCAAGAAGAAAAAGGAACCTAGAAGGAAGGCGTCAGGCACAAGAAACAGGGCTGAACACAGAATTTTATAAAATGCATTTTGTTTATAAAATACACTAGACTTATTTAACAGGAAAAGTGACTTTTGTTTTCCTAAATTGATAGTTAAATTTGCCTCTTTTAAAAAGTTAAAACCTAGAGCCATCTATAGTTTTTGCATGAGGAATTACATTCAGCTACTAATAAAAGACACCCCCAAATTAGTGGTTTAAACAAGAGAGCAATTAATTTATCTCTCCTATAAAAGTAGTACAGAAGAAGGCATCCCAGCGCTAGTATAGCAGCTCCAAAGTTATCAGGGACCCAGGTTCCTTCTGTCTTTCTGTTTCACCATCCTAGTACTTGGCGTCCATCCTCCTAGCCCAAGATGGCAGCTGGAGCTTCATCCCTTTGAAAGAGGCTTCCTGGAAGCCTCATACAGCACTTCAACTACATCTTACTTGCTACACCTAATTGCCAGAGAAGCTGGGAAGTACATTTTTATTCAGGTCATCAGTGTACCCAGCTAGAAATAAGGATTCTGTTTCAAAGTAGGAAAAAGATACTGGATATCGGGTAGGCAACCCAATAGAAGGCAGGAAGGTGAAGGTTGGGGGAGGAGAAATAAAGAAAATGTGTTATATTTAGAAAACACAAAATAATAGTAGAAATAAATCTAAAGAATTGGTACTTACTATAAATGTAAATAGATTAGACCAACTAGATAGGGAGAAAATACATCTATATGTTGCTTACAAGAAACACACCTAAATAATGCTGTCTAGAAGGGTTGAAAACAAAAATATGTCAAGCCCCTCCCACTGCCCCCCAAAAACAAAAACAAAAAAAGTTAAAAGCAATATTAATGTTGGATAAAATAGAATTTAAGGCAATAAGTGTTAATACAAATTTAAAAAAAAAACAAAAACCATTGTCATCAACTCAATTCTGACTCATAGCGACCCTATAGGACAGAGTTGAACTGCCCTATAGGGTTTCCAAGTCTCTCATCTTTATGGAAGCAGACTGCCACATCTTTCTACCATGGAATGGCTGGTGGGTTTGAACCGCTGATCTTTCAGTTACCAGCCAAGCACTCAACCACTGCATCACCAATACAGATAAAGAGACTATATAATAAAACGAACAATACTCAAGAAAATTTAAGGACCTAACACTTAGCCATGATTGTATATGAACTCTATATTGCAAAAAAGAACCTGTAAAAAAATTGACAAGTCCACAATCCCAACTCCACCAAAAAGTGATAGATCAAGCAGACAAAAATATTAGTAAGACTGCAGAAGCTTTGAAAACGAAATTTAAACCTTATCTAATACGTCAAAAGAATCCTGTACCCAGGAAATAGAGAATACATGTTCTTTTCAAGTACACATGGAACATTTACAAGAATTGACCACATACTAGATCACAAAGGAAGTTTCAACCATTTTGAAAGAATGGATATATAGACACATTCTCCATGCTCAATTCAGGTAAAGTAAAAATTGGCATTTAAAATTTTTTTATATTACAGATAGTTACCAACTTACAAAACGTATTCAAGTTACGATGAACCACACTTGGGACCTTTTTTTTTTTGTACATCTCATCATAAGTAATATGTACTAATGCAACGTTGTAGCATGTAATTTGCTGATATTATCATTCTTAGATGTTTACTCACAGATGTTCAGTGTTACGATTTACTGTTCAAAAAGTGCCATATAGCAGGCTATGAAAACTAAAAAAAAAAAAGAGGTATTCGACTTACACCAGAACCAACTTACAACAGAGTCATCAGAACAGAACCCCGTGATAAGTCAGGAACTATCTGTAATGTACTTGGGAACTTACAAAAAAAAAAAAAGTTTTCCTAAATAACTCACAGGTTGAAGAGGAAATCACGATGGAAATTACAGGATATTTGGAACTGCATGACAAAGATTATTAAAATTTATAGGATACTTCTAAAGTGATCCATTTGTTATACCTTTATTAAAAAAACAGAGACGACTGAAAGTAAAGGAGTTAAGTTCTAGTCAAGAAGCTAGAAAAGGAACTCCAAAGAAAACCTAAAGAAAGAAGTAAGAAAATAATTTTTAAATAGTAACAAATAATAGAAAGATAAAAATTAATCAGATGGACAAACTGCTAATAAAATTGATCAAAAAAATAAATAATATTATGAATGAAAAACAGAATATAACCAGATATCATAGAAATTTTTTAAAGCATAAGAATATTATGAGCTATATGTCAATGAATTTCAAGATTCAGATGAATAGTTTTGTAGAAAAATAAGTTATCAAAATTAACTCAGAAAGAAACAGAAAACCTGAATAAATCAGTAACCTTAAAGATATTGACTCACTAATCAGAAGTTCATCCTCCCCCAACTCTGCCAAAGGACATTAGATTAAGATAATTTTACAGATGAGTTTTACAAAGCCTTCAAGGAGCCAATAATCCCTATCATACATAAACTGTTTTGGATAATAGAAGGAAGAGGGGCCACTACCCAATTCATGTTTAAGATCAATATTACTTTAATTCAAGGTTGATGATAAAATTAGGAATCAATCTCAGTTATGAACACAGATGTAAAAATCTTTAAAAATATATAACTAATGCATTTCTAGCAACATGGTGACTGAGATACCCACTAAACCAACTGAAAACAACTAAAGCACTAGATAAAATACAAAAATCAACTATTTCAGTACAGCATGAAAGTACAGAATATGCAGGCCAGGGCTAAGTAAAGGCAGAAGTTAACTGAGTGAAGGGAGAAATAAATAGCACCAAATCTACCCTTCATCCTGTGGGAATTTGTTGAAATCGGTGACTTCAAGTATAATTATTCAAGGTTGGGTCCTTGAAATGAAGCCCAGGACCTTCCCAAAGTAAAGTGTTTAGTAAGAGATTTCATGCAAACACACACACACATGCACACACACATACAGACAATGGTGAGTCTCCAAAGGGCTACATCCTCAGTGTAAGGGTGAACTATAATTAATCCCTCATTATGTATAGGGAAAACTGCCTGTCTTACTTCTCGGCACTGTGCCAAAACGGGAAATCTCCTTTGAGAATTTGTAGTCATAAGCCATCTTTCATGAGATTTGCAGCCCAAATTTACACTGCTTGGATGGCCTGAAAAGCCTCAAGCCAACAATTTAGTTTAAACTAAAGTGGTCCAAAACTGGTATTGCCCCCAGAAATCTGATAGGAGCAAGCACAGATAAAGTTCCAGGGAAAATAAAGAGCTCACAGAAAAAAAAAATCACTAAACAAAGAAACAAGACACCATATATGAGAATCAGACTAAACAAACAACAAATTCAGACTTAACAATTTCTTAGATTGAAATTATCAGAGACAGAGTATGTAAGAATGTTTAATATGTTTCAAGAGATAAAAGACTTTGAAAATATGAGAGAAAAAACAAGACAATAGAAATAAAATAAAAATTATTAATTTTTTAATAATTAAAATTAAAAACTCAATGGTCAGGTTTAACATTAGTCTAGAAAAGCTGAAGATTTAGTTAAATGAAAGAAAAAAACTAAAGAAATTATCCAGAATTCCACCCAAAGAGACTAAGAAATGAAAACTATAAAAGAAACATGTAAAATAAAATAAGATCTAATGTGCATCTAATCAACATTTATAGAAGGAGAGGAGACAATGGAGAAGAAGCAATATTGAGGTAATATTGCTGAGAACTGCAAGAATAATGAAAGACATCAATGTGCATATTTAGATTCAGGAAGCCCAGTGTATCTCAAGTTGGAAAAATTAAGAGAAATCTACCTCTGGGAGCTAGTGAACCCCGAGAACATCAAAGACAAAGGAAATATATTAAAAGCAACCAGAGAAAAGACAAATATAGCTTCGAAGGAGCAACAATTAGGCTGAGAGAAAATAACCGTAAACCAAAACTATACCCAGAGAATATATATATATTTTTAAGAACCAGGGCACAATGAAGAATCTTCTCAAAAAACAAAAACTTGAGAGAATTTACCAATGTTAAAACCTTACTAAAGGAAATTCTAAAGGATATACATCAGGCAGGAGAAGAGGATACCAAAAGAAAGTCTGAGATGCAAAAAGAAAAAAAGAGCAAAGAAATTAGTAAATATGTGGACCTATGTAAATAAACTGAGTCTATAAAAAAGAATATTTTGTGGGCTTAAAAATACAAATTAGAATTAAATAGCATATATGTTGGAAGGGTGGTGATTATAATTTAAGCTCCTCAGGCAGAAGATTAAAATATTGCTTCATTTTCAACTCTGATGAGTTACAAATATATGTTAAAATGCCTAGGGTAACCATTAAAAGAATAGAAATAGAGCCTGATAACTTTCAAACTAGTAGAGGCAAGAAGAAAAAATTGACAAAAGAACATAGAAAAGTTGGGACAAATAGCACAAATTACGATGGTAAAAATAAACCCAAATATATTAGTAATTACACTGAATGCAAATATATAAAAATTGTCAAACCAGATTAAATAAAGAATACAAATAATGTGCTATGTGTGAGTGATAGCTAAGCAAAGGGCATAGAAAAGTTGAAAGGATTTAACAGATAAATTCTGACAATCTGGGATGACCTTGACTGAATTTCAGGACCTGTAATGGCTCAGTGATGAGCTCCCCTTCCTGCAAGGGCTGAGTTGTTTTCCACCCACCTTTAATTCCCTGGCTTTAGCTCTTCAGGATTCCAGACCAAAGTGCAGTGCCACATAGAAGGTAGGCCTTGGGTTCCAGCTTTTACCACCTACCCCCACAAGGCTATCAGAAGCTGTGCTCAGCCTCATGACTACCTCTACCAGATCAACAGAAGCCTTTAAGACCAAAGTAGGAGTTGGGCTTACCCTGCTGATATTGAAATGCCAGTGGCATAACTTCAGCATCATAGCACATGCAAGCTACCACGTTGTGACAGACTGATAGATGGTTGGTGGCAAAGCAGGTTAAAGAAACGTATATCTAAATAGAGTATTTTCTAGCTAATACGTGTGCTGATTGGTACACTTTTACAAATGATGTTTTTCACATAAAATTACAGGGAGAAACAGGTGAAAAGGTGCATGAGAATAAGATCACTATTAGCTTTTGCAATTTAACCTTTATAAGACACTCAGAGTTTGTCAAATTTAGGATTTCTTAGGTCGAGTCAGTCTAGGTATTTATAAATGAGAGAGGAGGCGGCAGTTATAAATTGAGACAGAACACTGATTAAATATAGAGAAAGTGTTTTCACTAGGTTCCTTATCTGAAGATTTCCATATTACTAAGCAGGATGAAAGGGCCCCCCCTAACCCCCCGCCTGTTAATTGATCATTAGTGTCTAATCCTGTGTTACCACAGCCTGTGCATAATCAGTAAATACTGGTAAAATTCCATTCAGCTGGTTTCTATTTAGTAAAGTTACTTATAAAAAAACAAAACCAACCCCATTGCCATGGAGTCAGTTCTGACTTATAGTGATCCTGTAGGACAGAGTAGAACGCTCCATGGGGTTTCCAAGGAGCAGCTGGTAGGTTCAAACTGCCAGTCTTTTGGTTAGCAGCCAAGCTATTAACCACTGCACCGCCAGGGCTCCTTTATAGTAGTACTCAATGATGCCTTATACTAAGATTGCTTTGCTGACATGATTTTATGAATTATTAACTCCAAAATCTTTTGTAATTCTGAGTGTAATTTTCTCTTTGATCCAAGGATCATTTAGCAGTGTATGTCTTAATTTCCCAACATATAAGGATTTTCTAATCATCTTTTTGCTCTTGATTTCTAGCTTAATCTCATTTGGTCAGAGGACATACTCTGTGTGATTACAACCCTTAGAAATGTGTTCAGTTTTCTTTGTGCATGGTTTATTTATACATAAAAAAAAATTTGCATTCAGTATTCTATACAAGTCCCTCTGGTCAAGTTTACCAAACTTATTGTTTTTCAACTTTTCTGCATGAGAACTTCTAACCTTAAATTGAGGAAGAAAGGAAGAATAAATACTTTATCCATAAGTATAACTACTTTATCCACATGCCTGAGAAATTGGAGGCTTAATTTGACACAGTTAACACTAATTACATGTTACTGTCACAATCTGGGCTTTTTTTCTCCAGTGAAACATATCATTTGTGGATTTATTTCTTTAGGAGCCTTATTACGTACGTTGCATCAAACCCAATGACAAGAAATCCCCGCAGATATTTGATGATGAACGCTGTCGACATCAAGTGGAATATCTTGGCCTACTGGAAAATGTGAGGGTGCGTCGGGCAGGATTTGCCTTCCGCCAGGTGTATGAGAAGTTTCTTCACAGGTGAGCATAAACTAAGCACGGAAACCTAAAAGTACGCTGAAAATTACATAGTCTTCCTCATACACAACCATACACCAGCACACAGTCCTCCCCATGCACCACCACACACCAGTACACATTAGGTGATCAATAAACATTTGTTGAATGAACAAAAGAGTTGAGGAGTATGAAATACTTCCCAAAATCAACAGGAGTCCCTGACTCTATGGTTTATGGACCATGGGGCAAAGTCACTTCTTTTGGGGGACATGTGCATGGATTTGGAATCACATCTGGATTGGTATCCTGGCTGTACCACTCATTTGCTATGTGATCTTTGACCCTATTTCTGTATCTGTAAAATGAATATAGCAACACCTACCTCATAGGGCTGTTGTTGTGAGGATTAAATTAACCCAAGTAAAAAGCCTAAATGCCTGGCATGTAATAGCTGCCCAATTAATGCTGCTTGTCATTACTGGTATTACTAATTATAATAATAATAAGATATTAAGTCATTAAGCATAGAGGTTCTGAAATTAGTCTACCTAGTTTGAATCCTGGCTTTACCATTTCTTAGCTGTGTGACCCTGGGCAAACCACATAACCTCTTCATCCTTCAGTTTTCTCATGTGTAAACTGGAGATGATAGTAGTAACTACTTTATAGGGTTACTGGAGGATTAATTGAGATGTATATGTATGTATGTTTTCTAAATGTGTATACATATATATTTAGAATAGTACCTGGCATATAGTAATCACTCAATAAATCTTAGATATCATTGCTACTGTTAATTTATTGTTAATGATAATTATAGTTGACAACTGGGAATCAGAAGAACAGTGTTTTAAATTCCACTTATTCATTTATCAATAAAAAATATTTATTGAACATTTCCTATGTTGTAGACTGCAGATTACAACCAAAAGAATGAATAAAATATAAAGCAGAAAACTAAAATCCTTTAGATTGGTTGGTCAGAAAAGAAATCAGTGGAGATAACAATGACAGGAAGGAGCCAGCCTGACAAAGATCAGAGAAAAAAGCATGGGGGGAGAGCAAGCAGCGGTGGTGGGGAAGGCTCTGTTGGAGTAATAAGTGTGGCGTTTAGGGACCAAATGTAGTTCATTGTGGTTGGAGGATGGTGAATGACATGGAAGTGGCATGAGATGAGATCAGAGAGATAGATGGTGCCAAATCATTTCGAACCTTGTAGTCAAATTAAACAGTTTAGATTTTGGCTAAGTGTGATAGGAAACCATTGGAGGATTTTAAGTAGGGAGTGACACAATCTTATGGATGTTTTAAAGAGACCACTGTGGCCACCGTGTGGGGAGGAAGCAAGGAGACATTTAGGACGCTGTTGCAAGAATCCAGGAGAGATGGCTTGATGATAGTGCCTTGAACAAGGTGATTATAGCATATGTGAGAGAAGTGGGTGATTCAGGATATGTTTTAGGGGCAGAGTTAACAAGACTTGCTCATGGGTTGGATGTGGTGAGAGAGGAGTAGGAAAGAATAAAGGATGACAGTAGATTTTGACTTGAGCCTCTGGGTGAAGGTAGTACCATTTGCTGAGATAAGGAAGATTAGGTAAGAGCAGTTTGGGGAGGGGGCAAGGAACATGGGAGAGATAAAGTCAAGATTTTTCTCTCAATTGTGTTGTTTGAAATGCCTCCTAAACATCTAAGTAGAAATATTAAGTAAGTTATTAGATACAAATACCTGGAGTTCTGAGAAGAAGTCCAGCCTGGAAATAGAGATTTGGGAGTCACTAGTGTATAAATTATATATAAAATTCTGGGACTGGATAGAGAAGAGAAGAGGCCCATGTCAACATTATATTTGTTGTCTGACATGAAATAACCAACAGAGAGAAGAGAAGGAACAACTATTGAGGTAGAAGAGAAAGCAGAAGAGGGTTATGTTAGAAAAGCCAAAAGAAAATGGCATTTCAAGAAGAAAAATGTGCTTATCATATCAAATATTGCCGTGTGATCAAGTAAGATAAAAGCAAAAACTTAACTATTGGATTTGGCAACATAGAGGTCAGAGGAGAAAGGGTGGACTAGAGCCTGATTTGAGCAGGATTAAAAAGTGAAGTGAGGAGTTGGATACCTATAGACAATTCAAGAATTTTCACTTGTGAATGAGAGCAGAGAGAAATGGAAGCAGCTGGAGTGGGATGTGAGGTCAGGAAAGCCTAGAAATGTTTGCAGGTGGGGATGATTCAGAACAGAGGGAGAAAGCGATGATGCAGAAGAGAGAGGGAGATCATAATAGCAGCGTCCTTGAGAATGCAAGAAAGGATGGAATCCAAGCACAAGTGGAAGGTTTGTCATCTTTGCGTAGGAGCAGGGACACTTTACTCATGGCAGCAAGACAAAAGGCAAAGACTCGGGGTACAGATACAAGGAGGCTTGGAGATTCACTGGTGGCTAAGATGAAGATTTTCCTGTTTAAATGCTTCTGTTTTCTCAATTAAGAATGAAGCAAGGTCATGAGCTGAGATGAGGGTTGAGAGAAGTGGTGTAGGAGGTTTAAGGAGAAATGAGAATACTCGTTTTGGAGAGTGGGAAAGCATAGATTTGAGTAATAGAATTGCCAGGAAGAGCTGAGTGCCCATTTGAGATTTTTTGTTTTAAATGTAAAGTGAGACAAACCAGCATTATTGGTTTTTCTCCACCAGCATAAGGCTACTTGTGTGCAAAAGTGAAAGAGATTGCAATTGAAAAATGATGAAAGTATACAAGTGTTTTTAAAATTTACTAAATGGAGACTCTTAGAATGAATAGCCTGGAAAACTCAATTTTTATTTTATATTGATCAAAATATTATGCTCATAATTGACCATTTTCCTCGCTGAATTCACACAGTCTTTAAAACTGGCTTTTCTTCTTTATCGAGGCTGTATCATAAGAAATGTTTTCATGAGTAGAGATGTATTCATTCTGAGTCTTGGTTTCAAACAGTGTCAAATTATATCATTAGGAAGATTTCTAGTCTGTTGTTAGAACTCATGAAATCAATTCTAGCAATTGCTCAATACAATTTGTTTTTGTGTTGGCACCTATAGAAAATCAGCAGAAGTTTAAATATTAGAATGAGCAAGGTGAGGGTGGGTAAGTATAGGATGGGACTGAACTGAGAATCTATTATATTGAGATAAAATGGCAGCCATAAGGAATAGTTGAAATAAGAGGACAATTACAAGCTTAATTTAGAGGGGAACAAGGAATCTTGCTAGTGCAAAATTGTGTGTTTTACTTTCAACTCAAAAGGTTTTTGGTATGTTTCTGTTTTGGGCATGGAAGATGTGCTATATGGATTAGCATATGGTGGAAATACTTATGTATTAAAATTAAAAAGAATGTATGGATTTTTAAGTTCTTAAGATCAAAGAAGCTGTAGTGTTAGTGATACTAGCTTAAATCTCTCACTTCCACCCCAAAAACATCTCAGATAATATAAAATATGTGTATTTAAAATGAAGCAAATGTACAGCTCTATTACGGAGTGAAGAAGGGGGATTCTTAGTGAATCTTGAAGATGTGAGTCACTCCTAAATGTAGAAGCAAGTGTAAAGACCCAGAAGTAAGCCAGTAAGCCCAGGTCACAGTTATAAGCAAAGTGCGTGCTTGTGAGGTTTAAGCTGCCATTCAGAAGCCTTCCTAGCTGCTGTGCTGGACTCTACCACTGCTGCAGCACCAGGAGGTTGTCACAATGGCCAGGACAAGTAACCCCTCAGCAGCTGCAAGGAATAAACTGTAGGCATAGTAGCAAAAAAAGTAGCCACCTTGCAAGAGGCCAAGAAAGACCAAGATGTACACAAAAGGATTCTACAGCAGGAGATGAGAGAACGAACCAAATATCCCCAGACATCTGAGAAAGACCAAAACCGTGGAAAAGAGACAATAAACTCAACAAATGAAAAGCCTTATCCCCAAAGAATAAGGGGCATTAGAATAAGCCCATTTAATATTTTCAGAGAGATAATGGAGGGAATTATAATCTTAAAATAGTAATGTGAACTTAGAAACAAGAACAGGTAAACTATTAAAAGAACTAATTGCAAGATTTAGAAATTGAAAAACAGATTAAACGCAACTAAAGAATGAATTATCTCTCAATAGGAGAATGGGTAAATATAGTATATTCACATATTGGTTACTAATCAGCATTAAAGAGAATGAACTACTTATACAACAACAACATGGATGAATATCTAAAACATTGTGTTGAAAGATGATAGATACAAAAGAGTACATACTTTATGCTGCCATGTATATGAAGTTCAGGAATAGGTAGAACTGGTTTATGGTGTTAGAAATCAGATAGTGGTTGCCTTTGGGTGGGAAGAATTGACTGGAAAGGGGTATAGGGGATCTTTCTGAGATGATAGAGAGGTTCTGTATCTTGATTAGGATGTCGATTTCACAGGTGTTTACATTTGTTAAAACTTGTTGAATTGTATACTTTGCACATTTCACTATATATAAATGGTATAACAATTTTAAATATTTTTTAAATTAAACCAATTTTTTTTTTAAAGCAAATTAGTGGGCCAAAAGATTAAGCTAAATAGTTCTTCCAGATGTCATTACAAAGAAAAAGAGATGAGAAGTATTTAAGAAAAGTCAAGCAGCTTGGAGGTTTGATCCAGGAGTACCAAACCCATCTAACCAGAAGGAAAGGATAAAAAGAATAAAGAAGAAGCACTATTTGAACAATGGCCAGGAATTTTCCTAAATTGAAAAAAAGACGTAAATCTTCAGAATGAAAAAATACACTGAATATAGAGCATATAAAAAATTTTAAAAACCAAATTGAAATACATATATTAACTTATAGCATGTTAGAGATAAAGAAAAATACATCTCTCAAGGAAAAAAAAATAGCAGGGAATGAGAATCATACTGGCATCAGACTTACCATTAGCAACATTTGAATGCAAATAGACATAGGGGCAGTATCTTCAAAGTGAAGGGAAATGAACTTTGAGCCTAGAATTTTGTTCCCTGCCAAATTATCATTCAAGAGTGGGAGTAAAATAAAAACAGTTTCTGACAAAGAAGGGCTCAGAAAGTTTACTATTTACAGACCCTCTGAAAAATCTTCTGTAGGATGTACTTTAGCAAAAAAAAGAATGAATGCAGAAGGGAAACATGAGATGCAAAAGTCAATATTAAGCAAATCAGTAAAGCTTTTTGTTAAATCTAAACAAATATTGATTGTAAGGGGGAAAAAAGTCTTTAATACAATCTGAAACTAAAATCAAAATGAGAATAGGAAATGGGGAAAAGTAAAGGCGTTTGTCATGTTTTTGGGAAAGATCTAGATGATGATTAACTAGACAGTAAAAAATATGTTTATATGTGTTGAACATTTCAAGAGAATAATAATAATAGCTGCTAACATTTGTGAAGTGCTTACTATATATACCAGGCACTGTTTTAAGCACTCTGGAGTCACTGAAGCTCACAACCACATAAGATGGGTGGTTATCCCCATCTTATGCAGAGAGGAAACTGAGGCACAGGAATGTTTGGTAACTTGCCCCAACTCACAGCTAAGAAGTGATGGAACCATATTTGAACTCAGACAGTTGGCTCCTGAGTGTACAATCTTAAACAGCACATTGCCTCAAAATCAAATGAATACCTTTCAAATCAGAGGAGGAAGTAAAATGTGTCCTGTTCATTTTTTACCCAGGTACAAGATGATCTCTGAATTCACCTGGCCCAACCATGACCTTCCTTCAGACAAAGAGGCTGTCAAGAAGCTGATTGAACGTTGTGGATTTCAGGATGATGTAGCTTATGGGAAGACCAAAATTTTCATTCGAACTCCCCAAACATTATTTACCTTGGAAGAACTCCGTGCCCAGATGCTCGTAAGGATTGTTCTCTTTCTACAAAAGGTAATTTTATAGTCTATATATAAGAACAAGGTCTTGCTTCTGTGTCCCTAAACATTTTATTGAATGTTTTCTTCAATTCAAGAAATATTTATGGGCTTTTTTTTGTGTCTGTGCATATCTCAGAATGCTATCTGTTGCCTTCATACATGAAAAATTTGTTGGCTGCCTGAGTTCAAAATTATTTTATCTCAAAACCCTTAAGACATTGCTTTTTTTTCCTCTTTCTTTGGTTTCAAATTTTATTTATTTTGTTGTTATTATTGAGAATATGCACAGCAAAACATACACCAATTCAACTGTTTCTACATGTACAATTCAGTGACATTGATTACATTCTTTGAGTTGTGCAACCATTCTCACCTCCTGTCTTAGTCATCTAGTGCTGCTATAACAGAAATTCCACAAGTGGATGGCTTCAACAAGCATGAGTTTATTCTTTCACAGTCTAGGAGGCTAGAAGTCCAAATTCAGGTGCCAGCTCCAGGGGAAGGCTATTTCTCTCTGTCAGCTCTGGGGGAAAGTCCTTGTCATCAATCTTCCCTTGATCTAGGAGTTTTTCAGCACAGGGAGCCTGAGTCCAAAGGACGCATGCTTCTGTCTCTTCTTGCTTGGTGGTAATGAAGTCCCCGTGTCTCTCTGCTCACTTCTCCCTTTTATATCTCAAAACAGATTGACTTAAGACACAACCTAATCTTGTAGATTGAGTCCTACCTCGTTAACATAACTGCTGCTAATCCCACCTCATTAACATCATCGAGGTAGAATTTATAACATGTAGGAAAATCAAATCAGATGACAAAATAGTGGACAATTGCACAATACTGGGAATAGTGGCCTAGCCAAGTTTACACACATTTTTGGGGGACACAGTTCAGTCCACGGCAGCTTCCTTTTCTGAGTTGTTCCTCCGCCATTAACATAAACTCATTGCCCCCTATAAAAACCAAAAACCAAACCCATTGCTGTCAAGTCGATTCTGACTCATAGTGACCCTATAAGACAGAGTAGAACTGCCCCATAGGGTTTCCAAGGAGCACCTGGTGGATTTGAACTGTGGACCTTTTGGTTAGCAGCTGAACTCTTAACTACTATGCACCAGGGTTTCCATTGTCCCTTATGGTTCCTGTCTAATCTTTTGAGTTGCTGTTGTCAGTTTGATCCCATATAGGTAGTTCTTAAAAGAGCATAATGCTCAAGGCAGACTTTTTTTACTGTTGTTATTAGATGCCATCAAGTCAGTTGTGACTCTTAGTGACCCTATGTACAAGAGAAAGAAATGCTGCTCGATCCTATACCATCCTCACAATCGTTGCTATGTCTTTTACTAGTTAAGCTAAACTATTGTTCGATTTTAATAAGACTTCAGGGGATATTTTTGGTTTAAGCTTTAAGGATTATCTCAGGGCAATAGTTTCAGGGGTTCATCCAGCCTCTATGGCTCCAGAAAGTCTGGAGTCCATGAGAATTGAAAATTCTCTTCTCCATTTTCCTCCTTTTGGTCAGGATTCTTCTATAGAATCTTAAATCAGAATGTTCAATAGTGGTAGCTGGGCACCATCCAGTTCTTTTGCTCTCATAACAAGATACTGCTCTTATGTCTTCTGGTATTTAAAATTGGAGAGATGTCTGAGAAAGCCTAATTTTTGTCTTAAATGCTTAAAGGACTTTTTGTTTATCTTGTAGTTCAAAAATTTTTCCAACATGTTTGAAACCTCTACCCTCATCCATCATTATTTTCAGAGTGGAGTGCTGACTTAATAATGCTCGTTAGTTCATGGTACATATTATCATTGATTCATGTAGGGTCACCTTCTTATTTCACTCACTCATTCATGTATTTCTGTTTACCCTCCGTACCCATCTCATACCTTCCATATGAACCACTTTAATGTAAAAAAAATTATATAGCTATACGAAAAATTGTGTACCCTCTGTGAGAATATCCTTGGGATATATACCTAGGAGAAAAATTGCTGGTTCATAGGGTACATATGTAGTTAACTGGTATAAGTAGTACCAGGTTCCTCTACAGAGTGATTCTGCCAGTGTCCACTAGCTGTGTATGAGGGCTACTATGTGCCCACATCTCTGCCAGTATTATCCAGCTACCTAAATTTTGCCGGACTGATAGGTATAAATATTTTGTATTTCTCTGATTGCCATTGAATTTGAACATCTCATTGAACACTTGTTTGCTTTTTGGATTTTTCTGTAAACTGCCCATTTATATCCTTTGCGCATTTTTCTACTGGAATTGGTATCTTTTTCTTGTTGATTAGCAGGAATTGTTTGAATATGTTAGACATTAATCTCATATCAGCTTTAGACATTATAAGTATATTCTTCTATTCTGTAGACATTCTAATTAACTTTGTCTATGATATCCTTAATTGAACCAAACCAAACCAAACCCGTTGCCGTCGAGTCAATTCCGACTCATAGTGACCCTATGGGACAGAGTAGAACTGCTCCATATGGTTCCAAGGAGCCCCTGGTGGATTCGAACTGACATTTTGGTTAGCAACCGAACTCTTAATCACTATACCATCAGGGTTTGCTTAATTGAACAGAACCCTTAATTCTGACAGTCAGATTCTTCAATGTTTTGCCATACAGTTTGTGCTTTGGGAATTTTGTTTCTGAAGACTTTCCTTGTCACAAAGGTATCATCCTATATCTCCCTCTATGAACTGTATAGTTTTACCTTTCATATTTAGGTCTTTAATCCATTTAGAATCCACCTATGTATGTTCTTTTATGTAGGAATTCAGTTTCATTTTCCACCATATGATCAGCCGGTTTTCTCAACGTCATCTACTAAATAATCTGTCAGTTTCCCATTGAATTGTGATGTCGCTTCTATCATATTTTAAGTTCCCGTGTATATATGTCTGTCTGTGGGTGCTCTATTCTGTTTCATTTTTCTGTTCGCCTGTTTTTGCACTAATGCCACACAGTTTTTATGGTAGCATGTCTTAGTCTATGGTAGGATAAATCCATCTTCTTTACTCTTTTTTATTAGGGTTGGTTAACCTATACATAGATCTTTATTCTGCAATATAAATTTTAGTGTGTGTTTCTTGAGCTCATTAAATTCAACAGTAATTTTTATTAGGATTCATTGTAGTTTTCAATTAATTTGAGAGGATTAACATTTTTACAATATTAAACCATCTCATTAAGAGCATAGATGTATTTAAATCATGTTCATTGACCTTCAGAGTTTTAAAGTTTTTTTAAGAGCGACCTTATGAATTCATTGTTAATTCCTAGATATTTTATTGTTTTTATTGCTACTGTGAATTTTTTTAGTATGTTCCCCATGGTAGTGTTGGTATAGAGAAAGGACATTGATTTTTGTTGGTTTGTATGTGTTTAGAAGGAAACCTTTCTTGATTCATATTTTTCATTCTGTTAGTTTTTCTAGGTTAATGATTATATCATGTGCAAATAATGAAAGTTTTCTCTTCCCTTCCAGCTGCCAAGATGTATCTAAGTGTAGGTTTCTTTTTACTTATTTTGCCCGGAACTCAGAAAAACTTCATCTATGTGCTGCCAAAGGGAGCATGAGAAAAACTTTTGGATTGCAATATTAAAATCTGTTTCGTCCAAAAAAAAGTTTCCTTCTATTTAGTATTTATTTAGTGCTTTTGTTTAGTTCTGTTTTCTTTCTCAAGAATGCTTGTAAATTTGCAGATTGGAGCTCTGGTTCCTATCATCGTGAAGTATTTTCATACGTCTGTTCTTCTGTGTCTTCAAGTTCCTTCTCCTTGATTTTCAGTACTTATCTATGGTTTTGGGGTTTTGTTTTGTTTTAATAGATCTGGTATTAGGTCTTTCCTCTTTCTACCTATCCGAGAGATTGATTCAGGTTTAGGGTTTGGCCCTGAACCAGGGGGACCATGCCTCTCAATTTGCTTGGGACAGTCCCAGTTCATGACTGTTGCCTGGTGTATTAATTAATAGAACCCGTTTCACTCTCAAAAGCATCCCAGTGTGGATAATCATTATGTAATCAGTGAACTCACTTTCTATCTGCTTGGGAGCTGGTAGAATCCCCTTCTTAAATCAAAGCGGCAGTTTGATGTTCGCTCTTGCACAATCCTCAGTGCCCAACAGACTTTAGTCTGTTACAGCTTTGCTAACAAAGATGGGATCTGCCCCCTCCCCTCTATCCTCATGGTCCAGCTCATACATAAAATTCCACAATTCCAGGTATACATAGCTACTAGGGCTCTTCCTTTCTCAGTCCTCTCTGACAGCACTTTGCTTCTAGAAATGCAGTGTGCCGTTATCAGTTCCCACCCTCCACTTCTTTCCTGGTGAGAAATCACCATCTCTACCTAGAAAAGTGAGACTGTAAAAGAGAAGGGATGGCTACTTCAAAAACTACCACCCATGCAGTGGAGGGAAAGCTGTCCCATTTTCTCTGATGTATAGATCTTATATTTCTTAACCATAAGGCAGAGGGGTAGGAATAAGGGTCTTGGCACGGTGGTTAAGCGTTTGGCTGCTAACCAAAAGGTGGACAGTTTGAATCCACCAGCCACTCCTTGGAAACCCTATGGGGCAATTCTACTCTGTCCTATAGGGTCGCTATGAGTTGGAATCGACTCGACGGCAATGGGTTTTTTGGTTTCAGTTGCTAAGAGCTTGGCTGCTAACCAAAAGGTCAGCTGTTCTAATCCGCCAGCCACTCCTTGGAAACCCTATGGGGCAGCTCTATGGTGCCCTATAGGATCACTATGAGTCAGAATTGACTCACGATGGCAACAGTTTTGTTTTTTTGAGCCTATTCTCAGGCAGGCCATTCTAGTGTATGACTATACGTGATCTACTGACTGTGTTTTTTATACCAGCTCCACAGGCCATAAAATTAGTAGAAATTTCTCTCCACTTTGGGAATAGGTCATAAGTCACCTAACTGTCGACATGATGGATGTTTTCATTTTTTATGTAAGAATTTTTATTGTAAGAATTAAATGAGAAGTTACGAGAGGTAGCATCAGAAGCTGCTATTTTAAATAAGAAATTGCCAACAATTGATTTTTTAAAAATAAACATAGCTGTATCTTTTTTCCGGATTGTATAAGTAAGGCATGCTCATTGTGAAAATAAATTGAAACACATGAAAAGCATAAAGGAAAAAATGAAAAGTCACCCAAAATACCATCATCCAGAGGTAACACGATTACTATTTTGGGGACCATCATTTATAATATCTTTCTTTACATGCATACAAATGTATATTCATAAATGGAATCATAGTTCATACAAGATTTTCTTGTAAGCATCTTCCTCTTTTTCCATAGTGTTTTTTACTGTCTTTTTTCTCCCACGTTTATCTTCTCTACCCACATCTCTCCCCCTGTGTTGGGGGTCCTCAAGGCCACCCCCAAGTTCAGAGATTCTCTAGAAGGACTCAGCATATACTCACAACTAAAATTTATTACTGCAAAACGATGCAATGAAGAATCAGCCAAGGGAAAAGGCGAATGGCCCAAAGTTCAGAGGAAACCAGAAACAAGCTTTCTAGAACCCTCTTCCTCCAGCAACACCAGGTAGAAACTGTTGTCTAACAGGGAAGCTCATTAGAGACTCAGTGTCCAAGGTTTTTATTGGGGGTCGCTCATGTAGGTACCCTCTATCTAGCATATACCAAAATTCCAGACTTGTAGAAGGAAATCAAGAAGCCCTGGTGATGCAACAGTTAAGCACTCAGTTGCTAACCAGGAGGTTGGTGGTTTGAACCCACCCAGAGGCTCTGTGGGAGAAAGGCCTGGTGATCTGCTTCCATAAAGATTACGGTGAAGAAAACCCTATGAGGCAGTTCTACTCTGTCACATGGGGCAGCTATGAGGTGAAAATTCAACTCAATGACACCCAACAACAACAGAAGGAAACCAGGTATTCAGCATAAACACATAGTACAAACAGTTTAGGCTCAATGAGCCACTCTTCTTATTTAGGGAAAGTTTTATATCATTGTAGAGAACTGTTTACCAGTCAGATTCTCAGACACCAGCCAAGGGCCAACCTTGCAGGCAGGCTGTTCTAAGGATAGCCGTCTCAGGCCTTCTTTCTTTCTTTCTTTCTTTATTTTTGCGTTATCAGAGTAGATTTTATTGTTGTACTTTAAGTGAAAGTTTACAATTCAAGTTAGTCTCTCATATGAAGATTTATACATACATTGTTATGTGACCCTAATTGCTCTCCCTATACTGTGACAGCACATTCCTCCCTTTCACCCTGGATTTCCCATGTCCATTCAACCCGCTCCTGTCCCTTTCTGCCTTCTCATCTCACCTCTGAACAGGAGCTGCCCATTTAGTCTCATGTATCTACTTGAGCTAAGCTGCACACTCTTCACGAGTATCATTTTATGTCCCATCGTCAGTCTAATCTTTGACTGAAGAGTTGGTCTCGAGAATGGTTTTAGTGCTGGATTGACAGAGAGTCCGGGGGCCATGCTTTCTGGGGTTCCTCCAGTCTCAGTCAGATGAGTATATCTAGTTTTCTTACTAGAATTTGAGTTCTGCACCCCACTTTCCTCCTGCTCCAATAGGGACTCTCTGTTGTGTTCCCTGTCAGCCAGGCCTTCTATATTAACTCTTTTCTGCATATCCCCCATGTTCTTCCCATGACTTTAATAGGCTTCTTTTTACATATAGCCTTCTATACTGGTGCCTTCATTTCTATGCACTAGATTCCCAGGAGTGAGATTGTTGGGTTGAAGGGTGTATATAGTGTTAATCATAATAGATATTAACAATTTACATTTCAACCCACAATGTAAGTGAACTCTTTTTCCTAGATTTTTTGCAACCAAAGTAGCTTTTCTAAGGTTTTTCAATTTTTTCCAATCTGATCAGTAAGAAATATCTCATTTCAACTTTAATTTTTTATTTCCATGACTACTAGTAAGGGTGTGTTTATTAGCCTTTTAGCTTGCCTCTTCAGTTATTTATTCATATTCTTGCCCATTTTTCTATTGGGTTATCTTTTTCTTAAGAATTTGTAGGCACTGTCTATATATAATATGTATTAACTTTATGTACTGCAATTATTTTTTCCCCATTTCCATTTGACTTTTGACTTTGTTTATGGTATACTCTTGTATGTGAAATTTGTCACTATTACTATAGTGAAATAGGTATTATCTTTTCCTCTGTAGCCTTTTGGTTTCTTGGAAAAAAAAATTACAGATCTAGAATTTATTTTTGTACCCGGTGTGATGTAGGAGTCCAACCTGGTTTTGTTTCAGGTGAATAGCCAGGTGCTCTAATTCCATTTATTTAAAAAAAAAAAAAAATTCTGTTTTCCCCACTAAATTGAAATTCTACCCTTGTCCTATATTAAATTCCCACATATACTTGAATCTATTTCAGTACTCACTGTTTTATTCCACAGTCAATTCGTATGCCAGTATCATACTGTGTTTATTATAGTACATCTTAATAGATTGCTAACCTGGCTTTCAGTGTATTTTTGCATTTTTTTCTGTACCTTAATAGGGATTTAATGGCAGGTTGAAAGAGGCAGAATCAGGGATGCTGGCTAAAATCGGAACCTCCAAAATGAATTGTTCTTGAAGGAATAAACTGCATAACCACAAAGAAATATTGTACCAGAGATACAAACTGCCTTGCTCTCTGATTCATTAAAAAAAAAATTATAATTCTCCACGATCACTGTGTAAACCATTAGTCACTCAGAATCAAGAATTACAAATAATCTGGTTTCTCTTTCATATCCTTGGTCATGTGCTTGATATCTTAAGAGATTTTTGAAATTACTTGAAGTATCTTTTTTTTATAAAAATAACTACGTAGATTAAAAAGACTCTTTTATTGGTTTTATATTACATAAGTAATAGCAATACAAGGTAGTAAAATAAAAAAATATAAATAAGAAAAAATTAATATAAAAGTCACATGTATACCCACCACACAAAAGTAATCCACATTTTGTTATGTACCCTTCCAAACTTTTTTCTATGAAAAACCATACCTGAAAATCAGATCCTGTCATACCACGGGCGTGTAATGTATTTTTTTGTTCTATCTTTACTTGTCTAAAATTTGAGTATTCGCAATAGCTGACATAGTCTTTAATATGTTTTACTAGCATTTCCTCAATCAGTCTATTTCCGGACATTTAGGTGTTTCCAGTTTTTCACTCTTACAGGTCTCATTGCAGTGTACATCCTTATTTACTTAACAGTGCCTGGTGCATATTAAGAGTTCAATAAATGTTAGCTATTGTTATGGCATAGTTGTTAAGAGCTACAGCTACTAACGAAAAGGTCAGCAGTTTGAATTCACCAGGCACTCCTTGGAAACCCTATGGTGCAGTTCTACTCTGTCCTGTAGGGTCACTATGAGTCGGAATTGACTCTATGGCAATGGGTATTGTTATTACTACTAGTAGTACTGTGAACATCCTTGATTATTTTCTTAGAATAAATTTTTAGACATGAGAATTGGTTTAAAAGGTGCATTTTTAAAGATTTTCTTCAAACCAAACTGACTGCCACCTAGTCGAGTTGATTCTGACTCATAGCGACCCTGTAGTTTTCTATACCCATTGTCAAATGGCCTCCAGAAAGATTGTACTAATTCATGCTCCCACCAGCTAATGCATGAAAGAGCTTGTCTCCTTGAAACACTGCATATTTTTATTCTTGTAAACATTCTTTTCTGAATGACCTGAAGCCTGAATGTTGAAAAATGTGTTTTATAAAAAGTCCAGGTTGTAGTATACCCGTCTTTGCATCATTAAATTAAAAGAGATGAATCAGTATAGCCTGTGATATTTTTTTAAAGGTCATCCTCCTGTTCCTTTCACAATACACAATTGATTCACTCACCATTTACTCTTTGCATTTGAGTTTGTGTGTGTGTTCCTTACATCACATCTGAATGAGAAATCACTAAGATGGTAGTTCTGTCCAGCACTGAAGAAACTATTTAAAGTTTTCAAAATTACAGCTCTAAGCAAGGAGGTGCTAAGAGATGAGTAAGGTATAGTGCCAGTTTAGCAGCAAACACATAGGGCTGAGTTGAAGCGTATGATGATTGTTATTAAGTGTGTTATAAGATAAATCTGTCCAACTTGATTCTAGTTGTTTAGGTTTTTTTCTTCTTCAACCTGGACCTTTCTGGTTTTGGATTTCTTATCATTCATCTTCTGTTTGTTGATATTCATTAATTCCCAGCAGATTGTTGTTGTTGTTACATGCCGTCAAGTTGGGTCCAGCTCATAGCAACCCTGTAGGACAGAGTAGGACTGCCCCATAGAGTTTCCAAGGAAGCTGAACTCTTAACCACTATGCCACCAGGGCTTCTCCCAGCAGATAGGACACCTTTTTTGTAGCATAGTAGGGGAAATCCTGGTAGAATACTGTAGTTTCAAGTTACTTGATTCTTAATGAAAATATTACACTAAATACATTACAGATAGTCCTGATTCTCTAAAATTCTTTGTCCATTTCATCTAAAATATTTTGTTGTGTTGGAAAAGAAAATAGAGTATGGAAACCCTCAAAAATGTTCCTTATTTTTTTGTGTACATGTGTGGTTTTAAATTTATGTTCTTATTCTAGGAAGTTGTAGGGCAAGATCAAAACTGTCATATAAAGTGATATTAAGGAAGGATCCTAACAGGGAGAGGGAGCAGTGTGTGGCCATTAACAACAAATTTGGAGTAGATTGATCAGTTTGAAGAGAGGATTTCTTGACCCGTCTGTAAGATAGAATGGCTTCCTTTGTAAATTATGTCTTTATTTTGGGGAATTAGCCTTGCTTAAACACCATCTGTACTTAATTGTAGACAGAGGCCTTAACTGGTCACCATGTCGTGTACTTGGACCATTTCAGATTGCACAGCTTTGATTCTAGCTCTAGGAATGGAATTATCCTTCCCAATGTGCCGTGATGAAGTTAAGCAGTCAAGGCCCTTCCTGTGGCACATACTGGAGACTGCTAAACAGAATTCTTTATTAAAATAATAATATTTTAAGACTCTTAATCATTTCCTCTAACCAATTTATGTGTACCTTGGGATCACAGTAATAGAACCAGATTCCTAAGCATATCTCATGATTTCTGTGCCAGCAAGGGCTTCCAACTCTCTGAAAATTTAAATCAAGCTAGCCCTGACCTGCTCTACGCTCCACGTCTTGAGTTTTCCAGCTTGCGAACAAGGTTAAATGTGGCTTGCAGCCGGTAGAACCCATGACATGATGAGTTCTGGGATCCATAGTCAGGCTTAAATCTAAAGTCAGTTGGCAGTCTTCCATTATACTTAGGTGAAACTGTGAACATGTTTATATAGGAAATAATAGAACTCACATACTATAAATACTCAGATCCGTTTGCCTTCTAGGGTCAGTTAGCTCCCAGAATTTTATATTTGCTTGTCTGGTGACTTAAAAGACAGTAGTAGTTTGATTATTAGGTCATAGCAAATTTAATGCAATTTCAAAAGCAGTCCTATTGCTGTCGAGTCAGTTCTAACTTATAGTGACCCTATAGAACAGAGTGGAACTGTCCCATATGGTTTCCAAGGCTGTAATCTTTACAGAAACAGACTGCTACATCTTTCTTTTTTGGAGCGACTGGTGGTTTCCAACTGCTGACCTTTCATTTAACGGCCGAGTGCTTAACCACTGTGCCACCAGGGCTTTTTGAAGGTAATTAGGAGAGAACAAAGGAATACATAGAGAAGAAAGTCTGTGAAAGAGATGTAAAAGAGAACAGGAGGTGATGATAGAGCTGAGGAAGGAGAAACAGAACTCTAGCTAATGAAATAATACACTTAAAATGTGTACTGAAATGATATGTGACTATTACTTCTAATTTTTAGGTAGAGTTCAAGATGGCATTGTAGGGTAGCTAGCAATCTATTATTTTTTTAATTCAAAATAATAAATATTTGACATTCTACTAGGAAACTGGTATTATGAGAATATTGTGCAAATATAGGACTATGTGACTTTTTCAATAAATCAGCAGTGTTTTTAAGCACATACTATATCTCAGCCATATATAATATGAGGTAAAGGAAATAACAGAAGCATTTAAGATCCAGTATCCTTTTGGTTATGGCTCGTGGGAAAATTTCTCTCTGTTCTTATACAAGGAATAGCTGTACTTCCCCTGAGCCACTGCCCTCCTACTGGGAGTCATGTAGTTATGGGGAGGGGGCTGGGCTCCTGGGAGGCTTCATTGTGAAATTTCCTGAGTGATGATATTGGACGTCCTTGACTTATTCTTGCATTTAATGAGAATGCTTCTAGTGATTTCTGTTTAAGCGTGATGAGCGATATATTTCAGCATTTTAAGGAAGTATCTGTCTATTCTAATTGTGTTAAAAGTTCTCTAAAAGCCAAAATAGGTGTTGAATTATATTGAAATTACTTTTTAGCAAGTTTAAAGATTCTCATGCTATCTTTCTTCTCCTTTGAGCTATCAATACAGAGAATCCTATTAATCAGTTTGATATCAATATTACGTTTGCACCAGCAAGGTAAATATGGAAGTTTATCCTTTGTTCTCCATCCTTTAGAACAGGCCATATCTGTTCAGGTTGAATTGATCTGTTCAGGTTGAATTTCCCTATGAAGCCATATGGAAGAGTACATGTGTTGAAGCATAACTCTTCAATAACTTTCTCTAGTTCTTTATGGTAATCAGCCTGCTTTTATTTTCTGTCTTTTGTGAGATCAGTTTTGGTAATTTAGATTTTCCTGGAAAATCATCCAGGTTCTCATATTTAATTGAGTAGAATTGAACTAAGTGGTCTCTTGTGATTCTTTTCATTTCTTTTGTATTTGTAGCCATTCCTTCTTTACGCTTATTTTGTATATTTAATTTCATTTGTGCTCGCTGGTTATTCTTTTTTCTTCATTAATTTTAGTTAATAGTGCTTTTTATTCACTTTTACTCAAAGAATCAGCTCTCTTATCAATTCCACCATTTTTCATTTTTAATTGATTAATTTTGCTTTTTATTTTCATCAATTCCTTCCTTCCTTTTGGAATATAAAGAGTAAAAGCAAGCAAAATATTATTTTTTTTCAGCTTCTAGAGCTGGACAGTACATTCATTTATGTCTTTCACATTTATTAATAATGGACATAGTATTTTTTTCTGAGAACAGTTTTTGTTGTAGTTATAGGCTCTGATACATTATCACTATTTTTTTATGTTTGGATTTCCTATTTCCCCAAAAGTTGTTTTAAAAAAATTTTTTTAAATCATTTCCAAGTTATAGGTGTTTTATGTGTATGTTTTATTTCATTTTCTAATTTTGTTGTTGATTTTTAGTTTTATTGTATTATGATCACAGAATGCCAACAATACCATTTCTACTTTCTGGGATTTGTTGAGATTTATTTTGGAGCCTAGTATACAGTCATTTTTGTGAATATAACTTGAAAGAAGGTGTGTTTTCTTTTTTGATATTTTTATTATTAAAAATTTCAATTATTTACAAAAGTAGAAGAAGCAGCAGCTAACAACCCAGTTGGCAGGGAGATGTGTTAGCAGATAACTACAAACCAGTAAGATGGTGTCATTGTGGTGCTCCAGGGTAGGCACTGTCTGCCAGTCAAGCTCAAGAAGGGGCCTCTATATGGAGGCTTTCTAGAAGAAGAGGAGATGCCAAAAAGTTTGAAAACCACTGAGTTAGATTTGTGTTTTACTTGAAAACACATTTACGGGGAGGACAGATCTTAATCTGTATTTCATAAACCATTTGTGCAGGTTGAGTTTATTAGAGCTAGATCATTGATGTCATAGTGGGTTAAGCATCTCTAAATAGAGAGAGAGGGAGATTGATTGATTGATTGATTGTTACAGGAAAGTTCTTTGCTCTCCTTAGCGAATGGTCAGATGGACAATTAGCAAGCTTGGCTGCTAACCAAAAGGTCAGCAGTTTGTATCTGCCAGCCGCTCCTTGGAAACCCTATGGGGCAGTTCTACTGTGTCCTGTAGGGGCGCTATGAGTCAGAATCAACTCGACGGCAACTGGTTTGGTTTGGTTTTTTATGGGACATGTAAGTGGAGGTGACCAGCAGACAGTTGGATGTATGATTCTAGAAAGCAGAAGAGGTAGAGAATCTCCAGTAAGAAGGAATGATCAACAGTATCAAATGTAATAGAAAAGTCTGAGAAAATAAGGACTGAAAAGTACCCATTTAGTATGGCAATTAGGAGATCATTGGTTTATTAATTACCAGCATATTAAAGTTGGTCAAGATGAGAGCAGTACAGGAAGAGAAGATAAACAAACCACATACCAGAATCCTCCATTGAGAAAGTATATTGAGCATTAATTGGTAAGTCATGATAATGAAAATAGATATGGGAAAGGATGTAGGCTCTTAATGAAGAAACCAAGAAGTATTTGTCTTTTAGTAAATGTTGATTATGAAACACAGAAGCCTTACCCATACATATATTACTAAGCAGTGCTATTAGAATAACATTACTGTGTACAAATCATTGATTTTACTTTTCTGAAGAAAATTGCTGTTGATTTATAATATAAGCCAATAACTGATACCATTTAGTATTTACATATTGACAAATGCAAAGCTTATGTAAAACAATAAAAGTGCTTCAGCAAAAATTTAACATTGGAACAGTAGAATGTCTCTCTCTCTGTTTTTTTTTTTTTTTTTTTTTCCTCTCTCTCTCTCTCTCTTTTTGTAGGCCTCTCCTTTTCTTTCTCCCACCCAGTTGGGGAATAAAAAAAGATAAAAGCATATTTGGAAAATAATGGCAACATGCCAAAAATAATTTTTTTGTTTATCTCCTCTCAGATACTGCCAATAAGAAACCACTGCCACCCCTTCCCTAGCCCACTCCCCTGTAAGTTGGAAACAGATGATTTGCTGTCCTGAAAGAGCAGCAGATCTGTTGCCCTGGTGATATCTCATTACTAAGGCAACCAATTTGGTGCATCAGTGTGAATCCCAATTTTAAAATGTAATTATGCCAAGATATGTATGTGTGCTTGAGATTTACTTAAAAAGAAATCTGTTCCCCTTTGGAAGGAAAACATCCAGTGTTAAATGAAAGAAGAGGAAAAATACTGCATTTATTCTTTGCTAGCTTTGATATGCCTTTCAACTGAGCCCCCCACTATGCTCAGTAAAACAGCTTGCATTGGTTTTTCCCTCACCACTTTTTCTTTTTTGAGATGTTCCCTTTCCAAGACACTTCTCTCTTGAGACCTGTCACTCATAATCGAGCAGCTGTCATCTCCATGACAACACTTTCTGGCCCCTATAGGTGGTAGAAGGGAAAAAAAAAGAAAGGAAAAGCCCATGGCTGTATTTTCATTTCATGTTTCTTTTTTAATTGCTGGAAACTCAAGAGATTGACTCTTTGTAAGGAATTAATTAGTGAAGGGGAAATGATTCAGTGAATAGATGTTTACATTAAATTATAAAACTTCTGAACAATTCAGGGAGGATAGCTATACCAGACTCAAATGAAAGATCTTATAGACCGAATGTGCACATCCAAAAGCTTATCTGGAGGAAAACTCGATTAATTACACAGGTAGCTTAAACATGTACACAACCAAGCCAGACAAAATATCATTGAATAACTGCTGATCATTTTTTCCTCCCCAACAAAAATCATTGTTTAAAAATAATAAGGGCATATTTGGGTGCAAGGAGTATTTATTTTTATTACCAACCTTATTAAACCAAAAACCAAACCCCTTGCCGTCGAGTCAATTCCAACTCATAGTGACCCCATGTGTGTCAGAGTAGAACTGTGCTCATTATGGTTTTCAGTGGCTGATTTTTCAGAAGTAGATCACCAGGCCTTTCTTCTGAAGTGCCTCAGGGTAGACTTGAACCGCCAGCCTTTCAGTTAGCAGCAAGTAAGTTAACTGTTTGTACCACTCAGGGACTCCACCAACCTTATTAATTAATGCTTATTAAGTAATGAAACCCATGTACCTCATTAAGTTTCCCATTTACTCTAGCTGCCAGGAAGCTCAGGGCTCAGCTTTGTACTCAAATCCAGGAACTATCCTTAGTTGGGGATTTAGAGTGTGACCGTCTCCACTTCCCACCTACACTCTCACCCCTATCACCTTCTCCCCCACCCCCGCCCTGCCCGTTGCCTTTTTTTATCCTTATTTTGATGGTTCAGTTGTCCATGAGCCTTTTGTTGTAAGTTTCCTCCAACCCTTTTGGAAATAATTGATTAGAAAATATTAAAAGCAATGATGAGAATATTTTATTGTAATGGTCGTTTAACTGTTTAGTGATAACGCTGACATTTAATGTAAAATAGCACCAAAATAAGATGATTTTTAAAACTAACTTTTCTAAAAACAGGCTTTTCTATAGTACATAATTTTGCCATGTATTTCTTTAAGCTCAGAAAGTTTATGGGTGACAAAATATATTTTGCTTACTAAATCATGTCTATAATGGAATATATGTGGTTTAAGTGTGAGAGCTACAGTGTTGAGATTCGTTTTATTCTTTCTCTTACTATAACAAATGTATAACTACTACCAAGAGATCTAAGTGTATTAGAAATTGTTCATATTCTTTCTCATGTTATGTTTGAACACATTCTGCTTGGACTGTCAGATTTTATTAACAAATGTTTATGAAATATTCCATGTGTTCTTAGAACTGTATCATGATTCATTACATATACTTAGAGCATTCAGTCCACTTTCTCTTAATGGGGAGACATATAGTGGCTTCAAGCTGTCTTTTTTTTTTTTCCCCCAGCAAGTACAGACTATAAATAATTTCAATGTACAAAAGGCCATTCCAAAGAAATGAAATACCCCACTAGAAAACTGAGCAAAAACCTGAACAATCAGTCCACACACCAAAAAAAGGCCAAAAACCGTATCTTCACCTATCAAGTACTCAAAGTTGTTGTTGTTGTTATTTTCGTGGATACCTGGTGTTGTCGAGGATATATATACTCCTAGCATAGGAGTGAATTGATGAGAACTCTCAGGAGGGTTGCTTGGCAATGTATTTCAGAAGTCTAAAAATTGGGCTTGCCTCTAATCCAGCAATTATACATCTAGAAATTTATCCTAAAGAAATACTTAAGAATTTATGTAAACATTTAGTGGTAAGAATTTTCTTTGCAACATTGCTCATGAAAACAGAAAATTTAAATGTCAAGAAATTAGTTATATAAATTATGGTGCAATATGTACATACAATAGAATAGAAAACTATGTGGTGATTAACAATGACAATGTAAAGATATGTTTAATAATATCAAAAGTGTTCATGATAAATGTTAAGTGAAAATATTTGTTACAAAAGATGATATTTGGTATGATTCCTTTTTAACCAATGATTAATTCTAGAACTGTCTATACACACAACCCATTATATACACTGAAGAGGAACAGATGAGTCATTCTTTTGGGGCTTTATTCATAACTAAGAAAAATTTAAGACTATTTTTATTCAGTGGTTTTTGTCAGAAAGTCTTAATGTTTCCAAACATCTCTATCTATTCAAATTTAACGCTACAATGTGAGCCTATGTTTTTTAAGAAAATTTAATTTCAACATAAGATGTTTAGTAGTTAGCTGTCCTGAGTTGGCTTCACTGTATTTGTTGGATAAGAAACCAAACAGTGATAGAGAACGTGTTGGTGACAAACATCTTTAGAGAATTAAAAATATAACCAAGCACTTATACTTTAAATAAAACTACTTTATTCATAGGTTTATTGTACGTTAAATGAATTATAAGTAGGAACAACATATAACTATATGTTATATATGATTATATAACTATACTCACATTATTTCCATCTCAAATTTTAAGAAACTGTTTTTATTATAAAGTAATATATGTTTATTGTGAAATATATAAAAAAGGAAGTAACATAGCCCATCATCTCACCATTGAATGATGACTGCTGTTAACATTTTGGAATATGTCATTTCAGCCATTGCCCTACTGTCTCTTACACACACACACACACACACACACACACAATCAGTTTTGAAAATTGAAGTCATACTGTATGCACTGCAAATGGGCATGCCAATATGAAAATTAGAAGAAACGTCATGGTGGTTGGGTACTCTGCCCCAGAGGCCCTTCTGTGTGATCTTTCAGGCTCTGGGCATCCCTCCTTGACTCTAACCTGCACAACATTACAATATCAGTTTTAACAATGTTGTTCCTTTGTTCAAAAGCCCTTCAATCAGTCACCTACAAAATTAAGTCCAGAATCTTCCCGAGTTTGGCTCCAACCAGCTGTATCGCCCATTATACCACTATACTGCACCATAGTTTTTTCACTGAACTCCAAACGTGTGCTTTTTCACTGTATACTTCTGTATATAGTGTTTTTCTTGCTTTCAGTCTTCAACAAATTAGATTTTACCTCCTCACTAAAGCACTCCTGACCATGCCAGTGTAAATAAAGCCTTCTTTTCTTCTTCCACTGAACCCTTTTGTCAGTTGTATGTCGCTCTATGAGACAGTAACTTCAATGGGCGCCAGGAACCATGGACCCTCTGCTAGTCTGCTCTGCAAGCTTAAGGTTTTAAGTCATGCTCACTTCATTTATCTGTAAAGTGATAGTTTTAAAATGAGCACATCTGTCACAATCAAGTGTGAGGTGTTTTATGGATAATTTATTACTAATAATAAGGTATTGAGGATTATGAATGACTTTTTAAATAGGAGCTGATTCAAAGTTCTTTCTATAAAATTGAGACTTACTTTCTTGAGTGGGCAAAAAGGGCACATCTTAGGGATTGTGTACAACCCCCGGGAGTGGGTTGCACATGTGAATGACCTTTGTAAGTTATGCCAGGAGGAGTCAGGGCTGAGAGTCTCTCGGCTACATGATTTATGAGGCGTCTTCAACTCAAAAATTCCAGTTGGATTCTGTGATTTCTCTGGTCTTTAGCCAGTGTTTAAATCTTATCTCATCTGTTAATTTTGTACATGTTGCTTATCTCCTTAACTAAGACTATAAATCGTTGAGGAAAGCAGAATCCTTACACTTGATTGTATTCCACACAGAGCTGCTAACACAATGCCCTATACACGTGGTCATAGAAGACATTTTGTCAATAAAAAACCAAACCAAACCCATTGCCATCATGTAGATTCCGACTCCTAGTGACCCTATAGACAGAGTAGAACTGCCCTATAGGGTTTCCAAGGAGTGTCTGGTGGATTTGAACTGCCATCCTTTTGGTTAGCAGCCGAGCTCTTAAGTCACTGGGCCACCAGGGCTCCATTATTGACATTTTGTCAATAATACAATTAAAATATATTATCATGCCTCAATACTAGGTAGTAATTTGCTCCTGGATTTATGAAGTTTCTTATTAGCTATATAATATATGAAAGCAAAGATATTTATTAGTACTTAAGAACTATCTATGTGCATTTAAATGAGGTACCATTTAAATACCAAGTAATGCTAATAAATGCTAGTAATACCAAACAAATGGAGTAATTAGTACGCACAAGAGTTACTCCCAGCCAGGAAAGGAGTCTTGAAGTTTTAACTCTGCTGCCAGAGTAGAAGAATCACTAACATATGTATGGTTTCTAGACTCTACTACTCTCTATCCAGCAGATAGCTCTTGGATTCTGTCAATCATAAGCTACTTGGGTTCTAATCGCAGCTCCGACACCTACTGCATGATACTTTGTGCAAGTCACTCAGCCTCTCTGTGCATCAGTTCCCTCAGCTATAAAATGGTAATAAAGTAGTACCCATAGTGTGGGTGTGAGTATTAGTTTAGTTAATATATGCAGCCTACTGTGAGCAGTGCTTGGCAAACAATAAGCACTTTGCCATTATTATTAATAATATTAATACTAATATCATTACTGTTGGTTTGGATTTATATCAGCTAACTATTGCCACAGTTATGCCACTAACTACCTGTATTAGTTTCCTACGGCTGTTGTAATAAATTATCACAAACTCAGTGGCTTAAAAGAACAAAAATTTATTCTCTCACAGTTCTGGAGGGCAGAAGTCCAAAATCAGTTTCACTGGGCTGAAGTCAAGGTATCAACAGGGCTGTGCTCCCTCCAGAGGCTCTAGAGAAGAATCTATTCCTTGCGTCTTCCAGCTTCTGGTGGCTGCCGGCATTCCTTGGCTTGTGGCTGCAGTCACTCCAGTCTCTACCTCTGTGGTCACATTGCCCTCTCCTCTTCTGTCTTCAGATCTCATTTTGCTTCCTTCTCATAAGGATACATGTGATTGCATTTAGGGCTCACCTGGATAATCCAGAATAATCTGTTCATCCCAGAATCCTTAATTTAAATGGCATCTGCAAAGTCTTTTTTTGCCATGTAAGGTAATATTCACAGGTTCCAGAGATAAGGAGGGACAGATACCTTTGGGCAGGGCATCTCAGCCTCCCATGCTGCCCTAAAACTCAGTGGCATGTAACAGTCAGGATGTATTTCTTGCTCATGCATCTGAGGTTTGGCACATCTTGGCTGAGCCCATCCCAGCCTGTAGGTTGAGTATAGGTTGACTCTTCGTGTTGCTTATTTTTCTGAAGCCAGTGGATTGCCTGGGGCATGTTTATCTCATAGTAATGGCAAAGCCTAAGGGGGCAAGCCCAACCACATGAGCATATTTGAAACTGTTCAGGTCACATCTACTAATATTCCATTGGTCAAAGCAGACCACATCGATGGGGCCAATAAGTATACCCCTCCCCTGGAGGTCAAGGGGGGAAGGAGTAAATATTTACTGGACAATAATCTAACCTAATACACGGTTCTCTGTAAATGATAATAACTTAAAAAGCTAAGTTAGCTACATACTTATTTGGGGAAGAATGAAAATCCAGAATTAAAAGCAAAGTTAGTAATAGAACAGTTCTTGTTTGATGGTTAAATCAAGGAGCTATATGTACTGTGGCTTTCATATGGCCAGTAAATACATTCTTGAAAGTGATGACCCTAGAAAATCTGTTCCATGATTTTTGCTTTAGGGGATAAACCATTACAGAGATGGAAACTCTGAAATTCCTTTGGACTACCTGGCTCCTATTGCCATAATGTAGAGACTCAGTAGATTCCATGAAGTTCTGAAAAAGAAGCAAGGGTTTTTCTGCCCCTTTGGAAGAACAGAATATAAAACCACCGTGTTAAAGCCAAAGCTACATTAATCGCAGTATCTTCTCATGTCATCTTTGGCCTACGGGCTTGAATAGCTATTTCATCTGAGTAATCAAACCAAAAAGTTGATTTCTTATATATTAACTAGAATCTGATTTTTGTTAATTTGAGAGCCAGCATACAATATTTGTATATTTGAGTTTTTGATAGGATTTCCCAGTCTGATTTTTTTTTTCTTTCTTCTCATTCAAATAGAGGAATTATATCATTCTCACAGGTCCAGAGAAAAAGGAATGATGCACAGTAGAGTTTATGGACTCTTTCGAGGTTTGTGGACTTCAAGGGAGAGAAGAAGAATGTACCATGCAACATTTTTCTTGGTCACTTGATAAACTGCGTTGACATTGAGGGGCTGATTTTTGTCAACAAAACATAGAGCTAACGGGGAATTTATAATTAAAAAGTCCTGTAACTGGGATGAACTGGAAAGTGAGGACTTAGTTTAGAATAGCCACAGTTTCATAGCTATAGCAGAACCAGCTTAAGATGAAGTGAAATTTTTTAATGTAACAGGAATGTTTACTGAAAACCGGACTTTTTCACGCATCAGGTTGCTCACTGGCAAATCAGCAACAGTCTTTCAAGTTGATGCTTATTCATGTTAGACTACTCTAGAACCGTTGACATTGATTTTGAAATTCCATCAGGATTTGAGAACATATTTCTTATACCTTGAATTTTAATAATTTGCTTGACTTATCTTCACAGTTGTGCAGCAGGATGAACTGTTTCTTTTTAGTGAGCATTTCTGCTGCAGGGTTATGGATCCCCACATGAACGTAAAAATCCTCCACAGTGCCTTTTTACAGTTAAGAAGGTGTTTTAAACTAATAATAATAAAGATATTTAGTCAAACCAATTAATTTATCCAACATATGTTTATTGTTAGGCACTCATTGGAAATATGGTGATTAACAAAATAGTAATAGCCCTCATTCTCATGGAGCATTCTAGCTGAAGAGTAAAACAAAAAGCAAGTCAATAAATAAAATATTTTAAAACTGTGTAACAGTTATGAAGGAAATGAAGGGCTGAGTTGAGGGAATCATTTAGAGGACAAGGGAAGGTATTTTAGATAGTATAGTGTGGTCAAGGAAGGCCTCTCTGAGCAGGTGACTTTAAGCTGAGAGGTAAAGAATCTGAAGGATCTGACCCTAGAAGAAGTTCTCTAGGAGGGAGCATTCAAGCAGAGGGAAACACATAAGTAAAGATGCTGCGGCAAGGAAGAGCTTGAGCATTTGGAAGGCATTTTAAACAATACCACTACAGTGTCTATGCCTCTCCACTTTTTGATGCTATTGCACATCCATTTCCTCAAGGCTCAGTGCAGCAGGGTTTATGTCTGTGCAAATTTTCAGCTAGACTTTAGCACTTGGTTTTCTGGAAGGACCCCTGGAGGGCAGCTATACAAGAGATCCATGAAATATTGATCACAAGCCAGTTGAGATGAATGAATAAAGACTAAAAGGAAGGGTAGATTTTGATGATCCTAAAATATTCCCAAGGTTTGCGTACAGAAAGAACTCTTTAGGCAGTCTAATGTTGGTGTTCATTTAAAAAAGGTTTGTTTTTTGAATTGAAGAGATGCTGTTCTAACTTATCATGAAAGTGCTGATTTATTACTACTGATATATTAAATCACAGGATATAGTCGTTACCTTATAACATCAACTAATACTATATATATATATATATATATATAGTGTGTCTATGTGTCTGTAGAGTCCCTATGAGTCGAAATTGATTCGATGGCAATGGGTTCTTTATGTATGTGTGTATAGCTGTACTTTAATCTAGCAACCTAATCTGTCTATCTTCCCTGATTTCTTCCCAGTGACTTTCTATGTCAATACTTCCGAGGAGATAGCTTCATAAAGATTTTCAAGATTAACCCTTCTTAATGCCTGACCAGGTAGAAGTTGACTTAGACTCAGTCTGCTCACACGCGTTTGAGTCTAACAGCACATTTATCCTGCCATTTTCATCAAATGTAGCTGGTAGTTCATTTATATTTCAAAGAATCTGGAGCATTAATGGGCCTTTCGCACATCTTTAATTATGAATAATCTACTGGAATAGGCACAATCTCCTGCCATTCATGGAGTGATTATAAAATAAAGACCCTCTCCTACTTGCCCTGGAGCCTCCCTGCCCCCCACCATCGAGCTTACATTTTAGCAAAATAAGTTCACTTTATGGGTACGTATTTGAACTTAAAGTAGGTAAGACCTTTCTAAGTATAGCAGCAACAAAGGAAGAATTCATATATAGAGAGATAAATAAATATCCCTACATAAACATTTAAAACTTCTGTTTCTCAAAAAACAAAGAAAATAAAACACTGTATTGCAGTATATTTCATTGCAAAACCAGAAAACACAATTCAAACTGGTATAGAGAGTAAAGACGTTTCATGTCACAGGAAACCTCTCTATTAGGCCTTCTCTTACATTATCTTCATTCTAAGTCTGGCTGTCCTTGTGGTTGCAAGATGGCTGCTAACAGTTTCACTGCATATGCTTCCTCCATCTTCAAGGAGAGAATCACTTCCAGAAGCCCTGGACACTATCTCTGAAAAGTGAGAAATCTTCTTTCTCAGAAGCACCTAGCAAAATTCTTCTCATGATTTATTGGCCTGAACTAATAACTATGGCCAAGATATGCTGTTGTGCCATCGAGTCAGTTATGACCCCTAGTGACCCTATATACAACAGAACGAAACACCACTCGTTCCTGCACCGTCCTCATGATTATTGCTATGTTTGAGCCCATTGTTGCAACCACTGTGTCACTCCATCTCATTGAGGATCTTCCTCTTTTTTGCTGGCCATCTTTTTTACCAATCATGGTGCCCTTCTCCAGGGACTGGTCCCTCCTGATAACATGTCCAAAGTATGTGAGACCAAGTCTCGCCATACTGTTTTTTAAGGAACATTCTGGCTGTACTTCTTCCAAGACAGATTTGTTCATTCTTCTGGCAGTCCATGGTATATTCAGTATTGTTCACCAACACCATAATTCAAAGGGATCACTCCTTCTTAGGTCTTCTTATTCATTGTGCAGCTTCCATATGCATATGGGGTGATTGAAAACACCATAGCTTTGAGTCAGGCACACTAATGACCTCTTTGCTTTTTAACACTTTAAAGAGATCTCTTCAGCAGATTTGCCCAATGCAGTGCATTGTCTGATTTCTTGACTGCTGCTTCCATGGGCGTTGATTGTGGATCCAAGCAAAATGAAATCTTTGAGAATTTCAGTCTTTTCTCCATTTATCATGATGTTGCTTATTGGTCCAGTTGTGAGGATTTTTGTTTTCTTTATGTTGAGGTGTAATCCATCCTGAAGGCTGTAGTCTTCTAATCTTCTTCAATAAGTGCTTCAAGTCCTCTTCACTTTCAGCAAGCAAGGTTGTGTTATCTGCATATCGCGGGTTGTTAATGACTCTTCCTCCAATCCTGATGCCACGTTCTTCATAACGTCTAGTTTCTCAGATTATTTGCTCAGCATAAAGATTGAGTAAGTATGGTGAAAAGATGCAGCCCTGATGCACACCTTTCTTGACTTTAAACCACACAGTATCTCCTTGTTCTGTTCAGACGACTGCCTCTTGGTCTTAGTACAGGTTCCTCATGAGCCAGTTAAGTGTTCTGGAATTCCCATTTTTTGGGAATAGTAAAAGGCAAAATGCTAAGGAATCTTTGTAAATATAATAAAAGATAAGTTTATTTATATGCAAAGAGCTCTTAAAAATCATTATATGAAAGATGGTCATGAGATGGACATAAAAGGAATGAAGAGGCAATTCACAAAAGAAAAAATCTAGTTAGCTGGTGAATGTTTAAAAAGTCAAATAACACTAACAAAGCAATTATATCAACACCATACCACTTTTTTATACCAGTTTAATTAATTCTTTTTTAACTAATAGCACAGTGGATTTTGGAAATGGGTACTTTAATATATGGTACCTGAAAATATAAATTGGTCACATCGGCAATTTTATTTCTAGAGCTTTACCATAAGTCGTTTGTATGCGTGAATCTGTGTACAAGGATACTACCAAAATATTATTTATTGTTACAAAAAAAAAATAGAGAACACCAAAAAAATCTCACAGTAGGGAATTGGTTAACTAAATGATGATTTTTCAGTATGATTGAATAATGTGAAACTATTCAAAATCCCATTATAGGAAGATATTTGATCACATGAGAAGATGCCCCTGATATGTCAGATAAAAAGCATTGCAGAGCATTTTATGGTTATTACATGATCTCAGTTTTGCATAAAAATGTGTGTACCAAAAAAGAAAAATGAGTAAGTTTGACTACTTAGAAAAAAATTTTAAACTGCTATATGGCACTGTATCACAGTCAGTAGAAAAAAATCATTGGTATACTGGAAAAAAAATTGAAACACCAACAGAGACCTATTTTCCTTAATTTAGAAAGGGCTCATCATACAAATCAATAAAAAAGACAACCCGTATAAAATGGGTAAAATATAGGAATAAACAGTTCATAAAAAGATTACAAATGACCAGTAAAAATATAAATTTATTTTAAGATAATAGATTCCAGAGAAGTTGGTGAAAAATTAATCATATTCCTGTTGCCATCCATTTAAAATCTGTCCCATCTTGATTGGTAGATAACTAATAGACATCAGTTTTTTAATATTCTGTTATAAAATGTTTCTATAGAAAGAAGTAGATTAAGGTGTAGACATTTTCAGGTTTACAAGCACAAAGTTATTTTTTCAGTAGTATTTTCAGTAATAAAGATGCGTATAGCTATGTGTGCAATGGTAAAACCTCAACATCACTGAGCAAATCCAGCATTTGACTTTATCCAGATTGTTCACTAGAGAAGTGGCATTTTTTCTATATCACCACAACGTTCATTTTACCAGGGGCTATTTATTACCCTAATTGCATATATCATATCACCTACTATTGTAATACAGGCGCCCAAACAACACAGTTGTGCTCCCTGAGCAATGTCTTTTTTTTTTTTTCCTTTTTAAACTGAGCTATGACCAGTAGTGATCCTCACAGATACTTAACCATGTTTTATTCAAGTTGTATTAATGTAAACTTGCAGTATTGAAAAAGTGCCTTAATATGTGTACATTTTCTTGTTCTGCTATTCCCCCATCATTAATTAATTACAATCTAAGGGAAATTAAAAGAGAAACATTTTGATGCTCCTCCCTTCAACTACTCCAGGGGACCTTGTCCAGCTTCTTTCTCTAGCCCTTCTGATACCCCCTGCCAGGAAGCATCTTCACCCAGTATCACTGTCGGGTACGCTGAGGAGCACTGGGCTAAACAAAAACCTGTTGGTACAATCTTCTCTTGCCTACCGCCAGAGCCAGGATACTAGCAAGAGCTGTGAACATTAACTGCATTTCGTTGTAGAAGCAGGCATCATGAGTCTGAAAAATGATTGTTTCCCAAAGTCAAGCATTTGCCAGCAAAAGTCCGTTAATGTATGATTTAGATAACTTATGTCAAATCTATTTCCTACTTGATGTTTTGTGGTGAATTATTAGTAAGAGGAACATAATAACAGTACAAATATATGTCCAGAACAGGTGCTTTTTTAAATACTTATTTTTAATATGTTAAGTGTTAGCATAGGACCTGGCACAAAATGGTGAGTTGCTGTTGTCTTTCTCTTCCCTTAGAGGTTACAGCAGTAATTAGATGAAAACCAGAGATGGTAATTGTCAGTTCCGTGTCCACTTTGGATGGGAAAGAACCTTTGAAGTGACATTTTAAATTTCTATGTGTTATCAGTAGCTGCTATGATAAAATGCTAGCATATACTCTTATAAATCATCTAATCTAACACCCTCCTCTTACAGGCAAAGAACCTGTAGCCTCAAAAGTTTGATTTGCTCAATTCCCTTAGTATTTACTTAGTGAAGGAAGTGCAGGCCTGCCCCTCCAGAGCAGGGTCCTTTCCACTCCACCCCCACATCCCGCAGTCAGGAAGCTGTCTGAGTAGTGCTGGACTTCCTGAGGAATTCCAGCTTCATTATGTGGAGGTTTGCATTATTATGACGTTTGACCAGATCTTGCTTTTCAAGGGATTAGCTGTGGTTGTTTCCCAGTTATCCCACAGGCGTATTTGGTTCTTCCTAGGATATCATTGGAGCTCTGGTGGCACAGTGGTTAAGAGTTCGGCTGCCAACTGAAGGTTGACAGTTCAAATTGACCAGCCTTTCCTTGGAAACCCTACAGGGCTGTACTACTCTGTCCTGTGGGGTTGCTATAGTGTCCTCTCCTTTCCTTTGTATTGCCTACAGAAACCACGTATACAGTAGGCATTCAACACATGCTTATAGAAGGAATGAACACTGAGTTCTAGGTACATCCCTAATCGTTGCAATAGTAACTCTCAAAGCGAGGGAAATTAATCCAACTCCAATATTTTTAGCTACAGAAATGTTTTTAAATGAATACATTAGCACAAACATAACTGATAATTAGTTGGAAATCCAGTTGTCCAAAAAGGAATTAAGATTTATTCTTGATGAGCATTTAATGTGTCTTTGGGCCTATGTGCAAATTATTTGAAATGAGTATCATTTTTTTAATGATAACCTTGTTCATTGCTGATTTTTTTTTAGTTAACCTTTTTTTTCCATCAGTACTAAGTAAATTTAGATTACCTGTCATCAATTCTGATTTTATTGTATTGCAAAAATATTAAATCATGTGTTTCCTTTCATCAAAACTATCTCCCCAAACTGTGGTTTTACTCTCTCATTTAAAGTATGACTCGCTGTAGCATGTCGATAGGATTTCTCACAATGGTCAACCGGATGTTAACAAAGAGAGTCATAGAAACCTTAACTAAACACTAAAGAGATTTCTTTTTTTCCTTTGTAACTATGAGTTAAGCCACAATTTCTGCAGTGTATGGTTTGGCAACAAACTTGTTCCATAGATGCCTTTGAATGAAGGCTGTGCGTTTGCCTGGCTCTGCCCTAGCTGTCCTCTTGTCTGTTCTGCCTTTTGGTAAGTGCAGTAGCTGCTGTGTGCAAAACTCATTTCACCTCAATAGCTTACGTCTCTGCTCCTTACTATCATCAGAATACTGTAAGTCATTCCTTTTAAGGATTAACACAGCTGAAATTATGTTAATGCCATTAAAGAGAGACCATTCTCAATTCAAAATTTTACAGTTGGGTATTATATACCTTTATGTGAAGCATGTATAGGTTGGGTTCTGTTTACAACCAAGCCCTCTGTTAATTATCATAGCAAGTCCAAGTCTCTCATTCAGAGAGACAATAGAATAATAAGCATTACAGCTTTATATACCATTGGGCTCCTTCAGGAGATAGCACAATCAGTTTTTAAAGTCAGACCAAGTTGAAATACAGGTTTATCATTTATTGTATTATCCGGAGTATGCCACTCTGTTTGAACCTCAGTTTCCTCTCGTGCAAAAATGGTCAAGACATCTGCTTGTCTGGACCATAGAGAGAATTAAATGAGATAGCACGTGTAAACTCCCCAGTACAGAGCCCGGCGTATAGCTGGCGTACCCTTTCTCTTCCTCTAGTCTGCCAATGCTACACTAGGTTTGGTCGGTAATTTTCTTTAGGTAGGGCCAGGACTAGGATGAGACAAGGGAGGCACTCCACGTGGGCATAAAGTTTAAGGGAGTGCAAAAAATGTAATCAAGATAGATAATATTTTAAAAAATAAAAATTGGTAAAAAAAATTCATGATGAACAAATGATCAAAATTTTAAATAAAGATAGGATCAGTATTACTGATGTTTCTTTTTGCTTAAGGTTTCAATATGGCTTAAAACAGCACCATCTTTATGTATACCTCCAGAATAGGTTAATTTATGAATTAATGTAGCATCCTTTAAACACATGTTCTCAGTTTTTAAAATTAGCATAGACTAATTGACCTACTCATAAAGTTGCCATCATTTTCAATTTATTATACATATCTCACTGGTATTCAGAAAACACAAGTACAATAAGGCATTGGAACAGTATTTCAGTTTTTTAAAAAATATGATGATCTCTCTAACTTCTGTAAAATTGTTTAAAAAAATACATTCTGCAGCTAGTCTCCTCTATCCCTTAAAGATGCCTTTTAAAGTTTTTTATATTAAAATAATTTTAGACTTATAGAAAAATTGCAAGAATAGTGTAAAGAATTCTCATGTATACATCCGTCACCCAGGTGCCCCAAATGTTAACATTTTACTATATTTGCTTTATCATTCTTGTTCTTGCCCTCAGTTTCTCTCTCACGCTCTTCTGTGTGTGTGTGTGTGCACACGCACGTATACAAACGCAGAGATACATCTATATAGAGGTACATTTATGTGTGTCTGTGTGTGTAATTGTTTTCTGGACTCTTTGAGAGTAAGTTGCAGGCATAATACCCCTTTACCCCTAAGTACTTAAGTGTATATTTCCTAAACACAAGGGCATTCTCTTCTATAACCGTGTACAATTATGAAAATCAAGAAATTAACATTGATACGATACTATTTCCTAAGAGTTCACTCAGTGTGAGAAAGTGTGTCTTTCCTGACAAATGTGTATGCCTTCTTTTATTAGCTGAAGAGAGTTATGCAAACCACCTCATTTTCTTTTCTGCTTTGATTTCTAGTAAGTTCAAAGTGAGTTTTGTAAACAATTATAATAGCTTCCCATAGTCTATATTTTCTGGTATAATTATTCTTTATTTAATTATTTGACTCATTCTTTCATTTTGTTTTAATTCATTGTTTCCCTAAAGAATGTTCTATACACCCTGGTTCTTCGGAAATTAATAAGTGATTGGTGTACAAAGGATTGTATAGTCAAATATGATTTAAAAATTCTGTGTTAAAGTTAAGATAGGTTTATTTATGCAGAATGTCACAGAACTTTTAATATGCTAATGTGCATCATGAATCTCCAAAAAGGAATTGCAGTATACAGTTTTCCCAAGCTTGTTTAAGATGAAATTCTTTTTTTATAGGAAGCATTCTAAAGGCCCTTTTTTCCAGAATTGACTTTTGGAACTCTATAGAAGTAAATCTTAGGATGTTCCTTTGGCTGGACCATTCAAAAATATCAGTTATCATCTGAGTTTTTGAATGATCTAGGGAACCATTCAAAATTGGGGTCATTTGCAAATATCTGAAGCAAAGGTGTACTGGATTTTTTTAAAAGTCGTTTTGTATATTTTCCATGTTAGGCATAAAGGAAGAAAAATCAGTGTACTTGTTATATGAGGTAAAAACCTGGTTTGTACTTTTGACCAGGCAGTGAACCATCTCAGTATTAGATAGAGGTGGATTTGAGGTCAGATAAACTGTAGGAGACTTCAGACTGAGCCAGAACATTCCCAAACTCTCCTTGGATCTGCTCAAATGCTCAAACGCTTGACCAAAACCCCCTCATTCTGTATCAAAAAGCAGTGTAGAGATAGCCTTGACCTGAGAGATTTTGACAAGGTTAATCAAGTTTGCACCTCATCTTTTAAGTAAATAGAACCAAAGAAAGCAATCACTTCAACACAGCCCCTGTAGAGTGTTTAATTTTGAAGAAGATTGCATCCTGAAAGGCCAGTTAGAATGACTTAACCTGTTAACTGGAATAATTTTATTTTCCTTTACCTGTATTTTTAAAGAATGTCTGCAAAATAATTGCAATTTGGGCTTTGATGAACTTAAACTATTCTTCTGACAGAAATTGATCCAAAGTTTCAGTTGTTTCTTAAAGCTACAGTTACAAGGAGGTTGTCAGATCATGTCAACATCATATTTAAAAAATCGTTAAATAGGCAGCAATTGTATGTATGCACTGAAGAGTTGCTAGGCTAATGAATCTAGACAAGGCCATATGTAAAATGGACAAGTCCTTAATTAAAGGTCACAAGTCAACTAACTTACTCAGCATGTCAGTCTACCAGACCTAGGTAAGGCATCTCAGAAGTGGTCATTTCCAACAAAATACGCTCAACCAGCAAGCACCTCCACTCCCAATACTTAGGTTCACCAGGACAATTTATAAGGCTTATACTCACAGATACTTTTGTCCCTCTTTTTATTTTAAAGATTTTACATTGATTATTGACTGAAGATTTGGTTGTTTTATTACTTCTTAACTTTACCCTTAGGTCATCTCAGCATGCTATTAATTTACCTTTAAAACTAAGGAACGTTGTACAGACATTGTGTTAGGCACCTACAAATTACACCTTATCCTTATCCTTTTCTTCTCAGTGCATATTAATCTGCCATCCTGGCTGAAAACAAAAACAAAAAACATGGACACCAGCATTTTAAAATCAGGCCTTTATTCATTTTGTCCCTCATAGAGACATTGGGTGGAAGAGGAATAACTCAGGAAGATGTTCCTGTCTTTGAATCCTCCTTTAAAATTAATCTCCAACATCTATTCAAGATAAAAACTTTTATCAAACTAGGAATAGAGGGGAACTTTCACAACTTGATGAACAACATCTATCAAAAAAAAAAAAAAAGAGAGAAAGAAAACCTACAGCTAACATCATACTTAATGGTAAGAAATTAGATACTTCCCCCTAAGACTGAGAAAAAGACAAGAATGTCCCCTCTCACCACAACTATTCAGCATAGTAACTGGAAGTCCTAGCTAATGGAAAATAAAAGGTATACAGATTGGGAAGGAAGAAATAAAAATTGTCTTTGTTCACAGGTGATATGACTATTGATATACAAAATCCAAAAGAATCTACCAAAAATTCCTGGAACAAATATGAAATTATAGCAAGGTTGCAGAACACAGGGTTAATATATAAAAATCAATTTCTTTCCTATATATCAGCAAAGAACTGGAATTTGAAATTAAAATTACTTCTAGAAGGGGTTGAGCCTTCATTAATCAATCATGAAACATCCCAAAGAAGATACAACTATCATATTCTAAATTTGGCATGTCTAGGGCCATATGGAGCCCTGGTGGCACAGTGGTTAAGAGCTACGGCTACTAACCGAAAGGTCGACAGTTCGAATCTGCTTCTTGGAAACCCTATGGGGCAGTTCTACTCTGTCCTGTAGGGTCGCTGTGAGTCAGAATCAACTCAATGGCATTGGGTTTGGTTGTTTTTTTTTTTTTTTTTTTGGCGGGGGTGGGGGGTGGTGGTGGTGTAGGGCCATATAGATACCAAAGATTAATTTTGTGTATTTTACAGTTTGCTCAGAGATCAACCTGCTGCCTAAATAAACTCTCCTCTACTGCAACTCTTTAACAACCATAAATTGTCAGAACTCTGCTAGAATAACTCTATGGGGAACGTAAAGATAGAAATCGACGAAAGACAGTTCTAAAAGTGTTTTTCTCCTGTTGATAAGGAGGACCTGGGAAGCTGATATTCTGAAGGATTCTGGTTGTGGAAACCAAGAGATCATCCAGTTCAGAGTACCAGGAGCTGTGAATGAAATAGTGATTTGTGTTGAGAACAAGACAGAAGAATCCGGCACCCATAATGAATAGGAAAAAAAGAACAAAAACAAAAAAAAGGAAAGCTGATCTGTGCTTGATCATGAGACTAAACTGAGGATATGTAATTGACCTACTTCTTAATGGAGTGTAGCCTAGAGTCTTTTACGAAGTGTATTTTGTACTTTAATAACTGCTAGATGTTGCTGTTGATAAGACTGACCACTGAGGACATGTGCACAGAGGAAAAAATGATAGAATTAAAATGGCATTATCACACATCTGGTTAAACATGACAGATTTTGTTTATCTCCACTCCCTCTTAAAATCCCTAAAAGAATATTCAAGGAGTAAAAATTGGATAAACCCACAAGAACAATAAAGCCATAGTAGAAACAACAGCAGGCAAGAGATATCAACATAATTTTGGAAGTGAATGAGTAAGTGGTTACTCCCTCAAGCAAGTGGAGAAAGCTGAAATTTAAGTGCCTGCAGAAAAGAAAGCAAACAAGCTATAGAAAAATTCAGGCATTGGAAGGGACAGGTACCTCTGAAGGTAACCAAACCCGTTTCCATTGAGTCGATTTCAACTCATACCGACCCTATATAACAGAATAGAACTGCCCCATAGGGTTTCCAAGGCTATAATCTTTACAGAAGCAGATTGCCACATCTTTCTCCCATGAAGCAGCTGGTGGATTCAAACCACTAACCTGGTTAGCAGCCAAGTGCTTTTTAACCACTGCTCCACCAGGGCTTCCCGCTGAAGGCAGAATTGAGGAAATCAGTTTTCGCTGAATCGGCTTCCACTCATGGTGACCCCTTGTGTGTCAGAGTAGAACTATGTGCCATAGGATTTTCAATGGCTGAATTTTCAGAAGTAGATCACGAGGCCTTTCTTCAGAGACACCTCTGGGTGGACTCAAACCTCCAACCTTTTGGTTAGCAGCCAAGCATGTTAACCATTTGCACCACCCAGGAACTCAGAAGTGAGATGTAGAGCTGAAATTGGAAGGCTGGTTGAAAATCTGTATAACGAGCAGTTAGTACCTCCCTCCCAAACCTCACAAAGCGGGTGACTACCTCAGTCTCATTCTGAAAGAAGACAAGAAGTTTACTCTCTGAAGAAATGGAACCAGGAAAGCCCTGGGCTTGGAGTTACCAGGCACAGTGAAGGACAGGGGTCAGGCACCATAACAGAGCCAAGGAAACTAAGTGGAAGTCTAGATACTTATGAGTGAGGCCCCCTCCCCATTTCCCTTCACTCCGAGAATGCTGGCAGCAAAGAGAAAACATTTTAATATACGGACATCTGAGATCCCCTGCAAATGGCTGATCCCCACCTGATCATCCTATAGTGAAATCTGCCGTAAAGCACACAGGGAGTTTCCAATTGACTTTTCACTCTTAAATATGAATGTGTAGCCACTGGCCCCCAGACATTTAAGGAAGGTATCTGGCATGGAAGGCCAAGACCAAAACAATTGGGAGAAGAGGGAATTTTAGAGGTAACAGGTGTAATGCAGAGAGCGGTTTAAAAACTAAAACCTAAAACCTAATTCCTATCCTCAGAGAGAAAGGATGAGATGTTGCATTTGTAAAACAAGAGCAACATGCTTTAGAAAGGAATATCCAGAGAACAAAGACAAGCTCTTGAAAATTGAAAACACAAGAACTGAAATGAAAGATGCTGTATCAGACCTGGAAGATGATGTTTAGCACGTTCATTCATTCAACAAATATTATCGAGTGGCTGCTATGTCCTTGGCGTTGTTCTAAGCAGTGGAGATATATCAGTGATCAAAAGAGACAAAGATTCCAGGCCTGTTGTTGTTGTCGGTAGTTGGTGTTGAGTGGATTCCGACTCACAGCGACCCCATATATGCAGAGTAGAACTGTTCCATAGGATTTTCAAGGCTGTGACTTTTCAGAGGCAAATTGCTAGGCCTGTCTTTCGAGGCACCTCTGGGTGGGTTCGAACCACCAACCTTCTGGTTAGCAGCCTAGTGCTTAACCACTGCACCACCAGAGATAAATAGAGACTTTCAAATAATCATCACAACTAATGCCTACTGAGCACTGACTACCTCCCAGGTACTGTTTTAAGCATTTTGTGTGTTTTAACTCTTTAATCCTCACAACCACCTTTCAAGATAAGTACCATTATCATCCCATTTTACAGAGAAGAAAAATAAGACATGAGGAGGTGAAGAAGCTTACCCAAGTTTACCCAGCTTCTAAGAATGGGGCCAGGATTTGAACACAGGCAGTTGGAATTGACTCAACAGCAATGGGTTTGATTTTTAGTTTAGTCTGATTCCAAACCCTGCTCTCAACCACTCTAATTTTGTAAACCTCAAAAAAGAGACAATATTTTAGGCAATTTTTTTGCACTCTCAAGGAAATTGACTGCTTTTTGGAAATAGATCACCAGGTTTTTCTTCCTAGTCCAACGTCTTCGTCCAGAAGCTCAGCTGAAACCTATTCAGCATCATAGCAACACATAAGCCTCCACTGACAGACAGGTGCCATTTTGGCGGGGAATTGAACCCAGATCTCCCGAATGGAAAGAGAGAATTCTACCACTGAACTAACACTGCCCCAAGAACCGTATTTACATGGTCATAATTATTATAATAACACTGTTGACTTGAAATTACTTATGTAACTATTATTGGGATGATAGAAAGAAAAGTAGGAGTGATGGTGAGAGCGCCAACCCTCCGACTTCGGCAATCTGGGTAATGTCCAAAAGGATAACTCTAGAAATAGTATTGTATGTTAACGAGGGAGGAACAACTCAGAAAAGGACGGTGAGAATGGTTGCACAATTCAAAGAATGTAATCAGTGTTGCTGAATTGTACATGTAGAAGTTGTTGAATTAGGTGTATGTTCGGCTGTGAATATTCTCAACGACAACAAAAATAAAATTATAAAAAAAGAAATAGCAGTATTATATGTTATTTATAAATATGACACCAGAAGAAGCAGCTAAAATCATTTGCCTTTCTGGAATGAGACTGAGAGGTGGGGAGGTGGGTTATGGTGAGCTGGGAAAGGGCTGATGTTTTTCACTGTGAGTCTTTTCGTACTACTTGTTTTTTCGACTATACAAAACTTAAATAAACCAACAGCACAGATGAAATTTTAAAGACTGTCAAAGAAATACCCCTCAAAAAGCACTTACAAAACTTACAAAATGTTTTTTTTTCAAATTACTAAAAGATCTAACTAAAAACATTTTAATAAAAAGCTCTATAAACCCTTTTTGAAAATTAAAGATTGATTTCCTATATAGATGTGGCTGCAGGGAGTCTTAATTTCCTTCCTCTTAAAAAAAAAGGCAACAAACACTGTGAAACTTAAAAAATGCATTTGGTTTAAGAAATTGAATCACATACTTCCACCCTATAATTTTTTTAGTTTTCCAAGACGCTAAAGGAGAGGCCTTTATTTTAGCATTTGGGTGGAGGTGTAACAAAGCCATGTGTACAACGGATTAGGCTACAAGGAAGAAAGCCATTTTGACTAAAAATGGTTGCTGCGCTGATGCCACGTGAGATAACTAGTTAGTTTTCATTGCCTTGTTGTCTTTATATATTTTGTTTACATACAAACTCTAGATTTCTATCACAAATTGCTCAAATGTCACGTTCGCCGTTTATATTGTGGGGTTTTTTTCCTCTTTGGGATCCTTTGATGAGCTCCTGACACGTAGTGTGCAAACAAATCTATCTTTATTGTGCAGGAGGCTGAAAAGCAGAGCATTGCCAGCACATGATACAAGTTTAAGAGTCTGCATGCAGACAGACCTAAAATGAATACAAAGAGCATTGCACAAGTTCTTCTGAGAGATTGGTGGGCACAGTTGGGGATTTCAGAAGAAATAAAAGAAACTTGAGGGAGTCTAGGGCACACATACTGTGGTCTTTGAACTACAGGTTGAAAATCCTGGTTCTGAGAGGCCAGGGACTAGGGAGAGAAGTAACGCAATCAGCCTAAGAAGTGGAAAGCTTATTTAAGTAGCAGCATTAAATATTACCTGGATCATGGTGGGAGTGTGTACATGGAGTTTATCCAAGAAGGCTTGAGGTCTTGGAGACTGTGCTAGCAGAAGGGAAAAGAAAGAGGTTTATACTGGAAATATTGTAGAAGAATGAGTAAATTTGGTGGTAGAGAAGGTATATAGGGGAAGAGCAGGTGATGAATTGAAAATTACCCCAAATTTGTTTTTGCATGAGAGATTGAGACGTACAGATAACCTGGACAGAGGAGCCTGAAAAAGATATAAATATCTTGGACCTCACCATGCTTGGATGAAACTGGCGTGGACACATTACTATATTGTCTGATTGATTTCCGAGCACTGAAGTGAAAAAAAAAAATTCCGAGCACTGAAGTGAAAAAAAAAAATTTAACAAAGATTCCTGTATTAGGAATCTGTTGTACCCTTTCCAGGAATGCATTTGCATTCTTAGAAGCTTACATAGCACTTGGGGCAGATAGCTGGGGGTGCACAGGCTGTGTATGAATCAGTTTATAAGTCCAAAATGACATTACAGTGGTGGCCAGTGTGTATGATCTATGTAAACTTGGATTTCACTGGTGGCATTTGGTTCTGACTCATCTTACTCCTTTTCAGCTCTCTTAAAATATTTATTCAAAGATATTTGCGTTTTGACTGTCTTCGTTTCGTCACGGTAAAGTTAAAACAGGACTCTGCTTCAAATTCAGCACACACTGCAGTGTAAAATAATGAACAGCGAGACAGTTGAAAGAAAGATGACCGACATGACTCTTAGCGCCATCTGTTGGTGGCACACAGAATTATCATGCTTTGGCTCTGGCTGATTTTGTTCACATGTGAAAAGTTCCCCAGTTGAGTTTGTAAGTAGAGGAGCTTCTGTAATTTGAAAGTCATCTACCACTTAGTCTATCAGCCAGTAATGTTTTCCTTTTTCTTTCTCAATTGTGAAGATGTGGCGGGGCACCCTGGCCCGCATGCGGTACAAGAGGACCAAGGCAGCTCTGACAATAATCAGGTACTACCGGCACTACAAAATGAAGTCGTACATCTGTGAGGTGGCCAGACGCTTTCAAGGTGTCAAGACCATGAGAGACTATGGGAAGCATGTGAAGTGGCCAAGCCCTCCCAAAGTTCTTCACCGTTTCGAGGAGGCCCTGCAGGCGATTTTTAATAGGTAAGAACTTGTTGGTATTGTGTAGCATCCATTTATGGCCCAATGCTTAATACATAAAGTCACAAATCTGAAACCATGATATTGGCTCAGCTGTTTGCTGTTAATGACATTTACTTTCACCTTATGTCTCCAGTTTTGTAGATTTCACTTTCCAGGGCATCTGTTTGCCTCCCAAAATAATGGAACTGTCAATTTGTTTCTCCTGTAGCAGTTGACAACAGTATACCACAAGCCCTAAATCCAGGCCATATTTAAGATAAGCTAGAGCATGCTGTCTCTGCTTTCTTGTATTAGCAAAAAAATAATTATTTATTAAAATTGCCACACTTAAACTAGAAAATCAGTTCTCAATCCTGGCTCCACCTTACACTCATGAGGAGTGTATAAAACATACATACTTCCAGATTTACTGGCCTAAAAGAGACTGGAGAAACCCCGAGAATATGGCCCCCAGACACCGTTTTAGCTCAGTGGTGAAGTCACTTCCGAGGTTCACTTTTCAGCTGGGGATTGCACAGCCCCATAAAACAAAACGGGACTAATGAGGCCAGCAGTCTAGGGACAAGGACTAGAAGTCAGAAGAGGACAGGAAAGTTGGTGATAGGGAACCCAAGGTTGAGTAAGGACAGTGTTGATGTGTAGTGGGGTTGTTAACCACTGTCATAGGGCAACATGTGTACTAACTATTTAATGAGAAACTATTTTGTTCTGTAAACCTTCATCTGAAGTAAGAATAGCAGCACAACTGGAAGAGCATAGTCGATGTCACTGAACTGTGCATGTAGAAATTTTTGAAATGGTCTATCTTTGGCTATGTATATTTTCACCAAAAAAAAAAAAAAAGGCAAGAAGGGAGAGAATTGACATGTCATGGGATTGTTAACCAATGTCATAAAACAATATGCGTACTGACTGTTTAATGGAAACTATTTGTTCTGTAAACCTTCACCTGAAGTACAATAAAATATATATACACATATATATGTATATACATATATAAAACAAACAAACATACATACATACGCCCAGGTCTACCTCCCAGAGATCCCTGTTTAATTGAGCTAGGGTGAGGCCCAGGCAGAGGTACTTTCGTAAAGTTTCTCAGGTGATTGTATATTGCAACCTAGGGGGAAAACAAATTATTTAGAGCAAGCCTTTAAAAAAAAATTTTTATGAGCCAGCTATTTGAAAAATAAATAAATAAATACCAGTGTAAAATTTGGTACCTTTCCAACGGATTTTCATGTCTTTATAACCTAGCCTGAGTCTGAGTTTGTAGTTGCTCTCAGGTCCTTTCTTCTCATTTTTTTAGTTTATTTGTGTCCAGTATGCACCAGAGCCCTGGTGGCACCGTGGTTAAGAGCTTGGCTGCTAACCAAACGGTCAACAGTTTGAATCTACCAGCCGCTCCTTGGAAACCCTATGGGGCAGTTCTACTCTGTCCTATAGGGTCACTATGAGTCGGAATTGACTCACGGCAACGGGTTTGGTTTTTGGTTTTTTGTGCACCAGATATGTTTAGTTCTGTCGTGGATATAGAAGTCTATCTAGTCAGATAAACTAAGCTAGTGGTTTTTAAGTGTGGCCATTTGGTATCATGGTATGCCACAATGAACACCATGAAATAGTTGATATATTAAATGTAAAATAATTGATTTATAATTCTGTGCTAAATCAGATTTTATCTTCCGTTAGATTTCACTTTTTATAATTGGTGACAGATATCAAAGAATTAAGAAAAATACACGAGAGGAGAACTCTTTAAATATGTATCTCAGTTGCTTAAAAAAAGATTGCTCATAAAAAAGAGAAAATCAAACAATACAGAATTGTTGGAAGCAAAAGTACCTCAATTCTTAGACATAATACTCTGTATGTTAGTTGTAAATCTTGGCAGGCTTTTTAATGCACATGTAAATTTTTTTCATGATTGGTATCAACTTTACCTGCATTTTTTGACATAATTTAAAGTAATTATGCTATGCATGAATACATTCTCATTGTTTTTTAAAAAATAAAATAATATGAAACTATGTAGGATATAAAGTTGAAATCCTCCATGCCTCCCATTGGTTCTCCCCCATTTCTTTTCCCTTGAGATAACTACTCATTAACAATTCGTAGTATTTTTTAAAAGTTTTTCTGTGCATTTACAAACACATGCACACGTGTAAGAGACAACATGGTGTAGTGTTTAAGAACTCAGACCCTGGCTTCATATACCCTAGCTCTGCCACTGACTACCTGTGTAACCTCGAGCAAATTAGTCTCTCCATGCCTCGGTTTCTTTATCTGTAAAAGGGCCTTAACAATAGTACCTGCCTCATAGGATTGTTCAAAAGATTATGAGTGAATATATATAAAGCATTTCATATAGTGCCTGACACATAGCAAGCACTATGAAGGTGTCTGCTCATAATTAGGAGTCGTATGCGTGCACACATATCATTTGGGCTTTTTTCCTTTTCTTTTTTTACTCAAACAAAATTGTAGTGTATATATAATTATATGTCTTAAATATATGTCTTAGAGACTTGTCTATGACAATAAATAAAGACCGACCTGATATTTTTAATGTTTGCAAAGGATTGTTGTTAACGTCAATTATATTGTACTATGACCTGCACAGCCTTCTTTTTAGATTTTAAGGTTTTGTTTGTGGCCTTGTTGTTGTTTGTTGTTAGGTGCTGTCAAGTCAGTTCTGACACATAGCAACCCTATTGGACAGAATAGAACTGCCCCATAGTGTTTCCAAGGAGCGGCTGGTGGATTCAAACTGCCGACCTTTTGGTTAGCAGCTGAGCTCTTAATCACTATGCCACCAAGGCTCCAAATTGATTAATTTTTGTAAAATCTAATTTACTCATTCAGCAAGTGTTTACTTCACACCTGCTATATCACACTCGCTGACCTAGGTTCCAGAGATACAGTGGCAAATACACATGCAGAAGACAGCCTCAGCCTTCCCAGGGCTTATGGTCAGTGACCATTTGAAAATAACACATCTGCTCTGCTTGTTAATTGAACACACACACACACACACACACACACACACACACACACACACACACACACACACACACACACACACACACACACACACTCTTAATGACTCTTTGCCAGTTGTGATAATCTAGTCCCAGGGTTGGCAGACTTTTCTGTAACGAGCCAGATAGTAAATATTTCAGGTTTTGTGGGCTACATATGGTCTCTGTTACATATTCTTGTTTTGGTTTGTTTGTTTGGTTTTTTTTTGCAACCCTTTAAAAATGTAAAAACCATTCTTAGCTCACAGGCAGTACAAAAACAGGCCACGGGCCAGATTTGGCTCAGGCTGTAGTTATCAACCCCTGATCTAGTCTCTGTATCCTATTTAATTTATTCTTGCTTTTTTTTTTTTTTTTTTTTTAATCTGTGGAACACTGAGAGAGGCGTGTCAAAGCGTTTCACTGTGATCGTGGGTTTTTGTTTTTGTTTTTCTAAAATATCTATGTGTCTAATCATGTTGAAGCTCTCTCCTGTTCCACACAGTCATTTTTTTCATTAGGAGCCTTCTTCACACTCAGCTTTGTCCCTTTTTCAGGTTGGTGGGGTCTGGTGATTTCTACAGCTGCAGCTGTTGTTGTCTACTCTACTATCTATAGATGGCAGTTTGCTTGGTTTGTATGAGAAGCCTCCGTGGCTCTCTCCTGTGTAGGTCAGGTCGAGATTCCCTGGCACACTTCTGTGCTGTGGACCTCTGGAGCCAGTTAGGTGTGGACCTTGCCCTGGGCCACTGAAGGCAGTGATAGGATGACCAGGCATATAGACCAGGAACTGACCGATGGACAGAGAAAGAACCCCCTACCCAGGAATAAAATTTGAGGCTGAAGAGTTAATTGGGACAGTGTTGCAAGGCCTGCCTGTCACCAGTGTCCTTGGCTTTGATCACCAACTGCTGCCAACCTCTCACCCTTCCAGCCTCTTCTGGAATGATCTTAGGGCAGTCTGTCCTATTGGACTCTTGGTTGTCCATAGAAAGTAGGAGAGGATTTCACTGTTATGCTAAGCCTTTATTTTTCCATGCTTAATGTTTTGGCAACCCACTATCTCTGACCCTGTCTGCTGTAATAAGTGTTCCCATCTCACTTAATGGAGCAGACCACCGCCAGCCTTCCACATGCAGGGAACTGGCACAGCTCCCACAGTGAAATCCTTCACATCCTGTCCTTGCTGCCAATCCCTGCTGCTTCGAGCTTAACGATCCTCTTGGGCTTTATTGAAAAACCCCATCTATGCTTCAGGGGTTCCTCTCCTTCACCCAAGTGACTTGTTCAGCACTGAGCTGCTTCATGGAAACCCTAGTGGTGTAGTGGTTAAGAGCTACAGCTGCTAACCAAAAGGTCAGCGGTTCGAATCCACCAGGTGCTCCTTGGAAACCCTATGGGCAGTTCTACTCTGTCCTATAGGGTGGCTATGAGTTGGAATCGACTCGCCGGCAGTGGAGCTGCTTCATCAGCCCAGTCCCATCGGTGTCATGTCTTCCAGAATGTCTGCACACCTTCCGGTTTATTGAAAACATCATTCCCTTCTTCTGTGCTCTTCTGGGTTTTCCTTATTTTTGTATTTATGGAGTTATTTCAGTGGGAAAAGCAAACACTTGGTCTCAAGTCACAATCTGAAACAAGAATGCATCTCAGGAAAATCTCAGATGAGAAAATGCTCTCTAACTCTTTGTGTATATGAATTGGGAAAAGATCACCACTTTTCAGTGTTTAGTTGAATCTCATTCCAGTGTTCCATGGGAGCACAGTTTGGGAACCACTAGCCTGGATTATTCCTTCTGATTATAAGGAAGTTCTCAGTTTGCTTCTAACATCTCTGATGCAACTCCTGGGCCAAGAAAGAAGTCATCAGTGTCATGGAGAGTTAGAATGCTTCTAAGACTATAGAGGCCTTACTTGTTTTTCTTAACTGGGTTATTTTCACTTTGTATTTCCAGTTGCTTAGGCCCAAAAACCTTGGAGTCATCCTTAGCTCCTCTCTTGCTCTCTTGTCCCCACATCTAATCCTTCAACAAACCCTATTGGCTTTTCCTTCAAAACATATGCAGAACTAGCACTTATCTCCTCTACCACTACCTCCCTTGTCCAAGCCACCATCTTCTACCGTGTACATGGTGGAAGGAGCCTCCTAACCCGTCTCCCTGTTCCCAGCCTAGATCCTCTTTCAGTCTGTTCTCCACACAGCATAAGTCAGATCATGTCTCTTCTTCGTTCAGAACCTTCCAGTGGCTTCCCATCTCATTCAGAGTAAAGGCCAAAGTCTTGATAATAGCCTCCATGGCTCTATGGATTCTGGCCCTGGCTTTTCCTCTAACCTCTCCTCCTGTTACTTGCCCCCATGCTCATTCCACTCCAGCTTCACAGGACTCCTTGCTGATCCTCTAACACACCGAACAAGTTCACAGTTTTTTACATCTTTAGGCTTTTGTGCTTGCTGTGTTCTCTTCCTAGAATACTCTTGCCTAGATATCCATGTAACTGGCTCCCTCGTTTCCTTTAGGTCTCTGCTCATATATCCCTTTATTAGTGGTGCCTCCCCAGAACAACCTAGGTAAATAACACCTGCTCTCCGTTGGGTCCCTCTGCTGTACTCCCTGTCCTCCTTTCCTGGCCTTGTTTTCCTCCATGGCTCTTAACAGCATCATTTATACCGTATACTTACTTGTTTACTTGTTTGTGGTCTGTCTCCCCTCTCTAGAATATAAGCACCAAGCCATTGTCAGTTCTGTTCACTTCTGTACCTCCACTGCCTGGATCAGTGCCTGGAGTGTAATTGATACACAGAAAACATTTGTTGAATGAATGGATGATGAATCCAAAGTTCCTGTGCCCTAAACATAAATGAGAGCTCATGTATCAATAAGTTCTAGTTGTTCTTAAAGCACACAAACATCAAAGCAAGTTTAAAAAAAATATCTGTCCATGTAAAACTATGTATATCTTAACAAGTTTTGTATGTATTTTGAAGTCAGTTTACTTTTTTATAGGATAGGCTTGGAGGTACTTTGGCTTAATTCTACTTAATGGCAGCTTTAGTTATTTTTGAGAATGAATAGGATTGTGTTTCTAAAGTCTGATACATTTTGTTTATTTACTTGTAGATGGAGAGCATCCCTGCTCATCAAGAGCATACCTGCTTCAGACCTACCCCAGGTCAGGGCAAAGGTTGCGGCCATGGAAATGTTGAAGGGTCAGAGGGCTGATCTTGGGCTCCAGAGGGCCTGGGAGGGCAACTATCTTGCTTCGGTAAGTCCAGAGAAACAATGTAGTTTCTACCCCTGGCTCCCTTTACACAGAAAGAAAAGACTTTGTCTACAAGAATTGGTAAAAAGAGAGTCGGGGGCAAGATGGCGCTCTAGGCAGAAACACCACGCCGTCCCTCCACAGCAAAGATCCGAAAAACTAAGCCTAACAGAGAATCAACAATCCTGAAACCCTAGAACACCAAATGAAGAGATAAAGAACTCAGCCAAACACCAAACGGAGTGAGAATACTAAAAGAGAACGGAGAGCGAGGAGAGACTCAGGCAGAGATTCCTTACCAGCTAACGCAGCGCGGATCCACCATCTTGGATTCCTATCGGAGACCAGCAAACGGGAGAGCAGCCTTGCAGAGCATCTGGTCGGAGACAGAACGACCGCTTAGCTTCACACATAACCATCTTCCCGCTGCACCCTACCTACCTGCACCGTGCACTAGACATCACATCACCAAGCGGTGCAGGCACGCCCTATTGGAACCTGCCCAGCACTGACTACCGACCGTCCTGGTGGCTGCGGTGAGTGCCACAAGCGACCCATCCCAGTGGCTCCTCCTCAACTAGATCTGCCCAGCTGTACCACAAGAACGAAAAAAAAAAAAATCTACAATCAATAAACGAGAGAAATATCTACTGAATGCCCCGAAAACAGCAAACAATATCAAAACATTTACAAAAACAAGACAAGATGGCTCCAATAGGCGTCCAAATTAAAACACCAGATAACTCTCCTGTGGAAGAAAATGCACTAGAAGTACCTGATACGGAACTCAAATCACTAATACTCGGAATTTTCCAAGAACTGAGGCAAAAAGCTGACAAACATGAGGAAAAAATAGACAAATTTATGGAAAATACAGACAAAAAATTGGAAGAATTCAGGAAGATGATGCAAGAACAAAATGCCAAAATAAATTCACAACTCGAAATTATACAAAAACAACAATTAGAAATCCAAAAGATAAACAACAAGATTTCAGAAATGGACGGTGTCATAGAAGGGCTGAGAAGTAGATTTGAAACCATGGAAGACAGGATCAGTGGAACTGAAGACAAACACTTGGATACAACTCTGTTTCAGGAAAACTCAGAAAAAAGAACAAAGAAAAATGAAGAGACCCTGAGAGTTATGTGGGACACAATTAAAAGCAAAAACTTACGAGTGATTGGCATATCAGAACAGGGGGAGAAAACAGAAAACACAGAGAGGATCATTGAGGAACTGCTGACAGAAAACTTTCCCAATATCATGAAAGATGAAAAGCTGGTCATCCAAGAAGCTCAACGAACCCCATATAGAAGAGACCCCAAAAGAAAATCACCAAGACATATCATATTCACACTCGCTAAAACTAAAGACAAACAAAGAATCCTGAGAGCAGCTCGTGAAAAACAAGAAGTCACATACAGAGGAGAAACAATAAGACTAAGCTCAGATTATTCAGCAGAAACCATGCAGGCAAGAAGGCAATGGGATGACATATATAAAATCTTGAAAGAAAAAAATTGTCAGCCAAGAATAATATATCCTGCAAAACTCTCATTCAGATTTGATGGTGAAATTAGGTCATTTCCAGATAAACAGAAACTAAAGGAATATGCAAAAGTCAAACCAAACTTACAAGAATTATTAAAGGGAGTTCTTCGATCTGAGGACAAACAGCTTAAGCCCTCAGGCAGGACCTAGGACCTAGGACGCAGGTTAACATGAACCAGATACCATTCTAGGAACTGAACTACAGACGACTTTCCAAAAACAAAAGATATACAACAGGGAATCAGAGAAATCAATCAAAGGATGACAACAACATCAAAACAATGAAAGAGGGAACAAACGGCATAGGTATAGAACCTTCTAAAGGAGAAGAAGGCAAGGCGATACCAAGTAACGGTAGACTGCTTCAAAATTATAAAGATAAGGGTAAAATTCATGGTAACCACAAAAAAAATTAACAAACCAACTCATAAAAATAAAGACGAAAAACATAAAGTCTCAACAAAACCAAAACCTACAAAAACAAAAGAAATGAACACAAAATCCACAAACAAAAGGAACTCAGCACAAGAGAGTAAGAAGAACAAAGAAAACTTCAGCATCACAAAAAAAAGCACTACAAAATGACAGCAACAAATTCACATCTATCAATAATTACACTGAACGTAAATGGACTCAATGCACCCATAAAGCGACGGAGAGTGGCAGAATGGATAACAAAACAGGATCCATCTATTTGCTGTCTACAAGAGACACATCTTAGAAACAAAGATGTGAATTTATTAAAAATCAAAGGTTGGAAAAAAATATATCAAGCTAACAACTACCAAAAAAGAGCAGGAGTGGCAATTCTAATCTCAGATAAAATAGACTTTAAAACAAAATCTACCATAAAAGACAAAGAAGGACACTATATAATGATTAAGGGGATGATCCATCATGAAGACATAACCATAATAAATATCTATGCACCCAATGACAGGGCTCCAAAATACATAAAAAAAACTCTAACAGCACTGAAAAGAGAAATTGACAGTTCCACAATAATAGTAGGAGACTTCAACACACCACTCTCAGTAAAGGACAGAACAACTAAAAAGAAACTCAGCAAAGATACAGAAGACCTAAAGGACACAATCAGCCAACTGGACCTCATAGACATATATACAACAATCCATCCAACCGCTGCAAAGTACACATTCTTTTCCAATGCACATGGAACGTTCTCCAGAATAGACCACATCTTAGGCCACAGAGCAATCCTCAACAAGATCCAAAATGCTGAGATAATTCACAGTATCTTCTCTGACCACAATGCCATCAAGGTAGAAATTAACACTAGAAAGAGCAAGGAAAAAAAATCAAACACATGGAAACTGAATAATAATCTGCGTACACATCAATGGGTAATAGAAGAAATCAGAGATGGAATTAAAAAATTCCTAGAATCAAATGAAAATGAAAACACATCATACCAAAACCTTTGGGACACAGCAAAGGCAGTCCTCAGAGGACAATTTATAGCAATAGATGCACATATCAAAAAAGAAGAAAGGGACAAAATCAAAACATTAACTACAGAACTCAAACAAATAGAAAGAGAACAACAAAAAAAGCCTACAACCACCGGAAGAAAGGAAATAGTAAAGATCAGAGCAGAAATCAATGAAATAGAGAACAGAAAAACAATAGAAAGAATCAACAAAACCAAAAGTTGGTTCTTTGAAAGAATCAACAAAATCGACAAACCACTGGCCAGACTGACAAAAGAAAAACAGCAGAGGGCACAAATAACCCAAATAAGAAATGAAATGGGGGACATTACAACAGACCCAACTGAAATAAAAAGGATTATAACAGAATATTATGAAAAACTATATTCCAACAAATTTGAAAACCTAGAGGAAATGGATAAATTTCTAGAAACATACGGCCTACCCAAACTACAACAAAGTGATATTGAAAATCTGAACAGACCCATAACAAGAGAAGAGATTGAAAAGGTAATAAAAAAACTCCCAACCAAAAAAAGCCCTGGCCCAGATGGCTTCACTGGAGAATTCTACAAAACATTTACAGAAGAGCTCGTACCAGTTCTACTCAAGTTATTTCAGAGCATAGAAGAGGAAGCAACACTTCCAAATTCATTCTATGAAGCCAGCATAACGCTGATACCAAAACCAGGCAAAGACATCACAAAAAAAGAAAATTACAGACCAATATCTCTCATGAATATAGATGCAAAAATTCTGAACAAAATTCTAGCCAATAGAATTCAGTATCATATCAAAAAAATAATACACCACGACCAAGTAGGATTCATACCAGGTATGCAAGGATGGTTTAACATTAGAAAATCCATCAACGTAATCCACCACATAAATAAAAGGAAAGAAAAAAATCACATGATTATCTCAATTGATGCAGAAAAGGCATTTGACAAAGTCCAACACCCATTCCTGATAAAAGCTCTCAATAAAATAGGTATAGAAGGGAAATTTCTCAACATAATAAAGGGCATCTATGCAAAACCAACAGCCAACATCATTCTTAATGGAGAAAGGCTGAAAACATTCCCCCTGAAAACAGGAACAAGACAAGGATGCCCTTTATCACCACTCCTATTTAACATTGTGCTGGAAGTTCTAGCTAGAGCAGTAAGGCAAGAGAAAGAAATAAAGGGCATCCAAATTGGTAATGAAGAAGTTAAACTCTCCCTGTTTGCAGATGATATGATACTATACATAGAAAACCCTAAAGACTCCACGAGAAATTTACTGGAAGTAATAGAAAGATTCAGCAGAGTAGCAGGATACAAGATAAACATTCAAAAATCAGTTGGATTCCTATACACCGGTAAAGAGAACGATGAAAAGGAGATCAGGAAATCAATACCATTTTCAATAGCCCCTAAAACGATAAAATACTTAGGAATAAATCTGACCAGGAATATAAAAGACCTATACAAAGAAAACTACAAAACACTGCTGCATGAAACCCAAAGGGATCTACATAAATGGAAAAACATACCATGCTCATGGATAGGCAGACTCAACATTGTGAAAATGGCAATTCTACCTAAAGCAATCTACAAATACAATGCAATTCCGATACAAATACCAACAACATTCTTCAAAGAGATGGAAAAACTAATTATTAACTTTATATGGAAAGGGAAGAAACCTCGAATAAGTAAAGCACTACTGAAGAAGAAGAATAAAGTTGGAGGACTCATACTACCTGACTTGAGAACCTACTATACAGCTACAGTACTCAAAACAGCCTGGTACTGGTACAACAACAGAGACATTGACCAATGGAACAGAATTGAGAACTCAGATGTAAATCCATCCACCTACGGTCACCTGATTTTTGACAAGGGCCCAAAATACATCAAATGGGGAAAAGACAGTCTTTTTAACAAATGGTGCTGGCAAAACTGGATATCTATTTGTAGAAAAATGAAACAGGACCCATACCTCACACCATATACAAAAACTACTTCAAAATGGATCAAAGACCTGAATATAAAGCCTCAAACTATAAAATTCATAGAAGAAAAAATAGGACCAACACTTCAGGCCTTAATACATGGCATTAACAGGATACAAACCATAAACATCAACACAAAAAACCCAACAGATAAACTAGATAATTGGGATCTTCTAAAAATCAAACATCTATGCTCTTCAAAAGATTTCACCAAAAGAGTTAAAAGAGAACCTACAGACTGGGAAAAAATTTTTGGACAGTACAAGTCAGACAAAGGTCTAATCTCCATAATCTACAAGAAAATCCAACACCTCTACAACAAAAAGACAACCAATCCTATCAAAAAATGGGCAAAGGAAATGAACAGACACTTCACCAAGGAAGACATTCAAATGGCCAACAGACACATGAGGAAATGCTCGCGATCACTAGCCATTAGAGAAATGCAAATTAAAACCACAATGAGATACCATCTCACCCCGGCATTACTGGCACGAATCAAAAACACTGGAAATAACAAATGTTGGAGGGGCTGCGGGGAGACGGGAACTCTTATACACTGCTGGTGGGAATGCAAAATGATACAGCCATTTTGGAAAATGATATGGCGTTTCCTCAGAAAGCTAGAAATAGACGTACCATTCGATCCAGCAATCCCACTCCTAGGAATATATCCTAGAGAAATAAGAGTCATCACTCGAATAGACATATGCACACCTATGTTCATGGCAGCATTATTCACAATAGCAAAACGATGGAAACAACCTCGATGTCCATCAACAGACGAATGGATACACAAACTATGGTACATACACACAATGGAGTACTATGCAACGAGAAAGAACAATGAATCGGTGAACCATCTCATAACATGGATGAAACTGGAGGACATCATGCTGAGTGAAATAAGTCAATCACAAAAGGACAAATATTGTATGAGACCTCTATTGTAAAAACCCATGAAAAAATTCACATGCAAAATGTAACAATCCTTGTTGGTTACCAGGGATGGGGGGGGGGGGATATTAAATAGGTAATAGGTAAGTGGTAACTTGGGTGAGAGATGAGATAGTACATAGTACAGCGGAAACTAACACAACCTGCACAAGGAAAGGTCATGAAGGCCCTATAGACACATCCAAACCCCCCGAGGGACTGAGTTGTTGGACGGAGGGCTCTGGGGACCATGATCTCGGGGAACATCTAGCTCAATTGGCATGACACTACTTATAAAGATAATGCTCTACATTCTACCTTGGTGAGTAGTGTCTGGGGTCTTAAAAGCCTATGAGCGGCCATCTAAGATACTCCACTGATCTCATCCCTTCGGGAACAAGGGAGAATGAAGAGAACAGGATACAAGGAAAAGATTAGTCCGAAGGACTAATGGTCCACAGCTACCAAGGCCTCCACGGGACTGAGCCCAGTACAGCTGGATGGTGCCCGGCTACCACCAATGACTCCTTTGACCAGGATCACAACAGAGGGTTCTGGGCAGAGCTGGAGTAGGATGTAGAGCATAATTTTAACTCCCAAAAAAAAAAAAAAAAAAGAAGACCAGATATACTGGCCTAAAGAATACTAGAGAAACCTCGAGAGTGTGGCCCCCAGACACCCTTTCAGCTCAGAGGGGAAGTTACCTTCAAGGTTCGATGTTAAGCCTGGGAATGGACACCCCAGTAAAACTAAATGGGACTAACGATGTACAGGAGTCCAGTGACAAGGGCCAGAAGGCAGAGGGAGAGTAGGAAACTGATGATAAGGAACACAAATTGAAGAAGGACACTGTCGATGTATTGTGAGATTGTTGACCACTGCTATGGGGCAACATTTGTAGTAACTACTAAATGGGAGGCTGTTTTGTCCTGTAAGCCTTCATCTTGGGCGAGAATGGCAGCACAATTGGAAGAGCATAGTCAATATCACTTAAATGTGTAAGTAAAAAGTTTTGAAATGGTGTTTAAATAAAATAAAAATAAATAAAAAACAAACAAAGGAGACTGAAGAGGTACAATAGTCCACTGACAAGGTCCAGAAGACAGAAGGGGACAAGGAAGCCCCCTGGTGATAGGGAACACAAGGTGGAGTAAGGATATTCTTGATGTGCTGTGAGATTGTTAACCATTGTCATAGGGCAACATGTGTACTAACTGTTAAATGAAAAACTATTTTGTTCTGTAAGCCTTCATCTTAAGTGAGAATAACAGCACAGTTGGAAGAGCGTAGTCAATGTCACTGAACTGTGAATGTAGAAAATTTTGAAACGGTGTATCTTTGGCCATCTGTAATTTTCATCAAAAAAAAAAAGGTTGAGAATTTAGAGGCTTAATACGTTGTGGGGTTGTTAACCAATGTCAAAAAAAACAACATGTGTACTACTATTTCATGAGAAACTATTTGCTGTGTAAGCTTTCACCTGAAGTACAATAAAATATATATAAAAAAAAAAAAAAAGAATTGGTAAAAAGAGTAAAACAGCTTCAGAAGCTAAAGCATTTCTGTGAGAGGTAGTAAATTAAAAGGTTTTATTGCTTCTAAGTGCACAATGTTTGATGTTTCCCCATCATTCACCTTTAAAAAGGATTCTCTCTGTTACGTTGTTGTTGTTGTGTGCCATCAAGTTGATTGTGACTCATAGTGAGGACAGAGTAGAACTGCCCCGTGGGGTTTCCAAGGAGTGGCTGGTGGATTCAAACTGTCAACCTTTTGGTTACCAGCCTGCGCTCTTAATCACTTTGCCACCAGGGCTCCTGTGTTATATTAGGTACAGTCCTTGGACTGCTTAAAGGCCTTCCCTTGCATAACTCAGCAACTATTTTAATTACCACTTTTATATGGATTGTTCCCCAAGCTACATTTCATCCTTTCTCCCATTTCCTAATTTAAAAAATTTAGAGGACCTTTGATGTTATAAACTGTTAGTAATTTACCATCTGGGTTGGAGAGATGAAAAGTACACGTGTAGAACTTTATGAGTATAATTATAAAGCAGAATACAAAAAGATTTCCTTTTCATCTAAAATGCTAAGCATACTTTATCATTTTTCCTTTTTCTTTCAGAAGCCAGATACACCACAGACCTCAGGCACTTTTGTCCCTGTTGCTAATGAACTGAAACGAAAGGACAAATACATGAATGTCCTCTTTTCCTGTCATGTCCGTAAGGTAAGACGAGCTTGAAACAGACCATCTTGGAAAGAAGACTGATTCAGATGAAACTCACTTAAGAACTCCCTTAATGAAGCATAACAGTAGGTACATAACTAGCTACATCATCAGCCTGTTGTGACACATTGTTCAAATGGATAAAAGGACATTTAGAGTTAGGCTATAAGTTCTTCCTAAAGAAAGTGAATTTCTCTGGTAACCATTTCTTTTTAAAAGGGGGTGTCTTCATTATCTAGTGCTGTTATAACAGAAATACCTCAAGTGAATGGCTTTAACAAACAAATTTATTCTCTCACAGTTCAGGAGGCTAGAAGCCCAAATTCAGGGCACCAGCTCTAGGGGACAGCTTTCTTTCTCTGTCAGCCCTAGGGGAAGGTCCTTGTCATCAGTCTTCCCCTGGTCTAGGAGCTTCTCAGCATAGGGACCCCAGGTCCAAAGGATGAGCTCTGCTCCCGGCTCTACTTTCTTGGTGGTAGGAGGTCCTTCTCCTCTCTGCTTGCTTCTCTCTTTTAAATCTCAAAAGAGATTGACTCAAATACAACCTAATCCTGTAGATTGTGTCCTACCTCATTAACATAAGTGCTTCTAATCCTGCCTCATTAACATCATAGAGGTTAGGATTTACAACACATAGGAAAATTACAGATCACAAAATGGAGGACAACCACACAATACTGGGAATCATGGCCTAGCTAGGTTGATGTACGTTTTGGGGGAACACAATTCAATCAATAACGGGGGAGGAGCATAGTTTGGGAAAGAGGAAAATGACATACTGAGATTTGAAGGTGAGAAAAAAGCTATACGCTATGACTATATTTGCTTGTCTGATGAAGACTGTGTGGATCCATTATTTACCTGGAGATGATAGAAGTTGGACAAGTGGAAGAGTAGAACCCAGGGGACATAGTTGGTTAAAAAAAAAAAAAAAAAAAAAAAAAATCAATGCACAAGATTAGAAAAACAGAGAGAGAGGGGAAATTGAAGTAATTACAAAAGAGCATTTTGTAAAAATTATGCAAATAAATATTAAAATGGTAATGAAATGGAAGAGATATTGATATAAATAATTAATATAGGAGCAGAAATTAATGACATAGAGAACAGATAAACAATAGGGAAAAATCAAAGAAACCAAAAATTAGTTCTTTGAAAAGCAACAAAATCGGCAAAACTTTAACTAGACTGAACAAATACTGTCAAAGAAGAGGAAGATTAAACTTCACCCATGTGTTTTGTTGTCATTAGGTGCCATCAAGTCAGTTCTGACTCATAACGACCCTGTGTACAACAGAATGAAACACTGCCTGGTCCTGTGCCATCCTCACAATCGCTGCTATGTTTGAGCTCATTGTTGCAGCCACTGTGTCAGTCCATCTTCTTGAGGGTCTTCTTCGCTGACCCTCTGCTTTACCAAGCATCATGTCCTTCTCCAAGGGCTGGTCCCTCCTGATGACATGTCCAAATATGTGAGAAGAAGTCTCACCTCCTCGCTTCTAAGGAGCATTCTGGCAGTACTTCTTCCAAGACAGATTTGTTCGTTCTTCTGGCAGTCCACGGTGTATTCAGTATTCTTCACCAACACCCTAATTCAAAGGCATCAATTCTTCTTCAGTCTTCCTTATTCATTGTCCAGCTTTCACATGCATATGAGGTGATTGAAAATACCATGGCTTGAGTCAGGTGCACCTTAGTCCTCAAAGTGACGTCTTTGCTTTTTAACACTTTAAGGATGTCTTTTGCAGCAGATTTGCCCAATGCAATACATCATTTAATTTCTTGACTGCTGCTTCCATGGGTGTTGATTGTGGATCCCAGTAAAATGAAACCCTTGACAACTTCACTCTTTTCTCTGTGTATCATGATTTTGCTTATTGGTCCAGTTGTGAGGATTTTTTTTTTTTCAATATTTTACTCTGCTTTAGGTGAAACTTCACATGGTAAATTAGTTTCCTGTTCAATAATTCATACACAAATTGTTACATGACATTGGTTGCAATCCCTGCAATGTGTCAGCACTCTCCCTATTTCCACCCTGGGTTCCCTGTTTCCGTTCGTCTGGTTTCCCTGCCCTTTTCCTGCCTTCTCATCTTTGCTTTTAGGCAAATGTTGCTCTTTAGGTCTGGTATAGTTGATTGTTCTAGATTGTTCTAAGAAGCACCTTCCTCACAGGTGTTATTGTTTATTTTATAGAACTGTCTATTATTTGGCTGAAAGGTGATCTCCGGGAATGCCTTCAGTTCCATGTTAAAAGGGTGACTTAGAACTATAGTCTTGGTGGTTCCTCTGGTCTGGACTTTTTTATGTATTTGGATTTTCTTCTGTATTTTTCTCCCACTCTAACCAGGACCTTCTATTGTGTTCCTGGTCAGAGGGGTTGGTAGTGGCAGCCGGGCACCTTCTAGTTCTTCTGGTCTCAGTCTAGTGGAGGCTGTGGTTCATGTGAGCCATTAGTCCTTTGGACTAATTGCTTCCTTGAGTCTTTGGTTTTCTCCACTCTTCTTTGCTCTAGACAGGAAGAGACCAACCGTTGTATCTTAGATGGCTGCTTGCAAGCTTTTAAGACCCCAGATGCTACTCACCACGGTAGGATGTAGAACATTATCTTTATGAACTGTGTTATGCCAATTCACCTAAATGTCCCCCGAGACTGTGGTCCTTAGCCTTCAATCCCAGTATCTCAGTCCCTTGAGGTATTTGGTTATGTCTAAGAAGTTCCCATAACTTTGCCCCCATGTGTTCTGTTATATATATGAATATACATGCAGCACATGTAAGTATGTGTATAGAAATATCCACAACCATACCTATATATGCTTGTGGGTATACTCCCGTATGACCTCCCACACCTATTTAGCATGCATATCCACCTACGTATCCACTCATAAATTATTGTTTGTTATTACTGTGGTTACAGGATTGTATATGCTATAGTATTTACTGTAATTGCCCCTTATTCTTGTGTACCTCTCAGTGTCTTCCTTTGCCTTAATCACGTTGTGCTGACTTCCCCTATATTGTGTATTGCCTCTTCCTTCACCAAAATTAACATGTGTCTACGATCTACTTAGTGATTCTCCCTCCCTCGCCCTCCCATACCTGGTAACCATCAAAGAATGTTTCTTTCTGTGTGTAAACTTTTTCTTGATTTTTTATAATAGTGATCTCATACAATATTTGTCCTTTTGTGGTTGACTTATTTCATTCAGCATAATGTCCTCCAGATTCATCCATGTTGTGAGATGTTTTGCAGATTATCATTATTCTTTATCACTACGTAGTATTCCATTGTGTGTATGTGCCACGGTTTGTTTATCCATTCATCTGTTGGTGAGTACTTAGGTTGTTTCCATCTCCTTGCTATTGTGAATAATGCTGCAGTGAACATTGGTGTGCGTATGTCTGTCCATGTTATGGCTCTTATTTCTCTAGGATATATACCTAGGAGTGGGATTGCTGGATTGTATGGTATTTCTGTTTCTAGCTTTTTAAAAAAGTACCATACCATTTTCCATAGTGATTGTACCATTTTACATTCCCACCAGCAGTGTGTTCCAATCTCCCCACAATATCACCAGCATTTGTTGTTTTCTCTTTTTTTGATCAGTGCCATTATTGCTGGGGCGAGATGGTATCTCATTGTGGTTTTGATTTACATCTCTAATGGCTAATGATCGTGCGCATCTCTTCATGAGTTTGTTAGCTGCCTGAATGTCTTCTTAGGTGAAGTTTCTGTCCATGCCCTTTGCCCATTTTTTTATTGAAATTTTTGTCTTTTTGTTGTTGAGGTGTTGAAGTTTTCTATAAATTTTAGAGATTAGACCCTTGTCAGATATGTTGTTGCCAAAATTTTTTTCCCAGTCTGTAGTTCCTCTTTTTACTCTTTTGGAGAAGTCTTGAGGAGCATAGTATTTAATTTTTAGGAGGTTCCAGTTATCTAGCTTATCTGCTGCTGTTTATGCATTTTTTGTTTTGTTTGATAGTCTATTTATGCCATGTATTAGGGTCCCTAGCATTGTCCCTATTTTTTTTCCATGAACTTTATACTTTTAGGTTTTACATTTAGATCTTTGATCCATTTTGAGTTTGTTTTTGTGAATTTTTGTTTTCTTTATGTTGAAGTGTAATCCATACGGAAGGCTATAGTCTTTGATTTTCATCAGTAAGTGCTTCAAGTCCTCTTTGCTTTCAGCCAGCAAGGTTGTGTCATCTGCATATCTCAGGTTGTTAATGAGTCTTCCTCCAATCCTGATGCCACGTTCCCCTTCATATAGTCCAGCTTCATCCATGTAGTGCCAACAAACTATTATCCGTATTTAACATGATAAGGTAGAACAGTTCAACTCAGTATAGTATAGACAATTAAAAAAATAGAAAGCAGCCTGTTTTAAAGTTAGAATGAAATAAATACCATCAAGGAGAGCTTGCTGGCAGTATCTTGGGGTGATCACCACTATCCAAAGTCTTGTTGAGCTCCTAGATCCAGACACTCTATTTTATAAGTGTACCTAGAGTTGATCAGACAATCAGGAAATGACTTTTGCTAACCAGATTCACACACCCACATGCAAAAAAAAGCATAAACTATAATGGCAGTTTGAATATAACAGAAAAATGTACCATTTCAGTGAATCCTCATACCCACTATCCTTCTTGCTAGCATCAAAGTGTCTGAGAAGTCAAATTAGTAATTAGAACAATTGATCAAAGAGAGTTGGATGGTGTTGAGAATTGTGTCATCTATTATGGAAAAGCCTGGTGTCTCTGTTTTGTATCTGTCAAAGAACATGTTGTTCCTGTGACCTGCTGGATAAAAATGGAAAAAATTCTTATTCATACTCCTGTATTTCTAAGTTCACTGCAAAATCATATTTCTTCACATTGTAGTTTAGATAACATCTTCTTTAGAAACCTTTCAATCCAAGGATATACCAAAGTAAACTTAATATGATTTTAGTAAAGCCATCTTCTTTATGCTTTGATTTTTTTTTGAAACATTCACTTTCCATTAGCCCCAGTTATAAAATATCCTTGATAGTGGGAGACTTCTGCAAATAGCTACTCTTACCATTACGTATTTTCTCCTGGTTTAACTCTCTAGGGAAACTTTATCTCCAGTCCTCTGCAGTACCGACTTAACCTATAAATAGATCACCAGAAGTGTTCAGGCAGAAGAAAATGGTAGGGATTTTTTATTTGGTTGAGGACTTTAGCTTTGAGTAATAGAAGAGACAAGATGAGATATCATCCAATATTGAGTCTGTGATCCTGTTTTTCTATTACTTTATGAATTTGCATGGAAGAAAAATAGTCTTCCTATGCCATAATTATTTTAATTAAGTCTGGGATTTAGGAATTTACTTGTGTATATGTATACAGAATTTTTGTATTTGCCATTTTGATTTAGCTAAGTTATGCAACTTAAAGCTTTACTTTGTTACAGGATGTTCTTCCCACTCACTTGATTCACATTTTAAGGATAATTTGAGTTGCTGAGACAGAAGGTAAAGATTTGTGACGTGTTCTCTTCAGAAATTACATTTTTGCATAAAAAGTAATATTTCTGAACAGAGCTTCAATAAATTGGTGCTTTGAGGTTTTGTTTGTTGTTTTCTAGATTAATTTACAGACATCACACAAAGGACAATACTCCACTTTACCACTGCGGTCTACTGGTTTGGACTCTAGAGTGAGCTTATGAAATTATGTAATAAGTTTGGTATTTTTTTTTAAAATCATAGTCTTTTGCACCACACTCATATGTTTCTCAGTACGATTCCGCAGAAGTTGAGGAGCACTAGTTTTACTTATTATTCAGATTCAGTAATATGTGTTCTCTATCCTAACATTGACACAGATGATGATTCGTATTTTCCAACATGGTTTTCACAGAACCAGTATTCTGTTGAATGTTAGTAGGTGTTTGTTGGAAAAGGGTTCCATGATTAAGTGTATTTGAGAAATGCTGTGTTAAACAGTTAAACTTGCTCTTTAAGCACAGAATAATCAGAACCTTTAACATACTCATGGGTACACGTGTCCAAAAGCAATGACAAAAAGGCAGGCAGGGACAGGAAAAATGGATGGATGGAAATAGGGAACCCAGAATGGGGAAGGGGAGAGTGTTAACACACCTCAGGGATTGCAACCAGTGTCACAAAACAATTTGTGTATAGATTGTTGAATGAGAAACTAATTCACTCTGTAAACTTGCACCTAAATCACAATAAATACATAAGTAATATTCATGGGTTATGAATATTCTAGGGGAGGCCTTAGTTTACAGTGTTTCTCAAACCAGCCTGACCATGGAACCCTTTCTTTCACAGAGCATCACATAAGGCTAGTGTGCAGAACAACTTTTATAAAAATGCTGATGTAGAGGCTCTATGCTCATTTGGTTTCAAGTCTTCAGATACGTGCCAGTCCTCTTTTATGGCAAAATGTTGTTATGTAAAGTTATCTACCAAGAGTAGTAATTATTTTACCACGTAGACTCTATTTCACTCTTGATTACAGGAACCATTTTTGTCAAGTTAAAGGCTGAGATACAATCTTTTGTTGTAAAGAAAATGTTTAGAAAATTGACTGATTTTTTTTTTTATGAGGCAAAAGGGAGAAGATTGAATACAATTCAAACTAAAATTTAGGAAGCTCTATATCCTACCAAAGCTAAAAATGTTTTCATATTAATCACACACACATGTATTTATAATATGTGATATTTCAATGATATTTCATAATATTTCATATATATATATATATATTTCATTTCCCCCAACTCCCGAGTTCTTATTTTCCAAAATACAAAGAAGTTAGAGATTAATTTGAAAACATTTTTCGCTTTGGTAGGATATATATAGTTCGTTGTCAAAGCCCTTGTGGCACAGTGGTTAAGAGCTACGGCTGCTAACCAGAAGATTGGCAATTCGTAGCCACCAGCCACTCCTTGGAAACTCTGTGGGGCAGTTCTCCTCTGCCCTATGGAGTCACTATGAGTCAGAATAGATTTGAAGGCAATGGGTTTTTTTTTTTTTTTCTTAAATATAGTTTGTTATTAGCTGTTGTTGAGTTGGCTTGGACTCATGGCGACCTCATGTATAACAGAACAAAAAATTGCCTGGTACTGTACCATCTTTACAATCGTTGGTGTGCTCAAGTTCATTGTTGTGGCCACAGTGTATTTTAAGTGCCTTCCAACTCAAGGAGCTCATCTTCCAGCACTATGTCGTTGTCAGTTGCCGTCGAATCGCTTCCGACCCATGGTGACTCCATGTGTGCAAAGTAGAACTGCTCCATAGGATTTGCAAGGCCGTGACCTTTCAGAAGCAGATCACCAGGCCTTTCTTCGAAGCACCTCTGATTGGGTTCAAACCACCAACCTTTCAGTAATTAGTTGAGTGCTTAACAGTTTGCACCACCCAGGGACTCCTTTCCACACTATATAGGGCAGTATTGTGTTGTGATCCATAGGGTTTTCATTGGCTGTATATAATATTTATAACCTCCATATCCCAACTGTGCCTTCTCTTCTAGTTGAGGGAGGAGAGGTTTTTTTTTTTTTGCTTTCTCTTTCCTTCTAGTCATTAGAAACATGGCATTAAGTGATTCCTTGATTGAAATATTACTGACATCTAAAATTGAAACATCATAATCAGTGAGACATTAACTACTTATTTATAAAATGTCCTATGCTTAATTCTATTCCTTAGGAAAGATTTACCTGCAAGTGTGGGCATTCTCCAACCCTCTGTCTAGTAAAGGAGCCCTCTACAAACATGCGCACACACACACGTACATCTCCCAGTCCCCTTATCTACCCTGATTTTCTTCATGTCATTGTATGATATTATTTTCACTTGTTTCTTATCTGTGTCACCCCTGTAGTCTAGTCTTAGCTTCTTATTATAACCAAGGTCTTATGTTATTCCTTTGTATGTCATTAAACCCTTTGCCATCAAGTCATTTCTGAATCATTGTGACCCTATAGGACAGAGTAGAACTGCCCCATAGTGTTTCCCAGGCTATAATCCTTATGGGAGCAGACTGCCACATCTTTCTCCTGGGGAGTGGCTGGTGGGTTTGAACCACCAACCTTTCAGTTAGCAGCCAATCACTTAACCACTGCACCACCAGGGCTCCTTTCTATATTATTAACTCCTTTGTATATCATTGTAATTTGATCAAAAGTGCACCTTGTAAATGTTGAAAAAACACATATATCAAATTACTTCGTTTGAGTTCATGCTTACTAGCACAATTTTTTTAATTAATGGGAGTCATGTGCTTGATAAAAATTCTCGAAAAAAGTAATAAATTCAAGCCCATTAAAAAATTTCTGATTACAGAAAGAAACTTTTCTCCATAAAATCATGAGTCTAAAGATTTTATAAGTGTAGCTACTACCAAGTAATACCGTGTTGCAAATACAGGCACAGATATGTGTCTTCTCGATCCAGTCAGGCAGCTCATCATCTGTGTGCAGAGTCCTTAACGATGGCTGATGGTGAAGGTCTTGCCCTCCAGGAACTTAGACTGAAGGGGAAAATTAAATTAACTTGTGGAAAAGACATTGTCTTAGTTATCTAGTGCTGCTGTGACAGAGATACCACAAGTGTATGGCTTTAACAATGAGAAATTTATTCTCTCACAGTCTAGGAGGCTAGAAGTCCAAATCCAGGCCCAACTCCAGGGGAAGCCTTTCTCTCTCTGTTGGCTCTGGAGGAAGGTCCTTGACATCAGTCTTCCCCTAGTCTAGGAGCTTCTCAGCACAGGGACCTCAGGTCCAAAAGATGTGCTATGCTCCTGGTGCTCCTTTCTTGGTGGCATGAGTTCCCCGTCTCTCTGCTCGCTTCTCTCTTTTATATCTCAAAAGAGATTGACTCAAGATACAACCCAATCCTGTAGATTGAGTCCTGCCTCGTTAACATAACTGCTTCTAATCCTGCCTCATTAGCATCGTAGAGGTTAGGTTTACAACACATAGGAAAATCACATCAGATGACAAAATGGTAGACAATCACAAAATACTGGAAATCATGGCCTAGCCACGTTGACCAACATTTTTGGGGCACACAGTTTAATCCATAACAGACACCTTATGAGATTAAAGAAAATGCAGAAGTGAATTTCAACTATTATAACCTGGAGAATAAATAATTCCAAAGCAGCAATTGGTGTACTTGTAAACAGTCATATTAGGGAGCTTTTCATTATGGAGATACCTTACTAATAAAGGTATCTCTTCCAATCTTGGAAATAAAGAGCAAGAAGTCCACAGCTCCTCTTTCTTCAGTGCAGAGATGAAACTTTTCCTAAATCAAACTGGGCAGTGGAGACTTGAGAAGTCATCGAGCAGCTATGCCTTCATCTGGCACTTGGGAAATTGTTTTCTTAAATTATACAACCTCCTGATTGTGCTTCAGCCATCTTGTCTTTTCCAGTTCTTACAGCTCCTATAATCAACACTGAGTGGCTCGAGTAGGGAAGAAGACTTGAAATTATCCTAAACTGCGGGATTAAAAATGGTTCTAAAACCAATGATATCAGCAAGGATGTAGTGAATGCTATAGTTTGCCCTTTTCTGTACTGGTTGCAGTGAGGTACAAGAAATAAAGCAGCATATGGTCATTACCCTCAAGGAGCTTCCAGTCTAGCTGGAAGACAGAATCACTATTCGTGATATAATACATTAATACACGACGATCTGTCATGGATATTTGATATTCTATATTGTTTTGTTTTGCTTATGCATTTATATTGAGATATCATTTACATATAGGGAAATGCACAGATCTGAAGTATACAGTTCAATGAGTTTTGACTGATACATGTAAATCACAACCCTATCAAGATGTAGAATATTTCCATCACCCCAGAAAGTGCTCTCATGCCCTTTCTCTGTTAATCCTCACCACCACCAGCGGCAACAATTGTTCTGATTTCTTTCATCGCGGGTCAGTGCTACTGTTCTTGAACTTCACATAAAAGGACTCATACAGTTGGGTATGAGATTTTACTTTGTTTTGAAATGAATTTGTTGTAATCATTATAACTACTTTACAAGGAAGGCAGCTTTCTGAGATATTTCCAGCATTAAGAGACTCTGCATAATCTTTTATATTGGTTGAGTTAGAGCTAGATCCTTGACGTTATAGTCAGTAGGTTAATTATCACAAGATTAAAAAGTAAAATCAACTTCTTTTGCCAAATATAGCATCAACACCATGATGTATGCAACCATTTTAGCAAGTGTGTTTTTTTATAACAAACATCCGTGGTTTAAAGTCGACAAGTCCGCAGTCTTTGAAATGAGTAATACAAACTTCTCAATATTAAGTGAAAACTTTTGCCCCCTAGTAGAGTGATATAGACAGTTACTCAGCTTCGTAATGAAAAAATACAGACTAAGGATAGATTTAAATTAATTGCCTTGGTAATTGTAAGCATCAGCCAACCGACTTCACTATCTTTCCTTAGAAACAGAGTGATGGTGTATCCAGTGTTTCACGCAAATGCTTGAGCCAGTAGCTTCTCCTATTTTCAAATATGCTGTTTTAAAAGGAAAAATACTTGTCCTTTAGCTTCAACCTTAATTTTTTGTTTTAGCCTTAATTCTACATGTATTAATTCTACAACTGTACAATAGAAGTTCAGAGAAAAGAGTGATCATTTTTTACTATAGGAATTGGGTAGGTTTTATGATGGAGTGAGAACTTAAGCGGTATCTTAAAGTATACATCGAAAAAGAGAAAAAGGAGGCAGTAGAAACATGTAAGAGAGAGCTTAAGACCTGTCTGACAGGAGCAAAGCCCTTGAAGAAACAAGGTTAAATCAGTAGGGTAGTAGCAGATAGGAAGGCTCTTGAAAGTCAAGTAAAGGAATCATAAAATCTATAAAACAGTAATAATTATGAATCAGTTATTGGTGCCATAGGCAATAGTAAGGCACTGTAGATTTTTGATTATGTAGATTTAATGAGAGGCCCTGGTGGTGTGGTGGCTGAAGCACTCAGCTGCTAACCAAAAGGTCATCGGTTCAAACCCACCAGCTTCTCCACAGGAGAAAGATGTGGCAGGTGGCAGTCTGCTTCTGTAAAGATTACAGCCTTGAAAACCCTATGGGGTAGTTTTACCCTGTACTGTATAGGGTCGCTGTTGAGTCAGAATTGACTCCATGGCAGTGGGTTTGGTTTTTTGGGGATCATTATATTTTAGGGTCACCACTCGTCTGTCAGTTTGTGATACTGTGGTGGCTTGTGTGTTGCTGTGATGCTGGAAGCTATGCCACTGGTAATTCAAATACCAGCAGGGTAACCCATGGTGGACAGGTTTCAGCAGAGCTTCCAGACTAAGACAGACAAAGAAGAAAGACTTGGCAGTATACTTCTGAAAAAATTGGTCAGTGAAAACCTTATGAATAACAGTGGAACATTGTCTGACATAGTGCTGTAGTGAGGATTGTGAGGATGGCGCAGGACTGGGCAGTGTTTCATTCTGTTGTGCACAGGGTCACTATGAGCCAGAACCAACTCGACAGCTCCTAATAGCAACAACTTATTTTAGGGAGCTTAATTTGAAATCCACCTACTCAGTGCATTAGAAAGGGGCAGAATGAATTTCAAATACAGGTTATATGTTTGTTCTTTTCAACATCTATATTATGATGTAATTCACATACATGTTGGAGCAGGAAAAAAGTGGGATGCAGAACTCAAATTCTAGTAAGAAGACCCCACTTAATGGTCTGACTGAGACTGGAGGAACCCCAGAATGCATGGCCCCGGACTCTCTGTCAACCCAGGACTGAAACCATTCCCGAGGCCAACTCTTCAGAGAAAGATTAGACTGGACTATAGGATGTAAAACGATACTTGTGAAGAGTGTGCTTCTTAGCTCAAGTAGATTCATGAGACTAAATGGGCAGTTCTTGTCCGGAGGAGAGATGAGAAGGCAGGAGAGGGTCAGGAGCTGGTTGAATGGACATGGGAAATCAGGGATGGAAAGGAGGAGTGTGCTGTCACAGTATAGGGAGAGCAATTAGGGTCACATAATAATGTATGTATAAATTTTTGTATGAGAGACAAACTTGAATTGTAAACTTTCACTTAAAGTACAAAAATTTTAAAAAGATGTAATTCACATACATGTAATTCAACCATTTAAAGTGTACAGTTCAATGACTTTTAGTATAGTCACATTATCTAATTCCAGAACATTTTCATTAACCCAAAATGCAGCCCTGCACCTTTCAAACCTCCCATACTCTAGGCAACCACTAATCTACTTTCTATCTCTATAGATTTACTTGCTCTGGACATTTCATGTAAGTGGAGTCACACAGCATGTGGCCTTTTATGTTGTGCTTCTTTCACTTAATGTTTTCAAGGTTCATGTTACGGCATGTATTAGTACTTCATTCCCTTTTATTACCAAATAATATTCCATTATATGGATGTCTTAGTCACCTAGTGCTGCTCTAACAGAAATACCACAAGTGGATGGTTTTAACAAAGAGAAGTTTATTTCCTCACTTTCAAAGTAGGCTAAAAGTCCAAATTCAGGGCATCAGCTCCAGGGGAAGGCTTTTTCTCTCTGTCAGCCTTCTTCTCTTCGGTGTTCCTCCGGACTAGGAGCTTCTCTGCTCAGGGACCCCGGTCCAAAGGACACACTCTGCTCCCAGCACTGCTTTCTTGATGGTATGAGCTCCCCCATTCTCTGCTTGCTTCCCTTTCCTTTTATCTCTTGTAAGGTAAAAGGTGGTGCAGGCCACACCCTAGGGAAACTCCCTTTTCGTTGGATAAGGGATGTGACCTGGGTAAAGGTGGTGTTACAATCCCACCCTAATCCTTTTTAACATAAAATTACAATCACAAAATGGAGGCCAACACACAATTCTGGGAATCATGGCCCAGCCAAATTGATACACACATTTTTGGGGGGACATAATTCAGACCATGACAATGGATAATACCACATTTTATTTATCCATTCATTAGTTGATGGGCATTTGGGTTGTTTCTACTCTGGGAATGTTATGGATAATGCTGCTATGAACATTCATGTACAAGTTTTTGTGTGGACATATATTTTCATTTCTGTTGGGTATATACCTAGGAACAGAGTTGCTGTATCATATCGTTGCTCTGTTTAATTTGAGAAACTGCTGGACTGTTTCCCAAAGCAACTATACCATTTTATATTCCTGCCAGCCAACGTATGAGGGTTTCAGTTTCTCCACATCATTGCCAATACTTGTTATTGTCCATCTTTGTTATTATAGCCATCCAAATGGATGTGAAATGGAATCTCATTGTGGTTTTGATTTTGTATTTCTGTAGTGACTAATGATGTTGAGCATCTTTTCATGTGCTGGTTGGCCACTTATATATCTTCTTTGGAAAGAAGTTGGGTTATTTGTCTTTTTATTATTGAATTGTATTAGTTCTTTGTATATTCTAGACACAAGTCCCTTATCAGATATATGATTTGCAGCAATTTTGTCCCATTATTTGGATTGTCTTTTCACTTTTTTGATGATATCCAGGTCACATGTTTTTTGTCCTTTTAGTTCTTCTATGTGTTTTTCCTGCTCAACTGTAGAATTCCACAAGTCTGAAAACTGCTACTCCTTCCTAGTCACTATTGCATCCAGTAGAGAAGGTCGTACATGGTAGACATTCATGAATTCTCCACAACCAGCCACCTCTGCCCCTAGGTGTTTTCCAGACAAATAACTGGATTTCATTCATGATGAGAAACTATGGTTTATTGGTTTGTTTTTCTTACAGGTGAATCGATTTAGTAAGGTGGAAGACCGAGCTATTTTTGTCACCGATCGTCACCTGTATAAGATGGATCCCACTAAACAGTACAAGGTGATGAAGACTATCCCACTCTACAATGTAAGTGTTCTCTGTTGCTCTCTGAATAAAAGATTATTAAGCCAGTATGATGGACCACTATTGGGTCGGTAGACTGACCCCTAGAATCTTTGGGACTTTAGGAATCCCTAAATCTTACGTTTTGTACAGATATACAGTTTTCTATGAAGAGGATCCAAAACTTCCAACAGATTAACAAAGGCATTTTAAAAAAAAAAAAAAAAAAGTGTAAGGACTACTGTATGATGTTTCTCTAGTCCTAACCATAAAAAAACCCATTGCCATCGAGTCAGTTCTGACTCATAGTGACCCTAACCATACTCCTGCTTAAATGCGGTAGAATGGATATATTTTTCTTGTTTATTTTCATAAGGCTTGTTTTTATATGGAAATGGAATCAGGAGGGATTTACTTTATTAAAACATTATGAAACTTTATGAAAACATCACTGCTTCTTTAATTATAGAATTTACGCTGCATCCAGAAGTTCTTTCCACCAATATATTTACACACATATAGTTGCTGGTTGTGCGATCTCTGGTCTAAATCCACTCTGTTATAAACACCCACTCCATAGGATTTTTAAATTCTGTAATCATTTCTTATTTGAAATTTGGTGGGCCTCTGCTTGAATCTCAATACGTGATTTTTTTTTTCTTTTTTTATGTTTTTTCCTGCTTTATGGGGTCTGCTTTACAAGTGAGTGTTCTGATTCTTCAGAAAGATCTTTCCTGGGCTACTGTATCTATTCATGTGTCAGGTGATTTTTCTTTGTCTACTGTCCTTAAAGAGGGAGGCCTGTGCTTGTCCAGTACTGGAAGCTACGAGGAGTATTATTTGGAGATTATTTTAAATCCGCTTGGGCTCTTCAAAAAGAACAGGAAGTGTATATGTTGTTTTGTAGTTTTATTTTATTAAATTGGGGTCCTGTTGGTGGTGAGGTACAATGACGGCAGACTATTCCCAGCTTTGCTGAATGATTTAGAGCTTCACTGCAGGCTTATTGCCCTGATGATGGGGTTGAGATTTGTCTTCACAGCCCACACACACGTACACATACACCTGTCTCCCTTACTATGGAAGGGCTAATGGATTGCAGCTAAGAAGAAAATGATATTCTAAGTCATTCTTGATTGTATATAGTCTTTTTAGCAAGACTTGTAATCTTATACATCAGTCACAGTTTAAGCCTAATAACCCTGAAATCTTAGAGTTGGAGATAAAGGAAGATGAGGGAAAAAATAATATTTTGTCAAAGTCTAGTGAAGTGTAGCCAAATAAAAATAAATTTTGGTATGCATTTTATTTCTTTTCCTTACTTTCTATTACAGGGAGATCAATCAGGCACATGATATAAATTCAATAAATAACTGATTGAACTCAAGTTATTTTCCCAAACTACCTTCCTTTTCATGTTGACTCATTTATTTAGAGTCACTGTTTCCCTTCTTCATCATCATCATTATTATTCATGTTAATAATATTGTATGATACCATAAAAATACTAACAATTTTTAAAAATTATAGTAGACATGAAAGGGGCCCTGGTCACGCAGTGGTTAAGTGCTCTGCTGCTAATGGACAGGTGGGAGGTTTAAACACACCAGTCACTTTGTGGGAGAAAGTTGTGGCTATCTGCTTCCATAACAGTTATAGCCTTGGAAACCCTATGGAGCAGTTCTGCTCTGTCCTGCAGGGTCGCTGTGAGTCGGAATTGACTTGATGGCACACAACAACAGTAGTAAACATAAAACAATGTCAGTAGGATGGATACATGCTGTCCCAAATGCTATCAGTGGTCCACCCATATCCCCTTGGATTCCATTAACATTTTTGTGTATACTATCCTTACTTCCAATAGTCATCTTCTTTGTCAGAAGCCTGTCAGTACCTTCTCTGCTCTTGTACACAGAGGGCTGGAAGTACCCGGCTACCCTCAGCCACGCAACGACTCAGTGAATGTGGAGCTACAGATATTCCAGTCCCATCACTCCTTGGCCAAGATAATTCTGAGATGTGTATTTCACACCATTTTCTAAAGCTTTCCTGCAGGAAATGGGGAGAAGCGACAGAGAGTATGAGGGTGATGTAATTTTAAATCAGGCCTCACTGAGAAGTTGACACTTAAGCAAAGACTTGAAGGAGACAAGGATAAACCATGTATTTACTTGGTGGAAAAGTATTTTAGCAGAAGGAACAGCAAAGACACAGAGGCATGAGCATGCCTGGTGTGTTGAGGAAGTATGTGATTTGAGTGGGAGACGGTGGGGGGATAATTGCAGGAAGTAACATAAGACCAGACCACACAGGACCTTACAAGCCTTTTTGAAAACTTGGGCTTTTATTCTAGGGGAGATGGGGAGCCACTGGAGAATTTGGATCAGAGGAGTAACATGATCTAACTTACATTTTAACAGAATCTCTCTGCTGTGTTGAGAAAAGATTAGGGAGACAGGGTGGGTGGCAGTGAGCAACAATGAAAGGAATGAGACCAGTTAGGATGCTTCTGCCATAATTCAGGCAACAGATGATGTTCACTTTGACCAAGGTGGCAGCAGTAGAGGTAGTGAAAGTGGTCAGATTCTGGACATACTTTGAAACTAAAGCCAGCAGGTTTTGCTGGTGGCTGAATGGATTGGATATGGAGTTTGCAAGAGAGAAGTTAAGGATGGCTCTAAGGTTTTTGACCTAAGCAACTTGGAAGGGTAGTTGCCATTAACTGAGATAGAAGACTGCAGAGAGAATGGGTATAGACATGGGAGAGACTAGGAGGTCTGTTTGTGACACGTTAAGATTGTGATGTGTATTAAACAGCACAGTGGAGATGACAGGTGGGAGGTGGCTCATTCACTTTAACATGACTCTGCAGTTCTTCAGTCTCTATTTCTTCTGGAGCATCTTCTGTTCTTTTCCCATGGCCATTTGTATTTCCTGGTCTATATGTATTTCCTGGTCAGATTCTAGAGGGAAGTATCCTAATTGGCCTAGTTCAGTGTTTTCAGACATTTTTAAAACCTGTGTTTGAGCAAAATCTTATGCAGAAGTCCAATACCTAAAATGGATAAAAAGCAAAGTTCCTCTGGTTGAAGCAGCATGAAAACCTGGGAGTTCACTCCCTCTGCCCAGCCACCTCAGCACCCCTCCAGAGTACAGTTTGGAAATCAGTGGTTAGGATTTCTTATCAAAATGGTTCCCTATGTTCACACCCCCTGTGCTCTGAACACATAGTAATAGGTACTTACTCTTCTGACTCTGCCACCACCAGTTTGATGTACCGGTTTTTGAGCTTCATATAAGTGGAAATATACTGTGTATACTCTTGTGTCTGCCTGCTGTCGCTTGACATTATGTCTGTGAGATTTGTTGATATTGCATGTAGTTACAGTTTGTTGATTCTCATGCTGTAAAATATTCAGTTGCATTAATGTACCACAATTTATCCATTCTACTGTTGATGGGAATTTGGGTTGTTTCCAGTTTTTAGTTATTATAAATAAAGCTGCTTTGAACATGCTGTCTTAAATGAATGTTTGACACCAGTTCCATAAACTGCCAAATTATCACTTGACCTGTACAATCTGACTTTTAGTCTCTTCATGTCCCTAAAAGTGATACAGACGTCTGCCCCAACCTGTTTCTAAGGCCATATAAATTCATGCACTTAGGACCTATCTTAGTTTCCTAGGGCTGCCGTAACAAAATACCACAAGTTGGTGGCTTTCAAGAACAGAAGTTTCTTGTCTTACAGTTCTGGAGGCTAGAAGTCCAAATCAGTGTGTCAGCCATGTTGATTCCTTCTGAGGGCTCTGAAAGAAGAACTGTTCCATGTCTCTCTCCCAGCAATCCTTGGTGTTCCTTGGCTTGCAGCTGTGTCTGCCTCCATCATTACAGGGCCATCCTTCCTCTATCTAACTCTCCATATCTGTTCTCCTCTTTTATAAAAACACTACTCAGAAGGGATTAGGACCCAACCTACTCCGGTATGCCCTCATGTTAACTGATATAAGATCTTCAAAGATATTATTTCCAAATAAGGTCACATTCACAGGTATCAGGGGTTTGGACTTCACCGTATCTTTTAGGGGGACACAATTCAACCCCTAACAGGATTCTACCTTCTACTAATGGCATAGTACTTACCAGATAAAACATCTGGGGCTGCATGAAGAATTTGTTTTTAGGGAGGAAAAAAAGTCTACAAACTTTAAGTTCTTTTATTGCTTGTGAAAGAATCTTTGTTTTGTATATAATTTTTAATTTATATAACTACACATGAAGCTATTATCCTGCAGCCAGTGTTCTACTGCACTGTCATTATCCTGAAATTATTTTTAAATATAAGAATTCAGTAGATTATTATCTGCTGCATTGTTCTGGCCAGTTCTGTAAACTTAAAAGCAAAGCACACTGAATGCAGAACTAAAAACAAAATTTAAAGAGATGTAAAATTAAAGCAAAAAAGAGATGAAGAAAAACCAAACCCTTGAGATAGCCATTTTTTGGTTTATACCTTAGAAATATTTTTCCTCTTCTCTACCACTGCCCCATTATCCACTCTTACCATCTTTCAAACAGAACAGTCAAAGCAATATTATTAATACCTGGTATCAATAAACAGAATAGTCCTAGCCCTGTTTCTGTTTGGAAATACGTGTCTGAACTAGAACTTATATCTTTGCTATTGGATTCATTATTTGGTAACAGTGTCCCGTTAAACAGAGTCCTTCAAGCTTTTTCATGAGGCTTGGAGTAATTTAAGTAAAACTGAGATCATTTGATTGGCAGAACCTTGGAATATTGCACTGACATATCCATACCCTATACCAAAAGAGTTGAGCAATACTTCTGTTCACGTCTGGGTGAATATTTTATTTTTATTGAAGTATAACTTGTATGCATTAAAGTACACATATCTTAAGGGTATCAAACCAAACTAAACTCGTTGCCGTTGAGTCAATTCCGACTCATAGCGACCCTGTAGGACAGAGTAGAACTGCCCCATAGTTTGCAGGGAGTGCCTGGTGGATTCAAACTGCCAGCCTTTTGGTTAGCAGCCTGTCTTAGTCATCTAGTGCTGCTATAACAGAAATACCACAAGTGGATGGCTTTAATAAGGAGAAATTTATTCTCTCACAGTCTAGTAGGTTAGAAGTCCAAATTCAGGGCGTCAGCTCCAGGGGAAGGCTTTGTCTTCTCTGTTGGTTCTGGAGGAAGGTTCTTGTCATCAGTCTTCCCTTGTCTGGGAGCATCTCAGCACAGGAACCTCAAGTCCAAAGGACACCCTCTGCTCCCGGCACTGCTTTCTTGGTGGTGTGAGGTCCTCATGTCTCTCTGCGTGCTTCTCTCTTTTATATCTCAAAAGAGATTGGCTTAAGACACTATCTAATCTTGTAGACTTCATCAGTCTAACTGCCACTAATCCATCTTATTACATCACAGTGATAGCATTTACAACACATAGGGAAATCACATCAGATAACAAAATGGTAGACAGTCATACAATACTGCGAATCATGACCTAGCCAAGTTGACAGATATTTTTTGGGGACACAATCCAATCCATGACACAGCCGTAGCACTTAACCACTACACCACCAGGGTTTCCTCTTAAGGGTATAGCTTGATGAATTATCACAAAGTGAACACACCTGTGTAACCATTACCAGTGTTAAGAAATAGACCAGTAATAGGACTCCCAGAAGCCCCTCCCAATCACTAACCCCTTCTTCCTTTTCAAAAGTATAGTTTTTGCTCATTATGGACTTAATGAAACCAAACACTATGTGTTCTTTCTTCGTGGCTTCTCTCAACGTTATATTATTTTATAGAGGTTAAAGGCATGTGTAAGGTAAAGTAATAAAACTCCTAGAGGATAACAGAAGTTTGTTCATTTTCATTGCTGTGTAGTATTTCCTTGTGTGAATATGTCACAGTTTCTTTATCCTTTTAGCTGTTGGATAGAAACCCTGGTTGCATAGTGGTTAAGAGCTAAGGCTGCTAACCAAAAGGTCGGCAGTTTGCATCCAGCAGCACTCCTTGGAAACTCTATGGGGCAGTTCTACTCTGTCCTATAGGGTCGCTATGAGTTGGAGTTAACTCGACAACAATGGGGTTGATTTTTTTTTTTGGTAGTATTTCTTTGTATGAGTATGCCACAATTTTCTTTATCCTTTTAGCTATTGGTTGGTGTTTGAGATGTTTCCAGCATTCTTTGTTTTTTGGCATTTATGTGCGTGCAGTTCTTTGGGCAAATACTCAGGAGTAAAATTGCCATTCACCTTTGCTAGATAATGCCAAATAATTTTCCAAAGTAGTTGTACTAGTTTACACTCCCACCAATGATGTATGACAGTTCCATTTGGTCCATTTCCTCTCTAACACTAGGTATTGACAGTCTTTTAAATTTTAGCTATTCTAGTAGGTATGTAGTGGTTACTCATTGTGGTTTTTATTTGCATTCCCCCAGTTACTAATAAGGTTGAACATCTTTTCATGTATTTATTGGTTGTTTGGATACCATTTGTGAAGTGCATATTCAAGTCTCTTGCCCATTGTTCTATAGGGTTGTCTTTTTCTTTTACTGATTTCTAGTTCTTTTTATATTATGTATACATGTGCCCATAGGCAGCTACATTTATTTGGTTGCTCAAATCGTTCCAGCTTTGACCATTGGGAGCTCTTTCAGTTGGCTCTTGTGTCCCTTTGACATACCCCATCAATATGGGGTTGTTGAGTTTTTAAGGTTTAGGATTTTTTTGTTTTCATTTTTGAGCACTTTCTTACTTTCTGGCACTATAACATGCTCCAGTTCTAGATTCTACCATTTCTCCAAGGAGCCCTGGTTTCTTTTATTGGAAAAGATCTAGGTGCTAGTATCTCATTGTTACGGGATATCATTTCTTTTATTTCCTTTCAGCTGACAGAGCACAGAAATATATGTGTGGTATGTACAGATGTCAATAAATATTTCTATATGTGACCATCTTCATATTAAAGTTAAGAATTCATACCAATGTTTCTAACTCTAATCCATTACCACATGAATCATTCTAGGTTCCTCCTGTTACTTATGTTCTTATCTTTAAACTCCCAGTCCAATAGTTACACACTTAGGTCTCAACATTCACCTTACATTTACTTAATTGTTCACTTCCAGTGTATGTGTATAGCAGTGTCAGAACTGTTAACCTGTTCCCTTATGGGACAAACTTTATCAACTAGAGTACCGTTCTTACAGGCAGTTCCTTTAGCCATTAGTCTTACAGACTCCACTCATTTCCACAGTTACTTAGGTCAATGCCTTTTCTTCCCACCCCTTTCCATGAATTTGTTTCACACCTTTTTATTCTAGTTATATTCTCTCATCACATTCTGCATTCCTTCCTGGGATCCCCTGACCTCCTAAATGATTTCTTTAAATTTTGTACCATTAAAGTTCACTTTTTGTGCTGTAAAGTTCTGTGTTTTCAAAAATGCATAATGTCATGTATCCACCATTACAGTATCATATAGAATAGATTTACTGCTCAAAATGTCCCATGCTTCACATATTCATCCCTCCTCCTTGAACATAACTGTGGTTCATTTTACTATCTCCATAGTTTTGTCTTTTCCAGAATATTATATAATTGGAATCATATAGCATGTGGCCTTTTCAGATTGGCATCTTTCACTTATCAATATGCATTTAAGTTTCTTCCATGTCTTTCTGTGCCTTGATAGCTCATTTCTTTTTATCACTGAATAATACTGTATTGAGGAGCCCTGGTTAAAGCACTCAGCTGCTAACTGAAAGGTCGGCAGTTTGAACTCACCAGCTTCTCTGTGGGAGAAAGATACGGCAGTCTGCTTCCATAAAGATTTACAGCCTTGGAAACCCTATGGAGTCGCTATGAGTCAGAATCAACTTGACATTAGTGGGGTTTTTTTTTTTGGGGGGGGGGCACTAAATACTGTATCGTGTGGTTAGTTTGTTTTTCCATTCAGCTATCGAAGGCCATCTTGGTTACTACTAGTTTTTAGTGATTTTGAATAAAACTGCTGTAAACATTCACCTACAGATTTTTGCATGGACAGAAGTTTTCAGATCAATTGGGAAAAAAATACCTAGGAGAATGATTGCTAGATCATATAGTTAGATTATGTTTAGCTTGGTATGAAGCTGCCAAACTGTCTTCCAGAGTGAGTGTACCATTTTGCATTTCCACCAGCAATGAATAAGAGTTCCTATCGCTCCATATCCTTGCTAGCATTTGGTATTGTCAGTTTTGAGAGTTTAGTCATTGTAATAGGTGTATAGTGCAGCATGTATTTTTCTGTTCTCCAAATATATATAACTCAACACAACCTGATAATCTTTAACTACACAAACCATCTCTACATTCTCTGTCATTAGCTGGTTTGTGTTCAGGATATAAAAACTGATTTTAACATATGCCTAAGCAAAATATAATTAAAAGATAAATTTGGCATTTTTTCCCTTCCATTAACAAGAATTATTCGATCAATTTGTCATTTAATAATGATTCCAGTCCATCTTCAAAGAAGATAAAAATAGAAATGATGACAGGTATTTGAGAATACTTTCAGTTCTCTCACAAATGATAATGGTGCAAGAAGTATTAACAGCAATCTGAGAATAAAACATTCAAGTTACAGGTGACCCCTTTAGTAGCCACAAAGTAACTTTCCGTGTATAAATACTGCATAGGTAGGTTATGATTTCAACCAGCTGGAATCTGCATCATTCCCCTTGAGTCATTCTCTACACTATATTTGTAAGTTATAAGATCAAATTAAAGCATTAATTCTAATACAGTTGCCAGGAAAGCTTAAAATTTTTACAGTAAGCAGTACAGTCAAACTTTGAATATTTTCCGAAGCTGTGAGACTCATATTTGCTGTAGCTTGATACGGAGAACAAAATAACCTATATAATATTGTGTCCAAAACTTTGATCACAACCCCTTTAACTCTGAGAATCAGCCCGGAGATTACTATAAATTAGTGGAAAAGTTTGCACTTTGTGCCTGAGGCATGTTGCTAGAATAATGCACGTCTGCCATTCATTTCACGTGGATGTTGGTTCACCTGTGCCTGGGGAGTGAATTGCCAAGATTGAATTTAATTTGCGTAAATGCAAAATCTGTCCACTGGCTTCCAGTGAGACCGTAAAAACTGTAACATTTAGCCTGACCCGAGCTGGAATTCCTTTCACCCTTCTTTTGTTGGTGAGTTGTGTTCATTTTGTTTGATGGATTTGTTTGAAGAAGATTTGCATCTGCCCATTAATGCTGTTTGATATAGTCCCTTTTTATCAGTATTTGCTTGATGGCTAAGGAAGTAGCTAATTAATTACACAAATACCTCTTCTAGTTTTGGGGAGAATACAAAGCAATCAGGGGAGAGAGAAAAGAGACAATTATCTGAACGGATGTGACTGCTTTGTAGAGATAAATGGATTGTAATTATGCCAGACTTCATGCTTTATTGCTCTATTTGACGTGACTCACTAGAAGGATATCTTTTCATTTGGAAGATGGATTGCCCTTATAATTTGTACGAGGGTGAGTCCTGCTGAAATCCATCCGCCTGCCAGCTCTGCTCACCATCACCATTTCTAAAGCACCCTACCATCATGGCAGCATCCCAAGGGAAGGTGTTTCCATGGTAATCTCAATGGAGGCAGTCAGCTGATGTCTGGCTCTGCCTGAGCTAGTGTTCCCTAGCCTTCTCCCCTCTCCCTCCAACCTTTAAACTGTATTTATTACTCCTCTTTAATGGGACGTATATAATCCTTTAATGTCAGACCCTGAGTGGCATTCAGGTTTATTTGCTTATTTAGGTAATAAATTTCCCTTCCTGATTAATTCTCGGCAGGTCCTGAAAGCTGTGTTATTTTGAACGTCCTGTGCAGATATTTTTTATATTTTTGCCTGGCATAACAAAGACAGCTGTTTAGGAACATTAGATATTCGGAAACCTTTGTTCTTAGAAAAAAGTGATGTCTGTATAAGGAGAAATTTAGAAAGATACAGATGTTAAGGTTTCAGTTTGAGTTTTCAAGATTTTTTTTTTCTTGCTCTGATGGCTTTGCAATGAAACGGTCTTTCTTCCTGTCATTTTTTTAGCCCCCGATGATTTTATTATTGGATTTGAGTGAGCCACATGGTTTTAAAATTCTTCTAAGAAATGTGACATCTAAGTTATATCCTTTCTTATTTCTTTTAATAAGAGAGAAAGAAGCTACTCTCTTGATTGTTTTCTTGCCCCATTGTCAGAAGTAAAAGCCTTTTGTTATACCGGTTGGAGACCACGGTTTATGCTAAACAGTCTAAGCAAACCAATTTATAATGTCAAAAGTCAGTGCTTCCACCTGAGGTATGGTCCATTTTCATCAGTACTATATTTGGAAATTCAGTTTCCAATGTAAAAGATGTAATCAAGCAGTAATCCGAAAGCAACAATCCTTAAGGGTCAATTCATAGCTACTCTAAAAAGCTATTTTGTTGAAGAAACATGAAGCCTTTTAAAACTTAAGTGTAAGAAAATGAATACAACACCTTATTTACAGAGGTCAGATTGCTGGAAACAAGATCCTTTTAGAACAACACCATAAATCCGGAAGTATACATAAAAAAGAGCTCTCCCTTTGCAGAAACAGATGTCGCTCACGGGCTGAGGCGCTAATAAGCTTCCTCTCACACAACAGTGTTATCAGAGCCCTCTTTTATTCATTTAACATTTTGAACACCTACTGTGTGCCTAGAGCCCTGGTGGTACAGTGGTTAAGAGCTTGACTGCTAACCAAATGGTTGGCAGTTCGAATCTACCAGCTGCTCCTTGGAAACCCTATGGGGCAGTTCTCCTCTGTCCTGTAGGGTCGCTGTGAGTTGGAATCGACCTGATGGCAAAAATCACTCGGTCTCTGCCGTCAAAGCTTTCCAGTCCTGTGGGAAGTCAGTGCCTGGGTTGGTCACTGTGGCAGCAGTGTCAGTACATACCGCTGTGATGCTCAGAAAGTTGAAGTCACCCAAGGTCACAAAACTCTCAAGGAATGTTGGAATTCACACTCGAGTCCTTTTGACCCTGGAGTCCTTGCTCATAAGGCAGAAAGTGAACTGCTACCTACTGCCTTCCTTTTATGACAAACATCCATTCCTATTTTAAGAAGGGGGGAGAAATAGCAGAATAAACATTTGTTGTGGACCTAATGTCAGGCACTTATTAGCTGATTTAAATATACCATATCACCATCTTTTTAAGAAAGAGTCCTATGTAGGAAATAGTATCATTTTATAAATGAGGAAACTAATTTTCAGAGAAGTTGGTCACTAATGCAGGATTTCAATACAGATTTGTCTGACGCCAAAGCCCAAGATAGCCATAAACTAAACATTTTCTGGTTTCGTTGCTGTCTTAGTCATATAGTCCTGCTATAACAGAAATACCACAAGTGGATGGCTTTAACAAGGAGAAATGTATTTTCTCACAGTCTAGTAGGATACAAGTCCAAATTCAGGGTGTCATCTCCAGGGGAAGGCTTTCTCTCTCTGTTGGCTCTGGAGGAAGGTCCTTGTCATCAATCTTCCCCTGGACTAGGAGCTTCTCTGTGCAGGAACCCTGGGTCCAAAGGATGTGCTCTGCTCCTGGCACTGCTTTCTTGGTGGTATGAGGTCCCCACTCTCTGCTTGCTTCCCTTTCCTTTTATCTCTTGTAAGATAAAAGATGGTGCAGACCACACTCCAGGGAAACTCTGTTTACACTGAATCAGGGAAGTGACCTTAGTAAGGGTGTTACAATCCCACCCTAATCCTCTTTAACATAAAATTACAGTCACAAAATGGAGGACAGCCACACAATACTGGGAATCATGTTGACACATATTTTGGGGGGACATAATTCAATCCATGACAGTTGCTTATGTTCCTCTTTCTCTCTCTCCCTCCCCCTCCCCTCATTTCCCTTGTTTATTAATGGATGCCTTTTACTTTCTAAAATATTTAATCTTAAGCTTTTTGAAAACAAGTTACTTATAGGCCCTGGGCATCCAGCAGGAAACTAAATAATCAAGACTTAAGTTTGTGTATTGGCCACATTCTACATGTCAGCGGCTTCAAATGTTTGGTCCATTAGGGTACAAAACAGGAAAAAAAAAAAAAAATTTGCTTCATTTCTGTTGAGGGAAAAAACAGCACCTTTGAACAGAGCTGCCACCTTGTACTTCTATTTGCACAGCCATTTCCCTTTTAATTGCAGTCTTGTGTTTTCAAAAAAGAAGCATAGACAAAGGGACTACAGTGTCAGGCAGGCCAGCTAAATGCAGTGCTTTCATTGCTAACCTAATACTTAGAAGATTTGAATGTGATTTTATTTAATTTCCATGTTTAAAGCCAAGTAGAAAATGTTAGTATCTTCTAACTCAAGGGTTCTAAATCTTGACTGCACATCAGAATAGCCTGGGGAGATTTTAAAAGTTCTGATACCCAGGCCACAGCCCAGACCGACCAATTGAATCTCTGGGGTGAGACCTGGGCATCAGCATGTTTTAAAGATCCCAGGTGATTCCATTGTGCAGCCAAGGATGTGAGCCCTGGTGGAACTGCTCTGTTCCTCAAGTTTATTCACTTTTCTGTTCTGGTTATTTCTTAGAAACATTTGTTGAAAGCTGGACTTGCCCCAAAATTCTGTTCTGCTATTAGAATTTTTCTCACTTTTATGTGAGAGAGAGACAGAGAGTCTGTGTTTTCTAGACAGCCTTATGACCTGTATCGAAAATTAAATCTTCCTTAAGATACTGATCATGGTTTCATGTTTGAGGGTAGCCTTATGGGAAGATTTTCCTTAAACAAGAGCAGTATGCAATAACGTGTTTGTTTCTTATTTATTGGGTGGGGTCCAGAGAAAACATTCTCTAAACTGAATTGTTAAAATGAAGTTCCACTGCACTGTAGGAGAATCTGATTTTCTAATATAACAGACATACAGGGGATTTCATTTTATTGGAATTATGTCCAAACGGAGACCTCTTTAAAATGTGCTGGGGCTGGCGGGTACATCTAGCAAGACAAGTACTGTTGACAAGTTCAGGATCCTCTTTTCTGACTTTGCTAAATTACTGCTTTGCCTTCTGTGGATGAAATATCCTTTCACTTGTTAGGCCCATGACTCCCCCGGCTCTTCTCTCCCCAAATTGTTCCATCTAATACCCTTTTGCAAAGCTTATTGAGTTGTTAAAAATACCTATATAGCATTTAAAGATCATTGCACTATAAATGGTAAAGGACATAAGAGAAATCACATCCCATGGGGTCTGGCAAACACAGATGTTAGGATATGTAGCAGCGTGTGGGTGGTTGTTGAATTCATGCCCCATTTTAACAATAGCATCCACTTCAGTGGTTTTTTGAAGCCTGAAATGAATTGTGTGTAAATAAGCCTGAAATAATGCATGTAAAGTGCTTAGTACAGTTTTTGTCACATAGTAAAAGGCCAATGCCTAAAGAAATCAGAGGAGAAGGATGAAGTCAGCCCTCAGTGTCCTCAGTGTTTACTCTTTGCTCTTGCTTTTCATTCTGCCTGGAGCGTTCTTCCCTCAAATTTCTGCACGCTTCCTCCCTCACTCCATTCAGTTCTCTGTTCAAATGTTACCTCACAAGGTTGTCTAGAATGATACCTTCCCAGCCCCACCCTTCCCCGTCTATGTCTTTATATTACCACTTTACTCTTCTTCATAGACCTTCACATTATACAGTTGTTTATTGTCTAACTCCCCATATTCCTGTTAGAACATTGGCTGCATGGGAAAAGGATCATGGACTCTCTTGTTCCCAGAACAGTACCTGCTGTATAGCAGGTGTTCAATAAATGGGTGTTGATTAATAAGTTGGAGGGGAAACAAGATTGGAGACAAGGAAAGCAGTTAAGAGGCTGCTGCAAAATAATGACAGAAAATTTCCCCAGTCTAATGAAAGAATCTACAAATGAATCTACAAATCCAAGAAGCTCAAAGAACACAATGCAGGATAAACCCAAAGAGAACTACACCAAGATACATCATAGTTAGGCTCTCAAAAAGTACAAAAAAAAGAATACTGAAAGCAGTGAGAGAGAAGCAAATAGTCACATACAGAGGATCCCCAATAACACTAAGTGCCAGTTTCTCCTCAGAAACATTGGAGGCCAGAAGGAAATAGAATGATATATTTAAAGTGCTGAAAGAAAAAAAAACTATCAACCAAGAATCCTATACCCAGTAAAACTATCCTTTAAGAATGAGGGTGAAATTAAAACATTCCCAGATAAACAGAAACTGAGAGTTCATATCCACAAGACTTGCCCTACAAAAAATTCTAATGGGAGTTCTGTAGATGGAAGATAGTAGAAAGTAATTTAAAGCTATATGTAAAAAGAAAGATTGCTAATGAATTGAAATGCGTGGACAAGTATAAGGGCTAGTAATAAGGTATTCATCCTTGATAATTCTAATTTTGTTATCTTTCATGTTTCTTAATAACAAATTTATAAAAAGGAATGATAAAACTATGTTACAGAGCACATGAAATATAAAGACGTAATTAGTGATAACAACAAAAGGGGGGAGAGGAACAATATAAATATAGAACTTTTTGTGTTACTGAAGGTAAGTTGGTACCAACTTACCCTGGAATGTTATAAATACAAGCTATTAAATTTAATATTCATGGTAACCACTAAGAAAATATTTTTTAAAAAATGCACAAAAGGAAAGGAGAAGGGAATGGAAAAGTCTTGCTACAATAAACCAACAAAACACAAAAGGAAGCAGTACTAGAGGACAAAGAAAAGAAGGCTTAAGATACACAAAAAACAAATAACAAAATAGCAGAAGTAAATCTCTTCTTATCGGTACTTACACTGAATGTAAATGGATAAAATGCTCCAGTCAAAAGCAAAGAGTGGACGAATGGATAAAAAAACATGATCCAACTATATGCTGTTTACAAGAGACTCATCTTAGACCCAAGGACACAAATAGGTTGAAAGTGAAAAGATGGGAAAAAATATTAACCAAATAATGATAACCCAAACAGACCTGGGATGGCATCCTTAATATTAGACAAAGTAGACTTTAAGATAAAATCTGTTAGAAGAGATAAAGATGGACATTATATATGGTTGCCCAACTCAAAGAATGTAATCAATGTTTTGACTTGTACATGTGGAAACTGTTGAATCAGTGTATGTTTTGTTGTGTATATTCTCAACAACAATAAAATAAAATAAATTATTGAATTTTTTAAAAAAACAGAAAAAGAGATTGCTGCAGTAATCCTATTAAGAAATTACAAGGACCTGAACTTAAGCAAGGACAGTAAAGATGGGGAGAGGGGGTTAGAGTCAAGAGATATTTAATGGTAGAAACAACAGGCCTTGGGCACTGAGGATAAAAAATAGTCTAGAATGATGCAAAATTTCTTTCTTGGACAACTGGGTAGATGGTGGTGCTGCTTACTCACCAAGATTGGAAGTGTAGGACAAGAGGCAGGGATGGGGCAGGAGAGTGTGGAAATATGCTCAGTCTTAAATAGGTTTCATTTGAGGTGCCTGAAGAACTTACAAATGGAGAGGCCCAGTAGACAGTTGACCATCGGAGGACAATCTGGGATGGAGACATAGATTCAGAAGCCATTATAGTGTAGCTGAAACCATGAAAATAGATGCGATCATCCAGGAGAGGTAAGGAGAGAGAAGGGGGAAAGTACCTGTAAGTTGACCAACAAGAATAGGGCTTTTAAGGTTCTGATTAAGGGTTTGGCTTTGATAAAGAGGAATACATGGAAACCATCAGAGTTTCCTGATCAAAGAGAACCCTTTGAATTCATTGTCTTCCAGACGTCCAATAAATTTTGTTCATCTCCTACCTATCAAATCAAGTACTATGCCAGGTACTAGAGAAGTAAAGATCAGAAAGAGATAACCTGTGGTTATTGTTTAGTGGGTGAGCCAAATGCATACAGAAATCATCACAGTACAATGTATTAAGCACTAAAACGGATATAAAGTGCTGTGAAAGGGCATAGAGGACGGGTGCAAATGGCTTTTCAGACAAGGCAGGGTCTCAGGGATTCACAAGTATGCATAAACAGGCATTTGTCTGCACAAGGCACTTATAGCTTTCTTTCAAATTCTTAGAAGGATGTGGTTCACTACTTTTGGCAGTGCAGAGCTACAGATTTTAGGTGGCATGATCAGTTTTATTTTTTAGGATGCAAATTCTGACAGCATCACAAAGTATGGACTGAAATGGGAAGAGGTCAGTGAAATAAATGCCACTTCAGGGGCTCTTAGAATCGTCTCAGTGGATACAGTGGCACCAGGGTAGAGAGAAGAGATCAGACATGAAAGGTTTCTGAGTTATTCTTTTTTTTTTCCCATACAAAAATTTATACATACATTGTTATATGACTCTAATTGCTCTCCGTATACTGTGACAGCACACTCCTCCTTTCTACTCCCTGATTCCCCGTGTCCATTCAACCAGTTCCTAACCCTCTCTGCCTTCCCATCTCACCTCTGGACAGAGCTGCCCATTTAGTCTCTTGCATCTACTTGAGCTAAGAGGCATACTCCTCACGAGTATCACTTTATGTCCCACAGTCCAGTCCAATCCCTGTCTGAAGAGTTGGCCTCAGAAATTGTCTTATTTCTGGGCTGATAGAGAATCCAGGAGCCATGCTTTCTGGGGTTCCTCCAGTCTCAGTCAGACCATTAATTCTGGTCTTCTTACTAGAATTTGAGTACTGCACCCCACCTTTCTCCTGCTCCATCCAGGACTCTCTATAGTGTTCCCTGTCAGGGCGGTCATTGGTGGTAGCTGGGCACCATCTGGGTCTTCTGGTCTCAGGCAGATGAAGTCTCTGGTTTATGTGGCCCTTTCTGTCTCTTGGACTAATACTTACCTTGTGTCTTTGGTTTTCTTCATTCTCCTTTACTCCAGGTGGTTGGGACCAATTGATGCACTTAGATGGCCACTTGCAGGCTTCGTTTTTTTTTTTTTTGGTGAAAATACACATAGCCAAAGATACACCGTTTCAAAAATTTGTACATACACATTTCAGTGACATTGACTACGCTCTTCCAATTGTGCTGTTATTCTCACTTAAGATGAAGGCTTGAAGAACAAAATAGTTTCTCATTTAACAGTTACTACAAATGTTTCCCTATGACAATGGTTAGCAATCTCACAACACATCAACAATATCCTTACTCAACCTTGGGTTCCCTATCACCAGCTTCCTTGTCCTCTTCTGCCTTCTGGCCCTTGTCACTGGACTCCTGTACCTCGTTAGTCTCATTTGGTTTTACCGGGCTGTCCACTCCCAGGCTGAACGGTGAACCTCGGAGGTAACTTCACCACTGAGCTAAAAGGGTGTCTGGGGGCCATACTCTCTAGGTTTCTCCAGTCTCCTTTAGGCCAGTAAATCCGGTCTTTTTTTTTTTTGTGAGTTAGAATTACGCTCTACATCCTTCTCCAGCTCTGTCTAGAACCCTCTGTTGTGATCCTGGTCAGAGCAGTCAGTGGTGATAGCCGGGCACCATCTAGCTGTACTGGACTCAGTCCGGTGGAGGCCTTGGTAGCCATGGACAATTAGTCCTTTGGACTGATCTTTTCCTTGTATCCTGTTCTCTTCATTCTCCCTTGCTCCCGAAGGGATGAGACCAGTGGAGTATCTTAGATGGCCACTCACAGGCTTTTAAGACCCCAGACACTACTCACCAAGGTAGAATGTAGAGCATTGTCTTTATAAGCTGTGCCATGCAAATTGAGCTAGATATTCCCTGAGACCATGGTCCCCAGAGCCCTCTGCCCAGCAATTCAGTCCCTCAGGGAGTTTGGATGTGTCTATGGGACTTCCATGACCTTTCCTTGTACAAGTTGTGCTAGTTTCCCCTGTATTGTGTACTGTCTCACCCTTCACCCAAGATACCACTTATCTATTGCCTATTTAGTATTTCCCCCCCACCCCTCCCATCCCTGGTAACCAACAAAGATTGTTACATTTTGCGTGTGAACTTTTTCATGGGTTTTTACAGTAGAGGTCTCATACAGTATTTGTCCTTTTGAGATTGACTTATTGCACTCAGCATAATGTCCTCCAGTTTCATCCATGTTATGAGATGCTTCACAGATTCATCGTCGTTCTTTCTCGTTGCATAGTACTCCATTGTGTGTATGTACCATAGTTTGTTTATCCATTCATCTGTTGATGGGCATCTAGGTTATTTCCATTGTTTTGCTATTGTGAACAATGCTGCCATGAACATAGGTGCGCATGTGTCTATTCGAGTGACGACTCTTATTTCTCTAGGATATATTCCTAAGAGTGGGATTGCTGGATGGAATGGTATGTCTATTTCTAGCTTTCTGAGGAAGCGCTATATCATTTTCCAAAATGGTTGTATCATTTTGCATTCCCACCAGCAGTGCGTAAGAGTTCTGATCTCCCCACAGCCCCTCCAACATTTGTTATTTCCAGTGTTTTTGATTCGTGCCAGTAATGCCAGGGTGAGATGGTATCTCATTGTGGTTTTAATTTGCATTTCTCTAATGGCTAGTGATCACGAGCATTTCCTCTTGTGTCTGTTGGCCATTTGAATGTCTTCTTTGGTGAAGTGTCTGTTCATTTCCTTTGCCCATTTTTTAATAGGATTATTTGTCTTTTTGTTGTAGAGGTGTTGGATTTTCTTGTAGATTATGGAGATTAGACCTTTGTCTGACTTGTACTGTCCAAAAATTTTTTCCCAGTCTGTAGGTTCTCTTTTGACTCTTTTGGTGAAGTCTTTTGAAGAGCATAGGTGTTTGATTTTTAGAAGATCCCAGTTATCTAGCTTATCTGTTGGGTTTTGTGCATTGATGGTTATGGTTTGTATCCTGTTAATGCCGTGTATTAAGGCCTGAAGTGTTGGTCCTATTTTTTCTTCTATGAACTTTATAGTTTTAGGCTTTATATTCAGGTCTTTGATCCATTTTGAAGTAGTTTTTGTATACGGTGTGAGGTATGGGTCCTGTTTCATTTTTTTGCAAATGGATATCCAGTTTTGCCAGCACCATTTGTTAAAAAGACTGTCTTTTCCCCATTTGATGGACTTTGGGCCCTTGTCGAAGATCAGGTGACCGTAGGTGGATGGATTTACATCTGGGTTCTCAATTCTGTTCCATTGGTCAATGTATCTGTCGTTGTACCAGTATCAGGCTGTTTTGACTACTGTAGCTGTATAGTAGGTTCTGAAGTCAGGTAGTGTGAGTCCTCCAACTTTATTCTTCTTCTTCAGTAGTGCTTTACTTATTCGGGGCTTCTTCTCTTTCCATATAAAGTGAATGATTAGTTTTTCCATCTCTTTGAAGAACTTTGTTGGTATTTGGATCGGGATTGTGTTGTATTTGTAAATTGCTTTGGGTAGAATTGACATTTTCACAATGTTGAGTCTGCCTATCCATGAGGATGGTATGTTTTTCCATTTATGTAGATCCCTTTGGGTTTCATGCAGTAGTGTTTTATAGTTTTCTTTGTATAAGTCTTTTACATCCCTGGTGAGATTTATTCCTAAGTATTTTATCTTTTTAGGGGCTATTGACAATGGTATTGATTTCCTGATTTCCTTTTCATCATTCTCCTTACTGGTGTATAGGAATCCAACTGATTTTTGAATGTTTATCTTGTATCCTGCTACTCTGCTGAATCTTTCTATTAGTTCCAGTAAATTTCTTGTGGAGTCTTTAGGGTTTTCTATGTATAGTATCATATCATCTGCAAACAGGGACAGTTTCACTTCTTCATTACCAGTTTGCATGCCCTTTATTTCTTTTTCTTGCCTTATTGCTCTAGCTAGAACTTCCAGCACAATGTTAAATAGGAGTGGTGATAAAGGGCATCCTTGTTTTGTTCCTGTTTTCAAGGGGAATGTTTTCAGCCTCTCTCCATTAAGAATGATGTTGGCCGTTGGTTTTGCATAGATGCCCTTTATTATGTTGAGAAATTTCCCTTCTATACCTATTTGATTGAGAGTTTTTATCAGGAATGGGTGTTGGACTTTGTCAAATGCCTTTTCTGCATCAATTGAGATGATCATGTGATTCTTTTCTTTCCTTTTATTTATGTGGTGGATTACATTGATTGATTTTCTAATGTTGAACCATCCTTGCATACCTGGTGTGAATCCTGGTATGTTTTTTTTTTTTTTTATATGATGCTGAATTCTATTGCCTAGAATTTTGTTCAGAATTTTTGCATCTATATTCATGAGATATATTGGTCTGTAATTTTCTTTTTTTGTGACGTCTTTGCCTGGTTTTGGTATCAGCGTTATGCTGGCCCACTTGCAGGCTTTTAAGACCCCATATGCCAGTCACCAAAGTAGGATGCAGAACATTTTCTTAATAAGCTTTGTTATGCCAGTTGACCTAGATGTCCCCTGAAAGCATGGTCCCCAGACCCCTACCCCTGCTACTCTGTCCCTCAAAGTGTTTGATTGTATTCAGGAAACCTCTTAGCTTTGGCTTATCCAGTTGTGCTGAGTTCCCCCGTAGTGTGTGCTGTCCTTCCCTTCGCCTAAGATAATTCTTATCTACTATCTAGTTTGTAAATAACCCTCACCCTCCTTCCCCACCCTCATCACCATCAAAGAATGTTTTCTTCTGTGTTAACTCTTTTCTTGAGTTCTTATAATAGTTGTCTTATACACTATTTGTCCTTCTGTGACTGACTAAATTCACTCAGCATAATGACCTCCAGATTCCTCCATGTTATAAGATGTTTCACAGCTTCATTGTTGTTCTTTATCGTTGCATAATATTCCATTGTGTGGATATACCATAATTTGTTTATCCATTCATCCGTTGATGGGCACCTAGGTTGTTTCCATCTTTTTGCTATTGTGAACAGTGCTGCAGTGAACATGGGTGTGCATATATGTATTCGTGTGACAGCTCTTATTTCTCTAGGATATATTCCAAGGAGTGGGATAGCTGGATATATGGTACTTCTATTTCTAGCTTTTTAAGGAAGCGCCAAATCAATTTCCAAACTGGTTGTTCCATTTTACTTTCCCACCAACAGTGTATAAGTATTCTAGTCTCTCCACACCCTCTCCAGCATTTCTTATTTTGTGTTTTTTGGAGTAATGCTAGCCTTGTTGAGGTGAGATGATATCTCATTGTAGTTTTGGTCTACATTTCTCTAATGGCTAATGATAGTGGGCATTTCTTCATGTGTCTGTTAGCTACCTGAGTATCTTCTTTGGCGAATTGCCTGTTCATATCCTTTGCCCATTTTTTAACTGGATTATTGTCTTTTTGTTGTTGAGGTTTTGAAGTATCTTGTAGATTTTAGAGATTAGATACTGATCGGATTTGTCATAGCCAAAATTTTTTTTCCTCAGTCTGTAGGTTGTCTTTTGACTCTTTTGGTGAAGTCTTTTGATGAGCATAAGTGTTTGATTTTTAGGAGCTCCCTGTTATCTAGTCTCTCTTCTGGTACTTGTGCATTGTTACTTATGGTTCTTATTCTATTTATGCCATGTATTAGGGCTCCTAGCGTTGTCCCTATTTTTTCTTCCATGATCTCTATCGTTTTCGATTTTATATTTAAGTCTTTGATCCGTTTTGAGTTAGTTTTTGTGCATAGTGTGAGGTATGGGTCTTGTTTCAGTCTTTTGCAGATGGATATCCAGTTATGCCAGTACCATTTGTTAAAGAGACTGTCTTTTCCCCAGTTAACGGACTTTGGGCCTTTATCAAACATCAGCTGCTCACGGCTGGATGAATTTATGTCTGGATTCTCAATTCTGTTTCATTGGTCTATGTATCTGTTGTTATACCAGTACCAGGCTGTTTTGACTACCGTGGCAGTATAATAGCTCCTAAAATCAGGTAGCGTGAGGCCTCCCACCTTGTTCTTCTTCTTGAGTAATGCTTTACTTATTCAGGGCCTCTTCCCTTTCCATATGAAGTTGGTGGTTTGTTTCTCCATCTCATTAAAAAATGGCGGTGGAATTTGGATCAGGATTGCACTGTGTCTGTAGATCGCTTTGGGTAGAATTGACATTTTCACAATGTTGAGTCTACCTATCTGTCATGGTTTGAATTATGTCCCCCAAAAAATGTGTATATCAGTTTGGCTGGGCCATGATTCCTGGTACTATGTGATTTTCCTATATGTTGTAAATCCTGCCTCTATGATCTTAATGAGGGAAGATGGGTGGCAGTTGTGTTAGTAAGGCAGGACTGGATCTATAAGACTGGATTGTGTCCTGAGGCAATCTCTTGAGATATAAAAGACAGAAGTGAGCAGAGAGAAGAGGGGGACCTCACACCATCAAGAAAGCAGTGCTGCGAGCGAGCGCGTCCTTTGGACCAGGGTCCCTGCACCGAGAAGCTCCTAGTCTGGGGGAACACTGATGAGAAGGCTGAGAGAGAGAAAGCTTTCCCCTGGAGCTGACACCTTAAATTTGGACTTTTAGCCTACTTTGATTATGAGGAAATAAACTTCTCTTCATTAAAACTATCCACTTATGGTGTTTCTGTTATAGCAGCACTAAATGACTAAGACACTATCCATGAGCAAGGTATGTTTTTCCACTTATGCAGGTCTCTTTTGGTTTCTTGCAGTAGTGTACTTTAGTTTTCATTATATAGATTTTTTACATCTCTGGTTAGATTTATTCCTAAGTATTTTATCTTCTTGAGGGCTATTGTAAATGGTATTGATTTGGTGATTTCCTCTTCGAAGTTCTCTTTGTTGGTGTAAAGGAATCCAACTGAATTTTGTATGTTTATCTCGTATCCTGAAATTTTGCTGAAATCTTCTATTAGTTCCAGTAGTTTTCTTGTGGATTCTTTGGGGTTTTCTGTATATAAGATCATATCATCTGCAAATAGAGATACTTTGACTTCTCCACCAATTTAGATGCCCTTTTTTCTTTTTCTAGCCTAACTGCTCTCGCTAGGACCTCCAGCACAATGTTGAATAAGAGTGGTGATAAAGGGCATTCTTGTCTGGTTCCTGTTCTCAAGGAGAATGCTTTCAGACTCTCTCCATTTACAATGATGTTGGCTATTGGCTTTGTACAGATGACCTTAAGTATATTGAGGAATTTGCCTTCTATTCCTATTTTGTTAAGAGTTTTTATCATGAATGGGTGTTAGAATTTGTCAAATGCCTTTTCTGCAATCAGTTGATAAGATCATGTAGTTCTTGTTTTGTTTATGTGATGGATTACATTGATTGTTTTTCTAATGTTGAACCATCCCTGCATACCTGGTATAAATCCCACTTGATCATGGTGAATTATTTTTTTGATATGTTGCTGAATTTTATTGGCTAGAATTTTGTTGAGGATATTTACGTCAATGTTCATGAGGGATATTGGTCTGTAATTTTCCTTTTTTGTGGTGTCTTTACCTGGTTTTGGTATCAGGGTTATGCTGGCTTCATAGAATGAATTTAGGAGTATTCCATCCTTTTCTATGCTCTGAAATACCTTTAGTAGTAGTAGTGTTAACTCTTCTCTGAAAGTTTGGTCGAATTCTGCAGTGAAGCCGTCTGGGCCAGGGCTTTTCTTTTGTTGGGAGTTTTTAAATTACCTTTTCAATCTCTTCTTTTGTTATGGGTTTATTTAGTTGTTCTACCTCTGTTTGTGTTAATTTTGGTAGGTAGTGAGTTTCTAGAAATTTGTCCATTTCCTCTAGGTTTTCAAATTTGTTAGAGTACAGTTTTTCATAGTACTCTGCTATGATTCTTTTAATTTCAGTTGGGTCTGTTGTAATATCACCCATCTCATTTCTCATACAGGTTATTTGCTTCCTCTCCTGTTTTTCTTTTATCAGTTTGGCCAGTGGTTTATCAATTTTGTTGATCTTTTCCAAGAACCAGTTTTTGGTCTTGTTAACTTTTTCAATTGTTTTTTTGTTCTCTATTTCATTTAATTCTGCTCTAATTCTTATGATTTCCTTTCTTCTGGCACCTGAGGGCTTCTTTTGCTTCTCTCTTTCTACTTGTTCCAGTGGTAGGGTTAATGTTTTGATTATGTCCGTTTCTTCACTTTGGATGTGTGCATTTGTTGCTATAAACTGACCTCTGAGCACTGCTTTTGCTGTGTCCCAAAGGTTCAGGTAGGATGTGTTTTCATTCTCATTTGATTCTATGAATTTCTTTATTCCATCCTTAATTTATTCCATAACCCAGTAGTTTTTGAGCAGGGTGTTCAGTTTCCATGTGTTTGATTTTTTTTCCTTGCTTTTTCTGTTGTTGTTGATTTCTACTTTTATAATTTTATGGTCAGAAAAGATGCTTTGTAATATTTTGATGCTTTGGATTTTGTTAAGGCTTGCTTTATGGCCTAATATGTGGTCTATTCTGGAGAATATTCCATGTGCATTGGAAAAGAAAGTATACTTGGCTGCTTTTGGGTGGAGTGTTTGGTATATGTCTGTGAGATGAAGTTGGTTGATTGTAGCATTTAGCTCTTACATGTCTTTGTTGAGCTTCTTTCTGGATGTTCTGTCCTTCACTGAAAGTGGTGTGTTGAAGTCTCCTACTACTATTGTGGAGCTGTCTATCTCTCTTTTCAGTGCTGTTAGAGTTTGTTTTACGTATTTTGGAGCCCTGTCATTGGGTGCATAAATATTTATTATAGTTATGTCCTCCTGGTATATTGACCCTTTAATCATTATATAGTGTCCTTCCTTATGCTTTGTGGTGGATTTTACTTTAAAGTCTATTTTGTCAGAGATTAATATTGCCACTCCTGCTCTTTTTTGAGTGTTGTTTGCTTGATATATTTGTTTCCATCCTTTGAGTTTTAGTTAGTTTGTGTCTTTAAGTCTCAGGTGTGTCTCTTGTAGGCAGCATATAGACGGATCATGTTTTTTTATCCTATCTGCCACTCTCTGTCTCTTTATTGGTGCATTTAGTCTATTTACATTCAGCATAATTATTGATAGGTATGAGTTTAGTGCTGTCATTTTGATGTCTTTTTTTGTGTGTTGTTCACAGTTTCTTTGTTCCACTAATTTTCTGTGCTGAGTCGTTTTTCTGTATTTTCTTTTCATCTTTTTCATTGTTGTTGATTTTGTGTTTGCTGAGTCTTTATATTTTTCTAGTTTTTTATTTTGACTTGTAGAATTGTTAGTTTCCTTTGTGGTTACCTTAATATTTACCCCTATTTTTCTAAGTTTATACCAGTCTTTTATTTCTTTATATCGCTTTGACTTCCTCTCCATATGAAAAATCTGTGTCTAGATTTTTTAAGTCCCTCTTTTTTGTTTTAATGTTGTCACCTTTTGCATATTGACATCTGTTTCCTTGTTTTCATGTTTTAACTTTGATTTACTTTTGTGACTTCCCTATCTGGGTTGATATCTGGTTGCTCTGTCCTGTGTTCTAGTCTTGGGTTGTTATCTGATGTTACTGATTTTCTAACCGGAGGACTCCCTTTAGTATTTCTTGTAATTTTGGTTTGGTTTTTGCAAATTCCCTAAACTTCTGTTTATCTGGAAATGCCCTAATTTCGCCATCATATTTAAGAGACAGTTTTGCTGGATATGTAATTCTTGGCTGGCAGTTTTTTTCCTTCAAGGCTTTATATATGTCATCCAATTGCCTTCTTGCCTGCATGGTTTCTGCTGAGTAGTCCGAGCTCTTTCTTATTGACTCTCCTTTGTAGATGACTTTTCATTTATCCCTAGCCACACTTAAAATTCTCTCTTTATCTTTGGTTTTGGCAAGTTTGATTATAATATGTCTTGGTGACTTTCTTTTGGGATCTACCTTATGTGGGTGTCATGGTTTGAATTATGTCCCCCAAAAAATGTGTGTATCAATTTGGCTAGGCCGTGATTCCTGGTACTGTGTGATTTTCCTGTATGTTGTAAACCTGCCTCTATGGTGTTAATGAGGGAGGGTGGGCGGCAGTTGTGTTAGTAAGGCAGGACCTGATCTACAAGACTGGATTGTGTCCTGAGGCAATCCCTTGAGATATAAAAGACAGAAGTGAGCAGTGAGACAGGGGGACCTCATACCATCAAGAAAGCAGTGCCAGGAGCAGAGCACATCCTTTGGACGGGGCCCCTGCGCCGAGAAGCTCCTAGTCTGGGGGAACACCAAAGAGAAGAAGGCCGACAGAGAGAAAAAGCCTTTCCCTGGAGCTGATGCCCTGAATTTGGACTTTTAGCCTACTTTAACTGTGAGGAAATAAATTTCTCTTTGTTAAAGCCATTCACTTGTGGTATTTCTGTTATGGCAGCACTAGATGACTAAGACAGTGGGGTTCAATGAGCATCTTGAATAGATATCTTGTCATCTTTCACGATATCAGGGAAGTTTTCTGCGAACAAATCTTCAACAACTCTCTCTGTATTTTCTGTTATCCCCCCGGTTCTGGTACTCCAGTCCACTCATAGGTTATTCCTCTTGATAGAATCCCACATAATTCTTATGGTTTCTTCATTTTTTTAAATCCTTTTATCTGATTTTTCCTCAAATAAGTTAGTGTCAAATGCTTTATCTTCAGTCTCACTTTTCTGACTTCCATTGCCTCAATTCTGCTTCTGTGACTTTCTATTGAGTTGTCTGATTCTGACATTTTATTGTTAATCTTCTGGATTTCTGATTGCTGTCTCTCTATGGATTCTTGCAGACTGTTAAATTTGTCATTATGCTCTTCTCTCATCTTTTTAATTTCCTCTGTTGCGTGTTCTACATTTTGCTTAATTTCCTTCCTAATTTTTTGAAGAGTTCTGTATATTAATCTTTTGTATTCTGCCTCTGGTAATTCCAAGAAATTTTCCTCCTCTGGAAAATTTCTTGATTATTTTGGGAGCTCACTGAAGCCATCATGGACTGCCTCTTTAAGTGATTTGATATTGACTGTTGCCTCTAAGCCATCAATACATTATTATATTTATTTAATGTTTGCTTACTGTGCCCTAGCTTCTTGTTTTGTTTTGATATGCCCAGATAGGCTGCTTGTGTGAGCTAGCTTGATTATTGACACCTCTGAAGTTCTAATGTCCTGTCACCAGGTGGTTAGATCTGTTACTAGGTATGTGAGCTCAGGATTCTGCCCACTCCTCCTGTATGGATTCAGCTCAAGTGCCCAGGTAGATAGCCACCAAGTGCGTGGTGCAAGCTCTCACTTACAGTCCTAGACAGGCATGGATGATTGGTGTAGGCACAGGCATCTGGCTGCAGCAGGGGGACACACTCTGAGCAAGGCAGGGGGCTGACAGCTGCCCCAAAATGTCCAGGAGGAAGGCATGCCCCTGTTCCCTATAGTGCATGGGTGGGTGGGTTTTGCAGCCGGACTATGAGCACCCAGTGCTGTTGGCTCTAAGGACTGGTGGGCACCTCTTATTCCTGGGCCCCTATCACAGGTGGCTAGCTGGCATGGGTGGAGCCACCAGTCCTCAGGCTCCTGATGTGGGTAGGTGAAGACCCTGCTTAATGGGCAGAGCAGAGTCAAATGTCACGAGCTTACAACTTCAGAGCTGAAACAGTTGAAGTTAGACTTCAGGTAGACTGCAGTAATGAGGGCCTATGCTGTTGAAATGGGCCCACACAAGTCTCTTCAGGGAGAAAGGCACTCAAAGTCCACGGATCCCTTATGCCTGTGTCTAGGCAAAGGAGCTGTGCCTACCTTGAGTTCCTGGCTTAGGGGAGCTGGCTGTTTATTTTTTCCAATTTGTTAATTTGTTCACTCTCCAAGGCCGGGAGAATGGCTCAGTATGTGTGATAGATCCTACTTCTGGCCCAGGGGACTCGGCAGTTGCTGAAGCCCATCCGGGACCCAGTGCAGAGCAGGGAGTGGGGAGGTAAATGGGAAAGAGGTTTTTCCCTAAGCGGGGGGGTGTTTCTGATCCGCACAGTAAGCCGTACACAATTAATTACTTATCTTTTGCCAGTGAGGCTGCTTCTCACTGGTTCTGGTGGCTGTGTAGACTCTCTGGCACTGGGTCTCTCCTAGTGCGGAAAACACGCCTCCCAAGGACCGCCTCTTGCCTGCCTCACTGCTCACCAACGAGCTGCTCAGGCCTGAAGGGCTCAGGCTCTCACTGGGTCAGGTCTGGAAACACCTCGCTGCTTCCGAACCGTCTCTCCCTCCCCTGCCGCTCAGTCCAGTTCCTCAACTCTGCCTTTGATGTTCAGGGTTCCCAGATTGCCATATATAATCAAATCACTTGTGTTTTCACGTCCTTGTTGTAAGAGGGTACACTGGAAGCGTCTGACTATTCTGCCATCTTGGCCCCGCCTCCCTGAGTTATTCTTAATTATAGCTAACATTTTTTTGAATATTTACTATGTGCCAGGCACTATTTTAATTGTTATGCATGTATTAATTTAGATAATTTTTTCATCCTCCCTTCAAGGTTGGTAGTATTATTAACCCCATTTTAAGGTAAAGATGCTATGACACTGAGCTTTGATAAGGCTTGTCCAAAGACATAAAGTTGATAACAGGTAATGCCAGGATTTGAGCCCAGGCCAGGTGGCCCTAAAGCCTGTGCTTGTTCGCTATTCTGTGCTGTCTCTCAGGTAAGAATGGATGAGTGGGAAAAGTTGAGGAGGATTCTTCTTTTGGGCTTGGGAGATGGTGTGACTGATGGGACCTGAGGAGGAGCAGGTTGGGGCAAGGTGATGAGTTTCATTTTAACCAGGTCAAATATATGGTCCCCATGAGCCCTCCAGGGGGCGCTTTCTACAGACGAGCAGAAATACCCATTTGGAGCTGCAAGCAAAGGTATAGGTTTGACATTCACATTTGAGGATCATTAGTATTTTAAAGAGAGAGAAACCTCTGCAGCTGCTTCTCCCCAAAAGAAGCTCATGTTGTCCACCCCTGTGATGGGTACCTCCTGACTCCTCAACTGCATTGTAAACTCCCTAAGGAGAAATGTACATTTTCTAATTTGTTTGCATGCACAGTCTTGGATAGAGATTTAGGACTTCTGTTCTAAACAAGATGGAGGAGATGCATTTCTCTATATTCCTCTCATTAAGTACAGCTAAAAACCCCTGAACATTCTATTTTAAAGCAAATATAAGGCTGTAAAAGGTGGAAAGAAGTAGGTGGACTAGCTAGGGACTCCAGGACTCAAGGAATAACATGCCACAGGGTTCCCTGGTTTTCTTTTTGCCTCCTAGAGATCCTGGACTGGGTGCTGGGGAAGCCCACAACCCAGAAATACCAGTGGGCACAGACACAAAAAGCCTGCTTCCTCTCGCCAAAGGACTGGGAACAGGGCAGCGTAATAAGACAGAAACGTTTTTGACAATACACACCTATGTCTGCAGAGCTCCGGGGGGGGAAATGCAGCACCCGCCACCATCACCACTACCATTCCCATCAGCATAGGTCTAGTAGAAAGGCTAGACTTTTACTCCTGTCTGGTGGTAAAGAGGCACCCCTTCTCCTCCCCACTGGGGTACTGTCAGGGGAAGCCAAATGGAGAGTCTAGGTTTCCAACCCCTCCTGACAGTTACCTCTCATACTCTCCCACCAGGGTGGTGTCAGCAGAGGCCAAGTGGGGACGCTGAACTTCCACTCCCATCCAGCAGTAAAGAGTTGGTGTCCCTCTTCCCCTGCCAGCCCATTTTCAATGGAGGTCTGCTAAAACAGAAGATTTAAATAATGTCTAGATTCCAAGATACAGTTAGAAATCATTATACCTAGAATAGAGAGTTGCTGTAAAGTACTCAGATTCAATTTGCTGACACATAGGATAAGGGAAAATAAACCTAAAATTATGAGTAAGTTATCCTTTTGCATCAAGAGGGTCATTAATTTGTAAGGGAAGCAGTTCAATTAAAAGACCAATAAGGAAAGCAACTTAATTGAGTTGGTATTTTAAGAGAGAGAAAAAAATAAGTTTAAAATAGATTACATAAAGCTTGATTCAGTTAGCTTCATAAAACAATCAGCTTTGTAAAATAATAATTTAGCTATCTAGAGCCCAGTTATTTAATAGTTTTACCTAAATCAATGGTTGTGTGAAAATAGAATTACTTGGGAAACTTTTAAAAATTATAGGTGCCCAGCCTGATCCCAGACCAAATAAATCAGCATGTCGTCATTGATTCTAATATGCAGCCAGGATTGAGAACTATTGCTTTAAATGAACAATAACATCTGAATAGTCAAAAGAAATGTCAGAGAGTTTGTGCACTAAACTTTGCATGCTCTTTCTAAAGGTACGCCCTCTTGAGCCATTTATCTTGCTTCATGCACACTTGTGATAAATTTGGTTATCTGGTTTCTGAGCCCACAGCAATAAATCTGATGCAGTAATTAAAAGGGAGTTAATCTCTTACAGGCAGGCATATTGATAGTTGTAACATATGAAAACTGAAAAGTATGGGAAGATTAAGAGGAGACTTAGTTAAATTCTACTAGATGGCTTGGTATTAAAAACTTCTTGAAGAGACTTCTGGAGCTATTTCCTCAGAGGAGTCTTTTTGGAATGAAAATTCAATTTTTCATGAAACTACTAAATTCCAAGCTGCAAAACCCAGAAACTCAGACTGCCAAATATTCTAGGAGAGGAGCTTCCAATAGGCCTAACTCCAAGCCTGCCTGAAATTTTTAGCAAAAAGAATATAATTACCCATTTGACTAATACCCTTGAACTAGTAGATTCTAACCACTTTCTAGTAGGGAATTTGACAAATTTAGTCTAAATATGAAAAAGTCCAGTTTACTAGCCACAAATGAGGTACTTACAACAAAAGGAAAAAATGTTCCAAGCATTTAAATCAATGGTTTCCCGTCTGCCACTTTCTAAAGGAATTTATACTTAACTTTGTAAAGTGCAAAAGTCATTTACAATCAGAACATTATCTAGGTTGTAAATTTTCTACTTCATGGTGCCCTTGATCCTTGTCAGGATGTGGAAGATTTGAAAGAAATGAAATTTGAATATGGAGATGTCACTTATTCACTGCAGCTAGGTGGATTGGTGTTGGAAACTTATTGAAGAGTTTCACTGAGTTGCTTTCATCAAACTATTAAAACCAAGGGTTGAAAGCCCTTATCAATCAATAATGTAAACTTAGCTCTTTAAGCAGTTAATTACAATTATTTTCATTGACCTGAATAATATTGATCAATAGTACTAGGGTTATAACTGGGGACTTGTGTATAAAGTCGATTATACTGATTTGGGGACAATTTTTCTGTTACTGCCCATATTTTGTATAGTAGATTTCATTTCACTATTAAAATGTCATATGCTTCACACTTACTGATATGATTTTTGGAGCATGTGGTCCAGGGGTATAGTCATTTGGACTCCAGTAGCCCTGAAGATGTATCTGTTTTTAAGCACGCTTACTAATTAATGTTCACCATAATAACTCTGAATCCTTAAGAAAGTAAAAGAATAATTTCATTCTGTTTAAAGAAGCTGGAAAACATTTCTAAAGTGTAGTATTTTTTTTTTAATCTTCATCCAACATGTTAAAATTAAGACCAAAATTTGTCACCAGTGATGTTTATAAAGAAACTCTTAGTTATCACAAACTGCATTCTTTCCATGATGAATCTACAAAACTAAGATTTCTGTATGTTCTGTTCACTATTGCTGCCTAACAAACTACCCCAAACTTATAACAATTATTTTATTATGGCCATGGGTTCTTTAGGTCAGGAATTCAGAAGGGGCAAAGCAGATGGCTTGTCTCTGCTCTACCATATCTGAAGCCTCAGCTGGGAAGACTCGATGGGTGGGGGTGACTCAAGGACTAGGGGCCAGAACCATGTAAAGATTCATTTACTGACATGACTGACATCTGGGCTGGGGGAACCTGAAGACTAGGACTGCTGACTGGAGAGCCTTATGGAGCCTGTCAGGGATGCTTGTCCTCCTCATACATCAGACCTTTCACAAGGTGGCTCTGGGCTGAAAGTATGAGTATCCCAATGAACAAGACAGAAGTTGTATCACCTTTTATGACCTAGCCTTGTAAGTCACAGGGCATCACTTCTTTTGCATTCTACTGGTTTGAAGCAAGTACCTTGGTCAGCCAGATTGAAGGAGAGGAGACATAGACCCCCATCGCTCAATGGGAAGGGTGTCAAAGAATTTGTGAACCACAGCCTACCCTCTGGACAAAACATGTACTCTGGCATTCAAAATACACTCACTTTATCCCAAGATACCACAAAAGCCTCATCACCCTATGGCATCAGGTTCAGGCTGGAGGTCCAGAATCTCATCATCATCTAAATCTGTCCAGGCACAGTTCCTCAGTTCCTTCAGTCTGAAGACCCATGAACTAAAGAGACAAGCACTCACTGGTCACCTGTGTTTGCAACTAAATACAACCACTCCTCACTTACTGACAAAGTTAGGTTCCAAAGACAAAGTCGTTATGCAAAAATCGGTGTTATGCAGAAATGGAGGATGACCATATCAATTACAAAATGGAGGACGACTACATCATTACATAACTGCCAAACCACTGAGAATCAAGGCCCAGCCAAGGTGACATATAACCTTAACCATCACAGCCAGTGTTAGTCTTGCCTTGCACCTCAGCATTCGTTACTGCCAGACATATGTTGTTAATGCACAAAATAGTCAGATAGTAGATTTTTTACTATTGTCATAAATGCGAAATGTCAGATAATAAGATAGACGATAACTGAGGAATAGGTGTAGTCTTCTTAGCCAGCAAAAGGTTGTGGGTCCAAAAGCCTTCTTTTCATTTTGTAATGTCTTTGTCTTTTAGTCCAGTCTCATGTAATTCCTTTAAAATCTCGATGGATTTACAGTGCATTGATTTATAATCCACTTCATTCAACAAAAAAACCCACAAATTTCTGCCAGATAAACCCTCATCTACCTTAGGCTCCCTGTGAGTTGCTGTGGGACAAGGTCCTTAAGACTCTTAGAAGCCCTATTGTTTAAAATAGTTTGCAAGGCAAGGCATCTATTAGCCTCTGGTTTGTCTGAAAGATTCTACAAAACACTGCCTTATACCTCTTTAAGGTTTTAAAGGAATCTTTCAGCCCTGTGCTGGATTTGATCATTTCTTAATTTGAGGGTCATTTGGCACCTGGAGAAACTGGGAATAAGAAACAGTTTTATTTTCAAATCCAGCAAGTCCTGGTTCCTTAATATTTCCTCGAAATTTTGCATGAAAGCTGAGCAGTTCTTTATTAAGATCATCTCTCTCCTCTCACTTTTTATCATAGACAGGAAGAAGTCAGATACACTTTCATTATTCTTCTGGAAATCTTATCTAGATCATCGAGTTTGTTAGGTATATTTTCTATTTTCTACCGTTACATAGGCAACAGTGCTGCCCAATTTTCTACCACTTCATAGCAAGGATCCTCTTTCGTCTATCTTGAAATAATATATTCCTTACTTTCCTTCAGGCCCTCTCTAGCAGCTTCCTTAAAGCCTGTCATGATTCCAAGAACAAGACCCTCAAGACCCTTCCAGCCCCCACCTACGTCTCAAAGTCAATGCCAACTGGATTTTGTTACAGCAGCACCCCACTCCTTGCTCCAAATTTTTATCCCAGTTACTGTTGCTGTGTAACAAACCATCCCACACTCGGAGAAGTGAAACAACAATTTCGTTACGTTTGTGGATTCTGTGGGTCAGGAATTTAGAAAAGGCACAGTGGAGCCAGTTTGCTTATACTCCACAATGTCTGGGGGTTCATTTGGGAAGACTCAAAGGCTGGGGGTAAGTCAATAGCTGAGGGTAGAAATCGTCTGAACTCTTATATGCTCACGTGTCTGGCATCAGGGCTGAGAGGACATGGCTTGAGAGGCCTGGCTTCATCACAGCACAGAGACCTCAGGATAGTCAGCCTTCTTACATAGTGGCTCAGAGTGCAAGCACTTTGTTGCTTTCAAGGGATGGTTATTTGTAAAGGGATAAACTATCAGTTAACCCAAACCATGTATTATTTCTATGATGAACTTGCTCTAGTTGGGACATGGGGCAAGGAGTAAGGAGGAAATAAGAGAGAAAGATTGGTTGAGACAGATGAACAGAGAGACAAAGTGAAAAAATAAAGTCACTAGGCATCCTGGGAAAAGCCAGAGCATCTGTCTTCCAAGTTTTTGAATGAACAGAATGTTTTCCATCATTGAGCAGCCAAATCAATTTGTTAATTGAGATCAAAAGAGCATAAGTATTACAACTCTGCAGTCAAACCAAAGAACTAAAGTACAGAGTAGTAAACCCAAAAAGCCAGTGTATATATCAGAAAGCAAGCAGATACCTGAAGGAGTTAAGTGGCCATTACAATTCTATGAAAGCTTTTTGTGTGTTAGGCAAGTCAGAGGGGAAAAAACAAGTTAATGAAGAAGTCTTTAGAGGTTCTTAAAGGTATATGTAGAGAGCAGTAACCAAAGAAGGGAAGAAATCCTTCCCACTCAAGAAGGCTATGGAATAGCTGCTGACAGGAAGTAAGTCTGAAAAAAAGAGACCACAGAGTGAAAACGGTAGGACCAACCCAAACCCACTGCTATCGAGTCAATTCCAACTCACAGCAACCCCGCAGGGTTTCCAAGACTGTAAATCTCTACAGAAGCAGACTGCCACATCTTTCTCCTGCAGAGCCACTCGCTGGTGGTTTTGAACCGCCGATCTTTCGGTTAGCATTCAATCACTTTAACCACCAGGGCTCCTTATTAGATAGGAAGCACCAAGAAAAACGCGTATGTTCTCTTCCCTAGTTAGTCGTTGATGGTCATAAAGGAGTTGATCATCATTTTAAAAGATTAACTCTTTTTAAAGTAACGAAGAGTTCATGAGCTCACAGCCTATTCCATTATTAATCTTTTGTTACAAAATGTTAGGTCCTTTTCCTATGAATCACAAGTTCTCCAGAAATCTGCAACTTCTGAAAATTATCGTTTGGGATTCTGTATTTTACAGCAAGCGTTTTCATTTACACAGTTTTCAGTAACAAAACATGTTGTGTGCGCACACAAAGACAGAGACATAAAGATGCAGAAAGGGAAGTAAAGAGAAATATGAAGCAAAAAAGATAACAAGCAAAACAGCATATAGTTACGTGGACTTTGGAGGAATAGTGACCCCCTCCTTGGACCTTTTGTGATAGTATGCCAAAAGACGCAGTTTTACAACTCCAGACATAATCGTGATGTCGGTTCTTGTCCTACAGAGTGAGTGAAATAAAATGAGATGGAATCTATTCTAACGACATAGTTTTATAGCCCCAACATAAATGTTTAAACAGTATTATTAAAAACCGGAAATTGAGAACCAAAGATTGCCTGTCCATTAGGAGAAATCAAATGAAGTAAAATTCCATCACACGGAATCTCACTATAGGAAGAATATATACACAACCAAAAATATTTTCAATGTTTTCAAGCTATTTTTAATAAACCTATATTCTCTTATTATAAAAATTTAAACAGTCTCTTTAAGATCACCATTATAGTATTTGACTGGTATGTCACCTTCAAAGATTAACTGTTTTATTTGTAAAATTCTCGTAATCCTAATTGGCATAACCCATGAAAACACAGAAAAGATGGGGGACTATTCATATTTTGTGAATTTTATTTTAGTGCATTAGATAGCTGGATTTCCAGGGTTCTGTAAATAATGATCTAATCTTTTTAGTTCTCAAGAGTTTTTAAGCCACTTTGACTTGTAGATAGACAACTAAGATTTAAAAAAATTAAAAAGAACAATCAGAGGGAACTGTCTGGCTTGATGGAAGTGTTCTCTATCTTATTTTGGGTGTCAAAAACCATGCACATGCATTTTCATTGTAATTAATTTTATTAATATTTATTTTATTAATTTTATTGCGTATTAATTCTACCTCACCTGTTCACTTAAAATATGTGAATTGTATATAAATTACACCTCAATTTTTAAAAAATCATATTTGGCTAATGGGTCAAGATTTTGGTGGGAGTGGGACTGCACACTTTAATTTCCAGTTCTTTTTTTACCTACTATTTTGAACATTTTGTAGGGTATTGTAAAATAAAAACAATACAAATACCAAGTTTTGTATTTGCCTTGAAAAAGTGAAAACCATTGAGCCTGAGTGCAAAGAAATCATTCTAGCTAGAAATCACAGCAGATAACACATAATGTGACTTATTGATAAGCTGAGTTATACTGACGCATTTCTCATTATTGAACACTATTCTTCTTGGTCATGGTATATTACTATGCTGAATTCAGTTTGTTAAATATATTTTTGCTGTGTGTGTCTGTGTGTGTGTGTGTGTGTGTGTGTGTGTGTGTGATATCATCAAGTTTTGCTACCTGATTTAAATAAAATGAATCAAGATAATTTCTATCTTTTTCTATGTGTAAGAACATTTTAGATAGCATAGGAATCACCTGGGCCTTGAAAGTTTGCTTATAACTTCATCTGTGCCCCATTAATTTGGGATACTGGTTTTCTGACAGCGTAGAAAAAATATTCCCTGCTTATGAATTGATTCTGGTTATTTTATCTTTCCTTGGGTTAGTTTTAGTAATTTCTATTTTCCTATGAAATTACGCATTTTATAAATTTTTTAAATTTATTAATATGAAATTCCATATTATTCTCTTATAATTTCTAAAGTCAACACATCTGTTCTTAAATCCCTTTCTCTTTCCTAATGTTAGATATTTGTGTTTTGACCTTGTTTTTTCCTTGATTAGACCTATTAAAGGTTTGGTTCTTTTATTGGTCTTTTCAAAGAACGAGGTATTGAATTTATCAACTTCTGCTTTTATCTTAACTAATTTTCATTTTGTGGATATTTCTTTTGTTCTTTTTCTAGCTTTTTCCATTTAATTTACTTCTCTTTCTTATTTAATAATAAACATATTTAAGACAATATATTTTCTTCTCAATATGGCTTTGGCTGCATCCCCTGAATATTGATGTGTAAAGTTATCTTTCTGATTAACTTCATCATCTATAATTGCAACTGTGATTTTCTCTTTAATCCAGGAGTTGCTTAAAAGAGGATTTTGTTTTGTTTAATTCTCAATGGTAAGATTTGTTGTTGTTAACCTTTTGTTGTAATTATCTAGTTTTATTGCATTATGGTTATAGAATGTGGCTAATGTGTTTTCTACTTTTTGTAGTTGGGGAGAGGAGTGTTCCTTTTCGGCCTAATACATAGAAAATATGTGTAAATGTTTTAGAGACTATAATAAATGTGTGTAAAAGTTCCATGCAACTACTAATCAAATTTGCTGATTATATTGTTTAGCCTCTCTCTGCCCTCATTTACTTTTATTTGCTTGAGCTGCCAAAGACTAGGTCACCCACTAAAATCAGGATTCAGTCCATTTCTTTTTGTGTTGTAACCATTTTTGCTTCATATGTTTAGGTACCGTGTTATTCAATGCATAAAGCCTCATGTTTCTGTTTGTTCTTGTTTTTTTTAATCTTTCTGTGTCTCTTTATTTTAGATACGTCTTTTATAAAGAGTATAGATGAATTTAGTTTTTTGACCTAGTCTGTGAGCCTTCATGTTCTAATAAAGGAGTTGTATCACATTCACGTTTATTATAGAAACTGACAGTTTGTTTTTCCTTACATTTAATTGTGTTATTTAAATTTTTTTTTTATATTTTATGCTTCCATGCTATTTCCTTCATTTTTCTGGTTGCTGTACTGGTCAAATGTTATTTTATTCTTTTTTTAACTAATTGTTAGAGAGTTAAACGTTCGTTTTAATATTAATGATGGATACTATTGAATATTTAAACCCATCTTTCTTAATCAATATCAATAATACTTATCTCCTCAGTGAGTGATAAGAAAATTAATATGTTTTTTTTCCGCTGCTGTTCCCATACCTTCCTACATTTTCAGACCAAAAGAACAACTTTTTTAAAAAAAGAATGCAAACCTGAATATTATTTTCATATGTAGATGACTTATTTTTTGTGCCTAAATACTTGAAGTTTGTCATACTGTGGTGGCTTGCGGGTTGGTGTGATACTGGAAGCTTTGCCACTGATATTTCAAATACCAGCAGGGTCACCCTTGATGGACAGTTTCAGTGGAGCTTCTAGACACAGATAGACTAAGAAGAAAGTTCTGGCAATCTACTTCTGAAAAAATTGGCCAATTAAAACCTTATGAATCGCAGCAGAACATTTTCTGATACAGTGCCAGAAGATGAGCCCTTCAGGTTGGAAAGCACTCAAAATACAGCTGGGGAACAGCTGCCTCCTCAAAGTAGAGTCAATCTTAATAACGTGGATAGAGTCAAGCTTTTGGGACCTTCATTTGCTGGTGTACACAACTCAAAATGAGAAGAAACAGCTGCAAACATCTGCTAATATTCGGAACATGGAATGTACGAAGTATGAATCTAGGAAAATTGGATGTTGTCAAAAAAGAAGTGCACCGCATGAAGATTGATATTCTGGGCATTAATGAGCTGAAATGGACAGGTGTTTACCATTTTGAATCAGACAATCATATGGTCTACTATGCCGGGAATGACAAATTGAAGAGGAATGGCATCACGTTCATCATCAAAAACATTTCAAGATCTATCCTGAAGTACAACACTGTCAGTGATAAGATAACATCCATACACAGCCTACCAGGAAGATCAGTTAATACAACTGTTATTCAATTTTATGCACCAACCACTAAGGCCAAAGGTGAAGAAGTTGTAGATTTTTACCAACTTCTGTAGTCTGAAATTGATCAAACATACAATCAAGACACATTGATAATTACTGGCGATTGGAATGCGAAAGTTGGAAACAAGAAGGATTGATAGTTGGAAAATATGGCCTTGGCAATAGAAACAATGCTGGAGATGGCATGATAGAATTTTACAAGAACGATGACTTACTGCAAATGCCTTTTTCTAAAAACATAAACTGCGACTATATATGTGGACTTGTTAGATGAAGTATACAGGCATCAAGTCGACTACATCTGTGGAAAGAGATGATGGAAAAGCTCAATCTCATCAGTCAGAGTAAGACCAGGGGCCAACTGTGGAACAAACCATCAATTGCTCATATGCAAGTTCAGGTCGAAGTTGAAGAAAATTAGAACAAGTCCACGAGAGCCAAAGTATGACCTTGAATATATCCCACCTGAATTTAGAGACCATCTCAAGAATAGATTTGACACATTGAACACTAATGACCAAAGATCAGATGAGTTGTGGGATGACATCAAGGACATCATACATGAAGAAAGCAAGAAGTCATTAAAAAGACACGAAAGACGTGGGGTGGTTAAGCAATGTCATAAAACAATATGTGTACTGTCTGTTTAATAAGAAACTATTTGTTCTGTAAACCTTCACCTAAAGTACAATTAAAAAAAAAAAAAAACAGTAGGACTACTGGGTTCATAGACCCAACTGATAAACAATTCCATTGTCCTAAAATGTATACTTGGGAATAATATACTTGGTAATGGAAAAAAAAAAAGAGAGATGAAAGAAACAAAAGACCAAAATGGATGTTAGAACAGACTCTGATACTTTCTCTTGAATGTAGAGCAGCTAAAGCGAAAGGAGGAAATGATGAAGTAAAAGAGCTGAACAGAAGATTTCAAAGGGCAACTCAAGAAGACAAAGTAAAGTATTATAATGAAATGTGCAAAGACCTGGAGATAGAAAACCAAAGGGAAGAACACACTCAGCATTTCTCAAGCTGAAAAAACTGAAGAAAATATTCAAGCCTCAAGTTGCAATATTGAAGAATTCTACAGGGAAAATATTAAATGACACAGGAAGCATCAAAAGAAGATGGGAGGAATATACGGAGTCACTGTGCAAAAAAGAATTGGTCACATTCAACCATTTCAGGAGGTAGCATATGATCAAGAACCAATGGTACTGAAGGAAGGGGTCCATGCTGCACTGAAGGCATTGGTGAAAAGCAAGGCTCCAGGAATTGATGGAATACCAGTTGAGATGTCTCAACAAATGGATGCAGCGCTGGAAGTGCTAACTCATCTATGCCAAGAAATTTGGCCAACCAACTGGAGGAGGTCCACATTTGTACCCATTCCAAAGAAAGGTGATCAAACAGAATGTGGAAATTATTGAATAATATCAGTAATATCATACGCAAGTAAAATTTTGCTGAAGATCATTCAAAAGTGGTTGCAGCAGTACATCTACAGGGAACTGCCAGAAATTCAAGCCAAATTCAGAAGAGGATTTGGAACAAGTGATATCATTGCTGGTGTCAGATGGATCTTAGCTGAAAACAGAGAATACCAGAAAGATGTTTACCTGTGTTTTATTGACTATGCAAAGACATTCAACTTGTGTGGATCATAACAAATTACGGATAACATTGCGAAGAATGGGAATTCCAGACCACTTAATTGTGCTCATGAGGAACCTGTACATAGACCAAGAGGCAGTCATTCGAACAGAATGAGGGGATACTGCGTGGTTTAAAATCAGGAAAGGTGCGCGTCAGGGTTGTATTCTTTCACCATACTTATTCAATCTGTATGCTGAGCAGATAATCCTATTTAATCTGTATGAAGAAGAATGCACTATCAGAATCGGAGGAAGACTCATTAACAACCTGCGATATGCAGATGACACAACCTTGCTTCCTGAAAGCGAAGAGGACTTCAGGCACTTACTGTTGAAGATCAAAGACCACAGCCTTCAGTATGGATTACAACTCAACATAAAGAAAACAAAAATCCTCACAACTGGACTGTCTTAGTTATCTAGTGCTGCTATAACAGAAATACCACAAGTGGATGGCTTTAACAGGGAGAAATCTATTCTCTTACAGTCTAGGAGGCTAGAAGTCCAAATTCAGGGTGCCAGTTCCAGGGAAAGGCTTTCTCTTTCTGTCAGCTCTGGGGGAAGGTCCTTGTCATCAATCTTACCCAGTCGAGGAGCTTCTCAGCCAAAGGACGTGCTCTTCTCCTGGCTCTTGTTTCTTGGTGGTATGAGGTCCCTCTGTCTCTCTGCTCGCTTCTCTCTTTTATATCTCAAAAGAGATTGACTTAAGACACAACCTAATCATGTAGATTTAGTCCTGCCTCGTTAACATAACTGCCTCTAATCCTACCTCATTAACATCACAGAGGTAGAATTTACAACACACAGGAAGATCACATCCGATGACAAAATGGTGGACAATCACACAATACTGGGAATCACGGACTAGCCAAATTGACACATATTTTGGGGGGATACAATTCAATCCATGACATGGACCAGTAAGCAACATCATGATAAACAGAAAAGGTATTGAAGTTGTCAAGAATTTGATTTTACTTGGATCCACAATCAACACCCATGGAAGCAGCAATCAAGAAATCAAACGACACGTTGCATTGGGCAAATCTGCTCCAAAAGATATATTTAAAGTGTTAAAAAGCAAAGATGTCACTTTGAGGACTGAGGTGCACCTGACCTGTGCCATGGTGTTTTCATTCGCCTCATATGCGTGCGAAAGCTGGGCAATGAAATAAGGAAGACCGAAGAAAAATTGATGCCTTTGAGTTATGGTGTTGGTGAAGAATATTGAATATACCACTGACTACCAAAAGAACGAACAAATCTGTCTTGGAAGAAGGACAGCCAGAATGCTCCTTACAAGCAAGGATGATGAGACTTCATCTCACACATTTTGGACATGTTATCAAGAGCGACCTGTCCCTGGAGAAGGATATCATGCTTGGTAAAGTAGATGGTCAGCAAAAAAGAGGAAGACCCTGGATGAGATGGATTGACACAGTGGCTGCAACAATGGACTGAAGCGTAGCAAAGATTGTGAGGATGGTGCAGGAATGGGCAGTGTTTCATTCTGTTGTCCATGGGGCACTGTGTGTCGAAACCAACTCGATACCACCTGACAACAAGATACGTGAAGTTTTTTTCTACTGTGTTTTAGAAATTCAAAACTTTCTCTGCTCTACATTTTAGTATGATTTTCTGTTAACTAAGTTTAGCTGGTACATGTAGCTCTAAAGATTTGCATCTTTCACACATTAAGAAATTTTATTTTAGTATTCTTTGATTTAAGGAGCCCTGGTGGCCCAACAGCTAAGCTCTTGTCTGCGAACCAAAAGGTTGGTGGTTCAAACCCACCCAGCGGCTCCTCAGGAGAAAGACCAGGCAATCTCTCCCATAAAGATCATTGATGTTGTTGTTGTTAGGTGCCATCGAGTCAATTCTGACTCATAGCAACCCTATGTACAACAGAACGAGAAAGATTACAGCCTAGAAAACCCTACTGTGTCACGTGGGGTCGCTATGAGTTGAAATCGACTCAATGGCACCTAACAATAACAACATTGTTTAATTTTCTGCTATTTACTGCTTCCATTTTAATTTATCATGTTTATCATGTTTTTAATTTATCGTGTTTATCTTTCAGAATTACTTCTTATTCTAATATTGGTTTGTCTGCTTATTTCATAAATGAGAATACAAATTAGAGATTTTCTTTTCGTTTGTTCTGCTTTCCTGCTCTTCAAAGAAGGCCATTTACTCTGGTTTCTCAGACCGGCCCCCTCCTGAACTGCTGGATCTTTTTACTTGTCTTATTGTCTTCACCGTTTGGTCTTCCTTACTAAGGAGAGTCTGGAAGAATTGAGATAAGTTACAGTCAGAGATTATATCTACCTGTTCAAATCTTCAAGGCCAGATGAAGAGGAGGAAAGTTTAGATTTATCGTAGCATAGAGATCCCAGAGGTTGTGAGAAATAGGGAGACAACTAACAGGTGAAGGCTTGATAAGGAGTTTGTTTCACTTTTGTTCAGAGAAATTTATTTATGTGTTGTGGCTACCTGTAGGTAACTGTGGTAAGGACCCCTGTCATGGATTGAATTATGTCCCCCCAGAAATATGCGTATCAATTTGGCTGGGCCATGATTCCCAGTATTGTGTGGTTGTCCTCCATTTTGTGATTGTAATTTTATGTTGAAGAAGATTATGGTAGGATTGTAACACCCTTACTAAGCTCACATCCCTGATCCAATGTAAAGGGAGCTTCCCTGGAGTGTGGTCTGCACCACCTTTTATCTTACAAGAGATAAATGGAAAGGGAAGCAAGCAGAGAGTTGGGGATCTCATACCACCAAGAAAGCAGCACTGGGAGCAGAAAGCATCCTTTGGACCTGGAGTCCCTGTGCCTGAGAAACTCCTCAACTAGGGAAAGATTGATAATAAGGACCTTCCTCCAGAGCTGACAGAGAGAGAAAGCCGCCTCCTGGAGCCAATGCACTGAATTTGGACTTGTATCCTACTGGACTGTGAGAGAATAAATTTCTCTTTGTTAAAGCCATCCACATGTGGTATTTCTGTTATAGCAGCACTAGATAAGTAAGACAGTAGACAAGGCATCAAGTACTATCCTTATTTTGCAGAAAATGAGACAGATGCCTAAGAAATTAAATGATACACTCAAGATTTCAAGGCTGAATCAGGATGAACACCCAGGTCATCCCTTAGTCTGCACCTTTTCCCCACTATACCACCCTGACTCTCAGAACAAAAGAAGACATTCTGGATGCTGTTGGTCTGACCATGGCAACAACTGGGACTTGGTCTTTCATCGTTTGTGTAGCAAAGCAAATTAGGTGTTATTTTCCTTTGGGCCGAGCATAAAGCCTGTTGCCATCGATTCGATTCCAACTCCTAGTGACACTATAGAACAGAGTAGAACTGCCCCATGGGGTTTCCAAGGCTGTAGTCCTTATGAAAGCAGACTGCCACAACTTTCTCCCGCAGAGCGGCTAGCAGGTTTGAACCACCAGCCTTTCAGTTAGCAGCCGAGGGCTTAACCACTATGCCACCAGGGCTCTTGTGGGCCAAACATGCACGTGAAGAATTCCCACCCACAGCAGCAGAAAGTGACCCAGACAGAGTGGAGTAGGGAAAGGAAAGAAAAGAAGCCCACACCCTGAGGGAGGAAGGTACCTGAGAAAAGAGTTCGTAGGCTCCTTCCCTCTTGCCCAGGTGGCATCCAGGAAGGTATGTCTATCCCAGTAGTTTCAGCCCTAATTGTTGAATCTCACTCCTTTCCTTGAACCCTGCGGCTGATGCCCCTGAGATATGCTGACAGAGTTACTGCTGTTACAGTTCTCATTTTATTAAGCTTTAATCAAGCTTTCCAGTGAAGTGCTAGATAAATTCAATTTTGAATTTCCTGTATAAAATAATCAAATGAAAGTGAAGCATCATAGACATAAAATGTTGTTAAAAATGAAAATGTGTTTAATTTAATCATAAAAATCATATAGGCATGGTACATCTAAGTGGCAGAGAGATTGATATATTCTCTTACCAATGGCCTCCAAAAGCCCCTGATTTATGTAGGTTTGTGAAAAGCTCTCTGCTTCCTGGAATATTTTCCCTCCTCTCCTTTATGCAGTGACCCTGGTGTTCTTTAAATCAACCTAAGAACTCATGTCCTATGAAAATTGATTCATTTGAGGTTAGGAATACTTATTTACACAGCTCCTGCGCACGTGTACATGTTGCTATTTGAACAAGCATGATGTGATAGAAAGAACATGGGAGTGGGTCAGTCTGCCGGCCTGAGTTCCTGTTCCCAGGTCTGCAAATCAGCTAACCTCTTTGAGCTTCAATTTCCTCATCTGTGACGTGTGGGCATGGAACTAAATGAGCTTCTGAATCTATGAACTGTCACAGTGTTCTTCAGTTGTTTGATATTCGTTTCTTTCTTCCACTGATCCAATGGATTGTGAATCCCCCAAGAACATGGAATGTATCGTCAGCATCTTTGGTAGTTCCTTCCCCAGCCCAGACTGCCAGGCACTGTGCATTGCCCCCAGTGGATACCCTGCTACTGCTGATTGCCTGCCTGACTGACAGCACCTGTGGTGGCCAGGAGGTGGCACTTTGGTATTTTCTGCAATAGGAGAACAAACCATGGAATGAGAAGTCACTGGGGCTTCTGCTTTATTGACCAAAGTAGAATATCTAGGGATCAAAACAATCAAGGAGCTATATATTTTTAATTTACATATAATAAATAATATTGACTTTTTTTGTTGGTAGTGGTGTACAAATCCATGATTCTTAATACATACATAGATTTGTGTAACCACCACCACAATCTGGATACTGAGTAGTTCCATTTCCCCCAAAAACCTCCTTTGTATCAGATTCCCCCCTCCACAACCACTGATGTGTTCTCTCTCTTTATAGGTTTGTCTTCTTGGGGCTGTCATGTAAATGGAATCATACAATGTATAACCTTTTGAGACTGGCAGAATGCCTTTGAGATTTATCCATATTCTTGCAAATTGATAATTTGTATCATTAGTTCATTTTTATTGCTAAGTAGCATTCCATTGTATAGATATATCATAGTTTGTTTATCTAGTCACCTGTTGATGGATATTTAGGTTGTCTCCAGTTTAGGGTCAGTTATGAATAGACTTGCTATATACATTCATGTATAGTTTTTTATTGTACTTTAGGTGAAGGTTTACAGAACAAATAGTTTCTCATTAAACAGTCGGTACACATATTGTTTTATGACATTGGTTAACAACCCCACGACATGTTGCACCCTCCCTTCTCGACCTTGGAGGAGCTTTCTTTTTCTTTTGGTGAAAATTCATATATAGGTTTTTGAGTGAACGTAAGTTTTTATTTCTTGAGGATAAATTCGTAGGAATAAGATTGCTGGGTCATATGGTAACTCTATGTTTAACTTTTTGAGTAACCACCAAACTCTTTTCCCTAGTGCCTGTACCATTTTACATTCCTACCAGCAATGTATAGGAATCCTAGCTGATCTGCATTCTCACCAGCATTTGGTTTGGTGTCATGACTTTTCTGTTGTTGTTTGTTTTGTTTTTATTTTATTTTAGCCATTCTGAAACGTTTGTGGTAGTATCTCACTGTAATTTTAACTCTTATTTCCCTAATGTTTAGTGATGTTGAGCATCTTTTCATATGCTTATTTGTCACCCATACATCTTCTTTGGTAAGGTAACTATTCAGATTTGTTGCCCATTTTTTTAACGGGTTCATTGGTTTTTATTGTCGAGTTTTGGGAGTTCTTTTTATATATTCTCAATACAAGTCCTTTGTCAAATATATGCTTTGCAGATATCTTCTCCCAGTCTGTGGCTAGTCTTTGCATTCTTCTAACAGTGCCTTTTGAAGAACAGAAACTTTTTAATTTGATGAAGTTTAGTTTATCGTTTTTTTCTTTTATGGATTGTGCTTTTGGTGTCATTTCTAAGGAATCTTTATCTAACCCAAGGTCACAAAGATTTCCTCCTATGTTTTTTTCTAAAAGTTTTATAGTTTTACATTTAGATCTGTGATCCATTTTTAATTAATTTTTAGAAAGTGTGATATTTAGGTTGAGCTTTATTTCTTTTGGCATGTGGATGTCCAAGTGTCCCAGCACCATTTGTTGAAAAGATTATCCTTTCGCCATTGAATTGCCTTTGCATCTTTGTCAAATATCAATTGGCAATATTCTTGTGAGTCTATTTCTAACTCTCCATTCTGTTCCATTGATCTATGTTTTTATCCTTTTGCCCTATCACATTGTCTTGATAAGTTTTACAGGAAGTGTTAAAATCAGGTAGTGTGAGTCCTCCAGCTTTATTCTTCTTTTCCAAAATTGTTTTGGCTGTTCTAGATCCTTTGCCTTGTCCATATTTATTAAAAAAAAAAAAAAATCCTATTTGAATTTTGGTTGGGATCTATAGATTAGTTAATACCTTAACAATATTGAGTTTTCCAATTTATGAAGATAATATTTTTCTCCATTTAGTTAGGTTTTCTTTTATTTCTTTCATCAACATTTTGTCATTTTCAGCATATAGGTTCTATACTTGTTAGATTTATATCTAACTAATTTTGATTTTGGATTATTTTGAATGGATTTTTAAATTTCTGTTTCCAGTTGTTCAGTGATAGTAAATAGAAATATGGTTGATTTTTATATGTTGGCCTTGTATTCTATGTCCTTACTAAACTCAGTTGTTAATTCTAGGAACTGTTTTATAGATTCCTTGGGGTTTTTTATGTAGACAATCATGTAATCTGAAAATAGAGACATTTTGTTTCCTCCTTTTCAAGATCTATGCCTTTTGTTTCTTTAACTTGCCTCATTGTACTAGCAAGAGGTTCCTGTATGATCATATATAGCAGCAGTGACAGTGGGCATCCTTGCCTGTTCCTAATTTTAGGGAAAAAATTGTCGTTTCACCACTAGATAAGTATGATGTTAGCTGTGGAGTTTTTGTGGATGTCATTGCTCAGGTTAAAGCTTTCTTCTAATTCTGGTCTGCTGAGAGATTTTTATCATGAATGGATGCTGAATTTTGTCAAATGCTTTTCCTGCGCGAATTGATTATCACCATGAGGTTTTTTCTTTTTTTTTCCTCCACTGTGACGGATTACATTGATTGATATGTGAATATTGAACCAGCCTTGTATTCCTTAGATAAACTTCACTTGGCTGTGGTATATTATTGCTTTTATATATTGTTATATTTAATTTGCTAATATTTTTTGAGCATTTTATATCCATGTTCATAAAGGATGTTGGTTGGTAGTTTTGTTTTGTTTTTCTTATACTGTATTTTGTCTTATTTTCTTACCTCTTAATATACTTTTTGACTTATTTAGAGTGTCAGATCCATGATGGTAGGGAGGTTTGTCTGTTTTGTTTGTGTCCCCAGTTTTCCTAGAACAACATCTGGCACAGTAAGTATTCAGAATATTTTTTGAATGAATGAATGAACTTAAAAACACTGAGAAATACTGAAAAGTATTAGAGATGTAGCAATAGAGTATATTATAGAGTAATAGAGATAATTAAAACAGTAAGAAACAGGCTCTATGAAAATGAATAGAATTCATTCATTCCTTCAATAAATATCTATTAAGTGCCTACTATGTTCCAGCCTCTGGAGCTATAACAGTCAACAAAACAAACAAAATCCTAACTCTCAGGGAGCTTGCATTTTGGCAGAGGGTGTCGGAGGGAGATAGACAATAAATAGGTATTTATTTGGTACTGAGTGCTATCAAGAAAATAAACCAAGGTAAGAAGGTAGATTATTCAACTCTGAGGCCTTAGGATTGATCTTATTTCATCGGAGTTCTGGCAAATGCTACATGTGATGGGAAACATATATATATCATGTTATATGACAAAATATCCTAACTTCATCTGGTTTCTTGTCTCTATTACAAATGAAAGGCACTACAGGTCTGTGGTACAAATGAAATAACCTATTGTGGGGCTTAAGCATAGACCTAGAAAGTCAAGACATTCTACTCTCCAGGTTATTCTTACGTTTTTAGAGTTACAGACCTTTTTAAAAGCTCAGTGTAAACTATGGCCCTCTGCCCAGAAAAATGCCCAACTACACATAAAACCTGTTTTGCATACAATTTCTGGGAATTCGAAGCCCATCTATGGATCCCAGTCCCACTTCCATGAAACTTGATAAAGATGCAAGTTATTGGGGTTACTGAGAAAAAGCATTACAAAATGTATTTTTAGAGTCATTCTTTTGAGGACCATCCTAACAGCTTCCCATGATTTGTCTCTTTGCAGTTGACTGGTCTGAGTGTCTCCAATGGAAAGGACCAACTTGTAGTGTTCCATACAAAAGACAACAAAGACCTCATTGTCTGCCTCTTCAGCAAACAGCCAACCCATGAGAGTAGAATTGGAGAACTTGTTGGAGTCCTGGTGAATCATTTTAAGAGGTAAGTTTTGATTTTTCTGAGACAGTTTTTAAATGGATGAAATATTTTATTATCATTATCACTGAACTTGTTTTGTGCCAATTTTAATGTATTGAATTATTTTTCTTCGTTACGAACAACTTAAATCATCTGTTTCACAGAAGGTAATATTAACATCTATACTTGATTTCAAGATTAGAAATGATCCTTGACTTGTCCAGCCTCCAACTGAACCAGCAGTGGGAGACTTCCCTAATGATGGTCTCTTCACTGCTAATCCAGATGTAATTAAATCCAACAGAGAGAAAAATTACTTTATGTTCTTAATCCCATAGCTTTTCATTTCTCCCCAATTTTGATTCATGGTGACCTCACGGGTTACAGAGTAGAACTGCTCCTTAAGATTTTCTTAGCTGTAATCTTTACCAAAAACGAATTACCAGGCCTTCCTTCTGTGGTGCCACTGGATGGACTTAAACCACCAACCTTTAGTAATCAGTGTAAACCACTTGCATCACCCAGGGACCCACCCCCAATATAATCTGTTAATATATATATTATGAATATAAAATTAGAAAGCAAAATTAGGATCACAGATAGGTCCATGGAAACTAAAGGAGGGGAGTGAATTCCTGAGAGAGGCAACAGCATGTGCAAAACACAGAGTCCTGATGAACATGGTGTTTTCTGAGAACTTCATAGTAAGCCAAGAGAATACCTGTGTATGGCTGTAGTGAACGATGAGGTGAGAAACATAAACAGGGAGCCGACCCTAAGGGTGATGGGGACCCATGAGTGGATAACTTTAAGCAGGAGAGTAATTCTGTGTGGTTATTTGTTGGAGTTATTTTAGAGATGGAGTTTTTCTTCCCATGGGAAATCATGGAGTATTTGGCGGAAGGCAGGTGTTCTTCCCATTGTGGCATACTGTCTCTGCCTCCCCACCACCCAGATGCTGGAAGGAGACCGCTCATCCAGATTTAGTGACTCAGAAATGAGACAAGTGTCTAGTTCCTTTTTCCTCCTAAATGACATTTCCTATATTGCCAGAAATAATTGAGTATTCATTATTAGTATCCTTTTTTTCTTAACTTTAAACATGGCTTTTTGTTCTGTAAGCAAAGGGATATTTAGAATCAGATGTTCACATGTCTAATTCTCCTATGTTCATTTTTTTTATTATGGTAAAATATACGTAGGAAAACATTTGCCATTTTAACCTTTTTTTTTTTAATTGTGCTTTAAGTGACAGTTTACAATCTAGTCTCTCATACATAAATTTATACATACATTGTTATGTGACCCTAGTTGCTCTCCCCATACTGTGGCAGCATACTCCTTCTTTCCACCCCTGATTCCCCATGTCCATTCAACCAGCTCCTAACCCTCTCTGCCTTCTCATCTCACCTCCGGACAGAAGCTGCCCGTTTAGTCTCTTGTATCTGCGTGAGCTAAGAAGCACACTCTTCACGAGTATCATTTTATGTCCCATAGTCCAGTCTAATTTTTGTCTGAAGAGTTGGCCTTGGTAATGGTTATAGTTTTGGGCTAACAGAGAGTCTGGGGGCCATGTCTTCTGGGGTCCTTCCAGTCTCGGTCAAACCATTAAGTCTTGTCTTTTTACTAGAATTTGAGTTCTGCACCCCACTTTTCTCCTGCTCTACCAGGGACTCTCTGTTGTGTTCCCTGTCAGAGTGGTCATTGGTGGTAGCTGGGCACCATCGAGTTCTTCTGATCTCAGGCTGATGAAGTCTCTGGTTTATAGTCTCTTGGGCTAATACTTTCCTTATGTCTTTGGTGTTCTTCATTCTCCTTTACTCCAGGTGGGTTGGGACGAACTGATGCATCTTGGTTCACCGCTGACCAGCTTTTAAGACCCCAGGCGCCACTCAACAAAGTGGGATGCAGAACATTTTCTTAATAAACTTCGTTATGCTAGTTGACCTAGATGTCCTCTGAAACCATGATCCCCAGACACCTACCCCTGCTACTCTGTCCCTCGAAGTGTTTGGTTGTATTCAGGAAACTTCTTAGCTTTGGTTTAGTCCAGTTGTGCTGACTTCCCCTGTATTGTGTGTTGTCCTTCCCTTCACCTAAGATAATTCTTGTCTACTATCTAGTTAGTGAATAAGCCTCTCCCTCCCCACCCTCACAACCATCAAAGAATGTTTTCTGTGTTTAAACCTTTTCTTGAGTTCTTGTAATAGTGGTCTTATACAATATTTGTCCTTTTGTGACTGACTAAATTCACTCTACATAATGCCTTCCAGATTCCTCCATGTTATAAGATGTTTCAGAGATTCATCATTGTTCTCTATGTTGTGTAGTATTCCATTGTGTGACTATACCATAATTTGTTTGTCCATTTATCCATTGATGGGCAGATTTTAACCATTTTTAAGTGTACAATTCAGTAGCATTAATTGCATTCACCATGTTGTGCAACCATTACCACCATCTATTCCCAAAGGCTTTTCATCACCCCAGACTGAAACTCAGTACCCCTTAAGCAGTAACTCCCCATTCTCCCCTCTCCAGCCCCTGGTAACAACTAATAACCTTTGACTCTGCATTTGCTCATTCTAAATATTTTATATAAGTGGAATCATATAATATTTGTCCTTTTCTGTCTGGCTTATTTCACTTAGCATAATGTTTTCAAGGTCCATCCATGTCGTGGCATGTATCAGAACTTCATAACTTTTTATGTCTGAATAATATTCTATTGTGTGTCTATACCACCTTTTGTTTTGGTGTTCATGTGTTGATGGAAAACTTGGTCGTTCCCACGTTTCAGCTATTGTAAATAATGCTGCTGTGAATATTCTCATACAAGCGTCTGAGTCTCTGTTTCCAATTCATTTGAGTATATACCTAGGATTGGAATTACTAGATCATATAGTAATTCTATGTTTAACTTTTTGAGAAACCACCAAACTATTGTGTTCATTTTTGCTGATAAGTGCATAGAATATAGTTTTAGAAGTGGTCTGCACAGACTATTTATGTTATTAAACCTTGTATTCTAGATCAAAATGAACCTTTAAATATTTTATATAATTGAATGATTTTAAATGCTATAAGGAAAATAATCTGAATGGTCATCTGGTAGAGGAAAAATAAGAATCTAACTAAGGAACTACCAAAAAGTAATAATAAACGTATAAAAACCTGTTGCTGTTAAGTTGATTCTGACTCATAGTGACCCTACAGGACAGAGTAGAACTGCCCTGCAGGGTTTCCAAGGCTGTAATCTTTACAGAAGCAGACTGCCACATCTTTCTCCCAAGGAGCAGCTAGAGAGTTTGAACCACCAGCCTTTCGTTAGCAGCTGAGCTGCTTAACCACTACGCCACCAAGGCTCCTTAAGAAACATATAGGTCTTTTAAAAATCCCCTTCCATCTACCAAATAATTATAAAGTTGAAAGAAATACTCAAGAGTTTATAATAGAAGGGAAAGACATGGAGAAAGCTTCTCTACAGTAAAGGTCTGTAATGCAAGTAGGCAAACATATTTTCCTCCTAATATTTAGTCATAGCAAAGTATGGACATTTAAAGGAATTTTAAGGTGTTGTCTTTAATTTGGATGCCTGTGCTAGTGAAACAACAGTTTTGCCTGGGAGGTTAAAGTATTTTGTTTCAATAGGGGTCCTTGTTGAGCCAAATTCCAACCCCTATTAAATGCCTCATGCAAATGGCAGAAATATGTAAGTCTGGTCCTAGAGTCCCTCAGTTGCTTTCTTTTCCTGGCATATGCATTCCGAGATATATTTCTAGTTGTATGCTTCCTATCTTTAATATATGTAAGAATTTTAAATTTCTTTAAAATTCAAAAATGCTGATATAATTCTAGTTCTGTTGGATGGTGTCTTAGTTATCTAGTGCTGCTATAACAAAAATGCCTCAAGTGGATGGCTTTAAAAAACAGAAATTTATTCTCTCACAGTTTAGGAGGCTAGAAATCCAAATTTAGGGTGCAAGCTCTAGGAGAAGGCTTTCTTTCTCTGTCAGCTATGGAAAATGGTCCTTGTCATAAATCTTCCCCTGATCTAGGAGCTTCTCAGCATAGGGACCTCAGGTCCAAAAGATGCGCTCTGCTCCTGGCTCTTCTTTCTTGGTGGTAGGAGGTCTCTCTCCTCTCTACTTGCTTTTCTCTTTTATATCTCAAAAGAGATTGACTCAAGATACACCCTAATCCTATAGATTGTGTCCCATCTTATTAACATAACTTCCTCTAATCCTACCCCATTAACATCATAGAGGTTAGGATTTACAACACACAGGTAATTACATCAGATCACAAAATGGAGGACAACCACATAATACTGGGAATCATGGCCTAGCCAGTTGACATACATTTTGGGGGGAGACACAATTTTATCCGTAACAGATGGGATATGTTTTTTAATGGGAGGAGGAAAGAAGACTGCCAGGATTCTAGATTTTTTTCTTAGTTTATCCTTATAAATTAAGAGGTCAATTAATAATGAGAGGTAAAATCCTTCTTTCCTGCCCCAGAAGATTCAGGCTTGAAATTTTGACTTGGAGTATAGTCGTCTACTTGTTATTGACTTCTTGAGGAAAAGTTAATTTGATTTTTAAGCTATTTTCCTTAATTGCCAAGTATCATATTATTGATGTGACTTTAAAATTCACATTGTGTTTTATAAGCATAATGATGTGACACGTAATCTTATTTGTCGCTGGGTTAGTTATAGAAATCCAAAAGTGAGAGGGATTTAACTCTAGACCAATTCTTTATCTTCCAAATAAGTTCTCTAAAGTATATTCCGAGAAGTTCTGTAGTTAGAAGTTGAGAGGAAAAGGTTTAAAATAATGAAACATACCATTGATAGACTAAATTTGAACAGAAGTCATTGTCTTAGAAAGTTGTATAGAGAGTTGTATTTAAAATCCACGAGCAAAATTCTAGTCAAGTTGCAGAGAGAAGAGGGGGAAGGGAAATTTTAAAAAAGAAAATATCTCATTTTATTAGGCTAGCACAACACTAATACCCAAAACAAATAAGGATAGCATTTTAGAGCAGAGATTTTTTTAAAAAAATACTAAGTAAAATGTCCACATTGGATCCAAGAGTGTGTTAAAAGAATAATATATTGTGACCAAAGGGGATGAACCTAAACAATATCTGATGCTTATCCATTACTATGCTTATTTACTTGTGTATCTCTCCTCCTCTACAAAGTATAAGCTCCTTGAGGGCAAAGAGTGTGCCAGGCATTTAATACATAAGTTTGTGGGAGGAACAGAAGGAGAGAGTAAAGTGGGAAAAGTGTATCATCATTCCTGTAAATCAGACAAAAAACAAACCAACCAACCAACCTGAGGTTACATGGCCCAGTATGGCACTGTTGTAGCATGTGTTACTGAGGTCCATTGTTTCATCTCTCTAGTTATTGGTGTGTTTGAAATATTTCATAATTTAAAAAAAAAGACAAGGCATGTTACTCTTTCTACTCTGTCAGTTTCTCCTCCTCACAGTCTTCTCCCATGAGCTGAAGCCAACCTTTTCCTGGCATTTCCTTCCATACAAATCCTGAAACTAAATCCAACTAAGCATACGTCAGCCTTTTTCTCACCTCTGCAGTCTTGACTCAACCTAGACCCATTACTTCTGCTTTCTCAGGTGTCTACCCACACGTTTGATGTTTTCTTAAACAATCAAAACAGATGTCATCCATAAACACCTGATACAGCCATACTCACGAGTCCTGGCTATATTCCACAGGTCAGAAATTGCACCCAAAGGGGAAGAGGGTCCAAAGTCAAATAAGGTTAGGGTATGCTAATGAATCTAAACAGGTTTCTTTACTGTAGTACTTCTCAGAACCTTTAATATACCTTTGTTCATTTTAAGTGCAGCAAGTAAGAACAAAGGCGTTCTATATATACTGATATAAAAGCATCTCCAAAATATATTGCTAAGTAGGAAGAAAAAAGACAAGGTACAGAATGGTATGTATAACATACCATCATTTGTGTAAAAATGTTGTAAGGAGATACATATATACACATATACATATATACAATATGATTTTATATATATGTATCAAAAGATATACAGGAAATGGGTATATCTTCTGGAGAAGGGAGATGGGTACTGGGGGAGAGAGGAGGGAGATTTATTTTGTACACCTTTTGCAACAACTATTTGTGTTACTTATCTAAAAATGTTTTAATAATAAAATAAATGGCAGCTAGTTTTAAAGCATATTGTAAGACGGCTCTGAATTCATGATTATTTTCCTTTCTTGTTTAGAAGAGTAGAAAAGAACAAAAGAGCTTTCTGAGTAAATGATCTATCTCATGGCATTTGAATATCTTGAAATAATCCTAAACAAAACCTCTTAGAATATTATTATTCTGTATGATCACCTTTGTTTCACATGAACCTAAGGTGAGGTTTCGTTTTCTGTGGTTGTAGGGCCAGTGGTTTGCCAGGCCCACTTGCTTTACAGAGGTTACAAAGATGACTGATTCAACTCAGTGTGTATCTCATTCTTGGCACTGACTACCGGCTGGTAGTGAGACCTTCTGCCTGCTGTAAACAGGTAGTCTCACGTTAGCTGCCCTAACTATGGAGTCACAGAAACTCTGCAATATTAAGCTGTCAAAGGACCCATCTGCCCTAAGCAGCTGTTCAGGCATTTGCCTGTCTGAATGCTGGAAACCTCAATATTATAACCCCAATCTTGGGAATAGAAATTTCTTATTTTTCCTGTTCTGTCTCTGTGGATGAAAATTCAAAGTCAATGCCATCTGCTTCTTGTTTTTCATAAGTAGTAGCTTTAATATCTGCTTAATTAAAGGAGCTGTGTTACTGAATTTAACTGAACATTTGACCTGCTTCTCAGTTGTAGTTTGCTTATGTCCTTTTTAGCTCACACTTAAAACTACGCTTAGACCCAGATCAACTATGAACTTTAGTTAATAATAGTGTATCAGTATTAGTTCACTGATATAGCAGATGTATCAGGGGAATGCAAGATGTCAGGAGAAATAATGCATGGGGGGGTATATGGGAATTCTGTACTTTCTACACAATTTTTCTGCAAACCTAAAACTGCTCTAAAAAATAAAGTTTATTTAAAAAATCATAGTCTATCTCCTTAATGAAGTATTTGGTCCATTTAAAAATTGTAATTATTGAAGGCATTTGGTTTATGGTGACAAATGCAAGTGACCACAATCACCCACCTCTGCCTTCTGTTGGAGATACACATGAAAACACAGAAAGAGATGCCATCTTTCAGTAGTACTGGAAACTAGAAGTATTACTCAAGCAGATGCCCACTGAGAGGGACAGCCTTCATTTCTGCTCACCTGTCACCTCATCAGACGCCTTCCTGACCATCGTGTATAAAGTAGCAGTTCACCCCACCCAGGACGTCCTGTCCCCTCTTAACCTGCCTAATTCTTCTCCATGGCTTTCATCCCGTCTGACATATCATATATTTACTTGTTCCCTTGGGTATTGTCTGTATTCTCACTAGAATATCAGCTCCATGAGAGCAAGGACTATATTTCTGTGGTTCAGTGCAGTCTCTCTAGGGTTCAGAACGGTGTCTGGCACAGGGCAGCTTCCCAGTAAATAATTGTTAAATACTGAGGTTGACTGATGAGGCCCGCTGGGGAAGAAGGCAGTTGGATGCTTCTAGCTTTTCCTCCACCTGAGAAGGTAACTCAGTCCTCCTTCTGTATGAACAAAAGGAAGAACCCTTTTATAGTTTCCTTCACTTTATGAATACCTCTTTTCTTGCACTGATTCCAGGATTGCAACTCTAAGTAATCGAATGCATCTGGGGACAGAGTGATGAGGTATATCAAAATATTAAATCTGCACCTAAAAGGAGCTGTGGGCTGGAAGAGCCATCAGTGTGTTACATGCTGGGGGTTACAGCTTTTCATTCACTTTTCTTTAACAAATAAAGAACTAGAACTAATTTCAGACTCCTTGTCAATAAGTCAACAAGGAAGCAGGATGTGGGGATCCTTGCCAAGATCAGCAGTTTCATAATAAGTAAAAGTCTTTGAAACCACAGCTAGAGGCTCTACACATAAGCCAGCTCTCTAGCTTAAAAGCTGAGAAATTGATTCTAACTACAAACAGGTGGACTATAAGAAGGAACCCAGAAGAATCCATATGCTACCTTTATGTGAGAACACCAGAACTGAATAGATGCCTCCTTGTTCATGAGGCCTATAAAGAAAGATATTAACAGTGTAAAAGGTGTAGACTATAAGACTTAAAAAGAAAAGCATATCACTGAAAAGAATTTCTAACATGAAATTTGTTATAGAAACTATCTGCTTATACTCTGAATAAAATTCAAGAAAGAGTAAATTTTACATAAACTGATTGAAGATAAGATGACAAACTGAGATGAAGAAGGTGCTGGCTGAGAAACAAACAAAACCAAAACCAAACCAGTTGCCACTGAGTCGATTCCAACTCATGGCAACCACATGTATGTCGGAGTAGAACAATGCTCCATAGAGTTTTCAGTGGCTGATTTTTCAGAAGTAGATCACCAAGCCTTTCTTCTGAGGTAGCTCTGGGTGGACTCAAACCACCAGCCTTTTGGTAAGTAGCTGAGTGTTTAACCGTTTGCACCACCCAGGCAGCCTGAGAAACAAACATATTCAATTATTTGAATGATGTAAGAAATGTTATTAAAGAATTTAAATCAACGTTGTTGTTAGGTGCCATTGAGTCAGCTCCAACTCACAGCAACACTTTGTACAACAGAACGAAACACTGCCCGGTCCAACATTAAAGTCAATATTAAAAGCTAAAAAGTAGCACAGTGGATATTGCAGAAATCAGAATCATTGAAGAAGAGGACAATGACAAAGAAACTGAAAGACACATAAGACAGAGAACACAAAATTTGCATTGCAATAATACGTGTATGTAAAAAAAGAACAAACTGAGCAACAGCAATACTGTATTTCATCAATTTTAAGACGTACATTTTTTCAAATTTTAATATTTCTGAAATTGGAATGTGACTAATAATTGGTGGATTCTTATAGTTATAATGGACAACATTTTATCTTTCTTAGCAATACTTTGAAATAATGATACTTCTTACAGAAAAGGCATCTTAGATTCAAAAACTATGGTAATTTAAAACATACCAGAAGAATATCTTCTTGTGCTGAAAGCATCTTGTCTGAAGATCTGAAGTGCCCAGTTTGTTACTGTGATGACCTTTTTTAATTTCAAGGTTTAACAACAACAAAAAACAAACCAGCCAACAAAATTGAATTGTGTGTGTATGTTTGTGTGTGTGTGTATAAAGGAAGATTCCCTTATAAAGGAACAAAAACCAAGATTGCTTCAGTGTTCTGTTCTGTAGTATTAAATGCCAGAATCCAGTGGAGCAATATCTTTAGACTTTTGAGAGGGAAAGGTTATGGCCCAAGAATTATATGCCCAACCAAACTGTCATTTGGGTTTAACAAACAAGCCTGTGAAACCATGCTACTGGGATTCTTTGGAAGGGAAGCATTATGATCAGTGAGTCAAACGTTGTCACAGTCTCCATCTCTCGTCTCCACTTCTCTTGGGTGCCAACTTCATTCTCCTACAGTGCTTCTTCCACATGGCTAGAAATGTCTGCCAATAACTCCCAGGATCTCCTTTTTCAGCTTTGCCACCAATGAGAAATTAAGGCTCATGTTCTCTGGGCTATTGTCCAAAAATCCCAGGGAAGTATTCTGAATGACCCATAACTGTGGCCAAAGAATGATACTGGCCCAGCATGGGTAAGATGCCTATCTCCATGGCAGTCACTTTGGCCAGAGAAGTTGGGTCTTATAAGAATATGGAAGTCTCCAACAAAACTAGGAGAAGAGTGTTTTCTGGAAGGGAGTGAGGCAGAACTGGATGGGAGTGTTTGAGGGTGAAGTGTGTAAGGCTGGCACTTCTCAGAAAAAGAAACAGCATTTTTTTTAATTCTGAAGACACAGAAACCATATAAAAGTTCATCAGAATAAACATGGTTAGAAATTCCATTATTTCCATACAGTGAAATAGCATGTGGCCGTGAAAAAGCAGTGACAAATTTCAGCCTTAAAGAGCGGGCTGCATCTGCAGTAGAATCACTTGGGGATGCTTGTTCAAAAGGCAAATTCCTGGGCCCCATCCTAGGTCTTCTAAATCATAATCTGTAGGACTCTACATCTCTGATAAGCTACCTAAGTGGTCCCTATGCATACTAAAGTTTGAGAGCCACTGGCTTCATTAACTGACATAGAACAATGACCAGGATGAGCACATAACATTTTAATATGACCCCTTTGCTAAAGCCAGTTTGTTAAAAGTAGCTTTTAAAAAATCAAACCACTAAATGTTAATATTTATAAAATTATTATTACCAAGTAAAGTATAAACTAAACATCCCCTCCTGCCCCAGTGAAGAGATGTGGGAGGGAGGAGTGGGCTGAGTCCCAGAGAAAGGGTAAAGGAGGAATGGGGATTAGAACTGAGATGAGAATTGGCAGATAAATTGCACGGGACCAGGATTCTGCTGACCACATCCCCTTGTCCCAGGAAGACCCGTCCATCATTCTAAGCAATGGTTGGTAATTACCCTAAGAAGACTGCAGTTAGGTCCTGCCTGCCCATTTCCAGGTAGGAAACCCCCACATGCAAATAATACGGTTGTTCATAATGAACTTAACCCATTTATATATATTCATAGTCATCTGCTGTACACAAAGAACACAGAAATCTTAAAAGGTTTTCAGTGTGACTAAGCCAGGATCAAAATCAAACATCTTTAAGGTACAACAGATGTTATATCCTGTGAGCAATCAATGGACTTTCCATTCTCTGACTGTGCAATGTACCCACCTGCATCAAGAAGTGGCTTGCCCTCAGACAAAACTCCCTTAGAGAACATGAAAGGGCATATAGTCATCTTCAGCTTTACCTGCTTCCATGGTGTAGATTTTGTGGGGATTTCTGTGCAGATCAAAGATACTTATTTTCATCACTACCTTTCCTGCTGAAAGACTAAATCCAAAAGTACCCCTGGAAAACTGATCATTTTTTCAGCATCTCTGCAGGTAGATATTATACATTTAGAGTGATCATACTGTTTTTTTAAAGGCCAATAGCACTAAACCATATATGTTAAAATCAAGGCTTCAGATCGGTTCTAAATGGTTCAGTGATGGCTGACAGAAACAAGGCAGGGCTTCGAACTCATTCAGTGCGGTTCAGTCATGGCTGATAGAAACAAGGGTAGCATATGTGTTGCATAGCAACCAAATCTCTTGCTCATGGACTTTTAGCCTGAGTAGGAAACAGGCAGCAGTGCCCCGCTCAAAGATGGCTGCCAGCGGTGCAGCTTTGATTGTGTGTCGCTTTCCACAGTCCTGCCAATAATCCAATCTCCCGCATGAGGAAACTTTCAGGAGCTGATAATCCAATCTCCCGCAGCAGCAAACTTTCAGGAGCCTGATGCAGGAGATATGGGTTACTGGCAGGACTGTGGAGAGTGACACACATTCAAAACTGCACTGTTGGCCACCATCTTTGAGTGGGGCGCTGCTGCCTGTTTTCTACTCAGGTCAAAAGTCCATGTGTAAGAGATTTGGTTGCTATGCAACGCATATGCTATCCTAGTTTCTGTCAGCCATGACTAAACCATTTAGAACCGGTTTGAAATGCTAATTTTGACATATATTGTATGGTTTAGTGCTATGGGCTTTTGAAAACGTAGTATGATCGCTCTGAATTTACAATATCTACCTGCAGAGATGCTGAAAAGATTATCAGTTTTCCAGGGGTACTTTTGGGTTTACTCTTTCAGGAAAGGTAGTGATGAAAATAAGTATCTTTGATCTGCACAGAAATCCCCACAAAATGTACACCATGGAAGCAGGTAAAGCTGAAGATGACTATATGCCCCTTCATGTCCTCTAAGGGAGCTTTGTCTGAGGGCAAGCCACTTCTCGATGCAGATGGGTACATTGCACAGTGAGAGAATGGAAAGTCAGGCCGAGGGTGGTAGGTAGGAGGGATGCAAAGATGGACCATTTTGTCCTTTCCCTCAAACTGCTCTTAATCAGTCATACACAATGCTAGAATACAGATGAGAAACTTACCGCTAGAGAAAAGGGTAAGAGATTAATTGGAACTTTTTCCTTTCCTGAATTTCCAGGAAGTGCAAGGCGTACATAATATTTTTTAGAGCTTAAACATTTAAGGAAAGATCCTCAGAAAACAAACGGTTGTGGTTTGCTCAGTCGTTTCCACATGGCGTACGTTCCTGACAAGACCCTGTGCAGATCTCAGGCTTCTCTTTCTAAAGGGGAAAGGTTTGTTGAATTTCAAGCCCATACGTTGCCTTTCTTAAAATGGTAACAGCAATTACTTCTCTTTAGCTTCTCTTTGACACATAGAGAAATTGTTCCAAGCTTTATTTTCTTCGTATCTGAGTCCAAAAGAAATAGCCAACATGACGTTTATGGTTTAAAAAAATCATTTTATTCATTTAATATTTCTTATTCTTGATCTTCTTTTTAACTTATCTTTAAAATTATGGGATGTCAGTTTTTTATAATTATAACATATTGATTTTATAACCAGAAAAAAATTATTTTAAAGTTATAAGATTATTTTAGAATATATTTTATTAAAGATAAAATGCAACTAATAATCAGAAAATTCACATGAATTTTTAATAGTGGAAAAAAACAAACAAACCACTTGATTCATGCAAGCAGCCTTGGTAACAAAGAATCATTACTAAGTGAAATAAAGTCATACCTGGTCTTAAGAAGAAAGATACCAAACCTAAAGATATCATTAAAAATGAAAAGAATCTGGCCAAGGGTACAAGGAAAAGAGAAATTTAGGTATAAAATAGAAAAGGAAAATAGCCTGTATAATTCCAGATGACTCAGAGAACTCCTTGTCAGGGGGAAAAAAATCAGGAAACAATTTGTTAAAGGATATTCTATTGCTTGCTAACCAAGATAATCCCTGGAGAAGGACATGATGCTTGGTAGAGGGTCAGCAAGAAAGAAGAAGACCCTCACCGAGATGCATTGACACAGTGGCCGCAACAATGGGCTCAAGCATAACAATGATTGTGAGGATGGCGTAGGACCCAGCAGTGTTCCGTGGAACCGACGGCTCGACGGCATGCAACAACAACAACCCCCACCAAGATAAATGAAAAAACCCAAGCCTAGCCCAGCTAAATCATGCCATTCAGAATTAGTAACTTCTGGTTTTCTACATCTGAGGCTTCTTTGATGCATGGCAATTCTTGGCCTTCTCTGTTTAGCATATGCATTGAATTAACAGGCCTAGTAGAAATGAGTATTTGACAGGAAGCAGACCATGTGGCTTCTGGTCCTAACTCTGCCACCAGCTAGCTGTTAAGTTCCTGAGCAAATCAACATTTTTTTTGTTCCACAGGTTAACTGTAGGATTAAAAAGCTGCACCTGCACCAAATTTGTTCATTCGTTTTAAAAAAATATGTTTCTTGAGGTGCAGTCACATATCAGACACTGTCTTAGGCGTGAGGATACAGAGACTAAGCTCCTGCCATCAAGAAGCGTATGGTCTATCGAGGGGGACAAATACATAACTATTAAACACAGTACAGTATAATAAGTTTGTAAAAGTATGAACAAAGTAGCTTAAAGCACAGAAGTCAGAGTACAGCTTTAGACAGGAGTGAGGGATGGGGAAGAGGTCCTAGGAGAACAGCATCAAAGAGAGGCAGTACTTGTTGGGCTTTAAAAGAGCGCTGTAAGTTTAAAAAGTGACTGGTAGACTTCTACCTCCTGATGCCATGTTCTTTTTCATATGGTCCAGCTTCTCCAATTATTTTCTCAGCATACAGATTGAATAAGAAAGGATACAACCCTGACGCACACCTTTCCTGATTTTAAACCACACAGTATCCCCTTGTTCTGTTCCAACAGCTGCCTCTTGGTCTGTGTACAGGTTCCTCATGAGCACAATTAAGTATTTCTGGAATTCCTGTTCTTTGCAATATTATCCATAATTTGTTATGATCCACACAGTCCAGTGCCTTTGCATAGTCAATAAAACACAGGTAAACATCTTTCTGGTATTCTCTGCTTTCAGCCATGATCTATCTGATATCAGCAATTACATCCCTCGTTCCATGTCCTCTTCTGAATCTGGCTTGAATTTCTGACAGTCTTCTGTCAATGTACTGCTGCAACCGCTTTTGAATGATATTCAGCAAAATTTTACTTCCGTGTGATATTAATGATACTGTTCGATAATTTCCACATTCTGTTGGATCACCTTTCTTTGGAATTGGCACAGATATGGATCTCTTCCAGATGATTGGCCAGGTAGCTATCTTCTAAATTTCTTGGCATATATGAGTGAGCACTTCAGTACTGCATCTGTTTGTTGAAACATCTCAACTGGTATTCTGTCAATTCCTGGAGCGTTGTTTTTCACCAATGCCTTTTGTGCAGCTTCGACCTCTTCTTCAGTACTGTCGGTTCTTGATCATATGCTACCTCTTGAAATGGTTGAACATTGACCGATTTTTTTTGGTATAGTGACTCTGTGTATTCCTTCTATCTTCTTTTGATGCTTACTGCATCGTTCAATATTTTGCCCATAGAATCCATCCTTCAGTATTGCAACTCGAGGCTTGAATTTTTTCTTCAGTTCTTGCAGCTTGAGAAATGCTGAGCGTGTTCTTCCGTTTTGGTTTTCTAACTCCAGGTCTTTGCACATTTCATTATAATACTTTACTTTGTCTTCTTGAGCTATCCTTTGAAATCTTCTGTTCAGCTCTTTTACCTCCTCATTTCTTCCTTTCGCTTTAGCTGCTCCATGTTCAAGAGCAACTTTTAAAGTCTCTTCTGCCATCCATTTTGATCTTTCTTTCCAGTCTTTTTAATGACTGTCATGGATTGAATAGTGTCCCCCAAAAAATGTGTGTATCAATTTGGCTGGGACATGATTCAAAGTATTGTGTGGTTGTCCTCCATTTTGTGTTATAGTTTTGCATTAAAGAGGATTGGGGTGGGGTTGTAACACCACCCTTACCCAGGTCACATCCCTGATTCAACATGAAGGAAGTTTCCCTGGGGTGTGGCCTGCACCATCTTTAAGCTCTCAAGAGATAAAAGGAAAGGGAAGCAAGCAGAGAATTGGGGACCTCATACCACCAAGAAAGCAGTGCCAGGAGCAGAGTGTGTTCTTTGGACCTGAGGTTCCTGCACAGAGAAGCTCCTAGTCCAGGGGAAGATTGATGACGACAAGGACCTTCCTCCAGAGCTGACAGAGAGAAAGCCTTCCCCTGGAGTTGATGCCCTGAATTTGGACTTAAAACCTACTAGACTGTGAGAAAATAAATTTCTCTTTGTTAAAGCCATCCACTTGTGGTATTCCTGTTAGAGTAGCACTAGATGACTACGACAATGACCTTTTGCTTTCTTCATGTATAATGTCCTTGATATCATCCCACAACTCGTCTGGTCTTCAGTCATTAATGTTCAGTGCATCAAATCTATTCTTGAGATGGTCTCCAAATTCAAGTGGGATATACTCAAGGTCGTATTTTGGCTCTCATGAGCTTGTTTTGATTTTCATCCGCTTCAACTTGAACTTGCATATGAGCAATTGATGGTCTGTTCTACAGTCAACCCCTGGCCTTGTTTTGACGGATGATACTGAGCTTTTCCATTGTCTCATTCCACAGATGTAGTCGACCTGATTCCTGTGTATTCCATCCGGTGAGGTCCACGTGTGTAGTTGCTGTTTATGTTGTTGAAATAAGCATTTGCAATGAAATAAGTCATTGGTCTTTCACAATTCTATCATGTGATCCCCGGCGTCCTTTCTTTCACCAAGGCCATATTTTCCAGCTACCAGTCCTTCTTCTTTGTTTCCAACTTTCACATTCCAATTACTAGTAATTATCAATGCATCTTGATTACATGTTCGATCAATTTCAGAGTGCAGAAGTTGTAAAAATCTTCAATTTCTTCATTTTGGCAGTAGTTGTTGGTGCATAAATTTGCATAATAGTTGTATTAACTGGTCTTCTTGTAGGCATATGAATATTACCCTGTCACTGACAGTGTACTTCAGGATAGATATTGAAATGTTCTTTTTGACGATGAATGCAATGCCATTCCTCTATAATTTGTCATTCCCTGCATAGTAGACCATATGGTTGTCTGATTCAGAATGGCCAATACCAGTCCATTTCAGCTTACTAATGCCTAGCATGGAACCCTGGTGGCACAGTGATTAAGAGCTATGGTTGCTAACCAAAGGGTCCACAGTTCAAATCCACCAGCCACTCCTTGGAAACGCTATGGACTATTTCTTCTCTGTTCTACAGGGTTGCTATGAGTTGAAACTGACTTGATGACACCCAACAACAACGGCAACACCTACGATATTGATCTTTATGCCTTGCATTTCATTTTTTACAACTTCCAATTTTCCTAAATTCATACTTCATACATTCCATGTTCTGATTATTAATGGATGTTTGCAGTGGTTTCTTCTCATTTTTGAGTCGTGCCACATCAGCAAATGAAGGTACTGAAAGCCTTACTGCCTAATCTACATGTAACTAGAGTCCCCAAAGGAGCAGGGAAGACAGGAAAAAAAAAAAAACATTTGAAGAAATAATGGCTGAAATTTTTCCAAATTTGATGGAAACTTTATAAACCCACATATCTAAGAACCCCGGTAAATCCCAAACACACAAAAAAGAAGAAAACTACACCAAGGCTCAAAACCAATGATAAAAAAGAAAATCTTAAAAGCAATCAGAGGGAAAAGCATAAGGATGATAGCAGATTTCTCATTAGAAACGATGCAAGCAAGAAGACAATAAAGCAACATTTTTAACTTGTTGTTAGGTGCCATCAAGTTGTTTCTAACTCATAGTGACCCTATGAGTATTTCAGAATGAAACACTGCCTGGTCCAGCAGCATCCTCATAGTTGTTATGCTTGAGCCCATTGTTGCAGCCACTGTTTCAATCCATCTCGTTGAGGATCTTCCTCTTCTTCGATGACCCTCTACGATACCAAGCCTGACGTCCTTCTCCAGGGACTGATCCCTCCTGATAACATGACCAAAGTATGTGAGATGAATTTTCGCCATCCTTGCTTCTAAGTAGCATTCTGGCTGTACTTCTTCCAAGACATTTTTAAGTGCTGAAGAAAAGGATATGGGTGAATCTCAAAATAATTTTGCTTAGTAAAAGAAGCCAATCTGAAAGAATTATATAAAATTCTAGAAAATGTAAACTCATCTATAGAGACAGAAAACAGATCGTTGGTTGCCTGGGGACAGAGATTGAATGGGGAGGAGCAGGAGGAAGGAATTACAAATGGTGGTAAGGAAACTTTTTGGAGTAATGGATATGTTCATTATTTTGAGTGTGGTGATGGGTTCACAAGTATGTCAAAACTTATCAAATTGTACACGTTATCTATGTGCAGTTTTATGTCAGTTACCCCTCAATAAACCTGTTAAAGAAAGTGACTGGGAATTGGAATATAGAGAGGGATGTCCAGGGTGAGGTGGGGACAGTGCATTTTGCATAGACAACAACAGCATGAACAAAGACTTAAACGATGTGTTTGAAAATGCAGGCACAGTTTTGGGAAGAGTGAGAATTGCCCAGTGTGGCAAGAGCATGAATTGTATAGAGGGGAGTGGCAAGAAACACAAGAAAGGTATGTATGTTATGACCAGATTGTCAAGGAACTTGAAAGCAATGTAAATGAGTTTGAATAGATACCAAGGCAGGAAGTCGGCAAAGGTTTTTAAGTTGGGATAATTTATGTTCACATTTTTAAATAGGCTATTTTTTAGAGCAGTTTTAGGTTTACAGAAAAACTGTGCAGAAGGTTCAGAGTTCCTATACATCCCCTCCCTACTCTATGAACCTTGTTTCTCCTAATATTTCTCCTAATACTGCATTTGTATGGTACATTTGTTACAATGGATAAACGAATATCAATATATTATTATTAATTATAAGCCCATACTTTACATTTGGGATCATTCTTTGTGTTGTACAGTCTTACAGGTTTTGACAAATGCATAAAGGCATGTGTCCACCATTACAATATCTAAATTTATGCCAAAGCAGGAAGAAGTCAGCAACGGTTTTTAAGTTGGGATGAGTTCTGATCACATTTTTTGCTTAGAAACATAATTCATCTGTTACCTGCAGTCTAGTCAGTTCTCACCCATGGCGACCCTGTATATAACACAATGAAACACTGCCCGGTCCTGTGCTATCCTCACAATCACTTCTATGCTTGAGCCCGTCGTTGCAGCCACTGTGTCAATCCATCTCATTGAGTGTCTTCCACTCTTTCACTCACCATCTACTTTACCAAGCATGATGTCCTCCAGGAGCTGATCCCTCCTGATAACGTGCCCAAAATACATGAGACAAAATCTTGCCATCCTCGCTTCTAAGAAGCATTCTGGCTGTACTTCTTCCAAGACAGATTTGTTCATTCTTCTGGCAGTCCATGGTGAATTCAGTATTCTCTGCCAACACCGTAATTCAAAGACATCAATTCTTTGTCAGTCTTCCTTATTCATTATTCATTTTCCAGCTTTCACATGCATATCAGGTGATTGAAAATACCATGGCTTGGGTCAGGCATACCTTAGTCTTCAAGGTGGCTTCTTTGCTTTTTAACACTTTAAAGAAGTCTTTTGCAGCATTTTGCCCAATGAAATGTGTCATTTGATTTCTTGACTGCTGCTTCCATGAGCGTTGATTGTGAATCCAAGTAAAATGAAATGCTTGACAACTTCAATCTTTTCTCTGTTTATCATGATGTTGCTTATTGGTCCAGTTGTGAGGATTTTAGTTTTCTTTATGCTGAGGTATGATCCATACTGAAGGCTGTAGTCTTTGATCATCATCAGTAAGTGTTTCAAGTCCTCTTCACTTTCAGCAAGCAAGGTTGTGTCATCTGCATATCAGAGGTTGTTAATGAGTCTTCCTCCAACCCTGATGCCGCATTCTTCTTTATATAGTCCAGCTTCTCAGATTATTTGCTCAGCATACAGATTGAATAAGTATGGTGAAAGGATACAGCCCTGATGCACACCTTTCCTTAATTCATCTATAAATGTAATTTTTCATGTATTTGTATAATTATTTGAAAAATGTGCTCCTCTCCCACTTTATGTAATATAAGTTACATAAAGACAAGGACTGTCAGTTATTTTTTAACTTGGTATGCCCCAATCCTAGCAAAGGAACCTAATAAATAGTTGAGGAAATAAATGCACGTACACATAAATAAGAAGTTGAGGGCAGTACAGAGTAAAGCTTAGAATGAAGAGAAACAAGAGGCAGAAAGACTAATTAATAGTTGTTATGATGGATAAGTAGGTGATTGTGAAGGAATTACATTAGTCAGCCATGCTGGGCTATGCTGAAGTAAGAAGCAACCCCTAAATATCAGTGGTTTAACACATAAAGAATTTTTCTCTTGCTCGTGCTGTGTGTCCAACGCAGGTCAGTGGGGCAGGGTGGGGGGTTGTCTCTGTTCCATACAACCACTCAGGAGCCCTGGCTAACAGAGGCTCCACTGTCTTGTAGCTGCACCATCTAGAATGCATGTCCTCCTCTGTCACCGTGACAGAGTAGAAGAGAATGTAAAGAGTCACACAGGGGCTTTTCATGGCCTCATCCCAGAAGTGAGGCATGTCTCTTCTTCTCACTGGGCATTAATCAGAACTCATCATGCCCATTCCTACTGATGAAGCTGCTGAGAAGCACAGGGGAACCCATGGGTATTCAGGGAACAATTACTATCCCTGCCTCAGGAATGGCGAGCAAAAGCCATGCTGGGATATATTTGGAAGGGAAGTTTGGTGTATTGAGTGGATGCGGGTGATAAGGGAGAGGGAGAAGTCTAAGTTACCGCTCAGGTTTCTGACTGTTTTGAGTAATACAGTCAACCAAGGTAGAAAACACAGAAGAAAAGTAAGTTTGACAGAGGAAAGTTAATTAATTCCATTTTGGACATACTGAAATTGAGTTGCTTGTGGACCATTATTGTGAAGATTTCTAGTTAAACAGTAGTGGATGCATATTTGGAGCTCAGGAAGGAGCAGCACTTAATTTATTCAACAAGAATGTATTGAAGCACTGGTCTAGGTACTGATGATATAGCTGTAAACAAGATGGTCAAGGCCCCTCCCCTCATGGAAGCAGATAAAAACAAATATAAGGTTTCTGGTAGTAGTAATTGGTGTTCCGAATAAGAACAAAGGAGTGCTAGGGGTTTGGGGAAGTTGTCTTAAACACGGTTTCAAGGAAGGTCCATTTAGGGAAATGACGTTTGAGCATAAATACAAATGAAGCTGTATAGTGAACTATATGGAAGTCTGGGAGAAGATAGTTTCCCAGGGAAGCAACAACAAATGTAGAGGCCCTGAGCTGTCAATGAGCTTGAGATATTCAAGGAGGAAAAAGAAGGCTAGTGTGGCTAGAGAAGAGTGAGCTAGTGGAAATTGGTGAGTATGGGGCAAGAGTGGTAGGAAATGATTTTTGAAAAATAGTCAGGAGCCAGCTCATGTAGGCAGGATGTTTGGATTAGTGTGTAAGTGGTAGTTGAAGCCATGAGAGTAGATAACCCACCACCACTAATGAGAACATGTAAAGTAAACAGAAGGTCCCGAATGGAACCCGGGCAATTCCAGCATTTAATGGATGGGAGGTTGAAAAAGTAGGAGACCTGGAGGAAGTAGTCTCTCAGAAGGAAGAGGAAGACAGCATGGTCAAATGCCTCAGAATACAAGGAGATTAAGACCTAACAAAACTCCATTTGGCTTTGTGGCCTTGGAGAGTGACTTTGGTAAAATGTTGTGGGTGAAAGCCAAGTTGCAAAAAATTAAGAAATATTGACCAGTAATATATTCTGATCTTTAAAATATTAGTTTCTCGCTCTCTATTCTAAATTCTGTCATTTCATACTCAGAGGTTTAATTTTTCATTGTGTACAAGAAAACCAGCTCCAAAAATCTATTCTGTTAGCGAGAACCTGAAAGTCCAGTTGTAGATGTTCTCAACTCAGCCTGCTAGTGCTGATTCCCAAATGAACAAGGCTCTTAAGTTGTTATTCTACTCTTAGGTGAAAGCAGTAATTCTCTAGTGGGGGGATGACCTGAGAGGATGGGGGTACAGTTTTCAAACCTTATCTACAGAGGGATTCTCATACCCATCTTCCTTGAGACTCACTGCCCATGTGGCCTACTATTATTTGGTGGCAGTTTATTGGACCACCCATACGTTTGCAGTGAAAAAAAGAACTTAAAACCACTAACAAAGGGAAATATTTTCACCAAGTAACCTATTTTATATACCTAAGATTTCGAAGCCATATTCTGCCACTTTCTTATATACAGTTTCTGCCAACTATTCCTTATGTTTTATAAATCCAGGCATTCTAATAGCTAACTCTAGGGTCTTTCTGAAACTTGTTTCTGAATATTGAAAGTCCATCTGTTGGATCTTCTTCAGACTCTATTTTCGACTGTCACTAGTTGAAGCTAAATCATACTCATTATTTTGTGACTAGACTATGAGTCTTCAGTAAATAAACTCAGCATTATTGTTGGTTAAATGATAACCGTCTGTTCAGAAGAGCAAAACACAAACCTGAAAGTATACCTTCAGAAAAGGGAAGGTGGAAAAATAAACATCAGAGCACCTGACAAACCTTGATTAATTGTTAGATATGGCCTCTTATCTCTGCTCTAAATCACTCATACTTTTAAAAAAAAAGTCAGTCGTAAATCAAAGCTGACGTTAGATTGAGAAAATATGAATATTAACTCACAGAAGCACATTTATTAACCACACAAAGAACCATCATATCATGTAGTCCAACTTAGGTGTTTTTGATATCCTGAACAGCGTATGAAGTGTCTTTGATATGGATTACACAACTTTCTTTAGAGTTTTGTACTTTTTAGTACAAAACACTTCCTCCTTCCTTCTATAAAGACTAGACTTTAAAAATCAGGATTGTCCTCAAAAAGCCTTGCCGAGTGACTCCAATGCAGACTCCTAAATGAGCTGCCCCTTGTTGCTTCTCTCCTGGATAGAGGAGGAAGAAGGTCAGGGGACCTAGGTCCCTTTAAATATAAAACCTTAGGGTTTAAAAACTTGCAGTCAGTTATAGTACTTGGAACCTAAATAGCAAATAGCAAATAGGAGGAAGAAGGTCAGGGGACCTAGGTCCCTTTAAATATAAAACCTTAGGGTTTAAAAACTTGCAGTCAGTTATAGTACTTGGAACCTAAATAGCAAATAGGCCAGAGTAGCAAGTTTGCCAGTTCTGCAATGTTCTTTGTCTTGCACATTTGGGAAAATAGATATTTTGACATGCTTCCTCTCCCTTCTCCCTGACTCACCCCTGATCTACCTAACAATGAGCCAAATTTCTTGCAATTTTGTCCTCAGATTCTATTAGTGAATTCCGTCAGTAGGTAAAAAAGGAATCAAATGTAAGGCTTTTTGTGCATTTGAGGTTCCTGCTTGGCTTGTTTCTGTACCTCCACTGTTGTCATCTTGCCTCTCAGATAAGGGCATTGATAAAAACCAAAGCAAAAAGATGCTCCCCTGATGATACGCACAATAGGCAACTACGTTTTAAAACCTGTTTTCTTTTCCGTTGTTATGGGTGTGCTGAACACTGTAGATTGATTGTCATTAGAGGGGGCTGAGCAGAGAAGCGTCCTGGGAATTCTAGAATCTATATGATGAATTTATTCCTGACTCCTCAATCTAGCTATCATTTCTCTACAGAGCAGGATCCAGGCAGACTCCAAAGCAACAGGAATCCTTAGGAGATACCTATTGCTGTCAAGTTGATTCCAACTCATATAGACCCTACAGGACAGAGTAGAACTACCCCATAGGCTTTCCAAGGCTGTAAATCTTTATGGAAGCAGACTGCCATATCTTTCTTCTGCAGAGTAGCTGTTGGGTTCAAACTGCCAACCTTTTGGTTGGCAGCCAAGCACTTCAATCACTGAGCCACAGGGCTCCTTCCTTAGGAGATAGTGGAGGGAAAACAAAGTTAAGAGAAACTCACCTCAGAGGGAATGATGGTGGGTGAACACCATGGCGTTCACTGCATGAGATGGAAAGAAAGAGCCCCAGAGCACATAGAAGAGCGTTGGTGGTGTAGTGGTTAAGAGCTTGCCTGTTAACCAAAAGATTGGCAGCTCGAATCCACCAAGCACTCCTTGGAAACCCTATGGGGCAGTTCCATTCTGTCCTATAGGGTCATTATGAGTTGGAATCGACTCGACGGCAGTGGGTTTTCTGGAGAACATAGAGAACTAATTATATACCCAGTGGACTAAAATAAGAAGACCAGTGTCCATAAGTCACCCAAGAAACCCCTTTCCTTGTTGTATATATTCACATCACATGTGTATTTGTTTTTTGTTTAACCAAACACAGTTTATTATTTATTACAAATATAATGAACTTATAGTAAAACCTCATTAATTTCTGCTTTATTCAATTAAGATTTTTCATCAGTAGGTAAAAGCATACAAAAGAAATCGAATGTAAGGCCTTTGTAGCTTGAGGCTCCCACCTAACAATTTTTAATAAATTCAGCTATATAGACAAGGTGAATCAAAACTGCTAGGAGGTAGAACTCCAGGTGGTAGGAAGGACATTTGGCCTGGGCCAAGAGAAGCCTCAGATTTAGATACATGTTAATTGGTTGAGTTTTACTCTGGTATATCTTCATCATGCTTAATATTAGTGAAACATTTATATTATGTACAAATTCTGGATTTTTTTCATCAGAGTTACTGCTTTAGGTTTGATTTCCATGGATCAGTCTTTTATTGGTTTTATTAATAATAATAGTAATAACTGCTTTTTATTAAGATCCTACTGTTATGTCAATAACTTTACATAAATTTTCTGATTTAATCTTCAAAGTCACTCTGTACAAGGCAGATATTTTTATCCCCATTTTACAGGTGAAAAAAACTGAGGTTCAGAAAATGTAAATGATTTACCCAAGATCCTACAGCTAGTAAATGGCAGAGCAGAGTCAGATTGAAACCCAAGTGTCTTGACACCAAAGCTCTTGACCTCTGAAAGTCATTGTCCTTATGTTTCAACTGGGAGCCTAGAAAACTAGAAGAAAATGTGCTTCTTTACTTTCAGAGGGCTTCAGCTGTACCTTGACTTTGTATGCCTTTACTTTCATTTCTTCAACCAATATAGTGAGCCGCTACTTAGAAGTACCAGACCTTCTCTAGATAAGTTAGATGCCAGAGATACAACAGTAAGCAAGACACTCTTCCTTACCACACGGCGTATTTTACAGATAGATAATGGAAAGCAATTACAATTGTGATGAGAACCAACAAGGAGGACTGTAAAGTGCTGTGAATAAGAGATTTGCTAAGAAAATTATTAACAAAAGAAGGCTTGCAGGAAAATAGTTAACCTGATCAAAAGATCAGGAAACACAGTCTATATTTGAAGAAATAAAATTAAATTTCTTTACTGAACATACTGTAGCTCAAACTAATTCAGTTACTTTAAATTAGCTATCTTTACAGAATGTCATCTTGTATGCATCAATCTGGGTGGTCTTTGTCAGTACTGATACAGCTGTGCTTCCTTCGTCTACTGTAAACATCTTTTATGAGAAGTCTTAGTCGGGACTGAAATTATACCTAAAAATGTGTGTCTCAGTTATCAGCTACTATAACAGGAATACCACAGGTGGATGGCTTTAACAAACAGAAATTTATTCTCTCAGAGTTTAGGAGGCCAGAAGTCCAAATTCAGGGTGCCAAGTCTAGGGGAGGGCTTTCAGTCTCTGGTGGCTATGGGGAAAGGTCCCTGTCATCAAGGAGCTTCCCCTGATCTAGGAGCTTCTCAGCACGGGGACCCTGGGTCCAAAAGACACGCTTCACTCCCTGCTCTACTTACTTGGTGGTAAGAGGTCCCCGTCTCTTTGCTCACTTCTCTCTTTTATATCTCAGAAGAGATTGACTCAAGATGCAACCTAATCCTGTAGATTGTGTCCTGCCTCTTTAACATAACTGCCTCTAATCCTGCCTCATTAACATCATAGAGGTTGGGATTTACAACAATAGGATAATCATATCAGATCACAAAATGGTGGACAACCACACAATTCTGGGAATCGTGGCCTAGCCAAATTGACACACATTTTTGGAGGACACAGTTCCATCCATAACGGTGTGCATATATGTGAATTCTCTTCACTTATACTAAATGCTAAAAGGCAACGGAAAATTATCTTTAAACTATTGAGAGAAAATTTTCAACATATAATTGTATACCTAGGCAAATTATCAATCAGGTATGAAGTTAAAAAACTAAAACAAGTGAGAAAACATTGTCAGACAAGCAAAGACTTTTTACGTACCCTTTCTCAGGGAGTTTCCTGAGGATGTACTCCATCAAACTAAGCTAATAACACAAGAAAGAGGAAGATATATGGGAGATGAGAGGTATTAGATCCAAATCAGAAAAGGAATAAAGTGCTAGAACAGCAGCTATGCCATGGACCGAGAGAGCCATCAGCCCAGATTAGGGCAAGAAGATAGAGGACTCCAGTGAATTGTACCTGTGAAAAGGGGGGAGTCAGAGGACTTTATTCTATCCTTAAAAATGTAGACCATGACAGAGACAAAACAGTTGTAAATTCCAAGAAAAAAAAAATTCAAGAGAGAACGTATTTTGGGATGTTATTTTAAGTAGTGAATAATAATTACATGGTTGCAGTAATGTAACACTATTTGATTTCCAACTTTTGGAATTAATCGTAGCCAAAGCATAGAAGCCTTAATTATGGTTACAGAACACCGAGTTAATAACAGCCAACATTTATTTAAGGCCTTCTATGAGCCAGGTACTGTTCTAGATGCTGGGAATATAGGCAGTGAACAAACCAGCTCTCACAGAGGTCACACTCTAGAAGAGGATGTGAACAATAAGCACACACCCAAGATCATGTCATGGGTACTGTGAAGAAGACAAAATAGGATAACATGATCGGGTATGGTCAGGGATAACCAGTTCTGTAGAGTCAGCTCTGACTCATGGTGACGCCATGTGTGTCAGAGTAGAACTGTGCCCCATAGGGTTTTCAGTGGCTGATTTTTCATAAGTATATCACCAGACCTTTCTTCCAAGGCACTTCTGGGTGGACTTGAACCTCCAACATTTTGGTTTACAGCTGAGTGCATTAACCATTTGCATCACCCAGGAACTCCATAGTTAGAGATAGGAGGTTGTTTTTGCTAAGATGGAAGACCTCTCATAGGGAGTGACAGTTTAGTTAAGATCTGAATAACAAAAGTGAGAAAAGTTCTGGGGTGTTACCAAGTAGAACAGCAAAGTCCTTCAAATAGGAACTAGCTGGTGACATTGGAAGGACAAGAGCCAGACTAGCTAGACAGAGTGAAAGAAGGTGAGCATATAAGAGAATGGAAGTTAGAGGTAGCCCAAGCCAGGTCAGTCAGAGATTTATGGGCAAAATAAGGGTTGCAAATGAGAGACCATTTTCACCAAGGGGATTGATGTGATCTGCTTTATATTTCAGAAAAATGATGCTGGCCCCTTTGTGGAGGATGGACTATGTAGGGAATGCGAGTGTGGCTAGTCCTGGAGAGAGATGGTGGTGGCGTGCATTTTAGCAATGGAGATGGTGAAAATTTATTTTGGAGGCAGAGGTGACGGGACTTAATGGTAAACTGAATGTGGCGTGAAGGGAAAGAGAGGATTAGTTTCTGCTCAAGCACCTGGGTGGATAGGGGCAGCACTGACTGAGAGCAGGATGCTTGGAAAGGAGCACCTATTGGAGGTAAAATCAAGAGTTCAATGTTGGATGTGTTCCGGAAGAAGTATTCTCAACTTTACAGTGTACAAGTAGGGCTGACAGAAGTTGGGGGTTGGGAAGGAAGTAGAGGTGCTAATAGGAAGGTGGAGATTGGGATATAACCTCACTACTAACCAAAAGGTCAGCAGTTCGAATCTACCAGGGGCAGTTCTACTCTGTCCTATAGGGTCACTATAAGTTGGATTCAATGGCAATGGGTTTAGTTTTGCTTTTTGGTTTTGTAAAATGAGGTGGTAAGAGATATAATATCTTGTTGATGGAACAAAAACAAAGGCTACATATATTATTTAATGTAATAAAGATAATCAGAAGTAATGTAACTGTATTGATTATAGTTGTAGTTGAAGAAGAGATAGGATGTTATTAGTGATAAAAATCTAGATCTGTCCTAAGAGGAAATCAGTGGATAATGTCTAAAATTGATACATTAAGAGCATATAAGCATGTTATTTAGTGGTTGAAGTTAACCATCAAAAGAACTAAAAATGGAAGCAATTAAAACAAGCATAGAAAAAAGGACTAGTGGGTCAAGAGACTGTTGCCCTTTCTCTGCCCCCCTCTCCCCAGTCCTCTGCATAGATTACTTTGATAAAAATAAAAAGGTACTGTTTGTAATTGCCTCAACAAATTCAGATTTTCTGAATGTGGAATGGAAGTGCTTTTTGATTTCACAAAATTAACTGAACATGGGAGGGAGTGGGATAACAGTCTTATTTCTTAAAAATAATGCCAAGAAATTTCTTTTTTAAAATATTCTAGAAGGCAAAGGTGGTATGCTACCAAGTGTCAAAAGGAAGGGTTAGTTGTCACTCTCTTTCCTGACTGTAGAAGTTTCAGTGTCTCTAACTTAAACCCTGTCCTGTGTTCTCTGCCATCTTCTGGAGAACAGGGAATTACCATCCTGGCCTCTACCAGAATGTTCAGTTTTTCTAGGCCATTTGGTAAATTTAATGGAATTGGGGTCCCAGGAAAGGAAGGCAGGCATGCTACAGGAAACTGAGGAAACAGAAGAATAGCAGAAATAGGTACAGACACTTAGGATGTTACAGCTGAGGGCAGGACCATAGGGAGGGTTGGAAGTATATATTTGAACTACAAATTTATGGTCAGTTCATTGACCACTTACTTACCAATGACCTTTTCTTCACCCTCCAACCTACCTCCATACCTCGGCTTTCTCCTCCCAGTAGCCTTCCCTCTCCAGCTCCACCAGCTGCATGCATATTTTCTCACCAACTCACGTACCCCGTATAAATGGTAGAAAGACCCTTTTAAGGCCTCTCTTTTCGGTCCTGTTTTGAGTTACTTTCAGCCAGGAGACACTCTCTGTGTGTCTTTCTATTTATTTTTCCCTCTGTACTCTAAGCCAAACTGTTTGTCCCTGTGACTTCTGATTCCCCCTTTGCCCAACCATCTCCCTCCCAGACTCCTGTGCTGGACCCAGCCCTTCCTCTAGCCTCAGGTTAAAACTCTCTGTTCCTTCTTTCCCTTACCTCCTCCTCCCCAACAACAGGTATGTGCACTGGGTGCCTTATGTTAATTCATGGAAGATTATTTAAGCATTAATAGACACCTGTAGTGAACCCAGAGCCCTGGTGGTGCAGTAGTTAAGAACTTGGCTGCTAACCAAAAGGTTGGCAGTTTGAATCCACCAGCCACTCCTTGGAAACCCTATGGGGCAGTTCCACTCTGTCTAATAGGGTCACTATGAGTCAGAATTGACTCAATGGCAATGGGTATGGTTTTGGTTTTTTTGGTAGTGAACACATACAGGCACCTTGGAAGACAGGCTTGGCGATCTGCTTCCAAAAGGTCACAGCCTTCAAAACCCTATGGCGCAGTTCTCTGCACACATGGTGTCACCATGAATCAGAATCCACTAGACAGCAACTGACAATAACAACAACTTTAAATAGACACACCTTTAGAATGTATGTATTAAAGACAGGAATATTGTGTTAAAAACCATCCAGGTTCCATCCCTAACTCTTTAGTATTTAGCTTAGTACATCAGACCCCAAAACTCTGCATTATAGAACCCATGTACAGATTAATCATGTCAAAATAGAATTTCACCCAGTTGGACTTCATAACAATAGCTTTGAAAGTAGCTTTGAAACCATAAAAAGTGTTAGAAGAGCCTTAAAGAGTGTGATAACCTTCAAGTTATTTTAGTCCCTACTCTAGCCTTGTTTCTATGGTAATGTACAATCACTAGTGATACACTAAGGTAAAAAAGCCTATAAAAAATATTTCTTCTCAGGAGCACTTCTGGACTTTCTGGTCAGAACTGTTACCCAATTTGCAAATTGTTAAGCTTCAATCCACTTATATTGGTGGTTTAATATTGATTTGATACTGATACCTCTAATGGCACAGCATTAAAAAATAAACAAACAAACCCAAATGTGTGAGTGCTGTATAGTTTTCAAGTTTCCTTTCTCTACTGTCAGATATTTAATCTCACCTGGAAATGGAGAAGTGTCTATTTCCCTGCATCAAACTAGTGTTAATGAGATCTACCAATTATGGAATAAGTTGAAAGAAGGTAGAAGGTGGGCACTGGCACTTATGCCAGCTCAGCACAGTCTGGACTAGTAGCTCCTGTTGAGTCAGTTGCTTTGATATATGGTAAAATCATCTCGTGTCTAAGGAAAAGGAAGACTGATTCTAACTGGCAGATCACAGGACGTAAGAAACAAGAAAAGGTGTGTTTTCTTTTTAGATGTTCTGTCCAGAAACGAGGGTGGTGTGTTGAGGTCCCCAACTATGGTTGTGGAATTGGCTATTGCTTCTTTCATATCAGTCGGTGTTTGTTTCATACGTTTTGGAGCACTGATGTTAGCTGCATATATATTTATAATTTTTATATCTTGTGGATGAATTCGTCCCTTTATTATTATGTAATGTCTTTCTTTATGTCTTAGAATAGATTCTGATTGGAAGTCTATTTTATCTGATAAAAAAAAAAAAGTGTGATAACCTTAAAGAACGATGAAGCCATGAAACATAACATGGAGGAATCTGGAGGGCATTATGCTGAGTGAATTTAGTCAGTCACCAAAGGACAAATATTATATAAGACCACTATTATAAGAACTCAAGAAAAGGTTTAAACACAGAAGAAAATATTCTTTGATGGTTAAGAGGGTGGGGAGGGAGGGTGAGGGTTATTCACTAACTAGATAGTAGATAAGAATTATCTTAGGTGAAGGGAAAGACAGCACACACTACAGGGGAAGTCAGCACAACTGGACTAAACCAGAGCTAAGAAGTATCCTGAATACAACCAAACACTTCGAGGGACAGAGTAGCAGGGGTAGGGGTCTGGGGACCATGCTTTCAGGGGACATCTAGGTCAATTGACATAACAAAGTTTATTAAGAAAATGTTCTGCATCCTACTTTGGTGAGTGGCGTCTGGGGTCTTAAAAGCTTGCAAGCGGCCGTCTAAGATGCATCAATTGGTCCCAACCACCTGGAGTAAAGGAGAATGAAGAACACCAAAGACATAAGGAAAGTATTAGCCCAAGAGGCAGAAAGGGCCACATAAACCAGAGACTTCATCAGCCTGAGACCAGAAGAACAAGATGGTGCCCGGCTACCACCAATGACTGCTCAGACAGGGAACACAACAGAGAGTCCCTGATGGAGCAAGAGAAAGGTGGGGTTCAGAACTCAAGTTCTAGTAAAAAGACCAGACTTAATGGTCTGACTGAGACTGGAGGAACCCTGGAAAGCATGGCCTCTGGACTCTCTGTCAGCCCAGAACTAAAACAGACAAAGATTGGACTGGACTGTGGAACATAAAATGGTACTCATGAAGAGTGTGCTTCTTAGCTCAAGTAGATACATGAGACTAAATGGGCAGCTTCTGTCCGGAGGTGAGATGAGAAGGCAGAGAGGGTTAGGAGCTGGTTGAATGGACATGGGAAGTCGGGTGGAAAGGAGGAGTGTGCTGTCACAGTATAGGGAGAGCAATCAGGGTCACATAACAATGTATGTATAAATTTTTGTATGGGAGACTAACTTGAAATGTAAACTTTCACTTAAACTACAACAGTAAACAGACAAAAAAGAAGTGTGATGACCTTAAAAACGAGTTGCTGTTGAACTGATTCCTGCTCATGGCAATCCCATGTGTGTCAGGGTAGAACTGTGCTCCATAGGGTTTTCAATGGCTGATTTTTTGGAAGTAGATCACCAGACCTTTCTTCCAAGGTGCCTCTGGGTGGACTCAAACCTCAAACCTTTGGGTTAACCATCCGGGGACTCCGTGATGCCCTTAGCTTATTATATATGAGTGTTAATATGAGGAAACTATCTTGTTCCCCATATCTACTGCTTAAATGGTACCAAGGAAGTTCAGTTAAATAACAGGACAAGTTTTTGACTGTCAGAGGCTGATTAAATGATGGAAAACTCCAGATAGTTCTGCTTTTCATCCTTAGCAATACCGAAATATTGAGGTCTCACATCATTGACAGGGAGCAGATCAGATAACTCCTTGAGGCCCCTCTGGTTCTGAGTTTTTCCCATCACTCATCCTTCCCTGACAGTGGGTGAGGATGGAGTATTGGGAGACTGTAGGGCTGAGGGGAATTTAAAGGTTCCAGCCAATCCCAGGAAGTGGTGAGATTTAAACAGAACCCATCCTGACTGCTTGAGAACTGCTCTGTTTTTACAGACTCCAGAGAAACGTATCCCACGGCTCCCTTGGTAGTGCCTTTAATGACCCTAAACATCTCACTCTGGAAACTGAATTCTGATCAGAATTCCCTCTGCTGTCATTTCCTGTGGTTCTCAGTGGACGTGGGCAGCAGCTGCCATCAGCCAGCTGCCCACCCAAAGATACCTTCACGTACTCCTCCCCTGTCCTTTTACCTCCCATTTACTCATGGTTCTTACTTTCTGGCTCTTTAATATATTCAGATTGCATGTGCTGGAGGTCAGCAACAGTTGAAAAGCTGTCACAGTAAGATGACTACTGAGTTGCATTTACTTCCTGATGTAAATAATATTATGTAACTGAAAATTCCAATTTAGCTAGATATAAGAGCTTACCAATTATTGCTCATCACACCAAGATTAATACTCTTGTGGGTAAGGGAAAGCATTCCCGAGACAGGGAATTCATGCCACTGGGTGTGGGCTCCATTGCTCATCCAGTGGAAGGTGACATTTTACTGTCTCAGTCTACAGAACTTCCTTTCACCTCCGATGGGTGTTCACCATAGTAAGAAACAGGTTAGATAGGGAAGAGCCGCACGGGAATTTCACAGTGTCTTCTCTGTAGCAGCGACTAATGCAGGATTTGTCATGCAGGTCTGAGAGTCCAGGAAGCCTCTACCGCCCTTGGGCTGGTGCACCTCACAAGACTTCTGAGATTAGTCACTGCTGAGCAGGCTCAGTGTTCCAGCCCAGAGCCGTCTTCTCATCCCAGTGAATAATGGGAGTGAGATATGCCTGTCACTCTCTTCACCACTGAGAAAACAAATTGCTCATATAATGTTACTTCTACCAGACGCTCGCTTACATGGAAATCAACCCCAAAATTTCTATGTTACCAGGACAGTCAGTGGTACTGTTACATAGCATTTTAGTCATAAACATTTATTTACAACACAGATCATGGGGTATTTTTTACAGAGGACCAGATTATCTAATCAGGGAACATACTTATCCATTATTCATTATCAGCTAACACTTATTGGGCACTTATGACATACAAAGCACTCTTCACACATTGAGGGTAGCCACAAGAGTGATTTAAATCTTGTGACCTTGAGGAGCTGACTGTCAAAAGAGGGCAATACGATAAAACAAATAATGATAATCCAGCTAATGCTGTCTTAGAGGTGCATGGGAGCGTAGAGGCAGGACCCCCTGGCTGCCTTGGGCAGTAAGTGAAACTGCTCTTCAGTCAGGTCTGGAAGCATGAGTGTTCCCTTGCCCAGTAGAGAAGCAGGGAAGGGCAGCAGGTTGAGGTTCAGAGCATGAAAGCACAGAGAGCAATCAGAGAAGGTCAAGTATTTCTCAGTGGCTGATCTGTGTGGGGAAGGGTCAGGAAATGTGGGTTCCTTTCTGATTGTCAGGCACCGCCTATATAGGGTGACCGTAGGTCCTAGTTTGCCAGAGACAGTCCTGGTTTATGCCTGTTGCTCCAACGTAATAATTAACAGAGCTGCCTCTTTTAACTCTTAAGAGTCTTAGAGGGACTCTTACTTACACACTGTGCAAAGGGGTTTGGTAGGTTACATAAAGCACGTGCACTAACTAATCTGTGTTCTGGAAAGATAACCCTGCAGTTGTGAGGAAGACAATGCAGAAGGAAGAAACGAGAGGCAGAGAGAAACTCTCCACAGAGAGAAAGGTAGAATTAGACATCACTGCCTTGAAAACTAACCATATTCTAAACAGAAACTTGCCTAAGTATTGGTTATTGGAATGTCTCTGTCTCCAATGAAAAATTTTTGAACTGCATTAAAGTTGCATAGATGTTCTGAATGTATCTTAGTCTTTTAAGTTCTTAGTAATTTTCAGAAGTAATACTACTAGCTACTTGTCTAGCAATCTACCTTTTTTTTTTTTTTTTTTTTGTTACTATATCCAGAGATGCAAAAAGGATTCCAAGAAATACTTGGGGGAAAAAAATCTCGAAACTATTTTTCGGGAAAAAGATGGTCTTAGAAATGTAGAGGATCTCTGATCACCCAAGTTTGGGTTAAAACGTTGCATGATCTTTTTGTAGGAAGCTGCTACCAACCATTATTGTGGTATGCCTTTTAAATTGTTTTCCTAGTCTTACAAACAGGTTTTACCAAGCCACCCACATTTCTCAGCTGCCTTTTCTGAAACTAGTGAACACATCTCTGAGACAGATGTCTTGGATTAGGGTGTAGTCTGTAAGCCACAGAGCTAATTGGACACGGAGACCAGACCTGTATCAGTGACCTCATTAACACCACTGAACTAACTAGCCACAGCCTCAATTATACAAGACACTTTCAGTAAAGCACACTTTGCAGGTGTCCTTCTGTGCTCATTCCTGGCACACGTATGCTTCCTTCCCAGGTAGCTGCTTTGTCACGATAACTAAGAATGATGACAGAATGAGACCTCACCATGGCCAAGTAATACTGAAGGGCCTGGCCACGGCTGGAGCCCGAGTTACTAACACATTCTGGCTTGAGAGGCAGCATGACATGGCCAAGAGAGCACAGGCTTTGGAGTGCAACTGGCCTTTAATTGGCTCAATTTTGTTTCCAATTAAATGGGCTAAAAATATCTTCCCAACTTTGGTTGGGCTCAGTTCAATTTCAAATCGTATCCACCTCCCTGCTCTCCTTCAGTAGCTTCTTAAGGTCTGAAATCATTTCTGCAACCTGTATGCTGTGGCCCTGTCTCCTCTTGGTTCTCACCTGCCTCACTCACCTGCATGGCCACACGGGCTTCCCTTTACTTTCTCAACACGCCATGCCACTTGCCACCTTCCTCAGAGGCTTCTTGGGCGTTGTACCCTGTCTGGGAATACCCTTCATGGTCTGTTCTCCTAACTCTCCTCATCTTTAGGTTTCACTTAAATGTTACTTCCCCAGAGAAGCCTTTCCCTGACCTCCTCCCCCAAACAAGTCCAAGTTTTCATGTTATTGTCCTTTTTTTTTTTTCTTCATAACATCACAATTGTAATTCATTTTTGTGTATTTTTTAAAATGTATTCTCTCTCACTTGCAGCAGGTAAAAATTCCATTAGGAAAAGACTATCTATCCTCTCTCTATCCCCAATCTAGATGTTCAGTAACTATGTGCTAAGTGAATATTAGGAGATTGGAGATGAGTTTCTTACCACTATGTTCAGTCTTACTTAGAAACACACTCTGAAACAGGTACATGGAATTTACCTTGAATTCTGGACTCCTTGCTCACATGCCATTGGCAACAAAGTCAGTTCTTAATAGTATTTACTGATCCCACATTTTAAGTTCAGTTCAGTCCTGAATAGATAGGTGTCCACAACAGCCACATCGCCACTGGCTGGATGAAGAATGGCTGCTCTTGGGGCAGAGGTGGCAAAGCAGAGGATCGAGGGCTAGGCATTGAGCAGATTCCAGAATCTGAGCTCCCCCTCTCATACGGCCATGTCTCTGGGATCAGCAGGGTGAGGTTTTGTAGGGACTGAGAGGGATACTGCATTGTAAAAGTGAGTGCTTCCAGGATGCCATCTGCTGCTACAAAGAAGAATCCTTCCTTTAAGGAACAGGCTTAGCATGTGGGAGTATTTTCTAGATAATGAAATATTTCTAGTTGTCTACATTATGAAATTGGAAGAGTTACCATCAAAGGGGGACGGACTGGTTTGTACAGTTGTGAAATTTGAGGTTATGCTGTTTCTGGGATTATCACATACTGCTCTTTGTACTGTAACAACAAAACTCCAGACCAGAATTACTGGGGATTGATTTCTTCACTCTCCCATAAACATTGCATGGCTATGACTCTTGGATGACTCCTTAGATTAAGGGATGGAAGTGAAACTACATACAGTAGACTCTATGGCTCTTTCTTTGTTATCTCTTGTGGTCACTATTCCTTCCATCTTATTTTATAGTTATCCATATACTTGGTTTATCTCCCACATTAAACTATAAGTTTATACACACACACACACACACACACACACACACACACACACACACACACACACACACACACACACACACACACACACACACACACACACACACACACACACACACTGAATCACCTATAGCACCTATCAACAGTTAAAAACCAGTTGCCGATTAGTCGGTTCTGACTCATGGTGACCCCATGTGTGTCAGAGTAGAACTGTGCTCCATAGGGTTTTCAGTGGCTGATTTTTCGGAAGTTGGGCACCAAGTCTTTCTTCCAGGTGCCTCTGGCTGGACTTGAACCTCTAACCTTTCGGTTAGCAGCCAAGCGCGTTAACTGTTCGCACCACGCAGGGACTCCTGCACCTAGCCCAGGAAGCACTGAATAAATATAAGAGGAGGAAAGGAAGGAAAGCAGGCAGGTGGGTAGGTTCTGGTTAGAGGGCTGGGCGGATGTGGAATTCACCCTGGATTCTACACAACACTAAACACTGACTGTATGGCCACTTAATGATAAGTACAGGGTGTCAGTTTAGAAAGGAAATGTACCACATGCTGACCGAGATTTTTCTCAGTGACACTGTGAAGGAAGCAAACTTCAGCTTCACATACAGATTTTTGTAATTAGAAACTTCAGAGGGAGGGTAAGAAAAATCTGCCTGCTAGTTGACAGCCCCCTTCTCAGCTCAGTTTGACCAAATCGTGAAAGGGAAGAAAAGGGAGCAGCATGAGGAGCCACCCCTTCTGTTGCCTGGGCTTTGCGCCTGCCTCCGTGCAGGAGCCCCGCGGCCACAAGGACTCTGCACAGCTCATTGGAAACCAGTACATAACGTGGGAAATACTTCTGCAAATTGTCTCCTAATCAGCAATGGGCAGGTTGTAGGCAGCAAGCTGGCTTCCAGATTCTTGCAGATAAAGTTAAGCAGACTTTAGTCAATTGTTGATACATCTTACTATCTCTTGATACTTTTATATTCCCATGAAGCCTTTAGACCAGCAAGAATCAGAGTAAACCAAAGCAATCATAATAGATAATCAAGAAAGGCATTAAAAAAAATACTACATTAAATCAAATATTTAGTAGCTTATCTTTAAACTGATACATAGTAGCAGTTTATGATGCAATTGAATGTTGTATGTGCAGTGAGGGAGAGGGGGAGGCGGAAGGAAGAGCTGGATGACTTTTTAGATATTTTTAAATCATAAGTAATTAATTTGTGGAGGATGAGGTTAATTTGAAGTCTCGGCACATGGATTTGAATACCAGTGGGAACCATTTTAAACTAAGTAATAAACAATATAGTGAAAGTTTGCTTCATTATATTTTAGCAAAGAAAACAGACAAGTCACCAAAAGAAACAAATGGTTAGTAAACATTCCAAGAAAAAAAGTTCAACTCCACTAATCATCAGAAGTATGTTAACAAAACAGTAGGAAGCTATTTTTCCTTCAGGTCAGTGCAGTTTTTTTTATAATGATATTCTTTCTACATTTGTGAGATTGTGGTAAGATTCTGCACTGATAAATGACTGCTGAGAGGTAATTGATACAAATCTGGAAAACCACTTGAAAATATGAATCAAGTCTGAAGGACTAATGGACCACAGCTACCAAGGCCTCCACCGGACTGAGTCCAGTACAGCTAGATGGTGCCCGGCTACCACCACTGACTGCTCTGACCAGGATCACAACAGAGGGTTCTGGACAGAGCTGGAGAAGGATGTAGAACATAATTCTAACTCACAAAAAAAAGACCAGATTTACTGGCCTAAAGGAGACTGGAGAAACCCCGAGAGTATGGCCCCCAGACACCCTTTTAGCTCAGTGGTGAAGTTATCTCCGAGGTTCACCGTTCAGCCTGGGAGTGGACAGCCCCGTAAAACCAAATGGGACTAATGAGGTACGGTAGTCCAGTGACAAGGGCCAGAAGGCAGAAAGGGACAAGGAAGCTGGTGATAGGGAACCCAAGTTTGAGTAAGGATATTGTTGATGTGTTGTGAGATTGTTAACCATTGTGACAGGGCAACATGTGTAGTAACTGTTAAATGAGAAACTGTTTTGTTCTGTAAGCCTTCATCTTAAGTGAGAATAGCAGGACAACTGGAAGAGTGTAGTCAATGTCACTGAACTGTGCATGTAGAAATTTTTGAAATGGTGTATCTTTGGCTATATGTATTTTCACCAAAAGAAAAGGTTGAGAAGTTAGAGGGTTGACATGTTGTGGGGTTGTTAACCAATGCATAAAACAATATGTGTACTACTGTTTCATGAGAAACTATTGTTCTGTAAGCCTTCACCTGAAGTACAATTTAAAAAAAATATATGAATCAAAAGTCTTCAAAATGTTCCTACCCTTAAAAACGCTGAAAGAATATGTAATAAAACATTAATAGCAGTTATTTCAAAGATTGTATTACACATTTAGAGTCAGAGTAAAAAAATAAACATTATTACATCTTAAATGCCAACGTGTTTTTCCCTAACAATTCCCTTTAGAGAAACAGAAACATGGACAAAAATTTATATGCAAAGATGCATATAAAACCAAACCAAACCTAATGCCATCGAGTCAATTCTGACTCATAGCAACCCTATTGGACAAAGTAGAACTGCCCCATAGGGTTTCCAAGGAGTGGCTGGTGGATTCGAACTGCTGACCTTTTGGTAAGTAGCCAGGCTCTTAACTACTGCACCACCAGGGCACCAAAGACTCATATAGCAGTTATTTATAAATAGTGAAAAACTGGAAACAACCTAAATATTAAAAGAATATCTAAGTAAATGATGGTGTAGCCATATGATGAAATTTTGTGCAGCCATTAAAAATTATGTTTATAACTTTCTGATGTCAAAAGAAAGTGCTTATGATATAATAAGTTTTAAAAGTATATTAAATTACATCTAAATTGCAATCATAATTTTTGAAAAGAAAATATGCATAGAAGGAAAGACTAAAAGAAAATATGCCAAAATGTTTAATTCTGGATGCTTCTGTTTTTACTTCTTTCATCTTTTCTATGCTTTCTAGCTTTATATGTATGAGCATCCCAGCTTTATATATATGAGCATGTATAACTTGATAATCAAGGGAAAATTGAAGGAAAAGATAACTTTATTTTTTATGACAAAAGTTAAAGACTAGAAGGATATGTAGAATATTAATGTTAACATGTTAATATGTCACAGTATTAATAATGCTTCTCTAAATGGCAAGATAGGATTATACATAGAATTTTGTTTCTACTTTATATTTTTGTCTACTTTCCAATATTTCTACAATGAACATAGAAATTTTCATTGAAATTGAGTAATTAGGAAAAAAGAAATAAAGCTAGAAAAAAATGAAACCAAAAAAGAACTGCAAAACTCGTAAGGGGGCTGAGTTAGTGATAGAGGTCATACATGCTGTTAGTTCACTTCTAAGTACATCCACTTCTCACTTACCAACGTGGTTAAGTTCCAAAGACTGGGTCATTGTGCGAAAATCAGTGTTATGCAAAAATGGAGGATGACCACATCAGATCACAAAAATGGAGAATGACTACAATCATTATGTAATTGCCAAATTACATCATTACATAACTGCCAAAACACTGAGAATCATGGCCCAGCCAAGTTAACACATAACCGTAACCATCACAGCCAGCATTACTTTCACCTCATACCCTGGCATTTGTTACTGCCAGACGTATGTCATCAATGCACAAGACAGTCAGTAGATTTTTTACTATTGTAGTAAACGTGAAATGTCAGATAATGAGATAGTTGATAAGTGAGAAGTTAGGTGTATCTCAAAAATGTAGCTTTCTCTGGAACACTCAGCAGCTAATCTTGAAAGTCAGAATTTTAACTTTAGGTATAAAAGTTTTATATCATGGATCATTTATTTTAGTTGTCTCTGGATATTAAAATTTGTTCATATGTCTCCATACATAGATTTCTTTCTTGCAGCAACTTTCCTGGAATACTGCTGTCTGGTTTAGCTTTATCTCAGAAATACTTATAAACTCTATCTCTGATGACCTTCCATGTCCATATGTATCAATTACCACTTTTATGCAAAAAGAAGGAACTAGATTATTCCCCAAAATAGCTTAATTTTAACATCAGGCATATTATTTGTCACACTATTTTTGCAGTTGAATGAGAGGTGCTAGTGAGATAGCAACTCTATCACTGCATTACAACAGCAGAGCACTGATAAACACAGATGACACTGAGTCAACAGATACTTCATTTAAAGTTCTGTGACTGGGAATGGATATAATTTATTTAAATTTCAACAAACTGGTGATAGGTGATATCAGTAAAAACAAAGATGTTTAAGACAGTAAAAGGAGTGGCAGGAATGGACATCGTAAGGAAGTGTGATAAAAGACATTGATAATATATAAAGCATATGAGAAAAATAGACTTGACTTGAGACAATTAAAATCCCTATTGTATATGAATTACAAGTATGTGATTTTTTTAAACTTTTTTTTATATAAATCTTTCTTTAAGAACTTCCCCAGCAGGCAGAGGACATGAAATTCAAAATCCCATTCAGTAATTTCAAAGTCCTTGACAGACAATTTGGTTCACAATCAAAAGAAGATTGGATTTAGCATTATAAGAATTGGCCTCCATCCTGGCTTCCTAGCTGAATGGCCTTGGACCACTAAACCTCAGGTTTTTCATACATGTAAAGGAAATAATACCTGACCAGTCTAAGGATCAAACTCAAAATGTGTGTGTATGTGTGTGTGTGTGCGTGTACATGCACGCGAGCACATGCATGTGTGTGCACAAACACACATATGCACATATGCTAAAGTATTTGGTAAACACATGCATATAATAATAAAAATAGTTAACAATTATCTAGTACTCCATGCTAGGCTGCAAACACATGATAACCCATATAAACCTCACTACAGCTCTAGGAGGTGAGTTCTATTATTATCCCCATTTTGTAGCTGAAGAAACTGAGGCACAGAGAAGTTAAGTAACTTGCTCAAGATTACAAGAATTAGTAAAGGACGAGAACCCAGGCCATAGACTCCAACGTCTGTACTCTTAACCCCTAGATGACACTGCCTCTCAGATGTCAGGTACTGGTATTATTCAAAGCAGAAGGCGTGAAATATTTAGACCAGAAGCACATTTTAAAATAGAAAATGAAAAGGGTAGAAGAGACGGACCTTGTAAATGACCTCTACTTCCTCTCATCTCCCTGGGAATTCGTTCTGTGGCAACACCGTTGAGAATTGTGGAAGAAGCCTTTTTCTCTTGAAAAGAAAGGACTTTTCGGGGCTCTTTTATTGTCAATGGTTGGGTTATCTGACAGTGAGCCCTTGAATGGAGAGTGGGTTGTTGGCTGTTTTCAAACCACAGGTGTGAGCATGTGATGATAACAGTACATCACTTATTTTCTGTTTATCCTGCAGTGAAAAAGGATGAATATAATGTGCTTCCGTAAAGTGTGAAGTAAAACACTTTTAATCAAGCTTCGAAGAATGCTCTTCACTTCCAGAGCAAAGTCGTTTTCCCTTGCTGCTCCATCTGAAATTAAATGTTAACTCTGTAGTACTCGTCGTTATTTTCCAGTCTGGTGGTGCTTAGACATAAATTGTTTCTGTTGTGCCTAGGTGCTCAAGTGTTGGGACATTCCTTTTTCAGATCAGAGCCCTGCCTCTCGGTGTTTCTCTTCCCTGTCCCACAGCTGCCTACGCAGATAAACGGTGATGAACTAGACTGGGGTGGGCAAACTGGACAGCCCGCAACCCAAAAATGATTTTGTATTATTAAATGGTTGGGAAGAAAATTAAAAGAATAATTATATAAATTTCAGTAAATTGAAGATTACGTTAACTTCAAGCCCCTAAATAAAGTTTTATTAGAATGTAGCTATGCCCATTTATTTACATATTGCCTATAGCTAGTTGTGACAGAGATTGTATTGCCTGGAAAGCTGATATATTTACCCTCTGGCCCTTTACAGAAAAGGTTTGTCGACCTCAGTACTAGACCAGTGGAGCATCTCAGGCCCCACCCGGTTTGGCCCCCTCACAAACCAGTTCCAGTTGCCATCGAGTCGACTCCTGCTCATGGCAGCACCTCATGTGTCAAAGTAGAACTGTACTCCATTAAGTTTTCAGTGGCCACCAAGCCTTTCTTCCAAGGTGCCACTGAGTGGACTCCGTGGGCCATGAATATGGGATTCTAGTTGGGAAGTACAGGAACGCCAGGCTGGAAAGCAGAGGAGCCAGATTGTGACGGGCCTAGTATTCAGTAGACAACAGGCAGCCCAAACAGAGGGAGATTTTGTTTTTCTCATTAAAAAAATTTCTTCTGATAACAAAAGTAACTCTGTGTTTTGGAAATTTTGGAAAATGCAGACAAATACATTGAAGAGGAAAAAAATCTGTAAGCGCACATTCAAACCATTGTTGACATTTTTATATCTTGTTTGCATACAGATATATATTTTTTTCCAAAAATGAGATTTTTCTGACATGCGATTTTATAACTGCTGTTGTTTTCACTTAACAATATACAGCAAACATTCTGCAAGCGTCTTCCTGTGTCACTAACTATACTTTTCCAGCATATATTTAATATCTTTGTATTATTTCATGCTAAACGTGAACTAAAATTTATTGAACCAACCCCTATTGTTGAACAGCTAGGATTTTCCAATTTTCAGCATTATAAACAATGTGATAATTATCCTTAGAGGGATAAATTTATTCATATCTGTGATTGTTTCCTTAGGAATTCCTAGAAATGAAATAGTGGGATCAAGGGATATGGATTTTCAAGACTTTTGATGTTTATTTCTAGATTGGCTTCCTAAAAGCTTGTACCATTTTATGCCCCACCAGCAGAGGCTAGATGTGTCTCATGTACCAAATACTCACTCAGCCCTGAATTTAATTTGCTAATCTGACAGACAAAAAACTTTGCTGATCCATTGTTTTAGTCTACATTTCTTAAATGAAATGGAACAGTTTCACCCATGGGTCTGCTTGTCGGTGAAACATATCTTGTGAATTGCATGTTAATATCCTTTGCCTACTTTTTTTCTTCTGATGTATTTATCATTTGGTTACTAATTTGTAAGAGCTATTTATGTATTAAGACCATTAAGCTGGATATATGTTGCATATATTTTCCCAGTTTAACTTTTAAATTGCCTTACAGTAGTCCCCAGCTTGCAATGTATTCTAGTTACAGTGAACCGCACTTACCACTGTCTATTGTTGCTTTTTGTTTTTTTGTATATCCTATCGTTAGTAATGTATACTACATACAATATTGCAACACATAATTTGCTGATGTTATTCTCAGATGTTCACTTGCAGGTGTTCAATGTTATGATTTACTGTTCAAAGCACTGCTATATAGTAGGCTATGAAAGCTAAAAAAAAAGGAAAAAAAGCGGTATTTGACTTACGTCAAAACCAACTTACAACAGAGCGGTCAGAACAAAACCCCATCTTAAGTCAGGGACTACTTGTATTATTTGGCAGGCATCTTACATTTTTATGTGATCAAATCTTTTCCTTTAGCCGTTGTATGAATGCTTAAAAAGTCTTACCCAACCAAAGATCAGATAAATATCCACTTATATTTTCCTCCTCACTCTTCAATGATTTTGTTTTGTAAATTTGAATAATTTATCATTATTAATCAGACTTCTGTATTAAAAAGATAACTTCGGAATTGTAGAGAATATTTTAGAGGGGGAAGGAGCTGGTATTACTGAGACCAGTGAACTAGTTACTGTAGTTGACCAAGAGGGATATGATCATGCCAGTCATTTTCAACACTTTTTCTTTCCCACACAGTCCAAGTGCATAGCATATGCCCATCCATACACAATGATTCTCAGTAGATGGGGGCTGAGGGGAGGGGACTCCCAGCTTAGCTGAGAATCCCTAGTCTAAGGCCCAGCAGTGATAGTGGAGATTTAAAGGAAAGGATCTATTTAACAGAGGTTTGGAGGGGTTGCTGACAGGGCCAGCAGCTGATCAGCTCCAGGCAATGAGTAGAGCAACTGGTGACACCTAGGTTTATTTGGGTGACTGGGTGGACTGTGGTTCCATTAACCTAGACTTAAAAGACTGGGGGAAACAAAGCCTTAGAAAGGAAGGTAGGTGCATGGAAGATGACCTAGACAACTTAAGACCTGTGCATTTTGAAAGGATATAGGTCAGTTCGGTTTGAGATATCCCAGCAATGAAGAATGGGAGTCTGGAGCCAGGTCTGTGCTGGGGAATGTAAATTTGGGAGCTACAGCTGTTTCAAGGAAGTTAGAGCAATGGGAATAAATGAAATAAGTCAAGGGTGGAGAGTAAGAAGTAAAACATGGCCAAGGATGGAACTCTAGGGTACTCTGGGGAATACTGAAGAGGAGAAATAAGCAAAGGAGACTAAGAAGGAATTGTCAAAGTAGGAGAACCAGAGTACAGTGATGCCAAGAGAAAAAGAGTTCCAAGGATTGGAAATAGTCTCCAGCTTTGGAACTTTCAATCATTATACTTGGACTCTTTGCTGTGTAGTCAAAACCTATCTCCTCTTTCAGCTACCACTTGCTAAAGTCCTAAAGTCCTCTGTGTTCTTCTCATATATCTGCTCCCTTCACAATTCCTTATCATTGTACATACTGCTCCCTCCCTCCACCCAGAATGACAATCTCCACTTTCTATGCCTAATAAGCCACTCATCTTCTAGTATTTACCTTAAATGTCTCCTCCTCTGTAAAGACGATCCTGTCCATCGCTCCCCAGAATTCTAGCCTTTGTTCTCAGAGCTTCTTCAGCACTATAGTTCCTACTTCTGGGCTAATGGATCACCTTGTGTGGTAGTTGTCTACTTATCAGTGTTTCTCAGGCTTTTCTAAGCAAGTTCCCCTAGCAACAGGGGAAGAGTAAACTCAACATTCACTGGGGCCATATCCCAGAACAGCCTCTGGCAAACCCAAATTTTCTTTTAAAGTCTTGCATTTTAGTTTAACAATTAATGGTATTTTTCATTCATCTCACATGTTGGTTTTAATTTAATTGAGTGTTAAAATGTTTCTAATTACTTACCTGGAGTAAAGCTAATTCTGTAGGCATATTCTCCATGTTTGTTCCATGGCTTCACTTATTCCAGCACAGTTGGAGTAACAGTGCTGTGATAATTATAAGGGAATGTGTACCCCATCTTCCACCAGATGAAAAGCACCTCCACTGCAGAGACTATGTTTTCCTCAACCCCAAAACAGCACCCCAGCATGATATATTTTTACAAAAGCAAAGTTGGGAGGAAGGAAGGACATGGAAGAATGGATGAATGGATAGAAGGAAAGGGAGGAAGAAGATAAATGGAGGGACAAACGGATGAGGGGGAGGCACAGATGGCATACATGGATGGACAGACGGATGGAGTCCAGCTGTAAGATAAGCCCTTAATCAGGAGTCGTTGGTAACCTTATTGAGAACAGATTCAGTGTAGAATGTGGGATGGAAGCCAAATTGCAATGATAAAGGATACGCAGAACAAAAGTAAAGAATATATATATGAACTACTCACTCAAGAAGCTTCACTCTAAGGTGTGATGAGAGAGAAGGCAGTAAGTAGAAGGGCACTGCTTTCCAGATAGTTTATTTGAGAGCATTTGGAGGGAGAGAATAAGGGCAGGTTGGTTTTCTGGTCTTTCCTTTAATGGAAGAGACTTGAACGTGCTTGTAGGCTGAGGAAAAAGCAGATAGCCATTGGAGGAGAGACTGAAAATATTTATTTACTCAGTTCACTCCAGAAGTATTTATTGAGTACCAACAATGTGCCAGGCACTGTACCAAGACAGACAAGTTTCCTGAGCCGTCGAGCATTCATTCTAGTGGAAAATATAGGAGATAGGATAATGGGCTATCATCCAGGAGAAGACAGAACCTCATGCTAATTGTTGCTTGCTCAGGAAGAGCAAAATATTCTAACGTTAGTCTAGGTCAAACTTAATTATGGAGGTAAGACTGCTGAAGAGAAAACTGCACACACTCCAAAGCCTCCTGGATATGATTTTGGATTTTCAGCTGACGAGGATATGCTGTTTCTCCCTTCCATAAACGTAGGCACAGTAATTTAGAGTTGAGGGTGTGTGTGTGTGTGTGTGTGTGTGTGTGTGTGTGTGTGTACAGGTCATGGAAAAACAGCGAGAGAAAGGCTGGATGTGTCCAATGCACGTTTACCAAAAACATTTCTCTCCTGTGACTCAGACAAGGCGGTGCTTTCAGGATATAGAAGTGAGACAGGGACAGAAGCAGCCTTGGTTGAGTCTCTGTCTAGCCAGTTAGCCTAAGCCCTTCTGGTCTCTTGTAAGTGACTCATGTTCCTTTTGTGTGACTTTCTTTACATACTCTGCATAAGAGTGCCTAAAACTCCACATACTTACATCTAAATAAAAACAAACTGTGTGATCTGTGCATGTGCTGCATATTGATTTCACCCACTTCATAATTCTATTAGTGTTCATTCTCTTTGAATCCTACCATCTGGGACCATTTCACAACCTCCCTTCCTAGAAGTCAGTTATTACCAGATATCAGCAGCTCCCTGTTTAGTTATAGTGAACAAAATATTTTCTGTGTCAGAAACTATAGAAGATCTCATTTGTAACTCTAGATAAATTCTGTTTCATAGATAATGTTGAGAAGAAATGGCTGTGAATTGGATGAAAAGATTATTTTTAAATTACTTCACTTTTATTATTTCTATTCCTTTTATTGTAAACTACCCCCAAGGACTTTTGCTAAGTATGCAGAGTATATTCACAAGTACCTTTTTTAAATTACCTAGGGAAAAAATCTACAAAAAATAATGTCCCTGAACTCTGGATATATGATTTGCTTATTTTTAATGATGCAGTATTACAGAGGCCTTACTAATCCTCTGTGATTGCTGTAACTGTGGAAAATTTTCCTTTAATCTTTGCAACAGGTTAGATCATGAGACAGTAAACACCAAAAAAAAAAAGAAATTTTTTTATATTGAACATGGCTTAAAGCAAATCATTGCTTAAAGCTTGAAAATCTTTTTTTCATAGTATTTATTATAAAGAGATGTGCCCTAACTGATATTATTAATATTGAGCTTTCATTACCTTGTTCGTGTTTAGGTATTCAGTATCATAGAACACTAAATTCAGTTACATTTCCATAGAAATTTATACTTTTCAAAGGACTTTTACACTTTGCATCTTAACTTCACAATTCACCTGTAAAGTAGATAATGCAGTTAACATACCCTTGATTTGACTCATGAAGAAAGTGATGCACATGGAATGAAGAGACTTGCCCAGGGTCTTACAGATAATTGGCATCTGCATATGTCACAGACCTCGCCACAAGGAGGTTATGATCTAAGGCAGAGGCAAATGACCATTTGTAAGAGTAAATCTCCTAGACAGCGTCCACCTCATAGTAAAAGCCCTCCAAATGTTAGCTATCATCACAGGTATTTAAAATTACAATTCACATAAAGAGAAAGAAATTACATTAACTCCACTAAAGATAGAGCTTCCCTAAGTTGGAAGTCACTCCTATTCCCACCTTGTGACCTTGCTGGCATTTGCAGATGGTGACCCAGGGATCACTGCTCACTTAGTGTTTATATTTGCATCAATGGTTATGTATTTTATGGGAAAATACATAGTTATTTATATATTATGTGTATATATAAACAGGGACACCAAATAAAAAATCAGACATCCCCTCATTGGCATCTCATTCAAAACAGCATCTTCCCACTGGCACTGGGGAACAAGTTTTTTTCCAAGAGCAAATGATCGTTGAGTCAATGATCTGCTGAGATCCTCTTGTGCTCAAACAGATCCTAACCTAGCCCTAACCCCTTCTTGTTAGGCCTCTTTCTCATTTCCCTCCTCTCTCCTCCATACACAGATATTCTAGAGGACAAGCTTTTGGCCAGAGCCGGATTTCCTCAGTGGGTGATGCACCCAGAAAGAACAGGTTTAAGGCTCAGTAGCATCTTCAATGATGATTACTCTTTACTCGTGTTAGGAACAAACTAGGAGGCACTTTCGAACTAAGCTTTCCAAATATAGATTGCTTTTTCTTTGTCGTAAATTCTCCATCACGGAGATACTGAAACTGAGATCAGACTGTCACTTGGGATGATGTAAAAGATGTTGGTTGGTTGGACAGGATAATCATGAAAGACCTTCCCTACTCTGAGCATCCGTGATTCTGAGTCAGCAGAGTCACCTTTATGCCTTTGGATACAAGAGGTGTGATACGTTAAGGACAATGCGCTATGAAAAGCATGGCATTTGTTTAATTTACCTAATCACTTTCAGCTCTGCATTCCTTAGCTGTAAAACTGTGATAAAAATACTTGCCTCATGGGGTTTTTGTGCAGATTAATTTAAATCATGAAACATAATGTGAAATACCTGGTACAGTATCTGTCAGGTACTCAATAGATGGCGGCTATTTTTAAAGATTCACAGTATGCCACATGCTGTAAAACATACAAAAAGTATTTGATTCCTGCTTTGAATAAGATGAGTTCTCCTTTTATGCGACCTGGTCAGTCTTCAGTAATGAAGCTTAGTGATAGCCTAGATAACCCAAACAAAGCAAGCATCACTTTGAACTTGTGTTTGGGTATTACTGACATATCCATACCACTTTTTAGTTTTAACAAAATCAGACCTAGTGGAACATGGGATTCCTTTCTCTGGGTCGCACTTAAAAGGCAAGAAAACTCATTTTTCCATATTTGGAAGCATCAAGATTTGGTGAAACAGTAGGTTCTCTTTAAATGACTATCCCTGACAGCTGCCCCCCAAAAATCTTTTGTCTAGGAAGAAGACTCACTAGGAAGCATATTGGAAAGGAGCCAGCACGTAGGAATTAAAATGACAACTGGTACAGAACAAAAATATGCTAAAAATACTAAAACCAACAAGGATTCAGCATCTGAAAATAAAATCGAGTCTCTGTGTGTCCCTGCTTCTGGACTTGCTCACGGCCATGATGGCTTGGTGTTATTTGGGGGTGACAGTAATTATGGAGCCTGAGCGCTCCTCATTCCTCGCCAGAGACAGACAGAGCTCCGAGCCGAGGGATGGTTTCCATGGTAATAGCATCAGCATCTGAATGACTTCCTGTCACAACAAGTTGGTGATTTAATGAGTTCATTACTGAATTCCAAAGGAAAACAGGAAAGTGGATGAGCTACTGTTCTGTCCTCAAAGTGGCTGAATCTGTAGAGGGAGAGCCATTTCTACAGAGTGCAGCATCAGAATGGATAACTATGCAGGCAGCCTGGGTGTTCCAAGGAGGGTGGGCCAAGGGGAGGGAACCCAGGACTATGAATCTGCAGGCACGTGGTCTGTGAAGGCTTCAGTGGCTCGTATCCTGGGCGTGTGAAAGAATCACATGAATCTCCATTATAAGCTTGCCCTGGTTCAAAACTAATAAAATTAATGGTCACAGAAACCTAGCTCATGACTTCAGATGCATATCCCCCAGTATCCCAAGTCCTTTAGAAATCAGCCAAGAAAAGAGAAACAGAACTTACTTCTAATGGTGTACATGTCACCCCACTTCTATTCTTCAATACAGCAGAGAGACTGTTAGATGGAACCAAAAAATACCATCTGATACCTTCTGAAATCCGGAGTGTAATTTATAGGGTCAGTTGAAAGTAAAATTTGAGCTGATGACTAATGTATTGCAATAATGATGTATCATAATTAACCTTTCATACCCTACTGTCTTTGCTGATAAAAATATACCATCCAGCTGATAGAATAATATAGGCTTTGTCTGACCAATTAACTAGGGGCCAGATCGGGGCAGAAGTAAGAGAGTGGCCGTGATTCTCCAGGAGCGTCTTGTTAGCAGAAGGTGGAATGTATTCCATTTCTCTCACATTCCTTTCCCCATTCAGTTCAATAAATATTTGACCCTTCGAAGTGTTTACAGTCTAATAATGGTGATAAAATAAATTCAGAAAGAACTATAATAGAGGGAAATGCTACCATTTATTGCCTGCTTACTGGGATCTGTGGCTGAGCCACGTGGTTTATGTACATCTTCTCGTTTAACCTTCTGATAACCCCATCAGATGTGATTGCTCTCATTTTTCAAGTGAGGAAACTGAGACCTGGAGAGACTGTGTAATCTGCCTAAGGTGCCCATGGCTAGTAAGTGGTAGTCAGGACTTTAACTCAGTTCTCTGTGACTCCTCAGCCCATGTTCTTATCCACTCAGCCTTAAGAGATGTGCAGCCTCAGGGCCATGAGCATTCAGGGGGAAGAGGACAGAAAGGAGGTGGTATTTGATGGGGCCTTGGAAGGTGGGTAGAGTCCCTGGGAGGTGTAAACAGTTAACATGCTTGGCTGCTAACCGAAAGGTTAGTGGTTCGAGTCCACCCAGAGGTGCCTCAGAAGAAAGGCCTGGTGATCTGCTTCCAAAAAATCAGCCATAGAAAATCCTATGGAGCACAGTTCTACTCTGACACACGTGGGGCCTCCACAAGTTGGAATCAACTCAACAGCAACTGGGTTGGTTTTTTGGTTTTTTTGGAAGATGGGTGAATTCCTCCTCTCCTCCCCTCCCCTGCTCTAAGCAGGGGCTTTGCCCTCAGGAGTGTAAGGCTGATCACCCAGATCTGTGATTAGTTACAAGGAATAGAGAAAACTTAGAGAAAGAAAAAGCACAGAGAACTAAAAATCCTCATTTTATCTTCTTCTGTCAGGTATTTTACCAGATTAATAAGGTGGTAAATTTGACTGATTTGGCCTTCTCTATTTTTCTTTATGCTTAGAATAGCAGAGAAGGTAATGGATGTGTGTGTGCGCGCGCACGCGCCAGTATCGATCCTGTCTGTGTTAATCAAGTCAAAGCAACTGCCTGTCTGGTATGATACCTATGACTGACATGTAATTGAGTCTCTTATTTGTCTATATGTGAATGGGCTGCCTTTCAGAAATGACATCTGGCATATTTTCCTGGGATCCCTGAGAGTTATCAGCCTGTCATTGTGTTTTTTATCCTAGCCAATAAAATACACTGAGGATTAGAGAAAGTGCTTGCATTTGTCCTAAGATGTGGCCAGTAACAAAACTTTCACCAACCCAGTCCTCCTCGTGTTTGGTGATCCCTTTGAAACATTTCATTCATTGATTAATTTTGTTAATTTATTTTATTAATTAATGTTTTATTAAGTCAGGTATACAATTTGGACTTTTTTTTTTTTAAGTGAGTTTCATATAAAAATAAGCAAGCCTTTATTTCTTTCATATGTGTAGGATTACCTAATCAAGATTTAGCTGGACCACCTCTCCCAGCTGCCCAGTCTGTGCAATGCACCACTCCATGGGGTGCCTCTCACCTAGACTGTGATATGAAAGGCACCCCTGGGATAGTGCAACATGTCAGCCCTCATATTTAAAATAACTATCACCAAATAAATAAATCGAATAAATCATTTATAATATGGACTCCCAGGATGGTAGTGGAGCTACGGATCATTTAGCCCAGTTTCCTCTGTCTGCTGTGCTCCCCAAGTGGTCATCCTGCCCTTGCTTGGATGCCTCCAGGGTTAGGGAACATGTCACTTTCTAAGGGTTAGAGGGCTGTTTCACATAGGCCTCACTGGACTTATCACTGGACTGTGCTTATGGAACATTTAGAAGGTACTCATTCTTTCTTGTCATCAAACTGTTGGCTTTTTTAAGCATTACCTCCTACAGAGTTGCAAATGCATTTTCCATATGCTGCGAGGTGTAAACATGATGCTGTGTTTGCTCTTCAGATGTCCCTTCCCATTAAGTACACATGTCTGGACATGTGAATCAATAAAGTGTAAGAAACTGACTGGGCCACAGCTGAAATAGGCCTGGCCGGTGTCTCTAGAGAGGCAGCATGCCTCACCTGCCCGTCACGCTGTAGGAGCAGGCAGTGGGGCAGGCCTACACATACACATTCAAGATAAGGCACAGTCGCAGTCATGCCAGGCTCCTCGGCCCCAGAGAACAGAGAAGTTCTTTAGGCTGGTTAGCAAGAGAAAAAAAAATGTTTTTTTCCTTTCTTAGAAGAGATTTTGCTATACTGCTGGTGCAGCAATAATTCTCTTTAAGCCCAGTGGCTATTTAGCACTTCCATTTCTTACTCTTTGTCACTCTGCTAGGCACTGAGCATATGAAGATGACTAAGACATGAGGCAAACAGGAAAATGAGAAGACAAAGCCTATTGAGAACGGGTAGGTGCAATAGAATAGATGTGTGCACAGGGGCTCGTAGGAGGAACAGCCAAGCTGGTGGGAAGGGAAGGGCAGTCTTCAGAGCCTTCACGAGAGGCTTCCTGGAAGAGATCTAGCTGAGGAAACAAAGGAGGGGAAGAAAAGAGGGATTCGCCAGGTGAAGGCAGAGGAGGAAGAGAGAGTGTTCTAGAAGCAGGATGTGCTGCAACTTACTGTGCTCAGGGAACTCTAACAGCTAAGTATAGTTGGGCGTGGGGGTGGGAGAGGGCGTGGAGACTGCTCTGGAGGAGGGCTAGAGGGGGAAAGGGCAGGAACGAGTCCTCTAAAGCCTCAAATGCGGGGTAATTAATCACAGGGTGCACACACTGAGTGTCTACTGTGTGCTTGGCACTGTGCTGAGGGTTTACCAGCATTTTACCTTTTATCCATCAACACCTTCTCTTGGACCTGGGACTGGATCAAACAAAGGCTCTCTAATTCTAGAGATTTTCTGAGTCTAGAGATTATATAGAGTTGGCAATAGTGTTATTGAGATATAATTCACATAACATACAATCAACCCATTTAAAGTGTACAATTCAATGGTTTTTACTATAGTCACAGAATTTTGCAACCATCACCACTATTAACATTAGAACATTTTCATCACCCCAAAAAGAAACCGGATACCCTTTAGCAGCCACCCTTCATTCCTTTTAAACCCCCACCCCCACCCCAACCCCAGGCAACCATTAATCTACTCTGATTTATTTCACTTAGCATAATGTTTTCAAGGTTCATCTGTTGTAGCATGTATCGGTACTTCATTCCTTTTTATGGCCAAATAATATTTCATTATATGGATATACCACATTTCATTTATCCATTCATCGGTTGATGGGCATTTGGGTTGTTTTCTACTTTGGGGATATTATGAATAATGCTGCTATGAACATTCATATACAAGTTTTTATGTGGGCATATGTTTTCATTTCTCTTGGGTATATGCCTAGGAGTAGAATTGCTAGGTCATTTGGTAACTCTTATGTTTAACTTTTTGAGGTATTACCAGACTGCTTGGAAACTGGTGGTGTAGTGGTTAAGAGCTATGGCTGCTAACCAAAAGATTGGCAGTTCGAATCCAGCAGGTGCTCCTTGGAAACTCTGTGGGGCAGTTCTCTGTCCTACAGGGTCTCTATGAGACTGCTTCCCAAAGCAGCCACACCATCTTACATTCCCACCAGCAATGTATGAGGGTTCCAATTTCTCCATTCCTCACTAGCATTTGTTATCATCTGATCTGTTTGATTATAACCATCCTACAGGGTGTGAAGTGAGGTCTTATTGTGGTTTTGATGTTCATTTCTCTAATAACTAAAATATTGAGCACCTTTTCATGTACTTATTGACGATTTGTATATCTTCATTGAGAAATGTTTATTCAGATCCTTTGCCCATTTTTTAACTGGGTTATTTGCCCATTAATGAGTTGGAAGAGTTCTTTATATACGTCCTTTATGAGACATATGATTTGCAAAAATTTTATCCCATTCTATAGGTTATCTTTTCACTTTATTGATGGTGTCCTTTGAAGCACAAAAGTTTTTAATTTTGATGAAGTCAATTTATCAAGTTTTCTTTTGTTGCTTGTGCTTTTGGTGTAGAGGTTATATTTTTAACCAATATATTTGAACTTGATCCTAGAGGTTATGGGGAGGCACTGAAGGATTTGAAGTTGTAGAATAAACTAACATTTGTATTTAAAAAAAAAAAAAAAAACAAAGTAAGGCATGGGCATATGTAGTTCGCTGATAATGGCTCCTAAGGATATGTCCACATCCTAATCCACAGAACCTGTGAATGCCATCTTATTTGGAAAAAGGGTCTTTGCAGATGGAATTAAATTAAGCATTTTAAAATAAGGAGATTATCCTGGATTATCCAGGCAGGCCCCAAAGGCCATCACAAGTATCCTTAATGAGAGAGAGGCAGAGGGAGATGTGACATAAAGAGGAGAAGGTGATGTGAAGCTGGAGCAGAAACTGGAGTGATGAGGCCACAAGTCAAGGAATAATGGCAGCCTCCAGAATCTGTAAGAGGCAAGGAGCAGATTCTCCCCCAGAGCCTCTGGAGGGAGCACAGCCCTGCCAACACCTTGATTCCAAACTCTGGTCTACAGAACTATGAGAGAATAAATTTCTGTTGTCTTAAGCCACCAAGTTTATCGTACTTTGTTATATTAGCCACAGGAAACTAATACGACATGATTTTTTTAAAAAGTTAAATTGTGGAAGGATTTAAAATGAAAATATAAGCAAACAATACGCTTATGCTGTTTTTTTTTTAACACATTACACATTATTTGTTGATCTTTGACTATAAAAGATGATAATTTATTTAGCCGCCTTTGGTCACCCTCCCCATTTTTGTTAGTTTTATCATTATCTTTAGATCTATTACTTTTGCAACCCAAAATACTGTATCATTGATCTATGACATCATCAATTATAAGATGCAATATTATTTTATATTCCACTAAGGAAAAACAACACAGCCAATTATACTTTTAAGGAATCATCAACAGTAACTAAGAAGCATTCCAGTTTCAGAGAGATGAAAGGTTGAAGAAAAAAAAAAAGATAGGCTTCGGGATCAATGAATACAACAATATACAAGAATGTTCTTCATGTTCCATCAACTTCAGCCACGGTCTCTTGACTCACTCCTATGCATAATGAAAGTATTAGTGCCCCTGCTTTTTCCTCGCTGCTTCTTTTCTCTCTCTCTGAACTTTTGACAGTTACCGCTTTTACACTGTTAAATATTAACATTTACATTCTTTTCTGTTTTGATGGTTGGTTCTAAAGCTGAAAACCAATAACTAGCATTTATATAACTATGATTTTGTAATCATTATTGCCCTCAGAGCCAAGGAGTACGCTAGGGTTACATTTCCTTCCTTTCTTTCTCTATGGACACCTGTGCTCCTTAATGGCCAACTCTCAGTTCCAACTGTTCATTTAATCTTAATATATTGTTTGTCACTGATAAATCTCATGCTAATCATAAAAAACCCTAAAAACCAAAACTTTATGGTACTGGCATTTATAGCTCCTGCTCTTTAACATCTCTTATTTCTATAGACCCTCTCTTTAATTCCCCAATTTATCATCTAGACCAGGGGTTGGCAAACTTTTTTTTTTAGATTTTTTTGTTATTGTACTTTAGATGAAGCTTTACAGACCAAATAGTTTCTCATTAAACAGTAAGTATACATATTGTTTTATGACATTGGTTAATAACCCCATGACATGTCAACACTCTCCCTTCTCTACCTTGGAGGACCTTTTTTTTTTTGGTGAAAATATACATAGCCAAAGTTACACAATTTCAAAAGTTTCTGCGTGTACAATTCAGTGATATCGATTCCAGTTGTGCTGCTATTCTCACTCTCCTTTTCCAAATTATTCCATCACCATTATCTTCAACTCACTGCCCCCAGGCTTCCCATCAATGCTGTTGTCAATTTGATCTCACATAGATAATTTTTTTTTGTTTTTTGGTACCTTAGATGAAGGTTTGCAGAACAAATAGTTTCTTATTCAACAGTACACATATTGCCCTATGACAATGGTTAACAACCCCACGACCCCACGACATGTCAACACTGGCCCTTCTCAACCTTGGGTTCCCTATCACCAGCTTTCCTGTCCCCTCCTGCCTTCTAGTCCTTGTCCCTGGACTGCTGAGCCTCATTACTCCGGTTTTGTTTTATGAGGCTGTCCAATCTCCAGCTGAATGGTGAACTTTGGGAGGCAAACTTTTTTTGTAAAGAGCCAGTAAATATTTCAGGCTTTGCAGACCATATAGTCTCTGTCACAAGCACTCAGCTCTGCCATTATGGCACAAAAGCAGCCGTAGACAATATGAAAACAAATGGACATGACAGTGTTCCAGTAAAACTGTATTTACAAAAACCATCAGTAAACTAGATTTGGCCTGTAGACCTTAGTTTGCCAACCCCTGATCTAGAAGAATAAATGCTAACTCTCATATCCTGAAAAACTATCAAGATTTCAGTTTGGAAGATTTTGAATGATCTAAATGAGATGACTATGACATGGGTCACACAAGACCAAAAAATACCTGAAAATCTAAAATTCTTGCAACATGGTTAATATGGGTTATCTTAGAGTGCCAAGAGGAAACAAGTCTGCCAAAGCTGCACTCTTACACATTTCTCCAATCCTTGGGTAAATCAAGACAGACAGAACAGAGAAACATCTATCATCCAACTGCGTATTTCTGGGTCAAAGGTGGCCTTTCAACTCCAAAAACAGAATTCTGCCTAACCTCCACTTCCTGCTGACAAGAAGTGTGAGCCCTTGGATTTCTAACTGTGAAAGGATGCAGTTCATAGGACTGTTGTTTTTCAAACAACTAAGATGAAATACTGAGTAATGAAGCTTAAAAGAAGTCATTAACAATTGTTGGAATACAGCCAACATGTAAGGGTATCAAATGGAAAATTGTACAAATTGACATTGATCAGATTCCAAGAAATAGTTCAAACTCTAAAATGAAATATATACTGTATAATAATACTTTCTTATTCATACTATCTTTTTTTTCGCCAACTCAAATATAATTCTGAGAAACTAATAAATTGGTATTGTCTTTGGAATTATCCATTCGAAAATCTGGGAAGTTAAGTCAGCACTTAAGATTCATCATTTCATCATCCCCGAACCCAGGTAGCTGTATTTTTGGTTCATTTTAATATCTAAACCAATAAGAAACCACTCACTTTTTACCCATACAGTTTGAAGTTTAAAGGACGTGGTATATAATAGGATCCTCTTTTGTTTTCCCCATCAAAATATTGATTTTTTTCATACTCATTTCCTAAATATTAATTTTGATTTCATACTTGTTTCCTTTTCGCGAGACCCAGAAAATACCAGAATCAGATTCTGTCGACTGGGAGACTCATAACGTCTCTGCTCCCCGCTCTCTCACTGTGCTCTACTTCTCACGACCCTCTCTCTGCAGGAATGGGATTAAAGCTTAAAATTTTTTTTTTTTTTTTTTTTGTCCTTCTCCCTTGGGTTACTACAGTCTTATTTATGCGAGGAAAACACTCTGAGATCCTCAGCAATATTATCTAAATATTTTTATGTTTATTTAAATATAAAAAAAAAAAAAAACTCATTGCTGTCCAGTTGATTCCAACTCATAGCAACCCTATAGGACAGAGTAGAACTGCCCCATAGGGTTTCCAAGGCTGTAATCTTTACAGCCTCAATGAGATGGACTGGCACAGTGGCTGCAACAGTGGACTCAAGCATAACAACAATTGTGCGGGTGGCACAGAACCAGGCAGTGTTTCGTTATGTTGTACATGGAGTCACTATGAGTCAGAACGGACTCAACAGCACCTAACAACAACAATCTTTCTAGAAGCAGCTGGTGGGTTCAAACCACTGACCTTTCAGTTAGCAACTGAGGGCTTATGAAAATTTAACAATTATACTGAGATGAGCAAAAGACACTATATTTTCAATTTTATGCTTTAAAATGGCATGTTTGCATAAGCTAAAAGTTTGATCTCCTTTTCCCAAAAGTATACCATTCACTTCTAATGCTGCTTAGGGAGTAAACTTTGAATTTAATTAAGACTGTAAAGAGCCTTCAATGGAAATAGCACCCATACTTCTGTCTATGACTCTCCGGTCCACACTGAACATTTCCTGTTACTCTGCAAAGACCAAATGGCCACTGAATACAGCTGTATGAACTTAGCTGAGTGATTTTCATTTTTTAGGAGAAAATGTTTGTGTTTTAACTTTTCATCCTCTGTTTGTAAATGGTGCACAGATCAGCTAAGACGACACCTGTTGTTCCCTGCTGACTGAAGGGCAGCAGCTGGAGGTTTGAGCTGTAGCCATATTTTGCTCACTCAATTCCATTTCTTCTCATGGCCCTCCAGCTGGTTCAACAATGCCAAAGCATGTGCCCATGTCAGTAGGGGGTAAAGAGGAAAGAAGGGAGGAGGGATTTATTCAGTAATGGAAACACATAGCCCCCAAATAAGAAGTTAATATTAGCCCTAGCATTTGTCAATGGAGCATCAGCAGGAACTTCCCCCACCCTCTTCAGCTGTTTTTTTTGTACTTCACTCACCCTTTGCTACAGATTATTACAGGACTCACTGATAAGCCTCTAGATACTGTACCTGTTAAGGATTTAAACTCTCCAAACAAAGCATTCCTCCCTGAGAAATGGAGTCCTCGCTGTTTGTCTATGTCAACCTTCATATTATCTTGCTCTGAGATACCCTTCTTTAAAATAAATAAATAAATAATAATTGGGTTCTTTTCTAATTATAAAAATAATTATTACACGTTCATGGGGAAACTTTGGAAAACATAGAAAAGTCTAAAGAAAAATAAAAATTACCTATAATTTTGCCAACAGAAATAACTGCTGTTCGTATTTTAGGATAAATGGAGTTGTGATGGAAAGCAAGCCTTCTCACCTAAACTGGAATTGGAAATTGTCAGTGGACTTCTCAGTAGTTACATTGGAGCCAGGGAAGGGACAGGGCAGGAACTTGAGTTGTTGTGTGCCGTCAAGTCCATTCTGATTCATAGCGACCCTAAAGGACAGTAGAGCTTCCCCATAGGGTTTCCTAGCCTGTAATCTTTACAGGAGCAGATCACCAGGGCTTTTCTTCCCCAGGAGAAACCCACCTGGTGGGTTCAAACCACCATCCTTTCGGTTGGCAGCTGAGCACTTAACCATTGTGTCCCCAGGGCTCCTTGAGAGTATCCTTATCCTATAGGAGCATAATGGACTAAATATACTTCACCAGATATCGGCTGTTTGGTGGTTTGTAGCCAGGTAATGATGTAGTCATTAAGAGTAAAGGTGAGATTAAAGTACAGTGACCTCTAAGACTGTATCATTTCAAGATTCCAGATGCTACTATTAAGACAGGAATTCTGTTGAGAAAGAAAACAATATTAAAAATAATCACTGATGCTTAGTACTCCGGAAGCTTCAGTGTCGTCCCAATCACTGTTCTCCACAATACAGCCTCAGTGTCTATGTATGACCTTAATTCACCTCCCCATGCTGATCATGTTTGTCAGGTGTTAGAATAATCTATCCCAACCTTCATCCAGTGCTTCTCCTACTATTCATTATCATGCATATACATGGACTTTTTTTTTTTTATTATTAATACAGAAGGTTGTTAATGCCTTGAGCTAGGTTTAGAAAACTGGAGATTAATATCGCTACATGCTGAGCTGATACCTTTTTTTTTTTTTTTTCAGGGAAAATAATGACCTTAGCAGAATCTTTTTCCAACAACATTTTTCTTTGCCCTCCATCAAATTTTATTCAGTATTGCAGAGTAAGCACAGTATATAAATCAGAACTCTTTCCGGTGAAGTGAGCAGTTTAAACCCAAAATTGAATGTACTACAAAGAACTGGAATACTCAGAGTTATAGGATCCTGGGGACTTCAAGCACTAGAATTAAGAACTTGATCACTACCAAGACCCTTTCCCGCCCTGCAACCCCAGCTCTCCCTCTTCCCCTTCCCCCTCCGGTCTTACTCAAATCCCAACCCCCGCCCCTCCACTCTGTGTGTTGGTTTCATTTTATCCTGCTAAAGGTTTCATCTACACACGGAATATTTTAGACACAGGATGCTCCGAGTCACATTATTGCCAGCTTAGCAACCTAAAAGAAAGAGAAAACCCTTACCACTTCAAAATACATAAATCTCAAGGAAAGTCTCTGGTTGGCCCAGTCTGGAGCACTTGCCGCCTGCCCAGGCAAAAGCCCTGAGGCCAGGAATAGGGTCCTGTGATTGGTTGGGCCCAGGTCACATGCTCATCCCTGAGGCTGGAGGTGTGGTCCTGTGATGGGCAACACCATCCCAGTCACATGACTGGGGAGGGAGTGGATCAGTTCTTCAAAGGAAGTGAAGGCCTGGCTGACAAAAACCGATGTCGACTATACTCAGTATCTAGATATTCTTCTTTCTTGCATATCTTTCATTATTGTACCCGAGTGGCCTGATGAGTCACAATGAAATTATTAGATTCTTGAAATTAGACTTAGTCTGTATCCTTTTCTTCCCTCCCCAGTGTATTGCCTTATGGTGTACATTAAATCTTATGTTAAGATGCCATTATTATAATTTTGAAAGTACATTCACATATATTATCTCACTTAATTCTTACAACAATCTGAGCCTTTGTATTTTATTAAACCTATTTTACAGATGGATAGAAAGACTTAAAGAGAGTTTGTGACTTACCCAAGACCACAAATACAGTATAATGGAGGTGTTTGGTTAACACAGGTCTTCTGGCTCCTTTGCCAGTTCTCCTTGGTGTCACGTGCCTTAGATATTTGTCACTGGTGTTTATATGTAGTTCCCCGGCGAACCCTGACTGTGCCTTCTACTTCTACTGCAAAACTTCACCATGCCTCCTCTAGTGCTATAGATACTGTGAATGCTCCGTAAGTAATGCCGGCTGGCTGACGGTAATGAACTGAGAGATTAAGACGCTATTGTTTGAGTGTAGATGCAGCTGGAGCCTTTGAAGTTGTGGAAGCAATGACTGTTTGCTTCCCTCATGTCTCTTGACACCTTGGGAGGTGGCACAGGGCCTCTCCACAGTCAGGAGCATTGTCTCAGGAGAGTGTCCTGAAATGCTGCCAAGACCATGGAGAGAAACATTTTTCTCTCAGTTTAGGGACTTCTCGCCTCTCTGTCTTCCCTCAGAGAGACCACGGAAACACTTCAGTGTCCTCAGCCCTTCCCTAAGCAGAAGGTACCTGCCCCACTAAACCATACTGCAGGAGCCCAAAGGTAGCAGCCCAGCACCCCCACCCCACTACATTCACAAAGCACACAGTGCCCCTAGAGTCCTCTCACTTAAACTAACATCCTGAGATTATGGAGTTTATCCCTAAGGAAAGAGTTTTAAGATGAAACAGAGTCAGTCACTCCTTTACCCTCTTTATTCTTCCTGAAGGAACAACGTCTTATAGCTGCAGAATAGGTCCTCTCCTTTTCCTGGTGGGTTTGCTCCCCTCCCCTCTGTCCAGGCTGCTGGCACCTCTGAAATCAGTCCTTACCTTCGTCTGATTCCTACTTTTATCCACACTGTGTGTCTGTGGTGTTTTCTGGGCTAAGCTCGGGCAGCTTGTTTCAGGATTCTTTTTCTCAGTTCACAGATATCTGTTCCAATTTACCAGGAATGACTCTGAGAGAAGACCTAATCACTGTGAAGTTAGTAAAAGCAATTGCCGATTCAAATCCAGTGGAGGAGTGTGTGTTTGTGTGTTTTCAGAGTTTTGATACTGGCTTTACATATTAAAAAAGGAGTCCTGGTGGTGCAGTGGTTAAGCACTCAGCTGCTAACCAAAAGGTCAGCAGTTCGAACCCACCAGCTGCTCCTTGGGAGAAAGAGGTGGCAGTCTGCTTTCATAAAGATTACAGCCTTAGAAACCCTATGGAGCAGTTCTACTCCATCCTGTAGGGTCGCCAGGAGTCGGAATCCAGTTGACAGCCAACGGTTTTGAGTTTTTCTGTTCTGCATATTAAACATACTAATATGAAGTGCTTGTTCTTCTCATTTGTCAGTCCTACCATATAATGCTTGTTGGAACTGAATTTGAAGTCTCATCATAGCATACAGTCTACCTACCTGTATTAGTTTTCTGTTGCTGCTTTAACAAATTACCATAAACTTGGTGGCTTAAGACAATAGAAATTTATTCTCTCTCAGTCTGGAGGCCAGCATTCCAAAATCAGTGTCACTGGGGCTGAAATCGGGATGCCAGCAGGGCCACACTCCCTCCCTCCACTCTCCAGGGGAGAATCCATTCCTTGCCTCTTCCAGCTTCTGGTAGCTCCAGGTGTTCCGTGGCTTGTGGCTACATCCCTTCAGCCTCTGCCTCCATGGTCACATTGCCTTCTCAAATCTCCCTCTGCTTCTCTCTTGTAAGGCACTTGTGATTGCATTTAGGGTTCATCCAAATAATCTTCCCATCTACAACATCCTTTTTTGTCATATAAGGTAACATTCATAGATTCCAGGGATTAGGCCATGGATAGCTTTGGGGGAGGGGCTATCATTCAACCTACCACACTACCCCTCCCCATAAGTCCCACACATACACCTGATTCCTACTTAAGGGTCAGTTCCTCTCCCTCTTGACTTCCTGATTCTCAGGACACCAACTTCCCAGCACTGCTCTGGTGCTTCCCAGCCTTATTATCTTCTCCCACCTACAGTGGCAATAGGGTCCTTGGTATCTTGGCCACCAGCTACTCAAGAGGCAGAGGAGATTAGACCCTTCTGATCAGGCTACCTTCTTCCCCTAAACTCCTGGCATAGCAGGGCAGGAGAAATGCAAAGCCTTAAGGTGGGGTAGCTCCCAAACAGGCCAGTTGTGTTGCCCTAAAAATCAAGTTGCCATGCTTTTGCTTAGCTTTGACTAGTGCAGAAAATGTCTTGCTTCTCCCCTTGTATCAGGATATCTCTAGAATATAAAGTCAAGGAGGGTAGGATGCAGATCCTTGGCTTAGAGTCCACAGTGCCTGGCACCACGACTCAGACAGACTGGACGCTCAGTCACCATTCATCAGTCAGCCAGTCTCCAGGTGGGCACAGCACTTGGTAGACCACCACACAGACCCCTCCCTGGCTGTGGTTAGCCGCAGCCCATCAGCCACCTCCCCAGCATCCAGTGACAGATTTGGCAGCACGAGGCACAGCTTTGATGCCATCAGTGTTCCTCTGAAGTTCCCATGTTCGGATGGAGGACTTGTCCATGTGACCATTTTTAAAGGAAAAAGTTGAATCCTGTGTCAGATAACTGTGTTGCAATTCTAAGAGGAGTATGTTGTCATACTGCATACCATGTGTAAACCAAAAACCAAAACCAAACCCATTGCTGTCAAGTCAATTCCAACTCATAGCGACCCTATAAGACAGAGTAGAACTGCCCCATATGAAACCAGTGACTAGTGGATTCAAACTCCTGACCTTTTGGTTAACAGCCAAGCTCTTAACCACTGCACCACTAGGGTTCCCGTACCATGTATACTACTGCTTAAAACACCACTTGATGGGGGGGCTGGAGAAAGAACTCCACTGTGGTCTTCGGAAAAACAGTTGTAGAGAAACCAGCAGTGGCCTGTGCATGACTGCTGATAATTGCTGCTCTTGACACTGGTTCCGATCAGCTTAAAGCAGAAGGTTGGGGTGGGGAGAAGGAGGAACATTAGGGGAGACTGTATTTAACAGAAAACTTCCTCTCTACTGTAAGAATTCTCTTGAAAGGAAATGAAAAAACAGTTCCAGATGGTTAAACCTATGCTCCTCCCTGCCAAGAATATCTATGCCTTGAAAATATGGATCCAAGCTTACCAGCCCACAAAAAGGTTACTAGCTTTCCTGAAAGGGGGTGACAAGGATCCAGATGAAAATTCTTGAGCCCTTTTCAATTATCCAGCAAGGGTTTTCACTTTTCATTTATGTATTTATCTTAGACAGACACTGTCTAGTAGTCTATAAACCAAAAAAAAACCAGTTGCCATCTAGTCGACTCTGACTCATGACCACCCTATGCGTTGCAGAGTAGAACCACACTCCAAAGGGTTTTCAAGGCTGTGTCCTTTTGAGAGCAGATCACCAGGCCTTTCTTCCGAGGTGCCTCTGGGGGGGTTCGAACCACCAACCTATCCGTTAGTAGTCAAGTGCTTAACCGTTTGTGCCACCCAGGGACTCCATAGGGCCATATTTTCATGCACATATGCACAATTGAAGATTTTTTTTAAACTCAGAGCTGGTGAAGGACTTGATTTGAATAGATATTGTGATAGATTAAAATAGAAGGCTAGAGAGGTGAGCTGAAGGGCAAAGAATTTGATACAGTCTAAAAAAATAGGCGGGAAAAAAAAAAGAAAGCTCCTGAAGAGTCTGGAACATTATTCAGCAAGTATTTACTGAGCACCTACTGTGTGTTGGTCAGGAAATGAGGATACAACAGTGAACAAACCTCAGGCCCTGCTCAAGAGTCTACAGTCTAGTAGGGGAGCTGGATGAGTATACAGGCAATTACAACACCATGTGTCAAGTACGGTAATAGGGGACATACAGCGAAGGGACAGCTAACCCTGTCTTGGAGGACCAGAAAAGGTGGCCAAATGACAAATAGAACTTGTTCTGCAAAGAGTCTTCCAGGCAGCGCACAGCATGTGCAAAAGGCCTGAAGTCAGAAAACGTCATGGCAGACAGGTATATATGAGGAACCAGGAGACCCTAAGTGATCTAGAAAGAAAGGCAGGGAAGTGTGGGTAGGGGAGACAAGAAGAGTGCAAGAGAGGGAAGAGCGTAGGTTCTTGTGCGGTTACGAGGCCTGCGGTTTGCTTTGTTCCCCCATCCTCTCGTACATTTTATCTGTCGTCACGGCAGGCAGGCTCCAGGTAGGCCAGCAAGCTGCCTCATCCTCTCTGCTTTTTTCTGTGACATCTGAAACTCCACCCAGGAGGACAGTGCCTCTCCCCCTTGGGCTCAAAGTAGAAAACTGGAGGGAGGCCCTTAAGGAAGGACCTGAACTCACTGCGTTGTCTTTCTGCCCAGAGACCTGATGTTTCTGAGGCTGAGCAATCTGGATCATAAAAGTTGAAATGATTCTTCCTTCCCAGCAGGGTTCTGGATTCATCCCCAACCTAGAGCAGTTTGTCAGATGCACAGCTCTGATGTCACTTCTTATACCCCAGGAAAAAATGTTCCTGAGATCACCTGAAAAGACACAAGGAATTTTAGAAATCGCTTGACAAGAAATGTCAAGTAATACTGACTAGAAACCAAACCACAGCAGCTACTTCCCACAGCTGCATGCCACATGGCAACCTCCTTTGAACAGCTAGTGAGGCTAAAAATAACCAGGAATGTAAAACTCAGTCAGAAGTCAGGTCTCTGAATGAGATATCCACAGAAACCAGTGGGGAGAAGAAGGAGAGAAGGGAGGTTTGTCTCTGATCAGTGATCAGAGAACAATCACCTCAGGGCCTGCAGAAATAATACCAGGAGCCTGCAGTTTCCCACTCATGTATTAATTGATTGAACCTCACTCATGTACCCATTTTACAGATGGTGAAAAGAGCATGCCAGCACCTGAACTCTTTCAGACTGAGATTTTTTTTTCCCATACAAAAATTTATACACACATTGTTATGTGACCCTAATTGCTCCCCCCATTCTGTGACAGCACACTCCTCCTTTCCACCCCTGAGTTCCCATGTCTATTCAACCAGCTCCTAACCCCCTCTGCCTTCCCATCTCACCTCTGGACAGAAGCTGCCCCTTTAGTCTCTTGTATCTTCTTGAGCCAAGAGGCGCACTCCTCACGAGTATCACTTTATGTCCCACAGTCCAGTCCAATCCCTGTCTGAAGAGTTGGCCTCGGAAATTGTTTTAGTTCTGGGCTGATAGAGAATCCAGGGGCCATGCGCTTTGGGGTACCTCCAGTCAGACTGAGATTTCTTGATCTCAGCTATAATGTAAGTCCAGAAGATTTATTTGCCAAGGAAAACAAAAGTAATGAAACATAGAAATAAGTCACTTCTTCATTGTTTCCACCATATGTTTGAGCCTGTTAGCATGTATCAAGTTTGTGAGGCTCTGCTAAGAAGCAACACGTTTTTAGTTGTGAAACTGACACCGGGGCTTTCTCACTAATGGAGGAAAAAGGAAGTTGATGTAAGAAGGAAGCATGCTCCACTGAAGACAAAAGGAAAAGGATGCTTTTATTCCGTGGGAAATTCGAAAAGATATATATATTCACTTAGCCCCAAAGAAAATAGCTATGTTTTCCCATGCATAGAAAAGCACCAACAGATATTTTTACTGCATTTTTCTAGTAAGGAAAACTAATTTACCCCTAGTTGGAATAGCTCTGTCGTGATCATAATAATCGTAATGGCAAACGTTTGCTAAGCACTTTACTGTGTGCCAGGCACTACGCTGCATCATTATTTCCGGATCTTCACAAGATCTGTATGAGGGCGATACTACTGTTATCCCCACTTCATGGGTAAGGAAACTGAGGCTTGGCGAGATTAAGGAAATTGAGGCTTGGCGAGATTAAGGAACTTGCCCCAGGGCACACTGCTTGTAAGTGGGGAAGTCAGGATTTGTCCCAGCCAGTCTCACTACAGAACTGGCACTCCTGATACCAACATGCCTTTTTTCTTTTTTCTTTTTTTTTTTTTTTTTTTTGCCACTAAAACTGAATGAAGTGGTTTTTAAGCATCTTCTAAGTTTCCCGTGGAGAATTTTTCTGCTTTTCATATGCGTGGTGCTCTTTCGTTATTGGTGGCATTTGGCATTTCTACTCTTTTCTTTCCTCTCCTAGGCTAGATGAATGAACACAGGTCACGAGTCTGAAGTTCTAGGTGAGAGTTTCACTTCTGCCGCTGACTAGCTAAGTGATTGTTGGGCATGGTTCCTCATCTGTGAAATGACATTGTTGGATCATAACCAATGTCCACTCCTGTGCTAAATACATTCCTTTCTCTTTTTTTTCTCTCCCATTCTGACTTCTCATGTCTTCTCCCTTCATTCTCTTCCTGGCTCCCAGCAAGCTCGTGGGCCTTCCCAATCCTCTGGGTCTCTAGAATTTTTCCTTTCATGTGGTAGGCAGGCAGAGGAAGTGGTGTGACAGTCACACTGTTGTCTTAGAGGCTTGGGGACACTAAAATAATAGGGAGATATATAAGGAGTGTGATGTTGCTCAGTGGAACGCACAGGCAGAGCTGACCCTCCTCAAAAGCATAATGTAAATCTTGGTTGAGTCCCTCTCCAACCCCTGCTCTTGTGTTCCTCGTTCTCCCTGCCATTGGTGTCCTCGTGCTACCTCTTAGATTCAGAACCATCCCCCTCTTTGTAGCAGGTCATCCCAGCCTCCTCCTAGCCCTCCCCATCTTGGCATCACATCTTACCTGCTCTGTATCGCATTCCTTCAGGAGCCTGCAGTGCATTTCGGAAGTCAGTGAGTCTCATCTTGCTAATATGTTCACCAGGTATCCCTTCCAGGCACTCTGATACTTTAACTCATTTTAAGTCAATATCTACAACTTGAGAAGGTCTTCAAGAAATTAGGGTGATTTGCAACAGAATTCTTTCCTTGTGACCAACCAGTGAGGGTCTGTTTTTAGTCAGAAGGTTTTCTACCTCTGAGTCCAGTGGTTTCCACTCATATTAGGAGACAGGATCAGGCTGTCAGTGCTGAAATGGGTGTAGGATTGGTGAATGCGGTGATACCCCATGAAGATAATTTATTTTGTACCTTTCTCATTTTTAGTTAACCTTTAATTACAGAATACAAACTAACTTGCTCTTGGAGGATATATAAATTTTATCAGACATGAATATTTGGAATATTTCAGGGAAACTGAGATTTATTTAATCCAGGTTGGCTGGTTAGAGTTCCATGGACAAAGAAGTAATCACCACCCATGTGTCAGAAAATTAATGTGTTGCCAAGTCATTTTACATTATTGGCCATTAATTTCATTGGGATCTGTATTTAAATATTCCCTAAAGCTCTGGCTACCAAAGGTAGGAGCAACTTGAAAATCCCTCTTACCTTAACTACCTCAGCGTTCTCCTCTGCAGGTTGTAGTGACTGTGTGGGAATTTATGGGGCTTTATCACACCAAGCCAACCTCTGAAAGAAGTCTGCTTTACTGTTCACCACCATAACACTCATTTTAGACTCCAGAAGCAATATGCAGTGCCTAGGCCTTCATGTCCCTATTTTAGGTGTGTTTCTAAGGAGTAGGTTGGTTGTCATGGTTTAGGAAGAACTTCTTCACCGTCAGGATGCAAGAACACTGGAGTGGGCAGCTGAGGGAGGCACGGGCCATCTGTCCCCAAGGGAGGGGTCTTTAAGAAATAAATAGACAGCCTTCTGGCCAGGATGTTTTAGATGTTTTCCCACTTAAAGCAGACTCAAGGTCAGACCATCTCTTGAGGCTCAGTTCTAGAATTCTGAGCTTCCGGAATTGAGGTTTGGTCTTTTACGTGAGTGCATTGAAAGACAGTGTATTAGCTTTAGGCTTTGCTCAGCAAAGGGGGTTAATTCCCTGCCCTATATTCTCAGCACCCTCAGTCCTTCCATTCCCTATTCATTCCCCCACCACTGCCATTCCAAATACCACCTGCAAGAATGAACTTCACCAGTCACCTTTGAGTATGATAAAATTCTGGAATACTGGAATAATAACAACAGTTTACTTTTATTCTATTTGTAGTTTTTCTGTCACTGGTGGTGGCTCAGTGGTTAAGAGCTCAGCTGCTAACCAAAAGGTCAGCAGTTCAGATCCACCAAATCTGCTTGGAAACCATATGGGGAAGTTCTACTCTGTCCTGTAGGATCGCTGTGAGTCAGAATCAACTCAACGCAATGAGGTTTGGCTGTGGCCAGACCTGGTTGAGAAGAATCCTTCCCTACTCTGGTATACCAGAGTGGCTTGCAAGATAATCAGGGAGCACTTAGGACTCTTGGAATGAACGCAGCATTTCACAGCTCCCAAGAAACCCTGATAGTTCCTCTCTAGAGGTTCTGTTGGTTAGGGAGTAGTGCTGAAGTCAGACCTGGTGCCTTCTTATCCCTGGGAATCCCACCGGCTACCACGCAGCTGAAAGCAGAGCAATCAGAGCCAGCCCCCCACCAGCCCACACCAACCTGTCACACGCCTGTTATTCATCAACACACCTCTTTATTAGCTTACAAAGTATGATGCTCCAGACCCAGGTGAGATGTGTCATATAGGAGAGACTTTGCCTGGTGGAAAAAAAGGCACACGTTCCTGCCCACATTTTGGTATTCTCTGAGTTTTCAAAAACTCCCCAACCACACTCCTTGGGTCTTTGTTTGACTTCATGGCAAGGCTTTTGTGCTAAAAGGGTGTTTCTGGGCTCAGTCTCCAGTGAATTCAGGAGGCCAACCTTTTGGAAGTCCTCTTTGTAGACATCATTTGTGCAGGTGGCAGGGCCATTGCCCAGTGTGTGGCAAGCCTGTCATGGGCTCAGCAGTTACAGATGATTAAGACCAGTTTCTGCCCTCAGAGAGCTCAGTTTATGAGCCTTCCCTGTTAATGTTGAAATACAGTTTGAGAGATAATACCATGAGGTTGGGTTCCGAGTACCCAAAAAAAAAAAAAAAAAAAGTGCACAGATTGAGTTTCTTTTTCTGGAGCAGGAAAATTGTCACGTGCAGCCAAGTGCTGCAGAATTGTTCCTGTGGGCCTCAAGTCTTCAGGGTTTCCACTAATCCTGTTTCAAATGCCTGGGGGTAGCCCTTTCTCCTCCCTTTCCTTTTAACTATTCCTGGCTAGTACATCTCCCTGATTTATAAAAAACAAAAAAAGTCAGCGTGTTATTTGCCCAGATAGTCCATTTCTTAATGTTTTTGTCGTTAACCAATCATACACCCTTAACTGACCCGAATCCATATCCCCGTTCCCTTTCAGCAGCCCAGTGAGCTCATCAATATGCCAGCAGATGATCTAAGCCCCAAATCATCACCCTTTCTAGAAAGACAAACAAAAACAGCCGGAAGGAGGAGGGCGGAGGAACGGGGGTGGGGTGGGGGGTTTTACTATAAATGATGCATAAAACTACGGTCTAAAATGAGCCAGTCGCGGCCGGCCGCCTCGGTGGGCGTGCGTGTGTTGGAGCACACATTTTGCACCCACCGGCCGCAGCACCCCCCGCTCCGGGCCGGTGGCAGCGGCGGTGGCATTTTAATGTCAGATGGAATCGCTAATGCCCGCGTTGCCATGGCGACCACTGGAGCCGCGGAGCTAAAAGCGGCAGCTTCTGCCTGGGCGCCGCCTCCCCCGCCGCAGCCCACCCTGCGCAGCGCAGATTCTCTTTGTCTCGCTTGGTCTGCGGGTGCTCCTCCTGCCTCCTTCCCCTCCCCCTTTGCCCAGCCCCTCCATCCTTTCCTCCCTTTGTGCCCCCCACGTTCTCCCGGCAGCAGCCTTCCTCGAGCTGTGGGAGGTCGCGTGGACCCCTGGGCCTCCGCTCCCGCTGCAGGTGCCCAAGCGGAGGGCCACCATGGCCCGGGTGCTGCGACGGTGCCATGCCCCCAGGGACGGTGCTGGGCCACGGCGATGCTCGCGCCTCTTCCCCATCGCACAACGGCCACGGTCTACTGGAGCACGATCCCCCACGCAAAGAGGCCCGGGCCAATTTTTTATTCTTGGGGACGTTAATGGCTCACTGAAAGCCAGTCTTTTTTAAAATAAAAATAATAAGAGGATTTAGAGTTGAAGGGCCAAACAGGAACTTTCCTTCCCTCACCTGGACATGGCTTGTCTGTCTCATTGCTGTGCCCGCCGTCACCCTGGCACAAGAGGATGGGCAGGTCCTGCTCGCCCTCTGCCCCCTGCCCGCCCTCTGCCCCCTGCCTGCCCTCTGCCCGCACAGGGGAGCACAGCAGAATGGAGCTGAAGTCCTAAAATTTCGCCTTTCAGAGGCCTAAAGAGATTTACTTCAGTTCCTTTCCCCTCTTTCTTTTCTCTGAAAGGGAGCTCAGGTCCCACGGTGAGAATCAGAGCAGAGGGGGAGGCGAGGAGGAAGAGAGGGGTGACAGTTATTGTGAGGTCTGTTCCTGGCAGAGCAGGAACCTTGGGTGGCAATCCCATCCTGGCCCTGGCTTGCAGACCCTCTCCTGGAGCAGCTCGCTTATCTTACCAGGAACTCAGAGAATTCATCAAGCATGAGTTCTTCATCTAGATCAGAAATTCAGGGCTGGGGAAAGGTGGGGAGGGGGATGTGCAAGCAAAACGTGCTGCTGTTAGCATTCAGGGTCACCTGGTAATGAAGGTGCTGGGAGACCCCAACAGATAACCCTTCTGTTAACCATCTTAGTCCTGGGGCAGCATCCTTGCTTTGATAGCACTGGCTTCAAATGTCAGATTGGCTTATATTCAAGTTGATGCCCTATTCTTAAAAAAAAAGAGAGGGGCAAAAAGAAAACAGCTTTATGTCACCGTTTTAGAATGTCCATAAAAGGGACACACCATGATCTAAATACAATTTTTTTCCTAGACACTGACTATATTCAAGACACTGTTAGGCATTTGCTGTAACAGTATGTTTTGGAACGACCTCTTCCATGTTGTGAAGGTCAGACCTAATATTTAAATGATGAAACTGGGATTAACAGCAAAAAACCTTGGATCACTCTTGTCTTGGCTGTGAGTCAGGCTGCCCTCCAGTATCTTCTTCCACAGCATGGTCCCATTGCTGTCACTCCTGCATCAGAAGTGAAATATGTGCCTTTAAGATGCTTAAAGACTGGGAGTTTTAGCTTTAAAGTCACCCTCCAAAAAATATATATGTGTGTTTGTGTGTGTTTGCATGTATCCACATAGAATAATCTTGGACTGATACACAAGTAAATGGAGCTGTGGTTGCTTGTGGGGAGAACTGAGATGCCAGAGGGTAGGGGCTGGAGGACAACATACTTTCCCTATATATACCCTTGGTACCTGCAAATATTATACCGTGTGCATTCATTATTTCTTTTTAAAAATAAAATGTGTTTAATATCACTTCCTGCTTCCCCCAAGACTAGATTAGGTAGGTCCCCCACCATGTGATTCCACAGCATTCTGTACTTATTACTTTCAGCACCCTTAGCAGAATTATGAGTAAATAGCAATGAGTGTGTATTATTGTTTATGTAAGTCTCCCATACCAGACTATAAACTCCTTGAGGGCAAGAGTCTTATTCACCACTAGATCCGCAAGGACCAGCATACAGTAGGGACGCAGTAAGTGTTTGTTGAATAAAAAAGGGATGAGGAGTGGATAGGAAAGAGGGTGATGACTGGATGAAAGGGAGATGTGGCGCCATCCCGATGGTGAGCAAGGGTGCCAGGAGGGACACCATCTCCACAGTCCTCTTCCAAGCTCACTCACCCTCTGGGAGGGTTAACTCCTTCTGTACAAACCACCTCTATAAAGTTGCTCCAAGTAATTCTTGTGTAACTATTTTCTCTAAGTATATGTTAGAAGTTTGTCATAACAAAAGTTTATCGATTAAATTGTATACAAATGGAACCCTGCCATTTGCTAAGCCAGGTCCGGGTAGCAGATTTACACATTTCTTTGAGACAAAAAAGGAGCAGTTCATCTTCAGACGCTCCCAGGGAGGGTGATGCTTTGATGCTCTGTGGCAGTGGTGCAGGTACTGGTTGCAGTGAAACGCACCTGGGAGCCGACGACCTGAGTCTGATTCTCTGGCAGTGGAACCTGACCATCTGAATTTTTAAAAAGCATCTCTGGTAACTCTAATGTACAGTCAGGGTGGAGAATCATTGTGCCATGGGCTCTCAGAAATGGAGACGAGAGGAAGTGGAGACACACTCCCCAACCCAAGAGATTAGATACCAGCTGTGAAGCTGATGCTGATGCACTTTTAGCTGGACAAAGAGGTTATTTGCTTCAGTCCACTTCAGATTTTTTTCAGCACTTGCTCATAGAACCTCTCTTTGCCTTAAAAAGTCTCCGGGCCCCTCCTATGACAGTCATTTAAAACAAGTATGTAACTATCTAATCAGGGCACAAACCATTTTTCAGACGTGCCCAGGCAGCAATGACCTAAATATTACTCAGGGTGTCTGACTTGGCAGGCCCAGAGGAAGAGTCTATTTGGTTTGATCATCTTCGTGTTGATGTAGTCAGGCCAGTAATTCAGGGTCTCCCTTTGGCTGACTGAATCATTTGATGCTATAAATTAGTTCTTTAGATGGAAATTATTGAATTAATTCACTTTGCAATAGAATCACTTATGCACCTGCTCAGTCTAAACCTTGGGGTATTTTGTGCCATTTTTAATTGACATGAGCTAAAGTGTACAGGAACTGAAGGGATTGGTGGAAATAGCCCAGGCCATATAGAATAAATCTTTGGGAAATGTGACTAACCCATTTATGAGCCAACGGGTATAGCAGCAGATTGGTCTGCTCTCTCTCCCAGGTTACCCAGCAGGCAGTAAATAAGGCCTATATTAGAAGCCACTAAAGCTGTAAACACACAGTGTGGGGAAATCTGCCTAAACTGCCCACCGAGATTATCAGATGCAATTGGCCTTCTACTGGAAGTGTGTCTCCACTCACGGTCAAGCCAGATTTGGCAAAAAGCCACATGGGGACACTTGACATTGAAATCTCCTAGGAGACTGGGGGACAAAGAAATAAAGGTCACTCTTGAGCCCTTAAGTCAAGTTAGTGGTCGTGGAGAGAATGGGAGCCCTCGTGGTAGGCAGGGAAAGTGTATTGTAGCCTAGAGAGCCCACACTTGTTTCCAACCAGCAAGCTCCAGCCTGTATCCAACAACCCGTTTCTGGGAACTTAAAATAAAAACGAAGAGAGCAATCAGACAAGCCTGAGACCCCATGGGGCCTTTGATGTGTCTACCAACAGCAGCGTGGCGAGTGGTTTCTGTGATGTGGGATTCCTATGCAAGAAGAACTGGACCACAGCCACCAGTTCATCTCTCATTATAGGGCCAGAAATAGATGCCCCATCCCAGGAAAAGGGAAATAAGGCTGTATGGAATGTTTCATCTGTTGGTATATTGTTCTGCTCTGCCTAACAAGATTACTGAGTTCTCAGTTCTGTAGCAGTGGCATTGAGTAAGAGTCTGAAAATGGATGCATTATGTACTCACTTAAAATAGCAAATGCAGAATAGAAAAAGCAGAGCTGCTAGGAAGTATGTGGAACATATTGATAGAAAGGCCTGCTTGCCTCTGTTATTACTAGCATGGAAGAGTGTATCGGAGCAGGGAGGGGGTAGATTTTCCATCAAAAGCATTCTTCGTGTGGTAGAGGCTTCTTTACCACAACGAAACAAGAGAACATTTTTTTAGCTAGCATAACTGAGTGCAAATCCTTCTGTTCTGAAACAGGTGGTAGAAAGTGGGCTATTTGTTTCTTTTATCTCAGCATTCTGGGGTTGGCTTATGAGATAGTTGCTTCTGTCTTAATCTCTTTGAATTCCCCTCAGAACAAAAATCCCCACTTATTTGCTACTCAGTCAAATATTCTTTGTCGTGGGTTAGAGTTGCCTGGATGAGCAGCAAAGGTTAGTGAGAGTGAGGTGGAAAATGTATAAAAAGAACCATGTCATCAGCCCGCAAGAAAGAAACAGCATCCTTTGTCAGCTAAAACGGAATTTTAAAATACCCAAGAGCGAGTTAAAAGGGCCCTCTGGAATCTACAGAACAGCCTAGAATGTGGCATACCTGCCTCTTAGGGTGCCATCCATGGTCAGTGGAAGAGGCCATGAGATGCACAGGCAAGAGTCCTTTCAGCCCTGGGATCACGTGGTTAGCCAACATTCTAAAAACATAAGCGCCTCCTTCATTAAATCACATTTCTCAGTTCACAAACATTTATGGGGCACTTACACATGGAGTCACCATGAGTCAGAATTGACTTGATGGCAACTGTTTTTTTTTTTTTTTTTTTTCCTTAACTTGGTACCGGACACTACACTAGCCACTGTGCATGTATTTTCTCCTTCAGCTGTCACCAAAACCCTCTGAAAGAGAAAGTAGCTATCACTCTAACTATCCCAGTTAAGAGAACTGAGCTTAAAAAGATTAATTGCCCAGAGCCATGCAGCTGGATTTGAACTGTAGACTAGCTGATTGCAAACCACGTGTTCTTTCCGCTGTGCTCCCAATGTCTCCTCTTCTGCTCTCAGCAACATTCCTAGAAATACACAGAACCTGGAAGTCCCCTGTCCCTATCCCTTCCCTGTTGCTGCTGCCAGCTGGAATGTCTGACTACTGGATATGTTGTAACTAAAGTTCCAAAAGACTGGTTAGTATCCAAGGTAAATCACTTTTTCCAGATTCAGCAAATGGCTTGATGTGCTAACAACCCCTAAATGACAATTTGAACTAACCGTTCAGTAAGCCACAATTTGCTGATTGTCACTGGACCCACTGACTGGTTTCCAAATTCCTATAGGTCACTACAGTTTCAGAGACGTTGACCCTCTGTTTGCTGTAGGGAACCATAGGAAGACAGACAGTAAACAAGCCAAGAATCAAACAAGTCAATGTCAGATAGTGTTACATGCACTGAAGAACGCAAAGTATCATCTATCTTCTCTACTCAAGAATCCTTAAGGCTTCCTTTGCCATGAGACCAGAAGAACTGGATGGTGCCCGGCTACCATTACTGAATGTTTTGATCAAAGATTCTGTAGAAGAATACTGATCAAAAGGGGGGAAATGTAGAACAGAATTTCAGATCCTCATTGAATCCAGACTTTCGGGAGCCATAGAGGCTGGGTGAACCCCAAAAAATTTGCCCTGAGGTAATCTTTAGGCCTTAAACCAGAAATATCCCCCAAGGTCTTCTTTAAACCTAACAACAGTTTAGCTTAATTAGTGAAAAAAATAGCTGCCTTGAGCATTTTGCTCTCTTAAGAACTATCTGTATGGGATAAAAATTGACTATAGCCATTCGAAAGATTAGATAGGAAACTTAGGGGGCCTTGAGTTTATGTTTAATGGGGAGGAACAATTTGGAAAAGGAGGATGAGAATGGCTGCACAACTTGAAAAATGTAATCAATGTTACTGAATTATACATGTAGAAATTGTTGAATTGGTGCATTTTCTGCTGTATATATTCTCAACAACAACAAAAAATAAAAGAATCCTTAAAGGCTTCCGCACTGCCTAAAAATAAGCCTGAACTCCTTGCCTGTCACTTTACTCCAGTCTGCCTGCTGGCCTGATCTCCTATGACACTCTCCCAAACACACTTGAATCTGAGTCCAGCCCCACAGTGACCATGCAGGAACATGTCACTGTCTTAGTTCAAGCTTCCAGCTACCTGAGAGGCTGCCCTCACTCATCTCTGTTTGCCCAAGTCCTCCTCACCCTTCAAGGGCCAGTTTCTTGCCTCCTGTCTCTAGAGTTTTGGAGATGCCTGGGCTGGGGAGATTTGGGCAGGCTTCAGGGAAGAAGGATGGTTGGAGTTGATGGGCATTTAAGGAAGGAGAGAAAGTAGCTAGGCTGGGTAGGTCTTCGACAGTACCAGCACCCTGGGCTCACTCGGCCCAGCACCCTGTTCCGTGGCTCTGTCTTCGTCTATGTCTACAGGGAGTAGTGTGAGGGAGGGAAATCAGGTCACATCCTGGATCAGGTCTGCACATCACAATCACAGGCAGCACAGCCCAGGAAGCTGCACCCTGGCAGAGAGCAGGTCAGAGTCCTTCCCATCTGCGTGGCACTGGGCCCTCCCTCCACCCCGCCTCCTTAGCACTCTGTGGACCTTGGGTGGTGCTGACTGTAACGCGCCGTACATAGCAGCTATTTGCTGGCAAGTCAGCCTCCTTCCCCAGACTGTGAGCGTCTTGAAAACAGAGGCTGTTTTATTATTTATCTTTGCATCCAAGAGCCTCACACTCAAAGCGTTTAATGTAGAACATGTTTTAAGACAATACCTAGGAATTCCTGAGTTCATGGCAAAACTTCTTTTTCTTAGTTCCCAGCCCTGTTCAAAAAATGTCGTTCTATATAATCCTGAATCCGGTGACAATAATTAATCTTTATGCATTCTCATGATGACTCGTTTGTTTTTATTCTGTATGTTCCTAGCATGTTTGTGTGTAGGTATGAGTCTACGATGTTCAATTCTCAGATGGCAGGGACTGGGCTCCTGTGAGCACCTCTGTAGAGTGACACACAGCCACACACAAACATAAGCCCAAATACTTTTTGTTAATGCTGAGTTGAATAAGCAAATCTACGATGATGTTCCTGACAAACCACTAAAAATCATCTGTTCAGATTAAGGTCTGGGTCCTGGTTCACGTTAGGCTCAGTCTTATTTAGCACCTTCATTACTGTTGTGGAAATTCATCACCGATGTTCACAGATGGTGCTAACTTTAGAGCTGCTGTTCACAGAAGTGCCAAGAGAGAAGTAGAAATGTAAGCAGGAAACAGCAAAGATGCTTAAAAAAAAAAAAAAGCCACTCAACACAGCAAACGAAAAAATCTCTCCAACAGATATTTTTGATAAAATAAAGCCCCAAAGACATCAGAGCAAAAAGCACCAAGAGAAGAGGAGGAAGAAGGAAGAGAAAGCGGAAGCAAGGGAGGGCTGCTAATAGATGTCAAAGGGCTTGTATGCTTGCAGAGCCCAGTCCTCTCCTGTTAGGATGAGGAGGCAAGGTCGGGTGTCCCCCGAGGGCCCAGGCCACTGCCCCGAGGTACAGCTGTGTTGATGGCTGCTGGCCCATTTGTTTTGTGGTAGGATTTTTGCTTGGTTTGGTGCTGTGTTATTTTGTTGCTTCTGGTTTTTTTTTTCTGTCCTCATTTTTGAGGGAGCTGTGGGTATAGTTTCATTCTTTTCCTTTGGTTTTGACAGGTTTCATTATCCCTGGTGTAAAGTATTCATTTGGATATTTTGGGAGGAACAGAGGAATACAGCCTTTAAAGAGTCCAGATTCCAACATATAAAGCCAAACGGCGCACTCCCGCCACCTCTGTCCCTGATGTGGGTGGAGGGGAAGCAAATCAGAGAGCCTAGTGGCTGCCCATCTCCAGGTCCTTGGGGGAGCTCAGCCAGGCCTCCTCCAGCTTATGGAGGCAGCAGCCCTGCCCACCTTGCCAGGCGAGGGCTGCTGAGGCACAAAGAACAGGAACCTTTTGGTTGACGAAAACAGTAACCAAGAGTCTCCGTGGAGAAGCAGCCTGCCTTGGGGACTCCCTCTGGAAAGTCAAGACACCAGTGTGTTCTGGGGAATAGTACACAAACTCTCCAAGCAGCAGGAGAGCGCCCCTTTCTTTGAAAGGCTGGAACCATCCATGCCTGTAAATAGCAGTGTCTTCTCTGACCAGGATAAGGCCAAGGAGTGAAAGGAGCAAATGTCCCAGGAAGAGAAAATGTCCAATTAATGAAAATGCATGTAAAGTTAGGGTCGTTGTTGTGGATCAGAATGTCCAAATCTTAGCATCTTTGCAGCAGATTCATTGTGCTGTTTTCTTTGACTCATAAGCAGCAAGGATTACAGAATTGCATGCCTCAGTGGCTGTGCCCATGCTAGAACTAGAAAAGCATTTCAACATGAGAATCTTATGGAATGGTAGTTAAAACTGTCACTCAAGAGACAGACGCTTGGGTTCGGATCCTAGCCTCCCCACTTTCCAGGTGTGAAAGGTTATTTGCCCTTTCTAAGCTGCCGTTCCCTCATCTATAATAAGGGCATAATCACAGTGCTTCCTCTTAAGAATTTGTAGGGATGAAGTGCAATGATGCCTGCACAGTGTTTGATACAGAGCCCCAATACACAATAGGTTCTCAATAAATGGATGATGATGATTTTCAGACCTCCCCAATCCAAGACCGCTTCACAACTGCACAAGGTACAGGCACTGCTGAGTCACACCAGCCCTAGCCAGCAAGCAGCTAAGTGACCATGGGAAATATCTGTCCATATTACTGGGATATTCGCACACACCCAGTGTCTGCTCATTTGCTTTAGCCTCAGAACATAAAAATGACAACATGTTCATTGATGTAATTTCTGGAACTTCTCTAACCTTGTATATGTTTCCAAAATCCTTCAGTCTAGATGTTTGCCATCCTACCACATGTTTTTATTTCCTTGACAATTTCATAAACAAGGGGGAGGGAACACCTGATATATGATAGTTTGGATTTACAAACTGAAGTAGCTTTGCAAAAGGAATAGTGCCTCTTAATATGCCTTAATCACACTTTACACACCAAAGGCCTTTGCACAGAGCAAGGTACCAGGAGGGCACGCGCACCCACCTGACCTCTTTTGGGTCCAACCACAGCTCACTGATGGCCTCCACGTGCCTCTGACAACCCAGCTCTGAAGATGGCTCGATGTGGCCTCGAGTCTGCTAGCCAGTGTCTTAGTGTCTTGTGTTGAAGTCAGCAGCCCCCAACAGCTTTCTTAATCGTGTTGTCTTTTATTTTTTAATTCATTCTTTCTATAGACATTTATAGGAGCCCTGGTGGTGCAATGGTTAAACCCTCTGCTACTAACTGAAAGGTTGGTGGTTTAAACCCACCCAGCGGCTCCAAGGGAGAAGGACCTAGCAATCTGTTTCCGTGAAGATTACAGCCTAGAAAACCCTATGGGGCAGTTCTACTCTGTAACATATGGGGTTACTGTGAGTCAGAATCAACTCCATGGTACCTAACAACAACAACAGCATAGACATTTGTGGAAGTTCTATTTTGTACCCTACACTGCACCATGAGCTCTTGATAACCCATTGCCGTAGAGTTGATTCTGACTCATAGTGACCCTATCGGACAGAGTAGCACTGCCCCATAGGTTTCCAAGGCTGTAAATCTTTACAGAAGCAGACTGCCACATCTTTCTCTTGCGGAGCAGCTGGTGGGTTCGAACCACCAACCTTTCGGTTAGCAGCTGCCCACTTAACCACTGCACCACCATGGTTCCTTGAGCTCTTAATAAGGGGATGAAAATACTCAGCTAGCCACTGTGCCCAGAAGCACACAGTAAATAGGAAAGGCAGTTAACAACATATTCTGATGACTATTTCAATGGTAAAATGCGTGGAGGTGAAGACTGGGACTCTGGACCCAATTGTCTGGGTTCAAATCTAGCTCTACTGTGTGACCTTGGGCAGGTGCTCTGCCTCTTTGGGCCTCATTTCCTCTTCTGAAAATAGAGACTACCTGGTGCTGTTACAAGGATTTCATACATTGTTATTTATAAAGCACTTGGTAAGTATTGTATACTCTCTTGCTATTATTATTTTATTCTCCTTTAATTTCTATTTTTATTGCCTTGTAGTCAGAGATGGTTTCTGTCTGATGCCAGTGCTTAGGTGGTTATTAAACCTTCTTTCATGGACCAGTTCCTAGACTATGTGTACTTTAAAAGAATGTGTTATCTAATTGTTGTGTATAATGAATATGAATATATATGACATACATGTATACACACAAGCATACATACAATCGAGCCTATTAACTGGGTTGTTCAAATCTATGTTCTTTTAATATTTTTGTCTGCTGATCTATAAATTTTTGAGAAAGGTATGTTAAGATCTTTCACTATGATGATGGACTTTCATTACCTCTTTAAAAATCTGTCTTATATCTACACACACACATATCACACAAATGTATTGATTTTTATTTTCTGGAGAGTTTCTCCTTGATAAAGAAAACAATTCTCTAATGAGCTCTTTCCCCAGCAGTGCTAAAAGTCAGCTTCCTTTTGATTAATCCTTGCCGCGTATGTCAGGTTCCACCTCTTTGGTTTTTTTCTGTCATTCTGATGTAGATTTTTTTTTTTTTTTAATAATATATAGCTGCATTTTTTAATGAAATCTGAGACATCCCATTCAACAGAGGGTTTACACCTCTGCGTTTATTGTGATTGTTTATACATTGAAGCGTATTTATTCCATGCTAGTTGGTGCTCTCTTGTTCCCATGTTTCCTCACTGCTTCTTTTGTTCCTGTTTCCTGCCTTCCATTAGATGGATCAGTTTCTTTTCACCTTCCTTTCCCTGTACATTATGGCCTGCTGTTCTCATTTACTAGTTTGTTTGGTTTTTGCATTTGTGCTTGTCTTAAGGAGTTAATCAGTCTCTCCCGCTCCTCGCAAATGAGACAGACCTTTGAACACTTGTCTGGGACTACCACTCATCTTCCATGTTGTTGTTATCCAGAATTTTAGCTTAAGGTTGTTTTAAACCTCAAGTTAGTCGTATTTATTATTATTGTTTATAGTTAGTGCTTATTTAGATTTACCTACACTTACCTGTTTACTCATCATCACATCGCATCTCCACTCCTCTCTTGTGGATTCAGTGTCTTTACTAATGACATCCTACAGTAATGCTTTACGTGAGAGCTGAGATTGGCCAGCTCTCTCAGCCCTTGCTGAGAAAGCTTTATTTGCCCTTGCCCTGGAGAGATAGGTTGCGCATAGAATTCTAGGTTGACAGTTATGTTCCCTCACCCTTTTGAAGAGTATCTTTTTCATTATTTTGTCACATTTAACAAGAAGGCCTGCTGTTCCTTTGCAAGTAATGCGGCTTTTCTCTCTTGCTTCTCTTAAGGTTTTCTCTTTGTCTTTGGTGATCTGCAATAGATTTGCTTTTCAAGAGGTCAAAAAAGAGGAAAGCTTTAGTTTTTTACTGAAAAGCTATTTGTTTGCTTGTTTGCTGTCTTCCCACCCAGACGTTTCTCACCACTTGGCCAGGCTGGAAGCAGCTTTCTTCTGGCGATCTTTCCACAGACCAGGCAGCCTATGGAAGGCCTCATCCTGGTTCCCTCCCACATGGCCAGGTGTGATCCTGTCCCTCTTTGTCACCAGCCAGACCTTCCCACGCTGGCTTCACATTCCCTCTTTCCTTCTGGCACCTGGAGATTATCTTTTCTTTAACCTCCACTTTGATTTTAAACAGGCTTTCTGTGGAATCTTATTCGGCATTTCTACATGCTTATAAACAGACAGGGAACCTTGTCAGTTCCAACCATGCTGTTGGAACCACCACAGCGGGGTCACCTGCTCGGTGCTGTGAGAGAATGGAGGAGCACAGAGAACACCCAGCGCATCCTGGTGGCGGAGGTGGGGGCGGACGTTCTCGAAAGCTCTGGGGAATGACTGAAGGGATTTTAGCAGGGGAGTGACATGATCTTTTTGTGCCTTTAAAAGATCTCTCTGATGACAACGTGGAGGATGTGTTTGAAGTGGGGCATGGGGCAGACTGGAGGCAGAGACATCAGTTGGAGGCCATGGCAGTAACCAGGGAAAAGGGATGAGGCAGTGGGAATGGAGAGAGATTTCAAAAGTGAAGTCAGTAGAACTTGGTGATCCGATGTGGGCAGCGGAGGGAGAGGAAGGGGCCTGGGTTGACTGCTGGCTTTCTGGCCCCTGTGATGGGGTAGATGGTGACATCACTCCCTGAGACAGGCCTGACCAGAGGAGCTAAGCAGTTTTGAAAAAGGGACCAATAAGATGAGCTCAGTTTGGGACACACGAAGACTCAGATGTCTGTGGAATATTCAGGGGATTAGTCTAGTAGGATATGTGTTTGGATCTCATGCTAGGAGACTGATGGGATAATTGCCCATCATTGAACGTAGGGCTGGGACACCACTGTGGGTAACACATACAATGAAAAGAAAAAGGGCTGAAGATAAAATAATATTTAAGGAGTAAGAAACAAAAATTACTCCTGCAGGATTCCTGCTTATTCTTTTCTTTTTTTTAAGAAGAGCTTTTTTCTTTTATTGCAGTAAATATGTATCTATCAAAACATTTGCTGTGTTAACATCTTTTACGTGTACAGTTGAGTGACATTAATTACATCCATCCTGTTGTTCAACATCACCATTATCTGTGTCCACCTACTTATTTTTTTTTTATTATGAAATAGGATGAACTTTATTAACTAATGATTAAAGTTATATTGCTTTTTTTTTTTAAATTCATTTTTTTAAATACATATCGGTCTCTTCAAGTCTCCACCTACTTATTCTTGAGGTGTCAGTCTGGGACCATCTTTGGGAAGCCCATCAAGGTACCTAAGCTGGGGGGTGGGGGGTGCCTATGCTGTGGCTGTGCATCCTGGGCTTCCTGCAGTGTGTCCCCATCTAGAATGTACATGCTTGAGCTCAGGGCCGGTGTCCCACTGGTTTTGTGTCCTCTTTCTTGAGAGCATCATAGGTGCTCAGTAACTAGCTGAGGAGAAGTGGGAACAGGCAGAGAAGTGAGTGATGGGAGTTGGGCAAGTAGAGAGCTGTGGGGGCAGGGCACCCGCTGGAAGGAGAGTCAGGTGCTACTCTAGGGTGACTTGCCCTGGATCTGGCAGGCAGATTAGTTCAGTGCTGCGGAGGCAGAAGCCAGGCCAAGTTGGGCCTCAGGACACACTGGCTGCCGAGACACTCGGACATGACCCGGCCAATTCAGTGACAAAAAAAGAAGTTGTATTTTCTGAATAAAAATGGCCTTTCTCCCATCCCTCCCCAGCTGCAAACCTGAGAAGGACTCAGTAGCCCAGGAGGTGCTTTGGTACCACTCTCAGGAGTGTGTGATCTCTGAGGCAGTCTGGCATCTGAAGTGACTTTTTTAGTCAAAGTGCCCATTCGACCCCAACAAAAACAGAAGTAACATTTCTTAAAGCAGGATTTTGAAAGAGATGCGCTCTGTGGTTTGACATCAGCAGAGGGCCTTGCTTCTCGGAGGAAGTGAAACACAGTAAACAGCTGCAGACTTGGGCCCGCTGCACCTACCGCTGCACCTTCTGGGAGCCACCATCCTCAGGGTGAGCCAGAGATACGAGCATGTGTGTCCCAGGGACAGCCAGGGCTGCCTGCAGGACAGACTCTGGGGATGCTCATGGAACGCTTAGTCCATTTGTCTTCATTCTGAACAGCATCTATTTACTACCTGTGTGTCTAGTGTAAAGTGAGGTTCCTCCCACCACATCCTGTGACCAAACACAAGAGGACCTTACATTAACCTTGCAATATTCACAGGAACTCTTTGCCACAACCCCAAAGAATACTTTCTTTCTCTCTCTCTCCTTTTTTTTAAATAGTGGTAAATATATACGTAACAAAACATTTGCCATTTCAACATTCTTCATACGTACAATTCAGTGACATTGTGTTCATCATGTTGTGCTACCATTATCCATTTCCAGATTTTTCCATCACTCTTAATAGAAACTCAGTGTCCCAAAATCAAGGAGGCTCCCTTTCCCCCTCCCTCTCACCCACCTCCAGTAACCACTAATAAACTTAGATCCTATACGCTTGCCTCTTGTAGGTATTTCATATAAGTGGGATCATACAGTAGTTGTCCTTTTGTGACTGACTTGTTTCATTCAGCATGATGTTTTCAAGGTTCATCCATGTGGTAGCTTGTATCAGGACTTCATTTCTCTTTTTGGCTGAGTAATATTCCATTGTATGTATATGCCACATTTTGTTTATTCGTTCATCTGTTGATGAGCGTTTGGGTCGTTTCCACCCTTTTGGCTATTGTGAATAATGCTGCAGTGAACGCTGGCGAGCATGTATCTGTGTTTCTGCTTTCAGTTCCTTTGAGTATATACCTAGAAGTGGAATTGCTGAATCGTATGGTAATTCTATGTTTAACTTCCAAAGAATGCTTTCAACTAGCTACACATCTACATTAAGTCCCTCCTGCTCTTGTCTTACTTCCATTCTGTTTCCCCTTTGAAGTGCGTTCATTGTAGCTAGGATCCCCACCATCCCAATAGGGAAGGCCATCAAGAAGACAAGGTGGCTTATTCTGTTTCTTCAGCTTTCTTCAAGTCCTCTGTCTAACTTGTTTAGGGTAGGCCACTGATCTGAGCCCCTGATCCAGCTGAACCAAGACTGCTTGGGACCTCCCTGGACATGCCTTCTGGGCTGGCTTCCATCGAGAGCCTGGCTGACCAGGGACCTGAAGGAGGGGACACTTTCTGAGCTGAGGTGGCTCCTGGACAGACTTCATGTTTCCCCACTGTGTGCAGGGTCTGCAAGTACAGGGCAACACGGTGACCACATTGGTCCCTCACGTCAATTGAGTCTTGATTCACCACGGATTTCTCTAAGAGCACAAGACAGGAGCCTAAATGAAAAATGAAGGAAAGTAATTTGATAAACAATGATGGTTTGGAACAGACGAAACAAGATGATAGTCCCTGAATTCCATAGCTTGCTGAGCCATTAAATCCTGTAACAGAAGATAGGGAGAAAAACACCACCCTCCCCCATGCAGCCAACCCCCACCTGCAGCTGTCACTGGCTTGGCGCGCCATCAGAGGAAGAGAGACCCTGCCTCCATCTATAAAATCTGCTTTCTTTTTGTTAAAAAATAAGAAAAGGACTCTAACTCTAAAAAGATTGCTAAAATAAGGTGAAGCTTAAGCAAGAGAAAAGCCTCTCATCCCAGGAGTGTCCGCTCTGCCAGCCGCCTAGGCCCTGCCACAGCTCCAACTCCAGAATGGGCACAGGAGCCCCATGCTGGTCCTAAATCATGGTGGCTGAACCTAAAGTGGGAAAGAAAACATGGTTTGAGGGCAAGTTCTTGTTTTTCCTTTGTCATTGTTAGGTGCCATCAAGTCAGTTCCGACTCTTAGCAACCCTATGTACAACAGAACGAAACACTGCCCAGTCCTACGCCATCCTCATCCTTTAGGTCAATCTATATTCTCTTTTACTGTGGTAAAATACACAAAAGCAGAAAATTTACAATTTGTGGAATGGAGTACATTCACAATGTTGTGCAACCATCAACACTGTCTAGTTCCAGGTTTTCATCACCCCAAAAGGAAACCCTATGCCCATTAAGCAGTCACTCCCCATCTCCCATTCCCCCAGCCCCTGGCAACCACTAATCTGCTTTCTATGTCTATGGATTTGCCTGTTCTGGATATTTCGTATAAATGGAATCATGCAATATGTGGCCTCTTGTGACTGGCGTCTTTCACTCAGCATCACATTTTCAAGGCTCATCCATGTTTATCATGTATCAGAACTTCACTCCTTTTATGGCTGAATGATATTCTGTTGTATGGAGATACCATATTGTGTTTATCCATTCATGAGCTGATGGACATTTGGGCTGTTTCCACCTTCTGGCTGCCGTAGATAGTGCTGCTATTCGTTCATTCTTATGCAAGTTGTGGGGTTTTTTTTGAATCCCTGTTTTCGGTTTTTTGTGGTAGATACCCAGGAGTGGCATTGTGGGGGTCATATGGTAATTCTCGGTTTGAGGAACCATCAGGCTCAAGCTATATCTTCTTACTTTGCTGTCTATCATTGGCAGTGTGCGGGCAGCACCAGCCGAGATATTGCTTTGTCTAACTCTTCAGACCAGAGGCTGGTTCTTCTTCCTGCCCTCTTGTTCTGTTATGAATGCCACACACGTAGCCACTCAACCTCCTCTCTCTGCCTAAACCCCACAACAACCCCACCCAGACAGGCCTGGGAACCAGGGCAGGACTGCTCAGGGCTGGGCCAGGGAAGCAGCAGGAGCCCAGGCGTGTACTCATGAGAAGGCGGCAATTGAGGACATCTCTCTGATAAGGAGCAGGGCCTCCCAGCGAACCCTCCTGCTTCACAGGCTGGCTGGCCACTTTCCCTTTGGAAGGAATTTCATGGATTGGGCATGTTCGAGTCCTAACAGGATCTTGACCAGTCATGCCATTGCCCTCCTCATTTGTTCGGCCACAGAGAGTACTTGAAGTTGATGAAGTCTTGTTGCTGGGAGCAAGCAGTTTGCAAAGCAAATGAACTGAGGCCCACACATCAGCTGTCCCATCAAGCCTAGAACGAGGGGTGCTATACGGGGTGCCGTGCATGAACCCCCTGCAGGACCCCCACCCCTGCTCTTAGGAACCAGTATTGTAGAAGTGGAGACCAGCACAGATGGCAAGATGTTCCATTAAACCTGTAGAATTTAAATTGAGAGCTAGAAGCCACGCCCCGGGGTGTAAGACATTCGGAAAGGGAATGTTCAAGACAGAAACATTCATTTGGTTTTATAATCTGTGCTAAAATGTGTAAAGAACATCAACTGACTCAGTAACAGTAGCTATCCTGAACCATCTCTTTTGGTGGGTCTCAGCACTTGACTTAGGAGGGAGTGAAAATTCCTTCTGTAAAGCAGTGTGTCCTCCACACATACAGTGCTTCACCATTTTCAAAGTGCCCCCATGGGCATCGCCCACTGACTGGAAGCCCCATGAGGACAGGGGAGCTGGCTATGGCTCAGGAGGAGATCTCTCTCTCAGGCCACAACGTCATTTTCTGTATTTCCAGTGCCTGGGCGGTGCCTGGCATGGCAGTAGCCCTTGAGAAGTACCTGGAGGGGTACATGGCTGGAACATGGATGGATGAAGTCATTCATTCCATTTACTTTTTCACCTGTAAAGTCAGCAAAGAAGATGTTTAATATGTCCATCTGACAGGTGAAATAGACTCATGAAGGTTTAAGTGACTTGTATGCGGTCACAAAGCCAGTGACCTGGCAGAGCCAGGACAAGAATCCAGACCCTGCAGCCCTAAGGCCCATGCTCTTGTACTCAGACTTCAGAGGAATCAGGAGAAATCTCAGGTGGCCTTAGAGAAGGCTGAGCCGAAATCCTGGCTGGGCAGGGGACCACCTCTACAAGCTGCCTTTTCCCAAAGTACCTCTGTTTCTCACTCACTGGGGGTTACTGTTTGAGGATGAAGTAGATGTTTGTCGCAGACCACAATCTAGGATCCAGCAGGGAGGGCCGGCAGCAGAAACACGGCCAAGAGAGGAGTTGGCGGCAAGTCAGTCAACTTGGTTTTTCAGGCCAGGGAAGCATTGTGCACGCTGTGATTCGCTGCCTGCCCCTGCTAGCCTTCTGAGTTGGGACTACTCAACACTAAGGAGGGTAGGGAGGGACATTCACTCCCAGCCAGCCCTGGGCTGGGCCTGTGGTGTGCAATGTTGGAGAGCCAGCATTGCCCAGGGGAAGGAGAGACACCAGCTGCCCTCCTGAAAAGGGCATGGGACCACGGAAGGAGACTGAGCAGCCTGGGGTGGGGGTGACTGGCCACAGCAAGGTACAAGGGGACCCAGAGCAGCTCCGTGTCCACTGTGCAGAAGAACCCAACAGCCCAGCTCTTCTGCTTGCCCCCTTGTAGCTTGCTATCAAGTGTGAACCTTTCACTTCCGTAGAGTGGTAGCCTCGCCTGGAGAGGGTCCAGCCTCCCAATCTGAATGGATTTGCTCATGTGCTACCTTCTTGCATCTTCCAGAAACATGGTTCTGCTTTCCTCTCCGCTGGGTGCTCCCTGAGGGGACTGCCCCTCCTCCTACCCCACCACCATCTCCTGCTTCCTACTGCCTCCCCCAGCCAGTATTTACTGCACCCTTAGTGACTGGGTTAAAAAAGAGCTGATGCCCTCAGCCCAGCCCAGCCCAGGATGAGAAGAAGGATCCGCAGTGGTTCTCTGCTTGTGTTTCTCCTGCAACCCCCAAGGGCTCGTTTTCAAGGTGCAGTGGCACCATTGTTACCCTGGGGTGCCATTTTGTAAGTCTTTTGCTCCTGTCACTTTTCTACCAGCCTGAACCCCTGCATCAAGTCTGCAGAGCAGGCACTAGAGCCCAGAAGGAGGGAGGGGCAGTGTCACGGAGGGTAAATTCTTGGCTAGACCACCCTGGAGACACCACATGACCGAGCCTGGGGCAAGCCCAGGCCAGCTCTGTGCGCTTGGGAAGGGAGTCTCAGTGAGAAGGACCCCGATGAAAGTAGCATGTCCCACGTTGTATCTTTCTCTCTCCGTTTTTTCAAGCTGACTTGAATATGGCCCTCGTAGGGCCCTTTCCATAAGATGATACCCACTTGGTGCACACTCCAGGCCGGAAGGGCGGATCCAAGAAGTGGGAGGAGGGCCCGCCCTGGGGGCGTGGACTCAGAAAGACACGCCCACGATGAGAGGGCAGGTGACGGCGGGCCAGTGCCGGAGGAGGCGGAGGGGACTCCTCCATGGAGGCTCCCACAGGACCGAGTCCAGCACAGAGGGACCCAGAGGCCGTGCCAGGTGGATGAGGGAGGCAGGCAGGTGCCCAAGCTCCACGGTAGGCACAGGCTCTGCGCAGGAAGCCAGGCCTGGAGCCACCTCTAGATGAAGGCAGGTGGGCAGGTGAGACCAAGGCCACGGGGTCCCCGCTCAGAGCCCGCAGTCCAGGTATGGCATCTACCCTGCAGGGCCGGCCTGCTCCAGGTAGGATGGAGGAGCGCCTCAGTCACTGCCTCTGATGGCTCTGCTATTTTTATTTCCAAGTCTGGTTAAAAATAGCCGTCTAAGCCAAGGTTTTAGCTGCAGCTGACAAGACATCAAGTCTTAGATACCTAAGCCCGCAAGTGATAACCATGTGTCTTTTCCTTTGTCAATTTTCCGCCTCTGATGATGTATAATGAGAAAGCCGGTGGGGCCTGGCTGTGAGGAGAGCGCCTAACAGTGCTTCCTATAACCTCCCAAACCTCTGGGCTTCTTGTGGGACGTGCCCCTGAGCCACCTCGGACAGCCTGCCCTCTGTGGGCTGCTTGGGCGAGGCCGATGTCCTCAGCACCTGGGCCCCTGGCAGTGCGTGCCGCCCGCAGGGGTGCTGGCCCGTCAGGATGAGGAAAAGGAGCCTCAGAATCGGTACCTCCCAGGCCAGCCGTGCTTAGAACGCTTCTCACATTCCTGTTGGCCCACTGATCCCGGGGCCCCAGGCTTAGCCTTCCCCTTGCCAGGGTCATAACCACAGCTCAGCACCCACTGTTCAACACTAAGAGTGACATTTGTGAGACCAGGAGTTGTCTCAAGGGTGCCCCAGCCCATCCCCACCCAAATGCCACCCTGAGAGTAACGAAGGGACTTTAGGCATGTGGCGCACAACCAGCCCGTCCCAACTGGAGGCTCCTAGGCCGCCAAGCCTTCCTCCTCTCTCCTTCCGCCCTCCCACCTCAAAGAAAGCTGACAAGGCATAACCAAGGTGCAACATGGAATTGTGCTGGCATGTGGGAGCAAATTTTAGGTGCCAGCCTATTTCAACAAGTTTCGCAGCTTTTAAAATAATAAGCAGCTTCCCAAGTGTATTCAGCACGGGTGTGAGGAGCAAAGGAAGAGGCTCTATTTATACTCCAAGCAGGCACAGTACAGCCACGCCGCCCAGTCCTCCCTCTGGCTGGCAGGAGACACGTGGCTCCTGGGGCAGGAAAATGTGAGTTCCCATTTCACAGAGCTTAAAGGGGATTTGGAAATGGAAGCACTGTCGACCCGTCCCTGTCCCACAGCGGCCAGAGCAGTGGGTGGTGCTACGTGGCAGAGCCTAGAGGCAACCTGACAGGCCTTGGGGGAACTGGAGTCAGATCCGATTCTGGCAGCTGGACCCCGTAACCAGCAGGGGTGAACCAGCCAGGAATCCTGGAAGAAGCCATTTCTCTCATCAGGGAATGTATGGGGTGGGGGTGGGGAAGACTCTCCATTTATCCCTGGATGGAGAGCCTCACAGGGCTCCCTGTTGCAATCAAAGATGACCAGTAGATTCTCAGTCATGAGTCAGAACACCCCCTCCCCGGCCTGGTGACAAGCCACCCACTGACATCTGAAAGCCAAGTGACTGTTCTCAGCCTCAGCCAGAGACCTGGTGGCTTATGGTTCAAACCATATCCCCCAACTCTGGTCCAGGTCAACACAGTGCTGTTCCCTGAAGCTGAACACTAGGCCCAGCGCAAGGACCCCATCTCCTCTGCTTTGCTGATGAAGCCCCAGCTCCGCCTTTCCTACGCTCGCCCCCTCGCTGGGCTCCTCGAAGCCCTCCTTGGACACCACCTGGGCCTGTGTCACTTGGGGGACCTGTGAAGACAGCAGAGTAAACCCACAACCCAGCAGCCCATGGGAGCTTGGTAAAGGGTGGGGGCCCCAGGGGCTGCCAGGGGGATCCACCCCTGTTCTCAGCCTGCCTGCTAACTGCCCGCCTGGCCTCTCTGTTTGCTTCTTCCAGTGAGAAGCGCCACCTTCAAGTCAACGTCACCAACCCCGTGCAGTGCAGCCTGCATGGCAAAAAGTGCACTGTCTCCGTGGAGACGCGGCTCAACCAGCCCCAGCCCGACTTCACCAAGAACCGCTCGGGCTTCATCCTCAGCGTGCCAGGGAACTAAGCACCCGCACCCGTGGGGGCCTCACAGGGAGGGGGAAGCGGCGGAGCCCGGGCGCAGCTGGCCATAGGCAGCAGCCCTCACCCGCCCCCAGGACCATTCGGCTCACTCAGCACCCAGGTGCTGGTCTAATTGCTGAATCCCCTGCTAACGCCTGCTAGTAGTTCTCCGAGTCCACGCTTGGGGAGGGGCCCCTTTCTGCCTTCTTGAAGGCCTCTCCCCCTGTAAGGGTTCCTTTCTGGCTTTCTGGGTCTCTGTCTTCCTGTGTCCTTACTGACCACTGTCCCCACTCAAGAAACCAAAGACCCTGGTGCCCTGCCACAGACTCCTGGGCTGACATCCACACTACACCACACCTCAGGAGCAAGGAGATGGTGCCTTTAGTCAACAAAGGCCTCCCTTGAATGGCCAAGTCAGTGTGCCTCAAACCAATGGCCAGCTGCTGACCCCTGGAAAGGAATGGGGGGCCCAGGATGCAGTTTCCCCAGCCAAAGATGTGCTCCCCTAAGGGGGCTTGGGGAGACTTGGTGGAGAAGATCCCAGCCCTGCGCCTCCTCCCGCGGGCTCAGCCACCAGGGCCTGCTCAGGGAGCCTCATCTTGGGGCTCTGCAGCAGACTCCCCCGCCCAGAGCAGCCAGCCAAAGCCACCAGGTGAGCAGGTTCACCTATGGAGCCCAGCCCCTCTGCCCTGCCTAGCTGGGAGTCCGTCCTCCCCAGAGTCTGCCCCAGGAGACTCTCCCCTGTCCCTGGGCCCCCAGCCTGGGCCTCCAGCCTCCTCTTGGGGAGCAAACACATGTGGGATGCACCAGGGATCTTCTTACTTAACCACGCAGCCTGCCTCCGTGGTTGTCTTAGGCTGATGTTTGCAGTTTGCAGTTTGCAGGGCTGCTAATCAGATACGGTCTCTGCTGTAACCACGCTGTGTCGGGAATACTAATAAGGAAGGAGAGGTGCAGGGGCGAGGGGGAGCACGTGGTTTGGAAGCTTTCCTTGTTTAACACCTTTGTGTTTCATACTCCTTTTGAGAACTGTGATAAGGCGAGAGGGTCGGAGCACACAGGAACAATGGGAAACAGAGCGATGGAAGACAATGTGGGGTCTTGGCACTGCAGGCCAGGCCAGGACACCCCCTCGGCCCCCACCCAAGCCCGGGGCCCAGGCTGCCGGGCACCCGTACCTCACGCCCAGAGGGTGCCACTGTCTTGCCGCTTTCTGCCCAGCATAAAGCACACGTGCTTCAGAGGCCTTCCTTAGACCAGCCTCCTCCCCCTGGGCAGGAAGACAAAGCCCAGGTGTGAACTTCTGAGCTGCCTAGGCCTCCAGCAAGGAGCCTTAGAGGAGGAGAGTCTCCGTACACCCCGTTTTGTGAGGGGGATCAGGAGAAGCCTGGCAAGTATGTAAAAGAGGGACATATACTAGAGTTTTCTTTGCCTCCTGCCACAGAAGCTGCCCCTACCACCCTCCTCCTCAACGCTCCCATCTCCCACCCTGACCCAGCAAAACACACTCAAGTGCCTGAGTGTGCCTCCTGTGCCTGGCTCGGTGCCTGTGCGGTCACCTGGCTGACCCCAGGGTGGTCCCAGCAGCCTGGCCTCGTGCCCACCCCACCCCAACCCCCCGCCTACCCCCACTTCCCAGTGCTTGCGAACATTTGCGCTGTGTGCAGTTTGCAACACAGAATCCTGCTGCCATCCTGTCCTTGGGAATCCATTCTCATTCTCCAAGCCCAGTCATTGCCATCCTAGGGTGCCACCAGCCCCACTCAGCAGTGCTCACTGTTTCGCCAGTGACCTGTAGATCCTAGTGGAACCATCTAAGTGGGACTTTCCCTCTCGTTTCTAGTTAGTTCCCCAAACTTGTTGCTTTACACTAGACACATGCAAATGTATGTTTTCAACACACCAAAACAGAACATGCCAAATGAGTTGCCTTTTCAGAGGCTAGAGAGGAGAGGAGGGCTTTGGGTTTGGAGTCCTGCCTTTCCACGGTGCCTCTGGGCCCTCAGCCCCAGCGCCAGGGCCTCCCAGCAGAGGGTGAGAGGACCGGGGACTGTCGACAAGCACTTTTTTATGATGTACTACAAGCAGCTGCAGTGTGTGGTGACTGAAGAGGGATCAGGAATTTAGGGTGTAATCATGGTAATGGGATGCAGGGTGTGGAGGAGACAGGAAGGGGACATGGTGATTGTATGCAATGAAGTGATTTAATTAAATGCAGTTTTATGGTTTGGTGCGTATATTCCTATTTTCCATTAAATTAACTATTTCTAAAGCGTATTTTGATCTACCATCAAGAGCAATAAAGCATTAAATCTTATTTTTAAAGGTGTTCTGCTTATCGGTAACTGAAAAATAGACCTATAATGGTGGGATTTTAGGGTAGTATATAAAGTCAACTGTTACCCTAGAGGATAAAAAGGAGAATTAAGCACAAATAATGTAAAATCGAGGATCATTCGCTGGAGGCCTTGGAAGAAAAAACTATGAAATAGCGAGAAGAAAGCTGTGGGCGGGAAGGGGGAGGGGAAGGCAGTGGAGTTAAATCTGAAGACTTCCTTCTGCCATTTTGAGCCCTGTCCTCTAGACCTTGGAAGCTCATTGCTTGGTATCAGGGAACATAACATGTTCATTGAAATAAATGCATGTTTATATAAAGGAAAGGCCCAGATTCCCAGCAGCACCCTGAGGAGAGGAGGCCTGAGTGAAAAGACAGCTGGGCAGGTCAGCCTCTCCCAAGTGGTTGGTTGAGGGGATGGGGAATGGGGGTACCAAGACAATGAGATCAGGGAAAGTGCTATCTCAGGCTAGGAAGGGGGGCTTCAGGGGTGACAGGGCACCCCCAGCACCTGCAGGGCCTGGAGCCTCAGGATGCCCTCCAGGTCCTCAGCCACTGGTGGGGAAAATGTACAGTGATGGCCTCCGTGACTCAGACCGAGGGAGCTGTCCTGAGAGAGCCCTCCTGGCTCTGCCCAAGGCTCCTGTGCCGAGGGGCAGCTGGGGGGCAGGGCATGAAGGGGCTTCTGCAGCTGGCGGGCAAGACTGGGTACAGACCACTAATGGCCAGACCTCCCAGCAGAAGGACCCCGCCCTGACCACAAGTCCAGGGGTGGAGAGGCTGCTTATCTGAGCGCCTGCAGGCTGGATTTCCCTCTCGGAAACCTGCATGGAGCTGAACTGGCAGGATTGAACCACAGGGACACAGCCCACTCAGGCCGGCCTGGGAGCCTCTGGGCAGTGAGCCCCGAGCAGAGCCAGCCATGCAGACACATGGGGGCAACAGTCTTCAGGGCCAGGCCGCAACACATGGTTGTCTGAGGCCCGGTAGCCAGCAGGACCCTCTCCAGGCCATGCTGTGCCCGACCATTCTTGGCTGGAGGGTCCCAGCCAGCCAGCTCTCAGCCTAGGGAGCTTTCTGCAAAGCAGCTCCTGCCCCACCCCACCTCTGAGCAGCTAAACCAGAGCTGACTTAACCTGTGCTTCTTTCTTAATCACCTTAATGTGTTAAGCCCTTTTCCCCAACGCTGACCCTCTCCCCTCCCCCAAAACACCAATCCAATTATGTTCTGAGCACATGAATCATTTCTTAAAGGGCTCCCCCCGCCAGCCTGCTGGAAAATGACATGCCCACAAAAAGAGGTCTCTGTAATGGATGGTCAGTGCATTTTATTTAATCAGCACAGTACAAAAATAAATAAAAATAAGGGGAGGGGAATTAAATTACAGCCAAACTGAGCTCCATGACTTTGTCAGATTATAAACCACACATACTCACAAACGCACTACACATACGTACAAAATGAGACAAATATAAATTAATATTAACAGTACCCACAGTTTGGTCAAAGAATAGCTACAGAAGAAATTGCACTAAAAAAACCAACATACGTCGCACGTGTGTAATTAGCAGTCTCAAATACACAGCTATGAATACTTTCAAGTGGGAAAAAAATGGCACATTTTCTTTTCATTGCAAGTTTAACAACTGTTGGAACAAAACTAAATCCTAATGACTGCATGGAAAGAATACATCGACCCTTCAGGTTCACAAGGAAAAGAGAGAAACCAAGTCCTGGACTATTATTCCTGTGACTCCTTCTGTGCGTGGGTGTTGTTTTCACAGCCGTCTGTTCTAAGATGATTTTTCTTAAGACACAAAATGCTCCTGCTTGGCATGCACAATATCACTGTAAAAGCAACAATTAAAGAATAAAGAAGGTTCTTTTGTATTTTTTGTAGGTTAGTTTTTTTTCTATTTTTTGTTTCCTTTTATTGTTGTTCTAAAAGTAGTCTCATAGCAGCACGTCCAGTGGGTTCGTTGCTTGCACGCTCAAGTGTATCAGTGGTTCCTTTACACAATACTGATGGCAGTGCAAGGGGAGGGAGGAGGACATGACAGGCTCCACAGGGGTGGAACTAGAGAGTTGTCGGCCCTAGTCCCCAACCACTCCGGAAATTCGCACCTCCTCCAAAAAATAAAATAAATAAATACGGAAAGCGCGAAGGAAATAGACACAGACCTGAAATCCTGTGGACGCCGCTTGACCACAGCAGCTCAGGCCAGGTCCGGTCAGCCGGGTGTGTGACTACAGCATGCACCCCTCCTCGGAAGACTTGGTCCCCAAACCTACCCCGTCCATGCCAGCCAGGGGCCAGCTGCCCCCACGGCCCTCCCATCTCAGTCACACTTGGCAGCAGGATCTGAACAGACAGGCTGTGTGACAACTCCAGCAGAGAAGAGACACACTGCAGTCCCATCAAGTTCCCTCCAGCTCTGCATGGGATTATCGCAGTCCTGGGAATGGCTCAGGTGGGCCTCGCGGCGGAGCTGGGGCAGATGCTTGCCGGCCCGGCAGGCCCTTGTCCCCATCTCTGGGGACACCACGGGCTGGCAGGATCACCTTCTGCTCCAGACCTCTCCAGCCGAGACTTCAATTTCACAGCTTTCTCTTCCTTTATGTGAGTTTCAGTAGTGCTTGTGCTGAAACCGGCAGCCACCGAGACCCTAATCCTATGTAAAACAACCCTCTGCCCCCAGCCATGTTCCAGCTCGCCCCACAAGTGGGGCTGCAAGAGTGAATTATCAGTGTGGGCGATGGTAGCATCTTCACGTGGGCCTTTGTTCCCCGAAGCCAGAGTGATAGACCATGGAGGAAAACTGGCGCCCTTCTCTCAGCCCTCCCCCAAGTCCCAAGCCACCAATCTGGGGTAACCAGGAAGAAAATCTAGAGAGTAAACACATCATGTGTTTTACAGCCAGTGGGGAAAGGTGGGAACCAAAACCTGCAGCTGCAGTGCTCAGCGGTCGGATCCGCAGGCTTCAAAAGCAATCAGGAGTCACACTCCCAGCTTGTAACTGTCTCCAAGATCCAGCGCTCTCACTGGGCCTTGAGGAACAAGGCTTCAACTTCAGAAGAAACTGAACCGTTCGGAAACAGCTTTAAATTAAGAGGGCTGGCGGCAGGGGTATGTCATATCACATCACCCCGATCCCTGACATCACCCCCTAGCTCTGCAGGACCAATGCCGTATGCACCAGCCAGCAAGGGGCCTTAGCCCCTAGGAGGGCACTCCCCACCCGCCCAGAAAGCAGGCTCTGGCCAATGGGCACCTGAGGCTGTTGGAGCATTCACCACAATAAGCTGCATTATTCGAATGGATAATTCTCCCAGGAAAGGAGCTGTCCCCAGCTTTATCCCACCCCTTTAGCTGGGACCCAACATGAAAGAACTGAATGAGTCAAACCAGCTCATCAGCCAACACTAGCAACACCGCTGGGAGCAGTGGACAGGTGGGGTAGGGGGGCAAGTTCCGTCTCTCCACTAAAGGAAAGCCTTTCTCCCTAAAAAAGAACAAAGAGCAAACCAGGGCTGCGCGTGGTCAAACCGCAGGGCACGATCTGTGCACTAGACCAGACTTCTCCATAGAAGACACTGCTTCAGGGAAGCGGCAATCTGGCCTCAACCCCACACATGGCTCAGTCAGGTCAGCTGGCTCCAGCAGCCTCTTGGAGAACGAGCAACCCAAAACAGGAGACAGAACAGGGCCTGCAACCGGAAACCCCAATTCCTCCCTGGGCTCACTGGCCAGAGGCCCCTCTCTAGCCCCATCCAGGGGGCAGCGGGCAGGTTCACCCACCCTGGCTCCCGTGAGGGCAAAGGTGGCGGAGGTGGGTCAGCTCTTTGAGTTCCCCAAAGTAAGCGCTGAGCGGCCTGGGTGGCTCCGAATACATCTTCTGGATTTTGCACAAGGTTCACGAGTTCAGAAGTGCCCAGAGTTCTTGACAGGGCTAGAAAAAAAATCCGGGGAGAAAAAGTGGGAAGGGAGATGCCCTTGGTGGCTTTGCTAGACACATACTGTACACAAAACTCTGATTTAATAATAAATTTTTAAAAATGATTTGAATCCTTGAGCCATGATGCAGGCCACAGGGCTCACCGATCAAGCCCCAGAAGGAGCCTTTTCTTGTCCTCCTGGCCACTCTCATTCTTCAGGTCAGAGAACACCTGTGTGAAGTAGTGCGGGTCAGCATTGATCTGCAGCATCTTGGAGCTCATGAGGTTGATGACCGAGAGGCAGCGGTCCCAAAAGGCCTCCTTGCAGCTCTCCACCAGGAAGGGCTTGAGCGGGTAGGAGATCTCGTTGCCCATGTAGGAGTAGGAGAGGTACAGGCAGGTCAGCAGGACGGCCTGGAGCTCGTGATCCGAGCCCACCTCGGAGGAGATAACATCCCTGCAGAGCATGTAGAGGAAGACCACGTTGGCCGGCGTGATGAAGCCCTGGTCCTGCCAGCCCTGCAGAAGCAGAGAGCGGTCCACGCTGCGTAGCCAGAGCACAGGGTCCGTGGGGGACAGATGCTTCAGGCGGTAGCACCGGCGGCAGAGAAACTCGCCCAGGCAGCGCAGCAGCTCGCTGGTGGACGCCTGAACGATGACCCGTTTGGGCGTCCCTGCGGAGGTGACAGCAGGATGCGGGGCCTTCTTGACAGAGGAAGAGACCCCCGTCTGGGAGCCCGAGAGCTGGCTGGCAGGAGGTGCAGGTGGCTGGGCCGGCGGGGGATGGGCGAACGTGGACAGGTTGGCGCACGACAGCGACTTCTTCAGGTTCTCATTGTTGAGGTGCGTGATGTTGTTCTGGTAGCTGCTGTTGGGCTGCACCTTCTTGGAGTTCTTCTTCTTGGCCGACACGGCCACGATCCTCTTCCAGGGCAGAACGGAGATGATGGAGTGCCGCTTCAGGTTCTTGTCCTTGGCGTTCTTGCTGTTCTGCACGGCCGTGTAGTGGCCCACTGTGGCCGCGCCATCCTCAAACAGCGTGGCCTTCCGGTAACTGGGGGACAGGGACAGCACCGTGCCCATGGTGCCGTTGCGCGCCGGGCGGGGGCCCGCGCCCCTGCGCGCCCAGCCTGCCCGCCGGAGGGAGGAAGCGGCTCACCGAGCCCGCGGCAGTCCCAGGGAGGAGGCGGGGGCACTCCCGGGGACGCGTGCTGCCCCTTCAGATCTGCGTGGAAAACAAGATGGTCTCAGCAGCAGGCGGGGCCCCGCGCCGCGCTCACAGCTCCTTCCTCCGCGGCCCCAGCGGACCAAACCCCCGAATCCGCGCGGGGGCCCTGCCAGGGCTTCGCGCCCCCGCCCGCGCGCCGCAGCCCCGCCACCCTCACTGCAGCAGCAGCACCACCACCACCACCCCCGCCGCTGCGGTCCGGATGCGCAGCCAGGAAGGGCCCACGGCGCCGGCAGAGGGGTCCGGGGACGCCCGCCTCGAGGCCCCGCGGGGTCTGACCCTGGCCCTGGGTACCGGGGACAGAGAGCGGCCGCGAAGCGCAGACTTACCCGGCAGGCGGTGGCTCCTGCGCTCCGCGCCCTCCGCAATGCGCGCCGCGGCACCGCCGCCGCGGTCCCGGCGCTCGGCGAGGCTCGGCGGGGCTCGCACTCGGTTGCGGCGGCGGCTCCGAAGCTTCTGTCCAAGGTTCTGCAGGCGCGCGGCCCCGGCCCCCGCCGGCTGCCCTCGCCGCCGCCGCCGCGCTCCCGCCCCCGGCGCGCACTTCAGAGGCCTCCCTCTCGGGGCCGCGCGCCCGGCCCACGCGCCGGCCCCGGACTGGCCTGGTCTCGCCGGGGAGCTGTAGCCGCCGCCGTCCTCAATCCGAGCTGCGCGGGGTGGAAGTGGCGACGCGGCCGAGAGCTGGAGAAGCCTCTAGTCGCCGCGCTCCATCAGAACCGGTCTCGCGCGGCAGCGGCGGCGGCGGCGGGTACACGCGGCGCGGCCCCGCCCCGCCCCGCCCGTCGGACACCGCCCCCTCCGCGCTGCTCGCGGCCGCTCCGCGCCCCGCCGCCCCAACAGCAGCCCCGCCGCGTGAGCCCGGCCCCAGCGCAGCCGTGGTTCCGGCCGGAGAGGGGCGCGGGTCGGGGCGGAGCTGCTCCGAGGATCGACCCCGCCCGCGCCCCGCCCAGGCACGTGCTGCCTTTGTTCCCGCCGCGGCACCCGCAGCTGCGGTCCGCGGGGGCGCTCTCGGCGGCGTCCCCACCCTGGCAACGAGCGACCAGCTCGGCGTGAGGCCGCCGCCCGGACCGCGCGAGAAGCCATGCACGGAGGCCCCAGCTCCCTTTTTCCATTTCACACTCTCATCCCACGGAAAGAAGCTAGGGAGCGCGGGGAGGAGGGCCCCGAGGGGGACAGACGAAGCCTCTTCTGAGGCCGCCCGACTGCCACGCGCGTCCCGAGTGGACGGTCCCATCGGTTTCACCGGTAGACATACAGATGAGGCAGTGGCAATCCAGAGAAGAGAGAAGGCTTGCCCTACGCTAACAATTAGCACTGGCAGAACTAGCCTAATACCCAATTCCCTCCCAGACCACTCTAGAACACTAGGCTGTCATCCTGCACCAGTTCTGCCACTTCCGCCTATTGCCCTGAGCAGAGCAGAAAAGGAATCTGATACCACTCAAAACAATGATGCTATCAAGTCAGAGGTGCTAGAATTTATGTACCACAAAGAGTGGTAAAGCTGAAGCTGACTTTGGAGGACCCAGAGTGTTAACCTCCTTGGCACCAAAAAACCAAACCAGTTACCATCTATCTAATGGAGGCCCCATATGTGTCAGAACTGTGCTCCGTAGGGTTTTCAATGGCTGTGACCTTTTGGAAACAGCCAGGCTTTCTTCCGAGGCACCTCTGGGTGGATTATGAACTGCCAGCCTTTCAGTTAGTGGCTTAGCGTTTGTTTGCACCACCCAGGGACTTCACTTCTTCCATAGCTCTTCGGAAACATCCATAGCAGCTATATCTGAAGATGGCAGGTCTTAGCTCACATCCCCCTCCCTGTGAATGTTCCTCAATGCACAATCCCCACCTGCTCTTCAAAAGGAGCTGTCCTAACCCTCCTTTGCTTAATATTAAGGAGCTCCAAGAAGTGATATCCTCCAGATCTTCCAGATCCCCAAGCACAACGCCTCTCTTCCACTCTAAGGCAAAACTGAGACCCAGCTCCTGAGCTGTGTCCACGTTTTTTGTCTCATTTCTGGTGCTGAGCAAAGGTTGAATGATTTCCATTTCGCAAAACATGCCCAGATTTCTAATCCTGTGATCCACCCCTTAGAAACATCTGAGCCCACGTTTACCTGTAGCTATGAATTTCAATTCTGGCTATTCTAGTTCAGGGTGGGCACCTCTCCCCACCCCCAAAGTTTCCAGGGAAAACCAAGGAAGCATAGGTTTGCGTGGGTCTTTCAGCCTGGTCACACTCTGTTGTCCTCTCTTTGTTGGGCCAGCCCTTCCCTACCCACTGCCTACTTATAGTGATCCTATAAGACAGAGTAGAACTGCCCCATAGCGTTCCAAGGATGTAATCTTTTTTTTTTTTTTAATTGTTGTAGTTTAAGTGAAAGTTTACAATTCATTAGTGTCTCATACAAAAACTTACACATACATTGTTAGGTGACCCTAATTGCTCTCCCTATACTGTGACAGCACACTCCTCCTTTTCACCCCCAAGGCTGTAATCTTTACAGCAACATCTTCCCGCTGAGCAGCTGGTAGGTTTGAACCACCGACTTTTCGGTTAGTAGCCAAGTGCTTAACTCCTGTACCACCGGAGCTCCCTAGCACTTCCCTAGCACCTTCAAAAGGGACTCTTGGCAGAACCTCCTCACCCTGGTCAAGGAGGAAAGAGATGCTTGCAGCAGAGCATGAATGGGATGGCAGTGCAAGCCCACTTGCTGCCGTAACGGAGGGAAGAGGCTCTCAGAAACCCCTACCCACCCAAGCCATGCTTGTTATGCCTATCTCAAGGCACCACCCAGCTCCCCTGCTCACTCAACCCACCACAGCCCACCTCTCTCTCACCCAGCTCCCATCGCTGTTCCAACTGGGAAGCAAGGAAGAAAGAGCAGTAATCTGCCAGAAATGACAGGATCAAAGACCCAGAAGACCAACCCAGCTGAACGATGCAGAGCTGTTTTCTTCTGTCATATCCCCAAATGCCACCTCCATTAATCAGCCTACTTATCCTGTAGTGTATCCCCAGCTGCCTGAAGAACCAGCCTGTTTGTTATCTGCCCTTTTGGGCTGGGATGACCAAGCATGCTGAGCCCTCTCCTCTGCATGCCCCACTTCCCAGACCACCTGGAGGGAGGCCACAGCCCTGGCCAGCTCCAGCTTCCAGACAGCGTTCCAAATAAAGCACGGCTGAGCCCTGGCTCCTCAGGAAGTCGTGCTTTGTTCTCTCAGGGATCACAGAGCAGCACCTAGAGGCACTTCTGGGCAGCACAGATTACATAACTGTAGCATGCAGCCGGGCACGGAAGCCAGACACCTCTGCCTCTGCTCACAACACGAACAGCATGTCAACATACAAGCAGCCCTGGCACCATGAAGGCTGGTGCCAGGAAGGTCTCTAGATGAGGAAACTGGGCCCAGTCCAGCCTGTGGGCCACTTGCCCCTCAGCTGAACCAAGACCCGGCTCATTTGAGGCCTGGGAAGGGAAGAAGTGGCACGACTGCTAGCGAGGTCTAGAGCGGTGCTGTCCAGTAGAAATGTGACATGAGCCACAATTACATATGTAACTTAACTATTTTCTAGTACAGCACTGAAAAAGTAAAAAGAAACAGGTGAATTTTAGTAATTTATTTAACCCAATATACCCCAAATATTTCAACATGTGAGTTATTTTACATTTTTTTTTTTTTAAATACTAAGTCTTCAAAATCTGGTTTGTAGTTACACTTACAGTGCATCACAATTTGTACTAACCACATGGCTAGCGGTTGTATATATACATAGATCTGTATTCTGGACAGTGCAGGTCTACAGGAAGCCATCAAACCAGGACCCACGAGGGGAGCAGAGAGGAGGGTTGCCGCCCAGAGCTCCATGGGGCTGCCCTCAGCGTGGGAAGCCCTCTTCTCCAGCTCTGGATCTCCCTGGACTACTTTTTTAAAATCCTTTAAAGCAGCAAAACTCTTCTGCAAATAAATTTACATGGAGACAAAACACAAAGAGGTAACAGAATTGCTTAGACTGAAGTGGAATTGGGGGCCTACAGCTCACCCCTCACAGTGGCCCCAGAGCCCCTTAGAAACCCTGTTCCAGGGCCTGGGAGCAGTACGAAAACCACTGGTTTGGAAGATTCCCAAAAGGAAACTAAACCACAACTTAATGTCAGGACTCTGCAGGCACTTGCACTTCCGTTACCTCATCACATTCTCAGGAGTTACCTACCACGGAAGCATCACCCTCATGGTGCAGATGAGGAAGAGGCTCAGAGGTTACTACAGCCCCCCACCCTCATGACCTTCCTGGACCGTGCCTGCATTGGAGAAAGGGAAAGATACCACAACACCATTTCAAATTTTAGGCCTCACAGACCAACTCCGTTGTCCAAAGCCCTCCACTTTACCCCGGATTTGGCTAAGGGTCCCCCATTAAGCAAATGAAATAATAGAACTTTTGGTCCATCTAGAGGGCTAGGCTACTGCTGGGCTACACGCAGCTGGCTGGACTTGCTCAGAAGCCCCCCAACACTCAAGAAAGGACACGTTTTGAAAAAAAAATTATTTTTATTGGAACTCATCTGAACATCAGATATACCTGGTGTTGGTTAGCAAGAACCGTTTGTACATTTGATATTGATGGTGCCAAAACCAAAACAGTGACTGGACATGATGGGGAGAGAAGATGCTGAGAACAAAAACCTGATTTTGGAGAGGAAAGTAAAAGCCAGTCAGATTCAGTGAGGATGCAAAACCTGGTACAACAAAATCCTTTTACAAAATATAAATTTATTAAGAAAACCTGGAACGATAATGTGAAGGGAAAGAGAAAAGGAGACCAGCAGGAAGGAGACAGGAAAAAATAGAAGACAAAGAAGAGATGAGAGGAAGGATAAAATATAGTTGAGCACAACAAAGGTGCAGAAGCTTACCTGCCCCAGTGGCATTAAAGCCTTGCTATGCTACCTCATCATGAAACAATGCATGCTGCGTTACAGTGCTCTCCCTCCCATCCGTGTGATTTTTAAGAGGTAAACAAACAAGCTCCCTGGGAGGGGGACATGAGGTTGCTCAAAAACCCAACAAGAAAAATTAAAAAAAACCACACCCCACAGTCTCATTTCCGATGTTCACTGTTTAAAAAAAGGAATAAATCCATCTGACAGCAAGAAGAGTGGGACAGGGAGAGAAGATGTTGGGTTGCAGACAGCCTGACTCCTCTGCAGGGGGCAGGGGGCAGGGGAAGAGGAAGAGAGACAGACAGGTGATGGTCTCCTGGTTGAGAGAGGAGAAAGAGAAGGGAGAGAGAGAAGAGCAGAGAGGAAGGGCAATTAAAACACTGACATCTAATCTAGTTTACTGTGTTAAAAAAAAGCCACATGCACAGCAGGCCCCCTGGGGACTGAGGGCCCACACTGCTCCCTGTGTGGCTGCGGTGGACACCAGCTCCTGGCCTCGTCACCATCCCTTCACAGGTCAGAGCGGAGCTGTGCAGGTGCTGCTGTTGCGGCGGCGGGACCTTCTGGCCAGTCTGCTGGAGCCAATGTCGGGGAGGGGCGGGTGGACAGGCCGTATGGCAGGGAAAGAACACCGAAACGCCTCATTTCAAATAAAAAAGAAAATAGCAGTCTATACACAGTTGTTTGTTTTGGTTCAGTACAAACAGAATAAAAAGTCGTTGCTTTTGATGGTCTGCAAACACCCAATTCTGAAGAGGAGAGGTGACGCCCGGCGGGTGGATTAGTACCCCAGTGGTTGGCGGAGTGCCTGGCTTTGCAGCCCTCTCCCAGGAGGCAGAGAGCACAGCTTTAGGTAGTGTAAGCCTTTTTCCTTTTATTTAGAATAACCTTTTTTTTTTTTTTTTTCCTTTTTCTTTCTTTTTTTTTTTTTTTAAAGCAATTTCCCACTCCCAAGTTGGGCCAGTAAAGATTACACGAAAACCGGCACACCTATTGACTGGAATACAGATGCACCAAATGAGGATTTAAAAACTTTCCGAGCGAAAAGTAGAACAAAAAGAAAAAAAAATCTCCTAGCATTTTCCCCAAAGGTTTCACTCTCCCGCCACACACACTCTCCAAAGGACCGCTACAGATCCAACTCTGCAAGAGAAGACAGAGCAGTGTCAATCGGGGAAGCCGCGAGGACGTGAGGAGGCTTTCAGTCTCGACAGGCAGAAGACAGCGCTGCCCCGGCCCTGCGTCCTGGAGCCAGCACTCACCTATGTCAGTTTCTTGGCTTTGTTGTAGAGGGAATCCACAACTTTACTCATGTTCTGAATTGTTTCCAGAGCAGCTTCATAAGTTTTATCTACTGGGGGTTCATCGAAAATAATCAGGACGCCCTCCCCCTGGTCCAAGATCCCTGCAAGAAACACAAGGACAGCCCAGGTAAAACAAGGGATTAGACATAAAAGCATTTGAGAAGCAGCCCTAGTTTCCTCACTTCTTCCCAGAAAGGAAGGAAACAGAAGTCCTCTCCCTGCTCTGTGCATGCTTATGATACATTCTCAGGGCTGGAGAGAGGCAAGGACCCCAGGGAGCCACCAGGAGAAACAAGCAGAACATTATCTTCAAACATAAGCAAGGGCGTGATGCCTCTTGAGTCACTTCATCACCACCAGCAGCCCCCTAGCCGATATCACTGTTACTCACCATGAAACTTCTTGTCAAGAATCATCTGCGATAATTTCCTTTCCACGTCGGCCTGAAGTCAAAGCATATGATTAAAGGGACCAGTATCCACTGGCAAGGATCAGACCGACACAAAGGCCTCGCATAAAGGGTCTTAGGGGGAATGGACTAAAAACAAAACAGCAACAATGAAACTCCAGCTCTGAGCCCAGGCTCCCCATTCCCCACTGAGAGGCTTCAGAGCTTTCCAACAAGGCCCACGAGGTGCAAATGCCAGCCCCTCCACACAACCCTTTCCCCATCCTACCCCCAAGACGGCCTTAGGACTCCTTACCTTGGAGAGTTTAATGAGGCTAGATATGTGTTCAATCTAAAAGGAAAGTAGAGAGAGACCAACACTGAAAGTTCTACTTTGGCCTCCAGTTGAGAAAGGAAGGGGAGATTGCTTTCTCTCTCGAAATCCCGCTGGATGTCTCTGTAGGGCCAGATTCTCTTAGCTGTGCTTAGGACTCTTATGCTGTTCATATGCCCTTCATCACCACAGACAATAAACACACTCTCCCCCACACACCCAACACAGAAAACATTTACCACATGAGCAGTGACTGTAAACGCCAAGGAAGAGACCACACTCAGACATAAGCAGGGGGCAATCTCACAAACCTCTACCCCACAGCATCCTTTTCTCCCCAACTTTTTCCCTGTCAAGAGAAGCCCATGCACTTAGTGGCCTCCTGCCCATCAGGCACACCCTTGGAAGCAAGTTCCTATTCTGGACAGACGTGACAAGGGAGGTAGCTTCAGTGAGTATGGCTAGCCAGAGCCCCTCCTCCCACCAGAGAAGGGCTATGGGGTCCCCAGGAGAGTTCTTACCTGTACTCGGGAAAAAGGCTCAATAACTCGGATCAGATTCTGTTCCAGTAAGTTGTCATACAACTTGGCCAAGTGTGTGCTGATGATTGGGTCATCCCGGAGCTCAGCCCGGTAATCTGTCAGGGCCTGCCAAAAAAGCCAGTCGCAGAGATTGGCACAAAAAAGTACTTTAAAGTCTAGCTACTCCTGGGTTCCTAAATAGGCTGCTGGCCCTTATAACTACATGGTTGACTATAAAGTACTGGGGCTTTTGAGAGATGAAAGCAAAGGCAGAAGAAAAGGAACAGCAAGAATTAAGAGTCCATGGAGCCACCCTAGGCATCATCTCTCCTTCCTAAAGCCTCATGTGGACAGCTCAAACCATGTAAGCCCAAGGGCAGTTCAGCCTGTAAGCCAAATTAACTATAAGCATTTCTCAACATGTACTCTACGGAGCAAAAAGGATCTTCATGGGGAGAAAAAAAAAAAAGATTCCGAGGTTATATGATAGGAAAGGCTGGATTCCACAGCTAGCTCTTGGCAGTTCTATGAGGAATATCAGCAGAGTACAGATCCGCCATTAAAAGAAAACAAAACATCTAACTTTGTTTAGCCCAAAAATCTGACCACAGAACCCTTTTTCCAAAGTACCTCTATCAGTAGAAGTATTCCATCAAACGTAATTGGGGACAGAATGATCTAGACTATTTATTCATCTATGTGATTTGTTTACCTTTAGCTGTGGTTGTTACGTGCTGTGAAGTCATAGTGACCCTGTGTACAACACAACAAAACACTGCCTGGTCCTGCGCCACCCTCACAATCATTGCTGTGCTTGAGCCCACTGTTGCAGCCACTGTGTCCGTCCATCTCGTTGAAGGTCTTCCTCTTTTTCACTCTCTACTGGCCACTCCTGATAACATGACCAAAGTATGTGAGACAAAGTCTCACCATCCTTCCTTCTAAGAAGTGCTCTGGCTGTACTTCTTCCGAAACAATTTGTTTGCTCTTCTGGCAGTCCACGGTATAGTCAATATTCTTCACCAACACCACAATTCAAAGGCATCAATTCTTCTTCGGTCTTCCTTACTCACTGTCCAGCTTTTGCATGCATATGAGGCGACTGAAACAGCATGGCCTAGGTCAGGTGCACCTTAGCCCTCAAGGTGACATCTTTGCTTTGTAACACTTGAAAAGAGGTCTTTTGCAGCAGGAAACCTTGGTGGCATAGTGGTTAAGAGCTACGGCCGCTAACCAAAAGGTCGGCAGCTCAAATCCAACAGGTGATCCTTGGAAACTCTATGGGGGCAGTTCTACCCTGTCCTATAGGGTCACTGTGAGTCAGAATTGACTCAACAGCAACACGGTTTTTTTCTTTCGTGGCAAATTTGCTCAATGCAATATGTCGTCTGATTTCCTGACTGCTGCTTCCATGGGCGTTGATTGCGGATCCAAGTAAAATGAAATCCTTGACAACTTCAATCTCTTCTCCATTTATCATGAGTTGCTTATTGGTCCAGTTGTGAGGATTTTTGTTTTCTCTATGCTGAGGTGTAATCCATACCAAAGGCTATAGTCTTTGATCTCCGTCAGTAAGTGCTTCAAGTCCTTTTGGCTTTCAGCAAGCAACATTGCGTCATCTGCGTATCGCAGGTTGTTAATGAGTTTTCCTCCAATCCAGATGCTGCATTCTTCTTCATATAGTTCAGCTTCTCGGATTATTTTGAATAAGTATGGTGAAAGGACACAACCCTGATGCATGCACACCTTTCCTGATTTTAAACCATGCAGTATCCCTTTGTTCTGTTCGAACGACTGCCTCTTGGTCTAAATACAGGTTCCTCATGAGCACAATTAAGTGTTCTGGAATTCCCATTCTTCACAACATAATTTGCTATGATCCATACAAGTCCAATGCCTTTGTATAGTCAATAAAACACAGGTAAACATCTTCCTGGTATTCTCTGCTTTCGGTCAAGATCCATCTGATACCAGCAATGATACCCCTCGTTCCATATCCTCTTCTGAATCCAGCTTGAATTTCTGGCAGTTCCCTGTCGATGTAATGCTGCAGCCATTTTTTAATTATCTTCATGATCTCAATATCCCAGCCTCATGTCAGCTGCGCCATGTGTTAAGGGGATCATGCAAATCATGCCAAGTAAGGGGACAGGAACTGGCAAGAAACCTCCAGGGAGATGATGAGTCTTGGGGACAATCAGAAGCACATGTTCTACTCTCTGTCCACACTACATTTTTTCTTTCAGGATCTACATTTTGTTTTTATTAAGTTGGTCATTATACTTAGACAATGAGGATAGAGGTTCAAAAAAGAATATATAGGTCTCACCCTAAATACTTAGACAAAACTTTCTCCCTTTTCAAAACTTCCAAAACAATGAATGAAAGGCACAAGAATCAAAGAAAGCACAGAACATCATCCTGAGGAAGTTTCTTCCTACCCATATGCACACATCAAGACTTCTTTTCTTCATCAGCCTGAGACCTGAAGAACTAGATGGTACCTGGCTACCACCAATGACCACCCTGACAGGGAACACAACAGAGAGTCCCTGATGGAGCAGGAGAAGGTGGGGTGCAGAACTCAAATTCTAGTAAGAAGACCAGACTTAATGGTCTGAAAATGGAGGAACCCCAGAAAGCATGCCCCCCAGATTCTCTATCAGCCCAGAACTAAAACAATTTCTGAGGCCAACTCTTCAGGCAGGGATTGGACTGGACTGTGGGACATAAAGTGATACTCATGAGGAGTGTGCCTCTTAGCTCAAGTAGATGTAAGAGACTAAACGGGCAGCTTCTGTCTGGAGGTGAGATGGGATGGCAGAGAGGGTTAGGAGCTGGTTGAACGGACATGGGGAATTGGATGGAAAGGAGAAACGTGCTATCACAGTATGGGGAGAGCAATTAGGGTCACATAACAATGTATGTATAAATTTTTGTATGGGAGACTAACTTGAAATGTAAACGTCTTTAAACTACAACAATTTAAAAATAAAAGACTTCTCTTTTAGCCAAAGGAACAGCAGACTTGGCATTTCTGGAGCTGAAGGAATACCACAGTGTGTGCCTTGTGGAACAAGCACTAGGCCTGGAGTCAAACCTTCACATTTGAGCATCCTCTCTGAATGCCAGTTACCTCAACCATAAAATACAGATAACAGGTTTGTTGTGAAAAATTAAAAAAAGGATGACAGAAACAACTTTTTAAACTGAAAAATACTATATATAAATGAGGTATGATAACTCAACACATATAAATATCATTGTACAAAAGTGCTTAACTAATTCCTGGTTTTGATCTGTATTATAATTATGTAAGATGTAACCACGGAGGGGAAACTAGATGAAGGGTGTAAGGGATCACTCTGTCCTATTTTTGCCACTTCCTATGAAACTGTAATTATTTCAAAATAAAAAGTTTTTTTTAAAAAGTGCTTAAATGCTTCACCAATGCAGAGATGTTTTAACACCTCTCCTCCACCCATTCCCTACCAGCCCAATACCATGCTCACCTTTTCAAAATCTGCCAGCGATCTGTTCTTGCTAGCCTGAGCCACACATTTTAATGCTTCTGTCTGCAAAGAGAGAAGGAAAGTATCAAGCAATCTATTCTGCACATTCACATCCTATCAAGTACGCATAAGCAGTATGCTACGTCCACACCACTTCTGGCTACAAGGAAGAGCCTGCCCCACAATCAGTCTTCTTCAGAAGCCTGGGAAGAAAAGCTAGAAGAATAGCACTATGTGCCAACCAGTTTCCCTTTGAAATCTGAAGTGACTTAAAAATACTAGGAAATAGAAGGTTTCCAAAAAAAATTGATCCTGACACAGCATTCTCCAAAGATGACAAGCTAAAAGGGAAATTGTCCACAGAACCGTAATTTCTTTCCCCCTCCTCCAAGACTGCTTATCCTCAAGCCCACCCAAAACCCTTCTTGTCCTTAGGCCTGATTATACGTGTACGTTATCAAGATTCAGTATGTTTGGTTTGGTCATTAGGGTTGAGGCTTCAAAATTCTACATATTAGACTAAATGTTAAAATTCCACAGAGTAAAATTAGTGGATTCAGGTAGCCTGTTGATTAAAAACTATTAAAAAAAAAAAAAAAATCCCAAGGAGTGATGAAGATACAAATCAGTGACTAATGGCAACTTCTAACCTGGTTATAAAAGGCACCTGGCCCAAGCTATCAGGTCTCTACTCAGCAAGAATGCTACAATGCTCCTCTTTCCAGGATATCAGCCTGACTCCTGCTTAAAAGCTGTCATCAAGGTACAAAGGACCAAAGGAGCAACTCCTGTATCAACCTACGTCCTTAAATAGGGATGGTGTGTCTTGACCAGCACACTAAATGGTGCAAAACTAATCACGAGTGTCGTTTGTCTCCAGTATTTGTCCTATGGACGGAACAAATGTCATAATGAGAAAAGCATGGAACTTAGAGACAGATAACCATGTTCAAAGTCTAACTCTACCATTTACTAGTTACCTGACCTTGTCCTGGACATGTGACCTCTCTAAGTCAGTCTGCTCAGCTCTAGTTCCAGTGACAGGAGTCTTTCACCATATTCACAAGTATTCTTGTGGTGAAAACTAGGAGCTAATCTGACACTTTTTCTGATGAAAAATCATTCTTAGAAAAAAGGAAATCATCTCTCCAAAGAGAGAGATAGCCAATCTGTCTACTGTTCAGACACAATTTCATTCGAAATCCAGAAAGACTACTTTTTACTTTACTAGTGATAAGCAAAGTACAAAGAGGAGATGGTCCAGACAGATGAGACATCATCTTTACACAGGTTACAACTATTCACTCTCACAAGTCCCACTCATACCTATTCAAGTCATTAAAATACCACAAAAAGGGCTACTGACCATCAAGGACCTCTTTTTGTACCATACCGAAAACTCAAGATATGAATGCAAAGTTACTGATATGATAAGCACTCAGACCAATCAGTCACACCCAGTTTTTGCACCAAGCAACTGACCTCTCTAAAGCACACATGCACCAGAACTTACCAGGTTCCTGAACCTTGGATATCCCAAGATTTCATAGCGTAGACACATTCAATTCTCAACCCAGGCTCATGCAGATTTTCTGATCAAAGCTAAACGCAACCTAACTCACTGCAAATGCTACAGTTCAGTTCTTTAAGTCCCTCAAAGCACCTACTAGATCTCAGGCAAGTCCCTGAGAGCAGCAAACACTGACCTTCCAGGCCAAGAATTTAACAGATTAGAAAACACATTGACTGGGCTTAAGGGGAAGAAAAAGTTAAAAAAAATAAGGGAGAAAAGAACCCTGGTAGCACAACGGTTAAGCACTCAGCTGCAAACTGAACGGTTGGCAGTTCGAGCCCACCCCGAGGCTCTGTGAGATAAAGACCTGACGATCTCATAAAGACTATAGCCAAGAAAACCCTATGGGACAGTTCTACTCTGTCACACAGGGTCGCTATGAGTTGGAACTGACTCGATGATATACACCACCACCACCTTATAACCAGCTTCTTATGCCAGATCTGGTTCTCTTGTAATCTATCTCATTAAAAGAAGGGAGAGTAGAATGGAGACCTGACGAACACTGGTTTCACCATACATCATGACTCTGACAACATGCTGGACTCGGAGCGAGTAGAAATCAGACTGTAGTGAAGGTCTTCCCTACCTGCCTCCCGGCATACCGAAGTGCAAGCTTCCCGCTCACCAAAGCCTGGACATCTTCTGGGCTAGAAAAAAAAACATACTTGTTCAAAGGCTCCAGGGTGATATGCTTCTAAGCATAGGTCTTAGGCCAATGTCTTTTTCCCAGAATACCACTGAAAAGACTCTGCCTGTAAAGATAATCAACCCCGACCCCTAGACCCATATGCCCATTATATAGTGGAAGCTAGGCTTTCTTCAATCTGGGCCAAAACTCATCACTGAAGAGCAGAAAGGCTCCAACGTTCAAGAGAAAGCTGCACTGAACCTACCCAAAACACTAGACTCCACAAGCAGAATGATAAGTGAAATCCCAGTATAACAGTTCTTATTAAAACAAAATCCCTTGTAACCCAAAAATCCAAAGAGAGTCCCAGTCACTCTCATTTATTCCAAAAAGAATATAAATAGTTTTGTAGAATTCCTTACAAAAGGATCTAATACCATACTTTCTCTTGTCTACTTTTTCAAACCTCTTCTTATCCTTCCCACCCACCCCCATTCTAAGTGGCCCAGTTGGCTGATACTGGTCTGTAAGCCATTTTCTGAACCTCTGTTCTATGCTCAGCAGCTACGACAGAATGTCTGCAGGATAAGGGGACTCTCTCCAAGGGGGGTTCAAAAGGGGATTTCTAAAATCTGTCTCCCTAATTCTGAAGACTAGCAAGCAAAAGTGCTCTGGAACGCCCCTAATCTACCACACTCTATCCTAGCCAGCCCAGAAGATGCTGCTGCTGTAACTGCCAAAGCCCCTGCCCAAGCCATCTCCGCCACGGCAGAAAGCTTAGTTGAAGGACTTCTAACATCCTGGAGTTAAGGTGAACCTACGTGTTGAGCATGATTTTACACAGCAACATGTACTTCAGAGATGTGATGGCCTTGGGGCTATCGATGGAGTCGTAACCCTCAAATGCCTCATAAAAATATGAGTACGCAGTTTTCCAGTCCTTCTCCTCTGCTGCATGGATAATACCTGTGTGTTGAAAAGAAAGGAATAAGAACCATATAAAATAGAACCATAAAAGATCAGAGCTGGGAAGGACCTTAGACATCTAGTCCTATTTCATCAATTTACAGACAAGGTCAGGAGAGGATAAAGGACCTGACCAAAGTCATAGTCAGTTGGTAGCACCCATATCTTTGGCCCTCCCTGCTCCATATATTACCAAATTGCCAATATAAATTCCCAAAGTCAGAGACCCAATTCCAGGGGATCCTCATATCATATATTGTAATATCTTTCTCCCATGCTTCTCACATCACTCCAGTCCTGCTTCTAGAGACACTGGAAAAGGCCAGTTTACCCCCCATGACATCACCTTCATAGGTCAGGAAATTTACCTAAGTATCCCTAGACTGTCTAAATGACCTGTTTTAATAAGATCAACCATTACTCTAAGACAGCGTGCCATTTTTATACTTATGCAGTTTTCATAGAGAAGAAAAAGACCCAACCTTTCACAGCCTCATTTCAGATATCTGTCATTTATGGATATGCTTGCCTATATGAAATCAGTGTATAGATTTCATATAATGCCAAATCCATTACATTTACATGGTAAAGCCATTTCTTGACCCTCTGTCCTATGCTCAGCAGTTACGACAGAATATTTGCAGGATGAGGGGAATCTCTCCAAGGGAGGTTCAAAGGGGATTTCTAAAATCTGTCTCCCTAATTCTGAAGACTAGCAAGCAAAAGTGCTCTGGAACGCCCCTAATCTACCACACTCTATCCTAGCCAGCCCAGAAGATGCTGCTGCTTAACTGTCAAAACCCCTGCCCAAGCCATCTCTGCCATGTCAGAAAGCTTAGTTGAAGGACTGATACACTGTAGTTCACCTAACCGATCCTCTACTATTAAGAAGTTGGGCTGCTCTCAATGAGCTTAACTTTGATTGAACCTGCTAGTACTTCCAAACTGGGATAACATAAAAATTAGTTCTTTCCAGCCTGGAAGACATCTAAACATTAAGATTCTGCACTTCTATATTATCAGCTTTAATGGTGCCCCAAGCCCCTATGAGGTTATAGACCTCAGCCGCATCCAGTTGTTCACCACAGTGCTTCCCAACATTTTTCATATCAAGGTACATGTAGAAAATACTTAGCATACTGGAATAAAAGTACGAGGCTGCTTCCATGTGATCCAAGGGATCAGTGTTTCAGTACAATGTTAACCTGCCTATAGCATACCTGTCTACCTAGGACACCAGCAGGGAACTTCTGACATAAACATTTACTGAGCGATATGTGCCATCTCCAAGCCCTTTTACCCTACCAAAAAAGCTTTCCATTTTAAGACAAGGGGAATCAGATCCTTCTACTTCTGTTCTTAACTGCAGAGGCCAGGAGAAAGCCTGTCCTCTGTAGTCAAGGAAAGCCTTCTCAAGAATAACCCACAAACTATTAACGCTGCTAAACTAAACGAGTCATTCCCATTTTTCTATATCCCTCAATCCAGAGCTAGGAGAGAACAGGCCAGACCCTGAAATAAGTCTGATTAAAAAAAAAAAATGTAAGGCCCAAAACTCAGCACATTGTTTTCCCAAACACATTAGTAAATAGGGGCCACATTAGGATTACAAACATCATGGCTGGCACATTAGGATCACAAGCATCATGGTTAGAGGTTTATTATATTTAAAAAAAAAAAAAAAAAAAAAGGACTGTCACTCACTCAACACAAATATTAATAAGAGTCTACCATGTGCCAAAGAAGCCCTGGTGGTGCGGTGGTTAAGTGCTTGGCTGCTAACCAAAAGGTCAGCGGTTCAAACTCACCAGCTGCTCTGCAGAAGAAAAGACCAGGTGATCTGCTTCCATAAGCTTACAGCCTAGGAAACACTATGGGGCAGTTCTACTCTGTCATATAGGGTCGCTATGAGCCGGAATCAACTCAGTGGCACACAACAACAACAAGAATCATGTGCCAAGCACTGAGGTAGCTACTAGAGAAAATAAATATGAACAAGGCCCCCAAAGAACTCAGTCTGGTGGGAAAGATGGTCACCGAAACAGAACACAAGGAGATTAGTACCATAACATGTACAAAAGCATTCACCTTTGGTCAGGAAGCCTGAAAGCAAAGAAGGTACAGAGGAGGGGTTACAGAAGAGACATGTGGCCTGGATCTCAAAGGATGCACAGGAGTTAGCCAAGGGGGCAAAGTGAAAAGCAGAATTCCAAGCAGAGGAGACAAAATATGCAAAGACACAGAAGAACAGGAAATAGCATGGAGTACCCAGAGAACCTAAGTCATTTGAAAACCAGAGATGAGAATGAAAAGGAAAAGATGTCTTCTTTTTGAATGCCACAGTAAAATAAAATTAAGCCTGGAGATAACGGGGATCCACTGGAGAATTTTAAACAAGGGAATTACACAACCAAATCTGTGTTTCAGAAAAGTGATTTTGGGTCCAATAAGGAGGATGGGCTAGAAAAATGAGTACGGATGGTCTAACCAGCAGAAGACGACTCGGGTGGTCTAGGCCTTAATCATAGCAGTGGCCGTAGAGATGGAAAAGAATGGTCAAATTTGCAAACAGGTCTGGTAACTGATAGCACATTACGGATGAAAGATAGGAAGAAGTCCAAATTACTCCAAAGATAATAGTTTGGGCAACTAACAATAATAATAACATTAATTAAGACAGTAAATGCAGAAAGGAACAGTTGGGTGGGGGGTATTTAGATAATAAATTTAGTTTTTGATATGCTGAGACTGAGATACCTAGGGACATTTAGGTGTACATGTCCATTAAGTAGCCAGAAATCTGGATCTGGAATTTAGGAGAGAAGGGAGCTACGAGAGATCTAGTAGAGGAGACCATTATTGTTCTGTGACAGCTACGGTCATGGGAGGGTATGGGATTAGACAGGAAACTAGGGAGAACAAGAAGAGAAAAAAACCAAGACAGCAACACTGAGGGACACTGACATTTAAGGGGCAGTCAGAACAAAGAAGAAATAGCAAGGTGACCAAAAACAATTAGTCGAACAAGGAGAACCAAGAAGATAATGATGTCAAAGAAGTTGAGAATGCCCAACAGGGTCAAAGTCCTCCCAAAAGTCAGAGATTATAAGGGAGTTATTGATTTTTTTCTTTCAAGGAGTCGATAAAGACACTGAAGTAAGGTTACTCTTTCAACTTTTAAAAAAATCTTGACAGAGAATGAGAAGACGCAATTTAAAAACAGAGGAAGGGCTGAGGTCTTTCAGCTGGAACAGCTCAAAGACTGAGAGGAAAGATTCAAGTGGAGAGGAAAACTAAAGACTCAGAATGGAACAAAATGACACATAGAATTACTCTTGATAAAGAGTAAAAATGGGTAGTGATACAAATTCTGGAGAGCAAAGAGAAGCAGATAGGGTTCACATAAGGATGGCCTCTCTTTTCTCTGAAAAGTAGGATGCAAGTTCATCTCTGGCCATGAAGGATGAAGTAGATTTAATGGAGTAGGTGCTTAAACAAGGTGTCAATGGAGCCCTGGCGGTACAGTAGTTAAAAGCTCAGCTGCGAACCAAAAGGTCAGTAGTTTGAATCCACTAGCCACTCCTTGGAAACTCTGTGGGGCAGTTCTACTCTGTCCTATAGGGTGTCAATATTTAGTTGAAGTGAGACACTGTTAAGAACTTCATATTCATCACCTTATTTAATCTTCATCACAATCCTATGAAGAGGTACAATTATCATCACCACTAAAGCTAAATAAATGGCCCAAATCACATAGCTAGAAACTGACAGAAAAAGAACCGAAATTTCAACCTAGGAAAGTCTGATTCTAGTGCCTCTGCTTCTTAACCCCTAAACTAAACTAGACAATGAGAAAAGGAACAGACTAGGGAAAAGCAGCCAAGTAGCACTAAGAACCTAAATGAGACTGAAATCGTAATAGCATCGATAACAAAATATAAAATATGCACACCACTGAATACTTCTTTTCAAAGCTACAGAATGACTCTATGGCTTCTATGACTACAAAATAATATTACTATGCTACGAATTTCTTTGTTTACAACTTTATAGCTTACAAACATGCCATCTGATCCTCACAAACACCTTTAAAAGGCAGGTATTCTCTCTCTACTACAGAAAGGAAACAAAGATTAGAGAGCAATAAAACCAGGGCTTAAACTGCAGCCTTTGGCCTCCAATTCCAGTGCTCCTTCAATAATGATGCTGCCAGTGAAAAAGGCTGCTGAATACAAGAAAAGCATCCCACCTGCCAACAGATGGTCATTTGGCCCCAATTTTCACACACTCCATCAGAAAGCTAACCCACTACACTTGGCTGAAACTGAGGGTATCTTTCCTCAGCCCTGATCAAAGGCCCTCTGGAAAATCCAACAAAACTTTACAAAGGACTCCAAGTGGCAATCGACTTGGGTTAGTCCAATCATGGAGAGAAGTGCTTAGTCCTGAGTGACTAAAAGGGAAGTTAAGGGAGTCTTTTAAACTCAAGTGAGACTTCTCTAGGATCTCAGCTCTAACAATCAGGTTACCTGGTCAACCACTGATAAGCATGTTCTTAATATATTTTAGGAAGTCAACAGCCAGGTGATAGGAAAGGAAATAGCTAGGGTCAGTAAAAGAAAGGTAGCCTTCTAATTAGTTTCTTTGAGGAAGTTTGAGATGCTTGAGCCAATTTTATTCTCCAGCCCCAAGCCCCATTCCCTCCACCTCTGAGATAAGATCTATAAAAATGTATCCAATGAGTAGCTACAGGTGTTACCTGACTGCATATCCAAGGTGGCCTGCAATTTAGGGGGACAATAAATGGCATTTGCTGTGGTTCGAGCAGAGGTTAAGGCAGCTCGGGCTTTCGGCAGGTTGCTCAAAGCATGGTATGTTTTGCTTTCTAAGAGTTGTACTTCCACCAGAAGGGCTTTGTCGTCCATCTTTTTCAACTCCCGCAGCAACTGAGAACCTGGAAAAGGAAAAGACACACACCCCTATGTTAGCCATGATCTTAATACCTTATTACCCTAACATCTCACTCCCCCACCCTCATAAGAACACCCAGGATAAAGAAACCTGTCTGAACTCAAAAACAGATTACCTATTAGGCCCCATAATGAAATTAAATTTCCCACTAATATGCCATCTTCCAAAAGAGAAATACAGATGTCTTTGAAGCTTTCTGCATCCTAAGGACAACGCTGGAGCAAAGAGGTCTATAAAGTTATTCCTAAGATTAAATGCAGTGTGAATCTCCACTGGAACTAGCTCTTCAGTTCAGAAAGTTGAGAGTATCAAATCCAAACAGACTCATACCATATATAAAAATTCACTCAAAATGGGTCAAAGACCTAAAGATAATAAACTAAAACTATAAAACTTTTAGAAGAAAACATAGGAGTAAATCTTTGTGACTTTGGATTAGGAACCAGGTTCAAAATGGTTTCTTAGATATATCAAAAGCATAAGCAACAAAAGAAAAAGATAAATGAGACTTAATCAAAATTAAAATGTGTTTCAAAAGACACCATCAAGAAAGTGAAAAAACTCACAGAATGGGGAAAAAATTTGCAAATCATATATTTTAAAATGACTTGTATCCAGAATAAACAATAAAAAGACAACCTAATTTAACAATAAGCAAAGAATCTGAATAAATATTTCTCCAAAGAAGACATACACATGGCCTGTAAGCACAAGACTAATGCTCAAAATATTAGTCATTAGGGAAATTCAGATGAAAACCAATGAGATACCACTTCGCACCCACGATGGGCTAAAATAAAAAAGACAGACAATAACAACTGCTGGGTGAGGATGTGGACAAACTGAAACCCTCGTAAATTGTTGGTAGGATTATAAAATGGTGCAGCTGCTTTAGAAAATAGTTTGGCAGTTCCTCAAAAACTTAAACATAACACAGGGATGCAGCCGATTTCCACCCTAACTCACCCACCCCCACCCCCCACCCATAGCCCCTAGTCGTTATCGGGAGGTTTCTCACACCAGCCGATGCCCCTAACCAGCAGGAAGTAGCCAGAAAAGAAGCGACGCCCTGTTTCCCAAGATTGAGAAACTTCCAATAAAAGGGGGTTTGGAAGAGGCTGCATAGGCCCGGCTCACTATTATTTACTCCCCATTGCTAACTGCCACATTTTTCCCTCCCATTCCAGTCTCTACAAAAAGGTTTAAGATTAACCGATGTTCCTCCCTGGAGGGTGGAAAACAAGTGATAATGATCTAAGAATGAAAAACCAAACAAAGCACCCATCTTGTGACAAGAAAATGCAGGATGTCGCCAGATAATCCCCAAAGATGTCACCAGATAACCTCTAAGAATACCAGTAGAAGGTTAACTCATCTAAGACATCATCACCTCACAGGGCAACTACCACAGAAGATCCATAATCCTGGCCCTATAAAAGACTTCAGCAGATCTCCAGTGGGGGAGACGGGCTTTTTGGAGGAATCTATTCCCCTCCGTCTCCTATATATCGATATATAATAAACATCGTGCTGCTCACCTCAAAAAAAAAAACTTAAACATAAGAGCTACCATATGACCTAGTCATTTCACTGCTAAGTATATACCCAGGAGAACTAAAAACATATATCTACGCGAAACCTGTTCACAGCAATATTACCCATAACAGCCAACAAGCAGCCAGTCACAAAAGGAAATGTACTCTGTAATTCCATTTATATGAAATTTCTAAAATAGACAAATCTATAAAGACGGAAAATAGATTTTTAGTGGCTGCCTAGGGCAGGGGGAGGAGGGGAGATGGGGAACTAACCTATTTTCACAAATAATGCACCCACACATACAACATGCATAGTGCGCCTAGGAAAATAATGCGCAAGGGGGATGAGGGGTTGGCAAAAAAGCATATCTTGCACACGTTATCTGCATAAAAAGATAATAACGGGGACTGACTACTAATGGATACAGGGCTCCTTTCTGATGAAAATGTTCTGAAATTAGACAGTGATGATAGCTGCACAACTCTGAGAATACATTAAAAACCACAACTGTACACTTCAAAAGGCTGAACTGTATGGTATGTAAATTGCATCTCAATAAAACTGTTATTTTTTTAAATGCTACTAGTAAGTTGAACCATATGAAATCATCATTTTTACAAGATAAAACTCAAATACTGCTAATTTCCCTAACTTAATAGATCACAAAATCCATGTTTTCCCGTCTGGGGAAAATAGTCTGTTATGGATTGAATTATGTCTCCCAAAAATATGTGTTGTAAATCCTAACCTCTATGCCTGTGGTTATAATCCCATCTGGGAATGGGTTGTCTTTGTCATGTTAATGAGGCAGGATTAGTGTAGGGTGTATCTTAAGTCAATCTCTTTTGAGATATAAAAAGAGATTAAACAAGTGAGCAGAGAGAGAAACGGGGTAAGACAGATGCCAAGACACGTGGAGATCTCCAAAGAACCAGGAAGCAGTAGCTGAAGAGACAAGGACCTTCCTCCAGAGCTGACAAAAGAGGGAAAGCCTTCCCCTAGAGCCAGGGCTCTGAATTTGGACTTCCAGCCTCCTAAACTGTGAGAAAATAAACTTCTGTTTGTTAAAGCCATCCACTTGTGGTATTTCAGTTACAGCAGCACTACATAACTAAGACATAGTCCAAATCAGTTAATAAAAAACAAGCAGCAGGGTAATACTTCAGGGTGTTTAAAGGCCACAAAAATCCTCACAATTGGAGGATTAAGCAATATCATGATAAACAGAAAATACTGAAGATGTCAAGGATTTCATTTTACTTGGATCCACAACCAATGCCCATGGAAGCAGCAGTCAAGAAATCAAACCATGTACTACATTAAGCAAATCTGCTGCAAAAGATCTCTTTAAAATGTTAAAAAGCAAAGACATCAGTTTGAAGAATGAGGTGTGCATGACCCAAGCCATGGTATTTTCAATCACCTCATATGCTTGTGAAAGCTGGACAATTAATAAAAAAGACTGAAGAAGAACTGATGCCTTTATATTACTGTGGTGGTAAAGAATACTGAATATACTGTGGACTGCCAGAAGAACAAACATCTATCTTGAAAGACGTACAGCTAGAATGCTCCTTAAAAGTGAGGATGGTGAGACTTCATCTCCCATACTTTGGACACGTTACCAGGAGGGACCAGTCCCTGAAGGATATCCTGTTTGGAAGAGAGTCAGCAAAAAAAGAGGAAGACCCTCAGTGAGATGGACTGACACAGTGGCTTCAACAACGGGCTCAAACACAGCAAAGATTATGAGGATGGCGCAGGACCTGGCACTGTGTTATCTGTTGTACACAGGGTTGCTATGAGTTGGAGCCAACGTGACAGCACCAAACAATAACAAAACAACAAAGGCCACAGAGGAAAAGTCTTCAGTCGGCCCACTCCAGCTTCCATGTATTTCTGTATTAAATTTCTAGATTTTTAAGTACAATTATAAACAGATGTAGTAAATGTGATAGCCAGTAAAACATTTTTAATTTAAACAACTAGCTCTGAAATTTAAGAGGATACTATATGCAAAATGAAGATAGGCATTGAAAAAAATTCAGTATTACAATGGGACAGATTTTACTGTCCTAAACTCAACTGAACTTAAAAACTGACCCCTTTTGATCTCTAAATTTGGCAGATTAACTCTAGTCAGTTTCTTAGAATTTCCAAGTGGCATTTTTCCATGATAGATTCAGTAAACGTAAGCAACTTTAAATCTTTCTTAGATGTAGGCAGAATATAAATCATTAACAAGTAATTTATAAGAGTAACCAGGTTCAGAATACATTCATTTAGCCAGCCAAGATATTTTATTAATTTCTACCAGCTTACTTACCCAAATGTAATGCTTCCTGGTACCTCTTGGTATCAAAGTACAAAGACACCAGTCTTGCCTGGGAAAGAGAAAAGGCATTGACTGATGGGAAAGGGAAAAAAAAGTCAAAGAAATCAAAGATTGACAGTCACAGAACCGTTACTGTTGAATATACAAGCCCTGATGACTTCAGCATAAGAAATCATCTAGGCCATAGTATTGTCTTCTATCATGGTCCGTGGCTGACTGTTAACTTTACCATGTTGCTGCTTATTCCTCTGAACCAAGCAGCAGGTCTGTCTCAAAACTTCAACCAGGGCAATTCTCTTGAGTGGGAGTACTATCGATAATCATTGAGTGCCTGAGTAATACAAAGTTGCTGAAAATACTTTTGATCAAGATGGTATTACTTACATCCAGAGTCTGTCTAACACCTAGATATTTGAACTCAGTACTAACTTAGGTGCATACCTCCAAAGCTTGGCGTAAGAAAGTTCTTTTTTCTGATTTGGCCCACTCGATGCACTCTAAACACAACTCGACCTGCAGCAGAGAGAGACAGTACATGCAACATTATGTCCTCAAATTCTTCCTACAAATCTTGCTTTGGAAAGCAGGTCGAACTCCTTTCTTGCATATTACCCATGTACCTCTATATAACGTCTTAGTAGACATGCCTATCTTAATGTGCAATAGTTTTATCATAATGGATAAACAACTTGGCTTTTTACCAATAAAATATCTTTGTGCTTAGATTATGTTCTTTTAGAAAACAGACTCCTCTACCTTCCCAGGAGAGACCCAGAACTTCCAAAAACATATATTCCCCTGGAATAAAGATTTCTACAATGGCTTAAGAATTTTTAAAGAGGAAATTTCTCCCTGAATAGTTTGAAACGGTAATGGTAATGTGGTAATGTGAATACACTGGTAATAAAGGGGAGAAATTCTCAGCTCAAGTACAAATGCCTTGTTTCTAAAGTTGCTTGTAAGACTTAAAAGGTCCAGCTGACTATTTCCGTTTCAGATTCTAAGAAGTGCGACTAACCAATCATCATCACTCTTGGAGACACAGCAAACTTAGCTTTTATTAAATGCAGTAAAAGGAAATTAGAATTAGCCTAACACTTAAAAGATCTTTCTAGCTTTAAACGCACTCTGAACCCAACTGTATCTGTCACCCAAGCAATGACATAAGGTGCAAAGTACCTAATTTAAAGAAGCAGTGTCCTACACTAGATGGTCTAGCATTTCATCAGGTATCCTTGACAGAGTACCTATTAAGTACTGCAGGTCGTACATCATTTCTGTTATTACAAGTTTGCATTAAGATTCCTGATCAGTGCATAAAACAAACAGAAATGAAATAAGAAAGTGGGATTTCCAAAAAACTAATTATTCACACAACACATTTTTATATAAATCCAAAGATCTCTTAAGAGATACTGTAAGGAAAGAAAAGTAAAAGGACATAACCCAAATTGGCAAGATCATCTATCTTTAGACCCTAAGTCCAAGCTCAGTAAATAAATTCATGACATTCTATGGTATCTGAAGGATTTACCAGTAAGAGATTCGATGAAACTTTTACAACTCCTCAATGGAGCCCCCTGGTGGCTACCTAAACTCCAACTCTAAATTCAACTGACCTCATAAAAATTCTACTAAATGCTAGTATTTCTAAAACAGCACTAAAAAATAAAAGCAGGCCGATCATAATTTCCAAGTTTTGAGTTATGTTCTGAAAAGCCAAACTCAAAGTAAGATCTCTGTTCATGAAATGAATGTAACCGAAAATATGTTATAAATTTTTTAGCAAAGAAAATACAGCAGTAGTTAGCCCCACATGCCTGGCTGGCTAAGAAATGCTCATCACCACAAGTCGCCCAGGGAGCTTTTCAAACTATACAAAATTGAATGCCTGGACTCCTGATTCAGTAGCATGGATTAGAGCCTGGCAACTCTAATGAATATCCCTAATTAAAAAACACCAAATTCTACTCCTGTGTCTCACCTTCCTCCATTTCCCTGATAGTCCAGATGTTAAATATCTTGCCCAAGGTCACATAGCAGCTGTTGGGACCAGAACTCATCACTATATCCATGCTCTTTCTATTTTAGCCCAGCCTTAAATTCATGTCAGTACAGACATTTCTCCTACAGCAAGGATTTTTTACAGTGTGAGCTGTCTATATCTCTATCAATTACAGAGTACAGGATTCCATATTATGCAGAGTTTTCATTGGTGAAGTCAACACCTCAGTTCTAAGGAAAAATAAAAAAGGCCACTGCCCTTGCCTTGCAGCTATTTTGAATGGCTTTGTGCTTTGTTAATACTAACAATGACTGATAAGGGGGAAAATATACAAAACAGCCCATCCTTCTGGAGGAAGACCTTTACTTGAGTACGAAAGCTTGATGTGGTCAAAACTAGACGTTTAAGTTTTAAATCAATGCACTTAACCATTTTTTCAAATGTATCTAAATTCTCGTGGGGGCAAAAATAACTACTATTCCAAGTCTGAAGTTATGTAATACAAACCCCTTTTTCCTTTGAAACAATTGTTTTGATAGTATGATTTCTGATGTGCGGCTTCTTGGAAACGTGCCACTGAGTTTCAGTTGGGCAGACTATACCAACAAGTGGCTTCCTGTAGGCAACTATCTAGAAGATCAGATTAATTCTGGAAGTTCAGTTCACTATTTCGCAAGGGTCTGGTTCAACCTTCTTTCTCTCCTCCTCATTCTACTTCCCCACTCCCCACCCCTTAACAACCACCCTATCCTCACCTCCTCTACTCCCGTTCTCCCACACATATAGCCTCACTTTCTAGGCTCCACACCTTGCTACTGGAATTTACCTAGTCCTAACCTAATTCATATCAGCTTTGGGAATATGACAAGCTGAAGATTGCTTTATAGCTGTATCTGGCTTATGGCTAGTCCCCAAATAGAAAAAGGCAAGGAAAATGCCCACCCTCACAACCCTGGTATCAAACTCCTTAACACAAGACCCCAGGCTCTCTTAATGAAATTCCGAAACTTCTTAACTTGCCTCAGGCCTCAATATACTACCATGACAGTGATCCACCTATGACTTTCTCCTCAGTCCTTTCCCATCACCCAGTCAAAGAATTTTAAAAGAACTGACATCTTTCCAAGATGAAGACTATATCCAGTGTCCTCAAGTCAGAGACCTTAAGTTATCTAGACAAATATAGTAACAAAGCCTCATGCTTACATCTCTATTCAGTAAACTTACATCTTAATTCAACCAAGCATCTACCACAGGAAAGGAATAAGCCATACATAAATGAATCCATTCATTCCTTCAGCAAATATTAGTTATGCAGCTCCTTTAAGCCAGACTATTCTAAGTGCTGGGGTACAGCAGTGAAGGGGACAAAGGAGTTATACTGCTGGCACTTTTACTCTAAGTAGAAAACACATGCTCAACAAGTAAACAAATATGAAAAAAAGTAAAGCAGAGATAGAGTATTTTAGATAGAGTGATCAAGAATGGTCTCTGAGGAAGTGAGATGTGAGCAAAGACTTGAAATGATGTGAAGAAAGAGCCATGTTAAGATTGGGTGGAAGAGCAATTCAGATGTGTATAAATGCCCAAGGCCAGAACAGATAAAGTGCAATGGCAAAAGACCAGTATAACAGGAGTAAAGCTAGTAAAAATAGTACAATGGATGAGGTCAGAGAGATAGCCATGTTTAAGGAATTTGGATTGTACTGAGAATGAGGATCGTTCAGGAGTCAGAACAGACTCCATGGCACCTAACAAGAAGAATGAGGAAGGCACTGTGGTACAAGAGATACAGTGTTTCATCTGCATTTATATGACAGTACAGAAGACAAGACAAATATAAAATAATTTTCATTCAAGGCAGAATAATCAGAAATATAACATGTACAAAATACAATGTGGGTCACTGGAAAAGTTAAGATACATCAAAGGAAAGATTTCAGAGGAGGTAGAACTTGAGATGGGACAACAGAAGGGAAAAGTACAACATGAGGAAGCGAACAGAGATGGAGCATACAGGGCTTACTCAGCAAACAGCCAGGCATCCAACATGGCTGACAGGTTTGATATGTTTAACAGAGTACCGGGACAGGGACTCGACTGGACTGTGGGACATAAAGGGATACTCATGAGGAGTGTAACTCTTAGCTCAAGTAGATACAAGAGACTAAACGGGCAGCTCCTGTCCAGAGGTGAGATAGGAAGGCAGAGAGGGTTAGCAGCTAGTTGAATAGACATGGGGGATCGGGGTGAAAAGGAGTGTGCTGTCACAGTATAGGGAGAGCAATTAGAGTCACATAACCATGTATGTATAAATTTTTGTATGGGAAAAATTAAAAAAAAAAAAAGACTACCGGGATATCAGTCTCCTAGGGTAGTTTATATTGTAGAAAACAATGAATTATCTAGCTCTGTAGGCAACGGAGAGCCACTGAAGGTCCAAGCTAGATGAGGGAGAGACAGAAATAAAATGATTAGAGATATCCTTGGTAAGATATCTCTGACAATGGTGGTCCACAGTGTGGAACAAGGCTTTTGCAGAATATTAGGAACCAAACTAGATGGTAGCAATAGAGAGAAACAAATACAAAAGAGGTCGTGAAGTAGACACTGAAGAAAGCTGAATTGACAGAATTTAACAAGTGGTTGGATGTTGAGTTAGGTCACGTTGAGTCTAAGAAATAAATGAGACCATCTGGGTGATTTAAAATCTACTCCAAAACAAGCAAATAATCTATAATCTACATACATTAACTAAAAGAAATTCTCCTAAGTAGAACAGGGTCTGGCTCTTGATAAAGGCTACATTGCTAAACATCAAAAAACAGCCTTACTTAACACTAAAATGACACTGAAGATAAAATGACACAGTGCCTAAGAGTTTCCTTTCATCCAAGGAAAAGGAGGAAAAGTCTCTAGTTGACATAAACGTAATGTGCAATGACATAAATGGTAATGTGCAAACACAGTAAAGGGAGGGCCTAACCAGACACATAGGCACCTGATAAAGGCCAGTAAATCTCACTAGCCAATTACAAGAGAGCACTAAATTATGTCTGGATAGACTTCTACAAAGGAGCAGGAGGAGAACTGATCATTAAACAAATGCAGTTCTATCCACTGAGTCAGCTCTATGCTATGGGGAGGGACAAATTTCTCTGCCAGAGTTCCAAGTAATACTTAGTTTCAAACTAACATTTATTGGTTAGCTCATTCTAAGGTATCCCTATTTCAAACATAAGATGACACCACCTTCATGAGAATAAAGTACAAGTAAAAAAAGTTAAGGTTACATAAGACTAACCTTTCTAACAAAATCACATTTTCTTTTATTCATAAAAATAATCCTAAGGGTTTGGTTCAAAAGACAGCCATCTAAATAGTATCTATTTTTTATCTACTACCTGGAACAGCATTCTGCTCTACAAATGAATTTTCTCTTAGTTTATGATGTTAAACTAGACTTCAAAGAAATCATTAAGGCAAGAAGGTAGATTTTACAAAAAAGACATGATTTTAAAGTGGGACCCACATGTCCTAGGTATCTGAAATACCTATTTACTTAATATGCTACAGTGGCCTTTCATACTCTTTACTTGTAAACTCACAGACTACAAGAAAAACAACTTCGATTAGCAGCTCCAACTAGCAGCTCCAACCCCTGCCCTTATACTAGCTAACTTTCATATATGTTTATTGCCTGCCTTCCCATCAAAATATAATCCTCATGAGTAGTGACTTTGTCGTTTTACATCTGTATCCCCAGTACCTATAACAGTGCCTAACACAGAGCAGGCACTCAGTGGGTGTTGATCGGTGTATCTACGGGAAAGACAATAGCCATATTCTTCCCACAAACAGATTCAAGCAACCACAATATACCCTTGCTTGAATCTGCCACTTTCTGCAGAATGATTTTTAATTTGGGTGTGTGCCTCCTTCTTGTGAATTGCAAAAAATACAAGCTATCTTTGAAAAGGTAGGAAGCAGTCAGTGATTCCAGACAGCCACTCTTCAATACAGCTCAGGATCTAGTCTGAACTTGTAGAGGACAAGTACAGAAACACCAGAGTCACTTCTGCACACATGAGACACAAACAGATGGATGCTTACCCCTAAATAAAGGCATATACACAATACAAAACATGCCAAGAAGGGATGTCACAAGACTTAATTAGCGCTCACAAAGAGCTTTGTGACACAGGATGAAAGGTACCACAGACACAGACAACATTACAAAGGTGTGGCAATACAATACCTCAAAGACAAGAATCAGTTTGTGACCCTGATGTAATGAGGATTCCAGGGACCACTGACAATCTCCACTTACAAAGCAAACCATGGAACAGACCCAAAGTATCAAATGCCCTGTAACAAAGAGAAACTGACATGATAAGTCCTGAGCTGTCCTCCCAGCTGTCCCTTCCACCTTAGTACCACAGTGCAGGCAGGCATTTCTTTCACTGAAACAGACTTTTTTGCATCTTGCCTACTGTCTGTCATTAAGGTAGCTCACCTCCTGCCCTGTAGCTGCTTCCATATCAAGAAACAGATCAAGAAGAGATCGGACCAGACGAGCTGCTTTAGCCTTGCTGATGGAATTCAAGAAAGGTCGCACATACTTCAGGAGTCCTCCAAGCTCTGTGTGGAAGAGAATTCAGAAGGGAAAAGTGTACATCAATATTAGGGACAAAATACACATTAAAAAAACAAAAACAAAAACCCAGGATCATAAAATCAGTATTTATGTCACTGGAATCAATCTAAATCAACTTACTAGAGGGGTTTAAAGTATTCCCAGCAGGTAACAGAACAGCAAAAGTAAGTTAACATCATATACTAAATTTGTACTTGTATTCTATTCCCCACTCAGCCATTGGATTATGATCAGGGGGCCCTGGGAAAAGTTCATGATCCTCTGACTCATTTATCCATCTTAATGAAACATAAATAGCAAAGTACTCATACTCTCCGGGAACAGTTTTCTAGAACATGAAATACTTTGTGTCCCTGCCCACCTTGGACAAAATCACTTCTCCACAACCAACAAATACGATCAGGCTATGTAGGAGTAATTTCTTTTTTATTTACGCCTAGATAGTCTGCCTTAGCAGTTTCCCTTAAACAGAGAGAAGTGATCAATTTCGAAGTTCCTTTCTCCTCCATTCCTGCAGTACTCCCCAGTTTAGCCTTTCAGCAATATCACTTTCCTGAACTAACTTTTCACAAAGAAGTAATGGTGTTGTGCCCTAAAGCTGTATGCTCTTTTAAAATCCCTCACTGATCTGCAAAATCTAAGTCTGTAACTGTGACCCAAAAAAGATGTTGGTAACAAGCTTTTTCCTCTCCCCTGCATAAGAAAAGCGGGTGGTACAGGAACTCTAGGAGAGCATCTTTAGAAACAAAGTTAAACTAGAGATATGCTTGCCAAAGAGTGAAAATTAAAGAATGTCTGCACGAAACAACTAAGGAAGTATCTTTGGAATGTAGGTTAGAATTACCTTAGTGTCACTGACTCTTTAATATTCTCCACCCTCCTGAGAACTCTAATTCAGGGCAAGCAAACCTCACCCTCCTGAGAACACTAATTCAGGGTCCTAAAATCTAAAATCCTCACCTGCATGAAGACTCAGAAGATGCATGGGACTGTGTCAAGTACTAAACAATCTTATACAGAGTGAAAATGTTCATCTTTTCCTTTATTCCCCAGTATAAACCTTTGATTCCCATTGTCTAAGACTTCTTCCCATCTGCCACCCCATTCCCTCCTACACAGACATACACACATACATAGACATGCCTCACTCATGCTACAATACTATCTTCTCAACCTATATAATCCTAGGTGTTATGGATTGAATTGTGTCCCCTAAAAATATGTGTTGTAAATTCTAACCCCTATGCCTATGGTTATAATCCCATTTGGGAATGGGCTGTCTTTGTTAAAGGAGCCCTGGCGGCACAGCTGTTAAAGTGCTCAACTACTAACCAGAAGGTCGGTGGTTCAAACCTACCAGCTGTTCCACAGGAGAAAGATAAGGCAGTCTGCTTCTGTAAAAATTTACAGCCTTGGAAACCCTATGGGGCAGTTCTACTCTGTCCTATAGGGGTGCTATGAGTACAAATCCACTAGAAGGCAGTGGGTTTGGTTTTGGTTGTCTTTGTTATGTTAATGAGATAGGATTAGTGTAGCCTGCATCTTGAGTCAATCTCTTTTGAGACATAAAAACAGATTAAACGCAAGTTAGCAAGTAGAGATGGGGGAAGAAAGATGCCAAGGTACGTGAAGATCGCTCAGGAGCAGAAGCTCAGAAAGGACAAGGACCTTTCTCCAGAGGTGACAGAGAAAGAAAGCTTTCCCCTAGAGCCAGCACCATGCATTTGGACTTCTAGCCTCCTTAACTATGAGAAAATAAACCTGTTTGTTAAAGTCACCCACTTGTGGTATTTTTGTTAGAGCAACACTAGATAACAAAGACACTAGGTATCATTTTAGGTCCAGCTAAAGTCCTATTTAATCTTCCATGCTAACAACAGTCTACAGTGATTTCTCTCCCTCAAATTCCTTTTGAATTTATGTAAATTTCAATTGTATTATATAATCAGAGCTTTTTAAAGGTAGTCTAATGCAATGTTCCTTCTCCCACATTTCCTACTACGCTTGAACAATTTCTAGTTAGGGAAATGTTCAGAAAACAGCCTATTCCGTTGTTGGTCAAACCAAATTGTTCTTTTTTGAAACATGAGTCTATGTCCTCTTTTCAAACTGTTTCAAATATTTAAAGATAACTATCATTTACATCTCCCTAACTTTCCCTTTCTCCAAGCTAAACAACATTACCAATTCAACTGTTCCTCTAATGTCCTGGTTTCTAAATTCCACATCACCTGAGTTGCCCTCCTCTAACCAAACTCTAGTTTGCAGAAGTACCTCTTAAATGTGGTACTCAGAAATGAAAACAATGATCCAGGTTGGGTCTGACCAGTAGAGTATGAGGCTACATGTAATACAAGACAGCATGTTTAGCTTTTTCTAATAGCACTTTTTATTAAGACTGAGTCCATTAAAGTCAATGGACTTTGACTTCAATGCATAGACTACTGTCAAGACAGGTACTTCCCCCTCCCTCTGTTTTGATACATACTTTAAGTATATGACTTTATACTTATCACAACTGAATTTAATCTTGCTGGCTTTGGCAAAAACTCTGAATCTTAATTCTGTCCTCTACCATACTGAGTCATCCACAAAAATAAGCATGCCTTCTGAAATGGCTTTAGCCATGATGCCAGTTAAACTGCTGACCAGAAGAACAAAGACAGAGCCTTAAGACATGACGCTAGAGACGTCCCTACAGGTTGACAAATGACCTACTTATTAACACAGTTTGGATAGTTAGTGAGACCACTGTAAATCCGTAAGCTGTACCTGCCATATTAATATTATGACAAATGTTTAAATCTGCTTATATCAGATACGTAGTCTATATCATCCCTCCATTCCAGGGGTTGGCAAACTTTTTCCGTGAAGGGCAAAATAGTAAATACTTTTGGCTTTGCATCTATACAGTCTCTGCTGCAACTATTCAGCTTAGCCACTGTAGCACAAGAGCAGGCATGGACAATATGTAAAAGAACAGAGTAATGTGTTCTATAATATTACTGTGGCTCTATAATATTACTGTGTTCCAACAAAACCTTATTTAGAAAAACAGGTGGCAGGCTACAGTCTGCTGACCCCTACAAATCTACCGGTCTGATATGCTAACTAAAAGAGAGAACTAAGATGAGTTTGGAATAATTTGTTCTTAATAAACCCCCGGTTTAAGTGATTAAAATCTCCTTTTCAAATAATCTGTTCTGGAATTTTACTGTAGATTTACCAGTCTGTAGTATCTGGAATCTATTCTTTTCAGTACCTTTTTGAAAAGTAGAATGTTTGTCCATCCTCAGTTTCCTTATACCTCTGAATCACCATGATTTTTCTCAGAATACTAATGGTGGCTCTATAATTACATCTGCTGGAACTATCCTATTCGTATTAAAAGAGCAAAGTTGTCAGAGCCTAGAGACTTGAACTTATTTAAAGAGATTATCTGCACTCTCTTCTCTGACCTACCTTGGCTTTAATTCTCTCTTTCTGATGTTATTTCTATCTTTTTCAGTTTGAAAATCATTTTCCTTCCTGGAAAAGGCAGAAGCAAAACATGAGCTAAGCAGTTCTGCCTTCTCTCTAGCACCTACTAGCATTACAATATTTTCTCCAAGCACTGAGTCTTATTCTTCTTACCTCAACCTCTTAGTTGCCATTTTTCAAAAAACTCATTTGATTTTCCATTTTAGTTTACTACTGTTTTATACTCATTCTTGGTTATATTCTGTTTCTTTCCATTTTCTAAGTTTTTTCATTCCCCTAAAATCATACTGACTTCTTCCACCTGTTCTTACTGTGATTCTTTGCAATTATAAATGACCAGAATTTTCTTTTACAAACCTTTCAGAACTCAACATATTCCTTTTAAGAGTCTCAGGCTATGAGATCTGTAGATCCTAAGCCTACAAATCGTGTGTGATGATGCTCAGCACTACTTTCAGTCACTGTAACACATTAGACATTGTCTTATTCACTAATTCACAAGTGACTGTTGTCAGTCAGGGACCTTATCTTAAAACTGTTTGAGCAGACTACTTAGCACAGTAGTGGCAGAGTGTTTAAGCACTCGGCTGCAGCTGCTAACTGAAAGGTCGGCGGTTTAAACCCACCAGCCGCTCCACGGGAGAAAGATGTGGCAGACTGCTTCTGTAGATTACAGCCTTGGAAACCCTATGGGGCAGTTCTACTCGGTCCTATAAGGCACTATGAGTCAGAATCAACTCGACGCACACAACAAGCATATATTAAATGCATAATAAAACAATATTGAAGACTAATGGAACAGACTTATTTCTGTTCTCAGGTAGTTCAAAATCAAAGGAAACAACCACAAACCTATCAATTATTAATAGAAAGACATGTAAATGAACATAAGTCCCGAGACTTCCATAAGGCTTCTATTGTGTATTATCTATATTCATCACACTCTTTCTTAGAAAATAGCGATACATAACCTGGAAGAGATTTTTTAAAATCCTTATAATTCACCTCATCCTTCTCAATTCTAATAGCTTTAGCCATACACTTCTAAACTTCTCAAGTATTGGGTCACAAGGGAGTGACAAGGAATGAGGCAAGAATAACCATGAAATAGGAATTTCAAGCAAAACAGTAACATTTTTGGATGAAAATTTCTTAAGCACTGACCACACTACATGCTGCTTTCAATTATCCATGACACTGAAAGAAACCAGAGATATGGACAGCTCAACAACAGAAAATTTTTAAATCACCTCACCTGTTTTGTAATTCTTTCAGAAAATTTACCTTATTAACTGTATTCTGTATGAACTAATTATCAAAACTGTTTTGCAACCCTTCAAGCTCATACTAACTGGCAGGCAAAAGGAATCCATAGGCATGTTAAATAGGAAGTCAGTCAGTCTAGAAGGAAAAAAAAAACCACCACTGATAATCTGTTAAGTGGATAACCACAGGAAAGCAATAACCATTATGACACGAGGCCATGAGCCCTGAAGTAGAACTACACAGGTTCAAATCCTGAGTCTACCATTTACTAGCTGACTGACCTTGGGCAAGTTATTTAACTTTTCTGTGCTCAGTTTCCTCATGTGTAAAATGCATAATAATATCTACACCTCATCAACTTATTTTGAGGATTACACACGCTCAACCATGTTTGTGCTTAAAACAGCAACTGGTTCATAGGAAACATGCAAAAAACATTAGATATGGTTTTTCTTATTATAGATATTTTTAAATGATACACACATTTTAAATAAGATACAAGATCCATGCAAACACATCCTCCCAATTTCATACATCTTTACTCAACATTCTACTGATAGATCCTAAAAACTATTAAGTTAGTTATGCTTATTTGGGAAAAATCTTAGTTCTCAAGTTCAGGAAGGTTTTGCCAACTTACACCCATCGTTCTCTTGGATAATGACATAATTCTGTGGAAAGTAATTCATGAGGTCATTTACCAAAGCCTAATCCATTCTAATCAGATAAGCTCTAAATTCTTTTTAAAGTTGAAACAATCACCTGTTCTAAGTTTAAACTGACTTCTCTCAAAAACTATTACCCCTTTACCAGCCAAAGGCCTTCCTGGTCAACAAGATCCTCTCTTTATTCCAAGGACACACCCATCATCAGAATTATCATCTGGAGCCTGGCCAGTCAACAGTTCAAGTACCACTAGAATGTGTGGGCAATGATATGCAGAAAGTCGTAGTCACCAATGAAGTCTTGGGAAGGCTGTGTCCAGTTAATCTCTTAGTCATTCTATACTAGGAAAAAAAGACAATGAGTCACACTGTCCTTTGCACAGATGCTAAATCCCTACTCATTTTCAAGTCAGGGGACTAAAGTCACTATCTACCTTAAATGCATCAGAGCTGCTCAGTGAAATCACTGGACACTGCTGCCTGTATATAAAGGAATACAGTGTGATTTCAAAAAGATGAAAACTAGAAACAAATCACAAACCACTATATCCTAACAGGAAAAGGATCTTCCCTTACCTGCAGAACAAAACACCTTCACGAAAGAACTGAGACTAAAGGGCACTTAACTTCTTGCTAAGACACTTAAGTTCAACAAGCTGCCAAGAAAATAAAACTGAATTTTATCTCCAGTGAACTGAGTGTGTGTTCCTTCACTCCAACAAAAAACTGAAACTTCACCCAGTGTTTCAGGTAAAAGAGAAAGCAATCCATTTGTGGCACCTACCTGCAGCTTGTCCAGTCTTCGCCAGGAGAGACCCCAGTTCCAGGATGCTCTGTTCTTTAACCTGTACTGCTTCCTCATCGTTTTCCTGAATGTCACGTTTCACTGGGAGGGGAAAATGCAAACCCTCTTAAAATTCTGACAAAAAATGAAGACTGAGGAAAATTTCACCCTCACAAGATCCATTACAAGCTCAAACATAGTCACCAAAAGACAAATTCTAGACTGCTTAGAAGAAACAAGCCCTAAATAAGAAAGCATAAAATGATCATGTATAGGTAGGACATGTCCCATGTAAATCATTAAAATAGATTCCTCCTCTGATTCATTGGTGCCTTTTCATTTTACCAATTAGAATTTCCCTTACCCATAAACAATGAAATGTCTGTTACAGTCACTTGGTTAAAGCAAAATTAAAACAAGCCCTTCATACTTACAGTGCTGAGCCCCATGCTAGGCACTATGTTATGTGAAAATATTAAACATGCCTGTGGATTTACCTGCCCAAACTAAACTCAAATGACCAAGTTACTGATAACTGCAAAGTCAGAAGCCTTTAAATAAACTTTAGGTCTGCGCAAAGTCTCAACTGATGGGTGTGTTAGGTATAAGCAGTTCTACAAAGCCATTCAGGAAAAACAATCCTATCAAAGCTCCAATGTGATCCTGAACAGTTACAGTTAGGAGGGACTGCTGCTTTATAATGGATTCAGATCCTGTTAAAATAACTTTGTGCTATCTATCCCACTTTCAACTGTTGATAGCTATTTTACCACTTCAACATCAAATGGCCTCTCCAAGTTTGTAGTAATAATTTTAATTACCACCACTACTAGTTATCACTTCTCTTACAAAGCATCATGACTTGACAAAAACCAAGATTTTAATACTCCATGATAGAGTCCAGAAAAAGTAAGGTTGTCAACCATCATGACTCAAGCTGGCTGTTAACAGGGAAGCTTTCAGGAAACTCTCCTAGTATAATGGGCAAACAAAAAATACTCTGTTTACCACAACTCTTATGTTAGAAAAGACAAAATGTTAGGCACTGGGGCACTAGGGCACTAGAAAATCATCCTTCTCACGTTAGTTCTAAATATTAGTGTATACTCACTCACAGAACAAAATACATATGTGACTGAGATGATTCTGGTTCTGTAATTGTAATGGAAGCCAAGATAAGAACTTCAAAATGATAAACACCCTCTACCAATATCATCCATTCACAGATGCATCTTGATCCCCCACCTCCTGTCCTTCTCCAGTAGTTCCAAAGATAAAGACATCAAGATCTTGTCATCGTCCTTTCTCTGTGCCAAGTCAGGAGTACCAAAATTCAACAGACTAATAAGTCAACATAAATGCCAACAGCCTGGCAGCCCTACATACACATAAACTCTCATACTACTTGTTGATCCAGTTTCAATCTTCTCGAGCTACATTATTAAAAAGATCACATTACTACTACACGTGCAGTGAAGAACTAGCCCATGCCCTAACTAAACTCTGTGATTGGCCATTAAAAGCCTTCTCTGTCAATCATAAATTTATTTTTGTTCATACCTGCATCCTAGTAGAAAGCTGTCAGAAACGACTAGCTGCGGTTCCCATTTCAGCTTTCCTATTGTGTTCTAATGCAAGACAATCATGCTACCGTGTTAAGAAAAATTTAATTTTCTCCAGCAATGCGCAGCTGGCCGGTTCCAATGAGTTCCCTGAACTCCGCGGCTGACAACTAACTCTCTGAACTCACTTCCAACCTCTACAGCGGAGACTGGGAAGATTAGTCACCTCCTGTAGCCGGGCGGTCCCACCCCGAACACCTCGCTCTCACACCCTTACAGAGGGGTAGAAAAATGCCTCGGCCACCTCCTCAAACCAAATGCCAATCCCAGACGCATGTTTCCTCAGTATTTCCCACATTCAGAAAGGGGCTCCCCTTTGCTGGAGCCTTCCGTTGAGGGGCTGAGGAGAAGTAGCAGCTCCCACCGTCCCGCAGAAAGGAAACTCCAAGAGAAATCGAGCGCTCGCACTCCCACCCCACGCAGACAGTGTTGATAACAACGGCGGGAAATGCCCGTCCTAAGCGGGTTTCGCCAAGGCCCTTCAACTCGGGGTTCTCAGACCAGTTCGTAACAAACCCACCGGTCGGAACTGCTCCCGGTCCCGGGCCAGCCTTGTGGGCTACAGCGGGGACAACGCCGGGGAGAGATGGGGGCCCCGGCTCGGCCCACTCTCCCACCCCACGCTGAGCCCTCCGTGAGTCAGCAGCCGATGAGAAGACGCGGGGGAAGCCTCAGGGCTTCTTACTGGACTGGGACCCGGGGGACACCAGGGAGCCCCGAGCGGCCTGTGCCCCCGGCCCGGCCCCCCTCACACACACAGTGAGTCAGCAGCACCAGAGCCGGTTAGCATGGCCCCGCTCCGCCGCTACCGACCAACACGGGCCGAGCTGACCCAGCTGGGCCGGCGAGGGGGCGCGGCGGCCTTTACCGATAGAGTGGAGGATGTCGATGGAGGCCTCCCGGTCAGTGTTGAGTAGAGACTGGGCTCTCTGGAACTCCACCACCGCCGCCGCCGCCATCTTACCGCTCTCACACCGTCCCCGGCCGCGGCCGCCGACGCCGGAAACACACACCCGGAAAGCCCGCCTCCGTGTCCCTCCCCCGTAACGCACCCCCTCCTCCTTTCCCAGAGCACCACGGGAGTTGTAGTCTCTCCGCCAGGGGAGGTGGAATGAGGGATGAGGGTGAGAACTGGGGTGCCTCGTTTGGTGGGCAGCAAGCTCCCCAGCACCGCCTAGCGGCCGGCACGCGCAGAAAAGAAGCGGTGCCTAAAGAAGTCTAAAACCCAACGCTATCTGAAACTCCCCTCACTCGCTCTTGAAAGGAGTTTTTGAGCACTTGTCTAGGCATTCAGTGAAAGTTTTATTTGCAGCTTTCATGTTTAACCATTCATTCGGTACAATAAACGAGCTTATAAAGTGGTCGCTACGTGGCAAATAACACCATTCCAATGCATTCAAGGGTCTAACAAAATTTGTTAACACACACATCATTTTTTCCAAGTTTGAATCCTACAGAATCCTAGCCAGCCTGTGATTTAAACCCACCAGTGTCAGAGAAAACTCCCTTTCCCAAGTAGCCCATTCAATCTTGAAACAGTATTGGATGTTAGAAAATGAAATACCATCTTTCACCCATTCACTTAGTAAATACCTCTTGAGGGTCACACAGAAGTCTAATACACCAACTCCCCAACCCAAAAAAGAACAGATTTTTCTTCCCAGTATTTCCAGTTCCTTCAACTAAAATCAGACACCTGAAGGGCTGTCAAGTGGGAGTCGAAAAGATATTCTATGTGACCAATGAGGGTTGAGAACTAAGGGAGGTAATAAAAAATATACAGAGGCAGTACAATATGAGGAGTACCTTTCTGCGAGTGACAACAATCCAAAAATGGAATATGCTGTCCTGTAAAGGAACTATAAAGGGAGCCAACATTGCACTCCTCTGTGACTGGTTTTGTGGGAGAAAGATGTGGCAGTTGGCTTTCATAAAGATTCACAGCCTTGGAAACCCTTTGGAGCAGTTCTACTCTGTCCTATAGGGTCGCTATAAGTTGGAAATGACTAGACGGCAGTGGGCTTGGGGCGTGGGTTTGGGTTTTGTGACTAGGTTAGGCAACTTATGTAGCTTTCTCCTTTTATCCTCCTAACAATGTTGGGTAAAGAAGATATTATTTACTCCCCTTTTAGGTGAGGAAACAGAGGCAAGTTTAAGTGATTTGCTGAAGCTCATACAGTAGGACAGGGCAGTGCTTTGTTCTGTTGTACATAGGGTAGCTATGAGTTGTAACCAACTGGACAGCACCTAATAACAAAATACAGTAATCAACACAGCTGAGATCTGAAGAGGAGGGAATGTGTTCCTAGTTCCTGGGTGTGTTCAAATGGAAATTGAGTAACCTTTCATCAGGTTAACAGAATTCATGACTTCAATGGGGAATTGGATCAAATGACCCCTAAATTTCTTCCGCTGCCGCTAAGGTCTCACGAGTCTGTGTAAAACTGAACATTTGCTTGAAAAAAAGTCCTCCCTTTTCAATTTGGTGTCCAAATAATGATATTGTACCAGAATGTTAATGGGCTATAAAACCCCAAAGCCGAGTACAACAGGCGATAAGTATCTACACCTTCTAAAGAACTACCAGTTACATCCCAAAAAAAAAGGTTGCTAAAAATTGACTAGACCAGTCCTCTAACCTTCATTCAGCTCCAGCCTCCATCAGGAAGACATAAAAAATTGAAAAGGAATTCATTAGGACGATTCATTAGTAGACAGGCTAGAGTTCTCACCTCAATACAAAAAGGAGATACTACAAAAGACTGGGGGTGTATGCTGGATCTTTCTCCCATGCTGGTGAGACTTGCTGACTGCAGAAACGCATAAGCCCATTTCTATGCAACCACCAGGAAGAATATGATGAGACCGTTTCAAGGTCAACCAGATATGTGTCTCCAGGAGTCTGAGGACATTTATACACATGGACACGGGTACCTACTTCTGGCCTACAGAATTTGAATGAGGAAAGCTGGCTGACCCACCTCCACAATAGCAGGACAAGGAGAAAGAGCAGCACTGGGGCAACCTCCACTACCTGCATTTGTCATAGCAAGATTCTTGTGGGCCAAGTGGATGCTGCAAAGGCAGATTAGCCAAGACTGTCTTGATGGGCCCCTACTCAATAAGGCGACCTGCCAGGACAAGGAGATCCTATAATAATGACTAGAGGGGTGGTCTTCAGGAGACAGTCACTGAAAAGGGGAGGTCTACAGATGGAAGCTCCAAAGAACCCATAAATGCTCCTAACAAGAGAGAACCAACATTTGGGTCCCTCCCTCTGATGGAATCAGTCACATACAAGATCTTTACCCCTTTTGTTGTAATTTCTCCTAATTTTCTGCCCTCTCCCACAATCCCTGCCCTGGAGGAAACCCAAAAGCAATACAGAGAAAGAAGAAAGAAGAAAGTAAATGCACAGACTAAACATAAATGTTCAAATGCCTAAGAGTTAGAGGGAGACATTTTGAGTTAGATAGGAAATTGAAGCTTTGATTTGGGCGAGACTGGACTTCTAATCATTCCAAATTACCTGAAAATTAGATTTTTTTTCAAGATGCCATCCAGGGAAAGGGAAGGGAGATCCAACATAGCACGGATATAGGAAGTTTTTGGAGAGAAATAAGCTTTCCTATTTGTACCTCCATGAAGTCCTTCAACATATCTATGACAGTATCATCATCTGCTCAAATTCCCAGGTACCGAAACTTCTGATTCCTCTATTTTCTCCAACCATTGCCACAACAGCTAATTATTACCTACTAGCTTTTCTCCTGAAAATGTTCCTCAGAGTCACTAGTTCCACTCTATTTTTCCATTTGGTATGATTCTGAGTGTATGATTATGCTATATATACGAGCTCCTACTGTATGGAGCTATACAAGGAGCTCCTGGGAGATGCAACAGACATACAGGTCTGGTTTAGTACTCTACTCACCCTTGATAATTCCCTCTTTTTCACATCAAGTCCAAGAGTGTAATCCTATACTGGACTGAATAGTGTCTCTCCAAAATTAATGTCTTTTCTGGAACCTCAGAGTGTGACCTTATTTGGAAATAGGGTCATTGCAAATGTAATTACCGGTAGTCCCTAACTTACAATGTATTCCAGTTACAACGAACCACACTTAACGACCATCAGTGTATCTGGAACATTGCATCTTCCTGGGAGGAAGGTATGGGAAAAGACATGCAGAGGATATGGAAAAAATTGCTGAGTTATGTGAACACACTTCAGGCATTTGATCGGGATAAGATGATGGAAGAGATCTGTGGAAAAACTGTCCATATGTTAAGAACGCTGTATTTAAAACTTGTTATTGCCAATGTAGAACACCTCATGGATCACGAAGAAGGGGAATTGACAGATCAGCACCAATGGATTTTGAAAAGGAAAGAAATGCTGAAGAAGAAAGAAATAATGAGGAAGAGGAAGGAGAGAAGTTGTCAAAATATTTTACAGTGAAAGGATTAGTTGGAGGTTTTTCTAAACTAAATCAGGGGCTTTAGTTGCTTGAAAACATGGACCTAAACGCTGATCGCTTTCCTAAAGTTGATAGGCAGATTCGGAGAGCAGTGAGATGTTACCACAAAATACATGAGGAAAAAAAGAAAAGGACCATACAGATAACTCTCACTGATTTTCTGACTAGAAACACCATCCCTATTCCCAGGGATAATCCAGATGATCCAGAATCTTCTGTAAGTGGAGTTATTACCGCAATTGACAAAATGCCAATGATGTTCAACTCTTCTTCATCGCTGGGATAAATTTTTATGATTTGTGTATTTTTTATGTTATCTATGTATATATGAAAATATATCTGCAAGTTTATATGTAATTTTTCCAACCCCCAAAGACAAATAAAGTTCAGATTTATAAAGATACTGATAATAAAAGTAATAATGAAAACTGAAAAAAAAAATTAGGTGTTCGACTTAACATCAGAACCCACTTACGATGGTCATACTGGCATAGGGTGGGTCTTAATCCAATATGACTGGCGTCCTCATAAGAAGAAGAGAAGACACAGAGGGAAGACAGCCATGTGAAGACAGAGACTGAAGTTACCCTGCCACAAACCAAGAGCCCTGGAAGAGGCAGGAAAGGATCCTTCCCTAGAGGCTACAGAAAGAGCAAGGCCTGGTCAACACCTTGATTATGGACTTCTAGCCTCCAGAACTGTGACAGAGTAAGTTTCTGTTGTTTCAAGCTATCCAGGTTTGTGGTAATCCGTTACAGAAGACCTAGGAAATTAATGCAGATCCCTAAATGTGATTTTTACCTTTTTCTTAATCTTCCAAACTGTATCATTAAGCAGAAAATACAACAAAAGGACCACAGGCTTTGGAATTTGTCTTCAAATTCCAGGCCAGCTACTTAATAGCTGGTGATTTTAACATGCTTCTCAATTTCTCTGATCCGGTTCTTTCATCTCAAAAACAGGGATAATAAAATCTAGCTCACAAGGTTGTTGTAAGGATAGGAGATAATATGGGGACATGTTGAATAAATGTTATTTTCTTTCCCTTATCAGTTCCATTATAAAACATTGACTGAGAAATAACCTACATCAATAGTGATCACTACCAGTTATCACTTGTCATCAACTACATTGATAGGTAAACAAAGTCCCTAAAATTAAAACCAGTTGCGATCGAGTAGATTCTGACTCATGGAGACTCCATGTGTGTCAGAGCTAAAGTACTCCATAGGATTTTCAATGGCTGATTTTTCAGAAGTAGATTGCCAAGCCTTTCTTCCAAGGTGCCTCTGGGTGGGCTCAAACCTCCAAATTTTTGGTGAGCAGCCAAACATGATAACCATTTGCACCACCCAAGTCATTCTCAGGAATGTGACATTTTCAATGTCACCAAAAGTTCCCACCCACCCTCTTGCAATTGTCTTGCCATGCTTCCCCACTTTGAGCCTCTTTATATCTTCTCTGAATGTATCTAATGTTCTGAGCCTTATGCGTGTCTGGTTAGCTTGCACAAAGTGTTCCATAAACTGGCCTCTGCCTACTTCTCCAACCTCAATTCTTATTGCTTTGCCCCTTACTCACTCTGCTCACTTGGCTCTTGTTTTCCCCCCAAGCATGCCAAGTTCTTTCCCATCTCAAAGCCTCTGCAATACTCCCTCAGGTTTCAGCTCAAAAGTCATTTACACAAAGAGGTCTTCCATACCATCTTATTGAAAGTAATATCCTGCATTTGGTCCAGGAACCACCACATCACCCTATTTATTTCCTTCCCACCACTTAGCACAAACTGTGATTTTATTTTTTCACTTGTTTAAAGCTCCTTTCCCTCCACAAGAATGCAGGGACCTTGTCAAACCTGGTCACAGGCATAGTCCCAAGCCCTAGAATAGTGGCTTGCACATGGCAAACACTCATGGCTGATAAGAGGAACGCTATAATCTGTCCTGTCACAATCTTCTGCTGCCCTAAATGTTCATGTTCTATACTATGTGACTGTTCACCTTAGCCACTGCTGATGGACTGGGCAAGGGGGGAATATCTGTCACAGATTAGCCAGTGATCTAGGACTTATAAAGCCTGAATAGGAAAGATTAGCTGGTACAATCCAATTCCTCTCTCAGGAACTGGGAAATTGAGACTTAGCCAGTTAGCAGGGGAACTGAAATCAAAATCTATCACTTGGAACCAACCAGTGCCAAGCTGGTAGAGAGAAAACTCAGAACATGAGTAGAAAGCAGTGGAATTATCATGGGAAAGAATTCAAACAACTCCAGAGAAGGCTACCTTAGTTCCTAGTTCCTAATAACTTTCTTGTTTCTAGCTTCACTCCCAGGAGGCTCACCCATATCACAATCCCCATTCCTGCAACACTGTGACATGTTCCTTTTCCAAATACCTTCCAACTTCTGGTTCAGTTTGGCATAATTATGCCTCTAATAGCTCTGTTAAAAATGATCAAAACTCAACAAAATCTGAACATAGGTTTATTCTCAGCAGTTATCTATACACTTAAGGGAGATCATTTTGATTCCAGAAAACGCAAATGGCTAGAAGAAGCTAAGTGCAGTGAGGCTTATAAAAAGGGAGAAAAATAGAAGATCAACCATTGGCTAATCTTAACATGATTGATTGAACCCTGCCCTCCCCCTTTTACTGAGATCAACTGATATCATATCACAAGATGGTCTCTTGCCCTCCACCCAGTCATATCTTTTGAAATTTAAATTTGGTAGGCCTGGCTTCAAACACAAAAGAAAGGATTTGCAACTCTGGGTGAAAGAAAAGACGTTGGTGGATTAATTTTGGTCAGGGATTTCTTTAAAGTGAATTATTTGGTTTCATGGGTAAGAAAACCCCAAAATTAAAGCTAGATATCTGCTATCAATTTCTCTTTTTGTCAGCTTTCTAATATTCTCTTACATTTCTTTATAACAAAAGGAGGCAACAGTGTCTAGATGGAGTTTAGGTTTCCTTGTATTTATTTTTATGGTTACATTCTAGTTATGGCAGGTGATACTACTGGTTTTCCACTGAAGGTAGTTACATTGAAAAGTAAAGTGAGTTAACTTAAATAACAATACATACAATATGTGGACATGGCAAAAGTCAATAATGGGTATGGTAAGCAAATGATTACTGGATCCAGAAACCAAATCCTGGTCTGCTATATCGCTATGTAGTCAACTACTCACCTCCCATTATCCTTTCTTTTATTCCAAAATCACATCTCTAACCAGAAGACCAACAAGTCCTTCAGATTCCCATCCTGGGTTTTTATTCCTTAAAAACGCCTTTCAAGTTACCTCTGACAAAGGCACTATATGCTACAAAAGAAAGAGCATGGAATTTGAAGTCAGACAATTATGAAGTTCAAATCTTTACTCTGTTATCAGCTAATAGTTGAATTAAACTATCTGAGACTAAGTCTGGTAATCAATAAAACTATTTTAAAAACCTACTTCATTGAATTATTTGATTTTAAAATTTTAAAAACACTAGAACACTTCAGCACTATGACTGACACATAATTGCTCAAAAAATGATAGCTATTATAATTATAAAGGTCTCTACCTGGCACAAATGGTTTGCTCTGGACTGCTAACCTAAAGGTTGGCAGTTCGAACCCACCCAACAGTACTGCAGTAAAAAAAGGCCTAGTCATCTGCTTCCATTACGTGTACAGTCAAAAAAAGAAAAACCCTATGGAACAGTTCTACTCTGTAACTCATGGGGGTCACCATGAGTCGAAACCAATTGATGGCAACTAACAACAACATTAAAATTATCATTGGGTTGCTGATTAAATTAGCTGATTAGCACCCACTACTCCTCTTCCTTAGGAGTTCCTGGGTGGCATAAATGGTTTGCACTCTGCTACTAGCCGAAGGAGCACTGGTGGCGTAGTGGTTAAGAGCTCGGCTGCTAACCAAAAGGTCAGCAGTTCAAATACACCAGCCACTCCTTGGAAATCCTATGGGGCAGTTCTACTCTGTCCTATGGGGTTGCTCTGCATTGGAACGGACTCGACAGCACTTAGCAAGAACAACAACTAGCTGAAAGGTTGGCGATTTCAACCCACCCAGAGGTACCTAGGAAGACAAGCTTGGCAATCTGCTTCTAAAAGGTCACAGTCTTGAAAACTGTATGGAGCAAACATGAGGTCGCCATGAGTTGGAATCGACCCAACGGCAACTAACAACAACTTCCCTTCCTCAGAGAGCATGCTTAGAGGGTTAAACTAATCAATAATTGGTGATTTTTATAGCAATAGAGTGGCAATCAATTCTGTTCAATTCCCCATCTTTAGAGTTCCTCATCCTCAGTCTTGCCTCCCTTCACTCCTTTCCCTCCGTTATACTTTCTGTTCCCACATCACCCCCCAAAACCCTACAAAGCCTTAATTTACTTTAGGGATATCAGTCATCTTTATGGTAGCTGCCTTATCTTCTAATTCCTTAATTTCTTTTTCTCTTTTCTCTGCTTTCACTATGATTGTCTTTAGCCTTTCTTCTATAACATGTTCATTTGTTTTCATAATTAAGGTGTCTTATTATTTATTGAATCTACTCGACAGCAACGGGTTTGGTTTTTTGGTATTATTTATTACAATGGGAATTCCAGAACATTTAATTGTGTTCATGTGGAACCTGTACATAGACCAAGAGGCGGTCATTCCAAGAGAAAAAGGAAATACTGCCTGGTTTAAAATCTGGAAACATGTGTAAGGTTGTATCATTTCACCATATTTATTCAATCTGTATGCTTAACAAATAATCTGAGAAACTGGACTATATGAAGAACTCCGCATCAGGATTGTAGGACAACTCATTAACAACCTTAGATATGCAGATGACACAACCTTGCTTGCTGAAAGTGAAGAGGAAACCGATGAAGATCATCTAAACATAAAGAAAACAAAAATCTTCACAACTGGACCGATAAGCAATATCATGATGAACAGAGAAAATATTACTGAAGTTGTCAAGGATTTCATTTTACCTGAATCCACAACCAATGCCCATGGAAGCAGCAGTCAAGAAATCAAATGACATATTGCATTGGGCAAATCTGCTGCAAAAGATCTCTTTAAAGTGTTAAAAAGCAAAGATCTCACTTTGAGGACTAAGGTGTGCCTGACCCAAGCCATGTTATTTTCACTTGCCGCATATGGATCAGTCCCTGGAGAAGGACATCATGCTTGGTAAAGTAGAGGGTCAGCGACAAAGAGGAAGACCTCAATGAGAAGGATTGACACAGTGGCTGCAACAATGGGCTCAAGGTTAACAACGATTGTGAGGATGACGCAGGGTTGGGCAGCGTTTCGTTCTGTTGTACACAGAATAGCTATGAGTCGGAACCTACTCAACGGCACCTAACAACAACAACACTTGCACACAAAAGCTGGACACTGAATAAGGAAGACCAAAGAACTGATGCATTTGAATTGTGGTGCTGGTGAAGAATATTGAATACACTGTGGAGAAGAATGAACAAATCGGTCTTGGAAGAAGTACAGCCAGAATGCTCCTTAGAAGTGAGGATGACGAGACTTTGTTCTCATGTACTTTGGGCACGTTATTAGGAGGGACTGGTCTCTGGAGAAGGACATCGTGCTTGGTAAAGCAGAGGGTCAGCGAAAAAGAGGAAGACCCTCAATGAGATGGTTTGACACAGTGACTGCAACGATGGGTTCAAGCATAACAATGATTGTGAGGATGGCACAGGACCAGGCAGTGTTCCTTTCTGTTGTACACAGGGTCGCTATAAGGTGCAACCAACTCGACAGCACCTAATAACAACAACGATGTCTTGGCCCTCAATTTGTTCCCTTCTCTCTGCAATTCTCTCTTCATCTCTAGATGTCTTAGCATTCTGTCTTTAACCTTTTGTTTTATAGAATTCATGTTCTTACTAGATTGTTCTAGAAAACAAAGCACTTGTGGGTACTTCCTTCCATTTCCTGAGTTATGCTTTCTTCTAGAATTGTTTTGTTCTTTCAGGTCTGAAAATGTCATTATTTCTCCTCAGACCTGACTGATAGTTTAGTTGGGTATCATATTCTAAGCTGAAAACAGTATATTGTTTAAAATATATAGATTATATATATTAATAATTTCAACACCCAGCCAGGGATATTGATGGAAGTTGTTGACTGCATGCTATAGTCTAGAACTTCTCTTTCAATGGATCTAGAACTTCCATTGCCATCCAATCACTGTGAACACCTATGAGAGACCTACCTTGTTCATACCAAATCAGTCCCTTTTGATTCTTTGCCCTGGACCTATGACATTCTGGATTAATTCTGTTCTCAGTTGTGGCTAAGGGTAACGTGCACAATAAATCATCTTTTCTGCAGTCTTAGCTGAGAAAAATATAGATATACATATGAAATAGATACCCTCAAAATGAGAAAAATCAGAGAATACAGACAAAGCTTTTCTGGAAAAAAAAAAGCTTGATGAAACCTAATTTAGTGATGGATCAAAACAAAAAACTCAATAATGGAAAAGCACTGCTAGTGGTGAGCAATGATTCCATTAAATATAGAACTGAGATTAAACAGGACAGAAAGTAAATGTTATAAACCTCAACAAATACTAATATATTATTATGCCGCCTTCCTCTCTTGTGTGGGGTAAGAAAATACCACTTTCTCCATATCATCACCAGGCAGTTCTTGACATTTTTAGCACTCTGACAGGTAAAACAGCAATTTCTTGTTGTTTTATGTTTCCCTAATACTAACAGAGTTAGGGGAGTCCGGGTGGCGAAGTGGTTAAGAGCTCGGCTGCTAACCAAAAGACAGGCAGTTTGAATCCACCAGCTGCTCCTTGAAAACCCTGGGGGGCAGTTCTACTCTGTCCTATAGGTCACTATGAGTCCAAATCGATTCAATGGCACCTAACAACACCACCAACAGTGTTGGGACTATTTGTGTGATTGTTAAATATTTTAGGTGGATTCTTCCTTTTATCAAAATGAGAAGTTCCTTTTTTAAAATTTTCTTTTCTTCACATCCCTTTTTTTTTTGTATTAAATTGCTAATCCAGATGTCTTCTGGCTACTATTTGCCTGGTATATCTTTTTTATATTTCTTTATATTTAGGCTTTGTATGTTGTTTTACATTTGTCTCTTATAAACATCACTTTTGGTATATGTGTATGATTTTAATCCAAGCTGAGCCTTTTAAAATCAGTGCATTCAATTCATCTACTTCTGTGGTAGTTTCTGATTTGGGTTTTTTTCTATTTAAGCTTTAGTTTTCTAGTGGCTACCTTTAAATTGTTACACCCATAATTAAACCTGTTTTTTCTAATAATATCTAGAGTCAGTCAATATATCTTGTCTTGAATAAGACAAGATCCCAAGACCCTTAGCATGTTTTCATTTCTTTTGTTGACTATTCTCCTACCCCAACATAATGTACCTCCCATGTGGACATGACTGGAATTTTTGTTCATGATTACTTCAAAACTTTTTAACTAATATTTATTTAGAAAATAAGTTACACTAATTTTTTGGCTATTTCTTCTTGTACTTGTTTCTTCCTACTGTTATTTTTCTTCTTGAAGAGCACATATTCTAGTAATTAATTCAGAGTGAGTCTATGGGTGAAAAATTTTCTAAGCTTCTTATATGTCTCTAAATATTTACATTTTGTCCTCAGGTTTGACTGGCGATTTGGCTGGAACAGGATTCCAAGTTACAAGATTTTTTTTCCCCTTAAGATATTGTTTGGGAAATTGGAAAGTATCATTCTGTCTTGGAGAAGAGAGATGTGACATGAAAAAAATTTATTGTTTGGGAAATTGGAAAGCATCATTCTGTCTTGGAGAAGAGAGATATGACATGAAAAAAATTTATCGCTTGATGAAGGAAGCAATCTTGTGGATCCAAAAATATTCTGTTTATACAGGGGATGTAATGTGACTTGCTACTCTTTATGCTGATAAGAAATGGAAAGATAAAGAATATTTACAACCCACCAAGCTAAAGAGCCTTGATGAAGCAGAGTAAATGGTTCCATGCTAAATGTGACATGTTCTGTTTTCTAAGTTATAGTTCTCCCTGTTGCACTTCTTGACAGAGATAATATCTCCTTGAGATATCAAACTGTTCTATGTCAAAGCTTTTTTTTTTTTAACTTGTAAAATAAAACCTCTTCATCCCAATGCTTGGGTTAAACATGTTTTAAAGAACTGCATGAAATCAAAATGTATCACTTGTAAGAAATGTTGGCATAAAATGTCTGTTATTAATCACCTAAATTATGCTGTTGTTAGGTGCAGTCAAGTCTGTTCTGAGTCATAGCAACCCTATATACAACAGAATGAAACACTGCCAGGTCCTGCACCATCCTCACAATTGTTGCTATATTTGAGTCTACTGTTGCTATATTTGAGCCCATTGTTGCAGCCACTGTGTCAATTCATCTCCACCAGGGTCTTCCTCTTTTTCGCCGACCCTCTACCAAGCACGATGCCCTTCTCCAGGGACTGGTTCCTCCTGATAACACGTCCAAAGTATGTCAGATGAAGCCTCGCCACCCTTGCTTCTAATGAGCATTTTGGCTGTACTTCTTCCAAGACAGATTTGTTCATTCTTCTGACAGTCCACGGTATATTCAATATACTTCACCAACACCGTAATTCAAATGCATCAATTCTTCTTCTGGCTTCCTTATTCATTGTCCAGCTTTCACATGCATATGAGGTAACTGAAAATGTCATGGCTTGGGTCAGGGGCACCTTAGTCCTTAAAGTGACAACTTTGCTTTTTAACACTTTAAAGAGGTCTTTTGCAGCAGATTTGCCCAAAGCAATGCATCGTTTGATTTCTTGACTGCTGTTTCCATGGGCATTGATTGTGGATTCAAGTAAAATGAAATCCTTTACAATTTCATTTTTTTTTTTCTCAATTTATCATGATGTTGCTTATTGGTCCAGTTGTAAGGATTTTTGTTTTCTTTATGTTGATGTGTAATCCATACTGAAGGCTGTAATCTTTGATCTTCATCAGTGCTTCAAGTCCTCTTCACTTTCAGCAAGCAAGGTTGTGTCATCTGCATATCACAGGTTATTAATGAGTCTTCTTCCAATCCTGACGCCCCATTCTTCTTCATATCGTTCAGCTTCTCAGATTATTTGCTCAGCATACAGACTGAATAAGTATAGTGAAAGGATATAACCCTGATGCACACCTTTCCTGACTTTAAACCACAGGGAATCTCCTTGTTCTGTTCAAACAACGGCCTCTTGACCTATGTACAGGTTCCTCATGAGCACAGTTAAGTGTTCCAGAATTCCCATTCTTCGCAATTTTAGCCCTATTTGTTATAATCCACACAGTCGAATGCCTTTGCTTAGTTGATAAAACACCGGTAAACATCTTTCTGGTATTCTCTGCTTTCAGCCAGGATCCATCTGATATCCGCAATGATATCCCTGGTTCCACGTCCTCTTCTGAATCTAGCTTGAATTTCTGTAAGTCCCTGTTGATGTACTGCTGCAACCGCTTTTGACTGATCTTCAGCAGAATTTTACTTGTGTGATATTATAAATTATAATTACTTAAATTATAAATGGCCTCAATTCTTTTATTATGAATTTCCTTTCATTTTTCCCTCCAATGCTATAGTTAGTCTGTAAAATGTCTGGGCAGAGAAGGCAGTTCAGTGTTCTTGTCTTGTGGAGCTGCTGCTATCACACTGGAATTAAAGGTATCTCATGAAGTTTTCAAGGAGCCCTGATGACCCAGTGGTTAACTGCTCGACTGCTAACCAAAAGTTCAGCGGTTTGAACCCACTAGCCACTCCACAGGAGGAAGATGTGGCAGTCTGCTTCTGTAAAGATTACAGCCTTGGAAACTCCGTGGGGCAGTTCTACTCTGTCCTACTGGGTTACTGTGAGCCGAAATCAACTGGGTGGCAATGGGTTTTGGTTTCATGAAGTTTTCTGGAAAGAAGAAAATACCATGAAGCTCTGTTTCTTCCAAACGACCCACTGTCATCTTATGTCTGATACTGCTGATGAGAACTCAGATGCCAATCTGATTCTTATTCTTTTCTCAGTAATTTGATTTTTCTCTGATATCTTTTAGAATTTTTTTTGGGGGGGGGAGTGATCTGAAATGTTAGCAAAACATGCCTTTGTATGGGCTTTTCTTTTAATCCTGTTCAGCTCTTCTCTCCAAATTAATCTATAAATTCTCCAAAAAATAAGTTGCTTTTTAAATTAACAAATTTTATCTTTTTAAAGATAAGTCAATAAAAGTGCCATAAAATTTATATAGGACTTGAAGCACTTACTGATGATCAAAGATTACAGTCTTCAGTATGGGTTACATATCAACATAAAGAAAACAAAATCCTCACAACTAGACCATTAAGCAACATCATGATGAATGGAGAAAAGATTGAAGTTGTCAAGGATTTCATTTTACTTGGATCCACAATCAATGCCCATGGAAGCAGCCGTCAAGAAATCAAAAGACATACTGCATTGGGCAAATCTGCTGCAAAAGATCTCTTTAAAGTGTTAAAAAGCAAAGATGTCACTTTTACGACTTAGGTGAGCCTGACCTGAGCCATGGCATTTTCAATCACCTCATGTGCATGTGAAAGCTGGACAATGAATAAGAAGACCGAAGAAGAATCAATGCCTCTGAATTATGGTATTGGCGAAGAACACTGAGTATATGGTGGACTGCCAGAAGAACGAACAAATCTGTCTTGGAAGAAGTACAGCCAGAATGCTCATTAGAAGCAAGGATGGTGGGAGTTCATCTCACGTACTTTGGGACATATTATCAGGAGGAACCAGTCCCTGGAGAAGGACATTATGCTTGGTAAAGTAGAGGGTCAGTGAAAAAGAGGAAGACCCTGGGCCAGATGGATGGATACAGTGGCTGCAACAATGGGCTCAAATACAGCAACAACTGTGAGAATGGCTCAGGACCGGGCAGTGTTTGTTCTGTTGTACACAGGGTCACTATGAGTTGGAACTGACTCGACAGTACCTAACATCAACAACAGCAAAATTTATATGGAGGAAGGTCACTCATGGCTTAGACAACCTTAAAAAAGAAGAGTAAATGGGAGACAGCCCTAATGATAAGGAGTTAAGTGTAATAGACCAGTGGAACAAAGTAGAAAACTTTTACATATGCTATGGTTTGAACTGTGTCCCCCTAAAAATGTGTCAACTTGGCTAGGCTCTGATTCTCAGTATTGTGTGGTTCTCCTCCATTGTGTGATCTGATGTAATTATCCTCATTTTGTGATGTGTTGTAAATCCCAGCCTCTATGCCTATAGTTACAGTTCCATTTGGAAGTCAGTTGTCCATTATGTTATTCTTACCCTAGTCACCACCCTTACCACCCTTATTCAAGTCACACCCTTACTTGAGTCACACCTTTTATCTTACAAGAGATAAACGAAGAGAGAAGCAAGCAGAGACGTCAACACCACCAAGGAGGGCATCCTTTGGACCCATGGTCCCCATGCTGAGAACCTCCTAGAACCAGGAGACACAGAGAGAGGGAGTTGTAACACCACAGATGGCACAAGACAGTGAGAAGCAGTGGCAAAGAAACAGCAGTAGCAGAACCAGGAGACTGGTGTGAGACAGCACAGGAGCCAACCCCTGGAGCAAGAAAAAGCTGAGAGTCTTCAAGCAGGAGGCTTCCTGGTGGAGTTGAGTGCCTCTGGGCGCTTATCGGCAGAGTTAAAGAGCTTCGTAACACTTGCCTAAGCAGAGCAGAGGCCGGGCTGAGGGGCTGAGGGGTTGAGGCCAGACAGAGGTCTGCCAGCAGACATGGCTGAGAAGAGGCTGTCCTAATCAACACGGACCTTCCTCCAGAACCAACAGAGAGAAAGCCTTCCCCGCAAGTCAGTGCTCTGAATTAGGACTTCTAGCCTCCTAAACTGTGAGAAAATAAATTTCTGTTTGTTAAAGCAATCCACTTGTGGTATTTGTTACAGCAGTACTAGATTACTAAGACAGAATTTGGTTCCAGTAGTGGGGTGCTGCTCTAACAGATACCTAAAATGTGGAAGCAGTTTTGGAATTGGGTAATGGGTAGAGGCTGGAAGAGTTTTAATGTGCCTAACAGTAAAAACGTAGATTGCCTTGATGAGATTGCTGGTATAATTATGGACATTAAATGTACTTCGGGTGAGGCTTTAAAAGAAGATGATGAAAATGTGATTGGACAATGGATGAAGGGCAATGATTTTATGTAGTGGCAAGGAACTTGTCTGAATTGTGTTCAAATGTTTGATAGAAGGTAGAACTTGTAAATGATGAACTTGAGTATCTGGCTGATGAGATTTCTAAGCAAGATCTTAAAGGGGCTGAGTGGTTTCTCCTTGCCGTGTATAGTAAAATGCTAGAGGAAAGAGACTAAAAAATGAACTGTGCAAAATGAAAACAGAACTTAAGATTTGGAAAACTCTGTTGTACAAACTAAGGACATGTATCCTAGAATGTTCACCAAGGATGTGGCTATATAATCTTTTGTTAAAAAGATTAAGCCTGTGACTAATGGATATAACCAACAACCACAGCAGAAAACCCGTCAGCTTAGACTGAAGGGGGCAGAGAAAGAATGAAAGAAAAGAACGCTGTCTGCCTCTTGGGATTCTACAGGCAAGAAACAGGTCAAAAGAGCTACATCTCCTCCAAGAAAAGAAAAGGACCATCCCTGGAGCAACATGGATATCAGCAGTACTGTTGGAATGAGCATAGGAAGCAGGGCTGCCTTGATTTCAGAGTAGAACCACAGTCTGCTAGATTTCAAAGAGTTGGATCTTTGCCACCTCACTTCCAGAGTGTGGGGATGCCATTGCCAGGAAGATGGGGCCTCTGCCCAAAGCAGAGGCTGCAGGGCTGCCACGCCCAAGGAACAGAAGAATGGGGTCTGCTGGGGCTGAGGGGGTGGGGTTGCCATTCAGATGGACTGGGAGAATGGGGCTGCCAAAAGCCAGGGTAACAGAGTTGCTGTCCCAGTGCGCCTGGAAGGCGGAGCTGAAGCCCAGGGCCACGGGGTCTCCATCCAGAATTCAGAGTGCATGGACAATACCCAGAGTCTGGGGGTGGGGCCATTGCCCAGATGGCCTAGTAATTTGTTCTGCTAGGTTTTGGAGTTGCTTGGTGCCGGCATCCCTCTTTCCATTTGTAATGCAAATGCCTACCTTGTGGCTGTTCTACCATTGTATTATAGAAGCAGATGGCTTTCATTCTAGGTTTCACAGGTTCACAGATGAAGAGGAATCTTGCAGAAGATGAGATTTTGGACTTGGAGTTAAGACTTTTGGGGATGATGCAGTGAATGTGTTTTACATGTGGCAAGGACGTGAATTTTGGGGGACCAAAGGGTGGAATGTCATGGATTAAACCGTGTCCCCCAAAAATATGTGTCAACTTGGCTAGGCCATAATTCCCAGTACTGTGTATTGTCTTCCATTTAGTCATCCAATATAATTAGCTTCCATTTTGTGATGTGTTGTAAACCCAAGCCTCATGCCTGTAGTTATGGTCCCATTTGTGAGTTGTCTGTTATGTTAATGAAGCAGGATTAGGTTGGGATGTATCTTAAGCCTGCAAACCAGCACTCTGAACTTGGACTTCTACCATCCTAAACTGTGAGAAAATAATTATCTGTTTGTTAAAGCCACCCGCTTGGGGTACTTCTGTTATAGCAGCATTAGAAAACTAAGACCATATATGGAACTTTGAGGTACAATAAAGAAGGCATCACAAATCAATGGAGAAAGAAGAGATAGATGAAGTTGGAAACACTGACTAATTATACGGAGGAAAAGAAAACTCGGCCTCTACCTAACATCATCTATATGGGTGAACTCCAAATGAATTAAAGAACTAAATGTGAAAAGAGAACTATCAAGTTAACTGAATAAAACGTAGGGTAGACCTAGAGACAGGGAAAAACTTCTTAAACAAAACTTCAGATCCTCAGACCACACAGGAATACCACCACCACCACCAATTTGATTACATCAGAATTATTTCTATCCATAAAAGTCACCACAAAAACAAAATTAATGGGTGATAGAGTGAAAGAAGATACTTGCAGTGTCTAACAGCGGATTAATATTTAAAATATGCAAGGACACAAGCACCATCTTTAGCTTCTGCCATCCATTCTCAGCACTGCTTTTGTCCCCATATGGTTGTTAGATGACCATTGCAGCTTCCAAATAGTTTGTCCTCACACAACTGCATCCAAACACATGAAAGCAGTTTTTTCTTTTGAATCTCTTACTATTGTGAGGAAATACTTTTCATAGAAGTCTCCTAACAGAATGCCTGTCAGGTCCCATTGATCAGGACTGGGTCACATATCCAGGCCCCAGTTGCAACGGTTGATGGAAAAGCAACTTCAGGGGTATTTTCAGCCTCTAGTGGGAAACAGATTGCCCAAGAAAGAAGAAGGCCTATAGAATGGCAGTTGGAGAAGTAATAAACAATATTTGTATATCTTCCCTCCATTTTCTCCAATTTCTCCTGGCAATCCTATTAGACAGATGTTGATACTTCCGGATCTACCTTCTATGTCTCCTAAATCTTCTTTCCTATTTTTCTCTCCTACTGCATTCTGGGAGAATTTCTCAGTCCTGTCTTGCAGCTCACTAATTCACTCATCAGTGTATCCATTCTGCCATTCAACTCATATATTGAGTGTTTTTTTCAAAAATTGTATTTTTCATTGCCAAAATCTCCAATTTAGTTCATTTTTATAATGCTCGTTCTTGCTTCATGGATGCAATATCCTTGCATCTCTCTGGCGGTAATAATTATGTATATTCTAAAGGTTTGTTCCAGTTTTATTAGCTATGTTTCATCAAGTGTAATTCTTCTGTTATTTTTGTTTAGTACCCTATTTTAAGGTGTTACTCAAATATCTGGGGATTCTTTACCATAATAAATCCATTTTTTCCACTGAGAGTCCTACTAGATTGAAACTTTCTCTGTTGGGCAGCAGACCATGAAGTTAAAGATGTAGCTGAAGGAGGTGCAGATTTGATTGCTGGAGCTTATGTTCCATGTGGTTTTCAGTGAGACTGGAAGATGGATAGAATATGCTACAAAGAAGGATACCTCAACAGCTAGTCTTCTGGGCTTAAGTGCTCCTCATTTGTGCCTCATATTGTCAGGCACTTGAGATAATGCCCTATCTCTGAGACACTGCTCCAATCTGGAGTCAGCTGTTGCAGTTACATGACTGACAGAAGTGAGAAAGGGGAGAATAGGTCCAGATGCTACTGCTGTACTGCCGCAGCTTCCACCGCATGGCTTCTTCCTGCCCTCAGCTTCCACCATCTATAATCTGAGAATGGAGCTCCCACTTTTTGTCATAGGACTGTTATGCTGGACTCCTGCATGCATGCTGGACTACCACTGCCCGCTTCAATTCAATTCCACCTGATTTTAGTTAGGAATTTCTCACTATCTCTGAGAATTCTTGTTTTAGAGTACATCTATGTATGCATTAAAAATATTTTTCTTGCTGGTGGGAATGCAAAATGATACAACCATTTTGGAAAATAATATGGCGCTTCCTAAGAAAGCTAGAAATAGAAATACCATACGATCCAGCAGTTCCACTCCTAGGAATATACCCTAGAGAAATAAGAGTTGTCACTCGAATTGACATATGCACACCTATGTTCATGGCAGCATTGTTCACAATAGCAAAAAGATGGAAACAACCTAGATGCCCATCAACAGAAGAATGGATAAACAAACTATGGTACATACACACAATGGAGTACTATGCAAAACAATAAAGAACGATGATGAATCTGTGAACCATCTCATAACATGGATGAAACTGGAGGACAATATGCTGAGTGAAATAAGTCAATCACAAAAAGACAAATATTGTTATGAGACCTCTATTGTAAAAACTCATGAAAAAGTTTACACACAAAAAGTAACAACCTTTGTTGGTTACCAGGGATGGGAAGGGTGGGGGGAAGATACTAAATAGGCAATAGATAAGTTGTATCTTTGGTGAAGGGTCAGACAGTACACAATACTGGAGAAACCAGCACAACTTGTACAAGGAAAGGTCATGGAAGCTCCATAGACACATCCAAACTCCCCGGGGGACTGAATTGCTGGGCAGAGGGCTGTGGGGACCATGGTCTCGGGGAACACCCAGCTCAATTGGCATAACACAGTTTATAAAGACAATGTTCTACACTCTACCTTGGTGAGTAGCATCTGGGGTCTTAAAAGCCTGTGAGCAGCCATCTAAGATACTCCACTGGTCTCATCCCATCCCTTCGGGAGCAAGGGAGAATGAAGAGAACAAGATACAAGGAAAAGATTAGTCCAAACGACTAATGGACCACAGCTACCACAGCCTCCACCAGACTGAATCCAGTACAACTAGATGGTGCCCGGCTATCACCACTGACTGCTCTGACCAGGATCACAACAGAGGGTTACAAAATTCTCACTCCCAAAAAAAAAGATCAGATTTACTGGCCTAAAGGAGACTGGAGAAACCCCGAGAGTATGGCCCCTAGACACCCTTTTAGCTCAGCGGTGAAGTCACTTCCGAGGTTCACCGTTCAGCCGGGGATTGGACAGCCCCATAAAACCAAATGAGACTAATGAGGCACAGCAGTCCAGGGACAAGGGCTAGAAGGCAGAAGGGGACAGGAAAGCTGGTGATAGGGAACCCAAGGTTGAGTAAGAACGGTGTTGATGTGTAGTGAAGTTGTTAACCATTGCCATAGGGCAACATGTGTACTGTTTAATGAGAAACTATTTTGTTCTGTTAACCTTCACCTAAAGTGAGAACAGCAGCACAATTGGAACAGTGTAGTCGATATCACTGAACTGTGCATGTAGAAATTTTTGAAATGGTGTATCTTTGGCTATGTATATTTTCACAAAAAAAAAATAAATGTTGAGAAGGGAGAGAGTTGACACGTCGTGGGGTTGTTAACCAATGTCATAAAACAATATCTGTACTACCGTTTAATGAGAAACTATTTGTTCTGTAAACCTTCACCTGAAGTACAATAAAAAAATTTTTTTTTTTCTTATCATTTCTAGAGTTTGGAGGAAAAGAGGGGAAGTTGCAGGATGTGCTCAGTTCACCATCCTGGAACAGAAATTCTGTAAAATTCAAGTAAAATATTATTTTTGTTAAAAATAAGCATATATAATTCCATTATGTATTTCTTTTTCCATCTTTCCACTCATCCATCTATTCAACTATCCATCCATCCATCTATCCTTCTATCTGCATATATACCTAGAGAGAGGTCTGGAATGTTGTTAACAGAATATTAAAATGTTTATTTTTGGATGAGGGTATTGGAGTGATTTTACTTTCTTATTTGTACTTTTCTGCATTTTCTGAATTTATAATGAGCATGTATCATTTTTACAAATCAGTAAACTCATTAAAATATTAAGGGTAAACTCTTAAAAATGTTATGGTTACTTGCCTTTGAGTGTTGGGATTACAGGTAATTTTGATTTTGCCTATCTGTATTTTCCCCATTTTAACAGTGAAGCTGTATTTTACATAAAATTTTACAAAAAAGTTCAAAAGGTGACTAATTAGAAATTAGGCGCCCATAAGGACCAATTAATAGTGCAATAGTGCCATTTAATATGCTATAAGATTTAAGGAGTATTTCTCTTTTCAAAGAGGAATTGTTCTTTACATACAGATCAAATTATAGACACCTAGGAAACACATCAGGGCTTTCACATCTGGGTTATAAGTGCAGTCAAGTCACTCATTTAAAAGTCCTTTCTCTGTGAAAACAAAATGCAAATAATCCAAATGACCATTGACTGACTAATGGATACTTGATAAACGAAATGTGCTATATCCGTATAATGGAGTATTATTCAGCCATAAAAAGGAATGAAGCACTGATGCAGGGATGAACCTTGAACACATTACACTAAGTGAAAGAAGCCAGTCACAAAAGACCACAATTGTATGGTTCCATTTATATGAAATTTCTACAAGAGGCAAATCTATTGGGACAAAGTAGATTAAGGCTGAGTGTTCAGAATGTGGAGGGAAATGGGTATGGGGTTTCTTTTTACGATGATGAAAACTTTCTAAAATTGATTGTGGTGATGGATGCACACATCTGCGAATATACTAAACACTACTGAATCGTACACTTTAAATGGGTGAGTTGTACAGTATGTAAATTGCATCTCAATAAAGATGGTTTTTTGTTGTTTTTGTTTTTTAAAGGAGGAACTGGTTGCTTATACATCTGCCTCCTTCTGGTGAGTATTCAGGCTTCTCCTTGGGCTTCTGAAATTACACCTATCTGTATTTTCCTAGGGGAAGGCTTATTTGGAAACCTATCCTGGGCAAGAACTGAGGCATTAACCTCACAGTCATTTATAAAGGGCTTCATAATATCCCCAACTTGCTCCACTTCTTCTTCTTCCACTGGGTAGAATCAAATTATTGGAAGGATCACAAGAAAGAGCAGGATTTGGACTGCTTGTGTTATTGTAGCTAGAGGCTAGCAGTTGAGTAACACTATGGTTTGCCTATCAATCCTAGGGGCTCCTTAGCATGGGGGAGCTTACTAAATAACTGATAGTGAAACTTTCACATATATTATTTTTGCTTGATCCTTCGATCTTTAATAGTAGGTATTATGAATCTCTATTTTGCAGATGAGGAAACTGAGGCCAACTTAAAGAAGCTAATGAATTTGCCAAAAACTCACAATTAGGAAGTAGCGGAGTTACTGTAAAACACCAGGAAATTATACCAAGATCAAGGACAGTGAACAGGTATAAATGTAACTCACCTGAGGACAGTGTAAACATTTGCAATTCCAGTGGACAAAGTCACTTACTCAGATGTCATCATTCAATGCCTATTTTCTTGGGTGGGCAACTCCACGCACAGGCATTTGGAAGCTTTATCTTCTCCTGAAGTCATCATTTCTCTTTTGATTTGTCTTTTCAGAGACAAATTTTTCCTGACCTTTTCATTACCTGGATTAACCTCAAGTGGATTTCATTGTCTATTTTTAAAGAATTTTCTCAGCTAAATAATTTGCCTATCTTCATCTGAGGGTCTGGTGCAAGCTAGTAAATGCCAGGGACCTCTCCCTGCCTTTGCTTCTCAAGCACCTGATAAATGTTTTTTCAAGATATGTCAACCCAGAACTACCAGATCTGTGAAATCTGATCAGTGTCTTGTATATCTCAGGGAGTCTCTCAATCCTATGTTTATTTTTAGAAATTATAGGGAGTCTGCTGTTTTTTAATAGATTCAAGGTTACTGCTTCAGTCTGTTTTAGCCATCTTTGACAACTCATATTCCCCATACACACAGAGTTGCAAAGTTTCACTGTGTTAAATGCTTCTGATCAGTCTGTTTAACCATCATCTTTGCTGCAGCAACAAGGTCTACACAACAGAGGCCTGTTCTCAGATAATATCAAGATTTACATCCAATTTTTCTGACTTTTAGCCCAGGTTCACTTCACTGGTCCACGCTGCATCTGATGTAGAGGATTGTGACATATTATGTGCAAAATCTTGATAGAACGTTATTAGAATTGGTTACTAGACAGTTTACATCAAATCCGGTAAATGACAAACTACATTTTTAGAATTTTTCTCTTATCCCTTGTCTAATTCAAAAATACAGGTATCTGCCCAAATTTTGAACAAGAATTTTGTGCTGTCAGAATGAATTTTCCCAGTAGAAACTGTTTCTGATACAAAGAGTGATTAGAGGTCCATTATATAATGCATACTGCAAGTGTATTCATAACTTGTCTACTGACAGCTTTTCCAATACCACATAGATCCTTTTCATTCATACACACAGTCAGATTAAAGACAGAGATCTTACATATGACTCCTTGAATACCTGGGTTTTGGATTTCATTTGGTATCTATAAATTTCCCTTTTCAAACTACCTCCTTAGAATCCTTGTCAGAAAGCAGAGAACACAGAACAGAAATTCTATGCCTTTAGGCTGTGGTCTGCAGATGAGCAGGTGATAAAAGGCACTTACATATTATTATTCCATTTAATCCTCCCATCAACCCTATGTGAATAGGTATTATGTGACAAAAAGAACACATTGCTAGAAAAGATCAGAGTTGGTATCCAACTCCAGATATTTCCAACCTAAGAACGCATATTCTTCCTATCACAACATGATTTAAGAGATAGACACATTCATGTAACACTAGGACACAAACAACTATAACGTAACTTCTCATAAGAGAAGCACAGATAAAATGCTGTTCAAACTCCACAGTTCTTTTTGGCTAGTATAAAGAGGAAAGGACTCTTATTTGCTAGTAGAACGATTTGAGGAAGATTTCAGGGGGGAGGTAGCAAATGAAAGAAGCTTTAAGAATGAATAAACTGTTAACAGGTTCTGAAAATACAGCCATCAAGTAAATTCCTCATACAGATTCACAGGGACTATCCCTCATACTCTAATGCCCCTCCTGAAAATTCCTCAGTACTGTGGAGCCATGCTCAACTTCAGAATTCTTTCCATCCCATCTTAAGTGCTCCCTGAGCACCACCCAAAATGAAACTTTTCTTTATATTTTTCAGGACACCTAGGGTTGTCCTTGTTTAAAAACAGCCAATTAGTCCTTAAGCATAAGGTTTTTCAACAGTGCTTTGTATTCCACTCATACCATGCATTCTGATTCATTTGTATCTACCTAAGATTGTTTAGGGGCCCTGGTGGTGCAGTGGTTAAGCGTTTGGCTGCTAAGCAAAACGTCGGCAGTTCGAATCCACCAGTCACTCCTTGGAAACCATATGAGGTCGTTCTACTCTGTCCTATAGGATCACTAAGAGTTGGAACCGACTCGACGGCAATGGGTTTGGTTGGTTTTGGTAAGACTGTCTAAGGAGTCCCTGCATAGTGCAAATGGTTAATGTGCTTAGCTGCTAACTGAAAGGTTGGAGGTTCGAATCCACCCAGAGGTGATCTACTTCCAAAAAATCAGCCACTAAAAACCCCTATGGAGCAGTTCTACTCTGACCCACATGGGGTTGCCATGAGTCAGAACCAACTTGACGGCAACTGGTAGCATAACAGTGCTTAATCTCAGTTTATATTTTATAAGGTTTCTTTCAAAATCCTTTAAAATATGGCCTGGTCTCTATTCCTGCTCAATAACAATTTCCAGTTTAAAAAAAAAAAAAAAGCAATAGAAACTGGGGTGCATTTATTAAACCTTAGTATAGCATCAGCAGAATTAAAAAATATAACAACAGAGGCACAAAACTAAGAAAGAGAATATAACAATGTTTACATTTCCTTTGGTGCTCAAATAGTAACGAGTATTTTCAATAGCTCGTATAGTAATGTCTTTGCTGAAGTTTCTCTGTATTAACAGATTGGAAATTAATATTAGAAACTCAACTTTATTGAGTGCCTCTATGTGTCAAATATAGCACTAGATGTTTGTATTATTAAGAGAATAAGTGTACTTACTATATGCTGGCAAGGAACCCTGGAGGCGCAGTGGTTAAAATGCTAGGCTGCTAACCAAAAGGTTGGCAGATCAAACCCACCAGCCATTCCACAGGAGAAAGATGTGGCAGTCTGCTTCTGTAAAGGTTTACAGCCTCAGAAACCCTATGGGGCAGTTCTACTCTGTCATATGGGTTCGCTATGAGTTGGAATCAACTCGATGGCAACTTATTTTTGTACTAAGATTTTATAATATTAGTTCCTTTTTACAAATGAAATTGAGATTCAGAGAGGTTAAGTTACTTGCTCAGAGTTACACCGCTACTCAGAGACAGAATCCGGATGCAAAACCCAAACTCTCCGATGACAAAACTTAAGTTCTTTTCTCTATAGAATGCCACTTTCATCCCCAAATCCTGCACAAAAGAGGAGGTCAAACTATTGAAACAATATGAGATTTCCCCAAAACTACTGATTACCTCATAATGTCCCCACATGTGGGATCATGGTTAGTCACTGATAAAATCTGCACCTGAATTCCACAAAAGCAACCAGAGAAGATTACTAGGCAATTTTAACACATACCTCCTTCTAGGAATTAAGAAGCAAATCTGTCATCCAAAGGCCAGTCCTGGGGGAAAATCTTGACTTACCCTTGGTGAGAGCACAGCAGAGCTTCAGGATCAACCTGAAGACTAGACTTCCCTGATCAGACTGTCATTGTTCAAATAATTCCAAAAGTGAATCAGGTAGAGGTCTTCTGTTAGAATCAATGATCAGAATAAAGGGATCCCATTCCAAAAGAAAATCAACTCCTAAAATTCTTCTGCTAGAGTGTTTACAAGGTTAATTTTCATATAAAGAAAAAAAAATTCTATACAACCCACAAAAGAACCTTCCCTAAATTTGGATACTTTTCTTTAGTACTCAGAACTGTATCAGTGTAATTAATATGAATGAACTATTTATTCATCATTGATGCCCAACTTAAAAAAAAAAAAGCTAACTTCTGAGCATGTAACATACATATCCTAAAGCATTGGTTTCTCTATTTCTCAGATTTAAAAATAAATTTTCATTTAGTTATGATATTGATATCCTGATTACTTCAATAACCTTGTGGAGCTAATAATGATAATAATCACAGATTTTTCTGTTCTTCATCTAAGGGGATTCTGTTTTCGTTGATGTTTGATTTGCTTCACCTGCTTCAAGCAGTACCTCCCTCTAGACTTCTGTCACGTTTTATTTCTCTTAATCTTTTTCAGTTCTAAAAATAACAACAAAAACCTACAAAGCATCAATTACCTAAAATATTTCTAATAAACAAAATTGCATTTTGGATGCCAGGGGCTAAATTATGCACACAGATTAATCACTCCTTCCATGAACACAATATCAAGGAGGTTGGCCTAGACAGAAAGTTCAACACCCAGATTTTTCAAAGGAAAAAAATTACAACTACAGAAAATGTAATACAGTGAACCTTGTGAGAGCCGAACTCAACAGGACTGCCTTGTTTTTCCAAGTCTCATGAGTTTTCGGCCTCTGACAGGGTGCAGTCTTAGCATTTTCCTATCGTTCGCTTCAGTGGAAGACATTGGAGCTTTCCCTCTGACAGGTTTCTGCCTTACACAGGCTCTGGTTTTCGCAGGTTTTATTGTATAAATTTCAGAAGTACAACAAATCAGCTACGTAAATTGTGAAACATAATTTCAAAATGGTGTTTAAAAAAAAACACCAATTCTTCCCTAAGATACAAAATATAACGACGACAGACTACAAACTCCACCACTACCTATCACTACCACATCCCAATTATCTCTGTCTCCTTCCTTAATCATTGTCTCCATGCTTACTATCCTGGCTGGATATCCCAATGTTACATTTCTACTAACTTGAGGTCAGGGTCCTTGTCTTATGTTTGGTTTCCCATGATGCAGCACAAAAGCTGGCACAAAGCCTGCTCCATAAATGATCACTGAATTAAAATAAACCTCCTTCACATATCTTTGAGGCTCATATAAAGTCAGGAAGGCTTACATATTTTGGGAACTATAAAGTGCTGTGTTGGTTATCATCAGAATGCCACCAGAGAGAACAGCACCTTACTACTACTAGCTGACACCTCTCTAAGGCATGTTACCATCACATATGAATCAGAATATCATTAGTCCCTTATCACATATTGCCAAATTTAACTCTGACAATTTTCATTTCCTCACCTGGCATTTCTAAACAACCTCTTTCCCAAACAATGGAACATTTCCAATTTAAAATACTACTATTTTAATCATGAAGTCAAAAAAATTAAACCTAAAACAAACTTCAATAATTACAAACAAAATGGTATAAACATTTGCCAAATTCTTTCCTAATCATAAATACAGTTACATCTGTACGTTTGCAAGGATATTCTCTGTACAAAAAAATCTGTAATAATAAAACACAATTCCAAAAAAAAGTTATGATAAACAAAGAGTTGAACATTTTCACATTTTCTTTAGGTATGTATGCAATACCAACATTCCCAACATATTTTCATAATAAATAGCCCAAGAAAAAAACCATGGACTTCCTTCCTACCTAATATATTAAAGTTTTCTTACACTTCAGCCAGACACCATACTTAACACATAGTAAATTCCTGTTACAGGCTTGCTAAATTTTAAGTAAATACAATCCCCGTGTTCAAATTGGACAAGCTATGATTTGCTTAAGACAAACAAAATTAGCCAGCTCTGTGTGTTGCCTTTTGTGAGTTCTTATCTTCCTTGGTCCTTGCAGGTCTGAGTCACCCTCATCTTCAGATTCACCTTCTCCTACCCCGACCAGTTCCAGAGTTAATCGTGACTGCAGACAAGTAATGTAAGATCAGGTAGGACCCACAGGTACCCTGCACACCTGTGTGTTCCAAGCATTCATACTTTAGTCGGTTCTTCCGTCCATCAAGCAACCTAACCAAAAAACCAAAAACCCGATGCTGTCGAGTCAATTCCGATTCATCTCCCTAGCAAACACTGAGTACTGCCTATTTTAGGCACTAGATTAGACACAAGAGCAACTATGGCTTTATAGTCTTGATATCTATGAAGTCAAATCGCCCACACGGTTGTTCTTTAAAGTTGTTTTAACTATTCTGGGCTTTTTGCTTTTTCATGAGTTTTGGGTTAGGCCTGTCAAGTTCTAGGGAAAACTGTGTGGCGTATAAGTTAATTCGTAAATTGATTTGAAGAGAATTGACATTTCTGTATTATGTTTTGCTATCTATGGATATGATATACCTCCACTTAGTTGGGTCTTTTTTGTCCTCTGATAATATTTTGTAATTTTCTCCAAAAAAGACTTGCATGTTTTTATTAAATTAATTTCTAAGTAGCTTATGGTGGTTGCTATTATAAATTAGATCATTTTTTTCTATTACATATACTAATTATTTCTTGTGTGTAAGAATGTTGATTTTTAAATAATATTCACTTGGCTGAACTTTCTAAACTTTTTAATAGTTTGTAGATTCTCTTCAATATTCAATGCATCCTCATCATCCACAAGTTAGGACAGTTTTTTCCTTTCCAATTTTTATATCCCTTAGTACTTTTTCTTGTCTTAGCATGCTGTTGAACGGAAGAGGTGATAACAGGGACCTCCTTGCACTGGGGATGAATTAATGGAAATGCTTTGGAGTTTTAACATCAAATACAAGGTTAACTCTAGGTTTTTTATAGCTACCCTTAGCAAGTTAAAGAATTCCCACATATTTACCGTTTGCTAAGCATTCTTATTATGAATGAGTGATGAATTTTATCAAATTATTTTTCCGCACATCAGATTATCACATGATTTTTCCCTTTGAATCTGGTGATAGATTTTCTGATGTTGAAATATTCATTCATTTATTTATTCAGTAAATACTTACTGAGTGCCTGCAGTGTGCTGGGCACTACCGCAGACTCTAGGAAAACAGAAGGGAACAGATAGAGAAAAACCTCTGCTCTCATGAACCTTAAATTCTAGTTGAGGGGAGATAGACAATAAACAACAAAATAAATAGTATGACAGATCATGAGAAATGCTCCAGAAAATAACAAAGCAGAGCCCAGGGATAAGAATAGGGAGTGCTGGCTAGGAAACGAAATTTTTAGTAAGATAGGAAGGTCTCAGGGAGATATGTGAGTAAAGATCTAAGAAAGCCCCTGGTAAACTGAAGGTGCAAAAGCCCTCAGGGCAGAACTTTGTATTTTGCCATTGGAGAATTTTGAGCAGGAGTGATAAATCTGACTTACGTTTTAAAAGAATTCTTAAATTATTGCAGTCCCAAGAATTTATTCCAAATGTTATGTATTTTTTTAATACACAGCTAAATTTGATTTGTTAAAATTTTGTTTTTCTTTATACTTGTAAGATTGGTTTCTAATTTTCATTCTTAAACTGTCCTTGTCCATTCTTTTATTAACAAGTCATGGAATGAGTTTGTTGCTATTATAAATAATCTTTCCATTACATGAATTGTTACTTATGTATAAGAAAGATTTTTATTTTCATTTAAGGTTTTTTTTTTTTTTTTTTTCTCTCTCTCAGTCAGCTATACCAATTTCTGGGAGAGGTACATCAAAATTCTCCACCATAACTAAGGATCTATTTCTCCTTGAAATTCTGCCAGTGAATATGTATGCAAGTTTTTGATTACTATATGTTCTTTCTAGATTATTTCTTCTACCAGTAGGTAATGTCCCTCCCTATCCCAATTAATAATTTTTTGCCTTATATGTTATTTTGTCTAACAATAATATTGCTGCACCAGCTTTCTTTTGGTTAGTACTTGCCTGGATTATTTTCTCCTTTATTTTCAACTTTTTTTTCAAATTAGGCTTTATCTGTGTTTAAGTAGCATATTTATGGATTTAAAAAAACCTAAAATGGTTAACTAGTTTTTTAACACAGGAATTAAAATTCACATTTAATGTGATTACTGATATAGCTGGACTCATTTGCCCATATTACATAGTATTTTCTTTATGTTTGTTGTCTCTTTTTCTCTGACTCTTTCTCCTTTCCTCCTTTCTAGTGAATTGATAAAGATTTCTATATTCCTACTTTTAGCTCTGCTTGTTTGGAAACATAGATGTGTCTTTTTTTCAGTACTCTTGATTTTTAAGAGACACAACTTTATGTTTATTTACATGATCTTCAGCTATGTTTGTCTTCCATGAAAATGTTCTTAGACACCACTGAATAGGTCCTCCCACTTGTTATAACTATCTGGTGCTGTTCACTGCCATCAAGTTGGTTCTGATTCATACAGACCCTATGTACAACAGAACAAAACAACGCCCGGTCCTGCACCATCCTCACAATCATTGGTGTGTGAGCCCACTGTTGTTGCAGCCACGGTGTCCATCCATCTCATTAAGGGTCTTTCTCTTCTTTGCTGACCTTCTGCTTTACCACATATGATGTCCTTCTCCAGGGACTAGTCCCTCCTGATAACATGTCCAAAGTACGTGAGAAGACATCTCACCATCCTCCCTTCTAAGGAGCATTCTGGCTGAACTTCTTCATTTGTTCAATCTTCTGGCAGTCGATGGTATATTCAATATTCTTCACCACCACCATAATTCAAATGCATCAATTCTTCTTCAGTCTTCCTGATTCTTTACACAGCTTTCTCATGCATATGAGGCGACTGAAAATACCATGGCTTGGGTAAAGGTGCGCCTTAGTCCTCAAGGTAGCATCTTTGCTTTTTAACACTTTAAACAAAGGTCTTTTGCAGCAGATTTGCCCAGTGCAATATGTTGCTTAATTTCCTGACTGCTGCTTCCATGGGTGTTGATTGTGGATTCAGGTAAAATGAAATCCTTGACAACTTCAATATTTTCTCCATTTATCATGATGTTACTTATTCCAGTTGTGAGAATTTTTGTTTTATGTTAAGGTGTAATCCATACTGAAGGCTGTTGTCTCTGATCTTCATCAGTAAGTGCTTCAAGTCCTCTTCACTTTCAATAAGCAAGGTTGTGTCATCTGCATATGGAGATTCCTATTTGTGCCCATTTCAAAGAAAGGTGATCCAACAGAATGTGGAAATTATCGAACAATATCACTGATATCACACGCAAGTAAAATTTTGCTGAAGATAATTCAAAAATGGTTGCAGCAGTACATCAACAGGGAACTGCCAGAAATTCAAGCCAGATTCAGAAGAGGACGTGGAACCAGGGATATCATTGCTGATGTCAGATGGATCTTGGCTGAAAGCAGAGAATACCAGAAAGACATTTACCTGTGTTTTATTGACTACGTAAAGGCATTCGACTGTGTGGATTATAACGAATTATGGATAACATTGCTAAGAATGGGAATTCCAGACATTTAACTGTGCCCATGTGGAACCCCTACATAGACCAAGAGGCAGTCATTTGAACAGAACAATGGGATACTGCATGGTTTAAAATCAGGAACGGTGTGTATCAGGATTGTATCCTTTACTTATTCAACCTGTATACTGAGCAAATAGTCTGAGACACTGGACTATATGAAGAACGTGACATCAGAATCAGAGGAAAACTAATTAACAACCTGTGATATGCAGATGACACAACCTGTAACTACTCAGAGCAGCAGTTTTCAGAGCATGTTCCCTAAGGCTCTTTCAGGAGTCTGCAAAGTTAAAGCTAGTTTTATAATAATACTAAGATGTTACTCGTCTTTTTTATCGTGTTGATATTTGCACTGGCATTACAAAAGCAAAGATGAGTAAAATTGCTGGTGCCTTAGCATAAATCAAGATGGTGGTACCAAACTGGCCCTGTAGTCATTGTATTCTTGTCTTATACTCACAGGAGGAAAAAAAAAAAACAGTTTCACTAATAAATGCCCTTGATGAAGGAGTAAAAATAGTAAATTTTATTAAATTTTGACCCATGTATGCATACTTGTTTAAAATTCTGAATGGTAAAATGGGAAGTATGCATAAAGCACTTCTGCTGCATACAGAAGTACCACGGTTGTCTCATGGAAAGGCACTTGTTTGAGCTGAGCTGAACTAGCCACTTTTTTCATGGAATGCCATTTTTATTTGAAAGAATGACCAAGAGACAAACCATGGTTCTACAGACTCGGGTATTTGGCAGATGTTTTACAGAAAAAGAAGTGAATTGTCACTTCAAGAAAAACAACTCTCAGTATTTATTGCAACAAAAATGTTGAGCTTTCTAACAAAAAGTCTATCAAAATACTCCATTTTCCAACTACATACTGTGGAAGGCCACATTTTCTTCATTTGCTTCATATTGCAACATATTTAAGCACATATGAGAATCCAGCCATCTTCTATTAAGCCAAACACAATGAAGAGATTTGAAAAAAATGCAGAAAAAATGTCATTCTTATTAAATGTTTTAGAAAATATTTATTTTTCATTAAAATGTTAACATATACTGGGTTTATTATTTTTTAATGAAATATTTAAAAATATTTTTTTTAAATGTGTTAGTTTCAATTTCTAATATGGTAAATATTGGTATAACCCACATAAACAAAAGCTCTTTGAGGCCTCAATAACTTTTTAAAAGTATAAAGGAATCATAAGATCAACACATTTGAGAACTGCTGGTTTAACCTTGTTTTCAGCCTTTTATCACACACACAAAAATATTATTTTACAGTCAATAGTTAAACTTACTGGTCTATTAAATCAATTTCTATGTTCCCCTGCCTTCAATATGGAAACTACCTTTGCTTCTTGACTCCCACACCTTCCCTCTGGATTCACTTTCCTTCTTGCAGAGATGTAGCCTTTAATAATTAAGTGAAGGTCTGTATTAAACTCTCTCATGTCTAAAAATGTTTATAATTTGCATTCATTCTTGAATGTTAGTTTAGCTGTGTATGAAGTCTTAGGTTGACATATTCTCCCTCAGCATTTTAGACACATTGCTTCCTTATTTTCTGGCCTCCGTTGTTGCTGAGAAGTTGGCTAGCAGTCTAATTGGTGGTCCTTTGTAGATAACATTTTCCCTTGTTATCTTTATCCTTGATGTTCTACAGTTTCACTGTGATATGTCTGGTGATAGATTTATTTTTTTTTTTATTCTGCCTGGTCCTCTGAAAATTCATGCCTTTTTTGAATTCTACAAATTTTTCAGTGATTATCTTCTCAAATCCTGTCTGCTATTTTCTTCATTCTAAAACAGCATTTCTCAAATATGGGCAATTTGGCAATGTCTGGAGATGTTTTTGGTTGTCAGAACTGGAGGGGGGACTGTGCTACTAGTATTTAGTGGGTAGAGCTCAGGGATGCTGCTAAACATCCTACAATGCAAAGGTCCCCACAACAAGGAATTACTTGGCCCAAAATGTCAAGTGTTGAGGTTCAGAAACCCTGCTCTAGAATTCCTAGTAGATATATGTTGTAGTTTTTCAATTAATCCTCTAGCACTTAATAATTCATATTTATACCCTCTGTTGTAGTCTGGATAAATTCTTTGGTATCTTCCAATTCACCGATTCTCTTTTCAGTATGTCCAATCTAGAGTTTCTATGTTTTATTTCAACACCCAAGAGTTCTGTTTGGCTCTTTTTTATAACCATTTACTTTACTTTATTGCTACCTATTTTGTTTCATAACTTTTTGTTGTTTTTAAATGGATATTGTTCTTTCACTTATCTCTTTCAAAGTATGTCATACTGTCCTATAAACTTATTTTCATCTGGTATAAATCATGTTCTGGATTTTTTAGGGGTTGTCTTTCTTAGTATTAAGTTACTCAATATCTTTAAATAAAAAGTTTTACTCAAGGCAGTCTTTTCTTGCTTTTTAAGTCTCTCCTTTTTCTTTTTCTCACCTCACTCTATCTGAAAGTTTTGCAGTTGTCTCCAACTGTTCCTCCAGAGCCTTCAATCAAGAATGAGGTCTTACAAATGCACACCCATGTTCACTGCAGCTTTATTTACAACAGCAAAAAGACAGAAACAACCTAAGTGCCCATCAACAGATGAATGGATAAACAAACTATGGTACTTACACACAACGGAATACTACACAACAATAAAGAACAATGATAAATCTGCAAAACATTTCACAACATGGATAAATCTGGAGGGCATTATGTTGAGTGAAATAAGTCAGTCACAAAAGGATAAATACTGTATGAGACCACTATTATAAAAACTCATGAAAAGGTTTACAAACAGAAAGAAAGAATCTTTGATAGTTACTAGGGAGCAGAGGGATGGGGAAGGAAACACTAACTAGATAATAAGTGGTAACTCTGGTGAAGGGTAAGACAGACAGTACACAATGCTGGGGAAGTCAGCACGACTTGATCAAGGCAAGGTCATGGAAGCTTCACAGACACATCCAAACTCCCTAAGGGACTGAATTACCAGGCTGAGGGCTGGGGACCATTGTCTCAGGGGACATCTAGCTCAATTGGCATAACACTGTTTATAAAGAAAATGTTCTACATCCTTCTTTGGTGAGTGGCTTGTGAGTGGGCATCTAAGATACTCCACTAGTCCTGTCCCGTCTGGAGCAAGGAAGAATGAAGAAAACCAAAGACATAAGGGAAAGATTAGTCCAAAGGACTAATGGGCCACAACTACCACAGCCTCCACCAGACTGAGTCCAGCACAACTAGATGGTGCCCAGCTACCACCACAGACTTCTCTGAAGGGATCACAAAAGACGGTCCCAGACAGAGAGGGAGAAAAATGTAGAACAAAATTCTAACTCACTTTAAAAAAAAAAGACTAGACTTACCGGTCTGACAGAGACCAGAGAAACCCCAAGAGTATGGCCCCTGGACACCCTTTTAAACTCATTACTGAAGTCACTCCTGAGGTTCACCCTTCAGCCAAAGATTAGACAGGCCCATAAAACAAAATGAGACTAACTGAGCACACCAGCTCAGGGTCAGGGACAAGAAGGCATGAGGGGACAGGAAAGATGGTAATGGGAAACCCAAGGTTGAGAGGGAGAGAGTGTTGACATGCCATGGGGTTGGCAACTAACGTCACAAAACAATATGTGTATTAATTGTTTAATGAGAAACTAATTTGCTCTGTAAATCTTCATCTAAAGAACAATAAAAAAATGGAAAAAAAGGAGAAAAGAAAAAAAAGATTTACAGCCTTGAAAGTCCTATGGAGTCGCTGTGAGTTGGAATTGACTCAACGACAGTGGGTTTATATAGATATAGATACACAGGTATATACAGATATAGATATTATTTAAAGATACATAAAAACAGACAGTCTCCCAGTTAACTTACCAGAAGGAGGATGGGGTGCGGCATCAAAGGTACACAGAATAATGTTGGGAAGAATGTACATCAAAATGTTAGCATGGTTAGATCAACGGTAAGTTTTGCTTTATTCTTATTCTTTCATTTTCACAAGTTTGCTCCTCACCTCATGGCCTTTGGACTTGCTGTTCCCACTGCCTGAAACATTCTTCCCCATCTTCCTCACATGGCTAGCTCCTTGTCTGCATGACTGGCTCTGTCTCATCACTTACATACAACTCACATGTAATTCATTTCCTCAGAAAGACCTTCTCTGATCACCCAATCTACAGCAGTCCAGAGCATCAACCACTATTATCCTGCCCTGTTTTATTGTCTTCATGGCACTTTATCAGTAACTGAAATTTGAAATTATCTTGTTTATTTCTTCAATTATCGTCAATCTTCCATACTACAATGGAAGCTCCATGAGGGGAGGGACCTTTTCTGTTTTGTTTCACTGCTGTATCTCCCTAGCATGTTGATGAGCACCTTGGCACATAATAGTTGTTGGCAGAATGAATATGTGTGTGTTAATTTTGTAATCAGAACAAAAAAATAAAATAAAACTATTTTCAGACTTAATGGTCTGACTGAGACTAGAGGAGAGGAAACCCTGAAGCCATGGCCCCCAGACTCTCTGTTAACCCAGAACTAAAACCATTCCTGAAGCCAAATCTTCAGACAAAGATTAGACTGGACTATAAAACGTAAAATAATATTTATGAGGAGTGTGCTTCTTAGTTCAAGTAGATACACAAGACTAAATGGGCAGCTCCTGTCCAGAGGTGTGATGAAAAGGCAGAAGGCGACAGGAGCTGGTTGAATGGACACAGAAAACCCAGGGTGGAAAGGGGGTGTGTGCTGTCACATTACAGGGACTACAACTAGGGTCACATAACAATATGTGTATAAATTTTTTTTATGAGAAACTAACTTGAGCTGTAAACTTTCACCTAAAGCACAACAAAGAAAATATTTTTTAAAACTATTTTCATAAGGGAAAAGAAATAAAAGCATAGAGAAACACTTGGTTGAAAAAGTGAAAGATGGGACCAAAATAAGATATCATTTTATGCTCACTTAATTGGCAAAATTTTTTTAAATGTGACAACCCTAAATGTTGGAGGGGATATGGATCAATAGGAACTCTTATACATGGTTGGGGTGGTAAAAATGGATTCAACTACTTTGGAAAACAATCTGACATTCTCTTATACAGATTAGTATTTGTACATCCTATTACACAGCAGTTCCACTGCTAGAGAAACTCCTTCACCAGAAGAATAAAATTCTGTGCGCCAGAAGACATATTCTATAATGCTCACAGCAGCACTGTTTATAAAATCAAAACAGTAGAAATGCAGATGTCCATTAAAATGAGAATAGAGAAATAAATTCTGTTATATTCAGACAACGGAATTCTATACAGCAGTGGAAACGAAGGCACTACAGCTATACAAAACAACATGAATAAATCTTAGTATAATTTATCATGACTCCAATTTATACAGTTTAGAAACAAGCAAAAATAACCAACACATTTCTTCGACATAAATACACCCACTCCTCACTTATCAACATGGTTAGGTTCCAAAAACCAGGTCATTATGTGAAAATCAGCATTATGTGAAAATGGAGGATGATCACATCGGATCATAAAATTGAGGATGACTATATCATTACATAACTGTCAAATTACATCATTGCATAACTGCCAAATTACATCATTACATAACTCCCAAACCACTGAGAATCATGGCCAAGCCAACATACAACCTTAACCATCACAGCCAGCATTACTCTCACCTCATACATCAGTGTTCATAACTGCCAGATATATGTTGTTAATCTGCAAAGTAGTAACACAGTAGATTTTTTTACTATTGTCATAAATGCAAAATGTCAGAAAACAAGACTGTCAGTAAGTGAGGAGTAGGTGTAGATGTGTAATAAAACTAAAGCAAAAGTATGATAAACATGTTTTACACATTTTGCATGTCAAATATTAAGGAAAAAATTAAGGAAAGTTTAGATGAAAAAATTAGACCTCATTTTGGAATTGATTACACTCATCATTCAAATGTGAATACTATATCTTTGGGACTTTTGTCTTGTAAATAAACACTTTATTAAAAAAAAAGATTAATTCTAAAGATAAAAACTTTTTATTACATTAGGCCTCAGACTTAAAGCTAACCATAATTATTTTTACTCATAATTTATATTCTCTGTTTCTAACATAGTAGGTCTTCAGTAAATATATATTGCTCAGTGAATGAGAGATAAGTGGTATTAATAAAAGCAGCTAACTTTTATTAGCTAGGAACTGTGTTAAACACTTCATATGGTATGTCTCATTTAATCTTCACAACAATTTCATGATGTAGGTCCTATTATTACCCCCATTTATGAAAGTACTACAAAATTCTACAAGAATATAGAGGAGAGAGAATCTATCTCAGCCTAGGAGAGTCAAGGATTAAACAACTAAATTTATAGGAATACAAATTTAAATATGATTTTAACTTCTGAAGTTGCATGCATCATTTTTTTTTTTCTTTTTAACATTAGATGCAGTCTGTTGGCGATAAAATTAAGCTAATGGTATTGGCTGGACTCACTCTAATTTTAAAAATTGTATCTGGCACCCTTTACAAATACTCATTAACTTCAAGAAAACATGTAAAAAGTACAGCACTAATTGAGCTGGAGAGAAGAAAGCAAATTATAGTCGGTTCTCCATACCTGTGGATTGCACATCCGTGGATTCAACCAACCGCAGATTGAAAATATTCGAAAAAATAAAGCTCCAAAAACCAAAACTTGAATTTGCCACATGCTGAGCACTATGCTGAATCCACAGGAATGAAATGTGTAGGCATACCTGCTGTAGCCTCCCGCCATTTCACAGATCCTCAGTCTCTCTCCAGCACTCGTTGTTTGACCATTGTTCACCTGGCATCTCCTTCGTTGGCTACTTGTGTTGTGTGCACCCTTTGTTTCTGTGAAAAAAATCACTCCTAAAAAGCAATTAGGTGGTCAAAGCAATCCCTCAAAGGTGAAGAGGGAGAGAAAAGTGCTATTTTTATAGCACTTTACAACTATTTACAAAGGATTTACATTGTATTAGGTATTATAAGTAATCTAAAGATGATTTAAAGTATACGGAGGGGAGGATGTGCACAGGTTATATGCAAATGCTATGCCATTCTACATAAGGGTTTGAGCACACTCGGATTTTGGTATCCAAGGCAGGTCCTGGAACCAATACCCACCCCTCAGATACCAAGTGATGACTGTATTAGCATGCCATAATAACTCATTATCGAAACAGCTTAAGGTGCAAAGTATAATAAATTGGCAAAATAAGAGTTCATTTTTTGGGGAACATAGAAAATTCTTGATAAATTTCTAATTATGCACAAAAATTTAAGGAAAACTTCTAAGATGAAATGGAGATTAATTTTTTGTTGGTGATGATTAAACATTACAGAAATTTTAATCACAAATTCACAGTATGAAGATAAAGAATGTCATTTCACCACAGGAACCCTATCTCCTTCACTTCTAAAAAGATTTTCAAGTAAACAAGACAAAAAATGAGAAACATATACTGTATGTACATACACATATGTATCTGTATATACATATATTTTATATACTTACATATATATAATGTACACACACACATATATAACTGGTGGTGCAGTGGTTGCGAGATCGGCTGCTAATCAAAAGGTCAGTAGTTCGAATCCACCAGCCGCTCCCTGCAAACCCTATGGGGCAGTTCTACTCTGAGCTACAGGGTTGCTATGAGTCAGAATCGACTGGACAGCAGTGGGTGGTATATATACATATTTACAAGTCAAGGAAAAGAGCACAGTCATACTACTGCGTAAAATAGCCAAAGATGTAATATTTACAAAGAACCATCTGCTGCTAATCAGGGTTACAGGTTCTAATCTCTCCTATCATACAGCTTCTTCAAACAATTCAACTCTCTGTGTCTCTGTAAAATGAGATTAGACTAGATCGTTAAGGGGCCTTGTAGCTGTAATAATTTATGGTTCTACAAAGATAGTAATTTTAGGTAGCATAAAAAATTCAGTCTTCACACAACCAAACTCCCTGAGGGACTGAATTGCTGGGCAGAGGGCTGTGGGGACCATGGACTCAGGGAACATCTAGCTCAATAGGTATAACACAGTTTATAGAGACAATGTTCTACATTCTACCTTGGTGAGTGGCGTCTGGGGTCATAAAAGCCTGTGAGCAGCCATCTAAGATACTTACTGGTCTCACCCCTTCAGAAGCAAGGGAGAATGAAGAGAACAGGATACAAGGAAAAGATTAGACCAAAGGACTAATGGACCACAGCTACCACGGCCTCCACCAGACTGAGTCCAGTACAGCTAGATGATGCCCGGCTACCATCACTGACTGCTCTGACAAGGATCACAACAGATGGTCTGGACAGAGCTGGAAAAGGATGTAGAACAAAATTCTAACTCACAAAAAAAGACCAGATTTACTGGCCTGATAGACTGGAGAAACCCTGAGAGTATGGCCCCCGGACACCCTTTTAGCTCAGTGGTGAAGTCACTCCTGAGGTTCACAGTTCAGCCGGGGACTGGACAGCCTCATAAAACAAAACGGGAGTAATGAGGCACAGCAGTCCAGCGACAAGGACTAGTAGGCAGGAGGGGACAAGAAAGCTGGTGATACGGAACCCAAGGTTGAGAAGGGACAGTGTTGACATGTCATTGGGTTATTAACCACTGTCATCGGGCAATATGTGTACTAACCGTTTAGTGAGAAACTATTTGTTCTGTAAACCTTCATCTAAGGTACAAAAAAAGAAAAAAGAATTATTTATGTAAGATCAAATTGACAACAGCAACTCAAAAGGTTTGATGGGAAGCCTAGGGGGCAGTGAGTTGAAGATAATGGTGATGGAATAATTTGGAAAAGGACAGTGAGAATAGCAGCACAACTGGAAGAATGTAATCGATGTCACTGAATCGTACATGTAGAAACTTCTGAAATGGTGTAACTTTGGCTATGTATATTTCCACCAGAAAAAAAAGGTCTTCCAAGGTCAAGAAGGGAGAGGGTTGACATGTTGTGGGGCTGTTAACCAATGTCATAAAACAATATGTGTACTGACTGTTTAATGAGAAACTGTTTGTTCTGTAAACCTTCACCTAAAGTACAATTAAAAAAAAAAAAAAAACGTGTACTGACAGAAAAAAAAAAACCTTTCGGTATACTTCTACCATTTTTTTTTTTCACCAAGAGGGGAAAAGTTTTTAATTCTTTAAAGACACAGAACAAAAAAAAAGCCATATTATTTTCAATAAGCAATACTTGTAGTTGAAATGTACTTCAGTATTTTCCATCTTCCAGAAGGGAGAGTTCTATAATTAACTTTTTCAATATTAAACCATAAATCAATCATGAAAACATTACTTAAAAAAAAAAAAATTCAGTCTTCAAACCAGAAGGTAGTTCTGATCCTAAATGTAAAACTTTTAATTCTGCTAGGGTTAAACCAAAACACAAGCTAAATGCGTCTCCCTTTCCTGGGAGGGGGTTGGGAAGAACCAATTCTGGTGACTTTGGTTTCCCAACGACTAGAATTTTCCCATCACCACGGTAGTGAATAGAGATGTTTCTTCACAATGTTTCATTCCAGGAAGAAAATAAAAAGGTTGAGTCAGAGAAGCAACCTAAAAAGGTCATATGGGTAAATATTCAAGTAAATTCCCTAACAAAGATTTTGTGTTCTAGATATCAAGTCTCCTAATGCTTTTATATTCAACTACTTCCTGCCCGCTCTTTCTAAGTGTCTTTAGGTAAGACCAAAACACTTAAATTTAGTTTTAATTGTGCAAAGGGGTTCATAAATATTTTTAAATTAAAACCTGAACTCTATTTGTATCCCTAAAAGTCATTCAAATCACTTTTTTTTTTTCAGTAGTATAAGAGGCTTAAAGGCAGTTGGCCAAGATGACACTGGTCTAGAATTTGTATTGACTTTTATCCAAAAGCATTAATCAGTTTGATAAAATTTACATGAATAAAAAGAGCATCTATTACATGGGAAGTATCTTTCTACAGCACCAATTTGATGAAGTATATTACACTGCTAAAGACCTATATTCACAATATATTTCTTTTTCAAGCTGTGAAGTGCTCATAGGAATAGGTATGCACACTGGAAATAAAATTCTCACTTTCAAAAATATCTTAAGTGTAAGAGCAAAGCTTCACTACTTGTACGTTATCAATTTACATAATAAATTATATTAGAAAAACTTTCCCAGCAACTGAGTATCAACCCCAGAGTAAAAATGACTCACTTTTCTCCATGAGAAAGAACTCAGACAAGACTTTTTTTTTTAGTGATTATGAAAAAAAAAACTAAGATAGGAGAAGAGTAAGAGGACAAATATCAATATGCTACTCATTCGCTGTTCTTATGAGAAGGAAACCCTCAAGGGGGCCCTTAAAGCATTGAAATGTATTTGAGAACACCTAATGAGTGATGTTTTGGGCACTTCCTACTTTAAAAATTGAGGATGCAACCACCAATGTCCGCCCTGACAGGGAACACAACAGAGAGTCCCTGACGGAGCAGGAGAAAGGTGGGGTGCAGAACTCAAATTCTAGTAAAAAGACCAGACTCAATGGTCTGACTGAGACTGGAGGAACCTCAGAAAGCATGGCTCCTGGATTCTCTATCAGCCCAGAACTAAAACAATTCCCGAGGCCAACTCTTCAGTCAAAGATTGAACTGGACTGTGGGACATAAAGTGATACTTGTGAAGAGAGCGTTTCTTAGCTCAAGCAGATACAAGCAGAGACTAAATAGGCAGCTCCCATCCAGAGGTGAGATGAGAAGGCAGAGAGGGTCAGGAGCTGGTTGAGTGGATGCGGGAAATCAGGGAAGGAAAGGAGGAGTGTGCTGTCACAATATAGGGAAAGCAATTAGGGTCACATAACAATGTATGTATAAATTTTTGTATAAGAGACTAACTTGAAATATAAACTTTCACTTAAACTACAACAATAAACAAAATAAATAAATAAAAGTCTGAATTCAGGGCAAAAAAAAAAATTGAGGATGCCAAGATGAAGTCAAGAAAAAGTGTCTGATTTACTTTAAAATACTTGAGCATATACAACATGATATTATGTATTTAGACTAAGTTATAACCCAGGTGCTAATCAAGAATGTACAGGCCAAGAATGGTCTACTGGTGTTCTAATCAGGAAGGCCATAACCAAAAGTGGCGTCTACAAGCCAATCTGATATCCCTAGTTATGTGGATCAGCTACACTTATTTTAGACACTCCCTATTCTTGCAAGAACAGGATGAATAAAAATCTAGTGAGGCTATATCCTTTCACCTTAGGTTTGAAACTCTAAGTTAAATCCCCAGAGGATTCTGTACCTAACAGTGAATTCTGATTTCTATTTGCCCATTGCTTGCTATAAAACAGAAAGTCCTGCCTCTGGAATCTTTGTATTTCCATTGAGTCTACCTTTACGCTAGGTGGTGGTTGGATTACCTAAAGGACAAATGGTTCGGATTTCTTAGAGTCGTACATGACTAAATTGCTTTTGTCAGTTTGCTTCTTTCATTTGGACACTGAGGGATGTTTTCTATGCAAACACTGGCCTTTGCAACATGTTGTTATCTCTGCAATGGATTCCCTTTCTCCTACTCTATCTACTGTCTACCCAACAAACTCCAAATCATCCTTCAAGATTTAGGTATCACTTCTATATAGTCCTCCCTCTCCAACTCCAACCCCGGGCAGAGAAGGAAGTGTTCCATTTTTACTTTTACAGCACTTTGCACACCCCTCTATTACAGCACATTTTGTATTGCTAAACTGTTTAGCTGTTTCTTCCACTAGACTGTAAGCTCCATAAGAGCATGTGTTATTTTCTTAATTATAAAACATTTCAAAGAAATATATCTATACACCCATCACCTAGCTTTAGCATTTTGCCATTCAAGCGAATTACATTTGGTCTTTGCCACAACAGCTACAATATGTATCCTAACTAGAACATATATATACTACTCCCCATCTTTGCCATCATGTCTGATGACTTTTTTTTTTTTATATATTTTATTGTACTTCAGGTGAAAGCTTACAGAGCAAATAGTTTCTCATGAAATAGTAGTACACATGTTGTTTTTTGACATTGGTTAACAACCCCACAACGTATTAAGCCTCTAAATTCTCAACCTTTTTTTTTGATGAAAATTACAGATGGCCAAAGATACACCGTTTCAAAAATTTCTACATTCACAGTTCAGTGACATTGACTACGCTCTTCCAACTGTGCTGTTATTCTCACTTAAGATGAAGGCTTACAGAACAAAATAGTTTTTCATTTAACAGTTACTACACATGTTGCCCTATGACAATGGTTAACAATCTCACAGCACATCAAGAATATCCTTACTCCACCTTGTGTTCCCTATCACCAGGAGGCTTCCTTGTCCCCTTCTGTCTTCTGGACCTTGTCAGTGGACTATTGTACCTCTTTAGTCTCATTTGTTTATTTATTTATTTATTTATTTTTATTTTATTTAAACACCATTTCAAAACTTTTTACTTACACATTTAAGTGATATTGACTATGCTCTTCCAATTGTGCTGCCATTCTCGCCCAAGATGAAGGCTTACAGGACAAAACAGCCTCCCATTTAATAGTTACTACAAATGTTGCCCTATAGCAGTGGTCAACAATCTCACAATACATCGACAGTGTCCTTATTCAATTTGTGTTCCTTATCATCAGTTTCCTATTCTCCCTCTGCCTTCTGGCCCTTGTCACCGGACTCCTGTACATCGTTGGTCCCATTTAGTTTTACTGGGGTGTCCATTCCCAGGCTTAACATTGAACCTTGAAGGTAACTTCACCTCTGAGCTGAAAGGGTGTCTGGGGGCCACACTCTCGAGGTTTCTCTAGTATTCTTTAGGCCAGTATATCTGGTCTTCTTTTTTTTTTTTTTTTTGGGAGTTAAAATTATGCTCTACATCCTACTCCAGCTCTGCCCAGAACCCTCTGTTGTGATCCTGGTCAGAGGAGTCATTGGTGGTAGCCGGGCACCATCCATGATGACTTTAATTTTTGCCAAATTGATAGGCTTTTAAAATGGTATTTGATTGTCGTTTTAACTTGGATTCCGTGACTACCAGTGATGTTTAGTCATCTTTTTATATTTAGTGGCCATTCTAGTCTTCTCTCGTGATTTGCCAGTTGATACCTTTTGTCCATTTTTCTACTGAGTTATACTTTTCTTTTCAAATAGAAGCTTCATATATTCTGAATATACATACACTGAAAATTTCTTCTTTCTGACTTAACCTTACCATTGGGGGCTAATCTCACTTTTCTTAACTGCCAAACAAGTTGATTAACATGGTTTTACAGTACTCTGGCCATTCAAGGGAGGTGGCACAGTGCTTAAGAGCTATAGTGAGCTACGGCTGCTAACCAAAAGGTCAGCAGTTCAAATCTACTAGCAGCTCCTGGGAAACCCTATGGTTTCTGTAGGGTCACTACGAGTCAGAATCAACTCGATGGCAATCATTTTTTTTTTTTGGTTTGGCTGTTTGAGAGGCAGCGAACATGACATTCCATAACTCTCAGTTTTGAATATAGAGACATCTATCAGAAACCACCCAGGATTTGCAAACAAATTTCAAAAACACTACATGATTACTTTTTCTTTAAAAGGCACACAACGAAATCAAGAAGAAAAAGAGGAATTGCAGAGACTAACATTGTCATTTACAATTCAGAAGCGCTAAAGGATGTAGCAAAAGTAGGCAGAGAGAGTGAGTGACTGACTCACTCCTAGGGCGAGGAAAAGCTTCACTAGAAAGGAAAAGTAATCACATTACCCTGCTTGGTGGACTTGTAATATTTACAATCATTTAAGAGGTCTTTGTTGACTTCCAATTTTAAAACCAATTTATAGACAAAATACACAATTATGTTTAAAGAACAAAATGCTTATGTCCCAGCCTTGACAACTGCAAAAGCAATAGTATAAAAGTACAAGGTAGAAAGTGAAAGGTGGGAAAACAGAAAAGGATGATAATAGCTTTAATTCATCAAGTGAGAAGTTGAGATACTGTCTTTAATTGATGGAACAAGGAATAAAGGTATAAGTTACAGATGTAACAGGTAACAATAAAAACAGAAATACAATTACATAAGGAGAAAAGATTTGGTAGAGATGGATTAAGTGAGCTAAATCCTTACTTAAGATAGCAGACATCAATAGATGTTAATATTTATAATAATGGCCTAAGCATGTTACTGGAAACCCTGGTGGTGCAGTGGTTAAGAGTTCAGCTGCTAACCCAAAGGTCGGCCGTTCAAATCCACCAGGTGTTCCTTGGCAACCCTATGGGGCAGTTCTACTCTATCCTATAGGGTCACTGTGAGATGGAATCGACTACACGGCAACAGGTTTGGTTTTATTTCCAAGCATGTTACCTAAATATACTGAGGTGAAGTCAAAAGAAATAGAGCTAGAAGTACTTTTTCATGGGGATTGTGACTGGGAGTGGGGCAGGGAACTGTTGCTTTTTCATTTGATCCACATTAGATTTTTTTTAAGGGATCTGCAATACTTTAAAAATTTACTTTTTAGAAGAGGAGCAGTATGAACTTTGAACTACTGGAGTTAAATACTTTGCTTTTGTTTCCCCCCTACTTGCTGATTGAGAAACCGAGGTCTGAGGTATGCTTTGCCAATTCTTACTGACAGTTATCACAGCTTTCTTTTGATTTGATGACATCACAAAGATGAACCTACTCAATACAACAAACATTCATTGCCTGCTGTGTGCAGTTGAACCAGAGATAGAATAACCTCTTTAGAACTCCAGAGTAGTAAACAGTCACACATTATCACTACTTTCAAGATATGCCCCCACCCACCCAAATACATTCACTGACAGTTCTGAAATTTTACTCGTGTTATCAGTCCTCACAGTATACTGCATTGTCCCAAAAATCCTTCCTGCAACTGAAATCTTGATGCTGAACACTAATTCCTGTATTTATTGACAACCTGCAGCTGGACCATAATGACCAAGCTGCACCAGTCAATTCAGTGGCTGGTTCTTCCTGACATCATGTTCCATCATACTGACAGATCATCTACCTCTTGTCCATCATCAAACTTTCCTCTTAGGAACTATCTAGGTTTCCTCCTACTGACAGCAACTAGGTATTTCCACAAATATCAGCTTTCATCAAAGAAGTCCCATACTGGTGACACACAAGTAAAACTGGCCTGCATATGTGTTTTGCTTGGCCTACACAGTGTTTGGTTTTCATTTTTTAAGCTGAATTACCTTGTTGCCAAATTTGAAAAGATTTTTCAACTTCTCTAGAGAAGTGTTACCTGGCAACCCTGATCAAGCATTACATATAGCACGACCCTTGTTTATAAGGGCCATAAATTACCACTCTCCAATTGGCTTGTTTCAGTCATTTCTATTACCCATCTGGTTCTTACAGGCATTTCAGTTTGCAATGCCAGGTCTAGCCTATCTCCATTCCAGACTAGAGCTAATCTTTCACCATATAGGAAACAAACTTTTTATTCTGGTAGACATCCCACAGAAAAGGTTACTTCTCAAAATTCCTTCTAATCTTCCTGGACAAACTACATAGTTTTTCAGAACAGCTCTGTCCAAGAGACCTTTGCTGTTGGAAAGGATTACTCTTTAGCCAATCACTAAGTATCTGCTCTAAAGCTCCTACTTAAAAGAACAGCATGACTCAGTCAGGTCTAAATTGCACAATGTTCAAATAAAGGTACACCTATCTGGATCTCTAGCTTATTTTGATGAGATTGATTAATCCCCATGGCAATTTAGTTGAATTCAGCATTAAGCTCAAGCCAAGCAGCATGCTACGTCTTAGGAATGCAATGAACAAGACACAGTCCTGTCTTCAAGGAGACTGCAGTCCAGTACAAATAAACAGGCAACACTGACGATTAAGTACCTAGTTCAATGGAAGCACATATGATGGTCTCCATGGGGGCTCGGGGATTTAGAAATTACCTCTAAACTGAAACTTGATAGGGGTTGAAGTTATCCAAATCAAAGAGGTAAAGGGAAGAGACAGAATGTCCTGGCAGACAGAAGTGAGAGTCTGAAGAGATTATCAAGGAGAAACAGCAAGAAATGAAGCTGGAAAAATAAGCAGGGGCCAGATTATGAATGGCCTTCTGAGCCAGAGAAAACTTGAATGTCACTTGACTCTCCTTTTATGCCACAGCCATTCACTCAAATTTTATCCTGAGGGAAAAGTGGAGTCATTAAAAGAATAAGAAGATAGGAAAAGCAGTTGAAGAAACATGAAAGGGAATAATCAAGAGACCACTGAGAAGGCAGGAGTTGGTGGGTTTCCAGAGGTTGGTAAAATGGGTTAGCCATAAAGAATGAATACATAGCCAATGTAATGTTGTTGCCGGATGCCGTCGAGTTGGTTCAAACTCATAGCGACCCCAGGTGACAGAGTAGAACTGCCCTATACGGTTTTCTTGGCTGTAATCTTTATAGGAGCAGATGGCCAGGGATAGTTAGGTGGGTTTGTTACGCTTCGAACTCCTGCTGAGAATCTGCATTTCTAACAAGTTCCCAGGCAATGTTAACGCTGCTGGTTAGGGACCAATTTTGAGAACCACTGGTAGAGCAGTGGCTCTCAAAATTTATTATACGTAAGACTCACCTGGGGAACTTGTTACAGATTCCAATTCAGTATACCTGGGGTGGAAATACAAATTCTCAGCAAGGGTTTAAACCAGAATGAACGGGTTCTAAGCCCTGGTTCAAACCTCCAACCTTTCAGTTATCAGCCAAGCGCTTAACTGCTGCACTAGCAGAGCTCCTTGTCCAATGTGATAAAAAGGTGTAAATATAGATTATAAGGATGGAATCTAGAAGTTAAGGACCTTGGCTTTTACCACCTTCATGAATTACGAAGCAAAGTCATCAGCTGAGTGTATGGTGGCAGGGGATGTTGATGAGGGCAAGGATTTGAAGAGATGTCCAACAACCAGTGGAACAAGTAAAGGAGACTATAACCTTACACAGAATTGCTTGGCAGCATCATGAGTCCAGCCGAAAATAAAACTGTATGGTTATACAATGTACAGTTATAAAATTTGCAAGGTTATGTGACTGCCTTCAGCAGTACAGCACTATAACCAATCCTCTACAAGGGGAAAAATCAATCACAGACTAAAAAAATTTATGGAGCACCTACTACACGTATAATGTACCCAAGACTTCAATGAAGGGGAACTTCCAGGAGTCAGTAGATTAAAATAGTGAAGGACAAAAGATGTCATGAGGCCAAAAGGAGGATTTTTTTAAATAATGGCTTGAATTATGAAATAAGTCAAACACAAAGGACAAATATTGTATGATTTCACTTACGTGAAATAACAAGAATAAGCAAATGTATAGAGATTAAAGTTTCCAGTGGTTACCATGGGTCAGGGGAAAGGGAAGCCACTGTTTGTGAATCAGTAAGTTTATGGCAACGGGAAATTTGGCAATGATTGAGTGATGCTTGCAAATGATTAATGTAACAGGTATCACTAGCGTACACCTGAAAAATGCCCAACTCACAAATGTTGTGCTACATATTTTTACAATAAAAAAAGTTAATGTAAGATTCTGACTAGAAGAAAAATGGCTTTATTTTAGGTAATGAGAAGCTCACTCACCTACCCCCAACCTCCAGGTACAGATAATCCGGAAGAATGAATAGCACACTCATTCAGATAACTGCTGGAGAAACTATACTTTGTTGAGAACCAAGTTTCAGGAAATTTTCAGTGAAGAGTTCAGAGTGTGGAGTTCATTTACTATGAAATAGGAGTTGCATGGGCATAGCAGAAAGGTTTTTGAGGGAGGGGAGCAATGTTCTAACATTGGAAATGGTAGAAAAAACGAAGCATTTAGTTTGTGACCAAGGAAAATAAAGGTTTGAGGTTACAGAAGGTTCAAAAACATTGTAAGCTAGCCTTGTTGAAGAGAAGGGATTCCAGCTTCAACTTGGCCAAGTCAACAGGCCTCTATGGCCAATTATGCTTCCTAAGTGAACTCTATTACTTCACATCACCAGGACAATGATAATGTTCCTAGAACTTACATGTGGCAAACGGGCAATATCTGATAGAAGAGTACAAACTTTTGGTGCCTCTGGAGATTTGCTGGAGTCCAAAACGACAGCTTTGGTGTTTTTATGCTCAAAATTAAAAGCACTCCAGTTCTTTGAGGAAATGTGTATACCCAATGTGGTATTCAAGGACCCTGACACTTTAGATTCAGCTCACCTTCCCATCCCATTCTCTACTTTTCTTCACATACTCCCATACTATCGTGTTTCCGGTCTTTCTCCTAACACTTTTTCAAATTGTCCAAATCCTTACTATCCTTCAAGGTGTAGTTCAAACGCATTTTCCCAACACAATCAAATAGAATTATTAATCCCCCAAATTAAATTTCTCTGGGGTTACTTTCACTTTCTTGTTTGTATTAGCACGGATGTATTCATATCTATTCTTCTAATGCTCTAAGACCGACTTAAGATTCATTTTTACCTTTCAAGGTCTTACAAGATCCTAAACATTTCTTAGGTTCAGGCGTGGAGACTAAACCATGTGTAAAAAAACTGAACTTCCTTTTTTTTCTGTGCTTTTCACATTAGACCCACACTACCTAACTTCTCCAATGATTATCTAGTCACAGCAATTCATCACACCAGTTATGCCTGAGTTCTGTCCTGAGATAGGTTAATATATTCTTGGATTTCCACTAGAATAAACTCAAACCATGGCCTACAAGGTCCTGCGTCATTCGGTCCAGCTACATTTCCAACCTCCATTCACACACACACCTCCCACCCACCCTTTTCATACCTTACTGCGTTTCTCCCAGATGCTATGCTTTTCCATCAAGGGTTTCTATACCTACTATTCCTCCTGCCTGGAACAGTTACCAAGACATTCTGCATGGGGGCTGGCTTCTCAAATCCTCAGCTCTGAGGTTCCCTTTTCGGATGCATTTCCTGTCTACTCTGTATCTTTACAAAGGATAGTATCCAAGTACATAGTAAGTATTATTTACTAAATATATTTAAATTGCAGTAACTGCCTGCCCCCACCCTTCCCATTTTCACTGGTTTGACAAGGCTACTCCAGTTGTACACTATGACAGTTCCCACAGAAAATGCTCAATGAGCACTTACAAAGTGCTGACAAGTTTGTTTTACACGCAAGTATTTCTCACAAACCTGTGAAACTATCATTTTAGGAGTAACTTGCTCAAAGCCATATAACTAGTAAATGATGAAACAAAGACTTGGTCATAGGCTCTCATTTCATGCTTAGTCTAAATCACTGCTACTTCTGGCCCCACCTACCTGTCCAACCTCAATACTGTATCACATTTTCCATGCCCAAATTGTCTAAACATGGTCATTTACCCTTTAAATATTTTGTCCTTACAATCCATATATAATAAAAATAACTCTGCCTTTTGGTCCCCCGAGCCCATCAAAAACTGCTCAGGACAGCTGATGATCATCATTAAATTTTATTTTCAGTATGAACTGTTCTGGATACGATTTAACAAAATGGGCTCAGACAAGTATCATAAGTAATCAATGAAAGATTTTATTCATCTTTGTAGATCACAGGCATAGAAGGTTAATGAATTAATGGTCAACCATCACCACGAAACAAAAAAAGGCTTGCTTGTAATAATGCAGAAGCAAAAATAAAAATATTTTACATGTGAATACACAAACTGGAAATTGCTTCAGGTATGAAAATAAAACACCATCTTTCAAATATAGTTTTGGCTTTTCTAAAGCTTAGCCAACATCCTCAGACCACCTCCTCCAAAATGAAACAGAAGACTTCATTGCCTTTTGTGAGAGTTCTAATTATATTGCTACATACACTAGGGCATCTCTCTCCCTCCCCCCAGTTCCTACCAGTAGACTAAAACTAAACATAGTTATACACTGTGTGGTCCTCAGTTTCATTTCACACTACTTTTCATCAATGTCACCAGATGACATGGCTTATCAAAGTGACAGACGCACTATTATTATTGGTTAACAAAATTTTATTTAAAAATAAAACTCCACAAGTTTTTTTGGTTTAGTTAGACCATTTACTCATACACATGGACAAGCCATTCATCCTTTACTTTGTCCAGGTCCTCCTTAGAATAATATTCTTGTATGACTTGCTCTTTATTTCCCTCCTTGCCAGAACAATGCTGGTATTAAGCCAGGAACTAAACAGAGGGACAGGACCCCTCTTTCCTACAGCCCTCTGTGATAATGCTAAACTGGTTTTGAAAGAAATTGATATACTTCTCAGAAATCACCTTCCTTGTTGTAGCAATTCGTTTCGCTTGAACCTCCATTTATTATCTTTTTATTATTAATACAATGTCCCGGGGAGGGGAGAAACTCCAAATTTCATCAGCCTTCCTCCCTTATGATTTAAAAAGCACCACTTCTATGTAAATCAAGTAGTGGCTTAATATTAAAATACTATTATGCACTGATTCCTATAATATTCCAGAAAGAGCTGCCTGTTGTCAGTTTTAATTAGACCTGAAAAACAGAAGGCTTAAGTAAACTGAAATTTACCAGAGTCTTAAAAAGGTATATTAACTAGTTACTGAAGGTATTTTCTTTACCAGCTACTTATTTCTACCCTGAAGAAAGCCTGAAAATATAAAATCAGTATTTTAAGCACCACCACACAAAATAAAAAGAAAACAGACAATGGAGCAAGGTTATGTTTTAATTTAATCATTGTGCACACAAATTTGTAAAATTCTGGACATATACACTAAGTTGTAAAGAAAATTCAAGAATTCTTTCTCAATTCTGAATATTATATTAAACTATGGAAATCTGGCTACTGATTCTCAAAACTAATACATGCATTTAAAGTTACATACTTACCAAATTTGCAATGGCTGTTTATCCCTGCTGGAAAGGACACAGTTCCTTAGAAATACATTTAAATCTTCAAGATATAAACTGAGGGTCCATACTTGGTTTAATGCTTATCTAGAATACATTACCATGTTACAAACTCACACATCAATCTTCATATTTATTTTAGAAGACTATCATTGCTCATACTAAAAATCAGATTTGACTACTGTTTATTGATTCACAAAGATCACAGCAGGAAATACAATATGAAAACATCCTTATATTGACATTAGCTAGGATGTGGCTAAAAACTAGAAGGGGAAAAAACCTATCCATTACATTGAGGGAAGATATAAATTACAAATATACCCAGAGACTAGTTTTCCTGCCATACACAATCACAGAAATCAGTATTTCTAACTCAAGTATTTCATGCAGAGTTAGAATATTTAAGAATGCACTTGAAAATTTCACACCTCAGAGAACCTTATAAGCAACTGGTCTGCGTGACCACTTTAGGTAAACTCTCCTTCAACCCTAACCTCAGCTTAATTGCCCATAAATCACTGAAACAGCTTCAACAAGAACAATGGAAAAAAAAAAATCTCGTATTTTAATTAACACCTATGCAATATGGGAACCAAAAGCCATGGCTGTCAACTAAAAAGAAAACCTTGAGATTAAAATTTAAGTGCTAGACAATATGTGTTAAAAGTTTATGCAAGCAATGTGCTCCCTTAAACAATTAACTATATGAGACCAAACGGTCAACATTTACCCAAAAGCAAAGATGAGAAGGCAAGGAGGGGAAGTGATGCTAGAGCAATGGAAACAGAACAAACAGAATGGAAATGAGAATGCTGACACATTGTAAAAATTTTAACCAATGGCACAGAAGAATTTGTATAAAAATTGTTAAACTTAATCTGCTGTGTAAACTTTTGCCTAAAACACAGTAAACTATTAATTAAAAAAATTAATAACATATTTGACAATTCAACATTTTTTACATGTACAATTCAGTGACGCCGTTTACGTGAATCATGTTGTGCAAAACAACTAATAAGTTTATGCAGTTATTTATAGTCTGCTATGTGAAGGTGAGAAAAAAAGAGAACCAGGAATTAGTGGGAAAATGCCAGGCAGAAATCACCTTCTTCTTAATATTCCTGGTTCAGGTAATCTCCAAAGAGATGTAGAAATTCAGATTGTTCACTTCTTTGATCAAAGTGCCTCATTTCCATTAATTTATAAAAAGTAAAACTGTGACATATAAAAGTATAAGGTAATACTCACCAGAAAGACAGCTTTACAGAGATGGTTTTAAGGAAAACCATTTCGACTGTGTCTACGCCATTTCTTATACAGATTAAACTGTGAAAGGCAATGAAACTTAAGCCCTTAGGGCAATTTTCTTAAAAAAAAAAAAAAAAAAAAAAAAGTGGCTATCTTACAGAATGTATTTTATTATCAGTTGATAAATCTAAGTTAGCTAACTGAATGCATGACTTCTATATAAAATGACATTAAGATAGTCTGTTTTCAGTGGCTAGTCACTATCTCAGTGGCTACAACAATGGGCTCAAACATGGCAACCATTGTGAGGAAGGCGGAGAACCGGGCAGTGTTTCATTCTGTTGTACACAGGGCCACTGTGAGTTGGAACCGACTCAACAGCACCTAACAACAACAGATTGGAAGGATAGTTCACACTTGTGGAAATTGAGTTATATGCTTTATTCCTCCCTCCTTGTTTTAAGTTTATATCAACCTAAGAAACACAATATTTAAAGGTCAAAGAAAATCTCTCAGGATATTTCAAGACACACTTTGTTTGCTAGAATGAAAAATAAAAATTTTAATACATTTTTCACCACCCATTATGTCCCCATTGCCCCTCAAAAGGATTACAGAAAGAATCTGTCTAGATTTCTGGATGGACAACCTACTCTCATTTGAGTATCAAAAAATAAGGTTACTCTTTAGTCCAAAGTAAAATGAATCCACAGTGGTGCACCAACCGGTTACAGTTCACAAAAAAGATGAGCAAAACAAATTAGTACTTACTTACACCAAGAGTTACTAAAAACATTTAACAACAAAAAGCAGTATAAAAACATTTTCTAGATTATGATTGTACACCATTTTATCACTGCTAAAAGTGAGGAAACTTGTCTTTTTTTCTGAGGTTGATTCATACTGTAAAAAGTTAAAAGGTGAATTACGAGAACCACCATGGAGTGGTTTAAGTAAAAGACAGACCCAAAGCCCTGGGGGACTCCATATTATATACCAACATGGGCACGGTCAATCAAAAATTTTGCTGTTGTTTCCTTTTATGTACAACATAGCTATTTTGGTTCAACCACAACGAGATAAAAAATAAAGGAGCAGTATCACACCTTTATTACAACTGAGTTTTAGCAAACCTAGAGCTGCTTTAGCCCAAATGCTGAGTGTTTGTAAGTGTCCAATGGGTCTATTATTAGTTATACTCACATTTAAGTAACTGCATAGCTTTCTTCTTTGTGTGGGTTATATGGATATGTTTGAAAAAAATAGGAACATCAGGTACTTACAGATTAAACTAACCTGTACTGGCAGGGCTGTGGGATTTTTCTTCTCTACCAGTAAGTAGCAAATGCTGAAATTCTGCTGCTAGTTAACAAAAACACAAATTGTATTAAACTGAGGAGTTCAACCCATAGTTTAAAAAGTCAATGTGCATTAAATTTCCTCAGAGCCTGATATTAATACATTTAAAACTTTCTTCCCTAAGTCTTACAAGGTTACCTTACATTAGCTATTAAATTTATAGTGACCTTATGAGAACACTAAGTATCTCTCGGATGTCTCAATTTTAATTAACTATGTATTCCAGCATGTGAACGGTGACATAAACTTTGGTTTACTCTAAAAAATGGGGTAACGAATAGGGGAAAGCAAAATAATCTCTTAAACGTGATAATCTCTCAATTTAAGCGTACGTAGACATACCCGACAGGGCAAGCAATCTATAATAGCTTTTAATTCAATTTTCAAAAAACTTGATTTCATTTTCTTATATTAGAGATTTTCAATTTTAAAAACATGGGCTGAAAAGCAAACTCTATTGCTTCTCCTTAGTCTATACTAACTAACTAAAAGCTCAAAGAGGAGCTTTTTGCTCAATAACTAGGTACATCACATATTTTAACTCAAACTTACAGGAACTTCATAATTTTGACTAATAAAATAACTCAACCCTTGGTCCACGTGGGTAGTTAAGCAGCCTCATTTTACTAGTAGTAGCGACTGGGAAATGATGTGGCAAATCTTATTTTTTGATATGAGTAATAAATTGTTGAACTATTTATGAGTAAAATGTTAAGAAACAGCTACATGAAATGTTTTAGTGACACCTCAGTAACAAATGCAAATCAAGAGCAGGAATGCTATTATCTCTCATTACATTTCTGGTTCTCAAGTCTAACATACTATACGATGACCTCTTCTCCCAAATACTCAAGGTCTGTGTGTCTTCATTTTTATCCAAGTTGGGCATCAATGAACTTCATTGCCAGTTCCTCAAAATTCTCCTTAAATTTAACCAAAGGTGAAGGCAGGTAACTTTGAGAATTCTGTAACCATAATGGTAAAACTCCAAACATCGTAACAATGGCAGCGGACTTAGAGAATACCAATAAAGGACTTCTACCTTTTTACAAACACAGCGTTACACAAACCACTGACCAAAAACACTTTGCATTACTGAAGCTGTGCCGTATCACAACCTTACAACACCATTACAATATTTAGGATTAATGGGTAGGGTCCAAATAATCAATCAACGGTTAGAATAGTTTACACACATGAATCTTTCATAGTTTAATTTGACCAAAATCAAAACATACACAAACAAATTCTCATAATATAGCTGGTGATTACGCCTCCTAAAAAAGCCTAACCATGAAAGTTTCCATTTAATGATTTATAACACTAGAGTTCGATTTGCTTCAAGTAGAAAAGAGTTCTAACTTACTTCAGTAAAGGCCTCCCTTTAGGTCTCAGTTTCTGCCTTCAACTAACTTTTTACATTCTGCTTAGTAAAATAAAGATATTTTCCCCTGAGGCGATAGAGATGAACAGGTTAAAAAAAAGGTTCAAAAATTCCTAACTAATTTAGAGTAAATATTTTTCCAGGATTGGCAAGAAAACAAAACTTTTCAAGGCCTAAATGTTCCTCAAGAATGTATAAAGTGCAGAGCAGGACAAAGTACTTATAAAAGCAACAACTCTATTCTGAGCCTTACTGAAGAAATTTCTTTTAAAATGTTACTGTTGAACTATCTATTTTCCAATAGATTTTCAACTAAGGACATGAAAAAAGATATTTTTTAGGTTTTAAACACTTGGAAAAGCTGGTGATATTTAAAGTATTACAGAGCTCAAACTGAAGTCCTGCTCTCTCCATTTCTATGCATTAATTTGAATTAGTTCATAAAAAGAGATACCGAAGAGCTTACTATCAGTATAGTTTTGAGAATTTAGCATTACAAAATTATGAATATCCACGATATTCACGACACTAATACAACCATCATTAAAATAAGTGATTATTTTGCCAAGAAGCATCACACAAAAAGTCAGATGATTTCTATGCTACGAAACACAAAAGTTTCCTATTAAAGTTGCCATAGAAAGCAAAATACAGAGAAAGGAATTCAAAAAAAAGGGAGTAACCTTCCCTAATAGTCAAGTCACGTGATAGCTAAACTCTGTCCTCAGCAGTCAGTAGTGTGATAATGAAAGTCCATTTTCAGATGACATTTCCATTAAAGTTATAGTAAGAGAAAACCAATTTCATTTTGGAATAAGCTATAAAGGTTATTCAGTATTAGGTAAATACTGTTTTTTTAAAAAGACATACCTGCTTAATATAAAATTTTAGGGCATGTGTTTAGTGTTTCTCTATCCCCTAACCAACACAAATGTTTATGCTTAGACGAAATGTTAGCTCAGTAAGAAGGGATTTCAGGATTTTCTTTCATTTACCCAGTTTTACCAGTGGACTTTATGGACATTTGAAAGTTACATAATTCTCAAATTCTTATCTGAGTCACAGAACTACAAAGACAGCAAACGAACTACATCTTAAATCAGATATCCGTATCACCTCCAACAAATTATGCCACCCATAGAAATCCTACTCCCACCCCCAGTACTGAGATAAACAAGAACCTATTTCGATAATAATAATTTCAATTATATTAGGACAAGCAGCTTCAAGAGATTTCAATGTACTGGGAAGTTGTGAGTGTGAGAGAGAAGAGATCTCCAATCAAGAAGTCTTATGACGTGTAATTACTGAGATGGTTATAAAATATTCCAATGGAATACTTTGTTGTGGAAGCATCAAAATTTTTATCAAAATATTTTTTCATGATAACTTATTCAGTTACAACAGTTAAAAGCAAATGTTTTAATTAAACTGGTCAAAATTTGAGATTCTCTTAACACTTATTCTTTCTTTATGCTTCCAACAATGAAAACCACACAGAAACACAATCCCGGGTTTGCTAGTCACTGTACTATTAGTAGTTTCTTCAGAGAAAAATGCTATCTGGATAGAATCGTCATGAAGAACAAAAGCAATCCAGGTTTGTTTTGGCCTCTCTTCCAATTCCCTCTTTACCTCCTCCAGCAAACACACATACATACAATTTTTCTCACCAAATGAAAGCAAATTTTAGTTGGGAACAAAAGTGGACACTTTTTGTGTGTGCATACTACATAAAATGTTGTTCAGGAAGGCTAAAAATGAACCTTAAAAAAGAACCACTCTAAAGCCGTATTTAACATACTAGTAATTTTACTGCATGATGCAACTTGTTTGGCTTACTGAAAACCAGTAATCTACCTATACTGACAGATTTATAATACCCACACTCTTGTTGTTCTTTTATTAAATTGCATGTGTAGCCTACGCCCATACATACATAACACACACAAACACACCCACCCCACCTTCCCACTCTTCACAGGGCTCTACATTAACATTTGCTCTAATGTGGTGAGGTCTGAAAATATTAAAAATCACAAGCACTTCCAGATGACCTTTCAACCTTAATGTTCAATGCATAAGTTTAGGATTCAGAAAGTAGATTTCAGTATCTAGTGGTAATTCCAATGCTTAAATTTATCCTTGAGATTAAATTTAGTAGTTTGAGGAGAAAATAACCGGTAATATTTTCCTAAAAGGGAAAGCAGAAAATTTGAATGAAGTGTTTCATGCCTCCAAATCAGGAATGTCAGATTTTGTTAATTTGCTAAAGTTCAATATAGTAACGCAAACTTTACTGAGACTGTTAATTAGTATATAATACCAAGTAAATTATGTAAAATAGCATATATCAAATATTCATTTTTCTTAACACCACAGTCAAACGTGAATATTAATATAGAGCCATCTCTGCCAAAAAATTATAAAAATCCTATATTTAATTAAATTTAGGGGCCTTCACCAAACTTGCTGCAAGTTTGGGGACATAAATATCCAACAGCCATAAAGCTGTGAAAGCCCCCATAAGGAATAAAATAAATCCCACTTGCCTCAGACTGAACAGGGCAACACTGAGACTCAGCCTCAGCCTGTCCTATGGCAGGGCTATAGGAAGAAGAAAATTTTAATTTTAGAAAAACATCACCCAATTAATTTAAAAGACATGCATTAAAAAAAAAATCCCAGTGACCAAGCAATTAAGGAAAAAGGATAGCTTTTTTTTTCTTACTACTGTCCACTATAATTCCATTCTGAGCCTATACTCTTTTTGTTGGGGATTTCTCCCCAAATAACTAAGTTTAATATTAAGCTGAGTTTTGAGTTCAATTTGTAACTTGATGAATGGAATAGGAGTACACCTAAGAGTGGTTTCCCACATCCTGAGGCAAATGTGTGAAAGATTACTACAGCATTAGGTATTCAAGTCAAATGATAAATCCAGCAGCCACTCAAAAGTTGATCCTCACCTGCTAGTCTTGGTACTGTCATACAGCAGTGAAATCGATACGATAGAAGCTAGTGCCAGACAAAACGTTTAGGTTGCTTTTGTTTTTCTAAAAAGAGTGATGATATATAAGGAGGAATAGATGGCATGTAGAGCCAAAGCTGACAGTCCAATTAATATTACAACTTCCTTTATTACAGCAATTACACTGCCTGCCTGAACATATCAATTCCCAGAACTTGTCTTCTGTGAGGGCAGTTTAAGTTTACTTCAACTCATCTTCATTTGTTACTTACAGAAGCATAACTCAAAGAGTTAATTATTTCATTGTAATTTGTTCCACTCACAATTTAAGCACACTATGGACCCCAGAAGCAGTTAGGTAGAAGGTATTTTCTAGAAGCTTAACTACACTGTGATGCATGCGCAAATTACATTTAGATACACCAAATGGGCACCACCTCTGAGCCATATAGCACCACCTCTGAGCCATATAGCAACAATACACAGGAAATGGTATATTTAAATTTTTTAAGTGCCATGCATAACACTCTGAATTATTTTAAATTAACTTTTAATTAGAATTCTAACATCTATTTTTAAGAGTAATATTTTCTCCCTTCACATCTCAGAAAGCAACAAACTTTGCTATAAAATATCAGCCCTCTTTGCATAAAATGCAAATAATCGCTTTGCATAATTTTGGAAATAGATATACTAACTCTTCTGCAAGTTGGTGGCAAGCCTATATAGGAAATGCTTGAGACATTTGGGTTTGGGAGAGCATTTCCTATCACGCTAAATTTAATCATAGCATTTTTACCTTAGATATTTTAAACAGAAGTTCTTTGGCAGGATAAATGTGCTGCCAAACCTTAACTGTATGTTAGTTCCAAAACAACTTGGGTAGGCACGTATTCAGTGTGGGAAGGGGTTTGGGGGTTGGCTGCTAGCAAAAAAAAATGCATTCTAGCTGATACTAGATGCTTCCTTTCCAAGCTATAGAACTTTGTACACCTCAATGGCACCACAGCACAGGAGCTATAAAAACCCTGGAGCAACATATTCGATTTAGAACAGCATTCAGCTTTATAATATTCACAATATCTTGTTTAAACGAATGACTTTTACTTGTCACTTAAGTATGGACTTTTGTGATTATTAGAAATATTGTTAAGTATATTTTTCAACAAGTTCAAAGCTTTTTTTTTTAAACAAAACTTCAGGTTTCATGTCTTGAATCTACACTTTCACATAAATGTCACAAATGTTACCATTTCTTAGAAGTCAACTTTATATCAAGAATATTAATAATTATACTTTGTATAGGTCATTTGATACTTAATATTGAAACCATCTGTAAAAGACCAGGAAAAAAAAAAAGATGCCAAAAAAGTCAACAAGAGCTATTATTAAAAGACACTTGCAACACAAAATACTGAATAGCTGTCACCGCTACAGAAAAGTTCTCTATAGGAACACAGTAACATTCAAATTTCCATGAATGAAAAGTTTAACAGTAAAGCAGTTGAGGCTTAATAACAATAAAAGGTTATCTACCTCATCATAATCAAATAAATAATAAAATCTTCCAGGAATATAATAAAATTGAAAAGTTAATTCATCTGTTAACACCCTAACACAGGCACATTTAGATTTTCAGCACTACACTTAGAATGCACAAACTACTACTGCATGCACCTAAGCTTCTAGAAGTTTGCACCTGAAAAGCTTCTGAGGTCCACGCAGTACTGCAGTCTCAAAAATAATCAGAACGAAATGGACAGGTCTGGCACTAGACTCTAAACATCATTAGCAGGAAGGAAAGAGTATTGAAGTTTACATTTTAAATGATATCTGATATGTACTGATACCAGAGGGGGTGGAAAGGAAACAGAATATAAAGATTTAAAATGCCCATAATGACTCATATGTATCTAAAGTTTTTCTGTCAACTGAAATATCAACATACATTTATGTATACTCTCCAGTTTACAACATGCAGCTAAGGAACAACCTACAATTCAAAGACAAAATCCAAAGATATACCAAAACTGCACTGATAACTATGAATTTTATTATGTGGACATCTACTGTGGCATGCATCTGTACAAACCTTTCAGGCAGTGGTCCACAGCTGGATTATGAATAAAAAGGCATAAAGTTTTCTCTCATTTTATTACAATGAAGTTTAACAGTACAGAAAAGTGACATGACCTTGGTGGGTCAGATTTCTTAAACCCTGCAACATGAGGAACTCTAAATACATTAAATATTGTTACACATTCAAACTTCCAATGTACAGGTACTTGGAAACAGTTACAGCCCTCACCAAGCTAGGTTGGGGACATAAAGTCCAACAGCATCTGAAATGCTGTGAAGGCATAACTTTACAAATAACAATGTAAGCTTACAGAACTTGCCTTTATTAAGGTGGTATGTTCATGAAATTCCAGCGCCTTCACAATTTAACGAACCAAATTTACTATACTTCACTTCTAAAAACCTAGATGAAACATGAAAAAGAAGCCATACAGTATAAATTGCAACTTCAGGAAAAGTTCCTGTTTTATTATTCCAAATAATTTTTCCCATGTAAAATAAATGTCCAATAGTTCCTGGTATGTGGGAAGATAATGTTTGTTAAAGTCACAATGAAGCCTTAATTGACGGAAGCTTGGCTATATAAACAGCACAAGTTGAGAAAAGGTTTAATCTCCAAACCTATTAGATTGGATGAAGTAAGATCAGTAACGGCCACCTTGCGACATTACAGGAGGTCTCATTCCCATTGGAGGTCGAGGAGGCCCACCTTGGTATGGGGGCACCATTGGCGGTCCCTGCCCATATGGCGGCATAGCGCCAGGAAGGTAACCTGGCATGCCTTGATGATGACCACCATATTGACCTAAAAAACACATTTAAAAAAACAAAATATAGATTGAGTTGGTCTATGCATTATATTTTTAAATGCAATGTATTTTGCAGATAATTTTAGCATTTTGTGTGTATACTCAGAAAATCCACTAAATGCAATAAAAATAAAAAGAGAAATACCATGAGGAGGCATTGGGGGTCTCATTCCTTGTTGCTGTGGGATGCCTGGCTGTGGTGGCATCATACCTCCAATTGGTCCTACGGGTGGATTACCAATGGGAGCCTGTCCTGGTCGAGGAAGATTACGCTGATATTTAGGTAACTGTGCCCTTCTCTCTTCCTAGGAATAAAAATAAGCACAATGGTAAACACCTGAATGCAGAGCATCATTAGGCATAAAGGCAAGCATCTAAAATCTTGTTTATAGAGTAAGAGTGATTTATTTTTTTTTTAATTTACCACTAATTCCTCAACCAACCACTTCTGCTCCACAAACCAGTCAAACTTCTTAAAATCTTGGATGCCTTAGGAAAATCTCACCTATTTTTATACCTGAGGCTAACAATTAACTCTTTAAAAAACAAACAAAAAAACCCAGTTACTATCGGGTCAATTCTGACTCAGAGAGACCACATATGTTCCAAAGCAGAACTTCGAATAGGGTTTCAATGGCTGCGCCCTTTCAGAAGTAGATTGCCAGGCCTTTCTTCTGAGGTGCCTCTGCATGGATCTGAACCACCAACCTTTTGGTTGGTAGCCAAGTGCCACCCAGGGACTCCATAAACTCTCCAGAAACTGTCATGGAGAAGGTATTACTGTTATCGAAATCCTAAATATTAACTGTACATCAAAATAAACTTTTTTATATGGGCTTCAAGGGATCTGCAAATCCTAGCTCAGACTTAACTGTTTCTTCAATTTATATACGCAAATTAATGCCTAACTAAAGTGATTTTTATAAGGATGAGTACCCAACTTACTATCTTTTTTTATAAACAGTCTGGGGGTAGCATCTAAGGTCAAAACACGCAGTATCCACTTTATTATTATTTTGTAGTTTCTTAAAAATAAGAATATTAAAAACCATTTAATTGGCATAAATCAGATCATACATCATGTATCTGTATACAAATTAACTTTTCAACAAGGGACAAGTTGCTACAACGCTTTCCAATGAAATTCTGCTAGTAAAAAACTGTAAACAACTTACCAGTGATATATCCTCATCTGGATGGATCAACTTACTGGTTGCACTGGTTGTTGTAAGTGTAGCAGGCTTACTTGTTATTGAAGCCACTGGTTTAGCTGCAGTGCTATTTGTTGTACTAGTGGTTGAAGCTGTAGACTGAGTATAAGCAGGGAATGTAGGCTTTGGGGGTTCTGTAGTTGTTGCAGGGGTACTATTTAAAGGCTTGAAATCTGTACCAACAGGTCCTTGGACAGCTGCCTGAGCCTGTAAAACACAATCCTTTATCACCAAAACTTCAAACCTCAAAATTGCTGAGTATATATATAGTACCGGTTAAACTTAAAGGGCATAAAGTTTACACAACACTGAAATGGTTAACACATGATGAACATTTCACAAAACTCAAGGAAACCCTACAGAACACGAAAATACGCTGGGTTAAAGTCACATCCAAAACACAGCAGTGGAAACAAGTGCTCATTATACATCTTCCACCTCCTCACAATTTTTTTTTTAATTTACAAATCTTTGTATTTATTTCAGATTGATAAAATACAGTACCACATAATGGAATGGCCTATATTCTATTTTTACTCATTCTATACTAGTTGTTTGAGTAATTAATCTACCAAGTAGCTCAAAAAAAAAAAAAAAAAAAAAAGGTTAGAAACTACACAATATGGAATGTTTGGATAAACTCCAGTTACTAATCATAGCATGAAACAATATCAATGCTGGTACATTAAAGGTATGTCCTTTAGAGGTACTCTTTACATAGTATTGCAGTGTCCTCAAATTAACAACGGCTACATGATTATCATGGATGGAAGGTTAATTTAGCAGTATCTTTTAAGTAAAGTTACCAGTAATAAAGTGTTATTTTTCAAATACCAAACATCTGAAACATGTAAACTAGGCCAACTTCAACGTACTAAATTTCATTACGTTAAATGTAATTCATTAAACAGCATAAATCAAAATACAGGCAGTCCCCGGGTTATGAATGTCCAACTTACGTACAACCCAGTTACGAATCAACCCCTGTAAAGCCTATTAAAAATTCAAAGTATGTAATACAATGGTTCGTAATAACAAATGGGCACTACTTTGCTACACGCGTCAAAACATTACTATTATTGCTGTATTATGTTAAAGATGTTTTAGTGTATCTGGAAGTGTCTCTTTAATGCATACTATGCATAAAAAGGTACATATATACTGAGACAAACATTTGTCCAACTGACATTAGAAATGAACCGTACCTAACTATTCTGACTTAAGTACAAATTCGATTTAAAGACAGACTTAGGAACAGAACTTCTTCGTAATCCGGGGACTGCCTATAGTTTTATTATGCATCAGGCTAACCATTGGCCACTAATGCATTTACTGCTTACATGCTTTTAACCCTTTAGAACCATGTGTTTGGGGTACATTTTTTTCTGGTAGTATGAATTCAAATTTTTAAATAAAATTTGTTTTATTCACCACTAATTTAACTTTTAAAAAATTAAACATATTTTTTTGGAGAAAAGATATAGTTTTCTAAATAGGGTCCAAAGGGTTAAGTTATAAAGCCATTTTAACAATTTTAAACTGCAACTTCCTGCGTACTTGTGCTGTGCTAGGAAACAGAGCTTTAGAAGATGCAGACAGACTTTCTGAATTGGAGGAAGCTGTACTTGAGCTTGTTACAGGTGTCCCCATCTGTAGCATAAAAGAAAGGAAACAATGAAAAGTCTCCAAACAAATGGGTGAAAATAAGCCACGTGGTAGACTTTTTCTTTCCCCTAAAGATTGCATTTCCGTAAAGTCTAATTTTAATGCAATCAAACCTGATCTACTTAAGAGGCAAGCAGTTAAATGCATTTACAATAAAAAAGTGAGTTATGAGCCTCAAATTAAAAAAAAAAAAAATCTATGCCAATAAACCTAGTTAACCACAGTTTCTTTTCTAAAACTAAACCTTTCTTTTCAAAACTAATGTTTTGTATCATACTATTTCTAGAATGATCTTAAACTGAGAATAAGGATGCATTACTGAGACTTCAATCCAATTCTTTATCAATGACTTTACAAATGCTCTCTCAAATAAACAAAATCCCCACCCACCTCAAAAACCTAAGTTTAATGTGCTTAAAGGGCACTTTTCAACCATTATATGCATACTACGTATAATGTGAAGCTTCTGTAGCTTCCGAGTTTTGAAAACAGACAATACCAGCAGGAAATGTAAGCCTGACTAGGTCAAAAGCCATTAATGACACCCTTTCAGCTAGAGCACAGCATTGTAGCTTCTTACAGTTCTAAACCAGAGAAGGAGTCCAACAAATGATTTGCTAAGTCTTAAGGATTTTCATTTATGGCTTTGGTCTCATTCCACTCATAGTTCAAAATAGGTAAAGAAGGCTCTCTAAACATTACCATGTATTTAAGTTCTCAGAAATTTAACTTTCATTTCTAGCAAAGTTAAGAGTAACCACAACTTCACTGCTATGAAAGAGTAACATACTGTATCTCTGGTTTCATTCAATCTTTAAGAGTAAATAAATGTGTGCAAACATGGACAAGAACAGGCCTTGTTGGTATATTTAATAAATTCTATTTAAAAGATTATAGACAAAAAAATTGATCTATGACAATTCCAAATATTTCTGTAAACAAGTGCATTTTACTCTTTTTCAGAATTTTACCTTACCTGTCCGGCACTGGGGAAAAGAGGCTTAGTAACTGGAGGCTGTGGAGCAGGAACTGTTGCTGTTGGTGCAGGTGGTCTATTGAGAATACCTGGCGCTGAAACAGCCTGTGCTTGAGTCATTGGAGGAATTCCAGGACGTGGAACAGGTGGAGGCATACCTGTAAACAAGAAATGTTGGGAGCAAGGAGGGGAGGACCCAGCAGTTGAAACATTTAGTTCAGAAAAAGTATTTCTCCAAAACGTTGCTGTTAAAATATTCCACATTAAACTAGCTTCTATACTACAAAGTTACTAATGATTGACTGCTGAACAACTCAAGTAAGTCCAAGAAAATTAGGCATTGGAGCCTTGCAACAGTCTTGCCTCAATTTCCAGTAAATCATTCCTTTGCTTCTCTTCAGAATTTTAGGAAGCGAAAAAGATACTTGAGACCCTGCATATGGTCAGAGCAGCAATTAAGCTTACTGATATTATTTATAAAAATTTTAAACATATGGAAGAATTAATTCAATCACCTACCAGATGTTTAAGTGTTCCCTGAAATGCAATGCAAATTACAGTAAAACCTTTGACAGCATATACTTTCATAACCCATAAAAAATTTTCAGAATTTTCGTAAGTTATTTCTTTAAAAATTGCAGGGCTCAGTAGTTAAGCGTTTGGCTGCTAACTAAAAGGTTGGCAGTTCGAATCCACCAGCCGCTCCTTGGAAACCCTATGGGGCAGTTATACTCTGGCGTATAGGGTCACTATGAGTTGCAACTGACTCAACGGCAACATTTGTTTTTAAAACACTAAAAATAAAGTTCCCTAAAATGCATCACAAACGTATTCTTTAAACTTTTCCAACATAATCTACAATTTTTACCAACTTCAGATTATCAAAAAAACATCAATTATTTTTCTGTATTCCTTTAAGTGCCCACAACTATCTCACAGCATGTTACGTGCAACAGTTGCCTGTATATTAATGGCTGCACTGGCAATGATTTGAATTTTGCTGCTGCTTTATTACTCCTGTGTCCTTTTACATCAACTATTGTTTGAGTACTTCTAAAACTACTATGGCTGCAAATCAAGCTTATGAGAAGTATAAAATACAAGTCAATACATTGAGACAGCCTCATGAAGGCTTCTGTGGCACACTTACTTCAGTAACCAAATACCTTTCCCTACACTGTGTCTGCCACTATACAGGCTTGTAAGTCAAGACATTTCATTTCCCGGGCTCCTTTGCAACTATGGGATCCATCAGGCCTATTTCTGAACAATTATATGTAAAGGGCTAAGGAGCTTCTGAGAAAGATATTTTGCTCCCTAATAAAAGAAAAATAAGAGCATGCTGCTATTGATCTACCTCTCTCCTCTTTCTTGCCTGAGCCACCTTGTTAACTACTGAATAACATCCTTGAGGGAGAAAAGCTAAGGACAACAAAGTGCAGAGTTATAAAAGCATGGCTCTCTCTGAATGCAAGGTCATGGAAGCTTTGCAAACACATCCAAGCTACCTGAGGGACCGAGACACTGGGCTGAGAGCTAGGGCCAGGGTCTTGGGGGACATCTAGCTCAACTGGCATAACATAGTTTATAAAGAAAATGTTCTACATCCTTCTTTGGTGAGTAGCATCTGGGGTCTTAAAAGCTTATGAGTGTTCATCTAAGATACTCCACTGGTCCCACCTCGTCTGGAGCAAAAGAGAATGAAGAAAACCAAAGACACAAGGGAAAGATTAGCCCAAAGGACTAATGGACCAAAACGACCACAGCCTCTACCAGACTGAGTCCAGCACAACTAGATGGTGCCCGGCTACCACCACCAACTGCTCTGATAGGGATCACAATAGAGGGTTCTGGACAGAGGTTGAGATCAATGTAGAACAAAATTCCAACTCACACAAAGAAGACCAGACTTACTGGTCTGATACAGTCTGGAGAAACCCCAAGAGCATGGCCCCCGGACACCCTTTTAGCTCAGTCAAGAAGTCACTCCCAGGGTTCACCCTTCAGTCAAAGATTAGACAGGCCCATAAAACAAAAGGAGATTCAGTGGGCACACCAGCCCAGAGACAAGGACTAGAAGGCAGGAGGGGGCAGAAAAGCTGGTAACAGGGAACCGAAGGTGATGGGGAGAGTATTGACATGTCATAAGGTTGACAACCAATGTCACAAAACAATACGTGTATTTACTGTTTAATGAGAAACGAATTTGCTGTATACTTTCATCTAAAGTACCAAAAAAAAAAAAAAAAAAAAAAAACTATTAAAAAAAAAAAAGGCATGGATCCTTGATATCAATGAGTCACTGAACCTACCTTTTTCATTTTTATCGAGAGATAATAAATTGTTTAATACAGGATTTCTTTATTACTTGCAGTCTGAAATATTTCTAATGAATATAACTGCTCTTAAGTACATAAACTCTATGAGTCATTTTAGCTTCTCTGAAGCCTATTCTTACTATTACAAAAAAGTTTCCATCACAAAACTTCTCACAGTAATTTTTTTAAATTTTCTGAAAAAATTTAAATAGTATCAATACCCATAAACCCATTACTGAAAAAGCTTAAGAATAAAGTTTGCCAGTAATATTAAAAAGGAAACTGTCTAACATTTCCTACCTGGTGGCATACCAGGCATCAGAGGTGGTATTCCTGGTCCCGGTGGCATCATTCCACCCATTGGCATCATTCTATTAGAAAGCAAATTTTAAGAAACAACTGAAGTTTAATTAAGAGTATTAACCATTAGAATATTTTGGCTAAAGCCTGAAACAATAATGAATAAAAGACTTGAATTTGACCTCTAATACTGAAATCAATCAAGCTGAAAGAACACACAACACGCTATGACAATGCTATCAAAGTAAATCTAAAAACCAGCAAACTTAGGTTTGCCAGTAAAAGCAAAAAAAAAAAAATCAATCTTTGTTGAAAAACATTTTAATACGTTTTAAAGTCATCAAGAATATCATACTCTCCTTAACGTGTACAAGAGGCCTCATCTAAAATGTGTGATTTGAAAAGCAACTACTCACAGACAAGTCATCTGTGGTCCCACTTGAAAAATATCCACACACAATGTAAAAAAGAAGAAATCTCTATTTTTTAGAGTCGTCAGACTTCTCAAAAGGGAAACAACAAATCTACGCTGTGGATTAAGAGTTTTTCTTTTAATGGAAGTGTAAGGAAAAACTATCACCAAAACTAACAATATCCAAAAGTAAACTCAAGATTGTCTAATTTTTATTTAGAATAGCCACCTAGCGCTAAAGCATGATTTATAAACATAACCCATATTTATTTTCCTTCCCCTAAAAGAGCTCATCGTCAAATATCAGTGTCCAATACACATAAAAAATTACAAGTCTGTCAATTCCTGATTGAAGACTGTTTTCAGAAAATTAACTTCTATACATAGAATTTATTTTAAAAAATTACATTCAATAATAAAGATTTAATTTGGCAAAATAATTATTCTTTAAATACTAATTCCTTCTTAAATACTAATCCTTATTACCAAGTCCCATTATTTTTAGTAACTTGGGGAAAACAGTTGCACATTTAGAAAATGCTTTATTTATATGGTCTATTACTATTTCCTCACGGAAGTTTTTATTTACCTCCTTTAAGAGACCTGTGTCAATGAGCTTACAAATTTTAAAAGTTTTAGTGAGGAAGGTTAGAAAATTTCTGAAGTCAACTGAATACATATCATTAAACACACAAAAAAAATGACATTATGATTATACCTCCTGAATTACATTATGAATGAGATGCTTACATGTTTTCACCGCAAAATGACTGGGTGTATTTTCTCTGATGATGCAATCTGTGAAAATGTATGACAAAATCAAAATCTAACTGTGATTTTCAAAATACAGTGGGAAAGTGTATTGTAAACCTCTCATATCCAACAATATTTAAGTAAAAGTGATGGGCACAAGCACCTCATATTCATTTTAACTCTTGATGCTTTGACAAATAAAACATTTATATAGAGTCTGCTTCTTGTCACTACTATAAAGTGTCATGGGCAGTTCTGAATCTCAGCAACTCAAATCTACAACCATTTACTTTAATTACAGTAAATGCAAGTAAAGTAGATGGCTGCCTGTATACATCCTCAAACCAAAAAAATTAATTCTCTTCAGAGGCAAATCTATATTCCTTAAATTTATTTACAGACCCCTTTATTAGGCAAATTTAAGATTTATACAGCCCATACCTTTTAGAAGCAAAAAATGTAAGGTAACATTTAATTCATATAATACCCAGACTGAAAAATACCATTACTAGGCACAAGCCCACAAGCCAATTAAGAGAATCTTCTTACCCAGGTGGCATGCCTGGCATAACTGGTGGCATTCCTGGCATCAGTGGAGGAACACCTGGCATTAATGGAGGTATGCCTAATTAAAAAAAGATAACAATATTAAAGCATTAGGAGAAAAAAAATAATACTTCCACATTATTATCAATAAAATCCTAGAAGTGCTAAATTTTAATAAACCTTTGTTACCTGGAGGCATTCCTGGTGCTCCTGGGACTGGTGGCAGACCTGGCTGTGCCATTGGAGGGATATAACCTTGCTGAGGTTGAACAGGCTGTGGTTGAAATGAAGTTGATGCTGCAGAGTCATCATCATCATATTCATCAGAATCATCTTGTTGCTTCTTTTTTTGACTCTCTGCTAAAAGAAGTTTTAATTAATTTTTTCCATGGAGTGTAAAAAAACAAAACTAAGTTTATGACATTCAACATTTTAAAAACTATTTCTGTGCAATTAGCTCATGAAATTTATCTTCCAAAAAATTCAGTTAATACCTTTCTCTACTCTTCAAATATGGTTTCATTCTACAGTAAGCAAAGTTAGTATCTTTTCCTTTTCTTATAGAAGTAAAATAATTATTTTTAAGTCAGTTTTACTTAAAAAACAGCTTTTTCTCCCATCTCAAAATGTAAATGATGACAAAGAGGTCTGACCTCTTCATAAAGCTTTCCAAGACAAAAAAATTCACAGGCGAATAATAACAGCTCCTACCCTGGTGATGTACTGGTAAGAGCTACGGCTACTAACCAAAAGGTTGGCAGTTCAAATTCACCAGGCGCTCCTTGGAAACTCTATGGGGCAGCTCTACTCTGTCCTACGGAGTCGCTATGAGTTGGAATCGACTCAACAGCAACGGGTTTATCATTCCAATAGTACACGGCTTCAAATTCCAACTCAAACATCAGAACTTTAAAAAACAGCTACCTTCATTTTCAAAAGACTTAACACTTGCTAATTCAATTATGAATAAAAATATAAGAAACGATCCAAATGGTATTGCATATGTAATACGTAATTTTAAACACAGAACATAAAAAAAAACCAGAATTCAAAAGTAGAATTCTGAAAAAAGCTACCATCTACCATTACATTTATACTTGAAAGTAGTAATGCATACTTTCTGAAGTGAAGCTGTATTAAGACAAAGCATACATCTTAATATTTACCTTGCGTTTTCTGTTCAAGAAGTCGTCGTCTTTCATCCATGTCTTTTTCTGGAATACCTTCCATACCATATATTTCCAGCTCTATATCTGTTCTCCCAGGTATTGCATTTGGTACAGCATCTATTGTCTCTTTATGTACCTAACATTAAAACAACACCACCACCACTTCCATTACAAATGAACCTCATAAATCTCTTAAGAGTAATTTCAAGTTACTTAAGGGCCACTCAGTATAATGATTAAGAACGACTAGTTCTACTAAGCTAAGAAGTTTCCTGAATACAACCAAACACTTTGAGGGACAGAGTAGCAGGGGCGGGGGTCTGGGGACTATGCTTTCAGGGGACATCTAGGTCAACTGAAATAACAAAGTTTTTTAAGAAAATGTTCTGCATCCCACTTTGGTGAATGGCGTCTGGGATCTTAAAAGCTAGCAAGCAGCCATCTACAATGCATCCATTGGTCCCAACCCACCTGGAGTGAGGAGAACAAAGAATACCATAGACACAAGGAAAGTATCAGCCCAAGAGACAGAAAGGCCACATAAACCAGAGGCTTCATCAGCCTGAGACCAGAAGAACAAGATGGTGCCCGGCTACCACAATAACCACCCTGACACAGAACACAACAGAGAGTCCCTGATAGAGCAGGAGAAAAGTGGGGTACAGAACTCAAATTCTACTACAAAGACCAGACTTAATGGTTTGACTGAGACTGGAGGGACCCTGGAAGACATGACTCTTGGTCTGTTAGCCCAAAACTATAACCACCGCTGAGACCAACTCTTCAGACAAAGATTAGACTGGACTATGGGACATAAAATGATACTCGTGAAGAGTGTGCTTCTTAGCTCAAGTAGATACATGAGACTAAATGGGCAGCTCCTGTCCAGAGGCAAGATGAGAAAGGCAGAGAGGGTCAGTAGCTGGCTGAATGGACACAGGAATTCCAGGGTGGAAAGAAAGCGTGTGCTGTCACAGTACAGGGAGAGCAACTAGGGTCACAAAACAATGTATGCATAAATTTTTGTGTAAGAGACTAACTTAAAATATAAACTTTCACTTAAAGCACAACAATTTAAGGGAAAAAAAAAAGAACGGTTCTAGAGCAAGATTATCTAGATTCAAATTCCAGTTTTGATTTATTAGCTATGTGACACTGGCAAGTCACTTCTAAGCCTCAGTTTACCACACTTATTCAATAGTTAACTTCTAGAGTTGTTTAGAGACTAACAGAGTATATTTAAAAAAGCATTTGGCAACGTGTCAATATTGGTTTATCAACTGTAACACGTGTACCACAAGAATGCAAGTTACTAACAGAAGAAACACATACGGGGAAGGGAGCATCGATTAAAAACTGTACTTTCTGCACAGTTTTTCTAAAAACCTAAAACTGCTCTAAAAAATAAATCTGTGGAAACAAATAAATAAGCAAGCACTTGACAGAATGCCTAATACACAGCAATGGCTCAATAAGTATTACTTCAAGTTTACTATATAACCCTGTCTATTTGAATTATTAACAATGATATCCAAGTCATTAGAGAGATTTCAACTCTGAATTAAGTTTATGAAATACTACCTTATATTAAAAAGAATTAGAATAAAGTAACCTTTCCAAGAACAGACCTTGAAGCAAGCCTGCAGTACAACTAGAAAAGCTTTGTTATAATTAGCATCATCCATTAACAAATGAGTTACTTGAGACCTAAAGACTTCCACATAGTGATCCTGTCACTGTCTCTTTGAATTTACTTGGTAGGTTACAAAGAAGAAAGAGATTAAGATGTTTACTGTGAAACACTGGCAATGTATTTTCACTGCATGGTACAAATGGTGTTGGTGGCTCAAAGCCACCCAGTGGTACCACAGAAGATAGGCCTGGTGATCTGCTTCCATTAAAACCCTATAGTGCAATTCTACTCTGTATGACACATATGTGGTTGCCAGAGTGAATCAACTCAGGGCAACTAGCAACAAATAACAATTGGTAACAATATGCCAATATAGCAAAACCTTTATAGTCTTCAGCAAAAACCCTTTACTTAGGTAAGTGGATATATTATGTCCAGACTATTAGCATCACCTAGAAACTTGTTAGAAATGCAGAAACCAGGCTGGGGCCGGCAATCTGCTGTTAAAGAACTTGGCTACTGACCTTTGTGCTAACCAAAAGGTTGGCAGTTCAAACCCACCAACCGTTCCACGGGAGAAAAATGTGGCAGTCCGCTTCCTTTAAGATTTACAGCCTTGGAAACCCTATGGGGCAATTCTAATCCATCCTTTAGGATCACCATGAGTCAGAATGGACTCAAAGGCAACGAGTTTGGTTTTTCCAGGGGATTCTGATGCACATTCAAATTTGAGAACCACTAGCTTAGGCCCTGGTGGCATAGCGGTTAAGTGCTCAGCTGCTAACCAAAAGGTCGGCAGTTAAAATCCACCAGCTGCTCCCTGGAAACCCTATGGGGGCAGTTCTACTCTGTCCTATAGGGTTGCTATGAGTTGGAACTGATTAGACGGCCCATAACAGCAACAGAAGCTTAGGCTAATGACTTGAACAAACAAAATACTACTCAATTTTCCTTTCCTCCCAAGCCACTTTCACGTAAGAACAAAAAGGTTTTCTTCCTGGAGATGTTATCTCACTTAACCATAGATTTTTAAAAAATTGGCATGCAAATAAAATTCAGAAATTATCTTAACTTCTGATTAATCTTGAAAAGCTGTTCCTTTCATTGTGATTAGAAGATTCATGGGTAAAGCTACTTAACAAGTGACTTATCACACCCTGCTTCCTAAGTTTGTTTTTGGAGTACGTTGCTATTCTTGAAAAATTAAGATGAAATAACTCATCTTGCATATTCCTTAAAGAAATACAGTAACACTCACACATACACTAGTCTCCACTACATTTCTGAATGGTAAGGGCAGGGATAAATATATTAAGTGCTGGGAAGAGGAGAAAAAATGTGACTTATCAAAAATCCTCCACCAACATTATAGCACAGCCAAAATTCGACAGATTTCTTAAAAATCTTGCTTTAAAAAGATAGGGAGAACTTGAATGTAATCAGTGTCACTGAACTCTACACGTAGAAACTTCTGAATTGGTGAATGTTTTGGTATGTATATTTTCATCATACACACAAAAGATAACGGGGGCAAGCATTTATAAGAATCTGCTGTGGACCATATCTTTCTAACGTCCTAAAGCTTATCATCTATAAAACTGGAAGATGTGTCTGTTTTAACTGCCACACCTATCTTACAGATTGCTGTGAAAATAAGAAAACAAAAATAGAAGTACTTAGTCAATTAAAGATGTTACTAACAATCTCTCAACTAATCTCCTTCCAGCTTCTACTCCATTTCTCTGCTCTTCTCTATAGCACAACCAGGGCTTCAAATCTGTTCGTTCCAGTTCGAACTCCTAAGAATGTACATTTCCACCCCAGACACACTGAACCAGAATCTACATTTTAACAAGATCCCAGGTCATTTTTATGTATACCAAATTTTGAGAACCACTCCTCTACTAGTGGTTCTCAGAATTGGTCCCTAATCAGCAGCATTAGCTTGCCTGGGAACTTGTTAGAAATGCAAATTCTCAGCAGGGCTTCAAAACGGACCAATGTGAAGCCCTGAGCACAACTCCTTGGAAAGTTTACCCACTTCCTCTTTTTCTCCTGAAAGCACTCCAATCAGACTTTCACCCTCATCACTCTAAGAAAATCACTCTTGGCAAGTGATCAATGACCTTCACTTTGATGAATCCACTCTTAAGTCTTACTTGACCTACCATCAGCAATTGACTAAAAATATAACCCTCTCCTTGAAACACAACCTCATCTGCCTTCAAGGGCACTACTCTCTTGGTTTTTCTACCTTCAGTCTCCCTGAATGATGGTTCCCTTTAATCTTCTGACCGCTAAATGCTGAGTGCACCCAGGGCTGAATCCTAGCACATCTTTTCTATCTATACTCTCCAGATAAGGATATATAGTATTATGGTTTAAAAATAACCATTCTTATACTGTATCCTCCCAAATGTCTATCTCCAGTTCGAACTTCTCTGCTTGACATCTCCACCTTGACATCCAACAGATGTTCTCAAAACTAACATATGCACACTCAAAATTAACATAAACCATCCCGATATCCTTATTCCTAAGCCTATTCTTCCTGCACCTTTTCACATTTAGGTATATGGTAACTCATTTTCCACAATGCTCAGGCCAAAAACCTTGGAGTCATGTTTAACACCTCACTCACTCTCATACTGCACATCTAATCAACCAGCAAATTCTGGTCTTGGCCACCATTACCTCTTGCCAAATCTCCTACCTGATCTGACTGCACCTTGTAGTCTATTCTTAGCTCTGCAGCGTGTTACATCTCTGTTCACACCCTCCATTTCATTCCAAATTAAAGAAAGTGGCCTACAATGACCTGCAAGCCCTCCTATATAAAGTTGTAATACACCGCGGTTCATTCCTTTTCCTGCAATATAAGAGGATGCTCCTTACCTGAAGGGCTTTCATTTGCTGTTCCTTAGAAGCTCCCACTCACTTCCTTCAGACCTCTACTCAAATGTTAGCTTTTCATGGAAATCTTCCTTATCCCCCTTACCTAATTCCAGTTTTCTCTTTATCATTTATCAGTACAGGACAAGCTAAACATTTACAAGTTACTTTCCTCCACAGTATAAACCTAAGCTCCATAATTGCAGGCTTTGTTTATTCCCTGTTGTATGTCCAGTGCCTAAAACAATGTCTAGCACAGTAGCACAGTGCTGTCCTATAGAACATTTCTGCGATGAACGGGTATCTGTGTTACCTAATAGCAGCCCCTAGCCACACGTGGCTACTAAGCACCTGAAATATGTCTAACGTGTCAAAGGAAGGAAACTTTTAAATTTTTCATTTGATAATTAATTTTATTTTTAATAGCCAATATGACTAAGTGGCTGCCACAGCAGACACTGTGGATCTAGCATGTAATAGGCTCTCAAATATTTTTGAAAGGTATTAAATTGCTATTACACTAAAATAACTGTAATGAAAAGAATATACAAGCTTATTTTTAAATTGGGGAAGCAATGGCTTGTTTTAATTTACTTCCTTGCCTCTCACCAACAGTAGTTTCTAATGAGTAAAGACTGACTTATCTCACACCTCTCCAGGGTCCAATTCAGCAAAAATTCTGGCAGCTCTGGGATTAGTAAAACTAGAATAATGTTGAATGAGATCCAAATGTACTCATTAGAGTCTTTATAAACATAAATTACAACGCTCTCCCTACCTAGTAGGGAAGATTCGAGAAACCTAGAAATTATTAAATAAAATACAACACAGCAACTTCAAAAGAAAAAATTGTTGAAATAAGCCTAGCTCCAGGCTACAAATTATACCAAAGAAGCCCTTCAATGGCAGGGAGTAATAGCAGCTAATTATGTTATTAACTCTTATGGGATTAGAACTGGCCAGATGACCCACAAAATTTAAATCACTGATCCTTATTCTCTGTCCCAAGTACTTAGAAGGTAGTCTTTGATCTCAACGTAATTCTCACCAATCAAACCTAGCACAAGATATATTATCATTATTTTAAAAATACCAATACATACTCTACTTAAGCATAAAAAAAAAAGTCAATTGTTTACCTTCTTGATGGCTACTGAACTTTTTTTTAAGCTGACTGGCCAGCTCATCTAATCTTTTGCAATGAACAAAAATTACAGTGCTCAAAGAGAAATTCAAGATTATTCTTACATGTTGCTGCCAAACTACAAGGCGGCAAAAATTTTAATACAAAAGAAAAACTCTTACCTGCATGCAATGAATAGCTAAGCCAGGTCCTGTGTACAATTTCTTGTGACATATATGGCATTTAAAATGCTTTGCTTTTTGGTGCTGTATAAGGATCTTCTCATCATCAAAATCTCTGTTACAATACCTGATCAATACCGTTAAGGTACAAAAATAGCATAATCACATTGCCTATAATAAAAACAATCCGTCAAGTGAGCGAATAAAAGTAACATTAAAGTGTGAGCCAAAGGCTAAAACCAAAAAGACACTTTATAGAAGCCCAGCTTTTGATACTTACTATACGAAAACTTTAACATTTGCTATATGATCTCAGTATTGTCAATTTCTCAGGGGGCCATGGTCTCATCAGCACCCCCAAATAAATACATCTCAGCAATCAGCAATATATTTTTGCCAAATTATTCTGTGTTTAACAGAGATGTTACCTAAAATTAACTTTTCTTTCGTTCAGCATCTGAATATTTACACACACACTGTGGAGGGGAAAGGTTCAATGTTCAGAAATCCTCAAGTTTATTTCAAAACAGAATTAATCCATTAGATATACAGAAAATAAAAATAATCGAAATATTAGGAATGTAGCCGTATTTAGATCTAAGAAGTTCACAGGGGCTAAAAATGACACACAATTCCGTTTCCAACTCCGTATGAATTTATGTTGCCAAGGCATGCACCTAAACTCAAGAGATTCTTACCTCACTACTCCTTAGGTTTTACAAAATTCGTAACCGTTTTTAAATACGAGAGTAAAATCAACTTTAACGTAAATAAAGTACACGACCACTTCCGAAGAAAGTATTAAAATGATGATACATTTTATTAAGATTTTCCTTTCCAATAAAATAGGCCTTTTTTTTTTTAGTCCGACAACGCTGGATGATACACGAAACTCCACCTTTTAGGAGAAATGCTAAGGCGCCTCTGGATTAGACACGGAAGCTGACTCTCCCCAACCCCCGCAGAAAGTGGTGGGGGGAGGCTCCTGGAAATCAGAATTGGCTAACTTAAACCTTTACTAAGACAACAATTCTACAAAAAACGAAGAAAATGGGTGACAGAGACTCCAGAAGCTTTTCCCCAATCCTTCATGGAATCAATCAGCGTATTTTACTCAAAAAACGTCGCTTTGTTGAATCGTCACCAAAACAACGGAATAGGGGCAGAACAGTCCGTAGTTAACGCTTTCTTTGGTAGAGGTCCAGGCCGCCTCCCAGTGGGCCAACGCTCACCTCAACGCCAAATCCTGAGTCACGGAGTCGCCACGACCCACAACTGCTAATACCTCTCACCCTATGAACCCTATTTTCAGAGGCCTCCCCAAATTCGATCTCAGCAACCCAACCACCAGGCTCGACGCCCAGATCACAGACGCTCCCCGCCATAGGCCAAAACCCAGGCCTCCCAATCACCATCAACCGGCGCCCCCACTAGGCCTCGACTTCAAACCGACAAAGGATATCAGCACCAAGGCTTCAGCTGCTTCTTCTTCTTGCGACCCATAACCACGCTCTACTGACAAAGTAAAAGGGAGGAGAAAAACAAGCAAGAAAAAGGAGACGAAAATCGCTCACTTTTCCGACCCAACGGCAACCAGCGCGACCCACAGGAAACAGACACAAAATGGCCGACGGCCTCGTTAGCCGCTCCGCTTCCCATTATGCACTGCGGCCGGAGGCGGTGCCAGGCGGGGCGTCACGTGACACGGGCCTCCGCCCTGAGTGGGTGGAGACTTGCGGCCGCCAAGAGGCAGTCGACATCTTGCCCGCTTAAGTTGGTCTCTCCGCATGTGATGCGTCTGGGATTCATCTGAAAAGGATCGAGTGTTCTAGGTTCGACGGGACGAAAGTGAATAGAAAACAAAACAGAACAAAAAATTGTTTTAAGGTTACCTGCTTAATAAGGTCAGGCTACCAATAAAGGATAACTGAGACAGTACCCAATTTTTCATTTCGTTTTGTTTCTGTTGCCCGGAACTTCTGCAGTAAGTGTTAAGTGACTGCTACTTGCACAAAGAAGTGTCTTGAAACTCACAGACTAGTAAACAATTAGAATGCAATGTAGTCAGGGCGGTGATGGGGGAGAATACGAGATTCTCCCGGACATCAGAGGAAACTAACACGGTTTCGGGCGGGCGCTGGTGTCAAGAAAAGTTTCCTGAAGGATCAGTGGGAGTTAGTGAAGGAGATGATACTCTCCTAAAACGAAAAACCAAACCCGTTGGGGTTGATTCCCACTCATAGCGACCCAGTAGGACAGAGTAGAACTGCCCCATAGGGTTTCCAAGGAAAGGCTGGTGGATTCAAACCGCCAGTCTTTTGGTTAGCAGCCTAGCTCTTAACCACTTCGCCACCAGGGCTCCATCAATCCTCACAGGCACATTTAAATAGTAATTATGATGATGACAATAGTGTCAAATTCAGTATTTGTGGCAGACAGTATGCTAAGCACTTAACGTAAATTATTTAAGTCTTAGAACAAGTCTGTGAGGTAGGTGATATTTTTCCCATTGTACAAATGAGAAAGCTGAGATACAGGGTCATTTAGTAACCTGTTCAAGACCACATAGTCAATAGCAGAGCTGGGATTTGAGTTCAAGTCAGCTTGGCCCTAAAAATCTTTATCACAGCCAGGTCTATGTGCCTCAGTATGCATCATCAGCACAGTCCCATCCCTAGGACTTATTCAAGGTGTTTTCAAAGGCATATGAAAACGTTTGAGACCTGGGGAGAAAATTTTTCAAAATGTGATAAGAAAACAAAACGCTGGAATGAATAACTTCAATTAAATGGCTACAAACAAACGTATGTCAATAAGTCATCCTCAACCAAATTCTATAGTGTTAAGAGTATTTGGATTTAAGCATCACTCTGCCTCTTATTAGCTATTTTACCTTGGGTAAGTTACGTACCTTTGGCCTCAGTTTACTCATCTGTAAGGTGGGATAATAATAAAACCTACCTCCATAGGGTTGTGAGAATTAAATGAGGTAATATTTGTAAGTGCTTAGAAGGCTCCTGACACACAATAAATGCTAGCTATTATAGTTATGGAGTCCTGGTGGCTCAATGGTTAAGTGTTCGGCCGCCAACCAAAAGGTCGACAGTTTAAATCCGCTAGCTGCTCCTTGGAAACCCTATGGGACAGTTCTACTCTGTCACAAGGGGGCACTATGAGTTGAAAATGGACTCAAAGTCACCTAACAATAACAACAATAGGTGAAGTGTAGTACAATATATCCTTATTTTACTTGCTGTTGAGCATTTTATTTATATATCTTTCTTTTTTATGACTTCTTCTGTGAACTGCCCATTTTCTATTTTTTAATCAATTAATGATAGCCCTTCATCTACTATATGTATTGAATATATTTTTTCCAAGTTTGTCATTGTGTTTTTACTTTGTACCACACAGAAGTGTTTAGTTTTTATAGTCAGATTTATCTTTTTTTCTTCCTATAGGGCTTCTGTATGTTTTATGTTTAAAAAGCCCTTCTTCACTTCAAGAAATTTTATAATTCTCCTATATTTTCACCTTGTTTGTTGTTTTTGTTTTTGCTTCATTTAAATTCTTAAACTAGTTTACAGAACCAATAGTGTATATGAACAATAACATCACCTGCCTTGAAACCAGAAGAACTAGATGGTGCCCAGCTACCACTCCCGAATAATCCGACCAGGGACCCAATAGATGGTCCTGGATAGAACAGGAGAAAAATGTAGAACAAAACTCAAATTCCTAAAAAAAAAAAAAAGGCCAGGCTTACTGGACCAGTAGAGACCAGATGAGCCCCTGAGACTATTGCCCTGAGATACTCTTTAAACTTGGAATTCAAACCACTCCCAGAAGTCACCTTTCAGACAAACGACAGATTGGCCCATAAAATAAATAATATCACCCATGGGTACTGTGCTCCTCAAAATAATCATCTAGGTGAAACCAAACTGTTAACATTTACCCTAGACCAAAGGTGAGAAGGATAGGAGGGACAGGAAGCTAGATTAACGGAAATAGAACAACCAAAATGAAAATAACGAGAATGCTGATACATTGTGAAGAACGTAACCAATGTCACTGAAAGATATGTATGGAAATTGTTAAATGAGAACCTAATTTCCTGTGTAAACTTTCCCCAAAAACACAATAAAATATTTTTTAAAAATTTTTAGATGTTTGATCAAAGCGCGTGCGCGTGCGTGCCTGCGTGCCTGCGTGCGTGTAAGCAATGAAGTAGGAAACAGTTTTATTCTTTTCCATGTAGTTAGCTAATTGCGGAGCTCTAGGTGGCACAGTGGTTAAGAGCTCAGGCAGCTAATCCAAAGGTTAGCAGTTCAAATCCACCAGCCGCTCCTAGAAAGTCTGTGGTGCAGTTTACTCTAGTCGCTATGAGTTGAATTCACTCAACGGCCACGGGTAGCTTATTGTATCACCTTTGTCACATACTAAATCTCCTAGACATCTTAACCTTTAGAGGAGAAAAATGAGTTAGAGAAATGGCAAAATTCTTTCAGTAAACGTGAACTCAATCAGCCTGCTACCTGGACTCCAGACTTTCTGGAGCTAGAGGACTGGATTAATCCCTGAAACTATTACCCTGAGATAATCTTTAAAACCGAAACCAAAAATATCCCCTGAAGTCTTCTTAAAATCAAACAATAAAAATCTAGTAAAAAGATGTCTGCCTTGAGCATTATGCTCTTTTAAGAACTATCTATATGGGGAACAAAGTGACAACACAACTCAAAAGATTAGAGAAGAACCTTAGAGGGCAGTGAGTTTATGTTAATGGAGGAGGAACAACTCAGAAAAGGAAGGTGAGAATGGTCGCACAACTGGAAGAATGTAATCAATGCATGTCATTGAGTTGTACATGTAGAAACAGTTGAGTTGGTGTATTTTCTGCTGTGTATATTCTCAACAACAACAACAAAAGCCTGCTAGTCCCTGTGAGGAGAAAAACCCATGCCAGTTTCTTTGTCTGAGAACCGGGGGAAATCAGCGGAACGCAGATGTGCGAAGGCCAGGAGCTGGAGGAACCCAGCCATCAAGGACTGTACGGCAGCGGGGGAGTGGTTTGGTTGTGACACAGGCCGCTCGAGGCGGCCGCGATGCTCCCCTCCTTGCAGGAATCGCTGGATGGTGATGAAAAGGAGCTAGAGAGCAGCGAGGAGGGTGGCTCCGCCGAGGAGCGGAGACTCGAGCTACCGCCTAGCAGCCACTACTGTCTCTACAGCTATCGCGGAAGCAGGTGGAGGCGCCCTCCCGGTCGCCCTGGCCGCCCAGCGGCCCCGCCCCGGCCCCACCCCGGCCCCGCCACCGGGCCTTGCACCCGACCCCGGGCCAGGGGCTAGGCCGCTCCCAAACGCCATCTCCTCCTCTCCCAGCCAAGGTCTCTGGCCCCAAGGGCCCTCTTCGTCTTCCACCGTTCTTCCCAGCCCCCATCCGGGACCTTATGCCTGGCCCTCCCAAGCCCGTGCGCTCCATCTGCACCTGTCTTCTCAGCCCCATCTTTTCGCCCCTGCCCTTTGTTTAGCGGAGTGCCTGGCACGTTCAGTAATGTCAGTTCCCGTTCCCTGTCTTTCCTGTCATCATCTCCTCACTTTCTCGAATTTGTGCCACAACCTCCACACCTCCCCCCCAGCTAGTGGTGTCCTCTGACTTGGCCGCCTCTTTTCCATCCTCTCGGGCTGGCTGACTTTCCTGGGACCTTCTTTGCCCTCAAAGCCTGGGTTTTTTGTTTTTGTTTTTGTTTTTTAAGAGGAAGTTTCCTTGTGCTTTCCGGGTATTGAGCTTTTCCTCCGCCCCGTAGGTGGGCCTGGAGACAGAAGGGGGCTCTTGTCAGCACTTTCGTTGCCTCTTCCCTAAGGTTCGTTGCCTCTTCCCTAAGGATAGGCAATGGAGGACCCATGCACTTAGACCTTGCCGCATTTTTAGTTGACTTTGACTCTTGCCTGCCTCCCCAATACCCAACCCATACTCCCCATGAGTTGAAGCTCGTAAGTGAAAGCAGTATTGCTCTTGTGGCCTACAGATTGGCACAACAGCGAGGGGACAGTGATGATGGAAGTGGCACAAATGCAGAAGCTTTCTCCGGTGATGATTTCAGGTAAAACCAGCTTGACCATAACCCATCTATATATTTTTATCTTTCCTGCACCTCTGGCCTGTAGATGTCGGTGGGTACCCTATTTCCACTGAGCTTTCCTTGAATCACACTATCAAGCCCACCTGTCTCAAAGGAACCTCTTCCTGATTGCCTCATTGCCTCACTCAAGGCTGGGGCAGATGCAAATACTGATAGCGCCCCTGGTAATTAGCCAATTATTCTGAGTTTCTTGCTTGGAACTCCAGTAAACTTTTCAATGTCATATTGCTGTAAATAAATTTACTATGCTTTTTTATTTTTACTCCTCTCAGTAGTATTTTGTAGCAGCCCTGCCACGCAATAGGATATGAACTCCAAGACAGCAGGGATTGTTGTCTCCTTTGCTTATTGTATCTTCTTACCTAGTACCTTGAGTGGTGCCTGGCACAGGGTAGGCGTTTTTATTAAATGAGTAATGAATAAATGAACGTTAACACTTGATGCAAGGTAAGGTATTATACAAAAATATTGTGTTCACTGTCTGGATAATGGATGGTTTAAAGAATTTTTCAGGTGCTATATGATAGTATTGTGGAGCCCTGGTGGCACAGTGGTTAAGAGCTCAGCTGCCAACCAAAAGGTCAGCAGTCCAAATGCACCAGCCACTCCTTGGAAACGTTATGGGGCAGTTCTCCTCTGTCCTAGAGGGTCACTATGAGTCAGAATCAACTCAGTGGCAACGGGTTTAGTTTTTTTGATATGGTAGTATTGTGGTTATTTATATTTTAAAGTCCTCATCTTTGAGAGCTACATAATGAAAAATTTATGGCTGAAATGATATGATTCCTGGGACATGCTTCAGAATAATTTGAGAATGGGGGGTAAGTGGAAGGGGACACCATGGAGTACAGATGAAACAATATTGGCCATGAGTTGATAATTGTTGAATCTGGGTGATCGGTATATGTGGGCTCATTATACTCTTCTTCTCTACTTTTGTATATGTTTGAAAATTTCCATAATAAAAATTAAAACAAACAAAAGACCTTGAAAAGTATTGGGTTCATATTCTCTATTGTGAAGTTTGGTGATAGAAGACCTTTTCTTCCTGTCTATTCAAGTTATAGTCTCTGTTTATTTTCTAATCTAGATCAAATTGAAATGTTGATTTTTAGTGCATAAACGAAAGCTAATCTGGTGTGTTGTTCATTCATGGGTAATAGGTAGTTGGAGGGTTGATGAAAGAGGAGACGGCATGAGATAGTGATCTAGGAGAGTAGATGACCAAATGGACCAGGAAATGTGGTGAAAGCTGGGCACCAGTAAGGGCTTGATCAAGGTCAAAGCAAAAAAACCAAACCCATTGCCATCGAGTTGATTCCGACTCATAGTGACCCTATAGGACAGAGTAGAAATGCCCCATAGAGTTTCCAAGGAGTGGCTGGTGGATTCGAACTGCTGACCTTTTAGTTAGCAGCAGAGCTCTTAACCACTGCGCCACCAGGGCTCCTGCTCAAGGTTAGCGATCATTAATTTAAAGTGAGACTAGAGACCCTGGATATGTGTTTTCATCCAACCACATGCAACTTGCATAGGTGCAGATACAGAGTAGATAGAAAGCTGGATTAAATAGGGTTGGCATCTTGCTAATCAAGTACAGTAGGTGAAAACAACAAAGGAATTGAATGAGAATGTATGCAAGGGTGTGGTTATAGTGACTGACAATGGAATTTAAGCTGCATAAAGAGAAAGGAAGTGAGATGAGAAGCTTGAGAGACTATGAAAAAGAGGTAGGGTCAGTGGATTGCGGGCCTGAGTGGAGTCAGAGTACTAGAGAGAATGAGCTGGGAACAGAGGAATATTTTAAATTGTTTGTTGAAGTGGATTATACTTGGTGACCTACATTCCTAGAAGCTTCACCAACAGGGGTGAGAGACCTAGCTTTCTCAAGTCCTTAAAAGACATCCTGGCTTTAAGTATACATGTTTGACTTATGGAGTATGAAGGCAGTAATCCACTGGTAAGGAATGTGTGTCTTTCATTTGACAAGCCTCTCCTTGGTGGATGCTAACCTGCCATCTGAAGTGGAGCCACAGCTGCGCAGTTTCATTGCTAAGCGTCTTTCTAAGGGAGCAGTCTTTGAAGGACTGGGTAATGTTACATCCGTGGAGCTGAGGTAAGTATAAAATGTGCTGTCCTGAGTTTTTATTTTTGAGCTAAATTTGAGAAGTGGTGAGAAACTCTGAAAGACCAGCTTCTACTAGACCTGCAGAATTTATCCTTATTCTCTGGCAGCCTGAGCACTGGGAGTCCTGCATAAACCTTTGCAGAATGGAATGAATTGAATGGCAGAGACTCTGCCTTCTAAGTTTACGTTATTTAGTTTATACTTCAAAGAAAAGTATTAATTACCAAAACTAAATAAAGTAACTGGAATTGTATACTTTGGAGGTTATAGAGTGCTCTCATGAAATTTTATCTAATGTAGTTTTCTCTATAAAGCTTGAGATAGAGCAAGTGAGGAAATAAACTCAGAGAAGTTAAGGGGGATGCCCAAAGTCATAGGTCTGGTCACATCAGTGGAGTTTGGGCATGAACATAAGTGTCCTCTGTCCAATTCTAGCTCTTTCCATTTTACCCCTTGGTTGTATTTCAGTTCAGACCATGAAGTTGGCATACAGGTCCCCCAGGGGTAGAATCCATGGCCCAAGGATAAAACCACAAGATAAACATAGTACATCTGCCAAGAGAATTAGAAGAAATTTCACGTACATGAGAGGCTGCTTTGGCTAAAGCCCACTAGGGTATACATTCATTCTCCTCTGCTGTTACAAGTAAGTGAAAGGAGAAGTTTGAGAATCTCTGACTTAGAAAGTCTAACAGTGTTGTCAAACCAAGATGACCAGGATTTGGAGTGGTCCACAAAATTAGATACGTGAGTCACCAAAACAATACATTTTACCTTTTTCTTTCTTTTCTAGTTCTCCAGGTTGCCGAGTTGGTTGTTATTACTGCCTTTTCCAGCAAGAAAAACTGCTTCCTGAAGCAGCAACAGCGGACTCTGAATATAAACCTTCAGAATATGTGGTCTGTTTTTTAGGAGGGTCTGAGAAAGGACTTGAGCTATATCCTTTCACTGGTCTTTGAGGCTATCAGGAAGGAAAATCTGAGAGGTACATGGAGGAATATTACTACCAACCTCCAAAAAACTTCTCTACTCCCTTATGTATTTACCTGAATTTCATCTCTTCATTCAGCCGCTTCGTCTTGGCTTGTTTTAATTTACAGCTTGTGTTATTTGAGAGATTTTATATTTCATATTAGGAGATAAAACGCTGTCTTGATTCATCCTTTATTGCTTCCTTAAGAATGTACTTTCAGGCTTGAATTGGATAAGTACATTCAAGGGCTGAAAAATAACATGAACTGTGAGGTAAGATAACTGATGTAATAGTTTAAGACTGAGTTGATTAACATGCTGTGACTGCTATACTGTCATATCATAGGTGGGACACAAAGACACTTTAATTCTAAAAATGCTACTTTGTGAGCAAGTAGAATGATGCCTGTTAGGGAAGCAGGGAACATAGCCCTAGAAGTGCTGACAGTTTCACAAGACTGCTTGTGATGTTTTATATACATGAAAACTTCAATGCATTAAATTTGATGGCACGTGGTAGCATGCCAGGTGAGGAAGAGGATGCTCTTCTCCTGATTCCTAAGCTTGTGATTCTGGGCAGAACTAACAGTCCATGCAACTTCTGGCATCAGAGACATGCTATGCAATGATATGGCTGTCCTTAAACTCCACATCAAAGATTTTTAGAAACATTCCATTTTTCATTAATTGATCATTTATGAATTAGATATATCCATATTGATTAATTTATCCAAACCTTTAAAAACTCTGCTTTCAGCTTGTGGCGGTTGTTAACGTCATGACTCTTGTAAGTTTATTGCCTGTTACATGTAGTAATAGTTCCTTTTGTTTGTCACGTTCTTAAAAGATACTGCAGGAGGAGAGGGAAAGATAGTGTAGGAATGAGCTAGGAATGTGAGGGAGCTGCTCTCCCAGATTGGTGTCATTCCTATCCGACACGAGTCCCCAGAGAGCAGCATAGCCAAGAAAGCAGATGTGATATGCTCATGGGCAGTATGTCTGACAACTGGAGTGGGCTGGAATGTGTGGTTGAGTTAACTTGTATCTTCACCGTTCGCATTTTGAGTCTGAGTGAACTCTGTCTACATCCTCCAGTCATTCGAACACGTAACAAGCTTCTACTGTGGATGTTTTAGACAGTGCAGCAGGTTCTGAGGATACAAGGATTATCAGGAGACGGTGTCTGCAGCGAGTGCACAGTACGCTGGGGGAGATGGATGTGTAAATGTCCAACTTCTCCCAGTGAAGAAGTGGCATGGGACTCTATTAAATTCAGTGTCTTCATTTTATATAATGCATTTCCTAACATGCTTTTTAAGAAATTCAGAGCAGAATTAATCTCTACCCTGCCTAACAACCCGGGGAATGCTATAATCTCACAATTCGTTTTTTTGAGCTGATGGTGGTAGCTTCAGAAAAGATGTCTGCCCTGGTTCTTTGCACTGTCAAGGGTATCGTAAAGAAAATGTTAAATGAGCTAAGGTGAAAGCTTATGTTAAAGCAAATATATTCTGTTCTGATCTAGGAAGGGGGCCTGGAGAACCACATAAAATCCTACCTGAGCAGCTGGTTTGAGGATGTTGTATGCCCAATCCAAAGGGTTGTTCTTCTCTTTCAGGAGAAACTTACCTTTCTGCTACACGCTGTAAGTATTTCCTTAATCAAGAATCACTTTGGCAGAATTTGGATTGTTTCGTGGCATCACCCTTTTTTTCTGAATGTTCCTTTTTCCCCTTGAATATTCAAACTATGCTTGCCATGTAGACTACACCTTATTTACTCAGATCTGGAAAGTTAAATTACTACAGTAAATTGCAAATGCTGGCTAAGTCTTCCTAATAGGATAAAATAGTTTTAAATAATTACTTTTTTTTTTTTTTTAACAATTTTTTATAGTTGTTGTAAAAAAAAATACTTTTTGAAATTATCTGGGAGTGGTGTAATTTCCAAAACAGTTTGAGAAGGAAAACAAAAATCTAAAGTGATTTTTAATTGTATAAAAATGTCCGGATAAAAAATGAAAAATTCACTGACGTATCCAGACAATGGCAGAGGCTTGAGTGAATGACTGTTAGTTTTTCATTTTAATATGTTGTGGATGGATGCTGAGACTAAATGAGACCAAGGCAGTAAGGCCAGGTCTCAGCTCTAGTGAGCAGCAGTTGAACAAAGCTCTGCAGAGCTCATGTACAGTGCCCGTCTGGTGTGGTGGTGATTTGGGAAGGCAATGTTTAGTCACAAGTAGCTGCTCCATAAGAAAAACTAGAATATATGTATCAATCAGGCTTTATTTGTTTTTTGTAGGCTCTGAGTTATACTCCTGTTGAGGTTAAAGAATCAGATGAAAAAACAAAGAGAGACATTAACAGGTAAAGAACAGGTTTTTCCAAAGAGAGGACCTTTTTCACACAGAGCCTGATTTTTACTAAAACTTCCCTAGTGCAGAATGAATTTGCTTTTCCCTCCTGTTCCATAATACTGTTTGTGGAAATGGGCTTGTGTGTATGTCAGGTTTCTGAGTGTGGCCAGTCTTCAAGGGCTTATTCATGAAGGCACCATGACATCTTTGTGCATGGCCATGACAGAGGAGCAGCATAAGTCTGTGGTCATCGATTGCAGTAGCTCCCAGCCTCAGTTCTTCAACGCAGGTGAGCCACAACCTCTGAAGCAGCCTTCCTGGTCTCTTGTGAGTCTTCATTTTTGCACTGAGAAAGATGATACAAAGTTATTCTTCCTGCCTTTGTGCAGTTTTACATGTCTATCCCAAATTTGCTGAAAACAATAGCAGTTTTAGAAACATGGAAATAATGTCATGCCCAGCAATTCCACTCCTGCGAATATAGAGATACTCTCATATATGTACACAAACAGACACATGCAAAAGTGTTTATAAAGTCATTGTTGGAAATAGCAAAGAAATGGAAACAACCTAAATGTCCATCTATAGGAATATTGATAAGCTGCTGTAGTCATACAATGGAATACTATACAGCACTGAAAATGAATGAGCTAGAACTACATGTATCAGTATAGCTCATAAACATACTATTTAGCAAGACAAACCATTAAAAAAGTTTTTTTTTTTTAAATTGTTATAGTTTAAATGAAGTTTACATTTCAAGTTAGTCTCCCATATAAAAAGTTATACATACATTGTTATGTGACCCTCACTGCTCTCTCCATACTGTGATGGCACACTCCTCCTTTCCACCCCGATTCCCCACGTCCATTCAACTAACTCCTAACCCTCTCTGCCTTCCCATCTCACCTCCGGACAGAAGCTGCCCGCTTAGTCTCTTGTAGCTACTTGAGGTAAGAGGCACACAGTCCAGTCTAATCCCTGTCTGAAGAGTTGGCCTCGGAAATTATTTTAGTTCTGGGCTGATAGAGAATCCAGGAGCCATGCTTTCCAGGGTTCCTCTAGTCTGAGTCAGACCGTTAAGTCTGGTCTTCTTACTAAAATTTGAGTTCTGCACCCCACCTTTCTTCTGCTCCATCAGGGACTCTCTGTTGTGTTCCCTGTCAGGGCGGTCATTGGTGGTAGCTGGGCACCATCTAATTCTTCTGGTCTCAGGCTGATGAAGTCACTGGTTTATGTGGCCCTTTCTGTCTCTTGGGCTAGTACTTTCCTTGTCTTTGGTGTTCTTCATTCTCCTTTACTCCAGGTGGTTGGGACCAGTTGATGCATCTTAGATGGCCACTTGCAAGCTCATAAGACCCCAGATGCCACTCACCAAAGTCGGATGCAGAATGTTTTCTTAATAAACTTTGTTATGCCAGTTGACCTAGATGTCCCCTGAAAGCATGGTCCCCAGACCCCTACCCCTGCTACTCTGTCTCTCAAAGTGTTTGATTGTATTCAGGAACCTTCTTAGCTTTGGTTTAGTCCAGTTGTGCTGACTTCCCCTGTAGTGTGTGCTGTCCTTCCCTTCACCTAAGATAATTCTTGTCTATTGTCTAGTTAGTGAATAACCCTCACCCTCCCTCCCCACCCTCGTAACCATCAAAGAATGTTGTCTTCTGTGTTTAAACCTTTTCTTGAGTTCTTATAATAGTGGTTTTATACAATATTTGTCCTTCTGTGACTGACTAAATTCACTCAGCATAATGACCTCCAGATTCCTCCATGTTATGTTTCACAGCTTCATCGTTGTTCTTTATCGTTGTGTAGTATTCCATTGTGTGGATATGCCATAATTTGTTTATCCATTCATCTGTTGATGGGCACCTAGGTTGTTTCCATTCCATTAAAGAAAATACGTAAAGTTTTAACATATGCAAAATGGTACTATAGAGGGCTTAGAGATACAAAGATATGTAGTAAAAGTATGAAGAAATATATGTGGGAGTGATAATCCTTTCTGATGGGAAAGGAGGAGAATGTGATTAGGGAGGAGTACACAAGGGGCTTGAACCATTTTGGTATTTCTTAGCCAGGTGGTGAGTACATAGGTATGGGTGGTATTTTATTTAGACTATTATAGAAATCTTAAATAATGCATTATAAATATTTTCATAAAGAAAGAAAAATGCCTTATGCTTTGTAGGATTACATTTTTATTTATTTAATTTTTCCAATGTATTTTACAGGAAGCAACCGGTTTTGTGAGGATTGGATGCAGGCATTTTTAAATGGTGCTGAAGGGGGCAACCCTTTTCTTTTCCGACAAGTACTGGAGAACTTTAAATTAAAGGTAATTAGTTGGCTGTGTACCAAGTACCATAGACAGTTTTTGTCTCAATTTTAATTAGTACCGATGACAAAGTAATAAATCTGCTTTGTAGCTGCCATGTCTATTAAAAAGGACATTCTGAAAGCTGGAATCCTGAGAAGGCATTTATTTTATTTATATTTTTCAGTGGCTTCTGCATACATAACCTTTTATTTCCGATTAATTGGCTTGAATACTTGCTTGTATTTAAGGGACAACGATCTTTTAATTTGTGATGTATCTTAGTTACAAAGCACAAAAACATAGTCCAGTGTCTAAGGGTTCAGAATTCAGGGTCAGGGTAGGTAGGAGGGGGAGTATTGTCACCTTATCTAGGATTTTTTTTTTTTTTTTTTAAATATACATGAGTTTTTGTTTTATCAAGGGCAAAACATATTAGCAATAAAAATGACAGAAATATTTAAAATAAAAAGCAAGCATCTCAGGAACATATATTGAGTTCTCAGCTGGATAGAAGATATTTTTCAAGCTTCATTGTTATCTCACTACATATTTAACTGGCTAATCTTTTTCTAGGCCATACAAGACACAAATAATTTGAAGAGATTTATCCGACAGGCAGAAATGAATCATTATGCTTTGTTTAAATGTTACATGTTCCTAAAGAACTGTGGTAGCGGAGATATCCTTTTGAAGATAGTTAAAGTGGAACATGAAGAAATGCCGGAAGCCAAAAATGTGGTAGCTGTCCTTGAAGAATTCATGAAAGAAGCTCTTGCCCAAAGTTTTTGATCATATTTTTGAGATAATTGTATCATGAAGTTGTATATTCAAGCTTTGGTGTTTGAAATTGCAGTTATAATTGTCTATAGGATTACTATTTAAGATTATCTGAAGCTCATTTCAGGTTTTTTTTTTTTTTTTTTTTTTAGAATTTTGAAATGTAACTTAATTAAATGTAAAAATCTGAGGAATGTCTTCGCTGAGTCCTAGATATGTGTGTCAGAGTTGTGGAATTTTAGTATATCAGTGGTCCCATAAATTCTAGGGTTTAGGGAGTTGTTGCTTAGAAAATGTCAGAGGTAATTTTGTGGCTTCTCTTAGGAATTTGATGCAGTAGTTAGCAATGTTTCCTCTCAGGAAGATCATAATACTTCTTTCTCAATGGATTGTAGCTTCTTTTTTTCAAAAAAAAAAGTAATCCTAGACTTAGGACAGATTAGTGCCACTAAACCACTCCAAAAAAAGGTCTATACGCTCTGTGGGTGCTGATACATTTTTTGTCTGATTGATAATAGCAGTGATGATAAAGCCAGCAGTTAAGTCAATATGCAAAAAAGTCATGAGTGTGTAAGAAATTAAATGAACTTTAAAAACAGATGTACTAGCTTTAAGACAAGACATCTCTGATGGACAGCTACTACAGAAGTGGCCTCCATCACCACTTTTCTTCATTCCTTTGTTCACAGATATTTGCCAAGAGCCTATATTTTCTTTCTTCTTCTAGATGAAAATGCTGGCGTTTTAAACAGTGTTGAGGGGGAAAAAAATACATATATATAAAAATGCAAACAGATTCTTCATATCAGAGTCACTCATTGATTTTAGTTTTTTGCACATTTGTTATAAGACTCAGATTATTTTGCTCTGGATCAATTGAAAGTAAACTCAGCTAGCCATTTATAATTTCCACGGAAGCCAACTGCAGCTACACCCATATGATTGCGATTTGTTCTGTATAGCTCTTTAGTAAATTTATTTGATAATGATTTTTGTTGAGAAGACCAGATCAGTTCTTACTGCCTTCAAGATGCTCAGAGGGACACAGGCCCGTAACACAGAGGAATCCTCTCTTAAACGGATCTCAGTTCACATTAAGTGCTGAGTTTTAACTTTCAGAATGACTGACAATGGCTTTCTGCTTTTTTCTCTGCAGAAGTCTAGGGACATGACTCACTGAGCCATTTCTTTTCCTTTAATGAGAAATACAATTCAGGCTCTTCATAAAGGCTTTCATATGCCTTTAAACGTTAATAATTTAGATTGTAGACTGTAGAAAAAAATCCAAGTACTTTTTTTTTTTTTTTTTAATAACAAACATTACATTCAGGATGACTATGGAAAATCAGCATTTTATGATACCCTTGAATCCGGCTGTCTTTTTTTCTAACGCACTTGATTGTCCCACTTAAAAATCAATTTTTTTTTTTTTTAATAAGCAACATTAGGTCATCAGAATTTTGAGTCTGGAAAATATTTTTTCATTTTTAAATTAACATATCATTCAAGAATCTGTGTTGTAAATGGCATTTGAAAGCAAATATATTACCTGCTTCAAATCATTTATGGATATAGGCAAGGTATAATGATATATTTTGTGTGTGTGTGTGTGTATATATAATATATATACAGTCATGTGTTTCTTAACGTCCACAATACATTCTGTGAAATAGGATGTTATGGGAATTGGACGTTGTATGAACACCATATTATATACAGGCAGTCCCTGGGTTACGAATGTCCGACTTATGGAAAACTTGTACTCAAGTACAGGCTACCATAAAGCCTATTGTATTAAAAACTTGAATTACATACATACAGTGATTTGTAATAACAAACTCATGCATTACTTTGTGATGCTCATGAACACACTGCACAATTTCAAAGTGTTTCTTAAGTGTTAAACATCCACTACATCCTATTCTCTGATTGGGATTTCTGAACTCTGTTATAACTTTGGAAACCCTGGTGGCCTAGTGGTTAAGAGTTTGGCTGCTAACCAAAAGGTAAGCAGTTCGAATCCACCAGGTGCTGCTTGGAAACCCTATGGGGTAGTTCTGCTCTGTCCTGTAGGGTCACTATGAGTCGGAATCCACTTGACAGCAATGGGCTTTTTTTTTTTATTATGATCTTATAAGACCAGGGATGTATATGCAGTTGGACGTTGCTCAAATGGACATTATATGGTACGTGACTGTATAGTAATGTAGGGTCCCTGTATTATACAGTTGCACACAATACAGTCTTATTTTAAAAGTCTGTGGCAAACTGTATGTCACTACTATAGACAAGGAAAACAGTGACATGAAATTGAGTATCTTGTTGGCCATGAGAAGAAACTCAGAGTTCATGACCAGAAATGTGTATTCAAATTTTAATAAGCCAGTGTATTAACTTTTAAAGTTTTAAAAAAGATTTGTATAGACTTGGAGTAAATTTATGTTTATGTATTATTTGTGTGCTCTACATACAAAGGAAATGTATATCATGTATCAAAAATAGGTCTCAGTTTATATGTTAATTATACTTGTAATAATAATAGTAATAAAGAACTTAGCTTCTAATCAAGGCAGTCATTTTTATTTAATGAACTCAGTCCTCAAGCCTGATGTTTTTATTAATTCCCAACAAGTTTATAGGGGAAATTATACTTGTTACGCTAAAAAATTTGCTGAAGAAAATCAAATCGTCTGCTGGGATACATCTTTCTGCATCTTTCGGAAGGTATTAGGCAGGGTGCAAGAGCAACTTCCTTTACAATGTTTTATTCATTGTCCAGTAAAGTTACACCCATAGAACTCAATAACCCAAGTCACTTCCTTTCACTCTCATTCATTATTAATCATGACAGAATGCCTGTCCTTTACCAGAGGATCACTTATACCAGATGCCAAAAAGCCTGCAGGCTTCTCGGAAATAAGATTCAGTTACTAGGACCACATTTTCCTAACCGTGTGTCTTCTCAGCTAATGGAAACCCTGCTGGCTTCAATGAAATCTTTCCACTTGAGGTCTAAGAGGCGGCTCCAGTTCTTTTAACTGCTAAACTTCCTAAATTGCCTCACAGAGTTTAAATCACACAGACAGATCGCTGAGGTGGTGTAAACACCTATCTTTCAGAAATTGGAGGTGGTAGGGAGCAGTAACAAATTTATAGGTGTAGTTTTTTTGTAAACTAGGAAGGCAAAGTGGCAATTCTGTTAAATGAACATTAAGTGACTATTCCAAGGCTCATTACTGGGACATTAGATGACCCTAGGCCTAATGCAAGGAGACTGGCTCTGTAAACAAACACCCCCCCCCCCCCCCGAAGCTTCCACAGGTTTAATGTCCCTGGAGTCCTATACAAACCTGAGAGCTGAGCGCATGCGCTTTAGAATCAGGCAGTCTTGGTTGTGATTCCAGCTATGCTATTTACTATCAGCAAGTTACTAAACTTCTCTAAGCATTCCCCTCATGTAAATATGGGGATATTTATACCCATTTCACACCAACAAGTGGTGCCATTAAATGAGAATAATGTATTGAAAATGCCTACCCACATGCCAAGGAGCCCTGGTGCCGTAATGGTTAGTGAAGGTTGGTGGTTGGAACCCATCAACAGCTCCACGCGAAGACTTGGTGATCTGCTCCCGTAAAGATTACAGCCTAGGAAACCCTATGGGGAAGTTCTACTCTGTCCATGGGGTTGCTATGAGTCGACTTGAGAGCGCACAACAACCCACGTGCCTAACAGGTACTCACTAAATTGCATTTCTTAATTAACTTAGTAAACACCTTACTAAGTTTTTGCAAGGATGAGAATCTACTAGAAAGGAGAACCAGAAAAGGAAGCTGATAAGAGGACAAAGGCCGTGTTAACAGCTTCTGGCTATCCAAGAAGCTGGCCTTGTATGAAATGCCGCTGGTGTTTGAGCCTGTAACTGACAAACAGGAATTCCAGTGCTCAAAAAGGGCCCAACTTTTTCTTCTAGAAGTCAGTTCTTTTCCAAATAGAAGTCAGCTCTATGATCTTTAGCCCCAACTGCATTCTAAAGACTGATTTGGGATGGTTTCTGCAGCATTTAGGAACAGTTTTAAATGACACCCAGAAAACTGATGTGTAAGAACATTACGGGAAACAGCCTTCACGCTGAATTTAATAGGGTAGTTTAACCCGCAAATGAAATTTAAGATTATGAATGGCAAAACTACACACACTGCCCTTGATTTACAAACACTGGCAAAAACAATTCACCTTCCAATCTTCATCCATTCAAAACCAGTTTGATTCTTTAACTTGCCTTTTACACTTATCCTTCCCTCTTTTTTCACTCTATGTGAACTGCCATGCCCTTTTTACCCTGAGAACATTCCTAGCCCATTCTCAAGATCAGCATGGTGAAAGCACCTAGAAAGACTTGAAAGGCTAGGCTGTTGAGGTGAAGGAGGAAGTATCTAAGGTATTTCAAAGATTTCTCCAATAATGATAGTTATAAAATTAATTTCTCATGGGGTATAGTATAAGAGTGGAAGAGCAAGGCAGGACACCCACCAGGATGGCTGGCACAGAGGCTCTTAACCTGTATCAGAGTAGAGCTTTGCTCCATAGGGTTTTCAGTGGTTGATTTTCAGAAGCAGACTGCCAGGCCTTTCTTCTGCAGTGCCTCTGGGTAGATTCAAACCTGTAACCTTTTGGTTAGCAGCTTAGTGCGTTAACCATTTGCACCAGGCACTCCACAAACCCCCAGAAGTTGTACATAAAATTGCCTACACGTGTACATTTTTATGGGAAGAGAGATCATAGCTTTCTCAGCCACTCGAGAGTCCAATGACTCAAAAAAGGCTAAGAACCTAGAAAGACTGGCGCCCTGGACCGATGCCCCATGTGTATTTTATAAATCATATATCCGCTGCCACCGCTGCTGCTCACCCTCTCCCACCCGCCCTGGCCCAGACCGAGCTGAAACAGGCTCCCATGCCAGCCCTTCACGTTGCTTCCTGAGGAACCAATGGCTTAAAAAAAATCTTTAATGGAATCTGTGCTCAAATAATATGTTACAACAAAAATATACAGAATGTACACAATACAAAAATATTTAGAAACAAACATTGCAGCTTGTGTTTCTTTTCGGCTTTCGATGGACTCAAGTCCTCAGAGGGGAAGTTCACTGTTCAGCACTGTAATTTAAGGCAGAGAAGCATCAGTGCTTTCCATCCAGCACAGGGAGCGATGTAAAGGATGCCAGGAAAGGGCTTTCACTGCACCCGGGAATCTGCATTATTTGCAAACTAAATCGGATGCCGGGGGAAGATCTGGGCTTAGTGAGCAACAACTGCCCTAATCCTCTGGGTGAGAATGGTTCTCACAGAAATTGAGAGTCCTATTAGCTGGCAAAAGAGCCTCATTAGGGAGATTTTCCTAATTAAAAAATGAATGATTAATGGTGTCATTAAAATGAAATTTCACCTTTAAAGGTTTGTTTTTCTTTCCCCAGTTTCTGGGATTCCTCTTCCATTTAACGAGCAAACGCGCCTATGGCTGCTGTTTGGGGATTCCCCAGCTTTCAATTTCTGTATCCTGTGGATTAAAGCCGACCTACCTCCACCAGCCTGAAGATTTACTCTACCCTGTGCTTCACCACACGCTGCTAGACAGCCATATTGGAAGAGAAAGGAGAGAGAGAGAGGAAGACAATGCCTGCCTCAGTAACGGGTAGTACTGCTGGGGCAGAGGGGCTTGGGAGGGTGGTGAGAACTAAGGGACCTGCTGAGGAGAAAGTCAGAGACCAAAAAGTAAACCTTTTTTTACCAGACAGCTGTCCCTCAGCCCTGGGTTGGAGGCCTGGGTTCTGTGAGGTGACTCTACTGTCACCCTGTGTGGCCCTGCTCGGAAGTGCGAGGGTGGTGGGGTGGGTATTAAGCAGACCAAAGACCTTTTGTCTGGCTTGTGGACACTGTTCTGACAGTGAGCTGCTGGGGCCGATGGCCTGAGATGTAGATGAGGTCCCCTTAGCATGTCCCAGAACCCAGAGCACAGAATTAACAGGATGGAAATGGGATTTGTTTTGGGCAGTTGTTCTCAGTAACAAGCCTCTGTCTGAAGGCCTGAGGGAACTGCGTGTATCTGTATGGCTTTCTAGGGTCTTTCAGTTCACTGCCTTTTCACCCCAAGAGGAAGACCCTTCTCCAGCCCACACCCAGACAAAGGCAGGGGCGGCACTCTGCTCCCTCCATTCACATCCCAGAGCCACCAGGTGCCAAGACAAGAACCTGGAGGGTCAGCCCTGCCTTCCAGAGGGCACCAGCTGCTTCTGCCCCTTCAAGAAGAGACAGCACCACTCAGGCTCAGGGGTGGCTGCAGCCATGGCGGCAACAGCAAAGTCCTAGCCCCTTTCTCCATCCTTACCTACTTCTTCTCAGCCCCCAGCTCACAGCCTCAGAGTCTCCTCTCCTAAGAAGCTGACTCTTCCATCTGCACCTTCCTCTCACTAGGGCACATAAAAGGGCAGGCAGGGCATAGGCAAGGTGCCCTGGGCTGAAGTGACTCAGCCAAAATCTGAACCACCTCAGGCTGACAGTTCTCAGCATAGAGTTGACACAACAGTAGCATGACCTTAGGAGCGTGGGGACAATCTATTCAGCGTTGGGCAAAGATGGGAAAGGACTTGGCATAGCATGGGGGTGAGTGAGTATGGCCCTGGGTGGGAAGACCCTTCCCATTTACATGTGATCATTGGGGAAAGGGAGCCACAGTGGCCCAAGACCTCCCAAAAGCTTGGCCTGTGTGACTTTGGAGCTCTGATGGGCGTAAGGCTGGTAGAGGGCAGTTCCCACATTTCTGTCCGTGTTCCTGCATTAAGCCGGCCCCTCTGCCTCCTAGGACTAGGGTTCTTCATCCTTCTGGGCTGCCAGTGGTTGGGAGTTCCCTATAAAGGGAATGACATATAAAGAGAATGACATGCTTTGTCAAAGGTCATCCTCCTCACACCCTCACCTCAGGGCCTACAGCAGCTTCTGTTTTCCTACTTGTGAAATGGATTTGGAGGTGGAGTTGATAATCTCCAAGTTCCCTCCCAGCTCTAAGCATCTGAGTCTAGGGAATGTCGTCACCTCTGACACTCATCCACGCACCCAACAACTCTTTCTCCAGAAGTGAATTCATTTTACTGCAGCCTCCTATCCCCCACAACTCAAACGGACATGTGGCCTCAATATTCCTGCCACAGGCTCTCTTCTCTCCTAAGGAAAAGACAATAGAAACTTTTCAGGTAGGAAGGCCACTCCAGAGGTACACAAAAGCAGTACTGAGCAAAGCTGAGGAAAACCTCGATATCCCGAGGGTCCCCAGAAGGGCCCAGTTTCCCCCCACCACTGATAACAATTTACCTACCAGCCATACACTCTCAGGGAGGCCCCTGGAAGGGGGAGAGGATGGGAAAAAAGGTGACAAGTTTTGCTAAAAGCAAGGTTACTCAGCAACCACACCACACCACATACTCTCTAGCCTCTCACCCCCCAACACCTTTCTTCCCACATACACTGTCCACACACTTCCACTGCCCCTCACCTGCCTCCTCTAGTCTCCTACTAGCCTCACATTATCTTTCCCATCACACATATCTCCACCCACCAAACCACACACACACACACACACACACACACACACACACACACACACACACACACACACACACACACACACACACACACACACACACACACACACACACACACACACACACACACACACACACACACACACACACACACACACACACACACACACACACACACACACACACACACACCCCTACACCCACAATCAAAATACTGTTTCCATAACCAAAGGAGAGATACAATGTACAATCAGGGCAGTGGAAGGGAAGGAAAAGACCCTAAAAGCAAGGCAGGGGCATGGGATGTGTGGGATGTCAACATTCTGGAAGAAAGGGCAGGAGAAGTCTAGAGTACGTACTGGGCCTTCCCAGGGTGGAACTCTGGCCAAGTTTGTTTCCCTCCTCACTGAGTAGCCCCAGGGCAAGGTTGGGGCCTGGAGCTTCTAGAACTTCCTTCCTCTGCCTACCCTAGCCTCTAGCAGCCATGGGCCGTGCCCCACTGCTCACCGACAGGCACAGAGGGGCTTCCCTCAGGCCAAAGTCAACATGTTCATCAACAGGCCCTCTTCTTAGACCAGAGCCCCAGACCCAGCAGCTGTGGAGGGAATGCTTCCTGGTATGCAACTGCTTCTGGGCTGGAGAAGGGACTGCCTGGCTTCTACAACCCTCAGACCCTCCTGACGTCTCTCAGGGTTTCTCAGGGTGGAGATGAGGAAGAAGGCTGCTGCTCAGCTGGTGGTAGGGACAGGGGAACCCTGAACACACGGAACAAGCCCAGCCCAAGGGCAGGGCCAGTTTCACTGCCACCCAGGCCCATGCACTGGCCCAATGTCATCAGAACAGTTGAGAAAAATGATGGTAGCCGCATCTGACTCTTCCATCAGGTACCTTTCAGAAAAGAGCCTCCACTGTCTGTCCAAATCTAAACACGACAATTACAGCAGATCAGCATCTCTTGTCCTCTCCTCCTGGCCTAACGCAGCTGGTGATGAGTAAAAAAGAATGCAGATGCTCTCTCCTGATGCTTCTTCTCTCTCCCCTCCCCCACCTATGTCCTTGAGCCCCTCAGGGGGGTGGTGGCAGCTTCAAGTCCAGCAGGGTGTAGGCAAAGATGTTCCAGAAGATGGCAAACAGCACAAAGATTGCGTACATGGCCACAAAAATCCACCACAGCGACTGGTCCTGCAGCCTCTGCTCGTAGTTCCTCAGGACCACCACACCCAGGGTGATGCCCACAGCCACGCCACCCAGGTGTGCCACGAAGCTCGGGTGAGGGCACGGGGGATAGGCCGACGGGTGGAACCGGAGCCACACAGCCCGCCCAAACTCCATGCTCACTGCGAGGGGAGGAAGCACACAGAAGTCACAGGAGGGCCACCGGGCATGGGCCAAGGGAGGGGCCTTGCACGCCATCTACCCACCCACCCATTCAGCCATCCACCCATTAATTCATTCATTATCTGTGAGGCCAAGCACCATTCTATGCCCTGTAGACATAATAATGAAGAAGACAGCCTCTGTTCTCACCAAGCTTAAAGGGGCTGGCGATAGAACAGCAATCAATCACACCCATAAGGTAATTTCAGTAAGAGATACACCTATGAAGAAAAAGTGGTGTAAAATCAGTGCTGGGCATGGGTGAGGGGGATTCTTTGGGAAGTCAGACAAGATGTCCCCAAAGAAGTGACATTGGAGCTGAAATCTGAGTATCAAGAGGGACCTGAGAAGAGCATTTCAGGCAGAGGGGACAGCCCGTGCAGCAGCCCAAAGGCCCTTGCACCTCTGTGCTCACACTGTGCATCCTGGAGACTCAGCTTCCCCATCTGTGTAAACGCTCAGTCTCTATGTCATAGCCTGCACTGTCGGAACATTAATAATAGCTTCAAAATGTGCTCAGCACTTTACTGCTTATGAAGTGTTTTCACATATTATCTCAAAACCCATAGGAAGCCCTCAGAAACAGTCCTTTTGCAGTCAGAAGGAAGGGATGAAGAGGGAGAAGGATAAAGAAGGAACGGAAATAATACCAATTCCACTCCCAAAAACTGCTGGAATTTATCTCTTGACAGATTCTTAAAATGCCACCACCCCATTCTCCAATCCATCCTTCTTGGGTGAACTTCTTGGACCTGCCAGTCAAATGGGGAGGTAGTCTCTTGAAAGCACAAGTGCCGGGAAATGGTACCATTTCATTACCAACCACTAAAAGAACATGCAGGGTAGGTATTCTCATTCCCATTTTACAGATGAGAAAACCAAGGCAACTTTGACAGCTTGAAAGAGAGCCCTTTGAGGGGAATTTTATACTTTCTTATTTATCATTTAATTAGCCAAGGTGCCTCTCTCCACCCTAACCACCCCACGGATGCCAGAATCTCCAGGGATTCCGGGATTGCCTTTGGAATTGCGCGACCTTCTAACTTGGGCCCTGCAACTCTCAGTATGGCCAACAGATGGCGGAAAAGGAGAAGCCCAGGGATGGATTTCTGCACTGCCCCCCATTCCATCCCCAGGCCCTGGGGCATCCTTCCTGCCTTTGCTTAGCAGGTGCTAGGTTAGATAAAGGAGGTCTGAAAGGCACTGGTCCCCAACTTCAAAATAGCATTTTCGTTTTTATGATTTTTAGAGCTGGATTTTTTTTTTTAACAGTGAGGCTCAGGCTGCTCCTCCCTTCCTGAAAGCAGACAAACTCAAGAGTCTGTGCAGACACTTGAAGTTATTCTCACCTCTCATCTCTACTGCACCCACCCTACTGCCCATGCTGAAAGTGTCCATGGGCTTTAAGGCTGGAAGGTCCTCTCTGGGATTAGAGACCATCCAATCTCAGTAAGGAAACTCAGATCCAGAGGGCAGAAGCCCCACACAGGTCGGGGCAGACCCGATTTCCTGGAGACAGACTGAAGGTCACAAGGTAAGGAGCAAGGAGTGTGGAAAGGGATGATGGTGGCGGCCACAGAGGCAAATTTCATTCCAAATTTGTCCTAGCTTAATCTTCCTCTGACCCGCATAGCAGGTGGCTGATTTGGGCAGAGAACATCAAAGTTCTCACTGCCCAGCTTGGCTAATGTGTAGAACATTAGAAATGGTACAGACTGGCTCTGAATTCTGGTTCTATCATTACTTAGCTGGGTGACTTTGGGCAACTTAACTCTGAGCCTTGAGTTCCCCACCTGTAAATTAAGCCTAATACCCTCTACATAGGCCCGTTCTGAGGACTGAAGGACAGAATGTTCGCTCTTCTATTTCCATCACTTCAGTTCAGTCTCTTATCTCTTTCCATCTCAGAATGGGCCTCTTAGCCTCTGATCGCATCTCCTTCCACCCCGTCCCAACCTATTCTCTACACTGCAGCCTCACCACTTTCCTCAAACTCAAATCTGTCACTAACGCCCTTGCTTAAAGCCCTCCAGTGGCCTCCCAGGACATTCAGGATGAAGTGCAATTTTTTTTTTCTTTGCATTTAAAGCCCGTCATGATTTGATTCCTGTTATCTCACCAGCTTTCTCTCTAATCACAATCACACACAGTCCCAAATCTCACAGTCAGTTTTGCTAAACACCTGGCTGGCTGTGACACTTCACCCACAGGTGTCTTTGTTCATGCTGCCCCTTTGCCTGCAATGCTCTCCTGCACCTTGTCTACATGGTCAACATCTGCTTGTCTTTAACACTCAAAATGGCCTCCGCAGTACAACTGAGCTCTCCCTGGGCTGGGACTAAAGCTGCTGTTCAGAAGGGATTCATGGATTAGTTTGTGGGACCTGCTAAAATCACAAATTTTAATGTGTGTGCATATGTATGTGTGCATGTGTTTTCTGGAGAAGGGGTCCCTGGTTTCCAACAGGGGATCTCAAAGGATTGACTCTGAGACCCAAAAGGTTAAGAAGTTCTTTTCCTTGATCTAGGTGCTGGTTTTGGAGCTGGACAGTCATCCTGCGTGCATTTTTCTATGTGTATATGTCAATAAAAAGTTCAAGAAATTCTATTCGGGGTGATGAGAAAGTTTGGGAAATGAATAGCGGTGATGGTTGCACAACCCTGTGGATATAATCAATGCCACTGGACTGCACACTTACAAATGGTTAAAATGGCAAATTTGTGTTTTATATACATATATATATATATTTTTTACCACAATTAAAAAATATTACCCCTATAAAAAAGTTTAAAGAACAGACTTCTCTCATAGCACTGCTACTTTGTTGTACATACTTATTAACATGTCTGGTTTTGTTTTGCTTTTTCTTGACCAAAAACCCCTAAGGGAAGGGACTGTGCATCTTTGTGTCTCAGGGCCTGGTACAGCGCTCCCTTCCCACCAGCCTGCCCGTCAGTACTTACTACAGATCAAGGCCACAGCCATCCGTAGCAGCTTGAACTGGCACTTCATGCCTGACCAGTTCTAGGGAAAAAGGAGAGCGTTCCATTAGTTCCAGATCAGACGACTCCTCTGAAGATGTATCTTACTTAAGAAAAGCTGTCATTTAAAGAAAAAGCCTCCATTAAGTCCTGAAGGAGGGAGACGTGGTTTAGCAGCAGAACATGCCAGTCTGGCTTTGAGATTTTAGGCAATGGTAAGTGCCATGTAAAAAACCCAACACACCAGGTCTTTCTTCCAAGGTGCCTCTGAGTGGGCTCACACTATCAACCTTTCAGTTAGTAGTCAGGCTCTTTTTTTTTAAATTGTGCTTTAGGTGAAAGTTTACAGCTCAAGTTAATTTCTCATACAAAAATTTATACACATATTGTTATGTGACACTAGTTGCAATCCCTATAATGTAACAGCACACTCCCCCTTTCTACCCCAGGGTTTCCCATGTCCATTCAACCAGTTCCTGTCCCTTCCTGCCTTCTCATCCTGCCTCTGGACAGGAGCCACCTTTTTGGTCTTGTGTATCTGCTTGAATTAAGAAGCACACTCTTCATGAGTATTATTTTATGTTTTATAGTCCAGTCTAATCTTTGTCTGAAAAGTGACAAATTTTATGTTTTGTATATATATAATGGGAATGGTTTTAGTTCTGGGTTAACAGAGCGTCTGGGGCCCATGGCTTCTGGGGTTCCTCCAGTCAGTCAGACCATTAAGTCTGGTCTTTTTATGTGAATTTGAGTTCTGCTCCACACTTTTCTCCAGCTCCATCAGGGACTCTGGGTTGTGTTCCCTGTCAGGGCGGTCATTGGTGGTAGCTGGGCACCATCTAGTTCTTCCGGTCTCAGGCTGATGGAGTTTCTGGTTTACATGGCCCTTTTGTCTCTTGGGCTAATATTTTCCTTGTGTCTTTGGTGTTCATCATTCTCCTTTGCTCCAAGTGAGTTGGGACCAATTGATGCATCTTAGATGGCCGCTTGCAAGCTTTTAAGACCCCAGACGCCACTCACCAAAGTGGGATGCAGAACATTTTCTTAATAAACTTTGTTATGCCAATTGACCTAGATGTTCCTCGAAACCATGGTCCCCAGTTGTCAAGCTCTTAACCGTTTGTGCTGCATAGGGCCTCCAAGTGCCATATAAGTGTTTGATATTAGTAACTCCAAAAAAACCCAAATGTGTTGCTGTCGAGTCAATTCTGACTCATAGCAACCCTATAGGACAGAGCAGAACTGCCCCATAGGGTTTCCAAGGCTGTAAATCTTTACAGAAGCAGACTGCCACATCTTCCTCCCGTGGAGCAGCTGGTGGGTTCAAACTGCTGGCCTTTCGGTTAGCAGCTGAGTGCTTAACCACTGTGCCCCCAGGGTTCCTCCCACTAGTAACTGGACCTTAGTATTTATGACTGTCATAAAAGCACTTGAGCTGCACTAACAGTGGAATAGAAGAATCTAGATTTAGGGAGATGAATGTCCCTCTCTCCTCTACATGGACAGACAACACTTGAGAGTTGCATTAATTGCTAGGTCCCAAAGCTGAAAAAATCTGCTGCAAAAGACCTCTTTAAAGTGTTAAAAGGCAAAGATGTCACTTTAAGGACTAAGCTGTGTCTGACCCAAGCCACGGTGTTTTCAGTCACCTGATATGTCCAGCAAAAGCTGGACAATGAATAAGGAAGATCAAAGAAGAATTGACACCTTTGAGTTATGGTGCTGGAGAAGAATGTTGAATATACCATGGACTGCCAAAAGAAAGAACAAATCTGTCTTAGAAGAAGTACAGCCAGAATGCTCCTTAGAAGTGAGGATGGCGAGACTTTGTCTCACATACTTTGGACATGTTATCAGGAGGGACCAGTCCCTGGAGAAAGACATCATGCTTGGTAAAGTAGAGGGTCAGTGAAAAAGAGGAAGACCCTCAACGAGATGGACTGACACAGTGGCTGCAACAATGGGCTGAAGCATAACAGCGATCATGAGGATGGCGCAGGACTGGGCAGAGTTTTGTTCTGTGGTGCATAGGGTTGCTATGAGCAGGAATTAACTCGATAGCACCTAACAACAGCAGCAAAGCTGAAAAGGGATGCAGGACAGCAAACCAAGTAAGATCAAAGCAGAACCGTGAGATGAGAAAAAAACTCAAAATCCTCCATATGAGGAACGAATGAGGGAACCAGGAACATTCAGTGTAAAGAAGAGAAGACTTATTGTCAAGTATCAAGTAAGCCAAAAACAAGGAAAAGAACTATTCAGTGTAACCTATGAATGGAAGACTCAATGGATGAAGACTTCAGTGAGACATTTCTTAGCTCAGGATCAGTTTCCATTCCTAATAAGCAGAGCTGTCCAAAGATGGAACCATCTATCTTGGAGGTCGTGAGTTTCCCATCATTGAGAGGCTCGAACAGGGGCTTCCCATCCCTTGGAGGGGATGCTGTAGCCGAGAATCAGGCATTAGAAAGGGGGTGGGTCAGATGGCCTTCAAACAAATCCCTCTCTTCCCTGAGAACCTCCAAAGCAGATAACCAGAGTACATTATTCGCCTTACAAAAGAATTTTTCACTTTACAAAAGACTTCGCCACAGGGCTCCTTTGAGGGGCACTCCTGCAGCGCATTCAGAATGCTACTCCATTTACACAGACGTTGCGCGCACAGAAACGAGCCTGGGGTCTGCCTGGAACACATCAGCTGAGAGAAGGAGGTAACTGGGTCCAGCCAGGGGACTTCCGGTCCCTCCCACCCACCCAATCTGCCTTTGCTGCCTGGCCCAGGCCCAGCTGGGGGGCATGTCTCACACTCCTTTGAGGTTGGAGGAAGCATACACTGAACTTTACAAAGGCCCTGAACACTGGCACGTACAATAATGCCTGTGAAAGCTTCAATCAAGCAAGCGAGACACAGGGAAGCTGCCAAAAAAAGGGGAGAAATCCTTGTGGCGTTCGGCTTCTTGCCCACTCCTCCCTTTTTCCCATTATTCCTCAATGACCAGCAACCCCTTCTTCACAAAAGGTGGGTGGGTGACACACGGCTCTGCTTTAGATGGGGAGTCTAAGCTTCGCTTGGTGACATGCTCTATTCTAGGAAGCAGATGGCAGGACAGCACCGTCACCTGCTGGCATCTGCCCTCAGAGGCGCCTCGCCAGGAGACAGGGAACAAAACGAGAGTTGGTGCCCTCCACTGGATTTAGCAACTAATCCGAGCTAGCTCAATTAGCTGATGGTGGGCAATCCCTCAGCTCCCCCACCAGGCTGAAGCCTTAGGATGGGAAGGTCCTTGGTGGACAATCTCATCCTCAAGAGGAACACCATCTGCTGCTAAGCAGCTGACAAGATGGCCCTTCAGGCCCCATTTGAACATTGCCAGTGGCAGGGAGCTCACTACCTCTCGAGACAGCTGTGTGAAGGGGCTCCAATACCTAAAAAGTTGTTCCTCCTATTATTTGGCCAACCTTTGCCTCCCTATAATGTCTACCCATAAGGCATTGGTGGTTCAGTTATAGAATCCTCTTCCATGAGTGAGACCCCAGTTTGACTCCTGGCCAATGCACCTCATGCACAGCCACCACCCATCTGTCAGTGGAGGCTTGCCTGCTGCTCTGATGCTGAATAGGTTTTACAAGAGCTTTCAGATTAAGACAGACTAGGAAGAAAGGCCTGGCAATCTACTTCTGAAAGTCAGCCAATGAAAACCCTATAGATCACAATGCTCCGATCCGCAACGGATCATGGGGATTGTGAAGGACCGGGCAATGTTTCGTTGCATTGTGCATGGGTCACCATGAGTTGGGAACACACTCAACAACATCTACCGCAAGGGTCTTCATTCTCCCTCAAAAAGCTCTAAAGAACACTTCTAATATCACTTTTCCTCATAAAACCCTCTGAATATCTTACCTGAAGTTGGCGCCTCTTTTACTATGTTCCGAGTAATAAAAACTGTCTAAGTCTAGAATGTATCGGCCACTCTACTTCAAGCTGAGGTCCCCTGGCTCCATGCTGTTCTGCCTCTGGGCCCCTCTGGGATTCATCTTAGGAAAGCAAAGTCTGCATTCTTGGCCTGGCAAGGCCATCGGTAGGTTGGCCCACTGCAGGCTCGTGGCTCTTCATGCTGCCCTGGCTACCTTCTTAGAGACAGCATTACTCCCCATTCCCTGTGGACTCAAGCAGCCCTAGGATCAGAATTCCTTTTCCTCTAGTGTTCTCATTCGTAAATGTGATACCACAGTGGTATCTATCTCGTTTACTGACTGCATCAAGTCGTTGTTGTTGTTAGGTGCCCTCGAGTTGGTTCCAACTCATAGCAACCCCATGCACAACAGAACAAAACAATGCCTGGTCCTACGTCAACCTCATAATCGCTGTTATGCTTGAGCCCATTGTTGCAGCCACTGTGTCAGTCCGTCTACTTGAGGGTCTTCCTCTTTTTCGCTGACCCTCTACTTTACCAAGCATGATGTCCTTCTCCAAGGACTGATCCCTCCTGATAACATGTCCAAAGTATGGGGGACGAAGTCTCGCCATCCTTGTTTCTAAGGAGCATTCTGGTTGTACTTCTTCCAAGACAGATTTGTTTGCTCTTCTGGCAGTCCATGGTATTTCAATATTCTTTGCCAACACCATAATTCAAAAGAGTCCATTCTTTGGTCTTCCTTATTCAGCGTCCAGCTTTCGCATGCATATGAGGTGAAAAAAACACCCTGGCTTGAGTCAGGTGCACCTTAGTCCCCAAGGTGACATCTTTGCCTTTTAACACTTTAAAGAGGTCTTTTGCAGCAGCTTTGCCCAATGCAATACGTCTTTTGATTTCCTGACTGCTGCTTCCATGGGTGTTGATTGTGGATCAAAGTAAAATGAAATCCTTGACAACGTCAATCTTTCCTCCGTGTATCATGATGTTGCTTACTGGTCCAGTTGTGAGGATTTTTGTTTTCTTTATGTTGAGGTGTAATCCATACTGAAGGCTGTGGTCTTTGATCTTCAGTAAGTGCTTCAAGTCCTCTTCACTTTCAGCAAGCAAGGTTGTGTCACCTTGCATATCGCAAGTTGTTAATGACTCTTCCTCCAATTCTGATGCCCCGTTCTTCTTCATATAGTCCAGCTTCTCAGATTATTTGCTCAGCATACAGATTGAGTTGAATAAGTATGGTGAAAGGATATAACCCTGATGCACACCCTTCCTGACTTTAAACCATGAAGTATCCCCTCGTTCTGTTCAAACGACTGCCTCTTGATCTATGTACAGGTTCCTCATGAGCACAATTAAGTGTTCTGGAATTCCCATTCTTCACAATGTTATCCATGATTTGTTATGATCCACACAGTTGAATGCTTTTGCCTAGTCAATAAAACACAGGTAAACATCTTTCTGGTATTCTCTGCTTTCAGCCAGGATCCATCTGACATCAGCAATGATATCCCTGGTTCCAGGTCCTCTTCTGAATCTGACTTGAATTTCTGGCAGTTCCTTGTTGATACATTGCTGCAGCTGCATCAGGTTGTGGTGAGGGTTAAATGAGTTAGTATGTGTACAGAACATGGTTAACCAAACGAAACCCATTGCCATTCCAACTCATAGCGACCTTATAGGACAGAGGAGAACTGCCCCATAGGGTTTCCAAGGAGCAGCTGGTGGGTTCGGATTCGAACTGCTGACCTTTTGGTTAGCAGCCTAGCTCTTAACCAATGTGCCACTGGAGCTCTGGCACCTGATTAGTGCCATATAATTGTTTGATGTTAGTATCTACACCTGAGTCTGCACATGGGCAGGCCAGAGACCAAAGGCCACTAGTTTGCCTTGCAGAGTGGCTTTAAAAAAAAAAAAATGTGAATCTGAATGATCCTGGGCAGAGCAGAGGAGCTCCGGTTTTGCCCTAAGCCAGCTTCCTTCATTTACAATACCTGCTGGGCCCCTAAAGCCTTGGGAGTTTTCCGCCTCCCATCCAGTCCTACCTTGCCCCGTACTTCAATGAAGAAGCGGCTGAGGCTCCAGGAGGGCAAGTCCAAGGTCACAGCCAGTAATGGCTAAGCTGAGACAGGGCTCCCAGTCCAGGGCTCCTTTCACCAAACCACCCACACTTCAAGACAGGCGCACGTTCCGTGATAGCTCTGCTGTCTGACCCAGTTGCCACTAAAGCTGAACGAATGTCAGAAAATGGCCAGTCTCACAGAAGCTGAGGGGTTAACCTGGAAAGTCACCCCTTCCCACCAGCTGCCTCACATTCCGACCCATTATTCCCTCCAATAAAACAAGTGCAGTGAAACAACAGGAGAGAAGAAATCTCACATGCACCCAGGCAACCAGCGCTGCTGCTGTTGCTGTAAATGTTCAAAAGCCTGCTGGCCTCTGGGGAAGACAAACCTTTTGTAGGCCCTTTAATTTCATTCGCTGCCAGAGCCTTGCAGGGTGAGACAGTAACTCATCCACAGCAAACAAGTTGGTAACCAGTCCCCTCAGCATCCTGCTCGCCCAACCAGCAAAGAGCTCCGAGGCTGAAACCCAGGCAGGGAGCTTCCGTTTCAACACAGCTTCATTTCCCGGTTAGAAACAGTTACTTGTTAAACAACTTCAAAAAAAAAACCAGTACAGGAAATGTGAAATCATGACACAGATAAGTTAGGGAGTTATTATTTGTCCTACAAAGGATTCTTCACTTAACAAAGTGAACCTTTTAACATAGAAATCTTTTGCATCTTTTAGACAATAATCTTTTCTAGGGCTTTGACAATATGGTTCAATTTGCAAAAATTCAGATCTCAAAAATTTTAGGAAAATAGTTATCATATAGAGCAGAGGATAACTGTGTCTCTATAGATATGTAAGTATATATCTTGTATGTTTAAAAATGGAACTCCAGCCTATGGGCAGAAGGAAAAGGTAATTAATAAATTATTCAATTCTGTGTACCTTTATATTTCTAGTTGTTTAAAATAAGAAATATTGGTTGTAGGTCTTTTATGCAATCCAGATCTTTTGTTGAAATATTTTCTAACTATAATTCTTGGATGTGAACTGCAAGCTTTTTGAAACTCAATGTTTTTATGAAAAATAAGATATACTTTCATTTAAGGTGGACTATCTTATCTAATTAGTCCTGAGAACACAAGTGTTAGACAATTTTCTATTATGTATCTGAAGCAAAAAGAATATATTTTCTGATTGTTCTCTGTACGGATATCGGGCAGCAATTATGAAGATAAAAAATCATGTATGTATGCATATATATGTATATACATGATTTTTTACCTTTATAATTGCTGCCCGATATCCATACAGACACATATAAACACGCACAGGATCTCACAGCTGTATGGTGATTTGCTATATGGAAAGCACTTTCACGTCCATTTTTTTCACATCTTCCTCACAACTACTTTGTGAAGAAGGGATTACAGATGACAGAACTGAGACCTTGAGAAGTTAAGGAATTCACTCAAGGTAACATGGCTAACAAGTGATAATATTGGTACTAAATTCCAATTTTCTGATGGTCAGGTCCATGATTTTTCTGCTTTCTGGTCTGATGAGGTGCTTTATTGTGTACACACACAGACCAAATCTTCACTTTGGAATTAAAAATAGTATTATATCTGTTAAGCTGAACCATATGAAATTGCCAATGTTTAATTGATTCTGACCTGCAGAAATGGCAATTTCATATGGTTTGATGCAATGCCTCCCTGAACTGCTCAGCAATAAGCTAATTTGGGTAAAGGAGGCCTCCTGACAAAAGGAAATCTTTCTAGTGAGAAAATGAGTTTTCTTTTCCTCATCAAATAAGTACCAGACAACTTTCTAGAGAAGGGCTATCATATCTGATGCTCTGGGGATGGCAGAGGTTCTGGTTGGCCAGGAAAAGCCCTTTCTTTCTGGAAGAGCAATGGGTGCTCATCTCCACAGCCATGGGCCGTGGGCTACTTGCCAGAAAGAAGCGTAAACTGGAACAAAACTGCTTTCACACCTCCCTCCTTGACCCCCGCTCCCCACCCCACACTCCTTGGGGTGGCTGGCCCTTCACCATGGAAACTTCTGGGGCATCAGGGCTGTTTCCCATGAGCGTGGGCAAGGGGGTGGGAACACCCCTTCTTTCCCATGTTCTCTTTTAGTTGTGCTTGCTTATCCCCCCCACACACATTTTGGAGGTGGGGACAAGAGAAGGGAGGTTAGCATCTCCTTCCCCTACGGAAAAGAATTGGGGCAGGGGGAGGGGAGAGTGGAGGAGGCAGAATCCAGAGGAAAATCTGTGTCTGGGGAAAGATGTGGCACTGATACAGAATGACCCATTTAAAAGGGGCCCATGTGAGGCAGCCCTGTGCTCCAGGTTTTCAACAGACTGAGCTGTGTGAGCAAACATGCCCCAGCACACGCTCAGACCTCCACGTTCACACATGCTCTGACACTCACAGTAGCTCTCCAAGCACGCGCTTGAAGTTAATGAAATTCAGGCAAGTAGCAAGTGCAGTCGGCAGCCATTGTCTGTCTGTGTGTGTGTGTCTCTCTCCCGCTTTCCCTCTTGTGCTATCTCTCCGTTTCTCTCTCAATGTACAAAGAGGACTTAGGTGAAAAGAAAAAGAATGGCATTAAGGAGTAGGGCAGGTGAGAGTGGGAATAATAAAGAAGAAAAACGTGGGAAAATTCAGGAACTCCAAGAACTGCTGTAACTGAGCATTCACATACTTGCCAGGTGGGTGACAACAGGTATGGAGGAAGGAGGTAGGATAATGAGGACCCCAAGAGGGCTATGCCTTTTCTGGACTTCCTCCCTCCCTTCCTTCCTTCCTTCACCAAAACTAAGTGGGCACTGCCTACCATGTGCCTAGCCCTGTGCCTGGGGAAACAGATGAATAAGCCCTGGGTTCTATCTGGAGGCTTCCAGGTCAGCAGGAACATTAGATTGTGTTAGCCAAGTACCTCCAGTGACTCCTCCTCCAGCCTCCAAACTTCAGCTTTCCTTCAAGACAAGGACTTTGGTCTCCTCTAAGACCATCAGACTGATTTAGAATTTCTTGCCTTGACCACTCTGTCTCTATTCTGAGCCCACCATGGCCTCTTCTCTGAGGAGTAGGTAATTCATTAAGTTAACATTTATATGGAGCGATTACTTTTTGCTTCATTTAATTGATCACATATCATCCCATTTCACAGATGTTGAAACTGAGGCACAAAGAAGTAATTTGCCCAAGGTCACTCTTTAAGAAATGGGATTCAGATCCAGGCTGAACTACTCCACAGCCCATACGCTTACAGGAAAAGGCAAAGAAAAGCACGAGAAACGGAAAGGTGGTGTCCTGCCACTGTGAGAAGCTGGTGCAGAGGAGCAACACTTGAATGGTTGTCAGAAAATGAGAGTTCAAGTCCCAGTTTTGCCACAAACTTGATTATGACTTTGGGCAAATCACTTAACCTCTCAGAGCCTCCTTTCCTACTTGAGGATTTTGATGAGATAATCTCTAAGGTCCCTTTCCTTTTAACAATCTATAAAAAACCATGAATTATAATTATCATGGGCCCTAGTAAATGAGAATTTAAACACTTTTAAGTCACTGAATGGAAATGAGGTAGAATAGGGAGATGGGTAAATTCATAGGAAAAGCTATGACAGGAGAAAATATGAATTGTGTATGGAAGGGACCCATTTGAAATGGGCTTGCAGAGAGTGAGGAGAGTGTGAACTCTGCTACCAGCCAGATCTGCCTGGTGCCTGACAGGTCTGGGCTGGAGAATACGCAGATAAGGATCCAAAGCCCAGCTCTGAAGGATTAACGCCCAAACTCAGGGACCACAGAGGAGAGGGCAAGAGAGACATGCTGGGATCAGGAGAGGCTCACCATCACGATGTTGGCCAGATGGGCAGAGACAAGCGCGTACACTCCTCCAGAGGAGCCCACGACGGGTGCGGTCATGTCAGCCACTGACACCGCCAAGGACCCTGGTACAGAAAGAAATAGAGAATTCCCAAGAATGCTGGAGTCAGCCTCCCCTACCCCAGCCTTAGGCCCTCACGGCAATCACAGGTGTGTCAGAGTACACACAAAATTGCTTCCACACCTGCCTCCTTGACCCCCGCTCCCCACCCCATGGTCCTTGGGGTGGTCAGCCCCAAGGTCAGACACAGGGCCAAGCAGCCTCGGGGGTAAGACTGTAAGGCTCTTCCTCCTATGATTCCATGTCACCTTGGAACTCAATTGTGGATCACATGGACGATTAATTTATGGCTAAAAGAACCGTTTGATTCAACTTTCTCATTTTACAGATAGGAAACAAAGACTGGAAGAAGGGAAGTGACTTGCCCAAAGTAGAACTCAGACTATGACCCACATCTTCTGCCTCTCAATCCAATCTTTGCCTGACATTGTGAGATCTCAAGGCTCTGAAGCAATAACAAAAATAGTGATAGTAGTTATTGCAGAGGAGTCCCTGGATGGTGCAATGGTTAATGCACTCGGCTGCTACCCAAAAGGTTGGAAGTTAAAGTCTGCCCAGAGGCACCTCAGAAGAAAGGCCTGGCAATCTACTTCTGAAAAAAAATATCAGCCATTGAAACCCTATGGAGCACAGTTATACTGTGACACACATGGGGTTGCCGTGAGTCGGAACTGACAGGACAGCAACTGGTTAAGTTATTGCAGAAACAGCTACCATTTATGAGGTACTGTGTGTCAGACACAGGGCCAAGCATTTTACATACATTTTCACCTTTAGTCCTCAAGACAACCCTTTGAAGCAGGTGCTAGTTGTCTCATTGCACATATGAGGAAACTGAGCTCAGGGTCACCTGGTCACAAGTACTGGAACTATGATTTGAGTCCAGGTCTGCCTGACATGATGCCCATGCTCTTGGCCTCTATAGAAACGACTCCCCAAACGAGTAGAGAGGTTAACCTCCACCTTCTACCATCTCTCTCATCAACAGCATCTAGAAATCAACTTAGCATCACCTCCAACCTTACTCCAGCCGAGCTAAATCACTAAAGGCCAACAGGATCTCCCAAGTGGGGCTCCTTTGGAGGAAAATTGCCCTTGAAAAGTCACCAGGAAGAGAGAGAGATGATGTCACACCCTCTGGGGGAAAGGAAGGGTGTATGACTCTGGGTCTGGGATGACAAGCTCTTGTCCTGGGAGGGAGAGCTGGGCAGAGAGGAGATGGGAAATTTATTGTTCTGGTCTCATTTAAGTGTGATCAATGGTTTGGCTTCCAGGGAAGGACATGGAGACTAAAAATAACTGGGAGGTAGAGCCCAGGGCTGGGTGGATGAGAGGGGGCTGGCCGGGGTGAGTGTGCAGAAATCACCGCTGGAAAATGCCCGCAGGCTCATGAGCCAATTAGCCCCTGCCTGGGTGGAGAGAGGAGAAACGGGCAGAAGGCCACATTCTGCAGGTTCCATGGGAGTGGAGGATCCACCACCTAGGAGGAGGCTGGGCCCATCCCAGGAATGAGAGCAACCCTGGGCATGGAGAGCCCCCGTTCTGGAACATCCTCCACCTTCTCCCAAGCCCCCTCCGCTCACTAAGATCCTTCAAAGAAGAGATCCTCACAACACCTTTTCGTCTCACGGGGGAATGTAATCTCTCAGAAGAAAAAAAAAACTGTCCTGAACAGAGAACTCCCAAGTCCTTCTCCCCTACCAGGGCAGCTATAAATCTTTCCTCTCCCCTTTCATGCCTTCCCTCTGGCTTTAATTAGGTATTGATCTATTGTCAGATAACACTCTTTTTTTTTACTGCCTAGCCATGGGGTCAGCCATATATAATGGGGGGGTGGAATCCCAGGGTGGCAAACAAACACACACCGGGATCTGCATGACAAAGGATTCCCACGCTCTCCAGGCGGGCGGGCTGTCTGGGAGCGCTGCGCTGCAGGGCTGTGCAGGGCTGGCTGCCCAAGCCGCTGCTCATTAATTACCGCTGGGACAGAGGAAGCCCCAGCTCCCTGGGCTGGCCCCTTTCCTTGGCGCAAGTACCCACAACCGGCCAGCCTCTGCGCTCTATCCTTCCCCAGCGCGGTCTGCAGAGAGGCGTCAGGGCAGCCACAGGGCAAGGGGCGCCCTGCCAGGGGTCAAGCCTCCACACACTGACCTTTTCCTCACCCTACCCATGGTTCCAAGTCCTGACCCCAGGGCCAGGGGACAGCTTGCAATTGTGGCTGGAGTACTGAATGGGGGCATGTCTGGCTAGTTGTGTGACCTTGGGCACGGCCCAAATTCTTTGGGATTCAGTTTCCACCTCTGTGAAACGAGAAGGTCTGAAGCCTTCCAACATTTGAGCAGCAAGACCCTCTTTTCAAAGGAAAAATGACCCAGAACCCTAACCCAGGGTTATGAGCACAGTGAGCCACTCTGGCTGAATGGGGGCAGGGGCTGGGCCTGAGCAGCAAAGGTTGCCACCCACTGGAGGGAATCCCAAGGATACCTTCCAGACCTGAAATTCAGTGATCCAGTCTTGCCCTAAAACCCAGGGTCCAAGGCTCTGAACCTGGTTCTAGAATCTTGAGGGTGATAACCTAGACATTTGTGGCATAATGATTTTCCTCAATTACCACAGATTAGTCCCAGACTAGAGTGAGTGGGAGAGATCAGATACGAACATGGGAATGTATGTTAAAAAAAAAAAAAAAAAAAAAGATTAATAAAAAGATCCAGTGGAGGATGTTCCAGGGCAGGAAGCATAGGCCAGGCAGGACCTCTTTACAAGCTATTATCCACTTAACGGATGACTGATCCACACAGCTAGTGTGAATTCCATGGAGGTCGTGGTGGGCAGAGGATGGGGAGAAAATGTCAAGCTACTTCTACTCAAGGCTATAAATTTTCCAAAAAAAAAAATCTGGGCCCATGCCAGCACACAGATAAGTTGGTGACTTTGCCATAATGCACGTTGCTATAATTTTAGCCTGGAAAACTGTAAAGCAGGTGTTCACTAACATGTCCCTGGGCCATTTAAAAAAATCCAAATAAAAATCTGAAGAACATCTAACCTTAAGACATGAAAATCTATTGATGTAGTTTTAAAATTTATTCTACAATTATTTATTGCCTAACATGTGCCAAGGCCCCTGGGTGGCGCAAGCAGTTTGCACTTGGCTGCTAACCTAAAGGTTGGCAGTTTGAACCCACCTGGCGGCACTGCAGAAGAAAGGCTGGTGATCTGCTTCCATAAAAGATTACAGTCAAGGAAACCCTATGGAGCAGTTCTACTCTGTAACACATGGGTTCGACATGAGTCAGAATCAACTTGAAGGCAATGGGTTGGATTTGGAACATGTGCCAAGCCCTGTGCTAGGCTGCTCTGGGGATGCACGTGTGGCTTATCAACTGAGTTTTTGGTGAAGGATTTAATATACTGATTTTTAAAGTACTTAATTGTTAGCCATATGCTTTTTAGCCTTAAGTGAGTTGCACATTGGCCTTGAGCATTAATTAAAAACACAGAGTTTGGAGGACAGACATGGGAAGGGTTTGCCCTCGGTTCTACCACTTCTTAGCTGGGCAGATGGAGTGAGTATTTTCACCTCTCTAAACCTCCTGTAAAATGGAGGTGGCAGGACCCGCCTCACAGCATTGTTGTGATGACTATAGAGATAACATATGGCAAGCCTTTATCACATGCCTGGAGTGCCATACGTGCCCAATAGAGGTGGGCTATCGTTGTTATAAAGTGCAACGGCCTTGGACTTAGGATAGTTCCATTGGGCAGGAATTAGAGAGCAGGACCAAGACTGCTTTTGATTTCTGACAATAAAGCATCTGCACAAAGGAAAAGGTCTGCCCTTAGGTTCTCTTAACACTCTGGTAGTGGTTAAGAGCACAGCCTTTGGGGTTAGACAGCCTGGGTTTGAATCCAGCGTCACCATTTTATGAGCTGTGTAGTTTTGGGCAAGTTACTTGGCCTCTCTAAGCCTCGTTTTTGTAATAGGTGAATAGTAATAGTACCTGCCTCAGAGAGTTGTTCTGAGGATTAAATACGGCCTACATATGGTAGGCACTTAATATATAAACCAAACACCAAACCAGTTGCTATGGAGTTCGATTCCAACTCATGGCAACTCCACGCATGCGGAGTAGAACTGCACTCCATAGGGTTTTCAAAGCTGTGATCTCTTGGAAGCAGACTGCCAGGCCTTTCTTCCGAGGTATCTCTGGGTGGGTTTCAACAACCAACCTTTTGGTTAGCAGATGAGCAGTTAATCATCTGTGCTACCCAGGGACTCCTACTTGATAATCCCAAAACCAAACCAGTTGCCATTGAGTCAATTCTGACTCACAGCATCCCCATGTGTTTCAGAGTAGAACTGTGCTCCATAGAGTCTTCAAGGTTGTGACCTTTTAGAAACAGACTGCCAAGCCATTCTTCCATGGTGCCTCTGGGTGGGTTCAAACTGCCAACCTTCCAGTTAGTAGTCGAGTGCTTAACCCACTGCACCACCCAGGGCTCCTGCTTGATAAATACGGGGTCTGACTATCTGGAAATGGCCCTACCTCTCTAGGAGGGATGTGCCTGTAGCAGAGAGGGAGGAAGGGGTGGGCAGCGCAGCTAGAGCAATCAGCTCAGTCCTGGCGATCAATGACATGATGTGTTGTGACCAGAGTGCCCTCTAATCTGAATCAATGACTCATACAGAATAGTGCATGTCACGTGCCTTACAAATGCTGACATCCCCACACCCTCACATTCAGTGGATGAGCCCGCTTCTGTGTGAGCACCTGCAAGCCTTGCCCACTCTGCATGGGTATCACTGGAAAGCGCACTACCTACTCTGGCTTCCCATGGAGTGTCACCCAGTTTGGGTGAGTCATTTTGCATTTTATTTCTGTCTTCTGGGCTATTGGCACTTCCACGTAATTGAATCCTAATGCAAGTGTTACGGGCGTCTTCCTGTTCCTCGCTATTTAACATCTGGGTCTCTGGGTGTCTAGGTATGGAAAATGCAGCGACACATCCCCAGATGTCAGGACTGGGGGAGCGTGGGTGGCTGAGCGAGCCTGGCACTTAAAGACGCTCATCAGACCTTTGCTCAAGGGGGAGACTCGTGGGTGTTGTCCCAGGAGGCCAAAGTCATAGCCTCAGCAGAGAGCAGTCAAGGAGATGGTCTGGGTAAACCTCCCCAGCTGAGGGTTCACAAACTAGCAAACGTACCTCGTGTAGGTGGGACCCTCACCTCTGATTCCTGAAACCACTTCAGTTACTCCCAGAGTCCCTGCCTGCCTGCTATTTATAAGGCCGGCGCTGCCCCGCTCTCCTGATGACAACTTTAATGCCACTCAGAAAGGATTAAGATCTTACTTAAACATACACACAAAGCTCCCTTGGGCACAGCTGTCAAGCTGAAGAGCTGAGGCGGCAAACCTTGTTAAAAAAAAAAAAAAAAAAAAAAACCAGCAATGTAGCTGGAAGCATCATGAGAGTGGGCCCGATGTTCAGAAGCCCAGTCGGAGCTGACTTTTCCTGTAGATATCTGCTCCCAGCTCACCTCACTCCACTCCCCCTCACCTCCCACTGGTCGGGGGGAGGTAGGAGGGAGAGGGATAGGTGGGAGGGGCTCACTGGTAGTCACCCTGGTCACCATGGCCACCATCTGCCAGACACGGCACAATCTCTTGCCAGAGCCGAGGCCCCAAACTCCTCCAGCTGGGGTGAGTGCTCACTACCTCTTAGCCCAGACTCTCTCCTGTAGGCTCAACCAGTGGGACAGTGGTGGGCCTGGGCAGAGGCATATGTGCTGTATCGTTGGGTACAGGTGCTGCCCTGGCCAGAAGGAACCTGGCTCCACCCACATCTTTGATGCCCCTACATGGACGCCACTTGCACGGCTTATGCAGCAAAGCCATTCCCATGTATCACCTGATTGACTCCATCCTCCCAACAGCCCTGTAGGCACATCTCATTAGTGCCATCTGAAAGCTTCATGGGGCCAAGGGAGAGTAAGGAATTTCCCCAAGGTCACGCAGCTACAACATGGCAGTGTGAAGACTGGAACCTGGTCAGCTGGCCAGGTCCAAATCCTGTGCTCTCCTCCTTTGTCACCACACACCTCCCCGGCTAGGTGGCAGTCCCTTTCCAGCGTCCCAGGAGGTGGGGCGATTTGCCTCGGACAACACTAGTGGTCAGGAAGCTTGGTGATAACGGTCCTGTGTGTTTCCTGGAAGCTCATGGGGTCTCACAGCCAGCCCTGGGGAGGTTTACCCTGTGGACATGGGGCCACCAGCCTACCTGCCACAACGCCAGCCACATAGACAAGCCCGATGCGGGTGGCTCCATGTACCATCTCCAGGGGCACCCCCACCAGTAGCTGCAACACCACGTTGAGTCCCAGGTGTTCTATCCTAACACAAAGAGACAACGTTTATTCATTCAGAGTCATTCATTCATTCAACAAACATTATATGTTCTAGCAGTGAACAAGACTCTTCTCTGCTTCAAGGAGCTCACGGCCTTGTGGCAGAGGCATAGAAACAGGCAATCACAATGCAGACAGAAGATCTTGGGATGAGGGTGCCTTCCACACCTTCCCTGCCAGACAGGACAGGAACGCATGTGCAGGGCCTGGACAGTGACTGGCAGTATCTGCACTTATCATAGTGAGGGACCAGCCCTAGTCAACCCAGCAACACCAGTGGTAGACACATGAGAAGCTGAGGCTCAGAGAGGGGCACTGACTGGCTTAAATCATACAGCTGGCTAGTGGCCAGGTGGGGATCATCACAGTCCAGGTCTCTGATCTGCCTGACCTGCTCCTTTCACCAGCCCACACAGTCCCTCTGCCTGTCTACTGTCTTCGTAAGAGCTACTGATATTTGAAGACAGAGATGGTTTTAAAACAAGCACAGGCAGTACATATGTCTCCTGTTGCTCAATAATTCAACATCATCCCTTAAAGTTTCCGACGTGAGCTGCTAAGGAGGCTTCCTTTTCCTGGTGTGAGAAGGTTCTGTTCTGCCCCAAACTCCCAGGGTTGGGAGATGGGACCCCAGGTTTTCTTACCCCATGAATGTCCTCCTGTGACCAGATCTTTCTGCCAAATGTGTGGGGTGTCTAGCTGAGTGTGTGTATTGGCAGAAAAGATTGTGGCATGGCTATTACTAAATCTAAGTGGTGCTTTCAAGTTTACAGAGCAGGTTAACATCCATTATCTCATTTAAACTGAGCTTATGGCAGCTGGATGGCTTCCTGGCATGGCTTAAGTCATGGGGCAACAGAGCAAGTAACAGGGGGCCCGGACACTAGTCTAGTACACAGCCCTGCTCCTGGCCTGCAGGGCCCTGCCTGAGGCTCAACTGCTGTGCTACCTGGAAGACACATGGACACCTGCTTCCTGTCCCAAATTTCTACCAGGCCTAGAACCTTCTACCCTCTTCTGACTGTGCTAGCTGAACGATTCCATGCAGATGAGAAGTGACAGCATCAGACTCATAGTCAGAGGGACCTTAGGGGTTTTCTGTTCCTATCCCTTGTTTTTCAGCCTCAGACCTGAGGCTAGAAGAACCCAGGTGAGGAGGACCTAGGTACGCTGCCTCCCACACCTAAGCTCTTTCTCCTCTACCACAGTGACTTCTGGATTCCCAGGCCCAGAGTGTGTCTCTGAGTGTGTCACTTTGCTGGGTCCTCCCTAGATGCTGGCCAGCTATCCCTATCTCCTGTCTGCTGTTGCTCCTGTTTTCATTGTACCAGTCAAGAGTCCCTGCCTCATGCTCCATAGACCTAGAGACCCCCTCTCAGGGCCCTCCCCAGCAGACACTGCCCCATCAGGAGCAATTGCCAAAGAAAGTCCGGAGGCCACTCCATGGGCCTCAGCTGAGGGCATCTGTGCCCTGTTCACTGCGGCCTCCCAGCTTTTAGCTCAAGGAGGCAAAGAATGGAGCAAGAAGGCATTGGCTCTCCTCCTTCTGCACCCTCAGGGATCAGGGAAGGTCAGAGGGTAGGCCTGGATGTAAGGCAGGCAGTTCCAAACCATGCACAGCCACAGGCTTGAGCAGCCTGGGCAGGAAAGCCCCCAGGTCTTGCTGCTCCAGAACCTTGGCTACTGAGAAGACTGAAGTGTGAGACACCTCCTCTACTCTGCTCCTCAGCCTCGTGAGATTAAAGCCTGGGAACACACAGGCAGGGCAGATGGCCCCGACTGACTGCCCCCATTGGCCTAGGTGGGAGACAAACATTGGCAACCACAAAGATGACTCTTAATCCCAAAGCACCCTCCCCAGCAGGGGCAGCCAGTTAGGTGTTGGCTCCTGTGCCCACTTCAGAGGCTCAGCAGGAAACAAGCCTTACAGTAGAGCTCCCTGTTGGCCACTGCGGGTCTTTCGGCTGAGAAATGGGAATGATGGAACCATTGGGCCAGGGTGATCCCCTTCTCATTTTCAACTCCAGGGTCAGGTACCCCCAGGGCTTTTCCAGGCTAACAGTGAGCTCTTTCACTTCTCTGGAAAGGCGGTAAAAGACACAATAGCGGCCTGGTGTCCTAGGGCTCTGCTTTCCCAAGTCAGTGCCTCTACTACATAAAAACCATCTCCAGCCAAGGGTGATGCTCTTCCAGGGACTTAGTCTGAGTGATCTCCCGGCCAGCTACTAGGTGCTTATCACGGAACTGAGGTAGGAGGCACCAGGGAGAACTGATTGTACTCCAACCCCAAAAGAGGCCACAGGGCTTTGCAAATAGAAACTGTGAATATTGTTAGAGTTCCTCAGGAAGACCCTCACCATATGTGAAGAACCTTAGGAGGAAGGTGATTTCAACAAATCAGTCCTTTATTTCACCTATAGGGGCACTTACACAGTTTACAGACAATGAATCTGGCAGCTGACCACATCGCTCTCTTTGCTTTGGCCACTAGGAAGCTCAGAAGGAATTTGCAACCTATCTCTAGTAAGTTCACAGAATCACATGCTATGTACGTGTGTGCTGATTTTACTGCTGGCTTTTAACATTTTCCTTTCTATATTTTCTGTGCTCCAAGATACTCTCAATAATTTATTTGTATATTTTGGTATTAGATGAGTTTCAAGGAGCTGCCACAAACCCTGGGCCCAGGTAGATACAAATAAACTAAAAAATTGATTTCAACCCAGCCTACCTAGACCACTTATTTTTCTGTAGGGACTCTTGATAGAAAGAAGACAGGCACTCACCCCGCATGCATGAAGATGTATGTCAGGTAGCGCCAAGCCTGTGCTCGGAGCTGTGGGTGGTAAACCAGTGAATTCTTCAGGTAATGCGGATGGGTTACCTGCAGCACAAATTGATTCAGCGACACCCCATTGTAGAGGAAAAAGGCAACCTGGATGAAGTCATAGAATGGAGAGGACCGTTACTAGGTGTGAAACTGCCCAGGACCATTTCTTTTCCGCTGACTGACTTTCATAATCCCTACAGGAAGTTGCCCATCATTTAACCTTCCCAGAAAATGAGGGGCACCCCCATGGCCAGCACCCAACCTAGCCTTCAACCAGCTCTTCCTCCCACTTCTGTTTATCAAATACTCACAAAATGGTTACCTGGTCTCTTTGCTCACACTTCCCTTGGTGCTAAGCAGAAAGAGTTTGGAAGATTTTAAGCTTTACTTCAGTAACAACTCACTCACCCACTTGGGGGATGAGGCAGTCCACATGAGTGGATTTTGCCAATGACGGAAGCATACCTGTTCAAGCCCTAAAGGTGTATTTATTTTAACTATTTTTTTTTTCTAGAAATCATTCTAAAATATATCATTCATGTTCCTGAATTCTTTAAAAGGGCATATGCATAACTACTTCAAGATGTCAGGATTTGGACTATGAGAGTGATGTTCTCTCCAGCAGTCGAGGTATATCGGGTTTTCATTCCTACACTAAATGACCCCAAACTTTTGTGTTTCTTTCAGACTTTGGTCTGCTTCTAGATTTTCTTTTGTCTTTCCCCCTACTGCAAGGTTGTCAGCTGTTAGTTCTTGTTGCGTGCTGGTAGTGGGCCCCTTCTAATAGCTTCCCACCATGTCCCTTCTCATTTTCTATCTGTTATGAAATCAGAAAACCAGGTTATTAGAACTGTATGTAAAGCAAAAGCCTTGGGCTTTAGTACAAAAAATAAAAAAAAAATAAGCTTATTGCCATCGAGTTGATTTCAATTCCTGGTGACCCCAAATGCTGCAGAAAGGAATGCTCCATAGAGTTTTCTTTCACGGAAGCAGATCAGCAGGACTTTCTTCCACAGCACCGCTGGGTGGGTTTGACCCACCAGCCTTTAGGTTAGTAGTCAAGTGCAAACCATGTGCACCACCCAGGGACCTTGGCGTTAGTACAAGGGCTTTGAGATAGTTATTTCAGCTATTTGAACTTTTCTCGGTTTCTTCTAGGTTGGTGGTTTGAGTTGGCATAGTTGAGGTTTCTGGAAATTCGAAAGCACTCTGCAGTTGGACGATCTGGACACAAAATTGGGCTCCTCAGGATGACCGTGGGCAAATTATTTGAATTTTCGGGTCCTTGGTTTCCTCATCTGGAAATGGGAATACTAATCCTGGTACTTCCAGGGTTATCATGAGGTTTAAAAGTGATGAAGTGCATGAAGAGCCAGCTCCATGCCTGGCACAAGCTCAGTGAATGCAGCTATAATTAGTGGTGGGTTAAAACCTCGTGCTACACCTGGGAATGCTTTTGGCCTCCTGGCAGCTGGACTCCGGTGAGCTCTCTGGGGAGTTCTATCCACCAAACAACATGTGGGTGGCCTGGCAGCAAATACAGCTTCCAAAGCATGTCGTTATTATTGGTCCTCAAATAGAAGTTAATAAATAGACCGACACTGTAAGCACCTTAAGAACAAACCTAAGAATATCTCAGAAAATCTTAAACTTCAACATGTACTTGGAGGAAGCCATAACAACAAACAGAGGTGCTCTGGCATGCAGACCAGATATTCTGAGATATAAAAGAAGACAGATGCCATGAAGCTTAACCATCCTGCCGTTTGATTAGGCAGGAACTTTGCAAGAACATATGCACAGGCAGTAATTAGGCCCATGGCTCTGGAAGAGAAATGGTGGAGATTATAAAACACCAAAGGAAAGTCAAGCATCCATTCAGAGCTGGGGTGGGAGGTCTACAGGTTCTTGGGCTGCAACAGTCAAAAGAATTCAGAGCTCATCACAGAAGGGCACCAGTTCTGTAAATGGTACCTTTGGATTTCTGTTACATAAGCAAGAGATTTTTCAGAATAACAATAGGTATGAATGATTCCCTAAGGGGAGAATGTTCTTTTCAAATATGTTAACCCCACATTTACCTGTTCATAAACACCTCCTCCTATCTATCTCTATACACACATATATATATACACACACATATACATATATATGAATATATTTATATATACACATATACATATATACGGGCATGGGGCCCTGGTGGCGCAGTGGTTAGGCATTTAGCTGCTAACCAAAACGTTGGCAGTTTGAATCTACCAGCTTGTCATGGATTGAATTATGTCCCCCAGAAAATGTGTGGATCAATTTGGCTGGGCCATGATTCCCAGTATTGTGTGGCTGTCCTCCATTTTGTGATTGTAATTTTATGTTAAAGAGGATTAGGGTGGGATTGTAACATCCTTACTAAGGTCACATCCCTGATCCAATGTAAAGGGAGTTTCTCTGGGGTGTGGCCTGTGCCACCTTTTATCTTGCAAGAGATAAAAGGAAAGAGAAGCAAGCAGAGAGTTGGGGATCTCATACCACCAAGAAAGCACTGCAGGGAGCAGAGCACATCCTTTAGACCTGGGGTCCCTGCGCAGAGAAGCTTCTAGTCCAGGGTAAGACTGATGAGGGCTGACAGAGAGAGAAAGCCTTCCCCTGGAGCTGACATCCTGAATTTGTACTTTTAGCCTACTTTACTGTGAAGAAATAAATTTCTCTTTGTTAAAGCCATCCACTTGTGGTACTTCTGTTACAGCAGCACTAGATGACTAAGACACAGCTGCTCCTTGGAAACCCTATGGGGCAGTTGTACTCTGTCCTATAGGGTTGCTATGAGTTGGAACTGACTCGACATCCAGTGGTTTTATATATGTGCCTATCTATACATACATATATACATACATATACATATACACATATACCTGTATACATACACACACACACACACACGGATGTTTGTGGCATCCCTGAAGGTGCAAATGGGTAACGCGCTTGGCTGCTAACCAAAAGGTTGGAGGTTCAAATCCACCCAGAGGCACCTCAGAAGAAAGCCCTGGTGATCCACTTCCAAAAAATTAGCCATAAAAAACCCTATGGAGTACAGTTCTAATGACACACATGGGGTCACCATGAGTCAGAACTGGCTCGACAGCAACTGTTTTTTGTGGGATGCGTTTGTGTGCAGAAAGCATCAGTAACCATCTCTCACTCTAATTTAAACAGAGGAGTCGTGTGGGGTGGGGAGGGTGGGGGTGGTTATTTCTGTTTAACAGATGGGAAAGTGGAGTCCCAGGGGAGCAAATGACTTGTTTACAGTTACTCAGGGAAGAACGAAAATTAATTGGTTTTAATGAGTTAGCCTGGGTAAACCCCTCAAATCAAGGAACTTAAGACATGGCTTTTGTTGCTTCTGTTTTGGTGGGAGTAGCTCTATGAAAAGGAGCCCTGGCGGTGCAGTGCTTAAGCGCTCAGCTGCTAACCAGAAGGTTGGTGGTTCGAACCCACCATCTGCTCCGCGGGAGAAAGATGTGGCAGTCTGCTTCCAAAAAGACTACAGCTCTGGACACCCTACTCTGTCCTAGAGGGTTACTATGAGTCAAAACCAACTCAACGTCAACAGGTTGTTGGTTTTGGTTCTATGGAGATTTTCCTGCAGCAAATATTGCTTGAAATAATAATCTTTGGTGATATCTCTTTTTTATTGTGAGGAATATCTCTTTATAATACAGTATCACAATACTTGCATTCACTGTAAGGGGCCTGACTTGTAATGACAATCACCATTTGATCCTCGACCGTCCCCTTTAGGTGGAGAATTCTGTCCTTCTCTTGATCTCAGCTATCCTCTCCTGACCCCAAGGCTGAGCAGCCCCTTCCCCACACTCGTACTTGCCTCCAGCAGTGTGACCGTGATCATGAACCAGGGCGGGGGACAGCAGGTGTAGCTGTCATAGTACCACTTGCGGTCAATCTCCCGGGGCAGGGTCTCATAGGCCACATGGCGGATCAGTCGCTGAGAGAGGTTCAGCCCCTTTTCCTCCAGCAGTGCTTTGCTGCAGAGTCTGCGGTTCCCCTGCAGGATGGCCTGGCGGAAGCTGTTGGACCGTTTGTTGCTCATCTGTACAGGACACAGGGTGGGGGACAGGGTCAGAGTCGGGGTCTCACACTGCTTAGGCCAGGACTAACCCACTTTCTTTTTCTTTCGTAAGTGTCAATAGTTCTATAATAGTTCATGAAAAATAACATCCACTGGGCTCTTAAAAATCGGTCAGGGATTGTTCTAAGAACTTCATGTTTGAGTTCATTTGATACAACTAGTCTACCTGTTAGATTGTTGTTCTTATAGATCATTGAGTTGGCTTTGAGTCATGGCAACATTATGTAAAACAGAACGAAAACGTTGCCCAGTCCTAAGCCACATCCATGATCATTGGTAGGTTTGAGCCCATTGTTGAGATGGTGTATCAATCCTTCTCATTGAGCGTTTTCCTCGTTTTCACTGATGCTCTACTTTACCAAACATGATGTCCTTTTACTAGCAATGATAAGGTTAGATAAGGTAAGGTAATGAATATCCTCATTCTACCTGATGGGGAAACTGAGGTACAGGGAGTTCTAGTAACCCATCAAATCCAAATCTAGAAAGGCTTCAGAGTCTGTATTCTTACTCACTTTACCTTCTTTGCATCCACCATCCATCACAATTTACTGAGCAACTACTGTCAGGTACATTGTCAGACGCAGGGGATACAGTAGTGCTCAAGACAGGGAAGTAACCAGCAACCACAGTTCAGAGTGATGACTGCTGTGGGAGCACAGGGGGAGCCCAAGCCAGTCCCAAGGTAGTCAGGGAGGGCTTCCTGGAGGAGGTGGTATCTGAGTGAGAACTGAAAGATAAGTAGGAGTGACCATCCTCAGACACACTAGCTTGGAAAAAGGAGGGTAAACCTTGGTTAGACAGGCAAGTTTGAAGAGAAAAACGAAAGAGCACTGGATCAGAAGACCTGGGCACCAGTCCTGGGTCTTCCACTACACAGCCAGGTAACCTTGGGCAAGTCACTTAGCCTCTCTGGACCTCAGTTTCCTTATCTTCTCAAGGGGTGGGGAAGGGTTGGTCTAGACTAGTTCTACCCTCCTTTCTAGTTCTAGCATCCTAACCTCCTTCACACCACAAACCAGCACCATGCTCAACACACCCAGAGTTTCACTGGTCAAGAAGGGCCAGGAGCTCTGGAAGCCCTCAGCCCCATCTCCTTCATTTCTGCCCCAGTCTGAGCTGGGAAGCTCCCCCGGAGGGAACCCACACCCTCTCCTTCCACAGCCAGTGAGCCTGGGCTCCTTCTCCATCCACGTTGAGCCACAGCAGCTCATCCCCTGCCCCTCTCAAGGCTGGAGCCCCAGGAGCCACAGCCAAGTAGTAAGGGTCCAGTTCCTTGAGTCAGGTGTGCCTAGATTTCAACAGGATATGAACCTGACTCTGATTCTACAAAGTAGCCACCAAGTCTGGAAACACAGACAAATACATAATAAATGGTTTATTACACATTACCGTACATGATAAAATGATATTATTGATGTTTCCAGACCCTTCGGCCACCTTATAGCATCACAACTGTTAACGCTCCTCTTGGGAGGAGAAAGGAAATAAGGGGAGATGGGGAAGTGCCTGGGTGAGTGTTCAAAGACAGCTTCTACCCCCTTTCTCTCTCCCACCCCCACCCCATCTAGCAGCCTCTCCTGCTGCCAGGCTGTGGAGCTGGAGCAGGGCCCTCCAAAACTCCCACTCCTTTTTGAGAGATGAGCATGAATGAGAGGCTTTCAGAGCTCCCAGGGTAGAGAGGACCCCAGAGCAGGAAGGCCAGTGCCCAACACCACAGGTGAGAGATCCCCAGAACCAGAGCCCAAAGCTGTGCCTGTGGAAGGCCACCACTCTGGAGTGCCTTTGTGGGACCCAGAACCCCTAGTGAGCCCAAGGACTGGCTAGACCCTCAGGGCACCTGTAGTGTCCACCTGAAGGCTGGCCCTGCCCTCAGATGGGCCCTGAGGCTGCCCTGACACATCCTCAGTACAGCTCTCGCTACCTCACCCAGCGGTCAGCCTGACTTCCAGAAACCAGAGGCAGCCTTACTGACTTCCAGCCTCTAGGGGCCTCCCTTGCCTCCTCTGCCCTCCTTGGCCACACTCTAGACTCTTCTTATGGAGACGTGTCCTAGAGACTCAGCTCTCCCAACCCTGGACCCCATAGTGCTGTCTGAGCAGCTGATACATGGAAGATGGTGTGGGGATTATCAGAGCATTCCTGGGACTATGGGCCAGTGTACATGTTAGCCTAAACCTGAAGGCAGGAACCAGACAGGGCTGGTGAAAGTGAACCACGCCAGGCCAAGGTACAGGGGTCTAAACTCCTGTCAGGGGAAGGTAGCTGGAGAGGATCTAGGTTCTGACCAGACCAAATGATATGAGTCTCCATCTGTAGTGCCCTCCCCACTCCTGGATTCTGCCGTCCTCACCTTAAAAATCTGCCTTAAAGCTCACCCCCTCTAGCAGGCCTCCCCAGCTGAACCCCTTCCAACTCTCCCCTATCCTCATCCCCTCCATACCGATAAAGCTTGGATCTGGTTCTTAATGGCTCAGGAGTTCTGTAAATGCAGGCAAGGGCTGGGGCTCCATGTACATCGTGAGCCCCAGGCAGGACTACGTTGTCAAATTATTTTGCAGCCACCCTTACAACTCTCTACCCCAATCCCCAATGTGTACACACACTCACAAACATACTCATGGCCAAGAAGCCCTGAAAACCTGTGGTGGAGATGGACTCAGCATGAGTACGGAAAGGATGTGTGCATATACACACACACACACACACACACACACACACACACACACACACACACACACACACACACACACACACACACACACACACACACACACACACACACACACACACACACACACACACACACACACTCTCACCATTCACCCTGTATCCTTGATGTGCCTAGAATCATGCCAAACACAGTGGTAATCATGGTCTCGGAAATCACAAAGTTTACAAGGGGGGACAGATGTGTAAATAACAGCAAAAAGGGATGTCATCTTATATATTTAGTAGATAGTATTATCTCCACATTATAAGGGTGAGAACTAAAGCTTAAAGAGGTTAGTAATTTCCCCAAGGATCTGTAATTAGTAAATCACAGAGTTGGATTCAAATCCAGATCTGCTTGACTCCGGAGTCATGCTAGCCCACATGGCACTTTTGTGCCAATTAGGTAAAGAGGCTTCTCCTTCTAGATGGATGCACCCCATGCCCAGACCAGATTTCAGTCCCCACTCATTCTTCAGCCAGGCACCCTTGTACAGTACACAACCTGCACACCCATACATGACAACCCTGGCCACTCAACTGTAATGCTATAAAAAGAAAAAGAAAAAAGTCTGAGCAAAGCACTATGGGAGCTCTAGATAAGGGTAATTCATTCTGCTTGGGTTGGGGGCTGGGAAAGGTTCACAAAGGACGCAGAGGAATTTACCTAGTGGAAGAACATTAAAAGACAAGAAAAACTTCATCTTATTTAATCCTTACAACAACCCTGAAGAGGGCATTCTGTGGCCTCACTTTACAAACAGGAAAGCCCAGGCTGAAAGGGGCTTACAGTGAGTGGCAAAGGTAGAACAAGACTAAGACTCAGGCTGCCTGACTAGAGGCCCTGAGCTCTGTGCCCTACTTGCCCCCTCAGTGAGCCCCTTCTTGGTCCCGATCTCCAGGGCAGCCCTACTCCAGGCAATGGCTGACTTCCCCGGCTCTGAATTTTAACAGAGAAATTTCAACATCAGTGATAAGCAAGCTCTCTGACCCCACCCGGACAAAACATCTCATGGGCCCAGCCATGTCCTCACTCTGCTCTGTTTTAGCAAGCATGCTAGCACTGGGGCTGCTGTAGAGCCTGGGTGGGCTCAAACCTGTGCCCTGGCCTTGGTGACGCTGCTGGGCCCATCCCATGGATCCCAACTGTCCCCAACTCCTACACTCAGCTCAGCTCTGCTCACCCACTGAGCTCTGCCCTCTCCCTGCCCTTCCAGGAGCTCTGCTCCCTGGGTCCACTCTGACCAGCAGAGGCGTCCTTCACTCCAAGGATGCTCCCTGCAACCACACTAACTCTCGGGCAAAGGCAGTCCCTCGGCTGAGAGGATATTCACACAACTTGGAAGCACGGGCATTCACATCAGAGAGGTCATGTGGCATCAATGACAGGTAGCACTGGTACTGGCTCCCCACTTACACATACTTTCAGGTTCTAGGAGTCCAGGGATCTTCACACAAGTCCTTTCACTCTTGCCACCTCCGCGTGTGACCTGAAGAGAGGTGACTGTTTCCATTCACCAGTGGGGAAACTAAGTAAAGACTTCTGGCCTTGTAGTCATCCTGCTGGTTCATGCTGCGTCTACCAATGTCTCATCCATCCCACAGTGGGTAAAACGCTGCCTGCTTAACCCCACTGAATCCCACTCCAATTCTACCACAGTAGCCCCTGTAACAGCACAGCAATAATCCCCTATGAGGAGGAAGTCCGGCTCCAAGATATCAGACCACTGGGCCTCCCATTTCCAGCCCTCTGACAACCCAGGACATATGTCAGTAGGTCTGATGAGCTGTGGCCTCCAGCCATGTGCTTCCATTGCTCCTGGGGACATCTATTCTGACGCTCCCCCCAACCCCAGCATCCACTTCCCACTCCCTTCTACTGACAACAATGCCCTCCCCACTCCTAGCCCTTCATTTTCATGGGACTGACACTACTCCCAGCTCCACGGGTGGGCAATGCTTGGCTTGAGCTAATCAACAGATCCCACCTGAACCCAACTAGGCCAGTGGAAGAGAGGAAATCTCAGGCCTTGTGCAGGAGCTACCACAAGAGTCCCTCTCCTCCCCTCCATGATGTGAACTGAGGGTGTGAAGGCTGGAACAGCTGCAGCCATTTTGCTGCCACAAGGGGGAAAGTCTGGAACTGTCAGGGGCTGCTCTGAGGATGGGCTGACTCTGCAGAAAGCAGAACCAAGACACAAAGAGACACTGAGTTGTTGGTGACATATTTTCACTTGCTGAAGCCTGGACTTTTTCAGTGTTATGGGCCAACAGATCTTTTTAATTATTTAAAAGGGTCATCTAAGCCACAAACCCCAAACAGGCCCCTCCCAGTGGCAAGGGCCCCAGAGTGCTCACCAGGTTGACAAAATCCTGGTAGCAGATCTGCCCATCTGTGTGGCTGTCGGCGAGAGCCAGGAGCACCTCCTTTTTGTGCGGGTCCAGCTTGGAGCTGTGGCTCTCCAGGAGGCTCCGGAACTTGCCTGTGCTGATGAAGCCTGTGTTCCCAGGGTCAAACTGGGGGAGAAGCACAGACAGCCATGGCATCAGCAGGACACCCCTTCCTCTCAGCACAGGTGTCCGATCTCCATCCCTCACCAGCTCCCAGCCCAGCCCTCTGCCAACAGAGGCCCAGGAAGTTTCTGGGATATCTCGCAGGCCCCATGGGAAACATACAAATATGGCGTGGACGACCACTTAAATCCTAGCAGGCCCTGGAGAGGTATGAGATCACCACATCCAGCCGTCTCTAGTGAGGATAAGGTAACGGAGGCTCAGAAAGGTTAAAGGATTCCCTCCCCTCCACCCTCACTCCTGACCTTGGACAAAAGGAAAAGAATGAAACGGCAGTGAGTGGAGGAAGATGAGGAGTTTCTGGGGCCTGGGACAGGGAAGAGGTCAGAAGAAGAAGGACGAAGTTCCCACAGAAGGCCTTCCAGGGGTGACAGGCAAGGAGGAAGGGGGCTGGGCCAGGGGACTCCAGCAGGAATGCTGGAGGGCCTGGGGAGCAGAAGCACACCTTTCAAGCCCTTCCCATCTGGCTGTGACCCCTCTGACAGCTCCCGCCCCATGCACGCCCATACGCAGGCACAAAGAATTGTACAATTCTTCCAAAGACACTGCACTCTTTGGTCCTCTGCAGCTTTGCACACGCGGGCCCTCTGCCTCCAATTCCCTGGGAAATTCCTACTTACACTTCCTGATGACTCAGATGTCCCCTTCCCTGGGAAGGCTCCCCTCAGACGTGGTCTGGTCGTACTGCTCCCCCGGCACCTTGTTTTGTGTGCATGATAAAGTATATATGGCAAAATATTTGCCATTTCAACCATTTTTAATGTACAATTCAGTGACATTAATTACGTTCACCGTGTTGTACGACCATCTCCACCATCTGTTTCCAAATTTTTTCCTCACCCTTAACAGAAACTCAGTGCCCCTAAAGCAATCACTCCCTCTTTCTCCCTTTGGTCTGTTCTGGATATCCCATTTAAGTGGGATCATACCATATTTGTCCCTCTGAGTCTGACTTATTTCGCTTAGCATGTTTTCAAGGTTCATCCACGTTGTAGCATGCGTCAGAACTTCACTTCTCTTTATGGCTGAGTAATATTCCATGTATGGATACACTGCATTTTGTTTATCCAACCATCTGTTGACGGGCCCCCTGCACTATGACAAACCTCTGGAGCACCATTCCTACATTGTTCTCTGATTGCCTGCTGATACCTCTCTTTTGCCTACTCACTAGACTGTAGGTTCCTTGAAGGCTGGCATCACATCTTATCTCTGGTGCTTAGCACAGAGCCTGCATAATTGACACTCAGTAGTGGATATTTGGATAGATACCCAGACTAAACCAAACCAGCTGGCGTTGGCTGGAGTCTGCTTCATGGGGAAACCATGTGTGTCAAAGCAGAACTGTGCTCCATAGGGTTTTCAATGGCTGATTGTTTGGAAGTAGATCGCCCGGCCTCTCTTCCAAGGTGCCTCTGGGTGGACTCCAACCTCCAACCTTTTAGTTAGTAGCCAAGCACTTAACCACTGCTCCACCATAGACAGGTATTAATTTTCTATGAGAAGTCTCAGTGACTCACTGAGAGGCAAGATTGAATTAATCTCCCGAAGAGAAGAACACAACCTTTCTGTCCCTCTTCCATAGGCTCTCTGTCCTCACGGAGTCCACCCAACGCCCCTTCCCTCACACACACCCTGGTCTCTCACGGGTGTGAGAGCTTTCCTGGTCACAAAGTGCTTTCACACACAAGCTTTCACTGCATCTCAGAAGCGCCACTGTGAGTTGCTTCGATTCTAAAAGGCAAACAGACGTTGGGGTGCATGTATGTGCAAGATGAGGGGTGGCTTCCTGTGCTGCCAGGTATGCTCCCGGGGAGTCCAGAAGACCAAACCCATGTTTCTCCTTTTATAGCTAAGGTCACTGCAGGTTATTTTAGGAAAACTGACTCTGCATGCAGGATTTCTAAGAAAATTCAAGAGAAAGTCAGGAGCCACAAGTCAGGGGCTATTTCAATTCTCCCCAGAATGCAAAAAAGAGGACATCTCTACTGACGCCTGTTTTTAAATCTGCATATCCCGCCACCCTCAACCTCAAATACCAAGTCTCAGAGATGATATCTATTTGGTTATCACCATCAAGTATTTCAGGAAACTCACTGTTAATGGATTGAATTGTGTCCCGCCAAAATGTGTATCGACTTGGCTAAATCATGATTCTGGGTATTGTGTGGTTGTCCACCACTTTGTGATCTGATATGATTATCCTATGTGCTGTAAATACTAACCTCTATGATATTAATGAGGCAGGATTAGAGGCAGTTATGTTAATGAGGCAGGACTCAATCTACAGGATTAGGTTGTATTTTGAGTTAATCTCTTTTGAGATTCAGAGGAGCGGGACCTCATGCCACCAAGAAAGAAGACCAGGAGTGGAGTGTGTCCTTTGGGACCTGGAGTCGCTGTGCTGAGAAGTTCCTAGACCAAGGGAAGATTGATGACAAGGACCTTCCCCGAGAACTGACACAGAGAGAAAGCATTCCCCAAGAGCTGGCACCCTGAATTCAGACTTCTAGCTTCCCAGACTGTTCGTTAAAGCCATCCACTTGTGGTATTTCTGTTACAGCAGCACTAGATAACTAAGACACTCACCTACGCTAGGGCCTCCCTTACCTTTCATGCTAGGGCCAGACAGGCCAGACAGTCGGGAGGGGGGTGGTCATCGCTACCCTAATAATGAGCCTCAGGGACACTGGGGGATTCCTGGGGGTGAAGGAGAGCCAGGGATGGGGCTGGTTGCTCAGGCTTTAAAGAAGGCCCTCAAGAATAAAACACCTAATATTTGCTGAATGTTTTCTTGGGGCCAAGTACTGTTCTAAGTACTTTCCGTATACAGTTTCTTTGAACCTCTCCAATAACTTTATGAAGTAGGTCCTATTATTATTCCCATGCAACAGATGAGGAAATGGAGGCACGGAAAAGTGAGCACAGAGAGGTTAAGTAACTGCCTTGAAAGCGGCAGAGCCAGGATGCCACACCCAGAGAGCTTAGCACTACCTCTAAACCACTGCTGGTAGGCACTGACCTTCAGCCTCCAGGGGCAGCTCTGTGGCTCAAAAACAAAATTCAAGGACCAAAGAGGTGAGTGTCAGCCTGGGACAGGCAGGAGCCCCAGGGGTTTCCAGGTTCCACCCTAAACAGAGAAAAGCCCCCAAACAGCAACCATTCTAACATCCCTACTGCTCAGCTGAGGCAAGCTGAAGAGGGAGGGAACATGGCAGCGACAGCCAGAGAGGGAGAGCACCCACACAGAAGGCAGGAGATGGGGTCCCATCACCCTCGAGGGAAACTGAGAGCTTTTAAAAGAGACTGCGCCCTCACCCAGGGGTAGCAAGGATCAAGGTGAAATCCCACTCTTTCTCGGCCAGTAACTATTGCTGTTGTGTGTCATGGAGTCGATTCTGACTCACAGAGACCTATATGACAGAGTAGAACAGACCCATAGGGTTTCCTAGGCTGTAATCTTCATGGGAGCAGATCGTCAGATCTTTTCTCCCTCAGAGAGGCTGGTGGATTTGAACCACCAACCTTTCAGTTGGCAGTGGAGTGCTTAACCGTTGCGCCACCAGTGCTCTTTTGGCCACTAACTAGGGTTTGTGTATTTAGGGTAAATGGCTTCCCTCTGAACTGTGTTGCCTCATCTTAAATGGGGCTAGCGTCCCCTCAGGCTGTGGTGGGTTGAACCTAACAAATGTGAACAGCAGCTCCTTCCTCAGTGCGTGGGACCCTTCCCATCCCGGAGTCTCCCCAGCTGCCCCCTTACCTCAGGCTGGCACAGGCCACTTGTACTACCCCAACTCCATCACAGGGACTCACTCTCCTGGCTCCGCCTGGTCCCAAGTGGCCCTCAGGTGCTGGGTGGGCACAGGGGGCAGGGGGATAGGGGTGCAGGTTGAGAAGCAACCATGCATCCTGGGAAAATTCGCACTGAGCACTGCAGGGGGAGCCAGGAAGGGCAGGGCAGTGATCTGCCACACAGCATGGCGTCCCTCCTGCCTCATCTCAGGGGAGGAAGTCTCCTGGACTTGTGTACTCTGGGAACAGGGACGCCAATCCTCTCCCAGGGGCTGCCTCAGACGCTTCAGAGGACGGGGGCAAAGGAGGTAGGCTGAGATCAGGCAAGGGCCCCTCTCCCTCATTCCTGCTCCAGACAAAGAACCACCTGCTCCCCTCCTACCCCTCCCCCTTCAGGGCTCCCTGCTGTTGACCTAGTGACAGGGGCTGTCCTGTGGCTCCTCCAACCCCCACCCCCACCATAGCCTCCCTGCCCTGGCCAGGCACACCACAGGCTCTAGACTGCAGAAACAAGCTGGAATCAGGCCGAGCCTCCCTTCTCTGCCAACACTCTACCTTTCATGCCAGGGCCAGACAGGCCAGACGGTGGGGGGGGGGCGGGTCACCACTACCCTGATAATGAGGCCTCAGGGACACTGGGGGAGATGAGGGAGAGCCAGGGATGGGGCTGGCTGTCTGGGCCCCACGGATGTACACAGGACACCCTCCAACCACCCCCCAATACCTACGAAGATGAGGGCAAGAGCAGAGGCTGATGGTGGGCATGGGGAGGGGAGGTGGGAGGGCAGAGAGACATGGGAGAGACAAAGGGAGGAAGAGACAAAGACAGGGCGCACACAGAAAGCAGGAGAGAGGGGGTCCCACCACCCTTGAGGGAAACAGAGAGCTTTTAAAAGAGGCTGTGCCCTCACCCAGGGGTAGCAAGGATCAAGGTGAAATCCCATTCTTGCCTCAGCCACTAACTATTGCTGCTGTCGTGTGCTGTGGATCCGACTCATAGAGACCCTATGTGACAGAGTAGAACAGCCCCATAGGGTTTCCTAGGCTGTAATCTTCATGGGAGCAGATCACCAGGTCTTTTCTCCCTCAGAGAGGCTGGTGGGTTTGAACTACCAACCTTTCAGTCAGCAGTGGAGTGCTTAACCGTTGCACCACCAGGGCTCCGTGGTTTGCGTATTTAGGGTAAATGGCTCCTCTCTGAGCCGTGCTGCCTCATCTTAATTGTGGCTAGCATCCCCTCAGGTTGTGGTGGATTGAACAGAGCAAATGTGGACAGCAGCCCACCCAGGGCCAGGCGGCACTGGCTCAGTGCCCGGTTTCACTGGCTGGTCAAATCGAGGGTTGAAGCGCCCGCAAAGCCGAAGCTGGCCCTCTCTGGGCACACTTCTGCCCTCTTGGCCTCCTACACAGCCTGCTGGAGTGGTCTGGAGTGTTTGGGGAAACAGGTCCTATAAAAGCCACCTCCTTGGTGAGGCCCCAGGAGCTCCTGTGGGTGCTCTGTGCCCTGGATTTGCCCACGGTGGCAGGGGGCACTCTCGGCATGAGGTCTGGGCTGAGTCCAGGCAGCTAGAATAGGGCCTGGTGCTGTGCAAGGAAGGGGGCCAAGGCCAGATTCGGCCAGAATGGAGCACGCTGGTAGCAGAGGGGGGAGAAGGGTACAAAGTGAGGAGGTGCCCCCCCTACTTCTCCTGCCCACCTGCCTGGCCCTTGAAAAGAGCAGGGAGAGGCTCCTTGGGGACAGTTAATCCTGCCAGCACCCAGCCTGCTGGCCCCCTAATCCTCCAGGTCACCAGTTCTCCCCAGCCTGCAGCCTCACACCCTCTGCCATATCTCCCATCTCCCACCCTGGACCCCTTCCTCTCTGTAATGGTCCCCTCTTGTAATGCTGCCACCAGGGGCTCCTTCTGCCTCTCTGGGGTGGGGAGGGCAGGAGGGTTTTGGAAGGAGCCCCATCCCCAGCTGCTGTGCCAACGTGAACACATCGTTTAACCACCTGCCTCAGTTTCCCCACAAACCAAGTAGTAGGAACTCTTCTTTGTCTCCTCAAGGAGATGTAAGGGAGTCCATACCCACCCTGTGTGTATAAACACGCCCTATACAAATTGGGGTTGGGGAAGGGTAACCCACAACCTCACAATACCCCTTTCACTCTCTAGTATCCCAGTTTAAATGATAAATTACATGGTCCCCCAATTTAAACCTCAGAGTCCCTGAGGGGGCACAAACAGTTAAGCACTTGACTACCTACCTACCTACCCATTGCCATTGAGTCAATTCCAACTCATACAACCCTATAGGACAGAGCAGAACTGCCCTATAGGGTTTCCAAGGCCATACATCTTCACAGAAGCAGACTGCCACATCTTTCTCCCTTGGAGTGGCTGGTGGGTTCGAACTGCTGACCCTTCAGTTAGCAGCCTAGCTGCTTAACCAGTGTGCCACCAGGGCTCCTTAAGCACTCAACTACTACCTGAAAGACTGGTGGTTCGAACCCACCTAGAGGTGCCTTGGAAGATAGGCCCGGCCATCTGCGTCTGAAAGGTCACAGCCTTGAAAACCCTATGGAGCACAGTTCTACTCCGCACAATGGGGTCGCCATGAATGGGAACCAAGTAACAACAACAACGTTTAACCTCAGGACAACCCTTATAAGGTAGATACTACTATTAGCTCCATTTTACAAGGGAGATCACCAGGCACTGAGAGCTGAGCTGCCCAAGTCTGAACAGCTGGTAACTGGTGCAGCTGGATTCACACGCAGGCAGAGGGGCCCAGGGCTGCACCTTCCTCCAACCTTAGGATGCTGTGGCTAAAAGGAGTTTGACAGATCCCAGCCCAAGCTTCTCATTCATTCATTTAACAAATATCTATTAAGGACTGATTATGGGCCAGGCATTGTGCTCATTTTATAGATGGGAAATAGAGGCGCAGACAGCAAGAGCTCAAAGTCACAGACTGAGTTAGTGGCTGAGATGGGACTAGTCTCAAGTTCCCCCGCTGGTGTTGGCTGGTTCCAGCCCTGCCCTCCCTTCCTCGCTTTTCTCTGGCCTGTTCAGGTGTATGAAGTACAACTGTGGGCTCAGGGTTTCCCAATGTGTGTTTTGTGGAACACCAAACCCAAAATGGTGCAACAAATAAGGGTTCTATGGTCCCATAAGTTAGGGAAACCCTCTTGGAGGGCCATGATGCATAAAAGCATATTAAGGGCTCCACAAAGTCTTGCAGTGGAAAAATCTGTCTGATTTCATTCAGCACATCATTTCCCAAACTTACTTGATCTTTGATCATAGTATTTTTTCATGAGACGGGTCAGAACCTGGTTTTTAGGAACTGGTCTCTCTCCTTAGCAGAGAGGCTTAAGGTCTTTGAAAATGCACTTCAGCCCCAGCTTGGGGCAGCCAGATGGTGCTTGTTATACTTGCTCCTGCCTCTGCACAAGTCGTTTACCTCTGTGTACCTCAGTTTCCTTACCTGTTAAATGGGACTAATAACATTTGCTCTAGGATTAGTTCCACTCCATGGAACACTCTCTGGGGCAAATGCATGAGTCCAGAGTAGAGTCCATTTTTCCCTTTTGTGACGCTCACTCAGCCCCATTGCTGGCAGTTCTGAACCAGCCTTTTGCTTCCCTCAGGGCAGCTGACACTTTGCCTGGAATTCTCCAGCAAAGCTAGAAGTCTGCAGGATCCAGGCCTCAGCCAGAGGGTTGGCTGAGGACACCAGGCCGGAGGAGAGGCTGAGGAATCAGTGACAGACCTAATGGGGCCGCTGAGTCTGAGCTCTCAGGGAACAAACGCCACCGGAGCTGGGATTTGCCTGCTCAGCACCCAGGACAGCAGCGCCGCCTCTTCCCCTCCCTGCTCCAGGCCAGCAAGCCCAGCTAAGGCTTCTGAATTCACCCTGCAGCTACGAAGCATAAGAAGGGAACCATGTATTCTATATCTTTTATGTACGTGTGACTTGCACAAACTGCATGCCCAGGACAATTACACATTGGTCCTCGCTCCCAGCACTTGAATTCTCTTCTCTGATCCTCCTCTCCGAAGAAGAACCCTCCCTGTCCTGATCTGGAGAGCCCAGGACTTCAGTCAGGGGTGTGGGCACTTTCAAGGACTCCAAAGTCTGCACCTGCAGCCAGTGAACCAGCTGCCATCCTGGTGAAGACTTCTTGGGTCTAGAAGGTAGGGATCTGTGTGATCTCAGGCAAGTTTCCCACCTCCATCCTCACTGTCTTCTCCTGCTCCATTAAGGCCGAATGAGCCCTGGGAAATGACCACAGGGCCTGTGTGCTGGGCAGGGGCTAAGGCGCAGGCAGCTGTCCCTCCCCACTTGGGGCAGGGGTTACCACAGCTCATCTGCCGGCTCCTTGCATCATTACCACGGCTTCTGAGCAGAGCAGAATTAACGAGGTTGCCCAGGGGTTTATGGCTCAGCAGAGCTGTCCCCACCCAACAGTCAGAGCCCACCAGGGGCCTCGGGCCCATTCACGGATATTTACAACCCCATAAATTAGGTCCAGGCCTGCAGCTGCTGAGGTCAGGAGGCGAAGTAATGGGAGTAGGGGCTTTCGGTTCCAGTTCCTCTTCCTTGCAAACGAGGATGCTAATTCATCCCAGAAAGAAAACCACCTCACACCCTTTCCCTACCTCCCTCCTCCCCTGCCTCTTTAAAATACTTCCTTTCACATATATTTTATTATTTTTTTATTCTTACACCAAAGGACCCCCGGTGGCACAACTGTTAAGTGCTCAATTGCTAACTGAAAGGTTGGTGGTTTGAACCCACCCTATAACTCCATGCAACAAAGACCTGGCAATTTGCTCCTGTAAACATTACAGCCAAGAAAACCCTATGAGGCAGTTCCACTCTGTCACATGTGGTCACTATGAGTCGAAAACTGACTCAATGGCACCTAAGAACAACATTCTTACACCAACACTCAAGTGTTATTAGCCCCATTTAACAGATAAGGAAACTGAGGTACACAGAGGTAAACGACTGGCACAGAGGCAAGAGTGAGTATAACAGGCACCATTTGGCGTGCCCCAAGCTGGGGCTGGGAGTGGATTCTGAAAGGCCTTATGCCTCCCTGGGAAGGAGAGAGACCAGTTTCTAACACCCAGACTCTGGCCCCTCCTGTCCTTGGGCCTCCCCAGACAGAGGCACCATCGCCCTTGTTCCCCTGGGATCTGGCCAGGCCAGGCCTTTGACAGCTGGAGAAGCTCAGCAATTCCAGGATTCCCAGTGGATTATTTCTGTCCTTTCAGCTGCCACCACAGGGGGAGATGGCTCATCCCTCTCACAAGGGCTTCTCCCAAGGGCCCCATGCCAGACTCCTGAGCAGCCCCCATGTAAGTCAGAGAGCTGAACCCCAAGATCTGGGGCTGGGGGTGATTAGGGAGCTAGAACACCTTTCCCTCAGCAGGGAAGTCTCATCCCTGAGGTCCCTCCGTGCCCAGGGCTGTGCCCCAGCTGAGCCACTGGACAGTCAGCATGCTTCCAGAAAACCACACCTCCCCAGTGAGGGGAAGAAAAGGCCCCAGACTTTCCCTGGAATGCAGGAAGCTGGGGCTGGGTGGACAGTGAGAGGCGGGGTGGGGGGGGGGGTCGCCTCATCCCACCAGGTCCTGTTCCTTCCCACCCTGGGAGAGCTCTCCTCGGGAAGACACTGCTTCTCCCTCTAGGGCCTGGAAGGCCTCCGAGGCACACACAAGGCTCTGCTCCAGGAATGACCCCTGCCTTTGCCACAGTCACAGTGGCAGGAGGGGGCTGTGACTCAGAGGCAGGCCCCTTGGGCACCCAAGAGCAGACATAATGGCTGTGCTGACTCATCAGGGCCCAGCTGTCACAGCTGCCTGGGGACTGGAGCCAAGTCACAGCCATACAGCCCTGGACTCTCAGGGGAGCAGCAGGCAGGGAGAGGTAAGGCTGTGGGGGGGGGGGGGGGGAGGGGTGAGTGTCTTAACATCTGCTCCATTCTTGCCCTTCAGCCCAAACCTATTTTCTCCTTCTGCTTCCCCTGGCAGACTCCAAAGGTCCCTCCAGTCCCCGGGGAAAAGGAGAGAGCTCAGAGATCCAGGGGGCAGCACGCAGGGAAGGGTAGCAGGGTGGGAAGGATAAAGGGGCACTGAACTGCCCACTGGAGTTCCTGGGTGGTGCAAATGGTTAATGCGCTCAGCTGCTAACCAAAAGGTTGGAGGTTCGAGTCTACCACAGGCACTTTGGAGGAAAGGTCTGGCGATCTACTTCCAAAATATTAGCCATCGAAAACTCTATGGAGCACAGTTCCACTTGGACACACATGGGGTCTGGTTACTGGTAACCTGCCCATTCACTTCCCGTGGTCCCTCTGCCAACTGCACTGAGCCCAGAGGATTTTGGGGGCCAGGGGTAAGCCCTGTTTCAGAAGCCATCCAGAGCCTTTCATACAAACACACACATACCCCTCCTTTGCAGAGGGTCCTCATTTGCTCTGTGTCTTTGGGCAAGCCCTGCCCCCTCAGGCCTCAGTTTCCTCCTCTGTAAAGACGGAAGAACATTGTTTGCCTCACAGGGCTGCTGAGAGAACAAAACAAGACAATGGATGTATATGCACATAGTAGATACTCAATGTGTGCTCCCTCAAAAAATGGTTACCATCTCAAACCTGTACCCCACTTCAAAAAAGCTGGGGGACTGGGGACGGGGGCTACCCTTGGTTGTTCACAACTCAAGATACGCATGGATTCGTTTCTGTGACACAAGACAATGCTCTGGTCTCAGTCTCACAATCGACCGCTAACTAATGCTCCAGCAGGAACTGACAAATCAGGACATCGGGTAGAGGGGAGGCTGCCCCAACCCTTGGTGACCAGATGCCTCGTTCCCAGCCCCACTCCTGCCACACAGGCAGGGACAAGCCTGGTGAGCAGAAGGGAAATGTATGCTGGGGCATGGACTCTTCCCCAGGCAGCCTTTGTCCAAAAACTTCTCTCCTTTCTCTCCGGAAAGTTTAGAGGGGGAATGTGGTTTTCCAGCTTCTGCCCCAAAGAACGCAGCATGATATGGTAGAAGGAATACCCAGAATGCAGATCTGGACACTTTAAGATTTAGATCTATCAAATGTCAGTGCTCATTTTGACAACAGCGTTTATTTCTTTAAATTCCAGTAACGTGATAACAACAATATCTGTATCAGGTATTCACTGTATCCTGTCCCTAGTACTACAAACAAATTATTATCTCATTAGCCTTTCCAGCAACCCTGTGGGGATGGTATTATTCTAGGCAGTTTACAAAGGAGAAAACTGAGGCATGAAGAGGTTAGCTGGCTTATCCTTTGTCACATAGCTCGTAGGGGCAGAACAAGGACCTGACCCACATCTGCCCGACTAGTCTGCGTCCTCTCCACTGAAGGACCCCGCTGGCCTTTGTCACCCCAGGCTGCCCAGTGATCAAATGGAAGGCCTGCTGGCAGGAATTCTGGCCAGACAGACAGCTGGATTCTAGTCTCAGCTCTGACACTGATGTACCAAATGGCCTCAGAAGGTCACTTATCTTCTGTGGCCTCAGTTTCCTCGTTCACAAAATGAGCAAATGAGAAAAATGCTTCCACTGACCTTCTCATACTTCATGGACTTTGAGTTGGCAGCAGACCTAGAGGGGCCAAGATAGGCGAGGTAGCCCCACAGTTGGGGCCTGCTCCTGGAGAGGATATTTTAACCCAAGACTACACATGCAGGGCTGTGGGTCAACTTGTCAGGCCCTCACACATTTGTGTACCTATTCTGCATCAGGAGGCAGGCAGGCAGGCAGCCCCTAATCTCGAGTGTCTTGGCCCTACTGCTCAATCACTATTAAATGCTATTTGGTGAGTGGTCAGGGATAAAAGAGTTAACTCCAGCATGACTGATGGGGTCACTGGGGCAGGGCAGGATAGGGAAGCTGGCTTTGTGGTGGAGGCAAGTCCATGGCCTAAATGGTCTTGGAGGCCACTTGATAAGGGGTTGGGGGTGCAGAGCCCATGTGAAGGCTCCAGTTAAGCCCATGGCTTTGTCCCTCTCTGGGAACCCCTCTCTGCCAGTTAATCGTGTGTTCTGGGGGCCGTGGCCAATGCCGCAGTCTCTGGGGCACAGTTTTTCTCTGCAGCTCCTCACTGATCCATTCAGCATTCCATCTGAGCCTCTTTCAGTTCCAAGAGGCCCCTTAAGCCAGCCTGCAGAAGGACTGCAAATGAGGTGGGCTTCAGGGTCAGGCCAAGGGAAGACTCCCACGCTGGGGGCAGGGGGAATCCTCTGGGCTCAGAAGTTGCTCTCTCTCCAGGAGGCCATACTGGGAAGGAGCTGGTCTAGAGCGGCCATGGCCTTCCCCGTGGGACCTGGATCTTACAAGCAGTCCCTGTGCATCTTCCAGCAAATTCTGATTCCCAGTCAAGAGACGTCTGTCGAACATTCACTGGGTATCAAGACATTGTGAAGGGAGTTTCCACTTCCATTTAATTCCCACAGTCACCTATGGAGTTAAAGATTATTGTCCCCATAAGTGGTTAAGAGCGTGGCTGCTAATCAAAAAGGTCAGCAGTTTGAATTTACCAACCGCTCCTTGGAAACCCTATGGTGCAGTTCTACTCTGTCATATAGGGTTGCTATAGGGTCAGCATGGGTCAGAATCAACTCGACGGCAAAGGGTTTTTTATTATAGATGAGGAAATTGAGGCTCACAGAGCTAATATAACCTGCCACCAATCACAAAGTCAGTAAGATTTGAAGCCAGGTCGGTCTGACTCCAAATCCAAAGTTCTGTCCAAAGCTGCCCATACAAGCTTCCTGTTCGTGGCACATGATTATAATTTCAGTGGGATAGCCAGGACTTGTCTGCTTTCCTTCTGATCAGTGGCCTAACTAGGAGGATGAGGGGGTACGGATGGCACTGGGTGACACTCTCAGAGGGGGTGACACCAAAATGACTGTCTATAAAATTTTTGTGCAGTGTTTCAGCAGAAATGTATTATTTTTTATAAAAATATTCCTGTAGTTAGTTATAACAAAAAGAATTTTTTCATAAGCCCAGCTTACATGTATCAATATACCTACAAGGCTCAAACGCTATGCTAATTTACTTTTTGAACCTTCTAATGCGCTCTGGTCAGAGCTGTCATTATTACCAAATTACAATGCCGCTTCAAATTACGTGGTTTCGTCTGCGCGTGCTACAAGCATGCGCTGTTGTTTTAGTTGCTGCTGGTGTTTTTATAGTTGCTGATTTGTGAAATTTTCTGGTGTTTTAGCTACAATATTGTGGTAATTAGCATGAGGGTGACACCAGGTGACACCAACCCTAGTGATACCACTGTTTCTGCTGGATTAGCAAAGAGGACGTCTCCTTCTGGGCTCTGGGAAATGCACGCTCCCCCATGGGAAGGGGAAAAGGGAAACACAGTGATATAATCGAGTTTCTTTCAATTTTTCCTTTTCCCTCTTTCTAGTGTGAGCTTGTAAAGTTATTGTGTCTTATTGACTTAGCAAAACGCTGTTTCAAACCCTTTGACTCATTAAACATTTGGAGATCTTGGAGGTATTTTTAAGGGCAAATTCGGAAATGGCTCTTCCAACCCAGGAAGCCCTTTGTGGGTTAACTTGGCGCCAGTCCGGTATCTGCCGCTGACCTGCTATTTGACCTTGGATCCTTGAGAGCTTGGGTTCAGGGGAGACCCTGGCGTTCAGGAAGGGACCGAGAGTGAAATCATCAAAGCACAACCAGAAAAAGAGGAGCTTGTAGGAAACCTACTAACAGATATAAAGGAATAACTAAACCGTACATTGTTGTTGTTAGGTGCTGCTGAGTCAACTTCGACCCATAGCAACCCCATGTGACAGAGAAAACTGCCCCATAGGGTTTTCTAGGCTGTAATCTTTTACGGAAGCAGATAGCCAGGTCTTTCTCCCATGGAGCCGCTGGGTGGGTCAGCAGCCGAGTGCTTAACCATTGTGCCACAGGGCTCCACAAAGGGTACATTACCTGTGCAAAATTATAAATATTAATGGAATAGATCAGAAATAAAAAATAAACCTAACTGCATATAAAAATTTACCAAATGATAAAATTTTTCAAACAATGTTTAAAGGAAGGGTTTCTTAATAAGTGATGGATAGAAATAAAATACAGATGGAGTAAAGGGTTAGATGATTTTTTTAAGTCATAGAAAAACAGAAGTGCAAATGAGAAACTAATTTGCTCTATAAAGTTTCACCTAAAATGCAATGAAAAAATAAAAAAAAAGAGGAAAAAAGAAAAATAGACATGCATATTTATAGGTCTAGAGATGATGAAAACACTCTCAGGTCTGACGTAACAGAAGGAATCACGAAGGAAAAGTCCAAAAGGTTCAATTACAGCAAACTAAGTCATGTTTACCTTAATATTATATACACTACAACAAGATGGAGCCCTGATGGCGTAGTGGTAGAGAGCCTGACTGCTAACCAAAAGGTCAGCAGTTCCAATCCACCAGCTGCTCCTTGTAAACCCTATGCGCCAGTTCTACTATGTCCTGTGAAGGTTGCTATGAGTCGGGACTCGATGGCAGTTAACAACAACAACAAAGAGGGAACCCAAAGGTTTTGGGAAAGTGCTTGCATCAAATATTACAAAAGATTAATATTGATGGTAACTTTAAAATCTATGAAGACATTTAGGAAAACCATTAAGATCCCAAGAATATAAAAGGGCAACTCCCTTGAGATAAAGTTCAAACAGGAAGTGAACACATGGAAAATCAGGGGGCTGAACTGAAGACCTTCGGGGTTCCTACCTCCTTTAACTTCTGGGACCCACGGGGAGGAAGTGGGAGAATGGGTGACAGAGCATGGCGTGGACTGACCCTGCTACACCACTGCCTAAACTCCCAGACAAACGCGCAGGACACCAGGGGTCCAGGTAAAGTTCCGAGGGACTTGGGCCACCTGTTTTCTTCACCTCCAACTCCCACAGAATGCATCACTGGTCATTTAGTTGAGGGATGATCATACGGGACCAACAAGGCCAAGGTCATGGCTTCTAGCTCTTGAGGTCCAGTTGGCTTCATGCTGGGTCAGGGCTACTCCACCAACTGAAGAACCAGACAGCATGGAGAGACTGGTCCAACTCATCTTAAGACCTAATAAACAGGCCCTGGCAGGTTCCAGTTTGAAACTGGGTGACCACTGGTGTCCCCTTGACCCAGGAAGGGAAGGAAGACATGCCTGACTGGGGCCACTGTCCCATTCCACTGACCTCTGGAAGGTGCATTCCAGAGCCACATTTGCTTGAAGGAACTGACAGCTGCCCCCATTCACCATCAGCGTGTCTATTTCTGTACTAAGGGGTAGGGAGGCTGTCTGCAACCCCCAGCCAAACTTTCTTTTCTAAGTGTACCAAGATCACCAATCACCAAACTCTACCTTCAAGCAGGCCTAGAGGAAGAGGCAGCAAGGATACAACACTTCAGCTTTCTGAGAAACTTGGCATCCTTCTGAGGTCGTGTTCATTTGTGAAGCTTCATACATAGTCTTCTTTTAGCCCTATTAGGGGACTAGGCTATGTTGTTTTAATGAAGTAAGACATGAGCGCAGAGGAACTGGACATCTGACCAGAGGTCAAAGCTCTGCTCACAAACGGCCCTCCTTACACACAAAGCACCAACAGGATGACAGAAGCTAGAAATGGGCTTCTAGTGCTGCATGGGGTTGGGGAGCAGACATGGGGCAACCCACAGTGAGAAAAGCCATTTGCCCAGAGTAAGTGTTGGTCATTTCTTTTATAGCATTAATTGTGTCCTTCCAGAATGGTTTCTGCATGCCCTTCCCAGAAGTAGGAGGAAGCTCTCAGTAACATCCAGGATCTCCTCCAGTTTGAAAAATCAGATTCCAAAGGCCACCTGATAATATAAGGTGCTACGCCTTCCCTTTGCTCTGTCAAATTCCAAGATCTCTGTACTAGAAGCTTCCTTCATTCACCCAAACAGTTCATTTTAAAAAATAAACACACACACACACACACACACACACACACACACACAGGGACTGGCAAAGGAAATTAATCAAATGAGAAAGACAGGCCCAGACAGAGGAAAAAAGGGATACATTTTGTTCTAGGTTCTGATTCTAAATCTGGCAGGAGGTGTGAAGGGCTGGCAGCTTGATGGTGGTGGCAGGCCAGCAGCCCCTGTGCTCTTAAGAGCCAGAGGGAGAGTGGGTGGCACTCAGGAGGGAGCTGAGGGAGAGATGCTCCACCCATCAGGACCGGAGCCAGTGCACGCTCCCCAAACCACAGCCAAGCCTCAGTGGTTAATGTGAACGAGACCCCCCTCAAACCCTCACCCCAGGACTGCCATGTCTTTCAAGCTGCACATCCACGTTTGACATCTGCATTTAGCTGGCTCCTCAGATTGAACCTGTTCAAAACCAAAGCCATCATTTTTGACAACTACCCCGCTTCGACTTTTCTTTTTCCTCTTAGGTTTAGAATCTTGACGCTGTGTATGGGATTCCACTCAAAGCTCCAATCATCTGTTGTTGTGTTGTTAGTTGCCGCTGTTGACTCAGCACCGACTCAGGACGACCGACCTCACGTATAACAACATATAACGCTTGGTCCTTCGCCAAACCGTCTGCCAAGACCCTACGATTATCCCATTCCTTGTCCCTCCTCCTTTCCGTTCTCACTCTTATCCTCCAAGTCTAGGTGCCTGTCTCCATTCAGTAAGCAGACTCCTGGCTAGTCTCATCTCTGCAATCCGTTTCACCTCTATCCCACTATCACGGAATCTTTCCAAAGCATTGCTTGGAATCATGAAACAAATCTGCTAAAAAAACTTTCAAAGGCTTCCCCTGCCTGAAGTTGGATCCAAGCTATTCTCTCAGTTTTATCTCCCACTCGAACCCAACACACTCCCCCTGGCCCAACCAGACTGATCTCTTCAAGGCGTGATTCCCGACACGGGGACGTGCCCTGCCTCTTCTCCTTCTGCACTATCGGACAGGCAGGGAGAAGAAAGCAGGAGAGTCTTGGGAGACACAACAGCACCCAACTCAAGTACCAAGCTAACAGGAGAGAGATTTCCTTGCTGAAAGTCCAATGTTTGTCTCCAAATTCAAAAGCCAACACTCCCAACTCCACTCCCCACATCGAGGCTCTAGGCATGGCAAAACATCACATGCCATTTTCTTTCTGCAACTCCCAAGCACTCCCCCATCCCTACCGAAGAATTAAAAGAAGTGGAATCAGCTTTCAGAAGAGCACATAAGGATGGCAGAGGTTGGACCTCAGTGGTGGCCATGGACCTTCGGTGGTGGTGGTAGAAAGGGAGGGGGGACATTAACCCAAGCCCTTTCTCCCACCTCCTTGGCCCCCTACTGCAATCCTCTGGCATATAGAGAATTTACTGGGCATTCAATTAATATTCCAATTTCCACAAGGTATAAACCTGGCTCTGGTGCAGCAGAGTTGGGAGGAGCAGGGGGAGGGGAGGGATTGTCTCAGGGAAGCCCAATGCCTCCTTCTGATACCTGGAGAGTAACGGAGAGCAGGAGAGCAGTGTCGTTCAGCCCCAGAGATGCACTAAGCCACACCCCCACCCCATGTCACCCTCTCAGGAGCACAGAGCTTAGGGAAGCCCACGCAAGCAGGGAGATTGACTGTGGGGAGGGCTGGAAGGAAGAGGGAGGATTTAACTGCTCACATACCTGATCAAACAGGACTTTCCAGTGCTGGCAGAGAGGGAGGCCATGCAGGAGAAGAGGAAGAGGAGAAAAAGAAAGAAACACAGACTTATCACCAAGGCCTCTGTAGCCCTCTGATGTTTCCGACATAGCTTCCCAGCTGCTGCCCAGGAGTCATCACCGGGCTTGAGATTGGCACGAGAGAGCAGGGAAAACCTGCGAAGAGTTCCCCTCAAAAGAGTCTACTCTGAGCAAAGGGAAGGAATTCCTGGGGTGAGGGTGGAGGGTGTTTTCTTGTTCTGGGACAGGCAGTCGGAGGGATGAGCAAAACAAGGGTGATTCTCAACAATTACCAGATAAAGCTGTTCAACTCTGTCCAAGTGCCTCTAATAACTTCTGCTGCCTAAAGCGCATGTCCTCTCTGCACCCAGGCCGGGGAATGCATGTCCGCTGCTATTCCATCAGCCCTGCTGCAGCCCTTCTTAACCTGCTGGGGGCCAGAGACTCCCACCCAGGAAGACTCACCCCTACAGAAGCACTAACATTTTGCCTGCCGTTTGGGGTGGGGGTGGGGGTCACAAATCTCCTGAAGCACATCCAGTCTCTTCCAAGGCTGAGTGTTACCTGGTGGGTGAGTACAGGAGATCCTAGCAGGGGTCGGGGGCCAAAAGAAAGGGATAGGTTTAACCACAGGAAATAAAGCCGAGAGAAGACCTTAAGCGTCCCCAGGTTACGTTCTGTAGGCTGGGGGGCCTGGCTCACTCCCATCTCCCCATCCTGAGGGAGGGTCAGGGCAGGACAGGGTGTCCGCCCAGTGTTTCTCCTCTATTTGCAGCTTCATCCCTGAAGGGAGAAGCTTAAGAAACTCCAGTTCCCAGGACTCCCCGGTGCCGGCTTCACCGATGGTTCCCAGGACCGGAGGGAGGAAGACTCGGGCAGCAGATGGCAGGGAAGCCCTCTGGGGCAGCTCCTCCCTATCCTCGCCCAGGGGACCGTTCCTGCCACCGACGCGGTATTGGACTCCCGAGCCCCTTTCTGAGAGACAAACCGCTCCAGTCTCCCTTCCCTCCCTCCTTCGGCCGGCTTCAGGGAGAGGGGCCAGTTTGAATTCCAATCAGTGTCGCGACAGTGAAGGTGCCGGGCGAGAGCTAATCCGGGAGCAGAGAAAGGGGTCGCCAGACCGGTCTGCGCTGCCAGAGGCCAGGGACTCGGCGGCATCCGCTCCTTCTAGAGGTCCCAAGAGGCCGCAGGTCGCGAGTGGGAGGGGAAGGGTAGTCACTGCTGTGACGCGGCCGCCTCTGCGGGAAAACGCCGTGTCCCGGGCACTGCACCAGGCTCGGGGAGGGGGCTCTGGCGGCCAGAGGGTCCCCGGTGTGGCGGCTTGAGCAGCGGGTTCCGGAGCAGTGTCCCGCAGGGAAGCCGCGGAAGCCCCAGCGGGGGTGGTGCGCGCGTGCGTTTGCGGGGGCTGGGTCCCTCCGCCCCCTCTCGCCCGCGGGGACCCGGCCAATCCCGGGCGCTCCCGCGTCACCTTGAAACCTCCAAGTTGTCCCGCGGGGGCGAGACGGGGGCAGTTCGTCCCCTACTTCCCCCTAGAAAGTTTGCCCGGGCGGGGAGGGGGCACTCACGTCCTCCGGCGCCGCGGGCAGCGGCTCCTCGGCCTCGGGTTCTAGCTCCTCGATGCGCTCCGCCTCCGCACAGGCGGCCACTGCGGGTCCCGGGCTGGGGTGCTCGCCCATGGCCGAGACGGGGGTCAGGGGCGGCCGGCGGCTGCAGGTCTAGTCCTGGGGCGCCGGGCTAACTTTGCGCCGCGGCGGCCGCGCCGCTCGTGGGGCTCGATGCGCGCCGCGCCGCCTCCGCGCTAGCCCCGCCGCCGGCCCCCATGGCCCCGGCCCCGCGCCGCCGTCTCCTCGCGACCCCGGGACGCCTGGTTCCTTCGCCACCAAAGTTCTCCGCACTCACAGCCCCGCGGGCCTCCGCCTCTTCCCGGCCCCGGCACCCAGCTCGGAGGCGAGGGCGCCCTTGGGCCGGCCCGGCCCCGCCGCTCTCCCGCGTTCCCTTCCCGCTTCCCGCGGCCCCCGCTCTGCGCCCGAGTCTCCTCCTCCCCGCGGACTCCTCGGGGGCGGTTCGCGGAGGAGGCGGGGCTGCTCGCGGGGACCGCTGTCCCCCGCCCGCCCCCACCCCCACCCCCACCCCCCGGGCGCCACCACTCGGGCCCAATCGGCCATAGCGGCGCGGCCGGGTGAGGGGGAGGGCTGAGGCGGGGTTGGCAGGGAAGTGGCTGCACGGCCCCGGGAGGGGATGGGGACTGCGCTGACCCCAGCCCCATCACCAGCAGCAACCTCCACCCCAGGCCCGGGCTTGTCTGTCCACACAGGGCCGAAGGGAACAGTCCCTGGTTCCTGGATCTGCCGGGGTAACGACCTCTTGGAGGCGGCAGGGGTATCAGGAGGCAGGAGCGAGGTTTTCACTTAGTTGGCAACGTTAGGGTTAACTGGGAGTTGAGGAGTGGGATGCGGTGAAGATGGGCTCCGCTCAGCTACCTACCCTCCGTCTCTGTTCACTAGGGTCTCCGATTTTGGAAGGTCCTGGGAGGTCCAATAGTTTAGGAATAGAACTAGTCAGGTAGGGGAGTGCCCAGGCCCCAAACCCTACACCCAGGACTAAGGGGCAGCGCCTGCCCTCATCTGACCAGGCTTACAAAGGTATGCCCAGGGAAGTGCTCCAGCTGGGAAAGTAAAGAAACTAAAGCCAGCGGGGATGACGAGAGTATGAGATCTGTTGAAAGAAAACAAACAAACAAAGGTGCTGTTTTCCTACAGGAAAGAGCCCCCAGGATAGACAATATTCCTAAAGCAGGTGCTCCTCATCTAAACAGTGCCAGTGGCCGGCTGGGACAGCTGTCCAGCTGTCCCCAGGAGGCTCACAGGCTCATTTCTGGTGAGTCTCCACAGTCAGTTCCCAACCCACACCAATGCTGTCCCTTTCCACTCCTCTTCCCTTCCCCTTCCCAATGCCCACTCATGCACTCACCTTTGCCCCCCTCTTCCTCTCAGAACCCAGAGCTCTTTTGTAATAGTGAAAGTTGCAATTAATGTTCTCATCTTCATAAAGCAAACATATTACTCCAGCCCCAGGATCCAACCTGTGACCATCCTACCCGGGAATGACTGCCTCCCCTTAAACACGGAGAAGGAAATTAACTCCATTCTAATTAGGTGAATTTGCTACAGACAGCAATTTTCATCTTGGCTTCAGAAAGTGTGATCATTTCAACTATTTTTGTTTCTCACCCCCCCCCCCCCCCCCCGCTTTCTACTCTACTAACAACTCAAGATCCTGCCAAGATTTCCTTGTAAATAAAACTGTCTACATAGGGTGTGATTTTGAAAACAGCCTTCAGGGGACAGAAGACAGGCTGACTCCTTTGTAGAAAGAAGCCCAGAAGGACAAGAGGGTACTGGGGCCCTGAGGTCAGTGTCACTGTCCCCACCCCTACCCCCCACTGTCATTTGTATGACCCACATGGGTGGTGGCTCTGGTACACTTACATCTTTGGGCCACGGGAAGTGGGTCAGGAAGCCTGGCTCCAGGGGAAGAAGGGCTCAGAGAGGGGCTGGCCTCTCTGCGGAGATGCTCAGCAGCCCTGGCCATGTTCTGACCCTGGTTGTCCCTTGGTTTCTGCCTCTTCCCCAGCCCAGAGACAGCATTTATCAACATATTCAACTCTGTCATCCCCTCAGGTGGAAGCAACCTCAGTTCAGTTCCATCAGCATTTATTGAGCACCTAGTAAGTGCCAGTGATAGAGCTTTGGGAATACAAAGATGCATGGGACCCAGACCCTGCCCTCCAGGAACCGTTTAATTGGAGGTGACAGCCACGTTCAACACAAGTTCTGGGTGAAGGGAAACCCAGAGGGTGTAGAAACCCAAAGGAGGTGGTCTCTGTAGGTCCAGGAAGACTTCCCAAAGGGGTACATGCCACCAGAGCTGTGTCTTAAAGACTTTAGCCAGGCAAAGTGGGAAAGGTGAAGGGGAGGCATTCCAGCAGAAGGAACAGCATGGGCAAAGCTGGTATGTGAAGGAGCATCATATGAGAGGGAACTACAAACACTTTGGCATGGCTGGAAATTACAGCAGGGTGCTCAATACAGAGAGCCCAGTCTAGAGGGGAGGATTGTGAGTTTGGACTTTGCCCTAAGGGCAATAGCGAGCCATTGAAGGATTGTAGGCAGAAGAGTAATATTTTAAAAGATCCCTCTGGCTATAGTGTGGTGGATGGTCAGGAGAAGGGTTGGCCTCAGCCTAGGGGGATGGGAGGTGCTGTCCAAGGAAGAAGTCCTGAGGACAGCACTGGCTAGAATAAAGAGAGGGAGGATCTGAGAAGTATGAAAGGGCATCTCATTCCTCCCTCTGCCCAAGAGGAACATTTCACCCCACCTTGGCAGACGGTGTTTTCATAAGTCTCCTAGGAAAGAATTCCTGACCACTAACCAGATACTCTCTTCAGGAGGCTGCTTCCTTCTCCCTGGCCACTGCTGGCCTTCTGGACTTGGAGACTATTAGGATGAGTCATGGCATCCAACATCCTCTGTGACCCTGAGGCCCACACTCTGACCTTTGTCTTCATTGTTGCCTCATCCCCTTCGCCCCAGGTGAATCTGCAACTTGGTATGACCCACATCCCCAGCAGGCAGTGGGAAATGGGGCCTGAAGCCAGAGAGGCCTGATGGGTAGGCAGAGAGGCTGCCCTCAAACCCAGAAACTTCCAAGGAATGGGAATGGCCAGGCTACCTGATAGCTTTTGAGCCACCCCAATCTAAGCCAGCCTAAGGACTGTGGCATGTTCTATGCCATATTGGGGGTAGAAGAGGGAATAGACATGGTGCCCACTCACTTTCACAGAATGCTGCCAGAGGCCAGGCATTCATAGAGGAACCCAGGGTCTAATGGAAGATGACAGTAAACATTCCTGCTCTTCATCTTATAAGCACTCCCACTCCCGTTGACCTCCTTTCGTCTTCCTAACAAGACACTCTAAGTCAACGTAGAACAGGACAAGAGCCTGGGGAGAGTGGTGGAAACTCCAAGGGTTCAAACCCAGTTCAGAGGGGCAGGAATGTGCTATTGAGATAAGCCTCAAAAGATGGGGCAGCTTTGGAGAGGAGAGTGTGGAAGGGTTTCCAGGTGGAGGGAACCACTGTAACAAAGTCGCAGAGATAGGCAACCTGCTGGCTGTGTTAGGGAACTAGTAAGTGGTTGAGCACAAAGTGAGGCTGGCAAAGCAGGTGAGAACCACGTCGTGAAATTCCCTGAGTGCCAGTCTGAGGAAGCTGGACTCGCCCAATGGGCCATGGAGAAGCGGTGATGGCTTCAAACTGGAGGAGCATTTTAGGAAGATTAACTTGGCAGGAGCTCAACAGTGCAATTCAGCTAACGCGTTGCCAGTGTCCATTATTTTCCAGCCCCTGGCCGAGGTGCTGAGAAAACAAATAGGAGTAAGACCCAGGCCCTGGCCTCCTGGGAGAAAATGAGCTAATCTTCTAATTACAGTCCAGTAAAGTAAGGGAGGAAACCCTGGTGGTGTAGTGGTTAAGAGCTATGGCTGCTAACCAAAAGGCCAGCAGTTCGAATCCAGCAGGCGCTCCTTGGAAACCTTATGGGGCAGTTCTACTCTGTCCTATAGGGTTGCTATGAGTCGGAATTGACTCGATGGCAAAGGGTTTGGTTTTTTGGTGGTTTAGGGTAAGGGAGAGGGGGAAAGGAAAGGCCATTTGGGAGCTGAGTCTCTAGGATGCACCCATCAAGGGAAGAAGACTTTTTTTTTTTTAAGATCTGATGTTCTGAACGTAAAACAATGGGGCTGCCATTAGTAAAGCAGGCAAGCCAGGAAGAGGGGTGAGGAGTTTGTTTGTGGACACCTTGAGCTAATGAGAAGCCAGGGAAGAAACATCCAGGGCTGTAATTACCGCTCAACAGAAAAATGGCAGTGCTGAGAAGGGGGGTTAAGTGTGGGTGACTTTTTCTCCAGGACCTCTCCCGTTGGGTCTTGTCTTTAACTGTTTTCCATTCTGATGTCTCCCTCATCTGGGTCCACACACTTTGAAGCCCTTTCTCACCCTAAAAGACACCTAAACCAACCCTGGAGGTCTCGCGTCCCCACCTGTAGCTCCAGTCTTCAGAGAAACCGGCAAACCAGCTCTGAGCTGCCGCCGTTTGCCTGCCTGAGATGAAGACATGAGTTATTTTTGACTGAGATCCAAGCCCCAGCCCTGAATTCCTTTGTCCTCCAGGAATCCCCCAGTCATGTTTGAAGTCTGCAAGTCAGAACAGCAGACGAGCTCAGGGAGGAGAGTGCCACTTGGAACCCAACCATCCTCTATCCCCATCTCCAGCATTCTTCCATTATTACCAGGCTGTCTGGGAGATCAAACAGAACAAGGCTGCTAAACGGATTTTTTCCCCTTTCCTTTCGTCTTTTCCTTTCTCACTCCAGGGCCTCCACTTTTCTGAGTGACTTACATCATTACTGAAACATGTCTAGGTTCCCAGACACCAAACCCTTTTCAAAGAGAGGCGTGGGCACCCAAAAGTTGAGCTCAGAAAGACACAGGAAACATCCCTAGTCCCTGGGTTTAGCCAATCACACCTTCATGGAAACTGTCAGCTCCTTTGCCAGGTCTCATCATCTTTTCCTATCATCTCCTTGGGGCTTGGCTGATCCCCAGGATCCCACTTCCGGATTCTCTTTGAGTCCCAACACTTCTCTTTGACCTTAGGTTATGCTGTAGGTAGGTCCTGTCTCCTCGGTGGGAGTCCCTGAGTGATGCAAATGGTTAAGTGCTTGGCTACTAACCAAAAGGTTGGCGGTTAGAGTCCTCCCAGTGGTGCCTCTGAAGAAAGGCTTAGAGATCTACTTCTGAAAGATCACAGCCATTGAAAACCCTACGGAGCACAGTTCTACTCTGAAACACATGGGGTCGCCATGAGTTGGAATCAACTCGATGGCAACTTTTTTTTTTTTAGCCTACTCCGTAAACAGCCTGCTCAGTCTTGCGCATCTCTCTGAATGCTCTCTCCTCCACACAGCCTTTCCTGCACACTCTCGCCCAAACCGACCACTCCTTCCTCTCACCCACTGTTTTCTTTGGACCTTGCATTATATTATCTATGTTTTGTCTTCCTTATACGAGAATGTGTGTTCCTTGAAGGAGAGGATCATGGCTTATTCAGTATAGCATCCACACAACACACAACGTTGCACACGCCACAGGAGCTGAACCAACGTCCGTTTAATGAAAAACAGAGCATGTCCTTTAATATGACACGAAGTCTAATTACAGTTATTACTCTCAGCCCCTAGGAAGAGACAAGTTTTATATTATAGAGAAAAGATTCTTCTGCATAATAACAATAAGCTTGTGTGCCTGCTGCCTTTAATTTTAACGCATTTCCACCTTTGTCATATTTCATTTCGTCCTCAAAAAGCTGGCCTATGAGGTAAGCAGAACAAGTAAAATTGCCTTCATTTTACAAACGGGGCACTAAGGTCCCTGGGCTGAAAGGAGGTTTGAGTTTCCAGCCCTCTCACCAAATTTCTTATTGTAAAGGTGAAATGCTGATGAATGCCCTGCAGTGACTGCTTTCCCAGGGCACCTAGGCAGGGCTAAGTCAGCGTCCAAACTGAGCTTGTCCAGCTGCAGGCTGGCATGAGTCACAAACTTCGAGGGATGCTCTGGCTTCGCAGCAAAAGCTCCCATTGGTCCATTGTCTGTTTTGTTTCCTCCCCAAAAGGACAGGGAATGTTCTGCTTTCATTCACCCCTGCACAGAGCCAGGCTCCAAGGTGTTCCACAAGTTCTGCAGAGTGAGAGAAACAGTGAGACAGTCTCAGAGGGCCGGGAGCAATTTGCTATAAGGCCCGTGGTAAACCTTTACACTAAAATGTATGCAGGGCAAGGACTTGGTTTGCTCATTCATGGCAGTATCTTTGACTTCTGACACATTTGTTGTTATTAGTTGCTGTTGAGTTGGCTCTGACTGAGGGCAACCCTGTGTACAACAGGACGAAATGTTGCCTAGTCCTGTGCCATCTTCACCATTGTTTGGTATGCTTGAGTCCATTGTTTCAGCTACTGCGTATTTTGAGTGCCTTCCAACATAGGGGGCTCATCTTCCAACACTATACTGGACAACATTCTGTTGTGGCCTATAAGGTTTCCCTTGGAACAACCTAAATGCCCATCAACAAATGAATGGCTAAACAAAATGTGGTGCATATATACAGTGTAATACTACTCAACCAGTAGGAGAAACGAAGTCTTGACACATGCTACAATATGGATGGAGCTTGAAGACATTATGCTAAGTGAAATAAGTCAATCACAAAAGGACAAATACTGTATGATCTCACTTATATAAAAAGACAAGAAAAGGCAAATGTATAGAGACCAAAGTTTATTAGTGGTTACCAGGGGTGGGAGGGGGGGTGGGAGGGGGCTAATGGTGATGGAAAAACAACATTGATTAAGTGTAGGATTGCACAGCCGATTATTGTAGTTGACATCAATAAGTTGTACACCTGTAAAAAGTTGAATTGGCAAAAGTTGTATGATAGATATACTTACAACAATGATGAAAAAAAAAAAAAAAGGCTTTCATTGGCTAGTTTTTGGAAGTCAGTCACCAGGCCTTTCTTCCTAGTCTGGAAGCTCTGCTGAAACCTGCCCACCACGGGTGACCCTGTTGGCATTTGAAATACCAGTGGCATAGCTTCCAGCATCATAGCAACATCAGAGCAACACACAAGCCACTACAGTATGACAAACTAAGTTTCACAAAAAAAGTTTGCCAAATGAATGAACTCATTCCCTGTGTACTTTTCCAGGCTGAGGAAAGGCCTCCCAGAGGTCAGCATCCCTGGGAAGTCGACCTTGTGTCTGGCCTCCATGATCTCCTTTGGGGAAGAATGTCAATTTAACCCAGCACCTACTCCAGTGAGGGGCGACTGTGAGAATGAGTTGGGGTCCAAGAGTTGGGCTCTCTGATTATGAGTGAGGAAGCAGAAGGCAGCAGCAGCAAGATCCCCTGGAGCTCCATCCTTATCCAGCGTGGCAAGAGGCAACTCACACTAGGGAAACAGCTGAACAGAAAAAACGCAGCAGCAACCAGCAGCAACAGCAGCAGCAGCTGCCCAGGAACATCAGGCAGAGGGGTGAGACAGTGGGCTCTCAAATCTGTTTCCTCCATCTCTCAGCCACACAGCCCAAGTGAGGCTATGTGAGAACTTCCCCGCGCATATTGTAAATACCATCTGTCACGCTGCCTGCCCAGACACGGCCTCCCTCCCTGGAGGGGAAGCGTTCTTTATTATTTATGCAGTACGCACCCGACTTAAGTGCTGTGCCACCAGAAGAGGGAAAGAAAAGCCTAGAAGAGTCAAGGACTCCAGGGACCTGCCTTTCCAATAGCAGCTGGCTGGGAGGGCTTGACCATCCATCTTTCTCAGGTGGGAGGTTAACTCTCAACTCTCCTGAGCCTGGGGAGCCTGGCGGTCGGGCAAGAGCAGAGCCCTAGGAATGAGGAGGCCTGCACTCTCTGCACTCTCCTAGTTCTACCACCATCTTGCTGTGCAGCTGCGGGCGAAGCACTTCAACCCTCCAGCTTTCCGTCTGTAAATGCAGGGGTCAGACTAGATGACCTGTGACATCCTTCCAGCTCTAAGATTCAATTGGTGTCACTCTAACCCTCCTTCCTCCTCCTGCTGCAGGGCAAGAAGCTGTTTATTACTGCTCAGCCCTTCCACCCAGGCTGGACCACGGAGATACAGATCAGGATGTGACTCCTTCGTTGCTGGAGAACAGGACCAGGAGTCAGCAGACCTGGGTTCTTGTCCACGCTCTGTCACTAATTAGCCGTGTGACCTTGGGGAAGGCACGGTTTCCTAACCTCAGTGTGTCTTTTGTGAAACAGTTGAGTGGGCCTAGGAGATTTGTGTAGGAGAATCCATCTCCAAATTCCATGATCTCCGATTTTCCCTTCCAAAACACTGCCAATAAACATCTTTACAGACCCGGTCTGCAGACACACAGATTAACGAGACATAGCCCTTGCCTTCAATGAGCCCTACAACAGGTGGAGGAGACATGCGAAAGAAAACACGCATGCAATGAGACAGGTACCAAATAGAGATGTGTGCAAAGCATGTGGTGTCAAAAGAGGGTCCAAGTAGGTGGATGCTGGAGTCGAATCTTAAAAGGCTGAGTGGAAGTTCATCAGGTGGATGAGGCTCCATGCGTTCAAGACAGAAGGAACTGCATGTACTAAGGCATGAAGGTGTGAATCTGCATAGAAACTGCCTGCCCGTCGTTAGGGTGATGGTGACACTCTGAGATTCTTTGCATTACTGCTTTTCCTCTCCCACCCCTTTAGAACAATCCAGTCCTCCCGGGAGCGGATGAGGGGTTTATGGTCAATGGCTCAGCCATCATGAAGCACATTACCAAGGAGGTGAGTGACCCTCGGAACTGGAATCTTCCCTTGCATCTCCTACTTTTATCTATTCTCTGAATTAGAATCAGTGATGCAGGTCTGGAATCAGGGAGCTGGCTCATATGACCCCAAGGTGACCCTCAGTTCTCTAGCCTTGCACACCATCAGGCCGCGTTAGAGGAGGAACGTGGTTCTGTGCAGAAGGGGGCCCAGCGGCTGGCGTGGGCAGTCTCCGTTTGCTGGGCATTCTCCCATGTGCGGCCGGAGCACGTGATCTGTTCTACACCTGTGGAGGCCTGTGGTGGCTCCTCGGGGAGCTGTCCAAGTCCTCTGCAGAGAGATGGAGTTAACCTGTCTCTCCTCCGTGAAGGACATCCTGCAACGGAAATGCACCTTTCCCCAGGCTTCTCTCTCTGCAGCTCTGGTCTGCAGCTCACATGCCTGGTTCTGCACACTCCAGAATACACAAGAACAGCAGAGGGGGAATGTATGCATCCTGGGCATCCCTCAGTTGTTAGCAGCCCATAGGCTGCGAGCCATGGGGTTAACCAGGCTCAGGAAAGTCTGTGAAGCGCGGCAAGCATTCTGCTGGTCGGGCATGCTGCAGCCATTTATACTCAAGAAAAAGGGGCCGCGAGTCAGGGAAATACCAGAAACGCTGAAGGAACTGGCACATTTGCCAGATGGTCCCTGGGGCACAGCTGTATTTGCACAAGGACAGTCTGCAGGGGAAGATCCTTTCATCAGAGAGCAAAGGGGCTGGCTGATGGCTCCTTCATTATCCTAGGGCTTGTTTGGAGGAGAGTGGTGGCTTGGAGCAATCCACACACGTTCTCTCTTCTAGAACCTTGAAGCTGTGATGGCCTGAAGTTGAAGTGGTGTTTGAGGTTGGGTCTCTCCAAATGCTCCTACCTCTGCTTCTTTAGACACTTGCCACCTGTATCTTCTTTCACAGCTTAAGCCAACCAGTCCCTTCTCCCAGCTGCCAACCGTCACTCTCTGTCCTTAATATAATTGACACGATTTAGTAAATTACCCAGCTTGGGCTCCGATGATCTGAGTTTAGGTGTGCTGCCAGGGTTGAACTAGGAGGCAGTAGGGACCAGGCAAGGAGTGGGTAAGTTGAGTTTGAAAACATGAATAACTGGAAGGGCATTTTAAGTTATTTGATTCAGTTTTCCAGAACTCATCGCTTTTGTCCCGGTAATGCATGCACCTGCTTTGTCTTTCCCCATTAAACTACTGATTTTGAGCAGCAGGCGACTGTCTCGAAGCTTTGCTACATATTCCACTGGATTGGTGGTCAGCCCCCTAGAGGCCTTGGCTGTGGAGGAGGTGAAGATGAGTGGGCGGTTGACACTAAGGCATCGCTATAGGAAGAGTCCCTAGAAAGTGTATTTTTTTACACCTTATTAATAGTGGCCAGTGGTCCCCCTTTTACATAATGACAGTGTTACAGCAGTAAGAGGGAGTATCTTGTAGATGGCCACATGTGGGGGTGGGGCCACTTATTAGGAGACTTGTAATTGTCCACTGGTTGTAAGGTCCCTGTTCTGTAATGACCACCTTAAGGACAGGGACTGTGCCTTTGGAACTGCCTCATTTCCTCTACTTCCTAGTCCCGTGCCTATTAGTATAGAGGGATTACGTGGAAAACATACATGTTTATTCATACAGACTCACATTTGTATCTGGTAGGGTGACCTTCAGCAAGTTAACTTTAATGAGCTTTAGTTTCTTTGGACATTAATATTACACATTATGTTAGTGAAAGTCTGTAAAATGATGTAGGTAAAGAGGCTGGCACAGTGCCTGGCACAGAGCTGCTCTCAGCAAACTCAGTCCCCTTCTTCCTTCCTGGCTAGTCAATAAATGTTACTGAATAAATGAATAAATTTTTTCAGAGATGTATACGCTCTCCCATCTTTCTTGGATGCCTTCACATCCTCCAAATTCCATATATTGCAGTTAAAAAAAAAAAAAACCTAAGTAACCAAATTTGCAGTTCACAGCAGGACGCAGCCACCCTGTGGTGGATGAAAGTGATTTCCAGCAGACGCAGAAGTAGCCTTTATTTTTTTTTTTTTAAGGAAAAAACCAAGAGACTACCCCAGAAAACAATGCCACAGGACCTTGTGTTTGATCTTTTATTTCTTCCACTGACCCAAGAAGCACACAGTTGCTTCATAATGAGTGCACACCAAAGGCCTGGCCTTCTGAGAGGCACCAGAGTAGCAAGACTGGCTGGGAGCCACGGGAAGTACTGGAGCCACAGTGTCCTCTAGTGGGAAAGTGCGGCCATAGCACCCCGCGGAGATGCAGAGCCACCTCCTGGTGACCCCAAGAAACAGTGCCCAGGGCTGGGCTGGTTCCCTAAAGTGACCTGGGTCAGCCCCATGGACTGACTTCCAGGTTGACTAGCTCTCTGGAAAATAACAAACAAAAAATACACTTTCCAGGAAGTACTTCCCTGAATGTATCACTCAGAGACAGCCATTACAGCCATATTTGTTTCTTAAAATTCATTAAAAAAAAAAACAAAAAAAAACAACCATTGCCATGGAGTCAATCGCAACTCATGGCAATCCCATGTGTTACAGAGTAGAACTGCTCCATAGGGTTTTCTTGACTGTAATCTTTAAAGATGCAGATCGCCAGGCCTTTCTTCTGTGGTGTTGCTGGATGGGTTCAAACTGCTAATCTTTTAGGTAAGTAGTCAAGCACAAACTGTGCTACCTAGGGACCTTAGACGTCAATTAATTATTGGGTCTAGGCAATGGTCATCTAGGCTGCTAACATCACAAAAAGCAGACTTGGATGGAAGTATACAGAATTGAACCTGGCCCTGATCTCTAGATCCAACTACCAATTTACAGGAGATAAAATTGTAGTTAACAAATAAATTTACAAGGAACATGATGAACAACTCTAAATGAACGTGATCAGAAAGTTCCAGACTAGAAACCTATGGGACAAAAGACCTGTTTCTTCAACAATAAATTGTAAAGGCAAGGGGGTAAGAGATGGACCTTTTTGGATCCTGATTTAAACAAGCAAAATGAAAAAAAAAAAAAAAAAAAACTTTAGACAGTTGAGGAAATCTGAATACTGTATATTTTATATTAAGGGATGGCTCATTTTTTAGGTATTACGGTTGTTTTAAAAGTCCTTATATTAACTGTACATGTAGAAATTATTGAGGTGGCATATGTTTTGTTATGTATATTTCTACCACAATAATAAATAAATAAATAAATAATAAGAGTTCCTGAAAATGTTTGAGATAAAATGATGTGCTATCTGAGAGTTGTTCAAAATAATTCCAGAGTGGGTGGGAAACAGCTGAAACAAGACTGGGCATGTTGATAATTGTTAAAGTTGGGTGATGGGTTCATTATACTATTTGTTCGACTTTTGTGTCTGAACATTTTCATAATTAAAAATCCCTTTTAAAAATGTTCTACCTTGTTTCTCTTTGAGACAGCCTTATTCTGCTACCGCTGTGAGAAAACAGGAGCCCACTCTTGGACAACTTCTGCAGGATGGGGTGTTGTGGATTGTTTTGACCTAGCGCACCTAGGAAGTATGGTCAGAATCAGGTGAACTGCTATGCTTTACAGCTGCATCATTAGAATGAGCCTCTTGTCTTTTGTTTACCCCTGGATAAGAGGGTGGGAAGAGGCCAAGAACTAGTAGACAGGTCTTCTAAGGGGCCACTTTGACAAATGCTGTGACTCAGGGGAGCCAGTCCCATGCTTTCTGCAATCTCTGAATTATCCGCATGACCCTCTCTCCTCAGCAGTAACTCCAGGTCCGCAACTTCCCAACCAACTACACTGGACATCAGAGCATTGGCAAGTGTATATAGGTGGGTTAAGCACCTCCAGCCTCCTTTGTAGACTTCATACTTCCCCCTGCTGCCAGCTTACATAAACACAGCTGTATCAGCAGCCCACCAGCTGCCAACTCTCCTAGAAGATATTCGGCACTTTTCCTATCCTGGCTAAAAATAAGTCCCAGGCTCTCCTGGGCATCTGCAGGCGGTGTGCTCACTCTGCCAGGCTTAAGTTTTCTTAGGATTCTGTAACTCAGAAACATGGAATTGCTTGTACGAAGCCCATGGCAGAAGCTCTGTTACTTCCCTCGGAAATGGTCATAAGCAAAGTTAACGCTGAAAGGAGCCTTCTATCTGTCTTTAAAGGCCTTTGCTAACTGGGTACCAACCTTGAACATGGCATCTGCAGACAGAGGGCACGTATTCAAGTCCCAGTCTTGCTATTAGCTGTGTCTGTGACTGGTTTCTCAAACTCCTTTAGCATCAGTTCTGTTATATTTTTAATGGAAATGATGGTAATATATATACCTCTTGGCTGTGAGAATTAAATATTGAAAAGGGCTTTGGAAACAGTAAAGCTGTATAAAATGTGCTAGTTATTTTCCTTTTTTTTTACACTTTCCCATCCAACCCCTTGTGCCAACAGGTTCTCATTTATCCACTCAGTCAACAAACATTTGAGTATCTGCTATGTGCCAGGTACTGTTCTAGGAACTGAGAATAAAGCAGGGAACAAAAGAGACAAAAATTCTGCCATTATGGAGCTTACAGTGTCAGAGAGACTAACAATTTGTAAAATTACTTATATAAAAAAGGATAGTACATAATGATAAGAGTTATAGAAAAAAAAAAATAAAGCATGGATTCAGAATAGGAAGTGCCTGTATGGACAGGGATTGCCATTTTAAACAGGGTGGAAAGGAAGGCCTTACCTACATTTAAGTAACATCCTGAAGGAAGTGAGGGATAAGGCATGTGGGTATATGGGCGATGAGTATTTCTGCAGAGTTAACAAGTGCAAAGGCCCTGAGGTGGAAGCATACCTGGTATGTTATAGGAATACAAAGAGACCAGAGTGACTGCAGAGGAGTGACAGCAGGAGATGAAGTCAGAGAAGTAAATAAATAATGAAGTTAGATAAAGTTGTATAGGGTCTTGTCAGCCATTTTAAAGACGTTGGCTTTTTTCTGAATAAGATGAGAATTCACTGGAAAGTTCTGAGCCAAGGAGAAGTATGTTACATTTTAATAGGATCACTCTGGCTGTTGTGTTGAGAAAAGTCTGAAGGTAGGCAAAGGGTGGAGCAGGGAGGCTTCAAAAATATAAAAGAGATCCAAATTTAATTTTTAGAGGTAAAAACTACAATGTCTAGATAAGAAATATACTAGATAGGATTAACAGAAAAAGAAGAACAGAAAAACTTGAAGACATAACAAGAGCTATCAAAAATAATATGCAAAGAGAAAAAAGACTTAAAAAATTAATACAACAATGGTGATCCACAGGATAACATTGTGGAGAATTTATACATATAATTGAAGTCCTAAAAAAAGGGAAGAACAGAAAAAATATTTGAAGAAATAAAGCCTAAAAATGTTCTAAATTTGATGAAAACTATAAATGCACAAATCCAAGAAGCTCAATGAACCCCAAGCACAAGAAACATGAAGAAAACTGTGCAAAGGCACTTCATAATCAAATTAATTAAAAGCAGGGATAAACAGAAAATCACAAAACCAGCCTGAGAGAAAAGACACATTACAAAGATAATGACAGCAGGTTTATCTTCAGAAACAATGCAAGCCTGAAGGCAGTGGAACAACATCTTTTAAAGTGGTGAAGGAAAAAAACCTGTCAAATAGAATTCTTTACCCAGCAAAAACGTCTTTTAAAGCTCACTTTCAAAGATAAAGGTGAAATAAAGACTTTTTCAGGCATTCAAAAGCTGGAGAAATTAATCACCAGCACAACTGCAGTACGGAAAACATTAAAAGAAGTGCTTCGGAACGCAGGAAAATGATACCAAATCGACATCTGACTCTATAGAAAGGAATAAAGAGTACCAGAAATGCTAAGTGTATACGTAACTACATGCCCTTTTTTCTTATTATTTAAATATCTTTAAGAGAGAATCAACTGTTTAAAGTAAAAATAATAACAATAAAGTGTGGAGTTTATAACATATGTAGAACTAAAATGTATGAAAACAACTTAAAGGCCAGGAAGAGATAAGTGGAAGTTAGAGATGTAATGTTCTTATATGACACAAAGCGGTAGAATATCACTTGAAAGTGGATGACGATAAGCTAAAGATGTATACTATAAATCTTAAAGCAAACACTAAAATAAAACAAAGAGTTATTGTCAGATTGGATAAAAAAACAAGACCCAACTTTATGCTATCTACAAGAAACTCACTTCAAATATACAGATAAGTTAAAAGTAAACGCCAATTATACACAAATTTTCCAGATAATTTAAGTGAAGGGAATACTTCTCAACTCATTCTATGAGGCCAGCATTATCCTGACACCAAAACCAGAAAACAAACATTATAAAAAAAGAAGACTACAGACCAATGTCCTTCATGAGCATAGATGCAAACTTTCTTAAAATTTTAGCAAATCAACTCCAACAGTATATAAAAAGGCTAATACATCATGACCGAATGATTTATCTAGGCATGCAAAGTTGGCTTAACATTTGAAAATCAGTGTACTTTACCATTTACAAACTGAAAAAAGAAAACCCATATGATAATCTCAGTAGATGCAGAAAAATCATCTCACAAAATTCAACAGCTATTCTCGATAAGAACTCTATCAAGAGAGGTTGATGCGTTGCTATGTTGAGAATAGTCTGAAGGTGGGCAAAGGGGAAAGCAAGGAGTTCAGTTAGAAGTCTATTACAACAATCCCAGGTAGAGACAGACCAGGGTGATAATCTGATCATGGAGGTGGTGAGCAGTGGTTAGATTCTGGTTATTCGGAAGGTTAAGCCCAACAGAATTTGCTGATGGAATGGCTGCAGGGAGTGAGAGAAAGAAAGGAGTCAAGAAGGACGACTCCAAGATTTTTGGCCTGAGCAATTAGGAGGGTAAAGCTGTGATTAATAATGATGGGGATGATGGTGGGAGCAGGAGGTTTTGGTGGGATATATCAGAAGTTTGATTTTGGACATGTTAAATTTGAGGTGTACATTAGACCTCCAAGTTGAAATAGCTAACAGACAGCGGACATATAAATCCAGAGACAAAGAGAGAGATCACACTGGAGCTATAAATTTGGGAGTCTTCAGCCTGCAGTTAGTGTTTAAATCCAGGAGAGAAGGATGAAATCACCGAGAGTCTGAGAGAAGACAGAAAAAAAGGTGTCGAGGACTTAGTCCTGGAGCCCTCCATTATTAAGAGATTTGATAAAGGAGAATCCAGCAAAGGGGACTGGAAAAGAGTGGTCAGTGAAGCAGGAAGAAAACTAGGAGAGTGTGGAAGCCAAAAAAAGAGTGTTTCAAGGAAGAAGGAAATGTGTTAAATGCTGCTGCTAAGCGTAAGATGATGGCTGAGCACTGACCGTTAAACTTAGCAATATGGAGGTCATCAGAGACCTTGACAAGAACAATTTAAGTGCAGTAAGTGGAGGCAAAAAGCCTGTTTTGAATGGGTTCAAAAGAGAATGGGAATATCAATCCTTCACAAACTCTTCCAAAAAACAGAAGAGGAGAGAACACTTCACAAGTAATTCTACAAGGCCAGTATTACCCTGATACCAAAACCAGGCAAAGACATCATGACAAAAGAAAATCATGGAACAACCCTTATGAATATAGATGTGAATATCTTCAACACAATACTAGCAAATGAAATGTAAAATGGTGCAGCCACTTCGGAAAAAAAGTCTGGCAGTTCCTCAAAAAGTTAAACAAAGGGTTACCTTATGACCCACTTTTAGGTACTGTAAAAATGGCATAGTGGGGGTATCTGACCTCTTCGAACTTCACAAAGGGGAAGGAGAATCAAGAGCAACAGCCCAAGGTTGATTCCTGTGAGGCAGAGGTCAGATATATATATCTCCTCCCTCCAACCTTTTTACCAATTCTGACACCAGCCGTCCCTGATCAAAGAACTGTACCCTGAGTTGTTTCTGATCCTGAAGTGTAACCTGTTGTTGTTAGCTGTTAGGTACCATCGAGTAGGTTCCAACTCATAGCGATCCCATGTACAACAGAACAAAACACTGCCTGGTCCTGTGCCAGCCCCATGATTGTTGCTGTGCTTGAGCCCATTGTTGCAGCCACTGTGTCAATCCATCTTGTTGAGGGTCTTCCTCTTTTTTGCTGACCCTCCACTTCACCAGGCATGATGTGCTTCTCCAAGGACTAGTCCCTCCTGATAACATGTCCAAAGAAGTGAGATGAAGTCTCGTCATCCTCGCTTCTAATAACATTCTGGCTGTACTTCTTCCAAGATAGATTTGTTCGTTCTTTTGGCAGTCCATGGTATATTCAATATTCTTCGATCAGGACAGCTTCTTCTCAGCTGTGCCCGTAGGCAGGCCTCTCTCTGGCCTCTCGGCCTTGCCTCTCAGGCAAGTGTTACAAAGCTCCTAAGCTCCATGGGTTGGCAGCCATCTCCTGGTTCTTGCCGTTTTGTGCTGCTATTGCTTTTGTTAACTGCTGTACCATCGTCTCATGCTGTTTCCCGTGTCACAGCTCCTCTCTCTCTCTCTCCATCCATGTCTCGCTTTAAGCCTAGCGGGATGACAAAACTGACCAATCCCTTCGTTAGGGTTCCATACACCTGATCTGCATGGCTTCACTCCCACAAGGGTCCCATACACCTTATTTGTATTATTAGCAAGCTGTGTCCAATCCCCTTGGCGGGGAACAAGCACCTTATCTTCATAGTCTTACCCAGTCATTTAGTGGGAGTTACAAGACCATGGCAAGAAAGGCCATGTAAAAGCAATCCATCACACCAAAGATACATATATCCAAAAGACTTGAAAGTAGGAACTCAGATACTTGTCACAAATGTTCAATGCAGTGCAATTCATAATAGCCAAAAAAAAATGGAAACAACCCAAATGCCCATCAACTGATAAATGGATAAACACAATGTGGTATATCCATACAATGGAATATTTTATTGAGCCATAAAAGGAATGAAGTACTGATACATTTTACAACATGGATGCACCTTGAAAATTTTATGCTAAGTGAAAGAAGCCAGATACAGAAGGCTATGTGTTGTATGATTCTATTTATATGAAATATCTCGAATAAGCAAGCCACAGAGACAGAAGTAGATCAGTGTTTGCCACGGGCTGGGGGGAGTGATTGCAAATGGGTAGGAGTTTTTTTTTTGGGGGGGTGGTGATGAAAATTTCTGGAATTAGATAGTGGCAATGGTTGTACAACTTTGTGAATATACTAAAAACCACTGAATTGCACATTTTAATAGGATGAGTTTTATGGTATGGGAATGATAGCTCAATTTAAAAAGAGAGAGACTGGGGGAGACACTGGAGAAACTCTTTCAAGAAATATTGTTACCGTAAAGGGGAACAGAAATGGGGACAAGATGATACTTTTTTTCAGATGGAAGAAATAACAACATGTTTGTATGTTAATAGAAAGGTCCAGGGGAAAGAGAAAAAAATTAATGGGAGAGAGAGCAGAGAATTGCTGGAGGCATTTAGATGAGAGAGGCTGCTTTGTGGACAGTTGATCTGCAGCAGCAGCAGAGAAAAGTAGAACAGATCCATACAATACAGGTAGGTGGGTATATATGGTGTGGGAGCTTGAGGAAGTTCTCTTCCAAGTGCCTTCCTTCCCAGAACTCGTCTATGTTCCTTGTATATCCTGCGTATAGCCTCCTATCTCAACACATGCCTTCAAAGAAAGCAAACTGCCTTCAAAGAGAACAAGCAAACCAATCCCGAAAAATCATCTGCCCCAACAGCTTTTTAAAATTAATCTCACCCCAGCGTGGTCGTTCTTTTACTCTGAGCCCTTTCCACAATGTTATTTATTTCTATGTTATTTTTATGTATTTTTAAATTAAGTGTTATTTTATTATTGAAGAGTAACACTTGCACAAATAAAATTCAAAAGGTACAGAAAGTAAATCTTTCTCTTACCTCTGTCCGGGTTCCTCCTCCTTGAGGCCAGTTCATCGTATATCCTCCCAGAGGTATTCTATGCATATAAAAGCACATGTGTGTATATTTGTGCATATATCCCTTCCAGCCCTTTTTAAACCACAAATGGTATCTAAACTTACCCGCTGTTCTGCATCTTGCTGTTTTCACTGAGTATATATCTTGGAGATTGTTTCTTATCAGTACATATAGTACTGCTTCATTCTTTTTCATAAGTACCATGATGTAATGGTTTAAAAATAGGTCCACAAGGTCTTTGATACTGCTCTCTTCAAGAGGTGGGGCTTGATTTCCCTTCCCTTAAGTGTGGGCTAGACTTAGTGACTCACTTCTGAAGAACAGAATATGGCAGGAGCAATGTGTGCTCCCTGAGACTGGGTCATAAAAGACAATGCAGCATCCTCCTTGCTGTCTGTCTCCTGGATCACTTGTTCTGGGGGGAAGCCAGCCACCATGTGACTCAGGTAGCCCTATGGGTACAGGCCTACATGGTGAGGAACTGTGGTCTCCTGACAACAGCTAATGTGAGTGAACCATCTTGGAAACGGACCCTCCAGTCCTAGTCAAGCCTTCAGATGACTGCACCTCTGCCCAACAGCTTGACTGCAGCCCCATGAGCAACCCTGAGCCAGAACCACCCAGCTAAACTGCTCCCTAATTCCTGACTTAAAGAAACTATGAGATTTTTAAAAAGTTTGTTATTTTAAGCCGCCAAGTTTTAGGATAATTTGTTATGCAGCAATAGATAACAGACAGACAGACAGATAGATAGATAGCTGCCATCAAGTTGACTCCCACTCATGGTGATCCCATGTACAACAGAACGAAACATCGCCCAGTCCACGTCACCCTCACAATCACCGCATGTTCTCATCCATCACCGCAGCTATTACGTCAATCCATCTCACTGAGGGTCTCCCACGCCCCTGCTGACTTTCTTCTTCACCAAACATGATGTCTTCCTCCAGTGATTGATCGCTCTTGATGACATGTCCAAAGCACGCAAGTTGGACAATGTTCTATTCTGATTCCTAAGCTTTTATTTGGCTAATTTTCAGAAGTAGATCACCAAACCTTTCTTCCTGATCTTAGTCTGGAAGCTCCACTAAAACCTGTCCACCATGGGTGGCCTTGCTGGTGTTTGAAATACCAGTGGTATAGCTTCCAGCTCATAGCAACACGAAAGCCACCGCAGTACAACAAACTGACAGATGGGTGGTGGAGATAATTAATACACATGTATAAAGAATGAGTCATATCTCCATCATCCCATTTCAACATGAAAAGCCCTTTGCCAGTCATATAGCAAGTCATGAATACAAGATATGATAATGCTTTCTTGTCCCATTGTCTCTTTCCCCACCTCCAACAGTGATCAGTACGTGCCTCTGAAATTGTTCAAGCCACCTTTTGCTCTGCAATAACATAGTGTGACATTTGGTCTTTGAACTAAGGATGTGTTGGCCCACCTCATGTGTTGTCAAGACATGATTTCCCCTGCAGAAGTTGGTATATTCACCAGTGCTTCCACCAGCAATTCTCGGGGTCAGTGTGGAGTGCTACATAATTTTAAGTTTTTGAAATGTTTCCACTTTGTTCAGAAAGGGAAGTCAGCTAAGAAACAAATCCGGCTCTCTGAGCCGTTTCTGTCTCTGCTCCTCATCTGGGCAGGCCTGTCTCCGCAGTGTGGAGAGGACCTGTCAACTGTGCTCTAATGATGTAGACAAAAAAATATATCATCTTTTCCCTGGAGTGAGAAGGCAGCTAATAGCATTCAGATATTTTGAGATGAAGCTGTTACCATGGGAATGTTCCTATATCTCTCCCTTAATAATGATGGGTAGAAACAATGTACAGCAAAAGCTCTCAGAATTCTAGAAATAAAGGAAACAAAGGAAGGAAGATGAAAGGCTGGAAGAACAGGCCCCAAAGAGAGGACTGATTAGTTCAGTCAAACTTCTGCCTCGCCTGCTTTCAAGGAAGCAGGGAGGGGAGTTCATAGGTCAGCAGTTTCTCTCCAAGGGTCAGGCCTTGAGTGATCCTGAGGTGGATGGGGGATGATTCTTCAGTATTGATGAAGTATTGCCTAAGTTGGTCTCTCCTTCTGGGCTTTGTGTGTGGGGTACAGAGTAGGGGAAGAAAACCAGAGACTTAGACAAATTCAGAGGCTTCTAAACATTTCTCCATCCTGGCCTTGGCAGAAGGTCAAGTTCTCCGTCCCAGGGCCTCGGATTGTACTTTGAAGGCAGGGAGCATGCTGGGCACACAGACATTTTCACCTTTTATCCCCAGAATTTCCTATGTTTTTATGTCCTCTACAGGTACTCATGAACCATTTCTTAACAAAGAAGGGATCACTACCTTCCCTTCCACCCCAAACTACCGTCTCTTCATACACATGTCAGGGTTCTCTGAGGTCACTGCTAGCTGGGCTCCTGTTTCTCTGGAACCTTGACAAGTCAAAGGACAGAGGATTCATTGATGGAGAGAATAATGTATCTTTTGTAACAGGCACTTTACCCTTGTGTGCCATAACCCTATACTCTCTCTTAGAAGGATTTGTTGCCTTTTTATTGTTTCTATTTTTTCAGAAGGGGCACCCTAATAGAGCCATCCGGCCAACAAAACAAATGGAAACCCAACCTGCTAGCTGGGAATTGAAGAACTCATACTGATAAGTGAGTCAAGCCATGGAGATTGGGTGCCCCCTTAATATAAACCAAAACCCCAAACCCCCTGCTATTGAGTCGATTCCAACTCATAGTGACCCTATAGCACGGAGTAGAACTGCCCCATAGGGCTTCCAAGACTGTAAATCTTCACAGGAGCAGACTGCCACATCTTTCTCCTGAGGTGCAGCTGGTGGGTTTGATCTGCAGACCTTTTGGTTAGCAGCCGAGCGCTTAACTACTGAGCCACCAGGGCTCCTCTCAATATACAAAACCTAAACTAAACTTGTTGCCATCAAGTCGATTCCTTAATATAAGCACCCCTTAAATACTACAAAACGAGGAAAGAAGGGATACCATCCTACCAAACACTCCTGCACACATGAGCTGACGTGACATGAGGTGAAAGAAAATGACAATGGATTGGCTGCTCACCTAAGTCCTTATCTGTCAAGACCCCCCAGGCCTAGGTTTGCCTGAAGTATCACAACCAAGGGATTTCTTTTTTTGTTGTTCTTAACATCTTTTGTTAAAATACAATATAAGCAGCACTTGAACTGTTCCTTGTAACTACCTCCAGCTGGAGGATAATCCTCATAAAAATGCAGCTAAAGGACCAGAAACCACATTTGGTTGGGTGAACAACCAGAAAACTCTTCGTCTTCCTTCTCTAAACAAGCACCAAGTGAAGCAACACAGACGGCTGTCCCTGACTCTCACACCCTCCAGAACCCCACGTTTTCTGTTCTAAAATGTATGATCCACCAAAAGAGAATCAGCTGGAAACACTGTTCTGGCATAAACATAAGCTCAGGAGAAAGAGCAGCAGGGAGCTCTAAAGATAGGTGGCTCCACTGGATCAGCGAGACCAACCAGCAAACACCCAGAGGCAAGCTGCCTTAGCTGACTTCCCAGGTCCCTTGGCTTTGGGATCTCCATAGTCCTGGCCACGTAGAGAAGGCCCTCTCTGGCAAGTGATACGCTTCTCTCAATTCTGTCTCTGACTGCCAGGAGGGCAGGGCATCTTCATTTGGGTTTGGAAGGTCCTTTCTGGTAAATAATATTTCTCACACCAGAAATGTGAATCCTATGTGGCAGAATCCTGATTGAAACGTAAGATGCTATCTGCACCTGGCTGGCAACCAGAGTTATAACAGGCAAGAGTTATAACCTGGCACATGTTTTAGCTGGCACTCATGCATAACAGGTGAGCAAAGCTATCATGCTGCTTGAGATGAACGCCTGTTCTATGCCAAGCACATTACTCCACGGTATACTTTTCAAATTCAGCCCCTACTTGGACTTTTTTTTTTTTTTTTAAATAGAAGTGTGTCTAAATTTTTACATATCAAGCCAGAGGAAATTCCTTCACGGAGGTGATTGCTGATCTTCAGCCCCAAGAGTAGGAGGCATCTGAACTAGTTAAAGGGTTTTTAGCTATGAACCATCTAAGGTTCAAGGGGAACACCACCTCCTTCATAAAGCTTTCTGGGAACTCCCAGCTGGAGAATTGCCCCTTTGCTTGAATTCCCATTGCACTTGATTTTTTTTTTAATTGTGGCAAAATACTCATAATAAAATTTACTATTTGAATCATTTTTAAATGTACAATTCAGTGGTATTAAGTGCATTCACGATGTTGTGCAACGTCACCACTATCTAGTTCCAGAACTTCATCATCACTCCAAACAGAAACTCTGAGCTTATTAAGCAGTCAGTCCCCATTTCCCCCTCCCCCCAGACCCTGGCAACCACTAATCTGCTTTCTCTCCCTATGGGTTTGTATCAATGGAATTGTACAATACGTGGCCTTTTGTGTCTGACTTCTTTCATTTAGTATAATGGTTTCAAGGTTCATCCATTTTGTAGCATGTATCAGAATGCCATTCCTTTTTATAACTGAATAATATTCCATTGTAGGTATACACATTTTGCTTATCCGTTCATCTGCTGATGGACATTTGGGTAGTTTCTACCTTTTGGCTATTGTGAACAGAGCTACTATGAGCATCTGTGCCACTGCACTTGATTTTACCTCCTACAATTCTTTTCATTTCTCTTTCTCTAGTAGATATTTATTTGTATATTACATCCCGATTGTATTGGAAGCTTTTTAAATCTTCCTCACTACAACTGTTTCATCTTTGTTTCATGACACCCAGAACAACACCTTGTATACAGGAGGCTCCAAATACATATTTCTGAATGAATGAATGACCAGGTAGCACAGAATCCCTCCTGATAAACCAAGAGCAGGCATAGGAGAGAGAGCACTGAGCTCAGGCCAAGGAGCCTAGTTGACCAAGTGACTTGAAGAAAAGCTCAGACCCCAATTCACAAGCCTATGATCAGATTGTATGTATGGCAGATTGTATTTAAAGTCAAGGGGCTGCTAGTAGCAATGAGCTATACCTAGTGCCAAGATCTCAGTTTCTAAATGCCATTCTCCAGTAAAAGGAACCAGTGTTCACTGGAGAAATAGCTGATGACAGGACTAGGGCAGAGAAAGCACATGATGATACCTGGGAAGTACACAAATTGCCTGAAACATCCTGCGGTGCCAGAAAGTAAGGAAGTACTCAGAACTAACATTCGGGCAAAGGGCAACACTTGCCCAAGAGCAATGAAGAGAAGGCGAGAAGGGACAGGAAAAATGGATGGATGGAAATGGGGAATTGGGGTGTGGAAGGGGAGTGTTGACACACTGTGGGGATTGCAACCAATGTTACAAAACAATCTGTGTATAAATTGTTGAATGAGAAACTAATTTGAATGAGAAACTAAAGTTTCACCTAAAGCACAATCAAAAAGAAAAGAATGAGGCGCATGTTGAAAGCGCACATGAGCCAACTTGAAGAAGCTCCCAATGGCCAAATCTGGGATGACAACAGATGAGCAACAGCTGAGCAACAAAATAAATAACAATAGTAAAGGATTATGGTTCCTAGAATAAATATCCATGAGTCTATACTGCTATAAACAAATAATTGGATAAATAAGGAAAAAGGCAGAAGAAAAATAAGAAGGGCTGAGGCCTGTTCTCCCTTATAGTAGAATTCCAATTAATAAATGTAGAAGGAATGAGAGAAGTAGAAAATTTGGCAAATACCACAGTGATAACCCTTCAGGCAACAATCAGCCACAGTCAAACTCACAATGAGATCCCACTTCATACCCACTAGGATGGCCACAATAAAAAAGTCAGATAATAACAAATGGTGGCGAGTATGTGGAGAAATTGGAACTCTTATAATTGCTAGTGGGAACACAAAGTGGTGCGGCTGCTTTGGGAAGCAGTCTGGCAGTTCCTCAGAAAGTTAAACAGAACTACCATATGACCCAGCAATTCTACTCCTAGGTATACAACCAAGAGTGATGAAAACATATGTCCACACAAAAACTTGTACACAAAGTTTATAGCTGCATTATTCATAATAACCAAAAAGTGGAAACAAACCTAATGTCCATCATTTGGATAAACAAAATGTGGTATATCCAAACCAAAAAAAAAAAAAAAAAACCCAAACCAAACCCACTGCCATCAAGCCATCAAGTCAATTTCAACTCATAGCAACCCTATAGGACAGAGCAGAACTGCCCTATAGAGATTCCTAGGCTGTAAATCTTTATGGACGCAGATTGCCACATCTTTCTCCCGCAGAGCGGCTGGTGGATTCCAACCACTGACCTTTTGGTTAGCAGCTGAGCACTTTAACCACTGCACCACCAGGGCTCCTTATATCCATTCAATGGAATACTATTCAGCCATAAAAGGGAATGAAGTGCTGATATATATTACAATACAGATGAACCTCAAAAACATTATGCTAAATGAAAGAAGCCAGTTACAAAAGACCACATATTGTATGATTCCATTTATGAAATGCCCATAATAGCCAAATCTTATCTGCAACTTTTTAAAAGTTTAAAATTATTTCAAAATAAAAAATTGAAAAGAATCAGAGCAATATGCTGAACGAGATCATCTAGAGACAGAGTCTAGATAAAGAAAAGGAAACCCACGACTGAACCTTGAGGTACTCTAACACTGGGCACTCCAACACGTTGGAGGCCAAGCAGAGGTCAAGCGACCAGCAAGTGACTCAGAAAATAGCCAGTAAGACAGGAAACTTAGCTGTTGGTGCTGCCTGCCAACATAAAAGAGGTAAGGGACATTTTGTTGGCTCTACTACTCAGACAGCTTAATCAAGACATTTCTCAGATTCATTTAAAAAAAAAAACAAAAAAATTGGCTGTCACCCATGGCTCTCCAGCTCTCCCCAGTGCAGTGGTTTAGCTCTGCTCAGGTGCGGGCAGAAAGGCAGGGGCTTGTCACCCTCTGGTGCTCACTACGGGGAAGCAGATCTCCTGTTCTCCTGGGGAGGGAGGTGAAATAACACACAGCAGGTAGCTACCTCCACATCTCAGTGAGTGTACACAACAGTGCTAATCTTCATTTTACAGACAAGGAAACAGACCCAGAAAGGTCAAGCAATTTGCACAAGGAATATGGCAAAATTGGGCTTCAAATTCCAATCTTATGTCCTTACTTTTCTACCATCACCGCCCCTGCCCACAATTGCAACCTAGTGAATTCCCAATATCACGGAGAGATGATTTACCTTCTAAAGATACTAGTCAGTATTTCCACAAGGGCTGCAGTGATAAGAAAAGTTGCTTCTCAGGAAGCAGTTGCATAAATCAAGAAAATTAACTTAGACATGAACAGATTGATAGACATCCCCTTGAGTACTTTAAAAGTAGACAGGGACTTGGCAGGCAAGGGCAAGGACGGGGGCTCAGTTCACTGCCACTAAGGCTGTGACTGGGCAGTGGAGGCCGAATCCGCTTCCCCTCCCTCAGGGACAGGGGAAAGGGCAATTTGCAGAGACCTACCTAGTACGAGCCTAACAACAATTGTGAAAATGGTGCAGGACAGTGTTTTACTGTTGTACATAGGGTCGCTGTGAGTCAGAATTGACTTGATGGCACCTAACAACCTAGTGTATCACTTCCCTGCTTAAACCCCTTTAATGGAATCTCTGCAGTGAGTAAAACAGACGGTCTCTGGACAAAGCAAGGGGCCTTTGGTGGCACAATGGTTAAGCACTTGGCTGCGAACTGAAAGGGCTGTGGTTAGAACCCACCAGCCACTCCATGGGAGACAAGACCTGGTGATCTTCTCGTAAAGATTACAGCCTAGAAAACCCTATGGGGACAATTCTACTATTCTACTGTCATATAGGGTTGTTATGAGTCAGAATCGACTCAACAGCACACAACAACTGGACAAAGCACGGGTTGAGGATGGGGTGCTGTACTGTGAATACAGGGATGAGGTAGACAGATGCAAACTATAAACTCCAAGACTCGTCGTCCTCTTTCCCTGCTCAGCTCCCAGACGCTGGCAGCCAGGCCTTGATGCTCCTGAGATCTAAAGGATGAGTAGCTGGAAAAACAAGTGTGCTAGACCAGCATCTGCAAAGGCCTCAACAGGGAATTAGCAAGCAGCATTCTTAGAACTGAAAGACATTCTCTATGGCTAGGGCATAGTCAATGGGGAGAGCGCAGATTTGGCTGCAAAGAAGGTTTGGGGCCAGGTCTGCAGGCCCTTGTAAACCATCGTAAGATTCGGATTTTATCCTAACTTTATCAGTTATGCATATGCATAATTTAATTATTGCCTTTAAAAAACTTTACTGTTCTGTTAGTAAATTTACATTTGTTACCCAAATAGATTGTAACCCCCCTGAGGGCAAAGACTGTATGGAACTACTTTGACTTCCTCGATGTCTAGTTCACGGGTTCTAGTACGCATCCTGATCACTCGGAGGGGCTGGGAGGTGGGTTTGTTAACGTAGATTTTGCTGGGCCTCACCCTCCAAGTTTCTGATTCAGTAGGTCTGGGTGGGGATGGGGCCTGAAAACTGTATTCTTTGCAAGTTCCCAGGTGATATGACCACACATTGAGAATCTGGGGAAAAATAAGACATCCAGAGGGAGTCACTAAAAAGATTAAGTGTGAAGACACACACATCTGTGCTCTCACAGTGTGTGGAAGTGGCTGGGACCGAGGAGGCTAGCAGTTTTAGGAATCCCAGAGGCAGCTGATCAGAGAAGTAGAGAAAAAAAGTTACGTTAGTGACAAAACTCTTGTTCTAGGAATTTTCTCCCTTATTTAAAGCCCCTGTTCCAAGGCACTTTTCCATTCATAAATAAAAAAGGAAGCAGTATTTTTTTCTAAATTAACAATTTAAGAACAATTAAATAAAAAAACCCTATAAACAACAACAAAAAAAACCCCAGTGAATTGTATACTTTAAAATGGTAAAAAAAAGAAAAAATAAAAAAAACTAAATAAAAACCTTAAAGAGTGTTTGTGAAAGGAGTTACATCCCTACTTCCCTCAGTTATCTATTTGTACCAGAAATAAACCTAACCACCATGCCTGCACTCCCCTAAATAGACACCATCAACTACCTGGTGACAGACACCAGAAATGAAGGCAAAATGCCTCAAAGGAACTGAAAGGTTTCCAGAAAATCTGCATTGCTAACTTTAACCCTTTTTAATAATAGAAATGTCAAAGCTCTTTAGTGGCCTTTTTTTTTTTTTTTCCTGAGGCCTGCATTTTTAAACTGATTGTTACAAATCTATTAATCTTAGAAAATAAACTGAGGTTGTTAAAGGCTGTGTCCTACAGTGCAAGGAATGCTGTACTGGGGATCAGAATACCTGGGTCCCAGCCCTAGCTCGGGAACAGACTAACAATAGGGCTTTGGATAAGTTACTCCCACTTGTCATGTCTCAGTTTATGGTGTAAAAATACGGAGCTGGACGGGTGATCTTTAAGGTTTATTTAAGCCCCGAAATTTGGATTCTGAAATCTAAAGAAATAAGAAGCGTATTCACAAAGTGACGAGCTCATGGTGGTAAGTTCCCCAGATAAACTACAGCTCGAACTAAACAGTCTCGTGGCATTCTTTTACCTTCCAGATGTGCCAGTTACACAACTGGACAAAATTAAAACAGATGGGTAAGTACCAAAGGAAGGGCTGTGAGCGCTCAAAGGCGGTGGAACTGATGCTTCCTTCACCTTCTGAGCGTCACACTGCCCTCAGAGGTGAGCCCCAGCTGGAGCAGAGTACCACACTCCCTTTGATGAACAAAGTCAGTGAAAGTGAGAAACATCAAGCACTCCTATGTATGGGATCTTAGTTTCCATACAAGTAGAAAAACTACTACAGTATTTTTAAGTTCTTCTTAGTTTGACTCTTCCAAATTCCAAAATCAAGTGATTTTTTTTTTAACCACTAGTAAATGCTGCTGTGCATTTATTACTCTACTTTCATCAGTTATATGGAGGTCGGCCAAATCTGGCCCACTGCCTGTTTTTGTACAACCTGAAAGCTAAGAATTTTTAAATTTTTAAGTGGTTAAAAAAAAAACAAGAATTTTTTTAAGGCTATCATTTTTTTATTGTGCTTTAAGTGAAAATTTACAGTTCAAGTTAGTTTCTCATACAAAAATTTATACACACATTGTTATGTGACCTTCTCCCTCTGACAGCACACTCCTCCTCTCCACCCTAGATTTCCCGTGTCCATTCAACCAGCTCCTGTCCTTTTGCCTTCTTATCTCGCCTCTGGACAAGAGCTGCCCATTTAGTCTCATGTATCTACTTGAGCTAAGCAGCACTCTTCACAAAAACAAGAATATTTTGTGACATGTAAAAACTATATGAAATTTCAGTGTCTGTAAATAAAGTTTCCACGGAATATAGCCATGTCATTTGTTTACATATTGTCTATGGCTGAGTTCACACTACCAGAGTTTGTGTGTATCTGCTGCTTTACAGAAAGTTTGCTGACCCACGAGTTATGCTACAGCGTATATACCTGTATCATTCCAACCAACACTTCCAACGGTTGATTATAAAAGGCTTATACATAAACTTTGAATAGAAAATGCTAAAAAGTATTGTTCTTATGGAATTTGGATTTTTCAATGTGAGAAAATAATATTGGCAATGCCTCCTTGTGTGTTTGTGGGCGACAAAGCCAGAAAGAATGACAATCTCTCAATTCCACTGCCAGACTTCTGCCACTGTCTATGCTAAAGAAGATAAAATCTGCAGAACAAAATACTATTGCTGGAAAATACAGCTGGGAACTAGAATTGCACTATGACATTAGGAAGTGTTTCCCGATGTCAAACCTCTCCTTTAGTAAGGTGTCCATATTTTCTGAACCAAACATAACTGGGACAAGTGGTGTGATAAGTCTGAGCGTTATCATGGAAGCAAAGGGACATAGTTTTTGAAATCAAGACTGTGCTAGAGAAGTCTGTGGTACACAACTGTGATGCTAACAGGCCAGAGATGAAGGTCAAACAGGTTAACAGATGTTTGCTCTCACCCATGGTGACTTTTGATAAACAGTCCAGAATTACTAGGAACCTTTCGTATTTTAACAAGTGGCTCACTGGGGCTCTGAATCAAGACATTTGGAAAGATCTAAGGCTACCTGTGTTAAGCATTTTCATACTATAAACATTAAAGAAATGTAGCACCTTGATTTGTGTTTCTCAAAGTATCTGGTCCCAGATCAGCTTTCTAAAAACATATGGACCATTAAAAGCTAAAGCTTGATGCCATATAAGTGAATATGCTGATAAGAACTAGGTCACATACTTATTTTTAAGATCTGTACATACAGTGAAACCTGTGAGAGCCAGAACTTGACAGGACTCCCTGGTTTTTCCGGGTCTTGGACAGGCTTACCACTCTTATATCACTCTCTATTAGTGGAAAATACCTGAGTTTTCCTTCTCTGGGAGGTTTCTGCCTTACACAGGTTCTGGCTTTCGCAGATTTTACGGTGTATTTTAAAGACACCTTTATACTGACTTATGCTAGTACAATTCAGACAAAAGGGGCATCAAAGCTAACACCAGTCGCACTGTGATGGCCTGTTTAGGAAAGATTTATGCTCTACCACAGAGCTTGAGCACTTACCTCTGTTTTTCCCCTGCTAGTCATTACTCAGCTGCCTTCCTCAGGTCAGGAAAGCTCTCCTTTTGTTCAGGCCTGGCTCACCAGTATACTTCCTCTTTGGTGCCTTGTCCTGACAGGTGATGTGCAGATACACACAAATAGGTATCCTCCTGCCTGTTCTTTCACAGGTCACCTCAGAATGGTTATGTGCTCCCCAAACTCCTAACATCAGAACCCATACCTACTGTACTGCTTGTAAGCACTGACAGTGTGGGAAATTACTCATTTTTTGGTCAAATGTGAAAGAGAAATCCATCTGAATGGAAAGATGTGCTAAGCAAAGCTATTACCTTATGCCATAGGACTACAAATCTTCACAGTGCTGTCTCTTCACATGACTGCCTTACTACTCATTACAACACTGCAGCAAGCAGCCTCAGGATCGCCCATTTAAAAGATAATGTAACTGGTGTGAAGTGAAAGACGTCCTTTCAGTGTCCAAGCTCCTCATTTTTTCTTAGTACTCTTATAGTTTGCACCTCCTGAGCAAATTGTAAAAGCCAGACGAAGCCTATTAGTGTATTTATTTACCTATTTTCTCACATTAACTAGTCTCTAAAGTGGATGTGTAGTAACGAAAAGTATCTGCGTGTGTCTGCAGGTTACAGAGGAGAAACCAGGGCACACACCCTCTGCTAATCTGCCCCTCCTAGTCTGACAGTGCCAGGAAGGCGGCCACGTGCCAAAGGCAGGTGAGAAGCAGGGCAGCCTGGTCTGTCTTCTCCTGAATCAGACACTTACGTTCAAATCCAACGATTAAGAGAGAAAATCTAAATACATGAACACACCACTTTTCACTTCTTGGCAAACTACCTTCTTTCCTCTGCTTCTCACAAACACAACAATCCATAAGGCATATTCATTTAAAATGGTATTCCAGTCTACAAAGGGAAGAATTTGGATGGAAAGATTAACTGTCATTGACAGCTATGTAACTGAGAAGTTTATGTGATAAATGGGAAACTCTTAGAAAATAATAAAAATCAGGAGTCACCAGATTTTTGTTTAATTTCCTTTTCCTCAAATTTGGAATGAAAACGGGGAGAAGGGAGCGAGGAAGTATGAAAAGTAACTGTGGCACTTATCATTTTACAAGCTTATACCTAGTAAGTCATACCATTACTAGTTGTGCAGGAAGTGTGCTCTTGTGAGGAAATGACCCTCAGAACAGCGAAAGGGAAAATCCACGTTAAAGGTGCGAATAAACACGTGAACCATAGTAGAAACTACATTAGTTCAGTATGTGCAGGGGAAAACAATTGGCCTTTTTAAAGAACAGACTTCCCACTACTTTTAAAATAAATTTCCTCTCACAAATCATATTTCTCTTTTTCTTAATGAGTATTTTAAAAAAAAAAAAAGATAGAAACCAGACGATGTGACTCACATCTACGTAGAAATACTTACTTTGTAAGACAAAAAAAAAACTCAAGATCACAGTACACAGCAGTTATTTATTTAAATAGTTGAAAAGGTTGATGATGGAAAAAATAGGTTTATCATGAGAGTTTATATTTATTAGATTTATTTTATCATTTAAAAAAGGGCTGCCTCTAGGTTATCCTAGCCAGACAGAGGACACTTCATGACACATGCAGCTAGTGCAATATACTATAATAGACACAGCCATTATAGCATGATTCACACGGTGGGAGGAAATTCAACTGTAGTAATGGTGACTGTTTATTTAAACTAAAAACACTGACAGTATACAAATTGTTTTTCTCAACTGATTGAAAGGGCTATAAAATTCAACATACTGACAAAGGAAGCAACATAATCACATAGATAACGGCTCTGCTAATCACCTTTGGCTTACCCCTTCCTTAAGGAGAGCCTCACACTCAGCTACGCAATTTGCTAGACTGCGCCGATGGCTTCAAGGCTGGCCTACCATAAGTGGACCTTTTTCCCTGAACTGAAAGTTGTGTTGGTAAGCTGATACTGACTCGTTTGTTTTTAAAAAACGGAGAGAAAATGGCAAACTGTGCCTCGTGTACTTATAGAACCCAAAGGATCATTCTGAGTAAATGGGAAATAAATAAGCAATCCATGAGTAAATACAATCTGTGGCTGACTTAAACCTAGGAGAGTGAGCCAGCTGAACACTAACGATACGTAGAAATGTCTAGAAACATCATTTCTAGAACTCAGTTTGGGAGACCATATGTTGCCTGAATATGTACATTATCTACAAAATATTCCCTTTTGGCCTCAAATTTAGCCATTTTAGTTTGGCTGTTAAGCTGTTTTCTTTCCATACGCTAGCCAATACTGCAGTTATAACTATCATTAAGATATTCTTATGCATGAATTACAAATATTAATAAAGTAACTCTGCATGTATAAATATCTCAATATTTCTAGCAGAATTTAAAGCATTCAGAATGTACATAAAAGTATCTGTTTTTGGTAGGGCCAGTATTTTTTTTTTAATCATCGCTGTTTCAATAATGCTTTGTACATCGCAAAGCCCAAAACTGCAAAAATAGTAGCACCAAAACTTGCTCGAAGCCAAAACGTGGAGCTCTTGAGGTCAGCTTGTGTCACGTGCCTGTAGTCAGAAAATACAGTTAATGTTTAAAACAAGATTAGTGTGAAAACCTTATACCAGTATGTAACTGTCTACTTTTAGGGAAGTATTAGCACACTTGTCAGGCTAATTGCATACAGTTAATGCTTACCAAAAACATTTATCCATATAAACACCTATATATTTATATATTGTTTAATCATTATTTTATGAAAAAGAATGTAGACACTAAGAAATAATAAAGACAAATGTCTTTGCAATTAGCTACTATTTTGGTGTAGACAACATTTAAATTTTTATACATTTTCTTCACGTTGAAAATGCAGAAGTTAGACAAGTCAACCTACCACTTTTTAATACCACCACAGTCCTTCAAAATGAGAGGTTAAGACTGAGTTCTCACAATTTTGAGAGTCAGTTTCATAAAACTTCAGTTGTGTGCAACCTCCCGTCCCCACAAACCGCAAAACTGTCTTGTAAGCAGTTAAGCGACAAGTGACAATACTTTTCTAAGAGCAATGATGAAAGTCAACTTTGGAAACACTGAGCCCCGTAAAAATTTACCAAAACACACACACACAAAATCCCAAAGAAGGAGGGGGAGCTGTAAATCAGTTTATATTAATTTGGTTATCATTAATTAAAAAACAAAACAAGCAAATAAAAAAAAAAAAACGCAAAAAACCAAACCCTGGTGTTAGTCAGACAGGCAGTAGCAATGGTGACAACTAAAGGACATACTGTATCATGGTGGCCTGGAAGGTAAATGACATAAAAGAAGACATATGCACGACAAGGACGGGGACAGCCTTTACCACAAACTCAGTTTGTGAGCATGCTCAGTTAATAACACTGCTAAGCACCCTCAAGAGTCTCAAGTATGACAGCTTACCATGAAGAGGATAAAGATTTAAGGCAAAGGTTGGATCACTTTATTCAAGTGTCACTGAAGTTTTAGTTAAGTGAACACAATCGAGGTGATGTAGAAAACTTGCAGAATTAAGAGCTTAGAGATACTGCCTGGTTTATTTTATAACTAAATTAAACAAACAGATTTGAAGCAAGTCAGATGTCATTAAAAGACCAAGATGCTGACATATACAAAAGGGTTAAGAGCCAAGAATACAAATTATATGAAACTACTTTGCCTCAGTGATAGTCACAGAGTGAACAATCAGATTAGTTATCACAAAATGCAATCTGTACATCCTCTGAAACAAGCCTACAAATACAAGCCACATTGCTCCATGCTTATTACCACGGCAAAGCAACATACGGCACTCCAATCTCTCCTCACATAATTATTTTCTTACAAAGCAAAGTAATAACACAGGTTCATTCCATCTTGCAAGTTAGTTTTTCCAAGAGTCAGTGTTTTATTTAAAAAAAAAAAAAGAAAGAAAAGGGAAGAGAATACTCAGTTTTTCCAGCTGGAAAAATTCCAACAAGGTCAACCCACTGGTTGTGGGAAATGTTACCTGGCTTCAAGAAAAAGTGGACCATGAGATGACTCCATGAAGATGGAATCTTCTACAGAGCTGACAGCGTGCACCTGGTGAGTAATACTGCCTTCGTCGTCTGCTAACAGCATGGCACCCCACTCAGCTACCCGGGCTCTTAACCTTTTATACACATGCACACAGTTTGCAGTTCACGGCAGAGCTCACAAAAGAAGGGGACTCAAAATAAAACCTCTCAGTTAAACATCCCATATATAAATTGAGTTGCCACCCTGTGTGATGCATCTCATGCTTTCTATATTTAGAATAAACGTATTCTATAGCAGAATTGCCAAACAAAAAACAACAACAACCTCACTCTGTACCCTTAAAATGTTCACATACTGGAAGAGGAAACCTAAAATTTACATACATTCTCTACATATTCCCGAGGTTGCTTTTGGTATATCCGAAACACTAAGAGAAGTCCTCAAAACTAACACTATAAGCAGTACCTGACAATATGTGGCGGCCCTCTAAGGATTCATTTAAAATGAGTCTAACAAGTATTAGTTATGAAGTTTATAGATGTTTGTAATTTTGGACAACGAAAAACTACAAACATACAGTTTGGGAGACTATGAAAAATTGAGTCCAACATCCCAAACTCATAGACTGCCATGGCTTTACAAGAACTTAAAAGTTTACAACTCCAAATCAGTAGAGATGTACAGAACTTAACGTGAGAACACAGGCTAAAAGTGAGTGCACTATAGCTTTTGCTTCAGCTTTGGTCTTCCTGCGATTATCACACATCTTTACTGATGGAGAAGCCCTGGTGGTGCAGCAGTTACGTGCTCAGCTGCTAACCATAGGGTTGGCAGTTTGAATCCACCAGCTGCACCTTGGAAACCCTATGGGGCAGGTCTACTCTGTCCTATAGGGTCACTACGAGGCGGAATATGCCTTGACGGCAACAGGGTTTTACTTGAAGGAGGGTTTTTGTTTTTTAATTTTTATGTTTATTTTTTAATTTAGGGGAGAATGGGATTTCGATTTAAGCTAGCTATAACCACATAAAATCATCATCAAATAACTTCTCACTTCTTCAAATACGAATATCTGTTTCATATAGCTCCCTTTCTTGTGTTTTAAAGAAAGTATTACCATTCATCAAATAATGTATTCTGACTGATTTTATTGCTTAGTTTTCTTTTACATTTCAAGACAGTAATTACTATTTTTCCCAAGCTACAGTATAGTCTTCATTAAGGCAAAACAGATGCACAAATTTATATATGGGAAACACAGAGACATGCTCAAGATATAGCTAGTTTAAAAGTTAAGGCAAGTAGTAACTCATAAAGTATATTTCAATGGCTCTAGCAATGTTTAAAGCACTTTTAGACACGGAAAACTACTCAGAGAACTATTTATGCCTTTACCATGTGCATTTAAAAGTTGCACTAACCAGGCACTACTAAAGGAGAAAGTATTTATAATTTTGACAGCACACTTGTCACTGCTAACACCTGAATAGAGAATAGTATGATCTTGAAAGTATTCCCTAAGTAAGCATCAGGAACTGATTCATGTCCGTCATTCAGGTCTCAAGCAGAAGCAGAGTAACAGTTTCATAGAACTGCTTCCTAGCTCATTTCTAAACTCAACCAAAAATAATTCCTCCACAAGGGAAAAGCATAAATCTTTCAAATGACTCACACAAAAATATCACCTTAGAATAAATTCTTATTGCATACTTTTTCTTTTTTCTTAAATAAATTTTACTTTCATTTTGATGATTATAAAGGTAATATATGCTCATTATAGGATATATGAAAAATATAAGTAGGAATAAAAAAAATATCACCTGGAGTCCTATCACCCAAAGGCAACCACTTAAAATTTGATGCATTTCCTCTCACACTTTTTCTATGTATTTTTTATATAGCTGCAAACACAATGTGCATAATTTATACAATTTATATCCCTTTTTACACTTACTATAATGTAAGGATTTTTCTACATTATATTCTAATGTAAGACTATGGAAACATCACTTTCGATAGCTGGTTATACTCTATTCTCCTATGTTGGCTATCTCCATTTATTGGTGACTGTAAATAAAGTGATGAAAATCTTTCTACATAAAGTTTCTCTCTGTATTTAGGATATTTTCCTTAAGATACACTTCCCAGATATGAATAGGTCAAGTGTGTGTATGTGTGTGTGTATAAAGGTTCTTTTTCTATGTAGCGATATACCAGAATCACCAAACTTTCCTACTCTATATGAAATAAGATAATTTAGTTCAGCAATATTTCTTTTTAGAACATAAAAAATAAAGACTAAGTGCTAGAACAGAACCTTAATTAATCATCTGCAGCTTGTCAGAGCTTTCCAGTTCTTAGATGGAAAATTCCTATGGCTGGGATATTGGCTTTTTGGCTTAGAACTACTGAGGGTCCCATATGTATCTTAGACGGCACGTTCTCCTTAACACACAATGTGGGGGGCCAAACAACCTGTCTGGACTTGGGCATTATTAAGTCTGCACTTAATAATGTGGACAGAAGAAGATGTTTCAAAACTCTGGCAATAGAGAGTTAAATGGAGAGCTGTTTGGGTGAATAGTCACACAAAGCAGATACAGGGTTCAATGTATTTAACCAATAATAATCAAAAATTATCAACTGTAATATTCAGAAATATAAGTATCAAATTCTAAAGGGCATAATGGAATTAAATCCATGACAGATATTCCCACATAGGACATTTTTAATACTCCAGTTGAAGATGTTCTTGATAATCTGTACCAGGACTTTATATCTGGGGTATAAAAACTATATGCGAAAATCAGAATTTGAGGAAGAGAAAGAATTCAGAAAGGTCCAGGTGTCAATGAACTTTGTCCTAGCGGGTTATTATGTGAGGGGCAGGAAAAGTTCAGTAGAACATACTCAAAAGCAGGAAAGCTAAGAGACTTAAGGAAGAGTAGTTCCACATACAAAACTCCCAGACACTTTTTATCAGTTCTCCCATACAACTTCGCATAAATGAATTTGAATGTCCTAGTTTTCATTCTTCTCTCAGCACTTTATCCTTTCCAAACCCAACTCGGAGGTGTACAATGCACTAATATGAATAGTCTTCTAATTTAACAACTCTATCCATATATGGGTCTCAGGTATGAATTTTTAAGATAGGAAAATACTTTGCAACAGTCTATATAACTGTAATGCATATGTGCCTAAAGTTACTAGGGCTTATAAACAGCATATATATAGACAGCTTTTTCCTATTCGCAATTACACAGCTCAAGTTAAAAATTATACTGAGGTTACCAAAGCTATGTTTTCCGTTTTTGAATATTCTTTTAAGTCTTCCGGACCTCCCTGCCTTTTACTCTTCTGATTGTTTCTGCCTGGTAAAGTATTTTCCATATCCATTCCTATTAATAATGTCACTACTGCTAATAATTTTAATTTAATAATGATAATTCTAATTGAGCTAGTAGACACAAAATATTTTAGTATTTCTCAAAATAGGTTAAAAATCACAATACACCATCCAACAAAGATGAGTTACAACACAAATCATAAGCAAGCTGTTAACTGAGCATGCCTAAATAGAACATACTTTGGAAAAGGACATAGGTATGCACCAAGGTCAAGAAACGCCTCACCAAGCATCAGAAGAATCCAAATTTATAGATGATGGTAGCTACATAGGAACTGCTCCAATATCTGTATGTTAACCACCAATACTTCAAAAGATCAGATTAGTTAGGCAAACTCCCCTTTTCACATCCTTTAATACACTAACCAAATGGCAAAGATTTGAAAACTTACAAGCAGCAGCAGCTTACTTAATGAGAATCTATAACATAAATTCTTGTGTAATTTTAAACTTATGATTAAGCATCCAACTTCAAAGAAAAGCCTTGTAAGGCCCTTCCTACAGAGGAACATAGAAGTTTCATATGAAACTACAACATTGGGCTTCCTTAGGTACACAGTTTACTAACAGCTCTAAAAACTCTTCTTAGATTCCCAACAGAATCTCTGTAACATTATACTTTCAGAAACCTATCACAAGGCAATCCTATGTAAAAGCAGTTCATTTTGGTCTAAGACAGTAAAACCCTTTCTTTGAAAAAGGGCTTTTATATTAAGTAACATGATTTTACACTACATAAAGAAAGAACTTGGGTGATTATTAAAGCAATAACATTCATATGGGCAAATGAAATACCTTAATAGATGGCTTAAAATAAATGTCATGTACATTCAATTTTAAAACTACATCCAAAAAATAGGGTAAGAAAATATAATGGGAATGATGACTGTCCATCATACCTCTGGTGCTCTGTAAATACTCGGTGTGAACTACGCACTTAGTTGCTGAAGTAAAATGATGCCACCAAACATAAGAAGTAATATGAACAAATAATTTATATGGCTAATGCAAAGAATAAAATGAGATGAAAGCAATCCTAACACCAAAATATGCAGCACTGAAGTAAAATACACCAAAATAATAAATTGTCAAATAAACAATTTTTGATTAAATTACAGGTTAGGAGAAGTAGGAGGTTTTACACAGAAACCAAGGTGGAAAGGGATCAAAAGAAGTTAAAAAATGACTAAGTGGCACAGACAAACCAATGAAAACGAACACCTAGAGGAAAGGATGGATTAAAAGTTCCCAACACACTACAGTGTAGTGACGTGCTCCCGCACAAAGCGGGAGTGCCTGAAGTCGGAATGTTAAGACTTGGTGAATAAAAATCCTGGGTAGTTCAAACCAACAACCAAGCTCATGCCCGCATAACCATTTTATCAGTTTCGGATGAAAAAAGAAAAAAATATTGTGCATGTGGCAGGGTATATTTAACAACGTATTTAAATTAAAATATATTCAAAAGGCATTTTCCCCCAGTAACATGGTTCATATTATTTGAAATGAAAGCATTCTGAAAGACTAAAATCATCTGACCACATGCTAATCATTCTCTAAATATAAGGTCAAATAATTCTAGTTATTTATATTCTGAAGGAAAACATAAACCTATCCGGAGCTGAGATGTGAGATCTATATATGTGTAGTTTAATGCTCCTCTCCCATGCTGAAGTCAGTATACATTCAAATAAATTGGAAAGAAAAAAGAATTTATTACTAGTTTCTACTTAAAATATGTAGCACCCATAAGTAAGCTCAAGAAAAAAGACAATCTTTTCTGGGGAAAGATAGCTACAGGAAAAAAACAGACTGTTTCAGAAATGAATCTGTTGAAACTGCGTAAGTATAAATAAACTAATACTTAAAACAGTATCATGATCAGGTTATACAGCACTTTTCTTTCTAGCATGAGGGACTAAGGTCACTGAAAATATAACCAGAGGTTTAAAAAAAATTTTTTTTAATGATGTAGTATTTAGAAAGGTGCTTAAAAGCAGGTACTATATATTCATCTTCATATTCTGTCCCAGCTCACAGCAAGTTTCTATCCAAGTATTCTGAATGAGTAAATCGAGATGGAGGGTGATGGAGTAGAGGGAGAATATGGCCTCACACATGTATCATCTCTGGAAGTGATCTCTATTTCAGTGACCAAAGGTTTTACAAGTTCACTAAGATGATGTGCTAATTTGAGAGCAGCAGATATATACCAATATTTGGTCTCTGCAGACATTCAGTGAAACTTCTGCTTAAATAAAAATGATGAACAGTTTAGAACTGTTCTTTTACAGTTATAAATCAAACACTAGGCATGGCAGTGATGATTTCTAAAAACAAAGACTTAAGATTTAGTGTTGAGTGGGAATCCTCCCTCCTGAAGTACAGTGAAAAATTCTTAAATGACTTTTTCTCAATTAGTTAATCAATCTCTGTTTATGAAACATCCCATCTAGCACGGGAAACCAAGTAGCTGACCACCAAAGGCTGCTGAAACCTAAGAAATTCCCCCCAAAAATAACAGGGAAAGGTGGTTCCTTTCTCACCCCAAATTTTTCACGGGGCAGAGAGTCATTTTCATTCCCAGGTGTTCTTTTCTTTTTTTTTTTTTTTGCCTGCATGTTCACAACTCTAGACCATACCCTAAGACCACGGTGGCAAACTGGTAGCCTGTAAACATGCTTTGTTTGTTCTGATTAGTATTAAAAATATTTAAAATTAATTGTCATTTAAATATCAGGAAGTTTCACATAAAAATTCTGATTTGTAGTGTCTTATAGAATCAGAAGACCTGGCAACACTAGGCCTCCATAACAATTGGCCTTATTTCCTTATTATCCTTGTTTCTTAAACTCATTTGTTTTTACATTATCCAGCCAGACCCCGTAGGCTCTGACTTTTTGGTTCCCACCATCGCCTACTTTACCTACACCCTTTTGTAAACTGGGAGATACTTCAATAAAGAACCCCCAAAACTCCACTGTACTTCTGTCAAATAATTTAAATACTAGTAGGGATCAGCAAGTTCTTTAAAAGATCCACTGGTTTCCTGCTTCATCTTTTTCATTCTTTCCATTCTTGATCGTTTTATGTCAGTGACATGTGCTGATATTACCATTAAAATACTTCTAGTATATAAATAGACATGACAATGTCCTGATTTATTTTCAAGGATCACTGTACAGAGTAATTTACTATGAGCAAGCAGATTCATTTGATGCACATACAACCTATTTCAACTGGAAGCTGACTAAACCGACGTAAGAATACAACTGTCATCACCAAAGATACAAAGAATCAATCTGCAAATATGGGCAATCAAGAGCATCTGGGATAAATAATTGGTTGTGAGCAGCAGTTACTAGGATCCAAGATGGATTCACCAAGAGTAAGACACCAAAAAGATGTCACTTCCTATTTAGATAAAAATATTACATTGGTAGATCAGAGGAATGTGGTAGAAATTATATGCTGATTTCAGAAAAGTCCTTCATCAAATCTCTGCTAAGAGAATAAAATGTGGGCTGGATAATACTGCATTTTTAACTGAGTTGAAAACTCCCCAAGAATTTTGAACCAAGAATGGGAAAGAGTTCTCTAGTGGAGTACTACAGCACTTGCTCACTTTAGCACACACCCTCTCTCTCTCTCCAGTCTGAGTATTCAACATTATTTCTTATCAGTAACTTGAAAGATAAAGAAAATATGTCTATCAAATTTGCAAATAACACAATGCTGAGAGAGCTATATAATGGGAAAAATGACAGAAATGATGTTTGAAATGACTGAGCCAGAACAAATGGATCAAAAGGAAGAATATGACATTTAATAGGGATACATATGTAATCCGGCATTTAGATTCCAAGAGTCAACTAAAAATGTCAAATACATGATTAGAGAAGGGACACCTTGGTTTAACAGCACTTCATGTGCAAAAAAATTTGATTTCAACTGACCCCGGGATTACTGTGTCAACAGGGGGATGTGGATTCATGCAGTAGCTAGCTGTTGTCCCAACTGTGGGACATGACGTCCACTGTGTTCTGGACTAGTCAGACCACATCTGGAGCATTGTTCTCCATTCTCAGTGGCACTTTTTAAGAGGTACTCTGAAAACCTAAGGGGGATTCAGATGAGGACAACCAGGCACGATGAGGTCACTAAACCATCTAATTTAAGAAAAGGCTGAAAGAAATGGGTATGTTCCACCTGGAGAAGAGAAATTAGGGGAGACAGGATGGTCGTCTTCAAATGTCTGAAGGATTGCTATGCTGAAGAGGGAGTAGAATGGTCATATGTTGTTCTAAAGGGCAGAACTAAAACTAGAGGAGAGAAAGTTATAGGGAAAATATTTTAGTTAAAAAAAAAGCAAAAGTAAAAACCTTCTCTAATGAAGAAAGTTATCAGCAGATGAACAGCACTCTCTCAGGAAGAATGCAGAAGACATTCCACTGGAAGGTTAGGCCAGAAGAACTGCAGAATCTGTTCCAACTCTAAGATTCCCAACACCAGAGCTCCTGAATATTGTTTGGTTTGAACTAGCCTGGCATTTGCTCAGTCAGTCATTATGAGAGAAACGTCTGGAGTTATTACTTTACAGGATTCCACTCAAAAGACACCAGAACTTTACCACCAAATGTGTGTGATCCCTTCAAAGCAGTCACCTGAGACAGCTGCATTCTTACTCCACAGAACTGCTATGCTCAAAACATCTCTGAAACCCTTTTAGAATGCTTCAAAGTCAGTTTTTGACTGACATAAGATACAGTCTATTTCATAAACATGTATATACACTGTTGGTGGACACAAACTATCCTATTTGCTTGGTACAGTCGGTGCTTAGCTAGTCAGTGAGTGTCCAGTGGTGAACCAAAATAATCCATTTCTAACCCAAATCTATTATTTAGCTTGATCTTCCATCTAAGTCCAGCTTCCAATGACATCTGAATGATTTAAAAAACCTAATTCATCCTTAGACACATAAAAATTTGATGTCAGATACAAATTTATATTACATAGGCTCTTAAATGCTCAATAAATTAAAACTGATCTGAACAAAGGTAGCATAACTAGAAGAATATAACCTTCCAAGTTCATTACTTTAAGGGAATATATACATATTATATTTTTGTTTTTCTTTTTAAAACACTCAATTTATAGGCATACTTCATGTTTTGGGCTTAATTATAAAGACTTCAAAAACTGGCATAATTGTTACTACACATCTTTTCCACATTCCTTTGAGTCCTTAAAATTACTTATTATCCTCGTTTCCAGAAACCATGTTCTTTCAAATAAACACTTTAGGTACTTAAATGTAAAATTAGATAATGATTACAAATGGTTTCAAGAACAGAGAATCTTTTTCAAATCCAAAATACTAGTAAACATATTAGTAAACATACTAAAACATTAGTATGGTTTTAGTAAGATGTATTATTTGAATGTAAGCTGGGTAAAATGTAACAATATATTTTATTTGGGATCAGGGTGTGTTTTCCTCGCACAAATGTCCTAATCCGTTTCTACAACTCACAGCTAAAAACTTTAATCTCTGTACATATATTTTTCTTCTAATATGAAAAGTACTTTAACTTCCTTAATGAAAAAATATTCAAAATCTTATTTTAAGATTATTTAAACATACCTATTAATTTAAAAACACTACTGAGGATGATTCCAAAACTAAACACTGCCATCACAGGGAGAATTTTGGTGGAACTTAGTTGGGAATCAGCCAGCTTGGCATCTTTGTAGTGAGTATCTGTGTAATAAACAGTTATCCACCTTTTTCTTTTGAATTTTAATAGAATGCCTGGTACCCAGTAAATAAAGTTAAGAACCTGTTAAGAACTGCAGTGAAGATTTTGTTCTTTATAGATTGCAGCAAGTCTGAGTTGAGGAAGTTCTGACAGATGCAAAATGTACACCTGTTGCAGGTGCACATACAGCGTAACCGGGCATGGCTGCGAAAACACACAGAAGGACAGGAGTTGAGTTCTTACTTACAAATACGGCACAAGTTAGGGTGCGCCAACTTAAAAAAAAGACTTAGGCATAAGCAACACTTTTTGTAAAAGGGAAAGGATACTGTGGGGCAAGCTAAAGCTGTGCATATTTCCCTATTTATCAAAAATGTAATAAACAGTAATAGCTCCCTCCTCCCTCCCTAAAGAAAATCAGTTAACACTTTTTTTTGGAGTGGGGCAAGGAATTATTATTATAAGAGTTTTGGTGGAATACACATTGCACAGCAATAGATGGCACCCTCATCTAAATCAATTTTAAAAAACTGAGTAAGCCACAGCACCCCACCAAAAAGACAAAGTTTGCTAACATTTAAATACCACTCCCTCCTCATCTTCCTCCTCCCTCAGCATACACACATCTGAAAACCAGGAAGGAGAAGAGTGACAAATACACAACAGTCAAGAGATGATATTCAACCCTGAGGAGATATGAACAACATCGTCTTTAATTCATCAAGCACCCTGGCTCCCAAAAGAAAGCAAAGTGCTTCATCAATTTCGACTTGAATGAAATATGGGGTTAATTTCATCTGCTATCAAAACACAGCAGCTCAGTATGATAATGTGAAACTCTGAGTAAGGACGTAAAAATCAACAACGGATCCAATTGAAATTAGGTATGAAATTTAGGGAGGCTTTCTGACTCCTTTCTGGTTGAGCGGAGTTGCACGAGTTGGTGCAGGCATATGGGGCAACCAATTTCACCTTGGCCCTAACAACCAAAGTAGGGGTCTTCAATGACTATACAGTTGTCAGAGCCACTCAGACATACAAGGCCATCACACCACCCATGAAGAGGTACTGGCACAGAACCCATTCAGAAGAGCGCCACCTGATGAATCAATGCCATCACTTCCTGTAACATCTGAACATTTTTAGAGGCTTCTCAGTCAAAGGACTGGCCCATTCTGACTTGGCTTAGTTTGTTAGATCTGATGAGACCACAGCACACAGTGGCATGGTTGTGGAGATTAGCAGCATCCCAATAATGCCTAATTCCCAACATGAAGAAAACAAGTTTTTTTTTTTTTTTTTTAAGCTTTGACAGGCTCAAGACGTTCCTTTTTAAAACTGGACTCATAATGATGAGTATAACACTGCTATTAAGTCACTGCCAGCTGTCATACTGGAATCCATCTGTTATTTTATAAATTGAATCTGACTCTCCAACATACACAAGGCTCCACCCACCAAAAAGGAGGGATCAAAGTATGCTTAGCAACAGCGAGATGCTTCATGAGAAGTAGTTTGGGATTAACCATATAAACAAGTGTCCATGTATGTACATTTATCATATACACACACACACACACAAACTAGAATTACAGGAGAATATTTTAAAGCTGCAGATCTACATACAAACACAGTTATTTACAAGGTAAACATACTACATTTACGTAGTAAAAAAGACACCATAATATACAGTTAGGCAGTAAGCCTGACCAAGCAGTGCGTTTCTGGATAATTATGTGAATGTTAATTACGTCAAGAGAGGAGATTTGGTAATCCTATAAGAAAATGTCAACAAAAATCCCATAGAAGCCATAAAGAGAAAATAACTTACAAAGCAGTTTTTAGAAAGACCCAGATTTTTCTCAAATTCTCTATTCTATCAGTGTTGCTCATGTCTCGGGAGAGTCTGTCTCTGTAATGATCCTCTCTGCAGATAACATACACGAGAGTTTTAAAGCAACAGTAAAGCATAAATAAGGTTTTGCTTATCTTATAGTAATAGGAATGACTTGTCTTCCAATTATTATTATACAAACAGAATTTCAAGGGTTTTCTGCATTAAAAAAAAAGGTATTAGTTAATGGAATAGCAGTAAAGTTAACTCTGATTTTAAAAATCTGTACAAATTAATACCTTTCTTAAAAAACCTCAGTCTTGGTTTATAGCAATGTTTGATTATTACTCTATATTACATTGTAATTTTCCTAAGAAGAAAAATAATTTAGAGACCGACGTAATAATAAATAGATTTAAGCTATAAAATCCTGAGAAACGCACTGCCTGAGAAACTATCTTGTTACAAAACATAATTTACACAAACACACTACTTCAGGAGAATGCTATTAAGAAACATGCAATTTTAAGGCAGTTAGTAAACTACAAAGATGACCACAGTTATGTGCTTGTGCATATGCATGTATAGATATATAATAAATGTACATGAAATGTGGGGCTCATAACACTTAATGTAAAACATTTATATAGTGGAAATTTTAATTACAATCAGTTTTTATAGCACTTAAAAACTATATTCTAAACTCAAACACAATTTAAACATAAATTCATAAAAGATTTTAGACTCCTTCACATACCCAAGGTCAATTAATCAGCAGAAAAATACAAAAATGATTCTTTGTTCATATGGAAATGCCTTGTAAGCAAAAAGCAACATGATGCCCACCCCATTTTATTGCAGTAAGAACCTTTTTTTTGGCTAGGAGGGAGGGCTGTGTTTTACTGTACTAGCCTATAAAGATAACTACAGCCTGCTCAACAATACACAAATATTGTCAGAAGCACTGTTTACATGATTTTATGACGACACCCAAACCAAAGTTACATTTACTCAGATTTGTACCTTCTCATTACTTCTCTTTCTGTTGCTGAACAACCTCTATGTGACAAAGATTCCACCCTCATGGCTAAGAATGGCATGCAATGTTATTATGAACCATGCAACATGAAAATGAAGACAGAACAAGTACTTACGGGTACATGGCCATTGTTGTCAATTTAACAAAGATATCCTTACTGGGTGCATCAGCACTATTGCAAGTGAAGGCTTGTGGTGGAGGCATTTTGTGTTTCCTGCAGAAATCAGTAGGTGAAATACTATATTCTTGTTTAACTTCATGCAGGTCTGACTTTGCAGCTACGATTAAGCAGGGTATTCTACTGTCCATAAAGTGTTGCTGTGTAGTAAAAAAATGACATAAAAATCTGATGACAAGCTAAAAAAAAAAATTTAATTAAAAGTGAACTAAAAATTCTTTCTGGATGGGCAAAGCATCGCTAACTTCAAAGACAGAAAGTGAAGCAAGAGACAAAACTGGCAGTGGCCCAGGTCAGTCGTATATAATAAATATGATCAGGACCATTTTCCTCATGATGATAACAGATCTATACCAACTCTTCTGATTCACTACAATTTGAAAAAACATATATATTTTTTGATTAAAAAGATGTAATACAAATTTTGAAATAAAAAGAAATCCACCTAAATTCCTCTATCGCAAGGAAGACTATTTGCATTTTTTCATATTACCTCTAACATCCAGTCCTTGAGCACATGCATTTATAAATGTTTACACAGTTGCAGTCATGCTGAACATAATCATTTTAAAATGTAATACTTCGTCTTCCATGTTCTTCATCATTCAAGACTATTATTTTTAATGATTGCTTAATATTCCACTGGATTATTTTAATTTAGTAAACTATTCTCCTATTGTTAGACAGATGATTTCCAGTATTTTGCTATTTAAAACAATGCTAGAATAAATATGTCTGTACATACAGCCTTTTACTCCAATTGAATCTTGTCAATAATCTCAAAGTGACTGGTTTATCCCCTTGCTCTGGCTGTTATTTCTGGTGTAACTGGCAATATATAACCCATGTGCATTCCTAACACGCAAGAACACCTTCCATTAATGCAGAGGTTCTTCACCAGGAATACACATCAGGATCACATGCGGAAATTTTTTTTTTTTTTTTTTTTAAATACAGATGTCTGGGACTCTGCTACTTCAAAACCGAATCAGAACCTTTAGGGTAGAGTACAGACATATGTAGTTTTAAAAAGCTCCAAAAATGACTTTGCTACATTCCCCTGTTTAGGAAACACCACGTTACAATGCCACTATCCTCCATATAAAGTTAAATTTAGTCAAAGACCATAAGAGAAACAAACCTTAAAGATCCTGGCACAGTATTCAAAGGACTTGGGATTACTGACATCATATACCAGGCATACAACATCACAGATGATCTCAGCCTCAGTTAGAAATTCTGATTCTGAGATATCATGCAACTTGTAAAAAGAAAAAGACAATGAGAAACATAAGTATCATAACACTGATGTATAAAGTCATGATGTTTTATTATTTGCTTAACTTGACCTCTTGATAAAAGGATACTAGTTAAATATACTTTTGCAGACCATTTTTTAAAGTAGGAAGTGTAGGTAAACAAGTAGCTTCTGATTTTGTGGTTTAAAATTAGTGATTAAGATTCTCAAGCAGCTTAGTGAGTGACTCACGTGTGCTAGGCAGGCCCCTTCCATGCATTATGCACATTTTACAGATAAGGAAACAGACTCAGTGAGATTAAGTCAACTAACCAAGGTGACACATGTTAACAATTCACTAGACCAAATTTTGAACTCAGATATGATTCCCAAGTCTATTTTCTTTCTTCCATACCACCTTCTCTCCCACTGATAAAAAACAGAAAGCAAATGGCTCTTTACACTGAAGGTCATTTTGTTCTACTTCACCGCCTACTCTTTTCAATGTTTATTACAATACCACTTTAAGAAATATTCCATCTATGATAATGATCCAACAAGAGTAAAATTCAGTACTTAGTTGTCTAAGATAGTACATCTTTGGTGAGAAGAAGAAAGGAGAAATGGAGGGCCAGAAGTGACTCAATGTCTTCCAAATAAAATACTATTATAGCATACATATTAAGAGACATGAAAGATTATCAGTCTGCTAAGGATAAGAAAACAGGAAAATTAACAGTCAATATTTACTGTGTACCCAACGTGTAGAACTATACTTACAGGAGAAGAATGGGAGACAAACAAGGTTTAGTAAGAAACTAACAAGGAACATTCATCATAAAAAATAAAATACATATAAAATTCATTGTGATCACCTGACTGACAGATTAAACTATTTCTAAAAGACAAAAGGAATGGACTTTTTTTAGTGCCTATTATTTGCCAGAAACTTCTCGTATTAGCTGACTTAATAGAATACTCGGGCTCAGAGAGAGCCAGCCACTCGCCTGAGGTCACACAGCTAATCAAAGGACGACCAGAGTTCAAACAGAAATTTGATTGGATCCAAGGAGAACGTATAAACTCCTTCTACTGTATTTCATGCTATCTTTTTAGTCAAACCCTTCTAGCATTCATTTTTCAGGCTAACACATGAGTTAACTATACATCCCACCCATCCCCTGTCAAATAGATAAAACTCTTCTCAGATTATAGATAAACTACCAAGCACTTGCACTAACCTTTCCATATTAATTTCTAGTCAATAGTAAAGGAAATAATTTTTTTAAATAGAGATGGAAAAGAGAGTAAAAAGGGAGTCAATTTTTTTTTAAACTTTCTTGATGAGGCATAACTTATACAGTTAAGAGCACAAACTGACAAATTTTTACTTATATATATAAAGCCATGTAATCATCACACAGATCAAGAAAATTAGAATTAATTCCAATAAATAACCCAGGTAAAAAATTACGCAAAAGTTCTACATACCATCATCAAATTAAACCCAATAATGTTTCCAAACAGTCATTTTAAAATGTACCTAATAATGAATAATCTTTGTATGCCAGAAAATTTCTTACCAACAAATATTTCTCTTGTCCATATACATAAACAGTATTAATTGCATAGTAGGATTTATGTTCATCACGGATTTTCTTCTGCCTCTGAAAGGAGAACAGAAAATCTCAATATTTATAGTAAGAAAATTAGTGACAAGTTTTTATCAACACACACACACACACCTTGTGTGTGTTACAAATTAAAAGGGTATTTTTTCCCTACACAACGTACTATTTGTCACTATAAAGGGTATATATTGATTTTATATTTCTTAGTTCTTAGGGCCTAAGACAAAAGAATTTGTTCTGCATAAAATGAAAGGAGTCGCTGAAAAAGAAGAAAGCAATTACTACTGAAAGAGTATTCCAGAGCCACCTGCTAGCACTTCTCATTATACATACTCTAATTTAGCCTGCTTTGAGCATCATCTGGAAATATGTCAGGCTGCTGACTCAAAGGAGGAGTCAGAAATAGGTATCAGTACTCAGTTCACAATATTTACTATGCATTTACTTCATGTCAAGCACTGTGTTACGTGCTCTCAAAAATGTATTTATTTAATCCCCATCTAAACACTGGTTAAGAAAAAAAAAAATGATAGTTAACAACATCCAAAGACAAAGACAGACAGTTCAACGAAATTACTATTACAGTTTAGATTGTACTTTACTAATATGTAGGCTACTGAGTTCTAGTAATCACTTAAAAACGTTAACAGCTAAGAAAAAATTACATAAACACAAGATTATAAAAATGTGTTAAAGTTCTGTTATCTGAGAACTCTCACCATTAAGTTTCTTCCAAGAAGAGCCTGAAGAACTCCACTTTTCCCACAGTTTTTCATCCCAATTACATTACATCTGAACACATTTCTTTGAGTCTGCTTTTTCTGAAGGTCTATCTTTTTATCTCTTGTTACTAAAAGAGGGGGAAAAAAAACCCACTAAGTATGTTCCAGTTAGACTCACTCATTTTACCTTCTGCAAAATAGAGTATTGCTGTTTATCGTTTATATGAAGCATCTGAGCTATAAACAAACATACTGTACAACAGTCAAGCTGTAAGTGAAATAAAGTACTTAATACAGAAGATCCTCACTTGGTGGAAAAGATACTTTTTTTTTTTCCTGTAACAAATAAATCTTTAAATCTCTTTTATGTGGTCTGACACAATATAAGTTTGTTTTGAGCTCGGATGAGAGGTGAAATTGGTCAAATTGGTAGTGAAACCCCTGCTCCAGTCATTCAGGGACCCAGGTTCCTTCCACCTTGTGACTTGGTCCCTCTTCAAGGCCTCCACTCAGCTGTAGATGGGGAAAGAGAGAGTGCAGATTGTGCCTGAGAATCGTTTTTTTAAATTGTGCTTTAGGTGAAAGTTTGCAGACCGAATTAGTTTCTCATTCAAAAACTTATATATAAATTGTTTCATGATATTGGTTGCGATCCCCACCATGTGTCAGCACTCTCCCTCTTTCTACCCTGGGTTCCTCGTTTTCCAGTCCTTTCCTGCCTTCTCGGTTTTTTTTTTTTTTTCCTTTTGGGCAGGTGTTGCCTATTTGGTCTCATTTCAATGATTGAACTAAGAAGTATGTACCCCACGTGCGTTATTGTTTGTTTTATAGACCCATGTAATCTTTGGCTAAAGGGTGAACTTCAGGAGTGATTTCATAAAAGGGTGTTGGGGGCCATAGTCTTGGGGATTCTTCCAGTCATTGTCAGAGCAGTAAATCTGGTTCTTTTTTGTAAATCTGAATTTTGTTCTACATCTTTCTCCACTCTGTCCAGGACTCTCTATTGTGGAAAAGATACATTTGTGAAAGTTGGCTGTAAAGTGAATTTCTAGTAACCAAATGATATTCATTCCATCATAAAATAAGTAGTACATTTTCATAAGGAAAATGATAGCCTAACAATGAATGAAAATTACAATGAATGTAGCCAACATTTTACCCTATTTTTTCTGTGATAAATATCATTAAAAATCACATACTAAAAAATGCTGTATCGAATCTACACTCACTTGGAGTTGGAACTATAAATGGGAAAGGGATATGTGCCCTAGGGTTAAACAGCCTTTTGAATGTAAATCTGTGAATGCAGCTGGCCAGAAAACAATGGTGTATCATCAGGACAATGGGGCGCCTCTCTACCTGAAGTAAACAGACCTCCCTTAAGCTAGACCCAGAGACTGAACTACAACAAAGCTCACCAGAGGCACTATTTATACACACAAAAAACTGAAAATGATAAAAATACACAATAATTGTGGAACAGCTAACTAAGTTAAAGAACATCCATATGACGACACATTATTAAACATTAAAAAAATACAAAGCGTAGTTATTGATATAAAAAGATGTCCATAATACATTGTTGATTAAAAGAACCTCATGGCTGGCTAGCAGTTTTTTATCTTAGGCGGTGAATTAAATACTACCTAACTGGTTAAGTATTTTAAAGGGTGCGTGCTCTGTCAATTTAAGAAAGGCTGTCTCCTTGTGCTAGGGCTTCCTATAAGATATGGCAGCTTTCCCACCAATTGGAATATAAGAAACTCTTCAGATAATCGGTGTCCTAACTTGTTACTTCCATATCTATGGTTTTTCTTTAAATGGAGCGCACTGCTGTGGCAAGACTGCCTACTTTACATTACAAGATCTGTGAAACATTATTAATGTGGAAAAAGGTTACAAAGCTGAGAGGCATGCAATTAGTTTACGACAGGATCATTTGTTAACGTAATTTTTTTTTTTAAATGTTTGAAATTTTTTTTTTTTTTTGTTTACTGTTGTAGTTTAAATAAAGTTTACATTTTAAGTTAGTCTCCCATACAAAAATTTATATATACATTGTTATGTGACCCTAATTGCTTTCCCCGCACTGTGACAGCACACTCCTCCTTTCCACCCTGGATTTCCCCTGTTCATTCAACCAGCTCCTAAACCTCTCTGCCTTCCCATCTCACCTCTGGACAGAAGCTACCCATTTAGTCTCTTAACATAATTTTTCTTTTTTATTTACTGTGGTAAAAATATATATAATACATTTCCCAATTCAATGTTTTTTCCATGTATAATTCAGTGACATTGATTACGTTTATCATGCTGGGCAACTATCACTGTTTATCTGTTGCCAAATTTTCCATCACTATTAACAAATACTCAATGCTCCTCAACAATGACTCCTCCTTCCCTGCTTCCTCCAATAAACTTTAGTCTCTAAATATTTGCCTATTCTAGATAGTTCATTTAAGTGGGATCATATAGTATTTATCTTTTTGTGACTGACTGATTTCACTTAGCATAATGTTTTCAAGGTTCATTCATGTTGTAGCATGTATCAGGACTTCATTTCTCTTTATGGTTGAATAATATTCCATTGTATGTATATATTACATTTTGTTTACCTATTCAAGATGAATTGTTTTTAATGTTTAAAGAAAATTAAAATGCAAGATGGACTGGTAAATACTTTTAATGCCCAAAGCCCTCCTTCATCGGTGGAGTACTCCCACGCAGCAGACTAGGAGCAAATCTCTACTCTTTCTTTTTTGATGATTTAAATAAAATCAAGCATCTCAACTCAAAAGAAATTACCAAATCAAGGGGGAAACAGTGTAGACATGGAAGATTAATGAAAATGTGTTTATTTTCATTCTTTGAAACTTATGAAACTGGAATCTTAAAAAGATTTTTCTAATCAGGAGCTGAAGAGTATTCAGATACTTACCTGTAATGGCCGAAGCTTGAGACTCTTGTTCAGTCAATATTGAATAGCCTAGATAGCCCAAGTACTCCAGACACCGCTGTACATCTAAATAGGTCGTGAGCCTAGGAAAGAGAGATTTTATAATGTAAGAAGATCCTAAGCGAACATTTATAGGAAAAAAAAAATTCCTACAGCACAAATGATTTTACCACCAGACCCAGATAATTACTGTCAGACTGCTTTAATTTCCCACGTGCCTCCAGCCATGGCTTTTCCTACATTGCCATTGTGTGTGTGTGTTTTAGGTGAAAGTTTACAGTGCTAACTAGTTTTTCATTCAACAAATTTAAACATAAATTGTTTTGTGACATTGGCTGCAATCCTCACAATGTGTCAGCACGTTACACCTTTCCACCCCAGGTTCCCCGTGTCCATTTGTCCAGTTTTCCTATCCCATCCTGCCTTCTCATCTTTGCTTTTGGGCAGGTGTTGCCCATTTGGTTTTGTATACTTGACTGAACTAAGAAGCACATTCCTCACATGTGTTACTGTTTGTTTTATAGGCCTGTCTAATCTCTGGCTGAAAGGTGGACTTCAAGAGTGGCTTCACTTCTCAGTTAGCAGGGTACCCAGGAGCCTTAGACTCAGGGGTTCCTCCAGTCACCGTCAGACCATTAAGTCTCGTCTTTTTTTTTTGTGAATTTGAACTTTGTTATGCATTCTTTTCTCGCTCTGTCCAGGACCCTCTATTGTGATCCTTGTCAGAGCAGTTGATGGTGGTAGCCGGGCACCATCTAGTTCTTCTGGGGTCAGGTTGGTGAAGCCTCTGGTTCATGTGGTCCATTAGTCTTTGGACTAATATTTTCCTTGTGTCTTTGGTTTTCTTCATTCTTCTTTGCTCCTAATGTGCTGGGACCAATAGATGTATCCTAGATGGCCACTCGCAAGCTTTTAAGACCCCAGACGCTACTCACCAAAGTAGGCTGTAGAACATTTTCTTTATGAACTGTGTTATGCCAACTGACCTAGATATCCCCTGAGACTATGGTCCCCAGCCATCAGCTCCAGTAACTAAGTCCTTCAGGGTGTTTCGATTTGTCTAGGAAGCTTCCATGACTTTGCCTTTGGTCAAGTTGTGCTGACTTCCCCTATGCTGTGTGTTGTCTTCCCCTTCACCAAAGTTAATACTTGTCTACTATCTAATAGTGATTTCCCCTCCTCACCCCATCCTCTCCCTCATAGCTATCAAAGATTGTTTTATTCTGTGTGTAAATCTTTTCTTGGGTTTTTATAATAATGGTCTCATATAATATTTGTCCTTTTGTGATTAATTCACTCATCATATACTGCCATTCTTAAGGCAGAGAAGAATGTAAGATGGAGGGGGGATTTCCATATCTGCTCCACCTGCCCAAAAAGAGCAAGGCCACAGAGATGAGTGGTAAGCCTCTGTAAAATTTAGAGTAGGGATCTTTTATATTACCTGCTTCCCAAGTGATATACAGTGTCCTACAAATAATGGCCAGTTGAGGACGTACTGATTCATTCAACAAATATGAAAAAGATTGTCAAAAGTGTAAAAATAACAAAAAGCACCTGAAATTAGTAAGCCTATCTTATGTATTTGGAAAAAAAAAAAGATTCTAGCGTTGAAAAAGTTAGTCTCACCAAGGCATCATGCAAGGCCAGAGGATTCCTTTAGCATCCTAGAGCACAATGCCAACCATGCTATAACTGTAGATTGTAGACAAATGCTAAGTCTTACTAAGGTTTATTAAAAACGAACCAACAAGAACAACAACAAAACCCTCAAAACAAGTGTTCAGTGTTAAGTAAAACGTGCTTCTCCCCCTATTTTGAAAGTGTAAAAATTGTGTAATAACAATGACATTTCCTATTCCCCAGCGAAACAGAAAAGTACTAAAATTTACTTCTGTTTCAATGTAAGAATTATTACTGTTTCCTTGTACATTATCCAAAACCGAACACACCCCTTCCTGACAATTTATAGAACATCTGCAGTTCATCTCACAGGTATCAGCAGCACTATAAATCCTGTTCACAGACAGTTATGATTGAAGTATTTCATAAGATCTGATAAGCTTACACAATTATGAATGTAAAGCACAATTTTAAACTAGCTGTAACTCTAGAGGAAATAGGTGAGTTCTATACTCACGTCCACTGGGAAAGGAATCCCTGATACGTTATCCAGCCTCTTTCATTTGTACAAACTGTGTTATTCACATCTGGCCCCCAAGGTATGTAAGGAAAAACTTGAAATAAATCTTTAAGCTCATCAGGTGACAAAGCACAGTCTCTATCCTGAAGATACACAAGGAAGTATACATAATGTTTAGATATCTAAAAGAATAATCCCCAAATACAAGAGCCCCCTAGTCTAGTAAAGCTATGCTTCTAAAACCTAATTAATAAATTAAAACAAATTTTACATTTTATCAAGAAAATCTCTTACATGTATATTAAAAAAACCTATTAAAGAGTCTTATCAGAGACAAGACTTTTACATCTTGAGAAAAAGAAAACAATAAAAACAAATAGCAGAAAATAATTTTGCAGTTTAACTTAAGAGTCTGAGCAATTTTGGGGAATGAGTATCCTATAGCTAAGGAAACAAACTAATATCATTCACAGAAAAATGTTTTACCATATAGAGAGGAAAACTGCTGCTAAAAGCTTACCAAATCATGCTTGTCAAAGGTGCTCTGGAGAAACAAATATGCGTGATGATTTAATTCAGTAGTGCAATCAGGAGGTATTTTTAGCCTGTTGATGAAAAAATTTAGGAGTGAAATAATCAAATATTAAAATTTAACTTAAAAAATAAATATAAAACTGCATGAAGTCTTTTTGTGGGGTGACAGCATGTTACAAAAATATTTTCACCAAAGCCATCTGGACTTCCCAGGGAAAGTCTCTGGCATGGTTACGGCAATCTTCAGAAATGTCATAATCATGGCCATTCCCCATGCATGAGGTGGCATGCAAAGCTTTCTTTATCAGAAGGGCATACTGAAATAAAAATGTGCCTCAAATAATACTGATTAAATGGTAATGCATTTATTCTTCCTTTAAACAAATTTTAAGTCATAATTATGGGCTTTATATTAATGCCAGCATTGGCGATGGACCGAAAATTATGAAAAGAGAGGTTACTTCGGCCTAATTTGACCATTTTGACCCACCCTAAATTCAGCAATAAATATTTATCAAATGCACTGAGCTAGGCACAAGGGACACAAAACAAGACTGGCTCCCTGCCTCTGAGGAACAACTAACCACAAACAGAATGAGCTAAGTGCTAAGCATGGGTAAGGATGTTAGGAGAGCCCACATCAAAGGAAACTTTGACTTGGGGGTGGGAAGGTGTCAACGTCTTTGAGAGACACTGTCACCTGAACTGAGGCTTGAGGGATGAGAGGCATTAACTAGGTTGGGGAAAGAGGAGGGAGAGAGCGAAAACAGCATGGACAAAAGCCTGAAGTAGGAAACGGCATATGTTTGGTGGACTATATATAATTTGGTATTTACTTCTAGAATAGAGAGCTTAACCAACTTATTTCTGATCTCTTAAAATCAAAACAAGTTTGTCTAGCTTTTTTCCTTTTTCCTTCTTGAGTAAAATTAATTTAAAAAGATACTTGTAGTGTCTAGGAGAAAAGAAAAACATTGAGCTATGCTACAAACCATGACTTGGAACTGCCTTAAAGGCAAGTGATTTTTTTATACATCAGCAGCTTGCAACCAGCGATGATTTTTCCTGAGGGGGCATTCGGCAATTTTTGGAGACATTTTTTGTTGTCAAAACTGGGGGAGGAAGTGCTACTAGCATCTAGGAATGCACTAAGCATCCTATAATGCACAGGACGGCCTCCACAACAAAGAATTACCTGGTCCAAATTATCAGTAATGCCAAGGTTGAGAAACCCTGCTATTAAGCTAAGTTATTTCTGAGTAGCTTGAACCCTACCTACCTATACGCTACATAAAACTCAAAAAAAATTTAGCAAATGAAATCAGTCAGAAAACCAAAGGTACATACAGGGGGAATAAATATTCAGGTGTCAAATCCAGATCATCATCATAACCAAATCGTCGAAGCACAGTCCAAGTAGTTTCATGTCTCCCTCTCTGAATAAAAAGTGTGTGTAAAAAAAGAAAACCTAAAATAAAGTAAATTAGTAAATAGAGTTGATGTGAAATAAAGGTATTCACATGGGAAAAAAGCATACAACACATAATGACAAGAGCTTGATTTGTGAACATCATCAATGTATACCAGTATTGAATACTGAAGATTAAGATAAATAAAGTTCCCAAGTGTCTCGATAAAACAGAGCTGATTTCAGAGTCATTGTTTCACACACACAACCAGTTCAGCAAGAATGAGCCCTGGGTAAAAGGGCCAAAAATACATCCCAAGGAATACACTGACATTCTCAAAGTTATGTGATAGAAACAGATTAAATAGTTTTATAGATCTTTACTCTTATTTCTATAATGGAAAATTCTGGTTTTCAATTTCATTTCTTATTTCACTGTGGCTCTATAATATATTTTACAGGGGACATTTTATACTTGGTAAACCTGAATGGTAGACAAAATGTCTTTCCTAAAAATAACTTCTACTTAAAGGCTGCTTCTGAATAGGAAGAATCTGAAGGGAAATTTGTTTGTTCCAGGTATCTCCTTCCCTCAGATGGACCTCTGCATGCCTGAGATCCAGGCAATTTCCCTCCCCCTAATTGACACTAAGAATAATTATCACCACCACTGGCCTTGTCTCTTAAATATCCAAGACGGATTTTAAGCATATTAGGAAATGCTAAGATTTCCTTAAAGTGTAAGTAATGCTACAGAACCTTCACCTTCTGCCAAATTTTTACCCACCTTTCAGTGTCAATCCACTGTCAGCCACACCATCACTTATATGTTTTCTGACTACATTCTTGACATCTTCCAAAGCTTGAGGAGCTAATGGAGTGTTAAAACAAATTCTCTAGCAAAAATATAAAAATCAATTTAAAAATAAATCATCATTAAAACCACAAATAACATAAAACATTAATCTTCAAAACAACCATTAAATCAAAGAGTTGCAACCAGAAGAAGCAATAAACTGCTTTGTATTATTTAAGTAAAACATGTCATACTTAAAAGGAAAAAAACTTTCCCTACTCCCTCCCCTCCATCCCATTTCTAAATACAGGGCTCTTTGTATAACTATGTTACACAAAACTGAGACAGCAAAATAATTCAGAGTTCAGACTTCAAGTCATCCTTAATACAGCCATTGTATACTGTGAAATGAAACTTATCAAAGAGTTTTCTCAATTCCTAGGCATAAGAGAGTTCTATACCCTAGGCAAAGGCTTAAATAGCTTGATGTGACAGACAGTTTTATGTGAAAGAGACACATTTATTAACATATTATTGTCACAGCTGATAACATTTTTTAGTATCTTATATATACAAATGATTGAAATAAAAGGCAGCTACCTGAAAGAAGTTGAGTTCAGCATCATTCAGAGTACCATCATTATCTTGATCAGATATTTTAAATATACGAGTAAGGGCTTTTATACAGGCTGGTTTCATCTGCAAATCATTGAGAAAAGAAACAAATGTTTTAATTAAAATAGTTTGGACTTTCATATGGTTTTTTTTTATTGTACTTTAGGTGAAGGTTAACAGAATAAATAGTTTCTCATTAAACAGTCAGTACACGTATTGTTCTATGACATTGGTTAACAACCCCACGACATGTCAACACTCCTCCTTCTCGACCTTGGAGGAACTTTTCTTTTTTTGGTGAAAATATACATAGCCAAATACACCATTTCAAAAACTTCTACATGTACAATTCAGTGACACTGATTACGTTCTTCCAGTTGTGTTGCTATTCTCACTATCCTTTTCCAAATTATTCCATCACCATTGTCTTCAGCTCACTGTCCCCTAGGCTTCCCATCAAACCTCTTGAGTTGCTGTTGTCAATTTGATTTCACATAGACAATTCCTTTTTTCTTGTTGTTGTACTTTAGATGAAGGTTTACAGAACAAAATAGTTTCTCAGTGAACAGTTAGTACACATACTGCCCTGTGACAATGGTTAACAACCCCACGACATGTCAACACTATCCTTACTCAACCTTGGATTCCCTATCACCAGCTTTCCTGTCCCCTTCTGCCTTCTAGTCCTTGTCCCTGGACTGCTGTGCCTCATTAGTCCCGTTTTGTTTTATGGGGCTGTCCAATCCCCGGGTCAACGGTGAACCTAGGGAGTGACTTCACCACTGAGCTAAAAGCATGTCCAGGGGTCATATGATTTTTGTAAGTAATGCTGGGAATAATTTTTGATGGTTTTCACTACCAAATACATAACATCAAACACAATCAATATGAAAAATGAACTAAAGCAAAGGCATTAGCTTTTATACTCAACTGTTTTTAAGTAAATGCAACAATATCTACTTGCAACTCTATTTGGAATGGTCAAGCCCTCCCATGACTCCACCAGTCCTCCAAGGATGGGAAAAAGAGAAATGCATGTTTAGGGGAGATTGATTCTTCTAGTCACGTAAAGCAGCAGCATGTACTTATGTACGCCCTCCTTCAATCCAGAAACAATTTGAGCTGACTCATAAAACTACTAAGGGCTTTCCTCTCTAACTTCTTATTTCTGACCATCAACCTTCCGGGAGCAGAATGGAACTAAATGTTTTTTTCTGTTCCTTGTGTATATATGTCAAAGTTGGACTATAAAACATGCTTATTCACAAACAGGTGGTAAAACAGTACTAGTTAATAAGTGTGAAAGCCTCTGTTATGAGCTAAGAATTACTGTTAAAAAAAAAAATCTTGTCTTTTGTGATTCTGTAAAACTTTTCTAAGTTTTGCTGCTGAAAATATATTTTGACAACCTAATTTTTGTTTTAGGGTTTATAATGGATAGAATATATTCTATTTAAAAATTGGGCCCACATGCCTCTAATTTACATAACTGCTATAAGATCATCGCTGTCAATAATTTTCAGAATAAATAAAACTTTCAGGAAGATCTTTGAACTTTGTGTAAACTCAGAGAAAGAGACCTTACAAACCCATGTGAATCAAAGAAACAGGATGGCAAGCTCAGGAAATGTGTACTTATTAACTTCAGTCATATGGCTATCGAGAACAAAATTGTAATGATGACAGTTTTGATCATGCTATCAAACTCAAACAGAGAAAAGGAATCCTTTAAAGAATAGGAGAGGAAGTAGTTGTCTTCCCAAACATACACAGACAAACCCTTTTTTTATATATTAAATAGTTTCTGGGGGAGCAATCTGATAAAGTGAGAAAAAGATAAAATTAAGATACAAAGGGATTAGAAAGAAATTTTTAAAAAAGCCAAAAGAAACATTTAGAGTGCACTGGATAGGGCTCCCTTTATAAAAGACTACTAAATGGAATAAAACCTAAAATGTATATAATCATAGGTGATTTTCTTTTAATAAGTAAAGAACGTTAAGATACTGTTTTTATAAATGTTATCCTAATATTAGATATTCAAGATCAATAGATTACATTTTATTTACTCTCTTTTACAAAATGTTATACAATAACCTAAATGTCTCAAAAAGTAACAATAGTTATAACGATATACAAAATAGAACTTAAGAAAAACTTTTTACTTTGTGTAAGTAGTTTTTCCTCACATCATAAAAAGCTACATTAAAAAAAAAAAATTTTGAAGAAAAATAACAAAGATGTATTTTTCATTAAATGTTGAAATGCATCCAGAAGCTATATTTAAATACTAACCACCTTAAAAATATAACGCCAAAAAATGACTACTAAAAATTATACCTCAGTAAAGCTATAAAATTTATAGTAATAAATAAACAAACATTTTATAGAGGAGCACTGTGGCACCGTGGTTAAGAGGTACAGCTGCTAACCAAAAGGTCAGCAGTTCGTATCTACCAGGTGCTCCTTGGAAACCCTATGGGGCAGTTCTACTCTGTCTTATAGGGTCACTATGAGTCGGAATATGACTTGACATCAATGGGTTTGTTTTTTGTTTTTTTTAAATCTAAACCCTCACACAGTAAACATTATTACACATAATTCAGATCTTTTCATTACTAGGTAAGTTGGAAGACTCCAGAAGTTTGTCATGGGACATACAAGTTAACAGCACTAGAAACATTGAACAGTTGAGGCTTTAATTTTGAATATGATGTTTTTGATGATTCTACCTTAAAACTGTGTCAAAAAACCCCAAGAGTATGGCCCCTGGATACCCTTTTAGCTCAGTGGTGAAGTCACTCCCGAGGTTCACCGTTGAGCCAGGGACTGCACAGCCGCATAAAACAAAACGGGACTAATGAGGCACAGCAGTCCAGGGACAAGGACTAGAAGGCAGAAGGGGACAGGAAAGCTGGTGATAGGGAACACAAGGTTGAGTAAAGACAGTGTTGACATGTAATGGGGCTGTTAACCATTGTCACAGGGCAATAGGTGTACTAACTGTTTAATGAGAAACTATTTTGTTCTGTAAACCTTCATCTAAAGTGAGAATAGCAGCACAACTGGAAGAACGTAATCGATGTCACTGAATTGTACATGTAGAAATTTTTGAAATGGTGTATCTTTGGCTACGTATAATTTCACCAAAAAAAACACAAAAGGTCCTCCAAGGTCGAGAAGGGAGAGTGTTGACATGTCGTGGGGTTGTTAACCAATGTCATAAAACAGAATGTGTACTGACTGTTTAATGAGAAACTGTTCTGTAAACCTTCACCTAAAGTACAATAAAAAATTTTAAAAAAACTGTGTCAAAAGCTTATTATTGTTGTCTAAATAAAAGACTGACATAGGCTGACTTAAAGCTTGTACTTGTGTAAAACAAGGTAGTCTCTAAAAGCTGCAGATTTACTTATTAGGCAGGTCCATCTAAGAAACAAGTAACAGATGGCAGTAGATGTTTTACTCTTGTGAGACTTGGGGGTGGGGGGGGGCAGTAGGGGGATTAGCAGATTAGCAGAACCAATAATAGGTCTGAGAAGAAGAGTGGCAATGACAGAATTAGGAGCAAACTAACAGAAGAGATTTAATGTACAGCTGGGCTAAGGCCTCAGAGGTAAATCCCTATAGTGTGAGATTAAGATTGTTTCCCAAATTTCCTTGCTCATAAAATACAGTACTTGGCTGAATCAGAACAGAGTCTATATTTTTAACAAGTATACCAAGTGACCATCACAATGAAGCACATTTAGGAAACACTGGATTAAGAGTGAATTAAAAAGAAGTATTCCAATCAAGGAACAGTAAATCAAGAATAAGGAAGAGTACACCAGAGTCAGATTTAGACTAATTACTTGTATCAGGGGTTGGCAAACTTTTTCTGTAAAGGGCCAGATAGCAAATATTTTAAGCTTTGAGGGCCAATGGGTAAAATTGAAGATACTATGTAAGGACTTACACAGCAAGACAGAAACCAAATTTTGCACGTTTTTTATTGACAAATTCAAAATATAATAACTGAGTATAAATTTTTGTAATACAAGTCTATTAATAAGAATGGAATTCTTTTTAAAGAACATTTCACTTAATTAATTGGGGTTCAAAGTTAGCATTCTCTATCCTGAAAACTGACTGCAATTGTTCATCTGTGAATATCGATCTATGATGAAACTTCACGTATTTCACCTTTGAAAATCTTTTTGCACAGATAGATACTACTAATACTAATATACATCCACACATATATGAATTTAATTGAGCACATTTATCATTTGGAAGGCATTTATAGAATTATATTAGATTCTCTTCTTGATATTTGCCTTTTAGCATGTTATTATACTGCTAATTAATCAGTTCCACCCAAAGGTTAGGTGGAAGCTCCTCAACTGCAGTTATACGGATTATGAAATATGGAAATTTCCTTTGCAACTGCATCAAGGTCCAAAAAAATGCCGCTGGAACTGGAACTGTAGTTTGAGCTCAGAAAATATATCTCTGCCTAGTAAAAATCCACTTTTTCTTTTCTTGTTTTTCTTGTTTAGACATAACAGGTATATGCACTGATAATAAAATAAAATGTCATAGTATGGCAATACACATGGTACTTGAAATATTGCTGAGTTATAACCATGTTGGTGCAATCTGTAATCACCGGAGCAGCAAGGAGAAGAGATGAGTACCACATAATGATCTCTGTCACAACTACTCAACACTGTCTTTGTAGCACAAAAGCAGCCATAAAAATATATATAAACAAATGAGTGTGGCTATGTTGCAATAAAACTGTATCTATGAACAAAGAAATGTGAATTTCATTTAATTTGCACACATCACAACATATTATTCCTTTTGATTTTCTTTCAACTATTTAAAAATGTTAAACTCATTCTTAGCTCATTGGCTGTATAAAAACAGGCAGCAGGCCAAATTAGGCCCACGTCAGCCAACACCGCACCTATACTGTAAACTCTTCTTGGAAAAAAATGCAACTTTTTACTTCTTAAAAACTATGACAATGAAAAGACAAACAACCCATTACAAGATGGGCAAAGGATCTTAATATACATTCCTTCAAAGAAGATATACAAATGGCCAACCAGCACATGAAAAGACGCTCAAGGTTATTAGTCATCAGGGAAATGAAAATTAAAACTACAATGAGATACCACTTCACACCCATTAGGATGGCTACAACCAAAAAGATAATAACAAGTGTTGGTGAGGATGTGTAGAAACCGGAACCCTCGTCCATTGCTGGTGAGAATGTAAACGGTGCAGCCACTGGGGAAAACAGTTTGGCAGCTCCTCAACAAGTTAAACTTAGCGTTACTATAAAACCAAAAACGAAACCCGTTCCCGTCAAGTCGATTCCGACTCATAGCGACCCTGCAGGACAGAGCAGAGCTGCACCATAGGGCTTCCAAGGAGTGGATGGTGGATTTGAACTGCTGACCTTCTGGTTAACAGCTGAGTTCTTAACCACCACACCAGTAATTCCACTCCTAGCTATATACCCAAGAGCAATGAAAACATATGTTGACACAAAAACTCGTACACAAATGTTCATAGCAGCGTTATTCATAATAGCTAAAGAGAGAAAACAACTCAAATGTGCATCAAAAGATAAACGGAGGTTGAGAAGGGAGAGGGCTGACACATTGTGGGGTTGTTAACAATGTCATAAAACAATATGTGTACTACTGTTTCATGAGAAACTATTTGTTCTGTAAGCCTTCACCTGAAGTACAATAAAAAATTAAAAAAAAAAAAAGATAAATGGATAAACAAAATGTGACATATAATGGAATACTATTTGGCCATAAAAAGGAATGAAGTACTGATGCATGCTACAACAGATGAATCTTATAAACATTATGCTAAATGAAAGAAGTCAGACACAAAAGGCTACATATAATTCCATTTATATGAAATGTTCAGAATAGGCAAATCCATAGAGACAGGATTAGTGTTTGCCAGTGGCTAGGAGAAGGGAGGAATGGAGACAGACTGCTAATGGGTACACAGCAGTTCTGGATTTAGATATTCTGGAGTTAGACAGTGGTGACGGTTGTACAACTTTGTAAATATACTAAAAGCCACTGAGCTATACACTTTTAAAGGGTGAATTTTATGGTATGTAGATTATATATCAATAAAAAATTAATTAATTTTACAATCCTATGGCAAGAAGATGTTAAATGTTAGATATTTCTATAAGGAATTACTGTGTTTCCTAGTTTTGAAACAAGGAGTATTCAAGTTGTATTAGCATGTGGTGCCTATATCAAAAAAACTACAGAATCTTTTCATTTGTGTGTTTTTAAGTGTGTGGATTTTATAGTAGCAAAGCAAGTAGACAATTAGCAAACTGGATTTGTTGTTGTTATTACTGCTAATTCTTCTGTTTTAATGGCATTTACTGACAGTACTTGATCTGGAATATGATTCTGAGTATTTAATGTAAATATACCATGTCTTTGAAAAAAAAGTATCTTTAAAATGTAGCAATTTAAAAATCATTAAATTTAAATTTCAGCAGTTTCATATTCACAAAAGCGATTAAGAGTTACTAAGAATCACGACCATTCTAGAGTTACTACCTACACATTCCAGCCCCTACAAACCAGCTTGGGGGTTACCTCCTTCTCCTCTGGGCAGTATAGGGGCCCTGTAGGATGGAGAACAGCTTTCTGTGCATAATAAAAGAGCTCTGATATGTTCTTCAAGTTTTTTGCTGAACACTGAAAAAAAAGTTTAAAATTTTACAATGTGATATCTATTATGAGAATTAAAAAAAAATTAAAACTATCAACATATAAGGTAACAGTAAGATGCCTTAAAGAAACTGAAAAATGCGTTTTTCTTTGTGGCTATCACAACATGAATGCCAAAAAAGAGCTCAGAGGCTAACTCCAGGTTCTCTGTTTTATCTGGTTTACATGACTTCACAAAGAACAAAAAATTTATTTTATCCCACATCTTCTCCCTTCCCAACACAAACCTCAACTTAGTGAGATTTCACCAACAGTAAATTTCTGAATCAAATGATAAGGCTCACCTCCACACAGGTTTCTATTTCTGTGTACTGGTTCATAATGGGAAGGATGGTTTCCATACTACTATATTCCACCAGATCAGATTTATTTCCAACCAATATCAAAGGCAGTCTGAAACAAATGGGGCACATTGCAATAAGGAAAGCAAAAGATTTTAGATTTATATTTTAGTTTACAGCACAACTCATTCTAACTTAAAAAGCTTTTATTTGATCTCCCCAAAGTGAACTCTCTATGATTAGGCAAAGCCCCCTAAACAGCATGCTCACTCAATAAATATTTATTGAGTGCCTATTATATGCCAGGTACTAAGTGTTAAGGACACAAGACAGACAAGGTCCCTGCCCGTTCTAATCGTGAAAAACAGAAAATGAACAATAGACAAATAAGACAATTTCTAATTCAATAAGTGCTATGAAGGAAATAAATAGGGGGATATTGGCTAGAGGACCAGGAGGGGGCTAATTTAGATACGATAATTGGGGAAATCTGAGAGGTGGCATTTGAGCCAAGAGATGAAGGATGAGATGGAATCTGCCATGTGAAGAGCCAGGGAAGAGGCTACTGGGCAGAAAGGACAGCATGCACAAAGGCCAAGTTGAAAAAATACCCTAGTGAGATCAAAGAATCGGAAAATGCCAGAGTGACTGAAGAGAACTGAGCAAAGAAGAAGCCCTCCCAAAAAACCAAACCCATTGCCATCAAGTCGGTTCCAACTCAAAGCGACCGTATAGGACAGAATAGAACAGCCTCATAGGGTTTCCAAGGCTGTAATCTTTACAGAAGCAGACTGCCTTATCTTGCCCCTGAGAAGTTCCAATTGCTGACCTTTTGGTTAGCAGCCGAGCACTTAATCACTGTACCACCAGGACTCCTTGAGTAAAGGAGAAGAGGTACAAAATGGGGTTGAAGAGAGGAGCAAAACCCAGATGTGAGGCCTTATGGGTCACGGTAAGGAGTATGAATTTTATCGTAAGTGTAAAATGGGAAGCAACTGAAGGATTATAAGCAGGGGAATGACATGATCTGCTTGACATTTTAAAATGTGGTGATTTATTATCTTTCAGAGATACACACTGAAATATCTACAGCATGATATACTCACTAGGTTTCAAAATGACCCCAATGGAAGGGGTAATAAATGAAATAAGGCTGACCATGAGTTGACAATAGTTAAAGCTAGATGATAGATACACTGGAACTCATCATACTAGTCTCTCTACTTTTGTATATGTTTATTTTTTTTCAATAATATAGTTTTTAAAAATGAAGTAGCTTAGATTAGGGCAGTGACAGTGAAGATGGAGAAGAGGCGTTCAGATTTGAGATATAGAAGCAGAACAGATAGAACTTACTGCAGATTAGATATGGAGGATAAGGGAAAGGCAGAAATCAAGAAAAATACACGGGTTTTTGGCTGGAGAAGACGGGTAAATCTGAGACAGAGAAGACTGAGATGATTGTGGGGGGGATGGTGCTTGAGAGGCAGGGAATTAAGGATTTTGTTTTAGACAAATTAAATCTGAGAAGCCTATCAGAAATCCAAGTGGGGCTATCAAGGAGGACTAGCCTAGAAGAACACTATTATTTGTGAATCTTGCAAAAGAGCAAGGAGGGAAAGCAAATGATCTTGCTAGAACTCAAAGTTTCAAAAGAAATAATTGCAAGCATTTACAGTTTACCCCCCTGGTACCACCATTACTCTTAAAAGGACTGACCCACTATGTAACTCAAATAAAGATTCCTAACAGAGCCAGTAGGGTTTCCAAAAATGGAGTGATTTGCAACCCAAAGTGTGTATCAGAATAATTTACAGAGCTTTAAAAAAATATACGCATGTCCAAACCCTACTCCAAACCTACTGATTCTAAAACTCCAGGGGTGGGGCTAGGACATCAATAATTTTTTTTAAGTGGCTCAGGTGACAGTGATGGGCACCCCTGATTAGGTATCACTATTAAAATGGTCCAAGGAAGTCCTAAGGAAGAATATAAGAATATTCAATATACAATTATAAACAAATATAAATATTCAATATACAAAGGCCCAGGGAAGAAGGTATTGGAAAGTATAAGGTCAATATAATAAAGAAATAGACCACCCTAGGATAAGTCAACCACTAGAAGAATAAGTATGCTCACATGGCTCAGGTAGGCTTATGCATGATTGTAGACCACAGCCATACCTGAGAATGCTAAATTGGATCTTCAAGCATCAAAAGTCCCTTCCACATGTACTAAAAGGGCCACCAAACTAGCCACAGCATTTTAGAAAGCAATCCTAGTAAAGTGCTCCTGGAGGAGCCCTGGTGGTGCAGTGGTTAAGCGTTTGGCTGCTAACCAAAAGGTCAGTGGTTTGAACCCACCAGCCACTGCATGGGAGAAAGACATGGCAGTCTGCTTCTGTAAAGATTTATAGCCTTGGAAATTCTATGGGGCAGTTCTACTCTGTCCTATAGGGTTGCTATGAGTTGGAATCAACTCGACAGCAATGGTTTATCCTGGTAAAATAAAAAATTTTGAATTCAGTAGTCCAAGCTGGTGCTTAATAGATCCTGGCAAAACCGGCCTTCTCTGAAGAATGCCTCCTGGAAACAGCTCAAATCGTCAGCAAGAAAAGCAAGTTTTAGGAGCATATGGGTGCTGTATCCTCCAAGGCAACCCTGTCCAATACAACCTTCTGTGATAATGGAAATGTTCTTTATCTGCATTGCCCATTACTGTAACTACTAGCCACATGTGGCTATCGAGCACTTGAAATATGGCTAAGTATGACAAAGAACTGAATTTTTAAGTTATATTGTCACAACTGAGTAAAGGCTACTGCACTGGACAGTGTAGCTCCTTTCCATCTTGTCAACAAGTCACTACAAAGTTTAAAACCATGATAAAGAGGGACCCTGCTGTGTCAGAGCTACAAGACACAGCATATCCACCAGCATCTCAGTCACAAAGTGTCCCTCCATAAATACATGAGACAAAAGTCAATGACCACATTTACCTGTTTAGAACCAAATCTTTACAGAGTTTCAAGGCATGAAAATGCCCAACTTAAAAAGAAATCTAAGAAATTAAGAGAAGGACCAGTATGTGTACACACAGATATTAAGTTTGCCTTTCCTAACATTTAAAAAAGACTCAAATGTTTCATAAATAACTTATGATCTATTAAATAATAATGAAAAATGTTTTGTTTCCATTTTGACTTAAAGTATTTATACCCACAAGTACCATTCTGCTCAGATAAAATAGAGCATGTGTCTTCTCTTGCTTTTTCCCTATCACACATACATTCTCCAAGGAAATCTCCATGCATGAAATCTTAAATGAAGATCTCTAGAATTTTAGAGCATTTATACCGTGCTTACACATGAATTATTTCATTTGATTCTCAACATAACGACATATAGCCAAGATGGATATTAGCCTCATTTCCTCTTACAGATGAGGAAACTAAGGCTCAATGAAGTCAAAGTCCTAGAGCTCTTAAGAGGCCAAGACAGATTTCAAAGGTCATTCATTTGCCTCTGAGTGCTGTGCTCTTAAATATACCGTACTGTGAGCATTCAATGCCAAGCATACGATTCCTCAGCAGAGGAGCATCTCAAGACAGGGGTCACATACAACATAGGAGGAAGGTGCATTCTAGAGCTAAGACTTCTCAAGAAGTAATTTTAGGAAGGAAAATGTAAAAATAATTCTCAAAATATTTAATGTTTGAAATTGTAAATCACTATAATGTCAGAACTCTGTTTCTTGCTTTGCTCTCAAATACATCTGCTCCCTTAAATGATTCAGCAAAAAAAGGTGCATGTATGTGTGTAAACAGATCAACCGATAAAGCAAATAGGGCAAAATGTTAACAACTAGTGAATCTAAGTGCAGGGTTTATGGGATGCTCATTGTACTATTTCTTCCATCTTTTCTGTAAGTTTGAGATTTTTCAATATATGTAGTTTGAGAAGAAAAAAATACCTGCTATCTTTGTCTGTTCTTTCATTGATGAGAGGAATCCATCGACTCGTTACCTAAAATGAAAATTAACAACAGCTAAGACATGATGAGAACATACTTTGAAAAATATCCTGCCCTTGAACCCCTAAAATTCTAAACTGAGGATCAATTCTGAAAGTCTCCCCATTGAAATTTAACTAAATATGGTGCAAGAAATTAATACATTCATACCTTATCAATAGAATGCTTGTTGTTAACAGCATAAACTATGCAGATGACATTAGCCTAGGAAAAAATTAACAAATCAATGGTATTTTTAAATAATAATAATGTAAACAGTAGCATTTAATTACCAACTAGTTAATATATTTGGGCCAAAGGAAAAACGAAGAACAAAATTTGAAGACAGAAAGAAAACTTAGCTTGACTCTGAGAAGAAAAATTTCCTAAAGATTCACGGCAAAAATACATACCCAAAGTCAGTGATAACAACAAAGAATTGAAAAACTCTTCTTGGTACGTGTAAGAATAAAAATGGTAGACCCATAGGATCATTACTGTTTTCCCACCAAAAAGCCTGCAACTGTTGTGCAACTAAAATTCACCTGTGATATTTCTTGATGAAGTTGTTCATCACTCTGTTCTGCTTCTACAAATGACCAAAAAAAAAAAAAAAAAAGTATTTTCAGGGGGAAAAAAGTCAACATTTCTTAAACACTTTCATTACCACTCCTATTTAACACTGTGCTGGAAGTCTTAGCTAGAGCAATTTAAGGCAAGATAAAGAAATACAGAGCACCAAACTGGTAATGAAGAAGTAAAACTGTCCCTATTTGCAGATGATATGATACTATATATACTATATATAGAAAACCCAAAAGACTCCAAGAGAAAACTACTGGAATTAATAGATTCAGCAGAGTAGCAGGATACAAGATAAACATACAAAAATCTGTTGGATTCCTATACACCAATAAAGAGAACAACAAAAAGGAAATCAGGAAAACAATACTATTTATAATAGCCCCTAAAAAAATAAAATACTTAGCAATAAATCTAACCAGGGATGTAAAAGACCTATAAAAGAAAACTACAAAACACTACTGTAAGAAACCAAAAGAGATCTACATAAATGGAAAAACATAGCATGCTCATGGATAGAAGACTCAACATTATGAAAATGACAATTCTACCCAGAGCAATTTACAAATACTATGCAATCCCAATCCAAATCCCAACAACATTCTTTAAAGAGATGGAAAAAACAATCATTAACTTTATATAGAAATGGAAGAGGCCCCGGATAAGTAAAGCACTACTGAAGAAGAAGAATAAAGTAGGAGGACTCATACTACCTGACCTCAAAACCTACCATACAGCTACAGGAGTCAAAACAGCCTGGTACTGGTACAACGACAGATACATTGACCAATGGAACAGAGTTGAGAACCCATCCACCTACGGGCACCTGATCTTCAACAAAGTCCCAAAGTCCATCAAATGGGGAAAAGACGGTCTTTTCAACAAATGGTGCTGGCAAAACTGGAAGTTCATCTGTAAAAAAATGAAACGGGACCCATATCTCACACCATACACAAAAACTAATTCAAAATGGACCCAAGACCTAAATATAAAACTAAAAACTATAAAGATCATAGAAGAAAAAATAGGATCAACGCTAGAGACCCTAATACATGGCATTAACAGGATTCAAACCATAAGTAACAACATACAAATTCCAGAAGATAAGCTAGATAACTAGGATTTTCTAAAAGTTAAACACTTATGCTCATCAAAAGACTTCACCAAAAGAGTAAAAAGAGAACCGATAGACAGGGAAAAAATTTTTGGCTATTACAAACCCAACAAAGTTCTAATCTCTAAAATCTACAAGAAAATCCAATGCCTCTACGACAAAAAGACAAATAATCCAATTAAAAAATGGGCAAAGGGAATGAATAGACACTTTACCAAAGAAGACATTCAAGTGGCTAACAAACACATGAGGAAATGCTTGTGATCACTAACCATTAGAAAAATGCAAATCAAAACCATAATGAGATACCATCTCACCCCGGAATTACTGGCACCAATCAAAAAAAACAGAAAATAACAAATGTTGGAGAGGCTGTGGGGAGACTGGAACTCTTATGCACTGGTGGTAGGAATGCAAAATGATACAACCATTCTGGAAAACGATATGGCGCTTCCTTAAAAAACCCAGAAATAGAAATACCATATGATCCAGCAATCCCACTCCTAGGAATATATCCTAAAGAAATAAGAGCCATTACACGAATAGACATATGCATGCCCATGTTCACTGCAGTACTGTTCACAATAGCAAAAAGATGGAAACAACCTAGATACCCATCAACAGATGAATGGATAAATTTTGGTACATACACACAATGGAGTACTACGCAACAATAAAGAACAATGATAAATCTATGAAGCATCTCACAACATGGATGAATGTGGAGGGCATTATGCTGAGTGAAATAAGTCAATCACAAAAGGACAAATATTGTATGAGACCTCTACTATAAAAACTCATGAAAAGGTTTACGAACAAAAAGAAACAATCCTTGATGGTTATGAGGGAGGGGAGGGGTCGGGATGGAAAAACACTAAATAGACAATAGATAAGTGGTAATTTCGGTGAAGGGTAAGACAGTACACAACACTGGGGAAGCCAGCACATCTTGTTCAGGGTAAGGATTGGAAGCTCCGTGGACAAATCTAAACTCCCTTAGGGACCAAATTACTGGGCTGAGGGCTGTTGGGACCATGGACTCAGGGAACATATAGATCAATTAGCATAACACAGTTTATAAAGAAAAAGTTCTATATTCTACTTTGGTGAGTAGCGTTTGGTGTCTTAAAAGTCTGTGAACAGCCATTTAAGATACTCCACTGGTCTTACCCCTTCAAGAGCAAGGGAAAATGAAGAAAACCAAAGACACAAGGGAAAGATTAGTCCAAAGGACTAATGGACCACAACTATCATGGCCTCCACCAGATGGGGTCCAGTACAACTAGATGGTGCCCGGCTACCACCACTGACTGCTCTGACCGCGATCACAATAGAGGGTCCTAGACAGAGCTGGAGACAGATGTAGAACAAAATTCTAACTCAGAAAAAGACCAGACTTACTGGCCTGACAGAGACCGAAGAAACCCTGAGAGTATGGCCCTCGGACACCCTTTTAGCTCAGTAATGAAATCACTCTTGAGGTTCACCTTTTAGCCAAAGATTAGACACACCCATAGGACAAAACAAGACTAAAGGGGTCCACCAGCCTGGAAGCAAGGACTAGAAGGCAGGAGGGGACAGGAAAGCTGGTAATAGGGAACCCAAGGTTGAGAAGGGAGAATACTGACATGTCATGGGTTGTTAACCAATGTCATAAAGCAATCTGTTTACTAACTGCTTAATGAGAAACTATTTGTTCTGTAAACCTTTATCTAAAGTACAAAAAACAAAAAACTATGGCAAGCTAAAATCTATGCAACACCTACCTAACATCCCACAAAATGACAAAGTGCAGTGCCTAACTAGATGGCAAAGACAAAGGCGAGCCAGGGAAAGGAAGAAGTTGAACTACGACAGGGAAGCTGGCTGGCAGTGAAAGACAAGTCTACAGGAGGATAACTCAGGCAGGGAAGAGTAGAAGGCACTGTGTGATAAATCTAGACTGGTATCTGATCCAGAGCTGAGAAGAGCCAGGCAGAAGAGATCATGGACTCAAACTAGGAGACAGGGTGCTGGAGTCCGAAGTCCAGACAAAGAGTTTGGACACACAGGGCCAAAAGGTCAGATAAGAATCTGGGTAATATGAACTTAAAATCTAGCTAGAAGATCTGAGTAACAATAACCAGGCCCCAGGAGCAAACCTGGAACATGATAATGAAGAGTAAAGAACTCTCTTTCTAGCACGTCTCTGGCTAGAACTAGTCTCAATGGATGGACGTGCTTGTTCATCCACAGCTGTGGGGAATATACATGATATAGTTAGAACAAGGAGGCAAAGAAATGAAGGGCAAAGCAATTACTGATAGACTAATTTATTAATTTGGATCACTTTGAGTCAAACATGTCTCCAAAAAGAATGCCTGCCATTTCTGACATACAAACTAATTTCATAAATAAGTTCTATGGTATTTTATATTATGCTAAGTAACTGACCATATTTTTAATATCTTTCCATATGCTGAGTTATCAATCTAATACTGAGTTTAAATCTAATACTGAAGTGCATCTAATTACGTGGCTACAGGTACCGAATAACTCTGTAAATGATGCTAGTTATGAAACTGATTGTGGCAGAAGGCATCCAACCCCTTCAACTTCTAGTACAGTGCTGTCCAATAGGAATACAATGTGAACCGCATATGTAATTTTAAATTTTTTAATAGTCATCTTAAAAGGGTAAAAAGAAACAGGTAAAATTAATTCTTATTTAACCCAGAACGGCAAAAATAATGTAATTTCAATATGTATTCAATATAAAGTTGAGGTATTTTACGTTCTTTTTTTCATGCTAAGTCTTCCAGTTGTATTTTACACTTACAGCACATCTCAATTCAGATTAGCCACGTATCAAGTATTCAATAGCCACATGTAGTGGGAAGTGCAGTTCTAGCATTACTCTTTTAGAATATATGGAATACTAGCTTAGGAAAACAAAGTATTACCAATGTATTTATACATGTTTTTTAAAGGAGAAATGCCAGGACAAAGTAAAATAATTAAACAAAGAAGCAGAAAATTTTTAAGTTATAAAAGTAATACAGATGTGCTTCCAGTATTACATAACGGTAAGCAAGCTGACAACTGCTTTAACTATTATTTTATATGGGACACAGGCTGACTAAGAACAAATTTAGAACTCAATAAATTCATAAATGCAAAACTCTAAGTAATAACAGCATGCCTGATAACAGAATTGACTAACGAACTTCTCTTCGCAAACATACCAATTTAAGAAGCACAATGACTAATCTAGGAGCCCTGGTGGTACAATGGTTAAAGCGCTCAGCTGCTAACCAAAAGGTGGGTGGTTCAAACCCACCAGCGGCTCCGCAGGAGAAAAGACCTGGAGATGTGTTCCCGTAAAGATTACAGCCTAGGAAACCCTATGGGGTAGAGTTCTACTCTGTCACATGGTGTTGCTATGAGTGTACATCGACTCGACGCCAACAGGATGAGTCAGATAACGACTCCATGGCACGCAACAACAACAAGGACTTACCTACTACTTGTCATTTACTATTCTTCCTTCTTTTTAGTTTTTATGGAACCCAACTTAATACTTTGGGGACAGAGAACTGCCAGACAGAGGCTTTGGGTAGGGTGGGGGAGTGGCCAGGAGACATAAATGAGACAAGAATAGTAAATGCTCATTTACCGCTAAAGAGAAAGGATCACCTCTCTGAACATTTTTTAAAGCTCAGTACCTTTTTTGAGGACTATTAAATTAAACCCCCAGTTTCACCTACAAGAGAAAATTCATTACCTGAGTAATCTACGATGTGTGTTGGAACTCTCTCAGGGGTAACATCAGCTGGAATGGTGATTTCTTCTGCCCGGGGAGGAACCTTAGTTTGCAAACAAATATAGAACAGGAAAATGCTTTGGATATTATCACACTTGTTAACAGATTATATAAATTTATTTATATTAGCCCCTTTCACCCATACCTATCCTTACAGGTATTTGTTCTACTTCTAAATGCTTACTTTTGTGCTTTACCACAGAAGCAAATATGCATTAAAACTATATGATAAAAATGTCATTTTTAAAAAAACATGCACATTTCTACATTTGCAGACAGAGGGCATTCTAAGAATACTTGAAATCTGACACAATCTAAAACAGTAGTTAAATTAGTTTGTCGTTTCAAACATTAAATTCTGAAGGCTCAAGACAACTTAAAGATGCATTGTAAACGAGGAGGTATGTTAATCCAAGATCATCCCCAAATGAACCAATAAATTACCAAAATTCATTTCTTCTAGAAGATAATTGGAAACCCTGGTGGCGTAGTGGTTAAGAGCTACAGCTGCTAACCAAAAGGTTGGCAGTTAGAATTCACCAGGGGCTCCTTGGAAAATCTATGGGGCAGTTCTACTCTGTCCTACAGGGTTGCTATGAGTCAGAATCGACTCACGCAACGGGTTTGGTTTTTTTGGTAGAAGATAATTGGCTACATAAACCTTATACTTAATGATTTTAATTTTTTGGAAAGACTGTATGATTTTTCCATCATATGAAAACCCCTTGGAAAGACTGTATGATTTTTCCATCATATGGATACCCCTTATCCACACCCAAAAGGACTATGCTAAAACAATTCTAAACTAAGTTAAACTATCACAAAAAACTTTTGTTATACTTAGAATGATTATAAATTAATGTTACTAATGCCACAGACCACACATGAAAATACATTTCATTTCTTAAATTAAGTAATTACTTAATTATCTTACTTAAGAGGAAAAAAAGCAAGAGAAACAGTAAGTGGTTATAAAGTAGTTGTAAATGTTGAAAACACTAACACGATACATCAAATTCCTGTCTGAACAATAAAATTACACAGATATTCCTATCCAAATAAGAGTAAAGAAAGGGTAAATGCAAGCTGTGGCACTAACAATACCTACTGCGTGAATAAAGGGAATAAGAAATTATTTTCATCCTATCTGCATTGATTCCACTCCCCAAACAATATCCTAACTTCACATAAGGCCTTAGCTAGCAGTCCCTGTACTAGAATTTCCAAAATGTAAATGCAGGTGCCAATAATAATAAAGCCACTTTACTTTTGGTGGCACTTAATTACTAAGCTCTCCTCGTCTGAAATCCACCAACAATCCTTTGAGGTAGGCAAAGCTGGAATGAACTAGCTTCTTCATTTGTAAAAATGAGTTAGGTAGATAATACTAATGGTTTTCAAACATGCTTATCAGAATCCTAGTGGTTCTGAGGAAATGCATCAAAGATCTAGGGAGTGTCAGGTGGTGATAAGTGGGGATTCAGATCTTTCACTCTAATTTCAACTAAAGGAACACTCACCTGTTTTATATATCGGGTTTATGAGAAATATTTTATTTTTAAGAACGGGTTGCACAGCTTACATGATCTCTAAGATCCTGTTTAGCTTCCATTTTACAGATAGACAACTAAGGCACAGGGACAACAAATGTCCTAGCCAAGGTCAAAGGTAGGAAATGCAAAGGACTTAGTTGAACTCTAGGAGCCCTGGTGATGCAGTGGTTAAGCACTCAGCTGCTAACTGAAAGGTCGGTGGTTTGAATCCACCAGTCATTTAGTGGGAGAAATGTAAAGATTACAGCCTTGGCAACGCCATGGGGCAATTCTATTCTGTCCTATAGGGTCACTATGAGTTGGAATCAACTCGACAGCAAGGGGTTTAGCAGAAGCGGATTAATCAGTAAGCACAGTATGCACCAGCATACAATAAGCCAAGGTACACATGGGCTTAACTGAATTTACTTGCTAATCCATGGTGAGCAATTTCACAAGGGTTTCACCACATCTTTGGGCCCGTGCATGTGTAACTTGCTTATTGGGTAATAATGGCCCTGGGGTTTAGTTTAACTCAGATCTAATTTAGTTCCTCCTTCTACACTATATTTCAGAGATGTCATGTATCAACTAATATCAGTTTTTTAAAAAAGTCACAACTGTCAGAAAGGAAACACACACAAAAAAGGAGGAATTTATTTCATTTTAATACAATTTTTATAAAATTTTAAATATGAAAAAGAAATCAAATATTTACCTCTTCTGGGAATTCTTCACTGACCAGAGACATAATCAGTGATGTCTTCCCAACTCTAGCTGTGAAAAGAAAAACCATTACTTTAATAAAGTGTTCAGGTTCTACATAAGCGCAAAATCAGCAACCATACAGGAAAGTCTGTTATTTGTTAGCTAAAATTAGAGTACCCAAATTACCAAGATTTAGTATAATACTTAAAAATATCTCATTTGTTTCCTTAGAAAAGTGATGCATACTTATTGTTTGAAAAAAATTACCAAAATACACAATGTACAATGGAAAACATAAAAATCTCCCACAATATCCTCCATTAACAGGATTATCATACATAAATATATATAATATATTCTCTCAGATTTTTTCTACACTTACAGTAATGTATCATAACAATGCACCACAATGAGATAACAGTATTCATATCATTTTGTAACCCTCCTTTATCACTTAATTACGTATTAGGGCAGTATTCCATGTCAACATATAAAAACCTATTTATTTTTTTGACAGCTGTATAAGAACCTACTGTATGAAGTATCATAATTTATTTATGTAATCCCCTAATGATGAACATTTGGATTGTTTTCAAGGTTTCACTTTTACAAATACTGCTGCTATTTGTAATATGTGTAATATTTTCTATGGGATAAATTCTGAGAAGTGGAACTCAAGTTAGCATGCATGATCTTTTTTGGTTTTAACAGATACTGTTAAATTACCTCCAAAATAGAATTAACCAATTTAAATCCTCACCAAGAGAATACCAGAGTGCCTATTTCTCTACATCCTTACATTTTTTCTTTTTACAGAGTATCATATTTAAAGGGTTAATAACAAGGTAAAAGAGTCCTGGGTGATGCAAACGGTTAACCTGTAACCCACTCAGCTGCTATCTAAAAGGCTGGAGAGGCTGGCGTCTACCCAGAGGAACCTCAGAAGAAATGCCTGGCAATCTACTTCCAGAAAATCAGTCATCGAAAACTCGGTGGAACACAGTTTTAGTCTGACACACATAGGGTTTGGATGAGTTGCAATCTACTCGACAGCAACTGGTAACAAGGTAAAAGCGATACTTTCCTGTTGCGTTTTCTATTCTAGTCACTTTCTAATGCACAAACTTTAAAACCTTAATTCTCATTTTGAAATTTGACTCCTATTCCCATCATTTTCTGATCATATAATTATTATTGTTAGACATTCAACTGCTTATCAACTAAATCTCTTTTGTGATTTTAGAGGAAAGCAGACCACCTGCCTATTAATCTCTGCCATCATAGGCTATGTGGTCATGTCTAATCTCGGCCATATTAGAAAATCACAGTTTCCAAAAGTAAAGTCTAAATACAAAAGAAACTTGGAAAGTTTTTAAAGTTAAGAACAGCTACATTCCCTTTTTAAATGACTAAAAGAAAAAGGGTGAACTAAAAACACAAGAAAAGTCTCTGGAAAAATAATGAATAGCTGAACAAAGGAAGGATAGTATTGGTCAAAACAACTTACAGGATGAGCTGTGAACAACTGAGTGCTGCTGATAGAGGGATAGATATGATGGTCTAACAGGTATCTTCTAGCTCTGATTTCTACACATCTTTTAAATTGACTTGTGTAGAAGGCTTGGGCCTTTTTCAAGGGGCTTACGCTGAGGTAACATTTCAATGAGTTCCGACCATGTCAGTGAATCGAGAGCCATCAGCACAGAACTGCTAGAATCTAGTCAGCAATATCCACTTAGTCGTCTCCCCCAAAAAAACTTTAGATGAGGAACCTGGAGTTTACAGACAGTGATTTTCTCAACATCTCACTAAAAAATAAATTGCAGACCTAAGTGAGTAACCCATCTCCTGATGGTCAAGCCAGTGTTCTTTCCCTTCTGATGCCACACTTTTAAATACTGTAAAAACTACTTAATAATTCAGCAGGAGAACGGTGACCCCTAAAGTTAGCAAAGAGCACATATACAAATACTACACGAGTTAATTAAAATATTCACGGATTCACTGGTGACTAATTCAGCTCTGGCTCAGTTAGGCTTTTTTTTTTTTTTTAATACTTATTTTGAGAAAATTTCAGACTTACAGAAAGCTGCAAAATAGTACAAAGAATTCATGTCTATTCTTTGCCCAAATCCCCCAAATGTTAACATTTTACCACATTTGCATTATCACTGTCTGATCATTATCTATCAGTCCGTCTCTCTCTGTCTATATAATTTTTCTTCTAAAACATCTGAAAGATCAGGAAAGTAATACCAATGATGCTATTATTTGATCTACGGACTTTATTCGGATACACTTTACTATTTTCCCCACTATTATCCTTCACAGAAAAAAATTTTTTCCCTCTGGTCTAGGATCCAATCCAGGATCAAACGCCGTATTTGGCTCATGTCTCTTCAATCTCCTTTAATCTGGAAGACTTCCTCTATCTTTTTTGTCTTTCATGATCTTAACATTTTTGAAAAGTACAAGCCATTTAATTTGTAGACGATCCTTCAATTCGGTTTGTATAATGTTGTCTCATGGTAATGTCAGATTTTGCATTTTTGGCAGAAATACTGCCAAAAGAGATCTTGTGTCCTTATTGCAGTACAGCAAACAGCGTATGACGTTAACTAATCCCATTACTAGTGATGTGAGCTTTGAACACGTGGATGAGGTAGTGTCTGCCAGGTTTCTCATGGTAAAGTTATTATTTTTTCCTTTGTAATTAATAAGTATCTTCTGGGGAGGTACTTTGAGACTATGTAGTCTACTAGTGCCTACTAGTTTCAGCATCCACTGATGAGTCTTACCTGAAACAAGTATTGTTACGGAAGTTACCAAATGGTGATTTTCTACCTCTATCAATTCTTCTACATTATTTCATTACTGTCCTGTAAGGAAAAAATTACCCTTCTGAGATAGACGGATCAGATATCAGATATGTGTGTATATTTGTGTCTGTGTGTGCATGTGTGTGTGTATCTAAGTATGAACTCACAGATTCCTGTATTAGTCTATGGGTTATAATCTGTTACAGTCATTATTTGGATGCTCAAATTGTTTCATTTTACTTTTAAAGATGACATTTATGCCAGTATAAACCAGCATGTACAATCAGATCCCATTTTATAAATAAATATGTATGTGCATAGCAAAAACCTGGAAGGATATATATGCCAGCTGTGGTTATCTCTGAAGCAAAGACAATGTAATTTTCTTTTTTGTGCTTTTCTGTATTTTCTAAATTTTCTACCATAAACATACATAATTTTTGCTACTAGAAGAGGCCAATAAGTGCTACTTTAAAAATGATTTTTTTTTGTAGTGAAAACTGGCATGTTCTAAATTTGCAGAAGGCAACTGAAGTGTACACGTCGACAGGTTATCATATTTTTATGCAAATAATGTACATCTATGTGTGTTTGCCAACCATGCCCTTCCCCCCATGAGGTATTTTCATAAGTGCTGCTATGCCAATTTTTTTACACGATGCTGTGTAAAAAAAAATTAGCAGAGCACGCTTATGAAATACCTTGTCAAGGGAGAGTGTAGTTGGCAAACAAACATAGAAGATAGGCATTATCTGCACAAAAACATCGTAAATGTATTCTTTTATCCTTCAACAAATACTTCTTGAGCACTGCTACATGCCAAGCACTCTTGCAGGTGCTGGGGACACCACAGTGATCAAGGCCATTAGGTCTTCCCCACTCTTATGGAGAGTACATTCTAATGGAATTATGAAGTTATCACCAATAAAGTGAATACTTTCTACCCATCAGGATAAAAAGCAAAAGTTCAAAAACTGTAGTCATTTTAGATTCACCTCCCCTCCATATTCAGCACTCAAGTTCTGTCAAAATTCTCTTTGAAATTTTTAATATTCTTTCCTCTGTGTTCCCCCTTTCCCTAATTATGACACTTTTACTGCAACACCTTCCAGTTCCCAACTTTCTACCCTCTTCTCCAGATTCTTCCCTCTTTGATCTACCAAGAATGATACAAAATGCCAGCCTATCTTTCTTACACACTCTTTTCACTTTCTAATGCATCCAATCAAAAGCCTCTTTCACTCCCAATGACCTACCACATCAAGCTGAAACTATTCTACTGGCCTTTGGAGGCCATACATAATTTAGTACCAGCTCATCTATCTAATCTCATTTCCCACTAATCCCCATATAGTCCCCCAATTTGCTCAAATAAGGTAGTTCTGCTCTGTATAAGCACAAAAAAGCCATGATGAATCCTGCCACTCTCACATTGTTTTCCTCGTCCGAAAGATCCTTTCCTTTCTTCCCTCTACTTGTCCAAACTTTAACCATCTCTCAAGGACAGCTCAAATTCGACCTCAACCCTAAAGACATTCCAGGGCTACTGTAGCTCTCAAGTACTTTCCTTCCTCCTTTGAGCTATTCCTGTGTGCCATAACTTACATTAAACTGTTATGAGTATGATAGATACTAAAATACTTAATATGTATGAGTCTACATAAACACAATAATCAAACTTTCTAATTTTATATAAATGGGGTGAAGGATCTCTAGGACATCAACCAGACTGAACTATTTGACTTCATTCACCTTGCCCAAGCACAATACTATTGCTACAGCTTCAGCACTGCCATTGGGTAATTGTCCTACCTCATGGCACTTCTAGAACTCTGAAGAGCTATGAATAGTAAGTGACTGCTGAGACAATCAAATAAAAAAAATACATTCTAAAATTACTTTGTTCAATTTGTTTCTACTCAAAAATAATGTTGAAATTTCAAATAATATTAAAGGAGGGCAAGAGAGTTTTGTATTTATCAAAGGAGTTATGGCTCAAAAAATGGAGAAACACTGTAACACGCCTTCTATCTAGGACTGCAAGTTCCATCCAGACATACCTGGCCCCCTTCCTGGACCAAACTAAGAACAAAACTAGAAGAACATACAGAGTATTACTTTATGCTTCTACAGGACCATCTTTTTTTGTGTGTGCAGACGCCTCCTATAAGTTCATCTGGTAAGTATTTACCTGACTATCGTTTAAGTACAAAGTCTTAGATACTGTGTGGAGATAATATGGGAACTGTATTAAACAAGATAGATAAACTGCAATAGAAGAAGTATGATCAAGTGCTATGTTTAATCACTCTAAGTAAAAAAGAAGAGAGGAGAGAGAGAAAAAGTACCTTCTTCTCCAAGAAGTCTTTAATAGCAAGAATCAAAAAACTCATAATTTTTTTTTTTTAAATTTGGTCTCTGGGAGGAAAAAATGAATAATCACTAATCCAATTAAGACATGCATGTAGAACGCAGCATTATGCCTGTGTAATACCAAGGCAACCTTCTAATGTATCACCAGTGATATCATGGACTTCCTAAACCTTGATGAAAACTTGACATTTCCTAGCAGCTACCTGAGCATCTCCAAAAAGACTAAGGAACGTGTATTTTGCTATCCTCTACAGGAAACTCCATGAAGGCCGGGGACATGTCTTTCTTGCTCACTACTGAAGCCCTAGCTCACATGGCACTTAGTAAGTGTAGCTGTATAGTTTAGTGGTTAAGAGTGCAGATGTGAAATTCAGAAAAGCGGTTATTTTTGAGGGAAAGAGAGCACAGTGCAATTGGAAGGGGGCTTCAGCAGATCGGTAATGTTTATTTATTAAACTGGGTGGTGGGTGTTTGTTGTAATATTCTTGATACCTTTTATATAAATATTTTACCAAAAAAAGGAAAAAAATATATATAGGCTTTGGAATCACCCAGTACTGGGCTGAAATCTTAGTTCCAGGACTTCCTAGCTGTTTTCTTGAGCAAGTCATCAAGTCGCAGTTTGTTCATCTATAAAATACAGTCTGAATAGCCTCACAGGATTGTCAAAGGATTAAATAAGATGACAGATACATAATGCTTAGAACAATACCTGGCACACATTAAGCACACAAATGGTAGCTGTTGTTATGTGTCTGAATGAATTAATGGAGTTAAATGATCACTGGACTGGAACAGAAAATCTGCATTCGGGAACCAGCTATGCCACTGATTGTATGATCCTGAGTTGTAACTGTCTCTCTCGGCCTTCATTTTCTCATCAGTTAAAAAAAAAAAAAAAAGGACTGAACCAAATGCTATCTAAATGTTAATATTCTATGATTAATCTCCACTATCATGTAGCACGGAGCCATGGTGGTGCAATGATTAAGAGCTATGGCTGCTAACCAAAAGGTTGACGGTTCAAATCCACCAGCGGAAATGGGTTTGGCTTTTTGGTATCATGCAGCACACTCAGACAACAGGCCTGTGACACAAGCAAAAGTGCCTGTTACACTAAGAAAGACATAAAAGCCCACTGCCATCAAGTTGATTCTGACTCAAAGCGACCCTGTAGGGCAGAGTAGAACTGTCCCATAGTTTCCAAGGCTGTAATCTTCATGGAAGCAGACTGCCACATCTTTCTCCCAAAGAGCAGATGGTGGGTTCAAAACTGCCAACCTTTTGGTTAGCAGCCAAACACCTAACCACTGCACCAGGGAAAATATAACCAAAAAACCCAGTGCCTTCGAGTCAACTCCAACTCACAGCAACCCTATAGGACAGAGAACTGCCCCATAGGGTTTCCAAGGCTGTGAATCTTTACAGAAGCAGACTGCCACATCTTTGTCCCGCACAGTGGCTGATGGGTTGAAACTGCCAACCTTCTGATCAGCTGTGAGAGCTTTAACCACTGCACCACCCAGGCTCCTTAGGGAGGATATAAAAACAAAACCAAACGCACTGCCATCAAGTCAATTCCAACTCATAGTGACCCTGCAGAACAGAAGAGAACCGTCTCACAGGGTTTCCAAGGTTGGAATCTTTACGGAAGCAGACTGCCACAGCTTTCTCCCATGGAGCAGCTTGTGGGTTCGAACCACTGACCTTCCTGTTAGTAGCCAGGCACTTAACCACTGCACCACCAGAGCTCCTTAAGGAAGACACAGTACCCTAGAAATGGAAGACAGATCCCCAAATTGTATCCATTTTAACAGTACATGGGAAAGTGATTTGGCAGCAACATTTAGCTATTCACAAGAACAAAGTGCAACACATCACATCTGTGTGGGGTCCAGGAATTTCTAGAACTTGCTGACTTAAATTCCGCATTTCATAAACTTTTCTCCTTAAATAACTCCTTTCAGCATGATCTTCTTTAAGGTCCCAGCAACCCCAAACCTTTAGCTAGCTCAAGGTACTGTTCATCTCAACATCCATATAAGTCTACCCCACCCTAATTCCACATGATTATGCACAATGGAGACAAACAGTTATCTTAAACCGAGACCACACCACTGTCCTCTTAAATTCCTGCACCAGGAAACCTAGAACTTGGACCTCCTGTCTATTTTCTACTCTTGATAACGGATGCTGCAGAACAAGATGAATATATCTGGGAGAGAGTCCTAATAAGATTTCTGTCAAGAGTGGTAATGTCTGACTTAAGACAAATACCACACAGCAGAACTCTTCCTGGATCACCAGACAGGAGAATGCCTCTGCTGGCAAGCCCGATAAATCCACGGCTCTGTTCTTCCTGTAATTTATTTCAGTAGTAGTATAGCTCCCAGATACGCAAAACAACAAACCTCTTGGAAGATCCAATGCCTGCACAATTCCTGTGACCTTTGAACTTTGGGCCTTTCTGGCCCCAGTGGAGATGCCTGTTTTTCCCCTTGTATCTCCAAAATATTCAAAAATTCACAAAATATTTCACAAATACCACCAGCACAGATATTCCTACAAACTTTCCCATTTCTAAAGAACTCTCCTGGGTATCGTACACATCTCTACATTCTTACCTCTGACCTACTATGTTAAGAATGGGAAAAATGAATCAGATGCTCAATAGCTCAGATGTTCCTTGGTAATCAAAAGGCAAACAGGTTTTACTCTTGGTCTTTGAGAAATCTGCCTATCTTAACACCCTAAAACCTTAATTCTTCTTATGATCTCCTTTCCAGAATTACTTTTTAAAAGTTTTGCTGTATCCCACCAATCCAAGTTCCTCACCAGCTTCAGAAGTAACCTACAGAATGTTTAATCCAGAGCTCAAAAAGGTTAAACAAAAAATAAAGATTAATCACCACAGTTAAAAGTCTACTAGTTTCCAAGAAAGTTAAGAACTTGCTGCTCCTTAATCACAATCATTTGAGATCCCTTAGCAAAAAAAAAAAAAAAATTTGCAGGCCTTGAACAGGTGTTCCTTATTATCTTTAAAGCCACCCCCCCGCCACCATGATGCTTAAAATTCATTCATTCTTCATCTCTCTTCTTAAAACTCATCAGAACAACACCTTTCCTGGTCATACAGGGTCCCTTTCTGCTTTTCCCATGGACCCCCTGTGTCCCCAATGATATTTTCAGAACAGAAAGACCAACATTCTGAGGAAATTCAAATTTCTTCATAGCTCAATTCATCAGTAGGCTACTGTCTGAAGGGCAGTTCTGGCTGCCTATGGAGCATCAGGGCTCCTGCTAAAGTATAAACCTGCTACCAGGTCTATTCCAACAGCACTGGCCTCAAGGACAGGAAAGGAAACACCTTGGCAGGAGAGGAGGTATTGAAAGACTCCTCCCTTCCCCAAGACCTAACGTAACATCAGAAATGACTGGCCCCGTGAAAGCCTACCTTCCTCTGCAGGCAAGCACTCAACTTGCTAACCTCTGACCACTCAAACTGGGCAGAAAGCCTGGGCCCTAAGATCAGTGGTCACAATTCAGTTTGCTGGTGCTGACTGGCAGAGCCTCTAATACCTTCCTGTCTCTGCTGATCTCCTGACCCACAATCGAACTAATACACCCACTCGGAAACTGTTAGTCACTTTAACTACTAAGAGCCCCATTAACTCATATATTCTGCCTATAAGAATCTCCAGAACAAGGAATTCTGCAAAAACGTACTCAAACTTAGTAACTCCAACTCCCGGGTCTACACTCACCTCTCTTGAATGTAAACCTTCTATTCAACAGGCGTTTTGATCTAATCAGGCTCTCAGTCCTGGCTTCTCTTTGCCTCCTCTGTGCAGTAACAGCCAGTGCTCTGCACATGTTCTGAAGCTTCTCACACTGTCACTTGAAAAACACCTTAACCACTTTTAATACAAAATACAACTTCATTTTTCACTGTAGAGCGCTTAAGACAACAATTCTTTATAAATATCAGAGCCTATGTAAAATGTGGATAATTTTTTTTTTTAAAGTAACAGTTTACAAGTGGTATGGAAATAGTATGAATTTATGAATCAAACAAACTCAGGATTAAATCCCTATTCCACTACTTACTAGCTAATGTGATCTTTGGCAAATTACTAAACCTCTTTAAACTTCAGTGTCCTCATCTATGAAATGGGGATTATGATGTTATCTACCCTAAACTGTTGTCGGGAGCATTAAAGGCTCCAGCACACTGCAGATATCTGGGAAATGTTAGTTTTCCTTTCCTTTTTTTAAGTATCACCTTTTCTAATTGTTTGTACTTCAAAACATATGTAATTGTCTTTTTCCTAAAGTTTGAATGGCTTCACTCTTGTTACTTTATCTTTTGAAATAATGCTTACATAGGCACATCAAGACCTGTTTTCAACTACAGCAATTTAACAGCTTTACTTATGGTTGAACATAATAGATACCCAATACAGTGGTATTAAAAAGTAGAAATAATTTTTTAAGTTATTTACACATAAGTACTACCTTTTAGAATGTGATACTTTTTAAAATTTACTCATACCCTGCCTCGTCTGGAAAAGGATTTGAGGCAGCTTACCTGTTACCATCAAGTTGATTCTGACTCATAGCAACCCCACAGAACAGAGCAGAGCTGCCCCATAGGGCTTCCAAGGAGCGGCTGGTGGGTTTGAACTGTTGACCTTCTGGTTAGCGGCCAAGCTCTTAACCACTGCGCCACCAGGGCTCCACCGACGCACCACAGCAGTCATTAAATATAACAATTCTGTTAAGCAGTTTACAGTCGGCTGCTAACCTAAGGTTGGCAGTTCGAACCCACCCAGAGGCTCTGCAGAAGCAAGGCCTCATGAACTGCTTCTGTAAAGATTACAGCTAAGAAAACCCTATGGTGCAGTTCTACTCTGTAACACATGGGGTCACCATGAGTCGGGGCCAACTCGAAGGTAGCTAACAACAACAACATCTAGTTTTTGAAATAACTGTATAATAAAAGGGGCTCTGGTGGCGCAGTGGTTAAGAGGTATGGTGTGCTACGGCTGCTAACCAAAAGGTCAGTAGTTTGAATTCACCAGCTGCTCCTTGGAAACCCTATGGAGCAGTTCCCCTCTGTTCTATAGGGTCGCTATGAGTCGGAAACGACTCGACGGCAATGGGTTTTTTGGTTTTTGGTATAATAAAAGGTCTTTTAAAAATCAAAGAACATGAATCTCTTCTACATAAAAGTCCAAGAGTGATTTCCTTTTTATAGGAAAGTTCAAAATTAGAGCAAGAGAAACAAATTACAGTGAACTCTGAGCAAACGAGCATGTTTTCATCAGTATGACTTGGGTTTCCTTTTGGAAAGGCAACAAGATGAGAACTACTTTAATAAAGGATTATACAGATATGATTTAGTTAAGAAATGCTTCTGTGAATTTAAGCTAAGGATTTTGCTTTCCTTAAGGCCTACCTACCTAACCTTGAGTAAGACTATCAAAGAAATAAAGAAGCAGCCAGTTTAATATCAAAATAGGCCACATTTAAGCTAAATAAAATTGAGAAATAAATTAAAATGCCTTAGAGATAAGAAAAAACATTTTAGGATATTAAATTTTAAACTATTTAAATAAACCTAACACCAAAAAAGTACTTTAACAATGGCAGATATGACTATAAACACTAAATATTTTTTTAAATGCTCCAGAAAATAAAAATTGTTTCCATAAGGGCACAAAATCCCAAGCTCTTCTCAAATCATTTTACTAATTAAATCTTATGTTTAATACGGAGGACAAAAAAGTATCCTTTGTTAACCAGCCATTTGATGGTCTTTACTTCCTCTATGTTGCCTGAGAAATACTGAAATGATCTATAAAAACAAAAAGCAAGGCCACAATTACCCTCAAAGACAGAAGGCCTTATGATTCAGTTCAACACAACATGCCACAGTTTTGTCTGAGACTCCATGCTTCTAAGTAGGTCATCCATGGGAAATATAATTTATCACTATAGAACAAATTATCCGGATTTACCCAGGCTACAAATTTCTTTGTCTTCTCATCACATCTTTTGAGCATCTGGTTCTAAACGACTGCAAAATTCCTAATATTCATGAAGCAGAAATAACGTTTTCTGGTTCCAATTACCACCCTACCAGTCATACTGGCTGTTTTTCTTGATAACAAACACCCCTTGCTTGAAGTGGCAGAGGGCCCTACTCCTCATTTTTATCTGCTTCTTTGTTAAGAAGCTTTGTTGCCGCTTCCTAAGTTACCGTAGTTAAGAACATACGGGGGGTGGGGGGAGTGCAAATAGGGAGTTATATTTTTAACTGGAAAACTTTAGCATTTGGGGAAATAACCAACACTGTTCCAGAGGAAAACTTCACTGACCACATGCAGAAGGACAAATGCTGTCACACAGCTACAGCCCATCCCTCTCCTTCAAACCAGGTCAACACTGGTGCCCAACTGGTGGCAGAGGAGCAAAAAAGACACTATAGAACAGGTTTCAATACATTTGTGAGGACGATGCAGAACAGACTCTCTATTCAAACATCCTTGGCCATAGAATATCACCCAGGTACTAAACACAGTATAATTGAAACTAGACAAGTTTAATCTTTAAGTATCTTTCTAATAAAGACCAGAATAGAGAGCAATATGACTTCAAATTGACCACAGTTTTTTCTGATAAAATAAATGCTAGCTTATATCTGAAATCTCTTTGACGCTTACACCTAGCTTATACCTGAAGTATCTTTCCCCAGCCCTTTCAATCCTCTAAAACAGCTTCTGGTGTTTCAAGGTGAAGCTGACCTCTTTTGGTAAGGACTGTAATTCCTGGGGTAGCCCTACTCTGCCCTATAGGGTCGCTATGGGTCAGAATCAACTCGACGGCACACAACATAATTCCTGACAGCCAAGTCCTGAAATGCACATGGCAGTGTTACCCTAAGTCACTGGTCTACTTTACCACCAAAAACAGGAATCTCCCAACAAAACAAAGCGAAGGACATGGAACAAGAGACAGGATGAATGCTGCCCCTTCAAACCCTTACAATAACCACATCAGACTGAATTTAAAAAGGAGAATGATCACATTTTTATGACTGAGAGGAATGGTTGGGAAAACCAGGAAAGTCTAACAACCTGAACTAATTTGAGATCATCCATTCTTCCAACAACTACTTCTTTGAGCGCCCACTTTGTGCCAGGCCTGTTCTAGGCACTGGAGACATGGCAATGAACAAGACAAATTCCATCCCTCAAGCAGCTTCCTTTCTAACCAAAGAGACCAACAATGGACAAATATGCAGGGTACTGGGGATAATGACTGGGAGGGTATTCTTGTAGACAGCAGTGAAGGACAGAGCAGGAGAGAGATCTAGTTGTCGAGGGCCTCGTAGTTCTGCACAAAAAGTTTGAGCTTTATTCTAAGCGAAAGCAGAAATGACTGGTGAATTTTAAAAGGGAGTAAATATAGGATCTGAGATATTTTTTAAAGATGACCACACCCGCTACATGGAGAATGGACTACAGGAGGACAAAAGAAGAATCCGGGAGACCACCTAAGGAGATACAGGACAGAGCCAGTGGAAGCCTGAACTAGTTTGGCAGAGATTTCGATAATAAACTAATCAGATAAGACCTACAAGATTAATTTGAAAAGAGGGTAACAGTCCCACTTTCTTAATGAATCTGACCAGCAGAAGACAAACACAGCTCAATTAAAAAAAAAAAAAAAGATTTTATTAAAACTAAAATTATCCTGTTTACTTTTAATGTAGTTGCATGAGTTAGATAAAAGGGTATTAAGGCCCTTGCTAATTTTACTATAATAAGGATACCTGTTGAGCATAGTAATGCAAATCTACTTAAATACAAATTTGGGCCTAATAATTTGACAATAAAAACTTATGATCTGAAGAGTTACGTTTTGCATGAGAACATTTTCAAGGATTTTTAAAATTTTGTTTTGTTTAAAGAATAGTAACTGATTTTCAATTTGGCCTGAATAGTATTTGGTATGTATGGTAATTAAGATAGCAAGATGTTGATGATCTTTTAAAAGCTTTGGCTTTCTCTGAAGATAAATACCTTAAAATTTATAGACAGCCTAGCTTCTCTGATCTAAGCACTAACAAGACATTAAGCAATTAGTCAGCATTAAAGCCTGATGGATTAGAAGTGGGTCAAGAAAAGATCTTATTCACCTCAAGAGTAAAGTACGGGTGTAGCCAACAATGTTGCAACTATCCACAACTACTTCAGCTGCTGTGTGGCTCAGGGACAGGTAATGACAACAATAAAAGGTATGTAATGTTAAGAATAAATAGGTTTTACTATGATAATACCAGAAATGATGCTCCTTTTTCTGGGCTTTTCCCACTCCTGTTGGTTAACCACTAGACTCACTCAAATGAGCAAGTAATAACCCAAATTGCTACTGCTCTTTTCCTAATATCAGTGATTCTGTATATTAGACCTTGACCACACTGATGTTTGCCTAGTATTTAAACTGCTGCCACCACCCTAACTGTCAAATATTTACATTAAATCTCAAAATGTAATGCTTCAAATATTCCCCCTCAAAATACCAGCCTTTAAATAACTAGATTTATGTATTTCAATTAAGTATTAACTCAATTTCTAATATTTTAAATGTCAGAAAAAAATTGCATGTATGATAGTTGGCCTAAAGCTTTTAGTATTACCCTTTTAAGAAAACTGTCTCCCTTAAAAAGTAAAGCTCTCTCTTATGTCAAGTTTCTCCCTAATGTTTCTATAATCAGAAAACTCTTGCATATCCACTTTTACCAACTTTCTTATTTGCTTTCATTTTGCATAACACTGCTTTTTAATTTTTCTAACAAGCTTTGAACTCTTGTTACGTATTCCTAAGTAAATAATACCGTTAATATATTAACTCAAATCTCCTAAGGCTGACAATGTATCTCACATATGTATACCATTTTTAATTAGACGTTTTACAGGTTAACAATTATATGTAATTGCTTCCTATATTCAAAACTAAACCCAAAACATGGGATTTTTGTTTTTACAAAATTAGTATAAAAAATTTTAAGCTTTAAAACTATTTTATGATACCATTAAGGACCACTTTCTTAAATGGGTCATCTACTCACATTCCCTACCTTGCTCCAGATGCACTGAGCATGAATAATACATTAAATAACACCTTCCAGAACTTTGCTAAAGAAATCCACACAAAATACACACTAAGATATGGTTACAAATAAAGACTAAAATTCACAACTGCAAACCAAAAAGTAAACTGTTTGGCAAGCCTACTTCTAAATTTTGATTCTAAAGGAAGAAACAGCAGGTGAACAAAGAATATAAAAGAACACTACAGAAGAGGGTAAAAAATGTGCTAGCTTTCTTCCTCGGGTGTTCATCACAGTGACCTGGAGGGGCTACTCATGAATGGAAAGTGGCTTAGAATAGAACGCTTCAAAAGAGCAATGGCAGAGCATTAACTAATGTATTTTAAAACAATCAACATCGAGCTCTCCCCAGTCCACTTTCTTCTTTTAGTCCTATAGTCTGAGTCATGTAACTTGCACCGTCCCCGCTGTTCTGTCCCATGTCGGTGAACAGAAGGCATTTCTCCTTTACTGTATCTTCAAAAGGTGAACTCTAACAATCTCTAGTGGGTCTCGGGTATGTGTGTCTGTTTGGGCCTCGTGCGTCTCTGTTGGTATTTATACATCAGTAGCTATAGAACGTACACTGCTTAAAAAGAGGGGGGCAAATTAGGCTTCAGGGTAACCATAATTTCCTCAACTAAGGACCCCCCTCCCCAAATAATTATTCATTCATTGACCGCTTGTACAACTGGTATAACTTGAAGTCGAAAGTACATTTTTGGGAAAACATCCAGTGTACTAGGAGTGACTCCACCGCGAAGTACAAGTATGGTTAAAAACGCTCCACCCCTAACTGTCAGTGTCTAAAAAGAGGGAGCGAAGACAGCGAGGGCAAAAAAAAAAAAAAAAAAAAAAAATCCAGAAACCTGACCTTGCCCACAAGTCAGATAGTTCTGCACGCCTCCCCCTAGCTTCCCCGGGAGCCGGTTCACGCCATCCTAATTTGTCAGTCTGCCGGTTCCAGCACCTGTCTGGCAGTGACAAGGGAGTCTCCACGGAAGACGAGAGGGTCTGAAGAGGAAAGAGGCGGCCTCGAAAGCGGTGGGGCCCAGGAGAAAAGGACTCGAAGAGGGAAAGGAGGACAGGACTTTCCGAGAGATGAGGCCGGCGGTTAGAGGCAGGTGAGGACGGGTCTTGGGAGAACGACTGGGGGACAAGGGAAGGGAGTCTTAGGAGGGCCCAGGTAAGATAAGGGGATCAGGGCCGCCTGCGGGCAACCAAATGGGAAGAGCGAAGAATCTGGGAGGCCCGCGAACGCGGAGGGAGGACAATGGAGCGGCGAGGGAAGAGCGCTACGAGCGAGCAGGACAGAGGCAGGGGCTGCGGCGGCAGCGGGGGCCGCGGAGGGCCCGGTGCACGAACTCACGTTCTCCCACCAACAGGATCCGCACGTCTTTCTTCATGTCTACGGTTCGCAGGGGCCGGGCTCGGCCCGCACGCATGGAGCGGACTCCTCTCGCCGGGAGCGCCCACCCCACGATGCCGCTCTCCCGCGCTGCCGGCGCCGCCTGCCAGCCTCCCCCGCCACCCCGCCCGAGCCTCGGCCACTAGGTCCAGCCGCACCGCCTCCTCGGCTGTTTCACGGCTCGGGAACTGGGACAGCGCCTGCTCCACCTCCTCCCGCTTCACGGGCGGCCGCAGCAGCGGGGCAGACGGGGCGCGGCGAGGGACAAGCGCTTTCTGAACGCAAACGCGTTCCGGGACTGAGCAGCGCCCCTTCCGTCAGGTTTCGCGCAGCGCAGCATTTGGGAGCTTTGCCTGTTGGGCACAGCTGCCAGGGGTTCGCTTTGAGTACGGACTTTAAGTAACCGATTAGCTGGTCTAACCACATTTATTTTACAGAGTAGAGGCAGGTCACGTAGCTAGAACTTGGCAATGACTCAGAGGAGAGATCTCATCAGAATATAAGTTCTTGGAGGGCAGCACCTGTCTACCTGATTCTCGGTTGTTCCCCCGTCTTATTGGACCTCAGCAAATGCTTGACTGAATAAAAGGATGACTGGCTCCCAGGATCGGCTCCTTTCCACTACCCAGAGCCCATCACTCTAGCGCTTTTTGCTTCTGGTGCTTATAAACTATAATTACAATAACAAGATTAGTTTTTGTGCTGTTTGTGTAAACAGATTCATTTTTTGGTAGCCAGACTAAGAGATTCTTCTCTCTTTATGTTTACTGTGTGGTAAGATCTTATTATACTTGTCTTGCCCGGCATAGTGTCGAACACATAAATGTCACTGGTTGGTAAACTCTTAGTGATTTTTCCAACATTGCCTTAATTTTCTCCTGACCCTTTCCACCCGGAGGAATTCGTTGCTCCATCACTGGTGCTAATACAGTGGTTGGCTCTATCTGTGCATAATGCACCTTTTTTTTCTATCTTAAGTATTACATAATAAATTGTAAAGGGAAATAAAATGTGCATCATACTAAACCCCCCCCCCCTTTCTCCTAAGAGAGGCGGTGTTGTCTAGTGTAGCAGTTAAGAACTCCTGACAAATTGCCTGGGTTTAAACCCAGATTCCATCACCTAATAGCTGTGCGATCTTGAGCAAGCTCTTTTACTTCTCTGAGGCTGTTTCTTCTGCAACACAGCAATAACGATAATACCTACCTCTTAAGGTGCTCATGGTGGGAGAAAGATATGGCAGCCTGCTCCCGTGAAGATTACAGCCTTGGAAACCCTGTGGGGCAGTTCTACTGTGTGCTATATAGGGTCGCTATGAGTCGGAACTGAGCCTACGACAATGGGTTTTTTGAGTAAGGCGGTTATGAGGAGTAAATAAGGTAATACACATCAAGCATTTGATGCAGTGCCAGACTCATAGTACATGCTCTACTAATGTCAGCTATCACTACCGTCATAAAAGTTCATTGGAAAGTTGTATATCCATGGGCTTTAAGGCAAATACATTGTTGTTTTCTATAATATTTCACCATCTTAGTTATATGATGTCCCTAAGGAGTATAGGCCACCACCTATCTGTCAGTTTGTCATACTGTGGTGGCTTGCATGTTGCTATGATGCTGGAAGCTATGCCACTGATATTTCAAATACAGCTGGGTCACCCATGGTAAACAGGTTTCAGCAAAGCTTCCCAACTAAGACAGACTAGGAAGAAAGTCCTGGCGATCCAAAAATTAGCCAGTGAAAACCTGTGGACCATAGATATTGTCCAAGACTTCTACTCATTTACTTTGAACACCATTATCAGGAGGAACCAATTTCTGGAGAAGGACCTCATATTTGGCAAAGGAGAGGGCTAGAGAAGGTAAGGGAAACCCTCAGTGAGATGGATTGACACAATGGCCACAACAATGGACTTAAACATACCAATGATCATGAAGATAACACAGGATTGGGTAACATTTTGTGCTGTTATACATGGAATTGCCATGAGTCAGAGTTGACGCAACAGCAGCTAACAACAAAAAGTATAGGGGAGGAAGGCATTCCAAAAACCATTGTCGCTGTGATATAATAAGAAGGAAGACAGAAAAGACACATTCCTTGATCACTGGGAGATGATGAAGGCATATACCAGGATTGACGCAAGTAAGATGCTTTAGTGTCTCCGCTCCTGCCCACATCCCAGTGAGTGGAAATGTGGAATTCAGGAGGGTTATTACTTGATCTTTCAGGAAAAAAAGTATTTTTCAGAATTTTAGAATTACAAAATGTTTGAATTGGAAGGATTCTTGTAGAGCACCTATTCCAACCCCATTACTCTGTAGGAAGAAAGGCAAGACCCAGGGAGATGCAGTGACTTGCCAAAGGCAGAACAGCTGAGCTTGAGCCCTGGCTCTGCCATTCCCTAGTGTGTGACTCTGGGCAAGTCACATAACCTCTCTGTGCCTCAGTTTCCTCTCTGCTAAATGAAGACTGTACTCTCTTCACAGCCTTGCATCTCGTGGAACTATTTGGAGGAGCCCATGAAATAGTGCACTGTATATGAAAAACCTTTTTCTTTAAAAAAAAAAAAAAGGTACATAATTATCAGATCACAGTGGGCAAAGGCCCTTATAGAGGGGCAAACTCATTAGGGCACTGCTTGCTCCAAGCAGCACTTTGTAGAGAATCTTGACCCCAGGACTCTCAGTCAGCATTACCAGCTGATGACAGTGTTAATTCCATGGGGCTTCTCCAAGAGTATCAGATGAGATAAGGCCTTTGTGGCGTTGCAGATGTGTGCTGGGAAAAGTCTCTGGCGTTTTTATTAAGAGGAACGTCTCTGAAAGACAGGGGTGGGACTAGACAGACGAGCTCATTTGGGGGCTCACTGAGGTAATACCGAGAAGAATTTCTTTGTAAATAAAATTTACTTTAAAATCCAGACTCAAGAGTTTCAGAAAGGAGGCAATCAGCAAGCACTTTCAGCAGGCAATGACAAATGGTTTGGTACAAACAGAAGCCAAACTCACTAACGGGAGTGAAAGGGATTTTCACATGCCAGAGCATGCCTCCCCTATGATGTAAGTTTCTTTTTACAGCCCCTCTCCACCTCCCCATCAGCCACACTTCTGAAGCCTCAGTTCCCTGGCTAGACTTGAGCCTTATGCTGTACTCATGATGTTAACACATATCCACCAGGGGCCACTCTGAGGTTCCATTGGAGATAGCATAGCTCAGAGTTAAGAGCAGGAACTCTGGAGGCCACACAGTTCTGCCAACTATCAGCTGTGCATCATTGGGCAAATTAACCTAACCTCTCTGTGTCTCAGTCTCCTCATCTGACAAATGGGAATGACAAATAGGAATAACTTAAAATACTGCCTGGTATATGGTAAGTGATATATAAGTGTTAGATAAATAAATTGTAAGAGAAGCAGCTTCTGTACATCTCTCTGAGCCTGAGGATAGATCTGCACACTGCGGCAAAACGTAAGTCAGAGAATGGAGTTCTTGGCAATAGAATTTACTGTTGGGATATTACAGATTGAGTTCTGTATATTAAAGAGATTGGATAAAACCAAGAGAAAGATTGGTGTCTAAAAGGAACTGATGGAATTTTCCTCTAGAATTCTGGGAGGGAGCATTACCCTCACAAAACAGACTTCATGTCTCTTTAACTGTGCCAGGCGTGTTGGGAGGTCTGAACCAAGTATCTTACACAGGAGATAAGGGGAATCTTTTACACCTATCAAAGGAGGAATTTGGAATACAGCCTCTCTGAGTACCAGGACAGTGGAACACTCAGGGCCAGTGAACAAGCCTGCTGGGTAGAAGATACAGTGTGTTTTAAATGACTGGCATTGTGTGGAACAAGGGGCTGGTCTTGGATTGGTGAGTTAAGACACAGTCCTGGGCAGGTAGCCAAATAAGACTTCAGTTGACATCAGTTCTACTTTCCAGGCCCATCTATCTTTGGTCGCTCAAGTTAAATCCCATACCACATCCATTATCTGCCCTTTCTTTCCTTTTTTTTTTTTTTTTTGCAATATAGAAGGATTCTTTGTTTCTTTATTGTAGTTTAAGTGAAAGTTTACATTTCAAGTTAGTCTCTTATACAAAAATTTATACATACATTATGACCCTAATTGCTCTCCCTATACAGTGACAGCACACTCCTCCTTTCCACCTGATTTCCCATGCCCCTTCAACCAGCTCCTAACCCTCTCTGCCTTCTCTTCTAGCCTCCAGACAGAAGCTGCCTGTTTAGTCTCATGTATCTACTTGAGCTAAGAAGCACACTCTTCACGAGTATCATTTTATGTCCCACAGTCCAGTCCAATCTTTGTCTGAAGAGTTGGCCTTGGAAATTATTTTAGTTCTGGGCTGATAGAGAATCCAGGAGCCATGCTTTCCAGGGTTCCTCTAGTCTGAGTCAGACCGTTAAGTCTGGTCTTCTTACTAAAATTTGAGTTCTGCACCCCACCTTTCTCCTGCTCCATCAGGGACTCTCTGTTGTGTTCCCTGTCAGTGCAGTCATTGGTGGTAGCCAGGCACCACCTAGTTCTTCTGGTCTCAGACTGATGAAGTCTCTGGTTTATGTGGCCCTTTCTGTGTCTTGGGCCAATATTTTCCTTGTGTCTTTGGTGTTCCTCATTCTCCTTTACTCCAGGTGGTTGGGACCAATTGATGCATCTTAGATGGCCACTCGCAAGCTTTAAAGACCCCAGACGCCACTCACTGAAGTAGGATGCAGAACATTTTCTTTATAAACTTTGCTATGCCAGTTGACCTAGATGTCCCCTGAAAGCATGGTCCCCACACCCCCACCCCTGCTGCTCTGTCCCTCAAAGTTTTTGATGGTATTCAGGAAACTTCTTAGCTTTGGTTTAGTCCAGTTGTGTTGACTTCCCCTGCAGTGTGTGTTGTCCTTCCCTTCACCTAAGATAATTCTTGTCTACTATCTAGTTGGTGAATAACCCTCACCCTCCCTCCCGACCCTCGTAACCATCAAGGAATGTTGTCTTCTGTGTTTAAACCTTTTCTTGAGTTTTCTAATAGTGGTCTTATACAATGTTTGTCCTTCTGTGACTGACTAAATTCACTCAGCATAATGCCCTCCAGCTTCCTCCATGTTACGTTTCACAGCTTCATCGTTGTTCTTTATCATTGCGTAGTAGTCCATTGTGGGGATATACCATAATTGTTTATCCATTCATCTGTTGATGGGCACCTAGGTTGTTTCCATCTTTTTCCTATTGTGAACAGTGCTGCAATGAACATGGGTGTGCATATATCTATTCGTGTGATGGCTCTTATTTCTCTAGAATATATTCCAAGGAGTGGGATTGCTGGATCATATGGTACTTCTATTTCTAGCCTTTTAAGGAAGCACCAAATCTATTTCCAAAGTGGTTGTACCATTTTATATTCCCACCAACAGTGTATAAGTGTTCCAGTCTCTCCACAACCTCTCCAGCATTTATTATTTTGTGTTTTTTGAATTAATGTTAGCCTTGTTGGGGTGAGATGATATCTCATTGTAGTTTTGATCTGTGTTTCTCTGATGGCTAATGATTGTGAGCATTTCTTCATGTGTCTGTTAGCCACCTGAATTCTTCTTTGGTGAAGTGTCTGTTCATACCCTTTCTGCATTTTTTAATTGCATTGTCTTTTTGTTGTTGAGGTTTTGCAGTATCTTGTAGATTTTAGAGATTAGACGCTGATCGGATTTGTCGTAGCCCCCAATTTTTTCCCAGTCTGTAGGTTGTCTGTTGACTCTTTCGGTGAAGTCTTTTGATGAGGATAAGTGTTTGATTTTTAGGAGCTCCCAGTTATCTAGTCTCTCTTCTAGTACTTGTGCATTGTTACTTACGGTTCATATTCTGTTTATGCCATGTATTAGGGCTCCTAGCGTTGTCCCTATTTTTCTTCCATGATCTTTATCGTTTTCGATTTTATATTTAGGTCTTTGATCCATTTTGAGTTAGTTTTTGTGCGTGGTGTGAGGTATGGGTCTTGTTTCATTTTTTTGCAGATGGATATCCCATTATGCCAACACCATTTGTTAAAGAGACTGTCTTTTCCCCAATTAATGGACTTTGGGCCTTGGTCAAATATCAGCAGCTCGTAGGTGGATGGGATTTACATCTGGATTCTCAATTTTGTTCCTTTGGTCTATGTATCTGTTGTTGTACCAGTACCAGGCTATTTTGACTACCGGGTGGTATAATTGGTTCTAAATCAGGTAGTGTGAGGCCTCCTACTTTGTTCTTCTTCTTAAGTAATGCTTTACTTATCTGGGGCTTCTTCCCTTTCCATATGAAGTTGGTGATTTGTTTCTCCATCTCATTAAAAAATGCTGGTGGAATTTGGATCGGGGTTGAGTTGTATCTGTACATTGCTTCGGGTAGAATTGACATTTTCACAATGTTGAGTCTTTCTGTCCATAAGGAAGGTATGTTTTTCCACTTATTCAGGTCTCTTTTGGTTTCTTGCAGTAGTGTCTTGTAGTTTTCATTGTATAGGTCTTTTACGCCTCTGGTTAGATTTATTCCTAAGTATTTCATCTTCTTGGGGGCTGTTGTAAATGGTATTGATTTGGTGATTTCATCTTCGAAGGTCTCTTTGTTGGTGTAAAGGAATCCAACTGATTTTTGTATGTTTATCTTGTATACTGAAACTTTGCTGAAATCTTCTATTAGTTCCAGTAGTTTTCTTGTGGATTCTTTGGTGTTTTCTGTGTATAAGATCATATCATCTGCAAATAGAGATACTTTTACTTCATCCCTACCAATTTGTACGCCCTTTATTTCTTCTTCTAACCTAATTGCTCTGGCTAGGACCTCCAGCACAAGGTTGAATAAAAGTGGTGATAAAGGGCATCCTTGTCTGGCTCCCATTCTCAAGGGGAATGCTTTCAAAGTCTCTCCATTTAGGATGATGTTGGCTGTTGGCTTTGTATAAATGCTCTTAACTATGTTGAGGAATTTCCCTTCTACTCCTATTTTGTTGAGAGTTTTTATCATGGATGGGTGTTAGACTTTGTCAAATGCCTTTTCTGCATCGATTGATAAGATCATGTGGTTCTTGTCTTTTGTTTTATTAATGTGATGGATTACATTGTTTTTTCTGATGTTGAACAATCCCTGCATACCTGGTATAAATCCTACTTGATCATGGTGAATTATTTTTTTGATATGTTTCTGAATTCTATTGGCTAGAATTTTGTTGAAGATTTTTGCATCAATGTTCATAAGGGATATTGGTCTGTAATTTTCCTTTTTTGTGGTGTCTTTACCTGGTTTTGGTATCAGGGTTATGCTGGCTTCATGAATGAGTTTGGGAGTATTCTGTCCTTTTCTATGCTCTGAAATACCTTTAGTAGTAGAGGTGTTAACTCTTCTCTGAAAGTCTGATAGAATTCTCCAGTGAAGCCGTCCAGTGTCTGCCCTTTCTTGACTCTCTATTTTAGTTTCCCATTTCTTCCAGGAAGCCTTCCTTCTTTTCCTGCCAAGCCCACTCTGGTGGAGCAGAAAAGTTCAATGCCTTGTGTCTTAGTTATCTAGTGTTGCTGTAACAGAAACACCACAAGTGGATGGGTTTAACAAACATATTTATTTTCTCACAGTTTAGGAGGCTGTAAGTCCGAATTCAGGGTGCTGGCTCTAGAGGAAGGCATTCTCTCTCTGTTGGCTCTGGAGGAAGGTCCTTGTCTCTTCTGAGCTTCTGTTCCTGGGCAATCTTCATGTAGCTTGGCATCTCTCGTCCCCTATCTCTGCTTACTTGCTTGCTGGTTTAATGTCTTTTATTTCTCAAAAGAGATTGACTCAGGATACACCCTACACTAATCCTGCCTCGTTAACATAACAAAGACAGCCCATTCCCAAATGGGATTACAACCACAGGCATAGAGGTTAGGACAACACATATTTTGGGGGGACATAATTCATTTCATAACAGCTTGATACCAGGTAAATATTTTATCTTGCCTTTTTTTTTAAATTGTGCTTTAGGTGAAAATTTATAGAGCAAATTAGTTTCTCATTAAACAATTAATACACAAATTGTCTTGTGACATTAGTTGCCAACCCTGCGATGTATAATCACACTCTCCCCTTCTCCACTCTGTGTTCCCTGTTTCCATTCATCCAGTTTTCCTGTCCCTTCGTGCCTTCTCATCTTTGCTTTTGGGCCCATTTAGTCTCCTATACAAGATTTAACCATGAAGCACGTTCCTCATGTGTTACTGTTTACCTTGTAGACCTGTCTAATCTTTGGCTGAAGGATGAACTTCGGGAGTGACTTCAGTACTGAGTTAAAGGGTGTCCGGCAGCCATACTCTCTGGGTTTCTCCAGTCTCTGTCAGACCAGCAAGTCTGGTCTTTTTTTGTGTGTGTGTGAATTTGAGTTTTTCTCCAGCTCTGTCCAGGACCCTCTATTGTGATCCCTGTCTGAGCAGTCGGTGGTGGTAGCTGGGTACCATCTAGTTGTTCTGGGCTCAGTCTGGTGGAGGTTGTGGTAGTTGTGGTCCATTAGTCCTTTAGATTAATCTTTCCCGTGTCTTTTGTTTTCTTCATTCTCGTTTGTTCCAGCCGGGACGGGACCAGTAGCTCTATCTTTGATGCCCACTCACAGGATTTTAACACCCCAGACGCTACTTACCACAGTTGGTTGTAGAACATATTCTTTATAAACTCTGTTATGCTAATTGAGCTAGATGTCCCCCAAGACCATGGTCCCCAGCCCTCAGCCCAGTAACTCAGTCCCTCAGGGAGTTTGGATGTGTCTGCAAAGCTTCTATGACTTTGCCTCATCAAGTTGTGCTGACTTCCCCAGTATTGTGTACTATCTTACCCGTCACCAAAGTTACCACTTATCTACTATCTAGTTAGTGTTTGCCCCTCCCCATCACTCCCCTCCAGTAACCATCAAAGATTGTTTCTTTCTGTGTGTAAACTTTTTCATGAGTTTTTATAATAGTGGCCTCAGACAGTAATTGTCCTTTTGTGATTGACTTATTTCACTCAGCATAATGCCCTCCAGATTCATCCATGTGGTGAAATGTTTCACAGATTCATCATTGTTCTTTATCATTGTGTATTATTCCATTGTGTGTATGTGCCATAGTTTATCCATTCATCTGTTGATGGGCACTTAGGTTGTTTCCATCTTTTTGCTATTGTGAACAATGCTGCAATGAACATGGGTATGCATATGTCTATTCATGTGACAGCTCTTATATCTCTAGGGTATATTCCTAGGAGTGGGATTTCTGGATTGTATAGTATTTATATTTCTAGCTTTTTAAAGAAGTGCCATATTGTTTTCCAAAATAGTTGTACCGTTTTGCATTCCCACTAGCAGTGCATAAGAGTTCCAATCTCCCCACAACCTCTCCAACATTTGCTGTTGTTTTTTTTTTAATTAGTACCAGTAACATCAGGGTGAGATTTATCTTGCCTGTTAATGCAGTTATTCTTCATTCATTACTCAAACATCCGTGTCCTCTGTGTAATCACATGGGTTGGTCTCTAAAGGACAAGGATTCTGTTTGCTTGATTTAGCCAGAAGATACCTCATTCAGCTCAATTACTTATTAAAAAGCATTTGATTATAACTAACTGTTGAAAGGAAATTTCCAGACAAGAGCCTCATCTGTTGATGAGGTTGCACCCAGCTTTATTTTTAATTTTCTCAAGCTCTGTTGAGATACAGATGGGAAACAAATACCCTCAGTTAAGAGATAATTGATACTGAGAAGCTTCCATGACCATTTTCTTAAAATGGTCTGAATTCCTTTAGTGAAGTGGTTAAAAGCATGAGCTCTGAAGTTTACATTTCATCTCCAACACTTTGCTAGCCGTGCAACATTGGGCAGGTTACACAACTTCTCTGAAAAATGTAAACCTCATCTGAAAAATACAGCTATCTCATAGGGTCTCATGAGTATTAAGTAAAATAATGCAGGTAAAGCATTTGTCACACTACTTAACATGTAAGTACATACTCACGTATCACCTTTAACAGCTGCATTTTTTATTTGGAATTAATTTGCTAACTTGCATTATCTTTCCAAAGGCATATGACTAACAGCCCACCCAACTGTGAACTCAGGAAGGCAAAAATGCATTTAATATAATTTTTAATCATATAGAGCTATTAAAAATTTTTGCTGACATTACATATACCAACCAATGATTCTCAAAATTTTTTAGGCCACAGCCATTTCTGCAAAACAAAAAATTCCAGAAGATAGTAAATTTACAATTTCTGTTTACCTCTGTAAAGAAATCACCAAGATTAAAGATATTCTGAGAAAATGAGTCAACAGAAGAAACATCTTACATATATGTATATATATTCTGTTTATAGCAACTTTGCACAATAGTAAAAAAATGGAAAATGTACAATTATAGAAGACTAGCTAAATTAAGTATAATATAAAATTATTGAAATTTTTGCAGTCATTAAAACGAATGACTATTAATGACACAGAAAAGTATTTACAAAATAAGTAAAAAAAAAAGAAAACCATATATACAATTACAACTATGTAAAAACTAAGTATGATACATGCACTTATATAACTTTTGCCCTCTATACTTTTGTAATTTTGAATTATTACAAGCATGTACTCATGTGTTGAGTAATTAAAGACTAATGGATATACATAAATATTAGAAGACAGCACAAAAAAAGAAAAAAATCACGTTAAAGGTTATGAATTAATTTTTAGTACTACTGTCTTTTGTAAAACGTCAAAGTTAATCTAATAATTATAAGTCTTTTAAATAGAAAGATTTAGAAGAATAGCAATGCTTTAAATGAGTTAGTAATGTAGGTTATCATGTTAAATCATTCAACCAACATTTATTTAGTTCTCACCATGTGTCAGGCTCTGTACTATGTTCTAGGGACACGGTAATGAATAACACATTTATCATGGGGGCAAACTGTGGACTAGATAGTCTGTCTTTAGGCACCCATCTTTCTTCTCACCACATTCTTCTAAATCATTCCACGTCTGCCCAAACTGCTCCTTTCAAAAACGTTCCATAAAAGGTGGCATCTCATAATCTCAATATCTTTCTACCTCCTCCCACCTCACCCACCCCTAGTCAAAACCAGCTCAACCTGTGTGGCTGTTCCATTCAGGAATCCCTCCCTATGCATGGCTGTGTTAACAGATGACCTCCCAGGCATCACAGTGCCTTCACCCAGTGAAAATGCAGAAGGCTCCTAGGAAAATGACCATGGTTTCAGTCTGAGTGGCCTTCCTCTACCTGTTCCTACTGTTAGTGGGTCAGCTTTAATCCCATCTAAACTCCTTGTGCACATATTGCCATGTTGGACACAGTGACAGTAAAAGGCACCAGTCCCCTTGGTGGAAAGCAGAACTGTTTGTTTCCACCATGGTTTTCAACCGTGACTTCCCTCTGGACAAGGGGAAGGGCGCTCCAGGTAAAGCAAACCAAATGTGCAAAGGTGCACAATGTGATGCAAAGCTAGGTGGCTGGGGTGAAGGGTGTACGTGGGAGAATGGCAGATGAAGGGTAGAGGTAGGTAAGGGGAGAGGTAGGGAAGTTGAACTTTCTGCTGTAGGCAACAAGGAACACTGGAGAGTTTTAAGCAGAAGAGTGACATGATCTGATTTCTGTTTTGGAAAGCCAAGTGTCTTAGGCTAGGTTCTCTAGAGAAGCAAAACCAGTAAAGCACATAAATATATATATATAGAGAGAGATTTATATCAAAGAAATGGCTCACACAATTGTCGAGGCTGGAACATCCCAAATCTGTGGGTCAGGAGAGAGGCTTCTCCTGATTCACGTAGTTGCAGGGGCTGGCAAACCCAAGATCAGCAGGTCAGAGAGCAGGGCTCTTGCTCACAGGCTGCGAAGATGGATGAATCCCAAGATTGATAGGCAAGACCATAGGTAAGCTGCTAGCTCAAGTCCCAAAAACTAGAGGTCAGACGAATAGGAGCCAGCTACAGGATCCAGTGTGAACAAAAAGTCTTTGAGTCTTGCCAGAATGTCTACTTATATTGGACGCAAGCCACATGCCCAAAGAAACTCCCTTTCAACTGACTGACTACTCACAGCAGATGCCATCTTGGGGGTGATCACATAGCAAATCTCAACATGGAATTGATCACAACACTATACCACTGCCAAAACATGAGAATCATGGCCCAGCCAAGTTGACACACAATCCTAACAATCATACCAAGCTAGCTGAATGAGGCGAATGGATGGGAAGGGGGTTCTGACTAGAGATAAACCAGTTGCCGTCAGTCAAGTCATTCCAACTCATGGCAACCCCATGTATGAATAGAACTGTAGGGTTTTCAATGGCTGATTTTTCAGAAGCAGATCACCAAGACTTTCTTCCAGGACATCTCTGGGTAAACTCGAAACTCCAGCCTTTCAGTTAGCAGCCAAGCGCGTTAACCATTTACACCACCCAGGGACCCTGGCTGACTAGAGATAGAGGAGCTCAAACTACAATAATCTGGTAGACAAGTGATGAGAGTCTGAACCTAGAGCGTGGATGCAGAGGAAAGAGGAGAGGGGCCAGATCTGAGATGATTTGAGGAGGCAGGACCAATGATCAAAATGTGGTAATTGATACAAAGTGGTAAGAGAAAAGGACGAAGAGTAGTTCCCAGATATTACGTCCTGGTGGTTGCCACTGATCAAAGCCATGACGTTCTCTTCCCCAGGTATTTTGAAAAATAAAGATGAAATAATTCCACTGAGCCAGGAAGAAAGACGTAATCCTTCAGTGAGGAGACCAAAACCAAACCAAACCTGTTGCCTTTGAGTCGATTCCGACTCATAGTGACCCTATAGGACAGAGTAGAACTGCCCTATAGGGTTTCCAAGGAGTGGCTGGTGGAGTCAAACTGCCAGCCTTTTGGTTAGCTGCTGAGCTCTTAACCACTGTGCCACCAGGGCTCCCGTAAGAGTCAAGACAACCAGTGAAGGTCATGTTTCTCTGGGGGAAGAAAGACAAAGAAACCATATTGTTCCAGTCCAATCTCTTAGACTCATGTTTCACAAAGCAGTGGAACAAGAGATAATTGAAGATGGTGCAGGGATATTAAAAAACATTGACTCTCGTGGCCAGAAAGCATTTCCCCCTTCTATTATCTTTCAATGCTGACTAAATCCAAATGAAAGCCTCAGTAAATCTTTAACAGCTGATAATCTCCTTTCAGGAGAGAGGGAGAGGGAGAGTGACAGAGAAAGGAAGGAAAAGAGAGAGACAAGAAGGGAGAGAGACTGAGATTCTGAGCAAGCCTCAGGTTGAGAGCCTTAGACAGACAACAATATCAAGCTAGTCACATTGTTTTGTTTTCCTTGAAACAAATGTTTAGGGTCACGCCTTTCTCTATTCAAGACACATGATTCTGGTTCATTTATGTAAGTGACACATAGTTTCCTTTTGAAATAAATTTACTTGAGGAAAAATGTAAGTTGGGTTAGGAAAAAATATTAGGTAAAAATGGTACAGAAGACAGGCAGATGTAGGAAGAATCACGATGGGGTACACGTGAAAGGTTGAAACTTGGGATACTGTCCTAGAAAAACCTGTGGATGGCTGGAAAGCTAAATCCCAAATCCAAACAAATCTTCAACATAGCTTAAATATGATTAAAGAAAAAGACCGCCAGTACTGTGGGAAACATCAAACAATCATGCGGTCATTCAGATTTTAAGCAATCATGGAAGAAGATGAATTTTGGGTCAGGGGCTGAAAGCTGAGGCAGGAGTGAGGGAAAAGCCCCAACTCCTCTTGGGGAAGAGGCTTCTCCCTCATCCAGAGCAAGAGGGCCTGAGAAATCTCCTCAGAGAGCAGCATTGTTTGATTTTGTGATTTGTTTTTGAAATCACCTAGAGAATAAAGTCTTTAAAATTAAACATTTCCAGAAAAACATGTATTTGAGGGAAAAGAAGCAAGGAAAAGATAGATACAACTGTATTAGAGGCTGCTGCAAGCCTAGCAAAGTGGTGGCTTCCTGCTTGCGGGTGGTTCTTCCAGAGATCCAAAGCTCTGGACCCCAACAATGGGTGCAACAATGCCTTCCAGTAGCCTCCTCACCAGCAGGTTAAGTATGCAAGTGAGTGAAGTGGAAGACAAGACAGACAGAGAGACAGAAAACAGAGGCAGTCTGTGTCACCGACAAGGCTACTCCCTTCTCCCCAGCTTCCGAGAAAGCAAGCACTTAATTTTAGAGACAAGGCCTGAAAGAAAACTTATGTCTATGAGAGACACATCTCCAGATAGGGTAAGAAGCTGCCCAGGGAGTATCTGGTGCTATCCCTGGGAGCCTATGCATCCCCATGGGAAGTCTTTCTGGTTTGATCTGTGGGTGGATGCTCATGTTTCGCTTGAGCACAGGGTGGATTTCCTCACCCACACAGCACAGACCCAAGTGAGAGGCCTTCCTTCACTGTCATTTCAGCTTCACTTCTTCTCTGTGTGTCCCTTGGAGGATTCTGTGTTTGTTCGAGGGAAGGGCGCCATTTTCTACAGTGCATTGGAAGGGATATACTGACAGAAAACTCCGGAGGCAAAAGCAAAGGAATGAAAAGTGACTGACTTTCGTTCACTGCCCTCGTGATTCTTGTGCTTTGGCACCAGCTTGATGAAATCATGTGGCCAACACATAAACCCCATGCTCACGGAGGCTTCATTATCCAAACCACCCAAGAGGTTAAACCACCTATTTAACCAAAAGACCTCAAGAGGCTAAAACCCTGGCCCCTGAATTCTGAATCTCGGCACAAAAGGCAAATATCAAGGTGACTCTGGGTGAGAAGATGCCAGCTCCGTAATGAGAAAGTGAGGACGTAGAGCCTTTTAAAGGTTATCTGGAACCAAGAGAGAGGCTTGTTCCTGCTTACACAACCCAAGGCCACTACATGAACTGAAGTCTGCCACGACCAACAGCCAGCACAAAAGAGCACCTCCTGACACCGGGGCTAGCTGTGTCCTTTCAAAGTGGAAGGCCATGTTCCTGGTCTCACACAGGACCTTATCAGAGGTATTAAGAATGTTAAAGACTTGAGAGTGTGAAACCTGGCTCTGGTCTCAGCTCTGCCATGACCAGCTGATTGACCCTGGACAAACCACTAAACCTCCTTGTGCTTGTATGTTAACAGTAAAATAATATTGTCCATCACATAGGGTGTTCGTGAGGCTCAGAAAGCAAATTAGCAGATTATACGGAAGGAGTTTGCTCACGTCTGTTTTCAAGGATACGTATGGAAATAAGATGTAAGTCTTAATATGTTAGGAGTCAAGGTGGTAATAATAGAATATAGTTGTCACTGTTGCTGAATTTAAATCACTCTTGCATTTTCCAATTTTTTCACCTATTACTTTATTTAATTCATTCAGCAACCCTGTAAGGAAGGTAAGGGAGAGCAAGTATAATTATCTCCATTTACAGGGGAAAGAAAAACAAAGAGAGGTTAAATGCACTGTCAAAGTTTGCCAGACCAGTTTGTGTGACAAGACTTCTGCTCAATCCAATCTAACAGAGTGGAATTTCTACACCTTCAAAACAGGTATTTATGAACACCTGTTTACTGCAGCACTATTCACAACAGCTAAACATGGAAACAACCTAAGTGCCCATCAACAGATGAATGGATAAACAAAATGTGGTACACACATATAATAGAATACTATGCAGCCATGAAGAATAATGATTAGTTCTTGAAACATATGATAACATGGATGAATCTGGAGGATATATACTGAGTGAAATAATTCAACCACAAAATGACAAATATTGTATCATCTCACTTTTATAAGAATACAAGAACAGGTATACAAACAGAAACCAGCGTTCATTCGTGGTTACCAGGGATGGGTTGGGGGAAGAGGGGGAATCACTCTCTATATAATAGATGCCTGTTACTTATTTATTAATTTTGGTGATGGGAAAGGTAGCACTGAATGTGGGTGAAGAGCGCACAGCTGGACCAAGGTAAATGTAAGCAGTAAGAAGCACACAAGAGGAAAGGGTGCTTTTGATAACAGATATGACATACATAATGTTGCAATAACACCAATACCAACCAAAAAATATGTGTGGTTGTTATATATGTATATATACACATATGAGTATGGCTACGTATGTGTGTGTATATATGCACACATATAGATGTACCTATTTGTATGTGTATATACATGTATGTGTGTGCATGCACGTACATCCATATACATAAGAAACCACGTAGGGGGCACAGTTACGGATACTTCTTAGATATAACCAAATACCTGATGAGATTGGTTTTCTGGGCTTGAAGGTTTAGGACCATAGTCTCATAAGGTAAGTAGCCAACTGGCATAATATCGTTCATAAAGTTTATGTTCTACATCCTAGTTTGCTGAGTAGTGTCTAGGGTCTTAAAACCTTGAGAGCGGCTTTTAACACCACTATTGATCTTTACTCATTGGGCGCAAAAGAGAAAGAAGAAACCAAAGACTCAGAGAAGAAACTAGTCTACAGGACTAATAGTCTACATGAACCACAACCTCATCTACATGAGACCAGAAGAACTAGATGGTGCCCAGCTACCACTAACGACCATTGTGATCAAGGCCACAACAGATGGAGCCTGATAGAATGGGGTAAAAACATGAACAGAACTCACATTCTTAAAAAGTCCAGACTTACTGGACCAGTTGAGACTAGAGGACTCCCCAAGACTCTCACCCTAAGATACTCTTTAAACCTTGAACTGAAACTATCCCGAGGTCACCTTTTACCTAAATAAGAGATTGTTGTTGTTGTTGTTAGGTGCCATCGTAGGACTACCTGGTCCTACACCATCCTCACAATGGTTATGCTTAAGCCCATTGTTACAGCCACTGTGTCAATTCATCTCCTCAAGGGTCTTCCTCTTTTTCGATGACGCTCTACTTTGCCAAGCATGATGTCCTTCTCCTGGGACTGGTCCCTCTTGATAACATTTCCAAAGTACATGAGCCAAAGTTTTGCCATCCTTGCTTCTACTGTACTTCTTCCAAGATAGACTTGTTCGTTCTTCTGGCAGTCCATGGTATATTCAATATTCTTCACCAACACCATAATTCAGAAGCATCAATTATTCTTCGGTCTTCCTTATTCATTGTCCTGCTTTCGCATGCATATTAGGTGATTGAAAATACCACGGCTTGGGTCAGGTGCACCTTAGTCCTTAATGTGACATCTTTCCAACACTTTGAAAAGGTCTTTTGCAGCAGACTTACCCGATGCAATATGTCACTTGATTTCTTGACTGCTTCCATGGGTGTTGATTGTGGGTCCAAGTAAAATGAAATAACCATTAGCTCATAAAATAAAGAGTATCACCTGTGAGTACTGCACGCCTTTAAAAAATCATCTACATGAGAGCAAAGGGTCAATAATTAGTCCAAAGGAAAGATGGAAGGGTAAGGGGTGAGGGAAACTAGATTACTGGAAACAGAACATCCAAAATGGAATGAATGAGAATGTTGACACATTCTGAAAAACGTAACCAATGCAACTGAACAATTTGTGTGGTGATTGTTAAATGGGAAGCTAATCTGCTGTGTAAACTTTCACTGAAAACACAGTAAAATACTGTTTTAATTAAACAATAAAAATAAAAAAACAGGTGCTAATCCAGCCTGGGGTTCTTCTATAGATAAACTGTAAGGAAAAGAAGGGGATAGAGGGGGCTGTAGATGAAAAGATTTCAAAGATCTATAAACCATTAATGGGCACAAGGTTTATTTTTGGAGTGATAAAAATGTTCTAAAATTAGATTATAGCAACGATTGCACAACTCTGTAAATATACTAAAAAACACTGAATTGTATACTTTAAATGGGTGAATTTTATGGCATGTAAATTATATCTCAACAAAACTATTAAAAAAAGACTTATCTTTTTTTTTTTTTTTAAATGGGTAAGACTAAGGCAAATGGTTAACATGCTTGGCTGCTAACCAAAAGATTAGAGGTTCAAGTCTTCCCAGAGGTACACTGGAAGAAAGGCCTGACGATCTACTTCCAAAAAATCAGCCATTGAAAATCCAATGGAGCACAGTTCTACTGTGACGCACGTAGGATCGCCATGAGTTGGAACTGACTCAACAACTTGTTTGGGTGGTAAACTACTGGGGCCAGGAATGCATATTTGGGTGATGAAACAAGAAATGTGAGGAGGCGATTTCTGTAAAAGTCAGGACAGTGATTCCTTCCGGTCGGAGGGAAGGTTTTGTGATTGGGACAAGGCACATGAAAGGCCTTCTGGAGTTAGCAGCAATGTTTTATTTCATGACCTGAGCAGTAGTGACAAAGGTGTTCACCTTGTAATAATTCGTTAAGCTGGACATGTGTTCTGTGTTGTTTCCTTTGTCTGTTTTCTTATACAATAAAATGATTTTAAAAATGGGGAATTAAGTATGAAATGATGCCCTGAGGCAGACAGACCCTAATGTGGCCCCCCTGAGTGCACCTCCTGGTATTCACACCCTTGTGTAATCTCCTTCACTTGAGTATGGGCAGGGCCTGTGACTTGCTTTGAACTAATAGAATATGGCAAAGGCAACAGGACACATGTAATTACTTGCACAGGATCATGTTATGTAAGTTTGTAATGTCCGTCTTGCTAGCAGATTCTCTCTCCCTTGCTGGCTTTCAGAAAGCAAAGCAGTCATGTTGCAAAATGTGGTAAGCAACTGAGGGCAGTCTCCAGCCAACAGCCAGCAAGAAACTGAATCCCTCCATCTCACAACCCACAGGCACTGAATGCCACCAATAACCATGTAAACTTGAAAGCAGATCCTTCCCCAGTCAAGCCTCAGATGAGACTGCAGCGCCAGCTGACACCTTGACTGTGGCTTGCGAGACTCTGAAGCAGAGAACTCAGCTAAACTGTGCCCTTACTCCTAATTTAATCCCTGTGAGATAATAAATGTGTGTTGTCTTAAACTGATAAATTCGTGGTAATGTTGTTATGCAACAATTGATAACTAATACATGTCCCTAAACTTCAGAAGTGGGATTCTTGAGTCAGACTGCCTGCTTGAAGGCAAGAAGAGAGACCAGGAAACTACTGTGTTTTAGCACTGAAGGGACCTTTATGTCTTTACTTACTTTATAATCAGCGAGTTTCCAGGATGTAAGCCATACAGCCAGAAGGCGGGGTGCAGAGGATAGGAAGCAGAGACCTCACACTCATACAGAAACTTCTCCTGATTAGCCACTGCATAGAAGGCAAGCTTCTTTGCCTCCAGGTCCAGCCAGATGCCCACAACCCCAGGTCTGTCTGAGCTGAGGACAAGTTCTTTTGCCATGTGCCATGCAGAGAGCCGACTAGTCCCCGTCCACTCTACACACCAGGAGTCCCTGGTCCGTCCCAGGATCTGGTCACGGCTCATTTTCCAGGAAGCTACCCCAACTGCCCAGTGGCTACAATGCTGAGTGTCCACTTCCCAGTACTGCTGCCCAGAAGAGAAGGCCTGGGAACATAAGACCTGGCAGGCCTTAAACCTCTCATGACTCCAGGGATAGGACTGCGGCCAGTGAGACACAGTCACTGTCCGGTGATCCTCAGACACCTCCAGGCTACAGGAGAGGCTCCTCAGGTCAAAGGTTGGACTGATGGCCCCTGGGGAAAAAAACAAGAACCCATGCTAAGAGGTCCTCAGACAGCAAAAATCAGCTTTGTATCTTTGGGTGTGATAATGCTTTACTTAGATTGGCATTAAAATCAGTACATCAACTTGCAGTTTTTATATATACCCCTCTGTTGTTCTATTAACAAAGCCCCTTTCCCATCTTGATTTCTACCTACCCACTAGCCCTCTTCCAGGAAGCCCTCTCTGAATCTCACCCAGTGAAAAGTCATTTCTTGCTTTTCTCAACAACGCTAGTGCTTTACCTCTTCTCGTCTTATGATACTTACCACCTTCTACCTGTAGTGGTGATTTACATCTACAGTTGTTTACAACTTTCCAATTAAACTTAAGCTTCCAGATGAAGAACCACATCATGTTCATTTTACATATTTCACACCATCTCCTATTGAATGGGGTGCATTGATGGTTCAGTGGTAGAATTCTTGCCTTCCATATGGGAGACCTAGGTTCTATTTCTGGCCATTGTACCTTATGCAAAGCCAACACCTATCTGTTCGTGAAGACTTGAGTGTTGCTATGATGCTAAACAGGTTTCAGTGGAGCTTCCAGACTAAGACAGACTAGGAAGAAAGGCCTAGAGATCTAATTCTGAAAAATCAGCCAGTGAAAACCCTATGGATCACAATGGTCCAATCCCATTGTGCACGGGGTTACCATGCGTTGGGGGACAACTTGATGGCAGCTAAAAACAACAACAACCTAGCAATAACTACTCTAGGCACTTTACATACATTCACTCATTCAACCCTTATGACAATCCCACAAAGGAGGCACTATTATTATCTTCATTTTACAATGCCAGAACTGAGGCACTAAAAGATTAAGTTACTTGTCCAAGATCACGCAGCTAGTGAACAGAGGAGCTGGGATTCAAGCACAAGCAGTCTAGCTTCAAGATCCATGCTCTTAAGGTCTAATCCATACTGGGAGAGCAGAAATAGCTAAGCATGCTGGAAAATAGACAGTTGGCTGTAAGCGGTAACTCCAGCATGGCTGCCCAAAGGTTGCCTGGGCTCATGGATGTGGCATAGTTGGGAATGTGGGAGTTCTCAATCTGCTTTACCTTTATCGTCAGCTCCCCATGTGGAGGGACCTGGGCTGGGGGAAGTAGATCTGGAGGCAGTAAGCCACGGAGTGGGCCTAGCCACAGGGAGGTGGACGCAGCCCGCCCTCCATGCAAAAGTACCACTCTCTGCAGCAGGCCAAAGCCAAGTTTTAGGCAAACCACATACTTACTCTGAGCAAACCGGGAGGTCTTCTTGGGCACAGAGTGGTTCTGGTCAGGCAGTGGGCATGAAGAGATAGATGGAGTTTCCAGGAGTTCCTCTAAGGAATCAAAATACCAAGGGGAAAATCTCCATCAGAAAAAGGCAAACAGAAGGTATCCAAACATTGTGATCAGGGCACATGGCTTGTCTTCCTCATCATTAGCACATTTTTCAGTATCAGGACTTGATCAAGCAGAACTTCTAGCCCATGTGCATCCAGCCCCATGTTCTCACTCTGGGCTTTTCCACTGTTTCCTAACTAAGCTTTGAGCTCCTTGCTGGCAGGGCCCTTGTTCACCTCTATGTTCAAGTCCAGTGTCAGGTACATAGGAAGTGATCGATGTATATTTATCAATAAATTGACTAAAACCGTTCCAGGGGATTGCAGCACCTGACACCCAGCATTTCCATGATCCCCATGCTGATGCTTTGAATTGTCTTTATATAAACTGGGTAACAGGAGTTGATGTGAGATTCACCTCAACTGCTGACACCACCTAATTCCCACTCAATGTACTAAAGTTTAATTGTCAACGTAAAGCAACTGTGTGTGCTAGATTGCAATGACCATACTAGATGGAAGAAGAAAAAGTGAGGGAAGCTCCAAAGTGAGGGCTTTGAGGGTGAAATCTTCCCCCATTTATATATTTTTCTAAAATTTTTTTTATTGTATTTTAGATGAAGGTTTAGAAAACAAATAGTTTCTCATTAAACCGTCAGTACACATATTGTTTTATGACATTGGTTAACAACCCCATGGCATGTCAACACTCTCCCTTATCAACCATGAGGACCTATTTTTGGTGAAAACATACATAGCCAAAGTTACAGCATTTCGAAAGTTTCTACATGTACAATTCATTGACATTGATTACATTCTTCCAGTTGTGCTGCTATTCTCACTATCCTTTTCCAAATTATTCCATCACCGTTATCTTCAACTCACTGTCCCCTAGGCTTCCCATCAAACCTTTTGAGTTGCTATTGTCAATTTGATCTCACATAGGTAATTCTTTTTTTGTACCTTAGATGAAGGTTTGCAGAACAAATAGTTTCTCATTAAACAGTGCACATACTGCCCTATGACAATGTCAACACTGTCCCTTCTCAACGTTGGGTTCCCTATCACAAGCTTCCTGTCCCCTCCTGCCTTCTAGTCCTTGTCCCTGGACTGCTGTGCCTCATTAGTCATTTTGTTTTATGAAGCTGTCCAGTCCCTGGCTGAATGGTGAACTTCAGGAGGGGCTTCACCACTGAGCTAAAAGGGTGTCTGGGGGCCATATTCTCGGGGTTTCTCCAGTCTGTCAGGCCAGTAAATCTGGTCTTTTTTTCTAAGTTAGAATTCTGTTCTACATCCTTTTCCAGCTCTGTTCAGGACCCTCTATTGTGATCCCAGTCAGAGCAGTCAGTGGTGGTAGCCGGGCACCATCTAGCTCTACCTGACTCAGTCTGGTGGAGGCCGTGGTAGCTGTGGTCCATTAGTCCTTTGGACTAATCTTTTCCTTGTATCCTGTTCTCTTCATTCTCCCCTGCTCCCGAAGGGGTGAGGCCAGTGGAGTATCTTAGATGGCTGCTCACAGGGTTTTACAACCCCAGACGCTACTCACCAAGGTAGAACGTAGAACGTTGTCTTTATAAACTGTGTTATGCCAACTGAGCTAGATGTTCCCCGAGACCTTGGTCTCCACAGCCCCTCCGCCCAGCAATTCAGTCCCTCAGGGAGTTTGGAAGTATCTATGAAGCTTCCATAACCTTTCCTTGTACAAGTTGTGCTGGCTTCCCCAGTAATGTGTACTGTCTTACCCTTCACCAAAGTTACCATTTATTATTTAGTTCCCCACCCCTGACCTCTCCCATCCCTCATAACCAACAAACATTGTTTCTTTTTTTGTGTAAACTTTTACATGAGTTACACAGTAGAGGCCTCATACAATATTTGTCCTTTTGTGATTGACTTATTTCACTCAGCATAATGTCTTCCAGTTTCATCCATGTTATGAGATGCTTCACAGATTCGTTGTTGCTCTTTATCTTTGTATAATACTCCATTGTGTGTATGTTCCATAGTTTGTTTATCCATTTATCTGTTGATGGGCATCTAGGTTGTTTCCATCTTTTTGCTATTGTGAACAGTGCTGCAATGAATATGGGTGTGCATATGTCTATTAGTGTGATGGCTCTTACTTCACTAGGATTCCTAGAAGTGCGATTGCATTCTGAAGTGGGGTTTTTTTTTTTTTTTTTTTTTTTTTGTGGTGCTGACATTTTCTTTGTTCCTCTTACTCTCCTGTACAGAGTTCCTTTTGTTTACAGATTTTTTTTCATTTCTTTTGTTTTTGTAGGTTTTATTTTTACTGAGACTTTATGTTTTTCTTCTTTATTTTGACAAGTAGGTTTGTTAACTTTCTTTGTAGTTACCTTGAAAGTTACCCTAATCTTCCTAGATTTGAACCAGTCTATTATTACTTGGTATTGCTTGACTTCCTCTCCATTAGAAGGTTCTATACCTACACCATTTATTCCTTCTTTTATTGTTCTGATGCTGTTGTAATTTAAAGATTAACCTCTCTGGTTCCCTTTTGTAATTCTTGTGGTTTTGCATAGTTCTTAAGAGTTCATTTCCTAGGTTGGTATCTGGCTAGTACAATCCTGTGTCCTATATTCAGCCTGTGGTCTGATATTGTTTGTTCTCAGATTGAAGGACTTCCTTTAATAAGTCTTGTAAGTTTGGTTTGGTTTTTATATAGTCCCTTAATTTCTGTTTATCTGGAAATGACCTAATTTCACCATCATATTTGAACAAGAGTTTTGCAGGATATATTATTCTTGGCTGGAAATTTTTTTCTTTCAAGGTTTTATATATGTCATCCCATTGCCTTCTTGCCTGCATGGTTTCTGCCGAATAATCTGAGCTTAGTCTTATTGTTTCTCCTCTGTATGTGACTTTTTGTTTTTCTCAAGCTGCTCTCAGGATTCTTTGTTTGTCTTTGGTTTGATTATGATATGCCTTGGTGATTTTCTTTTCGGGTCATTCCTATATGGAGTTCGTTGAGCTTCCTGGATGGCCAGCTTTTCATCTTTCATGATATTGGGGAAGTTTTCTGTCAGCAGTTCTTCAATAATCCTCTCTGTGTTTTCTGTTTTCTCCCCCTGTTCTAGAACTCCAAACACTCGCAGATTTTTGCTTTTGATTGTATCCCACATAATTCTCAGGGTTTCTTCATTTTTCTTCGTTCTTTTTTCTGATTTTTCCTCAAACAGAGTTGTATCCAAGTGTTTTTCTTCAGTTTCTCTGATCCTATCTTCCATCGTTTCAAACCTGCTCCTCAGCCCTTCTATGACACTGTCCATTTCTGAAATCTTGTTGTTTATCTTTTGGATTTCTAATTGTTGTTTTTGTATGATTTCTAGTTGTGAATTTATTTACCATTTTGTTCGTGTATTATTTTCTTGAATTCTTCCATTTTTTCGTCTGTATTTTCCACGAATTTGTCTGCCTTTTGCATGAATTTTTCTATTTTTTTCCTCATTTTTGTCTGTTTTTTGCTTCAACCTTGGATAATTCTGAATATTAGAGATTTGAATTCCCCATCAGTTAGGCCTAGTGCCTTTTCTCCTACTGGAAGGTCATCTGGTGTTTTATTTTGGATGCCTACTGGAACCATCCTGTCCTGTTTTTCTAAATGTTTTGATATTGTCTACTGTCTTTGGGGTATTCAGTGGTTATTTTCCTCATTTATTGATTGTAGATTTGTTTGTTTCATCCTGATTTTTGGTTTTATTTGGTTATGTCTGAGCAGGCAGGCTGTGCGTTCTTTGTTATTTGCTCTTCTGTGGGCACGATACTTTTCACCTCCTTCTGCAATGGGCAGGGTCAGTCACTCAGGTATGGTACAGCAGGGCAGGTCCAGCTGAAGGGGAGTTGCTGGGATAGGTTTTTTGTGGCACGTACCAGGGCTGACAGTGCAGACTGGGAATCAGTACGGGGCAGGTTCCAGTAGGCTGTGCCTGTGCTGCTTGGGAGTGTGATGCTCAGCGCACAGTGCAGGTAGGCAGGAAGGAGGGGGTAGATTGTGATGTGTGGAGCTAAGATGGGTATGGGAAAGACGAGAGAGAGGAGAGAGAAACAGCAGCCAAAAACATACACACAAACAAAAAAGAGTGCTAATCAAGCTTGCTATTGGAGTGGAGAGATGAGAGACTGAGAAATGGGGAAAAACAAAAATGAAAAAAAAAGAAAAAGGGTAAAAGAAAAAAATGAATAAATCGAGAAACTAGAAATGAAGAAAGACAAAAAGGGAATAAGAGAGAGAAGAAAACTGAACAAAGAAATGAAAAAAGAAACAAAAAACCAAAAAAAAAAAAAAAAAAAAGACAAAAGAAAAAAAAAAATGCTCCCAGGGATGTCCCTGTGCATCTGCGCAGACTAAGGGACTAGCTTCCAAGCTGCGTCGTACTGCCTGGCTAGAAGGGGCTCCCAAGCCGAGAAAAGAAAAAGAAAACAAGAAAACAAATCAAAATAGAACAAATTAGAGCAAACAAACAAAAAAAAAGCCCCGGGGGTTCCACCAGCATGGCAGCACAGGCTGGGAAGCAGTTTCACAGTGGAGTGGTGTTTTGCAGCCTTTTAAGAAGAAGCAAAGATGGCGCACAGAGCCAGGTATTTGAGAGAAAGGAGGGGGAGATGGTGAGAGGTAAGGAAGAAATCTAAAGAAGCGGAATAAAGCAACACCAGCAGCCAACAAATGGCACTCAGGGAGCTGGCCAGTGTGGGCGGGTGGAATCCAAGCGGCACTGGGGGGAAGCTCATGCTTCCCGGCCAATAGACTGTGGCTGCAGGAAGCAGAGGAGGCTAAGTGGGAGTGAAGAAGGTTGGGGGTTGGGAAAGCTTATATCGTGGGTTACCAGTTGTTCTGTCTCCTGCTGGAAGCTCCATGAAGCTGCTTTCTCGTACCTCCTGTTCGCTGATCTCTGACAGGAGTTCAAGATGGCAGATCCGTGCTGTGGTAGCTGATAGGGGACCTCTGTATGTATCTCTCTTTGCGCTCTGTTCTCGGTCAGTTTCTTATTCCATTCGGTACTTGGCTGAGTTCTTTACCTCTTCATTTGATGTTTAGGGTTTCAGGATTGATGTGTGACTGTTTGACTTAGTTTTTCTGATCTGTGCTGCAGAGGGACGGCATGGTGCTTCTGATTATAGCACCATGTTGCCCGGAAGTCCCCCATTTATATCTTGCAGTGAGAGCAGCATAAAGTGAATCTAAATCAGAGAAGAGACAAAAGACCCAGTCTAGGGTGTAGGTAGCACAGGAGAGCAGGACAGTGGCTCCTCAAAAGGACATTCTCAAAATTGAGGTGGGTGCCACTGTTCTTCTCTTTACCTGATTGGACTGTTAACATATTTAATCACAGTTTTAAAAGTGTTTGGAAGACCTGCTAAACTTACTATTTTTAAACTAAAACAATTTCTGTTAAAAAGTCCGTTAATGGGGGAAAAGACAGTCTCTTTAACAAGTGGTGCTAGCGTAACTGGATATCCATCTGCAAAAAACTGAAAGAAGACCCATACCTCACAGCATGCACAAAAACTAACTCAAAATGGACCAAAGACCTAAATATAAAATCTAAAATGATAATGATCATGGAAGAAAAAATAGAGACAATGCTAGGAGCCCTAATATATGGCATAAACAGAATACAAAACATTATTAACAATGTACAAACACCAGAAGAGAGACTAGATAACTGGGAGCTCCTAAAAATCAAATACTTATGCTCATCAAAATACTTCACCAAAAGAGTAAAAAGACCACCTACAGACTGGGAAAAAATTTTTGGCTACATCAAATCCAATCAGCATCTAATCTCTAAAATCTACAAGATACTGCAAAACCTCAACAACAAAAAGACAAATAACCCAATTAAAAATGGGCAAAGGGCATAATTCTAACTCACAATAAAAAGACCAGATTTACTGGCCTAAAGGAGACTGAAGAAACCCTGAGCGTATGGCCCCCAGACACTGTTTTAGCTCAGTGGTGAAATTACCTCCAAGGTTCACTGTTCAGCCTGGGAGTGGACAGCCCCGTAAAACCAAATGAGACTAACGAAGTACAGGAGTCCAGCGACAAGGGCCAGAAGGCAGAAGGGGACAAGGAAGCTGGTGTTAGGGAACCCAATGTTGAGTAAGGATATTGTTGATGTGTTGTGAGATTGTTAACCATTGGCATAGGGCAACATTTGTAGTAACTGTTAAATGAGAAACTATTTTGTTCTGTAAGCCTTCATCTTAAGTGAGAATAACAGCACAATTCGAAGAGCGTAGTCAGTGTCACTGAACTGTGCATGTAGAAATTCTGAAATGGTGTATCTTTGGCTATGTGTATTTTCACCAAAAAAAATGTTGAGAAGTTAGAGGGTTGATATGTTGTGGGGTTGTTAACCAATGTCATAAAACAACATGTGTACTTCTGTTTCATGAAAAACTATTTGTTCTGTAAGCCTTCACCTGAAGTACAATTAAAAAAAAAAAAAATGGGCAAAGGATATGAACAGGCACTTCACCAAGAAGACATTCAGGCAGCTAACAGATACATGAGGAAATGCTCACAATCATTAGCCATTAGAAAAATGCAAATCAAAACTAAAATGAGATACCATCTCACCTAATCAATGTTGGAGAGGTTGTGGAGAGACTGGAACACTTAATACAGTGCTGGTGGGAATGTAAAATGGTACAACCACTTTGGAAATCAATCTGATGCTTCCTTAAGAAGCTAGAAATAGAAGTACCATATGATCTAGCAATCTTGCTCCTTGGAATATATCCTAGAGAAGTAAGAGCCATCACACGAATAGGTATATACACGCCCATGTTCACTGCAGCACTCTTCACAATAGCAAAAAGATGGAAACAACCTAGGAGCCCATCAACGGATGAATGGATAAACACATTATGGTATATTCACACAATGGAATACTACGCAATGATAAAGAACAACAATGAATCTGCAAAACATCTCATAACATGGATGAATCTGGAAGGCATCATGCTGAGTGAAATTAGTTTCAAACAGATGAAATATTGTATGAGACCACTATTATAAGAACTCAAGAAAAGGCTTAAACACAGAAGAAAACATTCTTTGATGGTTACAACGGTGGGGAGGGAGAGAGGGGGTACTCACTAACTAGACAGTAGATAAGAACTATCTCAGGTACAGGGAAGGAAAACACACAACACAGGGGAAGTCAGCACAACTGGACTAAACCAATAGCTAAGAAGTTTCCTGAATGCAAGCAAACACTTCGAGCGATAGAGTAGCAGGTGTGGGGGGTCTGGGGATCATGGTTTCAGAGGACATCTAGATCAACTGGCATAACAAAGTTTATTAAGAAAATATTCTGCATCCCATTTTGGTGAGTGATGTCTGAGGTCTTAAAAGTTAGTGAGCAGCCATCTAAGATGCATTAATTAGTCACCATCCACCTGGAGCAAATGAGAATGAAGAACACCAAAGACATAAGGAAAATATTAGCCCAAGAGACAGAAAGGGCCACATAAACCAGAGCCTCCATCAGTCTGAGACCAGAAGAACTAGATGGTGCCCAGCTAACCACCAATGATCGCCCAGACAGGGAACACAACAGAGAGTCTCTGATGAAGAAAGAGAAAAGTGGGGTGCAGTACTCAAATTCTAGTAAAAAGACCAGACTTAATGGTCTGACTGAGACTAGAGGAACCCTCAAAGACATGGCCCCCAGACTCTCTGTTAACCCAGAACTAAAACTATTCCCAAGGCCAACTCTTCAGGCATAGATTAGACTGGACTATAAGACATAAAATGATACTAATCAAGAGAGCACTTCTTAGCTCAAGTAGATACATGAGACTAAATGGGCAGCTCCTGTCCAGAGGTCAGATGAGAAGGCAGGGAGAGTCAGGAGCTGGTTGAATGGACACGGGAAATCCGGGGTGGAAAGGAGGACTGTGCTGTCACAGTATAGGAAGAGCAGCTAGGGTCACATAACAATGTATGTATAAATTTTTGTATGAGAAACTAACTTGAACTGTAAACTTTCACTTAAAGCACAATAAAAAAAAAATAAAGTGTATCAAAATTTTAAAAAATTATACATGATGTATATTCTGTAAATGTTGACTATTAAATAAGACACTGGTAACTCTTAAAGAGATGAAGAAGTTTTATAATAAATTAATCTCTCTGGGTATAAACTGGATTGCTTACCCACTGGTGTGATAGGTTTTGTAAAAAGAAAAAAAAAATGATGTTTTTATTAAGCAGTTGATTTTACAGAAATATTTGTTACATAAAATTAATGGTTGAGACGTTTCTTTATAACATAGTCTAAAGAATCTTGTTCCTTTACTAAAAGAAGAGAATAAAAAACAATTTTTTTCAGTTTTTAAAGCAGAGAGTTTCCCTTGGGCATTTTAAACAATTTAAAATTTTAGAAACAGGTCTCTTATAGCACAATTCTGTTTAAGTAGAATTGCTCTGCATAAACTTACTTCCCAACAATTAAATTTATATTGCAAATAATTGCCCCTTCTGGGGAAAGCTGCATCAAAGTGGTTCTCAAAACTTTAGTTTGCATCAAACTCCCCTGGAAAGATTGTCAGAAATGCAGATTCCTGGGGCTACCGCCCAGAGATGCTGATTCAGTAGTCTGGGACTGGGCCCTGGAATTTGTCTTGTAATTTGTGCCCCCAGAGGAGTGTGATGTAGAGTCCTGGGCACCTTGAGAAACACTGTTCAGTTTAGGTTGTGTAATTTCTACCGCAGCTCCTGGTGTACTTACATAAGGTTACAAAGTCATTGTAACGAGGTAGTCAGACTGCTTGGCTGCTGTTAAAAGGCTGACTTAAAGAACTAATCCGTTGTCTTAAAAACAATCTCATGGAAACTTCAGGGAATGACGTTTCAGGAAGTGGGCATATATCCAGATATTACATTTTAAGGATATTCCTGACTGGCCCAAACAATCAAAAACAAACTAACCACAGATAAAGAACCATATTGTACTTGCCAAGGCATTCATAGAAAATACCATTTTCTTAGTTGGATTTACAAAAGTACTTAAACTGTACACTTAAATAACCATATAAATTGGTAACTTTTTCCAAGAAATTATGTTTCTCCAGTTAAATAAGAAAACATTTTAAGCATAGCAACATCATTTAAATATAAAAATATTATAACAGATATGTCTCTAAAGTTATACTATGTAAATCACATCATTTAAAATGGTACAGGCACAGGCTAGAATAAACTCCAAATGGATCAAAGATTAAATGTAAAACATGAAACCAAAGATTTAAATATAAAATATAAAAGTACACACACCCAAAGCAAAATTCCTTAAAAATTTAAAAGTGGCCTGTTTCTGAATCTCCTCATAAAGATTGCATAGATGAGCAATAACCCAGTGAAATCAGGTTGAAGTTCTGGATTTATGAGATCTTAGACAATGGGTCCAGGTCTTGAGTTTTTAATCTATTAACGGCATTGATACATCATGTCTCAGGTGGTGTCCAAAAACTCATCAAGTCAAAAACACCTCAGCATACTCCTACCTCATTTTTACCACCACAATAATAATGCAGCTGGGATCTGGGATCCTGTCTCAAAGAACAAGGCCCTGAAGCACTTTGCCATTTTCCCCCAAGTTCCCATAGCTAATCCTCCTTCCCAGGTAAAATCAACTCACCCCGTGTTTGTTTTTCAAGAGCCTCTTTCCACATGAAGTTTTCTCGCAATTTTTCCTGGATTTCTTCTAGGGCAAAGAGAACATCTCTCGTTTTTCCCTCAGATGTGTTGGAAGTCACTAGCTTTGGAGAAGCCAAGGAAAGGTCCACCCCATGAGAAAAAGCCTATAGATGAATCATAAAAATACATAAACGAAAGTCCCTTATGGAAGCCATCAAATATGATATTCAAGTTCTGCCAACCATGTAAAATTTTCCATTTACCGCCTAACAAGTCTTCAAAAAACACAATTAGCTCCCCACCCCCCCAAAAAAAACAGAAATGAAAAGCATAATTAGGTCCTCAAAATATGTTCATTGAAAACTATCTGGAATAAGATAATAATATTAAGATGAATTTTAATATAATTTTATAAAATAAACATTAAAAATAAATTAAAATTTAACATAGTAAAGAGTAGTTACTTCTGGGTAGTGGGGTTATGGATGATTTTTTTTTTTCCTCTGAACAGCTATGTTTCCTAATATTTTGTGCAGCGAACATGGATTTCTTAGATGACACCCAAAAACATTTTAAAATTTTAGGCTCATCTCACAGGGGCTTTACAGAATAAATAAATGATATAGATGGTCACTGAAATAAGCCAGAGGCCAGAATAATCTTCCCCTAATTGTTATCATTATATCATGCCACCCCTTAAGAGTCAACATCAACAGCCAGATTGCCTTCCGGGGCCTCCACCACATGCTCCTTGTTTTTCTTCCACCTCACGTCCTGTTATTTCCCAACACAGCCTCTCATCTACTCGCCAATGTCCTTCTTTCCCAACTTTGCCTTTGCCTTTTCCATTTCCCATTCTTTTCACCAATGACAGTGTTGCTGTTGTAAGCTGCCACTAAGTTGGCCCCCTGCCTCATGGCAACCTGTCCCCCAAGTCATGTCAACTCCATGCACAAGAGGATGAAACCCTGCCCAGTCCTGTACCATCCCTATGATCAGCTGTACATCAAACCATTGTGATCCGTAGGGTTTTCATTGGTCAGTTTCCAGAAGTAGATTGCCAATGTTAACTGAACTGTTCATGTAGAAATTGTGAACGGATGTACGTCTGGTTATGTATATTGCCACCAATAATAAATTTTTTTTAAAAAGTAGATTGTCAGGCCTTTCTTCCTAGTCACCTTAGTGCGGAAGCTCTGCGGAACCTGCTCCACATCACAGCAGCAACATGCAAGTCTCCACTGACAGACAGGTAGTGACCGTGCATGAGGTGCATTGGATAGGAATAAAACCCAGGTCTCCCGCTTGGAAGGTGAGAATTCTACTACCAGTGCCTCATAATGGCAGTACTAGGCACCACTTTCTGAGTGCTTTCCATACGCTAGGTACTGCTTATCTCTAATTTGTGTAACAACCTTTCAAGGTACGTTTTATTATCCTCATTTTACAAAACAAGAAATTGTGGTTCATGGTGATTACATTGCCATAGTTAATTGTAGCCTACATTTTCACATTGCTTTACAGTTTTTTATACAAGATCTTTTTCAACGCTCAGCACAAACCAGTGAGGTGGCAAGCCCTGTATCTTATTCCTATTTTACAGTTAGAAACCTACGGCTCAGGAAGATGAAATGATTTGCCCAAGGTCATAATACTACTGAGTGGCAAAGTCAGCTCTGAAAGTCAGATGCTCAGACTTTCCACCCTCAACGCACTGCATCCCTGAAGACCCATTTCTTATTCATTCATTCAGTGGGTATTTGTGAGCACCTACTATGTGTCAGGAACTGTGCTAGGGCCTGGGGATACACTGGTGAACAAAAGAACAAAAGCAGTCAAGGTCCCCCACAACTACCACAGCCTCTACCAGACTGAGTCCAGCACAACTAGATGGCACCTGGTTACCACCACTGACTGCTCTGACAGGAATCACAACAGAGGGTCCCAGACAGAACTGGAGAAAAATATAGAACAAAGTTCTAACTCACAAAAAAAGACCAGACTTACTGGTCTGACAGAGACTGGAGAAACCCCAAGAGAATGGCCCCCAGGCACCCTTTTAACTCAGTAATGAAGTCACTCCTGAGGTTCACCCTTCAGCCAAAGATTAGTCAGCCCCATAAAACAAAACAAGACTAAATGGGCACACCAGCCCAGGGGCAAGGACGAGAAGGCAGGAGGAGACAGGAAAGCTGGAAATGGGGAATCCAAGGTTGAGAAGGGAGAGTGTTGATATGTCGTGGGGTTGGCAACCAATGTCACACAACAATATATGTATTAATTGTTTAATAAGAAACTAATTGGTTATGTAAACCTTCATCTAAAGCACAATTAAAAAAAAAAAAGCAGTCAAGGTCCCTACCTTCGTGAAGCTTAGAGCCCAGTGGGGAGTGGGGACAGACATTAATAATTATGACACAAATCATTATAAAGTTGCAACTGTGATAGCTGCAACAGATAAAAGTTACCTGGAATTATAAGAGCCTCTAATACCCACCGCTGTTGAGTCGATTCCAACTCAGAGCGACCCTACAGAACTGCCCCATAGGGTTTCCAAGGCTGTAAATCTTTAGGGAAGAAGACTGCCACATCTTCCTCCCACTGACTGGCTGGTGGGTTCGAACCACTGACCTTTCCGTTAGAAGCCGAGTGCTTTAACCATGGTGCCACCAGGGCTCCTAAGAGCCTTTAATAAAAAAACCAAAACACCCGTTGCCATCAAGTTGATTCCAACTCATAGTGACCTTATAGAACAGAGTAGAACTGCCCCACAGGGTTTCAAAGGAGCGCCTGGTGGAATCAAACTGCCAACCTTTGGTTAGCAGCCGTAGCTCTTAACCACTACGCCACCAGGATTTCCGATAGGGAAATTTAACTTGTTCGAGGAAATCAGTTAAGCCTTCCCTGAGGAAGTGAGGACCTAGCTGGGGTCTACAGGACAAGCAGGCGTTAACCAGGTGACAGGGTGAAGGGAGAGCATTGCAGGAAGTGCTCCCTGTGGTGGGAGGAAGCAAGACCCACTGGATGGACCAACGCAGGAGCTACAGCAAGACTGGAGAGGCAGACAAGGATGGATCCTACAGGGCTTTGTTGGTCCTGTGAGGATTTTGGTGTTAATCTTAAGCAAAAAGACATTACTGGAGTTTTTAGCAGAGGAGTAACACGATCAGATTTGTATTTGAGAGGATCACTGTGTTGGCGGTGAGAACAGAAGGGGGATAAGAGTGGAGCATTTAGGTGGCTATCATAGCAATCCAGGTAAGACATGATCATAGGCTTGGATTAGGGAAGTCTCAAAGCTCAATAGTAGTAAATAGATTCGAGAGATGTTTAGGCAATTCTTGGAGCTATGGTAGGCTTCGTATTGGGGGTAAGGGAGAGGGGGGTGACAAGACTGGCTCCCAGGTTTCTGGCTTGTGCACTTGGAAGGATAATGGGGCCAGTCACTGAGATGGGGAGTCCCAGAGGAGGAACAGTTTGGGACATGTTAAGTGTGATGTGTCTTTGAGACACCCAAAAGGAAAAGATGAGATGGAAGATACCAGCCTAGAGCTTAGAGAAGGGTCCAGGGTGGAAGTGTTTGTGCATAGAGTGGTAATTAAAACCATGAGTGTGGGGAAGACCACTTCAGGGGAAGAAAAAGGAACCTACAACTGGGCCTTGAAGAATTCCAGCAGTTAAGTGCTGAGTAGAGAGGGTGAGCCTGAAAAATAGACTGAGAAGGAGCAGGTGGGGCTGGGGGAGGACTGGGAGGCTTGTGTTTTAGAAGTTAAGGGAAGAGAATGCTTCAAGAAGAAAGATGTGATCAATTGTGTGAAAGGCTGCTGAGAAGTCAATGGAGATAAGAACTAGAATGTCTGCAGGATTTACTTGGAGGTCATCAGTGACCTCAGAGAGAGCTGGTTAGGTGGAGTGACGAGATGAAATCTAGCTCAAAGCTTCCCAACCTCGCTGCAAGCACTCCAAGCTTCTGATCATCTGTGTTTGGTAGTCAGGAGGACAATGAAACATTGAGATGTATTGCAGCCTTCAACTCAAAATATATTCATGTTGTCCCAGCTGGAAGGCACCCTTTGCTCATCCCCCTGGAAATCCTTCCCTCTCCAAGCTGACCATACCATGCCCAAATTGCTCAGTTCATTGTCTGCCTCAGATTGTGAGAGGGATCTCTGACTCTGAAGGTTCCTGGTGATGTCTACAAGCTGCTCCACCAGCTCTGCCAGCTCCCGACCAACTTCTGTGATGCTCCGTACCGCTGCCTTTAAAAGAGCAAAGATATAACATAAAGCTGGCCCCAGCATCCAGCACCTGACTGAGGCAGCCAAAAACAGTGGGTAAAGGAAGCAGGCAAGGAAGGGATGAAAGAACTAACCATTGTCCAGAAAACGAGCAGGTAGACCTTGTGCATTCCCATTTCCCACTACTGATCTTCCAGTGGCCGTAACAGGGAACCCTAGTTCTTCCATGGGATGGGGATGGGCGTGAAGTGTGAAAGGAAACTTATGGGTTGCTTTATGCAGAGGAAGTCAGAGAGGAAATGCGGTGAGAGAGCCTGGATGTGGCAGGGGAGGTGGAGGCTGATAAGGTGAGAGGTGAGGTGGAAGGCACTAGGCCCAGGTTTGAGCTCCACTCTTGTCTATGACTCATCCTGTGACTTCACCTTCCTCCCTTTCCTCTTCAGTAGTACAAAGGATCTACCTAACTGTTCATTGTGAAAGTATCTCCGAGACTTTAAAGTGTTGTGCAGATGTAAGCTCTTCTTATTGACATCCAGCACATTTTTTTAAAAAAAACATTCAGATGAGAGTGCTAAACAACTTTACTTTAAAGAGCTTACTCTGCTGAGCTGCCTGGTTGGGGTGGGAGTAAGTTTTGCAGCCAACACATACTGGCAACTGCGTCAAGACCTGGTGACATTCATCAGAGGCTGGACCCAGACCTCAAACAGAGAACTTTGGTTCTATGTAGAGTCACAGAAATACACGATGATGTTCATCATCCAACTGTAAATAAACCAGATTTTTTATTTGTTTAACTTTGGGCATTTTTCATTTTTAAAATCATGTTGGAACTTCAAAAACTGGAATTGATCTAGAACCTTTTTCATCTCTACGAAGCCCAGAGGTCCTCCCAAATAACATGCTTGGAAGCCACAATCAGGCTATTTTATCAAGGGGGGAGATGACAGACCACTGATAACACTGCTTGCTCCTAAGTTTCCAGGCCCCAGTTTTCAGGGACCTGGAACTCTGGAGTGGAGGCCTTATCCGGGCACCTGAGCTAATTCAAAACCTTTAAAAAATAAGTGCATTACTTTTTCTATCATACAAGAAACATACACTCATTGAACTGAATTTGAAAAACAGAGAATTAGAAGAAATGTTTTTACATCATCCAATGTCCTATCAATCACTTTAATTTAAAAGCCAATTCGAAGTGCATTCAATCACTAAAAGCTAAGTTTACGAAGAGTTTAAAGGACCCGAGGGATAATTCTGTGTTTATACTAAAAACGAAGAGGACACACTCGGCTGTACAACGTGGTCTCAACTGTTTAAAAAGACCGCGGAAAGGCCGAAAAGAAGTGGAAATAGGCCAAAGTGTATAGCAACTAGGTTGACAGTAGGGTTCTGCTTTTCTGAACTTTCCAAAGATTCGCCAAAGAGCGGGTTCTACTCTTAGGTTGAGAAAGTTAATGTAAAAGCCGAAAGGCTGGAGGAGGGAAACAGAGCCGAAACCGGGGAGTGGGGTGGGGTGGTGGGAGAAGGATGGGGAAGGCAGCCCAGGCAGGTTGCAGAGTCCCGCCTCCCTACCGGCAGCTGTGCGGGGCGGCGCGCGGGGTCGGGGGCCGGGCGGGGGGCAGCGCTGCGGCCGGCCTCCAGCTCGCGCACCGCCCGACTGTACTTGTCAGCCAGGTCCTGCAGCATCGTGTTCTTCCGCAGCGGCGGCTTCTGCGGGGCGCACTCGCGGCAGGTGGGGCAGGCCCAGCGGGGCTTCTCGCGCCACGCGTCCCACAGGTTCTTCAGACAGGAGCTGCAGAAGCTGTGGCCGCAGGGCAGCGTGACGGGGGAGTTGAGCAGCCCGCGGCAGATGATGCAGCCCAGGTCGTCCTCGTTGAGCCACACAGGGATGGCCGGACCGGAGTCGAAGCCCGCCATGGTGGCAGCTCAGGGCAGGAGCGTCGGTGGGGGGGGGGGGGGGGTGAGGGTGCGGAAGTCAAGACCCAGCTGGGGACCGGCTGCCCTCCGCCACTTCTCCTCTGGCTCCTCCCCCGCTCTTCCTCTCCCCGCCTTCCGCCTTCCTGCTGCCTCGTCCCCTCCTCTCTCCGATCCTGCCCTTTTTCCTTTTGTCCAAAAAAAAAAAAATAAGTTGTCCTTGAGTCAATTCTGACTCACGGCGACCCCATGTATGCAGAGAACTACGCTCTGCTGGTGACCTTTCAGAAGCAGATCGCCAGGCCTGTCTTCCGAGGCGCCTCTAGGTGGGTTGGAACATTGATAGAGCGCTTAACCGTTTGCACCACCCAGGGATTCTCCTCTCCAGTCTCCCTGAAAGCTGCTTTAGTGTCTCCACTCTCCAACTGGCAGCATCCTCTGGGTTAAGCTGACCCTCCATTACTGCCTCCTGTACTGGAAATCAGCTTGTCCCCAAACCGCTAAGCACCCACTGATGTCTCAAAGGCTCCCTATAGTTTGATGTCCCCATTAAGACATAACCCTGACAACTCTTGGGAGAAGGAAAAAGAGAGGATTGGATTCAAGAACTTACTTAGGAGAAAGCGTCCATTAGGTGGCATCCAACCCCTCTAGCAAGTAGTAAGGAAATAAGAGCTACCTGGTGCCCATCAGCTGGGAAGCTCTTTAAAAATACCAGTGGTGTTGACATGTCGTGGGGTCGTTAACCAGTGTCATAAAACAATATGTGTACTGACTGTTTAACGAGAAACTATTTGTTCTGTAAACCTTCATCTAAACTACAGTAAAAATAAAATAAAATAAAACCAATGTTTGCACCTGACCCCAGAGAGTCTAATTTCATTGTCTGGGGTGGAGCCCCGGCATGGTTTTTTTTTTTTTTTTTAAATCCCTGTTGATATCACACACAGGTAACATTTTGCTGAAGATAATTCAGAAACGGTTGTGGCAGTGCATCCGCAGGGAACTGCCAGAAATTCAAGCCAGATTCAGAAGAGGATGTGGAAGGAAGGATATCATCGCTGATGTCATATGGATCTTGGCTGAAAGCAGAGAATACCAGAACGATGTTTACCTGTGTTTTATTGACTACGCAAAGGCATTTTGTGTGGATCATAACAAGTAATGGACAAAGATTAGACAGGCTTAAAAAACAAGCAATAACGTATGTGAGAACCATGCTTAGTTCAGTCAAATATATGAGACCAAATGGGCAACTCCTGCTGAAAAGCGAGAAGAGAAGGCAGGAAGGGACAGGCAAACTGCACAAATGGATAGGGGGAACCCAGGGTGGAAAGGAGGAGAGTGCTGTCACATTGTGGGGATTGCAGTCAATGTCACAAAACAGTGTGTGTATAAACGTTTGAATGAGAAACTTACTTGAGCTGTAAACTTTCACCTAAAGCACGATTTTAAAAAGGCCGGAGGGGCATGTAAAACAGAATTTCAGATTCTCATGGATTCCAGATTTCCTGGAGCCATGAAGGTTGGCTGAACCCCTGAAACTATTGCCCTGAGATAATCTTTAAACCTTAAACCAAAAATGTCCCCTGAACTCTTAAAGCCAAACAATAATTTAGCTTAACTAGTAAAAAATGTCTGCCTTGAGCATTATGCTCTTCTAAGCACTCTCTATATGAGATCAAATTGACAGCAGCAACTTGAAAAATTAGATAGGAATCTTAGGGGGCAGTGAATTTATGTTAACTGAGAGGAATAACTCAGAAAAGGAGGGTGAGAAGGGTTGCACAACTTGAAGAATGTAAGCAATGTTACTAAATGGTTCATGCAGAAACTGTTGAATTGGTGTAGGTTTTGCTGTATATATTCTCAACAACAACAACAAAATAAATAAAATTAAATTTAAAAAAAAATCTCCTTTGATCTAAACCTGCTTTTAGCTACCTTTTCCATTTCACAGCCTGGTTTCTTGAAAGAGTGGGTTAACCAGTTGTCTTCAAACATTTTTTTTTTGGACACTTCCTAAAGGTTTTATGCAAAAACATATAATGGTTACAAAGAAAGGGGGGGGGGGGGTTGCTGATGGGAATGGTTGGCTCCAGCCATAAAAATACATAAAAAGCTATGCATTTTCATTTACGTCGGAAGTCTTATTTCTTTATCTTCTTGAACTTGTATTTCCCTTCCACTTGCTTCACAGAACTATCTTCTAAGGTAATATATTTTTGTGCATGAAGTCTTTTATCACCCTATAATACTTCTCTGCAACAAGAATATGTATAAATTGAAATTTTTAATGTTTTTCACTTACTATGACAAAAAAGACTAGTTGAATTTTTCTTCTTGAATTGTCATTACAATTTTTATTAGCACTCGATTGAAACAAAAACTATATTGTCAATTTATATAAATAATTGTCAAACAATAAGTAAAAATATTATTGGAAATACAGTTCTGAATGAGCTGGATGGGTTGGTTTCTTTCAATACTGCATTCAGCTGTGGATGGACATAACGCTAGAATGAGAGAAGGTTCAGCAATAAATCCTATACTTTTTAAAAATAAATGTTAGTGCTGACAAACCTTGTTTACATACATTAATAGATGATAACATCACACATTTTGTTGAACACCTTATGAGATACATGCAAAATATCACGTCATGATCATAGAAGTTATTTTTAATTATCTCTCAGGTGACAACTTGATTCAGTGCTCCTTTGTTTTTTTGTTGAAAGCAAGGGATTTGAAACCACCTGTGTTGCAGAAGTCTGAGGTATTCGGTTTCCCATCTTCTGGGAAGTATGCCAAAAAGACTTTACCAAAGTTAATCAAATGACTATCAATTATAACAGTTACTCTTTTACTAGGAGTTACCTGTTTAACCTGATATACTCAGAAAGGGCTAGTGAAATTAGCATTGTCAACACACCTTTGTCTATATACCTTTTGGAAAAGTTGCTTTTATCTTGTCATATGCTTGAAATATATTTTCTTCAAAAATTTGGAGCTTCACTTTTAGCTTATTCAAATTATGCAAAATATTCGCCACATGACCTAACTAGCAAAGCCAGTTCCCACTGTCAAACCAGTCAGTTAATTCAGACTTAATTTCTGTCTGAGAGCAACGTCATTTTTAAATTCAAGTAAATGTGTTAATACACATCTCTGTGACTCTGGCTTCTAATGCTAAGTTAGATGAGAAATGGCAAGGTGATTGAGTTTGTGCACTGGATGAAATAGGGCATAGCTGCCGTTAACATGATTTGTCAATGCTTTCTTGGCTCTTATTAAATTCTTTCAGGGACAAAGCATTTTTCCTCAGGGGAAGGAAGAGGTCATTAAATGAACGTTGTCCTTGCTTCCACTCCACTTTACGATACGTGTATCCAAAACATTGAACATAGGCCAAAACACCCAATTTCTATTACCAAACAAAAATCTGCATAAAATAGAGGAAGTCATGAACCCTGACTTCAACGTCTTAAAGACGGCTTCACTAACTCTGTTAAGAGAATAAAAAGACAAGCCGCAGACTGGGGGAAAATGTTTGCAAGTCCCATATCTGTCCAAAAAGTAGTATCCGGAATTTATTTAAAAAAACTCTCAAAACTCAACAGTAAGAAAAAAACCTGCTTAAAAAAGGGGTCAATGCTCTTGGAGAGTCATTTCATCAAAGACAGCAAATAAGCATGCAAAAAGATGTTCAACATCATTAGCCACTAGGGAAATACGAATAAAAATCATGATGAGCTACCACTACATACCTATTATAATGGCTAAAATGAAAAATACCGACAATACTAAGTGCTAGTGATGATGCAGAGTAACTGGAACTCTCATACAGTGCTGGTGGAAATGCAGAGTGGTATAGTCACTCTAAGGAGCCCTGGTGCGCAGTGGTTAAGAGCTCGGCTGCTAACCAAATGGTCCTTGGTTTGAACCTACCAGCTGCTTCTTGGAAGAAAGTTGTGGCAGTTGGCTCCAGTAAAGATTTACAGCCTTGTAAACCCTAAGGGGCAGTTCTACCCCATCCTATAGGATCATTATAAGTCAAACTCGACTTGATGGCATTGGATTTGTTTTATTTGTTTGTCTACGCTTTTAATAGCCACTCTGGAAAGCAGTTTGACAGTTTCTTATAAAGTCAAATATACATCTACCATATGATCCACTCGTCTGTCAGTTTATTATACAGTGGTGGTTTGCATGTTGCTGTGATGCTGGAAGCTATGCCACTGGTATTTCAAATACCAGCAGGGTCACCCTTGGTGGACAGGTTTCAGCATAGCTTCCAGACTAAGATAGACAAGGAAGAAGGACTGGGTGGTCTACTTCTGAAAAAATTGGCCAGTGAAAACCTTATGAATAGCAGCAGAACATTGTCTGATATAGTGCTGGAAGATGAGCCCTCAGGTTGGAAGGCACTCAAAATCCAACTGGCCTCCTCAAAGTAGAGTTGACCTTAATGATGTGGATGGAGTAAAGCTTTCAGGACCTTCATTTGCTAATGTGGCATGACTTAAAATGAGAAGAAACAGCTGCAAACGTCCACTAATAATCAGAACATGGAATGTACAAAGTACGAACCCAGGAAAATTGGAAGTCAACAAAAATGAAATGGAACACATAAAGATCAATATTCTAGACATTAGTTAGCTGAAATGGACTGATATTGGCCATTCTGAATCGTGCAATCATATTGTCTACAGTTCTGGGAATGACAAATTGAAGAGAAATGGCATCACAATTTATCATCGAAAAGAATATTTCAATATCTATCTAGAAGTACAATGTCAGTGACAAGATTCTATCCATACTCGTACAAGGAAAACCAGTTAGTACGACTATTATTCAAATTTATGCACCAACCATTAATGCCAAAGGTAAGGAAATTGAAGATTTTTACCAACTGCTATAGTCTGAAGTTGATCAAATGTGCCATCAAGATGCATTGATAATTACTGGTGATTGAAATACAAAATTCAGAAACAAAGAAGGATTGGTAGTTGGAAAATACGGCCTTGGTGATAGAAACAGTATTGGAGATCACACAATAGAATTTTGCAAGACCAATGACTTATTCACTGCAAATACCTTTTTTCACCAACATAATCGGTGACTATACACATGGACCTTGCCGGATGGAATACACAGGAATCAAATCGACTACATCTGTGGAAAGAGATGACGAAGAAGCTCAATATCATCAGTCATAACAAGGCCAGAGGCTGACTGTGGAACAGACCATCAATTGTTCATATGTTCAAGTTGAAGCTGAAGAAAATTAGAACAAATCTGCGGGAGCCAAAGTAAGGCCTTGAGTATATCCCACTTGAATTTAGACATCATCTCAAGAATATATTTGACACATTGAAAACTAATGACCAAAGACCAGACAAGTTGTGGAATGACAACAAGGACATACATGAAGAAAGCAAAAGGCCATTAAAAAGGCAGGTAAGAAAAATAAAACTGAAATGGATGTCAGAAGAGACTCTGAAACTTGCTCTTGAACATAGAGTAGCTAAAGAAAACGGAAGAACTGAAGTAAAAGAGTTGAACAGAAGATTTCAAAGGATGGCTTGAGCAGACAAAGTAAAGTATTATAATGAAATGTGAAAATACCAGGAGTTCGAAAACCAAAAGAGAAGAACATGTTTGGCATTTCTCAAGCTGAAAGAACTGAAAAAAAATACTCAAGACTTGACTTGCAATATTGAAGAATTCTACAGGGAAAATATTGAATGACGCAGGAAGCATCAAAGGAATATGGAAGGAATACACAGAGTCACTGTACCAAAAAGAATTGGTTGATGTTCACCACTTCAGGAGGTAGCATATGATCAAGAACGATGGTACTGAAGGAAGAAGTCCAAGCTGCACTGAAGACACTGGCAAAAAACAAGGCTCCAGAAATTGACAGAATACCAGATTAGATGTTTCAACAAACAGATATAGCACTGGAGGCACTCACTTGTTAATGCCAAGAACTTTGGAAGACAGCTACCTGGCCAGTCAACTGGAAGAGATCCCCATTTGTGCCCATTCCAAAGAAAGATGATCCAACAGAATGCGGAAATTATGGAACAACATCAACAACATCACATGCAAGTATAATTTTGCTAAAGAAAAGTCAAAGTGGTACAGCACTACATTGATAGGGAACTGCCAGAAATTCAACCAGATTCACAAGAGGATGTGGAAGGAAGGATATCATCACTGATGTCATATGGCTGTTGGCTGAAAGCAGAGAATACCAGAAAGATGTTTACCTGTGTTTTATTGACTATGCAAAGTCATTCTACTGTGTAGATCATAATAAATTATGGATAACATTGTGATGAATCGGAACTCCAGAACACTTAATTGTGCTCGTGAGGAAACTATACATACACCAAGAGGCAGTCATTCTAACAGAACAAGGGGATACTGTGTGGTTTAAAATCAAGAAAGTTGTGTGTCTGGGTTGTATCCTTTCACCATACTTATTCAATCTGTATGCTGAGCAAATAATCTGAGAAACTGGAATCTATGAAGAAGAACGGGGCATCAGGATTGGAAGAAGACTCATTAACAACCTGTGAAATGTAGATGACACAGCCTTGCTTGTTGAAAGCAAAGAGGACTTGAAGCACTTACTGATGAAGATCAAAGACCACAGCCTTCAGTATGGATTATAGCTCAACATAAAGATAACAAAAATCCTCACGACTGGACCAATAAACAACATCATGATAAACAGAGAAAGGATTAAAGCTGTAAAGGATTTCATTTTACTTGGATCCACAATTAACACCCATGGAAGCAGCAGTCAAGAAATCAAACAACGTATTGAATTACACAAATCTGCCGCAAAAGACATCTTTAAAGTGTTAAAAAAGCAAAGATGTCACTTTGAGGACTAACATGTGCCTGATCCAAGCCATGGTATTTTCAGTTGCCTCATAAGCATTCGAAAGCTGGACAATGAATACAGAAGATCAAAGAAAAATTGATGTCTTTGCTGAGTCCAGTACGGCTAGATGGTACCTGGCTACCACCACTGACTGCTCTGACTGGGATCACAACAGAGGGTCCTGGACAGAACTGGAGAAGGATGTAGAACAAAATTCTAACACACACACAAAAAAGACCAGATTTACTGGTGTGACAGAGACTGGAGAAACCCCGGGAGTATGGCCCCCGGACACCCTTTTAGCTCAGTGGTGAAGTCACTCCCAAGGTTCACTGTTCAGCCGGGAATTGGACAGACCCATAAAACAAAATGGGACTAATGAGGCACAGCAGTCCAGGGACAAGGACTAAAAGGCAGGAGGGGACAGGAAAGCTGGTGATAGGGAAACCAAGATTGAGAAAGGACAGTGTTGACATGTCATAGGGTTGTTAACCACTGTCATAGGGCAATATGTGTACTACCTGTTTAACGAGAAACCATTTTGTTCTGTAAACCTTCATCTGAAGTACAAAAAAAAAAAAAAAAAAAAGAATTATCTATGTGAGATCAAACTGACAACAGCAACTCAAAAGGTTTGATGGGAAGCCTAGGGGGCAGTGAGTTGTAGACAATGGTGATGGAATAATTTGGAAAAGGATCGTGAGAATAGCATCACAACTGGAAGGACATAATGTCACTGAATTGTACATGTAGAAATTTTTGAAATGGTGTATCTTTGGCTATGTATATTTTAACCAAAAAAAAAAAAAAAAAAGGTCCTCCAAGGTCGAGAAGGGAGAGTGTTGACATGTCGTGGGGTTGTTAACCAATGTTATAAAACAATATGTGTACTGACTGTTTAATGAGAAACTATATGTTCTGTAAACCTTCACCTAAAGCACAATAAAAAAAATTTAAAAAAAAAGAAGAATTGATGTCTTTGAATTATGGTGTTGATGAAGAATGTTGAATGTACCATGGACTGCCCGAAGAACAAACCAATCTGTCTTTGAAGAAGTACAGCCAGAATGCTCTGTAGAAGTGAAGATGGCCAAGTCTTCATCTCATGTACTTTGGACATGTTATCAGGAGGGACCAGTCCCTGGAGAAGGACATCATGCTTGGTAAAGTAGACGGTCAGTGAATAAGAGGAATACCCTTGGCGAGATGGTTTGACACAATGGCTGCAGCAATGGGCTCATACATAGCAACTATTTTGAGGATGGCACAGGACTGGGCAGTATTTTGTTCTGTTGTATATAGGGCCTCTATGAGTCAAAGCCAACTTGACGGCACCTAACAACAACCATATGACCCTGAAATCCCACTCCTGGGTATTATTGCATGTATCAATAATTTGTTCCTTTTTATTGCTGAGTACTATTCCATTGGATAAACAAACTGTAGTATAGTCATACACTGGACTACCACTCAGCAATAAAAAGCAAAGAACTACCGATACAGGCAGTGACCAGGCAAAAATCTCAAAGTCATTATGCCAAGTGAAAGAAGCCAGTCTCATAAGATTACATATTGCTTGATTCCCTTTACATGGCATTGTCAAAAATACTAAACTATAATGACAGAAAACAAATGAGTGGTTGCCAGGTATAGGAGAAGGGTGTAGCTATAAAGAGATTAAAAAAAAAGTTTCCATGGCTCCCCCCTTGTTGTTAGGTGATGTCGAGTTGGTTCTGACTCATAGCAACCCTATGCACAACAGAACGAAATGTTGCCCAGTCCTGAGCCATCCTCAGTCATTGCTATGTGTGAACCCATTGTTGCAGCCACTGTGTCAATGATATCCTTCGCTCCATGTCCTCTTCTGAATCCAGCTTGAATTTCCAGCAGTTCCCTGCTGAGGTACTGCTATAACCACTTTTGAATTATCTTCAGCAAAATTTTACTTGCATGTGATATTAATGATATTGTTTCATAATTTTCACATTCTGTTGGATCACCTTTCTTTGGAATGGGCACAAGCATGGATCTCTTCCAGTCGGTAGGCCAGGTAGCTGTCTTCCAAATTTCTTGGCATAGACGGAGTGAGTGCTTCCAGCGTTGCATCCGTTTGTTGAGACATCTTTATTGGTATCCTGTCAATTCCTGGAGTCTTGTTTTTTGCCAAAGCCTTCAGTGCAGCTTGGACTTCTTCTTTCAGTACCACTGTTTCTTGGTTATACACTAGCTCCTGAAATGGTTGACCATTGACCAATTCTTTTTGGTACAGGGGCTGTATGTATTCTTTCCATCTTCTTTTGATGCTTCCCACATCATTCAATATTTTGCCCATAGAATCCTTCAACAATGCAACTCAAGGCTTGAATTTTTTTCTTCATTTTTTTCAGCTTAAGAAATGCTGAGTGTGTTCTTCTCTTTGGGTTTGTAACTCCAGTCTTTGTACGTGTCATTATAATACTTTGTCTTCTCAAGTCGCCCTTTGAAATCTTCTGTTCAGCTCTTTTACTTCATCATTTCTTCCATTAGCTTTAGCTACTCTATACTCAAGAGCAAGTTTCAGAGTCTCTTCTGACATCCGTTTTGGTCTTTTTTTTCTTTCCTGTCTTTTTAATGACCTTTTGCTTTCTTTACGTGTGATGTGATGTCCTTGTTGTCATCCCATAACTCATCTGGTCTTCAGTCATTAGTATTCAATGTGTCAAATCTGTTCTTGAGATGGTCTTGAAACTCCCTCCCTTAGAATCCTAGTTTTCCTCCTTGAGTAGTTTTGTTACTGCTTGTTTACTTTCTCCCTTTCTGGACCTTAAGTTCCTTGAGGGCAGGGACTGTGCCTTATTCATTTCCTCATCCCCAGAACTTAGCAGAGTGTACCCCACAGAGTTCATGGCAAACAACTAAACTGACATGTACATCACAATCTCTCAGGTGCTAAAACAGACGTTTTTAAGGTGTTTTAGGAGCCACGGGAGGACCCCACCTGTCCACCTGAGCAGTTGGGAGCTTCAGAAAAGAGAAACCCTATTGGTGATGCTTGTCCTCTGATTGGGGGATCCAAAGGAAAATTCCACCAAGTGCAGGGAGCCTCTTAAAGACCCTCCCAACCCTCTGGGTCTCCACTGAAGAGAAGGGAGAACATGCAGTGTATTTCTCCACATCACTGGAAAGGAGAGGAAGAGAACAAAGAATCACAGAGGGGAGAGCTTGGCCATCTGTTTCTGCAACATTTCAGACATTTGAGATTTCTTTCAGTTTCTTAAATGTGTGATAATCTTGCCCATCTCTGGACCCTTGAATATTTTCTCCCCTCAGCCTTAGAATGCTTTTCTCTTCTTCTTCCCTTTGACCAACTTCTAAATAGCTCTAAGGTTTCAGCTTTCTGAACGTCACTTTCTGAAGAGGAAGGAGGCTTCCCTTTCCCCCTCTATTAGGGTAAAACCTATTGCCACAAGTTCCCACAGCAACCTGTTCTTCCCCTTTCTGAACACTCACCTCGTTGTACTGCCCTGTTTAGGGGCTGCCGGCTGCATCCCCTAATGGCCTCTAACTCTGTGACAGCAGGGACCACGGCATCTTGTTCCTACCTATTCCCAGGACTTGGCACCTAGAAGGTGCTCCAAAATGCTTGCTACTTACATTGAATTTCAATATTTACACAATTTCCTCATTTCAAAGGGGGAAAAAACCAAGGCACATGATAAAAAGAAATGAGCTATCAAGCCATGAAAAGACATGGAGGAAAAGGCACAAAGGAACCTTAAATGCATACTGCTAAATGAAAGCAGTCAGTCATACAGTGTACACTGTCTAATTCCAAATACACGACCTTCTGGAAAAGACAAAATTATTGTGACATTGAAAAAGATCATTGGTTGCCAGAGTGTCAATAGGAGGGGGAAGGGAGGATAGGTGGAGCACAGGGCATTTTTAGGGTGAAGAAACTATGCTGATACTGTAATGATGGACACATGACATTAAGCATTGGTCAAAACCCTTAGGACTGTACAACACAAAGAGGGAACCCTAATGTAAACTATGGACTTTAATTAATAACAATGTATCAATATGAGTTCATCAATTGTAACAAATATACTATAGGCATTAGCCAAAGCAAACCCTCTGCTGTGAAGTTGATTCCTACTCATAGCAACCCTATAGGACAGAGTAGAACTGCCCTGTAGGGTTTCCAAGGCTGTAAATCTTTACAAAAGCAGACTGCCACATCCTTCTCCCACAGAGTGGCTGTTGGGTTCAAACCACCAAGCTTTCAGTTAGCAGCCAAAGGCTAACCACTGCACCACCAGGACTCCACCATAGGAATGCAAGCTGTTAATGACCGGAGAAACAGTGTGCAGGGCAGAGGGTATATGGGAAATCTGTACTTTCTGCACAATTTTTCAGTAAACCTAAAACTGCCCTAAAACAATAAAATCTATTTTAAAAAAAGGCACAGAGGTGGGGACGTGAGTTTTCCAATGGCCCCAAGTTAGTGGTGGCGCCAGACCGTGCTGCAGCGGAGATGCCTCCTCAGCTTGCTTCTTTCCTTCCAGAGCAGGTGATGGTCAATGCGGGTGTTGGTTTGTAATATTTCTTGCGCTTTTATTTCTTCTAAAATGTGCACAAAGATAGAAGTCTCCTAGGAACATTTTTGATTTGTGCAGGAAAGAAAAAAACAAGACACTGCTGTGGAGGAGAGAAAAGAGGGTGCTTCTACATTTTTTCTCCAACTTTTATTTCGGAAACTTTCAAGTCTATAGAAAAATTGCATGAATAGGACAATAAACACCAATCTATAATTCATCTAGATTCATCAATCACTTATGTTTTGCTTGCTCTCTCTTTTTCTCTCTCTCTCTCTATAAAACCAAAACCAAACTCATTGCTGTCATGTCAATTCCAACTCATAGCAACCCTACTGGACAGAGTAGAACTGCCCCATAGAGTTTCCAAGGCTGCAAATCTTTACGGAAGCAGACTGTTACATCTTTCTCCCGAAGGGTGGGCAGCTGGTGGGTTTGAACCATTGACCTTTCCGTTAGCAGCTGAGGGCTTTAACCACTGCACTACCAGGGCTCCTCTCTCTCTCTCGCTCTGTGTGTGTGTGTGTGTGTTTTAGGCACTTTCTTGCTCACTCTGTGTGTATGTGTGTGTGTGTGTATACTCTATACATACATAAACTTAATACACATACAACATATATACTTTTTTTTTTCTGAACCATTTAAGCGTTAATTGTAGACATTGTTAAGTTTTGTCCCTAAATACTTCAACATGTATCTCCTAAGAGCAAGAACATTCTCCTACACAAATACAGCATAATTATCACAATCTTACAATACTATTAGTTAACGTACATCCACATTCAAATATCTCCAATTATCCTAGTTATACATTTTAAATCCAAGATTCAATCAAGGATCATGAATTGCATTTGGTTGCCATGTCACCTTAGTCTCCTTCAGTCTAGAACACTTCCCAGACGACTTTATTTTTCATAATGCTGACATTTTTTAAGGGTCCAGGAGAGTTGTTTTGCACAATGTTCCTCAATTTGGGTTTGTCTGATTATTTCTAATTAAATTTAGAATAAATATATTTTGGCAAGAATGCTACTTGGGTGATGCAGGGGGTGCATTTTCATGGCGATGCCTCCATTTTGTATGTGAGGAAGTCCCGGGCCCAGACTCTGGGGACATTTCAGACCTAGATGAGGCAGGAGAGTGCATATGTGTCTGCCTAAGTACCAGAACCACAGAGACCTCAGGGCCGGGCCCAGGGAGCCAGCGGGTAGAGGCCACAGCTTCAGTCTTGAAGAAATCACTCCAGGGGTGGTTGCCGACTGCAGGGCACTCCTGCAGGGCAGCAGAGCCGAGGTGAGAACTTCTCCTTGCCACCAGGTGCTCCGAGTGGGCAGCCAGCTCTTCAGTCCATGGGTCACCTGCTGCGGCCACTCTCTGTTGATGTAGCTGCAAGGGAAACAAGAAAAGGGCCAATGCAGTCACACCAGAGGGAAGGACAGCTGGGGGACAAGGTACAATGACAGAGGGAGCCAGAATAAAAAAAAAAGAAAGGTTGAAAGTGCAAGAGACAGAGGGGACATATACCAGAGAACGAAGAGAAGCAGAGAGTCAGAGACACAGAGACAAACTGAGAGAGACCCACAGACACACTGAGGAAAAAAGGACCAGCTGATCAGCCTCACTAACAAGCTTCAAGTTGGTTTGTGAGGCTATTTGGCTTAGGGGTTTTGGAAAGTGAAGAGAGTTTGTGTTTATATCAGTCAGCCACAAAGGGCACGAGGGCTTCCCCCAAAGGATTGTGTGGGTTCACCTGCTCAGTCTTTATTTTTCCCGAACACAGAACTTCCCCTTTGTGCCCCAGCAGCCAGGCCCCAGGCCAGGCCCGGCTGGAAGTTGTTTGCTCTAGCTCAGAATGTCTCCCCTTTTTTCACAGAGCTGTCAGCAGATAGAGTAGCCCACTTGTGACTCATCCAGGGTGAAGAGAAGGAGCAGGAGAGAAGCAGACAGAAAAGAGGGGCCTAGAAAAGAAAGCACACTAAAAATAGCCATCTTTCTCTGCGATTGGGGAGGAGTCCAAAGTCCCAGGAGCTGCCTAGCGGGTCGGGGCCTCAGCTAATAATAACGGGCCAGGGTTTTCTCACGAGAAAAGAAAGACAGGGGTGGAGGGAACGAGAGGCTGCGCAGCTGCTAGGCTGAGTGGGGTAAAGAAGGGGCTCCTGAAAGCACCGATGGTTCTGCCAGGGCTAAACTCCTCTCGGTGCTGAGGGGGAAGGGCTCCCACCAGGACACAGGTGGATAGAGGGGAGGACTTTCTGGCAATAATGTGCACTGTCTGTACTTTCCTTTGGCAGGAAGAGAGGAGGAAACAACAGAGTAGCCAGGAGCCACGACCTCGGTGTCAGGGCTCTTTTTTGGGGGGGTAGGGGGAGCATCATAGCAAAAGCCAGGAGTCCCTGGGTGGTGCAAATGGTTAACACACTTGGCTGCTACTCAGAAGGTTGGAGGTTCAAGTCCACCCAGAGGTGCCTCAAAAGAAAGGCCTGGTGATCTACTTCTGAACAATCAGCCATTGAAAACCCTTCAGAGCACAGTTCTACTCTGACACACATGGGATTGCCATGAATCGAAATGGATTTGATGGCAACTGGTTTGGTTTTAGCTGAACCCAAGCGAAGAAGCCCCTTTCTGCCCTCTGCCCTTGGCCAAAAGAGCAAACCCCAGTCCCTGAGTCTTACTGAGGAGGTTGAGGGGGGTCATGGGGCAGGACAGGACATCCCGCAGACTCCTCAGCCATTCCCGCTGCTCCTTCTCGGTGGGGCAGGTGAAGACAAATTTCCGCTGTGGAGTGACAATGGTGAGGCCGGCTTTCCAGTGATTCCCTCGGATGCCTTTGGGCAGATCATCAGAGACGTCATAGCCCTGCTCCTTACTCCCAATAAAAACCTGGCCCTGCTCAAAGGCGTCCTGAAAATACATAGAAGGTGCACGGTTATCAGAGGCCCTGCCTTGTGCGGGGGACACATGCAGCCCTGCCAGCTCCCGAGATGTTTTAGAAAAAGGATTATGAAGTCCCCTGCTGGGATTTCTGCTAAGTTAGACCCAGAATTTGAAAGATTAAAAGCCTAAAATAAACCACATGCATCATCTGTTAAAATAATGTTGTTAGCTGCCGTCAAGTCGGACTCCGACTCATGGCGACCCTGTGCACAATGGGACGAAATGCTGCCCAGTCCTGCACCATCCCCATGATCAGTTGTGGACGGGACTATTGTGATCCGTAGGGTTTTCACTTGCAGATTTTCAGAAGTAGATCGCCAGGCCTTTCTTCCTAGTACCTCTTAATCTGGAAGCTCTGCTGAAACTCGTTTGCGTCATAACAACACACAAACCTCCACTGACAGACAGGTGGTGGCTGCAGATGAGGTGCACTGGCTGGGGCTTGAACCCAGGTCTCCCACATGGAAGGTAAGAATTCTACCACTGAGCCACCACTGCTCCCTTGTTAATATAATACTTAGTGATTTATGGAGCACTTACTTGGAGCCCTGATGGCACAGTGATTAAGCGCTCAGCTGCTAACCAAAAGGCTGGCAGTTTGAATCCACCAGCCACTCCTTGGAAATCCTATGGGGCAGTTCTACTCTGTCCTATAGGGTCACTATGAGTTGGAATCGACTCGACGACAAAGGTTTTTACTATGCACCGGGAGTTTAAGTGCTTTATATGCAGTAACTCGTTTAAGATATGACAATCTCAGGACAGCACAGGTATTAAGCCTATTTTCCAGAAAAGGAAACTGAGGCACAGAGAGCTAAGTACTTGGCCCAGGGCATGCCACTGAAAGTGGTGGGGCTGAGACAGAAGCCCACACCCCTAACCATTCCACTTCACAGACTCTTGGGTAGAGATGAGACCTGGAGACTAGAGGACAAAGCACAACTGATTTTACTACAGTTGGTAGCATTTTGGGTACAGGTAAAGGACTTCCTAAAGGCGAGAGGAGAAAAGAGTCTCTGTGTTTTGCACGCAGGAGATGACGTAAGAGAAGCTGCCTACAGGCAAGGGGTGGAGCTGTTTCCCTCTCCAGCTTTCTCCAGCCCTGGGCTTCCGGGAGACGTCCATCTGGGGATGGACTGGGGAGGGACTAGAGAGGCTTTTACCAGTGGGTTCTTGTAGTAGAGCAGCCTCCGCTCCTGAGAATCCAGGGCGAACCACCGTTTCTTGAAAGGTTCTCTCTGCTGCAAAAAAACGGAACCTCTTACAAGAGACGCACCACCGGGGAACACGTGCTGAGAATAGAGGTCAGAAGGCCAGCCCAGACCAAGCCAAGGAAGCGGCCAGTCAAGTGGTCTCCATCCTGGCCTCTGAAGCCAGAGACTCTCGCCCCTTCTTTGGGCCCAGGCAGGGGCCCTGGGGCTCTGAAGGTCTGCCCACCCTGCCTCCACTCCACTCCTTACAACTCCACCCTGCAGTTGTGCCCTGTAGCCCCAGATCCTGCTTTTAGTTGGAAGAGGTGCTTCCTTCTTTCTCAGGGTGTGGACAAGAAGTCTGAGAAAAAGGAACCTGGGGAAATCAGAAGTGGTTGCTGCTCAGCAAGGCTGAAAATGCTGGCTTTGGCCAAATTTCTAACCAACCTAGGTCAGGTTTGCCTGAGGCAAAGGCCACAGGGGGAGGGCTGTGCCTTTGGCTGGTATGAAACCTGGCATAAAATGTGCAAGCCCTTAACCACATTTTCAACCTATCGGAGGAGGCTTTCTTTCACATGGATTCCCTCACACCTTTCATCATAGACTTAACAACCATCCTGTCAACATATTATACCTTTAAAAAAACCACTGGAATGATTAGATCTCCCTCTGCTTTCTCCCTCCCTTTCTCTTCTCTTTCCTTGTTCCTTCCCTACTGCCCCTGCCCATAATCCCTTCCCACCCTCCAGCCAGACTTCTGACTTTGAGCCCAGCCTCACCCAGCTTCAGGCTGGGGCTAAGTCCCCTTGCCAAGGCAGCCAGAGCCTCCACTCCTCTGGACCACCCACAGCAGCACAGAAGCTGCTGGGCCTTCCCTCCCTTCTTGGACCAGTGGGAATAAGCAGCCCTGGAGGTGGGGGCAGGTTCCAAAGCAAAGGAGAGCAGAGGCTGAATTTGGGGGAGGGAGTGTGTTCTAGGGGAGAGACGTGCACTCGTGGGCCCTGCTGGCACCCAAGCATGGGTGTGTATTTGTGTGTCATTTTCTCAGACCAGTCACTAGTCCCTGTCTGGCTTGGACAGCACAGAACACGTGAGAGTTCTAGAAAGTGAAAAGCTGCTTTCCTAGGGGTAGGAGCAGTCAGATGAGGTTAAAATGAAAGGAGAGGATGGAGATGGTCATAAAGGGGAGGTATCCCACTTATGTGAAATATCTAGGATAAGCAAGTGTATAGAGATCAAAGTTTATTAGTGGTTTCCAGAGGTGGATAGGTGGGACAGAGAGGGAAAGGGGGACTCACTGCTTAGGGGACACTGAGCTCCTGTTGAGGGTGATGGGAAAATTTGGAAATGGATAATGGTAACATCAAACCACATGATAAATATAACTAATGTCACTGAATTGTAGACATGAAGAATGTTGAAAAGGCAATTTGTTACATATATATTTACAGTAAAAAGAAATAAAGAAGAGGAATGCCCAGTGACAGGGAGAAGCACTGTAGCATTGCTGGGTCACTCACCAGCTAATCAGTCTCCACTTGGTCCTGCAGTCTAGGAGCTTACAAGCATTGCTCTGCGTCCCTTTACTTCCCTGTCGCGCCCCATACCCCCACCTCCAGAATTGTGCCTCACTGCCCTCTAGAACAAGGGCTATGTAAATCCCCCAGGGAGTGGCAGAATGTACCTTCGGACCAGTCTTCTCCATGAAGCCTTGTTTAACGTAATTCCTGGTGATGAGGGGCACGAGCTGGGGGAAGAGAGACAGACACTGACCCCCTCACTCACACCCCAGGGGCTCGAGGTTCCCCACTGAGCTTGGCTCCCCCACAAGGAGGAAGTCTGGAAGGGGGAAGCATGTGAACTTACAGTAAACAGGGTTATATTTGGAATGTAGATTGGATGCAGCATTAATATTTCAACAGAGCCAGATGGCAGCACCCCAGATGCCTGCAGAGCTTACCAGCATGGCTGAGCCGGACTTGGTTTAAGGACTCTTTTAGTAACCCTGGAGTTCCTGGGTATTGCAAACAGTTAACGTGCTCGGCTGCTAACTGAAAGGTTGGAGGTTTGACTCTACCTAGAAGAGCCTCAGAAGAAAGTCCTGGTGATCTACTTCTGAAAAATCAGCCACTGAAAACGCTATAGAACACAGTTCTACTCTGACACACATTGGGTCGCCATGAGTTGAGGTCAACTTGACGGCAATTGATTTTTGGTTTTTCAATAGCTCCAGAGTGTGGAGACAGGTGAAACTCCAAGTAGACTCTCCCAGTGCCAGGAAGTACATTCCAAGGGCCTACTGTGTGTCACGTCAGGTTCTGGGTGCAATTTTCACAAACACCCTGCAAGGTAGGTATTATTGTTCTCATTGTACGTATGAAGAAAGCAGGCCTCAGAGAAGTGGTCAGGGATTTCCCCAAAGTCATGTAGTTGGTTGGATGAAGAGCTGGGATCACATCCAGGGCTGACAGATGCTAGATAGTACTCCTTCACTGAACTATGATGCTAAAGTATCAACATGCCAGCCATGCATGCTCTGTGCCCTCTGGTCAAGACCTGGTCATTGTGGAGATTCTGACACAGGTCCACGAGGAGATAGTAGCAGAGTGGGCAAGGAGACAAAGCTACGGACTAGGAGTCAGGAACCCTGGGTTCTAGTTCCAGCTCTGACCTCAAGCAGCTGTGCTACCCTGGCAAGACCTTACGCCTCTCTGGGCCTATTTTCCCTTGTGTAATAAAGAGACTGGATTATGTAATCTCCAAGATCCCTTCCAGTTTGCCGTCCCATGCTCAGAGTGGTCTTCTAGGGATTGATGTTGGCTTCACAGGCTCTGGGCTTCACAGCCCAGGGTTCTGAGAGCAGAGAGGGTTCTCTAGGGCTCCAGGGCTCAGAGTGGGGCAAAGGGGAGTTGAGGTTTGGGGTACAAATGGGGAATCTGAAAGGGGAAATGTTGTGAGCCAAAAACGAAAATAAAAGCTCTACCACACCCTCTGCCCTAAAATATGTTCTATAGGCTTTAATTCCTGCATTTGGAGAAAAGACAGAGTCCCTACCTGCTCAGTAGCCTAACTTGAGCCAGAGCAGGGCTATTCTAGGCCGAGGGAAAAACTGGTGAAAGAGGGAAAATCACAGGGATACTTACTGAGCCTTATAGGCCTTGACTTACTTGATTTTCACAACAGCCCTGGAAGGTAGGTACTGCCCGCATGGTGACAAATAGGTAAACTGAGGCTCAGAGAGGTGAGGTGACTTGCCCTAAGTAACACATCAGCTTCTCTGACTTTAGAGTCCATGCACTTCTCATACCAAGACCACGGCCCCACTGGGACTGCCTTGATTTCCGGCATCTGGGTCCATAGGTCTGAGAGCTACCCTGGCTGATTGCCCAGAACCTCACACCATACACAGAGATGAAGCGGGAGGAAACAGAGGAGAGAGGTGGGCTGGGAGGAAATGGGGTTGGGGGTGGGGGTAGGCAAGGAGTAAACAGGGTGGATGAGGGAGGCGTGTTGGCCAGTGGCCAATTTCCTCCACACGAGTCAGCAAAGTTAGAAAGCTAACCCAGGTTATATAAGGCTGAGCATCTGCACTTTGTCCTCCCTTCCCCCTCTTCCGGTCAGCAGTCAGCACTTCCAACCCACTGCCTGCCCACAGGGAGCTGGCGTTGACTAGTCCTGGGTGCTGACTTAGCAGACAGGAGGGCCCTGGCCCAGGCCTTGCTGGAACTGTCCCCAGAGAACTGCCATCTCAGTGGGTCACTGGGCCTAGAGTGGACTCGTTCCAGACACTTGTTGTTTTGTTAGCTGCTGTCAAGTTGGTCCTCGACTCATAGGGACCCCATGCAGAACATAATAATATGCTGCCCGGTGCCGCACCATCCCCATGATTGGTTGCAGATCAGACAGTTGTGATACAAGGAGTTTTCATTTGCTGATTTTCAGAAGATCACCAGGCCTTTCTTCCTACTCCATCTTAGTCTAGAAGCTCCACTGAAACCTGTTCAGCATCTTAACAACACACAAGCCTCCAATGACAGACAGATGGCTGCACATGAGGTACACTGGCCAGGAATGGAAGCCGGGTCTACCACGTGGAAGGCGAGAATTCTACCACTGAGCCACCAACGCACTCTCAGACACTCAGCACCCCGCAAACCTGGAAGTTAAGGAGCATTTACGATTTCATGGGGGGGGCCTAACAGTTTGGAATAAGAAAATCCCAGGATTTACATGGCTTCTCTACCCCCATCACCTATAAATCCACTTAGTGGGGGAGGCTAAAACAGGGACCAGTCCATAGCACCTCAGAGCTGGATGGGGCTCTGAAAGATGAATCAGACCAACCACCATCTTACTGATGTGGAAACAGATGCTCAGAAAGTCTTTGGTTTCCCTCTGTGGGGCCCCACCCCTAGGTCTCAAGGTCTTGCTTGCAAACAAACCCAGTCTGGTTTCTGAGGGTCTTCAGCATCAGCAGGGAAGGAGGAGGAAGGAGCAGGGAGGAGACTCAGAAGTTGGGGACCACATTTAGCTCACCTCAGATTCCGGAAGCTCAGGAAAGGTCATTTTTAGGTATTGCAGACGGGCTGCGCGGAGGGCATTGAACCAGTCCACTATCTCCTGCCGGGGAAAAATGCAAATGACAGACAGCTGGTGAGATGGGGAGTGCAGCCGGTCCGGTACCAGGAGGCTAGCTGGGTCATCAGGTTTGGGGCACATGCATTCAGCCATCCACTCAGCACTTGCACCTGGGGATACGAAGAGTTTCAGGGGCCTGTGGGCTCATCACAGGCACCCAATTCCATCTTGTTGTGGGGGAAAGACTGACGATATCAGTGGACAAGGAGAATTTCAAAGCTGTGGGAAAAGACCAAGATGAGCCACACAGGAGTCACACAACAGCCTTGCCGCTGTTGTTGTTGTTGTTGTTAGTTGCTGCTGAGTTGATACTAACTCATGGCACAGAGCAGAACTGCTCCATAGGGCTTTCAAGGCTGTGACCTTTCAGAAGCAGATCACCAGGCCTTAACTTCTGAGGCACCGCTGAGTGGGTCTGAACCACCGACCTTTTGGTTCATAGTCCAGTGCTTAACCAATTGCACCACCCAGAGACTCCTTGCAACGGCCTAGGATGGTGCCGTTCGTACTCTGACATGCACACAAATCACCTGAGGGTCTTGTTAAAATGTAGGTTCTGATTCAGTAAGTTTGAGGTGAGGTTTGAGATTCTGCATTTCTAACATGTTCCCAGGTGATGCTGATGCTGCTGGTCTGGGGACGATACTTTGAGAAGCAAGGGCCTAAGAAAGCATTGTCCTCAAATGTCAAAGACTGGCTTTTGGGTGGCGGGAAGGTGCCCCTGGGGATGCTCCTTGCCTGCTGTGCAACTTAGGCTGCCTTGGACCTTTCTGCCATTGCTCTGGGAGAATGCATGGCCTGCAAGTCCTGGACACCATCATCTCTCACCTGGAGACTACACCAGTCTTATCTAGCCAGACTTGCCTCTTCTCTGCTGCTCTCCACTGGGTCCTCTCCACGGATGCCAGAGTGATTTTCTAACTACAAATCTGATTGTGTCTGGCCTTAAGTCCTTTCCACTGCCTTTGGAAAAAAGTCTAAGATCCTTAACATGACTTACTTTGCCCTCTGAGCTCCTTCCATACAAAACCATTTGCAGTCTCCCTAACAGATGCTGTTCCCTCCTTCTGGAACATTCTGCCTTATAGCCACCTTCATCTGCCTCATATCCACCTAGAACATCCTACTCATCCTGCAGATTAGTTTAGATGATATAATAGATACAACTTTGGGTGTCTGCTCAGCCCAAGCCTTGCTTCTATAAGAACTGTACCACCCATCCCTGCCCACCTACCACCCACAGCTGCATCTACATTTGCTACTATGATTAACCCCCTCCTTGGCCACAGCAACTGGACCAGGGCTGGACCAGTGTAGAGGCTGACTGGGCCTATCAGATTCTTTCTCCCAGGAATTTGGAATTGGGAGGCTGGAAGACTTGGTCAAATAGCTGCAGTGCTAGACTGTTATGTAATATGGTGGTTGAGAAATTCATTTGAATATGATGTCAAAGAAATGAAACATAATTTCCCTTTTCTTTCATAGGTCAAGCACCCAAGCCTGGTATTCTGGAGTACTTAACTGTCTTGTCCCAGAGATTGTTAAAAAACCTTGCTTCTCAGACACTAGCGGAATGGAGCCATCCTAGAAAAGATCCCCAGGACTTTACATTGGAAGGTCTCCCAGTCACAAACTGGTGGACTGGGACCAAATCCAGCCTGCACAAATGCTTTGTCTGGCCCCAGAGTTTTGTTTCAATCCTGTAACAGATTTTCCTATTTGCCACAACTCCCGTCACCCCCAACTCCTTATACCTGCCCACTTTACTCTTTTTAAATGACCTGCCTGGTCCCTGCAGATGTGAGTTTGCAGCCCCCACTTATGGCTAGCTAATGGAGAAGCTGGGGCAGCAAAGGAAAGGGGAGAATGGCCAGGCCCAGGTCATTGGACACACCTTGCCTGGGTGAATGGGAGGGAGCCAGGTACCCTAAGTGTCAGAGACCATGGGAACCTCAGCAAAAGTCCTCATAACAGAGACTGGCATGGAGGGGTGGCCACCACCTTCTGGACCAAGCCAACCTGGACAAGGGGCAACAGTAGAGAGCCCACCATGGGCTGAGAACCAGGAATCTCCTCCATGTCTTCTGGACAGCACAAGTTCCAATATTTTGGTAAAATCAAGGGAGGGAGCTGTGAAAGATGACTGATAGCCGAGTTCTCACTGACCTTGGGGAATGGAATCCTTGAACTTAGGAAAACAAAGAAGTGTGGCATTACCTGCACCTCTGGTGTTATGGAACAATTTGTGCCTGTTGCAAAGAGAGAATGCACCTCTCTTTCATCTGTCTGTCTGTCTGTCTCACACACACGTCACAGTCTCTGATTTTAATCTCTCAGAAGGCCTAGTCATACTCCTGCCCTTGAAATACTCCCTCTATCTTTCCCACCCATGTCCCCTTTAAGCTAGTTTGTGTATGCTCCTTTTTAGAGTAATTGCATGATTCTTAAACAGAAGCTCCTTTCTCTGGAAGGCCTCTCTGACTGCCCCTGTCCCCCAGACTAGACCACTGACATGTCTTCTGCGTGCCCCCAGCAAAACTACAGCCCCATCACGCTGCACCTACTTCCCTGTCTGTCTCCCGCTCTAGACCGATATCCTTGAGCCCCACGACTCTGCCCTTACCACACCCCCTAGAACCAAGCAGAGTGATCTGCACATTGCAGGAGCTCCGTATGGATTTGTTGGAAAAGTGAATTCATGAATGAGTAAATGAGACAGGTTTGAAAATGCCCACCAGACCTTGTCTTTTACATCTGCCACAATCATTAGCAGATAACAACCAACAGCAACAAACAGTAGCTAATGTTTGTAATGCACCTCACTGTTCTGAAATGCTTTTACATTCATGGTCCATGGTCCACTCAACCCTCAAAACCCCTGTGGGAGGTGGATGTTATAATCCTGTTTACAGACAAGGGAACAGACTCAGGAGGGGAAGGGATCTGCCCAAGTGACACAGTTGGGGAGCAAGAAAGCCAGGGCTCCAACTTCTGACTCTAACCTCTACTCTTCATACTACACCTTCTAGTGTCAGATCGCAGTTGGCAGGCCCCTGCCCACACTCTGGAGAAAGCATGAAGCCTGCTGAGGGGCAGGCAACCTCTAGCCTACCGTCTGTGGTCACCATCTGATGCTAGGGCCCCTTGGAAGGTTCCAGTGCTTGCATCTGGTTCCTGGATCCTGCTGCCAAGGGCTGTCACTCCAGCAGAGGCACACAAGATGGTGAAATGGGCGCTGGGCTCGGGAATCCTCAGTTGTGTGACCCTGGGCCATAACTTGCATGGCCAATAATAACATGCCCAATCCTCAGTAACACGGCAACAAAAAGTTTCCAAGATTGTTTTGAGGATTAAGAAATGATGCACAACAATCACCAAGAACAGTGCCTGGCACAGAGTAAATAGATACTCACAAAATGTCAGCCCCCACCTCATATCTCCCCCTTTCCATTTAGCACCTCTGTCCCCTGCCCAGTCACATGACCTTGCTCAGGATGTGAACCAGCCTATTCTCTTGAACCTATGTTATTGCCTGCTCTTCTCTGACCGAGCTGATTTCCTGGACCTTTAAGCAGTGCTTCTCAAATTTCCATGTCCACAGGAATCATTCAGGGATTTTGTAAATTGCAGATCTTGATTCAGTACGTCTGGGCTGGGCCTGAGACTCTAAGAAGCTCCCAGGTGATGCCAATGCTGTTGGTCCAGGACAACATGCTGAGAAGCCAGGACCTAGAGTGCACTGCCGACCTGAGAGTCTATCCATTCCCCCTTCCAGATTCAGAATCTCTGGCCCTATTTGGATTTGCCATCCCTGGGCACAGTCCCCTCTGCTAACTGGACTCCTGTTGGGTGATACCTGCCAGGTTCCTCTCCCTGATCTCGTTCTGCCTTCCTCTTACCTCTGCCCCTGACCTAGAGGTGACAATAGATTAAAGCAAAGAGCAGTAGTAAATCTCAACAGGCAGTTGAGTATGTCACAAAATGAGCAAGGGAGTTGATGGGCTGGGCCAGCTGAGTCCTGGGGGGCTGAGTTGGAGGCTGGGGTGAAAATCACAGTCATCTCACCTTCCCACTCTCGTGATACACAAACAGGTTCCTGGTGTGACCCTCTTTCCTGTAGGTGATCTGCAGCCCGTGGGGGTTCCCTATCTTTTCCGTCTGGAAGGTGGCATTCAAATCCTTGATGCTGATGACAGCTTTGGGATATTTACCCTGAAAGAGAGAAAGAGGACAATCAAGATGCTGACAGTTAGCAGGGAAACCCAGAACACTAACTGACACAGAGAAGGCATGGGAAGGCATTGCTGCATTCCTACACAACTGATATGAGAGCAGAATTACCCACTCAGGACCTGTGCTGTCCAATATGGTAGCCATTAGCCACATGTGGCTATTTAAATTTATTAAAGTTAAATAAAATTTAAAATTCAATTCCTCAGTCACAGTTAGCCATATTTCAAGTGCTTAGTAACTACCAGTAGCTAGTGACTAGAGTGTGGGGCAGGGCAGACATAGAATATTTCCATCACTGAAGAAAGTTCTATTGGACAGTCTTCTCTAGAGGGAAATTTGGTCAGAGCTACTAAAATATTGAGTGTTCTGGTTTGATCCAGCCATTTCACATCTAAAAATTTATCCCAAGGAAGTAATTGGATTACTATACAAAGGTACATGTCAAAAGATGTTCATTGCAGTTTGGCTTATAACAGCAAAAAAAAAAAGGAATTGATTTAAAAGTCCATCAGTGAGAATGGGTTAAATAAATCATGATACATTCACAATATAAAATACCACAGAATATTGTTAAAGGATAATTTAGATCAGTATTACTAATATGATATCCATGTGTGAGAAATAATACCAGATCTCAGAACAGGATGTATAGTAGGAACTATTAATATAAACAACTATATGTGAGTATATGTGTATATAAATATGATCTATAATATGCAACATACAATATTAATATATAATATCTTATAGTATATATTAATATATAAGGTATTAAATATTAATACATAAACCAAAAATCCAAACCCATTGCCATCAAGTCAATTCTGACTCATAGTGACCCTATAGGACAGAGTAGAACTGCCCCACAGGGTTTCCAAGGAGCAGGTGGTAGATTTGAACTGCTGACATTTTGGTTAGCAGCCATAGCTCTTAACCACTGCGCCACCTGGGCTCCATTAATATATACTATACTATATATTAACATATAATAATGTATAATGTATGCATATTTGTATATGCATAAAAAGTATAGATGGATCTATAGCAATGTTCTTAACAATGGTTAAATTGGAAGATTACTGGCAGTGAGCCAGTCTCATTGCTGAACCAGTCTATGTGCTAAAGACTCCAGTTCCTAACTCTCCCCAAATCTTCAGACTCACGAATCTAACTTCTTTCTCAACATCTCCACTTGGATGACTAATAAGCATCTCAAACTAAAAATGACTCTTGATCATCTGGTAAGGGAGCTAAGTCTGCTATCTCAGCAAATTTTTAAAAATTTACTATGAGAAATTTTAAAAAATAAAAAAAAAATCTAATTTTGTAAGTAACCTTCCATCCCAGCCCACCCTCCAGCTGCATGCAGCAGAGTGAGTGGCCCAGTTGATGCCTCATGGAACAGAAGATTCCCCCAGTCTAGGCCTGCCCAAATTCCTAACCCACAGGATTGTGAGAAATAAATATAGATATTTTAAGCCACTAAAGTGTTGATGTAGTTTGTTACACAGAAATAAATAGCTAAAACATTCAGTGCTCAGGCATCTTTCCACACCCCCATCTGGGTGATCCTAGCCAGTCCCCTTGCTGAACCAGTCTATGTGCTGAAGACTCCAGTTCCTAACTCTCCCCAAACCTCCAGACTCACGATTCCAACTTCTTTCTCAACATCTCCACTTGGATGACTAATAAGCATCTCAAATTAAAAATGACTCTTGATCATCCCGTAAGGGAGCTAAGTCTTTGCTACCTCAGCAAATGACACATCTATCCTTCTAGTTGCAGAGGTCAAAATCTGGGAGACATCCTTGATTGCTTTTACCCTCATGCTACACATCCAATCCTTCAGTAAATCCTATCAGCTCTACCTCCAAAATATATTCAGAATCTTGTTTGGATCTTCTAACCACCTCCTCCATCACTCTTCCAGTCCCATTATTCCTCACTTGGGCTATTGAAATAGCCTCCAGACTGGTCTCTCTGCTTCTGGTCTTTCCTCTTCTTCCCCAGGAATGCTTCCTTTAAAATGCTGAAGTCAAATCATGTCACTTTTCTGCTCAGAAACCTCCAGCGGCTTCTCATCTCACTCACTTACATTTGTACACTGCACAAATCCAAAAGCCTAATTTTGTGCAAATTACGTATCTTATGAGGGACTTGTATCTAGAATACATAAAGAACAATTACAACTCAATAATAAAAAGACAAATAGCTCAATTAAAAATGGGCATAGGCACATAAACCGAAGACTGCAACAGCCTGAGACCAGAAGAACTAGATGGTGCCTGGCTACCACCAATGACCGCCCTGACGGGGAACGCAGCAGAGAGTCCCTGTTGGAGAAGGAGAAAAGTGGGGTGCAGAACTCAAATTCTGGTGAAAAGATCAGACTTAATGGTCTGACTGAGACTGGAGGAACCCCAGAGAGTATGGCCCCCGGACTCTCTGTCAATCCAGCACTAAAACCATTCCAGAGGCCAACTCTTCAGTCGAAGATTAGACTGGACTATGGGACATAAAATGATACTCGTGAAGAGTGTGCTTCTTAGCTCAAGTAGACACATAAGACTAAGTGGGCAGCTCCTGTCCAGACGTGAGATGAGAAGGCAGAGAGGGTCAGGAGCTGGTTGAATGGACACGGGATATCAGGGGTGGAAAGGAGGAATGTGCTGTCGCAGTATGGGGAGAGCAATTAGGGTCACATAACAATGTACATATAAATTTTTGTATGAGAGACTAACTTCAATTGTAAACTTTCACTTAAAGTATAATAAAATAAAATTTAAAAAAATTTAAAATGGGCATAGGATCTGAATATGCATTTCTCTGAAAAAAGTATACAAATGGCCAATATGCACATGAAAAGATACTCAACATCATTAGCCATCAGGGAAATATAGAAGAAAACCACAATGAGATACCACTTTACACTCACTAGGATGCGAAAAAAAACAGATAATAACAAGTGTTGGTGAGGATGTGGAGAAACTGGAAACTGTCCATTGCCGGTGGGAATGTAAAATGGTACAGCCACTGAGCAAAACAATTTGGCAGTTTCTCAAAAAGTTAAACATAGTGATACTATACGACACAACAATTCCACTCCAAGATATACACCCAAGAGGAATAAAAACCTGTGTCCACACAAAAACTTGTACATGAATATTCATAACAGCATTACCCATACTAGCCAAAAAGTGACAACAAACTAAATGTCCATCAGCTGAGAAACAGATAAATAAAATCTGGTATATCCATATGTTATTGTTAGGTGCTCTTGAGTCGGTTCCAATTCACAGCGACCCTGTGTACAACAGAACAAAACACTGCCCGGTCCTGTGCCATCCTCACAATCACTGCTATGTTTGAACTCATTGTTACAGCCACTGTGTCAATCCATTTCACTGAGGGTCTTCCTCTTTTTCGGTGACCTTCTACTTTACCAAGAATGATGTCCTTCTCCAGGGACTGGTCCCTGCTGATAATATGTCCAAAGTACATGAGACAAATTTCACCATTCTCGCTTCTAAGGAGCATTCTGACCGTACTTTCTCCAAGACAGATCTGTTCGTTCTTCTGGCCGTCTATGGTATATTCAATATTCTTCACCAACACCATAATTCAAAGGCATCAATTCTTCTTTGGTCTTTCTTTTTCATTGTCAGCTTTTGCATGCATTATGAGGTGATTGAAAACACCTTGGCCTGGGTCAGGTGCGCCTGAGTCCTCAAGGTGACATCTTTGCTTTTTAACACTTTAAAGAGGTCTTTTGCAGCAGAATTGCCTAAAGCAATATGTCATTCGATTTCTTGACTGCTGCTTCCATGGGCATTGATTGTGGATCCAGGTAAGATTAAATCTTTGACAACTTCAATATTTTCTGTATATCACGATATTGCTTACTGGTCCAGTTGTGAGGATTTTTATTCTCTTTATGTTGAGGTGTAATCCATACTGGAATATTATTCAGCAATAAAAAAGAAAATGAAGTACTGATAGATGCTACAACACAGATGACCTTTAAAAACATTACACTAAGTCAAAGAAGCCAGTCAAAAAAGACTACATGATTCCATTTTTTCAAAATGTCCAGAGTAGGCATATTTATAGAAGCAGAAAGTAGATTAGTCGTTGTCTAAGGCTAGGGGAGACAACAGATTACAGCTAATGGGTGTAGGGTTTCTTTTTGGAGTGATGAAAATATTTTAAAATTGATTGTGGTGATGGTTACACATATCTGTGAATATACTAAAAGCCACTGAATTGTACACTTTAAATGGGTGAATTGTATGGTATGTGAATTATATCTCAATAAAGCTGTTAAAAAAAATACAAAGTCTTGCTGTTGCCTATAAGGCCCTCTACTATGTGACCTCCTCTCCCTCCAACCTGTCCTTGCTTACCCTGCGCCAGTCACCTTGGTCTTCTTGATGCCTTTCAGAGTCACCAAGGACATTCCCACCTCAGGGCCAGGACTATGGCTTATGGCTGAGCAGTTTGTGCACTGCACAAAAAAACCCATGGCTGAGAGGGTGAGTGAGAACTGTAGCCTGGCCTTTTTCTTGCTCAGACTGGGCCCAATGGTCTGCATCCTCCCAGAGGGACCATCTTTTCTCAATTTTCACAAAGGTATATGTGCTAACCATGGCCATTGCTCAGGGTTCACACATACTATTCCCTCTACCCCTTCTATCCTCCTCCAGATATTCACAAAACTCACTCTTCACCATTTTATTCAGTTCTCTGTTCAGATGTCATCAGAGATGCCTTCCCTGACCACTCTATGATCTTCCCTCAGCACTCCCTCAATCCTCAACACTTTCTAACCCCTCACCCTCTTTCATTTTTCTTCATAGAACCTACTACCACCTGATATATTACATACTGATTTATGCTTTGGTTTCTGCCTGTCTCCTTCCACTTGAATGTGAACAAGAGCTTTGTTTAGTCCATCACTGTATTCTCAGTGCCTAGAACAATGTCTAGCACCTAGTAGGTGCTCAACAAACATTTCTTGAGTGAATGAGTAAATGAAATAAAATCAAATGGTCATCAAAGGCCATAGACCAGTCTAGGTAGATTCTAGGTAAACAGAAGGTGTGTATTTTAGGGGGCTGCAATGATTGTATAACCAAAGAAAAGTAGCAGAATGCTGGGCTTAACTCTCATTGGCTGAGATTATCCACAAGGTACAAAAAAAACAAACGAAACTATTGCCGTCGAGTCGATTCCTACTCATAGCAACCCTATAGGACAGACTAGAACTGCCCTGTAGGGTTTCCAAGGCTGTAAATGTTTACGGGCACAGACTGCCACATCTTTCTCCCACGGAGCGGCTGGTGGGTTCGAACGGCTGACATTTTGGTTAGCAGCCAAGTGCTTAACCACTGCGCCACCAGGGCTCCTTCATCCACAAGGTACCATTGATTAAAATGTAGACATTAGTAGGGTGAGAGCCCAGTGCTGAGGGAGGGGACCCCTCACTGGCCTGGCCCCTTACCTCTTCTTTAGTGTAGTACTTCAGGAGACCTTCTTTTGACAGGAGGACAAACCTCCTTCTCAGGAACTGCGCGTTGTCCCTTCCCCGTTTCCACAGGAACCCTTCTCGGTTACCTTGGCCAACCAAGGATGAGAAAGAATGAACACTCACCACCTTAAGACGAACACACAGCTCACTAACCTCAGGGTCTCAGGGTGGAACAAACCTTTCACCTGAGCCCAAATGCCTCAAATCTAACTTGGTTATTTCAGCCGTAGGACACAGGAGTCCCAACTGAGGCCAATTTTGTGGTGCCTGATCCTTTCAGTGGGGCTACCCACAGTTTGCAGAGCCTCTTTACCTTGTCTCTTCAGGGTACCAGGCTGCCGCATAGGCCCATAAGAAGCCTAAGTACTGAGGAACTGGGCTGATACTGAAAGAGGTCTAAAGATATAAGGCCCTGACTCAACTTCACTTTGACATCAACCAAATGAAACTTTCCAGAGTTTAGGAACAGCAACTGACCTTCAGGCATCTGTTGGTTTGAAGGATAATATGTGCTCCTGGTCCTTTTCACTAGCATGGAGAGTTGAGAACTGGCTGCCTCTGGACCTCAAGAAGGTCCCTAGGTGGACAAATAGTTTGCTCTCGGCTACTAACCTAAAGGTTGGCAGTTTGAACCTACCCAGCTGTGCTGTGGATGAAAGGCCTGGTGATCTGTTTCTGTAAAGATTACAGCCAAGAAAACTCTATGGAGCACAGTTCTACTCTGTAACACACGGGGTTGCCATGAGTTTGAATTAACTTGATGGCAACATGTTTGAGTTGGGTTTTTTGTGGGGGAGGGTTTGGGGGGCCTCAAAGAGTGGTTTTGTACACTTTGCTCTCTGGGTCAGTGTCAGCCTAGATTCAGAGAAGCTGGGCAGAAACTTCAACTAGTGAAGTTGTGCCCTGCACAAAAGCAGGAAAGGAGGCTGAAATCCAGCCCACACTCCTTACCAAGCCTTGTACCTGCCCAGGGGCTACAACAGCCAAGAGCGGGATCCCTTTTTCTAATTGGTCTGCCCAGCAGGGGAGTCTTTCTGCAATTTGTACAAAGGCCCTGCAAGGACCTGAGACAAATATACTTCTCTGCTGTTCAGACCATAAAACCCCACCAACTAATGCATTGCTCGTCTTTCCAGTGGCAGAGGAACCCACATGTTGTCCTCTGTGGCCAGAGCAAGGGCTGGAGGCATCTCTTGGTTGGACTTTGCTCCTAATACTCAGGAACTTTGTTTTCTAGAGCTCATTAGAACACAGACTTCGAAAAATGAAGAAAATAACTTTACCTGGGGGTGGGATGGTTTTCCCATCAGCCATAAACTCCTGTCTCTCATACTTAGCTCGAATCCATTGTTCCTTTAAGACCCTTAACAGAGAGAACCTTTGGTCAGCTGTGTCTGCTGCATCTTCTTCCCAGTAGTAACTTTCCAAGACCCTTGTAGCTGAGGGTAGGGGCATCACAGCAGTTGCCCTACTGCCTGCTTAGGCTATCCAGGCCTTCTTAGCCTCAGAACTATTCACATTTGGAGCCAGATAATTCTTTCCTGTGGGGGACTGTCCTGGGCTTTGTAGGATGCTTAGGAACAACCCTGGCCTCTACCCACTAGGTGCCAGTAGCACCACCCGTCTCAAATTGCGACAATCAAAAATGTCTTTAAACCTTGCCAAATATGCTCTGGGTGGGAGTGGAGGGCAAAAATTCCCCCAGTTTAGAACCACTAGTCATTCCAACCCCAACTTCAGCCTTGGGATCAATGAGGTAGGTACCGGCTCCCCTGGGCCATCGACATTGCCTCCTACCGCGGCACGTTCATAAGCTTAAGCTGGAAGGTCGAAGCGCTTCTCTCCCTGTGGCTTGTTCATGAAATCTGGGCATGCTACACTGGACAGAGCTCTGGTCTTGGGGTCAAACCACCTGGTCCCATTCTACCATTTAGCCCCTGTGTGACAGGAGCAAGTTACTTAACTCTCAACTTGGGTAATACGGCAATAATATTATACCTGCCTATTCATCAGGATTGTTGAGAGGTTAAAATGTATATAAAGGACCTATTGCCATGCTCAGCACATAGTAGGTGCTCAATGCTAACCCAAAGAGGGATTAATCAGGAGCCTCTCTGGGATCAAGCTGGGAGGTATAAGCCTGGGACCTGGCAAAGCCTTGCTCCCAGCTGCATGAAGGAAGCAGTGATAAGAACTAGAGAGAGTATGAAAGACCTGATGGTGTCTGAGCCCCTCACCTGGTCCTTCCCGAGTCTGGCTCCACAGCTGTCCCTCCTGTGGCCTGATCCCCAGAACCCATAAAATCTCGTTTTGCCTAAGCTAGGTTTAAACTGAATTTCTGTCACTTACAATCAGAAGTCCTGACTGAAGCATGGCCCTCACCCCCAGGATACTGAGGAGTCACTAACCTCCCCCAGGACAGTGGGGAGAACTCTGGGCCACAGGATTAGAGCTGGGAGAGAAAATGAAGGCCAAGGGCCATCAATCCTGGTCCTGAAAGTGGTAGTTTTAGAATTGGGAGGAGGAAAATGTTAATATTCAGTTAAAAGGGGTTAAAGTACAGGGCTATTGTTGGCACCACAGCAAATCATGTCTGTGAAGTGCTGGCGGAAAGTCTAGCACATAGTAGGTGCCCATTCCTCTTCCCTTGGAGCAAAGGGCTGAGTGGCAGCAGTGAGGCAAGAAGAGACGGGCCTACTCAAGTTGAGCCCGGCACACCCCGCTGCTGGGTCAGGGACCAGGCTCACACTGAGGGCTGGATTCAAAGTAGTATTTATGAAAAGCCTACCATGTGTCTTGTGGCATGTGAGCTGCTTTACATATATTATCTCATTTAATCTTTACAACCATGCTAGGATGCAGGTATCATTATCTGCATTTCTGAGATGAGAATGCCAAGGATCAGAGAGGTTTAGTAACTTGCCCACCATTTCACAGCTATGTAGTGGTAGAACCAGGAATCAAAATTGAGGGCTTCTGAGTAGAAAGCTTATAAGCCATTCCCCCGTGAGGCTGTATCTGCCTAGAGGGGTGCCTTTTCCCACATTTATGCGAGGTGCTATTCAGTGGCCCTGGTGATGAGGCTGAGTCCCTGGGAGGAAGGCTCAGGCAGTAAGTCTGCAGAGGTTCAGCGGTCACTAGGGACCAGTGTCCCACAGACCCCTCACTTCCAGGGGACTTGAATCCCTGCTGCTTCATAGTCCCCCTGTTATACTGGATTCTTCCAACGACCCAGTCAGACAAGCTAGTCCCAGCTCTGCCTCTATAAGGCTCAGGTTTCTCATCTGTATCTTGAGAATAATAACAGTACTTATCTCAAAGCGTTGTTGAGAGAATTAAACAAATTAATGCACATAAACATTTAGCAGAGGGCCCATCATGTAGGTAAAGCTCAATCAAAATTAGCATCTAGTATTATTTTTTTGGTTATTATGTAGGGAGCTAGGACGCAGGCAACTGCTTTGACACCAAGCTGAATTTAGGTGGGACAGACCTAGGCACAGCTAGGAAGTAGCTCAAACATCCTTGTTCTACTAAAATACCCGTATTTCTCTCCTCTGTCAAGCTAGCCATGATCTGCAGGCAGGCAACGAGATCATCAGAGGCAGAGGGATGGATTACAGGGAGAAAACCCCATTTCTCAGCTGTGGAAACTGAAGCCCAGAGAGTAGAAGTGAAACACCAAGCAATAGTGATAGAGTAGGGCTTAAAGCAGGTCTCCTGTCCTCCCAAACTATGTGCTCTCCTTGATGGTAGCCAGTGCTTTCCTGGGTCACCCGCTGACCAAGTCCATAGAGGAAACCACCACAGACAGAGGCACTGAAGACAGGGTAGGGGTGGGAGTGGTGGGACAAGGAAGACCCCCTCCCCCAGCCCCTAAATAATCATCTACTCACAAACAGTCATTGGCCCGAGGGATATAGTAGAAAGCAGGGACTCTGGCTTCATACTTGGCCTTCACGTGGAGGTTCCCATTGCGGGTCATAAACTGCAAGACAACAGCAACTTGGGTAATATAAGAACTTCAAGAAATGTGAAATGAAACCACAGTCTACTAAGAAGGCTGTCGGTCCCACTGGCTCCTAGGCTGGGTCAGAAGGCACTGACCCCAGGAGGGACACATCCCACCAGGCTTGGTCCTCCATGCTGCTGGGAAGCCTCAGCCTGAAAACCGAGGCGCAGTAATAACCACACCCCATCTAGGCACAGCACTTTACAGTTCTCACACATTAGCTCATTGGATCCTCTCCATCATTTTAATACTACTGCCCCGATTTTAGAGATGAGGAAACTGAGGCTCAGAGAGCTTAGATGACTTGCCCAAGGTAGCCCAGCTAGTAAGTGGCAGAACTGGGATTTGAACCCAGACCTGTCTGACTCCAAAGCCCATGTTCTTTCTTCCACCCCCTCCACATATGGCCAGGACCTCCAGCAGTAGTCTCTGCAAGTCTGCAGGAGACAGATGTAGCTGGAAGATGGAATCAGTGGGTGCTGGCCCCACAGAGTACATAGGTCAAGATGATGAGTGGAGCTCTCTGGCATCTGAGAGACAGCACTCAGCAACAGTGGTAGCATATCTGGGGTGAGGAAGGGGGAAGGAATACCAGGGTTTTAAGCCACATTTCTCAGGCAGAGTGAACCCTACTTTCCCCCTCCCTAGGGGCCAGTGGACTGCATCAAGGGACTTGCATGGGTTTGGGATCCTAAGAGAGCAGCGTTCAAATCCACTCTCAGCCACTCATTCTCTGCGTGATGCTTTGGGCAATACATAACCCCCTGAGCTTCAGGGACCTGACTTGTAAAAATGAAAAAAATCCCATCTACCTGGAAAAGGAGTTATATGATGCAAATAAACTTCAGGTTTATGTACTGGTTTGCTGGTTTCCTGTCTTTCTCCTGTGCTAGAATATAAGCTCCATATGGGAAGAGCCCTTGTCTTGTTCATAGCTCTTTCCCGGTATACCCAGCACACAGTAGGCTTACAGTCACTATGTGTTGCATGAGTAAATAAGGAAAGCAGCTAGCCCAATGGTGCTGAGCACAGTACTTGGCAAAGGCACTCTGTAAATGCCGGCTGCTTCCCCAGTATACCCTCAGTGAACCAGCACGGTTTAAAACTGCCTGCTCACTGAAGATTTTTCTGGCCAAAATGGTATTATCATCCAGGCTGGAAATGTTTTCCATCCCCAGAGGTCACAAGCACAAAGCTGTCCCCTTCCTGGCTGGGGGAAGTGGAGGGGAACCATAAACCATGAAACAGGATACTTCTGCTCCAGTCTAGGAACCTCCTCAATAATAAAATTTTGTGCCTACATTTCATCCTTATAAGAGTCCTGTCAAGGGGTGGTGGTATCCCCAAAACAGATGTGGAAATTGAGGGGCCACAACTAGAGTCAAGTAACTAGCTCAGGGTTACACAGCTTGTGAGGGTTACAACAGCTTGGAAGTAAGCAAGTGATGGAGGCAGGATTTAAACTCAGGACCTCTGTCCACAGGGCCTCTGTTTAAACTACAGCTCTAATGTTATTGCCCCTCTCTGGGCCCCAGTTTCCTCCTCTTTAGAATGGGGGGTCCTGTTCACCCCCTTCAGGCCAGCTCTGCTGTCCCAAGGCTCTGCATGCACACCCCTTTTTACCTCCACAGTGCTGTCCTCCCAGAAGTCAAGTCTCACGGATTTAACTTTGCTGATGTCTGGGAAGTTGCGGTGAACGCCAGAGCAGTTCAGACAAATGAAGATTCCCAGCTTGTAAGAGGCCCAGTCGGGATCTGTGGGGTGAAAGGGCAGGAGAGAAGCTTGGCGGAGAGAAAGGCAAGGAAACTAGGGCTGGGTGGGGCGCTGAGAGGGGCAGGGTCTGGCAGGTAAGACTCTTAAACTCTTCTCTCCTGACCTCACTCGCCTTGGGCAAACTAAGCTACCAGCATGGACCCTTCTGGTCAACCTGCCGGGCCACAGCGGAGCGGCGACCGGGATAATGATCTCGGAGGGAGTCCAGGGGATGGGGGTGCGAGGCTGAGGCGGGCAGGACGTGGAAGTAACAGGACTCTGGAGGAACCGAAAGGAGAGGGACGAGGGAGGGGCCGGCCCGAGGCGCCTGTTCGGGAGCTGCAGGTGGGGAAGTCTGGGTTAGGGCCCCCTTGGCCTCCGTGGGGTCGGAGCGCTGGTGGAGAGGGGATGGGGGCAGGACCCATACTGTCGTCCGGGGGCGAGGGAGGGGGACAGGACGGTCAGGGGGCCTGGGTCTGCGGTCTGGGGTCCCTCCGTGTGTGGAATGCCTGAGGGTGGGAAGTGGCTGGCTCCAAAGTGAAGACCTCAGGGACCCGGGTCCCGGTGGGTACAGTGTCTGGCGGGGGAGAGGAGCAGGATGGTCAAGGCGCCCGGGTCCAGACTGGGGAAGTCAGGGGTCCGGTCCGGGTGAGCGGCGTGTTGGATCCTAAGAGGACGGTCAGGGACCCGGGTCCGCGAGTCACAGTCTGGACAGGCGGGGGTCTGGGTCCAGAGGGGGCCAGAAGGGTCTGGTCGGCGGGAAGGAGTCTGGATGGCCGGGGGTCTCCGCCCGCTCCGGTCCCCCGGAGCCCGGCTGTCCTAGACGCCGCGCTCTTACCCGGCGCCCCGCAGTCTGCGCAGTGCGCGTTGCCGGTGCCCGCCGTCTGCAGCAGCTCCAGCAGCCGCTTCTTGTTGCGCTCTCGGTCGCTCATGGCCGGCCCGGCGGGCTCAGAGGGGCTCAGCCCAGCAGCCCCCTGTCCCGCGGCCGCCCATGGCCGGTGCACTCGCCCGGGTAGGTGGAGAAGAATGGAGCCAGAGCGCCGCCGGCCCGACCCCAGCCGCCGCCTGCCCCGCCCCTCCAGAACTTTCCGCCCCTCCCTCGACCAGTCCGCCCCAAGTTCGCCGACTCTGCTCCAAGCTAAGGCGGGCACGCACTGCGGAGACTCCCATAGGGAACCCTATGGAGAGGGGCCGGAGCGCAGGACTTCGAGTCAGTCGCAATGACCCCAGATCAAATTCTGGCCCTCAGTTTTCTCCTCTATATAAAGGGAATAACGACGTATGTCTGTGTCTCAGAGCCTTTTTGAAAATTAAACAAGAGTTTACAGCTATAGAAGTCTACATCTGTTTAGAGACGTGTTGTCGTTATTGTTGGGTGCCTTCCAGTCGACTTCCACTCAAAGTGACCCCTGTGACAGAGTAGAACTGCACCATAGGGTTTCCTAGGCTGTAATCTTTATGGGAGCAGATTGCCAAGTCTTCCTCCTGTGCAGCAGCTGGGTGGGTTTGAACCTCCCTTTGGGTTAGCAACCAAGCACTTACTTAATACGTGTGCAGCCAGGGCTCCTTAGCTATGTTCAAATACCACCTCCTTAGGAAGCCCTGTTTCATACACCAGCCTCAAGTAATCTTTCTAGGCTCTGATCTCCTATAACACCAATATAGGATCAGCCCATCCCTTTTGGCCCTGAGCGGTTTCTCTACTCACCTTTCATCACAGTTATCTATATTCTTGTGTTAACCCTTCCCCCAAACACACATCTGACCACACTAGAGAGTTCAGATGTCAGCAGTTTTATTCCTGTGTCCCTCCCAGCTCCTGGAAACAGCACCTACACATTTCTGGAAGCTCAATAAATACTTGCATGGCTGTGTGTACCAGGAACTGTGTCTTCACAAACGTAGGCACCGCTGAGCACTTTAATCTGTGAATTTCCATCACTGTGAGGTGTGGACAGGGCCTAGGTGGTCTTGAATCTGGGCATTTCACCAATTCCTGTCTCCACTCCCATTCCCCATCCCTGTCACTCCCTGACATCATGCTCAGTGACCCACAGGGCTCCTGGTAAAGCACATACTTGCCATCTGCTCTGTAGGAAAACACCAATCTATCCATATGCATATGACTTAATGCACATGGACTTTGTTTCCATCCTCATGAAACATGGATTGCAGCTGACATCCAATTGACCTCCCCATATCCCCAGTTCAACACATACACACAGCAGCATAGTGTCGTAGAATGAACCCAGAAACGCACTTTGACTTTTGGCTCCATAACTTCCTAGCCGTGTGTCCTTGGGCAAGTTCCTTCACTTCTCTGAGCCTTGGCCTCCTCACCTGTAAAATGGGGATTGCCAGACCCACCTAATATGGTCATTGAGATGTGGCGGGCGCAGCACATGGCACACAAAGTTCTCAAAAAAGTGGCTCCTTCATGCATTGCTGGAGGGTAACATGGTGCAGGCACAGTTAAGTGGTTCCCCAGAAAGTTAAAGATAGAATTACTATATGATCAAGCAATTCCACTTCTAGGTATATATCCAAGAGACTTGAAAACAGGGACCCAAACAGATAGTGTACACCAATTCTAAATAGCCCAGAGGTGGAGACAACTCAGTTGTCCATCAGCAGATAGATAGATAAACAAAATGTGGTATATACACAGAATATTATTTGTAAAAAAAAAATGAAATTCTTAATATATGCTATAACATGGATGAACCTTGAAACATTGTGCTGAGTGAAATAAGTCAGACACCGAAGGACACATGTTGTATGATCCCATTTATATGAAATATCTAGAATAGGCAAATACATAGAAATAAACGTTTATTAGTGGTTACCAGGGGCAGAAGGGCAGAGGGAGAGAGGGAGTTCTGGCTGAAGGGGTACTGAATTTCTGCTTGGGGGGAATGTAAACCTCCTGAGAATGGATAGTGGTGATGGTAGACAACACAGAGAGTATAATTAATGTTGCTAAATTGTACATTTAAAAATTATTAGAATTGCAAACTTTTTGTTATATGTATTTTTTACCATAATAAAATTAAAACAAACACACACACAAAACTCGGTGACTTCCTTGCTTCCCCAGGCCTCTCTGATAGGCTTCGTGGGACCATCATTTGGAATGCTGCATGTCATTTCCCATCTCCCCCAGGGTGGAGGAGGTCAAGCTGGCAGGCCTGGGGCAGGGGGGGACATTACTAAAAATAACTAGCCATGAGGGGTCTTGAGTGGGGTAGTGAGGCTTAGGCCAGGAGCAGCCTCAGAGGAACCGGAGAAAGAGCCCAGCAGGGGTCAGGGGACTGCTTACTAAACGGGCTCAAAGATGATTCGTTTCCACTGCTTTAGATGAAAGAGGAGGCAGAAATAAATCTCCCAGGAGAAAGATGGGAACAGCAACTTAAGGCGGGACGGGAGTGAGGTAGGAAAGAAGAGGGGACTGGACAGGGACATACTTTCTCCTCTGCCCAATGCAGGGAAAATTGTGATGCTGGAAGTGGTTCTTGGACCATCCTTCCCCAGTCTAGGCTCCTTTGTTCCTTGAGCAGCTCTCCTTGGGCATTGCCATTGTCAGCTCCCTGGAAGTCCCACAAAAACCCACACAAGGGGAAACATAGCATCTCATTCACTTTAGGGAGCCAAAGATTGGGAGTTTCCCTTACTTTCTCCTCTTCCCTCCCTTTCTTCCGGAGGTTTCCATTTCAACAGGGATTCAAGCCTTAAGGTGCAATTTTACACATCCTGGGCGAGGGGCGGAAATGGTATTATGGTACTTTGTTTGTGATGTGTTTTCTCTTTCTTTTCCTTTTGCAGGAGCATTTAATGGGTTATACATTGTTGTTGTTGTTAGGTGCCATTGATTCCGTTCCCACTCTTGGTGACCCTGTGTACAACAGAACAAAACACTGCCTGGTCCTGTGCCATCCTCACAATCATTGCTGTTTGAGCCTATTGTTGCAGCCACTGTGTTAATCCATCTTGCCAAGGTTCTTCCTATTTTTCAATGACCCTCTACTTTACCAAGTATGATGTCCTTCTCTAGGGGCTGGTTCCTCCTGATAACATGTCCAAAGTACATGAGACGAAGTCTCGCCACCCTTGCATAAAAGGAGCATTCTGGTTGTACTTTTTCAAAGACCAGTTTGTTTGTTCTTCTGGCAGTCCATTGTGTAGTCAATATTCTTTGCCAATACCATAATTCAAATGCATCAATTCTTCTTCAGTTTTCCTTGTTCATTGTCTAGCTTTTGCATGCATATGAGGCGACTAAAAATACCATGGCTTGGGTCAGGCGCACCTTAGTCTTCAAAGTGACATGTTTGCTTTTCAACACTTTAAAGACCTCTTTTGCAACAGATTTGCCCGATGCAATGCGCCGTTTGCTTTCTTGGCTGCTGCTTCCATGGACGTTGATTGTGGATCCAAGCAAAATTAAATCTTTGACAACTTAAATATTTTCTCCATTTATCATGATGTTGCTTATTGGTCCAGTTGTGAGGATTTTTGTTTTCTTTTTGTTGAGGTGTGATGCGTACTGAAGGTTGTAGTCTTTGCTCTTCATCGGTAAGTGCTTCAAGTCCTCTTTGCTTTCAACAAACAAGGTTGTGTCATTTACATGTCACAGGTTGTTAATGAGTCTTCCTGCAATCCCGATGCTGTGTTCTTCTTCATATAGTCTGGCTTCCTGGATTATTTGCTAAGCATACAGATTGAATAAGTGTGGTGAAAGGATACAACCCTCACACACACCTTTCCTAATTCTAAACCATGCAGTATCCCCTTGTTCGATCTGAAAGACTGCCTCTTAGTCTATGTACAGGTACCGCATGACCACAATTAAGTGTTCTGGGATTCCCATTCTTCACAATGTTATCCATAGTTTGTCTTGATCCACGTAGTCAAATGCCTTTAGATAGCCAATAAAACACAGATAAATATCCTCTTGGTATTCTCTGCTTTCAGCCAAGATCCATCTGACATCAGCAGTGATATACCTTGTTCCACGTCCTCAATCTGGCTTGAATTTCTGGCGGTTCCTTGTCAATGTAAACCACTTTTGAATTATCTTCAGCAAAATTTTACTTGCATGTGATATTAATGATATTGTTCCATAATTTCCACATTCTGTTGGATCACCTTTCTTTGGAATGGGCACTAATATGGATCTCTTGCTGTTGGTCGGCCAGGTAAGCTGTCTTTCAGATTTCTTGGCATAGACGAGTGAGCGCTTCCAGCGTTATACCCGTTTGTTGCGACATCTTTATTGGTATTCTGTCAGTTCCTGGAGGATTGTTTTTTGCCAATGCCTTTAGTGCAGCTTGGACTTCTTCTTTCAGTACCGTCAGCTCTTGAGCATATACTACCTCCTGTAATGGTTGAATGTCAACCAATTCTTTTTGGCACAGTGACTCCATGTATTCCTTCCATCTTCTTTTGATCCTTCCTGTGAATTCAATGTTTTGCCCACAAAAATCCTTCAAAATTGCAACTTGAAGCTTGAATTTTTCTTCAGTTCTTTTAGCTTGAAAAATGTTGAGCATGTTCTTCTGTTTTGATTTTCTAACTTCAGATCTTTGTACATTTCATTGTAATACTTTACTTTGTCTTCTGGAGCTGCCCTTTGAAATCTTCTGTTCAACTCTTTTACTTCAACATTTCTTACATTAGCTTTAGCTAGTCTATGTTTAAGAGCAAGTTTCAAAGTCTCTTCTGACATCCACATTGGTCTTTTCTTTCTTTCCTATCTTTTTAATGGCCTTTTGCTTTCTTCATGTATGATGTCCTTGATGTCATTCCACAACTCTTCTTGTCTTCGGTCATTAATGTTCAATGTGTCAAATCTATTCTTGAGATGGTCTCTAAATTCAGGTGGGATATACTCAGGGTTGTACTTTGGCTCTCATGGACTTGTTTTAATTTTCTTCACCTTCAACTTGAACTTGTATATGAGTAATTGATGATCTGTTCCTCAGTCAGCCCCTGGCCTTGTTCTGACTTATTCAATTTAAGACTGCAGAATTTGGTAAACATCTTCAACTTCTTCATCATTGGCATTAGTGGTTGGTGCATAAATTTGAATACGAGTTGTTGTCATGGTTTGAATTATGTCCCCCAAAAAATTGTGTATCAGTTTGGCTAGGCCATGATTCCTGGTACTGTGTAATTTTCCTGTATGTTGTAAACCTGCCTCTATGATGTTAATAAGGGAGGATGGGTGGCAGTTGTGTTAGTAAGGCAGGACTGGATCTACAAGACTGGATTGTGTCCTGAGGCAATCTCTTGAGATATAAAAGAGAGAAGTGAGCAGAGAGACAGGAGGACCTCATACCATCAAGAAAACAGTGCCAGGAGCAGAGCTCATCCTTTGGACTGGGGTCCCTGCACCGAGAAGCTCCTAGTCCAGGGCAACACTGAAGAGAAGAAGACCGACAGAGAGAAAAAGCCTTCCCCTGGTGCTGACACCCTGAATTTGGACTTTTAGCCTACTCTGACTGTGAGGAAATAAACTTCTCTTCGTTAAAACCATCCACCTGTGGTATTTCTGCTGTCACAGCGCTAGATGACTAAGACAGTCGTATTAACTGATCTTCCTCGTAAGAGTGTGGATGTTATCCTATCACTGACAGAATTACACTTTAGGATAGATATTGAAATGCTCTTTTTGAGAATGAATGTGACACCATTCCTCTTCAATTTCTCATTCCTGGAACGGTAGACCATATTACTGTCCAACTCAAAATGGCCAATACCAGTCCATTTCAGCTCACTAATGCCTAGGAGATCAATGTTTATGCGTTCCCTTTCATTTTTGACAACTTCCAATTTTCCTGGATTCATACTTCGTACATTCCATGTTCTGATTATTAATGGACTTCTGCAGCTGTTTCTTCTCATTTTGAGTCTTGCCACATCAGCAAATGAAGGTCCCGAAAGCTTGACTGCATCCACATCATTAAGGTTGACTCTAGTGCAGAACCCAAATTCTAGTGAAAAGACCAGACTTGGTGGTTTATCTGAAACTGGAGGGACCCTGGAAGACCTGGCCCCCAGACTCTCTGTTAGCCCAGAACTGAAACCATTCCCGAGGCCAACTCTTCAGACAAAGATTAGACTGGGCTATTGGACATAAAATGATACTTGTGAAGAGTGTGCCTCTTAGCTCAAGTAGATTCATGAGACTAAATTGGCAGCTCCTGTCCAGAGGTGAGATGAGAAGGCAGAAAGGGTCAGGAGCAGAAAGGAGGAAATCTGGTATGGAAGGGAGGAGTGTGTTGTCACAGTATAGGGAGAGTAACTAGGGTCACAAAACAATGTATGTATACATTTTTGTATGAGAGACTAACTTGTATTGTAAACTTTCACTTAAAGCACAACAATAAAAAAAAAAAAGAGAGAGAGAGAGAAAGGTCGACTCTACTTTGAGGAGGCAGCTCTTCCCCAGTCGTATTTTCAGTGCCTTCCAACCTGAGGACTTCGTCTTCCAGCACTATATCAGACAATATTCTGCTGCTATTCATAAGGTGTCACTGGCCAGTTTTTTCAGAAGTACATCACCAGGTCCTTCTTCCTAGTCTGTTTTAGCCTGGAAGCTCAGCTGAAACCTGTTCACCATGGGTGACCCTGCTGGTATTTGAAATACTGGTGGCATAGCTTCCAGCATCACAGCCACACACAAGCCACCACAGTACAACAAAATGATAGACGAATGGTGGAATGGGTTGCATAGCATCTCCCAAAGAATTCATGTCCACCTGGAACCTCAGACTGTGACCTTATTTGGAAATAGTGTCTTTGCAGATGTAATTAAGACAAGGATTGAGATGAGATTATGCTGGATTCCAGTGTGCCGTAAATCTAATGAGAGTGTCCTTATGAGGGACAGATAAGGACACACAGAGTCACAGAGAAGACTGTGATGTGAAGACGGAGGCAGATATTGGAGTTATGCAGCCACATATAAAGGAACGCCTGGGGCCACCAGAAGCCAGATGAGGCAAGACAGTATTCTTCTCTAGAGCCTATGGTGGGACACCCTGACTTCAGGCCTCTTGCCTCCATAACTGTGAGACAATAAATTTCTGTTGTTTTAAGCCACCCAGTTTGTGGTACTGTGTTACGGCAGCCCTGGGAAACCATTACAGGGGCTAACTAACAATTATTTAGTGGTTTACAGAGGGCTTTCACACGTTCGATGTCAGCCCTCTGAGGGCTGCCCCTTATCATGCCATTTTTTTGTATGTGAATATTCGTAACAGCTTTATTTGTAACAGCCAAAAACTGCAAACAATCCAAATGTCCATCAACAATTAAGTAGGTAAATGAATTATGAAGTATCTACAAATCCAATGCTACCTAGCAATAAAAAGGAATGAAGGGTGGGTTTAACTTTAGAAACCCACCATATTAATGTAATATGGATATAATTCACCGTATTAATGATTAAGGGGGTAAAAGGAATTATTATCATAAATTAAGAAAATCATTTTTTAAAATTCGATATCAATCTAAGCATTTTTTTAAAAAGTAACCAACTAGGGAAGAGAAAGACTCCACTGTAATCTGATAAATGGTATCTTCAAACAAAAACCTACAGCAAACAGAACACTTAATGATGAGAAGTCAGCAGTGTTTCCGTTTTAAGTCAGAAACAAGCCAAGGCTGCCAACCGCTACTTCTATTCAACGTTGAACTGAGGGGCTAGCTGACACAATCAGAAATAAAACGCATTTTAGTTAGCAACCAAGGGCTTTAACCACTGGGTCACCAGGGCTCCTAGTGGAAAGGAAAACGTAACTTTTATTATTCATGTTGTTGTGGCTTGCCGGGGAGTCAATTCTGAGTCGTGGTGACCTTATATGACAGGGTAGAACTGCCCCATAGGGTTTCCTAGGCTGTAATCTTTAGGGGAGCAGATTGCCAGGTCTGTTTTCTCCTATCATGCCATTTTGCAGTAGAGAAGATTGAGCCTCAGAGGAGTTAAGTTACCCAAGGTCATGAAACCAAATAAGGAGTGGAACAGGGGCCTAAATCCAGGTCTCCTGCGGTGGTGTCAGGCAGTCCCAGGATATTTCATGGGCCTCCACAGGACAGTGGTTGCCTCCAGCCACAGGTCAGGCCTGCTCTCCTTTAGTCCTCTCATCTTGGGTATTTGACATGACAAAAGTTGAGCTCAGCTTCTGTGCTTGGGAACCAGAAACTTCTCCTAGAGGAAGAGCGCTATGTCAAAGGTTGTTGTGACTGAGGCAGATGCTGAACACTGTTTTCAGGGGACCAGAGTCTGAGAGGCAGTCCATACAGCAGCTGCTGGGATGAGAGATAAAAAAGAGATTTAAAATTGTATGAAAAATATAGTCCCAATCATATTACAATATGCATAAAAGACCAGAAGGAAATTCACAAAAATGTTAATCATGGTTGGTAGTAGGACGATTAAAAGCATAGTACTAGGTTGAACTCACAATATGGCTTTTTTTTTAATCATCAGCTTCACATGGTTCGATGTAACATACTGGGGAAAGGGGCCCAAGATAAACCTGGATTTGAATCCCAGCTCCGGTGCTAAGCTAAGTGTGCATCATCTCAGTTGTCAAACCTTGGACAGTTTACTTAACCTTTCTTTGGGCCCTGGGACAGTCTGGGCCTGGGATAGACTGTCCTCTGTAAATAAATCTCCCAGGGTCCTTCAGAGTTCAAACATCCAATCCTGCTGTCAAGAACACTGTTTCTTGCCAGCCAGCTGAGCCACTGCAGGACTGGAAGGAAGCCTCCAACCACATTCCCAGCCCAGATGGGACAGGCTCAAGGACCCCAGGGAATAGACTACAACCCTTTCAAAAATGTAAATAATTATGTTTACTAAATTCAGAATAGAAAAAAAAAGGATACTTATGGGACATTCAGAAAACAGAGTAAAGAAAAAAGAAATAATTACCCACAATTACGGCCACCATGTATCATGGATTGCTGTATGTCAGGTTCTTCACATACGTTATTTCTTTTAATGTTCACCACAACCCTAAGGTACGGGCTATTTTTATGCCCATTTTACAGATGAAGAAACTGAGGCCCAGAGAGAGGTTAGGTAAACTTGTCCAAGATTTGACAACTGAGATGAATGTATACTTAGTACAAGAGCTGGAATTCAAATCCAAGTTTATCTTGAGCCCCTTTACATTGAACCGTATGAAGTTGATTTAAAAAAAAAAAAAAAAAAGCCATGTTGCGCAGTTCAACCCAGTACTATGCTTTTAACAAGTCCCACTACCAATCTACTACGTCTCACATACTTTGGACGTGTTATCAGCAGGAATTAGTCCCTAGAGAAAAGGACATCATGCTTGGTAAAGTAGAGGGTCAGCAAAAAAGAGGAAGACCCTCAATGAGATGGATTAAAACAGTGGTTGCAACAATGGGCTCAACCATAGCAACGATTGTGAGGATGGCGCAGGACCAGGCAGTGTTTTGTTCTGTTGAACATAGGGTCACGATGAATCAGAACTGACTTGACGGCACCTAACAACAACAACACTACCAATCATCATTAACATTTTTGTGAATTTCCTTCTTGTCTTTTATGCATATTGTAATATGATTGGGACTATATTTCACATACAATTTTATATCTGTTTTTTTCATTTTCTGTACTTTAGCCTTTTAACGTACTATATATGCTTCATGATATCATTTTAATGATTATGTAATATTCCATGGATAAATATGCATATATTTCCTTGTTGTTGGGCATATAGATTATGGCTGATTTTTTGCTGTTGTACATAATGCTGTGATGGGTATCTGCAGTGTACTGAATTGCTTTAATATAGCCCTTCTAGCCATGGTCTTGTGACTACCACAAAATGATTAGGTGGGACTATGCAAATAGGAGACCTGATGGCATAGTGATTAGGCACTCAGATGCTAACCGAAAGGTTGGCAGTTCAAACTAACCTGCCGCTCCACGGGAGAAAGATGTGGTAGTCTGCTTCTATAAAGATTCACAGGCTTGGAAACTCTATGGGGCATTTCTACTCTGCCCGATAGGGTTGCTATGAGTTGGAATTGACTCAACGGCAATGAGTATGAAAATGAGATACTTGTGGCTCACCAAGGGGATTGGACAGCCTGCTAATAATGAAAATAAAGTGCCCCCCTTATGTGGGGGGGGGATTATGCAAATAAAGTGCAGGAATCCTTGTAGGGGATTGGTCAGTTTTGCCAGAGAGAGAGAAGGGGATCTTACTACCATCAAGAAGAGCTGGGAGCACAGCGTATCTTTTGGATCCAGGGTTCCTGCCCTGAGAACCTCCTAGACCCAGGAGAGGGAGAGCAGTAACACTGTAGGCAGCAGCAGCGTGAGACAGCAGGAACCAGGAGACAGGTGTGAGACGGCACAGTAGGCTTCCCAGCCCACAGAGTGAAAGAGCTGAGTACCTTTGGACAGGAGGCTTCCTGGTGGAGTAGGGTGTCTCCAGGCACCTACCTGTGGAGCTAAAGAACTTTGTAACACTTGCCTGAGCAGGGCAAAGGCCAGGGCTGAGAGAAGCCTGTCCTGAGGGGGCATGCACAGCAGAGAGAAGGGCCTGCTTGCAAGGCCAAGAGTAGCTGACAGAGCTCTCCTGCACTGAAGAAGGGAGGGATGTGCTCTCCACCTCGAGGGAGCCTTGCAGACTTTGCCTACATGCTTCCTGAACCTGATCCTGACTTGTAGTCTATTGACTCGGATCCCAAGTTGTATCTGTTACTTCCCTAATAAACCCCCTAACTGTGGGTACAGTCTGTGGCCGTTGCAACAATTATCAAACTCAGCAGAGAAGCAGAGAATGCCGAGGGAGGGACAGCTAATGTCATAACAGGTAAAAATGTTGGAGAGAGGAGGTGTGCCTGACCTTCACCTCATAGGAGTCAGCTTTGGGCTGATGCTGACCTTGATTCTCCTTCCCCCTCCTGAAGTTAGAGGAGGTCAGATGCCACACCATTTTTATAGTATGTATCTTTGTGCCCAAAGCTTTGTCCATCTTTAAAACTGTATTTTCAAGCACCACACCCGTTGCCACTGAGTCAATTCCGATTCATAGTGACCCTATAGGACAGGGTAGAACTGTCCCACATGGTTTCCAAGGCTGTAAATCTTTACAGAAGCAGACTACCACATCTTCCTCCCACGGAGCAGCTGGTAGGTTTGAACTGCCGATCTTTGGGTTAGCATCTGAGCACTTAACCATTGCACCACCAGGGCCCAGTCAGCATGTTCCCCAGCTTCTTGCCTAGTGCCTACGACATAACAGGGATTCAGTACGTATTTGTTAAGTAAATGAAGAAATAGCTGTAAAAATAATCAACAGTAAAGTGAGATAACTTAGGGGAAAGTAATAACAGGTAGTCAAGCGAAACAACTGAAAATCAAGATGAATCTGATGGAGTTTATCCTACATATTTCTATGCTGAGTATCACTTTGCCTTCAACAGCAGGAACCAACTCAGAGCCCACAGGGACTGCCCATTACAATACTGTCAAAGTATTCATTCATTCATTAAGTATTAATGGGTGCCTACTGTGTGCCAAGGAGTTCCTGGGTGGCGCAAATTGTTAAGCACTCAACTACTAACTGAAAGGTTGGCAGTTCCAACCCAGCCACAGGCACCTTGGAAGAAAGGTCTGGCAATATGCTTCCGAAAGGTCACAGCCTTGAAAACCCTACGGAGTGCAGTTCTACTCTGCACACGTGGGGTTGTCATGAGTCGGAATGGACTCCACGGCAACTGGTTTTGTTCTGTATCACTTTACTATGTGCAAGGCACTGTTATGGTTGCTGGGAATATGGCTATACACAAAACAAAATTTCCTGCCTCCATGGAGCTTACTTCATGCGTGGGAGAGATACAATAAACAGAGAAACAAATATACATCTATACGGTATGGTGCCAGACAGCAGTTAGTGCTGTAAAGAAAAACAGAGTGAAGGGATAGAGAGGAATGGAAGACACTATTTTAGATATAGAGGGCAAGAAAGCCGTTTCTAAGGAGGTGACATTTAAGCAAGGGTCTGAAGGAAGATTTGAGTCACCCCTCACCTATCTGAGAGCAGGGTGTCTCAGGGGAATAGAACAGGGAGCACAAAGGTCCTGGAATGATAATGTGCTTGCTATGTGCTTTGTCGCCCACCTTTGAGCACAGAGTTGTTCAACTCCATGCCTCTGTGCCTGGTCAAGCAGCTCCCTCTTCTACTCCACCTCCCCTTCTCTACCTCACCCACCTGCCCAGCCCCCAGGGGTCTAGCAAACTCCTGCTTCCATGCCTAAATTCAAATCTCACTTCTTACAGCTAGCTCTCACTGCCCTCACCCGCGTTTCCACAACGCTCATATTTCTATCACAGTAATGATCACATTGTACTATAGTCGTTTATTTACCTGTGTTTGTCCCAGTCAACAGTGAGTTCATTAAGAACAAATTGTCTTATTCATCTTTGTACCCTTGGTGCCTAGCAAGCACTGGGTCTGACACACAGTAGGTGCTTGGAAAATGTTGGTTGATCTACTTATATGAAATATCCAGAATAGGCAAATCCATACAGACAGAACACAGATTAGTGGTCACCAGGGGCTGGAGGGATGGGGAGAGAGAAAATGACTGCTTAATGGGCAGGGCGTTTCCTTTTGGGTGATGAAAATATTCTGCAACTAGATAGTGGTGATGGTTGCACAACATTGTGAGCGTACTAAATGCCACTGAATTGTACACTTAAAAATGGTTAAAATGGTGAATTCTATGAATGTGAATTTTACCACAATAAAAAAAAATAAAGTTGGTTGAATTGAATAGAGTTGAAAGCTTATGGGAGTTTGCATTCCAAATAAACTACAACAGCCAACAGAGATTCAGATCAGTTGTGAAATCCCAAGAGCCAGAAAATAAATCCTGAATAGACACAGGATAATCGAGACTGTTTACATCTTATATCATTACCTGGAGCAATGGGAAGTTAGTCATAGCTACAAGTGGAGGGATTAGGGTGACATCTATTGGAAATTTGATTTGAAGACTGGGATTCTCCCCTATTGGAGAGTTCTGAAATCCAAAACTTCTCTCAGACTGAGATTAGGAGGATCAATTATCTTTCTGCCACAAAATATCACTGAGGGTGGGAGGTAGGGCAGTCAAAGACGTCAGTGTGCTCCCTGCCCTGAATGATCTATCCAGGAATCAGCAGCCCTTTCTTGAGAATCCCAGCTGCACTGAGGAAGTGAATCATTTTAGGGACTAAATTAAGTAGATTATATCACTAAATAAACATTTGAACCTTATATGATGCATATCTAACTCAAAAATAATTTGGAGAATTAAACATTTAAATAAACTTTTATTTAAGTGTAATAACATATCTACAGAAACATACACAAATCATAAGAGTACAGCTTGATGAATTTTTACAAAGTGAACACAAGTGTTTACCTAACACTCAGACTTAAAAAAACAAAAGCATAACCAGCATCCCAGAAAGCCTCCCATCCCCACTCCGGTCGCTAACTCCCAAAGATAACCACTATCCCGTTTCTTATCACTATAGATTAGTTCTGTTTGGTTTTGTACTTTATAAAAGCATCTGGCTTCTTTCACTCTACATTATCCTTTGAGATTCAACCATGTTGCTGTGTATAGTTAAAGGTTTTTTGTTCAACAGATAAATCCACAATCCTTCCGAGAGACATTTGAGATATTCTAGGCTTTGGCGAATGCAAATCGTGCTGCTGTGAACATTCTTATATTAGGTTGAACCGTGTGGAAACGCCATTTTGGTAAATCAACAATGGTCAAATATTGATAATTTTATACATATAGTTCAACCTATTACATGTCTTTTAGTGAATATATCCTTGCATTTCTGTGGGATATATATCCAGGAGTGGGACTGTTGGGTAATATGTACACATATGATCAGCCGTAGTAGATACTGCCTGTGATAGTTAAGGTTGTGTGTCAACTTTGCTGGGCCATGATTCTCAGTGGTTTGGCAGTTATGTAATGATGTAGTTTGGCAGTTATGTGATGATGTAGTTATCCTCCACTCTGTGATATAATGTAATCACTTTCATGATGTGATCAGCCAATCAGTTGTAAGGAGAGTCTCCTCCGGGGTGTGGCCTGCATCCAATATATGAACTTTCTGGCAAAGCTCAGTGGCTTTTTCTCGCTCTGGATCCTGCATCTGGCTTGTCATCATTTCACCTCGGGTTCTTAAAACTTGAGCCAGGAGCCAGCCATATTGCCTGCTGATCTTGGGATCTGTCGGCGTCCACAGCCTGTGAGCCAGCAGCCTGCTGTCTGATCTGCTGATCTTGAATTCATCAGCCCCTGCAGCTATGTGAATTGCCAGCCTCTAAAACCATATGAGCCATTTCCTTGAGTTAAATCCCTCTCTGTCTTTACTGATATGTACGGAGCCCTGGTGGTGCCGTGGTTAAGAACTCAGCTGCTAACCAAAAGGTTGGCAGTTCGAATCCACTAGCTGCTCCTTGGAAACCCTCTGAGGCAGTTCTACTCTGTCTCATAGGGTTGCTACGAGTCACAATCAACTGGATGGCAATGGATTTTATGTATATATATAAACCAGTGTATATACTCTTCACTGGTTTTGCTTCTCTAGAGAACCCAGCCTAAGACACTGCCAAAGAGTTTTCCAAAGCGATTCTACCAATTCCTACTTCCATCAGCTTGTATGAAAGTTCCAGTTGTTCCACATCTTGCCAATACTCTGATCTATTGATATTGTCTGTCTTTTTTTCATTTTAGCTATTCTGATGGGTGCGTAGTGGTATCACGATGTGGTTTTAATTTTCATTTCTCTGATGACTAATAAAGATGAGCCCATTTCATATGTTTATTGGCAATGAAAATATCCTGTTTAGGTGAGGGACCTATTCAGGTCTTTTGCCCATTTTTTGATTGGGTTACCAGCCTTTTTCTTATTGTAGTTTTGTTTTATGCATTCTAGATACAAGATCTTTGTCAATTATATAAATTGCAAATATCTTCTTTCACTCTGTAGCTTGCCCTTTTTACTCTCCCAAAGGTATCTTTTAATGAACAGATATTCTTAACTTTAACGAGGTTCAATTTATCTATTTTTTCCTTATCCTTAGCACTTCTGATGTCCAGTTTAAGAAATGTTTGCCTACCCCAAGATCATGAAGTTATGGAGAATTAACTTTTTTGTTGTTGTTGTACTTCAGGTGAAGGCTTACAAAACAAATAGTAATACACATATTGTTTTATGACATTGGTTAACAACCCCACAACATGTCAACCCTCTCCCTTCTAGATCTTTTTTTTTTTTTTGGTGAAAATACACATAGCCAAAGATACACCATTTCAAAAACTTCTACATGCACAGTTCAGTGACATTGACTACGCTCTTCCAATTGTGCTACTATTCTCACTTTAGATAAAGGCTTACAGAACAAAACAGTTTCTCATTTAACAGTTACTACACATGTTGCCCTATGACAATGGTTAACAATCTCACAACACATCAACAATATCCTTACTCAACCTTGGGTTCCCGATCACCAGCTTCCTTGTCCCCTTCTACCTTCTGGCCCTTGTCACTGGACTACTGTACCTCATTAGTCCCATTTGGTTTTACGGGGCTGTCCACTCCCAGGCTGAACGGTGAACCTCGGAGATAACTTCACCACTGAGCTAAAAGGGTGTCTGGGGGCCATACTCTCGGGGTTCCTTCAGTCTCCTTTAGGCCAGTAAATCTGGACTTTTTTTTGTGTTAGAATTATGTTCTACATCCTTCTCCAGCTCTGTCCAGAACCCTCTGTTGTGATCCTGGTCAGAGCAGTCAGTGGTGGTAGCCGGGCACCATCCAGCTGTACTGGACTCAGTCTGGTGGAGGCCTTGGTAGCTGTGGACCATTAGTCCTTCGGACTAATCTTTTCCTTGTATCCTGTTCTCTTCATTCTCCGTTGCTTCCAAAGGGATGAGACCAGTGGAGTATCTTAGATGGCCGCTCACAGGCTTTTAAGACCCCAGACACTACTCACCAAGGTAGAATGTAGAATATTGAGAATTAACTTTTAATGGTTTTCCCAAACATAATCAATCTTTGGATTTGTTGTATGTGATCACTTTTTGAACAAACAATAATCCTCATATGTGTCAGGTACTTTGCTGGGTGCCGTTGACACAAATCTGACTCATAGCAACCTATAGGATAGACTAGAACTGCTCCATAGGGTTTCCAAGGAGTGACTGGTGGATTCGAACTGCCAACCTTTTGGTTAGCAGCCGTAGCTCTTAACCACTGTGCCACCAGAGCTCCTGTAGGGAATATAATTATGGTCTGGATCCCGCCTCTACTCTAGAGGGAGCTGAAGAGGCTCAGAGAGGTGACATAACTTGCGCCAGTTCACACTGTTAGTAAACCGGGATTAGCACACAGGTTTGAAACACAGGATTAACTGAGCCTTGAGCTCCTCTGTCTCCAGGAGGCATGTTGAGACACCCAGAATGGATTTTGATATAGTCTGGTTGGTAGCTTCCAGATCACCTTGGGAAAATAGATAGAATCAAATAAAGAAGAAAAGACATGGTAATCAGAAGAAAAATAAAACAAAACCCTTACATTTAAGACAGTATGTGCTACGAGGGAGATACAAGTAAAGTGCTTGAAATGAGAGAGAGTATACTTCTGGCTTGGAAGACAGGGAGGCTTCCCAGGCTTTTAAAAGGCATCAGCCCTTAAAAGGTGAGCAGAATTCAGTCTCTTTGGGGGAGAGGGCATACCAGGGAAAGGGACCAACATGTGCAAAGGCAGAGGAGAGACAGCATGGAATGTGTGTGTGGGACATCAAACCCCTGGTTTGTCTCCTGAGTGTGTGTATTAATTCGCAAGTTATCAGCTCCAAGTACCAGAATACTGAGCTAAAATTGACTTAAACAATAAAGACAGTTATTCTCTCACTAAACAAAAAAAAAAAAGTTCAGAGAGATGTAAAAAGAACTAGAATAGAGAATATCGGGGTGCATCATATGTAAAAACACAAGTATTATTTTATGAAGCTTTTGTCTCACACATACAGGTCACATCATGTGACCATGGGTCACAGTCAAAAAAAAGTTTTAACAAGACGGAAACTAGACGAGAGGCTAGACATAGTGAAGCAAGGAGTGGGAGGAGCCTGGGACTTCTACATCTGTGTGACAAAAACAAGGAAGTCAGAAGGAGCTGGTTTCCCGGGAGAGATAACAACTTTCATACTGAACACAGAGTCTGGTTTACAGTAAATCATGCATTGTGATTGCCTCTTTTTCTCTGAGGACTGTGGGAATCTCCCCACAAGGTCATTAATAATTAGCTCCCAAGAAGAGGTGAAGCTTTAATGGAGGCACATCATGATTGCCTCTTTTCCTCTGAAGACTGTGGGAATTTCCCCACAAGGTCATTAATAATTAGCTCCCAAGAAGAGGTGAAGATTTACTGGAGGAACTAATATTTATTGGGACCTGGGTGGTACAAATGGAGCCCTGGTAATGCAGGGGTTAAGAGCTATGGCTGTTTAACCAAAAGGTTGGCAGTTTGAATCTACCAGCTGCTCCTTGGAAACCCTATGGGGCAGTTCTACTCTATCCTACAGAATCGCTATCAGTTGGAATCGACTCCACAGCAACGGGTTTTGGGTGGTGCAAATGGTTAATGTGCTTGGCTGCTAACTGAAAGATTGGAGGTTCAAGTCCACCGAGAGGCATCTCGGAAGAAAGGCCTGGTAATCTATTTCTGAAAAATTTAGCCATTGAAAACCCTATAGAGCACAGTCCTACTCTGACACATTTGGGGTCACATGAGTCAGAATCATCTTGACTGCAATTGGTTTTTGAAGGCGAAGTGAGAGATGTTCTACTGGAGGGACCCTGGAAGACATGGCCCCTGGAGTCTCTGTTGGCCCAGAGCTGAAACCGTTTCTGAGGCCAACTCTTCAAAGATTTGACTGGACTATAGGACATAAGGTGATACTTGTGAGGAGTGTGCTTCTTAGCTCAAGCAGATACATGAGACTAAATGGGCAGCTCCTGTCCGGAGGCCAGATGAGAAGGCAGAGAGGGTTAGGAGCTGGTTGAATGGACACGGGAAATCCGGGGTGGAAAGGAGGAGTGTGCTGTCACAGTATAGGGAGAGCAACTAGGGTCATGGCAATGTGTGTATAAATTTTTGTATGAGAAACTGACTTGAATTGTAAACTTTCACTTAAAGCACAATTTTTTTTAAAAAAAGTGAGAGATGTTCTAGCCTCCATCCACTCCTGCATTTCGGAGCCTGGTTGAACTCGGAAGCAGCAGCACCATCTGTCTGTTGATGGCACTGGGTGGGAACATTTATTGACCCCTTATTATGTGCCCTGGTGGTGCAGCGGTTAAGAGGTCGGCTGCTAACCAAAAGGTGAGCGGTCAGAATCCACCAGCCGCTCCTTGGAAACCCTATGGGACAGTTCTACTCTGTCCTGTAGGGTCGCTATGAGTCAGAGTCTCGACGGCAAAGGGTTTTTTTTTTGAAACAACCAGCGGCTTGGCAGGAGAAAGATGTGGCAGTCTGCTTCAGTAGAGATTTACAGCCTTGGAAGCCCTATGGAGTCGCTACGAGTCAGAATTGACTCCACGGCAGTGGGTTTGGTTTGGGTATTAAGTGCCGAGTTCTCTGCATCCAGTTTCTCATTAACCCTCCCGGCAGTCCTGCGAGGCAAGTACCATTACGTCCGTTTCACAAATGAGGAAGCTGAGGTTCACAGAGGATGAGTAGTAACCGCCCAAGGTTGTGCAGTTAGTAAGTGACGTGTTGCGTTTTTTGCCAGCTAACCACATGATCTCTGAGAGCACTGCCGGGGATCCTTATGGCCTCATTAAGTTCAATAAGTTTTGGCTTTAAAAGGAAATGATTTCCTCCTCATTTGAAGGATTTTGCGCAAAAAGTTGACTTTATTTCGTATGTGATTCTAAGTTTCCCAGAAACTGCCAAGATTCCTAGAATTCCCGTAAGTAACTCTTATTAGTACTTACGATTCCCCACATCTGCCACTTCCTCCTAGACAATACCCACTCCGACAATCCACCCCCTACCATCTCATATAAACCCAAACTCATCACCCTTCTCTTCAAAAGCCACTCTTTCTCCTGACTTCCCTGTTTCTCACTAGATAAAGCCTCTCCATCTTCCAGAAAGAATCCCTTTCTTTCCACTTTCCTTACATCTTCCAGGGTCAATTCTTTTCCATTGCCTCTCCCTTGGAAAGGTGCATTAGCTTTCCTCGCCTCTTCTTGCTCCCAGGCTCTTCACCTCCAACCCAGCCTCACATTACTACATGGCTGCTTTCTAGAAACACAGCTCCAGTCTGACCCTCTAACTCAAGTCTCGGTGGCTTTGGGCTACCTAGTTAAGTCAACTGCTCCAAATTTGGATTGCCCAAAGCTCCACCCAAATTTGGTGCCAGCCTCATCTCCCTCCATCTACTCCAAATGGAATACTGCTCTTCTCTGACCTTCAAGGCCCAGCGCCAATGCCACCTCTTCCTACGCTGTCCTGCCCTGACCCCTCTGCCTGCACACTATTTCCCGGCTGAGCTCCTGAAACACTTTGCATCCCTCCCAGCTATCCCATCCTATTCAGTGACAGGGTTATTTGTGTACTTGTCTCTGCTCCTCCACCTGACTCCGCTCCTTGCGCCCCAGCCTGGGCCCCAAAGGGAGCTCATCAATCTGTGTGCCTAGAATTAAACTCAGGGAGTATGCCCCAAGGAGCGGAACCTTGCGAACTACTGACGAAAATGAGTCTAGGCGTTTCCTTCCGAAAGACTTGGGCAAGCCGCTTCCACCCTCACCTGCCCAGCTACTGTCAAGGACTGGTCGGGGCGAACATTTTCCTCGATGCAGTGGAACAAGCCCGCGGGCCACCCAGAAGTTCGGGTTTGGAGGCCGGTAGCCGAGCCGCGGCGGACCCACTGCCCAGCCAGACGCACTTTCGACCAACCGGGGAACGCGGTTTCAGCCGGAACCTTTTTGCCGATTCCCGCCCGAGCACATTTGGGCGTCTCACAGGGACCGGAAGTCAATAGAGGCGAAAGGACGGCGGGATCTGATTTAACTTGCGAGATGAACTTTCCTAGTCTTCTCTTGGCGGGAGGTAGGGTTCCTTGAATGCTGGGTTAATTTTCCGTGTGCCCTTAGTCCCTAGTTCTAGACTGCTTTCTCCCTCAGGACCCACCCTCCATGTTGTCCTTTTGGAGATCCAGCTTCGGTTCCCGAGCCTCGAAGAGTTGTGCTTGCCTGGGCAAGGGGTCCGCGGAAGGCTCCGCGGACGGAGGCTTTAGATTCTTACCGCCGTTTGGTTATCTCTGGCTGCATAACTTTCCTGGGACTGAGGTGTCACAGTGACTTCCCATTAGTTTTACAAAATAACTGCTTGTGTGGCTTTTCTTCTTGCAAAAATATATCATGGTAGAAAATTTGAAAAGTGTACAAAAGAAGACCCGCCCTTAAATATACCACTCATTAACATTCTAAACATTGCTTATAAAGGGAGTAGAACTACCCGGTAGGGTTCCCGAAGCTGTACGTCTTTAAAGGAAGCAGACGGCCACAACTTTCTTCCTCGAAGTGGGCTGGTGGGTTTGAACCGCCAACCTTCCGGTTATCTGCTGAGCTCTTTAACCACTGCGCCACCAGGGCTCCTTTTTATAAACGTGTAAACTTTAATTGTATTTGGTCCCACCAGACGAGAAAGAAGCTGTAGGGAGAAAGGAAGTGAAGATAAATATTCTTAACAAGAGATATTAATTACAAAAAGATCTAACGTTAAAAATGCTATCAAAAATGCTAAGCCGTTGAAATCATTTTTTTAAACTACGTGCCTCTAAATGGGCATAAAATTTTTAGGTAGTATAATTTAGGACTGATCCATAAAAATTAGAAGACATCTCTAGCGACTAAACAAAAAAAACCCTATTTTAAATATATATAGTTTTAAAAACTAAACCTATTTTAAAGATGATTTTCCAGAATTTAATATGGCCCACTAGTTCTTAAACTATGGGAAAGTCTATGTCACTTTGCAAAGGATCTGGTAAGTCTGCAAATACTAAAAGGAATTAGGACATCTGAACTTATATTTTACTTCGTTTTTCTTTCAGTAAGATGGAGATGCTGTCCAGCTTCATTGAGGTCATCCCTATTCCAAGCCCTACATAGTTCCTGCTGTCGGGAGAAATCAACTGCACCTCCGAAAATTATTCCCAATGTTGCTTTTTGTGGTGAAAATACAACGGAGTCTGGAAATGCACTTGACAAGTTCTTCTCTTCGGAACAGCAGGCTTCCATCTTGCGTGTGTTGAACACAGCATCAAATAAAGAACTTGAAGCTTTCAAATTGCTTCGTGGAAGAAAGGCCACCAATATTGTAGAGCACAGAGAAAAGTTTGGGCCATTTCAGAATTTGGAGAGTTTAATGAATGTACCCTTATTCCAGTATAAAACTACCATTCAAGTTTGTAACTCCATTCTTTTTCCAGAGACTAAAAAGAAAAAAAGAAAATTACAGGAAAACCGGCTCTTGGGAAAGCTCATCAAACCTGACATAGGAAGAGAGAGACTTAAGGTATACCATTTTTCTTAGTATCTGTTACATTGGCCAAATATTTTAGAACCTACACTGCAAAGCACTATTCTGGGCATCGGGTTGGGGAGTTACCAAGATAGGGTTCTTCAGGCAGCTTATAGTTTAGTTGGTGAGTCCCTACATGCACGTGTAAATAACCTATTATACATATATCATATTAGGTAAATACCAAAAAAAAAAAAAAAAACCCAAACCGGTTGCCATCGAGTCAATTCTGACTCATAGCAACCCCCTGTAGGACAGAGAAGAACTGCCCCGTAGGGTTTCCAAGGAGCCGCTGGTGGATTCCAACTCCATTAGGTAAATAAGTAACCTTTATAACCTATGGAGTCCCGGTAGCGTAGTGGTTAAGAATTCGGCTGCTAACCAAAAGTTTGGCAGTTCAAATCCAACGAGTATATATCCTATGATCACTACTAATAATAAGATATATGAGTAGCATATTAGTTTAGAGGATAGAGAACTGTGGGTTATTATGGTTGGAAAGGTTTACTGGAAGAAGTTAACTTGGATCTTGAAGAAGAGAATTAGGCTAGCTGGAAGAGGACATCTAGGTAGAAAGAACAGTTGGTGTCCAGAAGTATGTCTGTGCAAAACGTTTATTTAAGAGGAATGTTGGGAGGTACCTGGCCATATTTGAGGATTATGTTGGGGAGTAATGAGAAATTGAGATGCAAAGATGGGTTATAGCCAAGAAGTTTGGATTTTATCTATGATTAGACAATATGTTAAATCATGATTATGAACAATTTGTAACAACACAAGTAGGTTTTTTTTTTTTTTAAGAGACTTAAAACATTATTATCAACCTTCCCAGCAGGATTCAAAATTAGTTTCTGACCTCCCTTCCTCCTTTAAAGAAAGTTATAAAAACAAATCTTTTTCAGTGTTGTCTGAAAAAACTAAATATTAAAATTACTGGGCATATCAGTCTAGCATTAAACCTTGCAGGAACTTAAGTCCTGTGTAGCATTACTTGATAAAATAGTCTCTTATAATAAGCACCATTTTTGAAGGGTACGACAGTACACAATAGTGGGGAAGCCAGCACAGCTTGACCAAGGCAAGATCGTAGACGCTTCATAGACTCATCCAAACTCCCTGAGGGACCTAATTACTGTGCTGAGGGCTGTGGGGACCATGGTCTCCAGAGACATCGAGCCCAATTGGCATAACATAGTTTATAAAGAAAATGTTCTACATTCTACTTTGGCAAGTAGCATCTGGGATCTTAAAAGCTCATGAGCGACCATCTAAGATACTCCACTGGTCTCACCCTGTCTGGAGCGAGGGAGAATGAAGAAAACCAAAGACACAAGGGAAAGATTAGTCCAAAAGACTAATGGACCACAACTACCACAGCTTCCACCAGACAGAGTGCAGAACAAGTGGATGGTACCCGGCTACCACCACCGACTCCTCTGACAGGGGTCCTAATAAAGGGTCCCAGACAGAGCTGGAGAAAAATGTAGAACAAAATTCTGATTCATAAAAAAAGATCAGACTTACTGGTCTGACAGAGACTGGAGAAACCCTGAAAGTATGGCCCCCAGACACCTTTTTAACTCAGTACTGAAGTCACTCCTAAGGTTTACCCTTCAGCCAAAGATTAAACAGGCCCATAAAACAAAATCAGACTAAATGGGCACACCAACCCAGGGACAAGGACGAGAAGGCAGGAGGGGACAGGAAAGCTGGTAATGGGGAACCCAAGGTCAAGAAGGGGAGAGTGTTGACATGTTGTGGGGTTGGCAGTGTATGTCACAAAACGATATGTGTATTAATTGTTTTATGAGAAACTCATTTGCTCTGTAAACCATCTAATGCACATTAAAATAATAATAAGCACCATTTTTTCTGGACCAGTAATTCTCTGGGTTAGTAGCTTTTGGGAAATATGGATACTTTTTAAAAACCTAATGAAAGCTATGGCTGCTCTTTGCAGAAAAAAGATTTATAGCATATACACAGAATTTTGCATGTACTTTGAGAGTACTTGTATATTTCTTTACTTCTATCCGTGGACTCTGGATAGAAGTCCTGCTGGAGTTGATCTGGAACATATTTGAACCAAAATTTCCAGGGATGATTTTCATCCATACATATGGCTAACATTATTACTTACACTCAGATTATAGCGGAGTTGCATCTTATTTAGGGGGTTAGGTTCTAAAATCAGTTTGTGTGGAGAAAACTGTGTAGTCCAAATCCTTAAAAAATCTATTGCCCATGAGGTACTGTGTACATGGTTTTGTGTAAAACCTGTTACAGTAATTCTTATGCACACTAAAGCTTGAGAATCATTAAGCTGAAGAAAGGAACCAAAAGGATTGTATTTTGTAGATGTCTGGGTATCCAAACTATTTTGCCTTTAAGGTATTTAATCCTTAGCAGTGAAAGGGAGATGGGTATACAATTATAAAATGTTTGTTTCACTGCCTCTGTATCTACAGAACATATTAGTAATTTATTTGTTGATACAACTAAATGAGTCATGGGAATGAGTTGATGCCACTGTACTGTACCTCCAGCCCAGACCTCCCTCTGAGATAGAGCCACATATCTGGTTAGCTATTACACATCTTCCTTTAGTCCTATAAAACCAAAAACCAAACCCATTGCCCTCAAGTTAGTTCTGACTTATGGCAACTCCATGTGTTACAGAGTAGAACTGCTCCTTAGGGTTTTCTTGGCTGTAATCTTTACAGAAGCAGATTGCCAGGCCTTTCTTCCATGGTGCCACTGGGTGGGTTCAAACCACCAACCTTTTGGTTTGTAGTAAAGGACAAACTGCTTGTACCACCCAGGGACCTAGAAGCCCTATAGGCAACCTGAACTCAACATATTTAAAAACAACTCATCCCCCTGACCTTACCAAGTTGACCTACCTCTTACCATCATCTTAATTATGCCATCCAATCATGGAAATCAAACTAGAGTTATCCTAGCTCCTCCCTCACCCCTGAATATCACTTCTACTCCCATTATCTGCTTCTTTCCTTCATCACTATTACTGTCTTAGGCTCGTAATACTTTGTACATGTTATAGCAGGTGCCTAACACAAATCCCCAGCTCTGGTCTGGCTCCTTCCACACAACTGCTAGTCATCTTTCTGAAATGTAAATTTTATCTTACTACCCAGTGTAACATGCCTTGGCTCCTTGTAGCTCTGAGGACAAAAGAAGTTACTTAACTTTGCAGAAATCTGCCTACCTCTCTGCCCTTTTCCCAGTTACAGCCTTTATTGCTTTACTGTGAGGTGTCAAGCAGCCTGTATCTTTGCAGACTGGGTGAAATAAGCTGTTTACCATTTTACTCATTCTCCTAGTCCTCCAATAAGTCTTGCCTGACCATTCCCCCTCTCTACAGTAACTGTTGTATAACAGCATTTCTTGTAATGTATGGTTATGTTCCTTGTCTCATATTATCTAGCACAGTCCCCAGCAACATTTGAATATTTGAATGCCTACTTTGGGCTAGGTGCTGAGAATGAGTAAAGGTTCTTTGTCAATAAACTGACTCCTACTGGTTACTTTTTAGTAATAATTACTCCTGCATTTTAAAAAAACAATTCTCAGTTCATAAACTGCAAATACATTTATATTACATAAACTGGTTAGGCATTCTGAGATGGTAGCTTAAACTTTGTCTGTTAAAATGTTTATACTCCTAATTAAAACAGCCTTTTTGTTTTAGGCACTTAATAGTATCGTATCTATTGTTTTTGGTACTCGGAGAATTGCCTGGGCTCACCTTGATCGTAAAATGGCAGTGCTTGACTGGCAGCAGGATGAACGTTGCAGGATGATGAAAGGAACATACCTGTCATCTGTCTATTTAGAAGAGGTAAGACAGTTGCACCTCCAAACTGCTGTCTCCTGGAGCTCCTCATGTAGTTTAGTCTTCTAGTTCCACAAGGATGTAGTAAGGGAGTGAGGGTGGATTTTCTTTTGGTACTTAGTACTCATCACTTAGGATCTTTTTACATTCAATCTTTCTTCACTTAGTTCTGTGGTAAAGTATACTATTATAAATGGTTTAGAACATCATCACTATCTTGTATTTATAAAAGCTTAATTTTTCAAAATGCTGTCACATATATTCTCATTTGAGTCTTTAAAACCTTATGTAATGGGCAGGAATTATCTTGATTATACATACACGTGAAAACTGTGGTTCAGTCAGTCCTCTGACATGATTAATCAGTTGTAGAGCCGATTGATTCTATGCTAGTTCTAACCCTATGCTAGAAATTTTTAAAAGATTAATGAATCAGTTGTTATCTAATCTTAAAGCAAAAATGAATTTTAGAAATTATTAAGGCTATTTTATAGGTGAAGAAATTGGTGCTTAGGGGGACTAAACAGCTTGCCTGAGCTCAGCTTTTTCCTGATAGAACCAAGACCAGAAGTTCACTCTCCTGACTACTCCATAATGTTTTCTCAGTTATTCCAGTATTGTCAGTAGCAATATAAATTACATAATTATAATATTTCTAAATAGAGAGGGGACCCCAACATTAAAACTTCATGAATTATTTCTGCTCATTTATTTATTTCCTTTTTTTTCCCCTAAAGATGTCTTTAGTTGTTTCAAAGATGCCTAAAGCCGATTTCTATATACTGGAGAAAACAGGACTTCCAATTCAGAACTCATCGCTGTTTCCTGTACTGTTGCATTTTCATATTGTGGAAGCCATGCTGTATACCTTATTAAATAAAACATTTGCCCAGGACGGCCAGCACCAGGTGCTGAGTATGAACCGAAATGCCGTGGGGAAGCACTTTGAGCTAATGATCGGTGACACGAGGACTAGTGGAAAAGAACTAGTGAAGCAGTTTCTCTCAGAGTCTGTGTTGAAGGCAGAGGCTCGAGTACTCTTCCCATCGGATAAGGTAGTCCAGTACAGACAAATGATTTCATCCACTGAACAAAACAGAGTAGAAGAGTTATACGATTCATTATTACAAGCTATTGCCTTCTATGAGTTAGCAGCTTTTGACACTGAGCCTTAAAATTATGAGGTTGATGTATCATCTGCTCTGATGTTATATTAATTTATATTTATTACCTCTAAAGCTGTAAAACAGATTGTTTTTGAACATCTGTATTAATGCATGAGAAAACAAATTTGAGTGTATTTTAGATGTTTAAAGTCAGACTTCAGGCTATTGAGTGATATATACAATCATGCTAAGCCAAGACCAAGTCAATAAATATTTTTTGAGAGTCTGTGCCTTTTAGGTTTAAGTGTTAAACAATAAAATGCTCCCTAAACAGCTGAAACAAGAAACAAAGTTCTCACCTCTTAAAAGCAAATACCATCTATACTGAAGACTTACATTATTACATAGGGAATAGTGACTTTTCTAGGTGGCATTCATTATAGGAATAAATGCTAAAGGTGATTGATAACCTAACTTACGGAATCATCCTCAAAAGGTGATCTTCATCAGCTCAGTCTATCAATAAAGAAGTCGCCGGTCTTGCAGAATTCTGTCGTGATCTTCGGCATCGTTTCTATCACTAAAGCCGTATTTTCCAACTCCCAATCTTTCTTTGTTTCCATCTTCCGCACTCCAATCACCAGTAATTATCAATACATCCTGATTGCGTGTTCAATAAATTTCAGACCGCAGAAGTTGGTCAAAATCTTCGATTTCTTCATCTTTGGCTTTAGTGATTGGTGCACAGATTTGAATAATAGTTGTGTTAACTGGCCTTCCTTGTAGGCATATGGGTATTATCCTATCACTGATAGCATTGTACTTCAGGATAGATCTTGAAATGTTCTTTTTGACAGTGAATGAAATGCCATTCAAGTTGTTATTCCTGGCATAGTAGACCGTATGATTATCTGATTCAGAATGGCCAATACCAGTCCATTTCAGCTCACTAATGCCTAGGGTATTGATGTTTATGCATTCCATTTCATTTTTGATGATTTCCAGTCTTTCTAGAGTCATACTTCGTAATTCCATGTTCTGATTATTAGTGGATGTTTGCAGCTGTTTCTTCTCATTTTGAGTCTTGCCACATCAGCAAATGAAGGTCCTGAAAGCGTGACTCCGTCTATGTCATTAAGGTCAACTCTTCTTTGAGGAGGCAGCTCTTTCCTGGTCATATTTTGACTCCATCCATCTGTGTCATTAAGGTCGACTCTTCTTTGAGGAGGCAGCTCTTTCGTGGTCATATTTTGAGTGCCTTCTGACCTGAAGGGCTCATCTTCCAGTACTATATCACAGTGTTCTGCTGCTATTCATAGTTTTCACTGGCTAGTTCTTTTTAGATGCAAACCACTAGGTCCTTCTTCCTAGTCTGTCTTAGCATTGCATTGGGCAAATCTGCTGCAAAAGATCTCTTTTAAAGTATCAAAAAGCAAAGATGTCACCTTGAAGACTAAGGTGCCCCTGACCTAAGCTATGGTATTTTCAATCACCTCATATGTGCATGTGAAAGCTGGACGAAGAATATGGAAGACTGAAGAACTGAGCCTTTGAATTATGGTGTCTGTGAAGAATACTGGATATACCATGGACTGCCAAAATAACGAACAAATCTGTCTTGGAAGAAGCACAGCCAGAATGCTCTTTAGAAGCAAGGATGGCAGGACTATATCTCACATACTTTAGACGTGTTATCAGGAGGGATCAGTCCCTGGAGAAGGACATCATGCTTGGTAAAGTAGAGGGTCAGTGAAAAAGAGGAAGACCCTCAAGTAGATGGATTGACACAGTGGCTGCAACAGTGGGCTCGAGCATAACAACAATTGTGAGGATGACGCAGGACCAGGCAGTGTTTCGTTCTGTTGTACGTAGGGTCGCTATGAGTCGGAACTGACTCGATGGCACCTAACAACAGTCTTATTAAACCCAGAAAAAACTTCGTCTAATTGGTTCTTTTTTTTTTTTTTAACTTTGAAATATCTTACTTGACAGACTGTCTTTTGGTAAAAGTAGCAGTTAATTTTTTTCTACACCTCTCCGTTTTCCATTATGTCTGCCTTAGTTCAGGCCCTCATTATATAGAGCTCATCTGTACTATTGGAATATTCTCGTAAGTGGTCTCTCAGCCTTTGTTTTCATTCCTCCAGTCGATACTTTGTAGTGCTACAAGAGTAAAAATCTGGTATCACTTCACTGTTCAGAACCCTACTAGGGCTTAGAATCTTACGTTATACAGCATAAGGGTGGCACTAGGTTATCTCTCCTCTGGTAATAATAGCAATGGTAATGTAATAACAGTAATAGTTAATATAGCTAATTACATGCCAGGTACTTCCATGTATTATGACATCACCTCTTTTTTATATATGAGGTTTTATAGTTTAGAGATTATAGTTGAAAAGCAACAAAGCTAGGAATTGAACCCAAATAAATCTCTTTAATTGCCAAAGCATCAAAATTTATTTTTTTAGAAGTAAACTATGCTTGTTGGGAAAAATTCAAATAATGAGAAGTATATAAAGTAAGACTTGGAGGCCTGGTGGCACAGTGATTAAGAGATCAACTGCTAACCAAAAAGTTGGCACTTAGAATCCACCAGCTGCTCCTTGGAAACCCTATGGGGCAGTTCTGCTTTGTCCTCCAGTGTCACTATGAGTTGGAATCGACTCGACGGGAATAGGTTTTTTAATGAGTTCATTCAAGGAGCCCTGATGGTGCAGTGGTTAAAGCACTCGCCTGCTTACCAGAAGGTTGGTGGTTTGCACCCACCAGCTGCTCCAGGAGAAAGATGTGGCAGTCTATTTCCATAAAGATTACAGCCTTGGAAACCCTTTTGGGCAGTCCTACTCTGTCCTACAGGGTCGCTATGAGTTGGAATTGAAGGCAATGGGTATAAAGTAATAAACAGAATTTCTCCCTTCACTACCACTTCCAAGTCCCTAGGAGTTTAGTATAACTTCAGACGTGTCATCATGCACATGTAAGTTTGTACATACAGTGTATATACATAAACATTTCCACCTTGGATATGTTGTAGGTATCTCAAACTCTGCATGTCTGAAAAGGAAATCATTTTCTCTCCCTCCAAAATCACCTCCCTTGCTATTATTTTCTATTTTGGTAAATAGGTTCACCAACCATCCAGTTGTTCATGCCACAGATGTGGCATTCAACTTCCCACATATTTCTGGAAAGAACTGTAAGTGAAAATTTGTCAGCTGTAGACATTTATAGGGTAAGATATGAAATACTAGGGCATCAAGATTTGGTTACTTTTATCATAAAAGTGAATCTAAGTATTACAGCAATTTGTCACCTTTAAAAATGATATTCCCCCCCCCAAAAATTATACTAAACCTAAAAAATAAAATGTTAAGTGTGTCCCCTGTTAGTGAGAAAAATACCTCCATTATTTCTTGATTTTTGATAGTTTAATTATTAATTCTATGGAGTTACTTTACATTGGCTCCTCAATTATTGAGAATGATCAGAAATTTCTAATAAAAAAAGACCAAATTAACAGTTAAGTGGTCTATAGGTGGAGGAACTCTTGTATTCAGTAGAAAAAATAAGTCAGTATACTTGAAAAAATACACTTCAAAAGATTCTCTCTTCTGTATAGGGATGAAACTTATGAGATAGAGCCCATATTCAAACCTAAAAAGTATACACATTTACCCAGATGACTACAGCAGAACTCCTATTTAAATATCGTATAAAGCCTTTTAGCTTTAGTCTTTAATTAGATCAATAAACTAATTAATACAAAAAAAAGTAGGGTGGACAAATAAGATAAAAACATCTTCATACACCTCTGAAAACAGGTAAGATATTTTTCAAAACTGTACAAAATTAGGATCCTTACCTTTTGAGTGAAAAATGTAATACACCAGATAACATATCTGAATATTAAGCTAATATATAATATAAACAAACACTTGAAATAGGGAATTATTTTAACATACGCCTGATTATCTGATCACAAAATTTTAAGTGAAATGTGACATTTTAAAATCTTCTAGTTAAAAAAATATATATTTTCCAAAAACAGTCCTAAGTGAAAATGGCAATTATGTAGAAATCCTATAGTAGAATCCTCTTTTGTTAGTTTTAATGAATAGCAGTTTGTCCAAGATAGATATATTAATATCATCAATATCTTTGTGAAATAAAACATCAATGATATAAAAATACAAGAAAATGTACAAGGCAAATTATTTGAGTTGGCAAAATATACAAGAGATCACCTGTATGGTTGCTAAAAAATATTTATGAAAATTACAATTCATAATCTTGATTTCACTTTGTCTACAGTCAATGATTCAATGGTAAAATATGCTAGAGGAGTACACTAAAAAATTTACCAGGAAAATCGTTTTTGAAAAACAAGCATAATTTTCTTCATAGGAAGTTTCCTTATGTATTATATATGTAATTTTGTATTTTGTAAACTTATTTTAAAAAAGGTTGCCATCTAGGTGATTCATATTTACAATTCAACAGAGCACCAATACTTGGAGAGAAAATTAGTTTAGCACTGAAATATCTTGGTGAACTGTACCTTCTAGAAACAGCTCACTCACATATAAAAATACTCCAGCAAAGTTAGATAATACAAAAAATTCCAAAAGAAAATACCACAATCATATATGCAATAGGTAACTCAAATTTTTTCATTTTAAATATTTGCACCCTAATAAAGAAATATACAATTAGTCTGTTTTAAATGTACATTAAAGAGACATAGCTCTTCCACAAAAATCAACATAATATAAAAATGTATATTAAGAACCACATAATAATCTGTACAAGGCATCGTTGACGTGGAATATTAAGGGAAGTCAGCTGCCAAAGTGTTCATTGTGTCTTTAGGAATGTCAAGATGAATTCCTTCAAAATAATGCAGGAACCTATCAAAATAACAAGGAAAAATACAATATAATATTACTATTTTCATCTGATGAAAATAATCTTGAAACAGCTATCTAAAATGTTATTTTTTAAGGAAACTTTACCTTCTTTTACTTTTTCCTTGTTCTTTTAGCTTCTCAGTCCTACAAATGTTTCGAAGAGTTGGCAAGTATTCAATTATACTAGCTTGTCTATTACCCAGGTTCAGAAGAGATCGACTAGAAAATACGTTTTTAATGACTTCTATTCTCTTCCGTGCATTGCTGTAAATTAAAAGAAATGCAATACTTTATTTTAAACTGTGAAATGCTAAAAAACAACCAGTCTTCCTTCCTCTGGTCTAGACTAGACAGCACTTCCATATTCATCTCTTTTATCGCTTTCAACACATCACTCACTCCCATACTACTAAAAAATCTTCAATGACTGCCCACTATCTGCCACAGCGAAGTCTAACCCTCTCTCCCTATCATTCAAGAGTCTCTAAAATCTAGCCCAACCTGATCTCATTATTTCTCTTCCCAGCAACTAGTCTCCTTGTCTCACTAGAAGTTACATTATTAATACTGAGGTCTTACCAAGATCGATAAAGGCCAGCATTTCAAAATTAGTAGAAATGAAAGAAACTCTAAATATTTTCCCTGTTACCATTTATTATTGAAAAATAAAGTAAAAAGAGGACTTACTCTAAATTAGCCACTGACTGACTAAAGTATATGTTGTTACGCTGTTGTGAAACATAAAGAGTAAGATCTTTGGTTGGATCTCTTCCTAATCTTTTGCAAGAATTCAAAGAGGTTTCCAATGCTTTTGAAATATCAGAAGAGCACTTAGTAAAGCTGAGAGCTTCTACAACTGCCTTTAATTCTCCAGAGCATTGAGAAGGCCAGCCGTCACTACTTTCAAGACTAAACTCATCACAAAGTCCATTTTTAACCTTTCCATTAGTCCAACTAAAGTCATTTTTACCAAAGTCTTTTTGTTCCTTTACATTGGTTAAAAGAGCATCTAAGAAGGACATGTTATCCATGAACTCAGTGAGGGAATTTAAACAATGAGAAACAAGGGCAGAACATTTTTTTTCAGCTGGTGTTTTCAGAGGATGAGGAATAGAATCAATGTTAGATTCTAAGCATTTGTTTGGTTTCTTTGTCTCCCGTGTGCTTTGTTTGTCTCTGGCTTTGCTTTCTTCTGAACTTGAAAAAGAGGTAGAGGATTGGCTAATAAATTCATGAGAAAAGTCCAAATCGGTGTCAAATAAGTCACTATCATCTAGTATGACCATCTTTTTCTTATGCTTCCTTTTTTGTGACTTTTTTGATGGCTGCTCTCCTTCAGAATGGTTCCTAGCAAGACATCTCATACTTTTCATTGCTGGACTGGCACCCACAGTTGCTGAAAAGCCACAGAGGTTTTTTGTTTCTGGAATGATATCAACTGGTAATGGTAGAATAAATTCAAGATTACTGTATAAAAAATCTACATTCCGTGTTTGGAATTCTGTGAGAAGCTGGATGAGTTTATGCCATTCTTCCTTTGTTGTGATTTTGTGCTGAAAAACAATTTTGATTAAAAATGTTACAACAGTACTTTAGTTTGATCATTTTTCTATCCATATCAATAAGAATCCCTATTCTATATTCAAAATACTGAGTCACTTTGCCTCATAATTTTATTAACATACACTCCTTTATACATCAAAATAGTATATAAACTTTAAAAATTAATTTACACTGTTAGTTTGAAGAATTTAAATTCCCTAAATACTTAAGATGGCGCAGGACTGGGCAAAATTTTGATCTGTTATACACAGGAGCTGGCACCAACTCAATGGCCCCGAACAACAACATTTAGTATAGACTTCCATCCAATAATTAGAAGCTCATTTTTTAAAAAAATTATTTTCTGAAATTTACTTTTTTATTTGAAATACTTCTAAATTATATTCTAAGTCTGGTAACATGCATTTAGAGCAATGTCTATGTATCATTTCTCAAAGTAGTAGAATGTGTTAAAATCAGAAATTTAAAGCCTATAAAAATCATAGGCAAATTTCAGTTAACCTTATGATCTAAAAGAGGTGTTCAGAAGACAAAAAAGAACAAATTTAACATTCCAAACTAGACATTAAAAATACCTTTAAAAATGAAAATACGTCTTCAGATGGGGAAAAAATGTTCTTAAGGCCAAACAAGGTCTCAACACAGCCAGTATCACATTTGGGAAGATCTGTAGGATTCTTTTTAGTATTTTTAGGATTATTCTTAGAATCAGGGTGATTTTCAGAGCAAACTAGTTGAACATTTCTGCTATTTTCTCCTATAAAATTAACAAAGGAAAATCTTAGCTATACATATTTTAACAAATGTCAGCAACAATTACAGATAATCCCTGACTTACAATGGGGTTCCGTTCCAAAGACGCCACTGTAAGTTGGTTCTGATGTAAGTTGAATACCTCTTTTTTTTTTTTTTTAAGTTTTCATTATTATTGCCTTTTATTATTAGTATCATTATAAATCCGATCTTTATTTGTCTTTAGGAATTGGCATAAGAATGATAACATCAGTAAATTACACGCTGCGACATTGTATGTAACACATAATTACTAATGATAAGATCCACAAAAAAAAAAAGGACAGCTGTTTAAGTGCAGGTTCGTCGTAACTCAAATATATCGTAAATAGGGGACTGCCTATATTTAAAACCTGAGATCCTTTGACATCTTTTTGACCTATACCCCCCATTTTGTTCTTTTCCATATATGTATTAAATTCATGAAGGGTACAATACAAGCATTATTTCTAAAGTACATAAAAAATTATTTAAATAAACTAAGTGAGGTGGTAGTGGAGGGCTTTCAAAACAACTCAGTAGAAAAACAGTGCAAGGACTACAACCAGGCAAGTCACAGAAAAAATACAAATATCTAATAAACTCATGAAAAAAGGTGCAATTTCACTAGTCATCTTGGAAATGCAAATAAGACGCTGTTTGTTTTTCACCTTTTAAATTGGCAAAATAAAAAAAAAAATGACAATCCAGTTGTCAAAGGTACACAGAAAAGAGCCATCATATACTATCAGTGCGAGCACAGATTAGTGTAATTATCTTTGGGGTACAATCTGGCAATACCTATCAAAATGTAAAGCGTATATAGCCTCTGAATCAACAACCACACTTCCAGAATTCTGACACAACTACTCACAGACATGTTCAAAGATATAATTAAAAAGATATTTACTGCACCTTTCTTTACTAGACAGAAAAACTAAAGATAATTTAAATGGGCACAAATAAGTAATGGTTAATTAAATTATGGTACATACGTTCTATATCCTTGAATAGCATGCAGCTGTGAAAAAGAATGTGGTAGATCTGTATGTGCTGACAACAGAAAAAAAGCGAATTGTCAAACAACATATATGAGCTATTTTTTATATTTGTATATCCATAGAAAAAGGAGCAGTGGCTTCCTTTAAGGAGGAGGGGAAGAACTTTCACTTTTTACTTTATGCACTTCTATATTGTTTGAAAATTCGACGAGTGTGTACTCTATATTTCTTAAAAAGACAAGACCGTAATGCATATAAAATTATAAGAACTTCAAGAAGAGAAACTATATGCGAAATTTAGTTTGTCTTCTAACATCTTGGTTTAGCACCAAGTAATATGGCATAAATAGCTGTAAACAAATTTGTTTTTTACAAAAAAAATCAGGATATTTTCTACATCTTATTTATCATATTTACGTCTCAAAAATAGGTAAAGCCATCAGCTTACACTGAATTAAAGATATAGGTATGTCTACTTTAAAAAAGAATAACATTAAAATTTTAAATCAAAGAAAAAAATGATAAAGGATTAGTATTACAGAACTCTACCTTGGGTTTATTTAAATATTTGCTTATTTCCCAGAGCAGGATCTATATCTACAGAACTCTGACTATGGAAAGTGTAGACCACAAATTACAACTTCTTGAGGAAGAAATCATGTCTTCCTCATATAAACACAGAGCCTGGCATGGAGAAAAGTGCTCAATAAATTGTCTGTGACTCAAATTTGGTTAACAATGATGACTGGAGATAAGTAAGAAAAAAAAAAAGCATCTCTGAAATTATAAAGTTCTTAGAAAAATAGAATTATAGGCTACTGAAGAAGCTAAAGGGACCTTAATTACACTACAGTCATATGAAAAGAATGAAATAAAGCTATACACACTGACATGAAAAAATGTCCAATATGTTGTTTTTAATAAGTGAAAAAAGGAAGTTGCTTAATAATATATACAATTATGTTTTCCAAGAAACTATATGTTTATAAATGTGTAAGTAACAATTTGGAAATTTTTAACAGCCATACCTTTGAGGAGGAAAGGGAACGATGTAGGAGGTTAATTTTTTACAATGAGGTCATACTACTTTTATCATTTTAAAAGAACAACTACAAAATGAAAAGTAATTTACAGATCATTTAGTTCAACCCTCTCATTTTTGGGGTGAAGAAATAGGCTCAAAACCACTGGCCAAACTGACAAAAGAAAAACAAGACAGGAAGCAAATAAGCCATATAGAAAACGAGATGGGTGATACCACAACAGACCCAACAGAAATTAAAAGAATCATAAACAGAATACTGTGAAAAACTGTACTCTAAAAAATTTGAAAACCTAGAGGAAATGGACAAATTTATAGAAACTCACTACCTACCTAAACTAACACAAACAGAGGTAGAACAACTATATAAACCCATAACAAAAGAAGAGATTGAAAAGGCAATTAAGAAACTCCCAACAAAAAAAAAAGGCCTGGCCCAGACGGCTTCACTGGAGAATTCTACCAAACTTCAGAGAAGAGTTAACACCACTACTACTAAAGGTATTTCAGAGCACAGAAAAGGATGGAATACTCCCAAACTCATTCTATGAAGCCAGTGTAACCCTGATACCAAAACCTGGTAAAGACACCACAAAAAAAGAAAATTACAGACCAATATCCCTCATGAACACTGATGCAAAAATCCTCAACAAAATTCTAGCCAATAGAATTCAGCAACATATCAAAAAAATAGTTCACCAGGATCAAGTGGGATTCATACCAGGTATGCCAGCGATGGTTCAACATTAGAAAAACAATCAGTGTAATCCATCACATAAATAAAACAAAAGAACCACATGATCTTATCAATGGATGCAGAAAAGGCATTTGACAAAGTCCAACACCCATTCATGATAAAAACTCTCAATAAAATAGGAGTAGAAGGGAAATTCCTCAACATAATTAAGGGCATTTATACAAAGCCAATAGCCAACATCATCCTAAATGAAGAGACTTTGAAAGTATTCCCCTTGAGAATGGGAACCAGACAAGGATGCCCTTTATCACCATTCTTATTCAACATTGTGCTGGAGGTCCTAGCCAGAGCAATTAGGCTACAAAAAGAAATAAAGGGCATCCATATTGGTGGGGAAGAAGTCAAAGTATATTTGCAGACGATATGATCTTATAGACAGAAAACCCCAAAGAATCCACAAGAAAACGACTGGAACTAATAGAAGATTTCAGCAAAGTATTAGGATACAAGATAAACATACAAAAATCAGTTGGATTCCTCTACACTAACAAAGAGAACTTCCAAGCGGAAATCACCAAATGAATACCATTTACAATAGCCTCCAAGAAGATAAAATACTTAGGAATAAATCTAACCAGAGATGTAAAAGACCTATACAATGAAAACTACAAGACGCTACTGCAAGAAACCAAAAGAGGCCTGCATAAGTGGAAAAACATACCTTGCTCATAGACAGAAAGACTCAACATTGTGAAAATCAATTCTACCCAAAGCGATCTACAGGTAAAATGCAATCCCGATCCAAATTCCACCGGCATTTTTTAATGAGATGGAGAAACAAATCACCAACTTCATATGGAAGGGGAAGAGGCCCCGGATAAGTAAAGCATTACTGAAGAAGAAGAACAAAGTGGGAGGCCTCACACTACCTGATTTTAGAGCTTATTATACCGCCATAGTAGTCAAAACAGCCTGGTACAGGTACAGACACATGGACCAATGGAACAGAATTGAGAATCCAGACATAAATTCATCCACCTATGAGCAGCTGATATTTGACAAAGGCCCAAAGTCCATTAATTGGGGAAAAGACAGTGTCTTTAACAAATGGTGCTGGCATAACTGGATATCCATCTGCAAAAAGATGAAACAAGACCCATACCTCACATCATACACAAAAACTAACTCCAAATGGATCAAAGACCGAAATATAAAATCAAGAACAATACCGATCATGGAAGAAAAAATAGGGACAACGTTAGGAGCCCTAATACATGGCATAAACAGAATACAAACCATAAGTAACAATGCACAAGCACCAGAAGAGAGACTAGATAAATGGGAGCTCCTAAAAATCAAACACTTACGCTCATCAAAAGACATCACCAAAAGAGTAAAAAGACAGCCTACAAAACTGGGAAAAATTTTTTGGCTATGACAAACTCATTTGCTCTGTAAACCTTCACCTAAAGTACAATAAAAAAAGAAATCTATCGAAAGTTGACGTATATACATTTATTTTGAATATTAATGTGATAATTGGATGCTCAAGTTAATGATTTGTCAAATATTTTGGTATAGCATAAATTTTAAGATAGTGCCCCATTATAGAAATTTATTTTACAGCAGATTAACCTACCACAAAGGGATAATGGCCTTTCTTCTAAAAATCCACCTCCACTTTTAATCCAGAATTGTAAGTAAAGGATACTTTTTCTGATATCACAAGTGTTTGCAGTTAGAAAGGTGACAAAGTCTTTTACATCAGTTCTAAAATTCTCAGTCAAGCAGATCATCTGTAGGTAGCTGGCAACATTAAGCTTTAAAAAGAGAGAAACATGGTTAGTAGCTGAGTTAATAGAAATGCAGCAATAATGCACATAAACAATATCTAAAACTGAAACAAATTTTGCTAAAATTCAGAATATCTTAAAGCTCTTCAAGAGAATGAAACTGCTCTAGGAAAATATAAAGAAATATGCCATCAAATTAAAAGGATTTATATATTTTTTATTATTTGTATACAGTCTAAAACAGCAGGAAATTTTTATAAGAGATTCTCCAAACTTGAACACGGGAGGCAGTTTTATGAACCTTGGAAAATTCCTTAGGATTAAGTTATGGTACAGCTTTATGGAATATTTTACAGTCATTAAAATTATAAATATGAACATTATAATAAATATACTTATTATGGAGCCCTGGTGGCGCAGTGGTTAAGAGTTTGGCTGCTAACCAAAAGGATGGCAGTTCGAATCCACCAGCTGCTCCTTGGAAACCATATGGGGCAGTTCTACTCTGTCCTATAAGGTTCCTATGAGTCAGAATCAACTCGATGGCAAGGGGTTTGGTTTTTTTGTCTTTTTATATGCTTTTTAAAAAAACAGTTAAAATTATATCAATACATGCATAAAATTACATACGTATATAAATAAGAAATAGAAGAGAGAAAAAACATTTGATTTGATAAGGGTAATGAAGTGAATTTTTTTTTTCCATTTTATCTGGTGTTCCATTAATACTGCTATATTACTTATATACCAACGAGACATTTTTAAATCCCTAAGTAAATTGTAAATCTGCTTAATCATACAGTTGTCTTCCCATTGTTGTTTATGGGAAGTTTTCTATCTTGAAAAACTAAAACATAAATAAAATTGTATTTACATTTCACAAGACTACTAGGATTTTTATTTTATAGTAAACAAGGCAGTAAAAAATTTTCCCCTATGAAATGTCTCGTTTATTACATAGGTAGCTATATATTAGTCCTATACACTTCTGTTCCAAACCAGGAATTCTATTTCTGATAACATAAGAGTAGCTCCTATCAAACAAACCCTCCCAGTGATGACTACTATGAACTCTCTAATCAATTTTAAGAAAAAAAGAAAAGAAAAAACAACTTCCTGAAGGCACCAAACAGTGACTAAAAGCAGACTAAAACTGGAGGAAAATCAACACTTTGGAGAAAGGGAATGGCACTGGGTAAATACCATCCCCACCCCCACCCCGCTTTTTTTAAATTGCTTTTTGACTGAGGACAGGCTGCAGCAGAGATGGCTAAAACTCAGACAGAAACTCACAGAGTTACTGGCTTGAAGAACCAGAGGACAAGAGTTTGGGATGACTGCAGCAGCTGGAAAATGAGAGGAAAGGTACCAGAAAAAAAAGACAGAGATTCTCCAACAAAAGTAGAACAACAAGCCCTGAAGTGTGCATGCATAAAGCTGCTACCCATGGCAGGAGAATACTGTTTCAGAGGAACATATAGAATCCAGAATCTCTACTACACATAATTCACAATGCCCAGAATAAAAATCTAAGCCATACAAGGAAACAGGAAAAATAATCAATACATCAGAGACAAGATTGATCACAAGATAACCAAGATCTGGAACTGGCAGACAAGGAGTTTAAAAGCAGCTTAAGGAAAATATGCTCATAATAAATGAACAAATAGAAAATCTTAGCAGAGAAACAGAAATTATAAAAAAGAACTAAACTACATACAGCTGACACCATTACTCAATGGTAAAACACCAGATGCTTTTCCTCTAAGATTAGGCACAAGCTAAGGACTCTTAGCACTCTTACTACTTCTATTTAACATTGTACTGGAGGTCCTAGCCAATGAAAAATGGCAATAAAAAGAAAAAACAAAAAAAGACAGGAAAATCAAAGGGAAAAAATAAAACTCTATGTGCAGATGATATGACTGTGTACATAGAACACCCTAAGAAGCCAACAAAACAACTACTAGAACTAATAAGAGAATTTAGCAAGAATGAAGGAAACTTAAGTCAATTGGCATAACAAAGATCATGTTCTACATTATAGTTTGGTGAGTAGTGTCTGAGGTCTTCAAAGCTTGCAAGTAGCCATCTAAGACACAACTATTGGTCTCTACTCATATGGAGCAAAAGAGAATAAAGGAACTCAAAGGTTCAAAGAAGAAAGTAGTCCATGGGACTAATAACCCACATGAACCATAACCTCTTCTAACCTGAGACCAAAAAACTAGACAGTGCCCAGCTACCACTACCAACCATTCTGACCAGGGACACAGTAGAAGGTCCTGGATAGAATGGGAGAAAAATGTAGAACAAAACTCAAATTCCTAAAAAAAGGCCAGACCTATTGGACCAATAGAGACTAGAACAACCTCCAAGACTATCACCCTAAGATAACCTTTGAATTTGGAATTGAGACTATTTCTGCAGGTCACTTTTCAGTCAAATAACAGATTGGCTTATAAAATAATATCAGCCATGAGAATGTGCTCCCTTAAACAATTAACTATATGAGACCAAACAGTCAACATTTACCCAAAAGTGAAGATAAGAGGGCAAGGAGGGGAAGTTAAATCAATGGTAACAGACAAACAGAATGGTAATAATGAGAATGCTGACACATAGTAAAAATTGTAACCAATGGCATGGAACTAATTTGTATAAAAATTGTTAAAGAGGAACTTAATTTGCTGTGTAAACTTTCACCTAAAACACAGTAAAATATTATTTTAAAAAAATGAATGAAGAAGATCTAGATTCTAGAGCAGTGAGTGCTGTTTAATAAAAATATAATGCAAGCCAATAACACAGTTTAATATAGACAATGTTCTACATTCTACCTTGGTGAGTAGTGTCTGGAGTCTTAAAAGCCTGTGAGTGGCTATCTAAGCTACTCCACTGGTCTCATCCCTTCGGGAGCAAGGGAGAATGAAGAGAACAGGATACAAGGAAAAGATTAGTCCGAACGACTAATGGACCACAGCTACCAAGGCCTCCACCGGACTGAGTCCAGTACAGCTAGATGGTGGCCGGCTACCACCACTCACTGCTCTGACCAGGATCATAACAGACGGTCCTGGACAGAGCTGGAAAAGGATGTAGAACAAAATTCTAACTCACAAAAAAAAGACCAGATTTACTGGCCTAAAGGAGACTGGAGAAACCCCGAGAGTATGGCCCCCAGACACCCGTTTAACTCAGTGGTAAAGTCATTTCAGAGGTTCACCATTCAGCCGGGGAGTGGACAGCCCCATAAAACCAAATGGGACTAATGAGGTATAGCAGTCCAGGGACAAGGGCCAGAAGGCAGAAGGGGACAGGAAAGCTGGTAATAGGGAACCCAAGGTTGAGTAAGGATAGTGTTGATGTGCTGTGAGGTTGTTAACCATTGTCATAGCGCAACATGAGTACTAGCTGTTAAATGAGAACGTATTTTGTTCTGTAAGCCTTCATCTAAAGTGCAAATAGCAGCACAATTGGAAGAGCGTAGTCGATCTCACTGAACTGTGCATGTAGAAATTTTTGAAATGGTGTATCTTTGGCTATGTATATTTTCACCAAAAAAAAAAAGGTTGAGAAGGGAGAGGGTTGACATGTTGTGGGGTTGTTTTAACCAATGTCATAAAACAATATGTGTGCTACTGTTTCATGAGAAACTATTTGTTCCATAAGCCTTCACCTGAAGTACAATAAAAAAAATATATATAATGCAAGCCAAAAACGCAAGCTACACATGAAATTTAAATTTCATAGTAGCCATACTGAAAAAAAGAAACAGGTGAAATTAATTTTCCTTAGGTTATTTAATCCAGTATATCCAAAATATTATTTTAAGATGTAATCAATATAAAACATCACCAGTGGGATATACTGACATTATTTTTTTGTACAAAGTCTTTCATCTGGTATTTATATTATACTTTAGCACATCTCAATCCAGACTAGTCATATTTTTTTAAAAATGTAATAGCTGTAATGAGATATAATTCATATACCACAAATTTTACCTATTTGAAGTGTATAATTCAATGGTTTTAGTATATTCACAGTTATGCAACCATTCTCACTATCTAATTCTAGAACATTTTCACCACTTCAAAAAAGAAATCCCATGCCAATAAGCAGTCACTCCCCATTCCTCCTTAATTCCCACAAACCTAAGTAACCACTGACAGAACAGCATGGATAAAACTAAAAAACACTATGTGGATCAAAAGAAGCCAGACACACAGAAAAAGGGCATGTAATGTTTGTGTCCTATTATATGAAATTTCAGAAATAAAGACAAAACTAATCTATGTGATATACATCGGAATAGTGGGGGGTGTTTGCTGACTGAAAAGAGGCCCAAGGAAACTTTTGGAGTTGGTGGAAATCTTCTGAATTTTGCTCTGGGTGATGATTACATGGGTGTTTACATATGATAACACATAATACACTAACTTAAGATCAGTGTACTTAAACTATATGTAAATTTTACCTCAATAAAGTACATTACCATGAAAAAACCCTGAATGAACACTAATTGGAGTCTAGTAAAAAGTATTTTAATTTGAAAAAAAATCTTTTTTAAAGCAAAAAAGGAAATATAATAATCAGAAGTTTCCCAAGATCAAAAATATTAACACACCACTTAGTAACCACATTTTAAACTGTAACTGAATACTATAATAAACTATCTTTTATATAACTGTGATATATAACTTATGATCATCAAAATTCAGAACTTACTAGGGAAGGAGTATTAAATTTGATTTCTTCAAAGCATCCATCAAACATTAAACTAAATGTTGGATCTATAGAAAAAAAAAACATTTTTTTTTTTTTTAACATTAAAACCACTGAAATCACTTTTCCCAGTTATACTTTTTCTATAGAAATGTATTTCCATAGAGATATATTCTATATTTCATCATTAATGAAAATGTAATATCATGAAAATCATAAATACTTAAGGAATTGACTTCCAAATGAAAACAGATGTTCAGAAAAAGACTTGCACAAGAATGGTCATGATACCCCCTGACACCCTTTTAACTTAGTACTGAAGTCACTCCGGAGGTTTACCCTTTAGTCAAAGATTAGACAAGCCCATAAAACAAACAATAATACACATAGTTCAACCATGTATACAAGACTCAATGGGTGCACCAGCCCAGAGGCAAGGACGAGAAGACAGGAGGAGACAGGAAAGCTGGACAAATGGAAATGGGGAAACCAAGGTTGAAAAGGGGAGAGTGTTGACACGTTGCGGGGTTGGCAACCAATGTCACAAAGCAATATGTGTATTACTTGTTTAATGAGAAACTAATTTGCTCCGTAAACCTTCATCTAAAGCACAATAAAAAAAAAGAAAAAAAGAAATTGACTTTCTACCTTAACCTAAAGTAGCTCTGATCTTTTAAATTTTAATTAAGTTACTACCTGACTTGTAATTAATAAGATTTTTATCATTATTTCAAAGTACAATCACTAAGCGTGAAATGGGCCATTAATTTGTAAGTGGACTCTACTACAAACATATTTTTCTATAGAAATCCATAGCAGAGATATCCTACTGAATATTTGTAATAAAAATGTTTAGTAAACAGTATTACAATATAATACCTGTAATAAAAAAATTAAATTATATGAGTTTTAAAAATTAAACATTGAACACTAATTCTTGGGGAGGTGGACCAATTATATTAGGCTGATGATGGTTTACTTTAGCTAATATACGCAACAATCCATATGGAAATGCTATCAGGGCTGAAGGAATGACTAAGAAGGAAGTTCAATATTAAGGAACTACAGAAACATTGTGTTCCATAAAAAATTTTGGCCAAAGCTGCAAATGGTGGCATAGTAGTGGAGGAGGTTTGGTGTAATTATAGGTGAGGAAAAAGCAAGAAGGATCTGATATGTTACCTACCAAAATCCTGTTATAGGCTAGTCCATAAATCTCTGTCTGCATTCTAGGCTACTGTCAGCTTCCTAAATCTCTAACACCCGATACAGTGAGCCACAGTAATACTCATTTTTAAAAGGTCATTGATACTAGCAAGGTAAGATATTAACTAAGTACTCAAAGGTGAAAAAATCAATTGCAAATTTGAAAAAAATGATCTAGGAGTCTCCTAATTTCAAAGGAAGAAAAAGTTTAATTTACTGACTTCCAAAGGAACATTTCTAACTAAAATTAAATGCTTTTCCAAAATACTTTAATCAAAAGTAACTAATCGTATTAAAATCATTGTTACCTACCACTTGTAGTAAGGATTACAGGTCTTTTAGTTGTTGCCATGAATGTTTTGATTGCATTCAAAAACCCAGCATCTTCATCGAAAATTACATCAACCTACAAACCATTTGTAAGAATATTAATGTACTGAGTAACAAGAGACTTACTGGGTATCAGTCATGTACACATAGTACACAGACCATTTGTCTGTTAGAGACAAAATTTACCAATAGTGTGAATTCAGCCCATGCTGAAAACTCACAATGTCTTACACTATAAAAGACTTAACATAAGTGATCAAATATTAAAACCAAAGAAACGTGGCCACCTTTAACTGGATATAAGGAGCCCTCATAGCACAGTGGTTAAGGGCTCAGGTGCTAACTGAAAGGCTGGCAGTTCGAACCCACCAGCCACTCCACGGGAGACAGATGTGGCAGTCTGCTTCCATAAAGATTATAGTCTTGGAAACCCAATGGGGTAGTTCTACTCTGTCCTACAGGGTTGCTATGAGTTGGAATTCAACTCGACAGCAATGGGTCTTAATGGGTTTAACTGGCTAGGTATGAGTCAGAACTAATTTACATAATTACTGGACAATAATTAGTAACTTCAAATTGCATTTGTCTTCTTCCTGAAAAAATTCTTCTACGGTTGTCAGTTTCAGTTGCTTTAATTTCAAATAGAAATACTCCTGACTTTCTTAACTATTTTACAATCCTTTTTAGGAAACCATTACTTGTAATCTTAAAATAGGCATTATCATGAAATATCTATAAGCCTACCTCCTCAAAAAGAATAAGAGATGTTGCATTCTTCCTGTTGGGTTCCTCCACTCCAAATTCTCTGTTTGAATCAGTTGTATTTGTGGATTTAGTCTGAGTAATTTGCTTCTGTTCAAAAGACTTTTTAATTCCTGCATAAACAGAATATTGATATTTAGGTAAAGTCAACTGTTAATAGAACATTGGATAGTTTTACAGATTAAGCTCAAACTGAAATCACTTATCAAAACTGAAACAAAATATCAGGACTCCTATATATAGGACCTTCAGTGTGGCTAAGATTTAATAAATAGCTATATGATCTCATGAAATATATTCATATTTTTACGTATCAGGGTCACCAAAACGAAAATATATTGAATTTATTCTGTCAATGTAATGTCTTACCTTTATTATGTTCCTGAAGTGCTCCTATTTCTTCACTATTTTTTGGTTTAGAAGACACTTTAAAATAATTTGCCAAAGTTTTAGGAGGGAGTGCTCGCTTTGGTCCACTACTTTTTGGTGAAGGCGGAGGAATTTTTCCTGGTGATGTAACAACTTTCTTAGGGGAGCTTAATTTTTCTGCCAAAAACAAAGATAAATATTCAAAAAATAAATATATATATCAATATAGAGCTATCCACATTCTACATTTCTACTCTTACCAGTTAAAATCAAAGATACAGAAATTTTCATGGCCCCCAGACACCCTTACAGCTCAGTAATAAAGTCACTCCTGAGGTTAACCCTTCAGCCAAAGATTAGACAGGCCTATAAAAGAAAACGAGACTAAATGGGCACACCAGCCCAGGGGCAAGGACGAGAAGGCGGAGGGGACAGGAAGGCTGGTAATGGGGAACCCAAGGTCGAGAAGGGGAGAGTGTTGACATGTCATGGGGTTGGCAACCAATGTCACAAAACAATATGTGTATTAATTGTTTAATAAGAAACTAATTTGCTCTATAAACCTTCATCTAAAGTACAATTAAAAGAAAAAGCCAATCTCACTTGCTATAAATGTAATTATAAAAATAAATACTACTCCAACAATAAAAAATAAATAATAAAAATAAAAAAGATACAGAAATTTTCTTTCATTCTTATACACAAACGCTCTTAACATACTATTATATTGCCGTATTTATTCTACCAGTACAGAAGGTAAAACCATTCATTTTGAAAAGACACTCTTTTCCAAAGCAATGCACATTCTTGAAGCAAATAATGTTGACAATCCTTCCACTGACTTTCGCTGCCTGAGGTCAAGAGAGGATGAAGGAAAATCAATAACAGTGCAGACTGAGCACATTACAGAACTTTGTAGTTCAACTTAGCCGCACAGTAAATTGATTGCAAATAAATGTTTTTCCAGAGATACTATGAATGGATAAAAAGTTGAAAAATAAATGGCTGATCTCTATCCTCCAGAAGGCCCATCATCTTTATTCCAGAGCATATGCCTTTTTTCCCCTCTCAGTACCTTGATTTTAGTCCTAATGTCTTAATTATTATCATATGGCCTCAGAAAAGGATCTTCCTCACATACCATCTTCTGTATACATTCCATGATTGTGTCCTATTCTTTTTTCTGTATCTCCCATTCCCATAAATTCTACCATAACTCTTGGATATTATAGGTGCTCAACAGATTAACTGAGAAATTTTCATCCCTGTGCCTGTTCCTACCGATTTTATCTGTAATTCCTTACTTCCTTTACTTTTGCATTTTCTGGAATGCAAAACATTGTTTTTTTCTAATACGTATTTTTATCAAAGAGATATATGTACTTCTTAGTATTTTAAAATAAGAGACATAGAATAAAAAACTGCAATCCTCTAATCTATTCATCTCTATACTCTACTTCCCAGAGACAACCACTATCAACTCAAAACATTCCTGAATGCCCAAAGCAAGTCCCAACCCCACACTGCCTTCTTCAATAACTTTAACCCTTCTCTGAACTCCATTAAATTTATACTCGTTACCATATAAATCAGCATTTATTTTTACTAGCTGTTTCAGATGTATTTATTATCTTAACTGTCAATTTATTGAAGGTAAAGGACAAGTCATACTCAATACACCTACTCCTCATTTATCGACTATTTCGTTATCCAACATTTCGCATTTACAATAATAGTAAAAAAATCTACTACCCAACTGTTTTGTGCATCAATGACATATATCTGGCAGTAATGAATGCTGAGGTGTGAGGCGAGAGTAACACTGGCTGTGATGGTTAAGGTTATGTGTCAACTTGGCTGGGCCATGATCCTTAGTGGTCTGGCAGTTATGTAATGATATAGTCACCCTCCACTTTGTGATCTGATGTGATCATCCTCCATTTTCCCATAATGCCGATTTTCACATAATGACCTAGTCTTTGGAACCTAACCATGTCGATAATTGAGGAGTGGATGTACATACATTAGCATGACACTGTGCAGACTATAGAAGACTTTTTTTTTTTTTTGGTTCTTAGGCTTGATAGAGCATTAGAATCTCTAAAAACATACTTGGGAAATGATACGGGTTTTTGAAAAAGCTACAGTACACATAACCATCATTTCATAAAAACAGGACATTTCAACACAAGGTAAAAGGAACATAATCTTAATATAAAAAATATTTCTTATATTTAATAAATTTCAGTTTATGAAAAACCTCTATTTTGTCCTTATTTTTCTTATTTTGACATAGACCAAGAATTGTTCAATCAGTGACTGACATCAGTCAAAAGACTGGTCTTAGAAAACACATGCTAAATTTACTTTAAGACAGTAAGTACTTGGCTACATTTTATTGTTATATTCTACTTAAAGAATTTTCCACCAAAAGAATCAGCTCTTTGGAGAAATAGCTCATGACAATTCTGGGACAAGAAATGAATAAGATGGGTCTGGGACATCTTGACACACCAGAAAGAAAATATTAACAACTACTGGAACTATATCAAAGGGACATAAATAGGACAATATGAATTACCACAAAAAAAAAAAAAAAAAAAAAAAAAAGGATTTTGCTTTTGGCCAAGATACAGCAGTACAGTAACTAGGACTGGACTTACCCTCCCATCTGAAATTAAAAAAAAAAAAAAAAGCCTGGATATAATATATGAAACAATGCTTTTTTCAACTTTGGACATCATACAACAAAGAACAGTGATACCTGAGAGACAAGAAACTAACAAGGTAAACTCTAGAACACACTAGCTTATTAACTTAAGAGTTTCCAGGCCACAGTGGGGAGCAGGAACACAGGAGGAGGCTGGAGGTCTCCCTCAGTTGAGGAGATGAAACTAGGAATCTGTGGAGACCAAGTCTGCTAGAATTCACAAAGAAAGCACTGAAAAGAAGAGGGCTGCACAGAGAGAGCTCTGAAAATCTACAGAGGGTCCCCTAAATCTTCAACTGAGTACTGATCGGCTAAGGATTAGAGGAAATAATTTCTGAGGCTTACAGATAGCTGGGAATATTCTTCTCACCAGTCAGAGTGAAAAACCTCATCATTCATGGGGCATTGGATAGAGTACTCAGAAGGGTTTCGCCTCAGGAGTGGGACAAAATTAGGTCTAGACTAAATGTTGCTCTGATTCCACCTACCACAGCTTAAAAGCAACACCTGAAAAGATCACACTTTGCAAATAACTTAACTGTGTCTCAGAACAAAACTCAAGAACAGTTACAGGAATACAGAAATATATAACACCCAACAAGGTAAAATTCACCAAGTCTGACACCCAATAAAAAATTATCAAAAGAAGGTACCTGACATCCAATCAAAAAAGGTATCCAAAGAAGCAGAAATATGTTAAACAATACCCTGAGGATACCATCAGCTAAATGCAAGATGTGAAAAATTCCATGACAAATGACCCAGGTTCTTCAACAAATAAATGAATGGCATGGAAGGAATGGATGAGGGAACTGTTATAAAGATAAAAAGAAACTTAAGAAACATGAATCAAATATAAAACAGGGATCTTGTTTGGATCCTGATTTGAACAAACAATTTGAAACAACAGAAAACTGAAATCAGACTGTATATTAGATGATATTAAGGGATACAGTTAATTTTGTTAGGTCTGATAATGACATTGTAGTTATGTTTTTTAAAAAAGTCCTTATCAGTTAGAGATAAATATTGAAGTATTTATGGGTGGAGTGATATGATGGTCTTGAGATTTGTTTTAAAATAGAAAGGAAAAGAAAGTATGTGTATGTGTAGAAGACAAAAAAATTAATGACAAAATACTGATAATTAAAATTTTTTTCTTAGACTTTTTTCTCCCCAAAAAGTTATGGCTTAGGAAAAGTTTACTTACTTGGCGACCTGCCTATGTTGTAGCTACTGAAAAAACAAGGTTTTTGTGAGTTCACACCTTGCTTATCTACTTGATGGGACTGAGTGGCTTCCTTTAGTTGAGATAAAATTTGTCTACCACTGCGCTGGGAAGAGGCATTCACTTCAAATATCTAAAAGAACAATATTTGAAAAAAGGGAGAATGGTTTATGTTTTATTTTAATTCAAGGGTAATTATACATGAATATATTCTCCATCTTACCTATTACTAACCTTAAATCCAAGCTCATGAGCGCAGGCATACACTGCAGCAGTTTTCCCCACTCCAGTTGGCCCTGTTATGAGAACAGTATTGCAAAGACGACTCTCTTCATCATCTGAACTTTCTTTAAAATCTATGCTGTCCGATGGGTCTGAAAAATTATTCAAATGCACATAAAATGATAATTGCTCAGGCAGCAATTCTACCTCACAAAACCCAATGATCAAATCACAAAACTTCTGGCCAATAAATGCTGGAAATTTTAATTACAAAAACTAGAAAACCAAATGTGAAATACCAATTAAGAAAGTTTATAAAACTTCACTGCTAATCTAATTCTGAAAACATTTGGTGAAACGGGGAAAAAAATGACAAAATACCTTCCTGTTTCTCATCCTTTTTTCCCTTCAAATTTTGTCTTTCTTCCACTTCAGCTCTTCTTTTCCAGTCCTTCAACCAACTACCATAAGAAAATGTATGTTAATAATAATTCACAGAATATAAATATCTCTTAGACTATATATTAAAATGACTATTGGAGGAAGTTATGGCCTATCACTAGTTTTTAAGGTCTCCACAGTGCTTCTGAATCAACTAAATAAAATATTTTTACATGGGTGTGAATATTTTAAAATGAAGTTAATTTTTGCCTAAATATAAGATTATAAGTGCAAGGACATTTACTGCACCATTGTTTATATTAGATTCTAAAAGGAAAAACCTAAAAGTACATCAGTAGGGAAAAAGGTAAATCATGGTACATTCATATGAGAAAGAAGTCCCTGGGTAGTGAAAATGGTTAATACACTCGACTGCCAATCAAAAGGCTGGAGGTTCAAGTCCACCCAGAGATGCCTCAGAAAGCAGGCCTGGGAATCTACTTCTGAAAAATCAGCCACTGAAAACCTATGAAGCATAGTTCTACTCTGATACACATGGGGTCGCCATGAGTCGGAACTGACACAACAGCCACTAACAACAACATCATATAATACTACATAACAATTAAAAATAACTGAGGTAGATTTCGTGATGACATGGAAGATGTTTAACATACAATGCTAAGTATAAGTAGAAAGCTTAAGTTTTAGTCTGGAGATTAAATCCCAGCTTCACCACTTCCTAGCTGTGTGATCTTAGGCAAATAACAATCTCTCTGGACCTCAGTTTCCTCATCTATGAGATAAGAGCAATAGTATTTATCCTTATAGGGGTGTTTTAAGGATTAAATAAGCTAAGAACAGTGTAAGTACTTAAAACAGTGTGAAGTTCATAGAGTTAGTTACTATTAAAGATCCAGTATTCCTCATCTCAAATCTTTTGGGCCAGATGAGTTTTAAAATTCAGAATTTTTCAGGTATTAAAAAGGTACATAGACCACATATTACATAATACCCCTAATGGAGTCTGCAGCAGTACATCCAAAATCACTTAATATTTCTATTTCTAAAAATATATAAATTCCTACTAAGTGGGATAGATAAAAACCATAACAAAGTTTAAACTTCCAGTTTTCAGAACTTTTTGTATTTGGGAATTATAGACAGGGGACTGTGGACCCTTATCAGTACTGATATAATCCCATCTGTCAAGAAGGAAGAAACTAAACCTTTAATAGAGGTTACCTCTATTAGAATTCTTCTGTGTTTTTAAAAAAGATTTTACCATATAATGTATTACTTTATAATTTTTTAATTTTAATATAAATAAAAATACTAAATAGTAAAACTAGTTTCATCAACTATTTCTCAATTCCTTTACAAATTTTACAAACCTATGTAACTTTTTTATGGCTAGCTCATTGCCTATGAGTTCACTGGAGTTCTGAGGTTGATACTTTTCTGTCCAAAGCATGTCTTCAATTCCAGAATCTAAAGCAAAAAATATATATTAAGACATTCTTTTCTTGACATAAATATATATTCATAACTTATATTTACAATATTATTACAATATAACCATAGGTATTTGTATAAATATTTATATTTACAAAATGCCAAGCAGGCAAATTAAAAACTTGACATTTAAAATTCTTTACACTGAAGTACATCCCTCTTAAAAAACTAACCACCATAAAGGGTCATGAAAGTGAGGCTTAAAAGTAAACATTTAAATGTTTAATAATCACTCAAGAAATCTGAAACATGAAAAATAATTTGTAGCATCAGAAACAATAGTCTAAAGAGCAAAGGCACATAATCTTTAGTGGAGCTTACTTTTGACCACTGAAAAGAAAACTGATTAAAATATCCTACAAAGTTAAGCTGGATGGAGGGATATGCTACACTCCTCACTCAGAAGACTGGGTATTGTAAAGATGCCAAGTCACTCCAAATGAATCCATAAACTAATGCAAAATCAAAATCCCAATAGGATTTTTTGGGGGTGGGGAAACATGACAGTTCATTTAGTAAGACATGAAAATAGTTTAAAAAAAAAAAAAGATTAAATAAGCAGGTAAAAGCCTTATGGACTGAAAACTACAAAACACTGCTAAAAGAAATTAAAGATGACCTAAATAAATGGAAAGACATCCTATGTTCATGGATTGGAAGACTAGTATTACCAAGACGTCAGTACTACCCAGAGCAATCTGTAGATTCAAGGCAATCCCCATCAAAATTCCAACAGCCTTTTTTGCAGGACAGAAAAGTCAATCCTCAGATTCATACAGAATTGCAAGTGGCTCTGAATACTCAAAAAATCTTGAAAAAAATAACAAAGTTGAAGGACTCATACTTCCTGATCTCAAAATTTACTACAAAGTTACAGTAATCAAAACAGTGTGGTATTGGCATAAGGATAGAAATATAGACAACAAAATAGAATTGAGTGTCCTGAAATAAATCCATATACCTATGGCTAACTGATTCTCAGCGAGAATGCCAAGACTATTTAATAGGGAAAGAATAGTCTCTTCAACAAACAGTGCTGGGACAACTGGATTTCCATATGCAAAAGAATGAAGTTAGCCCCTTACCTCATATCACTTACATGAAATATCTAGAATAGGCAAGTTCACAGAGACAGAAAGCAGACGAGAGGTTACCAGGGACTGGGGAGATGGGGGAATGAAGAGTTATTGTTTAATGGGTACAGAGTGCTGTTTGGGGTGATGAAAAATTTTGGAAATAATTATGACTGCAAAGTATTATGAATATAATAAATTCTACTGAATTGTACACTTAAAAACAGTTAAAATGGCAAGTTGTATGTTATATATATTTTGCCACAATAAAATAAATAATGATAGGAGATCTGCCTTACCGACTATCAACACATACTATAAAGCTACATAAATGGATGGATCGATTCAATGGAAAAACTTTATGAAAGCTATATAAACTAAATAGAAACCTGTCAGAGAGATGTGAAACAGGTAATGTATATAGTATGTTCCCAGGTTTAAAAAAAAAAAATACATAGTTTAGAAGCACAGAAAAATCAAAGACTAAATACCAATCTGTTAACTGTGCTTATCTCTAACTAGTGAGGCTTTTATATCTTATTTTACACACATATGTATTATTGGAATATTGCAATGAGTGTATATTAAAAGAGTGAGGGAAAAAATGAGAGGTTAAAAAACAGAAGAGGGGACCTCATACCATCAAGAGGGCAGTGCCAGGAGCAGAGCGCGTCCTTTGGACCAGGGTCCTTGCGCAGACAAGCTCCTAGTCCGGGGGAACACCAAACAGAAGACCGATAGAGAGAAAGAGACTTCCCCTGGAGCTAACGCCCTGAATTTGGACTTTTAGCCTACTTGACCGTGAGGAAATAAACTCCTCTTCGTTAAAACAAACAAACAACAAAAAAAAAAAACCAGAAGAATTTTAGGTCCAGAGGGAGAAAATCTAATTTACCAGCAATACAAGCTACTTCTGGTGTAGATTCTTTGTCATCATCTATTATTAGAATATCAAAATCTTCTACTCCTTCTGTTTCCACTTTACATGTTATACTTAAAGTGGTTTGTTTCTTCTTGGATGTTTTAAAAAATATACCTTTGGAAGAATCTAACTTTATCCCAGAGGAGTTGTTTCTTCTGCCACGTTCTTCAAGTTTCCCACTTGTCTTTTTTGGACTTCCTGAATATTCATTTGGTTTCTTTCTTTTTGACTTATGATTTTCGGTTTCCACTCGTTTCCTTTTGGTTTCTTTTTGATTAACGTTGGGTTCTAGTTGTGGGCTTTCTATTTGGACAATTATAGATAGGCATGTACTTACTAATCAACAAAAAGCAATTTTTAATACCCTAGAATCTTAATAAGAGGGTGCAGCCATTAAATCCCTTGGCTGCTACCCAAAAGGTCAGCAGTTCAAACCCACCAGTGACTCTGCAGGAGAAAGACATGGCTGTCTGCTCCCGTAAAGATTACAGCCTTAGAAACCCTACGGGGCAGTTCTACTCTGTCCTATAGGATCACTATGAGTCAGAATCGATTTGATGGCAATGTGTTTGGTTTTTTGGTATAATCTTAATATCAGAATCCTGGATAGAGCAAATGATTAAGCACTCAACTGCTAGCTGAAAGGCTGGCATTTCTAACCCACACAGAGGGCCTCGGAAGACAGGCCTGGTGATCTGCTTCAAAAGGTCACAGCCTTGAAAACTCTATGGAGCAATTCTACTCTGCACACGTGAGGTCGTCATGAGATGGAATTGACTCAACAACAACTACAATCTTAGTATCATTTCAAAATATCCAGTAGTCTTATTACTATAAAATATAAAGGCAACAATCAAACATGGCATACTGAAATCAAGCTGGTAAAGATATTTAGACTGTTCTTCATACAAGTTATAATCATCTCATCTAGGGCTTTCCTTAAATGAATGATTAATATTTTAATATAATTAAAGCTGTGTTTGGGTTGGCATCTCTGGAAGCTGGCAGGAGCCAACATTGAATGACACAAGATGCTTTTATTTCAGTTGTACAATTCTCCCTGCCAGCTATAAGCAAAGTTCTGTTTCTGGCAACTACTTCCAAGAGTCAACGGCTAAGTCTTCATGTTTTCAAAACTGAAATTTTAACACAAATGATAATAATTATCACTAACCTTGTTTACCAAGACATTCAGAAAGTGCTGAGTGCTCAGTTCGTTTTTTCAGAAGCAAAGGGAAATAATTTTTCAAAGAAAACTCAGAATTTGACCACCTAATCTCCTCCAGCAAAAGATTCCTTACTTCTTCAGTAAAATCCTTCCTTGTTCCCATAAACTGCAACAAAGATAAAACGCTGAATAAAAGACCTAGATCACCTACTAATGTTAATTATAATACCACCAGCCACTTTCTGCCTATTGTAAGTCATTATTAACGTAGGAGTAGCTTTAGTCAGTAAATACACCCTTGATAGCAAAGCTGCATTAACGTAGCTTTTGAAAGACTGAGCTCAAATTTTTGTTGTTCTCTTTCAGCTTACTATACCTTACACATTTATTGCATTATAATACTGACTTATAAATACGACATATAATTTAATATTTCTTTGAAACTGGCAATCATTAATTCTTAAAATGTTTTTAAAGCTCCATGAATATTTAAAAGCAATATATACTTCAATTAGTATTTATTCTTAAAATTAGGCTGGAAAAAATGAACTCTAGACTATAACAGTAGGCACTCATTTTTTTTCCTGTGAAAAATGTGAAAGAAACACTACAACGGTTAACCTCTCTAATACTTACCACAACAGCTGAACTACTGCTTTTCAAATTTGAATTCAATGTTGAAAATTCACCAAGAGCAACAGCACATTTTGAGACATCTATTACTTTAGTGTTCAGGTCTTTAAATTTAGTTAAGAGAGGACAAGAGGGTGGTGTCAAATGCCATAAACGGCACTCTAAAGGAAAACAGAAAAATTATCTTAATTTCATTTACATACCATCCATTTATTGACTGCTAAATATGTAAACATTAAGAGACTTTACAACAGCTACATAAACACAGAAAAGTACCAAAACCCAAATGACTGCATGGGGAACAAAATCCTCACTTCCAACAAATATAATTAATAAAAATTAGCTAGTCTTCTCTCCCAACTGTTAAAAGTGACCAAATATTAGCAAACTTTCTTTTCTTTTTAATTTAACCTTGATATTCAATGTAAAAATTTTAGGGCCAGTCAGCACCCTGGCTCAAAGTTTGAACTTTGAAGTCAGGCAGACTTGGATTCAAATCCGGGCTCTGCCACTTACTGCCTACGTGACCATGGGCAAGATCCTAAACCTTAGTTACCTCATCTGTAAAGTGGGGATGACAATTATAATACTCAACCTCCTGGAGTTGTTAGGGAGATTAAACTAGGCAGGTACATGGCAGAGTTCCAGACAATATAAGTGTTCAATAACTCTAAAGGTACTAAGAAAGAGAGGCTCCCTCTGTGCTTGCCTCATCTGCTCATATATAAATAGATATGTTAAGTTTTACAGTAGTGCTCCTATGAAAATGGGCTTATCAATTTTATGGAAGAAAAGCATAACTAATTTCTGTAGTTGAACATATTATTAGAAAATGTTATATAAAATTGGGCTAGTAGAGATACTAAGAAAGGATTCATCAATTGAATGGCCATTAGCTGAACGGGAAATAAAACAGATGCGATTACTAGAAAGATTTGCTAAACAAAATTCAAAAGGAAAAGAAAAAAAGAGTACAGTACAGAATTTCATGGCAAGAGGGAGTGTACCAAACCAAACTGCAAAGCCAGCTGAAGAGAACATAACCATTTCTGTACTGACAAGAAGAGCTCTAGGTAGGAGCCACGACCAATTAAAGATACAGGCTTCGTACATTATCAGTGATTATAAGCTATAAATAAAGTAAGATTGTGGTTGCGAATAGGATTTGGATCCAAGCAGAATTAGATTATGATCAGGCTAATAGCACTGTACAAGAGACTTGTGCAAACAGTCACTCTTGCACATGCTGCATGTGAGAAAGGAGTGAACTGGAGCAATGAAACACTGCTACTTGTTACCTACGTATTCCAGAAAACACTTATATGGTACTAAACAGCAAAAGCTGTTCTGAAAGGGAGGCAAACAGACTTCCTCCGACCACTCAACAATAGGCAGATCAAAGACTAGAGATCTTCTGTGCTCAGAGATGGGTTATGATTTCAGAAAGGAGCGACTTTCCTTTTAGAACACATTGCCTCTCTGGTCACTCATGTTTGCCTGTTATATCTGGAAGAAGGGGTAAGGATGCCTTTAGTTTCCCTGCCCTCCCTCCTACCACCCCCCCCTCCAGTAAAGTGAGTCCTAGGCTGAGAAACAGGATGAAACATACACTTGAAATTCCTACTAAAACCATCATATTTCAACCTTAGCCTTACCTTTAACCAATTCATGTAGTTTCATATTACTTCTAACATCTGAAGAGTAAATATTCAAAAATAATAAACAAACTTACCACCATCTTTTTGTTGAATATGAACAACTCTCTGGAAACTGGTACTCGCTGCATTGTATGCATCCAGGGCAGCTGCTTTCTTTGCAATCTGTCGTTTCAACAAATCTGGCAAACCACTCATTAAAAATTCACGCTTTGCTTTAAATTGCACGTCACAATTCTGAGATCTTTCATATGTATCTTGACTTTTAAGAAAATGATTTGAAAAAGGGAAACTAAGGTCATAAAACACTTAAAAGAATATACTCTCAAGAAAATACGTTTTAATTGGAAAAAATCCAGTCAGTTTCTTGAATGTTAGCTGACCAAGTTCTTTTTGCTTATCACAAACATAAATCTGTCAGTGTTAAGAAATTAAATAAAAATAAGTATGTATAGAAAAAAAGACTGGAAGGACAGCCATCAAAATATTCACTGTGGTTATCTTTAGGTGGTAGGTGAGTTTTTCCCCCCTTGACTTTTCTGCTTTTCACATTTTTAAAATAAGTGCCATATTTAAAACATTTTTAATATAAGAATCTCTACTGTAATATTGTTTCCAATATAAAGCAGGGAAATTAGAGTCCTTACATTTGATATCCTACTTTCACCTGACTCAGTTTTATCTGGTTTATCATCAGATTGCCAATCACAGGAATCTTGACTACAGTGGCAGAAAGTGGGAGGAAAGTGGAAGGGTAGGGGAGGCAGGGGGAGGATGGGGAGTTGGAGTGGTAGAGGATATAGCTTGCCATATACAGTGTAAAAACTGTAATATTCTCTACAGACAGAAATTTGGGTTGATAATTAAAGAGGCTACAAAAACTTTGATTTCTGTTTTTCTTTCCTATTTGGGAGAAATGAAATCCAAAGCCAGATTGAAGGGATTCGTTTTAGAAAAAAGGAGTTTCCCTACTGTTAATAGGAGGGAAGGACGAGAGGATGGGTAAATAAAGTTGTAGCTAAATTAGTATGACCTTATAGCAGAAAGTAAACCTTAAGGAGATAGGTACAACATACGAAAGCAGATGGTGAGATACAACGGTAAAAAAAAATCTCGGGAGACTAATTACATTGAGCAAATAGGCAAACTGATTGAACAAATTAAACATACTAAGGATAATGGCAGTCAAGTTCCTCCCTGATGGAAAAGTTATTTCTAAATATGGGGAAAGGAAAAGCTAGAAAGGATTCTGAGTTGCTGGATTGAAACTGTAAGTATAGGTATGAACTCATGGCTTTAAAATATATCACACATAGACAGAGAAATAGTTTAGGATGTGTGTGTGTGTGAGTACATATACATACGTGTATTTCCTGGTTTTATCTGCTGAGAAAGCCTAGAGGCAATGATACCTCAGGAGTCATGAGCAATTAGCTCTCAGTTTCTAAACACTATCCTCCACTAAAAGAACCAGGGCTCACAGGAGAAATGGCTGATTCCAGTGCAGGACAGGGCAAGTACAAGATGAGCCTGGCACATCTTACTGTTCCAGAAAGCAGGGAAATGTTCAGTGAATGATGGCGACATGACAAAGGGATCTAGAAGTCAACCTGAAGGGCTCCCACTGCCCAAAGTAAAAATAATTTGAGCATCAAAATAAATAATGATAGTAACAGACTACAATTCACTGAATAACACAGGAATACATGAGTCCATATTAAGATAAATAAATGAATCAATGGATAAATTAGAGAAATGAAAGCCCTTCCTTATAGCAGCTAACTAACAAATATAAAAGGAATGATCACAGTAGACAATCACCATTTGACAACCACTGGAGTGGTGGCTGATTCAGGTGGAGGTCTTCAATGTCAAGGCTAATAACTGAAGATTTGATGATGAACAGGATATTAGTATACTCTCAGAATACCTTCCCACAAAATACTGCTCTATATCAAAAGGAAAAAAGTAAATTTAATGTGGCCAAACTGGGCAGATATCAACATGTCCAGTTGATCAAGGTTAACATCACCAGTGATGGGATGGGTCAACATGTGCCTCCTTATGGGATACACTGAGAAGAACAGAGTATCAATTCTGTGGTAATCCTGACAAGACTGAATGACCTGAGTCTGGTTGTGAGGAAATAGAGAGTCATCCTCTATCATGTAAGGTCTGCATTTTTAATAAAAATGGTCAAGGGCATGAAACATAGGGAAAGACTGGGGAATCTGGGTGAAGAGAATATGAGAGTTCTTTGTAGTATTCTGGAAATCCAAATTTTTTAAGAATAAATTTATTTTTCAAAAATCTTTCATGGTACACAGATTTAGGAACATGAAAACAATTCTAAGAATTATAAACATAAATTATAATCTATGAATTATAATAGTCCAAAATTAGCAAATTTATTTCTTAAAACAATTCCGCTAGGGCTTTTCACTGTTCCCATGGAGACTGTAGTTCGTTCCAGTGTGGAACATGGAAAACAAAAGCAGCATCCCACCGTGAGGTTAAAAATTTAACCTGAAAAGTATCTACCCAGGAGACAGAAAGGGCCACATAAACCAGAGACTTCATCAGCCTGAGACCAGAAGAACTAGATGGTACCCAGCTACCACCAATGACCGCCCTGACAGGGAACACAACACAGAGTCCCTGATGGAGCAGAAGAAAAGTGGGGTGCAGAACTCAAATTCTAGTAAAAAGACCAGACTTAATGGTCTGACTGAGACTGGAGGAACCCCAGAAAGCACGGCCCCTGGACTCTCTGTCAACATAGAACTAAAACCATTCCCAAGGCCAACTCTTCAGACAAAGATTAGACTGGACTATGGGACATAAAATGATACTTGTGAAGAGTGTGCTACTTCGTTCAAGTAGATACATGAGACTAAATGGGCAGCTACTGTCCAGAGGTGAGATGAGAAGGCAGACAGGGTCAGCAGCTGGTTGAATGGACATGGGAAACCAGGGGCAGAAAGGAGGAGCGTGCTGTCACAGTATAGGGAGAGCAACTGGGGTCACATAACAATATGTATAAATTTTTGTATGACAGACTAACTTGAATTGTTAACTTTCACTTAAATTACCATAATAATATAAAAAATACTTAAAAAAAAAAAATTGACCTGAGTATTAGAGTTGGTCTATCACAAGGACTGACAACTGAGTGCTAGAGAATGGGACCTGAAGTGCAAGAGTTTTAGAGCTGGCAACCCCAGCTCAGCCTGGGAGGCTCTGTCCTCAGAGGATGATCAGCTGCAGCAGGGACAAAATTTGAACTCCAGGAACCTTGGGCTACCATGAATTTGGACTCAGAAAACCCTGGCATTTGATCTAATAACTTGGAAACCTGCTCAACTTGTTGAGTATTAGAACCAAGAAACTTATTTGGCAGTTTTTTTCTAGGACAGGCACAATTACGAGCCAAGCTGCCCAAGAAGATCTTTTTCACGTTTTAATATTTAACTTTGGCAGGGCCAAGTTCTTAAAGCTAAAAAAGCTGTAAATTCTAATTTGTCCTAAAATGCTCCCATGCAATCATAAACTAATAGTTGTAATAAAGGATTGTCTTTGGTTAAAAAAAAAAAATTCAGCTAGGTAAAGCAAATGCAGATAAGATAATAGTGTAACCAAGCAGATATGCTCCCCACTTCAGGTTGGCATTCAACAACATGAGCATTACAATGTTTCATTACTCTTTTTTTAAAATACAGAATTCAAGCTACTAGGAAAGAAAAACAGGCTACCCAGGCTGATGTATAATTTCTCCACTGCCAAGCTCTTCAATCTCCTTAGGACTGCTAATCCACTAATAACTCTATCATCTTCTATCCATCAACACTTTCCTTTATTAACTTCCCTCCTTACTCAGCTTAGATTCCATGCTCCATCATTAAATAACACTCTTGACAATCTATTTAACTACCTTGATTTTCTTTTTGTGGCACCTGCCTGTCAAAAATCATCAAACATTCTGTTTTCTTTGCATGTACACGGGAACAGGAGATGGGCACACTGGTTCCACCATAAATTCAGTATCAGTACAAATGGACCCTCAAAGTCAACACTCCTGCATTAACCTCCTTCATTCTCTTCAAACTCAGACCCTGCCCAATCCTACCTCCTCACCTTTAACAGATAACCTCAGATCTTACATTATAGAGAAAAGAGGTATCAGATGGGAATTTCCTCAACTTCCTTACACAAAAACACACAAATCTATTACTTCACCATTCTGTCCTCCTTTCTTTCCTCTTAAAATAGAGAAGCTGCACTTTGTCCAATAAAGACTTGTTGTTAATTTCTGTCAAGTTGGATCTGACTCATGGTGACCTTATGTGTAACAGAACAAAATCTTGCCCGGTCCTGCACCATCTTCATGATCATTGGCATCTTTGAGTCCATTGTGGTGGGTACTGTGTCAGCCCATCTCATTGAGGGTTTCCCTCGTTTTCGCTGACCCTCTACTTTACCAAACATAATGACCTTTTTTAGCGACTGGTCTTTCCCGATGACGGGTCCAAAGTTAAGGAAGATGAAATCTCACCATCCTTGCTTCTAAGGAGCAGTTCGGTTGTTTCTTCTAAGATTGATTTGTTCGTTCTTCTGGCAGTTCAAGGTATATTCAATATTCTTTGCCAACAACACAGTCTGAATGCATTAATCCTTCCGTCTTCCTTTTTTCATTGTCCAGCTTTCACGTGCATATGAGGCGATCGAAAAGACCATGGCTTGGGTCAGATACACCTTTGTCATCAAAGTAACATCTTTGCTTTTTTACAACTTTAAAGAGGTCTTTTGCAGCAGATTTGCCCAATGCAATATGTCGTTTGATTTCTTGACTGCTGCTTCCATGGACATTGACCAATAAAGACTAACTCCCCCAAAATGATTTTGGAACTCAGCCCAAGTAACCTTCCCACAAACCTTAAAGCCATCAATCATTCTTTCTCTCATGTATTCAACTTCTCCTCAGTCCTTCTCTGTGACTTTTAAACACAATCAAGTCTCTCATTAAGTTAAAAAATCCTGATTTGATTTTCATGCCTCTCTAGTGACCACCTTTTCTTCTCTTCAGAGCCAACATTTTGAAAGTTGTCTGTTCTGACTTTTAGATATTTACCCAACAGAAATGAAAATACATATCCACATAAAAACTTATATATGAATGTTCCTAACAGCTTTATTCATAATAGCTTAAAACTGGAAACAACTCAAATGTCTATCAACTGTTCAAAATGTGGTATATCCATATAATGGAATGACAAAATGTGGTATATCCATATAATGGAATACCACTCAGCAAAAAAAAAAACCAATGAACTACTGATACACTTGACAACATGAATAAGTCTCAAAATCATTATGCTGAGTGGAAGAAGCCAGACACAACAGAGTAAATACTGTATATTCCATTTATGTGAAGTTCTAGAACAAAATAACAAATCTATGGTAATAGAAATCAGAATAGTGCTAGTCTGTTGGTGAGACGGTGGTGAAAGGGAGTAACAGAAAAGAAGTACAAGTAAACTTTCTGGGGTAAAATATTAATTTTGTATCTTAATTTAGGCTCACTTGTCAAAACTGGACACTTAGTATCTGTGCATTTAACAATATATAATCTTACTCTCAATAAAGCAAAAACAGGAGAAGGAGAAAAACCAACCTCGAACTCATGATGTTGTCCCTATCTAGTCTTTTACTGTGCCATTCAGTTGCATAAAGTAGACATTCTGGTGCCCTCCTAACACCTTCCTCTCCCTTACCACCTCCTTACTCCATTTAATTAATCACCAAGTGTTTTTTAATTATCTCCTAAATATCTTTACATCATCTCCAACACCCTATTCTACACCTCCATCAACTCATGACTGGATTCTTAACATCCATTTGAACTCCTCCTCCAATCCATTCTTTATACAGTAGCCAGACTCATTCAACAGCCAGGTTAAATTTTCAAAATCCAAATCTGTTTATGTCTATACTCATGCTTAAAGCATTTCGACAGCTTCTCATTACTCTTAAGGACAAAATTCTTTAAAAGATCCTGTGTTGTCTGGCACCCACCTCTCCAGCTTAATCTCACGTTCCTTTCATCCTTGCTCTCTCCACTCAAGTCACACTGGCATTCTTCCAGTCTTTTGCATTTACTATGCTCCTTCTACCTATTCAGGATCTTCGCACAGACTGCTCACTCTGACTGGAACACCTTTCCTCTCCCTGGTTAACTCTTGCTCATCCTTCAGATTTCACTTCAGGTCTCAGGGAAGCTTTCCTGATCAGACCAAATCTCCTTAATATAAACTCTCATAGAACTTTATACCTCTCTTTAGCAATTCTTCATTTGCTGGCCTGATAAATATTCATGTATTGTCTTCCCTCTCTAGACTACAAGCGCTATGCGGATAGGCAATGTGTCTTACTTTGTTCCCCATAATAATCCCTATATAAAAAAACTGTCTGGAGCATAGCAGGTGTTTAAATATTTGAGTGAATGAAATTCATAATCAGCTCTTTGAGGTTTTTTTTTTTTTTTTTGGTTCATTTATTATTCTGCTTTTGTCTAGAGATGGGCACAATTTTGCATAAAAACAAGATCTTCAAATAGTTGGAACATTGTCAACATTGTTATCTTTTGAACTTATTAAAGCTTCAAATGATAACTACCAGCTTGCTCATCAAAGTAAACAAATAAATACAAAATACAATCCATAAAATATTTTGGTAATTTAAAATCTGTATTGGACTAACCTGCTTTCATCGAATCCAAGGATAGGATCAGCTGTTTTTTGAGCTTTTCTGGCAAGAAATAAAGGCGCGACTTTCATTTTTCCTTAGAAAAACGAATGCTTAGGTTAGTATCAGTGTTTTCAATCTCCACTTACCTCCAGCTACTTTCAAAATTATCTTTCAGTTTTTTAAATTAACGCTTTCATTTTTTTTTTAATTAAATATTTTTTACATAATGATCTGGTTCTTCAACCTGGCAACATCAGAATCTCCTGAGGAATGTTTTGTTTACAACTACAGAGTCCCACAACACACCTCTGAAGATTCTTATTCAAGATGTCTAGGGAAGACTTAAAGATATAAAGACTTAAAATTTACCCAGATGACTTTGATGATCAGACAGATTTGGGAACTACTAATTTAGTAAAGCTAAATAGGAACATGGAAATCAAATAAATTAAAATATGTTAGTTTCCCTTTTAAAAAAAAACTCTTCACTACACTATAACTTTACTTATTAAAACAGAAATACTATTTAATATAATTAAAATTTTTATTTTCTAAGGCAAAAGATTAAATTTATATCACAAAAGCAACCAGAACGATAACAATAGAATCCCCCCCCCAAAAAAAACATTCAAATTTCTGTCAAAAATGTTATTAAATCTGATTACCAGGTACATTTTTAGGTGACTGGTTAAGGTTTTTTCCTAGCACATCATTCAAACACTTAAGCTTCTTCTGATTTTTCTCAGGCTGCTTTAAAGAAGCAGGACTTGAATCTATTATTATTACAAAGTCCTAAGACAAAATAAGAGAAAAATTTTAAAAATGTATTATATATTTAATGTCATAAGATATACAGACAATACCATTAAATTAGCAACTCCATACACCTCCTCATGAGACATTATCTGACTGAAACAGAAAACACATCATGTGAAAGGTAGTCTATACTTACATCATACAAGTTTATGTGATGTGGGTTTATTATAACTGTGGGCTTTCTTTTTTAAAGAATTAATTAGTAGACTATATTCCAGATAAAATAATTAATATAACCAAACTATAGAATTTCTGTATAGAAAACTGTCTTTGAAGAAGTACAGCCAGAATGTTCTTTAGAAGCAAGGATCGCGAGACTATGTCTCATATACTCTGGACATGTTATGAGGAGGGATCAGTCCCTGGAGAAGGACATCATGCTTGGTAAAGTAGCGTGTCAGCGAAAAACAGGAAGACTGTCAACGAGATGGACTGACACAGTGGCTGCAACTATGGGCTCAAGCATAACAACAATTGTGAAACTGACACAGGACCGGGCAGTGTTTCGTTCTGCTGTACATGGGGTTGCTGAGTCGGAACCAACTCAATGGCACTTGACAACAACATAGGAATTCTGGCTATTCTTTCAGAACTAACTATAAAAACCAAAACCAAAACCACTGCCGCCAAATCAATTTCGACTCATAGCGACCCTACAGGACAGAACAGAACTGCCCCACAGGGCTTCCAAGGAACGGCTGGTAGATTTGAACGGACAGCCTTTTGGTTAGCAGCTGTAGCTCTTAACCACTGCACTTAAAGAATTTACTTTTCTTTTGGGAAGAGAAGACATGGGCACATAAAAGCTGAGCTCTTAACCACTGTGCCACCAGGGCTCCAGAACTAAGTGTATAGCCTAGAAATGGATTAGATGACGTCTGCTGTTTTCAGGAGGTCAGCATACGTTCATTGAGTGCCCACCATGTATCAGGCAATACAGCAGGTGCTGGCAACTCACAGACAAGTAAAACTCAAGAACTGGCTCCAAGGTTACTACAGAATTTGCGGGACCCAGAAAGGGCTAGCTAGGCCAGGAGTAGATAGTTTAACTAGTTATAACGCAATGTGGTGACAGCAGTACTGACTAAAGGACAAAAAAGCACGAAAGTACATATAGTGAAGGAAGCTGTCTGGCCTGAAGGCATCAGCACAGCTTTCAGGAGAAGGTGGTCGCACTTAAAAAAACCAGCTGCCATTAAGTCAATTCCGATTCATGGTGACCCCATGTGTGTCAGAGTAGAACTGTCCTCCACAGGGTTTTCAAAGGCTGATTTTTCAGAAATAGACCGCCAGGCCTTTCTTCCAAGATGCCTCTGACTGTGTTAACCATTTGCACCACCCAGGGACTTACTAGAATCTTAAAGCTTGAGAAGCAAATTCCTCAGGGAGAAGTGAGTACCCAGAATAGATATTTCAGACTGAGACTACAAAGTGAAAATTACATCATTTGGGGAGAAATGCATAACTTAGTGTGACTACAGCAAAGAGAGTATGTATGGAGAAGTACATTGTTTTGAGGAGAGGGAAGGGTTCAGCCTATGAAGAATCTTAAATGACTTGATAAGGATTTGAACTGTATTGTGTAGGCAATAAAGAGCCAAAGGCTTTTAAGGCAGAACTTTAAATGATATTCTTTTCTATCATCTTGAGGCTACCTCAGAATGCTACCTTTATAACATTACAATGGTTTCCTTCTCTCACTCCAAACAACAGAATAGGAAAGAACTTAAACCAATAAACTTGAGTAATACTTACTTCTGTTTCTGACAATTTCTTCCGTTCAGTAAGCGCCTGATGTCTAGAGGAACGCCTTAAAGGAGTTATTTCATCAGTAACCTTTGACCTACTAATGTGTATAGCTTTTGCTTTTTCAATTAATTGTTTTGCTTTTGATATGTTTTTTGAAGCATTACTTGCCTAGACAAAAATATGAAATATTAATTTAGATCACTGGTAAACATTTTCTACTTAACAACAGAAAAAAAAAAAACTAATCACAAATCACATTAAATAAAAGACCGAGAAATGATTATTTAAGACTTATTAGGGAACTTTAATTAAAATGCGTCCAGTTATACTTGGTTCACTTTTATTTCTTACTTGAAATTCATCCAGATAAATATTACATGTGTGGAAAACACCCAGAAGTATGTTTGTAGAAGTAGTTTATTAAAATTATTGGATATTTTTCTACCATCACCATAGCATCTAATCTTTGATTTTAGTCACCAAATTTAGGTAAAGTACTTTCTAAATATGAATAAACAGTCTACTATGTGCAAGGCTCTGACTTGGAAACTGTAAAAAAAAAAAAAAAAAAGACCAACAATATTATAATATGTAGATCTGGGCCTCAAGGAACTTAAAAGTAATAGAGGAGAAAGACTAGGAACAGACAGGTATAATAAAATTATATGGTATACATTATTATTGTGTGTATATATGTGAGATTACACCATAGAAATTTAGGTTAGAGAGAGAGTACTTTAGGCTGAATCTATTGTGGGGAGGTAGAAAAGGTTATGTGTGGTATGAAAAAGAGCATAGGTAAGAATAAAAATGGCCTTCAGACCTGGTTCTAACACTGGTGCACCCTGTGATCTAATGTATTTAAATATTATCTTTCAGAGAACGTGCTTTCCATATTAAGTTCTACAGGTTTTCACGATCGGATTAAAAACACACATGCACAGCAAGTTGCAGAATAATTTACATTATATGGCCCCTTTTAAAAATTTTATCTATCTCATTGTTTAGGAAGCACTGAGTATCTGCTTATGATGATGGAAAACTTGGCAACGGATACTGGTGATAGTTGCACAACGTGATTAATACAATTGGTATCACTGAACTGTACATGTAAAAAATGTTGAATTGGCCAATGTGTTAAACACGTCGTTTACAACAATAAAAATACATACCTATCTATCTAAGCATAGAAAACAGCCTGGAAGGAACACGTAACTATTAAAAGTGGGTTACCCAAAGATAATAGTACTGAGAAGATGAAAACATTTGTCATTTTTAATTTTACACACTTCTGCTGTTTTTTTCCCAAACAAATGATTAATATTTTTAAAACCATTAAAAAGAAAAGGCATGAATATTCAAAGCATACATGAGAAGGGTAGGAATGTCAAAGAGTTGGTCCATTAGTAGTACACTGAGATTTTTTGTTGTTCTGGTAGCAAAGTTTTTGGCAGGCTAATGAATCTAACAGCAAATTAGTATTCAAAATAATCCACTTAAATTTAGACTAACAATTCAATCATTGAAACAAATTGTTATATCAGGAGATATGGTTTCAACGACTGCTTGTTAAAAGAAAAAAACTATACACATATTTTGGCAAATAGTTCTGCTATTAAAACCTGTTTTGTTTTTTATAGCTTTTTCGTGATTATAATTTTTTTTAATTTAATTTTTATAGAAAATCATAACATAGAAAAATAAAGAAAATTAAAATCATACATAATCTTATCACCTAAAATAGTAAGTTCCAACATTCTACTTTCTGACCTAGCAGCCTATCCTCCCACCTCTTACTTGGTTAATCCTGACTACATTTGCTGACTTCATCAGAAACTTTGGTTCTGACAGCTCTCTACGTTCTCCCTACTTACCAGCCCTACCCAGCTTAAAGTCCACTGTCCATCACTTCAACCACTCTTAAAAATACTCTAAACTCCCCTGGCACCACTGCCCTTCTGCCACACCTACCTGGGAAAAGCCCAACTCTGGGTCAATCAAATTGTCCTCCTTGCCTAAATGCAGGCAAACAATCTCACTTGTGTACCCAATACTCAACTGAACTGCACTTGGCAAGGTAGCCAAAAATCAAGACACTTTTCAATTCTTATCTCACTAGGTCTCTCTGTATGTGGTCATCATTCAACTCCATGGCAGCTATCAACAACAATATTGACAATATTGACCACTCCCTCCATGGAACGCTCCCATGACACCACATTCTCCAAGGGATCTATCAGTTCAGTCACCCTTCCCATGTCCTCTTTTTCTGCTCATTCCTTAAAGGCTGTGGAGTTCCTCCAGGGTTATCCTTGGACAGCTTCTTTTGACCATACACGCTTTCTCTGCATGATTTCATTAATTCACACAGCTTCAACTGCCATCAACATTCTGATGACCCTTCCGCTTTATCTCTGGCTCAAATCTGGCTAAAAGATTTAGGACCATAGCTCCACCTCTAATTAGATGGTTCCACTTCAATAACCCATTAAAAAAAGAAACAAAAAACAAACCCGTTCCCGTCAAGTCAATTCAGACTCATAGCAACCCTATAAAACAGAGAACTGCCCCATAGGATTTCCAAGGAACAGACGGTGGATTTGAACTGCCGACCTTTTGGTTAGCACCGGTAGCTCGCCATAACTCTTGAGCTCTGTGCCACCGGTGCATCCCATAGATAAGTCAAATCCAACTTGTCCAAAACCAAATTCCTCATCTTTCCCCCAAACCAGCCTTCTTCCTATCTTAGCGAAAGGCACCTTCCACACAAAAACCCAAGCCAGAAACCCAGGTATCATGCCTGACTTCTCTCCCTGACTTTCATATCAAGTCTATCATCAAGGCTCCTCAATTCTACCTCCTAAATAACCACTGGCCACCTCTCACTACTTTCCTTCAGAACACAATCACATCTCATGCAGATTACTCCAAAAGCCTCCCAACTAGTCTCCCAGCCTCAGAGTAATATTTCTAAAACTCAAGGCTAACCATGTTATGCCTCCTACTTAAAATGGCTTGCCCCTGGCTCTCAAATGAAGTCTACTTTCCTAACAATCTAGCCTCTACTTAACTAAAATAAAAATGCTCTCTATTGCCCTCAAAGCCTTTGCACACAGTATTCCCTCTGCTTGGGAACTCTTTCTACCCTTTCAGATCCTAGCTGATCATCTCTGGGAAGTCAGGTATCCCACTTATGTGTTCTTGGAGTACTCAGTGCTTACTTCATTATAGCTCTTATTACATACGCTGTTATTTCCTGTTTATTTGCCTGATTTCTCCTTAAGAATGGAAGCTCTATGAGAATAGAGACCATGTGTATATCTTGTTCATAGCTGTATTTCCAATATCTAGCACACAGCATGGCACTTAATTTTTTTTTGCATAAAAGAGTGAACCCAGAGCCATTCTGAAAACCATTCTGTAAATATCTCTGTTGTAAGAGCTATTATGAATATGAGGCTCTTAGGAAAACCAGTCTACCCATTCATTCTCATGGAAACATGAAAAAAACTCCCAGAAAATTACTAAGTTTCTCTGTTAGAGCTAGCAAATAAACCTAGGTAAGCTTCAAATAGTGGTTCATAGATTAATAGCATGAGATAAAATAGCTGATCTCAGTAAATTTGATAAGGGCCCAATATGGATACATTTAATTTTGAGATTTGTCTTACTGGAAAACTTATTACTGAATTGCAATTCTAAAGGCAAACCAAGGAATAGTATTCCTAAAACTAAAGTTGAAGCTATACTTTAGAATTAAATAAAATACATGGGATAAAGTTCATCTTAGAGATTTTAACCTTTAGTTGTGGTACAACCAGCTGGATTCTACAGTGCTTTCAAACACGCTAAGGGCTGTCTTTCTAACTACTTACTGTTCTGTGACTCTGGGAAAGCCACTTCCCAGAGTCACACGTAAACTGCATGCTTCCTCATCATGAATTGCAGTTTCTTCATCTAGGAAGCAGACTAAATAATCTACTTTATGATATTAATGATGTAAGTACTAAGCACAGTGTTTGGAACATGGTGAGCAGTTTAAAAAAAAAAAGATACCTGTTATATAAAAATGAAAAGAGATTATCACCTTTCCGTAGCAATAGTTTTCATCCAAGGATTATATTACGATCACCTTCATAGGTTTTTCAACAGACCTACCTGTACCTACCTGCCTACCCTAGAGAGAATCTGATCCTCCCATGGTGGTGACAAGCAGCTCACTTTGAAAAAGCACCTAGATTATTCTTATATATCACATCTCTCCCTCTAGGGCAGTAGTTTTCAACCAGAGGGGTTTTGCTTCCTGGGGGACATTTGGCAATGTCTGCAGACATTTTTGATTATCGTAACTGCGGGGCTGGAGGTACTACTGACATCTCATGGGTAGAGGCCAGAGTTGCTAAACATCCTACAATGCACGGAACAGCCCCAGACCCTCACGACAAAGAATTATACAGCCCAAAATGTCAATAGTGCCAAAGTTAAGCCTCTAATCTATAGAAATAAACCAAAAATCCAATCACCACCTATAGGCAGCCTTAGGAAAAAGTGACTGGAATGTAATTCTAAGAAAGCTTTTTCTAAGTAAATTATACTCTGGCCCTATCAATTGCTTTCATCTCACAATAACTGGACATTTTAATAAACTACAGGAATGGAATAACAGTGAAAAACAATTTAGGATTGTGGTTAACATAACCAATTTATGAAATATGTGAATCTTGTTTCGGCTTATTACTTCCAAATAGTAGCTTTCTGCTAATGTTGTTTAAAGGAAATAGAATACTACTTATAGGACTAATATTTCAATTACCCTTCTAGTCTGAGAAATAAAATCTCCATCAGTTGCTTCAGATTTCTGAGATCTTTTCTCACATCTTTTCTTAGATTTTTTGGGAGTACTAATTCTGGTGAATTTCATTCTGAAAAAAGAAAAGGTATTCAGGAACATTTTCTTGATTACAAAGTATAAGAATCTCAAATACAGAAAAGAACCAACTAGAGCTCCCATTTCTGGACTATTCCAAAACTGAAATAAAAACTCCAGTTTCAAACTACTGATTCAAAAGTAAGCCAAACTCAATGTTAAACTCGTGGAAAATATAAAATGTTTCCCTTAAAAATAAGCTTTACAGAAAATTAGTCCCCAAGATGACTCTTCTATTAGAACCAGCATGCAATTATACACCACATAGTGTTATGGCTCAGTTCACCCAAGAAATAAATAAATTTCTGATTTATTTTCACACTCATGCTCATTAAATGCACAGGATTCACATTTGAAGGATATTCCTCCAGGAATTAGCAATTACATGAATAACAGTTTATAAAATATATCTGGAATGCTTCTGAAATTATGCCCGACTGTAAATTAAATGTGGAAAACAAGGAGCATTTTGAAACCCTGTTCTCTTTTTCTTACAAAATAAATCAGTTATATTCTAGAAAAAATAACAGTCTCTGACACTTGAAATATTTTCCTTCCCTGCTAATATTACAAAATACTAGAACTTACATAGAATAATAGAATTTAAAAATAAAAACAAAACTTTACCTAATAGGACTCTCTGAATCAAAGGGTACCGTTATTAGTTCTGCTGTATATAAGTTACGCTTTCCTGGTAAGTTGGCTGCTTTGGGAGTGGAAGCCTTTATTGGACTATTATCTTCTGAATCTTCAAAATCAGAACCTCTAATGATTATTGTGGTAGGTGTGCTGCTACCTCTTACAGATTTTCTGGTTGATTTGGGTGTGGAAACATTTACCAACTTGTCTTTGGGTTCAGCTTTAGAATCTCTAATTTTGACATCCTTAATGCGAATACTGGTTTTTCTTGATGACTTACTGTTGTTAAATAGAGAAGAAATCTTTAAAGGGTCATCCTTTGCTATATCTTCACACAAAAGACTTTTACTGTTAAATAATGTGCTGCTTTTGAAAACTTCTGTTTTCTTTTGCCTTAAACTCATTGTAATTTTATTTTGATTTTGTTTCTCTTTTAAGAAAGAGGTTGTTTCTTTCTTTTGAGTATTTCCTTCTCTGTTTTCACCTAGTGCAACCCCAGTATCTAATATTTTCTTACCCTTTTGCTTTAGCTTTTTACTTTTCTCCTTAGGAAAACTTCCTTTATCAGTGTGTGACTGTGAATTGTCATTATTTGAAATCATCTGGATATTAGGATTTTCCATGATGTTTTTAGAACTATTGTCTCTTCCTTCTTCAAGTAAAGATTTTTCATTAAGGTCTTTCTGCTTATCAGAAGACTTCTTAACTCCATTTTTAAGTACATCTGATGCTGGCTGCCTAAATGCTTTCATAAACTGCTGTCTTTCTTCTAGAGTGCATTTTGGTTTCACAGCTTCAGAACTCCCAGCTTCCAACACTGCCAATTCTAATTCTTCCTCCTGTATAACAACGTTAGATTTTCTTTTCTGAATTGTCTGTTCACTCTCAGGATCAGAGAGACTATTTTCCATTTCAATTTGCTTTTGTTTCAAGAAAATTGAGGGTATTTTCCCTGTCTTTCTGGGGGGCACGGGGTGAACTTGTGCAAGAACCGTCACTGTCTTAAAGTGTACCTGCTGGGAATTTTCACAGGTTTCTGTATCACTTATACAACCACTTTTGACTATTTCTCCAACAGTTTCAGGAGCACAAACTGACATTACCACTGTAGAGTCTGGAATCTGTTCCACTTTGTTTTCCTTGTGACTTTTTAAAAATTCCTCATATGAGACAGTTATTGTGTTATCATTTAACAGAGCTATTTTAGCTACATTATCTCTAGTGTTTGCATTATTGGCAGTACTGTTTTCATTAGTTAGGGAAGATATTATCTGTTTATTATCTTTACCATCTTTTTTAAGATTTAGTTCCTTTGCCAAGGATAAACTTTCGGAGAGATCTATTACTTCTCTGTACTTCCTTTTTCTTATTTTTTTGCAATCATTTTTTGTGGTGCCTTGTTTAGGATTTAATTTCTTAGAATTTTGTTTGCAGATCATAGTGCTTGACTGGTTTTTGATATCTTGAATACTTTCTGCAAGTACCTCTACATGTTTCTGGTGGAGTAAAACAGAAGCACTACTTTCTTCAAAGTCATGATTTAAACTAGACTCTCCTTTGCTCTCATCACTACTAATTTCAATTGGAGATTCATGTCCAGTTTTAATATTATTTAGTTGATGTGATAAATTAACTCTCTTTCCTCTCTTCTTAAACTCTACATTTGAGAACATTTCCAAAGGTGTTTTATAATCCTTGCCACTGTCAATAGGCAATGGTGCAGATGACTTTATCTTACACTCTTTCATTGATTGAGTCCTCTCATTTGTGGATGAAGTCTTTCTAAAATAATCCAGAATATTATTGGATTTTGGTGGCGAGAAAACTCTATCTCCAGTCTTCCCTATTGGTGATAAATATTTTGTAATTGTTCTATAAGAAGATCCATCATCATCTTTCCTTTGCTTTTTGCACGGCTACAGATTTAAAAGAAGGAAAAAAAGCACTTATTTCAAGGAAAATAATACAAAACATAAATTTTAGACACATGTCTAGTATATTTAAAGTAATTGGATAAAGAAAGGAAGGCTCCTTTAGGTGACAAACATGATGTACCAAAAAGAATATGAACTTTAAAATTAAACCTATATTCAAATCTTAATGTGTAAATGATTTACACTTAGAATTTGTGCACTTTACTGTATATATATATTATAAAGCAAACCCAAACCAATTGCCATTGAGTTGATTCTGACTCATGGAGACCCATGTGTTCCAGAGCAGAAATGCACTTCCATAGAGTCTCCAAAGCTATGACATTTTGGAAGCAGATCACCAGGCCTTTCTTCCAAGGTGCCTTTGGGTGGGTTCGAACCTCCAACCTTTCAGTTAGTAGTCAAGTGCTTAACCATTTGCGCCACCCAGGGATTCCTTGTATATGTATGTTTACACTAAAAAATTGTTTACATTAAAAAAATCCAAGCCTACTACACTTACGAGCAAATTACTAATTTTTCTCAGTCTCTGTTTACTCTATAAACTTTAAATAGCACCTTCCACCTTAAGAATTGTAACGAATACATTACATAAAAATATGTAATATATGTAAAAATATGACATATGATAGGAACCCTACAAGTATTAGTTACATTCCTTTTTTATTATATTTAGTTTAAAATAAGCACATTTTCCTAACTATTGCTAAGAAGCAGGAACATAGTAACCAAGCCTAGGATCCCAAAATTTACTAATCAAGTAGAAAGTATAGTGAAAGTTCACCAAAAGAACTGTTCCACAGTCTAGTGTTTTAATTTGCTATTAAAACCATTACTGCCTTTGTCTTACATTCGTTATTACCCTTACAATACCAAGATGACTATAATGCTAGGCATGTTTATATTTTTATTGGTCATAAATCAATAATTTACATAATCAAAAATAAATATTACCTTATTGGTTACAAAAAGCACCATCAGTCTTTTTAAATTTCCTCAGTTCATTAGTTAGAATAAACTTAGCAGAATAATAATGAAATTCTTTAAAAAGTAAGTAATGCATAGGGGAGTTATGCTTCAGAAAATTAAAATGTATTATAAAGCTATCATGGTTAAAAGTGTAATACTGGTGCAGGAATAGGTAGGCAGGTCAATGGAATTGATTAGGAAACCAGAGACAGACACAAGTATATATTAAGAACTTAGTAAATGGTAACAGTAGCATTCAAGGTAGTGACAAAAGAAGAAGTATTTAATAAATGGTATTGGGACAACTTCTAACCATTTGGATAAATACGAGGCAAAACAAATTACAGATGGATTAAAATTATATATGTTAAAATGAAATCATAAATGTTTTAAAAGAAAATACTGATGAGTATTTATATAACTCTGAGATGGTATTAGAGGCACTATACTATGTGCTCTGGAGTCAGGCAGATCTAAGTTTGAGTGCTGGCTCTGACATCTACTGTGAGACCTTAAACAAATTAAATTTTTTAACCTTCTTCTCTCATCTGTAGAATGGAGATAATATTTCATTACAGGGTTGACGTTAAGCAAAAAAATGCTCATAAAGCCTTTCCCTTTACCATACTTAACAGTTAGTATCACTATTATGAAATAGGCTTTCTAAGCAGGCCACCAAAAGCAAAAACCATAACCCAAAGACTGATAAAACTGACCATACAGAAGCCAAGAACTGTGTAATTCAAGTATCAGAAGTCCTTCTTCATACCTAGACAAGCTGAGTAACTGCCCTGACCTAGCAAACAAGTATCACCCTTAAGTGAGCATACATCTTGGCTCATTCAAGACACCAGAACACATACTTCAGTCTGAATGCCAGCATGAGATGAAAATGTAACATGTATCTTAAAATTCTGGTATTAGAATCTCCTTATAAAGAATGCTTGGAGCCCTGGTAGCACAGTGGTTAAAGGCTAGGCTACTAACCAAAAGGTCAGCAGTTTAAATCCACCAGCTGCTCCTTGGAAACCCACGGGGCAGTTCTGCTTTGTCCTACAGGGTCACTATTAGTCGGGATCGACTCAACGGCAATAGGTTTGGTTTTTGGTTTGGTTTATAAAGAATGCTTAGTGCATTTCACTGAAACTTGGCGAATGAACATCAGCATGCCACATGGGTCTTCTAACTGCAACATATTAAGATCTAGAGTCATGAGTAATAGATTTTCTTATTAAGTACCTTGTTTGATTCCAGCAGTGACACTCTAAGTGGCATTCCTAGAATAGGTAGGACGGACTAGTTGGACTTAAAGATCTTTTTCAACTTTAAAATTCTAGGATTTCATATCATGAACCCAGAACCTGACCATGGGATCCTCCGTGACATCTCACAAGTTCAGAACATCATAGTCCACCAACATTTTAGGATCTAGGAACTGGCCGTGGTATCTTAAGTCCTGACTTACTGTGACTCTCTAAACATCTCACAATTCCAGTGTTTGCCAGGATTTATTACGACTCTTAAGAAACAACACACTCCATGTCTGAGGTCTTAAAAGCTAGTGAGCGGCCATCTAAGATGCATCAATTGGTCCCAACTCACCTGGAGTAAAGGAGAATGAAGAACACCACGGACAAAAGGAAAGCATTAGCCCAAGAGACAGAAAGGGTCACATGAGCGAGAGACTTCATCAGCATGAGACCAGAAGAACTAGATGGTGCCCGGCTACCACAATGACCGCCCTGACAGGGAACACAACAGAGAGTCCCTGATGGAGCAGGAGAAAAATGGGGTGCAGAACTCAAATTCTAGTAAAAAGACCAGACAATGGTTTGATTGAGACTGGAGGGACCCCAGAAGACATGGCCCCCAGACTCTCTGTTAGCCCAAAACTATAACCATTCCTGAGGCCAACTCTTCAGACAAAGATTAGACTGGACTATGAGACATAAAATAATACTCGTGAAGAGTATGCTTCTTAGCTCAAGTAGATACATGAGACTAAATGGGCAGCTCCTGTCCAGAGGCGAGATGAGAAGGCAGAGAGGGTCAGGAGCTGGTTGAATGGACACGGGAAATCAGGGGTGGAAAGCAGGAGCATGCTGTCACAGTACAGGGAGAGCAACTAGGGTCACAAAACAATGTATGCATAAATGTTTGTATGAGAGACTAACCTGAATTGTAAACTTTCACTTAAAGCACAACAATTAAAAAAAAGAGAGAGAAACGACACAATCCAGCAATTGTTCCACACAATGTCATTACTCTGGGGCCTCTCTGTGTTCCTCCCTTCCCCCTCAGAGATGCAAAGTCGGGATTTCCTCCCAACCATCTCCCATCAGCCGGAGGAAAAGAACTCGACAGACACTCGATCTCACCTCAATCTCGTAGTCCTTCACTGGAGTGGGAGCAGCCGTCGCCGCCATGGCAAGGACCCCTACCATGATCCCCGCTTCCCGGTACCCCTGCTCCTAGGACCTTGCGCGGACCGGCCTGGCCAGCGTGTTGGCCATGGAGGCGGTCTGCTCCTGGAGGAGCGCGAAGTTGGGCCGCGGGGTCCGTCTCGGATTCCCCTGCGCCCACCCGCCGGGAGCGGGCGCGGAGGCCGGGCCCAGCTCAGCCGAGTCGAACGCGGGAAGAGGCGGTGATAAAGCGCGGGCGGCGAGGCACTTGGGACGCGGCCCGTAGCCGCGGGGTGACCTCCCAGGCAGACGACCCAGACTGAGTGTTCGGGACTGGAGCCAGGGCGGGGAAAGGAAACCGAACATAGACCGGACCGAAGGGCTTTGCATGGAGTTCTTGTCAATTGGGTTTTCGCGCCGTCTTGAACGCGGGGGGCGGAGCTTAGGATTGCTTTTGGAAGCCTGCGCGGACGGTGAGCAGAGTGAGCCAAAACACTTGCCTTGGCGAACCGGCGGGAGGCGGGATCATTGCATAACAGAATTTAAAGCCAGTGGAGGTTTTGGAAGTTCTAACTTGTAGTGTCTTGTAGCCCGGCTTTACAAATGAGAATGTGATTGGACTCAGGTACCTAGACAGTTGGTGGCAGAATTAAAACCTTGGACTCTTGACGCCCCAGACTAGCCCCTTTTTTAAAGTGCAAATTTGAAAATTACAGAAAAAGAAATAACAATTGATTATATTCCTACCACCCAGAATAAAATTTTAATATTTTTGGTGTGTATCCTACATCGAAATACGCCATTCCGGATCCGAGATTTCGACTTTATGTTTGTACCCCTAACTTGAGGAGGCATTTCTTCCTATCGATTTCCTCCCCTGAGCCGCCCGGGAGCCCAAGGTCACCGCCTCTACTGGTTGGCATGTGTTCCGTGCTCTCACCTACCAGTAGTTTGCTGGTTTGTAGCGCTGATAACTTCATGCATCATTTGCATTGTTTTCATGGGCTTGTTTAGCCTTTACTTTTCTTTCACATTAAAGTTGCAATTGCATAAACATAAACAAAAACCAAACCCCTTACCGTCGAGTCCATTCCGATTCATAGTGCCCGGTACAGTTTCCAACGAGCGCCTCGCAGATTTGAACTGCCAATCTTTTGGTTAGCAGCCATAGCACTTAACCACTATGCCACCAGGGTTGCCTACATAACCATCGTGTATGTTTATTTCATTTGAGAGCATAGTTTTATTGGAAGGTACGTAAGAGGGAAACAAAGCAGGTAAAAGGACTTAATCAGCTAATAATGGGAAGCCACCTCGTTAGACAGTTTATGCAAACTGATTTTAAATACTGAAGTAATTGTACCCGTCTTTATGGTTTTTGGTGCTGTCTTAGAGTGGATTAGGAACGCTGGTGGTGCAGTGGTTAAAGCGTTCGGCTGCTAAGCCCACCAGCCTCTCAGCGGGAGAAAGATGTGGCAGTCTGTTTCTGTGAAGATTTACAGCCTTGGAAACCCTATGGGGCAGTTCTACCCCGTCCTATAGGGTCGCTGTGAGTTGGAATCCACTCCACCGCAGTGGGTTACAAACAAACAAAAACAAACCTGTTGCCTTCCAGTCAATTCTGCCTGATAGCAACCGTATAGAACAGAGCAGAATTGCCCCATAGGGTTTCCAAGGAGCAGCTGATGGATTTGAACTACCAACCTTTTGGTTAGTAGCCAGATGCTTAAACACTGCACCATCAGGGCGCTCCTACTAAGGGGCACATACACATTTTCCCCAATAAAATTAATAACAATTACTTTTTCTTTGAAAACTAGTCCTGAATAAGGTTTTTCAAAAGGAGAAGATTGTACTGCTTTCAATCTTCTAAGAATATACTGCTTTGTTGTTTTGTTTTTTTAAATAACTCACGTAGGTGTATATACATAGCCCTAAAAAAGGAGGAGGAGAAGGAGAAAGAGAAAGAGGAAGAAAGAGAAGAAACGAAAAAAATTACAGAGAAAACTACAAATCTGCTTTGACTTCCACTCCCAGATTCGGCCTCTTCTTCTCCCCAGAGGTAACCACTGTTACCTATTTGGTACGTAGCAATGTAATTTTTTAAAAAATACTTTTACTTACGTATATGCATCCATAGCAAATCTTTAGCATGGTTTTTATTTACATAAATAATGTCACTATAAATATTGCTCAGCAATTTGTTTTTTAACACAACATTGTTTTCAAGAGCTATCTGGGATACATGTAGATCTAATTCATTTCATTTCATCCTAAGTATGCCATCCAATTATACACTACATTTTATTTATCTGTTTCCTTAGTGATGAATATTTATGTTGTGTCCAATTTTCTGTTATTCAAACATTCTTGCCCATGTCTCCTTGAACACATGCAATGATTCTCTAGGACAGACATCTAGAAGTGAAATTACTCAGTTATAAGGTATGTCTGTAGTGCTTTTTTTATATATATAATTTATTTTATTTTATTTTTTGTTGTTGAGAATATTCACAGCAAAACATACACTAATTCAACAGTTTCTATATGTACAATTCTGTGACACTGATTACATCCTTTGAGTTGTGCAACCATTCTTACTCTCCTTTTCTGAGTTGTTCCTCCCCCATTAAAACAAACTCACTGACCCCTAAGTTTCCTATCTGACTTTTCCAGTTGCTGTTGTCAATTTGATCCGATACAGCTAGATCTTAAAAGAGCATAATGCTCAAGCAGACATTCTTTACTAGTTACACTAAACTGTTGTTTGGTTTTAAGAAAACTTCAGGGGCTATTTTGGTTTTGGTTTATGTTTTAAAGATTATCTCAGGACAATAGTTTCAGGGGTTCATCCAGCCTCCATGGCTCCAGAAAGTATCGATTCCATGAGAATTTGAAATTCTGTTCTACATTTCCCTCCTGTTGATCAGGAATCTTCTATAGAATCTTTGATCAAAATGTTCAGTAATGATAGCTGGGCACCATCCAGTTCTTCTGGTCTCATGGCAGAGATGGCAGTTGTTCATGGAGGCAATTAGCCACACATCAATTTCCTCTTTCTATTCCTGACTCTCCTTCTTCCTCTGTTGCTCCAGGCAAATAGAGACCAATTGTTGTGCCTTGGATCTCTAGTGCTTTTTATTCTTCTGAATTATTAAGCATTTGTACTGAGTTTATTTTCATGTATGTAGTTAGTATTTTATACAACCCTTAATTAGGAGCTCCTGGCATTTGTTAATTGTAAATTAAATGATCTATCATGTTCATATAGCCATTTAGAATTTATAATATACCTAGAATATCTTCCCCACCTGGGTAACCCCTACTTTTTTCAATATTATTTTTTATTAAAGTGATGCTTGCACTTGGTTAAAAACATCAAAGAGCATTAAAAATTTTAATTATTAAAAAAGACAATTTATCTCTATTTCATACCCTAGGTCTATTTCCTAGGGGCAGCCATTTTCAACTCTTTTAGCAGTATATCTCTTTATTTTTAAATACTGTAATATGCTTGTATAGCTATTACTTAATTTAACAATTTTAAACAGTATTGGTTAATGTCTTGTTATAGTGCTTGAGGATTTCACTCTCTTATAATACCATCCTCTACACTTCCTCCTCTTCCACCCTCCAATATAGTTACATCACAATTTGTTAAATCATTAATGTTACATTTTTATGACTGTGTAAATATTGTATACTACTGAACCAAATGGTTTACTTTCCCTTCCAATGTTGTTGCTTTTCCTGGAATTAATACTTGCTTCTTTTTTTTTCTATTTGCTTTGTTTTTGTGTACTTATTACCTATTGCCAAGGGTCAAAACAGTCAACAATAGGTAGGTCAGAGCACCAGGTAAGTCAGAGCACCAAAGAATCTGTGATCGTTAGATCGTTAAGGCTGTGTGTCAACTTGGGTGGGCCAGGATTCTCAGTGGTCGGGCAGTAATGATGTAGTTCGGCAGTCGTATAATGATGTGATCACCTCCATGATGAGACCGGATATAATGTGATCACCTCAATGATGGGATCTGCTGTGAGTAGCCAATCATTTGAAAGGGAGTTTCCTTGAGGGTGTGGCCTGCATCCAACATGTGTGGACTTTCTGACAAGGCTCGTGGGCTTTTGTCCACTCTGGATCCTGCAGCTGGCTCCTGTTTGTCTGACCTCCAGTTCTTGGGAATTGAACTAGAAGCTTACCTGCCATCCTGCCTGCTGATCTTGGGATTCTTTGGTCTTTGTGGCCTGCGAGCCAGAGCCTGCTGTCTGACTTGCCGATCTTGGGTTTGCTAGCCCCTGTGGCTATGTGAATCAGGAGAAGCCTCCAGCCTGACTCATGGACTTGGGGTGTTCTAGTCTCTACAACCACATGAGCCATTTCCTTAATATAAATATCTTTCTATATATACATATACGCTTCACTGGTTTTGCCTCCCTAGAGAACCCAGCCTAAGACAGAACCAAAACAAATTCTGGCACTTAGGGCTGGAAAAAGGTCTAGAGGCCCCCTGTTATAACAGACATTAACCCAGTAGTTTCTGGATCCTGGGTAGGCTGTAGGTCTGGGAGAATGTGTCAGGGGGCTCCAATCATGACTACTTGCCAATTAACCAGTATGGCATACCTACTAAATATCAACCTAGCTGATAGTTAATTTTTTTTTACAAATATTTAAAGAAATCTGTCCAATGTCTAGAAAAAGTTTTCAGATGTTCAAATACTTCAGATAATCTATTGGTTCTGTTTTTTCTCAGAGAACTTCGTCTCACTGCCTCCTAGTCCACTCTGGTTAGTTGATCTCTGCATTTACAGCAAAGAGTGTATTCAGGAAACTCCCTGAATAGTTATTCACCTGTACTTGGGGAGCTCATATCTTCTTCTTTTTTTTTTTAAATTTATTCCTTTATTTTGGTGAAGCTTTTCCTGCAGTAACTTTATAAGAAAGAACAAACCCATTGCCTTGGAGTCAATTCTGACTCATAGTGACCCTACAGGACACAGTAGAACTGCCCCATAGGGTTCCCAAGGCTGCAAATCTTCACAGAAGCAGACTGCCACACCTTTCTTCCAAAGAGTGGCTGGTGGGTTTGAACCACCAACCTTTCAGTTAGCAGACAAGCTGCTTAAGCACTGCATCACCAGGGCTTCTTAAGAAAGAAGAGATGGAGGTGAAGTTTTAAGTCCTTGCATATCTGAGAATGTCTCTACATTCTAGCTAGTTTACTTGGGTGAATGCCTACTCCACTCTTCTCTTGTAACCAGCATTGCTCTGGACAAGTTGTATGCCATTTTGACTCTCTTCTTTTATGAGAGCTTTTAGAATCTTCTCTCCATCCTTGGTATTCTGAAAGTTCATTTTCCTGTGCTTTGGTATGTGCCCTTTTTAACTAGAATGACCAAAGTATTCTGGACTGGAACCATGGTTACCAAGCAGCTCCCTTTATTTTCCAGCTGTTGTGATTTGCTCAGCAATTATATTCTCATTGTAAATAAATAAATTGGCAAGTTGCTTCTACCTTCATTTCTTCATGAGTTTTTTTTGTCTTTTCTTGATTTTTTATTTCAGCGAGGTCATACAATATTTGTCCTTTTGTGATTGACTTTTTCACTTAGCATAATGTCTTCAAGTTCCTTCCATATTGTAGCATGTATCAAGACTCCATTTATCCTACTGGCTAAGTAGTATTCCATCGTATTTATGTACTACATTTTGTTTATACATTCATCTGTTGATGGGCATTTAGTTTGTTTCCACCTTTTGGCTATTGTGAATAGTACTGCAGTGAACACTGGTGTACAAGTCTCTGCTTTCAAGTCTTTTGGGTCTACACCTAGGAGTGGAATTGCTGGGTCATATAGTAGTTCTACTTTTAGTTTTTTGAGGAACCACCACACTGTTTTCCACAGCTGCTATACCATTCTGCACTTTCACCAGAAATGGATAAGGGTTCAAATTTCCCCTCATCTTTGCCAACATTTGTTATTTTCTGTTCTTTGTGAGTCTTATTAGCCTGAGTCTGTCCCCCTGAATCTGCTCACCTCTGGCTACACTTGAAAGGTCAGTTCTGGTCAGAGAGATGATAACTCTAGATCATCTTCCTCTCTATTATTCCTAAGAGTATTTACTCTTTAGGAACTTCTACTCTAAAGCTAAAAACAGTGCATCCAAATTTTTCGAATGTGGGGAGTAGTTTCAGAAGATTTCCTTCAGTTTTCTTTGTATTATCTTTTTGTACAATATGGATACATTAGATACATATTTCCTGCCTCCTGTCAGTTAGTAGGAAACCCTGGTGGTGTGGTGGTTAAGAGCTACAGCTGTTAACCAAAAGGTCAGCAGTTCAAATCTACCAAGTACTCCTTGGAAACTCTATGGGGCAGTTCTACTCTGTCCTATGGGATCAGTATCAGTCAGAATCAACTTGATGGCAATGGGTTATCAGTTAGTAAGCTAAGGAAATAAAGTGGAATGAGACTAAGGATAGTTTTTATGCAAGTTTTCCTTTTAATTTTTTTCCGCCTAGTATCACTCTTGGCCCTTTGGCTAAGATCGAGTGTAGTACTTCACATAGCAAAGCCCTCAGGGGTGGGGTCTAATTCTGTTCAGTTAGCCTTATAGAGTACGCAGAACATACTATGTTTAAGAACATTTAATAAGTTCTGTTTTACACTGTTCAAGGGGTACCTATGCTCTCCTATTCCCTTGAACCATTTGACTATCTTTTCCCCTCTTTTTACTGTCAAACCTCTGTAAGAAGGCCACTATCCTAATTCAAGCCTCTATCATATCACACAAGGACTAATGTCATATGGTTTCTCCTTAATTGTCTCTTCCCCCAACCCCGGCAACATGTCCTACATATATATTCATTTCACTGAACGTATATTTACTGAGGATTTACTATATTCCAAGTTCTACCTTAAGACAAACCCAAGTCCCACCTCTCCATCATTTACCTTCTTAAAACATTATTTTGCAAATGTCACTGCACAGGCAAAAATCTTTTAATGTCTACTCATTAAAGTAAAAAAATTTTAACCTGAACTCCATGGCCCTTCTCTCTTAATTTCATCTCCTAACTCGGTTCTACCTTTTCAGCCAAACTGGTGTACTCCTTTCTCAAACAATCCATTTATATTTCTATCTTCAGCTCCTTATACCCTCACTCAATTCATGTCCTACGTGGAGTGCCTTTCTCCATTCCTTTTTATTGAGTTAATACCTTAATTCATATTTAGTTATTAATACCTTAATGAATACCTACAGATACTTGTTGAGTACCCACGTGCCAGAGTACCTTATCTTAAGGATAAAGCTAATATCCATTTTCTCCAGAAAGACTTCCCTTTTCAAAACTTTTCTAGTTGCAAGTGTCGAGGTCATTTACTTAGCAGGGCAGTCCTACCCTGTCCTATGGGGTCGCTGTGAGTCGGAATCGACTGGACAGCAATGGGTTTTTCTGGGGAAAGTTGATTCACCACTATGTCTGTCAGTTTATCTGTGAAATAAAGATACAAATAGGATTGTTAGTGAGGCAAGAGTGAGACTAGATGAGGAAAGCACTTAGCAGAGTGTTATCAATCCTTCCACGCCGCCACGTATTTCCCGAGGAACCACCATGCGGGCTCACGGGGGACAGAGACTCGGCCTGCAAGGTCCGTGTGGCTTGGAGCCGAGAGCGCGAGACGTCAATCAAGACCGCGGCGGGGCGGGGCGTGGCAGCCCTTCCGCCTGCGAGAGGCCGCGACGGTCCGCTCCGCAGCGGCCGGGACAGTCAGGAGTCCGCCCCCGGAGCTGCCGGCCGCGCGGCGGGACTAGGCGGGCGATGGAGCTGGAGCCCGAGTTGCTGCTGCAGGAGGCCCGCGAGAACGTGGAGGCGGCGCAGAGCTACCGGCGCGAGCTGGGCCAGAGGCTGCAGGGGCTGCGGGAGGCGCGGAGGCAGGTCGGCGGGCCGCGCCCGAAGGGGCGCTGCGGGCCCCGGTGAGGGTGTTGGGTGCGGAGAGGGTGGACGAGGGAATGAGGACTTCGAGGGGTGGGAGTGTCCAAAGACTGAGGAGAGAAGGAGAGGAGCTCTAAAGGTTAAACGAGACCTAGTAGGTCTGGGGGTATGGGGGCGGGAGGTGGGTGCTGGGGAGGTCTTAGGGAAAGGGACAAGTTTCGGGGATCGAAGGGAAGGGTGAGGGGCGTTCCCTACGCTGTGTGGTGCGGTGATGGAAATAGGGGTGGGGTCCGAGGTTGAGGAGAGTAAGGGGCCAGAGCGAAATCGGAGGGACTCACAGAGGGCAGTGATGAATGAAGAGAGTTGGGGGAGGTGGACATTATTTGGGAAAACTTGCCGTGGGAATGGGGATTGCTTTTAGAAAGCCTGAGGAAAATGTGGGGCATATGACTTGGGGAGAGCTAAAGCTGGAGACAGAATGGATATTGGAAGGGAAAGTTTAAAGAAAGGGAAAGGTAGGGGTTGAGAAACAGTGTTAACACTGAATGAATGGGGTTAGTGTCTGAAAGTAGTACTTCATAATATCTCCTGTGATCTTGAATGCATTTTTGTAAAAATTTAGAATAATCCCATTCCAGATGGTTTAGAATTCAAAGTGAAGGTGAAACTGTGTTGGAAGAGCAGAAGAAGGAAAACGAAGTGTTTGATGGAGCAAATACAGAGGTGCAGAAATATGAAAAAACAGATTTAAAGAGACTAGTGGTGAAAGGAGATGCTAAATATACTTTCAAGTGGCACAGTTATCTGTTCCATTGGGACAGGGTTATCAAAGATACAGAAAAGCCATGTGGTTTCTCCACACCCTTAAACATTTACAGAAAAAGATTATAACCCACTGCCAGTGTGTGATAGGACAGGCTACTGTTAACATAGATGCTTAATAAATACTTTTTAAGTGAGTACTATTCCATCTGAATTTCTCTAGGTCACACTGATATTCATCTATACTGTCATCCTAGTAACTTCCATGTTTCAGTGAATTTGAATATGTACAGTTGGTAGAATTGTGTTGTAATAATTGGCTTTGGATACTCTCATTATTAGGGATACTCACCATGCTTTGGCTTTTATATATTTTAAAACAACAACAACAACAAAACACCTATCATCCAGCATTCTTGTAGCGCTGGTATAGGCCAGGCATCATTCATATTTTAGTAGCAAAACTGGGAACACAATCTAGAGATGGTTATCCTGATGTGGTGAATGCTTTTCAAGGCCTTAAAATTTACTCACCTCGATTTTCATTTGAAAACATCTACATTCTGCTATTATGAAAGAGAGGTTCTAAATCTAGAATGTTGTTAAAAAGAGGAAGATTAAAATACCTCTTACTATATGACTAATGTTTAAGCCAGTTAAGATATCTTATAGGAACCTTGGTCGTATAGTGGTAAAGAGCTCGGCTGCTAACCAAAAGGTCGGCAGTTCGAATCCACCAGCCACTCCTTGGAAATCCTATGGGGGCAGTTCTCTGCCCTATAGGGTTGCTATGAGTTGAAATTGACTCCATGGTAAAGGGTTTTTGTTTTTATTTTTTATATGACTAATGTTTAAGTCAGTTAAGTTATGTTTTATATGAGCATGACTGTTGTTTAAGTTTGCAGTTATTCAACAGTGGAGTTGGCACTAAATGGATGAGGTGAGTACCTGGGAGTAGTGCTTATTAACTTCTTGTGTGATATTTAATGCATTTTTTAAAAAATTTAGTGTGCTATCTTCTTAGATGGTGTAGCATGCAATTTCCAAACCCATATTCTTTTACATTTTATATCCAATAATTTAAATACAGGACAATACTTTTCTATAATTTAATGTAGTTTAATATAGATTGTTTTTTGTTATTGTTTGTTTTTGAGGTCCATTGTCTTCTTGGGCTTGAGACAGAAAATACTAAGAGACCATCCATCACAGTTAGGTTCATGATGACATTGCCTTCTGACTGGACTGAGTAATAGAGAAGTTCTCTTTTGTGAAACTGTAATGTGTTCTGTGCCAGTGCCAGTTACAACAGTCTCTCCTCAAAGCTAATTCTAGTGGATTGTACATGTTTGAGTTTGTAGAATAAGCCTTCTGTCAACTGCATTTTAAGGAAGGTCTGTGTTACAAAAATGTTATCAAAATAAGCAGCTGCTTTTGTCTAGTGGTTAGGATATTTTTAGAGTTCCAGCCGTTTTCAGAAAACTACGTAAATGTTATGGCTTTTTGGTCAGCGATTTTGCCTAGGAGAAGAGAGAGAAGAGCAGAGAGGAAGGGATGCTCCACATTTGTTTGTGTATATTTTTTACTAGCTGATTTTGTTTCGTTTTGTCACTTTTTTTGTGTTGAGATATAATTCACATAGCATAAAATTCATGCTTTAAAAATGTACAGTTCAGTGGTTTTTGTATATTCATAAAGCTGTGCACTCATCACCACTCTCTAATTCCAGAGCATTTTCATCATCCCAAAAAGAAACCCCTTACCCATTAGCAGTCACCCCTCCCAGCAACCACTAATCTTTGTCTCTATGTATTTACCTTTTCTGGACATTTCATATAGATGCAATCATATAATGTATGGTTTTTTGCGTCTAGCTCCTTGCATTTAGCGTGATGTTTCAAGGTTCGTCCGTATTATAGCATATATCAGTACTTCATTCCTTTTTATGCTTGGGTAATATTCCATTGTGTGAATATACCACCTTTTATTTATCCATTTATCAGTTGATAGGCATTTGGGTTGTTTACACTTTTTAGCTATTATGAATAATGCTGCTGTGAACATTCATGTACAGGTTTTCATGTAGACATATGTTTGCAGTTCTCTTGGGGTATATACAGGTAGTCCCTGACTTACAACATATTCAAGTTATGACGAACTGTACTTACGACTGTCTGGGTTTTTTTTTGGTACATCTTATCATTAGTAATGTGTACTGCATACAGCATTGCAGTGTGTAATTGGCTGATGTTATCATTCTCGGATGTTCAGAGACGAAGATCGGATTTATAAAGATACAGATTTTAAAAAGGCAATAGTTATGAAAACTAAAAAAAAAAAAAAGAGGTATTTGACTTGGCATCAGAACCGATTTACATCAGAATGGAACCCCATCATAAGTCCGGTACTACCTGTACCAAGGAGTAGAATTGCTAGGTCAAGTGGTAACTCTGTATTTAGCCCTTTGGGGAACCCTTGGCATACATTTTGTCTTTGCTTTTGTTTCTTACCCTTTAAAAAGCTCTCATGAGGTTTATTTCATGTTAAGAAATTATGTCTAGGGGTGATAGTTTGCACAACATGGTGAACGTATTAATGTTCCTGAATTGTACATGTAAAAATGTTTCAAATGGCAAATGTTTTGTCATATATATTTTCACCACAATTTAAAAAGAAATCATGTCTGTGAAAGTTTAAAAAGGAAGAAGAATACAAATCTTCTAAGTTATTCTGTCAAAAACAACTGCCAACATTTAGCAGTTTCTCTTCTTGTGGTTAAAGCTCTACGGTCTGTTTTTAGAGAAAAGGAAGTTCTGTGTAGGAATGCAAAAGTAGTCTGTAACTCTTACTGTTTGAATAAGTTAAAGGCTAGAGAGAGATGTTCCTTGTCTTCAGGAAATCAAATGTTTACAGCCTCCCTAGCCTGACCTATGTTGAAATCATTAGGGATAGTTCTCTATAGCTCCCAGGAATCCTTGGTACTAAGATTTAAATACCAAAGAAATTAACTCCCACTCTGCTGAAGTACTTATTTGTTCATGCACTCAATATTTATTGGGTGCCTACTGTGGGTCAGAGGTATTTCTGGGCTCTAGGGGTGCTGTAATCAGAAAACAGACCACTACCCTCATGGATTTACCATTCTTTTGGTGGCTGATCATTAGGTTATTATCCCTAAGAACAAAACAAAGAAAGCGTAAGTTGTTGTATATTTATTTTTAGATTTCACTTCCCTTGTGTCTTATTATCTAGTGCTGCTAAAATTCTGTCTTTGTTATCTATTGCTGCAATAACAGAAACACCACAAATGGGTGACTTTAACAAACAGAAATTTATTTTCTCACAGTTTAGAAGGCTAGAAGTCTGAATTCAGGATGCTGGCTCTAGGGGAAGGCTTTTTTTCTCTGTTGGCTCTGGAGGAAGGTCCTTGTCTCTTTTGAGCTTCTGCTCCAGGTGATCTTCATGTGGCTCGGCTCTCCCTGCCTCCTTTCCTAGCTTGCGTGTTTCATCTCTTTTATATCTCAAAAGAGATTGACTCAAGATACACCCAAAACGAATTCTGCCTTGTTAACATAACAAAGACAACCCATTCCCAAGTGGGACTATGACCACAGGCATAGAGGTTAGGATTTACAGCACATATTTTGGGGGGACGTAATTCAGTCCATAACACCTTGTGTTTTTCAACACTTGGTCTGTTTCTACAGGGTTCACTTTCTGCTTGTTATAAGTAGATATAGCTGATCAAGATGTCATACACTTAGTAGTGTCAGCTGGTCACTTAGGCCCACAGAGTAGCATTACTTTGATGGCATTGCCACAGTCCAGGGCCTGATCATTAAGCTTTGCATGTCCAGAAATGCCATCTTTATACTTTATCAAAGGGGGATTAGCTTAAGGTACTGGAGTGAAATGCTACAAGAAATGCTAGTGTTCTAGTCTGTGTGCAGTTGTATTTCATTCTATAAAATGAATATGTTGGCTTTTGATTAGAGTGACTCAGTGTCTCTCGGCATCGACGAAAGCAATTCTCTACTCTTTCAGAGTTAATGGCCACATCCTGCTGCCTAATTAAGATACCCTGCACAACTCCGGCCAGTGTTGTCCCTTTGATCCTTGCTACTATAACTGTGGCCCATGACTCATGACACAGCAATGGCATTACCTGGGAGCTTGTTAAGAATGTGGAATCTGCCCCCGGACACCCTTTTAGCTCAGCAGTGAAGTTACTCCTGAGGTTCACCCTTCATCCAAAGATTAGACAGGCCCATAAAACAAACCGAGACTGAAGGGTTACACCAACCCAGGGGCAAGGATGAGAAGGCAGGAGGAGACAGGAAAGCTGGTAATAGGGAACCCAAGGTCGAGAAGGGGAGAGTGTTGACATGTCGTGGGGTTGGTAGCCAATGTCACAAACCAATATGTGTACTAATTATTTAATGAGAAGCTAGTGCTGTAAACCTTCATCTAAAGTACAAAAAAAAAAAAAAAAAAAAGACTGTGGAATCTTGGGCCCCACCCCAGACCTACTAAATCAGAATCTGCACTTTAACAAGATCTCCTGGTGATATGTATGCACATGAAAGATTGAGGTACACTGCCTTAGGGTACACCATTATCACTTGATCATCTCTCTATGGAGTTTTGTAGTTAAATCTGAACTAAAGGTCTCTTCATAAAATGTGGTGGCTTATCCTGAAGATTGAAAGTTGTTTGAAGTATCACACATTTGTTTGTTAGAGAATTATACAAAGATATAAAAATGAATGATAGATAGTTTTAAGCCCATGAGAAGATGTTTAATTATAGCTTGTCCTAGCATGTCTTCACATTTGTAATGTTTGATGAGTAAGTCTTTTCATAGAGTTTTGTTTTCATTTTTTAATAGCGGATTTCATATAACTTTTTGAAGATTTAACTGGTAATCTTGATATTACTAATGTGCAATACCAGGTTTTCTTTATATCATTATTCCTTCAGGATTTGAAGACACATAGAACACCAGTTAAAGATTGGGACAGATATTGAACTCAGTGGGGGGAGAAAAAAGTAAATTATTTTCAGAAAACCAGGGCAGGATGTCTTAGTAGCTCAGCAAAGAAAAGAACACTATTATTGCTCCTTTTATCTACCACTTCCCCTTCTGTTACCCGTTTTCAAAACAGTACAGAAATCTGTTTAAATGTGATTTGTTACTGCAGTAGTACTTATTATAGTATCCTAAGAAAAGATTAGATGTAGAGCTAGGGAATATCAAGAACAGATGAAATAGTTTAAAAATTAACCCATAATTCTACCACTTAGGGACAATCACTATCAACATTTTGGTGTATCCTTTTATCCATATTGTTTTACAAAGTTGAGAGTGTACTACTCTATATGCAATTTGGTATCTTTTTTTTTCTTTTGGTTAGCATTATATCATAAACATTTATCATGAGCATTTTCCCATGAGCAGCCCAATTTTTAATGAAGAGGTGAACAGAGTCTATTTTGTAAATATTTATGGAGCATGTATTGCTGGTAGGCTGAAAGTGCATTGGTTCAAGTACTCCAAAATACTGGAACCAAAGCTCTGAAAGCAAAACAAAATAATTGACTGTTATGTCCTCCCAAAAATACATGTTATAAATCCTGACCTGTATGCCTGTGGTTATAAACCCATTTGGGAATGGATTGTCTTTGTTATGTTAATGAGGCAGGATTAGCATAAGGTATATCTTGAATTAATCTCTTTTGAGGTATAAAAGATATTAAACAAGCATAGAAGATTTGGGGTAAGATAGATGTCTAGACACAGGGAGATCTCAAAGGAACCAGGAAGCAGAAGTTGAAGTGACAAGGACCTTCCTCCAGAGCCAACTGAGAGAGAAAGCCTTCCCATAGAGCCAGCACCCCAAATTTGGACCTCTAGCCTCCTAAACTGTGAGAAAAATAAATTTCTGTTTGTTAAAGCCACCCACTTGTGGTTTTTCTGTTATAGCAGCACTAGATAACTAAGACAGAATTTGGTACCAGAAGAGTAGGGTGCTGCTCTAACAGATACCTAAAATGTGGAACCAGTTTTGAAATTGGGTAGTGGATAGAGGCTGGAAGAGTTTTAAGGTGCCTAATAGTAACAGCCTACATTACCTTGAAGAGACTTGGTAAAATTATGGACTTCAAAGGCAGTTCTTGTGAGGCCTCAGAAGGAAGTGAGGAGGGCTGTAGAGAAAGTCTCTGTCATCTTAGAGAGTACATACAACACCAGCAACAGAATGTTGCTGGCAGTGTGACGTTAAATGTGCTTCTGGTGAAGCTTTGAAAGAAAATGATGAACATGTGACTGGACAGTGGCGGAACGGCAGTACTTTCTTCTTCTCCCCCATACAAAAATTTACACATACATTGTTATGAGACCCTAATTGCTCTCCCCATACTATGACAGCACACTCCTCCTTTCCACCCCTGATTCCCCATGTCCATTCAACCAGCTCCTAACCCCCTCTGCCTTCCCATCTCACCTCCAGACAGAAGCTGCCCGTTTAGTCTCTTGTAGCTACTTGAGCTAAGACGCACACTCCTCACGAGCATCACTTTATGTCCCACAGTCCAGTCCAATCCTTGTCTGAAGAGTTGGCCTCAGAAATTGTTTTAAAAGTTCTGGGCTGATAGAGAATCCAGGTGCCATGCTTTCCAGGGTTCCTCCAGTCTCAGACCATTAAGGCTGGTCTTCTTACTAGAATTTGACGGCAGTACTTTTTATGCAGTGGTAAAGAACTTGTCTGAATTATGTTCAAATGTTTGGTAGAAGGTAGAACTTGTAAGTGATAAACTTGGATATGTGGCTGAGGAGATTTCTAAGCAAGATCTTAAAGAAGCCGCATGGTTTCTCCTTGCTGCTTATAGTAAAATATGAGAGGAAAGTGATGGACTTAAAAATGAACTGGGCAAAATGAAAACAGAACTTAAAGATTTGGAAAATTCCGTTGTACAAACTAAGGACGTGTGTCCTAGAATTTTCACCAAGGACATGGCTGCACAATCTTTTATTAAAGAGATTAAGCCTGTAGCTGATGGATCTAACCAACTACCACAGCAGAAAACCCATCAGCTTAGACTGAAGGGGACAGAGAAAGAACGAAAAGAAAGAATGCTGTTGCCCTCTTGGAATTCTACAGGCAGGATAGAGGCCAAAGGAGCTACATCTGTTGTCCTCCGTGAAAAGAAAAGGACCATCCTTGGAGCAGCTCAGAGATTGGCAAAACTGTTAGAAGGAACACAGGAAGCAGGGCTGCATTGGTTTCAAAGGCTGGAGTCACAGCCTCCTAGGTTTAAAAGAGTCAGATCTTCACTGACTCTGGAGTGTGGGGCTGCTGTTAAGGTGTGGCAGAGGGATGGGGCTGCCATGCCCAAGGGGCAAAAGAATGGGGCTTGCCAGGGCCAAGGAGCTGGGGTCACCACTGAGATGGACCAGAAGAATGGGGCTGCCTAAAGCAGAGGGAACAGAATTGCCATCCCAGAGGGCCTGGAAGGCGGAGCTGAAGCCCAGTGCTGAGGGGCGTCCACCCAGTTACTGGAGAGCAGGGCCATTTCACAAGTGGTTTCAGAGAAGAGGGGATTATTTTCAAGCCTTGAGAAAACCAAAAAACCAAACCTGTTGCCATCGAGTCGATTCTGACTCACAGTGATGCTATAGGACAGAGTAGAACTGTCCTATAGCGTTTCCAAAGAGCAGCTGCTGGATTCTAACTGCTGACCTTCTTGGTTAGCAGCCAAGCTCTTAACAACTGCGCTGCCAGGGCTCCCAAGTCCTTGAGAGCTAATTTGATTTGTTTTGATGGGTTTTGGGCTTGCTTGGTGCCTGTTATCCTTTCTTTTCCTCCAATTTCTCCCATTTGTAATGGAATGTCTACCTTGTGCCTGGTTCACCATTGTACTTTGGAAGCAGATAACTTGTATTCCAGATTTCACAGGTTCACAGATGAAGAGGAATTTTGCCCCAGGGTGGAATATGCTTAAAGCTTCACCCATATTTGATTTAGATCGTTTGGAAGATGAGATTTTGGACTTAGAGTTAAGACTTCTGGGATGATGTGATGGGGCATATGTGTTTTGCATGCAGCAAGAACGTGAATTTGGGGTGCCAAGGGGTGGCATGTTATAGATTGAATTATGTCCCCAAAAAATATGTGTTGTAAATCCTAACCTCTATGCCTGTGGTTTATGATCAAGAACTGATGGTACTGAAGGACGAAGTCTAAGCTGTACTAAAGGCATTGGCAAGAAACAAGCCTCCAGAGATTGACTGAATACCAATGGAGATGTTTCAGCAAGCGGGTGCAACACTGAAAGTGCTCACTCTTCTATGCCAAGAAATTTGGAAGACAGCCACCTGACCAACCAACTGAAAGAGACCATATCTGTGTGCATTCCAAAGAAAGATGACCCAACAGAATGCAGAAATTATCAAATAATATCATTAATATCACATGCAGGCAAAATTTCACTGAAGATAATTCAGAAATGGTTGCAGCAGTACATCGACAGGGAACTGCCAGAAATTAAAGCTGGATTCAGAAGAGGAAGTGGAATGAGGGATATGATTGCTTTTGTTAGATGGATCTTGGCTGGAAGTAGAGAATACCAGAGAGATGTTTACCTGTGTTTTATTGACTATGCAAAGGCATTTGACTGTGTAGATAATAACAAATTATGGATAACATTGCAAAAAATGGGAATTCCAGAACACTAAATTGTGCTCATGCAGAACCTGTACATAGATAAAGAGGCAGTCATTCAAACAGAACAAGGGGATACTGAGTGGTTTAAAAGCAGAAAAGGTGCATGTCAGGGTTGTATCCTTTCACCATATTTATTCAATCCGTATGCTGAGCAAATAATCGGGAAGCCAGACTATATGAAAAAGAACATGACATCAGGATTGCAGAAGGACTCTTTACCAACCTGCAATATGCAGATGACATAATCTTGCTTGTTAAAAGCAAAGAGGGCTTGAAGCACTTACTAATGAAGATCAAAGACCACAGCCTTCAGTACGGATTACACCTCAACATAAAGAAAATAAAAATCCTCACAATTGTACCAATGAGTAACATCATGATAAATGTTGAAAATATTGAAGTTGTGAAGGATTTCATTTTACTTGGATCCACAAACAACACTCGTGAAAGCAGTGGTCAAGAAATCAAACAATGTATTGCATTAGGCAAATCTGCTGCAAAAGACTTATTTAAAGTGTTCAAAAGGAGAGATGTCAGTTTGAGGACTAAAATGTGTCTGACCCAAGCCATGGTATTTTAAGTCGCTTCATATGCATGCAAAAGCTGGACAATGAATAAAGAAGACGAAAGAAGAATTGATGCCTTTGAATTATGGCATTGGCGAATAACATTGAATATACCACAGACTGCCAGAAGAACAAAGAGGTCTGTCTTGGAAGAAGTACAGCCAGAATGCTCCTTGGAAGCGAGGGTGGCAAGACTTCGTCTCACATACTTTGGACATTTTTATCAGGAGAGATCAGTCCCTGAAGGGGGACATCGTGCTTGATAGAGGGTTAGTAAGGACAGCACACACTGCAGGGGAAGTCAGCACAACTGGACTAAACCAAAGCTAAGAAGTTTCCTCAATACAATCAAATACTTTGAGAGACAGAGTAGCAGGGATGGGGGGTGTGGGGACCATGCTTTCAGGGGACATCTTTGTCAATTGGCATGACAAAGCTTATTAAGAAAATGTTCTGCATCCTACTTTGGTGAGTGGCGTCTGAGGTCTTAAAAGCTTGCAGGCAGCCATCTAAGTTGCATCAATTGGTCCCAACCACTTGGAGTAAAGGAGAATGAAGAACACCAAAGACACAAGGAAAGTATTAGCCCAAGAGACAGAAAGGGCCACATAAACCAGAGACTTCATCAGCCTGAGACCAGAAGAACTAGATGGTGCCTGGCTACCACCAATGAATGTCCTGACAGGGAACACAACAGAGGGTCCCTGATGGAGCAGTAGAACGAAGGGATGCAGAACTCAAATTCTACTAAGAAGACCAGGCTTAATGGTCTGAATGAGACTGGAGGCACCCTGGAAAGCATGGCCCCTGGACTCTCTATCAGCCCAGGACTAAAACAATTTCTGAGGCCAACTCTTCAGACAGGGATTGGACTGGACTGTGGAACATAAAGTGATACTTGTGAAAAATGTGCCTCTTAGTCAAGTAGATGCAAGAGATCAAAGGGGTGGCTTCTGTCCAGAGGTGAGATGGCAAGGCAGAGAGAGTTAGGAGCTGGTTGAATGTTCATGGGGAATCGGGCGGAGGGGAGGAGTGTGCTGTCACAGAATGGGATGAGCGGTTGGGGTCTCATAACAATGTATGTAAAAAAAAAATTCTGCAGATTTACTGGCCTAAAGGAGACTGGAGAAACCTCGAGAGTATGGCCCCCAGACACCCTTTTAGCTTAGTGGTGAAGTTACCTCCGAGGTTCACTGTTCAGCCTGGGAGTGGACAGCCCCGTAAAACCAAATGAGACTAATGAGGTACAGGAGTCCAGTGACAAGGGCCAGAAGGCAGAAGGGGACAAGGAAGCTGGTGATAGGGAACCCAAGGCTGAGTAAGGATATTGTTGATGTGTTGTGAGATTGTTAACCATTGTCATAGGACAACATTTGTAGTAACTGTTAAATGAGAAACTATTTTGTTCTGTAAACCTTCATCTTAAGTGAGAATAACAGCACAATTGGAAGAGCATAGTCAATGTCACTGAACTGTGTATGTAGAAATTTTTGAAACGGTGTATCTTTGGCTATGTGTATTTTCACCAAAAAAAAAAAAAAAAAGGTTGAGAATTTAGAGAGTTGATATGTTGTGGGGTTGTTAACCAATGTCATAAAACAACATGTGTACTACTGTTTCGTGAGAAACTATTTGTTCTGTAAGCCTTCACCTGAAGTACAATAAAATATTAAAAAAAAAAAAAATTCTGTATGGGAGACTAACTTGAAATGTAAACTTCATTTAATTACAACAACAATAATAATAAAAAAACTCTCAAAAAAAAAAAAAAAGTAGAGGGTTAGTGAAAAAGAGGAAGACCCCTCAATGAGAAGGATTGACACAGTGGCTGCAACAATAGGCTCAAACATAGCAACAATTGTGAGGATGGTGGAGGACTGGGCAGTGTTTCGTTCTGTTGTACACAGGGCCGCTATGAGCCGGAACCGACTTGACGGCACCTGACAACAACAACCGACACATACAATGGTTTGTAATAACAAACAGATGCTACTTTGTGATGTGCATCAAAATATTATTATTACTGTATTTTAAACTAAAATATTTTAGTGTATCTGGAAGTGTTTCTTTAATACTTTTTATGCATAGAAAGTTAACGTATTTACTATATACTAAGACAGACATTTGACTAGCTGACGTTAGATATAAACCATACCTAACTGTTCCAATTTATGTACAAATTTGACTTAAAGGCAAATTTAGGAATGAAACTCGTTCGTAATTCAGGGGCTGCCTGTAGTAGGTTTTAGAGGGGTTGGTTCATAACTACATGTTGTGCATAAGTCGGGCTTTTATAACCTGGGACTGCTATAATTGTTGAGTAAGTGCCTTTATGGATGTTGTGGGTGTAATTTTGCAGACATTCTTTTTAAATTGTCTGTGGTCTTGATTTTATGCACCCTATTCATTAATGCAGATAATAAAGAGTTGAACATTTGTTTTATCGTATGGTTTGGTTATCTACTGCTGCATAGTAAACTATCCCAAAGCTTTAAAAAACAAAACCCATTGCCTTCGAGTTGATTCTGACTCAGCGACCCTATAGGACAGAGTAGAACTGCCCCATAGGGTTTCCAAGGCTGTAATCTTAAGGAGGAGCCCTGGTGGTATAGTGGTTAAGAGCTCGGCTGCTAACCAAAAGGGCAGCAGCTTGAATCCACCAGCTGCTCCTTGGAAACCCTGTGGGGCAGTTCTACTCTGTCCTATAGCATTGCTATGAGTTGTAATTGACTCGACGACAGTGGGTTAATCTTAAGGAGGATGACTGCCACATCTTTCTCTCACGGAGAAGCTGGTGGGTTCAGACTGCCAGCCTTTCCGTTAGCAGCCCAGTGCTTAACCACTGTGCCACCAGTGCTCCTATGCCAAAGCTTAGTGGCTTAAAAAACAACCATTTTATTACCTTACAGTTCTGGTCGTTGACAGGGGTTGGTAGTTCATCTCTCAGTTTGCTTGGCAACTCATGTGGTTGCAGTCAGATGGCAGCTGAGGCTGGAATGTCCAAGAGAGCCGTGTGGTAGCCCAGCTGGGTCATCTCTGTCCTTCTCCTCGTCCATCTCCCCTCCTTCTCCCTCCACCCCTCCCTGCTTCCACTTGTTATCTCCCCCAAGATAGCCATACTTCCATGGTGGCTGAGGACCGCAAAGAGCACAAAAGCAGAAGTTGCTGGCCTTCTTGGCTAAGGCCTGAAGCCAGCCCAGCATCAGTTCCACTGCATTGGGATGGGTTATAGATAGTCACAGAGCCAGTCCAGATCCAAGGGAGAGGACTACACAAGGGCATAAATACCAGGAGGTGTGGTTCACCGAGGGACCGCTAATGTAACAGACTACTAAATCACCTAATACAGATTTTCTTTTTAAAGGTTTTCAAAGAAGCATTTAAAAAAAATATGTATATCTTAATTATAAGAGACAAGAGGGACAATGTAGCAGTGCTTACAAGTGCAAACTTGAATCAGACTGACTACAAATTCCAGCTCTGCCACTTTACTTTTGCAAGTTAATCGCTCTGAGCCCCGTGTGTTTCTCACCTACAGATGCTTCCTTCACAGGATCGTGGTGGAGTTTGAGACAATGAGTATGAGTACCTGGTCTCACAGCAGTAGGTACTTCGTAGATGATAACTGCTGCAATATGGTTGTTATTAGTGCCATTATTTTATTAATTAACTGCTGACCTGGTGTCAGTGCAAAGACAAATAGCTAATCAAGTACATTTCCTATGAACTGAGAAGAAATGTTTTGGTTAGCTTCTTAAATTTCAGTTGACATTTATATCTTTACCTTGTCTTTTATGTTTTTTGATCAGTATATTCTTGTTAGCTAATAGTTTTTACAGCCAGTCTCTAATTTTAAGTTAGTTTTAGTTTCCTATTAGCAAAGCAAGTGGGAAAATAAATTCTTAGATTAAACTTGGAGGATGAAAATCCTTTTCTTCTTTCCTAACGTCAAAAAAATGCATGTTTTTACAAACTCATTGCCGTTGAGTTGAATCCCACTCATAGCGATCCTAAGGACAGATCAGAACTGCCCTATAGGGTTTCCGTTGAGCTTCTGGGGATTCGAACTGCCCGCCTTTTTGGTTGGCAGCCGAGCTCTTAACAGTTGCGCCATTAGGGCTCCCTAATTTGCATAAATGTTGGTAAATCACTGAAAAGTTGTAGGCCCCAGTTTACTCATTTTTAAAAATAAAGGAAGAAAAGAAAGAAAAAAAATGCATGTTTTAGAGGAGTGTGGTATATACCAGTTACTTAATTTCCTGAAATACATAGAGTACTATATTAGTATTAAAAAAACAAAACAAAGCAAAAAAACAAACCGATTGCCATCAAGTCCATCCCCTCTCATAGCAATCCTTTAGGACAGAGTAGAACTGTTCCGTAGGGTTTACAAGGCTGTAAATCTTATGGAAGCAGACTGCCACATCTTTCTCCCGTGAAGCAGCTGGTGGGTTCAAACTGCTACCTTTTGGTTCACAGCCAAGAGCTTAACCACTGTACCACCAAACCAAACCCGTTGCTGTCCAGTTGATTCTTACTCATAGCAGCCCTATAGAACAGAGTAGAACTGCCCCATATAGGGTTTCCAAAGAGCAGCTGGTGGATTCAAACTGCTGACCTTTTGGTTAGCAGCCAAACGCTTAACTCCTGTGCCACCAGGGCCCCACTGTGCCATCAGGGCTCCTTATGTTAGTATAACAACTGTATATTGCCATTTAAGACCAGAGATGTCTTATTAAATCAGGTTCTACATTAGTTTTATGACTTTATACTAACTAAGCTGAGAAGGAAAATGTTATCAGTCACTGCTGTTTTGGATGGTTATGAAGTGTATATATTCCCCAGGCTTTTGTGTGGTTTAGTATCAAAGTATAAACCTGATGACTTTGGCATTTTGTGGGGTCATCCTTGTGTTAAACCTTAAAAAAAAAAAAAAAAAAAAATCCCAGTTGCGCTGGGATTAGATTCAGCTGCAGTGGAAACTTTGTTAAAAAAGTTTTAATGGTCTGTTACTATAGAGACTCCCTTGGGAAATTGGTTCAGAACATTGTTAATCAGCATAAACAATGTATATTACAGTTTCTTTTTTGAGACCTTAAGTTGTCTGTCCTTCTATACTACTTAAATCTTTACTTTGTTATGAGCCACTGCTGTTGTTTTTGCCCCTAGATCCATAGATAACATTTGGAGCTGACTGGTTTTCTACCACACAATTTTTTTTTTATTGCTGTAGTTTAAATGAAGTTTACATTTCAAGTTAGTCTCCCATACAAAAATTTATGCATACATTGTTATGTGACCCTAATTGCTCTCCCCTTATTGTGACAGCACACTCCTCCTTTCCACCCCTGATTCCCCATGTCCGTTCAACCAACTCCTAACCCTCTCTGCCTTCCCATCTCACCTCTGGACAGAAGCTGCCCGTTTAGTCTCTTGTTATCTACTTGAGCTAAGAGGCACACTTCTCATGAGTATCACTTTATGTCCCACAGTCCAGTCCAATCCCTGTCTGAAGAGTTGGCCTAGGAAATTGTTTTAGTTCTGGGCTGATAGAGAATACAGGGACCATGCTTTCCAAGGTTCCTTCAGTCTCAGATGATTAAGTCTGCTCTTCTTAAGTAGAATTTGAGTTCTGCACCCTACCTTTCTCCTGCTCCATCAGGGACTCTGTGTTGTGTTCCTTGTCAGGGCAGTCGTTGGTGGTAGCTGGGCACCATCTCGTTCTTCTGTTCTCAGGCTGATGAAGTCTCTGGTTTATGTGGCCCTTTCTGTCTCTTGGGCTAGTACTTTCCTTGTGTCTTTGGTGTTCTTCATTCTCCTCTACTCCAGGTGGTTGAGACTAACTGATGCATCTTAGATGGCCACTTGCAAGCTTTTAAGACCTCAGATGCCACTCACTGAAGTAGGATGTAGAACATTTTCTTAATAAACTTTGTTATGCCAGTTGACCTAGATGTCCCTTGAAACCCAGACTTGTACCCCTGCTACTCTTTCCCTCAAAGTGTTTGATTGTGTTCAGGAAACTTCTTAGCTTTGGTTTAATCCAGTTGTGTTGACTTCCCCTGTAGTGTGTGCTTTCCTTCCCTTCACCTAATACTTGTCTACTATCTAGTTGGTGAATAACCCTGACCCTCCCTCCCCACCCTCCTAACCATCAAAAAATGTTGTTTTCTGTGTCTAACCCTTTTCTTGAGTTCTTATACTAGTGGTCTTATACAGTAGTCCTTCTGTGACTGAATTCACTCAGCATAATGCCCTCCAGATTCCTCCATGTTATAAGATGTTGCATGGCTTCATCGTTGTTCTTTATTGTTGCATAGTATTCCATTGATACCACACAATTCTTTATGCAGAGGCAAGACATATGTTAAGAAGCCCTGGTTGCTCAATGGTTAAGCTCTCAGCTGCTAACTGAAAGGGGGTTCAAACCTACCAGCGGCTCTGAGGGAGAAAAGAATTGGCAATCATCTCCTGTAAAGATTACACTCTTGGAAATCCTATGGGGGAGTTCTGCTCTGTCCTGTAGGGTCACTGTTAGTCAGAACCGATTGCACACAACAAGATATATGTTATGTAGCAGAAAGTGTTTTCAGCCGAATTCACTCAGCGGTGAAGTCACATTTTTAAATGAGTTTTCATAAAGCCAAAGCAAATGAACTTGATTAGACACATGACTGGATTAAAAGTGACAGAGGCTTTAATTTATGAACTATTTCAGGGAGAAGAAAACAATTCCAAGGTAGCATATAGTATCAAATTTGAAACAGAAATGCTTGGGATTCTAGGCACCAGATGTACTATGAGACCACAGGAGGTGGGCTTGGAAATGGAGTCTCCCTTCCCTGGCCCTCTCTCTGCTTTGGGTTCATATACTTCCTTTTTTTTTCTCTGAGATTCCGAAACAAAAACAAAGCATAGGTTCTGCAGCAGCTGAAGGAGCTTTTGAATTCTTTCTAAAGAGGAAACTGACTACCTAACCAATATACTTCCTGCATGTGCCGTATCCGTTAGAGAGTGAGGAGGGGGATGTAGTGCTCAGCTGCAGAATTTCCCCTGTGGTGGGGTGCTAAATGTATTACAGTGCTCTGACATGATATCTTCATTTTTATGAGCTCTTAAGGCTGTGCTTCATATGGTTAGGGCCCAATTCTCGAGGATGTTGAGTGATGAACCAAATTAAGTACAACTGAGTTTCTGCCTTTTTTATTTTAATTTTGACTTGGGTTTATTTCACAGAAGTTTTCTAGTAACTTTACAGAGATTAATTAACAAATTAGGGTTTCTCTTTTTCTTTATGATTTAAGGAATTATTTTATTTATTGCACAAATACCATTGCAACTACATTAATGTCAAAAGGAGAAAAAATCGTTTCCATGATCTTGTCCATCCCAGCAAATCAAACTCTGTTCTGTTGTTGTTGTCTTTCTTTTTTTCTTGTTTCTTTTTAGTCCTTGGGCATGGGCATCTTTTGTTTTTCCATGGTTGTGAACATTGCTGGAAAACAATTTTATAGTTTGCTTTTAAATTTTTAGTATTAGAGAATAAATAGAAAGCTTTCTCAGTTTCTCTATTAATTGAAAATTATTGAAATGTTATCCCTTATCCATGTTTTCATATGTTCTTCTTTCTTGGTGGATTTTTCTTGTACTTCAGACTTCTGCTAAAATAAAGTTGGCAAAAGGGGTAGGTTGGTAAACATAGTAAGTCAAGTGAAACTAATATCTGCAAAGCAAAAGACGTGTTTGCTGTAATTCAACTGAGTAAGTGGGCTCGTAGTTAGAATGTCCACATTGAGAGAAAATGAATTGTGTGTTGTATGAATTCTTTTTTTTTTTTTAATAAATCTAGTGTCCACACAGATAACTAAATTGTTTTCAAAATATATGTGAGATGTTAAGATTTTTGTGTTATAGCCTCTTGAACAAGAGTTCTTAAGCTGGGGGTCTGTGGACCTAGGGCAGTGTTTCTCAAAGTACAGGCTACAGAATCGCAGGTGTGCTTGTTAAAAACAAGAACTTCATCCATATACTCCTCCACCCCCACTTCCAAGATTCTGGCTCTGTAGGTCTAGAATGGAGCCCTGCAATCTTTATTTTTAATGAGCAGCGTAGGTAATTCCCCTGCAAACCGAGTTTCAGAACTATTGCTCTAGGCCAGCGATGGTTGGGATCTGAGGGAATTTGTAAACCCTCTGAAACTGGATAAATTTCTTTCGGCTGTGGATTATTCACTTTTCCAAGAAAAGGGTCTATAAACCCTCATCAGGATTCTCAAAGAGAACCATGACTTAGTAAGGATTAAGTCATTGTCCCAGAGGTTTGTATTTCATGAACATTCTCTGCCTCCTTTGAGCCTCTTTGAATTTTAAATAAATTCTTAGTTTTCTTTTAGCACAGTGAGAGCATTTTATCTATGAAGGGGTTTTTTTGTATTGTGGCTTTCTAATCTGTCATTTCTTTGCTTCTCTTTAATAAAATGAATTTTAATCCCCTCCTAATTTAAAATGTTTTGTACTGAAACATGCTATTGCCAAGAACTACTACTCTATGCAAATAATAATAATTTCTAGCATTTATTTATTAAGAACAATGTGCCAGGAATTGTACCAAGTGCAGTACGTAGATTATTTTACGTAATCTTCACAACAACTCCATGAGGTAAACACTATTATACCCATTTTACAAATAAGGAAACTGAGGCATGGATGCTTCATTAACTTGACTAAAGTGATACAGTTTGTGAATAATGGAACCAGGATTTGAGCTCATTCTGTCTGACCTGAAGGCCAGTTCTCTACAATTCTGCCAGTTTGTACAAATGAATCACAAATGGTTTATCAGTGAATGAAAGATGATGGTTCTGTAGTGTCGTGAGAATATTATGGGTGATGCCTATAGATTAGCCTTTTCTAGAGATTCTGATTCTGAGCTTTTATGTTATTTCGTTTCAGATTAAAGAAAGTGCATCACAGACAAGGGATGTCCTCAAACAGCATTTTAATGATTTGAAAGGAACCCTTGAGAAGCTCCTGGATGAGCGATTGGTGACCCTTTTGCAAGAGGTGGATGCCATCGAACAGGAGACCATTAAGCCATTAGATGACTGTCAGAAGCTCATAGAGCATGGAGTTAATACTGCAGAGGACTTAGTCCGAGAAGGTGGGAGTCCAGGGAGCCTATTAAGTGTGGTTCTTTCAGAGCAACACTTTGCTGATTTCTCAGGATGCCAGCAGGCATCTTGCCATCTGTGGGGTTCTTGGGATGTTCCTATCTTGGGACAGTTTGTAATATGGGATGACAGATACACAGTGAGTTATCCTAGGGTAAGTGAAATTGAAGTGTTACTTACAACCATTTACAGAATAAGGAGTAAATGATTTTTCTCAAATGATTCTTTAATAATATTCATTATTAGCACAACTATTTTTAAGTTCATTGTGAGTCTGTTAAAATATTTTTCAGAGTGTTCATGCTTAATAGAATTTAATTCCAGTGTTCTTTTTAGAAGATTTAAAAACATGTGATTGGTGTTTACTCCTGAACTTGTAGTTGTTGCATTTCCTATCTTTAGCCAATTATTTTGGTTAAGTCATGCCTAGATCTTGCCTTGCTGCCTTCCTTCATACCTGCTTTCCTTCCTTCAGCATAGGTCTTTGTCAGGTAAATAAAAAGGTGAGATAGAACACAGTTCTGCCTTGAGGGTTCATAGCCCATTGAGAGAGACATACATGCAGAAAGAGGTCTAAGACCTTATGGGACACAAAAGGGCAGGTGCTTAACTCTATCTGGAAGAGTCAAGGATAACTGCTGTGGGAGAAGTTCCACAGAGGCAACAAGCAGACACAGGGAGAAGAGGAGGTGTCAGTATGAACGGAAGAGAGTGGCGTATTCAGTTATCTACTGAAGTATCTTAAGTAGCAGAGTTACACCGTCAGATTTGCTTTTTTGTTTTTGGTTAATGACACTGCCTATAGTTTGGAGCCTGTATTAAAGACTGGAGGCAAAAGAGAGTGATTAGAAAGGGGGTTCAAAAGCCAGGTGAAGGTGAGGCAGGGCCGGTTTTAAGAAATTTTGGGGGAAATAGAATTACCAGTGATTTTATTGATCAATAATGATTGATTTTTTTTTATTGTTGTAGTTTAAATGAATTTTACATTTCAAATTAGTCTCCCATACAAAGATTTATACATGCATTGTTATGTGACCCTAATTGCTCTCCCTATACTGTGACAGCAAACTCCTCCTTTCCACCTCTGATTTCCTGTGTCCATTCAACCAGCTCCTGACCCTCTCTGCCTTCTCATCTCACCTCCAGACAGGAGCTGCCCATTAGTCTCATGTATCTACTTGAGCTAAGAAGCACACACTTCATGAATATCATTTTATGTCCCATAGTCCAGTCTGAAGAGATGGCTTCGAGAATGGTTTTATACTCAGATGTTTTGAGATCATATGACTTTCTCCCTCACCAAGAGGAAAACAGACACATACTCAACAGTGTCTCAAAATCCTCAAAATTCCATAAATAAGTTTTTATCCATTGGGGGGAAAAATAATTTGAAATTAAAAGTATTTGTGAAGTATAAAAATAATAACAAACTATATGTGCCTCAAAGGATTTATTTTCTAAAATGAAAATGTTTCTTAGTCTTCAGGGAGATGGGTGTAGACTCTTGACCTGTGCTGACTGGTTTCTGGGTTTGTTTCTGAATTCTAAGTCTCTAAGGGAAGACATTCTTTGGTCTTGTTAAAAAGAAACTTCTCAAAGGCACTGTTATGGTCAGTGGCAAATAAACACTTTTCAATGAAGATAAAACAAAGATGTAATTAGCATGTAGAGATACTACTACTACTATATTTTAAATTGGACAAAAAAGGAGATTATTTTTCAGTTGGAGTGACAGGCTTATGACCTATCCATACTTTTTATCTTAAGCCACTCACAGTACTCAATCTGCAGAATGGATGGTATTCAGGCTCCTTCCCTGGATCTTTCTCCACAACTTCCCTTTAAATGTAGGTGTCCCTCTGTGCCTTCTTTTCTTCATAATTTTACTTATTCCCACGGGTTCACATTTAATGTATATGCTATTTACTGCCATACTGACATCTTCAGGTATGATCTTTCTCCTAGGCATCGTACTCATAGTCCCAACTACCTCCTGGCATATTCAGCACCTCAAAGTGAACACACCCAAAACTGAACGAACCCGCTAAAGCCCACCTCTCTTTCTTTGTTTCCTCTCAGTAAATGGCACCACCATTCATCCAGTCATCCTAAATCCTTCCCTCTTCCTTCCCTTCTATATCCACACAGTCCTCAAAAATCAATCATTATTGAATATATCCTAGAGAAAGAAGAGCTGTCACATGAATAGATATATGCATACCCATGTTCATTGCAGCACTGTTCACAATAGCAAAAAGATGGAAACAACCTAGGTGCCCATCAACGGACAAATGGATAAACACATTATGGTATATCCACACAATGGAATACTATGCAACGATAAAGAACGATGATGAAGCCGTGAAACATAACCTGGAGGAATCTGGAGGTCATTATTCTGAGTGAATTTAGTCAGTCACAGAAGGACAAATATTGTATAAGACCACTAGTATAAGAACTCAAGAAAAGGTTTAAACACAGAAGACAACATTCTTTGATGGTTACGAGGGTGGGGAGGGAGGGTGAGGGTTATTTACTAACTAGATAGTAGATAAGAATTATCTTAGGAAGGAGAGCACACACTACAGGGGAAGTCAGCACAACTGGACTAAACCAAAGCTAAGAAGTTTCCTGAATACAGTCAAACACTTTGAGGGACAGAGTAGCAGCGGTAGCAGTCTGGGGACCATGCTTTCAGGGGACATCTAGGTCAATTGGCGTAACAAAGCTTATTAAGAAAATCTTCTGCATCCTACTTTGGTGAGCGGCATCTGGGGTCTTAAAAGCTTGCAAGCGGCCATCCAGGATGCATCAATTGGTCCCAACCACCTGGAGTAAAGGAGACTGAAGAACACCAAAGACACAAGGAAAGTATTAGCCCAAGAGACAGAAAGGGCCACATAAGCCAGAGACTTCATTAGCCTGAGACCAGAAGAACTAGATGGTGCCAGGCTACCACCAATGACCGCCCTGACAGGGAACACAGCACAGAGTCCCTGATGGAGCAGGAGAAAAGTGGGGTGCAGAACTCAAATTCTAGTAAGAAGAGCAGACTTAATGGTCTGACTGAGACTGGGGGAACCCTGGAAGGCATGGCCCCTGTATTCTCTATCAGCCCAGAACTAAAACAGTTTCCAAGGCCAATTCTTCAGACAGGGATTGGACTGAACTATGGGATATAAAGTGATACTCATGAGCAGAGTGCCTCTTAGCTCAAGTAGATACAAGAGAGTAAACGGGCAGCTTCTGTCCAGAGATGAGATGGGAAGACAGAGAGGGTTAGGAGCTGGTTGAATGGACCTGGGGTGTTAGGGTAGTATTCTGTACTGACTGCTATTCGACTTGGTAAAGATTCTGTAGGAGGGATGGGAAACAGGTCCTTGGGCCCTCTGTTTTGCATAAAATTGGTTGACAAACAAGGTTTCACTTGAATAGAGCAGAATCTTTCCTCTTTGGCAAAAGGTTGCTATTGTGTACCCTTTTTCTTCTTGGCCCTAACCTTAGAATCACTTCTGAAATAATGTCTGCTTTTACTTTTTGGAAATTTAACTGTAGCATCACTTAAGAATTGTTTGCAAGAAAATCAGAGACTCACCTAGACCTGGTTGTGTTGATTATAATCTGACCATTTTTCACCGTACTAGTTCTCGTATTCCTGATTGTAGGTGAGATCGCCATTCTTGGTGGTGTAGGAGAACAAAATGAGAAGCTGTGGAGCTTTACCAAAAAGGCCTCCCACATTCAGTTGGACAGGTAAAAGAGTCAGTGCCTTTTGGGCTTACTTTTAAGCATTTAAACTATGCTTTTTTCCCCCTCTGTTAAAGATTCTGATTAAGGGAGATAGAGAATATATTTTTCAAGGTTTCACTGACCACTACCAGTATTACTAGTTTGAAATAGTTTTCTGATTGTAATCTTTGGTATAATATTACTCCATATTTTCTTCAATTCCAATGTGTAAGAGAATTGTCAAATTTAAAAAATTCTGAACATATCATTGAAACTGAGTCATGTTTCAGTAAACCAGAGCTTTTGGTATAAACTTGGTCATTGTGATCGTACCAATTTTCTGTTTATGTTTATTTGGGAAGACACTCTTTATATAACATCTTGCAAAGCCTCCATTGCCATGAACATTATTTCCTGAGGGCTTCAGCATCCCTGTAGTGTGTGACTGATCTAAACTATTCCTTGTATTTTTAACTCTCAGTTAAAAGCCACATAAATACATGAGCTTTGTTTCCTCAGCTTACCAGAAGTGCCTTTACTGGTTGATGTACCTTGTTTATCTGCTCAGTTGGATGACTCAATTCTTAACATAGTGAAAGACCACATTTTCAACCATGGAACAGTAGCATCTCGCCCGCCAGTGCAGATCGAAGAACTGATCGAGAAACCTGGAGGCATCATAGTACGATGGTGTAAGGTAACTCAGATTTGCAGAAGTGACTTCAACGTTATGATTTGAGAACATTGGGGCCTTAAAAAAATTCTTGTTAATGATCTTTGAATATTTTCTTCTTTTCCTAAACCAAAAATCTCCTTCGCTTTACAATTAAAATAATGTCACAGAGAGCTTGAACTGAGGTAACTCTTCCGGTTTGAGGTAAACAGTTTTGAAGGTACTTTTTTTTTTAAATCTCTGTATCACAGCATTGTTTTCCATTGCATATTCCAGTCTTAACTCTTTAGTGAGTTGGTGATCTTTCCCATTTCTGTTTATTAGAAAAGTCAAAAAGATATTAGTGAATATTGGCCATCTAGTATTTTCTGTTCAACACTGATCTAATACCTCTGAATTAAGATTTCTAAAGTATGATTTCTCCGTACTTGACACTGCTGAGAATTTTGTGTATTAAATCATATTATGTATATGAGTTACCAATGTTTAGTTTGTGTAAACTATGGCTTGTATTTTTTTATTAAAAATTTTTTATTGTAAGAATACATATAATACAACATTTGCTGATTCAGCGTTGTTTAGGTGTACAATTTAGTGATACAAACTACATTAATCATGTGCAACTGAGGGACTTTACCTTTTTTTTGGAACAAGTTTTTTTATTGTACTTTAGATGAAGGTTTACAGAACAAGCTAGCTTTTCATTAATACTGTTTTGTGACATTGGTTGCCAACCCCATGACATGTCAACACTCTCCCCTTCTTGACCTTCGGTTCCCTATTACCAGCCTTCCTGTCCCTTCCTGCCTTCTCGTCCTTGCCCCTGGGCTGGTGTGCCCCTTTAGTCTCATTTTGTTTTATGGGCCTGTCTAATCTTTGGTTGAAGGGTGAGTCTCAGGAGTGACTTCATTGCTGAGCTAAAAGGGTGTCTGGGGGCCATATGCCATGTTCTCAGGGTTTTTCCAGTCCCTGTCAGACCAATAAGTCTGGTTTTTTGTTTTTTTTTTTTTTTTTTGGTGAGCTAGAATTTTGTTCTCCATTTTTCTCCAGCTCTGTCTGGGACCCTCTATTGTGATTCCTGTCAGTGCAGTCGGTGGTGGTAGTGAGGTACCATCTAGTTTTGCTGGACTCAGTCTAGTGGAGGCTGTGGTAATTATGGTCCATTAGTCGTTTGGACTAATCTTTCCCTTGTATCTTCAGTTTCCTTCATTCTCCCTTGCTCAAGACTAGGTGAGACCAGTGGAGTATCTTAGGTGGCCACTCAAGCTTTTAAGACCCCAGACCCTACTCAGTCGAAGTAAAATGTAGAACATTTTCTTTATGCCAGTTGACCTAGATGTTCCCCAAGTGTTTTTTGTTTTTTTTTTTAATGAAGGCATGGTATAGAAAGAAGAGTAGACATTTTTGTTGTAGCTATGTTCAAAACAAGGACTCATTCCGTTTTTATTCTTTTCCCTGTCAATAGACTTGGATTATTTCCAGTTTTTATAATAAGCATTCCTATTCATGGTTCTGGAAACACTGGTGGTGTAGTGGTTAAGAGTTCAGCTCCTAACCAAAAGGTCAGCAGTTTGAATCCACCAGCCGTTCCTTGGAAACCCTAGGGGGCAGTTCTACTCTGTCCTATAGGGTCGCTATGAGTTGGACTCGAATCGACGGCAATGAGGTTTTATTTTGTTTTATTCATGGTTCCTTGTAAGGTTTTTTCCTAAAATGCATACTTAGCCGTAGAATTATGAGGTCTTAACAGTGTTGCATCTGTACTCTTCTAGGTAATACCAAACTCTTTTCCAAAGTGATTGTACCTATTTAGCCTTCTACCAGCAGTATGTGAGTTCCTGTTAGTCTCTACCATTACCAATACTTGGCATTATCAGACTTCATATTTTGGCCAATATGATTTCTCATTGTGGCTTTAGATTGTATTTCCCATATTACAAATCAGATTGAATATTTTTTATATGTATTGGCTGTTTTTATTTCTCATTTTATAGAACGCTTATTCATGCCTTTTGCCCATTTTTCTATTGGCTGGGTTGTCTTCTGTTAAATTTTTAGGAATCTTTTATATAATCTGAATGTTAATTCTCTCTTGGTTAGATGAGTGATATAACTGTGGGATACTTATCGTTGAATTGTCAATGTTTTATCTTCAGCATTATTTTCTAGAAAACATGCCATTTCTTCAAAGGAGGCAGAATTTTTCATACAAGACTGGAAAGCATGAAACATATGGTTCAGTAAAGAAAAGAAGGGAAATCATGATGGTATATTTCCTGTAGCCTTCCCAAGAATAGCCCATATTCAGCATGTGAGCCTGAATGCTGGACCCAAAGTGCCCCCGTTCAAAGTTTTCAGGCAGTGATGCTGAAAGAAGTTATTCTCTGGTCAATTAGCTAACATAAAGCCTTTGTCCTTAGGTTGATGACGACTTTACAGCCCAAGATTACAGACTCCAGTTCCGTAAATGCACTTCAAATCACTTTGAGGATGTGTATGTAGGCTCTGAAACTGAATTCATAGTATTGCATATAGACCCCAATGTTGATTATCAATTCAGAGTCTGCGCCCGAGGAGATGGCCGGCAGGAGTGGAGTCCTTGGAGCATCCCCCAGATAGGCCATTCCACATTGGTGCCTCATGGTATGTTGTTGCCTTCTCACTGCTAAAGCTTGTCTGTAGATAAGAACACTTGTACTCTGTGCTCCGGGCAGCACACCGACAACGCCTTTTTTTTTTTATTGTGCTTTAGGTGAAAGTTTACAGAGCAAGTTAGTTTCTCATTCAACAGTTTATACACAAATTGTTTTGTGACATTGGTTGCAGTCCCTGCAATGTGTAGCACTCTCCCCTTCCACACCCCGATTCCCCGTTTCCATCCGTCCATTTTTCCCGTCCCTTCCTGCATTCTTGTCATTGCTTTTGGGCAGGTGTTGCCCTTTTGGCCTCGTATGTATGATTGAACTAAGAAGCACATTCCTTATATGTGTTATTGTTTGTTTTATAGACCTGTCTAATCTTTGGCTGAAAGGTGAACTTTGGGAGTGGCTTCAGTTCTGAGTTAAAAGGGTATCTGGGGGCGATAGTCTCGGGTTCTTCCAGTCTCTGTCAGACCAGTAAGTCTGGTCTTTTTTTGTGTGTGTGTGAATTTGAATTTTGTTCTACATTTTTCTCCGGCTCTGTCTGGGACTGTCTGTTGTGATCCCTGTCAGAGTGGTTGACAGCCCTTTTTTCTAAGACTAACTCCTGAATTGATGAGAGCAACGTGGAACATGTCTTTTACTTCCTGCTCAAAATGTTTTATGTGAATTTGGAGAACTTTCTTCAGTTCTTATGTCCAGAGTCCAAAAATAATGCCAGACAAGAGTATAGGCGTCACCTAAAACCAAAGATTTTAGATATTGCAAAGGCTTTTTATTTAAAATCTTGTAATTTGATCTCTCTCCTACATTACTATTTTAAAAGACTTTGATTCATTTGTTAATTAGTTTGTAATCAGGTTGAAATAAGCGCAAGCGATTATGCTTTAACCATGATTTTATTAGATGGGAGATAACACTTACTTGATTTTCCATGCCAGAATTGTGCAGGAATAGACTAAAATCTTTTTGTAATTTGTGGGGCTGACCATGATAGTCTGTCACTGAATCTTTTATTTTATTGAACTTGCCCATGACGCCTAAGAGATCTCTTTTACTTCCAAGCTTTATTTAATGCATCTATATTAAAGATATTCCTCAAAAGATTCTAATAACTTTAAATGTCTTTGCTTTTAAAAAGAGTGGACAGCTGGCTTTGAGGGGTACAGTCTGAGCAGTCGAAGAAATATAGCACTCCGGAATGATTCTGAATCATTGGGTGTTCTCTACTCCAGCGCTCCAACTTATTTCTGCGGGCAGACACTAACATTCAGGCAAGTAGATGTTAAAATGTCTGTCTGTCATGCTTTAGATGTATACTGAATTGCATAGAGCATGCATGAGCTTTGGATTTGAAATACTCCTGAGTTTATTCTGTCATTTATAAGCAGTGTTACTTTGAAGAAGTTTTTTTTATTTCTCTCTACTTCTGTCTTTTCTTGTATTCATAGGGTTATTATAAAGGTTAACTCTGATAATGTTTATTTCTCTCTGCTTCTGTCTTTTCTTGTATTCATAGGGTTATTATAAAGGTTACCTCTGATAATGTATGTGAAATGCTTTGCTTATGCCTGATACATAGTAGGCACTCAATATGTTTAGGTCTCTTTTCCTCTTGATAGGGGTAAACAGACTATTTCTCCTTCAAAAATCAATCTAAAAAATTCAGAGGCCAAAAAAGTTCCTTTTTTTTTTTTTCCTTTTTCATGATTTCTCAAAAAAAAAAAAAAAAAAAATTTTTTTTTTTATTATGCTTTAGGTGAAAGTTTACAGAGCAAATTAGTTTCTTTTTTTTATTGTTGTAATTAAATGAAGTTTACATTTCAAGTTAGTCTCCCATACAAAATTTTTATATGTACATTGTTATGAGACCCTAATTGCTCACTGCAAATTAGTTTCTTATTAAGCAATTAATATGCATATTGTTTTGTTTCATTGGTTGCCAACCCCGCGATATGTCAACACTCTCCCCTTCTAGACCTTGGCTTCCCCATTTCCATTCATCCAGCTTTCATGTCCCTTCCTGCCTTCTTGTGTTTGCTTTTCGGCTGGTGTGCCCATTTGGTCTTGTATACGTGGTTGAACTATGTGTATTATTGTTTTATGGGCCTGTCTGATCTTTGGCTGAAGGGTGAACTTCAGGAGTGACTTCAATACTGAGTTAAAAGGGTGTCTGGGGGCCATACTCTCAGGGTTTTTCCAGTCTCTGCCAGACCAGTATGTTTGGTCTTTTTTTGTGAGTTTGAATTTTGTTCTACATTTTTCTCCAGCTCTGTCCAGGACCCTCTATTGTGATCCCTGTCAGAGCAGTTGGTGGTGGTAGTTGGACACCATCTAGTTGCGCTGGACTCAGTCTGGTGGAGGCTGTGATAGTTGTGGTGCATTAGTGCTTTAGAGTAATCTTTCCCTTGTGTCTGGTTTTCTTCATTCTCTCTTGCTCCACACAGGGTGGGACCAGTAAACATATCTTAGATGGCCTCTCACAAGTTTTTTTTTTTTTTTTTAATTAATTGTACTTTAGATGAAGGGTTACAGAACAAACTAGCTTCTCATTAAGCAGTTAGTACACATATTGTTTTGTGACATTGGTTACCAACCCCACAACATGTCAACACTCTCCCTTCTCGACCTTGAGTTCCCTAATACCAGCTTTCCTGTCCTTTCCTGCCTTCTAGTCCTTGCCCCTAGGCTGGTGTGCCCTTTTAGCCTCATTTTGTTTTATGGGCCTGTCTAGTCTTTGGCTGAAGGGTGAACCTCAGGAGTAACTTCATTACTGAGCTGAAACTGTGTCCAGGAGCCATACTGTCAGGGTTTTTCCAGTCTCTGTCAGGCCTGTAAGTCTGGTCTTTTTTTGTGAGTCAGAATTTTGTTCTACATTTTTCTCCAGCTCTGTCCGGGACCTTCTGTTGTGATCCCTGTCAGAGCAGTCAGTGGTGGTAGCCGGGCACCATCTAGTTGTACTGGATTCAGTCTGGTGGAGGCCAGGGTAGTTGTGGTCCATTAGTCCTTTGGGCTAATCTTTCCTTTGTGTCTATAGTTTTCTTCATTTTTCCTTACTCCCAACGGGGTGAGACCAGTGAAGCATCTTAGATGGCTGCTCAGAAGCTTTTAAGACCGTAGATGCTACTCATCAAAGTAGAATGTAGAACATTTTCTTTATCAACTATGTTATGCCATTTGAGCTAGATGTTTCCCAAGACCATGGTCCCTACAGCCCTCAGCCCTCACAGGGAGTTTGGACGTGTCTGTGGAGCTTCCATGACCATGTCTTGGACAAGTTGTGCTGGCTTCCCCAGTATTGTGTACTGTCTTACCCTTCACCAAAGTTACCACTTATCTATTGTTTATTTAATGTTTTTCCATCCCTGCCCCTCCCCTCCCTCATAACTGTCAAAGATTGTTTCTTTCTGTGTGTAAACCTTTTCATGAGTTTTTGTAATAGTGGTCTCATACAGTATTTGTCCTTTTGTGATTGCTTATCTCACTCAGCATAATGCCGTCCAGATTCATCCATGTTGTGAGATGTTTTGCGGATTCATCATTGTTCTATACTGTTGGGTAGTATTCCATTGTGTGTGTGTACCATAGTTTGTTTATCCATGATGGGCACTTAAATTGTTTCCATCATTTTGCTATTGTGAATAATGCTGCAACGAACATGGGTGTGCATATGTTTATTTGTGTGATGGCTTTTCTCTAGGATATATTCTTAGGAGTGGGATTGCTGGAACATATGGTATTTCTATTTCTAGCTTTTTAAGGAGGCTCCATATCATTTTCCATAGTGGTTGTACCATTTTACATCCCTACCAGCGGTACATAAGAGTTCCAATCTCCCCATAACCTCTCAAAATTTATTATTTTCTTTTTTTAAATTAGTGCCAGTATTGTTGGGGTGAGATGATCTGTCATTGTAGTTTTGATTTGCATTTCTCTAATGCTAATGATCACAAGTATTTCCTCATGTGTCTGTTAGCTGCCTGAACGTCTTCCATGGTGAAGTGTCTGTTCATATCCTTTGCCCATTTTTTAATTGGATTATTTGTCTTTTTGTTGTTGAGGTGTTAAAGTATTTTGTAGATTTTAGAGATTAGACCCTTGTTGGATATGTTGTAGCCAAAAGTTTTTTTCTAGTCTGTAAGTTCTCTATTCTTTTGGTGAAGTGTTCTGATGAGCATCAGTGTGTAATTTTTAGTAGCTCCCAGTTATCTAGTTTCTCATCTGGTTTGTTCATTGTTAGTTATGGTTTGTGTTGTATTTATGCCATGTATTAGGGCCCCTAGCATTGTCCCTGTTTTTTCTTCCCTGATTTTTATCATTTTAGGTTTTATATTTAGGCCTTGGGTCCATTTTGAATTAGTTTTTGTGTGTGGTGTGAGGTATGGGTCCTGTTTCTTTTTTTTACAGACGGACATCCAGTTATGCCAGCACCATTTGTTAAAAGTCTGTCTTTTTCTCATGTAATGGAGTTTGAGCTATTGTCAAAGATGAGGTGACTGTAGGTGAATGAATTTACGACTGGGTTCTCAATTCTGTTCTATTGGTCAGTGTGTCTGTTGTTGTACCAGTACCAGGCTGTTCTGACTACCATAGCTGTGTAGTCAGTTCTGAGGTAGTTTGTCTTCCCTTGTGAATCAGTAAGAGCAAGTCTCTGAGAGACAGTCTGTCCGTGTAAACATACTGTGTGTGTGTATAGTTATATGTAAAATCAAACTGAAAGCAAATCTCTCCTACCACCAATTAATTTTTTTTTCTTTATCTATTTCTTCTTGTATTAGAAAAATTTCCTTTCTCTTCTTTTTAGGTTATCTGAGATGCATGCTGTATCATCATGTTTTGAAATAGCTCTTTCTAGAAACCAAAGCTCAGTTTTGATTTAGAAAAGTAAGACTTCCGTGATTTTCACCACACTCAACTCAGTGTTGCAAACTCTCCTCTAAGTTTTAAGTCTTGAGATGACAGGGTTTGATTGTGAATGTTTGCCCCAAATTTCTCTTATTCTCCATGCCTTGCTGTATAAGGCATGGAGAGTGTCTGAAGTTTTATCTAAGCCATTGTTGCTGTGGTGTCTTCAGCCAAATCATTCAAACTGTCAGCAGTTACCAGAATGCACTTACCTCATTTTGACACCTCCTCTCACCCCTTATACTGTGAAGAAAAAATGACTTAATAACTAGCAAAATACCAACAAAGAGAGAAATAAGGAGTCTAATACCTAAAGTCTGTTTAATTATTTCTTAAGTAACTATGAGTTTTCTCTACTAACATACTTTCTCTGCTTACAGCCTTGTTTACAGAAATGCTTCCATTAGTGAATCTCCTGGGAACAAGGTTTTTCTGTGCAACAACAGAGCTTCCCCAGTTGTTTAGTTCAGGCTAGATATCTTAGAATGTCATTATCATTGTTGTAGTAGTCGTGATCATTGCAGTCAGTATTTAAATAGCATTAACTATGTGCCAGGCACTGTTCTGAGCACTATACTTGCATTAACTCACTGGATTCTCACAATAACCCATTGAGATAGGTGTATTGCTCCATTTTAGGGATGAGGAAACTGAGGCACAGAGAAGTAAGGTCACTTACCCAGTGTCACACAATTAGTAATAGCAGAGCTAGAATTTGAATCCAGGCAGTCTGGCTCTAGAGTCTGTACTCAACCACTGGTCTATTTTGCTTCTCCTTTATCTTTTTCATACGAAAATAAACATGATTCTATGAAGTGCTAGAGTTTTTCTGCTCCTGTATCCTCAGCCCTTTCGCTTTTCCTTCTTATGTGACCTTTTATCCTCTGGCGATGGTGTCTCCTGCCTCTCCTGATGCTCTCCTACTTCTTAAGCTCATGCTCTTACAGGGTAAGGTCTGATAGATTACATAAGTGTTTCTTGAATCATTCAGTAAATATTTATTGAACAAGACTTTAGAAATTACACAAGTTGATTTAAATCCACTTCTTACTGTCTGTGGACCATGGCCTGATACTTAGTAGGTTTCAATAAACTGTTAGTTCCTGTTCCCCACAGCCCTCCCTTCCAGGCTTTGACAAATCTGCAGAAATGCACAAGTGGGCCTCATTTGGCAGGGTGATTAACCAAAACTCAGTTAAACTCCCTGTTATCTTAGCCAGATCTTTGTATTATTGCCACTTTTTCTTTGAATGTGGAATGAAAATGTTTTCTCCCCTTTATTAAAGGAATTTCAGGCATCAGCAATTAAGTCAAAAGATGTGAAGGGAGGGCGTGCACATGCCTAAAGGAGGGGCAGATGGGCATGCTTGCCTAAAGGTAGACTTTACTCAGTTTTATGAGGGTGCTCGAGGGCCTAATAGTTAGAACCAGCAACCAACCAACCTGTTGCCATTGAGTAAGAGCTGCCCTGTTGCTCAGCTCAGTCTCTCTCTTCTGAAGTCTCTGGAACTTAGAACTGCTGATGCCAAGAAACTGGTGTCAGCTGGCTCTTACCAGTCTCTAGAGCCCACTCTCATTTGGTGCCCAGGTTGGCTAGCAACCCTCTTCATGATTTCCTGTCTGAACATTCCTGTTGTCCCTTTCCTTGCTTCTAAGATTCCTGATCTTACTGTTTTTTTAACCATATTTTTACTTTCTCCTCTCCACCACCTCCATTCTTTAAGACAGCTTCCTTTTCCTCTTGGTGCTGGCAGCTTCCCGTAATGCTAACATCCTAGGAAGTAGGCTGTTATTGTCTTCCTTTTACAGATGAAAAAACAGAACCACAGACTAACTTGTCAGGATTCAGTAAACTTTTTCCTTCAAAGAACATTTAAAAAATTGATGTTCCAGTTTCCTATTGTGATGTAACAAACCACCCCAAAGCTTAGTGGCTTACAACAACAATAGTATTGTTTTGCTCATGAAACTGCGTGTTGGACACGGCTTGACAAGGACAGCTTATCTCGGCTCCATATGATGCCAGCTAGGGTAGCTCAACTAAGGATGGTGGATCTCCTTCCAAGATGGCTCACTCATATGCCTTGCAAATTGGTGCTGGCTTGGTTCCTCTCCATGTCGGCCTCTCCATGAGCTGCTTAGGCTTCCTCATAGCATGGTGGCTGGGTTCCGAGAACCCAGGAAGTGGGTTCCAGGATAGGAAGTGGAAGCTGCCTACAAACTGGTCAGCCAGTCACAGAGCCCAGATCAAAGGAAAGGGACATAGACCTCACTTCTTTTTTTTAAATTTTATTTATTATGTTGTTGTTGTTGAGAATATACACAGTAAAACACACCAATTCAGCAGTTTCTACACTCACTATTTAGTGACACTGATTACATTCTTCGAGTTGTGTAACCATTTTCACCCTCCTTTTCTGAGTTGTTCCTCCCACATTAACATAAATTCACTGCCCCCTAAGGTTCCTATCTAATCTTTTGAGTTGCTGTTGTCAATTTGATCCCGTACAGAGTTCTTAAAAGAGCATAATGAAGTTTTACTAGTTAAGCTAAACCGTTGTTTGGTTTTAAGAAGACTTTAGGAGATATTTTTAGTTTCAGGTTTAAAGATTATCTCAAGGCAGTAGTTTCAGGATCATTCAACCTTCATGGCTCCAAGAAATCTGGAGTTCATGAGAATTTGAAATTCTGTTCTGTATTTTCCCCCTTTTTGATAAAGATTATTCTATGAAATCTTTGATCGAAATGTTTAGGAATGGTAGCTGGGCACCATCCAGTTCTTCTATAGACCCCACTTCTTCTTTTTTTTTTTTTTTTTTAATATTTTATTGTACTTCAGGTGAAGGCTTACAGAACAAATAGTTTCTCATGAAACAGTAGTACACGTGTTGTTTTATGACATTGGTTAACAACCCCACAACATATTAAGCCTCTAAATTCTCAACCTTTTTTTTTTTTTTTTTTTTTTTGATGAAAATACACATAGCCAAAGATACACCGTTTCACAAATTTCTACATACACAGTTCAGTGACATTGACTACGCTCTTCCAACTGTGCTGTTATTCTCACTTAAGATGAAGGCTTACAGAACAAAATAGTTTCTCATTTAACAGTTACTACACATGTTGCCCTATGACAATGGTTAACAATCTCACAACACATCAAGAATATCCTTACTCCACCTTGTGTTCCCTATCACCAGGGGACTTCCTTGTCCCCTTCTGTATAGACCCCACTTCTTGATGGCAGGAGTATCAAAGAATTTTGAGGCTATATGTCTTAGACCTGCCAGAGTAATATCTTTTTTTTTGTGTGTGTGTGCTTTAGGTGAAAGTTTACAGAGCATATTAGTTTCTCACCAAACAATTAATACACAAATTGTTTTGTGACATTGGTTGCCAACCCTGAGATGTGTCAACACTCACCCCTTCTTGACCCCGGGTTCCCCATTTCCATTTGTCCAGTTTTCCTGTCCCTTCCTACCTTCTTGTCTTTGCCTTTTGACTTGTGTGCCCATTTAGTGTCATATACATGGTTGAACTACGTGTGTTATTGTTTGTTTTAGAGAGTGATATCTTAGAAAGGAGCTGCTTGGGATATGCGAATTTGTTTTAATGTTTACCTTTGGTTAAGCATCAGCATTACCTTGTCTAAATGAATTTAAGCTTGAGATCTTGCATTTTTTGCACAGGGCTGGTGCCTGCCATTACCAGGTGTATTTTTAATACTAATTGTTAACTCTTCACATTAAAAAAAAAAAAAAAATTCCCGTCTAATTTAATTGTTCCTGGAAAATCCCAAAGGGTCAGGGTCCAACTCTCCTTGGACTCTACCAGGATTAAGAAGTTAATTTGTTTTTAACTAGAGTCTTTGAAATCTTGGCAGTGCCTCCATATATTCAGGTACATTGTACAGTCCCAGGGAGAATACAGCTTTGCTGGGGTTTCTTATTTTGCCCAAGTGAGTCCCTATAGAGAAATGGTGTGTAATCCTTTCAGGTTGAAGCTTGGCTCTTATTACAGTCATGGGAAATGTTGGACAGAAGAGTTTTCCCCAGACCCTTTGTTACAGACTTGGGCAAGATAAGCCAGCTGGTTTCCTAAGTGGATCCCCTTTATGATTCTACACCCTAGCTTTTAGTTTGCTTGTGGAGAGAACGTTACATGAAATGATGAAGACACTTCTGCTTTGGGGTTTTCACATATAGTAACTATTCCTCCCAGATAATCTGTAAGGAATATTTATTAGACCTTTTTCCTATTTATATTCTCCTTGTCTTAAACTAAAATGCAAAGACAGTTCTAATGATTAACTCCAGTCTTTTCTGTTTCAATGAGGCTGATCATTTCATTCAGCCCTAATATCACTTAGATGATATTTATAATACTAAGTATTATAGGGAATGCAAAGTTTAAAAAAACAGAACCTTTGGCTCAACGTTGAGTAGGCAGTTTATCAAGTAGAATAAGAAAGATCCAGATTTGACATGGAACATAGAAGAAGGAGAAGTTCCTTCTAGGTGAGGGACTGGTGAAGGCTTCATCTCAAGTAGAGCTAGAAAGGGCAGTTTAAGTGGAGCAAACAAAGCAAGAACCAAAGATACAGAGGTAGAAAAAGTACACAGAGCAGCAAGTAATGAGTCTGGGTGGGGTTAAGAGAGATGGGGATACAGTCAAACAGAATCCCAGAAAGCTAGGATGTTCTTTTGGACAGGCTGCATATATTTCTTCTTTAATTCCTAAAAGAAATTCTCTTTCTGGAGCTCACCTGAGGACATTTGATATCGCATAGAGAGATCATTTTTTTTCCCTACGAAAGGCTCAATAGCTTTACCAGGTAAAACCAAACCAGGTTTAGGTTTTGTAATGTTGAGGGTCATGCTCTGCATTTGACTTCTCATGAATTCACGAGTTGAACTAGCCTATACAAAATAATGATAGCTAGGTAACATTTGTTAGACCCAACTGTGCTAGTTCCAAGCACTTAAAATCTCATTAAATCTTCATGAGGGAGACACATTTTATAGTTGAGGGAACTAAGACATGAAAAGAGTAAGCGTCTTGCTTGTGGTTATACAGATAGTTTAATAGTGGAGCTGAGATTCAAATCCTGACAGCCTGTCTGTAGAGTCTATACCCTTAACCATTGTGCTGTGCTTCACAGATTGTGTTGAGCCTTGCAGGACTCTGCTTTTACTCTGAGTGAGATTGGGGGCCCGTGGGGCATGTTGAGCTAGTGAATGACGTGATCTGGCTTATGTTTTAAAAGTCATTTTGGCTCACCGAAAACACAATAAAATATTATTTTTAAAAAAAAGTCATTTTGGCTTAGGTCCACCCCCCATCTCCTTATTACTCCATTAGGTTTCCCAAAGTGGAAGAATTCAGAACAGAGGTGCTACCATGTACCTACTGGTCCTAGAAGTTCCCCTTTTCTCTTTTGAACGCACACTAATAAAGCTTTCACCCCCACTACTCCCTGAAACTGCTCATGTTAGGGTCACTAATGACCTCCACATTGCAAACCTTAAGGTCAGTTCTCAGTCGTTTTCTTACTTGATCTATAAGCAGCATTTGACACAGTCTATCACTGCCTTGTCTTTGAAACACTTCCTCACTTGGCTTCAGGGACACCACAGTCGCCTGCTTTTCCTTTCTACCTCGCTTGATATTCCTCCTCCGAATCCTCTGTTGGTTCTTTCTTTTCTCCCCAGCTGCTTAATGTTAGAGTTCTCCAGTGTCCTGTATCTACCCTCATCCTCTGGTCGATCTCATCTAGTCTCATGGCTTTAAATACTGTCTAGGTGCTGATGACTCTCTAATTAATATCTCCAGCCTGGACCTCTCCACTGAACTCCAGATATGTATATCCTACTGCCTATCCCACATGTTCACTTAGATGTCTAATAAGGAACCATATTTAATTTGTCAAAGAACAAACTGATAAATTCCTCCACAAATCTGCTCCTCCTACAGCCTTCAGTACTTCAGCAAATGGCATGTCTGTTCTTTCAGTTACTTAGTCCAAAACCCTGGGGTCTTCCTTGACTCTTGTTTCTCACATCCACAACCAATCAGTCAGTAAATCCTGTCAGCTCTTGTAAAATATATCCAGATTCTGACCACTTATCATCACCTCCACTGCTCCATCCTGACCCAAGACACCGTCAGCTTTCACCAAGATTATCATAATAACCAACAATAACACACACGAGGAACCTGCTTCGTAGATTAACTAAGTTTAATTAAGTATAGATTTTTGAATGAGTAACTAATTTGCTCTGTAAACTTTCACCTGAAGCACAGTAAATTAAAAAAAAAAATTTATACACAAATTGTTTTATGACATTGGTTGCAATCCCCGCAATGTGTCAGCACTCTCCCCCTTTCCACTCTGGGTTCCCCATGTCCATTGGTCTAGTTTTCCTGTCCTGTCTTGCCTTTGGGCAGGAGTTGCCCATTTAGTCTCGTATACTTGATTGAACTAAGAAGCACATTCCTTATATGGGTTACCATTTGTTTTTATAGGCCTGTCTAATCTTTGGCTGAAAAGTGGGCTTTGGGAGTGGCTTCTGTTCTGAGTTAGCAGGATGTCTGGGAGCCATAGTCTCGGGGATCCCTCCAGTCTCTGTCAGACCAGTAAGTCTGGTCTTTTTTTGTAAATTTGAATTTTGTTCTATGTTTATCTCCTGCCCTGTCTGGGACCCTCTTTTGTGATCCCTGTTAGAGCAGTAGGTGGTGGTAGCCATGCACCATCTAGTTCTTCTGGGTTCAGGCTGGTGGATGCTGTGGTTAATGTGGTCCTTTAGTCCTTTGGGCTAATATTTTCCTTGTGTCTTTGGTTTTCTTCATTTTCCTTTACTCTGGATGGGATGGGACCAACAGATGTATCTTAGATGGCCACTCATGAGCTTTTAAGACCCCAGACACTACTCATCAAAGTAGGATGTAGAACATTTTCTTTATGAACTGTGTCATGCCGGTTGAGCTAGATGTCTCCTGAGACCATGGTCCCCAGCCCTCAGCCCCAGCAACTCAGTCCTTCAGTGTGTTCAGATGTGTCAAGGAAGCTTCTAACTTACCTTGGTCATTGTGTGTTGTCTTTCCCTTCACCAAAGTTGACACTTGTTTACTATCTAGTTAGAGGTTTTCCCTCCCCATCCTTCCTCTCCCTTGTAACCATCAAAGTTTGTTTTTTTCTGAGTGTAAACCTTTTTTTGAGTTTTTATAACCGTGGTCTTATACAATATTTGTCCTTTTGTGATTAACTTATTTCACTCAGCATAATGCCCTCTGGGTTCATCCATGTTGTGAGATGTTTGACGGATTCATCATTGTTCTTTGCCATTGTGGAATATTCCATTGTGTGTATGTACCATAGTTTGTTTATCCATTCATCTGTTGATGGGCACTTAGGTTATTTCCATCTTTTTGCGATTGTAAATAATGCTGCAATGAACGCTGCTTGGCCATATGTTATTCTTTATATATATTGCTAAATTTGGTTTTTAACATTTTGTTGAGGATTTTTATGTCTCTCCACAAGAGGGATATTTGTTGGTTTTCTTTTTTTACAATGTCTTCGTCTAGTTTTGGTATCACAGTAATGCTGGCCTCAGAAAATGAGGTGAATATTGTTGCTTTCTCTTTTATATTCCAGAAGAGTTTGTGTAGAATTGCTACTATTTCTTTAAATATTTGGTAGAATTCACCAATGACCTTGCCATCCTAGAGTTTTCTTTGTTGAAAGATTTTCAGTTTCTATAATAGATGTCGGAGTATTCAAGTTATCTATTTCATTTTAAGAGAAAAGAAATTATGTTTTAGGATTAATGTAGTAAGTAAAAGGGTATATTCCTGTATCAAAAGTCCTTCTTTGCCACGACTTGGTAAGACATCCCTTTCTCTCTTCCTTATTCCTGACAAGTCAAGCTGTGCCATGGCCCTGTTTGTTGACATCGGACTTAATTCCCTCTTCCTTGGGTTAGTTTCCTGTTAGTGACATGCAGACTAGCTAGCTGCATTCCCGGAAGCGTTTACAATCTTCCCAGCAGTGCATACTGATGTCACTGCATCCTTGTCAACATACTGTTTTTTCTCAATCTGTAACTGATAGGCCAAAATAAAATTCTTGTTTTAATGTTCATTTCTTATACTTATTATGAAGTTGAATATTTTCCATGTGTTTATTAGCTGTTTATCTGAATTTTTGTATGTTTGCTCCAGGTATTCACTGTGGAAAGAAGGAAGTTTGAGATGGTATGATGTGGCACTTCAATCCAATCAAAGTTAGCCAAAATGCCGAGTACTAGGTGTTGCCATCGAAATTGCTCCTTTATTTGGGCCATGCTTTTTCTCAGAATATCTTACCTTTGAGAAAAATTATCAGGCTAGAACCTTCGACTTTACTGTCTGCAATAGGTGCATTCCTACTAACTTGTGCATAAATTGATTTTTTATTAATTGTATCTCAGTTTTAAATGCATTAGAGAAGGTGTGCTGTACTTCTTTAGACTGCTGGGTAAGGTGTGAAGTGACTTTAGAAACCTGCCCACGTATTTGTTATGATCAGGCATGTTTGCCACTTTATAACAAGTGACATTTTGGGGCCACAATGAATATAAATAATAAAGCCTGTCCTTGGAAAAGCTGAGTTCTGTTCCATACCAATTTTTCTTTTTCCGTCTTTGTGAAGTCTGGCTTTTTGGAATGGAAGGAAAGACGAGTCTTGTAATCAGGATATATATGTTTACCTGTATACCTATGTTTCCTGCTCTAGAGTACATGAGGAATGATGTGTTGGCAGATTTGAAATTAAAACACAAAAGAAAAGGTGTAAATTTTCCACATATGAACTTCTTCAAGCAAAATAGTGTGTTTATAACCATAATCTTTTTTCTTAGAAGTCTATTATCTATTTTTTAAAGGCTTTAAACACTTGATAAACCGTAATGAAATCATTGCATAGACTTTCATATTGAAGGTTTAGGTGATGGCAGTAATAGTTATATTCATTATAATGGCAAATATGACAAATTTTCTGTGTGTGGAGCCAGAATATAAAATAGAAATGTGCCTGCCATTATAGCTGTACAGGATATACACTCTGGAGTGAGAATGCCTGGGTTTGAATCCTGACTCCACCACTCATCAGCCAGGTGGTCACTGTCAGATTATTTCACAGTTTTTAAAACTCTTTTTCCTTTTAAACTTCAGTTTCCTTGTCTGTAACACAGGCATGATAATAATAGCACCTACCTCCTAGGTTGTTATGAGAATTGAATGAGAGATGGATTAATAGATAGAAAAATTTTAGAACAGTGCCTGGAATATAGTAAGTGCCCAATCATTGTTAATTATTATTATTTAGAAAAGAACGACTGTGATGAATTGCTCTTTTTAAATTTAGTAGCTGTTAGGTACCATGTTTTAAAAAGGTAAAGATTAAATGACCTTTCTACTTCATTTACAGAGTTGAAACTGTGGGACAACCAGACAGAAGAGACAGTATAGGAGTGTGTGCAGAAAAACAGAGTGGATATGACTCTCTGCAGCGGGATCAAGCAGTGTGCATTAGTACAAATGGTAAGAGATAAATAACTGTCGTTCTCCTTGGAATATAGGTATTACTACAGTCAGATATGAACCTGTTCCAATATCATGCCTTCGTAGCAGGAGATGAGAAGATTTAGGTCTATGACATATTTATATGGTACCAGGCATTGTCCTAAATCCTTCACAAATACTGTATTTTTACTCAAATAACACGTGCCTTCTGCATTTGTCTGCCAACCGTGCCCTCCCCCTGCAAGCTATTTTTGTAAGTGCCACAATGCTAATTTTTTCTTACATGTTACTGTAAAAAAAGGTAGCATAGCACACTTATGAAAATACCTTACAGGGGGAGGGCTTGGTTGGCAAACAAACATAAAAGGCACTCATTATTTGTGTAAAAATATGATGATAAATCATTTGAACCTTCTAACAACTGTTTGAAGTGGGTACTGGTATTATAACCATTTTATAGATGATGAAAGCTAAGACACGAAGAGGTTAAGTAACTGACTTAAACTCACAGTGCTAGGAAGTGACTGTGCTGGGATTTGAACTGAGCAGTCTGCCTCTAAAGAGCCTCAGTGGTGCAGTGGTTACATGCTTGCTTGCTAACTGAAGGGTTGGTGGTTCAAACCCACCCAGTGGCTCTACGGGAGAAAGACCTGGCAATCTGCTCCCATAAAGATTACAGCCTAGAAAACCCTATGGGGCAGTTCCACTGTGTCACATGGGGTAGCTATGAGTTGAAAATCAACTCAGTGGTACCCAACAACAGTCTACCTCTGGATTCTGTGTGCCTTTGTGTGTGGGTCATCTACGTTCAGTATACTTATAGATTAGGGAGATGAGGAGAATGTTTACTGGTTGTATATCTCTATTATTCTTTGGTTATTTGCTCTCCAGTAATCACATTTTTAAAAAGTCACTGCCAAGAAATGTTAATGTTTTGTGGCTTGGGGTCTGGCATTAGATAGAACAAGATTATTGTTTATTCCACATGAAACAATCTTGCTATTGTATGCAAATTTTGTAAGGCAGTCAAATTTCTTTTAATGCCATCCATATTGGAAAAGAGTAGAACCCTGGGCTCTAAAATGTGATTCAGGCTTTAACTTTTTCTCCTGCCATGGGGATGGAGGGTTAATTAACATTTAAATAACATTATCTATGACCAGTTGGCATTACAGAATGTTGTTTTTTATCTGAATTAAGAAATGAGCTGTGTTATGTAACCAGTGTCACTGAACATTATTTGTAGAAGTTGTTGAATGGGAGTGGGTTTTGCTGTGTATGTTTTCACCAAAAACACAATAAAATACTTTTAAAAAGCAATTAGCTGTGCTACCGGTAATCTGGAGCCCTGCTGGCACAGTGGTTAACAGCTCGGCTGCTAACCAAAAGGTCGGCAGTTTGAATCTACCGGCTGCTCCTTGGAAACCCTATGGGGCAGTTCTACTCTGTCCTATAGGGTCACTATGAGTCAGAATCGAGTCGACAGCAACAGGTTTGGTTTTGGTCTACCAGTAATCTAGAAATTGTTTCAATTCTCTTATAGTTATCGCTCATATGTAAATGACTCCTTATCTTAACATTTTAGGTGCAGTTTTTGTAAATGGAAAAGAAATGACTAATCAGTTACCCGCAGTTACTTCTGGGTCCACTGTCACATTTGACATTGAAGCTGTGACTCTAGGAACCACCAATAATAACGAAGGCGGAAACTTCAAGCTTCGAGTAACTATTAGCTCTAATAATAGAGAAGTAGTTTTTGATTGGTTGCTTGATCAGTCGTGTGGTTCCCTTTACTTTGGATGCTCATTTTTCTATCCTGGCTGGAAAGTGTTAGTGTTTTAGATTTTTGGATGATTGGCTTTGGTTTGCAGGATTTTTAATGTCGCTGTTCTCAGCCCAGTTAAGTTGTAATTGACAAAAATAGTTGAATTCATCTCTCAGTTAGGCAGTTGGAAATGGAAAGTGTTTACTGGATTCATTTTGGAATATTTTAGAAATACGTACTTGAATTTTGTGGACAAAACCATAATGCAGTCAGTTTTATTTTTAGCGTAGTGTTAATTGAAATATCACATCACAATAAAAAATCAAACTGGCCTTAAAAATATGGATGGCTATAGAAAGGTGTGTATGCTTTCGCTGTCTTTTTTTTTTTTTTTTTTTAAGTTGGTTACTAGAACAGAAAAGCTTAATGTAACACTTTATTAAATCTCCACCTTTAAAAGATGTGAAGGCTATGTAAAACTAGAATTAAACAATAGGAGTAGACTAGTTAGAAGACAGAGTTCTTGTAATATGTGTTGACTCGTGCTGTCTTGATGAATGTCTTGAATATACTGTCCATATTCACATACTTTGTAAACAGTGTTGACTTTTATCTCATGTTCAGGAATCTTTTTAAGACCCAAAAGCATTATAATTTTTTATTTTTTAAAATGCAGATGTCTACTATTGTCAAAGTCTTTTCTCTTGCTTTTTCTTTGCAGTTCAATTCAAGGTAGGTTAGAGGATTTTTACAGGGTAATACTACTTTTGGAAGTAGTTTGCACAGCAGTGTTAACAATTTCACGTGTATGTAACACGCACATGTGCTTAGCCAGCCTCAGTGATGTGCGTATACTATTTGTCGCATATCATCTATAGTTCAGTTTAATATCAGTTTAATAAATGGTCTTTTAGTGGACCAAACAAACATAGGGTAAATACTTGACCTATTTTTTTGAAAACTTAAATTTGTGTAAAATATTTATATGAAGGACTTACTTAGGTTGTAAAAATGATGCTGATAACTTGCTGTACCAGCCTACAGATTTTTTTTTAATGTGAATTTTTTTTTTTTTTTTTTTTAATTTTTTACCAGTAGAAAAGTGTTTGGAAAAGCAGCTTTGATATTTTTGTAAGATAATTTATTTGGGAATTCAACTTCCCTGTTAGACAATCATGACCTTTTCCTTTTCCTTTTATATATAAGTAAGTAGCTTTTCACTTTGGTTAGTGGTTGTTAAGAAGATATGCTAGAAGAAAGAATAATATAGATGCCTTGTCCAGCTGTCTGAAACAAAATAAAAACCTAAAAGTTACATGTGTGTATTTTTGTCTTCCTAAAAGTTACATGTGTGTATTTTTTTCTTCCATGAGATTTGATGAATTCATTTTAAATCTGCTTTCTATATACTGTATTTAACTACATATCGTTCAGTGGAGGAGGAAAAGGGGTTTCTTGTGGCTGTAGTCATTTTAATTCAGACTTCCTTGTAACTGGAAGAATAGCTTGTGCTTTCTTGTATTCTTTGTATCCGATAACAAGCAAAGTGCCTGACACATAACATGTACACAGTAAGTGTTGGATTGAATGAATGTAGATAAATAATTTTCTCTGGAACAGCTTCATCTCATTCCCTTGTTTCGGCAAATATTTATTGAACATCTTTGTTTCTTATCCCCTAAAGGAGAATGGCATGTTAAATTTATGTCTATAGAAGCTGCCCTTTCACAAAAGTGACAAACCTACCTTAATTCTAGAGAGGAGTAGATTATAATATTTGGAATTCTGAAACTAATTTCAGTATAGATTTATTTGCCTTGAACTGTGAACTGGAGGTTTTTTAAAGGCCAACTCTCATTCTGTTCAAATAGATAAAGGAACCTAGTATTCCAAAGCTATCTGTGTGCAAACATTGGATACCTACTTTGTACCAGACCTTATGGTCGGAGGGAAGAGAGAATGTGGGTGATGATAATAAGAGTTGATATTTGTTGAGCCTCTACTATTTGCCAGGCAAAGTGCTGAATTTTCAAAATATATTTATTATTATTTAATCTATACATACTTACGTTATGGTATTATGATTATTTGTTATTTACAGGTGAGGAAACTGAGGCTCAAGAGATGTGTACTTACTTGTCATGGATGACATAGTCTATGCAGGACACTAGCCCTGACCTGTTTCACTGTGCAGTCCCAGCTCTTAACCATAATGTTCTTGGGAAGAGTAGACACTAAGGGGAAAGCCCCAGATATAGATAATTGCCTACAGTGACATATTGTTGTTGCTGTTGTTAGGTGCCATCAAGTCTGTTCTGATTCATAGTGACCCTGTGTACAACAGAACAAAAAACTGCTGGGTCCTGCGCCATCCTCACAATCATTGCTATGTTTGAGCCTGTTGTTGGAGCCACTGTATCAATCCATCTTGTTGAGGGTCTTCCTCTTTTTTGCTGACTTTCTACTTTACCAAACATGATGTAATTCTCCAGAGACTTGTTCCTCTTGATAACATGTCCAAAGTTTGTGAGACAAAGTCTCACCGTCCTTGCTTCTAAAGAGCATTCTGGCTGTACTCCTTCCAAGACAGATCTGTTTGTTCTTCTGCAGTCCATGGTATATTCGATATTCTTCATCAGCACCATAATTCAAAGGCATCAATTCTTCTTTGGTCTTCCTTTTTCATTGTCCAGTTTTCACATGCATATGAGGCGATTGAATATACCATGGCTTGGGTCAGGCTCACCTTAGTCCTCAAATTGACATGTTTGCTTTTTAACACTTGAAAGAGGTCTTTTACAGCAGATTGCTAGATTGACGTAAGTGGTAGAAATTGATGGAATAACACTTAGGAAGGACTGACTGAATCTGCCTGAAGATATCAGAAATTTACTCCTTGAGTTGGATCTTAAAATATGAGTAGAATTTTGATAAGTTCAGAAGAACTGGCATCTGAGCCAGAAGAGAAAGAATTTGCAAAGTTATGATGGATGGAAGAACAGAGTATGTGTTTGGGCATCCACAGGATCTTTGTGTTGGTAGTGGTACATGAGACAGCATTAAAGGTGTGAAAAGTGCAGTGGCAAGAGAAGTCTGGGAAGATGACTGGGGTTCGATGATAAGGCCTTGTATATCAAGTTAAAGAATTGGTATTTAATACTATTAAGTACAAAGGTTTATTTTCAAAAAATGAATTGGTATGAGAGAGACCAGTGAGTAGGCTATCATCCTTGAAGCAGATGAAGCTGTGAATGAGCCAGTGGTGTTAAGGATGCATATCGAGTAGATATTTTAAGTAGACGCTAGAGGACTTGATGACTGATGTGAGAGTAAGAATAAAGAAGAATTAAAGTGGATTTGTATCCTGACTGGTTGGTGACATCCGTGATTAGTGACGTAATAGTCCCACTCTGTTTTCTCTGGGGTAGAATATTGTGTGTAGTTTTAGGTTGTATTCTTTAAGGATGACATGGATAAAATGCAGTTTGTTTAAGGTAGAGTTGTCAAAGTCTGATAAATTGTCTCTGTGCCGTAACAGATGGGCCACTATGAACAGAATTTTCTGTGCTCCTTGTTTTCTGTCTGCCCCCTAAACATTCTGGATAAACTGTGAAAAGTTTACTCTTAAGTGTCTGAATCACAGAAGGTTACCATGAAGGGCCACACAGGGTTGCATCTGGGGATAGAGTAACAGCAAGCTAGAGCCATTGTAGGCAGCTCTGGAAGGGGAGCTGACCAGGGACTCTATACTGGATTAAGAGAGCACTTATGAAATGTTATATTACAGTGACAGTTGACATCTTTACTGTGTTGAGGCTTCTAATCCATGAATATGGTATGTCCCTCCATTAATTCAGAGCTTTGATTTCTTTTGTCAGCATTTTGTTTTCAGCATAAGCCCTGTACATGTTTTATTAGATTTGTATCTCTAGGTGTTTAGAAGTGTGTTCTTTAGTGTTTGGAGATCTTGCTGTTAACTTTCTGTTACTGATTTCTAGTTTGATTACATTGTGATGGGAGAACACACTTAGTATGATTTTTTTTTTATTCATTTATTTTTAGTCCATTCTGCCAAAATCTGTCTTTTAATTGGTACATTTACACAATTTACATTTAATTTAATTATTGATATGTTAGAGTTTTAAGTCTGCCATTTTATTTTTTGTTTTCATTTCTCCATTTAATATATGTTTATTATGGGCATTTTAGAAAATGCAGAAGAGTTGAAGACAAGAAAATAACATTGGATAGCTCATAACCCAAAGGCAACCCCTATTAACATTGCCAAACATGTTTCTCTGGATATTTTGTTGAATTTTTTGGTTAATATACTTGTGATCATTAAAGAAAAAATTTTATTGTTGTAAAAATTTGTTTTTTCATTTCTTTTTTTTCCTGCCTTTTTGTGGGTTACCTGAACAGTTTTTAGAATTGCATTTTGTTTTATCTGTAGTGTTTTAAGTATATCTCTTTGTATAGCTTCTCTAGTAATTGCTGTTGTTGTTATTAGATGCAGTCTAGTCGGTTCTGATTCGTAGTGACCCTATTGAGTTTCCAAGGCTGTAAATCTCTACAGAAGTAGACTGCCACATCTTTCTCCTGCAGAGCTGCTGGTGGTTTGGAACTGCCAGCCTTCCAGTTAGCAGTCACTTGCTTTACCCACTGCACCACCAGAACTCCTTATAATATAGGTGTCTTAAATATTTTCTCACCATATATTTAAAATCATTTAATATAATTTATGCTTCAAATGTCAAACATAATTTATAAAACTCAGAAGAAGAAAGCCTATTGTATTTACCCATATTTTTCCTTAAGCAGCCCTGGTGATGCAGTGGTTAATCGCTCAGCTATTAGCCAAAAGGTTGGCAGTTTGAACCCACCAGCCGCACCATGGGAGAAAGATGTGGTAGTCTGCTTCCGTGAAGATTTACAGCCTTGGAAACTCTATGGGGCAGTTCTGCTCCTTCCTGTAGGGTCACTGTGAGTTGGAATTGACTTGATGCAAATGGGTATATTTTGCTTTCTGTGTTCTTTCTTCCTTTGTGATGTTCCAAGGTTTCTTCATTTATTATTTCCTTTCTGTTTAGAGAACTACCTGTTGCCATTCTTTTAGGGCTGGTCTTCTGGCAATAAATTCTCTTAGTTTTCCTTCGTCGGAGAGTGTCTTGATTTTTCCTTCATTCCTGAAGGCTGTTTTCACTGGGTATAGAATTCTGGGTTAATTATTTTCTTTCCGTACTTTATTTTGTCACTTCCTTCCAGCTTCCATGGTGTCTGATGAAAAATCCTGTTATTCTGATTGTTTTTTCTCTCTGGTTAATGAAGTGTCATTTCCCTCTGGCTGTTTTTAAGATTACTTTCTTTGTCTTTAGTTTTGAGAAGTTTAATTATGTGTTCTGGCATGTGTTTGGGTTTATCCTGTTTGAGATTCCTCACCTTCTTAAATCTGTAGGTTTATGTCTCTTGTCAAATTTAGGAATTTTCAGCCGTTATTTCCTCAAGTACATTTTCAGTCCTGCCTTCTCCTCTCCCTCTGGGACTCCAATGACACAAATTTTAGATCTTTTGTTATAGTCCAGAAGGCTCCTGAGGTTCTTTTTTCCCCCCAGTCTGTTTTCTTTTTGTTGTAAGATTGATTTTTGTTTGTTTACCTTATATTCTACAAACTTACTGAACTCACTTTTAAGTTTTTTGTTCTCCTAGTTTACGGTTCCTTAGTCTGTCTCCTCAGTTCTACTGTTGAGCCCATTCACTGAGCTTTGTATTTCAGTAATTGTATCTTTCAGTTCTAGAATGTTCGGTTCTTTTTTATATCTTCTGTTTCTTTGCTGAGGCTATTTTATTTTTTTTCCCATTTATTTCAAGTGTGTTCATAATTGCCTGTTGAAGCATTTTTTTTTTTTATTGTACTTCAGGTGAAGGCTTACAGAACAAATAGTTTCTCATGAAACAGTAGTACACATATTGTTTTATGACATTGGTTAACAACCCCACAACATGTCAACCCTCTAACTTCTCAACCTGTTTTTTTGGTGAAAATACACATATCCACAAGATACACCATTTCAAAAATTTCTACATGCACAGTTCAGTGACATTGACTACGCTCTTCCAATTGTGCTGTTATTCTCACTTAAGTTGAAGGCTTACAGAACAGAATAGTTTCTCATTTAACAGTTACTACACATGTTGCCCTATGACAATGGTTAACAATCTCACAACACATCAACACTGTCCTTACTCAACCTTGGGTTCCCTATCACCAGCTTCCTTGTCCCCTTCTGCCTTCTGGCCCTTGTCACTGGACTACTGTACCTCGTTAGTCTCATTTGGTTTTACGGGGCTGTCCACTCCCAGGCTGAACGGTGAACCTCGGAGATAACTGTTGAAGCATTTTTTATCACTGCTGCTTTAAAATCTTTGTCAGGTTAATTCTGACATGTCTTTTATCTTGATGTTGGCGTCTATTGATTGTCTCTTTTCATTCAGTTTGAAAAATTCCTGATTCTTGGTTTCACAAGGGATTTTCAGTTGAAACCTGGACGTTTTTGTGTTTTGTTGAGAGACTGTGGGTTTTAGTTAAATCTTCTTTTTAGCTGGCTTTTTCTTCTTTTTTTTAAAATTACTCCAGAAAGAGGAGATAGGGGGTGGGCAGCTTCATTATTGCCAGGTGGAGGTACAGGTGTAGTTTCCCCACTCAGCCTCCACTGACAGCCACAGGGGGACTCCTTATTACTGCTGGGAGTGTGTTCTGGTTCTCCACATGGTGGGGAGTGGTCTTATTACTGCTAAAAGAAGGTGAAAGTCCTGACTCTCCATTGGGCTGCTTCTGAACCACCCTAGCAGGAAGGGGAGGAGGTGCCTCATTACCTCTGGGTGGGGATGGAAGTCCTGGTTCCCCACATAGTCTTCACTGACATTGTGGGGGTAGTAGGGAAACTTCATGACTAACTAGTGGGGATGAAAATATCAACTCCCTACTTGGCCTTCTCTGACCTCACTTGATGGAGGTATCGGGACACCTCGTGAAAGTGTTGTGAGTCTAGCCTCCCCACTCAGCCTTTACTGGCACAGTTGGGGGTGAGCAAGCAGTTTTCTCTGTAGTTGTATTAGTTTCCTAGGAATGCCATCACAAATTTTTATAAACTTGGTGGCTTAAAACAGCAGAAATTTATCCTCCTAGAGGCCAGAAGTCCAAAATCAAGGTGTCAGCAGGGCCACACTCTATCTGAAAGCTGTAGGGGAGAATTCTTCCTTGCCTCTTCAGCTTCTGGTGGGTGACTCCAGGCATTCCTTGGTTTGCTGCGGCATACCTCCAGTCTCTGCCTTCATCTTCATGTGGTCTTTTCCTTCTGAATTTTATAAGGACCCGTGTCATTGAGTTCTGAGCTGACCCACATAATCCAGGATGAGTTCATCTCAATACTCTTAATTATATCTGCAAAGACTCTATTTCCAAATGAGGTCACATTCACAGGTTTTGGAAAGTGGATAGATCTTTTTGGTACCTGCCATTCAACTGACTACAGTAGTGGTTGACTGGAGTAAGTCAATTGTTGTGTAAAAATTTTCTATCTTGCTAGACTGCTCCTTTCTGATTCTTTGGCTAGAGAGAGTAGACTTTTGTTGTAGCTTTCTTTTTTTTTTTTTTTTTCTTTTTCAGCCCCAAGGTTGGGGTAGTCGAGGCAAAAACAAAATCTAGAGAACTCACTACTGTGTTGTTCTCGGGTTTCGAGGTCCCTAGCCAATCAACCATATTTTCTCCACCTTTCAGAGTCATCTTATGTTTGTTTTATATGTAGTGTCTAGGGTTTTTAGTTGTACTTAGCAGGAGGAATAGGAGAAAGTGTATCTCAGAAGTAAAAGTTCTGAAGCTATATATTGGGTTTTAATATCAAAACATAAAAAATAGAAGAGAAAAAATAAATACAACTCTTATGAGGTATTTCCCTGTGGAGTAAAATAAGCATTAAAGGTCTCCTATTAAATATGAAGTCATTAGTTCAAGATCAGTTACTTCAAGATCAATTAGTCAATTATTGACAACAACAAATGTTATTTTTTAACTGAGGTGAAATTCACTTAACGTGAAATTAACCATTTTAAAGTGAACGATTCAGTGGCATTGAGTACATTCACAATGTTATGCAGCCACCACTGTCTAGTTCCAAAGCATTTTATCTCCTTAAAATAAAACTCCATACCAATTAAGCAGTAACTCCCTGTTCCTCTTTCCTCCAGCCCGTGGCAGCCACTAATCTGATTTACGTATTCTGGATATTTCATATGAGTGGTATCACACAATGTATGACTTTTTGTGTCTGGTTTATTTCACTTCCTAAGCATAATAAGGCAGTGATGTGAGAAAGTATATGTGTTAGATAAGCTTCATTCAGGCATGAGTTATAGTGCTATTAGCTGTGAGTTCAATGTTAATGAATCAGCAGTATATATTGAATAAGGTGTCTGTAAACAGAAACACACATAAAACAAGGTTATATATTGATTGAATGACAGAAATGGCCCACAGGAACCTAACCGTGTATTTTCTATAGGAACAGTGCTTCAGTATTTGCTAATTCAGTGTTTGTGGAGACTTTATAAACATAACGACTAAATGAGAATCAACTGTATATAATTTGCAAATATTTTCTTCCATTCTGTAGATTGTCTTTTCCATTTCCTTTGATAATGTCCTTTGATGAACAAAAATTTTTAATTTTGATGTCCTCCAATTTATTTTTTTTGTTGCTCATGCTTTTGATGTCATATTTAATAACCCATTGCCAACTTCAAGGTCATGAAGATTTACCCCTATGTTTTCTTCTTCTAGGAGTTTTAGCTTTTATATATAGGTCATGGATTCATTTTAAGTTAATTTTTGTGTATGGTGTGAGGTAGGGGTCCAGCTTTGTTTTTTTGCATGTGGATACCCTGTTGTCCCAGCACAGTTTGTCAAAGAGACTGTTCTTTCCTCCATTGAATGGTCTTGGTACCCTTGTCAAAAATCAATTGGCCATAGATGTATGGGTTTATTTCTAGACTGTCAGTTTTATTCCATTGGTCTGTATGTTTATCTTTATGTCAGTACTGTGCTGCTTTGATACCTGTAGCTTTGTAATATGTTTGAAATTGGGAAATGTGAGTCTTCCAACTTTTTCTTTTTCAGTATTGTTTTAGCTGTTCAGCCAATTCCATATGAATTTTGAGGATTGACTTTCTGTTTCTGCAAAAAAGGTTGTTGGACTTTTGCTGTCGTACCAATGTTGTCTTCATATCCATAAACACAGGATGCCTTCCCGTTTACTTAAGTCATCTTTAATTTCTTTCAGCAGTGTTTTGTAGAAGTATTTTACCCCCTAGTTAAGTTTATTAAGTTAGAAGTTCCCTTCTGTGTCTAGCTGTTTTTATCATAAAAGGTAGAAATTTTGTAAAGTTTTTTTCTGCTCTATTGAAATGATCATGGGTTTTTTTCCCCTCTTCATTCTGTTAATGTGGTGTATTACATTTATTTATTTTCTAATGTTGAACCACCCTTGTATTCCTGGGATAAATTTCAATTGATCATGATATATAATCCTTTTAATATCCTATTGGATTTTGTTTGCTAGTATCTTACTGAGGATCAACAAACTATTTTGACAGCTATTACTGACAGCAACACACTCATTTAGTTATGCTGTAAACTGGTCCAAACCTACCCACACATGTGTAAATCAATCTGTGCCACAATGTATAATACAGTTTTGAATCTTTTATTTTCGATATTCCATGGCTTCCCCTTTCTTGGATTATTCCCTTTTTTTAGTGGAGCACTTCCTCCACTTCTGGGAAGGGTGCCCAAGAGGTAAATATTTTGACAACTAGAAAGTCTGAAAAATCTTTATCCTATGATTGATTGATAGTGACTGGTTCAGAATTTTATGTTGGAGATAATTTTCCCTTAGAATTAGAATGCATTGATTCATTGTTTTCTAGCTTCTGGTGTTGAAAAGTCTGATGCCATTCTGATTCTGGTTCTTTTGTTATGTGTTTTCTCTTTGGAAGCCTGTGTTATCTTTGTTTTCAGTCTTCCTAAGTTGGTATAATACTCAGCTGGTTAACTCATTTAACTAGGTATTTGAGTTTGTGTCATCTTGTTTAAACCCACTAAGATTATAAATTCCTTGAGGTTTGGTATCTTCTACAGCAGTTGTTCTGAACCCTAGCTGTACATAGAATCACCTGGAGAGTTTTAGACAATACCAAAAGTTCTGATTTAATTGGCCTTAGGATGGCACAGGACCAGGCAATGTTTTGTTCTTTTGTACATAGGGTCACTTTGAGTGAGAACTGACTCAACAGCACCTAACAACAACAGGTAGAGCTCAGGTTTTGTTTTAACAAAACTAGATGATTCTGTTGTGCAAGCAGATTTGGGAATAACTGCTGCAAAACAACTAAAAGTGGGTCTCCAGAGTGATTTTTTTGTTGTTGTAAATTTTAAGTTATTGCTTAAATGACTACTATCCTTTAGTCTAAACTTATCTTCCTTGCCTTTTTTGGGGGGGTGGGGGGGTTCTGTCCTTCTATAAAATGGAAGTGATAGTAGATGGTAGGTTTGCTTATTTTGTCTGTCAGTGTCCTCGTATGACAAAATAAGTCAAAAAAATTTTTAAGTAGATGACTGGTCTGTGAAATCCCAAAGTCTGCGACATTTCCTGATATTTGAACATTTAATAAATTCTTTTGAAATAAGACTAGTACTTTTCTTCTTTAAAAACAAAAAATTTTAGTAAAATAAAACTAATCCCTCTATTTTGTCCCATATTTAATGTTGATTAAAACAACATTGGCCTCTCTATGCCCCTTCTATGCATTACTCTTACGTACATAAAGCAGTGTTAGAACAGTTGTAGTTTTACTGGAGAATGAGACTGTTAATATAATCTCAAAAGCATTATAAGTTCTTAAAATAGCTTGGGGGAAGAAGGAACAAGCTTGTACTATTTAGCATGTGATTTTTTCTTCTTAGGTGGAAACAGAAGTAAATAGACAAGACAGTTTGGGTGACAGAAAGAAAATAGTGATGCTATTCAAGAGCTAGTTACTGTACTAGGTAATTTTTGTTCATTTAATCCTTGTTGTGTTGCCACTGAGTCAATTCCAACCCATAGCAACTCTATAATTTAATCCTTAGAAAGACCTTAAGGGAGGTATTTTAATCCTATTTTTGCAATGAGGACACAAACTCAGTGTAGTTAAGTAACAGGATTCCTAACAGTCGTAAAGCCACAAAATCACCAAAGTTGGGGTTCACATCCAAGCCAGTCAACTCCAAAGCCCATAATTCTCCCACCACACTGCCCTAAATTCAGGACACTAGTTTGAGATTAGATACTTTGAAACATGGTTTACTAAAATGCAAGTGAATCTCTAAAATATAAGATTCACAAGGACAGGTACAATGTCTGGTTTATTCATCATTGTATTCCCTGTGCTTAGCTAATGCATAGGCCATAGTAGGTGCTCAGTATGTATTTATTGAATAAAAATAAAGCTTTCTGTGCTTATCCACATGGCAACCACAGTCCTTCCACGACAAGACCTCACTTAAGAGTCAGTCCCCCAAGTAAGAGAAATAAGGATAATTTAGAACGCACTCAGAACAAAATCCTAGTTGGATCAGTAACAACAAAACCCATTGCCATTGAGTCTATTCCAACTCATAGCAACCCTATAGGACAGGGTAGAACTGACCCATAGAGTTTCCAAGGAAGGCGTGATGGATTTGAACTGCCGACCTTTTGGTTAGCAGGCAAGCTCTTAACTGCTGAGCCACTGGGGCTCCAAGGATTAGTAAATGAGCTAATATTTATTGGATCCCTGTTACATTCTAGGTACTGTGCTAAGTGATTGATGAATTTAAATGTCAAATTATAAAAAGCTTTTAGGATTTCTGATACATGTATAGCCTCACCTTTTCCCTGGAGTAACAAGCAGTACATTACCAAAGGAATATGTTTATTTGGGGACAAGAGACAGAAGAAATAAAGTGACTGCAGTTTTGATCTGAGTCCTGGGAGAGTATGAGTCTTACTTGAATTCCCAATCCCAGTGCCTGCTACAAGTGCTGGCACAGAGATATTCAGCAGTCGAAAGAATGGAAGCTAGTGGTAGCACTCTAGAAGAACAGGTTTGACTATTTAGGTTCTGGATAAAGTACAGAGTAATAGCTTGGACACAAGTATGATTCCAGGAGATGGAGCACCTGCAGGTGGCACCTGGTTGAAGCCCTGCAGTGTGGGTAGGGTGGTTGTCAGAAATTGGAAGACTTCATAGAAACAATAGAATAGGGTAGCCCAAAGATAACAACCTTGTTCTCTAGAACTAGCTTTATAAAGTGATTCATCCCACTGGACATTTAATTAACAATCTTTTACTTTTGTTTTAATTTACTTGAGTGAATTTTTATCCCTGTATGAAAATCAGCAGTACACTTGTAAGAAGTAGTACATATAAGTGTTAAGATGCTCCAGAAACTGGGCTTAGGCTACCCACGAAGAATATCAGAGGGCATGGTGTGCCCTGGTGATCCACTTGGGAGGGGAGACTGCATACACAGTGAAAAAAAGACTGGATAGACAAAATCAGGAGGAAAAGCATGATCTTTTTACTGTGTCAACAAGGGGGAACCATTAAAGAACACTGCTTTAATATGGTGGTCAGTGTAATAAATCGTCACATATTTATACTTTTCTAGGAGCAATGTACCTTTAGATTACTTTAGCAAATAGAAAATTTAAATTGAATAAACAGGAACTCTTTTTGGCAGTGAACTTCTTTAAAACCAAAAAACCAAACCCACTGCCATCAAGTCGATTCCGACTCATAGTGACCCTAATAAGACAGGGTAGAACTGCCCCATAGGGTTTTCAAGGAGCGCCTGGTGATTTGAACTGCTGACCTTTTGGTTAGCAGCCATAGCTCTTAACCACTACGACACCAGGGTTACCATGTTCCTACATGTTACAAGTCCTGTGTTAGGCACTTACCCATTCTACCTGGATCTCAGTGGGAAAAGCAATCCTCCTCTCAAACTCCCCCTCTCCATTTTTTAAGTTTTAAATATTGGAAATATAAAAATAATAGGCAGTACATTGATGTTTCAAAAATGGCACAGTGAAAAGTCTACTTCCCACACCTGTCCTTTAAATCCAGCTTTCTTCCCTGAAAGCAGTTGTTTCTGTGTATCACTTTAGGGATAGTCTACAAAGGCCCAAGCAAATACAGGTATACATTAGTGTAATCTATACATCTCCTCCTGTCAGCCTACAATCATGTTCAAACTTCCCATTCAAGAATTCCCAGAATTCCTTTGACCTGTCTACCTCTTGCTATGGCCTCATCTTTCACATACTCTTGATGACAAATTTCTCTAACTCATTTTCCACTTACTGTAAATCTCATAAAATACTAGTTGCAATTGATGTCACTAGAATTGAAGGCATGATTTCACACTCATTTTTTCTCCATTTCTTACTAGCTAGGATCCATTATTTTGTGTACTTTTTCTGGATCCTGATTCTTCTAGCCAAGTGAAATATTTAATGCATACATTAACAATGCATAAGAAAACAAAACAGAACAATACATCTTTTATATTATTGAACTTTATGTACAAAATCATTTGATTTCAAATAAACATTTAATGTAAAAACAAACGTTCTTTTAAACTGAATTTTTTTTTTTACATCTATTGTACCATTCAAATGTTTTATCATCTTACATGATTTCTTCAAAATCTCTTATCAAGGGTACATATAGAAAAGCATTTTTTTTTATAAATAGAAACAAAGGGTTTTTTTTCAGCTTTTATTATAAGATGACATAAAAAGTTTACTCAACAAAAGTAATTTCATTACTATTTGGGGGAGGGAATCACCAACTTTTTGTGCAAACAATGCTAGCCTTCTTTTAAGCATTAAGAGCATAACTGCTTAAGAAATGACATAAGCAATAATTCTACACCTACATCTCCCCTAAAATATTTTTTTTTTTTTTTTTACAATATGTGCACAGCTTTAGCAAATTAAAGCCCGAGAGAAATGCTTGAGATCCACTATCCAGAGGCATAATCAGAGTTTACTGTAACTCATCATTTGGAGAGCTTACCAAATCAAGGAGTCTGTAATGAAAGCTGCAGTTTCCCTCTTCCCTATTTTTTAACACAAAAATCAATGACTAAGAACTTAATACTGGATGACAAATCACATCCACATTATTAGTTAAATAGTCTCACAGTTAAACACATCTTAAACACCAATCAGTATTTACATTTTATAAATTTCTGAAGACACCATTAGAAAGCTTATATATCCCTTCATTAAACAAAATAGGGAACTGCATCTGATGGTGGTGGAATGAAATTAAAAAATTAAAAATACCTGTATTTACAGCAGCATTGATCCTTTATAAATAAAGAATATGAAAATGCAATATCTTTAAGGATAATAAAAAATTGAGGTGATGTTACTCAACCACAGTGCTTGGAGTTGGAATAAAAACCTATTGGTGCTTGTTAATGTGCCAGTAGTGAAACCACTTTCTGTTGGAGAAAATCCAACTGCAAATATGTGCATAAAACACATATAACACAGGGCAAAATTGCTCAAAACGATTCAAGTCAGCTTATCTGTATTGGATATTCTAATCATGAAATACATTACAAAGACATCTCTGCCAAAAAGGGGGGGAAGGCATAACATTTCCCCCTTGAAAGTGGCATCTTAAAAATCTCAAACTCATTCTTCTCTTGGTTTACATCCTAATGAAAAGATGTGGACAGCTGAGTTTATCATATGATTACCTAACTTAAAACAGAAAAACCAGAAACAGCAAAACGTTCAAGTTTAAAAGAATATACTGGGTGAGCAATACACTAAAATTATCCACATAAAAACAAATGGTCAGTAACTATATAAACCAATATGGCATTTCACTGTCAACAATGTGGAAAAATTAACATCTCAAACAGGCCTAAGACGAAGAAGTGCTATTTTAAAATTGTAAAATGAACTTATTTAATGTAAAATAATCTAACATTTTAATTTTTCATTCCAAATTGTTAAATGATTTCAAAATCAGGGATCCAGGTTTGACTGCAAATAGTAATCCAACATAATTTCATAAAACTTTTCAATTTTTTAAAAAGGGAATTGCATTCAATTTTCCTTCCCCAAGAAAATGTCTCACAAAGTAGAAAAACAGCCAGTCACAAATGCAAAGAACATTATAATTTAACTATATGAAATAATTTCTAGATTATCAATTCAATATATTTCATAAGACAATTGTTGGAAGTTAAAAAAAGCTCTCTCTGAATTACTGCTTTCCATGCTCAAACTAGCGAATATTGTAATGACATCAGTAAAACTGATAGACATGTAATGCTTGCATAATGAAGTGAAGAACCCTGATAGAAATAGCCTTGTTGAAATCATTTACTTCATCTACAGTGCCTGTTTGGAACCTATGATTAAAAACAAAAAAACAGTCTTCTTTCTAGAGGTTGAATTCCCCAGAATGCAATTTCAGTGTTTGTCCATAATATGGGGTCAGGCCTTTTCAGAGTTTTTGTTTTTTGCTCTGTTTAAAAACCCCTGAGACACCATCTGTTTCCAAAGCTTTCTCTTTTGAGTTAATTTCACTAAATCCATTTGCTGTCCCATTTTGTTCTTCACTAATTTCTTCATTTGCAGGGGAAGCAGATTCTCCTTTTTCTAATTTTTGCTGCATTTCACGGAGCTTGGTAACAGCTTTATCTATTGACATTATGCTAATAAGATTAAAGTCATGCATGCTGACTAGATGAAGCATGAAGTTTCGACATAAATTCTTCTTAATTATTTTCTGTCCATAATTTTCTACAAACAGCATACAAGCATGATTCATTTGATTGTCAGCAATAAACCTATTTAATAAAAAAAAAAAAATCAACAGTGATGCAAAGTATTTTTTTCAAATGCAATAGTGATAACCACTGCAGAACAGTAAGACTACACCCAAATCTAGTAAGTGATGATATAACAAGTAGCAAAACTATAGTGAAATTGTGAATGAGCTTACCATTTTAGAAATTTAAAGACATTTAATCTAACCAGAGCTTAGCCAGGTGCCATTAGAATGCTGCTGTTGTTGGGTACCTTCAAGGTGATTCTGACTCATAGTGACACCCTGTGACAGACCAGAACTGCCCCACAGGGTTTTCTTGGCTGTAATCTTTATGGAAGCAGATCGCCAGGTCTTTCTCCCACAGAGCCACTGGTTGGATCTGAACCGCCAACCTTTCACAGTTAATACCCAAGCGCTTAACCATTGTACACCAGGGTTCCTTGCCATTAGAATAGTAGATATAATTTGTTTTTGCTAATGAAATTATAAACAGCAATCTTAAAAGTATAAAATATTTTCTCTTGCCATACCACTTCCATTAACACTTTCTATATACACACTAACAATTCCCTTTTATTCTCTCCCTTGATCTTGCCATACTTTCCTGTTAAAGCAGCAGTGCTTCTCTACATATTCAATTCATGGCAAACATCTGAAAAAATAACGGTGTCACACCAAGGGATGGTATAGTGTGGCTGTGTCAATGGAAAGCCAATGGAAGGTGGGGTGAGGTACATGAACAGTGAATAAACTGAGTACCAACTGAAACCAAACAGGAGAGAATAACTGCTAAGTTACCACTGAAACTGAGAGTCCAACATAGAGTCTTAAGGCCTGCCTGCAGATCTAAAGAAAATCTAATTAGTTTACCTAACTGCCTGTCACTGTCACTATATAATGAACTCCAATAGCTGCTATGCAACAGACTAAAACAGAAGTGAATAATTTGACTAAAATTACATCTTGAAACTAGCCTATCAGGACAATAGGAAAAACAGATATAACCCAAGGTTCCATATATATACTTTACTCATAACTTGAGTTTTAATGACTAAAACAGAGATTAGGCAAACTTTATCTCTAAAGGGTCAGATAGTAAATATTTTCAGCTGTGTGGGCAACATGTGATCTCCGACTTTTTAAAAACAACACTTGAAAAATATAAAAGCCATTCTTCGCTCAAGGGCAGTACAAAAACAGGTTATGGGCCATGCACCCAGACACCTGGACTAGAACTTATACACCAACTCCCCTTCACTCCCCAAGAGTATAGAAAGTACCCTCTTCCTGATTATCTCAATGGTCTTAAATGAAAAACCCTTGGATGCTTGTACTACAGAAAAATCCTTAAGTAAGGTTCTAAATAAAGAAGGCAGGTAGAGAACAAAACTATGTATATTAATACAGGGAAGGAGTCACAAATTCATGAGAAGTTATAAGAATTGTTCTACTTTGAAATGATAACAAATGAGAAATCAGAAAGGCTATTTATATTTTATTCTGGATAATTAAGCAATTCTAAAAAAAAAACTGTAGTAGTAGCTGTGGTAAGTGATTTTCAGGATTTCCAGGCAAGTAGCACACAGCTTATCATTGTAGTATCCCCTGGCAATAAAAGGAATGAAAACTGGATAATTTAAAAAAATGTACGGAGGAATTTTAATTTAATGAGCTTTTAGAAGTTATTCTGCCTTTACATTATTAAGTCACAATAAGTGAAAAGGTTAAATTCAGTTGATGATAACATTAAAGTTTTTTTTTAATGTAAATATTGAAAGAAAGAAACTTTGGGCCTGTTTTAGAGAAATTAAAAATAAAAATCTGCTGTTAAATGGAATGATATCCATTCTTTGAACATCACCATCTTCCTACATGCAGTTATAATACTTTGGACTAGGATAAGATGTAGGACACATACCTAAATTAATGGAATTTTTAATAAGATTCTGACATACATTAATAGAATGTGAAGCATCAAGAGTATAAGGTAAACAGAATATTTAATTTAGAAATACCCTACCCATGCTTCATGACATGGAGATTCCATAATTTCATCACTTCTTTCTCTCCTTCATTAACATCAGAAAATTCTTCAATTTGCTAAAAGAAAAAAAGAAAAAACCTATTAAATACAGAATGAATACAACTGGTATTTCTAGGAAAAAATTTGTGAGAATGTAAAAAATAGAATGTTTTGCAACAAAAATACCACTTCTTTATATAAAAGTCAACATTTCTTAAACTTCCATTTATGCTATGAAAGTTTCCTATAAATGTACATATGAAAATACACAATAGAAAGTCACACTAAAAATCTGTTTTTCCTTTAGACAGCAGCCTTTTAAATGGCAGTTATAAAACGTGTGGATTCCTGAATTCCTTAGTTTAGCAAAAGTTCCTTTAAGTCGTAAGTCTAATTCTTATTAAACTGCTAATAGTTTTCAAAATTCATTTAACTATAAAATTCTAAGATCATTGCTAGGAATGATAATAATTACTGTAATGGTTTTTTCTCTTAGCCATTCAGGATCTTTTTCATCTTCACTATCTACTTCCATTTCTTGTGGACGGAGAGGTAAGCAGGTATCACTATGGAAATACAGACGATTGTGTCCACTACTGTATGTTCGTTGCTGTTCCACTTCACCATCTTCAGATTCAAGAAATTCAGACATGCTTGCTTTTGTTCGTTTTGGCCTAATGAAAAGAAATAAATGTTGATATAATATGCTATCTACATCATGTAATTACATGACTTAGAATTGAGAGCTGTTAAAATTTGACAATACTACCATTTTATAAAACTGACCACAAATCAACTCTATTTGAGGCAGTCCCCAAAAAAACAAAAATTGTAACAAAGATTATTTTCTTTCTGTACATAATGTGAAGCAGACCCATTATGTATCAATTTAAACACCAAAATATTAAAGATAAACTTGTCTTTCTGGGTTTGAAAAATAAACCTAGAAAAAAGAGAAACATGATTAAAAAGGAAGAAAGGCTAGTTAAGTCACAGAAAAATAAAATGAGAATATGTATACTAACACATTTAGGTATATTCACAAAGCAGAAAAACCACAACACTGATCATACAGTGTTATTACAGATTATTACACAACTCTTCGGGAATTTTTTTTTTTTTTTTTTTTTTTTTTTTACTAGTTTTACAGAAATAAAAAATTCCTTTTGGTTAACTTTAATCTCAGTAGCCAACCTGCTGCCATGAATGTACCATGGTAATTATAAAGCCTAACGGAAGGAAAACCAGTCCCAGGTACTGCCTAGCTGGATACTATCATGCAGGCTTCTCTATATTTCACACCACCCAAGCAGAGTCCATCCTTTTGCAGGTGCCTACCTAGGTATAAACACACAGCAACTTCCACTGAAGGAGTCTTTAATCCCACTAACCAATGCAGCAGTGCGACATTAACAGCTAAAATACAGGGAAAAGCTGTGAGGAGGAGGTAAGAAAGCCCCTTTGTAAATAACGGCTGGGGAGGGTTACAAAGGATAAAGCCACCCCCAGACACTTAGCTAGTACTGAAATTATGTTGCACTGGTGATTTCCACCTAAACAGTAGCCATGTCTGGCTCCTTTCTGATTCCTCCAACATCATCCACAAGGAGTCAGGGAATAAACTTTTGTTGTATGACCTTTTTTTTACCTACCTGCACACAAGTATGTGTGTGATAGGAGTTCTCTTTACTGGTCCATTTCGACTAAAGGCAAATCCAGGCTGGCGATGAATATCCTGAGGATTTCCTGCATAGGAGCCATCATAACACTCATTGATAGAAACATCTATCCTAGCACCTTTTGGATGATACTGTAACAAAAATGGCAAGGTGTTTAGGAAAGAAAAAATTATCCTACACTAAATACCTATTCTCCAATTTAGTTAATTAAAAAGTATTTGTGGGTTCTTAAATGTGAAGCCTAAAACAGGCCAGGGACATCAGCATGGTGAACAGAAAGGGACAGACCTAGAATCAAGACTTGTATGAAATGCTGGCTGTGCCATTTATTAGCTTGATGACTTTACACAAATTATTTCTTATCTGACCAAGAATAAGGAAAATACCACTTAATTCAAAAATAACTGTGTGAGGATAATGTGAGTCAATACATGTGCAGTATGCAAAAATGTTAATTATTATTCCAAATATATGTAAAAATGAATCATTCATTGTAATCAATGTATATAGCTATCCTTCAACAGCAAATGTCTTGGTACTTTTTCACAAAGGATAACTTTTTAAAGTTAGGTTTTCTTATATTTATTTTACTGGTAAGAAAAAAAGTGAAAAGTTACTCACAACATAATTGAAGATAAATCTGCTATGGCAGAGTTTAAGATGCTTGAGTAAGCTATAAAGTTTACGACAGTTCAGGGTGCACCAAGGGCAATGCAGGTCATCTCTTGCTTCAGTTTGTTGTCTTGTATTGTTGTTATACAGGAACTGGGGGAAAAAAAAAAAACACAGCAAACTCCCAAGTTTCACATTTCAAAATATGTTTCAATCTCATCTGTAAAATAATTTAAAAGAGAAACAATCTAAAAGGAAAATTAAGTTACATTCTTTTTATTTAATGTGCCAAAATAGTTCAGCTCTAACATAAAAACAAATACATTTTCATGATTACTTAAAAAAGAAGGGTCAGCTATGTTTACCTGATAAAATATTCTTAATTTTTGTCTGTTTTCATTTGAAGTATCTTTTTCTTTTCTTGTTTGTAGATCTGTAGTCAGTGATTCTTTAACAGCTGAAAATACATGTCTTTATATTTAATGAAAATATTTGCTTTTATAGTTAAATATCTTACCAAAATGATTAAACACTGAAGGTTTCACAGAATTCTAATTATAGTGTATAACATAATTATGCATACCACAACTGATGATCACAGAAACAATAATTCCCTTAACCAGCACCCCTAATTAGATGTTAAAAGTCTTTATTGGCAGGATGCATTTTTTCCCTTTAAAAACCACTTCCTTTGTCCTAATCCATTATAATAGTAACCCAAGTAATTATATGTGGTCACTATACTAAGTTTTAAGCACTCAGAAGGCCAGTGTGTAGTTGTGATTGGTCTTCATATTCCCAGTGCCCAATAGTGAGCAGGCACTCACTATATGTTGGTCTAACAGAAACTAGGTAAAAACTGATTGTATAAAAATTACTCCAAATCCAAAAGATAATCACTGAAAATAATTTTGGAATATTTCCTTTTAGGCTTAAGAAGAAAAGAATATTTTTCCTGACATAACTATTCCATATACGCAGTTTTGTACAAAACTTTTTAGCATATCATAAGTAGTTTTTTACATTGTAACAATTATTTTATCTGCTACAGAGTATTTTGAGACATGCCTGTACTATAATTTATTTGGGAAATCTTTTCCCTGATGTGGGCCATGTCTTCTGTCTCTTTAATCTGACCATTACAGTGACTTGCATACAATGAATGGACACAAGTGGTCAGTATCAAAGACAGCTGTCTTAAGCTTTCTGCCTTCTTTAAACAGACTTGGATAAAACAGTTTAGATGCTCTCAGGTCAAGGACAGTGTTCCTTATCAGGCAGATACAAAATGACAGAACACTGCATCTTGGGCCTTAACTCATGAGAGAGCTTTCCTCTTAAAAAACATAGTATTTACTGTAAAATTTAACCTGATAAAATCCAGATTACAATGGTTCTCTTCTAGCCCTAAAATTTAAAAAATATTCTGAAATACTGAACTCAGTGCTACAACATATACAACTTTTTACGTGAATTATAAAAAGTATAGTTCCACCAAACCCTTTATATTTGCAATTCCAAAACCTAAAAAAGCTCTGAAAACCAAGAGATTTTTCATGAGTTTCCAGCAAATTTATGTAATGGAAAAACTTCTCCTAAATTAATATGAAGCTACCTATAGATCCTACTTGGAGGTGTTATATATGGCATATATACTATACAGCATATTATATTTCTAAAGAAAATTAGATATTGCCACACACATTTAGCACAAGGGTTTAGAATAAGGGATCATCAATCAGGACTTCAACACAAAACTTAACATTTAATATAAAAGAACTCTAATTTATTCATAATCTGTCTAATAAGTAAAATATTATTTCCCAAAGAATAATTTACATGAAGAAAAAGAATGATGTAAGTCCTAACTCCACAAACCTTTACTTTGATAAAAAGATGTTTACTTACCAATAGTTTGAGTAGGTTTAACTGAACCAGGCTTGTTTTCTTGATGGACACTCTCTGAATTTCTAGTGGCAAGAGGCTTGGCAATAGGAGCTGTAGATTTATCATTAGTCTCTCCTGTCCAGCGAAGAGTGAACTGCAACGTAGGTCCCTGAGAAAATGTTTCAAATGGAGGCAGCCTCTGAAAAGGAAAAAAAACAAGAAGAGTGCACAATCACACAATAAATTGAAATTAGAGGGATTTAAAAGCTACTATTTATTATGAGATGTCAAATGAAAGAGACTTTCATTGAAAACTCAAATGCCTGCAGTGATAGCCAGGCAAGTAAAGTGAAATGTATGGAGCAGCAGACACTGTAGAAATGGAGAATTTAGGCTGTCTAAAAGGGGCAGCAACTTACTAGCAATAGCCGAATTGTTGCCGTGTAAATACTGGTCCAGTAGAACCAGATATTCAGATTTTTTCAAAAGAAGTCAGAACTCCCAAGTTTACATGGGAAATCTTCCCATTTTTAAACAGGGGTAACCAATTCAAGGAGGAGCCCTGGTGGTGCAGTGGTTAAAGCACTCAGCTGCTAACCAAAGGTCAGTGGTTCCAACCCACCAGCTGTTCTGCAGGAGAAAGATGTGGCAGTCTGCTTCCATAAAGATTTACAGCCTGGGGAATCCTATCGGGGAGCAGTTCTACTCTGTCATATAGGGTTGCTATGAGTCGGAATAGACTCTATGGCAGTGTTTAGTAACCAATTCAAAAAGTCTTTTAAAAACCTGTGGTACTCAAATCCTGCCAGTTTGGAACCTCTGCTCTTAAGTGACCAATTACTTTTCCTTTTGTACACTGAACAGCTTTGGCAATTAGTAATTGTCCCTGACTTCCCTCAGCTGCATTGACAATGACTATTCTTGCTTTTCTTTGGTTTTGGCAGACTGAACTATCTTTTGCTTTTCTGTGTCCACCTCTAATTATTTATAAGACAACTCTTCTCTTGGTCTCAATTCCTAGCTTTTAGCCATCTACCCCCATCTGTCACTCATCCTCAAGGTTCTACCTTCAGATAATGATGACAAATTGGTCCTCCATTCTTATCTTTCTTTATACTTGAGCTGTAAACTCGTATCTTTAATTGTTTCTTGGACATTGTCACTTGGACCCAAGTATCTTTAGAAGTGAATCTATTATCTTCTAAAATAAACTTTCCCTCCCAGATACAATTATTTTTTTTAGAATTATCATTCCACGAGTAATCCTAAACTAAAAAAACTGGAATCACGTTTGACCCCTATTCTTTATTTCTCATCACAAAGTCCTTTCTGAAATGTCTATTATTTCTACCTCTCCCTTCAATAATCACAGCAATAGTATAGATCCTTATTGCCTTATCATTACTGTATCTCAGCTGCTCTTCCTGCTTTTTATCACTTCCATATACAGGAGACCAAATAATCTTCTCGTAGACGTTTTTCATGTCATTCTCTTTCGTAGAAACCTTCAATGGGTTCCTATTTCTTTTTTAACTGCCATACAAAACTGAACTGCTACATCTTCATTACAAATAATCCTTTTAAAATTGTAATTTTAGACCGGAACAAGGTAAATGTGTGATCATATAAACTGGTTTTGACACAGCAAGTCCATATCCAGGAGTCTAGCTTATAAAAATACTCATAATGCAGAAATACACACATGCAAGTATATTAACTACAGCATTTCTGCAAATGTAAAAAATTAAAATAACCTAACTATTCATTAGAATGGGGTTGGTTTAGTAAACTATGGGACATTTAGTTTAATACCACAGAGCTTTTTAAAAAGAGGTAAATCTGTATGTCCTGAGTTGGAAGGATGCCTATTTTATTTTGCTGCAAACAATTTATTTTAAAATCTTATATATAATCCTTATTTTCTCATGGACAAACCTGACATACTTTAAGAAATTTAAAGCAAAAAGATTAATGAAGATAAATGTCTGTAGATAATGCAAACACTATAGATAAGTATGAAGAAATAAAAATTATATGAAATTCCATCACTTAGGGAGATATTATTATATTAATTCTATAAAAATGAGATTATGCACACTATTATTAAAATTTAAATATCATGGAAATGTTCTTTTCCAAGTATCATAATCATACTTTTTAAGGGCTATCCGTTTAGATTTAACTTGTTTCCAATTTTTCACTATTTAAAAAATGCTGAGAAGAGCTACTACCTCCATCTTTTCACTTAACCAGTTACTACTTTTTGACAAAATTCTGAGTTATTATTAAAGACTATATATACAATTTTAATTTTTATACAGTTAGTATTCCCTCCAGGAAGACTGTACCAACTTTTCTTACATCAAAGCATTATTTTAGAGTAATGGGTACTAACATCCCCACCACCACCAGAAACTGTCAATCCTTTTAATCTTCATCAAACTAGTAGTCAAAAATATTACATCTGATTTTTTTTGCATGTTTCTGAATACTAATAAGGTTGAACTTTTAAAATTTTTACTAGCCATCTGTATTTCTTCTTTTTAAGAACTGCCTGATTGTCCTTTATCCATTTTTCCTACTGGATTGCTTTTTTTATTATACATTTTAAAAACCATGTATTCATATTAGCCTTTTCTGCATTGCAAATATCTTCCCCCAGTTCATCATTTCTCTTTTTATCTTTAGATTTTTTGCAACACAGAAATGATTTACTTTAGTCAATTTTTTGCTTTATGCATTTACCTTCTGTATGATACTTAGAAGGGCATTCCTCCCCACAAGAGTATATTAATATTCATCTACATTTTTTCTGAAGTTATGTTGTGTTACTTTTAACATTTGTTTCTAAGCCTTCTCAAATTTATTAGGTCTCAGTTTATTTCCAGATGGCTAGAGAACAGCTCTGTCAAAATTATTAATGAATAATCCATCATTCCCATACACAGATCTGTAACATCACATTTATCATAAACTAAATTCCCAATACACATGCAACTATTTCAGGACTATACATCAGTGATCTGCTTGTTTATTCCTACACTCACAACATAGTTTTAATTCTTTTAGCTGATAGTATATTCTACTATCTTGTTAGTCAAGGCTCTCCTCAGTATACATTTCTACAACTTAGTATCGTTACATACTTATTCTTCTAGGTAACTTGAAACTAATTTTAAGGCTCAAAGAAATCCTTTAGGAATTTGTTTGTGAGTACATTGACCTGATAAATTTAGAAGTAACTGACATCTTTATTTTGTTGAGTATTCCTATCCAAGAAAATATACGGATACCTATTTACTCTCTTCTCTTAGAAGAGTTATTTTAAGTATGCTTCATCTAAGTTCTGCAGATTACTAGTCATCATGTTACCTGCTGCTATTGTGACTAGGACTTAAAATAACAGCAGTTAACATTTACTGAGCACTTATTTTATGCCAAGCATGCTGCTAAGCATATTTTATTATCTCATTTAACCTATCAATTCTATGCCTCATTTTATACGTGAGAAAAATGAGACAAAGTTACTAAACTGCCAAACACCACATTAGCAAGTAAGTGATGGAGCTGAGATATGAACTCAAGTAGTCTTGTTCCAAGGATGATGTCTTCCATTAAATGCTCTGACTACATCATTTTTACTGATGTTTTTCAAAGTACAGAAATCAAAGACTCTTTACTTCCACATAAATTTGCATTTGGGGAAGAAAACATCACTCAAAAATGGGAGTTCATAATTATAACATGCTCAACCTTCTAAGTAGTCCATACCTTCCCATCAAGAATAGTTTCCCATGTTGCTCTTTTCTTGCTTATAGGACATTCTTCCATTTCCTGCATGGCTACTTCATATTCCCCATCTAAAAGCTGTAAGCGCCTGTTAGACAAACACATACACTTTAGAGTTACCTGTATATTAATGTATGTACACAAATTCTACATCTTTAGATTCATACTAAAAAGTCTTTACTAAACTTATAAACTAATTTACATACCCAACAAGATTTTAAAATATGCCTATACCCCAGTACTGACAATAGCAATTTTACTGATTTACTAGAGAATTACTTCATTACTATAGTTATTCAGATAAAACGTTACACATTTTAACTATAATATGCCTAAGGTCTCAAAACCTGGTTAATTTTTAAACATTAAGTATAAAGCAAGTGTGTAGGGTTTATACTTCAAAAAATAGGGTAACAATAGTGTTACAACACCTGCCTTAGGGAACCACTAAGAATTATGCCTCTGTTACTTTTAACTATTGTCAATGCTTGAACTAGGATTCTTTACTGATTATACTTGACCAGTAAACTAGTTGATGATTATAATGATGACTGTGATAACTAAGATTATAGGGGCCCCTGGCACATATAGGTGGCTCAATAATTATTTCAGGAATGAATAAATGAAATAGAGGGTCCATCAATTAATTTACATCCATACTCAGTAGTTATAATGTGCGTACACATATATGTGTGTGTATACAGTCATGTGTTGCTTAACGGCCACAATATGTTCTGTGAAATAGGACATTATGTGATTTGGAAGTTGTGCAAACATGCCTACATTGCGAGCAATAGCATTCACTGATTTTCCACCTTCATGTTATTTGAAAACCTTTTGTTTCACTTCCAAATTGATACTTCCTCTTTGCCTCTTGCAGCTGCTATCCCTAGCACTGGTTTTGCTGTGTTTGGGAGCCTTGATGCACATTACAGTAGTATTTTTTAAAGAAAATTAAACAGAGAAAACGCTAAAACATTCAAGAGACTTGCAACAGATGAGATTGGATGCTGCTGCCTATGAGTCAAAACATACACTGTTACATGATAAACTTTTTAAGTAGGGAAAGTTCATGTTAAAATAACAGTAGAAAGTACAGTACATAATAAGCCAGTAACATAGGCATTTATTATGACTATCAAGATACAGTATTATTATAGGTTTTTATACGTACTGTACCATTATACATACGCCTGGCAATGCAATCGCTTTGCATACAAGAAACATGAGATACACATTATGTACAGGAAGCTACTGCGTTTGCTACATCTGGTTACATCCGCTATGTCTTGTTCTCTGATCAGGATTTCTGAACTCTACTATAACTTTATGGGTCCATGGACGTATAGGCAGTTGGATGTTGCCCAAACGGATGTTATGCGTCTCATGACTGTATACAGTTTATAATTTTTCTACACTTTTAAGTACTGGTAACCACTACTACCCAAAACACCATTCTTCAACCATGCTCAATAATTAACTGTAAGCTTTCACACTTTACATAGTTCACTTAATCTTCCAACAACTCCGTGAAGTAGGTACTGTTTTCAGAGGAGGAAACTGAGGCACAGAGAAGTTAAGTAACTTGCTTTCTTATCACAGGAAGTTAACAAAACTAGCAAATTAATCCAGTTAGTCTGTTTCCAAAGTCTGAGTCTTAAAACAAAATGATTGAGACTTAAGAACTTTTGTCTTTTCTGTTGTTCTACTTGAATTTAGTCTACTATAATAGTACATCAGCAAAGCCACTCAACTTTCTATTTGAAAAATCTAATCTGAATTTAAGTAATACATTCATATGCTTCTAAATTAAAAACCAGCTTCCCTCATTCTTTTACATGGCTACATAATACTCCATTTTATGGCTGTACATTTGATAGCTCAACTCCAATTTACTCTCCTACCTGTAATGTATGAGGAGGCCTTTTTTCCCCACAGCCTCATCAACAGTGCTTTATCAAGCTTTTTGATCTCTGCCAATCTGATAAGTGAAAAAATGGTATCTCAGTGGACTTTAATTCAGATGTCTTATCTTTTTAATTGTTTAAGCATATATACTTTCTTTTCTTGTATGAACTTTCTATATACATCCTTTACCCATTCTTCTATTGGGTTGTGGCCTTTCCCTTTTTAATTAGTATGATTTCTTTATATTAGAGGAATAAGACATCTGTCTATAATAGGAAGTGAAAATAATTTCCTCCTGACTTGTCATTTTTATTTTGACTTTATGGTGGGTTTTGCTTTTTGAGAAAGTTTTTTTAAAAAATTTTGCTAAAGATTTCATACTTTTCCTATATGGCTTTTGAATTTTGGTCATTCTATAGGAAGAGTTTTAACTTCTCTGAGATTATAGATACAATTTTCATACACGTAGTCCTAAGATCTTGACTTGTAAATACCATTCACCTTCTAAAAGGAAGCAGGATGCCTTGAAGAAATGGCCAATTCCAGAGCAGAGGTAGGAAAAGGAGAAGGTAAGCCTGGAATATTTTACTATTTCAGAAAATAAGGAAATACTAAAAAAAAAAAAAAAAAAACAAACAAAAAACCAGATAGTCAAAAGGAAACAGGAGTCTCCTTAGAGGCCTCCTCCTGGCCAAATTTAGGACAATTTGTGCCTTAAAATGAGTAACATAAAACGGATAACAAAAGAATGAATACACAGAGTTCATTAATCCATGCTGATGCTTAAAAAAAAAAAAAAGTACAGCTGAGTGAAGAAAAGCTCTTCCTTAACAAATATGGAAGAAATGATAAAGGTACCACTTGGCAAAAACCATAACTTATTCGAGCAAGAAACTTCAATGGATTCTAAAACCATTTAGTGAAAGACTACTGGGGAGAAAAGGAAATTTGCCCTATTTCAGGTATTACCAAAGATTACATACTAATTACAAAGGGAAAAAAGTACCTTTACAATGGAGAAATATAGTGAACACCAATCCAAGTAATCAAACCTCGTGTCTGTCATGTTGTGCACAAAGAGCATATGGCCAATTAGTTTCCTGCCAAAAATGTTTAACCTGAAGCTAATCATGAGGAAACAATGATACAAGGCCAAATTGAAAGCCATTCTGCAAAACTACTGGTCTGTACTAAAAACAAAAAGTACCACAAAAGGTAAAAAAAGAAGTCTGGAGAACTATTTCAAACTGAAGGAAACTGGACAGATATGACAACTACCTATAGTTCTCAATCACTGATGGGGAGTAGGAGAAACAGCTTATAAAGGACATTATTATGGTCAATTGAGGAGACAGACTTTTATCTGTTGTATCATGTTCAGTTGCCTGAGTGCAACAGGTGTAATGTGGTTTATGCAGGGGAATGCCTTTGTTCTTGGAACATATGTGCTCTAAGTGTTTAGGAGTGAAAAATGAAGTAAACTTTAACTGTCAAGTGATTTGAGAAAGAACACACACACACACACACACACACAAATGTGGCAAAATGTTAACTGATCAATCTAGGTGATGCTTGTTTGGTATGCTCATTCTGTTATTCTTTCAACATGTTTATAAGTTTTGAAATTTAAAAAATAAAAAGATGGAGGAAAAGTCTCCCATGGTTTCTAGGTATTTTTTCATTAAATAAAAAGCTGTATTTCTTATGTTAGGAATGTTAACATACATGAAAACAATTAAAAAAATACAATGTACCCTATCCTGCCTAAAACAGAACATTTACCAATACTAATGAAGCCCAGTGTGCCACATCCCAACTACTTTCCCCACTGACCACTGTCTTCTAATACTTTAATTCTGTTGGTTTACATTCAAATCTCTGACCCACATTCAAATTTGACTCTAAAAAACAAACACTATGTTCGTTTCTACCAGTAACATTAAGTGTTGTTGTTAGGTGCCATCAAGTCGGTTCTGACTCATAGCGACCCTACAGGACAGAGCAGAAGTGCCCCATAGGGTTTCCAAGAAATGGCTGGTGGATTTAACAGCTGACCTTTTGGTTAGCAGCAGATCTCTTAACCACTATGCCACCAGGGCTCCAACATTAAGTGATGTATTCTAATTCACAATATGGTAGATGGAATCTATGTCATTTCTATATTATCTGTTTTCTTGTTAAAATCCTTGCACCTTTCTTTGCCTGGTGGCTAATAAGTGATTACATTAACCATCTAATAAACTTTTTAAAGAATAAGTAGGAGATATGTCCTGTTTGTTTTTCTTGGCTCTGTCTCCTGTACCTGGTGAACAGTGAACTGTGTGGACAGTGAGCAGCCTGTGACAAGAAACCATGGCATGCCACAGGTTTAAAACCCCCCAAATACTGCCAAAAAAGAACAGTGCAATTGCTTCCTAGAACTTGTTTTACTGGCCCTAAGATGCTTTATTAAATATAAACTGCAGAGAGATGATTCTAAACCCAAATGTTCTCTGCTACCCTCTGCCAAATGCACATGTAGCCACACAATAATGATTACACACAATATTCTTCTTCAATTTTAGTGAATACATAACCCCAAAATCCTCATGGGACTCACTTCATTCAAGTCTCTGCTCAAATATTACCCGCTCCTAGAGGCTTTCTCTATATAAAACTGTAATCATTCTCTTTGTCTTCATTGCACTTATGACTATGTTGTTACAACTTTTCGGGAGTGATGTCTGTTTCCACTAAGTTGATTTAATTTTTTGGGGGTGGTATCTGCTTCCTCCACTAGAATTTAAGCTTCACGAAGGCAGGGACTTTGTTGCCTTCTCACTGCCTAGAACAATGTCTGGGTAAAAGCTGACACACAGGAACACTTGCTGCATAAACAATCTTAACTGAGTCGTCCAAATAGCTCCTCATCTATGTTTACTGCTCTTTACGTGATAAAAAGTCCAGGATTTACAAATTTGTTTTTTTCTCCATAAACCAAAGAGAAACAAAGGCAAAGAAATATTTAATTCCACCAATAGTATACTTCAGAATTAAAACCTTTCTAGAAGATTACAAGAACCACACCTGCACATCAGCATTACCTGTTTTTATCAAATACTGTCATTTGTGCAACAAATGTCTTTTCTCCGTCTTCACGATTTCGTTTTCTTCTAGCTGGAAGTTCTTCGTTGACATCTGAATTTGACAAACATTTCTTATAAATTGAATATTCAAGCAAAAATTTTATTTATGCTATATGGTCCCTTAACATAAAACATACTACATTTATTCCAAATGAGATACAGATTATACTAAAGTTGAAATATTCAGACCAAACTTTTTTCAATTTTGTATTTTTACCATATGTATGTATCCTCACTTTTTGAGATTCTTTGACATTAACCCCACATTTTTGCAAATACTGTTTTCTGTCTAGAATAATCTTCCTTGCTAGGCAAACCCCTCTTCACTTAAGAACTTCAAAGGATAGTTTAAGACTCAAAGCTTATTTGTTCCATGACACTTCCATGGAATCATGTGCTTCTCTGCTGAACTAATACCTCAATTATAGTACTCATCATTTTGCTGCAATTATTTATTTCATGTCTCTCTCTCTACGCTAGGTTGTAAGCCTCAAGGATAACACTGTTGTTTAATCATCTTTGTATTCCTCGTACAGTACACCTATAGGTTGAGTGAAGGACTAACTCAAAGATGAATTCAGAATTGTTGGAAGAACAGAAGGATGGATAAAGGGATCGATATGTGGTAAATATGTATAATAAAATGTTAATTGTAGAACCTAAGTGGTGTATATGCAGGTGTTCGCTATCAAATTGTTTCAACTTTTCTGTATGTTTGAAATTTTTCACAATAAAATGTTTGGGAGGATTAAGATAAATTCATTGTTTGCTAAGAAATTAACCTGAAAGACCAGCCTTTTACATTCAATATTCAATATATTTTTACAACGTAAAACGTAAGTTTCATTACGCAATAATGACAACCTTACAGATTAAATATCTAATACAGCAAAATATCCAACAGTCTAAAGGGCAGGGCAATCTACCATAAAATTAATATCTTATTAGACTATAAGAGATTTGCAAAAAAGGCCACGCTATCAGAACGCATGCGATGTATCTCTAGCACTGTACCATTATCTACCGTGGATAGGCAAGGTTTTAAAGTAATTCAAAAAGAAATACTGGTTCAATCCATTTTTATCAACCTTAATCTCCGATGACAAAATCTAGTAAAAATTATTAAAATTACCAATATTTTCATTGGTTTCTCCATTAATCATTCCATTAAACTCTCTTCTTCCCGGACGAGTCACTCTAAATAGCAATGAGTAAGACTTCACCATATGGCTGTTACTAGGTTCAAATTCATTACTGGAAACTGCAAGGGACGGGAAATTTCCAGGTTTTGTTTGATTGAGGTCAGGATTCAAAGGCACCTGCTTTTTACCTGTGGGAACTTGCCTTATTGGACAACTTACATCCTGCAAAGGTAAAGATTATTAAATTACATTTATTTGTATGCCTGCAATTTTAAGAATTAAAAATAAAACTTCTAATCTTATCTATAAGAAAAAAGGTATAGACCATAATTACCAAACGTAATGTTGATATCCTAATCATAGTTCTGAAAAGTGTGATACTACATGAAGCAAAAAGAAAATTTGGTACAACTATATTCCAAATATTAAAGCAATTGAGGTTTTTCCCAATATAATGAAAATAATTATACAGCATATCCAATATTAAATTGATGGTCATCTGAAATAGTTTTATAATATTAAAAATATGGTATTGAAACTAAAAAAAATTTACATGGGTTTAATATTTTAGTGTTTTACCTTAAATTTTCTATTTTAGCATAAGAATAACTGATGGGACCATTAAAAATGAAAAACAACTGTTGTAATAACCCCACTGTTGACAATACTATAAAACAGTAAATTCATACACTTAAACATGTTGTTTAATAGACGGGATATCAATCATCTCATGAAACATATGGTTATCAAGTAACCAGTTATACTGAAAGAGCATGGTAGAAGAATGGGAAGATGCAGAAGACCTTTATAATAAGAGAATATAGTTCATATCTCACGGTAGCTTGTTTTTTTTTAAATAAAGTATACAGAAAAGAACACTTTGTGTTTTTTAATCTAGTCTACAAGAGTATAAAATGAAAAGTGTACATCTCACCCATCTTCTACGTCTTACACCCCCAGATGATTACTACAATTGTGTATGTTCTTCCAAGAAGATGTTTATGCCTATATACTATTTTTTAAAACATAAATAGGATCATACTATACTTACTTTATATATTTTTTCTAAATAATAATATATCTTGAAGGGTGTGGGAGTTGAACAGGAATGGGCCATGGTATTTCCTAACTTCTTTTTAATGTAGAGCTACACTGCTGCCTATCACCACAGCCCACTCCCTCCCTACCAATTCTCCAGTAGTTTTTGCTCCAAGTCACCTTATTATGACTTTGGAGGAACATCAGTAATAGGAGCCTCCATATATGATGTCAGTTCCTACTCCTCCTAAAAGACCCAAGGACTTGGGACTACTGAATGTATCGTATCTGTTGGCTTTGGTGGGTTGTCCAGGAAACTTAACCGTTTTAACACTTGTTTCTATGGTGAAACGATGTAATCTTTATAAATAAAATTTTGAAGCAACGTATTAATAAGTTAATGGCTAATAATGCTGGCAAAAGAATTTTTTCCCTGAAGGTTGTGTCAGAAGAGATAATCCTTTTGGGGAAAACTCTTTTATCCCTTATCTAAAAATGTTATGCATAATAGCTAAGGAAGAAGCTAAGAGACTAAAAGCAACCTAATTCACAGCATCAGATGCTAAAATACAGCTACTTCCCTTCATTGCCAGACAGCTATATGAGAACGTTTTGTGCAAAGACGTAGCCAGACTAGGAAAAAACATGAAGATTGTGGCGGTTGGTAAAAGCGGTTATCAGTTTTGAGTCTAGTATCAACATATTTCTTAAGCTTTAAAGTTTTTAAAATTGGCTTTGAAATGTAATAAATATATATGCATCAACATATTTGATTATTAAGAAAATATTATACTTAACCTACCACAATCATTTTATACATTACCTTTCTTTTTTTATGGCAAACTTTTACAAGCAGAACTTCGAGGGTAACAGAATTTTGTTCATTTTCTGAGTTTTGTGATGGCTTATCTAAATAGAAAATCAATACTTCAAAATACATACTTTTAAAAGTATAAATGCAGTACTCATTTTCATAAGACTGGGAATTCCAAATAATAAAGACTAAAAGGACTTCTTATAATGAAGCCTTCTCAAAAGTTTACTGATTCCTTTTTTCCCCGAATCAGTTCCACACTTTCAGCATACTCTTTAAAATAAATGTCCTTATATATAAAATCATTTAAATAAACCTTTCACAAGACAAATTAACTACCTTTCTACTTTTCTTTTGACTAAAATAAGAGGCTCAATTATTTACTGATTACTTCTGATTTGAAGATTTAACATTTATGATAAAATAACATAATAAACATCTAGTCAAAAGTAATTTCAAAGAACATTAAGTATTATAACAGGGAAAAAGATAGCTAGTTTTTTAACTTTTCTCTAAAGCTCAAATGGGAGAATCCTATAGGCTTACAAAGTTTAAGGATTTTGATTTTGAATAAAACCAACCCACTGCAGTTGAGTCTATTCTGACTCATAGGGACTCTAAGTTCTGTATTCTATCAATTAGCTTACAAAAGCTTTGCAAATTAAGGTACAAGAGTACTCCTCTATAATCCACTTGTTTTTAAAATCCCAAAGGTGTCAATAGTTCAAAACTTTAAGTATTTAACCACTAATTCATCATTAAGCTTCAAAAATATATAGTACTACTTTAACAGATTAATCCATAAACACACACAGAAACAAAATAATTTTTGTTCTGTGATCTTTTAGACAACACTTTGTCTACTTAACAACAATCTTCTCATGCAGGGTGTGTGCATAAAAAACACTTCTGAATCAGTGTTTCTGGAAGTTGCGTACAGGATAAAAACATTTTTATATAGCAAAAACATAATGTCTAAAATGTAGTAAGAAAAATGCTCCTGGAAAAATACTTAACATGAAAATAGTACCCTAATAATTTTTGGCATTCATTCTAAGCAGTTTCAAGTAGTAACAGCAAAACAAAAGAAAAATCAGATTTTAGGGATCTTGATGTTGGTTTTCTATCCTGATTCTTAAAAAAGAAAACTACAAATATACCTTGAAGAGATAGAGGCAATAAATCTGCTTCTTTATAACTTTTACTAATTTCGAAGTTATAATTAAAAAATTATTTTCTGGTAACAGAAATCTCAACAGTTTACTTTCTCATCATGCACATCAAAAACATCCAGAAAAAATTTTGGGTGAATTTGACGAATTTTTGATTTTTACATATTTTGTTGTGTAGATTAAAAAAAAAAAGTTTAACCAAACTACTTTCCAAAGGTATCGTTTTAGTAAGGCATAATTTGTATATGTTTTCTATAAGTCCCTGGGAACAAAGAGCTAATGAACCTACAGAATTCAAATTAAAAACTTCAAAGCATGAGAGTCCATGCACTTGAGAAGTACTACACAAAACCAATCAACATGATGAACTATTACACACAAGGATGCTATAAGACAATTATAAATAATGTAGAGAGAAAAAAACATAAAAATGCTACCCAGGTTACTTCTATATAAAAGAGGGACCAAATCTATAGCAACACTAGAAGTTAACACCAGCTGCTAATACAGATATGTTCAGATTTCAAATTTCTTACTTAAAAAACCTGATAAGTGATGAAACTCTTCTAATATATCAATTTATTTCTTATTAAGGCTTTATTCCATTGCATAAAAAAGATATATACACAAATCTAAGATGGACAAGCTGAGAGGCATTCTAACTATTTTGAAACCTTTCCTAGCATGCTTTCAGCTCTTTTAATGAAAGACTATAGTTTTCTTTGTATAATAGCTAACATACTGTTATATACCATTGGTAGTAGTTGTTTCAGTTGTTTTACTACTGTTTTTTAAAAATATGATGCAATAACAGGAGATTCTTCACCTATTCTAGGTTCTAAGGCAATTAAAGTTTTCATCATTAACTGACTGCTCTAACAGGGATCACAACAGAGAGTCCCCAACACAGCTAGAGAAAAATGTAGAACAAAATTCAAACTCACAAAAAAAGACCAGACTTACTGGTCTAACAGACTGGAGAAACCCTGAGAGTATGACCCCTGTACACCCTTTTAACTCAGTACTGAAGTCACTCCTGAGGTTCACCCTTCAGCCAAAGGTTAGACAGACCCATAAAACAAAACAATAATACACGTGCTCAACCATGTATATGAGACTAAATGAGCACACCAGCTTAGGGGCAAGGACAAGAAGGCAGGAGAGGACAGGAAAGCTGGACGAATGGAAATGGGGAACCCAAGGTCGAGAAGGGAAGAGTGTTGACATGTTGTGGGGTTGGCAACCAATGTCACACACACACAAGTCTATTAATTGTTTAATGAGAAACTAATTTGCTCTGTAAACCTCCACCTAAAGCACAATTTAAAAAAAAAAAGAAAGTTTTCATCATTAGCCTTTATAACTTAAAGTTCAAACAAAACTGCCAACCAAAAGGGCTAATTCTAAGAAATTTAATTTTATGAAAACATTTTTTTCTATTTTCAACTTATTTATTATCTCCTGAAAATGATGGCTCTGAACAAGGTAGGATAATATTATACAGCTTTTTCTCTAATAATAGTAAAGCACTACAAAAGTGTGGTTTAGAGATAAAAGCTAGAATCTGATCTATTTAGATATAAGCCAGATGAAACTAACATTTACCTTCAAGAATGATCACACACAGCACTGATGACTATCTCTTATACACCAACTTCTAAATCTACCTAAAACTTAACGGATAGCAGAAAGTAACAAGGAAACTGGGCTACGAACAAGAGCTTATGTATAAAGTCTACCTGCAATTTTTAAAAGCAAAGTACCTTAAAATTTGTTCCTCAGAAAACCAGCTTCTGAATTACTTTGGGTTCTGGATTAAAATGCAAGCTCCAAAGCTCCCATAAACCTGCTAAATCTGAGACTTTGTAGGGTCCAGGAATATATATTTTAAACAACCTGTCAAAATGTTTCTATAAACACTAAAATTTAAGAACCACTGTATTTGTGTGTGTGTGTGTGTGTGTGTGTGTGTGACACAGTCTAAGCTACCATTATCTCTCCCCAGGATCACTGCATTTCCCTGCCAACTGTTAGAGCTCTCTGGGTTGATTTTTGCCTCCCTAGAGTGTATTTTCCACATGGACATGACAATGATCTTTTAAAATCTAAACCAGGTCATGTCGCTTCCCTGCTCAAAATCCTCTACTACCTTTAAGTTTGAGTTGCAAGTTACATGCCCCACATCTTATCAATGACCACATAAAGCAGTAACTGAAATTGCTAGAGAGGTTAACTAAAGAAAAATTAAGTTATCAAAATGAACATCCTTTACACTGAATACAATTTTATAAATTTACACCAAGAATATTAAAATTTTTTAAAATATTCACAGAGGTATTTTGCTGTTAGAATGGTGAAAATACACAACAAAACCTTCACCAATTCTACAATTTCCACATGTACAATTCAGTGACTGATATATTTAATTTTAAAGTACATACCATTTTTGTGGAAGAAACCAGTAAATGTAAGCTGCAGATGAGCTGACAAGCTAAACAGAACAAACAAAAATTTTATCAGTTTAATGTTCTGTGATAAAATAGCCTAGACTTTAAACTATAACATTAAAATCAAAGTTACTTCAGCTAATTTGTATTTGATTTTCTCATTCTTAATTACTATTTTAGCCCATAACTCCATGCTTTCCCTATTAAAAGAGAATGTCCATACACTTAAAAAATATATATAACCCAAAAATAAAAACAAAACACAGACACACCAGGAGTAAAGCAGAAAAAAATAGACTACTGAGTGAGAGACAAGATAATTTACTGAGCTTTAGTGTCTTGCCTATGAAACAGGGACAGGTTTCCCTTCCCACCTCTCAAAAGGAAATTTTTATAAGGGTAGCTAAATCCATGCAAATTATTTGAATGTTTCAATATTTTTAAAGCTATGGAAATTCAACCTTCCTAACAAATGATACAAAACCATTACTTTCCACTTAAATTAGGGATGAAATACATAATTACAAATCTGTAGATTTGTAATTTAGCTACTCAGTTTCAATGTGTCATTTACACTTTTAATCTTAATAATTATGGAAAAGGAATGAAAGCATGAACTACAGTGATCTTTTTGATTTGAATAACATCTACTAACACTGGGAAAACTATTAAGATGGTACAGAATAAACTACTATCAACAGGCTTTCTAGTACCCTTAAACTACAAGAGAGGAATTTCTGTGTTGATCAGGGGCCATTCATAACTTTCCTAGGCATAGTGTCTGTGGTGTGATAGAGACAGACCAGATTACAGTCCACTGTATAGAACAGAGGGAGTCCCTGAGTGGTGCAAATGGTTAACGTGCTCAGCTGCTAACCAAAAGGTTGGAGGTTTGAGTTCAACCAAAGGAGCCTTGAAAGAAAAGCCTGGCGATCTACTTCCAGAAAAATTAGTCACTGAAAACTCTATGGAGCACAGTTCTACTCTGACACACATAGGGTCACCATGAGTTGGAACTGACTTGACAGCAACTGATTTTCTAGAGAACAGATGGTTAGGAAATGGAAACAGTAATGACCTCGTACTCAAAATTTTTACTAGTGAAAAGAAGGAAAGTAAATAGGTAAAAAGCAATAAGGATCAGTAAAGGGAAAGGCTGCTTTTTTTTTTTAAGTGATAGTGACAATTTAGACATTTTTATAAGGGAAAGATAATAGAAGGATAATGAGGCAAGAGAGTATTAAGGAGCAAGAAATGATTGGAAACTAGTACATATTATAAAGAAGTTATTAGCCATGTAACTTTGCCCAGGATGCCTCTTTTTCTAAGACAGAGAAATAAAAAGCAAGTGAATACATAATTCAACAGAAGATGCAATAATGCCTCTCTTCTTAGTGAGGGAAGCCATGAAACCATCTCCTAAAAAAACTGTCTTGAAGGGTATACTTAAATAAAGGATGCCAGGGTATCTGTAGAGGACAAAAGGACTAGGGAACAGTAGAAGATCCAAGTGGAGTTAGAAAACATAAATGAGGAAAAAACTAATAAGAACTAACATAAATGTCAACAAAAATAAAAATGGTATACAATCGGATTCCTAAAAACAGGTAATTCATATAGTATAAATGATTTTACATTACTCACTTTCTGATATGAATGAAATTCATTTTAAAAGCATATCAAGAACAGGAGGAGAGAAGGGCTGACTTATATAAAGCGGGCATGAGGGCATTTGGGGGTTTTCTTTGTCTTGATTGCAGTGGCAGTTACCTGACTGTATGCGTTTTGAAAACTCAGAACTACACACCAAAAAGAGTGAATCTGATATTGTTGATGTGCTGTGAGACTGTTAACCATTGTCATAGGGCAACATGTGTAGTAACCATTAAATGAGAAACTATTTTGTTCTGTAAGCCTTCATCGTAAGTGAGAATAGCAGCACAACTGGAAGAGCGTACTCAATGTCACTGAACTGTGCATGTAGAAATTTTTGAAACGGTGTATCTTTGGCTATGTGTATTTTCACCAAAAAAAAAGGTTGAGAAGTTAGAGGGTTGACATGTTGTGGGGTTGTTAACCAATGTCATAAAACAATATGTGTAGTACAGTTCTGTAAGCCTTCACCTGAATTTAAAAAAAAAAAAAAAAAAAAAAAGTGAATCTAACCGTAAACTATAATTTTTAAAAAGTACATTAGGACGACTGACTGCAAAAGGACACAAAGGAAATTTTCAAGGTAAAGGAAATGTTTTATATCTTGACTGTGGTGACGATTACAAGTGAACACATTCGTCAAACTCAAATTATATACTTAAGATGGGTGCATTTTATTGTATGTTAGTTGTACTCAAAGTTGATTTTTAAAAAGCACATCAGCCATCTGAAAAATTTACATGACATTTTATTAAAAAGATTGCTAGCATCTTCCTATAAAAAATAGTTCCATAAATGTCACCTTACAAATCAATTAGCTAAACTCCAAAACGTAAGAGGACAGAGAAAAGTATTCTAAAATTTCCACATGCTGAAGATAATCCATTAGTTACCACCAAGCTATCCTATTATTAGTTGCTCCAACTAAACCTACACACTACGCACGTTAATCTTCCTAAAACACCATTTGGTATGTATTGTTTCGTCCCTTTCTCCTTCTAAGGAGTCCCCACCGCCAAATGTTTGTTTAGTCATCTACAATATTTTTATCTCCACTAAATACTTAAGTAGAGAAATAGAATTCTGGCTCCAGTTATTAGCTGTGACCTGGTATCTGTAAAATTAGAATATTACCTCTCAAGCTTGTATGGCTTGCATAAAATAACAAAGTATCCAGCAAGGTACTCTCTCCTTCTTCTACAAAAACCCCACCTCCAACCACCTGAAAGCTTAATGATCACCTCTTACCTTTATATTTACCACTTCTTTGGCACTATCTTTTCATACACATTCTTTCTCAAAAATGACGTATAAACTCATATGTAACCGAGACTGTATCACTGTCACTAGCAGTGTCTTACAGAAAGACAAAAATGCTTTTCATAAGGATAATGATGTCCTCCTAGAGTAATAAGCTCTTTAAGCGCAGGGATCACGGCCCATTATACAGGTAGTCCTCAATTTACAATGAGCTATGATGAACCCCACTTACAACCATCCGCTTTTTTTTTTTTTGGGTATATCTTATCATTAGTAATATATACTACATACAATGTTGCAGCTCGTAATTTGCTGATGTTATCATATTTGTAAGTTTATATGTAATGTTTCCAACCCCCAAAGACCAGATGCATAAAGATACTGTTAATAAAAGGCAATACTTAACGTTAGAAACAGCTTACAAAGGCATCATTGGAACAGAACTGCGTAATAATTCAGGGACTACCTGTACTGCAGTACTAATAGTATTAACCTTGCTTTTATGGAAAATTTGATTCTAAACTCCAACTTTGAAAGGTCAGAAACATTATCTTGCATTGATCTACTCCAGAAAATATTTTACAGCAGTGTTACTAAAAATGTGGTCTGCAAACTGATGTCATTAGGTAAACTGTTACCATTCCACAAGATAAATAACAAGTAAAAAGTTGAGAATAAGACTTCAAAAACCTTTTATGGTAATTTAACAGTGCCATACATCCAAGCATGTGATCAGCGTATTTTACAAAAGTATCACTCTAAAAAATACTGGAAGTGAAAAACGAACAAATAAACGAAAACAATCCCTTCAGCACAGACATGTTGAGACACTGATTTAAGTAAGATAGCCTGCATATTCGTCCAACATTACCAACACTGTTGCCTTTAGAAAAGGAATTACGAATTTCAATTAACTAACTTAAAAAATAACTTTGGGAATGTTGCTTGCTATGAACAACTTCTACTCCCTCACTAAAAGTAAACACTCTGATAATGCACCTAGAATAAAGCGAAGTGAGGCCCAGCTGACCCCTTCCATAGGTGACTTCATCTGAGGAAAGAGGGCAAAGTTTTTCTTTTCCTTCCTGATTCTCTCTCTTCCCTGCCTTACAGCTACTGTGTCCACATTTTAATTGGTTAAGCTGGATCAGAGGAAGGGAAAGAAAATAAACATGTAAAGTTGGTCAGGCCTATTTGTCTTAGGCCGCACTGGATCCAGTTTACATGACCAGACAAGATATAAGGATCTGGTTCATCTACCTGATATGTTCCCTCTTCACATCTCCTCAGGAAGCAAGCAATATGGCAATAGGCAACTAGATGAGGAATTTGAAATTTTGGGATATTAGATTCCAAGCACAAACATCTGACAGGTCTGAAGCAGTCTACAGAATGAGGTTAAGTTCATAAGAGACTAACATTTTGAAACAAGCTTCATGTAGGAACCTCAACCTTTAATAATAATCAGACCCTATTAAGTAACCAAAGTTTTTATGCTAGAAAAAACCCAAGACTAGTGCCTCTAACTTCTACACATTAATCTGATAGCTGCAAGTATAAGATTTCATTTCTAGGGTCATGGCTGTATTCAAAACAGTAAGTTATTTGGCATCTGCACTATTAAGATGCTAACTACCCAATTTTTCTTCCATGTTTAATCCCGAGAAGTATAAAGCTGAACAATCATTGACTACATCAAGTCCATTATTCTGGAATTCAGGGTCTCAAAAATATGGGGTTCAGACAAAAACGGAACACTCTGTAGTGAGAAGATAAAGCTGAATTGGTATGTATGTGTGTATGGGGGTAGGATCTATTATTTTTAAGTGAATCACCTTCCATAAGAATAGTAAGTGAAAAGATTATTATAAATCTAAAGATTATATGAAGAAATTTTTTTTAAATTTGTTTTGGAACAGTCTGCTTTAACGATCAGATATGCTCAGTGGCAACTGATGAGGCAGCTTCAGGAACAGATACATAAAAAGAAATTTACGTACTATAGAACTATAAATAATGAATCCGCGAAACATGACATGGATGAATCTGGAGGACATGCTGAGTGAAACAAGTCAATCACAAAAGACAAATATTTTATGGTCCCACTATTATAAAAAGAATAGATATACACACAGAAAGCAAAATTCTCTGATGGGTTACCAGGGATGGGAGAGAGACAGAGGGTGAATCACTTTCTAGACAGTAGACACTTGTTACTTTGGATGATGGGAAAGGCAATCCCAAATATGGGTAAAGTCAGCACAGCGTGACCAAGGTAAACAGACGAAGTACACAAGAAAAAGGGACAATTTTATTTTATTTTTTTTAGCTTTAAAGAACAGGAATTTATTTTCTCACAGTTTAGAGGCTAGAGGTCAAAATTCAGGTCACAGCCTCTAGGGGAAGGCTCTTGAAAAAGGGACAATTTTAGTAAATACTATAACACAATTTTGCAACAACAGTAAAAACAACCAAAATATATGTATGTGGTCATGTAGGTAGATATGGATGCATGTATGTTTATAGGAAGGCATATATGAGAAAACGCATGTGCATGTATAGGTGTACCTGTAGACATATGCATACACAAGCTTGTATGTGCTGTGTATATATCAACTTATATAACAAACCACACAGGGGCACACTTATGGAGCCTTCCTAGACATACTCAAACAACTCGCAGGATTAGTTTACTGGGTGAAAAGGCTTGGGGCCATAGTCTCAGGGGACAACTGGCGTAACACAGTTCACAAAGATAATGTTCTACATCCTAGTTTGGTGAGCAGTGTCTGGAGTCTTAAAAGCTTGCGAGTGGCCATCTAAGATACACCTATTGGTCTCTACTTATACAGGGCACAAGAGAATGAAGGATATCAAACGCTCAAAGAAGAAACCAGTCTACGGGACTAAGAGCCCACGTGAACCACAACCTCTTCTAAGGTGAGACCTTAAGAACTAGATGGTACCCAGCTATCACTACCGGGACAGAATGAAAGGTCCTGGATAGAACAAGAGAAAAATGTAGAACAAAACTCAAATTCCTAGAAGTCCAGACCTACTCGACCAATAAAGGCTAGAGGAACCCCCCGAAGCCACTGCCCTAAGATAACCTTTGAACTTGGAATTGAAGCTATTTCTGCAGGTCACCTTTCAGCCAAATTATAGATTAGCTTATAAAATAAACAGTATCACCCATGAGGAATGTGCTCCCTTAAACAGTTAACTATGTATATGAGACCAGTCAACAGTTACCCAAAAGCAAAGATGAGAAGGGGAAGGGAAGCTAGATCAATGGAAACAGAACAATCAGAATGGAAAAACTGAAATAATAAGAATACTGACACATTGTAAAAACTGTAACCAATGGCACGGAACAATCTGTATAAAAATTGCTAAAGGGGAACCAAATTTACTGTATAAACTTTCACTTAAAACACAATAAAATATTATTAAAAAAAAATTGATGGCCCAGATTCTGAAAAAAACAACTAAAATTCAAGAGTGAAAATATGTCACTTTGAAAATAATTTCAAACTGATCGTCAAGACAGGATTGTTGGAAAAAAAAAAGAGGAGGACAATCAAATCTTACTAAGATGGAAAAGAAATATGACTTAAGAAGTGGCCTGAAGTTTTAAAAATGTGGCTGAATCTACAAAAGAGAAGGGCAGGGGAAACCTTTAATGCAATGCTTCCATTTAAATAATTTAATGGCTTTCACACGATAAAGACCAACATCTTGACAAAGCCCACAATGCCCGCCAGTATCTGGTGATAGCCTTATGCTCCAGCCTCATCTCATCTCACTCTCTAGCCTCTTCTGAGTTTCTCAAATGACTTATCATACTGCCTTTACCTAGAACCATCTGCCTGCTTACACTCCCTCCAGTGGCATCACTAGGGTTGGTGTCATCCAGTGCAGTAATTTATGGTGTCACCCTCCTCCAACCACTGGGGGTGGGCAGGGGCAGGCAGACAGCAAACCCCACCCTGCACGGCCAGAGTGGCCTGGCCCAGCCCTTTCCTGAGGCTCCCTGCAACTCCTCCTCTCTCCCATTGGCTACAGTGGAGATCCTCCTCACTGCCCAATGGCAGGCATGGCAGCCCAGCCACCAGCACCCTAACTGGTGGGTGACGGGGGAGGGAAGGGGGGTGTGTGTGTGAGGGTGGTGGTAGTGAGGCATTACTGCACCGGGTGACACCAATCCTAGTGACTGGCAGGTGGTGAGGGAGTGGTGGTAACAAGTGACCGCACTGGGTGATGGTGTGACACCAACCCTAGTGACGCCACTGCCTTGACGGCCCCTCCCCCAACAGCATCCCGGCCGCTGCTGGGTAACCTGGAGACATTTTGGTGTCACCCTGAGTGTCAGGAGGTGCAGTCCACAACCCCTACACCCTTCTAGTGATGCCACTGCCTCCCCCCGCCCCATTTTACTCCAATATCCATCTTTCAAATCTCAGGTCATTTCTTCAGGGAAGCGTTCCCTGACCTATCCCTATTCCCAAATCCTACACCTCAAACAGGTGCTGGTTCTCCTGCTCTGTACACGCATAGTTTTCCTATACTTTCTTACAGAACCTATTTTATATTTAGTATATGATTATCTCTTCTCCCCCTAGACACTAAGCTCCATAAAAGGAGGGTTTTCATCTGGTCTGCTTACCATTACATCTCCTCTAAGGCTTAGAGTACCTAGGACATGGCATGTGAAGGAAATGGGAATCCCAGAAAAAAACAGATTCAGATCTCACTATAGTACAAAAAGATGTTTAGAAAGGGGGATGTTTAGAAAAGAAAAATTACTAATGCCTAAGAAATTCAAAAGCTTACATTGTAATGTGGAAAAAGAAGTTATGAAAGGTACTTTGCCTTGTCAACCTACTAAGAATACAGACTTAAACATATACCCCTAGTAAAAGTTCTAGTTCAGGTATGTTTTGAAGGGACTTCTCTAGCTACTAACAGTAGGCCACAAACAGAAGAATAAGAGAGGACACATTCTGCTTCTCATATGGCCCTGAGAAACACTTATGGAGGCAACTCCAATTTGGAAATCTTTTCATGATGCCTTTCAGTCAGTGGAAATGCCCTCAGGAGTCAGGAGTTACAACAAGAGAGTTCCAAAATTGGTAGGACTGATAGCACAAGGAACACTTGGGATCTCGCTGGGTTGGAATACTACAAAAAGCAAGAAATTTACTCTATAAGCCATAGTCCTTGGTCAGAACCCAATCCACAATAAATTCCAAACTGGAGTACCAAAAACAAAAGCTTAAAAAGATATAAGGCATTTTATCAGACATTCTAAAAATAAAACACAGATGTTTTAAATACACATAACCACACCAAAAAGGCACATCAGGCAAGAAAAACCCAGGGACCAGAAGTGCCATCACTACGAATTTCTAAAATTTGCTAATTGCAGGTACCGTGCAAAAAAGAAAAAGAAACAATGTGCATAGGCAGTAAACTTTATTCTGGAATTTTAAGGTTACAAATGACAATTCTGGTCTATTGTCATGAATTAACTGATACCTTAGAGAAATAAAAACAATGAAATGTCCCATGTTTTTCTCTTCTTTCTATCAGCTGCCTCCCCTAAATTAAATGTCTACAATTATCTGTGACTAGTAAGACAACTGTAGATCTAGCTTATAAAAGACATAAAAGATCCTGGAAGATCAGCTTCTTTTGCACAGATAATGCTGTGGATTTGACTTCGTTTGTAAGTCACTACAAATGTCATAATTAGTTCTGGCATTTGGTTGTTCTCATTTTGGGGCTTAAGCATTTTTATATGTTTTATATCTTGATACTGCCCCTGGAACTTTGGGGAATGAAATAAATTGGGCTTGGGAATGGAGATATTACAATTTTGGAAGTGCTGAAAAAGTCTCCCAAACTACAACTGTTGAATAGGTCCAGGATCCAATCAAACTGAATGAGATCTCTATGTCTGAGATGCTACAGAAAAAGAATGGAGGAATGAAGATATCTCTGTACATGATTTAAGGTTTTAACTTCGACTGATGTCTTAGAACAACAAAGATTTAGCTTATTTTCTCTTGAAGAATTTGACAACAGAATTTACAAGTTTTATGGTGCTGGCATTATATATTGGTCTTTAGGGTACTTCTGACAGCCCTGTGTGATTATTTTAGAACAATGCCCAGTTTGAGAAATACACTGTAGTAACTTAGTAATATAGGGTCTTGGGGTAAACAACAAATGAAGCAATTTCCCAATTCATTTTAGTGCCTCTGGGAGCAGCACACTGAGGCATACACAGAAGATCTTAGGGGGTTGAAGAGGCCAACTCAGTTTCAAGTGGAACTAAGGATCAAAACAATGGCCTTGCAAAATGACAAGCAGAATTTTACATAACCCTCTGATGTTTCTGTGAGTTGGTTAAACAACACTCCTGGTTACAGTACTGGCCTACCTATTGAACCTACTGGTTTAAAAGGAACAAAATATACCAGGGGAGTAATCGTCCAGAGAGAATTGGCCAGTCTAAGCTACCTCCCTCACAACACACACTTTTCAGGTATGTGTAATATTTATCAAAGCCAATGTCACAATGAGACAGCAGTAGGGTTTTGCAACAATGAAGGTAGAACTTTGATGGGGAAGATAAAGAAAAGGGTCAAGTTTTCTTCTTGGTTCATTCTTTCTTCTCATTTAGGGCTTGAAGGATGGAGGGCAAACTAGTAAGGTGGTCAGGAAAAAATAAGCAGGGAGGTTAAAGCAGGCTGACTACAGTTTATACCTTAAGTAAAAAAGGCACTGAGGATCCCAAGAGCTGTCTAGGGTAGGTGACCAGACAAGGATTTAGAATAGAAATTCAAGCCAAGAATAGAGTGTATATCCACTGGGAGTATACTCAATCTCAGTCCTCTTTTATAGTACTTCTTGCACAGTGGTAGACAGACTAAACAAAGATTCGGGATCTCAACTTTTAGCTAATTAGTTGAGGACCATCCAGATATGGAAATACAAATTACACTTTGGTCCTAACAAGATTCCAAGATGTAAAGTGAAAAATGTGATTTTCAATTTTTTTAAAAAATCACCTAATTCTAAAGCCATACTTAAAATATAAATGACTGCAAAAATATATTCTTATACCAGTCACTAAAACAATGAGAAACCATAAACGAAGTATCATTAATCCAGTATTTATCCTAATCTAAGTTGGTAAAATGTGATTAAAAACTTTAAGGGAAATCCATCCTGGCAATTTTTCCAACTCCATTTTAAAATCTAGTTGTTTTAGTTCTGCATTCTCTCTAAAAGTAGTCAATGAATGAGCAAATAACCATCCAAATCCTTGTTTTTCTTTAGAACAGCATTCAACTTTCTTTAGTACATATATAAAGAACAACTGAAACAGCACAGTGTCTACATTAGACAGTTATTAGGTTAATCATAAGATTTACAGATTAGCTCTGTATATCATATTTTAAGTTGTATCGTCCAAAAGGGTCAAGTTTCTAAACTATCATGGAAGGAAGCATTTTTCAAATATAAAATAAAGTTGGTAATATTTTGCTTAAAAGATTTAAATGAGAGGAAGGACTGATATATAAAAAGTCTCTCTCATATGAAGATGATTACTTAGAAGAGATGCGATGCTGTGAAGCACCTGCCACAGCACCTAGCACACAGTAAGTATACCATAAATGAGAGTCTTCATCTCTGCAGTAGGATAAGACCAACTGCAGAGTTACAAAAGAGAGACTTTGATTCAAGATGCAAGAAACTGGTAACAAAAGGCAAGTTCCCTAACATTGGAGATACTCAAGCTGAGGCTTAAGGACTCTCTGCCAGGGATGCTGTAGAAGGAATTCCTGATTTGTGTATGAGTTTGGACCAACTGAGTCCTAGGGTTCCTTCTAACTCCTTATAATATCAAGGTGATCACTAGGGAAATGATCACTATAATCTTTCCTCTTTCCTCAATTATATCACTTAATGTAAACTGATAGGTTATCTTACCTATGAGATTCTTGCTCTCCTTTCATTTTCTCTACTTTTGATAACATATCATCAACTTTAAATGTTTTCCTGGAAGAAACAGATAAACAAAAATAATCACTTCTCAACTGGGAAAAACAAACAAATCATACTTTATTGTCACTATAAGTAGGCAAGATGGAAAACTGATTTTGATTATTTTTAGTAAGAAAAATCATGGGCAGTTAGCTATAACAATGAATACTTCTAAGAAAGCGTATGTCAAAGTACAGCAGCTAAGCCTTCAAACTCCAAAGGTTTCCATGAAACCTTTTACAATTATTCCCAATCCAGAGTGACTTCTCCTTACACATGGCACTTGGTTTATATTTGTCATCTAGTCTCCTACATATGAAAGTAGATCATAAGCTCCTGAAGGGCAGATTGCTTTTCTTCAAAGAAAACCATGTAGTGCTTGGCATAGTGCCATGTTTTACTGGTAGGTATTCAAGCATCTGTTAAACTGAGCCAAACAAATGGAAATTATGTATATTTTAAAACATTCATGCTCTATTAAGTAACCTGACAAATTATGTATTGCTACGATCACATAAAAATGGATTTCTATAAAACATATGAAGTTCATAAGGCATTCTCAAAAACTATTAGCAAAGCCTAAAGTTAAATGATAGGTCATATTGAAGAGATAGTTATAACTATCACAAAAAAGATTTTGAAGTTTAGGGGACATGCCCATCAAATAATAAAATTACTAGCTTTTAACTTGACAAATTTAAGAAAAAAAGTAATTCATTAATCGGAAACAAACGTTTCCCTTTATACTAATATGTTCTCTTTAAATTTAGTACTTTAAAAGCGTAATGTATTCCACATTATCACTTTATAAAACTTGAATACAGATACTAGAAATTACCATTTGCTCGTTCCTCAAAAACAGCTATTGTAATCAACCCCTATAATTAAAACTATCAGCAAGAAATGTTAATGTAAATACATTGCAATAAATACTGATAGGAAGAACAGAACTGACACAATATGTTTCCGGTGGACGAGAATAGCCTCTGTTAACATAAGACCTTTTTTTTAAAAAAAAGCTTCTCTCTTTACCTTTAGAGTTACTGGAAACTTCAATATTAAAATTTTATCCAATAGAGAATAGAAAGAAGTACTTTATGAAGGATGGTAATGCATTTTCAATCTCCACAGATAAGAGAGAAGGAAGAAGAAAAATGCAGGACTATTTACAAAGAACTTTACAGTATAAATATGAAAAGTACTATTAAGGAGGGTTGTGAAGTTACTGGAAACTTCTAAGAATAATGTTTATATTTATATAATGATTAAGAAGGAATTCTATTTGTAGGAAGAAAGACAAGACTATAAATTCCAACATTATGAAGTTGTGCATAGGAGAAGTACATAGGAGAATTGAGTATTAACAACCATCTGAAATAGATGAGATCATAAAGGCAACTCAGCCTTCCTTAGGAAAAAACAAACGAACACCATAAGCAACTACACAAACACAGACCCTCTTCCAACACCAAGTATTTCTCTTCTTTAGAAAGGTACTGCTGTTCTCAGTTTTAACAAGGGTAATTGTTACTATCAAACTCATTGCTGTCGAGTCGATTCTGAGTCATAGTGATCCTACAGGACAGAGTAGAACTGCCCCATAGGGTTTCCAAGGCTGTAATCTTTATTGGCTGCCACATCTTTCTCCCATGCAGCAGCTTGTGGGTTCAAACCACTGACTTTTAGGTTGGCAGCCCAGCACTTAACCACTGCAAAAGGTCATCGAAAGGAGAGTATTTTAAAAATTCAAGCAATTTGAGGAAATTTTCTTGGGAGGGTTCAGAAACAGCTCACACAAAACCTAGTGAAATGGATTCAATAAAAGATGCCCTTCTCCTCACCTGTTATTTCTGTCGTGTCAGTGTAGTGTTAGCACACAGAATTTTAATACTTCTAGGAAGTGAGACTAGAGTACAACGTGTGTTTAACAATATAGCAAGTTATTCAATACAACAGAGTGTAGGACTTCAAGTTTATTCCAACAACAGATATTAATACTGTTGTAACACTAAAAAGGAGTCCAAAAACATTGTGAACAAAAGGCACAATCACTGGGCAAATCACCAACTAGATGACAAGCGCTCATTTGAAGATGAGTTGTGGTATAATTTGTTAAAAATTAGTCTTATACTATATAAGCTAGGCAGATAACAAAAGAATTAAGTGATTCCTTAGCATTTTTGTATAAACATAAACTAAGTGGGATTTATATATTTCTTGGCTAGCAAACTGCTTCCTCAAAGCTAAAATTACTTGAAGGGCAATAATTAAGAAAATCAGTTTCCACTACCAAGCTTTAAAATTGTCTCCGCCCACTGGTGGACAGCAGAAATGTATCTCACAATGAGACAAATAGTCTAATAAACATGACAGGAAAATGATGAACTTAGATTTTAAGTAGTATTTTTTTAATACAATTATAGATCAACTCTTAAACTTATTTTAAAATAACTTGTTTTTAAAATTAAAATCAGGCAACATCATAAATAACAACTCAATTGTCTTCCATATTAAAAAATACTTTAATGAAAAAAAAAACCCTAACTACTAAATCAAATTATTATTATCATAAATCAGGAGTCTAAACACTATGGCCCATGGTCCAAATCTGGCCTACCACCTATTTTTGTACAGCCTATGAGCTAAGAATGATTTTTACAGATAAACATTTGCAATCCGTTTGATGATTTAAAAAAAAAAACACCACCAAACCCACTGCTGTCCAGTCAATTCCGACTCATAGCGACCCTGTAGGGCAGAGCAGAACTGTCCCTTAGTATTCCCAAGGAGGGGCTGATGGATTCGAACTGCCGATCTTTTGGTTAGCAGCCGAGATCTTAACCATTGTGCCACCAGGGCTCCCCATTAGATGATAAGAAACACTAAATATAAAACTCAACTAAGGGAAATGTTGTCTCCCTCCCAACCACGTCAAAAATAAAAAAAGGAATCCCACACTTCTCACTAGTAGGCCTATATCACAAAAAATTGTACCAATTATTACTATATTTAGAATTTTGTCAATAAAAACGTGTGGACATTTGTTCTCTCTCTTTATATCTAAGTACCTACATAACACCCTTGATTTTGCCTCCTGGCCCACAAAGTCTAAAATATGTTTACTATCTGGTCCTTCATACAGAAAAGTTTGCTGATCCCTGGCATAGATCAAATAATGGAGTACACAGACAAAGAGCTGACAAATTTAACTCTGTTGACTAGTTCATCTCTTTCCTAGTTATTTAGGTGCTTGGCAAGTTTTACCTATTAGTAAATGCAATGCTCTTTCTCTAGGTTCAGAAAGAATCCCAGAAGTTTTAACATTTCATTCCTTCAAAATACACCTAGATACATCTACAAAGCTCAACTATGTCTTTATACAGAAAAAGTGATGACTACTTAATAACCAAAAGAATCCCCAAAGTAGTTTAGTTTATTTAGTCTACTCAGATAGCTTAATGGTTTTACTAAGACTAAAATAACACCAGAACCGAATGCTGAATAGAAGAAGTTTTCTCCTTTAAATTTAAACTTGTTCACTTGATATGCTTGATAAATATAATCTTTCATCTAGAACAAGAAACTGGCATTCCATATTATTACATACGGTTAAGTGCTAAAAGTTACATAGTAAAAAATAAGCTCTAACCCACACCTCCAGACTCTACTTTAAGACCAGATGATTAAGTCTTGTTTTTTCAGAACGTTCATCCTAGTGATTTCAAAAGTGTTACCCCTTCAGTAAACCATCATCAAAAATATTAAATGAGACTTTCTGAACCTATCATTACAGGAGCTAATTCTTTATTGTTAGACATATAAGATACTGTTAAATACTAGCAGCATAAGAAAAAAACACGAATTTCATTCATTTCACTACTGAAATTTCTATTAGGAAAAAAATTTGGTAATAAACTGGGATTTACAAACTAGCACCAAAAATCACTTTGCAACTAATTCAACCAGTCACTCCTCCACCTCAGTTTTCATATTTAATCTTTAATTAGAAATAATACTTAAAAAAAAAACAACTTTAACATTCTTTGATCAGTTTGAAATAAGATTCACAAAACGTACCTTTTGATGTTTGTTCTGGAGTTTCGATGAGACATGTAAGTAAGAGTTCTGTGCAAAAATATTGGCTATAAAAAAAGTTTCAAAAATATTAAAATTAAATAACAATGAAGTTCTTAAGAAAAAAAATTATATTGCTGAATTTGGTTGATTACTTACCGCTATGAGATTTCGAGTTCGAAGAAATCTATAGATCTGTGTTGGTTCTAGGTAACAGGGAACAAAATCCAAACATTATCTAAATTTTCTTATCACTTAACTTGTCAGGAAAATACCAACCCAGCCTGCGTTATCCCCAATATAAACTGATCACCAGTTATGAAAATCATGTACTAAATATTACACCAAGAAAATATGTACAATAAGATCAAAATACATTCCATTTTGACATACATTCACAAAATTTATCTCCATTTATTTTAAACATAAAGTTCTTTATGCTTTTGTTCTTAAACCTTGCATTTCTAAGGTACCTATTGTTCTGAACTGAAAAACAGTAGTTAAATTTAACTAATTTAAGCTATTTATAACCCATCTCTTTCCAAAAAGCAGCTGAAATGAGGTAGTCCGAGTCAGGAGAGGAACTATTTATTTGATGCCAAACAAGATAAAAATTTCACTTTTTAACTGGTGATTTTAAAAATCTGAATAGTAATCAGCCAAAATGGAATGAAACTTTTCCTAGATGTTCTACCACAGATATGTTAAAAGTCAGTATTAAAGACATTTAGAGACACAATTTGTAGCTAAAACTCTCAATGATTATTTTAATTATAGTTTAAATGTTTTGCTCAATGTAAACATTACCTCAACACATATTTTTAAAGCAATTGACAGATTCTCAAAGCAATCTTTTAATGCTGAGTAGTTAAAATTTAATTTGGTAGAATGGATTTAGGGTTCAGATGGAAAATACTGTATACACATATACCATAGTACGTACCAGTTACATTAATGACCTATTAGTATCACATTTCTTTAAATAAAACAGTATGAAAATCAACTAAATGAGTAGCTGTATTAGTAATTAAAGCATTTAAATGTCCCAGAAACTAAGACCAATATTAGAGAATTAAGTTTGTAACCAGACCTAGCTCCTAGTGACAGTTGGCTTCTCCAAGGTGGACTCATCAGAAAGCACAGTTAAAACTTTCTTGGAGGATGTCTTCTCATAACACTTAGAAACAATTTTCAAAATTCCCACCTAATCTTCAATTAATTTAGTTTTAATTTCAAATTAAACTAAAAGGAGGTGCAGTCTTTTAGAAAGGATTACCAACATGTATGTTTACTGTCATAGCTCTCCACCATATTTCCAATTACAGCTTCTCCATATTTTTGAAAGTAAATTAAGTAAAAATAAGAACGTGAATCTCTCTCAAGAAGGTTGAATATTCACTTCAATAAAAACTGAAATTTCTTCTATAAAATGCCAATTAGAATTTCATGAAGCACTAACGAGAGAGAATGAAGGGTATTAAACAATGTAATACGTCTTTCCAAGCACAGCTGATACCATGCCTTTAACATATGCCAGGGGAAAATTGTAAATAAAGACATTCAGTGGTAGGGCCGGGTTTATTCAAGTTTCTATACGATATTTATCTATTAAAGATCACCCAAACTATAACATCCATTCAAAAGGAAGAAAGGAAAACAATGAGAATATAACATTCATTAAAGAACTGTTAGTTTTCATTTACAGTCGTGATGTTTTTTATTAAGTTCTATTGTTTGTTTCACAGACACCATGCTCCCCTTTCCAAGTAAGTCATAGTTTCGCCCCCGAAACAGACCTTAAAAACCGAAATTGACAAAAGAAAATGGTCCGGAATTAAGACACGCTAAGGGGCTGATTCCGGAGTTGTCTCCAGAGAAGACGCTTAAACACTCCCCGTCTCAGTTCTGATACCCATAAAATGGGCTGATAGGTCTGAAAGATTTAAAGCATCAAAACGTGTCGTGTTAATATGCAACACCAAGTTAGTGCGAAGGCATTTCAAACTAATGACAATTTGGCCGGCTTTACTGCACTGATCCCCTTCACAGGCTTAATTGTGCTTCTCAAAACCTACAACCGAAACCCTTGCACTTTTAGAGTACGAAAGGCACGAAAGAAAACAAGAACTAGTCTTTGGGATCTGCCTGCATCCTCTGTTCCAACTGAAACCTCATCTAAAAGCCGCCTGCTCGGAACATGGGGCCCCTTTGCCTAACCTCTTGTGTAGACCTCCGGGGAGTCAAGAATCTGCCCGGACCCCCTATTCCACCTCCCCAAAAGGCCCTAGACTTCCAATCTCATTAAGGCGCAAACCCTGAAGGGGGAATATAGCCGCCTCGATTTCTCCCTCCACTCCCAGATCAAGTGGGCTCCCGGTGAGGAAGGGGGGCTGCCCAAGAGGAATGTCCCGTCGCCCCAATGCTGGAATAGGCGCAGATCCCTGCCATCAAAGCCCCGTACACACTCACTCTCAAAGGCCTGGAGGAAAAGCTCGTGGTCAGCCTGGACGTGCTCCATTTTCGGCTTCTTCACCGGTAACACCGCGGCCCCAGCCGCTGCCGCCGCGGAGGAGGACGAGGAGGCCGAGTAACTGCCACCGCCTCCACAGCCCCCGCCGCCGGATTTGCCGCCCGAAGCCGTCGCCGCCGCCACCGCCGCCGAACCCCCGAAGCCGCCTCCCCCGGACCCCGCGCTGGGCCCCGAGCCACCCCCTCCCCCACCGCCGTGCTTCTGAGGCGCCATCGCGGTTCCTGCCTCCTCCCCCCGCCAGCTACCCGCCGGGCGGCCCCGGAGAGTAAGCGCCTGCAATACCAACCGCTCGCCCCAGCAGGCTCCGGCGGACCGAGGGGGGAAGGAGGAGAGAGGGGAGGAGAGGGGAAGGGAAGGGAGGAGGAGAGGAGGGAAGGAGGGAGGTTAAAAAAAAAAAAAAAAGTGTCTCCTCCTCACAGCTCCGCTCGGCTCCGGAGGCCGCTCACCCTACCCTGGCCTCGCTCCGCCCACTTCCCCCGCCCGGCTCTCTGATTGGACGGCGGGAGCGCGCGCCGCCCGGCTGCCCAGCCCGTTGGCCCGCGGATTCTCCCGTCAGTCACGCGGAGGTGCTTCTCCAGGAGGCCCGGCTTGGTTGGCTCGTGCGCGCTGCCGATCGCGGGCCCGGCCGCCTCTTTGAACTGAATTCGCGGGAAAATTAGGGGTCGGAGCGGCCTTCCTGCTGGCCCCGGTGCATTGTGGGGAGAGAGGGACCCAGAGAGCGGTTTAGAGAGCCGTTTCTCGCCCTCTGAGCGTTGTCAGTCACCGCCCCCAGGGGGGTACAGGACCCCCTGAAGAGAGGCGGGTCTCTGAGGACCTGGGGGCGAGGGGCCTGTTAAATGAACTGAGAGATTCATTATAGCTCACCGAGTCTCTAACTTTACAGGAAGGGTCCTTCGTGGGGGTTGGTGTGCCCACGTCGGGGTCAGTTCTTATCTGAGGAGATCTCAAGGCGGGGGTCGCGTCTCCTGTCCCCTCGTCACCGCGTGCCTAACGCCACCCATAGCCAAATCCCACCCAGCAAAGCCCTTGAGAAGACTGGGGGCAAGCCAAAGAGTTGCGGCTGCTGGTCTCGGACGCGACTGGGCTCCACCAAAGGGACCGATTTACATTGTAGCAGGGATTTCCGATAGAAGTGAGGAAAACTATTTTCTGTAGGTGCTACGAAGCTTCTGGATCATTGCTGAGATGGTGGCTTCTCAACATGATGGAAGTAAAGCCTAAATATTTGATTTTTTCCCCCCAGACAGCACAGGAGTGGCTAGAGGGTGCACTGGGTAACTTCTAAAAGTACGTTCACCCTTCTTGAGAACCTATTCTTTTGGTCTCAAAAAAGAGGGAATCCAGTGTTTCGTGGGTTTCGCTTAAAAGAAAGATACACGTATACAGGCCCCATTCAGTTTTCTGATACAGGCGTGGTTTGGAATTGAGCTAATACTCTTAAAAATATTTGAATTTCAGGTTGAACAAGATGATCTCTAAGTGTGTCCTTCCAATTCAAATCCTTTGACCTTATATTACATTAAAATGAAACATCTACATAAATCCCAGTCTATAAACATAGAACTATTTCATACTTTCAATAGCATTTTTACAGTTAAATGCAAAACATTGTTTATTTACAAAACAAGAATCTTGGGAATGGTTATTCAAATTGTTTACAAAACAAGTATCTTTGGAATGGCTATTGAAATAACTAAAGTACTGTCTTTATAAAAACATTTACTATGATAATTAAGAACAAATGGTTCATTTAGCATGAAATTTGGCATTCCAGGCACAAATCTTTTATCTAAAATCCTATATACCTGTTGCTGGTTTTTAAATACAGCCTATTAAAATATAGATGAACGATTAGACAGACAAAAAATTCAGAATGCTTTTTTGCTATACTATTCTTCGTACTTTTTTTTTTAACTTCCACCCACAAATTTTTTTTTATTTTTTAGATTTCTGAAATAAGCATTCTCTGATTAATGCCACCCCGCAAAGGCTTGTGGGTGTTTAAATCTTAGTCAACTGCTGGTTTTCAACTTTACAAGGTTAGAAAAAGGTTTCATCAATTCAGTCAGGGTCTGGATAATTAAATTACCCTAGGTAAATCATAAAATATCAAGTTATAAACCAGAATGCTAATTTATTAATTAACTGACAGAATGACCAGTCTTCATCACTTGTACAGGGTTCTCCCTTTTTGAGGGGTGAGAGCAGGTGGAGTCAAAGAAAAAGACTAGTGCTAGATTATCATAAATCCTTGAACAGAGAAATGGAACTAAGGGAGTTGGGATGTTCTTAAAGGGTATTTCCTATAAAAAGGTCATGGTAGCATTCTTGCCTTGGGAGTGGGCGTGGGTGTGGTCTATGTACAGTAGCTACCCAGTAATGGTCATAAAAATGAGAGCCAACCATGCTGGGGGTGAGATCTAGTTGATACAAAGTCTCATTTTTTGGATTCACCTTTGTCTAGAATGTACGTAGACCATTAAAAAAACTTACGTTCCCGGACAAATTTAAATTAATTAAGGGGTTATTTTAGCTACATTTATAGTCTTCTTAATCAGAGTTCATTCTATAGGTAAAACTTTTACAGATCATTTCAGGGTTGTTCACTTGTCATATTACTGAATTTGGGGGTGACAGCTATTGAGACATTTAGCTCCAGTTTAGTGACAATGATATGTGTATGTTTATTCCCCTACCTCACACTGAATTTAAATGGCTCTCTAAAAGGGTTTTATTTGTTTGTTTTTGCATTCATGCTATACCTGGAATTGAACTGTAACACCTAAAAAGCAAAGCCATCATCCATTTATTTTTCCTGGCATAGGCCTAGATATGTTTACAAGGAAAGAAGAATGGCAATCGTTTTAATACTTCACGGTTATCAACATGTTTTTATGTACATTATCTCATTTTTCATAATTATGATGCTGCTATTATCCCCATTTTACAGATGAGAAAATAGGTTTAGAGAGGTTAAGTGAATTGTTCATTTAGTAGCAGAGCTATGACTTGAACTCAGGTTTTCTAACTCCCATTTCTGTGCTGTTTTGCGATCAGAATATACTTATCCTTAGTCGGGTACCTCAAGCTGACTGTTTTTAACCCTGTCTAATTGTTTTTAAAAATGAGAGCCATCTAGCTTCCCTTACCAAAAAAAAAAAAAAAAAAAATCATTTTTTCTTCCCTCTTGCTCACCATTGTCCACCCCTTCATTCATGCCCCCATTTTATCTCATTCATGCCCCTATTTTGTCCTACATAGACTTCCGTGCTGAAGTTTAAAACCTTTTCTGAGCAATGGACTCCTTTGACAGTCTAGTGAAACCTATCGACTCTTTATTTTAAATGAATAAATATAAAATATATTGAATTAAAAAGGAAACCAATTATGGTAAAATACCATTATTAAAACAGTAAAAGAAAAACTTGTACTAATATAGGTGTTTCTTTATGAACATACTAAACCAGATCTAGCAGCAGGTCAGTCTGATAACTATCTAATTGCAAAGTAGTGATGAAGGTAAATAATATTTTGAGATACCTGCAAGAACTGTAATGTGATATGGAAATATCTGTGATTTCTCTTGGTAACAAAGCCACAGGCACTGCTAACAGGACTGTGGTTTGTTGCCTATTATCAGTAGTTGAAGGAAATGCTAGATTTCATTTAGAGGTTAGTGAAAAAATATGTCATTTTTTTCTCATCCAAGTTCATGGACCCCCCAGAATTCTAATCAAGTTAAGAACCCTTATGTCATAGCAGTAAGTCTTTTTATTTCTACTCCTCTGAAAACTCTTGGGGGCAGGGATGATGGATGGTTTGTCTTAGTAACTGTGGTGTCTATCACTGTGCCTAGCACAGAATAAGGGTTCATCCAATGAGTCCTGATGAATGAGGATGGGCACCAGTGCACAAATATAAATAATAATAATAATAATGACTGAGTGCTTGCTATGTGCCAGGAAGCATTTAAAAAGTTTTTAATATTCTTAACTCATTCAAACCTCATACCAACCCTCTGAAGTAGGTACTATTGTTGTCCCCATTTCATAGATGACAGTCTGTCCCCAGAGCTCTCACTCTTGACCATCACGCCATGAAACTAGATAGTTTTAGCAAGGTCTAGGTCAAGAAAGATCAGTATTTGTAAATATTGCCTCTGGTGTACTGGAATGAATAATTATTTGTATTGAATACATTTGCAAAAAAATAACCTAGATATCAATTCTCCTTTTTATTTGTATAGCATCTGTCTACCCCTTCCCCACCTCCATCATCTTAAAATTGAGGGCCAAGACTATTAAAATAAGACAATGAATGCTATGTCAGAAAAAAATAAGTTCAAGTCTTGCTTTGAGGAAACTAAAAAGTTATATTTGCTAATAAGTTCTATTAAAAATACAATCAAATTTGATTATAAAAAAGAATAGTCTCCAAAGTAAAAATAGTAATGATAATTACTATTCCTGATAATACTGTGAAAGAATAGTTTCAGCAGTCCTATTTGAAACTGAAAACCGAAGTTCAGGGTTTGAAGGCTCAGGACCATAGTCCTGGGGTACATCTAGGTTAATTGGCATAACATAGTTCATAAAGAAAATGTCTACCTTCTACGTTGGTGAGTAGTGTCTAGGGTCTTAAAAAAGTTTTTGAGCAGCCATTTAAGATACAACTATTGGTCTTTTTCCATTTGGAGCAAAGGAGAGTGAAGAAAACCAAAGACTCAAGGAAACAATTAGTCCAAAGGATTAATGGATCACTGGAACCACAGCCTCCACCAGCCTGAGATCAGAAGAACTATATGGTGCCTGCCTGCCACTGCCCACCACTCTGACTAGGATCACAACAGAAGGTCCCAGTTAGAGTGGGGGAAAAAAAGTAGAACAAAATTCAAATTCATAAAAAAGACTGATTTACTGGTGTGAGAGAGACTAGAAGAACCCCTGAAACTATAGCCCTTAGACACCCTTCTAACTTGGAACTGAAGCCATTCCCAGAGATCACCTGTCAGCCAAATAATAGACAGGCCTATAAATAAACAATAACACACGTGAGGAAAGTGCTCCTTAGAACAATCATCTACATGAGACCAAAAGGACAACATATGCCCAAAAGCAAAGATGAGAAGGCAGGAAGGGGCAGGAAAACTGGGCAAGTGGACATGGGGAACTCAGGGTGGTAATCGGGAGAATGCTGACTGACACATTGTTGGGAGTGCAACTTATGTCATTGGACAATTTGTGTATAAACTATTTAATGGGAAACTAATTTGCTCTGTAAACCTTCACCTGAAGCACAATGGAAAAAAAAAAATCCCAAAAGTTCACTCATTTTTTATTCGTTTGTCTAGGAAAGAAAAACATTACAACCATAGAACATTCACTGTCTATTACGGGGTTTTCATAATAAACCACTGACTTGTATGTGTGTTTATCTAGAGTTAACTACAAATAATAAGGATGGTAGTAAGATATAGTTAGAACCGCTGGGACAAAAAGAAACCTGACACTAATAACCTGAGGGAGGAAAAAAAACCCACCTGAGCCAAATGGGAAATACCTAAATCTGAATCTTGGGAGGCCTATATCTGGAGACGGCTATTATGCTCATTTTTAAAACTGCCAGACAAGTTTTATGTTCAATTTTAAACCATAGGGGAAGTGAATTGCTATTTGCTGAGCATCCTATCTGTACAACAATCATATGTTAGCTTCTCTCGTCAACCGCTCTTAAGCACATGTTAACTGAGGCTCAAAAAGATTAAGTAACTCTCCCACTATGCCACAGTTTATAACGAAGAGCTGGGATTTAAATCTGGTTAGAAGACTCAGAATCCCATGTGTGTTTTCCAGTACAACAGAGGTATTCAAGTTATCTTCCTGGAAGCCCCAGCATTTCAGAAAGCTACCTCAGGGAAAGGATGAGGCTGCAATATAGTGGGCTCCATATCCTCCACTTTATTTCAGTCAGAGTTGTTCTGCTTTTATCTGGTTTAAAATCTCTTTGAAGAAAATAGTTCTGTTTTTTTAAGCAACCACATTACACTGTGTTGTCTTTGCAAGTCAGATAATGTATTCTGGGTTATGTTACTATTGTTTTTGGGTGCCCTTGAGGCAGTTCCTATTCACCATGAACCCATGTGACAGGGTGGAACTGCCCCACAGGGTTTTCTTGGCCATAATCTTAACAGAAGCAGATCACCAGGTATTCCTCCCAAGGAGCTGCTGGATGGGGTCAAACTGCCAACATTTTGGTTAGCAGCCAAGCATTTAACCATTGTGCCACCAACCAAATCAAACCAAACCCACTGCAGTCGAGTCCATTCCGACTCACAGTGCCCCTATAGGACAGAGTAGAACTGTCCCATAGGGTTTCCAAGGCTGTAAATCTTTAGGAAGCTGAGTGCCACATCTTTCTACCACGGAGCAGATGGTGGGTTCGAACCGCTGACCTTTCGCTTAACAGCTGAGGTTGCCCCCCCAGGACTCCTATATTCTGGGCTTTACCCAAGTCAAAATTAGACAGCATTATAAACAAACTTATGCTAAGAATAATTAAGATGACTTTGTTTTGTAGTAATGAAATCTAGATTTAAGAAATCAGCCTGTGTATATCTCATGCATGCCTTCACCAGGGGAAGAAAAAAAAAAAGAAGTCTTGCTATTGTTACCCCTTATCTTTGTGTGAATTTATTGTTTCCAAAATAAATGATTTCTTCATTTTCCAGGGAAAAAAGAGCATTGCTATGTGTCTGCCCTTCATTAACCATGTTAGCATAACCGAGTATTACAACCATTTCTATCATAGTTATTTCCATTTAAAGTTTATAAATTCAACTTCATTTCACAATTGCTAATTTTCACTGCTGTTAATCAGAACAAATTAAGAGATACAGGCCTTTATTTTTAGCCTAGTTGTTATTATTAAAACATATTGCTCTTATTTCCATGATGTGATTTTTGTTTGAGGGATATATTTAGCAACTACTGTTTAGAAATTAATTTGTTATATGGAAACAAATGTTATAGCTAAAGGAACTTTAGATATTATCTAGCCTAAGCCTCTCTTTATACACCTGAGGAAACTGAGTCCCAGAATTTAAAGTAATTTGCCAACATCACACAGGAGGGTAAGTATATGTTGAGAACCTGTAGGGTTGACAGTTTATGGAAGAGCTGTCTCTTAGCTTTCAAATTTAGTGTTCTTCAGGATGTTTCATGTATTTTATACAAAAAAAAAAAAGAAAAATCTTCATCCACCTTACTCTATTTAGGATTTTATTCCTACTTATACACTATTCAGTAGCACTAGTTCCTGGAGAAAGATTGATATTAACTTATTCTGTGTCGAACTACTTTTCTTCATACTCATTGCTTCCTATCTCTTAATTTTAATCTATGGGGGGATTTTCCCTCTGATTCTGTACCGAGTTGAAATTGAAAAGGCATTTAAAATCCATAGTCTCTGCCATTGTTAGCACTCTAACTTAATTTTTGACATGGAAAATTCTAACAATAATCTGTTCATGTGACTGGTTTGAGCAAGTTGTCACCTTCATGGTTGAGCTGAACAAGAGGTATACTGAAGGGGCCACAGAATAACTTAGCAGCAGTTTTTGATAGACCAGCACAGGGCTTATATGTTGCCATGGGGATAGTTTGTACTGTATGTGCTTGGAAAAAGTTTCTTAAGATTATAAAAGCATGTAACAACAGAACTTCAGAATTTTCTATCACAGAGGCACTGCAAAAAGAATGATTGGAGGAGTAGGACTTCTACTTTATATCAAGATAAATTAAGTTTCTGTACTTTTAGTGGATCTGGATCAAATTAATACACCTAGGCCAAGGGATTTTAATTTGGTTTGGCTTTCTTCAGATAGCACTATTTGAAGAGAATTCTTTTAATAGGAGTGAAATGCTTCTGACTCTATTTCTGTTTTAAAGATTTATTTTTTCCTCAAGTTCCACTTTGCAACAAACTTGGGAAAAGAACACTGGACTATGAATCAAGACTTGATTTGGTCATTAACTCACAGCGTGATTTTGAGAAATGTATTTAACTTCTCTATGTCTCAGTTTTTGCATATATAAAAATGAAAGTTTGATTTAGACCAGTGATTCTTGACCATAGCAGAATGCCTGAAAGTTGATGATGGATCATGTATAATTTGGAAGAGCAAATTTAACATTGTAATTTTATTTTTGGAATGTAAAACAAAATAAAACAAAGCCTGTAGTTTTTACACAATTAACTGAAAATAAAGTTCTTCATTGGCAAATACATGAAGAAGATAGACTTTTCCATCTATCAGTGCTCTCAAGGTATATCTCCCTAGAGAGACAGATAAGGATTTCAGGGGTAGTAGATTAGGAATTTCTTTAAATCAAAATTAGACATAGAGAAAAGAAAAAAAGATCAAGAAACACCGATCTAGGTTATTATTAAAGCTATCCCAGTTCTTCAATTCTAAGAAAATCACAGAAATCACCTTCAAGTGTACTAAACTAAAATTAAACTCAGCTTCAATTTTTGATTTCTGAATGATCAACAAATGAAAAGCAAATGGAATTATCATTCTTCCTAAGTGTCAGAAAGCGGTTACAAATTCAGCTCGAAACACTTCAAGTGATATAGAAGATTGCCCAGTGAACTGTACAATGCCTTTAATGGGGAATGTATACTAGTATAAGAAAGGAAATAAAGTTAAAAAGTTTACATTGCACTTCTACACAAGAATCTAAAAATTATTTCACAAACTAAGAGAGAAATATCTGGAAAATACTAAGAGAACAAAAAAATCTGCTCACAGATAGGCGCTTTAAAAAATAAAGTTGTTGAACATTTTTTAAATTGCTTTTTAGATTTTTTTTTTGATGTTCCATAATTTATTCAACCAGTCTCTTATTAATTCAGTAGTACTACACTACGGTAAGGGGATAAATTTTTAAAAGGCATATATAATTTCTGTTTTTGAGAATTTGTTGTTTTTTTTTTGGGGGGGCGCTAAAACCAGTCAATTATTTTTAATGCTTCATGGGCGTTTAAATAATATGTATATTTTCTGTTGGGTACAAAGCTAACCGTCTATGTCTATCTATCTATGCATCTATCATCCACTATGCAACATTACATTTGGTCCTCATGTCTTTTTAGCTTCCTGTGGTCTGTGAGTTTCTCAGACTTTCTTTGTTTTTGATGACCTTGACAGTTTTGAGGAGTACTGGTCAGATATTTTGCAGAATGTCCCTCAATTTTGTTTTGTCTGATGTTTTTTTCACATGGCTCGAGTGAGGTTACAGGTGTTTGGGAGAAAGATCACAGAGGTGAAGTACCATTCTCATCACATCATATCACAGGAACATGCTATCAACACGATTTGTCATTAATGCTGTTAACCTTAAGCACTTGTTTGGCAGGTTTCTCCACCATAAAGCTACTTTTCCCCCTCTTTCTATGCGTTACTCTTTCGAAACAGGTTCCCACATGCAGCCCACACTCAACAATCAGAGTGAGGGTAGGGTGGTGAATTGAACTCCACCTCCTTGATGGAGGAGTATCTACATAAATTATCTGGAATTCTTCTGTATGAGAAATTTGTCTCTTCTCCGTCATTTATGTATTTAGTCAATTATTTATTTTTATCGGTATGGACTCACAGTTATTTACTTTATACTTCAGGCTATAATCCAATGCTACATTATTTATTTTGTTGCTCAAATTATTCCAGCTTTGGCCACTGGGCGCTCTTTCAGGTTGACTCCTGAGTCCCTTTGACATGCCCACATCCTTTTGTTTTTTGACACTTCTGTACTTTCCTGAACTACAAAATGTTCCAAGCTCATCTTGTACATTCCCTACCCCAGTCTTAGATCAGCTATGTCTCCAGAGAGCTCTGGTTCATTTATTGGACAATGATATAGAAACCAAGATCATTGCTATTGAGATGTCATTGCTTCTAGGCCCTCTCAGTGGACAGAACTAGGAAATATACATATATATATTAACACATGTATATACAAAGTATGGCCTTAGAAAAGTCACTTCACCTTTCTGGGCCAATTTTCTTACAAAATCAGGTTTTACTAGATCAATTATTCTCAGTCTGGAATAGGATCATAGCCTCAAGTATTTTGGGTTAGAAAAATCTTTATGATCCCCTGATGATGATTGCTAATCCTATTAAGTCCTATATATTTGTTTTCTGGGAAGCTTATGGCTCAGTTGCTACTTTCAAATATATTTTATCTACTTCCATATACTCTGTTACTTCCATTTATGTTTCACATTATTTCCACGACATCTTTTCTATTTATGCTTGTAAATACACTCCAGAAACTTAGTAGCACACATTTTAATATTCCTACCTTTCTCATACATTAATAGCATAAAGAAATGCTTTCTGTTAGTTCACTATAAAATTTTTGCCCTTAACTGAATAAGCCAGGAGTTTATTCTGAGGATATCTCTTGTGGATTAAATAATACTAATAAGGCTAGCAATATTCAAAAAGAACACTACACTTTACCTTTAGGGCTTGTGATGAGAAAAGTATATAACGTTTAATAAAACAGAAAACCCAACCCACTAGTAGACCTAAAAGACAAGGAAAGACATGCTGAGTCTTTTCTTGGCAGATCCCCCAGGCTGAATTAGTCATTTTCTAGGCATTCCTATAATACTTTGTGCATACCTTTTTTAACGCTACTTTTCACATTTAATAGTAAGTATTTAAGTTTCTGTTTCTCCTACTATACTATGAGTGCCTCAGAGAAAGAAGATACATATTACTTATCCTTGTATCCTCAGCACCTTGCTTAAGACCTTTGCCCATGGCAGATACTTAATCAATATTTGCTTGATGAACAAACAGAAAGGTAGAATGTGAATTGAGTCTGGATTGCTGAGCAGGGTTTCAGTAGGCAGAGAAGCAATAAAGATTTTCACTCTGGGGAGTGGCGTGATTAGAACTGCGTTTGAAAGAGTCCTCTGATTTAATCTTATCATGTTAGAGACTGGGATTTTTTATTTTGAAGCAGTAGCTTCCAAGAGCCAATTGCTCAATTTTTCAGGAATTTTGTAAGCTGCTTTTAAACACAGTTATTATTAAAAATTAGATTATGTAAAGTTATAATTAAATGAATTATGTTATAAGCAAAGGTACTAAATACTCAAAACTCATCACCTCTTAATTATTTTCCTACATTTCATTATCTATGCTCTTGGGGTTATTTACATCTATTGTATATTGGACTATATACAATGATGTGCCACTGTGCATCTCTTCCTTCTGAATTCATATTTTTATGATTCTATACTTATACATACAAATCATATTTTTATGATTTTTATATTGGTAGCTTGAAATTGACAATGGTGTAAATATTTACACTATGGATATGGGTAAATGCTACAAATCAGGGCTTTTTTTCCCTCAAGAGTTGGTTGTTAGACATTTACTAGCACGCCATTATTTAGGAGGCAAAACTGACAGAAAAGCAATGTGAGGGTTGGAAACAGAGCTGAGGAAATTTCCAGACTAGAAAATTTATAAGAACAAAAAGAAGATGAGAAGTAGAAAAGTTAAAGGCTTAGAAGATGATCTGGAGATTTGAATATATGGATGACAGAAATTTGAGAAAGAATGAACAGAGAAATGGGTGAGGGTCACGTGAGGTAAGCGTGTGTGTGGAAAGGGAGAGCTAAAAAGAATGCAAGAAAATTCCCAGAACTGAATGGTTAGAGTTTCTAAATTGAAAAGGCCTTCCGAGTGTCCAGCACAATGAATGAAAAAAGATGCACATCAAAGCATATCACTGTGCATTTTCAAAACATCAATGATAAAAAGAACACCCTCAAAGCTCCTAGAAATAACAAAAATAGAGTCACACATGAAGGTAGGTAGGTCATACACAAAAGTAAAATGTCATTAGACTTCTCAGCAATAACAATGGAAGCTAGGAGACAAGTCACAATTCTAAGTAAAAATGCATTCCAACATAGAATTATATACCCATACACGTGATGACATCAGTCAAGTGAGGAGTCAAAGATGTTTTCAAACATGCAAAGATTCCCACCCACCCCCAATTTTCTTTGACCTCCTTTACACCCTTTCTCAGGAAGCTACTAGAAGATGTGTTCTACAAAAACGAGGGAGAAAAACAAGAAAGACATGGAATCTAAGACACAGGGGCTTCACACAAAGAAAAAGGAAAAAAAAAAAAAAAAGAAAAAGAAAAATTCCCAGGATGGTGATGAAGGGAAGTCCAAGGACAACAGCTGTGCAGATAGCCTAGCAAGCAACAGTTAAGAGTGGAATGAGAGGGATATTTCAAAGAAAAAACAAAATAGACATATTATCTGATGAGTTTGAATGACTCAAAAGGAGATTTACAGTACTGGCAGAGCATCTGTTTGTTTTGTTAAAACTAAGACAATGATTAACCCCGGGGGGGGGGGGATCTGGTAAGAAATGAAATCTAATCATACTATATTACATAGATCAATTGTGAAAAGTATTTTCAAACTCATAATAATGTAAATCAAAAACTGAGTTAACCCACTGTTGTAACAACAGTATTGGGAGGATGAGAGTGTGTGTGTAGGGCAGCAAGGGGACAGAGCTGGGGAGAGGTCAGTAAGAGGATGCCACAGTTAGTGGAAACCGACACACCCCTTCCCGATATGAAGATAAACAAAGGAAATTTCCCTCAGAAACTGCTCACCAAGTCTTGGACCCCTCAGCCCAATGAAGAACCAAAAACAAGGTGTCAGAAAGAAGAGTGGAGAGGATGATGGAACAGTTTCTTAGCAGCACTTTTACCCCGGACTTCAGGAGGGCGCTTTGGACCGTGCTGCCTGAGCTGGGAAACCTGAAGCTCTGGAGTCGGGCCCAAGCGAGAGAAAGCCCGAGGCCGTCTGCAACCGGGGCCTGCCTCCCACCGGGAACGCAGGCGAGGCCGGGGCAGGTCGACTTGTTGCTCGGGGGCAGGAGACGGCCCTAGAGTTGGGCTGGAGGGTGCAGGCGCCGAGTGGCCGCGGCGAGGGCGGCGGGCTTGCAAGGCCCAGCGGGCCTGGCAGGGGCGCGGGGACGAGGCTGGAGGAGAGCCGGCAATCTCCGCGCGGAGCTGCTGCCGCCCTATCGTGGGAACCACGACTGCCCCCGAGGACAGCGTCCGCTTTCGTCCTCAGCCGGCCCCAGAGCCAGGCCGCTTGCTAAACGAGGACCGGCCTCACGCTCTAGCCCCTCGTCCTCCTCAACAGCGCTCCGGCCGAGCCCTGACCCTCGCCCCACCTCGGCCCTCACCCCCGGCTCCTACCCTCGTTCTCAGACTCCCACACCGGACCCCGACCCGGACCAGTAGTCTGCGAAGGATCTGGGGCGAGGGCCGGGAGCCGAGGCCGCCAGCTCAGCCGAGTCTTGGGTTTGATGGTGGCTCAGCCTTGGACTGCTGTATACGACTAAGGAGAGGAGGTCCGGCAGACCTTTCAGCCCAGGCAGGGAGGGTGACCCGTGAATCAAATACAAAGGGAGAGACAATTAATGGTCGAGTGGCATTTTGGTTATATCAAGAAGTCTGCAACACGTTCGTTATACGTGTTATTTAGAAATACAGCGGTAAACTAGTAGAAATAGCTGAAAAAGTTCCACGTGGTTGCATAGGAGTGTTACAATTCGACAGAAGGGAAGGGTAGGCTAGGGGAATGCTGTTTTTCTTCACAAGTCTTAGAGTACTATTGACTTTTAAAGCTAGTTAATTAATTTTTTTTAAAGTGACCTCTAGTAACCCCAGTGGAGCCCTGGTGGCGCAGTCGTTAAGAGCTACAGCTGCTAACCAAAAAGATCGGTAGTTCGAATCCACTAACCGTTCCTTGGAAACCCTACGGGGCACTTCTACTCTGTCCTGTAGGGTCGCTCTGAGTCGGAATTGACTTGACGGCAACGGGTTTGGTTTGTCTTTTTTAGTAATCCCAAAGCCTTGATTTCCACTAGGCAAGTTCCACCACTTAAACTGGTTGTGTCATCTTGGGCAACTCACTTCATACTTTGAAGCCTTGGTTTGCTCATCTGGTAAATGAAGCTAGTAACACCCATCCACAGAATTGCTGTAAGGATTAAAGACAAGGTAGGCAAAAGTACTTTGTCAAGGCTTGTAATGGCAACAGACTAGTTGTTCAACGAACCTTATGAATAAAGTTATTTTAAATGAATAAAGGAATTTGTGGTCAAAAGCGGCCTCTTGCCCACAATACCTGTGTGCTGAAGTGCTGAAGTGGATGTGATCCAATTTCAGTGTGGGTTTTTGAGCAGACCAAGCCTGTAAAGAGGAGAGCAATAATAGAGTTGCCTGTGTGAACAACTTGAGGTCTTTTTAAATGTTAATTTGTACCTGGACAGCTCCCAGGTTGTGGAGGGTTAGGGTGAGATGGGGAGAAAGAGACACCGGATTTGAGACAGAGAATATGTTGTATTTATTATGGGTATCTTATTAGCAAACAAGGAACCCTGGTGGTGCAGTGGTTAAGCGCTTGGCTGTTAACAGAAAGGTCGGCAGTTCGAACCCACCAGCCACTTTGCGTTAGAAAGATGTGGCAGTCTGCTTCCGTAAAGATTTACAGCCCTGGAAACCCTAGTATAGGCGGTTCTACTCTGTCCTATAGGGTCGCTATGAGTCGGAATAGACTCAACTGCAATGGGTATTAGCAAACAGATAAATTAAGGAGTGAAATTATTCACTTTACAAAAAGCATTTCTTATATGAAAACGGATCATAAATCCCTTAAGGCAAATCTTCTCTGGGGTTCAAAAACAACACTACAGAAAATAAAATCAGAGATATTTCAAGTAATTGATGTGAAGTGTAAACATATGTTGAACCAAAACCTGTTGCCATCGAGTTGATTCCAACTCATAGTGGCCCTACAGGACAGAGCAGAACTGCCCCATATGGTTTCCAAGGAGCAGCTGGTGGATTGGAACTGTGACCTTTGGGTTAGCAGCTGAGCTCTTAACCACTGCGCCACCAGGGCTCCAAACATATGTTACGGTAAAGCAAATCTTCATCTTACAGTCAGATACCTACTAACCCTAACGAGGTGATGGAGCTGGGATTTGAACCAGAGTTTGATTCCAAAGCCTCTTCTTTCACTTTCCTTTTATGTAAATAAAAAAGTTACAAAAATAATATGCCTTAGTTGTATTACTCAACAATACAGCAAGGTATAAAGTTCCCATTCCACTTCCCAGAGGCAAACAATGTGAACGGTTTGGTGAACAATCCTCTAAACTTTTTCTTTGCTCATGCATACACACACATTACAATAATTACTGTTAGAAAACTTGCCTTTTTGTCATTTAACAATGTATAATAGGCCTATTTCCACCTCATTATATACACATACCTCATTCTCTTTAATAGTTGTGTATTATACCGTTGTATAGATATAATTTATTTAACCACTTTTCTGATAAACAACTTAGGATCTTTCAAATTTTTCGCTGTTACAAGCATTACTTACTTTAGTGTCCATCCTTATACATACATGTTTGTGCACTTTTGTTAGTATTTCTGTAGGACACATTTGTAGATGTGGGAATTGCTGGGTTTTAGGGCATGCATGTTTAAAATTTTGGTAGATACTGCCAAACTGTACTACAAAATAAAGTTGGTGGTTTTAGCTGTCAAGCCCCACTGCCCTTCCAGCAAAGTAGTGAATGCATTTTTAAATAGGTGGCTTCCTCTGCCATAGTGGCAGCTGTGTGTGGACCCATAGGGAAGGGCTACAAATGGACAAGGAAAAGAGGAAAGATTGTGCCCAAGTCTTTGAAGCAGAAAGCCCTGTTCCTTAGGTGGTTTGTGTTTACCCAAGCCTGTTTTTTAAGGTATTTATTGACACTTAACAGGGGAACTTTGAATTTGTGGCTCTCTTGTGGTTCATAAGTCTTTACTATTAAAAAGAATATGGCATTTGAATTTTTAACAGCATATTACTTTTGTAAAAAAAGTAAATAAAAGATTGTTAAAAGTGACTCAATAATAATCTGTGGTTGTAAATCCAGAGTATCAAATTTGTTTAAAGCAAGGCACATTCACACTGGAAGTGAATTTTCGCCTGTCATAAGAGTGAGATCTTAAAGAGAAACCAAATGGCTCCAAAGAGAACATTCCTCCCTGTGCTTCCTAATAAACGTTCAAAGCACCAAGGTCAATCACCCAAGGCTTTGAAGAACATCTCGAACATATCATTTGGCAGAAAATATGGAAATGAAATACCTTCATTCTTCCACATGTGACAGCAACTATATACATGAAGAATGGTATCTGAAGGCTTGAGATTTGTAAAGACCAGAGCCACTCCCTTAGGCACCTCAAGCAATTGACATTATTGAAAGTTGACAGATACCAACAAGGGGCAGAGCCTCAAGAGAACTGGATTCAGAACAGCTTCAGGAATCTTAACTGCAGGAGTTTGTGAATTCTTCCTCCAGGGTGTTCTTATTAATGTGATTCAGTGACTCTCCATTTTCTCTTAAGGTCTGTGTTATTTTTTCTATCCCTTTGCTCTATGTATCCTTTCTATACTTTATAGTTTCTACTCCCTAACAACTTTGGCTTGCAAGCTCTTACCTCTACCTCATGGATTTTGTTGTTGTTGTTTTTGTTATAATTCACATGTATCAACCACCTAATTTTCTTTTTACTTCTGAATTGAGTTCAGTGAGGGAGAATTAGGCTAGTTCAGTTTATCTTTTCGTTCCAGAGTACATTACGGTTTTCAGCAAGCCAATGGATTGATTGCCTTTCAGTCAGGAGGTCACTTGTGGTCCATTCAGTGGTAGCAAAGTACACAGGGTCAAGTGATAAGAAAAAATTGTCTTGGGTAGAAGGGGTTTTGGGCATATTAGACACTGAGAGTCACAACCGGTAGTATACACAATCTAGTTTCTCTTCAATGAATGTTTATTGAGTACCTAATGTTTCCAAGCACTGTGCTAGTTTCTGGAGAATTCAGAGATGAATAAAATACTAGCCCTCTTTCTCTCATGGAAATCACAGTAGCATGAGGGGTAGACATAGATTAAAGAAATAAGTTACAATACAAACTGATAAGTGGTACAACTATACAAATATTCTTTCATTCATTCAACAAATATGTGATGAGCATTTATTTGTGCTTAGCTCTGGAGACTGAGCAGCAACACAAAACTCCCACTGCCCGTCGAATCCAGTTCTGACTCATAGTGACCCTATAGGACACAGAAGAACTGCCCCATAGGATTTCCATGGCTGTGAATCTTATGGAAGCAGACTGTCACATCTTTCTCCCCAGGCCTCGGTTTGACTTGTATTTTAACAAAATAACTTTGGCTGATGTGTTAAGAATAGATTCTAGGGGGCCAGGGTGAAAGCAGGGAGACCAGTTGGAGGCTACTGAAATAATCCAGGTGAGAGATAATGGTGTTTTGGACTAGGGTGGTAGCAGTAACAGTGTTGAGAAGTGGCCATATTCTAGATGTATTTTGTAGAGCAGCCAGGATTGCTGATAAATTACATGTTGAGTCACAGACAATTCTAAGGCTTTCAGCCTGAGAATCTGGAAGAATGGTGTTGCCATTAATAGAGATGGGGAAGATTATGGCAAAAGCAGGCTTTAGGAGAGAATAACAAATTGGTTTTAGACATATTAATTTTGATTTAGTTTATTTTACTGTGGTAGAATATATATATAACAAAACATTTGCCATTTCAACCATTTTTACTTGTACAATTCAGTGACATTGACCACATTCACCATGCTGTACAATCATCAATGGCTATACTAATTTTGAAATGCCTATAAGACACCTAGGTAGAGATGTTGATAGGCAGATATACTGGCATTAGACTGGAGTTCAGGGAACAGTCATGGGCTGGTGCTCTAAATTTGGGAGTCACCAGTACATAGATCTACACTGTTCAACATGGCACCCACTGGCTACATGTGACAATTTAATTTAAATTAATAAAAAATAAAAAATCCAGCTGTTTTATCCACATTTCAAGGAGTCCCTGGTAGTACAAATAGTTAAACGCTCAACTACTAGCCAAAAGGTTGGTGGTTCGAATCCACCCAGAAGTGCCTCTAAAGACAAGACTGGCAGTGATCTGCTTCTGAAAGGTCACAGCCTTAAAAACCCTATGGAGCAGTTCTACTCTGCACACGTGGGGTTACCGTGAGTTGGAACTGACTTGACAGCAACTAACAACAACAACAGCCACATTTCAAATACTTAATAGCGACCTGTAGCTAGTGGCTACTCTATTGGACAGTGTAGATATAGATTCATTTCCATCATCACAGAAAGTTCTATTGGACAGCACTGATATAGATGATATTTGAAGTCACGGACTGCTATGTGATCACCTAGAGAATTAGTGAGAGAGAGAGAGAGAGAGAAAAGAGAGAATCGAGGACTGAGCCCTTTATATAAATGTGTATAAGTACACAAATTAGTGGTGATGGTGGGGTGTTAAGGACAGTCTTCCGTTTTTTTTTTTTTTTTTTTTTTAATAAACTAAGTTTGCCAGCTGTGTAAGGAGGCTGAAGACATTCTAGGCACAGGAAATAGCTCATGTTAATAGAAGTATAAAATAGCATGGTATGGTTGGAGACTATAAGAAAGCTGGGATTTTTGGAGCAAGGCTATAATATTTAGTATAGTTAAGAAAACAAACAAACAAAAACCCTCCAACTTCTTGCTTAAACGATTTGGGACTGGGCATGTGATGTTGAGGTTAATCAGTCCAGGTCTAATTGGAGAGAATTTTCCTTGTCACTTGTAAATTGTGAACGAGAATAGATGCAATAATTAAATTTTAAGAAATGGATACTGCTTCTCAGCAAGTTTCTTTCAATGAAAAAAATTAAAGATGATATTCATTTTCAATTTTTTGAAGCTGTCTTCAAAAAAGAGACCCGAAAGTTATTTAAGATGGAACTGGTTTTCTATCTGGATTGGGACAAACTGAAAAAAAGATGTAGATAATCAGCTAAGGCTTTGATGAAGTGCATTCACTTACAAACAATCACCAGGCCCCATCCTGGAAACCAATCGTTTCAGAACATGTTTTTTGAAAATGTCAGTTTAATTGTAGGTGGCTGTCCCCAAACTACCATATTCTGGGTTTTCTTTTTGTATTTTTTTGAGTTTGCAAAATAAATTAGGCCACAGTGGGAAAAAAAACCACAAAAAACAAAATTGCTTTTAACCAATTAAAAGAAACCCTTTCCATCTACATGTGTTTTGAACTCAAATAACCTAGATAAATAAAATAAAAATTCCATTAGAATAAAAAAAAAAACTTAAAAAAGTAGAATCTCTTAGAGTCTCACGTTGTCATTCTATGCTCCTGCAGTTAAAGACCATGCCATTATTTCCATTATACTTACCTCCTAATTTTCAGGGCTTATTAGCCTGGCTGTGAAAACTTGCTCCAGTTGAAATTTGGCAAGCTGACAAGGCTATGTGCCAGAAGTAATTTACTATCCAGAGCAGTTCCTAAGTAAAAGAAGCTACAAATAATAGAAAAAGAAATGAAAAGTTACTGGTTCCAAATATTTTAATGTGTGTCACCCCAAACTTTTCAGCTTTTGTTGTTAGAAACGTGAGATAACATGAAAGGTTTGAGAAGTACAGATGCTTTGCATTCGCATCAAACCGAGAGCTCCGATGTTCTTAGGCATCAAAGACCAATCTGTGTCTATCACTCCTGCTCTGACTTTGAAGTCTAGGAGAGCGCTCTGTGTGGGAGAAGCAGGCAGGGAATTCCAAAGGAGGGAGAGGGGATGGGATTCCAGGTGCCTCGTCTCTCATTATTGCTGAAATTAAGTACTTCCTTTCACCAAATACTAATACTCCGCTGTTTTTAACCACTGAGTAGTCCATGAACTCAGAATCCTTAGATGTGACTATGTGAATATTCCACAGAAAAGTTCAAGTTTACTTTGAATATACGATTAAGTACAGTAAAGGCAAGAATAGAAGTTTCAACTTGATTTGCAAACATCTGGCTACTCTTCATCTGGCTGACTCCTTGAGATTGTCTTTCGACCCTAACTGAAACCCTCCTTCTCTGTTTTCCAAACTAGCTCATGGGCACTGTAATGCAGTCAAGGGTTTCTCCAAGCCATGGAAGTGAGCAGGGTACATCTCTTTGGGATCAATATAAGTTGACAATCTGGCAAAAACCCAAGGTAATTTATACTGAAAAAATACTAATATACTGTTTTCTCATGTAGTTCAGCTTCATATAAGGTGGACTGTATGAAGAAGAACGCGGCATCAGAATTGGAGGAAGACTCGTTAACAACCTGCGATATGACACGATCTTGCTTGCTAAAAGTGAAAAGAACTTGAAGCACTTACTGATAAAAATCAAAGACTACAGCCTTCAGTATGGATTACACCTCAACATAAAGAAAATAAAAATCCTCACAGCTGAACTAACAAGCAGCATTATGATAAAGGGGGAAATATTGAAGTTGTAAAGAATTTCATTTTACTTGGATGCACAATCAATGCCCATGGAAGCAGCAGTCAATAAATCAAATGATGCATTGCATTGGGCAAATCTGCTGCAAAATACCTCTTTAAAGTGTTCAAAAGCAAAGATGTCACTTTAAGGACTAAGGTACGCCTGACCCAAGCCATGGTGTTTTCTATTGCCTCATGTGCATGTGAAAGCTGGATAATGAATAAGAAAGACTGAAGAAGAATTGATGTCTTTGAATTGTGGCGTTGGCGAAGAATGTTCAATATGCCATGCCTTCCAGAAGAATGAACAGATCTGTCTTGGAAGAAGTACAGCCAGAATGCTCTTTAGAAGCAAGGATGGTGAGACTTGTGTCACATGCTTTGGACGTGTTATCAGGAGGGACCGGTCCCTGCAGAATGGTGTCAAGCTTGGTAAAGTAGAGGGTTGGCAATAAAGAGGAAGACCCTCAGTGAGATGGATTGACAGAGTGGCTGCAACAATGGGCTCAAGCATAACAATGTGAGGATGATGCAGGACCAGGCAGTGTTTTGTTCTGTTGTACATAGGGTTGCTATGAGTTGGAACTGACTCGATCGCACCTAACAACAACAACAACAACAATATATTGTGGGATACACTTTGTCTCATGTACTTCGGACAGGTTAGCAGGAAAGTCCAGTCCCTGGAGAAGGACATCATGCTTGGTAAGGTAGAGGGTCAGCGAAAAAGAGGAAGACCCTTGATGAGATGGATTGATACAGTGGCTGCAACAATGGGCTCAAACATAGCAATGACTATGAGGATGGTGCAGGACCTGGCAATGTTTCGTTCTGTTGTACATGATAGGAACCGACTTGAAGGCACCTAATAACAACAAGAGAATGCAAAATTCACATAAACTCTTTTGGAGAGGGATAAGGCTTTGGTTATTTATGTTTCAATATTTCTGGTCCTGGCATAAAATTAATAGTTGAAGGTCTTTAAGAGAACAATATCCTCAAAGACAGAGTCTGGTGATTACATTTTTCCTTTCATTTAAAGTATAATTTCCATAAAGTACACAAATCTTAAGTGTGCACTTTGTTGAATTTTTACATACGCATATACCCACGTACCAACCATCCAGATCAAGTATTTCCAGCACCAAGAATGCTCCTTTTGCCTTCTCAGTCAGTACTCACTCACTAATCTGACCTCTGTGTTGAATTTTAAACTTAGAATACAAAACTAAAAGAAAGATCGAGCTTTCTGAGGGGCACTTTCAAGCTCCAGACTCCAAGAGCACTTTTTCCCCGTTGTTAGGGGTCCTTAACTAGAAAGGTGTGCTCAGCTAAGGGTTCTGAGACCTAGTGGGCACTATGTAAAGACAATTTCTTCTGCAGCATGTGCTTTCTCTAGTAGATGCTTTTGACTTATTGAAGGGCTTTTTCTTGGGTTGGTATTAAAAATGTTTATGTAGTGTGATTGAGTTAATATATAAAGCACTTAGAACAGGGCACATAGTAGCTGGATGCGTATAAGCCCTAGAAAAGTGGATAGCTATTATTGTGAGGTGTACAAGTGACAAGAGAAGTTTTGTCATTTCCATTTTAATAATTTTTACAGCAAGATAAACATGGAAGCTGAATTTCAAAATAAGGGGGAGAGTACTTACAGTTCAAATGATGAAGTAAAAGAGCTGAAAAGAAGATTTCAAGGGGCAGCTCAAGAAGTCAATGTGTATGTGAAAGCTGGATAATGAATAAGAAAGACTGAAGAAATGTGCAGAGACCTGGAGAGAGAAAACAAAAAGGGAAGAATACGCTCGGCATTTCTCAAGCTGAAAGAACTAAAGAAAAATTCAAGCCTTGAGTTGCAATACTGAAGAATTCTAAAGGGAAAATATTAAATGATGCAGGAAGCATCAAAAGAAGATGGAAGGAATACACAGAGTCACTATACCAAAAAGAATTGGTCGACGTTCAACCGTTTCAGGAGGTAGCAAATGATCAGAAGCTGATGGCACTGAAGGAAGAGGTCCAAGCTGCACTGAAGGCCTTGGCCAAAAATAAGGCTTCAGGAGTTGATGGAATACTAACTGAGATGTTTCAACAAATGGATACAGCACTGGAAGTGCTCACTCGTCTATGCCATGAAATTTGGAAGACTGCTACCTGGCCAACCAACTAGAAGAGATCCGTATTTATGCCTATTTCAAAGAAAGGTGATCCAACAGAATGTGGAAATTATCAAACAATATCATTAATATCACACACAAGTAATATTTTGCTGAAGTTCATTCAAAAGTGGCTGCCGCAGTACTTCAACAGGGAACTGCCAGAAATTCAAGCCAGATTCAGAAGAGGTTGTGGAACCAGGGATATCATTGCTGATGTCAGGGGGATCCTGGCTGAAAGCAGAGAATACTAGAAAGATGTTTACCTGTGTTTTATGGACTATGCAAAGGTATTCAACTGTGTGTATCATAACCAAGTATGAATAACACTGTGAAGAATGGGAATTCCGGAACACTTAATCGTGCTCATGAGGAACCTGTACATAGACCAAGATGCAGTCATTCAACCAGAACAAGGGGATACTATGTGGTTTAAAGTCAGGAAAGGTGTGTGTCAGGGTTGTATCCTTTCACTATACTTATTCAATCTGTATGCTGAGCAAATAAGCTGGACTATATGAAGATGAATGGGCATCAGGATTGCAGGAAGATTTACTAACAGCCTGTGTTATGCAGATGACATATCTTACTTGCTGAAAGTGAAGAGGACTTGAAGCACTTGCTGATGAAGATCAAAGACTACAGCCTTCAGTATGGAATACACCTCAAAATACAGAAAACAGAAATCCTCACAGCTGGACCAATAAGCAACATCATGATAAACGGAGAAAAGATCGAAGTTGTCAAGGATTTCATTTTACTTGGATCCACAATCAACACCCATGGAAGCAGGAGTCAAGAAATCAAAGGACAGCACCTAACAACATTTACAGTTGATTTAAAAATTGTCATTATCTTGGCAAGTTCTCTATTAAATTTGCCTAGAAATGAAAGAGCACAGTCTGTTAGTACTTCCTGACTTCCTTATAAAGAAATTAGCAAATGCCTTTTCATATTCTGTCATGCATTTATTTATTGAGCACCTACTGTATACTAAAAAACCAAACCAGCTGCCATCCAGTCAATTTCTACTAATACTAGTGAACAAAACAGGAAAAAAATCCCTGCATGTAAGCTTACTATCTAGCATTATCCCCATTCTTACATCATCCCCATTCTTACCGTTAACACAGGCCCCAGAGATTTTCCTATTACAAAGAAAATTTCATCTTTTTTTTATATCCGTGATTTTGTTCCACTCTCCTAATGTCTTACAGCTTAGAGAATCAGGAAATGATGAAGCCTAAGCCAGCCTTTGCCTCAGTTCTGAGATCAGCAGGTAAAATGCAAAGGGAAAAAAGGGAAAGGCACAGAGAAGGTGGAACATGGTTAATTGCTAAGACTATTCCCCTTTCATAAATCACAGAGGATCAAGGTGCTAATATGCATGTTGAAATAAACTGGTCTAGCAAGAACTCCTGCTTTGGCTTTTTATCATGCTTCAGAACTTAAATAGAACTGAGCCACATCGTTATTAGTTTAGGTTAAGTGATGACACCAGCCGTACCGCTTCCAGGATGGGTTATCTAATGGTTCTCTTAGAAATGCATGCCAAATGCAATGGTTTAAGGAAGGTCTATCCTCTATTGATTTATTAAGGTAACTTCCAAATTTTCAATGCCAAGATTCCCTTTTCTAAAAAAATTATAGTTCCTGATACCCACCCAGGGCCATGTGTTTTGATTTTGTCTACAAAGCTAGGTTAGTCATTCAAACAATGAAAATTTCTCCCGATTTTAAAATTAACCGTTCCATCAGAGACTCTAATCGGCACGTGAAAATCAATGTGTCACACTAGTTTACCAAATCCAGCCGGAAGTAAAATGTTTTGGGTAGACTGGTCAGTGTTAGCGCCCCTGATGATCTTTATCAGTGACTTTTCAAAATGTTTATTATTATACGTTATCCTACACTCTGTTTTTATTTTTTTTGTTCCTGGTGTTGAAAAGCGAGAGCGTAGGATGGGAAGAGAAAAAACGAAGCCAACAGCCCGAGAAAAATGCATTTCGAGCTTCCTTCAGTCGACTTGCTCTGTATCCGCAGGCGCCTTTTCGGACCCCGCCCACGTCCAAACCTCGCGCGCATATAGCTCCGCCCCATCCTAGCCCCGCCCCTCTAATCCTGTCCTCTTGAGTCTTCCTCTCTACCGCCCGGAGGGGCTCCTGCTGCAATCCCACATTCAGCCACAGGGAAGTGCCAGCTGCCGCAAGAGCCAAAGGGCCCTCCCCACTAGCAGAGATGGCAGAAGCGGAAGAGGCGGGAGCTAGGGAGCACGTTACGTGAGTACGTGCGAGCGTAAAGGCAGGATTACCGGAATAGAAGGTGGACTTTTTTTGCGCGTGTTGGCGGTTCTGAATTTACAGAGTGTGGTGTAGAGTTGGAACCTCATGGCAGAGATAATCCAGGAACGCATAGAAGATCGGCTCCCCGAATTGGAACAGCTGGAGCGCATTGGACTGTTCAGTCATGCGGAGATTAAGTGAGAGAGGGCTGGGGAAAAGGGAGGGCTGGGAAGAAGATCTGGCGCTGGCTGAGGGGAGCTTGGGGGCGTGTGCGTGGCGGGGGGCAGGGATAAAGGGCACTTTTATTTTTGTTAACATAGTGGAAGTTCATTTGCCGGATTTTGATGATACTTAAACAATTAATTTCTCATCCATTGCGAGATGATCCATTCTTCCGTAGCTTTATCCTTCAAACATATTGACAGCCGTTCATAGAGCCAGGTCTTGAGGCTACAAAGATGATAAAAAACTGGGTCCCTGCCCATCAGGAGCTAACAGTGCACTGTGTGTGGTGGGAGAGACAGACAAATTAAACATTTAGATTACCGTGCCGTGTACTGTAAATTGATTGCACTACATTGTACTCCTCTAGAGATGTGAAAGTGGAAAGCCAGGAGGAGTGAATAAGTCTTCCTAGACTTGAAGACGGGAACCGTTCGATTTCATATTTTACCCCAGCGCCTAGCTACAGCGCCTGGCACAGTTGGCATTCAGTAGTTTATTTGTTAAAATTAGTTGAGCTTAATAGTTTTTAAATGGTTTTCTGTTGCTATTTGTTTGTTTTGCAATGACCGAATTTAACGATGTGCCTGTGGGACTCAAACATTTGTTAATGAAACAGCATAGCAGTGTAGAGTCTTAATAAGTGTTCAGTTAATCTTTGCTATTACTATACGTAAAGACAGTTATTTTCCACATCTTGCATTAAATTCTTCTAGCATACATATGTTGTGTATTCATTGTTTAGTTAAGGACAGTGAATTTTTTCCATAAATTCTTTGGTAATAAACGTTTTCGTTCTAGGTATTTTTTTTTTTTTAATTTACATGTTGAAAATTCAGAAATAGAGTAATTTAAGAAAGAGACTTGATTATTACTGAATTTAAGCAATCTGAATTTGGAGGGAAAAAGATTTTTTCTCATATTACGTATGTGTAATGTAAAGTAGTTAACAGTATTTGCTTTGATAATGGGAATGTAAATGGTCCTGGTAATAGATGATTTTCATAAAATTTTAAAGTAAATCCTGATGCAGTTAAGAATGAAGAAGTAATCATGTAAGAGTGCTTGCATGCTGTAGATACTTATATTTGGTATTTATGTGTTTTGGTAAGCATGTTTTAAAAATATATTAAAAATAAACAGATTTTAAGAAAATAGTTATTTCATTTTTGCTCTTTTCAAGTATTATATTTTAAATGGTTTTATCCTTAGAGCTATCATTAAGAAGGCTTCGGATCTAGAATACAGAATACAGCGAAGAGCCCTTTTTAAGGAAGATTTTATCAATTATGTTCAGGTAAGTGAACAATTTCATCACTTCTTAATCCCCTTACAAATTTTAAATCAGGTAAGTTATAGAATGGTGAGTGTGATGTTAATTTTCTACAAAATTCTAGAATCAATGTTAAAACAGGTAATTTTTGAACAGATAAGAAGTAGAGGTAATTAATGGGAGTAGCATTGCGCCACTAAGGCTTTAGTCCTTGCCAAACTGAACTCCCTTCTTTTTTTGTATTGAATTAGTAGATCAGCGACACAGTGTATCAGGACTTCAGCAAGGATTTAATAAACAGCCTCTTGTGGGACAAGATAGAGGAATGGGAGTTTGATGATAGTAGATGGTTGGAAAATTAACACTGTATGTCAGTAAATCTATCAGGCTGGAAGAAGTATATTGCAGAAGTTCTGCATTCTGTAAATGATGGAAGATTTGGAGTAAAGACAAAACATACATGCCAAGCCAATTTTCAGATGGGAAGGAGTAGGTAATAAGTTAAATGACAGAATCAGGACTCAGAAAGAACCCAGTAACAAGGTTCTGTGCATAGGTTAAATACACACACACACACACACACACACACACACACACACACACACAACTGAATAAACAAAATGATATATGCGACGTGCCTATGAATCAGTGTTTTTGGAAGAAGTCTGAGGCTCATAGTTGATTGCTAACTCAAAATAAGCCAAGAGCGTGCTACGTTAAAATGTAATCCAGTTTTCTACATTAACAAAAGTAAAGTGTCTGCAGTGGGCATTGCAAACAGTAGGCATTCAGAAAATGTTGGCTTAAAAGAGAGTGTTTTATACTTATCAGCCCATTGCTGAAGTATTGTGTTAGACTCAAGACTAAATTTTAAGAAGGACTTTGAAAGTTTGGAAGGCAGCCAGATGGAAACCTTGTTCTGGGAGGAATTGTTGCAGGAAATAAAGATGTTTAACCTTAAGAAGACTTTACTTGTCAAACTTTTGAAGCGATATCTGTGAATTAAATTGATTTGTTTTGTTTTAGAGAGCAGAACTGAAATAAGCGTGTAGATTTAACATACACACACTTTCACTCCTACTTACTTGCATATACATCCCCCAGCACCTATAACCATAAAAATTGCTCTGAGACAGAAGTGGGGTTTTAAATCAGTGAGGTTCTGGGGGAACTGGTTATCCACACTGAAAAATAAAATTAGATTCCTTTCTCATGTAATGAACAAAAATAAAGTTTTGAAGAGCTAAGTGTAGGTGGAAAACTTAATCTTCTAGAAAAATATGGAAGAATGACTTCATGTAGGGAAATAGTTCTTAAAAAATAAGTGAGACCAAAAACACATATCATGAAGGAAAAGATTATTTGACAGTGTTAAAAGTAAAAATTTCTGTCTAAAGTAAAACACCATAAGTAACGTGAAAAATGACGAGCCATAGAATGGGAGAAAATATTTGTAACACCTGTAATTAGGATCTAGAATATATAAGCTGTAAATCAAGAAGAAAATGACAAAGAAAAATGGGCAAATCATAAGAACATAACATTCACAAAGGGAAAACGATTTGCGGTTGTATTTATGAAAAAATGTCAGGCTCATTATTAATCAGATAAAATCAGGGTGCAGTACCACTTTATATCTATCATATTGGGCACCATTTTAAAGACTGATATGATTATATACAGATTTTAGAGTAGTGGAAATTCATACTGCTGGTGGTAGTATAATTGGTACAGGCACTTTGGAGAGCAATTTGGTAGTATCTCATAAAGTTGAAAATGAGTATATCTTATGACCCAGCAATTTCTTTCATACAGTAGATATTGTGGATTAGATTGATTTGTTTCATTTTAGAGAGCAGAACTGAAATAAATAGATTTAAAACATACAGATGCTCACTCCTACTTGCTTACATATACATCCCCCCACACAACCATACAGTAAATATTGAGTGCTTACTATGTACACTGCACTGATCCAGGTGTAGGGGTACAGCAGTAAATTAAGCAGACGAAAACCATTGCCTTATGGATCTTACATAGTAATGGTGGGAGTGGTTATATACTTCGGAGAATTTCCTGCATCTGTTCACAAGAAGATATGTATAAGAATACTAATTGCAACTTTTTGCAGTAGAGAAAAATTGGAAACAGACATCAGCAGGAGAAAATAAGTAAATTGCACATTAATGCAATGAAATACTATACAACAGTTGAATTAACTTGAACTTCTGTGTGTCAGCAGGGATATGTTTAAAGTCATAATGTTAAGTGAAAATATGGAATGAGGGGTATAGTATGATACCATTTATATAAAGTTTAAAAACATTGAAGACAACATTTTAATGTGTAAAGTCATGCTTGGGAATGATAAACACCAAAGTCAGGTTAGTTGTTTACCTTTGAAGAGGGAGAGGAATAGAATGAGAAATGAGTACATAGGGGCTTCACCTTTATTCAAAATACTTTATTTCTAAAAAAAGACTTCAAGCAAATGTAGTAAAACATAGGCTTGGATATAATTGCGTGATAGGTGCATGCTGTCTGTGCCTGAAATATTTCATAGAACAATTCTGAAATGAAGCATGTAGTTTTGTGAAATCCTGAGCTTTCTGTCTCTAATAGTCTTCAGGCAGCTTGAAGAGGAATTATATAGCATTGGTTTTTAGAGAGCCTTAGGAGGTCCAGGTAGTACTTCAGAGGGTGGGTCGGGGAGAGCCAATCAGGCTTGACACCCCTGTTTCAGCTAGTACACCTCTGTTTATCTGCTTTATTTGTTGATGCATCAGCTAAGATTTTGTTTGAAGAACTCCTTTTTTAATTAAAAGTCTGAGCATACTCTTGTAGACTAGATGTTGTTTGGAAGGTCGAGATTAATTGATACCATAGCTCTTGTTAAGTCTTATAGTTTTAGTAACTTTTTTTTTTTCTTTTTAATGCCTAAAGTGATTATGGGTCCCTCAGTGCCGCAGTTAACATGCTTAACAGCTAACCAGAAAGGTTGGAGGTTCGCGTCTACTCAGAGGCACCTTGGAATAAAAGCCTTGCTATCTACTTCTGAAAAATTAGCCACTGAAAACCCTGTGGAGCACAGTTCTACTCTGATACACGTGGGGTTGCCATGAATCACTATTGACTTCATGGCAACTATTTTTTTTTAAGAGATTATAAGTATGCTAATTATTATCTGTGTTTGTGAGCTTTTCAAATATAAAGGTGAATTTTCAGTGAATGCTAGATATTTACTATATTCATTTTGATAGCAAAATGTTTTCTACTTTATGTTCTTGACTTCATAATTTTAACTAAAACACATTTTCTGTATTTAAAAGGTTATAATAATTTTTGTTTCTCTTTATTTGTATGTTTTTCATCCATAGTATGAAATTAATCTTTTGGAGCTGATCCAGAGAAGAAGAACAGTAAGTAGATGATTTTCTGGAAGTTGGGGGAAAGGGGAAACACAGAATTAAGCTGTGCGGCTCTTTAGCTGGAACTTGGGTTTAAGAGACAGTTGGCCTTGATAAATTGTGTGGTAACATGCCTATAATGGCTGTTTGTAATTATTTGCTTCCCGCATCAGTACTGTTTAATGATGAAGTAGGAATGTCGCTTCAGATAAGTGTGATTCAACTGAGGCTTTGGTTTTTTATGTCCTCTTTTAGCGCATTGGGTATTCATTTAAGAAGGATGAGATCGAGAATTCTATCGTACGACGAGTACAAGGCGTCTTCCGACGTGCTTCAGCAAAGTGGAAAGTAAGTGATCAGAGCATCCTTAACTGTAAGAGATGTGATGATGTATGTTAGACATATTATGACTTAGATATTCAAGCATTGCTCTGTAGTTTTATCTTGGGCATCTCAGTTCTTATCCTAGTGATGATATCATTGCTTAAAACATTTTTTGAGCCAGTTAACAGGCCACTAAGAAAATTGATCTCAGTACCTTAAAATTATTCTGTGAAGATGGTGTTGAAAACAGGGTATTTGATAAATAACTGAGGATCAAAAAATTGTCTGGGAGATATTGAAATGTATTTCTAAGCAGGGCTTCCGTTTGTTTCTGGTTTGAATCCCTGCTGAGAATTTGCATTTCTGACAAGTTCCCAGGCCATGCTAATGCTGCTGCTTAGGGACCAATTCTGAGAACCACTAGTAGAGTGGCTCTCAAAATTTGTTACTTAATCACCTGGAAATCTTGTTAAAATGTAGATTCTGATTCAGTATATCTGGGGTGGAAGTGAAAATTCTCAGCAAGGGTTCGAACTGGAACGAACTGGTTCGAAGCCCTTTTTCTAAGTAAAGTACATTGAAGAGTAGAGAGGGTTGCAATTTGGAAGTGTGAAATAAATCGTTAGAGTAGGGGCAGCTCCTCAGTGACTTAATTCTGTCCAAGTTTGGCTCTGGGGCTGGTCATATTCCATGAAATGTTGATATGTGCTTTGGATTCCTGGGAATGGCAAATTTTGTGTTTTTACCCCTCATTGAGACCATAAGAACTTCGTTGAACAAATTGGATAGTTGATTGTCTTTGATTATGGTGGGCGGATGTGGGGGGAATGGAGTGAGTTATCATGGCTAAGATATCCAAGGACTCCACGAGGAAGAGCCTAATAGGCCGAGGGGTGTGGTAACAAATTGGATTTTCTGAGATCTGCTTTTGTTTCTAACAAAATTAATCACTGCAGAGATGTGTTATATATAAAGGTGTAATCCAGGCAGCTTAGTGCATTGCTTTTCTTGCAGGATGATGTTCAACTTTGGCTGTCCTATGTAGTCTTTTGTAAGAAATGGGTGAGTATTGGGAGCTGTGTCTTCCTCCCTGTTCTTTTCTTTTAGTTAATCTGCCTTTTAGGCCTCCTACTTGATTATTGAACTCCATGTTTTCTCCAAAGTTGTAGAGATAACACATGGTTTCTTTGGTTTTCTCCAAAGATGTAGAGATAAAAAGAATTCAGGATGGCTGTACTTCAGTGTAATAGCATTTATGTGTAATAGCATTTATGTATCTGAATGAATGTTTTTATAAATGAGTTCCGCATCAGTTAAAAAGAAAGTAATTGTTGTGTGTATTTGTTTAGGAAAGTTGAGTTATATTCAGAACGCTTATATTTAGTGGTTTAAGCACAAGAAAACTGTGATTGTGTCTGTATTGCTATGCCCCTAGCAATAGCAGCCCTCACTCCGTTGGATTTTACAATTGATGAAGATACAGTACAGATTAGTTAGAGATTAATAATAGTGATTTCACAGTGCAGGGAATAGAAAATTTTCTTCCTCTTTTTTTACAGGCTGCCAAAGTTCAGCTTAGCAAGGTATTCTCTGCCATGTTAGCCATTCATTCAAACAAGCCAGGTATGGTGAAATCTTTGTCTTTTTTTTTTTTTTTTTTTTAAACACTTTATTTAGAGTTAAGCATTTTGGAATTTAATTTACTTTGTAAACCTAAGACAGCTTGTTTTGAGGACTTGAGCTTAGGTATTAGGTAGTTGGCCTAAGCAGTTGTTGTTGCTGACTAGCTTTCTCTTAGTTCATTCCCGCCTGCTGTATGCTAGTTACTGTGCCAGGCATACCTGTGGACAGGGACTACATTTCTTTTTAGTTGCTGGTGAGACAAACTCTTCGTTACTTTGGGGAACTTTCTTATCTGGAGGCAGGCACAGTCTATGTAGGGGATTCCAAAACTTGAAGGGGAAGATGTTAATACAGATTTTAGAATGGTGTGTGGCACAGCGTAGGTACTCACATTTGTAAGGTAAAGACTTCTTGTTAATTATGTGTGAATGACACATTATTTTATATTGGAGGTGCAGTGTGTATTCTCAGGGTATAAATGTCTCAGCCAGGTATTTCATACTATACAAGACTCAAACAGGCTAGATTGGCCACAGTTTACTCAGAAGGATACAGCAGAATAGCTTTTGGCATGCTTCTTCAGCAGACTCCTCTTAGCAGTTTGGTTCCCTAGTCTCTGGTTCCCTAGGTGACAGTTCAGATGTGAGGGGATGATACCACATGAGTGGGTGGGGGAGCCATTCTGGCTTAGAAGCCCCATGGATGGGCATAGCTTCCTGGGGCCTAGCAAGAGCCATACTGTTACAGGAGTCACATGCTCAAGAAAGCCCAAAGCAATGGCTGTGCATCATTCACAGCCCTCCCAGTCCAGATGTGATTACCAACTATGGGTCATTTTTTTTTCTTTTGTACTTTAGATGAAGGTTTACAAAGCAACTTAGTTTCTCATTAAACAGTTAATAGACATATTATTTTGTAACATTGGTTGACAACCCCACAACATGTAAACACTCTCCCCTTCTCAACCTTGGGTTCCCCATTAGCAGCTTTCCTGTATTCTTCCTGCCATCTAGTCCTTGCCCCTGGATTGGTGTGCCCGTTTAGTCTCATTTTGTTTTATGGGCCTGTCTAATCTTTGGCTGAAAGGTGAACCTCAGAAGTGAATTCACCATTGAGCTAAAAGGGTGTCTGGGGGCCATTTTCTCGGGGTTTCTCTAGTCTCTGTCAGACCAGTAAGTCTGGTCTTTCTTTTGTGAGTCAGAATTTTGTTTTTCCAGCTCTGTCTATGACCCTCTACTGTGATCCCTATCAGAGCAGTCGGTGGTGGTAGCTGGGCACAGTTAGTTGTGCTGGGCACAGTCTGGTGGAGGCTGTAGTTGTGGTCCATTAGTCCTTTGGACTAACCTTTCCCTTGTGTCTTTGGTTTTCCTCATTCTGCCTTGCTCCAGATGGGATGGGAGTATCTTAGATGGCAGCTCACAAGCTTTTAAGACCCCAGACACTAACCAAAGTAGGATGTAGAACATTTTCTTTATAAACTGTGTTACGCCAATTGAGCTAGATGTCCCTCAAGAACCATGGGTCATTTTTACCATAAGCAATCTTGCCTAATAACATAGCTGATCTTTATTAAGTTGTTTTGCAAGTGGATAGAATTTAATTCAGTGTTAAGTTCCCATCTAGAAAGGCACAGAGGTTTTGTTTTTAAGCCTTTGTGTCTAGCAGGTACAATTAAAAATTTACTTTTTTAAATTATGAACTATTTCAAATAGAGAAAAGAGAAAAACTATTTAAAGTGGAGAAAAAAAAAGTCTGATTTCATTGATTCTAAGACATAAATTTTTTTCCTGTGATTTTCACAACTTTAAAATTTGTATACGACTTAAAATGGTGGTGTTCTGAGATTTGATGAACTACGTTAACAGGCACTGATGTACCCATTATCCAGACTGAACAGATACTAACATTTACCTATTGGCTTCAGGACGCTTTTTCTAAGTTTAGTTAAAATAACAAAACTTCACAGATAGCTATTAGAAGCCTATTTCTCTTCATCTCCTTCTTTTAGTAAGATTTTTAAAAAAGTTCTCTGACTATTAAAATTGGAGCATTGGTCTTTTTTTGTTTGACTTAATTATATTGACTGAAGTGAAGTCTGATGATTTTCTCTGTTTCTAGCCTTGTGGATTATGGCAGCCAAATGGGAAATGGAAGATCGCTTGTCTTCAGAAAGTGCAAGACAATTATTTCTTCGGGCTCTGCGCTTTCACCCGGAGTGTCCAAAACTTTATCAAGAAGTGAGTGCGTGTTTGTGTAGGACGAGAAAGTGATGTCTCAATTTGATTCTCTGGAGACATATATGCTTTATTAAGTTTGCTGAGTTAAAGAAGACTTCCGTTTATGGAGGCCAGTGATAAAGTGTGTGGGGGAGCTTCTGGGTGTAAGGGAGCTGGGAGGGTGAGTAGAAAAATCTTTATATTTCTTGGCCAGTGGTAAGTGTTGACAGTGTACAGCTTCTAGGTTGTTAGAGGTTGGAATCCCCACTTGCCCAGTAGGGTTGGGAGGAATAGGGGGCTGAACCCTATTTTTTATTTAGAAGAGGGGCCAGAGTTCAGGTGCCTTTATCTTTTTTTTTCTTGTTTCATGTTTGTTTTTGGTCTTCTCTTCCTCTTTTCTTTACTTCTCTTTTTCTCGAGGTAAGTACTCTGTTAGTACCTCCTTTCCCTCTTGAGGAATTTATTCCTTCCTAGAGGAGGGGTGCTTTAAAATATCGACGGCCAGGCTCTTGTGAGAAAAACAAGTGCTAATAATGGTATATTTTTGGAAACTACGCTTTTCTGAGGCATTTCTCAGAATTTAGTCCTCAAATGAAAAGGAAAAAGTTATAGGTCTTCGTGCTAATAGGTTTTATAGAAGTCACATCTGTATTTTTGGTCTTGTAGTAATTAATAGTGTTTTTATATTGTAGCCTTGTGTTTCTTTCCTTCTTTTCATATTCTGTTAGCTGTCCCTTTTCTGCCTTTATTATTTTAATTGAGAAACTATTGTAAGAAGCAGTTCTCCCTACTGTTGGAAGGTTGTTGTACAGTGTCACTATTTATATGCTTTTGGAGGTGCTCATAAATGCCCATACTTGTATTTTCTAAAATGGAAATAGATCTGTTGCCTATTCTTATCAAAAGTAATTGGAACTTATTATAGACAGAGAAAACATTTGTATGAAGAAAATAACAGAAAAAGTGCTTAATAGTCTTATCACCTATATTTTTATGTGTATTGTGAATACTTATACGTTTTATTTCTTTAAAATGGCATTAGCCTACGTTTTCTTGTGTTCTCATTTTTGTATATATAGTCAGTACATATTGATCTACATCGGTGGTATTCATACTTTTTGATCTTCGGACCCCTTTCAATCGTAAATACTACCGAGGATCCAAGGAGCTTTTGCTTATATGGGCTGTCTGTATTAATTTTTATTGTATTAGAAGTTAAAATGGGAATTTAAAATTTTTATGTATTAATTCATTAAAAAATAATAAATACATTACAAATAACCTACTGACCTTGCAGAGGCCCTGAAAGGGTGCCAGGAACTCCCAGGTATCCCCAGACCACATTTTGAGAGCCTCTAATCCACGCTATCTGTTTTCATAGCTGCAGTTCTTAAAAAATTAAAGTTTTTTTAAATTTTATACTATAAAAGTATCATGTGTTTGTAGAAAACTGGGGAACAAAATCAGAAAAGCGAAAGTACAGAGAAGGAAAAAAGTATGATGAACTGAGGACAAGCAGTATTAACACTGCAGTGCGTTTCCTTACAGCATTTTTTTTTCTGTACACATTTTTCACATAGTGGTAATTGTGTTGTACGTACAGTTTTGCAGCCAGTTTAAAAACAAGGTAGAATAATGAAATTTTGGTGCGTCATTACCAAATTATTGTAACTATTTTATGCCTGCATCAGCAATTGCTTTTCCTGTTATTGGGTATTTAGATTGTTCCCAAAAGTGCTCTTACACTTTTGTTTATGAAACTTTTAGGTATTGAGGATTATTTCTCTATGATAGATTCCTAGGAACAGAATTACTAGTTTAAAGGGTATAAACTTTTTTAAGGTTTTTTAAAAAAAATATGTATTTTTTACTGTTATTGAGAATATACACAGCAAAACATATACCAATTACACAGTTTCTACATGTACCATTCAGTGACATTGATTATATTCTTGAGTTGTACAGCCATTCTTACCCTTCTTTTCTGAATTGTTCCTCCCCCATTAACATAAACTTAACCGTCCCCTAAGGTTCCTATCTCTTATCTTTCAAGTTGCTGTTGTCAATTTGATCCCATATATATAGATCTTAAAAGAGCATAAGGCTCAAGCAGACATTCTTTACTAGTTAAGCTAAACTATTGTTTGATTTTAAAAGACTTCAGGGGATATTTTTGGTTTAAGGTTTAAAAATTATCTCAGGGCAGTAGTTTCAGGGATTCGTCTAGCCCCCATGGCTCCAGAAAGTCTGGAGTCTATGAGAATTTTAAATTCTGGTCTGCATTTTCCCCCTTTTGATCAGGATTCTTCTATAGAATATTTGATCAAAATGTTCAGTAATGATAGCCTGGCACCATCCAGTTCTTCTGGTCTCATGGCAAAGGAGGCAATTGTTCATGGAAGCAGTTGGCCACACATTCCATTTCCTCCTCTGTTCCTGACTCTTCTTCTTCCTCTGTTGCTCCAGGTGAATAGAGACCAATTGTTGTGCATCAGTGGCTGCTTGCAAGCTTTCAAGACCCCAGGCACTATGCAATGAACTAGGAAGTAGAACAGAAGCACTGAACATGTTTTTAGGCCAAATAACTGGTGTGTTCCTGAAACCATGACCCTAAACCTCCAAACCAAGGAACCAAATCCCAGGAGGTGTTTGGTTGTACTTAATCAGCCTCAGCAGCTACTCTTTTTACTTTTTTAAGATTTTTTATTCATGTCTTCAGAGTGCTTGCCAAAAGAACATAATATAGTATCATTTTGACCACACCTTGTCATTGTCAGCTAGTTTCATAACAAAATAAAATATAAGACTCCCCTCAAGCTCTCCAGATCCAATGTTTATGGGTTAAAAAAATGGTATGTATTTCTGATAAAAAAAAATTCTCCACAAAGATTTTCAGTTCATTATTTCTCTTCTGTAGTACTTCAGGATGGAGCTGATGCATGCTGAGAAACTGAGGAAGGAAAAGCAAGAATTTGAAAAAGCCAAGATGGAAGTGGTAAGATTCTAATATATTGTCACTTGTTAGCAGTATGTAGTATTTTGAGCCTGTTTAGAAGTAAGGAAAAAAATCTTAGGAATGTGTTTTTCTTTCCAACTTAATGTTGTTATATTTTGAAACTTTAAGATGAGTCTAGAGTTGATTTATTTAAGTGTGCTTAGTTATAAAAATAGACATTTTGAACTAACTTAAGTGATCCTAAAAATGATTACTGATGGAATGGCCGAAAGTTACTTTTAATCCTGTATGATTTCATTAAATTATATATTAATAGGTTGAAGGAGGCTGAAGAAAGTTGTGAAGTGTGTGGTTCCAAGCCTTCTTTCTTCTTTTTATGTAAGAGAATAATTAAAAAAAAAAAAAAAAAAAAAAATTAAAATGTTGGCACAGAAAAAGTAACTTTGATGTCATCATATGTTATAGTGGTTTTCTGCTTACAACTTTTTTTTCCAAATAAAATCTTTCACACAAGGGTAAACAAGGAACATAAGATCTGTCCTATTATGATCTAAATGGGGAGGGAGGCTTTAAAACCATGTGGTCTTGTGGCCACTCCAGAAGCTTATGGGAACAGTTTCAAGAATAGTGATCTTGGTTCAAGCTGCACATTTTACAGGTGAGGGAACTGGCCAAAAGATGAGATGTTATGTGCCAGAAGTCACATGGCACAGGTAGTTTAGGACTGTTGGTCTTTTATGTTAGGGCTCTTTCTACTTAATGGCACTGCCCATTAAGTTACATTCAATATAACACTCTTTAGGAGAATCTTGATTATCCGGAAGAAATCCTGAATGGCGAATTGGCACGGATCATCTACAAAAACTCTGTGAGCATAATTAAAGGTAGGTATCTTTTGAAAGCAGAATGTAGTGATGGGGAAGGGACATACTCTATAATGAGGAAGACTTTAGCTAATTTTAAAGATTTCCATTAGAATGTGTGTAAAGCTCTGAAAGCAGAAGTAACATCCTGTTTCTTTTGTAAAAGGTGTGTTTTCCATCAGGATATGATTGAACATTTCAGTTTTTATCGAGTGCTTAAACTCATGTGGAGAGTTAGAAAGAAGTAGATGATTCAGTCCATTCCCTCATGCCCTTAAGAAGCTGAGAATAAAGAAAGTTGGAAACATTTATGAATATTCCAAAATGTTAATAATGACTTTGTATGGTGGGTCTGTGGGTGACTTTTTTTTTTTTTTTTTTTTTGTTCCATTTCCCAATTTAAAAGACCCAAAAATCTAACTTTAGTTCGTCAAGAAAATTATGCTTATAAAGTGATTCTTTAGAGTCTTATTGGCAATGAACCTCTTTTCCTGTGCTTTTTAAATTTTAGGTGCAGAATTTCACGTGTCACTGCTTTCAATTGCACAGTTATTTGACTTTGCCAAACAGTTGCAAAAAGAAATTTACGATGAGTAAGTAAAATTGTGAAAGGTGACTATTTCTGATCTTGTGACTGATTTCTTTAAGGGTTTGGGGTTGGATATTTAGGAGGGGGAGAAACACATACCACACTAAATGCTTGAAAGAAAAGTTAAATAATAGTAAGAAAATATATTCCTAGAGGATTTGTAATTTGTCTGACTTGCTTGTTGGTTTCCCTCGGAAAATAGTTTTCATCACGTAAAAACTGCATCCTGCTTTCTACTCAGGGATATTTGTAGTTGCGTGCAGCAGGTAATTTTATATAGTTAGGGAACTATATGTAGCCTTTCTTTTGGGTACTTTCACACCTGGGTAGCACTTTTACTTTGACAAGAGATAAAATAGAACTTGAATCAGTTTGCTCTTTGGATATTTTTCAGGGTTTCAGCAGACAGTTAGGTTGATACTTATTACGCTTTTTTGCTATTACTATTACTGGAGAAAATCAAGAGCTTGGATATAATACTAAGGCTTCAGGGCACATGGAGGCAGTTTGATTACTTGAAAGATAACATTTGTGAATGATGTCTGAAACATTCTGAAATTCAATAAATGTGTGACAGCTCTAACCCCCTGATAAAATTCATCTGTAGGGCCTGTTGGGAAGTGGCTCTTACGGTGGTGAAATTGTTAAAGGGGCGTTCTGTGTACATTTTTAGAGCACGGAAAAATGTCTCTATGTTTAGTGTTCTGAGTGAGTCTCTCGTCATAGGGCAGGTTCTAGTAAGTGTATTTTTCAGCCTTCAAGCACTACACACAGACGATCCTCTCACTTGGGATTATGTGGCACGGCGAGAATTAGAGATAGAGTCCCAGCCAGGAGAAGAGCAGCCTGCAACGAAACAACCCAAAGCAGCGGAGTTGGGCCGGAAGGAGGAGAGGTGCTGTGCTGTATATGAAGAGGCAGTGAAGACTCTGCCTACAGGTGAACTTGACTAAACCATGGTGTGGTATAGAAGTGTGAAACTGAAGCTTTTATTCCCATTACCACCATCAGTGTCAGGAAGCTGTCTGTAGTACAGTTTACAGTGTGCCTGACTCTCTATGTTCTTTCTTTCCCTGATGGTGAAAGATAGACCTGGAATGACTGGTGTTTAGTTCAGTTATTTGGGGAAATGACAATTAAGTTTTCTTAATTATCATTCCTTAATTATCTTGATTATCTTTTGATGTAGATTTAATTTTTATTCTGTAATATTGGAATTTCAAGGCAAAGTGGATCAGGCTTATAATATGGAGAAAGCCCTTATTTTTCATATTTATGTTACTACTCAGTTGTCTTTCCCTAGTATTTGAGATGTTAGATTGGCTGTTATTAGAATAACTTTTCATCAGGCTAATTTAAACTCTGCTTCAGAAGCATTTTCCCTTTGGGGAAAAGACAATATGTTGCATTTAGAGATTTGGTGATCTGATCACAATCTGTCTGACTTTTCTAGAGGCCATGTGGAAGTGTTACATCAACTTTTGTTTGGAGAGATTAACTAAGAAGACAAATAGTGAATTCCTCAGAGAGAAGGTAAAGACTTATGTTCTGTGGTTACAGCGGCTGACTAGGAAATGACTGTTCTGAAAAGAGAATGGAAGCATATAGCTCTTTTCTGGTCTGGGATAGCTTCCTAGAGCTTCATGCTTAACCACTGTCCTTCTCCTTTTGGGTGACCTGTCATGCTGAAGTTCTGAGTCTGGTTTGCCTTTATACCGGCAACTGGGTTAGGAGGTGCTCTCTTGCGGAGCTGTGCTTGGTGCACCTGCCCGACTTGATCTGATCATAAGTCAAACTTTCATGGAGAAGCAACTCGGTAGTACCTTCTCTGAATTCTCAGAAATATGTTAAACTGCTTTTGTTCATTGTCAGAGGTCCCTAGTGGGAATCTCTGTAATGGACTGAGGGATTTTTCTCATTGCAGAGGCTGGAAAGAACCATGATTGCATTCAGAAAGGCACATGAACTCAAGCTTCTGTCAGAATTCCAGTACAAGCAGTGGGTAAGGATGTGGAGAACACATTCAGTACCAGTTAAATACACTTTATTCCAGTTGTTTAGTGCTGGTGTCATGTGTTTTAAGTATACATATAGACCCATTGCTGTTGAGTCGGTTTTCCAACTCATAGCGACCCTATAGGACAGGGTAGAAGTGCCCCAGAGGGTTTAAGGCTGCAATGTTTGTGAACGCAGGCTACTACATCTTTCTCGTGTGGAGCAACCTGCTGACCTTTTGGCTAGCAGTTGAGCACTTGACCACTGCGCCACCAGGGCTCCTTTATGTAGTTGCATAACTCAGCCCATTTGGCAGTTTGATAGGGTAAATTTAGAGAGTATTTACATGTGGTGGTCAGGATTTGGTGTTTTCCAAAAATGAAATCTATACCAGTAAAGGGAAAAATATAATGAAAAATAATCAAAACAAAGATTCGCAACTTGGGTTTATTTTGTTTGTCTACCCATCTGTCTTTTACCGAACATCCTTTTCCTGAAGGATGGCCCAGATTAACCTGGCTGGCTTAGATTAACCACTGGTACAATAAAGACAAGTTAGATATGTTCCTGTATTTCAGAAGTTGACGTTCTAGTAAGAGGCATACTAAACCACGGTTACCCTGTGATTTGGGTAAGGACTGTTTCAGAGACCAGAATAATGTGCTGTGGAAATACACAGCTCTAGACTAGGCTTTGCACTTAATAGGTGACTTGGGGAAACCACTTGCCCTTTATGTGTTTCTTTATTTGGTTTTAAAATAGTGATAATGGTCTTTGTCTTTGCCACCTCATAAAGTCTTGAGAGGATTACATAAGATAATGAATGTATTAATGTATTTAAATACCTTCATGGGGGAAAAACAGGACAAAAATTTTTCTGTTTGTTGGTGCCTTCTATTTGTATAAGTCTTACCTGTTTTCATCTATAGCATTATGCAATTTTTACATAAATCCATTTAATGTCTTGCTATTGTATTTTATTTTTACATCTTTCTCATACTTTTGTATGTATCTACATTATGCATATGCTATATAGTACCCTACTGTTTATACCAAGACCCGGTCACCCCTCTATTATGGCATCTGTCTGGGAAAATCCCAGGTCTGGATGAATTCAACTGCTCCTGTTTGAGCTGTTGACTGCTGGCGAGACAGTTGCACCCTGTAAATTCAACTTGGGTTTAAGTGTTGCCTGGCAGGCCTGCCTTTCCATTATTATCATTCTTCTGCCATTCACCACTCTAGCTGTTTCAAACATCCTATACTTTTCAAATCTCAGAGGCTGCCCTTCCAAACTCTACCACCACATCACTCATTTGGTGACCCAGCTTTTATTTATTTATTTTATTGTTGTAAAAATATATATAACACAACATTTGCCAATTTGACATTTTTCATGTATACAGTTTGGTGATTCAGTTACATTCATCATGTTGTGCAACCATTACCAGTATCTGTTGCCAAATTTTATGTCACCATGAACGTGGAAACCCAGTGCTTCCTAAACATTGACTTCCCCTTTCCCCCTCCCTCCTACCCACTCCTGGTAACCACCAATAAACTTCGGTCTCTATACATTCACCTATTCTAGCTATTTCATATGAGTGAGATCATTGTGATTGGCTTCACTCAGCACAGTGTTTTCAAGGTTCATTCATGTTGTAGCATGTCTCAGGACTTCATTTCTCTTTATGACTGAGCAATATTCCGTTGTATGGATATTACCATATTTTGTTTACCCGTTCATCTGTTGATGGACATTTAGGTGGTTTCCACCTTTCAGCTAGCATCAGTAGTGCATCAATGAACATTGGTGTTCAGGTTTCTGTTTGTGTTGCTGCTTTCAAGTCTGGTGACCTTGCTTTTAATGAAAGTCTTTCCGTTTACTGCCTCTACACTTAAAAGCTTAGCTGATTCTGTACCCGTGCTTTTTCCTGACTGTTCTTCACAGAATGATCTTTTTAAAAGTGATTATCAGATTATTGTGTAGCTTCCTCTTGTCCTTGGGATGAGGCCCAAACTCTTACTTGGCCCCTCCCTGTATCCCCAGTCTCATCTCTTCCCATTCTCTCTAGCTTACATCCTGCCCTCCAGCCATTCTGGATTTCCTTTTGTACCCTTGCTGCCCCTCATTTTCATCCTCTTGCACATGCTAGTTAGGAGGTCTTCTCTTTTCCTGGAGGTCTCTGCTTTTACCTGGCTAATGACTGCCCTTCAAGTCTTAGTTTAAGTGTTGCTTCCTTTCTGGAAGTTGTTTCTCAACACTTCCATAGACCTTTTGGGTGCTCCTGCTTTGTACTTCTGTAGAGTCTGATTATTTTTCTGTCATGTCACTTATCAAACTCCGTCTCTACTGCTAGATTGGAGTCTCTGTGGGTATTAGGGAATGTACCCGATTTGCTCATTATTGAATCTAGCATCTAGCATATATGGTGTGCAGTAAAAATGCTTGTTGAGTGAATTGATTATAGACTGCCATTTATCTGCTTTTCCACAATTCTATAAAATTGGATTGGTTTTAGTTTTTTTAATTTTTTTTTTGATACAAGTGTTTTTGAATAGATGGAGTTTCCTTCTGTTCAATTATTTCTTTTTTTATTATTATTTTATTGTGTTGTAGGTGAAAGTTTACTCAGCAAATTAGGTTCCCATTTAACAATTTTTATACAAATTGTTCCATGCCATTGGTTACGGTTTTTACCATGTGTCAGCATTCTCATTATTTCCATTCTGTTTGTTCTGTTTCCGTTGATCTTGCGTCCCTTCCCCTCTTTGCCTTCTCATCTTTGCTTTTGGGTAAATGTTGACCATTTGGTCTCATATAGCCGATTGTTTAAGGGACACATTTCTTACAGGTGATACTGTTTAATTTATGAGCCAATCTGTTATTTGGCTGAAAGGTGACCTCCAGAAATAGCTTCAGTTCCAAGTTCAAAGGTTATTTTAGGGTGATAGTCTTGGGGTTCCTCTAATCTTTATCAGTCCAGTAGGTCTGGCTTTTTTTTAGGAATTTGGGTTTTGTTCTACATTTTTCTCCCATTCTATCTGGGACCTTTTATTGTATCCCTGGTCAGAACAGTTGGTAGTGGTAGCCAGGCACCATCTAGTTCTTCTGGTCTCAGGTTAGAAGAGGCTGTGATTTTGTGTGGGCTATTCGTCCTGTGGACTAGTTCTTCTTTGAGTCTTCTGTTTCCTTCATCTGTCCATTTATTTCTTGGGGGCATATTTGTTAAAGTAAAATCGCTTAGTTTAAGACGATGGATTTTTAAAAAATTATTTATTGAGTTTTTGGTGGCAAATTAGGTTTACATGGCAAATTAGGTTCCCATTTAACAATTTATGTACATATTGTTTAGTGACATTGGTTACGTTTTCCACATTACGTTAACATTCTCATTATTTCCATTCTGGACATTCCATTTCCATTAATCTAGCTTCTCTCTATCCCCCCCCCCCCCCCCCATCTTTGCTTTAGGGTAAATGTTGACTGTTTGGTCTCATATAGATCATGTAGATAATTTTTTTTTTTTTTAAAGGAACACAGTACTCACGGGTGACACTGTTTATTTTATGAGCCAATCTGTTATTTAGCTGAAAGGTGACCTCCAGGAGTAGTTTCAGTTCAAAGTTTAAAGGGTATCTCAAGGCGATAGTCTTGGAGGTTCCCTCAGTTTCTTCTGGTCCAGTAAGTCTGGCCTTTCTTTTTTTAAGAATTAGAGTTTTGTCCTATAATTTTCTCCCATTCTATCTGGGACCATCTATTGTGTTCCTTGTCAGGATGGTCGGTAGTGGTAACTGGACACCATCTAGTTCTTTTGGTCTCTGGATAGATGAGGCTGTGGTTTGTGTAGGCAGTTATTCCTGTAGACTAGTTTCTTTTTTGAGTCTTTGGTTTCCTTCTTTCTCTTTTACTCCAAACAGGTAGAGACCAGTAGTTGTATCTTAGATGGCCAGACGCTACTTACCAAACCAGGATGTAGAACATAAACTTTATAGACTGTGTTGTGCCAGTTGACTGAGTTGTTTCACAAGACTATCTATAGTCCTAAGCCTTCAAACCCAGTAAACCAATCCTGCGAGGTGTTTGATTATGTCTGAGAGGTATCCGTGACTGTGCCCTCTATGTGCTTTATCATATAAACGAATACATGTGTAGCAACACAAACATGTATATAGCTATGCCTACAGATACTCCTATATATGCACACATATAGGCATGTATACTTTGCTATACACATGTATGCATACATATTTACCTATGTAACCACTCATGTATTTTTTGATTGTTACTGCTGTTGTTGCTAGATATGGATACTTTTATGACTCTTGTGTTTTTTTTTTTTTTTTTTAAAGCAGTTACCATTGAGTTGATTCTCTGCTCCATAGGGTTTTAAATGACTGTGGTCTTTTGCCAGGCCTTTCTTCTCAGGCGCCTCTGGGTAGATTTGCATCACCAACCTTTTGGTTAGTAGAGGAGCATCTGACTGTTTGCACCCCCCAGGGACTCCTTGTGACACTTGTTATATAGTGTCAAATTACATTATAGAAAAATGGTATCAATTTATAGTATGTTTAACTCCATTTAAATGACCATATCTGTTTCTTTCCAAAACTGGTTGCTGTCTAGTTGATTCTGGCTCATAGTGACCCTGTGGGACAGAGTAGAACTGCCCCATAGGGTTTCCAAGGCTGTAAGCTTTACTGGAGCAGACTGCCACATCTTTCTACTGAAGAGTGGCTAGTGGGTTTGAACCGCTGACGTTTTGGTTGGTAGCCAAGTAGTTAACCATTGTGCTACCAGGGCTCCTTCCTGCTGCCTTATCACCCCACAAACACTGGTTTTATCTTTACTGATTTTTATACTCTCTTTTTTTTGGTTGTGGGTTCTAGTATAGTCAAGCATTTTATTAAAAAGTTTGAGTCTAAATTATTCAGGCCCTCTGTTTTTCATCTCTTCCCTGTTTTTCTGATAGCCCTTGGGGATAAAAGCAGGGAAAGAAGGAGGAATTCCAAATTGTTCACTTTGTCCCTGCTTAGCAGTCATGGTAAAAGATTTAGTGGGAAGACCATTGAAATTATTCCCTAAGATAATTCATTACATAGATAATGGAGGCTTCAGTAATTAATTTTCCAATAATCCTTTGTCTTGCCTAGATTGAGTTGCTGCTGCACCATGGCTTGTTTAAGGAAGCCCTGGAGGTGGCTGGAGCTGGGACCGAATTGTTTAGAGACTCTGTGACAATGTGGCAGATGAAGCTGCAGGTGCTGATTAAATCAGAGAGCACTGACATAGCCACGCTGGTTGAAGAAGCCTTTGCGCACCTGAAGCCCCAGGTCTGTGAGTTGTGTCTTTTGTATTTTATTCTGTTTATTTATATGAACGTTTTGTTGTAGTTTGGGTGAAAGTTTACAGAGCGAATTAGTTTCCCATTCAACAATTTATATGCATTTTGTTTTGTGACATTAATTGCAATCCCCTCAATGTGATGGCTGCCTACCCACTGCCTCCCTGAGTTCTCTGTTTCCATTTGCCCATTTTTCTTGCCCTTTTCTGACTTCTGAACTTTGTTTGCGAGCAAATGCTGCCTTTCTGGTCTTGAATGGTTGATTGTTCTGAGAAGCATGTTCCGCGCTTGTGTTATTGTTCACTTTATAGCCTGTCTATTGTTTGGCTGAAAGATGATCTCTGGGAGTGGGTTCACTTCCAGGTTTGAAGGGTGTCTGAAGACCATATTCTTGGGGGTTCCACCAGTCTCTATCAGACCAGTAAGTCTGGTCTTTTTATGAATTTGAATTTTGTTCGACATTTTTCTGCCATTATGTTGAGGACCTTCTACGGTGATCATGGTAGTAGTTGCTGGGCACTATCCAGTTCTTCTGGTCTCAGGCTAGTGGAGGCTGTGGTTGTTTGGTCCATTTATTTCATTCTGTTTAGGAAACCTTTTAAGACTTCAGCCAAAGCTAATTTAGAGTGTAACTTATCTGATGAGAGCTGACCCTGGAGTGGGATTTTTAGCAAATGGTGAGGTCAAGTCCATGTAGAAGAAATGACTGCCATTTAATAGCCTGTTTCTAATTCGTTATTTGAAAATTGACTGTATTATGTAAAATTATATACATTATATAAAATTTTGTATTCTATTTAAATATTGTACAAGTGAGAAATATTAATGGAATTTATTTTCACATGCCTCCAAAGCCTCCAGCTTTTCAACACACATATATTTCTAAACCTTTAAGTTATAGCTTTGCAATATTTTTGTATTGGTAGGAAAAAAGTATCACAGAAAGTAAAGCGGGAAACATCTTAACTGTTTATTTCGCTGCTCCTTTGTGTGTGCCTCTGGGACATGAGTGAAGATCAGATAGACAGTTTAGCCTACATTAGTACTTGTGGGTTTTAGACAACAGAGACCTGCTTCTGGGTCTGACTAGCTGTGGGCTGTTAATTTCTTAATTAACTAAAAGATAATTGATGATAATAACTATAAGCAGTATTCCTCAACAGAAGGGAACTAGAACTAACAAGAGAGTATTGCTCTGGATGGCTTGGTAGGAAGGCTATCTGTGTTGTGGCATGCCATTCCTGCTGGGCAGTTCTGGGTTGCCCAGAGGGCAAACTTGGAGTGAATTCATATATATATTTTAAAAATTTTGTTTATTTTGTTGTTGTTGAAAACATAGCAAAACATACACCAATTCAGCCGTGTCTGCATGTTCAGTTCAGTGACACTGATTACATTCTTTTGAGTTGTGCAGCCATTCTCACCCTTCTTTTCTGAGTTGTTCCTCCCTCATTAACATAAACTCACTGCCCCCCTAAAGTTCCTATCTAATCTTTCGAGTTGCTGTTGTCAGTTTGATCCCATGTAGATAGTTCTTAAAAAAGCATAATGCTCAAGGCAGACATTTTTTGCTAGTTAAGCTACATTATTGTTTGGTTTTAAGAAAACTTCAGGGGATATTTTTGGTTTAAGGTTTGAAGTTATCTCAGGGCAGTAGTTTCTGGGGTTCATCCACCCTCCGTGGCTCCAGAGAGTCTGGAGTCCATGAGAATTTGAAATGGAATGAATCCATATTTTATAAAGTATTTTAGAAGTAACCTGTGGTTTATCCTATAGTGGTTCGTTTTCAGAGCATAGTGCTTTGTTGTCATTTTCTAACATTTTTGTTGTGACAGGTTTGCCTACCATTGTGGATTTCTTGGGTGGAGTGGAGTGAAGGCACTAAAAGCCAGGAAGACACTGAAGCAATCTTTAAGGTAGAGGCCCCATGCTGAGTCTTGCTGTGTTTGGGGGTTGGGTAAATATGGTCACTGATTGGTAGGTTTAGGGTTTTTTCAGCACTATTAATTGAGTGGCCTGGGGTGGTTCTGGGAAAGTTTGTTTTGATACCTGTAAGTTTTCTCATACAGCTTATTTCTTTTTTCTTTACAATTTTAGAAAGCTGTCCTAGCTGTCACAGGTGCCGCCTCAGTAATCCTGAAGGATAAGTACCTGGATTGGGCTTATCGAAGTGTTGGCTACAAAAAGGCCAGAGCAGTGTTTAGAAGGTACTCATAATCTTTCATACCTGCTACTGGTCTCTCCTTCCCAAACTCAGCTCCTCATACCCAGATTATATGTACCACAAATAGTATCTGAGGAAGTAATCCAGAAGCTTTTTTTAAAAAAGTAATGTTTCTTTTTCCTTTTTTTGAACAATAAAAACAGTTACTATCCATTGTGGAAAATACAAAATAAATAAATAAAGATAATTGTAATAATTCATTGTAATCTCATCATCAAGAAAAAAACTACTGTTCAAGTATCATTTTAAAATTTATTTTTTACATAGTTAAGATTATACTATAACCCCAATTTGTATAGAACTTTTATGGATGAACATTAGATGGGGCGTTTTCCTCCATTAGTAAAAATACTTCATAAGCATAATATATGAAAAATAGCTGTGATACACCATCCTGAAGATGTGCTATAATTTATTTGGCCACAGCAATACTGCTTTGATAATGTCTGAACACATGCTATTTCCTTAGAATATATTCTTACAAATGGAATTATTGGTCTCTTTCCAAAAGACTTTTAGATATTGTAGAGAGAACTTAAAACTCTAAAAGTGACAGAAGAAAACAGAAGACTTGATAGGGAAAAAAATTTAGTGGTAATTAAGGGTAAGTCCTTACAGACTTTGAGCATTGAGAGTAAGTGGTGGTCAGGTCAAGTTCCTGCATTGAATGTGACCAAGTCTTTATTAAACCATGCGTTGTGGAGGCACTGGCAGAGGTATTTTGTATTTATGAGATACAAGCCTTTTTGTCATTGTGGAAGATAACCCTCCCCTCCCCCCCTTTTCCTTTTTAGTTTACAGGAAAGCCGACCATTTTCAGTTGATTTTTTCAGGAAAATGATCCAGTTTGAAAAGGAACAAGTAAGTGTTCTCTTTATTTCTCATCTGGGAAAATGGTTTCATGGTTTCTGTTAGCATTTTGTTATTTAAAAAGTTCTCATTATAACAGCATAAATTCCTGGTCTCCTGGTCCAACCCTTTTTTCGTAGATACGGCTCAAGAATGGTAATCAAGCAAAAAGGAAAGTACGTGTCTGGGAAATAGAAAACCCAGATGTCACCTCTTCTAGGCAGCCTTCCCTGCCAGGCTGGGGTGAGGTGCTTCCCTGTCTCCATAGTGCTCTGCATGTTCTCTTGTATTGAGTTGTGAGGTAGAGAGCAGGCCCTCAGAACTGTTTCTGGTGTCATTCAGCTGAATTTGTGAGCAAGGAAAGTTCAGTCAGTAGCCTCAATCAAAAAATAATACACGAAAATCCAAGTGTATCTGTGATTCTATCACATAAGTACAGCCAACCGTATTTATTTTGTAAACATGTTTCTGTTCTACATGGTTACTGTGTTTTTAATGGTTGTATTACTCTTAAACCACAGTTTTTGTTTTAAACTTTCCCTTTACATATAGGTTGTTTCCAGTTTTTTGATACTGAAAACAGCCTTTTGAAAGTTTATATGGCTTTTTTTTTTTTTTGAATTATTTTCTTGAGATAAATTTCTAGAACTAGGGTTACTAGTTCGTTTTTTATGGTTCTTTATATATTGCCAGATAGTCTTCTAAGAAAATGATACTTAAACAGTGTCAGCAAATGTACCAGTATACGTAGTAGTATTCAGTTTTGTTTTTTCCACTTATTTTGATACTTTGATTGGTGTCTATTATTTTTATTTAATTTTGAGAAGTTACTAGTGAGGTTAGACTCTTGTTTTCATAGTTTTGCTCGTTGTTGTGTGGGTCAAGTATCCGCTCTTGTTCTTTGTCCATTTATTTATTATGTCTTACAGTACAGGAGGTAGTATAACATAATGGCTAATAGCTAGGCTTTACATTCATAAGTTATGCTTAGGTAAGTCACTTAATTCTAGGCCTCAGCACCCTCATCTGTAAGGGAGGTCATATTGCCTGCTCAGGGGTGTGAGGACTATAGGGCAAATGAGATTCTGCATGGAAAGGACTTTGCATAGTGCCACGCACATTAGGAGTCCTCAACAAATGTGACTCCATTTTTCATGCGTGTGCAAAATGCAAGGTTAAATTGACTTTCTATAAAATAATACAGTCCCAGTGAAGAGAAATTTAAATGAGGAAGTAGTTATCTGACTGTATTAAAGGATTTTTTAACTGAAGATGTTAATCTACTTTGAAAATGAAAAAAAAGGAATGCATTTAAATGGAAGTAGCCATAATGAATTAACATTTATTGATTGTAAAGTTAGTGCTGGGTACTCTGATAGGTGCTTAATTAATCAGCATTTTAAATTTAATCCTGATAGTTGTTTTAAGAGGTATTACTATTTCTGTTGTACAGGTGAGAAACTTTTAAGATCAGAATAGGTTAAAAAAACTTGTCAAAGGTCATATTACTAGTATTTATTTATACTTTGCTTTGATATAAAAACTGCCTTGATATAAAAAGTTTTAAGGTGGACATAACTAGTGTGTGTCAGAGGCCAGTACTCAGAATGAAAAAATCCTTGGCCACAGGGAGAACCTTCTCCTTTATTTTCTTTATTTAAATCTCACTCATCCATCAGGCTCTCACATATGTTCTCTGATGCTGCTCAGGTACCCCCACCGAGAATTAATTATAACAACCCTATGTGACAGAGTAGAGCTACCCCACAGGGTTTCCTAGTCTGTAATCTTTATAGGAGCAGATCGCCAGGTCTTTTCTCCCTCGGAGCTGCTGGTGAGTCAGTGACTCCAAACTGCCGACCTTTCGGTTAGCAGCCGAGCCCTTAACGGTTGCAGCAGCACGGCTCCTTGTGTGGTACGATAGCAAGGTGCTTTTATCACTGATTGGCATTTACTTCACTTTGGTAATTAGTAGAACTCATTGTTTGCGTTTGACTTTTCTCTGGAATAGAGTCAGGCTTTGTTCAACTTAACCACCCTACCCTTAAGTACCTAACAAATAGTAGTAACTGTTTAATAATGTTGTTGAAATGAATTTGAGCCATTATAAATTAGGCTTTTGAGACAAGATTGTCTATTATTTCTGTTAGGAATCCTGCAAGATGGCGAACTTAAGAGAATATTATGAGAGGGCTTTAAGAGAGTTTGGATCTGTAGATTCTGGTAAGTAAACTTCAATTATAGACACGTGGGTCTATCTGGATGTGCTGTCTGTGACCTATCAGTATGGTTAGAACAGTGTTTGTTAACTTTTTTTGAGTCATTACTTTGAGAATACAATTATATATCCTTCTCCTGCCTCTGCCCTTGTTTTGTGCATAAACACTTGCACACAATTTTCCTTATAATTTCAGGGATTCATAGGCTCAAGGGTCCCTGGATCTTATATTAAGAACTCTGGATTAGAGAAAGATTTGCTTGGTTTGGTTCTCTAAAAGTGATATTTGGAAGGGGTAAGTTACTGTATTTTTTCACAAAATACATACATTATATGTGTTTTTGCCAACCACACAACCTCCTCCCCCTGCACGTTATTTCCGTAAGCATGCTATGCCAAATTTTTTTACATGTTGCTGACTTTAGCTGATACTAAGAAGACATAATTAAACTATGAAATAAGCAGACCTAATATAACCTGATGGTTTCATTTAAGATGATGTGATAAGGTTTTTGCATTCAGCTGTTGAGCTAATGCTCTGTAATGCGCTGGGATACTACTAAACTGGGTCCACGACTTCTTGACCATGGCTTTATGCCTTTACTGTACAGTTATGATTAAAAGTAACAGTTTTGGACTGCTTTTACACATATGCAGGAGATTAGGAGCCCTGGTGGTGCAGTGGTTAAAGCACTTGGTTGCTAACTAAAAGGTTTGCAGTTTGAACCCACCAGCCGCTCTGCGGGAGAAAGACAGTCTGCTTCTGTGAAAATTTACAGCCTTGGAAACTCTATAGGGCAGTTCTGCTCTGTCCTGTAGGGTCGCTGTGAGTTGGAATTGACTTCGTTGCCGTGGGTTTGGTTTTTGGTTAAGCAGGAGATTAAAGAATGTGAACAGAATGATATGATTTGCCTGTAATATAGGAGGAAGGGTGAATGAGGCCAAAATTCACTTCTGGAAACGTCACGAGACTTGCTTGGTATGTGCGTGGGCACGGTGTGCGAGACTGTTTATGTAATCTCTTTATTTCCACACGTTGTTTTCTTGAATTTTATTATTATACTTTAGATGAAGGTTTACAGAACAAACTAGCTTCTTCTTAAACAATTAGTACACATACCATTTTGTGACACTGGTTACCAACCCTACGGCATGTCAGCACTTGGCCTTGGGTTCCCTATTACCAGCTTTCCTGTCCCCTCCTGCTTTCTAGTCCTTGCCCCTCGGCTGCTGGTGTGCCCCTTTAGTCTTGTTTTTTTTTTTTTTTTTTTTTATAAGCCTGTCTAATGTCTGCTGAAGGGTGAACCTCAGGAGTGACTTCACCACTGAGCTAAAAGGGTGTCTGGCGGCCATACTCTCGGGGTTTTTCCAGTCTGTGTCAGGCCAGTTAGTCTGGTCTTTTTTGTGAGTTAGAATTTTGTTCTACACTTTTTTCCAGCTTTGTCTGGGATCCTCTCTTGTGATCCCTGTCAGAGCAGTCAGTGGTGGTAGCTGGGCACCATCGAGTTGTGCAGAACTCAGTCTTGTGGAGGCTGTGGTAGCTGTCGTCCATTAGTCGTTTGAACTAATCTTTCCCTCCTGTCTTTGGTTTTCTTCATTCTCCCTTGCTCCTGATGGGGTGAGACCAGTGGAGTATCTTAGATGGCCGCTCACAAGCTTTGAAGACCCCAGATGCTACTCACCAAAGTAGAATGTAGAACATTTTCTTTATAAACTATGTTATGCCAGTTGAGCTAGATATTCCTCTAGACCATGGTCCTCATAGCCCTCAGCCCAGTAATTTGGTCCCTCAGGGAGTTTGGATGTGTCTGTGGAGCTTTCATGACCTTGCCTTGGTCAAGTTGTGCTGGTTCACCCAGTATTGTGTACTGTCTTACCTTTCACCGAAGTTACCTCTTATCTACTGTCTAGTTAGTGTTTTTCCCTCCTCACCCCTCCCCTCCCTCGTAACCGTCAAAAATTTTCTTTTTGTGTCCACATGTTATTTGTGAAAAAATGTGGTAATAATGTAGGTCAGAACCAAAAAGGAGTAGGAATTACAGCAAAGGGTAAAAATGAGATACAACGTGGCACTAGTTATCATGGGCTGTCACTACCCACATTACACTCATTTGTAGGACTTGTAAGACATACCTCTGAGCATAGGTATGTCATATAAAATCTGAGGCTTTATATATGAACACAAAAACACTGACATGTATAGTTATCAGCCTCACATTAAGAAAAAAAAATGAGCTTCTACATAGCTTCACTGACCTTTTCCTGGTGAAATGAATGAAAGCGGCATTTTTGCTACCCCGAGCAAGTTTTACTAGCAAGTTTTAAAGTTAGAGTGAATTCATGAGGGTCAATTTCACCTTGAAAGACTTAGCAAAATCCTCCCTCTAAAAAATTTAGTATTTTTGATTTTAAGAAATAACATAGACTGTCATGATTAAAGTGAAGTTTTTCTACTTTTATTTAAAATTTGTTTTGATATACCTTAGTGTAAAGAATCCAAGTGTGAAAGGTATTGTCTCATATAGGATTCTAGGGAAATAACAGCAAGAAGTTAAATTTCTTAGAATTTTTGAGTTGAATCAATATTAAATAATGAAGTTTACCTAATAAAGCCCTGCCAGTTGTCTGATTGTATGTTAACAGTAATTTTTTTTTGACCCCTTTAAAGATCTTTGGATGGATTACATCAAAGAGGAATTGAATCACCCTCTTGGTAGACCTGAGAACTGCGGACAGATCTATTGGCGAGCCATGAAGATGTTGCAGGGAGAATCGGCAGAAGTGTTTGTAGCTAAACATGCTATGCATCAGGCTGGCCAGCTGTGAAAAGAGGAAGAACACAGCCAACTTCATGAAGAAGCATTGTAAACCCTCTAGGCAGATTCTCAGTTTGTAATTTGCTTAGAGATGGCTGACAAGATAGCTGTGTGATTTGTAGACGTGCTTTAATTTTGTGTTGATGTGTTAATCTTTAACCCCAAAAAAGAGAACTACTGCTTAGTAGCAGAAAGCTACTTGTTGAGGCTGGGTCTGCTTCAGGTTCTAAATATTTCCCAAAATATATGGAAATCATACAAGTGAGTTTAATTTATTATACCCCCACTCCCTGGTCAATTAAAATGGAGGAGGAAGCACAGTACTGTATGTTCATTTTTTTCTTGTTTTAAAAGTACATGTAGTATGCATTTGTTGTAGAAAATATAGAAGAAATAGAATAGTGGAGAAGAAAATAAAAACATCCTGTAATCCCATCGTCTGGAGTTATAAGTTTAGTAATTTGATTTCCTTGATCAGAATTGTATTTATGGTCATTCATTCATTCAGGAAATATTTGAGTGCCCATCATGTCAGGAGAGAAGGGAGGCCTTTTGGGATGGAGGTATAGGGGTTGGAGAAACAGAGCTGGTGTCCCATGAGCTGGTTGAAGCAATAGAGAAGGAAGTGCTTGGTACCGAGGAAAAGGTTGTCCTTTAAGGAGGTTATAACATTCTAAAGTGTCTTCTGTCTCTGGGGCCAATCAGCAGAGAAGCGTTGGCATTGGGGAGGCCCAGGAACAAAGATGGGCAGGTGTGGGAAGTAGATTAGAGCAGCACAGAAGTGCTTCAGAAGTTTAGTGTGTAAGGGTGGCTTGGAGGAGAAGAGGACATTCTGGGAACAGGGGAGGCAGGCAATTGTTAGAATTTTATATCCTTTAACCAGGCCTTTGAACTGGTTTGTTACGGGTTTGAACCTCTGCCGAGAACTTGCAGTTTCACCCGATATATTTAATCAGAATCTACGTGTTAACAAGATCCCCAGGTAATTCTTATGTATCGTATAATAAATTTTGAGAACCACTGCTCTACCAGTGGGGTCTTGGTGGTGCAGTGGTTAAGAGCCAAGCTGCTAACCAAAGGTCGGCAGTTTGAATCCATCAGCCGCTCCTTGGAAACCCTAAGGGGGCAGTTCTACTTTGTCCTACAGGATCACTATGAGTCAGAATCATCTCCACAGCAACAGGTTTGGTTTTTTGGTTTGGCTCTACCAGTGGTTCTCAGAATTGGTTCCTAACCAGCATCATTAGCATCCTCAGGAAACGTGTTAGAAATGGAAATTCTCAGCAGGGGTTCCAAAAGAAGGAAGCCCTGCCTTTAACACTGAGACAAGCATTCAGTGCAATTTTATATTCATGTCCAACTTATTATTTTTCCGCATCATTACATAGCCTTAAAAATATTTAATGGATTACTAACTCCGTTGTATAAATGAGCCATTACTTTACTAATCCCCTGTGGTTCTAATTTTTCCTTTCTATAAACACTGTAGTTAAAGATTCTTGTAAATCTTTGTTTACATTCCTGGTTATTTCCTTAAGGAGATTAATATCTGGCAGTGGAATTACTGGTTAAAAGAATACAACTAAAAGAATTTTGATATGTATCGTTAATTTGGTTCTTTGAAGCATTGCATGAGAGTGTCAGCATCTTTACCTGCACTGGGTGTTTATGTTTTTTATTTTTACCATTTTAATAGGTAAAAAATGACATATCGTTTTAACGTGCACTTCTTTGCTATTAGTGAAGTTAATTCTTTTCATGTTTCTTCTGTCTTTTCATGTTCTTTGACCGTTTTTTGAACTGTTCTTTTTTTCTTATTCATTTATAAGAAATTATTCTTTATATATTTAAAGAATATTAATCTTTTGTCTCCAGTTTGTTGCAAATAATTTACCCCCAGCTTTTTTTTTAATGATGTTTTTTGACATCCAGTAATATTTTTGGTGATTTCTATTGTTTTTAAAGTACTTTGAAAGCCCTTTCCTTTCTTTAGGACAACTTATTCCCTGTCCGCCCCCGCCCCCAACAGTTAACTGATTTTTTGGGCACCATTTGTGGCCAGTACTTTTCTCTCTACTGATTTGTGATGCTATCTTTATTATATATTAAATTCCTATGGATATTAGAGTCTGATTTGGGCATTTTTATTTTGAGCTTTTGTGCTATAAGTTGTTTGCTTCTCATTTGTTTTAAAATCAAGAAAAATTTCCTCTTTCCCCGTCTCATTTAAGTCCTGAGAAGCTTAACATTCTGAATCCTATGTAGTGTTTTTATTTTAGGAGAGAAATAACTTGTTGGCATGAAAGGGAATAGAGTAAAGGGGGCTGTGGTTGGCTAGTTTTGGCAAGACTGTGAAGGTGCGTCATCTATTTATGGTTCTCACTATTGCAGGTGCTGAAATGCATCTGGCTAGTTCATGTAGAGCTGCACTGTTAGATAGTAAGTAGCCCTTAGCCATGTGTGGCAATTTAAATTAAAATTTATTAAAATTAAAAAATCCAGCTTCAGTCACACTGGCCACATTTCCAGTGCTTGATAACCACGTGGCTGGTGGTTTCCATATTGTATAGCACAGATGATAGAATGTTTATCTCCACCATTGAAGAAGGTTCTGTTGGACATTGCTAACCTAGAGCCAGTCAGACTTGGGGAGACTGACTTGGGTCAGCAGAGTAGAGCACATTAATTGGTCACATTCTTCCCCCCCACCCCAGGAAAGTCTACAGAGAGAAAAGAAACCGACACTGAATAGTATGTGTCAACTGTTACGCTAAACTTTTTCAAATGCTTTATTTACAAACAATACACTCTTTTGATGGAGGTAAGGAATAGGCTAATTTAAGGTCCCAAAAGCTTGTCATATGGTTGCTTGGTGAGCAAGGAATCCCAGCTTCCAGCTTCTCTAATACTTAATTGTTAACGTGATCATCACCTTGAGCAGGCTTGTTATTAGAGTGTATACAGTGTAGGGAGACTAGTTTTACAGTACTGGACTAGGCTTATCTGCAGCTTAGGCCTGTCTATCATGAGGGCGTTGCCTTATGTCCTCAGAGGCAAAATGGGAATGATAAACTGTTGTGTAGAGTACCAGGCTTTCAACATTTAAAGAGAGCCGGGGTCAGACTCGTCACAGCATACGTTAGGGCTATGACTGTCAACTAAAAACACGTCCAGTGCATAGCAGGAGTTTGTTGTTTTGATCAAACTAGTTAATTTTAAAGAATAATTAATTCAGGGTGGAGTCACTTGGGCTGCTGAGTTGTTTCATCCACTGGTGGGTGAGTTACGTTTCATTTCCAGCCTGAATTCCGTAGGAGCCCTCCTGAATTCTAGAGAAACCTGTGAAGGCATGAGTGAAATTGTGGTTGGAGCTACAATGGAACTGAAAGTTTAGAGAGCTGGGCTTTCTACATTACCAGGTAGACTCTTGGGTAATTCAGTACTAATAGAGAAATTGGAGCTTTTGAAGCTGAAGCATTGCAGATGCAGTTAGTTGTTCAGTCCTAGGGTCTGGACTGCTGGGAGCTACAAAAATCAGCACCCCAGTTTGCTGCCCATTCGGGGTCCGGGTGGGAGGGATTTTTCGCTCTCCGCCCCGCCCCTGGCTTCCTCGTGACCCCGGTTCCCCCCACAACCCAGGCCAGCCCCCGGCTGATTGGCTCTCCGCGGCGTATCCTCGGGCTCGTAGCCAAGCCTGAGCGTCACGTGGCCGAGCAGCGTCCAGGGCGCCGAGCAGCGGGCCGCCTGGCATGGACCCTCAGGCCGCTGGGGCCCAGGCGCTGGGGGCGGCCAAGCTGCCTCGGGGCCCGCCGCCGCCGAGCGCACGGGAGGCCCCTCCCAGCCTGGGGGTGAGCGCCGCGCCGGGGCCGGTCCGGTCCGGGCACCACCTGCGGCCGGGTCGGGAAGTTGGGGGCTCGCCGTGCCAGGCCAGGCGGGGGCCGCGGAGCTGGGGAAGCGCCTCTGGCCGGCTCCGGGCCGCCCGCGAACGCAGAGCGCCGTTGGGCGCGTGCTGGAGCTGGAAACGGCCGGGCCTCGGGGCTCCAGGACTGCGGGGCGGGACCTGCGAGGGCGTGGGTGGGCGCATGGGTGCGGAGGGAAGGCTGCCCGCTCACGGGGGCAGCTTTGCGTGCTTGGTAAACGCGAGGTGATGCTGATGACCGAGAGTTCCGGACATCGGCTGCTGTGGGGGGCTTAGGCGGGGTCCAGGTGTGGGCGGCGCGGAGAGGAATTTTTCTTAAGGACAGATGTCCATTGGTGGGGATGCTCAGCTCACCCTCAGCACCCGATGATGCCACATGCGCTCTCGTCTTTTATACTGAAACCGAAACGCCCCATTTGACGCAGTGTTTCCAGAAACTTGTTTTCATTTACATACCAGACGGCTCCTGGTTTTTCAGAGACCTTTATTACAGTTACTACTTGGCCAGTTGGCTGTCTGTAATCCCTGCTGGACGCTGAGCTCCTTGAGGCTAGAACCCTTTGTTGAGTGCACAGTGCCTGCCACGAAGGTAACAGACAGACACTCCAGTGTTAATTGATGAATGAATGAATGGAATACTTATTAAGAGTCAAAGAGGGTACTTAACCAAAGTATGATGTAAAAAATACAGTGATGAAATACTTGGGAGGGCCGCATAGGATGAGACGAATTTAACTGGGCAAAGCAGGAAGCGATGTGCCCTTCCTCTCCAAGGTGAGAGGGTGCTTGTGCCTGCAGAGGCGTGGAGAGGAGAATGTGTAGGGCAGATGGTTTGGAGCTTGGGTCCCAGAGAGAGGAGAGAGAGCTATGTTCCACAGGTAGATGGGGATGGGGTTGAATGCCATGGCTGATTCTGTGGAGGGCTGTAGAAGGTTTTTGAGCAGAGTAATGATCACCTCTAAGGCTGAGTAAGATGCAGTGAGGGGAGGCAGTTAGGAGGCTCTTGCAGTAGTCCAGGTGAGAGACCCTGCAGGCGGCAGGTCTGGCCAAGGGTTGTCACCACAGAGGCGGAATTGAATCATAAAAAAATCCAGGCATGACTAGATCATGAATGCTAATACTCTGCATGCTTAGGTCTCTGGCAAGTGTCGAGTGCAGCTTAGCAGTGGGGGTAGAGAAGTGGACTTGAATTCAACGAACATTACAATTCCTGCCACATGCTAGGTGTTTCCATAAATGTTAGCATAAGCCTCCTGCTTATGATGAGATAACATCACCTCCAATTTCCAGAGAAAGAAACCCAGGTAGGATGGGTGAGGTGATGTGGCCACCTGACTGTTCACTCTGAGCAGCACATCTGCTATTGAAATCAGTCTTCTCCTGCAGGCTCTTAACTCCATCTCGAAAGAGGTCTTGGAGGCCATATGATTTCAGGAACTTTTGGGTGATGGACTCAGAGATGCATCTGGTTGGCTGTGAGGGGAGACGATTTCCAGTTAGGTCAGAAATATTTCCTTCAGTGCTCAGCTGTGCAGAGGAACCAGAGCCCTGCTCCCCCCACATACCAGTCAGGAGATAGAAACCACACCAGCTATTTGAACAGAGAATTTGATAGTATTGTTAACTAAATGTAAAGTTGTTATCTAAGTACTAACAGAGGGTAGAAAGTAAACATGCAGGTAGCAACTGCAGGAAACAGCTACCAACCCTAGGGCTGAAGGAACAAGGGGATGAGGTGGGAATGATTAAAATGTAAAAGCAAGGCTTTGCAGAGCTGAAATTCAGTCTCTGAGGAGGGGGCACTGCCCCAGTTAGTGCTCTGAGCTTGGAAGAGGGGCCCTGAGTGCCTGGGACCCAGACCTCTGAAGAGAGAGCCCAGCAGTGAGGTTATTTCTTCTGCAAGTGCTGGGCAAACTGTAAACTGGGTTCAGCTGCTGCTGTAGGGAGGCACTCCTGCTGCTGGGGGTGAAGAAGTGTTGCTGGGGTGATGTTTACAGGGCTAGGAAGGAACAAGTCCCTTCTCTCTCCAGCCTTGCTAAGTCTAACAGACAAAGCAGAAAAGTGGGTTGCAGAGTTCCAGCCCCAGAATCACAAAGCAGAATTTAGATGTATGGCTTTGGAGCTGAGATACAATAGCTTAATAATGGGCATACCCAGATATCCACATCACCAGGTAATTGCTGCTTCTTCCTGCAGATTGGCTTTTCTGCCTTTGACCGCTCCCACCAGATGGAAAGGGAGACTGGGAAGGCCACGGATCGACTAGGCAAGTAGATGCCAAGAGACTGGGATGGATGTTGGGAGAAACCAGGGAATTGACTAGAGGGGCAGTCTAGAGACTGCTTCTTGTTACCTTCTCTTTCCTGCCAGTCCTTCCCTTTGCTGCCACGTTGCGGTCTCTGCTTACTCTTTCGACAGTGCCCTTGTTTGGAAGCCCAACTGGAGCTTCCTTAAGGGAAGCCCTGGCCTTTTTTTATACCCAAACCCTCGCTTCCACGAAGAGAAACAGCATGGGACAGTGGAAGGAGTATCTTTGGAGCAGGGCAAAATTGTTTTAAATTTCAGCCCTGGGTAAGATAGTCCTAAGCTCGAGCTTTGTGGCCTTAGAAATGAGTCACTTAGCCTTTCTTCATTTTTAAATGGGGGTAATAATACCTACCTCAGAGGGTTGCTCTGAGGATTGGGTGGTGAAAGGATCTAGAAATATGCTGCCCAATACGATAGCCATTAAATGAAAAACCCATTTCCTCGGTTGTACTAGCCAAAATTCAAGTACTCGGTAGCTACATGTGGCTAGAACTACCCTGCTGGACAGCACAGCTTATAGAATATTTCCGTCATCAGAGGAAGTTCTGTTGGGCAGTGCTGTGCTAGAGAAAGTACCAAGCGCGTGATAGTTACAGTCACAGCAACTAACACTTAATGAGGCTCACTGTGTGCTGGGAACAGTGTTTGTTCATTCTTCCCTGCCCTCTGCCCACCCCTGCCCTCCCCTGCCTTTCCCTCCCCTGCCCTTCCCTCCCCTCCTGTTTCCAACTCTCACAACCCTCTCCATTTTACAGGTGAGGAAACTGAGGCACAGAATAGTTAAATTTTGGCTTCGGTCACACATTTAGTAATTAGCAAAACTGAGATTTGAACCTAGACAGCCCTCCTTATGCCCTTAACTGTTACTTTATTGCTTAATAGCTGTTGTTATTGTTACAGTGTTGATGGTCTGACCATTCTGAGGCTGAGTCCTTCCCCACCTCTGAACCGGCATCACCATAGCACCGTATGCTTGGAGGTCCATTATCCTTCCCTAAACTTACTTTCATTATTTTGAGAGCTTTTGAAAATGGGCCTTCCAGCTGTCCCCAATGTCAGGAGCAAGAGACATGGTAGCTTCCCATTGTGACTGGCTGGCTTCTGCTGTTCCTCTGGCTATGTTCCTGCCATGGTCCGCTTGTCCCTGTGCTCACCTCTGACATGTGCTTTGAGGAGGAAGCGGGGCAAGAGAAGATTAAACATTCAATTCAGGCTTGTATTGGGAAAGCGTATAATTTGTCAGAGGCCCTTTGTCTCAATGACATGAATGCTACCTGCAAATATAAACTGCCTGGCTCCCTGCCTTGAATTACAAGACTGGGCGTTTGACGGACTAGTTTAAGGCAGAACATCTTTTTTAAAATAAATGGTCAACCCTGCGTCTGAAAATGTAAAATTATTTTTGTGCTCAGGTGGCTGGAAGGTTTGCACATTTGTTTTATTGCCCTCTTGGTAACTCTGTCACATTATTTTCCACATGCCTTACAAAGCTAGATATGAGTGATTTTTTTAATGCCCTGCTCCCCATCTCGCCAGGAGTCACTGGGTGGCACAAATAATTAAGCACTTGACCACTAACCGAAAAGTTAGTGGTTCAAACCCACGCAGAGGTACCTCAGAAGAAAGGCCTGGTGATCTGCTTCAAAAGGTCACAGCCTTGAAAACCCTGTGGAGCAGTTCTACTCTGCACATAGGGGGTCACCATGAGTCAGAACTGACCTGATGGCAACTAACAGCAGCATCAGCAACTCCACCCCACCAATTACTGTGCTTTCCCCACTCCATCCGGATGCAAGAGTAGGCACTCTCTGGTTTGTCAGTTGTTTTAAGACCTTCCTTTTATTGATTTCTTAGCCAGAGGGGCACAGAGCATCCCTAATGATAGTCCTGTCCATGGTGAGGGTGCCCATTGTGAAGAGGAAGGCTTTGCTTTGGATGATGAGGATTCTGATGGGGAACTGAATGCCTGGGAGCTGCCAGAAGGGGTTTCCGGCTGCCTGCCCAAGGAACAGACAGCTGATCTTTTCAATGAGGACTGGGACTTGGAGTTGAAAATGGATCAAGGGAATCCCTATGGTAGGTGTGGGGTTTCTGGGGTCCGAGGCCAGCACTTCTCAGACTTTGCTGCTACTCTTCTAACCGCAGACAGTTTGGAGGAGGGACTTGCATCTATGAGCTTAGTCAGATATGTGTTGCAAGTCTGATATTTCTCTGACAGCTTCTCTTTCATATTTAATTTGACTCTTACAGTATATCAGTTTGTTTTAACATAAAAACAATGTTACTCTTTTCAGACATCTTTGAGCAAATAGAGACAGAAGTGCTCTGCTATCCGTTTACTTCTGCACTAGCAAGAACCCTTATTTGAAAAGCATAACTATGGGTTACTTTAGAATGGACATATTTGCAGTTCTTCAGGAAAGAGCAAAGTGTGTGTACACACGAATGTGCACATGCACACATGCATGTTTTCAAACGATAAGTGCAAGTGTGTGTTCCCTAAACATACATACTTTTTGGCTGTCCATTTCCACCTTCCATCCTCCCTTTAATCTGTCTTTTGAAACTGCCTGCAGATGCTGACGACATCCAGGGGAGCATTTCTCAAGAAGTCAAACCTTGGGTGTGCTGTGCCCCACAAGGAGACATGGTCTATGACCCCAGCTGGCACCATCCACCTCCACTGATACCCCATTATTCCAAGATGGTCTTTGAAACGGGACAGTTTGATGATGCTGAAGATTGAGTGTGAAGCCTTTCTGCCTTGTGGACGAGGTGGGGCCATGACATGAAGGTCTCTCTCCCTGTTTTTAGGCCAGATGTCATATCTAGGAAAATGTTCTTGGTGATCCCTGTGTCTGGGGTGCACAGACTGGTGTTGAATAAGGCTCCCATTCTGCTCCCCTGTTTCTTGTTGTTTCGTTCTTCGTGGGTTTCTCCTTGGAAAGTGTGAGTGTTTGTGTCTGTGTCCAGAGGAGGAGTTGTGCTCTTTATAAATAAAGGTAGAAAAAAATCAACATACTTTGTCTACTTTTTCTCTCCCTTTTTAGTTAGATGCTTCTGAGCAAGGCCTTACTCCTTCATGTAAAGTCCCTGGATTATATGTTAAGGATTGAAATACTCAGAGACTTAAAACTACTCTGTGAAAGAGAGTAAATTTTTAGTTTTGCTTCTGTAGGTCTGGCACTATTGGCCAGGAGTTGAAATCCAAGAGAAATTGGTGACTTTGTGGCTAATTTCTATTCCTGTTGATGGAGAAAATTGAACATTTACTTAGTTGAACTAACATGGGCTTTCTGTAAGCTGGGAAACTAAATGGGAAATTAATTAAACCAGCAATTGTATAACCCTTAATCAGTGTAAAAGATTTTAAAACTCTGCTCTCCATTTAATCTTTTAATCCTTACGGTTACTTGTATGACATCACTGTTTTGCTTGTTTACCCTATTTTTGTTGTTTTTGGTAGTTCCTGCTGAGTTGATCAACTCTGTGTATGTAGAGTATAACTGCTTCATAGGGTTTTTTTTTTTTTAATTGTTGAGAATATACACAGCAAAACATAACACCAATTCAGCAGTTTCTACATGTACAATTCAGTGACATTGTGCAACCATTCTCACCTTCCTTTTCCAAATTGTTCCTCACTCATAATCATAAACTCACTGCTCCCTAAGGTTCCTATCTAAACTTTCAAGTTGCTGTTGTCACTTTGATCCCATATAGATAGTTTTTAAAAGAGCATAATGCTCAAGGCAGACATCTTTTAGTAGTTTAGCCAAACTTTTGTTTGGTTTTCAGAAGACTTCAGGGGATATTTTTGGTTTAAGATTTAAAGATTATCTTAGGGCAGTAGTTTCAGGGATCCATCCAGCCCCCATAGCTCCAGAAAGTCTAGAGTCCATGAGAATTTGAAATTCTGATCTGCATTTTCCCCCTTTTGATCAGGATTCTTCTATAGAATCTTTGATGAGAATGTTCAGTAATGGTAGCCGGACACCATGCAGTGGCAAAGGAGGCAGTTGTTCATGGAGACAATTAGCCACACATTCCATATCCTCCTATTCCTGACTCTCCTTTCTCTGTTGCTCCAGGCAAATAGAGACTAGTGTCATGCCTTGGATAACTGCTTGCAAGCTTTTAAGACCCCAGGCACTACACAGAGAACTGGAGGTATAACAGAAGCACTACACACGTTATTAGGCCAGTTAACTGGGATGTCCCATGAAAACATGACCTTAAACCTCCAAACCAAGAAGCCAAAACTTGAGGTTTTTGGATGTACATGAGCAGTCTCAGCAGCTACTCTTATTTTTTGTTGTTGTAAATATATCTATCACGTACTCCATAGGGTTTTCTAGGCTGTGACCTTTCAGAAGCGTATCACCAGGCCTGTCTTTTGAGGTGTGTCTGGGTGGTTTTGACCCACTAACCTTTTCAGCTGATGTCGAGCACTTAACTATTTGCCCCATCCAGGGACTCCTTACCCCATTTTAGAGGTGGGGAGGGAAAGCAAGACAAAGTGTTCTGGCCTCTCCAAGCTCACACAGCCAGTAAGTGGCAGAACTGGGACCTAAATCTGCATGTGACTTTAACATCTGATCTCTTCGTTGCTCTTGCAAGTCTGTGATCAGCCGGAGCAAGTTGCTTTTGTTTCTTTGGCAGGCTGAAGGCTTGTCTCCACTCCCTCCTTATTGAAGGAATCAAGCGAAGGTCTCAGATCCAAAATCTGAGTCAGCTTCTCCCTGGCAGTTAATTGAGGATTTAACTATTTACACTATTTTTCAAAGGCTCCTAAAAGAGTGTGAACAAGGCCATTCACAAAGGTCTCACTGATTGGCTCTTTGATAATACTAGGAATTATTAAAAAGTTTTTTTTTGTGATAATGATGTGGTTATGCTCTTTTAACAAAATGTCATATATATATATACACACACACAATGGAATATTATTCAGCCATAAAGAGAAATGAAGTTTTGGTACATGCTGTGACATAGACGACCTTTGAAAACATATTAAGTGAAATATCCCAGACACAAAAGGACAAATATTGTATAATCTCAACTTATATGAAGTAGAATAGGCAAAGGCATAGAGACAGAAAGTAGATTAGAGGTTGCCAGGGGTTGGGATATGAACTTGTTTACTCTCACTGCCTTGCTCCATGCAGGCAGGCCCTGTGCTCATGGCCTTAGTGGAGACATATGGCTGGGTCAAAAACAGTAGACAAATCTTCCTGGGTTTTGCTTTACAAAAGGAGGCAAGGGGATTTGGGGTCCATAAACTGGGTATCTTGAAGAAATCTGAGGGTTAAGACTTTCCCAGCCACCTGCTGCCCCACGCGAAGTCCCCTGGGTTGTGCAATAGGGATGGGTAGAGGAGGGAGAGATCTGGGGATGCCAGCACAAGCCCTGCTTCCTGCAAGGCCCCTGGGGAGTTAGGTGCTCAGTCTGTGAAAGATGTTGTTGCTTCTAGGCAGTTGGAACCATCCTGCAAAAGACACCCATGCCCCAAGCATGCAGAGAGCCTGATGGGCCTGGAGGGCCGCGTACAGAAGGATGACCACTGTAGATGGATGGACAACTTGGTGACCTGCTGCCCAGCCCCATTTGCGTGGACACTACACGAGGCCCTGGCACAGCTCTGAGGAAGTGAGGAGAACCCCAGAACGCCTGAGTGGAAGCTCAGGCTCGGAAATTAGGATGGTTAAAGTAAATGACAGTTTTGTTTCTTGAACCCCCCAGATACAAGAGATGAAAATTAGGCAAGCCTGATTGTGAACCAGTGACTGCTGGGGGTTGTAGGGAGGCAGATCATCAGTGGTAGAGATGGCATACTTAAAATACCATCTTTGGTCATAGAAGAAACAATAGGGACGATGCTAGGAGCCCTAATAACATGGCATAAACAAAATACAAAACATTACTAACAACGCACAAACACTGGAAGAGAAACTAAATAGCTGGGAGCTCCTAAAAAACATTTAATGCTCATCAAAAGACTTCACCAAAAGAGTAAAAAGACAACCTACAGACTGGGAAAAATGTTTTGGCTATGACAAGTCGGCTCAGCATCTAATCTCTAAAATCTACAAGATAGTGTAAAACCTCGACAACAACGACAAAGTAACCCAATTAAAAAATGGGCAAAGGATATGAACAGGCACTTCATCAAAGAAGACATTCAGGTGGCTAACAGACACATGAGGAAATGCTCATGACATTAACCATTAGAGAAATGCAAATCAAAACTACAATGAGATACCATCTCATCCCAACAAGGCTAGCATTAATCAAAAAAAAAAAAAATAATAATAATAATAAATGTTGGAGAAGTTGTGGAGAGACTGGAACACTTATACACTGTTGGTGGGAATGTAAAATGGTACAACCACTTTGGAAATCGAGTTGGTGCTTCCTTAAAAAGCTAGAAATAGAGGTACCATACAATCCAGCAATCCCACTCCTTGGAATATATCCTAGAGAAATAAGAGCAGTCACACGAATAGATAAATGCATACCCACGTTCATTGCAGCACTGTTCACAATAGCAAAAAGATGGAAACAACCTAGGTGCCTGTCAACGGATGAATGGATAAATTATGGTATATTCACACAGTGGAATACTATGCAACGATAAAGAACAACAATGAATCTGTGAAACATGGGTGACTCTGGAAGGACAAATATTGTATAAGACCACTATTACAAGAACTCAAGGAACGGTTTAAGCACAGAAGAAAACATTCTTTGATGGTTACGAGGGTGGAGAAGGAGGGAGAGTGGTATTAACTAACTGGATAGTATGCAAGGATTATTTTAGGTGAAAGGAAGGACAACACACTACAGGGGAAGTCAGCACAACTGGACTAAACCAAAAGCTAAGACGTTTCCTGAACACAACCAAACCCTTTGAGGAACAGAGTAGCGGGGGCAAGGGTCTGGGGACCATGCTTTCAGGGGACATCTCGGTCAATTGGCATAACAAAGTTTATTAAAATGTTCTGCATCCCACTTTGGTGAGTGGTGTCTGGGGTCTTAAAAGTTAGCGAGCGGCTGTCTAAGATGCATCAATTGGTCCCAACCCACCTGGAACAAAGGAGAATGAAGAACACCAAAGACACAAAGAAAATATTAGCCCAAGAGACAGAAAGGGCCACATAAACCAGAGACTTCATCAGCCTGAAACCAGAAGAACTAGATGGTGCCCAGCTACCACCAATGACCACCCTGACAAGGAATACAACACAGAGTCCCTGATGGAGCAGGAGAAAAGTGAGTGCAGAACTGAAATTCTAGTAAAAAGACCAGACTTAATGGTTTAACTGAGACTGGAAGGATCCTGGAAGACATGGTTCCTGGATTCTCTGTTAGCCCAAAACTAAAACCATTCCCTAGGCCAACTCTTCAAAGATTAGACTGTAGGACATAAAATGATACTCATAAAGAGTGTGCTTCTTAGCTCAAGTAGGTACATGAGTCTAAATGGGCAGCTCCTGTCTGGAGGCGAGATGAGAAGACACAGAAGGTCAGGAGCTGGTTGAATGGACACGGGAAATCTGGGGTGGAAAGGAGGACTGTGCTGTCACAGTATAGGGAGATCAACTAGGGTCACATAACATCGTGTGTATAAATTTTGTATGAGAAACTAAAAAAAAGATATATCGTCATTGGTTGATTACTATCAGAGTGCTGATAATTTTTTACTGTCTATCTTGATGAAAAACTTTTCAATTTTTGCCATGTGGTGGAACAAACAGAATTGTGCCTCTCACAATTTGTATAGGTAATTTCGAGTATTTTTGATGGCCCCAGTGTGTTTCTGTCCATTATGCTTTCTTCCCTTTGGGAGATTCTGGAGGAATGAACCCCTTCACCCCACCCACTAACCCAGTTTGGTGCAGTGTTTACCGTGGGGGATGGTTTGGTTATGGGATGCCAGCAAGTATGGTGGGTAGTGCTTCCCCGGCTTTGCCTGAGAGGGGGCTTCTCCTTAGAGCCCGCCTTCCCCTTCTCAGAGTCTGACAGCAGAGGTTGCCAAGGCCACTCTTCATGCACAGGAGCACTGGCTGGGTTCAGCAAAGCCCTGCTGCCTTGGGGAAGTCTGAGCCTGCCTCCCGGGAGACTGAAGCAAACTCATGGGGCTATGTAAATATCTTGGAGCTGAACTGCTCTTGGTTTTCCTATTCTTGGGCCCGGCTTTTCACAGGATGGTTGGAATACAGAGAAAGACAAAACATATCCGTGGCTGTGGCCCATCTGGATTCTGCCTCCCATTTCTCCCAGAGCGGATTCCCCACCCAAATAACCGAGCATGGTATATCTGGAGGAGTGATTGTGCGTGTCTGTGCGTCAGCGTGTGGGGGAGTGGGGCCGGCAGGGAGAAGAACCAGTGAGTTGGAAGGAGGAGGTGGAGAGTTTAACACGAAGGCAAGAAGTAAATCTGGCTTCCACTTTGTTGACTTAGCAAGTCTGGGTGCAAAGCCAAGGCCTTTGGAAAGAACGGCCTCCCTGGTTCCAGCAGCTTCTATTGAGCTGCTTCCGGGACTGAGCTAGATCTTGCAGGTGTTTATGGGCAGGACAGTTCCGTTGGTTTCTAGGGCACCATGGTTTGGAGAATTCCACTAGGATTTTGCACTTGATGATAGCCTGGGGAGCAACACATGGCCATAGTCTCTGAAGAAAACATTTCCATCTCACAGGGTTTTCCGTGAGTCAGGGAGAAGCCCGCCCTAGGAGGCACGCTTCCATGTTCTGAGCGTTACGAGGCACAGTTTTTTTTTTTTTTTTCCTTTTTCGTAGCAAGGTGGTTTTTATTTCAAAATCAATTTCCTCTGACGGCTTCTCATTAGCTGTTGAACAAATGTGGCAGATGTTAAGTTAGAGCCATGTGTTTGGCATTTCCAGGCAGGCGCCTGAATTTCTCCCAGCTGTTCTCTGTGGTCTTATTCATTTAGTCCAGCAGGTGGCAGTAAAGACCCATTTACTTTTCTGCCTCCTGTGTCAACCACAGGGAGGTTCAGGGTGCTGGAGGAGATGCTGAGACTGGCTCAGGGTTATCGTCCTGCTAGTTGGCAAACTCACCTGTGAACTCGCGGGCAGGATTTGCTGCTCATTTTGTATATGAGTTTTCTCAGAAAAAGTTACTGGGAAATCAAGGCTAAGGTTATTGTTACCCCTAACACCTACGGCAGTGTCCAGCATACAGTAAACCAGCTGCTGTGGAATCAGTTGTGACTCATGGCTGTGCGTGTCAGAATAGAACTGTGCGTCATAGGGTTTTCAATGGCTGATTTTTCAGAAGTAGATCACCAGGTCTTTCTTCCAAGGTGCCTCTGAGTGGACTTAAACCTCCAACCTTTTCGGTTACCAGCTGAGAGTGTTAACCTTTTTACCACCCAGGGACTCCGGCATATAGTAAATACTTAATAAATGTTTGTTGACTTCCAATGAAGTATGTGCATAGAAGAAAGTAAAATTTATTGTGCTGTATCCCTCTGCCTGATTATATGCTAAGTGATTTTTCTTATGAAGTGGGACTTATAATTCCCATTTTACAGAACTAGAAACTGAGGCTCAGGGAGGTGAAATAACTGGCCAGAGTTCACAAACATAGGATGTGATGCAAGTCATCCTGTGCAAGCTTTTGTGCTTGTATGCTTGCTCTATTGAGCTGGGAAACATTTAGATTTAGCAAAAGGCTAGGATGAATTTTCTTTCAGACAAAGCCAAGGCATTCAGTGTAGGTTTGGTCTTGATTCATTTATTTCTGAACACTGGCTATCTGCTATGTACTTAGTCAGGCTGAAGAGGTGGAAGACCCAGTTCCTGGTTTCAGGGAGTTCAGAGAATCTAAACCCAAAACAAAAAACTACTGCCATCGAGTCAATTCCGACTCACAGCGACCCTATAAGACAGAGTAGAACTGCCCCATAGAGTTTCCAAGAAGTGCCTGGTGGATTCGAACTGCTGACCTTTTGGTTAGCAGCCATAGCTTTTAAACCACTATGCCACCAGGGGTTTCCGGAGAGTCTAGGTGAGGTAATAGCACACATAGACCATCACAACACCCTTGAAGACCGTGATAAGAGTAAGCATAAGGTGCTGTGGGAACCCAGAGGAAGGGGTAGGGAGGTCTGGAAGACCTCTTGGAGGAGACAGTCTGTAGGCTGAGTCCTTGAGGGCTTGGTAGGCAAGCAGTGGTGGTGGTCCAGGTAGAGGAAGCTGCGTGTGCAGAAGCCCTCAGGTGTGAGAGAACTTGGTGGATTTGGAGAACTGTATGTCATTCTCTATGGTGAGAGACATGGTGAGAGATGAAGCTAGTCAGGTAAGCATGAGGCCTTGAAAGCTGTGCCAAGGGGCTGGGGCAGCCCTTGAAGGGGTTTTAGCTGGAATGGGACATTGGTGACTTTTCATTTTCAGAAGAGCCTTCTGGTTCCTGGTGGAGAATGGTGGGAGGATGCTGAGACTGGAGGCAGGGAGGCCATTCTGGGGGCTGTTTCGGTAATCTAGCAAGAGATGATGGTGACCTATACTAGGGTAATAGCTGTGGAGTTGGAGGGAAGTGGAGCTATGTACAGGAGGTAGATCTGACAGGACTTGCGACAGATTGCCTGTGAGGGTAGCCGCAGTGGGAAGAAAGAGTCTGGGATGACCTTGAGGTCCTAGCTTGGATGACCAGGTAGATGGAATAATCTCTTAAGTATGAGTGATCTTTATCGTTCATAAGCCTTTTTATGTCCACTATTTCACAAGGAAGTGCTCTGTGTTCCAGGTGTTCAAATGCTTTATCAGGGTTTGGGGAAGCCTCAGGGCTGTGTAGCATCTTGAACATGTGAAGGTCATGCCTCTTGGGTACTCTCAGTTCTTCCTGTGCTCTGCTGTTGCCCAGAGAACAGGAGATGGTGGCCTTCTTGCACAAGGTGCCTGGAGTGGACACTGTGGTTGCCTCCTCCACATCCAATCCCCTTGGTGACCATACCCTTCCCAAGCAGCCGTGGGTTTTGAGGAGAGCTAGCTCTGCCCTTGGATGTAGGGGTTGAGCATGGGTTCAGGCTTAAGTTAACCAGCATCATTGCATTCCTGTCTTCTGTATTAGTACCCTAACTGCTGTAACAAATTACCGCAAACTTGGTGGCTAAACACAACAGAAATACATTCTTTCACAGTTCTGGAGGCCACAAGTCTCAAATCAGCTTCACTGGGCTGAAATCAAGGTATTGGCAGGGCTGTACTCCCTCTGGAGGCTCTAGGCAAGAATATGCCCTTGTCTCTTCCAACTTCTGGTGGCTCCAGGTGTTCCTTGGCTTGTGGCCACATCACTCTAATCTACCTCTGTCTTCACATGACCTTCTCCTCTGTGTCTGTCTTCTTCTGTCTCTTATAAGGGCACCTTTCATTGGATAGTTCATTATGATCTCATCCTTTGTTAATTACATCTTTAAAGACCCCTTTTTAAAATAAGGTCACATTCACAAATTCCAGTGATTAGGACATGGACATATCTTTTTAGGTGCCACCATTCAACCCGCTACAGCCTCTGTGGGTAGTAGGACAGAATGAAATTGGGACTACAGGGATATTGTTGAGCCCCTATTAACCAATCCAGAAGCTTGTCTGCTTCACAACTTCCAGTTATATAATTCAATAAATCCTCATTATTACTTTAGGCCAGTTTGACCTGAGTTTTAACCCTGCCACTTATTACCGAGTGCACCCTGACTCATATATAGTGCCCCTCTGGAATACTGCACACAATCAGTTGGGTGTGGTGAGGAGATCATGGCAATTGGAATTCTTTTTGTTTAGGCTTTATGGGTGACACCATGTGCGACCTTCGGCAAGCCACAGCCTCTCTGGCCATTGGTTTGAATATATAAATGGGGCCCTTGTCACTGTAGAAGGTTCTTCAAAATGGAAGTCACTGTGGTTTCTGTTGTTATGACCTCCGCATTCCAAGAAAGACATAATAGAACTGGAAAGGGGCCAGACAGTGGAGTGATGAAGGGCTTTTGCCACGAAGGCCAGCTCCACTGTTCGAATTCTTCCATCTGAAAAGATAGAGACTGAGGAGGGAGTGTAATTAAAGTCCTTTGATGATGAAGGTACAGAGAAGGTGGAACAGGCTTGCTCATCCAATCTTGGAATTCTTACAAGCCTACAGGGTACATCTAGAAGTTTGAGAATTTGTTTTAGGGCAAACAGTGTTGTTGTTTCTGCTGTTGAGTCAGCCCTGACTCATGGTCACCCCATGCACAATGAATCGGACCCTCGTGATCTATAGGGTTTTCACTGGCTGATTTTCAGAAGTAGATCGCTAGTCTGGAAGCTCTGCTGAAACCTGCTGAGCATCACAGCAACGCACAAGCCTCCATGGACAGGTGACTGGGGGCTGCGTATGAGGTACATTGACCAGGAATTGAACCCGGGTCTCCTGCATGAAAGTCAAGAATTCTACCACTGAGCCACTACTGCCCCCAGGGCAAAAAATAGAAAGTGCTATTTTACACAGTGGTGAAGTGATCTTGAGGCACTTGGCAGCTTGGTATCATGGAACCTGGAATCAAGGAGGCCTGGGTTCTCCTGCCTCCAGCTCGGCGATTCTGAGCAAACCTCTTTTCTCCCTGCTTCTCAGTAGTTTGGGGGTGATAAACCTACCCTGCCTCCATCACAGGTTCTTTGCAAACTGTGAAGGGATATGTAAGTATTACTTTTAAAAATCATTATTATTATAGTACCTGCCTGTCAGGAGAGAGATAATGGTCTAGGAGTCGGGCTGAGATGCCTAAAATGGTGAGTCTTCTATGAGAAGTGAGGGTGTCCAACTGGGATTTTTCATTCAGTCCTGTCCCCTTTATGTAATTCTAGCCAGTGTATATGAAAGTGATCTATGAACAGTACAGTTCAGAGTAACAACATTAATCCAGTTCCTCTATGTGTCCAGCATTATAATGGGGCTTTATATACATTACCTGTATCAGTTAGGAGGCTTTTAGCTGCAATGAGCAGAACACCCTAATCAACCTGACTTAAGCAACAGGAAGATATGTTAGGTCACGTAAGAGGAAGGCCAGAGGTCAGGTGTGCTTCAGGGTGTGCCAGCCCCTCAACGACATCATTGCAGACTGAGGCTCTTCCGGTCTCTCTCTCTGCCGTCCATAACGCTAGTGTCATCCTAAGCTGGGTCTGTTCGTGGCGGTGGGCTGGCATTCTGTGGCAATCAAAGCCACATCGTTGCTCTTGTCTTCCAGGACAGAGAGGACCTTGGGTTCTTGTGGTTTCTTCTTTCCTAGAAGCTCCACCAAGTCTTTCCTTGAGTCTCATTGGACCTAATTGGCCTTTCAGTTGCCTTTGAGACAATTCTGACTCATGGCATCCTCATGAGTGTCAGAGTAGAACTGTGCCTCATAGGGTTTTCAATGGCTGATTTTTCAGTAGATCACCAGGCTTTTCTTCCTAGGCACCTCTGGGTGAACTCGAGCTTCCAACGTTTTGGTTAGCAGCTGAACATATTAACCATTTATTTGCACCACCTAGGAACCCCTACTAGATAGTATCAAACTGTTTTCCAAAGACATGGGTTCATTTCCACTCCTACCAGCAGTGTATGAGGGTTCTGAACACTCCATGTCCTCAGACTTCTCTTTGGTGCTGGTCTGGCTTCCTCCTCAAACTTGTTCACATCTCAGAGGCCCCTTCGCCATGCTCAGGCATCATTTGGCTTCTGGCTGGACCACCTGTGGTTTGGCCACCCCCAGGCTTACCTGCACTTCCTACCACCCTGAGCGTTGGAGCCCTTGCTTGTATTGTTCACTGGTCAGAGCTCAGCCTCTGGGTCCGGGCACACAGGGCCAGCCTTGGCACCGGATGCTGGGTCCCAATAGGACCCTGTGGCTCCTGGGGGGTCAAGGAGGTTAGATATCACTTTCCCTTGCCAAGCCAGGTGGCATTCGAATTTTCCACCACAGAGGAGGCGGTATTTCCCAGAACCAGGAATCCTTAAGGAGAGCTTTACCAGCTTCTCATGAGGGCTTTTGGCAGGTCAACAACAGCACTGTCAGCACTGGCAGGAGGACGTGACATCTGTGCTGGCCCTTAGCCAGGCCACATGGATGTCTCTGTACACTGCTAGCTCCACAAGCCTACGGGCTCAGGTGTGTGAGCAGTACAGAGCTGGGCCCCACCTGGCCCAGGACAGCCCTGATAGCTCTCGCTTGTTGCCTTCACCTCTCTGCCAGATGCTGTATTTTTTGTTAATTTTAAAATTTTATTGTGATAAAAATATATATAACAAAACACATGCCATCAAAACAATTTCTAAATGTGCAATTCGGTAACATTGATTACATTCTTCAAGTTGTGTAACCATTCTTGCTAACCTTTTCCAAATTATTCTACCACCATTAACATAACCTCAATGCCCTCTAAGCAAAAACTCCCCCTTTCCACTTCCCTCCCACCCCTGGTAACCACTAACAGTTTTTGGTTTCTATATATTTTCTTATTTCCTATAAATGAGATCATGTAATATTTGTCTTCTGCAACTGATTTATTTCACTCAGTATGATGTCTTCAAGGTTGATCCACGTGGTGGCAGGCATCAGAACTTCATTTCTCTTTATGGCTGAGTAGTATTTCCTTGTGTGTATAAACCACATTTTGTTTATCTGTCTGTTGATGGACATTGTGGTTGTTTCCACCTTTTGGCTATTGGGAATAATGCTGCAGTGAACATTGGTGCACAGATTTCTGTTTTTGTTCCTGCTTCAATTTTCTGGATCTATACCTAGCATTGAGATTGCTGAGTCATATACTAGTTCTATGTTCAACTTTTTGAGAAACTGCCAAACTGTTTTCCAGAGTGGCTGTGGAATGGATGAAGGTCAGATGTTCATTTTTTGATGGTGACTGAGCCAGTGAAGGCACCCTGTGTCCCAGGCTGAGAGTTTCTCGCTTATTCCTCTCTTGGGAAAACACAATGGAGTAATGGCTATAAGTACAGACCAACCTGAGTTAGAGTCCTGGTTCTACCCCTTACCAACTGTGGTGTCTTGTGCTGTGACTTATCTTCTCTTAGCCACTGTTTCCTCATTTGTAAAATGAAGACACTATCTACATCTACAGGGTTATTAAATGAGAAAATGTGTATAAAATGGTAGGACTCTCCCTAGCACACCCAGGACACCAATAGCTGTTTTGAGGTTAGTCACTGTGACATGATGGAAAGACCTGGGGTCTGGAGCTAGGAGGACGTAGGATCGAATCCTGATGCTGCCACTTGTCATAGTTGTGTCATTTAGCTTGTCTGAGCTTCAGTTTCCTCACCTGCAAAATGGTAATGAGGATTTCTGTCTCATTGGATTCATGGAACTAACATATGTAAAGGACTTGGCATAAAGTAGATGCTTAACAAGTATTAATGACTATCATTATTACAGGAGATGTTGTTGTTCACTGCCATCAAGTTGGCCCCAACTCACGGTGCACAAAGGAATGAAACACTGCCCAGTCCCGTGCCATCCCCGTTATCCATTACGGATTGAACCATTGTGATCTATGAGGTTTGCATTGGCTGATTTTCAGAAGTAGCTCGCCAGGCCTTTCTTCCTAGTTTGTCTTAGCCTGTAAGCTCCACTGAAACCTATTCAGCATCATAGCAACATGCAAGCCTCCACGGACAGACGGGTGGTGGCTGTGCATGAGGTGCGTTGGCCTAGAATGGATCCCAGGTCTCTCCCACATGGAAGGTGACAATTGGCTTTATTTTTTCTAAAGGGAAATAGAGACAGTCATGTAGAAACGAATCATTTCCTATGGACCAGCCCAGACTTCAAATTTCAATTATTTATAAACTTATTATTTTAAAAAGAGCACATTATAAACATTTTGGGAAAGAGAAAAGGGGAAAAAACCTCTCCCACAACACTACCACCTGAACACAGCCACCATGAGCATGTCGGTGTACTTCCTTCCAGGGCTTTTTTGCATGCATTTTATTAAGTGGTTATAATTATAGGATACACACGTTTTGTATTCTTTTTCTTTTACTTAATGCTGTATCATAAACTTTTTCCCCATGTTGCTACATGTTATTCATAATTGTAATTTTTTTTTATGGTTGCATACCATCCTTAATCAAGACTTCTATGCAGAAAGTTCTCCGGTATTTCAGGTTTTTTCCTTAGGATAGATTCCAGAAATCAAATTACTGGGTCGTAAGATCTCAACACTTTCTATAGCTTCAGATTCATGTAGCCAAATTGCTTTCCAAAAAGGTGGCATCAATTTACAGTGTAGTAATGTCTGCTAATGCTCATCGTAGTGCACATTCATTGGTATTGGGTATTAAAAATACAGTTTTCTTTTGGCTGATTTATGAGCTATGTCTCGTCTTTATTGGCAGCAGTTGCCAAGCTGGAAAAAGTAAAAAGGAGTTGGGAAAGTACAGCAAACTTCATTAATGCAGAATCACAGAGTTGAAAAGACCCCGAGCACTGTGTTAACTTCTTGTCTCCCCTAATTTTACCTTCTGCACTTGGACCATAAAGATGGATGGGTAATATATTTTTATTTAACATTTAGCTTTTTTTCCTTTCTTTTGCAACCATCATCCCTATTTATTTTCAAAGCTTTTTCATCATTCCAAACAGAAACTCTGTACCCATTAAATAGCTCCCCATTCTCCCCTCTCCACAGTCCCGGGCAACCATGAATCTACTTTCTGTTTCATGCATCTGCCTGTTGTAGGTATTTCATATAAGTGGGATTATCCAATATTTGTCCTTCTGTATCTGACTTATTTTGCTCAGCATAATGTTTGCAAGGTTCATCCATGTTGTAGCATAGATCAGAACTTCGTTTCTCTTTATGGCTGAGTAATACTCCATTGTATGGATATATCACATTTAATTCATCCATTCATCTGTTGATGGACACTTGGGTTGTTTCCCTCTTTTGGCTATTGTGAATAATGCTGCTATGGACATTGGTGTACAGGTATCTGTTTGAGTCCCTATTTTTAATAATTTTGGGTATTTACACCTAGGAGTGAAATTTTTGGGTCATGTGGTAATTCTATGTTTAACTTTTTGAGGAACTGCCAAACTGTTTTCCACAGTGGCTGCACCATTTTACATCCCTACTAGCAATAACATAATTTTTAAAAGTTTATTTTTCTATTATAAGAGTAAAATGGGATTATTAAAGACTTTTAAATACTAGAAAAAGTTGAAAGATAAGAAATCACCCATAGTCCCAAGGTTAACATTTTGGTACATTTTCTCATTTCCTTATTTTTTCTCTAAATATTTTTTTCCTTTCACATAACTGTGAATATACTATACGAACTGTTTTAAATTTCCCTTTTTTCACTTAACATTATAACATAGGTATTTATCTATATAATTAAAAACGTAGAACCAGCTGCCATCTAGTCGATTCCTACTTACGTTGACCTCATGCATGTCAGAGTAGAACTGTGCTACATAGGGTTTTCATTGGCTGATTTTTCAGAAGTAGATCACCAGGCCTTTTCTCCCAGGTGCTTCTGGGTGGACTCAAACATCCGACCCTTCAGTTAGCAGTTCAGTGCTTAATCATGTGCACCACCCAAGGACTTCGAACATATATACAAACCCAGACCCATTGCCGTCAAGTAGATTCTGAGTCATAGTGACCCTGTAGGACAGAGTAGAACTGCCCCATAGGGTTTCCAAATCTGTAGCCTTTATGGCCCACACGCGTCTGTCAGTTTGTTGTACTGTGGGGGCTTGTGTGTTGCTGTGGAGACATGTTGGAAACTATGCCACCAGTATTCAAATACCAGCAGGGTCACCCATGGTGGAAAAGTTTCAGCTGAGCTTCCAGACTAAGACAGACCAGGAAGAAGGACCTCGTGGCCTACTTCTGAAAAAAATTAACCCATAAAAACCTTATGAATAGCAGCGGAACATTGTCTGATATAGAGCCAGAAGATGAGCCCCTTCAGGTTGGAAGGCACTCAAAATACAACCAGGGAAGAGCTGCCTCCTCAAAGCAGAGTCGACCTTAATGATATGGATGGAGTCAAGCTTTCGAGACCTTCATTTGCTGATGTGGCATGACTCAAAATGAGAAGAAACCAGCTGCAAACATCCATTAATAACTGGAATGTGGAATGTATGAAGTATGAATTTAGGAAAATTGGAAATCATCAAAAATGAAATGGAATGCATAAATATCGGTATCCTACACATTAGTGAGCTGAAATGGACTGGTATTGGCCATTTTGAATCAGACAATCATATGGTCTTCTCTGCTGGGAATGACAAGTTGAAGAGGAGTGGCATCGCATTCATCGTCAAAAAGAACATTTCAAGGTCTATCCTGAAGTGTGACGCTGTCAGTGATAGGATAATATCCATATGCATACAAGGAAGACCAGTTAATATGACTATTATTCAAATATATGCAGCAACCACTAAGGCCAAAGATGAAGAAATTGAAGATTTTTACCAACTTCTGTAGTCTGAAATTGATCAAACATGCAATCAAGATGCATTGATAATTACTGGCGATTGGAATACGAAAGTTGGAAACAAAAAAGTATTGGTAGTTGGAAAATAAGGCCTTGGTAATAGAAATGACGCTGGAGATTGCATGATAGGATTTTGTAAGAGCAATGACTTCTTCAATGCAAATACAATTTTTCAGCAACATAAATGGTAACTAAACACATGGACCTCACCAGATGGAATACACAGGAATCAGATCGACTACATCTGTGGAAAGAGACGATGGAAAAGCTCAATATCATAAGTCAGAACAAGACCAGGGGCCAACTGTGGAACAGAACATCTATTACTCATATGCAAATTCAAGTCAAAGTTGAAGAAAATTAAAACAAGTCCATGAGAGCCAAAGTACGACCTTGAGTCTGTTCCACCTGAATTTAGAGACCATCTCAAGAATGGATTTGATGCATTGAACACTAATGACCAAAGAGCAGATAAGTTGTGGAATGACATCAAGGACATCATACATGAAGAAAGCAAGTGGTCATTAAAAAGACCGGAAAGAAAGAAAAAACCAAAATGGATGTCACAAGAGTCTGAAATTTGCTCTTGAATGTAGAGTAGCTAAAGCAAATGGAAGAAATGATGAAGTAAAAGAACTGAACAGAAGATTTCAAAGGGCGGCTTGAGAAGACAAAATATTGTAATGAAATGTACAAAGACCTGGAGATAGAAAACCAAAACGGAAGAACACGCTCAGCATTTTTCAGGCTGAAAGAACTGAAGAAGATAGTCAAGCCTTGAGTTGCAATATTTAAGGATTCTATGGGGAAAATACTAAACGATGCAGGAAACATCAAAAGAAGGTGGAAGAAATACACAGAGTCACCGTACCAAAAAGAATTGGGAGACATTCAGTCATTTCAGGAGGTAGCATATGATCAAGAACTGATGGTACTGAAGGAAGAGGTCCAAGCTGCACTGAAGGCACTGGCGAAAAACGAGGTCCAGGAATTGATGGAACACCAACTGAGCTATTTCAACAAATGGATGCAGCGCTGGAAGTGCTCACTAGTCTATGCCAAGAAATTTGGAAGACAGCTACCTGGCCAACCAAATGGAAGAGATCCATATTTGTACCCATTCCAAAGAAAGGTGATCCAAGTGAATGCAGAAATTATGGAACAATATCATTAATATCACATACAAGTAAAATTTTGCTGAAGATCATTCAGAAGTGGTTGCAGCAGTACGTCAACAGGGAACTGCCAGAAATTCAAGACGGATGCAGAAGAGGACCTGGAATGAGGGATGTCATTGCTGATGTCAGATGGATCCTGGCTGAAAACAGAGAATACCAGAAAGATGTTTACCTGTGTTTTATTGACTATGCAAAGGCATTCAGCTGTGTGGATCATAACAAATTATGGATAACACTGTGAAGAATGGGAATTCCAGAACACTTAATTGTGCTCATGAGGAACCTGTACTTAGATCAAGAGGCAGTTGTTCAACCAGAACAAGGGGATACTATGTGGTTTAAAGTCAGGAAAGGTGTGTGTCAGTGTTGTATCCTTTCACCATACTTATTCAATCTGTATGCTGAGCAGATAATCCAAGAAGCTGGACTATATGAAGAAGAACACACCATCAGGATTGGAAGAAGACTCATTAACAACCCGTGATATGCAAATAACACAAGTTTGCTTGCTGAAAGTGAAGAGAACTTGAGGCATTTACTGATGAAGATCAAAGACCACAGGCTTCAGTATGGATTACACCTCAACATAAAGAAAACAGAAATCCTCACAACTGGACTAATGAACAACGTCATGATAAATGGAGAAAAGATTGACACTGTAAAGGATATCATTATTCTTGAGTCCACAATCAACGCCCATTGAAGCAGCAGTCAAGAAGTCAAAGGATGCATTGCATTGGGCAAATCTGCTGCAAAAGACCTCTTTAAAGTGTTAAAAAGCAAAGAGGTCACTTTAAGGACTAAAGTGCACCTGACCCAAGCCATGGTGTTTTCAATCACTTCATTTGCATGTGAAACCTGGACAATGAATAAGGAAGACCGAGGAAGAATTGATGCCTTTGAATTATGGCGTTGGTGAAGAATATTGAATATACCATGGACTGCCAGGAGAATAAACAAATCTATCTTGGAATAAGTACAGCCAGAATGCTCATTAGAAGCGAGGATGGCGAGACTTCGTCTCACTTAGTTTGGACATGTTATCAGGAGGGACCAGTCCCTGGAGAAGGACATCATGCTTGGTAAAATAGAAGATCAGTGAGAAAGAGGAAGACCCTCAACGAGATGGACTGACACAGTGGGTACAACAATGGGCTCAAGCCTAACAACAACTGTGGGATGGTGAAGGACTGGGCAGTGTTTATTCTGTTGTACCTAGGGTTGCTATGAGTCAGAACTGACTTGACAGCACCTAACAACAACTAGCGACAACAATCTTTTTTTTTGAGGCTAAATTTAAAAAATTTTTTTTTGGATTCTTTCCCATACAAAAATTTATACATATATTGTTATGTGACTCTAATGGCTCTCCCCATACTGTGACGCACACTCCTTTCCACCCTGGATTCCCCATGTCCGTTCAACCAGCTCCTAACCCTCTCTGCCTTCCCATCTCACCTCCAAACAGAACTTGCCATTTAGTCTCTTGTATCTGCTTGAGCTAAGAGGCACACTCCTCACGAGTATCAGTTTATGTCCCACAGTCTAGTCCAATACCTGTCTGAAGAGATGACCCCGAAAATTGTTTTAGTTCTGGGCTGATAGAGAATCCAGGGGCCATGCTTTCCAGGGTACCTCCAGTCTCAGTCTGACCATTAAGTCTGGTCTTCTTACTAGAATTTGAGTTCTGCACCCCACCTTTCTCCTGCTCCATCCAGGACTGTCTGTTGTGTTCCCTGTCAGGGTGGTCATTGGTGGGTAGCTGGGCACCATCTGGTTCTTCTGCTCTCAGGCTGATGAAGTCTCTGGTTTATGTGGCCCTTTTTGTCTCTTGGGCTAATACTTTCCTTGTGTCTTTGGTGTTCTTCATTCTTCTTTACTCCAGGTGGTTGGGACCAATTGATGCATCTTAGATGGCAACTTGCAAGCTTTTCAGACCCCAGATGGCACTCACCAAAGTAGGATGCAGAACATTTTCTTAATAAGCTTTGTTATGCCAATTGACCTAGATGTCCAGTGAAAGCAGGGCCCCAGACTCCTACCCTTGCTACTCTATCCCTCAGAATGTTTGACTGTATTCAGGAACCTTCTTAGCTTTTGGTTTAGTCCAGTTGTGCTGACTTCCCCTGTAGTGTGTGCTGTCCTTCCCTTCACCTAAGATAATTCTTATCTACTATCTAGTTAGTAAATAACCCTCACCCTCCCTCCCCACCCTTGTAACCATCAAAGAATGTTTTCTTCTGTGTTTAAACCTTTTCTTGAGTTCTTATAATAGTAGTCTTATACAATATTTATCCTTCTGTGACTGACTAAATAAATTCACTCGGCATAATGACCTCCACCTTCCTCCACGTTATGTTTCACAGCTTCGTCGTTGTTCTTTATCGTGGGATAACAGTCTTTAAGGGAGCAGACTGCCACATCTTTCTTCCACAGAGCAGCTAGTGGGTTCAAACCTCTGACCTTTCAGTTAGCAGCCGAGAGCTTAAGCGCTGTGCCGCCAGGGCTCCAAACACATATAGACATCCTTTTTATAGCCTATGTATTTTATTACTGTTAATTGTCTTTTAAAATAAAAAATTAATTTATAAAGGAGGTACCTACCAATGATAAGTAAAAAATATCAAATTGTATACAATGAAAAGTCTCTCTCTCACTCTTGGCCTCAGATATCCTTTCCGGAGAAGCCACTGTCATCATTTTCTTGGGTATCCGTAGGTATTCTATGCACATACAAGCATAAATGAGTTTTTCTACACAAATAGTAGAGTGCCATACATATTGTTCTGCACTTTGTTGTGTTGTCTTTTTCACTTACTATACCTTCGAAATCATTCCATAACAGCGCGTATGGATTTGCCTCTTTATTTTAAACAGTTAAGTCATTGACTGAACTAAGAAGCATGTTCCTCACGTGTATTATTTTTTGTTTTATAGGCATGTCTAATCTTTGAAAGAGCGGGCTTCGGGAATGGTTTCAGTCCTGGGTTAACAGAGCAGCTGGGGGCCATAGTTTTAGGGGTTCCTCCAGTCTCTGTCAGACCATTAAGTCTGGCCTTTTTACATGAATTTGAATTCTGTTCTACATCTTTCTCCTGCTCTGTCTGTGACTCTCTGTTGGGTTCCCTGTCAGGGTGGTCATTGGTGGTAGCCGGGCACCATCCAGTTCTCATGGTCTAAGGCTGATGGAGTCTCTGGTTCATTTGATTCTTTAGTCATTTGGGCTAGTATTTTCCTTGTGTATTTGGTTTTCTTCATTCTCCTTTGCTCTGAGTAGGATGGGACCAACTGATGTATCTTAGGATGGCTGCTCACAAGCTTTTAAGACTCCAGACACTACTCACCAAAGTGGGATGTAGAACATTTTCTTTTAGACATAGTTTTTTTTTTTTTTTTTTGTAGATCGCCAGGCCTTTCTTCCAGTGTGACTCTGGGTGGACTTGAACCTCCAACTTTTTTTTTTTTTTAAATTATTGTACTTTAGATGAAGGTTTACAGAACAAACTAGCTTCTCATTAAACAATTAGTACACATATTGGTTTGCGACATTGGTTATCGACCCCACTACATGTCAACACTCTCCCTTCTTGACCTTGGGTTCCCAATCACCAGCTTTCCTGTCCCCTCCTGCCTTCTAGTCCTTGTCCCCAGGCTAGTGTGCCGCTTTAGTCTTGTTTTGTTTTATGGGCCTGTCTAATCTTTGGCTGAACGGTGAACCTCCAGAGTAACTTCACTACTGAACTATAAGGGTGTCCGGGGGCCCTACTCTTGGGGTTTCTCCAGTTTCTGTCAGGCTGTAAGTCTGGTCTTTTTTTGTGAGTTAGAATTTTGTTCTATATTTTTCTCCACCTCTGTTCAGGACCTTCTATTGTGATCCCTGTCAGAGCAGTCAGTGGTAGTAGCTGGGCACCTTCTAGACACAGTTTTTAAGGGCTGAAAAATATCCCATGGAAAGTATTTACCATAATGTATCTAATCATTTCCCTACATTGTTTCCAAATTTTCATTGTTATAAATAATACCATAGTGAACATCTTTTTGCATAAAGCTTTTTTAGTATCTTGGATTGTTTTCTTAGAATAGATTTTTGGAAATGAGTTTTGTGGGTCAAAGGGAATTGGCATTTTAAAGACATGATTGCCAAATTGCTCTTGGAAAGACTTATGCCAGTTTACAACCTCACCGATAATGTACAAATATGCCCAACTCACATTCCCACTGCCAGGATTGTCTTACCATATTTCAAAAATATACCAAGATACAGATTCTGTAGATTTATTTTGTGCTTTCATCCAATGTTACCTAACCTTTAAAGCCAGATTTTTCCTGTTTGTATTTCTAACCAAATCCTACCTGTCAAACTGAGGCCTGGCTTTGTTCTGGAAGGACTTACTTAATCTTGCATCACACCTATTGAAGTCTGTTTTCCTTTCTTTGTAAAACCCCATGACTAAGTCCGTATGAATCATTATAGAAGAAAAACAATATTGTTGTTCCAAGAAGTGGTCAAACGCTTCTTTACTGGATTACCAATTGAGCAGATTACCCAGTTGTGAAGGTGTGGGGCAGCACAGGATTTGGGCTCTGCCTAGGGAGGTGCTACCTGATTCATTCTTGCTAGAGTGTGACAAAGTCAGTGAGGGTGAGACCCATGTAGGCTGGCCCTGGGGATCGCATCCTGCGAGCTGGGCTGCATCAAAGCAGGTGCTACCTGAAAGAGTAGACATTTGCTTTTATCTGCTCAACATCTCTTTCCTCTTCTGGTAACAGGGATGTCCCCCTCCACTGCAAACTAACTGAATTGTGATCCAGCCCTGGTCTATTGGAATCCTCTCTTCTCTTGGCCGATGTGATTGGCTCATGAACAGGCACTGGACCCATCACAGTCCTTCGTGGGATTTGATATATGGATGCTGGGAAATAGAAACTTTATTTTTCCACTAAGCATGCTCAGCTGGATGATTTAGGCTTAAGGCTGCTGGCGGTCCTCTTTCTCTCCTTGTAGAAAAAGCCTGTCTGCAATAGAAGCCTGGGAATATGGAGCTAAGGAAAAACATGCAGAGATGAGTCAGGAGAGGTGGAAAGGGACAATCCTCATGCCAACCACTGAGGACTTGTCTGAACTGGACTTCTGTCACTTACAATGGAAAAACTAGTTCGCCTGGAGAGGCCAGAGGGTTGTAGAAAGAGGGAGCCAAGGACTGGTACTACAAGAAAATGTCATTTGATTCAAACATCTGAGATGTTTGAGATAACAGTCAGGACGAGGCAAGGTAGGAATTGGTTGCTGGGTCATGAAAAGCAAGTTAGAAAATGAAGTGCAAAGCCAGCAAACATGATAGAGTCTATTGCATTTGTCTTGGCGTAAGAGGATCTTCAGCCAGGTTGGCAGTGGGAACAGTGAAGAAGCAATGGCTCCAAGGAGCATTGCAATGGATTGATTAATTGATAGGACTCAGGGACTGGTTGGCTAACTAAGTGGAAATAAATTTTTGGATGATTGGAAATAAGTAGGATGATTAATTTGATTTATTTTTTCTTTTGCATTAAGATATTTATAATCATAGGCACATGTGACTTTTTTATTCTGTTCTTTTCACTTATCATTACATAATGGGCATGTCTCAAATTGCTAGGTAGTCTTCATCACTATCATTTTTAGGGACTACATTGCATTCCTGGTGTTACCTTGTTATTTATTGTTTCTAGTCTTTATCTTAGCTAATTTCCCTTGGCTAGCCAACCAGCTGCAAGCCTTATCAATTCTTCCTTTGCAAAGCTCCTTGTGGCCATTCCTTTCTCCCTATCTGACTGCCAACATCCTGGCTTAAGAACCTCCCTTGCTGGTCTGCTGGTCACCCTGCCACTGGTTGCACCCACTCCATTCACCCTACACCGAGAAGACTGATGAATCTTAAGGCTGTTTTCACGTTACTCCTCTCCCTTAACGTTAGCTGGAAGATAAAGTCCAAATTCCTTAGCTAGGCATTGGAAGTCCTCTGCAATCGAACAATAACCTAACTTTGTTAGCTGCCCCCTGGACTCTATTTCTATATGAACCTTTTCTAGAGTTGGTTAGGCCCTCACTCTTCTTCCAGTATGTTCTGTCATTTCCAGCTTCTTAGCTTTACTTCATCTAGATGCACTTCTTCATTATCTAGTGTTATCTAGGGTGGGTTATCAAAACATACTTATGTGCATATGTGACTTTCCTACTAGACTGTGAAGTCCTTGCATGTAGGGACTATGACTAACTCACTTCTATAACTTAGATGCTGGCACATAGCCCATCATGTGGACTCAGAAACACACAAGTTTGTCTAGGTTCAAATCCTGGCTCTGTCATGTATAAACTATATGACCCTGGACAAGTTGCTTCAACATCTTCATCTGTAAAATAGGGATAATAATAGTACCTAGTTCATATGGCTATTGTGTATAACATGCATCGTGTATGGTTATATGTAAAATAACCTCACCAGGGCCCAGGACATAAGTGTTTAATCAATCTTAGTTACTTTTATGATGATGATTATCTTCGTCATCTAGTGCTGCTGTAACAGAAATACCACAAGTGGATGGCTTTAACAAACAGAAGTTTATTCTCTCACAGTCTAGTAGGCTAGAAGTCCAAATTCAGAGTGTCAGCTCCAGGGGAAGGCTTTCTCTGTTGGCTCTGGAGGAAGGTCCTTGTCACCAGTCTTCCCGTGAACTAGGAGCTTCTTTGTGCAGGAACCCCAGGTCCAAAGGACACGCTCTGCTTCCGGTGCTGCTTTCTTGGTGGTATGAGGTCTCCTTGTCTCTCTGTTCACTTCTCTCTTTATATCTCAAAAGAGATTGGCTCAAGACACAATCCAAACTTGTGGATTGAGTCCTGCCTCATTACAATAACTGCCGCTTATCCCACCTCATTAACATCGTAGAGGTAGGATTTACAACACATAGGAAAATCACATCAGATCACAAAATGGTGGACAATCACCCAATACTGGGAATCATGGCCTAGCCAAATTGATACACATATTTTTGGGGGACACAATTCAGTTCATGACAATGATCATGATTCCTGGTTGATTCGGGTCAACTCCAACTCGTGGTGACCCAAGTGTCTCAGAGTAGAACTGTGCTTCATAGGGCTTTCAATGGTGATTTTTTGGAAAGATCACCAGGCTTTTCCAGGCGTTAACCTTTCGGGTAGCAAGTGAGCGTGTTAACCATTTGCACCACTCAGGGAATTTCAGACTTTGTTCATGTGCAGACAGAAGGGGGTTCTTCTTTCTCCTTTTAATCTCCAGCTTCCTCTCTAGAACCTTCTGCCAAACATACCCATCTTCCATCCCTGACTCAACATAGCTACAGAGTGAGAGGCCTCAAGTGGTTGAAGTTTCCTCTTGGCAGCTTGTGTAATTTGCCCTGAGGGTCCAGCACCTTCCTCCCTGGACCTAGTTTCATGGAGTTTGATTGAAGTTTCCAAATAGAATATCCTGATTCACCTGGGCTAATCAGGTGAGAGAGAGTCTGCAGCAGCCAGAAATGAGTTTGCTGCCCACAGCCAGGGCTCACCCTCCACCCTCATGCCTCTCAGGCCTAACACCTAAAGAGCCCAGCACACAAGTACAAAAGGACACCCACTTAATATATGTTCAAATAATCAAAAATTATGAATCAAATTAACAAAGTATTAAATAAAATATCTTCTAGCCCCTTACATTGACAAATGTACCTTCATAATGACAAAATTAAAAAAAAAATGTGTAAAGCTATGTAATTCATATTACAAATTTGGCAAAACAGTAAATGTGACTGAACTTAATCATAATTGTGTCTGTCTGGATGCTCTGTAGATGAGACAGTGATATCTGAATTAATATAATAAAAACATACAAAATCAAAAATTAAAATTATTTTTACATGTTTTCCAAAAAGTCAATTTTGAATATTTTAGAAAAAATATATTAAAATTAAAAGGTATCCATGAACCTCCCCATTTATTTAGATCTTCTTTAATGTTTTTCAAAAGAGTCGTACAATTTTCTCTGTAAAACACTTATGCATCTTTTGTTAGATTTATTCATTCCAGCTTACATTTTTGGCATAATTATCTTTTTAAAAACTACTTTTTAAATTTGTTGCTGGATGTAGAAATTAAATTGACTTTTTTATATTGATTTTTTTTTTTATTCAGCAACCTTGCCAAACTTTCTTATTAAAACTAATTTCTCTATAGATTTTTATATATTCCATGTAGCCAATAATATATATGAATAATGAATACTTTATTACTTTTCTTCAGTCTTACACCTTTATTTCTCTCCTCTTCCTCCAATAAAATTCTGAATGCAAATATTACTAGCAGGGACTCTTTTCATTGGTTTCAAAGGAGAAACAGTCAATATTTCACTATTAAATGGGATTTAAAAAAATTATTGTGCTTCAGGCGAAAGTTTACAGCATAAATTAGCTTCTCATTCAAAAATTTATACACAAATTGTTTTGTGACATTGCTTGCAATCCCCGCATTGTGTCAGCAGTCTCCCCCTTTCCCTTTCCACCCCTGGTTCCTCGTGTCCATTCATCCAGTTTTCCTGTCCCTTCCTGCTTTCTGGTCTTTGATTTTGGGCAGTTGTCGCCCATTTGGTTTTGTATAGGACTGAACTAAGAAGGGCATTCCTCATGTGTGTTATTCTTTGTTTTATAGGCCTGTCTAATCTTTGGCTGACAGGTGTGTTAAATGGGATTTTTGTTGTTGATTTTACGGGGATATATTTTGGAGATTAAGGAGGTTCTACTTCTAGCTTTGTAAGAATTTATTTATTTTTATTTTTTCCCATACAAAAACATGTACATACATTGTTATGTGACTCTAATTGCTCTCCGCATACTGTGACAGCACACTCCTCCTTTCCACCCCTGATTCCCCATGTCCATTCAACCAGCTTCTAACCCTCTCTGCCTTCCCATCTCACCTCTGGACAGAAGCTGCCCGTTTAGTCTCGTGTATCTACCTGAGCCAAGAGGCACACTCCTCATGAGCACAACTTTATGTCCCACAGTCCAGTCCAATCCCTGTCTGAAGAGTTGGCCTCGGAAATTGTTTTAGTTCTGGGCTGATAGAGAATCCAGGGGCCATGCTTTCCAGGGTTCCTCCAGTCTCAGTCTGACCATTAAGTCTGGTCTTCTTACTAGAATTTGAGTTCTGCACCCCACCTTTCTCCTGCTCCATCCAGGACTGTCTGTTGTGTTCCCTGTCAGGGTGGTCATTGGTGGGTAGCTGGGCACCATCTGGTTCTTCTGCTCTCAGGCTGATGAAGTCTCTGGTTTATGTGGCCCTTTTTGTCTCTTGGGCTAATACTTTCCTTGTGTCTATGGTGTTCTTCATTCTTCTTTACTCCAGGTGGTTGGGACCAATTGATGCATCTTAGATGGCAACTTGCAAGCTTTTCAGACCCCAGATGGCACTCACCAAAGTAGGATGCAGAACATTCTCTTAAATAAGTTTGTTATGCCAATTGACGGAGATGTCCACTGAAAGCTTGATCCCCAGGCCCCTACCCCTGCTACTCTGTCCCTCAAAGTGTTTGGTTGTATTCAGGAACCTTCTTAGCTTTTGGTTTAGTCCAATTGTGCTGACTTCCCCAGTAGTGTGTGCTGTCCTTCCCTTCACCTAAGACAATTCTTATCTACTACCTAGTTAGTAAATAACCCTCACCCTCCCTCCCTACCCTAGTAACCATCAAAGAATGTTTTCTTCTGTGTTTAAACCTTTTCTTGAGTTCTTACAACAGTGGTCTTATATTTGTCCTTTTGTGACTGACTAAATTCACTCAGCATAATGGCTTCCAGATTCATCCATGTTATGAGACGTTTCATGGATTCATCATTGTTCTTTATCATTGCATGGTATTACATTGTGTGATATACCATAATTTGTTTATCCATTCATCCATTGATGGCACCTAGGTTGTTTCCATCTTTTTGCTTTGTGAACAGTGCTGCAATGAACGTAGGTGTGTATATATCTATTCGTGTGACAGCTCTTGTTTCTCTAGGATATATTCCAAGGAGTGGGATAGCTGGATCGTATGGTACTTCTATTTCTAGGTTTTTAAGGAAGCACCAACTTGATTTCCAAAGTGGTTGTACCATTTTACATTCCCACCAACAGTGTATAAGTGTTCCAGTCTCTCCACAACCTCTCCAGCATTTACTATTTTGTGTTTTTTGAATTAATGCTAGCCTTGTTGGGGTGAGATATCTCATTATAGTTTTGATCTGCATTTCTCTAATGGCTAATGATCGTGAGAATTTCTTCATGTGTCTGTTAGCTGCCTGAATATCTTCTTTTGCAAAGTGCCTGGTCATATCCTTTGCTCATTTTTTAATTGGGTTATTTGTCTTTTTGTTATTGAGGTTTTGCAGTATCTTGTAGATTTTATAGATTAGACACTGATCGGATTAGTTGTAGGCAAATTTTTTTTTCCCAGTCTGTAGGTTGTCTTTTGACTCTTTTGGTGAAGTCTTTTGATGAGCATAAGTGTTTGATTTTTAGGAGCTCCCAGTTATCTAGTCTCTCTTCTGGTGCTTGTGCATTGTTACTTATGGTTTGTATTGTGTTTATGCCATACATTAGGGCTCCTAGCATTGTCCCTATTTTTTCTTCTATGATCTTTATCGTTTTTGATTTTATATTTAAGTATTTGATCCATTTTGAGTTAGTTTTTGTGCATGGTGTGAGGTATGGGTCTTGTTTCAGTTTTTTGCAGATGCATATCCAGTTATGCCAGCACCATTTGTTAAAGAGACTGTCTTTTCCCCTATTAACGGACTTTGGACCTTTCTTCAAGTATCAGCTGCTCATAGGTGGATGAATTTATGTCTGGATTCTCAATTCTGTTCCATTGGTCTATGTATCTGTTGTTGTACCAGTACCAGGCTGTTTTGACTACCCTGGAGGTATAATAGGTTCTAAAATCAGATAGTGTGAAGCCTCCCACTTTGTTCTTCTTTTTGAGTAATGCTTTACTTATCCAGGGCCTCTTCCCTTTCGATATGAAATTGGTGGTTTGTTTCTCTATCTCATTAAAGAATGCCAGTGGAATTTGGATTGGGATTGCATTGTATCTGTAGATCGCTTTGGGTAGAATTAACATTTTCACAATGTTGAGTACCTATCCATGAGCAAGGTATGTTTTTCCACTTATGCAGGTCTCTTTTGGTTTCTTGCAGTAGTGTCTTGTAGTTTTCATTGTGTAGATCTTTTATGTCTCTGGTTAGATTTATTCCTAAGTATTTTATCTTGGGGGCTATTGTAAATGGTATTGATTTGGTGATTTCCTCTTTGGGGTTCTCTTTGTTGATGTAAAGGAATCCAACTGATTTTTGTATGTTTATCTTGTATCCTGAAACTTTGCTGAAATCTTCTATTAGTTCCAGTAGTTTTCTTGTGGATTCTTTGGGGTTTTCTGTGTATAAGATCATATCATCTACAGATAGAGATACTTTGACTTCTTCCCACCAATTTGGAAGCCCTTTATTTCTTTTTCTAGCCTAATTGCTCTGGCTAGGACCTCCAGCACAATGTTGAATAAGAGTGGTGATAAAGGGCATCTTTATCTGGTTCCCATTCTCAAGGGGAATGCTTTCAAAGTCTCTCCATTTATGATGATGTTGTCTGTTGGCTTTGTATAAATGCCCTTGATTGTACTGAGGAATTTCCCTTCTATTCCTATTTTGTTGAGAGTTTTTATCATGAATGGTGTTGAACTTTGTCAAATGCCTTTTCTTCATCGATTGATAAGATCCTGGGTTCTTGTCTTTTGTTTTATTTGTATGATAGATTACATTGATTGTTTTTCTAATGGCAAACCATCCCTGCCTACCTGCTATAAATCCCACTTATCATGATGATTATTTTTTGATACGTTGCTGAATTCTATTGGCTAGGATTCTGTGGAGGATTTTTATGTCAATGTCCATGAGGGATATTGGTCTGTAATTTTCTTTTTTTGTGGTATCTTTACCTGGTTTTGGTGTCAGGGTTATGCTGGCTTCATAGACTGAGTTTGGGAGTATTCCATCCTTTTCTATGCTCTGAAATACCTTTAGTAGTAGTGGTGTTATCTGTTCTCTGAAAGTTTGGTAGAATTCTCTGGTGAAGCATCTGAGCCAGGGCTTTGTTGTTGTTGGGAGTTTTTAAATAACTTTTTCAATCTCTTCTTTCCTTATGGATTTATTTAGGTGTCCTACCTCTGTTTGTGTTAGTTTAGGTAGGCAGTGAGTTCTAGAAATTTGTCCATTTCCTCTAGGTTTTCAAATTTGCCAAAGTACAATTTTTTATAGTATTCTGTTATGATTCTTTTAATCTCAGTTGAGCCTGCTGTGATATCACCCATCTCATTTCTTATACAGGTTATCTGCTTCCTCTCCTGTTTTTCTTTTGTCAGTTTGGTCAATGGTTTATCAATTTTGTTGATCTTTTCAAAGAACCAGCTTTTGGTCTTGTTAACTCTTTCAATTGTTTTTCTATTCTCTATTTCATTTAATTCTGCTCTAATTCTTATTGTTTCCTTTCTTCTGGTGCCTGAGGGCTTCTTTTGCTGCTCTCTTTCTACTTGTTCCAGTTATAGGGTTAATATTTTGATTATGGTCATTTCTTCTTTTTGGATGTGTGCATTTGTTGCTATAAACTGACTTCTGAGCACTGCTTTTGCTGTGTCCCAAAGATTCTGGTAGGATGTGTTTTCATTCTCGTTTGATTCTATGAATTTCTTTATTCCATCCTTAATTTCTTCTATAACCCAGTAGTTTTTGAGTAAGGTGTTGTTCAGTTTCCATCTGTTTGATTTTTTTTTCTAGCTTTTTCTGTTGTTGATTTCTACTTTTATGGCTTTATGGTCAGAAAAGATGCTTTGTAATATTTCAGTGCTTTGAATTTTGTTAAGGCTTGCTTTATGGCCTAATATGTGGTCTATTCTGGAGAATGTTCCATGTGCATTGGAAAAGAAAATATACTTGGCTGCTGTTGGGTGGAGTGTTTGGTGTACGTCTATAAGATCAAGTTGGTTGGTTGTAGCTTTTAGATCTTCCATGTCTTTGTTGAGCTTCTTTCTGGATGTTCTGTCCTTCACTGTAAACGGTCTGTTGAAGTCTTCTGCTGCTACTGTGGAGCTGTCTATCTCTCTTTTCAATGCTGTTAGAGTTTGTTTTATGTATTTTGGAGCCCTGTTGTTGGGTGCATAAATAGTTATTATAGTTATGTCCTCCTGGTGTATTGACCCTTTAATCATTATATAGTGTCTTTCCTTATCCTTTGTGGTGGATTTTACTTTAAAGTCTATTTTGTCAGAGATTGATATTGCCACTCCTGCTCTTTTTTGAGTGTTGTTTGCTTGATATATTTTTTTCCATCCCTTGAGTTTTAGCTTGTTTGTGTCTTTAAGTCTAAGGTGTGTCTCTTGTAGGCAGCATATAGACGGATCATGTTTTTTTATTTTGCAAAAACCAAACCAAAATAAGAGGAATCCAACTGACTTTTGTATGTTTATCTTGTATCCTGATACTTTGCTGAAATCTTCTGTTAGTTCCAGAAGTTTTTTCATGGGTTCTTTGGAGTTTTCTGTGTATAATATCATATCATCTGCAAATAGAGATACTTTAAAAAGAGTTTTGCATCTATGTTCATCAGTGAAATTACCTCATAATTTTTCTTTTGTGCACTGTCCTTGTCGGGTTTGGTATTAATTTTATTCTAGCCTCATGAAATGAATTAGGGAACTGTTTCTCTCCTTTACTATAAATTGAAAAAGTTTGTGTAATATTGGAGTTATTTGTTCCTTGAATGATTGGTAGAACTTACTAGTAAAACTGTCTGACTCTGGTGTTTTACTTGTGGCAAGATTTTAAATTACTGATTAAATTTTTAAAAATATTTTATTGTGTTTTACATGAAAGTTTACATAGCAAATTAGGTTCCCATCTAACAATTTTTGTACAAATTGTTCCATGACATTGGTTACAGTTTTCCTAAATATGTCAGCATTCTCATTATTTCCATTCTGTTTATTCTGTTTCCATTTATCTAGTTTCCCTGCCCCTCCTTGCCTTCTCATCTTTCCTTTTGGATAAGTGTTGACCGTTTGGTCTCATATAGTTGATTGCTTAAGGGAGCACATTCCTCATGGGTGATATTGTCTATTTTATAAACCAATCTATTATTTGGCTGAAAGGTGATTCAATTTTTTAATCTTTTTTTAAAATTGTGTTTTAGGTGAAGGTTTACAGAGCAAATTATTTTCTCATTAAACAATACACATATTGTTTTGTGACATTGGAAGATTTTTTTTTTTCATTTTAAACAGGTGAATTTTTTGGTTTGTGAATTATATCTGAATAATGCAATTATACAAAATCATATTTTTAAAATATTGAGGTAAAATTTACATCAGTAAAATACATAAATGTTAAATGTACAGGGTTTTTTTATTTCTTTTCTTAATGTGCTTTAAATGAAGGTTTACAGGACAAATTAGTTTCTCATTAAACAATGCACGTATTGTTTTGTGACATTGGTTGCCTGTGACATTGGTTGCCAACTCCATGACATGTCTACACTCTCCCCCACTTGACCTTGGGTTCCCCATTTCTATTTGTCCAGCTTTCCTGTCCCCTCCTGCCTTGTCCTTGCTTCTGGGCTGTTGTTCCCATTTAGCCTCATATACTTGGTTGAGCTACATTTATTATTGTTTGTTTTAGGGGCCTGTCTAATATTTGGCTGAAGGGTGAATGAACCTCAGGAGTGACTTCAGTACTGAGTTAAAAGGGTATTGGGGGCCTCTCCAGGTTTCTCCAGTCTCTGTTAAACCAGTAAGTCTGGTGTTTTTTGGTTAGTTAGAATTTTGTTCTACATTTTTGTCTATTGTGATCTCTGTCGGAGCAATCGCTGGTGGTAGCTGGGCACCATCTAGTTGTGTTGGACTCAGTCTGGTGGAGGCTGTGGTAGTTTCTTAATTCTCCCATACTCCAGATGGGGTGAGACCTGTGGAGTATCTTAGATGGCCACTCACAATCTTTTAAGACCCCAGATGCTACTCACCAAAGTAGAATGTAGAACATTTTCTTTATCAACTATGTTATATCAATTGAGCTAGATGTCCCCAGAGACCATGGTCCCCAGACCACAGCCCAATAATTCAGTCCCTCAGGGAGTTCAGATGTGTCTGTGAAGCTTCCGTGACCTTACCTTGGTCAAGTTGTGCTGACTTCCCCAGTAGTGTGTACTGTCTTCCCTTAGCCAAAGTTACCACTTACTAGTTAGTGTTTTTCCCTCCCTACCACTCCCCTCCCTCGTAGCCATCAAAGACTGTTTATTTCTATGTGTAAACCTTTTCATGAGTTTTTATAATGGTGATCTCATACAGTATTTGTTTTTTTTTTGTGATTGACTTATTTCAGTCAGCATAATGTCCTCCACATTCATCCACGTTATGAAATGTTTCACAGATTCATCATTGTTCTTTATCGTTGTATAGTATTCCATTGTGTGTATGTACCATAGTTTGTTTATCCATTCATCTGCTGATGGGCACTTTGGTTGTTTCCATCTTTTTGCTATTGTGAATAATGCTGCAATGAACATGGGTGTGCATATGTCTATTCGTGTCACGGCTCTTATTTCTCTAGGATATATTCCTAGGAGTGGGATTGCTGGGTCGTATGGTATTTCTGTTTCTAGCTGTTTAAGGAAGCAGCATATCGTTTTCCAAAATGGTTGTACCATTTTGCATTCCCACCAGCAGTGCATAACAGTTCCAATCTCCCCACAGCCTCTCCAACATTTGTTATTTTCTGTGTTTTTTTGATTACTGCCGGTTATGTCGGGGTGAGATTGTATCTCACTGTGGTTTTGATTTGCATTTCTCTAACAGCTAGTGATCGTGAGCATTTCCTCATGTGTCTGTTAGCCACCTGAATGTCTTCTTTGGTGAAGTGTCTGTTCATATCCTTTGCCCATTTCTTTTTCTCTCTCTCTTTTTTTAATTGTACTTTAGATGAAGGTTTACAGAACAAACTAGCTTCTCATTAAACAATTAATACACATATTGTTTTGTGACATTGGTTGCCAATGCCACGACATGTCAACACTCTCCCTTCTTGACCTTGGGTTCCCTATTACCAGCTTTCCTTTCCCCTCCTGCCTTCTAGTCCTTGCCCCTGGGCAGATGTACCATTTAGTCTTGTTCTGTTTTATGGGCCTGTCTAATCCTTGGCTAAAGTGCAAACCTCAGGAGTGACTTCACTACTGAGCTAAAAGAGTGTCTGGGGGCCATACTCTTGGAGTTTCTCCAGATTCTGTCAGACCAGTCAGTCTGGCCTTTTTTTTTATAAGTTAGAATTTTGTTTTACATTTTTCTCCAGCTCTGTCCAGGACCCTGTATTGTGATCCCTGTCAGCACCATCTACTTGTACTGGACTCACTCTGGTGGAAGGTGTAGTACTTGTGGTCCATTAGTCATTTGGGCTAATCTTTCCCTTGTGTCTTTGGTTTTCTTCATTCTCCCTAGCTCTAGACAGGGTGAGACCAGTGGAGTAACTTAGATGGCCGCTCACAAGCCTTTAAGACCCTAGACGCTACTCACCAAAGTAGAATGTAGAACATTTTCTTTATAAAGTATGTTACGCCAATTGAGTTAGATGTTCCCTGAGACTATGGTCCCCAGCCCTCAGCCCAGTAATTCGGTCCCTCAGGGAGTTTGGATGTGTCAGTGGAGCTTCCATGACCTTGCCTTGGACAAGCTGTACTGTCCTTTGCCGATTTTTTAATTGGATTATTTGTTTTTTGTTGTAGAGGTGTTGGATTTTCCTATAGATTTTAGACATTAGACTTTGGTGGATTTGTAATATCCAAAATTTTTTCCTAGTCTGTATGTTCTCTTTTTACTCTTTTGGTGAAGTCTTTTTATGAACGTTTAAGTGTTTAATTTTTAGAAGATCACAGTTGTCTATCTTATCTTCTGGTGTATGTGTATTGTTAGTTATGGTTTGTATACTGTTTATACCATATATTAGGGCCTCTAGCGTGGTTTAAAGTCAGGAAATGTATGTGTCAGGGTTGTATCCTTTCATCATACTTATTCAGTCTGTATGCTGAGCAAATAATGCAAGAAGCTAAACTCTCTGAAGAAGAAAGCGGCATCAGGATTGAAGGAAGACTCATTAACAACGTCTGAAATGCAGATGACACAACCGTGCTTGCCAAAAGTGAAGAGGACTTGAAGCACTTATTGATGAATAACAAAGACCACAGCCTTCAGTATGGATTACACCTCAACATAAAGAAACAAAAATCCTCACAACTGGACTAATAAGCAACATCATGATAAACACAGAAAAGATGGAAGTTGTCAAGGATTTCATTTTACTTGGATCCACAGTCAACACCCATGGAAGCAGCAGTCAAGAAATCAAACAACACATTGCATTGGGCAAATCTGCTGCAAAAGACCTCTTTAAAGTGTTGAAAAGCAAAGATGTCACCTTGAAGACTAAGGTGCACCTGACCCAAGCCATGGTGTTTTCAGTTGCCTCATATGCGTACGAAAGCTGAACGACGAATAAGGAAGACAGAAGAAGAATTGATGCCTTTGAATGGTGGTGTTGGTGAAGAATATTGAATATACCATGGACTGCCAAAAGAATGAACAAATCTATCTTGGAAGAAGTACAACCAGAGTGCTCCTTAGAAGTGAGGATGACTACGTCTCACATATTCTGGACATGTTATCTGGAAGGATCAGTCCCTGGAGAAGGACATCATGCTTGGTAGAGGGTCAGAGAAAAAGAGGAAGACCCTCAAGGAGATGGATTCACACAGTGGCTGTAACAATGGGCTCAAGCATAATGATTGTGAGAATGGCACAGGACTGGGCAGTGTTTCGTTCTGTTGTACATAGGGTTACTATGAGTTGGAATTGACTCATTGGCACCTAACAACAACAATAGCGTTGACCCTATTTTTCTTCTATGATCTTTACAGTTTTTGGTTTTATATTTAGGTCTTTGATCCATTTTGAATTAGTTTTTGTGTATAGTGTGACATCTAGTTTTGCCAGCACCATTTCTTAAAGACTGTCTTTTCCCTGTGTAATGGACTTTGGGCCTTTGTTGAAGATCAGGTGATGGTAGGTAGATGGATTTACATCTGAGGTCCCGATTCTGTTCCATTGGTCAATGTGTCTGACGTTTTACCAGTACCAGGCTGTTTTGACTACCATAGCTGTATAGTAGGTTCTGAGGTCATGATTTAATTTTTTTAATGGTTATAGGATTATTCAGATTTTTAATTTCTTCTTGAGTCAGCTTATTTTCCTAGGAATTTGTCCATGTTTTTCTAAATTTTCATATTTATTAGCATAAAGTTGTTGATAATCTCTCTCTTTTCAACTTATGTGGCATCTGCAGTTATATACCATTTTTCATTCCTAATATTGTGTTTTTGTTTTTTTCCTTGATCAATCTTGCCAGAGGTGTGTTAGTATTTTGAGTGTTTGTCTTGTTGATCCTTTCTAATGTATCTTTGTTTTCTATTTCATCATTCTGTGTTCTTATTTTTATTTATTATTTTATTATTTCCTTCCTTTTAACTTTCTTTGGCTTGTTCAACTGTAAGTTTTTCTACCTAATTTTTACTTATGTCTAATAGAAGCATATAAGAGTATAGCTTTCTCACTAGTGCAGTAATGCTTTAGGTAAATTCTACAGTTTTTAGTATATAGAAGTTTGTTCTTGTATAGTTCTAAATATTTTCTAATTTTCACTAAGATTTTTTTCTAATTCATGACTTAAGAGTGTTTCCTAATGCCCAAACACGTGTTTTTCTTCCACTAGTTTTCTGTTTGTAATTGATTTCAAATTTAATTGTATTGTGATCAGAGAAAGTGATAGAGTACCTATCTATGAAACTTGTAACCTGAATGTAATCAATTTCTTAAATGGTCCATGTATTTCTGGAAGAAGAATATGTATTCTAAAATTGTTGGGTACAGTGCAGTGTATTTTTGCATATATATGTCAACATATGTTTTATAGTTTTATTTTATATATAAGGTATAATTGACATATGATAAATTGCATATATTTATAGTGTCAGTGTGATAAATTTGGACATATGTTTTGTATCCTCTGAAAGTATCACCATAATCAGATAATGAACACATCTATTATGCCCCTTTGTAATCCCTCTTGTCCGTCTCCTCCCCATCTCTGTCCCTAGGTAACCACTCTTCTGCTTTCTGTCATTATAGATTAGTTTGAATTTTCTAGAATGTTATATAAATGGAGTGTTCTCTTTTTTGTCTGGCTTTTTTTATTCAATGTAATTATTTTGAGATTTATCCATGTGGGTGTATCATCATTAGTTCATTACTTTTAAAAAAATAATATTTTATTCTGTTTCTGGTGAAAGTTTACACAGCAAATTAGGTTCCCATTTAACAATTACTACACAAATTTTTCAGTGACATTGGTTACATTTTTCAGTGTGTCAACATTCTCGTTAATTCCATTCTGGATGTTCCATTTCCAGTAATCGAGTTTCCCTGCCCCTTCCCTTTCATCTTTGCTTTAGAGTAATTGTTGATCCTTTGGTCTTATGTAGATGATTTATTAAAGGTATGTAATACTCACAGGTAATATTCTTTATTTTATGAGCCAATCTACCGTAGGACAATAGTCTCAGGGAGTCTTCTAATTTCAATTGGTCCAGTAAGTCTGGACTGTTTAAGAATTTGAGTTCTGTTCCCTGTTTTTCTCCCATTCTGTTGGAATCCATCTATTGTGGCCCTGATCAGAACAGTATCAGGGCACCATCTCTTTCTTCTGGTCTCAGGGATACTACTCACCAAACTAGGATGTAGAACATAAACTTTATGAACTATATTATGCCAATTGACTGAGTTGTCCCATGAGACAGACTATGGCCCTAAGCCTTCAAATCCAGAAAACCAATCTCACGAGATGTTTGGTTGTGTCTAAGAAGTATCCGTAACTGTGCCCCCTATATGGTTTATTATATACATAAAACCTGTGAAAGGTGGAAACCTGTCAGAGAAGGAAAATTAAGAGTTTCCACTAAAATGAGTGATAGAAAAGTGGCAAGACTGCACCCTGTCAAAGGCAGAAAAATTGTGAGACCTGGAAAAACAAGGCAGTCCTGTCGAGTTCTGGCTCTCATGGGTTTCACTGTACACGGACGTACATACATACACATTCATATATATATATATATATATATATATACACATACCTACACATACATACCATACTCATACTCATATATGCATGTATACATACACATGTAACCACACACATATTTTTTGGTTGTTGCTGGTGTTGTTGCAACATTATATATGCCATATCCTGTATCAAGACTTCATCTTACTTTGGACATGTTATCAGCAGGGACTAGTCCCTAGAGAAGAACATCCTACTTCGTAAAGTAGAGGGTCAGTGAAAAAGAAGAAGACCCTCAAAGAGATGGATTGACACAGTGTCTGCAACAGTGTGCTTAAACGTAGCAGTGATTCTGAGTTTGGCGCAGGACCAGGTGGTGTTTTGTTCTGTTGTACATAGGGTTGCTGTGAATCGGAACTGACTTGATGGCACCTAACATCAATAACAACAATAACAACATCCTTTATCAAAAGTGTCCTTTTCTCTTGTATACTTCTTAGTGACATCATTTACCTTGGTCAAGCTGTATGCTCTTTACCCGCATTTGGTGCTGCTTTTCCCATAGTTCGTTACTTTTTATTTGCTGAGTGGTATTGCATTCTACATATAATTTGTTTCACTCACCTGTTGGTGGACATTTGGGTTATATCCAGTTTGGGGCTATTCTAAATAAATCTGCTATTAACATTTGTGTACATTCTTTGTGTGAATATATGTTTTCATTTTTATTGGATAAATACCTAGGTGTGGAATGGCTGGATTGTATTTAGGAATATGTTGAACTTTTAAAGAAATTGCCAAGCTGTCTTCCAAAGAGGTTGCACCGCTTTCCATTCTCGCTAGCATTGCGTGAGAGTTCCAGTTTCTCCATATCCTTGCCAACACTTGGGATGGTTGGTCATTTTAATTTTATCCATTCTAATCAGTGTGTAGTAATATCTTATTGTGGTTTTAATATAACCAATGATGTTGAGCATCTTTTCATGTGCTTATTTGCTATCTGTGTATCTTCTCTGGTGAAGTACCTGTATTGCCAAGGATATTTTTAGAAATAGTTTTTGGGACTCGCCAGGACATTATTTTGAATTTCCACAGCTATGGCTGTTCTTTGTCCTTTGAATGTGGATTTGACTTTTAGAAACTCCCAACAGTTTTTTAAAAAATAATTTATTTTTTATTGTTATTGTTGAGAATATACACAGCAAAAGCATACACAATTCAAATTTCTACATGTATATTTCAGTGACATTGATTACATTCAAGTTGTGCAACCATTCTCACCCTGCTTTTCTGAGTTGTTCCTCCCTAATTAACGTACACTCACTGCCCCCTAAGGTTTCTATCTAATCTTTCAAGTTGATTCCATATAGCTAGATCTTAAAAGAGCATAATGCTGAAGGGAGACGTTCTTTACTAGTTAAGCTAAATGATTGGTTTTAAGAGGACTTCAGGAGATATTTTCAGTTTGAATTTTAAAAGATTATCTTAGGGCAATAGTTTTGGGGGCTCACCCAGCCTCCATGGCTTCAGAAAGTCTGGATTCCATGAGAATTTGAAATCTTGTTCCCCCCTTTTGATTAGGATTTTTCTATAGACTCTTTGATCTAAACACTCAGTAATGGTAGCCAAGCACCATCCAATTCTTCTGGTCTCATGGCAAAGGAGGCAGTTGTTCATGGAGGCAATTAGGCTCACATTCCATTTCCTCCTCCGATTCCTGACTCTCCTTCCTCTGTTGCTCCAGGCAAATAGACACTGATTGTTAGGCCTTGAATCACCACTTATTTGCAAACTTTTAAGACCCCAGGCACTACTCAACCAGGGTAAGAGGTAGAACGGAAGCACTGAACATGTTATTAGGCCAATTAACTCAACAGTTTTTTCCAGTTTGTGTGTGTGTGGCGGGGTGGGGGTGGGGGGGTTGGGGAGTGGGGAGGAGGCAAAATCAATTGATTTCTTGCTATGTGTCAGCATAGTGCTTATATTACATTTTTTAATAAAGCAATGCTGAGAAGTAAGGATATATGTCTCCCTTTCCAGATGAGGAAATTGAAGCTTGCCCAGTGTACAGAGCAGTAGTCACAGGGCCAGGGGTCAAGCTCAGGTATGTCAGAATGCAGAGCCTATGCTCAGCCTATTACCATGTTCCTCACCTGAATGCAATTTATTGGGCCACCAAACTGGGGAATACTATTTTTCATCAAAAGTTGTGACTATGGAGACTGATTTTTTAAAATATTCATTATATATTTTTCCAATAAAAAAGAAAGCAAATGATGATTGTCTAAAATTCGGAATAGAAAGAAAAACAGGCAGAAGAAAGTTACCCATGGTTCTGTCACTCACTGTCAATCAATCATATCTTTCTAGAAAATGTTTGATTCCATTTGCCTGCAGTTTGGCTGGGCGTGGTGTTCATTTGATCACCCCAGGCCAAGAATAACCAGTTAACCAGTTGCTGGCGAGCCGATTCCGACTCATGGCGTCCCCATGTGTGTGCGAGTAGAACTGTACTCCATAGGGTTTTCAATGGTTGATTTTTCAGAAGTAGATCACCAGGCCTTTCTTCTGAAGTGCCTCTGGGTAGACGCAAACCTCCAAACTTCTGTTTAGCAGCCAAGCGCTTAACTGTGCCACCCAGGGACTCTGAGACCAAGAATAGACAAGTATTTAGTAACCTTACGAACCCATGCCTTTTGATTTATAATGGTTCACATTGGCAGGTAGCATGGCAGTCAATGAGGAGCATTGCTTGGTCTCCCCTCAAGAAAGAACTTGCAGGTCAGCTGTGAGGAATGTAGTTAGCTGATCGCCTCCAGCTGCAGCACCTTTGGGAGCCTCTGTGGCATTTGAGCTGAGGTCATGCTCTTCCCAAGAGCTCCCAGGCCAATGACTGAGCATGGGGGTGAGTAGGAGAGCCTGGTCAATTCCGTCCAATGTGGCGCTCCTCTAACGGGCAATCTTTGCTCCAATCCCCATTGGGTTGTCCATGACTTTGCAAGATCCCCATGGTAGTCTGAGATGTTCCCTGCCCTATTCCTCTCTTCTTTCCTTTCTGCTTCAGACTCTGAAGGCTTTTCCTGCACAGTCCTGCTTCCTCCCCCTTTATCTTTCATAGTTATTGTTACTCCCCCCATCCACCGCCGATAAATCTTTCAGTCCTAACTGCATCTCAGCATCTGCTTCCTGAAGGACCCAAACTGACATAGGTTGTTGTTGTTGTTAGGTGCCGTTGAGTTGGTTCCGACTCATAGCAACCCTATGTACAACAGAACAAAACACCACCCAGTCCTGCGCCATCCTCACAATCATTGTTATGCTTGAGCCCGTCATTGCAGCCACTGTGTCAATCCATCTTGTTGAGGATCTTCCTCTTTTTCGTTGGCCCTCTACCAAGCATGATGTCCTTCTCCAGGGACTGATCCCTGGATAACATGTCCAAAGTATGTGAGACGTAGTCTCGCCATCCTTGCTCCTAAGGAGCATTCTGGCTGTACTTCTTCCAAGACAGATTTGTTCATTCTTTTGGCAGTCCATGGTATATTCAATATTCTTTGCCAACACCACAATTCAAAGACGTCAATTCTTCTTTGATCTTCCTTATTCGTTGCATGCGTATGAGGTGATTGAAAACACCATGGCTTGGGTCAGGCGTACCTTAGTCTTCAAGGTGACATCTTTGTTTCTCAACACTTGAAAGAGGTCTTTTGCAGCAGATTTGCCCAATGCAACGCGTCGTTTGGTTTCTTGACTGCTGCTTCCATGGGTGTTGACTGTGGATCCAAGTAAAATGAAATCCTTGACAACTTCAGTCTTTTCTCTGTTTATCATAATGCTGCTTATTGGTCCGGTTATGAGGATTTTTGTTTCTTTATGTTGAGGTGTAATCCATACTGAAGGCTGTAGTCTTTGACCTTCATCAGTAAGTACTTCAAGTCCTCTTCACTTTCAGCAAGCAAGGTTGTTCATTTGCATATTGCAGGTTGTTAATGAGTCTTCCTCCAATCCTGATGCCAGGTTCTCCTTCATACAGTCCAGCTTCTCAGATTGTTTGCTCAGCATGCAGACTGAGTAGGTATGGTGAAAGGATACAACCCTGACGCACACATTTCCTGATTTAAACCACACAGTATCCCCTTGTTCTGACATAGGTAGAGACTATGTAATGATTCTTTATGATTGTGCATGTTTCTGAGCTTGTATTTAATCTTTGAAAAGCTAAGTTTAGAATTTCTGCATTGGGTTACGTTCAGCATACCACCAATGTTGAACTTAATATGGAGCATAAAAGTATTAATAAGAATTGTGTGTTGTCTGGGTATTTTACTCAATCAAATAATTTTATATCTTTTGAGTGTTTATTAATCTTATGTGCAAAATATTTGAAGTATAAAAAATAGTAGAATAGTATGTAAGAACTCTGAGAAACCATAGGAGAAACACTAATGAAAGATGGGAGACAAAAGACAATGCAAAATGGAAACCAAGTTCAACACTAACAATGGAGGATGGGTAACACTGAAAAAGGAGAGGAATTATTGGAAACAAGACGACTGTGCTCTAGAAGTACTGGTTGTGAGTAATAAATAAAGTCTGATTAATGTGGAAGACTATAGCATAGTAAAAATGCGTTAGAGCTGAGTGTCTTGCAATGCAAGCTAGTGTGAATTAAGTGCTAAACACATAAAAGAAATATATGAAACTAGTGGTACCTGCCATAACTTACACCACTGCAGGAGCTTTTAAGAGTTGCTAATAAAATAATAATGCATTTTATTTATCTGACTTTGTGTTTGAAAATGCAGCAGACCATTTTCAGGCAGCTGTGTATCTTGCTTCAATGGTCTAGAAGGCCAGCCTGTAGCTGTTCTCAGGTGTCTGTTCTCTGGGGTCTTTTCCTTTCCATGTAGCCCTAGTGAGAAGCTCTTGCAATAAAGGAGGTGTCATCAGGCTGATGAGGGGGCAGTGGTTGTTCAATAGTAGAATTCTTGACCTCTATGTGGGAGATACAATGCACCTCAAGTACAACCGCCACTTGTCTGTCATTGGAGGCTTCTTTGTTGTTGTTTTACTGGAGAATCCAGACTATGCCAGACTAGAAAGAAAGGCCTGGAAATCTACTTCTGGGAATCAGCCAATGAAAACCCTATGGATCACAATGGTCCGATCATGGGGATGGCATAGAACTGGGCCACATTTTGTTCCGTTGTGCATAGGGTCACCATGAGTTGGGGCTGTTATGGATTGAATTGTATCCCCCTAAAATATGTGTTGTAAATCCTAACCTCTATGCCTATGGTTATAATCCCATTTGGGAGTGGGTTGTCTTTGTCATGCCAATGAGACAAGATTAGTGTAGGGTGTATTTTGACTCAATCTCTTCTGAGATATAAAAGAAATTAAACAAAGGAGCAGAGTAGAGATAGAGGAAGAGAGAAGCCAAGCCACATGAAGATTGCCCAGGAGCAGAAGCTCAGAAGAGACAAGGACTTTCCTCCAGAGCCAACAGAGAGAGAAAGCCTACCCCTAGAGCTGGCACCCTGAATTTGGACTTCTAGCCTCCTAAATTGTGAGAGAATAAATTTCTGTTTATTAAAGCCACCCAGTTGTGATATTTCTGCGACAACAGTATTAGATAACTAAGACTGGGGCTGACTTGACAGCAGCTAACAACAACAACAAAGACAGATGGGAGCATTTTCATTCTGACTGCATGTTTGAGTTTTTGCTTGTAACATCTGCAGCGGCCTGCTAGAAGGCAGGAGCTTCCACCAGAAGTGCCCCTGGCTATGAGTCCAGGGCCATAGAGAGCACATCCTTGGGGCAGTCTCTTCACTGTTCCATTTACTCCTCTCACACTCCCTCTACCTCCTATGTACCAAGAGCTTCATTTTTGCGTAGCTTGAGGCTTCTCAACCCTGGCTGCCCACCCACTAATGCCCAGGCTGCCTTCCCAATCATTTAGAATCTCTAGAGGTTGGACCCAGGCACCAGCATTTTTAAAGCTCCCCAGATGATAGCAATATGCAACTAAGATTGAGAATCACGCTTAGCTAAACCCATTCCCCTGATGGAACAACAACAACAAAAATATCTGTTGCCATCTAGTCGATTCAGACTCAAAGCGACCCTACAGGACAGAGTAGAACTGCCGCATAGGATTTTCAAGGAGCGGCTGGTGGATTCGAACTGCTGACCTTTTGGTTAGCAGCTGAACTCTTAACCACTGTACCACCAGGAAGGAGAAAGAAAAGGAGCTCTTGTTACAAACTGTGCATTAGGCCCATTTCACTGGCTCCACCACTACCCTTGAGAACAGAGATGAGTCAGATTCATTTTGTTCCACTCTGCAGTACCTGTCATACTTCAGTACCTGTCAGCAAGTAACGGTCTGAATAGGAGTCTGTATCCAGACTTGGTGGTTCAGCCTGTGGGCTTTGGAACAGATAGATTAGGTTCCGAGCCCGGCTCCATCTCTTGCTAGCTGGTTGTCTTGGGCAAGGTATTTAACCTCTTCAATTCTTTTTCCTTAATAACCACAACAGTGGACTCAAATATACCAATGATGATGAAGATGGCACAGGACTGGGCACCGTTTTGATTTGTTATACATAAGGTCGCCGTGAGTTGGAGTTGACTTAATGACACCTAACAACAGCAATCCTGTTTCTTTAGTTACAAAATTAGGGTTATGATAGTACCTCCCATTGGTTCTCTGTTCTATTCCCAAAACCTCTTTTGGGCAGGCTCCTGCTGGGCAGTCCTAAGGATCAGGAGAGCAGTGTAAGCAGCAGCTGCCCAATCCCAAGCCAGAAACGTGAACATCTACCCTTTTCTAGTCTGGATTTCCTCCCAGCAGAGCCAGAGGAGAACAGGTGAAACAATTTGGATAAGCAACTACCTGATGACTGGTCACACAGACTTTGATCAACCTCCTGGCAGAAGCAACAGGTATGGGCTGAACCAAGGCGTTCCCTTAGGTGCACAGGTTCAAGGTGATGATCCTTTATTATACATAATTCAGATGATATCACTCATGACCTCAACTTATATTGAGGCACAAACTACTTTCAATCTTCTCCCTAGAACTTTCCCTAAGGTGGAGCTAACTGAACTCTGTGGCCCTGTCTCAAATGACTGTTTACTTTATTTGCACGTGGTTTTTCTCATTCTAACATCATACTGTAAGGTGGGAGGCCTGTTGTCAGGGCTACTGGATGGAGCGCATAGGCTGTTTCAGCTTTTACTGAGTCCTGATCCTCTTTGGTTAAACTTCTCCCATCTTCCAGGCCATTCTAGGATCCTCAATTTTTTTTTTAAATAGTTTTATTTTTCAAAATATACATTTATTGGACCTGTTCGTGCATCTTTACCAGCAGCTGGGGCATCCCCACCCTAGGTGTTTCTGGTGTAAATTACTTGAGCTCTGTGTTTTGAAACCAGCTTGATAAGTCCTTTACTATGCAGCTTCTGAAGGGGACTACAAATCTTTAGTCTCTCGGAGATGACAACTGGGGTTATAAGCTTGTAGTTGGGAACTTCCTTATACAGTTTGTCATATGGAGCTTTCTCAAACAAGACCAGGTTATTGAGCTTGTCCTGAACATCGCCTTTGGACCACTTCTTCTTTCTGGCCTTGCCCCCAGATTTGTTCCCTGGGTCTTTGTCTTTCTTAACTGACTCTCTGGCATCTTTCTTCTTGTTGCAGCTTTGCACGGCTTGGACAGCAGCTGCTACTATTGCAACTTTGCCAAGATATCCAGCTTCCTTCCTTTTGTGATCGCAAAGACATAAATGTGCTGAGGTTTCTCTTCACTTATTTTCTGTTTCTCCATAGGTTCTTCTGGATCTTTGTTGTTGTTGTTGCTAGTTGCCGTTGAATTGATTCCGACTCATGGCAACCCCATGTGTTAGAGTAGAACTGCTCCATAGGGTTTTCTTGGCTGTAATCATAACAGAAGCAGATCGCAAAGCCTTTTCTTCCATAGTACTGCTGGATGGGTTCGAACCACCAACCTTTAGGTTAGCTGCTGATTGCAAACCACTTGATCCACCCAGGCTCCCGTTTGAACCTTTACCTTACCCTAAATTCATTGACTTCGCTTTCTATTTCTGCTGACTTATTTTGATACCCTCCCCTCCTCAAGGATAATAAATTGCTCCCTCTGAGCAATACCGTCACCCAACACCTACCTCATAGGTTATCGTGGGGAGTAATTGAGACAACATGTGTAAGCACCAGGCACATTGTAAATACTTACATAAATTAGCTGTAATTATGTAAACAAATAACGTCCTGTGTGTTATGAGCTATGATGGCAGGAAGTACAAAGTACATCGAGAATGCTCAGTAAACTGAGAAATGTTAAACAGTTACTGGTTACTGCTACTGTGTGTATGGGAGTCCAGCACCCTCAACGAATACCTTTATTTGCTTACTCATCAAACATTTATTGAGATCGGCAGTGTCCATTCGTCATCCGCGGCTGTCCAGTGTCTTTTAAATTTTCTTTCTGTATTTGGGGGAAAATTCCTCTTATGTCCTCCCAGTGAGGAAGTCAGAACTCAAGTTTCCAGCTGCCTCCATGACTGGGACTCAGGCTGGGAGCCAGGCTGCACCACTTAGACGCATTTGTGCAACTTTGATTCCAGTGTGAGCTACAGCAAGAAACAGGCTCCAGGTGGAGTTGCCATGTTTGCTGGCATAGATGGCAGCAGAGGGGGTCTGGCTTTTGGTGGTGGCGGTCACAGTGGTGGTGGTGCTCAGTGGTTGCAAGGTCAAGTTCATGATGGGGAGTGAGATCACTGCTGGCTATGGCAGTGATTGCAGTAGGCCCAGGTTCCAGGCACTTAGAGCTTGGCATTGGTAGCAGATTCCTTATCAGGCCATGGTTCTGGGTGTTACTTCTGGATATTTCTTCCTAAGTCTGCTCTTGAATAAATTTCTTTTTTGCGTAAGCCAGCTAGGCACTAGCGCCATGCCCATCCCTTTCATCAGAAGGGCTGCAGAGAATGGACAGACCAAGGTTGCCCAAATCCTCATGCCTTTGGATGCTGCTGGCAGAGGTGCCTCACTCTTTGTCTTTCTCCTAATGAGCTGGGTGGGCTTCGTTTTTTCTTTCTTCATCATCTCCTTGACTTCAGTCCAGGCAAGGAGAGCTCTAGGATGCAATTAAACAAAAACAATGACGACGAAACCAGTTGCCTTCTCAACTCTGACTCATGGCAACCCTGTGTGTGTCAGAGTAGAACTGTGCTCCATAGTGTTTTCAGTGGCTGATTTTTTAGAAGTAGATTGCCAGATCTTTTTTCCAAGGTGCCTCTGGGTGGACTTGAACTGCTAACCTTTCAGTTACCAGCCTAATGCTTAACCATTTATACCACCCAGGGACTCCCTGGGATGCAATTAGCTCCTCCTTATTGTTGGGGTCTTTGGGAGAGAGATCATTTTCAGAAATGCTGTCTGGTCACTGCCAGGAAAGGGAGGCCCTGGTGGTCTGGTGCTGCCCAGGGGTTTCCTCCTGATTCTTCTTCTTCTTCATCCACAGAGTGAAGCTTACTGCTAACCAATCCTCTTTCTTTTCTGTTAAAACAGTCTGCTGGATTTTAAATATTGTTTATTGGGTAGTCAAATTCTGTTGAGGGGCATATTTGAGGATGAGAGGCAGGTGGTACAGAGGGAGAACATCATCCAAGATTCCAGTGCAGGATGGCCTGAATACTCTCCTGCCTCAGCTTTCCTCTGCAGGATTGGGATTAGCTTTCCATTTCCTGCATCACATGATTACTGAACACTTCCTCTGTGCCAGGATCATTCCAAGACACAAAGATGAGTAAGAGATTTGGCCTTAATGAACTCGCAGCCCAGTGGAAGGAGCAAAGAGGTCCAAGCCTCAGCTAGTAGCTACCAAAGAGATCACATTATCATTTAATATCCATATTAGAGCCACATAAGCCTCACCTTGCTCATCTTCTCCACTCTGAGTATTTCCTGGGACACTTTAGGGTATGCTTACATATTTAACTGCTCTGTCCTGGTTGTCACTTGCCACCTGAGCCATCTTGGACAGAACATGGATCAGTGGGCTTGTCACAGAGCCCTGCTGACTTCTCTGCCCAGCTGGTCTGTCCCCTACTTCTGCAGATTCATGGAAGAGAATGAGTTTCTTTCCCTTTTAGGTGATGCCTGCAACCCGGTCTTTATTTTATATTTCAGAATGCCCTCTTCCCAGGATGACCAACAGTAGGAATGTCTGCTTCCCCACCCCGTCCTCTGTGTGTTTCTGCATTGAGAACACACACAACGTGACTATTCCTCAATGATCCGGACTCAGCCACAGCTGACCTGTCTTGAATAGCACCATGAGTGGAACATTAACAATCCATCCAGGTAGTGCTACCTGAAGTCCAGCCAGGTTTTTTTTTATTGCTATTGAACATATACACATACACCAATTCAACAATTTCTACATGTACAATTCAGTGACCTTGATTACATTCTTTGAGTTGTGCAACCATTCTCACCCTCCTTTTCTGAATTGTTCCTCCCCAATTAAGATAAACTCACTGCCCCCTAAGCTTCCTATTTAACCTTTCGAGTTGTTTTTGTCAATTTGACCCCACCGTCTTTAAAAGAATTCTTTAAAAGAGCACAGTGCTCAAGCAGGCATTCTTTATTAATGAAACTAAATTGTTTGGTTTAAAGAAGATGTCAGGGGATATTTTTAGTTTAAGGTTTAAAGATTATCTCAGTATCTCAGGGCAATAGTTTTAGGGGGTCCATCCAGCCACAATGGCTCCAGAAATTCTAGATTTGGGGCCAGGTTATTTTTATAATCTCTTCTCTAGCTCTAGGTGCAGACCAGCCCTGCTGCCTTCAGAGCCTTAGCTTCTCATCACCAGTGAACATTGCCTGCATCAGACCAGATATCTTCCTAAGCATGAGAAAAGGTTTTATGGCACAGTATAGCCCCAATCTATGTCTAGCAAAAGAAACATTTTTCTACAGGACACACAGACTGCAGAGTACCACTCTGCTTACATAGATAACCTTTCTCAGCATCTCGCGAACCCATTTGCTTCCCGGGAGCCACAGCTGTCTCCACTATCTCCATAGCTACAGGAGCATTTGCTTTACATCTTCACAACTAAGAGACACACTGAGTGGATTTTTCCTAAAGTAAAAGGCTATCTTCTCCCAGAGATGAATTAAACTCTTGTGAAAAGAGACCTGCTTGAGGCTTTTGAAAACACAGGCTCCCTCCCACTCCTAGCTTCCATCTTTCTCACTGAGGCTTCAAGGATCTTGGAAAGAATTTTCAGTTAGTGTTTAATCTCAGAGTGTACTGTACTTATCTTCCCCCGTAGCAGCCTTTCCCCTATTAAATACTGTGCAAGCCTTGGGAGCTGACTTGCCATATATTCTCCTGCAAATGGGCCTTGAGGACCTGTTTGGAGAGTCTGGAATGGAGCATGGCTACTTCTGCACCCATCCTTTGTCTGGGGAGGGCATCTCGGTCAAGTGTGTGGCTCTGGGAGGGACATGAAGGAGCAGTAAGGAGAGAAGGGAACACCATTCTAGCTGGCCTTACAAATTGCTTCCGCGCTGGCCATGGATGAAGAGAGAATATTTGTCTCTCTCACATAGGCAAGAAAGACCACCAAATGAGATACTCTAAAGCTGAGCTGTCTAACATGGTAGTAGTTCAAATGGTTAATGCTCCTAGCTGTTAACCAAAAGGTTGGAGGTTTAAGTCCACCCAGAGGTACCTCAGAAGAAAGGCCTGGTGATCTACTTCCAAAAGATCAGAGCCATTGAAAACCCTATGGAGCATAGTTTTGCTCTGACACACATGGGGTTGCCATGAGTTGGAGTGAATGTCATGGCAACTGGCTCTGGTTTGGTTTGGGTTTTGGCAGCCTAATAAGTATTTTAGCCCAGGTGGAATTTTTCACACACACCCCCTCCCCCGAGTCACACCCTCTAGATCCGTGGTTCTCACACCCGGCTGTCCATTAGAGTCGCCTAGGGGAGCTTTTCTTTTTTAATTTTATTTTCAGTGAAAACATACACCCATTCAACATTTTCTATACATTGAATGATGTTGGTGACATTCTTCACACTGTGTCACGATTCTCACTATCTCTACCCATATTGTTTCACCAAATTAACTTAGACTCTCTGTCCCCTAAAACTGCTCTGTATTTTAGAGTTTACTGCTATCAGTTTGGAAACCCTGGTGGTGTAGTGGTTAAGTGCTACAGCTGCTAACCAAAAGGTTGGCAGTTCAAATCCGCTAGCTGCTCTGTAGAACTCTATGGGGCAGTTCTACTCTGTCCTATAGTGTCGCTATGAGTTGGAATTGACTCAGTGGCAGTGGGTTTGGTTTTCTTTGGTTGTCAGTTTGTTCTTATATTGATAATTCATTAAAAGAGCACGCTGCTCAAGCCAAACATTTGCTAGTTGAGCTAAACTGTTGTTTAGTTTAAACATGACTTCACGGGATAGTTTCAGTTCAGATCTTAAAGATTATCTCAGGGCAATAGATTCAGGGGTTCCCACCTGGGGCTAGTTTTAAAATCCCCAATCCCCAAGCCCCCATCCAGAACAATTAAATCAGAACCTCATTCTTTTTAAAAAGCTTCCTAGGTGTTTCTAATAGGTAGCAGGGGGTGAGGTCCTTGGAATGTGACTGCGTGCCATCAGATAAGTTGGGCAGTGCTGAACAGGGCTTCAAACTGGTTTGTTCTGAGTTAAATCCCGGCTGAGAACTTGCATTTCCACCTCAGATATACTAAATCAGACTCTACAGTTTAACAAGATCCCCAGGTGATTCTTATGTATAATAAATTTTGAGAACCACTGCTCTACTAGTGGAGCCCTGGTGGCGCAATGGTTTAGAGCTCAGCTGCTAACAGAAAGATTGGCTGCTAACCAAAAGGTTGGCAGTTCGAACCCACCAGCCACTCCTTGGAAACCTATAGGGTAGTTCTCCTCTGTCCGATAGGGTCGCTATGAGCGAGAAGTGACTCGACGGCAATGGGTTTGGTTTGGTTTTGGCTCTACTAGTGGTTCTCAGAATTGGTCCCTAACCGACAGCATTAGCATCACCTGGGAACTTGTTAGAAAGCCCTGGTGCAGAAGCATTTATAAACTCCAATGACACGTGGAAGAACAGCCTGCTTCACAGCCCCAGTTCTAAGAGTCAGGATTTAGCACACTGCCAGATTCAATGAACCTATGCTTCTGCTTTTTAAAATGGCTGCCTGAGCCCTCCTTGTCAGAGGCCCCCTCTAGGCCATCGTTTCATTATTTATTCACTGTTTTCATAACTGATCCACCCGCCCAACTGTAAAAGTCCCAAGGAGAAAACTTTGCTTAATGATCGCACATTGCTTCGGCTTTGTTACCATAAGTTCTGGGGGAACACAACAATTACCTCGTGTCTCGATGTTCTTCCTCTGAGTGCAGCATCCTTCCAGCTGGTTTAGAGGGAACATCATTCTCCCGTTTTCCCTCTCTGGACTGTCGCTTACGGCATGCTAATGTCCAGCCTCTGCCCCGGAGTCTGCCTCCACTAGAATGTCAGATTTAGGAATCCATTCATTCATGTGTTCATGTATTCAGTGAATTGCTGTTGAACTCTTCCATGTGCTGGACACTGTGCTGGGGGTTGGAGATAAAGTGGGACAAGTGCCACATTAGAGATATGTACAAAACACTAAAGGAGAACTGAGAACTGAGCAATTAATTCTGATACGTGTGTGTGGCTTGGAAATCCTTCTCCGAGGAGGAGACATTTGATCCGGGCTTTGAAGGATAAATAGGAGCTATGCTGAAAAAGGGAGGAGAGGGTTGCTCACCATGCAGCAAAGAGTATGAATGTGCATGACCTTTAGTACAGGGGTTTGCAAACTGTAGACTCATTAGAATCACCTAGGGAGCCCAGGCCATGCTCTAGACCATTAAATAAGAACCTCTAGGGGCGAGACCGGAGCCCTGGTGGCGCAGTGGTTAAGAGCTACAGCTGCTAACCAAAAGGTCAGCAGTTCAAATCCACCAGCTACTCCTTGGAAACCCTGTGGGTCAGTACTATTCTCCATAGGGTCACTAAGAGTCGGGATGGACTCGATGGCACATACAACAACAAGGACAGGGGTGAGACCCAGGCAGCAGTATTTTTCAAAGCTTCTCAGATGACTCCAAAGTGCAGCCAAGGTTGAAAACCATCAAGGGGAATGGTAGAGAGGCCTCCTAATAAAAATTCTATAATTACCATAGGCTTGAAGGTAACCTTCCAAAGGCTGTCAGTCCATAAACATCTCTATCCCTTCCCAAGTGTTCTGGAGAAATAAAAGTATGGGGGCCTGAAGGCAGACAGATCTGGGCCCAGGTGCTGACTCTGCTGGAAGGTAGCTGTAGGACCATTGTTTAGGCAGTTGATGACGCATATTTATTGAGTGCCTACTGTGTGGTAGGTGCTGGGCACCCAGCAGTGAATATCATTGCCTAGTGGGAAAGGTACACAGACACACGTTTCTAATGCAATATTAAGGGTAGGGACGTGGAGCTAGGGGAGCCCACAGGAGGGACACTTAGTGCAGTCCTGTGGTGTTAGGGAAAGTTTTCCAGAGACAGAGGCCTCTAAGGAGATATCTGAAAACTTGGCCAGGCAAAGGCGTAGAGGGAAGAGATGGAAATATAGGTAAAGGAAACTGCATGTGCAAAATCCTAAAGGCAAGAGTGAGTATGATACATGTAGGGACTTGCTAGTGTTCCCTCTGGATGGAGTGTAAAATGTGACCTGGGAGAGGGATAAGGGAGAAGCTGAAAAACCAGGCAGGGGCCAGATCATAAGAGATCTCACAAGCTGAACTGTGGAGTCTGTACTTTATCCTGATGGCAATGGGCAGCTACTGCAGGGTTTTGGAGTAGGGGAGTGCCTATTAGATACGTGTTTATTTGTGTGGTATGATTAGACTGAAGGAGTGTTGCAGGAATCCTCATGAGAGACGGTCGGGGATGAACTCATGTAGTGGCAGTGAGGAGGGAGAAAAGCAGATGGAATCAAGACATACAGCTCTCTCCTCTCTGGTCCTCTTGTCCTTGGTCTCCCTGGACTCTCAGCTCTGTGTCCTCACTAAGGGAGTCTGCTGGGCTCTGTCTGGGTCCCCCTCCCTGTGCTGAGGCCTGAAAACTCTCTCCAGGAACAAGCTGGGCAATTGTAGAGCTCACCCTGTTTATTTCCCGTCACTCAGGGGTCACTGTCCTTTGTTAACACTGTCCAGGTTCTTGAAAACTCTTGTTTCATGTATTTCGTTTTTTGATGGCTTCAGGTGGGGCCCGGGGAGTGGAGGTAAATCCAGTCTCTATTATTCTACCTTGACTAGAAGCCAGAGTCCTTCTGTTTCATTTTTTCTCCAAGAATTTTTTAGGAGTTTTAAATTTTCTGTATGACAAGGTTCTTTGTTTTCTATCGTTAATTATTAGCATTCATAGTAGTATATCGCATTGTGACTGGAGAATGCTGTCTGTTCTATTTCTAATTTTTGAGATTTAAAAAGAAATAATTTGAGGCCTAAGAGGTGGTCAATTTTTGTGATCGGTATTAAAAAAGGCATGTTATATTTTTAGAGACTAGGGATTGTGATGTATTAGATATACTTTGTTAATTATGTTATTTGGGTCTTCTCTGCCCTTACTTTTTATCCACTTGATCTGTCCTGGGCTGAGGGAGGTCATTTAAGTTTCACAAATGTGTTTCTGTATTTCTCCTTGAATTGCCATGAGTTTCTGGTTCCTGTTCACAATGCACGTTTTGGTGTTTGGTATATAAACGTCATTTTGTGATGGCATCCTTTATCATGATAAAATACCCTCCTTTTATGTATTTCTTTATTTTGCCCTAAATCCAGTTAGTTTGATGTTATGACGAAGGTGGAGAAGTAGTGAACATAACGTACTTAATTCTCACAAATACTCTCTGAGAAAGCTATTATTATCCCCACCTTACAAGCGAGAGAAGCAAGTTGGAACAGTGGGAAGCAGCTCACCAAGGGTCACACAGCCAGTAAGTGAGGTTTATTTAAATCGAAAACCACGTTCTTCTCCCTCCAGTACTGCCTCCACATGAAAGGGGAGTGCTTGGTGGGGGGCACTCTTTGATCAAGTCGGTATCAAGGACCAGCTAGGGACCTTAAAGACATTGTTCATTCAACCTTTACAACCACCCTATGACGTCACTATCATCCCTATTCTACAGATAGGGAAACTGAGGCTCAGCTTTATTGACTTCAGAAAGCATGTTCTAGGTCAAAATCGTTCATGGGATATTTCTTGGGAAAACTGTTCTGATGCATGGCTCAGGAAAAGAATTATCTTTGAATTTTCATTTCAGGGTTCAGAAAATCTTATTTCTGAAAACTCTTCTCATTTGGGGTTCAAAATTTGGTTTGCGTGCCTAGAACTCTCTAGTTTTTTATAAATATTAAATAAGTTAAGAGCCATAAAGGTGGTGTGATGTACCTGAGCATCTGAAGGTGGTGATTTTGCTGTGGCCCTTGACTTTGGGAGGATGACTGGTGTCCGTTAAGACAGATGACAGCTGTGGGGCTGTGAAAGCTGAGCAGTGACTAATATTAAAGTAGATACGGGTAAATAAAAAATGAATCTTACTTGAAATAATTTTTATCAGGTGGCTTCCAGTGCAGGGTGATATTCCGCAGACGTAGGCATAGCTGGGCCCAAGCTGGTGTTGGGCGGCAGCAGACAGCTGGGTCTTCTCTGCCCTTCCCAGCTCCAGGGCGAGGGCTGCTCCAGGAGGTGCTTCTTGGCCAGTCACCCTTAGGCACTCCGGCAGGAGCCTTTCCCCACCTGGGTCTGACTCAGAAACTGGGGAGGGATGCCAGAGGCAGAGCTAGGCACAGGCCTGGGCAAACCCTGTGAGGCCATCGTTTACAACAGTGAGAAACTGGAAGTGACCCAAATGCTCAGCAGTCAAAGGGGAGAAGGAGAAGATGAAAGCATTCTGGCATCTACTCTACGCCCTGCATGGAGCTAGGAGCTTTGTGTGCCTTATTGCGTGTAATCATCACAACTTACCGATACCTATTTTATGAATGAAAATCAAGGGGCTGGAGGACTCCAAAAGGATATCAAGAACACTTGTCCAGGGCAGCTTTGGCTAGAACACATAGTGAAAAGGGTCGCCCTGCTGCTGGGTGGTAGGAGGCTCAGGCACATCTATGCCCTCCAGCCTTGGTGCAACACGCACACACACACACACACACACACACACACACACATGAGAATTAAAACCAACCAGCCACATAACCAAGCAAGCAAGTAAGCAAACGAACAAATAACCAACCAACTAACCAGTCCAAAGTCACACAACTAGTATGAGGCAGGTGGATTTGAACCCAGATCAGTCTAAGCTTCCTTTCTGTCCATCCCCTCTGCTGTTTCTTAGTTTGCAACCCTCACCATTTCTTGCCTGGACTGTTACAATAGTCTCCTGACCCTGCCTCCACTCTTGCAACTCTCCCGTCCATTCTTCATTCATTTAACACCTATCAAGTACTTATTCTGTGCTGGGAAGGGTGTGTTGACTGCTACATGCTGCAGCCCCATGAAACCCTTCAAGATTCTTTTAAGCCGCCAGGGAGGCCCTCTGTGCCACCACTTCCTAAAGGCAGGTCTCCATCCTGGGCTGTCACTGTGCCCAACCTGCATGACGGTACGCAGCAGACCTGCCTCAAGCACGCTTGGCATCTGTAGTGGGTTGAGTATGCCCAGCAAAATTCACGTCTGTTTGGAACCTGTGAATATGACCTTATTTGGAAATAGGATTTTTACACATGTAATTGAGTTAAGACGAGCTCATACTGGATTCAAGCAGGCCCTAAATCCAATGACCGGGAGATCTGGAGACACAGACACAGGGAAGAAGGCCACGTGATGACGAAGCAGAGATTGGAGTCATGCAACTACAAGCCGAGGGTTGCCAGCAACCACCCGAAGCCAGGACTGAGATGTGGAGCAGATTCTCCTCCAGAAGAAACCAACCCTGCTGACACTTTGATTTTGGACTTCTGGCCTCCAGAACTGCGAGAGAATCAAGTTTTGTGTTTTAAGCCTCTAAGTTTGTGGTAATTTGTTACGGCAGCCACAGGAAACTACTGTAGCATGTTTCACAGTCTTGGAGTTTGTACAAGTGCTTTGTAAACTGCATGAATGCTAGAATGTCTTTCCTATTACTCTTATTACTCGAGAACTGTGAGACCTCATTTGTGGACTCCTGCTCATTTCTCAATAGACCCCGGGAGTTCCCTTCTTGACTGAAATCCTCGGCCATCAGCAGACTTCTCCTCAGGAGCTTATAATCAGCCCTCTTCTCTTGCCCTAAACCTTCACTTCTTAGATCCACATAAGGGAAGGTAAGGGACCCAACCTTCATGGAAACCCTTTATGGGTCAGGCCCCATGCTGAGTAATTTACAGGCAGTATTCCATTTAATCTTCAACAACCCCTAGAGAAGTAGGTATTACCTCCCTCCCCCAATTAGGAGAAACTGAGGCTTTTTGTTGTTGTTGTTTTGAATTACCATATTTATTTAAGAATAGCATGTAACTTTCCAGAATAATTCCTGCCACATAGAATGAAGCTAATTGTTCTTTTGTACATTATCCACTTTGTAAATTATGATACTATTTTAACCCCAATTTCTTCCTGCTTCTTAGCCTAAGTCTTAGCCACATCCTTCAGCTTTCAGTTGGTGTATGTTATTTATTTATCTATTTTTAAATTTATTTTGTTGTTGTTGTTGAGAATATACACAGCAAAACATACACCAGTTCAACTCTTTCTACACATGCAATTCAGTGATGTTGATTACATTCTTTGAGCTGTGCAACCATTCTCACCCTCTTTTCTGAGTTGTTCCTCCCCCATTAAAATAAACTCACTGCCCCCTAAGATTCCTACCTAATCTTTCAAGTTGTTGTTGTCACTTTGATCCCATATAGATAGTTCTTCAAAGAGCATAATACGCAAGGCAGAGCTTTTTTTTTACTAGTTAAACTAAACTATTGTTTGGTTTTAAGGAGGCTTCAGGGGATATTTTTGGTTTAAGTTTTAAAGATTATCTCAGGGCAATAGTTTCAGAGGTTCATCCAGTCCCCATGGCTCCAGAAAGTCTGAAGTCCGCGGGAATTTGAAATTCTGTTTGGCATTTCCCACCTTTTCATCAGGATTCTTCTATAGAATCCTTGATCAAAATGTCCAGTAATGTTAGCCGGGCACCATCCAGTTCTTCTGGTAAAGGAGGCAGTAGAAACTGAGGCTCAAGGATGCAAAATGACTTTCCTAAGGTCACATGGCTGTGAAGTGGCAGAGCCAGGATTTGAACTTAAGTTTTGAAAGACTCCAAATCCCGGGCTCTAGCACTAGCACTGCTTAGGTTTATATCCCGGTACTTCCACTTCCTGGCGTGCTTAGGAAAATTACTAAATCTCTTGGTGCTTCTCTTTCATCCTTGGTAAATGGGAGTGATAGTAATTCCTGCCTTTCTTGAATATTGGAAGGTCAAAGGAATTAAAACAAGTAAAACACTACGTGCCTGGTACACTCAATAAATATTGGCTATTATTATTACTATTACCACTACTACCACCTCTTCAGATACCTACATGCCTATAGAGCTAATCTTTTTTTTTTTTTTTTTTTGCCGTTGATAACGTCAATGTTAAAAACTGCCTTTTTTTTTTTTTATTATATATATATATTTTATTGTACTTCAGGTGAAAGCTTACAGAGCAAATAGTTTCTCATGAAATAGTAGTACACATGTTGTTTTTTGACATTGGTTAACAACCCCACAACGTATTAAGCCTCTAAATTCTCAACCTTTTTTTTTGATGAAAATTACAGATGGCCAAAGATACACCGTTTCAAAAATTTCTACATTCACAGTTCAGTGACATTGACTACGCTATAGAGCTAATCTTTACATTAACGGAAACAGAGACAGGAATGACTGCATCCTTGTCTTGGACACTTTGGGCCAATTTGATAACAACAGGCTTTGTGTATCCAAACATGGAGAAATATCTGGAAAAAACCTCCAAACAGGTCATGGGGACGGTTGATTCACGCCAATGATGACTTCTGAAGCAGCCCAAAGGTGAGGTGAAGCTATCTACTGAAGATGTGATTAGGTCACATAGGTGTGTCATCTCTGAAAGACATGAAAGTTGGACTTGAAAGCACCTAATGGGTCTTAAGTGAGAACTCCGTGGTTTAAAAATCTTGTCAAATTTTCATTTACCCATTGGTGTGTGTCCTTTATAGTTGGTTTGATGAGGTCCTACTTAGAGGCAGGGGAATAGATTGGTTGCTTGATTTTTGCAGCCTTTTTCCATTTTTCTCATGCCTTGAAAATATAATTTTTTCAGGTTATAGTGGGATCAGATGGCAGGTCAAAAACTCAGGTACAGTATTGTGGAGAGACCAATCAGTGTGTCCATGGCTTGAACCCTGATTGCAAAGCCCTGAGTATTCCAACTCAGTGACAGAGTCCTTACTGCCTCCCAATTCCTCTAACATTTTGTGGTGACGGGGTATCAGGATCTGTGTAGACAACGCAAGTGTGCACTAAAGTCCAATGTTCCTCTCCTCAGGGTGCCCAGAGGCTATATTGCATTGGGTGGGACTGTGTGGTTCTCGTCAATGGACTGTGACAGGAAACAGCGTGTGTCTCTTCTGGGCTTAAGTATACAAGAGTTGGTGCACCGTCCTCTAGCTGTCTCTTTCCTAGCTGCAGCAGCTGAGGAGTCTGCGTGTCACCAGTGGTAAACGAGAGTACAGGCTCCATCAGCCTGGTCCCCAAGTGCCTGAGTGGGGCAGAGCACTGCCCTCCCCCAGCCTCATGGGAAAGGAACATGAGTGACAAAGAAATCTGCATTGAATTAAGCCACTGAGATTTTGAGGTTGTTTCCACAATAGAACCCAACCTATCCTAACCAATACAGGGTCCTTCAGCAATATAACCCAAGGTATGTTCAGCTGTGCCTGGCCCAAACATGCCTCTCCAATGGGTGGCAAGAAACTGGAGGAACATGTGCATTTTGCTAGACTTGTGCCTTTGGGTTTCCGCTTTGCACTGCCGCCATGAGTCACATCTAGCGTTTGTCCTTGTCCTTTGCTCAATAGGGAAGCAATAATGTTACGTTCCTTGGTTTTTCCCCTTTAAAAAATTAATTTTTATTTTTAGCAATGTAAAATGAGTACATGGCTCAAAAATTAAAATAGTACAGTATTATACCCTACCCCTGATCCCACCTCCCCAGTGTCAAACACCAGAAACTCTTCTAAGGCTTCCTTCTGGCATTTTCCACCATATTTCCAAGCAACCTGTTTATTTTTTGATGAAAAAAATTTTGACACTGTCTACTGACCTTCTACTAAGGAAGATTTAGCTCTCTTAACACAACTCTGGCAACGCCACAGCCCCGCCACATCACCTGCATTAGTTTCTGCTCTTTTCATCCTCTCAATATAGTTATATTGTGATTTTTGGTTGAACCAGTATTTTGTGTTTACCTTATTATGACTGTTATGGATTTCATTGTGTCCTCCCAAAAAATGTGGGTCATTGGCTAGCCCATGATTTCCAGTATTGTGTGATTGTTCACCATTTTGTCATCTGATGTGGTTTTCCTATGTGTTGTAAATCCTAACCTCTATGGTATTAATGAGGTGGGATTAGTGGCAGTTATGTTAAGGAGGCAGGACTCAATCTATAAGATTAGGTTGTGTCTTAAGTCAATTTCCTTGGAGATATAAAAGAGAGAAGCGAGCAGAGAGACAGGAGACCTCATACCACTAAGAAAGTAGTGCCAGGAGCAGAGCACATCCTTTGGACCTGGGGTCCCTACGTGGAGAAACTCCTAGACTAGGGGAGGATTGATGACAAGGACTTTCTCCAGAGCCAATAGAGGGAGAAAGCCTTCCGCTGGAGCTGACGCCCTGAATTCGGACTTCTAGCCTCCTAGACTGCGAGACAATAAAATTTCTCTTCGTTAAAGCCATCCACTTGTGGTATTTCTGTTATAGCAACACTAGATAACTAAGACAATGACTATATAAATATTCTTTGTGACTGAATCACATCATGTGCAGTGATTATGTTTTCTTTCTTATACAATATGGTAGAAACAGTGCTATGTGTTCATCCTGCTGTTTTCTATTCCTGGGCACACAGAAAGACTACATTTCCCAGCCTCCTTTGTAGTTCAGCCAGGACCATGTGACTAAGTTTGACCAATGGAAATGTAAGTAGCAGTGACATGACATTTTCAGTCCAAGGCAGCCCAAGGCCTTCTCCAATCTCTGTCTTTTCTATCCAGGCAGGTGGAGTGAAGGTCTCTGAGATGGCGAAGTTGCAAGCTGCAAGCAGCCTAGGTTTCTGAGTCACCATTTAGAGGAGAGCTGCTAACCAACATCAGTCTATGATGTGAATGAGATATAAAACTTTCTTGTGCTAAGCCACTGAGATTTCAATATTTGTCTGTTGTGGCAGCTAGCATTGATTACCTAATACTTTTAACATTTTGTTCTTTATTGTTTTCCAGATTGCTTAATATTCTTCTAATCATCCTAATTTATCCCCAAACTCTCCCACAGAATTATAAACTTCTTGTCAATAAAATCAAACACCAGCCTCTTCAATTGCACTCCCCACTTCACCACCCCTTAACTAATCCCTGTACCTGGTGATAGGACCTCAGGCTTCTCCCTGTGAGAGGGAGGCAGGAGTTACACTTAAGGAGAAGCAGTATAATTCAGTGGTTAAGAGCTCAAGCTCTTCAAATTCAGTAACTGTGTGACTTTGGGCAATTTTCTCAGCCTCTTTGAGCCTCAGTGTCCTCATCCGATAAATATTGTTGTTGCTGTTGTTAGGTGCTTTAGAGTCAGTTCCAACTCACAGCGACCCTGTGTACAACAGAACAAAACACTGCCTGGTCCTGCACCATCCTCACAATCATTGTTATGCTTGAGCCCATTGTTGCAGCCAGTGAGTCAGTCCATCTCGTTGAGGGTCTTCCTCTTTTTCGCTGATCCTCTAATTTAACAAGCATGATGTCCTTGATTTAGGAAATAATATTGGAGTTATTATTCCCTGTCCTTGATCATAGAGAATGTGACCCAGCTGGAGCTGGGCTCACAAGGACTCAGAAGGACATAGCAACTGGGCCCTGAAGTATAAAGACAATAGCTAAGATAATCTTGGAAAATATCTTTTAGCCAAACTTTCACATAAAACCAATTGAACAGGACACAAAAGAACTTTCTACTCTTATCTTTTTCTATTAGCATTTAGTGAATAGAAATTTGTTGGACCAATGAAGACCCACCTGTCTTTACTGAAACCTGTACCAATGATTGTTAAGAAAGACAATTCCAAATGTGGGATCACAGTTTCTAGCCAATCTGTGAAAAGGTGAAGCTTTCAATGATTTTGCCCATTTGTTATGTTAATATATACTGATGGCTCTGTAACTGTTCTTTGGACTCGGCAGACATGGCTGTGGCAGCATGCTTGTCTGTCTTCCCTCTTTTGCCTGTTCTGTAATATTCTTTGGTCTTGGACAGACATGGCTCTAGCAATATGCTTGTCTGTTTTCCCACTTTTGTCCTGTGATATTTCCTTGGACTCGGGCAGACGTGGCTCTGGCAGCATGGCTATCCGTTTCCCACTTCTGTCCTTTTGAATATATGCCGAATGAAACTTACTTTTTGCTTTACTAGACTTTGTGATGTTCTTTCCCTACCACACCCTTCTCCGGGGACTGGTCCCTCCTGATAACATGCCCAAAGTATGTGAGACGTAGTCTCACCATCCTTGCTTCTAGGGAGCATTCTGGCTGTCCTTATGTCCTTATTCCAAGACAGATCTGTTCTTTCTTTTGGCAGTCCATGGTATATTCAACATTCTCCACCAACACTGTAACTCAAAAGTATCAATTCTTCTTTGATCTTCCTTATTCATTGTCCAGCTTTCACATGCAAATGAGGCAATTGAAAACACCATGGATTAGGTCAGGGGCACCTTAGTCTGTCTTCAAGGTGACATTTTTGCTTTTCAACACTTTAAAGAAGTCTTTTGTGGCAGATTTGCCCAATGCAACGCATCGTTTGGTTTTTTGACTGCTGCTTCGATGGACGTTGATTGTAGATCCAAGTAAAATGAAATCCTTGACAACTTCAGTCTTTACTTCATTTATCATGATGTTGCTTATTGGTCCAGTTGTGAGGATTTGTGTTTTCTTTAGGTTGATAAATAAAGATATATAATGATCCCAATTTCAGGGCTGTTGTGAGGATTAAATAAGATGATACTTGTAAAGTGCTTAGCACAACTTCTGATATAAAGGATATGCTGATAAATGTTAGTTATTAGTATTGTTAGGTCCCTAGGTGGTGCAAATGATTTGTGATCAGCTACTAACTGGAAGGTTGGCAGTTCAAAGTCACCCAGTGGCAAGGTGGAAGAAAGGTCTGGCAAATTACTTCCATAAGATCATAGCCATTTAAAAACCCTATGGAGCACAGTTCTACTTGGAAACACATGGGGCCACTTTGAATCTGAACTGATTCAACAACAGCTGGTGTTAGTGTTGTTAAGAAGGAAAAGATGCTCTGAGGGAATTTAGCCTGAAAGTGAGTTCTGCTATGTTCCCACCTATGGGCAATGGCTCTCCAGCTCTAGCAACTGGCTGGAGGAGGGAACAACTCTGTCACAGGGAACGACAATAGAGCCTTCCCAGGGGCTGGGCCAATGAGCTGGAATCTTCACTTATTTCCTCAGCATGGGCCAAGCTGGCCTGAGCTAGGGGTCCCCGCAAGGTCCTTGGATATCTTCACCTCAACTGTCCCCTTCCTTCACCCTGAGGTTAGTAAGTGCTGCTGCTTGATCTCTCTCCTGCCATTAGAGTGGAGGTGGGGGTGCCAATTAATTTACTAACAAATATTTATTCAGCACCTACTACATGCCAGGCACTGTGTGAGGTAATGGCTCATGAGCGTTAACACACAGACCCGACTTTTGCCTTTAAGGAGTTTACCACTAAGTCGGAGAGGTAGATGGTGAACAAATCGATGTATAATTGTACATTGCAGTGAGTCCTAGGTAGGAAAACAATGGACTCCTGGAAGGGAACATTACAGAGTAGCCTACTTGAGATAGGCGGGCTTACTACGAGGACAGGGATGTTGCTTTGTAGATTATTGGTCTCAGTCACGGTTTGGTCCAGACAACAGAAGCCATTCTTCAAGTATGAAGGGTCTTAAGCCATGGAGTTAGAGGTTTACACAATTGTTGGAAGATCAGAGGACTCATTATCCGTCTCTCTTTGCCACAGGAAAGTGGATGGTCCTTAGATCACCTAGAACATCTATGGTCAACTGATTTTTGACAAGACTGCTAACTGCATTCGATGGGGGAAAAAAGAGTCTCTCCAAAAAACGGTTTTGGGAAAATTGGATTTCCACATGCAGACAAATAAAACAGGATCCATGCCTCACACCGTACACAAAAACAAATACAAAATTGATTAAGTACCTAAATGTACAAACTAAAACCATAAAATTCCTAGGAGAAAATGCAGCGGCAACACTGTCGGGCCTAGCTTTTAACAATGGATTATCTAATATAATAACAAAAGAACAAACAGCAAGAGACAAAATAAATAAATTGGCTATCATAAAAATTAACAACTTTTGTTCATCAAAAGACTTTACCAAAAAAGTGAAAGACAAGCTACCGACTGGGAGAATATCTTTGGAAACCATATAATCTGATAAGAATCTGATAACCAAAATATGTAAAAACTTGAACAAGGTAACAACAAAAAGACAAATGAGCCAGTCATAAAATGAGCAAAGGACTTGAATAGACATTTCACCAAAGAAGACATTCAAATGGCCACCAAACACATGCAAAGATGCTCAATGTCATTAGCCATCAGAGAGATGCAAATCAAAACATCAATGAGACAGCATTTCACTCCCATAGGATGGCTAAGAAAAACAAAAGCAAAAACAGAAAATAACAAATGTTAGTGAGGGTATGGGGAAATTGGAACCCTTATCCATTGCTGGTGGGAATGCAAAATGTACAGCTATTGTGGAAAACTGTGTGGTGGTTCCTCAAAAAACTAAAAATAGAACTACCATATGACCCAGCAATTCCACTCCTAGGTATATACTCAACAGACTTGAAAGCAGAGACTCAGAGACCTGTTCACCAATATTCACTGCAGCATTGTTCACAATAGCCAAAAAATGGAAACAACCTAAATGCCCATCAATGGATGAATAGATAAACAAAATATGGTACATACATACAATGGAATACTACTCAGCCAGTAGGAGAAACGAAGTCTTAATCCATGCTACGATATGGATGGAGCTTGAAGACATTATGCTGCATGAAATAAGTCACAAAAGGACAAATATTGTATGACCTCACTTATATAAAAAGACAAGAGCAGGCAAATGTATAGAGACCAAAGTTTATTAGTGGCTACCAGGAGCAGGCGTGGGGGAAGGAGGGTTATTGCTTATGGAGTACTAAATTTTGGTTTACGGGGATGGAAAAATTGCAGTAATTGAGGGTAGGTAGGGTGCACAGCCCATTATTGTAAGTGCTGTCAATAAGTTGTATACCTGTAAAAAGTTGAATTGGCAAAAGTTGTGTAGACATATTTACAATGACAAAAAAAAAAAAAAAAAGAAAGAGTAGCTGCTGAGGCTGCTTATGTACAACCAAACACCTTATGGGATTTAATTCCTTGATTTGGAGGTTTAGGGTCATTTTTTCGTGGGACATCCCAGTTAATTGGCCTAATAACATGTTTAGTGCTTCTGTTCTACCTCCTAGTTCGTTGCATGGTTTCTGGGGTCTTAAAAGCTTGCAAGTGGCCAAGTGAGGCGCAATAATTGGTCTTTATTCACCTGGAGCAACAGAGGAAGGAGGGTCAGGAATAGGAGCAGGAAATGGAATGTGTGGCTAATTGCCTCCATGAATAAATGCCTGCTTTGCTATGCAACGACCAGAAGAACTGGATGTTGTCCAGCTGCCATTACATAGAAGAATCCTGATCATAAGGGGGGAAATGGAGATCAGAATTTCAAATTCTCATGGACTCCAGACTTTCTGGAGCCATGGGGCTGGATGAACACCTGAAACTATTGCCTTGAGATAATCTTTAAACCATAAACCAAAAATATCCCTTGAAGTCTTCTTAAAACCAAACAATAGTTGAGCTTAACCAGTAAAAAATGTCTGCTTGGGTATTATACTCTAAGAACTATCTATATTGGGATCAAATTGACAACAGCAACTCAAAAGATTAGATAGGAACCTTAAAGGGCAGTGAGTTTCTGGTAATGGAGGAGGATGAAATGGTTGCACAACTCGAAGAATGTAATCAGTGGCACTGAATCATACGTGTAGAAACTGTAGAATTGGAGTATGTTTTGCCGTGTACATTCTCAACAACAACAAAAAGAGCTCACTTGGAGGCCATTGTGAATTCTGAGAAATTTGGAAATGTGTTGTTAACTATCTTACTCTGTAGCAACACGAAAAGTAATTCTCAAGAGCCTGCTCAGAACTGCTGGGAGTCTTAGAGATCTTCTGGGAAGCTGCTGCCAGTTAGCTCACTTGCCTACAAAGCAGAAGTAGGTAATTTGCGATTTGCAGGCATTTACCTGGAGACGGAGCCCTGGTGGTGCAGTAGTTAAGAGCTTGGCCGCTAACCAAAAGGTTGGTAGTTCAAATCAACCAGCCACTCCTTGGAAACCCTATGGGTCAGTTCTACTTTGTCCTATAGCATTGCTATAAGTTGGAATCGACTCTACAGCAATGGGTTTGGTACCTGGAAACTACTGCAAACTTCACATTCACCACTTCCTAAGTTGGTTTGCAACTGCTCCAGAGAAAAATGACTTTTCCTCTTCTGCCTTCCAAATCCTGTATGAATGCCTCTGTTGACAGCCTCGAACCCAGAACCACCCATGGAGGGAGATTCTGGGAAATGTGGTTCTTGGCTTTCCCTGTAAAGAGGAGACCATAGTAGGGGTGACAATGACACCTTCTGTAAAGATTGTTGTTGTTAGGTGCTGTTGAGTCGATTCTAACCCATAGCGACCCTGTGTACAACAGAATGAAACACTGCCCGGTCCTGCTCCATCCTCACAATCATTGTTATGCTTGAGCCCACTGTTGCAGCCACTGTGTCAATCCATCTCCTTAAGGGTCTTCCTCTTTTTTGCTGTGAAGATTACAGCCTTGGAAACCCCATGGGGCAGTTCTACTCTGTCATCTAGGGTCACTATGCGTTGGAATTGACTCAATGGCAATGGGTTTGGTTTTTGGTTTTGGTTTAACCCTCATGATGTTTAAACAAAAAACCAAAAACCAGAAGTCTCTTGTTTTACCTTTTAAATTTATGTGAATCTTGCACTCTCCTCTGTAATATCTATGTTTGCTTTGATGTAAAAATAAGACGTTTCTGCCCTAATTTTTGAGTAACAGTTGTGCTCCAGGTGATGTGTTGGATTCAGTAGCGTGGTGGGAGGCTGCAGCTCTATCAGGCCCCAGGACTGGCTACTGTGGGGTCCAGTGCTAAATGAAAATGTGGGGCCCACACCTTGGTGATAATTATTAAGGATTTTTAGACAGCACCAGCAGAGCATTAAACCAAACACAGGGCCCTTCTGAGCATGGACCCCGTGTGAGCACAGATTGCACACTGTATTAGTCTCCCATTGCTGCTGTAACAAATTACCCAAAATTGAGTGGCTTAAAACAACACAGATTCATTCTCTTAAATTTCTGGAGTAAATTCCACTGGGCTGAAATACATCATAAATCGGGGACTGCCTGTAGTCAAATCTCCCAATGCCTCTCTCTTATAAAGATGCTGTGATTATATTTAGGGCCCTCCTGGATAATCCAGAATAATCTCAAAATCTTAATTTAATCACATCTGCAAAATATCTTTGACTATATAAAGTAACATTCACAGGTTTGGGGGATTAGGACCTGGGTACCTTTGGGGACCATTATTCTATGTACCACACATGCCTAGGCCCTACCAGGCTCAGAGCTGATTACTCTAGTTTGAAAGAGACTTATAGCAGAAAGGCTGAATGGCCCACAGAAGTCTTGGCCCACAGGTGAGTGAGGGAACCAGGGAAAATGCTACCTCCCTTGATAAACACCAAGCCTCGCGTCTCTATGCTACAGAGATCTGTGACATCACTGATTTGGGTTGCCAAATTTAGCAAATAAAAATACAGGACACCCAGTTATTTAATCTGGCCACCCTATCCCTGATTCCTGCTGCCACACTATGCTGCCCCTGAGGGGTGCTTCTCAGCCTTTAGCCTCCTGAGGAGCCTAGAAGAGACAGACACCCATTCATTCCCCTCCCAGTGGAGCCTCAGATGTGCAGTCAGAACAAGAGAACCTGGGCCCAAGGGCTAATAGGCAATCAGGGAGAGACCTCCAAAATGACTCAGGAGGAGGTCTGGCTTTGCTGTTCTTAAGGAAAACAGCATTTCCTTACAGGGAGCACAGCGCATTTCCTAGGTAATTGCTAAATGTCTTCCACCCCACACAATGACACCTGTCCTTCCAGCCCTGGCCTTGAGGCATTGTGTGGCCCTTCAAGGGTCAAAGGCAGCTCTGGAGGGCAGGACACAGGACTCATGGAATAAACACCAGGTTTCACTTCCTCTGCAAACATGGCACATCTGAGAAACTCATTTCCTTTTCCAGACACATCTTTCCCAGCTGTGCAGGGCCTTAGTGGGCAGGCTTGAACTTAATAAAATAGACGTGGTCAGAGTAGCGGACTTAAAACCAGTTGCTTTGAGTCCACTCCGACTCATAATGACCCCATATGTGTCAGAGTAGAACTGTGCTCCACAGGGTTTTCAATGACTGATTTTCTGGGAGTGAAATTGTCAGGCCTTTCTTCTGAGGTGCCACTGGGTGGGCTTGAATCTCCAACCTTTCAAGATTAGCAGCTGAGTGTGTTAACTGTTTGCACCACCCAGGGATTTTAATGTCCCTCAGTACTGCACTTCACAGTCAGAACCTCCCTTTGCTGGGCAAAGATATGGATCTGAAGGCATGCCCAATGATGACTGTAAGAGGCATCATTACGTTATGTACCAACAAAAAAATATTGCCAACTGTGATACATATTGACAGTAAGGTGCACCCTGATTTCAGAATTGTTAAATGGTAAGAAGATAGATATCTTAGAATCAGTGAAATACGGTATTAGGCCAGTGGAATGGAGCCATAGAGTAAAGAATAATAATAACAATGATAACTCACTCATTTATTCATTGGTAACTTGACTAAGCTGCGGCACCATCCTTACCCTTAATCTTTACGAAAAAATGGTTCCAAGTCCAGTGCACATTTGGTGGGAAATCTAGTGAGCCCTTCCCTTTCATGCCTGAGGATTCTAGTGCACATCTGGTGGGAAATCTAGTGAGCCCTTCCCTTTCATGCCTGAGGATTCTAGTGCACATTTGGTGGGAAATCTAGTGAGCCCTTCCCTGTCATGCCTGAGGATTCTAGTGCACATCTGGTGGGAAATCTAGTGAGCCCTTCCCTTTCATGCCTGGGAATTCTTTTTTTTCTTCTTCTTTATCGTGCTTTAGTTGAAGGTTTACAGAGCAAATTAGTTTCTCATTAAACAATAAATACACATATTGTTTTGTGACATTGGTTGCCAACCCCATGACGTGTCAACACTCTCTCCCTCTCGACTTTAGGTTCCCCATTTCCATTCATCCACCTTTCCTGTCCCCTCCTGCCTTCTCTTCCTTGCCCCTGGGCTGGTGTACCCATTTAGCCCCGTATACATGGTTGAGCTACGTGTATTATTGTTTTATGGTCTAGGGTTTCTAAGGAGGGGCTGGTGGATTTGAACTGCCAACTTTTTGGTTAGCAGCCAAGCTCTTAACCACTGCACCACCAGGGCTCCTATCCATGTCTGAGAATTCTTGAGGTTGAAGTTTTTTTAGGGACGTACTGCTTTGATTTCCTGCTTCCTCTGAATTCTGTCCCCCTCACCCCTCCCCTCAGGAGCCCTGGTGGCACAATGGTTAAGCGCTGGCTGCTGGTTGGAGCCTACCCAGTGGCTCTGCAGCAGAAAGACCTGACAATCTGCTTCTGTAAAGATTACAGCCAAGAAAATCTTATTGGGCGGTTCTAATCTGTTACGTGGGGTCACTGTGAATTGGAATTCACTTGAGGGAATTGATACTCAACGATACCCCTCTCCCTGCCACTCCTAGTCTAGATAATGTCCACTTTTTTTTAAAATTGTGGTAGAATGCACATAACATTTACCATTTAAGCCATTTTAAAGTGTATAATTCAGTGGAATTTAGTACATTTCTACTGAATCCTTGATCTCACTACATCTGTCCACCTGTGAGTGATTTCTTTTCTCTGCCCTGTGTGGACTCGAAAGAGGAAACTAATGTTTTCCTCATGAATTCCCATATGGGCCATGGACACAAGGCTGCTGTGTGTAGCCAACTTTTCCTGAACCTTTGGGAGAATCAGAAGGGGTATAGCCCTGCCCGCTTCTACCTGTAATATTCTCTTCTCTTCCAGCCTCTGGGAGACTCACTGGCTGCCTCAGGCCTGCCTCCCACCAAGTTCCTGAGCTGTCGCTCCTCTCCTTTTCCAGCTCTCCCACTGGCTCCTTCTCGGGCTGCCAAACTCCCAAACGGCGTGACTTGTATCATGCAGAGTAGTTCAGCTCTCTTACCTTCTCCCCTATTTCTTCTCATGACATCTTGGAGTTTCCACCTTTCACAGATATTTTCTACACAGGAAAGAACCCTGCCTTGAGAGAGATGATCATGCCTTTTCCCCAGTAAGGCAGAAGCCTGCCAGCAGCTAGGGTTTTGCATTCTGGTTGTTTTAGACTCGTTTAGGCTGTCTCTGCCCTTGAGAAGCTCTCACTCTGCAGGCTGTGTTCAAAGTCAAGTTCAACGGAGTGAGAGTTACATTCTGATAAAGGGTAGCTCCAAGCCCTATTGAGCAGAAAGGAGGGGGCCTAGCACTGCTTGGGCAGGTGTTCTTGCCAACTTCCCATTCCCCAATCTGGTAATTACTTCCTAATTTCCATTTGGAAATCATACCTCTCCTATTCTCATTCCATTTGGTTTGGGTGAGGCTGGCTCCATCCCAGGCTCCAGGAGTGGGCACATGCCCCAGGCTGGCCTGGCCCATCAGAGCACTCCTGACAACAGAGGCTGATTTAGGGATAGGCACGTGACCCAGTTCAGGCCAATGAAAATGAACCTTGGGCCTTGTCCCGGAAATGTTGTGTGAGAGATGCTCATACTCTGCTGAGCCTCCTAAGCTGGTAGAATGTAAGCCTGGAGATGCTGGTGGTCATCTGGTTACCACGAGGGTTGAGCCTGCTGGAGAGTGAAGACAACTCAGGGGAAACCAGATTCGAGCAGGAAAGAGATCCTGGATGACCCAACATACGTGTGAACCAAAACCGGCACTTTTCTGAATTAGGCTTTTGTGGATTACAACCCTAAAGGTCCTGATTTACAGTCATAGAAGGCTGCAAAGGGGAGGTGACAATTGAGTAGGGCCTTGAAAGATAAGTAGGAGTTTGCAGGCAGAGAAGGTGAGAGGCATGTTCTAGGCAGAGTGGGTGGTGTGTGCACAGGTGTGGAAGTGTTAAGGGGAAAAGGTGAGTGTGATGGGAAGGCAGGAGACTGGAGATGTAAGTGGTAGCTGGATGACAAGGCTTTGAATATCATCTTCAGTTATTTAGACATGGTTCTGGAGCTGGTTGTTATGCTGGGATTTTCTTCCATGAGTTCCTAATCCCCGTATTGCAGGTGGAGGAACTGAGGCTTAGTGAGGTTTGGGGAATCTGCCCAGCTCCAGTACTGGAGAGAAGGTTTGCATTTCAGTGACCCCACTGAGTGTGCCACAAGGTCATGAGCTAACCCTCTTCAGAGATGCACATGCCTAGGTGGCTACAGAGCTGAAAGGTAAGGCAATGAAGGGACAAGTGGGTGGTTTTGACGAGACACGTACTTGGTTTGGGGCTCCCTTTCCAGTTTTCTGCAAAGCTTGTTGTTGTTAGGTACTGTCAAGTCGATTTTGACTCATAGCAGTCCCATGTGACAGGGTAGAGCTGCCCCGTAGGATTTTCTAGGCTGTAGCCTTTATAGGAGAAGATCACCAGGTCTTTCTCCCAAGGAGCCACTGCATAAGTTTGAATCACCAACCTTTCAGTTAGCAGTTGAGCACTTAACCATTGCCACCACTAGGGCTCCACTGCAGAGCATGGCAGGTGGAAAATTCAGGTGTATGAAGTTAGCCTGGTGGTTCTCAACCTCGCTGCACATTGGAATCCCCTAGGATGCTTTTAAAAATACAGATATCTGGGCCAGCAGGGACCAATTAAATAAGACTCTCTGAGGGAGGGGCCCTGGCATTGGTATGTTGTAAAGCCTCTCCAGGTGGTCTTAATGGGCATTAGGGTTAAGAGCCATTGGCTTAGGTGAGAACCACCTGGTGGCCTTGTTAAATCACAGTTTGCTGGACTCCACCTCAGACTTTCTGGTTTTGTGAGTCTGGGGTGGGGTCTGAGAATTCGCGGTTCTAACAAGTTGCTAGGTGATGCTGATGCTGCTGGTCCTGGCTACTACACTTTGAGAATCACTGGCTTAGGCCAAGCCTTCTTAAAGCTACTTCAAATGAGTCCAGACTTTGCTCAGTCGCCATCTGATGCCGGACTGTTCATACCCTTCTCGATACCTTGGGCTGCTATAACTGGACAACATTATCTCTCAAGTGCCTTTTAAACTCTAGGAATCTTTGATGGGTCTGTGGCTCTCAAACATTTTTGTTTTGGTGAAATGGAAGGAGTTGGAGTGATTTGGGGATTGGTAGAGGGGAGTGGGTTCAGTCCTTGCTGAGATGGACAGATTGGGCCCTAGGCCAGTGAGCATGGCAGGCCATGCTGGCTCTTTGAGTGCTTTGGAGAGGGAAAGAGGGGTGGGCTGGCTGTGTATGGCAGAGCATGACCACCTTCCCTGGCACCAGCTTTCCCCTGGAGACAGGAAAGTTGAACGAGTTGGGAGAGAGAACTAATACTCCCTGAGCCTCATTTACGTAGTAAGCCCTGTGCTGGGTACTTAGCAACCAGTGTCTTGTTTAATCCACCAACAGGTTTGTGGTGTTATCATCCCCATTTTACAGAGGAGCTCACTGAGGCCCGGAGAGGTTAAGGAAACTGCTAAGGCCAGTTTTGAACCCAGTCTCTGTGACTTTGCATCATGTAGACTCTCTCCTGCTCGTTGCTGCGTGTCCTCATCCTGAGTGGTTGATCATTTGGGAGAGTCCCACTTGGACGGAGGCCCCTGTGGGATATGATAAGTGAGGGTCCTGACCCTTGTGAACTGGGAGATGGAAGGAGGAGGCCGTGCTTGGAATCTGGGCACCTGGGTCCTCCCCCTGGCCAAGTCACTACCTCTCTCGGCCACTCAGTGGAACGTAGGAGGAGGCAGTAAGGCCGCTGCAGGTTGGTGTCTAGGCTGGGGGTTTATGTGAATCAGTTAACTTCTCCCAGCCTGGAACAAAGCCAGATGGCGTACCAGGAGCAGCCGATCTTTTACAGCTGTAAGCCATTTAACGACCTTGCTGGCCATGCCATTCTTACTGGCATCACCTTGCTACCCTGTTCTCTGCTTGGCCTGTTCTCTTGTGGCCTCAGTGCTGGAGTAAAATAAGCCCCAGAAGAGCCGCCCCATCAGGGAGATAAGTGACGTTCTTCACCTGCTTCCAGCTCCCTTCCTGGGTGAGTGTGATTGGGAGACAGTCTGGGAGTGGGAGCTGAGTCTGCCTTCAGAGCTTCCAAGCCAAAGGGGGTCTCTTCCTGCAGATAGGCGCTAGTTCTTCTGCAAAAGGCCTGTATGGGAACAAGGGGCTGGAGTCCAGGGTGTCTGGAGGACTGACAGATGCCTCCGGTTCTGCCCCAGGAGGAGACCAGGTCCTGCCTCTGCATTGGCTGGAGGGTGGTCTGCTGGCCAGAGTGGCTGCGGAGGGGCGGGGGGTGGGGTTGTAATTAAAGTGCCCAGCAAGCCTCTGGATGCTTCTGTATATCGTGTCCTACCCTTAGCCCTATTTAGCCTTTTCCTTCAGTTTCCCACCCTGCACCCCATCCAACACTCTTAATTTTGTTTGGTTAAAGGGTTTTAGTTAAGCCTTTCACTAAAATTTTTCTTTTTTTTTTTCCAAAAGAAAAGGTGAATAAAAAGGTATGGTTGAGGGACTCACTGCTTAGGGGGACACTGAGCTCCTGTTAGGGTGATGGAAAACTTTGAAAATGGATAATAGTGATAGTTGAACAATATGATAAACAAAGCTAATGCCACTGAACCGTACATGTGAAGATTGTTGAAATAGCAAATGTTTTGTTACATGTATATTTACCACTGTTAAAAAAAACAGCAATGGTGACAATGGTAAATTTTAGAAGTGGCCAATTATTTCTACAGTCACACTTTTAATGTTTATTAAGGACTTCCCTTGTGCCAGATACTGGCTGAGGTATTACCTCACTTAATCTTCATAAGAACTCTATTTTGACCATCATCATCTTGGAGGTGAAGAACCTGGGCACATGGAGGCTAGCAGACTTGCCCAGGGTCTTACCAGCTTGTAGGTGGCAGAGCTGGGATCTTCATGCTGCCGCCCAACCCCAGACCCGGCCATATCTGTCTTCTTGCTGCTGCTGTCCCTCTCTGGCTTCCTGCTCATCCATAAGTGCCACCTTGAGATTCAGGTCTTCTAGGAAAGAGGCTCCTTTTGTCAAAATAGGCTTGTGTGTCTTTCGTGCTTTCTCCCACACTCTTTCTCACTGGGTCTGAGTTAGGAGTTTGGTCTCTTCAGTGCTGGTTCTGTGAGGATGAGAAAGAGGAGGAGTGGGCTGTGGGACTCCCTTTCTGATAAAAGGTGCTCTTGTGGCTAAGGAGAAGGCCCTGTGGGGATGAGACATGTAAAGTCTGGGGGTCCCTAAGAGGGACCTGGTGGCCTCCGGGGGACAGAAGGGTCCCTTGGAAGGGCGACAGGTCTGGAAGCTGCAGCTTTGGGTGGGAGGAAGAGTGGAAAGGAGCATAGAGGAGACAAGGAGTCCCACAGGAGTAGGATTCCAGCCCCCTAAAAAAACTGGTTGCTGTTGAGTTGACGCCGACTCATGGCAACCCCATGTGTGTCAGAGTAGAGCTGTGCTCTGTGGGGTTTTCAATGGCAGATTTTTCAGAAGTAAATCACCAAGCCTCTTCTTCTGAGGTGACTCTGGGAGGACTTGAACCTCCAGGCTTTCGGTTAGCAGCCAAATGTGTTAATCATTTGTACCACCCAGGAACCCTTATACTTGACAGAATTCCTAAGCCTGCAGGGGAAATATGTGATTACCATGTGAGACATTGGTATACATCCTCTTTAGGAATGCAGGTGTTACATCCTAAATAGTTTTTACGTTAAAATAAAAAGAAAAATGCAGAAAATCACAATATATAAAGACCTTTTGCAGAGACCTCGGTGTGCCTGGTGGTCAAGGAAGCATGGTGTTGAGGGGGCTTCAGAGAGGTGTTGGTGCACCTGGTGGCTGAGGAGGATGCAGTGAGGGAGGGGCTGGGCAGAGACAGGTGACGCTGAGCAAATAAGTTAATAAATTGAAGATAATGAGATCCAGGTTTCTGCGTGTTAGAGAAGTGATTTACAAACATGGAAAGGGAGAAGACTAGGAAGAACGCTGAGATGCTGGATAGGTATGAATTCATTGAAATATGTATATTTATGCACATACGTACATGTTAAAACCAGGAACTCAATATATGTCTATATGTGTGTATTTATAAATATATATAGTTGTAGGTTGTGCATTGTTTGTACATGTACTTGTATAAGTGCATGCATTTCCCAGCTCTGTCTGCTGAGAGGGCCTAGAAGCAATAGCATCCTAGTAGTGATGCTGCACATACAAGCTTGGTTTCTAAATACCATTCTCCACTAAAAGGAACCAGGCTTCTTGGAGAAGTGGCTGCTTCCAGAGATGGAGCGGGGAAAGTACAAGATGAGCCTGGAACATCTTCTTGTACTCGAAAGCAAGAAAATACTCAAAGAATGATGAGGACCTGAAAAGGGTATAGGAGTCAACTCAGAGGGGCTCCTATTGACCAAATCTGGGCAATTTGAGCACAAAATAAATAATGGTAGTAATGGATAAATTCCACTGAATAAAATAGGAATCCATCAGTCCATATTGATACAATTAAACAAAATAAATTGGAAAGAAGGGGAAGCTCTTTTTGTGATAGATTGCCAACTGATAAATGTAGAAGCAATGATGGAAATATGAAGAATCACCATTCAGCAACCATCATAGTGGTGGCTGTTTCAGGCTGAAGTTCAATGAATGCTAAGACTTGTGAGTGAAGATTTGAAGAACAGGATGTTGGTGTAGCACTGGAATATCACCCCAGAAGACTTATCAATTACAAAATAAAAATGGTGACTTTCTAGTAGAAAAACCTGGCAGACACAACTTGACCAGGTGATCAAAGTTAACACCACCAGCAGTGGGGCAGGTCAACACTGCGTGTCTCCTGATGAGAAAGAACTAGCATCATTTCTGTGCTATTCCTGCCAAGAAGGCATGGCCTGAGTTTCATCGTAAGGAAACAACAGTTGGCCCCAAGTTGATAGTTATTCTATAAAGTTAAAGGCCTATGCTACTGGGGGTGGGGCAGGGCAAACAAAAACAACCCGTCAAGAGAGGACATGAAAGACAGGAAAGAGGGAGAAATTGTTCCAGCTCGAAGGAGTCAGGAGAGACATGACAACTAAAAGCAATGTGTGTTCCTAGGATGGAGCCTGGACCAGAGAGGAAAAAGACATTGCTGGGACGGTTGGTGAAATTTGAATGGGGTCTTTGGATTGAATGGTGATGTTGGGTCAATGTTAATTTTCTGATTTGGAGGGTTATATGGAGCTTATGTAGGAGAGTGTCCTTGTTTTTAGGAAATATACTCTGGAGTATTTCGGAGTAATGAGATATCTGTAGCTTGTTCTTAAACGGTTCAGAAAAAGAGTAATGATCATATATATGTATTAAAAAAAAAAACCTAATCCGTTGCCGTTGAGTAGATTCTGACTCATAGTGACCCTATAGGGCAGAGTAGAACTGCCCCATAGGGTTTCCAATGAGCAACTGGTAGATTTGAATTGCCAACCTTTTGGTTAGCAGCCAAGCTCTTAACCACTGCATCACTATATAATGACATATATATTTATAAAATCATTATATATATAGTGTATATGTATATACAATCATCATATGTATAATATATGTGTGTATGTATATAGAGAGAATGTATGTGTAAAGAGAGAGTATGCACAGATGCAATGGAGCAAATGTGGTAAAATATTAAAGTTTGAAAAACCAGATGAGAAAATTATGATAATTCTTTGTGTTGTTCTTATAACTTTTCTGTAAATCTGATATCATTTCAAAATAATTTTTTTTAAAAGATGAAGGAAAATATCCATTCCTAGCCCCACCAAATCCACAGAGAACTATATAACATTTTAGAGCAATTCTTTCCAGTTTTTATGTGAATTTTTATGTAGTTAAAATTGTACTCTATATTACAATTTATATACTACTGTATCATTTAACATGATAACAAACATTTCCGTATGTGTTATTACAAATGTTCCATAAACATTGTTTTTAACAGTCACACAGTGCTCCACTGAGAGGTTGTACCAAAACTTATCATTTCAACTCTTGTTGGACAGTGTGATGGTGAAGGTTGTGTGTCAGCTTGGGTGGGCCATGATTCTCAGTGGTTTGGCAGTTATGATGTAGTTTGGCAGTTATGTAATGATGTAATCAACTCCATGATGACATCTGCTATGAGCAGCCAATCAGTTTAAAGGGAGTTTTCCTGGGTGTGTGGACTGCCACCAGTATATAAATGGATGTTCCAGCAAGGTTCTAGCTCTGGAACCTCTGGTTCTTGGGACTTGAGCTAGCAACTTACCTGCCAATCTAGGGATTTGTTGGCCTCCGCAGCCTGTGAGCCAGTGGCCTACCTTCTGACCTGCCGATCTTGGATTCGTCAGCCCCTGCAGCTTGATGAGTCAGGAGAAGCCTCCAGCCTGATGCCTGACCCAGGGACTTGGGACTTGCCAGCCTCTACAACCATGTCAGCCATTTCCTTGAGATAAATCTCTCTCTCTCTCTATTTGTATGTCTGCTTCACTGATTTTGCTTCCCTAGAGAATCCAGCATAAGACAGGCTGTATTCAGGTTATTTCCTTCTTTTAAAAACTATAAATCATACTGCAATGAATATCTTTAATAACAGAATTTTATGTTTGTTTTCCTTATAGTAGATTTCTAGAAATGGAATTATGAATATCGTAATGCTGTTGGTATACATTTTTGCAATATAATTTCTACCAGCAGTGGATGAGTGATGGTCTCAACACATCCTAACCAGCATTGGGTGTTTTCACTTTTTAAAATTGTTTACTCTTTTGATAGTTGAAGAATGATAACTTATTGTTTCGTTGTGTATTCTTCTGATTTCAAGAGAGGCTGAAAATTTTACTAGTGGGTTTTTATTTTACTAGAGATTTCTTTGACTTCATCTTGGGTAGACTGGATGCTTCTCCAAGGACTGGGGCCATGTAGCCTTTGGGTCCAATGGAGAGCCCTCCTTCTGTGACCAGCAGCCCCTGGTGCTCAGGCCTGGCTCTTTCTGGAACCTTCTGACTTCAGAGTTACTCATGAGTCTGACTGACTTTATCCTCCATGGGGACTGTTTAGGGAGCTGTGGCTGTCTGGCTCAGCATGGGCCATTTCCCAATCAGCCAGTCTGGCCAGTTCCAGCTCCCATGCCTGTAAGCAACACTCATTTTATTAAATTTTTTTTTTCCTTTATCACTTTTAAAAAGTAAAAATAGTATTACTGATTTTTTTCTGATGATGACATCAATACATACTCACTGTAAAAATTCAGATATTACAGAAAAGTGTAAAAAAAGAAAATGACCTCCCCCCAACAATCACATAATCCAGAGCTATCTGGTATTAATATTTAGAATATTTTCCTGATTTTTTTATATTCATATAGGTTAACTTAAAAGGGCTCTCATTTTTTAATTTGATTAAAGAAGCTTTTGGGTTTGTTTTTAAAAGTTGGCAGTAGATCTCAGATTTGCATATACAGTTTGCATCTAGTACTTTTCTGGATAATACAAACATTACTGTGGCCAAGTGTCAACCACATTTCACTTCTGTGTTAAAAACAAATTTCTATTTGTAATGCACAACATTCCTGAACCATTGTAAAACCTTTTCTTGGAAATCTGTCTTTTTTCTTTTTAAGAAAACTCTTTAACAAGTAATACCAGACACAATCTGAAAATGTAAGAACTGGGGTTGCGGGGGGGAAGGAAACTTTCAGTTCCTATCTAGTCCTTACTACCTTGAAGGATCAAGCCTCAGTCAGTACTATGCCAAGATGTAGCAATCCACTCACATAACTAAGCACTTGCATATGACTTGAGCTATCCTTCTTGGTAAAACTATTATTCTTAAACTGTAATTGTACATTTTGATTAAGTTATTTTTTTCTTTCACTTTTTCACTTTATAACACACACTTTAATAGTTCCTTCCATAAAAGGTAGACAGAATACATATCATTTTTAACCGTCATCTTTATTGGGCTTGGGCTTAAAAAGCTAAAGTGATTTATTGAAGTTATAAAATTAGTGCTGAAACTAGGGGTCCAGCCCTGGTTTTCTTTTTTTCCTTTTTTGTACTTTAGATGAAGATTTACAGAGCAAATTAGTTTGTCATTAAACAATTAAGACACGTATTGTTTTGTGACATTGGTTACCAACCCCACAACATGTCAACACTCTTCCCTCCTCAACCTTGAGTTTCCCATTACCAGCTTTCCTGTCCCCTCCTGCCTTGTCCTTGGCCCTGGGCTGGTGTGCCCATTCAGTCTTTTTTGTTTTATGATCCTGTCTAATCTCTGGCTGAAGGGTGAACCTGAGGAGTGACTTCCATACTGAGCTAAAAGGGTGTCCAGGAGCCATACTCTTGGCGTTTCTCCAGCCTCTGTCAGACCAGTAAGTCTGGTCTTTTTTTGTGAGTTAGAATTTTGTTCTACATTTTTCTCAAGCTCTGTCCAGGACCCTCTATTGTGATCATTGTCACAGCAGTTAGTGGTGGTAGCTGGCACCATCTAGTTGTGCTGGACTCAGCCTAGAGGAGGCTGTGGTAGTTGTGGTCCATTAATCCTTTGGATGTACTTTTATTAGTTTTAACATGCCAAGATATTAATATTCACATAGGCTTTTCAATTTGTTAAAGATTATGAATTATAAGTGGAATGAAGCAACATTTCCAGCTGGCAAATGGATCCATAAGTCATATGATGTCTTTAAAGTAAGCTTGTGTATGTAAACCAGGAAACTTTAACAGTGAGGAAACTTGGCAAAGGACCACCAGGGAATGTTCATCTCAATACAGGTTGGAATCTGTGCTTTAAGTACATGGGTGGTTATTTTAAGTAGTACAAATGGTAACCAGGTAAGAACGTTTTCTCAGAACTCACAGTAGAGTCAGTCAGATGAAAAAGGAAAGTATGGAGTAGCCTCATTCATATACCAAGCAGCAACTTCTGACTGAGAGACGGAGTCATGGCGGTCAGTAACTCATAATGCTGACATGGAAAGGACATTGACAAGTATAAAAATTCCATGTGTTCGGGCTTTGGATAGCCTCACCTCCAAGACATAAGAACTAAACCCAAATGAATATTCCCATTGCCTTCAAATCGATTCCGACTCATAAGAACCCCTATACAACAGAGTAGAACTGCCCTGCAGGGTTTCCCAAGAGTGGCTGGTGGATTCGAACTGCCTACTGTTTGGTTAGCAGCCAAACACTTAACCACTGAGCCACCAGGGCTCCCAAATTAATATTATGGTAAATAATTTTTACACATATGGAAGCTTGGGGGTTTAGAGAAATTCAGGTAATAATTCTAAAAAGCTTTTAAGAAAACTGTAAACAAAGGAAATAATTTGAGTAAATAGATGTGTAATGTTTACTTGATCCAATGCCTAAAAATTCAAAATCCTGGAAATAGGATACAACAACTTATCCAAAGCAAAAGATCAATGAATGTTAGTGAAATGCAAACACATTCCATACAATTTGATGTGTTGTTTTTTGTCTCTGTCCTCGTGTGAAGATATTTAATAATATTTTCCCCAGTATAATCCAGAGCAGTGACAGCTACCATTGTTGGGTTAACTGGTACAGCAGAGAGCAGTTCTCTGCAGGAAGAGCAGGCACATTTCGTAGTTTAAGTTCAGAAGACCTGCTCAGGTACATATGATAAAACCCTGCATCGTTTGATTTCTGTCCCCTGCCTTCTCCAGTGAGTCTTGCTTGGCTGATCATCTTCTTCCTAATTAGTTTTACACCCTCCAATTATCTTCCTAAGGAGCCGTGGGCGTGAAGGTTAAGCACTCAGCTGCTAACTGAAAGGTTGGCGGTTCAAGTCCGTCCAGCAGCTCTGTGGGAGCTAGACCTGGCAATCTGCTTCCGTAAAGATGACAGTCAAGAAATCCTATGGGGCAGTTCTACTCTGTCACAGGGGGTTGCTATGAGTCAGAATCGACTCAATGACATCCAGCCACAACAACAATAATTATCTGCCTTTTGATTCCAGCTCAACAAATATACTGTGTGCATAAGCTCAGTCTTTTTTTTTTTATTGTTGTAGTATAAGTGAAAGTTTACATTTCAAGTTAGTCTCTTATACAAAAATTTATACATACATTGTTATGTGACCCTAATTGCTTTCCATATACTGTGACAGCACACTCCTCCTTTCCTCCCCTGATTTCCCATGTCCATTTAACCAGCTCCTAACCTTCTCTGCCTTCTCATCTCACCTCTGGAGAGAAGCTGCTCGTTTAGTCTCATGTATCTACTGGAGCTCAGAAGCACACTCATGAGTATCATTTTATGTCCCACAGTCTGGTCCAATCTTTGTCTGAAGAGTTGGCCTTGGAAATTTTTTAGTTCTGGGCTGATAGAGAATCCAGGGGCCGTGCTTTCCGGTGTTCCTCCAGTCTGAGTCAGACCATGAAATCTGGTCTTCTTACAGAATTTAAGTTCTGCACCCCACGTTTCGCCTGCTCCATCAGGAACTCTCTGTTATGTTCCCTGTCAGGGCGGTCATTGGTGGTAGCTGGGCACCATCTAGTTCTTCTGGTCTCAGGCTGATGAAGTCTCTGGTTTATGTGGCCCTTTCTGTCTCTTGGGCTAGTACTTTCCTTGTGTCTTTGTTGTTCTTCATTCTCCTTTACTCCAGGTGGTTGGGACCAACTGATGCATCTTAGATGGCCACTTGCAAGCTTTTAAGACCCCAGATGCCACTCACCAAAGTAGGATGCAGAACATTTTCTTAATAAGCTTTGTTATGCCAAATGACCTAGATGTCCCCTGAAAGCATGGTCCCCAGACCCCCCACCCCTACTAATCTGGCCCTCGAAGTGTTTGATTGTATTCAGGAAACTTCTCAGCTTTGGTTTAGTCCAGTTGTGCTGACTTCCCCTGTAGTGTGTGCTCTCCTTCCCTTCACCTAAGATAATTCTCGTCTACTATCTAGTTAGTGAATAACTCTCACCCTCCCTCCCCACCCTCACAACCATCAAAGAATGTTTTCTTCTGTGTTTAAACCTTTTCTTGAGTTCTTCTAATAGGGGTCTTATACAATATCTGTCCTCCTGTGACTGACTAAATTCACTCACTATAATGACCTCCAGATTCCTAGAGTGGAATCTTTTGCACAGGTGTGGGACAAACCTGGGCTATATCTTGCCTGCAGGGCTTTCCTTTGCAGACCAGTCGGTGCAGTTGCCTCCAGGTTGAAGGGGGCAGTTGGACTGCCACTGCCCAAGGCTACTGGGGTGACTGTGGCTTGGTTTGTGCTCAGCCATCCTGGTGGAGCCAACAGGGCCATTAGGCTCATTTTGTAGCTTTGGTGTGTATGTGGGTTTTCCCCCCTGGAAAATGTATTGTTCCAAATAAAATAGTGCAAGGTAATGTAAGCTGACATTATTTGGGTGCCAAGCATTGTGCTAAATGCCTCAGATGCAGTTTCTTAATTTACTCCTGTGAAGTAGATGCTATTATCCTCCCCACTTTACAGAGAAACTGAGCCTCAGAGTGGTTCATTTCCGCAGTGTTGTATGTTAATTAGAGTCCTTGGGTGGTGCAAACTGTTAATAGGCTCAGCTGCTAACCGAAAGGTTGGTGGTTCGAGTCCACCCAGAGGCACCTCAGAAGAAAGGCCTAGTGATCTACTTTTGAAAAATCAGCCATTGTAAGCTCTATGGAGCACAGGTCTACTCTGACACACATGCGGTTACCAGGAGTCAGAATCAACTTGAAGGCAACTGTTTTTTAAAATATATATATATATGTTAATAAGTAGCAGAGCTGGGACTTGAGCCCAGTTCCATCTGAGCTTCTAACTACTGAACTAGGTGACTGTTATAGATTGAATTGTATCCCCCCAAAATGTGTGTCAACTTGGCTAGGCCATGATTCCCAGTATTGTGTGATTATCTACCGTTTTGTGATCCAATGTATTTATCCTATGTGTTGTAAATCCTAACCTCTGAATGTTAATGAGGCAGGATTCGAGGTAGTTATGTTAACGAGGCAGGATGCAATCTGCGGGATCAGGTTGTGTCTTGAGTCAATCTCTTTTGAGATATAAAACAGAAAAGAGCAGAGAGGAGACAGCCCTCATACCACCCAGAAAGCAGAGCTGAGAGCAGGGTGCGTCCTTTTGACCTGGGATCCTTGTGCTGAGAAGCTCCTAGACTAGGGAAAGATTAATGACAAGTACCTTCCTCCAGAACTGACAGGAAGAGAAAGCCTTCCCCTGGAGCTGGCACCGTGAATTTGGACTTTGGCCTCCTAGACAGAGAATAAATTTCTGTTCATTAGAGCCATCCACTTGTGGTATTTCTCTTATAGCAGCACTAGATAACTAAGACAGTGACCTTTCCGTCTGCCTGCAGAAAACCAATAGCAACATAGCATTTTGGTGTGTGCCCTTTCAGATTGCCTAAACACACGCGTACACAGAGTCATATGCATTTTTATAATACTAGTGTCCTAGTACGTATGCTCTTCTGTAGCCTGCCTTTTTTCACTAACCCACTTTAACATGGGGCAAGAAGAACAAAATAGATGATCCATCTAGAACTGTGTCTGGGCCCAGAGGGAGCCTAGAGCATGAGACATGCTGGAAAAGTCTGGGGAGCAGCTTCCTTGGGATGGGTTCAGCTGTGACTTTGCAGGCCAGAGTTAGAGCCTTGTGTGTGACCCTATGTCTTTCTCCTGGGAGTGCCCAGAGTGGCACAGGGATTCGCAGCACTGACGCAGGCTTAAATGGCAGCAGGTGGTCAGAGAGCCCTGGTGGCCACGTGAACTGCTGTCCCCAGGGTCCCTTAACCAGGGCCCCTTCTCCTCGGTGTCTTCATCCACAGGAAAGGATTCCAACCACAGACTTCATGGTTTTCTGTTTTCCTTTTTCATGGAGTTTATTTTCCCTGATTATTGCAGGAATGTAAATCATTATAGAAACTAAGAAAAGCGGAGAGGGTGAATTAAAAAAAAAAAAAAAAAAAGCCCAAAAAACAAAAGCACCCGTGCCCCATAACAGCTGCTAACATTTTATTTTTGATGGCTACTTCTTAATCCACAGAGAGGTTGTACCATAGTTTACTTAACTATTTCTCTGTCATTGAGTACGCCATTAGTTCCACCATTATAGATAATGCTTTCTGTGCACAAAGAGTTTAATGGCTATTTGGATTGTTTGCTTCCATAAATTCTCAGCAGTGGAATTCTTAGGATTCTTCTTAGAAGTAGACTTACTGGGTCAAGGCTCTCAAAAATGTTTAAATGAATGGAAGAAGAGTTGAACAATGTATGCATCCGCCAGAGGTGTATGAAAGAACCATGACTTCCTGACAGGTGAGTTAATGAGATAGTGGGGGTATTAAGTTTCTTATTACTGCAAGTATTCAAGCACAGGTTATTAGATCAGCAGTTCTCAATGGGGACAGTACCACCCCTGTAGCAGTCATTTTGGAATTGGGGGGGGGATTGTTTTGTCATAATGATTTGCGGGTACACTACTTCCATGTATAGGGCAAGGGGCAGGGATACTACATGTCCTATAGCACGTGGGAGAGTCTTATGCAACAAACTTCCTGTCATCTCCTGCCTTTCAAGTGTCCTGGGAGAAATTCACGGAGGGAAAAAATCCTGCTTATAATGATCTGAGTTTGGAACCTGATGCTGTTTTATATACAAATGCAGAGTTTTAGTTTTGCATTTCAAAAAATATAAACGGAAATTTCCAGAAGTGCAACTACTAGGTAAAAAGAGAAAGATTGTATTTCGCTGTTTGCAATTTTAACGAGAGTGGCTCATCATTTTGGAAGAATCGCAACCTGGACCGTGATGATGCTTGTGATATGTGAGCCGCCAACACGTCCATATCTGTGTGCATGTATAGCTGTTGATTCACGGTGATGATGATGGTATGTGTATATTATATGTGTGTGTGCATACGTAAATATTCCAGTTGCCATCAAATGGATTCTGACTCATGGTGACCCTACGTGTGTCAGTAGAACTGTGATCCGTATGGTTTTCAAAGGCTGATATTTTTTGGAATGAGATGGCCAGGCCCTTCTTCTGTGGTGTCTCTGGTAGACTTGAACTTTTATCCTTTTGGTTAGCACCTGAGTGTGTTAACTGTTTGCACCCTCCAGAGACTCCATATACGTATATATGTGAATGTATATGGATATATATTATGTGTATAAAAACTAATTTGCTGTTGAGTCGATTTCGACCCATAGCCACCCTATAGGACAGAGTAGAACTGCCCCATAGGGTTTCCAAGGAGCAGCTGGCGGATTTGAACTGCTGACCTTTTGGTTAGCAGCTAATCTCTTAACCACTGTGCCACCAGGGCTCCATTGTGTGTGTGTGTATATATATACATGAATAGATTTACTTTGTTTATATATTGAATGCCAAATCTTAGGGTGATTCATGTGAAATGGACATTTTTGTAGCTCACGATTGATTCCGTGTTGGCAGTTTCTTATGGTTCAACTTGATATTGAGTATTGTCTAACTTTAAAAAAATTATTGTGGTAAAAGATATATAACAAAATTTTTCATTGTAGCCATTTTTAAGTATACAGTTCAGTGGTATTCATTACATTCCCAATGTTGTGCAACCATCACCACTATCTATTCACAAAACTTTTTCATCACCCCGGATAGAAACTCTGCCCATTAAGCAATAACTCTCCATCCTCCCTCTCCTCAGACACTGGCAAACTTTGTCTAACTTCTTAATCCAACCTTATTCCTGGTGAGTCTGTGCAAGTATCTCACTACCTCATGCTCAAGCATTTACATATTAAAACATTGTTTATTACGTTCGTTTTATTTTTCCATTTAAATTGCAGACAGAGCATTGTATTAATTTTTTGAATTTGCATGTAGATGGGCTATTTTATCACTGAATTTAATTTAAGGAAGGTGTAGTGCAGTGAATTACTTAATGTGGCCTTTCTAGCCATAGTCTTTGTGGCTCCCACACAGTGATTGAATGAGACTATGCAAATAAGGTGCTTGTGGCCCACCAAGGGGATTGAACAGCTTGCTGTTGATGCAAATAAGGTACATGGAACACTTGTGTGGGTGGGGCTACGCAACTAAGGTGTATGGAACCCTAATGAGGGGATTGCTCAGTTTTGCTGTCTCTCTAGGCTTAATCGGAGACACAGAGAGGGAGAAGCTGTAACAGGGAAGACAGCCAGAGATGGTGGTGTAGCCGTAGCAAGAGCGATAGTGGTGCAAGACGGCGGGAACCAGGAGAACGTGTGAGATGGCTGCAGTGGGGCTTGCTGACTTATGGAGCTAAGAGCCGTAACACTTGCCTAAGAAGGCCCCGAGCAGGGCCCAGCAGCAAAGGGCGAGAAGAAGCTGTCCTGATCAAGAACTGTATCCTGAGTTGTTCCCTGTCACTTCTGAATTGTTCTCCATCTCGAGTTGTACCCTGTTACTTCCCTAATAAACCACTTAACTGGAAGTACGGTTAGTGAGTTCTGTGAGATGCTGCAGCAAATTACTGAACTCAAAGATAGGAAGAAGAGGATTGAGGGTAGGAGAGGGTAGGCGAGGGGGAATAGCTGAAGTTAGAGATGACGGAGTGGTAGAGCAGTTCGGAAAAGATGGGCATTTGGGACATCTTTAAACTCTGCCTCACAGGAACCAGCTTTGTGCTGATCCTTACAAAAGAAATTATTCATTTGGTTGGTGTCAGAATGGTGGGACTCACTGCGGTGGCCCAGACATACTAGAATATGAGTTTTGGGGAAAAAGGGGGATAAACAGGAAAATGAGAAACCTTTGGTTTCCAGATGGGATAAAAAACGCCCATGGAGCAAAGCAGCTGTATGTTGCAATCAGTTACCCAAGGCAAAAGCTATTCATGGGAAGTAGGCGTGGTGGATCTAACTTCTGAGGAATTGGCTAGTTGGATGCATAAGGAAATACAGAGTGATAAGAAAAGGGTGAGACACGTAATGCCTTGGTTACTGTTATCAGTAATAGCTGCAATGGCAGGGAAAAAGAATGTAGGGGCAGATTGTAGCACTAAACCAAGCCCAGATCCTGTCCGGTGGGAGCTACCACTGCTAGTCTCAGGGCAGACCCAAAAAGGAAAAATCGTGTGGGAACAACAGGAAGTACCCCTATGCTGGACACCAAGAAGGGAGTCTGGAAGGGGAACGGGCAAAACTAAGAAACTATAGAAACCAGGGGTATAGTGTAAAGGAGTTGCTTCAGTTTGTAGATCGGTATGGTCAGCTTCCTGAGGAACTGTTACTAAAATGGATTGTGAGAGCAACTAATTTAGGGGCAGTGTCTTTAGTTTGAGTGCTGCAGAATGGAAGAGTCTGTCTGGGTTGATGCAAGACCCACAACTCAATGTGGAACAGTCACGAACGATGATATAAGATCCAGTTACACAGCAGATCAACCGGGAGGGGACGGCCAGCCTGGTGGACTGGATAAAATTTGCAGTGAGAATTTGTTTACCCTGAGAAGGGAAATTGCACCTCTTCCCCTCTAAATTCCCGGTGGAACACTCCAGAGGAAGCAGCTGATGTGCAAGTCATGCTGGAATGGCTTTATGGTGATCAGGATATTCATCCAATTGAGTACGCCCCTTACACAGGTCATGGTAGATATATAGTAATCAAGGGAGCTCCTTCTATATAGGCACCCCATGTAACCTTGCTACTGTGAAACAAAGCAACAGTCAGAGAAGCTTTGTTGGATCTGTTGGCACAGCTTCTCCACAGGCGCCTTATAGATGCAAAAAACATAAGGGTGATTCATAGGAGAATGAGAAGAGGCAATGGGGGAAGAACTTACCTCAGCAGGATGGAGATTTTTAAATGATTACTGAGAAATGGGATGACTATAGACATTGATGGAGTTGAGACAAAGGTTTTAACGCAGCATGACAGGAGGCTGGACAGACCAATGGAAATGCCTGCTGGTCCCCCAACGTTGAAGAGGCCTAAACAAATCCGTTCTATTCACCCTAGCTGGGATGAATTTAATGATTGGAAGTCCCACCTGGGACCATTTGAAGTAGAGGCTCAGCTAGTTGATCAAGAAAAGGATTGATGAGGGGGACAGGGTCTTCTGCTCCAACCCCCAGCAGGGGACCTGATGCTAAATGCGCATGTGTGGGTGAAATGGCCTGGGGGTGGAGAAGGGATGTTCTTGGGGCTCCTGGGTACAGGAGCCCAATGTACTGTAATCCCAAAACTTGTCAATAAAATATTGAAGGGGTCTAAGGTTAGACTGGGGGATATGGGGATGCAGTGGTTGATGGAACTAAGGTGAAAGTTTGGACGAGAATTGGAAAATTTAAACAGATTTTGTATGAAGTAGTTGCATCTCCCTTACCTGAATGTATTATTGGTATAGATATTATGTCTAAATGGGGAACACTCCCTCTACCTGATGTTGTAAAACTGCGCTTAGGCCGGTATTGATTGGACATGCTAAATGGGAACCATTAGAATTGCCCGAACCAACTCAGGTTGCTAATTTGAAAAAGAGTATAGGATACCCAGTGGTCAAAAGGGTATTACTGCTTTGATTAAAGACATGCTAAAGGTTGGAGTGTTGGGGCCAACAAATTCTCTGTATAACAACCCTGTGTGGCCCATGAAAAAGGCAGATGGCTCATGGAGGCCGACAGTAGACTACTGAGGATTTAATAAAACAATACTCCCTGTGACTTCAGCTGTTCCAGACATGGTATCAGTGGTGCAGAAAATACAGCAGGCTAAAGGAGACTGATGCTTAGTGAATGATCTTGAAAATGCCTTTTTCTCATTCACAGTCTTGGAAAAGAGCCAGCCAAAGTTTGTTTTCACATGGGAAGGATCCCAATTTACTTTCACTGTATTGCCCAGGGCTTTGAACCGTTTAGCTCCCAACTGAACCCCTGCTGAGAATTTGCATTTCTAACAAGTTTCGAGGTGATGCTGATGCTAATGCTACTGGTTAGGGGCCAATTCTGAGAACCACTAGTGGAGCAGAGTTTCTTAAAATTTATTATACATGAGAATCACCTGGGGATCTTGTTAAACTGTAGATTCTGATTCACTATATCTGGGGTGAAAATGCAAACTCTCGGCAGGAGTTCGAACCGGAACAAACCGGTTCGAAGCCCTGGTATTGTCACAGGGTTACCCGAATTCCCTGGCTTACTGTCATAATTTGGTTAAAGAAGACTTTGACTGGGTGCAGATCTCAAGTGTAATGATACATTACATTGATGACATTATGTTAATTTTCAAACACTGAAGAACAGGCTAGGGCTGATTTGAATACAATGGTGGCCCACAAGACCAACAGAGGCTGGTTAATAAATCCAGCAAAAATCCAGGGTCCTGCTCAAATGGTGAAATTCTTGGAAATAACTTGGGCAGGAGCCACCTGTGACATTCCACAGGCAACCAAGAGTAAGTTGCTATCTATCTACCGCCAGAACTAAACCGGCGGCCCAATGTTTTGTTGGTCTATTTGGATTTTGGAGAACGCATATTCCACATCTGGGAATATTGCTGGCTCCCGTCCATAGAACCACTTGGAAGAAAACTGCATTCAAATGGAGGCCAGAGCAACAGTAGGCTGTGTCTGAATTACAGAAAATGGTCTCATTCTCCCTGCTTTTAGGCCCTTATGGTCCACATTCAGTCATGACTTTGGAGGTGTCTGCTACACGTGCATATGCACTCTGGAGCTTCTGGCAAAAACCTGAGAACACTGCCCTATGGCAACTGCTGGGATTCAGCACTAGAAAAGTTTCCAGATGCTGCAGCATGATACACACCATTTGAAAGGCAATTACTTGCCTGCTATTGTTAATTAAGATTGCCTCAATGACAGAAGGACATAAAATCATCATGAGACCTGAAATACCGGTAACGTCAGAGAAACACTCTAATACGGAAGGCGGTGCCTCATACAGTTCCATAATAAAATGGAAATGGTTCATACAAGAACAAGCTACTGGGAGAATGCAGGGAGGAACCCACCGTATCCATGAGCAGGTAGCTTCTTTTCCCATAGGTCCTACCTTGCAACTACCTGCCAGAGCCCATTACTACATGGACAATGCCCTATGAGCAACTTTCTGCTGACGAGCAGAAGGCTGCTTAGTTCATGGATGGCCGTTCCAGAGTACATGGACAATGCTTTTTTTGTTTTTTTTTTTTAAAATTGCGCTTTAGGTGAAAGTTTACAGCTCAGGTTAGTTTCTCATTCAAAAATGTATACACAAATTGTTTTGTGATATTGGTTGCAATCCCCACAATGTGACAGCACTCTTCCCCTTTCCACCCTGGGTTCCCCGTATCCATTTGTCTGATTTTCCTGTCCCTTCTTGCCTTTCTTTAGTGCAGGAGTTGCCTGATTGGTCTCGTATATTTGACTGAACTAAGAAGCACGTTCCCCATATGTGTTATTGTCTGTTTTATGGGCCCGTCTGATCTTTGTCCGAAAGGTGGGCTTCAGGAGTGGTTTCAGTTCTGAGTTAGCAGAGTGTCTGGGGGCCAGAGTCTCAGGGGTTTCTTCAGTCTCTGTCAGACCAATAAGTCTGGTCTTTTTTTGTGAATTTGAATTTTGTTCTACATTTTTCTCCCGCTCTGGCCAGGACCTTCCAGTGTGATCCCTATCAGAGTTTGTCAGTGGTGGTAGCTGGGCACCATCTAGTTGTTCTGGGCTCAGACTGGTGGAGGCTGTGGTTCATGTGGTCCTTTAGTCCTTTGGACTAATATTTTCCTTGTGTCTTTGGTTTTCTTCATTCTCCTTTGCTCCAGATGGGATGGGACCAATAAAAGTAGCTTAGGTGGCTATTCATGAGCTTTTAAGACCCCAGATGCTACTCACCAAAGTAGGATGTAGGACATTTTCTTTATGAACCGTGCTATGCCAATTGATCTAGATGTCCTCTGAGATTATGGTCCCCAGCCCTTAGCCTCAGCAACTTGGTCCCTCAAGGTGTTTGGATGTGTCTAGGAAACTTCTATGCCTTTACCTTGGTTAATTTGTGCTGACTTCCCCTATATTGTGTGTTGTCTTTCCCTTCACCAAAGTTGGCCCTTGTCGGCTATCTAGTTAGTGATTTCCCCTCTCTCCCCCTCCCCACCCTATGGACAACATTTGATGTGGAAATCTGCTGCATTAAGACCAGCAGATGGAAAGACCCTGCTTGAAGAAGATAAGAACAGGTCAGCTCAATGGACTGAACTGCAGGCTGTCTTCCTAGCCATGATGGAAGAATTGGGTAGTGGTGAGAGCCCATATGTTTGAATTTGTACTGATTCATGGACAGTGGCCGATGGCCTGGCTATATGGTCAAGCAAATGCGTGATGGAAAATTGAACAATTAAGGGGACACCTGTGTGGGGCATGAACCTATGGAAAGCACTCTGGGAATTTAGAGGGCACATTAGAGTGGGACATGTCAATGCCCATCAAAAGAACTTCCTTCCTGGATCAGACATATAGAAAATAAAAACCCTCACAATTAGGCCAATAAGCAACATCATGATAAACAGAGAAAATATTAAAGTTGTCAGGGATTTCATTTTATTTGGATCCACAATCAAAGCCCATGGAAGCAGCAGTCAAGAAATCTAATGACGCATTGCATTGGGCAAATCTGCTGCAAAAGACCTGTTTAAAATGTTAAAAAGCAAAGATGTCACTCTGAGGACTGAGGTGCACCTGACCCAAGCCATGGTATTTTCAATCGCCTCATATGCGTGTGAAAGCTGGGCAATGAACAAGGAAGACCAAAGAAGAATTGATGCCTTTGAATTATGGTGTTGGCGAAGAATATTGAATATACCATGGACTGCCAGGAGAACGAACAAATCCGTCTTGGAAGAAGTACAACCAGAGTGCAACTTAGAAGCAAGGACGGTGAGAGTACGTCTCACGTCCTTTGAACATGTTATCAGGAGGGACCAGTCCCGGAGAAGGACATCATGCTTGGGAAAGGAGGGGGTCAGTGAAAAAGAGGAAGACCCTCAAAAGGATGAATTGACACAGTGGCTGCAACAATGGGCTCAAACATAGCCACAATTGTGAGGACGGGCAGGACCGGACAGTGTTTTGTTCTGTTGTATATAGGGTCACTCTGAGTTGGAACTGAATAAATGGCACCTAACAACAACAACAACAACAACTGGGTGGGTGTGGCCTGACACACTTCCTTCTCTCTCCCCAGGAGCCCTTGTTGGCGTGAGGGGAGAGGAAGGCAGGAAAGGCAGGAGGCTCCTGTCAATGCTGGTAGTGTCCAACCCAGATATGGAGAAAAACCCAGGACAAATACCATTAACAGTTTCTCTGAGTCTCATATAGGAAGAAATTGAAGGGAGAAGAAAGGGGAAATGATCATTTGTGATCACCTACCACATGCCAGAGTTTTATGTACATTTCATAATAATAGTTAATATAAACTAAATACTTTTTGCATGCCAGTCACTGTGTTCAGCATGTTATTAACCTGTATTAACTCATTTAATCCTTACAACAACCCAGTAGGATAATAACGGTCCCCATTTTACAGATGCGGAAAGCTGAAGGCACAGAGAGGTTAAGTAACTTATTCAGGTTCATACAGCTAATAAGTAGTGGGGAAACACAATTTGAACCCCAGGAGTTTGGCTCCAAAGTCCACCCTTGTAAAGAGGGCACTGTCATGCCTGTTCGACAGATGAGAAACTGAGGCTTAGTGGAGATGAAACTCAGATTAATCATACAGTAAGTGGCAGAACCTGGATGAGAGCCCAGAACCATCTGATTCTGAAGCCCATGAATCTTCTACTCTACCATGCTGCCTCCTTGCCCAGGGCAAGATTTGAACCTGTGTCCTTCTGATTCAAGAGCCTTTGCTCTTGAGGACATACGGGAGCCATTTCCTGGGATGCTCAGTTAAATTCCGTTTTCACCTTCACCCTAGCCCTACCCACCTTCAACTTGGTTTGTTGCAGCTCCCACTGTGGAAAGGAGCCAGGTCATGTCAGGGACACGATGTCCCTCAGGCCATGTCAGGATGAAAAGGAAGACAGGGCGTGGCTGCCTGAGGCCCCACAGCCTCTGGTTGTCCTAATTGCCAGGGACCTCATCCTCTTTGCTGCCAACTCCTCTTGTCTGCTTCTAGAGGAGGTGCTCAGTGACGCTGAGTGAACAAGTGAAGGTAGGCCAGGCCTTCCCAATGCATCCCGTCTGTGAAAGTGTTTAGACGGCTGTGGAGCTGGGGCTGATGCCCTGGAGGCTGGCAGACCTGGGTTTGAGTCCCTGTCTACACTCTGACTTAGTGATCCTGGGCAAGCTACTCTGTGAACCACGGTTTGATAACAGTAGTACCTACTTGACCTACTTCTAAGGGTTGTTTTGAGGATTAAACAAAATGGCACATGTGGAGTCTAGCACAGGGTTTAGCAGGTAGTAAGAAGCCCTGGTGGCACAATGGTTAAGTGCTGGGCTGCTAAGCTGTCAGCGATTCAAACCCACCAGCAGTTCTGCGGGAGAAAAGACCTGGCCATCTGCTCCAGTAATGATTACAGCCTAGGAAACCCTATGGGGCAATTCTACTTGGTCCTATAGGGTTGCTATGAGTCAGAATCGACGGCACACAACACATGCTCGGTAAATTTCCTTTCTCTTCTTCCTAGGGCCTGAGGGTCTCTCCTTCCTTTCCCTTCTGCCCCTCCATTTATGTACACACATACACACAACCCCCACACCCCTACCCAGCTCTTACCATTTGACCTTCCTACTAGAAGTTGGTGTGTTATTTCTTCTTGACCTGATTTGGCTTTGGCTGGTGGCAACTTGAGAGGTTTGGGAATGCCACTAGCAACAGAGGCCTGCCTGCCTGCCTCTGCTCCATATCCCTCCTTAGGCCAGAGCTGGCCAGCCACTCTGTGTCCTGACTGGCTGGGACTGGTGGGCTAGTGGCTATCAGAGCAGCTGCAAGGGCTCCAGGAAGGCCCTTCTCTGAGAAGTGAGGGAAACCAAAACCCAAACCTGTTGCCGCTGAGTCGCTTCCGACTCATAGTGACCTTATAGGACAGAGTATAACTGCTCCAGACAGTTTCCAAGGAGCGCCTGGTGGATTCGAACTGCCGACCTTTTGGTTAGCAGCTGTAGCGCTTAACCAGTATGCCACCAGGGTAGCAGGACTTATTGTCTGACCAAGTGCACTTATTGCTCGTGACTCAGGGTGGGCCATAGACAGCAGGACATCTCCGGGTGGCACGGCTGAAACCTGACACGATTCCTTGTAGCCTTCTTCTCAGCCTAGCAGTTAGAATCAAAGGTGGTTTTTCCAGAAGACAACCTGGTGGCCAGGAAGAAACTTGGCCTTAGGAGTCAGACATACCTGGAATTGAATCCCAGTTCTGTCTCTTACTTGGGTCACCCCTTGGCAAGCTACTCAACCTCTCTGACCCTCGGTTTCCTCATCTATCGTGTGGGAGTAACAATAGCCCCTACCTCAAAGGGTTATTGTGTGGACACAGAGTGATGAGGTACATGGAGCGCTTCGCCCCACTGAAGTGCTCTGCACTAACCCTCATTAGTGGCAGCTCAGAAGGCTGGTGGGGACTGATGCTGCCAAAGACTCCACAGAGCCTGGCCAAGTCACGTTCACTGCCTCCGTCTTGCTGCCCCTCTCACCCCTGAGTCTAAGCTCCAAGATGGCACTTCAGGATATTTTAACAAGAAATAAAATCTCTTCTGGAAATTCGAGCTGCCTTCGGAACACTACCCCCATTGCAGCACACACTCTTAGTCTTGAGTCAGATATAACAGCCGCTCCAGTGCAGCTCGCCGGCCCTCTCTGAGTCTCTGGAAGGCCCTTCTGCTGCTCTCAGTTGCTTCCTGGCCTCTGATGCTAACTCGGGTCTGGTTCGCGCGCGCGCGCGTGTGTCTGTGTGCGTGTGTGTGTGTGTGCGTGTGTGCGTGTGTGTGTGTGTGTGTGTGTGTGTGTGTGTGTGTGCGTGCGCGCGCACATAGGGGGTTATGGAAGTGATGGCAGTAGCTTTATCATCTGTTTTTCCTTTTAAGCCCCCCTTTCATCCTGTGAGGAGTATCTGGGTGGTGCAAACAGTTATGTACTTGGCCGCTAATGAAACGTTGGAGGTTCAAGTACACCCAGAGGTATCTCAGAAGAAAGGCCTGGCATTCTACTTCTGAAATATCAGTCATTGAAAACCCTGTGGAGCACAGTTGTACTCTGACACACATGTGGTTGCCATGAGTCAGAATCAACCCCTCAGCAACTGGGTCTGGGTTCGTCCTGTGAAGAAGGCAGAAGTCTCTCTCATGAGGCATTTCAAGCGGAGCAGATGCAACTGAAGAAGATTGAGGGTGGTAAGGAGCCAGTAGCTGCAGGAGGGTTAATCAAACGTTAATGTGCATGCAGATCACCTGGGGATTCTTTAAAATGCAGATGCTGATTTCAGCAGGTGGGTCCTGAGACTCCGCATTGCTGACAAGCTCCCAGGTGGTGCTGTGCTGCTGGTCCTGGGTCTACACTTTGAGCAGCCACGCTAGCTAGACCTTCTTCAAATTTCTGGGGCCACCCTGCCTCTGGGGCTTTCTGCAGGCTGCTTTGCTCTGTGCCCGGTCTCACTCAGTCTCCCTGGACTTTTTTCTCCATACCTCACTTCTGTCTCCCACCCTTTTTCTCGTGCTGTTACGCAGCCCAGTTCAGGTTTCCCCAGCAACTACTCCCAAGCCCTGCCCCTGTCCCTCTGCTGTGTTTTCAAACCCGATTACTTTCTTAGAAGGGAAGACTTTTTAATTTAATGATAATAAGAACAATATTCACTCATTGCAGGAATCTTGAAAATTACTAAAAACTGTATGGGAGAAAATGAAAATCATCCGGAATCCTATAACCCAAAGATAGAACTACTGTGAGATTTTGATTGATTCATTTCTTCCAGTCCTCTTTTTTCTTGCATACCTATTTATAGTTTTAAATTTTATTGTGCTAAAATGTATATAACAAGTTTGCTATCTTACCCCTTTTTAAGCATACAACTCAGCGACATTAATTATACTCCCCGTGTTGTGCTACCATCACCACTATCTAATTCCAAAAGTTTTATATCCCCCCAACAGAAACTCAGTACCCCTTCAGCAATAACTCTCAATCCTTCCTGCATATCTACATAATTAAAATAATACAAAATAAACAGGTATGGATATTGCTTTTTTCCACTTCACACTACAGTCTATTTCCCTGTCTTATTACTGGTTCTTTGAAAATGTTGTTAAAATGAATAACAATGTTCCATAGAGCTAATGTTTATCGAGTTCTTAAGATGTGAGGCCCTGGGGTAAGTGCATGCGCATTACCTCAGTTAAATGATGCTCCATCATTTGTTTAATTGGTCTTCTGTATAAATAATGCTGTAATAAACATCTTTGCAAACTGATTTTTATCTATTTTTCTGATTATTTCTTTACCGGAGATTGGCAAAGTTCTTCTGCTAGATAGTAAATATTTGATGCTTTGTGGGCCATACACCATCTTTGTCACAACCACACAACTTTGCCATTATAGCACAAAAGCAGTCATAGGTTACGCAAACAAATAAGCGCGACAGTGTTCCAGTAAAACTTCATTTACAGAAACGGGGGGCCACAGATTTGGTCCATAGACCATAGGTTTGCCGACCCTGGTTAGACTAGAATCGGTCAAGGATTGGGAAACTTTTTCTGTAAGAGGCAGACAGAAAATGTTTTAGGCTATGTAAAAACCACTTTTAGCTTGTAGATCATACAAAAACACGCCTTTGCTGACCCCTGCATTAGATAAATAGAAGTTGAATTCCGGATTCAGATGGTATGAATGTTCTGAAGTCTCTCAATACATGTGGCCTGGTTGCTTTCCAGAATGGTGGCAGTTCTACTTTGCAGCCCATTGGCATGGAGAAGTTTCTTTTAGTCAGTCATTGCTAATTCAATAGGGGGAAATATCTCATTTTAATAGCCTGAGGACTTTTCTTAATTATCCATTTGCATTTCCCATTCTACAAATTGTTTTGTGTTCTTTGTCTGTTTCTTTGGGACCTTAATTGTTTTCTGTGTTGATTTTGCATGATCTTTTTACAAAGGATTTTAAGTCACATTTTTGCAATTATTCTCCCTAGTCTTTTTATTTGCCTTTTAATTGTATTAATGATTATTTTGGTAGGTAAAAGTGCTTAATTTTTATTCATCTTTTCCTTTGTGAGTTCCGTTTCCTCCCTGAAACTTTTTTTGTTGGCTTTTCAGACTACAGAATATTCTACTTTCCTCTCAGCCTCTTGGGATCTGGCAAACAATTCTGGGATGGTGTGGAACAATGATGAATTAGGAATGCTTTTAGCTGCACCTCACAGAAAATCTGGTAAACAGTGGCTTTAGCCAGTGGTTCTCAAACTTTATCATACATTAAAATCAGGGGGTGAGGGGAGAGAGGATAGGCTTGTTAAAACATAGATTGAAGTATACCACCCCTAGAGTTTCTGATTCTATGTTGTGTGCTGTGGAGTCAATTCCGACTCATAGCAACCCTATAGGACAGAGTAGAACTGCCCTATAGGCTTTCCTAGGCTGTAATCTTTATGAGAACAGATCATCAAATGTTTTCTCCCCTCAAGCAGCTGTTGAGTTCCAACCACCAACCTTTCTGTTAGCAGTTGAGCGCTTAACCACTGTGCCACGAGGGCTCCTCTTTGATTCTATAGGTCTGAGAATTTGCATTTCTAACAAACTTCCAAGTCGTGCCAGTGCTGCTGGTTTGATTCATTCCTTTCAGTCCTCCTTTTTTTCTTTATCTATATATATTTTTAGAATTTATTGTGATAAAATATGTATAACAAAAAGGAGTGCCATTTTAACCATTGTTAAGTGTGCAATTCAGTGACATTAATTACATTCACCATGTTGTGAATGGAAATACAAATGGATAATTAAGATGACACACTTTGAGGACCATTGGCTTAAACAATTGAGACATTAAATTACCTCCAGAGGAGGGTGGGCCCAGGGTTGGTTCAACAGCTCAGTAATATCAGGCTCTAGGTTATATCTTTGCTGTTTTCTTGGCCTTTTTCTCAGAATTGAAAGATGGCTGCCATAAACAACAACAACAAAAAAACCCATCGCTGTTGAGTCAATTCCGACTCATAGTGACCCTATAGGACAATGTAGAAGTGCCCCATAGAGTTTCCAAGGCTGTGGTTGGTTTGAACCTCTGACATTTGGTTACCAGCCTGTAACCAAGTACTTAACCACTGTGCTATGGTTACTATAGCTCCAGGTAATACATACCTAGCAATCAAGAAAGAACAGGGAGGGTAGAAAAAGACTTTCCTTTATACTCTGCTGGGCACAATGCTGCTTTGGCCAAAGCTTGTAAGCAAACATGGAGGAAATAGGGAGGGTGGATTTTGGGTAACAGACAGTATCTGCTCTAAGGGCTTTTCCTACCTTGGATGGAGAGGTAAACAGTTCAGGCCCATGGACACTTAATTGAAGGTCTAGTAACCTGTCTTCTGTTCAGATGTATTTAAGGACACAGCATCAGTTCAGCTTGGCCTGCAAGCTGGCTCTGATCTTGGCTTCCTTCTAGTAACTGGAGTTCTGCCTTGTGTCTGACACAAAGACTGGCCTGGTTCCTCTGTTCCGGTATTTGGTCGCTTTCTTGCCTGAATTCCTTCCTAAATAATTGGCCTGGGTCTTTCTAAGTTGGGAAGCCTGCTTGCTTCTGACAGTTCTCCTAGTCAAGAGTCCTATCCCCAGTATCCACGGTCTGGTGCTGTAGAGCATAGCTACCTGTTGAGAGGCATCCTGAGTACCACCTGCCTGGACTTCCCTAGACTTCCTCAGTCCAGCTGTCAAAGCCCCTGAGGACAATGGACCTCAGCCTCTGAAGGCTTGCTTGGATCCCCTGGATGCTTCATTTTGCCAGACTTTCTTTCATTATTTATAGCTGGCGTCTGAATTATCTCAAACCATTCTTGGAGGGCCAGGCCTAGCTCAACCTGGACCATCTGGAGTGGGAATTGGAAGCAGGAAGTTCCTGCCTCAGACAACAGGAAATTCCAAAGGCCCAGAGAAGTGTGCTAAGGCAGTGTCTGTAAGAAAGTGCCAAGGTCCCAATGTAGCAGAGAATGTCATAACCCTAACTCCAGAGGGGCCAAAGATGGCTTATCTCTTAGGGTCCTAGCAGTCACAAATGAAGAAAACTGAACTTAAAATGGCTTACATAAAAATGCTAACTGGGAAGTCCGGGGGTAAGACTAGTTTTAAACATAGCTTATTGCATGGGCTCAAATGGTATCGCTAGCATCCAGTCCTTTCCATCTCTGTTTGGTTTCCTCTGGATTGACTTCTTTCTCAAACTGCCTCTGTCCTCATGGTCACAGGATGGCTGCCTGCAGCTCTGGGGGCTACATCCTTTCCATTTTCTTTTCAGAGGAGAAAGGGAATCCACTTCTCTAGTAATTAAAAAAAAAAAAACCAAAAAGTCCCCGAATTGAGATTCATTGGCTCTGATTGACCTGATTTGGGTCATTGCCCCTTCTGGAAATCAACCAGGAGGTCCAGAAAAATGGATGTGCTGATTGGTTAAGGGTCTTATCACAAGATTCAACCCTAGAATTGCAGGTGGAATCAATCCCACCTAAACCATGTGGCTAAAAATGGGACAAGAGTCCTTCCAAAAGATATTCCGGGGCCTGTTGGTGGAAAAAGGAGGGCGTGAATGAAGGGAGGCAAACCACAAATACTCACTCTAATTGAAGATTGAACTTGGATGTCACAGATGAAGAATATGGTAATGCCAGAATCTTAAAATCAGGAGAAAGCATGCAAGGATCAAGGGACAGAGAGAAAGAGGTGCTTGTAATTGCCTTGAACACCAGGGGTATGATGTGTGGATGGGTCAGGCTGGCTTAAAGGGCCAGGAACAGGCAGATACCTGGCTCTGGTCCCTCTCCTCTCCTAGCATCTTCTCCAGCTTCCCTTGCAGGTTCAGTTCCAGGCCATCTACTTCCAGGACTCAGTGCCTCCAAGGCTTCCCATCCTATTCTAGTTAACCCTTCCAGGCCTGGCCTTGGGAGGAGATTGGCTCCTTCCTGCTCAAAGAACACATGATCCAATCAACCCATGTGTTTATTCTTTTGGTGATAAAAATGCCATTTAGTGCATTCATTGCCATTCAGGACAATGGCTCCTTCAAGTCCTTTGGGCTTACTGCCCTTGTTATTCTCTGTAACTCAGATATACTTTGTCAGCCCCATGTGATATATTTCGGCTTGAGTTTGGTCCCAGAAAAAAGTCTGTGGCCACAGATGCCTTTGAATGTTTTCTATCATTGTCAAACAAAGCCAATATAAATCTAGTATTTTTTTTCCACATAGAGCCAAGTACAGTATCTAAATTATAAATCGGTGTTCCTGAGAGGCCTGTCCATTTGTCTACTCTCTCAGCTACCTATAGGGTCTCCATTAATTTTATGTCCCTAACTATCACAGTCACTGTCATGTGTAGTCTTGTGAGCCTCTTAAATCCCTTTGGAATCAGAGTAAATTCAAGGGAAGTGAATACATAACATGTGATTTGTTTTCCCTTATATATTGTTTTTCCCAGGATGGAGTAGAAAATGTGTAATTCAAACATAAACTTTGTCTGATTAAGATCAAATGAAGTCCTTCTATTTGTTCCCCTTTTCTCTCTTTGCTCCCTCCTTTTTCTCCCTCCTTCCCTCCCTCTCCTCCTCCTGTTGTGAAAAAGTGTTTGATGCTTTTTCTGAAGGGAAGGAAAGATGTGGGGAGCTCAGAAGTGGCTGGTGGAACGTGTCTGCTTCTTGACTTCCTCTAGGGTGGAAATTCATTTAAAACTTGTAGTTTCCAAAGTGCCTGCCAAAGCCACAGCATAGGGGGCGGGGAGGAACTCAGGATCTCCCAGGACAGGCTGGAGCCAGGCTGTGGGGGTGGGGAGAGGGCATCCCTTGCAGAGATCATTCCTTGGAAATGTCCTGAAGGCATGAAAAGAGTATCTGTCTGAACTGATATGAATCCAGATCCACTAATCCCTTGAGTGAGTCTCTTTAGCTTCTATTTTGTCAGTTCTCTCCACTGAAACCCACAGAAATTCTTTATTTCCTTTTTCATTAAACTCAGTATCCTCTTCCTGACATGTAAAACTCTCCATAATCTAGGCATAGCCTACAAGAATAGTTTCATCACTACTAACACCCAATGCAAACCTTAGCTTTAATTTTCCTCTTACCTCCCAAGACGCATAGATTTTGCTTCGTTGGATTTGAGCAGAAGATCTGAACTTGAGTTCTCAGTCCAACTTTTACTACTCTAGGATCTTGGGCAAGTCACATAACCATTCTGAACCTCAAGTCCTCTTTAGGCAGATGAACTAGTGAATATTTATTGAAATCTGGAAGCCCTGTATCTGTTTCTCTCTCTTTGGTAACTGTCTTAGCTAGTGCTGCTGTAACCCCAATACCATAAGTGGGTGACTTTAAAGAACAGAAGTTTATTTTCTCATAGTTCTGGGGACTAAAAGTCCAAATCAGGATCTTGGTCATGTCAGTTTCTTCTTTGTTGATAGTCAGGGGTGGATTACCCAATAAACAAGGTAAGCACTCATTTACTTCCTTATCTGTTTTGAAAAATTTCACATCAAAGATGTGGTGAAAAACATGTAAAATTATTCACTACAGATCAGGAAGTAACAACAAGTAAGCCTGTGCTTACCTAGCTCACTGAGTAATCTGTCCCTGTCAGGGGTTGTACATTTGAAAAGAGGCTTTATTCTGTGGAGTTGGGAGACAGATGCCAGCCATACCTAGCAGCAGAATCTTTGATGTGGTTAAAAAAATGTGAAATTGGTCTCTACAGATGATCTGGTAAGCAAGGTAATCACTGTGTTTACCTTGCCTCTTGGATAATCTGCCCTCGTTGGTAGCCTTGGGCGATCCTTTGCTCCTTGGCTTGTAGATGATCTTCATATGGCATCTGTCTTCCCCAGTATATGCCTCTGTGTCTATGCTACTGTCTATATAACTCAGAAGTGATTAGGTTTAGGATCCACCCTACACTGTATGACCTCAAGTGACTGATTACATTACATTAAATTACATTATGGGAGGTTATTACATTAGATTAGATTAGATTGCATCCACAGATACAGGGGTTAGAATTCCAACACACATTTTGGTGGGGGCACTATTCAATCCATAACAGTAACCATATCCTTTTTTTCTGGGAATACCTTCACCCCCACTTTTGGTCCATAGACTTCTGTGTGGAATTGGTTCTGCTCCCAGCTTTAGGAGTGGAACACCTGATCCAGCCCAAAGCGAAGAAGCATGACACAAGCCACTGGGCCCCCTAATTGGTTCATGGGTAGGCAGCTGACCTAGGCTGGTCCAATTGGAGTAAATTTCAGGACTTCTGCTGAAAATGCTGGGACACGAACACTTGGTCTTTCTGCTGGGTTTGAATCTGGAAGGATGTGGTAGCAGGAGCCTGAGCTTGAGGGATCAAGTCTGAGGATGACCCACCTGAGGGAGCAGAGCTGAGGGGGAGAGAAAGAAAGCAGGTCCTAGTCAGTGTTGGAATGCCACTTTCCTATCTGGGATGACCTCTGCATGGCTTCCTTCTTTCCTTTCTCTGCCCCAATCATTCCCGATCTTATAGTCCAGCTCAAGGTGGCCTCCTTTGGGACAGTGATCACTGACTCCTCCAGCCCTCACTGGCACCCACCACCCAGAACACCATTGATATTACACAGTTCATCTCCTGGTTGTAAATGGGCCTCTGTGATTTCAAGCAGGCTTTCTTTCTAAGATGAGTTACCACCGTCCATCTATCATTTTATTGTACTGTGGTGGCTTGCATGTTGCTGTGCCACCGGTATTTCAGATACCAGCAGGGTCACCCATGATGGACAGGTTTCAGCAGAGCTTCCAGACTAAGACAGACTAGGAAGAATGGCCTAGTGATCTACTTCTGAAAATTAGCCAAGGAAAACCTTATGTATCACAACAGAACGTTGTCCTACTTGCTTTGGACACATCATCAGGATGTGGAGGAGGAATCACATTTGCTGAAGTAGAGGGCCAGTGAGAGTGAGGGAGACCCTCGGTGACACGGATTGGCATAATAGCCGCAATGATGAACTCAAACGTGCTGGCAATTGCAAGGGTGATGCAAGACTGGGCAATGTTTCATTATGTTGCCATGAGTCGACTCAACAGCAGCCATCTATCAAGAGTGAGAGTCTTCTTGAGGTTAGGTCTCTTTGAGACCCTGGTGTCTAGCATGAGGCTAAGCACATCAGCAGTGCAGAATCGAAATTTCCTATTTGATGTCTTTATGGGGCTGTTCTTTGCAGAGATTTTGTTTATGAACTACCTAACCGTGTCTGGCACACAGGAGGCAGGTAGAGTCATTAGATTCCAATATGCTGCCCGGCATAGCTGTGTGACTTTGGACAAATCACCTAAGTTCTATCAGCTTCTGTTTCTTCATTTATAAAATGAGGCTAAAATACTTTCCACACAGGCTTGTGTATTTATTGAAATAACTGGTGCAGAGGTGCTGAGTATATGTGAGTCCCCTCCCCTGCCTTCCCCAGTGCTGGTGGAGGTAGGTATTACATAAGTAAGATACAGAGATAATAGACTGACATATTGGCTTTTGGAAAATTTGGGCATAATTGATGTACCTAGACAATCCCTCCACCACTTGAAGAATATTGAACGTACACCATGGACTGCCAGAAGAATGAACAAAACTGTCTTGGAAGAAGTACAGCCAGAATGATTCTTAGAAGTGAGGATGGGAGATTTCGTCTCATATACTTTGGACATGTTATCTGGAGGGACCAATGCCTGGAGAAGGACAACATGCTTGGTAAAGTAGAGGGTCAGAGAAAAAGAGGAAGACCCTCTACGAGATGGATTGACACAGGGGCTGCAACAATGGGCTCAAACGTAACAACAATTGTGAGAATGGCGCAGGACCAGTCAGTGTTTCATTCTGTTGTACCTGGGGTCGCAATGAGTCAGAACTGACTCAATGGCTGCTAGCAACAACAGACAACCCCCAAGTATGTTTTCGTCAGTGGTACTGACCTGACCCAAGACATTCCCCACCAAAGGGGACCTAAGCTGCTGGTAAATGACTAATTTAGCTGAGTTTTATCTTGACATGAAATTGACTGTCCAAATCCAACTCAACTTCATGTATCGCCCTCTGAGAAGCCGCCTTTAATCCCACAGCATCTGGACATGTCTCAACTTCAGTGTGATTGGCTTAGCTCCCTGATGGGAAATGTCAGTCAGCACACTCTTGTGTGTTGAAGCCAGCGCATAGCAGATTCTTAAGTGTTTGGTGAATGAATAAATGAATTCCTATCCAATGTTGTTGTTAGGTACCTTCAAGTTGGCTCTGACTCAGTGACCTTGTGTATAACAGAACATAATGTTGCCTGGCCCTGTGCCATCCTCACAGTTGTTGCTATATGTGAGCAAATTGCTGCAGCCACTGTGTCAATCAATCTTATTGAGGGTCTCCCTCTTTTTTGCAGCCTTCTTCTTTACCAAGCCTGGAGTCCTCCTCCACCAATTGATCCCTCCTGATGACACGTCCAAAGTCAGCAAGATGAAGTCTCGCCATCCTTCCTTCTAATATCCAACACAGAGATGCTAATTAAAAGCAGTGACAGAGCCTGGAAAACTGCAGCGGGAGATCCAGAAGGTAGCCTGACAGTCCACAGCAGATCAGGTGGTCCCTAGATAATCCAAGGGGGCCCCAATTTCTCTATTCATTCTCCAGATCCTGAGGTTACACAGCATGGCCAGCGAGCACATGGGCTGAACTCAGATCTCAGTTCATTTCCTGACTCTGCCACTTACTAGCTGAGTGACTTTTAAGCAAATTGCTTAACCTCTCTGAGCCACCATTGAGCAGCCCAGTTTGCTCTCAGTATGGCTTTGAGCGGACTCAGAGCCTCCACCTTCCCGGCTTGCCCTCGTGGGGCTGGCCTCTTCCCCCTAGCAGGCTGCCTGCCATTTACACATCTGAGAAATATGCAGGCCAATGGAAGCACACATCCTCCAATCTGCCCTCTCCTCACGCAGGGGATTAAGTTCTGTCTCATCTTCCCAGTTTGGAATGCTGAGTATTTGGTCAAGGATTCAGCTTCCCTTTTTCATGAGGCTTTAAGAAAACCCAAATTAAACCCTGATTTGTTTTTTAAAAAAACCAGAATTCTTAATCTTTCAGCTTTTGGCTCATTTTCTTTACAGGCTTAGAAAGCAACATTAAGCAGATTCTGTTTCTTAGCACACTTGGCTTTTTCTCTGGTGTGAGTTGGGAGGTAGTGCGGATGGGGGCGAATGGGCAACATTCTGTCTCATAAGACAAACCTCTAGAGATTGCTGTGAGTCTTACTGTACTACTTTACCTTGCTGTGTGACCTTGGCCAAGCCTCTTTACTTCTCTGGGCTTCTGTGTCCTCAGCTATAGAATGAGGAGCCAGAGCATCAAGGCCTGCGCACTTCTTGAAGGCAGGAGATCATCACTTGCGACTCCCGTATTTCAAACTGGGGCTCAGGGAGGGGAAAGGGAGTTACCCAAGGGTACACAGCTATTTAAGAGGCAGGACCATAACAGAGCTGAGGGGTTCTGGTTCCTGGGAGACCTCTCTACTTCCCTAGAAACCCCACTTTCTCTGAGAAAGAAATACAGGGCCATCAACAAGTCTTGTATAGTTTTCAAGCCCTCTTTCTTCATGGCTAGAGTTCAAGAAACTTCAAGCTGAACTTTCTGTTTTAATAGCCATTAGAAAAGAAAGAAAATCCAGAAATGGGGGAATTAGGATGTGTTAATGCTATTCGATGCTTCGTTATTCTTGTTCTTGTTGTCAGCTGCTATCCAGTCGGCCCCAACACATGGCAGCCCCACACACAATGGAATGAAATACTGCCCTGTCCTGGGCCATCCCCATGATCGGTGGTGGATTGGACCGTTGCGATCCAGAGGGTTTTCATTGGGTGATTTTCAGAAGTAGATCACCAGGCCTTTCTTTCTAATCCATCTTAGTCTGGAAGCTCCACTGAAACCTGTTCTGCATCATAGCAACATGCCAAGCCTCTACTGACAGATGAATGGTGGCTAAGCATGAGGTACATTGGTTGGGAATTAAACCCAGGTCTCCCACATGGAAAAACCTTTTATTTAAACCAAAATGATGTGAAAAACCAGAAGCCCCCATGAGATCTCCCCCAGATCTTAATAACTGACTGTAGGGTGACCAAGCATCCCAGTTTGCCCAGGACTGAGGGGTTTCTTGGACATGGGATTTTCAGTGCTAAAGTTGGGATGAGTTGGCTACTCTAATGGCCGGCTGGTAAGTGGAGAGGAAGGTGATCCAGCACAAGGAGCTTTGGCTTGTCTGGGTACCAGCTCTGCCACTTACATGCCATGCAGCTTTAAGAGGGCCAAGCCTTTCCAGCCTCGGTATTCTCTTCTGGCAATTGGACTTAAGTGAGATAATTCATAAAAAGTGTCCAGCTCAATGCCTGACACAGAACAGTGAATACTAGGTCTCTTTCCTTATGGAAAAAACACAGCTGTTTTGAAAAATTATTATTACTATTATTATTTTTATTCTAAGCGTCTTAGTTATCCAGTGCTGCTATAACAGAAATACCGCAAGTGGATAGCTTTAACAAAGAGAAATTTATTCTCTCACAGTCTAGGAGGCTAGAAGTCTGAATTCAGGGTGCCAGCTCCAGGGGAAGGCTTTCTCTTGTTGGCTGTAGGGGAAGGTCCTTGTCATCAATCTTCTCTGGTTGAGTTGCTTCTCAGCGTAGTGACCTCAGGTCCAAAGGATACGCTGTTCTCCTGTCTCTTGTTTCTTGGTGGTGTGAGGTCCCCGTGTTTCTCTGTTCACCTGTCTCTTCTACATCCCAAAAGAGATTGGCTCAAGACACAATCCAATCCTGTAGATTGAGTTCTGCCTCACCAACATAACTGCCACCAATCCTATCTGACTAACATCATAGAGATAGGATCTACAATACCTAGGAAAATCACATCAGATGACAAAGTGGTGGACAACCACACAACACTGAGAATCATGGCCAAGCCAAATTGACACACATATTTTTGAGGGACACAGTTCAATCCATGACACTAAGCATGTGGAAGAAGAGGTAGAGATGATGTGTTTAAGAAAAGGTTTTATAAAATCATGTAACATTTTCCTCAGAGTTGGGGTAAACTACTACATGTCTGTCTTCTTGCATTCTTGGGCAAAGCAACTATATAATCACTTCTTTCTCTCTTAAAACTTTTAGAAAAAATCTCATGAATCAGCTTAGGGTATAGGAATGAGGAGTAGGGTCCAAATCTAAGTAGGGTAGCTAAGATCCAAACCTAAGTAGTGAAAAGAGAGGGTGGTTGGCAAGAGACCTAGTTTAAAATCCTGGCTCTGCCATTTTGTTCTCACCTGTAACATGTGAATGACAATACACACCTGACAAGGTTTCATGTGGGGGAGTCACAGGGTGGTACAAATTGTTAATGTGCTCCACTGCCCACTGAAAGGTTGGAGGCTTGAGTCCATCCAGAGGTGCCTTAAAAGAAAGTCCTAGCAATTTACTTCAAAAAAATCAGCCATTGAAAACCCTGTAGAGTGCAGTACTAAGCTGACACACATGGGATCACCGTGAGTTGGTAGATTAAAAGGTGATGCCTGGTATCTTATGGGAGCTTGAGAATATTTTAGTTCTGCCTGTCTGGATTCGTGCCTCAGAGGCCTTGGAGGGTTTCAGTGTTTTCCCTGTGACATTCAAGGCTAAGTTAAAACACGGTTTGGAGAGGGTTTGTTGGTTAGGGTGAGAAGCCAGCTCCCTTGACAGGGAACAGATGATTTCCCCCTTGGAGACTTAGAAATAAAGCCCCAAACCTTTGGCCCCAGGACCTCAGAAGCACCACGCGACTGTTGGCAGCCAGGGTCTGGTTTCCAGCCTGCTCTCAGTCAGTGAGAAAAAGGTCAGGAACCCTGAAGCTCATCATGAGCACTCCACAGAGCTAACCTGGTGGGTTCGTCCTGGGAAATGTTTTACATCTTAGAGCTCTTTACTTCTTCTCGAGTCTGCAGTTAGGAGCTGGGGCTGGGTGCTGTGACTCTCTGAAGGCTCTTTGGAAGACTGAGGGGTTCAAGCCCTGGTCTTCTCTCTTCCCTGCCTGGTTTGAGCAGCAGCAGGACACCTACGGTATCGTCTTCATTTATTGAGCACTTACTACATACTCAGCACCGTGCTCATCACTTTAGGTGCATTATCTCCTTTAAGTCTCACATCAACTCTCTGAGAAAACTGAAGCACTTATCACCATCTGACACACCACATATTTCCTGATTGGGTGTTCTTGTCTGTCTCGCCACTTCCAGTTTATAAATTTTATGAAGGCCGTGATTTTGTTTAAGGCTAAATCCTCGGCACTGGCATGCCTGGCACTTAGCAGGTGCTCAGTAAATGTTTGTTGACTGACTGACTGGAGCTTCAAAGAGTTGAGAAACCTGACTGATTTCACATAGCTGGTGAGTGGTGGAGGCAGAACCCCAAAACCAAAGCAAACCCATTGCCGTTGAGTCGATTATAACTCATAGCGACCCTATAGGACAGAGTAAAACTGCCCCACAGGGTTTCCAAGAAGCAGCGGGTAGATTTGAACTGCCCACCTTTTTGGTTAGCAGCCATAGCTCTTAACCACTATGCCACCAGGGCTCCAGCTGTCTGACACTGAGATCTTAATCTCTGTGCTGTATTCATGATTAACTTAGAAATAAGGGTGAGGTGAGCTGGACTGTATCTGTTTCATTAAAAACTTTTTTTTTTTTTTTAAATTGAAAAACCAATCTAAAAACATGGAACATGTTGAGAAGGGAAAAGTCACCCATATATTTTCATCACCCTCATAAAGGAGCCCTGGTGGTGTTACTGAAAGGTTGGCAGTTCGAACCCCCCCATCTGCTCTGCCAGAGAAAGACCTAGTGATCTCTCCCATAAAGATTACAGCCTAGGAAACCCTATGGGGCAGTTCTACTTAGTCACATGGGGTCACTATGAATTGAAAATTGACATGATGGCACCTAACAGCAACAAGCTACACATACAATTTTGATGCAATTCCTTTTATTCTTTTCTAGATATATTTTTAAAAAATTCATTAGCAATCTTAACACATACAAATTCATCTCCTACTCTTTACTTAATATTTTATCATGTTGCTGCCTCATCTTCATTATTCTCTTTCCAAATGACTGCATAATAAAGAGTTCATCAACAGCTGTATCTCTGTTAATATAGCCATTCTCCTATGATTGGACATTTATGTGGTTTCCATTTTAAGTAATAAAAAATTGTGATGAACATCTTTGTGAATAAGCTCAGCCCTGTATTTTTTTGTCATTTGTTAAAATAGTTTCTTAGAAATGAAATTCTTAGGTTAAAAGGAATCAGACCTGGCAACCTGGAATTTCTGGGGAGGGTCTTTCAGTTCTTGGGAATTTATTTTCAGAACGGAAGCAACAGTCTTCTTGAAATATCTGTTGTCATTAAACAGCTGCCGTGGGACTCTCATCCACGTGCCAGAATATCACTGCGATTGGGTTTCACTGAGGAGCCCTGGTGGCGCAGTGGTTAAGCTCTCGGCTATGAACTGGAGCAGGTCCGTGGTCTGAACCCACCAGCTGTTCCGTAGGAGAAAGCTGTGGCAGTCTGCTTCCGGAAAGATTTCAGCCTTGGAAACCCTATGGGGCAGTTCTACTCTGTCCTGTAGGGTCGCTATGAGTTGGAATTGACTCGACGGTAATGGGTTTGGGATTTTACTGAAAACAGGCCCAAGCAGGCCTTCAGGGAAGCTGGCAAGGAGAGAGGCTGAACTCGGTCAAGTGAGGTGAAATTTCCTCAGAAGGAATGTTGAGTAATTTAAAATTTGCTCAAGTTTGAAGGAAACCGTTCTAAAATATATCCCACCCTTCCTTGCTTTAACCCACAGAGCATACTGATGAGACCCTTTCTCAAAGTGGATCAATCCTGGAGCCTCAGTTACTGCCCTGTGGTGCTGTACCTGCTGCCACCTTTGATATCAAAACAACCTCTGGAGCCAGGACTGCTGACTAAAAGGCAAGTAAAATCTCCTGGTCCTACTCGGTGGGGAGGTGGCATACCTCACGTGGCTCAGCAGGAGACAGAAATAAATTCCAGCTCTGGCTGGTTGTCAGTTTCCCTGTATATACCAGGTGAAGAAGGGACAGAAGGGACAGTCTGCAGTGCTGGCAGCTTCTTTAGTAATTTTGGTTCTTATGTTTTCAGTTCAGTAAACTTGTTTTTTTCTTTTTCAAATCTGCTATGTCACTTTTTTACAGTGTCTAGCTTTTTTGCCAATTTTTTTCCAAGTTTGGCTTTGAACATAGTTTGTCTTTGAACATAGTAGGCATAGTTGTTTGATAGTCCTGTCTGATAATGCCAGAATCTGGAATCCCTATTTGTATCTCTCTCTTTTTTTCTTTTTCTACTGGTTTTCACTCATGGTGTCTTGTCTTCTTGTGTATTTGGTTATCTTTGAGGGCAAGATACTGCGTTAGAAAAATAATTTGTAAAAATAATTTGAGGCCTAGGATGATGCTGTCTACCTCTAAAGGGGTTTTAAAATTTCTTTTGTTGGGTGCCTGGGGGCTCTAGAATCTGAGACAAACTTGCAGTTTCTGGGCTCCTCAAATGTCTCAAAGCAGGGTGCAGTCCTTGCAAGAGCTGCTTGACTTCTGCTTCACCCTGACTCTTGAGATGCAGCCCTGTGGGGCCTCAGCCCAAAGCCATAGGTGGCGTACCAGGCTCCCCACCCTGGACTTGGACTTCTGTTCCCTGGCCTGACAAGGCAAGGCAACCAAAACCACAGTTCACCCTGCTGGCTGCCCCTTCGGTAATGGCAAATGCCCACATGGCAAAAGTAGGCTAGAGTGCTGGGCTCACCTCTCTGGATTCCCACCCTCTCCCAGAACTTGACCCAGTAATCTTTACTCTCTTGTTAGTTTTTGGATGTTTTCATGGTTTTTATTCATTCAGCTCTTTTAGATGTCTTCCATGGAAAGATTGGTCCAAACTACCTAGTAAAGCATTACCTGAAGTGGATGCTGCTGTTTCTTAAGAAGTCTTTTTTTTCTTTTTAATTGTGATAAAAATATAATAAAACTTTTGCCACATTAACATCTTTTATGTGTACAATTCAGAGACATTAAATACATTCATCATGTTGTGCAACCATTACACTATCCATTTCCAAATTTTTCCATCACCCTTAACAGAAAGTCAGTGCCTATTAAGCAATAACTCCCCCCACCCTCCTTCCTGCCCCTAGTAGCCACAAATCTACTTTCTATCTCTATATATTTGCCTATTCTAGATATTTCACATAAATGGGACCATACAGTTTTGTATCTAACTAATTTTACTTGGCGTAATTTTTCAAGGTTTTTCCATGTCATAGCATGTAAAGAACTTCATTTCTCTTTATGGCTGAGTAATATTCCATTGTATGTATATACCACGCTTTGTTTATCCATTCATCAGTTCATGGACATTATGGTTGTTTCCAACTCTTGGCTATTGTGACTAGTGCAGCAATGAACACTGGGGTACAAGTATCTGTTGGCGCCCTTGATTTTGGGTATATACCCAGGAGTGCAATTGCTGTTTAACTTTTTGAGGAACCACCAAACTGTTTCCCACAGCGATTGTACCACTTTGCAGTCTCACCAACAATGGGTGAAGGTTCCATCTTCTTCACATCCTTGCCAATGCTTGCTGTCCGTTTTTCTGATCATAGCCATCCTAGAGGGAGTATCTCATTGTGGTTTTGATTGATAAGGTTGCTATGAGTCGGAATTGACTCGATGGCATTGGGTTTGGTTTGGGTTTTTTCAATGCCTAATGATGTAGAGCATCTTTTCATGTGCTTGTGGGCCATCTGTATATCTACTTTGGTGAGATGTCTATTTAAGTCCTTTATTTTTGATTGGGTTGTTTGTCTTTTTGTTGTTAACTTGTAGGAGTTCTTTATATATTCAGGATAGTAAACCCTTAACCAATATACCGTTCCCAAATATTTTCTCCCATTCTGTAGGTTGTCTCTTCACTTTGTTGATAAAGTCCTTTGATGCACAAAATTTTTTTAATTTTGATGATGTTCTGAGAGTTCTTTTTTTTTTTTTTTTTGTGATTTAGGTGAAGCTTTACAGGGCAAATTAGTTTCTCATTAAACAGTTAATACACATATTATTTTGTGACTTTAGTTGCCAATCCCGTGACATGCCAATGCTCTCCCTTTCTTGACCTTGGGTTCCCCATTTCCATTTGTCCAGCTTTCCTGCCCCCTCCTGCCTTCTCATCCTTGCCCTGGGCCGGTGTGCCCATTTAGTCTCCTAAACATGGTTGAGGTATGTGTATTATTGTTTGTTTTATAGACCTGTCTAATCTTTGGCTGAAGGGTGAACCTCAGGAGTGACTTCAGTGCTGAGTTAAAAGGGTGTCCAGGGGCCATACTCGTGAGGTTTCTCCAGTCTGTCTCAGACCAGTAAGTTTTGTCTTTTTGTGAGTTAGAATTTTGTCCTACATTTTTCTCCAGCTCTGTCTGGGACCCTCTATTGTGATCCCTGTGAGAGTAGTTGGTAGTGGTAGCCGGGCACCATCTAGTTGTGCTGGACTCAGTCCGGTGGAGGCTGTGGTAGTTGTGGTCCATTGGTCCTTTAAGCTAAACTTTTCCTTGTGTCTTTGATTTTCTTCATTCTCCCTTGCTCCAGACGGGGTGGGACCAGTATCTTAGATGGCTGCTCACAAGCTTTTAAGACCCCAGATGCTACTCACCAAAGTAGGATGTAGAACATTTTCTTTATAAACTGTGTTATGCCCATTTAGCTAGGTGTCCCCCAAGAGAGAGTTCTTAATGAGTTCGTTCTTCAGGTTTGCGGTTCAAATTTATACAACCTGTGTGGTCTGGGAGTCAAACCCTAAGCCCACCCAGGATTCAGTGGAGAAAGAAGAAAACAGAACTTCCAGTCCCACCTGCTGCCTCTCCTCTTGCTCCTCAGCTTCTTTCCACCTGCCAGCTTTTCCAGTGATGTTTTGTTTTCACCCGTTAGTCTGCTGCCAATTATTTATCGAGAACTACCATGTGCCTGGCCCTGTTGTATAGTGGTGAAGGGGACAAGAGTTCCTACTCTCAAGCAGTTTACATTCTAGTGGAGGGGGACAGATAATAACCATGTAAATAAGTACATAAAGGAAAAAGATAAAATAGGGTGATGTTGTACAGAACAATAGGAAGAGTAGCTAGGGTGTTGGGATGTGCTGGGAACGCATGGCAAGGAGAAGGCCCTTTTATGCCATCTGCTCTGCATTTGGCCTGATTATGGCATAATTTGCCTCTGTTTTCATAGACCTTGTGTATACTCACTCCATGCTTTTAGACTGTTGTTCTTGTGTACTGTTGAGTCAATTCCGACTCATAGATTCACAGCGACTCTATATGACAGAGTAGAACTGCCCCATAGGGTTTCCTAGGCTGTAATCTTATTTTTTTTTCCCCCAAATCCCCAAAGCTTCTTTTGTTTCCTGTGTTTCTGGTAACTAGTCAGAATAGTTCTAAAGTTTTTTGTTTTTGAATATTTTATTGTGCTTTAGGTGAAAGTTTACACAACAAATTAGTTTCCCATTCAATAATTTATACACAAGTTTTTTGGTGACGTTGTTTGTAATCCTTCAATGTGTCAGCCCTCTCCCTATTTCCACCTTGGGTTCCTTCTTTCAGTTCATCTGGTTTCCCTGTCCCTTCCTGCCTTCTCGTCCTGGCTTTTGGGCAAATGTTGCCCTTTTGGTCTCATATAGTTGATTGTTCTGAGGAGTACATTCTTCATGGGTGTTGTTTATTTTATAAGCCTGTCTATTACTTGGCTGAAAGTGATCTCCAGGAGTGACTTCAGTTCCAAGTTAGAAGGGTGTCTTAGGGCTATAGTCTTGAGGATTCCTCTAATCTCTATCAGACCAGTTAGTCTGGTCTTTTTTTATGAATTTGAATTTTGTTCTACATTTTTCTCCCACTCTTGCCGGGAACTTTTGTTATGTTCCTCGTCAGAGTGTTAGGTGGTGGTAGCTGGGCACCATCTAGTTCTCCTGGTCTCAGGCTAGTGGAGGGTTTGGCTCCTGTAGGCCATTAGTCCTTTGACTAATTGTTTCTTTGAGTCTTTGGTTTTCTTCACTCTCCTTTGCACAAAATGGGAAGAGACCAGTAGTTGTATCCTAGATGACCACTCACAAGAGTTTAAGACCCCACATGCTACTCACCAAAGTAGAATATAGAATACTATCTTTATAAACTGTGTTATGCCAATCGACCTAGAAGTCCCCCAAGACTGTGGCCCTCACCCTTCAAGCCTATTAATTCAGTCCCTCAAGGTATTTGGTTATGTCTAAGAAGTTTCCATAACTCTGCCCCCGTGTGCTCTATTATATATATGAATATACATGCAGCACATTCAAATATGTATGTAGAAATATCCACAACCATCCATATATATAAACATGGGTGTACGCCTGTATGTCCTTCCACACCTATTTAATATACATATCTACCTATGTATCCACACATAAATTATTATTTTTTGTCACTGTTGTTGTAGGATTGTATACGTTATAGTATTTGCCATAGTTGCCCTTATACTCGTGTATGTCTCAGTGTCTCAGTGTCTTCCTTTGCCTTGGTCACGTTGTGCTGAGTTCCCCCATATTGTGTATTGCCTTTTCCATCACCAAAATTAACACGTGTCAAGTATCTAGTTAGTTTTCCCTCCCTCTCCCTGGTAACCATCAAAGAAATCTTTCTTTCTGTGTGTAAGCCTATTCTTGACTTTTATAATACTGGTCTCATACAATATCTGTCCTTTTGTGATTGACTTATTTCACTCAGCATAATGTCCTCCAGATTCACCCATGTTGTGAGATATTTGGTGATTTCATAATTATTCTTTATCATAGTATTCCATTGTGTGTATGTACCACAATTTGTTTATCCATTCATCCTTTGAAGGGCACTTAGGTTGTTTCCATCTTTTTGCTATTGTGAATAATGCTGTAATGAACATGGGTGTGCATATGTCTATTCCTGTTATAGCTCTTATTTCTCTAGGATATATACCTAAGAGTAGGATTGCTGGATCTAAGCTATAATCTTTACGGGAGCAGATCACCAGGTCTTTTCTTGCACTGAGTCACTAGTGGATTCGAACTGCCAACCTTTTGGTTGGCAGCGGAGTGCTTAACCATTGCACCACCAGAGCTCCTTGCCTTTAGACTAGTGAGGGCAAATAGGTTTCATTTTCCCAGCCCCTTCTGACAGATTGTCTGTGGCTTCCTGGAACTCTGTTTTGATGAGGATTCTGACTAGGCTTAGTGGGGAGAAGTATTGTGAGGTCTGCTGCTCATGGGGCTGTGTGGGGAGGAAAGAGGCAGGGACTGAAGCTATTCACACAGGTGATTGGGTAGAGGCCTTGAGTTTGCTAAGCGGAGGCAGGTGGCTGCAGCCTCTATGGTTTCTCTTGTGGGCTCAAGTAGAAATGGGTCTTCTTTTGCACCTTTGCCTTCTTCAAGCAAGGGCTAGTCCACCATGTAAATTTGCTAATCCTCTGATAACTGGGGTGTCTCTATAATGGGGTCTTTCATTATATAGAAACCTAGAGGCCGAACGATCTCTTTAATTTTTCGTTTGTTTGTTTACATGATTATTTGTTCTAATTTAAAACATTCTACACTTAGAGTGTAGAAAATTTGGAACATAGAGAAAAGTTTTTTTAAAAAAAAAAAAAAAGTAGAAAATTATCACAAAGTCCAGAGACGAACATTGCTGACATTTTGACTTATTTCCTACTAGTGTTTTTTATTTTTATTTTTCCCCTATCCCTATGCATTTTTAGAGCCCTGGTGGCACACTGTTTAAAAGCTCGGCTGCTAATCAAAAGGTCGGCAGTTCGAATCCACCAGCTGCTCCTTGGAAACCCCGTGGGGGAGTTCTATTCTGTCCTATAGGATCGCTATGAGTTGGAATCAACTCAACGGCAATGGGTTTTGTTTTTATTCACTTTTACATTACAATTTTATATCTTGATGTTCCCCATATTAACAAAACTTTCAGAAATCATTTTTATTGGCAAGATAATATGCAATACTATGAATAGACCATGATTTATTTAATCATTCTCCTATTGTTGGATATTTAGGTTGTTTGCATTTTCCCCCTATTATCAAATATTTACAATGAATACCTGCGTGCTTTATTCTTTGCCTACATTTTGAATTATTTCTTTGGAGTGGACACCTAACAATGAATCAGAGGGTATGAATATTTGTCAGGCTTTTGATACATAGTGCCAAATTACCTTCTCGAAAGTGTATTCCAATTAACACTCCCACCAGGAGCACACAAGAGAGGTTGCTATATCATTGTTCCTGACAGCTACCAGGTATATTATTAAAATAAGTATTTTTGGCTAATTTGGTAAGTAAAAAATGGTATCCCTCTGTTGTTTTGTGCTATCTTTTTAATGCCGTTCTCTTGGTGAAATTACTGTTTATGCAGAACAAACACTTCTTTGATAGAAGCAGCCTTTAAAATGGGGTCAGCTACTGCAATGTCTAAGGGCTCTGTTTGTCTAGCATTTATTGAAAATATATGCATTGCATAATGTGCTACATTAGGGCAGTTTCTGTGGAATCATTTGCACCTTCTTTCTTGGTACTAGCTGCCTTCCCTCCAGGAACACGAAGTGGGGTCCCACAGCAATGAGGGTAAACAGCTGCATTCAAGACCAGAAGGATGATACAGTAAGTGGAGAAAAGTGGAATCCAGAACAGCATAGTATGAACCCGCTTATGCTTAAGGAATTCATATATGCATTTTAAAAAGCATCTGAAAGGACACTGGTAACTCAAACCACCAATGGTGGTTATCTCTGCAGGTTGGGGAAGTCAACTTGACCTTTACTATTTATACTTCTGTCTGTGTGAATACGCACACACACACACACACACGTATATATATATATTTTTACAATGAACAAGGGTTACTTTTATAATCAGAGAAAAAATATATTTCCATTTTGGAAAAAATAAACCTGTTTTAGCACCTGGTTATGGATGAAAAAATGTCATTCTGTCTTGACAGTTCTGTGCTCCTCTTTTTCCTCATATATAAATAAAAAAACCCAAACCCATTGCCATAGAGTCAATTCTGACTCATAGTGACCCAACAGGACAAAGTAGAACTGCACCATAGGGTTTCCAAGGCTGTAATATTTACAGAAGCAGACTGCCACATCTTTCTCCCGTGGAGTGGCTGGTGGGTTCGAACCACCAAACTTTTGGTTAGCAGCCCACAAAATTACTGTGCCAGCAGGGCTCCTTTCCATATGTATGTATATATACCTATGTATGTGTATATGTGTGTAGATACATATATATCCCCTTCCCAAATCTCCATAGTAAAAGAACCATCTGAGGTATTGTTGCTTCCGCTCTGTGTAGTGCCTAGGAGATGGCAATAGTATCTGTCGCTACAACTTCCCCACAGGGTAGACTCAGAGCTGTTGCATATAACCAACCTGTGTCTCTGATTTCGAAAATAGCTTTTAAACAGGATGGTGTGAGGGGAGAGCCAGGATATACAGAAGCTCGATTACCCCTCATGATAACTTTGTGAGGCAGGTATTCTTGACCTGGTATTTCGAGCATAAACTTAGGCTCCAGGGGATGAATCTACTTGCTCAGCAGGACACACAAACAAGTGTGATTTAGGACTCAGATGCATGTATGCCTGGCTCCAAAGCTGTCTGCTTAACTACTATGCAGTAGTAGGAGAAGTGAGAGGCTCTAAGATTCTTCTCCCTTAAGCTACCATGTGTGGAAAAGTGGAACAGGGTCCTCTAGGTTATAAAGCCGGTTTCCTAACCAAGGCGGCCGCAGGATTTTGGGGCTCTAATCCGCTGGCTACTTTCCACACATCTGCTCCAGTGCGTCCTACCATCAGCTGGCCTTCTCACCCTCTACTCCAGTGTGTCTAAAAGTGCGGTTACCAAGTCACCTGCAGCAGACTCTCCTGCGTGCGTTTTTAAAATTTAGATTCCTGCACTCCTCTGAATCCCATTTTCTAGGGGTGTGACCCAGAAATCTGCATTTTTGAACAAGTGCCTCTGATGATCTTTACATTCACTATAGTTTGAGAATCACTCTCTACTTTAGACCTTTTCTTTATCTCAGTTTCTCTTTCCTCAGAACTTGCCTGTGGCCTGGCATGTCTCTACATTGTTCATCTCTACATTGCGGCTTTTCAGACTGTTCATCTCAGTCCTTCTAGAGATCTTCGTGCAAATTTTCAGAGAAGGAGTCTGATTGGCTTAGCTCATATTTTTATCCCAAGTCATATTGCTTGCCAGCCTATGGATTGACTGCCCTTTGGTCATGTCCCAATCTCTGGACCAATTAACTGTGGCTGGGGTGGGGCCATATGGCATAAAACTTGCTGTCTATTGGGGTAGGTGCTATGATTGACATCTGAATGTCAGCCTATAGGCTTTAGGTGTGTAAACAATGTAACGTGTTTCCGTTGCAGGACTTAGTTTCTGGGTTCAGCCTCATTCCATTCGGTTGGTCAGAGAGGACTCCAGGCACCAGGGGACACGCACAAATGTGGGTTGGGAAACTGAGGCAGGTGGAGGCCTGGCTCTCCTGAGGGCCCTAGGTTCAGGTCAGCTGGGCCAAATCTTTCTTCTTGGCGCGCCTCCCAACCAACTCTTCTGGCTCGGCTTCCCCAGCTGGGTGTTTATCAGAACTCCTTGAAGGCAGCTTCAGGGTAAGTCAAACAAACAGTGTTGCTTAGCCGTGACCTTAGCGTTTTCCTTGAATCGCTTTTCGCCTTTTCGCTTATCTCTCGAAGCCCTACCTGAGGGGCTGTGGCATGGGCCTGGCCTTTCCCTTTTGGGCTTCCCTGGCACCCCACAACCTACTGTCTTGGCAGGTGGTTGTTTGGCAGCTGCCTTGGAAACAAAGACTTTCCAGAAAGCCTCTGAAAATCCAGGCTGGAATTTGCCCCATCCACATTTCAGAGGCCAAGCTCTCACCTCTAGATCAGGTCTGCCTGCCTCCTGTCTCTGACCAAGGCGTCCACCAGAGGCCGTCTGGGAAAGTGGGGAAGGCACTATTTGTTTGTTTTAATTTTTTCCCTTACAAGAATTCATACATACATTGTTATGTGACTCTAATTGCTCTCCCCATACTGTGACGGCACTCTCCTCCTTTCCACCCCCGATTCCCCATGTCCATTCAGCCAGCTCCTAACTCTCTCTAAGGCACTGGTTTTGACGTCAGAAGATCTAGGTTTGAGCCCTGGCTCTACTATCCCTAGCTGTGTGGGGTACGGGAAAGAAAGAACAGGTTTTGGAGGTAAACCTGGGCATCATCTTTACCCTTTGCCCAGGTCAGGGTACCCCTAACAAGCCCAGACCATCCCAGTGTGCCCATGCTTGGCCACCCTCCTCCAGTGGTATCAGGAAGCCTGGAAGTCCAGCCTATCCCAGTCAAGGTTCAGGCCCTGTTTTGTTATGTGTCCAGGCGTGTGCTGATGTTTAGGAGTCCTGGAGAGAAGACCAGCCTTGCAAGGTTCTACCATAGTGTGCAGTTCACAGTGGAGGGTGCTGGGTAAGTATTATCTTTGGTGAATTATGTCCCAAGTGGGGATGCTGGGCAAGTAGCCATGGGTGCTGGGGGATTTTTAGACTCTATAGATGCTCTTTCCAGAAGCCATTCATGGCTCCCTTCTTCCTTGCCTCTTCTACACCTTGCTAGTCAGCGTGTGGGCCAAGAACCAGCAGCACTAGCCTCACCTGCAAGGATGCTAGAAATGCACAATTTGGGGCCCCAATCTGCATTTTAATAAGATTCCCAGGTGATTTGTTTTCACATTAAAGTTTAAGAAGCACGGCTGTATGATGGCGGCAGGCAAGCGAAAGCACTGACTTTCGCAGACCCCTTTGTAGCCAGAGGTGGGCTGGAACCCAGTTCTGGCCAATGAGATGTAATCAGAAGTTGCGGGCTGGAACTTCTGGGAAAGCGTTTTAAAAGGGACAGGTGTGGCTGGCATGCTCCGCTGGCCTTTCACTGCATGTGGATCTAATGTAGCTATCTTGTGACCGTGAGAATGAAATCCAGACTCTCAAGGATGACAGAGTAGGAGCATAGACCGAGCGTGGGTCCTTGATGACAGCCCTCAACAGCTGCATCAGCCCTGACACACTCTCTCTCTGGACATCTGTGTGAGGAAAATAAACCCCTTGTGTTGAAGCCCATGTTAACTGGGCATTTTGCTACTTGGCAGCCAAGTAAATGGAATCCTGACTGATTGGGGCTAGGGGGTGGATGCTGTCCTCCACAGTAACTCTTCTTTAGAGGCGGCTGAGTCAGGACCACTTCTGATATTCGTTTCCCCATAGACATAGAACTTCAGCCTGTGTTGTGTCCCCAGGAGCCAGTACTGCTTTGAGATGGGGAAACTGTCTTTAACCCTTGCTCCCAAGGGAGCAGCCGGAAGTGGACTGGGAAAGTGAGAAGGGTGCTGGTTTGCAGTCAGAAGATCTGGGTGTGAATCCTGGCTCTGTTAATTCCTGCCCCAGGACAGAGATCTAGAGCTTAGGGCAGGGTAGACCCTGCAGGCTGGGTCAAGGGGTACCAGCTGTGGGAGGAGGGGGGCTTCTGGTGATGGAATGCTCATAGACCAATTAGGACAAAAGTTCAGAGGAATGAGATAGCAATGTGTGTATCAAAGAAGGCTTCCCGGAGGAGTGGGCCTTGATCAGGGCCTTGAATGATGGACCTGATTTGATTAGGGAAGAGAGCACAGCAGCAGGGAAAGCTTTAAGTCTAACTAGCATCTGGAATCCCTGGGTGGTGCAAATGGTTAATGTGCTCAGCTGCTGACTGAAATGTTGGAGGTTCAAGTCCACCCAGAGGCCCCTTAGAAGAAAGGCCTGGCAATCTACTTCTGAAAAATCAGCGATTGAAAACCCTATGGAACACAGTTCTACTCTGACACAGAATCGACTTGACCGGCTCTGGTACTGGCGTAACATCTCCTTATTTTGGCTTGTGTGAATCCTGACTAGATTGTTTTGTCCACACCCTCCCTCCTCTCTGTCTGCAGAATGAACTCAACTCATCTTCCAAGGCCTCGTTTGACTGTTTCTACCTTTGTGAAGCCTTTACCAGGCCCCTCTGCTGTGCTCGCCCCTCTGGAACCTGGCACACACACTCCTGGGGAGCCCTTCTTTCTCTGTAATCTGGTTGTCCATTTGTCTGTCTCCTGGCCAGCCTATGAGCTCTGTAGCCTTGTATCTAGCACAGGGCCAGCTCACAGCAGTTGCGCAACAGGTGTTTGCTGAGTCACTACTGGAGGAAAGACTGAGGCTGTAGACCCAAGGCGTGGGGGTGGGAGGCAGTGAACAGATGGTTCTGGGGCTGCAGTCCATGCAGGGGTGCCTGGAGGACAGGCTGGAAAGGGAAGTGCCTCAAGCTGTACTTCCTCATGACATTTCAGGGCAATTCCAGGGCAAGGGCTGCCCTGAGGCTGAGGCCCTGGGAAGTCCTGGGATATTTTTCTTTTAGCATGGGCACTGATGTGCATGGGGGGGGATTCCACTGACCATAAGCCCCATGTGCCTTGCCTTGAGTTAGAGCACTCTGCAGTGAATTAGCTGAGTGCGTGTTGTTGTTAGGTGCTGTCGAGTCAATTTCGACTCACAGCGACTTCATGTAACAGAGTCGAACTGCTCTATGGGGTTTTCTAGACTGTAATAACCAGGTCTTTCTCCTGTGGAGCAGCAAGGTGGCTTTGAACTGCCAACCTTTCGGTGAGCAGTCAAGCGCTCAACCATTGTGCCCCCAGGGCATAACGCTTCTCATTTCCCAGAAGCTCATCTCCACTCAGAGACATTTAAGCTTGCTCTTCTGACCCTCTGGGACTCTGAGGGACACGTGTGCTGGAGTGCAGTGAGAAATGGCCTGGATGCAGGAGGCCTGGGTTCCTGTCCTGACTCTGCTGCTAACCAACTGGGGCTTCGGGGTGATCCCCGCCCTTCTCTGGGCCCGATTTCCCTATTCCCACTATTGCAACCCGTGTGATTCCTAATACTGGCTGCCAGAACGTGGGGCCCTAAGGCCCTGCGAGGCTTCGTCTCCCAAGATGACCGAAGAGGACAATGGTATTAGTAATAGCCGGCAGTTACCCGACAGGCATTGTGCTAAGGGACTTGCGTGCATGACCTCACTTGTCACAAAACCCCTATGAGGAAGGGACTATTGTCCCATTTTACGGATGAGGAACAGGAAGCAGAGAGTGGTTAGTCAAGCTCCAAGCTGCAGCTCCATTTGTGGCGTTATGAGTTGAACATTCTCTGTGTTGTGTTTAGGTTGGATGGCTTTACAGTGTAGGGGAGGGAGGGCCCTGAGTAAGCGGGATCAGAGCAAGGGGGAAGGGGTAGGAATGGTGTGGGAGGGGGTTCTGGAATTGCTGGCTCTCTGTATCAGGGTGTAGCTCAGGTTCCTGCCCCCCTGGGCACCCAGTGAAATGACTAAGGGCCATGAACCGCCATTAAGGGTTTGAGTCCTCCTCCAGGCTGGCTTCAGTTGCCCCGGGCTCTGCTGGTGAAACCACTAGATTCTGAAATCAGCCTTTAGCACTGATTTTAGGTCTAGCTTGTGGGTAAGCTGTAATTACGTCCATTATACCTGTCTCAAATGATTCACAGATGGCAGGGGCTTATGTAGGAGCAATGTTCCTCTTAATTTTTTTTTTAATTTACATTTTCCAGTGACTCACTTGTGTTGAGAGTATAGTCTCATTGACTGGAGAAGAAAAAGTGAGGAGGAAAAAAAAGGAAAATGTCATCAGGTACATTGAAGACACTTAACATTGTCCAAACTGTGTCTGGATGATTCTGGGTCCATGTTCTATGGGTTCAAACCTGCGCCCTCATCTCTGAGCCTCTTGACTCTTCCCTCGTCAGACCTCCCCTTCCTGCAAGTTGGAGAATGCCTTATAGCTCCATGAAGACAGTGGAGGTACAGTCTGATGCCAAAAGTCTGTGCTTTGGGCCAGAAGGATCTGGGTTCAAATCCATGCCCTGGCCCTAATTCTTGCTGTGACCCTGAGCAATTTAAAAACCTGAGCCTCAGTTTTCTCATCTGCAAACTGGGGAAAATGATGCTAACTTTGCAGGTTGATGGGAGGATTAAATGAGATTATATGTGTTAAGCACTTGGCAAAGAGCTCTGGGTGGCACAAACAATTACATGCTTGGCTACTAACTGAAAGGTTGGTGGTTCAAATCCACCCAGAGGCACCTTGGAAGAAGGGTCTAGTTATCTACTTCCAGAAAATCAGCCATTGAAAACCCTATGGAACACAGTTCTACTCTGACACACATGGGTCACCATGAGTCAGCACTGACTCCACAGCAATGGACTTTTTTTTTTTTTTAAATATAGTAATGAGAGTAACAGCAAATGTTTACTAGTGCTTCCAATGCACCGAGCACTTTATGTGCAGTAGCTGTACAACTCTGTGGGGAGCATTATTATTATCCTCAATTTACAAACAAGGGAACTGAGGTTGAAAGAAGTGAAAAAAAATTGCACAGGTGTCCTGAGACATGAGTGGGTTCTGGGTCTCTGGTCGCGGCTGACTGGGGTACGTGAGGGGCTGGTGGCTCCCTCACCTCACCTCACCCTCTTTGGGGCAATGTTGAAAGGAAGGACAACAGGAGCTGTGAGTCGGCTGGGAAAACCCTGTGTGTCAGTAGGTCAGCCAACAGCCTGACCAGCCCCAGCCTTAGTCACCCCATTGAGGCCAGCCCTGTCGGCTCGCAAGTTCTGCCTCCGCTCTCTCTTCCTCCTCCTGCCAAAATAGACTCACTTGGGCTTGAGCTTCATCTGGGCTCCAGCTAGGGAGGTATTTTCCCGTCTGGCTCATCCAGAGCCCATTGGCCACTTCCTGTTGACCTCTGTCCTGTGGGTTTTAAGTGGGGCTCCCTCCCTCCTTCCTCCTTCCCCGAGGAAATCCAGAATGTCCATTCCACAAACCTGAGGCCCTCTGCAGGCTGTTGACCTCACACCAGAAGAGGAAAGAGAGGTGAGCCCAAGTTGAAGCCGGAAGCTCCAGGACAGGCCCCTGAGCCTTCCAGAAAGTGAATTTTGCTTGGAGGTCTACAGCAGGGGCAGGGGCCCAGGAAGGTGGAGATCATAAGTGGTTGGTGCCTGGTGCAAGATGTGGTAGCTTTTGGTTGTGAGGGGTTGGCTTGTCCAACTGACAAGAAACACAGTGTGAGGAGCCAAGATAATGCCTGTACTGAGAACAGGGGGACTGGACGTTCGGTTCTGTTTGGCAAGCATTACCATGCCTGACGTGGCTGCAGGCACTGGGGATGAAGGCGATAGCATCTCTACCCTCAAGGAGTTCGCTATCCTAGTTGTGGAAATAGATACAATATCCCATCATTCATGGTTTATGGAGGAATGTCTACTCATGGGAGTCTAAACAGGAAATGTTTTTTATTTTTTCACAGTGCTTTCCATTATGCTATGTTGAGTTCCCTTTCCTGTCTCTCGAAACATTTTGGGTGGGTTCCATAGTTTACTGGTCCCTTTTAGGGGGTGGTGACTGGTGGCAGCGGGGCAGGCCCAGCCACCTCTTTGGGGTGTGGGGATGGCAGTTTCCTAACCAGTTGCTGTTGAGTTGACTCCTACTCATGGTGACCCCATGTGTGTCAGAGTAGAACTGTGCTCCATATGGTTTTCAATGACAGATGTTTTTGGAAGTAGATCACCAGGCCTTTCTTCCAAGGTGCCTCTGGGTGGACTAGAACCTCCAGCCTTTCATTTAGCAGCCAAGCCCATTAACTGTTTACACCATTCAGGGACTCCCACAAGTTCTTAGCCCCTTTTATTTTTAACTTTGGGCCTTACCTCAGTCTGGGACTGTTAAATCCTTTGTATGACCTATGATAAGAGGAAGCACAGGGGCCTATGGGAGCAAAAAGGAGGGCACCTGGCCTAGCCACCGGGGTCAAGAAAGGCACTGGGTAACCTCTACCCACCTCCGGTGTGACTGGAATCAGATTCCCTCAGGTCACAGTGCTTGCTTTCTATGACGATGTTCTTCTCTTCTAGTAGTTACCTAAGAGTTTTAGACGTGTACTTGGGAGTCACTGTGAACTTGAGGGCAGGAACCCTTTGTGTCTCCAGTGCCCTCTAGGGCCTGACATGCTGTTGGTGGGTGAATGAATGAGCTGATACTGACTGAGGACTTTTGTTCTTTCTCAAGAGCCTACTGTATGCCTTGGTTGATGGGTGTCTTGTGATACTAGAAGAGTTAGAATTCTTTGGAAGAATTTTTAGGAAGTGAGATGGCCTAGCCTGATCCAGTGGATGCTGGTCTGTGAACTAGGCTCTGCTTAGCCATGGGGGTATCTGGTTCCTGGCCAGTCCCATCATCTTCCTCCTGCTTAAGCTGGAACCCCCTTCTCAAGTGTCTGCTTCCTCTTCACTCAGAAACAAGCTGCCAGTTCATGCAGCAAGAGCCATTCCGCTCCCTCCAAGGTTATGCTTACGGGACTGTGTCCTTTCCAGTGACATATCAGTCACTGGTCTATTTATAACAATGACTCACCCACCACCTAAACTTCTGCAGGAAGAGTTTGGCTTCGGAGCCACCTCCCCTGGAATGTAAAACAGTTTGAGCTAGTAAATTATCACCATTTCATTTCCATAAGATTGTTCATCCTTGGCCTCCTCTTGACCCTGTTGCCAGATCACTTAGTGAAACCTCCCATCCCCAGTGCTGCCATCCTCTCTTGTTTATCAAGAATCTTGCCAACCCCATGACCTGCACAGATGAGCAAGTTCCTCTTCATCATTAACCTTGAGACTTCCTCACTTTGCAGATGGGGAGGTCTCTGCTGGACTATTTCCCTTTGTTTTCATATTGTTTGCATGTGAATGAGCTTAAGTTGGGAGGAGGGCTGGGAGTTGATGAATCTGGAAGAGAGAGCCCTGAGCTCTTGGCCTGAGGCTGCCCTCTCTAACCTCCTTCTAGGGACTCAAAGAGACTACCAGTAGGAGGGGTAGTTATCAATCAAAGCAGATTCTACCTTTTCTCTGCACCAGTTCAGGGCAGCCTTTCATCATCTCATCCAGTAGACATCTGTCTGTAGGGATCTACTACCTCCTATGGCAATTGGGCTTGAGAGACAAGGATGAACAAGACACTGGCGGTCCAGCTGCGGAGATGAGATGGCCTCTGTCTTAGTTACCTAGTGCTGCCATAACAAATACCACAAGTGAATGGCTTTAACAAATTAATTTATTCCCTCACAGCTTAGGAGCCTAGAAGTCCAAATTCAGGGCACCAGCTCCACGGGAAGGCTTTCTGTCTCTGTCAGCTCCGGGGGAAGGTCTTTGTCATTAATATTCCTCAGGTCATGGCCCCCAGACACCCTTTTAGCTTAGTGGTGAAGTCACTTCTGAGGTTCACTGTTCAGCCGGGGATTAGATAGCCCCATAAAACAAAATGGGACTAATGAGGCACAGCAGTCCAGGGACAAGGAAGGCAGAAGGGGATGGGAAAGCTAGTGATAGGGAACCCAAGGTTGAGTAAAGACAGTGTTGACATGTAGTGGGGTTGCTGACCATTGTCGAAGGCAACATGTGTACTAACTGTTTAATGAGAAACTATTCTGTAAACCTTCATCTAAAGTGAGAATGGCAGCACAACTGGAAGAACATAATCGATGTCACTGAACTGTGCATGGAGAAATTTTTGAAGTGGTATATCTTTGGCTATGTATATTTTCACCAAAAAAAAAAAAAAAAGGTTGAGAAGGGAGAGGGTTGAGACATGTCGTGGGGTTGTTAACCAATGTCCTAAAACGATATCTGTACTGACTGTTTAATGAGAAACTATTTGTTCTGTAAACCTTCACCTAAAGTACAATTAAAAAAAAAAAAATTCAAACCAAAAAAAAAAGAATTCCCCAGATCTAGGAACTTCTCAGCACAGGGGCCCCAGGTCCAAAGGACATGCTCCCCTCCTGGTTCTTCATTCTTGGTGGCATGAGGTCCCCAAATCTCTGCTCACTTCTCTCTTGTTTCTTGTAAAATAAAAGGTGATGCAGGCCACACCCCCAGGGAAACTCCCCTTAAATGATCAGGGCTGTGACCTGAGTAAAGGTGTTGCATCCCAACCCTAATCCTCTTTAACATAACTTAATCTTGCCTCATTAACCACCGGCCGGAGATTAGGATTTACCACACCTAGGCTAATTCCATCAGATGACAAAATGGAGGAGAACCACACAATACTGGGAATCATGACCTAGCCAAGTTGACATGTATTTTGGGAGGATACAATTTAATCCATAACAGCTTCCATACCCACCACCTCCCTCCAGTTTGCAGCTGACACAGTTGTTGCATTCTTCATATAGATATGGTAGAGACCTTCAGTGGGATCCTTGGCTTCCTGTTCCATGTTCCCACCTATAAGCTTTCCACATCCCCATACCTCCTACTGTCTTAGTGGTTGAGGCATCTTTCTATCTCATGTCCAAGGCCCACGCTCTTGAGTCTTTCCCTAGATTCCCACCATGGCTCCTTAATTATTGCCACTCAGTCCAGAATTCAGCCTCTGCCTGCCTGCCTTCATCTGCCTCTCCACATGCTCAAGCCTTTTCCATTCTAAACTCTCTGTGCCTCCACTCCAGAGGTCACCTCTAGCTAGCTGAATCCACACTCACTGTCTTCCCTCCTCTTATCCTGTTCCCTCCAGGTCACTGCATGTAGACTTCTGCCCCACCCCACCTCATTCCATTTTGCTGTTCTCATCTCTTAATTAACACATCCAGGACAATCCTGTAAATCCTAAACTCAAGTGGTCTCTTTGTAGCTTTTAGCTCCCTGGAGCCGTATACTCCCTGGTTTCTGAGACACCATTCTCTTGGTTTGGAAATGCTCCTAGACTCTATCCCTTCTCACCATGTCTTATGTCAGGCTTCGATCTCTTCTCCTTCACATCACTGCCACAGTCACCCACTGGTGGCCTGCCTTCAGGCCCCCCCTTCAATCTATTCTCTATTAATCAGACATGTCACTCCCCTGCTTAAATCTCTTCTGTGGCTCCCCACTTTGCATGGCATACACCGACCCCCCCCCCATGACCAGTCCTTGTCTGTCTCTTGGCTTCATCTCCTGCCACATTTTCACACCACCATCCCCAAACCCTATTTCCCAGCCATCGTGAAATAACTCCAACTCTCCCCAATTAATTTTCTTCTGTTATATCTCTGCCTTAGTACATTATGCCTCCATTGCACAGAACATTCTTACCTCCTTCTCCTTTGGCTAAGTCCTACTCTTCATTCAGAACTCTGCTAAGTTGGCCCCTCCACCGAGAAGGCTTCTCACACCAACCCCTCCTCTCCCGTTTGGGTTAGCATCTTCCTTGTTGTTTTCCTTGCCATGGTTTACCACCTGCACTGAACCTTCTGTCTGCATGTCTGCCTTCCCCACTGGCCCGGAAGGACTTCACTCCACCTACCAGACTCCAGTCTGGGTACAGATTTCTTTATTTTATGTTCCCCGGTGGAGTAGGGGTTAAGAGCTACAGCTGCTAACCCAAAGGTTGGCAGTTCAACTCTACCAGGCACCCCTTGGAAACTCTATGGGGCAGTTCTACTCCGTCCAGTAGGGTTGCTATGAGTTGGAATCGACTCGATGGCAACGGGTTTGGTTTTTGGTTTGGTTTTAGAGTGATTTCCTTTCCCTTAAAGCACTCAGTTAGTAGTTATATTTAATAAAAGCGATAATTTGATTAATGTCTATCTCCTCCACCTGACTGGAAGCTACATGAGAACAGAGATATCTTTATTTTTTGACTAGGGACATTATTTGTCTTCTAGAAGAGCATTTATTATTAAATATTTCAAAAATACTTCTGTACCCACTGCCCAACTTTGTCCAATCTTAACACTGGTCATATATACTTCAGCTTTTTTTTTTTTTTTTAAATAAGATTATAAATATGATTAAAGGCTGCTAAATTTCAATGCACATCTATAAAAATTTACTAAATAAGTAAGTTTAAATCTTAAATAGATAAAAAATATTTACAAAATATGTATAAGGTCTAAAGGTTTATGCAAGAGTGAACACCTGTATACCCACTGCCCAATTTAGAACAAAGAATATAACCATCATTTTAAAAGTCCCCTCTGAGACCCTTCCTCATCTCATCCTTTTTCCTCCCTTCTCAGCGGTAACCATTAGCCTGAATTGTGTGTATGATTTTCTTGCTTTTCTATATAGCTTTACCAAATATATTTGTATCCCTAGACAATATGATGTTTGGTTTTGCTGTTGGTTTTACCTTTATATGAATGGAAACATAGTATTTGAATTCTTCCCCAATCTCCTTTTTTTTGTTCAACATTTTGTTCTGACATTGCATGTACCCTGGAATTCGTTCACTTTCAGTGCTGTTTTTTATTCTGTTACATGAACATACCACACTTTATTTATCCATTCTCCTGCTGATAGGCATGTAGATTGTTCTCCCCTCTACCGTCTGCCTTTTTTTCTGTTACAGACAGTGCTGCTGTGAAGAGCCCACTTGTACACACAGGAGAGATGCAAATGCTCTCCAGCTAAAGACCACCAGTAACACACCTGTGGTGGAGTTGCTGGATCACAAAGTGCGTACCACCACCTATCTATCACTTCGTTGTACTGTGGTGGCTTGCATGTTGCTATGATGCTTGAAGCTATGCTACCAGTATTTCAAATATCAGCAGGGTCGCCCATGATGGACAGGTTTCAATGGAGCTTCCAGACTAGGACATACTACGAAGAAAGGCCTGGCGATCTACTTCCAAAAATTAGCCAATGCAACCTTATGGATCACAACAGAACATTGTCTGATACAGTGCTGGATGATGAGTCCCCTAGGTTGAAGTTTGTTTTATGTATTTTGGATCCCTGTCATTGGGTGCATAGATATTTATTATGGTTATGTCTTCATGATGGATTGTCCCTTTAATCATAAAATAGTGCCCATCTTTGTCTTTTATGATGGATTTTGTTTTAAAGTCTCTTTTATCTGAGATTAGTATAGCCACACCTGCTCTTTTTTGGTGGCTGTTTGCTTGATATATTTTTTTCCATCCTTTAATTTTTAATAAATTTATGTCTTTGTTTCTAAGGTGTGTCTCTTGTAGACAGCATATTGATGGATCCTGTTTTTTTTATCCATTCTTTCACTCTCTCTCTTTATGGGTACATTTAGGCCATTTACGTTCAATGTAATTATTGATAGATGTGAGTTTATTGTTGTCATTTTGTAGTGCCTTTTTTTTTGTGGTGCTGATGATTTCTTTGTTCCTCTTACTCTCCTGTGCTGAATTCCTTTTGTTTATGGATTTTTTTTCCATTTCTTTTGTTTTTGTAGATTTTGTTTTTACTGAGACTTTATGTTTTTCTTCTTTATTTTGACGAGTAGGTTTGTTAACTTTCTTTGTGGTTACCTTGAAATTTACCCTTATCTTTCTAAGTTTGAACCAGCCTATTATGACTTGGTATTGCCTTGCCTTCCTCCCCATTAGAAAGTTCTATACCTACGCCATTTATTCCCTCTTTTATTGTTCTGACATTTTTGTCATTTGCAGATTAACCTCTCTGGTTCCCTGTTGTAAGTCTTTTGGTTTTGAATAGTCCTTGAGAGTTCATTTCCTAGGTTGGTATCTGGTTGGTGCGATCTTATATCCTAGATTTAGGTGGTCATCTGATGTTGTTTGTTCTCAAATTGAAGGGCTTCCTTTATTAATTCTTGTAAGTTTGGTTTGGTTTTTACATATTTCCTTAATTTCTGTTTATCTGGAAATGTCCTAATTTCACCATCGTATTTGAATGAGAGTTTTTGCAGGATATATTATTCTAGGTTGGCAGTTTTTTTCTTTCAAGGTTTTATATATGTCATCCCATTGCCTTCTTGTCTGCATAGTTTCTGCTAAGTAATCAGAGCTTAGTATTATTGTTTCCCCTCTGTATGTGACTTTTCATTTTTGTCGAGCTGCTCTCAGGATTCTTTCTTTGTCTTTGGTTTTAGTGAGTGTGATTATGATATGCCTTGGTGATTTTCTTTTGGGGTCTATCCTATATGGGGTTCATGGAGCTTCTTGGATGGTCAGCTTTTCATCTTTCATGATATTGGGGAAGTTTTCTGTCAGCAAGTCTTCAATGATCCTCTTTGTTTTTTCCGTTTTCTCCCCCTGTTCTGGAACTCTGATCACTCGAAAATTTTTGCTTTTGATTGTATCCCACATAATTCTCAGGGTTTTTTTTCATTTTTCTTCGTTCTTTTCTGTGATTTTTTCCTCAAATAAAGTTGTATCCGAGTGTTTGTCTTCAATTTCGCTGATCCTGTCTTCCATTGTTTTGAACTTGCTCCTCAGCCCTTCCGTGGACACTGTCCATTTATGAGATCTTGTTGTTTATCTTTTGGATTTCTAGTTGTTGTTTTTGTGTGATTTCTATTGTGAATTTATTTTGCCATTTTATTCCTGTATTTTTTCCCTGAATTCTTCCATTTTTTTGTCTGTATTTTCCATGAATTTGTCTAGTTTCTCCTCATTTTTGTCTGCTTTTTGCTTCAACTCTTGGATAGCTCTGAATATTAGAGATTTGAATTCCCTATCAGGTAGTTCTAGTGCCTTTTCTTCTACTGGTATTTTATTTTGGACACCTACTGGAACCACCCTGTCCTGTTTAATATGTTTTGATATTGTCTGCTGTCTTCAGGACATTCAGTAGTTATTTTCTTTGTTTATTGATTGTAGATTTGTTTTGTCCTGTGTTTTTGTTTTATTTGTTTATGCCTGAGCAGGCAGGCTGTGTGTTCTTTGTTGTTTGCTTGTTTGTGGACACGGTATTTTTCACCTCCTTATCCATTGGGCAGGGCCAGTTGCTTACCTATGGTGTAGCAGGGCAGGTCCAGCTGAAGGGGAGGGGCCAAAATGAGTTGTCTGTGGCATGTACTGGGGCCGACAAGGTGCGGCAGGTTCCGGTAGGTCATACTTGTGCTGCTCGGGAGTGCAGTGTTCAGCACATGGTGCAGATAGGCAGGAGGGAGGGGGTGGAGGAGGTTGTGATGTGTGGAGCTAGATTGGGTATGGAAAAGAAGAGAGGAAAGAGAAACAGGAGCAAAAAAAAAAGTACTGAGGGAGCTTGCTGTTGGAGTGGAGAGACAAGAAACCGAGAAATGAAGAAAAACAAATAAAAACAAAAAATAATTTTTTTTTTTTTAAAAGCCCTCAGGGATCCCACCAGCATGACTGCACAGACCGGAACAGTGGCTCCCAAGCTGCACAGTACAGCCCAGCTAGAAGGGGTGGAGATGATACATAGCACCAGGTATTCAGGAGACAGGAAAAGAAGTTTAGTAGTAAGAGACAAGAAACCAATAAATGAAGAAAAATAAAAAGGAAAAAAGAAAGAGAAATGAAACAAAGAAGGAAAAAAAAAGCCCCAGGGATCCCACCAGTGTGGCCGTGCGGACCGGGGGAGCAGTTTCCCAGCTGAGCAGTGCTTCACAACCTGTCAAGAAGATGCAAAGATGGCACACGGAGTCAGTTGTTTGAGAGAAAGGAAGGGGAGGAAGTGAGAGGCAGGGACAAAACCAAAAGAGGCCAAAAAACACAATACCAGCAACAAAGAAATAGCAGTGAAGAAGCTGGCTGAAGTGGGCGGGGTGAATTTGTGCAGCACAAAACTGGTGCCTCCCATGCCAGTCACGGCCCACTGGGAAGTGGCAGATCACCAGCCAGGAATCAGCCTGCTGGGAACCCAGCAGTTGGCCTGCTGGGAAGCCAGGAATCGGCCTGATGAGAAGCAGCTAATCGGCCTGCCGGGAAGCCGCTGATCAGCCAGCTGGGCTGGGAATCAATGAAGGTAGAGCAGGGGGAGGCAGGTTGGGGGATGGGAAAGCGTGTCTCCTTGCTTACCAGATATTCTGCCTCCTGCTGGGAGCTCTGTGAATCTGCTTTCCCATACTCCCTTGCATCCATCTCTGACAGGAGTCCATGATGGTGGATCTGTGCTGCATTAGCTGATAGGGGACCTCTGCTCCTGACTCTCCTTGCTCTCTGTTCTGTCAGTTTCTTATTCCATGCGGTGCTTGGTTGAGTTCTTTATCTCTTCATTTGATGCTTAGGGTTCCAGGTTGATGTTTGTCTCTGTTTTACTTAGTTTTTCGGGTCTTTGCTGTGGAAGGATGGTGTGGTGCTTCTGTCTATAGCACCATGTCGGCTCTGCCTCTGAGTCCCATAGGTTGAAAGGCACTCAAAATACACAGTGGATGCAACAATGGACTCGAGCATACCAAAGATTGTGAAGGTGGTGCAAGACTGGGCAGCATTTTGTTCTGTTGTATGTGGGGTTGGTTGCCATGAGTTGGAGCTAACTCTGTGGCAACCAGCAAGAACAACAAAGTATGTACAACTGTATACATTCAGCTTTCCTAGATTTTGCCAATCTGTATTCCCACAAGCAGTGTATCAGAATTCCAGTTCCTCCACAATCTCACCAGTACTTAGTATTCTAGACTTCAAATAAATTTGTGAGTCCTATGGGTATGAAGTATTTTCTCATTATTTTCCTGATTACTGGTGAGGTTGAGCACATTTCTAAATGTTTTCTCTTCTGTGAAGCCCGTTCATATCACTTGCCCGTTCCATTTGGTGATATTTCTTCAGAGTTGATTTGTGGTAGTTCTTTACAGATTTTAAATATGAATCCCTTGTCAGTTTATTTAAATGTATTTAAATGGCAAATGTCTTCTCCCAGGCTGTAGTTTATCTTTTTTGGAGGGAGGGAGCAGGGACTTTACAGATTTTTGTATACAGTGAAATACACAGAACTTAATTGCTATAGTTTGATGGATTTTGATAAATGTATACAGCCATGTAACCCACTGCCCTATCATGCTATTGAAGATTTCCATTACCTAGGTGAGTTCCTTCATGCCCCTTGCCAGGCAACCACTCCTTTAATTTCTTTCACTATGTATTAGTTTTCACATAAAAGAAATTATACAGTATACATTATATAGCTTCTTTCGCTCAGTGTAATGTTTTTAGGATTCATCTATGTTGTTGCATAGATTTTTTTTTTTTATTGCTGAGTAGATTTCCATTATATAAATTATACTCCAACATGTTTATCCTCCAACATGTTTAACCATTCTCCTGTTGATGGACATTTAGGTTGCTTCAGGTTTTTGCCCCTGTGAGTAAAGTGGCTATAAACATTCTTGTACATGTCTTCTTGTAGACATATGTTTTCATTTAAGTAAATAGCTCAAGGTGGAATTGCTGGGTCATAGAGAGGGTGTATGTTTAATTTTATAAGAAGCACTGTGCCTTCAGCTTTTAAATTTGTTCAAGGCATTGTCTATCATCAGATTTAATGATTTTTTTTTAATGGTTTATGCTTGCTTAAGAAATCATTTTCTGAAGTCATACACATTTTCTTCTGAAAGGTTTTAAATTTTGCATTTCACATTTGGGTCATTAATTCACCTGAAATTGATTTTTGTCTTATTGAGGTAAGAATCTATTTTTCCCCATTTTCCATTTGGGTAACCAGTATTCCCGACACCATTATTGACTAGAGCATCCCTCACCCCATTGTAATGCCACCTTTGTCACGCATGAGGTTTTCATATGGACTTAGACCTGTAGTAACCCTCTTTATCCTCAGTAATGCTTTGGCCTTAACATATATTTTTCAGATATTAGTTAATTATACTAGCTTTCTGTTGGTTAATATTTGCCTAGTTTATCTTTTACCATTAAAAAAAAATTCCAACTCCACTGAGCCGTTGTGTTTTAGGTGTGTTGTTTGTAAACAGCGTATAGCCAACTTTTTAATTTTTTTATTTTGTATATTTTTAATTTTTATTTGCAGTTCATAGAATTAATATTTTCATTTTATAGCTATTTTTCCAAATGCTCAATAGATTTATCAAATACCTAAAAATAAGCTTTCCAATCTTAAGACACATAAGAAAATTTCTTTATTTTATATTTCTTAAGGATGACTCACCCATGTAGCCCTTCATCATTCTTCTCGGTTATGTACTGACTGCTGTCTAGATCAGGTACACAATTCTAATGCTAGAGCATCTCTGTCCCACCACTTGTTTAATGAATAACTTGTTTAATGAATACAATTTCTTTCTGTTCTTTTTTTTTTTTAATCTCCCATACAGAATTTTTTTTTTTAAAACATACATTGTTATGAGACCCCAACCACTAACCCCATTCTGCGACAGCACACTCCTCCCCTCCGCCCCTGATTCCCCATGAACATTCAGCCAGCTCCTAACTCTCTGCCTTCCCCTCTCACCTCTGGACAGAAGCCTCCCCTTTGGTCTCTTATATCTACTTGTCTAAGAGGCATATTCTTCATGAGTATCACTTTACAACTTTTGTTTTTTAATCCAGTCAGAGAATCTCTCTCTCTTAAGTGAAGAATTTAGTGCTTTCAAAATTTACTGTGACACCACATCAATAGAACAAAGGAAACTAACCACATGTTCATCTCTATGGTACAGAAAAAGCATTTTATAAAATCCAACACCCTTTTCTTGATGAAAACCATAAAGAAGACTGAAATAGGAGAGAAATTCCTCAATATGATTCAGGGCATATATGAAAACCCAACAGCCAACATTATACTTAATGGAGAAAGACTGACTGCATTCTCCTTGAAATCGAAATCAAGACACTCAAATCACTCTCACCACTTTTATTCAGTAGTATATTAAAAGACCTAGCCAGAGCAATAAGACAAGAAAAAGAAATAAAATTTATCCAGATTGGATAAGAACAAGTGAAATTATCTCTATTTATGGATGATATAATCCTATATATAGAAAATTCCAAAGAATCCGCAAGAAAACTTCTAGGGCAAAAAAACTTCTAGGGCAAATTTAGCAAAATTGCAAGGTACGAGGTCTACAAACAAAAAATCAGTTGGGTTTCTATACAACAGTAATAAGAAATCTGAAAGGGAAATTAGGGAAACAATTCCATTTACAGTGGCATCTAAGAGAATAAAATACCTAGGAATAAATCTAACCAGGGGTGTGAAGGACTTATACAATGAAAACTATGAGACATTGTTGAAAGAGATTAAAGAAGACTTAAATAAATAGAAAGATGTTCCATATTCATGGATTGGAAGACTTAATATTGTTAAGATGTCAATACTACCCAAAGTGATGTATAGATTCAATGCAATCCTGATCAAAATTCCAACAGCCTTCTTTACAGAAACAGAAAAACCAATCCTCAACTTTATATGGAAAGGCAAGAGGCCCCAAAGAGCTCAAACAATGTTAAAAGAGAAGAACAAAGTAGGAGGGCTCACACTTCCTGATTTTAAAACATACTATAAAACCAAATCTGTTGTCGTCAAGTTGACAGCTACAGTAATGAAAACAGCATGGTACTGTTTAACAATAGACAAATAGGCCAATGAAATAGAATTGAGAGTTCCAAAATAAATCCACACATCTGTGGTCAACTGATTTTTGACAAGGGTGTTAAGTCCATTCGATTGGGAAAGAAGAGTCAATTCAATAAATGGTGCTGATAAAATTGGATTTCCACATGCAGAAAAATGAAACAGGATCCATGCCTCACACCGTACACAAAAACATGGAAACAACCTAAATGTCCATCAACAAATGAATGGATAAACAAAATGTGGTACATACATACAATGGAATACTACTCAGCCAGTAGGAGACATGAAGTCTTGATACAGGCTACAGTATGGATGGAGCTTGAACACATTATGCTGAGCAAAACAAACCAATCACAAAAGGACAGCTATTGTATGACCTCACTTACATAAAAGGACAAGAAAAGGCAAATATGTAGAGACCAGAGTTTATTAGTGGTTACCAAGGATGGGAGGGATGGTAAAGGGGCACAGGGTTAACGGTGATGGAAAAATCACATTGATTAAAGGTAGAGTTGCACAGCTGATTATTGTAATTATTGTAAGTTGTATGACTGTAAAAAGTTGAATTGGCAAAAAAAAATTGAACACATTAAAAAATTTACTGTGATTACTGGTATATTTGTATTATCTTATATGATAGTTGATTTATTTGTATTATTTTGTCCTTTCTAGTTACTCTGCTTTTCCTTTGTTTTATTTTTCCCATTTCTTTTCTCCTGTTGAATTGATCTAGTGTTTGTATTTCTGTTTTCTCCTCTACTGGTTTGGAAGTTATACATTCTGTTCTTTTAGTGGTTCCACACAGGTACACCCATATATTTATTAATGTAAATTTAACAAGGGAACAATCAGCATCTCTGTCTTCTTCCCAAACAATGTAAGTACCATAAGCTCATCGCCATTGAGTCGATTCTGACTCATAGCGACCCTATAGGACAGAGTAGAACTGCCCCACAAGGTTTCCAAGGAGCAGCTGGTGGATTCAAACTGTTGGCCTTTTGGTTAGCAGCTGAACATTTAACGACTGTGCCACCAGGGCTCCGTAAATACCATAGGATGCTATAATCACTTCCTTCTTAGCTTACATATTGTCTTGCAGTATTTTAATTCTACTGTATTTTTATACCTCCAAATTATTATTGTTTTATGTTGTCAAGGCTTATTTACTATAACTTTACCAATTAGGTTGTTAATCATTACTTATTGCTTCTTATTCCCTTTTCTATGTTCAGTTTTTGTTTTTTTTTTTTTCCTCCCTATTTTCATTCTTTAGTTGCTGTTTCAGGAAGGGTCCTTGATGGTAAACCCTCTTAATCTAGTTTGAACAACAAAAAAAAATTTTTGTTTCCCCTGTAACATCTGAGTATAGAATTCTAGGTTGACAGTTATTTTCTGTCTGTAATTTGAACACGTTTTTCTATTGTCTTCTGGCATCCATTGTTGCTGTTGAGAAGTCTACTGAGAGTGTAATTGGAAATCTGTATTTTCTCTGTGGCTGCAGTTTCACTGGGGTAATAATATGTCCTAGTTTTCCCTGGACAGTCCTGGTTTATACCTGTTATCCTTGTATAATTATTAATAGCCCTCCTTTTACTCTTAAAAATATCTTGGTTAGGATGATAAATTATGTGGTTGCCCTAACTGTAATATCTTTAGAGATGGTTTCTTTTTTACTTACCCTTCTGTGGTGGTTAAGGTTGTATGTCAACCTGGCTGGGCCATGATTCTCAGTGGTTTGGCAGTTATGATGTAGTTTGGCAGTTGTATGATGTTATGATCACTTCCATGATGACATTTGATAATGTGATCACCTCCATGCTGAGATCTGTTGTGAGTAGCCAGTCAGTTGAAAGGGAGTTTCCTTGGGCTTGTGGCCTGCACTGAGTATAAGTGGACATTCTGGCAAGGCTGGTGGGCTTTTGCTCACTCTGAATCCTGCAGCTGGCTCCTGTTTTTCTGGCCTCCGGTTCTTGGGACTGGAGCTAGCAGCTTACCTGCGGTCTTGCCTGCTGATCTTGGGATTCCTTGCAGTCTGTGAGCAAGAGCCCACCTCTCTGACCTGCCTATCTTGGGTTCTCCAACCCCTGCAACTACGTGAATCAGGAGAAGCCTCTCTCCTGACCCACAGACTTGGGATGTTCCAGCCTCTACAATCGCGTGAGCCATTTCCTTGATATAAATCTCTCACACTATGTATATTTATATGCTTTACTGGTTTTGCTTCTCTAGAGAACCCAGCCTAAGACACCTTCTAAAGTTTCATTGTACTTCCTGTTTGTGAAGATTCATCAATTATAGTAAATGTCTTGCCATTTTCTCTTTAAAAAATACTAAAAATCTTTAATTTAAATTGTACCTTGAGAAAATGGTAAGTTAAATATATCATTAAATTAATACGTCCTCAAGTTGTCTAACCTTGTTTAAAACTGATATAGCTACTCATACAACACACCAGCTGTCTTAGTCATCTTGTGCTGCTCTAACAGAAATACCACAAGTGGATGGCTTCAATAAAGAGAAATTTGTTTTCCCACAGTCAGGTAGGCTAGAAGTCCACTGTGTGAATATACTACCATATATTAATCTAATTTACTAAGTATAGAAACTTGGGATGTTTCCAATGTTTTTTATTATATACCTAGGAGTAGAAGTTCTGAGTTACTGTAAGGTTTATGTGCATGTTTAACTTTCCTAGTTAGTACCTAACAATTAGTACCAATTGACATTCCCACCTTCAATATATGAGTTTCTTGTGCTTCACATACTCACTAATACTTGGTATTGTCAGTGTTTTAATTATATGAAACCGGTGGGTATAGAATTTATGGTGTTGTGTGTGTGTGTTTTTAAACTTTTTGATTTGGCATTGTGATTTCAATTTTAATTTTCTCTGTTATCAACTATGTTAAGCATATACTCATGTTTATTGGACATTTGTTTTTCCTCTTCAGTGGAATTCCTGCTTTTGTCTTTTACCTATTTTCTTTGGGATTATTTTCTATTTCCTTATTGATTTATAAGCTTTATTTACATGTTCTGGGTGTCAATCCTTTGTAACATGGTTGCCGTCGTCATCTCCAAGCTTGTGGCTTGTCTCTTCTCATTCTTTATAGTGCCTCTTGAAAAACAAGTTCTTAATTTATCTACTTTTTTTTAATGGTAAGTGCTTTCTTTGTGCCTTATTTAATAAGTCTTTATCTATCCTGAGGTCCTAAAAATATTATCCTATATTATGTTCTAATTGTTGTTATAATTTTACATTTCACATTTGTGTTTAATCTACCTTGAATGAGTTTTTATGCAGGGCATGAAGGAGAGATTAATTTTACTTTTTTTCCATGAGGATAACCAATTGTGCAAATATTACGGTTCCTGGGTGGTACAGATGGTTAATGCTGCTAACCAGAAGGTTGGAGGTTCGAGTCAACCCAGAGGTGCCTCAGAAGAAAGACCTAAGAACTGACTTCCAAAAAATCAGCATTAAAAACCCTGTAGAGCACAGTTCTACTCTGACATGTGGGGTCACCATGAGTTGGAATTGACGGCAACTGGTGGTTATGAATCAGTGCAATATTCTTACCTCTGGGCTGGGGTTCAAGGAGGACGGTCTGGGAAAGGCTACTGATTATGGGGCAGTCTGAGAAGCTACCATGACTGCTACGTAAGAGTTTGTGGAAAGGTTGTGAATTGCTACATCTGTACAAGCTCAAAGTGGTAGCTTGTGGAGAAATCACAAAGCCATGTCTGACTGCCACAACCTTCTGAAAAAAATGGCTATTATTTAACCTTACTTCACCTCCACCTTCCAGTCCTGTTTAAGTTTGTCCCATTGGCAAACTCTAGCCTGGAGCTATCCTGGGAAAAGTAGTTCTCTGACTTAAAAGGAAGTGATTGTGGTGCCAAGTTAACAACAGACCATCCAGAACAATGGGATGTATTTATGTGGTTAGCGGTTGTTTCCATGTATAGGTGAGGTATCGCCAGCCATCCTGTGTGATTGTGGCATAAGGTGCAGGGGCCAGGGGTTGTCCTATAATATGTCTTACTTACTATGTCCAGCACTAGAACTTATTGAAGGAGAAAATAAGATTTGAAATGTATGGTGCCAGAAGCTAGTCTGTTCAAAAGTAAGATAGAAGCATGTCTGACAATGAACAAAAATGTTATTTTTCTGGAGTTTGTAATATTTTAGTTATCTTTAAAAAAATTATAATTTGTTTCTTTCTCATTTTAAACCAGTATTCACTTCTGTACCTAATTTTATTTCTGAATTTTTATTCCTTTTCTTAAAGAGGACTCAGTTTTTATAAGCTTCAGAACCCACAAAATCTGTATGTGCCCTGATTTCATTATTGTTAATTTTTAAGTGTTTTCTAGTTTCCCTTAGATTTTTTGCAGCATCCATGTGTTGTTTAGAAGCGTATTGAATGTATGTTTTTCCTCTCCTCGTTATCTTTTGATTATTGATTTCTAACGTAACTACATGGGTCAGAGAATGTGATCTGTATAATACCAATATTCTGAATGTTGTTGAGGGTGATTTTTGGTCTAGCACACAGTTTTCATAAACACTCCATATATGCTTGAAAATAAATGTATTTAATCTCCAATGTGGGGGGGCGGAGGGCTAGTGTTCTACATATGTTATTTAAATCTAGCTTGTTAATTGTGCTCTTCAAACCTCTGCATCCTAACTGGTGTGTGTGTGTTTGTGTGTGTTAGTCTGCTATTACTCAGAAAGCTGTGTTGAAATCTTCCACTATGATGGTAGATTTCTCAGTTTTTCTATATGGACATGTCAATTTTTGCTTTACATATTTTGAACCTAGATATTAGGAATATGCAAGCTTAGAACTGTTATATTTAACTGGTGACTAAACCTTTTATCGTGATACGGTGGTCTTCTTTATCTTTACCTGTTACCCATTGCCATCAGTTTGATTCCAACTCATAACGACCCTATAGGACAGAGTAGAACTGCCCCGAAGCCTTAGCTCTTAACCACTGCGGCATTACTGCTCCCTTTAGTAATGCCTTTTTATACCTTGACAACTCTTTCGTCTGATACTAGTATAGCTAGAAGGATTTTTTTTTAATTACTACTTGTTTGGTAGTTCTTTTTTCATCATTGAATTTTCAGTCTTTCTACTTTCTATATCCTTATTTTCAGGTGTGTCTTTTGTAAATGAGCTCCTAGTTGGATATTGTATGTGCCTGTGTCTGTGTGTGAGGGGTTGTAGATCTGTGTGTGTGAATCCATTCTGACATTCTTTGTCTTAGCTGGAAGTTTAGTTCATTTACACTTTTAATGAATATTCATATAACTGGATTTCTTTTTATCGTCTATTTGTTCCACTTTTCCCCACCTACTGGCTTTTCTTGCTTTTTTTTTTTTTTAGCTGATTGAGTTTTTTAAAAATCCTCTTTTCTTTCTACTTGTTTTAATCTACACACTCCGTGTCTATTTTTCAGTAGTTATTCTAACTATTTTAATAACAGTTTAACAAAGTCTAAAATTAATAAATACATTCTTTTTCTTTCTGAACAATACAAGGACTTTAGAATGTTTGTTTCTGATCACCTTCTCTCAATTTATATGCTATTTTTTTCTGGTATTTTTATTTTCAGCCTGTTTTCTAACCACAAATTAGACTTTAGCAATATTGTTTTAGAAGTTCAATATTTGTTTAGATTTTACCCATGTATTTACCTAATATCTTTGCTCATTATTCCTTTTTTATAATATAGACTTTCCATCTGTGATAATTTTCCTTCTTTCTGTAGTATGTTCTTTAGAATTTTCTGTGTGTGTGTGTTTGTGAGGTCTTTTGGGGATAAACTGAGTTTTGTTTGTTTGAAACTTTATTTAGTCCTCATTCTTTAACATTTTGTTGTGGTTTAGGTGAAAGTTTACAGAGCAAATTAGTTTCCCAATTAACAATTTACACACAGCTTGTTTTGTGACATTGGTTGCAAACCCCTGAATGTGTCAGCACTCCCCCCACTCCCCTCCCTGGCTTCCCTGTGTCCATTAGCTCACCTTTCCCCACCCTACTTTCCTTCTGAACTTTGCTTTTGGGCAAATACTGCCCTTTAGGGCTTGCATATAGTCCTCATTCTTAAAAAATTGCTTTGCTGGCTAGAGAATTCTAGGTTAGTTTCTCAGCACATCAAAGATATTATTCCATTGTTTTCTGCTTTCGTTGTTGCCATTAAGAAGTTAACATCAGTTTCACTGCTATTCTTTTGTCTTTTCTCTCTGTTTGTAAGATCTTGTTTTCTTTGGCTTTCTGCAGTTTCACTCTGATGGGTATGTGATTTGATGGGATTTCTGGATCTCAAGTTTCAGGCCTTGAAAAGATTCTGGAAAATTCTTATTTTCTTTTTGAATATTGCCTCTTCCCCATTTTCTCTCATCACATTCTGAAATTTAGACACCTGTTAGACCTTCTTTATGTCTCTTAACCTCTTTTTCATATTTTCCAACATTTTGTCACTCTAAACTGCATTCTGGATATTTTGGTTTCTTTAAGTTCACTAATCCTCTCTTCATTTGTACCTGATATAGCTGCTTAATCCTTCCATTGAGCGTTTAACTTTTAAGTTTAAATTTAGATAGGTAGATATGTAGATGGATGGATGTTGTTAGGTGCCGTTGAATCGGTTCTGATGCATAGCGGCCCTATGTACAACAGTACAAAACACTGCCCAATCCTGCGCCATCCTCACAAACGTTGCTCTGTTTGAGCCCACTGTTGCAGTCACTGTGTCAATCCATCTTGTTGAGGGTCTTTCTCTTTTTCGCTGACCCTCTACCAAGCTTGATGTCCTTCACCAGGGACGGGTCCCTCCTGATAACATGTCCAAAGTACATGAGACAGAGTTTTGCCATCCTTGCTTCTAAGGAGCATTCTGGCTGTACTTCTTCCAGGAGAGGTTTGTTTGTTCTTCTGGCAGTCCACGGTATACTCAGTATTCTTCGCCAACACCATGATTCAAAATGCATCAATTCTTCAGTCTTTCTTATTCAGTCCAGCTTTTGCATACATATGAGGCAAATGAAAATACCATGGCTTGGGTCAGGTGCACCTCAGTCCTCAAACTGACATCTTTGCATTGTAACACTTTAAAGAGGTCTTTGGCAGCAGATTTGCCCAATGCAATGTGTTGTTTGATTTCTTGACTGCTGCTTTCATGGGTGTTGATCGTGGATCCAAGTAAAATGAAATTCTTGACAACTTCAATATTTTCTTCATTTATCATGATGTTGCCTATTGGTCCAGTTGTGAGGATTTTTATTTTATGTTGAGGTGTAAGCCATCTGAAGGCTGTAGTCTTTGATATTCATCAGTAAGTGCTTCAAGTCCTCTTCACTTTCAGCAAGCACGGTCGTGTCATCTGCATATTGCAGGTTATTAATGAGCCTTCCTCCAATCCTGATGCTGCATTCTTCTTCATATAGTCATTTCTAGTAGTTCTGTTATGTCTTTGTCAAATCTGCTCGTTAATTCTTTATAGTCTCTTGTTCCCTTATATTTCAAGCTTCTCGTTAATTCTTTATAGTCTCTTGTTCCCTTATATTTCCTTATATTTCAGGCTTCTCTTTTATTTCTTTAAACATAGTAAAGGTAGTTATTTTATATTCTGTGACTGGTAATATTCTGTGACTGGTAATCTAATTTATGAACTCTTTGTAGGCCTGTTTTAATACTTTTGTTTCAGTCATGATGCCTTTTTCATTGTGTGTTTTGTGCTTTTTAACTGTGAGCTGCTCATTTTTCTTGAAACTTTTATCTGTAATAACCTTGTAGGTCCTGATTGAAGGTAAATTCCTCCAGATAGTATTTAAACTTTAAAGAGCTTAAGTGATGTTAAATTATCCACTTGAGAAGTTGAGAAGTGAGAGAGCATAGGTTCAACCTATAAACCAGTATGAAGATTGCTTGTAGTTACACATTTTCAGCACCAAGGTTAAGAGAAACAGTTTCTTTGCTAATTCTTTCTGTGGCAGAGTTTATTTCTCATTCACCCTTATACGGACAGCAAAGCTTTTTTGGGGTCTAGTTCTTCTGTGGGAGTCCCTATTAGATTGCTCACCTTGAGTGGGCCCTAAGCTTTATTCTGTTCTCCTGTGTCCCAAAGAGTTCTCACACAGGAAGCTCAAGTTTTCGAGGGGTTGGCCAAAACTTTCAGGGTGAGAGCTGACTTTGATGCTTGGAGTACATCAGTATATGAAACAAACAAATGTTCCTGTCTTCATGGAGCTTACAATTTAGCGAGGACGAAAGAAACATAATAAATAAGGAAATAATATAATATAGCAGCAATTCTCAAACTTTTTAGTCTTAGGACCCCTTTATACCCTTAAAAATTATTGAAGACCCTAAAGAGCTTTTGATTATGTGGGTTATTTATATCTATTTATATGTATTGTATTATAAATTAAAACTAAGAAATTAAAAAATACTTATTAATCCATTGAAAACAATAAACCCATTACATATTAACATAAATAACAGATTTTTATGAAAAATAATTACGTTTTCCAAACCAAAAAAATTAATGTGGAAACTGGCATTGTTTTACATTTTTGCAAATCTCTTTAATGTCTGCCTTAATAGACGACAGCTGAATTCGCATATATACTTCTGCATTCATTCTGTTGCAATATGTTCTTTTGGATGAAGTATATGAAGAAAATCCAGCCTCACACAGTATGTAACTGGAAAAGGGTAGAGTATTTTAATACTTTTTAAAGAGTTATGTATATTCTTTCTTGATACTCTACCAGGCTTGACAAATGTTAATTTTTCAATGGTGAGTTGCAGTGTGAAATCTGAAACCACATCAATGAACTTTTTGTACTCTGTCACATTAAATCCACTGGTCTACCATACACTTTGAATGGATCTTTTACCCATGTGTGATTTTGTAACATCAGTCATTGGTATAAAAATGGTGTGGTGGCAGCATCTGACCTCTGATTTCACAAGGAGAAAGGAGAATCAAGATCAACAGTCCAAGGCTAATTCCTAGGAGATGGAGGTCAGACATGCCTCCTGTCTCTACCATCTGTACCAATTCTGACACCAGCTGTCCCTCCCATGGCACTCTCTACTTCTCTGGGTTCGATAATTCATTGTAGTAACCGCATAGAACTCACAGACAATACTCACGATTATGGGATTTATTAGGGAAGTAACAGGTTGCAATTCAGGTTGAGGAATGCTCAGGATACAGCTCATTCATCAGGACATCCTCTTCTTGGCTGTGCTTGCATTCATGCCTCTCTTGGGCCCCTTGGCTTCTGCCCTGCTGGAGCAAGTGTTACAAAGCTCTTTTAGCTCTGCTGATAAGTGCCCTGAAGCACCCTACTCTGCCAGTAAGCCTCGGCCTGAAGGCACTCAGCTCTAGCTCTGTGGGTTGGCAAAACTAGTTCCACCCCATGCCCGGAAGCACCCTACTCTTCCAGCAAGCCTCTTGCCCAAAGCCACTGAGCTCTCTCACTCCACGGGACAGGAAGCCCACTGGGCTGTCTCCTGCCAGTCACTCCTGCTGCCATTTCTCTGTCACTGCTTCTTGCCATCTTCACTGTTACAACTCTCTCTTTCAGGCTCCTGGTTCCAGGAGCTTCTCAGCGCAATTGGTCATTTGGAAAGTACTGGTTCACCAAGTTGTTGTAAATCTTCCCATGCTCATACATTTTATTAGGCAGTATCAAAAAATCACTTTTATTAATATCACCACTGATCTTGTCTTTAAGAATTGAGAAGCTGTCAAGCTTATGGTAGCCAAAACAAATTTTACAAAATTGTAATTTTCACTTGAAAGCTCAAATTTTATCATTGGCAATATATACCGTCAGTTGTTTGCCTCGAAGTGACAATCTAATTTTGTGCTTTTTTGAGAAAATGCCTGCCAAATACCCAATCTGAATAACTATAACTGTTTGTTGATCTTTCTTTCAAACAAAAATAATGTTCCATGAAAAAAGGTGGCTAGTTTAGCTCACAACTCAAGTAACCACATAGGTACTTTCCCTCAAGACAGCCATTTTACTTTGTAATACAGCAGAAGTGCCTTATGTATATTTCTCTCTTCGTCGCACAGAATATTAAGAAGATGTGTATTAAAGGGCCAAGTTTTAATCAATTAGTAATTTGTTCCACTTCATCAAGGACATTCTTAAGTAAAATGGCTTTCTTATTTCTGCAAGTGTGTAGTAGTGAAGAATGCAATGACTCCTTGTACAGTTTGGTGTCACTGCCTTGATTCATGCTAAGGCACTAGCAGTTGTAACCATTGTTGCTTTTTGCACCATCAGTGCACATGTCAACATAGTTGTTTCAGGATAAATCAGGAGAGTTTAATAAAGTTATTCACTACTTTGAAGAGTTCAGCACCACTTATATTTGTTGTCAAGCATTCATGTAAAAGATGTTTTTGATGACCAGCTGGTGCTGATACCAGAGAATACAAGCAAAACAGCAAGTCCAGGCACATGTGTAGATTCATCCAGGCATAAGGTAAAAGTACAAGTCTGTACATAAGATACTAATTCAGTTATCATGTTTGCAGCTTAATCTTTAATTTGACAAGTTACTGCATTGTTGGAAATTGGCAGTGCCATAATTTCTTTTACTGACTTTTCATCCAGCAGATATTCAGCAATATCAGCTGCATAGGAGTTTTATTAGTTTTTCAGCTATTTTGTTCACTTCTCCAACCAATACAGTGCAATAACTTACCCTGTAAGATGTTTTTTTTTTTTTTTTTTTTCACTTCTAGTTTGAACATTTCTAACAAACAATTTTTGGCTTTTAAAAAGCTCATCACCCATCAACACACAAACCCCAGAAGATAAGCATAAGCTGGATAACTGGGATCTTCTAAAAATCAAACACCTATGCTCTTCAAAGAACTTCGCCAAAAAACTTCACCAAAAGAGTAAAAAGAGAACCTACAGACTGGGAAAAAAATTTTGGACAGTACAAGTCAGACAAACGTCTAATCTCCATAATCTACAAGAAAATCCAACACCTCTACAACAACAAGACAAATAATCCTGTTAAAAAATGGGCAAAGGAAATGAACAGACACTTCACCAAAGAAGACATTCGGCCAACAGACACATGAGGAAATGCTCACAATCAGTAGCCATTAGAGAAATGCAAATTAAAACCACAGTGAGATACCATCTCACCCCGGCATTACTGGCACGAATCAAAAACACTGGAAATAACAAATGTCGTAGGGGCTGCGGGGAGATTGGAACTCTTATGCACTGCTGATGGGAATGCAAAATGTTACAACCATTTTGGAAAATGATATGGCGCTTCCTCAGAAAGCTAGAAATAGACATACCATTCAATCCAGCAATCCCACTCCTAGGAATATATCCTAGAGAAATAAGAGTCGTCACTCGAGTAGACATATGCACACCCATGTTCATGGCAGCATTGTTCACAATAGCAAAACGATGGAAACAACCTAGATCCCCATCAACAGATGAATGGATAAACAAACTATGGTACATACACACAATGGAGTACTATGCAATGATAAAGAACAATGATGAATCTGTGAAGCATCTCAACATGGATGAAACCAGAGGACATTATGCTGAGTGAAATAAGTCAATCACAAAAGGACAAATATTGTATGAGACCTCTATTGTAAAAACCCATGGAAAAGTTTACACATAAAAAGTAACAATCTTTGTTGGTTATGAGGGATGGGAGGGGTGGGGGGGAAATACTACATAGGCAGTAGATAAGTGGTATCTTTGGTGAATGGTGAAACAGTACACAATACTGGGGAAGCCAGCACAACTTGTACAAGGAAAGGCCATGGAAGCTCCCTAGACACATCCAAACTGCCTGAGGGACTGAATTGCTGGGCGGAGGGGCTGTGGGGACCATGGTCTCAGGGAACATCTAGCTCAATTGGCATAACACACTTTATAAAGACAATGTTCCACAGTCTGTGGCTGTGAGTAGCCATCTAAGATACTCCACTGTTCTCACCCCTTTGGGAGCAAGGGAGAACAAAGAGAACAGGATACGAGGAAAAGATTAGTCCAAAGGACTAATGGACCACAGCTATCAAGGCCTCCACCAGACTGAGTCCAGTACAGCTAGATGGTGCCCGGCTACCACCACTGACTGCTCTGACTGGGATCACAACAGAGGGTTCTGGACAGAGCTGGAGAAGGATGTAGAACAAAATTCTAATGCACACAAAAAAGACCAGATTTACTGGCCTGAAGAAGACTGGAGAAACCCCGAGAGTATGGCCCCTAGACACCCTTTTAGCTCAGTGGTGAAGTCACTTCTGAGGTTTACCATTCAGCTGGGGATTGGATAGCCCCATAAAACAAAATGGGACTAATAAGGCACAGCAGTCCAGGGACAAGGACTAGAAAGCAGAAGGGGACAGGAAAGCTGGTGATAGGGAACCCAAAGTTGAGTAAGGACAGTATTGACATGTAGTGAGGTTGTTAACCATTGTCATAGGGCAACATGTGTACTAACTATTTAATGAGAAACTATTTTGTTCTGTAAACCATCTAAAGTGAGAATAGCAGCACAAATGGAAGAACATAATGGATGTCACTGAACTGTGCACGTAGAAATTTTTGAAATGGTGTATCTTTGGCTATGTATATTTTCACCAGAAAAAAAAGGTCGAGAAGGTAGAGGGTTGACATGTCGTGGGGTTGTTAACCAATGTCATAAAACAATATGTGTACTGACTGTTTAATGAGAAAGTATTTGTTCTGTAAACCTTCACCTGAAGTACAATTTAAAAAAAATTTCTTTCAGTAAAAAAAAAAAAAAGCTCATCACATCTGTGTTTAAAACAATTCCTTTTTTCTTTAACTTTTGTATTAGTCTCAAAATGACACTGCAACTTATAACAACATATTATTCAAAAATGTTCTGCATAAAAAGCAATAAGGTAAATTATTAACAGAGCTACCTTCCAGTTCCCCAATTATTTCTTCAGCTGCATTTAATCTGCTATTGAACTCATTCATTGAGTTTTTAATTTTAGTGACTTTTTTATATTTTTCTAATAGTATAAGTTGGATATTTTCCAACTATATCTGTTCTTTTTAATGTTTTTTTCCTAACTTCTTTGATGTTGTTAATGATTTAAAACATACTTATTTTGCTGTCTATATGTTGTTTGTTCTGATGGTTGAAGTCTTGGGGGTGAGCAGGTGTCAAATCTTATTGCTTATTTTGTCTGACTCTTGCTCACACATTTTATAATTTTGGAATATGAGCTTATCTACAGCAGCATGCACTCTGTGGGAATCATGTGCGGCATTGGTTGAGAGAGTACCCTCCAGAGAAGTTTTGTATTTGTTACTGTCCAGAATTTCAGGCTATTACTGGCCAGAGACTAATCATTGGTATCACTGGCCAGAGACTAATCATTGTTACATTGCCAGCTTGAGAGTTCCTGAACCACAGAGGTAGGGTAATCAAAGTTTCCCATGCCACGAGAGGTGAAGATCTACAGTTACAGCTCTCGAGGGAGACTTTGTTTTCCCCCCATTTGAAGCTTAGGCCAGAGCAGAAAAGCTTTGTATTACCTCCACTGCCTCCTACCTCTCCTCCCCCGTATAGCTGCAGCATTGACTCAAAAGCTTACACCTCTGATATTTACTCCTCTCTCAATTTTTGGTCCCTGTGCCTTTCTTTACTTGAGAAGTTAGCTCTGCTTTTAAAAAAACATTTATTTTATCCAGAATTTATAGGTGTTTATTAGTGGGAGGGTTTTCAGGTTATCTTATACAACGTATTTCCCAAACCATAAACCTTACTATTTGTTTTTGTTAATCATTGTGTCCCTTTTGCTTGTTTTGTTACTGTTGTTAGCTGCCCTCGAGTCAGCCCCTGACTCATGATGACCCCATGCACAAGGAATGAATTGGTGCCTGGTCCTGATCTATCCCCCGATATGTAGCATATCGGACTGTTACGATCCATAGAGTTTCATTGGCTGATTTTTGGAAGTGGATTGCCAGGCCTTTCTTCCTTAATCTGGAAGTCCTGCTGAAACCTGTTCAGCATGATAGCAACACATAAGCTTTCGATGACAGATTAGTGGAGGCTGAGCATGAGGAGCATTGACTGGAAATTGAACCCAGGTCTCATGCATGGGAGGTGAGAATTCTACCACTGACTCATGTAGTGCCAAAAAAATAAATTAAATAAAACGTTCCCTTCTTTTGTTCTTTCTCTGTTTCTCTTGGTAACTGAGATCCTTGAGCCTCTTGGCCTGCACTCAGTGCCCAGGACAGGTCCTGGCACACAGCAGACACTCACAAAATGTTTGTGGAATGAATTTGAAGAATGAATTAGAAGAATAAATTTTACAGATGAGGAATCTGAGACCAGAGAAGTGAAGTAACTTAAGTCTCTGAAGTTCAGTGCTGGTAAAGGTGGTTTCTAGCTGGTATCATTCATTCACTTACTTAGGTATTCCACAAATTAACCTACAGTTTCTACAGTCATATGAAGACTTTTTTCCTCCAGTCTTGCCCTCTGGATCTTATTTTATTGGAGAGTATAGTCCTGCCCTCTTATCCTCTTCTCCAGATTCAGGACATTTTTCCCAAGATAAATCCCCAAGACCAATATCTCACACCCAAGAGCTGCAAGTCTGGTGGTCCCAAAGGGGTTCTAGGTGGTGGTGGCTGAGATTGTGCAGAAGAGGAAGAAGGGAGGCTGGAGAGAGGAGGTTGCCAGCAAGGAAAAAGGAAATATCTGTGACTTGGTGGCCCGTGGTTAAGTGTTCGGTCTCTCCTAAGGCCCATAAGAAGCCAAAAGCTGTTTCTTAAAAGGAGAGTGGTTATCTGCAGAGGATGGCAGGCCTTTGATCCAAACCCCTAAGGATCTGTGCTGTGATTCACCAGTAGGAGCTTGCCAAAGACTCCAAACAGCATCTGTATCTGCCACTGACACTTCAAGCACCATTGGATCAGCCGGATCACATGGCCCAAGTAGCAGAGCTGCTCGCATGGCAGCCTGAACCCGTTGCAGAGCTTTCTCTAGTTCTGGGCCCCACTCAAAACTAACAGCTTTTCAAGTCACTTGAAAAATAGCCAGAGTAGCCACTCAAATGAGGGATATGTTGCCTCCAAAATCCAAAAAGGCCCACCAGGTGTTGTGCCTCCTTTTTAGTTGTGAGAGGGACCAGATGCAATAATTCATCCTTCACTTTAGAAGGAATATCTTGACAAGCCCCACACCACTGGACCCCTAGAAATTTCACTGCAGTAGAAGATGCCTGAACTTTTGTCAGATTAATTTCCCAACCTCTAGCACACAAATGTTTTACCGTTAACTCCAGAGTCATTGACACTTCTTCCTTACTAGAGCCAGTCAGCATAATGTTATCAGTGTAATGGACCAGCGCGATGTCTTCTGGAAGGGAAAGGCAATCAAGGTCCCTGTGGACTAAATTATGACCTAGGGCTGGAAAGTCGATATAACCCTGAGATAGGACACTGAAAGGGTATTGCTGGTCATGCCAGCTGAAGGCAAACTGTTTCTGGTGTTCCTTCAAAACCAGCATTGAGAAAAAGACTTTGGCCAGATCAATAGCTGCATACCAGGTTCCAGAGGATGTTTTAATTTCCTCAAATGATCTGCATCTGGAACAGCGGCTGTAATTGGAGTCACCACCTGTTTAAGTTCATGATAATCCACTGTCATTCTTTAAGATCCATCTTTTTTTTTGCGCAGGCCAGATAGGCGAGTTGAATGGGGATGTGGTGGGAATCACCACCCCTGCATCCTTCAAGTCCTTGATGGTGGCAGTAATCTCTGCAATCCCTCCAGGAATGTGGTATTGCTTTTGTTTACTATTTCACTAGGTAGGAACCATTCTAATGGCTTCCACTTGGCTTTTCCTACCATAATAGCCCTTATTCCACTTGTCTGGGATCCAATGTGGGTCTTCTGCCAGTTGCTGAATATATCTATGCATTCTGGACCTGAGGAAATCACTACAGGATGGATTCCGTGACCCACTGGACCCACTGTGAGATGGACTTGAGCAAAGACTTCATTAATAACCTGACTTCCATATGCCCCACTCTGACTAGTGGGCCACAGTGATATTTTGGGTCCCATTGAATTAGTGTCAGTTCACAGCAAGCATCCAGTAATCCCTGAAAAGTCTAATTATTTCCTTTTCCCCAATTGACAGTCACTCTCTTAAAAGGCTGTAGATCGCTTTGGGGAAGGCTGAAAGATTAATAGTATGAATTTTTGGCAGTGCAGTGGGGTCCTTCCTTAAGGGGACCCAGCCTCTCTTTCATTCATGGGTTGTGGGTCTTTAAACTCACTCAAGTCGGGGAATTGATTGAGGGGCCGTGTCTCTATTCTGGTAATTCCAGTTACACAGCCATTCACTTGACCTAGAATTTTTCCACTTGTACAGATTAAGTAAATATTTAGTAAATTTCCCATCTATTTCACTCCTAAGGACACCATAACTAAGTAGCCAATACCATAAGTGCATACAAGTCAGACTATTCTGATTACTGCTTCGACTCTGCTGTCTTATGGTAACTACGTTGTTTTAGTCATCTAGTGCTGCTCTAACAGAAATACCACAAGTGGATGGCTTTAACAAAGGGAAGTTTATTCTCTCACAGTCTAGTAGGCTACAAGTCCAGATTCAGTGCATGAGCTCCAGGGGAACGCCTTCTCTGTTGGCTCTGGAGGAGGGTCCATGTCATCAGTCTTCCCTTGGTCTGGGAGCTTCTCTGCGCAGGAACCTCATGTCCAAAGGATGCTCTCTGCTTCCAGCACTGCTTTCTTGGTGGTATGAGGTTCCCATGTGTCTCTGCTTGCTTCTCTCTTTTATTTCTCAAAAGAGATTGGCTTAAGACACTATCCAGTCTTGTAGACTTCATCAGTATAACCTCATCATAGTGACAGAGTTTACAACACATAAGGAAATCACATTAGATTACAAAATGATGCACAATCATAAGAATCATGACCCAGCCAAGTTGACAGATATTTTTGGGGGCCAAAATTCATATCCTTGCAACATGCAAAACATATTCATCTCATCATATCACAGCAAAAGTCTTAACTCCAAGCCCAAAATCCAAAAATTCCTCTTCATCCATGAAATCTAGAATACAAGTTATCTGCTTCCAAAGGTACAATGGCAGAACAGGCACAAACTAGACATTTCCATTACAAATGGGAGAAACTGGAAGAGGAGAAGGGATAACAGGCACCAAACAAGTCAGCAGAACACATTACATTAGCCCTCAAGGCTTTGAAAATAATCTTCTGTTCTCTGAGACAATTTACACAATAGCCCTGCCCTCCAGACTCTAGGTATTGGCCACAGTCTCCAGATTCTGAGTGGAGGCCCCTCGGCCCTGGGCTTCAGCTCCGCCTTCCAGGCCCACTAGGACAGCCACTCTGCTCCCTTGGCTTCAGGCGCATCGTTCTCCTAGTCCCTTGGAGTGACAACTCCACTCTTAGAAACACCAGAGGCCATTGCTCCACCCTTTGAAACCCCTGAGGTCATGGCTGTACCTTTTGAGACTGAGGCAGCCCGGGTTCTTTTGTTCCTTGTCTCTTAGCTTCTGCTTCCTGTGGCCTCTCAGCCCTCGGGCCTCACGCCCGCATCTGCCCTGCTGGGGCAAGTGTTCCAAACTTCGGTAGCTCCACCGATAAGTGCCTGGAGGCACCCCACTCCTGGTACCAAATTCTGTCTTAGTCATCTCTTGCTGCTATAACAGAAATACCCCAAGTGGATGGCTTTAACAAAGGGAAGTTTATTCTCTCACAGTACAGTAGGCTACAAGTCCAAATTCAGGGCATCAGCTCCAGGGGAACGCCTTCTCTGTTGGCTCTGGAGGAAGGTCCGTGTCATCAATCTTCCCTTGGTCTGGGAGCTTCTCTGCGCAGGAACCTCAGGGCCAGAGGATGTGCTCTGCTCCCAGCACTGCTTTCTTGGTGGTATGAGGTTCCCATGTGTCTCTGCTTGCTTCTCTCTTTTATTTCTCAAAAGAGATTGGCTTAAGACACTATCCAATCTTGTAGACCTCATCAGTATAACCTCATCATAGTGATAGAGTTTACAACACATAAGGAGATCATATTAGATTACAAAATGGTACACAATCATACAATACTGGGAATCATGACCCAGCCAAGTTGACAGATATTTTGGGGGGACACAATTCAATCCATTACACACGCCCACCTTGTCTTTGTCAATTAAGTGCCACCACTTGGCCCCTAACACCACGAGGTCCAATCAGCCCCATTGTAGTTAGGTGTCTTAATTCAGTTAGGGCTGTTCCCACTGTCAAATCTGACTTACCTAAGACAGCAATCACAGCAGCCTTCAAGAATGCTGAGGCTCCTTTCACAAATTTGTTCCTCATTGTTGTGTTTTAAGATGTGTCCTGTGGACACTCCATGGGTTGGTTTGTAGGTCCAACCTGATAAATCCTCTCTAATATGCCAATTTCCCTAAGTCTTCGAATACCTTGTACAGTATACCAAGGCAGGTCTGGCACTTCAACTTGATTTAGTATAGGCCACTGCTTAATCCATGCTTCAGTGAACCAACCAAATAACTATTAGATCCTTTTCTAATCTCTCAAACTATAATACTGAATGAAGAATATGTGCTTAGTGGGCCCATATCAATGAACTCAAACTGATCCATGTTCCTTGAACCATTATCCCACACCCTTAATAGCCTTTCCCACACATATTCCCCAGGTATCTGTACGTATTAGAAAAGTCAAGCAGTTCTTTTGGAGTATAGTGTACCTCCTCCTGGGTCATACTTTGTACTTCATCTTTTGGGACTTGCTGGGGCTTAAGTCTAGTTATAGGTCTAGAAACAAAAATGGGTGGTGGGGATGTGTTTTGAGAACATTCAGCAATGTCTTGTAAGTCATCTGCCTGAGGCAATGCCCCAGGTGAGATCTCAGACAAAGGCTCTTCAGACACAGCTGGGTTAATCTCATCAGTTGGGGGTGGAGGGATTAATGGTTTTGTTGGTAGGAATGATTCAACAGAATTTAGGGGCTCAGTGTCCCCAGCTTCCTGAGAATCTGCCCATATGTCCCCATTCCAAGTTTCAGGGTCCCATTTCTTCCCAATCAGTGCCATCCCTTTAACTTCAGACACCATTTGAAATTGCGAATTCAATTGGCATTGTAATTCAGCCACCCTTACAGTAAGACTCTGAGTCTGGTTTTTTGCAATATCAGCTGTGTTAGTACAAGAAATATGGCTTTCATGGCACAAGTGGCTATTCTGAGGTCGTTTATGCGGCACTTGAGCTTTGACTTGGAAGCCCTGAGCTCATCTCTTTCTTTCACCACTTTGTGTAGCAGAAGTAGGACCAACCAGCCAACTTCCTTGTACTTCTCATTCTGACAAAATTGTAGAAAAGTATCAAGTATGCGATTACCAATAGCTTCCCCCTCACCAATACTTGATCTATTGGTGGTGATATTTTGTGTATTTCTATTGCCACCTAACACCATGGATTAGCAGTGCCCTCTTTACTACCGGAAGCAGAGTCATCAACATCTTTAAGACTAACCAGACTTGAGAACCAGTTTAGAAAACTCATCCTTACAATTTTCTTTCTCTAGAACCACTGTCAGTACTCAGTACCAAACGTCTTAGGCTGGGTTTTCTAAAGAAGCAAAACTACTGAAGCGTGTGTGTGTGCGTGTGTGTGCGCGTGTGTGTGTGCATGTGTGTGTGTGTGTGTGTGTGTGTTGTAGATGCTGGAAGGTCCCAAGTCCCAAGTCCATGTGTCAGGTGTCAGGCTGGAGGCTTCCCCTGACTCGCATAGCTTCAGGGGCTGATGAACCCAAGATGAGCAGGTTAGACAGCAGGCTGCTGGCTCACAAGCTGTGGAGGCTGATGAATCCCAAAATAGGCAGCCAATACGGCAAGCCACTGGCTTAAGTCCCAGGAACTGGAGGTCAGATGATTACAAGCCAGGTACAGGATCCAGACTGAGCAAAAAGCCAGTGAGCTTTGCCAGAAAGTCCATATATATTGGATGCTGGCCACACCCCCAAGGAAACATCCTTTCAACTGATTGACTGCTCATAGCAGATCTCATCATGGAGGTGATTACATTATATCAGGTCTCATCATGGAGGTGATTACATCATTACATAACTGCCAAACTACATCATAATGGCCAAACCACTGAGAATCATGGCCCAGCCAAGTTGACACACAACCTTAATCATCACTAGTGGCATATTGTGTCATTGCTGGTTTCCACTCCCCCTTTTTGTTAAATTTGAACTCTTGGTAGGAGGCCAGTTGCTTTGGCCTAAAGTAACTTGCTTGATACATTTCTCTTACCCGTTGCTGTCAGTTCCACCTGATAACAACCCTATAGGACAGAGTAGAACTGCCCCATAGGGTTTCCAAGGTTGTAATCTTTACGGAAGCAAACTGCCACATCTTTCTTCCAGGAGCAGCTGGTGGATTCAAACAGCTGACCTTTCCGTTAGCGGCTGAGTGCTTAGCCACTGCACCACCAGGGCTCCTTATATTCCTCTTAGTGTCAAAGAATAACAAGCTCTGCCCTCACTTGAGCCCTCCCTGGCTGTCTGGGAGCTGCAGTCACCCTCTGCAGTGTGTGAGTGATAGAGGAGAGGGCCCTGACTGAGAGTCAGGGGCCCTTGGCTTCTGACCTAGGACTGCTCCTGTGTGACCTTGGGCAACTCACTTGCCCTGTTTGGACTCTGTTTCACCACCTGTAACTTAAGAGGATGATCTCTAGGGCCTCTCTAGCTGGACATCACTTGGTTACAAAATCAAGCAAGGTATTAAAAGGGGGATAGGAATGGAACAGTGAACAGCAGTGGCATCCTCTACTCAGGCCTGCTAATGCAAGAGGGATGAGCGTAGGGTGGAGGCAAACATGGGAGTGGGGTGGGGGTGGTATTATTACAAGGACTTTAGAAACAAAGGCCCTGTCTTGTATGTAGGTGACATCTTGTGAGACCTCAAACAAAACTGAGGTTCTGTAGGAAGGAAGAACTGGAGACAATGATTTATAGCAGTGCCCCAAATGAGAGAAATCGCTGAGTAAGCCCATCCGTTTCACAGAATATTATGTGACTATTACAAATGACTGTTTCAAAGACTTTCTAATAGTGCAGCAAACTATTTCTGCTGTAATGGTAAGTGAAAAAAGCAAGGGATGATTTTGTAGATATAGAATAGCTGGGTAAAAAATAAGCATAGCAAAGAAGGCTGGAGGTGAAGTAATGGATAATTTTCCTCCCCTGGGGAAGCAGCGTTGCTTTGCTCACTGCGTTGTCTGTATTTCCTTTAGTGAGAATGTATTTTACAATAGCAAATAAACTATTAAAACCATACTTTAAAGGATATTGCTTTTTCTGCTACAGGGAGATGGGAGTCCTGGCTGACCCCCACATCCACACCCAGGTTCACCAGGGACATCGAAGTTTCCATGAGGGGTGTTACGGGTGATGATGTAAAAGCCGCACAGCTGACTGCTGAAGGAGCAGCTGCTCAAACAGAGGCTGTATAGCTTAAAAAAATAAAGATGGGGTCATGATCATGCCCTCAACTGGTCGCAGGGAAAAGGAATTAGATGCCTTCTGAGGGATTCCAGAGGACATAAACAGCAGTGCTCAGGGAGGCTCCAAGCTTACACGGACCAATTTTTTGATGGATAATTTTCCAAACTTGTGAACTGTCCAGGCTTAGAGCCAGCATCCTCGGGCAGCGGTGAGTCCTTCATTACTGAGAGGGTTTGACCGAGGCTACTAACCACCGTCAGGGACCCTGCAGCAATCTTTCCTGCAGGGTTGTGAGAATTAGAGGAGCCCAAATTTCCGTTTCGACCCATTAAGGGAGAAGAAAAGACCTGGGAGAAGCTTTTGGTCATGGTCACGGGAGGGGCCTCTGGAGTCAGACAGCCAGAGTTCAAGGTCTGGATCTATTACTAGCTGCATCGTCTTGGCTAAGTTACTGAACCTCTCTATGCCTCAGTTTTCTCATCTGTAAAAGACGGATAATTAGGGGGCTGTGACAAACAAATGAGATAGTGGATAAAGAGCTTGGCGCAGGACTTTGTGCATAATAAGGACTCAGTAAATGAGGTCGGTGGCAGTGGGGTTATTTTTCAAGGCCCCAGAAATGCCAGGCCTCCTGCAGCTTGTTCAGCTCCTGAGTCACTCACTTCCTCACGTTTCGGCCGTGTCACGTTTGGAATTTCAGCATCTGTTGGTTGAAAGTCATATTCTGTATTTGGCTGAACTAATTTTATCCCAGATTATTTCTGACAGAGTCAACATCCTTCCCTCTCCCTGCTTGCCTCTGAATCCCCTCAAGGTACACATTCTCCAGGCAGGCTACTCCCTTAGTTTGGTTTCCTTGGCCTCGCTTTCCATCTCGGTGCCCAGAATGTAACAACGAACCCATCTCCCAGCCAGGCGCTGGGTGCCCAGGAATTCTGGCCCCGCACAGCGAGGTCTGTTTGCCAGCCCATCTGTTTCCAATCAGCACGCTGCGGCACATTCTTTCTGCCGAGCGTGCAGGCCTGGAGCCTGGGGACTGCGTTAATTGATTGCTAAATGGATCTTGTCATTTCTAAAAGAGGCCTCCAGGCCTACCCTTTGCTCTGCCTTTGCTCCCCATGGGCTGAAGAGTTGAGAATTAACTCGTCCACTGCCTTTGGAGAGAGGCAAGGAAAACTGTCTTGAACTTAAATTGTGGGAATTCACCAGGAGCCTTAGAAAAGCTCCTGCTCTTTGTAAAGAGATTTATGGCTTCAAAAGCATTTCCATGGAATGGACACGATCCAGTTTAATTCTCCCAGCAGCTTTTCTGGGTGGATACAACCCAGTTGGACAGATGAGAAAGTCAGGATTGAGGGGTGTGAGTAGCCTCAGGTTGCACAGATTGGTGGCAAGGATGAGATTTTCTTGAACTTGACTCATGCTGGGTCCAGGTTCTGTCCACCAGCAGGGCCAGGGGCTGTTCCTTGCTGGGGAGAGAGGAGATAGTGCAGGATTTGCTGACCTAGACAGTCTGAGTCCTTAGGACACTCACTGGTGTCTGGGCTTCTGGCTGCCCTGTTATGATGAAAGCACCAGAATGGGGAAGATGCTGCTCTTGTTCAGGGGCAAAGGGCAACTACCCCAGAGAGCAGCCTTCCTTGCCTAGCAGTAAAACCCCTCCCCTAGCAGCGCCCTTGTGCCAAGGGCCCTGAGCTTCCTGGGCACTTACAGCAGTATTGAGTCACCATCTGTTTCCTCATCTGTCTCCCAGCTTGAAAGCGGAGATTGTTGTCTTTCTGTTTCTAAGTCTCCACCTGGAACCAAATCTGCTCATAGTAGGTGTTCAATACATAAATACAGAGTGAATGGATGAATGAATGATTCATTCTGGACCTTTCCTTCTGATCTCCTTGGTCTCTTGGCAGAGTTGATCAGTGAGAACAGGTCTGAAATCCCCTCTCAGCAGAGCAGTTTGATACCTGGGCCCTAGACAAAATCTCTGAGCCTCAGTTTCCACATCTGTCAAATGGGATGATCCCATGTGTGTCCATCCTGGGTTGGTTGTAGGACCAGTTGAGATCATGGAATTATGAACACTATACTTATGTGAGGGGTGATTTGTGTTTATGTGTGTTGTTTTAATCTTTAATGGATTCTAAGATCCATTCTCTTCCAGAAGCTTCTTCATTGGCCCACGCTGCCAAAAGGGCTTAATGTAAAATCAGGAGTGCAAAGAAGTTCCTTCAACCCACAAAACTGTATATGGGCCCTCAAAGTAACTCTTGGTTTAGACTAGAAGAAACCAGAAGAAGGGGATGCCATCAGCCCTCTGTGCCTGGGCCCCAGGTCCTACCATCTCTGGGCTCCTCTCCTCTACTCTTATTCTCTTCCCTACATCGATTACAACTTTGGTTAAGAAACCAAAGAGAACTGGACTCAACTCCTGAGTCTTCTAGCTTCCTGACTGTCTTAGTTATCTAGTGCTGCTATAACTGAAATACCACAAGTGAACGGCTTTAACAAACAGAAATTTATTCTCTCACAGTCTAGGAAGCTAGAAGTCTGAATTCAGGGCACTGGCTCCAGGGGAAGACTTTCTCTCTCTGTAGGCTCTGGGAGTCTGGGAGAAGGTCCTTGTCGTCAATCTTCTCCTGGTCTAGGAGCTTCTCAGCACAGGGATCCCAGGTCCAAAGGCCATGCTCTGCTCCTGGCTCTTCCATCTTGGTGGTAGGAGGTCCCTCTTCTCTCTGCTTGCTTCTCTTTTTTTATATCTCAAAAGAGATTGACTCAAGATACAGCCTATTCCTGTGGATTGTGTCCTGCATCATGAACATAACTGCCTCTAATCCTGCCTCATTAACATCATAGAAGTTAGGATTTACAACACATAGGATAATCACATCAGATCACAAAATGGTGGACAACCACACAATACTGGGAATCATGGCCTAGCCGAGTTGATGTACATTTTTTTGGGATACATTTCAATCTATAACACTGACTTTGGGGAAAGTATTTGACCTCTCTGACCCCATGTATAAAATGAGGACAATACCACACACCTTGCAGGACTGTTGAGAAGAATTACTGAAATAAGGTATGTCTTAGCTCGTGCCGTTGTAACACAGATAACACGGGTGGTTTTAAAGAACAGAAAATTTATTTTTTCACGGTTCTGGAGGCTAAAAGTCCAAATCAGGGTCTCAGTTACATTGATTCCTTCTTTGTTGGTTAGCTCTGGGCGTTCCTTGATTCTTAAGGATCCTCACACAGCATCTGTCTTCCCCAGTATGTGCATACCTCTGTGTCTAATCTACTCTTTTTATAACTCAGAAGTGATTAGATTTAGAACCCACCCTACTGGAGTATGTTCTAATTAACATAACAAAGAAAACCCTATTTCCAAACAAGATCACATCCACAGGTCTAGAGATTAAGACTCCAACAAATATTTTGGGGTGACACAGTTTAATCCACAACAATGTACAAAAAAAAAAAAAAAAAGCTTAACGGTGGTGGCACGTGTTAAATACATGATAAACGGTAGGTGTTCCTGTTGAGGGGCCCTGGTGGTAAAGTGGTTAAAAGCTATAGCTGCTAACCAAAAGGTCGGCAGTTCAAATCCACCAGCTGCCAACTTGGAAATCCTGTGGGGCAGTTCTACTCTGTCCTTTAGGGTCACTATGAATCGGAATCGACTCAATGGCAACGGGGTTGGTTTTGGGTTATTCCTGTTGAGCCCTGGTGGCGCAGTGCTTAAGGCTCGGCTGTACAACCGAAAGGTAGGTGGTTTGCAACCCACCAGCTGCTTTGCAGGAGAAAGATGTAGCAGTCTGCTCCCGTAAAGATTACAGCCTTGGAAACTCTTTGGGGCCGTTCTACTAAAGGGTCACTATGAGTCGGCATCGACTTTATGGCAATGAGTTTGGTTTTTTGGTATTTATTCCTGTTGTACTGGAAAGAGTGCCCCATCCCTGTCTCCTCTCTCTCAGCCGCTCAGAACTCTGCCATCTGATCACCCCACAGACACTGCTCTGACAGGCCTCCCGTGCCTCTTGATTGCAAAATCCACAGGCCTCTTCATTCCTACCTTCTATGGCCTCTCTGTAGCACTTGGTACCATGGCCTACTCCTTCCTAAAAGCTCTCTCCTCCCTTAATTTCTGGGCTACGATACCCCCTTGCTTTTCCTCCTACTTCGCTGACAGTTTCTGCCCTATCTCTATCATGCATTCTTCCTTCTCTACTGTTCCCTGGAGTCCTGCCTATGCTCGTTTCTCTGTCCGCAGTCACCAGAGTTTACAGGCACAGAAGACATGGTCTCTGCCCATAAGAGTATATAGTCTGGCGGTACTTATGCTAACTGCTATCTATTGAGACTGACATGGGTCAAGCACTGTGCTTAGTGCTTTTCATGTATTATTCCATTTGACACTCGCCGATGGAGTCAGACTGACCAGGCTCAGCTCCCAGCCCTACCATGTCAGACCCTGGGGTGGCAGCAGTGGACAAAGCTGCCCATCAGGCTGTAGAGCTCCAAGCTCTGGGGCAGGCAGGCACAGAGAGAAAGGGCCAGGGATTTAGAGCTACAAAACTAGCATCTGCTCTCCTGCTTTGCCACTTAACTTGCTGTGTGACCCTGGGAAAATCACTTCACCTTTCTGAGCCTCACAGGCTTCAGTGAAACCCAGTATGTGAGAGCGCTCAGTAAATAACAAGATACTTGGCAGATTATTGTCACTCTTAAAGCACTTTTAGGCACTCCATCCAGATGGATACTGAGACGTGACCTGCCTGAGGTTGCAGCTAAGCTGGAAATCCAGCCAGATCTTGTCTCACAAAGCTGGAGGTGGACCTGATTGGGCCAGGCTCTTTACATTTGCGCAGTCATTTGCTTTTCCCAGTAATCCTGGCAACAGTACGATTATGTCCGCTTTATGAATGAGAAAACTGAGGCCCAGGAGATTAAATGACATGCCCAGGGCCCGCACAAGCAGTGGTGGGAGCCACGCTCTGTCCCCAGAGCTATGTTCCTTCTGCTGGAGCCGCCGCCTGTTGGGTGGCTTGATTTCCTGAATGCATGGGCCGCCCACGAGCAGCATTTACTCTCTTGGACCAAGAATTCATCCCCCACCTGCTCTCCCCCACCCCCAAAGCAAAAAATAGCTTTAAAGAAGTTAAGGTTTTGTGGCAACCTGTCTCCCAGAACTTGATCATTCCTAGGAGAACTGGGGGTGGGGGGTAGGGGAACTGGGAATTTCAGGATCAAAGAGGAATTACGGCATCAGAGAGACTGGATCATGGGGTGCTGCTGGGGCTTCCTCAAGCCTCAGAACCCCACCTGTATAATCATGTCCCCATTGCTAACTGACTTTACATAGATTGCCTCATTTAATGCTGACATTGGCCGTATGTGGCAGAAACCATTTTTATCCCCAAGTAACAGAGGAAGAAACTGAGGCCTGAGGACATGCAGCTAGTAAGTAGCAGAGCATTACTTGAACCCAGCCACTCGGGCTCCGCTGGAACACTTAAGCACCACGTGAGAAGGGGTAGGGGGGAGTCCCTGGGTGGTGCAAACTGTTAATGCACTCAGCTGCTAACCAAAATGATGTTGGTTCGAGTCCACCCAGAGGCTCCTCAGAAGAAAGGCCTGGAGATCTATTTCTGAAAAATCAGCCATCAAAAACCTTATGGAGCACAGTTCTACTCTGACACACGAGGTTGCCATGAGTCTGCATCGACTCCAAGGCCACTGATTTGGTTTTTGGACGGTGTGGGAGGGTCAGAGGTTCTCTGAGGAGGCTCACGACTCTGATTGGCTAGACCTCCTCTCCCTCATTCCAGCTGGCCTTCCCAAGTTCTAGAACCTCCTGACTTCTCCGTTCAGTGATGCTGCTGGAGATGACTGCGGAGCTGCATCCATGACTGGTCTGTGCCCTGTGACTCAGCTGGTGCCCCAGGCTCCTCCTTGGTAGCTCAAGGCAGAGTTGGCTGGTGCTTCTGTTAACATTTTAAAGATTTATTCTGCCCTCTGAATCTTCTCTTCCTTTGCCTTGCACTGTTTATTGACATAGTTCATAGGATACTGCTAAAGACTAAAACAAAAGTCAGTAGAAAAGTATTTGTGGGCACTGATGTGATCTCTGCCCTGTAATGACGTTTAAAAATGGTTCTGTTAGGTTCAGGGTGTGCTTCAGAATATTCAGAGGGGCAGGGGAGCAGGGACTCACTTTCTGGCTAAATTCCACAGTTATACACCTGTTTCCCAAGGATCCAAATAGATTATACCCCCCCCACCCCCAGTCTTGGAGAGCTGTTGATTCTGTGAGGCTGCCCCTTTCCCAGGCAGAGTGTTTTGCAGGCTCTTCCTGGAGGTCTGCAGGCTGTAGTCTTTGACCTTCATCAGTAAGTGCTTCAAGTTGTCTTCCCTTTCGGCAATCAAGGTTGTGTCATCTGCATATCACAGGTTGTTAATGAGCCTTCCTTCCTGTTAACCAGGAATCCTGATGGCACATTCTTCTTTATACAGTCCAGCTTCTCGGATTGTTTAGCATATAAATTGAATAAATAAGGTGAAAGGATACAACCCTGCCACACCCCTTTGCGGATTTTAAATCACGCAGTATCCCCTTGTTCTAGGAAGAATGGCCTGGCAATCTACTTCTGAAAATTAGCCAACGATAACCTTATGGATATTAAGGTATAATCGATATATAGTAAACTGCATGTTAAATATGTACAATTTAGGTGCAATTTGATAAGTTTTGACATACATATGCACTTGTGAACCCAACACGACAATCAAGATAATGACCATATCCAACAATCCCAAAGATTTCTTCATGCTTCTTTGTAATTCCTCCGGCCCACTCTCCCAACCTTCGCTCACTAGTGATGTTGAGCTGCTTTTCATATGCTTACTTTCCATCTGTATATCTTCTTTGGTGAAGTGTCTGTTACAAGCTTTGGCTCATTTTAATTTAATTGCTCATTTTTAGTTTGTTCTCTTATTGAGTTTTGAGAATTCCTTTATATTCTGGATGTAACTCCTTTATCAGTTATCTGCTTTGCAAAGACTTTTTTTCATCGCCTGTGGTTTGTCTTTTCAGTCTTAATGGTACCTTTTGAAAAGCAGTTTTCATTTCGATGATATCCAGTTTATTATATTTGTTCTTTTATGGATGGTGCTTTTATTGTCATATCTAAGAAAGCTCTACCTAACCCAAGGTCAGAAAAGTTTCCTCCTATGTTTTCCTCTAGTAGTTTTAGGATTTACATTTCAGTCTATAATTCATTTTGACTAAATTTTTGAATCTGGTACAAGGTCTGGATCAAATAAATATGGCATATTCCTACTTTTATTGAACTTTCTTAAATGTCTCTTGAGACAGATCTATAATTTTACCCATGAAAACATTATACACCTTTTGTTAATTTTATTCTCAGTAATTTAATGTTTCTCTAACGCTCTTTTAAACAGTTTGTTTAAAAGACATTTTTTTCCCTATGCTTTTGGTAGTTGGTGTACAGAAACATGAATGATTTTACATATATTGATTTTGTATCTAGCAATATAGTTAAACTTTCTTATTAATTCTAATAATTTATCTGTAGATCCTTTTAGATTTTCTGTGTACAAAATTAATATCACCTGCAAATAGTGATGGTTTTGTGTTTTGTTTTTAATCCTATTTCTTTTCTTTTTGGCATAAAATGTGTATTTGTTATAGTTTCTAGGTGAGTTGAATCTTATACCATTATAAAGTGACCCTCTTTATCTTTTGTAATTTTTTTGACTTAAACTCTATTTTGTCTGATGTTATAAAATGAATATAATAATTAACATAATATGCATAAGCTTTCTTTTGGTTAGCATTTGTATCTTTTTGTGTCCTACATTGACTGTTTCTGTATTCTTATGTTTCATATGTGTCCTTTGTAGATAGCATATAACTGGACTTTATTTTTAATTCATGTTGGCAGTTCCTGTCAGTGTGCATAGATCATCTTCATTCTTTTTTAAGTACTGTAGAGAATCCCATGGAATGGGCGAGGGTGTTATGGTCCATTTAATCACTCCTCTATTGATGGACAGGTAGGCTATTTCCAGTTCTTCCTGATCACCGTAATGCTGCGGTACCCCTTTGAGTGTGTGAGAGTGCTTTCTGCTCCCTCTTTGCTTTCTACCCCTGCTTCTTCCCCTTCCTTTACTCACTCCTGGCTGTGAAACTGGCCAAATTTTCAACTATATCCAGGGACGAATGTTTTGATGCTTTCTTCATAGACCAAAGTTTCCATCAATTCTGGGCTTCAATAGCTCCCACTTCACAAAAATCAGTAGGCAAAATTCTAGAGTCCTCTGTAGGGGGATCAACTGAAAGTCTAGCCCCTGGTCTTCTCTGGCTGTATTCCTGAGATGCCAGGCCTTGGGTGCTGGTGCCACAGTGGCAGAGCTGGAGTGTGTGATTTCTCCCAAGACAGTCAGCCCCATACTGGGGACTTCTCCCTGACTGCAGTTTACACGTACATAACTCCTATTAAAGTATATCCTTTCCTGCTCAATCGAATAAATTCCCTTTTCTCTCATAAAAGGAAGTTGGAGTTGTCACTTCCATTTTTAGAAGCTGAGAGGAGTTGGCCCACATAGTCTAGGGTGAGAGACAGGGGAGGAAGGCAAGTCAGGCACGAGAACCAGACATTATCACTCGGCAGCTGAGCTGGGGCTGAAAAGAAGACCCCATATCCCCTCCCCACCTTTTTTTTTTTTTTTAATTTTATTGTGGTGAAAATGTACTTAACAAAGCATACACCATCTCAACAATTTCTACAAGCACAATTCAGTAACACTGATTATATTCTTCAAGTAGTACAATCAGTCTTGCTATCTTTTTCCAAATCATTCCACTACCATTAACATAAACTCAATGCCCCTAAGCCAAAACTCCCCCTTTCCCCTTCCCTCCTACCTCTGGTAACTACTAATAATCTTTGGTTTTTATATATTTGCTTTTTCATGTATGTGAGATCATACAATATTTGTCCTTATGTGACTGTTTTGCTCAGCATGATGTTTTCAAGGTTCATCCATGTAGTAGCCTGCATCAGACTTCATTTCTCCTATGGCTGCATAATATTCCATTGTATGTATATACTGCATTTTGTTTATCTATTCATCTATCGATGGATATTTTTGTTGTTTTCACCTTTTGGCTATTGTGAAAAGTGCAGCAGTGACCATTGGTGTATAGGTGGCCCATACGCTTGAAAAGAACCTTCTAGCAGTCAAGTAATTAGGACTGTCAATCAGGAAGTCACACAAAGGATGGGAGGGACTACCTTCCAGTTGCTGTGTGAATGTGGCCAGTCAACTAGGTGGGCTGCCTCCCTATATTCTCTGCAGGGGGTGCTCTCCTAACATGACCAGTGTCCTGGAGTCTGCATCCGTGTGGAAATCAGTGAACTTGGAGACAGGAGATAGGCCTGAATCCATGAGACCCTGAGTACCTTCCTCAACATCTCTGAGCCTTAGTTTCCACCTCTGTAAAGTGGAGGAGGGTAACACCGACCCCAAAGCGTTGCTAGGAGGAACAAATGAGATCACCTGTGTGGTACTTATCTGTCATATAGTGGAACTAGAATCTAATTCCTCTGTAATATAGCCAACATGAGGTAATGCTGGGAGGATGGGAACACTGGGGACTAGTGAGAAATGCTGAAGAAGGGGCATTAGAGAGAACTTATCCAAGGAAGGGAAGGGTCCTGGATCCAGAGCTTGGGTGAAATAGCCCCAGTGTCATCCAGCTCCCTTTATTTTAATTCAAGGCTCACCAGGTAGCCTTCTGGTTGCTTATTTGTTTTCTCACTGAGCTTGGTTCTGGGCCTGGGGACAGGAGCTGACATACTATGTGTTAGGCAAGTTCATGTTGGTTGTTTAATCTTTATCTTAACTCTGCATGGAGGTATCATGAGCTTCTTTTTAACAGTGAGAAAAGAAGCTCAGAGATGCTAAGAGGCTTCCTCAAGGTCACTCTTTTATTAGAGAGTGGGAAATCCAGCATCTGTGTGGCCCCAGCGTCCCCTCTCTTTCCATCATACGTCATTTCCTCTAAGCAGCATGCCTGGGGCCCGCAACATGCATACCCTTGACATGTCCCCATTCTAGGCTGCTGAGTGAGCATTCAGCTTTGTCAATGCAGGCTTAACTTTTCGGATTTAACTCCTCCCTCCCCTCCTTGAAGCCTGAACCCCACCTCTACCCGCCCTGGTGACTTGGGAAAAAGTGAGCTCCTGAATCACCCAGACCTTGACCTGGGGTGACCCAGCAGCCCCAGTGGAGAGGGCTGTCCTAACACTCACTTGGCACCGTCTGTCACCTACAGACCCTGCTTCACGTCACTAGTCTTTCTTAACAGCTGTAACTCTGGCCATCTGAAGGGGTTAGGATGCCTGCCAAGCTGGCCTGGGTTGGAGGATGGACAGCAGCCAAGTCCACGGCTGGGGTTTGTGTAGCTGTCCTACAAGTAGGGTGACCAACTTGTTCCAATTTGCCCAGGAAACCCCTTGTTATTTGTTGTCAAGTTGATTCCAACTCATAGCGGCGCTATAGGACAGAGTAGAACTTCTTCATAGGGTTTTCTAGGCTGTAATCTTCAAAGAAACAGATCACCACGTCTTTCTCCCATGGAGATGCGGGGGGGGTTCAAGCCACCAACCTTTTGGTTAGCAGCCAAGCACTTAACTATTGTACCTCCAAAGGCTCCTTGGAAACCCCTTAGTCCAGGCAAATTAGGAGGATCGGTCACCCCTACTTGCAAACCCACAGCACAGTCTTTGCGTTGATAGAGATGGTGGGCATCCTGAGGGCTGTCTCCATTTGCCCTGTGGCCCACCCTCTGACCTGGACACTTGGCAGGAGCAGGCACCTGTCACTCAATTTGCCTTGAAGAACTATTAATGTGCTCAGGACACATGACCATCAGGTGAGCCTGTCTCAGCCTTGCACCAGTGTGGCAGGGCCCAAGGGCTAGGGGAATAGCTTTGTCTTAGGAAAAAATAGCACTAGACTTTTATCAGTTTCCTCTTCCTTTTCCTTGAGTATCCACTCTCTTCCTTGGCAAACACTCCATCCAGCTTCTGTCTGGCCCACCTGCCAATTTTCCCTTGACAGATTTGCCACCTGAGAGGCCACCTCTGTCCTGGCTTTTATGATCAGTGTGCTTTATGGTGAGCGTGTGCTCGGGGCTCCTGATCTTGGACCTGCTCCTTTAGCCTGACACTTGGGGAAACGATGCATAGAACGGGGAGGGTCCATGCTAAGGAATGGCCAGTGGAAGAAGTCACTCTTACCAACCAGCACTGGCTGCTCAGAGCTTGGACTCTGTAAGGACGACGATGGGAGATTTGATCCCTGGAGATGATGGCCAGCCCAGGGTCTGTGCTCAGATCTGACTCAGGAGGTTCTGATGAAATACCGGGACAGTTGTGGTGACAGGTTAAATAATGCCCCCCCCCCCCAAAAAAAAAAAAAAAGATGTCCACATCCTAATCTTTGGAACCTGTGAATGTGTGACCTTATATAGTCACATATGTTCTCTGCAGGGGACCCTCTTCTAACTTGGCAAATATGATTAAGGATCTTGAGATGAGATTATCCTGGATTATCTGGATGGACTTGATGTAATCACAGGATCCTTATAAAATGGAGATTAGAGATCAGAGAGAAGATAAGGCAATGTGACAGCAAAGCAGAGACTGGAGTGATATGGCCACAAGCCAGTGAATGCTGGCAGCCTCTAGAAGCCAAAAGAAGGAACAGATTCTCCCCTGGAGCCCTCAGGAGGAACCGCTCTGCCCACACCTTGATTTTAGCCCTGTATGACTCATTTCAGACTTTGGATTTCCAAAACTATAAGCAAATAAATTTGTGTTGTTTAAGTGACTAAATTTGCGGTAATTTGTTACAGCAGCAATAGGAGACTAATAGAGTTGTGGTTAAAGCAATGCATGGTCGCTATTGCTCAAGTTCTGAGAAAACGGGCCACCCTTTGCTCAGTGAGGTGTGGCATGAAGGGGCTTAGCACAGTCCCTGGCACATACAGTGCTCAGTCGAGGGGCATTCCTGCCCTTATTCCCATCCTGTTGCAGAGGAACCGGTTGGTACCCTGAAAGGGAAGGTGCCTGACTCTTGATCTGTATCTTTGCCCTTCAAGTGTGCTCCATGGACCAGCAGCAACAACATCACCTGGAAGGCTGTTTGAAATGCAGAGTCTTAGGCTCCGGTTCAGACCTATTGAGTCAGAATCTAATTTCCACAAGATGCCCAGGTGATTTGCATGCACATGAGTGCTTGAGAAGTGCTGACCCTAAGAGCTTGATGAGCCCTTAGAACGGCACTGTAAGGCCAGTGCAGCTGTCACACCATTAGGCAGAGGAAATAGAGAGACTGGGTGAATTGCTCAGGCAGACACAGCAGGACTCAAGCCCTGGCATGTCTGACTCCAGAACTGGTGTCCTCGCCAACATCCATGAAAGTGTGAGATAGAAATGATCCAGAAGCATCCTGGAGACCCCCTGCTTCCCGCCCCTTCCTACCCATCTCTGGATCATGCTCATCTTCATCCTCCTGCTCTTTTCACCATTCACCTTTCCTTTCCTCCCTTCCTCCTTCAGCTATAACACATCCAGGTATCACAAAAACTCAGCAGTTTCCAGGATGACTATGCCACTTTTACAGATGAGCAAACTGAAGCTCAGAAAGGGATGGTCCTGACCAAGGTCGTACAGCTTTTATCTATGTGGCAAATAACAATACAGGACATAGATGTATACAGGTATACACTGGGTCTGGCTCACTGCACACCTCCTAAGCCAGGCCTGGCATACAGGACATAGACCCTGATTTCAAGGGGCTTACATTCAGTTGGAGACACTGCAGAGAAAGCAAACCACTGCACCTTAGTGTGCTGTGCATCACACTCCAGCAATCCCCACACTTGGCTCAACATTACATGCACCTGGACATCTATTTAAATTTCCAACACCTGGGCCTCAACCCACTCCAGACTTCTTGAGTCAGACTCTCCTGGAATGGGGCCTGGGTTTGAATATCTTGGAATCATTTGTGAGAAGATTTTGATGCAGCAGATCTGCAGATGGGATTAAGACCACAGCTGTCTTGGAGGAGGTATTAGGTACAATGTAAAAAAGATGCAGAGCAATCAACCCTGGTGAACAAAAGCAGGGAGGGTTCGCTGCTAAGAAACAGGAGGACTCTACAGATAAGACAACCTTGCAATGGGTTTTGAAGAATGTGTAGGAGTTTTCCAGGAGGACAGGGGTTTGGATGGGAGTAGAAAAGGTATTTTAGGCAGAGGAAGCAGTTTTTGCAAAGTCATGGAAGTAGGAAATAGTGACATATTCAGGTCACTGTAAGTAATTTAGGGTGACTAGAGGGTCAGGGAGAGGTAAGGCTAGAAAAGTGCCCAGAGCCAGGTCACCAGGTTGAAGGGAGGGTCTGTACTTTGTCTGGAAGAGGTAGAGTGCCCAAACTGAATATTCTCTCTAGGGGGCACCCCTTTCCTCTCTATGCCAGTGCAAGTTACCTATTTTACAGACTCTGACATTTTTCTTTTTTTTTTTTTTAACAGAATAATATGTACATCTGAATATTTTATTGAGACAGAGGCGGAGCCAACATAACACTATAGACAGAAGCACCATGCTGTCCCTCCACAGCAAAGACCCAAAAAACCAAGTAAAACAGAGACAAATGTCAATCCTGGAACCCTAAGCATCAGATGAAGAGATAAAGAACTCAACCAAGCACAGAATAGAATAAGAAACTGACAGAGAACACAGAGTGAGGAGAGTTATGAGCAGAGGTCCCTGATCAGCTAACCCAGCACAGATCCACCATTTTGGACTCCTCTCAGAGATTGGCAGACAGGGAGTACAGGAAAGCAGACTCATGGAGCTCCCAGCAGGAGACAGAGCACCCGGTAACCAATAAGACACGCTTTCCCACCCTCCACCCTGCCTCCCCCTGCTTGGCCTTTGCCGCTTCCCAGCTAGCCGATCAGTGCACAGGAGGCACTGGTTCCATGCCATGCAGATTCACCCAGCCCACACCATCTGGCTTTTTCACTGCCATTTCTTTGTTGGTGGTGTTGCTTTTTTCAGCCTCTTTTGGTTTCTTCCCTGCCTTTCACTGCCTCCCCCTCCTTTCTCTCAAACACCTGACTCCGTGTGCCATCTTTGCTTCTTCTTGACAGGCTGTGAAGTGCCGCTTGGCTGGGGAACTGCTTCCCTGGTCCACACCACCATGCTGCAGGGATCCCTGGGTGCTTTTTTTCTTCTTGTTTGTTTTCTCTTTCTATTTTCCTTTTTATTTTTCTTCATTTCTCAGTTTCTCATCTCTTTCTACTTACCTTCTTTTCCTGTCTCCTGAATACCTGGTGCTGTATATCGTCTCCACCCCTTCTAGCTCAGCTGTACTCTGCGGCTTGGGAACTGCTTTCCCAGTCTGGGCGGCTGTGCCAGTGGGATCCCTGGGGGCATTTTTTTGTAATGTTCATTTATTTTTTATTTTTTCCTTTTTGTTTTTCTTCATTTCTCAATTTCCCTCCACTCCAGTGGCAGGCTCCCTCAGCACTTTTTTTTTTTTTGCTCCTGTTTCTCTCTCCTCTCCTTTCCCACACCCAACCTAGCTCCACACATCACAACATCCCCCTCCCTCCTGCCTATCTGCACCATATTCTAAACATTGCACTCCTGAGCAGCATAGACACGGCCTACCAAAACCTGCCCTACACTGACCCCCAGCTTACCTTGTCAGACCCAGTACCTGCCACAAACAACCCATCCCAATCACTCCCTTTCACCTGGACTTGCCCTGCTGCTCCATAGATGAGAGACTGGTGCTGCCCATTGGACAAGGAAATGAAAAATATCGTGTCCACAGATGAGCAAACAATAAAGAACGCACAGCCTGCCTGCTCAGACGTAAGCAAATAAAAAAGCAGGACAAAATAATCTACAGTCAATAAACAAAGAAAATAACTACTTAATGCCCCGAAGACAGAAGACTATATCAAAACACATAAAAAAAACAGGACAGGATTTTCTAGCAGTGTCCAAAATAAAACACCAGATGACTTTCCAGTAGAACAAAAGGCATTAGAACTACCTGATGGGGAATTCAAATCTCTAATATTCAGAGCTACCTAAGAGTTGAAACAAAAATCAGATAAAAATGAGGAAAAAGATAGACAAATTAGTGGAAAAGGCAGAAAAATTCATGGAAAATACAAAAAAATGGAAGAATTCAGGAAAATAATACAGGAACAAAATGCCAAAATAAATTCACCACTAGAAATCATACAGAAACAACAATTAGAAATCCAAAAGATAAACAACAAGATTTCAGAAATGGACAGTGTCATAGAAGGGCTGAGGAGCAGGTTTCAAACAATGGAAGACAGGATCAGCGAAACTGAAGACAAACACTCGGATACAAGTTTGAGGAAAAATCAGAAAAAACGAAGAAAAATGAAGAAACCCTGAGAATTATGTGGGATACAATCAAAAGCAAAAATTTTCCAGTGATTGGAGTTCCAGAACAGTGAGCAAAAATGGAAAACACAGAGAGGATCATTGAAGAATTGCTGACAGAAAATTTCCTTAATATCATGAAAGATGAAAAACTGACCATCCGAGAAGCTCAACGAACTCCTTATAGGATAGACCTCAAAAGAAAATCACCAAGGCGTGTAATAATCACACTCACTAAAACCAAAGACAAAGAATCCTGAGAGCAGCTAAACAGAAACAAAAAGTCACATACAGAGGGAAAACAATAAGACTAATTTCTGATTACTTGGCAGAAACCATGTGGTAAGAAGGCAATGAGACGACATATACAAAACCTTGAAAGAAAAACATTTCCAACCAAGAATAATATATCCTGCAAAACTCTCAAATATGATGGTGAAATTAGGACATTTCCAGATAAACAGAAATTAAAGGAATATGTAAAAACCAAACCAAACTTACAAGAATTATTAAAGGGAGTCCTTCAGTTTGAGAACAAACAACGTCAGACAACAGCTTGGATCTAGGACACAAGATAGCACCAGCCAGATACCAACCTAGGAAATGAACTCTCAAGGACTATCCAAAACCAAAAGATTTACAATAGGGAACCAGAGAGGTTAATCTGCAAATGACAACATCAGAACAATAAAAGAGGGGATAAACGGTGTAGGTATAGAACTTTCTAATCGAGAGGAAGGCAAGGTGATACCAAGTAATAATAGACTAGTTCAAACTTAGGAAGATAAGGGTACATTTCAAGGTAACCACAAAGCAAGTTAACAAACCCACTCATCAAACTAAAGAAGAAAAGCAAAGTAAAAACAAAAGAAACGAAAAAGAAAGAATCCACAAACAAAAGGAATTCAGCACAGGAGAGTAAGAGGAACAAGGAAATCGTCAGCACCACAAAAAAAAAAAGCACTACAAATGACAACAATAAACTCATACCTATCAATAATTACACTGAACATAATGGCCTAAATGCACCCATAAAGAGAGAGTGACAGAATGGATTAAAAAAACAGGATCCATCAATAAACTATCTACAAGAGACACACCATAGAAACAAAGACATAAATTTATTAAAAATTCAAAGGATGGAAAAAATACATCAAGCAAACAGCCACCAAAAAAGAGCAAGAGTAGTAAAATAGGCTTTAAAACAAAATCCACCATAAAAGACAAAGAAGGGCACTATATCATGATTAAAGGGATGATTCATCATGAAGACATAACCATAATATCTATGCACCCAATGACAGGGCTCCAAAATACATAAAACCAACTTTAACAGCACTGAAGAGAGTTCCACTATGATAGTAGGAGACTTCAACACACCACTCTCAGTAAAGGAAAGAACGTCTAGAAAGAAACTCAGCAAAAATATAAAAGATCTAAAGGCCACAATCAGCCAACTTGACCTCACAGACATATATAGAACACTCCACCCAACAGCTGCAAAGTAGACATTGTTTTCCAACGCATATGGAACATTCTCCAAAATAGACCATATCTTAGGGCACAAAGCAAACCACAACAAAATCCAAAACACTGAGATAATACAAAGTATCTTCTCCAATCATAATGCCATCAAAGTAGAAATTAACAACAGGATGAGCAAGGAAAAAAAAAATTACATGGAAACCAAAGAACATCCTGCTTAAAAACCACTGGGTAATAGAAGAAATCAAAGATGGAATCAGAAAATTCGTAGACTCAAATGAGAATGAAAACACATCTTATGAAAACCTTTGGGACACAACAAAGGCAGTGCTCAGAGGTCAATTTGTAGCAATAGATGCACACATCAAACAAGAAGAAAGGGACAACTTCAAAACATTAGCTACACAACTTGAACAAATAGAAAGAGAACAGCTAAAGAAGCCTACAGCCATCAGAAGAAAGGAAATAATAAAGATCAGAGCAGAAATAAATGAAATAGAGAATAGAAAAGCAATAGAAAGAATCAGCAAATTAAAAGTTGGTTCTTTGAAAGGGTCAACAAACACTAGCCAAACTGACAAAAGAAAAACAGGAAAGGACGCAAATAACCCACATAAGAAATGAAACGGGGACGTTACAACAGACCTAGCTGAAATAAAAAGAAACATAACAGTATTATGAAAAACTATACTCCAACAAATTTGAAAATCTAGACGAAATGGACAAATTTCTAGAAACACCCTACCTACTCAAACTATCACAAATTGATGTTGAAAGTCTGAACAGATGCATAACACAAGAAGAGATTGAAAAGGTAATTAAAAAAAAACTTCCAACAAAAAAAAAGCCCTGGCCCAGACGGCTTCAGTGGAGAATTCTACCAAACATTCAGAGAAGAGCTTACACCAGTACTACTCAAACTATTTCAGAACATAGAAAAAGAAGGGATACTTCCAAATTAATTTTATGAAGCCAGCATAACCCTGATACCAAAACCAGGCGAAGACACCACAAAAAAAGGAAATTACACACCAATATCTCTCATGAATATAGATGCAAAAATTCTCAACAAAATTCTAGCCAATACAAATGGACCACAGTTACCACAGCCTCCACCAGATGAGTCCAGTACAACTAGATGGTGCCCGGCTACCACCACTGACTGCTTTGACAGAGATCACAACAGAGGGTCCTGGACAGAGCTGGAGGAAAATGTAGAACAAAATTCTAACTCACAAAAAAATACCAGACTTACTGGCCTGACACAGACTGGAGAAACCCCAAGAGTATGGCCCCCAGACACCTTTTTAGCTCAGTAACGAAGTCACTCCCAAGGTTCACACTTCAGCTAAAGATTAGACAGCCCCATAAAACAAAACAGGACTAATGGGGCACAACAGCCCAAGGACAAGGACTAGAAGGCAGGAGGGAATAGGAAAGCTGGTAATAGGGAACCCTAGGTTGAGGAGGGAGAGTGTTGACATGTTGTGGAATTGTTAACTAATGTCATAAAACAATATGTGTACTATTTAATGAGAAACTATTTGTTCCATAAATCTTCATCTAAAGTACAATAATAAAAAAAAGAATTAGTATGAAAAAAAATTCTAGCCAACAGAACTCAGCATCATATCAAAAACATAATATACCATGACCAAGTGGGATTCATACCAGTTATGCAAGGATGGTTCAACATTAGAAAACCAATCAGGAGGTGGGGCCAAGACAGCAGAGTAGTGATATGCTTCCAGTGGACCCTCTTACAACAAAGACCTGAAAAAACAAGTGATTCGATTATATATGGCAATCTGGGAGACCTGAACATCAAAGGAAGAGTTGAAGAACCGGACTGAGTGGCAGGGGGAGGAACAGACAGTTGGGAAGCAGCGAGGAGTTGCCAGACCTGACCCAGTGAAAGCCTGAGCCCTTCAGGCCTGAGCAGCTTGTGGGTGAGCAGTGAGGCAGGCAAGCGGCGGTGCTCAGGAGGCGCGTTTTCTGCACCAGGAGAGAACCAGAGCCAGAGGGTCTACATGGCCACCCAGAACCAGTGAGAAGCAGCCCTTATTGGTGAAAGATAAGTAATTGCATACAGCTTACTGCATGGATCAAAAACACCCCCCTTAAGGAAAAACCTCTCTCTCATTTACCTCCCCACACCTTGCTCTGCACTGGGTCCTGGACCAACTTCAGCAATTGCCGAGACCCCTGGGCCAGAAGTAGGATCCATCATGCACCTGGAGCCATTCTCCCTGCCTTGGAGAGTGAACCCCATTAACAAATGGGAAAAAATAAACTGCCAGCTCCCTTAAGCCAGAAACCCAGGGTAGGCACAGCTCCTTTGCCTAGGCACAGGCATAAGGGATCCACAGACTTTGAGTGCCTTTCCCCCTGCAGAGACTTGTGTGGGCCCATTTCAACAGCCTAGACCCTCATTACCGCAGTACAACAGGCTGTACACTGGAACTCTAACTTCAACTATTTCAGCTGTGAAGTGGCAGGTTCTTGATATTTGACACTGCTGTGCCCATTAAGCAGGGTCTTCACCTACCCACATCAGGGGCCTGAGGACTGGTGGCTCCACCCAAGCCACCTAGCCACCTGCGATAGGGACCCATGAATAAGAGGTGCCCACCAGTCTTTACAGCCAACAATATTAGGTGCTCATAGTCTGGCTGCAAAACCCACCCACCTATGTGCCGTAGGGAACAGGGACACACCTTCCTACTGGACACTCGGGGGTGGCCGTCAGCCCCCTGCCTTGCTCAGAGTGTGTCCCCCTGCTGCAGACAGATGCCTATGCCTACACCAATCACCCATGCCTGTCTAGGACTGTAAGGGAGTGCCTACACCACACACTTGGTGGCTATCTACCTGGGCACCTGAGCTGAAGCCATACAGGAGGAGTGGGTGGACTCCTGGGCCCACATACCTAGTAACAGATCTAACCACCTAGTGACAGGACATTAGAGCTTCAAAGGTGCCAATAATCAAACTAGCTCATACAAGCAGCCTACTTTGGCATATCAAAACAGCCTACTTTGGCATATCAAAACAAAACAATAAGCTAGGACACAGTAAGCAAACAAAAAATAAATAACTTATTGATGGCTTGGAGACAAGAGTCAATATCAAATCACATAAAGAGACAATCCATGATGGCTTCAGCAAGCTCCCAAAATAAAGAATCTAGAAATTTTCCAGAGGAGGAAAATTTCTTGGAATTACCGGAGGCAGAATACAAAAGATTAATATACAGAACTCTTCAAGAAATTAGGAAGGAAATTAAGCAAAACACAGCACACGCAATAGAAGAAATTTAAAAGATTAGAGAAGAGCATAATGACAAATTTAACAGGCTGCAAGAATGCACAGAGAGACAGCAATCAGAAATCCAGAAGATTAACGATAAAATTTCAGAATTAGACAAAGCAATAGAAAGTCCGAGAAGCAGAATTGAGGCAATGGAAGTCAGAATTAGTGAGACTGAAGATAAAGCGCTTCACACCAACTTATTTGAGGAAAAATCAGATAAAAGGATTTTAAAAAAATGAAGAAAACCTAAGAATTATGTGGGACTCTATCAAGAGGAATAACCTATGAGTGACAGGAATACCAGAAGGGGGGAGGAATAACAGAAAATACAGAGAGAATTGTTGAAGATTTGTTGGCAGAAACCTTCCCTGATATCGTGAAAGATGACAAGATATCTATCCAAGATGCTCATTGAACCCCACATAAGGTAGATCTCAAAAGAAAGTCACCAAGACATAATCAAACTTGCCAAAACCAAAGATAAAGAAAGAATTTTAAGAGCAGCTAGGGATAAATGAAAAGTCATCTACAAAGGAGAGTCAATAAGAATAAGCTTGGACTACTCAGCAGAAACCATGCAGGCAAGAAGACAATGGAATGACATATATAAAGCCTTGAAAGAAAGAAACTGCCAGCCAACAATTATATATCCAGTAAAACTCTCTCAAATATGATGGCAAAATTAGGGCATTTCCAAATAAACAGAAGTTTAGGGAATTTGCAAAAACCAAACCAGAATTACAAGAAATACTAAAGGGAGTCCTCTGGTTAGAAAATCAGTAACATCAGATAAGAACCCAAGACTAGAACACAGGACAGAGCAACCAGATATCAACCCAGATAGGGAGGTCACAAAAGTAAACCAAAGTTAAAACACTGAAAGTAGGGAAACAGATGTCAATATGTAAAAGATGACAACATTAAAACAAAAAAGAGGGACTTAAAAAATGTGGACATAGATTTTTCCATATGGAGAGGAAGTCAAGGTGATATAAAGAAATAAAAGACTGGTATAAACTTAAAAAAAAGAGGTAGATATTAAGATAACCACAAAGGAAACTAACAATCCTAGAAGTCAAAATAAAAAACAAGAAAAATATAAAGACTCAGCAAACACAGAATCAACAACAATGAAAAAGATGAAAAGAAAATACATAAAGAAAAATGACTCAGCACAGAAAATTAAGTGGAACAAAGAAACTGAACAACACACACAAAAAGACATCAAAATGACAGCACTAAACTCATATCTATCAATAATTACGGCAAATGTAAATGGACTAAATGCACCAATAAAGAGAGAGTGGCAGATTGGATTAAAAAACACGATCCATCTCTATGCTGCCTACAAGAGACACACCTTAAAGACACAAACAAACTAAAACTCAGGATGGAAAAAAATATATCAAACAAACAACACTCAAAAAAGAGCAGGAGAGGCAATATTAATCTCAGACAAAATAGACTTTAAAGTAAAATCCACCACAAAGGATAAGGAAAGACACTATATAATGATTAAAGGGTCAATACACCAGGAGGACATAACTATAATAAATATTTATGAACCCAACAACAGGGCTGCAAAATACATAAACTCGAACAGCACTGAAAAGAGAGATAGACACCCCCACAATAGTAGTAGGAGACTTCAACACACCACTTTTGGTGAAGGACAGAACATCCAAAAAGAAGCTCAACAAAGACACAGAAGAGCTAAATGCTACAGTCAACCAACTTGATCTCATAGACATATACCGAACACTGCACCCAACAGCAGCCAAGTATAATTCCTTTTCTATCGCACATGGAACATTCTCCAGAATAGACCACATATTAGGCCATAAAGCAAGCCTTAACAAAATCCAAAGCACTGAAATATTACAAACCATCTTTTCCAACCATAAAGCCATAACAGTAGAAATCAACAACAGAAAAAGCAAGGAAAAATATCAAACACATGGAAACTGAACAACACCGTGCTCAAAAACTACTGGGTTATAGAAGAAATTAAGGATGGAATAAAGAAATTCATAGACTCAAATGAGAATGAAAACACAACCTACCAGAACCTTTGGGACACAGCAAAAGCAGTGCTCAGAGGTCAGTTTATAGCAATAAATGCACACATCCAGAAAGAAGAAAGGGCCATAATCAAAACATTAACCCTACAATTGGAACAAGTAGAAAGAAGAGCAGCAAAAGAAGCCCTCGGGCACCAGAAGAAAGGAAATAATAAGAATTAGGGCAGAATTAAATGAAATAGAGAATAGAAAAACAATTGAAAGAGTTAACAAGACCAAAAGCTGATTCTTTGAAAAGATCAACAAAATTGATAAACCATTGACCAAACCGACAAAAGAAAAACAGGAGAGGAAGCAGATAACCTGTATAAGAAATGAGATGGGTGATATCACAGCAGACCCAACTGAAATTAAAAGAATCATAACAATACTATAAAAAACTGTACTCTGGCAAATTTGAAAACCTAGAGGAAATGGACAAATTTCTAGAACTCACCACCTACCTAAACTAACACAAACAGAGGTAGGACAACTAAATAAATCCATAACGAAAGAAAAGATTGAAAAGGTAATTTAAAAACTCCCAACAAAAAAAAGCCCTGGCCCAGATGGCTTCACTAGAGAATTCTACCAAACTTTCAGAGAAAAGTTAACACCACTACTACTAAAGGTATTTCACAGCATAGAAATGGATGGAATACGCTCAAACTCATTCTGTGAAGCCAGCATAACCCTGACACCAAAACCAGGTAAAGATAACACACACACACAAAAAAAAAGACACCACAAAAAAAAATTACAGACCAATATTCCTCATGAACATTGATGCAGAAATCCTCAACAAAATCATAGCCAATAGAATTCAGCAACATACCAAAAAAATAATTCACCGTGATAAGTGGGATTTATACCAGGTATGCAGGGATGTTTGAACATTAGAAAAGCAATCGATGTAATCTATCACATAAATAAAACAAAAGACAAGAACCACAAGATCTTATCAATCAATGCAGACAAGGCATTTGACAAAGTCCAACACCCGTTCATGATAAAAACTCTCAACCAAATAGGAATAGAAGGGAAATTCCTCAGTATAATCAAGAGCATTTATACAAAGCCAACAGCCAACATCATCGTAAATGGAGAGACTTTGAAAGCATTCCCCTTGAGAACAGGAACCAGACAATGATGCCGTTTATCACTACTCTTATTCAACATTATGCTGGAGGTCCTAGCCAGAGCAATTAGGCTAGAAAATGAAATAAAGGGCATCCAAACTAGTAGGGAAGAAGTCAAAGTATCTCTGTTTGCAGATGATATGATCTTATACACAGAAAACCCCAAAGAATCCACAAGAAAACTACTGGAACTAATAGAAGATTTCAGCAAAGTTTCAGGATATGAGATAAACATACAAAAATCAGTTGGATTCCTTTACACCAACAAAGAGAACCTAGAAGAGGAAATCACCAAATCAATACCTTTTACGATAGCCCCCAAGAAGATAAAATACTTAGGAATAAATCTAACCAGGGATGTAGAAGACCTATACAAAGAAAACTACAAAACGCTACTGCAAGAAACCAAAAGATACCTGCATTAATGGAAAAACATACCTTGCTCGTTGATAGGGAGACTCAACATTGTGAAAATGTCAGTTCTACCCAAAGCTATCTACAGATACAGTGCAATTCCGATCCAAATTCAACTGGCATTTTTTAATGAGATAGAGAAACAAACCACCAATTTCATATGGAAAGGGAAGAGGCCCCGAATAAGCATTACTCAAGACCAAGAACAGAGTGGGAGGCCTCATACTACCTGATTTTAGAACCTGTTATACTGCCACGGTAGTCAAAACAGCCTGGTACTGGTACAACAACAGATACATAGACCAATGGAACAGAATTGAGAATCCAGACATAAATTCATCCACCTATGAGCAGCTGATATTTGACAAAGGCCAGAAGTCCGTTAATTGGGGAAATGAGAGTCTCTTTAACAAATGGTGCTGACATAACGACATCCATCTGCAAAAAACTGAAACAAGACCCATACCTCACACCATGCACAAAAACTAACTCAAAGTGGATCAAAGACCTAAGTACAAAATCGAAAACAATAAAGATCATGGAAGAAAAAATAGGGACAATGCCAGGAGCCCTAATGCATGGCATAAACACAATACGAACCATAAGTAACAGTGCACAAGCACCAGAAGAGAGACTAGATAACTGGGAGCTCCTAAAAATCATACACTTATGCTCATCAAAAGACTTCACCAAAAGAGTAAAAAGACAACTTACAGACTGGGAAAAAAATTTGGCTATGAAAAATCCAGTCAGCATCTAATCTCTAAAATCTACAAGATACTGCAAAACGTCAACAACAGAAAGACAACCCAACTAAAAAATGGGCAAAGGATATGAACAAGCACTTCACCAAAGAAGATATTCAGACGGCTAACAGGCACATGAAGAAATGCCTACAATCTTTAGCCATTAGAGAAATGCAGATCAAAACTACAATGAGATATCATCTCACTCCAACAAGGTTAGCATTAATCCAAAACACACAAAATAATAAATGCTGGAGAGGTTGTGGAGAGACTGGAACACTGATACACTGTCGGTGGGAATGTAAAATGGTACAACCACTTTGGAAATCAATTTGGCGCTTCCTTGAAAAGCTAGAAATAGAAGTACCATACGATCCAGCTATCCTACTCCTTGGAATATATCCTAGAGAAATAAGAGCCATCACACGAATAGATACATGCACACCCATGTTCATTGCAGCACTGTTCACAGGAGTAAAAGGATGGAAACAACCTGGGTGCCCTTCAACAGACAGATGGATAAACAAATTATGGTATATCCACACAATGGAATACTATGCAGTGATAAAGAACATGAAACATAACGTGGAGGAAGCTGGAGGGCATTATGCTGAGTGAATTTAGTCAGTCACAGAAGGACAAATATTGTATAAGGCCACTATTGTAAGAACTCAAGAAAAGGTTTAAACACAGACGAAAACATTCTTTGATGGTTACTAGGGTGGGGAGGGAGGGTGAGGGTTATTTACTAACTAGATAGTAGCTAAGGATTATCTTAGGTGAAGGGAAGGACAGCACACACTACAGGGAAGTCAGCACAACTGGACTAAACCAAAGCTAAGAAGTTTCCTGAATACAATCAAACACTTTGAGGGACAGAGTAGCAGGGGTTGGGGTCTGGGGACCATGCTTTCAGGGGACATGTAGGTCAATTGGCATAACAAAGCTTATTAAGAAAATGTTCTGCATCCTACTTTGGTGAAAATGTTCTGCATCCTACTTTGATAAGTGGCATCTGGGGTCTTAAAAGCTTGCAAGTGGCCATCTAAGATGCATCAATTGGTCCCAACCACCTGGAGTAAAAGAGAATGAAGAACACCAAAGACACAAGGAAAGTATTGCCCAAGAGATAGAAAGGGCCACATAAACCAGAGACTTCATCAGCCTGAGACCAGAAGAACTAGATGGTGCCTGGCTACCACCAATGACTGCCCGGACAGGGAACACAACAGAGAGTCCCTGATGGAGGAAGAGAAAGGTGGGGTCCAGAACTCAAATTCTAGTAAAAAGACCAGACTTAATGGTCTGACTGAGACTGGAGGAACACCGGAAAGCATGGCCCCTGGATTCTCTATCAGTCCAGAACTAAAACAATTTCCAAGGCCAACTCTTTAGACAGGGATTGGACTGGACTGTGGGACATAAAGTGATACTCATGAGGAGAGTGCCTCTTAGCTCAAGTAGATACAAGATACTAAACAGGCAGCTTCTGTCCAGAGGTGAGATGGGAAGGCAGAGAGGGTTAGGAGCTGGTTGAATGGATATAGGGAGTCAGGGGTGGAAAGGAGGAGTGTGCTGTCACAGTATATATAGGGAAGGCAATTAGAGTCACAACATTGTATGTATAAATTTTTGTGTGGGAAGAAATTAAAAAACCAATCAGCGTAATCCACCACATAAATAAAATGAAAGAATCACATGATCATCTCAATCCATGCAGAAAAGGCATTCAACAAAGTCCAACATCCATTCCTGATAAAAACTCTCAATAAAATAGGTATAGAAGGCAAATTCCTCAACATAATAAAGGACATCTATACAAAACCAACGGCCAACATTATTCTTAATGGAGAGAGGTTGAAAACTTTCCCCTTGAGAACAGGAACAAGACAAGGATGCCGTTTATCACCACTCCTATTTAACATTGTGCTGAAATTCCTAGCTAGAGCAATAAGGCAAGAAAAAGAAAGAAAAGGCATCCAAATTGGTAATAAAGAAGTAAAACTGTCCCAATTTGCAGATGATATGATACTGTGTATAGAAAACTCAAAAGACTACAGGAAAAAGCTACTGGAACTAATACAAAGATTCAGCAGAGTAGCAGAATACAAGGTAAACATACAAAAATCCATTGGATTGCCATACACCAATGAGGAGAATGACGAAAAGGAAATCAAGAAAACAATACCATTTATAATAGCCCCTAAAAAAATAAAATACTTAGGAGTAAATCTAACCAGGGATGTAAAAGACCTATAGAAAGAAAACTACAAAATACTACTGCAGGAAGCCAAAAGATATCTTCATAAATGGAAAAACATACCATGCTCATGAATAGGTAGACTCAACATTATGAAAATGTCAATTCTACCCAAAGCAATCTACAAATACAATGTAATCCTGATCCAACTACCAACAACATTCTTTAAAGAGATGGAAAAAACCATCATTAACTTTATATAGAAAAGGAAGAGGCCCCAGATAAGTAAAGTATTATTAAAGAAGAAGAGTAAAGTAGGAGGACTCGCACTACCTGACCTCAGAACGTACTAGCCAGCTAAGGTAATCAAAACAGCCTGGTACTGGTACAACAAAAGATACATTGACCAACAGAACAGAATTGAGAACCCAGATGTAAATCCATCCACTTACGGTCACCTGATCTTCAACAAGGGCCCAAAGTCTATCAAACGGGGGAAAGGACAGTCTTTTTAACAAATGGTGCTGGCAGAACTGATGTCCATCTGCAAAAAAAATAAAACAGGACCCATACCTCACACCATACACAAAAACTAATTCAAAATGGATCAAAGAACTAAATACAAAACCAAAACCTATAAAGATCATAGATGAAAAAATAGGATGAACACTAGAGACCCTAAAACACGGCATTAAGAGGATACAAACCGTAAGTAACAACATACAAACTCTGGAAGATAAGCTAGGTAACTGGGTTCTTCTAAAAATTAAACACTTATTCTCATCAAAAGACTTCACCAAAAGAGTAAAAAGAGAACCTACAGACTGGTAATAAATTTTTGGCTATTACAAATCTGACAAAGGTCTAATCTCTAACACCTATAGGAAAATCCAACACCTCTACAACAAGAAGACAAATAATCCAATTAAAAAATGGGCAAAGGAAATGAACAGATACTTCACCAAAGAAGACATTCAAGCAGTTAACAGACACATGAGGAAATGTTGGTGATCACTGGCCATTAGAGAAATGCAAATCAAAACCACAATGAGATACCATCTCACCCTGGCATTACTGGCACCAATCAAAAAAAAAAAAAAAACAGAAAGTAACAAATGCTGGAGAGGCTGCAGGGAGATTGGAACTCTCGTGCACTGCTGGTGGGAATGCAAAATGGTACAACCCTTTGGAAAACGATAGGGCGCTTCCTTAGAAAGCTAGAAATAGAAATACCATATGATCCAACAATCCTACTCCTAGGAATATATCCTAGAGAAATAATAGCCGTCACATGAATAGACATATGCACACCCATGTTTACTGCAGCACTGTTGACAATAGCAAAAAGATGGAAACAACCTAGATGCCCATCAACAGATGAATGGATAAACAAACTGGTACATACACACAATGGAGTACTATGCAACGATAAAGAATAATGATGAAGATGATCTGTGAAGCATCTCACAGTGTGGATGAATCTGGAGGGCTGAGTGAAATAAGTCAATTACAAAAGGACAAATATTGTATGAGACGACTACTATAAAAACTCAGGAAAATGTTTACACATAAAAAGAAACAATTTTTGATGGTTATAATGGAGGGAAGGGGTGAGGGTGGAAAAACATTAAATAGACAATAGATAAGTGGTAAATTTGGTGAAGGGTAAGATGGTACACAATACTGGGGAAGCCAGCACAGCTTGTTCAGGGTAAGGCCATGGAAGCTCCAAGGACAAATCCATACTCCCTAAGGGACTGAATTACTGCGCTGAAGGGCTGTGGGGACCATGGTCTCCGTGAACATTTAGCTTAGTTGACATAACATAGTTTATAAAGAAAATGTTCTACATTCTATTTTGGTGTGAGTAGTGTCTGGGGTCTTAAAAGCCTGTGAGCGGGTCATCTAAGATAGTCCACTGGTCTCACCCCTCAGGAGCAAGGGAAAATGAAGAAAACTAAAGACATAAGGGAAAGATTAGTTCAAAAGACTAATATACCACGACTACCATGACCTCCACTTGACTGAGTCCAGTACAACTAGAAGGTGCCCGACTACCACCACTGACTGCTCTGACAGGGGTCACAGTAGAGGGTCCTGGACAGAGCTGGAGAAAAATGTAGAACAAAATTCTAGCTCAGAAAAAGACTAGACTTACTGGCCTGACAGAGACTGAAGAAACCCTGAGAGTATGGCCCTTGGATACCCTTTTAGCTCAGTAATGAAGTCACTCCGGAGGTTCACCTTTTAGTCAAAGATCAGACAGACTCATAGGACAAAACGAGACTAAAGCGGTACAGCAGCCCAGGGGTAAGGACTAGAAGGCAGGAGGGGACAGGAAGGCTGGTAATAGGGAACCCAAGGTCGAGAAGGGAGAGTACTGACATGTCGTGGGGTTGTTAACCAATGTCGTAAAACAATACATGTACTAACTGTTTAATGAGAAGCGAGTTCTGTAAACCTTCATCTAAAGTACAATAAAAAACCAAACAAACAAAAAAATATTTTATTGAATAACTCAGCTCACTTGTGGACCTGAAAGAAAATAAAACACACTTCTACTAAAAACATCTATAAGTCAAATATTTTCTTAGTTCATATTGATGTTTTCCCTTAATTAGTCCGAATACACACCTTTTGTTAATTTTATTTAACATTAAGGCATTGGCTTTTACTCAATGTTGACGCGTTGTAATGTAACTTAAAAGATACCCTTTCTGCCCTTTTTTTTTTGAACCCTGACCATTTTTCTAGTTTTGTTATTTCCACCTTTTTCTCAACATAAATGAGCCTACACCTTCTGCTGGTAGTGCTAGTTTCTCCATCTGTGATTAACCTGAGCTGTTCATTTCCACCTTTCTTTCTCACAAGCATGGGGCTAGAATACTCACTTGACAGGTGAGAAAACAGGTTCAGAAAAGGCAAGTAACTGACGGTCCCTCGGGAAACCTGGGGTACAGCCTGGACTGGAGCCAGGCTGCTGACGGTTGGCTGATAATAACCTGGTCTTGCATTTTAACACTGGCCTTAGATGTCTACGCCCAAAGAGTGAATCAGGGAGCAACTTCAGGCTTTTGAGGGGTGGAGGGATAGGTGGGAGATTCCACTGGCCCCTGAATCTCACAGGCTGAATGTGACTTCTTGGCCTATGGGCCACGTGTTCTCAGCTGGGTGCCTGGAGAGCTCAGCCCACCTCATTTAGGGTCACACCACTTTGAACACGAACAGCAGCTGTGTCAGGAGTGTGGGAGGCCTGGCACGTGCCAGGGGAGGCCTTGGCCAGGGCTGTGCCAGCGTTTGCCACTGAGGTTTGCTGTCAGCTACCCTCTCTCAGTGCCTTCTCTCCTAGCAACTCAACAGCCCCACTTGGCTTTACCTTTCCTCAGAGGACCCTTTTGTGCCCTTTGATCATCATGTTTAGCTTCCCTGTACTCTTTCCCCACATTTTTTCAAATGCCATGACCACAAAGGGACCTCGTACCCTCCCAAGGTCCAAGACCGGAGGAAGTAGACCAGAAAAGGTCGTCCAATCTTGAGCTCGCTGCAATAGCAAGACACTTCCTGAGGGGACTGGGCATATGACACTGTGGTGGTGACAGAGAACCCACAAGAGTCTGGTTTGAATCCCTGCCCTGCCACTAAGCTTGGAACCTGGGGTTGCCTATGGACACTCTCTGCACCCTCATTTTCATCTTTTTCAAAATGGACCAACACTACCACCTCCCCTGGAAGAGGTTGGGGCTCCCCCTTATCTACCTACCGCATACAGTGTGGGCACCTTAGCTCATCACCTCCTGAGCTACACTCCCCCACATCCAGCTGCTTTCCCTCCAAACCCGAGATAGTGCCATTTAGATAAAAGCCACATGACCTTGGTCAGGACTCGTCCTCTCTGAGCCTCAGTTTACTCACCTGTAAAATGGCCATAGTCATCCTGGAAACTGAGTTTTTGTGAGACCCGGATGTGTTGTAGCTGACTAACAGCTGCCATTTCTCATGTGACCCTGTTTCCAAGCTGCAGTGGTACATGCAGGGCTGGGCACATGACCTACCCTGGCCAATTACAGCCCTCCCCTGGAAGGCTGGGTCTAGCCAGGAGGAACCCTTTTTTCTCTGCGCAAAGCTGTAAGGGTCAGAGTCTAGAAGCTACCAGGGGCCGTTTTCCTTCACCACGTGCAGAAGGCAGGTCTATGGTAAGAGAGAATCAGGTCCACAAACTGAAAGAAGCAGAGCTGAGCAGCAGAGAAAGATCCTGAATGCATTTGAGTTCCTGGTGTCAGTCATATCCAAGGCAAGCCCTACGCTGTCTGCCTACACTTTGCACCTGATGTTGTTGTGTACCGTTGAGTCAATGGTGACCTTATGTGTGTAGAGTAGAACTGCATTCCATAGTGTTTTCAAGGCTGTGAACTTTTGAAGCAGATTGCCAGGCCTTACTTCCAAGGTGCCTCTGGGTGGGTTTGAACTGCCAACCTTTTGGTTAGTAGTCCAGCGTGTAACCATTTGCACCACCCAGGGACTTCCTTGATAGTCTTTTTTTACTTTCCTGGAAGCTTTCCAGAATAATTTTCCCCTTTAGCCTAATCTAGTTTAAGCTTTCTGCCTCTTGTATCCGAGGAGCACTGACTGAGCAGGTTTGTGTTATCCACTCCATTTTCAGGGGAGGAAACTGAGGCTCAGAGAAATTAAGTATCTTGCCCAAGGTCACTCGGAGTAAAAGCAGGGCTGAGATGTGGACTTAGGACAGCCTTAGCCCAAAGCCTGTGCCCTTTCCTCTGTTTTTTTCTGGAAGGAAAAAGCTAGTCAGAAAAACAGAAATTATGCCAAGATTTCAATAGAGAAAATTTAATATAAGGATTTGGTTATACAGGACAGAAAAGGGAATACTGAGGAAAACTCAGAATAACTACAGAAAGCAGCTGGCACCTCTAGGACTTGGGGGACAAAAGGAAAGGGTTGGAGATACCAGAATCTAGGAGCTCAGAGCGGGTGCATGGAGCTGGAGCTCTGATGCTGAGGAGGGGCGCTGCCCACCTCTGTGGGCCACTTCTGAGCAGGTATAATAAGGCCGGTACTGGAGAGCAGAAAGGAGTCCCCGGGTGGCTCAAACTGTTAAGCACTGGACTACTAACTGAAAGGTTGGTAGTTTGAACCCACCCAGAGGTGCCTCAGAAGAAAGTCCTGGCAATCTGCTTCCAGCCATTGAAAACTCTATGGAGCACTGTACTACTGTGGAACACATGGGATCGCCATGAGTTGGAATCAACTTGATGGCCAACGGGTTTAGTGTTTTTGGTTTGGAAGCGCTGAAGGAAGCGAAGACTGGAACCAGCTGCTACTGCTGGCGCTGCCCTGGCAGGAAGAGCAAACAGGAAGAAGGAAGTGCCTTCTTTTCTGTCCTGCCTGCCAGTCTCCGTCCAGTGCCTCCTGTTGATATCACGAAATAGAAAGTCAGCTGGCAAAGGAGTCTGGGAAAGGTGGGTACAGAGTTGCAGCCCAGCATCACAGCACCAAGTATAGAAGGGTGGATTTAGAGCTGAGAGACAATAGGTAAACAAGCAGCACATCTTTCCCATTCCTGTAGGCAGAGAATCAGGTTATCCTGAACCAAGACCCAAGTCCATCCCATGCCTCCTTCTCTGGTCTCTTTCTCAAGCTGGGCCCAGAGTCCAGATTTATGGCTCCATATGGGTTCATTAAAGGAGCCCTGATTAAAACACTCGCCTGCTCACCAAAAGGCTAGTGGTTTGAACCCACCAGCTGCTCCACAGGAGAAAGATGTGGCAGTCTGTTTCTGTAAAGATTGCAGCCTTGGAAACCCTGTGGGGCAGTTCGACTCTGCCCTATAGGGTCACTATGAGTTGGAATTTTCTCTACGGCAACGGGTTTGGTATTTTCGGTTTACAGGTTCATTGTACGAACTGAATGAGGCAACAGGCTTCCCACAGACTTCTGGGCTGGAGGAACACCCTTGCCCCACCCCAAATCCCTCCCATGAAAATTCCAATCTGCTTTGTCCAGGCCCTTCTTCAGAGGCCTTGGGGATCCTGAACAGTTGTCAAGGTAGTGCCCATGGAGGATTAGTCACTCCCTGGCTGGGAGGCAGAGGCAGAATTCACTGTGGCAGTAAGCACCTCCTTAACCTCTCTGGAGGTCACCTTTTCACAGGTGAGTCTGCCCAGACACAGAACTGACTTCAAGGCTTGATGAGAGGGTGGCTCTTTGCTTCAGCCCCTCCCCGATGCCTCATCCCTGCCCCTGGCATCACTGGGTCAGACTCCCAGGCCTGGGAATCTTCTATATTCAGCAGCTGTTAGGTCCCTGAGGCTACTTGAAGCTGTGAGAGTCACTTTGCTTTCTCCTCCTGCCCACTCACTTTTCTTGTCTGATGTAGAAGAAAGAGGATGGGATTTGGGCATTAGTCATACTTTGCTCACCACTTCCTGACTACAAAACATTGGCAAATTTACTTCTACTTCACATAAAATGTAAGAACCTTGCAACTGTATAGGCCTATTAACTACCCCTGGCCATCATTTATGCTATAGTTATCGTATGTATCGTATCTACATACGCTACAAACCTCACAACATAATCTTGTAATTTTTGCCACAAAGAGTCATATACCTTTAAAGAAATTAAAAGAGGAAAACAGTCTTTTATATTTACCCATACATTTACTATTTCTGGTGTTCTTTATTCTTTAGTGATAATCTGAATTTTCCATTCGTTATCATTTCCATTCTGTCTGAAAAACTTCCTTTAGCATTTCTTAGTTTTCTAAGAGAATTTTACTTTCCCTTTTGTATTTCACTTTCATTCTTGAGAGACATTTTCACTGGATATAAAACTGAGTTGACAGATGTTTTTTTCTTTCAGTGCTGTAAAGGTTATTCCACTGTCTTCTGGCCTCCATTGTTTCTGATGAGAAGTCAGTAATATGTATAACATTGTTCCCCTGTATGAAACATGTTGTTTTTCTCTCTAGCTGTTTTCAGAGTTCTCTCTTTATGTTTGATTTTTAGCAGTTTGATTAGGTGCCTAGATGTGGTTTCCTCTGAATTTATCCTGCTGAGGGTTCACTAAGATTCCAAAGATGCAAATTTTTATCTTTCACCAAATTTGGGGAATTTTGAGCCATTATTTCTTTAAATATTTTTTCTGTCTCCTTCTCTCTTCTTCTTCTTGAACTCCAATTACACATATATTATTTTGATATTGTCTCACAGGTCCCTGGGGCTCTGTTCATTCCATCTCTTTCTCTTTTCCTTCAGTCTTTTTTGTTCTTCAGATTGGATCATTTCTATTAATCTACAAGTTCACTGACTTTTCCTTTTGTCATCTCCAATCTGCCATTTAGCAAACCCCCTCTAGTTTCTGTCTGCTTTTGGTCACTGTCTAGTGCCTTCAGGCAGTTTTTTTTTTTTTTTTTTTTTTCGGTCCGGAGTTCATAGCATTATTTGTCCAGCATCACTGCTTAGGTTCATTGTTCAATAAACATCTAAATGCTAGATGTCAGGCCTTCTGCAAAACATTGGGGGTATGGAAAAGAATAAGACTCTAGGAACTCAGAATGGAAGAGGCAAACTAAGTCAGTTAGGGTTCTTTGCACTGTGAATGACTGAAAATCCAATTCACACTGTATTGAAACAAAGGGGAATTTGCAGGAGTAGGGCTAGCTTCAGGTACAGTGTGATGAAGAAGCTCAAGTTCTCTTTCCATATCTACTGTTACTCTGTAGGGGGTCTGTTTTCAGGCAAACCCTGCTCTTGTGCTAGCAAGATGGCTGCTGCAGCTCCAGGCTAAACAAACCTAAGTCAAACAGAGAAGGTCTTTGCCAGAAGTCTTACTGCGTATTGTTGGATCTGACTGGGTCATATGCCTGTCCCTGAGCCGGTTGTTGTAGCATGAAATATGATGCTCATTGGCTAGGTCTGAGTCATGGAAGCTATCTAGCATTCATGGACTGACTGAAGAAGAGGCATAGATTCTCAAATGAAAATAGGAGGCTCTTAACACTGTATACCTATTAGAATGTTTTAAAAAAAAAACTGACAATACCAATTGCTCGCAAGGATGTGAAGCAACAGGAACTCTCATTCATTGCTGGTGGGAGTACAAAATGGTACAGCCAAGACAATTTGGCAGTTTCTTACAAAGCTAAACATAGTCTTACTATTCAATCCAGGAATCACACTTCTAGGTATTCACAATTGATTTGAAAACTTAAATCCACATAAAAACCTGAATGTGACTCTCTATACCTTTAAGATCCCCCTAGTGTGGGGGGATCGAGAAAGATTCTTGAAGTGATATTTGAGCTGAGAACTGAAAACTGGGTAGGCACAAACTAGACAAAACAGGGTTGTGGGCGAAGAAGAGCATTCCAGGGAGGAGAAACTATAGCGAAATCGAGTGTGGCTGGAGTACAGAGAACAGAGTGGTGAGAGGCACAAGAGGCGCTGGAGAGACAGGCACGGCAGATAACATGAGGCTTATGCACCCTGTTGAGGACTTCAGCCCTTGTCTTCTGGACGTTGGAAAGCCACTGTTTAGACAGGAGAGTGACCCAATCACATTTACATGTTTAAAAGATCGTTCTGGCTGTAGAGGGAGTATGGAGCTGAGAGACTCAAGAGTGGATGAGGGGAGGCCATTACAGAGAGCTCCAGGCAACTGACGAGGGTGTTATGACTAGGGAAATACCAGAGCAGAGGAAGAGAAGCAGGGCATAAGAGATATTTAGGAAGTGAAAACAAGATGTGACAATAGATTAGATGTTATGAATGAGGGGGAGGAGGTGACAAGGATGACTGCAAGGTTTCTGGCTTGCTTAACTGGATGGGTGGTGGGAAGAGGACCAGATTGGTGGCAGAAGGGTTTGGCTCTTGACATAATGGCTTTGGGGCACCTGTGAGATGTTCAAGTGGAAATGTTGATTGCTTTGCTTGAAAATGCCCCAACATGACTCCTCCAACCCTTTCCAGATCTAGCACCCAACAACGACTGGCTCTCTAAATTCAAATTTTTGAGAGGGAGGTTGAATCTGATCGGTCATTGGCGAGAGAATAGATTGGCTCCCCTTTGGTCAGGTGGCTACCTCTCATCCAATCAGATATAGCTGAAAAACAGTGAGGAGTCACATGGTACAAGCTAAGGGAAGAGAAGAACAATTCCTAGAGAAGGGGTTGCAGAGACGGAAGCACCTCCAAACATATTGACCGCATATTTAAAATGGGGAGTCAAACTAGGGGGCCTGTAAGGGCCCTCTAGCTCTTAAATATTTGTGGGTCCACTTCTAACTGTGAACAAAAAGGACTGAGGGACAGAAAGCTGCCACCTGTGGGGAGCTCTGTCTGGGCTCCAGGGCACCCTGAGAAATGCTCCACCATGAACCTGGCACAGCACAGGGTTTCCTGCCCAGTGAGTAATCCCAGTTCTCAGCTCTTCCTAGAATGACTAACCTCTACTCTTGGCAGGACAACAAAGGGAAAGCCCATTCTTGGGCAAGAGAACTAACCTGTGGCTTTCACCAGTGGCTATAGCCTAGGGGTGATGTCAACTCAGGCCTGCACTAAACACTTTACCATTTCTGGGTCCCACCCCACTCATCACTCCTGGTTCCCAGAGACTTGGAGTCATGGGCTGTCTTGCTCTCTCAGCCCTCCCCATCTGCGGGCTAGCCTAGTCAAGGGGACTTACAGGGCCCACCCTGTGGTTCAGGAGTCTCAGTAGCAGCTCAGCATGGTCACCAGACACCTGTGCTACAGCATCTGCCTGTTCCTGGGACTGAGCCCCTGAGACCTCCTCAATCCCATACCTGGATTGCCATCCTGGTCCCACCCCTCCCCTGACCCTTGCTCCTCCAGGATGAAACCTGTTCACCTGGGTGCTCCCCTTCACTTGCTTCTGGGCTCCTCAAGGACAATCAGTTTTGGGGAGACTCACCCAACCTCACATGCTAATACTCGCTACATTTCTGCCTTCCCCTTTCTAGACAACCGCCAGTCTGCTTTCCTGTGAACTAGATTCATACAGGTTTCATCTGTAAAATGGGAAAAATGACAGTCCCTCCCCCACAGAGACAATAAATCCAAAAGCACTAGGCCAATGGACTTAAAGTGTCCCCAGACCAGCAGCATCCATATCACCATCCATAGAAATGCAGATTCTCAGCCCTACTCAGACTCACTGGATCAGAAACTCTGGGTGGAGGGGCAGCAATCTGTGTTTTAACGAGCACTCCAGGTGATTCTGATAATGCATGCTAAAGTTTAAGAGGCACTGGAGTAACCTAGGAGCCTTGGTGGCGCATGGTTAAGAGCTTGGATGCTAACCAAAAGGTCAGCAGTTCGAATCCACCAGCTGCTCCTTGGAAACCCTATGTGGCAGTTCTGCCCTGTCCTATAGGGTCCCTATGAGTCAGAATTGACTCTACGGCAATGGGTTTGGTTTTGGTTGGGTACTAAGCTTACTGCAGTGGGACGTGAGATGTGAATTGAGTCTGGTCTGCAGGTGACAGCCCTCTTCCCAGCCCCATCCATATCAGATCCTGTTTCCTTTTGACTGGTTATGTTGGTTGTCCTAGTTTAATAAAATCAGAGGTTCCATGAACAATTATCCTCCCTCAGTTTCTGAAAGACAATTGGTTGCCTTTGTCCCCCTTAGTAGCTCAGAAAACCCCAAATTTTGACTGGGGCAATGCAAACAATTGGATAATTGGTGTCCAGAGCCAGGTGAGACCTCCAGTACACACTCATCTGTTTCAGGCAAAGCTTCTCAGTGTAAGGCAACAGTACTTTAGGCAAAAATTCTTTCACCTCCCCATTTTACAGAAATTGGGTCTCAGAGAGGCCAAGATGTCTTGCCCAAAGTCACACAGCAGGAGTGGCAAAGCCAGCCCAGGACCCAGGCTTCCAAACTAGCATTCTTTTCAACACTCCGTGCTTCCACAACTTTTATGTGCACACAAGCCCCCGGGGTCTTGCTAAAATGCAGAGTCTGATTCAATAGGTCTGGGGTGGGGCCCGAGACTCCATTTCTAACAAGCTCCCAGGTGATGCTGAAGGTCTGAGGACCACACTTTGAGTGGCAGGATTCTATACCAGAATGTTTGCCACTCATTCCTCCCAGACGGATTTTCAACAAACTTCCAGCCTGTGAAAGCTGACCCTTGAAGAAAAGAAATGACTCCTTACCTGTGGTCCCTGCTGAGGAATAAAAGTCACAAACAGAAAGCAGTGAGTTGATGGGGTTTGAAGAACTGCAAAATCCCCTTAGCTGTTTCCCCAACCTCTACCTTCAGTCAATGCTGCTAGAAAAATCTGTTGATTCTGGGCCTTTCCCCGAGTGGGAATCCATGGACTCCCTCTAGATCCTTGCTCCCACCCCCAGCCCCCAAGATGCTGTGGTCCTGGCAGTGGATCTTCCAGGTCAAGCACCACAGGCAGCGCTCACCATGGCAACAGACAGTTCTTGGGTCTAGAACATACCTTGGAAGAAGAGGAGAGAAAACGCAGAGCTCTTCCTGACCTGACCCTTCCTGGGGGGACTCTGTGGACTGGGGAAGAGTCCCTCCACCTGAAACACCAAGCAAAGAGGACCAATCCCCAAACAACTGAAAGCAATAACAAGTAGCCTCAGAAAATTTGGGAAGATTCTTTGAGACTCTGGGAGATGGAAGGTGGGCTGGGTGTGGCTACCAGTGAGACTAGAGGGAGTGAGATTAGGGAAACGGGCTCTGGACACTTCTTAAAGCAGCAGTTCTCAAACAACTCTTGATAGAGGCCCACTTGGGGCAGATATAAACCCCAGTGACCCACTCACCTTGCCATCTTCGAAAGAACAACAGAAAGGATCAGGATTCATTCTGAGCTGGCCCCTCCCCATAGAGGGCCTTGGAGAATAACTGCCCTAAGGTTTGCTTCTGGCCATTACTCAGTTCTGAGTGCTATTCCTAGGTTCCAGGGTATTAGGTAACCACAGAAGGGTGACCAAAGTGTGAGAGTGCAGGGGAGGGAGAAAGGGCTTTCTGAGGCCCTCTCCACTAAGCTGTCCTGTCCAGGGAGGATACTTCTTATCTTCCAGACACTGACACCTCCCTGGGCCTTCTGGCTACCCCAGGTGCCTAAATGTCAACAGTCTGCGAAAGTCGTTTTTGTTCTTGTTAAGTGCTGTTGAGTTGGCTCTGACTTACAATGATCGTATGTATAACCAAACAAAAAGCTGCCTGATCTTGTGCCATTCTCACAATCGTTGTTATGTTTGAGCCGATTGTTGCAGCCACTGTGTCAATCCATCTCATTGAGGAGCTTCCTCTTTTTTACTGACCCTCTACTTTACTAAGCGCGATGTCCTTCCCCAGGGATTGGTCCCTCCTGATAACATGTCCAAAGTACATGAGATGAAGTCTCGCCATCCTTGTTTCTAAGGAGCATTCTGGCTGTATTTCCTCTAAGACAGATTTGCTCGTTCTTCTGGTAGTCCATGGTATATTCAATATTCTTTGCCAACACCACAATCCAAATGTGTCAATTTTTCAGTCTTCCTTTTTCATTGTCCAGCTTTTGCATGCATATATGGCAATTGAAAATACCATGGTTTGGGTAAGGCTCACCTTAGTCATCAAAGTGACATCTTTTGCAAAAGTACTTGGGTTCAAAACTTGAGCCTAATCAAACCCCCACTGTTAAGCTTTTTTTTTTTTTCCCCACATTATTTCAGTAATTCTTCTCAACAGTTCTGCAAGGTGTGTGTGCTGTTGTCCCCATCTTACACATGGGATCAGAGGTGTCAAATAAATTTCCCCAAAATCAGAAAGCTAGGAAGGAGATCCAGGAGTTGAGTCTAGTTCTCTTTGTTGATACTCTCTAATGTATGTTTATTTTCTAAATTCCATTTAATTCTTGCTCTTTATTATTTCCTTCCTTCTACTTTGAGTTTAATTTGTTGTTCTTTTGGTAACATCTTGAGGTGAAGGCTTAACTTTTTGAATTTTTAAACTTTCTTCTTTTCTAATAAATGCATTTAAAGTTCTAAATTTGGTACATCCCACAGCTTTTGATATGTAGTATTTTTGTATTATTCAATTCAAAATACTTTCTAATTTCTATTATGATTTCTTTTTTAATACATTGGTTAGATAGAAGTATGTATCTTAATTTCCAAACATCAGGATTGTCTGGTTATCTTTTTGATATTGATTTCAGTTTAATTGCATTATGATCACAGAACAAATATTCTCTGTATAATTTCAGTCCTTTCAAAGTTATTGAGATTTTATGACTGAGTATATGGATAATTTTGTAAATGTTTCATATATGCTTAAAAAGAATGTATTTTCTGCTGTTGTTGAGTGCAGTGTTTTATATATTTCTATTAAGTCAATTTTACTGATCATATTAATCAGAACTTCTCTAATTTTCTTTTTCCTTACTGACTTTTATCTGGATTTTTAAAAAAACCAGTAACTAGGAGCTGTGTTTTAAAATCTTCCACTGTAAGTGTAGAATTTTCTATTTCTCCTTGTAATTCTTTAATTTTTGCTTTCCATATATTTAAGGCTATATTATTAGGTGCATACACATTTAGAATTGCTGTATCTTCTCGGTGAATTGAACCTTTTATAATTATAAAATGTCCCTCTTCAGCTCTATTAATTCTCTTTGCCTGAAAGTCTACTTTGAAAGGTATCCTGTAGCTACACCAGCTTTCTTTTGGTTAATGTTTCATAATATGACTTTTGCCCATATTTTTACATTCAGTCTTTCTTTCTCTTTTGTGTTTTAGACGTGCCTCTTGTAAACATCAGATCGTTGGGTTTTTGTTTAATTGAATCTGACAATAATTGGAGCATTTACTATATTTATGTTTTATGTAATTGCTAGTGTTACTCAGTGTTTTCTATTTATTCTTTCTCTTCCTCTCCTTCATCGACTCCTTTCAGACTGATTGAGAATTTTCTTATGACCCACCCCCCATTAGCTCAGAAGTTATACATGCTTTTATAATTAAAGATTATGATAAAGATAAACAACATGCATTCTTCACTTATCGAAGTCTCATATTAATTGGTACTCTATTCCTGGACAATACCAAGGACCTTAGAAAACTTTTGCTGTATATATCTTGTTTCTGTTTCATATGCTAATTATTGTCATATATTTTAATTCTGTATATATTTTAAAGTCACCCCAGATAAGTAATATCAATGGCCTGATGTGGGTCCTTCTTCATCTTTCTCCATGCTCATATAAACACATATACACATATATAGGAATTTCATCTTTGTTTGGTTTTTATAAAACATGTCTGTCAGTTTGTCGTACTGTGTGGGCTTGTATGTTGCTGTGATGCTGGAAGCTATGCCACCAGATTCAAATACCAGCAGGGCTATGCACGGCGGACAGGTTTCAGCTGAGCTTCCAGACTTAAACAGGCTAGGAAGAAGGACTACTTCTGAAAAGAATTAGCCAGTGAAAACCTTGAGAATAGCAGTGGAACACTGTCTGATACAGTGCCGGAAGATGAGCCTTCCAGGTTGGAAGGCACTCAGAAGACGACTGGGGAAGAGCTGCCTCCTCAAAGTAGAGTCGACCTTAATGACGTGGATGGAATCAAGCTTTCGGGACCTTCATTTGCTGATGTGGCATGACTCAAAATGAGAAGAAACCAGCTGCAAACATCCATTAATAATCAGAATGTGGAATGTATGAAGTATGAATCTAGGAAAACTGGAAATCATCAAAAATGAAATGCATAAACATCAATATCCTAGGCCTTAGTGAGCTGAAATGGACTGGTATTGGCCATTTTGAATCAGAAAATCATATGGTCTACTATGCTGGGTATGACAACTTGAAGAAGAATGGTGTTGCATTCATTATTGAAAAGAACATTTCAAGACCTATCCTGAAGTACAACGCTGTCAGTGATAGGATAATATCCATATGCCTACAAGGAAGACCAGTTAATACGACTATTATTCAAATTTAGACACCAACCACTAAGACCAAAGATGAAGAAATTGAAAATTTTTTACCGACTTCTGCAGTCTGAAATCGATCGAATATGCAATCAGGAAGCATTGGTAATTACTGGTGATTAAAATGCAAAAATTGGAAACACAGAAGGATCGGTAGTTGGAAAATATAGCCTTGGTTATAGAAACAATGCCAGAGATCACATGATAGACTTTGTAAGGCCAACAACTTATTCATTGCAAATACCTTTTTTCACCAATATAAATGGCAATTATACATGTGGACCTCACCAGATGGAATACACAGGAATCAAAACGATTACATCTGTGGAAAGAGACGATGGAAAACCTCAATATCATCAGTCAGAACAACACCAGGGCCAGCTGCAGAACAGACCATCAAATGCTCATATGTAAGTTCAAGTTGAAGCTGAAGAAAATTAGAACAGTTACACGAGAGCCAAAGTATGACCTTGAGTATATCCCACCTGAATTTAGAGACCATCTCAAAAATAGATTTGACAAATTAAGCACAAATGACCAAAAACCAGATGAGTTGTGAAAGGACATCATACATGAAAAAAGCAAGAGATCATTAAAAAGACAGGAAAGAAAAAAAAAGCCCAAATGGATGTCACAAGAGACTCTGAAACTTGCTCTTGAATGTAGAGTAGCTAAAGCAAAAGGAAGAAATGATGAAGTAAAAGAGCCGAACAGAAGATTTCAAAGGACAGCTGGAGAAGACAAAGTATAACATTGAGATGGGCAAAGACCTGGAAACAGAAAACCAAAAGGGAAGAACACACTTGACATTTCTCAAGCTGAAAGAACTGAAGAAAAAAATCAAGCCTAAAGTTGCAATACTGAAGGACTCTTCGGGGAAAATATTAAACGATGCAGAAGGCATCAAAAGAAGATGGAAGGAATACACAGAGTCACTATACCAAAAAGAACTGGTCGACGTGCAACCATTTCAGGAGGTAGCATATGATCAGGAACTGATGGCACTGAAGGAAGAGGTCTATGCTGCACTGAAGACATTGGCAAAAAACAAGGCTCCAGGAATTGACGGAATATCAGTTGAGATGTTTGAATAAATGGATGCAGGGCTGAAGTGCTCACTCGTCTATGCCAAGAAATTTGGAAGACAGCTACCTAGCCAACCAACTGGAAGAGATCTATATTTATGCTTATTCCAAAGTCAGACATTATTAAACAATATCATTAATACCACACACGAGTAAAATTTTGCTAAAGAGCATTCAAAAGTAGCTATAACAGTGCATCAGCAGGGAACTGCCAGAAAGTCAAATTGGATTCAGAAGAGGACATGGAATGAGAGATATCATTGCTGATGTCAGATGGATCCAGGCTGAAAGCAGACAATACCAGAAAGATGTTTACCTGTGTTTTATTGACTATGCAAAGGCATTCAGCTGTGTGGATCATAACAAATTATGGATAACATTGTGAAGAATGGGAATTCCACAACACATAATTGTGCTCATGAGGAACCTGTACTTAGACCAAGAGGCAGTTGTTCGAACAAAACAAGGGGATACTGTGTAAAGTCAGGAAAGGTGTGCATCGGGGTTGTATCCTTTCACCATACTTTTTCAATCTGTATGCTGAGCAAATATTCCGAGAAAATGGACTATATGAAGAAGAACGGAGCAACAGGATTGGAGGAAGACTCATTAACAACCTGCGATATGCAGATGACACAACCTTGCTTACTGAAAGTGAAGACGACCTCAAGCACTTCCAGATAAAGATCAAAGACCACAGCCTTCAGTATGGATTACACCTCAACATAAAGAAAACAAAAATCCTCACAAATGGATCAATAAGCAAGGACAAACAGAGAAAAGATTGAAGTTGTCAAGGATTTCATTTTACTTGGATCCACAGTCAACACCCATGGAAGGAAGCAGCAGTCAAGAAATCAAACGACATATTGCATTCAGCAAATCTGCTGCAAAAGACCTCTTTAAAGTGTTAAAAAGCAAAGATGTCACCTTGAAGACTAAGGTGTGCCTAACCCAAGCCATGTGTTTTCAATTACCTTATATGCATACGAAAGTTGGACAATGAATAAGGAAGACTGAAGAATTGACACCTTTGAATTATGGTGTTGGTGAAGAATATTGAATATACCATGGACTGCCAAAAGAATGAACCAATCTGTCTTGGAAGAAGTACAGCCAGAATGCTCCTTATGAGCAAGGATGGCAAGACTTCATCTCACATACTTTGGATGTGTTATCAGGAGGGACCAGTCCCTGGAGAAGGACATCAAGCTTGGTAAAGTAGAGGGTCAGCGAAAAAGAGGAGGAACCTCAACAAGATGGATTGACACAGTGGCTGCTGCAATTGGCTCAAGCACAAAAATGACTGTGAGGATGGCTCAGGACCATGCAGTGTTTCGTTCTGTTGTACATAGGGTCTCTGTGAGTTGGAACTGACTTGACAGCACCTAACAAAAAGGTTATATTAGGTATATTTTTGCTGAAACTTGCTTTGCTCATATAAATACCATCACCATATTTTAAGGTCAGTAGATGTGCCTCTAATTGGGCTTTCTATCGTTATTTTGACGTGAACTTTCCCTACTTACAAATAGTTGGCCGTATGACAGTGTATGCTTGGACTCGTAGACAGCAGCATCCAATCTTGTGTATCACATGTCTCAAGTGTTGTAGTATTATCTGTTTAATTTTCTTTAAAAAATATTGCTGTTAAGTGTATCATGGCTCCCAAATGTAGCACGAAGGTGGAAAATCAGTGAATGCTATTGCTCACCATATAGGCCTGTTCCCACAACGTCCAAATCACATGACATCCTATTTCACAGAATGTATCATGGACATTAAGTGACATATGGCTGTATACATAAATTTAATGTAGATTAAAATACTACAATTTTTTTTTTTTAACCAGACAAGCAAATTCTATAGTTCGTATGGAAAAAAAGACAAGCAAGGGGTCAGGAAAACGATGAAAAAGAGCAATGAAGGGGTAGTATTCCTACTGGCTATTTGAATATAATTCAAAATTTTAATAATTAAAACCAGGGGTGGATTAGCCAATAGGTAAGGTAAGCACGGTGCTTACCTTGTTTACCAGATCATCTTCAGTGAACAATTTCACATTTTTTCACCACATCAAAGGTTCTGCTTCTAGGTATGGCTGCCATCTATCTCTTTGCCAACCCCTTGGCACCTTCCTACAGAATCAAAGCCTCTTTTCAAATTTACAATCCCTGACGGGTGAATAACCCAGTAAGCAAGGTAAGCACGGCTTACTGGTGAAACACATGTGAAATTGTTCACTACCGATAAGTAAGCAAGCATAAGCAAGCCCGTGCTTACCTTCCTTACTGGGTCATCCCGTCCCCGATGAAAACAATATGGTACTGGCTCATAAACCGACAGACATACTTGAGAACAAAGCAGAAAGTCCAAAAGGAAAACCTAATTCATAAGGGAATCTTGTATATGATAGAGTAGGCATCACAAATTAGTAGGGAAAAGGTGAACTTTGCAATAAATTGTATTGGGACAATAACCTAACCAAACACATTGCTGATTCCTATTCATGGCAACCCCATGTATTACAGAGTAGAACTGCTCCACAGGGTTTCCTTGGCTGAAATCTTTAAGGAAGCAGATCACCAGGACTTTCTTCTATGGTGCTGCTTGGTGATTTCAAACCACCAGCCTTTCAATTAGTACCTCAGTCAGGGACCTCAGCCATCTGGTGGCACAATGATTAAGTGCTCAGCTCTTAACCAAAAGGTTGACAGTTCGAATCCGCCCAGTGGCTCTGCAGGAGAAAGACCTGGCAATCTGCTTCTTTGGAGATTACAGCCTAGAAAACCCTATGGGGCAGGTCTACGTTGTCACATGGGGTTGCTATGAGTTGAAAGTGACTTGACAGCACCAAAACAACAATAATATATCAGACTAAACAGATCCTCTTTGACCCAGTTAATATTTTTTATCTTAAATTCTACTTTATCTGATATTAACATCACCCCTCCTACTTCATTCCATTTGAACTGATCTGGAATATCTCTGCTCATCCCTTTATTTTCTACTTTTTTAAAATCATTCTAAGTGTACTCTTGTAAATACAATACTTTGTTTTATAAATTTACTCTGACAGTCTTTGTTTCTTGGTGTTATACTGAGATTCTTGATTTTATTCCTACTAATCTTACTTTATACCTGCACTTTGTTTTATTTTTTACTATTTATTTTCTCTTCTTTTTCCTTTTTTCTCATTTTCCATTGAACTGGTAGAAGAATTACACAAGAAAATAACCAGAAAAGAACTTTTGAGATGATGCAATTAGAGCATGAAAAAGTTTCTGGAATGAAAAAAAAAAGTACAAATTTACATTTTAAAAATCTATTGACTATTGAAAGGTAGGATGGTTATAGTGGAAAACCATATTCATGGCTCAGAAGATCAAGGAACAGAAACAGCTCATACCACAGGAAGAAAATATAAAGACAAAGAATATCCCACAGTTCTTTCCTGCATACCACTTGGGAATATGCCTGTCCTCCCAACTTTTGCCTGTATCCTTATAATGTCTGTGTTCAATGAAAGGTTCCCAACATGGCCACTTTGGATTCTTTAAGTGTTTGTCTTTTCTTTGCCTCTGGGAATATCCAGGCTTTTATGCAGAAGCTGTTTCACATACTCCTCTGCATATTTAGCTACCCCTCCTAAAGTTAGGACTACTTTAGTAATAAATTTTGATATCTACCTTGGACCTCAAAAGTGGGGAAGAAGAGGAGAGACATGGGGCGAGAAGCCAAGTTATAAGTGCTACCTCCAAGAAAGTACCGGAAAAGGATAAGTCATAGAAACAGACCCAGAGTGTAAGCCTGACTGTACCAAACACTGCTTCCTTGGAAGTCATTATAGGTCCCCAAATTACACGTTCCTTTTGAGAGATAGTGAAGTATAATGAGTACAATGAAAAAAGCATTAAAATTAGAATCAGCCCTACCTGCCTTCTACTGGCCTATACAACCTCAGGCAAGTCATTTTTACTCACGTTTTTTTTCAGTCTGTTGAGGTGGGTTGTATTATTATTCCCAAATATTTACCGCTCCGCCTTCTGAGAGGATTATACATCCTCGCCCCATTGCCATCAGGTTTGGCCACATGGCTTTCTTTAGTCAACGAAACACGAGCAGAATTGATGTGCTTTAGTTCTGGGCAGAAGCTTTAAGAGCCAGCAGACTTCACAATGACCAGCAATGTTCCAGATAAACCAAGTCAACCAAACTAATTGCCCTTGAGCTGATTCTGACTCATGGAGACCCAATATGCGTCAGAGTAGAAACGTGCTCCACAGGGTTGTCAGTGACTGATTTTTCTGAAGTAGTTCACCAGGCCCTTCTTTCGAGGTACCTCTGGGTGGACTCAAACCACCAACCTTTTGGCTAGCATTAAGTGCATTAACCATTTGCACTACCCAGGGACTCTGATAGAGGCTGCTTTTTCGGCCTGGGTCCTGGAGTGAAGAAGACTCAGAGCCACAGCTGAGTATGGAGTGTGTGTGAGAAGTAAGCCTTTGTTGCGGTATACCACTGACACTGTGGAGTCACATGCTATTGCAGCATAACCTGACCTCTCCTGACTGCTGTGACTGGAAAACAAGCGGGTTACGATTCTGTGATCTCGAAGGTACCCTCTGGCTCTGAAAATGCTGTGATTCTTTATAAAGGTCTCAATCGTTTTCACATCACTAATCAGTCCTTCCTCTAGTGTCAGAATTAAACCCTGATTTGGGTGCTCTGGAGGAGCCCTGGTGGCAAAGTGGTTAAGAACTTGGCTGCTAACCAAAAGGTCCACAGTTCAAATCCACCAGCTTCTCCTTGGAAACCCTCTGAGGCAGTTCTTCTCTGATTTACAACACATAAAATGGAGGACAATTACACAATACTGGGAAACATGGCCTAGTCAAGTAGACACATAACATTAACTATCACAGGAGACTTACTGGAAATCACATAAATCTTTCTCATTCATTTCTGACTGGCCAGAACTTAGTGGCATGACCATACCTAGCTGCAAGGGAGGCTGGAAAATAATCTTTTATTTTATATGCCCAGCTAAAAATTGGGGTTCTGTTAACAAAGGTGGAAAGGGGGAAAATATGGTGAGGTGGACAACTGGTAAGCTCTGCTGCAGATGGAGCTGAAACCTTGGAGCTTTGAACTACTCTCTATTTTAACTGGAGAAACTCACTTTTGTCTGCTTAAATAACTCAACCCTATTGCTGTTGAGTCCATTATGACTCATAAATATAAATACTCACAGTAACTCTATATTAAAAGAGAAGAGGGATTGAAGCCACTGGGCCAAAGCAAAGTGTCCCCTTAGAATACTAACTGACCAGTGAATAGCAATTATTGCCAAAGTATCTCCAATTCCTTTGTTGGCCTGGGGCTGGAGCCAGGGAGGAGGTAGGACCCAGGCACACCTGACATCCACCTCTGGGCTGCCTTGAGCACATGTTGCAAAAGAGGACTTGAGTTCAAGCCAGAGGTCTATCACGGTGAGGTGAGTCCAAAGTTTCGAGCCAGGAGGGCAACACCAAGCTAGACCTGGAAGAAAAATGGCAGGATTGTGTTTTAGGTAGGGTGGGCTAAGCTGCAGAACAAATAGACACCAAACATACAGTCAGACAAGAAAGTCTTGCTCTTCCTCACGTAAAAGTCCAGAGTAAGAATTTAGGTTAGTGGTGGCTCTGCTGCACACAGTGGTGTCCATTGGCCAGTGTGAGGTCTTAATGGAGCAAGCATTTTTTCTAAATGTTGTATTACAGAAGATTTCAAACATACACAAAAGTAGAAGGAATGATGTTATGAACTGTTTTCAGAGAAGTTTAGACTTTATCCTTGCTTCTTCATCTTATTTTCTTCACCTCTCCTTATAGGTAACCATTTAAAAAAAATTTTTTTTTTGTTTATCCTCCCAATTAAACGCAAATGAATTACACATGTGTGTGTGTGCGCGCATGTGTTTGTATTCCTCCCCCTTTCTTGGATAAACGGCAGTATACAAACACACTTTTCTGTACTTACTTCACTTAACACTATATCCTGGCAATCAATCCAAAGCCATATATAGCAGTATTTCTCATCCCTCCTAGCAGCTGCATAGTACTCTATTGTGTGGATGGACCATAGTTTATTCAACCAGTCCCCAAGTGATGAACATTTGGGTTGTTTCTAGCCTTTTTCTGTCATGAACGGTGCTGTAACAAATAGCCTTTTGCATACTTCTTTTGTATTTTTGCTGTTGTGGTATTGGGATAGATGGCTAGAAGTGGGATTACTGGGCCAAAAGATAATTGCATATATAATTTTACTAAATATTGCCCATATCTAGTAAGTAGATAGGTATTATACCCTCACTAGGTGTTATACCATTTTGCCTTCCTGCCAGAAATATATGAGTGTTCCTGAAACAAACATTACTGTTCTAGTTTTATGTTTTACAGATGAAAGAACAGAAGTGCAAGGATGTTAAATAACTTGCTAGTAAGCAGTCGAGACGGAACTTGGACCCAGCCAAAAAATGCTTCCCTGGCAGATAAGGGGACACTCATGGCTGTGGCCTTCGAAGACCTCATCATCCACCCTTTTGGGAGAGAGGGTAGGGGAGCTTAACTCTGCCATACCCAGCATCCGGGCCTCCTGGATACTGCCTCAGCCTGTCTCCAGTAATTACATTCCCCTTGGTGGGGAGCTCTGTGTGTCTCCCACCTCTGAGGCTGCACCCCAGGGGCCTCTCAGGAGAGGGTGTCATCCCATGGGGTAACCCTGTGTTAGAAGCCGACTTTCTTCCCTGTCCCATGTGAGTTACCACTTAACAGGTGCCAGTCGGGAAATAATGTTCCTTTCTCCCCTAATTAGAGCATCTATTTTCATGCTAAAATGTGACAGCTACGTGAAAAGGAGGGACTAATGTGCCTGGTTATCAATTACTTCTCTGGAGATAGGGTCATTTGAGGAACGACTTAAAATTTTTAGTTTTATAATAAAATGACTCAGCATGGCTCACAATGCTTTGAGAGAGATCAGCTTATAGCCAACCAAGGTGAAGACAAAAGGGAGGGCGTCACGTGCCAGGCCTCTCACATTCTTCATACCATGTAACCTTCACACAACCCCATGATATTGTATTATCACCTCCTTTTTACAGGTGAGGGAACTGAGGCTCAGAGATGGTGAGTTGCCAAAACTCACACAGCTAGCAAATGGCAGTGGTTGCTCAGAGCTAGTTTGTCTGGCACAATGACCTGTGTCTTTTCCAGCCCATTCATTTCCTCTCCAGTGGAAAGCATCTAGGCTATACTGCATATGCCAGGATGGCTGCATTCAGGGATCACCATTCCCCTTCTTTGGAAAACTTTCAGTAGCCTTCCTCTTGGGTCCACTCACCTTCCTGGCCCACTTGCACTCTCTCTGTAGGAAATGGCATCAAGTCCCTTGGCTGTCATCAGTTGGATTGTGTTCAGCTGCAAGTAACAGCGATCTGAACCCGAACTGCTTAAACACCTGAATGAATTTGTTTCACAAAACTATGAGGTAGAGTGGGCTTCAGCGACTATATGCAGACCTTTTATTAAAAAATGTCTCTCTGCTCTACCTCTCACTGTGCCAATCTTACTGTAATCCTGGCTCCCCCTCATGATTGCAAGGTGGCTGCCAACAGCTTCCAGGGCTATATGATTCTTCATGTTCAGGGAGAGAGAGGAGGGCTCTTCCAGAGTGCTCTTGAAAGAACCAGAAAACTGGTCTTCTTTGATTTCTTTGCCTCAAATAGTGTCAAACGCCCACTCCAGAACCAGCTACACGGCCAGAGGATGGGATGTGTTGATTGGCTTAGACTTGAGCTCTATGTCCCACCCCTACTGCAGGGGCAGAGTCATTTCCCACCAAAGCACATGGGAGAGATGGACACAGGACTAGACAGCCTCTCCTAGGGAGAGAGTGTCGGTGGACCAGGAAGGTGGGTGAACCCGGAGGAAGGCTACTGAGTTTTCCAAAGAAGGAGAGCTGAGATTCCTGAATGCAACCGTCCTGGAGATTTTCCTATGTATAGCCTGGATCTCTTCTACTTGAAAAGTGAATGTGCTGGGAAAAAAACAAACAAACCAGGTCTTTGTGCCAGCCAAGCTAGCTTTGAGCAGCCGCTGTCATTTGCCTGCTGCATAAGTTTTAGCAACTCATGTAGCCTCCCTGAGCCTTAGTTTACCTTTCCTGTAAAGAGGAGGTAATTAATACCCACATCATGGGACTGCATGAATGTAAGACTCCATCTTAAAGGGTGTTGGAGAAGTAGCATCCTAGAACTAAACTATGAATTATTGTTATAACAATTAACATCTGTGTAGCATGCTACAGGTTACAAAGTGTTATTTGCATATTGTCTCAATTATTCATCACAACAAATCTGGTGTCATTATTATTATGTCACCTAACAGCTGAGGGAACAGAGGCTTACCAAAAAACGCCAAACCCATTTGGTCGAGTGGATTCTGATTCATAGTGACCCTATGGGGGGCGGTTTCCAAGGAGCAGCTGGTAGATTCTAACTGCCTAACTTTTGGCTAGCAGTTGAGCTCTTAACCACTGCGCCACCAGTGCTCCAACTAAGGCTTAGAAGGGACCTTAAAGTAGGGCTTCAAACTGGTCCTGTCTGGTTCAAACCGCTGCTGAGAATTTGCATTTCTAGCAAGTTCCCTGCTGATAATTTGCATTTCCACCCAAGATATACTGAATCAGAATCTACATTTCAACAAGAGCCCCAGGTGATTCTTATGTATAACTTCCTGGGAACTTGTTTGAAATGCAGATTCTCAGCAGGGGATCAAACCAGAACGAATCGGTTTAAAGCCCTGACTTAAAGATGATCTAGACCAGGGCTAGCAAACTCTTGACCCAGGAGCCAACGCCCTCTTATTTGCACCCAAGCAGACATCACTAATCAATCATGGCGCTGTTTCCCATTTAACTCAGTCTCAACCTCAGAATGCTAAATATTGTGGCCCAGGCAGCCACTACCAATCAATCAATCCATCAGCCTGACACACAGGACAGAAAGCATTTTCCCTATGGGTCGTCTGTGTCTCTCATTTTGCATATGCGGAAACTGAGGCCTAGAGATGCCACCCCGTGAGTTAGTGGCAAAACCAGGGCTAGAACCCTGGACTTCTAGTTTGTGCTTAGCCAGAGGTCTTTCCACTGGCCCCTGCACATACCCCGTTGCCATCAAGTTGATTTCAACTCATAGCGACCCTATACACACACACACACGCACGCAAGTACATATATATATACACCTCTGCACATACGTAGTTCAAAATGACTTGGAGTCTGATCTAACCGGCATCAGAATTTTGAAGATCCCCAGGAGATTCTAATGTACAGCCAAGGTTAAAAACTACTGAGGTTTTTTTCTACTATAACCATGCTGGCCATATTTTCTGATGTTCATGGCCTGTGGTCATGTGTTAATTGTACTGGTTTCCAGGCCTCTCTCCTAGAAAACCTGATTCAGAAGGGCTGGACTGGGCTCCCAGGAATTTGCATTTTAACATGCATCCCAGGTAACTGTCATCATCAGGGAAGCTGGACAATACAGCTCGAAACAGGCTCAGCTGGGACACTCTTTGGAAAACCCAAGAATGAGGCCCATCACCTATTGAGAGTCAGGAGAGGAGGGACGATCTGGGCTTTGTCTCTTTAAACAGTTACAAAGACTTCTGTCCATTTACCGAGCAGCCACCTTTTCAAGTCTCCTGTCTAGATTATTACATAATCCATTTTGAGAATTTATAAGAATAATATCACCCTGATGCCTGGCTTATGTAGAAAAGGGACAGCAAGGAGGCAGATAAAGTAGAACACAGAGAAAAGGATGAAATGAAAATTATTTGTCTATTTTAGACAGGCAATTTTCTCTAATGTTCTGTTCTCTTGTTCCGTTGTCCTTCTGAGAGCTCAAGGACATTTTAAGGTGGAGCAGAATCTGGGACTTGTTCTTAGGGGAGACAATTAGCCTTGGAGGGCTGGAAATGTGGGTAGGAATTGCTGGGGGCAGGGCCAGGAGACCCCATCCCACACTACCCGGCCCTGGGAGGGTGGCAGAAACCACAGTGCTGACGTTTCACCATTTGTCAGACACTAAGCTGCGTTCTTTTCACCCACATGAGAATCCTGCAGAGCTCCAGTTTACAGATGAGGAAACTGAGGCCCAAAGAAATTACAATGTTTTAGGCTTAATCCAATGGGGGCAGTGTTGGTTCAGTGGTAGACTTCTCGTTTTCCATGGAGGAGACCCAGGTTCATTCCAGCCAATGCACCTCATGCACAGTTACCACCTGTCTGTCAGTAGAGGCTTACTTGTTGCTATGATGCTGAACAGGTTTCGGTGGAGCTTCCAGACTAAGACAAACTAGGAAGAAAGGCCTGGCTATCTATTCCAAAAATCAGCCAGTGAAAACCCTATGGATCATAATGGTCCAATCCACAACTGATCATGGGGATGGCACAGGACTGGGCCATAGATCCTCTTTTAAGGCAGGGCTTAAAGTTTGATCCCCTGCTGGGAATTTGCATTTCTAACAAGTTCCCAGGAAGTTATGCATAAGAATCACCTGGAGATCTTCTTGAAATGTAGATTCTGATTCAGTAAATCTGGGGTGGAAATGCAAATTCTCAGTTTTTAATCTTGGCTGCACATTAGAATCTCCTGGGGATCTTTGGTCGGTTGTGCATGGGATCCCCATGAGTGCGGGAGGAGAAGAGTGGGGCCAACTCAACAACTCAATAGCAGTTAACAACAAGGCTTAATCCAGGAATTTCTCATTCTAGAAGGTAAAAGCAGCATTCCCAAAACTACCAGGAAGAATCAGGCACGCTGGAACATAAGGGTGAGATTGTGCTTGGCATTTATAAATGGAAACTAGAGTCATTTTTTTCAATCATCCATATTAATGGAGAGAAATCTCCTAGAAAATTACAAATAGCAGGTTCACCACCTAAATTTATTTGTCCTTGGACTAATGCTAAAGTGGGTGGTGAATCCATAGCATGAAAAAAACGGGCCTGGAATTAAGAGCAGGCCACAAAAATGCACCAAAAGCCTTAAAAATGTGCACACCCTCAGACCTAGCAATTCCACCTCCAGAAATTTATCCTTCCAAAATAGCTGGGGAAGTGGGCAAAGATGTGTTTAAAAAGCAACACTGCTTATAGTTTTTTAAAAACTGGAAACAACATGATTGTCCAACAATCAACTTAATAAACTCTAGAACATCCACGTAGATAAATATCATATAACCATGAAAAATGGTGGCATAGACCTATATCTGTTGACACAGAAAGCAGGTTATCACACGCTTGTTAACAAAAGTCTGCATTGGAGTAGCATGCATGATATGACTGTAGTTATATTAAAAACAAGTAAATAATATTTCAGTAGTGATATAGTATATATATTTTTTCCAGTACTGGGGTGCGTGCGTGTGTGTGTGAATGTATATATATATATGGAGCCCTGGTAGAGTGGTTGAGAGCTGTGGCTGCTAACCAAAAGGTCAGCAGTTCAAATCTACCAGCCGCTCCTTCAAAACCCTATGGGGCAGTTCTACTCTGTCTTATAGGGTTGCTATGAGTCAGAATCAACTCGATGGCAACGGGTTTTACATATATAGATATACATATATATATACACACACATATATACACATACACACACACACAGTGTAACAATGAACTCACGTAAAGATTGTGAGGATGGCACAGGACCAGGCAGTGTTTCCTTCTGTTGTACACAGGGTCACTATGAGTCGGAACCGACTCGATGGCATCTAACAACATCAAACATATACATACACACACACACATACACACATATATGATATATATATATATGATATATTCAGATATATATGATATATTCAGATATACATCAAAACGTTGGCAATAGATTACTATCTCTATATAGAGGGACCAGTCCCTGGAGAAGGACATCTTGCTTGGTAAATTAGAGGATCAGCGAAAAAGAGAAAGGCCCTCAACAAGATGGATTGACACAGTGGCTGCAACAATGGGCTCAAACATAGCAACAATTGTGAGGATGGTGCAGGACCGGACAGTGTTTCATTCTGTTGTACACACGGTCGCTATGAGTCGGAACAAATTCAATGGCACCAAATAACACCTAACACCAACAACATAGGGGGATTAGAGATCATTTTTATCTGCTGCTTTTTTAAAACTGTTTTTTCCCCCTAATTATTTTTTCCAGGGAGCATGTGTCCCTTCTATAATTAATGAAAGTTTAAATAGTCTTTCAAACGAAAGTGCTCCCAAGATCCTGCATAACTGATTGTTGTCAGTGGTTCCCCCAGATATAAATTGCTGAACTGGACCCCAGGGAGGGGACTTGCTAACGCCACTGATGAAGGGGATGCAAGGACAAACCTTGCCTGTAGGGGAGGGGCAAGAAGCTGGGGGCATCAATAGGCAGGGCTCCAGGCCAGAACAGGAGCGGGAAGGTGTGGAGGGTTCCAGGGGAAAACCACCACGAAAGCACCTCACAGATACACGCACTTCCCAGTTTACAGACAAGTAGGCAGAGTGCACTGCGGGCTGTTAGCTGGCCCCTGGGGGTGCATATGGCATGTGGAGTTCAGTGTCTGCCACACCCCTGCTCCTACCACTTGTCTCTGTGGGTCAGCTGGTTTATCTGGGAGCTGAGACACCTTTTGGGAAGAAATATATAAACCTGGACCCATATCCACACCTGGTGTCACTCATACTGAGAGTGTCTGGCCACCTTGGAGAGAGTGGGGTGGGTGGAGAATGGGGGTCCTCAGGAAGAATTCATGATGGGGTAAGGGGTCTCCTGCACGGGGAGCCCCACTGGAAATGGGCCTGGGTGTTGGCAGGGTGGTCCTTTGCGTAGTCTGGCAGCCAGCTCTTACCTGGGGTTGGTCTGTGCTCAGGGAGAGTGTGTATGACACTGAGGACCCAAGAGACGGCCAAACTGCCCTGCTCCTTAACAACTGCAAATGTTCACTGCCGGGGGGAAGAGGCAGAGACCTCCAGACTTGGGAGGCTCCTGGCAGAAGCTGTGTCTCAGAGTCACCTAGAAAGTGGGAGTGGCACGATAGAAGTGGCAGGGAAGCCAGGCAGGGTGGCCGGGGTGAGTCACCAGTGGCAGTCTAGCCTAACCTGTGTTAGTTTCCCATTGCTGCTGTAACAAAATACCACAAAATGAGTAGCTTAAAACAACCAAATGTATACTCTTACAGTTCTGGAGGTCATAATCCTAAAATCAAGGTGTTGGTAGGGCTGCGTTCCTTCTGAATGCTCTAGAGGAGGATCCGTTTCCTTGCCTTTTCCATCTTCTAAAGGCCACCTGCATTCCTTGGCTTGTGGCTGCTTCCTGGTATCAATCACACTGACCTCTGTCTTCTCTGCTTCTGTCATCACACCACCTCCTCTCACTCTGACCCTCCTGCCTTCCTCTTACAGGGACACTTGTGATTACATTGGGCCCACCTGGATAATCCAGGCTACTCTTCCCATCTCAAGATCATTAATCACACCTGCAAAGACTCTTTTGCCATGTAAGGTAACATAGTCACAGGTTCTCGGGGATCAGGATGAGGACATCTTTGGGGAGCCATTATTCAGCCGACCACATAACCCAAGAAAACAGGCAGGACATCTCCTGGGGGGGCTGCCAGAAAGCCTTGAGGGATTAGAACCTCTGGGAGTAGAAGTGGGGGCTTAGGTTAGCAGGCAGTAATATTAAGTGGTCATTCAAACCTATAAGTTAGTGAAGTTTAGGGATGTTTAGGGTTCAATACAACTGCGGAAACAGAGGCCCAAGGGGAACTAGGGATTTGTCCAAGGTTCCAGGGCTAGTTCTCCAACCCCAAGTCCAGGCTTTCCTCCATGTTGCCTGCCTGTTTAACTCAACTGACTTTAGCAAAAAAAAAAAAAAAGGGGGGGGGGGATAGGGGACAGGCATGGAGATTGTTGTCATTGATGTTTAAAGCAGAGAATAAATTCTACCGTATTATTTGGGGGGTGAGGGGTTGCTTTGCAAGGGAAAGCAAGACCCAGAGCCCCTGGGTATGAGTAGCTGGCTAGGACTTGCTGGGCCTCTGGACTCTTTGAAAAATTGTTCCCTCACTGGGGCTTCCGATGGAGCCCTGTTATGGATTGAATTGTGTCCCCCCAAAATTTGTGTCAACTTGGCTAGGCCATGATTCCCAGTATTGTGTGGCTGTCCTCCATTTTGTGAGCTGCAGTAATTATCCTATGTGTTGTAAATCCTGCCCTCTATGATGTCAATGAGGCAGGACACAATCTACAGGATTAGGTTGTATTTTGAGTCACAATCTCTTTTGAGATATAAAAGAAGCGAGCAAAGAGGAGTGGGACCTCATACCATTAAGAAAGGAGTCAGAAGTGGAGTGTATCCTTTGGACCCGGGGTTCCTGCGGTGAGAAGCTCCTAGACCAGGGGAAGATCAATGACAAGGACCTTCCCCCAGAGCTGACAGAGAGAAAGCCTTCCCCTGGAGCTGGCATCCTGAATTCAGACTTCTAGCCTCCTAAACTGTGAGAGAATAGATTTCTGTTTGTTAAAGCCATCCACTTGTGGTATTTCTGTTGTAGCAGCACTAGATAACTGAGACAAACCCGAAACCCCACTGGGAGAGTGGAGAGGGCGGCCGGGTGCTCCTAGCCACTGCCACAAAGAGGGATGGTGAACAGTCATTTCCTCCAAGGCTGCCTGGCAGCTGTTGGTCCTCCTTCGGCTATTTTCAGAAGGAGGAAGCTCTTCCTCTCATTTCAGATTTGAATTATGGACTGCTAACCAAAAGGTCAGCAGTTCGAACCCACCAGCTGCTCCACGGGAAAAAGATGCAGCCATCTGCTTCCATAAAGATTGCAGCCTTGGAAACCCTATGGAGCTGTTCTACTCTGTCCTAAAGGGTTGCTATAAGTTGGAATTGACTCGATGGCAACAGGTTAACTGAAAGGTTGGCGGTTCGAATACACCCAGAGGTGCCTCAAAAGAAAGGCCTGGCAATCTACTTCCAAAACATCAGCCACTGAAAACCCTCTGGAGCACAGTTCTACTCTGACACAGTGGGGTCGCCGTGAATCAGAATCAACTCTACGGCAACTGGTTTTTTCAACTGGTTTTCTGGGGGTAAAGGAAAAGCACTTGGTACTCAGTAAGAAGAAATTTCTGTCTAGGTCTTTGACCTTCAGGAAGACCCATATGTGTGCATGCCTGGGTAGTGAGTAGAAGAGGGAAGCAGGACTATATGCTTCTGATATCTTTTTTCTTTCTATTCTCCAGTCAGCCAGTTTCTCACTGTATTTGTCAGAAAGAGGCAGTGATGTGGGTTCTAGTCCCACCCTTCGTTCTCACTCAGTATATGACGCTGAGTAGGTTATTTGACTTCTCTGGGCGTCAGTTTACCCAGCTGTAAATCAAGGGGTCAGACTGGATGATTTCCAAGGTGCCTTCCAGAATTCTAGGATTTGTCCAGCTCATGCTTGAATATTTATGACAACCTCCCCACTGGTCTCCCCACTTCCTTCCTATAGTGCTGGGGTCTCAAACCCACTTTGTCTCTAGAATCAAACCTCCTAGATGAGACTGTAAACCCCAGGGCAAGGGACCACATTTGCTTCTGCTCTTCACGGTACCCCGATGCCCAGCGGTGCCTGGTTCACAGTAGCCCAAGCTCCAAAAATGCACAGGAAGGACTTGATGTCTCCAAGGAGGAAAACGTCATGTGCTCCAGGCAAAGGGGCTGGGGGCTGAGGTCACTAGGCACAAGGAGGGGAAGCTCCTCCGCTCTGAGCTGAGGCAAGTGCTCATGTGAGGAGTACAGACTCCCAGGAAACAGGTTGTTAAGGAAGGAGCCAGCAGCTGGCTGCCGAGTTAGATAATGAGTACTTGGCTTTCCACCCTGTTTACCTTGTGTTAAGTACACAAAAATGATGTCATTTCTGCTCCCGTCCAGCTGACGCAGCTAACGGGGTCTCTCTGAGCCTGGTCTCTGGCCTCATCAGGGGCTCCCTCCCCTCATCACTCTGGTTACCCCAACCTTCATCAGTGTGGGGTGGGCCTTGGGGAGGGTGTCGACGCCAGTCAATGCCACATCATGAGTCCCCCAGCCACCCAGTTTCTCCACTGCCTCTACCCCAAGTTCATCCAGGAAGAGATGGTCCTCCTGCCTCCAGCTTGTCTCCTCCAGCCCATTCACCTCAGCAGCCTGAGAAAGCTTTCTAAATGGCATCCTGCTTGAGCCCCTTGACTGGCTCTAGATGTGCTGTTAGAAGAAAGCTTAGCTGGACCCCAGGCTCTGGAGATTTGCCAACCTCTCCAGACTCACGACCCCACTTCCCCGATACCCATCCCCCGGGACTCCACTTTAACCTTTCAATCAAACGAAACTTCTTCGGTATTCTCAAAGACTTGCCCCTTCCCCTCAAGATCGTCACCCCTTGGCACCCTCTTTCCCTTCACACTGACTAACTCCTACTCAATCTTTTGGCCTTACTTCCTCTACGGAGCTTTTCAGAGCCAACCCTACCCCAACATGATCCGTCTAGGTGTGCTCATTGTGCCCTGCCTGGAAGAGAAGTCATCAACACTCAGACTATCAAAGGCTGCAAAATTTGCACGACTCGGGGCCCTGAGGTTTGCTGATTCCCTTAAGAGGTGTGCATCTAGGGGTGGAAGGAAGGGTGGGGACTTTGGTTGGGAGGTAGAGGGGGAAAAAGAGAAGAGCCAGGGACTGAAGGAGAAGCCAGGAGGCCTGGGCAGTGAAGCTCCACTTCCTGTTGCTCCTGATTCCTTCTGCACCCTCCTTCCCTCCCACCCTGCCTGGCTCTGGGACAACTGCCTGAACTCTTCAGCAAAGCCCTAGCAGCTGCTTCAACCTTCATCAGGGTGCAGTGTGCACTGGGTCAGTGAGGATGGTCCAGACAGGACAGAGGGGAGTGGGGTGACCTGCCCCTTGGTCAGCTGATGTCCAAGAAGGAGCCCTCACTGGTCCCAAGCCCCCTGGAGAATGGTCAGATCCCTGCCCTAGAGACGAACTGAAGACTGGGGAGGCTGCCTCGTGGAATACGGTGGGGGCAGATTTGCAATTCTACTGTGGCCCTTGGCTGTCAGTTCTGAACCGGCTCCAGTGGGTTTCATTACAAGGGCCTCCTGTTTAGGAAGCTGGTTCCCCTCAGAAGGACATGGGGACCGTCGGCCTAGTGCTCCGGGCCTGGCTCTGTGAGAGTGAGGATCACACCCTCTGCCCCAGGCAGTATGTCTCCCTGTTTTTTGAGTATATCACTCCTCACAGACCCAACACAGTGGAGCCTTTGGGCTGGCTGCCTCCAGCTGAGGGAGAGTTTGAAGAGAAGGAGCCTCTGACAGCCACCTGGGGTGGAGTGGGGCAGAGCTGGGGGGTAGCAAGCTGCATTGAGCAGAGCACCTCCTGTGCCAGGCTCTCAGGGAGGTGTGGGGGTTAGGGGAACAAGACTCCCCCAGCCCTCACGGGACAAACACAAGAATCCTTCAATTCAGAGAGGCAAATTTAGCCGAGAACCAGGGTCAGCTGTGTGGACGGTGCTTTGTTGTTAACAAGGACCACTGTAATCTCCTTTACACCTCACAGCACCCCTGTGAAGGGAGGCCATCTAGCCCACCTTTCACACCTGAGGAACCAGAGGGCAGCTAATTTAGGAAGTGGCAATGTAACTGCAAAGCCTGTTCCCACAACCTCGCTGGGCCTGGGGTTGCTGCTCAGGGCTTGTCTTGACCATTCCTCTGAGGAGCTGGCCCATACCTTCCACAGCCTTCTCTCCCCTACTGCTTGATCTTTCCCCACCGATGAATTAGAAAGAACACAGTCAGGCTTACCTGAGTCCAAAGCCAGTCAAGTACCTTAACCACTCTGAACCTTGGTTTCGACTTTTGTTAAATTTCCTGTTACAAGACTCCTCTGACTGAATCAGTAGGTGTGCAAGGAAATCTCAGCTTCCTAAGAACGAGCAGCCATCCTGGCCACGGAGCAAGGTGGTAGGTGGAAGCAAAGGTCTTTGCTCAGATAAAGCAAGTTGGGGCCCTAGGACAGGAAGATGAGGGTGAGTTCTCTGGGACCAAACCTCAGGATGCCAGGCCTCTAGGCACTGCCTTGACCTAACCCCTCTCCCCAGTAGGCCCAGAGCGGTCAGTCCCCACTCTGCTCCCACTTCTAGGTCCATGGCAGGCCAAGAGCCATACCGTGTCTTCCACCTCCTGCTCCTCAGTTAATGGGTTGTGTGGCCATGCAGGCCCATTATTCTAGCCTGTCCGTTGTGGAGTGGAAGAGCTAGTCTCGTTCACTCACTCCTAATGTAGAAATCCCTGCCCCCCGGAGGTGGGGGTGGGGGCATCGCTGAGGCCTAGTTCATCCCCCACCCTGACTCGCTGGCAGAGTCGCCACTTCCGCCCGGCCAGGCCAGCAGTTGTGCTGCCTATAAATAGACGAGTGAGATTCTGCGTGGCCCCGTGAATGGTGCTGACATCCTGCCTCCGCCTGACTGAGCCCTGAGTCACAGGCCCCTGCTGGAGGCCCGCCCGGGCGGACCAGGACTGCACCACTAGCGTGGTCTCAGGGAAGCGTCCGGCGAATCCCTGGGGAGGCTGAGTGAAGCTTAGAGAAACGCAGCTGGCATTTCCTCCCTGTGAGGCCTGCCAGGGCTCCACGCTCTGGCTGGTTCATGAGTGAGTGTGCGCGCCTGTGCATGCACGTACACGTGTGTATGTGTACAAGAGTGTGTGCGTGTGCCCTGTGGAGGTGTCTGACTCCAGGAGGCACAGCAGCCTTGACACTTTTTCCACGAGTGTAATGAAGGGATTCCCCACAAGCCTCTCTGTTCTCACGGCACTCTTGTTGTGGTGTTGCTAATTTAAAAGCCAAACCAAACCCACATGGAGATAGACACGCCCACACAGCTCAGAAAATTGAAGGGAAAGAAGGCTGGAGAAACAGGCCTGGGCGTGGGCAAGATCCAAGACGGTTCCAGAAGGCCAAGAGGCAGGAACGTGCAGCAGGAGGCAACCAGGGATTCCAACTGCTTCTGTTCATTGTCACCCTGCTCAAGAGTCAGAGGGACCCTGGGCTGGGGTCACATGCCCACCCTCTGGCTAGTGCGTGGTGGAGCCTAGTAAACTCTGTCCAGCAGGGAAGAGGTAATTCCCCCGCAAAGAAATCAAAGACTTTTTAGGAAACAAGACTGCATTTGGTGGCCTAAGCCCAACTACTGTCCACTGTAAACTCTCAGCTGAGCACCCACCTTCAGAGTTCTGCCCAGCAGGTTCGCCCCACTCACCCCTTGGTATACATCATCTCCCCCCACAACCCCAGCTGTCTTCTTTACAGCCCAGTCACGATTTAACTTATGGAATGTCTGCGTTTGTGTTCTTGTTTCTTTCTCCTCCACTGTGTACATCACTAGATTATCTGCTCCCTGAGGGCAAGGATCAGGCTTGTTCACTGCGGTGCACCCGGCACAGTGCCCGACACATACCTATTAAATGAAGGGATGAATGAACAGCCTGTGCACACATGGTCACACCCACACGCACATATACTGATGAACACACACAATACGCTCACTCATATACACCTTGCTCACACACTTGCATACAGACTTCTTAAATGATTCGAGAAGCTTGAGCAGCCCACTCTGTTATTGTCATTGCCACCTCTCACTCCCACCTGGGTACCATTAGGGCAAGGAACCAGAGCTGTAGGGTTACAGTCTTTGTAGTTTTGACCATGAGTTCCTCCACAGGGAGTGGGCTTTTCTCATGATTCACACTAGGAGTTGGCGATTCTCATTTCAGAGGGGCTGGTGGGGCAAACCGGCTCCTGCTCAAAGGGGAAAAGGTCTCTGCCCCATTTGAAAACCCTCGCTGGTTCCCTGTTGTTCACAGGTTAAAGTCCCACCGTGGGGCCACAAGGAACGTCTATGCTTCTCCAAACACGCTGTGCTCTCACACCTCCACGCCAATGCACAAGCTGATTCTCCCACCTACAGTGTGTTCAGTTCCGATCAACCAGCCCCCATCCCTTACTCACCTTGCGAACTTCTATTTGCATTTCAAAACCCATCCAAATTTCAGCTTTTTGCAAGCCTGTGAGCCACATTAACAGTTTCTGCCCCTCCATCCCCAAATTCGTCCAGAATGCTCAAGAAACACAGATGTGTGTAACTATGGGCTTGGCGAGGCCCTTAGAGACCTACAGTAGTTTGCAACCAGGTGGTACTACCACCCAGGGGTGGTTGGAAATGTGTGAGGCATTTTTTTGTTGGCACAGTGACAGGGATTGCCACTGGCATTTAATGGGCAAAGGGCCAGGAATACTAACAAGGAAGAACTGTCCCTCCCCAAAGGCCAGTAGTACCCCACTGAGAAACACTGACCCTCCCCCTGTTGGATGGGGAACTCAAGGCCAGGGGGTGAAGCATCTTGTAAAGGTCACAGCAAATTGGGCACCAAGGTCTTTAGGACAGAGGCCTAATGAATAGTACCCACTCCCTTGGGGGAGCACTTCTGGGCGTGGGGGCTGAGAGTAGTCCTCTGACCCTCCAGGCCCTCAGGTCCTGGCCTGGCCCTGGCCACACTCCCAGCCCCAGGGATAGCATGGGAAATGTGTCTGGGAATGCCCCGCAGCTTCCACTAGCTGCTGCACCTTCTCCCACCCGCGCAGGCGGCCAGACAGCCTGACGTGGCGAGATGTGCCTGGAATGTGCCGCCAGCATCCCTGGGAAGAGCTGGGCTTGCAGGCTGCGGCCAGAGTTCTACAATTACAGCGTCCAGCTCCCTGAGCTCATCCACACGCAAATAAAGCCACCCTTGTGATCTGAGCCTGGGTGCTCGCGACCACAGCACTCCAGGGCCCAGTCTGGCCATGGGGAGGTGGGGCACAGCAAGGCCTACCAGTTGCTAAGTTGATTCCAACTCATAGCAACCCACAGGACAGAGCAGAACTGCCTCATAGGATTTCCAAGGCTGTAATCTTTACGGAAGCAGACTGCCACATCTTTTTCCTTCAGAGCAGCTGGTGGGTTCAAACCACCGACCTTTCGGTTAGCAGCTAAGTGCTAACCACTGTGCCACTAGAGCTCCTTCAGCAAGGCCTGATGTCCTCTAAATCAGCCCCCTACCCCTGCTCCAAGAAGGCATGGCTATCCTTCTCCAAATCTCCCACCCTCAACCAGAGCCACCAAAGACCCCTACCACTAGGCTAGAAGGGACTTCTTAAAAACTGAAAATTATACCAAGATTAGTACAGCAAACCCCCATATCCCCATGACTCTGTTCCAACAACTCCATCGGAAATTGGTTCTGATGTTAAGTCAAATACCTCTTTTATTTTTTAGCGTTCATTATTATTGCCTTTTATTATTGGTATCTTTATAAATCGGATCTGTGAACATCTGAGAATGATAACATCAACAAATTACATGCTGCAACTTTGTGTGGAGCACATATTACTAATGATAAGATGTACCAAAAAAAAAAAAAAAGTCATGTGAGGTTCATCATAACTCTAATACATCGTTAAGTCAGGGACTACCTGTATACTATTAAAAAAAAAAAAAAAAAAAAACCAAACCCATTGCGGTCAATTCTGACTCATAGCAACCCTATAGGACAGTGTAGAACTGCTCCATAGGGTTTCCAAGTAGCGCCTGGTAGATTCAAACTGCCAACCTTTTGGTTAGCAGCCGAGCTCTTAAACCACTATGCCACCAAGGTTTTAAATTCCAATGTTGAGAAGAAAGAGATGGGAGTATAAGTGAGCTAAATTCTCATGTACCGTACAGGGAAGTCGGTGGCTATTGTCTAAAGTTTTAAGTCAACAAATAGGTGTATAAGCATATTATTTAGAGTTGTGGAGGTAACCATCAGAAAAAATAAACAAGGAAATATGTAGAATAGTTTGTCTCCAGAATGAAGCTGGGAGGAAGAGGAAAGAATAGGCAAGAGCCTGATGCTATCCTTTATAAAGCTCTTTTGTGCTATTTGATTTGTTACCATGTTCATGTATGGCTTTGAGAATAATTGTTATTAGTTGCCACTGAGTCGGCTCCTGCTTATAGTGACCCCATGTGTGCAGAGTAGAAGGGCTCCTTAGGGTTTTCAAGGCTGTAACCTTTCAGAAGCCAATCTCCAGGCCTGTCTTCCAAGATGTCTCTGTGTGGGTTTGAAGTGCCAAACTTTGGCTAGTAGTGGAGCACTTAACCGTTTGTGCCACCCAGGAACTTCATTGATAATAATGATAATAATTAAAAAGTAAAAAGTAACCATTTATTGCCCCATATTTATTGCCCCAGACACTGAAAGGCAAGCTGACTGCTTCAAGGCCTCATTCTTTCAGGCTCCACCACACAGCCACTGGAGCTCTGGCTTCAGATATTTAAAGTTCATGATCCAAGGGGAAAATCTGGAATATTCCAGAGTAGGACTCTGATGGGATCACATACCCACTCCTTGGACCAATCCAGGGAGTGCCAGGCTATGACTGGCTTCAATAGGGTCATGTGACCACCTGGTTGCCAGGAAGGTGGAAATACCCCAGGACTACACAGAATGGTAGCAGAGCAGTTCCCCAGAGGTGGAGAAGGGATGCTGGGAGACAAAACCAGCTGATGTCCATGGCACAGGCTCTATTGTGGGCCTGTCCCTGGGACAAGGTGCAAGGTGTTGAAGACGTGGAGACAGCTTAAGGGGAGTTGAGGTGGGATATATAGACAAGGAAATAAAGCCCTGTTACACAAAGGAGCTCTGGTGCTAACCAAAAGGTCGGTAGTTCAAATCCACCAGCTGCTCCACAGGAGAAAGATGTGGCAGTCTGCTTCCATAAAGATTACAGCCTTGGAAACCCTGTGGGGCAGTTCTACTCTGTCCTATAGGGTCTCTAAGAGAATCGACTCGACAGCAATCGATTTGGTTTTGGTTTTATGCAAAGTAGAGCGGGCAAAGAGCCACAACGATATTCACATGCTGTTCTATGGCCCAACAAACCACGATCCACTGCCTGCTGGGGCATCAAGAAGTCTGACTGTTTCTAAGAAATGGCGAAGGCTCCCTGCTGTGAGCAGGGACTGGGCACTTGGGTTCAGATCCCAGTTCTGCTCAGGAAAATAACTTCACCTCTCTGAGACTGTTTCTCCATCTGGGTTTCCTTGAAAAGAGCCTTTGGCAAAGGGATTAAGTGCTGATGCTTTATTTTGGAGATCGAATCCCAGGGCAGCATGAGTGAGGGAAACAGGAAGTGAGGTAGGGAACGAGGGGAAGCGATGCAAGATGACGTAGAAACACACTGCCGCTGCTTCACAACCAACCCTGGACAGACCCAGCTGGTTCCTCGGCAGGTACCCCACTTTCTGGGTCTCCAGGGTTGCCTCCAGGCAGGCAGTATGGAGAGTGCGCTTTGAATGGTCCATGGGAGGGAGGGAGGAAGCAAGAAATTTATCCTCCCATCTTCTGTCTCCCATTGCTCAGAGTTCATCCCAGAGAACTTCTGGGGTGTGTTCTCCAGCCCCTTTGGCAGCCATCTGGGAAGCCAGATCCCTCACTCTGGGATATGGTGTTTCATCCGTACCTGAGAGGAGCTGAAGACTCTAGGAAAGTAGCTGGTCATCTTCAGCTGTGAACTGTGTGGACACCATGGGGTCTGCTAACCACAGCAGCAGCTGAGGGAGAGCAATCAGCCAAGAGTCTGGCAGACAGACGTATGTGATATACCCACATTAGAGCTCTGTGACTTCTCCTTGCCTCAGTTTCCCTTGCTGTAATATTGGGATGATGGTACCTCCCTCTAGGGTTGTTGGGAGGATTCGGGACAATGCACGTAAAGCACTTAGTACCGTGCCTGGCACCTGGGAGGTGGACTGGCTGCATATCAGTTGATTTGGCCCAGGGGTGCTTGGGGGAAGGGTCACTGAAAGGTGGTGTCATAGTTCTGCTGTATTAGTCAGGATGCTCAGTTGCAAGTTGGCTCAAATGAAAAAGATGTATTGACTCACAAAACTGGGAGGTCCAGAGGAACATCTGGCTTCATCACAGCTGGACCCAAGGGTGACTCTTGGTCCCAAGAGAGATGATCTTTGTGAGTTCACAACACAAACGCCTGACCTCCAAGTGCTGGCCTGGGCAGAGAGGAGACCAAGAGGGAGATCTGGGCTGAAGAATCTGTGAAATGGGAAGCTGGACTTATCCTCCAGACTTCTGGGATATGTCCATGATTTTGCTGGTCCCAAAGCAAATTAAAAAAAAAAAAAGCATGTCTATTTGTTTGTGGAGCCCTGGTAGCACAGTGGTTGGGTTCAGCTGCTAATCAAAAGGTTGGGGGTTTGAATCCACCAGCTACTCCTTAGAAACCCTAGGGGGCAGTTCTACTCTGTCCTATAGGGTCACTGTGAGTTGGAATCGACTGGACAACAATGGGTTTGTTTGGTTTTTTTTGCTTGTTTCTGGCTGGAGTGATTTTGGTTCCCATGTCTTCATACTGGCTTGCTCAGTGATCAGTTAGACAGGGCATTCTGGATCTGTCTTTTCGAGTCTGAGGAGTGTGTTTCGGGAGGTGGATTCTGGCTTCATTAACGCAGCCTGTTTAGTAGATATAATCTTTCAGACCATGGAATCCACAGGGGGAAAACAAGTAACATCGGTCTGGGGAGCGAAAAGGTGAAGACCAAGGCTACAATCAATCCCACACATCAACATTCCTTGGGAAGGATTCCATGAGCTGCCTCCCAAGCAGTCCCCAAAGAGGTCCCTTTTTTAAGGAACACCCACAGTCCATTCCTCCAGTTACTTAACTGTCCCCATTTGTATCCACAAAGGCAGAGAGACCTGGATTTAGAGTCAGACCTAGGACCATCAGCCGTATGACCTTCAACAGTTCGTTTTCCCTCTCTGAACCTCAGTTTCCTCAGCTGTAAAATGAGACTGATGTCTAAGTATAGAAATGGAAACATACACCCATTCAAAGACTTTTATGTGAATGTTCATTAAAGCCAAAATCTGCAAATGGCCCAAATGTCCATTATCAGGTGAATGGATAAACAATCTGTGGTACATCCTATAATGAAACACTACTCAGCAATAAAAAGGATTGAACTATTGATACATGTAACAACATGGATGAATCTCAAAACATGTGGAAAGAAGCCAGACACAAAACAGTATGTACTATCTAATTATATCAAATTTTAGCAAAGACAAAATCAATCTACAGATCAGAAAGCAGATCAGTGGTTGTCTGGAGTAGGGAGGACTGACCACAAAGGGGCACAAGGGAACTTCACGGGGAGATGGAAAGGATCTACATCTTGATTCTGGTGGTAGTTACAAGGGTGTACATATTTAACGAAACTTCAGAATCGTACTTAAAATAGGTAGATTTTATTGTATGTAAAGTACACCTCACTAGAGTTGATTTTTTAAAGACGAGACCAAAGAAAAATATTGCCTGTATTTGAATCCTTTTTTTGACCAAAACCCAACTCAGGCTGGTTTTAGAAAAAAAGAAATGCCTTGGCTCATATAATCAGAGGTGCAGTGGCTTCAGGCATGGCTGGATCCAGGGGCTTATTGACCTGGACAGCACACTCTTTCCATCTCTTGGCTCTCTTCCCTTTGTTGGCTTTGTCTTCAGGTAGGCTCTGCCCAGGTGGAGACCAGGATGGCCATCAGCAGTTCCAAGCTTACATCAAAGAAAATGCCTTTTTCCCTATAGTTCCTGCAACAGTGCCAATGAGAGTCTCAGTGTCCAGGCCTGGGTCACATGCCTGCCTCTAGAGCCAGGGGGTAGGGTTAGCCCTACCTGAACCCCAGGGATACAGGGTGAGGAGGAGTAGCCTCCTGAAGGAAAAAAGAGAAGCTTTAGAAGAAAGGGCCATGGTGCTGGGGAGAGAAGGCCAACAGATGGCCGCATCTCTGAACATCCTCAGGGGGTGGTATTACTACCCATTTCCTACCTCAAGACAACTCTGCAGTGCCCAGGCCATCAGGGACAGGCCCCAAACTCATTCAAGGCCCACGGCTGCTTTCTGCGCTGTCTCAGGTTCTACCTGTTGGTTAGATACAAAAGTCAAAATAGAAAGTGAGTACTAATCGCCTCCCCGCCAGCCAAGCCAAACAGAAAGCCCTTCCTGCCTGTGCTGAGTCGTCTGCTCCTCAGGAGGCTGGCGGGGAGGGAGGGGCTCTGCAGCAGCTTCTCTTGCCCCAGCCCAGTGGCAACACCTTGGAGCTGATGGCATCTGGACTTGTTGGAAGAACACAGCAGAGGGGAAGGATGCATCCGTGGGCACTGGGCCTGGACAGTCATGATAAGAGAGGAATCCAGGGCAAAGGCACAACCAACGGGGCATGTCCAGGGCCTGAGGGCTGCAGTCCAGAACCACCATCCCAATAGGGTCCAGCCAGTGCTGGGAAAACTGTGAGGGCCAGAGCGAAGGCTGACAGGAGAGGTCATCCTGGTAGGATCAAGGAGAGAAGGCACCATCTGCCATGCTGAGACCCAAACTGCATTTCTTGAGCAATGTGACCACCACTGAACATCTTCTCCACACCAGTCACCACACAGAGCTCTATCCTGGAAGGAGGAAGAGGAAGCAACAACTTCATATCTATCTTCATAGTAAGCCTAGATAGACACATTCGTTCAGGGCACTACTATGCCCATCAGACCAAGGAGGCAGTAGGCTCAGAGAGGTGGTGGCAGGGTTTACTCAAGGTCCCCAGCTAAGTAGCCGCCCTGGATCAGACTCTTGGGTGAAGGCTTGTCCCACCCCAATTCCAGGAGCCCAAAGCTCTTATCTCAGCCTAACTGTTTTAGGCCGCTAGTTGAGCTGAGGTTATTCCTGACCCAGGTAGGCCAAAGCAGTTTAGGGTTATCCCCTACTCCAGCTCCCAGGGAATGTGAGCAAGGGAAGCTGAGCTGATGCCCACTCCCTCGCACTGTTTCCCACCTAGGCGCTGGCCGAGTCTGCATGCCCAATCACCCTGCTTTCTGGGAAGCAGGTTTAATGGATGTCGTGGCCACGAGTGTGCACTCTGCTACAAAGAGCTGGGTAGAGAGAAGGGCCAGAGCCAGACTGAGGAGGGAGAGGGCTGATGCCAAGCAAGGAAGGAGAGGCCAAGTGCTTGAGGCCCTCCCTTCCGAAGGAAACCAGCCCGTGGGCCTGGCCCAGTGCCACAGGGCTCCGGGAAAGTGGTGTTCTCGGCAGGCTGGCCCTCTAGCTCCACAGACTGGCCCAGGGAACAGTGGACTGCTTCCTGGAGCCGACAATGCGTCGCCCGTTAGCTCACTGCACTGGCATCCTGCCCAGCCCGGAGGCAAACTCAGAGGAAGAGGAAGGGGCCAGGGACAGCCTCCTGGAGACTGAGGCACCCCTGATGAGGTCCTGACCTGAAGACCACCAGCCAGGGCAGGGCAGACAATCAAGCCCCATGCAGGCCTGAGCCCCTTCCCAGATGCCTGTCTGAGCAAGTAGCAGGGAACCAAGCCTCTGCCTCCATCAGCTGTGTGACCCTGGCCAAGCCTCTTGAGTGTCCAGAGCCGGTTTCTCATCTATAAAATGGGGCTAAACCTGCCTTGCCCAGAGCTGGGCTCCGTAGCCGCATGGTAGGCCGTGGATCCAGGCTATCTAGGTGCACAATTAGCATCAGGGAGACTAAGGAAAAAATAACCCACCTTCCCTGTGCAGCAGATAACTCCTCCATGAGACAGAAGCACCCCACCCACCTCAAGATACTGTAATCTCCAAATGCTTAATTCAGCAGTGACTATTGTTGTTACTGGAAGCACACTGACCTCAGGAGTGGGAAGCTGCATGTCAACCCCAGCTCTACCATATCCAAGCTTTGTGTTTTCGGATTAAGTCCCTGACCTCCTTAGCCTGTTTCCCTGTCTGTAAAACAAAGATCCTAAGAACCTCAAAAGATGGCTCTGAGCAGCAGAAAAATAACAGTGAAAGAAATCTGCCAACTGCAAATGGTCACATCTTCCCAGATCTGGCTGTAAAGGCACAGCTGGAGGGAATCTCTTCTATCCCTAACTTGGGGGCATGTAGCCCAATATTTACCTCTGGCTGCTCATTAGAACCACCTGCGAAGCAAACAAACCCCAGAAACAAAGACACCAACACCCCGGTGCCCCCGCCCCCAGCAATTCAGGTCTAACTGATCTCGGGTGGGGCCCAGGAATTAGTTTTTTGTTTTTTTTTTTAACTATTCCCAAAATAATTCTTATGTGCAACCGGGGTTGAAAAGCAACGCAGTAGCCCACCTCAAAATCAATCCCTCCAACAAGATCTCTGAGCTCCCTGGTTGGAGGTGAGTGGTGGTGCACAGCGCACCCCACTCGGCAAAAAGAAAAACAAAAAACAAAAAAAGCTTTCTGGCTCCTGAGTGCACCTGGACACCGGAGCAAATGGGTTACGAGCCTCACCCCTTTTAAAAGCCCCAATCCTGCTAACCGGGTGAGGGAGCACACGCGGAGGGAAGAAAGAGCTGGGAGCATGTATTTCATTAGCAGACATCATCTCTGGGTATAGGAATTTATGAACCTCTTTCATGTGATCCCTTTTGTATTTTCCAAATTCTCTACAGTAGAAGGCAATTCCTTCACAGTTGGGGAAAAACAGTAACCAGTTTTATTTCTGATGTATTGTCTTACAAAGGTTCTGGGGAGAAGAATGAGGAACACATTCAGGGACAAGGAGGAAGGTTTGGGGGACAGAAGGGCATGGCAAACGGACATACCATCCATGTTTAAACTTTACCTTGGAGTCGTCCCTTCTCCTTGGCAGGGGAACGCTAAGGCCCCTTAAAAACCGTCTCTGGGAGAGCTGGTGTTGAGGTACAGCTGCGCCAGCAGGATGGGCCAGAGCCCAGGGGCGCCAGGGGCTGGGCCAGCTGGGAAGAACAATCACAGAAGTCAGACGCCAAGCACCCGACGGCCACCTTCTAGGAAGAATTGGCACCCGGGAACCTTAGAAATACCTTGGGGACGAATTTCCCCTACTGACTTGTGAAGCTGATGAGATACGGTAGATCAGGCGGAGCTAGCAGAGTCTGTCCGCCTCTCTGTCCATGAGCCAGCCACCTGCCCAGCCTTGGCTGGAGAGAAGATTCTAAAGTTGCTTTGGGATTTGGTGGCGTTCTTGTGGACTGGTGTTCTTAGGTAAGGGGAGCATGTCACAAATTAGTTTCTGTTTTAAAATGTATTTCTGCTTTTGGACAATCCCCCAGGAATCCCAAACCTATCCCAACAATAAAGCCTTGGTTGAAAGCATGTGTGGAGTGGAGCTGGAGAAGGTAGAGGTGGGGTCACCTGCTGAGAATGGAGGAGGCCCACGAAGTGAAACAGGGATGAAGACCATTCAGCTGAGAAAAAGCAAACTCCAGGGTCACAGCAGAGGGAAAAGGCCCTCGATCCACTGCAAAAGTATTCTGAAAATGCCCAGGGCACTGGGTGATTTCTGAGTGGACTCTGGGGCTCCCTCTGTTTTAAAATACAGTGCAAGTTGCTGCCCAGGTGCCTTCTCCCCTCCAGCCCCTAAAAAGGGTCCAACTTCTCAGTAAAGGTGGGGCATCCCACCCAGCCCAACACTGTTGCCTTAGCTTGATGGACCCCAGGACGACCTTCCTCAGGCAACCCAAACTTCAACCACATATCAATGAGGGAGACCTCGTACTCTCCTGGGCCCCTGCCTGCATCTGAATGCCTACCCTCCCCCACCCCAAACCTCCAACACACAAATTGTAAAAATGTTTGCAAGTCAACGTGTTGACCACAAAATTGCTTTAATAATCAGCAAGTCAACATTCACTCTCATTTGGTGGGGTACATTCCAATCCAACTCCGGAGGCCCTTCCCCTCCCAGCAGTGGGGGAGGGCAGGCTGGTGGCTGGTGGCCGCTGTCCGATGCACACTGCAAGAACAATAAGGATTTTTAGGGGCATTATGACTGAGTCAGAAAACACAGCTGCCCCTGAAAGTCCCTCATTTTTCTTGCTGTCTTTGCACTCTCCAGGTGGGTAAGTGGTTGACTGGTTGGCCTGAGTGAGCCAAGGTGGAAATGGTGCCCCCTCAGCCCACCCTGGCCGGCCTCTCCACAGGCCATGGGAAGCTCTGTGGTGGGGGTGGGGGGATGGCTACAGGGTCTCCACACGGGCACAATTCCCCCCAATGCATGGCAGTAGATATCCTCACTGCCCCCACAGCACGCCCAGGAATGACCAGCCTGTTCCACCCACAGCCAACTCAGAACCCAGTGCCTTCTGCCCACAGGGAGCCGTGGACTAGAATCCTGGTGGAACTCCAAGTGGGTGAGAGCCAGGGAATGTAGCAAGAACTGGGAGAAGGATCACCTGGCCCTCGTCTTCACACGTGGTACGTGGACCTGGTATGGAGAGACTAAGCCCCCAAGGAGCCAAGTGATGGTCTCAGGCCTGATACGGTAAGTGAATGCAAGAGGGTTGGCCCCCAAACTTCCTCACCACCCGGCCTGGCTTTAAGCAAAGGAGAAACTATGAGGTACGCCAAGACCCAGGGGGGGTTGCCTCACCTTCCCCAACCCCTTAAAGAACCACCTACAGATGCCTAAACTTCCAAGAGAGAACCTGAGCTCTGGGGTTCAAGGCTCGAACTGGTTCTAAGCAGTTCCGTCAGGACCAATGGAAACAAGGCAGGGATTCAAACCAGTTGGAAGCAGTTCAGTCATGGCTGACAGAAACAAGGGCAGCATACATGCTGCATAGCAACCGAATCTCTTGCGACTTGGCTTTTGATGTGAGTATGAAACAGACAGTTGTGCCCTGCTCAAAGATGGTGGCTGACTGCTCCGCTTTGAATGTATGTTGTTCTCCACAGTCCTGCCAATAATCCAACCTCCAGTAGCAAGCTCCTGAAAGTTTCCTGATACAGGAGATTGGATTATTGACAGGACACACATTCAAAGTGGTGCGGCTGACTGCTACCTTTGAGCGGGCCACTGCTGTCTGTTTCCTACGTGGGTCAAGAACCCATGTGCAAGAGATTTGGTTGCTATGCAACACCGACGCTGCCCTTGTTTCCTCCAGCCATGACTGAACCACTTCAAACTGGTTCAAAGCCCTGCCTTGTTTCTGTCAGCCATGACTGAACCGTTTAGAACCAAAGACCTGTTCTGGTTCCACTCCTCTCCAGCACCGTGGCCTCAGTTACTCTGTCTGTCAAATGAGCCTAGAAGGAACTATGCTCCCACCACCGTCTCTCCCACTTCAAAGGAAAAGCGAAGAAGGAAATGAGACAATTTCAGCCACATCATACACACCGAAGGGGCTCTTTCTGAAAAGCTGAAGACCACAAACCCACTGTCTCTAGTGAGAGGCAAGGGGCTGCAAACCCATCAGGAAGATCTCAAATCTCAGTCCAGCCCAGTTCCCCCTTTCTCACCTTAGCCAAGGTGAGCTGGACAAAAGGCAACAGCTTCACATGTGCCAAGTGAGAAGGCACGTCCACCTCACACCCCTATCATGTGCAACAAAAACATGTGCAAAGGCTTTTGGAATGTCCCGGGATGTTTTCACATTCCAGTCAAGGAGCTGACGGGCCCTGTTGGAGAGCACAGGCTGGGAGAAACTGAAGGTGGGTGGGGGATGGTCAGAAAGTGACCAACAAGAAGAGCCAGTGTTACAGATGGAATTGTGTCCCCCAAAAATACGTGTTATAATTCCTAACCTCTATACCTGTGGTTATAATCCCATTTGGGAATGGGTTGTCTCTGTTATGTTAATGAGACAGGATTGTGTTGAGTGTGTCTTGAGTCAACCTCATTTGAGATATAAGAGATTAAACAAGCAAGCGAGTAAGCAGAGATGGGGGAAGAGAGATGTCAAGCCACATGAAGATCCCCCAAGAGCAGAAGCTCAGAAGAGACAAGGACCCTCCTCCAGAGCTGACAGAGAGAGAAAGCCTTCCCCCAGAACCGGTGCCCTGAATTCAGACTTCTAGCCTCCTAAACTGCGAGAAAATAAATTCCTGTTTGTTAAGGCCACCCACTTGTGGTATTTCTGTTACAGCAACACTAGATAACTAAGACAGCCAGTAACTGATTTTTTTTTTTTCCTTAGCTCACTCCTTTCCTAGAAGTCTCCAGCACTCAATCTGTCAAGAGACAATTAAAGAGGATGAAAAGGGCTTCCAGAATCAGAGTCTTGTCTAGGGTCTTCCTTTCCTGATGGGATGACCCCTTCTGCCTCCAGGCATGCAGCACAGCCTGGCCTGGCAGAGCCTCCCACGGGGCAGAGGCTCACTAGACCAAGGAGGCCCCCAGCAGGCCACTCCCTACAGACCCCAGGCCTTTCTGACTCCAGGGAATGCAGTCCTCCTTCGAGCCCCACAGCACGAAATGCCACCCATCTGTGGAATGCCATCCATCGGCGGGAAACTCCTCCCCAGAAGTCAGGCCACTCCACCCAGGGCCCAGCATGGCTGGAATCTGCCCAGCTGGCTGCTGGGAACGTTCCCTACCCGGCCTGGCACAGAATCCACTCTTCGGTGGCCTGGTGCAGAAAACACAGCCTCTCACAGCACGGGTGGCCCCTGCTGTGGTAAATGCACATCCCCGCAGAGGACTGACCTGGCTCCACTACTTCTTACTCGCTGTGTGACCATGTATAAATTACTTTGCCTCTCAGGGCCTCGGGTTTCACGTCTGTAAATAGGAATAAGACCACACTTTGCAGGGTGATACGAGGGTTAAAGTAAAAGCATACAAAGTATTTAGCGCAGCACATGCTAAGGGCCTGTGAGAAGGCTCCTAACCAAAGTGCATTCCCCTGTCCAAGTCGTTTTCTCTCAGACCCCAAGGGTAGAGACTGGGCCAGGCTCCCTGGGAGTTTCTCCAAGGACTCAGGCCATGGAGAATTCTTCCCCTCTTAGACAAGGGCCTGGGACAAGGTGTCAGGACATACATAGGCCTCCCTGCTCCCTGCATCTCACATCATAAACATTCCACCTTCTCTCCCACACCCCACGGCCTTCCTTATTCAAGATTGAAAGATGGCCCGGAACTCCAGCTCCCCGGCCCTCTCTAACTGTTGTTACAATACATGTCATCTCTCTGGGAGCTTTCTGCCCCAACCAACATCACAGCCACCTACTCCACCAGCTACAGGCTGTCCTACATACTAGGAGCACAATCATCTGGACCATTAAGACAAAACAACAGCATTATGTTTGCATGCTAAGCCCCAATCCTGCCAGTTTGCCTAGACTTTGCATGTGTTGATCCCCTACCTAGCACGTCCTCTACCTCATGCAAGGAAGAGGCAGACTCTAGGGCAAGACCGCCTGGGTTTGAACCCAGACCATCACCTCCTAGCCACGTAATCTTGAGCAAGGTACGGAATCCGTCTGTGCTTCAGTTTGCTCCTCTGTGAGGTTGGGATAACAGTACCAATTCCATAGGGTGGTTGTGAGGACTGAATGGGTTCATTCAGGTAAAGGGCTTAGAACTGTGGCTGGCACAAAGTGTTCAATCAGGTTTAGCTACTATTATTATTCTTTGCTTGGTTCTTCAAGACTCAGCTCACCTCCTCTGGGCAACTCCGCCCTGGGTTAGAGCCCCTTCTCTCTGTTCCCTCCTGTCCCAACACTCATAACATTGCGCTTGGGACTGTGCTTGACCTATCGGCCCACACTGCCAGAGTATGTTCCTGGGACTACCTGCCTCAGAACCACATGGGACACTTACTAGCAATGCAGATTTGGGGCCCCCAGAGAACTACCAAGGGGCCTGGGAATCTGCCTTGCTAACAGGTTTCCCATGCGATTCTCAGGGACACTCAAGTTTGAGAACTACCACTCTGGGCCATCTTATTCACCATGGTACCTACAGTGTCTGACCCATCTTATTCACCATGGTACCTACAGTGTCTGACCCAGGCACAGGTGCTCAATAACAAGGAGGTGGGGACAGAGGGCTGCCCCCGGCAGTGGCCAGAGGATCCTCCAGTGCTGTGTTAGGTAAGTGGAGGTGACCCATCAGGGCTTGGCTTTGACAGCAGAGCTAACCCATCACCAAACACACCAGGCCCTCACTCTGTGCCCGGCCTGGGTTAGGTACATGGCAATGACCAAGGGGCTGCCCCTTCCACCAGGGCCCTACAAGCCCCCAGGAGTTATAAGGGAGCTGCAGAGTGAGGTTGCACCATGAACAACCTGAGTCCCCAAAATAGCCAGCAACCCACAGGCCATGACAGAGGGAAAAGAAAAGCCAACCAGATATTAGCTCTCGTTTCCAATTTGCTTTAGAAAGAAAACTATGCGCGAGCCGCACCCTGGCCAGGAAAAAGGGGGATCCAGGCAGAGGGCAATGATCCCAAAAGATCTTGGCGGGAGCCTCTTCTACAGAGAGAAGCCTCTAGGCCCAGACAGGAACCCACTGCCTTCCTGGATGCTGGCACCTGGTGGCAGGGGCTAGCCTGAAGAGGCCAGGGGTGCTTTGAGTCAGGGACCCAGCGTACAGCTTAGGCGAGCAGGCTTTGCAGTATCCTGCCCTCCTTCCAGCCACTCCCCACTTCTGCCCAGGCCAGCCACTGTGGAGGTAGAGCCAGGAAGCTCGGCTGGATTGAGCCTCTGCTGCAGTAAGTCTTCTTGGACTCACTGGGCCAACTCACCCTTGCTGGATGTTCTGGGCTGGGATGAACGAAGCCGGAAGACCTGAAACTCATCCATCAGAGCCCCTGGGTTTGATAACCAAACTCTCCCTGCCAGAAATTCTTTTGCTAAGAACACACTGGCTCTAAACACTCACGTTCAGCCCCTCTGCACCAGCAAACTCTCCCGAGACATGGCCCCTGGGGGCACGGCCTGGCCTGATTCTGATTGCCAGCAGGGCCTTGGGGCTTGGCTCAGCCCCCAAACCTCATCAGTGGGTGGAGGCCCGGGTGCCCCTTGGCAAGGCTGGACCTCTGCCCAAATGCATTTCTCCACACAAATACACATTCCTGCTAATGAGGCCAGTCCAGGGAAGGGCAGTGCCTTCCTCTCATCCATGCTTCCAGAGCATCCAGAGGAGTCAAAACCAGGGGTGGGTGCTGGCATTAGAGCTACAACTTTTCTCTCTTTAAAGGAGACTTCACTGGGGGAGGGAAGCAAGACAGGCAGACAAGCAGCAGGGCTAAACGTACAGGGGAGGAAGAGTCTAGGTTCAAGATACATTTATCCTTTTGGCAAGGTGTCGACAATCTCCAGCTCACAGCTCATTTTTGTAAATAAAGTTTTATTAGAACACAGGCACGCTCATCATTTACATATTATCTATGGCTGCTTTGGCAGGGCAGAACAGCTGCAATAGATACCCTATGGCCAATAAAGCCTAAAATATTTACTATTTGGCCCTTTATGGAAAAAGCTTGCCGACCTCTGCTTTTGACCAATGTTTACTCAGCATTTCGTACGTGCTAAGAGCAGAGCTGGACACTGAGGATACAATAGTGAGCAAAACCTGCTGAGCCTTCATGGAATTTAAGGCCTGGAGACCGGAGGGCTCTGAGGGCCAGGGGCAGTCAAGTCCCCTGCCCCAGTGGGCTTGTAGCTGCTGTTTAGACATCCTGTCCACCCATCTGCTGAACCCATAGGATCCTCCTATAGCTGAAGGAGCAACAGGTCTCTGGCCCTGTCTCTGGGCAAGTAGCTGCTGTCATCATTTATTAAAGTTGATGCTACTACATACAGGTCTGCAAACCTTCAGGCCTTATGTTTCAGAAGTCAGAATTTTTCACATTTTAGAATGTAGTGTGGCACATATTATGCAACAACACCCCAGCAGGGCAGCACCCGTAATCAACACATTAATACCTACTTTAATATCTCTGCAGAGGAACCCATGAATATTCACACTCTCTAGGATAAATAAAGACTATTAATAGTCTCAAGGCAGTTTGGGTCAGATTTTCTCACTAAATTAGTTACAAAAACAGCTTGTCTTTTTCAGAGTTTTTGGAGTTCAGAATTTTGGATAAAAGATTGTGGGCCTCCACTAACGACAGTCACAAAGTGTAAGAGCGGGTCTCAACTTCATCTTCTGGGCCCTCGATGTCATCCCCCCCTCCCCCCGCCAGACTGCCCTCGCTGCTACCTGGCACAATGAGAGCACACACAGGGCTCGCAGTAAATATGTCCTCAGTGAATTTGTATCACCACAGCCTCCCCCACAAAAGAACAGCTACTATCGTTACTGCTGAAAAAAAGTAGAAAAGAAGTATTTCAACCCCAACCATCGTGTGTCTACTTCACTGTCAGGGGCAGAGAAAAGGAGACATACATGAATAAACTCATTTCTGAAACAAAACAAAACAAAAACCACTTTTTCTCAGGACAAGACAAACAAACAGCTTTCTGGTCACTGTTGCTGCCTGCTAGTCAGACACACTGAGTTTCTGGAGGGAGCAGGTGAGTGAGCAGAAGGGAAACTTAAAAACCCATTATTTTTCCCTTGTCTACTTCCTCGGAGCCTCCTTGTGGCCAGTTACATTTGGAAATCTAAAATAATTTTTTATCTCATCACAAATTCCTAATAGCTAATTTTTTTAAATTACTAATTGGATAATCTGGTTTCAGAGGTTCTAATTATACTCTTTGCAGGGGGGGAGGGGGGGAAGGAAAAAAAAATTTATATAAAAGCACTTCTTCCCAAAAGTATAAAATACACCCAGAAGGCCTAAAGTATAAGGTTCAAAAAAAAAAAACAAAAAAACCCCACCCCAAATCTTAAGACAGTAGTAATAATGAAGGAACACTGTTATACATATTATCTATGAACAGATAAACCCTCCCCTATAAAACGCACAGTTCTACATGACAGGATGACCTAAGATCAGAAAAGATATTTCAGAGATAACTCCCACCAGATGTCCTGGAATTAAAAATGGATTTTCCCCTTTTTTAATGCAACACGGTTTCAGCATTCTGAAATGTCATACCCTCTTTCTTAAGAGAGTATGCCTGCAAATGACTACCCCGAATTTCCTCATCACCTGAGATTTCTAAACTCCAAATTGAGAAAGCGGCTCTCTGGCGATCTCTATCTAACCCCGGCACTGGGCAGATTTCTGGGAGCGATTTTAATTCCGAGATTGGGAAATGCTTTCAGCCTGCCCGACAGAGTTGTAGAAAACTCCTCTGAAAGGACCACACGGAATGGTCGGTCGGTAAGAAGGCTGGGGGCGTGCTGTGCGAGGGACTGTAGGGGAGCAGGCCTCCCTCCCAGCTCCGAATGCCTGGAAGAAGGGTCCAGTCAGGCCTGCCGGGGCCAGGCAAACCGTCCCAATGAACTGAAAGCTGCTGTGAGCTCCAGGACTATTATTTAGTCAGGGTTTCGACCGCCCCAGCAGGGAGGGGATGCAGAGGAGGCAGGGAACTGCCACCTGTGAACCTTGGCACCGTGCAGACCTGCAGCCCTGCCACTCGGTAGGGACGTGTTAGGGTGCCACGACTCCTGGTGGAGAGGACATAGGCATCTTGCTGGTGTTTTCTCTGGCCCTCGCAGGATATGTGCTACCCATCTGACAAATATCATATCCCTGGCAAGGGAGGGGCTGCACTGGGCACACAGGGCCTAGGCCAAGGCAGGACAGCAAAGAGGGCACCAAGGCCAGGATCGAGAATGAGGAGTCAAGTTAGTTTCACTTTCTAATTTTTTCCTGGGCCACTTCCCACCCTGAAGGGAGAAAATGTCTTTTATGTGCTATCTTAGGCTGGGTTCTCTAGAGGATCAAAACCAGTGAAGCATGTACATATAAACATATATTAAAAAAAAAAAAACCCCAAACCCACTGCCATCAAACTGATTCTGACTCATAGTGACACTATAGGACAGAGTAGAACTGCCCCATAGGGTTTCCAAGGCTGTAAATCTTTACAGAAGCAGACTGCCACATCTTCCTCCCGTGGAGCAGCTGGTGGGTTTAAACCACCAATCTTTTGGTTAGCAGCCAAGTGCTTTAACCACTGCACCACCAGGACTCCTTATAAATATATAGAGAGAGGTTTATTTCAAGGAAATGGCTCACGCAGCTGTGGAGGCAGGCAAGTCCCAAATCCATGAGTGAGGCATCAGGCTGGACTATTCTCCTGACTCATGTGGTTGTAGGGGCTAATGAACTCAAAATTGACAGGTCAGGAGGCTGGCTGCTGGCTCACAGGGTTATGGGAGCTGGCGAATCCCAAAATCTGTAAGTCAGGCAGCATGCTGCTGGCTCACATCCCAAGAACCAGAGGTCAGAGGATGACGCGTCGGATGGTTGGATGCAGGATCAAGAGCGAGTGAGCTTTGCCAGAATGTCCATATATATTGGATGCAGGCCACACCCCCAGAGAAACTCCCCTTACATCAGATCACAAAATGGAGGACAATTCTGTAATACTGAGAATCATGGCCCAGTCAGGTGGACACCTAACATTAACCATCACATACGCCAAGACAGAAAAACCCTCAGAAATGTTCCTTGTCATTTTCTTTTTTTTTTTTTCCAAGGACACTTTTTTCTCTGAAGACTGGGCAACAGGCTTTGGTGAAAACCCCAACTACATAACTTCGCTCCCCTGGGCTGCTTAGTTCTAATGTGATTACACATCTAAATGCAATAAACGGAGCAAAGTGATATTATTTTTCTGGGAAAAACCAAACATCATAAAAGGGTCTTTATTAAATCAAGGGCCCGTGAACTGTTCTCTTGCCTAATTATGGCTCCCAAGTGAGTAAGGCTGGGTTTCCAGGCAGGGCTCCTCACAACCCTCTGGCCCAAAGAGCAATGGGATATTTGTCACGACTTGTTTAATTACAATAAAATCCACCAAACGGATGAAAGGGAGAATGCCAAGATAGGCTGGCAGCAGTGCTCCCCCTACCCCGACCACCACCGCCACGTGGGCTCTAGAAATGGGGAACTGGTTCTCAGGCCTCCTTCTATTTTAAGAAGCTGCCTCCCTACACCATCCCACCCCTTACATTCAAAGTCAGGATCCCGGACCCTGCCCCTTTCCAACTGTCAGTGCCCAAGTGGTTTTCCAGCATCCCAGGACCGCCCCCCTCTAGCCCCTCCTAAATAGAAAAGGTCCATTGTGGAAACATGGTATTTTGCCAGATGTCTTAACATTCAGCAATTTGGCCAAGGTTAACATGAGCCCAGACGTGAGCGACAAGGAAGGCTCGCTATCACTAGACACAGGAGGAGTGTGTGTCTCAGGCCAGGGAGGAGTGAGCCCTCCACACCAACCAGCTGGGAGCAAGTGGTTGCCCTGCCTTTTCCCAGCTATACAGTGGTCTGGCCCAGCTATTTGGAGATCAACATTTTGCTTATACATGAGCCCTGGTTCCAAGTATCTGCTTATTCTCCCTCTAAGTTCCAAGAGCAAAAACACGTTTTCTCTTTCTTTTTTAACACTTTTTTTCTTTTTCTCATGGACATCCTGGTGGCGTAGTGGTTAAGAGCTATGGCTGCTAACCAAAAGGTCAACAGTTCGAATCCACCAGGCACTCCTTGGAAACTGTATGGGGCAGTTCTACTCTGTCCTATAGGGTCACTATGAGTCAGAATCGACTTGACGGCAATGGGTTTGGTTTTTTCTCATGTTCTTAAGCCCACAGCAGCAAGCCCACTAAAAAGGGACTCAGAAGACTGTCATCCTGACTCTCCCACTAACCTGTCCCCTCAGATGGGCTAGAACGCAGTGACCACATGAACGCACTCCTGGAAAAGGGTGTCTGCCTGCCCCCCCAACTCCACCCCCTGCCCCTCCCAAGTTGTATCAGGCATGTCTTCCTGAGGAGGCAGGGATCTCAGCCTCACCTCCAGCGAGGACTCACCTTCTTCTACTGTTCTTTCTCCCTTAGGTATTAACCAGCACCTGGGCTGACCAGGCCAGGTCGTCCTTCCTTGACTTCACTGGGGTTTGCTCGCCGGCCCCACAGGCCCTGGGATGAACGACGGTGTTACCTAAGAACAGCTACCATGGCACCACCACCACGGGACCACCACGTGCCTGGAGTTCACACTCACGTTCCCATTCAACCCTCTAAATGCCTGCAAGGTGGGCATGTATTATTACAGACGGGGAAACTGAGTCTCAGGAAGGTGCATCACTTACCCAACGTCACCCAGGGAGTACATGGGAGGGCCAGGTTCCCGACTCCAAAGCCAACACCCTTTCTATGATGCCTGCCCTAAGCAAGAAAGCATTTTCTGCATTAGACCACTCTCTCAGAAAGCCCGGTGCTATCAGCAAATAAACAGTAAGGCAATTTAACACTTTCCAGAGGATGGGGAGTAGCTCTACTTTACAACGGACATAGAGAAAACAAGATAGAGGATTATTTCATAAATGTTTGCTCAGGAGCCCAGAATTTAAGCCTCAGTCACCAAGAAGGAGAAACCAGCATTTTCCCGTGAACCACACACACCCCAGGGCAAAAATCCAGTGAGAGGAAGCAAGTTTCATCAGAATGAACCACAAAAGTCTCTCATAGACTGATCCAAATTTCCCAGCTGCACATCTCTGATCCTTCCCCCACCTCCTCCCACCCCTATAAACCACAGCCCCAGGTTCCAACCCCGTTTCCTCCTCTGTGCCTCCTGGCTCAGAATCTTAGAAGAATTTTTGGGCTACAAGCGGCTGCACAGTTTCTACTCAGTCCAATCCCCCACTTGACAGAGACGGGGGCTCTGAGGCCGAGTGGCAGAGCTGCGATTAAAATCAGGCCATGGTTCTTTCCACATGGCACCTCCTTGGCCAGTTCTCCTGGGCAGCAGATGCCAAGGGGTCTGGCTACAGGGCAATTTCAAAACTCCCCAGACCACGCCAAAGGGAGGAAGCACACAAAGTGGGTGAGAAGTCACCTGCTCAGAGTCCCGCAAAAATGCAGAAACTTCCATAAGCCCTGCCCACTGCCAGTCAGGACTACTAAAGGCTGGTAAGCGCTGCAAACCTTATGGTCTACCCCCAACCTCCAGTATGAAATTCAGCATAAAAACTGAGTCACAAAAAAGGATAGGAGAGTCCAGTAAAATTCTGATTTTCTTCCCCCAGGATGACTACTTTGCAGCATTTTTTTGAATATCAAATTCCACCCCCATCCTCTTCGTTTTGGTCCCTGCTTGGCTGGTCCCACTAGAGTGTGTTTAACTTGCCCACTGGGTCAGGGAGTGGAGAAGCCTAGAAAGGCTGTAGCAATTCGTCTTTCCTGGGGAAATGTGGAGTCTGTAGGCCTTTCAGGCTGGAGGTACTGCAGAGCAGATGTGTGAGGCGGCCACATCTGCACACCCAGGGTTCCTTTAAAGGCTCTGCGCTGCTAATCCAGAACAATCCACCTCCTGTTCTACAGCTATTGCTTGCTGGCTCTGAACCTAGGAGGCCCGGCTGCACCTGAAAGGCCTGGGGTCCCGTTCTTTCTATACCAAAGGCCAGCTGTGAGATCCTAGGAGAGGCCCTTCCCCAATGAGTCTCAGCCTCAACTATAAAGTGAGGACTCACAATACCCGTTTGTATCCTGAGCTGGAGTAAGTCAGGGTAAGCAGTGATGGGCCATGCCAGTCTTACCCACAGTTGCCTGGCCTAGTCCCTGGCACATAGTCAGTGGACAACAAAAACTAAGAAGGCAGACTTAGACAGGAGAAGGGGCTCCCAGGTATTATCTCTGCCTAATGATCATGAGGAGTCCCTGGGTGGTGCAAAGTTGACACGCTCAGCTGCATACTGAAAGGCTGGAGGTTCAATTCCACCCAGAGGCGCCTTGGAAGAAAGGCCTGGCAATCTACTTTCCAAAAATCAGCCATTACAAACCCTATGGAGCAGTTCTATTCTGACACACATGGGGTCACTGTAAGTCAGAGCTGACTCAAAGGCAACTGGTTTTGAACTGTTACGAAACTTTTGTTCCCAAAGGGTTAAGTAACTTGCCCAAGTCCACATGGCTAGCAAGCAATGGAGCTGGCATTCGGACTTAGCAGACCTGAGATCTTAACCACTCTGCACCCTTCTCTACCAATAAATATATGCAACACAGACTCCAAAATAAGATGAGACAAGAGGGACAACAACTACCAGTTGTGCCAGGCACTGTAAATGTATTTTTTCATCTAAACCTGACCACAACCTTACATGGTAAGTATCATAGCCTTCATTTCACAAAGGAAAAAACTGGGGCACAGAACAGTCACTTGTCAAAGGCCATCCAGCTGGCAAGTGGCAGTTAGGGCTCGAACCCAAGCACGTCAGGATCCAAAGTCCACCTTCGTGGTTCCCACACTGGGCTATGAGACAAAAATCCTTCACGGAAACCAAACTGATCCCTCACTTCTAAGACAACTCTTTCAGGGACTTATCACCGATAAGGAGGCACTGTGCTTTTGTGTAAAAGAGCTGAGACTGGCCAAATACTTACCAGTTTGCACAGAGCCACAAACCAGCCTGGCAGCGGAATCAACTCTCACAGCAGTGAGGGCAAGCTGTTCCAGGACAAAGTAGGAGGCCTGCTGCCGCAGCTTCAGAAAGAATCCTCAGTGGTGGAGGGTTGGGAGAGTTCAGATATGGGCAAAGGGGCACTGAAGGGGACTTGGGAAAGCAGCTCAGAGGCCCCACAGGAGCGGGTGCCAAGGAAACTCCAGAAGGAAGTATCAGAACTTCCACAGTTGCAAGGATGTGGGGTAGATATGAGAGAGGTCCAATACCTCCTTTATTATCCAAATCCTGCTGGATAAAAATTGATCTCTAATCTTTCATAGGTTGGGATTTTTTCTTTCAAAAAAAAAAAAAAAAAAAAAAGTGAGAAGGGTGAAGTTAATTATTCACCAGGTTGCAATTTACTTAAGAGTTGAGGGAATGCAAGTTTCCTCCCAGTGGGCAGAACGCGGAATCCAGGTGGACTTTAGGAGTATTCCGTGGGCCTCCCTGGGGGACTGATTAAAATCCTTCCCTCCCACGAGGCTTTCTACCTTACATTGGCTGCTTCCTGAAGAAGGCTCCAGGGCAAACATGTCTGACGGGCAATTCCCCACAACACCTTGAGGTACCTACCCGGCCCAGAAGGATGGGGTAGGGGCTGGGGGGAAGGAAGGCGGCATCTGCTCCAGGAAGCTACAAGAATGCAAAAGGGACAGCAAAATCAAAAAGCCTTCAACACTCGAAATTCCTAAATACGAGGACTTAAAACACAAAGTGGCTGCTGGAGGCCAGGCCCAGCCCACTGTGTAGCTGATTCAATCACATTTTGCAAAGGAAAAATCCAAGAAGGAAAAACCTAATCACTCACTTCCCCCAAAGGAATCAGCCGCCAAGTCATTTCCTAAAATTCCCTAAAACCCTGGCCAGACCCGGAGAGAATGGAGCACAGCCTGAGAGAAAACTTTGGGGGACCTGGACCAGGCTGAGGCTCTGGGAATACAGCGGGTCCTTATTCCTTAATCCCAGTGATTTAGGTCCCAGCGTCCCCTCCCAGGTGGGTGGGAAGCAGCCAGCTCGGCCTGCTTTTCCACATCTCCTTGCTCCAGCCCGCTTCCTCAGATGTTTTAGGACCATGCTATATTCTGGATATTTCCACTTCACTTAAGATACTGACCCCCACGGGTGGGAGAGGCATCTGTTCAAAGGGAGAACTTTGCTTTCTCAACCTGATTCAGTGCTCCAAAGAGGGCATTTTTCCTAATTAGGGGCAAATTCTAGGGTTGAAGCTCCCACCATTTCCATTGCTAGATGATTTTGCCTCCAAACTGAGAATTTGTCAAGATGCTCAGAAATCTACCCCATGGTCAAAGAAACTGCCATAACTCTGGCATCTGCATGTTCCACTAACTAGAGCCAGCAGGACAAAGCCTACAGACAAAACACAGGCCAAATGTAGCACAAGGCTAGGCCCACTCCTCGGATCCCGGCCCAATCCCAATCTGCCTCAAAACACGTGGCCCCTCAGCACACCTGGCTCCCCTCTGCACACCTGGCCCCAACATGGCCACCAAAACAGGGAAAACTGTGTCAGTACTACTGCGTGGTCTACTCAACATAAGGCCCACGAAAGTCAGGGGAGCCGGTGTGAAAATGTCTCCTGAATGGGCCTTTGCACAACCTGGCCACTCCCTCCTGCCTGCTTCTAGAAACCTCTCCTGATTTCCAAAACCAGGAAGAAAGGGACTAGAGGTGCCCTATTTTGTCACGTTGCCCTTCCCATAGTTCAGGTCACCTTAATGAGTGTCCCCAAATATTTTTTTCAAGCTCCCCACCGCCAAGACAGCCAAAACACAACACAGACAAAAAAAAAAAAAAAAGAGCAAAACTTCTCACACCATGCAAAGTTTCAGCGGTTCGTGACGTTTTTCTTTTAGGGATGTAAAACCAACGGAAGAGCGGACTTTCAGCATAAAATATGAAAAGAACTCAGAATGGGTCAGCACTATGTTGCATATATCAGCGAACAAAAGACCAGCCATTAGAAACACACCCACAGAAATGCATCTTTAAAGAAATGGTGTGTGTAAGGAGGGAAAGGGGCTTCCCGCTCCCCAGGGGCTAAACCTTCACATCCTGTCCAATCTCCCTAGCGGAAGCTCAAGAAGTCGCCCCCCACCCCCTACCCAAGCTCAAGGTTGCGCCCACAAATGCGCAGCCTAGCAGGCCCATGTAGAGATCTGGGCTCGGACCCTCGGGGGAGGTGGGTGCCTTCCCTTCCACCACAAGTATGCCGGGCGAGGATCTGGCTCCGCACGGCCGGCACGGGCCACTCGAAATGACCGTGTCACGTTTCCAAAAGCTTCGCCACTTTTCCCGCGAAGCACGGGGAGTCTCTCCCCCACCCCCCATCACCGCCTAGAGTCCGCAGCGAGCGCGCGCCCTTGCCACCCCTTCTCCAGTGTGGACCGGGGAGGTGGGGCAGCCCGGCCAGAGTCCAAGCCCCCGCGTTGGCGCTGAACGCGCGAGGGTCCCGGAGAAAGCGAGACTGGGGCAAGAAGCGCGGAGATGCCGCCGGTCCTGGGGGCCGAGGACTGGGACTTTGTAGGCCAGTTGAAACGACACCCTCATCTCGCCCGCAAAGACCCAGCCCTCAGCTCCCGTCGTCAGTTTGGGGGGCAGGCGCCCCGCCGACGGCCTTCCTCGGGCTGGGGCCGGCCGCCCGCTCTTGGCACCGCGCTCTGCTCGGCCAAAGCTCAGGTTTGTCCCAAGCGGCGTCCCCCAGAGAAGTCACCCTCCTCGCTCGAGCTCGGTCCGCGGACTCCAAACCCAGCCCTCGAAGGGTTACAGGGCACTCGGTGCGCGCGGCGGCTTCCAGACCACCCCCGGGCCGCCTCAGCCCTGGCCGAGGGACCGTGCTGGGGGGGGGGGGGGGCGGGGAGGCACAGGGACCCAGCCTTTCCCCACCCCCACCCCGAGTCGAGCCCAAGAGTTACACGCCGAGAAACTTCGCCACAGTCCTACGCCGCGCCTGCGAGGCCCAGCTTCACGCCGTCTCGGTTACCTGCGCTCAGCTCCGCCGGGCGCAAGGCCGGGGCCGAGCACCGGACGGGGCGCCTCCTGCCTCAGGCCGTGCCCTCCCGCACGTTCGACCCCGCGCCGCGACCGGGGCTCGGGGGGCGTAGCCACGATAGCGGGCCGAGCGCCTCGCGCGCTATGGGCCCTGCGCCCCGACGTTCCTGGCGCCCTGCGAGCGCCTGGCCGGGGGCCGTAGCCTTGCGCAACCTGCCCGGGACCTGGGGGCCGCGGCCGCCCCCTCCCCAAGGGGGGCAAGCCCGGCGCACGGGAGAAAGCAGCGGGGCGGCGAGACCCCTCGAAAGCTGGGGGGGGTCCCGCTCGCTCTCTCGGCCCGAGATGGCTCCACGTGCTGGTGACACATCAGAAAGGCTGCGCGCCCCGCGGTTCCCGGCGGGCGGACGCGGCTAGTGCCCGCCCGTACCACCTCCCAGAGGCGAGCGGATGGCGCCCCGCCCCGGCCCGCCCTGCGCCCGCCCCTCGGCGGCACCGCCCCCGGCTGCGAACCCGTTGCAGCCTTCGGCACGGGTGGGAAAAGAACCGGGCGAGGGGGAGGGTCGGTCCGGAGCCGGGCGCCCCGAACCGGGGCTGTCTGAGCCGCGCCAGGGGTCTGTCCCCGGCCCGGGCGGCCCGACTCGACAGTCTCGAGTGCCTTCCTCCCAGTCACTCAGCCCTTCCCGCCCCCGAGCCCCAGTAATTTTCCCTTTTCCTCCTCTGACCCGTCCGAGCCACTGCCAGCACTTCCTCCCACCAAGGCCGGCTCGGGGGGCCCTCTGCCGGCCGCGGGCATCTCCGGCCGCTCCGCTCCCCGGCCGCGCCCCAGCGCCGGTGAAGCGCCTGCAACCGGCCTCGACCTCCCCCTTCTGGAACTTGGGAAACGGTCAGACCCTTCTTTTGCGATAAATCAACGAGATAATAGATGTAAAACTCCAAGTATAGTAGCCTGCAGCAGTACTTAAGATGTTAATTATGTGTTTTCCACTCCGTGTTCCAGTTAACCTGCAGACAGCCTCTCTTCCTTACTTACGCTTTCTGAAAACGGCAGTTTAAGGGAACTGTGGAGACTGGTGGTGGGGACAGAGAACCTATGAGGCGGAGCGAGAGCTTTCCCAAGATAGGAGGGGGTTCGGAGGTCCGTGAGTTTCCCTTTGGTGGGGACCGATTGCCCCACTCTCTGGAGACAGCAGGACGTGGGGCAGCTGGGATCAGCCTCGACCAGTGGCATTACTAGTGTTGGTGTCACCCAGTGGGGTAACTCATGATGTCACCCCCTCCCCGTGGACCTCGTGCCGTACCAGACCATACAGAATCCTTAGTAATGTTTTTGGTACTGTTACTCCTAAACTGTAATTTCCGTATATCACTCCTCCTTTTCCTTTAATTACTACTTCATTCTCAGAAAAGTTATTGATACAGGTTCACAGATACTAATTACAACACTATGGCTAAAGCACCAGAAAATTTGACAAAATCAGCGACTATAAAAACACCAGCAGCAAAGGTGCTTCTAGCGGGTGCAGACCAAACAACGTGAGGTAAAGCATCATTGTAACTCAGTAATAATCACAGCTCTGACCTGAGTGCATTGGAAGGTTCAAAAAGTCAATTGGCATAGAGTTTTAGCCTTGTAGGTATATGGATACATGTAAGCTGGGTTTACAAAAAATGTTTTTGCTGTTTAACTACAGGAATATTTTCATACATAGCCATTTCGGTGTCACCCCTCTGACAGTGTCACCAGGTGCAGTCCAAACCCACCACACTTCCCTAGTAACACCACTGGCCTGGACCATCTTTCGGCCTTTGCCAAGATTCCCAGCCTCAAGAGGGACCAGGACTCTAGGGACCATGGAAGAGGGGGTGATGGGAAAGCCCAAATAACGACTAGGATTGAGTTACTCTGCCAGCCTTTCTTCAGGTGGAGGCCTGGAGTCAGATTTAATTTAAAAAACATAATGTAACCATCTCTTTCTTGGCCTCACCAACCCAAATCATGCCTTAAACCTATTGCAGTGGGGGTTGGGTGGTTTAGCTGCACAATTTGCTGCTCTCCCTTCCTCTCCCCCACCCTCCCCCCAGCCCCCCACATACATTGGGATCCCTGGGCAGGACAGACAGATGTGCCAGGAGCAGGTGCTCCCAGGAGAGAGCCATTACGGACAGGGATGGAGGGCAGATGGCGACCAGGCTCTGCAGAGGCGCCCAGTGTCCCGGGGTGGGGTGGGGCCACTAGTCCCAGGCCTCTGTAATTCCTGTTTTGTGGGAGCCCGGGATTAGAAGGGAAGAAAGAGGAAGATGCCCTGACATTGCTGGTGATGCTGCCGGTGCTGGAGGGGGTCTGGAGCCTGTGCCCTGCCCTCTCTTGCCCTTTTATTGCTCTCTCCAAATCTGACAAACCCTTAGGGTCTCGGAGACTTGAGGAGCCGGTGTCCTGGGGGGATGAAAGGGCAGGGATGTAATGGGTTTACCCCGGCTCTGATCCCAGAGAAGCCCATGGAAGATTAAGATTTGCTCCGTGTCTGAAATCTCCCTGCTACCCCCTGAACACATCAAAGAACATGGCAGTGGGGGCTGCTTAATCCTATCAATGGAATCAAAGCTCAACAAGAAAGGAAATTCTGCAAACTCGAGGCAGCGGCTGGACACTGCTCACAGAAGAAAAACAGATACTGGGGGCCCTGGCCTCCTCCACTGGCAGTTAAGTCCCAAGAAAGGTCCAGAGCCAGTCCACAAGGCAACAGTGCCTGTCCTTTGCTTCTTGAGGTGGTCACTGTGGGAAAGCCAAGCACAGAGTCTCAGAAAGCTGGGGCAGTGTGAACGGCTAGCCCCCAGAGGCAGAAAGGTACCCAGAGATGGGATGGGGCTCCCCCAACATCACACAGCTCTGCTAGATCCCAGCTTTACTACGGAATGATGCCATTTACCAGCAGTTCCCACAGTATGGTGCTCTATGTGAGGTTTTAGGTGGAAAATGGATAACTCCTTTGAAAACTTAATACGTATTTTTAAATGTAAATTTTATGAATATTGTTTACTTACAATGAGGCTAAAATGGTTAGAACGAGCCAACCCAAAGGCAAATATTTAGTAATTATTAGTACAAATGGCATTCTGATATGACAAAAATCATGACCAAACCAAAAACCCGTTGCTGTCGAGTCAATTCTGATTCATAGCAACCCTAAGCACAGAGTACAACTGCCCCATAGGGTTTCCAAGGAGCGGCTGGTGGATTTGAACTGCCGACCTTCTGGTTAGCAGCCAAGCTCTTAACCACTGGGCCACCAGGGCTCCAAAAATTGTGATGGGGGAAGGCAAATTACAAAAGGTAGGAAAACATTCCATCCAACCGTCTTTAGAGAAACACTGCCTTAGAACTTGGCTTTCATACTCTTTCAGCCATGCCTCATGGTAGAAAATACATTTTACACCATGACATACACACACATACTGGTAGTATATGTGTGCATGTATGTATATATGTGTATGTGAGGTTGCCATGAGTTGGAATTGACTCTCTACAGCAACTGGTTTTTTGAGGTGTATGTGTGTGTATATATATATTTATATTTATATATAAACAAGTGTTTTGTGAAACAATTCTTATACACGCACATATATTCTGTTATCCTATTTTGTTCCATTAAAAAAATGCTACATGTAGAAATTGTTAAGATTGTGTATGTTTTGTTATGTATCTTTTCACCACAATTTTTAAAAAAATGCTGCTTATAACCTGTTAAATTGATTTCATAATCTATTTAAGGCCTCTTGCAGCTTGAGGAATACTGTCTTAGAAAATATGGCCTGATGATGATGATGATGATATTGACAGCTCTCAGTTAGTGAGAAACTTCTAGGTGCCAGGACCCTGTGCTGAGAACTTCTCCTTACGATCTCACAATGACCCTAGGAAGTAGGTCATTATTACCCCCATTTTACAGATGAAATTACTTGCCAGGATCACTGGGCCAGTAAGTATAGACCTGAGACCAGCACCTCCAACTCCTCCCTGGTCTAAGGCACTTTCTACACCTCACCCTGCCCTCCTAAGTAGGTATCTCAGAAATGCCCAGTCTCAAGATCATTTGTGCCACTTTTGCTCTTCCCACAATGTACTCTGCCTCTCCAGCTCTGCCCCGTGCCTTCTGCCCTTCTTGCCCCCATAAGTGACCCCCAGGAGTCAGGCTCCTCCGCAGGTTATCCTCAGAGCCCTGAGGTGGGGATGGGGGTGGTGTGTTGTGGACAATTTTAATGCCCCTGCCACCTTTTAAGACTGGTGTACACATCCATTTCCATGCCTGGAAGAGATCAACCAGACTTGGGGACCAAACTCCAGAGTCTGTGGGGCCTGCAGGGCCTCTCTGCCCAAGGAGAGCTGGAGTCACTGAACTCCCTCATTCTAGGTTCTTCCTAGACCTTCCCTGGCCACCCTATTTTAAATTGCAGCCCCCCACTCCGCCTCACCCTTCACTTCTGATCACCCATCCCAGATTTTGTTTTCCTTCTATAGCCCTTGTCACCTCTAATGTGCCAGATATTTTATTCATTTATTTTAAATATACCCTTTTTCGCTGCTGCTGATCTCTGCCCTCAGTCCCCAGAACGTAAGCTCCACAAGGGCAGGGATTGTTGTCTCGTTCATACACTGCTATGTCCCAGTGCCTGGCATATAGTTCCCATTTGGTAAATACTTGGCGAACACACTTCAGACCTGCATGCACTGCCTGAGAACCCAGCTTTGCATCACTGGGTGAGCTTGGCTGCTCCAAACCCTCCCCAGCAGCCCCTGCTGGGTCTTAAGCAAGAGGGACAGAGGTGCCCCCTTCAACACATGTTGATTTCACCAGTTTCCTCTCAGAGGGTAACTATATCCCCCAAGGAGAGGAGGGCAGACCTTCACTGTGGCCCCCAGTGCCTGAACCCACGCCAGCTATGTAATAGCAACACCATGTCCACTGTACTGAGTCTCCGCTAATGATGAACATCTGACTTCTCTCTAGCAGTGCATAAAGGGATGTGAAGTGGCAGGGCAGGAGTGAGAACCCCTATTTTACAGATGGGGAAACTGGGCTTAGGGAGATGCGATGACTTACCCAAGGTCACTCCGCACTGAGCTCTGTCCATTAAACGTCCTCTTATTGTCTGTCCAGCCCCGTCGGATTCTACTCCTACAGTTAGGAATGTATTGGGTTTTTGTCGCTTTCTGCCATCAGTGAGAGAGAAGGGACTCTGATGGAAGACACAGGATCCCGGTGACCAGATGAGAAAAGGGCTGCAAATAATCTGAAGTATTCTGTATGGGGCTGTGGGGCTGATTTTCTCAGCACATTTTGCTCAGGTGGCAGTTTACGCGGATTTGGTTTGTCTGAGCCCACATGTTTTGGAAAGAGTGAGAGCCTCAAAGCTCAGGGGAAAGACAGGCTGGGGATGAAATCTTTACTGCGGAAAAGCCACGCAGGGATCACCAGTCTTGGGGCCTGATCGATAAGTGCACCCTTCGGTAAGTAATTCCCTGCCTCTGGGCCTCAGTTGGAGTCCCTGGGTGGTGCAAACAGTTATGTGCTCAAGTACTAACAGAAAGGTTGCCGGTCCAAACCCACCCAGAGACACCTTGGAAGAAAGGCCTGGTGATTTGCTTCCGAATGGTCACAGCCATGAAAACCCTATGAAGTGCAGTCTACCTCTGCACATGGGATTGCCATGAGTCGGAATCCACTTGACTTGACGGCAACTGGTTTGGTTTAGTTTTATTTATTTATTTATTTAGGGTGGGGGGCGCCTCAGTTTCCTTACTGAAAAAATTAAGATTGCTTTTCTCTTTGACTTCTCCCAGCTCAACTAACTGTTCTATGACTGTAGGAAGAGATGTTGCTCTTTCCAAACTCTGATTTCCTTCATTCATTCAGCCAACATTTAAAGAGCCCCTTTATCTAACTGCAGCCCCTCCACCCGCCTCATCCTTCATTTCTGATCACCCATCCAGATTTTTTTTTCCTTCTATAGCCTTTGTCACCTCTAATGTGCCAGATATTTCATTCGTTTATTTTAAATATAGCCTTGAGAAAACTCAAGGAACAGCAGAGGGCTAGATTCCACACAAAGGAGTCAGTTCTCTCCAGGTATGATAATGATCTCAGCAATGTCAAGGTTATCCTCTGAGTACAGTTTTCCTGGACTGGGGCTGAGGGTGTATGGGGAGGAGGCAGGTGGCCTGATGCTCTGTTTGGCTGTGCCCTCTGAGCATGTCCTCAGGAGTTAGGCCGAGGGTGGCAGCCGCTCCTAGAAAGCGAGGTCGCACAGTGATCCATATAATGGCCCAGGGTCCCAGCCACCTCACTCATCCACCTGCACAGAATCCTCTGGAAGGCTTTCAGTGGTACCCCTGAGGGTTATTGTATTGTTGTTAGGTGCAGACCCTATAGGACAGAGCAGAACTGCCCCCATAGGGTTTCCAAGGAGCAGCTGGTGGATTTGAACTGCCGACATTTTGAACTGCCTACCCCTGAGGGTAGGGTAAAAAAATAAACAAAAAAAAAAACAATTGCCTTCCAATTCATTCTGACTCATGGCAACCCCATGTGTGTCAAAGCAGAACTGTCTCCATAGGGTTTTCAGTGGCTGTGATCTTTCAGAAGTAGATCGCTAGGCCTTTCTTCTGACTTGATTGGAGCAATTAACTGTTTACATTACCCAGGGACTCCTGAGGACAGGGTAAGTGTCTGGAAAATATTACAGCCCTCGGTCCAGAGGTTAAGCCTTCGGCCACAGCCATGAGTCTTATCTTTGCCCTTGCCTTCTATGACTAAATTAAATCTTGTCATTAAGTCCCCTCTGTGTGTGTGTGGTGGTCACTGTGATGTGCTACCCCTTCAAGGAAGGACTTGTTGCCCCAGCTGCTGGGAGTGCTGTTAACAGACCTCCCTCTGCTACCAGTCCCTTCAGGGATTGCCTCAGCTGGAGACAGCCACCTAGTCTAAGGTCATGCCCCTTCCTGGACAGCCATGTCCAATGAGTGCTGGGGAAAGGGGCCTCTCCCTCTGCTCACACCTGCTTCCCATCCTTCCACAGGTGCAATAACATCCTGTACACTCCATCTAGGAGTCTGCCTCCTGGGAAATCCAGTCTGTGACAGTGTGTGTCTGCATCCCTCCCTTGTTCCCAAAGCCTGAGTATCATAGTCAAGTCCCATGATTATTTGCTTTTCCTATTGATCAGGAATGAATATTAGACAGGTGAAGTGCCAGCTTGGCTCCCAGGCCAGTAAGAAATAGGCCATCTCCTGGGTTTGTGTCAAGGTAATAATGAAGATGTCTTTTCCAGATTTGTACTCATCCTGGAAAGAGCTTAATCTATATGGTGAAGGTAGAGCTTTCTGGATAACCTTGAGAAAACCACCTCCCTTCTCTTTGCGTGTTTCTGGGTCTGTAAATTAAGAGGGTTGGATGGTTGCTTTCATTCTTATCATTCCATTTTTCCAAATTAGTAACTTTTGTCCCCAGGGGTTGGGGATCTTAAGGGTTTGCTAATAAAGCTATCAATAGACAATGAGTATTTGTTTCTTATTTTGAAGCCACATTTTACTTGCAGATTCAAGGGGCGACAGGGCACAGAAAAGCACCTCTGCTTGCTTAGCTGCAACCCAGATCATCATATATGACTGTCAAAAGACTGAGTCAGGGCAGAAGTACTCAAGATCTTGTGGTGCTCTGGTGAATTCCTATTCATCCTCCAGAACCCAGCCAAGATGTCACCTCCTCAGGGAAGATGCCCTGACCCTCCCAGAAGGGATTTATCTTGTGCCAGGGCTCTGTACCAGGTGCTGGAAATACAGACATGAGTGACAGAAATGAGAGAGACACTCATGGGCCTAAAGGACTTCCCAGCTATGTGGAAGACAAAGGGGGCCCAAGAAGAAACCAGGTGACTCATTATCTTCACGGTTTTGCCAAAGGCTTTGAACCTAACTCTGATCCAGTCTCTGGATCAGCTAGCTAATTTGCAGGAAATACCAAGGACAGAGGAACTTGTTGAACCGCACGAAGAGTTTGCAGTCAGCGATATCTAGACTGTGGGAAACTCTACAGGTCAAACGACTTAGTTTCCTCAACAGATACACTGCAGGCAAATGGAAGGGAAAGAAGAGAATCCTACTGATTTAAAAAAAAAAAAAAAACTTAAAAGACATAGCAATTAATAAAAACGATCAAAGCTAAACTGCTGTTATTAGCTGCTGTTGAGTCGACCCCCAACTCACGGCAACCCCATGTACAACGGGATCCAACTGTTGTGATCTGTAGGGTTCTCATCGGCCGATTTTCAGAAGTAGATCGTCAAGCCTTTCTTAAAACTGCAAGGAAATGATTACTATAAAAGTTGGGGGTATGGTGACTTATGGTGTGAGGGTGGGGGCACATGGAAGGGCTTCTGGGGTGTCTGGCAAAGTTCTCTGACCTGCATGCTGTTCCCCTCTATAAGTCGTTAAGTCATTCCTTTGATCCGTGTGGTTTTTGAATCTGTGTTTTCTTTTACAATGAAAAGATTTTAAAATATGTATCTATCTCCAGGCTGGAATATTGGACCAAAACAGACAGCATGTGGCATAATATATACTTGCCAAACTCTGCTTTTTAAGTTAAATCATATTCACGCACAGGAAGGAAGAAGCCTAACCTAGTTTGTATTTTTAAAAATATCCTGGAGGTTTTAGCTGCCCACAAATGACTGTGTCTGCCTTCGTGGCTCCCAAACTACAGTACCAGAGGCCCTCTGTTCTGTTCTGTTCTGTTCTGGGGGGAGCAAATGGGAGGCGATCTGAGCAAGTGGAAACTGGTGATGGGGAGGGGGCATTGCTCTAGCCCTGCCCAGCAGGGAGGATTGATCATAACTCTCTGGGTCGGGGAGCCAGGGTCCTGTAGATCCCGTCCCAAGATTGCATTGCCCAGGCCTGACTGTGAAAGGGGCTACTATGATTCACCACCTTGGCAGCCATGAGCGAGATGGGTGGGGTGGCTTGAGGTTCCCTCACTTCTCCCACGGTCTAGGCTCTGAGGTTGAAACTTAGAATTTCAGGCCATAAGGCATTTAGGAAACATGCCCTTCAACTTTTGAATGTTGCAAAAAAGGTAGTTGAGGTCCGGGAATGCAAGCGATTTAAATGGGGGTCATGCAATGAACCCACCTAGGTGTCTAGACCAGGTGCCGCTTCTGCTCCTGCTGAAACTTCTCCATACTAGGTTTCCCATGTGGCATTGGTGCTCTGGGGTTGACCTTGCAGGCATCAGTCTTTTTCCACTGTGACTGTAAAATCAGTGTAGATAACCGCTAGCCTTCAAGGCAGTCTCAAGACCTCTCTTCCAGGTTGACCTTGGTGCTTGTGTCTGAACTACCTTTGCTTTCATCTCCTCTCCCTGACCTTGAACTAGAATCCATACTTGCCGTCTGCCTCTGGCCCTTCACCTTTGGGGGCCTGTTTCCCTAACATCTGTATATTGATCTCTTCTGTACCTTGACCCTCTTTTGTTGACTTTGACTTGGCTCGCTGGCTCCCCTCCTTTGGAGTGGAATTCTCTGCTTCAACTGTTCTAGGAAACCTAATGTCCAGCCTCTGAGCTCCTCACCAGGAATCCACATTAAGGGACAAAATTCAAGGCGATATCCAGTAGTCCAGGACCTTTCCCCTTCCTGTGCCTGAATAAGAAAACCTGGTGGTGTAGTGGTTAAGAGTCTAGCTGCTAACCAAAAGGTTGGCAGTTTGAATCCACCAGGTACTCCTTGGAAACCCTATGGGGCAGTTTTACTTTGTCCTATGGGATCGCTATGAGTTGGAATCGACTCAATGGCAATGGATTTTTTTTTTTTTTAATGCTTGAATAACTGGAATCTGTCTAGGCTAAGGAAGCACTTGTCAGAAAGGGCCTGGATTTGCACTGATGACCCTGACACTCCAGCTCAGCATTCCCTTCAAAGGTCAAGAGCATTTCTTCCATTTATTGGAATCTTACAGAAAAGGTCAGTATTTCCCTGCTGCCGAGCCCCACGTCCTGTATTCTGACAACCCTAGAACTCAGCCCCAAAGAGACTCCACTGACATTCAATTCACCCAAAGTTCCTCATGGTCATCGGTGCAATGGGACCTTGGGAAAAGGAAATGTGATTCTGGGCCACATTAACAAAAGTATGAGATGAAGAATAAGGGAGGAGAAGTTCTATATCTGGAGTAGTATGTTCTCTGCTGAGTGTCACAACTTAGAGGGACCGCAGACTGGAGTGTATCAAAAAGAAAGTCCAGGAATAGGGGCACTCAAAGTAGTTATAATAAACGGGGCTGTTTATCCTAGGGAGGATTTGAGGCGTGTAATAACTGTCTAGGAAGGCCCGTGGGTTTTACAGGCAGGAGCCAGACTCAATGGGTCAGTCCATCAGGGCCGGGAAAGCAATAAGCGCCCACCAGCTGAATGATGCGGTTGGCTTCCTAGACAAGAAGGCAGGCGGCGTAGGGGGGCTACGGCCTGGATAACTCACTTGAAACTGAACAAGGAAGAACCAGAAACACCGCGCCCGAAACTCAAGCGTCCTTTTTGAAGGGTCCCCTAGTCCGCAACACACGCAAAAAGAGCAAACCGCGAGTCCCCACCGGCGGCGGCACTGCCTAGCGCGGGCCTTCACCTCAGGCCTGTGTTCCTTCCCATCGGTAACACCGGGAAGACGATGGCTGCCCTGCGGCTGGAAGAGGAGCTGCGGGAGCAGGAGACACCGGCCAGGGCGCAAAGGAGCGCGGTGCGGCGGGTACCGGGTCACGCGCAAGTGGGCCCTGGATTCCCGCAACCCAGGAGCGGCGCCTACGCTTGTCACCGCTGGTCTAGAGAGAAGAGGGGAGGGAATGACGGACGTCGCTGTGTTTCTGAGCAGGATTCGAAAAGTAAAAACAAAGCGTGTGGAGGAGGGGAACGTATAACGCACGAGAGGGGACCACAGCCCCGCGGCCGAACCCCTAACCTCTGGTCCGAGGCACGGACGGGGTTCGAACCCGCGATCTTCGGTTTACGAGACCGACGCCTTACCACTTGGCCACCGCGCCTGACAGCCAAGCGAGCGGTGGAAGCTCTCAGTGGAGGGGAGGTGATGGCGGGCGCGCGGGAGGGGCGGTGCCCCGTCTCCGGCCCCGCCCCCGTCCGGGCCGCCGGCCTTCCGGACCTCCCCGCCCCGACCCCGCTCTCTGAGCACCTGGCCCAGGCCCGAGACTTCGTGCCCGCGCCCGGCGACCTGCCGGCGGCGGGACCCGAACCGGCGGCCTCGCAAGAGCCCGGCCTGTCCGCTCCGGCCTCGAGCGCCCCCAAGGGACACGGCGCCCGCGGAGAGCTGGCGGCTGCTGGGCTGCGGGGGGAGAGGCAGGCAGGGAACTCGAAAAACGGCGGTGGCGAGAGCCAAGCTTCCTGCGGTGGAGGAACGAAAGCCCGGAGATAGAGAAAAATTATGACCAACGCCTCTCACGACGGAAACGGAAGCGGAGACTGCGGCCGCGGAGCGAGCCAGGGCCGGGCGTCTGGGGCTGACGTCTCGGCTCTGCTTACTTGCTGTGTGACCTTGGCCGAGTCTTTTCCGTCCCTGTGGGCAAGTTACGCTGGCAGCGCAGGGAGCTCGGGCCGAGTGGATGGAGCCCCAAGAAGAAGGGCTGGTGCTCAAAGATGCGAGAAAGGTGCAGGGGGAAGGGAGGGACGGGGTTCAGACTACAGGGGCAAGGGGAGGTGACCTGTCCGCGCCGACCCCGCACACGGATTGTGTAAGCAAAGCCTTCCCCAGGTGCTGTCACCCCCCTCCTCCGCCCCAGCCCCCGGCACAGGGTGTCATGCGGAGTAGACTCTAGATGCTGTTTTAGGCAAGAGGATCTCGTACAAGGGGAACCGATGTGGGCGCACAAAGGATGTGAACCAGCGGTGTTCGTGGAAACGGTGCTAGTGAGAATGAGCAACCGGAGGCAGTTTCAAAGCGCATCAGAAAAAGAATGGACAAATCAGATAGCATGGAACGCTAGACAGCTATAAAAAGGAACGATCTAGGCTCCAAAGAATGGTTATCAACATGGAAAGAGTGCAAAAGCATATGTGATTTAAAAAGCAAGATGTAGAACAGTACATTTGTTAAAGGGTAAGTCACACAAAATATGTAAAAGTAGAAACATTTATTAGAAGAACGTCAAGGAGAGAGGGAGATGGGCTTTTCGGGGACAGAGGGAACTTCAACTTTCTTGGTAATGTTTTGTTTCTATTCTATAAAAGAGGCAAAGCAAATAAAAAATTAGCCGCTGAGCAGGGTGGAAACGTGAGTGCTTATTATGTTAGTTACTCTTTATGCTTTTTTGTAGATCTTTTATTTTCTCAAAATTAAAAAAAAAAAAGACAAGAAAACGGGGCCTCTCTGTACTTATTTGGCCTGTGGCCTATTCCAGGAGACAGGTGGATGGGGATGTGTGGGAAGAGGACCCTCAGGGGCAGGGCTGTGATGCCCACCGGGGACAGGAAGGGGGTGACCAAATGCCAGCTTCCCTTAGTGCCCAGCCCTCCTGTGTACCAGCCAATCCCTACAGGAGGGAGCACAAACCAGGCCAATCACGCTACCACCCACTCTACCACCACCGAATTCATCCTTCCTTAGAAGTATAAATTGTGGAGATTCTAGACAACCTGAAAAAGTTTTTAAAAGCATAAAGAGGAGAATTCAAAGGACCTGAAGTCTTACCATCAGAGAGAAGTACATTGCGTGTGTGTGTGTGTGTGTGTGTGTGTGTTTGTGTGTGTGTGTGTGTAAAACATACTGTGATTCATTTATTCTGAAATGCATGGCTTTTTCACATTTTAACAAACTGGAAATTAAGATGACACCTAATCTCAGTTGATGGAGTCTTAAACAATTAACTGGCAATCATTTTTTTCCTCTATAACCAAAACCCACTGCTGTCAGGTTGATTCTGACTCAGCGACCCCATAGGGTTTCCAAGGCTGTAAATCTTCACAGAAGCAGACTGCTACATCTTTCTCCCTCGGAGCCACTGATGGTTTCAAACCACCAACCTTTCAGTTAGCAGTCAATCGCTTTAACTACCAGGGCTTCTTTATAGTGGAACATAAAATAATAGTATTTATCAGTTTGATGAATTTGATAAATACAGTACTATAGTTAGGAGAATCAGACTCATATTTGCACATCCGTGTATTTTATAGTGTCCTGATTTTTCTCACCACTGAAGAATAAGCATTTTCCAGGTCCTTAAAAGTGGATCTTTAATCAGTTCCTCTCTGCCTGACCCCCTACTGTGAGTCACCATCAATCCTGGGCCACACTGTGGTTGCTGTTTGGTGAGGTCATCATGGATCCATCCATGTCTACTTCTCAGCTGGGTAGGCCCAGGAGCCTGATTTTGTCCTCCCAGGAGTGAGCAGTGGTAAATGTGTGATCTAACTTGTGTTTTCTCAATGTATGTGTACCACCATTTTAATGTAGAGATTTTCATTGGCAAAGATGCTCTAAGACTTGACCAAAGGATGGGAGCTAACCCCAGAACATAGAGTTCCTCAACAGCAGGAATCAAGCCATGCTCACCAGTATGTAGGGTGGTGGTTAAGAACATCCAGTCATTCACTCCTTCAATGAATTGTCACTAAGCACCTACTATGTGCTAGACACGGTTCTTGCTGCTGAGTCTATAGCAGTGAACTAAACAGCAGAAATCCCTGCCCTTGTGGAACTTCCATTCTTAAGTAAATAAAACATGTCAGAAGGTGATAAATACTACGGCAAAAAACAAAGGGAAGAAGGATAGCGAGTTCTGGGGATGGGGAGAAAATGTTGCAATTTTAAACAGAGACGCGTGGTAGATGAAATGCAGGCAGCCACAAGGTCTTGGAACTTCTCCCATCTCCACATGGAGCCTGTTTCCCTCTCTTTGCTTATATGAGCTGGCCATTCGACTTGCTTTGACCACTAGAATGTGGTGGAAGTGATGTGAAAGTTCTGAAGCTTGGGCCTCAAGAGGCTTTGTAGCTTCTACCTTTACCATCTTAGGACACAGCCCTGGGACTGCTATGTAAGGAAGGCAGTCTAGCTACTGGAGGATGAAAGGCCACGAGGAGTTGTCTTGGCAGCCAGCCAGCACCACCAGCCAGACATGCCAGGGCAGCCATCTCGGACCTTCCAGCCCAGGATACCCTCCAGCTGACTGCAGCTACATGAGTGAGCCCAGGCTGACCCAGCAGAGGAACCGCCCAGCTTAGCCACAGAATCCTGAGAATAAGAAATTGTTCTTGTTATGAGCCACTATGTTTTGAGGGTGGCTTGTTAACACAGCAATACTAGTTAATTGATGTAGTCAGTCACGTACACTTTACGTGCTTTTAGGTTCCAGGTTTGTGGGCTGGTGGTTATTTGCATGGAGTAGTTAAAACACTTATGATGCTGGGTGAATGTGGCAGAGACCATGCCCAGCATTCTCTCAGCTGCCATTTAGTCTCAGTTCCCTCATCTATAAAATGGGAGCGTTCGCTATTGGTCACAGCCCTGCATTAATTAAGAATTCAACAAGCTTCTTCATTACTCACTGCTGAAGTTAGCAGGGGAGTGAAATGCTGCTTGACTCTTTTCTTTCCGGTGCAGTAGAGTAGCAACCTGACACTTTTTCCTCTGGTCAAATTTCACAACCCCCTTGCCAACCTTGAAAGTTCTAAATTAAGGCTGCTGTTAATGGGGAGAGGAAGCCAATGTAACTTGAACCTTTTGGAGAATGTTACAGGCACAAATTTAGATATTTAAATTAGACTGTTTTTCATACTCAGGGTTAGCACAGTTTTCTCTCTTTCTCTCCGTCTTTCCCCTTCTCTGGATGCAGTTCAGTGGCCTTTTCCTGACTCTTCCACTTGTTGGGAGAATATTTACTCTTAATAAAATGCTTACAGGTTAACTGTGTAACTTTAATGGGCGAGGAGGGCTCACAGGTTCATCGTGGGATTAATAAAACCAGGTCTCCTCAGAAATCTCCAAAACAGGAGGAAGCTTCAGAGAGCATTACCCTCAAGCAGCTATAGCCCCATGGGTCTTTCTTTCCCTGCACAGGATCCTGCTGTTGTGGACAGTCAGGATTTTCCACGGTGCTCCTAGACAGTAAGCACTCCACTTGGCTGAGGTCAGGTCACTGAAGGACAGAGTCATCCCTCAGGATTGGTCCTGCTTAGGTGGATTCCTCTTGAGAGAGGTAGATCTTCTGAGAGGAAGCCTGGTAGAAAGAAAACTTGGAAGATTTGCTGTTTCAAGTGTCTATTACTATGTTACAAACGATCCCAAACTTAGTGGCTTAACTTAAAACACTATTCTTTCTAATGGTTCTGTGAGTTGACCAGGCAGTTCTTCTGCTTTACCTGTTGTTAGCTGGGGTGCTGGGTTGCTGGAAGGCTCAAAATGGCCTCATACACATGGCTGGCACTGGCTGGGAGTTCAGCTGGGGCTGTTGGCTAAGGGCCTCTGTTCTCCATGTGGCTACTTGGGCTTCCTCACAGCATGGCTGCTGGCTTCCAAGAAGATGCATTTCAAGAGAAAAGCAGCAGAAGCTGCTAGTCCTATTAAAGCAGAAACCCAGAAGTCCTAGAACATCACTTCTGCCACATCTATTGGTCAAAGCAATCATGGAGCCAGCCCAGCTTCAAGGGGAGGGGAAATAAACTCCACCTCTCAATGAGGGGTGGCCTGCATGTACAGGGAGGGAATAAATCCATGGTGGCTGTCTTTAGAGACTCTCCCACACCAGTCATTCACTGGCTTTCTGGCTTGGGGCAGGCCCCTGTTGGTCTTTAGGTATAGGCACTGATTGGTGCTCAGCCCAGGGCTGGATCCTACAGAGGATGCAGAGAGATATGAAGTGGATCTTCTCTGTTCCCATCTCAAAAAACTAACTCATCTTGAGGGCATCTCTAGTGCGACAGGTTGGACTGACTAGACACACTTCTAGACTCCTTCTAGCCCTAAAGCTTCTTGAGTCGATGTTCACAACACCCCGCCCCCCATTACATACCAGAGGACTGAAGACCTGGCCCAGGCACTGCCAGAGACTGGCAGAGTCTGGCTTTCTATCCAGGAGTACCCTGCTGGACTGGGTAAGCTGGCCTGGGGGAACCAGTTTTGAAATCATGGTCAAGTTTTGTTCTCCCCAGAAGAGGCCAGCTGGGCTAGAAAGCAGGAGTTGGGGATCCCATGGGCTCCCCTGGGCTAGCCATCAAACAGGCTGCAGGAAGTGGGCTCAGACCTCAATACCTTTGCTCTCTTGGTTTGGACCTTTCAGGATCACTAGCACTTTTTTTTTTTTTTTTTTTTTTAAGGTCATGGGGCCCAAGTCAGAGCCCCATATCAAAGTCAGAGCTTGGAGCTTGGGTCCCGGAATGAGGGCTGGGGCCTAGCCAGGACTGGCAGGTGTGTGGGGGGAACTTCCTGCAGCCCCACCCCTACCTTCCTGGTTAGTTCTACTAAGAACTGACTTGAAGCTGGTTCCTGAGGCCCTGGGCCTTAGAGCCCTCAACTTTGTCCCAGTGGGCTTGGAGCACCACTGAGCCCCTCAGCCCACCTTAAGGTGCATCTGGCAAGCCAGGAGGAACCACTGCAGTGGAACCACCATCCTCCTTAGGCCTCTCCTTTGCTCCTCACAGGTTCCTACCTCCATGGTTTTCCTCCCATTGTGCCCTCACCACCTGCTATGCCTCTTTCCAATCCCTCTGCTCATGGATACCTGACCCAGACTCCAGGGCTCAGCACATGTCCTGGCTCCTCCTTGAAGCCTTCCTAGCCTGCAGTGACCCCTCCCTGCTCTCAGCAACCTACTTTCTTGGGCAAGACAGTCAAGTCCTGCTCTGGGATGACTCTTCTACTTACCAAGATTAAATGACCCGATACACGTGTCTTAGTCATCTACTGCTGCTATAAGAGAAATACCACAAGTGGATGGCTTTAACAAAGAGAAATTTATTCTCTCACAGTCTAGTAGGCTACAAGCCCAAATTCAGGGCATCAGCTCTAGGGGAAGGCTTTCTCTGTCAGCTCTGAAGGAAGGTCCTTGTCATCAGTCTTCCCCTGGTCTGGGAGCATCTCCGCACAGGAACCTCAGGTCCAAAGGAGGTGCTCTGCTCCCAGCACTGCTTTCTTGGTGGTATGAGGTCCCAGACTCTCTGCTGGCTTCCCTTTTCTTTAATCTCTCTTAAGATAAAATGTGGCACAGGCTACACCCCAGGGAAACTTCCTTTACATTGGATCAGGGATGTGACCTTAGTGATGGTGTTATACAATCTCACCCTAATCCTCTTTAACATAATCTAATCTTGCCTCATTAACCACAAGCAGAGATTAGGATTTACAACACGTAGGAAAATTACAATCACAAAATGGAGGACAACCACACAATACTGGGAATCATGGCCTAACAAGTTGACACATATTTTAAGGGGACATAATTCAATCCATGACAACGTGCAAAGCACTTAGTAAGCTTTAAATAAATGTTAGCTATTATTAACTACCTTGTTAATGCCTCCTGTAGGCCAGGCACTGCATTGGTACAGGGGTGGGGAGAGGAGAAAAGGTAAGGGGAGGAATGACGTCAAATCCTGCTTCCCCTGGGAATCGGAGGACAAACATCCAGATGGACTGACCAGAAAGGGAACCTGCCTCATCCCTCACGGGTCCCCCCAGCTGCTAACCACAGACGGGTGTCTGGACCTGTGGTTAATGGTGCTGGGCCCTGAGTGCGAAGCTTTGGTTTGAAATGGATGTTTCCTCTCTCAGGTGTGGTTTAGTCATTTTCTGGAGAGATGGGTTAGCTGGAGTAGACCCTCCTGGCAAATCCAAAACCTGGTGATTCTGACTCCAAATTCTCGTTCAGCTACAGCCATGTCTCATATGAGTCCAGGCTGCTTGCTGTTGTCTCTCATTGCGCCTCAGCAGTCTGCCTGCCCCAGGCCACCCCTGGCTTAAAGTTCTTCAGTGGTCTCCATGGCCCTGCTCTCTGGCTTTAGTTCCTCTCCCCTCAGGGCCTTTGTCCCTGCTGTTCCCTCTCTCTGTGCCACTCTTTCCCCTCCCACCACCACCCCTGTCTCCCTCACCTGGCCATCTCCTTATCTTTCAGGACTCAGGTGAAGCCTCCCCTGACTCCTCAAATGATTTCAGGTCCCCTTGGGGTTGCCATGAGTTGGAATTGACTTGATGGCAACAAATTCGATTTTGATTTATTATACACTGGAGTCTGTGGGTGATGCAAACAGTTAATGGCTCAGCTGCTAACCGAAAGGGAGGCAGTTTGAGCCCACCCAGATTCTCCTAGAAGAAAGGCCTGGCGATCTACTTCCAATAAACTAGTCATTGAAAATCCTATAGCGCGCAGTCCTACTCTGACACAAAACGGGGTCACCATGAGTCGGAGCTGACTCAACTGCAACCGGTTTTTGTTGTATACCAGTGGTTCTCACTCCTGGCTGCACACTGGAATCTTCTAGGGAGTTAAAAAAAAAAAAAAAAAAAATCCCGGTGCCCAAGCCCCACCCCTGACCAACCTAATTGCTGGGGTGGGGCCCTAGCATAGGTGTGGTCTTAGAATTGCCCCAGGTGATTCTAATAGGCAGCCAAGCTTGAGAACCACTCAGTGCACCCTGGGAACTCCCTGTGCCTTGAGGGTGAGGAGAGGATCTGTTTTGGTCACTGTCATATGCCCAACACCTAGCCCTACAGTTATACAGTTGCTATCTAGTCAACTCCCATTCTTGGTGACCCCATGTGTATCAGAGTAGAACTGTGCTCCATAGAGTTTTCAATGGCTGATTTTTCAGAAGTAGATCACCAGGCTTTTCTTCTGAGACACCTCTGGGTGGGCTCAAACCTTCAACCTTTTGGTTAGCAGCCTAGTGTGTCCTTTTGCATCACCTAGTCTTACACCGGGCATGTGTTGGCTTTGATGGAAAATTTGCTTAATGGATGAATGAAATCTGCCCTTGACCCACCAGGCCCTGCCTGGCCTGGCTGAAGCCCCCCACCCCCGACCCTAGCCTCAGCTCTCTGCCCACCCCCTAGCCTCGGTGCCCTGAGCAGACTGGGCTTTCTTTCTACAAGTCCCCCAACAGGTGGTTCTCCTCGGAGCCTATAATCCTTCAGGGCCCCGCTGAAACATTCCTTCCTCAGGGAAGCCACCTCTCATCCCTGGCTGGGCTCAATCCCCTTGCCCCCAGCTCCTGCTGCCGTGTTCCCCCTGCCCCCTACCTTGGTGCTGCTCATTTCTCAGGGAGTCAGCAGTGCCTCCCGTGTCCCCCAAGACGATGAGGCCTCTCCATCTTTTCCGTACCAACCCCCCCATGCCTGGCACAGAGCTTGGCACACAGGGTTGGTGCTCAGTAGGTATTCCTTGTTTGGTTGAGTGACTTCCGTGCCCAGATATTTTTGGGCCATTTGGAAGACTTTGGTGAGAACCCAGCAGATGACCCTGTTGTTGTATGCCATCGAGTCGAGGGCCTGGTGTGGCTGAAGGGACCTGACAGTGACGCACCTTTGCGGGAGCTGTGGCCTCTAGAGGGCGTAGGGATGACACCGTTTGTAAGAGTAAACCAAACCAAACCTGTTGCTGTCGCGTCAATTCTGACTCACAGTGATTGAGTCTATTGAACAGAGTAGAACTGCCACACTGGGTATCCAAGGAGTACCTGGTGGATTTGTACTGCCAACCTTTTGGTTAGCAGCCGTAGCACTTAACCACTACACCACCAGGGTTTCCTTGCAAGAGTAAAGACTCAGGAAATTTTCTCCGAGATTGGTGGGTGAGAACCATACCTGTGCAGAGGGCCCAACCCATACCCACAGCAGTGCTTGCTCCCACCTCTCTCCAGAATGGTAAACTGAGGCAGTTCCACAGGTCTCCCTTAATATGGGAGACACTTTCATCAGGGGCCTTTGGGGGAAGATGAGTGGGTACGCACTTACGGGATCCCCACCCTGTACCTTGACTACTCAGTCACTCCAGGCTTGTTGTCATTAGCTGCCATCGTCAAGGCAGCCCCTGACTGATGACGACCTGTTACAGAGCAGAACTGCTCCAAAGAGTTTTGTTGGCTGTAATTCTTTATGGAAGCAAGTCACCAGGCCTTTCTTCCACAGAGCTGCTGGGTGGGAGCCAGGCAGGGTATCAGGCCTAAACGTTTAGAAATTAGAAAATGTTTAATGCTTGATTATTGTAAAACTTTCGTAAATCGCAAGTTTGATACTGGGGTATATGGTATCTCCTGCCTCCACCCCTGCCCCCAGAAACCACTGCTCTCTCCCCCACTTTCATGACTACAATGTGTTCATCCCCATGTCAAGTCATTTTGAGCCTGTTCTGGACTCCAGATCTCCCCACACTCCCTGAGGTGGGGGCACAGAGGCTGCAACTTCAGGAAAGTTCGCAGGAGCTTTGGGGGAGGCCACTTGTTTCTGGATGGCTGTGTTGGGGAAGGCAGGACCAGAGCCTCAAAGTAGTGGTGAACTATGAGAAGGAATCTGTTTCCAAACCTGGGGTGCAAGGCTAGAGCTCAGGAACTGGGGACAACAGACATGACTAGCGGTGGGGCAGGGCAGGATGCGACCCAGTGGCCAAGTTCTGTGGGTACTTAAAAGTTGATAAGCTGCACAGAACGAGCATCTGGAAAAGTCTGAGACAACACAGGCCTTGTGAGTGAGAACCCTTGGGTGTGTGCAAGCCGGTGAGGGAAGCACTGGCTCGGGTGCTGTAGAGACCTTCCTTGCAGGGTGAGGAGCTTGGGTTTGATGCCCATTTCTCCAATCCCAAGGTGCTAGAGTCCCACAACGTGGTGTGCTGGAGAGTGGGCTCTCTGAACCGGGACCACCCCCTGCAAACCTGTGGGGCTGGAGCGAGCCTCTGACCTGAGGAGCCGCAGTATCGCCACCTGTAAACAGGGTGCTACTCCGCAAACGTAAGCCGACAGCCTTAGGCGTTACTCAGCCAGGGTAACACATTTCTTTCTTATCCTGAACACATGTCCACATTTTCCAGGAGCTGAGTGTGGAGGTTTTAGGCCTGATACCCTGGTGCCTTTTGGTCCCCAGCACTGTGCCTGACGTGCAACGGGTGCTCAGACTCATCGCTACAACTTCCCCATTGTGATCTATAAGGCTTTCACTGGAGAATTCTACCACTGACCTGCACCTCAAGGGGCCTTATATCCCCACTGCGGAACAAGGAGAAGAGCCCCTACCTGGGCAGGGTGGCTCAGATGAGGTAAGCAAACCATCCAGCAGAGAGCAGGTGCTCAGGAAATGTTAACTCCCCTTCCCTAATAGAACTAAATGCCTCTCTGAGGAAGCTGCAACTTGGCTTCTAAACTGAGATGGAGGCAGAAAACCAACCCCCATGTCTCCTCTCATTGTCCAAACACCCTGTTTAGTGGGCTCCAGCCTTCCCTGTACCTGTGTTATGTCCCACCTCCTCCGTTCAGGTCTTGTCCAGAGGGAGAGGGGATGGCTCAGCCAGAAACTCCCCTGCACCCCGCAGGCCAGGGGCCGAGAGCCAGGTGTCAGAGGGTGGCGGTGCGAGGCAAGAGTTAGATGGTGAAGCTTCTGAGGTACGCTCCCAGGGCTTGGAGGATGGGGCGACTCCCCTCAGAGGGACAGGAAAGTCTTGGGAACAAGGGTTGCTGGATGGACTGCAGGGTGCCCAGTTAAATTTGAATTTCAGATATACAATGAATTTTTTTTAGTATTGCATGGGGCATACTTAAACTATAAAAGTATTTGTTTACCTGAAATTCAAATTTAACTATGCATCCTGTATTTTTATTTATGCATCTGGCAATCCTAGTTGAGAAGGGAGGGAGGAGCATTGGGAGGAAGGAGGGAGTAGGGGTCCACGGAACACACAGCTGCCAGGACTAGAAGACAACCTCCCCGTGAGCACAGGAGGCCATGTACATCCAGGGAGTGGGGTGCCTGCCTGCCCAGCTACCCCATGGCACAGGGGTCTGTACTGGGAGCTGGAGGGGTCTGGGCCAAGAGGGCAGGCAGACTCATCTTTGGATGCTCGGCCTGGGTGACTTGTGAAGCCCCTTCGATACCTGGAATCCTAGGATAAGAAGGGCCAGACAAGGAGAGGGCATCTGGGAATCTGGGCTCCCCAACCCAGGGTTACCTTGGGACTCTAGGGCTTGGCAGAGATCTGCGCTGGCAGTTCGAAACCAGGCTGGAATGGAGGACTTGGGCCTGTGACCTAGAGAAGTCAGGGTGGCTGACATGGAGGGAGGAAGTAGGGACACTGGGGACCCACCAGAGTGCCCAGAGTAAGCAGAGACTCTTGGGAGAACCTCGTGGGAAAGAGAAAATGGTTGCAGGGAGGACAAAGTTCCCAAGCATCATTAGAGCCCCATGGCTGGAACAGTGGCGTTATAGGGCTTCTGGGAACCACGTGGCTTCTCCTAGGGGTAGTGGCTAAACCCAGGGCACCCTGCTCCACCCTGCTCTGCACTACAGCACTGGCCACCCTGGAGGAATCCCACACTGAGGCTGTCTGTGCCCACGGCCCTGGAACCAGCCCTCACCTCTTCCACCCTCGCTCCCCCACCATAGAAACTCACTTTTAAGTCAGGCAAGAAAAGCAAACTGTTTATTTACACCCTGGTCTGTACATTACAGTTCCCTGGAAGAGCCTTGCCTTTGAGAGCCTGTCCCTTTTAGGACAGAAGCAGGCCAGTGGTGAAGACCTCTGCCCCTAGGACGAAGCCTCGTGTCCTCGCACCACACTCTCCCAACACTGGGGCCTAGAGGTGGAGGCCCCACCCGAGCCCCCAAAGTGAAGTCTGTTTTCAGATGGAGGCTCCTGGGACAAACAGTCAAGTGGAATCCAAGGCAAAGTCAGAAGCCATCTGACAAACCCTGCTGGCATGCGGCCCCAGGACAGCCAGCCAAGAGCGGACGACTGGAAGGAAAGGAGCCAGAGGGCCTGAGCGAGTCCTCAGTGACGCACGGTCTGATGGAGGTCTTGACATCAGTCGAGAATTTAACGGCACTCTGGTCTGAGCACCTTCAGCACATGAGGAAAAGCTCGGCGCTTGTTAACGGCAGGCAGGGGCAGCAGCACAACCTCTTCCTTCTGCCCACTTGGGGTCCCAGCTCTCTGGACACCAGATGTTCCTAAACCCAGGCCCCAATGCCAAGCACCCGGAGCCACACAGCGGGGCTTCCTCTGGGGGATGGGGTGGGGGGGACATCCTCTGAGGTGGCCACGTAGCTGCTGCAGACCCTGAAGCATCGCTGGGGGGGGGGGCCCAAGGCCCCAGGTTAAAAGGTGTGCACTGCCTTCTACAAGTATGGACGCCATCACAGGAAGAGGCTGGAGGGAGCAGTTGCTTTACAAACAGTGACTCTTTTTTGGGATGCAAGGCTTCTAAACTAGCTGCAGGCTGGATGAGGGACTAAGTGTGTCCTAGCCCCCACCCCCCAACTTAAGACAATAAGTCTGCACGGCTGAGTGGGTGAAGGGGAGTGGAGACTGGCGCTCATGGATAAACGTGCTGGGAGGCCTGCCCGGGGAGCAGGTCTCTGGGTCGCTTGGCTCACGCCGGTGGTGCATGGGGACAAAGTGGGACACTGTATGTACACATTTACAGGGCTCAGCAAGGTCAGGGGAAACGAGAAGATGTAGAAAAGGGGGCACTGAGTAACATGGGAGATCCTGTACAGTGGTGGCAGGGAAGAAGGCACAAGGACAAAGACCCCAAACCATGCAAAGACACGGCCTGTGCAGCAGAGCAGATGGGTTCCAGCAGGCGGCAGTGTCAACCGGGGACAACAGCACTGAGATCCTGCAGGAGTGGCCCTGGGATGCCATCCTCAGCCCCCACCACCACTGCTGGTGGCTGCCAGGCAGGTATTCCTGTTACAGCCACAATGGAAAGAGACGGGTATTACAATTAACCCCGGAGCACCAATGCCCCGTGGGAAGCCTAGTACACGGTGAGGATGATGGCATCGTGCTCCATGAGGGTCTAGCTCTTAGAAACAAACCTTTCTGGAAAGCAGCCTGTTTTCCTGGGGAAGGCAGCAAAGAGTACGGCAGGAAGGCCTCGTGTCATCCTGCCAGGCAGGGAGGGAGGGCAGACCCACGGTTCAGGCCACTCCTGCGTCCTGCGCTGTTCATGCATGCACTCAGCTAGAACAAGATGTTAGGACCCAGGAGGACCCTATGGTCAGCAGGGGGAAGGGACTTGCTCAAAGTCACCAGGGAGGCCGTGGTCCGTGGGGCAGGCCTCAGTCTAGCCTGAAGCATCACCCTACGGTGCTCCCAAAGGGAAAGCCAATGGAGGGTGCCTGCCATGAAGTCCTAAGTGGTGCCTCTCCTCAGTCTAGAATCCACCTCAGCCTTCCATGGATCAGGCAACCTTAACATGGTGGCTGCCCCCAAACCTTCCCATTACAGTCACATCTAGAGTTAACTTTTAGGTTGAAACTTGCTAATGTATGAACACATACACAGAGCACAAAAAGGCCTCATTTCCCCAGCTCTCCTGGCCCCTATAGGCCTTTGTGGGTTATTAAATCCTTCACTGCAACAGAAGCACCCACACTGTGCCCTCCTGCACATGGACCCACTGACTCTGTTCTGCCCCCATTTTGGAATGGAGCCCATGGCCAGTACATCCCAATATGTGTCACCCACTGACTCCCCAGATACCAAACAGAGATCCTGCCCCCCCACCCAGGACTGCTAACCTCCAGGCTGGTGAGAGCAGCTGGGTCCACGAGCTCCTGAAGGCATCTGGTCTCCCATCCTGGGGACAGAGGGACTTCTCACCATCTGATGGTGTAACAGGAAAAGCCACTGAGAGCCCAGAAGAACTTGCTGTTATTCAGCACCTGGTTTAACAAGCCCAGCGGCCATTTGTTATCTCTACCTTTGGACAGCAAACTTCTAGGACGGGTCTCAACTTGTGCATCTGAATTACCTGGGAGCGCTTCAAAAATCCTCATGCCTGAGCCACACCCCACACAATATAACTAGACCCGCTGGGGGCGTAGCTCAGTCATCTGAAGTTAAAGGTCTCCCCAGGTGAGTCCATGCACAGCCAAAGCGGAGCATCTGTGCTCTAGGGTTTCATGTTAGGAAGGTTTCTGACCTTCATCTGTGTTCTTCAATGGGTCAGAAGTAAGATCAAGAAAAAGGAATTTCCCTCTGACAATTCTCAAAGAAAGCTACAAATTTGCAATACTAAAAGTAACTTGGGTCTGTCTCTGGCCAATTCAAACAATAAAGTCTTATTTTATTTCCACTAGAACTTTTATTTCTTATACCCTCCCACGGAATAGGGCCTACATGAACCAGAAGGTGCTTCCTTCTCTATTAGATACAGAAAACCCACTTGCTGGTTCAGCCAATTTGCTTTGACTTCCCCTTGAAGGCAAGGACAGCCTAGCGTCGTGTAAAATGGGAGTCTACCGCAGGGCCGCCCAAACCCGGAAAGAAAACTAAAGCTCATACAAGCTGTTGCCCATCCCTGCCTGGTAGGGTTGCCAGGTTTAACAACAACAAACCCCACACGTGACACCCAGTTAAATTAGAATCACCTGGGAAGCTCTTAAAATTCCTGATATCTCGGCCACACCCTACACCAGTTAAATCAGAACCTGTGGGGATTCAGCCCAGTCTTTAAAATTTTTAAGGATCTCTCCATTTTAAATGTCTCAAATATTGCGTCGAACATACACTAGATAAAAATATACATTATTTGTTGTTTATCTGAAATTCAATTTTTAACGGGGCATACTGCGTATGATGACGGTCCTGCCACTGAAAGAGAACTCCCAGCTTAAAAAAAAACAAGCAGTTAGAAAACACAGAAGAACCCTCTTTCTCCCCGCCCCCGGAACCTACCCAGGGGCAGTGGGGCTGGCACCCCTGGGGCATCTGCCTCCCCGCCTCGGGTTAGCTAACAAGCAACGAAGATGATTAAAATAACGTACACAATCTTAAAAAGCCAATTTGACAGGCTAGGTTTGATAAGAAATGTATTCTGGCTGAAGAAAGAAAAGAAGGCTGGATTTAACTTTCGGTTTGTGTTATAAAGAATTCAACCTCCCACTCTCTCTCAATTCTTCGAACCTGCCCTCTTCCAGAGATCCCTCCGCAAAGCACCAGGCCGGGTGTCCGTTCCCGCGGCGCCCCCTGGAGGCAGAGCTCGGTAGAACGGCGCAGGCCGACAGCTTTCCCGCCCCCTTCCCTCTGGCTGTGTTACAACCTAGCGAGCACGAGACAGAAATTCCTACCTATACTGTGACACTATATAACTCAGGCCTCTGCTGCCTTCTCTGGAAATCCACACTAAAGCAGCTAAAAAACCAAAAACCAAATCAGTTGCTGTCAAGTTGATTCCGACTCATAGCAACCCCAGGTGCTCTGGGTGGGAGCTGTGCTCCATAGCGTTTTCAAGGGCAGGACATTTTGGAAGATCGCCAGGCCTTTCTTCTAAAGTGCTTCTGGGTAGCTTCAGATTGCCAACCTTTTGGTTAGCTGTCGACTGCTTAACCATTATTGCCACTCAGGGATTCCTAGAGCAGCTAAAACCAAAAACCTGTTTCCATCGAGTCAATTCCGATGGGCAGAGTAGACACAGTAGAACTGCCCCATGGGGTTTCCAAGGAGCAGCTGGTGGATGTGAACTGTAAACCTTTTGCTTAGCAGCCATAGCTCTTAACCACTGAACCACCAGGGCTCCAAAGCAGCTGAAGAGCATATAAAATTTTACATATAAAATGCTTATCTAAAACTCCCTTTCCCTGGGGTGAGCCCTCTCACACACCAGGCCCATCCCTTGACCTTGGTGGCCTCTCTGCAGGACCCCTACTGACGCAAAACCCAGGCCAACACCTTGTCCTGATTCATCTTCTTTCCCTTCTTTTAAATTCATGGTCATTCCCTCCTGTTGGTGAATTCTCTAGATGCCCTCCTCACCCTTTCTACTGCCTGCTTCTTCTCAGACCCTCAGGGAGCCAGGGAGGCCAGTGTCCTAAGGGGTTAAGAGACTCCCAGAAGTCTGATCCAGGGGGTCGGGGCCACCCCCAACAGGAAGACTAGGCCAGGGGTCAGTCAATTCAACCCTATTATTTGCAGCATGAAACAAATCCCATACATATGCTTCAAAAAGAAATCACCAAAATGTAACAGAAGCAAAAGTTGATTGGGACGGAATGAAGATTGGTCCTGGCCACAGCCCTGCCTTTGTGAGCAGGAAAACATACCCAAATCCTCAAATCCCCTCTTCACCCTCTACTGCTCTCTCCTCAACATTCCCAAACCTTCCTTTATATACTAGAAGTGCTGAAGAAAACAAACTGCAGGGGGAAAAATAAGACCATACATGTTTGTGTATGTATCAGAATGAAGGAAACCAATGACAAGCCATGTAATATTGAGACAAACTAGACAACTGAAAGAAAGTGCTTGTCTTAGTTATCTAGTGCTGCTAAAACAAAAATGCCGTAAGTGGATGGCTTTAACAAACAAATTTATTTTCTCATAGTTGAGGAGGCTGTCTAAGCCTGAATGCAGGGTGCCGGCTCTAGGCGGAAGGCTTTGTCTCTGTGGGCTCCGGGGGAAACCGAAAGCAGCCCTGCTTTCTGCACTCCTTCCAACAGGTCTGCTATCTCCGAACTGCTCCAGGGATGGTTCTTTTCTTTTCTTGAAGGTCAACGGGTGTAACTCTCTTGGCCTGTTTCCTGCCTGTAGAATTCCAAGAGGCAGACAGCACTCTTTCATTTTTTCCTGTCTCCTTCAGTCCAAGCTGATGGGTTTTTTGCTGTGGTAGTTGGTTAGAGCCATCCATCACAGGCTTCATCTCTGACAAAAAAATTGTGTAGCCATGTCCTTGGTGAACATTCTAGGGCACAAGTCCTTAGTTTGTACAACAGAATTTTCCAAATCTTTTAAGTTTTGGTTTCCTTTTGGACTTGGAGTTGATTTAAGACTTTTTGAATGATGTGATGGGGTGAATGTGTTTTGCCTGTGGCAAGGACATGAATTTTGGGGGGCTAAAGGTAGAATGTTATGGATTGAATTATGTCCCCCCAAAATATGTTGTAAATCCTAATCTCTATGCCTGTGGTTATATTATAATCCCATTTGGGAATGAGTTGTCTGTTATGTTAATGAGGCAGGATTAGTGTAGGGTGTATCTTAAGTCAATCTGTTTTGAAACATAAAACAGATCAAACAAACTAGTGAGGAGAAATGGGTTAAGACAGATGCCAAGACACAAGGACATCTGCCAAGGAATAGGAAACAAGCTGAAGAGACAAGGACCTTCCTCCAGAGCTGACAGAAAGCCTTCCCCTAGAGTTGGCACCCCGAATTTGGACTTCTAGCCTCCTAAACGATGAAAAAATAAGTTGGTTTGTTAAAGCCATCCACTTGTGGTATTTCTGTTACAGCAGCAATAAATTAACTAAGACAGTACCATATCGCCCCCCCCCCACGTGTCTACAAAAGAGCACATTAAAAATCTCTAGTGTCAGAGGATGGAAGACTAAGGTTTCCCCAACTGTGTCTCCCCACCAGCACAGCAGTCATCCCCTGGCTGAGAACCGAACGCAGGTGTGTTTCTCAAAGTGAACGAAGGGCTCCTGTGACCCAGCTGAGCCCAGAGCTCAGATTTTGAAAATCCAAACCCAAGGCTGCCATCCTCAGGCTGCGTGGAGAACAGGGCCAGCTCACAGCCTGCGAAGTCTGTGGGCGAGATGGTCCTACGTGCGACTCTTTTACAATGCTGCTGTGGGGAGGAACTGACAGGCACGTGGACCCCTCTCCTCCCTGAAAATCACTTCTTTGGTTGCCCAGAGCCAACAGCTGTCTTAGACAGCCCCGTCCATCAACCCCCTTTTCTCTTTCCATTTTATACCCAAGTGAATGCTGCTTATTTCTCATTGTCGTAAAAAGAAAACAGAAAGGGGAGGTAGGTAAGCAGGGATGAGGAAGTGCCTGGAGAATGTAAAAAATGCCAGGAACTCTGCAGAGTGAAGCTGTATTCTGCAGCCTCAGGTCCTCTGCAGATCATCCTCTGGTGACACTGCGCACGTGGCACAGAGGGCACCGGAACAGTGACCCTGCTTGGGGAGCACCCTCCTCCCCTCTGAGCTTGAACCCCTGGGCTTTAGAGGTGGCCTGATCCAGGCCAAAGAGGTTGGCGAGGACACAGCTGTTAAGCATTCAAACTCCAGAAGAGATGATAATTTTGCTCCTATCCCGGGGTGGGGGACAGGGTAGGGTAAAAGGCCCTCTCTCAGAGTATTTTTTTAATCCTTATCCCCAGAGGTAGAATCATTTTATCCAGTATCTAAAACACAAGCATCCAGTTCTTGTTATTACAGTAACTAAGGATAGGAGACCTTGCCACCTCCAGCACCCTCTGCCCCTTGCAAAGGTATCACAAAGTGCGTGAACAGCTAACCGCGCAGGTACCATCCACGTGCCACGAGCAGAGCCCACAACCACAAGACCATGCTCGAGCACAGGCCACCCCACACATACACCAGTACACGTCACGCATGGTGGCCAGAGATACATTTACAGTGTGAGTGTGAGGGCCAGGCTCTGGGCCCGCATCCTCAGGCAGTGTCTGTCCCTTGGTCCCTGGGTCCCGAGGCTGCTCTGCAGCCAGCCCCCTTGTCTCAGTGTTTGATCTCGAGGATAGAGGGGTTGTGGTCCAGGATGGCGAGGATAATCTTGTCCATGTACTGTCTCAGGCGGAAGTTGATCTCCTCCTGCTCCTTCAGGGCTTCCATTAGCTGAAGGGAACAGGAAAGAAATGGTGAGAGGCAGGGCTGGGATGGGGGCCCAGGTCGCAGGTGAGCCAGTGCCCGAGGACAGAGATGCTCAGGAGGCCCGGGGCAAGGCGGCCCCAAGGCCAACCACAGCACTGGGATGCTAGGACAAGAGTCTACAGCAGTGGCTTGGCTCCCATCTAGGGTATTAAGTATACAGAGGCCAGGCCCTACCCCCAGACAACCTGCTTTAATTGAGCTATGGAGGGGGCCCAGGTGTGGGTAATCTTTTTGTAAAGGCTGAGAATACTGTCCTAAGGTATTTATAATCCAGACTGACATTTAAAGCTCCAGGGCCCCTCAGGGCTGTTTGCTCTGCCTCTCTCCCCACCCCCAGCACTGCCATTGCTCTCCTCCTGGCCAACTCCTAACTTCTCCTTCATCCCAGCTTTTCCCTGTCCCTAGGGGTAGTGGTACATGGGGACTCTCTGGGGTCGACCCTGATCTGGTTTTCCTGCTCTGAGCAGCTGGGGCTGTCATCACGACAGGTGGGGAGTGGGGGCAGGACACGCATGGTGGGGGGTGCCTGTCCCAGAACAAGAGTCAGAGGACACAGTTACCTCATCGCGCGAAGCTGTGTCTATTTCCGCAGCCAGAGACTGGGCTTTGGTCTGGGTAGCAAACAGGTTCTTTGCTTCATAGAGGCTGAGGCTCAAGATCTGTCCGTTCAAGTCGTCATTCTGATCCCGCAGCTTATGGTTCTCCTATTGGAAGCAGGACGAAGGCAACATCAATTCCCAGAAGCATCCATAACCCACTTCTCCGCATCCACTGTCTCCTGACTCCCACCAGCACCATCCCCTCAGGTGTACTTCATGGCCAGCTCAGGACGCCATAGGTGATGTGGACTTGGGGGGAGCAGAAGGGCTGGGTCCTGGGAGTCCAGGTGGTTTTGAGGAGCCAGGTTTCCAGAGAGGGTATGGCTCCTGGCTATCCCTTCCTCCCTGGGGGATGGATGAACCAGAGCAGGGGCCTCTGAGGCCCTCAGGGGAGCACCCATCCAGCGGTTAATTGTCCACCACTCACCCTTGGTGAGGGAAAGGGAAGCTCTAGGTCTCTGGGCAGGCTGGTCGGCTTGTCTCCCTGGTTCCTCCTGCAGCCTGGGCTCAGGAGTCCCGCTCTAGTGGGATTTCCTTACCAGAGGTACCCTTGCTCTGCCCAGATCCCGTTTACCAGCTCCATGCTCCTGTTTTGCTTAAAGGCTCCTAACAGCTCACACTGAGTCCCCTCCTGGATGAGAAGGGCTGGAAGTTTCAGGACTGCTGTGGGGGCCCAACCACTCACACCTTTGCCTTGAGGTAGAACAGACTCAGAGGTGCAATTTATACCGCAGAGAATTACCCACCCCCAGGGTCAGGCTGAGCATGGGACTCCACCCAACTTCATTCCCTTACTTGGTCACTGCCCCTCCCTGATCCCACTTCCTCCACTCTGTACTGGTCACCAGTGAAGGAAGTGCATTCCACTTGACATGGGATCTTGGGCTCAGGGTCTACACTCGGAGGGAACCCAACACAGCCAGGCACTCATTTGTGGCTGGGCATAGTTGCATTCTTGACCCCAAGTGCCAAGGACAGCAGAGTGGTGTCTCTTTCTTTTTATGGACACAAAGAAAGATCCTGGGATTTCCATCAGACTTACCCTAGAGGTGAGTCCTCCACCTGTAAAATGGGATGACCAGCCCTGACAGTCAGGGTGGTCAGAGGAGCAGATGGGAATGTGGGTGAAAGTGTGTGCTACACTCTTAGCCCCACACCATGGTCCCCTCACAGGAGCCCACAGGCTGGGATGCAGACAGCCAGGGTGGGCCTCACCACTGGGCCCCTTTACCCCACTGGACAGAGGCTCCCAGGGCCCACCTGCTTGAGCCGCTTGACCTCATGCTCCAGCTCCACCTCGCGGGCCCTGGCATTGAACTCGCCCAGGCTGGATGACGAGCTGCGGCCCCTGCCTGTCCGCTCGCAGTCCAGCTTGTACATCTGCAGATGCTCCAGCTCCTTCCGCAAGTCTTCAATGAGCTGCATGGGAGAGAGGCAGGTTGGCGGAAGCAGAGACGCTGGGAGAAGCCCTGGTGCCTTCCGGCGGGGGACTCACCTCCTGTGTCGCCTCCCGCTCCTTTTGGAACTCGAGGCGGTTCTGCCGCAGCTTGTCCATCATGCGCTTGTACAGGTCCATCTCATCCTTGAGCCGCAGGCTGGTGTCCTCCAGCCGGTCGGACATGCGCTGCCGCTCCTGGAACCAGGAGACCCCAGTCAGAGGAGAAGAGGCCCCAGGGCCCAAAGCCAGTTCAAGGAGAGGGATTTCTCTGGGGATCTGGACCCCAACGTGGCAAACGGACAATCAGCCCAGCTTCCCTGGACAGAGCCCTCCAACTCACAGCTTCAAATGGCCAGATCCCCTACGATTCTAGAAACACAGCTAGAAAATCCCAGGCCTCTGATGTCCTTCACTGATGCCAGATGGAGCTTGATGAAACAGAAGGTGGCAGCCCATACAGAAGCTAACTTCCTTCTCTCGTGTTTTTAAGACTATTACCCCCTCCCGCCCCCGGTATGTAAGAAAATATACTCACTGTAGAAAGCTTGGAAAATCGAAAATATAGAAAAACAGCCCATTGTTTTGTTGCACTTCTTTGCTGGGCCAACTCTGACACTAGACACTCACAGCCCCCGACGTCCAGCATTGCCTCCTGGGGATTAGGCTCAGGAGCCGAGTATAAGACACCCGCACCTGTGCTCACCTCGTCCAGCTTCTCTGTTTGCGACTTGAGCCGAGTCACTGTCGTTCTAAGCTCTGTATTTTCTTCCTCTAACTGCTGCACCCTGGGGAAAGGACATGGTGATTAGCTCATGACGGGTTGACAAGATGCACTGATTTTCTCCTCAGAGAAGGAGGGAAGACACCAGAAACAGAGACAGAGAGAGAGAAGAAAATATAAATTGACCCAACTGATAACACAGCCCTGAGGTTCCTGACATCCAAGGCAAGATGGAAGAGACACTAATGGTCATTCTTCTTCTTCTTGTTTTTGTTTTTGATAAAAGAAAACATTAATTTGTGAACGAGAACACAATCTTTATGGCCATGTCCTTGTAAGGGGCTTGACACAACACAGGGTAATGGTGTTCTGCAGGATGGAGAGCTTTCCTGCAGCTGTTTGTGATAAGGGCCCTCCTGTTACAATGAGCAACCAGAAAGTGGAGACCGTATTTGCTTTTCATTCTTCCGGCAGCATTGCTACGGCTCCTCCCTGAGTGCTCATTAGCCGCCTTGGACACCCACAGGCATTGGCTCTAACAGCAGTGACCCTCCATGTCAGTGTTCACGAAGGACCATCCTAAAGTGTCTTCCTGAGAAGACAGACCTGGGCACTGACCTGAGAGAAGGGGTGCGGGGCTGTCAGGGGAACCAGGACAGCACAGGGTCATTTCTGGCTGTCTCCTGCAGGGCATCCCTCCTTCCTCCTGCTCTTACTTCCTCCTTCCTGAAGACATGGTCCCTGGCCTGAACTGCCCTCTGGGTTCCCTAGGAGAGGACCCCAGGCCAGCGCCAGAGAGGAATTGAGACCTGCCTCCCACCCTCTGATGCCTCACAGGGGACATGAACTGGGGGCACGTGAGAAGCAGAGCACGCAGCGTGACCCTGGGAGCGGCACCCCTGGAGTTGTACACAGGGGGCACAGGCTAAGAGACAGTTCCCGAGGGGGCTGGGTCCCTGGGTTTGGTCCTCTGGCCCATGCTCATACTGTCTTCCTCCACCACCCAGTCCCGAACCCCTCTCTCAGGCCAGCGGAGCTGCACAGCTGTCAGATGCAGGCAGAGAGCAGTCATGCTAATGAGCTACCAGCCTTCAGAAACAGATGCAAAGCAGTAGCTTCTAGAACATAAGCGACAATTTAAAACAAAGCCCTGGTTGATAAAGGTAACAAAGCTGGTCTCAGGCAAGCCAGCTGCACTGTGTGTCTGATATGGGGTGGCGTGTCTCCTCACCAAACTGCAGAGAGGCCTGGTCCACCAGTTTCCCTTGGGCCTGCTTGACCTCAGCAAGCAAGGAGACCCTTGCCTGAAACCATGAGGTACAAGGTGGGAGCCCAACTCCCAGCCATCTGCCTCAGCAGCCTGCCCCATCTCTCCCCACCCCGCTGGGCCTAGCAGACTCTAGGAGGCTCAGAGAATGGAGCCTGAGGGGGCCCAATGAGTACCCAGGCAGGTGGGCTCTTTGGCCTCAGTCAGCTATAAACACAGAACTGGCGGCATCACCACAGCCCTCACTTACGTGCAGTGCTGATGTGCACAGCACCCCGTGGGGCAGACAGGGAGGGGATGACATATGGAAAAACTGAGGCCCAGGGATGTGACAAGGTCACAGAACTACCGGGTGAGCAACCCAGATTCCCAGGCCAATTCTCCTTGCCCTGCCTGCCTCGAAGTTCCAATAATGAGGCCACAGCTATACCTGAGACACAGGAGCCCACAGAAACCTGGGGCTAAGGTTTTCCGTTCACTTCAGCCCCTGGGGCCCAGGCTCCATCTGCCCAAGTGTCCGGGGTCAGGGGAGAACCTGACAATGGTGGGGGCGGGGGGCTCCAAGCCTGGACATGGGATCTAGTCCTGGCATCAGGGCAGGACCATCCTCTCCCTCAGGCCTCAGTGTCCCATCTATAAAATGGGCGTCTGCCCCATGGTGCTGTACCTGGAGCGTAGGAGTAGACCAGAGGGCAGAGGCTCTGCAGAAAGGCCCTGGCCCCCAGCAAGGAGGGCAGGAGCTCACCGTGTGTTGAGCAGCTCGATCTCGGTGCTCTTCTCTCTCTCCAGCTTGCTGTAGGCCTCACGGTGGCGCCGCGCCTCCTCCTCCAGTGCCTGCTCGGCCGCGGTCTCCTGGTCCTTCACCATCTCCTCCAGCTCATGCACCCTGAGGAAAGTGGCACTGACTCAGGTCCAGGGCAAGTCTTCTCACCCGAACCCAAGCTGTGGCCATGGTGAGCCCCAGACCCTGAGTCTTAACACCTCTACTCTGGGGGTGATGGCGTGTTTGCAAGACCTGTGGGCCAGCAGCTGTGCCGGCAGGTGAATCTGGGACACCGAGACATCTAAAGAGAGGAGGAGTGTTAGTCATGCCTGCCATGGAGAGGCAGAGACGGCAGTGCTGTCCAGAGGGGAGAGGGGCTGCAGCTGAGAAGGTGGGACTCTCCATGGCAGGGCAGGGAGAGACAGCAGGCCTCACCATGGCCTAGATGAAACAGGCCTCAGGTCTCACCTCTCTTCTTTTTCCCTGTTCCCTGCTGGCCAGCATCCCTCTGATCAATTATTCAGCTTACTGGGCACCTTGACTCCAAACCAGGCAGGTCCTGGCTACTGGCCCCAAGCATGCCAGGCCCCGTTATGCATGAATAAACTGGCAGCCTACTTGGTACGTCTGCCTGAGGACACTGGCAGCAGTCCCCCCATGAGGCTAACTGGGGGGGAACCAAAGGGTCCATCTGTGGATCCGACAAGGTGGAGGAGCAGACCTTGAGCTGGGATAAGCTTACCAAGTTTCATGCTGCCTTGTGAGGGCAGTTAAGCTCTCCACCCACTGCCTCACGCAATGTTCACTTGGCCTCCCTCCATCGGGAGGAGGAGCAGAGCAACGCCTGGCCCCTTCCCCCAATTCATACTGGCCTCTTCCTCTGCAGAGCTTGTCCCCCAGCAAGGAAAGTCGTGCTCTCATCCTGTGTGACAGTGAGAGACTACAGAGTCAACTCCAACTGCTGCCTTAGACCAGCCGTGGGGCTGCAGGCCTACGGTCAAGGTTAAGCTCCAACCTTTCTCCCTATCTTCCAAAGAACTGTCCTCCTGGTCCCTTGCACTGGTAGGGCCATGTGACATGAGGCAGATGGGTCACAGACCCTCCGTACTGGAAGGGCCATGCAGGTTACCTCCTCCAGAGGCCTTAGCTACAGGGTCAGCCCTCCGGTTCCCCAGGCACAGCCGAGGGCCCCACAGCCAGAGCCTGGCCCTGACCTGTGCACCAGCTGAGTGTTCTCCTGCTTCAGCTTGCTCTTCAGGTCCCCATTGGTCAGGCTGTCATTCTCCAGCTCTGTCACCTTCTTTTCCAGGAAGCTCACCTGCAGCAGTGGGTGGAGGGTAGGGTGGAGACCTTTGAGTCCCCAGGACTGAGAGCCTAGAATTATGGGACTGACGGTCAGGACCTCTGAATGAGCATGAAGAGAACGGACAGTCATGTCTGGTGGGGGTGGGGTGGGTGTGCATGTGCCCACCTCATCAGGGCCACCTACCCCACTGCTGAGCAAGTACAAGGGTCTCCCAAGTCCCCAGACAGCAGCCCAGAGTGCTCCCCACTACCCCTAGGAAGCCCCATACATGAAGTCCCTTCTGCACCCACCAGGGCCCCACCTTCTCTGTGATGTCGTTGTCACAGGAGTCGATACTGTCCCGGAACAGGTCCTCAGTGCTGCCGTTACTGCTGCTGAAGTTGCTGTTGTGCATGAGCTGCCTGCAAGGGTGGAGGAAGGGGCCATCTGGCTGCAGAGGCTCCGCAGAGGCTGAGGGTCCAGATCAGGCTATGGGCTAGGTGAGCATTCAGTACCCCAGAGGCAGCCAGGAAATCCTCTAGGAGTCTGTCCTCACCCAGCCAGGGGAGGGGAGAGTTGCCTAACCTCTGAACCCAACAGATCATTCAGCTCAGGGGATGGCAAAGGGGCTGCTACACTCCTTCCTGAGTCCCTGGCAGACATGGCCAATCGATCACAGCACTCTTCCTGCTGCCTTAGAACCCTTTTCAAACCAGTGTTCTGGCCAGTCCCTACCAGGTGACTAGAGCTGGCATATGACCCCCCGCCCCCATTCTCCAGCCTGAAAACTGTCCAAAGAAGGCAGCCTGGCTCCAAGGATCTGACAGAGGGCCTGGTCTCCTTGAGGAGGCCCAGCAAGACTCAATCCTCTCTAGTGTGCTGGTTCCCGCCAAATCTCTGCAGACTCTGAGGAAGGGAGAAGAGGAGGGAGAGCCACCCAGACCTTGCAGGGCATGGATTAGTGGGCGGGACTGGAAACAGGCACATGGCCTGCCAAGGTGATCCTTGTCTGAGGCAAAATCGAGCTGCCCCATCTCCCAGCAGCACCCACTTCCCTACTCCCTGACAGGCAGCAGCCAAGGGTCTTAGCCAAGAAGCCATCCCACCCCAGGCCAGGCAAAAGGCCCCATTCAGGAAGTAGAACCTGGGCACTCAATGACATCTCCTCAAGCCACGGGTGTGGTCCTGCGCAGGACGTAACCCATCAAGTGGCCAGTTCCAGGGGAGAAAAGTAACATCCGGATCTCTGCCAGCGGGAAACCCAGGGTCTCTGTTGGTACAGCTGCCCGCTCCCGAGCAGAGGGAAGGGGACCGACAGCCCTGGGGTGGCTGTGTTTCTCAGGGCAACCCTAGGGAGCCTGCCTGAGGTTGAGGCAGCCGAGGGTTTGGAGCCACCAACCACTGCCAGGAGGGATGGGAGGCTGGGGGAGGGGGAAGCTGGCCCTTCTTTTTCAGAAATGGATGCTCCTCTGGCTGTTGTGCTGCACTGCCTTGGGATGGCCTCACACCCCTCTGTCCATCAGCCACATGCAGGGCACCGGCTGGCTCTGGGCTGCTGGCATGGAGCCAGGCCGCTCTGGCAGAGGAACACAGGTAAGGGGACAGCGCTCAACACTTCCTCCCGAGGGAGGCTTACCGTCCGAAGGCTATGCTAGAGATCTTTCGGTTGGGGCTAGACAGAGAGAGAGAGAGAGAAAGAGAGAAAGAGAGAGAGTCATTGAACAGAAGCTTCTACTCCACTCCTTTACTCTGCTCTGGCTGCAGGATACCAAAACGCAGGCCAGGCCTTTCCTTCCCACTGATGGGAATTCACTAATGAGCTTGGCTCTGAGAAGGAACACCTGGTTTTTCCTGCAGGACAACTCAACCAGGTTATTCAACCCCGGCGATCAAGCTCACTCTGAGAGCACTCTCACCTGCCAAGACAGAGTGGGGCCGCCTTGCCTGCTGCTTCTCCCTTCGGGGCCCACCTTGGCCTCCCACCCCTACACTCGGCCCTGGGGCCTCACCTGTTGGCCTTTAGGTTTTTCAGCCGGGCTTCCAAATCATTCAGCAGGTTGATTTTCTTGCAGCACTGAGAGCAATAAACATCCAGCAATTCACTGTTGTACGCGTGCCGCATTTTCCTAGGTGTCTGCCCCGCACTGATTCATAAGAGGGAAAGAAGTCACCTTCTTAGTTGCTGTCCAATCTGGTGTCATACCTCACCCTGTTGAGCTTACTTTTAAACTTTACACCTTCATCTGATGCCCCAATACCTCTGAACCTTGTGTGTGTGTGGGAGGGGGGAGCAGAAACACAGCCACAGACCAACCCTTCTCCAAGACTCTCTAAGAGAAGAAGCCAGTGAGTTGCACCCATTTAACAGATAAGGTGACTGAGAGCTAATGTCAGCATAAGTCAATGTTGACTCAGAAGGGTGGGAAGGTATCACGGTAAGTGACCTGGAAGGACCCTTCAACACTGAGGTTACAGGAAGTCAACCAAGACCTTCCGGTCTACAGCCTCCCAGGTTGGTTAATTCTGTTTCTCTCTCAAGGTGGAAGGCAGGAGAAGGGACTCCAGGTCCCCAATCAGGATGCAAATGCAGCACACCCAAACCCCAGGAGCAGAACCCCAGGGCAGCTCAGTGGGAAGGATGGTCTGCTCAGGACTCTGCCTGCCCAGCACCCCGGGATGAGGCTGGATTGGTTCTGCCACTTTTCCTGAACCCCAAACACCATCCCAGACCCAGGCGCCACCTGGAAGACACTGAAGACCCCAGATCCGAGTAGATGTTGGTCCTCGTCTCATCATCGGGGCAGGGGCTGCTGGGGGCACAGTCCACATCATCTCCCTCCCCATAGTCTTCAAACTGCTCCTCATTGCTGATGAGCGAGGTGGTGGAGTGTGTGGAGAGGTCTGATGTCGTCATGGGTGGAGTATGTCCCAGGGACCTGAGGGCCAGAAAGCAGCCCAGGTAAGAAGAGCTGTCTGTCAACAAGGCCCCATTCACAGCTGTGGCAGGGAAACTGGACCTTCCAGAAAGTCAGTCAGGGTTACGGATTGGTAGCCCGATTGAATTTGTACCTTGGGACGCTTTTAGGACCCTATTCTGAGGGAAAATCTTACCACAGCAACCGTTTCTGCATAAAAGATATTCAAAGCAATGCTACTCTAGAGTTGCAAGACATTGGTTACCACCTGAAGGTTTAGCTACAGGGCTAAATTATAGTTATTAAATTATAAGTTAGTAAATTAAACTATTAAATTATAATTATTAAGTTAACCAGTAACCAGTTGCTGGTGAGTTGACTCCAACTCAATGCAACCCCAGGTGTGTCAGAGTAGAACTGTGCTCCACAGGATTTTCACCAGGCCTTTCTACTGAGGTGCTTCTTGGTGGACTCGGACTTCCAACCTTTTGGTTAGCAGCCGAGTGCATTAACTATTTGTACCAACCAGGGACTCCATTATTAAGTTATAGAATATTAGTAGTTGTTGAAAGGTTTGCAAGGAATACCGGCAATAATATGAAAGTGGTATCGTATTTTTTACGCAAACAATGTGCCCTCCCGACTGTGAGTTACCCTCACAAGTGCTGCCACGCCAGTCCTCTTCCACATGTGGGTATAAAAAAAAAAAAATCGCCATACAGCACTTATGAAAACACCCCTGGGGTGGGAGGCATGGCCAGCAAACAAAGAAGGCACACGTTATTTGTGTAAAAGTACAGTAATATAAGTAAAAGAGTGAATACAAAATTTTAGATGCAGTAAGATTATGTAAAGGGTAAACATAGGAAAAGTAGGAAATAAAAATATTTAAACGGTAACAGCTTGTGTTTGGGTGGTGAGACTGTGAGTAAAGTGAGTGATTCTCTCATTGTTCTCACTTTTGCATTCTTCAAGTTTCCTTTAATGGGCAGATAACTCCTTTTACAATGAAATGAAGTTTATAACGAGGAGCCACTAGGCGAGAAGCTTCTCCCAGTTTATACAGGGGGTTTGTGGCCCAAAGAAGCCTTATCCCAATGTATACCAGTCAGAGACCCTAGACTACAGGTCTCTTGTGGGTGAGCCACAGTGTCCTGCTGTTAACGGTATCAGGGGCCTAGTTGAGCCCTGTCTATAACCTAAGAACAAAAAGAAGTACAACCCATCACCTGCCAAAACAGATTTTTCCTTTGGTCATTATGCAGTAATTTCTGTGTATCATTACCCATAAATTAGGGTTTTCCCAACCTCACTAAGTCTCCACACTCAAAAATAGAAAACCTGAAATAGTGGAAGAAGTATGTAAACGATTAGGGCAGTGATTCTCAAACTGTGCCCCTGAGGAAGCCCAGTTTCTGTCTAAGGATCACAGTGTTAACGACTGAATGCTCAAGATCACATCCCATCCCACCCCCACCCCCAACCATATTTTATCCATTTACTTAGGTTCCTTACCACTTCAGGTTGAATTAATCATACTCCTCAATTCTTTCGCCTATACATTTTACTAAAACACTCTTGGCACCCACTACTGGCTTGACTTGTGACTGGTCCCAGAGAAAGAGATCTTCCCCACTGGGAAAGATCAAGCGGCAAATGCTTAGCCAAAAGGGCAACAGGTCTGCTGTCTGTGACCATTTATCCTTGGGTTGATTAGTCACAGAACAGCTGATGAACTTCCTCAGTCGATAACTCCAGAATGCCCCACTGAGAACATCACGACTCCCAGAACCATTGGAGTTTGAGAACCCCTGCACTGAAAAACATGTATTAGGCTCAACCATATGAAACTGCATTTTTATGTAGGTAAAAATTATTTAAAATTGGCAATTTCATATGATTCAACCAAGAGTGAAACCCCTCTCTCCTCCTCCTTCAAATCTCTGTGGGTCGTAGGGAATCGTCACCTTCTACTGATGGGTGGGTCACCACTCCCACCCATCATGGCATCCTCAGCCATGATGGCGGCTGCCTCTAACCACCCCGTAAGTACAGTCTCCCTCCAGAGATTTAGTGGGGGGCTGCTATGGAATGGACTCCCTTCTGCTGACACCCAGCTAAAAGATGATGACATTATCCCATTGGACAATGTCACTAAAAAATATTATTTTTCAATAATATTTCCTATTTTGAAAGTACATGATCAATATAGAAAATATGGAATTTACAGCAGAGTAATGTGAGGTAATTAAAATTACTAATAACCCCACCATCCAGAAATAACTGCTTAAATTTTCTGGAATAATTCCTTCTAGGGAGCGTTTCCCAGTACATAAAATTAAACCCAAACCCGTTGCTGTGGAATTGGTTCTGACTCATAGCCACCCTACAGGACTGAGCAGAATTGCCCCATAAGGTTTCCAAGGAGCAGCTAGTAGATTCAAACTGCCGATCTTGTGGTGAGTAGCCGAGCTCTTAACCACTGCATCTCCAGGGCTCCTATCAGTATACAAGTGTGTTTTTAACAAAACTAATACTATAACTCACGGACATGTTTGTAATCTGCCTTTTTTTTTTTTTTAAACTAATTGAGATCATTTATCCCGTATCATTAAAAAATCAATTAAAACTTAACTTTGCACGGCTGCCTAAAATTCCAGAACTATCCCTATTAAGTAAGTGTTTAGGTTGCTTGGAATTTTCTGCTATTTAAAACACCCATGAAACTAATGCCCCCGATGCAAATCTCGAGCACGTCTCATGTTTACTTCCTGGAGATACATTCTGAGGGCTGCATCTCTGGGCCCAGAGGCCACCTACTGAGCTTTGGAGCGTTTTAACTCACTTGTCCTCTGACAGAAACAGGCCCCCAAGCCCCCCGTCCTTCTCCTCGGCTGGACTCCGGACCGATCCCTCCAGGCTCCGGGTGCTTTCCACAGGGCTGTCCATGTCCGACTCCTCGGGCGGGGCCAGCGTCATAGCCTCGTCCTTGTCCTCAGGAAAGAAGCCAGGCTCCCTGGAGATGAGCTCGCCATCAGCAAAGGTGGGGCCTGGGACCTCGCTGCCCTGGGAAGCACAGAAGGGGACAGTATGAGCAAGGCCAGCTCCCTGGGGCTCAGTGTTCTTTATCTTACACAGAGGTGTCCGCAGGGAGGCCCAGACCTGGAGACCAAGTGTAAGAATGCCTGGCAATTTGTTGCAGGCGGCCTTTCACACGGGCCAACTCATGAGAGTCCAGTGAGAGCTGCAAGCCCCAGGGACGGCCATCCATGGGGCAGCCAGGTCAGCCACATCATTGGGGCACCCAGTCAGGACGTCAGTACCTGCATCACCAAGACTGCACATGAAGCCACATGACTCCAAGAAGGTTTCTTAGTGATCCGAGAGTTAAGGACACAGCCACACTGAATGGCCTTCAAGATAATGACCCTGACCTAGTAGGGTCTGATGCAGCATGGTATAGGGAAGTCTCTACCTTCCTTGACTCCAGGCGCATCAGGTAACCAGTCTGAACCTCAGTTTTCTCCTTTGTAAATCGAGAAAGGCAATGGAATCTTACAAGGGGCATCGTGTCCATTAAATAAGACATGTCAAGAAAATATCTGGCACACAGTGGGACCTCAGTAAAGAAATCATGACCACAGATGTTGATGCCTGGGAGGGCACAGTCTGCCTCGGGCACTGCTTCAGTCATCCTGGGGAGCAAGAACACTAGGTCTTTAACTTCTAAACTTGGAGCAGACTTGTCCTTGCTGGGTGTCTCCAGTGCCTAGCACACTGCCTGGCACAATGTCGGAGCTCAATACACTCTTACCTGAACCTTTTGCTAAAATCGTCGTATGGCAAAAGAGCTCTAGCTTTATTCTAGTCTGAAGGGTAGGTCTTTGCCAACCATCTCTGGGGCCGGTTTGCCTCTGAGGATGGGGTACCTTCCAGATGGCACTGATTCTATCTGCTTCCCCCCAACAAGATGTCTACCTATTCCCAAGGCTCCTTGATGTGGTCCTTGGCTAGGGCTGGCAGGGCTTCCATCAAAGGTGCTTCCCTCTCACCCCTTAAGACTTCAAGAAGAATAACAGGAACAAAGGCTTGGCAAGAGAGGATTAGGGATATCCCCGGAAGCTGGTAATCAGATGGGTGTGGGTGACAGGCTTGGATGTGCCTAGCCAGATGTGTGTGGCCACCCGCTGCCATTGGTTAGCAGGCAACCCTTCTGGGGGTCTACCCCACCAGGAGATCCCTGGGCTAAGAACAGATGGTGACTGATGAGCTTGGCTCCGCCTGTGCCACGACACCAGCTTAGCCGCAGATGGACCAGTAAAATTGGCATCAGACAGCCAGACACCTCTGAGTGTGGAGGGCCTGGAGGCCAAAGGGCTGTGTAATTAAGACCACCCGTAGTGTTTACAGGGCCCTTTCCAACAAGATGTCACTAAAGCCAGTCCCACATGGCCCTCAACCTCTCAGATCTTGTGCCCTAACCAAGCTCTTCATCTGCAAACCTGAAGTCACATCCTGATAGAAAAGGAAACCAACATTTATGGAGCAGTTACCAAGTTCCGGAGACTGAGCTGAGAGTTAATGAGTCATCTCATTTATGCCTCATGGCCACTCTTCAGGATTGCTACCATTAGCCCCATTTTACTAACAGGGAAATCGAGGCTCAGAAAGCTGAAGCCGTTTCCAGAAGTCCTCCAGCCAGTAGGCAAGGACCCCGCCTGCCTTCAGCCACCACATGCTTGGTTCCATGTCTATCATTGATGCCACATTTCATGGGCTATCAAAACTCACAGGGGCAATGATGACGGTGAACTTTATAGGGACGTATTATGAAGCACAGGCATTCCATGTACCGTAGCAGTTTCCACATCCTGCCCACTTCCTACCCCCATAGGAAACTCTGGGTTAGTGCATACGATACCCAAGGGGAAACAAGGCTGGAGGGAGACACCCTCTGAGGAGAACCAGGGCCCAAGGAGGCAGCACCACACGTGGTCCACTGCTTCACCTGGACACCTTTCACCTTCCCAGCCACAAGGCGAGGGAAAGGTACCACCTGCTAGGAGTGCCCACTCTGTGGCTTTCGGGAGGGCTCCACCATTTGGAAAGTGGGCATTTCTTTTGGTCTTTGTCAGAGCCCTATGAGCTGGCTCTCCTCCTTTTTGTAGTTGACATGACTTGCCTTGGGCCATGTGGGAGTCAGTGGCAGGGCTGGGACTAAAACCTGGAGGACTGTGTGTCCCCGAAGCCCATTCTCTGCCCAGCATCGTGTCAGCTGAGGTCCTGCAGAGGCTGTGCCGACCCTGCTCCCACAGGGCAGACATAATACCAAGTACAGACTGGCACCCGTGCTCCTCAGGTGCCCAGCTTGGCCTCTGGCCAACTCACGTTTGGCTAACTGGACACCAGGACACAGAGGCTGCGTTTCTGCTAGGCACTCTACCCCACCGAGACACCCAACTCACAAGGTACATTCGGGAGCTTGCTGATCGCCCCCACCCACATTCCATAGCAGCGCATTGTGCTCCTAGCAGCTGGCTCAAACCCCTGAGCTGAGGTGGAGAAAGTGGCCTCAAGTAGCTTGTCTCAGTCACCGGCAGCGTGGTAGGAGGAGTCAGACATCCCCAAAGTAATCTCCACCGCCCCCCCACCCCCCCGCCCAAGACTCCTAAGCTCCTCCTCAGACAGATTTTTTGTCTCTGAGTGAAGTCCATTTCTGCCTGGTTCCTCACATTTTACAAAGTGTCCTCTGTCTGTCTCTGTAACACACAGATGCACACACACACCCCTCTCATCCATCCCTCACAAAAGCCCTGTGAGAGCTCCATGAAGTGTCAAGTAAAGATTAATTGAGGTGTCATCATCTCCATCTGACACATGGGGGAGATGAGGCTCAGGGCAGGAGGGTGGCTGCCCTAGGACTCCCTTGTGAGGGCCCTGTTGAGACCTGAAGCCAGGCTCCTGACGCCAAGTCCAGGCCCCTCGGCCCCCACCAAACACACACACACACACACACCAACTTTTAAAATGAGTTGCTCCCTACAGTACCACCTTTTCATTCAACCCACAATTACTTACCCAAGGCAAGTAGAAACTTCCAAAGTACCTCTAAATTTCCCTAAATTCAAATAGTACAAAGACAGCTATAAGAAAAGTAACTGTACATCTTGATTTGTCCAGGACAGTACAGTTTTGTGCCTGTCCCAGGAACCCATCTGGTTTGGCATTTGTCCTGGACAAAGTGGCCATGGTCACCCTAGCTATTCCCAAGGGCCTACTCCCTAGTCTCACCTCTGACTTCCCAGGGCCTTCTGGGGAAGAGTGTGAGTGCAGCACCAGCTCCGTTCCCACTGGGCCAAGGATGGGGGGTACTGCTGCAGGTGGGCAGCCTGCTCCATTCCCAAATACCCCAGGGAGGGAGGCAGGGCAAGGGCAGCCCTCGGAGGAGCTCATCTCCTCCTCAGGCTGGCCAGCTCCTACTCACTGCCTGGGAGAACTTCCAGTAGAAACCCATCTGAGTCAGTGTCTCGTTTTTGTTCTTTGGATAAAGGTGCTGAGGGAAAAGGAGAAGATGTTGATAATAAAAATATTGACCTCACGGGGTTTATTTCTAGGAGGCCTCCAGACATGCTCGTTCCTGACAGCATGTGGCTTCCCAAGGCTGTGGGTTACCCTCCAACTGGGCACCTGGGCCAGACTAGGCCCCGCACAAAGGCCCCGTGACGTGTACGATTTTGAGAAGAGGCTGCCTTGCTCAGCATGGGGAAATCTTTGGGGAATGAGGAGAACCTAAAGACTGATCCGCCTTGGTGGTGGGGAGGCAAATTCTACTGCTGCAGCAAGATTCCAGCTGAGTTTTGGAGGCCGATTCCCAGCAGTGGGAACTCACCCCAGGGGAGTCGGGTCCTTCCCACAAGAGCTGGCTAAGCGGGGAGGGTTGGGGGATAGGATGGGAGAGGGCACAAGTCATGGGTGTTCTGAGGCCCTGAGAGCTGCCACCTTGCCCCAGGCCACAGAGCAACCACATCATCTGTCTCCAGAGCCATGCTCTTCTTCCTAGGGTGGGAGAGACATCCCAGTCCCTGGGGCCTGCTCTGGAGGGGGTGGCAGGGTGGCAGGGTTAGAGGAGTGGAGAGAATAGGCCTAAGACAGTCACATTTCCAAAAACCCAGGTGTCCGTGAGCGAGATCTGTGCCTAGGGCAGCTCCTGAGATCCCTGCCCGTTCCCAAGTGCCATGAAAAAGACGTCCACAAAAGACAATCTAGTCACCAATAGTGATTCCTAGCACCCAGGACACAGCCAGGCCTGGAGCTTAGCATGGCCTCCTAGGGGTTTTTGCAGAAAGGTGCCTGGTCTTTCAGGTGCCTTTAGGGACACGGGGCCCTCAGGACCCAGAAACAGCACAGAGCTCAGGGCCAGCCACTCTGGGCAACCCGGGCTAGATGGCACTGTATCCAGACCACTCCCAGGGTCACCTCCTTTTTCCCTTTCCCCACCACACCTTCCTCCCTGCCCCTACTGAGGGGTTCCAGAAGTGAAGGGGGATAAGGCAGCCATAGTGTTTCGGGTGCTAGTCCCAGAAGACCCTTGTGAGGGGTGGCTAAGGGCCCTGGAGCCTAGAAGACTGGCTGGCCCTGCCATTCACAATCCCTGTGTTTTAGGGCGAGTGTCCACCTCTCTGAGCCTTGACTCCTCATCTATAGAGCGGGAACAATCACCTCTACCTCAGAGGACTGCTCTAAGGGTCACACATGGTCATTTACACAAGCACCAGAGGGTCCACAGAGGTGGGGCATTAAATCCTGACCCAGCCTCATGGGTAGCTGTATACTACAGGGGCTGAGCTGTCCCTACAGCCCATGGGGTCCCCAGTGGTCAGTCAGCAAGGTCCTCAACAGACACGAGGGATGCCCTCCTCAGCGAGGCTGGGCCTGGGGAAATGCCTGGGGAATTAGCTGGGGCCAGGGGTTCCTGGACAGTCCTGAGATTCACAGGGCCAGGTCTGTGCCAACAGTGCCAACCTCCACATCCCACCTCCACCCTGTCTCTGAGGCTGGATGGAGCTGGCTGTGGGTAGAAGTGGGAGCCTAGAAGCACACAGCCTGTCCCCGGAGGCCTCTCCAGTCTCAAGAGCCCCATCACCTGTCAGCAGGTCCCAAAGTCACTCCTTCCTCTGTAGGAGGTTGGCAAGGGCTGAATTCAACGCAGCTGAAAAGGCCAAGATATCAAGACACATGGGGGAGCCGTCAAAGCCGCCGAGTGGCTGACAATGCCCCACTGTCCAGGCTCTCCAGAGGGGGTGCGGCAGGGCCCAGGCGTTACAACTTCTTTTGGGCCTCACCCTCACCCACCTCAAAGTCACACACGCCATAACTCTGCATTTTCCTGGCGGCTAATGTACAGAGGGCATTGATTCTGGGTGACAGAGCTTCTATGATTCCTCGGGAGAGGGAAGACCCTAAATGGGTAACCATGGAGATTTATATGTCTGAACCCCTCAGTGGCTAGCATCACTGGGAACACATGTGCTACTGATTGAATTGTGTGCCCCCCACCCCCTGCAAGATATGTGAAAGTCCTAACCCATTACCTGTGAACCTGACCTTGTGTGGAAAGAAGGGTTTTCTTGTTACGTTAATGAGGTCATACCAGAATAAACCTAATCACTTCTGAGCGGTGTCTTATGAAAAGGGTAGAACAGACATGGACACGCACTAGGGGGAAGACAGATGCCATGTGACAATGGAGCCAGATGCATTTAACAAGCCCAGGAACGCCAAGGATCGATTGCTGGCAGCCAGCCACTAAAGCTGAAGAGACAAAGAAGATTCTTCCCCTAGAGCCCTGGATTTGGGCTTCTTGCCTCCAGAATTATGAGAAAATAAATTTCTGCTCTTTAAAGCCACCCACTTGTGGTATTTTTTGTTACAGCAACACTAGGTAACTAAGACAACATGGGAGGTGATCAATGAGTATTCGATGAACCAAACTGTGTAGAGGTATGAGCAGCTGGGTGGAGCACAATCACAGGAGCCTGAGGCCTGGGTTCCATTTCTGGCTTGGCTACTTGCTGGCCGTGTGACCTTAGTTATTTAATTTCTAAGCATCATCTAAAAACAGGGATGAAAATACCTATCTGGCAGCACTGCTGCACGGAGTCTAGAACAACACCTCACACCTTGCACATGCTGAAAACACGGCAAAGGTCAGAGGGGAACAGACTGGCTGTTAGGGGTGGGCTCTGGAGGTGGACTGACTGCATTCAAATCCTGGCTCCACTACTTACTAGTTCTGTGACCTTAGGTAGTTTACTGAAACTCTCAGTGCCTCAGTTTCAACATCTATAAAATGAAATTATCTGTTATTAGGATTAAATGAGTTGGTTCCTGTTAACCACTTTGCAGTCTCAGCTCAAAGTGCTCAATAATTCTGAGCTGTTATTGTCATCACTGTGTTGAGGGAGGACAACCAGGGTGCACCCTGGCCTACTGGCCTCTGTCAGCCCCTGGCACCCTTCTGCTCTGAACCCCAGTGGCACACTGGGCTGGAGGTAGGCTGGGCTCAGCTTCTGGAAGGCAGACTTTTGCATGTCCCAAAGCCTGCTCTCCAAACACTGGGTGCCTTTTTTCTCCCCACCAGGGTCCTTTTCTGCCCACTCTCTTGGAAGGTCTCTCTGCACTTTAATTATACCCTTTAATAAGTGTTAAGATGAGATGCTGCCTATGGAAAGGAGTCCAGGAGGCTCTGAAGGTCCATCCTCCCCCAGCCCTGGCAATGGCCCTGCTCCCCAGGCAGTAACTCAGAGCCAAAGAATAGCTCTGTGGGGACAAGGCTAGGTAAAAATAGCCTGAGCGGGCACATCCCAGCTTCCCCTGCAACAACACATCAGCAGGCACACGTGGAACACCACTGCAGGGAAGACGGTGTGGGGTGAGTGGACACAAACCAAGCCTTGTGTGGGGAAGAAGCTCAGCCTGCTGCCTGAGCTGGGTTGAGCAGGCTTGGGGGGCGGGGGACAGGCTGATGATGAAGACCCAGTCAGTCCAGGAACAGAGAAGGGCCCCGGTCCGGGTCTCACGGGGTCCTTCCCAAGGTTGGCAGAAGATTCAGTTTAAGGAGACAACTCATGGGTGCCAACACACCCAGGTCCACAGGGAGGGGATGGGGCTACCTGAGCTGGGATCCCCTATTCCCACTGTGGCCCCTCATGTGAAGATGCCGGCAGCAGAGATCAGTAAGTGATCCAGGCTATAACCTACTCCTGTTTGTTGGCTGCCAACCCTGGCTCTGAAGTCTGACCCTGCTCTGTAGGCAGTGGGAGCAGCGCTCATCAGAGCCAACGAGCCACTGGGTCAACAAAGAGTTGCCCAGGTGCCACCCAGGGAGGCTGGTGCCTCAGCTTTGCCTCCAGAACTAGAGTAGCCTCAGCGCAGATGAAAGGCCTTGACTCGCTCCCCCCACAAGGGCAAGCACAGGAGCACCGGGACACCAAGCCTACAGGGTTTATCTCTGTCTCAGCCAGCCCCAGGGACTGACCTCATACCGCAGATCAAAGTTCTACAGTCCCGAGCTTCCTGTTCTGGCAGGGGAGGCCTGGGTCAGGAAGACAGGACAGATCGCCTTGTTCCCATCCCCAGGGGCCAGATGAGAGCCTCCAGAGCCCCTCTCCAACTGTCCCCCCACCCTCAGTAGGTAGCCAAGACACCCTTCAGGCTCTCTCCTCCCAGCTGGGGGCTCCGAGATCCACAGGGAGGGACTCAGTACTAGCTCAAGATCACCCCTCATCTCTACTCAGGGCTCCTGCCCCAGGAGCCTCTAGGAGCAGATCTCAGTGAAGGTGACCAACCACTGCCCTCTACTTTCATCATAAGGTGGACCTGCAGATCCCAGCAGGGGAACAACAGTGGCAATTGTTTCCTTGCATGCTCATTAGCCTCAAGTAGGAAAGAATACGAGGGCTTTACTCCTCACCTCACTCCCCAAAGGGAAGAACTAAATCACCCCATTTTACAGAGGGGGAGACCGAGGCTCTCAGGCAGACTTGGTGCAGTCCTCTGGAACCTCAGGCTGGTACTGAACTGAAGAGAGAAACAAAACCATGCACGTGTTTCTCAAGAACTCCATGCGATTTACATAAAGCAAAAAACGGCGGAATAACAAGTTCTGCTACTGAGCACAACACCACACACAAGTGGTGCTCAAATGCATGTTGCTTTCTTTTTTCTTCAGGATTTTAACTGGAACTCTTGAGTTGTCTCTCCTCCACGTTACCCACCCCCACAAAACACACACACTGCTGATAAAAGTCTCACAAGCAGTACAAGGAGGAGGGGGACATGATGTAGCTCCCAAAAGAACTTAGAAAATGAGTTTAGCCCCCGAGAGCTAAACTAAAATTAACACCTAATGAAGCAGAGATGGGCATATTTCCTGAAGAGTAAGAGAGCGGGACTGAAAGTTATTAAGGGATATACAGACAGAACGTGTCCTCAGTAAGGGGTTGGGAGTGAATGGTTTTCTGGGAAGCACCAACAAGAGAAGATCTGAGGTAGACCCCGGCAGTGTCCACCAGACACTGGCCAGAGATGGTGTGTCCGGCTGATCAGTATGACCAGCCTGCCCCAAAGGCTGCAGGGCCTTGCTCAGCTGGCACCAGATCCTTAGGTCCTTTAATGTCCATCCAAACCTCTAACCACCTCCCCTGTTTCCAAGTTCACCCACCACCCTTCTGATGAAAGCAAGCTTCTCAGGAGCCTGCCAACGACAGGGAGGGAAGGGCTGCCCATGCTCCCCACCTGAACACAATCTCACTGTAAACGAATCAGGTGGCATTTTGGCTCTGCACATCCATCCGGGGTGCTCTGTGGGGCACAAGTGGCACCTCAGTCCCAGGGGTGAGGGAAGTGCCAACTGGATCTGGTCTTGAGTCTGTTAGGCCGCAAGCCAGACCCTGGACCATGGTGTGTCCCAGATGGAAACGCCCCTTGTGGCTGGGCTGTCCACTCGCCCGGAGCCACTGTGACCTTGTTATCCTATCATGCCATTTCCATTCCAATAATATGTTTGAGCACATCAAAAAGCAGCAGTTAAAAAAAAAAAAAAAAAGTATACTAAAAATCTAATAGAGGAGGAAAAACAAAATAAGAAATACTTGGGTAATCCCAAAGAATACAGAAAAAGGAAAAAAGGATTAAAAGTCAGCTGGGACAAATGAAAAACAAACAGCAAGACAGTAAGACTTAAACTCAATCACATCAATAATACATTAAGTGAAAATGGAGTAAACAACCCTAATTAAGAGACAAACACTGTCAGACTAGATTAAAAAAAAGCTCGTACGAAATGCCCTTTGTAAGAGACATCATTTTAACATAAGGACATAGATAGGTTCAAGAGAAAAGGATGAAAAAAGGTACATCATACAAACACTAGCCGAAAGGAAAGCCGGCAGAGTTAATTAACATCAGACAAAGTAGAATTTAAGGCAAGAGATAGAAGAACATTTTTTAGGCATCAATTTCTTAAGAGAACACTCCTGAATGTTTATGCAAAGAGTCCTAGCGGCACACTGGTTAAGCGCCTGGCTGCTAAGGGAAAGGTGAGTGGTTCGAACCCACTAGCTGCTCCTCAGGAGAAAGATATAGCAGTCGGCTTCTGTAAAGATTACAGCCTAGGGAAACTCTATGAGGCAGTTCTACCCTATCCCATAGGGTCCCTATGAGTCAGAATCACTTGACAGCAATGGGTTTAAATGTTTATGCATCTAATAACATAATTTCAAGATACATAAAACAAAACTTAGAAGTAAATACTGGAGATCATAATTTACCTCTGTCAGTAATGATGGAGCAAGCAAAGAAGAAAGAAAGAAGGGACATAGAATATTTGGCCAACACAGTTAACCAACTTGACCTGACACACACAGAAAACTACCCCCCAAAACTGCAGAATAAAACCATTAGGTTAAAGGTTGATGGGGAACTGGATACTTGCCCAGTACCAAAGAATCACCCTACAGAAGACTGGAACATGCATATGAACATGCATACCTCTACCATGGAGAAAACTGTTGTCACTTTAATGCAGTGATCAAACTTAGCACCACTAATCTGGGAACAACCAGACATGGGCCTCCTGATGGGATACAATATGAAGCGCAAAGCATCACTGGTGATATAGTCTTAACACAATATTTAACTCAATTCTAATCAAGCCATAAGATCTAACTCCTTGTTAACAGGAAAACAGAGGAAAGAGGAACACATGAGGCATCACTACAGGGGAAATAATCTGACAAAAAGAGAACCTGAGACTTTCTACAAGACAATTGGCCTAGTCTTTTCAAAAAAAGAGAACGTCATAAAATAGGGAGCGGGGACCTTTCTAGACCATTGGTTCCTTAGCTTTACCCCGCATCAGAATCTCCTGGAGGGATCGTTAGAACTCAGGTTAAACCAGCGTTCCTGATTCAGGAGGTCAGGTGAGAAGTCCCCATATTTGCATATCTAACAAGCTCTCAGATGATGCTGATGTTGCTGGTCTCAGGACCACTCTCTGAGGACCACTGTTCTAGATTAAGGAGTGCTGGTGGCATAGCAGTTAAGCACTCTGCTGCGAACTGAAAGGTCAGTAGTTCAAACCCACAAGCCACTCTGAGAAAGAAAGATGTGGCAGTCTGCTTCTGTAAAGATTACAGCCCTAGAAACCCTATGGGGCAGTTCTACTCTGTCCTATAGGGTCACTATGTGTCGAAATCTCTGATGGCAACAGGTTTACTGGGTTCTAGATAAACCAAGAGACAACTGAATGTCATCCTTGATTAGATTCCAGTTCAAAGAAACAACAACAACCATCCAACTGTAAAAGACCATTTCGGGGACAAATAGGGAAACTGAAATATGGACTGAATATTGGGTGATATTAAGGGATTATGTTTATTTTTGATAGGTGTGTTAACGGTATATGATTACAAAGGAGAATGGCCTTAGTTTTGACAATGGCATTGTCTAATAATGCATTCCTCTGAAATGGTTCAGGGACAAAAGAAAAGTTATACACAGATAAAGCAAGTATGACAAAATGTTAACTGTTGAATCTAGGTAGTGGGTATGTTAAGTGTAGCTTGTTGTGGTGGAGCTATAGCTATTGGAGGGGGCTGTATGGTCACGATGAGTCAACTCGACGGCAATGGGTTTAGTTTTTTTTTTGTTTGTTTGTATGGTAGACTCTGGAGCCACAGTGAGGTGGTGCTGCGAGGCTTCAAACCATTTTAGAGCTTTGCTTTGGGCAAAACCTTGGAGAGTTACGCAAGGTTGCTGGCTGACAACTGGTGGCCAGGCTGCCCTGTACCCCCACCCCCATCCCAATGGCTTCCCAAGGCAGACAGTGGTATCTACAGCCATAATCAGTTTTCTCACAGGTCTTAATTTTCTCAGTCTGTTAGAAGTAAACTTCACATAAAACGTGAAAGATAGCTCACCTCAAACTTGCTGAACTGGTTAAGGAGAAGTGTAAAATCTTTAAAAAATTTAGCTTCATTTAAAATGAATATGAAGTGAACTCATCCTTAAAGATACTATCCTAGAGGTAGACTCAATGGAAATATGGAACCTGGGGACCAACTCATTCTTTGAGGATGAAATAAATTCATAACAACAAGAGCTCAATGATGAGTGATCTAGATTCCAAATGAGGCAGTGACAGCTGAAGTGATAAGATGATCCAGTCTCTAGAAGAATCACAAGTCAGCACATCACTACAAGCTTTCCAAATAGAGCGTTTGGTCAAGAGCCATCCTCCTGGGGCCCCTTGGTCTGAAAGCAGAACCACCTCCCCTCCACCCAGGCTCTCCTGGGGCTACCATCTCTTCCTCCATTGACTCTGTTCACAAGAAGATCTCTTTTCTTCTCCTACATGGAACCCCCCAGTATTTTTTTTTTTTTTTTTAGAATCAGAATTTTTTTTTACCCACTTCCCCATCCTGATGATACAAGTAAACTCCTTCAAGGTTAATTCAACATCCTAAGAGAACTACTACTGACCTCCAGGACCTCATGGGACATTTTTGTCTCTCCTCAAAAAAAAAGAAACAAAAAATTCTCTTCCATGATCAGTTTAAGACAATACTGTTACTTGAAGAGACTATATTTTGCTTGGTGGATCTATGATTATCAGGATGATGTTTTAGAAATATCATTTACATATGACATCTTCTAAGTAAATTATTTCCATTTCCTTATGTTCTCAATAGTCTAAGTACTGCATTTTAATTTTAAAGGAAACAGTTCAGCCAAAGACATTTGAAACTGCAAAGGCAATTTCTGTTTGCCCAGAGATGTATTTACTGTTGCTATAAAACAAATGTGAGTTATTTTACCTGAAGAGTGACTGGTCTACAAGAAAGAAGATCAGCAGTTAGCCCTGGAATCACAAGGCCCTTGCAGAGAGAGCCTCTAATTCTCTGTAGCAGGCGGCCTCTGTGGCTAGCGGCACTCAGTAATCGAGCAAGATATTGCTAGCTTCTCCATGCCACGCAGTATTTCTGGCTACTTAAAATCCAAAGCAGATTTCTTCCTTCTGTTGTGGTCAGTTTGGGAAGGAGGGCCCCTGCCACTCCTGGGACACGTGTACCATGCTTGGCTGTGATGCCAGCCACCCTCTGACATGGCCAGAGCCCAAGCCCTCTCCAGGCTGGCTCTCCAGGGTCAGTGATGGGGTCAGTGATGGTGACTCAGTAGGGGAGCCCAAGAAGATGCTGCAGCTGAATTTGGCTAAGTGGCTTATCTCCAAGGAAAATCTACCAGAAAGGTGGACCCCGGGTCACTTTCTGTTCCAGCCAGGGCCCAAGCCCCTGTCCCAACAAAGCCTTGGGTCCCAGATCTGACTATACCAGTGAACCCACCCCCAAACAAAAAGGATTTAATACAGATCATCCAGTCTACCTCCTGCCTCCCAAAGACAGCCAACGGCCTTGGTTTTCAATTGAGAATGTACTTTGGAGGCAAACTGCTGAGGATTATGGAAACAGAACTTAAATTGTTTCCACATCTGGAAACTAAAGCCAGCAGCCAGCCCCAAGCATTCCAGGCATGTCAGCCCTCAGAGAAGCTGCAAGTCCAGGGAGGTGCTTCCTGCTAGTCTGGAGCCCCCCGGCACCTACCCCAAAGTCACACACAAGATCTCCTCATTGATGTCCAGCAGCCAGGTGAGCCACACCCCAGGAAAAAGAAAGGCGGCTAATGTAATAGAGCTCCTCCCACGTGGTCTTCTCTGTGCCTTACAGAGGTGGTCTCATTTCTGCCCCTAAAAAGCCTGCCAACAAATAATGTCTCTTTCTTACAGATGAGGAAATGACATCCTGAGAGTTTAATACATTTTCCCCAAAAGTTACACTGGGATTTTTCTTTCTACTCCTCTTCGCAGCCCCCCACCCAAAAAAACGTGGGGCCATGCCAACCTGAATCAGGAACCATCTAACTTCCGTCACCCCGTCTAAGTCTCAAAAAACACTTGCCAAGTGCCCATCAGGAAGCGCCAGTTCCCACCAACCACTGCATCCCTGGCTTTCCCTAGAAAACCATGTCATGTGGCCAGGTGTCAGGGCAACTCGGATGTCAAAAGCAGAAAGAACAGGCTGCCAGCTGAAAGGGGCACACATCAAGGATTCCCCAGGCTCTTTGAACACGCAGCTATTTTGGGCTATAAATTATAGCTTTCAAAGATGTGGTTGTTTGAAGTAAAGGCTTAATTACTTACACAGTCAAGAGTTTGTGGGGCTTGCTTTGGGGGCTCCATATTTTATCATCATGGTAAGAGGAGCTAAAAGCTCAGAGTGAAGGTGTGGGACAGGAAAGAAGTCACTGAGGCCAGCTCTCCCCCTCTGCAGAGTCTAGCACGTGGAGTTCCTTCAGTGGGGTGCCCTCAAAAGAGGCGAGATGGAGGATCCCAGAGAGAGGCTGCTATAGCTTCAGGGAGAGCACTCCTGGGCCCAGCCCACCAGCAGTCCCCCGAAGGGACAGCACTCTAAAGCCAGGGCAGGCTACTCACCCCAGCCCTTCTTAGCCACAGTGCTTGCAAGACCATGCAGAGTGCCAGCGTGTGCCCACAGCCAATAGCCACAGACCCACTGGACCTGGCCTCATGGAGCAGGCAGATTGGGACTAGGCAGGCCAACACTGGGTGACTGTCTTCCTCCCTATCCGCACAGCCTCCTGCAGGGCCCTGTTTTCATAGGCCTCCTCTGCCCCATCTTCTAGCACCACCCATCAGTCCAGAGCCCTAGCAGTGTTCCTAGCAGGCTCGGTTCAGGTGCCCTTCTTTGTCCTGTGGCCTTTGCCAGGCCCAGCTACCCAGGCTGTGTGTTCCAGGTGCTGCTGCACACACTGGGGGTCATGAGAGCACAGCTGGCCAGAGCTCAGTGTGGGGCCGTGGGCAGGCTGGGCCAGCTCAGGTCCCTTCCAGGTCTGTCCCAGTGGGGACAGGTGAGGCACTAGGTCTAGCTGCAAGCCAGGCAGGAAGCACCCCAGTGGGGTCCAAGGCTACTGGAAGTCCATTAGGACCTCCCTCAAAGAGCCTGTGAGCCCCCCACTGCCCCAGAACCGGGTCCCGGCTCCTCAGACCAGCACACAAAGCCCTTAAGAGGCTGGATGGAGTTCCAGGCCTCAGGACGCGATACTGCCACTCCCCTGCCCCACATGCTCCAAGCTCCTGTTCCACTTAACTCCCAACCCACCACCCTCCTCACTCCCACCCCCGACCCCTGTGCCTTGGCACAATTCCTCACTGCTCTGCGAATGCCTGCCCTGAGTGACACAGCAGATCACTGCATCTGGGAGGCCACCTCCACCCTAGCACAGAGCCAAGTCCTAGAGCACCTCCTCCATCTCTGGATGCACTCACCCCAGTGCACCCTTTCTTTGCTCCCGTAACTGTCCCGGGACACAGGGCAAGGTAGTACACACACCACAAGACCAGGGCCACATAGGGTTATTTACACCCAGGCTGCCTCATCCTCACTATCGCCCTCCCCACCTCTCCTACACAATTTTAGGGAGAGAACTACCCATTGGGAAACCTTTCCATCCCAGCCTTGGCATGGCTAACCCATTGGTTCTTCCTGTACCCAGCCAGGATTGTGTTGCAGCCTTGCCTCCAGGGGTCCCAGAGGGGTCCCCGAGGCCAACTGGTACAGGTTCTTTATAAGCGAAGATTCACCCCACCTGCGGCATAGTTCATTACACCCCATGGTACATGCAAGGGACTGAGGTACCTGCTTGTGCTAGAGACCCCCTCAGACCCCCACTGAAGAGGGTGCTGTGAATCCCTGACACAGACACAAAACGGAAAAGTCAGGCTCCTGGCTTCCATCAGGTCTCAAGCGGGAGAGAGGGGGAGGGCAGGGAGGAGGCCTGTAACAAAAACAAGGTTTAACACCACTGTCACTCTCCAGCCAGCATCTTGCTTCTGAGACTTGGCTCAGTGTGGCCCACTATCAGCTAGCCATCCCTGTGGCCTGTTCTCTAGGGCTTTGAACCCAGTTTGTTCTGGTTCAAACTCCTGTGGAGAATTTGCATTTCTAACAAGTTCCCAGGCAATGCTAATACTGCTGTTTAGGGACCAATTCTGAGAACCACTAGTAGAGCAGTAGTTCTCGAAATTCATTATACATAAGAATCACCTGGGGATCTTGTTAAACTCTAGATTCTGATTCAGTATATCTGGGGGAGGAAATGCGAATTCTCAGCAGGAGTTTGAACCAGAACAAACCGGTCTGAAGCCCTGCCTGTCTCCCCATGCCTCAAGCTCAGCCCCTTCTTCCCCCAGCACTGCTCCTACGTCCAACCCACTGCTATGCTTCAGCCACACCCTGGGCAACTTCAACCTCAACCCTATAGGTGGCCACCTGGTTACCTCATCCCCCAGTTCTTCCTTCTCTTTTTCCATCCTGTTCCCTCCTCCTGCACTCAGCCATCCTGAATGAGGCACAGCCGTTCCAAACCGCTCACACAGATCTGTTCATAGCACTGTTCCCCACCTAGAATTCCTCCATCTGTCTGTCCCAGGGCGTTTACTTGGAGCCGCCTGTCAGCTGATGCTCCCTGAGCCCTTTGCATTTAGCTAAAAACACAAGGTGGTACTAAACATTTGGGGAAAAAAAAATGGGAAAGAACATATCTATTCAGCACCTATTGTGTTTCAGTTGTTTCTGTGCATCAGCCACTGTTCACATGAGAAAACTGAGGCTCAGAGAGGTTAAGCCACTTGCAAAAGGTCACACAGCTAGCAGGGCTGGGGTTTGAACCAAGTCTGATTTTAATGCAGCAAGGAGGGTCCAGAGAACATTCCAAATGTTCTTGGCAATAGCAGTGCCCAGCACTCCACAGACAACACTCCGGATTGAGGAACAGCAGCACGCTGAGCCCTGCAGGCCACAGAAACAGGAGTCTGCAAGGCTGGTGGCACCAGAATGCAAACTTGAGCTGAAAGTTTCAAGGGCCACAGCACACTAGGCTTATGCCATTCCAGCCATGGGGCATAACCTACCCCCACTTCCTGCCACCGGGAGCTTCAAAGAGGCTACACGTAGAAGATTTTACAGAAAGGGAGAGGATAGAGATTTCAAAGAAAATTGCTAAAAGGAAACACGTGTAAAAATGAAAACTGGCAAAGCGGGAGGAGGAGGAGGGAAGGAAAGACAATGTTCAAGGATTATAAAGTGAGTCAAGAAGCACTGGTAACACTGGTTTCCCTCTGCTACCCTGGATGGCCAGCAACCTCCTCTTTGCCCTTGTTCCCTTCTTAACACCAGTGGAATGTGACCTGTGATGACACCCAGCAAGGGGAGGAGAAGGAAAGGTGCCCCCTCACACAATCCTGATGACCGTGGAGCCACAATCCACATCTGGCAGGAAAGAGCCTGAGGCTCAGAGAAGTTACCTTACTTCCCAAGGCCACACAGCTGCTGAGCTGTAAAGCTAGAATCTGAGCCCAGATGTGCCCAATGTTCACAAGTGTTCCCTCAAACCACATTCGACTGTCCCCTCATATAATACAGCCACACTACAAGGTAGCTGTACCCTGTTCCTTGAATAAACGAGTCAAATTATGTAAGTTCTCAGAGGTTACCTAATTTCTGTGTTTCATTAAATCAAAGATGCCTTTGATTTTAAGATGGACCATTATTTTAAGTACCACCAGGAAGAAAAGGTACTGTCAGTGAAATTACAACGTGCCAGCAAATACACAACACATGCCAATTTGAGATGTTAAAATGTGCAGGAAAAAAAAGTGTCTTAGAATCTGTGACTGAGTTTAAGTTGAGGGTGGGGAGGATTGAGCCAGTTGCTTAGACTGTGTGTGCGTTGAAGGGCAGACATCAACTCCACACAGGCACGTACACACACACACACACACACACACACACACACACACACGTGTACACACACACACACACACACACACGTGTACACACACACACACACACACACACACACACACACACACACACACACACACACACACACCCACCCACCCACCCACCCCTGTTGCTGCAAGAGCCTTCTTTGCTAATACGTGATACAATCTTACAGATAATCACACAAAAATGTGCCCTGCCTGGTCAACAAGAACCCGATTTCTCCAGGCCAGACCTGCCTGGTCAACAAGAACCTGATTTCTTCAGGAGTCTGTGTTATCAATTCAAGGTTACATAAAGTTGCTGGGCAGAGCTGTCCTGACCAGCCCACCACCAGCCTGGCCAGGGTAGCCTCAGTGGAGCTGCAGACCTCTGAACAGCCAAGCTGGAGGGGCAGGCATGCCCGTTCCTTGGAAACCAACCAAGGGCAGTCACCCAGGGCGGCTGGGTGGCAGCACAGTGCACACCTCTGTTTGGCCCCACTGCAGATCTCCTGGGGCTGCAGCCCGCCAGAGGGGCAGTGCTCTAATGAGGCAGATACCGTGGGCTGGCAGTGGCAGCACTGCTCCAAGCTGGCTGGAGCTGGGGGCAGGTGGATGGAGGCAGGCACGGCCGCCAGCCGGAGGTGAGGTGAAGGGCCCACCCTCCCCTTGGCCAACTGGCAGCCTCTGGGAGGAAGGGCCAGATGTGGCCTCACACAGAGCCTGGGGAGCTGGCTGTCACCTCGGAATGGGCACAGGCTTTGCATCTAATTCACCTATTGCCACGAAGGTGCCAGTCACTTCACTCAAGTGGCCCCAGCATCTGCAGAGGCCAAGGTGGTTTACCTAAAAACGCGGAAGCTAGAGGAAGTGGAGATTTGCCTCTGCTGAAAAGGCCCTCAGGTAATGGAGTCTTCCCCCTGCCCCTTCCCTGTTCTAGTACTGACAGTGCTCCTGCTGGAAATTCTGGTAGGAGCTAAGGTTATCGGTCACAAGAATCAAACCCCTAGAAGCTTGCAGGAAATAAAAATAGCACCTCACTTACATGGCAGACACTGTTTTCAGCGCTTTACATACATTTACACAGTCAACACTCCTAACAACTGCAAGAGGGGGGCGCTAGCATCATCTTCATTTTATAAATGAGGAAATTAAGGCACAGAGAAGTTAAATAATTTGCCTAAGAGGCCATAAATTGTCAAGTGGCAGAGCCAGGATTTGGACCCAGGCAGCCTGCCTCTTGGCCACTACACCTCCCTGCCTGTCTAGCTTCCTAACCAATCCATGGAGTGCAGCTAAACAAGCGTCAGGCCTTACTCTAGGTTATTTTAAATCACCATGGCTCGTTTTATCTTCCCCATCACCCTTTGAGATATATACTATTATCAACCCCATTTTACAGATGGAGAAACTGAGGCTTGGAAGTCCTGCAGCTAGTAAGCAGCAGAGCCAAGATCTAGACCCAGATGTTTTCTGGCTCTAAAACTTTTCTCTACTTTAGAAAAATAGGCATTGGTTCTGTAGGCTACTAGAATGATGGACACATGACATTATTCATGTGTCAAAACCCCCAGGGGTGTACAACGCAAGGAGTGAACCTTAGAGAGTACCTCTCCACACGAGGTTTGGTGCTATCCACTGCGTGAATCCCCTGCCCAAATAAGCCTCATCTAATAGAAGGGAAAAAAAAGCGAATTTGAATTTAACTATGGACTTCAGTTAATAATGTTTCAGTATTGGTTCATCAGTTGTAACAAATGTGTCACAAGAATGCAAACCGCTGACGGGAAGCTGTGCAGCGGAGAGAAGGGGTAGATGGGAACTCTCTGTACCTATTACACAATTTCTCTGAAAACCTAAAATATGCTCTGAAAAATAGTCTATTAATAAAAAAAAGGTATTAGGTGACTGAATGTGAGACCAAAGAGCCTGGGTTTTGGTGTGGACATTTCTCCCAGGAAGCCAGCGAGTAGGAAGGAGAAACCTGCTCCGACTTAAGTTTGGCACAAAAAGCAGACTCCTCAGCTCTCCTATCTGACCCCAAGTCCATGGCATACAGCATTGGCTACTTGGACAGCCGGTGCCTTTGTTATGGTATTAGGCTTGCACAGTGCAGGAGGATGGGGTGACAGAAGATGACTCAGGGTGAGAGAGTTCCCACCCACTCGCTCACAAACCCAGTTCTGTCTAGGGCTTCCTCTATTTGGCCCCTTAAAAGAGAAAGGCTCCCACGAGTACAGCCGCAGATATTAAGAACTTCCAGAGCTTTGTTCTCTGAATAATGTTTACAGTGATGGGAAAGAACCCACTTGTCTGGGGAGATGAAGAAGCAGGCTGAATCAATTAAGAACATGCCCAAGAGCGGAAAACTTCCCTGTTTCTTAAAGGAAGCCAAGAAGTGGGGTTAGAAACATTGGCACCACAAGTTCCAGCAGGCCAGAACAGATCTGGGGAAGGAGGTCACCCGGACCCCAGAGCTCTGGACACCACCACCTTCTCTTCCAACCTCTGTGCAGCCTTTGGAGGATGAACGTAATCTGGCTGCCTACTTCCTCCTCCCTCTCTCCTCCCCCGTTCCCAGGTCATGGGAAAAAGCCAGGAAATGATCACTGGGCTCTGGGTGCTCAGTGAGGCAGGTTCTGAGTGCTCTTGTGACAGGCTCAGCACCCTACGAACAGAGCCTCAAAGCCCCCTGAGGGAGCAAGTTGGCCAGGTACCCTGAGTCCACTCAGCCATGAACGGAGCCACGTGGATTGGCTACCACCAAGTTCCATTTAATTAACAGTGTGATGATGAGCCCTCAAATACTTGGAGGTAAGGACTGTCACCTGCAGTCAGACACCTGGCATGCAAAAATGACCACTCCAAATGAAAACAGCTGACAAAGAGGCTGCTCTGGCGATGAGTGGGCACTGCTCAGAGCGTCCCCAAGCCCTCAGGCTCACTCTCTGCAGCCCGCCACCCAGCATGAGGACTCATATCACACTGCTGGGAACTGGTGTCAGGCCCAACGCGGCAAACCCTCCAGAGGGAGCATGTGCTGGTCCGGAGACGTGGCCACAAACTCACTCCAGTGACACCCACCCTCTGCTCAGGGTGCTCCCCGAGTGGGATGCAGGCCTGGGCAACACCAGGAACACAGAAGACACCCTTAACCATCAGCAGGAGGGAAGATGGGTGGGTGAGACCCAGTCTGGGCATCCTGCCTGTCTCTCTCTCTCTCTCTCTCACACACACACAGCACGGAGATTGAGCTCATAGCCACTGCCCAGGTGTGTGAGTGCCTTCCTTGGGTCCTTAAGAGACCAGGGCACAAAACTGTGCTGCCAGCTGTCAATGGGTAGAAGGCGCACCCTGGGCTAAGAGAAATCAAGGAGTCCATGACGTTTAGGAAAGAGATGAAGAAACAGAGCCCGGGGGGGTGGGGGCAGCCAGAGTGTGCACAAGCATGGCAGCCAGCTCTTCCTGGGTCCTGAGAGCTGGACATGCCTCCACCCCTGGTAGGAGCTGACCTCTGGGAACAGGGAGACAGGCGCTGAGCCAGTGCTCTGCAGCTGAGAGACACACAGCTCTGTGCACATCACTAGAGTGGTTTTTGCTGTTACCGATCCGTGTGGTGGAAACACTATCATCTGCAAGAACTGTTTCCATATTCCCGTGGGCAGGCTTATCTGACCTTACCCGAGCTGAGGGCAAGGAAGCCCACAGTAGCAATGGTTACACTCAGACACCCCTCCTCCACAACGTGGATGCCTTCACTCAAATTTCCTCCATAGGAAGGGCTGGAAGAGGGCAGAGCAGTGAAATGCATGTCTGTGCCTGGGATTTCTAGTCTCTTTCCATTCTCCTACGGGGACTCCTGGCCATCACTTGGCAGTATCAGGTGCTCTCGTGACCTCTCTGAGCTCTTCCCCCTGCCCCCTGGGCTCACTCCTCTTCAATCACAGTGGTCCCTTGCAGTTCCATGGACACAACATGCCAGCCATGTTCCCACCCCATGGCCTTTGCAGTTGCTGTTCTCACTGCCTGTAACTCCTTTGTCAAGCCATCACCTTCTCAGTGAGGACCTCCCTGACCACCCTACTTAAAAAACACAACAGCTCACCCCCATCACTCTCTTCCCATCTCACTTAAAAACCAGTTGCTGGCAAGGTGACTCTGACTCATGGCGACCCCATGTGTGTCAGAGTAGAACTGCACTCCATAGGGTTTTCCAAAGGCTGATTTTTCAGAAGTAGATGGCCAGGGCTTTCTTCCAAGGCCCCTCAGGGTAGACTCGAACCTCCAACCTTTCTGTCAGCAGCCCAGCACCACCCAGGGACTCCTCCATCTCACTTACTGCATATGTTGAACTTATTTTTCTACATCTTTGCTATTACGTGAGCTCCAGGAGGGCAAGGATTTTGTCTGTTGTGTTCACTGCTGTATCCTCAGTGTCCAGCACAGAACTGGCACAAATTAAGACACTCAAATATTTGTTGGAGGAATGAATTTAGCCAGTATTTGCCCTGTGCCGGGCCCTGTGCTGGGGCTGGGTAAGTGGGAATGGGTAAAGGGTCTGTGCCCTGGAATGCCAACCACTGGAGAAGTCTGCCACCATACCACGTCCAGGAGATATCACACAACATCCAGTAGGACACAGGCAGGCCTCCAGGGCAATGTGCCCATCTCACCCCGCCCAGCTGGCCGTGGGACAGCAACACACATTAATCAAGCTGTGAGATCAGGCAGTAGGAGAACCTGAGTGACCGCACATTGGCTGTGTAGCCTCGTTCATGCGGCCAGTGATTTGATGCCATCAACACCCAGTTACTCTTGACTCAAGAGTTGGCAAAGCTAACCCGGAGGAAAAGGGAGCCCAACTCCAAGAGTCCTGCATGCCTGACACAGCCAGGGCACTGTGTCCCAGTGCTAATGCCAGGCTGCAGGAGGACCAGATAAAGCTGCCTCCTTTTCAAAACACATAAGCCCTGGCCAAGAGACAGCACAGCGCCAGAAGGCAGGCATCCCATGCCCAGGTCATGCCTCCCCTGGGTCTTTGATGCCTGCCTTCTGGAAACTGCTCACTGGCTATTTCACTGGGAGCTGCTCCTACGCCTTCCTCCCCCTCACCCACACCTAAAATACATAAACCAAAACCCAAACCCACTGCTGTCGAGTCAATTCTGACTCAGAGCAACCCTATACGACAGAGTAGAACTGCCCCATAGAATACAGAGAGTGAAGTAAAATTCGGAAACTTCCTCAGAGCAGAATCAGTGGAGGTGGCCCCAGAAGAGGGGCTGCCAACCCCAGGAAATGAGATTTTTAGTTACCTTGCAAGGAGGGAAGGTGCAGGAGGGTGGGCTGTGAGGAGCCCCAGGTGAACAGCTAAAGAGAAAGCCTTGGGTTTGAGGGGCACCCCTGGTCCTACCTGGAGAGGAAGGGGCTGGGAGACCATACAGGGGCCATTGTGCTTTAGGAAGGGGCACAAGAGGTCTGGAAGGATGGAAGGAGAGAGGCAGAGTGTGGACCTGTCCATATCCACCAGGAGGCCCTCAAGCTGTAGCCCAGAGCCTCTCAGTCAGGGGGTCCCCAAAGGGGAGGACTTAAAGGGCTCCCTTATTTCTTCTTTTTCCGCCTCATTTAGCTAAAACTCCTTTCCAAGGACTGGTTACAGGCAGTCCCTCCTACAGTCTTCCTTGAGGCAAAGGTCATGCGTCCCAGTCAGCTCACCTGGACTAGCTATTCACCCTACCCCCACAGTCCAGGCTTATCTCTCAGGCAGGCCTTAGTCATCCACCCACCCCCTCCACCAAAGCCAGGGTCGGGAAAATCCCAAAGCCCTCCTCTACAGACATCTGAGCTGGGCTGCCTGCTGATGCACCTTCCCCACTCCCCCATCTAGCTCAAATTCTGAGTTCTGCACTAACTTCCTCAGCCTCCAGGTCACAGAGATTGCACATACCCCACCATTAAGTCAGGGGGACTCAGAGACAACCCAGATCAAAGCAACTTGCCCAAGGACTCACGGGGAGTGGGGCAGGGCCAGATTAGAGTTTTCAAAGTCTCAGGGCAAACACCTTGAGGGCCAGGGGAGGGGTCTCAGTTCATAATATGCCCTGGGCATGTAATCAGCATACTGTGAATGTCGGCTGAGCAATATAAGGTATGTGACCAGGTAAGCTAGTGCTGGGTGTCTAGACCCCAGGCAATGCAGTGGCTCTCAGGTACTCAAGGGTGGGTTAGATGGTTACAGAAAGAGGAAGGTTCCTAGGCAGAGGTTTCCTGTGCACACAATAAGTAGTCCTTGTCCCTTTTAGATCCCTTTGCCCCATCCCAGCAAATCACCCACCACTGCCATCTAGTTGATTCCAACTCATAGCGACCCTATAGGGCAGAGTAGAACTGCCCCAAAGGGTTTCCAAGGAGCGGCTGGTGGATTTGAAGAGCAGACCTTTTGGTTAGTAGCCCAGTACTTATCGACTGTGCCACCAAGGCTCCTTGGCAATCACAGTAACAGTATTTCACCTGGGGAAAGACCTGGGGGTGCCCCAGGGGATATGCCAGCCCCATCTCCTCCCCAGGAGCCCAACTGACTACCACTACCTCCTTCCACCAGAGAGGAGGGCAGAACTCTCGTCGGTCACCAGAAACGATCCCAGGGGGTTGTCACACAAGATGTGTAGGATGAGTAGCGAGGCAGGAACCCAGCCTCCTCACCTTCCTTTGGGAAGGTGTCCTATAAATAAGTCAGTCAACAAACTCACAACACTCACATGGCCCTCAGGGCCAAGTGGTGTGTCGTTTCCAGCCATCTGTGGGACAGCAGGCCCAGGAAGAAGAGGAACTGGGTGAAGAGGTGGTATCAGAGGGGTTAGGGATCACAAGGGATAGAGTTGGAGGCCGAGTAGGAGCCGAGTTCCCGACGGCACAGACTTGGTTTTCCAGCGGATCCTCCCCCAGGACCTCTGAGACGCTTGTCGCCAGCAGAGAAATGGCTGTGACAACAGCAACTACTACCGGGGCGGACCCTCCGGCTCTTGGGACACGGACTGCAAAGGGCTGGGAACCCGCGCACACCTCGGGCCTCGGCGCATCTCTGCTGCGAAGGGGGAGGCCCAGTCCCCAAACCCCGAACTGCGCTTACCCTCCCTTCGGGGCCAGCGAAGCCACCCGGCGGGATGAGGGAAGCCGGGGAATAGGCTCGGTGCAGCCGCCAAGAGCTACGGAAAAACTTCGCCAGCACGCGTCTCTTTCGGGACCCGGCCGAGTCTAGGGCAGGGCGCCGCGGCAACACTCGCCCAGGAGCCGGGCCCCAAGGGAGGTGTCCCGGGTGAACGAACCCCTTCCAGCCCGCTGGGTACCCCTAAAATACTTTTTTAAACTGCGCCAAAGAGAGATCATCTCTCCCCGCGCCTCGGGGCTAGTCCTGCCCAGTCGGCACCTGAGCGCAGGCAGGGACCAGGCAGAGGGCCCGGAACCGGCAGCGGCTTCCCTTCGGTGGCCGAGAGAGCCCGGTTCAGGTAACCCGACCTCCCAGGCCAGGGCCGAGAGGTCTCCACTCCCAGGGCATGAGAGGGCGCCCTGGTTGCGGATAAAGTTCCGCACTCCGGTAACTTTCCGGCCCCGGGGCCGTGGACTCGGCCAGTGCGCGCCGACGTAGCCCTGCGAGCTGGAACCCCTCGACTGCAGCTTACCTGGCTCCCAGGGGCTGGCGGGCTGCGCATCTCCTGTCTGGCCGCAGGTCGGGGCGCTGCAGAGAGCAGAGAAGCTGTCGGCGCGGGTCAGAGAGGCGGGCAGAGAGAGATCCCGCAGCCCGACGAACGCAGTGAACAATCCCGGCTACGCGCCGCAACTACTTACAACACTTCGGCCCCAGTTGAAGGCTAGGGCCCCGCCCCCACCCGCGCCCGTTGCCGGGAGACCCGCGTGGGCCGAGGGGCTCTTTGTATCAAACCGGCGGTGACATCACGAGGCGCTCCGCTAGGAGGCGTGGTCTCATGCTGGGGGCGGGGCTGGAGGAGGAGGAAGCGGCTGCCTGGGAACCCACGCCAACGGGGAGGCGGGGCCCAGGTAACCCCGCCCACCTAAGGTAGGGGCGGGAGGACAGGTGCTGAGGCGGTGCCGACCAATGGCCACGCGGCCGAGGGGCGGAGCGTAGGCTACCCGGCGCGCCTCGGGAGGTGGAGCTCGCTTAGGCCCGCTCGAGCCCGCGCCGGCGGCAAATTTAGTTACCCCTGGGTTAGGGGAGACAGTGTTTGCATGCTCACTCTCCTGCCAGGCAGCGCTGTCCTCTCCAATGCCAAGCCACTCTCACTGTACCCTGTCACTTGCACTGCGAAATTCCGCCGAGGGCTGCCTGCCTCACATCTGTGGACCCGAACTAAGACCTGCCAACCCACACCACCAACCCCCAAGTATGGAATCTCCTAAACCGATTTTCATCCCGATTTCGATTCACAGCTTTTCCAGTCTTTTCGTGTAAAGTCAAAACTATCTTATAATCGGTCCAGAATCACAAAACAAGTGGCAACAAAAAGAACTAAGAAACAGAAACGGGAGGACCCCTCCTGCTGAATCCTCGTAATTATAATTTAAGTTAGGGGAAAAGTTGCCCTCTTCATAACTCTTCTCCATGATCCCGATTAAAGGAAGACAAAATGATGTGATGAGGGTAAAGCAGTGGGCTGCTTTGCCTCAGAGACAGGCCCTGGTCGACAGACAGGGGTAGCTGGGAATTTACTTGCAGGTAGGATACTAGGGAGAAGGAAGTTGAGAGCAAAGAGCCAGAGAGACGGGGCAGAGAAGCTGTGTGTGCGTGTACCATGGTGCTGGACCAAAGCACCCCGGCTGCCTTTGCTGGCCAGTGAGGGCTCAGGGAAGGCAAAGATAGCAGACGTATCTTCCTAGCTGTCTAGCTCAGGCCATCATGAAGCCACCTTTGCCTGTCTCTGAGGCAAAGCAGCCCACTGGGGCTCCCAGGCCTGCTGGGCACTTTCCAAACGGAATAGCATTAGCTGTGGAAGGCAGGGCTGGGGGACACATCCTGGTCTGGGCTGCATGAGAGGGGAGGCTGGAGGAGTGGGAGTGAGGTGAAAACTCCACTGCCCTGACCCTCCTCTCTGCTTATTCCTTGCAGTTCAGCGATCTGTGTGCAGAAGGTGCAGACTGTTTCTCACCCTCCTTCGTGCCCACTCTCACAGTCCTACACACAGGAGCAGTGCTTTGGAGTCAGATAGACCTGGGTTTGAATCCTGTTTTCCAGCTGTGTGTCCTGGGACAAGTTATTTAACATCTCTGAGACTCAGTTTCTTCATCTGTGAAATGGGAATGGCACAGTCTACCTCAGAGGTTGTTACATACTTGGCACAGTGAGTACACTTAATTGTAGGCACTCATCGAAGGTGTGGTGAATGAATGACCCCGTGCACTCTCGACCTGTTCTATCTGCCTTCGTAGGACCTCTGAGACCTCAGGTCAGAGATCATCCATGAGGTTTTATGGTTGTGGCTGAGTCCAGAACTCATCTCAGTTTCTCCTCTTCCCTTCTAAGTCCGATGTTGCCCCTAAGGACTGCTGGGCTCCAGAAAGCAGGCCACATGACAGGACAGTCCAGAACTGGGGAAGAGAAACAGAAACCAAGGTGATCGTTGCTTCTTTGGGCCCTGGCTTTCTTCCAGCAAAGGTCAGCAGACAAATAAAGACCTGCCAAACCCTCCTTTCCCCCAGCAGGGGCAGCCTGATCAACATTTTCAGAGTTCTATAAAGGGGGAGCAGTGCTGGTAGGTGCTTTATTTTTCCCAAGCAGGGTGGAGTAGGAAACATCTCCGGGTATTCGTTCTTCAAAGCAGAGTGACAAGAGAGGAAAGTTACAGATCCTAGCATTGGACACTACCGCGTGTGAAGCCTGCCCAATTCTAAAACGTACCATGAGGAAGTTGCTCAATGTTTCTGAGCCTCAGTTTCCACCTCTATAAAACGGGAATTAAACATTCCCTCTTTCAGTTGTGAGGTTTAAATGAAATGATAAAACAAGTGCCTAGTACAATGCCTATTGTGCTGCAGGCACTCAGTAAACAGGAGCTCTGAGTTATTACCAGCAGCATTAACGAGCCCCAACCTGAATCCATGGTTACGTGCATGGGCTCTTCAGCTCTTCACCGGAAGATTGAGGGTCAAGTCTTGGCTCCATCACCATGTAGCTGGATCACCTCAGGCAAACTTACTTAAATTTCCAGTGTCTCAGTTTCCTCATCAGTAAATTGGATATAATAATAGTATGCCTTTTAGGGCTATTGTGAAAGTCAAAATAATCAGGACACGTTAAATACTTAAACCGCTTGCCATCGAGTTGATTCCAACTCATAGTGACTCTATAGGACAGAGCAGAACTGCCCCAAAGAGTTTCCAGGGAGCGCCTGGTGGATTTGACTGCCGACCTTTTGGTTAGCAGCCAACCTCTTAACCACTGTGCCATCAGGGCTCCTGGAAAAATAAACAGTAGTCATTATCCATTACCATCATGGACAAGAGGCTGGGAGGAACCAAGGTGAGGATTAGAACGTGAGCACCTGGTAGGAGCATTTAGGACACTGACTTTTGAGGGGAGACTCTGACAGTTTGCAGTAGGGCCCAGGGAAGCAGTGATAGTTGGAGTGGGGGTGGGGGCTGACTATGTCTGAGGGTTGGGACTGGAGACTTTAGCACAGGCTAGGGCTCCAGAGGGCTTGGTGTCTCTGATTCAAAGGAAGACCTTGTTGTTGTGTGCCATCAGGTCAGTTTTGGCTCATAGCAACCCCATGTGACAGAGTATAATTGCCCTATAGGGTTTTCTAGGCTGTAATCTTTAAGGAAGCAGATTGCCAGGTCTTTCTCCCACAGAGCAGCTCAGTGGGTTCAAACCACCAACCTTTTAGTTAGCAGTGAGTACTTAACTGTTGTGCCATCAGGGCTCCTAAATTAAGACTAGGAGAGTGTTATTAGGAAATATAGCTATGCTTCCTGGGCACAGCCCCACCTCCGAGGTTGGAGGCCAAGGGGGTTAAGTTGGTTTCCATGGTCCCTTAGCATAGGTATGTTTTAGATGTCATGAAATCAAACCAGTTTAAGCTAGGAAGGCTCTCTGGATTAGCAACTAATGTACTCCTCTCCATTTTATAGGTGAGAAGATTGAGGCCCAGAGAGGTCCAGGCACTTGCCCAAGGGAACACAGTACACTGAAGTGTCAGCAGACATGGGGACTCAAACTCAGGCTCCTGACTGCCAGTGCAAGCCCTCTCCTTCATGCTTTGACTGGGATGCATTACTGATGGGGGTAAGATAGGCAGGGGATGGGGAGCGGAAAGAAGCTGACTTTATCAGTGTTTGCCTGGCACAGCGAGTCTCCTAGACTCTCCTAAGGGGTTTGATTTGCCTTTTCAGGAGAAAGACTGATCTCATTAAAATACAGAAACCCTCTCCCAGGGACTGGATCCAAGAATAATTTTCAGACAGCAAGTCACTCTGATGTATTCTTTTCATGTCATGAAACTGATTCAGCCATTGTTGATACGTGGGTACTCCCAAGATGTTGGACGCCAAAGCCAAATAGAAACAGACAGCATGTTAACAAGCAGGAGTTACCTCCTCCAGAAACAGATTTGGAAAACACATGGTCATTTGGTTGATATAGGTAAGGCTGTGTCTACTTTCCTCCTGCCATCACCATATAAGAGTTAGCTCAACAAAATATGGTGTAAAAGAGGCAATGTTTTTTTACATGTTTGGGGCCATATGGAAGCACTGGCTAAACATATATAATATCATTATAATTGTAATGGAAAAAGAACCCCTTTGAACATTACCCAGGGTTAACATTAGCTGAGCAACTCATCTGTCAGTTTGTCGTACTGTGGTGGCTTGCATGTTGCTATGATGCTGGAAGCTATGCCACCAGTATTCAAATACCAGTAGGGTCACCCCTGCTGGACAGATTTCAGAAGAGCTTCCAGACTAAGACAGACTAGGAAGAAGGACCTGGCAGTCTACTGCTAAAAGAAATTGGCCAGTGAAAACCTTATGAATAGCAGCAGAACATTGTCTGATATAGTGCCGGAGGATAAGCCCCTCAGGTTGGAAGGCACCCAAAATATGACTGGGGAAGAATTGCCACCTCAAAGTAGAGTTGACTTTAATTATGTGGATGGAGTCAAGCTTTCGAGACCTTTATATGCTGATGTGGCACGACTCAAAAGGGCTGCAAACAACCATTAATAATTGGAATGTGGGATGTATGAAGTATGAATCTAGGAAAATTGGAAGTTGTCAAAAAATGAAACGGAACACATAAAGATCGATATCCTAGGCACTAATGAGCTAAAATGGACTGGTATTGGCCATTTGGAATCAGACAATCATATGGTCTACTATGCAGGAATGACAGATTGAAGAGGAATGGTGTCCCATTCATCGTCAAAAAGAACATTTGAGGTCTGTCCTGAAGTACAACGCTGTCAGTGGTAGGATAATATCCATACGCCTGTGAGAAAGACCAGTTAACATGACTATTCAAATTTATGCACCAACCACTCATGCCAAAGATGAAAAAATTGAAGACTTTTACCAACTTCTGCAGTCTGAAATTGATCAAACATGCAATCAAGATGCATTGATAATTACTGGTGATTGGAATGCAAAAGTTAGAAACAAAGAAGGATTGATGGTTGGAAAATATGGCCTTGGTGATGGATCTTGGCTGAAAGCAGAGAATACCAGAAATATGTTTACCTGTGTTTTATTGACTATGCAAAGGCATTCGACTGTGGATCATAACAAATGATGACATTGTGAAGAATGGGAATTCCAGAACACTTAATAATGTTCATGAGGAACCTGTACATAGACCAAGAGGCAGTCATTTGAACATAACAAGGGGATACTGCATGGTTTAACATCAGAAAACGTGCGTCAGGGTTGTATCCTTTCATCATACCTATTCAATCTGTATGCTGAGCAAATAACCCAAGAAGCCAGACTATATGAAGAAGAACTCTGCATCAGGATTAGAAGACTTATTAACAACCTGTGATATGCAGATGACACAACCTTGCTTGCCGAAAGCAAAGAGGACTTGAAGCACTTATTGATGAAAATCAAAGACTACAGCCTTCAGTATGGATTACACCTCAACATAAAGAAAACAAAAATCCTCCAACTGGACCAATAAACAACATCATGATAAATGGAAAAAACATTGCATTTGTCAAGGATTTTGTCATGGATTGAATTATGTCCCCCCAAAAATATGTGTATCAATTTGGCTGGGTCATGATTCCCAGTATTGTATGATTGTGTACCATTCTGTAATCTGATGCAATTTCCTTATGTGTTGTAAACTCTATAACTATGATGTAATAAGATGGTTTATGGCAGTTAGACTGATGAGGTCTACAAGATTAGATAGTGTCTTAAGCCAGTCTCTTTTGAGATATAAAAGAAAGAAGTGAGCAGAGACACATGGAGACCTTCTACCACCAAGGAAGCAGTGCCAGGAGCAGAGCGCATCCATTGGACCTGAGGTTCCTGTGCAGAGAAGCTCCCAGACCAAGGGAAGATTGATGACACGGACCTTCCTCCAGAGCCAACAGAGAGAGAAAGCCTTTCCCTGGAGCTGATGCCTTGAATTTGGACTTGTGGCCTACTAGACTGTGAGAGAATAAATTTCTCTTGTTAAAAGCCTTCCACTTGTGGTATTTCTGTTATAGCAGCACTAGATGACTAAGACCGATTTCATTTTACTTGAATCCAAAATCTATGGAAGCAGCAGTCGAGAAATCAAATGATGCATTGCATTGGGAAAATCTGCTGCAAAAGATGTCTTGAAAGTGTTAAAAAGCAAAGACGTCACTTTGAGGACTAAGGTGTGCCTGACCCAAGCCATGGTATTTTCAATCACTTCATATGCATGCAAAAGCTGGACAACAAATAAGGAAGGCTAAAGAAGACTTGATACCTTTAAATTATGGTATTGGTGAAGAATATTGAATATACCATTGGCTTCCAGAAGAATGAACAAATCTATCTTGGAAGAAGTACAGTCAGAATGCTCCTTAGCATTCTCACATACTTTGGACATGTTATCAGGAGGGACGAGTCCCTGGAGAAGGATATCATGCTTTGTAAAGTAGCAGGTCAGTGAAAAAGAAGAAGACCCTCCACAAGATGGATTGACACAGTGACTGCAACAATGGGCTCAAACATAGCAAGGATTGTGAGGATGGCACAGGACCAGGCAGTGTTTTGTTCTATTTTACATAGGGTTGCTGAGATCATTGAGATTGTATGTCAGCTTGGCTGGGCCATGATTCTCAGTGATTTGGCAGTTATGATGTAGTTTGGCAGTCGTATAATGATGTAATCATCTCCCTGATGAGATCTGATATAATGTGATTACCTCCATTATGGGATCTGTCATCAGTAGCCAGTCAGTTGAAAGGGAGTTTCCTGGGGGTGTGGCCTGCATCCAATATAGGTGGACTTTCTGGCAAGGCTCGTGCTTTTGCTCACTCTGGATCCTATAGTAGGCTTCTGTTCATCTGACCTCCAGTTCTTAGGACTTGAGCTAGCAGCTTACCTGTTGATCTTGGGATTTGTCAGCATCTGTAGCCTGTGAGCCAGAGACCCGTTGTCTGACCTGCCGATCTTGGGCAGTCAGGAGAAGCCTCCAGCCTGACCCACGGATTTGGGACTTTCTAGCGTCTACAACCATGTGAGCCATCTCCTTGATACACATCTCGCTTTCTCTCTCTCTGTATATAGATGTTTCACTCGTTTGGCTTCTCTAGAGAACCCAGTCTAAGACAGTCAGTATGAGTTGGAACTGACTTGACGGCACCCAACAAGAAGCAGCAGCAGCAGCTGATGCCAACCAACATTAGCCAACTGAACAAAGAACAGCTAATTTTAGAGACACAAATAATGTTAGGAAGCAGCAGGTCCAATGGTCCTTAAACTGGGCTCCTTGGAAACCTCAGGGTTCTGTGGAGACCCTGCAAAAGGGGAGGGGTGCTCCAGGCAAGGAAAAAATTAGCTCCATTCCTATCTGCTTTCTATGTAGACTTCCACATGAGATTTCATGTGAAGAAAGGGTTCTGTGGTTTTTCAAATGTTTAAAGTCACTGATCTAGTATAGTCACTCATTTCCCAGACAAGGAAACCAAGAAATGGCTTCTCTCCTTACACATACACAGTCAGTGGCAGAGCCAAGATTAGAGCCAGGTCTCTGACTTTCCATCTACTGTTCTCCAAGATAGACATCAGTCATTGGTTAGGACTGGTGACATCGGTCCAACCTGGTCAATGTTAGAACAGCTTGGTTCTGTCCACACACAGTGCTGAACATTATTTCTGTCCATCCACAGGATCATTGGCTACTGTCCTTCATGTGGAAAAGCCTGCACACCGCCAGTTAGGACTGTTACACAAACACTTGTCTTTTCTCACCTCTCTCTTTAGAGGTCCCCTGACTCCACACTTGGAAAGTGTCAGCCCTGCCTGTTAAATCTCAGCTTTCAATTCCCAGGGACAAATACAACCTCTCATGACTTAAGCTGTGGCTTAGGAAAGGGAAACGGGTATAAGCAAGTAGGTAGGACCCTGGGGTTCCAGAGGGGTCTTGACCCCGAGGTGACTCAGGGAAGTCGTTCCTCATCTCTCAGAAAAAAAATAGAGAGAACCCTGAGTCTCAGAGCCCCTCCTCCGCAGGGTGGGAAGGCCTCACTGGACAGCAGGGACTGTTTCGGGGGGAGAACTGCAGTGAGCTAGCATCTTCCTGGGAAGAGGAGAGCATCCGTAACCACTCCTTCCTCTGCCTCTTCCTCACCAAACCCATGAAGATGCAGGAGGCCTGAGTTCTGGGCTCTCCTCCGCTTTCTAGACTTCCAGTTCCTCCCTTGGAAAATCTGTGGCTTAGACAAGATATCTCTAGGGTTCTTTCCAATTCTACAACCCTTTGCTAGCCCAGGAACAGATCTTGGATCCAGGTGCATGCCCCTTTCCATTGGCAAACCCCTCGGTTGTGGTGACTGTCCTTTGCCAGCCGTGCCTTCAGCGGTCTGGCCTTGGAGCTGGGTTTCCATGTAACATCTGCCTGGAGGCTAAGCCGACAGGGTGGGTCCTGGTCTTACGGACTCTGGAACCCAGGCTGAGTCTTCAGAGGCGCCAAGCTCTATTTTTTGTCAACGAGTGCACATGTGAACGACGAACGAGTTTTCTTACTGACTCAAACCCAACGGGTGTGGGGGGGGGGAAAGGGTGAGAAATCCCTCGTTTCCTCCTTAACAAACATCTCCTCTGACTCATTCAATCATCAAAGAAGAGGAGGTGGCAGGGGCGGAGACCGAGAGGAAGGTCTTTCTTTTTACTTAAATTGGGCAAAGGCAAGGAGGAAAAACCTCCTTTTCCTTTGCTTGTGGTAACGTGAGGTACTGCAAACCCACAACAGCATGAACAATTCCCCTCTCCCTCAAACGCCTCACCTCACCTTCTCCACCTCCTCCAGACTTGGGCAGTGTGGACCACCCACCCCAGGTGCCACACAGCCTATGTCTCTGATTCTTCGTTAACTGAGAAGCTTTTTTGCAGGGCTTTGAACAGGTTTGTTCTGGTTTGAGCCCCTGCCGACAATTTGCATTTCCACCCTAGATATACTGAATCAGAATATACAGTTTAACGAGATCCCCAGGTGATTCTTATTCCCTGCAGCATTAGCATCACATGAGAACTTGTTAGAAATACAAGTTCTCAGCAAGGAACTTGTTAGAAATGCAAATGAGCTTGAAGCCCTGCTTTTTAGGAGGTTTCCAAACTGTGCTGCACATTAGAATCACTTGGGGAACTTCAAAAAATTCCAGTGTTCAGGTTGTACCCCGTAGCAGTTTAATCCAAATGTTTGGGGTAGGATCCAGGCGTTCGTAGTTTTTAAAGGTCCCCAGGTGATTCCAATGTGCAGCAAAGTTTGAGAACCACTTTGCTATAAAGGCTTGCTGACTGCAGTGGGCACTGGCCTGCAATCACAGGTGAAGGTCTCATTCATTCATTCATTCACTCACAAATATTTAATAAAGGTCTCATTCATTCATTCACATGTATTTAATGAAGGTCTTCTGTGAGCTAGACCTTGTTTAGGTGCTGTGCTGGAAATACACCTGTGATCAATACAAAGTCTCGGTTCTCACAGAGCTTACAGTCTAGTAGAGAAAGTCAGACAACAAACAAATGAATAAATAATACACATGATATATAGTTTGAAGAAAAGCAAAGTAAGGTAAGGGGACAGGGGGACATTGGGGATGGCAGACTATTTTCACCCTGGATTTAACCATGTCATGGTCCCCTAAGTTCACCCTACGCTCTGGCTATAACAGCTTCCACCTGACAGTCCTCGCGGTCCTTGCCTCCTGCCCCACACGGCGCCCTCCTGCTTGCTTCTTCCTTTGAAGCTATTTCTTCAGGGCAGGGGCCTGGCATCCTCTGCATGTGCTCAACTCTGACTCCTCCCCTGTCTGTTAGCAAGAACATCTGCACACAGGGCCTGGGTAAGGAGAGTGATCCGTTAGAGATTATTTATGTGGCGACTGTGGATGGATTTTAGGCTTATGGGGTGACTGAGGGGTCATGTAGAACAGTGGAGAGAACGCCAAACTTAGGGTCAGAAGACTTGGATTTGAGGCCTGGCTCTGCCACTTACTGATGAAGGGCAAGTCATTTCACCTTGCTGATTCTCAGTTTCCCCGTCAGTCAAATGAAGACAGCACTTTGTAAGTACTCTTACTAACTTTATAAGACTGGGATGTGAATTAGAAGAGAGAATGTCAAAGACTTTTGGAAAGTGTTTTGCAAATATAAGGACTTGAGAAAATTATTATTATTTAGGCCTAGATGGAGATAACATCAGAGGGCATTAAAGCTGGAAGGGATCCTGTTTTTACAGGTGGGGAACTGAGGCCCAGAGAGAGGAAATGACTTGTCCAAAGCCACAAAGCTTGTTAATGGCAGAAAGATCCACACTGACCTGGAAAAGAAGAGTTGGCTGGGAGTAAAACTGGGGACATTGTTTTAGTACCAAACATTTTGTCTCCTCTGTCTGGAGTGACCCCTCCCTCTTGTCCACTCAGCTAACTCCTATTCATCCTTCAAAACTCTGCTCAGGTGTGATCTCTCAGGTGAGCCTTCCCTGTCTCCTCAGGTGAACATAAATTACTCTTTGGCTTCATGACCCCTGTGCCTCAAACACAGCTCTGTCACAGTGTAAGGAACACACTGTTGTCAGGATTGGTCTCCCACAGTGTAATTCCTGAGGGCAGGGTCCATGTCCCTAGGGTCTTTGGACTTCAGCTCCTAACACAGTGTCTTAGTCATCTAGTGCTGCTATAACACAAATAACACAAGTGGATGGCTTTAACAAAGACAAATTTATTTTCTCACAATCTAGTGGGCTAGAAGTCCAAATTCAGGGCATCAGCTCCAGGGGAAGGCTTTCTCTCTCTATTGGCCTTCTCATCCATCTTCACTTGGTCTGGGAGCATCTCAGCGCAGGAACCCTGGGTCCAAAGGATGAGCTCTGCTCCTGGTGCTGCTTTCTTGGTGGTCTGAGGTCCCCCAATTCTTTGCTTGCTTCCCTTTTATCTCTTGTAAGATAAAAAATGGTGCAGGTTCCACCCTAGGGAAACTCCCTTTACATTGGATCAGGGATGTGACCTTAGTAAGGGTATTATACAATCCCACTCTGATCCTCTTTAACATAAAATTACAATCACAAAATGGAGGAGAACCACATAATACTGGGAATCATGGCCCAGCCAAATTGATACACACATTTTTTGGGGGACATAATTCAATCCACGACACACAGGATCTGGCACACAGCAGGCACTTAGGGAATGTTTGGGTCCTGAATGGGCATGAGAATCACTCACACACAGACAGTGGAGACCTGAGGGACTGATATTGTGAATCAGCAAGAGCCATTTCTGAAGTTCCTGAGACAGGCATTTGAAAGGAGAGAAACAAGGGTATGAGAGAAGACTTTTTCAAGACCCAGCCACCCTCTTCCCAGAATATATCAGATCTGAGCTATGAAGAGATACCCTCTGCCTAACAGGCACCTGGGAGAGGGGCCCTGAAACCAAAGGAGACCATTTCTCTGCAGCTATTATTAATAAAGCTGCCAAGTATTAGAAGTCTACTATGTGCCAGGTACTTCATTTCTTCAATTTATTTTAATTGAACAATCCTGTAGGGTAGATGTTATTGCACCCATTTGATAGATGAGGAAACTGAGGCTTAAGAGTGTTGAATATCATGGCCAGAGTGACAGAGCCAAGATTTGCACCTGGATCTGTCTAGACCGTGTCCATGATTCCCTACTGGCTCTTATTGCATAACCAGCTGTTGACAGCAACTGGCATTGCCTGGGAAACTAATTAATAAAGATGACAAGAGACCAGGAGCATGTGAGGGCCTCAGGAGCCTCCCCACCATCCTGGAGGAGCAGGCGTCCGGCATCAGCTCGGGGTCTTTTAGTTCCACACCAGGCCCCTGTGATTCACCCACATGCACCTCTGCAGTACCACCTGGAGAGTGTCCTGCCCTTGAGGATGCAATGACAGTCTGCCTTGCCCAGCTGTCTGGGTTTGGGCGGAGGGCTGGGCACCCTTCTGGTGTTGACTCAGCTGCTGCCACCTGCCCTAGTTCCACGGCCCAGAGAGACACATCCAGCACTTCCCTGAGTGCCAGGGGTGGGATGAGCAGGATGGGGCCGGGGCTCCAGGAGAAAGGGAAGGAAGACATATTTGTTCCTTCCTAAAATGTGTTTTGTGGAACCCTAGTCCCACTCTGAAAGCAAGAAAGGGGCTCTGTGGTCAAATCAGTGGCTGAAATTCTCCACCTCCCCCCTACCTTGGAGATGTCACAGTGCGCATTTGCAGGAGAGAAATCTGTCTAGTTCTGTTTTGACCCAGAGTTTAAGGCCATTGGGCCTCAGACAGGAGCCCCTGTCATTCAACAACATGAGGACCCCGTGTTCTGTGAGGAGCACACTTCGGGAAACAATGCACTGGGCCCTTTATGTGCGTTAACCCACTTCATTGTCTCCACACACACCCAAGGCAGAAGTTACTGTCGCAGCAAATGCCTACACAGCACTTAAGTACCAGGCTCTAAGTGCTTCATGTGTTAGTAACTCATTTGATCCTCACAACAACCCTATGAGGCAGATAATATCCCCATTTTACAGATGGGGAAACTGAGGCTCAGAAAGGTTACTCAAGGACATAAAGCTAGTAAGTGGAGAGCCAGGATTAAAACCCAGGCAGCCTGGCTCCAGAGACTGTGCGCTCAACCATTACACTATGAAGAAAGGGAGGCTCAGGTTTGTAAAATAACTCCCCCAAAGTAACCCTAGTGGAACCAAGACCAGAAACCGGGATCTTGTCTGTAAAATGGGTCCAGGTGGGGCTGTGGAAACCCATACCCAGCTCTTCTCACTCCAAGCCAGGCTCCTTCCTCATCCCCACAGCTCAGCACTCAGGCTGCTTTCTCTGCTGGGTCACCCCAAACCCTCCCCAGAGCTGCTCTGGACCTCAGCCTGCCAACCGCCTGCTCTCAGCGGCTCTCCAGCAGTGTGGCCCGAGGCCCTCTGAGCCCCTCTTACCCACAGTCACTGCCTCCTCCTCACAGGCATGTGGGTGCTCCCCGTATTCCTGTGCTCAGTTAGACCCTACTCTAGGGACACGCTGGCGGTCATTAAGCTCAGCACTTTAGACCCCCTGAGAGGAGAAAAACTTTTAGACGGCAGTGATGGTGGATGATGACGACCTTATGTCTTCATTAGATCAGAAAGACCTATATCGCTTGTCATCCCACTTTGAAAACAAACACAAACCAGAAAAAAACCAAACCCATTGCCATCGACTTGATCCCAACTCATAGCGACCCTACAGGACAGAGTAGAACTGCCGCATAGGGTTTTCAAGGAGCGGCTCGTGGATTTGAACTGCCCACCTTTTGGTAAGCAGCTGAGCTCTTAACCACTGCACCACCAGGCCTCTGAAAGCAAAATGAAAAGGTACTCAAACCCCACAAAAAACAAGCCTCCCCACACACCATAGAAGTACGCCATGGGTTCTGCACTATGGAGAAGGCAATGGGGCCTGGAGAGACGGGCGGTCAGGCAGGCTGGTCCTGAGGGTTGCTCCCTGGAAAGCCCAGTGCCTCCGGCTCACTGGGGCCTACTGGGAACAACCCAGGCCACCACTGAATAAACAGGCAGCCTCAGCAGCAGATGGGCTGGGCTCTACCGGAGACTGGACCTGGCCTCCCGTCTCAGGCACACAGTATCTCCTTTGTGGCTCTCCTTCTAGGGCTGGGCTGGGCAAAGGGAAACCAGAGGCAGCCGAGCCCCAGGACACTGAGCCAGTGTTCCTCCCACTTAGGAGAAAAACCACAAGCCAGCAACAGCTCTGCAGCCACAGCCTGGGCAGGCTGAAAGGGCTGCTGGTGTTCAGGTAGAAACTAGAGAGACCCTGAGGCCCAGAGGAGCCCAGGACAGGTAGAGGGAGGAAGGGGTGGCTCCCTGGGTGCCCTAAAAAGGAATTCTTTCTTCCAGGCAAGGTCCCTTGCCACCCCCACCAGAACACAAGGCCACATTCATGGGGGCAGAGAGCTTGGGCGCCAGCCAGGCAAGGTTCAAGCCCCAGCTCTGCTATGCTACTTACTACCTGTCAGCTTGTCCAGTCCTTCTCAGCCTCAGTGTCTCATTTGAATAGGTATAACAGTAATAACAGTATCTGTGTTATAAGGTTATTAGGGGGCGGGGGTTGTTAAATGAACTAATAATGCACGAGAGTACTTAGCATAGTGGCAGCTCAAGAAATATTTTTATTCCTACTATTTCTATTATCTGCTGGTCTCTGAACAAACCATGTCTTGACATCTTTGCTGTTCCCTCTACTTGAAATGCTGTTCCTTGAACTTTTTCAATTTAGTGAATCCCAGATCCCACGGTTTCAAGTTAGCCTTGTGGCTGGGTTTGAATCACACCTCTGAGGTTTGCCCGTTGGGAGACCTTAGGTTAAGCTGGTTCTCTTTTCTCCTCCTCTCCCCTCAAATCTCCAGCACCTCTTTCACACTGCTCAGTTGTACCTGGTGACCGTGCTTAATGGAAGAGGTCAGAAGAGCTGTGTCTCCTCTCATCTGCTGGCACCAGTGCCTGACCCTCCACCTTTCTTCTGGTCTGATTCTTTGTTCAAAGATGGACCTTTCTGCTGGGCCCCTGGATCACATCCCTTGCAAGTTCTTTGTTCCTCCAATCCCTCACCACCACCTTCTACATCATCACTTTCTCCTCTTCTAGGAGATAATCTCCTCACCAGGCTTTGCCTAACTTTAAAAATCTCTCCCTAAATATCACAGCAGTTGAAATGAATCAACGAGAGCAACATGGATCCTCGTCTGCCCCGAATTCTCATCTTCACAGCAAATGACCCAACTGAGTTCTCCTTTAGCCACTTCTTAGTTTTGCTTCCAGGATGCCCCACCCTCCTGGGTTTTCTTCTGCCTCCCCAGCAGTGATACTCAGCCTCTGGTGCTGGCTCCCTCACCCCTTCTCAGCTCTACATGTTGCTATGCACTGTGGTTCAGTTCTCTTTCCTTCTCTTCTTTCCTGAGGGATCTCATCTAGTCCTGTGGCTTTAAATTCCATCCAGGTCTGATGCCTCCCAAACGTAGATGTCCAGCTTGGACCACTTCCCTGAGCTCTAGACTATTATATTGATTGCCTGTGCAGGGAGTTTACTGGGGAGTATCTCCGGGGTCAACAGCATGAGGGCATGAGGAAGCAGGATGGGGCAGAGAGAGGTGTTGGGCTGCAGTGCAAAAGAGGTTGCATCAGAGGCCTCAGCCAATCCCATGGGAGCTCTGGAACTCGAATGGTCCTTCAAAGTTGCCCTGAAATGAGGCAAGGGGAAAAACCCTTGTATTGCCACATGGACCAGTCATAGGATGCAGGTTGCCACCAGGAAGAGTCTGTAATCTTGGGCAAGGCAGCCCACTTTCTGGGGAGGATTGGTGCAGCCAATAGTCACCGCAGATGGGAGAATGAGGACCTCAGCACACTACAGTGTCCAGATGTCTTCAGCTTGATGTCTAATAAGTGCCTCAAAGTTAACATGTCCACAGTTGAACTATTGAATTTCCCACATAAACCTGCCCTCAGGACAGTTAATGGCACTAGTATTCACCCAGTGGCTCATATGTAAAGGAGTACTGATGGCACAGTGGTTAAGCACTCGGCTGCTAACCGAAAGGTCAGCAGTTCGAACTCACCAGCTGCTCTGCGGGAGAAAGATGAGGCAGTCTGCTTCTGTAAAGATTTATAGCCTTGGAAACCCTATGGAGCAGCTCTGCTCTGTCCTATAGGGTCATTATGAGTCAGAATTTGACTCAAAGGCAATGGGTAGCTCAGTTGAAAACCTTGTAATAGTCCTTGACTACTCTCTTTCCTCCAGACTCCACATCAGCAAGTCCTTTCAGCTCTAATTGAGCCTGACCACTGCTCACCACCTGTCACCATTCTAGGCCTGTCCATCACCATCCTTGACCAAGTTGCCACCATCTCTTCCCTGGATGATTGCATGGCCACCTGACTGGTCTGTCTCCAGTGCTGTCTTCACACACAAGCCACAGGAATCTCTTTAAAACACCAGGCAGATCCTGTCACTTCCCAACGGGAAATCCTCATCTGGCCTCCCATGGCACCTAGAACAAACCCCAGACCCCTGACTTATGCTATCAGGCATCTCTGCCTGGATCCTCCTTCCATTCTCCCCCTTCCCCACCACCCTCTCAGCCCCCTCAGCCCTCTTGCCCATTTTCACACCAGCCAGGTCTTTTCTACCTCAGAGTCTTTACATCCGCCTCCCCCGCCCTCCGCCCATCTTCACATGGCTCCATTCCTCACTTCCCAGCAGGATCTGCTCACATCACCTCCTGAGAGTGGCCTTCTTTTACAGAGAACACCCCTCCACACACACACTCTCTCTAACCCTTCACTCTGTTTAATTACCTTCACAGCACTTTCTCTACCTGCAGTTACATTATTTACTTATATTCATGATTGCTTGCCTTCTCCCCTGAGAGTCTAAGTTCTTTGAGGGAAGGGACTGGTCTTTTCACTGGCAGCTGCATCCCTGGTGCTCCATACATATTTGTTGAATGAGGGCTTGGCTGAGTCTCATGGGTAAAAAGGGACTCATCATGGGGACTTGAGATGATGAGTGAGGTGCACACAATGGGGGCATCAGTGTGGAAGCTTTTACGATGGTTATGATGACTCAGGAGCCCTGGGGGCACAGTGGTTAAGCTTTCGTCTGCTAATCAAAATGTAGCCAGTTTGAATCCACCAGCTGCTCCTTGGAAACTCTATGGGACAGTTCTACTTTGTCCTGTAGGGTCACTATGAATCGGAATGGACTCGATGGCAGTGGGTTTGGTTTTTGGTTTGGTATGATGACTCAGCTTTCAAGGCCCAGTGTGGCAGCTGGCAGCTCCCCACACCTTGCCCTGACCCCCACCCCAGGGCAGAATTAGCTGCTCTCTTACCAGGTTCCCTGGTACCCTGCACAGCTGGACCCTGCACAGCTGGAACACTCATCATATGGCACCGCACCGTGGTTCTCTGTGTCTGCCTCCCCTGAAAGGCGAGCTCCTCCAGGGGGAGGACTGTGTCCTATCTCCACCCACCCTGTTCTCAGCCCCAGCACCCACCTACTTTGTAGCTGTGTGGGGTTCTGAGCAGAGGGAGGAAGAGAAGGAAGGAGGGAAGAAGAGGCTCTGATCAGAAGGGTCCCAGATCCCTGAGCTCCAAGCACCAGCTACTTGGCATCAGAATCCTGATGAATCTGACTGTCGCCTCCTTCCCACTCCCCACCCCCGCCTCGCCGGCCCCTCATGACCTGAATCTACTGTTTGCCTTTCCAGCTCCCCTGGCAGCGCTGAGTGCAAACTGCAACGGACCAGCCCAGCTCACCTCAAATAAACCTGCTCTGCCCCCTTCCCCTTCCTGGGCCCCTCCTCCGAGGCTGCAGAGCCCAGCCCGTCTCTAACACCAGGCTCAGGCAGACAAGAGCTGGCACACTGCCCCTTGAAGGCAGGCCCTCCACTTAACTGGTTTGCAAAAGCTGGTTTCGGCTCTGGGCATTCAATTACCTTCATTAGAATGGGCCCCAAGAGAGCCACTGACCACTCAGCTCAGGGCAGATCCTATCACAGCAGGGATGAAAGAAGAGAAAAAGAGCTGTAATGGAGCTGCATTTCCCCAGGCCACTGAGAGGGGCGGGTGGCAGGAAGAGGAAGCACACTGCGTGCCAGGCGCTCCCCTACGCTTGAATGGCCCCACTCAGGTCCCCAGTCCTCAGAGCAACCCGAGCAGAGAGGAGCTGTAGAGCCCATCCTGAGAGTGGGGATCAGTGGGAAATGGATTTGTTACAGTAGTCACTAAACCAAACTTAGCATCAGAACAGCTCAGATAAAAGAGAATTATTAGATCAGAGAAATAAAGATTACTTGTGGGGGGGCATGGAGAGAAAGAGAGGAGGGGAGGAGTGCTGAGAAGAACCAGTTTTCTAGAACACTAGAAAACTAGAGGCGGAGATACCGTTTAAGGACACCTGCTGAAATCTACGTTTGTCCCCAGACAAGGAAGTGACCAAGAATCCTCACAGCTGGATGTGTGAAAACATTCCCTTAGACTGAAACGCAGAGATCCTAAGTGTGAATGCTTCTAGAAAAATGAACATAAGCTTTGAGTATAAACGGGTATTAGCATAATTAAAATGGTGCTTTCCAGATGGGGGTGGCAGCAGCCCCCACAGCATCGTGTCCTCATTAGGGACTCTTGGGGCTGAGGGAAGCTGAGCTGCTGCAGCTCTGTGTGGACAGCTGGCTTCCATAGAGTCTGCCTGCTTGGCTGTGAAATTGGGAACTTCACCCTAGAGTTTGTGAGTGTGAGTAAGTGGGGGGATGGGAAGGCTGTCTTTTCTCACCCATCTATAATCCCCACCTGCGCTGCAGTCGGGGGCAGAAGTGGGAAGGCTGCAGTTACCTGGGCAGGGATTATGTAGGACAAGGGTAGAAGCCCCAACCAACTTTGTTACTTACTGGCTGTGTGACCTTGGGAAAGTCTCTCAACCTCTCTCAGCCTAACTTTCTCAGCCTGTAAAACAGGGACAATACTAGAGAGGTGGAGCCAATATGGCATCATAGACAGAAGCACCATGCCGTCCCTCTGCAGCAAAGACCCGAAAAGTTAAGTAAAACAGATAACAAACATCATCCTGGAACCCTAAGTATCCAACGAAGTGATAAAGAACTAGATCAAGCACCGAATGGAAGAAGAACTGACAGAGAACAGAGAACAAGGACAGCTATGGAGTGGAGGTTCCCTGCCGCCATCTAACACGGCATGGATTTGCCAGCTTGGAACACAGCCACCAATGACCCCAGACAGGGAGTAGGGGAAGGCAAATTCTCAGAGCTCCCAACAGGTGACAAAGCACCCAGTAACCAGAGATATTAATGGGAGTCCTTTGGTTAGAGAACCAACAGCATCAGACAGCAACCTGAATCTAGGACATAGGACAGCATCAGCCAGATACCAACCTAGATAATGAATTCCAAGGATAAAACTATAAGATTTACAACAGGGAACCAGAGACGTCAATCTATAAATGACAACAATGTCAGAACGATAAAAGAGGTAATAAACGGTGTAGATATAGAACTTTCAAATGGAGAGAAAGTCAAGGCAACATCAAGTAATAAAAGACTGGTTACAACTTAGGAAGATAGGGATAAATTTCTAGGTAACCACAGTTAACAGACCTACTCATCAAAATAAAGAAGAAAAACATAAAGTCTCACTAAACACAAAAACGAAAGAAATGAAAAGAAAATCCACAAAAGGAACTCAGCACAGGAGAGTAAGAGGAAGAAAGAAAACGTCAGCACCACAAAAAAAAACAAACAAACAAAAAAAAAGAACTACAAAATGACAGCAATAAACTCACACCTATGGATGATCATATTGAATGTAAATGGCTTAAATGCACCCATAAAGAGACAGAGAGTGACAGAATGAATAAAAAAGCAGGACCCATCAATATGCTGTTTACAAGAGACACACCTTAGGAACAAAGATGTAAATATATTAAAAATCAAAGGATGGAAAAAATATATCAAGCAAACAGCAACCAAAAAAGAGCAGGACTGGCAATACTAATCTCAGATAAAATAGACTTTAAGACAAAATCTACCATAAAGAACAAGGAAGGACATTACATAATGATTAAAGGGACACACTACCATGAGGACATAACCATAATAAATATCTATGCACCCTATGTCAGGGTTCCAAAATATATAACAGAAACTCTAAAAGCACTGAAAAGAGAAACTGACAGTTCCACAACAATAGTAGGAGACTTCAATAATAGCTAATGTTTATATCCCACCCACCCATTGCCATCCAGTCGATTCCTACTCATAGCAATCCTATAGAATAGAATGGAACTGCTCCATAGGTTTTCCAAGGCTATAAATATTTATGGAAGCAGACTGCCACATCTTTCTTCTGTGGCGTGGCTGGTGGGCTTGAACCGCTGACCTTTTGGTTTGCAGTCGAGTGCTTAACCACTGTGCCATCAGGGCTCCTAATGTTTATATAGCACTTACTATATGGCTCAGTTTGGGGCTCCGATGGTACAGTGGTTAAGAGTTCAGATTGCTAACCAAAAGGTCAGCAGTTCGAATTCCACCAGCCACTTCTCAGAAACCCTGTGGGGCAGCTCTGCTCTGTCATATAGGGTTGCAATGAGTCAGCATGGACTTGACGGCAACAGGTTTTTTCTTTCATATATGGCTCAGTGGTAGAATTCTCACTTTCCATGCAGGAGACGTGGGTTTGATTCCTGGCCGAGGCAGCCACCACCTGTCTATCAGTGGAGGCTTGTGTGTTGCTGTGATGCTGAACAGGTTTCCCTGGGGCCTCCAGACTAACATGGACTAGGAAGAAAGGCCTAGCGATCTACTTCTGAAAATCAGCCAATGAAAATCTTCTGAATCACAGTGGGCCAACCTGCAACTGATCATGGGGACGGCACAGGACTGGGTAGCATTTCATTCTGTTGCGCGTGGGGTCGTCGTGATTCAGGGGCTGACTCCACGGCAGCTGTTAGCCTGAGCACTTCACACATACTAAGCTATTCAATCCTCACAACAACAACACTTTAAGATGGCATCACCATCTTCATCCTACAGGTGAGAGAACAAAGGCACCAAGAGGTGAAGAAACACATCAAGGTCACATAACTAGTAGGTGGCACATGTGGGATTTGACCTCAGGCCGCTAGGTCCAGGGTGTGTGTGCTTAACCATGACAGACACTGCCTCTGAAGGCTTCATCTGGGACCCACTGTTGCCATGTGCTTCAAATAAACAATGCTGTAAATGAAAGTAGATTATTCAGTGTCCCTTTCACCCCATTGCTCGGCCGAAAGCAAACCCTGAGGGGCTGGGATTCCCGGATGGTAAATGCCGAAGCAGTAGAGAAGAGGTCCCCAGAACAGGCCGGGGGCTTTGGGACGCGTGGGGAGAGTCCACAGCAGTGATTCTGGAACTCCGATTAGGTGAGCTTGCTGATGATACAGATCCTCAGGCCCTACTCCGAGATCCTGAGGCAGTGGATGGCACCCAGGAATCTGCATTCAACCGTGAAACACTGGCTGGGGGGTGAGGACTCTGGAGCGTTGGCCCTAATTCCTTCCCAGCTGCTCAGTCCCAAGAGGCTGGGGGAAAGCCTGAGACCCAAAAGCCAGGAGAACCAGGTTCTAGTCCAGCCCCTGACTCCTTCCTTGGGCAAGCCCTCGGCCCTCTGAAGCCTCAGTTTCCCCATCTGTAAGATGAAAGCATCTTACCAGTCTCCATGGACCCTGCCTCTGAGGCTACTCTGAGATTCGGAGCCTGGCCAAGCCCTGGCTGAGAATATCCAGCCACCTCCCTTCAACCCGCCAATTTCTCTGTTCCCTGTAATGAGGCAGCCCTGAGGTTTCTTTTTGATTCCGGGCTCCCAGAGGGAGGACTAAAAATAAAATAACTATGAAAATAACAGCTGCCCTGTTGTGAGTGGGCCTACGCAGTGGGACGAGTGCCACCAACCGTGGCCGGCATGGCCAATTTCTGCTGTTTGATCAGCCCAAGACAGCTGGGGGGTTCCCCATACTGACAGCCGGGTCTCCTCACAGTCACATCAGAGCACACACACAGGGACGGTCGTTGAGCCTGCAGGCCTGGCAGAGGAGGAGAACAAATGGGAGAAGAGAAAGGTGCGGGCTGGACAGCTGGCTGCCTCTAGGCAGGACGGGGGTGGGGGTGGGGAGAGGCTGAAGATGCTCCTGCTCCAGGGAGGGCTGAGATGCTGGGCCAGCTGAGAGCCCTGCCTCCTGCATCTGCCGCATGGGAGGAGAGCCCTCAACAACTCCAGCTCACTCTGGTCAAGTGCCCACAACTTGCCAGGTGCTGTTTGGGGCTCTGTCACCTCCTATATCTCATTCAATCCACACACCAATCTATAGGAAGGAGCCCTGGTGGCGCAAGGGTTGAGCACTTGACTACTAACGAAAAGGCTGGTGGTTCGAACCCACCCAGCAGCTCCTTGGGAAAGACTTGGCATTCTGCTTCCATAAATATTGTTGTCGTTGGGTGCTGTCAAGTCAATTCCAACTCACAGCGACCCCATGTGACAGAGTAGAACTGCCCTAGAAAACCCTATAGGGCAGTTCTACTCTGTCACATGGGGTCTCTATGAGTTGAAAATCGACTCGATGGCATCTAACAACAATAGCTGTAATGCCCAGTTTACAGATAAAGGAACTGAGGCCCACAGAGGCTAAGCCAGTGTGAGGCAGCACAGTGACAAGTGGCAGGGCTGGGGCTCAAACCTGGGACTGCCTGGGGTCCCCTGTGCTTTCCATTAAGCTGAGCTGCCTCCCAGCAGGGGCTCATTACATAATGGGATGAGGGCGGGGTGGTTAAAATGTGTTGCCATCTCTTGTTCTGGCTTTGATGGGTTAAGCTTTACTGACTTCAGGAACTGCGCCAGCAGCAGCAAAATCAGAGCAGAGCAGAGGTGGCCTAGTGATCAGAACCCAATCCTCAAGGCCAAGGCTTAGGTTCAGGAAAAAATTGCCAAGGAGGTGGTGTGGAGGTAACAACTATGAGTCCAGAACCGTGAGTTGATGTTAGGAAACTGAGCCCTGGTTCAGGCTTGGGAGAGTCCCTTGTTCTCCCTGTGCCTCACTGGGGCTGTTCCAAGACCTGACATGCCGCCCATACATGCAGCTGTCTTCCTACCTCCTTCCTTCAAACACAAGCAATAAAACAAACAGCTTGTCTGTCCAAGGAAAAGACCCAAAGCAACGCTTCTCAAACTTCCCTGCACATTAGAATCACCTGAGGAGCTTTTAAAACCGTCAATGCCCAGGTCACACTACAGACCAGTTCGGTCTGAACCTGATGGTGGAGGACCCAGGCATCGGCCAAGGTTGAGAACCAGTGATCTACATCAGTGTGGCTCAAACTTTAATGAGCGTAGGAATGAATCACCTGGGATCTTGTTAAATTGCAGATTTTGATTCCGTCGGTCCTGGTGTGGCCTGAGAGTCTGCATTTCTAAGCTGCCAGGTGATATTCATGGACCATGGGGGGCATATCAAGGACCTAGGATGTTGAGAACAGCATTTCCCAAAGTCTGCTCCTGAGAGGAAGAAGGATTCCCTGGCCGAGTCAGTTTGGAAATGCTGCATATTCTATCACTCTCTTTGAGAGTCAGGAGGGATGTCAGCATATTAAAACTCTGAGAAGTCCTGCACTGAGGAAACCCATTTATTTTTGTTGACCCAAAAGACTAAATGTGTTAATACATACCTGACAAGGGCCTAGAACAGGGCCTGGTGTGTAGTTACCAAAACAAAACAAAATAAAAACAACCCATTGCCTTGGAATCAGTGCATAATTAAACGCTCAGTAAAAATGGTGATGGGGGACTGGTGGTTCAGTGATAGAATTCTCTCCTTCCATGCAGGACACCTGGGTTTCACTGCACAGCCACCACCTGTCTGTCAGTGGTGGCTTGTGTGTTGCTATTGTGCTGAACAGGTTTCAGCAGATCTTCCAGGCTAAGACAGACTCGGAAGAAATGCAATCTACTTCTGAAAATCAACCAATGAAAACCACAAGGGTCTCATCCACAGCAGATTATGGGGATGGCACAGGACCGGGCAGCATTTTGTTCCACTGTGCACGGGGTCACCATGAGTCAGAGGCTGACTGGACAGCAGTTAACAACAACAAATGTGGTGGTGGTGGTTCTCATCTGTGCACTTTGGGGACCAGCTGAAGGGTCTGTGGTGAGGATGAAGGTATAGACAGTGAGTGGATGGTGTCTGAATCAAAGGGCAGGCCCAGGCTTATGAAGGACAGAAGCTTTTCGGCCCCACCTGCACACCCGCACCTCTGTGGCAAATGGCCTTAAGGTATTTATCATATAGGTAGGGCTGTGAGGCCGGTGGGGGCATGGAGTGAGTAGTGAAGTGCTTAGCCTGTATCAGCCCAGTGTAGTTCTTTACTAGCAGGGCTTTGACAAGAGTTAGTTCAGGTTTGAACACTTACCGAGAATTTGCATTTCTAACAAATTCCCTGCTGAGAATTTATTTCGAACAAGCTCCCAGGCGATGCTAATACTGCTGGTTAAGGACCAATTCTGAAAGAACCACTAGTAGAGCAGTGGTTCTCAAAACTGATTATACATAAGAATCGCCTGAGGATCCTATTAAAATGTAGGTTCTGATTCAGTATATCTAGGGTGGAAATGCAAATTCTCTGCAGAAGTTTGAACCAGAACGAACTGGTTCAAAGCCCTAGATAAACACACATACACACAACTTTGTTTCTGTGAAAAAATAGTCCCTGAGAGGTAGCAAGCCACCTGCTACCACTTGTCATTGAAGATGAGAGAAAATAAAGAAGTCCAAGAAAATAATGGTTCTTCACCAGAAAATAGAAGCGAAGTAGTAATATTTATAGCCACCAATGTTTACAGCGCTCTGACTCTCAGGCTCCAACACAGCCTAACTAATGCCAAGAGCTGTGCCTACTTCACCTCCTTTAATCCACACAGTGAGTCTGAGGGACACGCTACAATCGTGCCCACTTCACAGACAAGGAAACTGAGGTTCAGAAAGGTAAAATGATTTGCTCCGTCTCAGTAGGAAGGGGCCAAGTCATGATTCAGACCCAGCTCTTTCTGACTCCGAAGCCCATGTCTCAACTGTGAAACTACACTGCCTTCCCTCCCATAAATGGCTGAAACTTATTGACTGTTTACTATGGGCCAGGTCCTTAGTTAAGCCTTTCAAATGCACTAGTTTTTTTCTTTTTTTTTTTTTTAGCAACAGAGAGACCAGTAAGCCAGGCATCAAACACTGGTCTGTGATATGCATACTTCACCAGACCCAAAGACTAATTTTTCAAAGGATCCCAGAACCTGAAGTTGAAGTGCCCCACCCCCTACAAGTTAGGTCTTAGCAAACTGGTCCGTGCTGGCCTGGCAGGCCTGCACCTGGTGACTATTCTGCCCACGCTGGCACTGTTGGTTTTCTTCCCTTCGTGGAGGGCTGGGAGTGACTGGACAGCAGGAAAGCACACTGGCCACCGCCGCTCTCCAGCCCACTCTGCGTACTTCTGTCCTGAGCCCTGCCCTGCGCTGGGCTCCACGCAGGCTCTGGGGACACCAAGAGGGTTCGGTAAGATTCCACCCAACCCCTGTGCCTGGACAACAGAGGAGCCCCACCCTGGACACAAAAACCCCACTGCTAGGTAGAAGAATCTGGGGCTGGGGGGTCACAGTTCTGATGTGGAAGAGGGGTAGAGGCAAGGTAGCAAGGGTGGGCAGAAGAGGGCACTTGCCACCTGGCACTAGTCCAAGGGGGCACCAGATGAAGTGTGGAATGACACCAAGGCACCACAAATACAAAAAGCGCCTGACTGAGGCAGCAGGACAAAAGGGGGAAAGGCATTTCTGCTGACACATTGCTGCTATCAACGTCTATTCATCTTGAAATTGTGTGTGGCAGGGGGGGCGATGCAACTTAGAGATTGCCCCTGGGTGATCCTTAGCTTCCCTACACCTCACCTCTGGAGAGGGGCTGCTTCTGTTCGGGGAAGGGGGCTGGAAAAGGCGTCTGGGGTGGTAGCTGAGCTGTCCCAGGGACAGTTAGTGCTGCAGAGACAGAGCAGAAGGGAGTTCTAGGAGAGGGAACAGCACAGGGAAAGGCCTGGAAATAGAACAGGCAGGCAATGTTTGGGGACTCCATCATGGGTGAATCAATCAGGTATGTGACAGGAAGTGCAGAAGGGATTTGTCAAAGAAGTGACATGCATACATTTAGTCAACAATCATTCACCAGGGCCTAGAATGTGCCAGACACTGGGATACAGAGATGCATGAGAGACAGCCTTTGGTTTTCTGAAGCTTAGAATCTACAACAAAGAACTATCATCTGATAAAAACCAAATAAAACCAAACTCGTTGCTGTCGATTCCAATTCATAGCAACCCTATAGGACAGAGTAGAACTGCTCCATAGGGTTTCCAAGGAGCAGCTGGTGGATTTGAACTGGCAACTTTTTGGTTAGCAGCCAAGCTCTTAACCACTGTGCCACTAAGGCTCCATAAACTGATGGGGAAGTATTTTATTTCCATTTTACAAATGAAGCTGTTAACTCCAGAGAGGTTAAGTGATTTTCCCGAGACCACACAGCCTGTCCATCTCTGAAACAGGAGTCACACTTTAGGCACCATTTGTACTCCACTCCCGAGGCCCCTGCACAGCTGAGAGGTACTTGTAGAAGACAACTCTGGTAGCTGGCTGAGGGGAGAAGGAACTGGAGGAGGGCAAGACTGGGGAGGTACTCACAGGAGGGGTACAGAAGACACTAGAGGGGGCAGATTGGAGACAGGAGGTCAGCAGGGTCTGTTGCAACCATCAAATAGCGATGATGAGAGCTGGGACCAGGGTTGCTGTGTTCAGCTGCACAGGTTGTGCACTGCACAACTCCTGGACATGCCATTCCTATCGACTATGCTGGGAATGGTACCCCTTGGAGTTGTGCAGCAGTGGCTCTGGCTAGTAGACAGAGGGATCACCTTCACCCACACATGACTGTGTGTGTAGCTACAAGCCTTTCAGCCCCTGGGTGATAGCTACTGACCAAACCCCACACTGTTCTCACAAGACTGCCTTCTGCTCCCTCCCTGGGAGGAAGTGGCAGCTACACCTCAAACATGTCTCACACTCCACGCTGGAGTGCCCACAGAGCAGTCAGTTCTGCCTTTCTGAGACAATGATGCTGGTGCATGAAGGGCCTCAAGGGCAAAGAAGATTGACAAACTCTGCTGCCTCCTCCCAGCTCGAGGGCCCAGAAGGGCACACAAGCATTTTAAAGGCTCTGAGCATTTTAAAGGCTCCAAGAAGTCCCACAGCCAAGAAACCCGCTCATCTTTGCTTGATGCAGCACTTCCCAGCCTCCCTTGCAGCACTTCCCAGCCTCCCTTGCAGAGGGGCCCTTTTCTGAGGAACAGCGGTAACAAACCCTGGCACCGCCCCACACCGGGAGGCCTGTGCCACATGCCTCCTTCACAGTACCAAAGGACTTAGTTTTTAGGACCCCCTATGTCCAGGTAGATCGACTGCTAACCGAAAGGTCAGTGGTTCAATACCACCAGTGGCTCTGCAGGAGAAAGATGTGGCAGTCTGCTTCTGTAAAGATTTACAGCCTTGGAAACCCTAAGGGGTTGCTATGAGTCGGAATTGACTCAGTGGTAGTGGGTTTAGTTTTTTAGTTTTTTTTTTACGTTCAGGTCAGAGCTCACCTTCAGGGCTACAAGAGCTAGTAGGAATGGGCTAGGGAAATTCTGCCCTCCCCTGGCTCATGAGATACTTAAAGGTTTTGTTCCTTTGGGTAAAGACTGTCCTCCAGCATCACATACTCCCAATGAGTGGCCTTTGAAGCTGTGCCTCCCTCAGAACAAATGAGTAGTTCAGGCCCTTTTCCGAAGCGGATAAGGAGAGGACTGAGGAACCAAAGAAGCTTCAGGAAAAACAAATATACAGAGTTGGCTGTCTGAGGTCTCTGGGGTCAGACAGATACAGATTAAAATCCCAGCTCAACACTTAGCCCTGAGGCTTTGGGCAAGCGATTTAACTGCTGTCCCTGCCTTGGTTTCCTCATCTATAAAATGGGTATGATAGTATATACTGGGCAGGCTTAGTCTAAGTAGACAGGATTGAGGGTGAAGTTTAAGGCATGTAAAGTACATAGCTGATATGCCATACATGTCAGAGGCCACCCCACCCTTGTACCTGACTCCTGCTGAGACCCCTGGTCCCAGCTGGGAGGGCTTCCTCATGCTGGGACTGGTGGTATCAGAATGAGAGAGAGATGGGACAGACAGAGATGGACAGAGACAGAGAGAGAAAGGGAAGACAGAAAGGGGGAGAGACAGAGAGAGACAAAGACAAAAAGAGACAGCCACAGAGAGAGAGAACAAAGAGACACACATACAGAGACACAGAAAGAGAGAGAGAGATCACAGTCATAGAAATAGAAAAGTTAGAGAGAACCGGAGCACCTGAGCTTGCCTAAGGCTCCCCAGGCAGCAGGAGGGGGTGAGGTCACCTGTGGGAGTGCCCCCCAGGGCTCAAACGCTCTAGTCTTGGGTGAGTCGGAAGGTGGTGGTGGTGGGGCTGCAAGGGCTCGGGGTGTGGCCCCTCCTCCTCCTTCCCACTCCCCACCACCCCCCAGCTCCAGGGCCCAGCAGTGTTGCTGCCAGTAACCATCTGGAGGAGAAGGAGAGGGGATGCTAGGACCCTTCAGATGGCAGGGTGTGTGTGGCTGCCTGGAGCTGAGGACGCCCTAAGGGAGAGAGTGGAGGGTGGGGCTGCTTGTTCCTGAATTTCCTGTTGGCCTGGGTGCCCCTTGATCCCCCACCCTCACTCAGATTGGGGCTTCTTAAGGATACACATATTTCGAATTCTACATACCCCTTTTCCTAAAGCAAAACCCTGACCCGTGCCAGCCCCTCACCCTAGGTCTCCTTGTGGGACTCAGTTTCTGTCCCTGTGCCGCCTCCCTCAGAGGGTGTCATGAGGATTGAAAAAGAAGCCAAATATGAAAAAGTGCTCTATGAAGTGTATAAAGGGCTATGCATTTTTAAAAGATACATTTATGATTTTTATATTATTTGGTTTTTTTTAGCATTTTCTCAACTAAAAAATATAAACACTAAATTATTACTATTACACTATTGAGTTTGTTGATAATTATGATCAATGTCCATAATTGACCAGAACATGTACAGATTATATACCAGTACCAGTGCACTTGCTGGAGCCCTGGTGGCGCAGTGGTTAAGAGCCACGGCGAGCTATGGATGCTAACCAAAAGGCTGGCAGTTCAAATCCACCAGCCGCTCCTTGGAAACCCTGTGGGGCAGTTCTACTCTGTCCTATAGAGGTTGCTATGAGTCGGAATTGACTTGACGGCAATGTTTTTTTTTTTTTTTTAGTACAGTTGCCATCGAGCTGATTCTGACTCATGCTGACCCCACATATATCAGAGTGGAACTGGGCTCCATAGGGTTTTCAATGGCTAATTTTTCACATGTAGATCACCTCTGGGTGGACTTGAACTTCCAATTTTTTGCTTAGCAGCCGAGTGAATTAACCATTGACACCACCCAGGGACCCCAGGAGATTATATAAAACCCACTGCCGTCCAGTGGATTCCAACTCATAGCAATCCCATAGCACACAGTAAAACTGCCTCATAGAGTTTCCAAGGCTGTACATCTTTACAGAAGCAGACTGCCACATCCAGCTGGTGGATTCGAACCACCGACCTTTTGATTAGCAGCTGAGTGCTTAACCTCTGCGCCACCAGGGCCCCTTCTTAGGTTAAACAGTTTACCTTGGGAAATAGGGTAGACATAAAGCGTTGTCATGGACTGAATTGTGTCCTCCAAAAATATCTGTCAACTTGGGTAGGGCATGATTCCCAGCATTGTGTAATTGTCCACCATTTTGTCATCTGATGTGATTTTCCTATGTGTTGTAAATCCTGTCTCTATGATGTAATGAGATGGGATTAGTGGCAGTTATGTTAATGAGGCAGGACTCAATCTACAAGATTAGGTTGTGTCTTAAGTCAATCTCTTTTGAGACATAAAAGAGAGAAGGGGGCAGAGAGACATGGAGACCTCATACCACCAAGAAAGCAACGCCCGGAGCAGAGCATGTCCTATGGACCCGAGGTTCCTTCCTCCTAGACCAGGGAAGATTGATGACTAGGACCTTCGCCCTGAGCCGACAGAGAGAGAAAGCCTGCCCTTGGAGCTGGCACCCTGAATTTGGATTTCTAGCCTACTAGACTGTGAGAGTAAATTTCTGTTTGTTAATGCCATCCACTTACGGTTTTTCTGTTATAGCAGCACGAGATGAATAAGACAGGCATGAACACAGCATGTCCCCTGTGGGTTCAGTAAGTCCCAGTTTAATGCTCAAAGCGCCTCCACTGAGAAGAGCAGCCATCAATTAAATGTATAAATGTATAAACCAAAACACTGGGCTGAGAAGGATACTCAGAAAGGATAACATGGATACTGCTTATTAATTTTGTGAGTCTCTGATGGGTAGTAATTAAAATGTATTCCTTTATTTTTAACAATCTGTAAACCCCACTTCCAAAATAGTCTGTGAAATTAGTTACAATAAAAGAAACATTCATAACTGGAGTAATAAAATAAAAATAAGCCATACAGAAAAAGGAGGTAAATAATCATATGGAAAAAGTTAGATTTGATTCATTTACCAGTCTCATTAACTCTAAATTTTCTACCTACCAACCTAAAAAAGGGAAAGCTAGGAGTTACATATACTATACTTCTTATCATCTGATGGAAGAAGGATACTATTTCATTAGGAAGAACTTTTTTTCCTGGTGCAAAACTCTAAAAAGAATATTGGATCAGAGTATAAAGGACGATGAATTGTACCTCGAAGGTTTCCAGTAGCAACTTCAGAGAGGTTGAAGAAATGCTCTTCATAGGCTTGTCTTACACTGAGCCAAGGGAATAAAAATAAAATGTATGTCAGTGAAGAAGTTTCTGTAAGGAGGTAAGATTAAACAGGGCTTTCTGACACGGAACTTGATGCTAAGTTAGAGAATGGAAAATCTAAAGGAATGAGGGGTTAGTGTGTCCTTAGGATGACTTTCTCCAGTGTCACTTGTCACAGCTGGGCTTCTGCTGGCAAATTCAGGACTGTGCTGTCTTGGGGGTAGGAATGCAGTCGCCTCCTGGGCATCAGCCCTGAAGGTGGCAATGCTAATGTTCTTGCCAACAGTTAAGGGCCAACATACCTTCTGTTATGTTGGATGCAGGCCCTCCCACCCACCTCAGGGGTCCTTTCGGCTCAGATTAAAAATTTCCTTGAAGTGTCTGAGCAAGAGTGTCTGAAGTCATAGAACAAGAAGACCCAGGCTGGGAGTGGTAAAGGCAGCTGCATGTCATCCAAGTTGAGATGGTACTCAGCTTCCTACTCCCTGTGGTCAAAAGAAGGTCCCCAGGTAGCACAAATGCTAACCTAAAGGTTGGTGGTTTGAACCCACCCAGAGCCACCACAGAAGACAGCCTGGTGATTTGCTTCCTTAAAGATTACAGCCAAGAAAACCCTACGCAGCAGTTCTACTCTATAACACATGAGGTCATCCTGAGTTGGAAATGACTCAATGGCAGCTAACAACAACAACAACATGGTCAAAGGAGACCTCTGTCTTCTATCTGATGATGTGTGTACAAAGCAGAGGGCAAGGGAAGGGCATTCCCTGCAGGATAACTGCTGAGGTTCTCCTCTTGCACCAGGGTGCTAATCGAAGAGGCTTGGGGAAAATCATCAACTGGCTTGGGAACTCCACCCACAGTTTCTACCTCAAAAACCAAGCTTTATGCTGTGTCTTATACTATTCTCAGCCATTTTCCTTTCCCAATGAAGTGAGATAGAATACAGCAATGATCAGGATGGGACCAGCTGTCTATCTTGATTATAAAATGCTTGAGTACTTCTCCCCAGGCTCAGAGGGTGTGGTTGTCATACTACCAGGCCCATTCCTACCCCTCTGAGTAAAGTCTGACAAAGTTGTTGTTGTTGTTAGGTGCTCTTAAGTCGGTTCCACTCATAGCAACCTTATGTACTACACAAGGAAACAGTGCCCAGTCCCACACCATCCTCACAATCCTTGCTATGTTTGAGCCCATTGTTGCAGCCACTGTGTAAATCCATCTCATTAAGGGTCTTCCTCTTTTCCACTGATCCTCTACTTTACCAATCATGATGTCCTTCTCCAGGGACTGGTCCCTGCTGATAACATGTCCAAAGTATGTGAGATGAAGTCTCACCATCCTTGCTTCTAAGGAGCATTCTGGCTGTACTTCTTCCAAGACAGATTTGTTCATTCTTCTGGAAGGCCATGGTATATTCGATTTTCTTTACCAAAAAACCATAATTCAAAGGTGTCAATTCTTCTTTGGTCTTCCCTATTCATTGTCCAGCTTTCCCATGCCTATGAGGCAATTGAAAACACCATGGCTTAGGTTAGGTGCACCTTAGTCCTCAAAGTGACATCTTTGCTTTTTAATACTTTAAAGAGGCCTTTTGCAGCAGATTTGCCCAATGCAATTGATTTCTTGACTGCTGCTTCCATGGGCATTGATTGCGGATCCAAGTAAAATGAAATCCTTGACAGCTTCACTCTTTTCTCCATTTATCATGACGTTGCTTATTGGTCCAGTTGGAGGATTTCTGTTTTATGTCAAGGTGTAATCCATACTGAAGGCTGTAGTCTTTGTTCTTCATTAGTAAGTGCTTCAAATCCTCTTCACTTTCAGCAAGCAAGGTTGTGTCATCTGGATATCGCAGATGATATGACAAAGGGGTGGGCCCAATTCTTGGGAATGCCCCAGGAACTGAATTTCCTAGTCCCCTTTGCTCCAGTTGAGTAGGAGCTGCAGGCCTGCCATGGGGCTGGGTGATGTGACCAGGAAGAGGCCTGGGATGTAGGCTTTGTTGACCATCCTCACTTCTAAAGAGCATTGTCTCTCAATATTGCCTCCATGTTTGAATGGCAATGCCTCCAAATTCCCAGCTAGGTCAACCGTCATCCTGCACTGGGGCTGTGAGACCATCCTGACTTCTGGCAAGACGCAACATTCCCAAGGAGTCAGCCTTAAATAAAGGAGCACAGAACGAAAACAGAGCAGCGACAGAAGCAAGTGGCTAAGCACAGTTACTGGCAGAGAATCTGTCTTGTCTGTCACGGTAGCAAAAATGTGGAGACAGAAACCTAGCAGGGCTTACCACATGCGGAGGTGACAGTGACTGCTAGAAAACAGCACTTGCTAGCAGACAGAGGGAGGAGGGAGAGAGGCAGGCGATGAAGGGACCCTTCAGGCTCATTTCAAGGGAACACTTTTTTCATGGCATGGAAGGGGAAGGATGGTACCATGGGTTGGATTGTGCCTCCAGCCCACAAAGAGATACAATGAGCTCCTAACTCTGTGACCTTATTTGGAAATAGGGTCTTCAAAGATGTTGTTAGTTAACATGAGGTCATACTAGAGTAGGGTGGGTCTTAATCCAACATGAGCAGTGAAGAGACAACAGAGACAGAAAAAGAGCACCTTAAAGACGCGTGCACAAGCCAAGGAATGCCTGGGGCTCCCAGGAGCTAGGAGAGATAAGAGAGACTCTTCTACAGACTTGGGAGGGAGCATGGCCCAGCTGAAACTTTGATTGCACATTGATTTGGAGTTCTAGCCTTAGAACTGTGAGACAATAAAATTCTGTCCTCATAAACCACACAGTTTTGAGGTACTTTGTTAGGCAGCCCTAGGAGACTACAACAGATGGGGAAAGGACCTACAAGCCACTGAAAACATCTGCTAGAGACCAGCAGCAGCATCCCCTGGGGGCTTACTAGAAATGCAGAGTCTCAGGCTGACCCCAGACCTACTGAATGGAATCTGCATTTTTGCACATTATTGTTTCAGAGTCCAGGTGTAGGGTCTCATCTCAAAGTATCTGGCCATCTCCCTTTCACCTCCATTCTAAATCCCTAGAAGTACTGAGGCAGGATGATTTTTAAAACCTTTGAGCTGAGGGAAGGGTCCCATCCTTTTCCGACACGGAGCTGGCCTTCCACACCTGAGATCCATCATTCCACTTATGCAGCAAATATGTAATGATGGCTTCTCTGTGCCAGGCACTGTGCTAGGTGTTGGGGACACAGCAGTGAATGTGGCAGGCAGCTTGTCCAATGCCACACAGAGGAAGTGGCCAAGAAGAAGTCACACTCAGCCCACCTGGCTCAAACCTGAGCTCTTTCCTGGACTCCTGGATGAAGATTAGCGGTACCTGGTGAGGATTTGGCCAAAAGGGCATTTTACAGGTTCAGGACAGCCTCCTCCCACTCCCACACACACACAAAGGGGCTCAAATAAAGCCTCTTTGAAGCCAATGGTGAGAGGAGGTAAAATCACGTCACCCCTAGAGGCTGCTCACTGAGCAAGTCCCTGGCCAAGCTGGACCCGGCTATGTAGGGTCAAATATCCCCGTGTTCCCCTCACATCCCCCCGCCCAGCTATGACTACTTCTGTTATTGAATTGGATATCGCTATTGTTTTATTACAATAGATCAGCAGTAACAGTAATACCTCATATAAAGTGACCCCGCCGCAGCAGAGGAAAGCGAACATGGGTTCATGTGGGAGTGGGGTGTGGAATGGTTCAAAGCAGCCTTTGAGTAAGACAATGTTAAAAGTCTGCCTTCTTACTTTAAAATGTATGTGAGTTACGTTCTGTGTTTGTTTTAATGTTAGATGATGTTTCCCCTCCAATTCTTCAGGTGACAGTGATGCCCCAGGAAGATGCCCCTGGCACGCAGCTGGGCTCACTCCTGTGCATGGGCACTCCCAAGAAGCACCACCCACAGCATCTTAGAGGTTTACAGTGCTTCCCCACGTTACATCAGATAATCCTCAAAACAACAACAAACACAGTGAGATTCCTGTTAACCAAAAAACCTGTTGTTGTCAAGAGTCAATTCCAACTAATGGCGACTCTATAGGACAGAGTAGAACTGCTCCACAGGGTTTCCAAGGCTGTAAACTTTTACAGAAGCAGACTGCCACATCATTTCCTGAGGAGTGGCTGGTGGATTCGAACTGATGACCTTTTGGTTAGCAGCTGAGCACTTAACCACTGTGCCACCAGGGCTCCTTGGAGATTCACGTTACTGGCCCAGTTTTACAATTTTCTCTTGTGACTGAGAGGAAAAACACCTACTCCAATGTCCTCATCTCACCACGGAGCAAACCAGCCCAGAGGGGATGGAGATGTGGCCAAGTCCAGGGAGCAAGGCCCTGCGTCTCCTAAGGCTAAGGCTGTACCGGGCGCTTTGGGCACACCCAGGTGCCAGAGTTAGTCGTACTCTGCACACGCACACACACACGCACACGCGCGCACACACACACACACACACGCACACAGCCCACACCATGTTCCCTGAGCCAGCAAGCATCGAGGCCGGCTGCTCTGCTCCCAGTTCTGGGACAGGTGTTGAGGGAACATGCTCTGCCCCACACAGACAAGCCCCTCCACCCTGTGGAGCTCCCCCATCTTCTCTGCACTTCAGTGGCTGGAAGCTTTGCAAAGGGAAGGGACCTCACAGTCCACAGGGGGCAAGAGGTCCATGAGGAAGGGGAGAAGAGGCAGACATAGAACAGAGTCGGAGAGGGAGGGTGGGAGGGGAGAAGGGAAGGAGTGGAGGGTTGGGGGTCGAAGGTGTGGAGGGTAGAGGTTTAGGGGTGGGGGGTGAGAAAGTATTCACCATCATCCACCTTTTCCCTCATCCATTTTTGGAGCTAATCGTCTACTTTCTCAAAATGCTAGAATGGACACAAGCTGGAAGGTGCATTTGAGATCATGTATAAGCTGGGAGAGCTAAGGCCTGTTGAATGGGTACCAAGACAGGCACTTGAAAGGCACTTTGGAGCTGAAAACCTAACACAATAGAACTCCCCTTCTGGGCCCCTCCTTCCCACCCGATTCTAATTTGGATTTAAATTGCGCTACCCCAAAGGACTAGAAAATCAACACGAACAAATCCAAATTGAGGAAAATTCTCTGCAGCAACTGGCCCAAAGTCTTCAAAAATGTCAATGTCATTAATGGCAGAAAAAGAAAAAAAAAAAAAAGTACTGGGGCACCGTTCTAGATTAAAAGAGACGAAAGAGACCTGGCAGCTAAACTAATGTATGATCCTAGATTGGATCTGAGATCAAAAAGAAAAGTCAGAAAAATACTATCAGGAAAACTTGAATATGGAGTTTATATTAGATGTATATTGTGTTAATGTTAAGTCTCCTGCAAGTGGCAATTGTATCGTGATTATGCAGAAGAATGTTCTTGTTCTTAGGAAGAGTCAGTCTTTAAGGGTGAAGTGCCATGAAGTCTGCAAGTAACTTTCAAATCATCCAACAACAACAATAAAAGTGTATATACAGATACACACACACACAGAAAGCAAACGTGGCGACATGTTGACCATTGGTGGATCTAGGTGAAGGGTACATGAGTATTCAATATACGACTCTTACAATTGTTCTGAAAGATGACATTTTTCAAAATAAAAATTTGGAGTCAATTTGCTAGGTTTTGTTAAGTAAAAGCAACCTACTCTCCATTCTTGTGCCTTCTGTAGCTGGAGCCTAGACTGGCTGGCAGATGAGGAAATCTCTAGCCAGTTCTCATTTCTGCTCTGACACATGAAGGACCTGCTGACCTGGAGTCCCCATGGGCCCTTGCAGGGCCTCTCTCTGGAAAAGCAAAGTCATGGCTCACTGCACTCCAAGAATGCTCCCTCCCTGTGACCGAGAATCCAGGCAGCTGAGCTCTATGAGGATAGGACACCAGGGCCCAGCATCCTGCAATCCCAAAGCATTCTTCCTAGAGGATGCCTTCAGGGGCCATGCAAAGAGGGCAGCCAACGTTTGGGAAGCATCCACGCTGTGCCAGGCATTGGCCATGTCAAAGTATAAGGCTCCTCCCCGTCCACTCCAGCCTCTGCGTTCCATCCTTAGGGAAAGAAGGCCTGATATCAGCTGGCCAGAGTCCAAAACAGTGTATGGGTCACGACTTTGAGGAACCACTTAGGGAGCTTTAAAAAAATACTGCACCAGAGTTCCACCCTCAGAGGTTCTGATTTAATTGGGGGTGTCCTGCACATCAGGAATCTTAAAAGCTCCCAGCTAATTCTAATATGCAGCAAAGTTTGAGAACTCCTGGCTTAGACAATTGTTGTTCAACCTTGGCTATGTATTAGAATTACCTGGGAGCTTTTACAAATAGCTGGGAGGACCTAACCGTGCCCCCACCCCCCTCCACTCCTCCCAGATCAACCTGCCTCAGAATCTCTAAGAGATTCTAGGTGGGACCTAAAACAAACCAAAACCAAACCCGTTGCCACTGAGTTGATTCCGACTCATAGTGACCCTAAAGGACAGAGTAGAACTGCCCCATGGGGTTTCCAAGGAGCACCTGGTGGATTTGAACTGCCAACCTTCTGGTTAGCAGCCGTAGCTCTTAACCACTACACCGCCAGGGTTTCCAGGTGGTATCTATTTTTTTTTTTTTAATTCATTCATTCATTCATTTATTTATTTATTTTTATTGTACTTCAGGTGAAGGCTTACAGAACAAATAGTTTCTCATGAAACAGTAGTACACATATTGTTTTATGACATTGGTTAACAACCCCACAACATGTCAACCCTCTAACCTCTCAACCTTTCTTTTTTTTTTGGTGAAAATACACATAGCCAAAGATACACCATTTCAAAAATTTCTACATGCACAGTTCAGTGACATTGACTACGCTCTTCCAATTGTGCTGTCATTTTCACTTAAGAGGAAGGCTTACAGAACAAAATAGTTTCTCATTTAACAGTTACTACAAATGTTGCCCTATGACAATGGTTAACAATCTCACAACACATCAACAATATCCTTACTTAAACTTGGGTTCCCTATCACCAGCTTCCTTGTCCCCTTCTGCCTTCTGGCCCTTGTCACTGGACTCCTGTACCTCATTAGTCCCATCTGGTTTTACAGGGCTGTCCACTCCCAGGCTGAATGGTGAACCCTGGAGATAACTTCACCACTGAGCTAAAAGGGTGTCTGGGGGCCATACTCTTGGGGTTTCTCCAGTCTCCTTTAGGCCAGTAAATCTGGTCGTTTTTTTGTGAGTTAGAATTATGTTCTACATCCTTCTCCAGCTCTGTCCAGAACCCTCTGTTGTGATCCTGGTAGGAGCAGTCAGTGGTGGCAGCCGGACAGGTGGTGTCTATTTTTTGAAAGCTCCTCTAGATGATTCCAGTGTGCAGCTAGGGTTGAGAACCGGTAGTTTAGACTGTGCTGTTTCCGAGAACTAACATCTGTCTTTTGGTGATTGTGTGTGTATGTGTGTGTGTGTGTTTGTTTCCACAGCTACCTGTGTTAAAAAGTTAACTCATTCATGAGAGAACCAGCAGTTTGAGACAGCTGGTTCAAAGGAGAAAAGGAGAGAGAAAAGTATGTGTAGTCAATGAAAGAAAGACTGGTGACATAAGATTGCCAAGTTAGATACAAAACTGGTTAATGTCCTACAAGGTCATGAAATAAAAACTTTTTTGCTCAGCTTTAAAAAGAAGGGATGCAAGTAGCCACTCTCTAAAGTTTTATCAAGCTCTGTCCGTCTGATTTCTAAAGATATGTGTCAACTTGAGCATCAAGTTTGGGTTAGGCAGGTAGGTGGAGTGCAGAGCTGTCCTAGGAAGTGGATATTCAGCCCAGCTGGATAGGGATGTTTATGGGCAGGAGATGGGGACAGACAATCCAGGGCTGAGCAGGTGAGGATAGAAACAAAAGTGGCTTCCATGTCTGTCCTGATTCTGTCTCAATTATCTTTGGCTTAATCAGAATTCAGTTACTTCCCCAGAGATGCAAATTGCGTATCGTTTTATTCTCACAGAAACCCCATGGCTTGGGGCAAATAAATTATTTTTTCTTTTTTGGGGGGTGCGGTGTTGGAACACTAAAAGAAATACTAGGGCCATATATAAGTAGAAAGGATCAAGTAAGCTCCTCCTGAGCTATGGAACACCCTCCCCGCCTCACCATGCCAGAGCAAGCATGGTGCCACCACCCACACCGCCACCAGCACAGCTGAATCAGAGCTGTTTGTCAGAAAAAGTATTTTTAGCATTTAAAAGTGCTATTGTCATAGGTGCTTTTAGAAATGCTTTCTTCAGGATGGATGAAATTAAGCAATGGGTGGACTTGGACCTTCAGGCCATAAGCTCCTCTAAGCCAGTTCAAGATAGAAACACAGCTCTAGAGAGTTAAAAAAAAAAAAAAAAAAAAAAATGTTCTGGCAAGACTGGGGTTTGGTGAAACTCATTCTGAATATGAGCAGAAGAACCAGCTTGGGCTCAGGCTGAAGTCTGGGTTCCCAGCAAACCCCACTTGTTTTGCCCTTAGGGGACCATTTATGCATAGTCTTGCAAAGAGCTACTGGTTCCTGTGCTGCGGAAGTGGGTGGGAGGGAGGGTAAGAGGAGCTGGGGAGAAAAAAGTAAGGCTGACCTTTACCTCACTGTAGACATCAAAATTAATTCCATGGACTAAAGCTTTAAATATAAAAACCAAATATATAAAATAAAAATAGAATAGTTTTACAATCTTGCATGGGAAAGCCTTTCTAAGTGTTACACCAAAGGCTGAAGCCATCTAGAAAAGACTGATGAATTGGCTATAAAAAAAATAAAACATATTTGTCATAAACCAAGTTAAAAATAAATGAAAGGCTGAAAACATGTTCGTAATGTATGTCAAAAGTTAATACTTCTAGTTCTTATAAATCAATAAAAATGAAAACCTCAATAGAAACAAGGGTGAAGAATGTGGACAGGCAATTCGTGACCAATGTAATTTAAGAAGTTCATCCATGTTATAATCCAAAAGAGCAATTCTAATTTTTGCCTTTCAAATTGGAAAGATTTCAGAAATCAGTAACACCCAATAATTAGAAGAGTAGTAGGAATCTGACAGCATCCCTGGGTGGTGCAAATGGTGAATGCACTCAGCTGATAAACTGAAAGGATGAAGGTTCAAGTCTACCCAGAGATGCCTTGGAAGAAAGGCCTGGCAATCTACTTCGAAAAAAATCATCCGTTGAAAATCCTATGGAGTACAATTCTATTTGGATACACATGGGGTCACCATGAGTTGGAGTTGACTTGAGAGCAACTGGTTTTAGGCATCTGACAAAATCCTGATGGGAGAGTAACTGATACAGTTTTTCCAAGGAGGAATGTGGCAGATGTATTAGAAGATTTAAGATTTTTCCATCCTTTTGATAGAACAGTTTCCACCTATAGGAGTTTATCTCAGAGATGAACAAACTTTCAGTAAAGGGTCAGATAACAAATAGTTTAGGCTTTGTGGGCCACTCAGTCTCTGTCCCATTTGTAGTGCAAAAGCAGCCACAGACAATATGGAAACACATAAGAACATGTATGTTCCATTAAAACTTTATTTACAAAAACAGGTCACCAGATTTGGCCCATGGGCCCAACCCCTGATTTATCTTAAGCGGTGATCACTGGTGTGGGGAACAATTTAGCTAGAAGGATGATTATTACACTGCTTTTGTTAATCCTCAAAATTAGGTTTTAAAGAATATATATATACATATATCCAACAATAAGGAAACTAGTAAATAAATTACGATTATTTCATGTGATGAAATATTATGTGGCCACTTAAGATTATGCAGAAAAATAATAACATGGCTACATTGTTATATAGAATTAAGCAGGTTAGAAAACAGTATGTAAACAAACTATTAAAACTAGTAAATGAGTTTAGTAAGGTTATCATTACAAGATCAAGGTACAAAAGTCAAAAGTTGTCCTATAAATTAGCCATTACCAACGAGAAAATGTAATAGCAAGATTTCAGTCATAATAGCAATAGAAGCTCTAAACATGATCACCTGGAGAAGAAATGTGCAGCTATCTGAGAAAAATCATAAAACTTTCTGGAAGGACATGAAAGACAGCCAGAATAAATGAAGACACATAATGTGTCCCTCAATGAAAAAAATCAGTATTGCACTGAAACCAATTACCTTCAATTGATCTGCAAATTCAATTTCAAACAAAATCTCTAACAAAATTTTTTATGGAATTTGACAAAGCAACTCTTCTGGAAGAGAAAAATACATAAGAATAACACACACACACACACACACAAAGCCCCCATGAGGGGGGCTTTCCCTATTAGGTATCAAGCTTTAGCAAGAGTAACTGAAGCTGTGGCTTTGGTTTAGAAACAGATAGACAAATAGATCAACATAACAGACCAGAGTCCAGAAAGAGACCTGTGTCTATATGGAAATTTAGTATACGATAAAGGTAAAATTCCAAATGGCTGAGGACAGAAGGACTATTCAACAACAGGAATTGTGACAGCTGGCAATTCATTTGGAAAATAATAACGCTGGATTGCTACTCCCACCAAAAACAAAAAGTTCCAGATGTATCAAAGAGCTAAATGTAAATATTTTTTTCTAAAAGTATTTGAAAGAAATAATAGAAGAATATATTTATACCACTGAGACAGAGAAGACACAAAATAATATACAAAATGTAAATTATGTAAGAGAACTGATAAATATGATTACATCAGGATTTTTAAGTTCTGTACAAAAAACAAAACAAAACAGAGATAAGATTAAAATACAAGCAAAATGTATAAAGGTTGATAGACGATATAAGGATTTCTTATAAAACAATAAGAAAAAGACAAGCAACCCAACTGAAAATGAGCTAAGAATATGAACAGGCAAGTCACAAAGCTAGAAATCCAAATGATCGGTGAACACAAGAAAAGATGGTCTATCTCACCAGTCAACAGGGAAACCCAAGTGAAAGCAATAACGCATTTTCTTCCATCAGATTGGGGAGAGAGAGAAGGCTTGGCAAAGGGTTGAGGAAAAGGGTACTTTTATATCTGTATATATTGGATGATATAATTGGTACAGTCTTTTTTGGAAGAAAATTTTGGCAGCATTTATTTTAAAAAAGTAGAATACACATACCTTCGATACAGCAATTCCATTTCTAGATATCTAATCCTAGAACAACGTAGAGAAGTGCTCTATGGAGCACGGATAAGTTCAGTACCAGCACTGTGCTGGGTGTGAAGGGCACAAGCTCAGCTCCATCACTGCCACCATGACAGAAACATGGTGTCGTGGTGGAGGGAACATGGAGTTGTCTTTCAAGGTGAGGTTAAGGCAGTGACAGAGGCACAGGGCTCCAAAGAAGCTCAGCAGCAGATCCATACTCTAGGCTGGGGAGGCAGACTGGGGACAGAGGGAGCTAGGGAAGACTTCCTGGAGGAGGTGCTGCCTAAATAAGTCTTAAAAGATGAGCAGAAGTTGGCCCACTGACAAAACTTGAGCAAAGACTTGGAGGCAAGAAAGAATACCACTGTTTCAGAAAATGAGGAATGGTTTGGTGTTGCCAATTTTGGGGTGTGAGATGTGCAGTGGTGAGAGATATGGCTAGAGAAGTGGGTAGGAGCTGATCATGAAGGGTCTTGGATTTACCACATGGGTGATGAGGAGTCACAGAAGAGCTCTAAAGGGAAGTGACCATCAGAGCAGCTCCTTAGGAAGATCCTCAGGCAACTGTGAAGATGAGGGTCTGGAGAGAAAAAGGCCGGGAGGCTGAGGAGGCCCTGTAAGTGGCAGTGGCTGTAATGGGTGGGGGATGAGGGGATAGTGAGGAATGGAGGACTCGAGGCCCGCTGCATATGGAAGCATCAAGGATGACTTTTTGGCTTGGGGGTTGGACGAAAGGTGATGCCATTTGCTGAGATGGCAGCCACAGAGGACAAGCAGGTGGGTCTGACTCTTGTGTAGCTGTCTGGGCTCCCTGTTAGTCAGCCCATGTGGGAGAAGGACCAAGGGCCAGGGTCCTACAGAGTTTGTTGGATCAGGTTTCACTCCTCATGGCCTCCTGAGGGGTTTCCATAAGCCCCAGCAGTTCCTCCTTTGTCTTTGAGCCTGATGGCGAGGCTCTCTGTGTCTCCCCATGCCCCGTCCCTACACCATATGGACTGGGGGCTGCAAAAAAGGGAGGACAATGGACAGCCCTTTGAGCAGGCCCTAGTCTCAGAGGGACTCCCAGGGCATTTCCTGAGACCTTGGCCGAGGGATGCTCATCGGTGGGTCCAGACCCAGGACACCAAGGAGTCCTTCCTGAGGCACCCAGCATCCTCTCTGACCAGACTCAAATCCCCCTGTATCAGGAAACTCGGTCCACAGCTTGCTCACAGTTGGATTTACCAAGCCCTCAGCGAGGTTTCTGCCATGCCGCATGACCTCTGAGGACACGGGCAGGGTGAGATCCAAAAAATTCAAGAACAGGGGCAACGCAGGTGCCAACTACCCAGAATGGGCTCGCATTGGCCTGCAAGTGTGGCCAGCAGGTCCAGAGGCCCCTGCTGTGACAGCCCAATGGTGGGGGGCTCACAGGGTCTGGGAGAAGGGCGCAAGGGCACAGTGCACTGAGGATGTTGGGACAGCAGCTGTTTACCAGCCAGCACTACAGCATTTCACTGCTTGAACAGTCCAGCTATGACCCCCCACCAAGTTGTGAGGTCAGAGGTCTCCACCCACACCCTGAGAAGAGAAGGGGAAGGGGCTTCATCTTCTTCCATGAGGGGCACCTGGGGCATGGCGTTCTTGCAGGATCCCCCAATCCCTGCTCAGGTTTACATTCCCTGGAGGCACCTGGGAAGCTTGAGTCTTGAGCCAGGCTCCTGCCAGCTTCCTCGGTCTTAAACTGACCCCTAGGGGGAGGCTGCAACACAGCAAGGCCCCAAGGACCTACTGGATTAGGACCTGCCCCAGGCTGGCTCTCTCTGCTTCCCCACCCTAGAAGCTGTGGTCTTGCCCCCCAAAAGCCTGGCCTTTAGCCAAACAGAGCCCGGTGCTGCACATTACAGGAGCCTGAGCCATGAAGGGGATTCATTCACGTCAGGAGGGCCTGGGGCCTCCAGGCCTTCACCACCCCTAGTCGCCCACAGGAGTCCACCCCCTTGTTGGGGTGTCCAAGGGCTGGCCTTGAACTGTCCCCTCATCCTCCTCCCAATCCTCAGGAGCCAGTGTTAAGAAATAGAGCCCAGGTCAATCAAGCTACCCCTGTGTGCACTGATCAATCACCATCTTGTGGGCTCCAGCCAAGGCTTGAGAAGTCCTGAGAGAAAATGAGGGTATTACTGGGGTTTCTGAGACAGATTGTTGTTATCTCTGTGCTTTTTAAAAAAAAATCTCTGGGTTTTGTATTCAGGAAAAAAAAATACTGGTTTAAAGAGAAGAGGACACCCTTGGAGGCCAACCATTCCATGCCTATTTCTCACCATTTCTTCATGCAACATCTTTTCTAGAAGGGTAGATGGCACAGTGTGGGGGCCACGAAAGCAGCTAATAGCTGCAGGGAACACGACCCACTGGTGGGCGAGCCCTGGGCCACAGGCTTCACTCTGCCTCTGAGCTCTTGAGAAGCAAGACCTTATTTTGACATAATCTTGAAACACCATTATCCAAGAGTAAAACAAAAGATACTAACTGGGAACTTCAGTACCGCTTTCTTACACTAATCTCTAAGATACAGCATCAGAAGGAAAGAATTATCATGGATTGAAGGTCTATCTTCTCATTTAATTTTCACAACAAACCCTTGAGATTGGCATGGCAACCTGTACTGGTTTGAATAGTGTCCCCCCCAAAACTCATGGCCACCCGGAACCTCAGAATGTAAACTTATTTAGAAATAAGGTCTTTGCGGGCAAGGACAAGAAGGCAGGAGGGGACAGGAAAGCTGGTAATGGGGAACCCAAGGCTGAGAAGCAGAGAGTGTTGACATGCCATGGGGTTGACAATCAATGTCACAAAACAATGTGTGTATTAATTGTCTAACGAGAAACTGCTCTATAAAACTTCATCTAACGTATAATTTTAAAAAATTAAAAAGAAATAAAGTCTTTGCAGATGTAATTAGTTAAGATGAGTTCATACTAGACTGGGGTGGTCCCTAAATCCAATATGACTGGTGTCCTTATAAAAAGAGGAGAGGACACAGACACACAGGAGAACACCGTCTGAAGACAAGGCAGAGACTGGAGTGACCTGTCTACAAGTCAAGAAACGCCAAAGATTGCCAGGAGTCACCAGAAGCTAGGAAGAGGCAAGGCAGGATTCTCTTCTAGAGCCTTCAGAGGGAGCATGTCCCTGCCAACACCTTGATTTTGGAATTCTAGCTTCTAGAACTATGAGAGAACAAATGTCTGTTGTTTTAAGCCTCCCAGTTTGTGGTAATCTGTTACGGCAGCCCTATGAAATGAATATACAAGCTTTGTTTTGTGGCTGAGGAACTGAGGCTCAGAGGGGTTGACAATAACTTGTCCAAGGTTGCATGACTATTCAGTGGCCAAAGTGGAGTCTCAACGCAGTTCTTTCTGTACAATCCCACAGCCCACCTCCTCACTCTACCTCCTATTGAGCAATCCATGAGGGCCCTTCCAAAAAGCTCCTGGGGCATTCGGTGCGTGTCCCACATTGAGGGTCCTCTGCCCTGGTCCTGGTCTCGAAATTTGGCCCCAAACACATATTCACCCCGCATCCAATGGCCCCTTCCAGGCAAGTGGGAGCCCTCACTGCTGCCTCAGCTTTTGTCTGGAGCCAGATCTTTTCATTCTTCCCTGAAGGCTCTCATTTTGAGCACAGCACTGTGACATCCGGCCATGGAGGTCCTGGCCCTCCTCCTGGCACCACGCTTTGGTCTCTGCTATCTGCAAGCCTTTATGCTTGGTAGCCCTCAGCATTTAGGATCCTCATTACAGAATCCCCTTCACCCAGTCCTGCCCACAGAACCCAACCCTGACCCTACCACCCAGCCAAATCCCAAAAGGTCTATATTGGCCAAAGCAACCTCTGGGGTCCTGGGCCTCCTTCAGCTATAGAAAGTACTCATGTGTTTTGGGTCCACATGAAGCACCAATTAGAGCTGGAGAAGAGGTTTTGGAGCTGGCCTGGATGAGAAACCAAGATAATCCTCTTCTAGCCCTGGAGTGTCTCAGCCAGAAGAGACCTTGGAAAGTGTCTGTGCGGGAATCTTTTCTTTCTTTCTAATCTTCATTTCTATTTAAGACAGTTATGTAAGTGTACTTAATCTTCATTTCAAGTTAAATGCTTTAAGCTGCTTATTTCTCTATATATGTCTTTACCCAAATGCTTCCTTATCATATTCTTTTTTTTTAAATTATGGTTAAAAATATATATAACAAAACGATTGCCATTTCAACATTTTATATGTATAATTCAGTGACATTAATTACATTCATCATGTTGTATAACCATCATCACCATCCATTTCCAAAATCTTCCATCACCCTTAACAGAAATTCAGTGCATAGAAACTTTGGTCTTTACGCGTTTGTGTATTCTAGAGCTTTCATACAATATTGTACGTGACTGACTTGTTCCACTCAGCATAATGTTCTCAAGGTTCATTCATGTTTTAGCATGTATCAGAACGTCATTTCTCTTTCCAACTGCATCTCTTTAAGATACACTGTATCTTAAACAGTGTTTCTCTGCAGGTATGAAGCTGCAAGTGTTTGGAAAGAAGACTCAAAGTTTTATAATAAACAAACCATTGGCGATGATAACACTAGGGCCCGTCAGCTCGGCGGGTTACGGCACAGGAGAAAAGGGGAAAAATTCTAGCCTTGCCTGCTGTGACCTCAGCCTGTTACTTTCTCTCTCTGGGACTCAGTTTCTCCTCAGTACCATGAAGAAGGAGTACAGATGCTCTGTGAGGACCCCCACCCACAGCTCTTACACCGTCTGCTATGGCTCCACGAGGAGCTTCTTTGCTCCGGTTCCAAGAACTATTTCTTGACTCTAAAGCCAGAGAGTCCTCGAAGGGAGGCACTGGGTCCTCCCAGATACAGATAAGGTGAAGCAGGGGAAAAAAGGGCATGAAGAGTAAGGCGGAGCTGCAGAGGCTCTCCCCGTCTGTTCCGGAAGAAAAGGGCCTGCGGCCTGGCCATCGGGGCTCAGGGAGAGCCCACCTCTTACCTGCTCCACGTAGTCTGGGATCTCAGGCCCGCACGGCACAGTCCCTGCACTCTCCACGGACAGCACATCCTTCAGCAGCTCCTCACACCCTGCAGACGGGCAGACAGACAGACAGTGAAGGGTCAGAGCCTCAGCCTGGCATGCAGCTTTGCTTCTGACTCATAGGCCTTATAGGTCTTCTGTGGGAAGGGTTGCGTGGAGGAGGGTGGCCTGAGAGACCAGTTGATCATTTGAAGGCAAGGACTGAGCACTCAGGCTATGAGAACCCGGTCTGGGCACTTTGGAGGGAGTAAGATGGGTCCTGGCCCTAGAGACATTCTTCCACTGAGACTTACCCCAACAGGGAACACAACGCAGAGGGCAGGCTGGGGCAGAGGGAATCAAGGAAGTCTTCCTGGAGGAAGGGATATAAGACAAGACTGCCCAGCTTGGCTCACAAGGACTCCAAACACATACATTGCTCTGCGGCTGAGCCCCGCCCCTCCCTCCCCCCTTAGCCTTCAAACTCCAGAACATCTAGGATAGGGCCACCCTCAGGATGGCGCTACCTCCTGTTGACTCAGTTACACAGGTGGCCTCCTCCCACATTCCTGAGCAAATGCCCCAAAGTTAAATTGGACAAAGGAGGCAACACCTACTGACCACCAGCTTAGGGCTGGGCCCATGGGAAGTGCACAGTCAAACAAGTCCCTTCAGAAAACAGGTAGACCCCGACTTATGACATGTTCGAGTCATGAGGAACTGCACTTGCGACCATCCATTTCTGTTTTTGTTTTTGTACATCTTATCATTAGTAATATGTGCTACGTACAATGCTGTGCTGTAGCATGTAATTCACTGAGATTATCATTCTCAGATGTTCCCTCACAGATGTTCAGTTTTATGATTTACTGTTCAAAACACTGCTGTGTATCAGGCTATGGCCTGGTCTACGGTGAAGTCGACGTTGGTGTTGGGAATTGCAACGGACAGAAAGTTGGGCAATGTTCAACTCTAATGACATACAACAACTGCACTTGGAACCCTCCCAACAGACGTTAAGACTTCATCTTCATTGTTCCAATACCGATGCCGACTTCATTGTAGCTTAAGTCTGTAGCGTGACCTTTTTAGCATTTTGTACCAGAAGAAGCATCAGTTGTTAATTGGAAGCTGAGTTGTTCACTGCTTATAGCCCAGGGATGGATCACCCAATGAGCAAGCTAAGCAAAACAGGGACACCAGTTGTCCAAAATAAAGACCCATAGATGCCAAGCAGACAGGGCACAAGGAAAAGCGATCACTGCAGGGGAAGGGAACTGGCGGGGCACTAAATGAATCTGATGCCAGCTCCAGTGCGTGAGAACGTGCCCGCTGGAAATACAGCTCTCGCAGGGTTGCAAGGGTGCCCACATGCAAGGTCGTTTAAACTACCGCTTCAACACCTTTGTTGACATCTGTCTCCTATGGTCTCCAGTCCCCTCCCGTGTAATTGAAACTCCTTATCTCAGCGAGTTTCTTGGGGGTATGCTATTTTTTTTCTAATGAACAACAGGTGGGGGGTGGGCTGCCCAGTCTAACTCTTGCCGCATTCACCCACTAAAAATTTTATAGTCCAGTTCATCTCATTCCGCTAAAATGGCATGCACCACTTCTGCGCTCCGTTGCTAATATTATAGTTGCATCTAAAAAGAAGTTACATCATGGATAGCTAAGACTCACACCTCCACATATATATGTATGCGTACATGTATATATAACTTACATATCCTGTTCAAGTGCATGAGTAAGCAGAGGAGGGGGCACCACAGATGATGAGTGTTTACGGCCGTCACATGCCTTAAGCAGACCCTGTTATCCCCCAACAATATGTTTAACAAAAGAAGTCATGCCAGTAAAAGTTTATTTGCAATGTTTCTAACCCTCCAAGACAAAGACTGGATGTATAAAGAGACTGATAATAAAAGGCAATAATAAAGAAAACTAAAAATAAAAAAAAGGTATTTGACTTACGTCAGAACCAACTAAACACGAAATCATTGGACTAGAACCCCGCTGTCAGTTGGGACTACCTGCATTGGGGCCTGCTGTGTTATACTCCCGGAGCCCTGGTGGCACAGTGGTTAAGAGCTTGGCTGCTAACCAAAGTCGGCAGTCTGAATCCACCAGTTGCTCCTTGGAAACGCTCTGGGGCAGTTCCACTCTGTCCTATAGGGTCACTATGAGTAGGAATTGACTTGACGACAATGGGTTTGGTTTTTGTTTGGTTTTGATGCCATACCCCCAGCCCCTTGCCTCACTTTCTTTTGCCTCCTGCTTCTCCTTAAATACTTCCTGCTTTCTCCCCACCCTCTTAGGACCTTGAGATACCCCAAAGAGAAGGATTCATCTTGATCTGGCCCACATGGAACAGGAAACTTGGCTTCCTTCATAGATAACAGGAAGGCCTTGGCTCTCCTAAAAGTAAACTGTGTTTTCTCTTTGCAGCTGTGGGGAGGACTTAGCAAGCCCACTGCGCTGGTGCCCTAAGCCACTTTCTGCAGACAAGCAGCTTAGTAGTAAGAGCAACCATATTCTGACTCCTGGGTCTCTCTTGCAACTGGCCTCAAAATATGGGAGAAAAGAGAGAGAGGCACTTCATCTTGACCCTTTGTACGGGGGTTGGGGCCAAGAGGAAAAGAAGGAATTAGGAGGCGTGAGAAGGAGAAGAGAAGGAGGCGGGAACAAATAAGGGAAACTAGGACAGGAGGGCGACAGGGTGACCGACTGATCCTGGTTCGCGGGGGACGGTGGGCCAGTGGTTCAGAGCTCAGCTGCTAACCAAAAGGTTGGCAGTTCAAACCCACCAGCTGCTCCTTGGAAACGCTATAGGGCAGCTCTACTCTGTCCTAGAACGTTGCTATGAGTCAGAATCTACTCAATGGCAATGGATTTGGTTTTTTTTTTTTGTCCTTGTTTTAAAACAGGAAGTCCCACATCCTGGGAAGCTCCTTAGTCCCTGGCAAACTCCCCCTAGAGGGAGTTGGAGAAGAAGGGAGAGAGAGGGTAAAAGGAAGAGGAAAGAAGAGCAAAGAGGGTGTCCATCTCCATCAGGGACAGACAATGGGGAGGGAAGAAATGACCATCCCTGAATCCTGCGTGTCCAGACATCCCTGACTCTGAGGGTGGGACTCTGTGGTGGAGGTTCAGAGAGACTCCCAGCCCCTCCACGACTGGGGCACCTATGGGAGCCCAAAACCTCCCTACCCCATGGCCCCCATGGGTAACTGGGGGCAGAGCTCACTTCTGGAGCCCACCCTGGGACCCCCGAGAGGAGGAATCAGCTTGGACCCAAGTTGTGCCAGCCTCCTCAGCTGGACAGGATCCTGAGAGAGCCCCTCACCCCATCGCACACAGAAGACCTCACCTTTCATGGCAAATACTCCCCGGCAGAAGTCCTTGAAGTTGATTCTCCCCAGGTCGTTGGGATCCAGATATTTCACAAGCTTTTCTACCTGTGGGAAGAAAGGAGAGACAGGTGTGAAGGGCACAAAGACATTCCAGAAGGCACAGGGAGCAGAGGCTGGGATGGAGGGAAGGATGGTCAGTCAAGCCAAGACCACACCAGTGATCCTCTTCTCCCTCAACTTAGCGATGAGCACCAAGCCCCCAAACTGTGGGGCACGCGAGTGAGGAAAGCAAAACCAACACTGGCTCAGAGAAAACGGGTTTGTTTGGACCAAGTCTCTTCTCCCCTCTTCCTTCTCCAAGCCCTTTCCCACAAAGCCTCCCCTTCATTGAAAGTGAACGATCTATTAGTTTTTTAAAAGCGTGGTTTCTTTCATACAGAAGTAATACAAACACTCTGCAGGAAACCTAGAAAAGAGAATGAAATAAAACCCTACCGTTTCCCACTTTTCCTTTTTTTCTTTGAAAACACACTGTTTTAACCACATTGTTTTTTATTTTCTGTTTTATAGTTTGGAGAGACCCTTGGTTAAATTCCTCTTTGTCAACAAGGAGGAAATATCATGTACCACTTGTGTAAATTATTTAAAATTACAAATTAAGTAAGACTTAAAGCAAAACCAGTTGTGGTCAAGAGTGGTCACATGTCCACAATGGTATAGGAAGGAGAGGGCAGCAGGGGTACTTCTGGGGTGCTGATGATGGTTTGTCCTTGGGTGGTGCAAACAGTTAATGCACTCGGCTGCTAACCAAAAGGCTGGTGGTTTGAGCCCACCTGAAGTTGCCTTGGAGGAAAGGCCTGGCAATCTAATTCCAAAAAAATCAGCATTTGAAAACTCTGTGGAGCACAGTTCTAGTCTGACACACATGGGGTCACCATGAGTCAGAATCGACTCCATGGCAAATGGTTTTTTGTTTGGATGATGTTCTGTGTCTTGACCTAGGTGCTAGTTACATGGTGAAAACTCATTGAACTATACACTAAGGGCCAGTGTTCTACATGTACATCATTAATAATAATAAAAAAAAAAATTAGTAAATAAAGGTTCAGCCCAAAGGAGTTACCCATTTCTGATGTTGGGAAGGCTCTCCTCTACTTAACAGTATATCACAAACACTTTCCACACTGCACAGTGTGTACAACTTACATTTTTAGTGGTTGTAAACCATTCCGCCCAGTGGATATAACAAGATTTACTTAACTACCCCAATAGTTGTGCATTTTGGTTATTTCCAACTTTTTCCTACTGCAACTCATTGTTTTGGGTTTCTACAGCTGCGTGGAAGGCTAGCTGGCTTCCTGATCTCTCAGCTCCTTCACCTCCTCGTGGCCAACACTCCTCCTCAATCACCAAGTCCCTTGATCACACTGGGGACCCAGTCACCACCCTAGCTGGCCCCTCTTCCAATATCACTCACTCAAACATACCACTCCCTGACCACATCCTCCTCCCTTCTCACCCACTGCATGGTTCTTTAGCATTACTGGGACTGCTCCTTTCACCCACATGCAATCCACATCCAAATTCCATACCCTGAAACTACCTTCTTTTCCACACACCCCCTGGGACCACCCTGGTCACAGCCACCATCATCTCCCCCTGGACTATGCAAATCTCTTAATTCAGCTCCACTCTTCCACTTTCAGCCCCTTCCAAGCCATTCTCCACTCCAACTGGGTCATGTCACCCACTCCCCTGCTTAAAACCTTCCAGTGACTTTCCGTTAGATTCAAAGTGCACCACACAGCCTGCATCATTCTACATGATCTAGCACCTCCAGCATCATCTCCTCTCACTCTCTCTGTCACTCACTGTGCTCCAGCCACAAGCAAACTAAGCTCTTTCCTGCCTCAGGACATTTGTACCCACTGTTCTCTCCATCTCAAACGCCTATTCTCTCCGTTCATCATCTGGCAATGTCTAACCATCCTTCAGGTCTCCGCTTGTACCTTTATTAAATGTTCCTCCCCAGAGAGCCCTGTCCTGACCACCCCCATCTAGTTACAGCCCACCCTACTGTTATCCTCTTTTGCAGCACCCTATACTTTTCCTTCAAACCCTTTGTTGCAATTTGTAATTCTATGTTTATATAAATATTTGATTAATTTGAATCTTCTCTCTAGAATGTAAGCTCCCTGTGGGTAAGAAGTGGATCTGTTTTAATCATCACTGTATACCCGGCAGCTGTATGCACACCATGACTGGCACATAGAAGCTTCATAAATATTTACTGAATAAATGAATATAAATGATTCTACAAAACATCCATAGTTTTAAGGCTCTTGATACCAGTTGCCAAATTATTCTTTGTAAGATGTCTTAATTTAGTCTTCATGTAGAGCAACTTACTTCAAACTTACCTGCCCTGGGTATTTTTTCCTAGATTTTGGCAATGGCCAATTTTGAAAAAACACTATCTTTTCTAATTAATTGGAACCATTTTTCCTAATCAATGCCTGAAATTTAGCTTCTTGATATTTGCCCCTGAAGCCTGCTCTTGAATCCTCCTATACCTTAGCGGACGCCCCTCCACAGCACACATGCAAACTGTGATTCATTCATTCAGTGAGGCTTGAGCACCTCTTCTATGCTGGGTACTCTGCAGTAGCTGCTGGCCCAGTTGGCTAACCACACACATGGTCACACCAACACATACATGCCCAGCCAGGCATGCACATACTCTCACACTCTCCTTGTCAAAAAGCTCTGCCTGCCTCAGTAATTGCCATCTGCAGCATCGCTATCAAAAGCACAGCTGGGCAAGGAGGAGCACATCCCCAGAATCCATCAGGCCTGGGTTGCAGAGGTTCCCCAGAGAGGTAAATGGGATGATAGGTATTAAAGCACTTTGGAAAGTATAAAACACAGCAAGTATAAAAGGGATTCCTATTACTGTTGTTGTTGTTAATACTGTATGGTCAGACCACCCCCTCCACCATGTCACTGTGTAGGAGGATTCATCTATCCCTATGGACACTTGTCCAGGGTGGCTGTTGCAGCTGCCGTCCGAAGCCCTGGTCATTGTCAATGGCCTGGCACTGTGGGCATTTGCCCAGCGGGCTTTGGAAGATGAGTAGTGGGCAAGGAAGAGCTCCCACCACACTCACCTCTCCTCCTGCCCTGAGCTCTGGGCTCCGGGCTTTTACCTGCAGTCCAGCTGATCCTGCTTTTTCACTGCAGTGTGAGTCTTGGGGTGCACTGTCCTCTCTATAAACCCCTGAACCTGGTACTAGTGGGTGCTAAGAAAAGGCCTGTGGAATTTCAGAGAAGGAGGAAGGTGGCTTTCCGCCAGCTCCTGCCCTGGCTACAGCCTCCTCAGCATTGCAGCTGCCTCCCCCCCACCCCCGCCCTGCCCCCCCACCCCGGCACCCTCTGACACTGCCAGAAAATGACGTGGCTTCTGAGAATAGCAATGTCCAGGGCCACCTGCATGGCTGTGGGGGAGCCCACCCACCACCCCAGCTGGCGTCCGCCTCTTCTCCTCCTGCCCTTGTCACTGGTATTGTAAGGAGTGTGTGAATGCAGATCTGGACTGCGGGCACCCTGTACCCCAGGCCTGCAGTGCTCACCCCTACAACCCTCTACAAGGTCAGGGGCATGTCTTCATTGTTGCTGCCACAAGTCAAGGACAAAGTCTGTCACAGAGTGTGGACTGACTGAGGAGGACCCCCAACCGCAGATCCACTGAGAGGCTCCAGGGTGTGGGCTTAGATCCTGTAATCCATGGGTCTAGACTTCCTGGGGTTGGGGGGCACTGGCGGGACCAGGTGATCCAGCCCCCTGCCTCCAGGAAAAGCCAGCCTGCAACAGAGATGGGGGTGTTGTTTGATGACAGGCAGAGAGATGGCATCCTGAGGGCCCCCTGCATGTTCCCCTGAGCTGTGGTCCCAGCTGCAGCCTGGGGCTGTGCCCTTCCTTCTCTACAGCAGCTCGCAGAGGGCTCTTCAAAGAATAGAGGTACCCTCGGGTAGCGGGTATGAAAGTGTCACATAAAGTGCTATATACCCCATTAGAAAAAATCAAGATTCTTGTAAAATTATTATAATAAATGCCATAAATGTGGGCTCAGTGATTTTTAAAATAAATAATACTAGCATAGCTTAAAGGAGCCCTGGTAGCACAGTGGTAAAAGTGCTTGGCTGCTAACTGAATGGTCAGCGGTTCAAACCCACCAGCTGCTCCGTGGGAGGAAGATGTGGCCATCTGCTTCTGCAGAGATTACAGCCTTGGAAACCCTACGGGGCAGTTCTGCTCTGTCCCGTAGGGTTGCTATGAGTTGAATCGACTCGACAGCACACAACACCACCACCAACAGCATGACTTAGGTAGGGAGGTATCAATAGCTTTGCTAGGTTCATGGAGGGCTTGCCACAGGCCATGGCGCGACACTAAACTTCAGACAACATAGTCCCATTTAATCCTCTAACAATCTTAACAGTAGCTACTATTATAATGCCCCACTTTACACTTGGGGAAACTCAGGCTCAGAGAGGTTAAGATATTTAGACAGTCACCCTAGTAGTAACTACTTCTTTCTTCTTTGTTTTTTTGCTTAGAACAACACAAATTATTTTACAGATCCAAAGGTCAGAGGAGCCCCGGTGGCGCAGTGGTTAAGAGCTATGGCGAGCTATGGCTGCTAACCAAAAGGTTGGCAGTTTGAATCCACCAGCCACTCCTTGGAAACCCTATGGGGCTGTGCTACTCTGTCCTATAGGGTTGCTATGAGTTGGAATCGACATGACAGCAATGAGTTTGTTTTTTTGGTTTGGAGATCAGAAGCCTGAAAATGAGCCTTTAGGACAAAAATCAAGGTGTCAGCAGAGCTGCATTCTTTCTAGAGGCTCTAGGGAGACTCCATTTTCTTGGCTTTTCCAGTTTCTCGAGGCTACCTGCATTTCTTGGCTCAGGGGCCCTTTCTCCATCTTTAAAGCACATCACGCCAATCTCTGCTTCTGCTGTCACATCTCCTTTTTCTCTCACCCTACTGCTTCCTCTTACAAGGACCCTTGTGATTACACTGGGCCCACCCGGATAATCCAGGATAACCTCCCCATCACAAGATCCTTAACTTAATTACATCTGCAAAGACCCTTTCACCATGTAAGGTAACACAGTCACAGGTTCGGAGATTACGGAGTGCACATCTTTGGGGCGGAGATTGTTCCGTCTACCACACCCACCAAGGGCCAGTTTCCTCACTAAATGTCAATCTATGAATTAGTCATGGCAATGGGCAATGAGGTAGGAAAGAAAAGGCTCATCGAGTGAGTGGCACATGCCTATCCTCCCCTGGGATGTTCCCTTTCCAGGGTCACAGCACCTGGGACAAGGGGTTGGTCTGCAGAAGGATGTGTAGAAAGCAGAGGGTCAGAACAAAAGGAGCTGGTTGGCCAGCACAGGGTTCAGAGCTGAGCAGAGTTAGAAGCAGTGGAGAAGGCATTCTGTCTAGTAACTGTCTTGAACCCTGTTCTCCTTGACCCCACAGTATCAACCATTGCACTCTACTGCCCTCCAGCACCCCCTGCCATGTAGGTGACCTCACTGTAGGCCAGCGACAGGCTCTTTCTGAGCTGCCTGCACTGAAGTGTTTGGTCGACCTCCCTTCCCGTTGCCTGTGCATCAGGGGAGTTTCCCTACCATGGGTGGGACCTCCCATCTTGATCCCGAAGGGTCTTGACCTCATAGACCTGCCTGGCCATTCATTAGACAATCTTTTTAAAAAAATTTTTTTAGCCAAAAGATGGACCACAAGTACCACAGCCTCCACCAGACTGAGTCCAGCACAACTGGATGGTGCCCAGCTACCACCACTGACTGCTCTGACAGGGATCACAAAAGAGGGGTGGAGAAAAATGTAGAACAAAATTCTAACTCACACACACACACACAGAAGACTAGACTTACTGGTCTGACAGAGACTGGAGAAACCCTGAGAGTACGGCCCCCGGACACCCTTACAGCTCAGTACTGAAGTCACTCCTCAGCCAAAGAATAGACAGGCCCATAAAACAAAATGAGACTAAATGGGCACACCAGGCCAGGGGCAAGGATGAGAAGGCAGGAGGGGACAGGAAAGCTGGGAATGGGAAACCTAAGGTCAAGAAGGGAAGAGTGTTGACGTGTAGGGTCGGCAACCAATGTCACAAAATAATATGTATATTAATTGTTTAATGAGAAGCTAGTTTGCTCTGTAAAACTTCAGCTAAAGTACAATAAAAAATAAAAATGTAAAAAAAAAATTTTTTTTTAAACTGTGCTTTAGGTGAAAGTTTACTGTAATAGATTGAATTGTGTCCCCCCAAAATATCTGTCACCTTGGCTAGGTCATGATTCCCAGTATTGTCTGGTAGTCCACCATTTTGTGATTGTAATTTTCCCATGCGTTGTAGATACTAATCTCTGCCTGTGGTTTATGTGGCAAGATTGGATTATGCTGAGGAGGATTAGGGTGGGATTGTAGCACCCTTACTATGGTCACATCCTTGATCCAGTGTAAAGGGAGTTTTCCAGGTGTATGGCCTGTATACCTTTTGTTTTACAAGAGATAAAAGGAAAGGGAAGCAAGCAGAGTAGGGGGACCTCATACCACCAAGAAAGCAGCATATCCTTTGGGCCTGAGGTTCCTGTGCTGAGATGCTCCCAGACCAAGGGAAGACTGATGACAAGAACCTTCCTCCAGAGCTGGCAGAGAAAGCTTTCCCCTAGAGCTGATGCCCTGAATTTGGACTTGTAGCCTCCTAGACTGTGAGAGAATAAACTTCTGTTTGTCGAAGCCATCCACTTGTGGTATTTCTGTTACAGCAGCACTAGATGACTAACACATTTACAGAGCAAATTAGTTCCCATTCAAAAATTTATACACAAATTGTTTCATGACATTGGTTGCAATTCCTGCAATGTGTCAGCACTCTCCCCCTTTCCACCCCAGGTTCCCCCTTTTCATTCGTCCAGTTTTCCTGTCCCTTCCTGCCTTCTCAGCGTTGCTTTTGGGCAGGTGTTAACCCATTGGGTCTCATATACTTGATTGATCTAAGGAGCATTTGTGTTACTGTTTGCTTTATAGGCCTGCCTAATCTTTGGCTGAAAGGTGAACTTTGTCATTAGATAATCTTCTGCCTTTGTCATCTGATGCTTCACAGTCCCAACAACTGGGAGAGCCTGAGTGTTTAGAACCTTCAGCGGACCGGCCCTTCAGTTTATCAGGAGGAAGCCAAGTCCCAGACACAGAAGTTCACACAGTGAGGAGTGTTTGGTCTAGCAGAAAACTCCCTCAGGTGGTCTTTGTGGTGAGCCTGGGCTGCAGCAGGAGGAGCTGGGGGCCTGCCCGTCGGGCACACACCACGCGTGGCTGGGCAGCCCTGAGCCCCCGCTTGGCTCCCGCACAAGGAAAGGGTGGCGAGGTGGGCCTGGCAGGGACTCCGGTAGCAGCTGCTCTCACTGAAGCGCACACAGCTGGGCCGCCAAGCTTGCTGCCAGGAAGTGTTTGTTTAACCGGCAGTCAAATATTGATCTTTCCTTTTTGGGGCCACTCAATTACCGGGCTTCCCCTTCTGTTTCTGTTGCCTTTCTCCTCAGGCTGATCCCCCCCCCCGCCCCATTCCCCGTGGGTCACATCTCTCCCCGCTCAGACCAGGCGATGTTAAAGGGTCGGTTGCCGCTGCCTTCTGGTTGTCAGCCAGAGCCTCTCTGAGCCTGTGCCCAGCCTCCCATGCCTCCCTCCCTAATTTCAAGACCTGTAAGCCGTGGGAGCTCGGCAAGCCATTTAACTGTCTGAACCGCCTTATTTAAACAAGAGAGAGAAGCTGGCTTATCTTGATGTTGTGAGGCTCAGTGTGGCACAAGGAGGTACCTAATAAATGCTGTGGTTAGTTAACCTCCAGTGGATTTCAACTTATGGTGACCCCGGGTGGGCAGAGTAGAGCTGCGATATAGTCTTCAAGGCGATGACCTTTCGGAAGCGGATCACCAGGCCTGTCTCCCAAGGTTTCTCTAGGTGGGTTCGAGCTGCTAACTTTTCCACTAATAGTTGAGCACTTAACCTCCTTCGTCACCCAAGGATTCCTTAATAAAATGTTAGCTATTATTATTATTTCTCAAAGCAGATGCTTAGTAACTCTTACTTTGTACCAGGTGTTGCTCTAAGCACTCTATACAAAGTAATTCATCTACTTCTCACATCCATCCTGTGAGGTATATACTATTATTATTCCCATTTTACAGGTAAGGAAACTGTTGCACAGAAAGGCTAAGTCATGCAGGGTAAAGGTCACACAGCCAGTAAGAGGCAGAGTTGGGATTTGAATGCAGGCAGGCTGGCTCCAGGGTTCGTGCTCTTAACCAGTAATAATTATTTCTACTAATATAATTAAGGAGACCTGGTGTCACAATGGTTAAGAACTCAGCTACTAACTGAAAGGTCGGTGGCTCAAACCCACCAGCTGCTGTGCAGGAGAAAAGACCTGGGGATCTGCTCCCGTAAAGATTACTGCCTAGGAAACCCTATGGGGCAGTTCTACTCTGTCATATAGGGTTGCTGTGAGTTGGAATCGACTTGATGGCACACAATGACAGCAATAATATAACTATAATCACTATTATTATTATCACAACTTTGAGAACTTGCTCTGACCAGAGAAAGAATAAATCTGTATTCTGCTCTCTTTTCACCTACAAAAACTGGCATGGGTATGGGGAACACTTGCTTAAGGATTTGAATATTTAAAGGAAAAATTATACTCTCAAAATGTTGTCCTGCTAAAGCAGAAGTCCGCCCAGATGTGGCTTGTAGACAGACTTAAAATTTTTAAATTAGATGCCAACATTAAAAACCAAGAAAGGAAAGAAGTAAAACTACTTCCGTTCGCAGATGACATGATCCTATATATAGAAAACCCCAAACAATCCACAAGAAAGCTACTAGAGCTGATAAATGAACTCAGCAAAGCCGCAGGGTATAAGATCCACACACAAACCAGTTGTTTCTATATCTCAGCAATGAACAAGCTGAAAGGGAAACCAAGAAAACAATTCCGTTTACAAGAGCCTTGTTCGGTGATGGCCTACTGGGAGGCCTAGGCTCAAGGGGCACTGGTGGGAACACGGGTACAGAACATGGAATGAGGGCTCGTCCCCCTAGGCTGGAGGGCTGGGGGGCATCTGGGGCATCATGAACCCCTAGACCAGCTGAACAGTCTTCAGCTGGGAGCTGGCCAGGTGAGAGGGCAGTAGAGAAGGGCAAAGCAGGCAGAAAGAGGGAGCAGGGGAGGGAGAGAGAAGAAGCCCACAAGGGCAAGTGGTCTGGAGTGGCTGGACGACAGGGATGGGGAGAGGGTGTGGGAAGAGGAGTGTCATCAAGAGGTGAGGCCTTGGAGCAACAGAAGAAGGAGGAAATGGAATGTGTGGTTAATCACCTGCATGAACAACTGTCTCCTGTGCCACGAGACCAGAGGAACTAGATGGTGCCATTATTGAATGTTTTGATCAAAGATGCTATAGAAGAATTTTTGATCAAAAGGGGGGAAATGCCGGACATAATATAAATTTTCATGGAATCCAGACTTTCTGGCGCCATTGAGGCTAGATGAACCCCTAAAACTATTGCCCTGAGATAATCTTTAAGCCTTAAGCCAAATCTATCACCAAAAGTCTTCTTTAAATCAAACAATAGCTTAATTAGTAAAGAATGTCTGCCTTGAGCATTGTGCTCTTTAAAAGAACTGTCTACATGGGATCAAATCGACAACAGCAGCTTGAAAGGTTAGATAGGAAGCTCAGTGGGCAGGGAGTTTATGTTAATAGGGGAGGAACAATTTAGAAAAGGAGGGAGAGAACGGTTGCACGACTTGAAGAATGTATTCAATGTCACTGAATTGTACGTGTAGAAATTGTTGAACTGGTGTATGTTCTGCTGTGTACATTTTCAAGAACAAAAATAAATTATTAAAAATAAAAGAGGTGAGGCCAGAGAGGGAGGAACAGGGGGCTTGCAAGTCATGCTGGCTGGACTTTATCCTGAAGATTTGGGCAGCCATTCACAACAGCAATAATAATAACTACCTTAGCTCACAGCTGAAGAACACTTGCTTGGTGTCAGGCATTATTTTAAGCACTTTATGCGTGTGACCCCTTTCAATCCTCCCAATAGTTCTCTAAAATAGTCGCTATCATTCCTATCTTACTGTGGCCCTAATCCCCCAGCAGGTAAAGCTGGAATCCAAACTCCTTCCACTTCCAGTCTCTCCTCCATCCTCCAGGTGAGTCCCTCCTTCTGCCACCCCAGGGGGCTCCTGCCCTCCCCTTCAGGCCTCAGGGTGAGATGCTTGTTTATCCACTTTCCCAGGCGGCCCAGCTGCCTGACATCAAGGCACACAACGGGGCCCTGTATTCTGGAACCCCTTCTCCTCTGCTGGGGACAAAGGGCACAAAGCGGGGTGGGTGGAGGCAGCCACTGGCCCTCTGTATATAAATAAGTTCTCCGGAGGGGAGCCAGGCAAGAGCCTCAGCTAAACCTCAACAAAGGATGAGGGAGGGGTTTCCAAAGTGGGTCATGCAGTGTCCCTGCACCCGGGGGCAGGCGGGGGCATCCTGAGCGCAGCCTGTCCTCACCCCTCCCTGAAGTCCGCTCTCCTCCGTGTGCAGGGCTGTCGTGTGGCATCCAATCAGAATGACTCTGTGTACAGGTGGGTGGGGAAGAGTTTGCTGTCGTGAAAAGGCCGCAGAGGAGACAGGAGGGAAGCTCAGGCTTGGGGCCGGCTACAGAATTTGTGGAGTCCAGTCAAAAATGAAAATGCCAGGCCTCTTGTTCAAAAATGATTAAGAATACAAGATGGCGACTGCAGAGCGCTAAACTCTGCGGGACTGCAGAGGACACACGCTGAAGCCCATCCCGCCTGGGCTTCAACACGTTCTCACCAATTGGCCTTTGGCAAGTCATGTTGCCTCTCTGGGCCTCAGTTTCCTTATCTATAACCCATTTCCCACCAGCTCACGGGGCTATTGCGAGGCTCAAATGAATGTGTAAACGGCATCATAGACTGTGGAGTGCCATGTGTTAGCTGCAAAAGGAACAAAAAAAGAGACCAGAGAGGGAGACTCCAGCCTGGGAGGAACAGCAAGGGTGGGGCCCAGCGCCGTGCCTCAGGAGTACCGAGTCCTGATAGGACCAAGCCAGTTAGGGGGGGCTCCTTCTCCTTGCCAGTGATTGGTTTAGGTAAAGGCAAGGTATGCATTTCTGGCCAATGAGACATGAGAAAACATCTGCAGAGGGCTTCTGGGAGAGGTTTTCTTAGATACGGGCCCGGGCCAGGAGCACAAGACAGAGGAAGTGCTCCGGTTCGTTTTGCCCCAGGGAAAGCTGAATGGAAAGGATCTGCGTCCTCTGTGATGTCTCTGAGCCCCTGAATGAACGAGCCCTTGAGGAGGCCCTACCTTGGGCCCTCATGTTATGAGAAAGAATACATTTTTCTCAGCATTTAAGCCATTTTGCATTGGTACCTGGTTCTCAGTTGGAGGGACCCTAACTGAAGAACCCCTCAGCTAGCCTCCTCAGGAACCTGCTGGGGTATAGGGCTGTGGCAGGAGGGTGCCTTCATGACAGAAAGTGCTCACGGCACAGTGGAGAGGGGCTGTGTGACATTGGGGCGCCTCCACCAGTGGTCAGGCATCTGGGAGAACTAGCCTGCATGATAGCCCGGTCACATGTACCCAGGCTGCAGCCTCAGGGTAAGGGCTACCCTAGCTGGCCCACAGCTGGAAACTCATTCCATATGAGACCCCCAGCACGTCAGAGTGTCACTGTGTGGGCCCCTCATTCACAGCCTGATGCTGCTCCTGACCATAACCCCTTAGGCCACACACGAGGGCTTTCTTTGGTGTCTGAACAGGAAAGAAAGTGATAGAGCCTGGGTGGTCTCTGAGGCAGGCTGGCCTATGTATCTGTCCGTCCATCTGTCCATTCCTTCAGCAAACATTTCCTCGGCTCCTCAGCCAAACTCTGCCCTGTGGGGAGACAGACATGCGCCAGGCCTGGCCCTGGCCTTTAAGAAGCTCCCAGGAAGCAGACAGATGTTCTGATCTTTTTTTCCCCCCCGAGGTGAAATTCACATGACATAAAACTATTTTCAAGGGAATAATTCGGTGGCATTTAGTATATTCACAGTGGTGTGCAACCACCACCCCTATCTAGTTCCAAAAACATTTCCATTATCCCAAAAGGAAATCCCATACCCAGGGCTGGATTGAGGCATGCGAGGGCCCTAAACACGCATAATCTGTGGTGCCCCCTCCTCTGCTTACTCATGCATTCAAATGGGATATGAGTCATATGTGTGTGTGTGTGTGTGTTTTAGCTAGCCATGATGTAACTTCTTTATAAATGTGATTATGGTATTAATGATTGAACACAAAAGTGGCATATGTCATCTTAGTGGAATGAGATGAACTAGATTATAAATTTTAGTGGGTGAATGTAGCAAGAGTTAGACTCAACAGCCCACCCTCACCTCGTTTATTATAAATACTGTACCCCCAAGAGACCCGCCGAGATAAGGAGTTTCAGTTACACTGGAGGGGATCGTAGGAGACAGATGTCACCAAGGGTGTTGAAGCAGTAGGGGCCTCATAGCTTAGACCTTGCACGTTGGCTCCCCTGTGACCCTTCGTGAACTATTTCCAGCCAGCACATCATTATGCACCGGAGCTGGTATCAGTTTCATGTAGTGCCCTGCCAGTTCCCTTTCACCGTGGCCTTCGCATTTCTTTGTGTCCTGTCTGCTTGGCGTCTATGGGTCTTTGCTTTGGGCAAATGGTGCCCGTTGTGTCGATACCTTAAGCACGTGCTTACCCTGCCCATATCCATTAAGTGGTCATTCCTCACTCCCCGTCCCCTCCCCCCACCCCACCTCCCAGCCCCTGGCAACCACCAATCTGCTTTCTGTCTCCATGGATTGACTTATTCTGGATACCGCATATGAACGGCATTATACAATATGTGGCCTTTTGTGTCTGGTTTCTGTCACTCAGCATAATGTTTCTGAGGTTCATGCACATTGTAGCGTGAGTGAGTACTTCATTCCTTTTTATGGCTGAGTAATATTCCACTATACGTATACTGGAGCCCTGATGGCATAGTGACTAAGAGATACGGCTGCTAACCAAAAGGTTGGCAGTTTGCATCCACCAGCCGCTCCCTGGAAACCCTATGGAGCAGTTCTCCTTTGTCCTACAGGGTAGCTATGAGTTGGAATTGACTCGACGGCAATGGGTTTGCTTTTGGTTTTATATGTATACTGATGTATTTTTGAGTGAAGAAAAACCAACCAGTCTAGGGAACAGCATACAGAGTATGTAGCTGACTACTAATACCACCACATGCCTGGGGGCAGTATAATGTCACTCCCAGGCCCTGTGCACTCCGTAGGGTGGGGGAGAGGCAGTATGTACCCTCTCTGGGCTTCTGCTGGACCAGACCAGAGCTTCTCCAGCTCTAGTGTGCCTGTGAATTGTGTGGTCATCTTGTTAAAATGCAGCTTCTGATTCAGTAAGTCTAGGGTAGGGCCTGAGATTCTGCATTTCTAACCATCCCCCAGGGGGATGCTGGTGCTGCTGGTTCCTTGGACCATACGTAGAGCAGAGAGTTCTAGGTGACCTGCAAAGTCCTTTCCAAGGAGTCCCTGCATGGTGCTCAGTTCTCTGAAACAAGTGGGGACACCATGAGTCAGAATCGACTCCATGACAACTGGCAAAAAAAAAAAAAAAAAAAAAGAGGTCCTTTCCAGGATTCTGAAGCAGGGTCTAAGTGGAAGTCCACTTGAACTCTGGACAGGAGGGAGATTGGGGTGGCCACTTGGACTAATCTTTCCTAACAAAGAAGGGTGTCGAGGCCAAGGCTGCCCCAGCCTCAGGAGGAGGTTTCCTGGCAATGGTGGCAGGAGGCTCACCCCTCAAGGAGAGGGGTACCCATTCTCAGGGTCTGTTTTTGGATGCTGCTTTGGGGGGAGGTTGGCGCAATGCTCAAAGCACCACAGGAGGTTGCACCCTTGCGTCCACACTGGCTCTGACCGCAGCATTAGGCTCTCTGTTAACATGGCTGCTTCTCACAGTCGTTTGAAAGGTGCTGCTTGATCAACAGCTTTGGTTGGATTTAGCCCCATGATTTAGCGTTCAATGGGGATGTTTGCCCACAAAGGGGAGCACTGGTCTGCAAGAGTTGGGAGCACTCACCAACGCTCCCTCCAAAACTGTCTCAATTCCCCATTGTAATCACCCCAGTTAATTGAGGTTTAGCAACTAAAACAAAGCAAATATGGTGGCTCCAGCCAGAAATTCCAATGCCGTTGTCAACACAACCAACGGCGGCAGATGAGAAAGGCTACTAGCTCTGGGGACCCCATCGTGGAATTTCTAAATTAGGAAGAGGAGAAGAGCAGCTTCGCCAAACTCACCACGAGACCCCGGACAAATCCCAACCTCTCTGAGCCTCAGGTTTTTCACCCGTGAAATGGGACAGGCAACATGCCCTACCTCATACCATCACTGTGGGATCAAACGCGGTAACAGATCTGAGAGGGCGTGACCATTAGCCAAACACTGAGCAGGCGTTTAGTAATGATCTCCTTTGTGATCCACACTCCCTCCCTGGTGCCAGGTAGGGATCAGGCAGACACCCATGGTGGCTGCAGGGGAAGTAGGTGAGGTCCTGCCTGCCGGTTTGTTTCTTCCTCATGGAAACCCTGCAAGGATCTGGGGGAGCAGCACAGCCTGTGGCCCTGGCAGAGGACCCAAATTTTATATGCATCTTCTTTTTTAGGATGTAGCCAGAGCCTGGGGCCTGAGGGGGCCACTTCTGAGATCCTGTCTTCCCATGAGATTCACTGGTACTTCCCAAATACCTCCAGGGCCAGGCCCAGCTGGGGCCTGGGGACACAAGAGGATCAACCATGGTCCCTGTGCCCCGCTGAGGCCTGGGGACACAAGCAGAGGCAGCAGAGACTAGCCTGGCTAGTTCTCTCCCATCACTGTCCTGTGATCTGGGCAGGAGAGGGGCTGTGGTCCCACTTTCCCTGGTGAGGCAAGTGGGACCCAGAGAGGCTGAGCCCCTTTGCCCAAGGCCACCAGGAGGGCATTTCCCAGTGTCAAGATGTTACATGAAGAAAGGTTCTGAGATCAGATAAGTGTGAGACACACTGGGCCAAAGTTGAACCACTTTTAACTACAGGACTTCTCAGAGCCTTTATTAGACTAACATGAGGAATACATATGCAGTATGTCCAAATGTACTTGACCATCACATTCTCCCTTTGCAGGGCTAGAATTCTTCCAAAACCAGGTGGGACACCCCTGCTCTGAGCTCTGCCCCATCAGTTTCTCTCCTTCGTGAGGACATCCAATGGGCCATTTCCATCTGGATGAAGGAAGGTCAGGTGATGTATGTGGCCAGCCCTTGGAAAAAGACGAAGGCTCGGCCCACTAGCCCTGCCGCTCATTGCCAGGCCGCTCCTGGGGTACCACTTTCAACACTGACTGCACACACCTGGTGGGTGCTATCTCCTGGGTCCAAGGACAAGGAGTGCCACAAACAACATGGCCGCAGCCCTCCCGGAGCCCCAATCTAGGCTGGTGGGATGACGGATCCAAGGGTCTGCCCATGCCGCTGGCTTTCCTCCCTCTGCTTCCTCTCTGCTGCTGCCATCCCTTCTCAGAGGGAGGCCCCACTCTCCACTCCCAGTGCTGGCCCCATCAAAGCACTCTCAGTCAGCCGAGGAAATGCCACAGAGCCCAAAGGGGCCAACTGGGGGAACTTCCAGAACGTTCATTCAGAGGGAGCTCTTTGTAAAGGCAAATGTCTTTTCCAGCCAGAACAGCAGCAAAAAGCAGAGGCAAGAGGCCTCATACATGATTTATGTCCTTGTTTATAATTTATACTTCTCCCCCAAAAGACAGTGGATTGGAGGAGGCCTGAGGTGGAGGGAGGAGAACCAATGTTAAGAGGGTCCCTGAAGCCCTCCTGGGAGGGACCCGCAGCATCTCACACCCACTAACTCATGTAGTCTCATGACAGCCTCAAAAGGAGTGGCTGGACTCACTAAATGGACCAGAAAATGAGGCTTGAGAGAGTCAGGGGCTTGGAGGGGACCTCCCAGCTAGGAGGCAGAGTGGGATTTGAACCCAGCATTCTGATCCAGAGCCTGTGCTTCCTCCATTAAACCACGTGGCCTCCCAGGTAGAAGGATGAAGGGGAGATTCCTACCCCAGTTGGCCATCCCAACACAGATCTGCTGAGTCTAGTAGCCAGGGTGGGACCCTGGAATCTGTATTTTCAAAGGCCTCCCCAAAATCTTGTACCCAGGCTTTGAGCATGGCACAAGCCCTGTGAGGTTGGCATGGGGGCATTTAGGTGGCAATGGGGGCAGCATTCCCAGCTACAGCATAAAAAGAGGGTTGTGCTATCACCCCCTCCTGAGCAGACTCAGCCCACAGCAGTCACAGCCCCTCCATGGATGTGATGGGTCCCTGTCACCCCCTCATTGGGCTGGGAGCTCCTTGGAGTAATAGTAATAATGATGACAACGATAATCGGTGATGCTTACTGAGTGTTGCTATGAATCATTTATTATTCTAAGAGCTTTGCATACATTAGCCCATCTATACCTCACAAGCCTAAGAAATAGCTTCTACTATTAATCTCATTTTACAGATGAGGAAACTGAGGCACAGACTTGCTCGAGGTCATACCAGGAAGCAGCAGAGCTGGGATTCAAACGCAAGAGCGTGCACTCTTTCCTGCTATGACAAACCACTTTTTCAAATTACCCTTGTGTCTACAGCGGGCACTGTCACAGAGCAGGTGCTCATACGTTTATCATCATCATCATCAACAACAACAATCAGGGACAACACAGGTGGCACCAGCAGCAAGAATGCAATCCCAGTGGCACCTTGGACTTTTGTGATTTTAAAAAATCTTTTTTATTGTTGTAGTTTAAATGAAGTTTACATTTCAAGTTAGTCTCCCATACAAGTATACATACATTGCTGTGTGACCCTAATTGCTCCCCCCATACTGTGACAGCACACTCCTCCTTTCCACCCCCGACTCCCCATGTCCATTCAACCAGCTCCTAACCCTCCGTCTTCCCATCTCACCTCCGGACAGAAGCTGCCCGTTTAGTCTCTTGTATCTACTTGAGCCATGAGGCACACTCCTCACGAGTATCGCTTTATGTCCCACAGTCCAGTCCAATCCCTGTCTGAAGAGTTGGCCTCAGAAATTGTTTTAGTTCTGGGCTGATAGAGAGTCCAGGGGCCATGCTTTCCAGGGTGCCTCCAGTCTCATTCAGACCATTAAGCCTGGTCTTCTTAGAAGAATTTGAGTTCTGCATCCCTTCGTTCTACTGCTCCATCAGGGACCCTCTGTTGTGTTCCCTGTCAGGACATTCATTGGTGGTAGCCAGGCACCATCTAGTTCTTCTGGTCTCAGGCTGATGAAGTCTCTGGTTTATGTGGCCCTTTCTGTCTCTTGGGCTAATACTTTCCTTGTGTCTTTGGTGTTCTTCATTCTCCTTTACTCCAGGTGGTTGGGACCAATTGATGCATCTTAGATGGCCGCTTGCAAGCTTTTCAGACCCCAGATGCCACTCACCAAAGTAGGATGCAGAACAATTTCTTAATAAGCTTTGTTATGCCAATTTACCTAGATGTCTTCTGAAAGCATGGTCCCCAGACCCCTACCCCTGCTACTCTGTCCCTCAAGGTGTTTGATTGCATTAAGGAAACTTCTTAGCTTTAGTTTAGTCCAGTTGGGCTGACTTCCCCCTGTAGAGTGTGCTGTCCTTCCCTTCCCCTAAGATAATTCTTATCTACTATCTAGTTGGTAAATAACCCTCACCCTCCCTCCCCACCCGCATAACCATTGAAGAATGTTTTCTTCAGTGTTTAAACCTTTTCTTGAGTTCTTATAAGAGTGGTCTTACATGATATTTGTCTTTCTGTGACTGACTAAATTCACGCAGCATAATGATCTCCAGATTCCTCCATGTTACGTTTCACGGCTTCATCATTGTTCTTTACCACTGCGTAGTATTCCATTGTGTGGATATACCATAATTTGTTTATCCATTCATCTGTTGATGGGCATCTAGGTTGTTTCCATCTTTTTGCTATTGTGAACGGTGCTGCAATCAACATGGGTGTGCATATATCTATTTGTGTGACAGCTCTTATTTCTCTAGGATATATTCCGAGGAGCAGGATAGCTGGATCGTATGGTACTTCTATTTCTAGCTTTTTAAGGACTTGCCAAATTGATTTCCAAAGTGGTTGTATCATTTTACATTCCCACCAACAGTGTATAAGTGTTCCAGTCTCTCCACAACCTCTCCAGCATTTATTATTTTGTATTTTTTGGATTAATGCTAGCCTTGTTGGGGTGACATGGTATCTCATTGTAGTTTTGATCTGCATTTCTCTAATGGCTAATGATCGTAAGCATTTCTTCATGTATCTGTTAGCCGCCTGAATATCTTCTTTGGCGAAGTGCCTGTTCATATCCTTTGCCCATTTTTTAACTGGGTTATTTGTCTTTTCGTTGCTGAGGTTTTGCAGTATCTTATAGATTTTAGAGATTAAACGCTGATCGGATTTGTCGTAGCCAAAACTTTTTTCCCAGTCTGTAGGTTGTCTTTTTACTCCTTTGGTGAAGTCTTTTGATGAGCATAAGTGTTTTATTTTTAGGAGCTCCCAGTTATCTTGTCTCTCTTCTGGTGCTTTTGCATTGTGAATTATGGTTCATATTGTGTTTATGCCATGTATTAGGACTCCTAGCATTGTCTCTATATTTTCTTCCACGATCTTTATCGTTTTTGATTTTATATTTAAGTCTTTGATCCATTTTGAGTTAGTGCACCTTGGACTTTTGGATGCATATTTTACCCCAACAGCCGCAGGTAGTCTATAACCAGTGCCTTCCGTCCTCTTCAAGTGTACCTAAAGCTACAGAACAGTCCAGAATAACAACTTCCCTGAATAAAGTGTTTATGATGCACTGTGCTAGGAGCTTCGTCCCCATTCTTTCATTCAACACCCACAATAACCCTATGAGGAAAGCATTACAGCGTCATTGGATCACAGACGAGGATCAGAGAGGCAAAGAGACCTGCCCGAGGCCACAAAGCCAGCAAGGTGCAAAGCTGGGAGTTGACCTCTGACCCATCCAGCTCTGGAACCTGAGTCCTTGACCACGACGCTCTCCTGCCTCCCAAACCCTCATCTGGAAACCTTGAGAAGTAGAAAAGGAGTTGTTTACAAACCACATGATTTCAAGGGCAGAGCTCAGGAGGAACTGGGGCTCCTGGGTTCTGGGCTGGTACCTTTGCATTTCATTTATTCACTTAGTCATTCAACTAACAATTACTGTGACCTGTTATGTACTACACCCTGGGCCAGGTGGTGGGGGCAGAGAGGCGCAAGAACCCAGCTCCCACGCTCATAGTCTGCTTGTGGGGAGAACCACAGAAATAAGTGCTCTTCCTACTCCTCCAGGGAAGGTCAGATATGGAGTGGACTTGTTGGGCTAAGAGGCTAAGAGGCTGGGTTGGCCTACACTCTGCTATTTCTCTCTGCCCAGCGTCAGGTCCCCCCTCACCTGGTAGGTGCACCCATACTTTCCTTTAGGGAACAACCCTTCCTCCATTACATATAGTTTGGGTGGTCCAAAGTGGAGTGTGGGAGGGGTGGCCCCCTCTAGGGATGGGCACCTGACCAGGCCTGGCCATTCAGAGACTCCACCTTTCTAAGCATAATTCTCTGCATCAACTGGGAAAATAGCAAACATCGTTAAAACATTTAATAGATGTTGGGAAGACATTTGGTACAGTTTACCATCTGGTCTTGAAAAAAACTCTTACAAAAGGAGAATGGGCTGGAGAGGGGAGATCTTTATTAGCGTGCTAAAGAATATGAACCCAGACCTAAGTTCCAACAGTATACTTACTGGTAGTAAGCTACAGTCATTCCACTTTACCAAATAATAAGGGAAGGATGATTGGGGCCCTTCCACTGCCAGCCCCTAGCCACCCTTAAAATTACTGGCTCACCAACCAGCCCAAGAGCAGAGCAGAGTAGGGTGCAGCCTCTGTTCCACGAGCTGTTCCTGGCTGCCCAAGATAGCTGTGTGGTAGTCTGTGCCCAGCAAGTTTCTGCCTGTCCATCCCCATTGCAAGGAGCCCTGATGGCAAAATGGTTAAGTGTTCAGCGGCTAATTGAAAAGTTGGTGGTCTGAACTCACCCAGCCACTCTGTGGGAGAAAGACCTGGCAATCTGCTCCTGTAAAGATTACAGCCAAGAAAACCGTATGGCGCAGTTCTACTCTGTCACATGGGGTTGTTATGAGTTGGAATTGACTTGATGGCACCTAACAACAACAGTCCCCTGCTTTGCTGCTTCTGCCTTGATTTCCTTGCCTCTCAAAGCTGAAGTCCTCTCCTGATCTGCAGCCAAGACACCTGACTATGTCCTGCCAGCCCTCTTCCATCTACACGGGATAGCCTCCCATGCCAACATCAGCCTCCACTGCTCCAGAATTCACCAATTCCTTTGGGATGCTGTCAGTGAGACCACCCAGGGCAGCTGTGGCCCAGGCACCTACCCTATGTTTCCCTTCACGTGGCCAATGTCCCAGCATGCCTCACTCCCAAGCCCTCCTAAGTTATATTGGATGTTTCCTGTGCCCACTCATTTAACTAGTTCTAGAAATGCTGGTGACTCCCATCTCAGATGTAAAAGTAATTGGACTTACAAATATAGGAAAGGAAGACATAATAAAACTATTACTTTCTAAAGAGAACATGAAATCTAAAAAAAAAAAAAAAAAAAATCTAAAGAAGTCAACCAGAAAATTACTAGAATAAATGAGTTCATACCAATGGTAAGATATGGGATAAATGTACAAAAATCAACTGCATTCCTATATGCTAGTGGAATGCAGCTAGAAAAATCAATGGAAAAAAGATAGTTCATCCTTAGTAGTAAAAAACACATTAAATATTAAACATTAATTTAGCTCAATGTAAGACATTTATTTTTAATGTTAATATTCTACTTGGAGGACTATATATATAGAAAAGATGGCGATACTCCAATTTAATAGACTTAATGCAATAACAATTAAAGAGCCTGAAAAAATGTGTCACATATTCACAAATCCATAAATGGTCAAGAATATCAGAGAGCTTTTTTTTATGTTAATGATGGTTGTCTTGTCTCAATTTTCAAATATATTACACCAAGTAATAATGATCAAAATGATATAATGTTGCATTAAAAACAGTTAAAAAAAGTTGAGCATCAAAAAGAATAACGATGGTAATGGGTTATAACACATTGTAAAGAAATGAATATACGAGTCCATAATGATACTAAAAAAGGGATGTGGAGGAAAGCTCTTCTTTACAGAACAGTGCTGTATCTGTAGAAGGAACGACAGAATTAGAAAAGCCAACATTTTGCAAATATTAGTGTAATTTATGCAGGCCACGAGCATCAAGGAAGATAAAACCACTGTGTGAAAAGCTGTTGGGGAACTGGATATTTACACTAGCCCAGGGTATGACCCCACAGATTACTTAGCAATTACAAAGGGGAAAAAAGGAACATTATGTTGAAGAGACCAGGCAATCAATCACCTTAACCAAGTGACCAAACTCAGCATCACCAGTGAACACGGGTGGCTCCCGATATGGCACTCTGACAAGTGCGTGCCATGACCTCCTCTTGCCCAAAATGTTGAACCTGCATCTAATATTCAGGAAACAATCAGATCTATCTAAACTATGGGACAGTCTGCAGGACAACTGGCCCAGACTGGTCAAAAAAGGTCAATGTTACGAAAGTAAAAAAAAAAAAAAAGGCAGGGATAGTTGTAGTTCAAGATGAGTCTTGACAACCAAATGCAACGTGTGATCCCGATTGGGTCCTGCATTCAAACAAAACAAAGCAAAAAGCACTTAGAGAAGACATTTTGAGGACAACTGGGGAAATGTGGATTGAATAATAGATGACATGACTGAGTTAATGTAAAATCCTTGGTGTGAAAATAGATAACAGTGCTACAGTTATGCAGGAGACTGTCCTTGTTTTTATCTTTTGAAATGTTCCCGAGTGAAGTGTCATGATTTCTGCCACTTACAAACGGCTCAGCGAAACAAACAAAAAATGAAGACAGATGATATATATAGCTAGACAGAGTGAAAGAAAAAGCTAATGTGGCAAAATGTTAACAGTTGGTGACTCGAGGTAAAGAGTATGGAGGTGGTTATCATACTCTTCCTTCAATTTTTATTTGAATATTTTCAAAACAAAGAATGAGAAAAAAATTAGTGGAATTAAATTTTAGTTCAGAAATAGATTAAAATTATTAACAGAACTGAATGTTCAATTAACCACATAATAAATTCCAACTGGGTAAAAGTTAAATATTTTTACAGGTTGGAAGCTGAAAACAAAGTAGCTTATTTATTCTTGTTAGCAATGAGAAATAAATTTCTCACTACTGGAAATGATCAATATGATCAGAAATAAGACAAATATGATCTAATGGAAAAAAGAAATATTCAAATGGATGAAAAGTTTGGAGTAATAAAATGTGATAAACAAATACAAAAAGGAAAGCAACAAAGCAAGGAAAAAAAAATAAAAAAGGAAAAAAAAATGACAACAGTACTGAAAGCAAAGAGAAGTGATGTAGAAGTATATAAAGATCAAAATCAAAATTTCCCTTGGTAAATGCTCAAAAGAGAGGGATACCACAGTTTATACAGAAGGAAATACCCAAAATAAACAGAAGGAAATACCCAAAATAAATAGCAATATTGAAAACAATGCAAAGTCTTGTTAGCAATTAAAAATGAACATTTAAACAAACTTAAAATACCATTACACACTTATTTAAGCTGGCAGAAACAAATAGAAAATAATACTCAGTGCTGATGAGGATGTGGAGAAACAGGTACCCTCATTTACTATGAGGCAAATCTGGTAGCAGGAGAGGTAAGGGGAGGAGATAGACACAGGGTGACAGAAACAAACAACTGTCCGGATGGCTCCAGAAAGGGTGGCCAGAAGCCCAAACACCTCTGGCCAGGCGAGTGGGGCAAACAGGTCCTTGATCCTGTCCACTCAGTGTCCAGGGACGTGGCAGCCGGAGTCTCCCAGCCTTGACCACTCAGGGGCAGGGTTCTGAGAAGCCACACCAGAGGTGAGTTCTCTGGCTGGCAGCTGAGTGCTGGGGTTGGAAGCAGAGCCGTGGGCTGTTTTAAAATATTTGCCCAGGGGACGGTCAGTGGAATTGAGGGAGGGCCAGCACAGCATGGGCTGCAGATGGAAGGCTTGGGGGCCTCACCAGTGCCCAAGAGTCCTCCCTCAGACTCCCACTCCCTTCCCACCACACCATCTGGAGGGCAGTGTTCCCTATAGGCTTTACTCTGCAGCACCAGCTGCGTTGGGGCAGGCAGGGGTGAGGGGACTGGGTCCTGCAGAGGCTGATGGGAGCCAGGGATTGACCAGCCAGTACAGGTACCCCGCCAGGTGGATTGCATCCAGCAAGCTGTGTCCGTCAGAATGGAACACCATATAGACATTAATAGTGACTGGAAGGAAGACCATGGCCATGCCCGGGACGCGGGCCCAGGAAATACCTCAGGTGGGAAGGGGCCAAAGTAGCTCATATGCATTGATTACAACCATATGGGGGTTACTGCCAAGGACAGGACATGGATTTTAAGGTGCAGAAACACAGTTAGTGCTAATTAGCTTTCTTTTTCAACAAAGTTGTTTAAATTTATAAATCCACAACAATAATGGGAACTTTTTAAAAAAATAAAAAGCAGCTGACCTGGGAAGGATTCCTAACAGGGAGGGCAGCCCTTGTGCTTTGCGGGGTGTGTGAATATCCTCAAGCTGACCTGCACCCTCACATGAGCTCCCCACCACCCAGTCACTCACATGGGAATCAAGAGACTGGCAGCCGATGCTTTCTCTGGCTCCTCTGGTGGTTGTGAAGTCCTGTAGAGCCAGAGGCATCCCTCTGACCCTCTGCTTCCTCCATCCTGGGGGTCCTCTCTCCTCACTCTGGGACCCAGGCAGTGACCTCGCACCTCAGCCTTCTCTCCCCCAGGCCCACCTGCCAGGCAGTGTGTCTAAAATGCAACAGAGCCAGGCCACCCTCTGCTGAAACCTCTTCAACATTTTATCCTGACATCGTCGGGATTAAAACCCTTCCCATCTGGCCTCCACCTGCCTAGTTAGCCCCTCCCCTCTCCCACCTGCCCTCCCTCTTGCCAGGTGGGCCTCTGAATGTGCGGGGCTCTCTGCTGGCATACCTGTCCTTTCTTTCTGCCCTTGAGAACCTTGTTCAAGACTGGGAAGGCTTTCCGATCTCCTGGGCAAAGTTAATTGTCTTCACACCCCAGCACACCTGGCAAGCCTCCAGCCCTGCCCTTCTCACTGGTGCTGCCAAGGTTTCTATTTTAGTCTGCCTCCCCCAAAGCAGTGAATGCCCTCATGGAAGGAGTCCCATCTTATTCATCTGTACACCCCCTAGCCCCAAACATGACATACAGCAGGTGCTCAAAAAACAACTGTAGAAGAATGAAAATGGACAGCTCATTCAGAAAGCCTGCAGTGACAGCAGTCACATTAACAAATAAGTATGGCAGGCATTTGTCAGGCATGATGTTAACACACATTGCTAATATTATACCCATTTTACAGATGAGGAGAATGAGGTACAGAGAGGTTGAATAAGTTTCTCAGGGTCACACAGCTAGTAGGTTGCAGAGCCGGGTCTCAGGTGTGCCTGATGCCAGGACCTGGGCCTCCAACCACTTCTCAGAGAGAACATTAAAGCTGGCCTGGCTGAACTGAGACGCTGGACAAAGTGGAAGGTCAGAGGAAGAGCACAGAAAGCAAGAGGGGGTCAAGGTCAGGTGGGGACACAGGGCCTCTGTGGCTGGGAAAAGCGTGCAGCACGGGCCAGGGAAGACGAGGGAGCCTGTGGAATGTGGACCAAGCATTGGCGGAGCATCCAGGTTGAGATACAGATGAACTGGTCCACGCAGCTGTCCAGCCCTAGACACGGCAGCAAGGCTGCCCCACATGTCCCAGCCTGCAGGGGGTGAAGGAAGAGGGCCTGGCAGGAAGCCTCAGCAGCCAGAGAAACACTCGCCTCCCACGGCTATTTAATCACAACCTGAACAGGCAGTGGAGATGCATAATTCAGGGTGTGGTTCACAGGCAGCCTCCTCCAGCTTCAAAACCTCAGCTCCTGCTGGCCCCTGACACTTTCCACAGCGGGCATCTTCCCGGCCAGCAGGGCCCGCCCAGCCTGCACATCGCAGATCACAAACCTATTTCTAATAGCGGCTCCTTTGAGGGCTGCCCCACCCCCAGCACCCAAACTTCCCCAGACTCAGCAAGCCAGATGAAGCCTTGGATTTGAGGTTTCTCCAGTGCAGACTTCTGAAACTCAGATGTGACCATTCCCCATTCCTGACGCTCTAGGGACCCAGGACCCCCAACTGCAGACAGCTGAGGAGGCAGCTTTAGAACCAGGCAGACCTGGGTTCAAATCCCAGCTCCTCCACTTACTGTGGGACCCTGGATAAGTACTTCACCTCTCAGATTCTCAGGGTTGTCTTGAGGATTAAAGTGAATAATGACCACAAAGGTATGCAGCACATACCCATCCCTGGCAAAAGTCACCAGCGGCTGCAGGAGAAACTTTGGCCATTGCACAAAGAAGCCCCATGCCTGGAAAAATAGCAGGTTAGGGAGGGACCAAGAGATTGAGGGAGGAATGTAGCCTCAGAAGGGGGCTGCTTATACACCAGGGAGGGGGAGGACTGGGCAGTTGTACCATTCCCACCACTGAAGTAAAGAAGGCTGGGTCAGAGACTGGATTAGAAACACGAAGTATTGGGCCTGGAAGCCCCTCAGAGGTGACCTTGAGACAGGGAGGGCCACAGCAGTCAAGGATGCTGCACAGGTCATGGAGTAGGGCGGTTGCAGAAATGATGCCAACACCTTTCATATATGTTCTCCCCAGTACTCAAAACAGACCTACAAAACAGGGGTTATGGCCCCCATTTTAAAGATGAAGAAACTGAGGTCCACTCATCATACTAAACACTTTTTAAAATATCTGGGCTTTCACTTCCTTCAGTAAGACTTCAGCCCTTGCCAGACCGGATGGCCTGTGTGGGAAGGGAGAAATCCTATGAGAGCTAACTCCAATGGGGGTGGGTATGTGGTGGGGTGTTGGTGTCTGTCCAAAACCCATCAGAGCCAGATGGTCCCAGTTCCTGAGCCCTCACTAAGGTCACCAGCTGGCCCCTGCTCCAGTTTGAGTTCTCACCCTTCCTGTACCTTTACCACATGGAGCCACTTGTCACTCCCTGGAAATGTCAGAACCCAACCCCAGATCTGTGTATGGCAGACAGTCAATAAATGTTGGCTGGGTGGCTGGGTGGATAGATGGGCAGGTTGGTGGAAATGTGGGTGAACAGATGGGTGAATGAATGGATGGAGGGGTGGATGAATGGACAATGGATTGGTGGTTGGGAGGATGGGCTAGGTGGTTGGATGGATGGAGGGGAGGATGGGTGGGTACATGGATGGATAAATGCATTTTAAATGGTTAAATGATGGATTGGTGGGTGGGCAGTAGACAGTTGGATAGATGGGTGGAGGGGAGGATGAGCAGATAAAGCTCTGGGAGACAGATCATCATATGAAAGAGAACTTGGCCAGAGCCTTGCTGAGATGGAATGGGCTTGCCTTGGGAGGCAGTTCTGTTCTTGCATATGGCAGGGCTGTTCTAGAGTGATATAAGCACTGAATGGAGGGTCACACTTTGAAGGTACCATTTGATGACTCCAGTCCCTTTCAGTTTTTGTTTGGGTACAAACCAGCCCCCTGTCTGCCCTGTCAGCTGCTGGCCTTAGACTGGGATCTTCCTGGGGCAATCAATACATGCTTTCAGAGAATACACGCTTTTTAAAACATAAAAAAAAAAAATAAAGTGAGATGTAGGTTAGTCTCGAAGCCTTAGGTCTAAAGGGAACTTAGCACTCCTCATAGTTTGTGTTATGGCCACACGAATGCCTGGTCACCTGCTTGGATCACTGGGGTGCAAACTTCTGGAATCTGGGCTGCTTTGCTCCCCCAACCCCCAAGAGCATGGAAACTATGGACACTGGGACCCTCAGCAGTGATCCCAGGGGTGGTAGGCTGGAGGGAATTGGTGGCCCTAAGTTGTTGCTCCTGGGGGGCATCCAAGGATCAGAAACTGCTGGAGGGAGACAGTGAGGGGGAAAAGGGCACTTCTAAAAGCCCCAAGTATAATGGGGTGGTGGTGGTGGCTGCAAACAGGAAGGGCTGGGAGGGCAGCAGTCAGGCTGACAGCACATTCAAGCAATCATTTACGGCTCCAGCCAGTTCTCAGTCTGTGCAGGGAGAAGGCAAGGAGCAGCTCTCAGACCCTGAGTCTGGACAGATGGGCAGTCGCCAACCCAGACAGAAGACTGCAAGGCGGGGCTGCATCCTGGAAGAGGAGATGCCCCCAGCCAGCCAGGTGGAGTCCCAGAATCCCCAAACCCATGACTGGCTTTTAAAGGGGCTGAGTCACACCTTCCTCAGGTTCTGTGTTTCCCTCATGTGAGCTTCTCCCTGTGGGCAGTGAGACCTAATGGTGAGGCACTGTTTCCAGAGCCTGGAACAGGGCTGGCATATAAAACCCTTTGCTGTCGAGTCAATTCTGACTCACAACGACTCTATAGGACAGAGTAGAATATCCCAGAGGGTTTCCAAGAAGCAGGTGGTGGACTCGAACTGCTGACCTTTTGGTTAGCAGCCAAGCTCTTAAGCACTGCCAGGGCTCTATGTTGGCACATAAGATGTTAGCAGAACAAAACATTAAAAAAACAAACACGCAAACGTATTAAGATGGCCCCCAAATGTAGACGGCATTTTCGCTAAAATTACTCTATAAAAATTTCAGGGCATTCACCCAATAATGTGGGGAGAGGATGGCTGTTAACCCAGGCATGATACTCACTGCTTCCATGTCAGTGGCAACTCTCCTTCCATCCCACCCTGGGGCTGGCTTGCCCAGCATGTCAACCCCAGCCAGCTGTTAGGCTCCCCTTCTGCAACCGATCTGCTGGGGCTGCCCAGGGCCAGGGGTGGGGATGACTGCTGGCTGGGCCAAAGGACCACGCCTACCTCCACATACACACTCCAAGACTAGGGCAGAACCCCCAGCAAAGCCCCGTACAAATGGACCCAGGAGCACCCATGTTCCCACTTGCACCACGTCACACAGGATGGGGTGTCCAGGCAGAGCCATGTCCAGGAGTGCAGTGACCATCAGGCACTGAGTGGCTGCACCGAGCCCAAATCTGCCCTTCCCTGCAAGACAGGGTTGACCACGGCAGACCTCCTCAGGTGGTGGAATGCTGGCCGAGGGAGGAAGAGCAGTTGCTCAGACATGTCTCCCCTGCTGCCCCCTAAATTTGTGGGTTCTCCCTCCTCTGGGAGGTGTGCAGGGGTCACCCAGTCCATCCAGCCATCAGCCAAGGGGAAGCTACAAACAAGGGGAAAATTATAGACTATTCTCAGGTCAGCTAAAGCTGAGTTACCTCCCTGAAATGATTAACAACACTCTCTGGTCTTCAAACTGGAAACAAGAGAAGAATGTAACAGGGAAGCATGGCCCAAGATATCTCTGGCTGCTTTTAATGTCTTCCGTCCTCTCAGTGCTGATGGAAGATTCAAGAGGGGCTGGAAGATCAGAGCTGGACAGGGAGGTGGGCCCGGAAACCAGAGACTGGTCCAGATCTTGACCTCAATCTCGGCAAAACCCTGGCACAGAACAGCCTTTCAAAGATGCTTGAAAGTGTTTAGAAAGTAATTACGACAGAAGCAGCAGCAACTCTAAGCAGATACTGGGATAAGCACTTTGCATGTATTAACTCATTCAAACCCCATAATAACCATAGGAATGGGGACTTTTATCATCCCCAGTTTATGGATAAGTAAACAGAGGCCTGGGAGGTTGGGGGGTGGGGAAAGCAAGACATGGGTTCAGGCTATCATTTTACGTACTTTTCATTGCCCTGCTCCCACTTTATTACAAACATTCAGGGTTGAGGTAATGCTTTCTCTTCCTCTTTGTGTTCATTAAAAGGTCAGGCTAAGTCCCTGGGTGTCACAAATGGTTAAGTACTCAACTACTAGCAGAAGGATTGGTAGTTCGACCCCACCAAGAGGCACCTTGGAAGATAGGCCTGGCAATCTGTATCCAAAAGACCATAGCCTTGAAAACCCTATGGGGCACAGTTCTACTCTGTACACATGGGGTCACCATGAGTTGGAATTAACCCAATCACAACGAACCAGTAGTCAGGAAAATGAAATTTAAATAAAAAGTCAAGCTTAGTGTCTCATACATTACAAGTACTCATGTTTTCATCAAATTTCATTGTCTTCTCTTTTCTGTTATGAATTTAGGTCAACAAAACAGGGGAATATCAGAGACCAACCTAATATATGCATACCCCTGTTATTATTAACTGAAGTCCATATTTTATTAAGAATTCCTTAGTTTTTTTACCCAATGTTTTTCTCTGTTCCAGGATCCCATCCACGATACGACATTACGTGTAGTTGTCATGCCTCTTTAGGCTCCTCTTGGCTGTGACAGTTTCTCAGACTTTCCTTGTTTTTGATGACCTTCACAGTTTTGAGGAGCACTGGTCAGGTCTATTGTAGAATGTCCCTCAACCGGGATTTATCTGGTGTTTTTCTAGTGATTAGACTGGGGTAATAGGTTTTGGGGAAGAAGGCCATAGAGGAAAAGTGCCGTTCTCATCACCCCATATGAAGGATACACATGCTCAACATGATTTATCACTTGCTGTTGACCTTGATCACCTGGCTGAGGTAGTGTTTGTCAGGTGTCTCCACTATAAAGCTACTCTTTTCCCTCCTTTCCCTACTGTACTCTTTAGAAGGAAGTCACTACGTGCATCTCACACTCAAGGGGCAGGGAGCTATGCTCCCCATCTTGGGGGGTGGGGTAGTACCTACATAAATTATTTGAAAATTTTCTGTACTGGAGATTTGCCTATTCTCCTCTATTCAATCATTTACTTATATCACCCGTATTTATTTTATACTTTGCATCCTAGGATATTTTGATTTTTGCAAAGCATTTGACCTTGGTATCCCTGGTATCCTGGGGTAGTTGGTAAAATGTGGGTAATCAGCTCTGAGCAGTTCACTGAGCCCCATATTTAACGAATGACAATCGTCCACCGCAGAGCACTAGTGGGTTGGGAAATCAACGTTGTCACCTGACTTTTAAACAAACGAAAGAGGAATGGTCAGGGTACAGAGTATGTTGTGGGGAAGCATCACTTCATGACACTCCTACTTGCAATGCATACGCGAGCGTGGGTGTGCAGTGATGTAAAGTGTATTTCCGCGCAGCATGAGCAGAACCACCCTGACCAGCACCCAGGCCCTGTCCGTGGTCCTGCCCTGCATTTTTAATCAGCCTTGCAGACTGAGACACACAAAGCACTCGCTTCTCCAACCTGCAGGCAGCACAGGATCTGAGTGGCAGCGCAGGATTTGCAATTCTCTCTGTTGGCAGATACGGAGGGATGAAATGAGCAAGATGGAATTTAACAGGGATAAAGGTTAAGTAACCGGCTCAGATCAAGAATTTTTGATGCAGGACAACAGGCCTGGTATTGGCTGGGCTATTAAAAGGAGAAACGAAAAAAGGAATTGTGCCAGAATAAGAGAGACCTAAGGGTCATGACAACCACATGCATCCACTGCACAGTCCCGGAGAGAAAACTGGTTTAAATAAAACAGCAAAAATGGACATTTTGGAGTCAAATGCAGCAATCTGAATAAGCTCTGTGTATTTCAAAGAGATGAAAATTTATTGAGGCAGAAAAGCAGAGCTAGTATACTGGAAAAAAAAATTAGGTTACAAAACAGTATGCACAGTATGAACTCATTTTATGAAGAAAACCTCCGTATACGCATAGAAATGGCTCTGGAAGGCTGTGACTAGGGTGTCACAGTGCTGCTCCCTGGGAGATGGGAATGCAATAATTTTATTTTTGCTTGTCCATAGTTTCTCATTTCCTACAGTGCATATAATCTGCTTCTCTAATAATACATGACCCCAAAAAACTCGTTGCTGTCGAGTCGATTCTGACTTATAACGACCCTATAGGACAGAATAGAACTGACCCATAGGGTTTCCAAGGAGTGGCTGGTGGATTCAAACTGCGGCCTTTTGGTTAGCAGCTGAGGTCTTAACCACTGCCCTACCAGGGCTCCAATATATGACCAGGCTTTACAAAGAAAGACATCACTGATCCACCCCAGACTGGGGGTCTCTGGCTTGGCAGTGGTTCCAGAGAAGGAACTCTGGGAGTTTGGGTGCCCATAAACTTAACATGAGTGGAGTGTGTGATGCACCACACATCTGCCACAAAGCAGCTGCACCCTGAGCCCATGCTTATGTGTGAGGTGTTGGAGCTGGAACAGTCCTTGGTGGTGGTAGTTGGTGGGGGGGTTTCCTGGTCCAGCCCCTTCATGATATCACTATGAAAAGTGAGTCACACAACTAGCCAATGGCAACTCCACGCCAGAAGCCAGAGGTTTGGGCCCTGCAGATGCTATGGAAATGGCTTGGGGCTTCAGGAACTGGGGAACTTGACCTGGAGTAGGGAAGACAGAGGAGTCTTTGTGTGATGCGAACAGTTAAGTGCTACTAGCTGAAAGGTTGGTGGTTCAAACCCACCCAGAGGTGCCTTGGAAGAAAGGCATAGTGATCTGCTTCTGAAAGGTCACAGCCTTGAAAACCCTAAGGAGTGTAGTTCTACTCTGCACACATGGGGTCACCATGAGGAGGAATCGACTTAATGACAACTTTTTTTTTTAGAGTAAATGGGAGTGAGTGGGTGTGAAGGAGTGAAGGGGGCATGAGCGCTGTTTTCAAACATTTAAAGGCTGCCACGTAGAAGGGAGAACCACGTGAGTCCCCGTGCAGAACTGGGATGACTAAGTGACAAGCAGGTTTGAGCTCTAGAGTTTGTGAGGGAGAACAGTCTAATAACAGGAGCTGTCCAGCCTCGGGATCAGATGACACGGTTTGCTGGAGGTATGCTAGCTAAGCTTGGCGGCCTGTGTCCTGGTGGCCTGTGTCCTGATCCCAATGCCTGGGGGTTGCTGCTGCTTCAGCAGGGAGTCACTGTTGGAAGAGTGGGGAGGGGTTTGGCTGGCCTTGGAGGAAGGACAGGGATCACGGTGGCTGCAGGATATGCCCAGGAACAAAACCCCACAGAGGGAGAGTGGACTATGGCCCTTAGAAAAGGTTTCATGGGCTCTAAAGGGGACTGCATTATGAGCTTCCTGGGCTACAGTACCTGAGTTCTCACACCTGACACCTGCCTCACTCCCTTCCACCTTCTGCTCTCAGGCATTCCCAGGTCCGTGCCCAGGTGCCGGTGGAGAGACGATCGTCCATCACCTCCCACTTGCCAAATGACAGGGAGGTACAGGCCCAACCTGGCCATTCCCAGCTTCTCTTATGCTCTAGAATGCCAGGCTTGAGCTGTCCTGGGAACACCGTGCCAGACAGAGCCCATTTGAGGCCAGTGGCCCCAGGCTACCCATGCAAGGCCCAAGGCCTTAGGTGGCTCTGAAGACACTGGTCTATTGTGGCATTTATTGATGTTACTCTGCCCAGCCCCACCAGCCATGACTGCAGCCCTGCCAACAGTCAACACTATGCCTGCTTTCCCCACACAGACCTGGCCCCACCCGTGGGGAATGCTCTCTTCAGCTCCCACTCCCCAAGCTTGGCTCTGGCCGGCCTGCTGCAGCCAACAGGGCCAGCTGCCAGCCAAGCCTGCGCATCATGGCCTGCATAGAGGGCCCCCAGGCGCTGCCAAGAATCTAGGATGGCCCCAAACAGACCCTTCCTTCTAGGTTCCAGACAGGGTGGATGCATCAAAGGCACCAAGACTGCTCGGTGCTCCCAGAGGCCCTCTCCACCCCTCGGCTAGGCCCAGTGGGGAGAGCACCTCTTCACCCACCCTGGAATTCCAGACCTCTGCGTCTTAGCCTCCACAGGGTAGAAATGGGGAGGGGGGTCCTGAGGCCAGATTCTGACCTCTCCCCCCCCACCCCCCCACATTAAGTGGGTTTGTAGATCTGTCAGAGGGACCAGCTCTGCCAGGGAGGGAGGTGGACAGGGAGGCCACCCTGAACATGACATGTGACACCCGCAGCACAGCGTTAATGGTGGAAAGCTGGGGTCCGGCAGTGCAGGGGATACCCCGGGGTCCGAGGTCCTCAGATTAGGTTGGTACAGGCAGTCCGAGAGGCAAGGGGAGGAGGGATTTCTCCCGGGAAGAAGGGCACCACCACCTTGGGTTTGTTGAGCGGAGAGGCTTGTCCCGGGCAGGTGAAAAGGCTGAAAAACTGGGGGTGGGGGGAGACGAGGGGTGGTGGTGCCGGCGGGGGCCGGCTTGGGAGGAGTCCCACCCGAGGGGCCTGGGTGGGGGGAACGGAGGCTCCCCGGGAACCCGGGTGCCCCCTCCCGCCGCTGTGGCCCTCTTACCTCCTCGCCCTGGCCGAAGCGCAGTCCGAGTGCCGCGACGCGCTCCACGCGCAGAAAGCCGTCGGGGTCGCGGCCGCACACCTCGAACACCTCGCGCAGGCGGCGCACGGAGCGCAGCAGAGCCGCGGGGGCGCCGGCCCAGCCCGCGCCGCCCGCCATCCGGGCCGGCCGCGCAGCTAGCCCGAGCCCCGCGCCGCGCGCCGCCGCCGCCGCCGCCCGCCCTGCGCCGCTGCCGCCATCGCCGCGCGCCTCCGGGGCCGCCGCCGCCCCCCGCCCGCGCGGCTCTGCGATGCGCAGCCTCCGCCCGGCGACCGCGGTGGTGGCGGCCGATCCGTGTCAGCAGCGGCGCCGCAGCCCCCGCCGCTCGGGCGGGCGGGGACGGGAGCGCGCAGGGGGCGGAGGAGATGCCGCAGACAAAAGGAGCCGCGCGGTTCATCCCCGCGTGGGGCCGCCCGCGCGCACCACCGCCGCCGCCGCCGACTCGGTTTCCCTCGGCGTAACTCAGCTCTCTTCCCCTGGAAAGCCGGGGGCGGGGGACCGCCCGCCCCGACTCCGAGCGCGGGAAGTGGCGGAAATTCTGAGCTGCCCAGAGGCCCCGCCCGCCCTCTTGCCCGGCTTTAAGTAGTCGGTTATCAGGTCCAAGCTCCGGACCATCGGCCTTGGCGTCCAACAGCCTCTCCTCAGCCCTCAGTCCCTCCACCTCACGGTCAGCCTGACCTCACGTAGCCGGCCCTCTGCGGGTATCTGGCATTCACCAAGCGCTCAGTATGTTCCCGGTCCTTCCCAGTTACCTTGTTCGGTCCTCCCAAGGCTCTTTTGCGTGTTTGATCGTCATGCCCTCTTCAAGGATGGGAAACAAACCCAGAGAGGTCCGACAACCTACACTAGGCCACGCAGCTGTGAGAGGCAGGGCCAGGACTCCTACCCACTTCCTCCTCTGAACCTACTCTGTGCGGCCTCTGCGAGAACAGGCACCCCTGATGTTGACACCACACAGGCCTCCCAGACAGTGCTTTGCCCAGCGTCTTCCGAGGCTAGCGGGGGTCTGGGGAAGGGCACAGAGAGGAAGAGCAGGGAACAGACCCTAGCCTGGAACTGGACCTGGGACAGGCGAGGAGGTAAAGAGAAGACCAGGGGCAGGCGGGGCGCCTCAGAGGAGGGAAAGGCAAGGCCCTCCACTAGGTCGCAGGGCTGCAGGAGGTCAGTTGGCAGGCAGAGCAGCCTGCACAACCTCCTAGCCTGGACCTCCACCTCCTCCCAGCAGTGCTCAGCTGGGCCTCTGCCCCATCTCCTCCTGGTGGAACTCCCAGCCAGGCTCACAGGGCCCCGCAGCACCCAGCCTGGCTCTCCTCTTTCCACCTTCATCACTCCACACACTAGACCCTTGTGACACCAGTTGCCCCGGACCTGAATACAGGCCTTGGCTGAGCCACCTCTCATTTATGCTTTCTGGCTCTGTGCAGAGGTTTCCTCCTCCAGGAAGCCATCCCTGGTGGCACTCCACCTTGCCTCCTAGTCTGAGTTCTGGGTCCTTTTTCCACATGCTCACTTAGTTCTATAATTCCCTGTTGGGGTGGCCATCTCCACCACCACTCCAGGACAGAATATGTCTTAATTACTTTCATGCCCCTGGTCTCCAGCCCTGAGGAAGCCCCTTAGTTAAGTGGTTAAGGGCCTGCTGTCCTGAACATCATGCCCCTCACCCACCACCTGCAGGAGCAGAGAACAGAAAGCAGTGTGGGAACCCAGACAGGGAGCTCAGGGATGGGCTGGGGCCCAGTTCTGTCACATGGGCTGTTGGCCTCCACTCTCTGGGCCTCAGTTTCTACCTCTGAGGTCTTCCTGCCCAACCCCAAATACACCCTGCGCAGGGACCGCCATGGGACTTCCCTGATAGTGGATCATGCCCCCTTCTCCCCAGCCCTAGCTCCAGGAGCAAACCTGGTCTTTAGCTGTCCCTTCCCCCTTGAGACTAATTCTTCCCAGAGCCATGTAAGGCAGCACCTCCTGGAAGAGAGACTTGTGGGTGTGAGATCAGAGTCCAAAATGTGAGGAAACAGGAAAGCAGAGGCCATGGGGGAGTGGAGGTGAAGGGGAGGTGCTGGGAAGAGTGTGGACTTCTCTGCTAGCTGAATGCCCCTCAGTAGGATATGAATATTTTTGAGTCTCACTTTCCTCATCTGTACAATGGGGATAATAATAGTACCTCCCTTATGGGTGACCGAAGATTAGAGCTAACGTATGCAAGGGTCTGGATGTTACCTCTCCTTCCACCTGTCCAGTGGGGTGGGGTTGGGGGTAAGTAGGGAGAGGATCGAGTCGGGTGGGAAGGGGAAGAGGCTGGCCCATGGGAATCCAGCAAGTCCTCTGGTGGGGAGGGGGAGAGTGGAAGCTGGGGTCACTGCCTGCCCGTGGGGTCCTGATCTCAGTTCCTCCAAAATCAGCTCAGGCCCATTTTCTCTCACCCCAGCTCCTCACTCTGCCTGGGAACCCTCACTCCTTCCCCGTCACCCACTCCACTTCATCTAGTTAACTCCTGTCCTTCCAGATTCAATAGAAATGGTGCGTTCTACAGGAAACCTTCCCTGATCACACCCTCCCTCACCTTCTTGCCTGCCTCTCCCCTGTGCTCCTGAGCATTCTGTGCGGAGAGGTAAAAAGTACAGACTGTGGAGCCAGACTTCCTGGGTTCACATTCTGGTTGTGCTACTTCCTCACTGTGTGACCCCTCTGCACCTCAGTTTCCCCAACTGTAAGGTGGGGATAAAAATAGTCCCTATGACATAAGGCTATTGTGAGGGTCAAATAAGTTAATATATGTAAATATCAGAACAGTGTTGGCAAGTAGTAAGTGCTGGCTGTTATGATTATCACCTCTTATCCCTGTTATCTGTTGCAAGAGTATCTGGGAAATATGTAGGAAAGTCAGTCACACTTGTTTTCACTTTGCCTCCAGGACAGGAACGACCATGACCTCCTTCTTTCTCCAGCTCCTAGCACAGTGTCTGATACACATAGGACACACAATTCAGGTCCGTGCAGGAATAAATTAAGGAAAGGACAAATATGGTATAGTAGGCTGAAAAATGGTCCCCGAAAAGATACGCGCCTCACATGGGGTCGCCATGAATTGACTCAGTGGCAACTAATAACCACCACCTCTAGAACCTGTAAATATTACCTTATTTGGAAAAAGAATCTTTACAGATGTTGATTAAGGATCTCGAGATGGGAGATTATCGTGAGGCATCCCAGAGGGTCCTAAATGTAATCACAAGTATCCTTATAAGAACGGGGCAGAGGGAGACTTGACGACAGAAGAAGAGGAGGACATGTGACCACGGAGACAGAGATTGGAGTGACGTGGCCACAAGCCACACAACACCTGGAGCCACCACAGAGCTGGAAGAGACAGAACAGAATCTCCCCTAGACCCTCAGGAGGGAGCACAGCATACTGACACCTTGACTTTGGACTCCTGGTCTTCAGAACTGTGAGAGAATAAATTTCTGTTCTTTCAAGCCACCCGATTTGTGGGGTGATTTGTCACAGCAGCCACAGAAAATGAATGCATGTGGTCTAAATATCACGTGAAAGTTGTTAAAGATTATTACGAGCCAGGCTTTGGAATCCAAAACACCTGAGCTGGGCACCTAGGTCTGCGCTCTTTTAGTCTGTCACTCTGGACAAGTTGGCTTCTCTGAGCCTCAGTCTTCCCAGATGTAAAGTGGGGCAGTAGTTCCAACCTTACAGAGTTCCTGCAAGTTTCTTTAATAAGAAATGAATATAAACTGTCTTGCCCAGGGCCTGGCATGGTACCTGGCACCTGGTGGTTGTCACGTGTGTCAGTATGGAGAGGTTTAGAACCAGTTTGAAAGGAGAAAACATTTCTATATTTTACTCTGTGGGCCTGGACTTCATCATCCATGTTGTCTGGAAATGGGACAGGGTTCAGTTTCTTCTGCTCACAACCTACTGTTTTTTTTTTTTTTAAACTCTGAATAATTACCATTTTGGAGGGGAGGAAAGTCATGTGAACTTATTTTCCTTCTGCACCTGTCTTAAAATAAGTCTCTGTCAGCAAAGACAGAGCTGCTGGCTGGTTGGAGAAGGAGCTGCCAAGACGCAGCCCACGGCTGTGCCGAGACCCTGGTTGGTGTGGGGCACATCTGAGGTGCAGCAGGGCATCTCGAGACCTTGTGCGTCCTCTTTGCTGCCTAAGCCCTTGTTGGGAGGGTATCCAGGAAGCAGAAGGTTTTACTCACTGTGGATGCCCATCCACAACCTTCTCAGACCCTCAGGAGGGAGCAGGACCGCTGATCACTCAAGTTCCTTCTCTGGGACTCTTCCCTTTCCGAGGACTCTAAGAAATGCCCAAGTCTTGTTCTACCCAACTAGGCTCCAAATCCCTTTGTCAACCTCAGAAGTGGCTCCTGGCCACCTGGTTCCTTCTGGTTCCTCACAGTTTTGGGAAGCCATCTCCTTGCCTGGGTCTACACTAATCATCGCATTCCCCTGCGTCCTGCCTTCTCTGCTGCCCCCTTCTGCCTAAATGAAAAACTCCTAAGTCCTCAGAGTGGGCAGCAGGCAGGAAGGCCCTGCACGGTCTGAACCCAGCTGACCTCTCCACCTATGTGCTCCCACCCCGCACCCTCTGTTCCGTAAGACATGGCAGAACAGTAGTGGCACCTACTACACCGTTAAAGATCTATTGGACACTGTCTTGGTCATCTAGTGCTGCTATAGCAGAAATACCACAAGTGAATGGCTTTAACAAAGAGAAATTTATTCTCTCACAGTCTAGGAGGCTAGGAGTCCAAATTTAGGGTGCTAGCTCTTGAGGAAGGCAGGCTTTCTCTCTCTGCCAGCTCTGGGGGAAAGTCCTTGTATCAATCTTCCCCAGTCGAGGAGCTTCTCAGCTCAGGAACCCCAGGTCCAACATACTATTCTCCTGGCTCTTGTTTCTTGGTGGTATGAGGTCCCCACGTCTCTCTGCTCCCTTCTCTCTTTTATGTCTTGAGAGAGATTGACTTAAGACACAACCTAATCTTGTAGACTGAGTCCTTCTCATTAACATAATTGCCTCTAATCCTGCCTCATTAACATCACAGAGGCAGGATTTACAACTCATAGGAAAATCACATAAGATGACAAAATGGTAGACAATCACACAATACTGGGAATCATGGCCTAGCCAAGTTGACACACATTTTGGGGGGCCACACTTACTGTATCCCAGGCACTGTGTGGCAGGGTCTGGATTCTAAGAGCATGACTACACATGGAAATGACCAATTAAATGCCGGGCTTGCCTTGCACATGCTGTTCCTTCTGCCTGGAATGGTCCCCCACCCACAGCCATCCTTCAAATGCCACTTCTTCCAAGAAGTCCTCCCTGAGTTAGTTGCCCTCACCACTGTCCTCTTACAGAATTTCATATGGACTCTCCGAGAGTATTTTCGTGATGCCCCGCTCTCCTAGGCTGTGTTCTCTAGAAAAGCAAATACCAGTAAAGCATATAAATATATATATAGAGAGATTTATATCAAGGAAATGGCTCACATGGCTGTAGAGGCTGGAACATCCCAAGTCTGTGGGTCAGGATGGAGGCTTCTTCTGGTTCATGTAGCTGCAGGGGCTGGCGAACTCAAGATCAGCAGATCAGACAGCAGGGCTTTTGCAAACAGGCTGTGAAGACTGATGAATTCCAAGATCAGCAAGCAAGATGGCAGGTCAGCTGCTAGCTCAAGTCCCAAGAACCAGAGGTCAGATGAACAGGAACCAGCTGCAGGATCTAGAGGGAGCAAAAGCCCACAAGCCTTGCCAGAAAGTCCACCTATATTGGATGCAGGCCACATCCCCAAGGAAACTCCCTTTCAACTGATTGACTACTCATAGCAGATCCCATCATGGAGGTGATCACATTACATCAAATCTCACCATGGAAGTGATCACATTATCATACGACTGCCAAACTACATCATAACTGCCAAACCACTGAGAATCGTGGCCCAGCCAAGTTGACACACAGCCTTAATGATCACACCTGCCCCCCTGCTGGCCAGGACACCAGGCTTTCTGTGTCTCTGCTCCTCTGGACCTTAGGGCTGAAGGGCTCATTCAAGACAGGGCTGCCATGAATGTCAGGGTCATGCTGTCACCCACTGACCCCAGTGGGATTTCATGCACATTCATTCAGGTGTCTCACACGCGTGTGCACACACACACACACATATACACACAGCTACATGCTTATACAGATTTGACCATTTGGCATTTGAAGCCTGTTATACACTGAATTATGTCTCCTCAAAAGATATGCTGAAGTTCTAACCCCTGGTACCTTGAATGTGATCTTATTTGGAAATAGTCTTTGCAGACGTAATTAAGTTAAAATGAGGTCATTAAGTTAACCCTACCTAATCCAATATGGCCAGTATCCTCATAAGAAGAGACACAGGCACCATGTGATGAGGGAGCAGAGATTTGGAGTGATGGTCTACAAGTCAAGGAATGCCAAGAATTGCTAGCAACACCAGAAGCTAAGAGACAGTCATGGAACCCATTCTTCCCTAGAGCCTTCAGAGAGCACATGGCCCTGCCAACACCTTGATTTCAGACTTTTGGCCTCCAGAACTGTGAAAGAATAAACGTCTCTTGTTTTAAGTCACCCAGTTTGTGGTTACAGCAGCTCCAGGACACTAATTCAGGGCCCATCTGCCTGGGTGACCCAGCTGAAGGGAGGACCTTCGGCTCCTGGCAGCTTCACCTCCACTGTATTCTTCCTTAGGGGACATCCTTTCCTCTGGCCTCTCTAATAATACTGGCTAATCCTTAAAAGGAGCCCTGGTGGCATAGTGGTTAAGAGTTCAGTTGCTAATCAAAAGTTTGGCAGTTCAAATCCACCAGCTGCTCCTTGGAAGCCCTATGGGGCAGTTCTACTCTGTCCTATAGGGTCACTATGAGTCAGAATCGACTCAAAGGCGATGGTTTTGGTTTTAATCCTTAAAAACCACCTGCTGTGGAGTTGATTCTGACTCATGGCAACCCCATATGTGTCAGAGTAGAACTGTGCTCCATAGGTTTTAAATGGCTGTGATCTTTTAGAAGTAGATCACCAGGCCTTTCTTATAAGGTGCCTCTGAGTGGGTTTGAACCACCAACCTTTTGCTTAGTAGCCAAGTACTTCACTGTTTGTGCCACCCAGGATTTCTAGCTATCCTTATCGGGAGCCAGGCACTGTGCTAAGGGCTTTTGACTTATCCATCCTGTTGTCCCCAACAGCCCCATGATGGGGGTACTATTATTAGCTCTGTTTTAAGGTGGGGGAATTGAGGCAGAGATGTCATGTAACTTTCCCAAGGTCACAGCAATTTTTGGTGGCAGAGATAGGACCAAGTGGTCCCCTTCAACACCCCTTTCCCGGCTGAAGCTTTGGCAGGAGGTGGCTGTGGTCTGGTATGGCCAGTGCAGAATCTCAGGCATTAGGCTAAGGCCCCAACTCACAGTTTGGCCCCCTCAACCCCCAGGAGATTAAAAACAAAATAAAATTAAATTCGGGGTTTCACCACAGGCCTGCAAAATATTCATCTCAGAGGGGGGCGGAGGCTGGGCCTCTCAGGTTCACTGAGATTTAGAAGCAGAGAGAGGCTAAGGGGGTTTCAGGTCCGCCTCCCTGAAACCTGCACTGATAGGGACCCTGCAGGGGACGCTCAGCGTGAGGTGAAGCCCTCCAGGGCCCCCAGACATTTGTCAGGTCTTCTTGGGAACAGACATAGGGGACTGAGCAGGGCGCCTGGCCTCAGGCAAGGGAGGTCCAACCAAGCAAAGCAGCAAAGTGAGTGGGCTCCCTCTGAATCTGCCTCCCTGGGGAGAGACCCAACTCTCCTGCGCCCCCTGCTGTTCAAGGGAGGCCTTAAAATTTAAGGTCACGCTTCAAAAAAAAAATCCAACCAACCCATTGCTGTCCAGTCAATTCCGACTCATAAAAATAGAGTAGAACTTATAGAACAGAGTAGAACTGCCCCACAGAGTTTCCAAGGAGCAGCTGATGGATTTGAACTACCGACTTCTGGTTAGCAGCTGAGCCCTTAACTACTTCACCACCAAGGTTGCAGGTCACTCATTAGAAGTACCATTTCTTTCCTAGGTTGATTCACTTGACAAATATGTATCGAATCTCTACAATGTGACAAATCCTGTTATAGGCTCTGGGCACACATCAGCAAACAGAACAGAAAACTTCTCTGTCCTCACTGAACTCACATTTTCATGGGCTCTGGGAATGCCCTAGGAAATTCCAGGCCCCTTCCAAGTGCCATCCTGGATGTAGAAATTAAAAAAAAATCAAATGCACTGCTGTTGAGTCGATTAGAAGGCAGTACAATTTTTTTTTATGGCACATAGCGTTTAGAGCAAAAAACAAACAAAAAACCTGTTGCCGTGGAATCGATTCTGACTCATGGTGACCCCATGTGTTACAGAGTAGAACTGCTCTGTAGGGTTTTCTTAGCATTAATCTTTTTGGAAGCAGATCACCGGGCCTTTCTTCCATGGAGCCACTGGGTGCTGGGTGAGTTCAAACTGCTAACCAGTTAATTCTACATGTATTTGGGGACTCTCTATAGGAGCTAGCCCCAGGGCAATGCAGCAGGGACATAAGTTGAGGCAGATACTCCTGGACCCAAACGAGCTCATGGTTGGGGAGCTGGGGTGAGGTGGATGAGGAGCTGGCCAAGGAACATGTTACGGATTGAATTATGTCCCCCCAAAATGTCTATCAACTTGGCTAGGCCATGATTTCCAGTATTGTGGTTGTCCACCATTTTGTGATCTGATGTGATTATCCTATGTGTTGTAAATCCTAACCTGTATGATGTTAATGAGGAAGGATTAGAAGCAGGTATGTTAATGAAGCAGGACTCAGTCTACAGGATTAGGCTGTATCTTGAGTCAATCCCTTTTGAGATATAAAAGAGACATCGAGCAGAGAGAAGGATCTCATTATCACCAGCAAGAACCAAGAGGGGAGCTCGTCCTTTGGACCTGGGGTTCCTGCGCTGACAAAATCCTGGACCAGGGGAAGACTGATGACAAAGACCTTCCCCTAGAGCAGACAGAAAGCCTTCCCCCCGGAGCTGACCCTGAATTTGGACTTCTAGCCTCCTAAACTGTTAGAGAATAAACTTGTTTGTTAAAACCATCCAACTAGTGGTATTTCTGTTAAAGCAGCACTAGATAACTAAGACAGAACCCAAGCACTGCAGTCCTCCAGGAGAGAGGTGTGTGAGCTGTGAGGGAGCAAGAGAATGGCCCAATGAACTGCTTTCTTCAAGAAAACGTTCCTGGAAATGGTCTTTGAGGGGGTCTCAGGGATGATGAGGGGGCCAGGGAAGGTTTCCCCAGGGAGAAATGGTGTCTGCAAAGCCCCACACACCCGCAAGAGCATCGAAAGGTTCAAGACAGAAACATCCAATTCCCCAGAATTCACATTGTGGGGAAGAAGCTGGGACAGATCTGAATTACTGTGCCACTGAGGCTAGGAGCAAGCTTGTGTATGCTGAGATCACAAAGGAGGAAATCCTTCCCGCCCCCCCCACCCTGCCGCAGGCAGTGATGGGCCCAGAGGTGAGTTTTCTGGGAGGGCCTTTTAAGGTGCTTGCTGTGAGCTGTAAATCCCTTTCTGAACCTTCTAGTAAAGCTTTTGGAGAAGTTTTGTGCAAATGGATTTTCCAGTGGGGAGGAGGTGCCAGGTCATGTGTTAGGGTGGGCTTGGGCTGAAAACAAAAGCTGAGGGATGTGGGGATGGGCGAAATGTAGGTCACACATGGAGTAGTCGTCCCAGGCGCCTTGCCCTTCCAAGCAGAGTGGCTGGAGCAGAGAGGCTTGGCTGGAGTAGAAGATGGGACGTAGTCGACGCAGCAGTGACTGTACATCTAGCCTCGAGCTTTTAGTTGCTGATTGGAGACCCTCCAGATGCTGTGCTGTCCAATCTGGTAGCCATTAGCCACATGTGACTATTTAATTAAAATACAACAACAAAAAGTACCTCAGTCACACTAGCCACGTTTCAAGTGATTAACAGTCACATGTGGATACTGGCCACAGTACTGGGCAGCGCAGATATGGAATGCTCCCGTCAACACAGGATTGGACTGGACAGCGCTGCTGGAGCTCTTTCCGTTGGGCATGACCACCAAATTCGCAGGCGTGGCTGACCATGCTGTGTCTCTGAGAAATGAGTGAGCAGCGCCCCCTGCCGACCTGTGGTGGACTCGTAGCAGGAGTCAGAAACAATCTTCGTAGTTTTTAAGCCAACGGGATTGGAGGGTTGCTTTTTTTTAAAACCATAGTATAACCTATCCTATCCAATAGACCCATCTAGATTGATATACCTTTCCAGAGACGGGGCATTTCCTTTCTTTTCTAAAATGATTGCATTTTTATCTTTATTTAACTATTTTTATTCCACCTGGAGCTTTAACTCTTCATTCCACCTGGAGCTTATTCTGATGTATCATATTTGAGGTAAGGGCCTAATTGGTTTTCCCCAGCCTTTTAGCAAACAATCTATCCCTTCTACCGACTCAGGACTCTTCCTTTGTATTCTCAGGTAGCAGCTCGGGTCCCTTTCTGGATCATCTAGCCTGCTCCACTATTTATCTGCTTTAATTACCATTATCACAATTTTAAGTATTTAAAATTTGTTTTACTATCTGGTAAGGCAAGTTTCCAACTGCTCTTACTTAAAGTGTTTTTCTTAGGCTTTCTTGTGCATTCTACAAGGTAAACTCTAGGATCATTTTGTCAGGATACATTCTCTTCCTCCTGGGATCCTGACTAAACCAGTGCATTAATTTGGGAAGAATTGGCACTGTATGATGATATTGTGTTCTCCAGGACCATGGACTGTTTACTGGGGTCTCCTTTCAGGCCAGGTATCTCCTCCCTACACACACACACACCAGTTATCTTCCTCCTACACATGCACACACACACAGCCCAGGTATCCTCCCCCTTCACACACACACACACACCCAGGTATCTTCCTCCTACACACACACACACACACCCAGGTATCTTCCTCCTACACATGCACACACAGCCCAGATATCCTCCACCTACACACACACACACACACCCAGGTATCTTCCTCCTACACACGCACACACAGCCCAGGTATCCTCCCCCTTCACACACACACACACACCCAGGTATCTTCCTCCTACACACGCACACACACAGCCCAGGTATCCTCCCCCTTCACACACACACACACCCAGGTATCTTCCTCCTACACATGCACACACACACAGCCCAGGTATCCTCCCCCTACACACACACACACACACACCCAGGTATCCTCCTCCTACACACACACACACACACAGCCCAGATATCCTCCACCTACACACACACACACACACCCAGGTATCCTCCCCCTTCACACACACACACACCCAGGTATCCTCTTCCTACACACGCACACACACCCAGGTATCTTCCTCCTACACACGCACACACACAGCCCAGGTATCCTCCCCCTTCACACACACACACACCCAGGTAACTTCCTCCTACACACGCACACACACACAGCCCAGGTATCCTCCCCCTACATACACACACACACACACCCAGGTATCCTCCTCCTACACACACACACACACACACCCAGGTATCTTCCTCCTACACACGCACACACACAGCCCAGGTATCCTCCCCCTACACACACACACACACACACCCAGGTATCTTCCTCCTACACATGCACACACAGCCCAGGTATCCTCCCCCTACACACACACACACACACACCCAGGTATCCTCCCCCTACACACACACACACACACACCCAGGTATCCTCCCCCTTCACACACACACACACACCCAGGTATCCTCCCCCTTCACACACACACACACACCCAGGTATCCTCCCCCTTCACACACACACACACACACACCCAGGTATCCTCCCCCTTCACACACACACACACACACACCCAGGTATCTTCCTCCTACACACACACACACCCAGGTATCCTCCCCCTACACACACACACACACACACCCAGGTATCCTCCCCCTTCACACACACACACACCCAGGTATCCTCCCCCTTCACACACACACACACCCAGGTATCCTCCCCCTTCACACACACACACACACACCCAGGTATCCTCCCCCTACACACACATACACGCACACACCCAGGTATCTTCCTCCTACACACACACACACACACACCCAGGTATCCTCCTCCTACACACACATACACGCACACACCCAGGTATCTTCCTCCTACACACACACACACACACACACCCAGGTATCCTCCTCCTACACACACACACACACCCAGGTATCCTCCCCCTTCACACACACACACACACCCAGGTATCCTCCCCCTACACACACACACGCACACACCCAGGTATCCTCCTCCTACACACACACACACACACACGCACACACGCGCGCGCCTGTCCACTGAGCAGCCTGTGCAGACTGAAGTGCTCTCCCATCAGCAGCAATGGTAGGAAAACAAGGGCAGCAAAGCAAAATCCATCCCTTTGAAAGAACTGTCTATCCCGCGATTCTCTCCCTCCCTACTCTTTTGGTGTTCAAATAGCCTTTCTTTTATAAAAGGATGGTGCTATGAGGTTTTTTTTGCTTGTTTCTAAACACATAAACTGACAGAATATGGTTTGGAAATTTTGCTGATCTGTGAAATCTCAAAATCTGCATTAAAGCTCCCAATAGAACTTTATTACACAGGTCACTTCCATTTTAGGGGTTCTGCATTGGGAATACTATTCTGAATGGGGTATTTTTTTCTATTATGTCTACTTATCCATGTCCCTGAAAAATTATAGTGTTACTTACCAACCATCTGTTGAGCACCTTTGAACAAAGCCATGACCCCTACATCCAGAGCCCTGTAGCCTAACGGGGGAGACAGGAAGACAGTCAATGTCCACAACTTTGTTATGAGAAGTGGTTACAGGGGCAAGAGAAAGGTTCCCAACACAGCTCCTGGGAGATGAGAAAGCATTTCCAAGAGGTACTGATGCTGGAGTTAATTCTTGAAAATAAGGTGCCAGTGTTTGTTGAATGAATGAATGAATGCTGCATATTCACAATGACTTGGTATTTGGTATTGAATATTCTTGGTCTCCTGTGCAATCTTAGATGTATGTATGTGTGTGGGGCAGTGATGTGGTGGTGTTGCTGCTTAAGACATAGACCACTTCATTTTTTCTGCCTTCCATCCACAAATTATCGAGTTGGTAAGGGAGCATCATTCACCATCAGCTTTTCATCCTACTTTGATCTTGGGGCAGACTCAAGACATTCAGAATTGCTGAGCTAGACAGTACCCCTATTTTTGCCTGAGGACACAGGCACATTTTTATTTACTTTTTAAAGGTAGAAAATAAGGCTGTCTTTCCTAAAGAGGGACAAAAGAATGGTGGAAAAAGGGAACCTAACAAGCCAATCTCTTTTGTGTTATCTGCCTAGACTCTCCTGCTTCATGAGCTCCCTGGCAGCTCGTCCACAGCCTCAATTACCTCCCATGCACTCACAAGTCTGAAACCTTATTTTCAACTGCTCACTGGACATATCTCCACCTGCAAACTTTGTAGTTGTTTTTTAAGGCCCAACTCCTCAGTCACTAACCACCTCTGTGACCTTCCAAGAGCCCCATCCATACCTTGGGACACTGTGGTCTCTGTTTATGTGGCTGAGTTCCCCCATTAAACCATGACCTCATGGAGGGCAGAGGTCAAGATTTCTTCTTTGTATCCACAATACCTGGCATGGGGCTTGGCACAATTATAATCAACTGGAAATGTTTCTTTGTACAAATGAACGCAATCAGCTGAGGTTACATCTGCTGACATTTTCTTCCCTTGAAAATATTTGAGCTGGGGCCCAATTAAAAGGTCCAGTGTGACTTCCCTATTTTACATGGAGGAAGTAGACCCTGTGGGGGGAATTTCTGAACCTGTAATCCCGAACCCTGTAAAGAGAAGTTTACTTCTCTTTATCACCACTAGCTTATTTGACTCCCAGCATAAACTCATGGTAAAGGACTTACAGATGTCTTGAACTATGACTTTTGGGGACAACGGTAAGAACCTTTTAGGTAAAATGTATGAAGCTGTTTTGGACACTTTAAATATACATGCATACATGTTACATGCACACGTGCACCTTCAACACACACACGTCTCCCATGACCCCATCCCTGGAGTTTGCCTTGGGGCTCTGGGATGGGACCCAAGAATATCAGCAACCTCTCCAGGGAGGTATTCCTGCTTTTCTGTCCTCCAATAAATAAGACCAGCCCTGGCTTGGACCTGCAGGTATATGTTTCCCGGCTTTTTTAGTCCACTGTTTATCGCTGGAGGCTGCTGCCTTCACCAGTCTCCTCTCCTGGGTCAGCTCCATTCTGCCCACAGGGTCTAGGCTGGAGTCTCTTTCCATCTGGGTGTCAACCACACGATGGGGCTAAACAAAATAGTAAAACTTGCAGCAGCTGAGCCAGGGAAGGTGTTTCAAGGTGCTCACACGTGTAGTGTCACAGAAGATTCCTTACGGGGAGAGCGGAAAAAGCTGGAGAGAACTGGTGGGGTCCTAACACATCCCTCTGACTGATGATCTTGGGGATTCCTAAATGATCATTTTAAAAGCGGTCAAGCCAGCCTATCCCAGAGAAGAGAGTTACTTCTGAGTCTGGCAGGCCCTGAAAAAGCATTTCACCAAAATTATTTTTAGTTTAGAGACCAGGAATCCAAAAGCATCCTTTAAAAAAAAAAAAAAAAGGGAAATTGCCTTATTTGTTTCCTAAGACCGGGGAGGGATGGGGGAAGTGAGAAAACAGAGCTTGATGCACGTGAAGAAATTAAATTACTCCCCACATCTTATAGCAGACTGAATTTACATTTTACTTAAAAAAAGGGAGGGGAGTACATACACAAGAAGGAAAATGGGTCAGGAACGACGACGATATGAAACGGATTTCTACAATTTCCCCTACAATTACCAATTTTGTCTGTTGGGCAGTATTTCTCCTGCTGGCGTACAATTGCTTACAATATTAACAAGGTTGCAGACAAGAAAACTGCCAAAATTTAGGCCCAGATGGAAAGGAAAGTAACTTATCATATACAATGTAAGTTTACAACACATAGCATTTTCTTTAAATGATGTAACGCAGTCGCAGGAAGAAGTTAACAACACGAGAATAATCAAATTTTGTTTGTTATCCATGTACAGCAACTAACTGCTTTACAAAAAAGCAAAATAATACAATATATAATCACATGTATTTACAGTGTAGTAAATATACTTTTCTGTCAAATTTTACACAAACTATTTACAGATGAATATACTGCATTAAAAAAAATTGTGTGGCTGACACTAAGTGAATTTTTGTATAAATTCATTGCATAACATTGAATAAGACATGCCTAATTATGCCTGGTGGGAAAATGTAAAAACTAAAAACAAAAACCCCAAAACAACAACAACAACAACAACAAAAGAAGAAACGGAGACACCCTAAACTCCACAAACCCTGAAGGGCTGCTGGCTTCCATTCTGCTTCCCCCACGAGGACATAGTTCCTGGTGGTGGAAGTTCACTGCAGTGTCCTGAGCTGGGACCTGGTGCTGGATAATGAACAGGTGTTGACTGAAGGAGAACAGAGCGCTAGCCACTTCCCCCCAAAGAAAGTGAACAAAGCCTTGGCAAACGCGCACGCACCTGGGATGGGGGCACTGGCACACCAGGGGAGATTATGCAACAAAAACATGGCTGTTACTGTTTCCCTCTTTAAAAAGTCAAGGGAAACATCCACAAACCTTAAACAAATTACCGATAATGTTCTTTACAGACCTTACATCAAATTATGCAAAATGGGCAACTTGCTCTCAATTTCAGAATTTCTTTTATAGAATATAGGTATAAGGCCTAAAAAGGTGTTTCATTTCTCAGGGGACACATACAGGTGAGAGATTTAGCTCATGTTCATTTTAGTTACTCGGAAAGCTGTATTTTCCTCCAAAGTTGCAAGTTCTTTAAACCAGGTAAATTTTAAACCTTAGTAAGTTTTCAAATTCCCAAGTTGTACTTGTCAAAAGTAATTTTCGCAGTTCAAAGAAGGCTCACGTTTGATTTGTGCAACGCTGATCATTTCATGAGGTACTTCCAGTGAATTCATTCATTACACTAGAGGGAAATAATGAATGCATCTAAGAAACAGCATACCTTGGAAAACTGGTTTATGGAAAGATCAACACTTGGTCAACAGTAAAATTTTGTAAGTCTCTATTTTGATGGAAGAAGCAAAATAGCATAACGCTACCCACTGTTGTATGCACCAAACTAAAAACAAAGAGAAAAAAACATTGAACTAAAATTATTAAAGGCTCACATTGCCTGAAATTTCAGGACCCGAGAAGCTGTGATACCGACACCAGAAAAGCACTGGGCGGTGGGAGAAGCAAGACCGTGACAGCAGCTTGGCATACTTGGCACTGGTTAATGATGGATTTCTAAACTCGGTTCTAGTCTTGGCTTCTTTAGAGTCTTAGCTGCTCTGTTACTATAAACACTCTATTCTAATGGAGCCTCTACAATACTTTAAAAAAAAAGAAAAAGAAGTTTGGTTAATTACACCTGTCTTCAATATTTCCCAATAATTCTATGTCAAAATCACTATTAATACTTTTTTTTTCCCTTTTTATTTTGGCAAATCTTACTTTTCCCAGGAGTATAAACAAATTAAAAAAAATTAAATTCTTGTTATTTCTCAATATCAAAAGCAATTTTTATTTACATTAACATATTACATTGTTACTGTGTGGATAAATGTGAAATGTGTTATATTATTAAAATCAGAACACTCATCTGTACCATAATTTATTGATTTAGCTGTGGAGTTTAATTTACTGAAATCCACTAATGAAACAGCACTACAGGAAACTATCCTCTCCCCTAGGCCCCACTCCCCCAAGCCATTATTATATCTTAACATATAAAGGGAATCTGGGACTAGGGGGATAATATCCTTTTGTAATAAATATGGTTTAGCTCTAAATTGGAATATCCAGATACTAATATGCTCACTGAAGTCAAATTATTTTGCACACTGCAGGTACCACAAGGAAATTAGATTGCATTCCTATGGAAATTCCATAATAATAATCCATACTATGCAGCATAGCAGCAACTCTTACAGTCCCCTATCATCACACTAATGCAGGCTGACCAGTCTTTTCACAGTGATCAAATGCAATTCTATCCTACAGAACCCAAATGTTTTGCTAAAGAGAGTCCTGATTTTTTAGCAGGGAGGGGGAAGAGTACAAGACATTTAAAACACATCTTATTTAAGAAATTTACGATAATATACACCATACTCTATGTTTCTTGGAAAATTATTTAACACAAAAAAGTTTCAGCTACTCTAAAAGTCACGTACCATTCCATTTTGCTTTGGAGCTAATGCAAACACCAATGAAATTTACCTTCTTAGAACGTTCTAATTTTCAACACTTTGTTCACTGATTCCCTGCTCAGAATTATTTAGGAAAGAAAAAGAGGAGGAACAAATGTCTAATTACTACACTTAGAATCGCTGTGGCCTACCGAAAAACAAGCAGACAACAACAACAAAAACAAACAAACCTGGAGTATATTCAAAGATTAAAAGAGAATCAGCTGGAGAAAAAAATAAACTAGTTTTGATAACTGAGTTTGGATAAGGCCTCAGAACTCATAGTTTTGATTTGGTAATGTTAAGATATATGTAGTTACTCTTAATTTCCTGTAATTATTGCTAGTACGCAAGTGTTAATATTTCTTAAGAACTCACTAAAAATACTAAATCCCCCACCCCCAAAGTACCTCGCCTGTGGCTTTATGTTGTGAAGTTACTGAGGCTTGACCCCTGTGGTTCCTTCAGTTTTGTAAGGTTAAAAAAAAAGCCCACAGCTAAAAGTCAGATTAAGCATACTGGGGTTATAATATTACTTCTCCCATAGACTTCTATCTTGAGAAGTGTGTAAATAAGACTAACACTTTACTTTGTATGATGAAAAAGGGGAAAACACAGAAGGCAGAGTTCTGTGCAAATGGCTTTCATATCTGGCTAGTAGCAGCAGTATTCAAGAATTCATCCTCTCTCACAGTTGAGATGTTCTCAGTTCAAGCTTCCTTACTTCCCACTTCCTCTGCAGTTGTTGTGAATACTTGCTTAAACCAGACACACAGCAAAGTAGGGGGGGGAAAAAAAAAAAAAGTTAAAGAAAGAGCAGCATTAAATTTAGGCAATGCTTCCAAGAGTTGATCATCTGGCAACATGGCAGACTGGATGAGTTCATTATAAAACATGAAGTGCAGCATCACAACTGGTGGTGATGGGGCAAGGCTAGGGAAGGGGTCACTAGTGAAGAGCCCATGTATGTTAGGTTTGTTTGAAAAAAGAAAGAAAGAAAGCTTCACACGATCTTCTTAATGCTATTACGTTTGAAACTGCCAGCGCTTCTTTGCTTCTGCACTTGGCTTGCGGATCCATGCCGAGTTCGTCCACTGTTACAGTGGCCGGTGGTGGGGGAGAGTTCAACGTTCTCCTTGTCGATTCCTGAAGAGAAACAGAGCAGCCAGTTACTCCCTCTCTTTTGGTGTGAAGCTCCAGGATTAAATCTCACTATTTTTATCTAAGATCAAGCTGGCAAAATGTTTTATCCATATTTCATTTTAATAATCAACTGCTAGAATGTTTATAAAGGCCGTGTCACTCAGAAAATCTCAAATTTTGTTAAGCAAGATTTGCCATCATAGCAGAAAAACAGCATAAGAAGAAAGAGGAGAAGTTGCAAGAAAAAGTTAGGGGCAGGCAGGCTTAAGCTGAATGAAAAGCTAAGCGGCCACCAGGGAACACTAGAACTCCTTCCTCCAATTCATACCAGAAGCTTCCAGCAGAGGCCAGCTTCTAACCACATATCTTTACTCATGTTTAGCCACAGAATATACTCTCTAGTTGCAGAAGGTACTGATCTAAAAATTAAATTTTTACTTTCCTTCGGTCAAATTCATCATTGCAAAGAAAAGTCAGATCCTTTTTATTTTTTCAACCACAGTGCCTGTCCCAAAGGAACTCAAATATATACTGAGAAAATAATGTATCACAAAGGTCGTATTGTAGAATCTTTGCTTTGACCTTCTTTTCAACTATGGAAATTCATTTTATTTCATGTTTTGCACCTAAAACAGATGCCATTTATTTCTATCATGGTGGAGATTAAAACCTCCAAAAGCTGGGCCCTACAATTATTCTATAAATAATCTAAGTAGTAACTTCAGAAAAGTAACCAGAAACAAAAACAAGATATTTTCACCCACCAGATCAGTAAACATTACAAATTAGACAGGTCACCAAACAGTGGTTACCCTTGGGGAAATAGTGGCTGGAGGGGCAATGAGGGTGGCTTTGGAGTGCTAGTAATATTCTGTTTCTTGACCTGGCTGCTGGATTTTCAAGTGTGTTTCCTTTCTAAAAACTCATTAAGCTGTAAACTGGTGATTTGTGTGCTTTTCTGTCTGTTTATGTATCAATAAAATTTACCAAAAAAATTAGACTGATTTTTTGGCCTAACTAATTGGTGGGAGAACAAAAACTTAGAGAGTATTTTGGCAATTTGTCTCAAAATGTAAAGTACTGGTATTTACTGACACAAGAAGATGACTGTAATTTTGGGGTAGAAAAAAAATCAAGTTACAAAACAGCATGTATGTTCCCACACTTAGGGAAAGAAGCAAAGAACAACAACAAAACGGACACAGAAAAAAAGAGGCTGAAAAAACATTTGTCAAAATACGTGATCTCTGGACAATGTGATTCCAGGTAATTTTTACTTTCTTCTTTATTCTTATCTGTAACATTTGAATTTTTATAATCAGAAAAAACAGCTATTTCCACTTCTGGACAAAAATTAGTATTTCAAGTCGAGGAGGATTTGTTATTGTTATAGCAAATGTACACAGATTCAACCACCTATTTGTTGGCTCATGAGCAAAATAGAAATGCACTTGTGATCATCACCCTCTAGGAGCCATGCATCCTTCATTTGGGTTCAGCTCTGAATTCAATTCGGGGTGTAAGGCATCTATGAGCACATGTCCTGATTTACATAGGCTCAACAGACGTTTGCTGTCCCAAACTTAGCAAAGAAACATGGGCATTCATCAGTGTTGATTTATGAAAAAGTGCACTGGGCTAGGGGTATGAGCGCAGAGTTTAAAATGTCAGGAAGCACTCTCTGGGAGCCCAGCACAGCAGACCAGCATCTCAAATCTGCACTGTTCTAATCTAATAGTCGCTATGCACAGAAAGACCGATGGAAGAAAACACACCACAAAGTTCACAGCACTTTTCTCTGGACAACAGAATTTTGGATTATTTTTAAACTCTCCTATGCACTTATCTGCGTCTTCTTCAAGGTTATTTTTAAAGTTAATAACAAAATTGTAAGAGGGTTGCTCATCATCTCGTAGAGCTGCCCTGAACTTCCTTGGGATGTGTTTGTTTAGGCTCTTTTAAATTGCCTTGTCTATCTCTACAGGATAAAATCCAACCTATGTTTTTTCTCATCTGCTTCCTTCTTGATGTCATTCTTCTGTCTCCTGCCAAAACCACTTTCTCCTTCGTTTTTTCTCCCTTCTACACAGCATTGATTACATTTGCCTATATGATGCCTATTCTATTCTATACATGTCTTATTTCCTCCACTACACTAAAAGCACCTTGAAGGGCAAAGATAATTTATTATTCATTTTTTTCCCCTATAAAATACAGTCGATGACTTCTTCAGTAAAGGCTGGTTGGACTAAATGCATCTATTTTTTAAAAATATGATGACTAGCTCCCTGTACTTCAGAGCCAGAAAGCACGAAACTTCTGATCTCCCCCCGGGGGTGCCACATATTTAGTAGAAAAGGCAATTAATTTTTTTCTCCCTTTGGCTTCCGCCATGTGAAATTATCATGGAACTTGGTGTTATCTGACTTTTCATTTCATCTACATGTGACCTACAAGTTCAAGTCCGATAGTTCCTAATCTGGAGTCATTTCCCTAAAAGGAAATAAGATTCAAGGCAAAACTAGGCTTTAAAGTGAAGCGGCTTTTAAACAACTTGGAGCTGGTCATCAGGAGGGATACACCCCTTGAACAACCACTAGAACGGCCTTGTGGCTCTCTGCCAGCAATCTGCCTCTTATGTGCCCTCCTTTGGAGGAGCCTTGATACTGCTGGACTATGGCACACTCTGAGGGGAAAGCAGCCATTAAACATTGCAAGGCAGCGGGGTTTCTGTCCGAGGATAAGGGCCTGCTCAGCGGTATTCTTGAGAATTACAATGACATAAATTGTACTTGTGTAGATTAAGTGAATAAGGTGAAGATTTCTACAAAGAAGTACTATAAATATTCTATTTTTTTGTTTTGTTAAGGAAATTATCTTTTTTTTTGCTTAATTTGTTAAAAGCCTTAGCTCCTGTTACATGTTGAGGACAAAACGCAAGCTATAAAATTGTACACATAATATGACCTCAACTATGTAAAGAAACTAGAAGGAAATAGACCAAAATGTTCATTAACAGTGGTCATCTTAGAGTGGTGGGATTAAGGGTGATTTTTCTCCTCTTTCTACTTTTCTAAATTTTATATTCTCCACCCTAATGAGCACATGTATCTTTTAATTAAAAATGTCAAAGCATGACTGATTTGTCAGCCCTGTTACTCATAACTCAAAGTTTCAATGCTGTGTGAGAGGTTGATGTCCTATTTCTACTCTCAAATTTAATTTTCATCTCAATTCAATTCTGTTTCTGTATGTGTGTTTTTTCTGCTTTGTGACTCAACTCTACAAGTGACACACAGGTAAATGAGGCATGACTGTGATTCCTTTGGGCAACCACTAGGAGGGCCCTGTGGCTAAATTCAGCTTTGCAGCAAAGATGTTTAACTTTAAGGATCAAAGCAGAAACTGACATAAAAATCCTAGAGAGTCTATTAAAACCAAAAAACAATTAAAATGCATTATATTTTTGCTAAAATACAGACTCTTGAAAAAGCTAAGTTAGTATGAGGCAGAATGGTCACTGTATCTGGTTCTTGCATTTTACATTTCTAAGCAAAATTCTCACTTCTGAGAATTCTGGCAGCATTCTTTTCTTTTTACCCTCTAAAATCAGAAGCTGGTGAAGAACTTGGTCTCAGCATTCTACAGGAAAACTCTAAGATCGTCAATCAGACTGCTAAAATGGAGAAAAAATCAATCCTGCATTGGTACCTGAAAAGACCTTGGTGTTGTACTTCTCATCCAGGCCTCTGTGAGGTTTTGTGTCCTGGTCTCTTACGCCCCTAGGCACTAGCTCTCCCTTCTGGCCCTTGGTGGGCACAAAAGCAAAAATCCATGAACTGACAAACCCAGAGGCCACAACCCGACTGAAATAAAGCTAAAAACATCAGTGGTTCTGATTCACTAGTTTAAACTTGCCCACAGACACGCTGTGGTCAAACATGCAGAGCTACAAACATGCAGGGCAGGAAGAAGCCGAAAATTCACCTCAACAGTGTATTAACAGCACTATGCTTCAATGAATTATGGTGGCTCCAGATAAAGATAAGATCTTAAACAAAAGCTGTCATTGACCAAAATGCAGTGAACTGAGGAAGTGAGGAAAAGAATCATTAGATTACATTATAGTTACTTAAGTTATATGTCTATCTCCTTTGCTAGAACATGAGTTCCTTGAAGGCAGGTATCAGGGCTTGTTTATTCTGCAACTAATGATAAAACTCCAGCCTGACAAATAATAAAACAATTATTTTAAATTCACATATTTTTTAAACACCAAAACATTTTCCCAAACTGGAGCCTAATATCTTCAAATAATAAAAGGACTGAATTCCTTTTAATTCTTGAGAAGCTGAGGAAGATGGGTTAGGTAATTTGTGAGTTTTATCACAAAAATGAAAGACGAATAATAATGCAATTTTCCCATCACCTGCACAGGAGCTTCAGTAGGTTGTCTGATTCTGCTTTGCTTAGATTGTTACATTTATAATAATGAAAATGTGTCAGATGACTTATTATATACATAAGGTGAACAGGTCATAAGACTCAGTTATTACACATATAATAAGGCAAACGTGTTAGAAGGCTCACTGGTCACATATATAATAAGGCAAACGTGCCAGAAGACCCAGGTTTGGGCCTCAGTTGGATCAGAACTCTTATCTGGTTAGATTTCTGAAAGCTGGCAAATAGGGATAATAGCAGACCTGCCTATCCCAGAGAATTGTGAGAAGAATCAGATTAAGATAATCTTTGTGAGACTTTTTGCACATAGATAAAATAATTGCTACACAAATTTAGATGCTTCTAATACCTGAAATAAAAAGATCAAGTAAGGTACTGGAAAGAGTTTTATGAATTTTATGCCAGAATTTATACAATTACTGAAGCAAACAAGCATAAAATATAATCTTCTCAGAAGAAAAATATAAATATAGCTGTTCTTATGCTATAGTAAATATATTCATGGAGATGTGTTAAATATATACTTAGGAGTATTTGTATTTTAAGCTAAATACACTAAACAGTGAATATAAGAATTTTTATCTATTTAAAATGTACTTTTACCAATGACATTTCTTTTTTTGTTTATGTCTAATCTTTCTGTATAATAATCACAGAAGGATAAAAGAAATAAAAAGCATCCTTTATAAATCGGACATAATGTATCAAATTTTTCTTCTTAGTTCTTAAAGCTAACTAATGCCCTCATTCCTTTTCTTAACAAAGGTTACAGAGTGGACGGACAGCTTTAATTTCTAAGGAGACACTGGGGTTGGCTTTATATTTGAAGAAAATTAAAATCTTCTAAGCTTTTGCTGGAGACAATTCATAAATGGTTGCAGCAGTACATTGACAGGGAACTGCCAGAAATTCAAGCTGGATTCAGAAGAGGATGTGGAACAAGGGGTATCATTGCTGATGTAAGATGGATCTTGGTTGAAAGAAGAGAATACCAGAAAGATGTTTACCTGTGTTTTATTGAGTATGCAAAGGAATTGGACAGTGTGGATCATAACAAACTATGGATAACACTGCGAAGAATGCGAATTCCAGAACAAGGCGATACTGTGTGGTTTAAAATCAGGAAAGGTGTGCGTCAGGGTTGTATCTTCTCACCATACTTATTCAATCTGTATGCTGAGCAAATAATCTGAGAAGCTGGACTATATGAAGAAGAACATGGCATCAGGATTGGAGGAAGACTCATTAACAACCTGCAACACGCAAATGACACAACCTTGCTTGCTGAAAGTGAAGAGGACTTGAAGCACTTACTGATGAAGATCAAAGACTACAGTCTTCAGTATGGATTACACCTCAACATAAGGAAAACAAAAATCCTCACAAGTGGACCAATAAGCAACATCATGATAAATGGAGAAAACATGGAAGTTGTAAAGCATTTCATTTTACTTGGAATCACAATTAACGCCCATGGAAGCAGCAGTCAAGAAATCAAACAATGTATTGCATCGGGCAAATCTGCTGCAAAAGACCTCTTTAAAGGGTTAAAAAGCAAAGACATCACCTGGAAGACTAAGCTGTGCCTGACCCAAGCCATGGTGTTTTCAATCGCCTCATATGCACGTGAAAGCTGGACAATGAATAAGGAAGATTAAAGAAGAACTGACACCTTTGAATTATGGTGTTGGCAAAGAATATCAAATATACCATGGACTGCCAGAAGAACAAACAAATCTGTCTTGGAAGAAGTGCAGCCAGAATGCTCCTTAGAAGCGAGGGTGGTGAGACTTCATCTCAAGTACTTTGGACATGTTATCAGGAAATACTAGTCCCTGGAGGAGGACATCATGCTAGGTAAAGTCGAGGGTCAGCAAAAATGAGGAAGATCCTCAACGAGATGGACTCAGAAAGTGGCTGCAACAGTGGGCTGAAACACAGCAAGGATTCTGAGGATGGCGCAAGACTAGGCGGTGCTTCATTCTGTTGTACATAAGGTTGCTATGAGTTAGAACTGACTCAGCAGTACCTAACAACAACAACCTAAAAAAAAAAAAAATCTTCCTCAAACCATATATCCTATTTTCTGTCTATTAACTCTCCTTTGAGTTTTTTTTTAACTAACTTGCTCTGTGTTAGTACTAGGTTGGGACTGTGTCTTCAGTGCTCAGGGTGAGTATACCAGCTCCTTAGCTGAGACAAAACACACAGTGGCCCTGTGGTTCTGATAAGCAGCCAGACCTTATAAAGTGGTGGCCTTACAAGTTTCTCAGGTGCTAAGCCAGACTGTGTTTATAAGGACTGGTGAATGAAGTCTCATGCCATGTGCCCAGGACAAGTGCAGGGTAAGCAGTATTTTGTGCAAATATGATGAAAGTAAAGAATACCTTGATGAGGGAACAGCTGCGTGAAAACTGCTGATTTAGAGCAAGGTAGAGAAGCTTCACAGATACAGAATGGAAAAAAAAAAACAAAAGTGAGTGATGTCCGTAAGATTAAAAAACCAAAAAGGTGAAATGCTATCAGATACTAGGTAATTATTATGGTTCCTAGTTTTTTCGAAGAAACCTGATTTTAATTACCGAAGTCTGAACATTAATTTCCTAAACATTATTATCTGTAATTACAGAGCCTACAGTTTTTACAGAACTTATAATTTTACAGACAGATGTGTTTTTTTACCATCTTTATTAGAATTAAGAATTTTAGTTTAAATCAAGAATTCACTGAAAAATTAGCAGAAATTATAGCAAGCAACTGCTCAAATTAAAATGATTTTCTCCCTTAAATACAGAGTAATAACAAAGAAAGAGAAGGGCAAAAAAAATCAAGAAAATACCAAATAGAGGTCCAGTGATACCATGAGCACTCTTCTAAAACATTAAAATTAAAATTGTTTTAGAGATTTTAAGTGGTCTCAAAATAGAGGCCTTTAAGTTTATTCTAAAAAAGAAGTATTTTAAACCCAGTAAACATATCAGGAGTAATACTGACTCAGTCTAAGTTTAGAGAAATGGCTTTGATGAAATACCACTCTGCGTACACAACTGTCGGCACTATTGGCTCAGGAATGCTTGTGATTACTAGCCAACCCACCCACCTTCCAGGGGCAGGTCTGCAGTTCAGAAGCAAATTAAGCAAATGACCAACAGGCTTAGGCACAGCCCATAAATAAAGTAGAAGAAGTGAATCTGAAATAAGAAATAGCGAAATAGGTCTTTGCTCTAAAAAAATCTTGCTCCAATGCAAGTAGTAAAACAAGCTAGTCAAAGGGAAAAAAAAGGCTTTTTTTCCCTAGTAAAAACCATTTACAATAGATTACGGGCTTACTCGTTTTTGTTTAAAAAATTATAACATATGCCTCATGTTTTTTTGAGGTAAAAATGCGTATTTTAAAACTTTTGCCATAATTACCTGATTCTTCCAAACAAATGTCCCTTGTAGCTATTAGAATACTTTATAGTACAAGATATCACGTGACAAGTACCACAAAAAGGGTAAAAGAGTTATCTGTGTACACTTTATTGTTCTCACTGTTCTGAAATTTATCTGAAGGCAGGTATCATGCCCTATTAGCTCCCCTGCTCCTTTAAGTCTAATAGAGCCCTATGCATATAGTAAAGAATGATTATCTGTAGGATAAGTATCCAGGGTTCTGGCTATTCTCTACAGTACATTATATTAATGTATAATATAATCTTATAATTAATATCAGACAACTTGTGTACACTTAGAACATGGATCAAAAGGAAATAATTTTAGTTCAAAACTCAATACTGAAAACCACAGGAAAAAACTGTCAAATCCCTGAGCGTCAGGGTCTCTTTCATTTTTGAATACCCCCGAGTGCCTAGCATATATCTACACAACAGGTGTTCAAATGCTTAAACTGAATTAAATTACATTATAAAATATACTAGGCGATCCTGACAGAGAAGAAATTAAATTCCAATACTCTGGAAATAGATCTATGTAATTTCTTTTTAATAAGTACTAGGTTCACACAGAGCCTTGGTGGTGTGATGGTTAAGAGCGCGGCTGTTAACCAAAAGGCCGACAGTTCAAATCCACCAGCTGCTCCTCGGAAACCCTGTGGGGCAGTTCTACTCTGTCCTATAGGGCTGCTATGAGCTGGAATCACTCGATGGCAACAAGTTTGGTTTTTTTAAGCCCATATAATTCCATCTGGATCTTTATTCCCAGTATAGTGGGTCTTCAGTATCTAAATAGGATGCTGGAAGACTGTACTTGAAATGGTTATGAATCATTCAAAACACAGCTTTAAAAAAAGGCTTCTTTGTTCATCTGCTTTAAGCAAGAGAAAGTAAACAGCATTTTTTAGGTAAATATAGTTTATTTTCTAGTTCTAATCCTGGTTCTTTAATTCATGTCTAGCTAAGCTACACTGGACCTAATAATGAATCCAAACACCAAGTCTGAAATATTCTTAATTATCGTGGAGTAAATGTTATGAATTATCTTGATGACATTCTCAGCAACACTTGGGATAGTCTAAAGAGGCAAAGCTTTATGCTCATTTGGCTAAGAGGGCCACAGTTAATACAATTTTATATGCACTGATCTCTGAGTATAGCCCATTGGCTCCAGTGATGCCAAGTTCAATTCTACTAGGGAGGGATTCAGAGGATAGTCATTTATGTATTTTTAGATGTGGACTTAAAAAACAATCCCTTTTTTGCCAACAGGATGGACAAGTGGGCTATGATAATTTATTAAGAAAGATGCATTTATTAAGAAACTTAACTGCTTCAGGTTAAGTTTTTCTTCAAAAGCTGGTGATTGATTAAATTATCACCAAAATTTTTGTTTAAATAAGGTTTAATGCCTGCAGGTTCATGAATCTCTTATCCAGTTGATTATCAGACAGCAGAAAACGTTGGTTGGAGACCAAGAGAAAATACAGCTTAGTGGCTGATTCGGCTGATTCTGCTGTAAAACCACCAAAGATCTAAAAAGCAGCCAGAGTCTTGCATTGACATGGAAAGTTTGCAGTAAAGGGATGACCTATGTGCGGATCAGCAACTTTTGCCTTTGACATAGGGCACCAGAGCCCTCACTGGCGTAAGCTCAGTAGAATGAGCACAGGTTGAAGCTAGGTAATTTGATGGCAAGCCACTCTTCTGCTCAATTTCAGGGAGTGACACAGCTTCTTTAAATACTGCTGCTTGGGACTTGGAGGATGGCAGCAGGGATAAGAAGCTATTTCAGTTTCTATACCACTAAGTGTTGTTGTTGGGTGCCATCAAATGACAGAATAGGCTGTAATCTTTACAGGAGCAGATCACCAGGTCTTTCTCTCACGGAGATGCTGGGTGGGTTCAAACTGCCAACCTTTCTGTCAGCAGCCGAGAGCTGTACCACCAGGGCTCCTTATATAGCTAAATAGCAAGATGGAAATGCTGGACTGAGTCAGGATTCCGGGTAAGAATCATCACTCCTTTTAGCCCTTTGATAGCAGCACATTCAGCTCCATAAACAAATGAGTAGATAAGGGTACATTACGTGGAGGTAAAGATATGAAGTTGTACCAACTAATTACAAAGAAAGTATTAACTTTTAGTCTTAGAGGTATTCTGTAAGAGCAAATGACAAAAACACAATCATTAGGCACACAGATTAATCAGGATCCTTTCATGGAAATAAACCCACAACTTAGAGACACAAATGGACTTCGTGGGAGAGAAAAGTTACTAGTGAAAAGATAAACCTTTTCTACAAAAATGTAGTAAAATAACCTAGCAAACCAAAGCCTGCACAATTTAGAAACATGAATAACCGAACACAGTGATTCCTTTAATTAATTCTATTAATTTTAAAGGTCTAATTTCTTTTGAGAGCAGTCAGAGGTTTTCAGTGTGTAGCAGTCTATTCACACAACCATTTTTGGAATACCACTGAGGTGACACCAGTGGTTTAAAACTGTGATCCAAACCATATATGCCAGTCTCTGGTTTTTACAGACAATTTTAAATAAGAGGTTACAGAGTAAGACTTCTTCCAAAGCCAGTGATGCAGCAAATGTTCAACCATCACTGGACATAGTGATTAATCAACTAGCAGGCGAATCTGCACTGATACCTGATTTAGGAAATAATACTGGAGTTATTATTCTCTCTCCTTGAGCGTAGAGAATGTAACCCAGCTGGAGCTGGGTTCACAACGGCTGGCATGGACTCACAAGGACACATCAACTGGGCCCTGAGGTATAAAGACAATAGCTAAGATAATCTTGGAAAATATATTTTAGGGAAACTTTCACATAAAGTCAATCAAACAGAACACAAAAGACTTTCTACTCTTATCTTTTTGTGTTAGCACTTAGTAAATAGAAATTTGTTGGACCAGTGAAGACCCTCCTGACTGTCGTTACTGAAACCTGTACCAATGATTGTTAAGAAAGACAATTCCAAATGTAGGATTACAGTTTCTAACCAATCTGTGAAAAGGTGAAGCTTTCAATGGTTTTGCCCATTTGTAATGTTAATATATACTGATGGCTCTGTAACTGTTCTTTGGACTCGGGCCAACGTGGCTGTGGCAGCATGCTTGTCCGTCTTCCCACTCTTGCCTGTTCTGTAATATTCTTTGGACTTGGACAGACAAGGCCGTACAAGCATGCTTGTCCGTTTCCCCACTCTTGCCTGTTCTGTAATATTCTTTGGACTCGGGCAGCCCATGGCTCTAGCAGCATGCTTGTCCGTTTTCTCACTTTTGTCCTTTTGAATATATGCTGAATAAAACTTACTTTTTGCCTTATTAAACTTTATGATGTTTTCCCCCTACAGCATACCTATATTCTCAACCTATTTTATTGTCCCCATCATTGGGCAAAGACTGGCTAAAATCCTCGTTAACAATTAGCCTGAATTAAAAAAAAAGTTAATATAAAAACAACTAATTATTTTGACAAATCTAACACCACTTTAGCAGCCCAAGAGGCAGAAGCTTGGTCAAAATGAATCAAACTTTAAAAACAAACAAACCAAACCTGTTGCCATTGAGTCGACTCTGACTCATAGCAACCCTACAGGACAGAGTAGAACTGCCCCACAAGGTTTTCAACAAGCAGCTGGTAGATCTGAAACGTCGATCTTTTGGTTAGCAGCTGAGCTCTTAAACACTGTGCGACAAGGGCTCAACTATAAAAAAACAGGAAGACTAATATAGACAGAGTCTACTAATTTTCTAATTGCGATCAACTTTAGTGTTTGACTATTATAAAAAAAAAAAAACAACAACAACTAACAACACCACGGAGGAAGAGGACTGGTGGAATTAGGGTAAGCCAGATTAGAAGCAACCAGACAGGCAGACAGAGAGATACAGAAGGCAATGAATGTGGTAGGAAGAGCACAGGCTTTGGTTCTAGAAAAGATCTGTGGGACGGAGCAATTTACTTAACTCTTCTAAACCTCAGGCTTCCAACTGCACACAAAGCTGTGAGTCTAGATTGAGATCACCTCTATGGTTCCTCCTAGCTCCAAAACGTGAAGATATTATGAGGGGGGGGGGAAGCACTGAGTGACTACAATATTTGGAAGGAAGTCAATTTTAAGTTCTTCCCTACTTCAACAGTTCAAATGCTGATAATGGGCGGGATCACAGGCGAAAGCTAGCGCTGTGGTTTTCAAACCCTAGTGTGCATAAGAATCACCTGGGACTTATTAAAACACAGACTGCTAGCTGGGTCCCACCCTCAACAGTTTTTTGTGCGGGAGGTCTAGGCTGGGAATCCTAGCATTTGCCATTTCTAACAAGCTCCCAGATGACGGTGATGACTGCTGGCCTGCGGACCACAAGTGGAGAACCACTGACCCATAGAATCAGTGATAGAGGACAAACAAACATGGTTATACCAAAAACAAAACCTGCTGCTACTGAGTCAATTCTGACTCACAGTCACCCTATAGGATAGAGTCGAACTGCCCCACAGGATTTCCAAGGCTATAATCTTTACAGAAGCTGACTGTCACATCTTTCTTCCATGGAGTGGCTGGTGGGTTCCAATAGCAGACCTTTTCGTTAGCAGCCAAGTGCTTACCCCACTGCGCCACCAGGGCCCCTAACATGGTTATATGGGGGGGAAAGTTGGCCAGACTTCTTTCTTGGGAGAAAAAAAGGATAACCTGACTAGACATAGTAAGGTGATTAATAAATAAATGCTATAAATGCTGAATTAAATCATTTGTTTCCTCCGCTGACCAAAGCTTTGTTATTGACTGAAGTTTAACAGTTGAATATGATTACTTTACACAATGGCTTATAAAATGTATGGGATGTTATATTTGCCAAATTCTTCAGAATCATCAAAACTATGTGTTTGGGATTATAAACGGGGCATTCTATTTATGGATCCTGAACATCACAGAATAGTTATAACACATCATTTAACTTTTTAAAAGAAAATCCATGCCAACAGTGAAAAGAACTCTGCACAGTAATTTCTTATACAATGAGGTGCTTCCTAAGTGAAATTTTCAGGTAATGGAACTTTAAAGACAAAACCTTTTATTTTCATCATTTTAGAAATATTTTTCTAAGCAGAAACCACGACTAAAATGGAAGCTTCCCTTCATTATTCACTGTCATGATGACACACACAGTATCAGTATTGTAATAACACTCCTAGGGCCAATCAACTTGTGTGAAGCTGTTAACCCTGACACCGAATAAGCCCAGAGTTTTGTAGGTTTGTCATTTCTACTGTGTTTTTTTGTCTAGCCCCAACCTAGCTATTATTTCTCAGTGCAACCACTTCTAAGTTGCATGTTGAACTGGTATACTTTTCCCACTTGGATCTGATAGCAACTCCACAGTAAGCCAGTCTTTGAAGCTAGAAACATACTTCAGATGTTATTTCCTTGAAGTGAGCGTTCTGGTCTGGTTGTCTATTTACTTCCATATTTTCAGGTTGCTCTGTGGATGGCTGAGTTGTTACTGGCAGCAGGAAAGTGGGGTACCACTACATTTTGTGTACTTTTTTTCTGAAAGAAGTATGCTGTATCAGAGACACAGAAGCCCTTAAGGCAATGTTAGCATAGCTAGTAAAGGAATTATAGTTGTGCTCACTTACAGGGTAATGTAGCTTAAACTGCTCTTCCTGCCCATGTGCTAAGACCTTATCAACCTTGGGACACTACGGGAACACTCTGAATATCTTACTGTCTTATGTATAACTTGTTTGAAAGTAGAAAGCTTTACAGAGTAACAAAATTCAAGTCAGCTACAAGCTAAAGAAGAAAGATAAGGTGAACCTCATGATAAAAAGGAGCAAATCTGCTATAAACTGATAACAAGGGAATTCCTAATGTTGGTATATTAATATTATTGCTCAAATTTATGACAAAGATTACATTTACTGACCTGGGGAATGCTGGGAAGTTGCAAGTGAGGTCATGGAATTAGAAAGGTTAAGGTTAGCAGTAATACTAAGCTGGCTCTGCACTGCAGGAGGATAAGGAGATGTGGGTGTCAGGAGGGACTCCTCACTGGTTTCTTCATCAATTCCAGGCAAATACGTGTCAATCAAGGCATCAAGAAACTTAACAATAAGCTCAGCATAGTCTGGGATTTGTGTTTGCTGTAATGGAAAATAGGAAATTATTTTAGCTCTATTCTTCTTTTTGTAAATCCCCTTTGAAGCCAAAAATTTTTAATTCAATTTTTTTGGGGGGCTTAATTTACTATTTTTCTTCCTTGGATCACTAAAAAAAGTAGATGGAATAATATTTATAGACTACCGTGGGACTTACAACTGGGACATTTATTCAGCTCACACTTAAAGCTTCCAGATGAACCTGCAATTACTGAAAGCCATGCACAGACAAAGATGGAATTTAATCCTGGGACAATACAATCAGGAATGATGTCTGGCCAATTTTCCAAAACAGAGCAAATCAGCAGAGCATCATCAGTCTAGCTGCCATTTAGAGATTCAACTAACCAGACACTGTAAAGGGCTGAGAGGGCGACTGGCTAATCAAGCTACAAAAACTCCTGTACAACATACCTATTTCTGTAACTTAAGGCCCACTTTTTAAGTGACGGCCTTTGCATGTCAAGAGATATTCAGCAATTTGTGTACCAAACAAAATTACAAAGTAACTACCCAATTCTTAAAAATTAGAACAAGGCTTATATAATTGATATTGATTTAACACCCCCTGTATGTAGAACACTGCACTAGGAACTGTAGGGGGAAGACACTGAAGTCCTGCCTTCAAGGAACCGCAATCAATTTGGAGAGAGATCATATACAAAGAAAATAATTAAATACATATTTATACAGCACTATAGCAACTAATGCCAATCAAAGAACAAACTGCATCGGAGCAAATGAGGATACATCCAGGGATGAACAGATCTAATCCAACAGGTTGGAAGAAAAAATGTTTTCAGGAGGTAGATTTTAACCATAGGTAATGCTCCTTCTTTCTCACAAGATACATTAAGTGTGTGCGTTGAGATATCAAATGCATGAAAACTGAGGGCAGAAGTTTTATAGAGGCTTGTCACACCCTTCTGAAAAGTCATGCATAAACTGAGTTATTTTTTGTAAAAACTATCATATATTTTAAATATATTAAAGATGCTGCTCTTTGAAAGAATTTTGTGGTGAAAAACTTTTGATAAAGTAACTTCTGTGTTTACTGTGATTCATTATTCTGGTTTCAACATAATGTGTGTTCTTAAAGTAGGCACACTTACGTGGATAAAAACTTTTGTTTTGTTAGTAGTAATAGAGCAAAATATACTTTCTTACCTTTGAAAAGGGTCCTGCAAATCGCCACAAGCCATTAAAACCAAAACCTGCAACAAATCAAATGTTACTCTTATGACAATCAAGACATCTTTTAATCTTAACAGAAATACACTGTATAGCTGATCTATGCACACAATGAAAACATTTTCTCAGGACAGGGTCAAAGCAGACTAAAACTCACTTAAAATATACTCAGTATAAAACCACATTTTAATTAAAAAAAAAATTTTCTCACCCAGTTATCTTACTGAACATACAATTAAAAGAATCATGTGAAGAGAAAAGTATGAACAAGCCTATTCCTTCTAAAGAATTCTGTAGTTTAGTGCATTCTATAATAATGCATATCAACCATCCTTCTCCTGATATATTTATTTACTTTGCAAGTAAGATGTCTGGTACTGTGGTGGGGATTCTTCATGGTACACCACACTCTGCACAATTCCATGGATCGGATTTAACAAATTTGGATCTTGGCACAATGACAACAAGGTATTGATCTTAGAGTCCAACAAATTGTGCCTGAAAAATTAAAGTCAACAAAGAAACATTTTAGAAGAAAAGTAAATGAAAATATACACTGGAAAGTATATTATAATGTTCCTCAGAACAATGTGACAAAAATGAGGGCAGACGAGTGCTTTTTACTTACTGATGCTTTTCTGTTCCAAATTTTCTATACTGAGAGAGAGAGAGAGAGAGAGAGAGTGTGTGTGTGTGTGTGTGTGTGTGTGTCTGTGTGTGTGTGTGTGTGTGTGTCTGTGTGTGTCTGTGTGTCTGTCTGCCTTTTTGGCTTGTCTTTTGTTTCCTTTTTGGTTATCAGGGAAAAGAAGATAAAAAAATAACTAGTACTGACATATAACCATGACTATATATGGTGAATTTCTGTTCAAGACAAGTTTGGCTTTTGTCTGCCACTTAGTATGTTTTAGGATCATTTTTCTCCTGCTGTCTGTTGATGTGTACCTAGGGAGGTAAAACTGAATTTTATATTAGTCAGTGCTTAATAAATGCTCAATCAGAACAAATAAGGGAAGAAAAATTAGCTTAGAGGGGGTGGAATATATAATGCAATTCAAACTTTAGAAATGAATTATTTCCAATCCAGCTACAGTTCATTAATAAAAATAACTGAGAGCTTAACCATATAACATTCTGAAATTATAAAATGAGATTAACCAAAAATAAGGAAACAGTGGTGCTACATAGAAAGCTTAGATTAGGAACTGAATTTCCCAAGGTTCTTTGGGTTATTGAGATTTGAACAACACTTTGCAGTTAATATTATTTTAGACCTTAAGATAAAATAAAATTCACCTCCCAAATAGGAGATGAACTTTGTTTTCACTCAGCTGTGGATAAACACAAAATACCTACTGAAAAGAAAACCAAAAGAGGTATGCTGATTTAAATACGGCGGTCTGATGGTTTGCTCCTAAGTGAGAAAATCAACAATGCTCATCACGATGAACCACTTAAGAAAATCAACAAGATAAAAAATGTTTTTCCTAACAGACCAAAACTAGTTTTAGCCACCATTAAATACACTATCTCTAAGCTAAAATCACTATCACAATATCTCACTATTCCCTTTCCACAACCAGTGAACATTACTGGGTAATATTCTTCCTAAGCCTTTCTAAAGCATTTGACTTCAAGACAGGTACAAAAATTAATTAAAAGCAAAAGGAGATACTTACACAACAGGAAAAACTTTTGGGAAAACAACACTGGCTTCTGCTAAGTATTCATAAAGAATTCGTTGATCAAACTCATCCGTGGTATATTTTACCAGTGTAGCCTGCCAAGATGCAAAAAAGTAAACAAATAATATTTTTACTGCATGGCTGAATTATTTGTTCTAGTGAGAAGCAGAAGACTTCTGCTTTCACGTTTTTAATATTTAAGGGCTTCCTAAGAGTAGATTAGAATAAAAACTTAAGGGAGGAAAAAAACCCCAAAACCCTCAAAATAGCAAAAAACCTTACCAGTACAGTAAGAAGAAGGGCTTGGATTTTCGGATCAGTAAGTACTTCCTCATCCAAGAGAACATTCGATTCAGACACTGAAACTTTACGTAAATGTGGGTGCTGTTGTGATGAGGAAATCCTTTGAGTTTCTGCAGTAAGATACGGATTAATGTGATCAGCTGTACTAATACTCATATTGGATACCACCTCACCTATCATATTTAGATATTACTTCTAAAATTCAGTAGCTCTTTAGTAGACACTTGCAAATATCAACATCATATAGAGCTATCACTCACCTATACAGAAGTTCCGGCTGTTTACATTGCTCTATAACATATATGTCATTAAAATGACAGGGTAACTGCTATTTTAAGGACTGTATAGCCTATCTTTCAGAAAAGAACAAATGTTTATTTCACCCTAAAGATTCTAAGAAATGGCTGGAAAGTAAATATAGCTTTAATGTAATCTCCCACCTTATTTTCAATGGTCTAGATCAATAATTAACTTTATTTCTCACCCATTTCATAATCAGTTTCTGCTACTCTCCTCATTTTGGGGGGTGTTGTGATCCCTGATTCCATTTCTTGTCTTTTAGGAGCCTTTGTATCCGATATCAAATGATCAAAACTTTTCCTTGTTCCTATAAACAAAAGTAACAGGATATGGAATTAACCAGTGTCTATGAATAGGATTTTTTTCTTTTTTAAATTGTACTTCAGGTGAAGGTTTACAGAACAAATAGTTTCTCATGAAACAGTAGTACACATATTGTTTTATGACATTGGTTAACAACCCCACAACATGTCAACCCTCTCCCTTCTCGACCTTTTTTTTTTGGTGAAAATATACATAGCCAAAGATACACCATTTCAAAAATTTCTACATGCACAGTTCAGTGACATCGACTATGCTCTTCCAATTGTGCTCCTATTCTCACTTTAGATGAAGGTTTACAGAACAAAATAGCTTCTCATTAAACAGTTAGTACACATGTTGCCCTATGACAATGGTTAACAACCTCACAACACATCAACACTATCCTTACTCAACCTTGGGTTCCCTATCACCAGCTTTCCTGTCCCCTTCTGCCTTCTAGTCCTTGTCCCTGGGCTGCTGTGCCTCATTAGTCCCCGAACAGGAATATTTTAAAAGAAAATATTTGCGCGTAAAGCATTTAAGCTATCACTTAAGGACCCAAAGAAAGTCAAACATATACCTGGAGCAGAGTTTCTCTCCTTTATTCTCCATTCTTCAAAGGGTTTTGGCTACACAGCTTTCCATTTCAAGACAGGATGTACCTTACTGCCCCATATTAAACTGAAATTACATTCACTAAACTGGAGGTAAGCCAAACTCCACAACAAGCACAATTATTGATAATAAATACAGAGGTATGCACTGCTTGCTCAGTAGCAAAGATCAATTATGTCTGAACAGCATTTTCAATTAAAAAAATTCTGCTCGTGCCGTGAATGAACATATGACTAATTTCCAAACTTGGGTAAAATCAGAGTTGTATTTTAATTCTTCTTCCTCTTATTTAAGGTAAAAAGTATTGAAACCAGATTATTTGGAACATATATATTACTGTTCTTTACATTCAAGGGTGGTAACTTCTTGGCGCAGCTGTAAGAACAAGCCTGGAATCCTTTTCATGGTATTATTTATAAAAGCCAGAACTGAAGCCAATATAACAAAATTTGACAATTGAACACTTGAGACACATAATGTTCTCAAATCTCAAGTATTAATACTAATATTCATAATACATAGTCATAAATATCAAGGCTAAATAATTTAACAGCCCAAAATGATCTAGTCCTACCTCTTCATTTCACCCACACATAAACTGAAGAAGCCATAAGCAGCTAAGTGATTAGCCTGAGGTCACATGGCTAGAGACCCAGCTAACAATCAGACTAAACTAAAAACTCAGGTTTTCTAACAACCAATTAGTGCTTAACATAATGTATGTGATCAGAACTTCACTCTCTACATTTGGTTTTCCTACTGTTCTCATTCTTCCTTTTTATTTACACTCTCTATATTCTTCCTGTGGGATCTCCTTCCACTCCAATAGCTTCAACTACCTGTGAGCTAATGAAATATGCTACATCTCTTTTCTGAATTCTAGATACATCTTTGCATTTAACCTCTGGATATATGCTCCTAGATATCCTGAAGGGGTCTCAAATATCGTGTATCAATCGACCCAAATCTATCCTGTACTGCAAACATGTTAGTCTCAATCTCTATGAATGAAGTCATTATCCAGGCAGTCTCTGAAGCTAGAAACTTGACATTCTTCAGAGCCTTCTCACTCCCTAGCTGCCCCAATCAATCAGGCACTAACTCTTGTCCATTCTACTTCAGAAATCTATCCCAAACCTGATTTCTGTTCTCTATTCTCCCATTGCTCTTGCCTTACAATTGCAGGCCTACTTTTTTTTTTTTGGCCTGGACTGCGGCATCAATCTCTTAATTGGCCCCTTTGCCAAAAATCTCTTCCTACTTCCCCACATTTGCTGCCAGAAAAACTTTCCAAACACGAAGACTTGGTCATGTCCTTCCCCTGCTTAAAGATCTCTATTGGTACGATAAGGCTAAATTCTTAACATGGCATAAAGTCTTTTACAATCTAGTTTCAACCCTTCTCTAGCCTCATTTTCTCCCCCATTTCCTATGATCCAGTTACAGTTAATGTCTTACTATATGTGCCAGTTGCCTTCCCTGACTTTTCTTTATTTGTGCTATTCCCCTGCTCTTGAATGCCTTTCCTTATCCTGCATCTACCTGGTGAGCAATCATTACATCTTCAAGACCCAGCTCAAATGTTACATCCTCTCTGCAGTTTTTCCTAATTTCTCCAGATCCTCAGGTGTCCCCTCTCCCTGAGCACAGCCAACTATCCATATTACTGTAATGGCACCTAGGAAGGCCATTATAATTAGCTGATTATAAGTCTTTGTCATATCTTTTTCATCTAGCCCATGGGTTGAGTGAATTTAAAACTGGATTTTCTCTGAGGTTAGTTCTTCATTTATAACTTCCTTGGCATGACAACCCAGAATTACACAACACAAAGTAACCAGGAAACTCCTAGAAGATTACGGTAAAAGTATTAAAGGAAGAAAACTTAAACAAAAGCTAACAGACCTGTGGGGCTATTCACAGTGATTACATTCGCGGTTTCTATTTCATAGTTCACTGGCAGGTTACTTCGTTCACAGCTTAGTGACTGATTGTTCACTGATTTCCTCATGAACACAAACATTTTCCCAATACCTAAAGATATTCAAATATGCTTGCATAGCTAACTGAAACTCACTTAGCCATTCTATGTTGGTCACTGAAATACTAATATTCCAGTAACAAATAAAATTTTCGTCAAAGGAGTATAAGAGCACCTCTGCATTTCCTCGGTGGTGAGGTGGGATCCGTGGATCTTTCATTAATTTACTTTCAGTTATTGAAAAGGAGAAGAGTTCTACAGCATTTTAGGTGTACTTCTCACTGACAAATGCTGATGTTAAGTGAGCAATCTTAACTTTAAAGACTCACATCTTCTCTTGGTAATCTAAAAATACATTATCTTACCACTCCGTCTTTTCAAAGAAAAGCTGACAAAGAGTGTTTCTACAGCTTCATACTATATTGATGTATTCTGTTTTCAGATGACAACCTTAGGAAATATTATATCATTGAAGGCCTGGCACCACAGAGTAGTAAGACTCTTCCTTTCTCATAGGCATCTAAAGCTCTCCTACTCCCATTTCCCTGCTGCCTGGCCAAGGAAAAACAAAACAAGGGAGCCACCTGTTTAGTCTATGAATCAGGAAAAGACTGTTTCAAGTTCTCATTCTCATTCCTTTATCTTAACTGATACGGCTTAACTGATCTATCAAACTCTTTTATAATTGGCATCAAAGACTTTGCTAAATCCAAACAGAAAACCTCGCTAACACTGAATAGCTTCAAATAATTTTCCAAGAGTGAAAGTAAGTATCTGTTTTTCAAATTAACAAAAAAAGAAAATATCTTTATAACTTATGATAAACTAACCAAGTAACTTCTTAGTGTTGGCCTGGGAAGGCTGCCCCATATCCAAGCTCATGGATTTCCTAGCTCGGGGACTGGTCTGGCCCACAGTTGGATAGGTGGCTGCAAGGTAGCCTTCAGAACCTTTGGGAGAGGACCATGGCTGATTCTCCTTTAGTGTCCTGAGAGATTTAAATGAATCAAGAATTAATTAATTAGCACGATGACAAATACAATCACCGTTTGCCCCTTTTGAGTAGTCCCATTTCCCAATGACAACAATCAATTTTAAAACAGCACTTTAAGGGGCATTAAGGTACAAACTTTTAATGTATCTCCAGGAAGTATCAACATTCTTGCCATGGCATCTTGTATATAGTAGGTACTTGCCAAACGCTGAACAGAACTGTACTGCATTAATTTTTTAATCAGAGAAAATCTTGGTTTAAAAATTAAGGAAATGAAACTTAATTTACACTTTGACAGACGAACACAGGCAAGCTCACTTTCTCCTTCCCATAGTAAAAAGGGCATGTTTCCTCAAGAAAATATAATCACGATATCCACTGAAAAATAAACTGAACCTGCTGTCCAGATGAGTTAATTCCAACTCACAGCGACCCTATAGGACAGAGTAGAACTGCCTCATTGAGCAACAAGGCTGTAATCTTTTTGGAAGCAGACTGTCACATCTTTCTCCCAAGGAGTAGCTGGTGGGTTTGAATCGCTGGCCTTCTGGCCAGCAGTCGAGTGCTTAACCACTACATCACTAGGGCTCCTGACTGAAGAATAAGATCATCAAAAACCAATATGCCTGGAAAAACTTATGCAAACATTAAAATTTCAGTGGGAAATTGTGTAGGGCTTTTTATCAAGAAGTGGGATGTTGATAAATTGAATGATACAAATAGAAGATTGTTTTTCTGTGTTCAACACTGTACTTAAACCTTAAAGACACTTCCATTTAATTAAAAATATAGAAAAGTCCCCAAATGATATCATTATCAGGGAGATTTTCATATACTGTATTTTTATGCAAATAACGCACACCTTATACATTTTTCACCAACTGCACAACCTCCTCGTGCGTTATTTGCATGTGCGTTACACGCGTGGGCATGTTATTTATGTGGGCAAGTTATTTGTGGATAAAAAATGTTAAGTTGCATGTTTTAGTGAAAAACATACCACCCAAAACCATGTAAAACAGTGGACATAATTTGATGATTTAATAATCTAGATCTGTACCAAAGGAAACTTAATAACTTTAGTGTGATATGAGTAAACACAACAAATATCTCAGCATGTGTGTGTTTTTACAAATTTGTATAGCGAAGTTTTCTATCATTAAGCACACTGCTTACACTTCTATCATACAGTGTTGCTTATTTCATGTTAGTTTCATCCCAGGCCCTTTTCTACAACCTAGTATTTTCAAGACCATCTCTTCTCCTCTTGAACTGGTTTATGCTTAAGAGAGGCAACTAATGTTAATATTAGCCCAACTAGACTAGAACAAAAATAATATAACTTTCCTATTATTAACCCCCATAAAGTACTGCAAATTTACAAAATGAGTTTTGATTTACACGTTCTTCCTAAATTATCTCTCATTCCCCTTTACATTACCTTCTAGAGTACTCTACTGCTTTCTTCCATTAGCATGGAAAATTGAAACCTGATAATTATGTAATTATAGGAGAACAAGTCCACTTACCTATAGTTAGGATCACCCTGATGAATGGGATATGTGTCCATAGGAACATTTTCCATTGAAATATCAGTAAGAAGAAGTGATTTTCTATGTTTTAGGCTGCAGCGACTTCGAACCTCCTCAGACACTGTGAGTAAAGCTAAGAGAAAAAAGAAGGCAGACGTGAAAATTTAACAAATCAGGAGTGTGACTTAAAACAGAATACTCCTTACAGCCTCCTACGGTGGATAATAGCTATTAAACACACATGTAAAGAGCCTTACAGACTGTGAGGTTTAAAGATACAAGACACACAGGGTAGACTTGCTTATGATGTATTTTGAAAGACTGTAGATAAATGTGAAATATACACAAACAGATTTAATAAAACACTGTATATCTGTCAAATGCTTTAATACATATTTGATCTCAACAAACACAAAAAGTAGGCAGGGCAGGTATAAAGTCCATTTTTTAGATGAGGAAAAAGTGTTCTAAGATGTTAAATGATTTACCCAAGGTCCTATGGTTCACACAAAAAAGTTCCCAGAAACTGAAGTCTGCTAAACTGGGTATCAGCAATTTCCATTACACGACTGTTTTAAAGAAACATATTATACATAAGCGCTAAGTGTTGGTAAGTTGAGAAACACGGATCAAGTTTAAGAGCAAACAGGAAGGTTAATGGAGTGGTGGAGATGGGGCAGACATTCCAGGTGGAACAAACAGCCTAAGAAACAAATATAAAAGGGGCAGAAAGTCACTTGTAGGAGATGGCAAACAGATTAGCTTAAAATAGCCCATCCATTTGGAGAAGTAATAAACAATAAGGCTTACAAAATTTAGAGAAAGAGGACTGAATCAGGAGGGCTGCTTAAAGGCCCAAGATGCTAGGGCTGAGGTGTTTAGATTTTATGACAGACAACTGTGTGCCACTGTAGCTTCTTTAACCAAGAATGACAAAGGGAACACATTTCAGATACTAATGCACATTCTTTCCTAAGCAAAAATGTTTGGGAAGAATTTTAAAAAATTTCAACACCACTATAGGACTGGGCTGTAAACTCTTTACCCTACCAAACAGTCAGCTGAAGGACCCACAGGTACTTCAATCTTTTCCGTGATCCTTAGATACAGATGCGTTAAGAATGATTTTGTCTATTTTGTGTTTTTACCTGCTAAGTAAGCCACGCTCTGGGTATTCACCTCAAATTTGTCACAGTTCCTATGTTTGTTAACCAGAGTTAGCAATGTATGCAAAATTCTGACCGTTCTTGCAACAATGGCAGGTGAAGGATGCCTGTACCCTACAAAAAATAAAAACAAACAAGAAGTTAATTATTTCAACAAGTATTTGTTGAGTTCTTATTCCATGGCCAGCAACTCTGCAAGGCACTAAAGGGCATATAAAAAGTATAAGGGATAACTCCTGCCTCCCAAGAATAGCTATTTGGAAAGATAAAACATACATATGTGAATAGTTACTTAAGTACATAAATGATTAAGCGCCAAAAATGCACAGGATAGAATAATGTTCCCTGGAACAGGGAAGTTAGAAAAGATAACGGTGTTTTTGATCTTCCACTCCTCAAAGCAGTGAAGGGATTTTTTTTTTTTTTTTAATCTACGTATTAGAGTTTACCTTAAGATTTCTTTTGCTTAATTTTTTTTAATAAAAAGGAAAACAACGACCAAAAAAAAAAAAAACAAAAAACCCAATGACATAGCAAGTATATGCTCTAAGAGCTTGAAGAACAGGGTTGAGTAGAGCGTAAGTTTGATCTTCGGCCATGTTTTAATAATTAATGTTGCTCCATTTTAAAACAGGGGATTTGAACACTAAAAATACCCCTATTTGGCTCAGAGATTAAAACTGTATTTTTTGTAGTAATTTCATGAATTTATAAGGTGGCAAAATCAAACGCACACATTCACAGTCATGGATGTATGTTTGTATGCATATACATCAGGTAAAAACTGGGGGAACCTCCATGATCCCTCAAGCCTCATAGTTATTTAAATTGATACAAAACTATAGACTCAAGCTCTAGCTTCTCTATTGTGGCCAAATCCAGCACTGCTTAAGACTACTGTTTAATGCCAACTCCTTATCCAAGGCCTTACTGGTTCTGCCCCTGAATGAACCAGCACTATATGCTATCCCTGTTAACCATAGTCTCTGACCATGACTACCCCACATTAATATATCAAAACTAAAGCACAGTGAAGTCAGTAGTGGAGAGTAAAGCGGAGTTAGGAAGTGAACAGCTGGCTCTGAGGAATAGCTGGTGAGCATTGCCTATAAGCAATACAGAAATTTGGAAGCATGGGCAGGGAGGAGGTACCAGCAAGATGAGGTCCTATGGCATATAATAATGGCACTTATCAACAATAAACTAGAAACAAGTTGAAGAAAATCTGTGATCAAACATTTTTCAATACAAGTTACTTAAATAACACTTAGTGATTTGTAGTCTGTCTTATTTTGGAAATTAACAAAATACTTAAGTACTACTACTAATAATACAGATGTAAGAAGATTCAGCACCTAGGCATTTTACTAATAATCAACTCTTACTTTTTAAAAGAAATCTGATGTGTGACACGGAATTTCGGCTCCATTAAAATACATACTGAACAAAACATAACTGAGTAAGACAGACACAGTTTGCATTTAAAGTAAGACAGATGGACCAAATTACTTCTAAACAGAATCCTTTTCATTACTTCTGGCTTCTTTATACTACTTCATAAAAGCATTCTAACATAACACTTTTACCTTTTAAGAGGTGCCCGACCAGTGCAAAGTTAAAGTTAGAGTTGAAATTGAGTCCAACAAAATGATCCATCTGCTTGCAGTGCCATTCCAGAGGATTCCGGATTGCCATAAACACTTCCTCTGGACTCTATATTAAAGACAATCATGAAATGCTTGATGGGTTCACACAGGAGCTTTCCTTAAAGGATCACTTACTGGCTTTAGTTTGTGTTCAACAAGCTAACAAGAGTTCAACAAACTGACAAAATAAGTAATCCTTTCCAGTTGAGAGATACTATTTTCAGATGACTACAGAAAGCCATAAAGAACACTTAGGGTACTATAAATTAATTAATACAACAGAGTCAAGTATATAAATTATAAAACAGTACATTATGGAAATAGCTTTAATTTGCAAGGAAAAGTAAATTTACAATTTACATCCTGGTGGCTTTAAATAAAGCTTTGTTAATTCTGATTCCTAGTATCCTGGGGCACTATATTCCATATTGACTCCTGCTACTGGACTGTTGTGGCAATGAAAACACCAAAGCAGGCACTCCTGAGATATAAACACCAAATGTCATTTGCAGATACTCTTTACATATAAACAGCCAATAGCTAAGTATCATCCTGACCACCAATGTCCCAAGACAACGCCAGAAAAGAGCAAAGGGAATTAGAAAAGAGGGGTTCTAGGCCCAAATCAGACGTACAAACATGGACGAATAACTTCGTTTCCTTCTATTTTGACTAATAAATTTCAAGGTCTCTTCACATTTAAAATTTTGTTTCCAGCTCTTCTAGGTCCACACCACATCTGGTTAGACCCAGTACCTAACCATTAAAGCCACTTAAGTAAGGCCATGGTCCTGCTCTCCCCTTGTTTCTTTCTACTCAGAGCTCAGATAATTTCTCTTCAAGCAAATCTCTTGGTATATACACCCATCTATCTTAAGAAGAAGAAAAGGTCCTCTTTTTCTCCTAGATCTTGCCATTCTTCTCCAAAGACAAAAAAAGCGTAATGTCATACTGTTTTATTCCCTCCTTCTCTCTTTACTTTGCAGACCAAAATCCAACCTCAATTATGGTTGATAAATGTTACGAGGGATGTTAATGATGTGTTTTAAAGTGAGATTAGGCAAAACAAATAACTAGTACCCAAGAGTTCCCTTTAGATTCTCCAATCTCCTCATCTGCTTCTAACTATGCCCACTTTTCATTAAGTACTAATATTCAATAAAAATAAGCTTTTTAGACTGTTTCTTCATATATGAAATGAGGGGGTGGAGACTACTAACCTTGCTGTAAGTGCCCACTGAGTCCAACTCATGGTGACCCCATGTGTGTCAAAGCAGAACTGTGCTCCATAGGGTTTTCAAGGCTGTGACCTTTCAGAAGCAGACCACCAGGCCTGTCTTCTGAGATGCCTCTGGGTGCGTCTGAACCACCAACCTTTCAGCTAGTAGTTAAGCGCTTAACCATCTGCACCACCCAGTATTATTTGTTCCTTTTCTGCTTTATTAGTAATGGGCCAGTACTATTTTATGCTATTTTTATATAGAAAATATGCATTAAACAGTTTTTTAATGTGCTGGTAAGGAACTATACTCACAATAAACTGTATCCTAGAAATTAACATTTGTAGTTCTTTACCAATTTTAAAAGAGAAATAACAATATCACACGGAAGAATTCTAGATGTGAATAATCTAGTAATCCCAAGGGAAAGCATACTTACCTTGTCATTGAATATCCGGAGACTGTCTAAGGTGTGTAGGTTTTGTTCAAGAAGTGCAGTGCCTGCTGAGTACAAGTTGACCTCATCAAGTTGCAGCACAGCCACAGCTACCCAAAAGAGGGCTTTGTGCAGAGGGGAATCCTGGCAAAGTACACGTGTTCTAGGTTAGTAAACTGAACCATGCAATAATCTCACTCAAAACACATTGCAGTATAAAACGACGCATGTTATCTACCCAAATTACTCATGTTTTCCTTTTTGAGGAAAGCAAATACATCGGGTAAGTTCTTCATCTTTTTCATGTGCATAACTAAAGACACTGTTGGCCAGGCTGAGAATCTTAGCATCCCTTTGATTCCCAAATCCATCCATCAAGTTTTGTTGATTCTCCCAGAGTAGTTCCTTTTGCATCTGCCAATTCTTTCTTACTGCTAATGACACTGTCCCATGTCAACCTTCTTTATTCTAAATGTGGACTCTTTTTGCCTCCAATTTCTCCCTACTCCAATTTGCTGTACATAAGCCCTCCAGAATGATCTTTCCAAGTTCTACTTTTGTCATGTAAAAGTTAATAGGTAGATTTCTAAACTCCTTTCTAAGGAATACTGAAGGCTAGGTTAGTTCTATCTAATCTTTACAATGTTTCCCTCCTATTACACTCCTGAATAGTTTCTCCATTCCAATAGAATGGTCTGCCCACCATGCCTCCATTGTCCCAGCATTCCTGTACAATCTACCACTGTACCTTTGCTGCTCAAGGCTTTCCCCTCTTTGCTCTGCCTACACTAAACCCTACCTATCTCTTTAAGTTTAGTTTAAACTCTACCTTTTCAGCCTTCTTGTCACTTTTACCAGTAATCTCTGCTCTGAATTAAAAATTTCATTTTTTAGTAATTCTCATTTAGCAGTGTGGTGTGTAGGAAAATAAATGGATGTTAGAGTCAGACAGCCCTAAATTAGAATCATGGGTTTGTCATTTATTAGGTATGCGATCTTGGGCAAATTAATTAGCCTGAGTCTCATTTTTACTTATAAGATGAGGAAACTGAGAGGTGGGGCCAAGATGGTGGAGCAGTCAGACGCTTTCAGTGGTCCCTCTTACAACAAAGACCTGAAAAAACTAGTGAATTGATTATATACGACAATCTAGGAGCCCTAAACTTCAAAGGCAAAGTTGAGCAATCAGACTGAGTGGCAGAGGGAGGGAGAGACGGTTCAAAAACAGCAAGGAGTTGCCAGACCTGATCCGGTGGGAGCCGGCGCCCTATGGGCTGGATTGGCTGGCATGCGCAGTGAGGCAGGCAGTGGTGTTCAGGATGGTTTTCCATGTCGGGAGAGACCAACTAGCGGAGAGTCTGCTCAGGCCTCCAGAGCCAGTGAAAACTGGCATTCAATCAGCAAAAGACAAGTACATGAGTTTCACCTACCTCGCGGATCAAAAAACACCCCCTTCAGGAAAAACCTCTCTCCCTTTTACCTGCTCCCTCCCCACTTCAGCAGGCTTCAGCAATTGACTCCTTCCCTGGCCATTCTCCCAGCCTTGGAAGGGAAACAAATTAACAAACAGGAGAAAATAATCTACCAGCTCCCGTAAGCTGGGAACGCAGGGTAGGCACAGCTCCTTTGCCTAGGCACAGGCATAAGGGGTCCACAGACTTTGGAAGCCCTTCACCTCTGCATAGATCTGTGCTGGCCCATTTCAGTAGTGTACGCCCTCATTAGCACAGCACAACAGGATATATACCTGAAGTCTAACTTCACTGTATCAGCTATATGGTGGAGTGGCAGGTTCGTGACATTTGAAATCACTCTGCCCATTAAGCAGGGTCCTCACCTACCCACATCAGAAGCCTGTGGACTGGTGGCTCCACCCATGCCACCTGCGACACTGGTCCAAGAATAAGTAGTGCCTCCCAGTCCTTACAGCCAACAGCACTGGGTGCCCACAGTCTGGCTACAAAACCCACTCACCTATGCACTCTAGGGAACAGGGACACGCTTTCCTCCCAGACACTTGGGGCAGCCATCAGCCCCCTGCCTTATACAGCGCATGACCCCTACTGAAGCCAGACAACTGTGCCTATTCCAATCACCCCTGTGCATCTAGGATTATAGGTGAGAGCCTGCACCACACACTTGGTGACCAACTATCTGGATACCTGAACTGAATCCATACAAGAAAAGTAAACAGACTCCTGGGCTCACATACCTAGTAACAGATCTAACCACCTGGTGAAAGGATGTTAGAGCTTCAAAAGCACCAATAATCAAACTAGTTCACATGAGCAGCCTATTTGGGCATATCAAAACAAAACAAGAAGCTAAGACAGAGTAAGCAAACATAAAATAAATAAATATAATAACTTATTGATGACTTGGAGACAAACAGTCAATATCAAATTACATAAACAGACAGACCATGATGGCTTCAGCAAGCTCCCAAAACAAAGAATCAAGGAATTTCCTGGAGGAAGAGAATTTCTTGGAATTACTAGAGATAGAATACAGAAGATTAATATACAGAACTTGTCAAGATATCAGGCAAAACGTAGAACAAGCCAAGGAACACATGGACTAAGCATTAGAGGAACTTAGAAAGAGTACAGAAAAGCACAATGACAAATTTAACAGGCTGCAAGAATCCAGAGACGGCAAACAGAAATCCAGAAGATTAACAATAAAATTTCAGAATTAGACAACTCAAAAGAAAGTCGTAGCAGAAGAACTGAGGCAATGAAGTCAGAATTAGTGAGATTGAAGATAAAGCACTTGACACCAACTTATTTGAGGAAAAATCAGATAATTTTAAAAAATGAAGAAACCCTAAGAATTATGTGGGATTCTATCAAGAGGAATAACCTACGAGTGAGTGGAGTACCAGAACGGGGGTGGGGTGGGGGTGGGGTATGATAACAGAAAATACAGAGAATTACTGAAGATTTGTCAGAAAACCTCCCTGATATTGTGAAAGATGACAAGATATCTATCCAAGATGCTCATCGAACCCCACATAAGGTAGATCCCAAAGGAAAGTCACCAGGACATATTATATAATCAAATTTGCCAAAACCAAAGATAAAGAGAGAATTTTAAGAGCAGCTAGGGATAAACAAAAAATCATCTACAAAGGAGAGTCAATAAGACTAAGCTCGGACTACTCAGCAGAAACCATGCAGGCAAGAAGGCAATGGGATGACATATATAAAGTCTTGAAGAAAAAAAATTGCTAGCCAAGAATTATATGTCCAGCAAAACTGTTTCTCAAATACGATGGCAAAATTAGGGCATTTCCAAATAAACAGAAGTTTAGGGAACTGGCAAAAACCGAACCAAAACTAAAAGAAATACTAAAGGGAGTCCTTCGTTTAGAAAAACAATAGTATCAGATAACAACCCAAGACTAGAACACAGGACAGAGCAACCAGATATCAACCCTGACAGGGAAGTCACAAAAATAAATCAAAGCTAAAACGCTGAAAATAGGGAAACAGAGACATCAATATGTAAAAGATGACAATATTAAAACAAAAAAGAGGGACTAAAAAAATGCAGTCATAGATCTTTCATATGGAGAGGAAGTCAAGGTGATATAAAGAAATTAGAGTGGTTTAAACTTAGAAAAATAGGGGTAATATTAAGGTAACCACCAAGGAAACTAACAATCTTACACATCAAAATAAAAAACAAGAAAAACATAAAGACTCAGCAAATACAAAATCAACAACAATGAAAAAGAAGAAAAGAAAATACATAAAGATGAGGAAACTATTTTTTATGATTTAGGATTAATTAGGATGTTTGTAGAACATATAAATCATAACTAGGAACACAATAAATACTCATTTCTCTGTAATTGCTCTCAAGTCTGGTATATCTTTGTACTCAATTGACAGAATTATACAACTTTAAACTTGGAAGATTGTACCATGCCGTTATTTAGTGTAGTTTACACATTTTATCAGTGTGGAAACATGATGTCCAGATACATTAAATGACCCACTCAAGGTCACACAAATGAGATGAGCTAAGACCATCTTAAAATAGTAGCTGCATCATTTTACCCTGTTTGACTATCATCTTCATCTAGCACCCAAACTCGCTGATGACCAGGTGTATCTTTCTCTTATTTACACTTCTTCATTGTAATGATCACTAACTAGCATACGATGTACTGCTTACTCTGTTTATTATCCACCCACCCCAGAATGTGAAGCCAGGGAATTTTACTGGCTTTGTTCAGTACTATATCCCTAGCACCTAAAACGGTACCTGGCACATAACAGATGCTCAGTTAATATTTATTAGATAAAAGAATTAAGAATATATACCTATCTTTTCTTTAGCACTGATGAGAAAAAAAAAAAAAAATCTTACAAGCACTTGAGAGCTTACTCTTCCTTGTTCTTCTTCTAATGTAAATACTTCAAATAGCCAAACTTTATGACAAGAATTTCCATTTTAACTATAGCTTTTTCTTAGTAACTTCTTCTCAATCTTATTTCTGAACTCTTTGAAAGAAAATGACATTTAAAATCAATACCCAAAATAAATGCACTCATTTTTAATACAGTAATTACCTTATTAAGAAGTGGCTGTAATTTGGTTAGTGCTATTACTGTAGCTTCTATCAGAACTTGACTGTTGTAAGTATCAGGTCCTTTTAAGCAACTCTCAAGTGCCTATTTTAGGAAAACAGAATTCCTTATTTTACTTTCATTGAAATAAAATATTAACTCCTAAACTGTAGTTAACACAATCTCAGAATCAGTTAATTAACATTATTTAATAATAAGTGCCAGAATTATTTCCAATGCTATGGTGGCCTTGGTAACTAGCTCAATGCATATTTAGCTTCTTATTTTTTATATATTTCTATATTAATTATGTCAGGCATTAATACAGTAATTGCAAACTATGTAATTTAATATAAGGCTTACTATATACTAAATGCTTTGCAAACTGATAAAATATTAAGACTACTTGCTTAGCAAAAGAGACAATATTTATTTTCCTTTTAAGATATCTTCTTTAGAGATGGTTTCTTCAAAGAATTACAATAAACAATCAAAACCCATTTTCAAAAGGTTTAATAAGAAGCATACAAAACATTTTATTAAATTCAAATTTAAATGTCTTTTAGAAAAATGAAGATGTGCTTCACTACTGAGGAGTCACAAATATTGGCGGGGGGGGGGGGGGTTACCTTGCTAAGAATACGGATAATCTGCTTTATCTGCCCATGAGACACTCGTTTGCTAATACAGCCAAAGACAACAAGAGCTCTTGGTTGCAGGGATGGATTATACTGGAATGCAAATCTGCGATTAAAAGATCCAAACAACTTATGAAAATTTTTGTGCTCAATGCACATATATACAAGTAATAACTTAAAATATTGATTATACAATAATATCTATCTTTTCAACAATATATATACTTTTACAACTTGTATTTAATTGGGACATACCTTTGTGCTAGTTCTGTCCACTGGTCCAGCCACTTGCATGTTGGAATATCTCTCATACATGCCTAGACAAAGAACACTTTGAGTATGTTTATGTACATAAACCTTTTTAGAAGCAAATATAATGGCATACATGTTAGCGAGAAACACATTTCATGCTTTTACTTAAACACATTAAGTACAAAACAGCAGAATAAACCAATATTTCTTCTATATAGTACTATTGGATTTAAAAAAATGATTTAACTTAGTTTCTTATTATGTTGCCTGATATACCTCCATGATCTCCAACAGAGCTTCTGTGACTGTTTCCAAGGATGTCAAAGCAAAAGTCTCCCTCTCATAGGAGCCAGGTGAGAATGACCTGTCCCGGTAGCTGGATCGGAAGGCAATGACAGCAGCTGACTTGACTTTGCTAATGCCAAACAGTAAGTAAAATTTGGGTAACGAGAACTCTGTCAAACTGAGTCTCAAGACTTGCTTGGTCTCTTCTGTGAAAGAAAAAGGAAAGACTTTGAAGATATTCATTTTTTAATTCCAAATTTTTAATTTAGAAAATGTGAATACCATATCAAAATTACTCAACCGTGCTCTCCAAACAAACCTCTACATACATTATGCTGATTGTTTTAGTTCCATTTATCTACAAATTAGTACTAGTGATAAACACCATATACTGATGCTAAGTTTTTAGCTTATGGTACAACTTACGAGGGTCTACATGACAAACATGCATAGAAAATCTATACTACAGCCTGATATGGAATAGAAGTTCATGCCAAGTAACTTTTTCTTTTTGATAATATTAATCTCATTACTGCAGGCTTAAATTAGCACATAAAATAATCTATGGTTATCACATGAATGATTATGAATGGAGAAAGGAGCTAGTGAAAACATAAATTTCTTTCCTGGAACTTACCACTAAAATGAAGCTGTGAACAAGTGCACAGAGAGTGAATGATATTAATGACCAGCCCATGTGTGGAAGCTCTCAGGGAGAGGGGGCCTGTTGCTACTAAGAAAGTAACAACATGGAAGAGATAGGGAAGATGAGCTGCCACATCAAGAGAGTTGTTGAAGGACAGCATCAGCATATAGCGTGCTAAAATAGCAATATCATCCCACATAAGATGCTGTTCTAACGTAGGAGTTGGAGATAAGCATGTCTTGTCAATTATTTTGCACATCCTTCCAATGACCTTCAAAAAAAAGCAGAATTTTTACAAATGTGGGGATGAAAAACAGTTTTATCACAGAAAATTTCAGTTTAACTTTGAAACGACTAGTTACAAAACAAAAACCCTCCTGCTAATTGAGAAATCATGCCATAGCCCAGAAGACAAAGAAAAAAAGATTACCTTGCTTGAAACCAGTTTCACATTTCCAGAAGCCAAAGCTACAGCAGTATCTGCCATCACCTCAGCTTTTATTGATCCCAAGCCACCTGTAGCACTGGTTTTGATGAAACTGTCTAGCACAACATCAAGCAGATCTGTAATCTAATGGAAGAAAGGAAAAATAAACTTATGTTTTAACCATTCTACCAACTTCATTTATAGTTTAAAAATATTCAAGAAGGGGCCCAATCAACATGAAAATCCTCTCTATTTTACCTGAAGGTCTCCAAAGTACTAAAAGTTTTATCTAGAGACCTGTCAGCAAGGACAAACAGTTTTTTGTGCAAATAGCTAATGCACTCGGGTGCTAATGGAAAGGTTGGAGGTTCGAGTACACCCAGAGGTGTGTCAGCAGAAATGCCTAGCAATCTAATTCTGAAAAATCAGCCACTGAAAACCCTATGGAGTTCTACTCTGATACACATGGAGTCGCCGTGAGTTGACCGATGGAATCGACTTGGCAGCAACTGGCTCTGGTCGGCAAACATAATGTCATAAAATATCCAGAAACGGGTAAGGATATCCACTTGATTCCTTCAGAGATTAAGAGATTGGTATTCAAAATTTAAGATCTCTAGATATACTAACTTTGTTCACTTGCAAAGCATCTCTGTGCTCTTGTAAGACAGTGACGTATGATCAATATAAAATACAATTTTTTTTTTTAAATATAGGAAATGATATCCAAGCGAGGTGTTTTCCAGGGCTATAAAACTGGTTCCAAGGGCACTTAGAATTATTGGGAGGATTCGCAACATTGTTTGAATAAGTGCACTGCTTCCTTAAGTGATTAAAGAAACAATAGGCATAATTCTATCAGAAAAAATAAAATGTTTCATTATACCCTAAATTTTAATATTGACGTTCTTATGCTACAACTATAAAGGAAAACAGGTGTCTCGAATAACATTGTTAACAAAAAACATTTACTGACATGGTGTGTGGTGGAGTAGGATACATCATAAAGCACTATTTACTAGAAATGGTATCAGATTTCTACAGTTAAATCGTTTATAATTATGCTATGAAGGAGAGTGCTACAGTTTTTCTCCAACTCTGATACATACATTAGATATTGACAATTTTGAATGAGATCAAAAGTGGGGTGGGTGTCTGCAAGCTTTGTGAAGAAGGGGACTCTCTTTCCCACAACTATATCACTAGTGCCTAGCACAGCGTTTAGCACAAAGTGGGTAAATGAATATAAGTATCTACACAAAGGAGTACTAGATAAATATTTGAACAAACTCAATACCTGCCCAAGGCTCCCCCATATTTTTGCTTGAATAGAAGGGTACATCTGTTTCTCATTTATGGTCATTGTTATCAGCTTATCAAGAATGGCAGTAACTCTTTGTCGTTTGGCATCATCATTATGCTTACAAAAACGGACTAGATTTGACAGCCATGGAGTCATGTATTCCAAACAAAGGTGCTTCAATTCAATACCTGGAAAACAAACAAAACACTATTAGCAATATATGGTCAATGAAAATTATATTAACAATTATTTTTAAATAAAAGATTAAAAAAAAAAAAAAAAAAAAGGTAAAAACCATTACCTAGAGTGAGGCCTGGAGAAAAGAGACTTGGCAAATATATTATTGAAGGTACAGATAGAGAAGAAGGATAACAAGCCTTGAATAAAGTAATTTTAAAAGCCAGTAAGCCAATTTTCAAAAAGTTTTATTTCCCCCATTTTTAATCATTTCTATTTAAAAATTTTTTTATTAAGTTTTACTTGTAAAAAAACCATAGAAACCTGGTAAAAGAAAAGCACTGCCACAAAAACAAAGCTGACATTAATATACTGGTGGAACACCTCATTTTTCCTCATACTTTAAAATCTAGCAAATCAGAATTATGCCATATGTGCAGTTTTGTACCAAATATTTTTTCACTAAACATTATATTGAGATTTCACTCATCATTAAAAATTATTCGGAAACATTAAAAAATTTTTATTTGGAAATAACTTGAGACTTATAAAAAAAATACAAAAACGGTATAAAGTTCTTTTTTAATGGCTTTGTATTATTTCATCATTATATTCTATAATCAGTCCCTTATTGTTTGACTTTTAGACTGTTTCAATTTTTAGCTATTACAAATAATGCTGTATGAAGTTTAAAAACAGGCAAAACTGTAACAGTTGTCACCCTTGGTGGGGAGATGGTACTGACTGAGAGAGGAGTCTTCTGGATGCTGGAAAAGTTCTGTATCATGATCTGGGTGGTAGTTACACAATTTACATGTAAAAATTCATCAAGCTCTTTTAACATTTAGACACTTTACTGATTAATCTGCCAGACTGATAGCTGAATATGTTATCTCACTATTTCTCCAATTCACATTTCCTTGATTTTAATAATGAACTTCTTAAAATATAAGTATTCTTTTCTGGTGAGATCTATGTTACTGTTAATCCATTTTTCTTATTAATCTATAAGAACCCTTCGTGATTAAATATATTAACCTTTTCTCATATTTGCTACAAGTATATTTCTAGTATTTCATTATCTTTTACTTTTTAAAATATAGATGTTTTGTTGTCAAATTTGTTCACCATTTCCTTTATGTTTCCTTCTATCACTTTTTTGGTTTGCAAGTCTTTATTCACCCAGAAAGTAATTAATCACTTCTTACTTTTTTTAAAAAAAAAAAGAAAAGCAATTCCAGTTTTTACATTCAACTCTTATATGTAGCTAAAACTTATTTTGGCATCTTGTGCTGAAGACAAGTCCAAATCTGATTCATTTCCCAGCTTCATTTGTTAAATAAATGGTTTAACGCTTCCGCCATAAGTTTGTGATGCTTCTTTACCAGTCTATTTCTCTTTAATGATCTGATTACCGATTCTTGAACACTCCTGTTTTACTTATTCAACCATTATAATGTGTTCAGACATCTGTTATAGCACATTTCTCTCATTTTCATTTCCTTTCAATATTCTCTTATTTTTGTGCTTTCAAGTGAAATTTAGAATCATTTTAAGTTCCACCTCCATTTTAAATCCAAAAATCCCATAGCTATTTTGATGGGATTGCAGTGCATTTGTAAACTAATCTGGGAAGAACTGTTTATCCAGGAACAAGATATGCCTTTACATTCATTCCAATCTTTTTTTACTTTAGTATCTCTCAATAAAGCTTTGTACTTTTTTTAAATCAGTCTCACATATTTTCTTATTAAGACTATATTCTTACATATTTCTTTATTTAAAACAATTAGTGACTTAATTTCAATGAATTGTCAAAGTTTTCAATCACCTAACACAGAAAAATCAAGAAATGTGTGTTTGAATGCAGGGGAAAAAAAGGTTATATATTGCGGGGGCAGAGAGAAAAGGGAAGAAAATGTCAGGCAACCGGCTGGGAGAACAGCAACACTTATACTACTATACGAAGATAGACAGATGTAAAGAGTAGAGGTTAAATTTATTAAAGCCATGTCCAGGGGCTGAATCTGAACCCTGCATATGTGCCACTGCAACCTCTGTGAACCATACATGTACAATGAAACCACAGTTCAAAGTCAACCTGAAGATGAGAGAAAATGGCTACTTCCCTAAAATGAAAGGACATTTTACTTAACTACTCATCTGGAATTTTCCGCTAAGAAGAGAAATGCTAAAGCTAATTCAACTGAAACATGATGAAAAAAATACTCTGTAAATGGTCGAGAGATATGTAAGGTATCAAACCTTGCCACTGACAAGGTGAATGACTTCACTGGCAAATTCTGTAACGAAAAGGGATTTCTTTGAGTCTTCTCAGAATCACTGTTATTATTAAAGAAAATTACCATTACTTACTAGATTTGCTAAATCCAGAAATACACTCTTCCAAAAATTCTAAGGTGAGGTGTGGCTCATTGGCTGCCAGTGTCTTACTAATAGAGACAATAAAGAGGGTGTTGTTGGCAGGGATGCATAAACCTGATGTCTCTAGTAACTGGCCCTCGATTTTTAAATTAAAGGTACAAGTTAAGGCACACAGAAGGTTATAGGCGGCTGACCTAGGAGAAAACACAAATGAAGTTGTTTTAAAACGTGTTTTTCCTCATAATTCTAAAAATTTTTTATAATGTACAACTTGTGATTCTATTACAAAGCATAATCAGCCATTTTAAAATTTTATGATCAATTAGAGATAAAATGTTACAATTCTACAACAAACCAACTACCCCTAGATCACTCAGGCATTTTTTAAGGAACATTCTTGACATAACCAGAAGGCAGGGTATTGCGAGGCTCCTAAGACAGCTGGGTGTAGGCCTTTCTAGGAGACATTTCACTGGGACATAAAACATGAGAGGTTTATGACCCTAAGGTGGATCAATGGAAACAAGTCTGAATAAGACATACCATGTTTTTAATGAAGCCAAAACCCAAATGTGAGTCCTCCTCCCACTAGATCAAGTTACAGCAACAGGATGAGGCAGCCTCTCATCAAATTCAAACGTCAAAATTTTTAATTAGCATCTACTAAATTTCTTTCCGGGTGTCCTACAAGTTACACTACAAGTTATAGGTCAAAATCAAAATTAATTTGTAATTAAGTCCTCCACTTTTCCTTTTCTGACCTCCTTCCATTATAACCATTGAAAACAAAAACCTTATAATACCCAGGTTCCATTAGAACCCAAAATTCCCTTATAAATATCCTAAAAACTTTATATTTTTTTCTCTCCTCTACAGTAAAAGAAAATGGTTTAACTGCTTCGTAAATTTCAAGTTTTCCTCCTCTCTAAACTTTCATCATGTTCATATATTTATGCGACAACCATACAGGGGAAAAAAAAAAAAAGCCACTGAAATTTAAGTCTACTTAAAGGCTTTTTCCCTGGGATGACAGGCTTCAGTGAAAAGTAGAAGCTGCCAGCTTCCTTTATTTCACTAGAGAAGAATGCAGGTTCACTCAAGCTAGTAATTATTAGAAGAATGTTAGTCTTCTTGTATGAAGAATTCTGAACTGGAAACTAAAGGTAGGTTTATAGCTCCATTACCCTAAAATGGGAATATTAATGTTACTGCTTCTAAGCTTATGTACCTCTTGCTAATTTGTAGGAATTTTGAGTTAAACAATTTTGACATTGCTTTACTCTGTATGTTTCAACAAGCTATAAAGAATTGGAGTTCCTCAAACTGGAGTTAGGTGTCACAGACCTTCTGAGATAATGAAAGCTAAGTATATATAAAATTTTACCCACAATTTCTGGGAGACTGTAGACCAGATAAAAAAGAATCTTGTGGTAGATCTTTTTTTTTTTTCCTTTTAAATAGGGAGAAACTGGAATCCTAAAAGGCCCAATATAAAACCTGGGTTTGTCATGAACCCTAGGGATAATTTTCTGAAGCTGAAAATTTTTATCTGTAAGTATCTTGTCAGTCTCAAGGTACCTGGGGCAAGGAATTATTCTAACATACAAACGCGAGGGGGAAAAGGAGGAAGGGCTATGAAGAGATGAAGGCAGGAAAAGGCAGGGGAGAGGAAATAATATTTACTGAGCACAAACTATTTGCTAAGTTTTATACTATACTACCACATATATTATTTATTAAACCTTTGTAGCTATATGAGGAAGGCACTGTTACCTTCACTTTACAAATGAGGAAACTAGAGCTCAGAGAACTTTGGTACCTTGCCCAAAGTCATACACACTTAGATAGTAGCAGACCTGGATTTAAAGCAAATCTACTGACTCCACAGGCCATGCTCTTTCCACATCCACATTCAAATTATTAAGCCTGAATAGGACCAATCACACTATACTCAGAAGTCATCTGTATTTATCTTAAGACTTCTTTCAAGAATTTTTTAAAGTCACATAAGTGGAAAGTATGCAATAATGTTATTGCTTGAGTTACTGCACATTAGGCCATCCTCTGTCAAACAAAGTAAATCTAATTTGACTGTTAGGAAACTTAACTAGAGGATGCAGAGGAGGACAGACTTAATTTAGGGGTAGACATAAAAAAATTTTCTTTTTCTTTTTAAAAATCTGCCATGTTGTCTGTTTCAGATGGAAGTTTCCTGGAGAAAGAACATATATTTGTTTAGTATGAGTCACTTTATCCAGAATTCCACAGTTCATGTGAATACCCCAGAACTTGATGAAGTCATGCTGGTTAACCAACATAACATACCTTCCTATTTATAGTATTAAGGTAGAGGCTGCTTTAAAAGTTTATTAAGTGATTTCATTTTAAAAGCAACAAACCCTGAATAAAGCTGAAGTGAGACTGTAAAAGACCTACCGTAAACTAGGGTCTGAGCTGCCCAAATTAAGTAACGCGATATTGAGCAGTGTCCCAGGGACGTCTTTTGGCCGAATCTTGGTGTGCTGGGGAATGGAGTCAGGCTGTGACAGCTCCCAACGGGTCCGGATGTGAATGATGGACTGGACAATAGCTTCACACTCCTGGTGCATGAAGGTGAGTGGTGTGCCTTGGTTTGCAATGGTTAAGGTGAACTGGTTCTCATCCACTAGGCAGATCTCTTCAATTTCCGAGGCATAATAGATATCGTTTAGAAAGACTGACTGCCCCAGGACTTTTGTACGTTCTGCTGAGGTTACCTGAACAGCAGTAGAACCAACCTGGAAAGTGGTAGTGAGGGGATGGGGTGTAGAAGAATTAAATCCTATTACGTAGACTTATGAGAGGCACCAAAAACCAACCAAACAAACAATCAAAACACCATGTTTGCCATTTAAGGAAGAGTTACCACCATTATATATTCAACCAGATTCAATAATTATTGTGATACATGCTCTTAAAAGAGACTGAATACATCAAAAAAGTTTTTCCTTTTCAACAAACTAAAGAATCCCACAGACAATTACTGATTTTATTCTGAAGGTTCATGTTCCTCACTCTGCAAAAAGTATGTAATAAATCAGAACTCCGACTAGGCAATTTCTACTATCTTCCTACCATTTGCAGGTATGTATAGCAAACTTCCCTCTCTATAACATTCTTCTGCCTCCAACCCAATCTAGAACATAATTAAGTGTACACTTCTCACATCTTCCACAGGACCTCCATGAAGATAAAAATCTTGGTCTTCCTACATCTGAAAATCACTTCACATGTGACTCACTACTATGACAGGGACACCTGGAGGAGTCAGGATGTATTCTGGTTAGTGAGGAAAGGCATGAATCATTTATATAACACAGAGCGAAACTTACTTTGATAGAAACTTTGGTGTCTTTGTGAGCTAGCTTGAGAGCGTTGTGGAATACCTTCAAGTCTTCTTCTAAGGCCAAGGTGGCAGCGGGTAGTTTCTGTTGTTCATGTTCTATGTGCTCAGCCAGTTTCCCAGGACAGTCTATGAAAATGAGCCTTTTGCTGCCTTTGAGGCCAGTCAGCAGCCGCTCATGATACTTGGTGTACTCCCTGACCCAGGAGTTACAGTTATAGACATACACTGCACTGACATTGTCATAAGCAAAGCCAGGAAAAACAACAAACCACTTGGAGAGAAAGTCTGTTTTAAAGCGATTACTAGGCCCAGTATGGGTAAGGTCCACTACAATTTCATATGGCTTTGCATAATATGGCTTTAAAGTCAGCAAGACATGGTATATCAGCAAGTCACCATTGATTTGACCAGTTTTGAACCTAAGAAAAATGACAAAAAAGGCACAGATGGTTAACAGACTTCTGAATATATATACAGGTATCACTAATCTATTTTATTCCTTTATTTTCTGATTAGTTCTGTATAGAGAATAATAGAACACAATTATACAAAGTCTGGATCCATTCTTTAAATCAGTTGTTCTTTAGACATTGAAAAGTAAGGCTAAAGTATAAAGAGACAAATCTCCAACATAAAAATTCTGAACAACAACAAAACCCCAAGGAAACAAACTTGCCCATCAAGTCAAGAAAAGAAGGAAGGCAACAGACATTGGTTGGTTGCCTCCAGGCTTTTTAAATATCCCAGCTGAACAGTGTGGGTGGGAATGACTACCCTGGAGCTCCGGAGTGAACTGAAATGGCTTTAGCCTATCCATATATCCAACCTGGACCAGAGACTTTGGTTCAGGAATGAACACGACTCAAATCAGGACAACCAGGGCCAAAGGGGTCTGGTTCACGGACTTTGGTTTAAACTCTTAGAAACAGAGACCTTTTCTTTCCTGATGTTTATGAACAAGGAAACACGTAGCCCTGGGAGCTGTTAGCTTGTTATCTTGGAGGATGAAGGAGAAGCCTGTCTAAGAACTGAAGAGAAGGAGCTGAGAAGCTGAGAGAGAAACCAGGGCCCTGGCAACATGATTTGAGTTCTGGATAATTCCTCTCCTGGGGCCAAGTTTATGCCTGGACTATTCAGTTGTGTGAGCTAATAAATTCCATTAATTGGTTTAGCCATGTTAGGACATGATTACTTATAACCAGAAGAATGCTAATTGATGTCAGTAGCCATGATGAGAACACGAGAGCCCAGAAGAACATGTTACTAGAATTTCTAATTAAAACAACCCATATTAACTTACCCCTAATATTCTATACTTGATGACTCTGGTTATAGTACTACAAAGTAGACTAAGAAATATCCTCACCTCAGAGTTTTTAATCTTTTTGGGAGGGGATAAGATAAAAATATGGCAAGTTATGATTTTAAAACAAAAGAAAAATATTTCAAGATAAAAGAAATGAGGTCGTATACAACCATTTATCAAAGGAACTACAGAGAAAAATACAGCTACTGAGTTCAGAAGAGGCAGAGATCAACACAAACTGGGTAGTCAGTGAAAGCTATACAGAATATGCAAGGGCTGGACGGAGTAGGAGTAGAATTTAGAACTCAACAACAGGAGGGGATCAGGAAGGCATCATGGAGAGAGAAAAACTGGCAAAGAAATACGTAACTGGATGTACTGAGAAAACAGTCAACTAGTTTGGCTGAAATGGAGGATTCAGGTAGGATAGTTTTGAAAGATAAAGCTGGAAAAATAAATAATAGCCAAATTGTGAAGGGATCTTAACTGTTCAACCAAGGGGCTTAGATTTTCTCCTGGGGGCTCAGTATTTTTCATAGTAGTTTTGTGGATCACCAGCATCAGAATCAACTGTGGTGCTTGACAAAAATGCAGTTTCCTGGTCTCAGTCCAGACCTACTAAATATGAATCTATGGAGTGGAGTCTGGCCATTCTTGTTGTTTTTAAACAACCTTCTCATCTGATGTTTATGTGCACAAACATTTCTGAATCACAGATCAAAGAAAGTGATATATACAAAATGAAATTATAGAGTTGCAGGAGCTAATGAAAAAGTTATGGTAGTAGTCTAAACCGAATAAACCAAACCTGTTGCTGTCAAGTCAATTCCGACTCATAGCAACCCTGCAGGACAGAGAATTGCTCCATAGGTTTTCCAAGGGAATGGCTAGTGGATTCAAACTGCTGACCTTTTCATTAGCAGCCATAGCTCTTAACTACTGTGTAATAAGGATCTAAAATACTATGATGACAGTAAAAACAGGAAAGAAGAAATTGATCTAAGACTTGATCAGGGCTGAAAGAAAGGACCTGAATGAAAAGAACTTGTTATATACCAAGGATCTGAGATGACAACAAACCCTGCTATCATGAACAGCAACAGATCACCAGGAACAGCCACTTTGCGACATGTTGAATCTGAGGTGATGAAAGGACATAGACGAGAATACGTGTGTGTACACATCACACGATACGAAAGCATGTTCTTTCCCATACAAGCTAGATATTTTCTCAAATCATTTTGTAGTTCCATAATTTGAGATGTCGATTATAAATATTCACTGTTTCTATTATCTGGCTAATAACCCAGGTCTGCAAACTCACGTTATCAAAATAGCCTATAGTACACAAATAAAATTTTTAGAGAAGATTTTAATAATGCAGATAAGATGCCATTTCATAATCTTTTTTGAACAATACGAATGCAGGCATATATAATGAGAAGGTCAAAAGGCCTGAAGTGGAAAACCCTCCCTGCTCTGGAGGCGGGATTTGTTCTACAAAGCCTCCTGTCATGCCAGTGGCCAACTAGACAAGTTGGAGGTTCTTCCTCCCTCTGACATGTGCTTTAGTTGCAGCAGAAAGGAAATGTGTCATCCATCTGTGGTTTGGTTTTAAAAGTGGAAAGCTAGCTGTACATATTCTTTTTTACTGCCGATTTACTTTAAGGTTCATAATCTCCAAGTCTATTCTGCTTTAAATTACTTGGAAGCTGAGCTTCAAGACAAGAAAAGACGTGGTTTATTAAAATCACATTATAAACAGATTTTGACCAAGCATTTCATAAGGTAGGTCATATATACAGCTTTTCTTACGCCTTTTCACTTATAACTTTGTACAGATTCATGTTCAAGGAACTGCTTTCAAACAGTACTTAAGAATCTCACTAACAAAGTAGAATCATAAGTGATTAAAAATGTATACTATTTTTCTTTTCTGTCCTGTTAAGTAAAATTTAAGTTAGAAGTGGAAAGATTTACAATCAACATGGAATTTTAAATTAAGATTAGGAAGGATCTGGGTTTGGATTCCACAAATGAACTGCAATGTCTTACTTGGGAAAAAAAAAGTTAAAAAAATAAATTCCTCATGACTAATGCTTAGGCACTATGAATTTTTTTGAAGATGACCAGACGTAAAGAAATGATAACATAACCTAGCCTCCACGGCATACATTAGGGATGTAAAGATAGTCCTTAATTCTCAGGCATTTGTAAGGATAAGAGACAGTCTCATTTTATTTGGGGGTGGCAGTACATCTGGCTGAAGACAATCAACAGTGGGCCTATTATCTGTCCTGTGGTAAGCACTGTTAAAATGTGTACGAATGCTATGATGCATACTACATTGTTAATGAACTAACGTGACAAGAATAAACCGAAAAACAAACAAACAAACAAACAAACAAACAAAAAAACTCACTGCCATCGAGTCGATTAAATAAATGGTAACAATAAAATATTCTTGTAAAATTAAGCTCATTCAAATTGGTAAATTATTATAAAAGAGATATCTCAGGTGGTGATAAATCTTTCCTGTTAGATTACCAGTACCTATAATAAATATGCCAGTTCTATTTAAATCTTTAACCATACAGTGAACAATAAGAATTATGAATAGAACTTGTCTGTCTCCTTTTTGTACTGGAGCTTCCAAAGAGCTCAGAGCCAAAATTGAAACTCAACTTTTTCTATTAATTTTGAAACTCTTATGGTCTGTCTTGTTTTTCTATTTCATTCTAAATCCCCATAATCCGATACTCTATTTCTTTTTAATTATTTTAACTGCTAGGTATAAATGATGATGAACAAAAATCAGTAACTTCTGTTGAACTTCTGAGATTATTAAAAAAAAAAATCTGCTTCTCTTTCTTCATAATGCCAAGTTTTTAGGTTGGACTAGCATGTCTTTGCTTTCAGAAAGCCACTGTAACACAGGGGAAATAGAGGTGAAAAGAGAGCCACCACCATAAAATTGCTTTCACAAATACAGGGAATATATTTCTAAGTATCTGCTTTATTCTATGCTTTAAGATAAACACCCAAGAAACAAAAAGAATACCCCCAATTCCTATTTGAAGTCCATTTTTCTTTTGATTGTTTCTTCTCAGCTCCATGCCCCTCCCCCCCACAAAGAAGCCATACATGAAGCAAAATGCTTCACGGCCACATTTCTCTTTTACCATAAAGACTGGTGACACATTTGTTAAAGGGTGGGGAGTTTCTACAAGAATGTCCTTGAATTATTTTTTTTTAAAGGTAGAATCAAAGAAGTAAAAGCAGAAGTATCTGATGCAAACAAACATGAAGTCTAGCAAGCTTGAAAGGAAGACTACATAAAGCCATAGTATTCAGTTTTAAATGATTAATAGCCACTTGTAATGCTAACTTCTAGCATCTGAAAATGTAACAGAAATTAAAATGTTTCTTTACACAAAGCCTTAGCATAACAGAAAACAAGTTTCAGTTGAGCAGGATAGCAAATGTTAGGCATGAGTTTATAGCTTTCAGCTACAATTACCAAAACTTCTTAGAAAACTTTATTCTTTCACAAATTAACAAATTACACCGCTATCTCAACAGATCACCAGTATACTCAAGGACATGAAACTCACAGGACATTACCTGCATCTTGCCTGTCTGATGACAACAGTTTTGTTTCTGTCCCCTGGAACAAAAGCAAACTATGCCCATCTGTGGGCTAACAATACTATCTGGGATCCAGTTATTCAAAACAAGACAGGCAAAAACCAAGATGAAAACATTAACACAAACCCTGTAACTCCTGAAGTAGACTATAATGGTAATTCTACAAGCAAGCCTGAAATCGCAACATCATCTCACATCATATCTTTAACTCCTAAATCTGAACAGATTTATACACTTTCTGTTCTCAGGAACAGTTCTCCACCGGTACAGAACACTGAAAACACAAGCAAAAGTCACAGTGAAATTTTCAAAAAGGATGTCTGTGATGAAAACAACAACAAAACAGCCATGCTAATTTGTTTCATTATAATTGCAGTGCTTTTTCTTGTCTGTACTCTTCTATTTCTATCAACTGTGATTCTGGCAAACAAAGTCTCATCTCTCAGACGATCAAAACAAGCAGGCAAGCGTCAGCCTAGAAGCAATGGCGATTTTCTGGCAAGCAGTGGTCTATGGCCTGCTGAATCAGACACTTGGAAAAGAGCAAAACAGCTTACGGGGCCCAATCTAATGATGCAATCCAGTGGAGCGCTCACAGCTACAAGGGAAAGAAAAGATGAAGAAGGAACTGAAACACTTACTAACAGATGCTTTAATGAAGAAAAATGCTAAGTAGCAATGAGAAAGACTATGGAGTAAAAATGAAGTCAGCCTGGTATTTATCGCCAAAGTGTTGGTCTAGTGGTCTAAAATTTGACATGTCAGGCCTTACAATTCAGAATGAAGTGGTGGGAAGGGCAGAGGCATGGCTGCTTACTTCTTACTTAAATTGTGCACTTACGTCTTGACACTGAATATTTTAAACAGCAAATAATAAAGCAAACATTTAGGGAAGGTTTGTAAGATGAGTCGAGGGAGCTGGCCAGAAGAGGTAGAAAGGGATAATTAAGTAAGTATTCTCTATTCAGCAACAGTCGTTAGATGATCTTTCCTTGAATGTAATTAAACTTAAGAGTTTAGAGCCAAGCATATGCTTCAACATCTAATAGAAGCTGAATTCCTAACGTATTGAGTTGAACTGTATAGTTTTAATGGTACTTTCTTTGCCGGATGTGGCAGAATCCATACCAGCTCCTATTTCAACACAGCTAATTTTAGGCTAGATGTTTTCATCTTTACATATGGCACACAAAAGAAAATGTTTCTCTACTATAAATATTAAATTAAACCTTTTAATTTTGTATAGTGAATTAAGACTAGTTAAAATAAAACTGTGACTGTGTATATTAATACTTGTACTTACTTTACTCTCTTAGAGAACACATTGTAAAGATCAATAGGAAATAGGGCACAACTAAAATAGATGAGACTTATGGCCACATCAGAAGGCTAACTGTAAATATAAAATACGCCTTACTGTTTAAGTTGTAACGTGCATCTTTTCTATAAATGCTCACTGAAGTAGTAATAGCAAATATCCAAAGCTTGCCTAATTCTTGGGCTTCAAGGGTGCAAAAGTGGCCTAAAAGATGACCAATTTTATGTTTTATATCTACTATTTAAATTTTCAGTAATATCCAGTGACATGAGAAAAAGAAGGTGTGTGAGTGTGTGTGTTAATCAAGTCTGGAAAAAACCAAAGGCTTTAGATAATTATTTACACCTTTAAAAAAATTAGCTTTAAGTAAAATAACGACAGATTTAAATCAAGACTTCCATCTTCAATTAAATATATTATGGAAGTTAATTTGAGAGACTTTCCAACTATCTACTGAAACTGACACAGGGCATACTAATTGAAGACTAGCTACATTTTTAAACTTTCATGCCTTATTGAACATTTATTTTGGGCAACAGGTCAGCTTTTTCTTTCTTTTTTTGCAAGTATGACCACAATCTTACTCTCCCTTCTAGGTTAGTGATTCTCACCCTGTCTGCATATCAGAATCACCGGAAAAGCTTTTAAAAAACACCAATGCCTAATTCTTCTCCCTCTCTCACTTCTGATTCAATTGGAGTGAGTGAGTTCCAGGCACTGGTAATTTTTGCAAAACTCTCTAGGTGATACTGCTCTTGATCATCAAATTTACTTCTTCAAAGTTCTGTGGCCCCAAAGATCTAGGTTACATTTTAAAATGAGGAGAAAAAATAAAGATGATTTTATTACAATTTACTGCCAATTTGTCAAAAAATTCATTCCCTAAACAAATTATAACCATGTTATCCCAGCTAAACGCCAGCAAAGTAAAAAGGAAAGCAAGAGAATACTCAGAAGCCTGAGCTGCAGTGGACTATGCCAATCATGGTGACATCGGATTATCTTTTGAGGGGTAAAAAATGGCCCAGGCTGCAAATGAAACTGGGCAAAGCTCCCTATTTTGTGCAAATTAAAAATCTGAGATTGCACACCAGAACAAATAGTGATAACTGCAAAGTACTCCTTGAATCAAGTATTGTAAATAAATACTTGCCAGAGGAAGTTAAAACAGTATCATTTTAAAAATAATTAACTAGACAACTACTTTTATATTCAACATACAGGTCAAATATTTTCTCACAAAGCAGAACATTTCCACTGGCAGGAATATTTAAAATTCATCACTGCTACCTGGTTATTAAAATATTCACCATCAGAATGATAAGATACCATCCAATGATAGCTCATGAACATAACAGCAAGCACTTCCTCCAAACTTGACGGGTATGTAAAGACGACAGGTAAGATATCTTTGAGTTCAAATTAAATCAGTCATTATTAAACAAAAAAAAAACTAATTTATTTTCTACCCCTGAATTTTATGGTCCACCAGATTAATTCAAGGATTTTTAAATAGCGATTCAAAAAGTTTTATAGCGTTTTGATTACATTCTGCCATATATTATGCCCCCTTTAAAAAACAAAAAAGTGTTTCCTTTCATACCAAGTTATAAGTATCTTGAAGTTAAGAACCAGGTCTACCCTCAAGAAGACTGGAAGAGAAGAGAAGTTCCTCGATATGATTCAGGGCATATATGAAAAACCAACAGTCAACATTATACTTAACGGAGAAAGACTGAGAGCTTTCCCCTTGAATTTAGGAGCAAGACAGGGTGCCTGCTTTCAGCATTTCTATTCAATATTATATTAGTAGTTCTAGCCAGAGCAATAAGACAAGAAAAGGAAACAAAAGGTATCCATATTGGAAAAGAAGTAGTAAAATTATTATCCTCTATTCGAGGATGACATGCTTGTTTATATAGACAATCTAAACGAGTCCGCAAGAAAACTTCTAGAGCTAATAAGGAATTTAGCAAAGTTGCAGGGTACAAACAAAAATCAGATGAGTTTCTATACAAAGGGAAATTATGGAAACGGTTCTATTTACTATAGCATCTAAGAGAATAAAACACTTAAGAATAAATTTAACCAAGGATGTGAAAGATTTATACAATAAAAGCTATAAAACACTGCTGAAAGAAATTAAAGAAGACTTAAATAAATGGAAAGATGTTCAGTGTTCATCGGCTGAAACACTTAATATTAAGATGTCAATATTACCCAAACCAATTTATAGATTCACTGTAATCTTTATTTTTTTCCACATAAAAATTTATACATACGTTGTTATGTGACTCTAATTGCTCTCCCCATAACTGTGACAGCACACTCCTCTTTTCCACCCCTGATTCCCCATGTCCATTCAACCAGCTCCTAACCCTCTCTGCCTTCCCATCTCACCTCTGGACAGAAGCTGCCTGTTTAGTCTTGTATCTACTTGAGCTAAGAGGCACACTCCTCGCAAGTATCACTTATGAGATTCAATGTAATCTTGATAAAAAATCCAACAGCCTTCTTTACAGGAACAGAAAAACCAATCCTCAGCTTTATATGGAATGGCAAGAGGTCTCTGAGTAGCTAGAGCAATGTTGAAAGAGAAGAACAAAGTAGGAAGACTCACGCTTCCTGATTTAAAAAATATAATATAGGTACAGTAATCAAAACAGCCTGGTGTTGGTATAACAACAAACAGATCAGTGGAATAGAATTGAAACTCCAGAAGTAAACCCACATATCTATGGTCAGCTGATTTTTGACAGGGGTGCTAAATCCATTTGATGGGAAAAGAAAAGTCTCTTCAATAAATACTGCTGGGAAAATTGGATTTCCACATGCAAAAAAATGAAACAGGATCCATGCCTCACACCATACACAAAAACAAATTCAAAATGGATTAAGTGCCTAAATGTGCAAACTAAAATCATAATATTTTTAGAAGAAAATGCTGGGGCAGTGCTGTAAGGCCTAGCTTTTAACAATGGATTATCTAATAAATAACAAAAGCACAAACAGCAAACGACAAAATAAATAAATAAATAATAAATAAATAAATTAAAAACTTTTGTTCATCAAAAGACTTTACCAAAAAAGCAAAAAGGCAAGCTACCAACTGGGAGAATATCTTTGGAAACTATATATTCGTTAAGAATCTAATAACTAAAATATATCTAAAACTCTGACAACATAACAACAAAAAGACAAATAACCCAATCATAAAATGGGCAAAGAACCTGAATAGACATTTCACCAAAGAGGACATTCAAATGGACACCAAACACATGAAAAGATGCTCAATGTCATTAGCTATCAGAGATGCAAATCATAACCTCAACGAGATACCATTTCACTTCCACGAGGATGGCTAACATAAAAACAAAAAACAAAACAACAGAAAATAGCAAATATTGGCAAGGATGTAGGGAAACTGGAACCCTTATCCATTGCTGATGGGAATGCAAAATGGTATAGCTGTTGTAGAAAACAGTGTGGCAGTTCCTCAAAAAAACTAAAAATAGAGCTACTATATGACCCAGCAATTCAACTCCTAGGTATACCCTAAAGAGTTGAAAGCAGAGACTCAGACAGAGACTTGTATACCTATGTTCACTGCAGCACTATTAACAATAGCCAAAAGGTGGAAACAACCTAAACGTCCATCAACAGATGAATGGATAAACAAAATGTGGTATGTACACACAATAGAACACTACTCAGCCAGTAGGAGAAATGAAGTCTTGATACATGCTATGGTATGGATGGAGCTTGAAGACATTACGCAGAATGAAATAAGTCAATTACAAAAGGATAAATATTATACGACCTCACTTATATAAAAACACAAGAAAAGGCTATTGTATAGAGACCAAAGTTTACTAGGGGTGGGAGGAAAGCGGCAAGGGGAAAAGGAAGGGTTATTGCTTATGTAGTAACTGAGTTTAGTTTGTGGTGATAGAAAAATCAGATTGATTTAGGGCAGGGTTGCACAGTCAATTAATGTAACTGCTGTCAATAAGCAGTACACCTGTAAAAAGCTGAATTAGCAAGAGTTGTATGATATATTTACAACAACAACAAAAAAAGAGGCTGATGAGGCTGCTTATGTACAACCAAACACATCATGGGATTTGACTTCTTGGTTTGGAGGTTTAGGGTCATGGTTTCATGGGACATCCCAGTTAACTGGCCTAATAACATGTTTAGCGCTTCTTTTCTACCTCCTAGTTTATTGTGTAGTGCCTGGGGCCTTAAAAGCTTGCAAGCGGCCATCCAAGGCACAACAGTTGGCTTCTATTCACCTGAACCAACAGAAGGAGTCAGGGATATGAGTCGGAGATGGAATGTGTGGCTAAGTGACTTCATGAACAACTGCCTCCTTGGCCATGAGACCAGAAGAACTGGATGGTGGCCAGCTACCATTACCGAACATTCTGATCAAAGATTATATAGAGAAATCCTGATCAAAATGGGGAAAATGCAGAAGAGAATTTCAAATTCTCATGGAATCCAGATTTTCTAGAGCCATGGAGGCTGGATGAATCCCTGAAACTATTTTCCCGAGATAAAATTTAAATCTTAAACCTTAAACCAAAAATATCCCCTGAAGTCTTCTGTCTCTTAAAACTAAATAATATTTTAGCTTAACTAGTAAAGAATGTCTGCCTGAGCACTGTGCTCTTTTAAGATCTATCTATATGGAATCAAATTGACAACAGCAACTCAAAAGATTAAATGGGGGGCAGTGAGTTAATGGGGGAGAAACAATTTAGAAAAGGAGGGTAAAAATGGTTGCATAACTCAAAGAATGTAATCAATGTCAATGAACTGTACATGTAGAAATTGCTGGATTTGTGTATGATCTGCTGTATTAAATAAATTATATATATATTTACATAAAAACCAAACCTGTTGTCATCAAGTCCATTCCGACTCATAGTGACCTATGAGTACATATAAAAAACTAGGTCTTGACAATTTCTGTGCTCCTCTACAGTGACCAGGGGAAAGCAAAACCAGTTGCTCTCGAAGTCTACTCAGACTTATGTAGGCAAGGATTAATATTTATTTTATCTATTACAATTGGCACTATGCTAGGCACTTTATTATTTATTTAATCCCCATAATAAGCTTGTAAATTAGGAATTACAACTTCCCTTGTTCAGATGAGGAAAGAGGCCAGAAGACTGACTTGCCCAAAGAAATTTTTATTCAGACTGACTTATACTGTTTTCAACACACTTTGCTTATTAGTAAACTCCTTATTTAAAAAATGATTCCCAACTTGTTTTAATTTCCACTGAGAAGTACCTACTTTGTGGGTACATCAGATAAATAGTTGTGGACTTGAACTAAAAAAACCACTTAGTAAAGTATTTGGTCAAAATAATTTAAATATATTTTAATCTGGTTTTTGCCTAAATTATGTACGAGGAAATAACATTAACTTTTACTGGCTACCTAATGTGTGTGAAGCATTTATACATGTTCTTATTTAATCCACACAACAACCCAATAAAGGGACTATTACACCAGAGAGGGAAATGGTGGCTCAGAAGTACAGCAACTTGCCTAAGGTTATACAAATAAACAGAACACATCATTCACTTCTTATGAAAAATATCTCGCTATGAGTGATCATTCACTGCTTTTCCTCAGAATACACAATTTTTCTCTCCAGGGCTCCATTCTAGATATTTAAATTATATAATCCTATTATTAGAGAGTCTCAAATGTTTACTCAGACAAACATCAATTAAAAGCAATGAAATCATGTAGCTCCAAATTGTGTTTCAAAGTAAGTTTTGTTAAACTAGTGCATTTCTTAGTCATTTTGTGGCTTATTCCACTTCCGGAACTATTGATAAACTTCCTCTTTTTCTACAGAAACCATTTCAGTCTGCTAGGGGACCGTTTTTAATCTGAACTGAACCACTCCTTTTGCCTTCTTAGTCAAATTACCAAAATGTCCAGTTAGAACAAGAATTTAGCGTTCTACAAAAGAAGTTAACAGCTGAGGTAAGAAAATTTTCACACAGGCAATCTGGTTTGATTTTACTTTATGTAAAATTTATTTTATAAACTAACAATGTCATTAGTATTTTAAACCTAAGTTAAACAACTCTGATAAAGATGTCTATAACAGGTCTTGTGGTTTTATTGCACGGAAAATACTGTGCTGAGTTTGCCCTGGAGAAATATTTTTACCCAGGTTTTTATAATATAAGCCCTTTTAGGTTTATTCAGTCACAATGTTTGTTAACCTGAGTTCTGTAATTAATAGAATATAAACTATAGCCTTCGCAGATAAAGCTAAATGGTGAGATACAGAACTAGAATCCACGGGATATGACTTAATTTAAAATCTCCAAAATACTAATCGCTAAAAATTCTGATTTGCTTTCTATAAAATTTTCCTCTACACAATCTATACGTTAAAACTTTTTAAATCTTTAGTTTCCAAAGTAAGAATAGTCACCTTCACTTAATTAAAAAAATAAAATCAAAGGAAATTAGATGATGTACGTAATTATAATTATTACATATGCTTTATTTTTTACAGAAATAGAATTTTTTAAGTAGCAATAAGATGAAAATATTATAGCTCATTTTTAAAACTTGCTAAGACAAAAATGTTATGAGAAAATGTGTTACATACAACCACATCATCTATAGATTTATGTCACATATGGTATCTGAGCCTTTAGTAAACAGTACAAGATAGACGTAAGGAAAAAATCTTCGTTAACACCCACAGAACAAACAATAGAAACTGCTAATATGCATAAAAGATGCCTACTCCTTCAGTAAACCGCAATTACTAAGTAAATACCCTCCAAAATAAAAATTATGAAAAGTCTATATAGACCTGTAATTTCAAGAAATAATAAATTCACAGTGGGTAATAACAATACTATTTTGACACTTCATATAAATACCAATAACTTTCCCTTATGCAAGTCAATATTACAGATGTCAGAAAATAAAAGATTTTTATCTCCTTTACAGATAGGGTTTCTCTATGTATTTCTCAAGGGGCAGTCCTAAATTTAAAGTTTAATAGTACCTGTGTTTTTCAATTAAATTCTACATAATTCTACTTAGAAGGAATTTATGAATTCTGAAAAGAGTCTGAATTTGCTAAATACAAATCCGAGGCCCATCAATGTCCTATCTTTTAAAAACCACCTCAAAATTCATCCATAAACTTACTAAATATGACAGTTCATAGGCTAATTTCCCCTCTCCCCCACAGAATCACAGGACTAAAATGGATTTTCTGGTAGTTATTTTCCTACCCTTTACTACCTGTTAGTTACAAGTTACTTACATATCTGTTCCCAGAGAGCTTACATCTCCTTCCTTCATAAAGAATTCCTACTTCATAATCTTACTATGAAAGGCAGTGCAGCATATATAGTGAAGTATAATAGAAGAAATGGGCTATGGTACAAGATTGGCATGGTTTCTGTACCACTGCCACTACTTAAAGCTATAACACTTTCGCAACTTACCCAATTTTCTGAGTCTTAGTTTCCTTCTCTGTGAGATGAAGACACTACCACCTAGCTTATTAAAATAGGACTGTGCCTAGCATTTAGTGGGTGCTCAACAAACAGTAGCTACTGCTATTGATAAAAGATGGGTATAGAATACTCCCTATTATAGTTCAAGGTCAACTTCCCTCTGAGATCTTCCTCAAGATATAAAATTGCTCTTTTATGGTTTCAAAACTACATTAAAGACATTATACTACCAAATTTTAATCTATTATATCTGAATTATTACTTACTTTTGTGCTATTAAAGTAACTGGAATACACATATTTTTGATACTGCCATCTACTCTTGCATTTTGGTCTGGGCTATCATCTCCAAATCTCGATACCCTTTAAAAGACAGTGACATATTTCTTACCGTATATCACTTAGCAACAATTTTAACTGCTGGATCCTTTATATATTTAAGCATTATGTTTATGAGAACATGTCTAATACATGGAGACTCTTGCTTCACTGTAATTGCCTTTAAAATGCTTAGTTAAAACAGCCTATGTTTTTCTTCTTTTTAGAAAAGTTTAAATATTCAGGAAAAGCAAAGGACTAAAATCAAGAAGTGCCAGTCTAAGATAATGCATAAAATATTGCCATCTGACGGTTGCCAGATTTGGAATCTGCCTGAGTTGCAGACATACGGATTTCTAGAAAAATCCCACATAGCGAGTATACAGATTCTTTGGAGTAAATAGCAGATATGATTCTGGATAATACCAGGAAAAATCAAAGAGAGAGAGACTCTCAAAGACACTTACAGCAGACAGGAGAGCCTGAAATGAAAGATAAATGAGTTTGAGAAGATGGGTCATTTAAGTCCTCCATTTTAGAAAGAGTTTCTCTTCAGGGATTCCCTGCATTCACAAGTACAGGCCAGTGACAGAGTGCATTATGTGGTTGCTTCTTTCATCCACTTCAGTCCACTTCAGTCTTCTCTCCCAAATTCTTTCTAATCATGAAACCACCATTTTCTTCCATCTTTTCATTAACTTTTCTTCTTTTCAATACCTTCTTTGGTCAACTGACCTATCCTTTTTTCTGTATATTTGATGCTTACTATAATTTTTGTTTTAGCATGTACTATAATTTTTGTTTAGTATGTACTTTTGTACTATCTTGTTTTGCCTATACATGCCCTTTTTATTTCATTTTATCCTAAATTTTCTTTTTACTCCCTTGTCCCATATTCTTTCTTTATGCCTTATTTCCTTGCATAAATAACTTCAGGTATACACCATTATATATTTGTTGAATACACACATTAAATAACTTACCACACTGCTAACGATACTGGCCTCATTATCTCTGAGCTGAAAAAGTTTCTTCACTATTACACCCTCTATTCTTCCATTTGAAAAATCATGCTCCTTTATTTTCTGGATTATTCTGAATTGCTACAGTAGGATTCTAACACAGATTCTAGCATCCTGAAGTAGCAGATCCTAGGAGGGTAGACAGCTAACTGAAAAGTGGGAGAAAGAGGTAGGATAGGCAAAAAATGGAACTGGTTTTAATACCACCATAACCCTTAAATAACAAATAAAAACCTCATACACTGAATGACTTGCCAACTTCCTGTTTACATAAGAGGATGTGAACCTATCAAAATTAATCTTACAAACCTAAACTGGGTTTTATAATTACGTTCCTGCTTGGGTTCTTCCTTCTCCAATGCTTTTTTCAACTAACTGAAAAGAGGAAAGAGTATGGTTTCTTTATTTTAAGCTAGGTAGCAAAAGAGGAAACATTTTTGGCTGAAGACAATTCGTGGCCTATATTTCCTGTTGCTTTGAACAGTATTTTTTTTTTTTTTAATGAAAATGAAACTGAAGAATAATGTTTTCTAATGAAGCTCCCCGCCCTACTTTTGTAATCTTTAAGAATAATGGGGAGGAACTGAATGGATGATGACCACCTAAAGATGATTCAAATTCCCATATCTATGCCAAAAGTTTCAACTGTTTTCCCTATTAAACCTTTTGCAAAATGGATAAAAACAGAATTTACTGACTTAGATTTTACTGTCTTTGTTTGCAGTCTGGGAGAAGTATTAATAAACAGTAAAAAAGTAAAATGAAAAGGAACCAAGAAGCCTAATATAGGTTAACTGTTTACCAAGCCCCTAAATATGTATGTATATACATTATACACACACACACACACACGGAGCCCTGGTGGCACAATGGTTAAGAGCTCGGCTGCTAACCAAAAGGTCGGCAGTTCAAATCCACCAGCTGCTACTTGGAAACCCTATGGGCAGTTCTACTCTGTCCTATAGGGTCACTATGAGTCTGAATTGAGTTGACGGCAACAGTTCTTTATATTTATATACACGTATATATATATATATATACACACATACACACACACATATCCCACTATGCCGTAGAGGAATCAAAATATAAAAACATGAGGCAGTATGGGTTAGCTGAAAGAACATAGAGCCTATGATTTGGAAACAAATGATCCTAACAAATTCCTAACCTTATTACTAATCGTGATATAACCTTGGGGAAATTATTTATCTGTTTATCTGTAAATCAAGGATACCTCCACCTTCCTCACAGTCATTAAAGGTTTTAAATGAAACAAAGTTTTAAAATGAATACAACACCTGGTACAGCCCAGCACAGAGAATGTCCTAGATAAGTTTTTTTTTTTTTTCATTTCTTTCCACTTTCTTTAGGGTTCTTTATGATCTTGTTTGAGGGAGTAAGAGTAATAAAAAGAAAATGAAAAGTAATAAAAAATAAACACAACTATTTAAGAGAATAGAAGAGTGAATGAGGTACATACATTTTGAATTATCTAAGGAACCATAAAGACAATAAAAACTAGGGGGATTCAGAGAGGGTTGATCTGTTTGGGCTGTGGTCTGTCACGGAGAACCTGGTTTAGGAAGGGGAATTTAAACTGAGGCCCAAAAGATGAAAACAAGTTTAGATAGGCAGTCAGAAGTGGGAAGAAACTGGGTTTGGAAAAAAGAACACACTCTAGGTGAGTGAAAACCAGCATAAACGAGCAAATAGTAAGGAGGGGAAGGGGTGCAATCTGGCTGCAGGAGAAGTTTCAATCATAAGACATTGAGTCTGAACTGGTAAACTTAAGCCAGATGGAGGAAAACTCAGAAAATAACCATTTAAAAAGTTTAGGATTTTATCTTGAAGGCAACAGGGAACTCTCAAACAGGGAATCATACGTGCATTTAAGACACATTCATCAGTGGTATATAGGGCAGTTTAAAAGAGAATTATTTTAAAGTTTAGGCTTGAAGTATCAGAAAATAAAAAGGAAGAGGTGGTACAGGAAAAAAATCAGAGTCATTTATTATCACTATGTACCAAGTGGTAGAGAAGTAAGCAATGAAAAGTACCCAAGTATTCTCAACTTGGGTGGGGGTGGCAGGGGACTCCTCCTCACCTTTTATTGTACCTTGCAACAGGACATCAACTCTCTCTCCGATCGGCCTACAAATCATAGATAAACTGTAGTTTCTAACCATGCCTCACCTACCATAGACACTAGGCTCTAACATTCTGAGATTTTTCTTTTCTTGATGTTAAGAAATAACTGGAAAAAAAAAAGTCTTAGCATAAAATGCCTCACTTTAGACCACACACAGTGTCTATGTATATTTGAGAAGTATAACTGTGAAATGAAGCACTGTAATGTAATGAAGCTAGAGGGGCAGCAGGGCCAAGAACAGATTTCATAAAAGAATTAAGAGAGGTCCAAATGCTGTATGATCAGTTAAGAGTATATTCAAGGTTGTTTATACTAGTGTACAGTATATCAACTTCAAGTTTAGGAATAATAAATACTTATTAAATACCTACCTACTTTATGCCAGGCATTGTAATGAAAAGTCAAATATAACTTTAGACACCAAATAATACCTAACTGTCTTTCTTTTTTGTCTTTCACTGGTAAGGAGGAAACATTCTGAAATGGATCTCAAATATTTCATCTTAATTTTCTTTTGTGGATACCTGAACAATACATTTTCCTCAGAGACAGAGGCAGTTACAAGAAAGAAGCAGCCACAGTCAACTTTACTTACATTGCCGGTGTCATATGTCTTGGCTAATTCTCAAAATATAACAGGGAATCCTTTGAGTCAACCAATTCAACAATTCAACATTTCTTCTGAACCACCACCACCACCTACCAAAGTCACTGCTGGACAACCCACATCAGCTGCCTATGTCTCTTCTGGAAAACCAGCAGCACACACTTCTGCTGGGCAACTACCTGCCTATAATATCACCAGACAACCAATACCAACGGCCAACACCTTCCCCAGACAAACAGAACTACCACCATCTGCCCATACTTCCACCAGACAACCGCCACCACCATCTGTCTACACCTCTACTCAACAGCCATCATTATCTGCTCATACCTCTTCTGGGAAACCAATCCCACTGACTGTTCATAGTCTAACCACACAACCAACTTCAAATGTCAAAAATCCACTTGTGATTACACCAGGATTCATCTTAGAAACTACCAAAATCAATTCTAATTTAACAGCTAAAGTCAATTCTAATTTAACAGCTGCCATACTAGTTGCTTTAATTGCGATTTCTATGTTGGTAGCTATAATCATGATTGTACTATGGAAATGCTTGAGAAAACCAGTTTTAAATGATCCAAACTGGGCCGGTAGGTCTCCATTTGCCGACGGAGAAACCCCTGACATATGTATGGATAACATTAGAGAAAATGAAGTGCCTGGAAAACGTACGTCAATTGTTTCACTTATGACCTGGAAACCAAGCAAAAGCATGCTTTTAGCAGATGACTTAGAAATTAAGTTGTTTGAATCAAATGAAAACACTGATGATTCCAACAACCCCAAAATAGAGAAATCAAAACATCAAGTTAATGGTACATCAGAGGATAGTGCTGATAGATCAACAATTGGCACTGCTGTTTCTTCTTCGGATGATGCAGATCTGCCTCTGCCACCTCCCCTGATTGATTTGGAAGGACAGGAGAATAAGCAATCAGACAAACCCACAATGACAATTGTATCTCCTCTTCCAAATGATTCTAACAATCTCCTGCCATCTCCAGACTGTCTCAATCAAGCTTGTGAAGATCATAATTCTGAGATCAAACAGTCATTCTCACTTTCCCCCGACTCACTTAACTTGCCCTCACCACCAGTAGATTTTATGAAAAACCTGGAAGATTCCAACAATGAGATCCAGTGTGAGGAGTTCCCTATTCCTCTTGACTCTGATCAAGATCTCAATGAATCCCTGCCACTCCCACCTGCAGAATTATTATAAATATTACAACTTGCTTTGCAGATGATTTTCCATCCTTCTTAAAGGACTCTCGTTTTTCTTCATGTGATGAAATGTATAAAATGGCAACTGGTGGTCAATTTGGATTTTGATTCAGGAACTATGTGAAAACTGCTCAGAGACTATGCGTGTAGGTGAAACTAATTTGTTTTTGGGGGGGCGGTGAGTTTTTGGTGAAAATTTACATAGCAAGTTAGGTTCCTACCTGACAATTTCTGCAGAACGTGCTCAGTGACATTAGTTACATTTATCACAATGTGTTAACATTCTGTGTTTATTCCATTTCCACTACTCGTTTCCTTGCCCCCTTACCACTCATCTTTGTTTTTGAGTAATTATTGACCTTTTGGTTTCATACTGATGATTTTTAAGCAGAGCACCGATCTTATGGGTAATACCCTTTATTTTGTGTGCCACTCTGCTATTTCACTAAAGGGTAATCTCAGAGGATAGGCTCAGTTCTAGGTTTACAGAGTGTCTCTGGGAGTCCTCTGTTCTTTACTGTTCCAGTTTGTCTGGTTTTTTTTTTTTGTTTTTTTTTTTTTTTTTAAAGAATTTGAGTTCTGCTCTACATTTTTCTCCCATTCTATCTGGGACCATCTATTGTGACCCTGGTCAGAACAGTCAGTGGCAGTAGCCTGGCACCATATAGTTCTTCCGGTGTCAGGGTAGATGAGGTTATAGCTCATATAGACTTGTTTCTTTTCTGAGCTTTTGGTTACCTTCTTATTGTTTTGCTCCTGGCCAGTAGAGACCCACAGTTGTATCTTAGATGGCTGTTAGCAAGCTTTTAAGCCCTCAGATGCTACTCACTTCACTAGGATGCAGATGGTGATTTTCATGAAGTATGTTATGTCAACTGACTGAGTTTATGCCATGAGACTATGCTCCTAGGCTTTCAAACACAGAAAATCAATCTTGGAAAGTGTTTGGTGATGTCTGTGGAGCAGCCGTATTTGTGTCTTCAATGAATGCATGTGCCTGCATCCACGTATTTATATTTACACATGCTATCTGTTCTATGTACATATCTGTACCCACCCTTATACCAATACGCCTATACCCATCCATATGTGCTCAAACATTTGTTTTTACTTTGGTCATGCTGTGTTCGCTACATCCACATTCAGTGCTACTTTTCCCATCACCAAAAAAAAAGGAAAAAATAAGTCTCTACGATCTAAAGTGTACTTTTCCCTCGCCCTCCTCTCCAATGAATGCTGGACTCTGTAAATGTGTCTATTCTTGTCGTCTTACAAAAGAGGGATCATATATTTGTCCTTATACGCTTGACTTACTTCACTTAGCATTATGCCCTCCAGGTCCTTCCATTCTGTAATATGTTACATGAAACTCATTTTAAAAAAACTGTAATAGTGATCCATTTTTTGGCTAAAAGTATACTACGTTCTACACATGTGGATGGTATATATGTATATATGTCAATAACATAACCATTTTGGAAACAAGCAATCTACATATACTTAATATTACCCAATAGATTTTTTTTCTTGAAACCCTGTGTGTAAACTTACCTTGAATAAATAAAATTTTATTTTTCCATTTCAAAGTTCAGAAGGAGAGGGGGGAGAGAGGATGTGATTAAATATATACTCCCAAGTTCTAAAATAATACTCCAAATATTAAATGAATATGCTAAGTTTGTGGGGATGAGAAAATAAAATGCATGCTTGAGAACACAGAAGTTTCCTTTTTGGTCTCATGGTTAACAGTAAAACAAACATAGTAAAACATAAAACTGGGGGTTGGGTTGGGGATATTTACCCTGAAAAAAAATATGGGCAAGCACCATAAAATGTAGACACCTTCCTATCTTATTGGGGGAAGCTTAAATTTTAAACTAGCCTCAAAAAAGTTTCTTCTTTATATGCCTTAAGCACCCAAACAAAATGAAGCCTTATAAAGGAAAAAACAAAAATCTGACAGCTTCATTCAGAATTTGAATTTTTCCAGGAAAAACAGATTGTATCAAAATATAGATGTTCTCAATTTCACTAAACTCATACTTTCTGACACTCTACATTTAAGCTCCTAAACCACCTTTCTTATGCAGAAATTCATCTTTTCTCCATAACCTAACAACTGATGAATTTGAGGTATCACAGAGTAGAGGTGAGGTCTAACCTTTGCCAAGGTAGAGGTAGAGAGCATATTTTTGTGCATTACCCCCAGCCCAACTTTAGGGAGAAACAGTCACTTAGAATGAAATGGGGTGGCCCTATTGACTTGACAGCTTAGCCTTGGAAAAACCTCTTGCAGTTCTGAGATTTTCAGAAAGGAATAAACATTTGTAGCACTGTCTTCCAAGAGAAGTCCCTGGTTGGTGCTAACAGTTAAGCACTTGGCTGCTAACTGAATGGTTGGTGGTTCGAGTTCACCCAGAGGTACCTCAGAAGAAAGGCCTGGTGATCTACTTCCAAAAAATCAGACAATGAAAACCCTAAGGCGCACAGTTCTACTCTGACACACATGACTTGCCATGAGTTGGAAGTGACTCCACAGCAACTGGTGGTCTTTCAAGAGACTCACAAATTTCCGTCTTTAATAACAACTAGCAAGCTTCTGAACACTGAAATTTTAGATACAATATTTCTCTTTAAATCTTTTAAACCATCCTTTACTGAACATTAAAACTTTTTATCTGCAGAAACACTTCCATGAGCTTCTTATCTTGATAAGCATGATGTTTACTGTCATATCATATTGGATCTTGATATGCATTGAATTGTGTCCCCCCAAAATATGTGCTGTAAACCTAAACCTCTATGCCTGGGTTATAATCCCGTTTGGGAATGGGTTGTCTTTGCTATGTTAATGAGCCAGGATTAATGTAGGGTGTGTCCTGAGTCAATCTCTTTTAAGATATAGAGGAGATGAAACAAGCAAGCCAGAGAAGCAGAGATGGAAAACACAGATGCCAAACCATATGAAGATCGTTCAGGAGCAGAAGCTCAAAAGAGGCAAGGATCTTCCTTCAGAGCTGAGAGAGAGAGAAAGCCTTCCCCTAGAGCCAGCACCCTGAACTTGGACTTCTAGCCTCCCAAACTGTGAGAAAATAAATTTCTGTTTGTTAAAGTCAACCACTTACAGTATTTGTTACAGCAGCACTAGAGAACTAAGACAGTTCTCTTCTGTCTTCTACATTAAAAAGTTTCATTCATTTGTTCTTCAAAGTTGGAACTTTTAAGGCTAATTTACCCAGCAGCAATCAGAAGTTTGAGAGTTTCCTATCTTTTTTTTTTTACTTTCAATTATTTTAGTTAGTGTAAATTAGGTATATATTCTACATTTGTCCAAGTCTTCAGATTTATCTTGAATCATCATAACCCTTCTCACTTTACACGTAAGATAGTTATTCAGAGGGCTCTTTCCACACTTTTGGTCTTCTTTTTCACCATCTTCTTTCCTGACCTCTCAAAGGATGGGCATTGGGAAACGCAGGGAAATACCAATCTCTTTGATAAATCATGAGCTGGCAACCTACTCAGTCTTGTCTGATTTCTTCAAACACTACAGGCAGCTTTTTTTCTTCTGTTCTTTGTACAACTGAACAGACTACTGGCAGTAGCTGATTTTTTTTTTTTTTTTTTAAAGAAATTCTCTGCCAGGGGGAAAAATAATTCACATTTACTGCAGGCAATTTTCCCCCCACTGAGGTCAGTGGAAGCTGAGCAGCCAAACAGTAGCAATCCTTGCTTAATGAACGGAAAGAAATGCAAGATAAAAATACAAGATAGAAGAAAACACTGGTACAAAGTAAAACCTGCAGAAAAGACGAAAGAATCAGGATCCCGAAAAGAAAGTTTATTTCATGAATATGGCAAAAAGAACAAGGAGCAGGGGTATAAAAGGAAGACTGAACTACATACCAGATGGTTACCAGTGGTGCTCTTAACAATTAGCATTAACCAGATTCAGAAAAAACCCCGAGGACTATTTAGTTCAACTCCTTCTGTTTAATAGTTGAGAAAAGAGGCCTAGAGAGTAAGTGTCTTGCTTGTCGTTGCTGTACGCCAGTGGGTCTATTCCAACTCACAGGGACCCTATAAGGACAGAGTAGAACAGCCCCATGCGGTTTCCTGGCTGTAATCTTTATGGAAGCAGATCGCCAAGTCTTTTCTCCCAAGGAGCAGTTGGCGGGTTCAAACCTTCCATCTTCAGATTAGCAGCCAAGCACTTAACCATTGCCACCAGAGCCCCTTGTGACTTGCTTAAAAAAAAAAAAAAAACCCCAAACCCGTTGCCATTAAGTGATTCCAACTCATAGCGACCCTATACGACAGAGGAGAACTGCCCGATAGGATTTCCAAGGCTGTACTATAGGGTCGCTATGAGTTGGAATTCACTCGACAGCAACGGGTTTGGTTTCTCAGCACAGGAATCTTGGAAGCAAACTGCCATATCTTTCTCCCATGGAGCAGCTAGTGGGTTTGAACCACTGACTTTTCTGTTAGCAGCTGCATGCTTAACCACGGTGCCACCAGGGCTCCTACATGACTTGCTTAGGTGGTCCTAAAAGCTGAGTTTATTTCCTGAGCCATGGTTTAGCATTCTTTTCACTAATGCAGGACCAAAGAGAACCTACTTCATGCACTGAAATATATATATATCAAACACATACTTGGTGGTGGCAGAGAGTATACAATGAAGTATATGTAATTGTTGTTGTTACCTACAACTGAGCAAAAAATCAAGTGGCAAAACATTTGACCATCTATAATTAAAACCCTGTGGTACTGGTGTACGATTAGATAAACAGATCAATGGTACAGAATGGAAAGTCCAGAAATAGACTCAAATATCAAATCAGGGGGAAAAGTGTTGGGACAATTGGATAGACATTTGGGTAAGGATAAAACTGGATTTGTACTTCACACTACATTAGGATAAACACCAAATAGGCCAGAGATCTAAATATAAAATATGAAATCATACAAGTGATAGAAGAAAACATGTGTGAACTTCCTTATAACCTAGAAGTGGGAAAAACTTTCTTAGCTGAGACTAAAAATCCTACAACAGAAAAAGAAAATTCCTTACAAGCAACTTCTAAATATAAAACAAAAGACAACAACACAAAAATCCCCCATAAACTAAGTCAACAAATGGCTAACTGGAAAAAAATATTTGCAACTTAAAGTGCTAACATTTTTAAACTTCAAAAAGCTCCTAAATACAGAGAGAAAAGGTCCATATATACAACAGAAGAATGTGCAAAACATACACACTCACCGAAGAAAAAATTTAAATGGTCCTTTAAAAAAATATGTAAAGATGTACAACCTCTCTCAATAAGGAAATACATTTTTTAATTACACCAAGATACTACTTACCCATCAGAATTCACATAATCCAAAAGTTCAACAAAGTCTATGGTGAGGCTATGAAGAAATAGACATACACTGCTGGTAAGGACTACAAAAAAGGTATAGTCTACGGGAAGGAATTTGGTTGTAACCAGAAAAATTCCAAATACCTTTACCCTTTTATCCAGCAACTCTACTTCTAGGAATTTTTCCCAAAGACTATTGGCAAAAATATGAAAGTAGTTAGGTGCAAGGTTAGTCACTGCAACATTATCTGTAACAGCAAACGACTGGAAACCCAGATGCCCATCAAGAGGGGACAGGTTGAAAAAACCATGGTACATTTCCAAATGCAGCACTATATACACATCATAAAATGAATGAGTGATCTTCAAAATATATTATTAAGGAAAAAAACCAACAAGACGTACAACAGTATATATAGTATGAAACCTTTTATATAAGAAGGGCTGGGGATAGGAACATATAATACATACACATACAGCAATAAGAAATACTGCTAAGATACAACCAAAAGCTAATGAAAATAATTATCAATAGGAGGATGAAGGGAATAGGGTGGAGGGAACAGAGAAGTGAGATTTCAAAAATATACCTTGTTACACACCTTTGACTTAAGTAATCCCTAAAAACCGAAAAGTTACTGAAATGAACAAAACTAACTTCATGTCAAGTTAATGAGACAAAAATATACAAAAAAGAATTATTCTGAGTTACATTAGAACACAGAATTGACTCTCCTTGTTGAAATATATTCTAAGGACAAACAGAGGCGTGACGAAGTCTTAAACTTTATCCAGTAGTCTTTAATTGTTTGTTGCAACACTGGTATTACTCTGAAAGTACTGTGGAATCATGCAAATAAGCAATTTTGTTAATACCATTAGGAACCATTCACAGGCAATATGGGGGCCAAAGCATAAAAAGGCAAAACCAGAATAAGATGCATTCTACAAAACAACTGACTCAGTTTTGCCAACAAGCTGTTGTTGTTAGCTGTAGTACAGTCAGTCCCCAACTCATGGTGTCCTCGTGCGCAATGGAATCGGACAGTTGTGATTCATTGCATTCTCATTGGCTGATTTTCTGAAGTAGATCACCAGGCCTTTCTTCCTAGTCTGACTTAGTCTGGAAGCTCTGCTGAATCTGTTCAGTATCACAGCAACACATAAGCCTCCACAGACAGACATCTGCTGGCTGTGCTTGAGGAGCACTGGCTGGGAACTGAACCCAAGCCTCCTACATGGAAGGCGAAAATTCTAGCACTGAACCACCACTGCCCTCAGCAACAAGATAGCCATGGAAGGAAAAAAAAAAAAAAAAAAAAAGTGGGGGAGGTAGGAGAAGGGACTGACTCATTTGGATTTTGACCTGATAATCCTTAACTTGTGAGTTCTTCCATGCTTCTAGAAAGCTTTTAAATATATTTTACTCAATACTCTTAGTTGTTTTCAGCAGGAAATTAAGTCTAAAGAGCCAAACATATTACCAAAAAATGGACAATGTAATACTTTTACCCTCAAATAAGCACAACAAATGTTATCAACTTAAGAAATAAAGGTAAACTGGTCAGGTTTCCAAGCTGCTGATGAATACGGGACAACTGTTCTCTGGCAGGTAATTTGTCATAGCTTTCACACTGCTGATGTAATATATATTCTAGGACATTGTCTTTCACGAAAGAGTATGTTAATTAATTTAATGCTTAGTCTAGAAAATAACAGTTGCCTAAATAGCTGTAATTCCTGAGTTGAAAGTTATCTTTAAAAAAGAAAATATTTTAATGTGCCACATTCAGAAATAGTTTCTGAATAATATTTAAAATAAGTTATAACAAACTTAAGCCTATAAAATTATTTTTCAGAATAATAACATCCTATTACTTTATTTCAACAAAATTTCTAAAAGCATAAAACAAAGACAGATTGCTATAATTCCAATACATTAAAAGGTTCTCCTTTTTTCTTTTTGAGAATTTTAAAATAATCTTGTAATAACAGGAAATAACCTGGTAGGTCCCCAAACCTGAACTGAGCAACACTGTCACTACTGCTATACTGGAATTTTCTATTACACGCAGCAGGATCTAATCCTGATATAGCCTGAACCCAAATTCATTTGAATCCATTAGTTAATGAAGTAACATGTCATTTTTTTTTTTTTAAAGTATTGCTAAGTATAATGGAACTAGATAACTACTTCCACACCGACGTAGTGAGGCATACTGAAATTAAAAGCAGAGTTTTTTTTTCCCCCCACACAGAAATTTATACATACATTGTTATGTGACTCTAATTGCTCTCCCCATACTGTGACAGCACACTCCTCCTTTCCACCCCTGATTTCCCATGTCCATTCAACCGGCTCTTAACTCTCTTTGCCCTCCCATCTTACCTCTGGACAGAAGCTGCCCGTTTAGTCTCTTCTATCTACTTGAGCTAAGAGGCACACTCCTCTTGAGTATCACTTCATGTCCCACAGTCCAGTCCAATCCCTGTCTGAAGAGTTGGCCTCGGAAATTGTTTTAAAAGTTCTAGGCTGACAGAGTACCCAGGGGCCATGCTTTCCGGGGTTCCTCCAGTCTCAGTCATACCATTAAGTCTGGTCTTCTTACTAGAATTTGAGTTCTGCACCCCACCTTTCTTCCTGCTCCATCCGGGACTCTCTGTTGTGTTCCCTGTCAGGGTGGTCATTGGTGGTAGCTGGGCACCATGTAGTTCTTCTGGTCTCAGGCTGATGAAGTCTCTGGTTTATGTGGCCCTTCTGTCTCTTGGGCTAATACTTTCCTTGTGTCTTTGGTGTTCCTCATTCTCTTTTACTCCAGGTGTCTGGGACCAATTGATGCATCTTAGATGGCTGCTTGCAAGCTTTTAAGACCCCAGACGCCACTCACCAAAGTAGGATGCAGAACATTTTCTTAATAAGCTTTGTTATGCCAGCTGACCCAGATGTCCCCTGAAAGCATGGTCCCCAGACCCCTATCCCTGCTAATCTGTCCCTCAAAGTGTTTAACTGTATTCAGGAAACTTCTTCGCTTTGGTTTAGTCCAGCTGTGCTGACTTCCTCCTGTAGTGTGTGCTGTCCTTCCCTTCACCTAAGGTAATACTTATCTACTATCTAGTTAGTAAATAACCCTCATCCTCCCTCCCCACCCTCATAACCATCAAAGAATGTTTCCTTCTGTGTTTAAACCTTGAGTTCTTATAATAGTGGTCTTAAACAATATTTGTCCTTCTGTGACTGACTAAATTCACTCAACATCAATGCCCTCTAGATTCCTCCATGTTTATGTTTCATAGCTTCATCATTGTTCTTCATCGCTGCGTAGTACTCCATGGTGTGGACATACCATGAGTTGTTTATCCATTCGTCTGCTGATGGGCACCTAGGTTGTTTCCATCTTTCTGCTATGGTGAATAGTGCTGCAATGAACATGGGTGTGCACATTTGTATTCGTGTGACGGCTCTTATTTCTCTAGGATATATTACGAGGAGCTAGAGAGCTGTATCTTACGGTACTTCTATTTCTAGCTTTTTAAAGAAGCACCAAATCGATTTCCAAAGTGGTTGTACCATTTTACGTTCCCAAAAACAGTGTATAAGTGTTCCAGTCTGTCCACAACCTCCCCAGCATTTATCATTTTGTGGGTTTTTTTTTTTTTGGATTAATGCTAGACTTGTTGGGGTGAGATGATATCTCATTGTAGTTTTGATCTGCATTTCTCTAATGGATAATGATCGTGAGCATTTCTCCATGTGTCTGTTAGCTGCCGGAATATCTTCTTTGGCAAAGTGCCTGTTCATATCCTTTGCCCATTTTTAGTTGGGTTATTTGTCTTTTTGTTGTTGAGGTTTTGTGTTATCTTGTAAATTTTAGAGATTAGACGCTGATCAGATTTGTCATAGCCCCAATTTTTTCCCCAGTCTGTCCGTTGTCTTTTTACTCTCTTGGTGAAGTCTTTTGATGAGCATAAGTGTTTGATTTTTAGGAGCTCTCATTTATCTAGTCTTTCTTCTAGTGCTTGTGCATTATTACTTTATGGTTTGTATTACGTTTATGTCACGTATTAGGGCGCCTAGCATTGTCCCTATTTTTCCTTCTATGATCTTTATGCTTTTCGATTTTATATTTAAGTCTTTGATACATTTTGAGTTAGTTTTTGTGCATGGTGTGAGGTACGGGTCTTGTTTCAGTTTTTTGCAGATGGATATCCAGTTATGCCAGCACCATTTGTTAAAGAGACTGTCTTTTCCCCAATTAACGGACTCTGGGCCTTTGTCAATTACCAGCTGCTCACAGGTGGATGAATTTATGTCTGGATTCTCAATTCTGTTCCACTGGTCTATGTATCTGTTGTTGTACCAGTACCAGGCTGTTTTGACTACTGTGGCAGTATAATAGGTTCTAAAATCAGTAGTGTGAGGCTCCCCACTCTGTTCTTCTTGAGTAATGCTTTATTTATTCAGGGCCTCTTCCCCTTCCATGTGAAGTTGGTGATTTGTTTCTCCATCTCATTAAAAAATGCCAGTTGAATTTGGATCGGGATTGCATTGTATCTGTAGATTGCTTTGGGTAGAACTGACATTTTCACAATGTTGAGTCTACCTATCCATAAGCAAGGTATGTTCTTCCACTTATGCAGGTCTCTTTGGGTTTCTTACAGTAGTGTCTTGTAGTTTTCATCGTATAGGTCTTTTATGTCTCTGGTTAGATTTATTCCTAAGTATTTTATCTTCTTGGGAGCTATTTTAAATGGTACTGATTTGGTGATTTCCTCTTCGAGGTTCTCTTTGTTCATGTAAAGGAACCGAACTGATTTTTGTCTGTTTATCTTGTATCCTGAAACTTTGCTGAAATCTTCTATTAGTTCCAGTAGTTTTCTGTGGGGTCTTCTGTGTACAAGATCATATCATCTGCAAATAGAGATACTTTGACTTCTTCCCTACCAATCTGGATGCCCTTTATTTCTTTTTCTAGCCTAATTACTCTGGCTAGGACCTCCAGCACAATGTTGAATAAGAGTGGTGAAAAAGGGCATCCTTGTCTGGTTCCCATTCTCAAGGGGAATGCTTTCAAAGTCTCTCCATTTAGGATGATGTTGGCTGTTGGCTTTGTATAAATGTCCTTAATTATACTGAGGAATTTCCCTTCTATTTCTATTTTGTTGAGAGTTTTTATCATGAATGGGTGTTGGACTTTGTCAGATGCCTCTTCTGCATCGATTGATAAGATCATGTGGTTCTTGTCTTTTGTTTTATTTATGTGATGGATTATGTTGATTGTTTTTCTAATGTTGAACCATCCCTGCATACCTGGTATAAATCCCACTTGATCACGGTAAATAATTTTTTTTGATATGTTGCCGAATTCTATTGGCTAGAGTTTTATTGATTCTTGTGTCAATGTTCGTGAGGGATATTGGTCTGTATTTTTCTTTTTTTATGGTGTCTTTACCTGGTTTTGGTATCAGCATTATACTGGCTTCATAGAATGAGTTTGTGAGTATTCCATCCTTTTCTGTGTTCTGAAATACGTTTAGTAGTAGTGGTATTAACTCTTCTCTTTAAGTTTGGTAGAATTCTCCAGTGAAGCCAGCCGGGCCAGGGTTTTTTTTTCGGTGGGAGTTTCTTAATTACTTTTTCAGTCACTTCTTTTGTTATGGGTTTATTTAGTTGTTCCCTCTGTTTGTGTTAATTTAGGTAGGTAGTGAGTGTCTAGAAATTTGTCCATTTCCTCTAGGTTTTCAAAAAGCAGAGATTTTAAGTGTTTGGTAAACTGACCTTCAGTCACATTCCTTGAAGTGTTATAGTGTATATACTAGATAAAACAGAAATCTAAATGTCAAAGCAATCATTCCGTATTTCCACAAAGGGACAATATTGCTGAATGCAGTTTTTTTTTTAGACACTTTTAAGCACTATGACTGATGAGTGGTTTCTGAAATCCACAGAAAGAATCTTATTAAGAGCCCAAGGCTGAGCCCTCAAAGTAAAGTGGGAATAAAGTACCTAATCAATAATAAATTTCTAGTGTTGCACACTTTTAAAATGTAGATGATTCTTCAAGGAACATTGATTTTATACAAAAGGAGTCTCCTAGAGTATAGTTTCTTTTCTAATAAAATAAACTTCAAATTTTAATACAATAAATTCTATTTGGAGTAAAATTCAAATAATGCAAATGTAATTTAGAGAAAAACAGAAGATTTACTAGTCAGGCTTAAAGGGATTTTTCTTACAAATAATGTGCTAATAACTGCTGTTTTTTAAAATGGTAACAATTTGGTAATGAAAACAACAGTTTCTTCTTCTTTTCTAAAATAAACTTGCTACTCTAGAAATTAGCAGATTTGAATTTTAACAAATTATTTATACAATCAATCCAATAAAGAGTGGACCAGAACCTATCATAAATCTGATTTCATTTTATAAAACTCATGACCAAAGTTGTCGTTTTTACATTATTTCATGTAATTTTAAAACCATAAATCGCTTTCTCAAAAAGATAAAATATCAAACGCTCTGAAGAAATCACCCAGAATTAATATTGCTACCTTTAAAACACAAAATCAAACGGCCATACATATATCAAAAATGTCTGAGAAAAATAATAATCATACTCACCCATCATCCAAAGTAAATTTCCTGAAGAAAAACTCCTTAACCCAATAGGCATAAAATAAAGTATTATAAATACAAACTGCTAATCAAAAACATAAGATGCTCAGTAGTTTACAACATAGCCAAGCTTGTGTGTACCTGGGTCAAATGACCCTTCGTATCATAAAGAAGAAGACAAAATAATCATATTTAAGTACTTCTGTATCTCCTGAAGAGCCTTGGTGGCACAATAGTTAAGAGCTTGGCTGCTAACTGAAAGGCTGGCAGTTCGAATCCTCTAGCCACTCCTTGGAAACCCTATGGGCAGTTGTATTCTGTTCTACAGGGTCATTATGAGTCAGAATTGACTTGATGGCAACGGATCTGGTTTTGGTACTTCCTAAAAGGGAAGGTGAAACATTTAAGTGGCTGACAAGTTTGAAAAGCTGATTAAACATAATAATCACCGTGTTGGGGGAGTACATAAAAATCAAACAGACTGTATTATGATATTAAAGAGAAGGCTTATGTTATAATACATGAAACTACAGCATTTTAGAAAAGAACATAAAAAAGCAGGAATTAAAAAAATAATATCATCTTCGAAAACTATCCACGTGGAAGAACAAACTCATTTTCAACATGTAAAAGAGCAGGCATTAAAATGTGAAACCCAAGCTCAGACAAATATATAGCTAAAAGTAAGGGCCAAATCTAACATGCAATCTATAGCAAATGTGAGATATATAAATAACACTCAACAGTGTAAATTAAAAAAAAAAATGTGCATTTTGTTGTGTGTGTACCCCTTGCAATAAATGAGTCTGCACCAATGACAGCTCTGCAGTCCTCCTATGTGGTACTGATCAGGTGGTTGCAGAGCTTCAGCTCACAGCAACACAATGCAGCTGAGCAGGCAAGCACAACCCACAGCCAGAAACCGTTCCTACTCTCCAGAACAAGGCGACCTTTAAGCTTAAGTTTCTTGGAGAAATGAGATGCTGATGTTGAAGACGACACTATGGTAAGCTGTTCTTTAAAATCAGTAAAAGAGCAACTTGAGAATTTTTTTCTGTTTTTTAAGAAAAAGTGAACGTTAGGATCGAATATGTATTCAATAGCAAGTGCATGCACCAGAAATTTGCTGCAGTGTCAGTTGGGGGATTTCTTTTTAATACCCATTCACTTTCTAAATATGCACATCGTTTTTCTTTAGAATCAGCACTGAAACATACACGAAAACATCATTTTGTAAAATGTGAAGTTTAAAGGTATGGTGTTGGTCTGGATTTTTCAAATGCCTTAAAATGTTTTACAAGGATATATGTATCCTAAAAAGACAAAGATGAAATTTCAAAGTACTGCTTTAAGATCTAAATAAAATTTCACCCTACACACACACACACACACACACACACACACACACACACACACTATTACATTACTGCAGAGATTTAAAAAAAATCTAAACACAGAGACATGACAGCCATTTTTTCCCATCTGAGAAAAGATTATCAAAAATAATAATACCTTAAGATTCCAACTCTTTATCTGCAGAAAATGTCATTTTATAATGTTAAAGCTCTGGGAAGATAAATAAGGAGGACTATGGTTAAAAAAAAATAAAAGAGGTAAAAAAGGGGGTGAAATGCAGGAGCGCAGAGGGGAGAGAGTCTCTCTCTCTCTACCACATAGCTCCAATTGAAGGACTAAGCATTTGGACTATAAATGAAGGGGAGCTTTGTTAGTTTAATCACTGGAACAATTATAAAAGGACTCAACAACAACGAGGTTTATTGAAAATTTTGCCTAATGCTAACTGACCCAAGCAGATGCCTAAATTGTATTTGCATATTAAAAGAAGGGTGTATCTGTTTATTTCCAGGCTTTGATGGAATATCAGATATTGAAAATGTCTCCCTGCCTGTTCATCCTTCTGTTTCTCACACCTGGTATTTTATGCATTTGTCCTCTCCAATGTATATGCACAGAGAGGCACAGGCATGTGGACTGTGCAGGCAGAAACTTGACTACTTTACCATCTGGACTGCAAGAGAATATTATACATTTAAATCTGTCTTATAACCATTTTACTGATCTGCATAACCAGTTAACCCAATACACCAATCTGAGGACCCTCGACATTTCAAACAACAGGCTGGAAAGCCTGCCTGCTCAGTTACCCCGGTCACTCTGGAACATGTCTGCTGCTAACAACAACATTAAACTTCTTGACAAATCTGATACTGCATATCACTGGAACCTTAAATATCTGGATGTGTCTAAGAATATGCTGGAAAAGGTTGTCCTCATTAAAAATACACTAAGAAGTCTTGAGGTTCTCAACCTCAGTAGTAACAAACTTTGGACAGTTCCAACCAACATGCCCTCCAAACTACATGTCGTGGACCTGTCTAACAATTTCTTGACACAAATCCTTCCAGGAACATTAATAAACCTGAGAAATCTTACACATCTTTACCTGCACAACAATAAATTCACATTCATTCCAGATCAAGCTTTTGATCAGCTCTTGCAGTTACAAGAGATAACCCTTTACAATAATAGGTGGTCATGTGACCACAAACAAAATATTACTTACTTATTAAAGTGGATGATGGAAACAAAGGCCCATGTGATAGGGACTACCTGTTCTAACCAAATATCATCTCTGAAGGAACATAACATATATCCCACACCTTCTGGAGCTACTTCAAGCTTCTTCACTGTCAATGGGATGCAGACAGTGGACACCACTAACTCTCTGAGTATGGTAACTCAACCCAAAGTGACCAAAATACCCAAACAGTATCGAACAAGGGAAACAACGTTTGGTGCCACCCTAAGCAAAGACACTGCCTTTACTAGCACCGATAAGGCTTTCATGCCCTATCCAGAAGGTACATCCACAGAAACGATCAAATCACATGAAGCAGCAGCTGCAACTCTAACTATTCATCTCCAAAATGGAATGGTTACAAACACAAGCCTCACTAGCTCAACAAAACCATCCCCGACACCTATGACCCTAAGTATCACTAGTGGCATGCCAAGTAATTTCTCTGAAATTCCTCAACAAAGCACAACCCTTACCTTACGGAGGGAAGAGACAACCACAAATGTAAAGACTCACTTACCTTCTGTGGCATGTGTCTGGAAAGTAAACATTTCATTTTTCTTAATGCTCAATGCTGTGGTCCTGCTGGCTGTCTGAAGGTATTTTCTGAAATTAATGAAAGAACTCCTCCCTGATGTATAGTTGGGAAAATATGCCCCTATCTAACCAGTGATTCAAGCTGTATTAAGTATTCAAGAAAGCCAGCCTTACATTTCTGATTCTGGTATAAATGAAGTTAACTTGTCTTAAATAAAAGAAGTGCACAATGTCTTGGTACTTGCTATTTTACAGTCTTAAGTAAAACTAATGAATCTCTTCGTTTTTTTTAATGAAATGTTTTCTTTTTAAGGCTTCAATTTATTGCACAAAATATAAAGCATCTAAACTTTAATATGTATTTTATGTATGTTTACACTGTCACATCTGGGAAAAAATAAAATAAAAGGTTTATGCTCATAACTGTGTCATTTGGCTTTCTAGTCATACCAATTTAACCTACGCAGCAGAATCAAATTGATCTAACCACTTCTGTACTAGGGTACCTTAATAACGTCTTTAAGGTAGAGGACATGTTGGAGGCATCCAAGGATGTTGCCACTAAAGTAAAACTGTGGTTGCCATCCCATGAATGGTTATGACCACAACACTATTTTACACACAAGCCATAATTGTTTTAAATCTAAATGATGTCCTGCTTCTGAGGAACTCTTGGCTACTTTACAGATTATATAATGGACAAAAGCTCTTCAAAAGGCCAACAATAGGCTTCACATTTGAATAAGAAATTTTAATGGCTTTGTTTTTTGCATTTAAGAAAAGTATAAGAAACACATTAAAATGAAAAGTATTAGTCTAAAGAAATGTAAAGGAGCAATTTTAGTGCATATTTAACAGACGATACATTAATGAGAATTTTAAGTATTAACAAATTAAAAGCCTGTTATGTGCAGAAGAGGAAAAACTGTCATTTGCACATTAGAAGTCAGAATGTGATTTATCTAAATTAAAAATAAGATTAGGATAAAACTGTGGGTTCTGACAAATATGGGGTGGGCTGGGCAGTACTGAGGAAGCAGAGGGGAGAAAAAGGAGAGAGGGATGGACGTGATTCATTTGGTGCACAAGCAGGTACGGAATCCAATAAAGCAGACCACAGGACTAGGGCTGACTAAACGAAAGCCACTCCTGTCGAGTGGATTCCAACTCACAGCAACCCTACAGGACAGAGGAGAACTGCCCCATAGTTTCCAAGGAGCAGCTGGCGGATTCAAACTGCCAATCCTTAGCAGCCGAGTCCTTAACCACTAAGCAACCAGGACTGACTAGGGCACTCCAAATCAAACTACACGGGGACTCCAACTACAATATAAAATATATGAAAGTAAGCCACTTTATGAATTAGTGACAAACGTAAGTAACAGCCAAAAATCAGAAACAGAAATCTTGAAACAAAGCTAGGTTAAAATGCAAGAAAGCATAACTGAAGTGGGTGAAGCCACAAATGAGGTATTTAATTTGTAAAGTATATGAAAGAATCTAATCTCAAGCATTCTCAGATTTGGGAAAAGAGTACAGAAAGAAAATTTCATATGCTCCTTCCCAAGAAATTTTAAAATTAAGATAACCTTCTTTCGGGGTTTGGGAACACTTCTATTCAGAGAGAAAAGTTAATAACCTTCTTACATTTATTTATTTATTTATTTTCCTTTTTAAGGACCAGGCTTATGAAAAAGTTATTATTAAGCTTCGGTAAAACAACTCTTGTCTCATGCTATCTAGTGCAGTGGCTCTTGAACATTTTTCTGCCCCAGAAAGCCTAAATGGCTCACTGTGTCAGGGAATCTCACCATGAAGAAAAGGGGTAGTCTGAAAAAGTCTCCAAAAAGCAAGCTGTCCCCACTCCTTCCCAATCACTGATCTAGTACTTTCGTCATCCATGATAGAGGCTAACTGCTTAGATATTCACTACTCCATCACACCCTCTTGGTTAACTTTAAAAACTATATATCCTGAGTGCCACAGAAAGTAGGTTACTTAGAAGTAACTGCCTTTCACTTTGAGGGTGCCAAAAATTCAACACTGTCTTAGAAATTCTATGGGGAAAAGTGACAACATGAAATTATGGATCACAGCATTAGCAGCACCTATGGATTATGCCAATCTCATATCAATGTCTGCAAAACATGGGGAAAACTTGGTAAATTTTCAAGTACAGTCTATGTCAACTACTCAGACTCTAAGTTCTCAGACAGAAGTATTATCTAGCCTTAAACAAATTAGATAATACTTCCTTGTAAGGAAATTGTGTTCTAATCATTGTTAATGGAGGAGGACTCATTATTTGCCATTAAGACAAGTACTGCTATATTACTGGGCTCCACAAACATTTTAAAACGTGCTAGTCCTCAGCATCTATCTATCAAGCTCATCAGAAGTATCTTCAACACTAAGTTACTTAATCAGTGTGTTCTGGTGCATAAAAAAGAGTAGCGTACTTGGCACACAGTGGACAAGCCATACTCTGTTGCTGTCGAGTGAATGTTTAAGGTATTGTGCAAATTTAAATAAGAAAAAGAACTCATACAATGTGCTTTCTAAAGTAAGGCTGGCAATGAATGAACAACCTGCAGAATTAATGTAACTGCGAATGTCAATACAGTCAAATCAATTTATTTTTTTCAGAATAACAGTAATCAATAGTTGCTTATGAAGCCCTAAAAGAGATGGTAGTATTTTACACACACACACACACACACACACACACACACACACACACACACACACACACACACACACACACACACACACACACACACACACACACACACACACACACACACACACACACACACACACACACACACACACACACACACACACACACACACACACACACACCCCCATCCCCAAAGCGGCTTGGTTCTATTTTATAAGTAACTTTTGTTTCTTGGTAAACAGGATACTCACCAGTCAGGAAGCTCCAGATAAAAGCACAAAAAAAAAAGCAAATACAAGGAGGGACAGAGTAGCGGTAAAGAGTATGTGCTCTGGTGTCAGAGGATCCATAAATCTTGCCTCTGCACTTCTAAACCATACAGCCCTGGATAGTGCTCTAAGTCACAGTTTCCTCATCTATTAAATGGGCACAGCAGAACTTATCTCATAGTGGCTTTTTTCTGAGAATTAAATAACATTATTCACGTGAATCTTATCACTGTGTCTTGGCCCACCTACATTCCTATGTGCACTAAAAGCTGCCGTTGTTGTTAGAATTATTATTATTACATCTGTATATCCAAGCCTAGTGCTATGAAACTAACTGACTTCTAGATGGTGGAAGCACAGGGAATTAAACAAAGGATGTTTGCTTCAGTTCCTGCTCCTCCACCTTCTAGAACTGAGCTTCAGATAGAAGTTTAGCAAGGACCCAGAAAATAAGGGAAACATTAACTTATCACAGCAAAGTGAAAAGATGTCTTCTCTGGCTAAATTAAAAGATTACAAATATATGCTACTCAATAATCTTTCATAATAATTCTGTGAAGCAATAGCAAATTCCTTGAACTGACACCAAAAATGTCACACACAAGTCAACCTAAAACTTTCATAAGATTATTCCTTATAAAATACATTTTAAGAACTAGGTAAGGAATGACATCATGTACTGCAAACCACAAATAAATATTATACTTAGCAGTGAAAATTAAGTTATGTTTCTATAAAATCAGAACCACAACAAGGATGAAACAATAGCCAATCTTTTTAACATTATTTGGGAAGTTCCATGACAAGAAACAGAAGAGATATGATCATATTAACAGATGAAATAACTGTTTGTCTATCCAAAGGAGTCTTCAGGAAAACTTTCAGAAGAATAATTTTAAATAGCTAACAACAAAATAAATGTGACAATATCAATGGTTTTCTCATATGCTGGCAACAAATAATCAGAAAAGTGGGTAGGGGGGAAGATACCATCTACAACATCAACAATAACCCAACAGACACAATTCTAAGAAATAACATACACATGAAATGTACAGGGCCAAATGGGGAAAAGCTAAAAAGCATTAATCACAGGTATAAACCAAGACTTGAGGAGAGGATAAATGAAGGTCTCTCCATTCATTAAGTCAACAAATCTTTTTTCAGCACCTGGAAAGTACCAGGCATAAGGCAAGCACAGGAGACACACTTTCATTGGATACTGTAAAAACGCAATTAACTCCAGTATAATTTATGGATTAAGGCAACTCTGATAAACGTTCCAAGAGATTCTTTTTAGGACACGACATAAAATACTTAAGTTCATCTGGAAAAACAAACTAGCAAGAACAGAAAAAAGAAGAAACAGAGGCATCCTAGCCTTTAAGAGGGAAACATATAAGCTATAATAATTAAGACAGAATGGTAACAGCATAAGAATAGAAAGGAAGATAACAATACTGAAATGATAGCACAATTACAGCACAGTGCACATAAGAACTCAATATATGATAAAGTTCTACTTAGTTGTATAATCTTGAGCAAAATTAGCTCTCTGCGCTTCCATTTCCTCACAGGGTTGTTCTGAGGGGAAAAAATGAGATAATACATATAAATTGTTTAAAACAGTGCCTAGCACATATTAAACTTCTCAAACATTCTTAGATTTAAAATCCAAACCCACTGCGGTCAAGTTGAATTCTAACTCACAGCAGAACTGCCCCACAGGGTTTCCCAAGGCTGTAAATCTTTATGGAAGCAGACTGCCACATCTTTCTCCCGAGGAGCGGCTGGTGGGTTCAAACTGTCAACCTTTTAGTTAGCAGCTGAACAGGGCTCCCTATAAACCCACTGCCATGGAATCAATTCCAACTTACAGCAACCCTACAGGAGAGAGAACTGCCCCATAGGGTGTCCAAGGCTGAACTCATTACAGAAGCAGATTGTCACATGTTTCTCCCTAGGAGTGAGTGGCTGGGGGGTTTGAACTGCCAACTGTTTGGTTAGCAGTTGAGTGCTTAACTATTGCACCACCAGGGCTCCTTATTCTTAGATTTAGGGGAAAAAAAAATCAGAACTCAAAGAGGAAGGGAAAGATTCAATAAACAGTGCTAGGAAAATTGGAAAATAATGAATTAAAAAAGGAAGTTGTTTTAGGCTGGGTTCTCTACAGAAGTAAAACCAGTAAAGCATTTTAACCATCACAAAAGTTGTAAGACCAGCAGAATAATTTTTAAGAATTTACAAATCTCCAGGGCAGAAGGCTTTTTATTCTTAATTAGAAGAAGGAAAAAAAACAACAACAACACAAAGAAATCATCAATAAATTTGTCAACACAAAACTCCCAGATTTCTTTATACTGAAACAGCTAACCTGATAAAGAACATTCAAAGAGAATACCATAAATAAGATTGTTTATCAGGAACTCAGAAAATTGATAAGAAAAATACTGAAGATTCCCAATGGAGAAACGGGCAGAGGAAGAAGAAGAAAAAAAAAAAAAAACAACATTTATAAGATAGGAAACACGATGATTAGTAAATATGTGGGAATACTGCCAACCACAAAATAATTCAGAAATGCAATAAAAAACGTGATGCCATTTCTTACTACTAAATCAGTAAACAATTTTTAAAAAGATAATGAAAATCAATGCTGGGGAAGGTATATTAAAATGGCCACATTTACATACTGACACAACTCCTCTGGACCGCAATTTGGCAATTAATTAAAAAACTAAAATATTTTAACCTAGTAAATTCTAGGTAAATCACAGCATTCTTTCTAACAGCAAGAAAAAAATGGAAACAATGTTAAATATCTACCATTAGGAAATTTGTTAAGTAAACGGATGATTCACTGACCAGAATATTATATAGTTATTAAAAATATTTATGAAGAATTTTAAGTTTAAAATGTGGGAAAATATTAGATAAACAAAAACGACAAGGTATAAACATACATTCTATAGAATTATGTATAAAAACAACAAAAAAGCATGCCAAAATACTAATACTGTATACCAAACATGTTTTATTTCCTGCCTCTTCCTTGAAAGATACAAGGGATATAAGAAAAGAACTAGTGAAGTAGCTGTCTAAGGGGTACAGATTGAGTAGGAAAACAAAGAAATGAGAATACAAAAGAACTGTGAATAGAAGAGATGGTCAAGAAACTAGAGGCTATCATGATGGTAAAAATCAGAGATAGAGAAGCAAGATCAGAATTCTTGGAAGCATATATTCATTGTACTCTCTTACTTTAGCTCTACATGGTCAATTCAGTCAGGATTGTTCCCCCAACAAGTCTAATCAGACCAGCTTTTTTCTCAGTTTAAAGAAAAAGCAAAAACAAAACAAAACAAAAAAACCGACACCCTTCAGTAATCATCCCATGCCTCAGAATAAAGTCCAAACTCTTAGTATGGATTACTATGTGTTCTGGTCTTTGCTTCCCTTTACAGTATCATCTGAAAACCTTCCCGGTCCCTCACATTCTATAGTCCAACCAAACAAAATGTCTTTTGGTCTTTCTAATTCACCACGCTCTCCTCTTGCCATCAGGCTTTCATAGATGATGTATGTTCTCTTCAGTACAATCTCTCCCTCCTTCCTTCCTTGGCACACCCTTACTCATTCTGATTTCAGCTTTGATATCACTTCCTCCTAGAAGTATGCCTGCTTCCTTGTTTGTGTGTTTTATCATTCCCTACTCAAATTTATAAATAAAGGAATGAATAACACAGATCAAAGATGTGATTGGTAGGCTAACATTGACCCACTTAAGACAGACTAAGTCAGACTTCTATTGGTTATACTCTGGAGTCTAAGTTTTCCTTACTTAGGTCAAAGTCATACCTTCACAGTCCAGAGAAAAGAGAGATCAAAGAAAAGTACAAGAATGAAGGCTCTGACTCAGCTGCTACTTGACATATAAGAAACTTGTTCTGGGCAGTGGGAGTTACCTTTGGAACAACTCCAGACAAAGACTGTTCTGATACCTGTAAACAATTCAGTAAAAACAGACTGCCCACGGGAAATCAGTCAGGGAAATGGAAACAAATGCTACCTCAAAGTGTTAATAATGTGTTAAGCAGGTTAGTTTACTCCACACTTTGATAACTGTGGTGCAAAATGAGGTCTTTAAGAAACTTAACCTTAAGAACTGTCATTCTGGTTCAACACCCTAACGCCATTAAGCATATTTAGGAACCAATTAAGATCATACGCTCAATTCACCCATTTTAATCTTTCTCTATGAATCCCGACCCGATATTCTGAATTTGTTTTAGTTATTCATGAGGTCAAAGCACAGAAATTAAACACACACATACAATAAGAAGAGAAAAACTGGTTTTCGTCTGATCAAAATAATTCTAAGTCTATTTAGAGCACACTGTGGTTTAACAGAAAAGAGCATGAGATAAGGTTTTGCACCTACAGCCTGTGTTGTCATCTTGGGCAAGTGATTAAATGTGTCCTCTGGTAAAAATATAGTTAATAACATGCATTTTCATAAGGGTGTTTTAAGTAATGAACTTAAATCGTGTATTAAAGCACTCTGTAGGTTCTACCTAAGTATTAATGATTACTACTGTTCCTGGTATAAGAAATTCTTGGGTAATTAACAAGATCAGAAATGGAAATGACTGAACTCATAATGGTACATAATTCCCCACGTATCTTCCCTCTTCAGTTATGCTTCAAGTAATAAGTTTATAAGGCTTATTTATTTACCCTGTGGGAAATACGATTTAGCACTAAAAAAAAATAGATATTTAAATATTTTACATGAGTATCAGAAAGTCAAGGATTAATAAATCTGATGAAAAGCTCAATACCAGGGAATACAGTTTTTCATTTTGTTGCCCATAGTCACAGTTCAAACAAACAAACCAAACACTTTAGGAAGTGTGAGGGAGTTCAAACGTTCTGTAAGATGTAATGGCTTTTCATTGAGAGAGAAAAAAAAACCCAAAACAACAGTAAGGGAAAACAAGGATGCCATACACCACAATAACCACAGAGAAGGCCCTCATTTGCCAACCAAAGCCTCAGTGACCATTATTGCTTCTGAGATATTATGTAGTATAACAGTAACTGGCACACAGCCACATCCATTTACCAGTTCTACCACTTAACATCAGATACTCAGCTGCATTTCCCCATACCAATGACAAATAATCAAAGAAAACAAATAACTGTTTAAAAATAATTTCATCTATTTATAGGCTCTGATATTTCCTCACGTTATGGTTCTTCTACAATGGTCACATGCAATCTTTCTTGCTTTAACGAAGTACACTTGGATAAAGTACTGTAAGTCTCTTGTCCTGATTCTAAATTCTACAAAAAAGCTGCAGGTGATTAAACATGACCTTAGAGACACAATGCAAAAGCAAGTCTCTTTAAAACATATTAAAATTAATCAAATTCATCAAAAGATCAAGGAGTCACCTGAAACAAGTAAAGTATCTTCATACATTAACTATGAGTTGGCTATATAAACTGATTTCAATGTAAACATAAATGTTAGAGATGATACATCTAAATTTCTATATTCTCTTCATAGTCATGTTGAATCTGTACTTTTAGTCCAATGATACTGTCACTACTGAAAATATTCTGAAGCCCCTCCTTTCAAATATCATTAAGAGCCAGTTTATAAGTCACATAAAAAAACTTTAACAAAAAACAGTATTACTAAACTTGATCTTTTGTCATAGAAAAAATTTTAAAGCACAGGCAGTCCCCGGGTTACCAACGTCCGACTTATGGACAACTTGTACTCTAGAATGGACTGTCAAAAAAAGCTACTACATTAAAAATGTGAGTTAAATACAATGGTTCTTAATAATGAACACACACACTATTTTGTGACGCTCGTGAAAACACTGCAGTTTCAGAGTGTTTCTTAAGTGTTTTATATGCACAGAAAGGTAAAATATATATTATACACTAAGACAAACATTTGACTGATGCTAAATAAGAACTGTATGTATTTGTTTCAACTTACCTACAAATTCGACATAAAGACAGACTTAGGAATGGATCTTGTATGTAACCTGGGAATTGCCTGTATACTGCAGTATTGTTTTGTGGACAACTGTTTTGAATTATACTTTGTACTTTACCTTTTGGCACTTGCTGGGACTTAAGTCTAGGTATAGGTCTAGAAGCCAAAATGGGTGGTGGGGATGTGTTCTAAGAACATTCAGCATCTGCCTGAGGCAATGCCCCAGGGAATGATTCTGCTGCCTCTCCAGGTGGTATCTCAGACAAAGGCTCTTCAGACACAGCTAGGTTAATTTCATCAGACGGGGGTGGAGGGGCTAATGGTTTTGTTGGCAGGAGCAATTCAACAGAATTTATGGGCTCAGTGTCCCCAGCTTCCTGATTATCTGCCTGTATGTCTCCATCCTGTTTCAGGATTCCATTTCTTCCCAATCAATGCCCTCACTTTAGCTTCAGACACCATTCAAGGTTGGAAATTCAATTGGTGTTGTAATACTGCCACTCTCACGGTAAAAGTCTGGGTTTGGTTTTTGGCAATATCAGCTCTGTTACTACAAGAAATAAGGCTTTCTTTCAGGGCACAAGTGGCAACTTTGAGGTCGTTTATGTGGTGCTTGAGCTTTGACTCTGAAGCCCTGAACTCATCTCTTCTTTCACCGCTTTGTCTAGTAACAGCAGGACCAACCAACCGGCTTCCTTATACTTCTCATTGTGACAAAATTGTAGAAATATATCAAACATGCAATCACTCAGAGCCTTGCCTCTCACCAATACCTGATCTACTGGTGGTGATATTTTGTGTATTTCTATTGTCACCTCATGCCATGGATTAGCAGTGCCCTCTTTAATACTGGAAGCAGAGTCATCAACCTCTTTAAGACCAACCAGGCTTGAGAAGCAATTTAGAAAACTCTTCCTTACAATTTTGTTTTTGTTTCTCTAGAACCACTTTTGGTACCAAATGTCTTAGGTTGGGTTCTTTAGAGAAGCAAAACCAGTAAAGTGTTTTTATATATATATATACACATATATATTATATATACATATACAGAGAGAGATATCTCAAGGAAATGGCTCATGCAGTTGTAAAAGCTGGCAAGTCCCAAGTCGGTGAGTCAGGTGTCAAACATCAGGCTGGAGGCTTCTCCTGACTCGCATAGCCGCAGGGGCTGATGAACCCAAGATCCACAGATCAGGTGGCAAGCTGCTGGCTCACAGGTGCAAAGGCTGATGGATCCAAGATTGGCAGGTAAGAGGGCAGGCTGCTGGCCCAAGTCCCAAGAACTGGAGGTCAGATGCTAAGCCAAATGCAGGATCCAGAGTGTAGCAAAAGCCAGCAAGCTTTGCCAGAAAGCCCACATATATTGGATGCAGGCCACACCTCCAAGGAAACCCCTTTCAACTGACTGGCTACTCACAGCAGATCCCATCATGGAGGTGATCACATTACATCAGATCTCATCATGGAGGTGATGACACCATCATACGACTGCCAAACTACATCATAACTGCCAAACCCCTGAGAATCATGGCCCAGTCGAGTTGACACACAACCTTAACAATCACAAGTATATCTCAGGATTATTTCCTTTCAAAGATTACATACTTACACTAAAAGAGCTGAATCACAGTTGATTAAAAAAACCAATTACATAGTAGCAGATGGACTGTAACCATTAAACCTTTTTTTTTTTTTTTTTTTTTTTGGTAGTATGTGTTAAGCCATAACTACCAAATTATTCAGTTTGTATCAATCACTAAATCATCTTTGTAGAGTAAACTGAAGCCTGGTTTCACTAACACACAAGACTAATATACTTCTATAAACCAAGTATCACAGTAAACAAAACCACTCAGTAATCTTTAGACTCAATTCAGAAGTCCAATTCTATTCACTATTATTTACTTAAGTCTGCTTCCCTCAAACTACAGCTGTGTATGTAGATAATTAAAACTGGTGATTAGTTTTAACACTATCAACGAACATTTACATATATACAATAGTTAAAAGCCAGGCTCATTTATTAAGTGTTCTATGAAATGTCACATACTCTGCTAGATTCTATGTACCTACATGAAGACATCTGCCTAGCCTAATGTTAGGAGCTAAAAGTCTCGAATGTGAACAGAAAAATGATATTCCAACATTATCACTGTTAAATAGTATATATTTGGTTACGGTTTAGAAGAGGAGGGAGTTACTAAAACTTGCTAAGACAATAACAAGTGTTGGTGTTGATGTGGTGAAACTATAACTCTCATACATTGCTGGTGGGAATGCAGAATGGTACAACCACTTTGGAAAACAGCTTTGGCAGTTTTTCAAAACGTTAAACACAGAGTTACCATACCTATCACCATAGAGTCGATTCCAACTCATAGCGAGCCTATAGGACGGAGCAAAACTGCCCCATAAGGTTTCCAAGGCTATAATCTTTACAGAAGCAGACTGCTATGTCTTTCTCCCACAGAACAGCTGGTGGGTTAGAACCACCAACCTTTTGGTTAGCTGCTGAATGCTTAACCACTGTGCCACCAGGGTTCCTTAGAGTTACCATAAGACCCAGCAATTTCACTCCTAGATATATACCTAAGAGAAACAAAAACACACATCCGCATAAAAACTTGAGCATGAATGTACACAGAAGCATTATTCATAATAGCCAAAAAGTAGAAACAATGCAAATGTCCATTAACTGATGAATGGATAAACAAAATGTGGTATATGCAAATAACGGCATATTATTTAGCCATAAAAAGGAAAAGTTCTGATACATGCTACAACATGGATAATTTTTGAAAACATATGTAAAGTCAGTCAGTCACAGTAGACCATATATTGTATAATTTCATTTATATGGAATGTTTAGAACAGGCAAATCCAGAGAGACAGAAAGTAGATTAGTGGTTGCCAGGGACTGGAGGAAAGGAGGAAGGAGAGTGATTGCTAACAGGTATGGAATTTCTTTTAAAGGTGACAAAAGTCTAAAATTAGATAGCGGTAACGACTGCATAACTCTGTGAATACACTAAATACCACTGAATTTTATACTTTAAAAGGGTGAATTTCACAGTATGTGAATTTTACCTCAGCAAAGTTGTTATTAAAAACAAAACAAACTTGCCTATAAGAGTCAGAGGACAGGTTATTGAGATGGGTCTTGAATCAAAGTAGGAGTTTGCCCTATGTTAAAGAAAGAACATTCTAGGCAGAAGGTTAAGTGTACGCAAAAACAAAAATGCATGTCAGGATGCCAGTGTGTGGCAAAGTAAGGCAATGATGAGGTAGTCAGTGTAGCTGAAGCATAAACTGAGACACAGAGAATAAAGTCTGGAGTGTCCTTCTATAGATGTTACTACACACTATGATCATTAACCAGTCTTCTATTATTAAATTTAAATGACCAATTAAGACAGATGGTTTTTCTACCACTATAGAGTGTCATACAGAATACTTATTTGGCATTCTGAGCTTGATGGGCAGAGTTTGTGGCTTTGCCAGCTCTTAATGGTTTCTTACCAAGTGCCCTGATAATACCCTCAGCAACATATCATGAACACACTTTCCTGGGTATAGCCCAGAAGCATACATAGGCTTACCTGGAACCACATCAGGTTTCCAAAACACAAGGCCAGCATCTAGACACTTACCAAAATGACTTCCAATCTTTTGCTTTTACATTCTATGAAGAATGTAAAACATTTTATGAAAAGACTTGTATGAGATGTTTAGGAACAACAACAACAAAAACAACCAAATTCGTTGCTGTTGAGTCGATTCTGACTCATAGCGACCCTACAGGACAGGGAAGAACTGCCCTATAGGGTTTCAAAGGAGCAGCTGGTGGATTCAAACTGCTGACCTTTTGGTTAGCAGTCGAGCTCTGAACCACTTCATCATCAGACTTTATCTTATAAGCTAGTGTTTTTTTTTAAGTGTGGTAAAAATACAATTGAGTGGTATGTGAAATACTGTTATCTTTTATTTACCAGTTTTCTACCTACGGCAATCAATACTGGTTTTGCATTTACAGTATAATATAAAATTTCCTTTATTTAAGAAAAAAGTCAATAAAAATACTGCATAAATAATATTATGGATGGTATGAAGACACAGCAGGAGACCCTGGGTGGTACAAATGGTTAAGCGCTCAACTGCAAGCCAAAAAGGTTAGTGGTTCAAACCCATCCAGAGGTACCTTGGAAGGCAGACCTGGTTATTTGCTTCTGAAAGTTCACAGCCTGGAAAACCCTATGGGGTAGTTCTACTCTGCACATATGGTGTCACTATGAGTCAAAACCAATTTGACAGCAACAAACAACAACATGAAGATAGCAAAAACCCTAAAGGTGGTATATGAATTACTTAAATATGGAAAACTTAGCTTCAAGGTATTAATAAAGGGTTTTATCTGAAAGTGACTTGGTTGTACTTTAGAAAGATCACTGCAGCAGTAATGTGGAAGATGGAGGGGATGGGATAAAATATCGGTGGCACGTAATCTAATTAGGAAAGTGCTGCAATAGTCTAGACCAGAAGTCAGCAAACTATGGCCAGCTCACAATATCCTGCCTGTGGGCTGCTTGTGGCCTATTTAGTATGGCCTGCAAGCTAAGAATGGCTTTTACATGTCTTAAAGGGTTGTTAAAATAAAGAAAAACTCACATACATAAACAAACACATACACACACACTGCCACTGAGAAGATTCTGACTCATGGCACCACTATGGGTGTCAGAGCAGAACTGCACTCCATAGGGTTTTCAATGGCTATAATCTTATGGAACTAGATTGCCAGGCCTTTCTTCCACAGTGACACTGGGTGAATCTGAATCACTAACCTTTCAGTTAGTAGCCAAGTGCAAACCGTCTGTACCACCCAGGGGCCTGACATACATAAATACATACATAAACAAACTTCATGCGGCTTATAAAGCCTAAAATATTTACTACCTGGTCTTTTATAGGAAAAGTTTGCTGAACCTGACCTAGATAATTGATGAAGTTATCAAATGATCAAATGAGGCTGTAGCAATGAGGAACAAAGCATAAAAACAAACATAAAATCAGTAAGACTTAATGACTAATCATGTTTGTAGTAAGAGCAGGTAGACATGAAGACTGATGCCAAGGTTTCCATTTAAAACTCAAGGTAGATGGGGATACCAAGAGAAAGGAGATTATCTTTTTTAAATTAAATCACCATTTTTGATCGATAATGAAAAATAAGAATAAATGACAACAAGCCAAAATGAGATAACAGACTTACAGCATTATACCACTAGGAAGATAAACTTGGTCAAAGATGGGCATTTGCCCTCACAACATGTGTTTTGCAACTAAGCAGAGTGTGTTCTTTTTCCTATATGAGATTTCTAGAATGAAGAGTATGCCATTGTACTTTAGAAAAGAATATGCTTATGTACAATTCTAAAAGGTACTCATATTTAATATGACTATAACAATAGCCTGCTTTTTGCATATCTACTTTCTCAGGAGCTTCCAAATATTTTCAAAAGTAATTGTTCACAATGAAGAGCGACTTGTCCATACTAGCTGTTACATTAAACTATTGAAATTTTCTGATTAAAATTTTTATCATCCAGTAATAGCGTGATAATAATTTTAATTCTAAAAACATGAACTGCTTTTAGAAGTAACCAAAACGTACATAAATTAATCTCAGAACTTAAAATTATTTAAAAGGGACATAAAACATAGGTACAATGAGCACAGACACAGCTATAATCCTCATACAGGGTTTTCTAAAAAGTAAACAGTACTTCCATTGCCAACACAAAACTGCCATTCAAGAAAAGGTTCAAGTGTCCTTCTCGTGAGACAAAAAGCCAAACAGAAAAGTTACAGAAAGGAAAACTAGATCTTATTGTTCCTAAAGTAACATTCTAAAATTGCTACTTGAAATTTTCAAGAAACTGCTGTATGAAATTTTTGATTATTCAGTGATTTTATAAATTACTACTCTCTATTAAGAGTTTTGAAAGAATCAATATGTGAAGACTTAGAAAATCCTGTTACCACATCTGTGGGGTTTACATTAACTTTACCTATTGTGTTTGGTCTTTTGTCCTTAGTTCCTAACAGAGAATCTCTTTTCAAAAAAACAAAAAAAACCTTGGAATTTAAGTATCTTTGATAAGGACTCCAGACCACACCTATCAAAGAGGTTAGGTGGGGTCATGAGGTGACTCTGGGATCCGAGTTGGCCAGGCCAGAAAGACCCACCTTGTGATCATCTTGCAATATCCAATGACCTCAGGGAAGAGAAACTGGAGTTTGCATTACGTAATGAGACCCCCCAGTAAAAGCTCTGGACACTGATTCCCCATGGACTTCCTTGGTGAAAAACATCTGCTCCGGGGAGGGTAATGTGTCTTCTTTGGGACACGGAAGCACCACATTAAAACCCTCCCAGTCCTAAGCCCTATGCCATCTCTTCATTTGTGTCCTTTTCTCCTATAATGAAACTGTCATCTTAAGTACAGCACCTTCAGTGAGTTCCGTGAACCGTTTCACCTAATAAACGAACCCAAGGTTATTGTGGTAGCTAGCAGGTCAAGAGTGAGGGGGGTGGGAACCCCTGAGCTTGTGCTGGCACCCTAAAGGGGTAGCGGGAAAACTTCAAATTTTTAGCCAGTTGGTGAGAAGGGAGGGTGTCATACAGACTCCCAAACTTGTGGTTCTCATCTGAATTCTTAGGCCTCCTTGGCAGTCTGGAGGACTGCCTCCTTTAAGCTATGAGATCTGACTTAACTCTAGTTACGGTCAGAGGAACTAGCGCTGCATGGCTAGGTGGTGTCAGAACTGAACAGAGAAGTGGCAAGTCGGGATTTGTTATATCCTCCCAGCTGGTGTCATAAAAAGTGGATCTGATATTTATTTGATATTTGATTGATCCACTCAGCCTCAAAAAACAGTAGGTCAACTCAAGGTAACATAAATTAATAAAGAAAAAATACTGCTCACTAGTCCCAAAGCTCCAGCCCTAAATATGAGAAATTTAGATTTACCAGATAGCAATTTAACAACATAGTTGTTATTCTTATAGCAGTAGTGGCTATCATTTGTCAAACATTTACCATGTGCTGGACACTCCATTAAATCCATATAGATGTTATCACAATTAATATTCAAAATAAACTTACCAACTTGATAGAGAGAGAGAGAGAGAGAGAGAGTGAGAGCCTGACGAGAGCCTACACCCTGATTTTGGATTTCTAGCCTCCTAAACTGAGAGAGGAAACCCTGGTGGCGTAGTGGTTAAGAGCTACAGCTGCTCATCAAAAGGTCAGCAGTTTGAATCCACCAGGTGCTCCCTGGAAACTCCACGGGGCAGTTCTAGTCTGTCCTATAGGGTCGCTATGAGTTGGAATCGACTCAATGGCAATGGTTTTTTTTTTTAAACTGTGAGAAAATAAATTTGTCTGTTAAAGCCATCCACTTGTGGTATTTCTGTTATAGCAGCACTAAGTAAGAGAGGACGTATACTCCACACTTGCTCTTTCTTCCCTCCAATCTCCTGCTTGTATTCCCCATGGGCCAAAGTGGAAGCCAGATAGGAAAGAAGCCCAATGACATAACTCACACAAGTCAGTCTCTCAGGGTACAGAGTAGGGTGGAGAAGAATAGAGAGTGAATTTGGAGAAGCAAAGGAAGACATTAAGCACACAGTTATATTAGCAAAGACTAACTTCTGTCACAACCAACCTCCAAATACCAATAACTTAAGACAATAAAAGTTTATTTCTTCCTTACATCACGTCATCTAGTGGCCCTACCATTTTCTAGGGCCTCGGAGATCCCCACTGTTTCTAGTAGGCATTAACAGAGACAGCAAGAGTGGAGGATTGGTGATAAATTAAAGACTAGGTCTCAAAATGACACACATCACTGGAACTCACATTTTATTGACCAGAACTCAGTTGTGTGGCGCTACCTAACCATAAGGGCGAATGGTGTGGTAGAGCAACATGCCATGATAAAGAGGCAAAACATATATTCTAAATACTTGCCTTACTGTGTACTATGTAGCACCCCAGTTGAATCTGGAATAGCACTCCAAAACTGACCCCACTGATATTTCTGGTGGCATGGTGGTTAAGAGCTCAGCTGCTATCCAAAAGGTTGGCAGTTCAAATCCACCAGCTGCTCCATGGAAATCCTATGGGGCAATTCTACTCTGTTGGAACCCACTCGATGGCACCTAACAACATTTCTGCAAGGAGCCCTGGTGGTGCAATCGTTAAGTGCTTGGCTGCTAATCAAAAGGCTGGCGGTTTGAACCCACCGGTGGCAATGCAGGAGGAAAGACCTGGAGATCTGCTCCCATAGAGATTACAGCCCAGGAAACCCTATGGGGCAGTTCTACTCTGTCCTATAGGGTTGCTATGAGTCCAAATCAACTCAAGGGCACACAACATTTCTGCCACCACCTGTCTACCAGTATTATAAACACCAGCAGTGTCACCCATGGTGGATAGGTTTTAGCAGAGCTTCCAGACTAAGACAGACTTGGACAAAAGGCCTAGAGAGCTACCTCTGAAAATTAGCCAAGAAAAACCGTATGGACCAAAACAAAATATTGTCCAATACAGTGCTGGAAGATGAGCTCCTTAGGTTGGAAGGCACTCAAAATATACAGCAGCTGCAACAGTGGACTGGAGCATACCAACAATCCTGAAGATAGCACAGGACTAGGCAATGTTTTGTTCTATTGTACATGGGGTCGCTAAGTGTCGGAGTAGACTCCATGGCAACTAACAACAGTGAGCATTTCTAAGTGAGGCAAATAAAGATTACAATAACAAAGATAATGAAAGATTCAGGCCAATGAGGGTCAGGCGTTTCCCCACCAAATAAGTTTTGGTGCTGAACTTTTTTTTTGACAAAACTCTAGGTTTTTAGAGGATCTTGGATTTCAGAATCAAAGATAAGGGATTACAAATGTGCATTATGATTCATATTAATCAAATGAAGATACCTTCTCAAAAGAGCAGCCAAAAGTAGAGGTGGGACTTAAACTCAGATCCATGACATGCAAGTTTATAACGATGCATGGAAAACGGCATATGACCAAATGTTTCATTTATTACATTAGACATCATTAATGATATTAGCCTTTAGGCATGGAAAAACAAACAGGAAGTATTTCAATGAATTCCACTGGTTTTTGTGTCCTTTCCACAAAAACTAGAAAGTAGGGAAATACAAAGAACAAGAGGTGGTACCTGACCACAAGAAAGCCAGAATATGGTGGGAAAATGATTTAGGACACATTTATAGTAAAAAGTAGACTGTAATAAGTACCCTAGAGCTATAAAGTTCTATAATGATTGATTCTGAAGGGTAGAATTAGGGAGGGTTCATGTAAAAGGTACTGAGTTCAGACAGACCCTGAAGGAAGAACAGAATTTTAAAAGAGGAAAAACAGTACTTTGGGCAGATTGCAGAAACTGCACAAAGATATAGAGGTGGGGAGCTACTTAAAGGCCTGGATAATGGCAAATGAATTTTTGTTTAGAAGTATCTGAGTGCTGGCGAGTACAGAATTTAGATTTTACTTAATCATCATCAAGAGACCTGGGGAGCTTAAGATGGATAAGAAAGAGAAGATAATCAGAAATTCAAGGTTGAAGAGCCACTTGGCTGGTGATGGCGCAATTAACTGAGAAAGAGATTATGAGAAAAATATACTTGGGTACAAGAAGAGGAAGGGGAAAATACTGAATTTTGAACATGTTAAGATTGAGGTGTTTGAAGCATCAACAGTTGTATAGGCCTAGTACTCAAAAACAGCCCTGGTGGCACAGCCATTAAAGTGCTCAGGTGCTAACCAAAAAAGGTCGGCACTTTGAACACACCAGCCGCTCCTTGGGAGAAAGATGCAGCAGTCTGCTTCCATAAAGATTTATAGCCTTGGAAACCCTGAAGTCAGTTCTACTCTGTCCTATAGGGTCACTCTGAGTCAGAATCGACTCAACAGCAGTGGGTTTGGTTTGGGTTAGTACTCAAAAGGCCAGGATTGGAAAAACAGAATCAGAAGTCACGGGCAGACAGTATGCTTAAGGCCAAAGTATTAATGTTGTTCTATTATCATTATCTATTAGCTACCTCAGAAGGAAAAGCCACGGAATAAAAAAAACAAGTAGAGAGTGGACAAATCCCTGTACATCATGTTTAGTACTCTGATCTGTATCTGCTTTGGTTGCCTAGGGGTCTTTTTTGTTTACTTCTTACCTCTGACCACGCTAATCTCCAGTTAAGTGAGGTTCTATATCATATGCACCATATAATAGCAAACACTAGTTCTACTGAATCAGGAGAAAAAAATTTTTTCACAGCAAAATAAAACAAGTGAAGAACATGTACTGACTTGTACTTCCGCCGTTTATGTAGCAATTGCCTTGTACGTCAACAGCATTGTTCACAGCCCTGCAATTCTTAAATAGTGCGGTCCAATGTGATGAAAACATTAGCACAATACAACCCAACTTCCTTCTATGCTAATTATCAAGGAAAAGGACTGATTAAAAAAAACAAAAATTCCTTTAAAGAATTTACTTAATGTGCTTTAAACTGGGTGGGTTAATACATTAAGAAAAAAAAAAAACCTGCGAATTCAATATGAAATAAATGCTTTCATACGCACTCTTCTCTTTTTTTAGTTTTATATTAATAAAGTTTAACTTCTTCTCTGACAGGTTACTTTAATTATTTGTCAGAAATTAAATTTCTAGAACGCTATATTCTTGAATTACTGTTTAAGCTTCAAAATAACCATGCCCAGAAACTACCCTATAAATATATGCATAGCTGCTTTAAAAAAAAATCTATTTCTAATACACTTACTCTGTTCTATTTTAAATTATGAAACCACAGCAGGCAAAACAGTATATTCATCTAGTTAAGAGTCAATTTAGTGAAGAAATTCATTAACGTATATATGGATAGGAGGAATAGCAAAGTGGTATTCAACAGGTTCTTTAAATATGTGAGATTTTCTTTCAAAAGACTTTGAGTTCCTTGACTTCTACTGAAGTCTGTGTTTACACTGGTTGTTTGGAAAACACTCAATAAATAGGACACTTCCAAAAAGCAAATGGCGGTCAAATTCAGAACACATGACTTCCTTACTAACTGTACTTAAATAACAAGCAGTGAGCAGGAAATCAGACTTCCCACAGGACACTGGAGAAGGCCAAAACTTTTAATCTTCAAAGAAAAGAACATTAAAAGGTAATATTAATTTGAAATCTTTTCTATTATACATTAGAGCCAAATGTAACTTTTAGCATATATTCAAGATTTCTAAAATTAAAATTGGAGGTTTAAGTTAAAACAAAAAAAATATTTATTCATTTAACCATGTCCAGCATGGGCTGGTTGCATTATCTCAAATGTGGCAAGGCATTAGATTCGAGTACAGGATAAAAGAAAATCAGTCTTACTTTAAAAATGGTCTACTATTAAATCTTTGGAGCATGTATATACTATGCCTTCACAGTCCACATCTACTAAAGGCAGGTAAAGCTTTATGTCTGAGCCCATTTGTAAAATGAAGGGATTTATTTTGAGTACTTCTAAATTTCCTTCTATCTTAAAAACTGAAATTCTCTAAGAACTAGCTTTTTGAAAGGTAGGAAAAAATGAAGGTAACCTCATCCCAGCACTGGGGAAACTCCAACCTTTGGTTTAACTTCATTTTGTCTCTCGGGTAAGCACTTAGGAAAAAAAAAGCCGGCTGCTGTCTAATCTATTCCGACTCACAGCAACCCTACAGGACAGAGTAGAACTGCCCCATAGAGTTTCCAAGGAGCGCCTGGTGGATTCGAACTGCTGAAATTTTGGTTAGCAGCTGTGGCACTTACCCACTACGCCACCAGGGTTTCCAGTAATATCCTAATTTGTGATCTAAATCTTTGGAATAAAGATTAAATAAATCTTAAATCTTTGGAATAAAGTTCTTGAGAAAGCACAAGAAAAGGACATTATTTGTTCCATTATTTGTTTTGTCAGTCTACCCTCCAAAACTGCCTCTCATCTTTTGCCTACACTATATAGAGCTCAAGCCCCTATACCTATGCACTGCATGTGAAGTGTTTTATTTTTTGCTTTTTCTTTTTTTTTTTTTTAAGAAAAAACCATATTAAGCTATTTTTAGTCTTCAAATGTTTCTCTGCCTAAGTTAGTGGTTCTAGATAGAAAATAAGTGAGTAGATATTGAGAACAAAGAAAGGGAAGCTATTCGTTTGTTCACTAATAAGCAATGAACAAGTAAACATTTATATAAAATAAATTTACTGAATGAACATGATCAAAGATATTTGCTTGCCTTGTTTTTGTGATCCAAGTGTTAAGATTAAATTTACATAATTATTTTGAAACAGAAAGAAATGATGTTCAAACTATCACTGATCAGACTACTCTTCATGTCTGTTGATAATGTATTGGGAACAACTCCAACACTAACAGCCTCAAATCCTATGACAACCATAACTCTTATGACAACCACGAATACCAAGATGACCTCAACTCCCCAGACGGCTTCAATTTCCCAGATTAACTCCAAATTCCAAGACAACTCTCAATTTCCTGACAACTCTGAATCCCAAGATGACTACGAATGCTACTATGACCCTAACTCCCCAAATGACTTCAACTCCCCAGATGACCCCAAATTCCAAGACAACCCCGAATTCCACGATAACCCTGAATTCCAAAATGACTCCAAATGCCAAGACAACTCCGAATGCCAAGATGACCTCAAGTTCTAAGACAATTTTGAAGACAGCAACGACCCTAAAGATAACAACCATGAATACTAAGAAACGGACAAGTGATAGCACCATACTCAATCCAATAGACAGCATTCACTTTTTTTTCTATATATTTTTGCTGTTTTGTGTGCACTTAGGCTGAAGTGAACTTGAACTGCCCACATTTTCATCTTAGTTTGTTGTTATCTGCTGAATGACAAGCACACTAAAAAAATAAAATTTATTTCACCTTCCTACTTAAGAAACTATCATTATCCTAGCTTAATTTGATTGCAAATTTTAATTGTGAAAGTTTAATTATTACCTTAATATGATGGTTTCCTTCCTTACATAAAAAAAAGTAGGTATTACCCTATTAAATGCTAAAACAAATACCATGTTTGCAAAACTGAACTGCAACTGAGATGTTTACATTAAAGAAATTATATCAGTGGCATTTAACTGAAGTATACCTTTGCGGGGGTCGGGGGATTATTTTTTGTTTTTTAAGAGGAAGGAGTGGTAATCTAGTAAGGAGAAACCACAGTGTCCTAAAAAAAAAAAAGCCATCATGTTATCATATTTCATGAATCTGTAACAGAAATATGTCATTACAGTTAAAAAAAAAAAAAGGTGCCAATTCTGTTATCCTTTATAATACATAATACCACTGCTTCATGTTATCAATAGTGTAGTTGTTAAGAGTATAGCTATTGTCTGACAGACCTAGGTTTGAAACCCAATGCTGAACCTTACTAGTTGTGCTTTTTGTTCCAGAAGTAAGGAAGGAAACAAAGTAACTCATGGTAGCAGTATTATCTAAATTATCCAATTAAATTTACAACGTAGCATGATGAAAAACAGATATAATGTGCCTAAATAAAAGCACATTTAAAAAAAAAGCTTAATAACTTAAATGAACCTATGTTTTGTGGATTATATCAAACAGGTATTTTTGAACAGGGGTCCACTACCTAACCCTAATCAAACAAACTCCCTAAGGTAGGAGTACAGGACAGTTTTTCCATCTTCCTTTCTTCATTCCTCTCGAATCATTTTTCAACCTCAATTTGTTTCCTATAAACTGCTGAATTTTGCTGCCCATGACCATCAAGTCTACTGACGTAATTCCTCAATGTGATGAAATTTAGAAAACAGAAAGATTCAGTCCTACGTAAAAACCAAATTCGTCACCACTGAGTTGATTCTGACTCATGGCAACCCCATGTGTTACAGAGTAAACTGTGCTCCACAGGGTTTTTAGTGGCTGATTCTTTGGAAGCAGTTCACCAGGCCCTACTTCTGAGGCAACTCTGGGTAGACTCAGACTGCCAACATTTTGGTTATCACCAAGCACATTAACTGTCTGCAAATCTTCAAGTCCTATGTAAGTGCTAATAAACAGCAGAACTAAAGCTAAACAAAGTCCTTGAGATCCCAAAACCAATGCCCTATCATATCACATTGATTCTAAGGTTCAATTACCATGAGCTCATGTCATACAAAATGGGAAGAAGTAAAAATGACCAAAATAATATAACAGATAAGTTCTCAAAAGGAAAGTAGAACAAGATAAGAAAGGAAAGACAATAGCAGGGAAAGCAATGCAAGCATCATACCTGTCGTTAAGGAGGAGCTAACAGAATTTCCGAAAAGGCTTTCCAAGGAACTAGCCTTGACTGAGGACAGCATGAACCAACACAATCAATTTTCTAGGCTGTCATTTGTGATTCAGGGATTTTATATAGGGATTTTCCATACTTTTTCTAAATAATTTTCCAAATCACCCTAATGCTGTCTTACATAGCAAATTACTGCAAGTTCTCAGGTATAGGCTCTTAAAAAATTTTACTCTGCTTAAAAAAAAAAAAAAAAAGTTCTTATGTTGCAGATACTATCTAATCAGAATATACCTCAAAACAAAAGATTCTTTGTATTTTGTTAAACTCTTGGTAATTAATCAATTATAGGTAATCTTAAAATACAACTGATGTAGGAAAGAAAAGCTGGTATGAAGGGCAGTCTGAAAAGCAATTTCTAATATGCCAAGCATCATTTTGGAACAGGATGGGTATTAAACCAGGATTATAATCCCAGGTAAACTTGTCTTCAATTCCTGTTAAGTCAAATGAGAAAAATCAAGCTTGCAGTCTCTCTGTATTTGCTATCATTTAAAAAAATTCTGTTAAGAGAAACAGAAACAGCATTTCTTACCTCCGTGCAACATAATAAAAAATAGGATTCCCAGCTTTGGAAGTCCCAGCTTGGTAGAAAATACTTAATGTTTTCAAAGCCTTGAACTCTTCTTTTTCGTGTACCTGGTGCCTGAAAGAAGAAAAAGAACAGAATAATTCATAAGCTTTGTACTATCCACTGAGTATTTCTGAAAATCTATGATGGAATGATGATATTTATAAAAATATTTTTAAAATGCCAAAATATTTGAAAAGCAATAGGCCTTCTGAAAAGTAATTTGACAACATGTATCAAAAATTTCAAGGTTAAATTTACTCTTTGAACCACAATCCACTTTTAGAAATAACTAAAGAAAACTACTGGACAAAGATATAACTAACCATAGGGTTGTTTATACTCAGGGTATTTTTTTTCCCCCAGACAGAAGTTTTGGAGTTTTATTTGTTTTGTGTTTTAAGAGTTCAGTTTATCAATCTTTTATTTTCTGGCTTAGGGATTCTGAATCAGTGAGAAAGGCCTTTCCTACTCAGTTAAAGGAAATTGCTCATATTTTCTTCTTTGATTCATGGAGAGTTTATCCTCATGAATGGCATAAGCATCTTTTTCCAGATGGCTGTTCAGTTTTACCAATACCATTTATTAAAAGTCCATCCTAATCTTCCTGATTTTGAATGCCACTTTTATCAAATACTAAATTCCTGTATGTATTTAAATATTTCTGATAATGGATGGTTTAACTGTTATATATTCTGCTAAGACCCAGCGTGGTTCTTTAATCTGAAGATTCATTATCATTCATCAACCCTGGAAAATTCTCATCCATTATCTCTACAGATATTACCTCTTCTCCATTCTCTCTAAGCTCTATTTCTGTAACACCTATTAGACATATATTAGACCTTTTCATTCTGTCTTCTGCATCTCAACCTATTTCACACTTTCCATTTCTTTCTCTCTCTGTACTGACTGTATTTTGGGTAATTTGCTCATAAAATATCTTCCAGCCATATATTTTAAAAAATATTTAACATATTTTTTATTTTACCTAAGTATTTCATCTGTCTTTGGGCAGGGTGGTGGTGGTGGTGGTGGTATTAGGCCAGCTCATCAAGTTACTGGTCCCAGAAGGTGAGCGTTTGTTTAGTATTAGTGAAAACCACCTAGATATCGTTTGATAGGGGAAATAGTTACACATGTACATAGATACATGACTGGAAGGCTTGACACCAACACGTTAACTGAATTATCTCTAAGAGGTGTAATAACAGAGAATTTTTTACTTTCTTTTTTAGTTTTTTATGTTTTGAATAGTTTAACAGTTATTTTTATAACTGAGAAAGCTGTAAAGCTTCTTTATAGAAAAATGTGCCTCAGGGAACATCAGTGGGAGTTTAGAAAAGAACAAAAATAAAACCTAATATTAAACATTTGATATGTATCAGACACTACTCTAAGTATTTTATATGTATTAATTAGTTTACTTACAGTCTTCAAAAGCATGTAAGACCGCTTTGTTAGACAGAGAAAGGAGAATCTTAAGTAAAAAGGAGTATTCAAGAGGTTTTCTCAGAAAAATGGAAAAATGGTCAAGTATCTCCAGTAATAATGAGTAAAAAATAGTTTTATATTTTTATACTATGTAATTTTCAATTAGGTAATATCAAAATTCTGTATGGGAAATATTCCTTTAATTACACAGGAATAAACATTTGTTACACTAAGAAACATCTAACAGAGCTAAAGATAAAAATAAAATGGGAAAGGAGATTGTTAAATTCATATATTCTTTTCACAATATCAAAGAAATGGAGTCATGTATACAAAACCATGGTCTATATGTAATATTAATAACAGGTACTTATAATGCAAGGCTCATTATATGCAGATCTTTTATGTGAATCAACTTCTGAATGTTAGATTTTTTTTTTCTGCCTCGTGCACATACTATGAACAAAACACACAAACCATACCTACTTATGAACCACTTACTGTTAAGTACTATGAAAGGTACTTTAAAGGATTCAGCAAACTATCTTCACTATAACATCATACAGATGAGTGCCTAGCAATGAGGATCTCTTAGTTCACAAACTCATTAATGAGATTCAAAACAACTGCCCACAAAATAATACTGCAGTATATAGGCGGTCTCCAGGTTACAAACAAGAGCCATTCCTGTCTAAGTCGAATTTGTAGGTAAGGCAGAACAGGTACATGCGGTTCATATTTAGCATCAATTAGTCAAATTTTTGTCTTAGTATACAGTATATATTTTACCTTTCTCTGCGTATAAAACACTTACGAAACACTTCGAAACCACGCAATGTTTTCATGAGTGTCACAAAATAGTGCATGCATCGTCACTGTGAACCACTGTATTTAACTCATTATGGTAGTCTGTTCTTAGGTATGAGTTGTAAGTCAGACATTGTTAACCCAGGGACTACTTGTATTAAATTTTCTGAACCTCAACCTAAAAGAAGTTAATACCATTAACTTTTCAGAGGATTATAAAAAATGTTATACTGTAGCAGAAAGAGTTCAGCACTTAGAATCAAGTGATCTATGCACTCGATGTATGTGGAAATCTTGGGCAAATTAGTTGTCTACACTGAGTTGTATTTTTCCTAAGTATAATATGAAAATAATGTTGTAATAAAGTATTAAGTAAGACAACATATGAAAGCAACATGATAAAACAGTATTTAGTATAACATGCTGTTATAAGAAAATCTTTTTAAAAAAGCATATTTCAATAATGTATAGGGTAGGAGAAAACTGGGATCCCAAAACATCATGTGGTTAGGTACATCACTCCTGTTTATCTTCTTTCAGAAATACAAGCAGAGCTAACAAGTGACCTGGCAGTAAACTCTGCATCTCAACCAAAAAGAAAGCAATTGTCATTTCAAAGGTGTACTTTACCTAGTCATAAATTCCTCAAACTTTGAACTGGTAAGGTTAAGGCTGGACCAGTGTGTATCTGCCACAGGTTTGTGCTCTGGAGGACCCAAGTACGCAAGAAGTGTTGCCATCTTATCAAAAGGTCGCCTTCCAACAGCTTTATGATCCCTAGATATAGCAAATTATTTTAAAAAAAGAAGCAGTTCACGTTTAGCGGTACATATTTCTTTAGAATGCCATTGGCTGCTTTTTTTTTTTTTTCACTGTTAGTGGTGGTCCCTGCTGATTTGTAAATAGCATCAATAAGATAGAGGGTGTAAGTACACATCAAAACATCTTAGAAATAGGACCACCCCCACAAGCAGTAAAATTTACATAAAAATACCACTTTTTCTAGAATTCTGAATCCATTACCACTAAAGGGGCAATCAGTAAGTAAAAATAACATTCTGATGCATTTTTTTCTCACTATGAAAAGAATCTATCTTGAGAAACCACTATTTAGGAATTGGGCATATTGCCCCTTATATGAGATCCCCGATTAACCGAGTAAATACAGATTTTCAGTAACCATTAAATATTTAAAACTATGAAATAATAATATACCATTTACCAAACATCAAATTGATAAAAATCAAGAAGTCTGACAATGCCAAGTATGATGAGGATATGTAGAAAGAGGTACTCTCACATAGTGCTGGTCAAAGTGTAAACTGGCACACACACTTTGAAAAGCAATTTGGCGATATCTAGCAAAGGTGAGGCTATGCAATACCCCAGGACTCAGTAATTCTACATTGATTAATACATGAGGAGACAAGTACAAAGACATTTATTCCATCACTATTTGTGATTGTGAAAGACTGGAAATAAGCCTAAACACTGATCCATTTGGTTATGTAAAAATAAACTGTGATACAGTCATTCAATGAAATACTAATGTAAGTTAAATGATAAATATCAAATATAATGTTGAGTGAAGAGACTATATTCAGTATATCATTTCTGTAAAATTTAAAAACATACCAAATTATTATATACATATAATTTTATCATATATTGTTGTTAGCTATTGAAGAATATGCTTCTGAGTCATGTCAACCCCATTTGTTAGAGTAGAACTCCACAGGGTTTTCTTGGTTGTAAACTTTACAGAAGCAGTTCAACAGATCTTTCTTCCACGGAGCTGCTAGGTGGGATCGGACCGCCCATCTTTAGGTTAGCAGCCAACTGCAAACCACTTGCGCCACCCAGGCTCCTTTATCATATAGAGACATACATATATATATTTTTATATTTATATATTTATATTGATATATATTTATATTGACATATAAACAGTATATAAATATATCCAGGAAGCATACCCACCAACTTTAGGAAGTAGGTATCTCTGGAGAGAGGTACAGAAATGGGATTGCGGGGAGGAAGTCTTTAAATATATCTTTTTTCCCCACAAGAAATAAAATGTTATGAAGATCTGAAGTAATACAGCAAAATAAATCATGTTAAAGCTAGGTGGTAGACATAGGTCTCTGTCTAATAGGACTTATATAAAAAAAAAGAACGTTTGCATTTTAAGGTTCCACAATTTATTTTAGTGCCACACAGATAAAGCATCTTCATTTTTCTATTTTAGTGGTATCCATCAGTCATACCATGTCTACTACATCATAAAGGGTTCAAATGACTTTTGTTTTAAATTCTTATCTCCTAATTGCTTAGCCTTAGTTTCATGGTCTCCTATCTTTCCCATAAATGAGTAAACCATTTTTATTGACATTTAAAAATAATCTGGACTCATTCTACTTTGTAATAGAACTCCTCATACTTAGAAAATTTGGGTACTTTATAAGCATAATTAAGAAGGAGAACAAGGCACATGGTTTACGCTATAAGACATTTTTAACTAAAAATAACTAATGAAATAATTCCCAAATCAAAATTTTCAATTGAGTATTTTTATAGAAAATATTTTATTTGCACATACTTAAGGTATCACAAATGGATTTATTATAGAATTAAAACATTGGTGATGTTTTAATTATGAAAGCCCTAAGAATTAAGCTGCTCTTCAGATTACTGTCAATACTCATTCAATTTAAATTTAAACTTCAGGGTCTTACTGCACTTTATATCTGACAGTTTGCAAACCAGAAATAAAAAAGGAGCTAATTTGTGATTTCTTAGCTTGACATTAAAAAGAAAAAGGTTAGTAGCTTCTAAGTAGGCTTGATGATCATCTACTACCACTCGTAATAAAAAGGAGTGTAATTTCTCCTTCCAAATACTTCTTACTTTAAGAAGACGCAAAGTAAAAAAGCACTAGTCAAGCACCAATACTTTTATTAATATAAGTTTAAACTAAGAATGTTCAGTATTCCCATATAATTTGGCACTGGGAAATCTTACCTGTTGCTGGAAAGATACTGGCCAATTTTCTCTTGATTGTTCCAGAGTAGACGATGTAAAGCCAGCACATTGCCATCACTGATGAAGGAAAGACTATGATTTACTGCATCACTTGTGGGACAATCAGATGCTATATCAAGGAAAAACCTTGAAAAATGCAAAAGTCATCAGAATTTTCAAAACCAGATACACTCAGACCTATGTTTGAATTAGATTTACATGAGGTAACTATGTGACATAACAGAGATTACAAATACAAAGGGCTTGTTAACGCAACGTGAAAATCATTAAACAAGACGAGAAAGTTGCCTTTCCATGTCTGATACCCAGCTTTAGCTTCAAAGTAGGTTCTGAAGTCACAGAATAACAGAACTTAGATGAATGAGACTTGGAGAGAACCTAGTACTTTTCAGCTACGGAAACAGAGCCCCAGACAAGATAAAAGATCTCTTCAAAGTTACACAGTCTGTTAGGTCAGAGCTTATGTTCTCTTAACTTTCCATGGGGTAGTCAATCTGCTATAATGACTCCTATGCTGACATACACTTTTCACTTCAATATTGCTTGCAGTCCAACAATACACCTTTTAAACTCCAATTTCCCTAACAGAAAGTAGCTATGAACTATGATGACAAAATAGGAGAGTTGTACAAGTCTAGCTTAAGCTATGAGTCAGAACAATTAGATTCAAGTTGAATGAACAGAATTCTGAACATTAACTTACATTTGCAAAGCATTTTCTCATAAGTTATCTCATTTGTTTCATTAAAAACAACACTGAGACAGGTAAACATACTATTATGCCTAGTTTACAGATAAAACAACACTCAGAGAGGTAAAGTGAAGCAAATAATTAGTTACAGAAATCTAGCTCAATTCAAATTTTCTAATTACTCATCAACTAAATCTTAATGAGTTTGCATTATCTGGTTTAAAGTGTCTAACTTTTTAGTTCAGATACACTTTGAAACTGAAGTATCAAAAATATTCTAATATCAAAAATATCCTGATTATACAATATTATGTATTATCTGTACCATTTTGGTCTTAATTTTCACTAAAAGGAATCTCTCCTCTCCCCCATATTATAGCACCTCAAATCCTTTCGGTACATATGTCAAAAATCACACAATAACACAAAACAGAAATCAGTACCAAATTATAAAGAATATGGATTTATTTCAGCACTGTCTCTTATAGCAAAATAAAGTAAGGCAAACTATGTTGCTGATCTAGAGAGGTAAGAAGGAAAAACAAATCTACACAGAACCTTCACACAGATTAGGTACATGGACTTAAGTGAAACTGAAAATCTTTGATTCAAACAGAGCAATCGACTTAGCGGCTGGTTGCTTACCTTCGTGCTGCATCAAAGTTGCTTTTCACAAAATCATTAAAAGGCCGCATATGCTCTTCTTTTGTGAAGAGAACATGATTGGCAATACTCTGAAGTATCTAAACAATAAAATGGGGTTATAATGAATCAATAATTTACTGTACACATCTACACACATATATATTCTTTAAATAATATGAATTTTCTTGATATAATTTCGGCTAGGAGTTGAAATAAATAATTCTTCATTCTATTTTTTTCAAATATAAATACAGTTATTATATACACACACATACATTTAATATATGTAAATACATATTTAAAATTTTAAATGCCCCTTTCAATTAAAGAAAAAAAAAATCTTACAATATACATTTCAGTCTCCATTTCAGGATTACCAGGATGACCACACAGAAAATTATCTTCAGAAAACAAGATATTTGCTAAGAAATTTTCCTGTAGTTATAAGGCCTATCAGGTGTCAGTCTAGTGAAATCCTTTGTAACATAAACAAAATAAAAGCATATTAACTAAAAAACCAGGGCATTTCAAAAATATATTCAAGAAGAAAGTACTGTGAACAGGAAAAACAAAAATTTAATTGGAAAAGATATTTAAGAGAGAGTTATCAAAATAATTCTTCACCTTTGACATTAACTTCAAGCCCCTCTCGATTCTAGGTGGTGGCTTTTTATCTAAAATCCCTGCTTCATATGGAGAGACAATAGCAGGATTGATAAATCTGAGGAACATGGCACTTCCTACTGCACCGATGCTGTTCTGAGGAAAACGCTGGCTAACCACCTAAAAACAAGGAGTTGAAAATTGAGTATATAATTTTAATTAAAACAATGAAATGGAAAGAAAAAAACTCAAAGGTCAAACTTTGCATGAGCTCTGAACTGACCAATCATGGAGAATAACACATTTCTATTTTTTTCTATTCCCAAAACAACAGTAAATAAAGTTTATACTCAATTCTAGTCCTGCATCATTTTAAAGTATAATTAAGGCATGTAACAGGAAAACCTAATGGATGAGTTGTGTAGAACAGACCTAAAAAAAAAGATCTTAATTTCATCATTATTGTTTATACTGCAGGTTTGATGAGTAATGAAAGCAGACCAAATTTTCACATTTTACTAAGATTAATTAGACACGAGTTGGTCAACTCGTATAAGATGCAGCTAAGTTTTCAACAGAACACCCTGAAACAGCCTATACCTAATAGTAAATAATTACATTTTGCCATCTACCTAGTAAAACTGGATTTCTTTACCAAAATGTTTACCACGCGAAAAAACAAAATTTAGTTTTCTTAGATTCCCACTGAGAGAAAAAATTTACTTACAAGTAATGTTACTGCCAATTCTTTTTCTTCACCAGCATGCTTTATAATATAAGGGCCTACCTATTATTTAAACCAGGGAGGAAGGGGAATTCTTGGGACCTAAAAGAAAAAGGGATCCCACCAGTAGGAGAAAGAATTCTCAATATACAATCTGTCAAATAAAAAAAGTAAAGGATTCAAGAAATGGTTGCCCACACTGAAAAGCCATGTGAACCCAGTATTTAAAGGTGGATTTATTTTCTCTTTATAAAACACTCTACTTTGAAGTTAAAGTAATAGGTAGATTAGATCAGGAAAAGCATTATGAAGCTGGTTTGGCTCCTATCTCTTCACAGTGCCCCTTACTTTAATATATGAAAAATATATTATTCTGGAATTTATATTTTTTACATATACCACACACACACATTTAGTTTTTTTTTAAGAATATATATGTAACATTTTAATCTCTACAACTGTTCTTGCTGGGTGTGGCTAACCGTGGCTTAAAACAACAGTGACTCCAATAGCAGATCTGCAGTACTTCACTCAATATTTTGGGATGCCAGGGATTCCCAAACAATACTGACAAAAAGTGAGAAAATGGAATTTATGTGCAGAATCCCACACAACCCTATTTTGCTTCACAATGCCTCAATAAAGCAATACTTTTGTCATGAATTCACAAGGCTCACTGATTCCAGACTAGCTCTGAAAAGAATAAGGATTATTTCATTTTATTCTACTCCATTCAGTGTTTCATCTGGTCTACATTTTGAATGTGTTCTTATTCACTTCCTAAAATATCAAAATAATCTTCTACCGGCTCTGTTAGAAAATTAGTAAAAGTAAGACTCTAGGGAATGCTTTTTTAAGCCCAAAAAAATCTTTATAAGAGTTGATAACAGAGGTGAGTTATAACCAATATATTCTCACCTGTATTTAAACTACATAGGTCAGGAAGTTTTGTTTGTGTTATGGCACTTCAGATGTTCACTACATGAAGAACAGCCTTACACTTGAATAAGGGGAAACTGGCAAAGAAGCTAAATATAGCAGCCTTAGTAGAATGACTTTAAAACCTAAATACTGCTTCAGAGTTATTTTCAGTGGAAATACTTTTTTTTTAATGGACTTGAGACGAAAATTCAAGTGTTTTTACTATTCCAGTACAGTCAACAGATATGCGTTTACACAGACAAAACTTCGCTTTCAATTTTAGAAATCTTACAGACCTCCATTACTACTGAGTTGTTCTTGAAGATTTCCTGAACTGTAATCTTAAAACAAAGAAACACATCAGCATTCCAACAAGATTTTAAAGCTTTTAAAAAATAATTTGGGAAGATGGTTAAAAATGCCTTTATATTTAATTTTAAATGGGTTGTTTTAAAAGAATTAGCATGTGTTCAGTTTAACACATCAATATCCTGAAGCGGCTTTTAAAAAGCTAAAAGCCATAGTTTGGTTTTCAAAGAACCAGTTAATTTATGAAACACTAACCTGCTGGGAAAGTCTGTCTCATAAAAAGCCAACAATGTATGCACATGGAGAGAGGTCTTTTTAAAATACCCATCTGAAAGTAGCTATCTACTGCTTTTCTCTAGGACAAAAAGATTTAAAGCATGACTCAGGTTTACACCTGCTTTATATTTAAAGCTATTCAACTTCAGAATTTAATGAAAATCTAAGTGAAATTACTTCCCAAAGGGATACTACTGTTAAAATTTATTCAAAGTGCTACATTTTCACCATCTTCCACCTCTTCAAAAACAGCTCGTGTCAAAACCCAAAGTATCCACACCTCAGGAACATACGTTGTTTCATGTATCATATAAACATGTAATCTCACTGAGGGTAGGATCAGTGTATTTTTGGAATCAAGATCTGATAAAACATAATCAGTATTAATAAAAATGCTGTATAACAAGTTTTGTGAACAAATCAATTTATAAAAGTATTGCTTTTTCTTTCACTACTAGTTAACATCAATGTATATTTTACCTTACAGATATACCTCAACTCAAATGTTTTGTTTAATTCATAAAAATCTAATTTGGAGCCAAAAGACACCCTGCATTAAATGTTAAAAAGTTGGGCCAGTCTGTGTTTTGAAACTAGCTATCAGCCAAACGTCCCTTTTACTCCCCTCGGAAAATCTGAACTACATGATGCAAATACATGCAATCATAAAGTGTGCATCAGCAAGAGGATCACTACCCACACATGCTTAGTTACTGCAAATTCTCCCTGAGTTAGGTTGGCAATGACATTTTCAAAGTAAACTGAATAATATATATTTGAATATAATAAACAGTATTATCTCTAATACATGACTACAGAGTCATATACCAGAAGCCAGAACCTTCTCTATATATTTTACTTATTCCAATTCATAATACATATGCCCCAAAAGAAAGGTAGCTTGCTTAAAAAAGCAAAAAAACATTAGATTCTGTTAAGCAAACAACCCCACAAAATAACATTCTAAACTTATAATAATTATACAGTCTTCATACTTTGCAATGTGTTCCAAAGTATTTCAAATTACCAATTAGATCTCCTTATTTCCATTAGGACCTCATTATCACCTGTGCTGAGAAATATATTCCAAAATTTAGTGTTACTAGAAACTTAAAAAAAAATTCTGAAAATAACTCCAGTAGAAAAAATCATTTCAAAGAACAATTTTAGACAAAATCTTAATAAAACAATGTTAAGAAAGCTAGAAAACATGCTCTAAAGAAACACAGAAAGCCTGAATTTTAACTTATGTCATACACTACATAATGGCATTAGTATAACATTGAACAAGAGTGTTAGAAACAATAAATTAATTTCAACAGTGATGGTGTACATTATGTTAAACCCACATATGCTGAGAATTAGAAGGCTGAAGCATTAGAAGGAAATGTTTTTATTAAGCAAGAAGTTCACCCAATCCAATCCATTTGCTCACTGGTGACCAAATTTACTTAACATACGCAAGAAGGAAACCTTGAATGGACATAATAAAACCATATGTCTCTAATTTTAATTTAGTTCTGAATTTAAAACAAATTTATAATTATGACGCTTAGATACAGAATGACAGATGAAACCAGATGAACCCTATATTCTAAATTATACCTTTTTAAGAAAAACTACATACCTAAATCATAAAGATTTCTTTACATCTTCCTCTAAAATCATTCGAATTATATGAACAAATAGAGTACTCAAGTTTGGTAAGGATAAGTCACATTGACAAAGAACGGCAAATTTAAAATGAATGCATGTTATATTTTGGACAAATTCCATTCACTGGAATAAAATAATTGACTACCAATGATTTTCTTCCTTTTAAATTAGGGAAGTTCACAGAAGTAGTATATTCATATATCTTGTTTGCAAAATAAGTGCTTATAAATATGAACTCAGTGAGTTTTCTTTTATTTCAAAAGTACTATGTTTTCAATCCCAGTAATTAAATACTGGTGTTCTCTAAGGCAAAACTGGTTTTACTGTTCGAGTTTCTACAAGCTAAGCACAAATATCTAAGTTATGCCCGAGGCTGTCTGCATATAAATATAAAGGGTAAAAAATAAAATTTAGCAACTTTTAGGTAAGATTTGGAAAGTAACACATTCCCTTTATATACTTCTAACAAGTAAGCAAACTTCCACCTCTAGGAAAAGGAACCGCTAACATTACCTGCAAACAAGAAGCAAGAATGAAGAGAGTCAGCATTTCCTAAGGCCTTGAAATTAAGTTTCTTTTGCATTCATTTATAATTTAAAAAATAACAATAAAATTAGACCAGGGATATCCAATGCAACAAATGCCCCCAAATGCCTTTGGGATAAATCAAACCAAAGGAACACAGAGAATGTTTCAGTGTAACTTAATTCCAGGGTTAATTGAAATGAAAGCTATTTTGTGCCAGAATTAGTAGAATGATTTTACAGTGAAGGTCAAATAGGCTGAAGTGAAGATGTTCTTAACAAACAGCAAAAGATTTTTGTTTTGCTTTGAAAGAAACAGCTAATAAAAAGTTCTCCAAACTTACTGATTTTTTGTTTTCCTTTTTTTCTTTTACTGTAGCTTTATTCAGTAGGGAGTGGCAAGTTGCCTACAGAACAGAGATGAGCACAAACAAGTCACAGCACCAACTACAAACAGCAACAAAAACAATGTTGGCTTGTACATAAAATTACACGATAAAATGTAACACAAATGGAATCAACAAAAAATTAGAAATCAACTGAATTTTGAGGGATGAATTTTAATCCTGGATTTTAATTTTTATTACATTTGAAGCCAAAGCACTAAATAAATGGCAAGAAATGTTGAGATTCAATCATATCTACTATTTCTGGCTATAAATCACAGAAAAGCTCTCACCAAGTAGATTTGAGGGTATTAAATATTTACATTTTAACTCCTAGCTTTTAATAAATTTTATATAAAATGCTTGTTTATAAGTAGATTATACACTAAAAACACTTTTATGTGTCTACGTAATTTTTTCTTGACATGTATCTCTGTGTATCCTTCAATTGACTTAAAATTCCTTTTTTGATATCTGGAACTTAAAATTCTACTGATTAAAATACTAAAAATTAAACGACTAAATAGAAATTTCACTTTAGAGATTTTAAATTAAAAATATCTCAGTCTCTTTCTCTTAAGAGAGATTACTCTTAATCACATATTTTTTAATGTTTATAGGCTACTTTCCTGAAATGGTTCTAATAAGAGGAAGTTAAAAGTTCCCGCAACATTTGGGAGAAGAATGTTATCAGCTCAACTAGAAACAAGCATTAATTAATATTAAAGTGAGGAAACTGCAGAGAAATTTATAGACTAAAACTGCACGCCTGTTTAAAATTTTTCACATATTACAGCTAACTATCAGAATGTCTCAAAAAAAAAAAAATCCAACAACAAAAAAACATAAAGACTTATTGGTTTCACTTCTCAGAGCTCCTTCCAGGCTCAAGAGTTCTTTTAAAATTAAAAGACTCCTGACTGTAGTAGATTAGACAGAACAGTTGTTTTTAAATTTATAATGTTTTCTAAACCAAATTAGGATTGGTTCTAATCCCCTGATACACAGCATCTTATTCTAGCAGTTCTAGGTAACCCACACCATAAACCATAAAAATTTGGGCTTGAAGTTAGTTAGTTCGACATTCGTCCATCCATCCATTCATCCAAGTAGTTATTACACACCTACATGCCAAACACTGTTCTAGGCACTGGGACACGTAGCAGTAAACCGAAAGGACACAGTCCCTTATCTCATGGAGCCTTGATTCGAACTTCAGAGTATATACAAAAGCACAATTGTTGTCAGGAGCTGTTGAGTTGATTTTTGACTCACAATGATCTCATGGGACAGAGTAGAACTGCCCCAGAGGGTTTTCTAGGCCATAATCTTTAGAGGAGCAGATCACCAGGTCTTTCTCCCACAGAGCTGCTGAGTGGGTTTGAATCACCAACCTTTTGATTAGCAATGGAGCACTTATCCATTGTGCCACCAGGGCTCCATACAAAAGCACTAGTAAACAAATATATCACAAAAATGAAGTTTTATGAATTTTTTTTTTTAATTCTGGTATACATCCATCCTTTATAGCCTTAAATTATGCAGACTATTTCTGTTCAGAGAAGCCAATTTACCAGTACTGGAAAATCTATTTAGAAATAAAATTCATTTATAGTAAGAGAATTCCATAGAATTCCATAGAATTCTCTTACTATAACTTAAGAGAATTTCCACTCTAGGAATTCTTTTCCCTTTACCAAAACAATCAGGAGGAAAAGTAGGAACAAATACATGAGAAAATGGCTTAATTATAAATCTGACACATATTCACAGTTGGCCCTTCCTATATAACTTTAACCCAAAGTCCACAAGTAAGGAAAGCCTATAAAATAATAGAGCTAGTTAAAGCAGAATTTGAAAAAGGCTTACCAGCTAACATATGAGCTCAAGTAAAAAGAGCTGAAGCTCAGAGAAAATCTATTCGCCAGAGAAATACTCACTTAGCTTTCAAAATTTCCCCAAAAGATCCCAAAGCAGGAGCCACATTTACTAGGAGACAAAAATACACCACAATCTACTATTATCTATCCCTCTCAGCAGAACATAAAAGCACAAAGGTACCATTATGTTACTACCAAAACCAGAAGGGCACAGAAAAGCCAGAGGAGGAAAGATGAATAAAAGTAAAAGAGCGAACCAAAGGGAAAAAATACACCTGGAAGGAGACACAATGAAAGAATATCTTGACATCAAAACTTTTTTTCTTTCTTTTTAAATTACTGACTGTAAAATTCCGTTATCAGTCACTTATTAAAAAATGAAACCTTATTTATAAACAGCATACAGTTGCTCCATAGGACCATACATTCCTACAATGTTAAGCTTGCCTAACACTTCAAAACAATGCACTGATACAACATTTAAATTATCTTCTTAAAGAGAACAATTTTACATGAAATTTTAATATGATAATTCAGGTCTGTTACTAAGATAATGCAGGATACTTTATTTTAGTGCTTTAAAAAGCACAACACATGGCATTTAATAAACCACTAGTTATCATCTAGATCTATTCCTGAGTTATTTTCATTGTTTCCCTCCTTTCCCAACCATGAAAGTTGGCAAGAATCTTTTCACTCGGGTGGGGGGATGGGGGAATTTATTTCTTCATTAAATATTGCCGAAGTACTTTCTAAGTTCCAAGCCCTGGTCCTTTTACTAAGGCTTTATCATTTATTAGCATCATCGTCTCAAATTGATATCCAGTTTGCTGATGATAAATATTTTTCATTTAGGATGACAACCACCTGGAAAATTTCTATCAAAATCTACTAAACCATGTAATCAGGGAGTCAGTCCCCACTCGCTGTTAGCCAGCTAGAGTGAAAGCCACTGTCATTTTAGAAACCAATTTGCTAAGAAGAATTACTACTAGGTGACCAAGAAGGCCACCCAGACTATTTTTAATGTGGGCTTACTATTTCTTACCTGTCCAGTTTTATAAACATAAAATCACTAAATTAGATTTAAAGAGAAAACTGAGTAAGATCCAAACTTAAGATATTATTTACTGTATAAGTTTCATAAAATAACTAAACAACCTTCCAGCCTCAGACTTAACTAGCTGAAAAAACTATGTAGGGCTCTCTAAGTTTTGTTCTGCCTTTTTTAAAAGGCAGAAACAGTCATGATAAATTAAGAGAGACTTATTGCTAAGCATGCTTTATCATCTATGTATATTATGAGAAGCTTCTTTTTTTTAAATAGCTACAGCAGATACATCTTTATAAATAGCAATGGGAAAAAATTCACATGGAGCAGCCTGAAACAGCTTTTCAAAATGGTGATTTCACTGCTTATGTCTCCCAGCAACCAAAGCCGTATGCTAAAAACAAATGGCTGGGAATGACTCTGCAAAGAGAGAGAGAGAGACAGGCACAGGTTTTGGCAAATGAGTAAAATTCTTCCCTTATACCCACCCTGTGCCTAACTCCAGACCCACTAACTAATGTTTCTTCTTGAATCAAAATTCACATAGGCTAATGTGGACAATGGCTCAGGACTGGGCAGTGTTTTGTTCTGTTGTACACAGGGTCACTATAAGTTGGAACTGACTCGACGACATCTAACAACAACAACAATGTGGATATATGCATTAACCTCTCTTGGAATGAATAAATCGTCCCTAAAAATGCATATGCAATTCAAAAACACAGTCAAGGCCATAAAAGGACACAGACCTAATTCCTTCAACAAGAAGGGGACGACTGTGGACATCAAACTCACAAGCATTACTTGCAGTGCTAGTGTTAGAAAGTCTAATAATTTGGTCTGAATGATGATGCGATCTATAAGTAGCATTCTACATAAAATAAACAGAACAATGAGTCTGTCCTGGGAAAACGTGACACAAACACATTTTAACATTTTAATGAGGAAACCAAAATTAAGAAATCAAGTATTTCATAATGCAAAAAGCGAGAAGTAGATTTGAGTCATGTGTGAAAGATTCTATAATTAATTCTGGCAAAAGTAACAAAAAAATTCTGTAACGTATTTCATTTCAGCTGCAGCCATCATACCCAACAGATCCAGGGCGCTTTAAATCTGCTCCCAATGCAAGGAAATTAATACTTTGAACGTATTCCCTCAAAACAGTTTAACATACCTCCGAAGCAATATTTGTTTATTTCAAAGCCAATTCCAACAATAATCCTTAATGTATTACTCATCCAAATTGACTAGTTTAGTCAACCATCCACTAACAACAGCTAAATCCCTCTTTGGTAAAGTATCCTTCTTCCTAATTTAGCTTTGGATTCATAGTGGTAATTTCTAACCTTAAGCATACCTGGTATAAACAGTGGCACACACTTCGAAGCTGAGGAGGGAACTCCGAGGAGGAACTGATGATGGCGTGGAAGAACTTTTCAGTCATCTGAAGGAGATTCCGCTGGTTTTCTTCAAGGCTTTCTGACTGTTCTAACCTACAAAAAAAAAAAAAAAAAAAGGTAAAATCAAATATTTCTGCTAAAAAAAAAATCACTCCTTAAAAGAGATTCCTTAATAGACATTCAGCTAAATAGCGTGTGGACCTTGCTGGCATTCTGAACTATAGAAACTTAAAAAAAAAAAAAAAAAAAAGCAACTTTGAGACAACTAGGAAAAATTTAACACAAAGTTAGTCTTAGGGATTATTCTGAATTTTAGTGGGCATGATGATAATAAGTGGACATACATTTTTAAGTCCTTATCTGTTGGAAACATGATTACTGGGATATGATTTAAAATTCCTCAGAAGGGGATGGGGGGAGAATAGGGAAGATAGATAAAACAAGAACAGCAGAATGCTAATAACTGTTGAAGCTACATACTGATGGGCATATGAGGATTCATTATATTATTAGACTATATTATTATATTAAACATATTATGTTTGAAATTATTCAATCAGAACAATTTATGCAGAGTCAAGAATTTCTTAGTCACTCCACTGACCAAGTGGGATGGTTCTATTTTTCTTTTTCCTTTGACAACTGAAGTTCTTACTACGACTTTTTCAATATTTATGGCTTATAAATCCCACCATTACTCAAATATTTACTTGCTCTCGCTGGGAGGTAGAGCCAACATGGCACTACAGACAGAAGCACCACACCATCCCTCCACAGCAAAGACCCGAAAAATAAGTAAAACAGAGACAAACATCAATCTTGGAACCCTAAGTATCAAATGAAGAGATAAAATAACTCAACTAAGCACTGAATGGAATAAGAAACTGACAAAGAACAGACAGTGAGGAAACATATGGAGTGAAAGTCCACTATCAGCTAACATGGCACGGATTTGCCATCTTAGACTCCTCAGCCGGTGAGATCAATGGACTGGGAGTGCGAGAAAGCAGCTTCACGGAGCTCCCAGCAAGACAGACCACCTGGTTACCAGCAACACACTCCACCCCCCACCCCACCCCAGCCTCTGCTGCCTGCCTGCAGTGGTCATTCGACCAGAGAGGCACCAGCTCCATGCTGCTTGGATTCATCTCGCTAGCTCCTTCAGTGCCATTTTTTTGGTTGCTGTTTTTGCTATCGGCTTCTTTTGGTTTCTTCTCTTTCTCTCTCACCTCCTTCCCTTCCTATCAAACACCTGATTCTGTGTGCTATTTCCACTTCTTCTTGACAGGCTGTGAAGTGCCACTTGGCTGGGGATCCACTTCCCTGGTCCTTACCACCATGCCAGTGGGATCCCTGGGGACAATTTTTACCTTTTTATTTCTCGGTTTCTCATCTCTACTTTCCTTCTTTTCCTGTTTCCCAAATACCTGGCAGTATGTGCCATCTCTACCCCTTCTAGATGGGCCACTTTCCTAGCCCATGCTGCCAAGCCAGTGGGCAACCTTGGGTTTTTTTTTTTTTTTTTTTTTTTTTTTAATGACTGTATTTTAGATGAAGGTTTACAGAACAAACTAGGTTCTCATTAAGCAGTTAGTACACGTATTGTTTTGGGACACTGGTTACCAACCCTATGATACATCAACACTCTCCCTTCTTGACCTTGGGTTCCCTATTACCAGCTTCCTATCCCCTCCTGACTTCTAGTCCTTGCCCCTTGGCTAGTGTGCCCATTTAGTCTTGTTTTGTCTTACGGGCATGTCTAATCTCTGGCTGAAGGGTGAACCTCAGGAGTGACTTCATTACTGAGCTAAAAGGGTGTCCAGGGGCCACAGTCTCGGGGTTTCTCCAGTCTCTGTCATGACAGTAAGTCGGGTCTCCTTTTGTGAATTAGGATTTTGTTCTACATTTTTCTCCAGCTTTGTTTGGGACCCTCTACTGTGATCCCTGTCAGAACAGTTGGTGGTGGTAGCCAGGCACCATCTAGTTGTACTGGACTCAGTATGGTGGAGGCTGTGGATAGTTGTGGTCCATTAGTCCTTTGGACTAGTCTTTCCCTTGTGTCTTTAGTGTTTTTCATTCTCCCTTGTTCCCAGTGAGGTGAGACCAGTGGAGCGTCTTAGATGGCAGCTCACAACCTTTTAAGATCCCCGACGCTACTCACCCAAGTAGAATGTAGAACATTTTCTTTATAAACTATGTATGTTATGTCAATTGAGTTAGATGTTCCCCGAGACCATGGTCTCCACAGCCCTCAGCCCAATAATTTGGTCCCTTAGGGAGTCTGGATTGTCTATGGAGCTTACCTTGGTCAAGCTGTGTTGGCTTCCCCAATATTGTGTAGTATCTACCCTTCACCAAAGTTACCTCTTATCTATTGTCTATTTAGTGCTTTTCCATCTCCCCTCCCTTGTAACCATCAAAGATTGTTTCTTTTTGTGTGTAAACCTTTTCATGAGTTTTTACGGTAGTGGTCTCATACAATATTTGTCCTTTTGTGATTGACTTATTTCATTCAGCACATCCACTGTGTGTATATACCACAGTTTATCCATTCATCTGTTGATGGGCATCTAGGTTGCTTCCATCTTTTTGCTTTTGTGAACAATGCTGCAATGAACATGGGTGTGCATATGTCCATTAGCGTGACGGCTCTTATTTCTCTAGGATATATTCCTAGAAGCAGGATTACTAGATCATGTGGTACCGCTATTTCTAGCTTTCTAAGGAAGCTCCATATCGTTTTCCAAAACGGTTGTACCATTTTGCATTCTCACCAGCACCACATAGGAGTTCCAATCTCCTCACAGTCTCTCCAACATTTGTTATTTTCTGTTTTGATTCGTGCCAGTAATGCCCGGGTGAGATGGCATCTCATTGTGGTTTTGATCTGCATTTCTCTAATGGCTAGTGATCACAAGCATTTCCTGATGTGTCTGTTAGCCGTCTGAGTGTCTTCTTTGGTGAAGTGTCCATTTCCTTTACAACTTTGGGGATTGTTTTTTTCTATTCTCGATTTCTTGTCTTTCTCTAACACCCTTCCCTTCTCTTCTCCTGAACACCTGCCACCGTGTGCTATCTCTGATCCTTCTAGATGGGCTATGAAGTGCCTTGCCATTGAGGAACCACTTCCCCAGTTCACTGCACCACATCAGTGGGCTCCCTTGGGGATTTTTTTTTCTTTGCTCGATTTCTTGTCTCTACCGTCCTCCCTTTTTTTTTTTTTCCTGAACACCTCTAACCATGTGCCGACTCTGCTCCTTCTAGACGGGCTGTGCAATGCTGTGCAGCTGGGGAGCCACTTCCTCCGTCCACACCACCACACCAGTGGGCTCCTTTGGGGCATCTTTTTTTTTTCTTTTTCCTCTCTCTTTTCTTTTCTCAATTTCTTGTCTCCATCTATCTTCCTTCCTTATCCTTCTCCTGAACACCTGGCGCCATGAGCCATCTCCGCTCCTTCTTGATGGGCTGTGCGGTGCCACTCGGCTGGGGATCCGCTTCCAGTGGGCTCCCCTGGGGCATTTTTTTTTCTTTCCTTACTTTCTTTTGTTTTTCTCGGTTTCTTATCTCTCTTTACCTCCCTTCCTTCCCTTCTCCTGAACACCTGGTGTTGTGTGCAATCTCCGCTCCTTCTAGATGGGCTGTGCAGCACCACTTGGCTGTGGACTCACTTCCAGTGGGCTCCCTTGGGACTTTTTTTTTTTCCCTCAGTTTCTTGTCCCTCTCTACCTCCCTTCCTTTCTTTCTTCCCAACCACCTGGCATCTTTTTTTTTCCCTTGGCTTGTCTATCTCTACATTCCTTCTATTCCTCTCTCCCGACCACCTAGCTGCATGTGCCTTTCTCTCTTTTTTTAAACCTACTTTCTTACTGCTCTCTCCTTTCCTTCCTTTCCTTTCTCCCACCCATCTAGCTGCGTGTGCTGAATCTGTCTCTTATTCATAGGCCGTGCCTCACTACCTGGCTAGAAAGCCACTGGCACACGGCTTTCCTGGGTCTGCACCACTCCAGTGGTAGGCTCCCTCAGCACTTTTTTTTTTGGCTCTTGTTTCTCTCTCCTCTTTCTCTTCCTTCTCACACCCACGTAGCTCCACACATACAACCTCTCCCCTCCCTCCTGCCTATCTGCGCCATGTGCTGAACACTGCATCCCCGAGCAGCACAGGCACAGTCTACCAGAACCTGCCCTGCACTGATCTCCGGCCCCGCTCTGTTGGCCCCAGTACGTGCCACAAACAACCCATCCCAGCTCCTCCCCTTCCGCTGGACCTGCCCTGCTGCACCACAGCTGAGCTACTGGCCCTGCTCACTGGACAAGCTGGTGAGAAGTATCATGTCCACTGACAAGCAAACAACAAAGAATGCCCAGCCCACCTGCTCAGACATAAACAAATAAAATATTACTTGCTTTCTTTTTAATACCAGATCCTGTGAATCTTCTTGAAATTCTCTTTCCTTGAGTTTCATGACCTTGTATTGCCTACCTGGTTCTACCTTCTTTCTGTGCATAGTACTTCTCTAGGTCAGCTTCCTCTTCTTAAAATTGTGGGGCAGTACACCCCCCGCCCCACTGGAGGAACTCTGGTGGTGCAATGGTTAAGCGCTTGGCTGCTAACCGAAAGGTCAGCAGTTCAAACCCATCAGCCACTCCATGGTAGAAAAAAACCTGGCAATCTGCCTCCGTAAATATTACAGCCTAGGAAACCCTATGGGACACTTCTACTCTATCCTATAGGGTCACTGTGAGCTGGAATCGACTTGAGTGTACACAACTGCCACCATCACCTCCCAATGGCCTTTTCCCTAGACTCTTTTGGCAGGTTATTAAAAATCTCTTGGCTTCAATTATCCAGCTCTATGCAAATGACTCAAATTTTCTAACTACTAGGTCTGTTTTCTTCTTAATTATAAACTATTTCCAACATTTAATAAAACAGACACTCATGTATTCACCACTAAGATTTAACATTAATATTTTACCGCATTTCTTCAGTTTCTTTTTCATTGTTTGTTTTTAGAAATGTTAGAGCTACAGCTAAAGATCAAATCCCGTCCCATTCCCCTCTATTTCAACAGCAGTGACAATCTGAAGTAGAGAATTCTTCCAATTCACATTTCTCTAATGTATGTCCTTACAGAAGTATTACACATATTCTTGCAGACATACACATATGAATGTTTTTAAAATTTTCATAAACTTTCATTTTTCATGTTTTACATTTCTGAGATTTATCCATGTTGTACATGAAGATCTGGTTTACTTTAAATACTGCATAAAAATCCACTGTATTGTATATCATGATTTACCTGTTCTTTTAATGAAATGAGGTTATTTCTTAATTTTTTACTTTTACATGTACTATTGCAATGAACATTCTTACACATATACATTCTTGTCCATATACTCTACAGGGTAGCTATCTAAAATCAGAACTGCTGAGTCACTGAGTATATGCAAATTTAATTTTATTAGATATTGCCAAACAGTTCTACAAGCAGTAGTATATAAAGAATTCTCCTACATTCCCAACTGTGATGGTTAACTTGGCTAGGCTATGGTTCTGAGTGGTCTGGCCTAGTACTAGACTAGTGCTGTTCCACAAGGTAATCTAATGTAATACACTCAGCTTCCACAATGTAATGTAATCAACCAGTTGAAAAGGGAGTTTTCTTCAGAGTAAATAGATATTTTGACAGAACTCACTCTTTCTATCTCTACTCTACACTCTTCCCATGACCTGATGTACAGATGTTGGGACACAAGCCTCCAGAAGTCTCTAGCCAGCTGCCCGACCTACAGATTTCAGACTTGCCAGCCCCCTACAATCCCATGAAGAAGACCTGGTGGCACAGTGGTTAAGCTCATGGCCGCTAACTGAAAGGTTGGTGGTTCAAATCCACCAGCCACTCTGCAGGAAAAAGATGTGGCAGTCTGCTTCTGTAAAGATTTACAGCCTTGGAAACCCTATGGGGCAGTTCTAACCTGTCCTATAGAGTTGCTATGAGCTGGAATCGACTTGATGGCAATAGTTTGTTGCTTTTTTTTTTTTTTTAATTTAAACAATCCCGTGATTCAGCAGATGTCTCCAGTCTGCTGCCTGACCTATGGATTTTGGACTTGCCAACCCCCCCAACAGCATGAGCCAATCCCTTGAAGTAAATCTCACTCTCTATATCTACATATATCTCACTGGTTCTGCTTCTCACAAATTTAGTACATGAGTTTTTTATTTTTTGCCAATCTGATAGATAGGAAAGGAATGTCATGTTTTTAACTTCTATTTCCATGATTCTAATAAGGTTAAACATGCTTTCGTATATTTCGTGGCCATTCAGGTTTCCCTTATTTTGAACTGCCTTTCATACCCAGTCTGAGATTTCTAATGGCTAGATGTTCCACCAGTACCTAAAACTCAGAATACTCAAAATTATTTTTTTCCTTCTACTCTTATGATTTACTTTGTGCTCCCATGTTGTCAATGGCACTGTCACACCACCTCAATCACATCACTCAGACTACTTCTGATATCACCTTTGCCTGCTCTACTCCATTACTCCCCACATCCAATCAGAGTTGCTAATTCTTATCAGTATGACCTCTAAAGTCTTGGTGTCATGACTAAAGGCAGAGATTCCAGTGGTAGAATTAAAAAAAAACAGTTGTTGTTGAATCGACACAGACTCACGGTGACCCCATGTGTGTCAGGGTAGAACTGTGCACCACAGGGTTTTCAATGGTTGATCTTTTGGAAGTAGATCACCAGGCCTTTCTTCCAAGGCACTTCTGGGCTGACTCTAACAACTAACTTTCTGGTTAGCAGCCAAGCACTTAACTGTTTGCACCACCAAGGGAATCCAATCACACTCATATCCACCTCTTTACTTCTCCTTTGGCATGTGATTGTACATGAGTGAAAAACTGGTAAGAAGAAAGAGATACTGAATTGACTCTTAAAATCAAAGGTCCACATAAAAACAAATATTTCAGAGAGTCTCGTTTTCCTGTAATTCTCCACTTATACCATAAAGGATCCTTTTTCTGGATTTTTTGAACCCACCTCCTAGTGTCCTGTTAGGGCACTGGAGACAAAGGAAAACTGAAGTCTCTTTAGGTTGGACATGAGATATGGGATAGCAGGAACTGAGGTAAACAGGCCTTCAGAGTGATGCTTTATATAAATTTAGCTAGGATTTAGGCTATGTTTAATATTTTTTGTAGTTATAGGTGTCAATTTCCTTTAGTGTCCTTGTTTTTGTCTCCCGTTGCCTTTCAGTTTCTCTATAAATACAGTGTCTTGCAGCTCTCTAGTTGTGATCTACTGTTAGTATACTCTTCTATAATCTTATGATTAAATCTGTGTTTTTTTTTTAAACTGGACCAGAGTTCCTAGGCTGTGAACTTGAGAAGAGCTTCTTAGTCTTTTTTTTCTCTCCTTAAGATAAGAAAGTTAGAGGGGGCTGTACCTGGCTAACTACCCTTCCCCCAGCTCAGGTCCCTGGGTGGTGCAAATAGTTAACACACCTGGCTGCTAACCCAAACGTTGGAGGTTTGAGTCTACCCAGAGGCACCTCAGAAGAAAGTCCTGGCAATCTACTTCTGAAAAGTCAGCCACTGAAAACCCTATGGAGCACAGCTTTACTCTGACATGCATAAGGTCACTGAGTCAGAGTCAACTCGATGGCAACTGGGTCTTTTTTTACTTAGAGTAATGTTATGCATTGAACTGTGTCCCCCCAAAATATGTGCCCATTTGGCTAGGCCATGATTCCCAGTATTGTGTGGTTGTCCTCCATTTTCTGATCTGATGTAATTATCCTATGTGTTGTAGATCCTAACCTCTATGATGTTAATGAGGCAGGATAAGAGGCAGTTATGTTAATAAGGCAGGACTCAATCTATAGGATTAGAGTCGATCTCTTTTGAGATATAAAAGAGAAGCAAGCAGAGAGGAGAGGGACCTCATACTACCAAGAAAGAAGAGCCAGGAACAGAACATGTCCTTTGGACCCAGGGTCCCTGTGCTGCGAAGCTCCTAGACCAGGGAAGATTGATGACAAGTACCTTCCCCCAGAGCTGAGAGAGAGAGAAAGCCTTCCCCTGGAGCTGGCGCCCTGAATTCGGACTTCTGGCCTCCTAAACTGTGAGAGAATAAATTTGTTTGTTAAAGCCATCCACTTGTGGTATTTCTGTTACAGCAGCACTAGATAACTAAGACAAGTAGTCCACCTTGAGGGCAGACCTTTGTTACAAAGAACAGAATACTACCGGCATATTCCTTGGGATTATTTCAAAATGGTTACTTTTCCTCTTTTTCTCTGATCTGCACAGTAAGAACCTGGTGGTACTCCTGGAGGTAAAACTCACAAAAGTGTAGGGTTCCCCTAAAACAGGGCCCCCAGGAATTTTAACTATCAGGCTACTCTATACTTAGCCTCCAGCGCTTTGTCAATTACTGTTCAAATGTTCCAGCAGTTACTGGCCCCAGTGGGTTCTGCTGCCAGGAAGCTGTGATTCTCTGTATTCACCTGTCTCCAGTTTTTGAAGCAGCAGTTTACCCTGTGACCTCAATTCTCTGATGGGTCAAGAAGAGTTGTTGATTTTCAGTGTTTTTCTTGTGAGGACAGGAGTGACAACTTCCAAGCTCTTTACATATCAGAGTGGCCCTCAATTTGAATATAGGAAGTTTGTCATCTAGTTGTCTTATCTGCACCGTAGAACTTACTACAGATTTCTTTCAGGCAGTTAGTTTACTCATTAATAATTTTCCAACCTTTAGAAAGTGAAATTGCTTGATGGTAATAAAATATAAGATGGCTTTAAAAGAATGTTGCCTTTGAGTTTTAAACTATAACTATTTTAACAAAATTGGCTAATTTAGTGTAATTTCCAATTAGAAATTACAATTGATACTTCAGCAAAGGCACAAAAATACCAGTTGATATAAAGTGCTGAATAATAATTATTTAGGAAGAGTAACCATCAAGAAGCTCTGAACTTGAATTAAAAAATATGACCTAAAGTTCCTAACTGAATGAAAGACAGGCAAGAGAACATTACCATGTAGCTTTTAAAAGCAAGCTTAAGATAACTGGGTAAAATCATTCATTCAACAAATATTTACGAGCAGTAAGCCAGACACCATGCTGAACACTCAAGGGAAGATACAAAGATGTACAAATTCCCACAGTCTAGACGGGGGATTCATACAATAAATGATTACAATTAAGTGTTAAAATGATGGTGTTTGTGTGAAAGACACAATGAAGAACAGAATAAAGATGATTTCTTTGCTCATGTGTAGTGTGTATATATGGGAGTATACATGGTGACAGGCAGAGAAAGCTTCACAGAGATGGTGATTTTTAAATGGCATCTTGCATTACCCCTTAGCCTCTTTCCCTTCTCCTAAGGCACTCGTCACTGTAAGAGGAGTGAATTAGAAAAAAAACTAAGCATGCTCAGTTCACTGCCCTCCTCTCCAACCTGGGGTATGCCTGCCCGCACAGAAAATGTATTCTGGTCTTCTCTCTACTTGTGAGGTAAACAGCCTGTCAGTCCCTGTGAGGGAAGTCTGTCATTACTCACCTGTGCTAGGAAAAGGGTAGATGACAATCATTCAAGTTGAAGTATTAGCAAGCCTTGTTGCCCACAGGATCTAAAGTCATATTCTCTAATATACTTTCTCAGAAATAAATGTGATATTTCTGGTACCCTCCCCCCTTTCTTCTCTCCTTTTTGGTTTTGAACTTGGGCAAGGAAGAGGGGTATTATTTATTAGGCATCTCCATTCCCAGCAAATCCCACATGCCAAGCACTTAAAAAAAATAATGACATGTGCATATGCCATTGGGGTTAAAGGAAAGAGTACATATGAAAGAATGGTAAGAGGTAAAGGTGGACTATAGCCAGACTACAAGGCAAAGGACTCTGTACTTTATCTTGCAGTCAATGGAGAACCATTGATAGCTTCTAAGAAAGAAAGTGACTAAAAAAATTGTTTCAGAAGATTAATTCCTACAGCAAATCACCTGAAAATGACAAAGACTGAATACTGGGACAATACTTAGGATATTGGCTAAATAAACTATGATATAGTCAAACTATGAAATATTATAAAGTAATTAAAAAGAATGAGATTGATGTTTATATACTAACATAGGAAGATCTAAGACAGATGGGTAAAAGAAAATCAAGTTGCAAAACCATGTGCACAATACGCCACCATTTATATTAAGCATATACACATTACAATATATATTTTCTTTATCTGTAAATGCATGGAAAAAGGGCATAAAAACAGACTAAACCAGTAACAGTACTACATCTCTGCAGGGACTAGAGGTGGTAGTCAAAGAGGCCTTAATGTTATCTGTAATGTATATTTGTGCATAACTTTTGTAATTAAAAACTAATTTTACAAGTCATGGGAAGAAACTATGAGGGCCTTGCCTCAAGCAATGGTAATGAAAAGATGGAGAGCAGCTGTACGAGAGGATGACAAACCTGGTAGGATCCACTTCAAAGCTAACATGTTGCCAATCAGAAGATGTGATCACAATTCTTAGTAAAGGATCCAGGAGTTTTTGGAGGTAGGTAGCACCATATACCTAAAGAGATGCACAAGTAGGAATTTATTATGTCTGCTCCATATATCTTGAGGAAAGAAGACACTCCACTCGGTACACACCGTACATAATCATTGTTTGGCATGTCCATACAAAGAATGATGAACGGATACAAACCTTGAAACAGAATGTCATTATTTTACTGGCCAAGCTGTTGCCTCGGAAAAGAGTCTGCATGGAGTCTGCCAATTCTACTTCCTTAGAAAACATGTTCCAGAGCAACTGGTAGAGTAAATGCCGAGAATCAAATAGAGTAACCAGGACTCGAGCTAGTTCATCCTGAGAACAAAACAAAATTGGGTTAGTGTAACCAATTTCATTTTTTCTTAAGCAGAAAGTTGACAACTGGCAGAAAAGCAAATCCAAAGTTGACAATTATCTGTCAAATCAAGGTAAATGGTGACTGATTAATTTCCCCCCTGGAATGTATCTGTGTACATCTGTCCACAACATAGGATTGTTTATATCCCCTGCAATAGCAAGGATCCCTGCAATCCTTAAATCTAAGGATTAACTGGTAAAATGTAAGTAATAGAGGCACGGGCATTACCAGGAAATCAGAAAAACTCCAGGACTCAGCTCAAATTACATGACAAAATGAAAGAGAGTAGAAATAGAGGATTTTCGCAAAAAGTTGAGCTTCATTTACAAAGGCATTGGCACAGATCATTTTCTTAGACAATCACTGAGAAGGAATACACTTTGGTGGCCAAAAGAGCTCTACTCTATTCTCATACAGTTGGGGGAACTCAGTGAACATTTAACATAGACCAGGCAGAGAAACAACAAAAATGGAAAGACTACAAGATTTTCAAGAAACAGGAAGAAGAGGACCTGGGCAGTTGCATTCAGAACCGAGATCAAACATGGCAGAGTAGTTAGACATTTCCTATATCCCTCTTACAACAAAGACCTGGAAAAACAAATGATCTGAGTCTATGTGAATATCTGGGAGCCCTGAACAAGGCAAGGTTAAGAAATCTGTCTGAGTGATACAGGAGAGAGAGACCGTTTTGGAAGAGGTGAGAAGGGCCAGAGCCGCAGCGGCAAAACTGCAGCGCCCCAGACACGCCAGTCCACGGTGAAGCAAGCAAACAGCTGTGCTGCGCGTGCGCTCTGGAAGCATTTTCCACATCGAGAGAGACCCGGCAGCAGAGATCCTGCTTGGACACTACGAACCAGTGAAGAGCAGCTCCCGAGAGGCTAAGAAAAGTATATGTGTGTACCCTTTCGCGGTGATTTAAAAAAAAAAAAAGCCCATTTGGGAAAAACCTCTCTCCCTTTTACCTACTCCCTCTGTGCTCTGCATCAGGAATCTGCTGGGCCAGAAGTAGATCCCAAAAGGTGCCCTGAAGGAACAAATAAGCTGCTGGCTCCCCTAGGCCAGGAACACAGGGTCGGCACAGCTCCTTTGCTGGGCACAGGCATCACGGGTTCGTAGACTCTGAGTGCCTTATACCCGTTTAGACTTGTGGGGACCCATCTCAACAGCGTTAGTCCTCACTGCCACAGTACAACGGGGCAAACATCTGAAGTTTAACTTCAACTACTTCAGCTATGAACTGGCAGATTTGTGACCCTCGAAACAGCCCTGCCCCTTAAGTAGGCACTTTTATCGATCTGCAGCAGGAGCTTGAGGGCTGACGGTAGCAACTAAAGCACCTAGTCACCCGCTACAGGAGTCCAACAAAAAGCAGTGCCCTGGAGTCTTTACAGCCAGCAGAGCAGGGTGCTCACAGTCCTGCTGCAAAACTCACCTACCTACTCATCCTAGAGAATAGGGACACGCTTTCCTTCTATACTCTCAGGTGCAGCCATCAGCCCCCTGCCTGGCTCAGCACGTGATACCCTATCACAGCCAGACTCCAGTGCCTGCACCAATCACCCATGCCTCTCTAGGACTAGGGGTGAAAGCCTGCATCACACACTTGGTGACTGACTGCCTGAACACCCGAGCTGAACCCATATAAGAAAATTTAACAGACTCCTATGTGCACATACTTACTTACAGAACTAACTACCTGTGACAGGACGTTAGAGATCCAAAGGTGTCAAAAATCAAACTGGTGCACACGAGCAGCCTATTTGGGCATATCAAAACAAAATAAGAAGCTAGGTCTCACTAAGCAAATACAAAATAAAATTATAATAAATTATTGATGGCTCAGAGACAACAGTCAATATCAAGTCACATAAAGAGGCAGTCCATGATGGCTTCAGCAAGCTTCCAAAATAATCAATAAATTCTCTGGAGGAAGAGAACTTCTTGGAATTACCAGAGGCAGAATACAAAAGATTAATATACAGAACTCTTCTACAAATAAGAAAGGAAATTTGACAGAATGCAGAAACAACCAGGGAACATACAGACCAGTAGTAGCTGAACTTAAAAAAGTTATTCAAGAACATAATGCCGAACTTAATAGGCTGCAAGAATCCATAGAGAGACAGCAATCAGAAATCCAGAAGATTAACAATAAAATTTCAGAATTAGACAACTCAACAGAAAGTCATAGGAGCAGAATTGAGGCAGTAAAAGTTAGAATTAGTGACATTTAAGATAAAGCGCTTGATGCCAACTTATTTCAGGAAAAATCAGATAAAAGAATTAAAAAGAATGAAGAAACTCTTAAGAGTCATGTGGGACTCTTATCAAGAGAAATAACCTACCAGTGATTGGAGTACCAGAACGGGGCAGGGGGGGATAACAGAAAATACAGAGAAAGTTGTTGAAGACTTGTTGACAGAAAATGTCCCCGATATCATGAAAGATGAGAAGATATCTATCCAAGATGCTCATCGAACCCCACATAAGGTAGATCCCAAAAGAAAGTCACCAAGATATTATAAACAAACTTACCAAAACCAAAGATAAAGAGAGAATTTTAAGAGCAGCTAGGGATAAAAGAAAAGTCATCTACAAAGGAGAGTCAATTAGAATAAGCTCGGACTACTCAGCAGAAACCATGCATGCTAGAAGGCAATGGGATGACATATTTAAAGCCTTGAAGGAAAATAACTGCCAGCAAAGAATTATATATCCAGCAAAACTGTCTCTCAAATATGATGGTGAAATTAGGGCATTTCGAGATAAACCGAAGTTTGGGGAATTTGCAAAAACCAAACCAACATTACAAGAAATACTAAAGGGAGTCCTACAGTTAGATAATCAATAACACTAACTAATGGCACAAGACTAGAACACAGGACAGAGCAACCAATATTGACTCAGATACGGAAATCAAAAATATATCAAAGCTAAAACAGTGAAAACAGGGAAACAGATATCAATATGTAAAAAAGGATAATATTAAAAAAAAAAAAAGAGGGACTTAAAAAATGGAGACATTGATTTTCCATATGGAGGGGAAGTTAAGGCAATATAAAGTAATAAAAGACTAGAATAAATTTAGAAAAATAGGGGTAAATATTAAGGTAAACACAAAGGAATCTAACAATCCTACAAATCAAAATAAAAAAGTAGGAAAACATAAAGACCCAGCAAACACAAAATCTACAACAAATAAAAAGATGAAAAAAGATACATAAAGAAAAACGACTCAGCACAGAAAACTGAGAACAAAGAAACTGTGAACAACACACAAAAAGAGATATCAGGATGACAGAACTAAACTCGTACCTATCAATAATCACACTGAATGTAAACGGACTTAATGCACCAATAAAGAGACAGAGTGGCAGACTGGATAAAAAAGCACAAGCCATCTGCATGCTGCCTACAAGAGATGCACCTCAGACTTAAAGACACAAACAGGCTAAAACTCAAAGGATGGAAAAAAATATATCAAGCAAACAACACTCAAAAAAAGAGCACGAGTGGCAATATTAATCTCTGACAAAAATAGACATTAAAGTAAAATCCACCACAAAGGATAAGGAAGGGCACTATATAATGATCAAAGGATCAATACACCAGGAGAACATAACTATAATAAACATTTAGGCACGCAACAACAGGGCTCCAAAATACATAAAACAAACTCTAACAGCTTTAAAGAGAGAGAGACAGCTCCACAACAGTAGTAGGAGACATCAACACACCACTTTCGGTGAAGGACAAAACATCCAGAAAGAAGCTCAACAAAGACACAGAAGAGCTAAATGCTCCAATCAACCAACTTGACCTCATAGACATATACCGAATACTGCACCCAACGGCAGCCAAGTATACTTTCTCTTCTCCAGAATAAACCACATATTAGGCCATAAAGCAAGACTTGACAAAATCCAAACCATCGAAATATTACAAACCATCTTTTCTGACCATAAAGCCATAAAAGTAGATATCAACAACACAAAAATCAAGGAAAAAAAATTAAGCACATGGAAACTGAACAACACCTTGCTCAAAAACTACTGGGTTATAAAAGAAATTAAGGATGGAATAAAGAAATTCATAGAATCAAATGAGAATGAAAACACATCCTACCAGAACCTTTGGGTCACAGCAAAAGCAGTGCTCAGAGGTCAGTTTATAGCAATAAATGCACACATCCAAAAACAAGAAAGGCTCATAATCAAAGCATTAACCCTACAACTGACACAAGTAGAAAGAGAGTAGCAAAAGAAGCCTACAGGTGCCAGAAGGAAGGAAATAATAAGAATTAGAGCAGAATTAAATGAAATAGAGAATAGAAAAACCACTGAAAGAGTTAACAAGTCCCAAAGCTGGTTCTTTGAAAAGATCAACAAAATTGATAAACCACTAGCCAAACTGACAAAAGAAAAACTGGAGAGGAAACAGATAATCCGTATAAGAAATGAGATGGGTGATATCACAACAGACCCAACTGAAATTAAAAGATTCATAACAGATTAATATGTAAAATTGTACTCTGACAAATTTGAAAACCTAGAGGAAATGGACAAATTTCTAGAAACTCACTACCTACCTAAATTAACACAAACAGAGGTAGAACAACTAAATAAACCCATAACGAAAGAAGAGACTGAAAAGGTTATTAAAAAACTGCCAACAAAAAAAAGCTCTGGCCCAGATGGCTTCACTGGAGAATTCTACCAAACTTTCAGAGAAGAGATAATACCACTTCTACTAAAGGTATTTCAGAGCACAGAAAAGGATGGAATACTCCGAAACAATTCTATGAAGCCAGCATAACCCTGATACTAAAACCAGGTAAAGACACCACAAAAAAAGAAAATTACACAGCGATATCCCTCATGAATACTGACGCAAAAATCCTCAACAAAATTTTAGCCAATAGAATTCAGCAACACATCAAAAAAATAATTCACCATGACCAAGTGGGATTTATACCAGGTATGCAGGGATACTTCAAACATTAAAAAAACAATCAACGTAATCCATCACATAAATAAAACAAAAGACAAGAACCACATGATCTTATCAATTGATGCAGAAAAGGCATTTGACAGAGTCCAACACCCATTCATGAATAAAAACTCTCAACAAAATAGGAATAGAAGTGAAATTCCTCAATATAATTAAGGGCATTTATACAAAATCAACAGCCAACATCATCCTGAATGGAAAGACTTTGAAAGCACTCCCCTTGAGAACAGGAACCAGACAAGGACGCCCCTTATCACCACTATTATTCAACATTGTGCTGGAGGTCCTAAGTAGAGCAGTTAGGCTAGAAAAAGAAATAAAGGGCATCCAAATAGGTAGGGAAGAAGTCAAAGTATCTCTGTTTGCAGATGATATGATCTTACACACAGAAAACGTCAAAGAATCCACAGGAAAACTACTGGAACTAATAGAAGATTTCAGCAAAGTTTCAGAATACAAGATAAACATACAAAAATCAACTGGATTCCTTTACACCATCAAAGAGAACCTTGAAGAGGAAATCACCAAATCAATACCATTTACAATTGCCCCCAAGAGGATAAAATACTTAGGAATAAATCTAACCAGAGATGTAAAAGATCTTTACAGAGAAAACTACAAGACACTACTGCAAGAAACTAAAAGAGACCTGCATAAGTGGAAAAATATACCTTGCTCATGGATAGGTAGACTCAACATACTGAAACTGTCAATTCTACCCAAAGCAATCTACAGATACAATGCAATCCTGATCCAAATTCCAGCAGCATCTTTTAATGAGATGGAGAAACAAATCACCAACTTCATATGGAAAGAGAAGAGGCCCCAAATAAATAAAGCATTACTCAAGAAGCAGAACAAAGTGGGAGGCTTTACACTACCTGATTTTAGGTCCTATTATACTGCCACGATAGTCAAGACGGCTTGGTATTGGTACAACAGATACATAGACCAGTGGAACAGGGTTGAGAATCCAGATATAAGCTCATTCACCTATAAGCAGCTAATATTTGACAAAGGCCTAAAGTCCATTAATTGGGGAAAAGACAGTCTCTTTAACAAATGGTGCTGGCATAACTGGATATCTATATGCAAAAAACTGAAAAAAGACCCATATCTCACACCATGTACAAAAACTAACTCAAAATGGATCGAAGACTTAAATATGAAATCAAAAACCATAAAGATCATGGAAGAAAAATAGGGACAACGCTAGGAGCCCTAATACATGGCATAAACACAATACGAATCATAAGTAACAATGCACAAGCATCAGAAGAGAGACTAGATAAATGGGAGCTCCTAAAAATCAAACACTTATGCTCATCAAAAGCCTTCACCAAAAGAGTAAAACGACAACCCACAGACTGGGAAAAAAAATTGGCTACAACAAATCCAATCAGTGTCTAATCTCTAAAGTCTACAAGATACTGCAAAACCTCAACAACAAAAAGACAAATAACCCAATTAAAAAATGGGCAAAGGATATGAACAGGCACTTCACCAAAGAAGATATTCAGGCAGCTAACACACACATGAAGAAATGCTCACAATCATTATCCATTAGAGAAATGGAGATCAAAACTACAATGAGATATCATCTCACCCCAACAAGGCTAGCATTACTCCAAAAAACACAAAATAACAAACGCTGGAGAGGTTGTGGAGAGACTGGAACACTTATACACTGTTGGTGGGAATGTAAAATGGTACAACCACTTTGGAAATTAATTTGGCGCTTCCTTAAAAAGCTAGAAATAGAAGTACTGTACGATCCAGCTATCCTGCTTCTTGGGACATATCCTAGAGAAACAAGAGCCGTCACACAAATATATATATGCACACCCATGTTCACTGCAGCACTGTTCACAATAGCAAAAAGATGGAAGCAACCTAAGTGCCCATTAATGGATGAATGGATAAACTATGGTACATCCACATCATGGAATATTATGCAACGATAAAGAACAATGATGAAACTGTGAAACATCATATAACTTGGTGGAAGCTAGAACTTATTATGCTGAGTGAATTTAGTCACAGAAGGACAAATACTGTATAAGATAACTATTATAAGAACTCAAGAAGAGGTTTAAACACAGAAGAAAACATTCTTTGATGGTTACAGGGGTGGGGAGGGAGGGTGAGGGTTATTCACTAACTAGATAGTAGATAAGAATCGTCTTAGGTGAAGGGAAGGACAGCACACACTGCAGGGGAAGCCAGCACAAGTGGACTAAGCCAAAGCTAAGAAGTTTTCTCAATTCAGTCAAATACTTTGAAAGACAGAATACCAGGGATGCAGGGTTTGGGGACCATGCTTTCAACGGACATCTAGGTCAATTGGCTAACAAAGCTTATTAAGAAAATGTTCTGCATCCTACTTTGGTGAGTGGCGTCTGGGGTCTTAAAAGCTTGTAAGCAGACATCTAAAATGCATTAATTGGTCCCAACCACTTGGAGTAAGGGAGAACGAAGAACACCAAAGACACAAGGAAAGTATTAGTCCAAGAAACAGAAAGGGCCACATAAACCACAGACTTCATCAGCCTGAGACCAGAAGAACCAGATGGTGCCCGGCTACCACCAATGAACATCCTGACAGGGAACACAATAAAGGGTCCCTGATGGAGCAGTAGAAGGATGGGATGCAGAACTCAAATTCTAGTATGAAGACCAGACTTAAGGGTCTGACTGAGACTGGAGGCGCCCCGGAAAGCATGGCCCCTGGTCTATCATCCCAGAACTAAAACAACTTCTAAGGCCAACTCTTCAGACAGGGATTGGACTGGACTGTTGGACATAAAGTGATACTTGTGAAGAATGTGCCTCTTAGTCAAGTAGATACAAGAGACCAAAAGGGCAGCTTCTGTCCAGAGGTGAGAGGGGAAGGCAGAGAGAGTTAGGAGCTGATTGAATGTTCATGGGGAATCAGGAGCAGAGGGGAGGAGTGTGCTGTCACAGAATGGGGTGAGCAGTTGTGGTCTCATAACAATGTATGTAAAAAAAAATAAAATAAAATAAAATTCTTTATGGGAGACTAACCTGAAATGTAAACTTCATTTAATTACAACAATTAAAAAAAAAAAGAAAGAACCAAGAGATCATCAAGATTCATGTACAAGGCTGAGGGTAAAAAAGCTGAAATTCTCATCTATTATCTGAATGATAATCTTAGTTATTCCCCATAGTAAGCTAGTTTGGGTTCAAAATAGTAAAAGGTGTACGGCAGGGCTGTAGCCTTTCATCTTACTTATTCAATCTGCATGCTGAACAAATAATCTCAGAAGCAGGACCATATGAAGAAGAACACAGCATCAGGAAAGGAGGAAGACTCATTAACAACCTGTGGTATGCAGATGACACAAGCTTGCTTGCTGAAAATGAAGACGACTTGAAGCACTTAGTGATGAAGGTCAAAGACTACAGCCTTCAGTATGGTTTATACCTGAACATAAAACAAAAATCCTCACAACTGGACCGATAAATAACATCATGATTAACTGAGAAACAACTGAAGTTGTCAAAGATTTCATTCTACTTGTATCAACAATCAATGTCCACGGAAGCAGCAGTCAAGAAATCAAACAACGTATTGCACTGGGCAAATCTGCTGTCAAAGATGTCTTTAAAGTTTTAAAAAGCAAAGATGTCACTTGGACGACTAACATACATCATATGTATATGAAAGCTGGACAGTGAAAAAGGAAGACAGAAAAAGAATTAATGTGTTCAAGCTGTGTTGTTGGTGAAAAATACTGAATATATTGTGGACTGTCAAAGAATGAACAAAACAGTCTTAGAAGAAATACAAACAGAATATTCCTTAGAAGTGAGGATGGCAAGACTTCAACTCACTTACTTTGAATACATCACATGAAAAGACAAACTGCTAGAAAAAGGACATCAGGTTTGGAAAAGTAGAGAGCCAACGAAAACTGGAGGAACCCTGAATGAGACAGACTGACAGAATAGCCACAATAATAGACTCAAAGATATGAGATCACGAAGATGGCACACGACAGGCAGTATTTTGTTCTGTTATACATAAGGTTGCCGTGAGTTGCAGCCAATTCAGGGGCAACTAACAACACCAACAAAGTTTTTGGCACACTCAAGAAAAATGATCGGATAGTAAATCACTGTTCAATCACATGCTGAGAGGACATCTACAGAGAAAAGAGGTAGCCATAAAAAGAAGCCCTACAGAGTGCTGAGGGAACCATGGTCTCGGGGAACATCTAGCTCGACTGGCATAATACAATTTATAAAGAAAGCGTTCTACATTCTACCTTGGTGAGCAGCGTCTGGGGTCTTAAAAGCCTGTGCGCAGCCATCTAAGATACTCCACTAGTCTCACCCCTTCGGGACCAAGGGAGAATGAAGAAAACAAGATAGGAGGAAAAGATTAATCCAAAGTACTAATGGACCACAACTACCACAGCCTCCACCAGACTGAGTCCAGTGCAACTATATGGTGCCTGGCTACCACCACTGGCTGCTCTGACCAGGATCACAGTAGAGGGTCCCAGACAGAGCTGAAGAAAAATGTAGAAGAAAATTCTAACTCACAAAAGAAGACCAGACTTACTGGCCTGACAGAGACTGGAGAAACCCTGAGAGTATGCCCCCAAACACCCTTTTAGCTCAGTAATGAAGTCACTCCCAGCTTCACTCTTCAGCCAAAGATTAGACAGCCCTATAAAACAAAACGAGACTAATGGGGCACAACAGTCCAGGGACAAGGACTATTAGGCAGGAGAGGACAGGAAAGCTGGCAGGAGGGAACCCAAGGTTGAGAAGGGACAGTGCTGACATGTAACGGGGTTGTTAACCATTGTCATAACAATATGTGTATTAACTGTTTAATGAGAAACTATATGTTCTATAAATCTTCATCTAAAGTACAATTAAAAAAAGAAAGATGCCCTAAACCTCAAGTAGTGACAACGAAGACCAGGATATAGCTCATAGCCCCTCTAATTCTTGCCTGGTAACAGGACTACAATAATCTGATATTTGATTATAGGAAAAGGTTTGACAACCCCTAACCACAGATAATCTAGAAGCCAAAGAATTATGAAGGCCCAATATTCTGTTCTATTCCCTACAGTTACATACTATTTGACCAGATATAAAAATTCTACGCATCATTATAAAGTCAAATATAATTATGAGAGAATTCAGTTATAAAATAGAAGCTATTTTTAGACTACTGTCCTATTTTTTCTATTCCAATCCCCACCCCCAAATTCTGAAAACCTGTGAAACTTTATGCACCAGAATTTAGAAAAGTTACAAAACAGTGTTAAAAAGCAAAAACTACAAAGTGCCTGGAAGACACTACAGGAACAAAATTAGGGGACCTAATTTTCAGCATAAGTAGTCTATCCAACACAACTAAAAATGTACAAACAACAGAAGATAATTTAGATAACTGGACATGCTAAAAATTAAATATTTATGCTTATCAAGACTTTACCAAAAGAGTAAAAAGAGAACCTACCAACTGGGGAAATAATCTTTGGCAATGACATATCTGACAAGGGTCTAATCTCTAAAATACATAGAAAACTTCAACAATTCAACAACAAACAATCCAATAAAAAAATGGGCAAGGGACATGAACAGACACTTCACCGAAGAGGACATTCAGATGGCCAACAAATACATGGAAAGATGCTCGTGAACACTAGCCATTATTCATAACCCACTGCCGTCGAGTCAATTCTCACTCATAGCAACCCTACAGGACAGAGCAGAACTGCCCCATAGGGTTTCCAAGGAGCAGCTGGTGGATTTGAACTCCTGACCTTTTGATTAGCAGCTGAGCTCTTAACCACTGTGCCACCAGGCTCCCATTAGCCGTTAGAGAGATGTAAATCAAAACTACCATGAGATACCATTTCACCCCTGCAAAAATGGCAATGATCAAAAAGAAAAACAGGATAACAACAAATGCTGGTGAGGTTGTAGGGAGATTAGAACTCATACACGCTGCTGGGGGGACTGTAAAATGGTACAACCACTGTGGAAAACGGAATGGCGCTTTCTCAAAAAGCTAGAAATAGAAAATACCTTATGATCCAGCAATCCCAGTCCTAGGTATATATCCAAAAGATCTAAGGGCGGTGACATGAATAAACATATGCATGCCTATGTTCACTGCAGCATTACTCACAACAACCTAAGTGCCCATCAACAAGTGAACAGATAAACAAACTGTGGTACATACATACAATGGAATACGATGCAACTATAAAGAATAATGAGGAGTTCACAAAACATCTTGTAACGTGAATGAATCCGGAGGACATTATGCTGAATGAAATAATTACAAAAGAACAAACATTTTATGGTCCCACATAAAAAATCAAGAATAGATATACACAGAGAAAGAAACATTCTTTGATGGTTACCAGGGATTTGGCGGGTGGGTGAACAGGGAGGGGAAATCACTTCCTAGAGAATAGATACTTGTTATTTTTGACAATTGGAAAGGCAATACCAAATATGGGTGAAGTCTGTACAATTTGACCAAGGTAAACGAAGACATTAAGAAGTACACACAAAAAAAGGGACTTTGGTAAATGCCATTACATATACTACAGTAATTTTCCAACAACAGTAATAACAACCAAAAAATGTGTGTGGTTACATAAGTAGATATGTATACACATATGTCTATAGGAAGGCATATGTGAGAGCATGCATGTGCATGCAGATGTTTACTACAGGCATACGTACATACATGTCTGTGTGTGCTGCATATATAAAACCCGTTGCCGTCGAGTCGATTCCAACTCATAGCGACCCTACAGGACAGAGTAGAACTGCCCCATAGGGTTTCCAAGGAGTGCCTGGTGGATTCAAACTGCCAACCTTATGGTTAGCAGCCGTAGCTCTTTACCACTACGCCACCAAGATTTCTGTGCTGCATATATATCTGTATATAAAATAAAGCACATGGTGGGGGGTGGGCACAGTTATGGAGACTTCCTAAACACATCCAAACAACTCACAAGATTGGTTTACTGGGTTAAAAGGCTTAGGACCATAGTCTCGTAGGATAACTTAGTCATTTGGCATAACATAGTTCATAAAAGTTAATGTTCTACACTCTAGTTTGGCAAGTACCATCTGGGGTCTCAAAAGCTTACGAGAGATCATCTAACACACAATTATTGGTCTCTACTTGTCTGGAGCAAAGAAGAATGAAGGAAACCAAAGACTCAGAAAAGAAACTAGTCCACAGGACTAACACTCACATGAACCACAGACTCTTCTTACCTGGGACCAGAAGAAGCAGATAGTGCCTGACTACCACTACTGACCATTCTGACCAAGGATGCAACAGAAGGTCCCAGACAGAATGGGAGAAAAATGTAGACTAAAACTCAAATTCCTAAAAAAGGCCAGACCTACTGGACAGATAGAGACTAGAGGAACCCCTAAGACTGTCACCCTAAGATGCCCTTTGAACTTGGTGCTAAATCTACTCCCGGAGGTCACCTTTCACCCAAGTAATACTGGCTTATAAAATAAACAATATCACCTGTGACTAACGTGTCCCCTAAACAATCAACTATATGAGACCTAATGGTCAACATTTACCCAAAAGTAAAGATGAAAAGGCAAGGAAGGAAAGGGAAGCTAGATCAATGGAAACAGAACAAACAGAATGGAAAATGCTAATCAATGTCACGGAACAATCTGTATAAAAAGTGTTAAATGGAAATATAATTTACTGCGTAAACTTTCACCTAAAACACAGTATTTTTTAAAAATAAAGAATTAAATTCTAAAAAGTTATCTTGTATTTTGTTCTCCTTTACATATTAACTAACTGATCTGGGCTAAAATATTTTCTCAAAATAAAGTCATAATATGTAACTCATTAGAAATGATCTACTGTAAGGGAACAGAATTAAAACCTCTTAGACTTACTGATTCTTTTTTTATTATGAAAATTACTGAGTATTTTTAGTTCTAATTACAGGTAGGTACTAAAAAAGATAATTCAGGATATCCATTTTCAAAACAGTTGAAGATTTTTTAACTAATCTTAGGCTTCAAGGGGGACTTTAATAATTTCCTTTTTCCAACTCCCTAACTACAAACAGGATTCCATTTTCATTCATTAAACAGTTATTTACTGAGTTCCTGCTATGTGCCAGGCTCTAATTCAAGAACTGGAACTACAGCAGTGCACAAGACAGATAAGATCTCAGCTCACATTCTGATGGAATGAAAAAAAGAAAAAAACAAGAATTCAAATAAACAAGATTATTTCACAGTGAATAAATGCTGCAAATATATAACAAGACAGTGTGACAGAATGATGGGGCAGTTTTGATCAGACGGCCAGTAAAGGCCTCACTGAGAAAGAGACAACTGAACTGAGACTTGGTAACAAGAAGTCAGTCATTTAAAAGATCAGGAAAGACGAATTCCAGTCGGCAGCAGCAGCAAGACTCTTCTAAGGTCTAGCAAGATGGCCTGTGTGGTTTAAGTTTAATGAACAAGAAGGAAAACAGCACGAGATAATGTCAGAGATGAGGCAAGGGCTGGATCATGCAGGCCAGTGTAAAGAGTTTGAATTTTACTAAAAGCGTAAGGAAAAGTCTTTGAAAGGTATGATATCTGTAGGATGCTATTCATAAAGTCTACAAGGAATAAGACCTTACAGCTTTTAAGCAGAAACAAATCTACAGGCAATGACAGATTACCTTGCTTATTATAATTTACTATACTGAATCATTTCTGGTACAATATAAACTAAGTTAAGAATGCTGTGGTTTTAGGAAAATTTTTCATTCGATTAAAAGAGTGGCCAAAGAGCCATATTATATCTTCTGTGTTTAAAAATAAGTAGCATCATAATTTCAAATGCAAATATAATGCTTACATAAAAAAAGTCTGTACAATGCATTGCAGAAAAAAGAGTAGCGAACTGGAGGTTGGAAGCAGTAAATAGGCACATGTCCTGGATTCTAGTTTATGTGTTATTAACAACTAATTAGTTGATTTAGCCCTAATTACCTCATCTAATATATAAAGGTATTGTGAGGATGGCACAGCACAGGGCAGCATTTTGCTCTGTTGGAATAGGGTTGCTACGAGTCAGAACCGACTCGATGGCACCTAACAACAACAATAAATATATGAAGGTTACTGGACCAGATCGGTGGTTTTTAAACTTGATCTCACCCAAAACACCAAGAAATGATCAAATCAGTGGGTTTTAATTTTCTTTTTTGATCAGGTGTTTAAATGGAATTTTTCAGTGTGGTGGAATGAGATGTAATACTAGTAACGGCGAGGCGCTCCAGCCACCTCCCCCACTGTTCCTCAGTTAAGGTACTGAAAAACACAGCTGAAAACTACTCAACAAAATACCTGAAGTTTCTTCCAGCCCTAAAATTTTATCAATTCATTTTTTAAATAAATGTTTGTTAAACAAATATATTTTGAAGTGTTTGCTACATGCCAGGTACTGTTCTTTCCCATTTACTCAATGAACTTACCCACTGAGAACAAGGGACCACATTGGCCAGGGCCATAGCTATAGGGAGCTCTCCCTGATCACCCATCATTGTGACCAATTCGACGAGTCTCTCAAACCGATCTGCCAACACCGTTTCTGCAAGTGTGTCAAATTCTGTGCCTTGTTGGAGGATTTTTGTCAAAACTTCCATAAATGTAGCTCTTGTCTGGAGATCTTTGTGATAACCTAAACCTGATATAAACAGATAGATGCAAATTTACTAACATGGCCTCGGTGAAGTAATTTTTGCTTGTCTTACATGCCATTTCTCCAGGTTTTACATTTCTGTATGAAGCTTTAAATTTATCTCACCTATGGAGTGCATGAGGCCACTGTCCACATTAGCATTGAGTAAGTTTGACATTGCAAGCACTGTGCAGTGCCTGAGTGAGGCCAGCCTCCGAGACATGCCACGTTTCCTGCCACCTGTTTGTGCATTTTCATCTTCAACTTCACTACAGTCATTCAAAAGGTTCATAAATAACGTGAAATACCTGAGAAATGAAAAGACTCATCCTTACACAGTGAAGACGACACATCAACCAGAAAGCTAATACAGTATTCTGAAATAATCACATATGCATCATATGAGCAGGCTCGAGTATCTGCTTCTCTTCAGTCTTGGGGTAATCAACCCAGGTGGCTCATTATGAAGTGGGCAATGTTAAATATGATTTTATCCTGACAAATCCAAGTACATGTTCTATAACATGTGCACCAAACAGATGCAGTTTCCTAGTGTGTCACTTTTAATGTTTAGCATATAAAATTAATGGTCCAAATAACTTAGACAAAGTAATTTTAAATGACTTAATAAGGCAATCTGGGTTTTATTGCCTCCAGTAAAAAAAAAAAAATTTCTACCCCAGCCCGGTCATGGGTAATATTTCTTCATGCATGTGGTATATTTTATGAGACAGCAGCCAGTGATAGTAATCTCAAAACAATTCAGTTCCTTTTCTAAACACAATCATTTGCCACTTTGATTACACTTGCTTTGTTTTGCTGAGTATGGGGCTTTATTTGCTTTGTGTTTTTGATGACTGAAATTTACTTAAGGAATAACTGTGATTTGGCTTCCATCAATTCCACACCATCTCCTTCCTCAGGCTGCAGAGGAAGACCAGCCAGGAGTGAAACCACTGCTTCCATGCTTGCCTGGTCCAAATCTCTAGGGAAAAAAAATTTAGAGACCATAAATCTTTTAGGTTCTTCCAGTCCACCTTCCCCTCATATAATCTCTAACACATGCATACTTCAGGAAACACCTATTTCATTAAATAAATTATTAAGACAATCTAAATAATCTGAGTTAATACACTAATCACAGAATGCAAAGAATTTTCTAATTGGGGAGAGGGTAGTTAATTACTTTCTATGAAGTAACTGTGACAAAAGGACCACCTCTAATCAAAAAGTATACACTATAAAACCAGGCCTGGTCAAAGAAATATATGTGAATGGTTATCACGTAGTTCACAGTGCTTGATCACTTTCTGATATTTGACAGTAAGTATTTATCATTAGTGCAAACTTAAATTGCATTTTAGAAAGACTTAACACAATGAAGTTCCTCAAACAATACTTTTATTCATCTAATTTTAAAATAAATACAGATGGAGCCCTGGTGGCACAGTGGCTAAGCACTTGGCTGCTAACCAAAAGATCAGCAGTTCGCATCCACCAGCTGATCCCCAGGAGAAAGATGTGACAGTCTGTTTCTGTAAAGACTACAGCCTTGGAAACCCTATGGGGCAGTTCTACTCTCTCCTATAGGGTCGCTATGAGTCAGAATCAACTTGATGGCAATAGGCTTGGTTTTTTTTCTTAAGGCTTTAAAATACCTTCTTTCTCAATAACTGTAGACTAGCCTTTTTAATAGGTAACACTAACTTTCCAAACACAACACTCTTTGACATTTGTTTTTATTGAAAGTCTGACACGTAAAAATTTTTTTTAAAGATATACTGAAGATTAATATATTTATATAATTCAAAAGCTTGATATCTGAAAAACAAACCTTACACATGAAACATGTAGAATAGCTATAATGAAGTAGTATTAATGCCTAGAGCAAAACCTGCTAATACTTAATAAAAGATCAGTCTTCTTTACCTTGTAAGACATTTTACATCATCATCTGCAGCTTGGTTTGATGTTCCCATAACCCAGTCTGTCAAGTATTCTACCATCTTATTCCTACAGAATGGAAGAGAAAAGGAAAGCAGCATTTTCTTCTTAAAGTTGCACACACACGCCTTTAGTCATGTAAGAGTTTCGAACAGTGCGCACGACAACTTAATAAAGAAATATCGCTATCACACATCCAACAGCCAGAAAGGCACAAACAGAAGCAACCTGGATACTGATCCCCCACACTGGCCCTCAGTTATGGTATCAGTTTAGAAATAAAATCCAATTCTTAGTTCACAATACAGTATAATTTTAGAAAACAGGAACACTGTCATGGACACAAAGCTTTGGGAAATCTGAAAAGACATACAGAGAAAAACAAACACTTAAAATGCTCCTTTTCTACCCACTACCACCTCACATATAACCAAGTACTTCGTATTTTTCTATACTTCTTTTCATATAATAAGATTAACAAAACTCTGCTTTGTTCTTTTTGACAACTCACCTAAATTTCATCTCTTGACAAAACGAGAGGTCGTCTCTCCTTGCCATCATTACTTCAACCAACTGACACAGTTTTGTTTTTATCTGAATTGCATGGACCATATTCCCAAGCACACGAACGTATCTATTTAGACACAGAAACATTTAAAAAAAAAATTATCAGATACAGACAAAAGAGAAGGTATTCTAAATGCTTTAATCTTTAAGTAAAATGACTAAGTGTAACTATAAAAACTGTAAGATTTTTATTTTATTTATATGAGAATATATACAATTTCTGGCAATCTTATTGTCACACCCTATTTTGGGTGCAGTAAAGAAAACGAAGGCCAATTATTCCATCAATAACTACTAATATAAAAGCAGCCCTGGTGAGGCAGTGGTTAAAGTACTTGGCTGTGAACTAAGAGGTCAGCGGTTCAAACCCACCAGCCACTCCGGGGGAGAAAGAAGTAGCAGTCAGCTTCCTTAAAGACTTAGAGCCTTGGAAACCCTACAGGGCAGTTCTACACTGTCCTACAGGGACACTATAAGTTGGACTCTACTCAACAGCAGTGGGTTATAGGCTAACTACTAATATTAATGCATAAGAGGTTTACCTTACCTCTTAAAATATGTTTCCGCTACATTTCAGTAGAATGCTTACCTGACCAGATTTAACATCATGGTTTCAATGCTAGCTTGCCCCAGATGTTCAGAGCTCCCTTCAGTATGATTATCTAGTAAGTTCTTCATTATAGCTATGGTTTGTTCTACAAATTGAGTATTGGTGTCCGTTAACAAAACCTATACAGAGAACAAAATATATTTTGTCATTAATGCACAGAAGACAGAGCATTGAAAGATGAAGCTGCCTGACCTAACTATCTTATACATGCACAAATACACTCACAGGTATATACTCAAGCAGGCAGACACTCATACTCACACCCAAGACATTCACACCTCCAAGCACAAACATGCCCTAGAGTTCCTAAGAAGCAAACTGAATCCTAAGTTAGGTGACTTTTCTTTCCGCATTCCCTTTCTGTATTTTTTTAAAAAATTGTGAGATATTTATGCCAGTATCTAATTTAAATAATCTGAAAGGAAAAAGTCTAATCGTTTCAAAAAAGTCACACTATTCATAGGGAAAGGTGAAAAATAAAGTAGAGAACACTTTACCTGTCCTTGGGAGTCAAAAAACTTGCTGATGGTATTCTTCAATTTGTTAAATAGCATTGGGTAAAGAGCAGGACTCAATTCTAGACCCACCAGATCCTTAACATTGGTCCGTATTTGAAGTCCCACTTTCTCATGGTTACACACCATTAACGACAGCAGCCGATCCATAAATTTGCTGACAGGTGTATCTGCGTTTCCCTCTGAAGACATCACTGAAATCATGGAACCCTTACGTTCACTGACTGGGCCCATGGGTGGGCTATAGGTTGCCAGGCCAGAATTGCTTCTCTGCTGCAAGCACACTCCCCCAAGGGCACAAAGAAAGCCAGTCATGTTGATCCATTCCTGCAGGGAGTCTGTGTCAGACAAATCTATGGATCCTCCTCCACTCACATGAGACATTCGCCTCTTAACAATGGTCTTGTGAAGGCTTTCAGTGGCCTAAACACAAATTTTTATGGAAAACATGAATTCAACCTAAATTGGCTGAGACACTTGACAAATTTCTTTATCCACCATTTCTTCCATGACAGATATACATTTTTACATTAAAAAAATCAAAATCTGAGATTACATATACATTCCTTTAAAAAAGAGCCACTAGTACATTTTTGTCATAGCTAGACTAACAATCAATCCAAAGTATTAATTTTCTTCAGAAAAGCTTTGATTCACATGGATGAACTGTAAAAACATTATGCTAAGTGAAACAAGCGAGTCACAAAAGACCACATATACTATGATTCTATTTTTATGAAACATCCAGAATAAGCAAATTTATAGAAAGTAAATTAGTGGTTGCTTAGGGCTCGGGAGGACAGAAGAAAATTGGGACGTTTCTTGTTGAGGTGATGAAAATGTTCTAAAATTGATCGTGGTGATTGATGGTTGCAAAACTCTGTGAAGATACTAAAAACTACTGAATTGTACAATTTAAATGGGTGAATTGTATGTATGTGAATTATATCTCAAAGCTGTAACAACAAAAAAAAAAAACCTTTGATTCTAAAGTGGTACATCCTCTCCAAATATTAAGACAAATTTTTGCTTCACAAAAACGTAACTTTTTTTTTCTTGTTTAAACATGACAGAAAAAAAGCAATGACAGAATAACCAGTTATTCTAAAATGCCTAACAATGAGAGCAATCTGAGCATTACAAATCAATACACAAATACTAATTATTAGTTTTTCTGGTAATAGCACATGTTGTTGAATGAAATGTCCCAAATTTTTAAATTCATTTAACCTATGGTTTCAATTTTCTGTCCACCAGATGTATTAGAATATATTAAAAAATAGCAAAATTAGTTGTTTCACTTTTAAGTTATCTTTCTTTACCACCACCATCCCTTTCCTGAAAATTCTGTGAGGTACTCTCAAGAAAGGAAAAAGAGCAAGAAAGAGGGTGAAGAAATGGTCCCTAGCTCAGCACTGTTCAATATTTCCACAACAATGAAAACTTTTTATATCTGTACTATCCAATATAATAGTCATCAGCCATATGTAGCTACCGAGTACTTTACTTCAATGTGGCTACTAATGAGATGAGGAACTGAATTTTAGTATTTAATTTTAATTAACTAATTTAATTGAAATTGAAATAGCCACATGTGCCTAGTGGTTACCATATTAGATAGTGCAGTTAGGTCCAGATGAACCACAACTAAGTATCAGTTTCAAGATAACTATGTATTTATTATACTAAGAGTGACTCATAAAAGATGACTAGAGTGAAATATCGATTATATTCAGCAGATCAATTTATAGACAAAAATCAACTTTATAAACTCACCTGGCCATCTTCCATTTTGGCTTTTGGGTAGTTGAGGATTAGTTTTGTAGCTTGTTCCCATTTTGCATGCGTATCTTCCCAAGCCTAAAATGAAGGCAATTACCACTTGACAGTAACTTCAAGCCTACAGCTAAAAATCAATCATCAATAGCCAGGTTTCATAACTTGGTGCGTACGACAAGCAGAATATCCTACTTACGATATGTACCTATCTTAGACTGGCTGTAAAAGTTATTTCTGGTCACATATACCTAACACAAGGCTTCCAAAATTGAGGGTTAGGGGCACTGGGGTAGGGGGTGTTTCTGTCGCCAAGAACTTACCTCAGTGTTTCCTGCAGTGGGATGCTCTATGCGCCTTAGCAGTGCCATCACTCTTTTCTGAAGTGCAGCTCTTCCTGAGCAAAGACAACAGCAAATCAAGTCACTGCAATTAGAGCCCTGCTTAGCAATGGAGAACCTGACAAGCCCAACCCAAAAGGTAGAGCAGGAGTGGAATGAATGCTTTAAATGATGAAGCTGAAAACTTCCTTACACCAACCTCACAGGAAAGGATTCCACAATGTCTACAGCATAAAATGGCTACTTGCTCCTGTATTTACTCAAAATGTGTCACTGTGTTTAAAATGTCACTACATACAGTTCAGGCAGAGTAAATTATGTAATCTATAAATGACAGTAATCTATACTACCAGTTATTTAACAAATGTACAGCATATTAAAAACTCAGTAAGGAGCTAACAAATGTTTTCACACGCTATTTATTTTCACCTCACCTATGTTCAGAAAGGGATCTCAGGTAAGCTACTGAATTAGCCCTGTAAACTTACAAAGTTGTTGTTAGTTGCTGTTTAGGCAATTCCAGCTCATGGTGACCCCACGTGTGCAGACGTTTTTCTTGTTTTATTTTTTAAATTTTATTATGCTTTACGTGAAAGTTTACAGCACAAATTAGTTTCTCATTCAAAAATTTATACACAAATTGTTTTGTGACATTGGTTGCAATCCTCGCAATAAGTCAACACTCACCCCCTTTCCACCCCAGGTTCCTTCCCCATGTCTGTTCGTCCAGTTTCCCTGTCCCTTCCTGCCTTTTCATCTTGCCTTTGGGGAGGAGTTACCCATTTGGTCTCATACTTGATTGAACAAAGAAGCACGTTCCTCACATGTGTTATTTGTTTGTTTTATAGGCCTGTCTAATCTTTGGCTGAAAGGTGAACTTTGGGAGCAGCTTCGGTTCTGAGTTAGCAAGGTATCCGGGGGCCAGAGCCTTGGGGGTTCCTCCAGTCTCTGTCAGACCAGAAGACTGGTCTTTTTTTGTGAATCTGAATTTTATTCTACATTTATCTTCCGCTCTGTCCAGGGCCCTCTATTATGATCGCTGTCAGAGCAGTCAGTGGTGGCAGCCAGGCACCATCTAATTCTTCTGGGTTCAGGCTGGTGGAGTCTGTGGTTCATGTGGTCCTTTAATCCTCTGGGCTAGTATTTGCCTCCATAGGGTTTTCAATGGCTGTGACTTTGCGGAAGCAGACTGCCAGGCATAATCTTAAACACATGACTATATTCCTAACACAATCAGGTGTTAAATGTGATTTGAGGCAGACTGAGTGAAGGCACCATTATCCACATTTACCTGTTGACATCATATTGCTGACAGAGGCAAACTCCATGAATGTGTTATAGTTGGGTAAAAAGTTGTGCACCGAGACTTCATCCACCCCACACCGGATATCTGCTTCCTCACAGAGGTGGCGAAAACAGGACATGGCAACCAAAACAGCTTCAGTGTCAGGGCTCCACAGAAACATGTACAGGGCCACTTCTAGTTTGGTCTGAGCTTGTCGGCATATCGGCGGGGTTCCACTGGACCCTGCGGCACTATCCTGGGAGTCAGGGGGTGGGAGGTATATATTTTCAACGTAGATAATTTTATTTACAAAACCCAACAATCCATTAAACTGTATATCATATACACCCTCACACAAGAACTTTCTTTTTTAACCATGATAGGAATTTTCAGCCCCCAAAAATCTTGTCTGAAAGAGAAACGAGATTATTTGAATCAACATAATACTACTAATTACAAATATAATACATATTATCCTACCCTAGATTCTAGAAATGTAAACTAAATCTAACATGGACGCAAGTAAGACATCAACATAAATCTACTGCATAGAAAAAAAATGTAATACACTTCCGTTCAGTTTTAAACTACAAAGAGGAAGTAACAGGACCACCTATCTAGCTGGTGGAGGAAAGGAGTAAAATCAGTATACTGCAGCAGTGACTAAATGAGGGCACGAAACCAGAACTAAATATTTCTGTAGAAGATAATACTCAATTCTGGATTACACAGCCCCAACACGTGAAATGGAGAAAGTCCTCACTTATAAAACAAATGCAAATTCTATGGGCAAAGTAAAAACCAAAAAAAATCAAACCTGTTGCTGTCGAGTCGATTCCGACTCACAGTGACCCTACACGACAGAGTAAAACTGCCCCATAGGGTTTCCAAAGAGTGGCTGGTGGATCTGAACTGCCAACCTTTTGGTTAGCAGCCAAGCTCTTAACCACTGTGCCATGGGCAAAGTAGACAATAGTAAATACCATACTACTTAGTTGTTTTTCCCCCCACCAACACAAGATTATATTAAAAATAAAGGATAAAAAAAACTTTGTTCTGGAAAAGAAACTCTTCTGTAACAATCTGGTATTTTTATTTGTGCTATGACTTATTTTTAAAAGGAATTATATACACAAACAAAAACCACTTAACTATAACACGAAGGAAAATGCTTTGTTTTTCTCCCAGTAAATTTGTACCTTTGCTACAATTTTTAAATTTCTGGGGTATGAATGATCTTTCTTACGGGGTGGAGGTTTATAATAATTATGGTTATCAGCTACAGTTTATAAGTATCAAATACTCAGTCGAGTGCTGTTTATACATTATCTCATTTAGTCCTCACCACTTTGAGGCAGGACTCATTATGATCTCCACTTGAAAGCTGAGGAAACTGAGGCACAGAGATGTTAAAGCACTTTCCAAAAGTTTCAAAAAGAACAGTGGACTGACTCTAAGCAGCTCTTAACTACTACCCTATATTACCTAGTTGGAATTTACCAAAGTTCATTCAGAAAAAAATACAGAACACAGGTAATGAGACAAGAAAACTACAAAAGATGCTGCTTGCCATGGATGAGTTTCCTTTTCCCCTCCGGAGAGAAGCTCCAGGAGTACAGGTACGTAGTAACTCTTCATGATCCATGGACATTTGACTGGTATTTCCACTAGAAGGAATATCACATCCTACCCCATAAGGAAATAGAAAGTGACAGGAACTTCTATCTGCCTGCTAGAAAGAAAAAATAAGTAAGCTCTACTGAAGCAGTGTCAACCAGGAAAAATAAACACTTCCTATGAGCTGTCTTCCTATTTTAAGTTATCCTGGAAAACCTCTCCTCTCAAACCCCACTCCGCCCCCAAACCTTGCAGAACATTCATTCTAAACCGTTCAGGACAATCTTTGAAACACCTCTCAACTTTCCACCCTCCACATCAGAAGAAGCAGATTATAGAAATAAAAATTAAGTCTAACATGGACATAAGTAAAACATCAATAACATAAATCTACTGTATGAAAAACATAATGCACTCTCCAATCAATTCTAAATGACAAGGCTTTTTTCCCATTTGGATTCTGTGTTCCCTGCCATGTCAGGATAACTGGAAGTTACTGCTTTGAGATTAAATTTCTCTGGACCAGTAATTAAGTCTGGTATGTATACCAAGTATGTTACAAGAGTAATTTTGCTGATCAAAGTACTACAGATTCATTACTAGGTTGCTAATGCTTATACTCTGGAGAATTATATCATAAGCAAGACCATAAATCTCTGAAGTTGAATCTCTTTCCTTATCTTTAAAATAATGCCAAATTCTGGAATATTAACGTATTAAGATAAGCCACGTGAATAAACCCACTTCACTATTAGAGTATTTCTAAACAAAGGAACAAACTACATGGTACACTGAAAAGCATATGAGTTTGGTACATTTAAGGTCTCTTGCATCTATGATTCTAGAACTGGATTAAAACTCATTAAATCAAATACTCCTAAAAATATGCCATGAGTAAAAGAAATTTTTACTGACTGATTAATTATAGAAACTGTATGTTAAAAGAAATTTAAGGCTCTTCTCTGCCTCCACAACCTCCTCACCATGTTTCAGTAGTTCCAGATATTTGATTCCACCCTATGGAAGAATACTCCTGGTATTTTCAAGAGACAGAACTTTTGTGGGAGAAATATAAATAAACCTAGACTGAGGACCCTCAACCTCTTCCCTTTAGCTTCTTGACAGATAACACTCTCTGGACTAGCCAAGCCAGATGATTCAAGTTTTATGTATGAAGCTGAGAGGAAAGATAGAATATGCTTCTCAACCTACTTTTGTTATAGCGGTCCCCACTCCTCCTAGGTCTGCCCCATGGAGTTCTACTTAGGTGAACACAGAGTTCATCAACATTGTGGCTTTAGGGCCAAAACCTTAGAACAATTTTCTAAATGTTGACTTGTCAGCCCCAGTCCTTCCCTCGAGGACCTTGCAGGAGGGAGGGGCTGGAATTAAGATTCAACTGGCCTAATAAACACTTCCTTAATCTCGCCCCCAATTACCATTTCAAATATTTTCCCATTTTTAAAGATGTCATTTTGCTTACCTTATTTTTAAGAAGAAATTTATTCCTGCAGATCAAAATTTCCCGCAACCATTTGAGAATTTCTGTGCTACTAAGCATTTGATGGCTAGTTAATTTCTTGCAGATGTAAAAAAGCATTTGTGAGCTGCAGTAACATAAAGTTCACTGTTACCGGCATTGTTAACAAATAACCTAATACAGATATAATCAGTACATAAGAATGGTTGGTATTCTCTTATAATGGATACAAGTTTAGAAAAGCTTATTTTGTTTCTAGAGTCTGTTTTAGAGAAATGGTTACTAAAGTGTTAATGGTATCATAATCAAAGGAAATAAATCTCTGCTTTAGTAAAAGCAGCAAGTATTTCTACTCCCCAAACTCCCAAATGTTTCATTCCTGTATCCCATCCTTCATGTGTGTGTGTAAGGATGAATTTTTCTTTTTTTTAATTGTACTTCAGATGAAGGTTTACAGAACAAACTAGCCCTCTCATTAGACAGTTAGTACACCTATTGTTTTGTGACATTGGTTAATAACCCCACAACACGTCAATGCTTTCCCTTCTCGACCTTGGGTTCCCTATTACCCGCTTTTCTGTCCCCTCCTGCCTTCTGGTCCTTGTCCCTGGGCTGTTGTGTCCCTTTAATCTCCTTTTGTTTCATGGGCCTGTCTAATCTTTGGCTGAAGAGTGAACCTCAGGGGTGACTTCATTACTGAGCTAAAAGGGTGTCTGGGGGCTATACTCTCAGGATTTCTCCAGTCTCTGTCAGGCCAGTGAGCCTGGTCTTTTTCTGTGAGTTAGAATTTTGTTCTACATTTTTCTCCAGCTCTGTCCAGGACCTTTCATATATCCCATCTTCGCAGTGGGCTAAGGAAGAAATGACAGACTATGTGCACAGAAGACAGTGTATATAAACCCAATGTTCTAAGTGCAGGGATGGGCAAACTACCACCTATAGGCCAAATCCAACTCACCACGTGCTTTTGTAAATAAAGTTTTATTGGAACAATGCCACACCAATTCATTTACATATTGTCTATGGTTGCTTTCACACTCCAACAGCAGAAATGAATAATATGACAGAGACTAAGGCCTATAAAGCCTAAAATATTTACTACCTGGCCCTGTAAAGAAAGTTTGCTGATCCCTGCTTAAGTGCTGCACTGTCCAACATGGTAGTCACCAGCCACATGTGACTACTGAGTACTTTAAATACAGCTAGTACAAATTAAGATGTAGAACACATCCCAAATTTTGATGACTTTATGAAGAATGTAAAATATCTCATTAATAACTTTTACACTGATTACACATTAAAAGGGTAATATTTTAGAATACGTTGGGTTAAGTAAAGTATATCATGAAAATTAATTTCACCTGTCTCTTTTTACTTTTTAATGTGGCAACTAGAAAATTTAAAATTACATATGTGGTTCACATTGCTACTGGAAGCACAGCTCTAGAGTCTAGGACTTAATTCAGCTGCCAAGTAACTTAGCGCACCCATTTCTATGATAAGATGAAGGCAACACTGGAGGCTTACACATTTATATTTTCCTCAACACACTGCCTTTGTGCTTATTAAAAGGTAATAAATGACATAACTTAAGAAATACATTATAAAATTCTACCTATATTTTTGCCTTCTAAGTAGATGTCCATTATTAATTCATTCATCAAAAGCTCTGATATTATAAAAAATTTATGAAAGATGATTTAAAAAACTGAAAACACAGTACTAGAGTTACACATTTTTAACACTATGCTTATAACTATAAAAATGCATTAAAAACACAATCGCAGCTACATAGAAATCTGAAATAGAAGAGAATACACCAAATGACAGTACTTACGGTTGGGTGATAAAATTCAGTACAACTTTTAAAATTTTATTTTCTAACTGCTGTGATATTGCTCTTATAGATGTAAAACAGAAATACTGTGATGAATGATTTTAAGTCAGATAAAATACAAAATTATAAAAACTTCAGGAAGTACAAGTGAATAGAGTTTTACAATGAACTAAGTACTAAAGTATAGTTAATATGTAAAAACAAAAAATAAAATACAAAATAATTTTTTACAACTGAATTAAAAAAATAAAAGTACACATACCTAATCTCCCAAAATGTTTCTACAGGAGCATCAGGATTCCACAAATCAATGCTATCTAGCTGATGAAGGACCAGCAGAGCCTGAATTTTAAAAGAGAGAAAGATTTTTACTCAAAAAAGTTTTGGTGAACGTATTACTGGGGTACCTATCTCATAAATGCTAACAAATTGAGCTACTGAACTGTAGCCTCCATGCACAGGAAAAGGCAAAAGAGAAAAATTCTGGGAAATCCAAATGTCTGGGAAAATAATAGATGAAAGATCAAAACTGTATACAGCATGACATCATTTTATTCCTATCAGTCTTATATTAAATGACATATTTACAAAAATGACATGCATATTAAGTGGTGGTAGTGGTGGTTCACTGGCAGACTTCTAGCCTTTCCTGTGGAGATCTGGGTTTGATTCCCAGCCAATGAATCTCAAGTACAGCCACCACCCATCACTGAGTGTAGGCTTCCATGCTGCTATGATGCGGAACAGGTTTCAGCAGGGCTTCCAGACTAAGACAGACTGGGAAGAAAGGCCTGGCGATCTAATTCTGAAAACTCAACAAAAATCCTATGGATCTGAACAGTCTGATCCCATTGTGCACGGGGTCACCATAAGTCGAGGTTGACTCAACAGCAGCTAACACCACAACATATAAAGTTGAATGATAAATTCAGAATAGTAGTATATACATGCAAAAACTGCTTTAGAAACAAAATAATTTCAATAAATATCAAAGAACTCTACGGAACATAAAGTTAAATTCCTAGTAAGAAGAGCACCAAAATTAATATACATAGCAGTATTTTACCTCTAGGGAAAAATACAAAATGGAAGTTATCTTGCTTGCCAGAAATTCTTTCGGAACAGGAAAGATACATTATTATTTTTCAAAACTGAGGAAGACCCACCACTGACTTCTCTGACCAGGATCACAACAGAGGATCTGGACAGAGCTGGAGAAGGATGTACAGCATCATTCTAACTCACAAAAAAAAGACCAGATTTACTGGCCTAAAGGAGACTGGAGAAACCCCGAGAGTATGGCCCCCAGACACCCTTTTAGCTCAGTGGTGAAGTTACCTCCGAGATTCACTGTTCAGCCTGGGAGTGGACAGCCCCGTAAAACCAAATGAGACTAACGAGGTACAGGAGTCCAGTGACAAGGGCCAGAAAGCAGAAGGGGACAAGGAAGCTGGTGATACGGAACCCAAGGTTGAGTAAGGATATTGTTGATGTGTTGTGAGATTGTTAACCATTGTCACACGGCAACATTTGTAGTAACTGTTCAATGAGAAAACTATTTTGTTCTGTAAGCCTTCATCTTAAGTGAGAATAACAGCACAATTCGAAGACCGTAGTCAATGTCACTGAACTGTGCATGTAGAAATTTTTGAAATGGTTATCTTTGGCTATGTGTATTTTCACCAAAAAAAAAAAAACAAAGAGGTTGAGAAGTTACAGGGTTGATATGTTGTGCGGTTACTAACCAATGTTGTAAAACAACGTGTGTACTTCTGTTTCATGAGAAACTATTTGTTCTGTAAGCCTTCACCTGAAGTACAATTAAAAAAATAAAAAAGAAATAAATACTCAAGTTCATTAAAAAAAAAAAAAAAAGAGGAAGAGGGGAGTAAATTAGACCCTGCATTTCACAGTAGATTATTCATCCTAAAATTTCAATTTACCAGAGACTTAAAACTGGAATTTCGTTCACAGAAGATTAACAGGAATTAAATAATTCATTTTATATATACAACTAATATACAAATTATGTAATAATTTATCTTACTACAAAAATTAAAACAATCAAAGGTAAAAAGAGTAAAACTTAAACTCTTCCTTCAAACAGACCCCACCCTCATCTCAATTCTACAATGCTCTCCCAGAGGCAAACACTGTTGAGTTTTGCATATTCTTTTCCATCCTTGGTCAGTATATTTCATGATTCTTTACCCCTCTTTAAAGCCTTTAATTAAAACTCCAGTGAAACACTGTTTGGGACAAATAAATTCATTTTTCTCTTAAAAAGCAAATCAAATGCATAAATGGTGAATGACTGCACTGATAACCTGCCTCACACTAGAAAAAGATACTATGTCTAATCTTGGGCCAATTTATAACTCCACAAGTTATAAATTATGTAAGGACCATAATAACTATATTATTTCAAACTCTTTTACTGTAACTACTTTCAGATGTTCAGTGAAAACTGTAATTCACTACAAGAATCTTCAAAAATTATAAAGTTTATAGCTCTCATGTCTAGGAAAAAGAGTACAACTTGAAATTCAATTCTGTCACTATTGTGCAAAAACCTAATACAATTTACTGGTATTTTATATTTTTTCAAGTGGAAAATTCCCCATTTATATTTGCTTGACAAAACATTAGAAAAACTGAAAGAAAAGGTGTTAGCCTTCTCCGTGCCTTACTATGACTGCTTTCCTTTTATGTTTCCTTTCTTTTTTTTTATTTTCCACATATATTTTAACAAAGCTGTAAACACAGCATATTCATTTGATATTTCATAAATATTTTTCCATATTGCTATATGATCTACATATGTTTGAACGAATGTTTAGCAATTCACCAAGCTGAAATATTGTTAGTATTAGCCCATTCTCCTGATAGCGAATATTTAAAGTTTTCCTAATATTCTCCTATTATAAATAAGACCAGTAAGCATCTTTATGTGTAGTTTTTTTTCTTTTTTTTTTTTTTCCCATTTTGAATTTACTCATAGGGTAAAAAAAATCACAGGTATGAAATTATTTGGGCAAAAATACAAATATTCCTGTCAAACACTGTCAAATGGCCTTCCAAAAAAGAATGTAAGGAATGTACCAATTTACAAGACGAATAGCAATGTACACGATATAAGCAATGAGTGCTTCTACTTGTGTACACAATGAGTGTTTAAACTTTTTTGGTACGCATTTTTTGACGCATAGGGTTGTTACTTTCCTTTGTGGTTACCTTAATACTTACCCCTATTTTTCTAAGTTTAAACCACTCTTTTATTTCTTTATATCACCTTGACTTCCTCTCCATATGAAAGATCTATGTCTACATTTTTTAGTCCCTCTTTTTTGTTTTAATGTTGTCAACTTGTACATACTGACGTCTCTATTTCCCTATTTTCAGTGTTTTAGCTTTGATTCATTTTTGTGACTTCCCTATCTGGGTTGATGTCTGGTTGCTCTGTCCTGTGTTCCAGTCTTGGGTTGTTATCTGATGTTACTGATTTTCTAACTGGAGGACTCCCTTTAGTATTTTTTGTAATTGTGATTTGCTTTTTGCAAATTTCCTAAACTTTTGTTTATCTGGAAATGCCCTAACTTCACCATCATATCTGAGAGTTTTGCTGGATATATAATTCTTGGCTGGCAGTTTTTTCTCCTTCAAGGCTTTATATATGTCATCTCACTGTATTCTTGCCTACATGGCTTCTGCTGAGTAGTCTGAACTTAGTCTTACTGACTCTCCTTTGTAGATGACTTTTCATTTATCCCTAGCTGCTCTCAAAATTCTCTCTTTATCTTTGGTTTTGGCAAGTTTGATTATAATGTCTTGGTGACTTTCTTTTCAGATCTACCTTACGTGGGGTTCGATGAGCATCTTAGATAGATATCTTCTCATCTTTCATGATATCAGGTAAGTTTTCTGCCAACAAATCTTCAACAATTCCTCTGTATTTTCTGTTATCTGCCCCCCCCCACCCCCCACCTCACCCTGTTCTGGCACTTCAATCACTCGTACGTTATTCCTCTTGATAGAGTCCCACATAATTCTTAGGGTTTCTTCATTCTTTTAAATTCTTTTATCTGATTTTTCCTCATATAAGTTGGTGTCAAGGGTTTTATCTTCAATCTCACTAATTCTGACTTCCATTGCCTCAATTCTGCTCCTATGGCTTCCCATTGAGTTGTCTAATTCTGAAATCTTATTGTTAATCTTCTGGATTTCTGTTTGCTGTCTCTATGAATTCTTGCAGCCTGTTAAATCTGTGATTGTGCTCTTGAATAATCTTTCTAAGTTCCTCTAATGCTTAGTCTCTGTGTTCCTTGGCTGGCTCTACATTTTGCCTGACCTCCTTCCTGATCTCTTGAAGAGTTCTGTATATTAATCTTTTGTATTCTACCTCCAGTAATTCCAAGAAATTCTCTTCCTCTGGAAAATTTCTTGATTCTTGGTTGTAGGAGACTGCTGAAGCCATCATGGTCTGCCTCTTTATGTGATTTAATATTGACTGTTGTCTCCAAGCCATCAATAAGTTATTATACTTATTTATGTTTGCTTGCTGCATCCTAGCTTCTTGTTTTGTTTTGATATGTCCAAATAGGCTGCTCCTGTGAGCTAGTATGATTACTGGCGCCTTTGAAGCTCTACCGTCCTGTCACCAAGTCTTTAGATCTGTTACCAGGTATGTGAGCCCAGGAGTCTGTTTACTTTTCTTGTATGGATTCAGCTCAGGTATCCAGATAGTTGGTTACCAAGTGTGTGGTACAGGCTCTCACCTACAGTCCTAGATGGGAACAGGTAATTGGTGTAGGCACAGGTATCTGGCTACAGTAGGGAGTCAGGCGCTGAGCAAGGCAGGGGGCTGACGGCTGCCCCTGAGTGTCTGGGAGGAAAGTGTGCCCCTGCTCCCTAGAGCACATAGGTGGGTGAATTTTGCATCCGGACTGTGAGCACCCAATGCTGCTGGCTGTAAGTACCTGGAGGCACCACTTACTCTTGGGCCCCTGTCGCAGGTGCTAGGTGGCATGGGTAAAGCCACCTGTCCTCAGGCCCCTGATGTGGGTAGGTAAGGACCCTACTGAATGGGCAGAGCAGTGTCAAATGTCACGAACCTGCAGCTTCACCATTTAGCTGATACAGCTGAAGTTCGGCTTCAGGAATATATGCTGTTGTACTGTGGTAATGAGGGCCTATGCTGCTAAAATGGGCCCAAACAGGTCTATGCAAGGATGAAAGGCATTCAAAGTCTGTGGACTCCTTATGCCTGTACTTAGGCAAAGGAGCTGTGCCTACCCTGAGTTCCTGGCTTAAGGGAGCCAGCAGATTTTTTCCTGTTTGTTAATTTGTTCCCTCTCCAAGGCCGAGAGAATGGCTCAGGCGCATGATGGGTTTTACTTCTGGCCCAGGAGACTCAGCAATCACTGAAGCTGGCCCAGGACCTGGTGCAGAGCAGGGAGGGGGCAGGTAAATGGTAAAGAGGTTTTTCCCAAAGGAAGTGTTTTCTGATCTGCGCGGCAGGTCAGACGCAAATACTTATCTTTTGCCAACTGAGCGCCACTTTTTACTGGTTCTGGATGCCCGGGTAGACTCTCTGCTGCTGGGTCTCTCTCAATGTGGAAAATGCCTCCTGAACGCCACTGCTTCCCTCACCGCGCACACCAGCCGAACTGGCCTGAAGTGTGCCGGCTCCTGCCGGGTCAGGTCTAGCAACTCCTTGCTGCTTTTGAACCATCTCTCCGTCCCCCTGCCACTCTGATTCCTCAACTTTGTCTTTGATGTTCAGGACTCCTATATTGGCATATATAATCAACTCACTTGTTTTTTCGGGTCTTTGTTGTAAGAAGGGCCACAGAAAGTATCTGACTATTCCGCCATCTTGGCCTGCCTCTCCTTGGTATGCATTTTTACTGATGCATAAGTCAGTATAAATAACCAATATAAATACAATTTTTTAAAAAGTCAACTGTATTCACATCCACTGTTGTTGTTTTTAGGTGCCATTGAGTTGGTTCCAACTCATAGTGACCCTATGTACTACAGAATGAAACACTGCCTGGTCCTGTGCCATGCTCACAATTGTTGTTATGCTTGAGCCCATTTTTGCAGCCACTGTATCAATCCATCTCATTGAGGTTCTTCCTCTCTTTCGGTGACCCTCTACTTTACCAAGCATGATGTCCTTCTCCAGGGACTGATCCCTCCTGACAGCATGTCTAAACTATGTAAGACATAGTCTCTCCATCCTTGCTTCTAAGGAACTTTCTGCTTGTACTTCTTTCAAAACGGATTTGTTTGTTCTTTTGGCAGTCCATGGTGTATTCAACATCCTTTGCCAACAGCACAATTCAAAGGCATCAATTCTTCTTTAGTTTTCCTTATTCATTGTCCAGCTTTCGCATGCATGTAACGAAAATATTATGGCTTGGGTCAGGCGCACTTTAGTCTTCAAGGTGACATCTGTGCTTTTCAACACCTTAAAGAGGTCTTTTGCTGCAGATCTGCCCAATGCAATGTGTCTTTTGATTTCTTGACTGCTGTTTTCGTGGGTGTTGACAGTGGATCCAAGTAAAATGACATTCTTGACAACTTCAGTCTTTCTCCATTAATCATGATGTTGCTTATTGGTCCAGTTGTGAGGATTTTTGTTTTCTTTATGTCGAGGTGTAATCCATACTGAAGGCTGCAGTCTTTGATCTTCATTAGTAAGTGCTTCAAGTACTCATTTTCAGCAAGCAAGGTTGTGTCATCTGCATATCACAGGTTGTTAATGGGTATTCCTCCAATCCAGATGCCCCATTCTTCTTCACAGAGTGCAGCTTCTTGGATTATTTGCTCAGGACACAGATTGAGTAGGTATGGTGAAAGGATACAACCCTGACACACACCTATCCTGACTTTAAACCACGTGGTATCCCCTTGTTCTGTTTGAATGACTGCCTCTTGATCTATGTACAGGTTCCTCGCGAGCACAATTAAGTGTTGTGGAATTCCCAATCTTCACAATGTAATCCATAATTTGTTATGATCCACACAGTCGAATGCCTTTGCACAGTCAATAAAACACAAGTAAACCTCTGCTTTCAGCCAGGATCCATCTGACCTTAGCAATGACATCCCTGGTTTCACGTTGTCTTCTGAATACAGCCTGAATTTCTGGCCGTTCCCTGTTGATATACTGCCACAGTTGCTTCTGAATGATCTTCAGCAAAATTTTACTTGTGTGTGGTATTAATGATACTGTTTGATAATTTCCGCACTCGGTTGGATCACCTTTCTTGGGAATAGGCATGAATATGGATCTCTTCCAGTCAGTTGGCCAGGTAGCTATCTTCAAAATTTCTTGGCAGAGAGAGTTGTGCAAGGACATCATACATGAAAAAAGCAAGAGGTCATTAAAAAGACAGAAAAGAAAGAAAGACCAAAATGGATGTCAGAAAAGACTCTGAAACTTGCCATTGAAAGTTGAGTAGCTAAAGCAAAAGGAAGAAGTAATGAAATAAAAGAACTGAACAGAAGATTTCAAAGGACGGCTTGAGAAGACAATGTATTAGAATGACATGTGCAAAGAGCTGGAGATACAAAACCAAAAGGGAAGAACGCGCTCGGCATTTCTCAAGCTGAAAGAACTGAAGAAAAAATTCAAGCCTTGAGTCATAAAAGTGAAGGATTCTATGGGAAAAATATTAAATGATGCAGGAAGCATCAAAAGAAGATGGAAGGAGTACACACAGTGATTATATCAAAAAGAATTGGTCGACATTCAACCATTTCAAGAGGTAGCATATGATCAGGAACCCATCACACCCACCAGGATGGCTATAACTAAAAAGACAGACAATAACAAGTATTGGTGGGAACGTGGACAAGTTAAACCCTCATACACTGTTGGGATGTAGCCGCTTTGGAAAACAGTTTGGCAGTTCCTCAAAAAATTAAACAGTTACCATATGATTCTGCAATTAAACTCCTAGGTGTACACCCAAAAGATATGCCCACATAAAAAACTGTACACAAATGTTCACAGCAGAATTATTCATAATAGTCAAAATGTGGAAACAACCCAAATGTCCATCAACTGATGAATGGATAAACAAAATGTGGTATAGCCATAAAACGGAATATTATTCAGCCATAAAAAGGAATGAAGTTCTGGTATATGCTACAAAAATGAATGAATCTTGAAAACATTATACTAAGTGAAGGAAGTGAGACACAAATGGTCACACATTTTATGATTCCATTTATATAAAATGTCCAGAATAGGTAAATCCATAAAGATAGAGGTAGATTAGTGGTTGCCAGGTTCTGGTGAAACAGAGGAATGGGGAGTGACATGGTTTCTTTTTGGGGTGACAAAAATGTTTTGGAATTTGATAGTGGTGATGGTTGCACAATCCTGTGACTATACTAAAAACCACTAAGTTGTACTTTAAAATAATGAACTTTGCAGCATGCGGATTACAGAGCACTAAAAAATGAATACTTATTAAGAATTTTTAAAAAGTCAACTACAATAAGAAATTAATTTGTTCAATGTTGTTGCTGCATGTACTAGAAAGCAAGTAAACCTCTTCTTTCTTGATACCTTTAATGAAAGTGTGTAACAACAAATATACCATTTTCCAGCAATGACATCTACCTATCACTCATACAAAGTACACATCAAAGAAACATCAAGAACATATATAATTATGATCCTTCTTTCAAGAGCCTAGAATTTGTTTTCCCTTTACCTCCATTGCTTCCTGAGCAATCTCTGGCATGTGTGACTGTGGGACCAGCTGGACGAGTCCTGTAATTAATTCTGCTGTACTGCCTTGGGTTTCAGGCCCCTGTTTTCTTGGATTCTGCAAAGAAAAGTGAAACTCTGATTTAAAAAAGGTCAACTTCTGGGAGTGACTTCTTACAAGTACTAAGTTCTTTTAATAGGGCGACAAAAATGTTCCAAAATTAGATAGTGGTGATGGCTGTACAACCTTGTGAATATACTAAAACCCACTGAACTGTACAGTTTAAAATGGTGAATTTTATAGCCTGTGAATTATAACTCAATAGAAATAACAATAATTGTGGAATTGAAAAAAAATCAAAGCTGCTTCTGTTAAGGATTCCCTTAATCCACATCTATACTTGTCCATCAATATAAACAGTATCCAGGGAAAAGCCTAATTTAAAAAATCCAAAAAACTAAGCATCAGATTTTCAATTAAGAAATTACATCAATATTATGGGGGGGTGAATTTTTTTTTTTTTTTTTGCCAACACTAACCTTGCTTAAAAACCTGATTTGAAACTCACTGGCTTTGACATTATAAGTGATTGTCATCAAAGGCACACAGCATGCATGTTGGTTGAGGACTACATGATCATCCTTTACAGCCTGTAAAAACAACCTGCCCAAATCTACACAGCTAGTCCCACACCGCACTTCAGTCCATCATACTGCAGCCCAAATCTACACAGCCAGTCCAGATAACCATACTTCAGTCCTTTTCATTATGGAACAAACCGTGTACCAAGCAAAGCAAATTAACAGTATACATAAATGTCAATGTCTACCTACTTAAAAAGTAACTTCCATAACTTGGAAGCAGCTATTTACACTTCAAGAATATATGCTCATTTAAGTAAGGCCAATGCAACTTGTATTCAAATTTTATTTTTCTAACTACTGATTCCTCCCCATTATAATGATTAAGGTAAGCCCTCATCCCAGTATATCTGTAATCCAAAACAGTTAGCCTATTTTCTGACATTTACATTCATTCATTCATAACTCAACAATGTTTACTCAACACCAAAGACACAATAATGAAAAAAAAAAAAAAAAAATGGGTTTCCAACCCTAGTCTGTGTAGTCTGATGGAGGAGACACCAATAAAATAATCAGACCAACAAGTGTAAAACCGCAAATGAGATAAGAGCTGTGAAGGTACATGGCTGTTATGAGAGCTGTAATGGGGAAATACTGCCTAGTCAGAGAGGCTTCCTTAGGGCAATGATAACAGCTTAGAATTACTACGAGTCTCTATGTAAAGAGGAGAGGAAGCATAACCTAAGCAAAGGAAATGCAACTGCAAGCGTATGGGGGCATGTGCTAAGTAAGAAGGACAGAAGAAATGAGCCATCATGACTAGAGTGAAGACAAAGAAAAGCATACACTAAATGTGGCAGAAGTTGTAGGCAGGAGTCAGATTTTGCATGACCCTGTAGGCCTAATTGGAGTTTTTTGGTCTTTCTCCCAAGAGCAATTTCAAGTAAGAGGTTTTAAGCAGGGGGCATTATCAGATTTGCTTTTGAATAAGACCACTATCACTACAGTGCAGAGAAGTAACTACAGAAAGGTAAGAAAGAATACAAGCTAAGCAAATTTGAAAAACTGAAAGCAACATGGATTAGTACAGAGATTACAGAAATAGAAAACAATGAAATTATATTCCTTTAAAAATACCATGAGACTACTCAGTAATTATTCCTACATTCCTGTTTACCAAGATTTAGAATTTTCTTAACTAAAATATGAAATAATCAAATGTTTACAATGAATCTTTCACCGATTTAACTTATCTATGGTTACTCTGAAGGTCCCTGGGTGGCACAAACGGTTTGCACATGACTACTAACCTAATGGTCGGCGGTTTGAACCCACCTAGCAGTGCCACTGAAAAAAGGCCTGGTGATCTGCTTCCATAAAGATCATAGCCAAGAAAACCCTATGGAACAGTAATACTCTATAACACATGTCTGAATCGAGTTGAAGGGCAACGGATTTTTTTGGGGGGAGGTGGGGTGGGGGGGTGGGGTATGGTTATTTTGAGAAAAGTTGTTTAACCACTAGATGGCAGCAAAGAAAATAATTTCAATTTTAAATCACCCTTTTTGCTTGCTGAATTTCAAACTTGGAAAATAGCAAATTTTGTTTAAACTCTTGGCTCTTCGAACAAGAAGATATGTAACAGAAAAGGCACTGTGAATTTGGTACATTCTTTGAACCTGGACTACAGCCATGAAAACAAAGTGATACTAACACATTAATATCAATATAAATAACTTGTGCTACAAAACAAGGAAATGTGGAGAAAAGGGTATTTTCCTACTTTTATAGCTTCACTGATAGATTTTATAGAATTTTTCCACGCCAAAGTTCTAGCTATTTAGTCTATAAGATTCTCTATGTGTTCCAAATTTGGATGGACTTTTTCAAGGAGTTCAAAAATATCATATGTCTTTTGGGATCATTGACCCTTTGGGGGAACCTTCTCTCTGTCCTGTCTCTCTCTCCTTTCTTTCCAGAAGAAAAAAAAAAAAAAAACTTGCATACACATTTTTATAATTTCAGTGAATTTGTAAAATTCTTGAAACCACGGGCATCAAGTTATTAACCCTTACACTATACTAATTTGAAAAGTATGCCATCAAAATTCAAAGCACCTTAGCACTCAAGAGACTTGCTGCTAAACAAAGCAGTAAGAAATCTTTTCTGATGCTGCTCTCCAGAGACTGGACAAACTCCACAAGGGTTAAACATGCTTTCCTATGAACTTCACAATATATAACTGTTATATTTTGGACATTAATAATACTAATGTTAACTGTATTTTATTAATTGTAATAATAGTTAACATTTATTAGTGCTTATAATAGTTAACATTTATTAGTGCTTATTATGTGCCAGGCACTGTTCCTAAAAGCATAACATGTACTATATCTCGTATTTTCTTAACTCCTCTGAGGTAGGAACTATGATTATCTCAATATCACAAACAAGAAAACGAAGGCATAGAGAGGTTAAGGCACCCAGATCACATTGCTAGTAAGTAGTCTGTCTCCAGAGTCCTTGCTTTTATTCACTTTATATCACTATCACTCTTACATCCGTACATTCTGTGTAGCAGAGTGATGTTCTCAGGAGTCTAATACCAGCAGAGTTATGATAATAAAGGAGTACTAACCACACCCATTTCCATCTCCTTCTCCTCCTAATGGAAACCCTGGTGGCGTGGTGGTTAAGCGTACAGCTGCTAACCAAAAGGTCGGCAGTTTGAATTCACCAGGCGCTCCTTGGAAACCCTATGGGGCAGTTTTACCCTGTCCTATAACGGTCGCTGAGTTGGAATCGACTTGACGGCAATGGGTTTGTTTTTTTTGTCCTCCTCCTAATACAGTATTTGCAGGCAGAGGCAACAATACTAGAAGGCTGATAACAGGAAGAAGAAAGGAGAATAGAAAAACCAAATTGCTTAGCAATAGCAACTGGAGATTAAAAAAAAGAAAAAAAAAAGTCTACATAGAAGTGGAAAGCACTGTGATTTATGGTTGCTTCCCTACTTCTACCCCACCAACTGTCACTCCACCACCTACCTCAGGATCATGCCCGCATAGTATATAACCTGATTACAGGGTAAGGACAGATCTCACGGAAGTATGTTAGTTTAACGATGACGAAAATTAAGAAAGGTTAAGAAATCTGAATTATATTCGTATTCTCTATAATTTAGTTTTCTTTGGTATAAATCTTAAGCTTCCGGTATAATCAGAAAGGGTCAGCAAGTGCTCTTGAGCTAATAATTATCTCCCTGGTCTTGGCGTTTCAGTTAACCCAAATTAATTTAGTGTAATAATCTCAGGGCATTTCATAAAGAATACTTACACAAAGCAGGAGCTTCGGATCTGCATGAATTAATTTCACCATGGACAAAAGAAGGTACTTATAACTTCTTGTTTCCAGGTCTGTAGGTTTTTCTTTAAATTTAAGGCTTGTTACTTTTTCTTTAAATGTAAGACTCTAAAAACAAACACAAAACATGACATCATCTTGTAAGAATTAGATATCAGGTTCAAAATAATAGCTATTCAACTTTTTAAAGTGAACCTATTATTAAAAAATACTTTGAAAAAGGAAAGAGGACTACTTTATACTACCATGAGTGTGGTATTAATAGAAACACTCAATAGTACATATAAGATTAATATTTTTAAGCTTAAAAAGTGAAAATTATTTTTCACCATTTACCTTATTCTTATATAATCTATCTAATAAAGTCTAAGTGAAAATCTATTAAAATATTAAACACTTTAGTATCAGGTTGACTCTTAAGTAAAACATAATTTTCTAAAATGTGAAAACATTAGGGAGAGAAATACTGGTCTATAATTCTCACAAGTACATTGGGCAACTCATTTAACAAACACTTACCCCACACACATATACACAAATATTTCATAGAATGTAAGGTATTATCAAATGTAAGATACACTATCTTATGTACCACGAGGAATGAAAAATTATCATTAAGACACCATAAAAAGTAAGATGCATCTTTTACAAATAAACACATGTGCTTCTTAGAATTGATGAAATATGTTATATAGCTGATCTCTGTATTTAACAGTTTAACTGTTAAGTTTCGCTTTTACCTTCAATGGCATCCCATCTCTCTCAAGTTACAGAACGCCTCTTGCCTGAATGACATTCATCAAACAGAGAAAGAACTCTTCAAGAAAGATTAAATCATGGAAAATGTGTTTCAACTATGGAGATATTAGGGTGAACTAAAATAATTATGAATGTTATTCAACCAAAAAATCCAACAATTATATTCTATATCTAATATCACTTTTCTCTCTATTCTTATGTTTCTGACATGCACGCCTTTATGTGAACATATATGCAAATACATAGGCAGTAGAAGATCTGACATCTACGTGCCCATAATAAAAATCCCCAGTAAACGTGCATCTTTCAAACATTAAAAGTGGCGAGGCATTTCTTTGACACAGCAGCTATTCCTCAATGTTTAAGTGTGAGAAATGCATTTGTTATTATGTTCAAGAACACGGAAGTATTTTGGTCCACAGACGGGAAGAACATTTATGTTCAAGAATGTCACTACAGAGGAGAAATAGTAAAAATTACAAATATTGTTTGCTTTTATATTTATAGTCTCAAGGCAAATGTTCTATCAAATGTATTTAATAAATTTTGTTTTTATTTTCATTCTAAGTCAAGGTAAAACTTGAGATCAAGGTGAAGCTTTTTACTGAACAAACTTATTAACTAAGATATAATTAAGTATAACTATCAAACTGCTCTTCCCTGCTGCAGTCATTATATAGGAACTACCAGCAAATAAAAGGAATTATTTTGTATTTAGTAATCATTTCCAAAAAGCAAATATTAATTTAATTATGTCATCTTTTTATCACAGGTATCAGCATATAAATTTTGTTCCAGCACAACTGCCTAATATGAAATATAAGCCTTGAGAAAAGTCAAATGAATTTATTCAATTCAGACACTTTTTAATTTAATGACCATTAATGGGTTGTATACAGTCAGGAAAAACTTTATAAAAAATGTATTTCACAGTTAGAAATATAACTAAATTCATTCATTAATCTACTAAATGATCTTCCATATTGTAGACACTATTAGGAATCCAAGCTGGTACACATGCTTTGGCCAAAGAAGAGAGGTAGTTATGCCCAGTAAAAAATTCAAGAACCAGAGATTTATTCAGCTTTCTGAATAAGGGCCAATATTATTTATTAACTTAATTAAGACATGACTGAATTACAGGCATGTAAGAAGTACTTGCTGAATCAGGATCTCCATTCTAAGACACAAAATTTGCAGACATTATTTGTGCAACTTATCTGTGTAAATAAGAAAATTATTTGTGAAACTCACACTTCAATTATTAGCAGACTTAACTTTTAGTGAAGGCAGAAGATCTTAGTTTTAAAATAATAAACGATTTGAGACAAACGTTTCAAGTTAAAAGAAAAAAAAAACCTACAAAAGTACAAAAAAGAAAAGCGATGGCTCAACAGTTCATATGAAAAAGGCTAAAAAGTTTAAATGACCAAAAGCTCAATATAAGTTATCAACATAAGAGAAATGTGGTATCCAGGCGCAGAAGGTTAATAGCTCTCATCACTGATTAAACCACATCTAGAACACTAAAATCAGATCCTAACATATTGTTTTAATTAAAAAAAACATTGTTAGGTTGAATTCTTTCCAGATGAGAAGCAAACCAGATGGAGGAAGGTTCTGAAACCATGTTAAACAAGGGATTCACTCACTCATTCAACAAATATGCACCAAATGCCTACTATGTGCCAGATACTGTTCTAGGGGTTAGGTATCCAGTGCTGAACAAGTCAGACGAAGTTCCTGCTTTCCTCAAGCTAGTATGTGTGGGAAGATAGCTGACAGCCTGATAAAGACACTAAACTGAATATCAAAAAACCTCAGAACTAACTCTAGTTGACCTTTCACTACCATGTGACAACTTGCAATTCTTTTAACATTATTTGAGCCTCAGTTTCTTTAGCTGTAAAAACAAATCAAGCAAAACAAGCACACATACACTTTCAAAGAAAACTAGAAAAATAAAGTTCCTTCCAATGCTGAAATTATACAAAAGAGAAAAAAAATTATATAAAACAGAAAAATATATATATATATAAAAAGGTACAGGATTACTTTATTCAAATATTTGCAGTGCTGCCTTATAGGTGAATCAGAAAAATGCTATATAAGAGCTCCAGAAAAAGAGCATCAATGAGGGCTGAGAGGGATACCATGATTCTATTTTGGCTGAAGAAAAAATGTTCAAATAGTTCTTTCCAACAAGTAACTTATCTGTCTCAAAAATGCAGAGTGGCTTTAAAGCCTACAAACATAGATTATTATTTTACTTTTTTACAGACTGAACTCCTTGATCACTACTTTTGCAGCAAACTAAAGGCTTTTAGTTTATTCAGTGTTTACTCAGCGAAAGGCTCAGGTTTATTCAGTGAAAATCAGTCTTAAATCATCTCAGGCAATGCTAATGAGGGACAATCCACCGAACATATCCTCTAATGCAGTGGTTCTTAAGTGGGAGAGATTTTTGTCCTCCAGGGAACATCTGGAAATGTCTGCAGAAATTTTTGGTTGTCATGACTGGGGGAGGCAGGAGGTTGCTACTGGCATCTTGTGGGAGAGGTCAGAGACACTGCTAAACATCCCACAATGCACAAAACAGCCCCCTACAACAAAGAATTGTTCAGTCCAAGATGTCAACAGTGTCGAGGTTAAGAAACTCTGATGTAATATTTCTCAGCCATTTATTATGTATACTTGTCTGTGTTTCCAGACTTTATGGCCACCCTGCAGTGAGCTCTTCATTAGAAGTTTTCAAACAAAAGCTATGAGAGTGGAATTCCTGTGAGGGCAAGTGTGATGACTTACTCTAAAAAGAGGCAGTAAACTTAAAAAAAAAAGTCAAGTAAAGTTCTAACTTCTCAGAAGATATCTGGGATGAATAAACAGGTCAGTAAATATTTTTTTAAATGATTCTTTCAAGTCATTTTCTAAAATCCTAAAAAATGACTAAATAACATTTAAATAGGTATTATTTCACCTCTAATTAACTTACACCTGAACTGAAAATTTTTTCAACTTTTTAAAAAATTAAGTACTTGGCATTTCAAAAATTCAACCAAAAAATAATCTTGCACTTTAAAGATTTTTAGTGAAATATCACTGCCATGCTCTTTTGACTATAATTTTTTTAAGTCAAATAATCCCAAGACATATGGGTTAGCAAACGTCTCTATTTGAACATCTAAAATAAACAATTCTCAGAAATAATTACTGACAACTGGTAAGAGTGAACCACAAACATATAAAACCAAAATTTTATTTGACTTGGAAAAAGAGAAGGATGACAGAGAAGAAGCTGTTTAAATCATCTTATAAGTGTGAAATAGCTAATTTACCAGATAAAACCAATAGGTGAAGACATGCTACATTTTCATTTGGAATGATATCATGTGACTAAAATGGTAACTATACACAGAAAAGTCAAAGAAACAAAGGACTTTTCTGAGGTAGTTACAATCAGTCATACTTACAGCCACAGAAGCCCACTGCCATGCAAAACAGTGACTCGTTGGCATCTGATCATGTGAGCGACAGCAGCCAATAAGAATAGAAAATAAGAAGCAGAAGACAAAGTACCACCAAATCAGTGTCAAGAGTTGTCATGTATAATACTCCTGCTATCCATAAATGCCAAGAAATAACTTATACAGTCCTATAATTGTCTGCTTAATTGCTTCTATAGTTTTTAAATTCTATATGAGTAATAATCTGTCAGAATACCTAATTTGAAAAGTCTGCTAATTAAGTTTAAACACAGTCAAACTTCAATGTCAAAGTGCCTATCATTTTAAAATGTTCAAAGCACATTTGCTGAAGCACGAAATATTTTTTTATTTTTAAATAAACCATTAAAATTTTATTTCTTATATTTAATTTCCTATGTGTAATATTCAGCATCCAATAAGTAAAATAGGTATTCATACGAATATTCACTTTAACACAGGAGTCAGCTTCCCTTGCTCATCACTAAAAGGTGAGGAACTAATCAAAATACTCTTGTTCACAAAAGAAAAAGAAACTAAACTAAAAAAGAAAAAAAAAGGTGGCTTTCACTAAGATTTTAACAGCTCTGAGTGAGAAAATTTCTCTAAGTAGGCTCACCTCACTGAAATAGTGGAAAACAAGTTATCATTAACTAGTATTGCAACAATCTTCAATATACAACATACTCCAAGATTTACAGAAAAAGATGAACTCATCTGATTTTCTAAAATAATCAAAATAGCAGGAATGGGATGAAGACACTGAAAACAGGAAGAAACTGGGATTCGAAACTCTTGATTAATCTTACCGGTGCCATTCGTATTGCTGGGTGTGCTCCGTAACCCTGTACGGCTTTATGAAGTGTTTCCCCAAACATATTTCGAAGTTCAACTGAGTGACAATATACAGCATCAATCTTAGGCCACCAATCTAATGCAGACTGGAGAAATACACAAAGATCATAAGAAAGGAAAAGTACAAATCTGCATGAGTTATATACTCTGGTTATCACTGTGGTTTTAAGTTTTATCCTTTTGTCAGAAACTTTCTACGACCATGCAAACACACACGATAATTTCCAAAGTCTTCAAATAATATCTTTAACTCAGACAATAAGCTATACATTTATTTTAAAACATAATAACGATCGTGAGACAAACAGCCCACTTCATGAACACAGACATATATGAGACTGTCTTTTCTCACTGATAAGCTAGTGAATCTGAAAGAGTCTTTAGAGAGCTAATTATGTAGCCAATCTTTTTCTTCCTTTCTTTTTTTAAGTTTAATGTTTTACACATTTCCGATACATGCGCACATATAGTATATATTTCACCAGGTAAGAATGCTATTATCAAAGCTTTACAGGAGATCAGTGGTTCATCACAATGTTCAAAGACTATGTGGCAAACTATTACTTATATGCTTACAAACAATGACAATTACAACATGAAATTAGTAAATGAGATAAAGCTATTAGTAAACCTATAATCTTAACTTGATCAGCAATGATGGCACAAAACATGGAAGACTAACAGTCACCATAAACAAAGACAAAGATCTATGCTAAATATTTTTAAAAGGTAATTATTTCAAAGTAAATATTTTTCTATTTCAGTTTAACCTGTTCAGCTTTGATATCTAGTTTTTAGTGTATTTTATTTGAAAGTGTATCTTATTCTTTAAAACGAATTAATGTATTATGAAAAAATGACAATTATGAAAACCACTAAATGTATAGTTTGTTGATAAGTTAACACAAAAACGATCGGATGAATCTTCACTAAATATGGAAAGTATGCTTGGAACTGGATGACTTAAAACATAGGCCTCCAATTTATACTATCCCTGCTATAAGAAACATCTGAAACAATGATAATACTCAAACAGTAGATGAAAGTTAAGAAGGGATTTAATACCTTCACACCCTATTCCCAGGTTCCTTCTTATTCAACACTAAGCTAGTTAAATTCTCAACATTTAATTTCTTCACACCTAATGCTTAGAATATTTTGAATAGCATTAAGTTATATTACTATAAACCCAAACTCTAGAATTACAAGCTATTTACTGGACAGTAAAATACAAACCAACTTATGGTATATAATTCAAATACTGAACCCCACTCAGGACGGGATCCTAAAGCTGTTTGAGGGAAGAAATACTTTTTTTGGATAATATGATTGTTAATGGTTTTCCCTCAACTTTTACTTTACTTAACTAATTCCTAACAAATGACAGATTTTTACTTTGGTTATATAACTGATTCCTCAAACCCTGGGCAATTTGGTCATCTGATTTTCCCAAAGAAACCAATGCAACTTGATTTCCATATATTTACTATTCTTATACAGCTTGTATCAATCAGCTTCAAGTAATACAGAGCTGAATAATCATAAAGTGCATGTGCAAAGGCTCTGCCTCACCCTGCCAGCCCCATAATATTTTGTCAGAAGCTAATTAACTAAAGACATATGCATCCCATATAACAGCCTATCCATATTATAGTATCATTTCCATGGCTTTTGAAACTATATTGTGGTACCAGGTGCACCCTATCAAATAATTACAGATTTAAGGTTTTGCACCATGTAGTCGGTAAAAATTTTAGTATATTACTGTTCTTTTTGACCAGTTATCAAACATCTCCTTTTTGAAACTAAAGTAAACATATTCTTTTAGCCCTTGAAAATACTAAGTTTACTGCCAAGCAAATGTGTGTAAGTGAACAGTATGAGCAAACTATGGAGCAATTCTTCAAGAGAATATTTAAATAAATTTTCAAATGCCTCAGAAATATTCCTTCAACTAAAACTCCTTAGTAGAAAGATCATCTGATTCCAATATGTGAACTATCCATAAGTTAACAGCGATAAACTGCTATAAAGAAAAAATAGAACACATAGTACTATACCAGCCATAGAGTGTACCAGTGGTGGCTAAAATATTTGGCTCATAAATGTATTATTTTTTTAACTTCCCAATTACAACCATACATCTAATTTAAAGGAAGTCCATCAAGATTAATTACATAACAGATCTGGTAACTGTAATTTATCTTATATGCAATAAAAAAGTGAAAGTATTATTATAAGTATCATTTTAGAAACTGCTAAAAACTTGCATTATAAGATTAAAATAGTTAACAGACTTTAAGATTTCCTAAGAAGAAACAGTGGAATATTCTAGATCTAAACACAGTACTTATAAATTAAGTATGTGTGTTTCACAAAAGCAAAACAAAACTCCAAACACCACTTCTACTTCTAAATAAACCCTCAAAACGTATCAGTAAGACTTTTATCTTATTTAAGAATGTGATAATTTGAAACATTTGTATACTGGCTAAAGAACAATGGAAGAGGAGAACTTATGAGATGTACCAAACGAAGAATCATTTAGAAGGAAATCTTACACTGTGAATGAATTTAAGATTTAAGAAGTATCCAAGAAAAATTTCATATGTCATAATAACTGTCCTCAGTTAGACTCTTAAAATAGTACATTCTGCAAATTTGCATATTTATCTTATATCCAACTTTTTAGTCAGAAAGTACTTCAGATTCAGTATCTATTAACCTCAAAACAAACAAGGGGAAAAAAAACTAACAAGAAATAATCTACAATGATAAAGTATCATTATATAATGTATAACCTTAAGAGACACTTTATGGACTCAATAAAGTTGTATTCCTTTACAAGTATTTTGTTGAAAGATTACTGATGCTTAATATTTTAAAAATAAGTCAACAGTTTTTTTTTTTTATAAAAATAGATTTTCATATTGACTTGACCTGATATAGACAAACTACACCTTCACACATGCAGTGCTCATTATAGTCTAGAAGGATGGACAATCACTTTCACCAGGTACACTGAGGCATGCATGAAGTAACACTCCAGGCATGCTTTAAACCCAGAAAGGAGCAGCTCAGCCACTTACAGCAGTGCCAAGTCCATGCTTGAAAGTGCTCTATACAGTCAATTGTAGACAAAAATATTTCACAATTAAAGTAGCTAGCCACAAAGTATCAAAAAAGTATATACTTGGGTTTATTAAACATAAATTTTAAGCATTTATGTAAAACTATTCACTCTAGTAAGTGGAGTACTTTTAGAAGCATGAGCCAAAAGGAGAAAGAAAATAATAACATGTAATTTCTGAATTACTCATAAACCTGGGGAGGGAAAAAATCATCTTTTTTTTTAATGGCCTTGCAAATAAACCTGGATCATTACAACCAACCAGTTGCCACTGAGTCGATTTGACTCAAGGCAACTCCATGTGTTTCAGAGTAGAACAGTGTTCCACAGCATTTTCAATGGCTGATTCTTTCAGAAGTAGATCACCAGGCCTTTCTTCTGAGGTGCCTCTGGGTGGACTCAAACCTCTAACCTTTCTGGTTAGCAGGTGAGTGCACTAACCATTTGGACCACCCAGGGATAACCCTGGCTCATTACACTGGCAAAGATACAGCAATTTAAAAAAAAAATGTTTTAATACAAATATAGCTTACCTATAATCAAATTCATTAAACTTTCCCTTTTGGAACAAACAGTATGTAATGTTATGACTATCTACAATTTAACTCAGTGATACTTAACTGAGGGAGGTATCATTCCCTCCTAGGGAATGTTTGGAAACGTTATTTTTGGTTGTTCATGATTAGGAAGGGTGGGCCTGCAGCACAACTGGCATTTAATGAAATGGGAACCAGGGATGCTAAATATCCTGCAATGTACAAGGCAGACGTGCATGATAAAGAACTGTCCTACCCAAAATGCTACTAGCACCCCACTGAGAAAAGCTAAATGTGCCACTAAACAGTTTTATCTATAGTTATTTTTCCCCTGCAGGAACGGTTTAAAGAATATGTGGGCAGCATTTGGTTTAATTCAATACATCCAAGGCAAGTGAGGGTCAGACGTTATTTTTAACTCGCCAAAGACATTCTTAAAAAGGAATTTTATTATAAATAGGACAAATATACCTAAGTTATCAGTGATTAAAGCTCTTTTTCAAGTAGAAAAAATCGATCAATTTACACATAAGTGTTATTATCTATAGATAGATAAAAGTGGAATTGTGGGAGGTAACGCTTGAGAGCTTTTAAAAACACAATGGTTGCAATCATAACACAATTTTTAAAACCCACTGTCCAAATCTGATAAGGTTTTACTATCTTTCTACCTAATGTATCCAAGTCAGAGTCAAAGGTTTCACAAGAACCTTTTAATGCACTCCTTTATTTTGTCTGATATGGTTTTGTATCATGTGAATACCTCTTTTAAAGCGTGTTAATATTTCATTTTGTCTAAGGAGGACTGAAAAGTACAATCAATTATGGTCTTACCATTTTGTAAATGTACCATACTGGGCTACAACATAAATACTACTACCTTTTAACTTAAATGGTAAGGCCACAAGCCAAACTGTATCAAATGCTGGAAAAGGGGCTAAGAGTATTAAAATAATATGTAAAGTGCTTTGGGATGAAAGTATTTTCATTTCAGTGGCATCATTCTCAAGAGTTTTTGATCTAAATAAAGTGTTTTAAATTTAATCTCTCCAAGGGATCCTATTAACCCTACCTTCACACTCAAGGGCCTTCAGGTCAAGACTGAATATGAAAAATTCGGTTCTGTATCAGTTTACTAGATATAACCACCTCTGACAAATACTATACATCTAAGTTCAGAATCTGTTTGTAAACCAAGAGCATCTTTCTTTAAAAAGAGAGAGGGGAGAAGGAAGAAAGGATAGAAGGAAGAAAGAAAAAACAGTTTTTTTTCTTATTTTTGTTTTCAGTAATTTAGCAATACCTTTTAGACTTACATTGGTGATAATTCGATGGAGTGAATTTACCAGCACATAGTGAAATGTAGAAGGGGAATTCTGAGCCAGGCAGATCTAAAGAGCAGGGAAAAAAAAAGTCGATTATTTCGATAAGACAAACATTTAGTAACACAAATGAGGACAAAGGACAAAAGGATGGCAAAAAGACTCGTTTTTTAAGAACAGAATAAATTTTTAAGGTCTTAAAACTGACATCTTTGAGAAATACTGATAAAGGTGTAATTATTCATCTTTCCAGGCTTTTCACATTTATAAAGGATAACAGTATCAGTAAATATACCTGGATAAAAACCAATGCTCTCACCTTAAAGTGTTGGTTGTTGTGAGGGCTTATTCGAAAGCAAGAAACAAGGCAGTCAATCATTAGATCCACATCTGCAGGCTGACTGCCTCTCGAGAACGGTTTACTTGGATTGAAAAGTAAGTTCTGTAAAAATCCCAACAGAAAATAAAAGCCTTTAAACAGTCATGTCGTGTTGTTTTTTTTTTTTCCACTAGCACTTACACATGTGATGGTCCACACACCATTCACAGATGGCAGTAACATTCAGTTGCCAGACGAAACACTAAACTAACATTGTGAGTCACTGGTTTGACAGAATTCTTACTATACCACATATGATTCCTTTCAGGCCTTAATTTCTGTATTATTTTAAACGCAAGTCTGTATATTTATGCTAACTTAAGAAAACCGGTTAATTCTGTGCTTTTTTCATATTCTAAGTCACTTTACCTCGGCTGATGAACATAGTACAACAACAAAAACAGGTCTTACGAACTGATTATCAAGGAAGACTCAGAACGTTAGTGTTAGCAACGATCTTACACATAATACCGACACTGAAAGTTAATTTTTCATTTAATTTTCTTAAAGGTTTTAGTACAGAAAACTTCTTACCTTAAGATCAACCACCATGGACTGAACTAGTAGGAAAATGACAGAGTTATCTTCCCAATTGATATAAGTACTTGCTTTACACAGTTTGACACAAGCAATTGCAGCACTTTCTGTCAGCTGCCTGCTTCCTCCATGGCCAGCAAGTGCTTTTCGTAGACTGTCCAGAAACAGCTTCTACAGAATTCAAGCATAGCAAGAAGATAGAGTATAAAGCTTCTTAGATTTCAGATTTATCTTATAAAGTACAAATTATCAGCAGCTATAAATTACACGATAGAGAATGCATGATTGACATGTGGTTTTCAATTTCACAATTTAATTAGTTTCTGAAATCTGAAAACAAAGAATCTACTCTCCACTTTTTTGATGAATTACCAAAGGACCTAAGAAACAGCCTTTGCCCACCAAGGTAACTGACTTCTCCACATTCAATTCAGTTAATCATAATCTCTTTCTGAAAATCATCTTTCAATCTTCCACATTATATACTGTCCTGGTTCTGGCCTATGTCAAACTGTTCTATCCTTACCTAGTTCCTCAGGCTATATTCACCCCTTATCCTTCTAAACGAGGATGTACTCAAGGCTATTTTGTTGTCTAAATTCTGTTCCTAAAAAAATTCATCCATTCTTTTGATACCAAACCCCTCTTTGCAGCTCACTTTCTCCCCTTGGCTTTTCTCCTAAATAAAAATCTCACATCTCCACCTACAAGTATTCTCAAATGTAACATGTCAAAAGCTAAACTCATACTGGGATTTTTATTTTCTTCATGTATTTTTATATTCTCCACATAAACATGACTGTTGTTAGCTGCTGTCCAGTCGATTCCAGCTCATGGTGACCCCATGTGTGCAGAGCAGAACTGCTCCACAGGGTTTTCAAGGCTTTGATCTTTCAGAAGCAGATCACCAGGCCTGTCTTCCAAAGCACCTCTGTGTAGGTTTGAACTGCCAACTTTTCTGCTAGTAATCAAGTGATTAACCATTGGTGCCACCTAAGGACTCAAACATGTATTACTCTCATATAAGAGGAAATAAATATTTTACTGGAAAAAAAAGCAAAACTTTTATTTTCCCTGAACCAGCTCTCACTCTGGACTTTCCTTTCATCAACCAAAACACCATGTTGCATGTCTCACCTCTAATTCCAAACTTTGGACCTTTCCTCATTGCCTAAAAGATAAAGTTTAATAAACTCAAAATGAGGTGAAATGAGAAGGCAGAAAGGGACAGGAGCTGGTTGAATGGACAGGAAATCTTGGGTGGAAAGGAGGAGAGTGCTGTCACAGTATAGGGAGAGCTAGAGTTACATAACAAGGTGTGTATAAACTTTTGTATGAGGGACTAACTTGAATTGTAAACTTTCACTTAAAGCACAATTTAAAAAAAAAAAATCAAAAGGAAAAAATAAACTCCAAGTGACTCTGTCTCCCAGATTACTCACACCTGTACCTTCACCTTCATTTCTTATCACTGCCTGCATCAATCTTCATTCTCTAGCCAACAAACTTCTCTGAACATACCTTCAACATTCCCACTCCCATGTCCTTGATTATTCTGGCTTGAACACCACACACTCCTTCTCTTATCTAAATCCTCTTCTTACTTCAAGCTCAACTAAGGGTTCTACACCTCTTCCATAAAACTTTCCTCACCAACCAAACTTCACCTGAATTCTTATAGCACATATAACCTTTATTACTTGCCCAGTAAACACGTACTCTTGGTATATAACTTTTCATCCATAAAGACATAAATGGAATTCTAGGGAGACAGCAGCCTAACTCATCCTTGACACCCCCCCCCCCCTTATTTCCTGACTCCCATGATCACCTCTTGTTCCTGGACTCATAGCTATACTATACTGTATTCCCAGCCTTTCTTTCAGTTAGATGTGGCCATGTGACTGAGTTCTAGCCAATGGAATGTAAATGGAAAGTATATACACCATGTCCAGGGCCTGGCCCATAAAAACCTCCTACATGCTTTTCTATGTGACTGTTTTCTCTTCTGGCTGGAAAAATGAAGACAACCCCCGTAGAAGAAATGTGTTAAAGACGGTGGGGCCTCTGCCAGCAGAGTCCTAAAAACCACAAGAGGCTGTCCTGCAAACTGTGCTGCTCAGTACTATTTCATAAACATAATAAAGCTCTGTGTTAGAGCCATTATTCTACCTACCTAATTAATGCAATAAACAACGGTAGAGATAAAAATTAGTCCCAATCCCAGAAACTGAAAAAGAGAAACATTCTTCCCATATGGGCTGCAGTCTAGAATGGTGTAAATGAAAGTCTGATCTGATCTGCTTCAAGTTCTAATCGTTTTTTATTTATTTCTTCGCTTGGTTTAAAGTAAGGAGAAAAGTGTGATTACCAAAGCCTGGGAGGAGGTCTGTCACACTGCCAGAACTTAGATGAATGTCTACTAGCTACCTGTGGAGGCCCAGCCAGGAGAACCAAGCAGTTCTCCACAGCATACCAACAAAGGGACTATCTCAAGTCAACTCTGAGGAGTCCAGAGAACAACCTTAAAGATTTACATAAAATTCAGTGCCCTAAAAAAAAGATACACATTCTACTCTTATGACTATGGGCGTATTTTTTTAAATGAATATATACCACCATTTTCTAACCACAGTTAAATAAAAAATAAGAAAATTAAAAGATAACACTAACAATTTAGAAACTATTAGACACTCCTCTCAGTCAAATATGCTATTATTCTTCTAGGTGAGAGGAATTAGAGACTAATTGTAAATTATGCAAATCTATGACTGTAGCCAAGAAGTAAAACTAAATCTTGAAGACACTTTTACATTTTTTTAAAATAAGTGAACTAAGCCATTATCTTAAGAAACAAAAATATAAACAAAAGCTAAAATTAATGAAATAGAAAATAAAAAATGCTATAAAACAGTCAAAAGGCTAGTTTTTAAAGACCAATAATACTAGTAAAATGAAGAGGAGAAATACTAAAAATAAAGCAATACACGTGGACACCAAACAATTATGAGACTATAAAAATGTTATATTTCATATATATATATTTCTGTGTTAGAAATAAAATATATAGATATTACATACAACTCTGTGGTGACAAACTGAAAAATATATTTCCTAGCAAAGAATAAACTATAAAAAGTGATCTTAAAAGAGACAGAAAAACTAAATAGATTGATAGGCATAACAGAGCCAAAAAAAAGTGATTAATGATTTATCATTATTGAAAGACAATAAGTATATAGGCTACTTCTAGAAATACCCATAAGAAAGCAGTAATAGTACTTGAATCTGGAGAGGAAAAATATAAGACTAAAGACAGAGCTGAAAAGTAAGGCTTACTTTCCCACTGAATGCGCTTTCTTATGTACACTGAAAATGTTTATCATGTTAATTTATTACTATTCTTTTGAAATTAACAATAATAAGCAAAAGTCAAAGAAAAGCTTAAGAAGGGCTTCAAGTTCTGATGATTTTACAATTGAGTTCTATGTAATTAGATAATTTGTATTATTTAAATTATTGCAGACCATAGAAAAGATAGTTCCCCAAGTTATATTAAGCTAGCAGAAATAAGCACTTCAGAATAGTTACTTTCAACAGTGATAATGCATATGTTAAATTCACATAGTCTAAGAACTGGAGGGCAGAAGTACTAGAAGGAAATGCATTATTAAATTGCCACCCAATCCATTTACCAACAGTCAAATTTACTCCACACACTCCAGAATGAACATAATTAAAATTGTTTTGCTGTTGTTGTGTGCCATCCTCTCCATTCCAACTCATAATGACCCTACAAGACAGAGCTCCTTAATGATTAAAGTATATCCAGACACAAATCCATCCACTTATCAGCAGCTGATATTTGACAAAGGCCCAAAATCTGTTAATTGGGGAAAAGACAGTCTCTTTAACAAATGATGCTGGCATAACTGGATAGCCATCTGCAAAAAACTGAACAAGAGCCATACCTCATGCCATGCACAAAAACTAACTCAAAATGGATCAAAGACCTAAATATAAAATCGAAAATGATAAAGATCATGGGAGAAAAAATAGGGACAACACTAGGAGCCCTAATACATGGCATAAACAGAATATGAAAACCATAAGTAACCACACACAAGCACAGAAGAGAGACTAGATAACTGGGAGCTTCTAACTATCAAACACTTATGCTCATCAAAAGACTTCACCAGAAGAGTCAAAAGACAACCCACAGACTAGGAAAACATATTTGGCTACGACAAATCCGATCAGTGTCTAATCTCTAAAATTTACAAGATACTACAAAACCTCAACAACAAAAAGACAAATAACCTAATTAAAAAATGGGCAAAGGATATGAACAGGCACTTCACCAAAGATGACATTCAGGCAGCTAACAGACACATGAAGAAATGCTCACGATCATTAGCCACTAGAGAAATGCAAATCAAAACTATGAGGTACCATCTCACCCCAACAAGGCTAGCATTAATCAAAAAAACACAAAACAATAAATGCTGGAGAGGTTGTGGAGAGACTGGAACACTTATACACTGTTGGTGGGAATGTAAAATGGTACAACCACTTTGGAAATCGATTTCGCACTTCCTTAAAAAGCTAGAAATAGAAGTACCATACGATCTAGCAATCCCACTCCTTGGAAAATATCCTAGAGAAATAAAGAGCTGTCACGCACACCCGTGTTCATCAAAGCACTGTTCATGATAGCAAAAAAGATGGAAACAACCCGGGTGCCCATCAATGGATGAATGGATAAACAAATTATGGTATATCCACACAATGGAATACTATGTAATGATAAAGAACAATGATGAACCCATCAAACATAACATGGAGGCATCTGGAGGGCATTATGCTGAGTGAATTTAGTCAGTCACAAAAGGACAAATATTGTATAAGACCATTATTATAAGAAATCAAGAAAAGGTTTAAACACAGAAGAAAACATTCTTTGATGGTTACGAGGGTGGGGAAGGAGGGTGAGGGTTATTCACTAACGAGATAGTAGACAAGAATTACCTTAGGTGAAGAGAAGGACAGCACACACTACAGGGGAAGTCAGCACAATGGGACTAAACCAAAGCTAAGAAGTTTCCTGAATACAATTAAACACTTTGAGGGATAGAGGAACAGGGGCAGGGGTCTGGGGACTATGCTTTCAGGGGACATCTACGTCAACTGGCGTAATAAAGTTTATTAAGAAAATGTTCTGCATCCTACTTTGGTGAGTGGCGTCTGGGGTCTTAAAAGTTAGCAAGCGGCCATCTAAGATGCATTAATTGATCCCAACCACCTGGAGTAAAGGAGAATGAAGAACACCAAAGACACAAGGAGAGGATTAGCCCAAGAGACAGAAAGGGCCACAAAGACCAGAGACTTCATCAGCCTGAGACCAGAAGATCTGGATGGTGTCTGGCTACCACCAATGACCGCCCTGACAAGGAACACAATAGAGAGTCCCTGACGGAGTAGGGGAAGGGCAGGATGCAGAACTCAAATTCTAGTAAAAAGACCAGACTTAATGGTCTTAGACTGGAGGAACCCCAGAAAGCATGGCCCCTGGACTCCCTGTCAACCCAGCACTGAAACCATTCCCGAGGCCAACTCTTAAGTCAAAGATTAGACTGGACTATGGGAAATAAAATGATACTCGTGAAGAGGGTGCATCTTAGACCAAGCAGATACATGAGACTAAATGGACAGCTTCTGTCCGGAGGTGAGATGAGAAGGCAGAGAGGGTTAGGAGCTGGTTGAATGGACACGGGAAATCCGGGGTGGAAAGGAAGTGTGTGCTGTCACAGTATCGGGAAAGCAATTAGGGTCACATAACAATGTACATATAAATTTTTGTATGAGAGATTAACTTTCACTCAAACTACAATAATAAAAAAGATAATTAAAGTGTAAGTCTCTACCAAAGGGGCGGCTTCTGTCCAGAGGTGAGAGGGGAAGGCAGAGCTAGGAGCTGGTTGAATGTTCACGGAGAATCAGGGACAGAGGGGAGGAGTGTACTGTCGCAGAATGGGGTGAGCAGTTGGAGTCTCATAACAATGTATATTAAAAAAAAAGAAAGAAAGAAAGAAAATTCTGTATGGGAGACTAACTTGAAACGTAAACTTCATTTAATTACATCAATAAATAAATAAATAAAAATTTTAAAAAAGTATAAGTCTCTAAATATACTTTAGTTTTGAATTTAAAGTAAAACTTTAAATAACAAAAATTATCTGGTTAGATATAATTCAGATCTGAAACCTCAGGGTTCTGAGCTCTTTTTAAACATTTTTTCTTTTGTTATTAATTTTTTTAAGAAAAGTAACTTACAATAGGGAATGAAAAATATGGGATATTCAAACTGAAGGAACACTATACAGCAGTTAAAGACAATGACCTAAATGAACAATGGTTCTCAAACTTCACTGCGCATCAAAATCACAGTGCTTCTAAAAACACAGATTGCTTGTTGAACATCATTCCTAGAGTTTTTGACTGAGCAGATCTATGGCTGGGTCTAAGAATTTGCATCTCTAAGAAGTTTCCAGGTGATGCTGAGCTGCTAGTCTGAAGATCAATCTTTGAGGACCACTAAACTAGAATGTATCTCTCTATCTGTCTATCTATCTCCCTTGCTCTCATAAAAATATAAAAACTAGACTGGAAGAATATACATGTAACTCTTGACAGTGATTAACTCCGGAGAAGAAAAGAAAATGGAACTAGTGTAATCAAAGAAGTCTTAAGTTTTAGCCGTAATTTTCTGTTAAAGAGTTTATGCAAGCATTACTTGTGCAATTTTTAAAACCATATGTAAATAGAGAAAACATGAGCAACATATCAAATGTTAACAGGAGTATGGGTGATTGTTATAGTCTTTGTGCATTTCAAATACTTCTCCTAAAACACATACTATACTCAAAAGAAACAAATGAACTGGAAAAATATTTACAACAGACTAAAAGTAAAGGACTACTAATCCTAAGATACAAAAAAGTCCTACAAATTAATAAAAGGCTGGCAAACAACATAAGAGAAAATGTCAAAGAAATGAACAGGCATTTTATACAAAAGAAAACATGGAAATGGCCAAGAAACATATGAAATTATCCTGAATCCATGAAAGAGGAATAAAAATTAAAATGAGGTACTGTTTATCTCATCAGTCTGGCAAAAATCAAAAAGGCTGAAAAACATGTAGTCCTGATGAGAATTCAGGAAAGTAAATATTCTAATTTACTGCTGGAGGAGATGTGACCTGCGGCAAACATTGGGGGAACATAATCTAGAAATAACTAATAACATTTTAAAATACATATATGCTCTTGACACAGAAATCTCAGTTTTGGAATTCTAGTCTACAGGATTAAGAGTATCATTTAACAAAACTATATGAACAAAAATATTTACTTAAGGATTAATTATAATGTCTAAGAAACTCAGAAAATCTGAATAGCCTTCCATTCAGAATGAAATGGCTGAATAAATGAAGCTCATCTGTGTAACAGAATATTATGTAATATTAAAAGAATATGTTAAATCTACTATTTTGAGGAATAGCCAAGATATACTCTTAGGTAAATAAAGCAAAATGTAGAGTAATACATATAAGATGATTGCATTTTAAAATATAACCACCATCATACATACGTATTTGTATTTTCATTTGAATGTTTGTAAGATCAAGTAGATATGAATGGAAAAGATACATGACAGCCATCTACAGTGGCTACTTTAGAGAGAATGTGACTAGAAAAATGTGAGAATACATAAAAAAATACATTTAAAAAAATCCAGATTTAAAGATGTAAATTTTTTAACCAGAAAAGTACTAGAGAAAAACATAAAAGCGTATTTCAAAAATCTTGGAGTGTGCCAGACACAAAGATCACATAGTATATGATTCCGTTTATATGAAACGTCAAGAACAGGCAAATCCATAGAGACAGAAGGCAGATTAGTGTTTGCCAGGGGCTGTGTGGGTGGGAGAGTGGCTGCTAACAGGTATGGGGGTTTCTTTTGCAGATGAGAAAAATGTTCTGGAATTAGACAGTGGTGATGGTTGCACAAGGTATGGTACCCTTTAAAGTATGGATTTTATAGACACTAAGTACAACTCAATAAAAAAATAAAATCTTGGGGAGGATAAGTCTGACCAAAAAAGCTAGGAGCCAAAAGGAACAAGACTGGGTGACTACATACAAATTTTAAACATGCAAATGCAAAAAGAACCCATGAAGTTTAAAAAGAGAAACCAAGTAAAAAGTATATACACAAACCCTACAAACCAATAAAAGACAAGCAATTTAGTGGAAAAATGAGCAATTTACAAAAGATATACAAATGGCCAATAAACATTTGAGAAGATGTAGCTATGATTATTAAAACAAATTGATTTAAGCATACTAATTTATAGTAGCTTTCTATCTATGTGTATTTTTCCCAATAAACAGAAACTTAAAAGTACTATTTTGAAGGGCTCAAAAAGACATCTAACATGAAAAAAAGGAGCTTTCATAATGGAAAAGTTGGGGCATAGACTTAGGTGTAACACCATAAAATCATGGACTCATAAGGATTACCAAATTCATTTATATTCCCATCAATGCATAAATTCCCTATCCAATATTTCTACAAAGGATTGACTTATTCAAGCTGATTCTGAACATCTCCACCCCACAAGCCCATTACATGTTTAATTAGCTAAGAGTACTGTCTCCCAAAGTAGCAAAAAAAAAAGGTATAGCAAAACAAACCGCATACTGAAATTCAAATAAAAGAATAATATTAATAACCAGCTCTTATTATTTAAAAATTAGGAGAGACCCTTAGAATTACCAGTTCTTATAGTTCCAATGTCACTACAGATGGCATATACAGTAATCTGCCCTCATAATAAAATGCTGTGAAAATTGTTCTAAAATACCTAATGCAAGTCACTAGACAACTGTAGTTGCACCAAGTGAAACCACCTCTAATTACACAGAAATATCACACTATGAAAGTGATGAGTCTAGTCGGGCAACCCTTGCAGTGACTATATTAGAGAAACCATGGTTAACACTAACAGAAGTATCGTTTAGTCTTCTCTGGTAAAAGAATGAAATTAAGAGATTGTTTTAAATGTTTAATCAATGAGTGTATTATTGTTCCATCAAATAAAATTATGTATAAGGAGGTCTCTGCTAAGGTCAACAAAGAGATTTAAGATTATTATAATTAGAAATGGTCCTCTGCAATATATTGTACTTAAAGAATGCTAAACCTAAAGTAATACACACCTTGAGTAAAATAAACTGCTTCACATCTGTACTAATTATGGAAATAATTTTGCCCCCCTTACCTTATTCATGTTGGTTTCATCAACCACATCCTTGGATATATCCTGGATTATTTCTGGACACAAGATAAGAAGAATGATTTGTAGTGGCCAAACTGCTGCTTTACGTTTCGTGCTTTCAGCAAAACCATCCACCAAGTCAAATAGTTTTTCTGCACACTCTACATGAAAAAGGTATCAAATCACACTATTAGATGAGAAGAAAATCCCTGGCATTAAAAGCTGCCACTATCCATAAACCCAAAGGCTATATTTTAAAAGAAAAACTTGGAAGATCACTTGAACAACTACCCAAATTCATTCAGGCAAGGAGACAAGCAAGGTTATATCATCTATATGTTAGAAGAGTTACCCTGATCCATCCTGGAAAACTTCGTATTTTAGAATGGCCAATCAAATGTGTAGTCCCAATGTGCAGGGCATTATGCAAAGTGCAATGCACCCAAGCAACTAAGACTGGACAGCTTGCCAAAGTGAAATTACCAAAGCTCCCCAGGAGTATTTTCTGCCTTGCAGTTGTGTCCCAAGAACTCTTACATCATAGGTAAGAATATTACTGCTTTATACACATCTCCCTAAATGCAAACTGAAGTCTCAGAGACCAGAAAACTGCTTCTCTACAATAAACAGCCATCAAATACCCCAAATTTCAAACTTCTTTATTTATTTAATTAAAGGAAAGGAAAGTAGTTGAGAGTAATTTAGAAATATGAGAGAAAAATACTATTTCCTTTTTGACATTAGTTCATAATTGAAGATGTAAAATCCCCTTAATAACCAAAAAATTTTTAAAAGTGATGACTTTTTCCCTCATAATAACAGTTTAAAAGACAAAAAAAAAAAAAAAAATCAATCTTATCCTTACCAGCCATATCAGTCTGTGGAATCTGGTATAGCTTTGTAAATTCATCCGGATAATTTTCTACCCAATTCCAAAACGCCTACAAATAACAAAACACAGGTCTTTATATGAAAAGTGATCTTTCCTCAACATAGTAAACAAAATGTAATAAGGCATTTATATCACAGAGTTCTAAGTTTCTTCACAAGAATATTGTGATGTCCCATATTCATTGCAGCACTGTTCACAAGAGCAAAAAAGATGGAAACAACCTAGAGGTGCAGCAACAGATGAATGGATAAACAAACTATGGTACATACACACAATGGAGTATTATGCAACAATAAAAAACAATGATGAATCCGTGAAGCATCTCATAACATGGATGAAACTGGAGGACATTATGCTGAGTGAAATAAGTCAATCACAAAAGGACAAATATTGTATGAGACCTCTACTGCAAAAACTCATATGAAAGTTTATACACAAAAAGAAACCATCTTTGTTGGTTACGAGGGATGGGGGGTGGGTGGGGAAACTAAATAGACAACAGATAAGTGGTAACTTTGGTGAAGGGTAAGACAGTTCACAATACTGGGGAAGCCAGCACAACTTGTACAAGGAAACGTCACAGAATCTCCACAGACACTTCCAAACTCCCAGAGGGACTGAACTGCTAGGCAGAGGGCTGTGGGGACCATGGTCTCAGGGAACATCTAGCTCAACTGGCATAACACAGTTTATAAAGACAATGCTCTACATTCTACCTTGGTGAGTAGCATCTGGGGTCTTAAAAGCCTGTGAGCAGCCATCTAAGATACTCCACTGGTCTCACCCCTTTGGGAGCAAGGGAGAATGAAGAGAACAGGATACAAGGAAAAGACTAGTCCAAAGGACTTATGGACCACAGCTACCACAGCCTCCACCAGACTGAGTCCAGTACAGCTAGATGGTGCCCAGCTACCACGACTGACCGCTTTGACTGGGATCACAACAGAACTGGAGAAGGATGTAGAACAAAATTCTAACTCACAAAAAAAGAGCAGATTTACTGGCCTGACAGACTGGAAAAACCCCAAGAGTATGGCCCCCAGACACCCTTTTGGCTCAGAGCTGAAGTCACTCCCAAGGTTCACCGTTCAGCCAGGGACTGGACAACCCCATAAAACGAGACTAATGAGGCACAGCAGTCCAGGGACAAGGACCAGAAGGCAAGAGGGGACAAGAAAGCTGGTAATAGGGAACCCAACGTTGACAAGGGACAGTGTTGGCATGTCATGGGTTTGTTAACCACTGTCTTAAGGCAATGTGTGTACTAACTGTTTAATGAGAAACTATTTGTTCTGTAAACCTTCATCTAAGGTACAAAAAAAAAAAAAAAATTATCTATGTGAAATCAAATTGACAACAGCAACTCAAAAGGTTTGATGGGAAGCCTAGGGGCCAGTGAGTTGAAGATAATGGTGATAGAATAATCTGGAAAAGGACAGTGAGAATAGCAGCACAACTTGAGGAATGTAATTGATGTCACTGAATTGTACACGTAGAAATTTCTGAAATGGTGTATATTTGGCTACGTATATTTTCACACACAAAAAAAAAAAAGGTCAAGAAGGGAGAGGGTTGACATGTTATGGGGTTGTTAACCAATGTCATAAGACAATATGTGTACTGACTGTTTAATGAGAAACTATTCGTCCTGTAAACCTTCACCTAAACTAGAATTAAAAAAAAATATTAAAAAAGAATATTGTGATGTATTCTTCCCAAAAAATTTTAATGTGAAATTATACTCAAGTCATGTCTCTTTTGTTTCAAAAATTCTAAAGACAGCAAAATTTATAAGCAAAAATTAACAAAAGTTTAATACCAAAGAGGTGGTGACTTACCTTTTCCAAACTATTTATAACTGCTAACTGTGCAACCTTCTTCAGGGCTTTAAATTTAAATGCTGTTTCTGGAAAAAACATTTTTAAATTAGTTTTAGATGAACTATTTAACCCAAATACAGTTCGGAGCTACTCACAAAACTAACTTTCCTTTTACATGAAAACTTTTATTCCAGTATTATTTGTAAACAATGTAAAGACAATTAATACAAACCACAAAACTCAGTCGAGTTATGCCTGATAAACACTAACTCAATAAAAAGTTAAGTATGACTTAAACTTCAAATGAGGGATGTTGTGAGGGGTTTTTTCTTTTGTTCTGTTTTTAATAACTTTTTTCTCAAAAAAATTATAAAACATCAGTCCTGAAACCCTATGCATCAAATGAAGCGATAAAGAACTCAGCCAAGCACCAAATGGAATAAGAAACTGACCAAGAACAGAGAGCAAGGAGAGATACATGCAGAGGTCCCCTATTAGCTACCATAGCATGGATCTGCCATCTTGGACTCCTATCAGAGATCAGCGAACAGAGGGTACAAGAAAGCAGCTTCACGGAGCTTCCAGCAGGAGACAGTACAACCGGTAACCAGCGATGTACGCTTTCCCACCCCGCACCCTTCTTCACCCCCTTTCAGCCTCCTCTGCTTCCTGCAGCCACAGTCTCTTGGCAGGGAAGCACCAGCTTCATCCCTGTGTCACCTGGATTCCACCCACCCGCACTGGCCAGCTCCCTGAGTGCCATTTGTTGGCTGCTGGTGTTGCTTTTTTCCGCTTCGTTAGATTTCTTCCTTACCTCTCACCACCTCCCCCTCTTTTCTCTCAAATACCTGGCTCTGGGTGCCATCCTTGCTTCTTCCTGAAAGGCTGCGATATACTGCTTGACTGTGAAACTGCTTCACGGCCCATGCCACCATGCTGGTGGGACCCCCAGGGCTTTTGTTTGTTCTGTTTTGATTTGTTTTCTTTTTCTTTTCTCGGCTTGGGAGCCCCTTTAGCCAGGCAGTACCCCGTGGCTTAGGAGCTACTCCCTTACACTGTGCAGACGCACAGTGACATCCCTGCAAGCATTTCTTTTTTCTTGTTTTTGGGTTTTTTTTTTTTTTCGTTTGTTTTGTTTTCTTCTCTTTTTCCCTTTTTGTCTTTCTTCATTTCCAGTTTCTCAATTTATTCATTTTTTTCTTTTTCTTTTTCCATTTTTGTTTCTCTCCATTTCTCAGTCTCTCATCTCCCCACTCCAATAGCAAGCTTGATTAGCACCTCTTTTTTGTTTGTATGTATGTTTCCGGCTCCTGTTCCTCTCTCTCCTCTTTCCCATACTCATCTTGGCTCCACACATCACAATCTCTTCCCTCCTTCCTCCCTACCTGCAGCACCGTGCGCTCAACATCACACTCCCAAGCAGCACAGGCACGGCCTACCAGAACCTGCCCTGCACTGATTCCCAGTCCACCGTGTCGGCCCTAGTACGTGCCACAAACAACCCATCCTAGCAACTCCCCTTCAGCTGGACCCACTCTGCTGTACCATACCTGAGTGACTGACCCTGCCAATTGGAGAAGGAGGTGAAAAGTATCGTGCCCACAGACAAGCAAACAACAAAGAACGCACAGCCCGCCTGCTCAGACATAACCAAATAAAACAAAAACGCAGGATGAAACAAACAAATCTACAATCAATAAACAAGGAAAATAACTACTGAATGCCCCAAAGATAGCAGACAATATCAAAACATACACAAAAACAGGACAGGATGGTTCCAGCAGGAGTCCAAAATAAAATACCAGATGCTTTTCCAGTAGAAGACAAGGCACTAGAACTACCTGATAGGGAATTCAAATCTCTAATATTCAGAATTATCCAAGAGTTGAAGCAAAACGCAGAGAAAAATGAGGAAAAAATAGGCAAATTCATGGAAAAGGCGGACAAATTCATAGAAAATACAGACAAAAAATGGGAGAATTCAAGAAAATAATACAAAAACAAAATGCTAAAATAAATTCACAACTAGAAGTCATACAAAAACAACAATTAGAAATCCAGAAGATAACAAGATTTCAGAAATGGACAGTGTCATATAAGGGCTGAGGAGCAAGTCTGAAATGATGGAAGACAGGATCAGCAAAACTGAAGACCAACACTTGGATACAACTCTGAGGAAATATCAGAAAAAAGAACAAAGAAAAATGAAGAAACCCTGAGAATTATGTGGGATACACTCAAAAGCAAAAATCTGCTAGTGATCGGAGTTCCAGAACAGGGGGAGAAAAGAGAAGACACAGAGAGGTTCATTGAAGAATTGCTGGCAGAAAACTTCCCCAATATCATGAAAAATGAAAGGATGACCATCTAAGAAGCTCAACGAACCCCATATAGGACAGACCCCAAAAGAAAATCACCAAGACATATTATAATCACAATCGCTAAAACCAAAGACAAAGAATCCTAAACAAGCACATACTTCTTCTCTCTTGCTTTATGCTTAGCCTATCTGAACCTGTTGTTCCCCAGTGACCCCATGCTATTTGACATTTCCACGCTTTGGCACACATTCTCCTGTTTTCCGCTACAGTATTCACCTCATAGTTTTTCATTCAAGATCAATCTCAGATACCACCATTTCTATGAGAAGCTGCTCCTCTCCTTCCTGAAAAAAATTTAACTACTCCTTCCTTTGCACTATACCTCTGGACCTTACACATATTTTCTGGTTGCACTTATCACACTAATTTGCTAATTAATAATAACCCATTTGTCTCAAACTACGCCATGAATTCCTTAGGGACAGATTCAATACTTTATTAATCTTTACATTCCCAGGACTTAGTAATGGTTTCTTCCACATAAGTGCTCAACAAATGCTTGCAGAATTGAACTTGAAACATATTATTAGTTTTATTACTCATATAATTGGAAGTTTCAATCCTTTTTACCATCATCACACAGGACCATCTTTGCTTTATACTTTATGTATTTATTGATGTATACTATAAGTTATGTTTTTGAGGATGTTGCATTCAATGGGGATAACTTACTGCAATGTAAAAGAAAGTCACTTAACCACACAGCTAGTTTCTCTCACTTGGGCATAAAAAACAATTTCAGTTAATCATTATGGATTGAATATTTCTATCAAAACTGTTTTTTTAAAAAACATTTATTCATGGTCAACTTGGACCTGATTTATTTCCAAAATGTCACTGAAGAGTTATGAAGAATTATAAAATCCCACTCAAAAAACCAAACCCGTTGCGGTCCAGTTGAGTCTGACTCATAGTGACCCTATAATACTTCCTAATTTAATACACAGAGAAAATCTCTAAATTTTACCATTCAGTGAAACAGCTGAACACACAGCCTTGTATTATTCATCTATATATAGTCCTTTTATAACTCTAGTGAAATAGTTATTGAGTTTAAAGCACATCTTAAAAAAATCAAATATGGTTTTTTGAAAATTACATTGCAGAACTCTTGAGTTTTTCAAAGCCAATATAACTAAACCATCTTCTTTTAGGCCAGACGCTAAAAACATTATTGTCTGGCAATTCCTTAATTAAGATACAAAATAAACCCATATATATCTATGGTCAACTGATTTTCGACAGGTGCCAAATCCATTCAATGGGAAAAGAATCATCTCTTCAATTAATGGTGCTGGGATAAGTGGATCTCCACATGGAAAAGAATGAAGGTGGATCCCTACCTCCCATCATATATAAAAATTAATCAAAATGGATGAATGATGTAAATATAAAAACTAAAATTATAAAACTCACAGCAGAAAATATAGAGATAAGGCTACAAGACCTTGTTTTTGACAATGGATTTTTAGATAGGACACCAAAAACACAAGCAGTAAAGAAAACAGATAAATTGGACTTCATCAAAATCAAATTTTTGCACATCAAAGGACTTTTATCAAGAAAGTGAAGAAACAATCTACAGAATGGGAGAAAATATTTAGGAATCATATGTCTGATAAAGGTTCAATATCCAGATTATATAAATTATTTCCTATAACCCAAGAAAAAGACAAACAACCCAATTTTAAAATAAGCAAATTTCCATGTGCTTCTTGGCAAAGAAGATATACAAATGGCCAATAAGCACATGGAAAGATGCACAATGTCACTAGTCATTAGGGAACTGCAAATCAAAACCACAATGAGATATCACTCCATCCCCACTAGGATGGCTATAATCAGAAAAACAGAAAATAACAACGCTGGCGAGGATGTGGAAAAACTGGAATCCTTGAACAAAGCTGGTGGGAATGTAAACTGACATCAGAAAAAAAAAAAAAACCCAAACCTGTTGCCGTCGAGTCAATTCTGACTCGAGAGACCCTACAGGACAGAGTAGAACTGCCATGTAGAGTTTCCAAGGAGTGGCTGGTGGATTCAAACTGCTGACCTTTTGGTTAGCAGCCAAGCTCTTAACCACCACGTCACCAGGGCTCCAAAATGATGCAGCCACTATGAAAAAGTTTGGCAGTTCTCAAAATTAAACGTAGAATTACCATATAACCCAGCAATGTCACTCCTAGATACATACCCAAGAGAATAGAAAGCAGTGAGGCAAACAGATACTGTATACCAACGCTCAGTGTAAAAGGTGAAAACAACCCAAGCATCTATCAACAGATGAATGGATAAACAAAACACAGTATACGCATACAACGGAATATTATTCAGACATAAAGAGAAATGAAGTTCTGATACATGATACAACATGGATAAAACTCAAAAACATTATGCTGAAATGAGTCAGACATAAAAGGACAAATGTTGCGTGATCCCACTTATATAAAATATCAAGAACAAGTAAATGCACAGACAGAAATTTATTAATGGTTAGCAGAGACTGAGTAACGGGAGTTACTGCTGAAGAGGTACTGGAGTTTCTGTTTGAACTGATAAAAAATTTGGAAATGAATAGTGGTGATGGTAGCACAACACAGAGAATGCAATTAAAGTCACTGAATTATATACTAAAAATGTTTTAAACGGCAAACTGCTACATACATTTTACCACAATAAAAATTTTTAAATACAAAGTAAAATAAAAATAAGCATGAATTGTATACTCTGAAATTTCACTTTTTAATTAGCCAGCATCCAATATTACATAAAAATAAAAAGCAATTTCATGAAATGAAATTTAGATATTCATACTCAGTTTATGAATAATACTCACTTATATACGATTTATATTAGCACTTTACTGCTCACCACAGTAATTCTCTCAATTCCTTCTGATAATTTATTTCAACACACATAATCATGTAAAGTACTTCCCAAAGCTTTAAAATCACTTATTAAGCCTTATAATATCCCCATGTAGGATACTATTGACATGTTCTGCAAGGAAGCAAAACGAGGCACTGAAAGGTTAAGAGACTGTGTAGTGCTGTAAAGTCAGTCATTAAGTCAGTAACAGCTGAAAACAGAAATGAGATCCCTGACTCAATTCCTCCTCTTGCCTTGAGCTCATCTCTCAGTTCCATTCTGCCACGAAACTTTGATATCCTGCTAAAGACTATCTTCTTTAAGTGCTGTAACAGTGAAACAGGTTAACTTCTATAACCTATAGCCATCCTTAAGAGATCAAAATCTGGAAAATTTAAAGAATAACACCCTTACATTCTCTTTATTAAAAACAAACATTTAGTTAAACAAAACTTTCCGCTGTTTAGATTTAAGATACTCATTTTCTCTATTGTATTGTTTTCAGTGGTTCAAAAATTAGGACCCAAAGTATGATTAGCCATTTCATAAAGACATCTACATTACAAAATCCATTTTGAGTTCTAACTCAACACAATTAGTACATTCATAATACTAGTTTTAGACTCAGAGCGATTCATTCTGGATACTACATTTAAACTTACCCTTTAGGAGTCGTTTTAATTTTGTACAATCCACACTGATATACTGTAACAATTCTATATCATGGACATCGACATTATCTTCTGAACAAACAGTCAATTCCTGCAACCTAAAAAGTAAAAACCAAAAACAATGTATAAATTTAAGTTTTAGGATATTCCAAAATTCCAAATTCAACAGATGCTTCTCCCCGCAATGATGACAGTTTATCGAGAAAATAAAAACAAGCAACTATTTCTTATAAAAATCTACAGTAACATAGATAATTTAAGGGATATGATAAAAAAAATCAATAATAATCCAGTAAATTTAGTAATCCTATTGCACAAATTGAGGTGTCTAAACAATATTTCCCGCTAAAAGAAGCCAGGGTTCTTTGGAAAAATCAGTTAATTCCAAGATTGGGGCAGGAGATATACAAGATGAGCCTACATCACCTTAAGCTTGAAAACAAGAAAACTATCAACTACAGGAGTCACGTCAAAAACCATACAGGTATCCATTTACAGAGGGTCCCACTGCTGAAAGATGGGATAATTTGAGCATCAAAAGAATTATGTTTACAATAATTGAAACACATAAAATTATAAGTAAAAATCCAACGTCCGTAGTAATACACACATACACAAACCTCACTGTGTCACCTTCAGGAATTGTTAGGGTACCAAGTCATTCTAACAACTGATAAAGAATCGAGCCTCCATACTGCCTTCTCTATGGACCATATTGCAAGGTAAATGAATAAATAAAGAGGAAAAGAAATATTTCGCAAGAATCATAATTTAAAAATAAAGAATGAATGATAGAACATTTATCATTTTGTAGTTCTCAGTGAAATGATAGATCCAGGCAATGATCATCATAGCTACTAAAAACATTGGGTAAAAAATGGATAGGCACCTTTACAATGAATGAATAAAGCTGATAACATCTGAATCCAACAACCAATCATAACAACGCTAAAAGTGGGACAATCGGACACGTTTACTGATGTGATGCAAGAGGAACTATATAGAACCATCTATGAAGTATTCTTGACCCCCAATCAAAAAAAAACTGATTCCAATCAAGCCCAGCCAAATGAATGCCGAAAATTCTACAAGACAAACAACCCAGTTCTTTAACAAATAAGCAACATGAAGTAAATGAGGGTGGGAAGGTGAAGAAATGAGGAAATGATATTAATTAGATTATGATATAGAGATGTAAAGGAAATGTCAACCAACTGCCAGGACGGACCTTGTTTGGATCCTGATCAGAACAAACCAAAAAAAAGGCCATTTTTTTTAAATAATCAGGGAAAATTAAACATGAATTTGGTAATATAAGATATTAAGGATATTATGAATTTTTGTTAGGTATGACAATGGTATTGTAGTTAACTTTAAAAAAATATTTCTATAAGGAATACATACTGAAATATTTATAGGTGAAATGATACATACCTGGCATTTGCTTTAAAATAAAAAAGGAGGGACGAGGTAGAAATAACTGTTAGCAGAGTCAGAAATGCATGGGGATTTGAAATACTATTCTCTCAGCTTTGTGTATGTTTGAAATGTTTTCATAACAAAAACTTTAAAAAAAAAAGATGGAATACCACTTTACATTTTTCAAATAAGTAAAATAAAGCTTAATATTATTAACTTCTATTCATATCAACTAGACTTCAGAAACATAAATGATACTTTCATCTGCATTCACAGGACATGGTTATACTGCAGTAAAAAAAAAAAAAAACTAAGTCTCTTCATTGAAGTTTTCATTGTCTGTACACATGTTTATGTGATTATTTGATTAATGTTTCTCTTTGCCAGTAGAAGATAAGCTTATAAGGACAAGAATTTTTCTAAACTCAAAATTACCCTTATACTGAATATAAAGTTATCATAAATGTAGTAAATTTAATATTTAGTGAAAATTCAGATATTTTAAAACTGATAAATTCACTTAAGTGCAATTGCTAATCTACAGAATTGTGCTTCCTAATGAGGCATACTCAGTATTTCAGTTAATGTTATTATGTGCCGATGAGTTGGAATCAACTCATAGCAAACCTATATGACAGAGCAGAAATACCCCCAGAGGGCTTCCTAGGCTGTAATCTTCATGGGAGTAGATCACCAGGTCTTTTCTCCTGCGGAGCCAATGGGTGGTTTTGAACCGCTGACCTTTCGGGTAACAGCAAACATCAAAAAAACGTAAGCGACACAATAGAATAACTAATTCTCACAAATGCAGAGAGAGAGAGCAAATATTACATGGTCTTATTCATAATATTAACTTGAATTTTAACCATTTTAGTGCAGTTTCAATCTAACTTATGAATCATCACACTAGACCTTCAGTTGCTGGAAATCAACTCATTTCTTTTCTCAAATTCTTCTTTGACTCATTGTAGCTTACAGATGTATAGCTAACACTAAAATTATTCTAAGCACTGACACAAAAACTTTTCATATCATCAGTGTGAAAAAAGCTTAGCAGTTCATACTGGAAATGAGAAAGTCCTCAATACTGATTTACATGCAAAAAATCCCACAGCTACTTCACAGAGCCTAGAAATATATAGAGTATCCTTTAGTAGGAAACACAACTCAATAGATCAGCAACAACAACTTTTGTGAAGCTATCTCCAGGGACTGTTTGTGGAAAAACTGAAGAAAAGTTTAATCCCCTTTATAATCCAGTTATTTCTACAGGGAAGGAGTATTTTGTAAAGCTCGTCATTTTGGAGACGGAGAAATCAAATAAAAGGTAGCTCAAGCAAAAAAAAAAAATAAAGTGGAAAATTTATCACTAAAACACCTACTAATACCAGGTAAATGAACAACAACAAAAATATTTTAAATGTATAGAAATAAAGTAAAAACCGCCTCCCCACAGGTACACTAATAAAGAGGAAACTGAAAGCCAGAGAGTTAACCCTCATGATGTGGCCCTGCAGCAGGGGAAGACTGGGGGTGGTTAGGTTTTTTTTATCTTCATAACCTAGGGGCTTGGGGTTTAACATCCACATAAGGAATGGATATAAGGTCCTGGACCCTAATAATGTAGGTATTAGAGCTGAGAACCTGCATAAAACAAGAATACCAGAGAACTAAGCACTCACAAAAACAGTTAAGGAAAAGGGAAGGAAGGAGGCAGGAAGGAGGGAAAAAAAAACAGTACCAGCACAAAAAACCCTGCTCTGCCTTGGCTTTGGGTATGGGAAAAAGTCACCAAGGGTTGAATCTTAAAGGGTTTGTGTTCCAAGTTTATATTACCCATGCAGTACAGGGCTAAACTGAGAAGTTAACAAACAAGCAAACAAACAGACCCAGAGCTGGGCATTTAGCAAAAACAAATGGAGAACTATCACCAGGACATTCCTACAGCTCAAGGCTATAAGAAATTCCAAAGCTTAATCACTAAAGATAAGACTGCAGTCAAAGATTACAAAATAGAGAGAAAACGATTCACTATGAATTAAAGTCAGCAAATACAAACAGAAAGAGTATACAATCAAGGATTTAAGATCACTTAATCTTAAAGATTTAAGTTTTATTGACTATGCAAAGGCATTTGACTGTGTGGATAACAAATTCCGGATAACACTGTGAAGAATGGAAATTCCAGAACACTTCATTGTGCTTACAAGGAACCTGTACATAGACCAAGAGGCAGTCATTCAAACAGAACAAGGGGATACTGCGTGGTTTAAAGTCAGGAAAGGTGTGCTTCAGGGTGTCCTTTCACCATACTTATTCAATCTGTACGCTGAACAAATAATCCAAGAAGCTAGACTACATGAAGAAGAACAGGGCATCAGGATTGGAGGAAGACTCATTAACAACCTGCATTATACAGATGATACAACCTTGCTTGCTGAAAGTAAAGAGGACTTGAAGCACTTACTGATGAAGATCAAAGACCACAGCCTTCAGTATGGATTATACCTCAACATAAAACAAAAAACCTCACAACTGGACCACCAGCTAAACCCCTTGCCGAGTCAATTCTGACTCACAGCAGAATGGAAATAATGAGAATGGCAACACACTGTAAAAATAGTACCCAATGTCACAGAACAATTTGTATAAAAATTTTTAAAGGGGAACCTAATTTGCTGTGTAAACTTTCACCTAAAACACAATAAAATATTATTTTAAAAAATTTGTAGACATGTAGAATGATCAAGCACAAAAAAGTTACGTGATATTGATTCACCTATTATATATGAAATCAGTCTTCAGAAAGAACTGCCATCCAAGTCACCTGCAGATGTTAAGTTACCTAATGCATGAGTAGGAACTGGCTCAACAGCAACTGGTTTTAATGCTGTGACAGCAATGTCAGAAGATATCCCCACCTAAATTAAAGCATCTTAAGGGTCTTTTAGGTGAACAAGATCAGAAGGTGACCCTATTTCTGGCACAAGCTAAATGAAAAGGAAATTATCTAAAATATATATTACACAGACACCATTTCTGAGCAATCTGTCCTCTGACAGCTAAAGAAATTGGTTTACTATGTAGACACTTAACTTCTATTCTGGCAACAGTGAACTAGATTCAAAAGAATAAACAAAGATTGTCTATTTTTACATGTGCTAATGCCACAAAACCCCATAAAATAAAATTCCAGGTGCCTAGAAAATTTAAATCTTCTACAGTTTTCAAAGGTGGTTTAAGTTTGCTGTGTTTTATAAAACAATGGGTAGACTAAAACACAATTTATCTTTTGATCATTTTCTATCTTCAGTATCAGATTATTTTAGGACCAAAGTCCTAAAAACAGTAAGACTGGTCAAGAGGCTACCATAATGGAAAAGACTTTGGGTTTTTTTGTTTTTTTTTTTTAATAATTTTCCTGGCAGTGAATTGGTTAAGAGCTCAGCTACTAACCAAAAGGTAAGCAGTTCGAATTCACCAGCCACTCCTTGGAAACCCTATCAGGCAGTTCTACTCTGTCCTACTGGGTCACTGTGAGTCAGAATCGACTCGATGGCAATGGGTTTGGTTTTTTTATTCCTTATGTGTTTCTTACCATGCTGATTCAACCAGGATATGATTACTTAGAATTCAAAATTTTATTACTTGAAGAGATTTCATGAAAACACTATTCTATCACAAACATTATCCAAGACTATCAATCGTATTACACTATTAAACAAAATTTTAATTTTCTTTGTACCAGGAATTCTGTCAAACAGTTAAAGAATATTGTTGCCTAGCATCATGATTATAGAAATGTCATTTTTTATTAAAAAGAGTGCAAGATCTTGAAGTTAGCCAACTCCCCAAAACAACACAGCACAAATTTTCAAATTACGATGTATACTCTCACTCACACTTATCGGAAAAACAACAGAAGAATAAATCAGACTAATGGAAGTCCACCATTCACACAATGCAGACAAGTCAAAAGATACAGGCACAAACAGCAAAGAGAATTGTTTTTCTCTATTCTATATTAGTCTTTGATTCACTAAGTGATTTGGCAGAAAACTGTTCCATGTTATACCTCCTCCCACTTGGTCAAAATTAAGGACGCATTTGACTCTCCTTGCATGAGAAAGGTAAATTATTTCCCCAAAACAAGTTCCAGAGTTACTTGCTACAGTCAGTTCTAATTCTGTCTCATAGGGCACCAACTATACCAATTTTTCCATCTGCAGCATACAGTTATAAAGGATAGAGGCATATATATATAAAAGATCTCATCAAAATATGGCTAAAACAGAAGTATAGGGAAGCAGCCTGCTATAATGAAACTAATATATAATACAGACTCTGAGACCAGCATGACAGCCTGACTTAGGCTGAAATTTGGGGTCCACCATTATTTGGTACATCACCTTAATAACTTCCTTGTGCATTAGTTTGCTTACCTATAAAACAGGGGAAGTATCACCTACCTTTGAGGCTTTCTGTGAGGTTAGACAAAACATGAGGTAAGTGCTCGCTAAATGGGAGCTTTTACAGTTCATACACTTAAAACACAGTTCACTTTCTGGAGAATTCTGCTTTGTAATTACTCACTTCCTAGTGCTCCATATTACTGAGGTTTTTTTGGTTACTCAGGATCTTGTGATAAAAGAGCACAGTTGTGAGCACATCAGAATTCTGACTACTCTCATCAGTTACTCCATCTGGCTGGCTGACTTCACTTAAAAGTATGTTCAGAAACCACTGTTTAAAAAAAAAAAAAAAAACCTTAGGAGTCTGTATTACTAATGTACTAGTCAGGGGTAATACTTTTTCCTAAAATTTAGACCTTCAAGTTTATAACAGTATACTCATATTTAATTGTATACATTACAACAATATTACATAATAAACGCTTCAAAGAAATTAATGCATAAAATTTCTACAAAAGCCCAGATAAAACTCATTTCTGTCAACTTTTAACTTTTATGTAGACAAAAGAAAGACTTCAATGATAATGTTTAAAAATTTACACTATTACAACAATCCTATATGGATTTACACACTAACCTGGTAGAAATGCGACTAAAGACTGCATTGAAGTTGTTGCAGCTGAGAGAAAATAACACCCCAGAGGCTGAATTCCGAAGTTCAGCTGCATGTTGGTTTCCTTCTCGACAGGTGTGAAGAAAATGGCAGATTTCTGGTAGCAACTGTTTGACCAACATCGTTTCATCTAATCTCATTGTGTCCTTTGGTTGCTAAAACAGAAATAATTACATATTTCTAAAACTTTCTTAATTTGACATATAAACATGGTAATACCACTTTTTTCAACTTTTTATTATGGAAACTTTCAAACATACAGAAAAGTGGAGTGTAATGACATCTATATACCCATCACTTAGATTCTACAATTAGCCTTTTATCATCATTTGCTACATCCATCTACAAAAACCAAAACCAAACCAGCTGCTGTCAATTCCAACTCATAGTGATACCATATGTTGCAGAGTAAAACTGTACTCCATGGGGTTTTCAAGACTGTGACCTTTCTGAAGCAGATCCACCAGGCCTTTCTTCTGAGGTGCCTCTGGGTGGGTTCAAACTGCTGACCTTTCAGTTAGCAGTTGAGCGTTTAACTGTTTGTGCCACCCAGGGACTCCATATCTACCTTTAAAACCAAAAAAAAAAAAAAAAAAAAACCCACTGCCATTGAGTCAATTTCGACTCATAGCAAACCTATAGGACAGAGTAGAACTACCTCATAGGGTTTCCAAGGAACAGCTGGTGGATTCAAACTGCTGACCTTTTGGTTAGCAGCTGAGCACATAACCACTGTGCCAGCAGGGCTCTCGTCTATCTATAGATATTCTAATAAAGAAGATTTCACCTTCACCCCGGTTATGGACTGAATTGTGTCCCCCAATAAATATGTGTTGTAAATCCTAACCCCTATACCTGTAGTAAAGGAGCTGGGATGGTACAATAGTTAAGTGCTCAGCTGCTAACTGAAAGGTCAGCAGTTTGAACCCACCAGCTGCTCCATGAGACAAAGATGTGACAGTCTGCTTCAGTAAAGACTACAACTTGGAAACCCTATGGGGCAATCCTACTCTGTCCTATAAGGTTCCTATGAGTTGGAATCAACTCTAAAGCTATGATTTGGTTTGGTTTGGTTTATACCTGTGGTTACAATCCCATCTGGGAATGGGTTTTCTTTGTTATGTTAAGTAGCAGTATTAGTGTAGGGTATATCTTAAATCAATCTCTTTTGAAACATAAAAGAGCAGATTAAGCAGGCAAGTACAAATGGAGGGGAAGATACAAGCCACATGAGCCACATGAGCCAAGGAAACTAGAAATAGAAGCTGAAGACAAGGATCATAGATAAAGAGCCTTCCCCTACAGTTGGCACCCTGAATTCAGACTTCTAGCCTCCTAAGCTGTGAGAAAATAAATATCTGTTCCTTGAAGGTACCCACTTGTGCTATTTTTGTTACAGCAGCACTAGGTAACTAAAATGACTTCCTAAACCACAACAAAAAGCCAATCCCCCTCCCTGAGAAGCCCTTACTCTCCTAGGAATTCCCAGTTTGTTCTGAGTTCTAAATAACCTTTATTCATATTCATTGGTGAGTACATTGTGTCATCTGTATGAACATCCAAATAAATTCCTGGTGGATGATCTTACCTACTGTCTTAGTTATCTAGTGCTGCTGTAACAGAAATACTGCAAGTGGACGGCTTTAACAAACAGACATTTATTCTCTTACAATCTAGTGGGCTACAAATCCAAATTCAGGGCGTCAGCTCCAGGGGAAGGCTTTCTCTGTCGGCTTTGGAGGAAGGTTCTTGTCATAAATCCTACCCTGGACTAGGAGCTTCTCTGCGCAGGAACCCCAGGTCCAAAGGATGCACTCTGCTCCCAGTGCTGCTTTCTTGGTGGCGTGAGGTCCCCTAGTCTCTCTGCTCACTTCTCTCTTTTAGATCTCAGAAGAGACTGGCTCAAGACACAATCCAATTGTAGACTGAGTCCTGCCTTCTTAACGTAACTGTCACTTATCCCAACTCATTAACATCATAGAGGTAGGATTTATAACACATAGGAAAGTCACATCAGATGATAAAATGGAGGACAATCACAAAATACTGGGAATCATGGCCTAGCTAAACTGATACACATATTTTTGGGGGACAAAATTCAAACACCAACCTCTAGGTAGACTGACCAAAACAATTAGATATTATTTATTACAAATGAGTTTGTTTTTATCAAAGCATTTAAAAGTAAATTACAAACATCATAACACTTCACCCCTAAGTACTTCAGCATCTCTTGAAAATAAAAATATTCTCCAATGTAACTTCAATACAAATAACACGTCAAGGAAAAATAAACAATTTCCTTGAATCCACTAATAGTTCTCTAGTCAAATCTCCCCCACTGCCCCCAAAATGTCTTCCATAGCTTTTTTAACAAGGATCTAAAAAAGGTTCAAAGATTGCAGCATAACTGTTATGTTTCTTTAGTATCTTCATTCTAGAATAATTTTCCCCTACATCCCATACATATCACTTTTGTTTTTCCATAACTTTTTTAAGAAACCGGGTCAGTTGCCTTACAGAATGTTCTATAATCTGGATTTGATCATTTCTTTGTGGTATAACTTGTTCTTCTAATTACTGTATTTTCTGTAAACTGGAACTTAAATCTAATCGTCTGATTAGATTCAGGTGAAACATTTTAAGTAATGCAATATACTTCATATTACATAGCACACCAGGAGCACATAATGTCAGAAAGTCCCCCTGTTAATGACACCAAATTTGATCACCTGATGCTAACACTCAAATTTCTGCATTGTAAAGATAAATGTTTCCTTTTACAATTGACAAATAATCAAAGGGCAAGCTATCTGGCAGATATTCTGTTCCACTTCATTATTTCACCTAATGATTTTAAGTATCCATATATGGATAATCTGTCGCTGTCGAGTCAACTCCGACTCATAGCGATGACATCTAACAACAACGTATGGATAAAAATTTTGGTAATACAAAACGTGATGGCAAAGAACAAAAATTTGTATAATTGTAGGTTACACTCAATTCTGTCATTGTCATTCAAGTGCCTTCAGATGCAGATACACTGAAATATATGAACAGAAATAAACAGGTATCCTAAAAATGTGTAAAATTCAAGTTAGAAAATTTCTTTCTGATGTACAGGTTCACCAAATATTAATAAAAAGATGTTGAAACTAACTCCAATTAATTAAAAAAAGAGTAAAGAGTGTTAAATCTTTTGAACAATGATGATAACAAAAACAAAAATACTTAAGATTCCTCGATTTCTATAGAATTTTACTCACAGTATGATACTGGTAAAGGTTTGTTCACTTTCAGATATTGGTAAGGGTTAGTTAGAACAGTCAGCTATTCCAACTACTTGTATGATAAACATGTACTCAGTTCTTGGTAAAATGCCTCAATTTACTGTAATTTAAAAATGAAAATCATGAGACATCCATAAAATTACTGAAGGCAATCCAAGAAAACACAATTTTTCAATAACATAAATAGCATTCTTTTTACAACTGTAAATTTAATGAAAACAAACTGTCATGGATTGAATTGTGTCCCCCCAAAATATCTATCAACTTGGCTAGGTCATGATTCCCAGTATTGTATGATTGTCTACCATTTTATCAACTGATGTGATTTCCCCATGTGTTATAAACTCTATCACTATGATGTAATACGATGGATTAGCGGCAGTTATATTGATGAGGTCTACAAGATTAGGTAGTGTCTTAAGCCAATCTCTTTTGAGATATAAAAAAGAGAAGCAAGCAGAGAGACATGGGAACCTCACACCACCAAGAAAGCAGTGCCGGGAGCAGAGCGCGTCCTTTGGACCTGAGGTTCCTGCACTGAGATGTTCCCAGACCAAGGGAAGACTGATGCATCACAAGGACCTTCTTCCAGAGCCAACAGAGAGAGAAAGCCTTCTCCTGGAGCTGATGCCCTGAATTTGGACTTGTAGCCTACTGTACAGTGAGAGAATAAACTTCTCTTTGTTGAAGTCATCCACTTGTGGTATTTCAGTTAGAGCAGCACTAGATGACTAAGACACAAACAAACATAAATTTCCAATAGTAGAAAAGAGCAAGGAAATATGTATTTTAAGCATTATGCAAGTTACACTATGCCCATTTATTAAAATTTCAATTAGGCTATCTCCAAAGAGCATCAAATCAGACACTGGCCAATAGTAACAGTGATCATTTCCCAAAATATAGTTATCTCTCAACTAAAATGCTAATGGAGGAAAGCTGTGGAGCTGAAAGAGGCAATAAAGCACCCTATCCCCATTCAAATATATGTGATGCACTGGTAATTTACAATCAAAGTAATAAGACCTCTAGAAAGAACTGATTCCAGAGAAGTTTAAAAATTGCCCACCTTTCATCATTGTACTTAACAGCCCTTTTGTTCTTTCACTCCATTTTAAAAATGAACAACAATATATCACAAACTAATAGAAATCATCAAGCTAAAACTAGTTCACCTTCAATTTAAATAGAAAACTTATAAACACTGTCCCATAACTCTGGCATATAGTCAAAGGTCAACATAACTGTTTAATACATTATAGTTAGATTTTGTAGCCAAAAAGTTTAAACACCTCCTTCCATACATAGTTGTGTGAATATAATTATTTTTTCCAATTCCCTGTTCTACTCCTCCCCCAAACATTTTTGAATATTTTCTCTCTTCTCAACCACATAATCACTTTGCATAAATTAAAGCTCCTTCCACCTAGGTTTACTACAGAGAACTGTAACATATGTGTAAGAGAGAAGCAAATCTGAATAAAAAGCAGATGTGCCAGAGAAAGGAAGAATATAAGAAATAACTCCAATACATACTGAACAGACAGATCACTAGGGATATTTAATTTATATATTTATATAAACTCTGACCATATTCCAGAAAGAATTAAGACTGAAGTATAGAAACATTTTGCTTTACACTGCAGAAATATTCTTGCAAGAGTTCAAATCAAATCATGGTTGAAATACACTGAGGGAGATAAGTATTTAGAGGAAATCTGAGAAAGAATTGCTTTGTACTCAACTACTCTTCCGCATTATCTATTTTACATGTTCATGGTTGCACAAGTGTTTTAATTTTTTAGATTTATGGTTTTATATTGTTAAGTTCTCTTTTAAATAGATTTGAAAAGCAGAATATTAAAATCAGACTTATTCAGGGAGAAAAAAAGGATTACTCTTGGTCTTTCGTCACATTCTTTCACAGCTAAGCAATACTACATATGTAACATTATCTAGAGAAATTAATTAGTGATTTCTTCATAAAATCTTTTCTAAAAAACCTGAGAGGAAATGTGACTCAAACTTAACACTTTATAAGTAAACCTAACATCTATTTAATTTATAAAAGATGAGAGATAGTTTTCTCTTGAAAAATTATCTGTGCCACTAAGTCAGCTCTATTAACAAAATTCTATTTACACGTCTTAGAAAGTCCATGATCGTTGTTCTTGTTCGCATCTATACTTTGGTAAATCAGATCATTCTCAAGACTGAATTTACAAGTCAGCCTACTTACTTAAGGAAGGATTTACTTACCCCAGCAAGACATTTTTCCAGTGTATCCAATATAATCAACTGAGAGAGATATAAATTCTTTTCAGCAGCTTCTCCAAATATTCTCTAAAATAAAAGATATTCAGAACACTAAAGTTGGTTATCACTTTCCACTACAAATCAACACACATCTGAAAACGTGCAGGATTAAAGATCAAGAAAATCAATGGTTTCCCCTTTTATCTCCCAGAGTATACTTATTTAAATCTATTATTTTTGTTCATCCTGATCCCCACACAAAGTAAATTCTGAGGTAAACAGAAATACTGGCATTTATTATAGTCTGCCATTAGCCTTCTATCAGTAAAAGATGCTACTTTTGGTTTATGCTTTAAAAATGTGTAGGATTTAGACACACATATAGATCTGTACCAGAATCCAGAGTTGAGCATTTCTAAATTTTTGCCAGAAAATAATCAAAGTATTAATTCTTACAGCAACAAAATGTTTTAGCACCAATTACAGGACATTTTAAGTACTCACTATCCTCAAACTGAATACTACGCTCTATTTACTAACAAGAGACTACAGTTTCCACAATTTAATTTATTCAATAAGCACTAAATGAAAGCCAGTATCACAATACTGTTTTTGTTTTGAAAACGAGGTCCCAAATTTTTAAATATTTTCAATCTAACTGGGAAAATGGTCATTTTTTTATATGTGCAAAATCTTATCACTGTGTTCCACATACTGCAACAGAAGAGCTCCACAAAATATTAAATGTACTTCTATAAAAGAAAATCTAAAATTTTTTCCATAAAGAGAGAATATCTTTGCAAAGGCAAAGTTTGGGGTATTGCCTGATCAACTTTCTTAAAAGAACACACACCAAAGATGAAATGACTTTAAAAACTGGACTTTCATAATCTACAACCAGAAGTCAGTTTCACAGCTGAATACAAGCAATACAAACTGAGGTTTTAAGTGCTAAAGACACGCAATTTGGAGTCAATCAAGAAAACATTCTGCGGTGTAATGAATTACTTGATATGGCCCTTCTAGCCATGGTCTTTGTGACTCACACATAATGTCTGAGTGGGACTATGCAAATAAGGTGTATGGAACCTGTGATGGTTGGGGTTATGTGTCAACTTGCTAGGCTATGATTCCCAGTACTGTGTGGCTGTCCTCCACTTTTATGTGTTGTGGATCCTGACCTCTACGTGTTGATGAGGCACAACTGATGTAAGGTATAGCTTGGGTTTGCAGCCTTGCAGGAGGGCGTGACTCAAGCCCCATCCTCACTGAAGTTACACCCTTCCCTGGGGTGAAGCCTGCATCTAAGGTATATGTGTGTATACTGGTGAGGCTCTATCTCTCTGCACATGGATCCTGCATCTGGTTCATGATCAACTGACCTCCCCAGAGGCCTGCTGCCTGACCTGCTGACTCTGGGATTCGCCACCCTCCGCAGCCCCTTGGGCTGGTGGCCTATCATGTGACCTGATTCGCCAGCTTCCGCAGCTTTGAGAAACAGCAGCCTGTAGTCTGAACTGTCAGTCTGGGTTCGTCAGCCCCTGCAGCCACGCAGGTTGGGAGAAGCCTACATCTGACCCACGAATTTGGGACTTGCCAGCCTCCACAACTGTGTGAGCCATTTCCTTTATATGGTTCATGAGTTCTGTGAGACACTGGAGCGAATTAGGGAACCCAAAGACAGGAAGGAGAGTACTTAGGGGAGAGGGAGTAGTTGATATTAGAGATGACAGAGTCGTACAGCAGCTTGGAAAAGCTGGACATTTGGGACATCTTTAACCTCTGCCCCATAGGAACCAGCTCTGTGCTGATCCTTATAAAAGAAATTACTTGTTTATCTTCAGATCAGTTGCTCTGAACTTAGTATAAAGGAGACTTTAGACAGGAATTGACAGAAAGGAAGGAATCACCTTAGAGAGAGAGAAAGAGTACCTTGAAGTCTCAGCAATGTAAACAGATCTTATAAAATGAGAAATAAAAAGCCATTATAAGCTCTGCGACAGTGATAATGAAAATATTTGATGAAATTGGTACTTGAGGAAAACTTTCAATAATTAGTTCTTTACTACACAATCTGTCATAGGTTACAGAAGGAAAGAAAAAATACATGTGAATATTTTCATAAAAATCAGTCCCACATTTTAAGACTGCAAGGTCATATTTTACTTATACTCTACTTAGGGCCAGGACAACCTGGTATGTAAATATTCAAATAAGAAGCTAAAGAAAACAGTTTAAAAGACTACTATGGTCAATTTATAATGACACAATCTGTACTAAACCCTAATTTCTAAAAAAAAGTACTAGAAAAAGATATAGTGTTACAAATACAGTAAGTTTCTAATGGAAAAAATTAAAAACCAAAATGAAAGTTAAAAGTTACCTGTGCTCATCCACCAAATAAAATGGTTATACCCAGAGTGCACAGAAAATTACTTCCCATACTTCAAAATATACTGCTCCGAACTTTTAAACGAGAACAGAAACAAAGCAATGTAACCCCCACCCAGAGCAGTAACCCAGATACTCACCATATTGTTAACATTCTTTAAGATAGTGGTGAGGCCGCTTATAACCAAAGAAAACTTGTATTTAGAAATATTGATAAGACATTCCTTATTGTGTTCGGTACTGACTTTGGTATGTGTGCTCTGCTGTCCTGTTTTTATGGGAAGCTAAAAAAAAAAAACAAAAAAAAACAAACATTAAGAGCTTACACTTCAAAATGACTAAAAAGCTATTTCTCACTGAAAACCATGACACCCCTTTTTAGGAAAATTTTATCAACCAAAGTTACCTATATTTGTATTACAAACTCAAGTTTTCAACAACTATATAGCATTTTATATCAAATCTAAAATTCTTTGAAAATTTCAATTTTTGCAGTTTTCTTTCTGGAAGTCATAAATGTCTATCTACAAAATTAAATCCTTTAGCCAGCATCCTACAAGAGAAAAGGATGAGTCACAGAAATAGCTATTTCCTAGTAGCTAAAGATTATTTCAGAGAATGTCTGCAAAAAAATGAACACAATCCCTTCCCATATACACTGAACTCAAGCATTTAAAAAAAAAATAGAAACCAAGAAAACCTAAGCCCCGGACCTCTTGCCAATAATGGCAATAACTGCAGATTGTGAGAAATGAGAACAACTGTATAATCTGAAACCAACACAGCACGACTGACTCAGATAAGATAACTACCCTCATTTACACAGTTGAGGGAGTAACAGAATAACAAGGAGATAAATCCCAAGGGGGTAAAAAAAAAAATCCTTTGAGAGGACTACATTTACATTTATCTGAGAATGAGTTAGGTCACATTGTGTAGAAGTTCCTCTCTACCCTGTTCAAAGCAGTATTCTGTATTTAAGGCAAAATGAATATACTCACAGATTACATTTTAGACCCTGCTAATGCTAACATAAGGCCCTAGTCGTGTAGTGGTTAAGACTTTGGCTGCTAACCAGAAGGCTGGCAGTTCGAATCCACCGGCCATTCCTTGAAAACCCTATGGGGCAGTTCTACTGTCTATATGAGTGGGAAGTGACTTGCTGGCAACAGGTTTGGCTTTTTTTTTTTTTTTTTTTGGTTAATGCTAACACAAGAGTCCTGGTGATGGTTCTCTGTGAAAAAAAAAAAAAAAAAAAAAAAAAACTAACCCTAGTCCAACCTTCTCATTTTTAAAATGGTGTGACTAAAGGTGGAAAGAGGCTAATGGCATGGCTAAATCTGCTTAATCAGTTAATGACAGGTGGCTCTTTGATAGTAAATAAATATTAAATAAAAGGGAGAGGCATATTTAGGGTTTGGGGAAGAGGTAGAAGGGAAGCTACAAAATTACAGGAAGACCAATAAAGGAGATTTTAGAAGATGGCAGTGGCTGCATAGTAGCTTTTCAATCTCCCAAATCCACCCATAAAAACAGCAGAGAAACTAGACCAGCAAAACCACAAAACCCACAGACAATATCTACATTGAAACTAGGGAACAAGGCACCCCATAAACCCTAAAATACGAGCAAGTAGGAACCACTGACAGCTACAAAACAGATGTGGTATCAGTATCTATGTGAGAGAAAGTAGGGGGAAGCAGAATGTCTGATGGTTCTGATAAGAAGAGAACCCTAAAACTGTGTTATATACTCAATAAAATGCACAGCAAGCCAATATAAGAACCTCAGTGTAAACGGGGGGGGGGGGGGGGGGGGGGTTTGGCGGTTTGCACGTTCCAGTTTGCAGACAGGTATAAAAGGTCTACGATAAAGTCTGAAAGAAATGGAGCACACTCTAAACCATCACTGTCTAACAGAACTTTCTACAGTGATGTAATTCTATATTAGCAATGCCCATTTCAGTAGCCACTAGCCACATGTGGCTATTAAGCATTTACCATGTGGCTAGTGCACATCATAAGAGCCCTGATGGTGCAATGGTTAAAGTGCTTGGCTGCTAACTGAAAGGTCAGCGGTTCGAACCCACCAGCTGCTCCACAGGAGAAAAGATGAGGTAGTCTGCTTCCATAAAGATTTACAGCCTTGGAAGCCCTATGGGGGCAGTTCTATTCTGTCCTATAGGGTCGCTATGAGTCCAAATCAACTCAGCAGCAGTTGGGTTTGGGTTAGTGTAGATCAGAAATCAAATTTTAAATTTTATTTAAATTTCATTACTTAAATTTAAATAGCTAAGCCACTGGGCAGCAAAGTTCTAAACTAACCAGCTAAAGATGCACCCTTCCAGGATGATGCCCATACTAAGAAGAAACTGTGGAGACTAAACACCAAATTGAACAGGACAGTGACAACAGGAGCAAAGGGAAAAGGTTCAGATAAAGGTGGAAAAGAGGAAGAAGGGCAAGAGAGTTCAGAAAGGATGACATACTTTTTAACATTTTATGAAAACAGTAAAGCTAGACACCTATCCTGGTCCACATTTCTCTCCTACTGGTTCAAGAAAATGAATTTCATGTAAAAATGAGCAACAGAAAAGAACTATGGTCAAATCACATATAAAGTTACTATAAGAAAAAAAAGAACAGAATAACATTGCAACAGAAAATGAAAGTATGCCAAAAGACATGCCCACAAACAACATGAAAACTGTAAATTATTGTTTCAAAATGGGCCCTCAAAACTAAGAAAATCATAAAAAATATGAAATAACATAAATGAGAATTACAAATAGAAATGAGGTGACAGAACTCAGGAAATAATAAAAATAATTTCAGAAACGAAGTCTAGAAGATATACCGTATTTTTACACAAATTACACGTGTGTTCTACGTTTGTTTGCAACCATTCCCTCCATCCCTGTGAGATATTTTTATAAGTGTGCTATTCCAATTTTTTTTAACATGTTGCTGTTAAAAAAAAAAAATTAGTAGAGTGCACTTAGAAAAATACCTCATGGGGGGAGGGTGCAGTTGGCAAACAAAAGTAGAATGGGTGCACTGTTTGCATAAAAATACAGTACAAGAGTGAATAAACACAGAAGACAATGCATTAACAGAAAAACAACCAAAATAAAAGGAGAGAAATTTTAAAAATGAAAAGTGAGACAATGAGGATTTGAGACAAAAGATAGGGAACGAAGATCCAACATACGTATAACCAAACCGAACCAAACCCATTGCCGTTGAGTCGATTCCAACTCACAGCGGCCCTACAGAATACCAAGACTCTCCAAACAAGGAAATCAAATCAATGGAACAGAATAAATACTTGGGTGGTAATGGCAAACAATGTTGGCTTTTGTCCTTGGTTCCTGTGAAATAACCCAAGAAGCAATCAAGTGCCTTTATCTGAAACCTCCAAACCACACCTAAGGATTTGTACTAACAAGTCAGAGGTTAGCCAGACCAGAAAAGACTTATCTGGCAGGCCACTGTCAACTAATATCAGGAGGCACGATTTAGCTTATCATGCATATGCAATGAGGGCTCAATTATGACTGGCTGTTAAAAGTTCTGAACACAGAAGCTCAGAGAGCTTCCTGTTGTCAAAGGGAGGGTGATGCACTCTCTCTAGAACATGGAAGCTTCAAGATGGTAACTCTCCCAGACCTTGCCCATGTGACTTTTCCTTATGATGATCCTGATTTGTATTCTCTTGCTATAATAAATCTATAATGTAAGTAGAGTACTTTCTTTGAGTTCTGCGAGTTGTTCCAGAAAATTATCAAACCCAAAGAAGTGGGGGTAGCCAGGAGGTAAAAGTGAAGGAAACCAGGGAAGGCCCCTGAGCTTGCAGCTGGCATCCTAAAGGGATAGCGGAAAAACCCCAAATCTGTGTCCAGCAAATCAGAAGTCTGGAGTGTCATGTGGACTCCCCAAACTTGCAGCTGGCATCTGCCTATTTGGCAGTGTGAAGGACAGTGTCCTTTTAACTTATGAGATATGCTCTAGCTCTGGGTGGCTAGGGTCAGAGAGAAAGTGCAGCATGGGTGGCTAGTGTTAGAGATGATAGAGAAGTGAGAAAGTGAGGATTTAATTACTCCTCATATTCTGTGGATCGGATTTATACCGATTCTTAGCCACAAAATACTAGAAACCAGAGTTCAAGAAAACTCTGCTGAAATTAAAAAAAGAAGAAGAAAAAAGCTTAAAACTACATATTTAATAGGCATACTACATACCTGGAAAAACTGACCCAGAATGACCAACACCAGGACATACTCTAGTAAAACTACTTAACTTTTTTGAATAAGAAGACTAATCCTTTGAACATTCAGTCAGAAAGAAGTCACTTATACAACAAAATTAGATTGTCATGAGACTTTGCGATAAAACTTTATGCCAGAAAACAATGGAGTAACATATTTAAGGTATTCAAGAAAAGAAGGATTTCATATCCAGCCAAACTGACATCCAAGTATTAACGGTGATAAACGGTTTTGAACTGCCAAGGATCCAGGAAATATTGTTCCCTTGAGTCCTTCCTGAGGCTCTGCTAGAGAATATGCTTCGGACAACCAAAATAACTGGAGAGATGTCCACACTAATAGAGGGTCATTAAATACATATTTACTAAAGAGCTGAGAATAAATGATGGTAATAATGGAGAAAGCATACTATGTAATTGCTATCTGCATTGATAATACAGATACAATTACCAAAAACGGGGTAGGGGAAGGAGAGAATATAAAAAGTAAAATATGCTTCCTGATTGCCTTATGGTTATTAACTGAGATTAAAAGGATATTATTTCAAACCAAATGCTGCGAGAGGAGATGAGAAGAGGTTACTAGCTAATCTCAATGTTGCTCATAGCAAAAAGCCCATTCTCCACCCCCCTACTCCCCCAAAAAGGAAATGAGAGTACTATATAAAAGTATCAGTATAAAGATAGGCAACAGAACACAAATACAAAGTGTGCTGGTCAACTTTGTTAAGCTGGGAACTACAGTTCCCAGAATCCCATTCATTACATGGTTCTAAGTTAGAGTTGACCAAAAGGGGAACTTGTATAAGATTTGTTTGAAATGAGGAAGTGAAACAGCAGCCATTATTCTCTGAGGGTTTTCATGGTCAGATACAGTGACAGACAGATGCAGAGGTGCCCACCCAGAGAGTTCCAGCTTGTACTTGCTCTCTTCTACTCTATGCCCAGTTCTTTCTTCTGACTAATACCAGCCTTACTGAGCAAAAGTGGCCCAAGCCTACCACCAGACGATTGGCTGCAAACCTACAGAGGTAGCAGCTACACACAGAGGCAACAGCTTCCCATAAGGCTCTCCTCAAGCTCCTCCTTCACAGTCCCACTTCAGTGGCTGGACATACTTGGCTTCATTTCCCTAAAAGCTCTAGCCTGTTCTACCCAATTTTCACGGATTCGGAGAATCTGGTTAGTGATTCCTTCTCGGATCTTTTAACTCCCCCTTTTCCAGATCTTTACCTCCCTGGTCCTCACAAAACTGTTTATGGTCTAATTTCTATAATAAATCCCTTATCCCACTACACACAGCCTGCTTCCCTGACAGGACCCTGACTGATACCACAAACTTACTGAATACCATATGTTGAGAGTGCAAATAAAATAGCCCATACAATAAAATATTACTTAAATAAAAGGCTTGTATAAATATAAATGCAACCTAAAACAGTATGACAGGAATGAGTCCAAAGTCAAAGAACTACAGAACAGTCTGCAGGATATATTGTTAAATTAAAAAAGCAAGGTGGACAAAAGTATGTACATATGCTACCATTCACAAGAAACGGAAGGGGGTAGGGGAAAAAAAACATATATACATAAACTTTTATTTTAAAAAAAACATCAATAAAAGGATTTTTAAAAAATCTTAAATGGTTACCTTCGGGGGAAGAAAGGAAATAAAGTAGAGGTGACAAGGATAAATATTATCCTTTTTGGACTATACCTTGCTTTTTATAGATTTCATTTTAGAACCATGTAATTTACATAAATATAAAATAATTTTTAAAAAGCAAATCTAAATATAAAAAATAAAACAAATGAACTGAAATTTGTATGCAATTAAGGGCATAATTACAACAAGAGGAACTATTCTAAATGATTATAAATCATATTAAGTTGACTATATTCCTAGTGGAATATACTCTAGGAGCAACAACAACAACAAAAAAAAAAAAGAAGATAAATCTTGATACTGTATGTATTGTGGGATCATGGAAATGACTATATGATATTTTAATTCTATCATTCCTGGTGTCATTAAAAACTGGGACTCTCAGTATGGTAGAAAAGAAGACTACTGAAATAAAAATTCTATAGTTCTATATGAACTCAATTATTTTATATTAAGAAAACACATTTCCTAGCCAGGTCCACTGAAGCCTAGATACAAGAGTCAACAAAGTAGCAATGAATACTCCTAACCCAACTGCGATCTTGAAATACCATTTCCCAGTAATCAGGACTCCTCCAGGAAATGGCTGATCCCATGTCTGGGACAAAAAGGTGTGTGATGAGCCGGGAACATTTTGTCACACCAAATAGCAATAAAGCTATCAAAGACTAATAAGGGCTGAGTCAAAAAAGACTCAGGAGTGAATTTTGAAGAGGCTCCCACTGGCCAAAGATGAAATAATTTCAACATCATTAAGGACAACAATTGTAACTGATTGAAACATTATCAAATATGTTTAAAGCCACACTTCTGCTTCCATGTAGGACAGGCTAATTTGCAGCAAACCAACACCCTCCCCACACCCACTAACACAAGGAGAAAACAAAAAAAAAGATAAAATACAAAAATCATCTGTTAAAGATTTCAGAGAGCTACTGAAGGAATAAGAACCAAAGAGGCTAGGATTCCAAAGAGAGGAGGAGGTAAATGGACTTTCTGCAGCTGCTTTTTCCCTGTGGGCATCTGCAGATTCTGAGCAGAAAAAAGTGGCTAAAAAGGCTTTTTTTCCTGTTGAGGGAAAGAGAAACCAGCAAATTTTGGTGGTCACTGAAGCGAGAATGACAAAACTAAAGACATGAGAGTTCTCAAATACATGCATGGGCAAAGGAGGGTAAAAGGCTAAGCCAAAAACTTCTAAAAAGCAGAGTCTGAAAGTCTTGCAGCTTGGAGAAAACAAAAGATTAGAATTCAGAACTTGCTTAGTAGAGGGACCCTAGTGAATACCTCTAGTTCTCAATTATAAGCCCTGAAAGGCTACATTCTCTACCAAAAACCAAAACCAAACCCACTGCCATCAAGTTGATTCTGATTCACAGCAACCCTATACGATGGAGTAGAAATGCCCCCATAGGGTTTCCAAAGCTGTAAATCTTTATGGAAGCAGACTGCCACATCCTTCTCCCAAGGAGTGACTGGTGGGTTCGAACTGCCGGCCTTTCAGTTAGCTGCCAAGCACTTAACCGCCGTGCCACCACTGCTCCCTTACATCCCATATAAACAGGGGCAAACCAAAGCAACTGGAATTCTTATATGTTACTAGTGGGAGTATAAATCAGTAAATACTTTGGAGAACTGTTTGGCATTACCTGCTAAAACTGAATACACTTACCTAGCAATTTCACTAAGTATATACCAACAGAAATGTGTATGTACATTTACCAAAAGACATACAATGTTTATAGTAGCACTTTTCATAATTTCCCCAAACTAGAAGTAATCGAAGTGTACACTAATAGAATTTGTTCAAAAGGGGGGGAAAGGTAGTATGTTTATACGAAGAAAAACTATAAAGCAATGCGAATAAATCACTTATGACTGCAAGTTTAATTTCACAAATAACAATGTTGAGTGAAAGAAAACAAAAGAAGATAATTATTATGTCAGATAAATTTCAAGAACATGCTAAATTCTTCCTATGATTTTAGAAGTGAGGACAGTAGAGACCCTTGGAAAGCTCAGGTAATGACTGGAAGGAAAAACAGGGGACAGGAAACTTCTGGATTGCTGGTAGGATTGCTGGTATGGTTTTATTTCCTGATCTCCTGAATTTTAAAACTCAGATGTAACTATAGAGGAAAGTATTATTTAACATTAAACATTTACTTAAACATACTAAGTTTTATGTAAGTAGGAAACATGGGAAAAACTTACTGGCACTGTTCATGCTAGTAAAGTTAATTTTAAAAGAAAAGTTACTATCTCAAGCTTAGTAGATGCTCTCCAAGAGAGTATGTACACAAAGTAGAAATGAAATCACAACTTCCAGGTTTATCCTGTATGTAGAAAATACAAACACATCCACACATTTATACAAATACAACACAGATACATCATTATCGATAAATGAGTCTGTGCTTCATTTAATAGGGCAGGATAGCATAATATACAAATCTTTAGACTATAAAGGGGTGTGAGAGAATTTTCTGTGCAGTGAAACTTTATACATCTTGACCATGGGGATGGTTACACAACTGTAATGCATATGTCAAAACACAGACTTATAAAAGGGTAAATGCTACTATATGTAAATTACACATCGATTTTTTAAAATCTGAGATCAAGGAAAGATACTAACAAATATTTATGGAAAACCTACTATTTGCCAGCTAGTAATGTAGGTGCTAAGAACACAAAGATGAATACGCGTACCCTCCAGGTACTCAATAATTCTGAAACTTTGCCCTAAACTCTCTCAGCTCCCTGGCCTGACCCATTCCAATACTGCCTGGGACTGGGTGGTAAGTGTGCCTAATTCTGGGATTTAATTAGTAGGTCCATTTGAGTCTCCAAATTAGCACTGATCAGTTAAAAAAAGGGGGAGGGGGCATATTTAAGCCTCCATCTTTATTCTTTTATTTCTCAATTTGTTCAGTAGCTGGTCAGAGAAGGAGAGTGGTATTCAAGTCCCCCAGGTTCCAATAAGCAGCACCAAAATCTATAATGAAGAAAAGGTAGAACTAAGGGACAGTAAGTCCAAAAAAGGAGCCCTGGTGGCACAGTGGTTAAGCACTCAGCTGCTAACTGACAAGTCAGTGGTTCGAACCCACCAGCTGCTCCACGGGAGAGAGATGTGGCAGTCTGCTTCCATAAAGATTTACAGTCTTGGAAACCCTATGGGGCAGTTGTAATCTGTCCTATAGGGTCATTATGAGTTGGAGTTGATTCGACAGCAATGGGTTTGGTTTTTGGTTTTAAGTGACCAAGAGTTTATCAGACAGGATGGTCAGGGAAGGCTCTCCAGAGAGGTAACATCTGAGCAGAAACTTGGAGGACGTAAGAGAATATGAGGACCCACGCAAACATCTAGAGAATAGCATTCAGGGTGATAGTGGCATGTACAATGGGTCTGATACTGGAATGAGCTTGGCATGTTGAAAGCGTAGCAAGGAGGTCAACGTGGGTAAATCAAAGGCTAAAGAAGAAAATGTAGATGAAATGAGAGAAAGAACCAGGGATCAGATCATGAAAGTCTTACAGGCCACTGTAAAAGCTTGATGATACAACAGATTATATTTTCCAAATATGTCTCATTCCACGGCTCTCCTGCAATAAGACCTTGCCATTTCCCCATCAAGAAGTAGAGTTTATTTTTCCATCTCCTTACATCTGGGCAGGCTCTTGTGACTCTGACCAATAAAATATGGCAGAAGAACACAGTGCCAGTTCTAGTCATAGCCTTAATTGGTCCAACAGCTTTTATTTCCCACATCCTGGAAGCAAGCTGCCATATAAAAAGTATGACTACACTGAGAGCAAGGAGTTCTGGTGTCATAATGTTAAGCAGTCAGCTGCTAACCGAAAGGTCAACAGTTTGAACACACTAGTAGCTCCATGGGAGAAAGACCTGGTGATCTACTCCCATAAAGATGACAGTTTAGGAAACCCTATCGGGCAGTTCTACTCTGTCACACTGGGTCACTATGAGTAGGAATCGACTCGATGGCACACCACAACAACACTGAGATCACCATACTGTAAGAAGCCCAGGCCATACGTAGAGAACCTGAGGGATGAGAGGCCATGTGAAGAGAGAGGCCAAAGGTCAACTGAGATGCCAGACATGTGGCTGAAGAAGCCATACTGGGAGGGATTCTCTAGACCCAGCTACCTCAGCAAACATCATGTGAAGCAGAGATCAACTGCCCAGTTGAAGCCTTCATAAATTCCTGACTCATGAAACTGTGAGCAAAATAAAATGGTTGTCTCAAGCTACAAAGGTTTAGAGTAGTTTGTTACACAACAACAGATAATTAAAACAGAGGCATGACAGGGATTTAAGCAAGGAAGTAATATGATCTGATTTATGTTTTCAAAAGAATTCTCTTACTTCTGTATGTTAGAAGATATCCTAAGCATGAGAGGATAGTAGCTTAAATTAGGAAAACTAATGAAGAATAATTTCATAATATTCGGGTGGGGAAGGCTATCCTAAGCAGCAAAACCTATAAAGAAAAAAAAACTTACATTATTTGCCTACATAAAACTTTAATTATCTAAGAAAAAGACTAATACAAAGAAAAAGATAAATGACAGATAGGAAGTAAAAGAATGTACAAGAAGCCGACCAAGGGTTTATGTAACTAATATATAAGGTGTCTTATATAGTAATAAGACTACTTAATGGAAAAACTGTCCATTCACAAAAGTGGTCAGTAAATATATGAAAATACGCACCATCTCACCAACAATTTTTAAAGTACAAAATAAAATTAGATCAAAAACCAAAACCAAACCAAACTCATTGCCGTCGAGTCGATTCCAAGTCTTAGCCATCCTATAGGACAGAGCAGAACTGCCCCACAGTTTCCAAGGAGCAGCTGCTGGATTCGAACTGCCAATCTTTTGGTTAGCAGCATTCCTCGAAATAAAAGTAGATTCCTCAAAAAGTTAAACACAGAATTACCATCTGGCCCAGCAATGCCATTCCTATTTATTGAAGCATTATTCAAAATAGCCCACAGATGGAAACAAATCAAGTGTCCATAAACAGACAAACAGATAAACAAAATGTGGCATATACAATCAATGGAATAATATTCAGCCATAAAGAGAAATGAACTTCTGATACTAGGTACAACATAGATGAATCTTAAAAACATAACACTGAGTGAAATAAACTGGACACAAAAGAACAAATGTATGATCCCACTCACATGAAATATCTAAAATAGGCAAATACAGAGAAACTAAAGTTTATTAGTGGTTACCAGGAACTGTAGGAAGGAGGGAATGGGAGTTATTGCTGAAGGGGTACTGAGTTTCTGTTGTGGGGGATGTAAAACTTTTGGAAATGGATAGTGGTAATGGTAGCACAACATGGGGAGTATAATGTCACTGAATTTAACACTTAAAAAGAGTTAAGATGGCATACTTCTTGTTACATACATTTCACCATAAAATTTAAAAAAATAAATAAAAGTTTGACCATTTTATGACTTTCTACTTTAAAAAAAAAAGTACTATTGGAACTACTGAAAACAATCGTGCCCGGGGTGGTCAAAATTAAAAATGATAATAATAACAAAAAGATAAAGTATTTGAGAGGTAGGAACAAGATTTTTTTTTTTCTTTTATGAGTTTCTTTTATTTGCACTTGGTATATACTGGTGTTACTTTCACAATTGTGGGGGAAAAGATGAATTAAACTCATTTTTAAACATTTCATGATATCTTAAATAAATCTTTAGATATTACGGCAGAAATATAAAGTCTAAACTGCATAAAGAAAAACAATCACCATTTAATTATAATCTGTGTTAACGAACTATCAGCTACTTAAGATACAAAATTTCAACAAATAAAAGGATTTAGCAAGAAGGCATAACATTAAGCCAAGTACTATGAACAATGGATAATTTGTTTCTAGTTGCACTCAGAAAATTCTTCAAAAGGTCATAGGCTAAAATTTTTGTCTCTGTGTACACTCTAACCAGTTTCTAAAAGGTCCCTCAGACATGATGGGGTGGAGATTACATTCAAATTAACTTAATACAAGCTTTTATCTAAATGAGAAAAAAGAAAAAAAGAAAAAGAAAAATCATACTAGGAAAAAAAAAGTACCTAACGCATCAATCAGCTCTAGATAGCAGTCGTAAAACAAACGTAAATTACGAAAACGTACCAAATATTAATACTGATTATATCAACACATTTCCCAAAGTGAACGCTGTACCACTGGTATGCAATGTGACTTTACATGGCACCTAATGAGCTTATAAATTTTGTAAATTTATATTCATTTTAGCATGTGATTTAAAAATATAATTACCAAACCAAACCTATAATTACAAAAGTATTACCTCTTCGAGAAGGCTAAATGAAAAGGGCAAGCCAACTTAAAGCTGTTAAACTAAGTAAATGATGTAAGACATGGTTAAGCTCATAATACATGAACAACTAAAGTTAGGGAAACACTGTGATAACATTCCAAAATGTAATACTGATCTTATAAAACAGATTATTAAATAATTAACTTTTTTTTTTTTTTAATATGGATGCTATAATGGCATTTGGGGACAAGGAGATTAGCATGGAGCCAAACCAGTTTTGCCAAGAAGTAAATTCCAACATCACCCTCCCCTAAACACTTCTTGCTTTTTTAGTTTTTCTCTCCTTACTATTCTGAATTCACGGACTATCAAGTTTTCATACACAGAGGCCCCCGATTCACAAATAAAGAACGTATTTTTACCAGTAATTCCAACTACTACCGAAGCTCCAAAAGCAGACACCTTTCTAGATTCTCCGAAGGCAGGGGAAGATTTGTTTCTGTCAAACTTGAATCACACTGTTCCCATAAAAAATGCTGGCTTTTCCTCCTTCCCTTCTGTTTCCTTCAGTATAATCATCCAGTATAAAAGCCATTAGGGTGGGGTAAAGGGGCAAGGTAGCTATTAGGGTGAGGGTAAGCAGGCAAGATGTGGGGGAGGGAAGGGTAAAGGGGGTGGGGGAATCAGGAGCCTGGGAAGAGATGGACATTCACATAAAGGAAATGAAGCAGGAGCAGGGTGAAGAGAGGGTCTACATATGGAAGGCCAGCACAGCAAAGTATGTTAGAGCATGAATGGGGTGAGAGTAGACTCCCATGGAGAGGGCGATCAGGCAACAGAGCCTAAGCAAGGTGAGCAGGCCACATAAGGTGTTAGAGCTCAAACGGGATAAAGAGAGAGTCCATAAGAAAGACTGCCCAGAGTAGGATGTCAGAGCATGAGTGGGATGAAGACAGCAACCACAGATGGTGGGACCCAGCATGGGGTATCAGACCGTATGCAGGATAAAGACAGCTTCTGAATGGTTAAAAAAAAGAAAAGGGCAGGGGAAGGCCAGTGGTGACCCAGCACAGAGTCTGAACAAGGTGAGGAGACTATCCACACAGAATGGCAGTACAGGGTAGGGTGACTGAGCCTGAGCATGGTAAGGGGGGCATCCACACTAGAGGGGAGTAGCAAGGGGTGCTGGAGCCCAAGCAGAGTGAGAAGGGCATCCATGCTTGGGAGGAGGCAGGGAATGACAGTGATGAGACACTGGTTACATAAAATGGGATTGATCACCTAAGTAAATATATTGAGGATAACAGGTAACAGACTTCTCGTTGTCAGAGAAATAAGTTACAAATAATGAAAAAGAGAAAAATTAAAAAGGACCCTCTGGTGTAGGACTGAAATTAGAAATAAGCATAACATAGTTTTCAATATACATAGATACAGAAATAAATATTGATGTACATATATACACACATACATGTAAACACAGAGATAGATGGATGCATACATACATATTTATATATACATCTACATATATACACCCATACACACATATATACACCATATATTCTCCAGCTCTGTCCACTAACAGGGCCTAGAAATCATCACCTCAGTAGTAATGAACACATCTAGCCCAAGATCTTGGTTTCCAATCATTCTGCACTAAAAGGAACCAGAGCTCCTTACAGAAATGGCAGAATCTAGTGCTGAGACAGAGAATGTACATGAGAAGCCAGGAACATTTTGTTATCCTAGCAAGTAAGGAATTTTGCTCAGAGAATAATGGAGGTATGTAAAAGGACAAGTCAGACAAAAGGGGCTTTCACTGTTAAATCAAGAATAACCTGAACATGAAAACAAGTAATTAGAGAACGAATTATCAGCCACTGAATAAAAGAGAAAACCATTAGTCTGTACTGACAGAAATAAGTATGTGAATAAATTCAAAGTCTGAGAAGGAATGGGTTATTTACATAGTCTCTAAGCACCTTCCCCCCCCAACACACAATATTTATTATTATGTGTTTATAAGGGAAAAAGATTACAGTGGAGAAGTTTGGCTCACCACCTTAATCAAGAGGTGAAAGTCAGCACTGACACTAATGGAACAATCTAAATCATGCCACTTGAACTTCGAAAAGCAAAGCACCAAACCAATATCATTTACTATAGCTCCCAAGAAGATAAAATACTTAGGAATAAATCTAGCCAGGGATGCAAAAGACCTATACAAACAAAACCACAAAACACTACTGCAAGAAACGAAAAGAGGCCTACATAAATGGAAGAACATACCATGCTCGTGGATAGCAAGACTCAACATTGTGAAAATGTCAATTCTACCTAAAGCAATCTACAGATAAAATGAAATCCTGATCCAAATTCCACTGGCATTTTTTAATGAGATGGAGAAACAAATCACCAACTTTATATGGAAAGGGAAGAGGACCTGGATAAGTAAAGTACCACTGAAGAAGAAGAACAAAGTGAGAGGCCTCACACTACCTGATCTCGGAAGCTACTATACAGCCACGGAAGTCAAAACTGCCTGGCACTGGTACAACAACAGACACACAAACTAATGGAAAAGAATTGAAAACCCAGACACAAATCCACCCATCTATAAGCAGCTGATATTTGATGAAGGGCCAAAGTGCATTAAATGGGGAAAAGACAGTCTCTTCAACAAATAAGGCTGGCATAGCTGGATGTCTATTTGTAAGAAAAAGAAACAAGATCCATATCTCACACCATACACAAAAACTAATTCAAAAAAGATCAAAGACCTAAATATAAAACTTAAAATGATAAACATCATAAAGAAAAAATGGGGACAACACTAGGGGCCCTAATACATGGCATAAATACAATACAAACCATAACTAACAATGCGCAAACACCAGAAGAGAAACCAGATAACTGAAATTGCTATTGTCCTAAAATTGAACACTTATGCTTATCAAAAGATTTCACCAGAAGAGTAAAAAGAGCACCTACAGACTCGGAAAAAATTTTTGGCTACGATATATTTGACAAGGGTCTAATCTCTAAAATCTACAAAATACTTCAACACCTCAACAACAAAAAGACATATAATCCAATTAAAAAATGAGCAAAGGATATAAACTGACACTTCACCAAAGAAGACATTCAGACGGCTAACAGACAGATGAGGAAATACTCTTGATTTGCATTTCTCTAATGGCTAATGACTGCAACTACAATGAGATACCATCTCACTCTGACATTACTGGCACTAAACAAAAAATAGAAAATAACAAATGTTAGAGAGGTTGCAGGGAGACTGGAACTCTTATGCACTGCTGGTGAAAATGTAAAATGGTACAACCACTATGGAAAACAATATAGCGCCTCCTTAAAAAGCTAGAAATATAAATACCATACAATTCAGCAATCCCACTCCTAGGAATATATTCTAGAGAAATAAGAGCCATCACATGGGTAGACATATGCACACCCATGTTCACAGCAGCACTATTCACAATAGAAAAAGATGGAAACATCCTAAGTGCCTATCAACAGATGAATGGATAAACAAATTATGGTGCATACACACAATGGAATATTATGCAACAATGAAGAACAATGATGAATCTGTGAAACATCTCACAACATGGATGAATTTGGAGAGCATTAGGCTGAGTGAAATAAGTCAATCACAAAAGGACAAATATTGTATGAGACCACTATTACAAGAACTCAAGAAAAGGTTTACACACAGAAAAAAAATCTTTTATGGCCACAAGGGTGGGGAAAGGAAATCACTAACTAGATAGTAAATAAATGTCAACTTTGGTGAAGGGAAAGACAACATACAATATAGGGGAAGTCAGCACAACTTGACCAAGGGAAAGTCACAGACATTTCCTAGACACATCCAAATACCTTGAGGGACCAAGTTACTGGAACTGAGGGCTGGGATCATAGTCTCAGGGGACATCTAGGTCAACTGGCATAACACAGTTCATAAAGAAAATGTTCTACATCCTACACTGGTGAGTAGTGTCTGGAGTCTTAAAAGCTTGCAAGCAGCCATCTAAGATATATCTATTGGTCCCATCCCGTCTGGAGCAAAGGAGAATGAAGAAAACCAAAGGAAAATATTAGCCTAAAAGACCACATGAACCAGAGCCTCCACCAGCCTGAGCCCAGAAGAACTAGACGGCAACCAGTTACCACCACCAACCACTCTAACAGGGATCACAACAGAGAGTTCCAGACAGAGTGGGAGAAAAATGTAGAACAAAATTCAAACTCACAAAAAATGACCAGACTTACTGGTCTGACAGAAACTGGAGGAACCCCCAAGACTATGGTCCCCAGACACTCTCAGAACTGAAAACACTCCCAAAGCCCACTTTTCAGACAAAGATTAGACAGGCCTAAAAAACAAGCAATAAGACACATGAGGACCATGCTTCTTAGTTCAATCAAGTAGATGAGAGCAAATGGGAAACTCTTGTCCAAAGGCAAGACAAGAAGGCAGGAACGGACAGAAAAACTGGATAAATGAACACAGAGAACCCAGGGTAGAAAGAGAAAGGGGGAGACTGCTAACACATTGTGGGGATTGCAACCACTATCATAAAACAATCTGTGTATAAATTTTTGAATGGGAAATTAACTTGCGCTGTAAACTTTCACCTAAAGCACAATTAAAAAAAAAAAATCATGCCACCTGATAGGATGCATTAAGAACACAATATTCCTTCTCAGCGGGTACTGAGTTTCTGCTGGGAGTGATGAAAAAGTTTTAGAAACAGTGGTGATGGCTGCACAACATAGTGGATACAATTAACGTCACTGAATTTTACAGTCAGAAATAGTTAAAATGGCAATTTTTATGTTATATATATTTCACCGCAACAAAAAAAAAACCAAAACATTTAAATTATTATTTTGAAATACAGAGGTAAATAACAAAAGAAACATCTAAAATTGTTCAATATGGTTGCCTCTTTAGAATGGGACTGCTGACTAAGTTGGGGTGGGGGCAAAGAATCACTATTTTTTAAGTCTTCTAGTATTAATAAGTACATGATTTCTTAATAAGTACATGCAAACTTTGATCTAAAAATTTTGGCTAGACTTCCTACTTCTGGCAATATGGTGCAGCTAAAGTACTGAATAAAACATTTAAAACATCTTTTTTTAATGGATTACTGAACTGATGACAGAAAGGTAAAGAATCCATGAATGACAAAAACTGAAACCAGAAAGCTGGGAGGTAAGCAATGTCCATCTGGAATTTGCCCTGAAAGTTCTGTTGAACAATGTAAACTGTGACCTTCTGATTTGATGACCACAAAAAGGTATAGGGGACAGAAGATCTATCCCAGGATCAGCCTGAAGTAAAGAAAGAATCCAAGATGAAATCTCTGTACAAAGCTAGGACACCAAAGGGCCACAGACCATAAGGGTGAACTGAAAATGAAGCTTGCCACACAGGAAACAGGAAGAAAACTTGCCTGTCTTGATCATGGCACTAAAAGGAAGACAAAAGAAAATATCTACAAGCTGGTCTGAATGTTTATGTGTCATGTGAGCTCACATAACCTGTGAGATCTGAAGAGAAAAATCTGATTTAAAGTGGTCCCCAGTTGGTAGTGTTCCCTATTAACTGGTAGGGAAGCAAACACAAATCCTCCCAAAAAGAACACAATTACAACAAATGTGTCAAAAAAACATCACAGATAAAGTTCCAGGGAAAATGATCAGCTATCAAAAAGTATAAAACACACAGGAAACAAGGTACCAAAAAGAAGCAATCATCAGAATCAACAGATACTAGAAGCAGATCCATATTAGATATTAAAATCCTCCAAAAGGAACAAAAAATTAATGATATTTCACATATTTAAATAAATAAGCAGCTTAAAATATGGGCTGGGAACAAGTGAATTTGGAAAAAAAACAGAACTTCCAGAAGTGAAAAATTAAAACAAAAACCTCAAAGGTCAGTTTAAACAGAAGATGAAATACGTCTGAAGGAAATATTAGTGAACTAAAAAAGAAGATCAAATAAATTATCCCAAGTATAGTCTTAGAGATAAAAAGATGGAAACTATCAAAGAGAGATTAAGAGATTTGAAATGCAGAACAAGAAAGTCTAACAGACATCTAATTGTACTCAGAAGATTACTAGAGATAACAGGGAAGAGGCAATATTTGAAAAGGTAATGACTGATTTTTTTTTTTTTAAAGAACTGTTAGACAATGACAGTCCTCAGCTCTAGGAAATCCAAAACTCTCAAGCAAGACAAATAAAAAGAAATCCATATCTACAAACATCTCAGTAAAACTAAACAGCAACAAAGAACAAAGAGAAACCTCAAAAACAACCATACAGAAACTATCACCTATAAAGTAATGGCAATTATTGATAACTGAATTCTCAGCAATGTGTGGAGCTAAGACAGTGAAATGATATCTTTAACGTACTGAGAGGAAAATAACTTCCTAGAATTCTGTATACCCAGCAAAACTATTGTTCAAAAATAAGGGAGCAATAAAAACACATTCAAAAAAAGGAAAATAAGAGCAATTACCACAACAGACCCTCACCAAAGGAAATTCCAAAGAATATGCCTCCCAAAAAAGAAAAATGAATCCAAAAGGAAAGTCTGAGATTGGGGTGGGAGGAGAGGGAACTTAAAAAGTTGGACAAATAAAAGGCACATAATAAAAAAGTAGAAATGAATCTAAATGTATCAGTACTCACAATGAATATAAATGGACTAAATTCTCCATTTAGAAGTCAAAATCATCAGACTGGCTATATGTGTGCCATTAGTAACAGACTTAAAACATAAAGATACAGAAAGATTCATGGTCAAAAATAGGAAAAGATCTACCAGGCAAATATTAACCAAAGAAAACTAGAGCAGACTAAGGCAAAACACATTACTAGAAACAAAGAAGACCATTATATAATGATAAAACAAACAAAAAACCGTTGCCATCAAGTAGATTCTGACTCGTAAAGATCACTATGTAATGACACAAGATTCAAATCACCTGGAAGATATCACTCTAAACCTCTATGCACCTAATAAAGCACACACATATGTATACACACAACTAAAAAATACAGGAAAAGATGTTACTCTCTCAGTAATGAATACACCTAGCAAGGAAAAATTCATCAGAATTTAGAAGAGCTGAATTGCTTAATTAATAAGCTTGATCAAACTGACAAATATAAAAATCATATCCAAGAACAGACTACACGTTATTTTCAAGAACACATGAAACCTTTATAAAAACTGACTGCATGCTTGTGGTAGCCAAACTCCAAGGTGGTCCCTAATGATCCCTGCCTTCTACATTGGCACCCTTCTACATTCCCATCCCACATTGTATCAGGGTTGTTCTGCGTGACCAATATAATATGGCAGAGTGATGGTATGTCATTTCTGAGGGTCATAGAAGACTGTGGTTTCTGCTTCTCTCTCTTGGATAACTCACTCTGGGGAATGCCAACTGTCACATAACAAGCAACCTATCGAGAGGCCTATCTGGAGAGGAACTGAATGAAGCCTTTTGCAAACAGCAAAGAACTGGGTCTCTTGTCAACAAACAGCCACCTAAGTGAGTCAGCTTGGAAGTGAATCCTGCAGCCCCAGTCAAGTCTTCAGATGACTGCAGCCCTGGCCAACAGCCTGTCTGCAACCTCGTGAAAGCCTCCAAGCCAGAAACACCAGCAGTTGTTTCCTGACTTCTGACACTCAGAAACTATTTATAATAAATGTTTGTTGTTCAAAGTTGCTACATTTTGAGGTAATTTGTTACATAGCAACAAATAATTAATACAATGCTCAAAGCCATAAAGCTAGCTTTAAATTTCAAAGTACTTATACCGTACAGACCATATTCACTAACCACAATACAATTAAGTTAGAAATTAACTATCAAAAGATAACTAGGAAAACTTGAAAAAAATGAAAAGCCAATGATCAAAATTTTGTGGGATGCAACTAAAGAAGGATTTAGAAATAAATTTATAATTTCGAATACTTATATTCCAAAAGAAATACCCAAAATTAACGTGCTGAAATGCAAGTTAAAAAGTCAGAAAAAGAATAGCAGGATAAATCCAAGGGAAAAAAAATTGTAAAAGCAAAACTGACAGAAAACAAACAACAGAATCAACAAAGCTAAGAGCTGATCTTTGAAAATGAAATACACACACTGAAAAAATTAATAAAAATAAACATTTGGAACGAAAACAGGACATAACTTCAGTTCCTACAGAGATTAAACAAATCATAAAAGATATCATGAACACCTTTTGAGTTGAAATGGACATGCCTAGAAAAATACAATTTACCAAAGCTATTCAAGGAAAAAATCAGAATAACTGACAATTCAAAAAATGAAATCAATAGTTTAAAATTTTTCCTCAAAAAAAAAATAAAAAGCACTAGAGCTCTGCCAAACTTTAAATCAACAGATAATCCCACTATTACATAAACATACACAGACCGTTTTAAAAAAATAAGCTCTTCAATTGATTTTATGAAGCTAGAATAACCTGGATATGGAAATCAGACAAGGGCAATATAAGAAAAGAAAATTACAAATCAATCTTACTCAAAATATAAATGCAAACATCATGAACAAAATACCAGCAAATTTAATCAAGCAGTGAATTTCAAAGCAGTGACCCTGAAGCAGGAATGCAAGGTTAATTTAATCAAAAATCAGAAAATAACATGATTCACTATTAACAGACTAAAGGAAGAAAAACTATATAATCATCTCAATGAAAACTTTGAATTCCATTCAGGAATTCAAAAACTTAGCCATCTAGAAATACAAGAGAACTTCCTTAATTTAATAAGAAAGGCATCTACTTAAAACAAAAAAACTTACAGCAAACACTATGGTTAATAACAAAATAATAAAAGTTTTCCTTTTAAGATCATAAGACACAGATGCCCAATACCACCTTCCTAGTCAACAATGGAAAACCTCAGAGGGGGGAAAAAAAGTTATAAAGATTGAAAATGAAACAAAACTATTTGGAGATGATGCATTGGCTACTTAGAAAATCCAAAAGAATCTAGAGATTAATCAATAAAAGTTAAGAGTTGTTGGATACCAAAAAAAACCTCAAAAATTAGTTAATTTCTATATACAAGCAATCAGAAAATGCAACTTTAAAGGCTACCATGTACAAATAGCAACAAAAAATACTTATCTAGGAAAAATTCTGACATTTAATATATAAGTTCTTTACGGAGAAAATTATAAAACTTAATTAGAATGAGTTTTTAGAAGATAAAATAGAAAGATATATTATGTCTTTAAATAGGAAGCCTAAATATCAATGATTTCAATCAATTCTCCCCAAATTAAACCAAAGATTCAGTATAATATCATTCAAAACCCAACCGCCATCTTTTGAAAATCAGGAAGCAGATTTTGAAAGCAATGTGGAAAAACACTAGCATGAGTTCTCCTGAAGAAAAGATTGGGGAATTTACCATGCTTGATACTAAGACTTATTATAAAACTGTACTAATTAATTGAGTGAGTTACTGGTACTAGGGCAGCTACCAGAATAGACAGCCCAGAAACTAAGCCTATGTGTATAGGGAACTAACTTTTTAACTAAGCGAGTGATCAAGCACTGTAGATCACAGGATAAAGAATGGACTACTCAATAAATAGGCCAGTACAACCATTTATCTATTGTATAGAATAAAATGAAGGTGAATCTCTACCCAAAAGTAATTTCATGTTCATTGAAGTGTGAAAAGAGAAAACTTTCAGAAAATAATATAGGACAATATGTTAATGACTTCAAGGAAGGAAATGATTTCTTTAACAAAAACAAACAAAATAAAAATAAAAATCATTACAGACTGATGAATTCAACTATTTTAAAATTTCAAACTCCAATTCATTAAAACACACCTTAAGGACGATTTAAAAAGTCCAATCATAAAGTGAAAAAAGGTATCTGCAACACATGAATCAAGAATTAGAGCCAAACCAATAAAGATCGCTATGAATCTATCAGGAAAAGGGAAACAACAAACAGAAAAATGAACAAAACAGAGAGAGAAGCATTTCACAGAAAAACACAAATGGCCCATGAAAATTTTAAAAGCTGAACCTCACTGTTAAGTCAAAATACAGATTCAAATTACAATGAGATACCATTTCTTACACACCAAATTGATTAAAATTAAAGAGACAGACAATATCACGTGTTGGCAAGGACACAGAACAACAGGAATACTTATACACTGCTGGCAGAATATTTACCATTGCTGGTGTGAGTGTCAATTGGTTCAATCACTTAAACAATTTGATATTACCCAGCAAAGCTGAACAAGCCCATATCCTATAAACAATTCTGCTCCCAGATACATACTCTAAATCCCTGCAATATGCACAGGAGACATGCACAATAATAAGAATTATTCATAAGCAGCATTGTTAGTATCAGCAAAAAACTGGGAACGATACATATGTTCATCAGTGATGTATAGATAAATAAATGGTGGTATTCAAATAATGAAATACTGTATAGCAGTAAAACTGAATGAACTAAATACAACATCATGAACGACACTCAAAAAACAATGCTTACAAAAAAATCAGAAGAATATTCATGGTATGATTCCATTATATAAAAATAAAAACCAGGCACACAAAATAATATACTGTTTAGGAAGATATACTATAAAGAAAAGCAAGGAAATTTTTTAAAATTCAGGATAGTAGTGAGGGATTGGTAGGAAAAGTAATGTGATTTAGGAAGGCCATACAGGGATTTCCACAATATTAGTAATGTACTATCTCTTACCTGAAGGTAGACTGACAAGTGTCCTTAGTATTTTTAAACTATAGATCGTACAAACACGTTTCATACATTCTTGTACATATGATAAATTTCACAATACATTTAAGTCAGAAATAAAAACGATTCACAAATACATGCAAATATATGCTTTCTGAAGCATTGTTTGCAATAGAAAAAAAGAAAGAGAAAAAAAACTGTAAACAAGCTAAGTGTTCCTCAATAGCAAAAATGGATAAACTGATATTCTGACATTCATATAATGAAATGTTATACAGTTAGAATGAATCAACTAAATGGACATGTATAAGCAGGGATCAATTCTAAAACGTAACAGATTTAAAAAGCAAGTTGCAGAAGAATACTTAGAGTATACTTTTAATATAAAAATGTTAAACTAATTTCTGCTTTAGGGACACACACATCTGTAATACAAGTATGAATACAGGAATAGAAAGAGTACAAATCAACTTCAGAATAGTGATTAACACTGAAGAGTAGAGAATGATATCAGGAAGAGGCTCAAAGACAGCTTCAACTGTATCTTCAATCTCTTATTTCCTTAAAAGAAAAAAAAAAGTATCTAAGCAAGCATGGAAAAGTATCGTTTGTTAAATGTGGATGATGAGTACATGGGTATTTATTTCATTCTCTATATGTTTCTTCTTTTTTATTGAAAATATTTATAATTTAGAAAAAGAAATATTCTCCCCTCCCCCCAAAAAGAAAAATATTCTCTCTCTAACATACACACAGAGAAACAAATAATGGAAGAGAGGTGGTACTTTCTGTAACAAATGCAATCCAATCGTAGAATAGAAAGCTACTTGCCACTATCTCCCAAGTTGGTATGTTCAACATTTCACCTCTTACATAATATAAACATCAACTTAGCATCTGACAGAGCATTTAAAAGCAGTTATCAGTGAAAAATATCTCCATAATTTGTTGATTCATACTCAATACAAATATCCAAAGCTATCAGAGCCACTTGTTGCTACTCCTGACAACCTATACTCACAAGCTGTGATTTTCTAATTTAATAGAAATAAAAAGTAAGAGGAAAAAAAGTAGCTACAGGATTTGATCTACACTAAACTCAAGGTATCCCTCATCAAGCAAGACAGAGATACTTTGAAGAAAAACTGCATATAGTATCATTCCTCTCATTAATATGAGCACAATTACTATTTGTTGTATTTTCACTTTAAAATTATGATAATTTTCTCTAAAATTATTGATCCAAGAACTACAAAATTTAAAAAAAAAAAAAAGCCAAATACCTAGGCTTTGTCAACCTAATCTTAAAGATACTTACCCTACCTTAAGCAAATGTTGCCTGATTTTTACTCTCAGTAATTGGGAGCACATGAAGTCTCATACTTTATCTTAAAAAGAGATGCAAATTTTGCATTCTATACCATAATATAGCCATATTTGTTTGAATTTAAATATTCTTCCAAAAAAATTTTAAGTAAAAGTATATTCCAAAAAGACTGCCTTATGTATACTGAAGTGCTGAAGCCTAGCACACCAACACATACTTCTTAGGTTACACATGCCTCAGCTTCAGAAACATGGTATGCAATTCATGTAGTTTACGCTACTGTACACTGATTAATATCCAATCTGAAACCTAAAGGAGAAAGAAAAAAAAAGTATCATTTTGGAAATTACCATTAAAATGTAGAAATCTGGCAAAAACAAAATAAACTCAAAAAGTATGTGAATTGTTGGGCAACTGCAATAGGCAAACTTTGAACATGGACCATGGGTCAGATAAAAGTATTGTTATCAATGCTAAATTTCCTGATTTTGATAACTGTATGTACTGTAATTATTAAACAGATGCCCTTCCTTTCTCTTCAGAAACACACAAGTATTTAGAAGTAAAGGAGCATGATGCCTCCAACCTATTTTCAGATGTCACTCACTCCACCCCCACCACCATCCCCTCAAAAAAGATAGAGAATGAATAATAAAAACAATTGGAGCAAAATGTAAACAATTGGTGAATCTGGGTAAAGGATATATGGGAATTTTTTATACTACTGTTGCAACTTCTCTGTAAATTTTGAATTATTGAAAATTTTTATGTACGTGAATAGCACCGACAGCCCCAGAACCTCCAACATAGTGCTTACCTACCAAAACAAGTTGCCTCTAGGCCATTTTAGCTAATATTTAAGTTATCTTCACTTTTAATTATTTATTTTCCTAATAAAATTCTTTATAAGCCATCAACCAAATTTCTGAATCAACCCTTTTTCTAGTTATGTGAAGAAATAATGTAGTTGATGTTAAGAAAATAGAAAATAAAAGGAGTTCTAAAGACTAAGAATGAAGACTATAAACATTTAACCAGATCTACCTAAAAGAAGGGTGTTAACCCTCTTAGTAAAATCCAAACAGTCACAGCTAAGTGTTTATGATGTTTACTTTTGGGGTTCAAATTTTTAAGAACTTACTAACAAAATATTCTAGCACAGTTCACGAATTATAAATTTTAATAAATTAAAAATTGCAGAAGAAGAAGGGAGCACGGTCAGTGAAGGTACAGATTTAGCTTCATCTCCTTCCTGGGGCTGAGATAACAGTTTTTTAACTGCAAAGATTCTATGTGCTAGTGTAACATGACATTTAAAACAATCCCAAACTCATTCCAAGGAAGGGAAGAGGCTTTTCAAGTAACAGAGGTCAAGTACCTGCCACTGTGCTTAGTTTACAACTTAGCTCAAACCAGAAGCCTGAGCTATTTAGTCACGTAGTAATGGCCATTTGTTACTTATCAGGCTGAATGAAAGAGAATTTCATTCATTAAAAAATAAATAAGTTCAAAGTTAAACTTAGACTCATCATTAAAAGAATAGAGGCAACAGAAATTTAGCTTCCAGGCTTATGTTCTATTGACTTTACACTGAAATGATCCACTACTTTTAATCATTTCTTCTCCATGACAAAATGATTCCATTATAGTCATCAGAAAAAAAATATTCGGTTGATATTACAAAATACATACTTTACATAATACTTCCATCCTTAATACATCTGAAAACTAATGCAAATGAATTATGGGGGTGAAAATGCTCTTTTGGTCCATAAGCAGACAATTTAAGAACACAGGCAGATGGAATTAGTTTAGAGAACAAACTTCTAAGATTTATATTTGAACCAACAGTGCCCTCCTTCAAGCAAAATAAAACATTAATGTGATGCCCATTTCAACACAAGACTGCAGCAAAAGAAGTTGAAGGGATTTGTTCTGTTGTGGTGGAGGGAAGTGTTTCCAAAGATGGTAAAGGAAATATCCAACTTCAAAACAACTTTTGGGATCGCAATTCATTATTGATAGCCCAAAACAATTTTTTTGTCAAGAAACAAAAAATATGTCATTCGTAACTTCTCCCTCTTCTCAATCAAATCTTAGCAGCTTTAGTCTCCTCCGTATCCCCAACATCCAATTGAAGCCTTCCAGTTTCATCTCCTAAACAAATCTTATGTGCAACTCTCCCCCTGCATTCCTACCATCACTCCCTTAGTTCACAGCATCATCCCTTAGTACAATAATTTCTTAATTGTTCTTCTTGCCTTTAATCTTGTCCCTCAAATCTGTCCTCCACATCAATGTCAGGAAACGGTCTTCAAAATCTAAACATCAGCATGCCACCTCTCTGCTTAAAACCCACCAATGGCTCCACATCGCCACAGAATAAAGTCCAAGCTCTTTTATTCATTCAATAGTTGACTGCATATTATGACCCTTCCACGCAAGAACTGTGCAAGGCCTGGGGATACCAATGGAGTACCACTAAAAATGTGCATCCTTCAGACTCAATGGTTTTATAGAATGAAAAAGTCTAAGTAACTTCTTCCCAGAAAAAAATTTCAGAATCTGTACTGCAGTTGAGATCCCTTCTATTCTGAAAGAGCCTATGACTGTTTTAAGAATACAGTGTAATTTGTGACCATTTAAGATCAAAAGTTAAAGAAAATAAGAATCCCTTAAACTTCTAGGTCCAAAAATTCTTTTAGAAATGTTTATGCTTTTGATATAACATACAGCATAAGGCCGTAAAATACTGAAATAAAACAGTACATTGACCTCATTTAACCTAGTAAAAACTAACCATGTATTAGTTTAATACAGATACCATATTTGAAAGGCTTATTTTTCTATAATTCAACCTCAGTCACTTAAGCCAGGCTGCACATAACCCTAATTTACAAACGTTAAAGTTTCAACTATATTTTAGCATTTCTCTAGGAGTTCAAAAACAAATGGTAAAGAATACCTAAAAATATGTATCCTGATTTGGTTAGACTAGGAATAAGAACAGTAAATAATTAACTGCCAGTCTACAATCTGATAAGGCCAGGTATATGACAACCACTTCTATTCAACATCATGAAAGATCTTATTTCACAGTCATTCATTTAATGAGTATTTATGTGAGTACTATCTTTGTGTAATGTACTGTTCGAAGCATAAAGAATGTTAACAGTGAACAAAAAAAGAAAAAATCCTAGCCCTCACAGAATGTATACTTAATAGAGAATGTAATTAAAAATAAAAATGGTTTTGGAGTCCTACAAAGAACAATTTTCTAGCTGTATTAAGCAAAAGAAGTCTTTTGGAGAATGGTCATTGAAAGGGGGGACTTTTAATTTTTAAGTTCTCTACTTTTAAGTCTCTCAAGATTTCCTTTGTGCCTAAGCAGGCATGTTAGGAAGGATCTAGTTAGGAAGATACTCTTACTGACCCATTTATATTATTCCTATGAAATACATACACTATTCCCCCAGATAAATATTGCTAACTATGGGAATTAAAAAAAAAAAAAATTTTTTTTTCGTTTAAACGCATCCAATCACTATCAAATGAATAATTAATTTCAGATATTGGGTTTTTCATTCCTAGAATGTTCATTTGATTCCTTTCTATGACCCCAATTCTTTATGGAAATTCGCCAACTTTTCATTCATTTTATCCATCTTTTCATCTATTTTCTTTAACATACTACAGTTAAGTCTTCGTTAACTCCAATTATGTATGGGTCTGCATCTACGGTTTATTTTTCCTCTTGAATATGGATCACATTTTTCCACCTTTTCATATTTCTAGAAATTGTTCATTGTATGCTGGACATTGTAAATGAAAGAACCTTAGAGACTCCAGAATATGTCTTCCCAGAGAGAGTGCTTCATTTCCTCTATTAGGCAGAAAAGATGAGCGAGCCTGATCTCAATCCAATCAGGAATTGGCCTGGACCAGGGCTATGTTACAATTTTAGTAAGACTCAGTTAACCTCTGGTTCATCCTTTTTTAGGAACGCTCCCCCTAGGCTTCTGATTGAGAATCTTAAAGCTCTGTCTTCTCAACTAAAAATTTCTGACCTTTTAGAAGTTTTAAGCTTAGCTCTTTACTTCCTGCCTTACAGATTCAAAATCTGGCAAATGTCTTTGAGAGTTAGACTCATCATGTGTTTGTTGCAGGCTCCTTTCCTCTAGTAGGACTTTGTCTCCTAACACCCCTAGACTGCAGAGATTTCACGCTGCCTTTCCAGGTTTGCTTCCCAGCTTCGCATGCTAACCCGGAATTCAGCAAATGTCCCATAAGGAATACCAGCCTTGTATCTGAGGCTCCTCAGGTGACCACCAAAAACCTCAACTGATCACTTTCCCAAGTAAAATCTCTCTGCTTGGACTAAGATCTATCCTCAGTCCATGTCCAGAATCAACAAACACCAACAATCCTCTGTTCACCTATAAAGGGCTCTGTGTTCTCTGAAATTATAAATCATCTAATCCTTGCTACTTTCACAGGCCTCCAATATTTTAAAAATATGGTTTCAAAAATTCATCTAGTCTTCTACTTATTGCAGTGGTACAGATGACTGCACTGTGATCTACTAGCAGGGGCGGATTAACCAGTAAGCAAGGTACGCACAGGCATGCTTGTGCTTGTTTACTAATCTGTAGTGCTCAATTTCACCTGTTTCGTGGTGAGAAACAAGTAAAATTGTGCACTGCAGATTAGTAAGTAAGCACAAGTAAGCCCATGGACATCGTGAAAACCAGGTGAAATTGTGCACTACAGATTAGTAAGTAAGAACAAGTATGCCCGTGGGTACCTTGCTTATTGGGTAATCCATCCCTGCCTACTACATACTACCCAGAAACTGAAGTCTTCCTACATATTATACAATAAACTCACTGTTGAGTCAATTCCAACTCATAGCAACCCTACAGGATATAAGAGAACTGCTCCATAGGGTTTCCAAGGAGCAGCTGGTGGATTCAAACTGCCGACCTTTGGGTTTGCAGCCATAGTGGTCATCAAAATGACCTAGGGAAATTCTTTAAACTACAACCCATTGTGCCTACCTCTAGAACTCACTCAGTAGATGTTCAGTAGAGCCAGGAAATCTGTACTTTTAACAAGGGTCTTAAGTGATCTGATAAAGCTGGCATTTCTAAAGAAACTAAAGTGCTTGTATCAGTTGTTTCTCCTTACTCCTCTCCCATATCTCAGTTTTCATAATGACATTTAAGAAACAACATACACTATACACAATGGATAAATTGATAAAAGAGTATAAAAACAGTTAAAAGTTCAGAATAACTAAATAAAATGCCAAAAGAAAATTTTAAATGGCTTCGTAAAATACAATTGGATCAAGAAAAAAGGAAAGAAGGATAAGAACCACTAGTTAGAGAAGATGCTATAATATGAATAGATGATAAAAACAGAACTATTCAACTCAATTTTACTTCTAACTGCTCTAGCAGAAAACAAAATGATCTTCAAATGTGAAAAAGAACATTGTTGACTAATGGAAGTGACACGAACTGACATATGCACACCTATGTTCACTGCAGCACTCTTCTCAAGAGCAAAAAGATGGAAATAACTTAAGTGCCCATCAACGGATGAATGGATAAACAAAATGTGGTACATACATACAATGGAATACTATGCAGCCATAAAGAATAATGATGAGACCTCGAAACATCTTATAATGTGGATGAATCTAGAGGACATTATGCTGAGTGAAATAAGTCAATCAAAAAAGGACAAATACTGCATGATCTCACTTTCATAAAAAGACAAGAATAGGTATACCTACAGAAACCAATGTCCACTGGTGATTAGTAGGGATGGGAGGGGAAAGGAGGAGAAATCACTCTCTAGCTAGTAGACATTTGTTATTTTTGGTGATGGGAAAGCTAACACCAAATGTGGACGAAGTGTGCACAACTTGACCAAGGAAATGATGTCACTAAGAAGCACACAAGAATAAGGAACGTTTTTGGTAAATGCTGTAACATACACATTTTTGCAACAACAACTGAATATATTTGCGCAGTTACCTATGTAGGTAAGTATGCATATATGTGTATGAAGGAAAAAAAAAAACACACTGCCACCAAGTTGATTCCGACTCATAGCACCCCTACAGAACGGAGTAGAGCTGCCCCACTGCATTTCCAAGGAGCAGCTGGTGGATTCGAAATGCCAACTTTTTGGTTAGCAACCGTAGCTCTTAACCACTGTGCCACCAGGGCTCCATGTATGTGTATAGGCAGGTATATGTGTGTACATACGTGTGGATGTATAGGTGTACCTACAGGCATATGTATATATGCGTATGTGTGTGCTGCATATATGTCCTATAATAAAGCACATAGGGGGCACAGTTACAGACACTTCTCAGACATAACCAAAACACCTTGCAAAATTGGTTTATGGGGTCTGGAGGCTTAGGACCACAGTCTCATGGGACAGCCAGGTCAACTGGCATAACATAGTTCATAAAGTTTATGCTCTATATCCTAGTTTAGTAAATAGCATCTGGGGTCTTAAAAGCTTGTGAGCTGCCATCTAAGATACAACTCCTGGTCTCTACTTGTCTGGAGGAAAAAAGAAGGAAACCAAAGACTCAAAGCTGAAAACTAGTCTACAGAACTAACAGCCTACACAAACCACAGCCTCATCTACCTTGAGACTAGAACTAGATGGTGCCAGGCTACCACTACCGACCATTCCAACCAGGGACACAACAGGTGGACACTGATAGAATGGGAGAAAAATGTAGAACAAAACTCAAATTCTTAAAAAATTCAAAAAAAATAGTCCAGGCTACTGGACTGGGTGCAACTACAGGAACCCCCAAGACTACTGTCCTGAGATACCCTTTTAAACTTTGAACTGAAACTACTCCCGGAGGTCAACTTTTCAGCTAAATAACAAATTGGTTCACAAAATAAACATACCACCCGTGAGTACTATGTTCCTTTAAAAAATCATCTATAGGAGTCCAAAGGGTCAACATTTATTCTAAAGCAAAGATGAGAAGGTAATGGGGGGCAGAGAAACTAGATTAATGGAAATTGAACAACCAGAACAGAAATAATGAGAATGATGACACATTATGAAAAATGTAACCAATGTCACTGAATAATTTGTATAGAAATTATTAAATGGGAACCTAATTCGCTGTGTAAACTTTCACAAAAAACTCAATATTATATATATATATATCAAAAAAAGAACACTGTTGACAGCCAAAAGAACACCTAGATAAATGAAGCATCTATCCACCTACCTGCTTCATTTGCATCCAAGTCTACATGAATTAATCCAAAGACACAGATAAAAACTTAGAAATATGATAAAGGGAAATGCTGTCAGTGAACTTTGAAAAGTCATGAAGAATAGAAAGATGCCAGACAGGGAATGTGAAAATGCTGCTCCAATTGTCAAAACGCAGGGGTGGGTAAAGGCAAAAGGTGGTTTCAGAACTATGAACTTAATTTTATGTCAACATCCATGTAACCCTTAAGACTGGTTATTGTGATGACGTATTAGCACTTATACAAGGAAGCAGCATTTGCTAATAATGATACCTTACCTACGTAAAGCACTTTAGAGTTTAGAGTTTACAAAGTACCTTCACACATATTACCTCATATCTTTCTTTTTTTTTCAGTTTTAGTTTTTGTTTTTTTTAAATATTTTATCCTGTTTTAGGTGGAAGTTTACACAGCAAATTAGGTTCATTTAACATTTTTTTACAAATTGTTCTGTGACATTGGTTACATTTTTCACAGTTGTCAGCATACTCATTATTTTCATTGTTTGTTCTGTTTCCATTAATCTAGCTTCCCTGCCCCATCTTTGCTTTAGGGTAAATGTTGACCATTTGGTCTCATTTAGTTGATTATTTAAGGGAGCACAGTACTCACGGGTAATATTGTTTATTTTATAAGTCAATCTATTATTCAACTGAAAGGTGACCTCCAAGAGTAGCTTCAGTTCCAAGTTCAAAGGGTATCTTAGGACCACAGTCTCAGGGGTTCCTCTAGTCTCTATCGGTCTAGTAGGTCTGGTCTTTTTTTTAGGAATTTGAATTTGATTCTACATTTTTCTTCCATCCTATCTGGGACCTTCTATTGTGTCCCTGGTCAGAAGAGTCAGTAGTGGTAGCTGAATACCATCTAGTTCTTCTGGTCTTGGGCTAGATGAGGCCGTGGGTCATGTGCGCTAGTAGTCCTGTGGACTGGTTTCTTCTTTGAGTCTTTGGTTTCCTTCATTCTCTTTTCCTCCAGGTAAGTAGAGACCAATAGCTGTATCTTGGATGGCCACTCACAAGCTTTTAAGACCCCAGACGCTGTTCACCAAACTAGGATGTAGAACATTATCTTTATGAACTGTGTTATGCCCACTGACCAAGTTGTCCCCCGAGACTAAGGTCCCAAGCCTTTTCACGCAGTAATCCAAGCCTGTGAGATATTATCTTATATCTTTGATTCTCACAGAGTCCTGTGAAAAAGGGCAGGTAGCATTACGTCCCCTCCCCACCCTCACACACCCCCTTCAACATATTAGGAATCTAAGGCTCAGACAATTTGACTTGCCCAGGCTAACTTACTCTTCAATAAAAAATTAGGACTCAGACTCTCTTCTGATTCCTAACTGAGTACTTGGACATCTTTCTATCACACATCTCTTAAAATTAGAAGTCACACTGAACTACGGTATCTAGGATTTTCTTCAAAATAATGGAGAGATGCTGACGAAGAAATCGGTAGGGGTATGATGAAATTACACTGGCCATGAGTAGAAGCTGGATGATGGATACATAAGGATTCACTTATAATAGTCTCTCCACTTTTGTATCATTTGAAACGTTTCATAATAAAACTTAAAAAAAACAAAACACATATACCAATTAACATTCTTTGATAAGTTTTCTGCACTGGTGATTAAATGAATACCAAAAATAATATACCTCAATTTCAGCATTTTTAAGCCATTTTTTTTAAAGCCTCGCATAACATCTTCATACACAAAATGAGAGAGAAGATGAAAAACGTTATGCCTGAGTTTTGACTACCAGTGCACCAAGAGGAAAACAAACCAGATGGTAAGACATTTTAAAAATATGTCCTATGAAAAATGACTGAAGAATTAGAGATATTTTTCCTAAAAAAGAAAATATCTAGAGAGTACTTAAAATCTGTCTTCAAATATTTTTAAAGTAAAGGGACAAATTTATTCTGTAGAGTGATAACGCAAAAAGGTAGAATTAGGAATAATGAATAGAAGGGGATATAGCATGGCTTAAAATCTGAAGAGGTATGCAGAAGGGTTGTATCCTTCCACCTTACTTATTCAATTTGGATGCTGAACAAATAATCCATGAAGCTGGACTATATGAAGAAGAACTTGGCATCTAGATTAGAGGAAGACTCATTAACAACCTGCAATATGCAGAAGATACGACCTTGCTTTCTGAAAATGAAAACAACTTGAAGCACTTACTGATGAAGGTCAAAGACTACATACAGCCTTCAGTACGGATTACATGTGAGTGTGAAGAAAATGAAAATCCTCACAAGTGGATGATATACATCACCATGATAAATGCAGGAAAAAACTGAAGTTGTCAAAGATTTCATTCCACTTGGATCAACAATCAATGCCCGTGGAAGCAGCAGTCAAGAAATCAAACAATGTATTGCACTGGACAAATCTGCTGCAAAAGTTTTAAAGTTTTAAAAAGCAAAGATGTTACTTTGATGACTAAGGTGGGCCTGACCCAAGCCATGGTCTTTTCAGTCACCTCATATGCATGCAAAAGCTGTACAATGAGAAAGGAAGACAGAAGAAGAACTGATGTATCTGAATTGTGGTGTTGGCAAAGAATATCGAATATACTGTGGACTGCCAAAAGAACAAACAAATCAGTCTTAGAAAAAAATACAACCAGAATGCTCCATAGACACGAGGATGGCGAGACTTCAACTCACCTACTTCGGACACATCATCAGAAAGACTAGTCGTTAGAAAAGGACATCATGTTTGGTAAAGTAGAGGGTCAGTGAAAACGAGGAAACCCGCAATGAGATGGACTGACAACAGCCACAACAACGGATTCAAATATATCAACAATCATGAAGATGGCACAGGACCAGTCAGCGTTTAGTTTTGTTACACATAAGGTCGCCATGAGTTAGAGCTGACTTTGACAGCAACTAACAATAACCTCATTCGATTCTCACAACCTAACAATAATAATAGTAGCTAACATGTATGGAGTTCATTCTATGTGTCAGAAACTGTGCCACATGCTTTACATATATTTCCTTATTTAAATCTCACAACCACCCCTGTGAAGCAGGTGCTATTACTGACCCTATTTTACAAATGAAGAAACTAAAGTTTGAAGAGTTTAACTTGGCCAAACGCTAATAAGTAATGGCAGAGAGCAGGCATTCAAGCCCAGGCAGTCTGATTTCAGAAGCAGCACTCTTAATCACATATCCAAAATTTTAAACAATGGTTCGCTCTGAGTTGTTGTATTATGACTTTTATTTACTTTTTGTGATTTTTGCTGCATTTTCCATTTTTTTTACAATGAACATGAATTACTACTGTAATTTTTAAAAAATAAATGCCCAAGTAGAAGTTCTCCAATCATCTGTCAGGGCTATTGCAGAAGTAGGATTTAAATAATCTCAGATGCCTTCTAACTAAGGATCTGTGACTAATCAATTAGTGACTGGAATTATTTTGTTTTTCAGTCAGAGGACTGGCTCAAAAAAATGAAACAAAAATTAATCCATTTTAAGAATTATAAAAGTTCTCAACTGTCAGATCATACTTCTCCTATTTTACAGATAATGAAACAGGCTCAGAATTTAGGAGATTTACACAAAGTCACAAAGGTACTTTGTGTTAAAGCAGAAGCCAGAGCTCAGGTCTTCAATCACCTTCGCTGTCAACTTTTGACCAAAACAAAACCTACTATCTCTTCCATTCCCTACTGTAAATTCACTTATCAGAGGCCAAAAACTGAAACGTAACAGGAAACACAAATGGTTCTTTTTTTCTCTCAATTATCCAAAAGGAAGAAGACCTGCCTGGAGCATAAAGGCACAACACTTTCCCAGCCCTGAACTGCAACAGACGTAAAAGATATTGGTAAAGACAGGAGGGCAGAAGAGATATTCCAAAAGACAAGATGAAGGATTTGAAAGTTGTCACAGAGGGGCTGTTGGGAGCTGAAAAAGTAAAGCTAACAAGAAACAGAAGACATCCGGGAATCCAGTAGGACAAGGCACTCAAATACAGTCATGCACCGCATAATGTCCGTCCAGGCAATGTCCCTCAGACTGCATATATGTTCGTGGTTCCATAAGGTTATAACAGAGTTCCAGATACACTAAAACATCTTTAACACAGTAATACAGTAATAATAATAATAATGTTTTGAAGCATATCACAAAGTTGCACCTGTGTGTCATTAGGAACCACTGTATGTACACCTTGAATTTTTAATATAATAGGCTTAACGAGGGTTGACTCATAACAACGGGTTTTAAGTAAGTCAGATGTTCACAACTTGGGTATTGTCTGTATATAATATGGTGTTCAGACAATGTCCAAATCACATAACATCCTATTTCACAGAATATATCGTGGACGTTAAGCAACGCGTGACTATACTACCAAAGTTAAACAGGTCACCTCAAATTTAATCAAATTCTAAGTAGAATGTTCATTTTTAGAGTGTGAAAACCAACTTCACGAAACTGGATTGCACAATGCCAAGAAAAAAGAATAAAATAAATACATAATCTGATATTTATAAATGTATATTCCTTTTGGTATTCTCACAAGTTCTATTCTCACATTCAGAATGCAACTCTTCTCACCTAAAAATCTAGTGAGTATAATGAAATGTTATAAAACTAAACAAAAGGGGAACAATGTTACAACTTCCCCTAGCAGCCAAATAAACAAGCTTTGATAAGGTGATAAGGAGAATGAGAAACAAATTAAGAATATAATGTTTAAAATTTATCTCTATTCCTAACACATGACCAATCAAAAAAAATTTCCAGATACACTCACATGAACATTAAAGGTAAACCGTAACATTATCAGTCTTTGAGTGAAGAAGCAATAATACATCCCTCATTTTACATATTTGTGCTATCTATTCATAAAACGTAGACCTTTTTCGTGAAGTTCAATTTGAGAAGTTACTGCTCCAAGGATCAAGACACCCACATTCAAATTTAAATAGTTAATTACATGTCATATGATTGTGAACAGTTGCTTTGCCTCTCTGATTTTGCTTTTTCTCATGCACAGTAGAAATAATAACACCAAACTATCAATACAAAGCAAAAATAGAAAAAATACTGCGCGTGAGAATAATCATAGTAATACATTTTTATGACTAGTTACAGCTGCCTTTCATGAAAATGATTCACACCTAAGACTCTAAACAAGCCCATGATGTGAGTTGCTGTTTCTGCTAGGTACTGTCAAGTCAATGCCAACTCATAGCAACCCCATGGAACAAAGCAGAACTGTGCCATAGGGTTTTCTCCCCCAAAGCCACTGAGTGGGTTCAAATAGCCAACCTTTCGGTTAGCAGCCAAGTACTTTTAACTGTTCTGTCACCAGGGCTCCTTATGATGTGAGAAGGGCAGGTATTATCCCCATTTTACAGATTAAAACATAGGAAATAGAAGTTCAGAGAGGTTAAGTGACTTGTCCACGGCTACACTGTAAGTTGCACAGTCAAGAGCTCTTTCTCTTACCACACAGTATGCTGCCCTCACAAATTTGAGGTGGTAAGAGTTGTTTTCTCACGCCCAAATCACTATGAGGACTACACAAAAGAAAAGCTATCAAAAATTAAGCAGAAAGGAAATCACTTGAGATTGCTGTGAGCCATAATTACCCAAAAGATCATTATTTGGGTATAAAATCTATGATTAAAAATAAATACAAGTCCTTTAAAAGTAAGTTTCTAAAAGTCCTGTTATTTACTAGATTAACTCCATGCCTCTTGCACCAGATACACCACCCTACTTGGGGGCAGGGGAAGGATTTCATCAGGAAAGTTAAGTAAGTTCTCTGAAATTCAATAGGATAAGACACTGAAAGCTATAAAATATGAACAGGGGCAGGCAACAGCTTGTAGACTTTAGTGGCAACCCTAAGCCAAACAAAAAGAGTGCAAGACTGTGGTTTAAAGAAAATATACAATCTGGAAGTTTGTACCTCAAGTTATTGCTACTGCAAAGTTAATTGCTGTTGTTGTTGTTAGGTGCCTGGTTCCAACTCATAGCAACCCTATGCACAACTGAACGAAAAACTGCCTGGTCCTGCACCATCCTCACAAATGTTGCTATGTTTGAGCCCACTGTTGCAGCCATTGTGTCAATTCATCTCATTGAGGGTCTTCCTCTTTTCCACTGACCCTCTACTTTACCAAGCATGATGTCCTTCTCCAGGGACTGGTCCCTCCTGATAACTTGGCCTAAGACAAAGTCTTGCCACCCTCCCTTCTAAGAAGCATTCTGGCTGTACTTCTTCAGAGACAAATTTGTTCCTTCTCCTGGCAGTCCATGGTATATTTAATATTCTATGTCAACACCATAATTCAAAGGCATCGATTCTTCTTCAGTTTTCCTTATTCATTGTTCAGCTTTCACATGCATATGAAGCGACTGAAAATCTCATGGCTTGGGTTAGGTGTATCTTGGTCCTCAAAGTGACATCTTTGCTTTTTAAGACTTTAAAGAGGTCTTTTGCAGCAGATTGCCCAATGCAACACAACGTTGGATTTCTTGACTGCTGCTTCAATCCTGTAGGCGTTGATTGTGGATCCAAGTAAAATGAAAGCATTGACAACTTCAGTATTTTCTCCATTTATCATGTTACTTACTGGTCCAGTAAACAGTGCCATTTATAATAAAGTTTTGTGAAGTTTTAGAAGATAATTACAATTCTCCAATATAACAGGATAGAATTTCATATTGGTTTGGGGCTTTCTTATCTCAACAAGAAGCTTTTTTGATGATATAGTCAATGGCTCAAAAGCCACTTTCAGAGAATCAAAGAATATAACTATGTATCATCACAGGCATACAACATGTGAAGTAGTCAGCTATGCAGTCTACTGTATGCAGTTTAAGAGACTTTAATAAGGGCACTATCAACATCAGCTATTATTTATATTCTATAACGTTAAACTTTTCTTCAGCACAAGCTCTAAAAGTGCTGTTTACTGACGGCTCTACCATGGTAGCACATTTCAGAATTTTACAAATTGCTGAAACCTTAAATTTAATTCACAGTCACTACAATGTAATACAACTTTTCTATTCTTTAATATCATAAACTTTGTCTCATCTTCTCCTCCCCACCCCCAAGAAAACAGAGTATACTAAAAGATATCAGATGAAATAAACCAATGCCTTTATAAACACAAGTCAATCCTCTACAAAGAAATAGCTTTAAATGCCCATATTACACTTCAATATTGAGCCTAAGCCTTTTAACAGTTTAAGGTGACCACAAACCTTCCCTTCTAATTCTTCTATAGAACATTCTCCTCCTTAAACTTCCTTTAAAAAAATGATCCTTCCTATACCTCCAGTCCCTTGCCTTATACACACATACACAGAGACATACACAAAACTCTAAAAGAAAAACAGACTGGGGCCTAAGGAACACATGTGCAAACCACATGTTTTTAATTAATACATTGCTCACCCTTAAAAGCATGTTATTATAATGCAACAATACAGAGTTTACACTGAAGCCCAGAATATCACATTGGAAGGCTAAAACAAAATACCCTATAGCAGTCTGAGTAATTTAAAAACAAAACCAAATCGACTGCCATTGACTGAGTCAATTCAGACTCATAGAGACCATACAGGACAGGGCAAAACTGCCCTGTAGTGTTTGTAAGACTGTAAATCTTTACGGAAACAGTGCCACATCTTTGTTCCATGATGTGGCTGGTGGGATCAAACTGCCGACCTTTTGGTTGGAAGCCGAGCATTTTAACCACTGCACCACCAGGGCTCCTCATTTAAAGGACAAAGTTTGCTGGCTACTGTATTATATCACTAAACTTTTAAGGACAAAATTCTTTATTTTAAACAGCAAAACAAAGCAGATTTCAGAAAATAATTTAATTTTCTATAGGGCAAAAAGTTAAAGAAGAGAAGTATAAAGAACTGGAATATTTAAAATCAAATGTAACAATATTGTTGGCTCAAGTCACACTTTCCAAACTAAAAAGCCACATTATATGTATGCCACAAATTAGATGATAAAAAAAGATAACAGATCAATATGTACACACACAACATGTTCGAGAAAGATGCTACGGGTATCCTAAGTATTGGTCAATGAATGCTAAAGTAAGGTGTAGGCCAAGGTACATACCCAGAGACTAATCAATCTCCTTTATTTAGTGAAAATACAACAGTCAATAAGATGTAAACAAAATACATAAATCTAACATTTGAATAATTTTAGACTTTTCAAAGTTCTTCAAATTTATTATCTTACTAGACACTTGCAAAAATTAAGTGACAAAGCCAAGATCACAAACGTAGTTAATCAGATATGAAACCTGATTTAAAAAGCATGTTCACTCTATGGAAAACCAAAACCTGTTACCATCAAGTCAACCCCGACTGATGGTGACCCTGTAGGACAGAGCAAAACTGTCCTATAGGGTTTCTAAAGCTGTAATCTTCATGGAGGCCAACTGCCACATCTTCATCCCACAGATCGACTGGTGGGTTCAAACAGCTGAACTTGCAGCTAGCAGCCAAGCGCTTAACCACTGCGCCACTAGGGCTCCTTTCGCTTTATGGAAGGAAATGTAAATATGTACAAGTTCCTCCTTTATTACTCACTTTTTACACATTCCTAGTTAAAATATCACTTAACTTTAAAAGCTACGCTATTATAAACACTAAATTAAAATTCAGTTCTTTAAATTCAAAACAAAGTAAAAAACTACCTTTTACCCAGTCGACTCTTCAACCAGGAGTTAAATCAAAATCATTCCATCAGTGACATACTATGTGCACATAACTGTGCTGGCTACTGGCGTGACTATAAGAGAATTCTAACGGGCTTCTTGCTTTCCAGAAACTTTACACTATTTCAGAATATAAAGATAAAAGAACAATGCTAAGCTGTGTTCAACCAATTGCCCTGCGGGGAGAAACAGTGTGGTTTTGTAGAACCTCAGGTGACAAGGACATCTAAAAAGACTTCATGGAAAAAAAAGAAGCTTGAGCTGGACCTTGAAAGACGGACAGAATAGCACAAACGAGGAATGAAAGCATTTAGGCAGGGGTAGCATAAACAAAGACCCCCAGGCAAGAACAAGCATGATATATACAGAAGAGACTGAACTGACCTGCCTAGAACAGAAATGTGCATGCTGAGGCACAATGAAAAATAATCTGGAAAACTGAGTGGGGTCAGCTCCCAATGAACTGTTGTAGCACAAAGAGATGCTGTTAAAATATTAAAACTCATCGTATATTTAAACTAGAAAGAGAACCTTAGAGATTCTCTAGTCAATTATTTTCCAACAGACGAGAAAATCTAGGATCCACAGCGATCCAATGGCTGGCATAAAGACAAAGGCAGGGAACAGCAAAATAAAACCCACGCCCCCAATAGGACTTCCAGTTCAATGATGGGCAGCATGATTTGACAAAGTACATCTATAAAACATGGATAACACCTGCACTGCCCACTGCAAAAGTATCAGTGAGAACATCAATATATAGGGACCTATAAACGCACATAAAAGTATCGTGTCTCGGAAACTGGTTTCAAGGGGTAGTTGAACACTACAGTGGCATTAAATTCAGCAAAGAGCATTATGTTTTGCCAGAAGGAATCACTTTTAAGAAAGTAGCAATCCAGAAGGAAAGCAGAAGCAGTAGCCAGTTTTCAGAGTTACAGAGGAAATAAGCAGATAAAAAGTAAAGGCAACAGGTATCTAGCAACAGAAGGAAGAGAAGGATTAATCCATAGAAAGCTACAGAACTACGTAAATGTTCGAAGAAAGGAAATCTTAGTAAGCTTGAAAGTGAAAAGGAAGAAGCTCACATAAAAACTAAAGACGCTAGACCGGGAGGGCGGGGGGCTAATTGAGGACCAGTTGGAGGAAAAAAAGATGAGTTCCAGCATAAGAATAAGCACTATTTCTCACTCATCATAAAATTATTTCACTATAAAAAGAGTATTCATTTTCAAGTTATTATAAGGCTTTATAAAAATGGTAGATCAAGCTTTAAGAACAAGGCTAGGAGATTTTTTTAGTCCAGAACAGCTTCAAAGTTTTACAAATCTATACACTTGGTCAACTAACATGTAGTTTGTAACTTCAAAGAGACTTACCAATCATTTTATACTGTTTTACACTGCATATTCAAAGGGCATTCATATTAGCATTCAGTTGACAAGAACGGCCAATAGTGGTATATGCTATTACAAACCAAAAATCAGTTTATTCTATAACGTATTCTTAAAAATGTTACTTTTTGACTTTTTACTTGTTCCAATATGGAAAATATAAGTGCTTTAATAAACGTGCACAACAAATCATCTCTGGATGCTTTTTTTTTTTTTTTCTTCAATTTCTTCAACACACACACATACACACAAACTTCAAATAACCACATTTTTCCTCTACTCCCTTTTAGAAATAAAGCCCTGCAGGACTGGTGGGACACAGAGTTAGATGGGTCATGTGAACAGGTGTGGTATGCCCAGATATTCTTCCAACTAAAACAAGAAAGGTTCTCTCCAATTTGTTAAGAACCCAGTTAATGAGCCACAATGTAAAGCAGCACTCCTGAAGTTTGCCAATTTTAATTTAGAAACTTACTATTCAACACCATAAAGGCAGGCTAAAGAGGGGCAGAAGATACAACTGATGCATTCAGCTTTCTGGCTGTCCGTTTTTACACGTGCCATTTCCCTAATCAAGGACATAATTACTTTTAAAATCAGTAACAATCATTCAACTTAGGCCATAAATAATAGGTTTAGGTGCACTATCAGCTGGTTTATTTTATCCACTTGGAAACAAGAACTTGAACTCAAAATGTCAAGATGCAACACTGCCAATTACTTCTTTTAAATGGGTCTACTGCACGGAGTTGCTGAGCAATATCCACCAGAGTACCATATGCCTGTAATCAGCAGAGGCTAGTAATGCATCTCCGCTTTAATCTCTACAAATATCAGAAGTCCAACCAAAACATCAATTTCAGTCATAAACAAATTGCTATCTTTAGCTATGCACATACTTTCTGGGAACTGAAGTGTTTTCTACATACACGCATCTTAAACTGTGATGAAAAGAAGCGCAACTCCCCCTGGGCCCAGTGAAACAAAGTTTGGACAGCGTTTCCAAAATTAAAAAATTTCAGAAATACTTGTAATATGTGCAATTCTTATACAAATATCTCTCACTAAATGTACAGCTTTTTCTCCCTCCAGGGCTTTTTGTCTCCTAACTATACTTAACAGATTACTGAAACAAATCCTATGGGATACTTCCCAGATTATCTCCCTGATTTCCAGCAGAGTAAGAATCTTGCTATTCTGCAGTATGACCTTGGGAAGTCACTTAACCTCTCTGTGCCTCAGTTTTCTCATTAAAAATACACATTTACAATGTTAAAACGAACTCTAATTTGAATCAAACATTTACTACTTCTATAATAGATGAATGTACCTTATGTTAATCACAGAGCCCTGATGGTGCAGTGGTGAAGAGCTATGGCTGCTAACCAAAAGGTCAGCAGTTCGAATCCACCAGCTGCTCCTTGGAAACCCTATGGGGCAGCTCTACTCTGTCCTATAGGGTCGCCATGAGTTGGAATTGACTCAATAGCAATGGGTTTGGTTTGGTTTTATGTTGATCACTGAAAATGCTTACACTTGTGAGCTTTAACCTTGTTGAGAGAAAAACGTAATAATTTGCCCTATACATCTATCCTTTAATTACAACATAAGGAATACAGAAAAATGCTTCTGTTTAAAAAATTTATCTCCTTAATTTTTAACAGATGGTGGCGAGTCTGATTCCACAATACACATAACAAAGCAAACAATAAAGTCTATGGTCTTTCAACACAGGGGACAGAGAAACATTTTCTCACATTAGTGAGCATCTAATCAAAATCATTCCTCTTTTAAAATTTAAAGAACTATCTTTTCTTACGTGGTGGATAAGCCTAGAGATCAACAGGTAAGTGAATAAAGTTAAAAAAAAAAAAAAGGAAAACAATTGTGCCAGGAATCCTCTAAATTCCTACATCCAGACTATGCTGCCCACAAGATTCAGCTTTAGGGTTCTTCTGGATGCTGTTTAAATACTTTTAAAAATCACACAGAGAAAGCCTTTTCTATCATGTATGAAATCTAATGCCCTATCAGTGATGCAATCTGTTACAATCAGTAACATTTTACTTCATAAGATAGATGAGAATTTGCATTTCTGCCCCAGATATACTGAATGATAATCTACAGTTTAACAAGATCCCCAAGTGATTCTTATGTATAATTTCCTGGGACCTTGTTAGAAATACAAACTCTTAGCAGGGGTTCGAACCAGAACCAACCAGGGTTCAAAGGCCTCATAGCAGAGTTGGTTAAATGTGTTTTGGCCTGGAAGCAGGAGGGGCAAAAAAACTCCAAGTCTCTGACAGCTTTGCAATTCTATTCTCAACTTCCTCTGCCTATTCCCAAATATCTTCCAGGTAGGTCATAAACACTACATGAGTCCTTACAGGAAACGTTCATGGGTCAAATAAGAGAAGTCCCCGCCCCACCCCCATTCTGCTCCTCAAATCAGTTTTATGATTATATCCAGTAAACAAAATAGATTGACTCAACCTTAAACAATTTCCTCATCACAGGAAGCCCATGGTAGAACTGCAGCTGCAAAAAGCATCCCTTTAGATCATCCCCAACCACCTACAGTAACACAAAGTTAAACTACTTCCCACCGACTAAAGGCTATGTGTGCATTCATTCTGAGCGGACCCAGGATTTAATATGTGAAGCTCAGGGATTAAAGAGTCACCTCCTCAAGCTATGAAACTTTTTTTTCCCATCCCAAATATTCTCAATGACAGTTCTTGGTCATCCAAGAGAGGAGAATTAAAAAACAAAACACTAGCTGAATTATCGGCTCCAGGACCACATCCCAGCTGTCTCTGCTCTCTGTTCTCACCTCAGATGCAGTTTCCCACTTTCCTTTCACCTTTCTCCTCTTACTCCCCAAGATTCTCACTCGAGAAAGCAATATTCACATTCTCAGACCACCAACGAAATACTGGGGAAACTGCAAGTACCAAGGAAAGAAAAAGGGGAAAAATATTTCAGAAGCCCGGGGGAACAAGAACCACGGTTTCCACTGCAAATGGCAATGTGAAAGCCGGTCTTGTCTCACCAAGACATGGGGGGACGCCCGTGCGGGCCATAAAAAGATGAACAGTGTGTGTGCACTTGGGGCAGGCTGAGCCGATGGAGCAGAAAGTCAGTAAGAAACCTGTGCTTTTCCTGCTTTCTTCTATTCTTCCCCCTCCAAGAGAGGAAGCTGAAGAAACTGGGGGAGGGGCGAGATGTTATCGTTCTCCTATTGGGGGTACACAACACAGGCCTTAAGAGTTCCTTCAGTCACTCACCCCTAGTTAAGAGGTCCACGGAGGGAAAAGGGAACTCCTAATCGTTACCTCCGTTTACAGAAAAAAAAAAAAAAGTAGGGGGAGCCTGATTAAATCCCGATGGAGAGCCCCTGAAAGCACCCCCAGGTCACTCATCCCTATTAGAAAGCGGAAGGGCTGTGGATAAAAGGGATGGAGGGTCGGATGGGTGGACAGGGAAAAGGCCCCACCCCCACTCCCCGATTTAGGAGGGAAGAGGAGCCTGAGCTACCAGCCATCCCCTCCTTCCCCGCACCTCCCCCCTTTGCCACCCCGACTCGCCCCCTTCCCTTCCTCCAGAGCCTGAGGCAGCCACGGGGGCGGCGGCTGCTCCTTCCTCCCCTCACCCACTCCGTCCCCACCCCCACTGCGCTCCCACCTCCCGCCCGCCACCGGCCCGTTACCTGCTCGTCGAAGCGGCTGACCACGGCCTGGACCCATTCCACCGGCCTGTGTGCGGCCATGTCCGCCCCGCGGCCGGGGGGCGGCGGAGGGACGGGTCGGCCGGCGCCCAGGGCCGGGAAGAGGGCGGGGAGCGGGGGGCTGAGGTGAAGGAAGAAACGAGGACAGGGTCTGAGGAGTGCAGGCTCCGAACGTTCCCACGGGGGTGGGGATGGGGGGTCTGCGCCAAGCCGGGAGGGGGAGAGGGGAAGGGGGCGTTGGCAAGGCGGCTGGGGGGAGGGGACGGGGAAAGGGGGACTCGGGGAGGGGAGGGGGCCTCTTGGTCGCTCTCCCCACTAGCGCCGTCTCCCCACGGCCATCACAGTCCGAGACGCCGCCATGACACCCCACCGGAAGTGGGATCCTTTCCACGGCCCGGGGAGAGGGAGAGCGAGCAAGCTGGAGATTGAGAGCGCGGCTGGGAAAGGGGAGGGGGAAGCGAGAGTGAAGGGGGCCTTCCGCGCATGCGCCCGCCCCGGCCGGTTTCATTAATGAAAAAGTGAGTCCTCCTGGAGGTGACGTCACCTCACTCCTCAGGGCCCAGAGGCGCGCGTCCCTCTACGCCGTAGGACTCTATTAGACTTGGGCGCTGGGCTCAGCCTGCGAGAGTCCGAGCTGGCCCCGGGGCATCCGCTCCCATCCCTTCCGCCACATCAGGCTCCCCCTCCCCTGCCGGCCTCCGGGTTTGGATTGCTCCCCGGGTTGGAAGTTAGGGCGCCCTGAGACTAGCATTTCCCCCAACGCACAGATTTTTGTGGCTAGTCTAGGGGGGAGGCTGGGCTGAGCTGTAAACTCTCACAAAAAATAAGGCACACAACCTCGTAGACTTCTGTGAAACAGGGAAAATTAAGGTCAAGAGAGATTCAGTGATTTTTTTTTTTTTTAATTGCATAAATCCAAATACCAGACCCCACTGGTAGTCGAAGTACTTGGTCAGTAATCCTACAGGCTAAACTTTCTCCGCTAAACTGATAGGCACCCAAATTAATAAAATTTTTGCACAGTTGATAATAGATTCAAGTTTTATCCTCAAGTCTTTAATGGCTGCACATACATTATTAATTCAACAAATTCATCTCATTTAAATCTTCCAACAAATCTTTATTATCCTTATATAATTGACGAGGTTAGTCCACGGAACTTCAGTGATTTGCCTGAGGCCAGAGATAGTAGGTGGCAGGGTCAGGATACAAACCCAGGTGGTTTAACTCCAAAGACAATGAATGCTTCCTACACCTGAGAGACAGCTCTCCTGAAACAAAGGCGTTCTCTACGCCCCAATACCAGAACTGGAAAGGATTCCATGTGGAGTCAGTTGGTTATGACAATTTTCTAGGAAGAGGATTACATCCAAAACAATGGATGATCCCCAACAATGGATGATCCCCTTGTATCTGACATTGGGTACTGGAATGAGTTATTTTTATCTTCCTCAATACATTTTACTTGGAAAAAAAAAAAACCAAACCCATTGTCCAGTCAATTCTGACTCATAGTGACCCTATCAGACAGAGTAGAACTGCCCCATAGGATTTCCAAGGAGCGCCTGGTGGATTCGAACTGCTGACGTTTTGGTTAGCAGCCATAGCCGCTTAACCACTATGCCACTGGCGTTAAAAATGAATTTACTAATCCTGAGCACACCCTAATGGCAACACAGAAGGAGCCTGAGTGACAAGGTGAAGTATAACCAGAATTTAAATTTTACCAAGAAAATCCACAAAGCCAATAGCCCATGTACAGAGAGATGTATCTGTGAGAAGAGTTTCCAATGTTTGCTGGTTGGTGATTGTCAAAATATATATTAAATTAATTAATGTTTCATTCCACTGGATCAAAAGACTGAGTCTGGACAGTTCTTTGGTCCATTCTTTAAGGATGCAACATGGATAATGACTAATTTCTTTTAGGTGATGTCAAAAATGATTATGACAGTGCAGAAGAAAAGAATGGATATTAAATGTTCACAGATGTCTTCTCCAACTAGCACCTATAAAGAAGCTTTCATTCATGCCCCTCCCACCCCCAAAGCATCCTCCACTTCACTGCTGAATGTCCAGACCCATAATCTTCTTTTCCTTTTCTCATATTTCCTCTGAAAGTCCCTAATTACTTTCTTGTTGCCAAGGACTTCTCTATCTATTGCCCTCATCTTTTTGCAACACTGGACGCACTACCCATACCCTCAGCTCCCTTGCCTCCAGTGGCATTCCGTTGCTGAGGTTCCTCTGGTTTCTTCTCTGATTCCCCATTCCTCTCTAACTCTGGGGTAAGATACCCAAACTTCAGGCCTTGGCCCTCTGTTCTTCTTCCTTTACTCAGGCTCCAGCCAGTACAGTACATTACTAAACCTGCTGCCATGGAGTCAAGGAGTCGATTCCGACTCATAGCAACCCTATAGGACAGGGTAGAACTGCCCTGTAGGGTTTCCAAGGCCGTAATCTTTATGGAGGCAGGCCACCACATCTTTCTCCAAGGACTACCAACCTTTCCATTAGCAGCCGAGCACTTTAACCACTACACCATCGGGGCTCCTGTCATTGTGGTTAGGTGCCACCGAGTTGGTTCCAACTCATAGCAACCCTATGTACAACAGAATGAAACACTGCCCAGTCCTGTGCCATCCTCACAATCATTGTTATGCTTGAGCCCATTGTTGCAGCCACTGTGTCAATCCATCTCATCGAGGGTCTTGCACTTTTTTGCTGACCCTCTACCAAGCATGATATCCTTTTCCAGGGACTGATTCCCTCCTGATAACATGTCCAAAGTATGTGAGACATAGTCTCACCATCCTTGCTTCTAAGGAGCATTCTGGCTGTACTTCTTCCAAGACAGATTTGTTCATTCTTTTGGCAGTGCATGGTGTATTCAACATTCTTCGCCAACACCACAATTCAAAAGCGTCAATTCTCCGGTCTCGCTTATTCATCGTCCAGGTTTCACATGCATATGAGGTGAGTGAAAACATCATGGCTTGGGTCAGCTGCACCTTAGTCTTCAAGGTGACATCTTTGCTTTTCAACACTTTAAAGAGTTCTCTTGCAGCAGATTTGCCCAATGCAATGCATCTTTTGATTTTTTGACTGCTGTGTCCATGGGTGTTGATTGTAGATCCAAGCAAAATGAAATCCTTGACAACTTCAGTCTTTCTCTGTTTATCATGATGTCGCTTATTGGTCCAGTTGTGAAGATTTTTGTTTTCTTTATGTTGAGATGTAATCCATACTGAAGGCTGTGGTCTTTGATCTTCATCAGTAAGTATTTCAAGTCCTCTTCACTTTCAGCAGGCAAGGTTGTATCATCTGCATAACACAGGTTGTTAATGAGCCTTTCTCTAATCCTGATGCCACGTTCTTCTTCATATAGTCCAGCTTCCCAGATTATTTTCTCAGCATACAGATTGAATAGGTATAGCAAAAGGACACAACCCTGACACACCTTTCCTGACTTAAAACCATGCAGTATCCCCTTGTTCTGCTCAAATGATTGCCTCTTGATCTATGTATAGGTTCCTCATGAGCGCAATTAAGTGTTGTGGAATTCCCAATCTTCGCAATGTAATCCATAATTTGTTATGATCCACACAGTCGAATGTCTTTGCGTAGTCAATAAAACACAAGTAAACATCTTCCTGATATTCTCTGCTTTCAGCCAGCATCCATCTGATATAAGCTATGATATCCCTGGTTCTGCATCCTCTTCTGAATCTGTCTTGAATTTCTGGCTGTTCCCTGTCGATATACTGCTACAGGGCCCCTAGTTCATCACTAATCCACCCTAATCTGCATCTCCTGTCCTGTTGCCTCTCATGAGTGCCAAGCCTCTCGTTACACTCAGAGGTCTAGAATTCACCTCAACTTCCTCTCCAGTTAAATTTATACAGTTCCACTAAACCAATATTAAATGCCCAAATGCCTAGTATGTGCCATGTACCATGTCAGGCAGCACACAGTACAGCAGAAATTTTAAACTAATATGCCAAATAAGGCAATGCCTAGAGACTGTGGTGGACTGAGGAGCACATACCCCATTTAAAGGGGTGGCTGTCACTCAGCTCCAATCAATTATTGCCATGTATGAATGTAGGCCCAGTGCTGCTAGATCGTCTGGTTATTTAAGAGAAGCTGGAGATCCTGAACTTATATAGTCTTCCAATGTTTACATAGTGGCAGCCAATTTATATTTTTTAAAACACCGTGCAGCCAAACATAATTACTCTGCTGTTTGCATTTAGCTCATGGAGCACCAGTTTGACTAACTGGTCTAGTGGAAAGGCATGGGCTTCAGAAGTAGAATAGAATTAAATTTGTACCCCAGCTTACTCCATTCTGCCCCATCCAATATGAGAGTGTTCGGGGGAACTACCAGTGTTTTAAATGCATCTCTCCTATTCATTTTCTGTTTTGTTTTGTTTTTTTCTAACCAGGCAATAATCTCTGCCAATTTTTTCTTCAAGAGTCTTGTTGCAACAGCATTCTCTCCATTCTACCCACTCCCACCCACTACCTCCACTGGCACAACCTACCATGCCAGCATCCGGAAGAACATGGGGCTTTGAGTCAGACCTGGTCCCCTTCAGGCCTAAGACACTCATTTCCCCAGCTACTGAGAGAGTTAGTGGCCAACAGCTCTCAGCTGAGTCCTTTTCCAGGCATTATCCTCAGCTCAAGAGAGCTACCTCACACCAGGCCATGCCACTAGCAAGGGAAGCCTGCATCAATAACTGGTAGATGCAGCCCTCAAGGTGAGTCCATTTGAAGGGCTACCTCCACTCCAGAGTTTCCTAAGGAATTAGCTGAGGACTTTGCTGTGACTGTGTTTAGTTCAACTTCTTCTGCTCAATCTTACTCCTTTCACTCTCTCAAAGTATTGATCACAAGGGCATGCCCTAATAAATTTCCTTCTTGCAAATCTCCATCTTAGGGTTTGTTTTCTAGAGAATCTAAACTAAACCAATTAGTCCCATGAGCGTGATCTGATCCAGTGCTGCTGAATCACCCACCAGCCTGCTGTCAACAAGGACCCCAGGTGAAGCTCTGATAGCTCTGGCATGCTGTAGCAGTGCGACTGTTAAAACTTGAACCAGTGGTGATCACACAGGGTGAGTGAGATGGACTACCAATGGAAGAACGCACCAATGGAAGGTCAATCTACCAGGCCTTTTAAAAATATGGGGGAAATAGTAATTCTAAAAACTATGGAATTGGAGAGATTTTGTTGGAGTAAATCTATGCTTTGGAGAAAGACAATGAAAGGTTGGGAGTAATTAATCACCTTATTGAAGGTTAAATAGTGTCTCCTTAGCAGCATATAAAGGGAAGGAGGGACAGAAAAAGCTGAATATCAGGCCCAGGACTTAATTATAAGAGTAATAGAACTCAAAAAGGTTGAACTGCTCAGCCCTGGCAAGCCTGCCATTCCAAAGTCAGGACCATAGTCAGGAAGTAGCGAGAGCCTGACATTTTGGTTGGGCCATTTGGGTTGGTGTGCTTGAAAACCTTAAAACCTCATATCCGAACTTCTAGCTTGATTGGTATAATATAGTTTATAAAGAAAATGTTCTACATTCTACTTTGGTAAGAAGCGTCTGGGGTCTTAAAAGCTTGTGAGCAGCTGTCTAAGATATTCCAATGGTCTCACCCCTTCGGGAGCAAGGGAAAATGAAGAAAACTAAAGACACGAGGGAAAGATTAATCCAAAGGACTAATGGGCTACAACTACCACGGCCCCTACAGAGTGAGTCCAATATGACTAGATAGTGCCCGGCTACCACCACTGACTGCTCTGACAGGGATCATAATAGAGGGTCCTGAACAGAGCTGGAGAAAAATGTAGAACAAAATTCTAACTCATAAAAAAGACCAGACTTACTGGCTTGACAGAGACTACAGAAACCCCGAGAGTATGGCCCCCAAACACCTTTTTAGCTCAGTAATGAAGTTACTCCTGGGGTCCACCCATCAGCCAAGATTAGACAGGCCCATAAAACAAAATGAGACTAAAGGGGCACAACAGCCCAGGAGCAAGGACTAGAAGGCAGGAGGGGACAGGAAAGCTGGTAATAGGGAACCCAAGGTCAAGAAGGGAGGGTGCTGACATGTCATGGAGTTGTTAACCAATATCATAAAACAATATGTGTACTAACTGTTCAATGAGAAGCTAGTTTATTCTGTAAAACTTCATCTATAGTACAATTTAAAACAAAAACAAAAACAAAACCCATATCCCCCTGAATGCTCTAGGTTTATAGAAGCAGCCTAATCCTTCCTGTTAGAGACTGGTGTACTGCCCCTCATGTTTGAAGATGATGCAGAAGTATTTACCCTGCAAGTCAGCACATACCCTGCTCAGAATCTACCTGCACCTTTCCTCCTGTCTACCAGTCCAATAACTAAAGTCAAGTCACAACATAACCCCACTGGGGAAATGTTGGACCTACTAAAAGAGGAAAGGCACCATATCCTGAAGGAGCTTCAGGACCTAGCCAACATATATATACTTGCAGGAGCTAGGAGAACATGTACGGGATTGGGTCCCGAAGATGCTGAATTGGGGCAGGAGGGAGGAATAGAACAGCATAAAACTAGATACCAAAAAACCAAAACCAAACCCATTGCCTTCAAGTCGATTCTGGCTCATAGAGAACTTATAGCGATTCCAAGGCTGTAAATGTTTACAGAAGCAGACTGCCACATCTTTCTTCTGCTGAGTGGCTGGTGGGTTCGAACTGCCAACCTTTTTCAGTTAGCAGCCGACAGCTTTAACCACTGCACCACCAAGACTCCTTAATGTTAGATAAAGGAGAGTTTATTGATATGAGCATGTTCTTGTAATACAGTATGTACATTCTGGCAAGGACGCCAGGAGATAGTGCTAACAAGTTACTAGGATAACTCTAGGAAGCTTGGAGAAAGTGATGGCCCACACTAGGTAAAACAGAAATGTCGGAGCCATTGTGGCAGACAATGAAAGAAGGGAGCAAAAGACTTAGAGACATGGGCATACTAGAGTGTAACTACCATTTATATCCCACCAGCTGACTATCTTCTGCTGTTCATCAGAAGCAATAAGAAATGTGCGAGTGAGAGGGGCATGAGCATTACTGAGAAGCTCAGTGGTGATCTCTGTAGGCCAAGGCTGATGGTGGGAGATGCTATTCCAGAATTAGGCTCACTGAGAGCAATGGGCCTGATAGGATCTTGATGAAATCAAGACCAGGTGGCCAAACTTAACCATCAGAAGCAATTTAAGCGGCATTGTTATGAGTGGCAAGATTAGAGTGGCAATCAAGGGGTCCAGACCCACAGAGAGCTAATGAGATAGTTAATAGATAGAACACTTTGTACCTAGAAGAAAGATGGGCAGCCAACAAGGGTTCAATCTGTCCAGTTTTAAAAAATCCAGGATGGAATGATGGGGAGGCTGAGGGAAGCTACCTATTAAAAAGTCAATCTCTTGTTCAGTTTCTGGACTCAAGCCAAAGTTCAGACTCAGAACCCATTGAAAGATGAAGACTGGCCTCCCAGCATGTGTATACAATAATGAGCCCCCTGGTCCTTCCTGAATGTATAATTAGAATAGAAATACTTGCCAACAGAGACTTGTATACCAATGTTCATTGCAGCATTATTCACAATAGCCAAAAGGTGGAAAAAATCTAAATGCCCATCAACAGATGAATGGATAAGCAAAATGTGGTACATACATACAATGGAATACTACTAAGCCAGGAGGAGAAATGAAATCTTGATACATGCTGTAACATGGATGGAGCTTGAAGACATTATGCTGAGTGAAATAATCACAAAAGGACAAATATTGTATGACCTCACTTATGTAAAAAGGCAAGAAAAGCCAAATGTATAGAGACCAAAGTTTATTAGTGGTTACTAAGGGTGGGAAGGAGGGGGAAAGGAGTTAGTTCTTATGGAGCACTGAGTTTTGGTTTACAGTAATGGAAAAATCACATTGATTAAGGGTAGGGTTGCACAGCAATTATTGTAAGTATGGTCAATAAGTTGTATACTTAGAAAAAGTTAAATTGACAAAAGTTGTGTGATAGACATACTTACAACAATGACCAAAACAAAAACAAAAAAGAGTAGCTGCTGAGGCTGCTTATGTACAACCAAACACCTCATGGGATTTTGTTCCTTGGTTTGGAGGTTTAGGGTCATGGTTTCATGGGACATTCCAGTTAATTAGTCTAATAACATGCTTAGCGTTTCTGTTCTGCCTCCTAGTTTGTTGTGTAGTGCCTGGGGTCTTAAAAGCTTGCAAGAGGCCATCCAAGGCACAACAATTGTTCTCCATTTCCCTGGAGCAACAGGGGAAGGAGAGTTAGGAACAGGAAGAGGATATGGAATGTATGTATGGCTAATTGCCTCCACAAACAATTGCCACCTTTGCAATGAGACCAGAAGAACTGGATGGTGCCCAGCTACCATTACTAAACATTTTGATCAAGGAGTCTATAGAGGAATCCTGATTGAAGGGGGGAAAATACAGAACAAAATTTCAAATTCTCTTGGCCTCCAGACTTTCTGGAGCCATGGAGAGTGAATGAACCCCTGAAACTATTGCCCTGAGATAATCTTTAAACCTTAAACCAGAAATATCCCTTGAAATCTTCTTAAAATGAAACAATAGTTTAGCTTAACTAGTAAAAAATATCTGCCTTAAGCATTATGCTCTTTTAATAACTATCTGTATGGGATCAAATTGACAACAGCAACTCAAAAGATTAGGTAGGAACCTTAAGGGGCAGTGAGTTTATGTTAACAGAGGAAGAACAACTCAGAAATGGAGAATAAGAATGGTTGCACAGAGTGTAATCAATGCTACTGAATTCTACATGTAGAAATTGTTGAATTGGTGTATATTTTACTGTGTATATTCTCAACAACATCAAAATAAATAAAATTTTAAAAATAACAGTATTGATATAAGAATTAAAATAATAAAATTATATGCTGACACATTAAAAAAAGAAGAAGAATAGACATACTTGGTAACTGGCAGAACCACCACATTAGTTCCTTGGTCTGTGGAGTAAGAGCTATCATAGTGGGGAAGGCCAAGTGGAACCTTCTGAAACTTCTCCCCTACATCCAACCAAGATACTAAACTTTTTAAAAAATTGCATCACCTGGGGGAATGGCAGAGGTTCGAGTGCATATACAGAGTAGCCAGGTGGCAGAGATGGAGACTGTGTACAGACCCAACAGCCTGGGCTTTTACTCATCAAGGCTGATCTAGCTACTGATGCTGCCAAATGCTCAACCTGCCAGCAACAGAGATCAAAACTGAGTCCCTGATAAAGCACCATCCCTCAAAGAAACCAACCAGCCAGCTGATGGCAAGTTCACTTCTTTCACCCTGGAAGGAATAGTGATTCATCTCAACTGGAATAGACACACATTCTGGGTATGGGTTTGCTTTTCCTGCCTACAGAGTTTTTTGTTTTGGGAGGGGGTGTTAGCCAGCACTCTGCAAGCTTACGAAGTGTTTGATACACTGACGCAGGATCCTATGTAACATTACATTGAACCAAAGAAACTATCTTACAGCAAAAGAGATGCAGCACTGGGCATGTGATCATGGGATCTATTGGTCCTATAACTACACTAGCCAGAAACTGCTAGCCCAATAGGGTGATGGAATGGCCTTTAGAAGGCACAAACGGGGCCCTGCTTGGAGTTGATACCCTGAGAGGAGGAGGCACCATTCTCCAGGACAAAGTATATACCCTAATCAACGACCGTTTTGTGGTGCTGTGTCCCCAGTAGGTAGGATATGTGGATACAGGAGCTGAGGGGTAGAAGTACGAGTGTTCCTGCTTAACATCATTCTCAGTGATCCGCCCGGGGAATTTGTGTTCTGCCTGCAGAACTCTGCACTCTACAGGTTTAGAGATCCTGGTCCCTAAAGGAGGAACACTTTTACCAGGGGACCCAGCAAGCCTCCCATTAAACTTTAAGCTATGGCTGCCTCCTAGTCACTTTGGGCTGCTCACAGGAGTCACCATCCCAGCAAGGATAATTGGCCCTGATCATCAGGAGGAGGTAGCACTACTGTTACACAATGGGGGCAGAGAAGAATACATTTAGTGACCCACTGGAGCATCTTTTGGTTCTCCCTTGTCCAATTTTGGTAGTAACTGGACAAATACAGCAGCCACAATCTGAGAAGGGCATAATGACCAGAGCCTCAGACTCTCTCAGGGATGTGTGTTTGGGTCATCCTACCATGAAAGCCACTGAGGCCAGTAGAGATACTATTTTAGTGTCAGGTGACTCTAGAATGAATAGAGAAGGGAGATGATGATTATCAGCTGTGGTCTTGAAACCAGAGCTATAGTTCATCCTCCTAACCATATTCTTTTAAGTTTCCCCAGGAAAAGAGACCAACCTGAATATTGCAGGAACTCTTCCCAGAACTTATTATATGAAGAAAGTGGATCTGAGCAGTGCAAGGGTTGGGCAATAGTAGGTGCCTTGGTGTACCTCTTCAGGTTGGAATCCCTCACACCCACACCACCCCTACTGTTGTGGGTGTTAGTAGCTGTTAGCTCTCTGAGACTCTCCTAGGAATTGCTGTCAGGTGAGGAGAGCCACATCACCCAAGGTCATACCCCCTCCCCATGACAGCCCACTTCGAATGACGGGGTGACACGGGTATAAAGGTCTGGCCCCCTTGCCTCAAGGTGGGTCTACTCTGAAGGGCCTTCTCAGCACCAAAGCTCCTTGTGGGAATGGCTAAAGTCGTTGTTGCAACTATGTCTTAGTTTAACTTCTTCCTTTGGCCAATTCCGCTTTCTTGTTCCTCAGCAGGTGTTAAGCCCAAGGGCACTCCACAATGAACTTCCTGTATGCAAATCTCCACCTCAGAGTCTGTTTCTATGGGACTACCTAAAACACATGGGTTCAAATGACAGCACTACTTTGTACTAACTCTGTGACCCTGGTAGGTTAATTCACCACTCCAAGCCCCCCTTTCCACATTTCTAAGTGGGGATGATAATATACTACCTGCTTCATAGGCTGTCATGAGAGTTAAATGAGATAACATATAGAAGGGGCTTGGGACAGTGCCTGGCAACCAGTAGGTGTTTCCCAGTTGCTAGAAGAGAACCTGACAAGCTGGGAATAGAAAAGATCCAGTTTGACTCATGAAAGAAAAAAGAGAATAGCAGTGGAAATAGAGGGGAGGAAAGAGAGGGGTTTCTTGTGTGCATGTGTTAGAGGGGGTGTCAGGGAACATTTTGTTGGAGAGAAATACAGCACATACTACCTAGTTGCCTAGCCATCATTCTTTCCCTTCTCCTCCAATGTGCCCACTTTACAAACAAAAACGACAGCAAAGGGTATATGCCCTTCTGTGTATGTTGTTGTGGTTAGATGCTATCAAGTTGATTTGGACTCATAGTGACCCTATGTGATAGAGTAGTACTGCCCCATGGGGTTTTCTTGGCTGTAATCTTTATAGTACCCAGACTCCCTTTCTGCTAAAGGTGGCCGATTGACCTAATTCTGCCAATGAGATGTGAATAGAACTTTACTGGGTGGAGTTTCAAAAAAAACTATTGTTTTCCTGATTTTAAAAAAAAAGACAGACTCAGCTGGCATGCAGCTCTTGCCGTTTGCCTTTCATTCTTCTCCTTCTTGCTGACAGCACAAATTCAAAGCCTGGTGGTGAAGCAGCCATTTTGCTAAAGATTGCAGGGCAGGAAGCTAAAAGAAGCCTGGGTCCCTGATACTTCCTCAAGCAATTAGACCAGCCCTGAACTGCCTACCTCTGGAGTTCTGGTTACATGAGAAAAATAAAACCTTCATTTTTTTAAGCATGTGCATCCAGGTCTCAGTTACATGCTGCTGAATGCAACCCTAACAGATTCCAGTGAGTAGAAAGAAATGGGAAGAGAGAAGGGCTTTAAGTAGTTGTTGAATGACGACCCAGAGGAATGGAAGAGAGCTGACTTTCAGAAGTGTTACTATGGGCTATAATCTGAATAATACACATAGGCATTGCCTTCATTTTTGGTTGCTAGGTTTCTTCTCTAAATGCAATACCACCACCAAAACCGGGCCATGTGGGACCCAGGATTTATTTGGGTTATTTATCATAAAACAAGTATTTATATCATTATCGTAAGTAGTAATAGTATCATTAGTACTATTATAATAAAACACTGTTACAGAAGCATTGAGGAGTGAAAAGAGAAGTTAGACCTAGAAATTGACTGTATCATGTCTTTGCTCTTTTTATCTGGGCCAGAAATATTTCTTTTTTTCTATCCTTTGAAGTTCACCTTATCCCTCATGGCTGATCTTGCCCTGATCAATCCATTCCTTATTCCCCTGACCTTTATTATTATTTTATTTTATTTTTGGTGAAAATATACACAGCAAAACCTACGCCTGTTCAACAGATTCTAGACATAATGATCAGGGTCCCCTGACCTTTAATGCACACATAGTCTTCTTATCTTCATCTCAGGTATGCTAGGCTTCTAGCTCCTAGCAATACAAGCCACAGGAGAACAGTAATAAATTTGTTTTGACTGACTAATCAAAGAGGAGCAGCTGGAAACAATTAGTTACTAGCTAATTGTTACCAACCACCTAAGTAACAAAAGCTACTATGAGGACTGTGATGGTTAAGGTTATGTGTCAACTTGGCTAGGCCATGATTCTCAGAGGTTTGGCAGATATCATGTAATCATCCTCCATTTTGTGATCCGATGTGAGCAGCCAATCAATTGAAAGACGTGTTTCTTGGGGGTATGGCCTGCATCCAGTACATATGGATATTCTGGCAAAGCTCTCTCTCTTTCAATACTGCATCCGTCTTGTCATTCTCTGACCTCTGGTTCTTGGGACTGTGCTGGCAGCCTGCCGCCTGACCTGCAGATTTTGGATTTGCCAGCTCTGCAACCCCATGAGCCAGCAGCCTTCCACCTGACCTGCAGATTTTGGGTTTGTTAGCCTCTGCAACCACATGAGTCGGAAGAAGCCTCCAGCCTGATGCCTAACCCACGGATTTGGGACTTGCCAGCTTCTACAACTGTGTGAGCCATTTCCTTGAAATAAATCTCTCTCTCTCTCTCTCTCTCTCTCTCTCCATATATATATATGGAAACCCTGGTGGTGTAGTGGTTAAGTGCTATGGCTGCTAAGCAAAATGTCAGCAGTTCAAATCTACCAGGCACTCCTTGGAAACTCTATGGGGCAGTTCTCCTCTGTCTGATAGGGTCACTATGAGTTGGAATCAACTGGACAGCAATGGGTTTGGTTTTGTGTACACATATATATATATATGTATATATATGCTTCACTGGTTTTGTTCCTCTAGAGAACCCAGCCTAAGACAAGGACTTATCCTATGTGAGTGTTCTGGTCTAGCCATTAATGTGCTATTACAATCCGTGCAATATTATCTATGGTATTTAATATATTACAAAATATATAAAATATAAAATACCATAAATAGTAATATTTTTACTAACAGCATTGTGATTTCTTCAGCCTCTTGATTTATTGATCTTTTCAAAGTTCTGGTTCTAAAGTTCCACTTACTTTGTTACTTGTTTCATGGCTACTACACCTGAAAAGATCCCTCAAAAAGATACATATAAAACTGGATGGAGTTCATCATCAGCTATGCTTACTATGCAATGATATTAATTTTTCAACCCTATTCACTAGTTCTGCCAGGGTGCTGCTGCTCTTGATGTAATGCAGTTAATGTACTTCCATTTCCCCCAATGTCAATCAGTTGTTTTTCTAAACTAACAAACGGGTCAAAATCCACTGAAACGTTTCAGTTGGAAGATTTTTAAATGGGTTAGGAATTTTGATTTCCAAGTTTTAAAAGTGTGCAGCTATGAGAGTTTTTGTAAGTGCATACTCACGTTTTTAGCAACAAGACTACGTAACTATGGAAACATTTCCAAACACCTGTTTTCAAAATGCCCCCTCCATAGCATGTTTCTTTAAGAAAGGAGTATAAGTCCTCTCTTGCTCATTGTTAAATGACACCTTTATCTCAAAGGTCACATTATGTGTGTTAATTTTTTTCTTTTTAATATTTAGGGTACTACTGACACCCTCTGGCCTTTACAGAAGAGGTCAGCAAATGTAGCTGATTTGAATCTGGATAATATTTAAGAAAAAGGAAAGTTGCCATGAAGGCGATTCCAACTCATGGCAACCCCACGTATGTCAGAGTGGAAATGTTCTCCATAGGGTTTTCAATGGCTGATGTTTTGGAAGTAGATCATCAGGCCTTTCTTCCGAGGCACCTCTGGGTGGACTTGAACCTCCAGTTGAGCACATTAACCATATACACCACCCAGGGGCTCCAAATATCATCTATAGATCCACTTAATTAGGCACAGGTAAACTGTAGTACATCACAATGCATTTAGAGTGGATAAATGAATGAGGACATCAATGCCTCCCTGCTGTGGACTCCCACTCTTGGAGAAGAGAGAGCCGCATGAGAAAAGACAGACAAAACACATGTTGGCTACCTCCTCTCCTTTCCCTGCCCACATTCCTCCCCTGAGACTCAGTAACCAGAGAACAGTCAACCAGAAGCCACTCCTGGAGTAAGAAAGAAAGAAGCCATGATTAAAAGGTAACTGCCGGTACTGACATAAGGGTAGCCATACGGTACAATTGAAGAGAACAGAGTCCAGAAATGAACTTTCACATTTAAGGTTGATTGCTAACAAGAATGCCAAGATAATTCAATGGGAGAAAGAACAGTCTTTCCAACAAATAGTGCTGGGACAATTGGATAGCCAAACGCAGAATAGAAAGAAAGAAATTGGACCCCTATCTTACACTTTACACAAAATTAACTCAAAAGGGATCAAAGACCTAAATATAAGAGCTGAAACTGTAAAACTCTTAAAAGAAAACATAGGGGTCAATCTTTGTAACCTTGGATTAGGCGATGGTTTCTGAACTATGACACCAAAAGGACAAGCAATTAAGGAAAAAAATAATAGTCTGAACTTCATCAACATTAAACTTTTATGCTGCAAAAGACATCAAGAAAATGAAAAGACAACTTAGAGGATGTGAGAAAATATTTGCAAATCACATACCTGATAAGGGACTTGTATCTAGAATATATAAAGAACTCTTACAACTCATTAATAAAAAGACAAATAACCCAATTTAAAATAGCCAAAGGATCTGAATAGACATTTCTCCAAGGAATATACATAAATGCAAACCATCACTAGAAAAGATGCTCAACATCATTAGCCACCAGAGAAGTGCAAGTCAAAACCATAATAAGGAATCACTTCATCCTACTAGGATGGTGTCTTAGGCATCTAGTGCTGCTATAACAGAAATACCACAAGTGGATGGTTTTAACGAAGAGAAGTTTATTTCCTCACAGTTAAAGTAGGCTAAAAGTCCAAATTCAGGGTGTCAGCTCCAGGGGAAGGCTTTCTCTCTGTCAGCCTTCTCATCAGTGTTCCCCTGGACTAGGAGCTTCTCGGCGCAGGGACCCCTGTCCAAAGGACGCGCTCTGCTCCTGGAACTGCTTTCTTGATGGTGTGAGGTCCCCAACTGTCTGCTTGCTTCCCTTTCCTTTTATCTCTTGAGAGGTAAAAGGTGGTGCAGGCCACACCCCAGGGAAACTCCCTTTACATTGGATGTGACCTGGGTAAAAGTGGTATTACAGTCCCACCCTAATCCTCTTTAACATAAAATTACAATCACAAAATGGAGGCCAACCACGCAATTCTGGGAATCATGGCCCAGTCAATCTGATACACACATTTTTGGGGGGACATAATTCAAACCATGACAGATGGCTATAATCAAAAGGGCAGATAATAATGTTAGTGAGGATGTGAAGAAATTGGAAACCTCATACACTGAGGGCAAGAATCTAAAATGGCGCAACCATTTTAGAAAAGATTTTGGCTGTTCCTCGAAAGGATAAACACAAAGCTATCATACGACCTAGCGATTATACTCCTAGGTACATACCCAAGAGAAATGAAAACATACGTCCACACAAAAACTTGTACATGAGTGTTCACAGCAACATTATTACTAATAGCCAAAAGGTGGAAACAACCCCAAAATCCACCAACTGATAAATGGATGAATAAAATATATATATTATAAATAAAATGGAATACCATTCAGCCATAAAAAGGAATGATGTACTGACACATGCTACAACATGGTTGAATCTTGAAAACATTGCACTAAATATAAAAAGTCAGTCACAAAAAAGACCACATATTGTATAACTCCATTTATATGAAATGTCCAGAATAGGTAAAGCTATAGAGACAGAAAGTAGATTAGTGGTTGCCTAGGGCTGAGAATCGACTGGATGGCACACAAGAACGGTAACAGGACTGAGGGGAAGGAAGCGGTAAGGGGGAAGTGAGGAGTGACTGCTAATGGGTGCAGAGTTTCATTTTGGGGTAATGAAAATGTTCCAAAGTTGAATGTGGTGATGGTGGCACGACTCTGTGGATATAGTAAAAACCAGTGAATTGTGCATGCTAAATGGATGAATTGTATGGCACGTGAATTATAGCTCAATAAAACTGTTATTAAAAAAAAAAGTAACTCCTCCATTATTCTGATAGGAACTGAGGCAAAATAAGACAGGAATTAAACCCTACTCTGCATTATAATCGGATCCAGGGACTTCAAATCCCTGGGTGGAACAGATGGTTTGTGCTCATAAGAGCTCAGCTGCTAACCAAAAGGTCGGCAGTTCAAATCCACCAGCACCTCCTTGGAAACTCTATGGGGCAGTTCTACTCTGTCTTATAGGGTCACTATGAGTTGGAATCAACTCGATAACAACAGGTTTGTTTGTTTATTTTACTAACCTAAAGGTTGGTAGTTCAAACCCACCCAATGATGCTGCAGAAGAAAGGCCTGGTGATCTGCTTCCATAAAGATTATAGCCAAGAAAATCCCATGGAGTAGTTCTACTCTGTAACCCATGGGGTCACCATGATTCTAAATCAGTTCAACAGCAGGAGTTTTAGGGACGTCCAGGGAAAGCGGAAGTACCTTCTCTGCTAGAGAAGAATTTCTTCCTGATTCATGAGTCATTAATTCAATGACTACTTTGGGAGATGTTTGTGCATCTGATCTAACAAGTTTAGAAGTTACTGGCACAGTCCCGTCTGCAGCTCACATTAAAGGGAATAGCAAAAAGGTAGTCCGACATGGATGATCTATACTCATCCTCAGCCACAGGCCCTGGTGAACCAGAGCCTCTCCCTTGCTCCTCTTACCAGTAGGTCTTGGATCTACTGTCCAGTGCAGAACTTGACCGTCCAAACATGGCTGATAGTCCTGTTGAGGTCCCCAGTCTGAATGGGGAATTGTGTGGAGAGAGAAAGGGTATGGAATAGATCCTTCCCAGCTGATAGGGCTGGGGTTTCCAGAATTGAAGAAATTTTCCCAAGAGCCTCGTCGTAGAAGATGCTTGAGTGGGTGGAGCACTCAGGGCCGAAACTTAGGAGAACCCCACACCCCATGAAGGCCTAGCCCTGTATTACTTTCCCTTACGATTCTAGGAGAATCAAATTCGCCAAGAGCTTTAACGTTTACTATGTTTCAATTCCCTTTCTAATTGTCCCAATACATCAGTAAAGCGCATTGTTTATATATGCAGTCTAGGGTGGCTGTGGTTAAGGGGAAGGAGACCCACCCACTCTTCTGTTCCCCAGTGAGGCCTGTGAGGTGAGGACTAGACTCTCCTCCTATCAAGGGCACTGAATCAGGCCTGGAGTTGTAGTTAGTAGACCACCATGCAGTGTGCAGTGGTCCTCAGCAGAGCTGGGTGCAGTGGGAAGCAAGTCTGTGACCATAAGAAATGTTTATGCTTGGATAACCCAAGATACAAGCTTTCCATTTATCCCTACATCTTAGCAGAAGCTGGCCTCTGTGGGGCAGGTGAATATTTGGGTGAGAAAATACAAAACCTGGCTAAAGGGCAGCCAGGAAACCAGGTTGGCTGGAGTAGAGGCCTAGACTAGGAGAACTGTGGAAAACAGAGCCATGGAAGGGGCCATTCTGGGCAAAGCCTACATGTCTGGCTGTGAAATTGGAATCCACTGCTTTCGGTTCCAATGTCCAAAAATACGGTTGTAATTGGTATTAGTTTCCTTGGGCTGCCATTACTATAAACTAGGTTGCTTAGAACAGCAGAAATGTATTCTCTTGCAGTTGTAGAGGCCAAAAGTCTGAAGTCAAGGTGTCTGTAGGGTCATGCTCCTGCTGAAGGCTCTAGGGGAGGATCCTCCTTTGCCTCTTCTAGCTTGTGGTGGTTGCTGGCAATCCTTGGCATTCCTTGGTTTATAGACACCTTACTCCCATCTCTGCCTTTATTGTCACATGTTATTCTCCCTCTATGTCTCTGTATCTCTGTGTTCAAATTTCTCTCTTCTTATAAGGACACCAGTCTTATAAGGACATCCCAATCTTGTATGGCTTCATTTTAATTTGATTACATCGGCAAAGACCCTATTTCCAAATAAGGTCACATTCCCAGGTATGGGGAGCTAGGACTTGAACATATCTTTTTGCGGGACACAATTCAACCCACAACAGTATCCACCTATAAAGCCACAGCTACGTGCTTAGTCTTGGATCTCAGAAAATAATACATGTATCATCATCTGTAGAAGTCTAAGGCAAAGGTTTATCTATAGCTCCAGCTATATAATTTCAAATGTGTGAATATTTTTGTACATGTCAGGTTCTTGGTTACACACAACATAAGGCAACTGCAGTTTACCTAAACAGAAAAAGAATGCTTTGGGAGGATATGGGTGGATCACAGAATGGGTGGGAGACTGGGTTACCAGCTCTAGAAAAATGACAGGAACCAATGGAGATGAGTCAGCAGGAAATTTAGCCAAAGACATGACACAGGAATACTACCTACCTCCATAGTCACTGGCCAGTCCATTCCACAGCCACCGCTGGGACTGCTCTCTAAGGGTTCCTGTGTCTATGCATCGTTACTCCCTCCAGAATCATCATTTCGGGGTGGAACATCCCATCAGCTGAGCCAGGAAGCAGGGACAGGGAATGTCTGGTTTCCTTGTGCTTCCTCAGCATCTTAGTTTCCTAGTGCTGCTCTAACAGAAATACCACAAGTAGATGGCTTTAAAAAACAGAAATTTATTTTTTCATTGTTTAGGAGGCTAGAAGTCTGAATTCAGGGCACTGGCTCTAGGGGAAGGCTCTGCCTCTGTGTTGGCTCTGGGGGGAATCCTCGTCATCCAGTGTTCCTTGGTTCCTTGGTGATCTTCGTGTGGCATCTATCTTCCCCCATTTGTGCTTCCTCGCTTCTGCATCTAATCTGCTCTTTTTATAACTCAGAAGTGATTGGGTTTAAGACACACTCTATAGTGTTATGGCCTCATTAACATAACAAAGAAAACCCCTTTTCCAAATAGGATTACATTCACAGGTATAGAAGTTAGGATTCCAAAACATATTTTTGGGGGGACACAACTCAATCCATAATGCTCAGGCAAGACCCTGTCTTATCAAGACCTTCCAAAAGTAGAATTCCCACTAATTAAGGAGATTTAGGTTCTACATAGCCAAAAACACAGCAAATGTCTACAATTTCAAAATACTCACAAAAAGATTGACTTTTCTATTGTCTTCCAGTTTTAATTTAGAGACATGGTAGGTTCTTTAAGGATATATTTAAGTTCCAGATTATTCAATTTGTTTTATACAGTGCTTTGAGGGCAGTATAGGAAAGTGGAAGGAGCCCTGGTTAGCAGTGCTCAGCTGCTAACTGAACCCACTAGCTGCTTGGGGCGGGGTGGTGTGGGGTGGAGATGTGGCACTCTGTTTCTATAAAGATTATAGCCTTGGAAACCCTATGGGACAGTTCTACAATTCTACTCTGTCCTATAGGGTTGCTATGAGTTGGAATGGACTCAAGGGCAACAGGTTATAGGAAAGTTGTTAAGTATGTGGCTTGAACCCAGGTCAGACTTGGGTTTGAAGCCCAGTTCTACCACTTGCTAGCTGTATGACCTTGAGTAAATCAATTAACCTCTTTGAGCCTATGTTCATCGGTGAAATGAGGTCATTATAGTACCTGCCTCACATTATAGTACCTTTGGGCTTTGAGGTTTAAGTGAGATAATGCTTATGAAGATCTTAGCAGTGCTCAACACCTGAGAAACAATAAATATCAGTTGTTATCATTGAACAACCTGTCCCAAGGTATGAGAAATGGTCTCACTCCTTGGGGGCTCTGGCTTGACTTTAAGTACAGGTACCTGGAGCCATATAAAGATAGAGGGATCTCCAGATGACCATTTGTACACAGTCATTGTATTAGTCTCCTAGGGCTGCCAAAACGAATTACCACAAATTTGATGGCTTAAAACAACAGAAATTTATTCTCTCACAGTTCTGAAGGCCAGAAGTCTGAAATCAAGGTGTCAACTGGACCACGTTCTCTCCAAAGGCTTTAGGAGAGACTCCTTCCTTGTCTCTTCCAGCTTCTCGTGGCTCCTGGCATTCCTTGGCTTATGGCAGCATAACTCCAATCTCGGCCTCCAGCTTCTCATGGCCTTTGTCCTGGATTGAATTGTGTTCCCCAGAAATATCTGTCAATTTGGCTAGGTCATGATTCCCAGTATCATATGATTGTCTACCATTTTGTCATCTGACGTGATTTCCCTATGTGTTGTAAATCCTAACACTATGATGTAATGAGATAGACTAGTGCGTTGTATTGATGAGATCTACAAGATTAGATAGTGTCTCAAGCCAATCTCTTCTGAGATATAAAGCAAGCAGAGGGACATGGGGACCTCATACCACCAAGAAAGCAGTGCTGGGAGCAGAGTGTGTCCTTTGGACCTGAGGTTCCTGTGCTGAGATGCTCCCAGACCAAGGGAAGACTGATGCATCACAAGGACCTTCCTCCAGAGCATACAGAGAGAGATAGCCTTCCCCTGGAGCTGGCACCCTGAGTTCAGACTTCTAGCCTACTGGACAGTGAGAGAATAAACTTCGCTTGGTTAAAGCCATCCACTTGTGGTATTTCTGTTATAGCAGCATTAGATGACCAAGACAGCCTTCTTCTCTGTCTGTTTTCCCTTGGTGGTTCAGTGGTTCCTTCCATGCAGGAGACAAAGGTTTGATTCCTGGCCAATGCACCTCATATGCAGCTACCACCCACGTGTTAGTGGAGCATTATGTATTTCTTTGATGCTAAGCAGGTTTGGGTGGAACTTCCAGACTAAGAAAGACTAAGAAGAAAGACTTGGCGATTTACTTCCAAAAATCAGCTAGTAAAAACCCTATGGATCACAACAGTTCGATCCCCAACCAATCATGGGGATGGTACAGGACCAGGTAGCATTTTGTTTCACTGTGCATGGTGTCACCATGGGTCATGGGCTGACTTGGCAACAGCTAAAAACAACACTTACATAGCATTAATTAACAAAACACTTCTTCATGAAAACTCATAACACATTTTGTGAAATGCTGAGGTGGCCTTTTGGTACATGGTACCAAGGGTACATAAGGTACATGGATCGTTTATGGCCCCCATGTAGCAAACCTTCACTCCTATGCTGTCGAGTCCCGAAGTGGTAAGAACAAGTTCATGCTCCTCATGTATTTCTTTCTAAGTAAAGCAAAGTTCTCTAAGCAAAGCTTTATTTTAGAGCTGAAAGTTGGGACTATTTTAAAGCAATGATAACTTGAAAAACTAAGGACATATAAGGCACATAGGAGGAGTTTAATAATTTAATGGAGGTGAATTTCCAGGAAGATCAGTCTCGATGTTTATTTTACCTCCCTCATTTTCCTTGCCTGTCTCACTACACGGGCACTCTAAATGTATAGGGCATGAAGCTTCATATCATTAACTTATTAAATAAATTATTTTTGAGCACCCCACTATCATATAAGGAGTGATTATGATAAAAAATACCAAAAAAGTACAAAATGAAATAAATCCTCAAATTAGAGGAGGAAAGGTGTGAGTCACATGGAGGGGAAAGAGTTAAAAAGAGAAGGGAAAATAGGAAGTGAGGAATGCTCATTACCATCAATATCATCTTCCCACAAACTACATGGTGCCAAGTACTACGCTGAGTGGTTCACAGGGAATATGGCAGCAACCCTGTGAGTTAATTATTATTATCTCCATTTTGTAGGTCAGAAGACTCAGGTTTAGAGATGGAAAGGCCAAACTTTCTTACCCTAGAGCCTGTATATTTAACTATTGTACCAAAATGTCATAAGGTAGGATAATGTTTTCTCACGTAAACAGTATAATAACTGGAAGTGATTTTCTTGATTCAGGACTGTGAAGCTAATGAAATCTCGATGTGACCAATGATATGTCAGAAAAACAGATACAGTAACGATACATTTCTGTACTTTTAAAATGTAAAATTAAGCTCCATAACATAAATATACACTCACGGTGCTCCAAGGCATAGATACAACATAGTATAAATATAGCTCTATTCAGAGTCTACTGTACTATAAATTTGACCTAAAATTAATGCATAAGTTATAATAAACATGTAATTAAAAGTCATTTTGTATACCCCCTTAGACTTCAGAAAAACTTTCAGGATGATTGAAAAAGTTGGTCGTGTTTCAAAGCTGCTCAAGGAAATTTTACAAAGTGCCTTCTTTTTCTTCCAGTGCCTTCTATTTTTCTCATTACTTTCAGAATTATGCCATTTGGTTCAGTCCCACACTTGACACTGTTGATGGCCATCAGAGTCCTTCATACTTTCCCAGAAAGTCATATAGGTAAAAAGAAGCATCAGGAAATTTCTCAGAGAAATGGTTAGGCACGCATGCAGGCAAAAGACTAGATCCTAACTATGGCATGTGGTGTGTGTGTGATGTGTGCCTGCGTGTATGTGCAAATATGTATTTGTGTGTACGTGTGCGTATGCTTGTGTATACGTTTGCATGTGTGCATGTGTGTGCGTGTGTGTGTGTGTGTTGGGGAACAAAGATTGACTTGAGATGCTGCTTCCTGAAAGGCGGTGGACAGTGGGGGTCAACACACCTCCCTAAATTCTGTTTAAGGCAGTCCTTATCAATTAGCTCCCAGAGAGAGGAAGAACTGCAGAAACCGTTTAAAGAAATGAAAAGGCAGCATAAGGACTGGGCAGAACTGAATCTTAAAAAGATGAATGAAAATTTAGATAAAACGCTAAACTGAGCGTTAAATTCTTCAGGATGCTAAGGAGGAACAGGCTCAGCTCTATTCTATCACACTGAAAGAAACTAGGGATAACTATTCCTTTTAACCTTTAAGGCATGATGCTTTTTTTTTTTTTTTTTAAGTCTTTTTGCTAGGTTGGGTTTCCCAGAACCAGAGCCTAAGACAAGGATTTGTGTGTAAGTGACTTACAAAGGAAGTGCTCCCAGGAGAAATTAGTAAAGGAGCGGGGAAGCAGAAAACGGAAGACGCCGAGCTGGGCTGCTATTCAGCTGGGTCCTGTGGGGGAGCTCTGGAATATAGATCACACCTGAGTCAACTTCAGCCTAAGGCAGGGAGCTTCATACTTCCGGCTGTGGTTCATTAGCCAAGGGCCACCCCAAGAGGATTAAACTACTAGGCACTTCCAGATTTCTGCCCTCAAGGGGAGAGTACCTTTGGCAGACCACCAAGAAAGAGCCACAGGTGCAGCCCATTGTAAGCAAAAGCACACTCAAGCTGGAGAGAAAGCACACCAAAATGATAAAAAGATCTGGGAGGATGTTGGCGAAGCACAGTATGGGGTCGTTACCCTTTCTAATGATAAAGCCTTTCTGATGCACAGATCCACACATCCTACACAGGAGTCCCTGCCATGTGGGGTATGTAGTAGGTACTACAATGAAGAGGGAATCAACAGCCCAGCAGCACAAACCATGAGGATATGTAAGCTGTTGTTAGGTGCCATGGAGTCAACTCCAACTCATGACGACCTTATGTATAACAAACAAAAAGTTGTCCTGTGCCATCTTCACGATTGTTAGTATGTTTGAGTCCACTGTTGTGGCTACTGTGTCAATCCATCTCACTGAGGGTTATCTACTGCTGCTATAACAGAAATACCACAAGTGGATGTTAACAAAGAGAAATTTATTCCCTCATAGCCTGGGAGGCTAGAATTCCAAATTCAGGGTGCCACCTCCAGGGGAAGGCTTTCTCTCTCTGTTGGCTCTGGAGGAAGGTCCTTGTCATCAATGTTCCCCAGCTGAGGAGCTTCTCAGTGCAAGGACCCTGGGTCCAAATGACGCACTATTCTCCTGGCCCTTGTTTCTTGGTGGTATGAGGTTCCCCTGTCTCTCTGCTTGCTTTTCTCTTTTATATCTCAAAGAAATTGACTTAAGACAAAACTTAATCTTGTAGATTGAGTCCTGCCTCTTTAACATAACTGCTTCTTATCCTGCCTTATTAACATCATAAAAACCAAAAACCAAACCAGTTGCCTTTGAGTAGATTCTGATTCATAGCTACCCTATAGGACAGAGTAGAACTGCCCCATAAGGTTTCCAAGGAGCAGCTGGTGGATTCGAACTGCCGACTTTTTGATCAGCAGCTGAGCTCTTAACCACTGTGCAACCAGGGCTCCCACTAACATCACAGAGGTAGGGTTTCTAACACATAGGAAAATCACATCAGATGAGAAAATATTGGACAATCATACAATACTGGGAATCGTGGCCTAGGCAAGTTGACACATATTTTTAGGAAACATAATTCAATCCATGATGGAGGGTTTTCCTCATTTCACTGACCCTCTATTTTATCAAACATTATGTCCTTGTCTAGTGGCTGATCTTTCCTGATGACATGTCCAAAGTAAGCAAGTGGAAGATGCGCTATCTTTGTTTCTAAGGAACATTCTGGTTGTATTTCTTCTAAGACTGATTTCTTCATTCTTTTGGCAGTTCACAGTATATTGAATATTCTTCACCAGTACCACAGTTCGAACCCACCAATTCTTCTGTCTTCCTTTTTCATTATCCAACTTTCACACGCATACTAGGCAATTGAAGAGACCGTGGTTTGGGTCGGACGCACCTCAGTCATCAACGTGGCATCTCTGCTTTTTGAGGTTTGAAAAATTTTGTAAGAGGCATTTGAAAATTCTGAAGTCCCGTAAAGAATTAAGATGATTTACAACTTTGGACCCTTTCTCGGTTATTATCTTTTGCTAACCCTATTCTGTTGGGAACCATCAGTGCATGCTAAGTAAGAGGCTGGCCAATGGAGTTAGAAGATCCTGGTTTTGAATATAAACTCTGTCAGGTATGAGCCATGAGCACCTTTGGCAAATTACCTAACCTCTCTACGCGTCTGTTTCCTCATCTATGAAACAGGAATAATGATAGTACCTACCTCATACTGTCGTTACAAGTAAAGCACTTAGAATGGTATTTGGTAATGAGGTAAGCATTTCTACACTAGCTTTTTGGTTAGTTAGGGTTTATAAAGGCATAATATAAAAATATTATATTTTCAACCTGAGAGAAACGTTTTCAGATTTTTTCTTTTTTTAAAATCAGTGAAACCATGATTACTTTTATTATAGGCTCAATTTGTAAAACCAATGAAAGCTACTTGGAGCCTGGACATCTGGCCTCATCTTTCTTCCTGAGACAGTTCTTGAGAGATCTTGGGGAGTCCTAGGCTCATGGAATAAGTAGGAACACTTCACACTTCCTAACACCACCCCCTACAACACCACCTCACGTTATAGTATGAAGTTCTATGAAGATCGTGAAAGTGCCTTGTTCATGATCTCCCCGACTCAATAGCGGCAGAATAAGCCCCAGAATCCAGACATTGTTCTCTTTGACACCTTCCCCACACCTGCATCACTCAAGGACCACCTGATCAATTTTTCCTGTTGCTAATCGAAGTATCGTATAACTACTTTGTCAATATAACTCCTCACAATGATTCCCCCCTTTTAAAATCTTAACCTTGCTGTAAGTAATAATATCCATGAACCTCACATTTGACATGTCACATGCTTTTCTTAGTAAACATTTAAACGAACAAGTATTAAAATAAAAAATACCTATTAATTCACCGTTTAAAGTCCATTTATGCATTCCCAGTGATTTGCTAACTACGTTTTGGAAAATACTGCTCTGTGTGCAAAAAGGAAAAGACCTTCATTCAAGGAAATCAGTTAGTAGTAGGCAGTGTGTTGATTCCAAATACTAGGAGGTCCAAGGATTTGCTGGGCCCTGTTCCTATGAGCCTCAACTTAACAGGATGACACAAGTTTAGAAGGAAATTAAAGCAAGAGTCTACAGTGGAGTTGGTTTGATTCTTAAGAGTTTTCTTTTTCAACCTTAGAAACAGGAAGTGGGGGGGGGGGGGGAACGAACACTGAACCAGATAATCTTTTGAAACTGTCTCCCATTCTATAATTCTATAAAATGAGTTTTACACACTATGCAATGTTTGAATTTATAACTTTTAAGAACATTTTCCTACATCTTTAATGTGTACACTTTACATTAAGGAAGCTGCCGTTAGTCCAGCCTTTACCATCGTAATAAGGTGCTGCAGGACTCATATTGTGGGGAAATACTTCAAACCCTGGAATGTTAATTGCGCTTGCTCCTGAGCCTGGAGGCTGATGATGCAGCAGGATCATTGTGCAACAACACACGCCCTGTCTTGTCTGGTTGGCTTTGGCTGGAGAAATTAAGAAAGACAAGAAAATCATTTAAGTGTTGCCTAGAGTCAAGGTGAATTTTTTTAACTATCCCTCCTGATAAAGCAACCTATATAGGTTTTAACAGATAGAGGAATTTAACATTTTTTCCATCGTCTTCAAAGGTAAGTTCTTGGACCTCACTTTTTCCATTTGGTGCATCTTCTATCAATGGCTGGTCACCACAGACAGGACACAAAGGTAATATAACCCAGGACAAGTCAGATATATCCCTCCTTTGTATTCTGTTTTCAGAATATCTTCTTTTTTCAGCTACACAAATATTGGAGTCCAAATATTTGGAAAAGACTTCTGGAAAGATGAGAAACATAGACTAGTAATCAAGCTGGCCTCTGTAGATAGACTAAAGATTAATAATAAATAAAATATCATCAATATACTGCTGGAAGTACAGACTTTGGTTTCAGAAAACCTGAGTTCAAATCCTGGCTCTACTTACCATGAGAGTTGGGGCAAGTTAATTAATCTTTCTGTGCATCATTGCCTTCAATTCTTATAGTGTGAAGATACAAATAGTACCTACCTCATAGGGTTGCTTTGAGAATTATTAGCACAGTGCTGGGCACATTGTAAGCACTCAAAAAATCCTAGCTTTTATTCTCATTATTACCACCATCTGTCAGACAAATGACCTGAACTGGATATAGTCATTGTGGAAAATTCCATGCGTTGACCCATACAATATCATTCCAACCCTTTCTAAAACCTGTAATGCCTGGATTCCTTCATAGCTGGGATACTGCATATGACCCAGGTTCTGCAAAGCTAATGTATATATGTCGCAGAAGGTGGAAGTGAGTCAAGTGAAGTGGCAGCCATGACTGGGTGGATCCATCTTTTCGCATGCATGATGGTGAAGAAGCTTTAGTAGAAGTTCTAGTGTCCTGCCCCTAACATCATAGGTATTAAGTGGTGAGCAGCAACAGTGGGGTTTCCATGAGAACAGTCCTGTTTACGGTTGGGCATTTTTCCTGGGATTGTTCCTGGCTATGTATTTCCCTGGCATTGCTGGAAATTCTGTAAGCTACCTAACACCCTGCTGTAATCCCTTTCTGCTAAAGCTAGCTAAAGTAGATTCTGTTGTCCGCAACTAAGAACACAGTAATTATCAAAATGATCAACAAAGTAATTATAAGAATAATCATTATTACTACAGTAATAAAGATTTCTTTATTAAGTATATTCAGGTTACTAAGGGATAGAGAACAACATGTATGAAGAACCTTGTCCTTGCCTTCAAAACTCATTCATTCTAAAGATGCCACATAAATGGAAACCTGCTGTTGATGTTTTTAAGACTTAAGAATCTTCTTTGGCTGAAAGCCTTTTGTGAGGAACTAGCAGAATAAACTGATTAAACTTGAAACACTACAGAAGAGAATGCTCACTTGGGTCTTTATGAAGGATGACAGGTGAGCATACCTGGCAGAATTTTCTCTATAAATTATAATGGGAGTGTTGAAAGGCACGGCGGAAAGCCAGTTTACGCGTGTAAGTACTTGGCTCAGTATGTGGAATACAGCCATTAACATACTCACTTCTAGGATGGCACCAAAGGGTGTGCTCAGTGACAATGGTGAGAATGCCTTGAATGGAGTCATTAACAGGAGCATTGAGATTTATCTCCAGATAGATTTTGAAGTAACGAAAAATGATTGTGTTATGGGTGTGTTGTTGTTGTTACGTGCCGTTGAGTCAGTTTCAACTCATAGCCACCCTCTAGGACGGAACAGAACTGCCCTATAGGGTTTCCAAGGAGCAGCTGGTGGATTTGAACTGCCAATCTTTTGGTTAGCAGCCAAGCTGTTAAGGCCTGGGTAAACTGTGATGTTAGTTTTACCAGAGTTTTCATCTGTTTTTATTGTTGTTGTTGTTAGTTTTTAATGATAACTTCATATTCTTTCTCTCTACAAAAACTGCTCTTGAGGCATGTTCTCTGAGTGACCATGGTCCCAGTGACAACTTTCTTGTCACTTTAATTTAATTCCCAGTTTCCCATCCCCCCCACCCTTTTATCCCCTTGGATAAAACGAAATGACCTCTACAGAACAGATCAGGAATTTCCCACAATACTAAGCTAATAGGCAGAACTGTCAAAGACTTAAGTTGCTTGTTTTCTGTCTTCCTCAAGAAAAAGGCACAAGAATGCTCTAGTTTAGTCAGTCTGGTGGTGTATTAGTTTCCTTTTGTAACAAGTTACCACAAATTCAGTGGCTTAAAACAACATGGATTTATTCTCTTACAGTTCTGGGCTAAACTCAATGTGTTGGCAGGGCTGGTTCCTTCTGGAAGCTCTGAGGGGAGAATGTGTTTCCTTGCCTTTTTCAGCTTCTAGAGGCCACTTGCATTCCTTGGCCTGTGGCCCCTTCCTTGCATCACTTAAACCTCTTTCTTCCATTGTCACATCATCTACTACTGACTGATCCTTCTCTTTCCCTCTCAAAGTTCCCTTGTGATTGTATTGGGTCCACTGGGATAATCCATGACAATATCTCCATCTAAAAACTCTTAATTTAATCACATCTGCAAAGTCCCTTTTGCCACATAAAGTAACATTCACAGATTCTGAAGATTAGGACATGGATATATGGGGGCAGGGGAAGGCACTATTCAGCCTATCACAGGTGGCAAGAAAGAGTCCTAGTCATGTTTCCTTAGTCAGTGGGAGCTTACTATAAGGTTACGTGGAGAAGTAAGTGAGAATAAATTAAAAAACACAAAAAAACCAAACCCATTGCCATCGAGTTGATTCTGACTCATAGTCACCCTACAGGATAGAGTAGAACTGCCCGGTAGGGTTTCCAAGGAGAGGCTGGTAAATTCCAACTGCCAACCTTTTGGTTAGCAATGAAGCTCTTAACCACTGTGCCACCAGGGCTCCAAGTGAGAACAGGAAACCAAAAAGAAAAATCCAACTGGCATTTGGGATACAACACAGCTTCTGATACCTGATTATCTTGCAATTCTCTCAGAAGCAGGTACGTTTTGCTGGAGATTCTAGACTTCACGTTTATCATGACTCTGTCTCTATTTCCTCTTCTTTCTATCTTGGCTAGTATCGCTTGCATTCAAACTGAGTCAGCCAGAGACCATGCTGCAGAGGGCTCTGCTTCTCTGCCAAGCTTTTGGACCAGGACGTCTCATTGGCTGTTGTCTAACCTATAGATGACCGCTTTCGAATCAGGCACCAATCCTTGGTCCAATAAGCTGTGGTCAGGGAAGCAGGGCCACAGGGCACAAAACATGGCCACCAACACACAGGAACCAGAGCATTTTTCAGGGAACTGGAGGTGGCAGGCATTTAGAGGTTGCTGGACTTCTCTCCAAAAAAAAGTCAATGACCTCAGAGTTTGGGAAATAATTTTTTGCTTTCTGATTTTTAAAACTGGGGTGTTTATGGGTGTTTTGGCAGCTTGCTTCAAATGGATTTTGCTTACCATTTACAGAGGAAAGAAATTATAAAATGTAAAAAAAAAAGAGTGCTTTGGGAAGCTACAGGTTTGTTGTGATGGCCTGTAGTCTAATTATAGACTCTAACTACAGGAAACTACAGGATTCCAAAGGGAATCATCAAGGTCAAAGCCATCTAAGTTTTATGACACTTCAAGTTATATAAAGCAACACAGTGGAATTCCCAAGCCTGAGACACCCATGAAAAAGAGTCCATATACCTTCCAGGACACTCAGTTTAATTCAGAAACGATTTCATCAAGTGTTTACTCACTTCTGCAGAATGATCTAGGAAAGAAGTCATCTCTGGTGTAACAGACACAAACCAGCTTGTCTTTAATGGAAGGCATAGAGCCTGTTACTCTGTATATTCTTGGATTATGTTGGATAATCACAGGTTCAGCCGCTGGATTAGTCATATCATGAATTTCATAATCACCGTGTAATGGACACAGACCTTTAAACAGTCCTTTCTCCCTGGAAGCCAGTTTATTGCTGGAATTAAATGAACTGTCACTCTCTGGGGAAAATGGAACCACCTTTTCACTTGGCTCACCTTAGCTGTCAGTAGGAGCTTTCCAGGAGTTAGCACTCTTCCCTGCCAAGTTGTCCAAGTGGAAACAAGCAGATTGTCCTAAGAATGCACTCTCCAAGTGGGAGACCTGTGCAAAGGTAAAGGAGGAAGTATTTAGTAATGCCCAGAGTGTTAAGAGAACTAATTAGCTGATTGTGCTGTGTTTTTCCACTGCATTATCACCAACATTTATTTAAGCCTTCATGCAGCTCAGGTACACCTACTCTAGCTTGGACTTTAAGCCAGAAGAGCCTGGGTTCAAATCCCAGTGTGGCCACTTACTAACCCTGTGGCCTTTGGCACATGGGAGCAACAGGGTTGCATAGTCCGCAAGAATATTGTAATGATTAAAAGCAAGTAAAATGCTTATTGCAATCTGTGTGAGTGGAAGCCCTCAACAAGCCTTACCTACTTGTGTTATTAATTGTCCATTCTCACCACTTCAAAATCTCTAAGCCCTGTCCTGAGTAAGGGCACACTCTGAAGCCTCCTTATCAACAAGCTGCCTCTCTCTCATCTTTGAAACTGGGTTCACCAACCTCTCAGTAACACTTTGTTATGCCTAAGCAGGAGTCTGGGGGGCTGCGTGCAAGCACTCCATTGTGGTCTTTGATGGCTTCTTGTCCTCCCCTAAAAAGCAGCTTTTCGTTATTGAAGAGCCTCCTTCTCTATCCCTCCAATTCTTCATTCCTGGTCTTCTCTATCCCTAGTCTTGTTCCTCCAAAAACCAAAGTCTTCATTGGGGAGTAAATTCCCATTGGGTTTAGAAAATGTTAAAGATGCTCAGGCCAGGGGAAGAAAAAAGAGAAGGAATCATACCTGTTCCTTTTTCTTCCCACATAAATTCAGCCTCTTGTAGATAACTCTCTACCATTTTCTGGTCTGCAGTTTCTCACCTTTCTTTCAACCCCCTTTGAGCAATATAACTATCTCCTTCCCCATCCCACCCCAATTCTGTTCAAGATTTCAAAATAAATGGAATAGCATGACTGAAAACATGTCAAAACAATGATCATTTTAGACTATGCCTATTCAAACTACACAAGCACCTTCAGAGATTCGAAACCTCTTCCTAGGCCTCCTTTCCCCTCCCAAGCAATTGACAATCACTACCCAGGCTTACAGAAAATGTTGTGTTTATGACCTCCCTGGCCAGAGCTGACTCTTTAGGTATGAGCTCCTAAATCTGGGAACTGTTCCTATCTAATTCTGCTAGTGCTTCATCCAGAAGAATACCTCATGCAAATAAGCACATAAGTTGGCTTCTTGATAAAGATTTATTAGCAAATGTTGGGTATGGTTAAGAGAATGGGTTCTGAAGTCACACTGCACGCAGGAAGACCTCCTGGCCTCTGTGTGGCAGTCAGGTTGGGGTCATGCGAGGGTTCTGGCCGGTTGAATGAGGGTGAATATGACATATGCCACTTCCAGATCTGGCCCCTAAAATGTCCCACACAATCTTCTACACTCTCTTTCTTCACTAATAGGGTAGTGGTATAGCAGAGATCTAGGTGAGAACCCCAAGGAGGCCCTAGGGGATTGTAGAGCTACAAGCTAGAAGGAGCCTGGATCCCTGAGTCACAACTTGGAGGAGATTGCCCAGGAGAGCTGCCCGACCCACATTCACTGTGAAGTGAGGAAGAAATGAATCTTTGTTGTGATAAGCCACAGAGATTTGGGGGTTTGTTTGTTATAGCAGCTGACTAATACATTTTATTTTTAACTTTTTATTTATTGTGCTTTAGGTGAAAGTTTACAGAGCAAATTAGTTTCCCATTAAACAGTTAATACACAAATTGTTTTGTGACATTGGTTGCCAACCTCGTGATGCATCAACACTCTCCCCTTCTCCACCCTGGGTTCCCTGTTCCCATTCATCCAGTTTTCCTGTCCCTTCCTGCCTTCTCGTCTTTGCTTTTGCGCTGGTGTGCCCATTAGTCTTGTATACATGATTGAACTACAAAGTATATTCCTCACATGTGTTATTGTTGACCCTATAGACCTGTCTAATCTTTAGCTGAAGGGCAAACCTCAAGAGTGACTTCATTACTGAGTTTAAAGGGTGTCCGGGGGCCTTACTCTCGGAATTTCTCCAGTCTCTGTCAGACCAGTAAGCCTGGTCTTTATTGTGTGTGTGTGAATTTGAATTTTGTTCTACACTTGTCAGTTGGTGGTGGTAGCCGGGCATCATCTGGTTGTGCTGGACTCAGTCTGGTGGAGGTTGTGGCAGTCATGGTCCATTAGTCCTTTGGACTAATCTTTCCCTTGTGTCTTTGGTTTTCTTCATTCTCCTTTGCTCCAGCCAGGGTGAGACCACTAGATGTATCTTAGATGGCTGCTTGCAGGCTTTTAAGACTACGGACACTACTCATGACATTCGGATGTAGAACATTTTCTTTATAGACTATCTTGTGCCAATTGGGCTAGATGTCCCCTGAGACCATGGTCTCCAGCCCTCAGCCCAGTAGCTGGTCCCTCAGAGCATTTGGATGTGTCAGTGAAGCTTCTTTCCCTGATCAAGTTGTGCTGACTTCCCCGGTATTGTGTACTGTCTTACCCTTACCCAAGTTACCACTTGTCTACTATCTAGTTAGTATTTTTCCTTCTGCACCCCTCCCCTCCCTCATAACCATCAAAGACTGTTTCTTTTTGTGTGTGAACTTTTTCATGTGTTTTTATAATAGTGATCTCATACGGAATTTGTCCTTTTGTGATTGACTTATTTCATTCAGCATGATGCCCTCCAGATGTATCCGTGTTGGGAGATGTTTCACAGATTCATCATTGTTCTTTATTGTTGCGTAGTATTGCACCGTGTATGTTCCATAGTTTGTTTATCCATTCATCTGTTGATGAACACTTAAGTAGTTTCCATCTTTTTGCTATTGTGAATAATGATGCAGTGAACATGGGTGTGCGTATGTCTATTTGTGCGATGGCTCTTATTTCTCTAGGATATATTCCTAGGAGTGGGATTGCTGGATTGCCTGATATTTCTGCTTCTAGCTGTTTAAGAAAGCGCCGTACCTTTTTCCAAAATGGGTGTAACATTTTGCGTTCCCACCAGCAGTGCATAAGAATTCTAATCTCCCCACAACCTCTCCAATATTTGTTATTTTCTGTCTTTTTTGATTCGTGCCAGTAATGTTGGGGTGAGACAGTATCTCATTGTAGTTTTGATTTGCATTTCTCTAATTGCTAATGATAGTGAGCATTTCCTCATGTATCTGTTAGCTGTCTGAATGTCTTCTCTGGTGAAGTGTCTGTTGATATATTTTTCCCATTTTATGATTGGATTATCTGTCTTTTTATTGTAGAGGTGTTGGATTTTCCCATAGATTTTAGAGGTTAGACCTTTGTTGGATATGTCATAGCCAGAATTTTTTCCCAGTCTATAGATTCTCTTTTTACTCTTTTGGTGAAGTCTTTTGATGAGCATAAGCGTTTAATTTTTAGAAGATCTCAGTTATCTAGCTTATCTTCTGGTATTTGTGTATAGTTAGTTATGGTTTGTATTCTGTTTATGCCGTATATTAGGGCTTCTAGTGTTGACCCGAAGCCCTGGTGGCGCAGTGGTTAAGAACTCAGGCTGCTAACCAAAAGATTAGCAGCTGGAATCTACCAGCTGCTCCTTGGAAATTCTATGGGGCAGTTCTAGTTTGTCCTATAGGGTCACTGCAAGTTGGAATCGACTTAATGGCAACAAGTTTGATTTCTTTTTTTAGTGTTGACCCTATTTTTCTTCCATAATCTTTATAGTTTTTGGTTTTATATTTAGGCCTTTGATACAATTCAAATTAGTTTTTGTGTATGGTCTGAGGTATGGGTCCTGTTTCTTTTTTTTTATAACAGATGGTTATCCAGTTTTGCTAGCACCATTTGTTAAAAAGGCTGTCTTTTCCTCATTTAATGGATTTTGGGCCTTTGTCAAAGGTCAGGTGGTGATTAACACATTTTTAAAAGTTCCTAGAACATAATAAAACAAACAACAAAAAAGCCAAACCCCTTGCCATCAAGTTGATTCCGACTCATAGTGACCCCACAGGACACAGTAGAACTGCCCCATAGGGTTTCCAAGGACTGGCTGGTGGATTCAAACTGCTGACCTTTTGGTTATCAGCCTGAACTCTTAACCACTGAGCCACCAGGGCTCCTAGAACATAATAGCAGCTTAATAAATGTTAGTTTTTAATTAACATTATTATTTGTTAAATCAGCTAATATTTATTGGATATTACAGGTATAATTTCATGTTTCTCACAACACCTTAGAAGGTAGGTACCTAGACCTTGCTCCCTCACACTGTAGGGCCTTTATCTATGTTATTCTCTCTTCCTGGCCTGCTCCTTCCTCCCTTTTCACATAGTCAGCTACTACCCATCCTTAAGATCACAGCTCAAATATCACTTATTCAGGAATAATTTCCCTAACTCCCTCAACTAGGTCAGCGCCCACTGTCACATGATCTCATAGATACCTAAACTTTTATGTGATGTGATAGGTCCTTACAGAGTACTTACAACAATTTGTCATTCCATGACTATTTATGTGATTCTTTGGTGAATGTCTCTCTGCCCTTCTATAGAGTAAGCATCAAGAAAGTAGGGGCCATCTATTTGACTCACTATTGTATGCCCTGCGCCTAGCCTAGTGCCTAGTACATAGTATGTGCTCAAAAACTACTTTGCTCTGTGTGTGTGTATCTGCACAGGGTAGGTCTCACAGGTTGTCTGCTTTTAAATCTGCCTCCCCAAAAAACCCACAAACCTGTGGCCATTGAGTCAATTCAGACTCATGGCGACCCCATGTGTGTCAGAGGAGACCTGTGCTCTATAGGGTTTTCAATGGCTGGAATTTTAGGAAAGAGGATTGCCAGGCCTTTCTTCTGCAGTGCCACCAGATGGATTCAAACTGCCAACTTTGGTGCACAAACAGTTTTCATCACTCAGCGACCTTGCTTCTTAGTGGGGTCAATAATCAGTGTTGGATCTTGTCCTTATCTTTGCAAGTTTCACAAATCCCCTCATGAAAGTTTCCCATTCACTCTTGGAAGCCCAGAATCTGGAGAATGATTCACAATAACCACATTTAGAGAGTATCTCCTTCCTGTCCTGAAAGTCCCTGAGAAAGTAAATTAGTATGCAGAGATCATCTGATGAATAAAGAAGATGCTTTGAGGAGGAATTTACTTTTAGGCTGGAGAATTAACCTTGCTTTCTTAAAGAGTGTATACTTCTTACGGATCCAGCTTTTTTTCTCCCTTAGATACCATTGAAGTTATGTTCAGTGCAGGCTTGACACATAATAGGAGCTCAATAAGTATCTTTTTGGTTGAATGACTGACAAATGTACTTACGCCTTGGCTCTCTGTGTTTTGGACTCCATGCAGATGATTACTTTTTCCTACAACATCGCCTATCCCTGTAGCTATACTCTGGCGGTTTGGGAAGAAGTAGTGCAATGTGAGACAGATCCATGAGACAATAAATTTCTTTAAGTTAAGAATCATCATCATAGCCAACATTTGTCATGCAATTACCTATACCAGGCAACTGTGCTGAGCCCTTTACAACTATCATCTCTTTTACTCCTCATAACAAATTTACGAGTATTATCTCCATTTTATAGATGAGGAAATGATGCCCAGAGAAGATAAGGAACATGTGGAAGATCACCCAACTAGTCAGCGGCAGAGCCAAAATTTGAACTCAAGCTTGTCTCACTGCAGAGCCTGTGTTCTTACACACTGTGTGTAGTGCATCCCAGACTGTATTCATCTCTCTCTCTGTAACATCTGGAAATTGACAAAGGACTGTGCATTCCAAACATGTGTATATAGTCCATTCTTGGTTGCAAGCAACGGAAAACAACTCTGGTTATCACAAACAGAAAAGAGATTATAAAGTTACCAAGAATTTACAAGAAGCTGGAAAACAAGACAAAAACTAAGAGTCAGGGGCCCACGGGGCAAATACTGGATAATCATCTTTTAGCAGAGACAGTCTGACAAGAATGCCTCAGCCAGAGCCTTCCAAGGCACATGGATCATAACTTTCCATTCATTGTTGCCTCATTTATTCAAAGTTCAAAGTGCAGGGCGAGAGAGTCAGGTGTGTTCTTAAAGGGTATACTTAAGCTCCAGACTATTCAGTTTGTTTTATACAGCGTTTTGCAGGTAGTATGGAAAAGTGGAAGGAGCCCTGGTGGCACAGTGGTTAAGCATTAGGCTGCTAACCAAAAGGTCGGCAGTTTGAACCCACCAGCTGCTCCTTGGAAAACCTATAAGGCAGTTCTACTCTGTCCTATAGCTATGAGTTGGAATCGACTGGACAGCAACCTTTTTTTTTTTTTTTTTTTACTTTGCTTACTGGGTAATCCGCCCTTGTCAGGGGTAGTAAATTTAAAGAGAGGCCTTGATTCTGTAGGAAGGTGTTGTTGGGTTCGAAGAGAGACAGATTCCAGCCATACCTAGAAGCAGAACCTTTAATGTGGTGAAAAAATGTGAAATTGTTCATTACAGATGATCTGGTAAGCAAGGTAAGCACCCTGTCTACCTTGCCTATTGGATAATCCTCCCCTGGCCTCGGATGTTAGACAGCTGCAAACATTGACACAGGTTTGCCATGATATGGGTGAACTAACTCAGGCCTATTGTTGTTAGCTGCCATTGAGTGGATTCCAACTCATGGCGACCCTGTATCTGCAGAGTACACCTGTGCTCCACAGTGTTTTCAAGGCTGTGACTTTTTAGAAGCAGATAGCCAGGCCTGCCTTCCGAGGCGCCTTGGGGTGGGTTCCAACCACTAAACGTTCAGCTAGTAGTCGAGCACTTAACTGTTTGTGCCACCCAGGGACTCCAATTCAGGCCTCTTACAATGATCTAAGCACAATTTATATTATATTTTATTTCTCTTGCTGAGATTAGAGAAAACCCAGAAACACATTTACAAGTCATCTTTTAGCATGAATTATACATATGATTCTTTTTAACTTTGGCTTTAGAAAGTGACATTTTCTGACTGCACATGGGGGAAGCTCCCTAATCAGGAGCCTGCAGCTGCCTCCTCCGATTAAAGGAGCCCACTCCCCAGACTGCCCCAGCCTCCAAGCTGGGAGAAACATCCCCACGTGCCAGGGGGTCCAGATCCAGAGGTAAGCAATTGCCTTTGATTGATGTTAAGTATACTCTCATTATGACATAACACAGCGTGGATCCTTCCTGCCTCCGTGGGGTTTCGGTGCACCTAGCCTTTCTACTGCTCACCTGCCAGGTCTGTGTTTACCTTCTGTGTTAATCATATGACAGCCAAACGGTGATATGAGTGCAGATGGGCCAGCTGTGGTTGGGGGCAGCAGGCAACTCCGTATTTTGAGTCAAAATGGAGGCTTTAGTGTTGTATTTCTGCTTTTTATGAAATATTTTGGGGCCTCTGAAAATGGCTATACTAAGACACCTCCACCATAGCTAGCCATGGCTATCTGTGAAGCTTATGACCAAGTTTAAAAAGACAGTCAAGGCTTTAGAAGGCCAGCCGTCTGTGTTTTGTAAATAAACTTTCTTATTTAATTAATTAATTTTTAAAATAATATTTCATTGTGTTTTAGGTGAAAGTTTACACAGCGAATTCGGTTCCCATTGAACAATTTTTATACACATTGTTCCATGACATTGGTTACAATTTTCTCCATGTGTCAGCATCATTATTTCCATTCTGTTTGTTCCGTTTCCATTGATCTAGCTACCCTTCCCCCTCCTTGCCTTTTCATCTTTGCTTTTGGGTAAATGCTGACGGTCTGGTCTCATATAGTTGATTGTTTAAGGGAGCACATTACTCATGGGTGACATTGTTTATTTTATAAGCCAATCTATTATCTAGCTGAAAGGTGACCTCCCGAAATAGCTTCAGTTCCAAGTTCAAAGGTTATCTTAGGGTGCTAGTCTTGGGGGTTCCTCCAGTCTCCATTGGTCCAGTAAGTCTACCCGTTTTTAGGATTTTGAATTTTGTTCTACGTTTTTCTCCCATTCTATCCAGGATCTTCTATTGTATCCCTGATCCAAACGATCGGTAGTGCTAACCAGGCTCCATCTGGTTCTACTCTCACATTAGAAGCGGCCATGGTTTGTGTAGGCTATTAGTCCTTTGGACTATGTAAATAAAGTTTTACTGAAACCAGGGCTGGGATTAGGATGAAGCGAGTGAGGCAGGATGTGCAAATGTCATCTTCATTTAAAATTTTGATATCTTGTTCATCATGGATTTTTTTGCATTAATTTTTATTTTTCAAAATATTGCATTAAAATATCATTTATCTTGATTACTGAGTTTTTGGGCACCCCCTTGAATTTTGCACACAATATGAGTGCCTCACTCACCTAACCCTAGTCCCAGTCCTGTTCTTAAATCTCTTTTAATCCAGAACAACACTCCCTCTCTTTATTTGTGGCATTGACTTTTTTTTATTCTTTCAGTAAGTATTTATGGAACACACAGCCCATCAGACAAAATTCTCTGCAGATAAAATTAAAACCCCTGATATAAGGAAGAGGCATTCTAATATTGAACGTGACAACATAGTATACACAAGAAACAACAAATGACGCACAACTGGAAGAGGAGAAGAAGACTGACATCTCCCTTGGCCGCAGCTGGCTGAAGATTTTACTGATCCCCAACAGAGGAAAGACTAGAAAGCAAGATCAGAAAAAAGCTCTCCTTTGACTCCTTTTAGCTCCTACTTCCTCATGTTTCTGTTCCCCCTCATGGTCAAACTTTCCAAAGGAACAACACTTCGACTTTTTGAAGAAACCACACCAGTTGTCTTCTAGAAGGTCTCAGGTTCTGGATTTGTAGGCTTCATGGTATTCACACAGTTTGTTCCTCTATCTTCTGTATTCCCAGATGTTAGAGCTAAATGCTAAACTAACCAGTTGCCATTGAGTTGACCCTGATTCATGGTATGTGTGTCAGAGTAGAACGGTGCACCTTAGGGTTTTCAACGGCTGATTTTTTGAAAGCAGATAGTCAGGCATTTCTTCTGAGGTGCCTCTGGGTGGATTTGAACCTCCGGTCTTTTAGTTAGCAGTCAAGCATGTTAACCATTTGTACTACCCAGGGACAAAGGCTGAACTAGACCCGGATTAAACATTTTGAGCAAGATTATTTCAGACGAGATGTGGTATACATCATCTTGGGTCACATCAGGAGGCACATAATGTCGGACTGACCCATGTTTGGGTGTTTTTAATGTCATTAATTCTGAGTCGTTAGGTGGAGTGGATTCGGAGAAGGGCTGTTCTACTGGCTGCACTAACAAAGCAGAGGGAATTAGGAAGTCAGATTGTGATGAAAACCTGATCAAACTGTGAAATTTCTAGTAGGTAATACATTTATACATGAAGAAAGCAAAAGGTCATTAAAAAGACAGGAAAGAAAGAAAAGATCAAAATGGATGTCAGAGGAGACTCTGAAGCTTGCTTTTGAACATCAAGTGCCTAAAGTGATTGGAAGAAATGATGAAGCAAAAGAGCTGAACAGAAGATTTCGAAGGGTGGCTTGAGAAAACAAAATAAGTATTGTAATGAACTGTGCAAAGACCTGGAATTAGAAAACTAAAAGGGAAGAACACACTTGGCGTTTCTCAAGTTGTAAGAACTGATGAAAAAATTCAAGCCTAGAGCTGCAATATTGAAGGAGTTTATGGGCAAAATATTGAATGATGCAGGAAGTATCAAAAGAAGATGGAAGGAATACAGAGTCACTGTACCAGAAAGAATTGGTTGATGTTCTACCATTTCAGGAGGTAGTATATGATCAAGAACCGATGGTATTGAAGAAGGTCAAATTGCACGGAAGGCATTGGCAAAAAACACGGCTCCAGGAATTTACAAAATACCAATTGAAACATTTCAACAAATGAATGCAACACTGGAGAAGGACATCATGCTTGGTAAGGTAGAGGGTCAGTGAAAAAGAGAAAGACCCTTGACAAGATGGATTGACACAGTGGCTACAACAATGGGCTCAAACATAGGATGTGAGGATGGTGCAAGACCGGGCAGTTTTCCATTCTGTTGTACATAGGATCATGTCATGGATTGAATGGTGTCCCCCCAAAATATCTGTCAACTTGGCTAGGTCATAATTCCTGGTATTACATGATTGCCTACCATTTTGTAATCTGATGTGAATTCCCTATGTGTTGTATATTCTATCACTATGATGTAATAAGATGGATTAGTGGCAGTTATATTGATGAGGTCTACAAGATTAGATAGTGTGTTAAGCCCATTTCTTTTGAGATATAAAAGAAAGAAGCAAGCAGAGAGACATGGGGACCTCATACCACCAAGAAAGCAGTGCCGGGAGCAGAGCATGTCCTTTAGACCCAGGGTCCCTGTGCCGCGAAGCTTCTAGTCCAAGGGAAAATTGACAACAAGGACCTTCCTCCAGAGCCGACACAGAGAGAAAGCCTTCTCCTGGAGCTGATGTCCTGAGTTTGGACTTGTAGCCTGCTCAACTGTAAGAAAATAAATTTCTCTCTGTTATAGCCATCCACTTGTGGTATTTCTGTTACAGTAGCATTAGATGCCTTAGACAGGTCAGTATGAATTGGAACTGACTGGACGGCACCTAACAACAATACATTTATCATTCATTTTATGAAACAATATGAAATATACAAAATTAATTCTGTTCCATTGGTCTATATATCTGTTGTTGTACCAGTATCAGGCTGTTATGATGACTGTGGCGGTATAATAGGTTCTAAAATCAGGTAGTGCGAGGCCTCCCACTTTGTTCTTCTTCAGTAATGCTTTACTTATCCGGGGCCTCTTCCCTTTCCATATGAAGTTGGTGATTTGTTTGTCCATCTCATTAACAAATGCCATTGGAATTTGGATCGGGATTGCATTGTATCTGTAGATCGCTTTGGGTAGATATTTTGAAATTATTTTAAATTTGCAGAAAAATTACAAAAGATGGTCCAAAGAGTTCTCGTATACTCTTTGCCCAGCTTCCCCTAATTTTAACATGTTATATAGCCATGGTATATTTGTCAAAATTAAGAAATTAGCATTAACCAGTTGCCATCACGTTGATTCTGACTCATGGTGACCCCTTGTGTGTCAGAGTAGAACTGTGCTCCACAGGGTTTTCAATGGCTGATTTTTTGGAAGTAGATTGCCAAGGCTTTTCTTCCGAGGCGCCTTAGATGAACTCAAACCTCTAACTTTTTAATTAGCAGCCGAGCACTGTTTGCACCACCCAGGGGTCTCCAACTAAACTATAGACTTAAAATTTCTCCAGTTTTCCCAATAATGTCCTTTTTCTCTTCCAGAATCAAGTCTAGGATACCATGTTGCATTTAGTAAATTTCTTTTTAAATATTGATTTTCAAAGCTCTCATACATTTAAATAATTCAGTCTAATATTCCTGGAGAAGAGAACATTCTGGAACATCTCCAGATGTCGTTACCTTGATTTTGCTTAGGGGAACCACCCCTTGCCCTTTGCCTGAAGTCTTAGTGGGATTATGAGGCATGATGCCTTGTTCTCCGTGTACCAAGGTGTGGCAGGTAACTCAAGCCAGGCCAACCATACCCCCTCTCTTTGGCACATGAAAAAAGAGCAGAAAAGAGCAGCAGCTGATACATCTGATAGCAGCGTCCTGAAGAACTAACCTTTGCTGTCCTGGTTCTTTTTCCCAATTATTACAGTGTTTTTCAGATTCTCTTACTGGCACTGCATCTTTCCAATAACCGCCACCCCCCGCCCCACCACCACACACACTCTTAGGTTAGAGTCGGGCAAAACCAAGAACTCTATTTAATACAGGAAATTATTTTAACAAGAAGACCCCCGGAGACAAGTCAATTCCAGAAAAAAAACATTTAACACTGGATTTACTCCCCATCAACACCAGATTACTGTGCAGAATGAAAAAGTCCTGATAGAATCATGTTTCAGAATAGTCTCTCCCCCTGAGAGGAGGAGTCCCTGAGCTCTGCGAGTGATGACCCAGGTTCTAGAAAAAATACATGAGAAGAATGAGAGAGAGAGAGAACTTGCCACATAAAAGCTCTCAGATGCTTTATGAAGCATTCAGGCTGTTTCCTGCCCTCTTCTGAGTACCTATGGAGGGCTGTGGCACCAGAGAGACTTGGGTGAGAATTGCAGCTGCTTATTACACATGTTTTGGATTCCCTGGATGGCACAAACAGTTAAGTGCTCGACTAATAACAGAAAGGTTGGTGGGTATGAACCCCCCCAGAGGCACCTTGGAAGACAGGCCTGGTGATCTGCTTCCAAAAGGGTCACAACCTTGAAAACTATATGAGACACAATTCTATTCTGCATACATGGTTTGGTTTTCTCATCATACATGTAACTTTAGGTTAAGTTACTCAACATATCTGAAATTCCTCAAAGTGGGGGGTGATAATAACACCTGCCTCATAAAGTAGTGAGAATCAAAGGGATTATGTTTGTAGAGTGAGTGCCTGGCATTCTGTAGCATTCACTGTGTATGTGCCCAGTTGCTTGGGCTGATCATTCTGTTTGAATTACTTATACAAAGAACTTGAGGTGCCTCGAGTGTCTAACTAATTTTTCAGGTTATTTCTGATGCCCAAGCATAAGAGGATCATTGACCGTTTGTAGCACACTGAGCAGGTTGAAGACCTAGGGCCTCTTGCATCCTAGTTATTTGAATATTTTTGTGGCCAACAGCTCAGAGGAAAATCGTGCCCATTCACTGTGCATCTTGCTGAGAGCTCTACAGCTCTGTAAGAAAGAAGAATTGGACCTCTACAACAAATGCAAAGCCCCAGCAGATCTCCCAAGACACGGGCAGCCAGTTCCATAAGCACTCACAGGAAGTGTGGACGAGATGTGGGTCTTCAAGGAGTTCCTTAGTGCCTGACATGGCTGCACTGCAGAGCTAGTTCCCGAAATATAGATTGTTTTCTCCTATTTCTGTAAAGGAGGCTTCTTCTGCCTGGATACTCTTCCCATGCATAGTGCATCATTAACAGCAGGGCCACCCCTGGAGGTGTGCAGTGTACAACCTACACAACCATACACCACAGCCCTGGGTGAGAGAATAGGCTCCGGAGTTAGCAGAACACGGGTCCAAATCTCACTTCTGCCATTTATTCTTAATGAAGCCATGAGCAAGCTGAACTTTCTAAGTCTCGCTTTCCTTATATGTAAAGTTAGAATAATTACAATACGTAATTTTTTGTGTTGTTATGAGGATTAAGTGAAGTGATACATACATAAGATTTTAGCATAGTGCCTAGCACATAGAATATGCTTAATAAGAAACACCAGCAAACAACGTTGCCATTGAGTCGTTTCCAACTCATGGCAACCTCCAATGGGTCAGAGTAGAACTGTGCTCCACGGGGTTTTCAATGGCTGATTTTTCTAAAGTAGATCACCAGGCTTTTCTTCTGAGGGTCCTCTGGGTGGACTCAAATGTCCAACCTTTCAGTTAGCAGCTGAGTGAATGGCCCATTCATACCACCCAGGGACTCCCTTAATAAAAGTTATAATTATTATTCTCCATAGCTAACTCTTACTCTACCTTTCAGATCAGCCTATATGTCTTCACCTCCAGAAGCCTTTTCTAATTCCTCCCTACGCTGAGTCAGAAGCCATTTCTGTGTGTGCCCATTCCCTCTAGAGCTGCTCCTACTGCTGTTGGGCTTCATCATGAACTGTGACCTCTTGATGTCAGGGATTGCATCTTCCACAGTAGGATCACTACAGCCTGGTGCATAGTAGGTACTCAACAAATGCTAGCTGAATGAATGAATGCTGCTTTTCATGAGGCCCAAGGGGAGGCCTGCTCTTCTTATTTTCTGTTAAAAGCCAGTGATGGCAAAAGAGGCAGAGAAATGGTGAGGGAGAGAGTGTAGCATAGACACAAAGTGGACATTTGCCAAAGGCAGGTCAACTCCTTCCTGCAGTCATTTTTGGGGTAGAAGAAAAACTGAGTGAAACCTTGTACTAAGCTGAGTCTAAGAAGATAAACAAGCCAAGTGTTCCACCCAGACAATGGCCTGATTCTCCCTGACCGGGGAAGGTGGGAGCTGTGGGCAAGCAGACAAACATCCCCTTCCAATTTGTCCTATCCGTGCTCAGCTCCTGCTAAGCATCACACCCCACGCCCTGCTCACAGCCTTCCCTTCATAGAAGGCATCTTCAAATCCGAGACGGGCTCTCATCCGGTGAGATCTTTGAAGGCTGGTTCGGACTGCCATGAGTCTGAATCACTCCTAACCACAATGGCCTTAGAATGACGGAAGGTTTCTGTTTCCAGGGTGTGTTCTAAAGTGGGTTTCTGTGGCACAGTTGGCTTCCACTTGGCCGCTGCCAACCAGGAGCTGAGATGAGCAGTTTGTGTAGATTAAATTACTGAACTTCAGAACACCCGTGAGAAATTGTAAAAATAAAACAACAGCAGAAATACAAAGCTGGGGGAGACACGGTTTTACTGGAGCACGTGTGAAAGATAACTTAGCAACCCCACCTCCTATAGGCCCAGCATGAGTCAGCTGTGAGATGTGGGTTCCAAACATCCCCAGGCAGGCCTGGACAAGCAGAGGTTCCAGACGAAAGTAGGTGACAGCTGATGCTATTCCATGCTGATCAGACCACCCTGAAGGAGGTTTGGCCCTGTCTGGACACTCCATTGTAAGAGGAAACGGTGTGTCCTGAGTGGAGTTACCAAGATCGGTGGTGGTGGGGACCACCATAACTGGGTCAAAGGGATGACAAGAGGAAGAGGAGATGAATGAGCTGGAGAAAAAGGGTTTGGGTAGAACGGTAATAGGGGGTCTCTTGCCTGTGACTTCTGCTTGGAAGGCCTTCCCCTCCTGTTTACCTGGTGAACTCCCTTTAAAAAAACAAAAACAAAAAGCAATCAGTTGCCATGAAGTTGATTCCACCTTATGGTGACCCGATGGGTTTCAGAGTAAAACCGCTCCATAGGGTTTTCATGTCTGTGACCTTTCCAAAGCAGATTGTCAGGCCTTTCTTCCAGGGCACTTCTCAGTGGTTTGAACCGCCAGCATTTTGGTTAGTAGCCCAGCACTTAATCATTTGCGTCACCCAGGGAAACCATTCACTCCTTGGGCCTCAGCTTATGCCACCTCTTCTGACAAGCCTTTCCTTAGTTCTCTAAGTAAAACAAATCATGCCTCCCATGGGATCCTCCACCTCCTGCATCTAGGAGTCAGACTCCTTCATTATAGCACCTCCCACACAGAGTGACAATTTAAGAATGACTGAACAAGGGCCCTGCCTTATTTATCTTCATATCCCTAGTGCCTGGCACAGTGGTTTTTCTTCAAATAATGTCTGATGAATTAAACTGTTGACATGAAAGCTGTTGCCAAACATTCTGACCATGAGGAAGAGAGATTCCATTCTTTCTAGGTGGCTCAAAAAAACAGAACTGGAAGACAGGGTGGGGATTGCAAGAAGGTGGATTTCAGCTCAAAATTAGGAAGTACATTATAATAATAACAACAGTCGTGTTTATTGAGTGTTTTAGTCATCTATTGCTGCGTAACAAGTTACCCCAAAACTTAGCAGCCTGAAACAACAATAAGCATTATCTCACACGGTCTCTATGGGTCAGGAATGGCTTAGCTGAGTGGTTCTGGCTTGGGATCTCTCATGAGGTTGTAGTCAAGATGGGGCTATAGTGATCTGAAGGCTTGATTGTGGCTGGAGGGTCTGCTTCCAAGTGAGTGACTCATGCACATGGCTGTTGGCAGGAGACCTTAGTTCTTCCCATATGGGCCTCTCCTTAGGGCTATTTGAGTGACTTCACAACATGGCAGCTGGCTTCTCTGAGAGTAAGTGACCCAAGAAAGACAGCAAGGAGGTAGCTGCCATGTTCTTTATGACTTAGCCTCAGAAGTCACACTCTGTCTTTTCTATAATACTCACTGTGGGAAGGGACTACTGGGTAGTGAGAATCACTGGGGGTCATCTTGGAGGTTGGCAGCTACACTGAGTACTAACTATATACCAGGCATTGTGCTAAGTGTTGAACGCTGGTTCTCTCACGTAATCCTCACAACAACCTTAAAAGGTTGATGTTTTTATTATCCCCATTCTGTAGATAAGGAAATTGAAGAACAGAGATGTTAATGTGCCCATGGTCACACCCCTGGCAAGTCTCTGAGCTTTAGCTATGGAACCTAAAATCCTAGAGTCATTATACTGCGTGGTATATGACACTATGGAGCCCTGGTGGTGCAGTGGTTAAGCGTTCGGCTGCTAACTAAAAGGTCAGCAGTTCGAATCCACCAGGCGCTCCTGGAAACCCTATGGGGCAGTTCTACCCTGTCCTATAGGGTCACTATGAGTCGGAATCGACTCGAGGGGAATGGGTTTGATTTTTGGTTTGGTATATGACACTACACTAGGTTGCCTCTTGGATATCTACTTGTCAGGGATGCTACAGCAGAGGTTCTCAATCCTGGCTGCACACAAACATCAGCTGGGAAGCATTTACAAACTGCTGATGCCTGAGCCCAACCTCCAGGGATTCTGATCTAATTGGTGTGGGGCGTGATTCTCTTATGCAGCCAGGGTGAACCACTGCTAGAGAGGAACTGCCTGCACTGGTTAGGAGTCAGATCATACCCTGCCTGTGTTCTCACGTGGGAGAAATGGAACATATTTTTATTATTTGTGAAGCTAGGAATTTAAATACAATGTACAGATGAGTTCCTAATTGCTATCTTAGGACCCATGGAGGTAATGTCTGACCTGTATCTTAAAAAGCAAGTAGGTGTTGAACAGTACAAGAAGGAGGTGTATTTCAGCTAGAAGAAATACTTAGGAGAGACCCAATGCTGGAGTAGAATTTCAGGAACGTAAATTATTAACAAGAGCATTTTTACAGAAGTCCTCCCTCTGATGCTCTTAATTGCCAGACCCGTCCCCTGCCTTCCTCAGCTACTTCCCCAGCTGTCCACTTCAGTCAGAGACATCTTTTTTAATGCAGCTACAGAGAATAAGCAGGAAAGGACCCCAGGGGAAGGAGTTTCTAGGATGATAAATCCCTGAGATGGAGCGAGGTTTAGGGAGAGAATTCCTCTTAATTTTTGGCTATCGCCCTATGTTTCTTAAACCCTGAGATTGAAACCTGGGGCCATGCTCTCAACTGGTCATTATAAGAATAGAAAGGCTAGTCGAGGGCCTAAATAGAGGTGACTTTCTTTCCAAATCACATGCACCTTTCTACCCTGCTCATCAGTGTAAGCACATGACTGCCAATAACACTAATACTGGTGGTCAAATGGTGTAGCATACATTCATCCAGCAAATCCAGATCGAGGGATTCGTATGCGTCAGGCACTGATCTAGGCTTTAGAGATGAAGCCATGAGCAAAACAAAGACCTTGTTTTCATGGACCTCTCCAGAGAGAAAAGCAAATCATCTCTAATGGGATAAGAATTAGCTGAATCCTCAATAGGATGAAAGATGACACTGGAGAAATGTTTTCAAATTGCTGAAAGGAATTTTGAACCTAGAATTTTATATCCAGCTAAGCTATCTTTCAAATGACGGAGTCAGTTGAAGATATTTTCAGGCCTTCTAGGTGACCCTCAAGGAGTCTTGGTGGTGTAGTGGTTGAGCTCTCAGCTGCTAATTGAAAGGTTGTGGTTGGAACTCACCATCGGCTCCACAGGAGAAACATGTGGCAGTCTGCTTCCGTGAAGATTTACAGCCTTGGAAACCCTATGGGGCAGTTCTACTCTTTCCTATAGGGTCACTATGAGTAGGAATTTACTCAATGGCAATGGGTTAGGTGACCCTCAGAAGGCTTCCCATGCAAAGATTTTTGAAGACATTCTTGGAAAATAAAGGAAGAGAATGGTTTGAGATATAGGGCATGGGAGTAAGTTAGTCCAGTTCATTGCTGCCTAAGTAAGTGATGAACAAAAGAGAAAAATAAAAAGCATAAACAGTAACCCAAACTCCAGACAATACCAACCTGTAAAAAAAAAACAAACCATTGCCACAGGGTCGATTCTGACTCACAGCAACCCTATAGGAACCCTATAGAACTGCCCCATAGGGATTCCGAGGGGCAACTGGTGGATTCAAACTGTCGACATTTTGGTTAGCAGCCAAACACCTAACCACTGCGCCACCAGGGCTCCTGCAATACCAATAGCAGTAAGAAAAAGATCAGAGCTAATGAAGCGTATTTAAGCACATTTCTCTTTGGGACAGAATAAATACATATTGATAAGCTTAAGAAATTGAATGGAGGGAACTATAGGTATTAATGTGTAAGGAGTAAATCCCAGAAGAATAAAAATAGAATATGTAAGTTTCCAGACAGCAGAAGAAAATTTGTTCTACCCAATAAAAAGTGGAAAAAGACAAAAAAGAAGTAAGACAGAAGTATGGTAAAGAGAAAACAAAATGAAATTGCAGAAACAAGTTTGAATGTATTGGTGATTAGAATTTATGTAAATGGATTAAATTCATCAACAAAAAGATTCTCAAATCAGATTTTTTAAAAAATTATCTAACATATTCTACAAGAGATGCATTTAAAGTAAAAGGATATGAAAGCTTGAAAAAAAATAGAGATGAGAGAAGATATACCAGGCAAACATGAATCAAAAGGACACCAGGGAAGCAAGTTCAATAGCTGACAAAATAGATGAAAACATCCCAAGAAACAAAGAGAAATATTTTACACTGGTTAAAGGAAGAGTAGAACAGACATGATCATCATACGAACATGAACACACACCCAACAACACAGCTTCAAACAACAACAAAAAATTAACAGCTGGCAGAAAAAGAAATTAACACTTCTAGGTATAAAAACACCCCTTTCAGAAACTATGTACTAAATAAGCAAAAAACTAAGCAAAGATAAAAAATATTTGAATAATAAGCCTAATCGAATAAAGATAAATCGTTCACCCGTTAAAAACTATCAGAAAATTAGGAATAGAATACCTTTAACTTGTCATCTGTAGAAAACCTACAGAAAGACTTGTTTTTAGCTAAAAAGAAAAAATCACGCATTTGCCTTAAGATGGGGAAAACGAAAAGACAAGGGTGCCCACTGTCAAATCAAAAACCAAACCCGTTGCCTTTGAGTCAATTCCGTCTCATAGCGACCCTGTAGGACAGAATAGAACTACCCAATAGGGTTTCCAAGGGGCGTTGGTGATTCGGACTGGCGCCTTTTGGTTAGCAGCCAAGCTTTTAATCACTGTGCCACCAGGGCTCCCACCCACTGTCACAGCTACTTTTAATCATAGTACTGGAAGGCTTGTCATTATCGTAAACAAACGACAACAGCAAAAAGACTTGTTGCCGTTGAGTCCATTCCCACGCATGGCGACCCCATGTGTTACAAAGTAGAACTGTTTCATGGGGTTTTCTTGGTTGTAACATAGTCGCTGAGTCAGAATAGACTCGAAGGCAATGGATTTGGGATTTTTTGTGCTTTAATCTTTAGGGAAGCAGGTTGCCAGGCCTTTCTTCTGTGTCACTGCTGGGTGTGTACGAACTGCCAACCTTTAGATTAATAGCTGAGCGCAAACTGCTTGCACCACTCAGGGACGTTTTTGTCATTATTATAAGGCAAGAAAAATAAATAAGAGATGTAAGAATCAGAAGGGAAGGGAAAAATTTATTAATAAGAGAGTTTGCCGCTGTTGCCAGGTTAACGATCACTTAAAAAAGAACAGTGTTCCTCCTCACCGGGGTGGTAAATTATTAAAAACGGCCCCTAGTGAATCATGCATCCCTGGGTCTACACCCCTTTGCAGTGTGACTTTGTCTCTCCTGCCACCACCAAGACCTCAAACGTGAATAAAGCCATCTTGAATCCTCCAGGTCAGTCCTGTAATCCCAACTGACACCCGGGAAGCGGTTCAACGGCATCCACTTAGTGCTGCCTAAAACCTTGACTCCCAGAATTGCAAGCAATAAAATAGTTGTATTTATTCAAAACGTTCTAGAGTGATTTATTATGCGGCCATATATATCTGATACAATATTTAATGAGCAAATATGAACTAAGATATGTCACAAGAGCAACAATTAACCTGACAAAAATGCATGAAATCTTTATGCAGTTTAAAACTCTTTTAAAGGATGTGCTAAAAGGCCCAGATAATCAGAGACATGCCATTTTTAAAAGTTTAATTGAAGTATAACTGACATGCAATCAACTGCACATTTTAAAAGTACACAATTTAATACATTTTTATTTGTCTTTTTTTTTTTTGGTATATTCTTTTTTTACTATGCTTTAGATGAAGGTTTACAGAGCAAATTAGTTTCTCATTAAACAATTAATACACATACTAGTTTGTGACATTGGTTGCCAAACCTATGCCATGTCAACACCTCCCTTTCTTGACCTTGGGTTCCCCATTACCAGCTTTCCTGTCCCTTTCTGCCTACTGATTCTTGCCCCTGGGCTGGTGTGCCTACTTAGTCTCATTTTATTTTATGGGCCTGTCTAATCTTTGGCTGAAGGGTGAAACTCAGGAGTTACTTCAGTACTGAGTTAAAAGGGTTTCTGGGCGCCATACTCTCAGGGTTCCTCCAGTCTCTGTCAGACCAGTAAGTCTGGTCTTCTTTTGTGAGTTATAATTTTGGTATTGAATAGAATTTAAAGGTATTCTATTCCTAAGATTTCTACATTTTTCTCCAGCTCTGTCCAGGACCGTCTTACTGTGATCTCTGTCAGAGCAGTCAGTGGTGGTAGCTGGGCACCATCTACTTGTACTGGACTTAGTCTGGTGGAGGCTGTGGTAGTTGTGGTCCATTGGTCCTTTGGACTAATCTTTCCCTTGTGTCTTTGGTTTTCTTCATTCTCCCTTGCTTCAGATGGGGTGGGGTCAGTGGAGTATCTTAGATGGCTGCTCACAAGCTTTTAAGACCCCAGATGCTACTCACCAAAGCAGGATGTAGAACATTTTCTTTATAAACTATGTTATGCCAATAGAGCTAGATGTTCCCTGAAACCATGATCCCCAGCCCTCAGTCCAATAATTTGGTCCCTCAGGGAGTCTGGATGTGCCTATGAAACTTCTGGAGCCCTGGTGGCCCAGTGTTTAAGTGCTTCGGCTGCTAACCTAAAGATTGGAAGTTCGAATCCACCAGCTGCTCCTTGGAAACCCTATGGGGCAGTTCTACTCTGTCCTATAGGTTCACTATGAGTTGGAGTAGACTCGATGGCAATAGGTTTCGTATTTGGTTTTGGATGAAGCTTCCATGACCTTGCCTTGGTCAAGTTGTGCTGACTTCCCCAGTATTGTGTACTGTCTCACCCTTCACCAAAGTTACCACTTACTATTGTCTAAATTTAGTGTTTTTCCCTCCATACTCCTCCCCTCCCTCATAACCATCAAAGTTCGTTTCTTTCTGTGTGGCAACATTTTCATGAGTTTTTATAATGATGGTCTCATACAGTATTTGTCCTTTTGTGAGTGACTTATTTCACTCAGCATAATGCCCTCCAGATTCATCCATATTGTGAGATGTTTCAGAGTCATCACTGTTCTTTATCATTGCGTGGTACTCCATTGTGTGTACGTACCATAGTTTGTTTATCCATTCCTCTGTTGATGGGTGCCTAGGTTGTTTCCATCTTTTTGCTATTGTGAATAATGCTGCAATGAATACGGGTGTGGATATGTCTATTCATGTGATGGCTCTTATTTCTCTAGGATATATTCCTAGGAGTAGGATAGCTGGATAGTATGGTATTTCTATTTCTAGCTTTTTGAGGAAGCGCCATATTGTTTTCCATTCTGCATTCTTACCAGCAGTGCAAAAGAGTTCCAGTCTCCCCCAGCCTCTCCAACATTTGTTGTTTTCTGTTTTTGTTTTTGTTTTTTTTGATTCATGCCAGTAATGTTGGGGTGACATGGTATCTCATTGTAGTTTTGATTTGCGTTTCTCTAATGGCTAGTGATTGCAAGCATTTCCTCATGTGTCTGTTAACCACCTGAATGTCTTCTTTGGTAAAGTGTCTGTTCATATCCTTTGCCCATTTTTAATTGGATTATTTGTCTTTTTGTTGTAGAGGTGTTGGATTTTCCTATAGATTTTAGAGATCAGAGCTTTGTGGGATTTGTCATAGCCAAAATTTTTTCCCAGTCTGTAAGTTCTCTTTTTACTCTTTTGGCGAAGTCTTTCAATGAGCATTTAAGTGTTTAATTTTTAGAAGATCTCAGTTATCTAGCTTATCTTCTGGTGTTTGTGTATTGTAGTTATGGTTTGTATTCCTGTTTATGCCGTGTATTAGGGCCTCTAGCATTGACCATATTTTTAATTCTGTGATTTTTATAGTTTTTGATTTTATATTTAGGTCTTTGATCCATTTTGAATTAGTTTTTGTGCATAGTGTGAGGTATGGGTCCTGTTTCTTTCTTTCTTTTTTTTCACAGATCGACATCTGGTTTTGCCAGCGCTATTTGTTGAAGACTGTCATTTCCCCATTTAATGGACTTTGGGCCTTTGTCAAAGATCAGGTGACTGTAGATGGGTGGATTTACATCTGGGTTCTTGATTCTGTTCCATTGGTCAATGTGTCTGTCATTGTATAAGTACCAGGCTGTTTTTTCTACTGTAGCTGTATAGTAGATCACCTACTATACAATCACCTGGACTGAGGTGTTGTTAGTTGTTGTTGAGTCAATTCCAACTCATGGAGACGCCATGTGTGCAAAGTAGAATTGCTCCGGGTTTTCAAGGTTGTGACCTTTCAGAAGCAGATCACCAAGACGGTCTTCTGAGGTCCTCCGGGTAGGTTTCAACCACCAGCCTTCTGGCTAGTAGTCTAGTGCTTACCATCTGTGCCACCCAGGGACTGAGGTGTTAGAGACTCCCACTTCTTCCACTTGGGCTCTGTCCTCATCTTTTCGGTTTCTTCATCTGCTCAGTGGGTTTACTTGTCCAATCTTATTCACAGAATTTAAGAAGGAAGATCAAAATAGGGTGAGATATGTGAAGACAACTTGTAAAGTATTATTAAAATATAAGTCATAATAATTACTATTTTAAAAGAAAAAATTTCAAGCAATTCCAGCCTGGATTTTTAAAAATCTTTAAAATTTTATTATTTTTTAATATGAAATGTTTAATAAGATGTAAGAAATATTTTGATTTGTGGGAAAAGATGAGACCTAAATTGTATTCTTAAGGGCCATGGTTTGTGTATGTTACTTATTTATTTATGCATTTAACTTCAGATTATGTGTAATAAACTGTCTGTGGTACAATGCTATTGATTTCCTTGCATTAGAAGCTGAATTAAGTGTACATTACTCTGGGGTTGGTCACCATGGGGGAAACTTAAAAAGTTTTGAGGGAGAGTAAGTGAAGACCATTAAGGCTGTCTAGGCCCCTTCTCCCTTCGATCCCTGTCACCCCAGGGAAGTTTTACTGCAATTTGGTTGCATGTACATCCTTGTCTTAATGCTTCCTCTAATGGTACCTAATGAAAACTTGGCTACATCGCTTGCTTTAAAAAGAAACAGCTGCATTCCCCAATCTTGTCTCCGGCATGTTCTAGAGAAGAGTGGTGCTTTTGAGTACATCCCATGTAAAATACAAAATTCTTTGGTGAGTCTTTTTTGTTTCATGTGTTCATATGCTCAATTATTTATTCATTCATTCAACTAGCATTTGCTGAGTATTTATTTTATTCTGGGCATTTAGCCAGTTGTAGCCTTTATCTTTATCCAACTTTTGCATGTGTATGAGGGGGGAAAGACCATGGCTTGGGTCAAGTGCACCTTAGTCATCAAAGTGACATCTTTGCTTTTTCAAACTTTGAAGATGTTTTTTGCAACAGATTTGTCCAATGCAATACATCATTTGATTTCTTGACTGCGGCTTGCATGGTCATTGATTGTTGATCAAAGTAGAATGAAATCATTGACAACTTCAATTTCTTCTCCATATATCATGATGTTGTTTACTACAACGATGGACTCAACCATATGAATGATAATGAAGATGGCGCAGGACCAGGCCATGTTTCATTTTGTTATACATAAGGTTGCCATGAGTCCTAGCTGAGCTCTTAGCCACTGCGTCACCAGGGCTTCAAAGGCAGTAGAAGCATCAATATTTTGAACAGGGTATTCTGGTTATGGGGCCCTGGTGGAGCAGTGGTTAAGTGTTTGGCTGCTAACCAAAAGGTCGGCAGTTCAAATCCACCAGCTACTCCTCAGAAACATTATGGGGCCATTCTACTTGTCCTATAGGTCACTATGAGTTGGAATTGACTCGTTGGTAGTAGGTTTGATTTTGGTTTGGTATTCTGGTTACGGATTCCCTGGGTGGTACAAACGATTAATGCGCTCAACTGCTAACCAAAAAGTTTGAGGTCCAAAAGTCCACTCAAAGGCTTCTCTGAAGAAAGGCCTGGTGATCTACTTTGCCTAGTGATCTACTTCCGAAAAGTCAGCCATGGAAAATTCTACGAACAACAGTTCTACTCTGACATACATGGGGTCATCATGAGTCAGAGTTGACTTGAAGGCAACTGGTACCGGTATTTTGGTTATAAGATAGTTTCTGGACTTTCTTTGAACTCTGTCTTGTTTCTTGGCCCTCCAGAGCACTCTTGGCTCTTGCATTTCCAAGTGTGGTTTTCAGACTCCCATCAATTCTGTGAGTCCCCGTGAGCCTTTGCTTAAGTTACCCAGGATTGACTTCTGTAGCTGGCAAGCGAGACCCTCATCAATATAGCTCTTTTGGACACTATTTCTAGCTCTGCTTCTAACTTAGTGGTAAGTTGCTTTACTTCCCCAAGCTTCAGTTTCCTCATCAATAAAATTAGGAATGGTACTAGATCCACTTCTGCAAATATTTTTCGGCTATAAAATTTTGTGTAACTAAAATCTTTATGATGGGAATAGATAAATCATAAAACTGATAATGGCAGAGCAGCCCTGGTTAAAGGGGTTCAAGGCCCCAGAATTCTGGCCTCTTAGCCCTTTCTCAACAGTATCCCCACTGTGACTCCTGTGGGGTTCTATGAAACATACTGGGCTAGACAATCTCTAATACTATAACGGAAAGGGGATCTACTATCTCTTCTTCACTGCAACTAAAGATAGCCTGGGTTGATCTTATTAACTCAGGGAAGTATCATATTCTCAGTTTCTCATCGACAAAGGTTTGTTTCTTCTCTTCTTGAAGGAAATGTTGCTAAGTAAATGTGAGATGTTTAAGCACACACACACACATACACACACACAATTTAGTTGCCAAGGCTTAGGAGTACTTTTTATTGCGGAGAAGACACAACAAAGCCACATACACACACACAAAGGAAAAAATATTGGGGTGGGATGTTTTGCCACATGCTTCTTGAAAGCATTTGTGAGTACATATTATTGTCTATTTTAGAGTTTTTTTTCATTTAAAAATTTTATACGCAAGTTGTTTTGTGACATTGGTTGCAATCCTCACAAAGTGTCAGCACTCTCCCCCTTTCCCTTTTCACCCTGGGTTCTCAGTGTCCATGTGTCCAGTCTTCCTGTCCCTTCCTATCTTCGTCTTTGAGTTTGGGCGGGTGTTGCCCATTTGGTCCTGTATACTTGATTGAACTAAGAAGCACATTCCTCACATGTGTTATTGTTTGTTTTATAGGCCTGTCTAATCTTTGGCTGAACAGTGACTTTGGGAGTAGCTTCAGTTCTGAGTTAGCAGGGTGTACGAGGGCCATAGTCTCAGGGGTTCCTCCAGTCACCTTCAGACCAGTAAGTCTGGTCTTTTTTTGTGAATTTGAATTTTGTTCTACATTTTTCTCATGCTCTGCCCAGAGCCCTCTGTTTTTTTTTTTTTCTTTTAAAGCAAAAAGAAAGTTTTATGCGGCATATATTCAAAAAGACAAAAGTAGGAAGTGAACAAGCATGCTGCCAGAGCCATGTCTGCCTGGGTCCAAGGAAATATAACAGAATAGGCAAGAATGGCAAAATGGACAAGCATGCTGCCACAGTCATGTCTGCCCAGTCAAAGGAAATATTACAGAGCCATCAGTATATATTAACATTATTAAACAGGCAAAATCCATTGAAAGCTTCATCTTTTCGCAGATAGGCTAAAAGCTGTGATCCTACATTTTGAACTGTCTTTCTTAACAGTCATTTGTACAAGTTTCTGTAGACAGTCAGGAGGGTCTTCATTGGTCCAACAAATTTTCTATTTACGAAATGCTAAAAGAAAGAGAGAAGAGTGAGAAGTCTTTTGCGTTCTGTTCGATTGGCTTTATGTGAAAGTTTCCCTAAAAGATATTTTCCAGGATTATCTTATCTATTGTCTTTATACCTCAGGGCCCAGTTGATATGTCCTTACGAGTCCTTAAGGAGAGGGAATAGATGATTCCAATATTATTTTCTAAATCATTCCCCAGGAGTCCTCTATTGTGATCCCTGTCAGTGGTGGTAGCTGGGCACCACTAGTTCTTCTGGGCTCAGGCTGGTGGAGGCCATGGCTCATGTGGTCTGTTAGTCCTTTGGACTAATATTTTCCTTGTGTCTTTGGTTTTCTTCATTCTCCTTTGCTCCAAACATGCTGAGACCAATAGATGTATCTCGGATGGCCCCTTGCAAGCTTTTAAGGCCACAGACGCTGCTCACCATGGTAGGATGTAGAACATTTTCTTTATGAACTATGTTATGCCAATTGACCTTGATGTTCCCCGAGACCATGGTCCCCAGCCCTCAGCCCCAGTAACTCAGCCCCTCAAGGTGTTTGAAAGTATCTAGGAAGCTTCTATGACTTTGCCTTGGTCAAATTGTGCTGAGTTCCTCTATACTGTGTGTTGTCTTTCCCTTCACCAAAGTTAACACTTGTCTGCTATCTAGTTAGTGACTTCCTCTTCCCACCCTTCCCCTCCCTTGTAACCATCAAAGACTTTTTTTTCCGTGTGTAAACTTTTTCTTGAGTTTTTGTAATAGTGGTCTCATACAGTATTTGTCCTTTTGTGATTGCCTTATTTCACTCAGTATAATGCCCTCCAGATTCATCCATGTTGTGAGATGTTTCTCAGATTCATCATTGATTGTTTTTTATCATTGCGTAGTATTCCATTGTGTGTATGCACCATAATTTGTTTATCCATTCATCTGTTGATGGGCACTTAGGTTGTTTTCCATCTTTTTGCTATTGTGAATAATGCTGCAATGAACATGGGTGTGCATATGTCTATTCGTTTGATGGCTCTTATTTCTCTAGGATATACTCCTAGGAGTGGGGTTGCTGGATCATTTCTATTTCTAGCTTTTTAAGGAGGTGCCATATTGTTTTCCTTAGTGGTAGTACCATTTTACATTCCCACCAGCAATGAATAAGAGGTCCGATCTCTTTGCAACATCTCCAACATTTGTTATTTGCTGTTTTTTTGATTCGTGCCAGTAATGTTGGGGTGAGATGGTATCTCATTTTAGTTTTGATTTGCATTTCTCTAATGGCTAATGATTGTGAGCACATCCTCATGTGTCTGTTAGCCACCTGAATGTCTCCTTTGGTGAAATGTTGTTTCATATCCTTTGCCCATTTTTTAAAACTATTTTAGATCATTTTATTAGATCTTTGGGGGATGGAATTATGTCTTCCTTCATGATAAATACATAAATTAATACTTTTTAAAACAAAAATAGTATAACTTCTTCCATCAAGATCTGGGGTATTTAATATCATGTGAGAAATTCAACAATAACCCTCCCCTTAGTCCTTTGTACCAGGTACTGTGCTAAGGATTTACACACACAGTCTCATTTATCCTCAAACAACTCCCTGAGAAAGTATCATTTATGGTTCCCATTTTATAGTTGGGGACACTGAGGCTCAGAGAGGTTAAGTAACTTACCTAAACTCACACAGCTAGTAAGCAGCCACTGTGTGGCTCCAAAGCTTATGTTTTTCCAAATAGGACATGCTACTAGTCTAATTAAGACTATGTATATGGATATTTCAAAATGTGGAATAAGTAGACCACGTATTTCCGTGGTCATTCAGCTTTCCAATCTAGATACAGCCTCAAGGGGGAGACCTGGAACTCCTGGCTGAAGAAGGAACAGAGACTTCTGGGCACCTCTCTTGGGTCCCACATGCCTTTGCAGGGACCCCAGCAGAGTTAGTTCGTAAAAGGAGCAAACCTTTTAATCCTGGGCAGTCTTCTCTCCCATGGTCACTTCAAGTTTCCCCTGGGGATGCAAACTAATTGTAACAAACCATAATCAGGAAGAGAATTTTGCAACTAAGAAAGTTTTTGGTGAAAATGAATTCTCTGAATCTCTGCTCTGTTACTCTACATATATTGTGAAATGGTGACAGAAGATAATTATGAAATGAACTTTCTCAAAGAATACTAATTTTGCTTCTTGGCTACCACTTTGGCTGTAACAGCTGTTACTGTTTCTAATAATGATGACACTTTAGAGATAATTCAAAGAGTATTTGCCCTAATGGAGTTAGTCAGTATTTGCCTATCTGTCCTGAATATGCCACTATGTAACTGTGTGAGCTTGAATAAGTCACATAAACTCGTTGAGCGTTGCTTTCTTTGTCTGTGAAATCTCTGAAATGAGAGACTTGGATGAGGCATTCTGTAAACTTTCGGCTCTAAAATTCTAATATCGCTGGTTGCTTTGAAGGACCTAAGAGCCTTGTAATCCCAAATGTGTCCAGCAGAGGTCAGAAGAAATCACTAAAAGCTCTACCAAACCGAAACCCATTTACAGAGTTGAACTGCCCCATGGGGTTTCCAAAGAGCAGCTGGTGGATTCAAACTGCTAATCTTTTGCTTAGTAGCCTGAGCTCTTAACCTCTGCACTACCAGGACCCCAAGGGCTACATTAATCCCAGTTGTTGTTAGGTGCCATTGAACTGATTTTTGTTACCAGTGTAAACACAATTTATTCACCAGTTGCCATTGAGTGGATTCCAATTCATGGTGACCCCATAGGTGGCAGAGCAGAACTGTGCTCCGTAGGTTTCCAATGGTTGATTTTTTGGAAGTAAATCTCCAGGTCTTTCTTCCGAGGTGCTACTGGGTAGACTCTCACCTCTAAACTTTTGGTTAGCAGTTGAGGACGTTAACCGTTTGCACCACCCAAGGGACAGTTTTTTAGTAGTCCCTGTGGCACAAACAGTTAAGTGCTCAACTATTAGCCAAAAGGTTGGCAGTTTGAACCCACCCAGAGACATCTCAGAAGACAGGCCCTGTGATCTGCTTCTGGAAGGTCAGAGTCTTGAAAACTCTATGGAGCAGTTCTACTCTGCACACATGAGTCACCATGAGTCAGAATCAACTCAATGGCAAGTGACAACAACAACAATTCTTCACATTACTTAACTGATTTTTAAAGCTGGGCCAGGCACAAAGGCAGGAGGTATTTTTCTTGAAAGATTAAAGCAGAGATGCACTGTATGCTTTGGGCCTCCTTGTCAAACGTAAACCACTTCTCCACTGTTAATACAAAGTGATCAAAGGTAGCCTGGCAGGTCATATGCACCAATAGATTTATAGTTATAATAAACGTAAGTGAGTAAACTTGCTACACCAAATGCCATTTCATCAAAGCTCTCTCTTTATAACAAAGGAATCCTAAACTCTACCTAATGACCTATTCTTCTTGAATACTATTTCCCCCAACAAAATTCTTGTCATAATGGAGTTGACCAATATTTCTCACTCTTTTCTAGATTCACTGGAAAAATTATTTGGGGAATATACCATTACAGAGAGAGAGATTTCTAATAAATATTTCAACATAATAAACACTTTTGTTTTTTTAAGGCAGAAACTGGCGGATTGGTTTAAATGTGGATTAAGTTGAACGAATTGGGAATTGGAGGAAGTCCTGCAGCCATGTTAATCCTACCCCTAAAAGCTGTTTAAAGCACATGTAGTATAGACAAGTCTGGTGGTGAATAATTTGAGTTCTAGGGTCAGACACGCCCAAGCGTTTGTCTGTCTGTCGTACTGTGGGGGCTTGTGTGTTGCTGTGACGCTGAAAGCTATACCACCGGTATTCAAATATCAGCAGGGTCACCCATGTTGTAGGGTAAAAACATCACAAAGTTTAGTAAAGCAAAAGGAAAAACTTATGTTCAGCACATGTTCAAAGAGGCAAAAGTAGGAAAACAGACAAACATACTGCTAGAATCACGTCTACCTGAGTCCGAGGAATATTACAGAACAGGCAAGAATGGGAAAATGGACAAGCAGGCTGCTAGAACCATGTCTGTCTGAGTCTGAGACACATTACAGAATCATCGGTATATGTTAACATTACAAATGGGCAAAACCATTGAAAGCTTCACCTTTTCACAGATTGGCTAGAAACCGTGATCCTACATTTTCAATTGTCTTTCTTAACAATCATTGGTACAGATGACAGTTAGGAGGGTCCAACAAATCCTACTATTCACTAAATGCTAATAGAAAAGATAAGAGTAGAAGGTATGTAGGTCGTGCTGTGTTCTATGATTTGTTTATGTGAAAGTTTCCCCGAAAGATGTTTTCCAAGATTATTAGCTATTGTCTTTACACTTCAGGGCCCAGTTGATGTGTCCTTGTGAGTCCTTGTGCATCCAGTTCCAGCTGGGTTCCTTTTTAGGACAGGGAATAATGGCTCCAATATTATCTCCTAAATCACCCAGCACCAGGTAGTGTTTCCTTCTGTTGCACATAGGGTCGCTATGAGTCGGAACCACCTCAACACCTAACAACAACAACAGGGTCAGACAGACTATCTTTGAATCTTTGTAAAGTTACTTAACCTCCCTGGAGATAAATTCTTCAGTTTCCTTATCTATAAAAATAGCCATAATACCTCATAAGATTGTTGTGAAGATTAGATAATATATGTAAAGAGCTTAGCAAAGTACCTGCCACAAACTAAATAATCAATAAATTAGAGCTATTGTTGTCATGGAGTCCCTGGGTGGTGCAAATGGTTAAGTTCTCAGTTGGAGACTTGAATCCACCTAGCTACCTGGGGATCTACTTCTGAAACATCAGCCATTGAAAACCCTGTGGAGCACAGTTCTACTCTGACACACACTGGGTGGCCATGAGTCAGAACTGACTAGACACCAACTGGTTTGATTTAGTTTTTGGTATTGTCATACTTTAATTTAAGAGGTGTAAAGGGTTTTTAGAGGCCCCTTTGGAGCCCTGGAGATGCAGTGGTTAAGAGCTTGGCTACTAACCAAAAGTTCAGCAGTTGGAATCTACCAGCTGCTCCTTGGAAACCCTATTGGGTAGTTCTACTCTGTCCTATAGGGTTGCTATGAGTTGGAATCAACTCGATGGCACGGGTTTTTTGGTCTGGGTAGTGCAAATGGTTTGTGCTCATCTACTAACTAACCTAAAGGTTGGTGATTTGAACCCACCTAATGGCACTGCAGAAGAAAGTCCCGGTGATCTGCTTCCGTAAAGATTACAGCCAAGAAAACTCTATAGAGCAGTTCTACTCTGTAACACATTGGGTCACCATGAGTCAGAACAGACTTGACAGCAAGGGGTTCGGTTTTTTTGGAAAAGGTTTCAGAAAAGGCAAACAGGGAAGAAGACCACCATGCCTTTCTCTAAACCCTTTTCTTGACTATTCCACACTAAGTTCGATGTCCCTACTATGTACTTAAGCTGACGGACCCTGACCTGGCCACCTAGCCCACTGGCAGCTGTGCTGTCCTGACTAGCTCCCTCATCACCATCCTGGGCACCTCCCAGGTGAGGCCGAGGCAGCCGGATGTCCAATCCCCATCATACCTCCTGCCAGCCCAGTGCTTACCCAGCTGCCAGCCCATCAGCAACACTCAGGGACTTTGCTTTCCTTGTGGATCAGGGACAGTCAATAGCCATTTCCTCTCTCTTGAACCTTAGAAGCAGAGCCTAAGTTTATGCTCAGTCCTGAGCTTCCTGCTTGGTGTTAAACTGTTCCACCCGGTGCTCCACCTTTGGCCTCTCGGTCTTTATTTTTTCTTTAACGCAGCATTTATCACACTCAATTTGCTGATTGTTATTGCTGTTTTTCCCCTGCTATGAGAAGCTCCTCATAGGGGCAAGGCCTGCACCCATCTTGCCCACTGTAAACCCATGGCCCAGCCAGAGAGGATGGGCTGGCGTATGACGGGAGCCGGATACAAGAACCTGCAAGACAGATAAGCTGTATCGTGCTGTGCTTCTACCGTAAAGTGTGCAAAACAGTGGGGCAAGAGTGGGCAGGCGGGGTGGGCTCCTGCAAAGGTCAGAGAGGGGCTGGCACGGCCAGGGCTTAAACAGAACACTCCAGATCAGAAATGGTATCTATCACCTGGCTGGGGTGGTTAGACAGGGGCAGGGCTGCAGCAGGATCTCCAACAATCTGCTCACCTGATCCAGATATAGATTATTCGAAAGACCTGGGCCAGTTGCTGAGAGGCCTCCCGATATTCTGTGTTCAAAACCAAAGATTAAAAGCAAGAAATCTGTTTATAACAATTTAAAAAACTGATTTAAAAAAAGCCAAAAAACCCTATGGAGCACAGTTCCACTCTGACACACATGGGGTCTCCAGGAGTTGGCCTGATAGCAACTGGTATATTTAAGGCTTATTCAGTGCAATAACTCATTTGGTGTTAACTCTGGTGAAAAAAAAAAAAAAGTCTATTTCCTTATGCTGACCATAGCTCAGAACTCTCTAGAAAAGGTTTAAACTCTTAGCACCTCTATTTGCTCAAATGAAAAAAAAAAAAAAAAAGTGGAAGGAAGTGTCAGTTCAAAGAGAAACTTTCTGCTTCCTCCTAACAATGACCAGCCCTTCCTTCTGGCTCTGACAACTGTCTTGCCTATTCCCTGCCAAACTTTTTACCAACCTCTGGGTCTTGCTTAAGGAGCCCTGGTGGCACAGCAGTTAAGCACTCGGCTGCTAACCAAAAGGTTGGCACTTCAAACCCACCAGCCGCTCTTTGAAAGAAAGATGTGGCAGGCTGCTTCCGTAAAGATTACAGCCTTGGAAACCCTATGGGGCAGTTCTGCTCTGCCCTAAACGGTCACAGTGAGTCAGAATTGACTCGACATCATGGATTTGGTGTTTTGGGGGCCTTGTTTTTGGTGCCTATGAGCTGTAACAAAGCTCTGGAGTAATGGTGGCAATCTCCCACCTTTGATGAATAGGGAAACACTGAAACCACAAATTTGGGATTGCTGGTGCACAATGCCCGCAAACCCCAAGCACCACACAGGAGACGTGTTGCTGTGAACAGAATTTAAAATGTTTTTATAAAAAAAAAAAAAAAAAAAGGAGAGAGAGAAATCTAGCATATATCTTGCTGGAAACCTCTTTGGGCAAGTGTTAATGTGAAATATTGAACACGTACGTATTGTATTTACAACAACACAATTCAAAACCTAAATCAGTTGTCATCAAGTCAGTTCTGACTTATGGTAACCCTATGTGTTACAGAGTAGAACTGAGCTCCATAGGGTTTTCTTGGTTGTAATCTTTATGGAAGCAGATTGCCAGGCCTTTCTTCTGCTGTGCACTGGGTGGGTTTGAACCACCAACTTTTAGGTTAGTAGTCAAGTGCAAACCATTTGCACCACTCGGGGACCTTAATAACAGTAATACTAAAACTAACTAACTAACTAACAAACGCATTGCCATCAAGTCAATTCCAACTCATAGCGATCCTATAGGACAGAGCAGAACTGCCTCACAGGGTTTCCAAGGCTGAAATCTTTACAGAAGCAGACTGCTACATTTTTCTCCTGTGGAGCCGCTGCTGGGTTCAAACCACCAACTTCTCCATTAGCAGCCATGTGCTTAACCACTGCACCACCAGGGCTCCTATAAGTGCAATAACCCTATAAAATCCTTCCCATTTTACAGATAAGGAAACTGAGTCTTAGAGATTAAGCAATTTGCCTAAATTTAGATAGCTAGTAAATAGTGGCTCCCTGGGCTTGCCTGACTGCAAAGTGGGTGCTCTTAAACTCCTTCTGAGTCTCTTCTCTTACAGGTCCCTGCTTTGCCCACCCTATTCCAGCCACACCGGCTGCCTCAGGCAGTGCCTCAGGATCTTTCCACGTGTTGTTCTCTTTACCTAGAACGTGATTCCTCCTGATATCTGCAGGGCTCCCTCCCTTCATTCTTTCCAGTGTTTGCCCACTGTCCCCTCTTTGTAAAGCCTTCCTCCCAGCCCCCACCTTATATGAATCAGTGATGCCCTCTCTCCCTCCCTACTTCTTTGTTCTTCTTTATCATTTACTTCTTCAATTGTTCTTTACCTCCACCATTAGAATGGAAGCCCTCTGCAGGGAGGTCAGGGGTCTTTGTTTTGTCTTTGGCTGCATCTCTGGCATCTAGAAGAATGCATTCAGTAAATATTAGTTCAGTGAGAGTGAGTGAGTGACTGAATGAGTGCTCACTGGGATTAGGGTGACTGGCAGGGCAGAGCAGCCTGATCTAGGTGCTGGAAGTTGAGGGGCTGCCACCTCCAAACCCTCATTATTCTTACCACTGGTTTGACTGTAGAACAGCGCCCAATTCTGGAAACACAGTCAGCAGCTAAGAATGAGGCCACCCTCCCTCCCTCTCTCTCCCCATTACTCTCTTAATTAGTATATTGATTTACTCTCCCCTCCCCTCCCCCTGCAAGCAAATAACTTCCCTTGAGCCTTTTCTGCCGGTGCTCTGACCACAAGTACTAAAGATTCGTCTAACTTGGGGTAGGAATGAGGGCTGATGAGAGGGGCAGACATGGGGAGGGGAAGTGTCTGATTCTCTGGGGAAGGGAGAAGGTCAGTAAACACTTCCAGGTTTTACTTCTGAAATTCCAGAGTGATCTCTTCCCTCTCACCAGCTGTTCCTTTCGGGCTGACTTTTCAAGACTGGGCTCAGACATCACTCCCTATGCCCCTGGTGCCCTCATTCCCAGTTAGTGTCCCTCCTTGGTGGCCCAGGGTAGTCACAGCCCTCTCTGCAATTACTTATCACACTGACTTTGTCTCTGTTTACTTCTCTGACTCCTGAGGGGAGTGCCTCATGGTTTGGGGCTCTGCTTTTCTTCCTCAGGGCCCCATTGCCAGCACTGCCTCTGGCAGATGGTAAAAACAAACAGACAAAAAAAGCAGTTGTCATCAAGTCAATGCTTATTAATGGTGACCCCATGTGCTTCAGAGTAGAACCGTGCTCCATGGGGTTTTCAATGGCTGCGACCTTTTGGAAGCAGATCACCAGGTCTTTCTTCCAAGATGCCTTTGGGTGGTTTCAAACCGCTGACTTTTCCATTAGTAGCCAAGCCCTTAACCACTTGTGCGGATAGTAGGTCCTCAAATACATATTTGTTGAATAAATGAAGGGGATGGGAAGGTACCTAAAGACAAACCACCTTCTCCATTTGAGGGCCAGCACTACAACATCATAAACGAACCTTCAGTTTCTTTGTCTGTCTTTTGTAGCTACAAATGCCAAGGCCAGCCCAGAGTCCCGGTTTTATTTAGGATACATATCTGACTCAAGACACAAGATGCTTTCCTCTGCAAGACCAGTATTTCTGGTCACAAGCCGCCCTGCAGTTAGTTCCCTATTCAGCACAGAGCAAAAACAACAGCACCACAGGCTCCTCCATTCCCTCCTTCCTTCCCCAAGCCCCATCAGCTTACTGGTGCACACTTTTCCTCAGGCTAACTCCCAAGTGGTTTATAGGGGAAGGAAGTGTGGGAGATGGAAGAGAAAAGCAGTGGAGGAAGTCCTGAGGGGTGGATGAGCACAACCGGAAGCCCAAAGACTGTGTGACCTTCAGTCTGACTCATCTTTCTTCCAGTTCTTTCTAAGGTCCGCAAAGGCACAGGGGCCCAGCTGAAAGGACTTCAGGAGTGGACAAAAGTTTAGAAGGTCCAGCCTCAGTCCCACCCAGAAAAGACTTGAATAAGTCTGTCTTACTGCTTTTCCAGTTTTTTGTTTCACCCCGCAGGTAGAACAGGTCAGCCCTCATTCCTAGCCCCACCAAACCTCCAGATTAGCAGTCACCTTCCCTTTAGTCAAGCAGCTCCCTCCCTTGCTCAGTTGCTTTGTGTTCTGGGTGCTCCTCCCTGCCCACCTGGCTTTAGCCAGTACCCCAGCTCATTAACTGCTGGGGAGGCCCTGAAATCCATCTATTTCTGAAGTGCCCCAGAAAATTCATAAAATAAACAAAACCAAAACCAAACCCACTGTCGTCAAGTTGCTTCCGACTCATAGTGACCCTATAGGACAGAGTAGAACTGCCCCATAGAGTTTCCAAGGAGTGCCTGGTGGATTTGAACTGCCGACCTTTTGGTTAGCAGCTGTAGCACTTAACCACTATGCCACCAGGGTTTCCAATTCATAAAATAGCCAATAAAAACCAAACTCATTAGCATCTGGTCCCTGTCTACCTATCAGGCCTGATTTCCTGTACATGGACTCTGTGCTTCCTGTGGTTAGCTTCACCTAAAATGCCCTTTCTCACCCTTGTCCGTCTGGGGGGCCCCCCATTTATCAAGGCAGCTGAGGCTGGGTTTTCAGCCTGGGAAGCCTTTTCCACCACCTCCACCCCTCTGGAGTTAGGTGAGTCCTCTTTTGCTCACATAGCGCCACACGCACTGCCCACTTGGGTCTGTGGCAGACACTCTGCAGGATGGCTGACCCCTCCAACCCTTTTCTCCCTGGCCTTTCTCCTCAACTGAAAACTCGCCTTCCTTAATCTCTTCCAGCTGGAGGTGCCATGGGACACAGTATTGGCCAATGTTGAGTATGCAGAAGTCAGCCAAGGATTTCTGCTGAGGATTTCTTCAGGATTTCCTGATACTGGGTGTTATGGGTTGAATTGCGTCCCCCGCAAAAAAAGACACCTTGGAGTCCTAATCCTAGTACCTGTGAATGTGAACTTATTTGGAAATGCAGTCTTTGAAGATGCAGTTCGTTAACATGAAGTTGTACTGGAGTAGGGTGGGTCCTAATCCAGTGTGAGTGATGTCCTTATAAAAAGAGAAGAGACACACACAGACACACTGGGGAAGAATGCCATGTGGGGATGGAGGCAGAGTTGGAGTTACGGGAAGCTGCAAGTCAAGGAACACCTGGAGCTATCGGAAGCAGAGAGACAAAAAGGGATCTTCCTCTTAGAGCCTGAATGTGAGCTTTTAGCCTTCAGAATTGTGAGACAATAGATTTCCGTTTTTGTAAGTACCCAGTTTGTGGTAGGAAACCCTAGTAGTGTAGTGGTTAAGAGCTACGGCTGCTGCATAAATCAGAGACTGCATCAGCCAGAAGAACTAGATGGTGCCCGGCTACCACCAGCGACCGCCCTGACAGGGAACACAACAGAGAGTCCCTGATGGAGCAGGAGAAAAGTAGAGTGCAGGACTCAAATTCTGGTAAAAAGACCAGACTTAATGGTCTGACTGAGACTAGAAGAACAGCAGAAAGCATGGCCCCAGACTCTCTGTCAACCCAGCACTAAAACTATTCCCGAGGCCAACTCTTCAGTCAAAGATTAGACTGGACTATGGGACGTAAAATAATACTTGTGAAGCATGTGCTTCTTAGCTCAAGTAGATACTTGAGACTAAATGGGCAGCTCCCATCCGGAGGTGAGATGAGAAGGCAGATAGGGTCAGGAGCTGGTTGAATGGACACTGGAAATCCTGGGTAGAAAGGAGGAATGTGCTGTCACAGTATAGGGAGAGCAGTTAGGGTCACATAAGAGAGTATGTATACATTTTTGTATGAGAGACTAATTTGAACTGTAATCTTTCACTTAAAGTAAACAATAAAATTTAAAGAAAGAGCTATGGCTGCTAACCTAAAGGTCAGCAGTTCGAATCCACCAGGTGCTCTTTGGAAACTCTATGGGGCAGTTCTATGAGTCGGAATCGATTGGACAGTCACGGGTAGGTTGGTAGTAGTTTGTGGTAATTTGTTACAGTAGGCCTAAGAAACTAATACACTGGGGCTGCTGCTTTTTCTGCATGGATATGACGGCTGGAGCTGCCATCATGGCACTCTGAGGGAAAGGCCAAGGGAATCAGAGGCCTCCACCCTGCACTCTGGAGCTGCTGAGCCCCCAGCTGCAACAACCCATTTCCAGACTGCTTATGGGGGTGGGGGTGGGAAGGGGATAAGAAATCAACTCTTATTGATGAATAAACTCATAGTTTTTCTTTAATTCTAAGTGGAATAAAGTCCCTAACTAATACACAGCTGAGGTAACAATGAAGTCCTGGTTTCCCTGGAACAGTCCGAGTTTATACCTGTTTTCAGGGTGAAATTCCTATTAGCACCCCTTCACTCTTGAAAGTGTTCTGGTTTGAATAGCACATTATCCCTTGTGTTTTACTAGACTGTGACTCCTTGAGGACAGGGACACTTTACTTGTCAGGTTTCATGCTGGCACAGACTCAGGGCTCAGAGAACCTTTGTAGGATGAACCGAACACCTCTGACGAGTTCTTAGGGGTTCTGAGTGCCTAAGATTACATAGATGTCTTTAGTTTATTTCAAGGCATTTCAGGACTGGAAAAAGTTTTTCTTATGTTAAACATGTCTACAGAAGCCCGAGGTCACCTCAGAAATACTTGGATTTATAACTGAACTGGATTCTTAAATTTTCCCATCGTTAAAAATTCAATCCCATTAGATCCCCCATCAACATCACCTGCTTAACATCATCAGCTCTGGTGGCACAATGGTTAAGTGCTTGACTGCTAACCAAAAGGTTGACAGTTCTAATCCACCCAACAGCTCCATGGGAGAAAGACCTGGCAATCGGTTCCTGTAAAGAGTTCAGCCTAGAAAACCCACAGGGCAGTTCTACTCTGTCACATGGGTTCACTATGAGTCGAAATCTGCTCAATGGCACCCAACAACAACAATAGCAAATATTATCTAGACCAGTGGCCTATAGATAGCATGCCCTATAGACAGCAGAGACATTGACTACCCCACAAAAAGTAATATAAGCTGATTGTCTGGTGGTAGTCACATCACCACACCATTGGGCCAGGTGGGAGAGGGCTTCAGGAAATGAAAATCCAGCTGGCTCACCAACATGATACCTAAGTCCAGGATCCACCACGGGAAGCTATACTTTGACTGGGAGTTGCTGATTTGCACAATTGCTCTGTATCATTTACCAACCCAAAATCCTCTGGTGGCTCCCCACCGTGCCTGAGCAAGATTCACAATGGTAGCATGGTTGGTGCCCAAGCCCTAAATGACCTGTCCACCTCTCCAGCCTCATCTCCACAATCCCACCTTCACCCTCTTTGCATTTCCTCACAGGGATCACACTCTCACACCTCCCTGCCTTCATTCATGAGGTGTCCTCTGCTTGAAACACCTTTCCCTCATGTCTCACCCTAGCTCATCTGACTAACTCCTACTCATCTGTTAGGAGTCACCTCCCCTGGGAGGCCTTCCCAGGTTGAAGAAAGGTGAGGCAGCTTGCCCCAACAAGATGGAGAAATCAAAATGCCCCCAAATAGAGGATGGATTAAATATGTTATTGTACAGCCATAAAAGGAGATAAAAATGGAGATGTGAATTTGATTTCTTTTTGAGTTTAAAAATAATAATATATGTACGTGGTAAAAAAATTAGAGCGTACTGTGAAGAGTAAGTTTCCCTGCTACTCCAGCTCCATTCTTCTCTGAGGTGCCCACTGTTGTCAGTTTGTTGGGTCTATCTATGCAGAGATAGTCTACATATATAGATAGATAGCATATATTAAAAAAAAAAAGTTGCTGTTGAGTCGATTCCATCTCATGGTGACCCCATATGTGTCAGAGTAGAACTGTGCTCCATAGGGGTTTCAGTGGCTGTTTTTTGAAGTAGATAGCTAGGCCTTTCTTCCGAGGGGCCTCTAGGTGGACTCCAACTGGCAACCTTTCAGTTAGCAGCCAAGAGTGTGAAATGTTTGTACCATCCAGTGACTCCATAGTATATATATAGAAAAAAACCAAAACCAAACACATTGCCATGAGCACAGTTAAGTGTTGTGCAATTCCTGTTCTGTGTAATATTATCCATAATTTGTTATGATCCACATGGTCAAATGCCTTTGCTGGTGTCAGATGGATCTTGACAATATCTGTGTTAATCAACCTTTTGGGTAACAGCCAAGCACTTAACCACTGTGCCACCAGGGCTTCTTATAGTATATACATTGTTAGGTGCCATTGGGTAGGGCCTGACTCATAGCAACCCTGTGTATGAAGAGTCGATGGCAGTGTGTTTGGTTTTTTGGTTTTCACATATATACTATATATATACATATTATATACTATATACGTATATACTATATGCATATACTACATATATAGTGTGTATATAAATATGTATATATGTATATGGAGCCCTAGTGGTACAGTGGTTAAGTGCTATAGCTGTTAACCAAAAGGTCAGCAGTTCAAATCTACCAGCCACTGCTTGGAAGCCGTTTGGGGCAGTTCTACTCTGTCCTCTAGGGTCGCTATGAATCGGAATTGACTCAACAGCAGTGGGTTTTATGAATACTATATATGTACCTTTATATACTATATACACAGTATATATATATATATATAATGTATAGGTACATATATATGTAGAGGTGAGAGAGGAGTAAAGAGGGGGTATCAAAACATTTAAGATGTGGTCCCTGCCCCAGAGAAATTCACAGTCTTCTGGAGATGATAAGTCACTCCAAAATTATTAGTGACATTTAGCACCATGTGGAAACGTGTATGAGGTTATTCACTCAAGGCTACTCAGAAACACTCAGAGCCAGGATCAAACCCCAAGCCTGGGCTCATTCTAAAACCATCTGCCATCCATAAGTAAGGGGGGGTATCATTTATAAGTAGAGTGGAAACAAGACATTATTTCCAAGCCCCAGCCCCTACATACAGCTTAGATACACAGATTTTAATCCCTATATTGCAGAGGTCTGGTGCCTGGGCTTTTAAAGCTGGGACACATCTGAGTCTCAGGTTGGAAACCAGGAGTAGCAGGGTGTGATAAAATTAACCGTCCATTGAACTTTACTGCTTGAACAATAGTTACCACAGGAAAAACAAACAAATCCACTGCGTTGAACGGAATCGCTGAAAGAGACTGAGGCTCAAAGAGCAGGAGCCGTGTTAAAATTGTGGCATCTTTTGACTGGAGTCTCATAGGCCACCTAGACCATTGGACTGAGAGCAATGACTTGCCTAAAGTCACCCACTTAGTTTTGGCAAGACTAAAGCACGGGGCTCCTAACTCTGAGTTAAGGGGCTCCTAACTCTGAGTTAAGGGGCTCCTAACTCTGAGTTAAGCGCACTTTCCACAACACTGCTTTCCCCAGCACAAGTCGGGGACTTGCAAACGGACAGCATGAGTAGCTTAAAATCCTTCCTGAGATGTAGTCTGTGTCCCGTTTCTCTTACTTGAAGTGAGAACATCAGACTTGGAACAATAAGTCAGGGACTCAATTACCACGTAACTGTCATAGTTCCGAGCTAAAAGTCCTAGAAATGGACTGAATTAAGCAGAAAATGTATCAAAACGCAGCTCAAAGAACCACCAGGAGATCTGAGAACTAGACTCAAAGCTACATAGTTGGAGACAGTGTCCCAAATCCTGCCACCAAACAGGGAAACCTTGATGAGCTGCTCTTGCTGGGCCAGGGATTCAAATCTGCTGCACACCCCTCTTCACTCCACTAACAGTGGACACTCTTTGGGTTCAGTCCCTGCTTTCCTAGGCCACCACAGCTCCCCACCAAAGTCTGGCACAGGTGCGTCTCATCTGTGAGCCTGGGTCACATGTCCAGGCCCTGGTCACAAAGGGGAAAAATATAGCATTTTCAGTCTCTCTAGTGGGAGGCGGGTGCCTCCTCCCAACGAACCATAAAGTGGGGATTCCCCCAAACATAAGAAGGGGGTTAAAATACCAGGTGGCAAAAAAAGAAAGAAAGAAAGAAAGAAAAAGCTAACATCCTCTACATATTGGAACTAGGGCACAAGGAAGACAGGATGATCCTAGAACTGAATGGGGAGAGGGGACCTCTCAGCAGGGACGGGGCCAGGTGTGTCACTTCTAGCCAAGTACAATTTGACTTTGTGGTGCAGGAACACGCTATGTGAGGCATAACTCCACTGTCCCTACTTTCACAGGCAAGAGTTGCCAGATAAAGTCACATGCTTGGGGAAATTGCAACACAGAAAGGGAAATTGAGAAACAGCAATCCCAAGGAGAAATGAAGTCTAAATATGATCAGGGAGGAAGGGAAGGCTAATCTCTTGCTACTGTGGTTGAAAGATAATTTGAGTGGAGAGGAGAAGGAAAAGAGGCTGACTCATGCTAAACTGGTTTCAGCAGCGCTTCTAGAATAAGACAGACTAGGAAGAAAGGCCTGGCAAGCTGCTTCCAAAAAAATCAGCCAATAAACACCCTATGGATCACAACAGTATGATACTGTTGTGCATGGGGTTGCCAAGAGATGGGGGTGACCGAAGGTACGCTAACAATAACAACAGCAGCAGCTACACTAGCTTGCTAAAGATAACGGGGGAGAAAGACAGAAATTGCCTGGGTTCCTGGTGGCATTCCAAGTAGCTGAACCAATACCAGCGTCTGTTTATCTCCAGACTTCTTAAATGTGAGGAAAACAAACTCATGTCTTTAACGGTGATTAGTCAGGTTTTAGGTTATTTTCAGCCTAAGTCATTTCTCTTTTTTTTCCCTTTTATTGTACTTTAAATGAAGGTTTACAGAGCAAATTAATTTCTCATTAAACAATTAATACACATTGTTTTGTGGCATTGGTTGCCAACCCCACAACATGTCAACACTCTCCCCCTCTTGATCTTGAGTTCCCCATTACCAGCTTTCCTGTCCCCTCCTGCCTTCTCATCCCTGCCCCTGAGCTGGTGTGCCCATTTAGTCTGGTTTTGTTTTATAGGCCTATCTAATCTTTGGCAGCCTAAATCATTTCTGCCTGGTACTCTCTACTTTGACACTTCTTTATTTTCGAATGTACCAAAAAATTGAAGTGGCTGAGGTCTCTCTCAAACTCTGAGAGTGCCTGGTGTGGGCATTTTGGTGACACAGGACTTTTCTGTGGCCCCAGGATTTGACCTGTTCCTAAGTGGAGAGAGGAATCTGATTACACCTCAACTGACCAGATGAGCCTATTTGTCCGCCTCACGTCGGGCAGCTCTGTTTCCTAGTTCTGAGCCCTGTTCCTGGTTTTACCCTCATTTCTGGATGGATTTCCCCAACTATGACCTGGCTCACCATCCCTCCTCCAGCTGTCCCTTCAGGGTCACTCAGAGCCCCTGTAGTTGATACCCTGGTGTGACAGGACTGTGGGTTGCCAGGGAGCCTCCACAAACATGATGGCGTAGCAGCAGAGGAGAGAAGGTGTGGTGCAGAGTAATTAAATATTTGCTCATTTCAGTAGACAATTTATACACGTTGTGTAGTGTTTATTAAAAGTTTCATTTTTTGTAAAGAGTTACTTTTCTTTGGAATAATTCTACCAAATATTGAAGAAATGTAAAAGGTTACTTTTGAACGATTTCAAGCTCTTAGTGTTCCATGGGCTGGTCTCCACATAATTCATTTCACTGAAAATTCTTTTTGTGCCTTTCTAGAGTCTAGAATCACTAAATGATACTGAAAAAGTTCAGCTAACGTCCAGACAATATACCTTGCGAATGGTATAATTCTCCTGGGTATTCCCATGTGTCTGCGTTAATTATAAAAGAAACTGCTTTTCTACACGGAAATGATATTACCATATTTACCAGATAGTTTTGTAATCAAGACATAGTCTTAATGATAAAAGAAAGGACATTTACATGTCCAGTTAAATATTTATCTAATTAGACTGGAAGCTAAAAAACTAGACTGTCCAGGTCAGTACAAGAGACTGGATAATCCTAACTAGCCTGCAGATACCATAACTTTGTGGATACTTTTAGGGTGCTATTGCTCTGCTCAGAGTGTCCCCAAATCCCAAGGCTCCCTTACCTGAGACTGTCTCCCGACTTCCATCTGGGTGACAGGTAACTTTGACCCACTTATTGTAGCCAACACTGGCAGTGTCTTGGTTGAAACAGGTGATCTAGGACCTGAATCCTGCCCACGGGTGTGTTGTGTTGATGGCGTATAGTGTTCCAAGAAAATAGGAACTACTCCCAGTTAAACACAGCAGACTGATTATAAGAATTTATGTTCTCTCCTTACAGACACATAACTAAAATATAGTGATGGAATTAAAAAAACAATAATAAAAATCTAGGACAAAGGGAAACCAGAGACTCAAAGAAGAAACTAGTCTACAGGACAAATAGTCTACATGAACCAAGGCCTTATCTACTCTGAGACCAGAAGAACTACCAACCATTCTAATCAAGGCCACAATACATGGACCTTGATAGAATGGAAGACGAATGTGGAATAGAGCCTCAAATTCCTAAAAACAAACAAACAACAACAAAAAACAGACCTACTGGACTGGTTGAGATCGGAGGACTCCTTGAGACTATTGCCCTGAGATACTCTTCAAACCTTGAACCAAAACTAACCCGAGGTCACCTTGTAGCTAAATAACAAATTGGCTCAAAAGATAATGAATGTCACCTGTAAGTACTGTGCTCTTTTGAAAAATCACCTGTATGCGACCAAATGATCAACAATTACTTTAAAACAAAGACGAGAATGTACGGGGGTAAGGAAACTAGATTAATAGAAACAGAACAACCAGAATGGAAATACTGAGAATGTTCATGCATTGTGAAGAATGTAACCAATGTCACTGAACAACTTGTGTAGAAATTGTTGAATGGGATCATAAGCTACTGTGTAAACTTCCACTGAAAGATTTAAATAATATTTTAGATAAAATATTTTATTTTTTATTAATATTGTACTTTAGATGAAGGTTTACAGAACAAACTAGCTTCTCATTAAACAATTAGTACACATATTGTTTCGTGACATTGGTCACCAACCCCACGACATGTCAACACTCTTCCTTCTCAATCTTGGGTTCCTTCTTCCAGCTTTCCTGTCTCCTCCTGCCTTCTAGTCCTTGCCCATGGGCTGGTGTGCCCCTTTAGTCTTGTTTTTGTTTTATGGGCCTGTCCAATATTTGGCTGAAGGGTGAACCTCAGGAGTGACTTCATTATTGAGCCAAAAGGGTGTCTGGGGGCTATACTCTCGGGGTTTCTCCAGTTTCTGTTAGGCCAGTAAGTCTGGTCTTTTTTTGTGGGTTAGAATTTTGTTCTGCATTTTTCTCCAGCTCTGTCTGGGACCCTCTATTGTGATCCTTGTCAGAGCAGTCAGTGGGGGTAGCCGGGAACCATCTAGTTGTGCTGGACTCAGTCTGGTGGAGGCTGTGTTAGTTGTGGTCCATTAGTCCTTTGGACTAATCTTTCCCTCGTGTCTTTGGTTAGATAAAAGGTTATTTTTTAAAAAATCTAGGACAAAGGGAACAGGAGAGGAACCAGCAAGATAAGAAGTTTTGAGACATTTTTGGATGGCAGAGGAGTGGTAATTGGTTCACCAGGTCAGAAGAAGGTAGAAACTGAAGTGCTTGCTGAGGGGACAATATAGGTGAGATTTAGGTGCTTTCCCTCCCAGGACCCCTGAGAAGACAAGGTTAGGAAGTACAAGTATAGTAAGGGTCTGGCTAAGACTGAAGTCAGGGGAATTGGCTGAAACCCTATAAAACCACCCTCATCCCCAGACAAGGACCTGGAGAATTATTCTAATTTAAAAGACTTCAGAAATAGTAGAAGGCAATGATAGAAACATAGGACCAAAAAATGGAGATTCAATGCCTGGCCAGTGGTTGGAACCTTAGCCTGCTCCTACTCACCATTCTTCTTTGCTCTCAGAAAGCCTGTAGCTAGGTCTTCACCAGCTGGGTAGTATATTAGAGATTTTCCTTTGCCAAACCAAAAAACCTCAGAGAACAATTTTTTACACATGAACATAAGGGAGCTTGGCAAGAAAAGGTCAGCTCCTTCCAAAGCAGGCTAACGAGATACATCTCATCAACAAGGCCTGTCCCCATACACAGTCTTCAGTGAGCCTTTTAATGCCTCATTCTTAAATATAAGCTTGGGACGATGAATACCAGCCATTTATGAAACGCCTCATGCATAAAAGAAAAAGAAAACATAGAAAAAAGAAACCCTGAGAAAACATAGATAATGCAGAAAATAGGAAAACAATTTTTAAATGAATTAATATCTCAGAGAGTTAAGAAAAGATCTTGCATTTAGAAAGTGAGATTAGGATGTCCCAGAAAGGGAACAATCAGAGAATAAGTAAGGCTCTTGAAATTTAGACAGATGATAAAATAAATTTAAAATTCAAAAGAATAATTGGAAACCAAGTCAAGAAAATCTTCCAGATAGTAGAACAAAAAGGGAGAAAGAAGAGTTGAAAAAGAAGAAAGAAAAGACACAAATACAAATACAGCTAAACCTGTGAGAGCCGGAATCTGACAAGATTGCCTTGTTTTTCTGGGTCTCATGTCTTCCACCTTTGACAGGGTGCAGTCACCACCTTTCTGTCACTATCGATTCAGTGGAAAATATTTGAGTTTTCCTTCTCTGACAGGCTTCTGCCTAACACACATTCTGGTTTTCACAGGTGGTGTTGTAGTTCAGAGATCCCTCTGTCCCCCTGAAGTGCATTGGCAGAATGCTGACCATGGCTTTTGGGGGTGTCTTAGGCTGGGTTCTCTGGAGAAGCAAAACCAGTGATGTGTATATATATATATATATAGAGAGAGAGAGAGATTTATCTCAAGGAAATAGCTCACATGGTTGTAGGGGCTGCGAGTCCCAAATCCATGGGTCAGGCATCAGGCTGGAGGCTTCTCCTGACTCAAATATCTGCATGGGCTGACGAATTCAAGATTGGCAGGTCAGCCAGCAGGCTGCTGGCTCATGGGCTGTGGAGGCTGATGAATCCAAGATCTGCAGATAAAATGGCAGGCTGTGGGCTCTCAGGATGCAGAGGCTAATGAATCCAAGATCGGCGGTATGCTGCTAGCTCAAGTCCCAAGAACCAGTGGTCACTTGATGACGAGCCGGATGCAGGATCCAGAGTGAGCAAAAGCCAGTGAGCTTTGAGAGAAAGTCCATGTATATTGGATGCAGGCCACACCCCCAAGGAAACTCCCTTTCAACCGATTGGCTGCTCGTAGCAGATCTCATCATGGAGGCGATGACATTATATCAGGTCTTATCACGGAGGTTATTACATCATTATATAACTGCCAAACCACCGAGAATCATGGCCCAGCCAAGGTGACACACAACCTTAACATCACAGGCGGAGAGGGGCACATGAACTTTCTTCCTCCTCTTGACATGTGGGCCATCAGTGGTGGCCTGTGTGTTGTAGTGGTAAGGAGGGGAGCAGCAATGACCAGAAACCCTAGAAGTCAGCTTGAATGATAGAGCCCATACCTCCTTATGCCTGTCTCTAAGCCTCTTTATTTAAATATTATCAATTTATTTTTTCTAATAGGTAGTACATTAAAAATTCAAAAGGTTCAAAGTGAAAATTTCCCTTATACCCCATCCCCTGGCCCTCCAGTTCTCCTAACAAGGATCCACACCCCTACCCCACTAATAAACCAAAAAAACCAAACCTGTTGCCACTGAGTTGATTCTGACTCATAGGGACCCTATAGGACAGAGTAGAACTACCCCATAGGGTTTCCAAGAAGCAGCTGGTGGATTCAAACTGCTGACCTTTTGGTTAGCAGCCGAGCTCTTAACCACTGTGCCCCCAGGGTTCCATTCCACTAATACTCTCCTCAAAGTCCTTCATCTTCCACCCACTGCCCAGCGTCAAAGCCATTCCCACATTTTTATGTATTTGTTATAGCAGCATCCTGCTCTTTATACCAAAAAGTCTGTATTAGTTATCTACTGCTGCATAGTAAATTAGCCTAAAACTTGGTGGCTTAAAAACTAATACATACGTGTTCTGTGGGTCAGAAACTTGGGAGTGTCTTAGCTGGGTAGTTCTGTCTCTAGGTTTCTCATGAGGTTGTCTGAAGACTTAACTGGGGCTGGAGGGTCTGCTTCCAAGATGGCTCACTCACATGGCTGTTGGCAGGAGGCCTCAGTTTCTTACCACATGAACCACTCCACAGAGCTTCTTAAATGTTCTTATGACACGTCAGTGAGTGATCCAAAAAAAAAAAGGCAAAATCTGCAATATCTTATGACCTCGCATTGGAAGTCACACACATCATTTCTGCAGTAACCCATTGGTCATGCAATTCAGCCTATAAAAGGGTGTGAATACCAGGAGGCTAGAATCTTGGGGGTCTTGTAGTCTGGCTACCACACCCTCCTCAGAAGTAACCAATGTTAATAGTTTTTTATGTGTCCTTTCAGAGATATTTTATTCCGACACAAGACATTTCCAGGATATGTACTTCTTCCTCCCTGTTTTAGACAAATGGTAGCATACTCTACACACTATTTTGCACCTTGCTTTTTCCACTTGAAAATATGTTTTGGAAATCATTCTATACCAGTATTTCAAGTGTACCTAATTCTTTTCAGCATCTGCATGCTATTCCACTGTATGAATGAAGCATAATTAATTTAACCAGTCTCCTATTATGGGATATATAGGCTGTTTTGAATCTTTTATTTAAAGTTATAGTCCTGGCTCAAGAACTTTCAGCCATGCAACATTAGGCAAGTTACTTAACCTCTTTGGACTTCAGTTTCATCATTTGTAAAATGAGAATAATAACAGTTCTTCCCTCGCACCTAGAAGGGTCACTGGGATGATTCAATGAGATCAGTATGTAAAGCAACTAACCCAGAGTCTCGCACAGGGAGATGCTCAATCGTGTTTGTTCTCTCCCTTCCGTCTGTAATGGCTCTCCAAAACCCACACAGCCCTGAGGGAAGTGCTTACTTATTTCCAGTCCCACACATTGGTGTTCAGCTTTACCTCCTGGGCCAGGAACAGGAGGTTTTAGCAGAGGAAAGGGCTCCATGTTCCATCCACTGCAGTCTTGTGGAAGGGTGCTCTCTGGCTGCTTCTCATGCTTGTCATACTCCGAGTCAGGTGCGGGGCCAGCCTGCGTTGTTTGCTTTTCCTGACACCAACCTAGTTGGCAGGAACTTTGGAGAAATTTCAGGCCTGGGGCCTGGTGCATCCTTGGGATGCTACCGCAGAGCAAACGTGAGCTTGCTGACTGATGGATTCTAGTCAACGGGAAGACAACTGAGTGAACGGCAAACAGGAGAGAAATCTCCACCATGGCAATGGGCAGAAGGCTGACTGCTGGCTATTTGGGAGTTTTATCTATTTATTTTATATATAACAGATTTACTCAGATGTAATTCACACACTATATGATTCACCTATTTAAAGTGCACAATTCAATGGTTTTTACTATGTACTCAGAGTTGTGCAACCATTACCTCAATCTATGCAACCATCACCACAGTCTATTTCAGAACATTTTAATTACCCCAGAAAGAAATCTTGTGTTTATCAGCAGCCATTGCATTCCCTCCCCCCAACGCCTAGCCCTAGGCAACCACTAATCTACTTTGTCTTTTGATTTGCCTATTTGGGACATTTCATATAACTAGAATTATATAATCTGTGGTCTTGTGTGTTTGGCTTTTTAACTTAGCACAGTGCTTTCAAGGATCATCCATATTGCAGAAAGTATCAGAACTTCACTCCTTTTTATTGCTAAATAATATTCCTTACTACGTTTTATTTATCCATTCATAAGCTTATGGACATTTGGGTTGTTTCCACCCTTTGGCTATTATCAATAATGCTGCTATAAATGTTTGTGTAAAAGTTTCTGTGTGGACATATGTTTTCATTTTTCTTGGCTATATACCTAGGAGTGGAATTGCTGGTTCATATGGTAGCTCTATGTTTGACTGTTTGAGGAACTGCTAGGCTGTTTTACAAAGTGGCTGTAGCACTTTATATTCCTGCTAGCAGTGTATGAGGGTTCCAGTTTCTCCACATCCTCACAACACTTGTTATTATCAGTCTTTTTTTTTTTTTTTTTAATCATGGCTACCCTAGGGGATAGAAAGTAGTATCTCATTGTGGTTTTGATTGGCGTTTCCCTGATGGCTAGATATTGAGCATCTTCTCATGTGCTTACTGGCCATTTGTACATCTTCTTTGGAGAAATATCTATTCAGATTCTTTGCCTGCTGTCTTATTATTGAGTTGTAGGAGTTATTTACATATGCTAGTAGACGCCTTATTTTAATCTGTTCAAAATTTAGTGTGTTCTTCATCATACTCCTGCTCACATTATAACAATGTGTTTGAATCCAAAAAATACAAGTGGATGGGTTTATCATGAGGTAAGAGAGTTTGCAAGATGACATAACACTACAGGGGCCGTAGAGGGCTCTGGAATTCAGAACATCCAACTAGTAACTTCAAAAGAATCTCTTCAATCTCATTAAAAATATCTCCTTGGCTTGTTTTTGTGCTTTCCTTGGGCAAAAGAAAACAAATTGTTTTACTACCTAAGTCCACACCCCAAGAAAATTGTCTCTGCAGGCAACAGCAGGAAGAGACTAAAGGGCATTCCAAAGATCAGTGGTCACTATGGTCCCAGAAAGGGTTTTGTTATTACATTTCTGCTCATTTCATTTCAATAAACATTAATGAGGGCTTCTGTTATGGATTGAATTGTGTCCTGCCAAATATGTGTTGAACTCCTAACCCCTGTACCTGTAAATATGACCCTGTTTGAAAATAGGGATTTTTGTTGTGTTAATGAGGTCATGCCAGTGTAGGGTGGATCTAAAACCTAATCACTTCTGAGTTGTAAAAAGACCAGAATAGACACAGAGACACACACAGGGGAAGACAAATGCCATGTGAGGACCATCTATAAGCCAAGGAACCAAGGAGTGCCAGGAGCTACCAACAAGGAAGAAATCCACATGGCTGAGACTCTGATTTGAACTTTTAGCCTCCAGAACTGTGAGACAATAAATTTCTGTTCTTTAAAGCCACCCACTTGTGGTATTTGTGTTACAGCAGCACTAGGTAGCTAAGACAGCTTCCTATATGTCATGTATGGAGGTTCAAAGATGAGTAAGTCATGAGAGGAAGAAATAGACATACAAACAAATCATTTTCAATACCAAGTAAGCATCTAGGTGTCCCAAACATCCTGGGGGTGTATAGAAGGAGGTAATCCGTTTTTCAAGGTGGGCAAATATGGTGAGAAGGGAGATTGAAAATTATGGTCTGCTTCATGGAAGAGATGATATTTAAGCTGGTCTTGAAGAGTGAGTATGAGCTTGCCAGGTGAACAAGAAGAGAAAATAGTAAGTGCAAAATCACTGAAGTTTAGATAGCATGCTGAACTCCTTCTGTGCCTTTACAATAAATGGCTTTTGAGTGAATAAATGACTTTCTGTAGGGCGGTCTGTTTCTAGTCCATCTTTAGGGTGAGAATAAGAGTGTTGAGTAGAAGGAAAGCACTAGGGGATAAAGTTCACCCTACAGCAGAAGGACGCTCACTGAAAGTTTAGTCTGATCCCTAAGTTCTCAAGGTACACGCTGGGCCTGATCCAGCCATATACAAACTCTCAGGTAAGGTATAAGTCTACCTCCTGTGAAAGCATCAGAGCCCTGGTTGTGCAGTGGTTAAGAGCTTGGCTGCTAACCAAAAGGTCGACAGTTGGAATTCACCAGCTGCTCTTTGGAAACCCCATGGGGCAGTTCTACTCTGTCGTATAGGGTTGCTATGAGTCGGAATCGACTGGATGGCAACAGGTTTGTTTGTTTGTTTGTGTTTGGTGAAAGAATCAGCAAGAGGGACTGAATACCTGTGGAGAGGGGTGGGTATAGCACTAAAAAGGGGATTGGTGAAAGTAGGAGGGAGGAGACCCAGAAGACACACTGTTTATCCTATCCCTCTATTTGGCCTTACATCTTACCTAGTGTCTACAGACTTTTAATGAATAACTAAATGAATGACGTCAAAAGCTGTACCGTTGGTATAAAACAGATACTCTTCTTCAGACCCTAAGTGCCAAAATACATTCCATTGCCCCTGGACCCTGGTCTTCTTGAAGCTGGAGGGAGGCCAATCACAGTTTTTCCAGAAGCCCCAGGCAACCTGCCAGCTGGTTGCGAGTTTAGTCCCTGCTGCCCTTGTCTAGGTGTCTAGATACTTCAGGTATGTGTTCCAGTGTGAGAACATGGTGTGTTAGTTAGAAGACTTACTGCTCAACTCACTGAAGACTCAACTCAAAATGGCTTAAATGATAATAAGATGTATTATCTCATGTCACATCTTCAGAGTATTGGCTTGTCCTCTTAGGCTAGCTACCCTGTTATGGATTGAATTGTGTCCTGCCAAAACATGTTGTAAATTTTAACCTCTATGCCTGTGGTTATAATCCCGTTTGGGAATAGTTTGTCTTTATTATGTTAATGAGGAGGAATTAGTGTAGGGTATATCCTGAGTCAATCTCTTTTGAGATATAAAAGAGATTAAACAAGTGAGCAGAGATGCCAAGCCACGTGAAGATCATAAAGGAGCAGAAGCTCAAAGACACAAGGACTGTTCTCCAGAGCCGACAGAGAGAGAAAGCCTTCCCCTAAAGCCGGCACCCTGAATTCAGCCTACTAGCCTCCTAAACTGTGAGAAAATAAATTTCTGTTTGTTAAAGCCACCCACTTGTGTTATTTCTGTAGTAGCAACACAAGTTAACTAAGACATCTCCTCATGGTTCCAAGATGGCTGCTGCAGCTTCATGTATCAAATTGTAAACAGCAATGACCAGAGTTAGAAAAGGGATATTTTTTGACATTCACCTCTCTTCAGGAGCAAAGAAGACTTTCCCCAAAGCTCCCAGAGGACTTCCCCTTACATGTTAATGGCTAAAATGGCTTCACATGCACTTGCCTACCAATCACAGGCAAAAGGATGGGAGAACCAAGATTGACTCAGAGTTAGACCAATCAGGATTCAGCCCCTGGTGCTAGTGAGGAGGCTAACCTCCCCTGAAGCTGTGAACACTTGGTGCCCCACCAAAGTTAAGTTCTACTGAGTGGGCAAATAGCAATGTTTGCCACATGTAAGTCTTTGTCAGGCATTGCACGTACCTCATAGGCTGTTTGAGGAGGACAAACTCTTCCATTGGAGGTCATTTATGCATAAATATATTTTCTTTCTAAGCTTTCTGCTTGCTTCTTTTTAAACAGTGAGTTCTGTTTATTTGTTTTTCAACAACGTTTGCTCTTTACTCATTTTTTTTGCCTTTTAAAAATTATATTATATATGTATATATACATAAAATTAGCCATTTTAACCATTTTTAAGCATATAATTCAGTAACATTCATTATAGTCTCATGTTATGTAATCATCCCCACTATTTGTTTCCAAAATTTTTCATCATCCCAAAACTCTGTACCCATTAAACATTAACTCCCAACCCCTCAGTCCCTGGTAACCACTAATTGACTTTCTGTCTATGCATTTGCCTATTCTATATATTTCATGTAAGTGGAAGTATACAGTATTTGTCCTTTTGTATCTGGCTTATTTCCCTTAGAATAATGTTTTCAAGGTTCATCCATGTTGTAGAATGTATTAGAACTTCCTTTTTATGACTGAATAATATTCCATTGCATAGATATACCACATTTTGTTCTTCCATTCATCAGCTGTTGGACATTTGGATTGTTTCTACATTTTGCCCATTTGTGAATAGTGCTGCGATGAACATTGGTGAACATCTTTACTCCTATTTTTAAGCCTCTTTAATTCCTCAAAGGTCCTAGCTCTGGTAATTCTAATATCAGGTGTAAGTCTGATCCTGCGTTTGTGTTCTGTGAGCTCCCATTTGTGGTGTCTTGTTTCCTTATGCATTTAGTGATTTTTCTCAATGTCCTTTTAACTTTATCTGTAGAAATTCTTTCAGCCCAAAGATAAGAAAGAGTTCTCCCAAAAAGGATCTGTACTTATTTCTACCAGGCACTGGAGAACACTATTCGTCAGGGACCGCTTTGCATCTTCAGCTTGAAGAGTTTAAATTCAGGCTGCAAACCTGTGTGAGAATGAGCTTGGGTTCAATATTTCTTGGTGAGGTTGGAGAGGGGGCTAAGGAGAGAGTCACCCACTGTACTCACTGCCAAGATTTAAGACAGGCTATTTTCCTTGCAGGCTGCTGGGAGCGTGGATAATACTTTTATTTCACCTTTACCCTGAGAGTGTGGGCCTTTGGGACCTCATATTTATGAGGAGATTAACATTAATATTCTCATAGTAACATCCATATTATGTGGGCCTTAATCTTGTATTTTGTCCCCAGAGCCCTGCTAGGCCATAAAATCAGTCTAGTGCACCAGGTTTGGCAAAACTCTTAAGGCAAAAGCTATATTTAGTGCTCTTCCCTGGGGTCCACTTTCTCCCAGTCCTAGCCTGAGAATTGCTTACTTTATGGTCAGCTCATAGAAGATACTCAAGAAGTTGCTTTTAACATTTTACCTAATAATTAGTGGTTTTCAGTGGGAATATTGGTAGTGACACCTAGAACACCATGTTACCAGACACAGAAGCCATAATGCTTGTTCTAAATTCATATTCATCAGTTAACAAAAACTATGAAAGAAAAATTGAAGGTGAGGGAGCCCTTTAGAAAACTCAATTTTCTATTTTTAGTATATATTTTAATAGATACTTTATGTACATAGTACAACAGTGAAAACATAATGTAGACGAGAACTTGCTGTACATTCTGCACAATTTTTCTGTAAACCTAAAAGTAAAGTCTGTTAAAATGTATTAGTGGATTACTATCTATAGTAGCTAATACAAACTGACATAGCCCCAGTTTGTCAGTCATGAAGAATCCAAATCTTCTGGTTTGTATTATGAAAGACCTAAATCCCAGAGACATTAAGTGACATAGGTAACGAATTACTGAGTCAGTGATGTGATGATACTAAAAATAGAAATATACTAATATGTCTGCTAACCAAAAGGTCAGCAGTTTAAATCCACCAGCTGCTCCTTGGAAACACTTTGGGGCAGTTCTGCCCTGTCCTATAGGATCGCTATAAGTCAGAATTGACTCAACGACAATGGTTAATGGATTTTAATATGAAAAAAGTAAAGTCTATTAAAAAAAAAAGTAATGTAGGAGGTATAGTCTTCTTCCCATCCCTGATCCTCAACAACCCTCCATTTCTCTCCTTCTTTCAGAGATGTCCTCTACAAATATAAATAATACATTCATTCTTTCCCCACTCCATCCCCTTTTTAAAAATACAGATGGTGGCGTGTTATTTTTCACCTAACAATGTATCTTGGAAATCGTTGCCAACCAGTACATAAAGAGCTTTTTCACTCTTTTGTGTAGCTGTGTAGTATTCTGTTGTATAGATTATATAGTTTATTTAACCAGGCTCCTATTTATGGACAGTTGGGTTGTTCCCAAGCTTCTAAACAATGCAGCAATGAATAATCTAGGACATACATCATTTTACAGTAAATGAGTATGTCTGCAGGATAAATTCATAAAGGGAAATTGCTGGGTCAGATGATACGTGCATTTGTAATTTTTTTTTCCAGATATTCACTATAATTTATTCACCAAGTTCTAAATCTGGAAAAAATTAAGACTTTAAAGATGACAAACAGTAATGAAGCCATTTTTACGGAGAGTGTTTCAAGCGTAATAATCGGAATTTGCAATAAACTGGTCATTGCCTAAAACCCTACCTCCTGCGTTATCTAGGAAACTAGCAACTTATGGCAATTCCCAGAAGTGGGGACACTGGTTTAGCCTCTAGTTTTTCTCTCCACTGCTGGCACAGCACCAGCAGACAGGCACCACAGTCTGAGAACATGTCTTCCCTGCTCCTGAGATCAGAGTGAACAGAGAGAAGTCCACTATGACCACAAGGCCTGTCCAGACTGTATCGCCAATAGCTAGTTCAAGTGCAGAATGCAGTGGTAGCCCCTAGGGCCCCATGCTCTGATGAGTGACTTTTGAGGTTGGAGATGGCCTAGCTGGCTAACAGAGAAATTTTTCACAGATCAGAAACAGCTGGATCACTGTCTGGTACAGCCCGAAACACAGCCAACTTGGACAGAGCAAGACGGTTTGATGGCACTGGACATTCCAATCACATGTCTGTCCCCTTTAATACTATTGGTACTCAAAAACAAATAAAATATCTCCATCTTCCCATGAATGTCACTGACGGAATCAACCCACAAATGACTAACTAAGAACACGGGTAACATTTACCACCAACGGAAAACTGGAATCATATCTTATTGGTAACGTGGAGAAATTAAGACTCAGTTTTTCACAACAGCTGAAAAGTGGAAACAAACCTAATGTTCGTCAGCTGATGAATGGGTAACAAAATGGGGTAGATCCAGGCAGTGGAATGTTATTTTGTATAAAGAGAAATGAACCTCTGGTACATGTTACAATGGTTGATCCTAGACAACATTTATTCTGATTGAAAGAAGTCAGACACAAAAGGCCGCATAATGCGTAACTCCATTTATAGAAAGTCCAGAATAGGCTAATCTATAGAGGCAGGAAGTAGATTAGTGGCTGCTACAGGTTGGGAGGGATGGGAGATTGGGAGGTGAGGGCTAAAGGGTGCGGGGCTTCTTTCAGTGTGGGCAAAAATGTTCTAAAATTAGATTGTAGTGATGGCTGCACAACACTGAATATAACAGAAACCACAGACCATATTAGAAAGAATTTAAATGGGTAGATTGTATGTTATGTGAATTATAGCTAAATGGAGCCGGATTAAAAAACTGTTGAAAAAATCAAATCATTTTAAAGAAACTAGATTGTCAAATTTTGACCTGGATATCTTGGAGCTGTTTCAACAAATGGATGCAGCACTGGAAGTGCTTACCTGTCTAGGACAAGAAATTTGGACAACAACTCCCTGGCCAACCGACTGGAAGAGATCCATATTTATGCCTATTCCCAAGAAAGGTGATCCAACCGAATGTGGAAATTATCGAACAATATCATTAATATCACACACAAGTAAAATTTTGCTGAAGATCATTCAAAAGCAGCTGCAGCAGTATATCAACAGGGAACTGCCAGAAATTCAAGCCAGATTCAGAAGACAACGTGGAACCAGGGATATTATTGCTGATGTCAGATGGATCATGGCTGAAAGCAGAGAATACCAGAAAGATGTTTACCTGTGTTTTATTGACTATGCAAAGGCATTTGACTGTGTGGATCATAACAAATTATAAGTAACATTGCAAAGAATGGGAATTCCAGAACACTTAATTGTGCTCATGAGTAACCTGTACATAGATCAAAAGACAGTGGTTTGAACAGAACAAGGGGAGGCTGCGTGGTTTAAAGTCAGGAAAGGTGTACGTCAAGGTTGTATTCTTACACTATACTTATTCAATCTGTATGCTGAATAAATAATCCGAGAAGCTGGACTATATGAAGAAGAATGGGGCTTCAGGATTGGAGGAAGACTCATTAATAATCTGCGATATGCAGATGACACAACCTTGCTTGCTGAAAGTGAAGAGGATTTGAAGCACTTACTGATGAAGATCAAAGACCACAGCCTTCAGTATGAATTACAGCTCAACATAAAGGAAACAAAAATCCTCACAACTAGACCAGTAACCAACATCATGATAAATGGAGAAAAGATTAAAGTTTTCAAGGATGTCATTTTACTTGGATCCACAATCAATACCCGTGGAAGCAGTAGTCAAGAAATCAAAAGATGCATTGCACTGGGAAAATCTGCTGCAAAAGACCCTTTAAAGTGCTGAAAAGCAAAGACGTCACCTTGAAGACTAAGGTGAGCCTGACCCAAGCCATAAAGTTTTCAATCACCTCGTATGCATGGGAAAGCTGGACAATGAATAAGGAAGACTGAAGAAGAATTGACGCCTTTAAGTTGTGGTGTTGGTGAAGAATATTGAATATACCATGGACTGCCAAAAGAATGAACAAATCTATGCTGGAAGAAGTACAACCAGAATGCTCCTTAGAAGCAAGGATGGTCAGTCTATGTCTCACATACTTTGGACATGCTGTCAGGAGGGATCAGTCCCTGGAGAAGGACATCATGCTTGGTAAAGTAGAGGGTCAGTGAAAAAGAGGAAGACCCTCAATGAGATGGATTCACACAGTGGCTGCAACAATGGGCTCAAGCATAACAATGATTATGGATGTGGTGCAGGACCCGGCAGTGTTTTGTTCTGTTGTACATAGGGTCGCTATGAGTTGGAACTGACTCAGCAGCACCTAATGACAACAGCAATAACATCTTGGACTGGTATAATAGCCATAAAAGAGGACTCTCAATGACAGTAAACCTTAGTGTGATAAAAACGCTCAGTCTCAGTGATTGAAGAAGTGCTTGTTTAAACCTCAAGACAATACTTTCTACCAGCAGGTTGGCAAGATGTAAATGCTAGATAACACCAGGTGTTGGTGAATATGTGGTGAAATGGAAACTCTCATACACAATGAGTACTGGGTGGCTGAACATTTTCCAAATGCAATGGAAACTGTAAACCCACAGATCCAAGAAGCTCAATAAACTCCAAGCACAAGAAATAGGAGGGAAACTACACCAAGACACATCATCATCAAATTGCTTAAAGCCAGGGATGAGAAAAATGTTAAAGCAGCCAGGGAAAAAAAAGACACGTATGGACAGAGGAAAAAAGGTAAGGAATACATCAGACCTCTTGTTGGAAACAATGTGAGCCAGACGACAGTGGAGCAAAAACCCATCAATCTAAAATTCTTTACAGTGAAAATATCATAACAGCATGCAAAGGCTGACCTGCAAGCCAAGAAATACTAAAGGAAATCCTTCAGGCAGAAGAAAAACGGCGCTGGGTGAAAACTTGGTCTACCAGGAATGGTAACTAGGTCAGTGCCCTTATTATGACCCAGGAAGAACTCCTGAGGGTATGAATCGCATGCATTTGTAATTTTGATAGCGAGTGCCACGTTGGTCTCCATAGTGGCTGTAAGGATTTATACTTCCATCATCAACATATGATGGAAGTATAAAGTGTATGTCTTCTTTACCTAGTGCTGCCATAACAAAAAACACCACAAGCGGGCGAATTTAAAGAACGGAAGTTTATTGTCTCACAATATTGGAGGTTGGAAGTCCAAATCAGGGTACCAGCTCTAGGGGTGGGTCCCTCCTTGTCAGTAGTCCTGGGCATTTCTTGACATTCCTTGGCTTGTAGACGGATCTTCACATGATCTCTTCTTCCTGTGTGTGTCTGTGTCTATTCTGCAATTTTAAAAGACACCACTCAGAAGGAATTAGATTTAGGACTCACCCTACTCCAGAAGGAAACCCTAGTGGCATAGTGGTTAAGTGCTATGGCTACTAACCAAAAGACTAGGAGTTCAAATCCACCAGGTGCTCCTTGGAAACTCTATGGGGCAGTTCCACTCTATCCTATAGGGTTGCTATGAGTTGGAATCGACTTGACGGCAGTGGGCTTGGTTTTTTTGGTCTCTACTCCAGAATGACTCATAACAAAAGAAATGATGAAACAAAAGAAAACCCCTATTTCAAAACAAGGTCATGTTTACAAATACAAGGGTTAAGACCTCAACATAACTTTTTGGGGTGCACATTTCAATTCGTAACAGTATACTGTTATACTTTTTGATCTTTGCCAATATGATGAGTAAAAAGTGCTATCTCATAAACAACAAATAAACTTCTTAACATTCTAAAGAAGTAACTAGCAGGCAGGATGACTGAGAAAATACCCTGACCCCTGTTACCCCAGGAAGCAAACTCACCAAATTCATTCCTGGGATCTTCAAAAAGACTGGATTAAAAACAGAAAATATAGCAAAGAATCCTGGTAGAGAATCTCCTCGACTTAGATGAAGATAGAAAAAGAAAAGTTCTTCTTGTCTTTCTCTCTGAAATAAATTCTGATAAAGAACCCTCAGCATTCAGAGTCAACTAAGTATAACAAGCTTAAGGCAAAGGAATTTCCCCACGTTCTGTCAGGAAGAGGAATATCTATTTTCTCTGTACATGGCTAACACGGCTGCAGTAAGAACTAGGTTCCTGTTTTAATTTCCATCAGTTGGGAGAGTATAGGGAATTTTCCAGGCCAATGTGTCCCAGTAGAACTTTCTGTGATGTTGGAAATGTTATACATGTGCACTGTCCAATTTGGTAGCCACTAGCCACATATGGCTACTGAGCACTTGAAATGTGACTGGTGTGTCCTAGGAACCGAATTTTTAACTTAATTTAAATTGCCACATGCAGCTAGTGGCTACCATTGGACAGTGCAGCTCTGGAAGACTGACAGAGTTTTCTTTTGCTAAGAGAGATGCCCAGATCCTACTGGTTCAGGATGCTCTCGACTGCAACCTCTGGACACAAACAACTGGCTTTGTTGCTGATAAACAACAGGTTTTTTGTAGCTTTACACCTTTATTAAAATAAAAATAAATAAAAATGATAAGAGTAGAGGATGTTTTCTCCCCTATCACCACACCATGTTTACTCTGTGCCCCTCCCCCCAGACTGAGTCTGCACAAGTGAAGTTAAGTGTTGGGTTGAGACAAATACCTACGAACAAAGGGAAATTTGGTAGGAGAGGGAAGGGAGAGGGAGAGTCTCAGCTGGCTTGAATTACTTGCATGTAACTGCTTCATTTCTCCACTTTGGCCCTAATATCACAACAAAGGTATTGAAGGGAGTACTAGCTAGGTACAATTGCAACCTGATACAATTAAATGTCCATCATGTGCTAGGAAATGTATAGAACACACAAATAATACTCTTCATCCTTCAGGACTATATTCTCTGGTAAGATGGGTGTCTTAGTCATCTAATGCTGCTCTAACAGAAATACCACAAGTGGATGGCTTTAACAAAGAGAAATTTATTCTCTCACACTCCAGTAGGCTACAAGTCCAAATTCAGGACATCAGCTCCAGGAAGAGGCTTTCTCTCTCTGTCGACTCTGGAGGAAGGTCCTTGTGATGCATCAGTCTTCCCTTGGTCTGGGAGCATCTCAGTGCAGGAACCTCAGGTCCAAAAGACTTGGTCTGCTCCTGGTACTGCTTTCTTGGTAGTATGAGGTTCCCATGTATCTCTTTTTGCTTCTCTCTTTATATCTCAAAAGAGATTGAGTTAAGACACTATCCAATCTTGTAAACCTCATCAGTATAACTGCCACTAATCCATCTTATTAGATCATAGTGATTGAGTTTACAACACATAAGGATATCACATCAGATTACAGAATGGTCCACAATTATGCAATACTTGGAATCATGACCCCGCCAAGTTGACAGATATTTTGGGGGGACACAATTTAATCCATGACATTGGGTTAGAAAATCATAAAGGTAATTGAGTGGAGGTTAAAAGATTATGATGGAAAAAAGACTGATAAACCAATGACACATCATTTTCTTCTATTACGGATTTTTTAAAATATACTAATTTTCTTTTATCTCTAATTATGGAAATATTATTTGCTCTTGGAAAATTTGAGAAAGATATATAAGCATAAAGAAAATAAATAATAGCAGTAGCATCATGAATGTTTTCTTAACCAATTTTCTAAATTCTTTTTAATGATTGCATCATATTTCATCCTATGTATGTACTATAATTGATTTAACCAACATCCTGTTGTTTCCAGTTTTTCACCTTTATAAATAAATCTGTGATAAACATTCTTATACATTAAATTTTGTGCACATGTTGAATTATTTACATAGCACCAATTCCTAGAAGGCAGACATTCTTTACTAGATAAGCTAAACTACTGTTTGGTTTTAAGAAGACTTCTGGGGAAATTTTTGCTTTAACGTTTAAAGATTATCTCAGGACAATAGTTTTGGGTTTAGCCAGCCTCCATGGCTCCAGAAAAGTTGGATTCCATGAGAATTTGAAATTCTGTTCTGCATTTTCCCTCTTTTGATTAAAGATTCTTCTATAGAATCTTTCATTCTTCTTTAGAATTCTTTAGAATTCTTCTATAGAATCTTTGATCAAAAGGTTCAGTAATGATAGCTGGGCACCATTCATTTCTTCCGGTCTCATGGTAAAGAAGGCAGTTGTTCATGGGAGCTGTTAGCCACACATTCCATTTCCTCTTCCTGTTCCTGACTCTCCTTCTTCCTCTGTTGCTCCAGGTGAATAGAGACCCATTGTTGGGCCTTGGATGGCCATTTGCAAGCTTTTAGGACCCCAGGCACTATGCAACAAAGTAGGAGGTAGAATGGAAGCACTAAACATGTTATTAGGCCAATTAACTGGAATGTCCCTAAACCTCCAAACAAGGAGCCAAATCCCATGAGATATTCAGTTGTACATGAACAGCCTCAGCAGCTACTCAACATATTTAATTCTTAATTTTTATTTTCATTTTCTGTTTTCTATATTTGTCACCTTTTCTCTCATCATTTTGAATTTTATTCTTTTCCTCTGTGTTTTAGGAGGACTTTTGTCCTCCAGAGTGTGGATTCAGTTTTCTATCTTGTCGAATCTATAGGCCTTACTCCTTCTCATATGTTTTCAAGTTCTAGTGTATTGTTTTAGTACATTTATATTATTTTCTTATCTTACCTATTACCTTTTTAAAAAATTTTACCTGCCTCTTCCTCTCACCTTGTCTCATTGTTTGAGAATATTTCACAGAGTCTGTGTTTTGATTTTACTAGGATCTTGCAGTGCGATTAATTACTTTTGTGTGTGGCCTTTCTAGCCATGGTCTTGTAACTCCTACCCAGGTGATTGTGTGATAGAATAATTGTGGCCTGCCATGGGGATTGGTCGGTTTTGCCTTAAAAGACAGCCAATTCCAGAGCAGAGAGGAGGAGTTCACCACCACCAAGGAAGGACAGACCAGCAGGAGGAGATGGTGCGGTGGGCATCCCGGCCCACAGAGAGAGAAAGCTGTCTTTGGGTGAGACTGAGGGCCAGGGAGGGCATGCCTCTGAGCATGGCTGGGGAGAGGTTATCCTGATGGAAGAACTGTATCCTGAGTGTTCTTGAGACTGAATTGTAACTGTTACTTCCCTAATAAACCCGATAATTGTGAGTATGGTCTGTGAGTTCTGTGTGGCCATTGCAATGAATTATTGAACCCAGTAGAGAGTGCTGTGGGAGGGACGGTTGGTGTCAGACTTAGTAAAGATGGCGGAGAGAGGAGGCTTGTCTGGCCTCTGCTCAGGGGTATCAAACTTGGGCTGTTGATCCTGGTTCTCCTTCACCCTTGTGGGGCTGGAAGAGGTCAGACACCACCCCCAAGCTGTTTTTACAGATCATAATGAAATTTATAATCTAAAATTTACTTTAAGTTTTTGCTATAACTCCAATGTTGGCTGAGATCAACTTATCCCTTGAGATTCAGATGATACTGGATCAACCTTCCACTGTAGGTCCTGTAGGAAGTCCAATGCTGTACACAAGATTTCTGTGGGTTTCTTGTGGTCCCCTCTTGCTCCGATTCCCTGTTTCTGCTTGTCTAGAGTTCATTTGTTTCTCTCCCTCATGCTTCTTCTCTTCTGGGCTCTTTCCCCCTTGAGTTTCTTGAACTACTAGCCCTTTCTCTCCCTAGACTCTCCCCACATTATGCCCCTCTGATCTACTCCATCCCCTGCCAATTTCTTATTCATTTCTTATCTCTCTATCTTTTTGCTCACCAGACCATCCTGGCTATGCCTAAAAAGCTTCATCTTCAAAGCTAGTCATGCTCTGTAAGGTATGTCCTTAAAAAAAAGGCGTTTCACTCCCTATGAAAAATTATGTATTCGGGTCATAAAGTAATCTTTTTCCTCCCCAAACCAAGCCCATGGCCATCGAGTCGATTCCAGCTCATAGCAACCCTCTAGGATGGAGTAGAACTGCCCCATAGGGTTTCCAAGGAGCAGCTGGTGGATTCGAACTGCCAACCTTTTGATTAGTAGCTGAGCTTTTAACCACTGCACCACCAGGGCTCCTTCCTCTATACTCCAAACCAAACCAGTTGCCATGCAGTCAATTCAGATACACAACAACCCCTTGTGTGTCAGAGTAGAACTGTGCTCCATAAGGTTTTCAATGCAAATTTTTCAGAAGTATACTGCCAGGACTTTCTTCTGAGGCACCTCTGGGTAGACTTGAAGTTCAAACATTTTGGTTAGCAGCCAAGCAGGTTAATCCTTTGCACCACCCAAGGACTCCTCCCAGACGCTACAGTTTCCCGATTCAAAGTGTGGTTTTCCTCTCAAATGCTATGTTCTCTTCCCTTTATGACACAAAATATTTTCATAGTTCCCATGTTGTTTTTTTTTTTTCTGCCTTTTCATCTTTGAAAATTGAGAGATTTATCTAAACTTCTTATATGGCAGCAAAACAGGTAAAATGATTCTCCTGGCATCCTGTCATGTTCCTTCTACATCCCCAGATGCTTTTCTCTGATTAATTTGGAGCCTCTTTGGTATAATGTGCATGACCAGTGCAATGACCCTCAGCCTAAGGGAAGATAAAGGGCGCCAGGGTTATGACTGTAGGGCAGAGATTGTGATTTTAGACATTTGGTGGTGTACCCGGGTCAGCTTTCTCTGACTGACCTTGTGACTGGCCTGGGGGGCCCCAGGTCCCAAGTATGGCCTAGCCTCACTCCCTCTTATTGCTGTGACCCTGTCTTAGTCATCTAGTGCTGCTCTAACAGAAATACCACAAGTGGATGGCTTTAACAAAGAGAAATTTATTTTCTCACAGTCTAGCAGGCTAGTAGTCCAAATTCAGGGCGTCAGCTCCAGGGGAAGGCTTTCTCTCTCTGTCGGCTCTGGAGGAAGGTCCTTGTCATCATCAGTCTTCCCCCGGGTTAGGAGCTTCTCTGTGCAGGAATCTCGGGTCCAAAGGAAGCGCTCTACTCCTGGCACTGCTTTCTTGATAGTATGAGGTCCCCAACTCTCTGTTTGTTTCCCTTTCATCTCTTGAGAGATAAAAGGTGGTGCAGGCCACACTCCAGGGAAACTCCCTTTACATTTGATCAGAGACTGGTCTGGGTAAGGGTGGTGTTACAATCCCACCCTAATCCTCTTTAACATAAAATTACAATCACAAAATAGAGGACAACTTCACAACCCTGAGAATCATGGCCTAGCCAAATTGATACACACATTTTTAGGGGGACATAATTCAAACCATGACAGACCTCCAACTCAGAAAGGAGCCCCTGGCCTCTCTATGGTGTATCCAGTTGTAACCTTGGGCCTCCTGCACTATTTTTAAAGGTAAAAGGAGTTGTAAGTGAATGATTGACCGAGAACCTATTTTCACCTTTAACTCCTGTCTTTTATTTCTAACTAGGGGATTTAGTGAGGCCCAGGAGTCCCTGGGTGGTGCAAATGGTTAGTTGTGTTCAGCTGCTAATGAAAGGTGGGATGTTTGAGTCCACCCAGAGGTGCCTTGGAAGAAAGGCCTGGTGATCTACTTCTGAAAAATCAGCCACCGGAAACCCTATGGAACACAGCTCTACTCTGATACACATAGGGTCACCATGAGTCCTAATCAACTCCAAGGCAACTGGTAGTGAAGTCCAAGATCTCCATTCATTTTTCTAGGATCCGGCTTCCTGTTAGGGGGAAGGGTTTAGGATGTCCTGGAGCTATTCCTTCATGTGGGGACTACTTGCTGTAGTCCAGTAGAAATTCCTCAGAGTTTCTAAGTGTAGATGATATCCTCCTCTAGTTGTAAACTGATGCTGCTTCTTACTTGCTTTTTTATTCCTTTTGACAAGAAAGCAGAGGTGCAGGGTGGGATGGGATTAAATGTTAGCATTCAAAGTCACCATCTTATCCAAAGTACCAATAATTTTTAACTGTTTTCTTCTTTTCTAATTCATAGAAAAGGTTTTTTTAGGTTGAAAGCAGATATCCATTATATTTTGAGTTTTGGACATGTCTAGAGAAGCACCTACTCAAATATACTATCATAATCTAACTGCTTTAGCCCACAGGGAGACTGCGTAGCACTGCCTCTAGTTTTTTGGGGAAAATCTTTGGATTTCTTTACTCCTGTTCTGTTAGGGAAAAAAAAAAAGTCAACTTAGAGAAATCTGAACACTTCCCAAAAATAATACCCAGCTGTGAATTCCTTTTGCTATAGTTTTCTCAGGAAGCAGGGCAAGCCTTTCCATTTCCTAGCAGGTCCCTCAAAGGCCAAAAGAACATGAAACATTTTTAAGGGCATCTCATTTGCTTTTGTTTTCACAGTCTTAGATCCCCTGGGAACACTAGACTCTAACAAACAAAATAATCTAAGGACTGGAAGAAATAGCGGCACCTTTCAGATGGGATGCATTGCAGCCAGAACATTGACCTCATGTCAGCTCTGCACCAAGCTGGGGTTTTGAGTTTATAAAAGTTCCGTCAGTTTGGTAAGCAAAATCCAGAAGGAAAAAACAAATTGTTCACAGTAAACTCACTTAAATTAAGTGGCATCTGTAGAAAGATTTAGATAAGACGAGCTTCCATTTGGTAGGCAAAGTACCACAAGCCGCTTATACATATAAGAATCCCACACTGTCACAGGCATCAGAGTGGATTTGGGGTTAATCTAAAGGAGTTTTCTTAATATTTCCATGTATGGTCCTCTCCAACACAGTCGCTTAACCTTTGAGTGTCTCTGTTCCTTGACTGGGCCCTCCCTGTTCTGACATTACTATCTACAGCACACTTTTTCTTACTTCCTTACATGAGTATGCTAAGCTAAAGTTGGAATTGTGAACTCTGGTCATTTCTGCTCCTCCTTATTGCTCAATTTGGAGACTTGAAGATATAGGATGTCTGTGTGTGTGTGTGTGTGTGTGTCAGATAAAAGATACAAGCTACTGCTAGCAAAAACAGGCCATCAAAAGAGAAGTACATCACCCTGGGATTAGTGTCATAACTGGTTCAAATGGGTCCAGCATAAAGTCTCTGTGAGGTTTTTGTGCCCCATAGCCCCCCTACGTAAACAAAAACGCTTTGTTTTGTTAGTACCAGCATATGACTAAATAACATATTTAAAAATTGAAATCTAAAACTGCAACATGAAAATATAATAAACGAAAGCAATTCTATCAATACAAAAAAATTTAAATAATTTTATACTTGTCTTCATCATATGCTTAGCAACATCGTCAATAAGTTTTGCAACCTCCAAGTTGTTAGAGCTACTATATTGAGAGTACTCAGTTAAATATCGTTGCCCTTCCTTACCAATGTTTCCCAGAATTCCCCAATGATAAGAATCACCTGAAGAACTCTGGATCCGGTGCTCCGCCTGGCAGAGGGCAACCTGCAATTCTCAACATCCACTCCCGTGATGAACATCGATTAAACCTCATGTGTTCTCAGCTCTTGTCCTTTGTCTTCAAAATAAAAGGAGACAGAACAATGCCTCAAAGGTTTGTGAGTTGGGCCACAGCAGACATGGGAAACAGATGCTGTCTAGAGTACAGGAAGGATTTGAACGGCATAAGTGTTTACGTACGAGCAAAGACAAATTGATTAATTTGTCATATCCTTCCTCTCAGATATCATGAATGTAACAGATTCTTGCTTAATGAAGTGTCGTTTCTCAGGAGTGTTTCTTGCTTCTGTGTTCTGACTTGTGGTTCTGGACGTATTCACAAATTAGTGAAATAGCACTGTATTCAAAACAGACGAATATGCTGGCTGGGAAACGTTTACAATATTCAACAATGCATATTACTCTAAAACTACGTCTAAATATGTAATATGTGTGAAGTATAATATTGGTTTTTACAAAGGCTACTTCATGGGCAGAAAATGCTAGAAGTGCATAGTTTTTAAAAATGAAAATAATTAACAAGATTTAGTTAAGTTTTTCAGAAGTCCCTGACGGAGCAGGAGAAAAGTAGGGTGCAGAACTCAAATTCTGGTAAAAAGACCAGATTTAATGGTCTGACTGAGACTGGAGGGACCCCGGAAGACATGGCCCTGGACTCTCTGTTAGCCCAAAACTATAACCATTCCTGAGGTCAACTCTTCAGACAAAGATTAGACTGGACTATGGGACATAAAATGATACTCGTGAAGTGTGTGCTTCTTAGCTCAAGTAGAGACATGAAACTAAATGGGCAGCTTCTGTCCAGAGGTGAGATGAGAAGGCAGAGAGGGTCAGGAGCTGGTTGAGTGGACACGGGAAATCGGGTGGAAAGGAAGAGTGTGCTGTCACAGTATAGGGAGAGCAACAAGTGTCACATAAGAATGTATGTATAAATTTTTGTATGAGAGTCTAACTTGAATTGTAAACTGTCACTTAAAGTACAAGAAAAAAAGATTTAGTTAAGTTTTCAAAAACTTAATAAACATTTCAGCTTTATTTAAGTAATTTCAATTTAAATTTCTGATAGTCATTGATTATAATTATTAATAATTATAATTACTAATTTAATTATAATTATTAATTAAGTATAATTGTGCAAAAATGGCTTGGTGGGGACATCTGACCTCCCCCTGTAACTTCACAAGGAAGAAAGAGAATCCAGATCAACAGCCCAAGGCTGATTCCTGTGAGACAGATGGAGGTCAGACATGCCTCCAACCTCCAATCTTTTTATCAATTCTGACACCAGGGATCCTTCCCATGGCACTCTCTACTTCTCTGCTGAGTTTGATAATTCATTGCAATGGCCACACAGAACTCACAGACAATACTCAAGATTATGGGGTTTATTAGAGAAGTAACAGATTACAATTAAGGTTCAGAAATGCTCAGAATCAGGATACAGTTCTTTGATCAGGACAGCCTCTTCTCAGCTGTTCTCGCAGGCATGCCTTTCTCTGGCCCTTGGCATCTCGGCCCCTCAGCCCGACCTCTGCCCTGCTTGGGCAAGTGTTACAAAGCTCTTTTAGCTCTGCTGATAAGTGCCCTGAGGCACTTACTCTACCAGTAAGCCTCGGCTGGATGGAGCTCAGCGCTAGCTTTGTAGGTCGGCAAATCTAGCTCCACCAAGTACCCAGAGGTGTCTTACTCTGCCAGCTAGCCCCCTGCCTGAAGGCACTCAGCTTTCTTGCTCAGTGAGCTGGGAAGCCCACCACACCAACTCCTGCAGTCTCCTGGTTCTGCTGCTGCTGCTTCTGTGCTGCTGCTTCTTGCTGTTTCCAGTGTTACAGCTCTCCCTGTCTGTCCTGGTTCCGCTGCCTCTGCTGCCTCTCTCTGTCTTGTGTGTTACAGCTCCTCTCTCTCTCAGTGTCTCCCTGTAAGCCTAGTGGGAGGACAAAACTTACTAATCCCCTCATTAGGGTTCCATACACCTCCCTTGCATAGTCCCACCCAGTCATTTGGTGGGAGTTACAAAGACTATGGCTAGAAGGGCCATATTAAGTAATTCACAGCACCACAAATTGCAATGCTTTTTAATTATAATAGATAATGTTGAATATTTTAGAACTAAAACAACTATTTTGAAAACATATAAAAAGAATTAATTTTTTACTTTATATTATTTTTGATAAAATATATTAAGTTTTTAATACTTTAGAATACCATTACAGTTTATTTTTTAATCCTTTAGATCATTACTGTCAATAGGACACAATTAGGTGAAAAATATTATCACATTTCAATAATTTTGCTCAAGTCAAGAGAAAAAAATTTTATGAACTAAATATATAATAATTTACAAATTATGTTTGTTTTTATTTTATTAATCTTCCAAACATCCCTGTCCTATCAACTGAACATCAGGACATGCTCACTAATAATTATATTCTATTGTCTTTGATAATTGACTGATTTGGGCATATAAAACCATGGCTGTACATCTATTTTTCAATATTATCAATTTGAATATATATTTATCAAGGTAGGACAGTGGAACACATTTTATTTAGCAGTTTGTTCACCTTATTTATGATTTTTAAATGTTTAGGCATAGGGTATGTAGGTCTCCACTTGTACCTTTTTCCCCAAATGAAACCAAACCCTTTGCCATTGAGTTGATTCTGACTCATAGCGACCCTACAGGACAGAGTAGAACTGCCCCATAGGGTTTCCAAGGCTGGAAATCTTTATGGTATCAGATTGCCACATCTTTCTCCTTCTGAGAGGCTGGTGGGTTTGAACTGCCAACCCTTCAATTAGCAGCTGAGCGCTTAACCACTGTACCACCATGGCTTCCTACTTTAGTCCCAGGGCCTGTGTATTGAGGGGTGGGTGGCCCTAAAGGGAGCATCCTGGAGGGTATGGTCCAGACTTCTGCACTGTCAGCTTTTCTCTTGGGGAGGACCTCCTCTGGAATTCTAGGAAACATGATTTCCTCCACCTGCTTGCACATTAAGGACAGTTTATTTCGAGTCTCTCAGACATGAGGTTCTAGTTTTCACATAATTTGTATGTACAGCTTGATGTTCTGCTGCTGTGCTAGGGCTAGGGCCTTAAGAACAACAAGTTGCTTAAGAACAATAACCAGTTAGAGCTAAAGAGCTGGAAGCAAACTGAGTTCTGTAACTCCTTGCTACTCAAAGTGAGATCTTCAGAGCATAAGCACAGGCTTCTGGAAGTTTATTATTATTCAGAATATTATTATTATTATGGATGTTTATTAGAAATGCAAAATCTCAGGTCTCACCTAGACCTACTTAATAAGAATATGCATTTTTTAAAAATCCTCAGTTGCTTCAAATGCCCACAAAGTTTGTAAAGTACTTCTATAACCTCTGGATTGAGACAATTAAATGAATAAAGGCAAGGAGGAAGGAAAGAATGGTGACCCAGAATCAGTGAATTTAGATTCCTAGGGCCACCATAACCAATCACCACAAACTGTGTAGCTTAAAACAACAGAAATTTAGTCTCTCATAGTTCAGAAGGCCAGAAATCCAAAATCAAGGTGTTGGCAGGATTGATTCCTTTTGGAGGCTCTGAAGGAGAATTTGTTCTATGCCTCTCTCCTAGCTTCTGGTGGTTGCCGGCAATCCTTGGGGTTACTTGGTTTGTAGACACATCCCTTGGCTTGTAGACACATCACTCCAATCTCTTCCTTTGTCATCACATGGCATTCTCCTCTGCGTGTCTCTCCTCTTCTTAGAAGGACACCAGTCATTGGATTTAGGGTCCATCTTAATCCAATATAACCTCATCTTAACTAATTACATCTGCAAAGATCCTATTTCCAGTCACATTCTGAGGTTTCAGGTGGATATGAATTTTGAGGGGATACTATACAACCACAAAAGTATTGGGTCCTGGGTTTTATTGCCAGCAAGGACACTTAGGTAGCAACATAGGAACTTAACAATTATGACCAGGCCACTGGGTCCCAGAAAAGGGAAGGTGTATCAAGCTATATTTTAGATGCCTTCCATCCACTTCCTCTTCTGGGGGACTCTTGTCCCTAGATCCAGCTGCCCCTAAGTGATCACGTTTTATACTGTATGACTTGGAGCCCCTTGACCATAACTAATATAATCAGTGACAGATATCAGGTTATAAGGCAGCTAGTTCCTGGCCTGGTCAGTGACTGGCTTGAAAACATGAGCTGGGCCATCAGATTCCTTTTTGGGGAATTTAGAATGGTTAAGGGAGTGGGGGTGGAATGCTGGAAAATTGTAGAGAGTTAGAGTTGCATGACCCTAATGGGCCATGTGCATACCTAAGGTATGAGGGAATAGAGACAATGAGTAAGCAAAGGAAGCCAGCCAGAAAAGAGAGGGAGAGAGAGGTAGAGAGCAATGGAGTAGACACGCATAAAAAGGAGTGGCGCTAAGAAAGAGACCAAGACAGGAGCAGCAGAGTTTCTGCTCTTCCTCAAACCCATGTTTAGCTTTTTCCAGATATAAGTCTTTCATTCTAGCAACAAACAGACCCTTGACTAGAAGAGTAGGTAAATTAATTCCTAATCTAAGACTACTGATTTATCATCCTTCCATTAGTCTTAGCTCAGAAACTGGGATAAATTGAAGATGTATTGGGAAAAGTGACTATAGCTCTGAGGCTTGAACCCAGAGTAGGTGATTGGATACCCAGTTTAGTGCTTGCCTGTAGCCTAGAGATTATAATTAGCCTGTCTTCTCATTTCTCATTAACTGGTTTGTCTCTGATGTTTTGTAAAGTTAGAGAAAAACACTCAGGAGTTCAACAGAAAGCTCACATTAGGGGTATTGCTGGTTAAGTATTTATTTCAAGATTAGATTATCCAAATCAATTTTGTTGATAACCAAAACCAAACGCATTGCTGTCAGGTTGATTCTGACTCATAGCGACCCCATAGGACAGAGAACTGCCCCATAGAGTTTCCAAGGCTGTAATCTTAACAGAAGCAGAATGACACATCTTTCTCCTGCGGAGTAGCTGGTGGGTTTGAACCACTGATCTTTTGGTTAGCAGTCGAGCACTTAACCACTGCACCACCAGGGGTCCTTCATTTTTTTAATAATGTCTTATTATTTTAACATGTTAAGAAAGATTAATGTGGGAAGTTTAAAATAATACTGTTGTAACAGTCCTTAACCTGTGTCCAACACTGGGCTATTCAGACATGTATGGGCATCTGGGCGGTGCAAGTGGGGGCTCAGAAGGGGTTGGTTTTTGAGAGTCTATTTACCTAAGAGTTCTGTCAGAAGGAGCATGAACGTTTGCCCATACCTGAGGAGGGGGTTTTTGGGAGGGTAGTGTTGATCTAAGCACAGGGAGAGATGGGCTTCTGAAAGATGCTGAAGGAGCTGTTGTCTCTAACAAGTTCTATCAAGTCTGCATGAACGCTATCGTTTTGATGCCCAACTGACATCAAGATGTGACAAAAAATGGGGAGCGGTTCCCCCACTTCAGCAGCAGGGTCCTGGTGCATGAAAGGCAGTGGTAGCACTTGGGCCCTCAAGCCTTTGGGGTTGTCTAGATTTTGTTTTATGCTGCCTGAAAGGAAAACAGAAGAAGAATTGATGCATTCCAACCGTGGTGAAGGTTACTGAATATACCATGGACTGCCAAAAGAATAAACAAATCACATTTAGAAGAAATGCAAACAGAATATTCCTTAAAAGCGAGGATGGTGAGACTTCAACTCACTTTCTTTGGACACGTCATCAGGAAAGACCAATTACTAGGTAAAGACATCAAGTTAGGTAAAGTAGAGGGTCAATAAAAATGAGGAAAACCCTCAATGACAGGTTGGCACAATAGCCACAACAATGGATCAAACATACCATCCATTTGAAGAAGGCACAGGTCCCACCAACATTTCCTTCTGTTATACATAAGGTTGCCAAGAGTTGGAGCTGACTCCGTGGTAACTTACAACAATAAACTAGCCTCTGTGTCATGTGAGCTTGCTTTGTGCATAGTCTACACATTTAAACTCCTGCCTAACACCTGTTTTTCATTTTTTCAGCTCCCAATGTCATGCATATCCCAAATCTTTACTTGATCACCTTTCTCTAAGTCAACAAGGCTACTGTGATGGTCTGTCACTGGCTCTCCCTGCTGCCACTTTTGCCCTCCTGCAGACCATTCTCAGCATAAGAGCTGGCATCGACTTTCAAACACGTAAATCCCCTTCTTACTATTCCAATGCCTTCCCATCATCTTTAGAACAAAACCAAACCCCTTAACTTGGTCTACAATGCTCCGTTGATCTGGCCCCTGCCTACCTCTCTGACATCACCGGCTACATCTCTCCTCGCTCATTTCTGCTATCAACACTGACTTTCTTTATGTTTCTCAAACACCCTGAGCTCCTTCCTGCCTTAGGACCTTTGTAGAAGCTAGTCCCTCTGCCTGGCCTCTTCCTTGTCTGAATTCAAATGTTACCTTCACTGCTAAGCCTTTCCAGATCACCCAGTCTACAGTGAACTACTCTCTGCTGAAGCCACTTTCTATCACAACACCTCGTTTCATTTTTTTACAGAATGCATCACTATCTAGAGCCCTGGTGGTGCAGTGGTTAAGCACTCGGCTGTTAACTCAAAGGTCGGTAGTTCGAACCCACCAGTGGCTCCAGAGGAGAAAGATGTGTCAGTCTGCTTCCATAAAGATTACTGCCTTGAAAGCTCTATGGGGCAGTTCTACGCTGTCCTATAGGGTCACTAGGAGTTGGAATCGACTCCATAGCAGTGGGTTTGGTTTTGGTTTTATCACTACCTAGTATTTCCTTGTGTCTGTTTCTTTTTGCTTGTTCGTGTGTGGCCTGTCTCCCTCCAGTACAATGAAAGCTTTGTGACACACAAACCTCATCTGTTGCATTTGCCACTGTATTCCCAGCACCTAGAACAGTTTGGAGACATAGTAGTTGCTCAATAAATATTTGTTAAAAGCAAACATGAGTGAACTCCCTCCTATCTCTGAACTCCCACTTGCCACTTAGATAACATGCCTGAATTTGCTCCTCTGCCTGTGGAGGCTCCTTTCTCCACTTACGCCTGTTTTTTGGCAGTTCTGATAAACTACTCAGATACAGCCCTGCCCCTGGAATTTTCTCTAAATCTTGGAAAGGAAAGCTAACAGATGGTTTGACTTTGTGCATTTAGACTTTTGGTGATAGAAACCATTGCTTCCTACTCCACATCCACTTAACTCTGTAGAACAATCTTTTCCACCAGCACTTTGCTCTGTCTCAGTCTCTCTACTCTATGCATGTTGACTTTGTTCCCTAAGACAGCAGACCTGCATCCTCCACTGGCAGAGAGCATGGCCACGGGCACACGTGAGCCTCACATCCAAGGAGGCCACCACCATTTGAAAACTCTTGGCAGAGCACTAGCCTGGTGTGGGTCATGCATCCACCCCTGGACCAGCCACTGTGGCAGGTAGACAGAGTCTCACAGCACAGACATGTCCACTAGGGTCCACCCCTGAGTCTCAGGGCTGTTTCTGGAGAAGGGAGGATAGCTGTGAGCCAGGCATCTGGCCCAATCTGTGTCCCAGACAGCTAGCCTTTGCTGGTAGAACTCAGGGTGGATATCTGACTCAATCTGAGTCAATAAGAATCCCTCTCTCAAAATATGGACAGTAAATCAGTACAGGGCACCAGAGAGGAGAAGCTATGTGCAACCAGGGCTAGAGCACAGGTGTCTGATTTTTTTAAAATCAACTTTTTTGACACATAATTTACATACAATAAAATACACCCATCTTAGGAGTCCAATTCAACGAATTTTGACAAATGTATGCACCCATATAATTACCATCGTAAACAAAACATAGAATGTTTTCATTACCCCTAAAAAGTTCCCTCAAGCCCCTTTGCAATCAATTCTCCCTTCTCTATACCCACCAATCTGCTTCCCAACACTATAGATTACTGGTTGCCTTAGAGTCGATTCTAACTCATGGCAACGCCCTGTCTGTCAGAGTAGAGTTGTGCTCCCTAGGGTTTCCAGTGGCAGATTTTTCAGTAGATTGCCAGGCCTTTCTTCCAGGGTACCTCTGGGTGGACTCAAACTGTCAACTTTTCAGTTAGCAGCTGAGCACACTAACCATTTATACCACCCTGGGGCTCACTAAAGATTCCAAAACCAAATCAAATCCGTTGCCATTGAGTCAATTCCAACTCATAGAAACCCTACAGGACAGAGTAGAACTGCCCCATAGGGATTCCAAGGAGCAGCTGGTGGATTAGAACTGCTGACCTTTTGGGTAGCAGCCAAGCTCTTAAGCACTATGCCACCAGGACTCCCACTATAGATTAGTTGGACCTTTTCTACCATCTCACATAAATGGAATCATACAATATGTGCTTTTCTGTGTCTGGCTTGTACCACTTGGCATGATGCCTGTGAGATTCATGTCTGTTTTGCATGTATCAGTAATTTGTAGGAAATCAGTTTTGGTAACAAAGCAACAGCCAGTCAATAGATAGAGAAGAACGAAGTAAAGATGCAGAGGGAAGCAGGGATTAGAGAGAACAGATGGTCTAGGAAGGAGAGAGAGTATGACCTCAGTGCCTGGTTCCAAAACAATGGCTTCAAAAACAACCACCGCTACCCACACACGTACAGTAAGAACCCATTTATCAAAACAAAAGGAAGAAAAACAAACCCATATATGAATATATTTGTCTAGACAAAGGCTAGAAAGATACACACCAAGGGGTTAATTGTGGTTATCTCTGGGTGGTGGGATTATGAATGTTTAAAAATATTATTTTTGCTTATCTATATTTTTACTTCTCTACGATCAACAAGGGTTATTATTATTATTTTTTTAAGTATGGTTAGTTTCAGATACTCAGTTTCAGAGCCAAGCTAGAAACACTTCTTGAATTCTTATCATTTGTAAATGATGTGAAATGTTCCCACTTACATTTCAAACCCCTGATGTGGCAGTCACAGTTCTGTTGCAGTTGTTTAAAAGCAGAAATCGTATCATTTCTGACTAATCATTCACTTGCCTCAGCTATGTTTAAAGCCCTTTTAAGCCTTCTCAAATTCTAATGATCCTAATTTGTGAGCAGACACCTTAACCCAGTTGTCCTCATCATTCTTGAACAGTAATCAAGGGGAAAGGATTGTGCTTACCATAGTCGTCAAAATGTGGAACATTAGAATCACCTGGGTGGTCATAAAAATGCAGATTCCTGAGCCGCACACCAGACATACTGACCTGGAATCTCTTAGGGTGGATCACAGAATATAACTTTTAAACAAACCAGTTAGGTGATTCTGGGACACACTAAAGTTTGAGAATCAATACATTAGTTTTTGGCCAAAATAAACTTAGCTCCTGCCCTGAATACACCTCCTAAGACCCATGTGTCTAATCAGCTGGTCTCCACTTCAGCTCCACTTCTGCTCTAGGACCAACCGTAACCTTTGGCAGAAGAGACCATAACTGATATTTGTTGTTGTTGTTAGGTGCCGTTGAGTCGGTTCCAATAGCAACCCTTTGTACAACAGAATGAAACACTGGCTGTTCCTGCACCATCCTCACAATTCTTTGCTGTGTTTGAGTCCCATTGTTGCAGTCGCTGTCTCAGTTCATCTTGTTGAGGGTCTTCCTCTCTTTTGCTGACCCTCTGCCTTACCAAGTATGATGTCCTTCTCCAGGGACTGGTCCCTCCTGAGAACAGGTCCAAAGTGCGTGAGATGAAGTCTCGCCATTCTCACTTCTAAGGAGCATTCTGGCTGTACTTCTTCCAGGACAGATTTGCTCAGTCTTCTGGCAGTCCATAGTACACTCAGTATTCTTCACCAACACCATATTCGAACACATCAATTCTTCTTTGGTTTTCCTGATTCATTGACCAGCTTTTGCATGCATATGAGGCGATTGAAAATGGCTTGGGGCCATCTGAGATACTCCACTGGTCCCATCCTGTCTGGAGCAAGGGAGAATGAAGAAAATCAAAGACACAAGGGAAAGATTAGTCCAAAGGACAAATGGACCACAACTACCACAGCCTCCACCAGACTGAGTCCGCCACAACTAGATGGTGCCTAGCTACCACCACGGACTGCTCTGACTGTGATCACAACAGAGGGTCCCAGACAGAGCTGGAGAAAAATGTAGAACAAAATTCTAACTCACAAAAAAAGATCAGGCTTACTGGCCTGACAGAGACTGGAGAAACCCCAAGAGTATGGCCCCCAGACACCATTTTAGCTCAATAATGAAATCACTCCTGAGGTTCACCCTTCAGCCGAAGATTGGACAGGTCCATAAAACAAAATGAGACTAAAGGGGCACACCAGCCCAGGGGCAAGGACTAGAAGGCAGGAGACAGGAAAGCTGGTAATAGGGAACCCAAGATTGAGAAGGGAGAGTGGTGACATGTCGTGGGATTGGCAACCAATGTCACAAAACAGTAAGTGTACTAATTGTTTAATGAGAAGCTAGTTTGTTCTGTAAACCTTCATCTAAAGTACAAAAAAAAAAGACCGCCAATTGCAAAAAAAAAAAAAATTCTGGGATAGGAAGCTTGAGGGCAGTGAGTTTAAGACAATGGTGATAAAATAATGTCGAAACGATAACAAGAATGACAGTACAACTTGCAGAATGTAACCAATGTCACTAAATTGTATGTGTAGAAATTGCTGAAATGGTGTAGCTATGGCTGTGTATACTTGCACCAAAATAAAATTAAAAAAAAGAAAATACCGTGGCTTGGGTCAGGCTCACCTTTGTCCTCAAAGTGACACTTCTGCTTTTAAACATGTTAAAGAAGTCTTTTGCGGCAGATTTGCTCAGTGCAATATGTAATTTGATTTCTTGGCTGCTGCTTCTATGGGCACTGATTGTGAATTCAAGTAAAATGAAATCCCTGATAACTTCAATCTTTTCTCCATTTATCTTGATGTTGCTTATTGTCCAGTAGTGAGGATTTCTGTTTTCTTTATATTGAGGTATAATACATACTGAAGGCTGTAGTCTTGGAATTTCATCTGTAAGTGCTTCAAGTCCACTTTACTTTCAGCAAGCAAGGTTGTATCATCTGCATATCACAGGTTGTTAATGAGTCTTCCACCAATCCTGATGCCCCATTCTTCTTCATCCAGTCCAGCTTCTCAGATTATTTGCTCAGCATACAGATTGAATAAATTTAGTGAAAGGATACAACCCTGATGCACACCTTTCTTGATTTTAAACCACCCAGCATCCCCTTGTTCTGTTCAAACGACTGCCTCTTGGTCTACGTACAAGTTCCACAGGAGCACAATTAAGTGTCCTGGAATTCCCACTCTTTGCAATGTTATTCATAATTTGTTATGATCCATAAAGTCGAATGCCTTTGCATAGTCAATAAAACACTCGTAAACATCTTCCTGGTATTTTCTGCTTTCAGCCAAGATCTGTCTGACATCACCAGTGATATCCTTCATTCCACAGCCTCTTATAAATCCAGCTTGAATTTCTGGCAAGTTCCTTGTTGATATACTCCTGCACATGTTTTTGAATTATCTTCAACAAAATTTTACTTGTGTCTGATATTAATGATATTGTTTGATAATTTCCGCATTCTGTTGGATCACCTTTCTTTGGAATGGGCACAAATATGGATCTCTTCTAGTCGGTTAGGCAGCTTGCTGTCTTGGCATAGTCGAGGGGGCACTGACAGCATTGCATCCATTTGTTGAAACATCTCAGACAGTATTTCTCGTCAATTCCTGCAGCCTTGTTGTTTGTCAATGCCTCCAGGGCAGCTTGGACTTTTTCCTTCAAAACCATCGATTCTTGATCATATGCTACCTCCTGAAATGGTTGAACATCAACCAATTCTTTTTGGTGCGGGGACTTTGTGTATTCCTTCCATCTTCTTGTGGTGCTTCCTAGGTTTGCAAGACCAACAACCTAGTCATTGGAAATACCTCTTTTCAACAACATAAGCAGTAGTTATACACATGGACCTCACCAGATGGAATACACAGGAATCTAATCGACTACATCTGTGAAAAGAGACACTGGAGAAGTTTTATATCATCAGTCAGAACAAGGCCAGGGGCCGACTGTGGAACAGACCATCAGTTGCTCATATGCAAGTTCAAGCTGAAGCCGAAGACAATTAAAGCAAGTCCACAAGAGCCAAAGTATGACCTTGAGTATATCCCACCTGAATTTAGAGACCATCTCAAGAATAGATTTGATGCATTGCACACTAATGAGCAAAGACCAGACGAGTTGTGGGATGATCTCTAGGACATCATACATGAAGAAAGCAAAAGGTGGATTAAAAAGACAGGAAAGAAACTTTCACTTGAAACACAATAAAATATTTAAAAAAAGAAAAAAGACAAGAAAGAAAGAAAAGACGCAAATGGATGTCAGAAAAGACTCTGAAATTTGCTATTGAAGGTAGAGTATCTAAGGCAAACCAAAGAAATGATGAAGAGCTGAACAGAAGATTTCAAAGGGCGGCATGAGAAGACAAAGTAAAGTATTATAAAGAAACGTGCAAAGACCTGGAGTTAGAAAACCAAAAAGGAAGAATACGCTTGGCATTTCTCAAGCTGAAAGATTTGAAGAAAAAATTCAAGCCTCGAGGTGCAATATCGAAGGATTCTATTGACACTGGTATTTAACTGGTATTAATCTTGTTTTGGAATCCCTGGGTTGTGCAAATGGTTTAAGTGCTTGGAAATTCAAGTCCGTCCAGAGGTGCTCAGAAAAAAGTCTACTTCTGAAAAATCAGCCACTGAAAACCTCATGGAGCACAGTTCTACTCTAACACATGCAGGGTCTCCAAGAGTCAGAATCGACCGGACAGTAACTGGAAAATCTTGTTTTGTTTGAAACAACTACTTGCTCTCACCTTTGCTTTCCCACATTTAGTCTCTCCTAGGAATGTGAACACTGCTGGGGACCCTTTGCATCTCACTGGTTGCCTGCCTTCTTGGACATTTTTGTATGTCCCACCCAGGAGTCCTATAGTTTTGCTTTACCTGTCTCCTGGGAGACCCTGCTACTTTTTTTTTTTTTTTTTAATGATCACACTTGTATTGGGTAGTGTAGAGGTGGAAGTGCTTTTTAAGAAAGAAATCCCAAGTTGTTGTTGTTAGGTGTGATGAGTCAGTTCCAATTCATAGCAACCGTATGTACAACAGAACTAAACACAGCCCGGTCCTTTGCCATCCTCACAATCATTGCTATGTTTTTGAGCCCATTGCTGGAGTACTATGTCAATCTATCTCATTGAGGGTCTTCTTTTTCACTGACCCTCTACTTTACCAACCATGATATCCTTCTCCAGAGACTGCTCCCTCCTGATAACATGTCCAAAGTACGTGAGATGAAGTCTTGCCATCCTCTCTTCTAAGGAGCTCTCTGACTGTACTTCTTCCAAGATGGATTTGTTCCTTCTTCTGGCAGTCCATGGTATATTCAATATTCTTCACCAATACCATAATTCAAATGCATTCTTTTTCAGTCTTCCTTATGCATTGTCCAGCTTTCACATGCATATGAGAGACCCTACTACTTTGATGACTCTCCTCCCCACTGAACCTTCTCTATTTGTGCATGTATCTGGGTTTTCTCTCTCCTTTCACCCACCCTTCCGTGCTCATACTGTTTGTTGTGCTGGTGACTGGGTTTATTTCTAGATAAAGTTCTCTCTGACAGACCCATTTTGCTAATTGGATCCCAAAAGATGATGTGAAGTAGATTGGGTAAAATCACTTAGGTTTCCCTCATTTTAGCTTATTAACGTGAGTTCAGCAATGAAGGTAAGCCTACTGAGTCTCATTGGAGTTATCTCCAATTAGTCTTAGAAGAGAGTTTTCTAGAACCAATCGTAGCCTTAGGCAGAATAAAACTATGTGTACTTCCCTTGTCCTCATTTCTTTTTAAGTTTTGACTGTTACATTCATTGAAGTTATCCTCCAGAATAGAAATAATCAATAGGAAACCAATGATTTGTTACTACAACTTCTATATCACAATTAAAATCCAAACTTCTTTTAAAGTTAACTCTATCAAAGCCCACCGCTTTAGAATTAATAGTGTCTTTGAAATTGTAATAACACTTAAATATGGCTAAAACTCCAATGTAGAAGTTTGGTTAGTTGGCAAACTTAGTAAACTTCTAACTTGCCCAAATAGAACTTTCAAAAGCATTTTTTTCCCCACCGAAATACAGTTTACTAGAATCATCAATACTAGAGAGTTGTTAGAAAATTTACAGTCCTGATGTATGGCAGATTGCATTTTTCGAAGATGACTGCAACAATATCTCACACCTCACATGCTCCTCTTAATTGTGACCCTGCGGCTCTCTCATCAAGAGGTAGAGTTGAATTCCCCTCCCCTTAAATCTGGGCTGGGCTTATGACTTCTTGAACAATAGAACTTAGCAGAAGTGAAGTTCTAAGACTTCCAAAGACAGGTCATAAGAAGCATTGTATGTATTCCTGGATCTCTTGGAATGCTTGCTCTGGGAAAAGTCAGCCACCCTGTAAGAAGTCCAACTATCCTGAGACTGCCGTGTTTTGAGGAAGCTCATGCTAGGTACATGGACATGTTGTCTGGAGAGAGACAGTGATGCTGCCCAGCCCCCAGCTGTTTAAGCCATCCCAGCCCACTTACAGACACATGAGTGAAGGAGCCATCTTGACCATGAGGCAACAAGGAATTCAGGCATTCTTTAGACAGTTTTCCTGCTTCCTTCCTGGTTACAGATCTGTGGATGCATTGAATTATATCACCTCAGGCAACTTTGGCCTTAATGAGAGTCCTGAGTCTTCATGCATGGCAAGTTTTTTCAGTTTAAGTGTTTTGATAAGTGTTTCCTGCTCCTTCAAGAACCTCTGTGCTGAGGGACTTGGGGATGGTTTGGCAGCAGCTGTTCTCACCCATCCATGGCTGGTCGGCAGAGATTTCAGATGCTAATGAATGTAGTGAACTGGAAACTGTTAGCTAGATTTCTACAACAGGAAATCACCTTTGTCTTGCCTCTTGTAGGGTTCTTCTCTGCTGTACCGTCAACCATTTTGAACTCTGCTGAAGCTCAAACCACAAAGCAGAGAAAGGGCCAATCAGTCATCTAGAAGAGATCATGCTGGACTGAGGAGAATTTCTGATACTCTGATTGATCATGGGGAACAACCCTACAAAATGCAGCTGAGTTAGACAACCTCCTAGAGTGCAATTTTTGAAGTATTTCTTCTAGCCTTATCTGGCTCTAACTCTTGAGGCTATACATTGAGGATTCACTAGGGCCATAAAATGAACAAAATAATAATTATTTCTTAATTCAGAAAAACTATAGAGCAATCACCTGATATTTCTATACCTACTGGTATAAAAAGGACAGGCTTGCAAAATAATAGCCTCTTGCTAGTTAGAATGTTGGTTGAGGAGGTTTGACGGTTAAATTTGCAAGGGAAGGGGGTGTTGTGACTCCTGTTAGTGTCTTTATCCTTTTGTATTTCTTTAGTTATATCCTTTAGTAATGTTTTGAGAAGGTGGGTGGGGGTAAGAGATTAGCTTGGGGTTGCTTTTTACCTCAATGCAGGGTGTTGTTGAAGGTCCATTCACACCCGAATTATTTAATGCTATGCCAAGGCAGCAGAGAACATATAATAAAGTTGTTATTAAGCTTTTGTTCATATCTCCAAACAGTGTCTACTGGGAAGACTGTGACAACAGTGGCAATCTCTAGCCAGTAATTTCTTGGGTTGGGGACTAAGCTGCTTGGAAAATGATTCAGTAATGGAGGGAATGATGGAGCCTCTTCTTGTAACTACCTAAAATCAAATAATTTACTTAAAATTGACATGTAACTTTGCTCACCTTTATGGCTACTCTTTCCTCTATTCATTGACACTTCTTTTGCTCATCATAAAAAGGGAGCACTGGTAGCAAAATGGTTAAGAGCTCAGCTGCTAACCAAATAGTCAATGGTTCTAACCCACCAGCAGCTCCACAGGAAAAAAGACCTGCTGATCTTCTCCCATAGAGATTATAGCCTAGGAAACCCATGAGGCACTTCTGCTCGGTCACTATGAATCTGAATCGACAACACACAACAACAAGTGAGGGAGCAGCGGTGCTTCAGTGGTAGAATTCTCGCCTTCCATGCAGGAGACCCTGGTTCAATTCTCGACCAGTGTATAGCGCGTGAAGCCACCACCCACCTGTCAGTGGAGGTTTCCAGGCTAGGAAAAAAACACCTGGTGATCTACTTTGGAAAATCAACCAATGAAAAGTCTGTGGATCAGAATGGTCCAATCCAAAACAAATTATGGCGGTGGGACATGACCAAGCAGACTTTCATTGATTGTGCATGGGGTTGCGGTGAGTTAGGGGCCGACTGGGCAGTAGCTAACAATGATGAGTGAGAACAGTGGTGATGTTCCATCAGTTTTCCAAGCCTTCTTTAACAAAGTTCCCAAAGAGATCACTATATTTTAAGGGTGCCAGGTAAATACTTAAACATAATTATACAGCACGTTTTGCTTGAGAAGCACATTTTGCATTTGAAAAGAAGAAAAGTCAGCTTCTTAAGCCTAAAGTGCCACTTTGTATCATGGTGAAACATTAAAAAAAAACACCAAACCTGTTGTTGTCGAGTTGATTCCGACTCATAGTGACCCTATAGGACAGAGTAGAACTGCCCCATAGAGTTTCCAAGGAGCGCCTGGTGGATTCAAACTGCCGACCTTTTGGTTAGCAGCTGTAGCACTTAACCACTACACCACCTGGTGAAATGTAGCAGGTGTATAAGACACAGCTAAGGAGCTCTGGTGGTGCAATGGTTAACCACTTGGCTGCTAACCAAAAGGTCAGTGGTTTGAACCCACCAGTAGTTCCGCAGGAGAAAAGACCTGGCAATCTGCCCCTGTAAAGATTACAGTTTAGAAAACCTTACGGGGCGCAGTTCAAGGATCCCTCGTGGTGCAGTGGTTAAGCACTTGGCTACAGACTGAAAGGCAGGAAGGGACAGGAACTGGTTGAATGGACACAGGGAACCCGGGGTGGAGAGGGGAAGTGTGCTGTCTCACATTGTGGGGATTGCAACTAATGTCACAAAACAATATGTGTATAAGTTTTGTATGAGATATCGACTTGAGCTGCAAACTTTCACCTCAAGCACAATAAAAAAAAAAAAAGAAAAAAAATGAGGCACTGCTTATGCAAAAGCAATTAACTGAGTACCACACATTAAAAAGAAAACAGTTCGCTGACTCATCATATCCTTGATAAAAATTTTAAACTGGGTTGGTTTTAGTGAGCACAGAGAAAAAATTAGAGAAACATGTGGAGACAGTGGTTGACATTGTTATTTCCACCCCCCTCCCCCCATGTTGGGATAAAGAGAAAATCTGGCTATACTAGAATTTGTAGGTTTTACCTGATGGCTTATATCTCAGTTTCCTAGTGCGGCTGGAAGAGAATGCCACAAGGGAGTGACTTTAAAGATCAGAAATTTATTTTCTCACAGTTGTGGGAGACTGGACGTCTGAATTTAGGGCATTGGTTCTAGGGGAAAGTTCTTTGTCAGCTTATTTTCTTCAGCTTTTGCAGCCCCGGTACTCGTCGGTTCCTTGGTGATCTTCACGGTGGCATCTATCTTCCCCCATTTGTGCTTCTTCTGCCTTTACTCTGCTTTTGAATAATTGATAAGCAATTAGGTTTAGGACATATCCTACATTGATATGGCCTCATTAACATAACAAAGAACTCCTATTCCCAAGTGGGATTACATCCACAAGTATAGAAGTTAGGATCCCAACACATATTTTGGTGGAACACAATTCAATCCATAACAGTTTGCCTACTGTTCCTCCTTCTCCCTACCCCAAGTAAACGAGACTGTCATCTGGGCTCTTATTGCTGAAGGAAGAAGGACAGGCCAGGTAGTCTAAGAGTTAATTCCAGAGGCGATCCTGGCATCTTCCTACTGAGATCCCACCTGCAAACCGCTCTGACCTTTGAGAGCCTGGATATGGAGAGACATGCTAAGCTTCTATAGAATATTTTAAAGGTTATATATCAATATTTGTGGGATGTTCAGAAATTTTATTGTGATATGTTTTCTAGTTCACGGTGAAATTATAGTTGAATAATAAATGATAAATTATAGTGCTGTTTAAAAATACAACTAATTTGCATATTAAACGTTGGCTTTTTTATTCATATGCATTCTTTTAGGCACTGAAAATTATTTTAAAAAAATCACTAAAACACTTTTAATTTTCAACTACTTTTAACATAAGCCATAGGGGCAAATTAAGTGCCTTTCAACGTGAGATCATTAAAACCAAGAATCTAGTAGAGTTTTTGGCTCCTACGATTTGGAATCAACTCTACGGCAAGAGTTAATGTGCCATAAAGCATAAAGTATGTGGATAAATGAAGACATTGGTTCTTATGGAAGATATTGCTGAATCTAGAAAATTTATACAATAAAGTAATGGTGGAGGGATCGTCCCCTATCATAGACACAGATGAATCACCTGTGGTATTCATTCTAAAACTTAGACACACTCTCAAGGACGTGGGGTCTGCAAACCAGGGATCTCACAGGGATAGAATAATTGAGGTAATAACCCATAACATGGAGAGATTAACTCGCTGAGAGATGAGCCACACTGCTGAGCCCTGCCATAATCCTAAAAATCCCAGAGGGCAAGAAAAATGGGGACTATCTTGGGATCCAGAGAAAAAAAGTCTGTGAAGTGGGTTGAAAGTTACTGTTTGTTAATAGCAGAAGTGTGAACAAACCATAATTCCAAGAACTTTGTGGCATAATTACTGCAATTCTTTAAATTATTCCATTTTTATACAGAATACTGGATTGGGAGAACACCATTTGACAAGTTCTGTTGATTTCTTTTATACAGTTTACAGCTTTGCTTGCTTTTTGTGTTGGATGTATTCAACGTCTGCTAAGTTTATTTTCAGAAAGACATAATTTCTTTCAGGACAGTTTTGCTTTAGTGAAGATTTTTGAGTCTACCTTCTGCTTCCTAACTTCCATTGATGTGGCGAAGGCTAGGGTGAAACAGATATAGTACTTTTTTGTTTGTTTAAGGTCTATTACTTACATGCCGTTCATTCAGTGGAAAGAACTATAAATTTATCTGTGAATAACTTGGGAGAAAAAAGGGAGACCTAAGCCTAATTTATCATTAAAATTAGGCATAAACCAAACCCACTGTCATCGAGTTGGACTCCTAGTAACCCTATAGGACAGAGTTGAACTGCCCCATAGGGTTTCCAAGGCTGTAAATCTTTATGGAAGCAGACTGCCACATCTTTCTCCCACGGAGTGGCTTAGTAGGTTCAAACTGCTGACCTTTTGGTTAGCAGATGAGCACTTAACCACTGCGCCACCAGGGCTCCTTAAAATTAGGTATACCCTTTGGTTTTGCGTAACTTCCCTGGGGGTAAAAAGGGAAAGTTATACTAAATGGCAACAGTTTGTTCATCCAAAAACATTAAACTAGTTGGTATGTCTTTTTATTTTTTTCAGAACACTACCTAATACCCAAAGTTTAATAGGTATCCAGCTTCGCCTACCCTCTACTGACCAGCATGCAATGCTCTTACTTGTTAATCATCAAAAACAAGTGATTCTTAGATTCCACTATAATGATAAGAGAGACACTTAAGCCTACCTATTTAAAAAAAAGAAAGAGAAAAAGAAAAACAGAATTTTCTTAAAATACCAACAGGTAAGAAAATAAATGTAGGCTACTAAAGAGATAATTTGTTTGGATGTCTTTTGTTTGTTTTTGTTTAAATAAGATGCTCATTGGAAGTGAAAGGGCTTTGAATTAAAAGCCTAACTGCTAAATTGTTTTGCCTTATGGTCTGGGGAATACAATTTCTGAAACCTTGGTTTATCCAGCAGTTATCTTTTCTATTAGGGCAGTAGAGAAAAGAGCTTGGCAAATATCCCTGATGGACTTCTAGGTAGTTTCCAGGGATAAGATACCACTATAATTCCTTTTTTCTCTTACAAATAATTTTCCCACAGAAGTGCACATAGGCCCAGAAATGTTAGATGACTCTTCCACTGCTCTCTTGGTAAAGGGACAGGATGGGGACTTGCATCCTGGTCTATTTACCTGCAATAAAAATATTCTTTTGTATATAAACCCCCCCCGTTGCTGTTGAGTTGATTCCAACTCATAGAGGCCCTATAGGACAGAGTAGAACTGCTCTGTAAGGTTTCAAAGGCTGTAAATCTCTACGGAAGCAGACTGCCACCTTTCTTCTGCGGAGCCACTGGTTGTTTCAAACAGCCGAAATTTAGGTTAGCAGTAGAGCACTTTTACCACTGCACCACCAGGGTTCCTTTTCATATATAAAGATTCATGAATAATTACAACAATTTTGCAGAAAAGGGGGAGACTCATCCTACCAGACATTACAATGCCACCGTTATGAAAAGTGTGGTATTGGCATTAAAACAGGCAAAAAGGTAGAACAGAATAGAGATCCCAGGGGCAGGCCCAGTTACATGTGGACTTGCTGTATGGTTTGATAGAAGTGATTTCCCAAACTGGCAGGGAAAGAATGTGGAACTGGGAAAACTGGCTCACTATACGGATAAAAAATAGTTTCCCTACTTCACACCAAAACAAAATAAACTCCAAATGTGCTGAACATTTACATGTGAAAGATTAAACCATAAAGCTAATAGAAAAAAATATAGGAGAAATATTTGGGACCTTGGGTTGAGGAAGGATTTCTTAAAAAGACCCCAAAAGCACACATCATAAGGCTAAAATTTTAAAAATTGGTGGAAATCACTATGTCAGAATTAATGAACTTTTTCATTTAATAAAGTACACTATAGAAAAAACTGACATACAATTAATAGAAAACAGGAAGATGGTTGCAATAACTAAAGGTGACCAAAGATTAGTGTCTAGAAAATGTAAGGAACTCCTGCAAATCAAAAAAAAAAAAAAAGACAATATATCCAGTAAAAAATTGGACAAAAGCTATGAATAGGCAGTTCACAGATGGGGGGCTCCTAATGGCTAAGTTAAGTGTGAAGAGTTGCTCAACCTAACTGGTAATCAGAGGAATAAACATTGAAATAACAATGAGAAGCTGTTTTAGACACATCAGATTGGCATACATTAGAAAGTCAGATAATACCAAGCATCGTCTAAGATTGGCAGAAATAGGAACTCTCATGCTCTGCTGGTGGGTATATAAGCTGGCTCAGTCATTATGGAAAGCAATTACACTTTTCTTAGTGAAATTAAGTGGGGGGTATGGCTAATGGTTTGCTCGAAGTTCACAGACTTGGGAGGAACACAATTGGAAAATCGGTGTCATGGAGGTCTGGTGGAAGAGGTGTATGGATGGATCTTTCCAAATGGTCACAGAGTGTGAAGATATTTGTGCCCTGTGTGGATGATTACCAAAGGGTGATCTCAGCAGAGGAGGATTTTAATTATCAGGAGGATTAGATGACCCATTCTGTGAATGTCAGTAAATCTCCTTCTCCAGCCACTCCTGTTATTGTCCGATGGGCTCATAAACAAAGTAGTCATGACAACAGCAATGGATGTTATGCATAGACTCAGCCACATGGACTTCCACCCACCGATCTTACTACAGCCACTGCTGAGTACCCTATCTGCCAAGAGCAGAGGCCAATACTAAGCCCCCCAAAATGGCACCATTCTCCAGGTGGATCAGCCAGCTACCCAGTACAAGCTGATTACATTGGACCACTCCCCTCACGGAAGAGGCAGCATTTTGTTCTCAACGGACTAAACAGTCTGAATATGGGTTTGCCTTCCCTGCCTGCAGTGCTTCTGCCAAAACTACCACCCACGGGCTTACAGAATGCCTATCCACCATCATAGTATTCCACACAGCATTACCCCTGACCAAGGGGCTCATTTTCACAGCAAATAAAGTATAGCAAGGGACACATGCTCATGGAATTTTCTGTTCTTATTATGTTCTCTATCATCCTGAAGCAGCTGGCTTGAGGCAACAGGATTTTTGAAGGTTCAGTTATGGTAACAGCTAGATGGCAATCCCTGTGAGACTGGAGCAGTGTTCTTCAGAATGCAATATATACTCTAAATGAGCGTCTAATACATGGTGGTGTTTCTGTCATAGCCAGGATTCACAAGTCTGGAAATCAAGGGGTGGAAATGGGAATGCCTCCTTTCACTACAACTTCTAGCAATTTACTAGCAAAATTTTTGCTTCCCATCCCTGACTGGTCTTAGTTCCAGGGATAAATGCTTCCACCAGAGGACACAACAACGACTCCATTGAACTGGAAATAGAGACTGCCACTTTGGGTTCTTCATGCCTCTGAATCAACAGGCAAAGGAGGGGTACTGTCTGGGGTGATTGATCCTGATTATCAAGGGGAAATTGAGTTATTATTATACAATCAAACCCAGCTAGAGGCACCTCGGAAGACAGACCCGGTGATCTGCTTCTGAAAAGTCATAGCCTTGAAAATCCTATGGAGCAGTTCTACTCTGACATACATGAGGTCGCCATGAGTCAGAATCAACTCAATGGCAACTAATAACAACAATAATTATACAGTGAAGGTAAGGAGGAGTATGTCTGGACTGCAGGAAATTTTCTAGGCCTCCTCTTTTGTACTCCCTCCCATGCCACGTGATTAACGTCAATGGAAAACTACAACAACCCAATTCAGGCAGGACTGGTAATGGCCCAGACCCTTCAGGAATGAATGTTTCTGTCACCCTACCAGCCAAAGAACCATAACTAGCTAAGGGGCTTGCTGGGGGCAAAGAGAATATGGAATGGGTAGTGGAAGAAACTAGTTATAAAGACCAGATACAATCATGTAACTAGTTGTAGCAATAAGGACTATAATAGCTATGAGTTATTTCTTCCTTATTTTCAGATATTCATATTTCTGTCTATAGTAAACAAATATTTTGATTTTCTTTCCCTTACCATTCCCTTATTATTGAACATAAAATGTATTAGTAACAGTTACCTTTATATTTCAGTTTTTAAGTTGTAGAGTATCAAAGGGAGGGTGGGAATCAGCCCATGCCAAGCATATCATAGAGGAATGAACATCACCCAGAGATGCAAAAGGGACTTTGTGTCCTGTTTGGAAAGGGGAAGAGGTTAGCAGGGGTTTGGTTGTATGTGGGAGAGCTGTGTCATATTAGGTAGAAGCATGATTTTGTTATTGTCTTTATTTGGAGATCAAGTATGATTTAAAGTATGGGTGCCAAGTGTCATCTTGGCTAGGCTGAACTACATTTCCCAGAATTCCATCCCTGTGTGTTTCTGGTTAGGGTGGGCCACACGAGATATTCTTATGCAGATTTAGGGGGTAGACACAAAGCAGCAGCCATTTTGTAGCTCACTTCATTGCTTATCTGCTGGCTGACCTTGTTGACATGGGGCAGCGGCCAGGCCCACAACTGCCCCATCTTCCTCTGGAAACTTCTCCAGCTTTTCCAACTCATGGGTCAGGTATGTGAAGAAGAGGGACAGCTTCTCCTGCAGGACATCCATACCATCAAGGTCAGAGGCAGTGAGAACTTACATGGTTTCAGTCTATTCATGTGGGCTCCAGCTCATGCATGTGGGCAGGGCAGATTAACCAGTAAGCAAGGTACCATGGGCTTAATTGTGTTTACTTACTAATCTGTAGAGCACAATTTCACATGGGTTTCTCCACATCTTTGTATATCCCAGTGGGTTCTGCTTCTCTGATTGAATCCTAACTGATCACATTGTATGGATTTTATAATTGCATAGTGGCATTATCTTCTTTGGATTTGCACTTAATGACTAAAGTTATTAAATTAATAACTAAATTAAAGTTATTACCTGAATTCTGAAGAACAATAAAGTTAATCAGGTAAACAGCTTGTTCACATCTTTAAGCTTTTCACAATTGCCTAACTCATAAAAATTGACATGTGTCAAAACACAAGGAGATAATCTAACATTTTTTGAGAAATATGGGGATGCATGTAAAAAGAAATTTTAAAAGTTGAGTGGTTGTCTCTGAGCAGCAGGAAATGATGAGGTGGGAGTGCAGGGCAGCCAAGGGACTGTTGCTTTGGTATCAGCTCTTCAGCACTGTTTGACTCCCTAAACTAGTTGCCTAGAATATTTTGATGAAAAATAAATATTTGTCACAAAAAAGTTTTAATAAAAACAAAAAACCATGCCATCTATTTGTTATAGGGCAGGCAAGAAGAAAGGAAATAGGAAAGGTTATTGTTTGGGCTGGACAATAGACTTTATTACTGGGGAGATTCCAATATGAGTTGAAAGGAAGGTCAAGTTTGGGGAGGAATATGAAACTATGAGGTTTAGAGGGATAAGAGAATGAGGTCTTCCTTCTTTGAGAGTCATTTGCTACAAAAAGAAAATCTTGGCAACATATTCCCAGGCTTCTCTGGCCTCCTGCCTCTGCCTTTTCCTGTCTATATCTAATGTGCTAAATGAACCCAGACCTAAGAAGTTATTGAAACAAGATAACACATTGAAGCAGTAACTTTCAGCTGTGTCATAGACTTGAGGAGCCTTGGGTTCTGGGACTGGTTATAGAAGTTCATGAGCCATAAACAAATTATTTTCACTTAAGAAAAAAAACCGATTCCTCACACAGATTGATTATAATTTAGCCTCATTCATTTCCTTTCCGTTACTCAAATTTGAGTTCCTTGCCAATTCTACATTCTCAATTTGCCCTTTCCCTCAACATTAATTATTTTCCACCCAAGTTCATATACAGGAACATGATTTGGGAAAATCAGGACTAATTTTTAAGTCAAGGGGATGGTGAGAAATGTTAAGTAGTTAATGCTTCAACAATGTCCCCCAAAGACATTGATGTATGAGACATTAAAAAAAAAAAAAACAACAGAACAACGTAAAGTTGGGAGGAAGACAAAACAAAAGACATAAGGAACAGTTCTGGGGAAAACAGTTCTACTCTGGCAGGAGAAAAATTGTATATTTAGCAGCTTTACTAGCCTTTTCAAAGCAATAAAATAGCTAAGTATTATCTTACTAATTTACTTATACCCATTTTAGGATATCCTGTCTCCCCACTGTTTATAGCTTATTCCTCAAATCATTTGGTACTTCCAGCTACATAAATTTTTAATGAATCCAACAAAGCATGCAGCCTAAATAAAATTATAACACTATCCTGTTTTCTTACATCATTTTTCCTTCTAGAGACATAAAGCATTTCACAGATACTTTCTCATTTATTCACCATGCATTTCTAAGAATGCAATGAAGACCTTGAGGGGATCTTGTCAGGAGGACAGACTCAAATTCCAGAATTTCAGTTCTTGACTTTTCCGCTGAACTTTGCCACCTCTCTACCAAAAAACAACCCATTGCCATCAAGTTGATTCTGACTCATAGCCTCCTCTCTAGAACCAGTGATATACTTTCTAGACTGTGGTACCGTTTGACTGATTGTTCATCTCCCTGATTGCTAATTCCGACAAGGAATTTCTCATAGAATAGTCCCTCGACATTTGCTTCATTCCATTCATTGACCAGTTACAAATGCATGTAATTCCTGTTCTTGACTTCTCATCAAAGGGTTTCTACCCTGGATTCACGATCACATTTGCAGGTTCTTTTAGGGTCCCAGGATGGAAATCATCTGGGCCACAAGACTTAAGCTCTTTTAGGGGACTAAACCACAGAAACCAAACCTGTTGCCGGTCGAGTCGATTCTGACTCATAGTGACCCTATAGGATAGACTAGAACTGCCCCATAGAGTTTCCAAGGAGAGCCTCGTAGATTCGAACTGGCGACCTTTCGGTTAGCAGCCGTAGCTCTTAACCACTATGCCACCAGGTTAGGGGACTAGGTGGTCTTTTAATTCCTTCTCACCTACTTTGGCTTTCATTCCCTTTTAGAGATGTCTGCTTGATCTTTTCAGTTTGAAATTTTTTTTTCTGAGAAAGCAAGTCAAGAGCTTGGGAAACAGTGAGAGGTTTCTGACTGTTGTCTTAGTCACTGACTCAACGATTTCTACTATTGCATGCTCTGGGACTCTGTGAATATAATTTGTGTACTTTCAGATTGCGTATCAGTAAAATTAGAGTCTCTCCAATGCAGAATAATTGCAAGTTTTAAAATAAGACATTGCTATGAGAAGGGATCCCAGCTTCTCAAATGCCATTTACTACTCACGATTTGTAAGTTTATTGGGGGAAAAAAGTTAGGATTTTTTTTTTTTTTTGGTGTGAAATAGGCTATGTTGAGGGTGGAATGAATGGTAGATGGCTCATCCAAGTCAGTAATTGAGTCAGACAAACCACTGTGAAATAAGAGTGTTATATTACTTACTGGTTCCTGATGGGGGTTCATTAACTTTTGGCTGTATTTTAATAAATAAAATTGAAGGACAAAACCCTTATTTTCCATTAGAAGGTATTCCCTATAGATGCTTTACAAAACTTATGCATTAAAAGATATTACTCGGTGGACCGTGGAGGCGGCAGCACCACGGTTTCCATAGTGTGAGAACTAGGATGGGTGGTGGCAGCTATGGAGGCTGAACAAGGTAGGTCCATGAATGATCTGCAGAAATATCGAGAGGTTTCTGTCTGAGAAGGCAGCAGGCTCAGCGGCCAAGAGCATGCAGTTTGAATCTACCTCGTGCCTCGCATGAAGCCAGTACAATGATGACATCCTCAAAAGCATCAGGCTGCTGCAGGAGCTGCTGTCCAAAGGGAGCAAAAAGGAGCAATAGGACTTCATCTTCTACTTGGCTGAGGGCATTACCAGATTAAGGAATGTGGAAAGGTTCTAAGAGAGATGCCAGGGCTACTGCAGCTGAGCAACCAGGCTAAGGAGCTGAAGAAAGGAGAAAACCTTCTTGGTCTTTCCTTTGTCATTCTCTGTCCCCCCCCATTCCTCCCATCCCTGTATCTCTAACCACCCCCTGCTTTGCTCCTCATCCTCAGTTTCCTCTGAACTCCTATTAAGACCTCTCTATCCCCCGTGGTTAGGCCCTTTAAGTCTACCTTTAAATGACCTCCCTTCAAGTGGTTTCCCTCAGTACCCTCTTACCCCCTCACCCTTCCTGATAAGATTTAGGTATAGCCAAGTCACATGATTTATAGTTGATCTCTCAGTGTGGATTATTTCTATATATGAAAAAAATTCATCCACTTTTTTGTTGATTCTGAGCAGCATTAATTTGGGAATTTCAATATAGTGTTGTTACCAACTTCTCAAATTTTGCCATTGCTCTAATAACGTAACAGTATGACACAATATAAAATAAGGGCCAAATGAGTAGCGCTTATTCAGGGAAGAGAGATGGAGTCAGGAGGCCAATTACTCAGATGCACTGTGTTTTGGTGTGAGGTGATGAGAAAACAGGAAGCCCGTGATTGGTGAAAGGGGGTAGAGGTGATAATGACTCAGGATCCTTGAACTTTTGATCAGCATTACATTTCAATTCGATGGCAGTATCTATCTAGAACCCAGGACTCCAAACAATTCCAGGGCGACAATGAAGTACATGAGCTTGTCAGAAAGAGGGGATTGAATCCTGGCTCTGTAAAGTGTGTGAATTTGCAAAGTTACTTAACCTCTTAGAGATGGTTTCCTGTCTGAAATGGGGATACATTTGCTGGGAGGATTAAATGAGCTACCTGGCAAACAGCCAGAAAAGCAGTAGGCGTTTAATAAAGGTTTATCTTCTCCCCCCCTCTCCCTAGCAGCCCGTTGCTTGGTAGCTAGAGCAAACCCTAAGTATTACACAACTTCTACATTCCCAGATCACATAAAGGGGAGGAAGGTGGCCAAATCCTTACTGGGAATTCAAGCTCCTGGCTTATTTACCCCTAACTCAGTCATACTTATTGCCATGCTGGGGTAATTCTCCAGATCTCTCTAGAACTCAGTTCACTCATCTGTGGGATGAAGAAATAACAATCTGTGCCCTTAAGACACAAGGTTAGATAAGAACACTTAACATTTGCAAAGTATGATAATACTCAAGGATAAAAATGCAGAGTCAAAACCCAAGTTTCAGTAAATGTTATTATTGACTAGTGCAGTGTCTCCCCAAATGTGGGGTGTGAATTGCTGGTGATATGTAAAATGACTTTAGGTAGGACACAACTGCAGCATAAAAGGACATCAAAATACATAGAAAGTAATTCCCTTTTCAACTGTCTATGAGTACTTCTGATTACTTCAAGAAACAGTTCTTATTTTGGATCTCTAACCAGTTAACCAGTTGCTGTGGAGTCAGAATAGCGCTTGCTCCATAGGGTTTCCAGTGGCTGAATATTTGGAAGTAGATCACCAGGCGTCTCTTCCAAGGCACCTCTGAGTGGACTCAAACTTCCAACTATTTGGTTACCAGCTAAGTGCGTTAACCTTTTGTACTACCCAGGGGCTCCTAACACTTGCTGATTTCCCTCTTTAAAAATAGAGAGTAGGCCTCAGGCTTGGTGCCTTCAGTAAGAGTAGTAATTAGCCAGAATGAAAAGACATTATTTCCAAAGTTTCAATTTTTAAGTTTATCTTCTAACAAATAATACAGGTTTCCCATTTATGGTAATGGCATAAGATTTCTATTTAAAATAAATTTATGTTTTGAAAAAATAAATTCAATAAAAATATTCAGTATATACTAGTACGTTGGACTGGGAAAAATTGTAAACATGGTTTGCATATGACTGAAGTTCAGGAAACTGGTCTAGTGGATAGGGTGCAGTCTGGAGAGTCAGGATACCTGGGTTCTAGTCCTACCTCTGGCACTGGCTTACTGTATGACTTTGTGAAGCCACTTCACCCTCTCTGAGCCTCAGCTTTTTACTTGGAAACCCAAGAGACTTGACTAGGTGGTTGCTATGGACCCTTCTAGCTCTTATTTTCTATAATTTGGAGCAGATGACTATGGCATTTTCTGTTCTTTTGGCTAAAAGTCAGTTGCTCTCTTCTCCCCCCCACCCCAATTTTCTCTCTATAGCCCTCTCCAAGTATTTTGATATCTAATCTGGAAGAAATATGGATTTCCATTTTATTAACAGTCAAATTCAACTATGTGTGTTATTCCACAAAACAAAAAAGGAAAGAAGGATTTCTTTGTGGTGGAAATAATACTGGATTTTGGGGGGAGATGACATTCATGCTGGACCTTGCTTTGCCATTTACTGACAACATGATCTGAGGTCACCTTAAGTTCCTTTTAGCACTCAGATTCTGTGTGATGCACGTGAGTCTGTAAGAAAGCACCAAATCAGCTGAGAAGTCACTTTCTTTCCTTTAAGATATTTCACACCTCACTGAAATATTTTAATATAGATCCAAAGCTGAAAGCAGATCTTCATTTTCAAATAAAGAGTGGCTTCTCAGGAACATGACGCCAAGCAGAATCACATTTCCTCAGATAAGAACTTAATTAAATATTCAAAGGGTGTTTACTGAGTCCCTCCTATTTGCCAGGCATTATACTAAAGAGCAAGATGAAAAACACATGACCTTTGTCTTCTATTCACTCTTGGGGGAGATGGCATGTACACAAGTAACTACAGTAAAAAGCATTATGCTACAAGAATTGCAGTGCAATGAGGAAAGTTCTGGACTCTTTGAGAAGAACTGTGCCTCAACCTCATTCTGCCACTAATTGTACAAATTTTAGAAAGTCATTTATACAATTGGATATTGGTTTAATTTTCTGTAAAATAAAGTCACACTACATCATCTCCAAGTCTCTTCCAACTATGTGTCTGAAAATGATTCTCTGCCTCTGATAAATTAATTCATTTAAAATGCTTAGTCTTTTAAATTTTTTTTTTAAATTGTACTTCCAATGAAGGTTTACAGAGCAAACTAGTTTCTCATTAAACAATTAAATACATGTTTTGTGACATTGGTTGCCAACCCCATGATATGTCAACACTCTCCCCTTCTCGACCTTGGGTCCCCCGTTACCAGCTTTCTTGTCCCCTCCTGCCTTCGCGTCCTTGCACCTGGTGCTGGTGTGCCCATTTAGTCTCATTTTGTTTTATGGGCCTGTCTAATCTTTGGCTGAAGGGTGAACCTCAGGAGTGACTTCATTACTAAGCTATAAGGGTATCAGGGGGCCATACTCTCGAGGTTTCTCTGGTCTCTGTCAGACCAGTTTAAGTCTGGTCTTTTTTGCATGTGTGAGTTAGAATTTTGTTCCACATTTTTCTTCAGCTCTGTCCAGGACCCTCTAGTATGATCCCTGTCAGAGGAGTTGGTGGTGGTAACTGGGTACCATCTAGTTGTGCTGCACTTAGTCTGGTGGAGGCTGTGGTAGTTGTGGTCTATTAGTACTTTGGACTAACTTTTCCCTTGTATCTTTGGTTTTCTTCATTTTCCCTTGCTCCAGATGGGGTGAGACCAGTGGAGTATCTTGGATGGCTGTTCACAAGCTTTCAAGACCCCAGACACTACTCACCAAAGTAGAATGTAGAATATTTTCTTTGTAAACTATGTTATGCCAGTTGAGTTAGATGTTCCCGAGACCATGGTCCCCACAGCCCTCTGCCCAGTAATTTGGTCCCTCAGGGAGTTTGGATGTGTTTATGGAGCTTCCATGACCTTGCCTTAGACAAGTTGTGCTGACTTCCCCAGTATTGTGTACTGTCTTACCCTTCACCAAACTTACCACTTATCTATTTATTGTCTGTTTAGTGTTTTTCCTTCCCACCCTTCCCCTCGCTTGTAACCATGGAAGATTGTTTTTTTTTGTGTGTGTGTATAAACCTTATCATGAGTTTTCATAGTAGAGGTCTCATACAATATTTGTCCTTTTGTGATTGACTTATTTCACTCAGCATGATGCCCTCCAGATTCATCCATGTTGTGAGATGCTTTTCAGATTCATTATTATCCTTTATCATTGCATAATATTCCATATGTATGTACCACAGTTTGTTTATCCATTTGTCTGTTGATAGGCACTTAGGCTGTTTCCATCTTTTTGCTATTGTGAACAATGCTGCAATGAACGTGGGTGTGCATATGTATATTCACGTGACGGCTCTTATTTCTCTAGGATATATTCCTAGGAGTGGAATTGCTGGATCATATGGTATTTCTATTTCTAGCTTTTTAAGGAAGCGCTGTATCATTTTCCAAAATGGTTGTACCATTTTCCATTCCCACCAGCAGTTAAAATGCTTAGTCTGGAAGATTCTCTAAACGTATATAGGAGACAACCTTTTCAGTGCACTTATTTTTTTCCGTGTAAAACCGTAAAAATGGTGTGGGGGCAGTATCTGGCTTCCTCTAACTTCATGAGGGGGGTGGAGAATCAAGACCAACAACCCGAGGCTGATACCTATGAGGTGGAGGTCAAACACGCCTCGTCTTTCCACTGTCTTTACCAATTCTTACACTAACCGTCCCTCCCATGGCCCTCTCTCCTTCTCTGATGGGTTTGATAATTCATTGCAATGGCCACAGAGAACTCACAGAAAATACTCACAATTAATGGGGTTTATTGAGGAAGTAACAGGTTACAGTTCAGGCTCAGGAACACTCAGGATACAGTTCTTCCATCAGGATAGCCTCTTTTCAGCTGTGCTCACAGGCACACCTCTCTGTGGCCCTAGGCCTCTGCCCTGCTCAGGCAAGTGTTACAAAGCTCTTTTAGCCCTCACCACTAAGTCCTCAGAGGCACCTCAGGCACTCAGCTTTCTTGCTCCATGGGCTGGGAAGCCCAATGCTCGGTCTCTGCCAGTCTCTCCTGCCATCGCTTCTCACCATCTTCAGGGTTACAGCTCGCTGTCACTCTGGGCCTCCTGGTTCCAGGAGCTGAGAGGAGCTTCTCAGCACAGGGATTCCAGGTCCAAAGGACACGCTTTCTGCTCCTGGCTGTTCTTCCTTGGTGGTGGTGGGATTTTCTCTATGCTCTGGAATTGGCTTTCTTTTAAGGCAAAACTGATCAATCCCCTTGGTGTGCCACAATTGCCTTATCTGCACAGTCCCACCCAATCACTTGGGTGGGAGTTACAAGACCATGGCTAGAAAGGCCACACAAAAGTGATCCACTGCACTGATAAAACTAATAAGCAAAATCATGAAATATGATTTTTATTGGCTTAAATCCACAATTGTCTCAGTCTTTGAACTCTCTTACCAGAAGCTTTCTAGTTTGATTTATCTCTTTATTTTTGTAAAGACAGTAATGGGACCACTGCTTTCTAAATTAACCCCAAATAACCTACTAGAAAGCCATATGAAAGATAAAATTCAATTCCACTGAACAAACATTTATTGACTACCAATTATGGTAAAGTCCTAGAGATGCTTTAAAGATAAAGGTCACTGCCTTTAAGGAACCTATAGCTAAGTAGAGAAAATGAAACATTTCCATTATATCAAGTATTTATTTCATAGAAAGGAGAAAACAAATTTAGAAAGTGAAACAATATGGAAGATAAAAATGAACTTAAAAGGAATGATGTGGAGGAGGTATTGGAAATCAGTCAGAAATTAAATTACTCAGCCTACAAAAGCTATGACCTGTAAACTAGCAAGCAAAGACATCAACAGGAAGATCTGAAATGCAAATCCATTAGGCAAGGCCTAGGCTAGCTGAGGAGAAGATAACCCTATGAACTGTCAGGAGAATTCCCTGGGGCCCCTGGAAAAAGATTCAAATTCCAGCCACTATCCTTGCCCTCAACAGAAGGGAGAAACAGCTGACTAAAAAGCCTGCCAAAAAAGCCAGACAACTGGAGACGGGAAGACACAGGAAGCATTTTCCAAATAAGAAACAAAAGAACGAAGGGGGAGGACAAGGAAGAGAAATCCTTGAGTTTTGTGTAGTTGGTGAAGGATAATTTTCTTCTCCCTCACAACCTCTACAGAATGGTCATGGGCAAAAATATTCAGGAAAATGAAAGTGCAAAGCTCTATCAGAGGAAGAGAACAAAGACTGATAGGAGGAAAATCTCCATCAGAGCATGGAATATTCCATTTTACACAGATTTCTCCTGAGGCTGGAGGACTGAACTAAAGGACAGAGTCTGCGTCTAAATGGCCTGAGTTTGGGGGTAAAAAGAGGAGGAGGATGGAATTGAGTTGGTTTACCAGTGAACCTAGGGAGACCTGGTGGTGCAGTGGTTAAAGTGCTCGGCTGCTAACTGCAAGGCTGGTGGTTCAAAAACTACCAGTGGTTCCGCAGGAGAAAGATGTGGCAATCTGCTTCCGTATAGATTTATAGTCTGTAAAGATTTAGAGCAGTTCTACTCTGTTCTATAGGGTTGCTATGAGTCAGAATTGACTCGATGACTGTGGATTTGCTTTATTTTTTTTTGGACCAGCGAATCTAAGGAATCCTACAGAGCCTCCTGCTTATTCTTAGGTATACGATAGTTTTCTGTAAGCCTCCAAGCATTCTGGCTCAGACATAAATGCAGAAACATCCAGATTGGCTGCATCATTTTCTATATATACTTTAAGCCCTCTGGGGCATAACTGTAAACTAAGATCAAATTACACATCTTTGAAAACCCAATGCTAATATTCTGCTCGTACTATACTGTCAAATACCCCACAAAAAATTGTGAAATCAGGAAGAAAAATGAAAAATAAGATAGGGTAAAAGTGTTAAAAAGCAAAGATGTCACTTTGAGGACTAAGGTGCGCCTGACCCAAGCCATGATATTTTCAATTGCCTTATATGCATATGAAAGCTGGACAATGAATAAGGAAGACCAAAGTAGAACTGATGTCTTTGAATTATGGTGTTGGTGAAGAATATTGAATATACTGCGGGCTACCAGAAGAATGAACAAATCTGTCTTGGAGGAAGTATGGCCAGAATGCTCCTTAGAAGCAAGGATGGTGAGACTTCATCTCATGTACTTTTGACATGTTATCAGGAGGGACCAGTCCCTGGAGAAGGCCAGCATGCCTGGTAAAGTAGAAGGTCAGCAAAATAAGAAGACCGTCAACAAGATGGATTGACACAGTGGCTGCAACAATAGGCTCAAACATAACAACCATTGTGAGGACTGGGCAGGACTGGGCAGTGTTTCATTCTGTTGTACATAAGGTCGCTATGGGTCAGAACAGCTTGATAGCACCTAACAACAACAAACCCACTGCTGTCGAGTCGATTCTGACTCAGAGAATCCATAGCGTTTGCAAGGCTGTAAATTTCTACGCAAGTAGACTGTCACATTTTTCTCCCGTGGAGCCGCTGGTGGTTTCTAACTGCCAACCTTTCAGTTAGCAATTGATCACTTTAACCACGGTGTCTCCAGGGCTCCTTAACAACAATAAAAGTGGGGCACAATTAGACACTGCACCCCCAGCGATACTACCACCATCAAAATGGTTGCCTCCAAAATTTCTTCTTGGCCTTATTTTTCCAGAATGTCTCACAACTATAGGTGTATCTATTGCTGTTTATTAGTACACACGTTTATGTGTATAAATTATGCTTGTCCAGTTGAATCCTGAGCAAAATACACATCTTCAGTCTAGAATCCCAGACTTAACTCCACAAATTCCATGACTTAAAACTCCTGCCCTAGCATCCAAACTCTGGGTAACTCTGGAAGAATTCTTAGGCTTAGCCTGGGGAGCTGCAGTAACCAAGTAGGCAGAGGGGTCAAAAAAGCAAAAGCAAAAAATCCTTTCCTATCGCTTAAACAATGCATGCATTCCAAACTGTTACTAAAAAAAAAAATTTTTTTTTTTCATTTGGTCTTGGCCAGCACAGAATCAAAAAACTATGGCAATCTTTTTCATCTTTTAAGATTTAGCCACACTACTAGCGAGCAATAAAATATTTGGCACTTTGGTTGTTGGGGTTTTGTTTTATTTTGGCTTCAAGGCCCTGTTCTACAATTCATTAGCTTTTTTTTTTTTTTTAAATCCATGTTTGGTTGTTGTTTAACCAAATATTGCTTCCCTTTAAGTATAGGAAGAGTATGTTTAGTTTCTTCTCTCACCAAATATAGGTCCAGAAATAAGATCCTGCTGGAACCCTTCCCAATTTAAAACTTATTTAAAGGCTTGTCTATAACTTCAAAGATCTGTATGGATGCATCTCTTGACAGCAACCCACTTAAATTTCTCTAATATTTAGCGGCTATGTATTCTCCAAAAAAGGATTAAGAAGATAGGCCACAATTATGGACTGGATCCATGAATGACATCCAGGGAAATACAGCTACAATGTTCAAATGAGTAATGAAAAGTTAATTATGGGAGGAGTCTATCTTTCTGTGCTATTAAATATTATGCAGTCTGGGGAGGGAAGGGAAAAGTTCATCCCCAAATGAAGTTAAGGTTACCTACAATGATATAAAAAGTTATCAACATCGCATAATATTGTTTTTTAATATGAAAGAAAAAAGGAAGATACGAAGTTTTTTTATTGTAATTTACTCTTAATGCAATTATTTACATTTGCATGGTTAAAGTCACTTGCCTGAACAAAAGAATGTGACAGTTATTGCTCTCCCTCTCTTATGCTTATGTGCCTCCCTCTCGTATACAAAATGGTGTGGAAGAACACCTTAAAGGGTATAACTATGTGAAAATGCTAAGCTGTTAAAACAATATTTTACTGACATGTGAGAAAATTAAACAAGGGACACGCAAATACAAAATATAAAGTTATATCTCAAGGACTAAATGTTGGTTCAAAATTTTCAAAAGAAATAATATTCGCATAATAAAAATTATAGGTAAATTGACCTTAGCAGATAACCACACAGCAGCAATGTTTTCTGAGTGACTCAAGAGTGAGATTTGAGAGACGGGTTATCTACTATAACAGGTTTTTAGTGGTTGGGTCAGTTTTGTTTTGGAAATGGATACTTTCCAGTTTATTTACTATTTTAATTTTGCATTTGATGCTGTTTTTGCCAGTCTCTTACTTTTTTATGAGATTTTGACCTTTCAATTTTGCAGTTGGCTGGGATTACTAAACATAAAAATATTATCTGACATTTATATAATGCTTACTCTGTGCCAAACCCTGCTCTAAATATTTTACATATATTAACTCATTTAATTCTCAAAACTCTTGTGAAATAGTTGCTATTACAATTCCCATTTTATAAAGAGACTGAGGCACAGAGAGGTTAAATAATTTGCCCAAGGACACACAACCAGTAAATTTAAAAAAGATTGAAAGGAAATACACAAAGATGTTGAAGGTGGTTTCTCAGGGTGTGTGGTTATTAAGCATTGTCAAGAGCATGACACGGCATGTTCTTGAGCTAGAGCAGCTGAGATAGAACTGAGAAAATACTGGCAGGGTTTGTGAATTGATAGATGCAACATGGGGTCGTGGGAGAGAAGGGAGTCCAGGAAGACTCTGAGGTCTGGCTTGAGTGACTGGGACATGTATGCTAGGGCAGGGAATATAAAAGATGGAGCAGGTTTGGAAGAGATGATGTGCTGGGTTTTGAAACGTTGAGTTTGTTTGTAAGTATTTGAATATGTAAATTTTAAGCTCAAGAGAGAAATCAGGCCTGGACTTGAGAGTCTTCATATAGAGCTGGAGCTAAACCCAAAAGAAAGGCTGCCATAACCCAGGGAGAGTGGAAGACAAAAGCTGTGGGGCAAGGACAGAACTATGCAGAACCTTAACATTTACAGGATATACAGGGGATAAGGAGCCCATTTATATATGTGACAAAGATATGTGAACTATAGATACATTAAAATAACAAACATGAAATTATGTATATCTATATATGAAATGTATATTTGCTTTTCAAGCTAGCTTTCATTTACAAGAGAAAGGGCAGAGACATCAGACACGCTTGGGTTCAGATCTACCACGTAATAGCTCTGTAACGGGTCAAGTTACTAACCCAAACCAATCAAAATGAAACTCATTGCCGTGGAGTTGACTCTGCCTCATAGCAACTCTATAGGACAGGACATGAATATAGGACAGAGTAGAACTGCCCCATAGGATTTCCAAGGAGCAGCTGGTGGATTTGAACTGCTGACCTTTTGATTAGCAGCTGAGCTCTTAACCACTGTGCCACCAGGGCTCCAAGTTACTAACCAAGTATCTGCAAATGTGTACATAACTAAAACATTACTCATACTGTTGTGGACATTAAACGGGGTTAATCCACAAAAGCACTTATATGGCATAGTGTCTAGCACGTAGCATGGACCCAATAAATATTAGATATTATCACTAATGAAAACACAAATAATAAAATTATTTTTCATTCCATTGTCACAAGCTGCCAGTTGAAAAAACAGTCCAGAAGTAGGAAAAAACAGATAAAAAGCAGACACCATGAAAAAACTAAAGTGGAATTAAACAATTACATGAAAAAAAATCACCAAAATTATTTAGAGGTAGACACTGTTGTAGGGGAAAAACATCACAAAGTTTAGTAAAGCAAATAGGAAGTTTTATTCGGCATATATTCAAAAAGTAGGAAACGGACAACCATGCTGCCAGAGCCATGTCTGCCTAAGTCCAGAGACCAGAGTGGGAAAACCTACAAGCATGCTGCCACAGCCATGTCTGCCTAAGTCCAGAGACCAGAGTGGGAAAACCTACAAGCATGCTGCCACAGCCATGTCTGCCTAAGTCCAGAGACCATTACAGAGCCATCAGTATATATTAACATTACAAATGGGCAAAACCATTGAAAGCTTTACCTTTTCACAGATTGGCTAGAAACTGTGATCCTACATTTTGAATTGTCTTTCTTAACCAGCATTTGTACAAGTTTCAGTAACAACAGTCAGGAGGGTCTTCACTGGTCCAATAAATTTCTATTCACTAAATGCTAATAGGAAAAGGTCAGAGTGGAAAGTCTTTTGTGTTCTGTTTGATTGGCTTTATGTGAAATGTTCCTTAAAAGATATTTTCCAAGATTATCTTAGCTATTGTCTTTATACCTCAGGGCCCAGTTGATGTGGTTGTGAGTCCTTGTGAGTCCAGCTCCAGCTGGGTCACATTCCCTATGCTCAAGGAGAGGGAATAATAACTCCCAATATTATTTCCTAAATCAACACTCAAGAACAGATATTTTCCATGAATTTGTATGGTATAGTACAGGTAAAAAGGTACTGTTGTGTGCCATTCATAAATTCCGACTCATATGGACCTTACAGGACAGAGTAGAATGGCCCCATAGTACTTCCTAGGCTACAGTCTTTACAGGAAGGAGCTCTGATGGCACAGTGGTCAGTGGTTTGAACTCCCCAGCCGGTCTACAGGAGAAAGATGTGGCAGTCTGCTTCTGTAAAGATTTCAGCCTTGGAAACCCTATGGGACAGTTCTGCTGTGTCCTATAAGGTCACTATGAGTCGGAATCCACTCAGTGGGCAATGGGTTAGGTTTTTGTTTTTTTAATCTCTAAGTGCAGGGCAGATCACCAGGTCTTTTCTCCCTCTGAGCAAGTGATGGGTTCAACCGCTGACCTTTTGGTTAGCAGCATTAACTACTGTGCCACCAAAAAACCCAAAACCAAACTGTTGCTATCGAATCGATTCCAACTGATAGCAACCCTATAGGACAGAGTAGAACTACCCCATAGGGTTTCCAAGAAGCAGCTGGTGGATTCAAACTGCCGACCTTTGGTTAGCAGTCATAGCTCTTAACCACTGAGCCACCAGGGCTCCTTAAACAGGGGTACTGGCATTGGTTAAAAGAATTGATGGGACTGATGCATTGATATATGAGCTACAAGGCTGCACTAAAAATTCTCTTTTGTTCTATCTACTCTGAATATTCATCAATTAGTCCCCTGTGCTGGCACAGAGTAAGCCTTCAGTAAATGGGTTGGCTTAGTGCAGCAAATTTAGAAAAATAAGGAGGGATGATGATTTCTTATATCTGCTATCCAGCATTTCACTATTTGAAGAATTACACACTTAGGCAAAGAAACAGATGAAGTGTACTTCCACTACGTGTTCTCATTTGAGATCTCTCAAAAGGTCTATTTCATCACTCAACTTTTCCTCCTGTCGGTATTTGCCACATACTTGAAATTCTCAGTCTTAGATGCTCTCCTTTGTAATGAGGTTTCGAGTTCCTGGAAGGATCCCTTAAAATGCAAAAATGCCTCCTGTAAGCGGGTACTTGGCTTTTTGGCAGGCACCGCCCGGAGATACCTGGTGGAGGAAGGGTCGTTTCTGAGCTGACAGGAGCTTCCGGGACACCTCGCAGACCACCAGCCCCGCTGAAGGCCCGGAGGAGGCCGGCTGCAGGGACCACCCAGGACAAAGGCAGTCCAAGGAGGGCCCGCGGCGGGGCGCGATCATGCCCAGGTCACCCTGTTCCTCACGCTCGGTCACCTCCACCCTTCCTAAAACCAGCTGGCTCCCGTCAGGCACAATTACGGCTAGACAGTTGGGGGATAACGACGCTAAAACTCATCTACGCAACCTCCACTTGCCCAGCATGTGGGAGGTGAGCAGCCGGCCAAATCTAGTTAAAATCTGAAAGGCTTTTTCTGTTGTTTTAGGTTTAGCCGGTTTAACGTCATACAATACTTAAGTTGTGGGCTAATATATTTTTATCTTTTAAAATTTTCATTGCGGTGAAATACATACTACAAAACATTTGCCATTACGTATCTTTGTCCTTTTAAAAGGCAATTCAACTTCTAAATACTAAGCTAGGGCACCGTGGCCCGGGAAAACGAAATCAGGTTAAACGAACAGGCGGTTAGTTCCTACTCAGCCTTCTGGCCTTTGCTCACTTGAGGTTACGGTTCCTCTCCCGCCTCTCCGCTCCTCCTGGTCTCCCCCGCGAGTCCCCCTCTGACAACGCCCAGGAGCACGTAGCGCTGGAGCAGCAAGCGAAGGCCGTCACGTCCCGGGCGGCGGCAGGCGGGCCTCAGGCGAAGCGTCACGAGGCCCCGCCTCCGCCGCCCTGATATCGCTCGTGCCGCCCGCCATTTTGTCTCCAGTGTTTCGTTTGCAGTTCGCAGCGTTGGAGTTAGTGTCTTGGTCCTTAGGTTTGAGGCAGGGACCAGGGTCTATTGTCTGTGTTTAACTCCTTAGTTTGGCCCGAGGCCTCTGGGAGTTTCGCCGGGGCAATCGGCAGAAGCCCCAGCGACCGCCCTTGCCCCTCCCCTCCGTCCCCGGGATCGGGAGGGACCGAGCCCGCGTCACGCCCCTCAGCGCTCGCCGTTCTTTTCTCTGTCGTTGCGTCTGCATCGTGTCCCCGGAATCAGACGGTGCCCCATAGATGGCCAGCTTTCCCCCGAGGGTCAACGAGAAAGAGATCGGTGAGGAATGGGGCGGGCTTCTCAGAGGATGGTGGGTGAGGGGTGAGCGCGCGGGGGCTTGGGAGTGGAAGGGACTACCCCGAGGAGGTTCGGGAGGAAATGTCTCTGAGTCTTAGGGAAGAAGAGTAAGGGGGGGCCAAGCCCTTAAGCGAAGAGGAAGGAAACGGCCCCGCGTTGGATGTCTGCTGAGTGGTAACTGGGTTCAGTATTGATGGAGCGCTTGCTGTGCGCCTGGCACTAGGAAGGCAGATGAGCGAATCTTAGAGTGGAGTGGAACCTGGGCGATGGGTGAGGGTGAACCCGGGGCCCTTCCCTGCATCGGCTACTCAGGCGCTTGCCTCTCCGAACCCTAGTTCCCTTATCGGAGGTCCGCGCAGGGCCGCATCCTGTGATTCTTTTGGCACCGCGACTGGGGCCGTCGAGTGGACGGGGAGGGGTTACTCCCAGGGATTACTGGTCAGGTCGCGGAGACTCTTTAGTTAAGCTTAGAATGGGAAGTCTAAACCTGTGTGTTCTGAGCAGTAACCGAAAGCAGGGGGCTTTCTGCACCCCAAGCAGTCTTTAATGAGAATGTGAAGAGGTGCCTACAGCCTAGAAAAAGCAATTCTTTTAAAACAAAATAGTATGGGGTTCAAAAACGCGGTGGTTCAGGGGAGGAGACTCAGTTATCTTTCATACACATATGGGAGTTGCAGAATGGTTGGGTGGGGTGACAGAAGGAAAGCTGTTGTACAGAGGGCAAGCTCTGGAAAGGCGGTCTAAAAACTGACTTCCAGGCTAGCCTGCCTCGCTGAAGACAGGGCAGTAGAGGTTGAAGAGCCTCAGGACCTACCCCAAGGCTGGGCTGAAAGCAGCTCACATTGTTGGAATCCTCTCACTTAAGATAAAATAACTGGAACAACTTTTAGGGGGAAAAGGGCATGCCGTGCATTGACTGATAGATTCAGTCACACTGAACTGAACTGTGGTAATTAAAAATTTGAGGTGGCCATTGAGCAGTCTTTGCATTTCCCTACTATCCTTAAGTAAATGAATGTCTTCAATAAAATACATAGAGGAGGTATTTCTAGAGAAAGGAAGAAGCTGAAGTAGCCAAAACACCCTTTATCTTGTGTGTGGGTGAATCTTTAGAATTCTGGACTTTTGTTCTCTTAGCAATAAAGTTGAATGGCTGGTTAGGAGGGGACCTTAACCTTGGTTTTAATAACTATTTTAAAGATACAGAGAACATACAAAACGTGTCCAATTTTTGTTTTCACTGTACTTTATGATCAGTAAGTACATGTAGGAGTGGGGCACAAAACTCAAAAGTTCTTATTTTTCATCTGGTGGTTTTTTCCACCACACAGTGATGACAGATGAGTGATCTATCTTTCGTCTATCTGTCTTTTACTTCATCTTGATGAATCATTTTGAAAACTTCCAGTCCTCTCTTCTAAGGGATGAATAGAGCTGCTTAACATACCTTCATAAGGAAAAACCATCCACAAAGTAGCCTTTTATTTATTTATTCCCCCCCCCCCCCCAATACTTAGGTCTCAGTGTTTTATTACTGGGATATAGTAAAAAGTTAACTACTTAAGTGCCAAATACCTAAAAGAACTTTGGCCTTTTCTAAGCTTTTTTAAAACCCCAGTTTTGGTTGCTTTCTTTTTTAAGTTTTTTTAAAGTATCCTTTGGATGTAAGGTTAAACACTTACATCTTTGTGTAGCATTGTATCAGTATTAACTGTAGTTGTTTGGTTTCTCAAGTACATACTTAAAGAACAGAGACAGGATCCGTGAATGATGAAAGAAATCTGTGACAGAGGGTTCCTGCTTTGAGCTACTGCTCTCTTTCCCAAGGCACTGCCGCAGATCCTCCCTTTCTGATTAAGACATTGTAGGGAGGAATGTGAAGAAGGCACTAAACCGTATTTGCTTTGTTCAGCGGTGACTCAGATGATGTGTTATTAATAATGTGGTGGTGTGTCTTACGGCTGATTTCCATGGCAGATAGCCTTTACCTTCTACAAGGTCATTGAATCATAAATTTCTTAGGATATAACATTAAATGGTTACAGGGTCGATTCCCCCTCCGCCCCCAGCACTTTATTATAAACTTTATGCTAGGTTTTTAGTAATCTACCAGTAAAGATTTAAATGGAGATGCTTTCAGAAATCGTTTGGTATGCCTGTTAACAGGGAAGGACACACTATCAAGCATTTTTTAGTAAAATACTTGTTGAACATTATAACTTCTACTTATTTGGCAGTTCTTATAGTGAATTTCTATATATTTTTTGAATTTCTGTATATTCGAGAATAAATTGGTTTATTATTTTGTGGTCTTTGCCATTTGAACCAGGTTTTTTGTTTTGTTTTGTTTTGTTTTGGTGGCCAAAGTAAAAGAAGAAAAATAGAAAGTGATCTTAAAATACAGACTAAAAAAATGAGTCTCTTCTGTGGGAAATTTAGTCTTGATTATTCTTGCTAAAATCTGTTGCCGTCGCGTCGGTTCCGACTCATAGAGAACCTATAGGACAGAGTAGAACTGCTGCATAGGATTTCCAAGGAGTGGCTGGTAGATTCGAACTGCCAACCTTTGGTTAGCAGCCAAACTCTTAACCACTGTGACACCGGGGGGAGAGCTGAATTCTAGTCTAATTTACAGATGTTTTTGAAGCTGGATGCAAAGGCTGGTCTTTTATTTTTTGAGATAGAAATGATATTAGTATACTCATCTAGTTTAACTAGAGGCTTTCTTGTTTTAAGATAATGCTTGTATTTTGCAGTTTAGTTTTTAAACTTACCTCCCTTATTTGTAAACTTTGTGTTCTTTCTCCCAAAAATTTATGGATTTTAAAAACATGTGGTTTAGGCAAAGATTGCAAATTCAGTAGCCAGCCACATAAGGTACCCTAGTTAAATGGCCACATAAGACTCTGGGCTTGGAAGAATGTAAGGAAACCTGGAGCAGCATACCCTTTCTGAAATCATTTGTATATTTTAAAAAATCATTTTGCAGATATCAGAGGTCAGCCATTTGTGAAATTTTGTTAAGAAAGGCATGTGACTGCCAGTGAAGTTAATAGTGCAAGTGTATGTAGGAGTCCACTGCTGTGATTAAACCAAATGTGAATTACTGTGTTTAGGCGTGGGTGTCACTTTCATGAGGGCTGTTGATTACCTGAGTTTACCTGGAGAAGTGTGATGAAGGTGAAGCTGGGGAATGGACTTTAAACCATGTAACCTAAGGAATGATGAAAGGACTAGAGATGTTTAGCCTGTTGGAAAGATTTAGGAGCTGATGTTGTGGCTCTCTTCAGCATATACAACATTAGGCTCATTCTTTTAGGTCAGGACCAGTGAGTGGGTGGGGTGACCGGGAAGAAGATTTTGAGAGTCATTAAAAGGAAAATTTTATGATAATCTCAAATGGGTCTCAGTTTTGTTTTGTTTTTTTCTTTAAAACCTTAACTCACCTGTTAATGTATGGAAGAATTGGGTGTGGAACATATTTAATTCACTTAAGAACCGGAGTTTATACATGTGCTTTCATATTCATTCAATAAATATTTACTGAGGACCTGTTATACCAGATGCTGTACTAGCTGTTGACATAGTACATGTTCAGACTCTGAAAATGTTACCAAAAGAGTATATTTTGGGGAATTGTATATATATCTGCTCTAGCATTTAGTTGTTGGAAAGTTTAGGCCAAAAGTAATGTAAAAATATATTACTGTACACTGTAGAGTTGACCAGACAACTAACCACAAAACAGGTAATGGGGAAGCTAAACTGACCATGATAATAAACAATTTATAACTGAAAAGAGTAGCAAAATTTGAAATCAAGTCCATCCTAAGACATTAGCGATACCCTGATAAAAGAAGTCCCTGTTCCAGGATTGAGGAACTTCCAGCTGACTGCATGTGCACATGTACAGTAGGAGCTTGTTGATCATGCTTCTTGTGAAATATGGAAGTCAGATTCTCCGTACTCTGGTAAATGCCAGTTTTCGTTTTGCATGCTAAATTCAAGTAATCCTGAATAAATTAAAAATGTATGAAATTGTCCACTGTCCTTAAGAACCAAATTACTGGACTTCCACTTTTGGGTCAGTTTGTAGCCCATTGCGAAGATGCCTAAGGACCAGCATTTGAGAATCACAAATGTAATGCGTTTTAAAGCATTGGTTGGACTGAATAAGCTCCTTTTGGTTCTGAGGGTTTTGTGATTTTGTGATCTGGACCTGAAAAAGATGATCATGTTAGAAAAGACCAGTTTCTAATGCTTTCCTTTGAGTAATGTTGTCATATTGTATATTATAATGGTTTATGGTTTTCGAAAGCCAAAAAACTTAGTAATTTGGACAATACTTTTCTTGCAAAGTAACTTTAGTCTCTTGCATTTTAAATGTTAGTACTGTAATTTGATGAAAACGCAATGTAACCCAAAAATCAGACTTCAGAAATTGCTAGTCCTAATTGGTCATTACATTGTTATTACTTGAACAGTTTTTTATTGCAATTTTCAAAAAAATTTTGCATCTGGAAATTTTAAGAATATCACTTTTACCAAAACTTAAAGATAGTCATTATCAGTAAGGGGTCTTCACATCACATATGTCCCCTAGGAGAGTAGAAAGTAAAACTTTGTATAACCTGTCAGCATAGAAAAGGGGAAAACTCCATAGGGTTCAGTGAGTCCCAAAGTAATACAGAGGCAGTCTCAAATTCATTGTTGATTATATATGATAACTGTATTTTTTATTTTTCCATTTAGTGAGATCACGTACTATAGGTGAACTTTTAGCTCCAGCAGCTCCTTTTGACAAGAAATGTGGTTGTGAAAATTGGACGGTTGCTTTTGCTCCAGATGGTTCGTACTTTGCTTGGTCACAAGGACATCGTACAGTAAAGCTTGTTCCGTGGTCCCAGTGCCTTAAGAACTTGTAAGACTCTTTTCTTCTTTGTACTTTGTATCTGTTTGTGGACTTTTTCTGAGTGAGGTGATAAAATATTTTGATATTTAAGTTTTCCCTTTGTTGACTGTGTTGTAAATGTATTTTAATTATAGACTGAATGTACTTATTGGAAAATTTGTGTAAAGGACTGTCTGGCCTTTGACATTATAGAATTTTCTCAGGTACTTTTGTGACTTTAAGTTTTTTGGTGCATTAAAAGGTAGATTAGTTGTGCCTCGTTAGTACATATGTGTTATGCCAGGGCAGGTGACCTTTATTATGAGAAGCTTTTTGGATTCATTTTGGATTTCACAGCAGAGAGACTTGAATAATTTTATTATATAACAGTGGTACATAGATCATGAAATTACTTTTTAATGTACTTATGATCCCTCTGCTTGGGGTTAATTGAGCGTGTATATTGGAAGTTTTTCTAAAATGTATCATATACTATATTTAATCTTGCCCTGCTTTTATGTCTAGTAGACCTTCATGGTTATATTCATTAATGTTTTATTATATATTACATTAGACGTAGAAAGTATGGGATTTTGTCAAATGCTTGAGGAAAATTTGGACGATGAATAAGTTATAAATTGCTTTATTTTTTACCTTAGCTACTGAGAATTCCTTTGAATGATCTGAATTTATTCGGTTATGTTCTAATAGCCCAAATAGTAACTTTTCACCCTCCTATCTATAGGTTTTTGTGGTTATTCAGTGTCACTGTAATCATATTGAGGTTGAGGTTATTTTAATAAACAAGCAAACAAACAAAAAGTATAAAATTATTCAGTACCCACAGGAGACCAGAGTAGATAATGGCTCAATTTCAGTCTTTTTTCCTCCCCTCTAGTCTCTTGCATGGCCCCAAGAATGTCACCAATTCAAGCAGTTTAAGATTGCCAAGACAAAATAGTGATGGTGGCCAGAAAAATAAGCCTCGTGAACATACTATAGACTGTGGAGATATAGTCTGGAGTCTTGCTTTTGGCTCTTCAATTCCAGAAAAAGAAAGTCGCTGTGTAAATATAGAATGGCATCGATTCAAATTTGGACAAGATCAGCTACTCCTTGCCACAGGGTTAAACAATGGGCGTATCAAAATATGGGATGTATATACAGGTATGTATTGTTTATAAAGTTAAGCTATTTTTAGTCATAGTTTTAAAAGTAAACCTGCTCAGACACTGGAATATATGATTTGAGAGTTTTAACATACTGAAAAGCAAGGATTGGTACTATGAGTGTGTCTTTATAATTGGTCTGAATAGCATTTATTCAGCTCATGGTTTTAGTTTTAGAAAACTATAGAGTTGATACTGCTTGATCAATCTTAAGAGAATATTATAGCAGGAAGGGGATGTCTAGGTATTATTTAGTTAATTATCACTTATGAACTAGTAATTTAATTCTCTGACTTAAGTAACAAGGTGTTTTGTTACATACTTTTTCAATGGTTGATAGTTTAGGGGCTTTCAAAGTAAATTTGGTTTCTGAGTGGTGTCCAGGGTCTTAAATGCTAGCGAGCAGCCATCTAAGTTGCATCAATTGGTCCCAACCCACCTGGAGTAAAGGAGAATGAAGAACACCTAGTCACAAGGAAAGTATTAGCCCAAGAGACAGAAGGGGCCACATAAACCAGAGACTGCATCAGCCTAAGACCAGAACTAGATGGTGCCTGGCTACTGCCAATGACCGCCCTGACAGGGAACATAACAGAGTCCCTGACAGAGCAGGAGAAAAGTAGGGTGCAGAACTCATTCTGGTAAAAAGACCAGACCTAATGGTCTGGCTGAGACTGGAGGAACCCCAGAAACCGTGGCCCCCGGACTCTCCGTCAACCCAGAACTAAAACCATTCCCAAAGCCAGCTCTTCAAAGATTAGAGTGGACTATGGGACATAAAATGATACTCACGAAGAGTGCTTTTTAGCTCAAGTAGTTACATGAGACTAAATGGGCAGCTCCTGTGAAGAGGTGAGATGAGAAGGCAGAGGGTCAGGAGCTGGTTGAATGGACACGGAAAATCGGGTGGAAAGGAGGAGTGTGCTGTCACCGTATAGGGAGAGCAATTAAGGTCACATAACAATGTATGTATTAATGTTTGTGTGAGAGACTAACTTGAATTGTAAACTTTAACTTATAGTACAACAATAAAATAAAAAAATAGTTTTTCTAGGACTTTAGGTCAGAGTAGAGATGAACTATATTACAGGATATTTTGGGTTTAAATTTAGACTTTGTTCCCAGAAGAAACAATTGAAAAGAATAAGTAATGAATTGAAGATATTAAGAAACAAATTGTTTTACCTTAATTATTTCTATTTGCTTATTAATAACCATTCTTCTAGAATAGTGTATACTTCCCTGTGTAAAATCTCAATAACAAAAGGTCTGTTTCAACAGTCATCTAACCTTTGGAAGGTTTTAGTGACATTTTATCTAAAGTTTAACTAGATAGGTTGAAAAGTTAAATTCTTTTGGCAATTAAAAACAAATGTAAGTAAAAACAACCAGAAATTTGTGAGTAATTACATAGGTAAGTACATATGCTGTACAAGTGGGGGAGGGAGTATGGGAGTATATTTGCGTATATATATAGGTATAGTTGTGGGCATTAGTATGTATAAGTATGTGCCGCATATATATTTATATATATACATATATATGTATGTAATAGAGCACATAGGGGGCACAGTTACGGAAACTTCTTAGACATATCCAAACACCTCATGACACTGAGTTACTGGGCTTGAAGTGCAACACCATAGTCTCGTAGGATAATGGGCATAACATAGTCCATAAAGACAATGCTCTACATCCTGTTTTGGTGAGTAGCAACTGAGGTCTTAAAAGCTTGCAAGCGGTCATCTAAGATAAAACTATTGGTCACTTTCCGCCCGGAGCAAAGAAGAGTGAAGAAAAACAAAGGCCCAAGGAAATAATTAGTCCAGAGGACTAATGGACCCCGTGAATCACAGCCTCCACTAGCCTGAGACCAGAGGAATTAGATGATGCCCGGCTACCACTACCGACAGCTCTGACTGGGATCACGACAGAAGGCCCTGGACAGAGTAGGAGACAAATGTAGAACAAAATTCAAATTCATAAAAAAAGACCAGACATATTGATCTGATAGAGACTAGTGCAACCCCTAAGACTGTGGTCCTTAGACACCCTTCAAACTTGAAACTATTTGCGGAGATCACCTTTCAGCCAAACAATAGACAGGCCTATAAAGTGAACAGTAACACCCGTGAGGAACATGCTCCCCAGAACAAGCAGCTATACGAAACCAAAAGGGCAGTATTTGCCCAAAAGTAAAGTTCAGAAGGCAGGAAGGAGCAGGAATGCTAGACGAATGAAAAATGAGACCACAGGAGAGGAAGTGGGGAGAGTATTGACACATTGAGGGGATAGCAACAGTGTCAAAACAAGCTGTGTATAAATTGTTGAATGGGAAACTGCTATGTAAACTATCACCTAAACCACAATAAAATGTTGTACAGTAATAAGTTGTACACCTGTAAAAAGTTGAATTCGCAGAAGGGTGCAAGATACCGTATTTTACACCAGTAACGCCCACCTTCTATGTTTGTTTGCCAACCACACCCTCCCCCATGAGGTATTTTCATAAGTGCCACTGTGCCTTTTTTTGCATGTTGCTCTTTTAAAAAAAAAATTATCATGCAAACAGAAAATGTGTTATTTGCGTAAAATAGGGTGTGTTGACAACAACAACAAAAGAGTAGCTGCTGAGGCTGCTTATGTACAGCCAAACACCTTATGGGATTTGGTTCCTTGGTTTGGAGGTTTAGGGTCATGGTTTCATGGGACATCTCAGTTAATTGGCCTAATAACATGTTTAGTGCTTCTCTTCTACCTCCTAGTTTGTTGTGTAGTTCCTGGGGTCTTAAAAGCTTGCAAGTGGTCATCCAAGGCACCACAAACAATTGGTTTGTATTCACCTGGTGCAACAGAGAGTTGGGAATAGGAGGAGGATATGGAATGTGTGGCTAGTTACCTCCATGAACAACTGCCTCCTTTGCCATGAGACCAGAACTAGATGGTGCCCAGCTACCATTACTGAACATCTTTTTGCACAGAAGAATCTTGATCAGAAGGGGAAAATGCAGAACAGATTTTCAAATTTTCATGGACCCTAGACTTTCTGGCGCGACAGAGGGTGGATGAACCCCTGAAACTATTGCCCTGAGATAGTCTTTAAACCTTAAACCAAAAATATCTCCTGAAGTCATTTTAAAACTGAACAATACAGTTTAGCTTAACTAGTAAAAAAGGTGTCCCTTGAGCATTATGCTCTCTTAAGAACTATCTATACAGGATCAAATTGACAACAACAACTCCAAAGATTAGATAGGAACTTTAGGGGGCAGTGAGTTTATGTTAATGAGGGAAGAACAACTCAGAAAAGGAGGGTGATGAGGCAGTTCTCTGTTCTGTAGGGTCGCTGTGAGTTAGAGTCAACTCAATGGCAACAGGTTTTATCTATTGTTAAGACTTTTTTAAAATTCTATAAATAATATACCATTATTAAAGAGAACATTTGTCACCCAAAAAAAGAAGAGTGAGAGAGTGGTTGCACAACTAGAAGAATGTAATGAGTGTCACTAAATTGTAGAAACTGTTGAACTGATACATGTTTTGCTATGTATATTTTCAACAATGACGACAAAATAATACGTACATCAGAACATAGCAAGTGATACTAACAGAGTGGGGATAATAAATTCGATTGGATTCTTGAAAAAAAAATAAGGTAAGCCGTAGATTTTCCTAGAAAGTAAAACTCTTACAGTATTAGATGAATAAAGTGTTTTTTGTCACTGAGATTATGTTCAGAAATTTAGGTCGTTGTGGGATAATGTGTATCTTTTGGGAAGTTCGACAGTCCATCAGTAATAGTAAGGAAGTATTTTATATTTTAAAATTGTGCTATACAAAGATTTAGAAGATGTTAATGAAGGATTTTTCTTGATATTAAGTTAACTTGATCTAGGAGTTTGTTTACATTTTAGCAATTCTCTTTTCATTTTTCTAATAAATTGAGGCTTTGGTATCCTGGAAAGAATCATTTTAAAACAAATAGTGAATCTAAATCTACGTTTAACACTTGCTAAACTAAAGAGGTGCCCAAGAATTTCTATTCGTTTACTTTTTTAGTGATGAGCAACCCATTTTTAAAAAGTAGAAGCTAATTAAAAATATTAACATTGTGTTTTTTTTTTATATCTCCTGTTGTGTTTAGGAAAACTCCTCCTTAACTTGGTAGATCATACTGAAGTGGTCAGAGATTTAACTTTTGCTCCAGATGGGAGCTTGATCCTAGTGTCAGCTTCAAGAGACAAAACTCTGAGAGTGTGGGACCTGAAAGATGATGGTATGTTATTTGCCTAGGCTGTAAAAAAAGATTAGTTCTTTGCTATTACTAGTGAGAGGTATTGGGATCATCTGAGGCATTTATAAGTGGCGTATGATCAAAGTTTCCTTTTCTATGCTTAATCCTTTGGTTCTTTTCCCAGTACAGATCAGACAGAAACATAAATGTGACCCAGAATAGGAGCCAGCAGTTACTCTAAGTAAACAATCTAAAATTATTCAGAAACTAACCACACAGATCTGTATCAACTATTTGAGGACAAAATTTGGATCAATGTTAGGGTTTTACAAAATCTGGTCTGTGTTATTTCTTTTAGGGAGGGTTATTAATTTCCTGCATTTGCTTAGTGAAAATTTAAGTAGAACTTGAAGTAACAAGGAGCCCTGGTGGTGCAGTGGTTAAGTGCTTGGCGGCTAACTGAAAGATCAGCAGTTCAAACCCACCAGCCGCGCTGCAGGAGAGAGATGTGGCAGTCTGCTTCCGTAAGGATTTACAGCCTTGGAAATTCTGTGGGGCAGTTCTACTCTGTCCTGTAGAGTCTCTCTGAGTTGGAATCAATTCAGTGGTAGTGGGTTTGGTTTTTGGTTTTTGAAGTAACAAAAAGATATAATTTAGTAAACCAGTAAAGTTTAGATTAAAACATAATTTACACACCACAATTTATAATATGTAATGCTAAGAAATTCTTTTGTTAAAAGTAAAAGACACCCTTCAAATATGTTAGAAAGCTGTATTGGTTTCTGTAGGAAGGTATTCGAGCCTTTTCTAAAACTTTTAGTATTTGTGATGCTTACAAATGTTTGGGAAGCTACTTTGTTTGAGTGGACTGGAGATGAGCATCTCTTCCCTCTTAACAAAAGAGTGTACGTTTTTTAAGAGCCCCTGATAAAATAGTTTACATTTTTTAACTAAAGCTTTATATTTAAAGGAGGTCTGTTGGTGCTCAAACATCCTTAACCTGGAGATTCATATCCTTGCTCAAGAGATAGTGCAGCTTAAATTGAATGTAGTAGCAAACAGACCCATCAGATTTGCAGAAATTGTTCCAGCTGATGGATAGTAACCATTGTCTGATAAAATAATGTGCTAACATTACAAAACCGTGATGTGCCTCCTGTGCATTTTTTCAGTGTTCTGATTCTTCAGCTGTGGATGGGAGAAATCCCAGTAGTTAAAAAATTCTTTGATGAATTTTTGTTTTCTTTTGCATATTAAATAGTGTTTACTTATCTCAACATGTTTTCAGTTATGCACACATGTTTTAAGAATGTAGGCACAGTAAAATGTACGAGCCAAAAGAGTAGGGTCTTTGTCTTAGTTGTGTCCTTCGTGCCTGGCATATAGTAGCCAGTCCGCAAGTATTTGTAAAATTAAGAGTTAATTATACTTAAGCATAGTTTTTAATGTGAACTGTGGGTAATACACAGGGGCGTTGGAGTGGAGTGTAAGTTACCAAAAGGAAAGAAGGGTGAAAAAGCATTTTGAAGATATTCACGTCTCTTAACCTTGCTGTGTTCCAGTTTCTGTTTGTAGAATAAGCAAATTGGAGTAAAAGAATAGTAAACATTTTAGGCTTGTGGACCATGCGGTCTTTTTGTACTTCCTCAACTCTGCCTTTGTAGTGCAAAAAAAAGAAAAAAGCCATAGACAATATGTAAACAAACAGGCATGATTGTGTTCTAATGAAACTTTATTAACAAAAATAGACACTGGTGTAGATTGCCACCCCCTGCTATCATAAATAATATGCTAGATGAATCATGTCAGCTGTAGAAGTTTGTGACTTTCTGCTTTATTGCCATTTTGAAATGCTGCTCATTTGAAATGGATTCTAGGGTTAACAGATACTTCCTTTTGTTCAGGAAATATGATGAAAGTATTGAGGGGACATCAGAACTGGGTGTACAGCTGTGCATTCTCTCCCGACTCTTCTATGCTGTGTTCAGTTGGAGCCAGTAAAGCAGTATGTATCAAAGTTCTTGTACGTTCATTGTGACTTGGATTATGTATGCATAATCATTTTAAATCTAAGTAACCTATTAAGTCTGTGCTCGGTGTCACAAATAAATGTTTTATTTCATGATGGGGGAGAATTTGCATGGAGGAAATTAATTAGTATAGTTACTGATTGTGAAGTGAGAAGTTGGATTGCTTTTAGTTAGAGATAATATTCATAAAATGAGGGGTATGTCAGATTTGTTTATTGTAAGATCTAGGAAGTTTATGTGCTATAGAAGAGATTAGTCCAAATTTTAAGACATTCCCTTGCTAATTATTTTTTCTGTTGTTCTATTTTTTTGTCCAGTTTGCTGTTTTTAAAGTTTTGAGTCCCAGCTGGTCCTGGACATTTAACTGAAAAAAAGTAACTTAAAACTTAATAAGAATAACAGTAGCACTCATGTATGTCCTAGAATGAACTGTAGATGAAATTGTCTGTCTTACAGCATACATGTAGACAGCTTAAGTAAATGACTCTGAAGAGGGTTTTGCTTATTGACGAACTCTCTTTAGTTGTCTACCAGCTCTGAGTTGTGTAAAGAGATCTTACTAGCTTCAGGTATTTATGAAAATGGTTAAAGTCCAAATACATGTGTTGATCACAATACACTTTGAGTTAATGGGGGATGGGAGGCTGGTGAAATGCATTTTATTTAGCTAAGAAGTATGTTAAAACGGTAGTTGCAAATGTTAGAAGTTTAGAACAGAATACTTGGTCTAGTTCTTTTAAAATCGTAGGAAGAACAAAGCTAGATGTTGACATTGCTATTTTAGGCTGTGTGTTTTCCATATGCTTCTTGCTTTCCCTGTCACAGGTGGTGGCAGCAATATTGGTGTGATTGAGGTTATGCTGGCACCACTCGCACACAGGCGCACAATGGTGTTAGCTGGGCAGAAAGAGTGGCATCTCTGGCTACCGGGCTGGGGGCGACCTTTACCATAGGATGAAGTAACCTTGCATTCGGCTGCAAGGTGTACTGTACGTACGCAGGTGCTGGTCGATGTCCACTTTCTGCTTTTCTTTCTTTCTTTTTTTCTTTTTTAAAATAATTTTCCCCACAGTGAAACCCACTGACTCCTCCGAGTAAATTTATCTTCCAGTTTGATGGAATTGGGAGTCTGACAAGTGAAACCAATTTAATGTAAAGCAGTTGGCGTTCAGATGGTTTCTCTGTGCTATTTTTTGGAATTCTTTGAGATACTAGAGATAGATTAAGTCATTGATCCAATTTAAAATTTGTGTTTATTTTCCTTTAGAAGTAATATATTATGTCTGTGCAGAGAAAAAAAAAAAAATGTAGCAAAAAGGACTGCTTTACTCCAAGAGGAGGAGAGATTGTGTTATTTGGATTGTTATAAACCTCCAAGCTTACATTTAATAAAACAGACTGAAATATACATTAAATCTTATTTAGAGCTATTCTGCACAGTATAACTACTGAGCTTTAGAATCTAAAACTATATGTAAACTTGTACTTAAGTAATTTAAATGTTTTATACTTAAAATAACTAATGATTGTGATCAGTTGGGAAAAGTAAGATTGATAAATCTTGATTCAAGAAATGTTGTGATTATATTGTTTTCATAAAGTAGCATTTTCATTTTGTAATGTGGTTTAACATCCTTGTTTGCCAAAGAAATTTCATTTGGCTGTGAAAATTCTCTTTGCTTGCAGTATCTGTTTCTCTTCCTAGGCTCACGTTGGTGATCCAAGCCTATTGTAAACAAGTGATTATCTCAAAGGGAGATGCCAATGGAGTAACAATTTGTTAACCTTACATTTTCTGTCTGTATACTTTTTAAAATTTGGTAGTTTCTTGAAAAAGAAAAAAAAAGAAGGGGGTTTGTAGTACTTAACCCTATTTATTTCTGTATATTTTAATTAGTTTTGGAATAAATGGAATTCAGTATAACTTTGTGGTTAAATTGCATTGCCTTTATTTTATGTGTAGGCTTATTTTTTAATTAACATTTAACAGAAACATTTGAAATAGAATTTGCATGTCACTTTAATTAACTTAAAGACTGATTTTAATCTATGACACTGAGCATATTCTTTTAATTACTCATAATTTATAATGTTTAATTTTAATATAATCTTAATTGAATTTAGCATTTTTAGTTTAAAGTGTGCCATTTTTGTCCTCTGTGAGTTTGAATGAAGCTATAACATTGCCTTTTTATTGCAGGTTTTCCTATGGAATATGGACAAATATACCATGATACGGAAACTAGAAGGACATCACCATGATGTGGTAGCTTGTGACTTTTCTCCTGATGGAGCATTACTGGCTACTGCATCTTATGATACTCGAGTATATATCTGGGATCCACATACTGGAGACATTCTGATGGAATTTGGGTATGTACAGCATGAATGTAGTGTATAGTTCATCTCTGACTATCAGTATAGCTTTTAAGATGTTACGTAAATGTTTAGAATTACTAACAATGCAGTCTATCATAATTTTAAAAATTTGGTGTTATTTAAGCCCTTGAATAATGCAAAACTTTAGGTATAAATTCTGTGAATAAATTTGTCTTTCTGGATACTAGTCTTGTTGTTTAATAGTACCTGACTCTGTAGGAGCAGTAATTTAAAATATTTAGAGTTTAGCAGATCTCTAGTATTCTTATATTGAGTAAATAGTTAAAACCAAAGTTAAACCCAAACAAGTAGATAAGAACATAATCTTAGTGTCTTAAACCACATTGTAAAAGAGAGATTAGTAATTCTTTTAAGGCCCCTTTTGTTTGGTTTGGGTATATCAGCTCTGTGAGGAGCCCCGGTGGCACAGTGGTTAAATGCTCAGCTGCTGACTGAATGGTCAGCAGTTCGAACCCACCAGCTGCTCCATGGGAGAAAGATGTGGCAGTTTGCTATTGTATAAATTTACAGCCTTTGAAACCGTATGGGGCAGTTTTACTCTGTCCGATAGGGTTGCTCTGAGTTGGAATCGACTCAGTGGCAGTGGGTTTTTTTTTTTTAAATCAGCTCTACTCAGTCTTCTTAGTTGGGTTCATTAAGTTCACTTTAAACCTTATTCAAAGACAGATGTACTTTGTACCTGGGTAGTTTTGTTTTGTGAAGTGACCTTATATTCAATGAAAACATGTATTTGTCCTCAGGCACCTGTTTCCCCCACCTACTCCAATATTTGCTGGAGGAGCAAATGACCGATGGGTACGCTCTGTATCTTTTAGTCATGATGGACTGCATATTGCAAGCCTTGCTGATGATAAGTGAGTGTGTAAATTATAGCTTGGTCTTTTTTTTTTTTTTTTTAATTTCCTTTGATACTCGTACATAATGAAATACTCAAGTGTAAAAAAAAAACTTTCTGCAATTTGGGTTTTAATGTCTCTTTTTCTAGACAAAGACTTGAGAGATGTTGGTGTGTCTTAAAGAATACTGGCCTGAATAATACCTGCATAGTCTACAGATAAAACATGTCTTTCCCTGTGTTCCTTACATGTTAACTAGTTGAGGCATACTTGGGTAGATTTTAATTAGCTTTTGGGTCAGCTCACAGAGATTTTTTTTTCGGTAATAGCTTATAAAGGTTGAAGCAGAAGGAAATTTCCAAAGTGAAATGAATGATAGAAACACTAGTTTACACCCGCTGAGATTGAGGCTACAAGATGAAATGTCATGAGATGTGCTGCTTATTGGTAAGAAGCAGAGACTAATTGTGGCTCTTCTTTTCTCAAGATTTTATCATACAACGTGCGTGGATATATAGGATCAAGCCGTTTGGTAACATCAATTCAGAAAGCAGCTCATTATCATCTTTCCAGAATGTGAGCTAACATATAGGAGGAGGAGTTCTTTTTTTTATTTGCCAGCAACCATTGTTTTCCTGTTTGCTCAGATAAAGTCTGAACATCAACTCTCTGCTGTGTGCCTAGACACTCATGCCACACACCGCCTAAGTGAAAGGGTTCATTGTCTTAGAAAAACATACTGGTTATGTTTTGATTATGAAAAAGTCAGGAGAAAGCTTCCAGTTATGAACATTATAGACCTAGGGAAGGAAGGCAGCCATGCATTGTAGTCTAAGTGTGAGTTGATCCAAATTAAGAACTGGTGGATAGGCTGTAAGATATATCATGAAACAGCATTGATCGCCTGCTACAGTGCCTTGTGTGTGTATTTTGTGACTCAGAACATGGTGGTATTTCTTTCTGAATTTTCAAGGCTGCTAAATACTCACTAGACAATTCATTTCCTTTTCAGAATGGTGAGGTTCTGGAGAATTGATGAGGATTACCCAGTACAAATTGCATCTTTGAGCAATGGTCTTTGCTGTGCCTTTTCTACTGATGGCAGTGTTTTAGCTGCTGGGTAAATATACCTTTCTTTTTTTTTAAAAGGCAACTTAAGGTGCTTTTAGTCAGAGTAGCCACTATTTTATTTTATTGTCAGTAAATCTCCCATAAGTACTCCTTATAATACTGTTACTTTGTGATAGAGTAGATCATTGGTTGGGTCTCCTTAATTAGGTTTTAATGTGAAGTTTGTGAATCTAATACAGAGCCTTGGATGATAGTTATTTGAGCTGTAAACCAACCAAAAAGCCCATTGCCATCCAGTCAATTCCAACTCATAGCAATGCTATAGGACCGGGTAGAACTGCCCCCATAGAGTTTCCAAGGCTGTAATCTTTACAGTAGCTGACTACCATGTCTTCCTCCCACGCAGGAGTGGCTGGTGGGTTCAAACCACCAACCTGCTGGTTAGCAGCCAAGCACTTAACCACTGTGCCACTAGGGCTCCTGTAGGGATGTTGAAATACATGCTTGAGTGACTGGGTTTGTGGTTTTTGTTTGCATTTAGGACACATGATGGAAGTGTGTATTTTTGGGCCACTCCAAGGCAGATTCCTAGCCTTCAGCATTTATGTCGTATGTCAATCCGGAGAGTGATGCCCACCCAAGAAGTTCAGAAGCTGCCGGTTCCTTCCAAAGTTTCGGAGTTTCTCTCCTATCGTATTTAGAAGACTCTGCCTTCCCTAATAGGGACAAACAGAGTACACTTTATACAAACCTCAAGCTTTACTGACTTCAAGTATCTGTTTTTAAAGGTTTAAAAGATTTATTTAATTTGATATGTTCTTGTACTGCAATTTGATCAGTTGAGCTTTTAAAATATTATTTATAGAGTATAGGAGAAATTTCTGAAAATATCGAATGTAAATTTTTTTTTTTTTTTTTTTTAGTCCAACTGTGAAAACATATACATACATGTATATATTTAGATATAAGCTGCTATGTGTTGAATGAACTCTTCTTTTGCTTTTCTAATTTTTAGTGTCTGACATGTATATATTGCTTCAGTAGAATCACAATACATATCCTTGCTGTGAAGTGGAAGGAAGTTTTTTACTCTGGGATACTGAGTTAGATGGTAAATATTGACATAAGGAAGCTGCATTGCCTCATACTAAATGTGTGTTTGACTCGGTTGGGTGGTGGTGTTAGACAGCTGCCCTGCATGTAAAACACAGTTTTTCTGTAGGGAAATAATTTTGTTTTCCTTAGAAATGGCATCTGGTAGGTGGAGTTTGAATGTGACACTGTTAAATCTAGAACAGGACCAGGATATAACTAATAAAAAGGGTTTTTTGGTTTTGTTTTTCTTAAATACTGCTCCAGGCCTTAATTTTGGAAAACAATCTATTTTAACCCCTGTGGTATAAAGTATTATGTAGTCAATTTGAAAAATTCATTTACTGTACTATTGCTAAATATTTTGTTTGTACTAAGGGACAGTTACTTTAAGACCATGGTATTTGTTTTTGTTTTGTTTTTTACACGGATCCTGTTTCTGCAGGGGATGATACTGGTGCTTGCCAAAGAGAAGCAATACAGTATATCTGCTTTTGCCTTCTGTTATTTATCTTACCTGCAGATATTAAAAATGTATGCATTATGTAAAATGCTTGATTATATATTTTGGTTGACTTTTTAATTAAAGACTTGTTAGAAAAAAAAAAACTATTGTGCGTGGTATTTGAAATAAGTTGGAAAGTTTAATGCTCTTTGTCTATCCCCACCGTAAGATTGATGATGCATCACAAGTAAATTAAGCCAGAAGGATAATGAAGAATTAGGTCTCTGCTTTAGGGCTGATTCAGCATTTGGTGAATACAACTTTTACATTGGTTTGTTCTGGGGGAACTGTTGCAGTGATGCTGATTTTAAAACCATAGGAAAGCTCTAAAACAAAGAAAAATACAGTTTTACAAGGGGAACTAGCAGGCTTATAGGGCCTATAGGTGGTACAAATGGTTTGTACTCGGCTATTAACCAATAGGTTGGCAGTTTTGTATCCAGCCAGCAGCACCTCAGAAGAAAGGCCTAGTGATCTGCCATAAGATTAAAAACCAAATCCATTGCCATCGACTCAATTCTGTCTCATGGCAACCCTTGTGTTACAGAGTAGAACTGATCCGTAGGGTTTTTTGGTTGTAATCTTTATATGGAAGCAGATAGCCAGGACTTCCTTCTGCTGTGCAGCTGGGTGGGTTTGAACTGCCAACCGTTAGGTTAGTGGTTAGTAGTCGAGTACAAACAGTTTGTACCACCCAGGGACCTTTCTGTAAGATTGTTGTTAGATGCCGGCAAGTTGGTTCTGGCTCGTAGTGACCCCATCCGTCTATATAGAACAGAACACTAAGGTTACTGTGAGATCATAGCCACTGAAAACTCTCCGGAGTGCAGTTCGACTCACATACATGGGGTCCCCATGAGTCAGAATTGACTCAATGGCAATGGGTTTAGGTTTAACAGGATGATAGGAAACCTATCTGGTTGAATTAGCCGTAAAAAGTCGAGTGGTGTGTGCCTTTGAAGAGTTGATTGTTTCCACAGAAGTTATTTGGATATTATTATAGTTGGCTCTGTTAAGGAACTTTATATATAAAGTTATAAAGGTGAAAGCCAGTAGAAAATCTACCCAGGTTACCTCTTGAGGATTACAAAAGGAAGCATAGGTTGCATCTTATTTTTATCTTTAAACCTCATAGTTTTTTTTGTTTTTGCATTTTACCCTGTAATATATCTGCTTTATAATTTAAAATGTTAAAACACTGTAGTTTACTCTTGCGTCATTAAGTTACTTACTCTCCACGCTAACATACCCAATCAAGTAAAAATAGCATTTTTAGAAGATACATTCTCTGAGAAGTACAGAATTGATGGCTACCTCTTCTTGGGAGAACAGCAGTGTCAGGATGAAAGGAAGACTGCAGACGGAGAAGTGCCCTTATATTTTGCCAGGAAGGGTAACAGGGTGATGATAATACATTTAGACGGAGTGGCCTAAGGAAGGTAGGGTAGACCTCATGGACAAATGGTCCCACATGATTTGGGTTAAATCAGATTCTGGCTACTAGATTTTAAAATCCTGCTTCTTTCTCTTCTATTCTTTGTTCCAAACAGTATTACCACAGCATGCCATTTGGGGGAACTGGCAAGAGATCATCTATGTTCTGATTTGATTTCCTGTTTTTAGCACCCCACGGGGTGCGTGTGAACATAGGAAAATGACTCTGGCACTCGGTGGCCAAACTACTTTCACAGTAATGAAATCACTTGAAGACCTGTAGCTTGATCTTAGGTTGGCAAGTCTTAAATTTATGATTCTTGAAATTCCCTGCTTGCTTGTGATTGAGGTCAAATTGGATCCAACTGGTTTGCACTGTCGTCAGGGCAGCAAGATTTAAAAAAAGGCCATACTGCACTACAGCATGTTTATGGGTTGAAGCCGGTGGCTCATGGCTGCACAGGGCTTGGCTACCGACGAGCCAGCACAGGAATAAGAAAATACAAAGCATAAGAAGTTAAGCATTGTCTCACAAGCCAGAAACCATAGAGACTGAATCAAGCCTCCAGATAAATCAGAATAGGGTTTGTAAGTGATTTAAGCATTTAAATTTAAGCCTAAGGTAATGCATTTTAACTTCTATCTATAGTAGAGTTACATGAGGGTTTACTATTGTACGTCAGTGATAAAATCATAAGTAAAGCATTAACTGGAGTATACTGGGGTTTTTGTTTGCTTTTTAAAACATTTTAAATCCTTTTCCCTCAGAAGTAAAGGTTGTTGGTGGCAAATAATTCAGTGCAACCTGGAAAAATACATAATGTTGGCTTACTTTTTTTTTCCTAAAATTTACTTATTTTGTTGAGAATATACATAGCAAAACATACACCAGTTCAACAGTTTCTACATGCACAATTCAGTGATGCTGATGACATTCTTGCAGTTGTGCAACCATTCTCACCCTCCTTTTCTGAGTTGTTCCTCCCTTATTAACATAAACCCACTGTCCCCGAAGGTTCCTGTCTAATCTTTCAAATTGCTGTTGTCAGTTTGATCCCTTATGGGTAGTTCTTAAAAGCATAATGCTCAGGGAAGGCCTTTTTTACTAGTTAAGCTAAACTATTGTTCAGTTTTAAGATGACTTCGGGAGATATTTTTGGTGTAAGTTTTAAAAATTATCTCAGAGCAATAGTTTTAGGGATGTTGGCTTATGTTTATGGTAAGATATTTGGGAGGAATGAAGATGAGTTAAGGCCAACTTAATCTGCCCTTTGCAAAGCTTGCCTTCAGCCAAAAGCAAAAAAAAACCTGACCTGAACCAGGTGTAAAGTGACCTATTGCAGATGTTTGGGTAGCTTTGTTGGGTTGTCATTTGGCATTTATATAGGTTTGTTTAACAACTGAGGAATCGAAAGGTTGAATGAGGCTGGGGTTGGGGAAAGAAAAATTTATTCAATTTTTATTAACTCCTGCATTATTTTGTCTATTAGACACTATAACTATGATTATCCTCGTGGTTTGTCTTTTAGAGATAATGGTAGAAATCCAGAGAAGTTGCTCTTCCGGTCTGAAAGTAAACTCTAGGCTTTGATTAAGAAAACCTGTAATACGGTGTTGCCTGTCAGTGATGGTTACAGTTTTTGTTTTTTAAATGAGGCTAAGGTTTGTTTTTTTAAAGTGGTTCTTTTTTTAAGTTGTTTTCCAGGCATGAAGTGTGAAATACAGAAATCATCCTAGCACACATCAGGAAATAAGACAGATGAAATGACTTGTGAAAGCTTCCTCCAATAAGTTGTTTTGTGTATATGTTTCCCAATGGCTGATTACTAATGAGATGATCTTATAGGAAAAAAAGAGAATAAGGATGGTGAATATTAAAAGATACCTGAGGAAGATAGTGATATAAGAAGGAGGTTAATATAAAATGGAAGCCATAAACTTTTCACTAAGTGAGCCAAATATTTGGCTTTAAACTAAAGCAAAATGGGAAACCCATAAGTCTTATGATTCATAGTGTCTGTCTCATAGCAATTGAGGGAAAGCACAGTTAAAGCTGACTATAGGACCAGCAGGAATGCCTCCTTTATTCTTCTTTATTAGATGTAAGTTCTGCTAGAGCACACTTCCCATAACTATGTATTCCCCAACCATCTCCCCGCTTCTAAGACCCCAAACTAGGATGATTTGGTTGGATGTTATCAACTGAACTTCGAAAAGAAACATCAGCGAATGTTTCTGGGAGGCTGCTGTGTTGCAAGGGTCTGCAGGTACCTAGGAACTGAAGAGGACCATGTGGCCTCAAGTCAAAGGTCCCCACCATTCCCTATTGTGTGACATGAGCCTGTTTCACTTGTTTTACTCAATTTCACGGCATGCCTGATTATTGCAGATATTTGATTTTATGACCCATTATGTAGATGCCCTCTTTCCGGTGGTCACAGACAAGCTGACCCAGCCCAAAGTGGTCTGTCCCCTCATTTCTTGATCTCCATCAAGAGTTGTAATTTCCATACCACTTTCTTGGCCTTCCTATTACTAGTTACTCCTTAGATCTTAGTGCCTCAGTTAGAAGTCAAATTCCTCACACCTGAGGGGATCTCCCAGCCTCCAACAGGGCTCTGCCCCAGGCTAGCATTTGGGTCACAGTGACTGGTTGTTGAAGCCATGGAAAGATGAGAGACCACCCCCTGGCTTGATGAGAGGCCTAGAGAAAACAGCTGCATCAGTGTGTGTCTGGGTCACATTGCTCAGCACCTGGCAAAGGCCCAGCCTTCTAGGCTTGGCCCCATCTGGCCTTGAATCAGGAGGATGTTCACATAGCAGGTTGGTCCAGTTTCTTGTCCCAGGGCGTGCTGCCCAGAGGACTTTCCAGAAGTGCTAGCAGAAGCTGCAATCCCAAGAAAGATTTGGGTGATTGCTGTCTTGCAGCTTAATAGCTTGTAACTTTCTGAGCTTTGATATCAAAATGTTTTAATAATGCCTTCCCTATATGAGTGGTGTTGCTTCTAGTTTATATCAGCACAGCATCAGGTACATGGTTGGCCCTGGACATTTGTTACTGCCATTTGTTGAGCACTGACCATGTGTACTCATCGCTATTCCTGGTGCTTCCCAACAACCCTGTGAAGAAGTACTATCCCTGTTTTATAGCTGTGTAGGTTCCAAGAGACCAACCCACTTCCCAAGGTCATACAGCTAAGAAATGACAGTCCAGGATTTATATTTGAGTTACTCTGTCTCCAGAGCTTGGTTTCTATCCTTAACAGCCTGGAGGTTGAGTGGGACACTATGGTTTAGGAAAGGCACTCAGTCACCAGACCCTTACAATAGTCCCCGTCTGTGTCTTTGCCAACCCCCTTGGGTCAGCTATATCAGACTAGATCTTTCCCAACGCACACTGCCTTTCACTGAAATATGGAAAAAAACAAACATAGAAGGAATGACTCCAAATATAATTTGGCAATTTAAACCCACACAGACAAGAAAATGACTGCTGAGCCCTGTCGTTTGTTTGCCCACTGCCTAGGGAAATTACGTTGGAACTTGGTTAATTTTTTCTTCCTTACTGCTCTCCTAAGGAGCTTACCTCACAGAAATCATTTTTATTGTCCATGTGCACAATCCAGCTCAAACAGGCTGAAGCAGGAAGCAGCAAAACAGTAACTGGAGGTGAGAAAGTCAGCTGACCTTGCAGCCCCTGGCGTTAAAGGTCAACACCAGGTCAGGTTACAAGCTGCCAAATCTAGGGGAAAAAGCTGTGCTGGACAAGCTTAGATTTACTTGCCTGGAGCTGACCCAGCAGGAACACAAGCATTGTGAATGTCAGATTGTTAACAGAGTTAATTGTTATTGTAAAAACTGTAATGGTAGAAGGTTTGCGAAAGGGTGGACTAAGGGGGAGGCACTGCTGGACTAGAGAGCACAATGGCCAGAACTAAAGTCCCTTAAAGGTTTTTCTATGCTGATACCTTGTGAGGCTCAGAGTAAGGAAATAATCTTTTCTCAGTTAAATTTGTCAGACACCAGAAAGGGTGAAGATAAGACAAACTTTTGGAGAACCTGATCAGATCAGGTGGATACCTGCAGCAGACCTGAATGGCTGGTACCTGAGTAACCTCACCCTGAGGACTCTTTGCCCCACTGAAGGACTGATTGTTAATTGTTGTTTTGCACTGGTAAAATGATTGGGAGGGGGAAGTTAATCCTTCAAGTATAAAAGGGCCAATGGCTAGTAAAGCCAGGGGGTGGCCTTCGGTGCAGTGAATTACTTAATATGGCCCTTCTAGCCATAGTCTTTTTAAGGTCCCCCAAATGACTGGGTGGGGCTATGCAGATGAGGTGTATGGAACCCTCATGAGGGGGATTGGTCACTTTAGCCATCCTGCTAGGCTTGTAGAGAGACACACAGAGAGGAGCTGTAAAACTGAAGGCAGAGAGAAGCACTGGAGGCAGCAGAACGAGGACAGAGGGCGAGAGCTGTGGCACAGGGATGGCGAGGAGCTGCAGCAGAGAAATGGCAGCAGTAGAGGCAGCAGAACCAGGAGACAGTGTGGTGGGCTTCCTGGCCCACAGAGCGAGGAAGCTGAGTGACCTATGGACAGGAGGCTTCCTGGCGGAGTGGGGTGCCTCTGAGCACTTGTCAGCAGAGCTAAAAGAGCTTTGTAACGCTTGTCCAAGCAGTTCAGAGGCCGGGCCTAGGGGCTGAAGGGCCAATGCCAGGGAGAGACCTGCCTACGGGCATGACTGAGAAGAGTCTGTCCTGATGGATGATTTAGGAAATAAATATTGGAGTTATTATTCCCTCTCCTTGAGCATAGAGAATGTGACCCACCCGGAGCTGGACTCACAAGGACTCACAAGGACACATCAACTGGGCCCTGAGGTATAAAGACAATAGCTAAGATAATCTTGGAAAATATCTTTTAAGGAACCTTTCACATTAAGCCAATCAAACAGAACACAAAAGACTTTCCACTCTGACCTTTTTCTATTAGCATTTAGTGAACAGAAATTTATTGGACCAATGAAGACCCTCCTGACTGTTGTTACTGAAACTTGTACAAATGATGGTTAAGAAAGACAATTCAAAATGTAGGATCACAGTTTCTAGCCAATCTGTGAAAAGGTGAAGCTTTCAATGGTTTTGCCCATTTGTAATGTTAATATATACTGATGGCTCTGTAACTGTTCTTTGGACTCGGGCCAACATGGCTGTGGCAGCATGCTTGTCCGTTTTCCCATTCTTGCCTGTTCTGTAATATTCTTTGGACTGGAAAGACATGGCTGTAGCAATATGCTTTTCTGTTTTCCCACTTTTGTCTTTCTGTGATATTTCCTTGGACTCGGGCAGACATGGCTCTGGCAGCATGGCTGTCCATTTCCCACTTTTACCTTTTTGAATATATGCCAAATAAAACTTTCTTTTTTTAAAACTGTACTTCAGGTGAAGGCTTACAGAACAAATAGTTTCTCATGAAACAGAAGTACACATGTTGTTTTATGACATTGGTTAACAACCCCACAGCATATCAACCCTCTAACTTCTCAACCTCTTTTTTTTTTGGTGAAAATACACATAGCCAGAGATACAGCGTTTCAAAAATTTCTACATGCACAGTTCAGTGACACTGACTACGCTCTTCGAATTGTGCTGTTATTCTCACTTAAGATGAAGGCTTACAGAACAAAACAGTTTCTCATTTAACAGTTACTACAAATGTTGCCCTATGACAATGGTTAACAATCTCACAACACATCAACACTATCCTTACTCAGCCTTGGGTTCCCTATCACCAGCTTCCTTGTCCCCTTCTGCTTTCTGGCCCTTGTCACTGGACTGCTGTACCTCGTTAGTCTCATTTGGTTTTACGGGGCTGTCCACTCCCAGGCTGAACGGTGAACCTCGGAGATAACTTCACCACTGAGCTAAAAGGGTGTCTGGGGGCAATACTCTCGGGGCTTCTCCAGTCTCCTTTAGGCCAGTAAATCTGGTCTTTTTTTTGTGGGTTAGAATTGTGCTCTACATCCTTCTCCGGCTCTGTCCAGAACCCTCTGTTGTGATCCTGGTCAGAGCAGTAAAACTTTCTTTTTGCTTTACTCAACTTTGTAATGTTTTTCTCCTACAACATGGAAGAACTGTATCCTGAGTATTTCCTTAACCTGAATTGTAACCTGTTACTTCCCTAATGAACCCCATAATTGGGAGTATTGTGAGTTTGGTGTGGCCATTGCAGCTAATTATTGAACTCAGCAGAGAAGCAGAGTGTGCTGTGGGAGAGACAGATGGTGTCAGAATTGGTAAAAAGGGCTGGCAAGAGGAGGTATGTCTGACCTCCACCTCATGGGAATCAGCCTTGGGCTATTGATCTTGGTTCTCCTTTCCCCTTGTGAAGCTAGAGGAGGTCAGATGGCTCTGCCACGCCATTTTTATAGGGGGTGAAGACACAATGACAAGCACAGGAATGAAAAATATTTTGGATTTTAGCCAAATCATTCATTAATGCTAAGTAGATTTTCAAAAATCACATACTTCTGGAGTTCTTTTTTTTAAACTGTTGTTGAAAATAAACACAGCAGGACACACTAATTCAACAGTTTCTACATGTACAATTCAGTGACATTGATTACATCCTTCAAATTGTGCAACCATTCTCACCTTCCTTTTCTATTTCCTCCCCATTGACGTAAACTCACTGCCCCCTAAGCTTCCCATCTAACCTTTTGAGTTACTGTTGTCAGTTTGATTCCAGATAAATAGTTCTTGCTTCTAGAATTCTTTATGAATTTAAACAGTGTTCTAAGGAGAATATCAGCTTAGCTCATTTCACTGTGGGAAGAGCTAACATTTATTAAACATCTACTATGTTCCAGGATCTGTACTAAGTGTTTTATGGGTACTATTTTTAATTCTCCTGTAAGTTCCATAGTCAAATACGATCTCGTTTCCATTTTTAAAGATAAGGAAACAGACACTCAGATAGGTTAAACAACTTGCCCAATAGGCAGAGGTGGGACTCAGACCCAGGTCTAGCTTGACTCCAAAACCAAGCATATACAGACTCCTCATCCCTGTGGCGTTTACAGGTTCAAATCTCTCCATGGGAATTTTCAGGGGCTGTGTTACTTTGTGAAGTCCCATTTTTTTTTTTTTCTATTGTACTTTAGGTGAAGGTTCACAGAACAAATAGTTTCTCATTAAACAGTCAGTACACATATTGTTTTATAACATTGGTTAACAACCCGATGATGTGTCACCCCTCTCCCTTCTCCACCTTTTTTTTTTTTTTTTGGTGAAAATATACATAGCCAAAGATATACCGTTTCAAAAATTTCTACACACACAGTTCAGTGACATCGATTACGTTCTTCCAGTTGTGCTATTCTCACTTTAGATGAAGGTTTACAGAACAAAATAGTTTCTCATTAAACAGTTAGTACACATGCTGCCCTATGACATTGGTTAACAACCCCACGACATGTCAACACTGCCCTTACTCAACCTTGGGTTCCCTATCACCAGCTTTCCTGTCCCCTTCTGCCTTCTAGTCCTTGTCCCTGGACTGCTGTGCCTCATTAGTCCCGTTTTGTTTTATAGGGCTGTCCAATCCCCAGCTGAACGGTGAACCTCGGAAATGACTTCACCATTGAGACAGAAGGGTATCTGCGGGTCATAATCTAGGGGTTTCTCCAGTCTAAGTCACAACCATTTTTATTTCACTTCCCTTGGGTCCCTCCTCAGCAATGATTTGGACTTGCCTGTTGGATGGTGTCTGTATCTAGGTACTCCAAATAGCTGGCTTCATGGATGCCAGTGAGAATGTCCATCCTTTTCTGACAAGAATCAGGAGGTTGAAGAGGTTGAGAGCATATGTAAGTGTGAAATAAGGCCAAAACAACACTATTAGAAAACTAACAAATAAATCAGAAACGTCAAGGAACAAATAGACAAAGCCAACAATCAAATTATGAAAGGCTTGAAATAAGCAAAGAGATTAAAGCAATTAGACAATAATGCCTGAACAGGACAAAAATGATTCAACATGAACATCACTGGTATTCCTGAAACAGAGAGGGCACGAAATGGAAAAGAAAAAGTAATTGAAAACATATTAGCAGAAAATCTCCCTGAAATGAAACGAAGTATGGGATCTATAGATTAAAAGGGCACCCTGGGATCTAAGAAAAACTGATATAAACCGTATCTTGCTTGCATTTTTTTAATTCAAGGGTAAAGATTTTTTTTTTTTTCCAGGCATCCAGGCAGTAAAAGCAAGTCATCTGTGAGGGAGAAAATGTTTTTTTCAGACATCTTTATCACTACTCAGTGCCAGAGACAGTGGAGCTATGACAAACAGTTCTGAGAAGGAATGTGTGACCCAGGAATATTGTACCGGTCAAGTTTCATTTATTTATAAAGGCAATAATAGAGACTCTGCAACATGACAAATTAAGGGATATAACATCTGTGAGCTCTTATTGAAAAATGGCTTAACAGTGTAATCCAGCCAACCAAAATCTCTTAAAATTAAAAAATAGCTAACATTTATAAACATTCACTATGATCCAGCCACTGTTTTAAGCACTTAACCTGCGTTATTTAGTCCTCACAACACCCTGTGAAATAGATACTGTTATCCCCATTTTATAAATGAGGAAACTGAGGCACAGAGTGGTTAACTAACGCCAAAACCACTTGATTAAAAAATGGCAGAGTCAGGATTCAAACCAAGGTTGTCTGATTCAAGACCCTGGAAAGAAAGATCACAGAACACTCAATGTGCAACTAAGCACAAAATTCAACTTTGAGCTTTCTGGCAGTCAGACCAAAAAAGGATGTAAGAGTAAATACATGCTCAACAAGCATAAATCTGCACATAATGTTTTTAAAGTAATGTCTTCATGACTTTGTTGTTTTCAAAGACATATACTCATGATTCTTTACACTCAAGCTATATAGAAAAGTACGAAGAAAAAAGAAAAAAAAACCACATACTATTTCTTCTCTCAGAAACAACGTTTGAGACCCCATGCCTGGGATCCCACTTTGTATGTGACAGAGAAAGAGAGGTGGGGTGCCTATCTGTAGATTTTCTGTGGAAAGTGGGTCACTTTGTCACTTTGTCCTTTTTTCCAGGCACTAAATAAATACTGGGGAATATTTCTGGTTTGGTGGTAGAATTCTCACTTTCCGTGGAGAGACCTGGGTTTGATCCCCAGCCAATGCACCTCATGCGCAACCACCGCCTGTCTATCAGTGGAGGTGTGTGTTGTGATGCTCAACAGGTTTCAGTGAAGCTTCCAGACTAAGACAGACTAGGAAGAAACGCCTGGTGATTTATTCCCAAAAATCAGCCGATGAAAACCCTATGGATCCCGACGGTCTGACCCCCAACTGATCATAGGGATCGTGCAGGACTGGGCAGCACTTCGTTCCATTGTGCGTGGGGGTCACCATGAGTAGGGGGCTGACTCACAGCAGTTAACAACAACAAATAAATACTGAAAGGACCAAAACACATCCTTGGTTATTCACCAGAATAACCGAGGCCAAGGTGAAGGCTGGTTGTGCACCTGTAAGACCCTCGGCTGCAGAATCAAGGTTTAAAGTCTTGGCTGTCACCACTTCATAGCAGTGTGGCCTTGAGAAAATCTCTGAACTTCTCTGAACCTCTTCTTCCTTGCCTGTGAAATAGACATGCTCATGGTACCTACAAGCCAGGGTTATCTGACAGAATTAAATGAGATTGAGCCCAAACAGCCCTTAACACTGTGCCTAGCCTGAGATCAGTCTCCGCAGAACAACTGCCTCGGGTGTTTGTAATGGCCCCGCTCCTTCCCCACACACATTGGAGGCAAATCAGATTTTCTGAGTGTATTGTGCAGTTTAATTATTATTATATATATTTTTAATAAATGCAAAAAGCCTTAAAAAAAGCGACACCCCATTCTGGGCCTCATGTGAGCAGTCAAGTGATCAGGGAGGCCTGGGAGGGGAGACCAAGAAGTGAATGGAAATCAGACTCAGCTTCCTGCCCTCAAACCCTGGAGCCTGAGGAAGGAGCCTTGTTCTACAGGAGGGGAGGCAGGAGAGGGTTGGGACTGCAGCCTGGCTGGGTGGAGATTTTTGCTGGAACCAGTACTTGGGCCAACTCCTTGAGACGGGCTGTTTGTGCCAAGACTATCAGAGAACATCGTTTAGCTGCCCCTTAGGTATGGACCAACCCAAAAAACCAAACTCATTGCCATCGAGTTGATTCTGACTCATAGCAACCCTACATATAGGACAGAGTAGAACTGCCCCATAGATGTTCCAAGGAGCAGCTGGTGGATTCGAACTGCAGACATTTTGGTTAGCAGCCAACCTCTTAACCACCGCCTAGGGTATAGACAGATCAGTACAAACTACCCTGGGAACCAGCTGAGCCTCTGTCCAGACAGAGGTTGTTCTACCATTCCTCGGCATCTGTGCCTCCGTTTATCCCAGCATTCGCCATTCATTCATTCACTCATTCTTTCAGCAGCCATTGAGCACTTGCCACATGCCAGAATTTGCTGAGCACTGGAGATACTAAGAAACAGTTCCTGCCCTCAAGGAATTCCAGTCTAGCAGGCAGAGGTAAACAGACCTGCAAACTACTAAACAGCTAATGAAGAGACAACCTCATAATTGCTATAAGGGCGAGATGCAGAATCACTAATCACGCCTGACATGCTAGGCTTATCAGAGGCAGAACTCCAAGGGTGGTGCAGACTCACTTAGTTTGCTAACTGAAAGGTTGTACGTTCTAGTCCACCCAGGGGTGCCTTGGAAGAAAGGCCTGGTGATCTACCTCTGGAAAATGACCATTGGAAACCTTGTGGAGCACAGTTCTACTCTGACACACATGGGGTCACCATGAGTTAGAATTGACTCACCAGCAACTGGTTAACTGATTAATCACAGGAGATAGCAGAGACAATTGGTTGACAGCAGAATTTGCAGCGTACCTGCCCACATTGCTCTACTTACTAGCTGTGGGACCTTGGGTAAGTAACTTAGCCTTTCTGTGCCTCTGCTTCCTTGGCCGTAAAATGGGGATGGTAATAATCCCATCCTCTCTGTGGGGACCATGCTGTCAAGGAACATCTAGCTCAATTGGTAACAGTTTATAAAGACAATGTTCTGCATTCTACCTTGATGAGTAGCGTCTGGGGTCTTAAAAGCCTGTGAGCAGCCATCTAAGATACTCCACTGGTCTCACCCCTTTGGGAGCAAGGGAGAATGAAGAGAATAAATACAAGGAAAAGATTAGTCCGAAGGACTAATGGACCACAGCTACCATGGCCTCCACCAGACTGAGTCCAGTACAGCTAGATGGTGCCTGGCTACCACCACTGACTGCTCTGACAGGGATCACAATAGAGGGTCCTGGACGGAGCTGGAGAAGGAGGTAGAACAAAATTTTAACACAAAAAAAGACCAGATTTACTGGCCTGATGGAGACTGGAGAAACCTGAGAGTATGGCCCCCGGACACCCTTTTAGCTCAGTGGTGAAGTTGCTCCCGAGGTTCACCATTCAGCCGGGGATTGGACAGCTCCATAAAATAAAACGGGACTAATGAGGCACAGCAGTCCAGGGACAAGGACTAGAAGGCAGGAGGGGACAGGAAAGCTGGTGATAGGGAACCCAAGGCTGAGAAAGGAAAGTGTTGACATGTCGCGGGGTTGTTAACCATTGTCATAGGGCAACATGTGTACTAACTGTTTAATGAGAAACTATTCTGTTCTATAAACCTTCATCTAAAGTACCAAAAAAAAAAAAAAAAGAATTATCTATGCAAATTGACAACAGCAACTCAAAAGGTTTTATGGGAAGTTTAGGGGGCAGTGAGTTGAAGATAAAGGTGATGGAATAATTTGGAAAAAGATAGTGAGAATAGCAGCACAACTGGAAGAATGTAATCAATGTCACTGAATTGTACATGTAGAAATTTTTGAACTGATGTATGTCTGGCTATGTATATTTTCACCAAAAAAGAAAACAGGTCCTCCGAGGTCGAGAAGGGAGAGTGTTGACGCGTTGTGGGGTTTTTAACCAATGTTGTAAAACAGTACGTGTACTGACTGTGTAATGAGAAACTATTTGTTCTGTAAACCTTCACCTAAAGTACAATTAAAAAAATAAATAATCCCGTCCTCATAGAGTTGTTATGAAGATTAAAGGATTTAATAATTACAAACTGGGATAGGCCCTGGTGCATAATACAATGTGTTTAAGTCTTTTTTTTCTTTGCTATTAGCTCCTAATACAGCACCTGGGTTCTGCCCCCAATGGGCCCCACCCCACTCCCCAAGCTCACAGACATCATACCTCATGACTCCCCAGAGAATGGAGGGTCTACAAGGGACCCCGAGATGAGCTAATGCCGGCATTGGCCATCAGAGTTACTTGCAGAATTTCCAGAAAACATGCCTGTCAGGCCCCTTCCCTGGAGATTTTGAGTCTGAACTACAATGAGGCCTCTCAGAGGTGTATCCCCAGCTGAAAACCACTGATTTGGTTCAAAGCCTTAATTTTAGTGAAATCCATCTGTCTTAGTTATCTAGTGCTGCTATAACAGAAATACCACAAGCAGATGGCTTTAACAAACAGAAATCTATTCTCTCACAGTTTAGGAGGCTAGAAGTCTGAATTCAGGGGGCTAGCTCCAGAGGAAGGTTTTCTCTCTCTGTCACCTCTAGAGGAAGGTCGTTGTCATCAATCATCCCCTGGTCTAGAGCTTCTCCGCCTAGGGACCTCGGGTCCAAAGGATGCTCTCTGCTCCTGGCACTACTTTCTTGGTGGTATGAGGTCCCCATGTATCTCTGCTCACTTCTCTCTTTTATATCTCAAAATAGATTGACTTAAAACACAACCTAATCTTGTAGATTGAGTCCTGCCTCATTAACATAACTCGCTAATCCTGCCTTGTTAACATCATAGAGGTAGAATTTACAACACATAGGAAAATCACATGAGATGACAAAATGGTGGACAATCACACAATACTGGGAATCATGGACTAGCCAAGTTGGCATACATTTTTGGGGGACACAATTCAATCCCTAACACCATCAATTTGACCAAGACAAGATGGTCATTACTAGCAGAGCCTAGACTCGGACTCAGATCCAAGGAGCTGTTTTGTTTCTATCCTATTGTTGGAACTACTGCTCCATCAGTCCCTACAGTGATTGGGAACCCTCAAAGGGAGGGGACCAGGGCAGTGAGCAAACCACAAACCAGGGAGGAAGCTGAGAAACTCCACCTGGGGAGTGCCTGCTGCCCTGCACTTCTGCCTTCCTACCTGGCTGCTGGTTCCCAGTTCAAAATTACACTCAATGGCTCACTTCTGCAGGTCACACCCCTCACGGCACATTCCTTAGATAACAGTTGGTTTGAGGAAGGCCTGAAAAGAAGGAGCAGATGCAGCAGCCTCTCATTCCTCAGGGGCGTGGCAGCCTGTGCGTCTGAGCACACACACGGTCAGCCAGTCAGGGAGAAGGTCAAGGGTGGATGCAAACACTCCAGGGCCAGAAAGATTTCCTTAGACCAGGGAGCTAACTGCGGAGGAGTTGGCCCTGCCTGCCTCCAGGCAGCTTCAGTCTGGACCTCTATGCTTCCTAGAAGTGAGCTCCATGGTGGGGGAGCCCTGATTCTTAACCCTTTTGTAGTGAGGCACCCTTCTGAGATCCTCTTCCCAGAGAAAAATGTTGTTAGTTGCTGTCGAGCTGGCTCTGACTCATGACAACCCCAGATACAACAGAACGAAACGTTGCCCAGTCCTGCACCATCTTCACGATCTTTGATATCCTCAAGTCCATTGCTGCGGCCATTGTATCAGTCCACTTTATTGAAGGTTTTCCTCACCTTTGCTGGCCTTTCCCTTTACCAGCATGATGTCCTTCTGCAGTGATTGGTCCCTTCTGATGATATGTCCAAAGTGAGTGAGTTCAAGTCTCAGACAACGCTATGTGATCTACAGCGTTTGCATTGTCTAATTTTTGGAAGTAGATCACCAGGCCTTTCTTGCTAGTCTATCTTAATCTGGAAGCTCCACTGAAACCTGCTCACTGTGGGTGACCTTGCATCACAGTCATCACCGTACGACAAACTGTTCGAAGGGTGATGGAGAGAAAAATGTGCACACTCCAAATTTTGAATTCGTTTTCCAAATGTTGGCTATAATCTCACATCACCCTTACCAGTGTCCCCTCTGCTCCCTGTAGCAGTGGGAGATCTTCCTAAAATGCAAATCTGACCCTGACTTGGCTGCTTAAACTTCCCATTGCCCTGGCGCCTGCCCACCTGGACCCTGCCCGATCCCTCTAGCCATTCCAGAACCACAACTCCTGTTCTGGTCCCCTCCCTCCTCTTCTGTAGTCCAGCCAGCCCCCCAGCCGACTCTCAAGCCTTTTTAAAATAAATTTATTTATGTTTTTAAAAAGCAAGTAGATTTTAAAAAAGTATTAAGTAAATTATAGTACAGATGATCGGTAGATATGACTCAAATTATGATGATGGCTTGCAAAGACTTACGTTGGGAAATTAATGGCTTAAGGATGGAGGGGAGATCAAGGGGGCCAGAAAGGGTACTGGCTTGCATTTGACAATGACAGTATTTGTTCGCATGACTATCTGACCTGGGCAGGGTGGGGGGCAGGCAGGGCAGCAGGCTGTCTTTCTGTCCAATTGTTATGACTCAGAGAAGGTGAGCAACCATGTTCAGCCTTGTCAGGAAAGGAAGGCTCTGAGAAGTGATGCTAAGCCTGGATGGATAAGGAGGAGCTTGCCAGCTTGGAGGGGTAGTTCGTTAAGGTATGCTGCTGTTGTTGTGTGCCATTCGGTCAATTCCAACTCACAGCAACTCCATGTGACAGAGTAGAACTGCCCCATAGGGTTTTGTTGGCTATAATCTTTACGGAAGCAGATCACCAGGTCTTTCTCCTGCAGAGCTGCTGGGTGGGTTTGAATCTCCAACTTTTCGGTTAGCAGCTGAGCACTTAAAAATTGTGCCACCAGGGCTCTTCATAGTTAAAGTGTAGAGGTGTGAAAAAGCTTCTAGGAATTATAGGGCATCTAAAGCAGTAAAAGTCCAACACTGCAGTTATAGGGTTAGTTTTGCTTTGCAGAGATAGCTACCTGACAGCTGAGAAAGAAGGTACCAGAGAAGGCAAGACATGAGGCAGGGCCAGCAGGAAGGAGACCATGACATCATGAGTATTTTTTCTGCTTTGCTAGTGTTAAGCATTATCATTTTTAAATGCCACATGATATTTTGGAATTTTTTAGTTTATTCAATAATAATAAAAATAATAGCTAATACTTACACCCATTTCTACCTCACAGAGTTTGGCTTCTTTAATTCTTTTCATAATCCCATGAGATTGGTCCTGCTCTAATCATCATCCTCATTTTATTGAGGGGGAAACTGAGGCACAGGGAGAGGCTATAACTTTCCCTAGGTCACACAGTTAGTCAGTGGCAGAGCTGGGATTTGAATCAGGCAGGCTAGCTCCAGAAGCTGTGCCCCTAACTACTATACCACACTGCCTCTCGTGGCCTCACCAGCTCGCCAACATTTACGGAGGGCCTACTATGAGCCATTGCTATGATGCTGAACAGGTTTCAGTGGAGCTCCCAGTCTAAGACAGACTAGGAAGAAAGGCCTGGCAATGTACTTCTGACAATCAGCCGATGAAAACCTTATGGATCACAATGGTCGAGGCAGTGTTTTGTTCTGTTATGCATGAGCTCATCAGCAGTTGGAGGCCAACTGGGCAGCAGCTAACAGCAACAAATATGAGCTACAGGCTATACTAGGCCTTATGTATAGGAAAAAGTCCCTATATCGAAGGAGCTTTCAGTCTAATTAACAATTTCCCTGTGGTTGTACATTTAAAAGGAGCCCTTGTGGCTCAGTGGTTAAAGCAACTGACTGCTAACTGAAGGGTCAGTGGTTCAAAACCACCAGCAGCTCCGCTGGAAAAAGATATGTGGCAGTCTGCTTCCGTAGAGATTTCCAGACTTGGAAACCCTATGGGGTGGCCATGAGTTGAAATCAACTGGATAGCAGTGGGATTTTTTTTTTTTTTTTTTTTTTGACATTTAAGGTTACTTTTTCTTTTCTGCAATTAAAAACAGTGCTTTGACAAAACTTTTGTAATCCCGAAGATGGACTTCTGGGTCAAAAGTCATGCTTTGCAGCTCCTGTGCATACTGCCAAATGGCTTTCCAAAAGTGCAGAGTCGATTCAAACTGCAGCAGTGTGTGGGTGTGACAATTTCACCACAACCTCACCAGCACTGGGGATTATTTTGCCAAAAAAGGTTTTACACCCAGTGAGTTCAACATGCAGTGTCCTTTTTCTTGTGAATGATGGATGAAGTATGAGGTTATGGAGAAGACAGACAATTCATGCTCACAAGTGAAGTGGGGCAAACCCTGGTGGCGTAGCAATTAAGCGCTAGGACTGCTAACCAAAAGGATAGCAGTTCAAATCCACCAGGTGCTCCTTGGAAAGAAACTCTGTGGGGCAGTTCTACTCTGTCCTACAGGGTCACTATGAGTCAGAATCAACTCGACAGCAACAGGTTTTAGTGAAGTGGGCCAGAGTCATGGAGATTTTGCTTTTAGACTGGGAAAGCTACGATCTTTCCTTTGTCTAATCTAAAATGTTTCCTTGAGGCAATGGGAATTTCTAGAACAAGAGGTGAAGGCAGAAAACACTTAAAACCAGACCAGTTGCCGTTGGCTATTGAGTTGATTCCAACTCATGGTGAACCCACATGTGTCAGAGTAGAACTGTACTCTGTAGGGTTTTCAATGGCTGTGATCTTTTGGAAGTAGATCGCCAGATCTTTCTTCTGAGGCACCTCTGAATGTACTCAAACTGCCAACCTTTGGGTTACCAGCCAAGTTCGTAAAAGGTTTATACTACTCAGGGACTTCAGAGAACACATAGCCTTCAGTAAAAATGTGCAAGTCCAAAAAAGAAAATGGACTGGTACCGTCCTACCCCAAACATTTCACAAGTAATAAATACTCCACATCATCAATGAATATCACCAATCTTCCTCCTTCTACCTATATCTACTCTTGCACATATCACATGGTATTGAATTGTTTACATATCTGTCTCCCTTGCAGACGAGAGGACAGACTTAAGGGCTGGGACCATATTTCTACATCTAGCTTCCCAGCAGAGACAGCGACACACAGAAGGTTCTCCGTGAATGCTCGGCGAGTGGGTCTGAATGTCCCCCACTAATGTACGATGCTCATTACTAGCGTTCGAGTTGCCGGGTAATTCTGTGGAAGAAGAGTCTGTGATGCAATTACTTTTGTGTGTGGCCTTTCTAGCCAGGGCTTGTGAATCCCACCCAGCTGATTGTGTGATAGGGTGATTGTGGCCTACCAAGGGGATTGGTCAGTTTTCCCTTAAAGAGAGCCAATTCCAGAGTAGTGGAGAGGAATCTGTCACCAACAAGGAAGGAGAGACCAGCAGGAGAGACCAGGCAGCAGGAGACAGCGTCATGGACTTCCCGGCCCACGGAGAGAGAAAGCTGAGTGCCTCTGGGCAGAGACTGAGGGCCAGGGAGGGCATGCCTGTGAGCACAGCTGGTGAAAGGCTATCCTGATGGAAGAACTGTATCCGGAGTGTTCTTGAGCCTGAGTTGTAACTGTTACTTCCCTAATAAACTTCATAATTGTGAGTATTGGCTGTGAGTTCTGTGTGGCCATCGCAGTGAATTATCAAACCCAGTAGCAAGTGCCACAGGAGGGACTGTTGGTGTCAGTAAAGATGGCAGAGAGAGGATGCTTGTCTGGCCTCCACCTCAGGAGAGTCAGCCTTGTGCTGTCGATCTTGGTTCTCCTTCCCCCTTGGGGGTTGGAGGAGGTCAGACACCGCCCCACACCATTTTTACAGAGTCACAACCACATGCACTCTTTTTCCTTTTTGCAGGGCTCAGGGGAGAAAAACTCTTTAAAATCATGCTGGGTATGGCAGAATTCCACTCTCAGAGATATCCAGAGCCTTTGTGTACACAGTACCTTGCATTTAGACACAAGCAGACAGAAGCCATGGCAGAGCTAGGCCTAACAACCCACCTCTGCCACAGTGAAGGTGGACTGATTCGTATTTGGGAACAAACTGTTTATCTTTGTCACTGCCTTAAAGGGCAGGTGGTGGATAGGTTTGTTACCAAAGCTAGTAAGCAGAAGGAGTCCCTGGAGATGCAAACAGTTACGTGCTGGACTAGTAGCCAGAAGGGTGGTGGTTCCAACCCACACAGAGGTACGTTGGAAGACAGGCCTGGTGATTTGCTTCTGAAAGGTCACAGCCTTGAACACCCTTTGGAGCAGTTGTACTCTGCACACGTGAGGTTGCCACGGGTTAGAATCGACTGGACAAAACTGAAAACAGTAGGCAGAAGCTGCTAGGATGAAAAAGGGAGACTTTGCATGGCTGAATGGGTGGTCCCTCCATCATGGGACAGATGTCCGTCTGTCCTTCTGAGAGCCAGAGGCTGTTTGATGGCAAACAAGGTGATTGTGAGGGGTCAGGGGAGGCAGAAGGAGCCCAGAGGCCACAGGCCGTGCAGAGCTTTAGACGGAGCTGCTTCCTGCTTCAGGGACGCAGAACAGGCCCAGGGAGCAGGGGAGCAGGTGTCCAGGTGTCCAGGGAGAGGTAATTGGAGGCCGACACCTGGAGCTGCTCAGCGTGGTGGCTCGATGCAACTTGCCCTGTACCTGTCAGCCCCTTGCAGTTACAAGCTTTTAAATTAAAGCTTTTAGCAGAAGCATGCAGAGAATTATTCTCGCAACTCTGCTTTTAGAGTTACTCCCCAGAAATGTTCCCACAGTGTACCGAGGTTGTGCATCCATAAAGACAAAGCTAGAAAACTCCTTAAGTGCTCATGCATAAGGACCAGGTGAACTAGACGGTGGAATGTTAGGAGCCTTTGAAAGGAAGGAGGTAGAACTACAGTAAGAGAACACAGCAAGTTCCAGAATGGGTATGCTCAATGAGACGATATACGTGTGCGTGTACACATATACACACACACATGAACACACACGTATATACACACACATACATATGTGTGTGTATTCTTTTTTTAATGTGTCAAAAAAGCTTAGAAGGATTTACACCAAACTGTTAATAGTGAGACTTGAATTGGGGGAGAACAGAATCATTTGCCTTCTGTTTCATACATTTCTGCATTGTTTGTTTTATCCAATCTGCCACTCTCTGTCTCTTTATTGGTACATTTAGTCCATTTACATTCAGCATAACTACTGATAGGTATGAGTTTAGTGCTGTCATTGTCATGTCTTTTTTTGTGTGTTGTTCATAGTTTCTTTGTTCCACATAATTTTCTGTGCTGAGTTGTTGTTTTTTATGTATTTTCTTTTCATCTTTTTCATTGTTGTTGATTTTGTGTTTGCTGAGTCTTTATATTTTTCTAGCTTTTTATTTTGACTTGTAGGATTGTTAGTTTCCTTTGTGGTTACCTTAATATTTACCCCTATTTTTCTAAGTTTATACCAGTCTTTTATTTCTTTATATCGCCTCGACTTCCTCTCCATATGAAAAATCTATGTCTACATTTTTTAAGTTTTTTTTGTTTGTTTGTTTTAATGTTGTCATCTTTTACATATTGACATCTGTTTCCCTATTTTCAGTGTTTTAGCTTTGATTTATTTTTGTGACCTCCCTGTCTGGGTTGTTATCCGGTTGCTCTGTCCTGTATTCTAGTCTTGGGTGGTTATCTGATGTTATGGATTTTCTAACCGGAGGACTCCCTTTAGTATTTCTTGTAATTTTGGTTTGGTTTTTGCAAATTCCCTAAACTTCTGCTTAACTGAAAATGCCCTAATTTTGCCATCATATTTGAGAGACAGTTCTTCTGGATATATAATTCTTGGCTGGCAGTTTTTTTCCTTCAAGGCTTTATGTATGTCATCCCATTGCCTTCTTGCCTGCGTGGCTTCTGCTGAGTAGTCCAAGCTTAGTCTTATTGACTCTCCTTTGCAGATGACTTTTCGTTTATCCCTAGCTGCTCTTATAATTCTCTCTTAATCTTTGGTTTTGGCAAATTTGATGATAATATGTCTTGGTGACTTTCTTTTAGGATCTACCTTATATGGGGTTCGATGAGCATCTTGGATAGGTATCTTGTCGTCGTTCATGATATCAGGGAAGGTTTCTGCCAACAAGTCTTCAACAATTCTCTCTGTATTTTCTGTTATCCCCTCCTGTTCCGGTATTCCAATTACTCGGTTATTCCTCTTAATAGAGTCCCACATAATGCTTAGTGTTTCTTCATTTTTTAAAATCCTTTTATCTGATTTTTCCTCAAATAAGTTGGTGTCAAGTGCTTTATCTTCAAACTCACTAATTCTGACTTCCATTGTCTCAATTTGCTCCTATGACTTTCTATTGAGTTGTCTAATTCTGAAATTTTGTTGTTAATCTTCTGGATTTCTGATTGCTGTCTCTCTATGGATTCTTGCAGCCTGTTAAATTTGTCATTATGCTCTTCTCTAATATTTTTAATTTCCTCTACTGCATGTTCTGCATTTTGATTCATTTCCTTCCTAATTTCTCAAAGAGTTCTGTATATTAATCTTTTGTATTCTGCCTCTGGTAATGCCAAGAAATTTTCCTCCTCTGGAACATTTCCACATTGTTTATTTTGGGAGCTTGCTGAAGCCATCATGGATTGCCTCTTTATGTGATTTGATATTGACTATTGTCTCCGAGCTATCAATAAGTTGTTATATTCATTTATTTTATGTTTGCTTACTGTGTCCTAGCTTCTTGTTTTGTTTTGATATGCCCAAATAGGCTGCTCGTACGAGCTAGTTTGATTACTGGCACCTTTGAAACTCTAATGTCCTGTCACCAGGTGGTTAGCTCTGTTACCAGGTATGGGAGTTCAGGAGTCCACCCACTCCTCCTGTATGGATTCAGCTCAGGTGTCCAGGTAGATAGCCACCAAATGTGTGACTTAAGCTCTCACTTACAGTCGTAGACAGGCATGGGTGATTGGTATAGGCACAGGCATCTGGCTGCAGCAGGGAGACACACTCTGAGCAAGGCAGGGGACTGATGGCTGCCCACGAGTGTCCAGGAGGAAGGCGTGTCCCTGTTCCCTAGAGCTCATAGGTGGGTGGGTTTTGCAGCCGGACAATGAGCACCTAATGCTGTTGGCTGTAAGGACTGGGGGGCACCTCTTATTCATAGGCCCCTATCGCAGGTGGCTAGGTGGTATGGGTGGAGCCACCAGTCCTCAGGCCCCTGATGTGGGTAGGTGAAGACTCTGCTTAATGGGCAAAGCAGTGTCAAATGTCAAGAACCTGCCACTTCACAGCTCTGGTACATATCCTGTTGTACTGTGGTAATGAGGGCATACACTGTTGAGATGGGCCCACACAAGTCTATGCAGGGGGAAAGGCACTCAGAGTCTGTGGATCCCTTATGCCTATACCTAGGCAAAGGAGCTGTGCCTACCCTGGTTTCCTGGCTTAGGGGAGCCAGCAGTTTATTTTTACCCGTTTGTTAATTTGTTCACTCTCCAAGGCAGGGAGAATGGCTCTGGGCGTGTGACGGATCTTACTTCCAGCCCATGGGACTTGGCAATTGCTGAAGCTGGCCTGGGATCCAGTGCAGAGCAGGGAGCAGGGAAGTAAATGGGAGAGAGGTTTTTCCCTAAGAGGGCTGTTTTTGATCCATGTGGTAGGCTGTACACAATTAACTCATCTTTCACCAATCCAGGGCTGCTTCTCACTGGTTCTGGGTGGCAGTGTAGACTCTCTGGCACTGGGTCTCTCCCAGTGCAGAAAACGTGCCTCCTGAGCATGGCTGCTTGTCTGCCTCACCGCTCACCCCCGAGCTGATCAGGCCTGAAGTGCTCATGCTCTGACCAGGTCAGCTCTGGCAACTCCTCCCTGCTTCTAAACCGTCTCTCCCTCTCTCTGCCACTCAGTCTGGTTCCTCAACTCTGCCTTTGATGTTCAGGGTGCCCATACTGCCATATATAATGGATTCACTTGTTTTTTCAGGTCTTTGTTGTAAGAGGGTCCACCAGAAGCGTCTGACTACTCTGCCATCTTGGCCCCGCCTCCCACTTCTGTATTGTTTGGATATTCTACAACAAAACTTTTTTATTTTTAAATAACAATTTTTAAATCCTAAAGACAATTGAAAAGCAAAGATGTCACTTTGGGGACTAAGGTGTACCTGACCCAAGCCATGGTATTATCAATTGCCTCTTACACATGAGAAAGCTGGATAATGAATAAGGAAGACTGAAGACAAATTGATGCCTTTGAATTATGGTGTTGGTGAGGAATACTGAATACACCATGGGCTGCTAGAAGAATGAACAAGTCTGTTTTGGAGGAAGTACAGCCAGAGTGCTCCTTGGAAGTGAAGATGGTGAGACTTCGTCTCATGTATTTTGGACATATTATCAGGAGGGAACAGTCTCCGGAGAGTGACATCATGCTTGGTAAAGCAGAGGGTCAGCAAAAAAGAGGAAGACCCTCGACAAGATGGACTGACACAGTGGCTGCAACAATGGGCTCAAATGTAACAATGTTTGTGAGGATGGTGCAGGACCAGGCAGGCAGTGTTTTGTTCTGTTGGACATAGGGTCGCTATGAGTCAGAAGCAAGTCAGTGGCACCTAACTACAACAACAGCAAAGACAAACTGATGCCTTTGCTTCCATGAACAAGATTTCCCCAGCAAAAGTGCAGCATGCCTGCACTCCCACTCATTCTGGCCACATCCTCTGAGATGGGGAGGGCAACGAGGCCTGAGACTTTATCCCCTCTGCCCCTCTGCCTGACTCCTTCTAAGTGGCCATGTTTCCTGGCAAGTCATTGAGCCTTTCTGAGCCTCCGTGTACCCATCTATAATACAGTCGGAGCCATCTCTGATGCTTCTGGGCCACTGGGAGGTGGGCTGAGGGGCGTAAGATGATGCTTTGTTAGCAAAACTTGTAAGAGAAACCCTGTTGCAGCCCAACTCCAAGATCACCACAATGTCTCTCCGGTAGTAGCTCTAACCTGGGGTAGGGTGGGGGAGTGGGTGACGGTAGAGAAGAGGAAGGAAAGAAAGAGGTAGAGGAAGAGAAAGAGGTAGAGGAAGAAAGAAGAGTTAGGTTCTTTCAGACTCAGTCCCTCCTCCATGTGACTCTGTCACTGACCTCCCTCCTGGCCCGTGAGGTCTGTATGCCAGTCTGACCCAATCCTCCCTTCCTTGACCCTTCCCTCTCCTTCTCCCTAGAGGCCCATCCTTTCTGGCTCTTTCCAGCGGTCCACCCACCTCCTCAGTCCAGCCAAACAGACCTGGTCTATACGGGCCCTGCTTCTAGCTTCATTGAGGGGCAGCAGCTCATGCCTTTGGATCAGTGAAAACCCTGAGGATCACAATGGTCCAATCCACAGCCGATCATGGGGATGGCACAGGACCGGGCAGTATTTCGTTCCCTTGTATGTGGGGTGGCCATGCTGACTGGACACAGTTAACAACAACAACATGAGCCACAGCCTATGCTAGGCCACTCTGATGAGCAAAAAGTGAGAATTTTGAAAAGAAAGAACGGTGGAGGTCTTGGCTAATCCCAGGCCAAAGCCGGAAGCAGAGAGGACACTGGATGGGCTTGGGTGGGTGTGGGAGGCAGGAGGTCGTTATACACTGGGACAGGATGTGGGGTGTGTGTGTGTGTGTGTGTGTTTGTGTGTGTGAGCACCATCTGGCTGGGGCCAGATTGGGGGGGTGGGGGGCAGCACTGGATTACAAAGGGATTCAGTGCCAGGATGAGGAGCTCTAATTTGGGTAGCTGAAATTCAGATGTGACAGGGAGACCAGTGATTTGAGGACCGGCCCAAGGCAAACCCTAGCAGGCCCAGCCCCCAGGGTCCTGATATAGCACATTCTGAACTCAGGTGAGTTCACTAAACTCATAGGCGTTCACTAAAAGTTGCTTGTCAGAGCATCTACTCTCCCGCCCTGGCCTGGCACACGGCCCTGCACTTAGCAGGAACTCCTCAGATACTTGTCAGATGAATGAGCCAGGAGGTATATCAGCACGCCCTTCCCGCTCACCAGCAAACTAGGCCACTCTCCTGACCCAGTTTTCCCTGCGCGCCCTGCCAAACCCAAGGAAACCAGATGCGTCCAGAGCCGAGTCCAGGGTGACGCAGAAGCGCCCGCGCCAGCCAAGCCCCCACTCTGGCCCTTCTCTGAGTCCCATTGGATCCGCGGCCATTTCTGACTCTGATCACCGCTGTGACTCATCTACCGAGGGAAAGAAAGGGGCCTCTGTAAGTCTCCCCTGCTCCGGCCTCGGCCGCCCGGCTAGAGCTCGCTCGCCGCGCCGGCCGGAGCGCGTCTGCCTGGGCAGCACCGCCCCCCGGTGGCCGCGGCGTCCGGGCCGGGAGCCGGGAGGAGGGGCCCCGCTTCTGCCTGCACGGTCTCACCAAGCAGTTCAGGAGGGCTCGCCCCATCCCCAACTGGGTAGGTTGTTGGAGGCTCACTGTCCTCACTGGTAAACTGGGAGAAGAATCACACCTTCCCTGAAGGACAAATAGACTCTGGCCTGGGTAAAGCTTTAACAAAGGATGGGATTGTTTCTCCGGATCCCCGGCAGCCCCAGCCCCTTCCCGGGAAAGAGTAGAATTGGCTCCATAAAATTTCCAAGGCTGTAGTCTGTACGGAAACAGATTGCCACATCTTTCTCGATTCCACATCTTTCTCACGCAGAGCGTCTGGTAGGTTGAACAACAGACCTTTCAGTTAGCAGCCGAGTGTTTAACAGCTGCGCCACCAGGGCTCCTTTTTCCCAGCTACCCTGGGACGGGGCAAACCGCGGTATCCCAGACCTCCTGTTCCCTGAGATGCCCTCAAATAGAGGGGCAGATGGGAAAGGAGTGAATGCCTTTTCTGTTGAAAGCCTAATTTGTTTTCCTGCTTTCTGCATACCAAAGACCACGTGTCTGCTGCGTTTTAAAAATAGATGTGAACATCTGCATTGCTCCTTTTGTGAATCGCCTAGTCATAGATTTGTCCATTTGTCTATTTTTTCTCTTATTGATTTATAGAAGCTCTTTACATATTGGGGCCCTGGTGGCACAGTGGTTAAGAGCTACAGCTGCTAACCAAAAGGTTGGCAGTTTGAATCCACCAGGCGCCCCTTGGAAACCCTATAGGGCAGTTCTACTCTGTCCTTTAGGGTCTCTGTGAGTCAGAATCAACTCAATGGCAACGAGTTTGGTTTTTCTGGTTTTCATTACATATTAATAATGTTGAGTCTGTCATATATGTTGCAAATATTTTTCTAATGTTTAGAATTTACCTTTTGATTTTTTTCCAGATTGAAGTATTTTTGTAATTTATTTTATTTTATTGCTGTTGAGAATATACACAGCAGAAATACACAAATTCAACAGTTTCTACATGTGCAATTCAGTGACATTGATTACATTCTTTGAATTATGCAACCATTTTCACCCTCTTCTGAGTTGTTCCTCTCCCATTAACATAAACTTGATGTCCCCTAAATTTCCTATTTAATCTTTTATGTTGTCAGTTTGATCTTATATAGATAGATCTTAAAAAAGCATAATGCTCAAGGCAAACATTCTTTACTAGTTAAGCTAAACTATTGTTTGCTTTTCAGAAGACTTCAGGGGATATTTTTGGTTTAAGGTTTAAAGATTCTTTCAGGAATATAGTTTCAGAAGTTCATCCAGCCTCCATGGCTCCAGAAAGGTTAGATTCCATGAATATTTTAAATTCCGTTCCACGTTTTCCCCCTTTTGATCAGGATTCCTCTATAGAATCTTTGATCAAAATGTTCTCTAATAGTAGCCAGGCACTGTCGGGTTCTTCTGGTCTCATGGCAAAGGAGGTAGTTGTTCACGGAGACGATAGCCACACATTCCAATTCCTCCTCCTCTTCCTGACTCTCCTTCTTCCTCTGTTGCTCCAGGTGAATAGGGATCAATTGTTGTGCCTTGGTACCTTTTGGGTTTGTTTTCGGTGATTTTGGACACACCAAACCTTTAAGTTTTTATGTGGTCTGACCTTTTGATGTTTTCCTTTATACTGTCTCCGTTTGTGTTTTGCTTACAGGACAGTTCCTATCTGAGTACCAGACAAATGTTACCACAATTTTCTTCTAAATCTGGATTCCTTCTTCTTCCCTTTCCTTTCTTCTTCTCTTCTTCCTCTTTTCCCTCTCCCTTTTTTCCCCCCTTTTCCTCCTCCTTCTTCATTTAGCTTTTTAATCCATCTGGAATGTATTTTCATATAAGGTCTTATTGCTGAACCCAGAAAGGTGGGTCCTTGTCTGGCGCACTGAGACCTCCTAAAAATCTGGATGCTGGTCTTTGACAAAGAGAAAGTAATTTTATTGCAAGTGCAGAGCAAGGAGCCAGGAGGAAGTTCCTCAGATCCAACTTCCTGAGCTATGGGGAAGCAGGGCTTATATGTGATTTGGGCAGCAAGATGGTAGCTGCACAGGCATACTGCGGAGGGAAAAATTACTGAAGGTGGCCAAGAAACAGGAGGTGACGTGGTTCTTGTCGGACCTCTCACTTCGAAATAGGGTCCAGGTGATGTTTTTCTCCTGATTCATTCCACCTGTTGATGCATCATCTGTTAAGGTCAATTAGCGGTTACAGCTGGCCCTTTGTGCCTATGGGGCAGGCCAAATCTGGCTTGGGCTAGTTTAAGGAAATTTACTGGCATTTGTAAGGTCAGCTTACATACAGTCTGAGGTAAAGATCTAAACTTATTTTTTCCACATAGTCAGCTTCCCAGACACCATTATTCAGTCTCTCTCTTTTAATATAATAAGTCCTCTCTGATTTAAAACACCACCTTTATTATAGACTATATTTTTGTATGTACTTGGGTCTGTTTCTGGGAAGGACTCTGACTTTATACACTGAGTCAAAGGGTATGTACTTTTTAAATTTTATTTTAAAAAATCATATTAAACCACTGATCACGGATTTAGGACATTTATTCACATTCTTCTTTGAGAACTAAAAAGCAGCCTTGAATGAAGCATTTGGATAGGAAATATTTTATTTAAAAGGATGTGAACATTTTAAATTCTTATAACACAAAATGGCAAACCTGCTTCCAGAATGGTTAGACTAATTTATATCCCACCAGAAGTATATGAGAATGCCCTTTTCACTAAATCCATCCCAAAGTTGAGTATTAGTTTTAAAAACATGTCCCGACTTGAAAGACTAAAAAATACCATGTCATCGTTCTCTCTGGATTTGCATTTCTTTGGCGCTATTGAGATTGCATTTTTAGTGGCCATTTATAAAACACCTGATTTAACACAAAATGTGCATGTCCTATAAACAACAAAAGATTTCTAAGAGGCATTAAATACAATCTGCATAAATGGAGACATATATTCCTGAATGAGAAGCTTCAATAATGAAAAGATGTCAATGCTTAACAAATTAATATCTAGGTCTTCTGCAATTTTAGTAAAAATTTTAACTGGATTTTTTGAGGGGAATTTCACGTAATGAATCTAAAGGTCACAGGCAATGGAGTCAATAACATTTTGAAAAAGATGACCAGCAAAGGGGAACTTGTTCATATTGGAAGGTATCTTAGTTATCTAGTGCCGCTATAACAGAAATACCACAAGTAAATGGCTTTAACAAAGGGAAATTTATTCTCTCAGAGTGTAGGAGCTAGAAGTCTGAATTCAGAGCTCCAGCCTTCTCTCTCCATTGGTTTTGGGAGAAGGTCCTTATCATCAATCTTCCCCTGGTCTGGGAGCTTCTCAGCACAGGGACCCTGGTGTCCAAAGCATGCGCTCTGCTCCGAGAGGTTCTTTCTTAGTGGTATGAGGTCCCTCTTCTCTCTTCTCTCCTATTTATCTCAAAAGAGATTGACTCAAGATATGACCTAATCCTGTAGATTGAGTCCTGCTTCATTAACATAACTGCCTCTAGTCCTTCCTCATTAACATCATACAGGTTAGGATTTATAACATAGGATAGTCATACCTAATCACAAAAACGGTGGACAACCACACAATACTAGGAATCATGGTCTAGCCAAGTTAACACACATTTTTGGGGGACACAATTCAATCCATGACAGAAGGTATTCTAGAAATATTACATACTCTAGAAATATCACATTTCTAGAATAAAGAAATCATATATTTCTAAATATATTTTAGAATATTCTAGAAATACTCTCCAATATCCCACACCCAGCTGAAATTTTGAGATCTTTAATAAAGCAATTATTTACAGGATGTAGGCAGGGTTGGAGCCCTGGTGGCTCAGTGGTTAAGAGCTTGGCTGCTAATCAAAAGGTCAGTAGTTCAAATCCACCAGCCGCTTCTTGGAAACCCTATGGGGCAGTTCTACCCTGTACTATAGGGTTGGCTATGAGTCGGAATCGACTGGTTGGCGACGAGTTTGGTTTTTTTGGTTTGGGCAGGGTTAAGGGAACCAACAGCAGGAAGTTGCAGCATGTACAACAGCAGGAAGCCATTAACACTCAGTACAGAGTCCCACTGGGGCCTGCCCCACAGAAGTTACAGTCCTTGGGCTACAGTCCCTGCCAGAACCACCATGGCAAAGCAAGGAGGGGGCAAGAGGGAGGCATAAATACCCTCTTCCCTCCTGTCTGCGCTTTTCCTTACTGTTGCCTCTCGGTGGCTGAACCCCACTGAAAGAGGCCAGGGGATCCGGATGATGTGGATTGTGGTGTCAGGGCACACAGCAGGGAGGAGAAGGGTGTAGAACATATCTAGGGAGCAAATGGAGAATAACCAGAACATGCAGTAATTCCACCCTGGCACACTTATCTAAGAACATAATCTGCCATACACTGAAATACTTCTTTCTAAGGATTTTGATTGCAGTGTTGTTTTATTAATAAAAAAAAAAAATCAAGTTAAATGTTCAAAATTAGGGGCTTAGTTAAATACAAGATGTTATATCCGTATGAGAGACTATTATGTGGCTGTTTAGAACCATGTCCTTGAAGGCATTTCAAACTATCAACTATTGCTCAAGATATGTTGTTGTTGGGTGCTGCCATGTTGATTTGACTCACAGTGACCCAATGTGACAGAGTAGAACTGCTCCACAGGGTTTTCCTGACTGTAATCTTTGGGGAAGAGGAGATACTAGGCGAGTTGGAATCACCAGCCTTTCGGTTAGCAGCTGAGCAGTTAACCCTCGGACCACCAGGGGTCCTTGCTCATGATATAACCCATTGCTGTTGAGTCAATTCCGACTCATAGTGACCCTACAGGACAGAGTAGAACTGCCCCATAGTGTTTCCAAAGAGCATCTGGTGGATTCAAACTGCCAACCTTTTGGTTAGCAGCCGAGTTCTTGACCACTGCACCACCAAGGCTCATGATATAGTGTTACATAAAGGAAGCAGGACACAAAACTGCATATAGTGTATGATCCTTATTTGTAAAAAAAATGTGTGTATCTTACACGTAGAAAATCTGAAAGTCATAAAAATGTAAAATATAGTTATTTTTAAGTGTGGGATTATATCAACTTTTTTTAAAAACTTTTTTTGGTATGTTCTCATTTTCTTTTTATAATCAGAAATAAAGAAATAGCCGTGACGGTAGGATACGTAGAAATCAGAATACTACAAAAGTTTTCACCAGCTCACCCCCAGGATCATCAGGACCTCATTGTACTGCTGAAGATACAAACTACATGTATCAGTTATTGCTGTGCAACAAATTGTCCCAAAATTTAGAGGCTTAAAGCAGACAACTATTTGTTACTTCCCACAATTCTCTGGGTTGCTGGGTGTCCTTTGCTCAGTCTGCTAGGGTGGCTCTTGTGGCTGCATTCACAGGGCCTGGCCCAAGGTGGGCATCAGTGCTGGGCCTGCTAACTCCTCCTGTCTTCACTGAGTGACTGTGGGAGACCATTCACAGTCCCAGCCACTTCCTTCTTTATCACTGGACAATGGTGCCACCTTAGGCAAGTTGTGTTTTTAGGACCTTGGTTTCCACATCTCTAAAAAGAAGTGGTTGGATTTAGGGGACTGCTAAATGCCCTGCTGGCATTAAAGATCTAGGGACAATCTCTGTCCTGAGACAGACACACACACATATACACACATAGATTCACACATGCATACACGTGTATACACACACACACACACACACACACACACACACACACACTACACACATACACATGTACATGTGCATATATACATATATACCCACATACACATCATGGTGCAGTGAATTACTTAATGTGGCCTTTTTAGCCATTCACAGTCTTGTGACTCCCACAAAATGATCGGGTGGGGCTATGCAAATAAGGTGGATGGAACACTTGTGGGGGTGGGACAATGCAAATAAGGTGTATGGAACCTTAACGAGAGGACTGGTCAATTTCACCATCCTGCTAGGCTTAAAATGAGCCATCCCAGAGGTGGGAAGAGGGGACCTCACTACCACCAAGAAGGAGAGCCGGGAGCGGAGTGGTCTGTTGAGCATGGGGTCCCTACTCTGAGAACCTCCTAGACCCAGGAGACAGAGAGAGCTGTAATACTGAAGACAAGAAGAAGCAGCAGCAAGCACAGCAGAATCCAGCTGCAGAGAAACGGCAGAGCAGAACCAGGAGACCAAAGTGAGGTGGTGCGGTGGGCTTCCTGGCCCACTGAGCAAGGTGGCTACAGTGGGCATGCGGACCCATGGAGCGAGAGAGCTGAGTGCCTTAGGGCAGGCTTACTGGCAGAGTGGGGTGCCTTCTGGCACTTATCAGCAGCGCTAAAAGAGCTTTGTAACACTTGCCCGACCAGGGCAGAGGCCTGGCTGAGGGCTGAGAGAGGAAGCCTGTCTTGAGGGGGTCGAGAGGAGCCCTGCTTGGCCAAGAGGAGCGAGAGGGCTGCCCTGCATTGAAGAAGGGAGACTTTGCCTAGATGCTTGTGATCCTGATCCCGAGTTGTAGCCTGTTGATCTTGATTCTGAGTTGTAACCTGGTACTTGCCTAAGAAACCCCATAACTGTGAGTATGGTCTGTGAGTTCTGTGTGGTCATTGCAACAAATTATCGAACCCAGCAGAGATGTAGAGAGTGCTGTGGGAGGGATGGCTTGTGTCGGAATTGGTAAAAAAAAAAAAAGGTTGGAGGGTGGAGGTATGTCTGATCTCCACCTCATAGGAATCAGTTTTGTGCTGCTGATAATGATTCTCTCTCTTCCCCTCTGTGAAGTTAGCCGAGGACCTCTGATGCCACCACGCCATTTTTACACACATACACACACATACATGTGTATACACACACATACATATGTATACACACATTCATGCATGTATACACATATATACATACTCATATACCCACACTCACACATACACATACATTCACACATGCATACACACATATATACCTACACATACATGCACTCACTGCAGAGAGGAAGCATCTGCATATCTGCTCAGGGCCACTGAGTCACCTCCGGCAGCCTTAGGCTCCAGGCTCTGTAGGCCCCAAAAATTACCCCAGAGAAGAATAATGTGTCTGGAAAGCATTTCCAGGTATTTCCTTATGTGACTGCTATTTTCTTGTTAGGCCCCTCCTCTCCTTTTGTCACTTTGCAAATGTCTTTGCCAAGTCTTGGGGCCAGTCCCCCTCTCGCTGTTGAGGGCTGGGGTTGGGGGGTGTGGGGAGCACTGGACTCCCAAGACCAGCCTGCCCCCTTCTCTTCCACCACCCTCTTCCCAGCCCCTGCAAGAATCTAATGGACCCAGAGGAACAGGGAAACAGCCTCACAGGGTTTTACAGGGCTCATGAAAAATGGCCCCGCCCCACTCCGAAGGGAGCCAGAGTTGTAAGCAGAGAACAGATGGGCCTGGCGAGGAGGAGGCAGTTGAGTAGAGAGGGCAAAGAGAGCTGGAGGAGGACTGGCTGGCCCCACTGCAGCCCTCCTCTGGGTCCCACGCCTTCAGTGTGCACAGTAGGTCTTCATCTTAGTGCCTCACCTCAGGCGGGTGAGAAACAGAGCTTTCTTTGCATTCTATAACTGAGCCTCATTCTGATTCCGAGTCCCCTTTACATCAGTCTGGTGGGGAAAAATACGGAGATTTTTGGGCTCCTCTGTTTTCCTCTCTCTCCCTCTGCACTTTGCTAAAACCCTCAAACTGCTTGAATGTGGGAAAGGAAAAGGGAAAACCCGAGGAGAAAAAACCCACACCGATCAGTGTCTCCAAATAATATCCAGCTGCATACGTTATCCCGCTCAACCTCACCACAGTCCTCTGATGTCCCCATTTTATAGATGGGGAAACTAAGGGTTAATAAGGTCACGAACCTAGTAAGTGTCCTGCATCCATACGCACCCCATAAAACTTTGTAAAATGAGATGAGCACTAGGTCAGTGAACTAGATTCCAAACTTGTTTTTTTTTTTTTTGGTAAAAAGAAGAATGCTTTCTTCGAACAGAATTTTCCATGGAAAACCTGAGCGTGTTGCTGCTCTGGATGAATGCTATGGGATGAGGGGCTCAGAGTGCAGCCACCTCATCACCCTCACCCCCAGGATGTACCTGGGACACTTCTGTCCCCTAGGGGACCCCAGGAGCACATTTGAGACTTCTGGACTGTGTGGTCTCCAGGCTGGCTTGGAAGACACTGGCTTTGCAGCGCATGCAGTTGAAACTTCTGGCTTGGTTTTTCCCTTGAGGCTGCAGGGCCTCATTCCCGGAAGCCATCTCAGGGCCCAGATCCATGGCTCCCTGAGAGAGTTTGGAGGCCTGCCCACCTCCTGCTGCTCAATCCCTCCACTGCTTCAGCCAGGGGCTGCATGGGGCCAATTTCTTTAAATACATGTTAATCCTGCTCAGAGCCACATTAATGGGGCCTCTGGGACTGGCCAGAAGGAATAGCACTGTAATTCATCCCCTGAGGAAACCCAGTTTCTTTCTGGCAACTATTTCTTCATTGTGGCTGCTGCTATCTCATCCCCTTTTGATTCATACAATCTATGTTTTAAAAAATTCTAAGAGCCCGTGGGTTTCCATAGTTAGTCGCTGCAGCCGTCGAATCACTGGGTAAACATGAGCTGAGCACCTGCTGAGTACCAGGCACTGTGCTAAGCACCGGGGATACCAAGATGATTAAGTGCATCCCTGCCCTGGGAGGGTCACCGTTCATGACTCTAGGCTTTTCTAGCGGTGGGGGGAAGGGGGGTGTACATTGTAGCGGACCCTTGTTGGCACTTGGCCACTCAGCGTTCATTTGCTCTGAAAGCTCTCTGGCTTCCTTTCCCAGTACTTCCCCGCAGTGAGCACAGCCTTGGTGAGACAGTAAGTCAGGGAACAGAGTCCTCTCAGCATGGAAGCCAAAGGTCCCTGGAGGTTGCTTCTGCCCCAGTCCTTCCTCTTCCTGCCCCAGTGAGACCTAAGGGTGAACACGGGACCTAAGTTCTTCCAATTAGACCCTTCCCCAGGACTTTGAAATAAGGTCAGGAGAGGTAGTTGGCTTGTTCACCCCAGCAGGGTGCTCTAACAGCCAAGCAACTCTTCTGCTTCCCCTACTTTTTCCCAGCCTAGTTCTCCAGCCTTCCTGTGGATTCTGGGTATCTCCTAAGTTTTCTTTCTTTCCTCCCTCCCTCCCTTCCTTCCTTCCTTCCTTCCTTCCTTTTCTTTTAAGACATCTAGAGTAAGTTTCTGTTGCTTGCAATCGAAAAACCCTGAACAACATACCAGTTTCCAGCTGTTATTTTAATTGCATCTACCATGCTTGAGCCTGAATATACATTGATGAGCAATTGCTGTGGGCCAGGTGCTGTGGGTATATCATCCTGGAGAAAGACGGAGAAGCAAATGATAAGTGCTTTAAAGTGTCACACATGTTGCGGAAGTGCGGGGAATACAGAAGGAAGAGGTCATCCCCACCTGAGGGGGTGAGGGGGTCAGTAATAGCTTCATAGAGGAGGTCATCCAAACTGAGTTCCCAGCTTCTGCCCTTGTCCCCACCCAACTCTACCAACCCCCTCCCAGCTCCCCCCCACCCAAGTCTTCTCAACACAGCAGCTGGAGGGATGTTTTACAAATTAGGTCAGGTCGCTGCTGGGTTCAAAACTCTCCAGGGGCTCCTCATCTGGTTCAGAGTAAAAGCCAAAGTTCTGCAGTGGCTGTAAGTCCCTACATGACCTGGTTTCCCAGTGAAGGAACTCCATCTCCCAGCCCCTGTACAGCTGGATAGGGCCACAGGGCCAAGCTCTCACGATGGGATGGGGCTGCAGATGGTGGATGCATCTTCCCACCTCACTGGCTTGAGAGGTAATGTTAGACTTGAACTTCCTCACTATCCTTTCTCATCTCTGGCCGGAATGGTCACAGCCAGAGCAGCCCTGGGAAGCCACATAGTGAAGGTGCCTCCTGAGTGACTTCGTGGAGCAGAGCTGCCTTCTGTTTATAATACGCACAGCGGTGCCTCCAAGGTTCTGGAAGCGAGTGGCCCCACTCTGCTGCCCTCTTACATTCGCGTATCCATTTTCGATGATTATTTAGATTTTTCTGTCTTTGTCGGTCTTTAGTTAATCAGCATGCTTTCCTCTCTGCTTGTTCTTTTCTAAGTTAAAGCTTTGAATTTGCTGTAATCTGGGAAGCCAGGTAATCAAGTTCCTTAGACCAATGTCTAAAGTGAAATTGCCTAGGCCCTGGGGGAGGTCTGGGAAGGCCTCCTGTGAGGCAAGCGCGTGACTTTCAGCGCGTGGGCTTTGTGGTATCCATCCCGTCTCAGAGGTCTTTTTTGCCCTCTTTTATTTTCACTTGTTTTCTAGACATTGGAAGTTCCTGAAATGTAACCTTGTAATAACTGAGGTATGACTGCCCTCTCTGTTGAAAGAGAGAGAGAAAAAAAAAAGATATTCTCTTTTTTCCTTCCTAACAGGGAATTTGTGGCTCAGAGATTGTATTAATCAAAATCCAACTGTTTTTCTGTGGAAATTGGTAAGCTTTTCTTTAATTTTCTTTAAAGCTTGGCTAAAGGTACAAGAATAATTAGGACACTATGGAAGAAAAATAAGGGGGGAGGGGCTTTTCTTACCTGTTAGCAAAGATAGACAGAGAGACCCCGGAACTGAATAAAGGACCTGGAAATGGACCACCTATTTATAGGAACTTGGACTATGACAGAGGTGGTACCACTCTAAATCAGTGGGAAAAGACCAATCAATACATGATACCAGAACAACTAACTAACTTGGGAAAATATAAAATTAAATCCCTTCCTCACACTACACACAAAGATAAATTGCCGGTGTATTTTTAAAAACCAAAACTAAAAAGCCAACTTTTAAAACTAAAAAAAAAAAAAAAACCTTATGAAAGAGGAGGTTTATGAACTCAAGGGGGGAAGGGTTTCTTAAATAAGACACAAAGGGCCTAATCATAAAGGAAAATACTGATAAACTTGAATATCTTAAAATTTAAAACTTTTTAATGACAAAAAGTACCACAAAAACGAAAAGGCAAGATATTTGCAATTCATTGCAACTTGTTTGTATTCAGAATATATAAAGATCTCCTATAAATCAATAAAAGAAGAAGAATTCGGAAGAGAAACGTGGAATTCACAGAAGAAACCTGAATGGTCGTAAACAAATGAAAACTGCTCCACCTCACTAGTAACCATGGGAAGTCAAATCAAAATAATGAGACCCCATTTCACACCCATCAGATTGGCAAAAATTCAAAAGCTTGATAACACCATGTTGGTGAGGATATGGGGAAATGAGAACCCATAAATTTCTGGCAGGAATATAAATTGATACAAGCCTACACTCCGTTATTCACAATTCCAAAATCCAAAAAGCTCTGAAAACTGAAAGTTATTGTCTTAAGTTTGGTTCAAACTCATTTCATGACAAAATCTGATCTGAACAAATCGGAGGCTGCTTATAATCTCAATTTATTCCATTTGATGTGAATAGTCATATATTTTGCTGAAAAAATATTAATACCTGATTATAGGGTGTTGCCCTTAACCCCACCGGAGGTATTATGTAACATGTGGAATATCTACCATGTTGCATTTTAAATTTTTATTTTTTAATTATCATATAGTAAAATTGACTTTTTAAATACAGTTCTATGAATTTTAGCACATGTCAATTTGTGCAACCATCACAAGATACAGAATAGTTCCATCACCCCAAAAAACTCCCTCCCTCCCTTTATAGCCATACCCTCTCCCCTACCACAACCCCTGGAACCAGTGATCTGTTTTCTATCACTACAGTTTTGTCTTTTAAAGAATGTTACATAAATGGAATCATATAGCAAGTTACATTTTAAAAATTGGAAATATTTTGAAATTTGAAACACTATGGCCCCAAGGGCTTCAGAGAAACATTGGAGAGGAATTTGACAATATCTAGTAAAAGCTGAAGGTGTGTATGCACTATGATCCAGCAACTATATGCCTACAAGAATCTTCATTGCAGTGCTGTGTGTAATAACAAAAATGGTAACACTCGGGGCCTGGGGACTATAGTCTCGGGGGATCTAGGTCAATAGGCATAACATAGTTATAAAGAAAATGTGCTACATTCCAGTTAGGTGAATAGTGTCTGAGGTCTTAAAAGCTTGCAAGAAGCCATCCAAGATACATCTATTGGTCCCATTCTGAAAACCAAAGACACAAAATATCCCAAAGGACTAAAGGGCCACATGAACCAGAGACTCCACCAGCCTGAGCCCAGAAGAGCTAGATGGTGCCCGGCTACAACTAATGACCACTCTGACAGGGATCACAACTGAGAGTTCCAGACAGAAAAAGAGAAAAACGTAGAACAGAATTCAAATACACGTAAAAAGACCATACTTACTGGTCTGACGGAGACTGGAGGAACCCCGGAGACTATGGCCCCCAGACACTCTGCTAACTTAGAACTGAAACCATTCCTGAAGGCCACTTTTCAGACAAAGATTAGATAGGCCTATAAAAGAAAAAATAACATACGTGAGGAATGTGCTTCTTAGTTCAATCAAATATGCAAGACCACATGGGCAACTCCTGTCCAAAAGCAAGACAAGAAGGCAAGAACGGACAGGAACTGGATGAATGGACACAGGGAACCCAGGGTGGAAAGGGGGAGTGTGTTGTCACATTGTAGGGATTGCAACCAATGTCACAAAACAATATGTGTATAGATTTTTGAATGAGAAATTAACTTGAGCTGTAAACTTTCACCTAAAACTCAAATTAAAAACAAACAAAAAAACAGTAACACCCAACAGTCTATCAGCAAGGAAATGGGTAAATAGGTTTATTCATTCAATAGAAAACCATATAGCATGTAAAATGAATGATTCAGATCTACATGTATCAACATGGATGAATCTTGAAAACAATACTGAATGAGAAAGCAAGTTTCAAAGGGATTTATACAGAATGATACTATTTGTATACATATTATTAGTGGTTACATAGTTATGTAGTAAGAGCACATATAGGAGGAAAGAAGGATCTCTACTAACTTGAGAGTAGTGGTTATCTATACAGGGGAGAGGAATGGGAGAGTTTAGGTTTATCGGGGTTTTTTCCTTTTTAAAAAAGAGACATATGAAGCAAATATTGCAAAATGTTAACATTTGTTAAATGTGTGTGGGCAAGTACATGGGTGTCTGTTACAGTATTTTTTGTACCTACTTAGAATATTTCATAATTAACTTTTAAAGATTGATTAAAGAAAGAACAAAAAAAGAGACTAAGATTTAGAGCCATACAAAACCTTAGGAGTGTCTGATTTAGCACCTTCCTCCTTCTCCACTTTATAGACAGGGAAGTAGGGGCCCAGGGAGAATAAACCATTTGTCCAAGGTCACAGAGTAAGTGCAGAGCTGGGATTAGAATGTAGATCTGTGGACTCATTCAATTTCACCATGACATTTGCCAAAAGGGCATGCGGGATATCCTTGGCCTAGGACACAAGCTCAAAACTCACGTCCAGGTTTGGAAAACCAAACTGAGTTGTTCACCTCACTACGCCAGGTCAGCGGACACAGCCTCTGAGGACAGGCTCCCCACCATTGCAAAATCCCAGGCCCTTTTGCACTCTGGGAACATCCATCCATCTACACAAAGAAAATATTAGCCCAAAGGACTAAAGGGCCACATGAACCAGAGACTCCACTAGCCTGTGCCCAGAAGAACTAGATGGTGCCCGGCTACAACCAATGACCGCCCTGACAGGGATCACAACTGAGAGTCCTAGACAGAATGGGACAGATCTATTAATTCATCCATCCACCCATGCATCCATCTACCTACACATCTATTCACCCTTCCTTTCACGCCCCTCATCCATCCATTCAAAAGTCGGACTTTCCTACTGCCTACCTTATTTGTTACGAATTGTTGCTAGGTACCGTCTAGTTGGTTCCATCTCATAGCAACCCTATGTGCAACAGAATCAAACACTGCCCAGTCCTGCGCCATCCTCACTATCATTGTTATGCTTGAGCCCTTTGTTGCAGCCACTGTGTCAATCTATCTTGTTGACGGTCTTCCTCTTTTTAATGACCCTCTACTTTCCAAGCATGATGTCCTTCTCCTGGGACTGGTCCCTCCTGATAACATGTCCAAAGTACGTGAGACAAAGTCCTTGCTTCTAAGAAGCATTCTGCCTGTACTTCTCCCAAGACAGATTTGTTCATTCTTCTGACAGTCCATGGTATGTTCAATATTCTTTGCCAACACCGTAATTCAAAGGCATTAATTCTTCTTCAGTCTTCCTTATTTATTGTCCAGCTTTCACGTGCTTGTTAGGCGATTGAAAATACCATGGCTTGGGTCAGTCCTCAAAGTGTCATCTTTGTTTTTCAACACTTTAAAGAGGTCTTTTGCAGCAGATCTGCCCAATGCAATACATCATTTGATTTCTTGGATTCTGCTTCCATGGCATTGATTATGGATCCAAATAAAATGAAATCCTTGACAGCGTCAATCTTTTCTCCATTTATCATGATGCTTATTGGCCAGTTGTGAGGATTTTTGTTTTCTTTATGTTGAGACGCAACCCATACTGAAGGCTGTGGTTTTTGATCTTCATCAGTAAGTGCTTCAAGTCCTCTTTACTTTCAAGGTTGTATTATCTGCATATCTCAGGTTGTTAAAGAGTTCCTCCAATCCTGATGCCCCATTCTTCTTCATATAGTCCAGCTTCTTGGACTATTTGCTTAGCATTCAGATTGAATAAGTATGGTGAAAAGATACAACCCTGATGCCCACCTTTCCTGACTTTAAACTAGGAAGTATCCCCTTGTTCTGTTTGAACAACTCCCTCTTGGTCTGTGTACAGGTTCCTCGTGGGCACAATTAAGTGTTCTGGAATTCCCATTCTTGGCAATGTTATCCATAATTTACTATGATCCACATAGTCGAATGCCCTTGCATAGTCAATAAAACACAAGTAAACATATTTCTACTATTCTCCGCTTTCAGCCAAGAAGAGTAGAGGACACAAAACGGAGTGGTTTCCCACCCTCAAGGAGCTCACTGTCTATTAGCAAAATTAATGTGTAAATTAACTAACAAAAATCTCTTTAGTGTGGAATATGCATTCCTTGTGGTATTAGGTACCAACCAGTTGTTATGGAATCAGTTCCAACTCATGGCAATCCCATATTGTGTGTCAGAGTAGAACTGGGCTCCGTAGGGTTTTCAATAAGTTTTTGGAAGCAAATCTCCAGGCCTTTCTTCAGAGGTACCTCTAGGTGGACTCCAGCCTTCAACCTTTAGTTAGCTGCCTGGCTCATTAACTGCACCACCCAAGGACTCTGTATTAGCTACAGCAGGAGCAAATAAGGAGGCTGGTCCATTCCAAAGGGAGAGGGGAAGCAGGTGGTCAGAGGACTCCAGGAGAAGACTAATTTAAAGGGTCATGGGAGTCAGCCAGTTTGGGCACCAATAGAGTGTGTGTAGGAGGGAAAGGAGGGCGGGGGTGTTCCAGTCAGAGGAAACCATCTGTGCAAACACAGAGGAGAGAAACAACAAAAAGCAAGTAGCTGAGTCTTCCTAGAACGTGTGGAGGGAATAGGAAGTGAGGAGAAGGGAGGCTGGTGGAACCACTTAATAGAAGTCTTGTCACAGGCCAGCTAAGGAGCTTGAATTTGTTCTAAGGTGGTGCTACTCAGAAAAGCAGCTAAGGACTGCTGCCTTGGGTCACCTTTTACCAGTTTGTTAAAAATGCAAATCCGTGGAGCCCCAGCTCTGACCTACTGAATCAAGATCTCTGGGGTGGGGCCCAGGGATCTGGGTTTTAACAAGCCCCTGGGTTATTCTGAAGCTCAGCCAAATTAGAGCACTGTGCTAAGGGCAAGGGGGGAGTCACTGAGGGGTCAGGTTAGGGTGTTGGAAAGATGACCTGGGGTGTTCCTCAGGCTGGGACACCCTGGGGCCCCCATCCTCCTTCCAGCTACGCCCCCGACCCACTCCCGCCGGAGTTCTGGCCTCTGTCCGACACATCCGTGCCCGCCCAGCGCCCCCGACCTCGGCACCCGACCTCCTTCCCTCTTGTAGGGTCGGTGATCAGGGGCTGAGGAGGGGACAGCGCTGCTGCAGCCAGGCCCACATTCCTCTCACTTCCCTCTATTGTCCCGGGTTCCTGTGGCCGAGTCTCCATACTCGCCCGGAGCCGCCCCACAGCCCAGGGGAGTGGTGACTCATTTCCTTTCTCCGCAGTGACATAATCCTGCCCCCAACGTGGCCCGGCCCCGGCAGCTGCCAGGTAGGGACGCGGGGCTGCGCGGCGCTTCTCCGCCCACAGAGGGCGCAGGAGCCCGCAACACCTTCTCCCCGCGCTCGGGAGCAGGATTCCTTCGGCGGCCGCACCCGCCTCCCTGGGGTTCGGCCAGTAGCTGGGAGGGCAGAGAACGGCCTCTGACCCTGCACTTCTCCACTAGCTGCCCGGGAGGCTCCCGAGTCAGACCCCTCAAGTCACAGGTGGGGGAGCCTGGGGAGGTTGTCTTGATCCTGGGAAATGGGGGACAGGGATTCAGGACTCCTGGTCCCCCAGGCCAGTGGTTTTTCCACAGACTCGCGGTTAACTTTATTCTCCTCGTACCCTGCCCCACCCTACCCCGTTTCGAGTTTGCAGACAATATTCCCTAGATTTTGATTATCTGTGGGCCCTGAAATGTGGTCACACCTTGGAATCTCCAGGAGCTGAGGGCAGCTTGGGCTCCATCTGGGAAGCAAGTGCAATCTGCAGTTATAGGGCGGTGCTCACATTCCAGGCTCTGCCCCCTGTCAGGAGCTGACCCAGTTTGTGGGGAGGTGCCCCTCGCCCTTGCATGCACCTGAGGCACCTCTGGCTTCAGCAGAGTGGTCCTTTCTCCTCTGCTTTCTCTCCTAGATTTCAGGGAGGCAGGAAAACTCACTCCAGTCGGGATATTTCAGGTATTTCACAAGACCTAGAGTCACCTAAGAGTGTGTTCCTTTAGGATACATGGAAGGAATAATGTGAAGGCAAATAGTCAGCTGGGGCTCAAACCTAGACCTGGCCTACCTCAGACCGCTTCACTTCCCCTGTGCTGCTACCTGGATAGTGACTGCAAAATGCTTGGTCCTCAATAGACAGTGGTTATTACCATTATTATTAGGCAAGTTAGCTAACTTCTCAGTGCCTCAGTTTCCTTATCTGTAAAATGGATGTAGTAGTAGTGTCTACCTCAAAGAATTATTGTATTAAGCCCACGGGCACCAGAAGAAAGGAAATAATAAACATTAGAGCAGAAATAAATGAAACAGAGAATAGAAAAACAATTGAAAGAGTCAACAAGACAAAAAGCTGTTTCTTTGAAAAGATCAACAAGCCATTGGCCAAACTGACAAAAGAAAAACAGGAGAGGAAGCAAATAACCCAAATAAGAAATGAGATGGGCGATATCACAACAGACCCAACTGAAATTAAAAGAATCATAACCGAATACTATGAAAAATTGTACTCCAACAAATTTGAAAACCTAGAGGAAGTGGACAAATTTCTAGAAACACACTGTCTACCTAAACAAATACAAACAGAGGTAGAACAACTAAATAAACCTATAACAAAAGTAGAGATTGAAAAGGTACTTAAAAAACTCCCAACGACAAAAAAAAAAAAAAAAAAGCTCTGGTCCTGACAGCTTCACTGGAGAATTCTACCAAACTTTCAGAGAAGAGTTAACATCACTACTACTAAAGGTATTTCAGAGCATAGAAAAGGATGGAATACTCCCGAACTCATTCTATGAAGCCAGCATAACCCTGATACCAAAACCAGGTAGAGACACCACAAAAAAAGGAAATTACAGACCAATCTCCCTCATGAACATAAACACAAAAGTCCTCAGCAAAATTCCAGCTGATAGAATTCAACAACATATAAAAAAGAATTCACTGTTAAATTGTGTTAGATAAACGCATACATAATAGGCACCCAATAGCCTGTGAGAACTTGGGTTCCACGAAGGCAGGGACTCTGTCTGTTTTTGTCTTTCTTTGCTCACTGCTACTTCTCTATCACTTAACACAGGGTCTGGCGTAAAGTAGGAACCCAAAAAATAATTGTTGAATGAATGAATGTTAAAAACAAAAAAACCAAACCCTTTGCTGGCAAGTCAATCCCAATTTATAATGACCCTGTAGAACAGATTAGAGCTCCATAGGGTTCCCAGGGCCGTAATCTTCACAGAAGCAGACTGCCACATGTGTCTCCCGAGGAGTGGCTGGTGGGTTTGGACTGCCAACCTTTCAGTCAGCAGCTGAGTACGTAACCACTGAGCCACCAGGGCTCCTTTGAATGAATGTTAGCTAATATTGGAAACCATGGTGGTGCTTAAGAGCTATGGCTGCTAACCAAAAGGTCGGCAGTTTGAATCCACCCGGTGCTCCTTGGAAACCGTATGGGGCAGTTCTACTCTGTCCTGTAGGGTCACTATGAGTTGGAATCTACTTGATGGCACTGGGTTTGGTTTGGTTTTTGATTTAGCTAATATTATTGCCTAGGCTGATTTTACTCTAAGATTTAGGCCTGTCAGAGCATGACTAGAAGGTTGTAGGGGAAGGTTCTTGAGTGTCTACTTGCATGAGTCCCTGGGTGGTGCAAGCGGTTAATGTATTAGCTGGTAACTGGTTCAAAGCCCTGTTTTGAACCTCAGTTTCTTCAACTATAAAATGGGAGTGAAAACATTTCCTTCTCAGAGTGGTTGCAAGGTAATGTGTTACAGTGCCTGGCACACACACAAAAAACAGTTGCTATTGAGCGGACTCCGACTCGTGGTGACCCCATGTGTATCAGAGTGGAATTTTGTTCCATAAGGTTTTCATGGCTGTGACCTTTGGAAGCAGATCACTAGGCCTTTTTTCTGAGGTGCCTCTGGGTGGGTTTGAACTGCCAATCTTTTGGTTAGTAGCCAAGTGCTTAACCGTTTGCACCACCTAAGGCTCACCTAGCTCATGGTAGGAGCTTAAAGACTGTTTGATCTCTCTGACTTGCTGTACCCTTTTGGGGAAAGATAGGAGTATTCCTATAAAGAGTGTTGAATATTGAAAGGGCTGGGTGGGATCTAGGCAACTGCCTTAACTTCACAAGTCCCGGTTTCTTCATCTTTAATATGAAGAAAGTGGGAAAGGGATTCTCAACTCTGCTAGTAGGTCCTATAGTCTTTCTTAGGTGTTGAAGAACTTTGTAAACCATTAACTTTAGCTCTCCAAACTGATTGAGTCTTTCCACCCATGGCAACCTCGGCCCTGCCTGAATTTCTAGCATACCCAGCAGTAGTGGGAGGAGTGTGGGCTTTGGCATCTCACAAAACTCAATTAGAATCCCAGCTCCCCCCTTTGCTTACTTTGTGACATTGAGCAAGTCTCTGAGTCACAGTTTCCTTGTCTCAGAATGAGGATAATAACAACGGCTTTGCAGGATTACTGGCTGAATCAAATGGAGCCACACGTGCAAATTGTTATGTTAGGTGCTGAACAAATGATAAGGTCCCTGGGTGGTAGAAATGATTTGTACTCGACTATTAACTTAAAGGTTGGTGGTCCAAACCCACCCAATAGTGCTGTGGAAGAAAGGCCTGGTGATCTGTTTTTGTAAAGATTGCAGCAAAAAAAAAAAAAAAAAAACCCTATAGAGTAGTCTACTTTGAAACACATGGGGTTGCCATGAGTAGGAATTGACCCGAAACAACTTTTTTTTTTTTAACAAATGGTAACAAACTACCTAGCACAGTACCTGGCACTTAGTAAGTGCTATACAATGTTTAGTAAATAACTAGCTATATAGATAGATGAATGCATATATACACAAATAAATAGATACATAAATAGTTATGTAGAGAGAACAGCTAGATGGAGCTTCTCTTCCTAAACCTCCTACTCTCTCTTCTTCTGATAACTGGTCTGCCAACCTTCTCCCCTCCCAGTCTTAGGCTCAACTTCCTCTGGCCACACACTCAAGGTTTGAGGGCTATTAAGAATGGTTATTCTTCACAAAGAAGTTGAGGATACTGAAAGAGATGACCTCTAAGGTCTATTCCAGCTCTAGCCATCCATCCAACTGTCATTGGAGACCCTTGCTTTGTGATAGCAAGTTTTAAGAACTTTGCTCCTCTCGATTCCTGTTTTTGTCCTTTCAACAGCCCCAAAAGCATAGGGATAGGGATTAGTCACCCAATTTCACAAAAGGGAACTGGAGGGACATGAACAGTGCAAGGGTTTCCCTATCTCAGCCCTAATCAGCCGGCCTTGAGCCATGAGGTCACATCATAATAACTGCCACTATTTATTAGGTGGCCCCTGTGTGCCAAGGGCTCACACACCTTATCTAGTGCCAGTAATCCTACTAAATTGGCATTAAATCCCCATTTTACACCGGAAGAAAGTGAGGTGAAGTGACTTGCCTAAGGTCACGTGGCCAGGAACTGCTGAGTGGGGATTCTAGACCTAGGTCTGATGACTCCATTTAGGTTCTGGAACAGGGTCTGGCACTTCTCCTGGGTGGGGCTCAGGCCAGATCCTGCAACAAGACTGGGAGCAAGGACCACATGGGACAACGCCCTCACCTTTCTCAAAGCTGAATAATACATCGTTTGCTCTACCTCTGTGCCCTCTGAGGCTTGAAGGGATGTGTCAGTCAGGGTTCAATCAGAGAAGCAGAACCACTATCAGATATATAAAGGGATTTGCTACAGGGATTTGCTTTTATACAATTACTTGTGTAAACAGTCTCTGCAAAGCTGTTGTTTTCTTGTCTGGTGCTGGAGCTTTACATCAACAGGGCAGGCAGTTGGGAAGGGAAGATGGACGTAAAGTCAGGGGGAGGAAGGGTGAGCTGGAGCCCACAAACTTCAGCTGAAACCCTCGAGGACAGTCTGAAAGCCGTGCAAGTTCTTGTTGCCTCTGACCTTGAAGGTGTGGGTGTCATGCAGGAGAGGCTGACACTCTTTGTTATGGTGCTAAACACACAGCTGACCCGTGAGGCAGAGAAGCTAAAGAAAGATCCAGGGAAGGTAGAGCAGTGGCAGGCCTAGATGCTGCCCCAAGACAACAGGGTGAGCCAGCAGATAAGTGACAATATGTGTGAGCTGCAAAAGTACCTGCCCTGACCTCCTGAACATTGAAAAGAAACCTGTATTAGTTATCGATCTCTATGCAACAAATCATCCCCCAACCTAGTAGATTATTTTTTATCTCTCACAGTTTCTGTGGGTCAGGAATCCAGAAGTGGCTTAACTGGGTGGTTCTGGCTCAGGATCTCTAGTGAGGCTGCAGTCAAGTTAACTGAAGGTTTGACTGGGGCTGCAGGATCCACTTCCAGGATGGCTCACTCCCCTGGCTGTTGACAGGAGGCCTCAGTCCCTTGTCATATGGACTGTTCCGTAGAGCTGCTTGAGCATCCTCATGACAGATGATCCAAGAGAGAGCAAGGCAGACCTAGCCTTGGTAGTCACGAACCATCATTTCTGCAATGGGGATAATCATAATAAACATCCTCAGGCGTTGTTACGAGGCTTACGTGAGCTAAGGGTCCAGCTCACTGCCTGGCACATAGTAGGTGCTCACAGAGAAGAAGGTGGTCTCCTGCTGCATGCCCCACAGGTCTTCCCGCCCCATTCATGGGATAACTGTGCATCCAAGGCTCTTGGCCACCTGGGATTTTCCAGAACTTGGATCAAGATCTGTTAGGATTCCCAGTATTTTTCCACAGTGGAGAAATCAACCTGAGTTCTGCTTCTGAGGGTCAGGGAAAGCTGTGGAAAGGCTCACAGGGGTGGCCCTGTTCCCTAAGAGGCTTCATCAGGAGAGGAGGGGAACTCTCACAGGGGATGCATCACCTCATGTGACCGCAGCTTTCGAGCTAGGACCCCATCATCCACACAGTAAATTACAGAGCTCATTCTTTTTAAATTTGGAGATAACCTTTGAGATAAGCTCATGCAGAGGCTGCAAACTGTTCCAAGGGCAGACTAGGACCCACAGACCAGATTGTTTTGTTTGGCCTGCACCACGTTTTGAAAACGACAGAATCTGAGTACCTGTAGACAGTTCGCAATAGCTCAAGGGTCACAGACCCCACGACTCCCTACTGCATCACACCCAGCCAGATTTGCCCATTTGCTTTGTCTGCCTGAGACTCCTGATTTGGTCCATCTCTGCATTCCACAGGGGAGACTCGAAAGAAGCTAACTTCTTGAGAAATCATCTCAGTCTCCTGCTACCAGGATCTCTTTGGATCCAGATCCAGCCAGCAGTTAAGAACACAGCAGCCTGCATCATCTAAAACCATGGCATCATCCCCAGGCCCTTTCTCTTTGGTTCTTGATTGGCTCTCTTCTTTTTAGACTTGCCTCCTAATTATGTCCATTTAGCTGTAAGGGTGGGGGGAGGGCTGGCTGGCTGTTCCCTTTGCCAGGAGCATCCTCCCTCTGTAGCCAGCCTGATCAGAAACTGCCTAAGACCCCTGATCCTATGTCACCTCCTTTGAGAAGATAATACCTCCTGATGCCCAATTCCCTGCCCTGGCCCCCAACCAGCCTGATCTGACCAAGTTGTTCCCTGGGCAGATGCCTATCAAGGTCCCTTTCCCTCTAGATTGGACTGAATTGTTTCTGGATCTGTGTCCCACACCAGTGACATTGTGTGAGTTCCTTGAGGGTGGGGGCTGTAAGTTATTTAGCTTTGTGTACCCAGTGCTTAGGAGTCCCTGGGTGGTGCAAACGGTTAACCTTGGCTGCTAACTGAAAGAAAGGCTGAGGTTCGAGTCCACGGGCACCACGGAAGAAAGGCCCAGCTATCTACTTCTAAAAATTCAGCCACTGAAAATCCTATGGCACACAGTCCTACTCTTACACACATTGGGTTGTCATGAGTGAGAGTCTACTGGATGGCAACTAGTGGTTACCTAGGGCTTGGCTGATTCAGGTGTTTGATAAATGGGGGCTGAAAGTATAAATGAATGAAAGAATGAATAAATGAAGGAAGAGAGAAAGGAAGGATGGGAGGAACGAAAAAGGGGGAAAGGAAGGAAGGAAGGGAAGGAGGCGGGGAAGAGGAAAGATAGAAAGAAGGAAGGAAGCAAGGAAGGATTTCACTAATTAATTTGCTCTTCACCTTCCACACATTTGCCTAGCAGGGCCCCATCACTTTAAGTGCCCACCTCTGTCTGTCTGGAGTCTGCCGAAAGGAACTCAGCCTGGACTACTGTGAATGAGACTCATCTCGACCCCACCCCTGACTACAGCATCATACCCAGTTTCTGCTTATTTCGTTTTGTTCTATAAATCTTATTATAACATAAAGGCAAAAAAATCTACAAATCGTAAGCATACAGTTTGGTGAATTTTCAAAATGAATACATCCATGTAAGCAGCACCCAGATCTAGAAAGAGAACTTAAACACCACCTGTGCCCTGTCCCCAGTCACTCCCGCAAGGGTAGCCATTAATCTGACTCTTACCACCATTAATTTTATCTGTTTTTGTGCTTTTATAATATAATAATATCATTTATACTCTTTTGGGTCTGACTTCTTTTACTCAGTGCTATGTTTGTGGGGTTTATCAATGCTGTGGTTTATCTTGTGCTTCAGTGACACTATCAAAAAAGTGAAAAGACAAGCCCCAGGATGGAAGAAAACATTGGAAAATCATATATTTGATAAAGGCCTTGTATCTAGAATATACCAAGAACTTTACAACTCAATAATAAAAAGGCAACCCAATTTTTAATAATGGGCAAAGTATATTCAAAGAAATGAATAAATATAGATCCAAAGAAGATATATAAATGACCAACAAGCACATGAAAAGATCCTCGATGTCTTCAGCCATCAAGGAAATGCAAATAAAAACCACAATGAGATACCACTTCACACCCACTAGGATGGCCATAATCAAAAAGACTGACAATAACAAGTGCTGACAAGGATATGGAGAAACTGGAATCTTCGTACACTGCTAGCAGGAATGGTGCAGCTGCTTTGGAAAACAGTCTGGCAATTCCTCAGAAGGTTCAGCATAGAGCCACCATATGACTCAGCAATTCCACTTCTGGAGAAAATATATATCCTAGAGAAATAAAAACATATGCCCACTCAAAAATTTGCACACAATTGTTCTTAGAATCATTGTTTGTAATTGCCAAAAGGTAGAAACAATCCAAATGTCTACCAACTGATGAATGGATAAACAAAATATGGTATATCTGTACAATGGAATATTGTTAAGTCATAAAGAGAAATGAAGTTCTGAAGCATGCTACAGTATGGATGAACCTTGAAAACATTATGCTAAGTGAAAAAGCCAGTCATGCAAGACCATAGATGATTCCATTTATATGAAATGTGCAGAATAGGCGAATCTATCAAGACAGAAAGTAGATTAGTGGTTGCCTAGGGCTTGGGGATATGGGGAAAGGGGATAAGAGGTGGTAGCTAAAGGGTACAGAGTCTTTTTAGAATGAGGAAAATGTCCTAAAATTGATTGTGGTGATGGTTGCACAACTTTGTGAATGTACTAAAATCATTTGAAATACACACTTTAAATGGGTGAATTGTTGTTGTTAGTTGCTGTTGAGTTGATTCTGACTCACGGTGACCCAACATGTGTTAGAGCAGAACTGTGCTTCACAGGGTTTTCCATGGCTGATCTTTCAGAGGTAGATCACCAGGTCTTTCTTCTGAGGCACCTCTGGATGGATTTAAATTGCCAACTTTCCAGTTAGTAGCCGAGTGCTTAACCATTTACTCTATCTAAGGAGTCCTCCCTTCTTTGTAGGTAGGGGGATAAGGCACATGGAAGTTATGTGACACTTAAGGCCACATTACTGGTAAATGGCAGAGCTAAGAGTTGAATCCAGGTCTGCTTGGCTTCAAGCAGCTGCACTGCCCCCAGAAGAGGCTTCAGAGACAGGAAAGACCCTCGAGTTGTCCTTTCTTTTAAATCATGTGGTGTCAGGGCTGTCGTTTCCACTAACTGGGCTTTAGTCAGTGGCCTTGAAAAAGAAAAGGGCTGCACTCTTTGCCTGGAGAGTCTTCTTCTATCTTTCCTTTGAGGAAAATTCCTCTCTTTCTCAGCCATTCCAGCCCTTGCCAAGGATCATTCGGCTCCAAACCGAGCTGCTGCTTTACAGATGAGGTCAGTTCAGCAGCAGCTGAGATCCAGAGCGTCTTGCAGAGCAATGCTGCGACCCGCCCAGGGCTCATTGCAAATAGTCAGGATGGGGACCAGAGACTGCTGGCCTCTCCCCCAGGGCCCCCCCTTCTGCCTGCACAGCCATCCCTCCTGCTGGCTGGGGGGCAGACAGAGCAGCCAGGAAAAGCACAAGACAGTCTGGTGACTGAGAGCCATCCAGACGCCTGTCTGGCATTCTGTCCCTGTGCCTGGGGCAGTGGGGCCTTCTCCACAGGCCTGAGTCCGGTTCCTGCCTGCCCTGCCCTGCCCTCCACTTCCCATCCAGGACAATTTCTGCTCAGTATCCCCCTGCTGAATTTATTTCAATCACACTTGGTAAAGGAGTAGAGAGCGTTAACAAAGGGCTGCTTGTAGCACAGTGCCATAGAAAAACCTAGACAACTGGGCTTTTTTACTTCTTAGCTGTGTGAACTTGGGCAGGTTACTTCACCTCTCTGAGTCCCAGTTTCTACGTAGGGGTTGTCAGTAAATATTAGATTAGGGCCCTGAGCCTGGAGGAGAGAAGCCAGGGAGGAAGGATGAACACCATCCACAAACACTTGAAGGCCGTTGTGAGAACAAAGGATTCAATTTATTCTGTGTGACAAGAACCTCAGGGCAAAATCTAAACCTAGGAGGGTCAGGCCTGAATCAAGGGAAGAACCTTCTATCAATAATAACTGTCCAAGGGCCTCCCTGTGATTAGAGGGGGCCACACAGAGACGGAAGGACCAGCTGGATGTCTGCGTGTCCCTGACCCTTCTCCCCTCACATGCCAAGCTCCAGCCACTGTGTAGTCCCTACATTTTCCCAGAGGTGTGGGCTTCAGCTCTCTTGCCTCTGAGCCTTTTCGTACATGGATCCCTTTTTCTGAATCCCCTGCTCACCTTCTTCACCTGGCTAATTTCTACTCAGCGTTGAAGATTCATCTCAGGTGCCATCTCTCCCAGCAGGCCTTGCCCCAGGCTCCTCTTCTCTGTTCGCACAGCATCCCGTGCTTATCATTGCCATACAACAGCCCATGCGGTATATACTAACTGCAGAAAGGGTCTGTCTCCCAATCAGAACGGGATCCTCCTGAGGGCAGGGGCAGATTTCCTATTTCTGTATTCCCAGCACCTTGTGCATAAAAACCAGTTACCATTGAGTTGATTCTGACTCATGGTGATGCCATGTGTGTCAGAGTAGCACTGTGCTCCATAGGATTTTCATGGCTGTGACCTTTTGGGAGCAGATTACCAGGGCTTTCTTTCGAGATGCCCCTGGGTGGGTTCGAACAGCCAACCTTTCAGTTAGTAGCCGTTCACTTAACCATTTACATCACGCAGGGACTCCTCCTGATGTGTAATAGGTGTATAATACTGAATGAACGAATACATTGCCCCTGTTAATTCTGATGGCTGCAGAGGAGACCACTGCAGAGAGCTATGCTGGGGGCTGGGACCTCAGGAGCAAAGGGGAGTGCAGAGGGAGGAGGGTTCAGGGGCCTCCCCCACTTGCTGCCCGCCTCTCTCACCACTGTTATTCCTGTTCCTGAAGACCATGAAGCCTGGCCAGGCCAAACAGGGGTTTGTGTGTAGGGCTGATGTGAGGTGGGGAGGCTGGTACAACCAGCCAGCCGAGTAGTGCTGAAGGGGACTGAGGACCTCACTATGTTGCATATCAAAATAAACCCCATGTAATTATTTGGGTCCGGTCTGCCCTTTCTGGAAGGAAGCCTGCTTAAGAGGAGAGGGAGGGCTGGAACAGAGGGAAGAGACAGGGGTCAGGAAGCAGGAAGGAGCCAGGCAGGGAGGGTCAAGCATGGGTTCTGGAAGTTTCCTGAATGAACAGAGTGCCCCTCCATGTGACTGGCCAGTATCCTCTCCCTCCTCATCCTCCATTGGTTGTATTCAGAGGCCCAGCAGCCACCACAGCATCTCTATCAATCACATGGCAGCTCTGTGAGGTATGCCTGTGTGAGTCCCACTTAGAGATGTTGTGGGGACTCTGGATTTCACTATATTACTCTGAAAAGTGTTGTTTCTGTTTTATTAGACAATTAGTGACAAACTCTGCCCCTGGACAGCACCTCAGATCTCAGCACAGTTCTTCCTCAGGTGAAGTCTTTGCCATGCAAATGCAGTTCAGGGTCAGCCAGAGATTTGAGTAGAATTTACATGCATGATCTGGGGCTCCCTCTGTCTGGATCAAAGTCATAAAAATGGGTAACTCCCCCATGCCTCTCCCTTCTTCCAAGTGTTGACTCCCCTCTGGAGTCTTCTTGCTGTTATTCACTGTCTACTACCTGAGGTCATTTATTTTACTTTTTTTTGTCAAGAATTGTTATCTCTGGGAGAGCTGGTTCAGTAGGATCTTATTTGGTAGACTGGAAGAAAAAACCCAGAACTGAGGCCTAGAGTGACATCACTGGCTCAGGGCCACCCAGAGCTGGCACTGAAGCCCAGGCCTAACCAACTCCAGCACCTACATGTACTTTTTATTATACTGAACTGTCTCCTACCCCTTATTTATCAGCTGAAAGTCTCAGAGCTTCTTTTTAAATTTATTTCTTGTTTTATTTTATTGGGGTGAAAACATGCATAACAAAGCGTATACCATCTCAACAATTTCTACACGTACACTTCAGTGACATGGCTTACATTCTTCAAGTTGTGCAACTTTTGTTGCTATCCTTTTCCAAATCATTCCACAACCGTTAACATAACCTCAATGCTCCCTAAGCCAAAACTCCCCCTTTCCTCTCTCCTTCTATCCCTAGTAACCACTATAATCTTTGGTCTGTATGTTATTTGCTTTTCTCATATATGTGAAATCATACAATGTTTGTCCTTTTGTGACTGACATTTTGTTCAGCATGATGTTTTCAGGGTTCATCCATGTAGTGGGCTGCATCAGACTTCATTTCTCTTTATAGCTGAATAGTATTCCATTTTATAAATATACCACACTTTGTGTATCTCGAACTTCTTAGTAGGCAGATAATAACGGTGGGGCCTGCCAGAGCCTCTAACTTTCCCTTAACATAAACTCCATCCAGATTAAGAGGAGGATTTTATTTATTACCTTAAAATAATTTTGGTTTGTACATTTTCTGTCCTAAGAAAGGGTGTTGATCAAAGTGCATCAACTTTGAAGTCAGAGGCCTGTGTTCAAATCCAGCGTCTGATATATATGTGAACTTGGGCAAGTTACTTAATGGTTCTGTGCTAGTTTTCTCATCTGTAAAATGTGGGGAATAATAGCATTGCCCTCAAAAGCTTATAGTGAAGATTATATGAGATAATTCATGTAAAGTTCTAAGCATAGTGCCTGATAGATAGTAAGCACTCATTCAGTGAGACTTGGTGAGTTTTTCCTCACCCCGAGGTAAGGGAATGGTCGCAGTGGCGATGCCACCCTAGGTATTTTTCTAAGGAGGGCACAGCAGGAACCTGAGCCCAAGACCCTGGGGATGCCAGCCCTGGTTGGGAAGGGCTTCTTCTGTCATCTCAGCATGGGTGCCCAGGGTGGGATGAGCAGGTCCACGTTTTGTGGAAGAAAATTCCCAAGCCCAGAAAGGTCTGTAGCAGAGCTGGGGAGCCACGCCATCTCCCCTGAGTTCTGCTTCCTAAATAAATGGCATTTGATTTCTGCTGAAGTGCCCATTCCCCTCATAGGGTGAGTCTCGTGAAAAGGGTGTGGAGTCAGGCTGGGGTCTCAGCTGGGTGCAGGGGTGGGAGAGTTTCTCAGAGTCTGGGGGGTCTGAGAGGAGGGGGCTGTGCGCATGCCCATAATAGGAGATGAATGAGGTGTTTTGCATTTTATTTTTCTCCAGCAGGCTGGAACGGTTTCTAGAACGGAGACAAAGAGAGGCGGGGAAGCCACTGAAGGAAGAAGGAAAGGAATGGAGGGTGGGTATAGTGGGCTGGTGTGTGAGAATGGGGAGGGAGGAAGAAAGGGAGTGGCTGCTGCTGTTTGGGGGCGGTTGCCATTTCCAGTTTGGACCTGGATGCAGGCCAGCAGCCAGCAGCCAGTAGCCAGCGCAGGGCTGCCAGACTCTTTTGGGGGAACTGGCAACACATTGAGACAGGAAGACAAGGCTGGGAAGGGTGTTGGGGCAGGGGAATGATTCTCTGCCCACCCACCCCTGCCTTGCCAAGGAAATGCCCATGTATTGAGCACTGACCATGCTATAGCCTTTTAATTTATTTAATTTTTAATATATTGTCCCGTTTAATACACTGAAAATTAAATAAATTAAAAGGATGTAAGTAAATAAATGAAAACCCTCTGCCTAGATCACCTTAGGGTCTCCTTTTGATAGGTAGGGAATGTGAGGTTCAGAGAGGTTCAGGTAGGAGCTCAAGGTCACCCAGCCTGTAGGTAGCAGAGCTGGGATGCTCCTCGCCCTATACCTAGCTGCCTCTGGCACCCCAAGCTGTAGCTTGGCCTGATGTGGGGAGGGCTGGGGGCTACAGACCAATGTTGTCTTCTCAGTCTTATTCCTCTACCCATACCTGGCAGTTGCTCCCTGAAAGTCATCCCCCTTCATCATTTATTCATTCATTCACTCCTGAGCACTCTAGCCTCTGTCATGGGCCCTGGGAAACCACTCTGCACAAGCTAGATCCAGTCCTTCCCTCCCAGAGCTCACAGGGAAGTCAGGTCCCCAAGGAGATGCATGAAAAGGCAACCTGGGGATTATTTAGAGTACATTTGAAATCTAGCCCCCTCCCGATTTGCCTCACCCCCCACCTGCTCTTCCAGAGTGTAATGGGAAATGTAATCTACTTGATCCATCAGCCTGGGCCAACCAGCTAGTTCAGGCCTCCCAGCCAGGAGGGGGCGAAGTAAGGGCAGCGATCAGGATATCTTAGGCTCCGGCACTGCTGGTGCAAATCGTTAAGCATTGGACTACTAACCAAAAAGTTGGCAGTTCAAACCCACACAGAGATGCCTTGGAAATAAGGCCTGGTGATCTGCTTTTGAAAGATCACAGCCTTGAAAACCCTGTAGAGTACAGTTCTAGTCTGCACACATGGGGTCACCAAGAGTTGGAATTGACATGACAGCAACTAACAACAACAACAACCAACTCCCTTCACCATGCCCCTCTGTGATTCCTAGGCTCCCTAGCTGGGCTTCATACTGGCCCCTTGGGCCACCATTTTTCTTCCCTCCTGCTCCCGTCCTGTGGGAAGGACCTGTCTTCACCTATGCCATTGAGGCGGAGCTATTCTATTGTCTTGACGTTACCACAAAGTCACTGGAGGCCATGTCCACTGTAGCCAGTGGGAGGTCCTTGGATCAGCCCTGGGCCAGGACTCTCACCTTAGGACGCATTTGCTTCCATGAGCCTTCAGAGTTCCTCACGCAGGCACACTCTCCCTGGTTGCCTCCCTCTGACAGGCCTGGGTTCCTGTGGCCATTCGGCCCCAAGCTGGGATGGACGGCTGCTGCCCTTGATTGAAAGACCAACTCCAAATCAGGGCAGTTTAGGTGAGCAGTCCCCTGTCGGCTGAACTTGACGCCAATTCCCTCTTCCTCAAGTTGATCCCTTTTCAAGGGTCAAACCCTGGGAAAACATGTGGACCAATGGATTCAGATCTTTCAGCCTTCTGTGGACCAGGGATCAGTGTTTGGGGGAGTTAAATGGAAGACAGACACAGTGATTGCGTGTCAGGCACTGTGCTGCAGGAGCTCCTCGAACATCTCCTCAGTTTTCGCCGTGACCCTGTGGTGGGACTTATCTTCCTTGCTTTACAGGGGAAGAAACGGAACTCAGAGAGGTTAAGGGCACACAGCCAGGAAGTGGCAGATCTGAGATTCCAGCCCCTGTGTTCCTGCCCTGTCTCCACACCGCAGTGGCTTCTGGTCCTTCCACCCCACTCCCTTGGCCCTATAGACTGCATAATGCCCTCCTTCTTTTCCTCACTCCTTCCACCACTCAACCCTCCAAACTATGGGACATTGCTCCTCATCTTCTCCTCCATTTTCCTGCAGACGGTCAGGGCCACCTCCCACTTAGCATGGGGGAGGCTTTGAAAGAGAAGCACAGTACCTTGAGGCCAGGACCCTATGGTCTGGGGGCTCCAAGAACAGAGCTATCAGGATAGGTGAAATGACCTCTCACTGAACCGTGTGGTCCGACCTACTGAGTTGCTGGACAGTGACCAGAGAGAGGCAGGCAAGGAGAAAGAAAGGTACAGAGATACTGTGGGAAATTAAATGCTCCAATGGGTGCCAGAGGCCGCTGGGACTGACCACATGATTGGAGGCCAGATTTATCACTGCCCATTCAGCCCCAGCCATGGGCTGCTCTAAGCCAGAGTTATAAATAGCTGGGAATATAAATGTTGGGCATAGAGAGCAGAGTCCAGCTTGCTCCTGGGCTGGGAAACGTAGAGGGGTGGAATGGGCAGTGGAAGATCTGGAGCCTGACCTTGGGGTTTGCTAGAAAGCTCTGTCTCCTCCAGAAGCAGCTGTGATAGAGATTTGGGTTCTGAGCTACCCTGTGTGGAGGCCTCCACAGGACCTTGGGATCTATATCCACCATTCTGTGGATGCCCGAGGGTGCCTTGCTCCATCTCAAATGATCACAAACCCTTCACCAGTGTCAGGATGCTCTGAGCCTTCTGCTGAAGGGGAGAAAACAGCACCTACTAAGTATTGGGACTTGGCATTGGTAGCAACCACTTCTTAAGTAGCCTTGGTCAGGAAGCATGTTAAGCACTTTATATAGAATGATATAGTTGTGTTATGATTATTAGATATTAATCAACATATTAGATATTATTAGATATAATAATAATCAACATTATTGGGTATAATCAACAGTAATATTACCTGCTACAATTTCTTGAGTACCTTTTTGTGTGAGGCACTGGCCAAGGCTTGCTTTGTGGACCACCACCATCATCATCGTCATCAGGCTGCCATTTATTGTCTACTGACAGCTCTGTGCTCAGCATTTATTAGAGACGCTTATATCGTCTAGTTTAATTTAACCCTTACATCCACCCTGTGAGGTAGATAGTCTTATCCTCATTTTTCAGATGAGGAAACTGAGGCACATACAGATATGCCCAAAGTCATTGTTGCCAAAAAGATGTGAATCTGACTCCAAAGCCTTAGCTCTTCCCACCACGCACGCATCCCTTTCCAAGGGAGCAGAAGCTGATAAATGCTTGTTGGATGGATAAATGAAGGAATGAATGAATGAACGAATGAATGGGTAAATAAACATGCATCTGTCCTAGGTGATGAGTGGAATTCCTAATCCCCAAGACGTCAGGCAGCTTGCACAAGGTCACAGAGCCGGGCAGCAGCAAACTGGGCAAGTAATTCTGGCTCTGGTTTCTTGGCGCTGGGCATCCCTCACAAATCTTGCTACTTGGAGCTGAAGCAGCCTCTTTTTGGCAACCTTTTGCCCTTACTCATGCTTGGATTAACAGTGGATTCCGATTTCCTTACGGACTCATTTCCCACCCTTCAGGGAGCCTGGCGGGAGATCTAGGGCTGAGCCCTGTCCTTCCCCATCCCAGCAACAGCAACTGGCTGGTCAGTCATGAGGGTCATTTTATCATCTCTCTCTTTTCTCACCTTTTCCCAAGGACCTTGCAGTTGGAGGGCTCTCGGAGTCCCTGCTGGGTGGGAAGGTTTCCCTTGGGCCTCCCTACCCAAGCCTTCCCGGGACGTGTCTGCCCCGAGTGCCTGTGCAACGGTGTGGAGGCAGCTTTGTGGCTGTGGGCAAACCAGGGCTTCTGCCGGTCTCAGTTTTTTCCCTCGTCCCCAAAACGGGGGTCTTGGGTAGGCTGCCCTCCCAGATCTGACACTGTGCTCTCAGAGCTGGTCCCTAAGCTCTACACGTCCAAGGAGCGGCCAGGAGCAACCTGAGTTCCCCCAGCCTCAGGCTTGCTTGGCTGGGGAGGGGGCAGGGCTGAGCTGGGGCCTCCGCCAGGCTTCCTGAAGGGTGGGAAATGAGTAGGCAAGGAAATTAGAGTCTGCTGTGAATCCAGGCATGAGCAAGGGAAAGATGTTGCCAAAAGAAGGCTGTTTCTGCTGAAAGGAGGAGGGGGATTTCTGAGAGAAACGTACACTGAAAGCCTGGGGAGGCAGAAGGGGTTTCTGGTGAAGGTTATCTCCTGCTGGTCAGGGGTCCCCAGAAATCCAACTCAAGCCAGTTTAAGGAAAATAGAGCCATTTGTGGGTCCACAGAAGGGCAGGTGGGATTTGAACTCTCTCAGGGTCCCTCCTGTGTTCATCTCTGCTTCTTTCTGCATGCCACCTTCTGTGACAGAGTTACACACCCAGCATCCATTCTCCTCCTCCTCCTCAGGCATGGAATGCCTAGATTGTTGTGGGGCAGAACAGGGGGGAAGGGATGCTGGACAAATAGAAACAATAGTTCTCAGAGCTGCATTTGACTGACTCCAGCTGTTGGTGTGGCTCTGACTGCCTCACTTTCAGCCATGTGAGTGCCACCCCCCAGAGACACTGAGAGAATTTGCTCAGGGCCACAGGCAAAGTCTATAGACCTACCTTTCAGGGCTAGTGTTACTCTTTAATGATGAAATAAGGTGTATAAAATGCCTAGCACCCTACCAGGCACATAGAGAATGTCTTTGCCTGCCCCTCAGGTGGAGAGAGCCTTGGGACCTTCACCTGGGCTTGTGTCTCTCTTGTTGTGTCTCCTTGAGAGAAGAGCCCTTCCTGTCCTCACCTGAGCCCTTGGTGATTCGGGTCAAGGTGCTTTTGTAATGGGCATTCTGGGAACCGCCCTATGGTCAAGAGTTAGGCAGCTCTTGCTTCATTCTAACTGGGTGGTCTTGGGTGAATTCAGATCTCAGTGTTCTCATCTGTAAATGGGGATAATAACCACCCTACCTCAGAGTGCTGAGGAGCCTGGTGGCACAGTGGTTAAAGCTCTTGGCTGCTAACCAAAAGATTTCGTGGTTTGAACCCGCCAGCTGCTCCAAGGAAGAAAGGTGTGGCAGTCTGCTTCCATAAAGATTTACAGCCCTGGAAACCATATAGGGGCAGCTCTACTCTGTCCTATAGGGTCCCTATGAGTCGAAATTGACTCTGTGGCAATAGGTTTGGTTTTGGTTTTCTCTGAGTGCTTCAGTGAGGGGTAAATGAGACACTGCATGGGGTCACTGAGGTCAGTGCCTGTCACACGGTGAGGGATCAATGAATGCTTACTATTAACAATCACTCCTGGAAACACTTAGAGTCAAGCCTCAGCCACTGCAGAAAGCATTGCCCCAGGGTGGCCCCGAAATGGGAAGGAGGGCTTTGTCTAGACCCTCCTAGCCTGCGGAGGAGGGAGGAGGCCTTCCCAGGCTTCAGGCAGCTTGGGAACCAGATGGTGGATGATCTATCTAGCCTCTCCTCTGGAGGAAGGAAGTAATGAGCAAGAGGTTTAAAACTCTCGGTGCTGCCAAACCAGAGCAAAGCAGGGAAGGGAGACTAAGCAGAGACCAAGAATCTGGGCCAGGGTCACCCACCTTCTGGGGAGGGGTCCTATTGGCCCCATCACCTCTCCAGACAGGCTGGCCCTGAGCCTGCACATGTTGTTTGATTTGGTGCAAATTCTAACCACAGCCAACTGGGGCAATGAACCTGGGCAGCAGGGACAGAAGGGGCATGGCCATGTCGCTAAGCACTTCCTTGTGCGATGGCCCAGGGCTCAGAGCATGACTCTGGAGTCAGCCTGCCTGGATTGATCCTGACCCTGCCTCTTATTAGCCAGGTGGCCTGGGTCAGGACACCCGAATCCATGTGCTTCCCTTTCCTCACCATAGCTACTCTTATTCAATCCTCCCAACCGCTCTACAAGGCAGATATGTCCAATCCCACTTACAGGTAAGGCTAGGAAAGGGTAGGTAGATTGGTCTCAATCCCACAGCTAGGGAGGGGATGCATCAGAATTCCAGCCTGTATGATTCCTGAGCCAGAGCTCTGAAGTGCTGCCTTTTAATAAGCTTTATAATGGTATAGAGGCTGCTCAGCACCCCGCTGATGTCCTGGGACCACAATCTGATGTACCGCCGAGTGGGAAACTTTCATTAGAGATACTGCCTCCCCTCAAGGTGTCAAGAGTTGCTGACTCCAGGGCTCACTGGGTGGGTTCCCAATGCAAACACTTCCCGGCAAAGCCGGCCCCTACCTCTCCCCTCCTCCAGGAAGCCCTCCTGATTCACCTGGTGAATTCTTATACTCTCAATCCTTGGCACTGAGTTTGTGCTCAGCACCATTCATCCTTCCATCCTTTATGCCATTCTGAAAAGGTCCTTCTTACCTCTCCCACCCATCCATTTAACAGGCAGGAGGCTGTAGCCCACAGAGAGGAAGGGACTTGCCAGAGTTCCGTAGGAAGTTAAGTGGCAGGGCAAGTTTAGAACCCAGTTCTCCTGTCTCCCAGAAGGCAGAGCTGGCAAGTGAGGAAAGCACAGGCATTTGGGAACCGGTCCTGGGCGTGTGTCTCAGCTCTGCCACTTGCTGGCAATGAAATCCTGCCCTCTCAGGTGTGGGTACCTAAGCAGGCGTAACTGGTACACAGAAGGTATTCAATAAATATTGGCACCCCTCATCATCTGTCCTCTTGGGGGTTGTGACAAGAGTGCTCCTTCCTCTAACATACACAGGCTGCTGGGTAAGGTCTCTCTGTGGGAGTAAAATGGCCACAAAAAGGAACGAAGTACTGATACATGCTATAACTTTAATGAATTTTTAAAACATTACGCTAAGTGAAAGAAACTAGTCACAAAGGACGACATACTATAGATTGTATTTCTATGAAATATGCAGAATAGGGAAATCTATATAGACAGAAAGCAGATTAGTGATTGCTTAGGGTTGGGGGAGAAATGGGAGATTGTGTTCTAAGGAACTTACATTGGGAAACAAAGATCTGAGCCAGGCCACCTGGGTTCCCCTGGTGGCCTAGGGGCCTTGAAGAGCTCCCCCAACGTCAAGATGTTTTCTTTGCCAAGATAGCTAGAGCCACAGTAAGTGACCTGCACAATTGTATTCCCTCCTGACAGGCACAGGGACAGAGTCAGAACTGGGTGATTAAGTAGCACATTTTTATCCCCATTTACCTGTACACCTGGGTGACAGTTAGCTGAGCTCCTCAGACCTAGAAAGCAGCAGATGGTGCTGCACCTGTCCTATAGGTGCCCTCTGTCCTGGCCAGGGGAGCCTGGGAAACCAGTTGGGAAACCAGATGGGGAAGTCTGGGGCTTTGGCATGTTTTGTTCCCAGTTCTGCTGCCTTTCTGTGTGACCTTGAGTGCAGCACTTAGTCTTTCTGGGCTTCCCTTACTCACTTTGGAAAAGAAGAAATGAATTTTTGCCCTTCTACCTCAGTAGGGCTTCTGGAGGAATCCAAGCCAAAGACTGTCAAAGTTGGAAGGGACCTCAAGGCCATGCCCTTTGATGCTTGAACCTGATCTCCACTCTCCTCACCAAGCAGATCTGCTTGAAGCCTTCCAGTGCTGGGGAACTCGCTACGTCCCATGCCATTGCTGGACAGCTGTGACTGTCAGGAAGCCCTTCCTTATATTGGATCGATGTCCGTGAGCTTCTCCCATTGGCCTTAGTAGTCTCCTCGGGGCCTCAAGGAATGTGACTAACCCCTCTGCTACGATGTCCAGCAGGGCCCGCCTCATTTGACCCTCTGGCCTACCCAGGTACGAGGAGGCCACTCCCCACTCACAGCAAGCTTGTACACTCTTGCCTTATTCAGGGCCAATGTCCTGCACCCCCAGCCTCAGCCTACCTCTCACTTCCTTGGCCTGGGCCGTTGCCCTGGCCTCCCATCAGCCCTCAGACCTGTTGTTCCCTGATGCCCTGGGCTGCTCACCTTCCTAGCTGTAACTTCTCTTTGCTGCTCAGATGAAGACTCTTCCTGACCTCTGCAAGGAACCTTCAGCTCCCACCTGCTCCACCCCACTGAGTCTATGGCTGGTGTTCACTGTAGAAGGGGGCCTGATATTCTGGAGAGCCCACCAGCTCCTTGGAGATAGGAATCATGACCCCATCCACAGGTAAATCCCATGTCCATTCATCCCTCCAGACTGTCTGCCCACCAGGAGTGCAGCACCTTGAGCTGACCACAGGTCTCCTGCAGCCTGACCAGGCAGCCCAACCACAACAGGGCAGGGAAGGGCAGGGCAGGGCACCACCGGACAGGGTAGGGCAGGGCAGGAGCATCTCTCTTTCTAGAAGTCACTCTCCATGAATGCTCAGCTGTGCGAGGTCACAGAGAGGAAATCCCTTGGCATCCAGGAATGCCATCCTCCTTAGGTAGGTTGTAGGACCCATGTGAGTCTCCCTTGTTCCATGTCTTAATGAGCAATGTCCCATCAAATGAAGTCATCAGGATGTCTCCCTCCCTTGCTGTGTGACCTCATCAGATACCTCCCCCTTGCTCCCACCCCCCTGCCCCACCCAGCCAGACCCCAGGGCTTTGTTCCCTTCTCTGTGTGCTGCCAGCCTGAGTTTGGCCACAGGCAAGCCTCTCCGGCTCTACGCTGGCTGTCCCTTCTGTGCCAGGGGTCTCAGCCCAGCTTTGTCCCCTGGCTGGCGGGTAGAAGCAGCCACATCCCGCACGGGGCTACTGTCTCAGTGAGTCACTGCACCACAGCATGTCTATTAGGATGGCAGGAGCTCATTTTGCCAACTCTGGAACCACGGGAGCTGACTAAGTTTAGAACAAGCCTTGCGCGTGAGGACGCTGTGTTCCTTCCCTTCTGGCAAAACACGAGACTTGAGCTATTCTTTTCATCTCCATTCCCCCAGACAAGTCCCAAGCTTCATTTACCACTAGACTGCCTTCTCCCAAGACAAACTCCTCTGTAATTCCCCACCCCAATCATCCTAAGGTTGAAAAGCGTCTGATCACTGGAATGTAGTAAGAAACATAACAAAGGCTCTGATAAAAGGGTTGCTTTTTTACTTAAATCAGATGTACTTAATCTGGAGCTTGTGGATGGGCTTCATGGGGTCCAGGACCCTCCTGAATGCTTGTATGAATATGCTTTTCCCTGGAGAAAGGGTCCATAACTTTGATCAGATTCCAAAAGTGGTTCATGTCTCCACCTCAATATTACAAATCTCAGATTTAGAAAAAGATGACCTCCTTGTATCTGCATTGCAGAGTCCTCCTGAACTTTGGAGTTTCCATTATTGGATATCAGATGTCCTCTCAGGGTCTGTACCAGGAGTGAAGCCCCCATAACCTGGGTCAGGTGGGGCGTGCTGACACTGTACTGCTGGGGGACGAATCCCAGATGGGGTTGCGGTGGAGAGTGGGGTCTGGAGCATTCGATCTAGGGGTGAATGAAGTCATCAGTGCAACTTGGGGAGTAGGTCAGATGGGTCAGGGCAAGTGCTATGGATTGAATTGTGTCAAAAAAAGGTGTGTTGAAGTCTTAACCCCTATACCTGTGAACGTGAACTTGTTTGGAAATATGTTCTCTGAAGGTGCTATCAATTAGCTTACCATGATGTCATACTGGAGTAGGGTGAATTTTAATCCTATACCACTGGTGTTCTTATTAAAGAGAAGAAGAGACACAGACAGAGAGACAGAGGAAGCATGCCATGTGACGCTGCAGCTGCAAGCCACAGAATGCCTGGAGCCACCAGAAGCTGGGAGAGAGGCATGAAACAGATTTTCCCTCAAAGCCTCAGAATGAATCAACACGGCCGACTCCTGATGATGGACTCCTTGTCTCCAGAACAGTGAAACAAGAACCAGTTCCAATCCCTGCTGAGAATTTGCATTTCTAACAAGTTCCCAGGCGATGCCAATGCTGCAGGTTGGGGACCAATTCTGAGAACCACTAGTAGAGCAGTGGGTCTCAAAATTTATCATCCATAGGAATCAGCTGGGAATCTTGTTAAACTGTAGATTCTCATTCAGTATATCTGAGGTGGAAATGCAAATTCTCAGCAGGGGTTTGATTCAGAATGAATTGGTTCGAAGCCCTTTAATAAACATCTGTTCTTATAACCACCAAAACAAAAAGAAAACAAAACCCACTATCACCAAGTTGATTCCAACTCACGGTGACCCTATAGAACAGAGTAGAACTGCCCCATAGGATTTCCAAGGCTGGAAATCTTTATAAAAGCAGACTGCCACATCTTTAGCTCACAGAGCCAGAGGCGGGTTCAAACTGCTGACCTTTTGGTTAGCAGCCCAGTGCTTAACCACTGCACCAGCAGGGCTCCCTTTATAACCACCCAGTTTGTGGTATTTGGTTATTGTAGCCCTATGAAGCCAAAACAATGAATGATTCAGGATGAAGAGGGCAGTAAGAGGGGGAGCCCTGGGGGAACCCCAGTGGCACAGTGGTTAAGCGTTCAGGTCAGTGGTTCAAAACCACCAGCTGATCTGTGGGAGAAAGATGTGGCAGTCTGCTTTTATAAAGATTTACAGCTTTGGAAACTCTACAGGTCAGTTCTACTCTGTCCTATACCATCCTTACGAGTAGGAATCGATTTGACAGCAGTAAGTTTGCTTTTAAGAGGGAATCCCTGGCGGTACAAATGGTTAACACACTCAGCTATTAACTGAAAGTCTGGAGGTTTGACTCCACCCAGAGGTGCTTTGGAAGAAAGGCCTGGTGATCTACTTCTGAAAAGTCAGCCACTGAGGATCCTATGGAGCAGAGTTCTACTCTGACACACATGAGGTCGACATGAATTGGAGTCAGCGCGATGGCAGCTTTTTTTTTTTTTTAAGAGGGTGTGAGAGGCCACCTGTAATGTGCTACCAGCTAAATCACTGAGGTTGGTCCAATATCAACACTTAAAGGGTCCAAGCAGTGCTGGTCCCCCTACTCACAGAAGCTTTCATTTATTCCACTCACATTGATTTTCTCTTTTTCATGTTAGGGATCTTACACTTTGGGGAGATTTGTAGCACATGTACAATGTCTTGTTGGCTACTTCAATCACCTGAGCTACTCCTCGCTCCCTAATCCCTCTGCTACAAACTCATATGTCCTACAACCATGGAGTACATGGTCCTGGCATAAAAATTCCTATAATGTAGCTGAGGTCACAAGTAATTGGGAACATATGTCTGCTGTCAAAGGAAAAAAAGTGATGGGTTCAGGTATCAAACACCTGTGACCTTGTAAAAATGACTTGGCGGGGGCATCTGACCTCCTTGTCTAATTTCACAGGGTGGGAGGAGGATCAAGATCAACAGCCCAAGGCTGATTCCCATGAGACAGAGGTCAGACATGCCTCCTCTCTCTACCATCTTTACCAATTCTGACACCAGCCATCCCTCCCACGGAACTCTCTACTTCTCTGCTGAGTTAGATAATTCATTGCAATGGCCACACAGAACTCACAGACCATACTGACAATTATGGGGTTTATTAGGGAAGTAACAGGTTACAATTCAGGTTCAGGAACTCTCAGGATACGGTTCTTCCGTCAGGACAGCTTCTTCTCAGCCTTGCTAGAATGTAGGTCTCTCTCTGGCCCTGAGCCCCTCCCCCGGCCTCTGCCCTGCTTGGGCAAGTGTTACAAAGCTCCGTTAGCTCTGCCGATAAGTACCCACAGGCACCCCACTTCGCCAGTAAGCCTTGGCCCAAAGGCGCTCAGCTCTAGCTCCATGGGTCAGCAAACCTAGCTCCACCAAGTGCTCAGAGGCACCTTGCGCCACTAGGAAGTCTCCTGTCCGACGGTGCTCAGCTTTCTTGCACCAGTGGGCTGGGAAGCCCACCCTGCCATCTCCTGCCTCTGCTGCCACCATTTCTCTGATGCTGCTTCTCACTGTGTTGGGTGTTACTTCTCTCTCACTCTCTCTCAGTCTCCTGGATCCCAGAGCTTCTCAGCACAGGGATCCTGGGTCCAAAAGATGTGTTCCGCTCCTGGCTCTTCTTTTTTGGTGGTGGTGAGATCCTCCCTTCCTGCCTCTGGGATGGCTCATTTTAAGCCTAGAGGCATGGCAAAACTGACCAATCCCTTTGTTAGGGAGCCATATACCTTATTTGCATAGTCCCACTCAATCATTGAGTGTGAGTGACACAGACCATGGCTAGAAGGGCCATATTAAGTAATTCCGTTGCATTATAGACCTTTAGCTTATCTGTATCACCACCATGCCTCCCTCCTCCCCCACAAGGTTAATAAGGACCTAAACGTATCATGCTATAAGTCTCTACGGTGTGGGAGTTGGGGGAAGGGAGTCTGCCCAGCTAGCGTCCATCAGTGGTCAGCAAAGTAGCCCCTGTGCTAACTCCCATGCCTTCCATTGCATAGTCTGCTGTTGGCATTAAGGGCCATTCGGATCAAAAGGCTCAGACTCAGATCTGATATCTGCCATTTATAGTATGACCTCAGAAAAGTCATTAAACCACTCAGAACTTTATTTTCCTGACTTAAAAAAATGGAGACAATAACAAATCCGTGCCCTACACACCCTAGAGGAGAATTTGAGAGAGAAAAAACAAAACAAAACTTAACATTTATTGCCTCTCTATTGTGTGTCAGGCCTTTGGTTTATAATCATTATCCTTTTTAAACTTTACAGTCTCCCAAAATCTTCCACGGTTTCTGTGAGGGCCCACAGAAACCAAATATTCAACAAATGTTTATTGAGCACTTTATTCCAAGTGCTAGGGATACTGCAGTGAATAAAACAAAGCTCCTCCTCTCCTGGAGCTTACATTCTAGTGGGGGAGATGGACAATAAACCAATGTACAGTGTCAGGTGGTGATAAGGGTCATGAAGAAAAATAAAGCAGGGAAGAAAGAGAGGGGAGGAAGGGCATATGTGATGTTCTCTGATAGGGTGCCATTTGAGCAGAGAGCCAAGGAAGTGAAGGAGCAAGTCAGCCTCTGGGAGAAGAGAAGTCTAGACGGAGAGAACAGCAAGTACAACGACCTGAGATGGGAACACATCTGGTTTGTTTGAAGAACGGCGAGTAGTCAGTGTGGCTGGAACAGAGGAATCCAGGGGGAGAATGGTAGGAGATTCAGTCATAAAGTAGAGACCGCAGAAAGGACTTTAGATACCAGGATCATGGATACGAAAATGCACTGCAAATAGTTAAACACCATGCATAACAGATGCACTACTCCATTCATCTGTCTTTTAGATCTTGGAAGTCTCTTTTGCTTAAAAATTTTTTTTTATATTCTTTTTTTAAATAGAGATATATCTTACAGACAGTTAAAGGCTGCAGATTTTAAATGCACAGCTTGATGGATTTTGATAAACCCAAACACCCACGTAATCACCACCCAAATCAAGATGTAACCAAGATTCCGTCACCCCAGAAATTTCCATGATGCCCCTTTCCAGTCAGTATTCTACTCCCCAGAGGCAACCACTGTGCTGATTTCTATCACTAGAGATTAGTTTTTCCTGTTCCTGGACTTTGTATAAATGGAATCATGCAATGTGTACTCCTGTGTAAGGCTTCTTCCACTCAGCATAAAATGTTTTCGAAGATTCATCTGTGTTGCTACATACAGCGATAACTCATTCCTTTTTATTGTTGGGTAGTATTCCATCAACCCACACTTGTCAGAAGATATGAAGTGGTAACTCATTGTGGTTTCAATTTGTATTACCCTGATGACTAAATATATTAGGCACCTTTTCATCTGCTTATTGGTAATTCGTGTATCTTCTGTGAGAAATGTCTGTTCAAGTCTTTTGGCCTTTTAAAGGTGGATAGTTTATCTTTTTATTATTGGTTTGTAGAAGTTCTTTACATATTCTGGATATGAGTCTTTTGTAAGATATACATTTTGTGAATATTTTTCTCCTAATTTGTGGTGCGCCTTTTTATTTTCTTAGTTTTGTCTTTTGATGAGTAGAAGTTGCTAATTTTGATGATGTCAAATTTTGCAGTGTCTTTTATGGGTAACACTCTAATGTCCCGTCTAAGGCAATTAACAAAAACAACAACCACCTCTACTACTGTTACTCCCTTACGACCTCGTGTTAACTGACAATATCTTCAAAGACCCTATTTCCAATCAAGTCACCTTCACAGGTACTGGGGATTAGAACTTCAACGTGTCTTTTTGAGGGACACAATTCAATCCATAACAGACACCCAGAGGCCCACCGACTGTGATGTGACAATGGCCTCCAAGCTGGTCTGCCATCTAGCCATGGGCCAGTGTCCCAAAGCCTTTCTCCCAAACTGGCACCACTAGGAGGTTTTAGTTTTTCAGTACCATTGATAACACTGGAGCCCTGGTGGCACAGTGGTTAAGAGCTCGGCTGCTAACCAAAGGGTCAGGAGTTTGAATCCACCAGCTGCTCCTTGGAAACCCTATGGAGCAGTTCTACTCTGTTCTATAGGGTTGCTATGAGTTGGAATCAACTTGACGGCAATGGGTTTGGTTTGAGTTTTGGTAGACAACACTGGAACCAACATCTTGAATATAAAATTTCTCCCACTCCATATTAGGATTATTTTCTTAAAATAGATTATCACAGAGAGGAATTACCGAGTCAAAGGTTATGTGGTTTTTAATGACTAGATTTATTTCCGAAAGTAATAATACTAGTGTAACCTAAATGCAGTAGACAGGTGTTACTTTTGTTTCTTTGTCTGTCCTGCAACCCTCCTTTAGGGAACCGCCACTTTTCAGTCCAACAGTTATCAAAACACACACACACACACACACACACACACACACACACACACACGCACACACACACACACACGTTTGCATCTGTATTCGTATCTCTATCTATTGAATGGTATCATTCTTTCGGAGGTTTTTTTAATTTTATTTTTGTTGTTGTTAAGACTATACATAGGAGAACACATACCAATTCTACAATTTCTACATGTGCAATTCAGCGACGTTGATTACATTCTTCGAGTTGTACAACCATTCTCACCCTCCTTTTCCAAGTTGTTCCTCCCTCATTAACATAATCTCACTGCCCCCTAAATTTCCTGTCTAATCTTTCATGTGGCTGCTTTCAGTATGGGTCCATGTAGATACATCTTAAAAGAGCACAATGCTCAAGGCAGACATTCTTTACGAGTTAAACTAAACTGTTGTTTGGTTTTCTTTTGGAGGTTTTGACATGGACTCTAAAGCAGAGAGTCTCTCTTTCTCTGGAGTTACAACTTCTAGGGCTAATTAAGCCTGGAGCTACTGGAAGCCCTCTTGTCGCTACTGAGTAAGATCCTGTTGGGGAATGAGATCAAGCAGAGGCAAGCAAATCTGAGACGTAAAAAGACATAGAGTCCCATGATGTAAGTAGATTCAGCCATGTCTCAATCCCTTAAATTTCTTGGCTACGTGAGCCAATAGATTTCTTTTTTATCTAAAGCTAATATGGACTGGGTTGCTAGCAACCGAAGGAGTCCTGATCAATATACTATATAGCTTATGACTGTCCTTATAAATACATAAGCTTGGTCTGTGTCCTTTATGTTATGGGATCTAGACTCCGTCTTTTAAGGTTTGTTCCACTCTGGTATTGGGGGGAGGGAGATGAGAGTTTATCTCTGACTGGTCTTCTGTCCATCAGTGCTTCAGGCTGTAACTATACCATCACCTGGCTCCCTATAGCACTTTCTGCTCTAGCATGGATCTCTCTCACTTTGCTGCTGGTAGTCTCTTTGAGATGATGCTGCACTATCTCACTGGCCTCAGAGAAAGGGATGTTGTGGGGAAGGTCATTAGCCCCTTGTGGGTCTGCCCCAACCCTGGACACTGGCTGCCCTTTAATGTCCCACAGCAGAGCCTGGGCTGCAACTGTCGACCTAGCATTACTTAAGGCTTGAAGATAGCAAGAGGGAACTTTGAGGTTAAAGAAACAAACTTAAAACTAGTAGCTAAGAGTGACTGCTCCGGGGGAAAACCTTTGGCCAGAAGTCCTACCCCCAGTCTCATTGTTAGCCTCTTTCACTCTCTTGGCCGTTCCCCTTTTCCCCTGCTCCCCTCATAGAGATGTGGACCTCTGGCACCTCCTGCTTTAGGTCTACATTCTCTGCCCTTAGATTTGCCCTTTTCTAGAATGACTGGCTATGGGACTGGCTGTTGGCTTCAGGAAACAAACTCTACCCCTCCAGGACAATCCAGGAGAACCTAGGCACCTGCAACAATCCGTGTCTCAAAGTCTGAGTGGTTTCGGTATGGAATGATCAGCACAACAGTTCAGGAGGCCGCAGCCCTCCACACGTGATCCTGAAGGGTTCCATCATCAACAGGAAATGATGATAGGCCTCAGTATCCTTCCTGTGAATATAGCCTGGTCTCTCCTGGGGACCCTCCTGGACAGAAGACACCATGTGTATAAACACCCCCACACCCCCCCCCACACCCCACAACACACACCATACACACAGATATACATGCTTCTGCCAAGAATAAACAATTTGTAAAGCAGTGCCGTCCACATCTATATACCAAGAGGGGGAAAGAAAATCTTTGTCCGGAAGACAACATCATTTAGCAAAATTTCCATCTGTACACATTCAAGGCAACCTTACCTTTTACAGCTGGTGCTGGTTACTTCCAAATAAGACCTGATCTTATCTCTGCTTAGTCAAGTCCCAAAGAAGTCTTTCTCCCACAGTAAGAGAGGCCTGTGCCCCAAAGGCTAATTTAAGATTTTTCCTCTTCCAACACACAAAACAAGAAAGTTTTGAAGTTAGCATTTATTTCCCCTAAGAAGTTTCAAAAGTCTCAGCTAAATGTCTTAGACAAGACTCAAGGTTAAAGTACCTGGGCTTCCCCTCCGCCTCTTTTCCCCTCTAGAGGTCTCTGCAAATAGAAAGTTGTCCCCAAGCCCAGATCTGCTTGAGGGGAAGGTGGAGGAGTTCCCCTTCAGGGCAAACTCCAGGGCTCAAGGTTTAAGCTTCTCCGTTGTTACACCCACTGAAGAACTAACTCACCAGGCTCTGGGCTGGGAGGATCGTACTGATTCCCAGTGGAGGCTCAGATGGAAGTAACCCAGGGTCACACAGCTAGGGACAGGCTGAGCTGGGATTCCCTCTGAGAAATGGCTGACCCGAGAGTCTAGAGTTCCTTCCACTGAACAACAACCTTTCAGTTCATACCACCGCTCCCCACAGGGAGTCTGTAAGTCTTCTCATCTCCCCAGTCCACCATTCCCTTCCTCTTACCCTCAAGGAAGTTCCCCTTGTCTATCCTAAGTCTTGCTTGCTGTCCCCCTTACTTTGTTTCCTTTGCCTCATACGAAAACACTCCTCTGACAGTCTTGGGGCCCTCCAGACACTGCCCCTCTCATCTTTTCTCTTCCTGCACAAACAGGAACTCCATCCTCAAGGCCAGGGGTTTCAGATAAAAAATTCATTCCAAGCCTTTCCCTGCTACCACTTGTATTTTACTACTGGCTTCTCTCCACCGCCTCCCAAAATCCTCCTGGGCCCTGAAAGGGTCACTGCAGCAGCCCCACCCCACCCTCAGTGTGGCTTCCTCCTCCATGTTAGCAGTTATACATCCTTCACCATCTAATTTTTTCAACCTTTTTTACATAAGTCATATAATTCAACTTGTTCTTTCCATCTCCTCTGTCCCAGGTTCCTGGAGGCCCCCACTGTGGACACTTCCTGCCAAGGTGGTGGTTTCTGTCAACCTAGGACAATGGCAAGAATGCAAGTTCTAAGACGTGGATTGAATTCTTCCTTGGCCACTTACCAACTCCGTGGCTGGGCGAGACTTTCTGACCCTCTTTCAGCAACAGTTTCCTTGACTCCAACTCTCTTCTCATTGGACTCTTGGGAGGATGGATTTGGATAAATATTTACTTCATTCATTCAAGAATATTCCCTTTTTGAATGAGTGTCGTGTGTTGAGTGCCAAGCATTGTATCCCCACCTTCAGCTTAGTAGCTTACAATTAAGCAGGTAAAGCACCCGGTATGTGTGCCTAACATGTAATAGTTGCTTAGTAAATGTGTGTCCCCCTCACCTCTCTCCAGTCTGGGAAAGATCTCTTTATAGCTGTTTCACTGGAAATTTCCCATTTCTCTGTGCTTTCCCAGGAACAAGTAGTCTCTGGTGATGTTTTGCAAATTAGTACATCCCTCTGCAGACGGCAGGCCTGAGATCAGAGAAGTACACCGTGGGTACAGAGTCACATGGTAGGCTGGCCGGGAGCTGACAATGATGGCCCCAAATCAAGCTGATAGACACTGCTTCCCCTCCCTGTCCCTTTCAGTCCCCTTTAGACATGTTCACGCCTTGCCTAGCCCCCAGTCCACCCTCTTCTCCAGCCAGATGTATCCACTTTTCTCTAGCTTACCTCTGCTCAAGTGAAACAGAGAATTTATTAACTTGTGTATCTGGGAAGTCTAAGGGCGTTTCAGGCATGGCTGGATCTATGGCTGAAACAAGGGCTTCAGGGCAGTCTCTGTCTTGTCTTCTTTCTGCTTCCCTCTCTTTGGTGGTTTTAGCTTCCAGCTGGTCTTCTTCATGAGGCAGGAAAGATGTTCAATGGCAGTTCCAATTCTGCTTGCTAGCAGAATTTCTTAGCAACTCAGTGGAAAAGACCATCTTTCCCAATAACTTCAGCAGAAAAATCCGGGGAAGGCCACTGATTGGCCCTCCCTGGTCACATGCCTGTCCCTGAGCCAATAACTGTGGATGTGGGATGGGGTGTTCTAACCAAGGCATGGATCTACCTTTGGGAGCCAGGATAAGAGGAGGGCAGGCTCAGCTTATCAGAAACACACAGAAAAAATTCTCCACCAGGAAGAGGGGTGTGTTGCCAGAAAGAGGGTGAGCTGCAGGGCAGACAAAAACAGTACGTATTGCCCATCAATATCCTCAGTGCTGTACCCACAGCTGTTGGCAGTACCTCTGCCTCTTGTTCAGAGAAGCTACACTCACAAGGAGAAAAGAGCATGGTTGCTAGGGTCAGGTAGATCTGGGTGCAGAGTGTAGTTCTGCCATTAATTAAGCTGTGTGATACTATTCAAATTCCTTAACTTGCTGGAAGCTCCATTTTCTCATCTGTAAAATGAGGATAATACCTCTTACTTCACAGACCTATTGTGAGGATTAAATGAGTCAACTACCAAGCCCAGTACTTGGCATGGAGGAGATAGTTAATCAATGCCTCATCTCCTTGCCTTTGGTTGCTTCTGGGTCCCAACACCCCAACTCCATGGGTCTATCGGTACTTGGGGGCCCAGCTGTTCCTCCTGCCTGGGTGGCAGAAGGTCTCACCAGGAGATGGTGCACGTGGTTTTTTGTTTGTTTCCATATTGATGGAAAATCTGTGGTTTTTGCACTTTCACAGAACAAATAGATCCTTGACTTGTGGGCCTCTATTTATACGCCGGATTTAATTAATCATGCTAAATATTCCATCATCATTCTATTACTAAGAATGCTATTAAAAAAAAAGAATGCTGTTTTTCTCATGGATCTTCATTCATTCATCCCTTCTTTTAGCAAATACTCCCTTAGTGCTCACTCTGGTCTAGATGCTGGCGTTCTGGTGATACACAGAGAGAGGTTTGGCCCTTGTCTGGGGTATCCAGAGAGGCTTCCCAAAGGAGGTGGCATTTGACTAGGCTCCTTAGAATAGGTGGGGGTTCCTGCAGCAAACACAGCACAATGGGGAGACCAGAAGAGAAGGGATGTGTTCCTTCTAGGACAAGACAGAGGCCAGAGTGTTTGGAGGGACAGGGCATACAGGGGAGCACCTCAAGGTGAGACTGCATGGTGGGCAGAAGCCAGATCACCTAAAGGCCACTCTAAGGATTTTGGTCTTAATTCTAAGGGCCCAAAACCTAAAACCCATTGTTGCTGAGTCGACCCCAATACATAGCAACCCTATAGGACAGAGTAGAAGTGCCCCAGGGGGTTTCCAAGGCTGTAATCTTTACAGAAGCAGAATGCCATACCTTTCTCCTGCTGAGTGGATGGTAGGTTCTAACCTCTGACCTTTCAGTTAGCAGCCAAGTGCTTAACCACTGTGCCACCGGGGCTCATTCTAAGGGCGACAGGACTAAAATAGCTCAAGGGCTACACTCTGACGGAAGTGGGAGCGCTCCCCAGGAGATGGTACATAGAGTTTTTTGTTTGCTTGTGATTTCCAACTTGATGAAAAATTGTCCATTGTTTGCAGTCACAGAGCAGAGAGTAGCATGGGGCAGGCGGAGCTGGCCGGTGTGCACTCTGCCTTTGCCTACTTTCCCTGGACCCCACCTCTGGCCAACTGACTTAGAGTCCCTGCTGGTCCCTACTCCTACCCAGCTCCTACAACCTTTTCTCATTGCACTTGTGCTAGAGAAAGCGTGTTGCCTCTAGAAAGAGTCCTCGTTCTCTGTGTCTTGTTAACTCCTACTCATCCATCAGCACTCAAGGTCCACCCCAACTTCTGAAGAGATGCCTTCTGTAGTGGATGCTGTGGTGCGCCACCCAGATGTCCCCTTCAGGCCCTGAGCTCTCATTCCCCCAGCTGCTGGGAGGGTTGAGGCTAACACTCACAGATGACTCTGTCTCTGGAAAATGCCCTGGCTGAAAGGAGTAGAATGGGGATGAGGGCGAAAGTCATGTCCTTCCTTGGGGGTAGCCTGCATCCATTGTCTAGTCCCTGCAGGAAGGAGGCTGGTGCTAAAAAGGCGCAACTCCCCTGCCTCACTACAGTGCAGCTCTGAAGGTTCAGCTCAGTTGCAGAGTTCTCTGTGGGACTGGCAGAGACTGTTGTAACCGCAACTCAGTTTTCTCTCCCTGCCCAATTCTATTACCTTCCCCCTTACACAGGCGCTGATCCTGAGAGTACTTCTCAATAACCTTCCTTAACCAGTGACACCTTTCTTGACCTCCCAGGCTAGAGTGGTTCCTTTTATTATACACTCTCCCAAAGCACGTGTCTTCTTTACAAGTTTTACGTCAGTTGGTGTTACCTGAGGCGTCCCTATGTGGCACAAACGGTTAGGTGCTCGACTAGTGATTGAAAGGTTAGCAGATTAAACCCACCCACTCTTGGAAGACGGCCTGGCGATCTGCTTCCAAAAATTCACAACCTTGAAAAGTCTATGGAGCAGTTCTACTCTGCACACATAGGGTCACCACGAGTCAGAACTGACTCAATGACAACTGTTTAGGGTTTTTTTTGGTTTTAGTGTTATCTGGCCAATGCTGCCTTCTCCATTGTCTGTATTAGCTACGAGGATGGGAACCATGTCTGATTGTATTCCCCACTGCATTCCACTATCTGGCACATGGTTTAGAAATATTTGGTGAATGAATAAACAAACAGCTTTATTAACTATCTAGTCTAATCCCTCAGGAGGTCAACAACTTTGCTCAGGGCTGCAGAACGTTTCATTCCTTCACTCAATAAATATTTACTAAGAGAAACCAGATCCCTACCTCTAAACACCAAAATAATTCCAGATGGTTCAAAAAGTATGTTTAATTGTAAGAAAACAAAACCAACAAAGTTCTAGAAAAGAAGATGAGTGAGTTTCAGAAAATAATTTTCAAATACTGAAGCCTTTATTTCTGTTAAGATTACAGCCTAGAAAACCGTATGGAGTAGTTCAATTCTGTAACACATGGAGTTGCCAAGAGTTGGAATTGGCTCAACGACAATGAGTTTTTTTGTTTTTTGTTTTTGGTATAAGCATGACGTACAAAATTTGGAGGAAAAAAAAGATTATTGTACATGACCACATAAAATCAAAAAACTTTATAAGACAAAACAAACATAAAGAAAAACAAACCAATACAGAATATTTGCTACAATTGTATAAGAAAAGAGGCTAATTCTTCCATTACCCCAAGAATTTTTGCACGTAAAAAGGAAAAAAAGCCCACAGAAAAATTGGCAGAAAACATGAACAAGTATGAGAAATCTTACTTATATTCTAAGCAATGCAAATTAAAACAAAAATGCAATATCATTGTTCTGTCAGAGTTAAACAATTGCGGAGTTATAATGATTGCCAATACCCAGTTTTGGCAAGAGTGTGGGTACACAGGAATCACTCTCACACTTGTTGGCAAAAATTGGCACAAGCTCTTTGGAGGGCAGTTTGGCAATATCTGTTAAATTAAAAGAGTTCATCTCTTTTGACCCCACAATTCTACCTCTAAGAATTTGTTTGTTCAAGGCCATGAGGTTGTACAGAAAGTACAAAGTAGAGCATTGCCACATAATAACTGCAAAAAAAAAAAAAAAAAAAATTGGAAAAAAGCCCAGAACAATGAGACTGGTTAAATAAGCTATAAACCAATCCACACAATGAAATTCTAAACATCCATTATAAAGAATGAGGTACCCCTCCATGTATAACATAGAAAGACTTCCCGATGGATTAAGAGGAAAAAGTAAACTGTAAAATAGACATTTCTCATTTGGTATTGGGGGGAACCATGGTGTGTATGCATGTGAGGAGACACTGGGTGGTGCAAAAGATTAACATGTTTGCCTGCTAACCGTAAGGTTGGAGGTTCAAGACCACCCAGAGGTGCCTCAGAAGAAAGGCCTGGCAATCATCCAAAAAATCAGCCACTGAAAACCCTATGGATACCTCTTTTGCCATGAGACCAGAACTGGATGGTGCCTGGCTACCGGTACTGAACATTTTGATCAAAGATTCTACATAAGAATCCTGATCAAAAGGGGAAAATGAAGAACAGAATTTCAGATTCTCATGGAATCCAGATTTTCTGGAGCCATGGAGGCTGGATGAACCCCTGAAACTATTGCGCTGAGATAATCTCCAAACCGTAAACCAAAAATATCCCCTGAAGTCTTCTTAAAACCAAACGATAGTTTAGCTTAACCAGTAAAGAATGTCTGCCTTGAGCATTGTGCTCTTTTAAGATATATCAATATGGGATCAAATTGACAATAGCAACTTGACAGATTAGACTGGAAACTTAGGGGGCAGTGAGTTTATGTTAATGGGGGAGGAAAAAGTCAGAAAAGGAGGGTGAGCGACTATTCTGACAGCGATCACAATAGAGGGTGTCAGACAGAGCTAGAGAAAAATGTAGAACAAAATTCTAACTCACAAAAAAAGATCAGACTTACTGGTCTGACAGAGACTGGAGAAACCCCGAGAGTATGGCACCACTAGGTAGACAAACCCTTATAACTCAGTACTGAAGTCACTCCTGAGGTTCACACTTCAGCCAAAGATTAGACAGATCCATAAAATAAAATGAGACTAAATGGGCACACCAGCCCATTGGCAAGGACAAGGCAGGAGCGGACAGGAAAGCTGGTAATGGGGAACACAAAGTCAAGAAGGGGAGAGTGTTGACATGTTTTGGGGTTGGCAACCGATGGCACAAAACAATATATGTATTAATTGTTTAATGAGAAACTAGTTTGCTCTGTAAACCTTCATCTAAAGTACAATAAAAAAAAGAAAAGGAGGGTGAGAATGGTTTGCACAATCAGTGTCACTAAATTGTACACATATAAACTGTTGAATTGGTGTATGTTTTGCTGTGTACATTCTCAACAACAACAACAAACAAAATAAATTATAAAAGAAGTAAATAAATATATCATAATGTGGTTTCAAAGATAAAATAAAGAAAAAGAAAACGCTATGGAGCACAGTTCTGCTCTGATACACGTAGGGTTGCCATGAATCGGAGTTGACTTGGCAACTGGTTTGGTAGTAGTTCATGGCACTTGTCTCATAGTGTGGTCTTGAGGACCTTGGGATATGGGGAAAAGTGCTTAGAACAGTGCCTTGCTCACAGTAAGTGCTCAGTACATGATAACTAAAAATAAATTACGCATTATTTTCTTTTCATCACATCTTACTTTATCTCTGAACCTTCCAAAGAATTGTTAAACATCATCCGCTGGTCTCAGCCCTGCAGCGACAGCGTATAAGGGAAGGGCTGGAGCCCGAGCTCGGGCAGGTTGTCCAGGCAGTGCAAGAAGCCGCCTGCTCACGCGGAGGACAGAGGACCACGCAGAAGCCTGGCACTTTCAGGCTGGCCGAGGCACACCACCAACCCAGGCAGGTTTGTGAAATGGGCTCGGCTCCTAAAGGGGAACTCCAGACACCCTCAGGGACAGGGCCTGGCTGGAGACTGTGATTACCGAGGGTGAGAGTTTCAAGTCCTTGAAATTTTGCTATTAAACAGAAATGTTTAATTGTACACTCTTGAGCCTTGAAGCTTGGATGTAAGGATTAACTCTCAGTGGTAAGGCTAGGCACCAGGAAGAGCTACATTGTTTGTGGGACCCAGTGCAAAATGAAAATGTGGGGACCCTTGTTCAAAAATTATTAAGAATTTAAAGATGGTTATGTTGTTGTTATTTGCTGTTGAGTTGATTCCGATTCATGGTAACTGCATGTGTGGAACTGTTCCATAGGGTTTCCTTGGCTGTGACGTTTTGGGAGCAGATCACCAGGTCTGTCTACTGAGGCTTCCCTGGGTGGGTTCGAACCGCCAGCGTTTTGGCTAGTAGTCAAGCTCTTAAGCATTTGCGCTACCTAGGGACGCCAAGAGAGTTATAGTAGAGCATTAAACCAAGCATGGGACCCTTAATGCAGGATCCTATATGAGCGCACAGCTCCCACACACGTGAGGCTGGCCCTTCCCGGCATCATCTGGGATCTACAATGATGGGGTGGAGGGTTTGGACACTTGTGGTTTAGAAAGACCACTGTGGCTGCAGCATTGCATGGGGATCAAGGCGAGTGGGGGTGGTGAGGGGCAGTTAGAACTGTCTGCTGAGATGGGATGAGCCGACCTGGTATCAGCGGCGAGGGGTGAGAGAGGATCAGGATCTTCTCTTTGGGGAGGTTGCCCTGCAGTCTTCTGCCTCTCCATTTTCTCTACTCATTGGGCCATTTCTGCATTCTTCGAGGAGTTCTCCCACACTGACATTCTGGGCTGTGGGTTTTATTTTAGTCCATTACCTTTAGGGGAAAGGGAAGTTCCCCAATTGTTATGGAGGCTGAATTCCATGATTCTTCCCATTGCCAGCAACATATACACCACTACCCTTCCCTAAAAACAAAAACAAAAACAAAAAAAAACCATTGCCATTGAGTTGATTTTGACTCATAGCAACGCTGTAGGACAGGGTAGAACTGCCCCATAGAGTTTCTAAGGAGCGTCTGATGGATTCAAACTGCTGACCTTTTGGTTAGCAGCTGAGCTCTTAACCACTAGGCCACCAGGGTTTCCACCCTTCCCTTGAGGCACCATTAATTATTCCCCCTCCCCTGCAGGAACTGCAGCCTGAGATGTCCTGTTGAATCATTTCACACCCATCCTCTCATAGGCAACCCTGGTGCACACTGCCTGTGACATTCAAAGATAGATAAAGAATAATATAATAATAATAATAAAAGATAATGAGAAAAATTTTGGTGCAAGGGACCTTGGTACTGGGCAACCTAGCATTCCTCTTAGCTGCCCAGGGTATAGGGGATAGATACAGGATTGCTGCATTTCATCCCCAATAAAATGGGAGTAATAGTTGCAGGTATGTAAATAATTATAGGAACTTATGTCTTTGGGAGCTCCCTCCCCTCCTAGGCACTTAACCACTCACCTGCATTGCTCCAGGTCATCTGTCTAGAGGACAATACAGTCTTCTCAAATGGTGGAATTTCAGACACGGAGGTTATCTGGGTGGGCAGTTTGTGGGTGGGTAGAGTGGTAGAGGGGAAACTTTTCAAGTCTTTGTCATCTACCTGGGACTAGATTAGTGCCGCCTCTACCTCCAGTAAGACACGTCCTGCCAGGATATTAAATGCAGCTTGTGAAAGAGCTCTACGTTAAATAACCTCACTTAATTCAACAATGAATCACAAAGTTTTTGGAGCATGGTGCTGCGGGCAAAGGTCCCTTCCCTCCAGTGCAGGAGGCAGGTGAGGAAACAAAGCATTTCGAGGCATGGATGTCCCCGGACACTGAAGGCAAGCACTGGGGACCTTGGCAGGTTGGAAGAAGTGAGCTGGACCAGCCTGGAAGTTGGAGAGAGCTTCCAGGAAGAGGCAACAGCCGATCCTAAATGATGTGTTGGGTTGTAGGAGTGAAAGGTGGTTGGGTGGTTTCAAGGCAAAGAGCAATTTGAAGGTCAATTGGCTTGCGATTTGATAGGTCCAAGGACCCGGGCTTCATTTCTAGTTGTTCCATGGATGTGTGTTTGGGGATCTCAGACAATAACTTAATTTTTCTTGATGTAAACTCACTGAGCTAATACTGACTCTCTTCTGCCTGTTAGCCACATCTGGAAGATGTGGAGTTCAAGCAAGCTAATATAGATGAAAGGGCTTTGAAGAGTTTAAAGAACAATGGGACTATACAAACGCAATGCATTATCATTATTATTAGATTATGGATGTGGGAAATATCTCTTGGTTCTCAGAACCTAGGAATTTTTCAACCTGGGCTAGGATGTGTGCTGGATTACCCTCAAGCGTGCAATAAAGCAAGGGCATTGAAGAAATGAAGAATTCAACTTCTATGAATTTATCTTGAATTACACAATCAGAAAATGTTAGGAAGAAACTGTTTTCATTTCCACACACGCAGAGCTTGTGTTTTATGGTTTTTAGTATTATTTTTATTTTGATTCATATATTGTGGGAGTGGGCACCATAAACTTTTCAACGGACATTGTTGTTGTTGTTAGATGCTGTTGTGTTGATTTCCACTCATAGCGACCCCCTGTGACAGAGTAGAACTGCCACATAGGGTTTTCTCGGCTGTAAAATTTACAGGAGCGGATTACCAGGTCTTTCTCCTGTGGAGCTACTGGGTAGGTTCAAACTGCCAGCCTTTCAGTTAGCTGCTGAGCGCTTAATCGTTTGTGCCACCAGGGCTCCTTATCCTTAATTTTTAGTCCCTAGTTCACCTCCTTCCAAACAACCTGCTGCAAACAGCCAGCTGCCAACCCATACTCTCAGCCCCCTAATCCCATCTATGTTCATCACTCCCTTTGGCAGCCTGGGATCACAGGGAAGTTTCTGGAATCGGGAAATCATGTAACTACCGATGCTATAGAAATGATTGGTGCTGTGGCAGTGTGCTTACATGTGCCAGGCTCAGTGCTGAGGCTTTGTATGCATTTGTTCACTTAATCCCTAAGACAGCTCTATTAGGCAATTTAGAGATGAGAACCCTGGGGTTCAGAGAGATAAAGTGACTTGGTTAAGGTCACATTGTAAATGAGGATTAGAAATGGGATTTAAAGCCCTGGTCCCTGACTCTTTCTCATACTGCATCCTAGAGGCTAGAAAAAGGGAGGGCAAACAGATCATCTCATTCTGAGTCTTCACTTTACACAATAACAGGGAACCTCATCTACGTCCAAACCCATATTTCCAGATTCCCTGCTCAGGTTACTTTCACAGATACGTGTAATATATGTGAGTATAAATTTCACGAAAGAAAATGTCCTTCAAAAGACCCAGTAGAATATTTAAGTGCCTACCGGAAATTCAGTCCTGCAAAAGTAAAGCAGAGTTGTAAATTATTGACTTTTTCTTGCTACTTGACGCCTACAAAGACCCTTACTGTTCATTCATTCAACGATTATTTATTTAGCACCCAATTATGTATTTTGCTGCAACAGTGGGCTCAAGCATAACAATGACCATGGAGATGGCGCAGGACCAAGCAGTGTTTCATTCTGTTGTACGTGGGATTGTTATGAGTCGGAACTGACTCGATGACACCCAGCAAAACCAACAACCAAACGGGTAAGGCTGCTAGATAATAAGCCCCTGGATAAGCAGGGAAACAAATCCATAAACCAACCAAGTAATGACAAATAGTGATAAGGTCTATGAAGGAAACAAGCAGGGCAGCACGACACAGTGACAAGGGGCAGGGAAGGTCTCTCTGAGGAGGTGACACGAGCTGAGAGTTGAAGGATGAGAGAGGGTACAAAGGTGACGGTTCAAGTAAGAAAGAGAAAAAGGCCCTGGACTGAGCTTTGGAGCAAGTCAATGTAGAGGACGAGTAGTCATCGAGAAAGACCACAAGATTGTGGCTGGAGGGGAAGGAGGAAGACCAGAGGCCTGGAGCGTCAAGAGAGCCCAGAGAATTTTTTCAAGAAGGAAGACATGGCAACGGTGCTTGAGAGGATGTCCTGGGGATTTGACAATGCGGAGGCCACTGGTGACCTTGAAAAGAGGAATTTCAAGGAAAGGTGGAAGCAGAAGTAGACTGTATGATGGACACAGAGGCTAGATCAGTAGGTTGGAGAAAGAATGTGAAGGAAGTTGAGTGTAGACAAACCTTCCAAGAAGTTTTGCTCTGAAGGGAAGTAGAGAAATGGGAGAGAAGCTGGAAGGGGATTTGGGACCAAGGAAAGGTATGTCGGTCAATCTCCCATCCAAGATCTATTCTTGCCCTTTTGTGCCCTGCTCTGGGCTCTGGTGGGCGGGGCCGGGGGGGGGTAGGTCCCCCATGCACTGCGTCATCTACCTGAGCCCTCTCATTAGAATGCTTCCAGATGCGTCCAGCCTAGGGGAGGCAATGACGGAAAAGGTGAAACCTGGAAGAGAGGTGTACCATTCTCCCCCTCTCCCTCTCTGCTTCAGTACCATGTCTCTGACAGTAGCTGTGTCCCTGTACACCGGCAATTCCTTCCAGGATGCCCCTTCCTCCTTGGCTTTGTTAAAGCTTTTTTCCCTGGCCCCTTCTGCACTGCGAGTGGTAACAGCTTCCTACCATTGCTCATCTCTGGGTGCCCCAATATCCTTGTTTGCTCCGTTAACTTTGTAAGCCTCCTCTGAAGTCTCACCAGTTGAGCCATCTGAGCGAATTCTGATTCTCGTCCTGATACAGAAGTGTTCTTTTTACTTATTTTTAAGAAGGGAGGTATTAAACCATGTTTGTATGCAAATGGATAAGAGAGCAGAAAAGGAGCAAACGATGATGCAGAGAAAAGCAGGATGCAGATGATTCATTAGTCATGTTCAGTAAGTCACCACAAACTCTGAATTAGCAAATACGGAATCACTACTCCTGGGGCAAGTACAGGGTTAGTTTCCTGCGAGCCTCTGGTTATAACATTTTCCTCAATCGACCAATACGTAACCTTATTTTATGTGCGTTTCTGTTTAAAGACACATTACCTAATACAGCTAGTTGCTTCGTTAACGTTGAACTCGTGGCCAAGAGCACTATACCTCATGCCTGAATGAAGCTTGTCTTACACGTGTATTTTATTCACAAGGCACATCCTAGGATGTGCACTTAGGAACACGAGGTAGCACTTCAGCACTATGTTTGGGGACCATTTAAAACTGCAAAATCACCAACAGAAAGCACAAAAATGCAAAAAACGTGGCACTAAATAGATTTTGAAAGGACCCTTGTTTACAGTATGAAAGCTGAAACAAGGCGAAACATTACCTTGTTCAGCCTCAGCTGGGAAAATGTGCATTGGGTTACTCAAATTTTTTTGCTGCTCTGTGCGTGTGTGTGGGGAGCCCTGGTGGTGCAGTGGTTAAGAGCTTGACTGCTAACCAAAAGGTCGGCAGTTCAAATCCACCAGCTGCTCTTTGGAAACCCTATGAGGCGGTTTTACTCTGTCTTAAGGTTCGCTATTGAGTCCGAATCGACTAGATGGCAACAGGTTTGGTTTGGGTTTGGCACATGTCTGCGAATGACTGAGAAAGTGCCTGTGAGGAGTATTGATTTGTGGGTTACAAGTACATCTTAAGGAATCCCGGTGGTGCAGTGGTTAAGTGCTCGGCTGCTAACCAAAAGGTTGGTGGTTCGAACCCACCATCTGCTCCGTGGGAGAAAGACGTGGCAGTCTGCTTCTGTGAAGATTACAGCCTTGGAAACCCTATGGGACAGTCCTACGCGTTGCCAGTGAGTTTTGGTTTTTTAAAGTAGATCTTAGTGAGTAGACCAATTCGAGAATATGGAATCTGTGAATAATGCGGATCGACTTTACTTGCCTTGAGCCTACTAGAGGGGATGGGATCCAGAGTCAAAGTGGAGGGTAGTTGGCCTTAGACTCGAACAAGACCCCCCTTCTATGGTTACAGGAGGACAGGCAGGAGGCATGAACACAGGGGCAGGGGAGTTGGTAGATTTAGTCTGATGGCTTCTAGGTTCTCAATGAAGGATGAACCAAGAACATCAGTTGAGGAGTACAGGGCAGTTAATGGAGACAGAAGGAAGCACGAGACAGTCATCTTGGAGAATAGGAAAGTGCACTTTCTAGGAAAAGTTGGTAGGATTGCCAGGCACAAGGAGTGCCAATTTGAGGTTTGTGGTTATGAATCTTAAAGAGCCACTCGCCTGCAGACCTGTATGTTTTTCTCCAGCATTGTGCAGCTGCTCTGGCATGGGCCTTGGGAAGACAGAGGGTGGGGGTTTACCAGGGTTGGGATTACCCAAGCTCCTACCACGACAAGGGAGGGGAGCAAATTTCTTGAGGGTGTTAGCCAGGGAGTGATAGATATGATGGAAAAAGGGATCTAAATTGCGTGCAGAGGGAAGAAAGTATATGAGCAGGTGATAGTGGAAAAAGAATAGAGCCTGTGGCTCGGAGGTTTTGATGAAACATAGGCGTGGAGAGGAACCTAGAGCCCAAAATGAGTTGGAGTCATTGGGAGATTGGTACAGGTAGCCACAAGATGGAGTACCGCATGGTATACCCTGATGGCTTCAAAGGAGAACACATTTTGAAAGTGGAGGAGGATAAATGGTTGGAAGAGGCAACTGGGAGCACAGAGAGCACCCACATCTCCCCCTGGCCTTCTCTGGACAAGTGTTTCCTTATATCCCCACAGCACTTAAGTCTGCTGCCAGGTTGTCTGAAAAAGCCCATGCTAACTTGGGTGTCTTTGGTTTTAGGGTTGTGAAGGCCCTTTTTAAACTTGGCTTCTTCATGTGGCCTGACCCAGAGCCCAGTTCTGATCACACTGCAGAAGTGGTGGTGACATGTTCTAGAACGAGCACCTGAGGGGCCACACAGAGGTCAGTATCCGTAGAGAGGAACCCTGGTTTCTGTGAAATGCATCCAGTCATCTGTTTAGTCAAACACACATTAAACACTGCTGTGGGCCAGGAGGGGCCATGGTGGCACAGTGGTTAAGAGCTCAGCAGTTCGAATCCACCAGCTGCTCCTTGGAAATCCTATGGGGCGGTTCTACTCTGTCCTGTAGGGTCGCTATGAGTAAGGATCGACTTGACAGCAAAGGATTTGGTTTTGTGGGCCTGGTATATCTACTTCATTTCCATTTTCTCTCTCAGCCACCCTGTGAAAAAGTGTTATTATGCCCATTTTTACAGATGAGGAAGTAGAAGCTCAGAGAGAGGTGCAAAACTTTGCCAAGATCATACGGGGTCTGAGTCCAAAGATCAGGCTTTTCTACAAACCCTGCCTTCCGGAGACTCACTATCCAGCCAGGGAAATAGGCAGGAAAAGAATAAAAAATCTGTGATGTGTGCAAAGTTCTCTGGGAATATGGAAGCTGGAAAGATTAATTCTGTTGTGACTGAGGGGTGGGGGCATATGAGCTATATCTACAGGATGAGTAGACATTTATGTGGAGGAGATGCAGAGGAAGGACTGCAGGCAGAGGTGACAGTCTGAGCAATGGCACGATGACATGAAATGCCACCATGTGACCCAGGATTGTTGAGCAAACACAGTGAGGACCAATATTAAGTCAGGGTTTTTAGCCTTGTCTATAGCCCTGGGACTCATGGATGGCGTTCAGGGGTCCACAAACCCCCTGAAGTTGTTTGCACAATTGTGGGTGTATGTGTGTTATTTTTTTTTTCTGGAGAGAGATTTTTTTTTATTTTCATCAGATCCTTAAACCAAGACATTGCCTCGAAAAAGCCTTGAGTAGCAGATAAGCTTGGAGAGGTGGGCAGGGCCTGAGAGTCAAGGACTTTGTAAGCCTTGTTCAGGAATTTGTAGTTCACTCTGAGGTCAACAGGGAACTCACAGGGTTTTCTAGCAACATGGTAGGGGCCTTAGGAAGACAATATAATTACTGTGAGCTGAAATGGAGGGAAAGTCCTTTCATAAACTGTAGAGTGATGGACTATTTATTGTTGTATCCCCAGAGTCTACCATATTGGCTTTTTTTTTCTTTTTGGCCAGTTCAACTTTTTACAGGTGTACAACTTATTGACAGCAATTACAATACTCAGCTGTGCAACCCTACCCTTAATGCAATTTTTTCCATCACCGTCAACCCCCCCAGCCCCTCCCTCCTACCCCCCCCCCCCCGGTAACCGCTAATAAACTTTATAAACTCTATACTTTTGCCTTTTCTTGTCTTTTTATGTAAGTGAGGTCATACAATATATGTCCTTTGGTGATTGACTTTAGCATGCTGACTCTTCCTGCATATTGGGGGCTCAGTAAATATTTGCTGAATGAATAATGCTTGAATGAGCACAGGTGTTTTTAATGATAATGAGCGTTCACATCTCCAGGGGAACTCCATGAATTTCCCGGACAACTTAACTGAAGGTGAAATCCAGGAAACCAAAGCTCGCCCTGTGCTGCCCCAAGCTCTACAAAAACTTATGTGCCCTGTGATGATGCTGGGGGTGGAGATGGAAGTGGGGGGAGAGTGGATGTGGCACCTGCAGGTGTGGCCACACTTGGCTGCAGGGTGGTGCTGCAGGGGCAAGGGCTGCACAGCCAAGATGGCCCACACCCTTTCTTTCCTTCCTTTCAACCCATTAGCTTGTCCTGTTGACTCTGTCTCCCCGTTTCCTCCGTCCCTTCTGCTCCCACCTGTTCCCCTCCCTGGCCTGGGCCACTGCAGCAGCCTCGTCACTGGCTACTGCTGCCCCTGCTTCTGCTCTTGCTTCCTACCATCTAGTCTCCATATGGCAGCGGGCCAGAGGACTCTTTTAAAACACTTCCTTCCCCTGCTGAGAACACTGCTGTGGCCTTCCTTCTACTGAAAGACTTACACTCCAAAAAACGTTAAGGTGCACTCGGGTCACGTGGGGATCTTGCTAAAACGCAGGATATAATTCAGTTGCTCTGAGGTGGAGCCCAAGACTCTGCATTTCTAACAAGCTCCCAGGAGATGCAGTTGCTGCTGCTGTTGGGCCACATTTGGAGTAATAAAGACTTAGAGTAAAATCTAAACTCCTTCCCACGTCCTGGCCCCGCCCAGCTCTCCTACGTCATCTCCAACCCTGTTCTCTCTCATCACGCTGTAGCCATACTGACCTTCATTCTGTTCTTGGAACGTGCCAAGTTTTTCGTGCCTCAGGGCCTTTGCACGTGGTGTTCCCACTGCCTAGACCGCCCCTCTTCTGGAGCCCCACAGGGCTCAGTCTTTTTTTTTTTTTTTTTTTTATTTAGATCTTAGTTCAAATGATCTATCAGAGAATACTTCTCTTATGACTCCATCTAAAGAAGCACCTCAACCCCCAGGGGCTTTTTAGAAGTTATTTGCTTTTCTTTTCTTTATAGCACTTATCACTCTATGAATTTATTTTAGTAATATATGCGTTGGCTTGTTAATGTCCTCTCTACATCCTCATGTAAGTTTCATGTGGGCTAAGACTTGATTTCCTTCACTGTTGTGTCCCCAAACCCCTATCCTAGAGCCTGGTCCATTGGGTAGGTGCTCTTTTCATATTTGTTAAATGTATACATGAATAGAAGCCCCTGGGTGGTGCAGATGTTTAACACGCTTGGCTACTAACTGAAAGGTTAGAGGTTCGAGTCTACCCAGTGACAGGCACTTAGGAAGAAAGTCCTGTCTACTTCCAAAAAATCAGCCACTGAAAACCCTATGGAGCACAGCTCTACTCTGCCACACTTGGGGTCACCATGAGCTGGAATCAACTTGACAGAGATTGGAAATTCATGAACACGCTTGCATGGCTGCTGTGATGTTTAGATGCTGGTGGGGGAGTCCAAGCTGCGACCAAGCTGAGTGTCACTAATGGTGGTGCTCGAGGTGGAGAGGAGGGAGGGGGGAAGAAGCAAAGTCTCTCCACTGAGGGTGCCACAGAAAAAGCCTCAAGAATCTGGGGATGAAGCTGAGCCTAAGAATCAACACAAAATAGATGGAGTAGTCTGAGTAGAAGAGACTCACTTTGGAAGGTGGGGCAGGAAAGGAACTAATAGTAGTTAAATGAGTTAATGAGGCATTTGGAACAGTGCCTAGTCCATGTTGTTGTGTGCTGTCAAGTCGATTCCAACTCATAGTGACCCTATATGACAGAGTAGTACTACCCCATAGGGTTCCTAGGCTGTAATCTCTAAGGGAGCAGATCGCCAGTTCTTTTCTCCCATGGAGCCACTGATGGATTCAAACTGCCAACCTTTTGAGTGCTTAACCAATGCACCACCAGGGCTCCTTGCCTGGCTCATAAAACAAAACAAAACAAAAAAAACAAACCCATTGTCATCGAGCCAAGGGTGTAAATCTTTATGGAAGCAGACTGCCACATCTTTCTCCCACGGGATGGCTGGTAGGTTTCAACCACTTGCCTTTCGGTTAGCAGTCCAGCTCTTTAACTGCCGTGCCACCAGGGCTGCTGCCTGGTCCATAGCAAGTGTTTATCAAATAAATAAAAATAAGTATGTTGAACATTTACTTTGTGACCAGCACTTTGCACAATGATCTCCATTCCCCTGTACAACACATTATTATCTTGCTGAGGAGTGGGGCTCTGGGATTAGGAGACTTGCCCAAGGTCACAGCTCCTCAGAGACAGAGCTGAGGGCCCAGCTCCCTAGAATGGCCCTATGCAAAGTTGCAGATGCCCTACTCCCACCACCCCCCCCCTTCCCTGCCTTATGCTGTGCACTGCACCTGTTCCCACCTGAGATAATGGGCGTTCTATTTATTTGTTTATTGTCCATCTTCCCTCACTAGAATAGCAGTTCCCTGAGGGTAAGGAGCTTTGTTTTGTTCACTGCTATTTCCCAGCACCTAGAACAGAGCCTGACACATAAGTAGGCACTTAACGACTACTTATTTATTGAATGGTGAAAGGGTAAATGAAGGGGTTATTCCAAAACCCTTATTTTCTCCACCTCTAAGATGTGGTTCTGTAAATCTGTGGTTGACAAAAAGCAGTTGCCTTTGAGTCAATCCTGACTCATGGTGACCCCATCTGTGTCAGAATAGAACTTTGTTCCACAGGGTTTTCCATGGCTGATTTTTCAGAAGCAGATTGCCAGGCCTTTCTTCCAAGGCACTTCTGAGTGGACTCAAACTGCCAACCTTTTGGCTAGCAGCGGAGTGCGTTAATGGTTTACACCACCCCCAGACTCCTCATGGCTGACAGGACACCCAAATGCAGTCGAGAAGGCTTGTGTCTGTCTGAGATGAATTGGAAAGGAAAGCTGTTGCAGAATGGATGCTTTAAACAAATCAGAAGAAATCTGGGTCTGCAGAGGAGGGACTGGACTACATAGAGCTTGGCAAGAGGGCTGCCAGGGAGCAGATGCCTGTCTAATCTCCAGCCCTGACTCTGCACATACCACCACCATGGGCTCACCAGCAAGACTAGACTGTGATGTGCCTTCCCACATAAAGTGGCCCTGAGGGGAGAATGTGTGGACTGGGCCCACTGGTAGTTACAGGCTTGACAGAAATGAATAAATAGGCACTTATCAGGAAATCTCTTGTGAACTGAGTTGGAGTGAGTCAGTAGCTCAAGCCGGACAGCCGTGGCTGCTGGACAAATGGAAGTCTGAGCCAGCCAGGTGGAGCTGTGGTCGGGCCCTGGGGATGAGTCCACTGACCTCCAATGCTTCTCAGAGTGTGGTTATCAGGCCAGCAGCATCAGCATCAGCATCATCTGGGAACTTATTAGAAATGGAAATTCTCTGGTGCCATCCTTGACATACTGATTCGGAAACTCTGCGGGTTGTGCCCAGCAATGTTTGTATTAATAAGTCTTCGAGATGATTCTGATGCATGCTCAAGTTTGAGAAGTACTGTTACACAGTTTCTTTTTCAGGGCAGTTATTACTCAGCTGCCAGGGGGTAGGGTTAAGATGACAGTCAGGGTTGGGGGGATTCAGAGATGCAGTGCAGGGAGTCCTGATATAAACTGAACGAGGATTAGATCAGTGGTTCTTAATGCTAGGGGTCAGGGGCCGGGGGGAATCCTCTTGTGTTTCCGAAAATCATCAGGGAAGGGGTTAGTTCGCAAAAGCACGTTGTAAATTTCTCATAGCTTTGTTTTTTAGACTTGACATTTATTTTGAAATTCTAAACCACATTAAAGAAAGGTGTAATACCTTAACAGGAATAATTAAAAAAAAGGGAGGGGAGGTGGGTTAATTAAACTGCCACCCAGTACCAGTTATTTTAGTACCCATAGCTCAGGCTGGAATCCAATGCTTGGATCCCATCTCCTGCCCAATCCTCATCCTCAAAAAAAGCCCTGAGCATCCTGCTAATTGTCTAGGCCTGAGCTGGCCTGAGAACTAGGAGAAAGACAGCCTAAGGTCAACCCGCCTGAAAGAACTCACAAAGTGGTTGCCTAACCTTATGGAGCCCCCGCTGTGTGACATGTACATTTGGCTCTGTGGAGAGGCTACAAGGATAAAATTAGCCAATGGCGTCCGCAGTCAAGGACCTTACAAGACAGAAGAATTCAGAGGTGAAACATTGCTTCTGGCTGGCAGATGTTGGAAGTAGGGATGTCTGGGATTTTTATCAGAGTTTTGATTTTTCAGTTTAGCCAGGCAATAAAGCACATAAGGTGAACTGGTGGGAGGTGGGAAAGGGTGGTGAACAGATGGGCTTGAAAGCTGGATTAGGGTGCCTAGGAACAGACTACAACCAGTCCATAGCAGTATTGCTCCCAAGCCCAGTGAGCTGGTGGGGGCCATACTTAGGAAATCTCAGGTTAGACAGTAACAATTGCTAACATTCATCCAGTGACAACATGTGCTATACGTACATTAACTCACTCTTCAAAAGAATCCTATGAAAATGAACAGACACTTCACCAAAGAAGACATTCAAATGGCCAACAGACACATGAGGAAATGCTCGCGATCACTAGCCATTAGAGAAATGCAAATTAAAACCACAATGAGATACCATCTCACCCCGGCATTACTGGCACGAATCAAAAACACTGGAAATAACAAATGTTGGAGGGGCTGCGGGGAGACGGGAACTCTTATACACTGCTGGTGGGAATGCAAAATGATACAGCCATTTTGGAAAATGATATGGCGTTTCCTCAGAAAGCTAGAAATAGACGTACCATTCGATCCAGCAATCCCACTCCTAGGAATATATCCTAGCGAAATAAGAGTCATCACTCGAATAGACATATGCACACCTATGTTCATGGCAGCATTATTCACAATAGCAAAACGATGGAAACAACCTCGATGTCCATCAACAGACGAATGGATACACAAACTATGGTACATACACACAATGGAGTACTATGCAACGAGAAAGAACAATGAATCGGTGAACCATCTCATAACATGGATGAAACTGGAGGACATCATGCTGAGTGAAATAAGTCAATCACAAAAGGACAAATATTGTATGAGACCTCTATTGTAAAAACCCATGAAAAAATTCACATGCAAAATGTAACAATCCTTGTTGGTTACCAGGGATGGGGGGGGGGATACTAAATAGGTAATAGGTAAGTGGTAACTTGGGTGAGAGATGAGATAGTACATAGTACAGGGGAAACTAACACAACCTGCACAAGGAAAAGTCATGGAGGCCCTATAGACACATCCAAACCCCCCGAGGGACTGAGTTGTTGGACGGAGGGCTCTGGGGACCATGATCTCGGGGAACATCTAGCTCAATTGGCATGACACTACTTATAAAGATAATGCTCTACATTCTACCTTGGTGAGTAGTGTTTGGGGTCTTAAAAGCCTATGAGCGGCCATCTAAGATACTCCACTGATCTCATCCCTTTGGGAACAAGGGAGAACGAAGAGAACAGGATACAAGGAAAAGATCAGTCCGAAGGACTAATGGTCCACAGCTACCAAGGCCTCCACGGGACTGAGCCCAGTACAGCTGGATGGTGCCCGGCTACCACCAATGACTCCTCTGACCAAGATCACAACAGAGGGTTCTGGGCAGAGCTGGAGTAGGATGTAGAGCATAATTTTAACTCCCCCCCAAAAAAAAAAAATAAGAAGACCAGATATACTGGCCTAAAGAATACTAGAGAAACCTCGAGAGTGTGGCCCCCAGACACCCTTTCAGCTCAGAGGGGAAGTTACCTTCAAGGTTCGATGTTAAGCCTGGGAATGGACACCCCAGTAAAACTAAATGGGACTAACGATGTACAGGAGTCCGGTGACAAGGGCCAGAAGGCAGAGGGAGAGTAGGAAACTGATGATAAGGAACACAAATTGAATAAGGACACTGTCGATGTATTGTGAGATTGTTGACCACTGCTATAGGGCAACATTTGTAGTAACTATTAAATGGGAGGCTGTTTTGTCCTGTAAGCCTTCATCTTGGGCGAGAATGGCAGCACAATTGGAAGAGCATAGTCAATATCACTTAAATGTGTAAGTAAAAAGTTTTGAAATGGTGTTTAAATAAAATAAAAATAAATAAATAAATAAATAAACAAATGAGACTAAAGAGGTACAATAGTCCACTGACAAGGTCCAGAAGACAGAAGGGGACAAGGAAGCCCCCTGGTGATAGGGAACACAAGGTGGAGTAAGGATATTCTTGATGTGCTGTGAGATTGTTAACCATTGTCATAGGGCAACATGTGTAGTAACTGTTAAATGAAAAACTATTTTGTTCTGTAAGCCTTCATCTTAAGTGAGAATAACAGCACAGTTGGAAGAGCGTAGTCAATGTCACTGAACTGTGAATGTAGAAAATTTTGAAACGGTGTATCTTTGGCCATCTGTAATTTTCATCAAAAAAAAAAGGTTGAGAATTTAGAGGCTTAATACGTTGTGGGGTTGTTAACCAATGTCAAAAAAAACAACATGTGTACTACTATTTCATGAGAAACTATTTGCTCTGTAAGCTTTCACCTGAAGTACAATAAAATATATATAAAAAAAAAAATTTCCCAAATATATATATATATAAATTATTTAAAAAAAAAAAGATCCAACGAAGATTCTGAAAGTTTAATAAGAGTTTAGCTTTTTAATCCAAAAAAAAAAAAAAAAAAAGAATCCTATGAGACAGGTACTGTTTATTATCAACCTATTTTACTGACGAGGGAACTCAGACACTCAGCGGTGAAGTAACTTGCCTAAGGTCACACAGCTAGGAAGTGGTGGAGCCAGAATTTGAACCCAGGCTGTTTGCTCTAGAGCACTCCCAACCGCCATGGCATTAGATCACTGTACCACCGCACACGTCTAGGCTGGACTTCTGGGTTGGGGATAATGAAGGGACGGGACCAGGGATGGATTACCCAATAAGCAAGGTACGCAAAACACAAGCAAGCCCGTGCGTACCTTGCTTATTGGGTAATGCATCCCTGGATGGGGCACTATTTTGGTGGGTGCACAGGGTTCAGAAGAAAGCCCTTGCGTCTTTTCTCCATGCCTGAGCATCCACTTTGGTGTGGGCAACCGACAGTAAGGTGCGTTAAGCCCCTTCTTACTAGATGGCTGCCCCTAAACCTACATAGAAATTCTGGAACCTCACTGCTCTCACTTCCCAGGACTCGGCTGTAACTGAGGAATTGCTGGACGCCTACCCTCTCCCGCCCCATCCGGGCGTCGCGGAAAGCCCCCAGGCTGCGGGCACGGCGGTGGGCGGAGAGACAAGCCTCCCCTGGCTCCCGGCGCTCGGGGGAGGAGCCGGCGCGGAGCAGCCACTCTCGGGGCGCCGAGACGGATCCTCCCGCGCCGCCTGCGCCAGGCGTGGAAAGAAGGACCGGGACACCGCTGCGGAGCCCGGAGCGCAGGCGGGGGCCGACAGCGAGCGCGGGCCGGGAGGCAGGTGCGGCGCGGACTACAAGTCCCAGCATGCCCCGCTGCCCTGACCCGGCCGCCGCTGCCCCTTAAAGGCTCCGGGAGCCGCAGCCGTCGGATCGCCGCGGCTTTCGCTTTGCCGCTGCGGCTGGGCGGGCGGAGGAGCGGGCTCGGTGGCGAACTCTCCTCACGTCCCGGCTTTGGCAGCGCTGAGGGGCGCCCCTCGTCTAGCCTTCCCGGTTCGAGAATTCCCTTCCGAGGCGCCCGCGCCCCCGGGCTCCCCGCCTCGGCCACCCGGCGGCCCCGATGCCGAGGCATGGATAAAGCGGCTCTGCGCGCGGCGGCGATGGGGGAGAAGAAGGAGGGCGGCGGCGAGGGGGACGCAGCGGCCGCGGATGGGGACGCCGGGGCCGCGGCCAGCCGGGCGCTGCAGCAGTGCAGGCAGCTCCAGAAGCTCATCGACATCTCCATCGGCAGCCTGCGCGGGCTGCGCACCAAGTGCGCGGTGTCCAACGACCTCACCCAGCAGGAGATCCGGACCCTGGAGGTAAGGGGGCCGCGGCGCGGGAGAGTCCTGGACGCGGGCTGGGCCCGCGGGGACGGGGTTCTGCGGCCGGGAAAGGGCGCCCCAACACCTCCCTCGCTGCCCCAGTTCACTCCTTCCCGAGTTGCATCCTTGAGCCCGGGCCGCCCCCCTTTCAGGCTTCCTCTCCTCCATTCTGTGATGCGGCAGCTTGAGGACCCTGACCAGCCCCTCACCTAGGGCGGGATGCTGCGGGGGAGGAGGGGGGAAGGCGTGGTAGGAATGGAGGGGTGGGCTGCCTGCGGACATCCCCCGCCTCCTCCTTCTCCACCCCCCGCCTCATTTCCAGTTTGCGGGGCCGCAGGATTCACTCTCCCGCTGAGTCACACGCTGGACCTTTCGCTATGTGACTGAACCGAGCACCCGTGGGCCGGGATAACGGGTATGGGGGGCGTCCGCCTGAAGTGTGAGCACAGGTCGGCCCCCTCTGCCTTCCCCTCATCCCAGACTCCGTCTTGTGCCTTCCTTTTCCTCTTCTTCAGGTTTTTGCCGGCCCCCTTTCAAAAAGTGTTTGCTGAAGCTGCATTTTTGCTGTTCAGGCATTTATGCTTTCCTTTCGCGTTGGCACAGCGTTTCACTGCTCAAAATGTAATTACGCGCTCACTCTCCCCACGCCCTCCCCCCTACGTTGGATTTTGGCTTAGGAAGGATTATGCTGGGCAATGAAGCCTTTGGTGGGAAGATGACACTATTTAAGGGGTTCCGGTGGAGAAGGCCTCGGATGTCAAGAAGAAATGAGTTAAGTGGGCCCTTCTCTCAAATTGTAGCTATAGGGAAGTGCAGTATTAAAAGGATTTTGAACCAGCCAAGAGGGGTGTTGGGTTCTCAGAGGGGGGAGTTTCTCCCTGCCCACCCCACCCCCCATACACAATAGAGAGAAACTAGTGTCATTCCCAGTTTGCTTTTGTCCAAGGACTTGGAAGGCTGTGAAATTCCAGGGATCAGTTAATAGCTACCCTGTCTTGAGGAAGGGGCTCTCTCCACCTGGTATTGCCACATCTGGCCTTCTGCAGGTCTCAGAATGTTTTGTTTTATCAGCACCTCATTTTGTCACCCCCACCCCCTTTTATTGCTAATTGCCTCTGCCAGCTGTCATAGATCCAGCCAGCAATTTGCGGTAATTATTGCAAGACCAGTCCTCCCTCTTTGCGCACCGCAAGACTGAATCCCTGTTTGATCAAAAATGCTCTGGGGTGGAGCTCCCTCACCTTTCTTCTCTTAAAAGCTCCGAAGCCGGGGACATAAGAAGCATCCAATCAGTGCTGGCTGTTATTATTTTTATTACAGTTGCTATAGAAGTACTGATCAAGGTTTTGTTTAAAAAACAAACCACCAAAGCCCTCCCCGCCCCCCCCCCCCCCGCAACTGTCTCTTCTGTATGCATGCTGTTATTTTTCAAGTGGCGAGAGAAACAGATTTCTTGAACACAGCTGAGTATGTTTGCCTAGCAAAGTTCAGTTTTCAGCTGACACAATAGGGGACCTGTGTGGCTTAGTTCTGGGAGGAGGGGTCCTCCGGCAGCATGTGTCTGGTTGGACTTCTGTGTTGTTGGGATGAGAGAATATTCTCGGTGTTGGCATCTCTCAGATTATCCCCATGTTCCTCTGAAGTGCTCCTGGTTCTCAGAGTATACTGGAGAGCTGTTTGCTGTTCCTTCTCTGGAAATGGCACTGTGTCCTCCAGATACCCTGACTTCCAAAGGCCCTTGCTCTTTTTGGTGATAGTGCGGCATCGTGACACCCCTAAACATTTAGCTATTTTGGTTTCTGAGCTGGTTTATTCAGTGGCTTCCCGTCTGAGCTCCTGGGTGTTTATTTGGATGTTCATCTGGCAGCTGGAAACCCATCCTGCGGCCTGATGGGGGTTTGCAGTGGAAACGGGAGCTAAACCCAGCTCCATGTTCTCTCTACTGTGATGTGATATGGATTCAGGCTCATTCTACTAGTAGCCATCAAGTCGATTCTGACTCATGGCAACCCCCTGTGTGGCAGAGTAGAACTGTGCCCCATAGGGTTTTCAGGGGTTGATTTTTCAGAAGTAGATTGCCAGGCCTTTCTTCTGAGTGCCTCTGGGTGGATTCGAACCTTCAACCTTTTGGTTCACTCTACTCCTCTGAAAAAGCAAGACCCTTAGAGCTAGTTCCCTGGGGTTGCCACCAACAAGTTTGGGTGAATCACTTCACCCTGTAGGCCTCAGCCACCTTGTCTGCAAAAGTAAGGAGGTTGGAGTGGATCTCTGAGGGCTCTTGCCACCCTAAATTTGTGATTCAGTGAAGGAGACTCAGTTGGGTTGAGTCAAATGTTTGTGATCACGTTTATGCGCACCCCTGTTTAAGAATATCCAGGATTCTAAACTCCAGAGTTACTGAACTGATAAAGTATGAGTTAAGTTTATTACAAAAAGAAGTTGACATTAGGGGCAGTGTGGCAAATAGAAAGCCCAAGGCTTTCAAATCAGGTCTGGGTTCTGTCTTTGTGACTGTGGGCAAATCCTGTGTCTTTTGAACCTTCAGCTTTCCCATCTGTAAAATGGGCATGAGACTGCTTAAACCCTGCAGCTTGTTGTAAGTCTGTAAGTCTGTGTTCTCAAAAATTCTGCCTGTAAACTTTCCCTAGTGAGGGTCAAATGGGATTCACTCCACAGGCCACCAGTAGGGGAAGGTGCTTCTATAGCTGGCTCTGGTTTCCGAGACGTGGGTGACACAGGCCAGGAAACAATCCCAGCAGCTGGGCAGAGGTGGGCCACCCCCAGAAGGGTGGGGTGAGGCCAGGCAGGGCAGCAGTGATGTCCACTCTGGCCTTCTCTCCTGTTCTATAGACTCCTCTCACGTACCTGGCTGGCCAAGGTCCTGAGAGACCTGGCTTGCAACATTGGATTCCTTGCTTTTGAAGGGTCTAACCAGAGGGCTTGGTTTATGCGACTATGCCAGAGTTCTTTCTGAACCTTAGGAACTCCAGCCCACTCTGGCCCATATTAAATAATGGGGGAGAAACAGCACATGAAATGCCCTGGAAGTGCCTGACCTGGGCTGGCTTGCTGGTGCCTGAGATTCCAGGTTGTGATGGTGTGCTGGAGGCAGGGTGTCTGGCTTGCCCCACGTTGGCCATAAGGACTTTCTTCAGTGTGGTGATCAGGCTTGGACTGAAAAGGGTGGAGGGAGCCAGGGTTTAATATAAAATTTGCCAGGTGGTATGCTAGACCCTTCCCAATCTCCTAAGATTTCCTGGAGAGCCAACGACCTTTGTTACACACTTTTTTTTTCTCTCTCAAATGGGAGGGGAGGGAGATAAAACCTTGAACCAGAATCTGAACCTGTGAACAGAAGTTGTGAGGCTGCTTCCTCCTAGCCAGAACCTGGTGTCCTGTTTCCAGTAGACCCTCCCAGGGGTCTGAGAACTCCACTAAGGCGAGTGGGAGTGTTTTCATTCCCCAGATGTGCTCACGTAAGGGTCACTTGCCTCACCACTGGGCCTGGAACCCCACGCCAGTTCATTCCTTCATTCATTCATCCTCTGTGGGGCGACCCTGTGCCTGGTACTGGCAACACAGTGGTGAGCAAAAGCACACACACGCTTTACCTCATGGAGCTTCAAGTCATGGGGACATTGTAACTTTGTGCGTTGTGGCCAACCTACTAGTACTTTCTGAGACAAGCCCTGCCACAGAGTCTCCCCACCTTGTGCTCTTACAGCGAAAAATCTCTCCTTAAGTAAGATGACCTAGAAAAAGGGGTTTCCTGAAGGATCTTGCCTGTAAGGCCTTGTTGAGGAGGGGACACTTGGGGGCCTGTGGCAGGCACAGACTCTGCACTTGGCCACCTCTCTACAGTGTTGCCCTGGAGCTAGGAGGCACCTAGGGGAGGCCAGGCTGCTGCTGGGGGTGGTCAGACATGCCTGACCTTCACTCAGCAAGGCAGTGCCAGAGGTCAGCCCCCTCCTTGGGAGCACCTCAGCCCTCCCTGTGCCTCCTGCTGTGACAGGAGAGCCATGCCACAAGTCTTCCAGATCAGTCCTTAGGGCAGGCGTGGGCCTACAGTCACTGACCAACATTTAGTTTTTATTGATTTGTTTACTGAACTCCTACCCTGGCAGGCCCCCCAACACCCACAGGGATTCTAAGGTGGTGTGGGATAAAGAACTAGATTTGGCCTTTTGTGTCTGGTTTCTGAAAATAACCCAAGCGATTAAGGTGCTCTTTTGTTTTTCTAAAATAGCCAGGCAAGTAGGGGCTACACGGCCTCACACCTCCTCATACCTGCCAGCTGACCTCAGGAAGGGAGGGGGCATGATTCAGTCAATCATGCACATTCATTGATTAGGTTGATCTTAGCTATACATTAAAGCCCTAGTCACACGTATTCATTGAGGTCTCACTGAAGGGGACCCTGAACCTTGGAACTCTCTCTTTTGTAGCCCCCTGGATTGGTGAGGACATCCATGGATGACAGAGGGTGGCATGTCCCTGGGGGCAGTGGAGGCCCCCATGCCATGAACTCTCCCCAGAGCTTGCCTGATGTGTCTCTTTGCTTGCATCCTTTCTGGTTATAATAAATGGGTAACTGTAAACATAGGTAATAGTCACTGAATTTTGTTAGCCACAGAGAATTAACGAACCTACAAGGGCACTGAGACTCAGACTTAGCTCAGGTGGCTAATGCAGAGGAGGGCTCCACAGGCAGTCGTGGGGACGGAGTCCTGACTTGTGAGGAACCAGCTTTGGGTAGCTGGGTGATAGGGAAAGGCTGCATCTTGAAGTCAATGAAGGACAGAGTCCTTCTAGCTTGTGACCTAGCCCCAGGGAGCTAGAGGAAGAGAGAGAGCTGGCTGGTCTGAAGTGCAGGGGGTTGTGCAGACCCCTGAGCCTACAGCTGGTCCCTGATGACCTGGCCTCAGGCGGTCACAGATGTTTTGACCTAACTGTAAGTGGTTAGGGTGAGAGAGGAAGTGCCACAGAAGAAGTGGCTGGTGAGGAGGAATGGAGATGTGGGAAGGTGAAGCCTGGATCCATTTCCAGGTGGGAACTGGATTCATGCTGATCCTTGCCATGCAGTTAGTGATAATGGTGGGTTTGCCCACCTTACCCCTTTAATAGTGCAGTTAGTGACAGCAGTAGCCCTGGAGGTGGGTGGGATGCTCTCCTGATCTCTGGGGCACGGTCAGTCTAATGGGAGAGCAGGCAAGTACACAGTGACTCTAGGACTGTGGCTTGTGCCGAGCCTAGGGGAGGGGCGTTGCATTAGGAATCTGAAGGGCTGTCTAATCCAGTCTCCTTGTTTTATAGGAAATATTCCCAGAGTCACATATCTCTGGAATAACTGAGACTGAAACCTGGTTTTCCGTTTCCCATCCAGCTGCTGCCACCAGTGTGGCATTTTGTCTGCTTCCGTTCCGCTTCCCAGTTTTGACCTCCTGCTTAAGCCACTCTGACCATTCCCAAAAGGGCGCAGAGCTGAGTCACTGACCCCTTGGGGCCCACTTTCACCTTGGCAGCTTTTCCTCTGGTGAAACTTGCCACAAATGTTTCTCGGCAGCTGCCTAGAGAGGGACCTGGAATTTCCCTAGGTGTTCCTCAGCTGCTAACTGAAAGGTTGGAGGTTGGAGTCCACCCAGAGGCACCTTAGAAGAAAGTTCTGGTGATCTACTTTTGAAAAATCATCCATTGACAACCCTATGGCGCACAGGTCTATTCTGACACACTTGAGGTTGCCATGAGTTGGAATCTACCTAATGGCAATTGCTATGAGCCTGGGGAGGGGTGGGTAGTGCTAGAGGGAGTCCTTACCAGATCTACGGCCTGGATTGATTAGTGTGAGCTTGAGGAGGCTGTGGTTTGCTGCTGGGGACAGTGATGGGAATGCCTCCTTGGGGTCTTTGTAAGCTCCTTCCCCTACAGAGCTATTTCCTCTCCTAGAGTGGTCTAGGTTGGCTCAAAATCCAGGAGGGCTGCATTCCACACCACAAGTATTCTGGACCTGCCTGCTTGCCATGGTCTGTAGAGGGACGATGGCAAAGGCTCTGACCCACAGTGACAGTGGTTGCAATGGGTGGGACCTAGCAAAGCCTGCTCCAAGGCTAAGCTGTGCTTTTTAAAACAGACATCCTTTTAGAATAGGCTAATTGGAATCTTTATTCAGATGAAAGCTTGAAGACATCTTTGGGGTTATAGAAGTGACCTTTGAGCAGAGTAGGCAGACGTGGAATGAGAAGCATTCTCAGTCACCTGCTGTGTGTGAGCACTGCGCTAGGCTGTTGGCGTATACTGTCCCATTTCACGCTCACAATGACCTTGCGAGGTCTCAGCCTCATTGTACAGATAAGGAAATTGAGGCTCAGAGGGACTGAGACTGTCCAGGCTAGTAGGTGGTTGAATCTGAACGTTGGTCCAGAACCCATGTTGCCTTCAGAAACCATGGTGGGGTTTCTGCGGTCGTGGCTGTTGAGACTGGGGAAGGACCAATAACAAAAGGGGCGACCAGGGGCAAAATGGTGGCTCAGTTCCAGATGTCTGCTGACTGGTGGCCAACCCAGGCTGTGCAGCCTTTGAGCTCGGGATTGGGGCTGCTTTCCCAAAGTCCAGCCCAGCACATCCTCAAACCGTGAGGCAAGCAGCTCTGCGCTTGTGTCTTATTCTGAGAAACCAGAAGCTGACTGGTGGTCAAACCAAAAAAACCAAACCTATTGCCATCAAGTCGATTCTGATTCATAGTGACCCTATAGGACAGGGTAGAACTGCCCCATAAGGTTTCCAAGGCTGTTATCTTTATGGGAGCAGATGGCCACATCTTTCTCCGTGGAGCCACTGGTGGGTTCAAACCACCAACCTTTTGGTTAGCAGCTGAGCACTTAACCACTGCACCACCAGGGTTCCTTGCCTGGAGATCAACTTACTCATTCATAATTGTTTTCATGGCTTATTCTTTCTGAATGATTTTTTTATTCCTTTGATAAACTGTATATTCTTTTACTTTCCACTTCTAATTAAAGTTCACATAATGAATTTAAATTTTAAAAATTCACATAATGATATGTAGTGACTATTTTACAAAAAGAATACAGATGAACAAAAACATCATATATATTGCTACCTCTTAGAGTTAATTCCTATTAACTTTGCTGTGTATCCTTCCAGTATTTGCATATAGTGTACATGTAGATAGATATTTGCAGAGCAGACCATGTGCATTGCATATAAATATCTTCGTTCTACTTTAGCACATATACATATGCATAGGCATTATTAGTGGCTGCATTGTGTAATCATATCATAAATTCATCTAACCAGTCTCCCACTGTTGGTCATTCAGGATGATTCCAACCCTTGCCACTATAAAACACACTACAATGAATATCTTCCAGGAAGTGGAATTTGCTGGGCCAAATGTATGAACACATTTAACATCTACCCTATTATTTAAAATCTCTAGGGCATAATACTCCTTCCTTCCTTCCCAGTCAGGAATGCCAGGGCTTATACAATAGTAGCCTTTAGATTTGCCCCTTTGCCAGTGCATCTTTATTTACTCCAAGGTTTAGGAGTGTAAATAGGAGTTAGGACATGGCCCCATGGCTTAGGTCCTGGGTTACGTGTCAGGAGTTATGAGTTCTAGTTTTACAGTGGCCTGTGCTTGAGGTTCTGCATTATGCATCATGGATTGTGGGTTCTAGTTTTAGAGTTGCCTGCAGCACAACGAGGCCCTTCTGAGTACCTTTCCTTGTTCCAGGACAGCAAAGGGAGGGCTGGATTTCAAGTGTCTTGTGTCTGGGGATTGGTCACCTTTGGGCAGTGCACAGCCATATGGTGAGGTCATGATCACTTCAGGCTCATGAAAGATACTTTACTTAACTGTAGCCTTAGTTTCATCGCCAACCACAAATATTGATTGGAGAGCTATTTGGGGTACCTGGCTTTGGGATTGATTTAGTAGACTGGGATTCCTAAGATAAGAGGGCTGCAAAGGATCTTGGGATTTCCATCTAGTTCAGCCCACTCATCTCGCAGGTGAGGAAATTGAAGACCAGAGAGGGAAGTGACTCATTGAGAACATCTACTAGAGAGAATTAACAAAGACTGGAGAAGAGATGGTGGTTGATTAATACAGGAGCACTGAGCTGGGCATCAGACCTGGTAGCTCACAACCTTGAGTGAGACATTACACCACCTTGACCCTGGTCTGTTGAATGAGCTTTCCAATTCCATCCTCCGATGATGGTGGGACCCTCGACTTCAGGGGGTTTCCTGCATGAGGAAGCAAAATGGGTTTGCTTCCCCATCCCCACAACAATGTCTGAGGGACCTTGGGGACTGGAGAGATTCTTGGGGAACAGTCTGTGGTGTCCTGTGGGTAGGCCCCCCCTTTATAATTTATTTTTGTTGTTGTTGAGAGTATACACAGCATAACATACACCAATTCAACCGTTTCTACATGCGCAATTCAGTGGCACTGATTACATTCTTTGAGTTGTGCAACCATTCTCACCCCCCTTTTCTGAGTTGTTCCTCCCCCATTAACATAAACTCACTGCCTGCTAAGATTCCTATCAAATCTTTCAAGTTGCTGTTGTCAGTTTGGTCCCATATAGATAGTTCTTAAAAGAACACAGTGCTCAAGGCAGATATTGTTTACTAGTTAAGCTAAACTATTGTTTGGTTTTAAGAAGACTTTAGGGAATATTTTTGGTTTAAGGTTTAGAGATTATCTCAGGGCAGTAATTTCAGGGGTTCATCTAGCCTCCATGGCTCCAGAAAGGCTGGATTCCATGAGAAACTGAAATTCTGTTATATATTTTCCCCCTTTTGATCAGGATTCTTCTATAGAATCTTTGATCAAAACGTTCACTAGTGGTACCCGGGCACCAACCAGTTCTTCTGGTCTCATGGCAAAGGAGGCAGTTGTTCATGGATGCAGTTAGCTGCACATTCTGTTTCCTCCTCCTATTCCTGATGTGAATAAGCCCCTTTTTGAAAGTCAGTCTGCCCAATTGGCTAGCTCAGCCTGATTGAACCGTCTTGAGTTTTTGGCCCTAACTGGGAACTTTCAAGGGCTTCTCATCCTTCCACTGAAAGATCCTCTGGGACATAGGTTGGTGAACCTTTACGTCCATAGGGCCTAGTGTTTGTCGTAAAAAATCATGCAGATTTTGAGTTCTATACCATGATATACCATTGGTTTTAATATCAAGATCATGTTATGAATTCTTTATGATTGTTTCTAAAATTGTAACCTCGTTTTCCATCTAGTGTCCATTTTGGCTTTTCCCCCAGCCCTAGATCCCAGATGGAGATACAAAGGTAAACTCTGGGTACAGCTGTTTGGATCCAGAATGCTTTGTCATTTATTCCTGGGCACGACTGTTTCTCATCTACATTGAAAAAGTCTCAGTTCAGACCAGAAGAACTAGATGGTGCCCGGCAACCACCAGTGACCACCCTGACAGGGAATACAACAGAGAGCCCCGGATGGAGCAGGAGAAAGGTGGGGTACAGACTCAAATTCTAGTAAGAAGACCAGACTTAATGGTCTGACTAAGACTGGAGGAACCCTGGAAAGCATGGCCCCTGGATTCTCTATCAGCCCAGAACTAAAAGAGTTTCTGAGGCCAGCTCTTCAGACAGGGATTGGACTGGACTGTGGGACATAAAGTGATACTTATGAGGAGTGTGCCTCTTAGCTCAAGTAGATAGAAGAGACTAAACGGGCAGCTTCTGTCTGGAGATGAGATGGGAAAGCAGAGATGGTTAGGAGCTGGTTGAATGAACATGGGGAATCAGGGGTGGAAAGGAGGAGTGTGCTGTCACAGTATGGGGAGAGCAATTAGAGTCACATAACAATGTATGTATAAATTTTTGTATGGGAGAAAAAAGAAAAAGTCTCATTTCAAAGTGCCGCTGCTTCTAAAACCTATGTATTTATATACATCCGTATTTCTCTGTCTTCCTGGCCTTGGTGGGCAGCAGTGGGTTTTAACTGGGCAGACTGCCTTCCAGAATAACAGGGCTGAAGTCATCTTGTTTACTTGCTGTTTCTCCTCCCCTCTTTCATTTTTCCACCCTTAGAATATAAATAATTGCAAGAATGAATTGGACTTGTGTTTATAATACAAAAAAGAAAAAAAAGAAAGCATCATGCTGTATGTGAATAGACAAGCTATAATCAGGACAAGTAACTTTTCATACGCATGAAATACGGACTGGTACTAGCACCAGATTGATCATGAGGGTTTTGCTTTCTGCACATTGAATGAAGGAAGCTACTTAAAGAGTCATGGGGCTTTCTTAGGCCTGGCACCTGGCGGTTTCGGATCCTGACTTAGGTAATTTGGGTATAGTTTTGATCTGGATGAACAAGACCAATTTCACTCATGGTGCCCACAGAGTTTTGCTGATCAGAAAAAAAGTTACAGGTAATGGTAAAACATGACCTGGGTATTCTCACTTTTTAGGCTCCCAGTCTGGGAGCTTTGAAGGGGCTTAATGCAGCCTTTCTCATACTGTATTGTGCAAGATGCTCCTGTGAAGGAGGGCTTCAAGAAGTTCAGAATGTGCCAGTCAGCCATCTCTCTCCTGGAAAATCCTGATGATGTGAACCAGTGTTTTAAAGGCTCTGAGAAGTCCTGCAGTGAGGGTTCCCAAACTCATTTGTCCAGGGGACCTTTTTCCTCACTGAATTTAGTTGGGGAAACGCTGCCTTAAGCCATAAGCAGGGAAGGAGGTAAGAAATTACGGGCTTAGTTTCAGTTACTGTTGTCTTTATGTTTTATGTTTTTGTGGAACTGAAGTCCCATTTGATGTCCTAGTTAAAATCAGGTTGGTTGAGGAGAGGCTGCTGCTCTATGGACCTATCCTGCCGTGAGAGGTTGCCTTTTGTCTGCAGGAGGTGCTTTACGAAGGGAGGCAGAGTATGTTGTGGGCACCATGCTAGCACTTAAAGATATGTTTCCCTTCATCCTTCCCACAAGGCCGTGGTGTGCCCATCCTTCTGAGGAGGATAATGCATGCAGATAGTTCTCCCTATCTCGGAGGCCTCGCTTCCTGCTTGGGTGCCTCCAGCCCTGGGTGTCAGCTGGCCTGGTGCCAAGGGCATGCATGCTCCACTCAGGGTCTACCAGGAGCTTCATGTTCCCATCGATGGGCAGAAAACAGTCCAGGAGAAGTGCAGATGGCTGTGGGTGTGTTTGAGCCTGGGGCTGCTGAGGGGAGGGGAAGGGCCGGGCTGCAGACAAGGAATGCATTTTAAAACAAAAAAGGAAATGCTGGCTCAGAATGGAAAGGAAAGGAAGCAGCTTCCTGTTTCTGGTGGTGGCTTTTTGAAAGGAGGAGCTCTCTTTGGCCCCTTGATCAACCGAGGCCTGGGCTGGCCGATCGGGCTGAGGCCACTTCAAGCACACCAGGCCAGCTGCGACTCCTACACCGCTGCTTGAGGTTTCAGAAAGAGAGCGCCAGCCCCTCCTCCTTTTATTTTCCCCAGATAACTGAGTCAAATGGACGTGTGGTTTCCAAAATGAGTATCTATACATGTTACAAAATGAATGCGTCATAGTAGCTGACATTTGCTGACAACTTACTCTGTGCCAGGCCTGCTTTTTAGGAGCTTTGTGTGGCATTTGCACCTTCTAACCACACTGTGAGAAAGGTACTAGTGTTACTTCCATTTTACAGATGATGAAACTAAGGTGCAGAGAGGTTCAGTGACTTGCCCAGAGGCATAGCCGTGGCAAGGCTGAGCCTTGACTTGACCCTGAACAGTCTTAATCACCTGCCTGAACCACCTGACCTGTGGTTGCAAACCCCTCTCCCCACCACCTGGGAAGTCTGTTAGCAGCAAATGGTTTTTTAAGGCTCTGCTGGCCTCTGTCTGAGCGCCGGAGGGCAGCCCCAAGCCCTGGTGATTCTTAGGTGGGATGCCTGGATCTGAGTTTACGTTTTTGTTTTAAACTTTGTCATGGAAATGCTCAAACATGTCCAGAAGTAGAGCGATTGGTGTGATGAATTCTCATGTAACGATCCCCCAACTCCAGAAGAAAGAACTCTGGCCCCTCTTGGGTCAATATCACATTTACACGCTGAGTCAGCCTGGTGATGTCTTGGCAGTTGATCTCAAGGAAGCAGTGACCCAGAGGTGGGTGGGCCCCTGGGAGGCCTTCTAGTCCAGCCCCCTGCCTCCACGCAGAGCTGTACCTATCCCAGCAGGCCGGGAGGAATCTCTCTCCCCTTTCGCATGAGATGAGGGTTTCAGTCCCCCACCCCAAGCTTGCTCTGGCTTCTGACAGCCCTTACCTTGCAGGGAGTTTCACTATCTAACCCGAATCTCCTGCCGCACCTGAAACTTGTTTGCAGATGGTGGCTCACCTTCCTTATTCCCACAGCCCCACAGGAGGCCCAGAGGAGACTCTTTAATGGAGGCCGGGCCACCAGACCCAGCAGTCACAATATGACATGTCCCGACTTCCAGTCCACTGTTCTTTGTGGCTCTAGCATTTCATCTTCCAGCGCCCCTTGCTGCTCTATCCACACAGCATGAGATGAGTGTGTTTCAGCCAGTGCTTATCTACTGAGCCCCGCGGTGTGTAAACCCTGGGGAAGAGAGCAGATGAGTTCAGGCAGAGCCTGTTCTCCAGTTCCAGGTTCCCTTGGAATGGGATCCAGCACTCGCTAATGGGTTTCCTTGCCCTTCCTGTTGCTTGTCTCATGGTTCTGTCTAGCCCTTCCCAAAGCCTGATCTCGCCGACCACTCTCTGATTTCTTTTTCCCGGGGTCTCCTGGCCCTCCCAGAGGTGGTTTTCTTTTTGTTGTTTGTTGGTTTTTTGTTATATTCTCTTCCAAGTGTTTCTCAGGAGCTGTGTCACTTTTTGCTAGTTGTTTCAGGTCCCTGGATTTGGCCTGCCAAACACAGTCATGATGTTGTTATGGGAAAGGACTGACTGCCTGTCTCGAGCACTTAGTAGGACAGGGAGGTGTGCAGTAAACTTTAGAGTGTGTGTGGGTTTTGGGGTGAGAATGACACACATTCAGATCCTGACTCTATTCCTTGCTAGCTGTGTGACCTTGGCCAGGCTCCTTAGCCCTCTGAACTTCAGTTTTCTTGTTAGTTATAACCAATTGCTATTGAGTCTTTCTGACTCATGGTGACCCCATGTGTATCAGAGTAAAACAGTGCTTCATAGGGTTTGCAGTCGCTGATTTTTCAGAGGTAGATTGCCAGGCCTTTTTTCTGAGGCACCTCTGGGTGAACACAATCCTCATACCTTTCAGTTAGCAGCCAATCTTGTTAGTTAAAAGGGGATAAAAATAGGTTTATTTTCCGCTCTTGTGAGGAATTACTGAGACAGGGAAGGTGTACTGGCCAGTGCCTGATACTTAGAAGGAATCAGTATTTTTGTTTAACCCCCTCTCACTTAGCATTATTCTAAAGAACTTTTCCTAGTTTTCCTATTGTCTTCTATCCAGTCATTTTAATTGTTGCATGATATTCCACCCAGTGGACACGCTGGAATTTACCAAAGCATTTCCCCTGTTAGTGGACATTTCGGTTGTTTCCAGATTGCTGCTATTATAAATCACAGGACTGGAGGGATCATCTATGCATAGGCACCTTTTTATTTTTGTTCTTATTTTGAATTCATTTCCTTGGGATATTCCCAGCAATGGAATTAGTGGGTCAAAGAGCATGAACATTCTTTGTGATAGGACTTGCTAAACTGCTCTCCATTTTATGCTTTTTGAATGATAGTGTCTTGAAAATTGCACTCCTGGGTGAATTGTCTCATGTTTCCGTTGCGACTCTTTTAGGCCTTTGTGCTCACCTGCCTCCCCCTACCCCCTGCCTGCATTTTTGGCCTTATTAAATCATTCCCCATCTTGAATTTGCTATTTATTTCTCTTTTCCCTGGGTGACACAAACAGTTAAGTGCTCAACTACTATCCTAAAGGCTGGCAGTTCAGACCTACCCAGCGGTGCCATGGAAGAAAGTCCTGGCAATCAGCTTCCGGAAAGATTGCAACCAAGAAAACCCTATGGAGCAGTTCTACTCTGTGACCTCTGGGAATCTGCTTGACAGCACTGGGTTATCCATTCATTCAGTGACTTGACTGTTTACTGAGTGTCTCCTGTGTGCCAGGCATTGTTTCAGGCACAGTGGAAAGCACAGTGAACAAGACAGTCAGGCTGATCCCTTTAGTAGAAGGAGAAACATAATAAATAAGCCAATAGACAGAGAGGAAGAAAACCCGGAAATGGGTTAGAAAGAGATGGGGTTAGAGAAGGATGCTACTTTAGACTGGATGGTCAGAGTAGGTGTCCTTCCCAGGGAAGGTGACGTGCGAGCTGAGTCCTGGAAGATGAGAAGGTAGGAGTCCATTGAAAACCTGGGTGCAGAGTGTTTCAGGCAGAGGGGCTGGCATGTGCAGGAGCCCTGAGACAGAAATGAACTTGGTGAGTTCAAGGACCAGAAAGGAGGCCAACGTGTCTGGAACTCTGTGACAAGGGGGAGGTGGCAGCTGAGTTGATCACAGGGCTGGACAGGACTTGGAGTTGTTTCCCTGAATTGGGTCATGGTGCATCTGGCGAAGTGCTCAGCTACTAACTGAAAGGTTGGTGGTTTGAACCCACCCAGAGATGCCTCAGAAGAAAGGCTTGGTGATCTGCTTCCGAAAACCCTATGGAGCACAGTTCTACTCTGCACAGATGGGGTTGCCATGAGTCGGAATCAACTTGATGGCAGCTGGTAAACTGGTAAAGAATTAATGCATTAATTCAACAAATAATTGTTGTGTTGGGATATTAGAATGAATCATAGGTGTATTGTGCTCCAGAAAGTCAGCTTAGTGGGGGAGTTTGTAGATGAGTAACCCAATAGAAGGTGCTAGAGAGGTGTGAATGAAGGCCCATCACGTAGCACAGCTGACTCATCTCTGCACCCTGAGGTGTGCAGGGACTTGGGAGATGTTTCTTGATTTGAACTGAGCCGTACTCTGTGCTGCCAGCCTTCACCGGGTTAGCTGAAACTCAGTTCTTTGATGTAAGGCTCGGTAGTGCCAGCGAGGGAACTGAGGTTGTCAGCTCAAAAGAGGGCCTGCTGATACCAGGTATGTGTATCTAGGCACCCATTGTGGGAAACAAGCTGAGAAATAGACATGAGAAACCCCCTGCTTACTGAGCTGCTCTCCTCTATTCTTGCCTGGCCACGGGCTCTGATTTGGACTTTTGGTGGGAATACCGACTTAGAAACATGGTGCTTTTCACTGCCTTCTTCCCTGAGGGTTGGGCAAAGAGGGGATGTGAGGTCTGAGCAGACCCTTCAAGATACTCAACTTTGGGATAACCTAGATTGTACCCACCTAGTAATTTATTTGGCGCGCTAGTGGCGCAGTGGTTAAGATCTTGGCTGCTAACCGCCAGGTCAGCAGTTCTAATCTACCAGTCACTCCTTGGAATCCCTGTTGGGCAGGTCTGCTCTGTCCTATAGGGTTGCTATGAATTGGGATCGACTTGACAACAGTGGGTTAATGGGTTAGTAATTCATCGGGTGGTGCAAATGGTTAAGTGCTTGGCTCCTAACCAGAAGGTTGGTGGTTCATGACCTGAGAGGGAACGCAACAAAGTCCCTGATGGAGCAAGAGGAAGCTGGGGTGCAGAACTCAAATTCTAGTGAGAAGACCAGACTTAATGGTCTGACTGAGACTAGAGGAACCCCGGAGAAAGCATGGCCCCTGGATTCTCTATCAGCCTAGAACTAAAACAATTTCCGAGACCAACTCTTCAGACCGGAATTAGACTGCACTGTGGGACGTGAAGTGATACTCGTGAGGAGTGTGCCCCTTAGCTCAGGTAGATACAAGAGACTAAACAGGCAGCTTCTGTCCGGAGGTGAGATGGGAGGGCAGGGAGGGTTAGGAGCTGGTTGAATGGATAGGGGGAATCGGGTGGACAGGAGGAGTGTGCTGTCACAGCATGGGGAGAGCAACTAGGGTCACATAACGATGTGTGTATGAATTTTTGTATGGGAGACTAACTTGAAATGTAAACTTCATTTAAACTACAACAATAGAAAAAATAAATAAAAAAAAAACAACAACAAAAGGTTGGCAGTTCAAATCCACCCAGAGGTGCCTTGGAAGAAAGGCCCTGGTGATCTACTTCCAAAAGGTCACAGCCATTGAAAACCCTATGAAGCACAGTTGTAGTCTGACACACATAGGCTTGCCAGGAGTTGGAATCAACTTGATGGCAACTGGCTTGGCTTGGTTTAGTAGTTCACTGAGCTGTGAACCTCATGACAGTTCCAGGAAATGGAACTGCTGGAAGAGGTTGGTTGCCATTTTGTTTGGAGGAGGCCGGATGACTCATAAGCTAGAAGGTGCTCTGATACCATTGAATTGGGGGCCAGCTTTGATCAGTTAACCAACTCCTTAAGTTCCTTGTTTATTAGCTATTTGCCAAACAGAAAAGGAAAGCCAGCTCCTAGGAATATAATAACTTGAGGTCCCCACTTTCTGCTTCAGTTATGGCTAACCTGAGATAAACCCGTCAACCAAATCCCTTGCCATCGAGTTGATTCCTACTCATAGCTACCCTATAGGAGAGAGTAGAACTGCCCTATAGAGTTTCCAAGGAGCACCTGGTGAATTCGAACTGCCGACCTTTTGGTTAGCAGGCGTAGCTCTTAACCACTACGCCACCAGGGTTTCCAACCTGAGGTAGACCTGTCCAATTTTAATATATCAGGCTTTTTACAGGAGTTCTGTCAGTCAACTCTTCAGAAATGATAACTTGATCAGCCCACTTTGCAGATGAGAAAATAAGGCTCAAGGTCAAGGAACTTGCCCAAGGTCACAGTGATCAGTAGAGCTGAGGTTCCAACTTTGGGTTGTCTGAACTCACACGTATGTTCATTTCGTCACCTATATCCCTCTGAAATCCACTACCTCGACCGAGTCTTGTCCAGGGCAGAGAGAGGTCAGGAAAGACCTTGATAATGCTCAGCATTTTGGAAGAAATAATGCTGGGTGAAAAAGGGGTTGACGATCTCTCCTTTTCCACACCATTTGTAGGAGATTAAGTCAAAAGTGCTAACAGGATGAAATAACAGAGTACTGGAATCTGGATTAGAAGATGACCATTTGCAGAAAAAAGGAGGGAAGAGGTGGATGGCTCCTGACTGAGAAGGAAGATAGGGAGAGAAGAATCCTTATATGGAACAGGAATCCCTGAGTGCTGCAGACGGTTAAGTGCTTGACTACTGACCAAAAGATTGGCTGTTTGAACCCACGCAGAGGTGCCTCAGAAGAAAGGCCTGGCAATATGCTTCCAAAAGGTCACAGCTTTGAAAACCCTATGGAGTGCAGTTCTACTCTGCACACGTGGGGTTGCCATGAGTCAAAATCAACTCTATGGCAACTGGTGGGTTGCTATTGAGGTAGAGGGAGGTGGTAATCAGAGCAAAGGTCCTTATCTGATTGCACTGAGCTGCAGCATCTTCATCTCAAAGAACTTTGCTTCTGGTTTGAAGCACCCTAGTTAGGAAGGCAGTGTAGTACTTAGGCCTGATGGGGACGACTCGCGGGTACAGTTGTATTTTAAATGGTGGTGGCAAATCTTAGGAGAAACAAGTTGACAAGTCCCTGGGGAGATTCCCCTGGGTGGCCCTGACTCACCCTGGCCAAGGGGACGGAACAGAGGAAACAGCAAGGAAGACTCCATCAGCGAATGGAAACTTGATCTTTTTAGGGGACAGGAAACTTTTTCTGTGTGGTTGGCTTGGTGGTTTAGGAGGAGAGGTGAGCACTGAGACAGACACAGCCCTGGGTGAATCTTGCAACTACATTTTTGACAATTTTGAGAGTTTTAGGGAGTAGTTAAAAAGAGAGAGAGAGAGAGAGAGAGAGAGAGAGAGAGAGAGAGAAAGAAACCAAAACCCAGAGAATCCGTTTATTTGCGATACCTGTGTGTGTGTGGACAGCCCCGTGGGCTACCATCTGTCATGTGCCTAATGGAAACTCTTTCACGTGTACCACCTCCCTGCCCTTCCCCCTCTAGTTGGAGGTCGCTTCTGACTATTCTTGGAAAAAGACTTTGGTGGCCTTAGATGACCAGCTCTCTTTTCAGCATCTAACAGCTTAATCTAAACTTCCTCTTTGGCTCTGTTTGGTTTAAGTAGTTTCCTGGTCTGACAGGATTTGCTTTCTTACACCCGGCTTATCAAAGCCCCAATCCCACTTGTCACAGCAAACTTGACCCTGTCGTGCTGTGGCTGCCAAACCAGGCCACACTTGTGTTCTGAAAGTAACACTTGCTATTCCTCCAGCGGAGGGGTTTAGAAGCAGGCTCCTTGGGTGGAGTTCACTGCCTGGGCTCACTCGCCTTGTCTCCTCTTCTGCCTTTTGGATCACAGGATGGGTGCTTAGCCATGTTCTGGAAAGCGCAGTTGGTCCACGGGCATCTTCTGCATTTGATTGCAAGGCCAGGAGGCTGAGCAGCACCCTGTAGTGGGTGAAAGCACAGGTTCTAGTGCTCCTTTCCTGCCTAGCTGTGTATCTTCGGGCAAGTTGCTTAACCTGTCTGAGCAACGATTTCTTCATCTGTAAAATGGGCCTTTTGATAGGGTTGTTGCTCATAATAAGTGCGATGAACCATGTCAAGCGCAATGCCTGGCATAGAGTAAAAATATTTTTATATTATGTTATGATTTATTTACTCAACAAGTACTTAACTAGTACCCACTCTGGGCTTGGCAAAGTTTCTGGGTGGTGCAAATGGTTAATGCACTTGGCTGTTAACCGAAAGGTTGGAGGTTTGAGTCTACCCAGAGGTGCTTTGGAAGAAAGGCCTGGAGGTCTGATTCTGAAAACTCAGCTATTGAAAACCCTGTGGAACACAGTTCCTCTCTGACACACAAAGGGTCGCCAGGAGTTGGAATCAACTTGATGGCAACTGGTTTTATGGGCTGAGAGCATTATTCTAAGCTATGAGGAAATAACAGTGAACAAAATGAAAAAAAAACTCCCGACTGTGTGGAGCTTGTGTCTGTTAAATGGTGAAAGTGCAGTGGCAAACATGAAAGTAGGGAAGAGTGCCGGCGGTGGGGAGAGGTATAATTTTAACAGAAGGGTCCGGAAGCTTTGCCGAGAAGGTAATATTTTGAGTAAAGGCCTCAAAAGGGTGAAGGAGGGAGTCCTGCAGAAATACCTGGGAAAGAGCTTTGGAAACTGAGGAACAGCAAGTGCAGAGGCCCCAGGGGGATGAGCTTGGGTTGCTGGAAAACCCCTAAGTAGGCCAGTGTGGTTGGAGCCAGGGGTGATGTCTTGGGGTGCCCTGGGCTCAACATTTAAGGAAGTGCTGGCTTCCAGGTGCCGACCTTCACTCACATGACCCTGAGAGCAAGTGCTCCCTTAAATGCTGGGTCACCTAGTAGCCTAACCCGGTCCCAGCCCTAAGGAAAGAGCAAGAGACGAGGCAGGCTTCAGCTTCAGGGAGAAGATGGACCTATGACTACCCACTGCTCTTTAGCTAGCCTACCTCCAATCTGTAGAATCCAAAGGGGCATTTGTAGCTGGACTCGTATCTTATTAAAAAATGGAATTTGGGGGTGGTACAATGGTGGTTCAGTGGTAGAATCCACCCCTTCCATGAGGGAGACCTGGTTTCCATTATCACCCAGTCCACCTCGTGCACAGCCACCCCTTGTCTGTCAGTAGAGGCTGTTGGTATGTCAGTTGCTATGATGCTGAACAGGTTTCAGCGGAGCTTCCAGGCTAAGACTAGAAAGAAAAGCCTGGCCATCTGCTTCTGTAAATCAGCCACTGAAAACCCTATGGATCACAAAGATCTGACCCACAACAGATCATGGGGATGGCGCAGGACCAGGCAGCGTTTCGTTCCGTTGTGTGTGTGGTCGCCATGAGTTGGGGACTGACTGGACGGCAGCTAGCTACAATAATAGGAACAAGATTAACCTACTGCCAACAGTCCTGTTGCTGATCTCCCTGGAGTTTATTGAAGGGGCACCTGGGAGTAAGTCCTGTTTCTGACCACGTGGGTACACAGCAGAGCCCTGGCCCACTGAGTGTGTCTCATGTGTGAGCCTTTTTTATTCATTTCACAAATGTTTATTGAGCTCCCACAATCTACTAGCTCCCTGTCCTCTCCTGACATTACTCTCATCTACATAATAAAGACAGTGGATACCCTTGGATCCTTTCCATCCTTCCAAGAGAGTTTATCTTAAGGGAATAATTCAGTCGAACAGAGATGCAAAATTTATGAGGATATTTTGTATTATCTGCAATACAGAAAAAAACTGAAACCAAACTAAATGTCCAGCCATGAGGGAATTGGTAAACAGTACCATGGTGCAGCACACTATAATAACATGAGAGGTTATTATTCGTGCAGCCATGAATTATAAAGGCTGAGTAAAAATGTGACCATATTTATGATATTACATTAAGTGAAAACATACAGAAATGTAAAATTGTGTGTGTGTAGCATTTTTAGTTATGTAAATATGTAAAAATATGTATGCAGATGGAAAACACTAGAAGAGTAGTTAATTGTGTTGGGGATATGTTTTCCTTTAGGAGAAATTCTTTTATTATAGTCATATTGTCTTCATTCGTTTATTGGACTAATAAATATTTGAGTGCCTGCCGCATACCAGGCACCGAGCTGGTGGTCCCATAGGCTGGTGGATGGACTGGACTGGAGGCCCCTGCTCTCCTGGGGACAAGTGAGGCACACTACAATTGCCCAGCCCCCTCCCTTCTCGATTCTCCAGGACTGAAGGCTAACGATGTGGTGTAATGCAAAACTCAAACTTACTTACTGGAATAAAAATGAGACTTGGTGCCAGGGCATTCAGGCCTTTGATGAGCCCACCGCAGATATGGCTGAGAAGCAGGGAAGTTTCCAGAGCCACTGCCCCTCTTGAGGGTAGTGAGTTATTTCCAGCAAGCAGTCCTTGTGGGAGCAGAGGCTTGCTGGCACCGCAAGGGCTCCCCCAGCCATGCCTCCCTGTCTGGAGTAATGCTGGGGTGCTCAGTGGGTGAGTTGCAAGCCAGCTTTCCGAGGGAGCACCTCCGCCCTCCTGACTGAACTGGCCTCTGTGTGAAGGGCCATCCCAGAAAGGAGAACCACTGCTGTGGGCACGGTCTCCTTGGTGCCAAACACTCAGAGGGTAAACAGTGCCCATGACGCTGCCCTGGGAAGCCCTTAGAAAGCTTCTGTGTCTAAGTGTTGGAGAACCACTTACTGTTCTTGCTGCCCACGCTCCGGGAAAAGTCCTCTGGGTGTTTGCGTGATAGTGGTGGTGATGATGACATTTACTACAATACCAAACATTTATCGACTGCTCTCCATATTCTGGCCTCTTGGGTAGCACTGAGAATACCATACTCCTCCAGACCGACCAGGGTCCCTGGTTTGTGCTCAACTACTAACCTAAAGGTGAGTGCTTTGAATCTACACAGCAGTGCCATGGAATAAAGGCCTGGCAAACCGCTTCTGTGAAGATTACAGCCAAGAAAACCCTATGGAGCAGATGGAGCAGTTCTACTCTCTAACACACGGGGTTGCCCTGAGTTGGAATCTGCTCGATGGCAACAGGTTTGGGTTTGGTTTTCCAGACCTCCCAGCTGCCCCGGGAGGTTGATGCCATTATCACTTCCATTTACAGAGGAGGGAACTGAGGCCCAGAGAGGGGAATTAGCTTCCCCAAAGTCACACAGAGCTACACTGCTGGCCACGGAGCTGAGAGTCATTGGGATCTGGCTGATTGTGAGGCCCATGCTTCTGCAGGTTCTGTGTCACATCAGGCTCCCCCACGCCGTGGTGCAAATTTAAAACCCAGCTGCACAGAGAAGAGAAAACTACAGGAATGGACTACTCTCTGCCCTCCCACTCCTTGCTTGCCCCTTCCAGAATGCCACTGGCTCACACCTTGGCAGCCCCTCCGCTTGCCCAAACCAAGTGTTTTAGGGAACCTCCTTTCTCTAAGAGCTAGAGCCCTTTGGCACTAAAGGAGGGATTTCCCCCTCTTTATGGACAAAGACCACGTTGTGACCTTTTTAGAGTTTCAGGGCCTAGCACAGTGCTTGGCGTGGGGTAAGTGCTGAGTAACTGAATGAGGGTTCTGGAATATATGCTGTAGTCAGGGCTAAATTACCTTTATGACATTCCTAGAGAAATAGCATGAATCCATGTGATACACTGCGGGAGGTAGGAGTATGGCCTCTGGGGTCAGACCACCTGGGTTCAAATCATGGCTGTGTCGTTCACTAACCCTAACCTTGGTCAAGCTGTTTTTCTTTTCTGGGCTTCAGTTTCCTCCTTTGTATAATGGGGACAATCCCATACCTACCGGTTAGGGCTGTTAGGAGGATTAAATGAGTAAACATGGAAAGCTCATGTTTTGCACATAGTAAGCGCTTGATAAATAGGAGTTGTCATTGATCATCGTCATCATCACCATCATTGTACACAAGGTTAAATGGAGTTGAACTTCTAGGGAGACTTCCCAGGATTGGGTTCTTACCCTGTCTGTGGCTCCGGAGTCCAGACCCAATACTACCAAATTCCCTGTCCTTCCTCCTCCTTCAGAGAGTGCTGTTGGTGGAGTGTGTGTGTGTGTGTGTGTGTGTGTGTGTGTGTGTGTGTGTGTGTGTGTGTGTGTTTTCTCTCCAGGCGTGCTTATCTCTCCAGGAAGATTGAATGCATTTGGAGGTGGGAAGTTTTGGACAGACCCAGGCTGTGCCACTCTGTGGCCCTGGGCATGTCCCCTTGCCTTCTGGAGCCCATTTCCCAGGCTGGGAGATGAGAGCGATCATAGCTAACCCGTCATCTGCCAGGATGATGAGAAAGGAGACAACGCTGTAAAGCATGTGGGGTGTCGCGGCACTCAACAGATGTTCTCTCCGTACCCTGAGGGGAAGGCCACGCTCAACCTTGTGTGGGCTCCCCAGAGCCTAGCTCGCAGTGGGCGCCCAGGTTGTAGCTAGATGAGGAGAGAATGTGTGGCCGGGTAGTCTCTTTGTAGCTGCAGCACCTGAAGTTGAGCTGTTCTTGCCTTATCTACGTCACCTCTCTTTGGTGTCCTTTCCTTTGTTCTGAGGCAGGTGGAGAGGAGGTAAGGGAGGCATCTCTCCTGGTGCAGATGACAGAGACAGGCCCCTCTGATCCAAGCTGGGCCCTCACCCTGATTTCCCTGCTCAGACTCCCACCTGCTTCCCCTTCAAGTATGCTAGGATACGAGTGACAGACACTTGGGCTATCATTCAGGCTTCTCTTTCAAGGTGGTTCACCGCAGAACTCTGCCCGGGGATGTCCTCTGCTGGGGCCCTGTGGTGGGGCTGGGGTGGGGTTCTGGTTGGAAGGAGGAAGGGCGTCATGGGTATGTAAGCTGCAAGTGCAGGAGAGAATCTCATCCATGGGTTCAGAACAGTTGAAAGGAGGCTGGTTTGTGAGGCCTCTGCAAGCCCAGCTGTTGTGAGACCCCTGCTCAGGGTTGGGGTGTGAGGAAGACTGACCATTAGAGGTAGATCCACACCACCCAGGCTGGACTGATAGTTGGGGGTCACTGCTGACATTAGGGGGTAGCCTGTGCTGCTGGGAGCATCCACGTCTCTGCAGGATGTTGGCCGCAGTGGCAGTGGGGTGGTGGGTGTCATGAAGAGGAATCTGGAGAATGGGAGCCTCTTAGCATTCTTTGGTGTGTGTGTGACTGCGTGTGGGAATGTCTGAAAGTGAATAGGAATTCTTGATGCAACTGAGGGAAAGATTTAATGATAAAGTGGCCCTTTGAAAATGTGAGTCCGCTCACGTCAGTCCTCTTCTAAGGTCCATCCCACTCAGGGTAAAAGCCAAAGTGAAGGCCATAGTTTTATCCTTCTAATTTGCTCATTCTGCACCAGTTCTGTTGGTCTCCTTTTTGTTCCTTGAACACACCAGGCATGTTCCCACCTGGGAGCCTTTGTCCCACCTAGAATGTTCTTCCCTAGACACACACAGGGCCCACACCCTCTCCCACCACTTCTCAAGTCTCTGTTGAAATGTCATCTCCGTCGTGTCTCCTGACTACCTGCCCTACATCCCACCACCCACCTGCTGTCTGCCCTTCTTTCCACTTTCACTGTCTCCACACACCCTCTGCCATCCCACATGCTCTCTCTGGCTTTACTTGTTGATTGCCTGTCTCCCCTCGCTAGAATGGAAGCCTCAGAAGGGTGAGTGTTTTTTTTTAATCTGTTGTATCTACTGATGTATCCTTAGCACCTGAACAGGGTAGACTCTTCAGTAATATTCAAATGAATGAAAGAAATTAACAGAGTAAGTTATGAAGAAAGCTTCCAGTGCTTAATGCAGCTTAACTGTCAAACCCCAGTACGACCTATTGGGTCATTTTCCAACTTTGGAAAATTGGAGTCATCGTCACACCAGTCAGGCCTCCAGTGTCCCTGGGCGAGAACCTATATCTCAGTTTTTTGTTTTTTTTTAAATTCTTCATTGTGTCTGCCAGGATAATGCTGGATGTGTCTCAGGCTTCTGTGGTTAAGGTTGTAATGATACTCTGATGTCACTTTACAGGACTTCAAAACAAAACAAAACAAAACTTGACTTTAGCTATTGTTGTTGTTGACGTTATTTCCATCTCTTGACTTCTTTTTCTTTTTTTGCCAAATATGCCAGAGACATTGGACCGAATCCCTGACCAAAGTCCTATAAATCAGACGCTCGGTTTTGTTTAAAATCCAAGTTGTTTTTTTCTTAAACCAGAAATTTTATTTTTTGGTCTCTAACAGAATTGTCATGAGTTTTGCGTTTCACATACTGTTGTGAGTTATCTCTTAGACCACTGAGTTGGGAGGCTGGAGACCTGGGTCTACCATTAACTGATTTTATAACTCGGTTTCCTTGAGCCTCAGTTTCTTCATTTGTACAGTTGAGGGAATTGGACTGGCTCACGTCCTCTGAGATCCGTTCCGGCTCTGTAATTCTGTTCCTCATGGGCCAAACTAACACATCATAGTTTAAGTTCCTAACACACATGCACCTTAGTTTAGTAGTAAAAGCATGCTGCACTTTGTATGTATAATACATACCGTTGTATAATGTGTACTGTGTCCCATCAAATAATCATGGATCTGCCTCTTGTGTTCCTGTTGGTGGGATCGGGACCTTTGGAGCCACTGCCCTCCTGACTGCCTGCCTGGTACCCTACTGCATGCTGCACCAGGGCCACCTCTGTCCCATGGCAACTGGCCCGTACGCGGTTTACTTCTGTCTCCTGCCTTCACCAAAACTGGTAGATTTTATTGCTAGAGTTTGAGTCTGGTGACACTGGGCTTTAGAGCTGATTGGTTTGAATCCTGAGTGCTGTCATGCTGTCGTTGTTGTTAGGTATCCTTAGCTAGCTGTCACGCTAGCTGTGTGCATTGCTCAGATTCCTTATGTTGAAACTCAGTTTTATCATTCATCAAACGGGGTTGATAATTTCTTCCTGAATGGTTTTGAGGGGTAACACAGTTCGTGAAAATGCTTAGCCTGACACAAAGTAAATATTGTTGATGCTGGTGATGATAAGGAAAAGCTGCTTGGATGTGGGGCAGACAATCTCTCCAAAAACTGAAAAGAGATAATGGCATCTTGAGACATCTATAATCTATACGACTAATTTTCTAAATTTAAAAGATCCGGAATTAGCTGAGTGAGTGCTATTTGGCTATAAAGTAGATAAAACAGCAGGTGGGTGTGAAGGAAGCATGGGGGAAAGTCAGTGTTCTAATGTGTAGACAGGTGCCTTAGAGAAGTGAGACTAACAGGCGGGAAGACACACCTTGCCTGTGGTAGAGTTTGGCCCACCAGTGCATCCTGGGATTGTAGAGCAGGCTGCCTGTGGTAGAACACCAGCAAGGGAAGAGAAGTCTCCATTTTTTGGTGTTGCCAAGGTAGAGAGTGAGCCTGGGCACTCCCTCTCTGGGCTGGTAGCTGATGAAGGCCCAGCCCGTTTAGATCTGTAAGATGCAAGTTCAATACAGTTATGTGAATGTAGGTATCTGAGGTAGAATTTTGTGTTTAAGGACCAGCTAGGATTTAAAAGAAATGCAACCAGAATGCTCCTTAAGAGCAAGGGTGGTGAGACTTTGTCTTGCTGACTTTGAACACATCATCAGGAAAGACCATTGCTAGAAAAGGACATCATGTTTGGTAAAGTAGAGGGCCAGCAAAAACGAGAGGCTTCAGTGAGGTGGATTGACACAGTAGCCTCAACAGTGGGCTCAAATATATCAAAGATCATGGAGATGGTACAGGACCGGGCAACATTTTGTTCTGTTATACGTAAGGTTGTCATGAGTTGGAGCCAGCTTGACAGCAGCTAACAACAACCACCACCACAAGGATTTAAAAAAGAATTTGGCCGCAAGGATGACCACTGTAGCATTATTTATACCGATGGAGAATTGGATATAACCTGAATAACTAGTACCCTAAACATACAACCTTGGGATACTACATATGTAAAATTGGAGCTTAGACTGATAGCCTTAGACCTATAGCTCTTAAAATACTAAAAGCTTGTTGTAAAGAATTATCCCCTGAAAAGTGTTTACAGTATGCCATTAACAGAAAAAATCAGATTACCAAACAGTATGATCCTAATTAATTATTAAAAAATAAATAAATGGAGAAAAAAAAAGAAGGATATGCATAAAATTGTTCATGGTGGCTTATCCTTGGATAGTGGGATAATGGTTAACTTATTTTCCTCATGGTGCTTTTGTTTCCTTTCTCTATATTTCTCCAGTAAACATGCATTTGGATGGATTTTCATGTACTTTAAAAATAAAACGCAACAAACATTTCTCACATTTTATTTTTATGCCCATGTAACATTTTAAGTGTTTTTACTGTCTAGACCTTGTCTGCTACTTAGTGCAAATACCTCCCCATATGATGTGGTTTGAGTCTACAGATGAAAAAATAGATTTTTTTTTTTTTCCCAAGTGTGTGAACTAGGACTTGAGAATGATGAGGGGGAAAATGGAAAATTCACAGAGCAACTTGCTGACGGGTTCTTTGAAGTGAAATTATGTGTTCTTACAAACAGTCTAAAACCAGGAAAGAGAACGTTAGATCCTATCAGCTCAGTTGTGAGTGACATAAAAAAAAGACAGATGCTTTTTCTTTGTGACTTTACGCGCCGTTTCATTCTGAGATCATTGGACTGATTTTCTGTTCTAGATGAAAAGTGTTCTTGAGGGAACCATTGGAAAAGGCTGAGATGCAATGAAAAGGCTGTGAGATGCTCCCTTCAGGCCTGACTCCGTCCAATCTCCAGCTGCCGTGAGTGTTGGCTGCTGACAGCTTAGGGCTGGGTCCCTCCCAGGAATTGCCTTTAGCTGAAGGGAGCTTCTTCTCCCCAGGTAATGCCCCTCCAAAAACTAGGGTACAAAAGCTGACCCACATGTCTCTACTGGGGCCATCTCTGAGGGGCCATCGCAGCTCTAGAGTTCCCTCATGGGATGGGCTGAGGGCTCTGTTGGAGCTGCATGGCAGCCCAGCTCTTCCCTCTGCCCGATCCTGCTTCTCATAGTTCCTCCCAGTGTTGACCACTCCCCAGTAAACCGCCTGCTTGACAATCTCATCTCAGAGTCTACTTCTTGAGAAACTCGACCTCAGATCCTTGATTTTGAGGTGACTGGGTTCTGAAGAAGAAGGTGGGACTCTCCTCCCAGCTCTGTGGTTTTTCTGGTCGTCATGCGGAAGAAGGGATTGGCTTGAAAGATGCAGTCTGGTGTCTCCTTGCTCTCCTGCCCAATTCAGAGCAAGTGGCTTGGGTTCTTGGGGTCCTCAGTCAGAGATGAAGGCCAGAGACATTGGTGGAGACTGGGTGAATCTGCCTACCTCTCCACTTGTGCCTCCCCCACGTCTTCCTCCTGCCCCCCACTTGCTGTTGCTTCTTCTGGGGGACTGGCACTGATCGCTGGGCAGGGTGCCCAGCCACAAGCCATGTCCTCTGAGGATTTGTGATTGTCAACCTGAGTGGCCTCCCCCTGTGCTCAGAGCAGATCTATGCTTCTGCTGAAGTTGTCTGGGCACTGAGCTTCCTGCTACCCACCCCACCCCTACCCCCTACCCCCTACCCCACATGTTACCTAAACTATGTGGCCTGCAGTCAATAAACAGATGGGCAAATGGAGGACAGTTGCTTCCTTGGCATTTGGTTGGGGGCCATCTCTCATGCCTGTGGAATAAGTTACAACTCTCCAACATGGCACTTTGCTTGCTTCTCCAACCTCCCCCTGACCTGCAGTCCTGTCCCCATTCGTTCAGTCTCAGGCCACAGCCACATTAAGGATGCCCTCCCAGGATGCCTTCCTGTTTCATGCCTTCAAGCCTGGAATGCCCAGAATTCCGCCTTGTCTCACTGGATAACCACTCTCGTCTATTTCCTGTCTCTTTCCTGTCCTATCTTTCTCCAGCAGGGAATGTGCTGGCTGGGCCCTGAGCAACTCCTTCTTGAGATTTCGCTTGTCCCTGTTCCTGTGGCCCCGCCTTGTGAACATTGGACACTTCTCTCCTTCACTGTGTGGCAGGGTGTGTTGGCCTCCAGCCTTGGTCTTGTGTACCCACCAGAAAAGAAATTTTGATCGTGTTCCCAACATACGTATTTTTATTTACAAATTATATACACTTAACTGCTGTGCTCCTATATCGTGTTCATTATAAAACATCTACAAAAGCAGACATTTGAAAGGATAAGATGAGGAAAGTTCTATTTTCTTCACACAGCCTCTTTGAGGGCCTTCGGATGGAAATTCCTAGATCGAGAACTCTGTGGGGGTCGGGGATCATGTCTCCCTTTTCTCTGTAGCTTCAGTACCTGGTACAGACAAGATGGACTTTGCTTTATGATGGAAGTTGGTCTTTGGGTATGAGAAGGGTTTGCTGGGAAGCAGACAGGGTACGGGGAGGGTCAGGCACTTGGGTGGTCTTGGTCCGTCCCAGTGTTGGAGGCCCCTAGGATTGTTCTGACCTGTTCACAGATTTCAGAGGATGATGATAATAATAATTTTTATTTATTTGACAGACGTTTATTGAGACCCTACTGTATGCCAGGAAGGAGCCCTGGTGGTGCCGTGGTTAAAGCACTTGGCTGCTAACCAAAAGGTTGTTGGTTCGAACCTACCAGCTGCTCTGCAGGAGAAAGACGTGGCAGTCTGCTTCTGTAAAGATTACAGCCTTAGAAACCCTATGGAGTGGTTCTACTCTGTCCTGTAGGGCCGCTATGAGTTGGAATCAACTCGATGGTAGTGGGTCTGGTTTTTGGTTTTAGCATATGCCAGATACCATAGCAGGTGTTGGGGGTACAGAGGGCCATCACCTCTACCCACACGGGATTCTGGCCCACAGGAGAAATTGACCAGTGTGATGGGGGAGGTGCCTGAGGAGCATGAGGTTCCTGTGAGTTAGGGGAGGGTGATGCTCAGAGAAGGGAGTGGCCAACCTGACTAGGGGTTGGGGATCAGGGACAGCTTCCTAGAGGAGGGGGTGCTTGATCTGAGCCTGGAAGAACAAGTGGTGCCTGCCAATCAGAAGAGGATGGAGGATATGATATTCCTGCAGATGTTGGGCATCCAGGGATCTGTATGTTGCTTATGGAGGCCGTGGTGTGTGAGGAGTGGTACCTCACATCTGTAAAATGTCTCACATCCTCAAAACTCTTCTAAGAAGTTTGTTGTAGTTATCTAGTGCTGCTATAACAAAAATAGCATGAGTGGATGGCTTTAAGAAACAGAAATTTATTTTCTAACAGTTTAGGAGGCTGGAAGTCCAGCTTTGGAGGAAGGTCCTTATTCCTTGGCTCCTTGGTGATCTTCATGTAGCATGGTGTCTGTCCTTTCCCATCTCTGCTTCCTTGCTTGCTTGTTTAATCTCTTGTATATCTCAAAAAAGATTGACTCAAGATACACCCTACACCAGTCATGCCTCATTAACATAACAAGACAACCCATTCTCAAATAGGATTATAACTACAGGCATAGAGGTTAGGATTTACAGCAAGTATTTTTGGGGACACAGTTCAATCCATAAGAAAATTTCTCTTGCAAGTTTATATTAAATCCCTTTAACAGTACCCACCCTCCCTGTGTGAACTGGGGGTGGATATTAACCCCACTTTTATAGATGAGGAGACATCCGAGAAAGATTTAGGGAATTTCCAAAGGCACAGAGAGGCTTGACCTGGATTAGAACCCAGCTTCCTGGTGCTTAGCCAACTTTGACGGCCTTGTCTGCAGAAAGCCTGGCTTTGGCCTTCACAGCGAAAGTGAGAGAGGAAGGGTCCCATCGCCATTGCTAAAGGGCCCTGCTGACCCCTTGGGCACTGTGGAGGGTGGCTCTGGGTCATTGGTGGTGAATGTGCCCACCTGGCCTGTTCTCCCCTCAGCACTGAATCCACCTTGCCCAGGCTGTCCCCTGGCTTGGTGTCAGCATGTGGGCTGATGGGGTCACAGGGCCCTTGGTCTGGAGCTGAAGCAGAAAGTGTGCTCATGGGTGGACATCGGGCTCTTGATTTATTTGGAACCCCTGGGAAAGGCTCCCTCTGCCCTGGCTGTCTGCCTGGCTTGCATAGTCAGGAAGCTCCTTTTCTGGAGTTCTGATGGGTGGACTTGGAGCCTGGGGAGCAGGAAGTAATGGGCCTGACTGACCCCTTTGACGCAGAGTGAATGTAGAGGAAGCCCAGACTGCACTATATGGGGAGCTCCTGAGGGCAGGGCTCACGCGTTGGGTGGGGACATGGGCTACAGAGCCAGACAAACTTGAGTTTGCCATTGGCTATTCTGCAACTTTGGACAAGTAACTTAAATTCCATAGCCTTGATTTCCTCCTCTGTAAAATGGGCTGTGTGAGAACTAAAATGTGTTACTGCATGCCAAGAGCTTAGCAGCATGCCCTAGGTATAGTAAACCAGTTGCCGTCAATTTGACTCTGACTCATGGTGCCCCCATGTATGTCAGAATAGAACTGTGTGCCATAAGGTTTTCAATGGCTGGTTTTTTAGGAAGTAGATTGCCAGGCCTTTCTTCTGAGGCATCTCTGGGTGGACTCAAACCTCCAGCCTTTCAGTTAGCAGCCAAGTGCATTAACTGTTCACACCACCCAGGGACTCTGGTATATAGTAAGCATCCCCCAAATGTTAGCTGCTCTGATTACCCTCCACCTCCCGAAATGCCTGGCTCACAGTGGGGGACTATTTGCTGAAAGGAATGTATGAATTCAGGTTTATTAGAATTCCTTAAGTAAGCAAATAAACATTGAGATCTGGATGGGGTTGTTTCTGGCCTCCAATAAATAAGGAGGGCCTGGTGGATTTTTATTGCAGGGAGAACTATCCAGTTTTCTTAACTCCCCCTGGCTCTGAGCTTTTTACGATTCTTCTGCACAGTCCTCCAAGGATTTTCTTCAATGTAAACACACTGACAAGGGTGGTATTTAATACCTGGAGTCTGGTTTGGCTCGTGGTGCCCACCCACTGGCTTGGGTCTGGGATCTAAGGCAGTTGAGCTGGTAGGTCTGGTGCTTGGTGGCTGGCATGAAGACATGGAGATAATAGCTTCCCCCACCCCCTGCCAAGATGTGGTTGTGACTGCAAAGTGGCCAGACTCTGAAACCCTCTCCCTCCCCCGCCTTGGGTGGTTTGCCGGAAGATGCCTGCTGAGGGCACAGGAACGGCCCTGGAGGCTGACAGTGCCCAAGACTCAGGATGGGAGATGGGAGCCCTGGAGCCCACCCTCCTGTCCATGTGCCCACAGGCTGGAGGCAGCAGCCCAGGTAACTTCGGGAGGGGGAGGCTCCTGAGCTGGGATGCTAACCTTGACTGTGCCCCCTGTGAGCCCCTCCCTTGATTCTCCCTGCCCTGTGTGTGCCTGCAGTGGGAGGAAAGGGCTTTAGGAGACTTGGACCTGGAAATCCTCGGATTTAAGCAGCCTGAGAGTCCTGGATGAGAGAGCAGGGTGTAGAGAACTCTGGCCTGCACACTGGAGACTTGTCTTCTCCTCCTGGGTCTGCCACTTGCTGCATGACCTCGGGCAAAACACTCAGACTCTCTGGGCTACAGCGTCTTCAACTGTAAAATGGGGAAATTGGCCCCTTGGGTACTTTCCTGATCAGTGAGGCTGAAACACCTTGGGGAATTGCCAGTTACTATTTTTTTAGACAAACAATTCATGCATATGGTAAAAGACATCGAAAAGTTATAAAAAGGATATATAGTAAACGAGTCAGTCTCTTGTACTCCATCCCACAACCCCCCAGTTTTCCTTTCCCAGAGGCATCCACTTTTAACAGTTTCTAGAAATTTTCTGTGCATATGTACCCATATATGTACATGTTCTCACCTTTAAAATTTTTAAATTGTGAAATGTCATACATCTAAAAGCATGTATAAAACATTGCTAGTTTAAAGACCACCAACCGTCTGTCAAGTTTGTGGTACTGTGTTGACTTGTGTGTTGCTTTGATGCTGGAAGCTATGCCATTGGTATTTCAAATACCAGTAGAATCACCCATGGTGGACAGGTTTCAGCACAGCTTCTAGACTAAGACTAGGAAGAAAGGCCTGGCCATCTACTTCTGAAAATTAGCCAGTGAAAACCTTATGGACCACAACAGAACACTGTCTGACTTGCTTGCTTTGGGCACATCATCAGGAAAGATCAGTTGCTCAGGAGGACATCATGTTGGCAAAGCAGAGGGCCAAAGAAGATGAGGGAGACCCTCAGTGAGACAGATTGGCACAGTGGCTGCAATGATGGACTCAAACATGCCAGCAGTTGTGAGGATGATGCACATCTGGGGAACATTTTGTTCTGCTGTACATGCGGTTGTCATGAGTCACTCACTTGACGGCAACTAACAACAACAACAACAACAACACAGTTTAAAGAATGATAAACAATGCCGTGTACCCACTACTCAGACTTTAAGAAACAGAATATTCCTAGTCCCTTAGAACCCTTCTGTGCTCCCCATTCCTTTTTTTAAAAATAATATTTTATTGTGTTTCGATGAACGTTTACCTAGCAAATTAGGTTCCCCTTTGACAATTCTTCCCAAATTGTTCAGCGGCGTTAGTTACGTTTTTCACAGTGGGCCAGCATTCCTTTTGATTGTGTTTTGGTTGTTCCATTTCCAGTACTCTAGTCTCCCTGCCCCCTCATCTCCTCATCTTTGCTTTAGAGTAATTGTTGACCTTTGCTGTTATATAGATGGTTTCCTAATGGAGCACTGTACTCACTGATAATATCATTTATTTTGTGGGTCAGTCTGCTATTTCTCTAAAAGGTGACCTCAGGGGATCCCCATTTCCTTTTTACTCAAATGGGAGCATACTATTTATACTCTTTTGTACTTTTTTTTTTTTTTTTTACTACATCTGGGAGATTGGCTCACATTGGTACCTATAGGGCTATCTCATTCTTTTTAATAGCCGCATAACATTTCCACTATATGGATGTGCCATTATTATTATTATTATTTTACTAATCCTCTCTTGATAGGCATTTAGGGTGTTTCCAATCTTTTGCCATCGCCAGCAATGTTGCAGTGATTTTTCTGGCATCTAGGAACTGACGGTAACCCAAATGGGCTGTATGTAATTAGTTCTGTTGCATCAGCCTCCCTTGCCTGTAGTCATCTCCAGAACAACACGGACACACTCAGAGCAGGGAAGCCCTGCGTGGTCGTTGTCTCAATGGTCCCCTAACACGTGGATGTCCAGTACCATTCTTCCAGTGTCTTCCTGGTGCCAGCACTTCCTGTTTGGAAGCCCTCAGGGTCGGGTCTCTGGGAGAGGGCAGGACCCCCAGTTGGGCGTCCGCCATGGGCACACATTCAGGCTGGGCATGGAGAAGTGTGCTGATGGGAACTCAGCTGCAGCCTTCATTCCAAGAAGAAGAGTTCCTTTTCTTTTGATTATGCAATGTCCATATGAGGAGCCTGGGTCTGCTCTTCTGCTTTTCTTCATCTTTCTGCAGATGGGAATGAGGCCAGTGGGCTGGTTTGAGGGTTCAAGCCCAGGCCACTAGTATTATTGAGGTGATCTTTTTCCTGCTTTATCTGCTTCTTCCTCATCTCGCTTTTGTTCTTTCTCCCCTTACCTACATCTTTAGACTAAAATTCCCAGGAACCTGGCTTATTCTTTGATCTACACTCGCAAAAGTTCTGGCTGTTCTTCCCTTTCTCTACCAGTTTTGAATGTGGTGATGCCCAGTGTGAAGTGGTGGGGTGGTAGGAACTAAGGCTAGGGGGCAGTGAATCGGGATGTTCAGGGCCCTGGCCCCCTTTAGCTTCTTCTGTTTCCTGTTGAGCTGATCTTCTGCCGTTGGTCTCCTTACTTCCTCCTTCTTCAGGATGTGTGGCTATGAAATGGGAGGACAGCCCTTCCCTGGAGGAGGTCATGAAGAAGGTTGGCAATAGGGCTTGTGGGCTTTGGATTTGGGGGGTGAGGGGCTGAGAGGTGGCTGGGTCTTAGGGAGCAGGTATTTTTTCAGTATGCCCTTGGTTCCCCAGTCTGGGCAGAAAGGTGACGATCCAAAGTTTGTCAAATAGAATTGGCTCAGAGAGATCAATAGGCCTAGATCTGGCAGCATTTGTATATGTGTGTGTGTGTTCAGACCCTTCCCTGGAAGGTGGTAAATTGGCTAGGCCAAGAGCATGGACTCTGGAATCAAATGCCTGGGTCCATCCAGCATCCACCTAATCTTTTAGCACACTGGTGGGACCTTACACAGTCACTTCTCTATGCCTCAGTTTCTGTATCTGTAAAATGGGATTGTTGAGAGGATTACATGAGATTACCCTCATAAGGTATTCAAACAGAAAAAAGAACAAAACAAAAACCCAAACCTGTTGCTGTCGAGTCAGTTCTGACTCCTAGCGACCCCAAGGCAAACTAGGACTACCCCATAGGGTTTCCAAGACTGTAATCTTTACAGAAGCAGACTGCCACATCTTTCTCCCACTGTGCGGCTGGTGGGTTCAAACCAACGACCTTTCATTTAGCAGCCCAGTGCTTAACCACTGTGCCACAAGAGCTCCTTGTAAAGTGTTAAGCGTGTCGTAAATACTGCATAAGTATTAGCAAATTAACCAAGCTCATTGCTGTCGAGTGGATTTCGACTCACAACGACCTTATAGGACAGAACAGAACCCCACAGGGCTTCCGAGGCTGTAAATCTTTACGGAAGCAGACTGCCACATCTTCCTCCCGCAGAGCGGCTGGGGGGTTCAGACCACCAACCTTTCAGTTAGCAGCCGAGTGCTTAACTGTTAGCAATTATTAATATCTTTTAGGTGATTTTGTTGAAGCTGTTTGTGTCCGACAGTAACAGACTAACTCTTTTGTCACTGGAGAAATAGGTTTACTGTGAAATGACCGAGAGGTTCCATGTAAAATGGAGCTATTTTATCCTCCCTGTCGTTAAGGAAGAGGAGCCCTGGTGGTGCAGAGGCTAAGAGCTCAGCTGCTAACCAAAAGGACGGCAGTTTGAATCCACCAGCCGCTCCTTGGAAACCCTGTGGGGCAGTTCTAGTCTGTCCTATAGGATGGCTATGAGTCAGAATCGACTCGATGGCAACAAGTTTTCATTGTTAGGGAATTCAGGCGAAAGGAATGTAAATTAATTTAGTAGGTTTCAAACATTTTAGCCAGCGTAATCCCTCTTTCTTTTTTAGGTGGAATCATATGTGGAAAGCCAGTCTAAAATGAAGATGAAATGGGAGCTGCACTCATTGGAAGGGTGGGGTGGGAGTGGCAGAATGTGGGCAGCAGAGGCCCGGGGTCTTCTGCTGGCTCCCTGAGCCTGCAGGGAGCACTTTGCAGCTCTCAGACCTAGTCGATGGTTTTGCAAGTTGGTGCTACCTTTTTGGATGGTAATTTAACAGTATTTATTAAAACTGAAAATAAATAGTCCTTGCGATTTAGCAACCCAGCTCTTGGGAATCTGACCTATGGAAACCCTAGCCTGTATGCATACAAGTGTATGCATAAGGCTGTTCTCTGTAGCATTGTGTATAGAAGTAAAAGGTTAAAAAACCAGTTACTGTCGAGCAGATTCCGACTCATGGTGATCCCATGTGTGTCAGAGTAGAACTGTGCTCTTTAGGGTTTCCAGTAGCTGATTTTTCAGAGGTAGATTACCAGGCCTTTCATATGAGGCACCTCTGGCTGGACTTGAACCTCCAAACCTTTTAGTTAGCAGCCAAGCATGTTAACCGTTTGCACCATCCAGGGACAGTTAAAAGCTAGAGATGCCTAAATGTGTAGTAATGGGGGAAAGGTTGAATCAATTATGAAATATTCCAAACCAAGAAACAAACCCGACGCTGTCGAGTCGATTCCGACTCATAGCGACCATGTAGGACTTCATAGAACTGCCCCATAGGGTTTCCAGGGAGTGGCTGGTGGATTCAAACTGCCAACCTTTTGGTTAGCAGCTAGGCTCTTAACCACTGTGCGTCCTGGGCTGCGTGAAATATCATCCAACCATAAAACGGACAAGGTAGATCTAGGGACTGTTTTGGTAAGATTTTCATGATATATTAAGTTTAAAATAAGATTTGCAGAAACAGTAGATATACGGTATGATTCTATTTCTTTAAAGCATATGTGTGTATATATGTATCTATACCCGCATGTGTATGTATATAGTCACACACCTCTACATAGCACGTTATTGGTTGTAAGGCTAGAAATCATCTGGGAAGGATCAAGCTGCTAATACTATTTAACTTTTGGGGATAGAGGGGGGAACTGTCGTCTTTTACTTTATGTAGTTCTCCTCTGCCTGAAAAAGGCTGATATTTTTGCTTTCTATGCAGTGTTATTCTCCAAATTAAAAAGAAAGGGGAAAAAAAAAAAAAAGTATGCTGGTCATTTTAGAGAGACGAAAACAACTGCAGAGCGGGTAGTGGATTTGTTCAGGGTCTTACAGGTCTTGGACAACAAAGCCAGGCTGTTGAGTACGTGCAGGAAGAGAGCTAAAGAGGCGATACCGGGACTCTGTGTTATTAAACCGAGCTGGCTAGTAGAGGCCTCTTGCTCCTGCCTTGTTTTCCCCTCTGCAGGCTGGCTCTGGGGGCCGCTGTTCCTGATCACTCTGCTCCCCATCTGGTGAGGAAGCAGTTGTTAGGCTGTTAGCAACACCCCCCACCCCATGTCTGATTTAACAAGGCACCCTTCTCTCAATAGGCCTCTCTGAGGCTGTGGGATCACCCTTTAATTATTTACAGGGGTCAGCCACCTGATGAGACTCCTTGGCTGGAGACAGACGGTACTAACAGATTAGTTGCAAACTGAGAGGAGGGAGGAGACAAGAAGGGTGCATGCAGCCACTAAGAGTGGGTGGCCTCAAAATAGAAATTCACCAAGCATCTAGGAAGGTAATTTTAAACACCGATCATCTAGGGGCTGTGGTTCTGGGGTGAACCCAGCTAAGACAAGTCATCCCTGCATGTGTCAGATGCTTTCCTAGCAGAAAGGGTCTACTTCACTCACTTTTTGTCTTACCCTGAAACCAGCATCTGTTCAAGGCCTCCTGCCTCTTCCCTGTACGAGCTTATTCCTCTAGGAACTGTTGAGCATCCATTGACAAGATCTTTCTCCAGAGTCCAAATACCAGTCCTGCCTCTGACCTGCCTTGTGAGTTTGGGCAAGCCACTTCCCCAACCTTGGCCTGAGTTTCTAACACGCCTGTATCAGGGGATCGGACAAGGAGATTCTCGAAGCTGTAGCACGTTCTGTGGGTAATAGGCCCATACATGCTGTTTGCTGGGAGAGAGCCATGACCTCGACAAACAGCCTGAGAGTTCTAGGCACCATGGCTTAGTGCTTGCTGTCAGGCTGACCTGCTGTGGCTCCTGATCTATCCCTTATCTGCGTTGAGATTTTGGCCTGCAGTCGGGAGGAGGTAGGATCCATGAGCTTGAGCCTGGCTTCCCCATCTGTAAAATGAGGCTGATGATACTTGTCTTGCAGGACGATGAGGATTTGTAAATATGGTTAAATTCCTGGCACATGGTAGGTGCTCATTATACACTTAGTACTTAGTACTTGGCATTCCCAAGCCTGCTTTTTGTCTCTGCTGTAAAATACATTCCATATAGGAAGGGAAATGGGAATTATCTTGTTTTATAGATGCCCCGAGGTCACAGAGCCACTTCATAGAAAGCCTTGGCACTGGGACTTGCTAGCCTTTCTCAAAGCAATGTGTGTCCCTTCTTCATTCTAGTGTGGTTAACATCCTTTGAACATTTACAATGTATAATGCAAGTGACAACCCCACTATCCCTCAGTTCTTATGAAACCATATGAAATAATGTTGTTAACTGCCGGCAAGTTGATTCTGACTCATGGTGATCTTATGGACAACAGAATGAAACATTGCCAGGTCCTGCATAATTCTCATGATTGCTGGCCTGTCTGAGTCCGTCATTGCAGCCGTTGTGCCAGTCCATCTCAGTGAGGGTCTCCCGTGCTCTCGTTGGCCTTCTACTTCACCAGACATGGTGTCCTTCTCTAGTGATTGATCCCTCCTGATGATCTGACCAAAGTTGGAAAATTGGATACTGTTCTTTTGTGATCCATAAGGTTTTCATTGGCTTATTTTTAGAAGTAGAGATCACCAGGCCTTTCTTCCTAGTCTGTCTTAGTCTGGAAGCTCTGCTGAAACCTGTCTACCATGCGTGACCCTGCTGGTATTTGAAATACCAGAGGCATAGCTTCCAGCATCACAGCAACACACAAGCCACCATACTTGGACAAATTGACAGAGAGTTTGTCCCCAGTTAAAAATGATGAAACTGAGACTCTGGGAAGTGACGTGTCTAAGGGCACACAGTCAGTTAAAGGTGAAGTTGGAACTGGAGTCACATCTTTCAGATCTTAGTATTCCTCGTTCTTAACCATAATGTCTGCTTTGGAGGACAGGGGAGTGCTTTACGGGACCAGGGAGAGCTCCAACTCTGACGTAAAGGCTTTGCAGACACCTGGGTCAGAAAATCTGGTAGATTTTCTGAGTCCGCAACATTTAACACAGTGCTGTGGCTTGTCTGACCCTGTGAGGTAGGGGTGCCCCACGGCCCAGATGGGCCAGATGATTCCGTTTTCTGTCTTGTTTGTTGCAAGTGACCTTGAATTACCTAAAACCCAGGGAAATGTGTTGCTAATTTTCCCTTTGAACAATGCTGAGTTTCCCCTGGAATTTGGATTTAAATAACCCTTCCTTCTGTGTTGTCACGTGCTTAAAGAACAGCATCATAGAAAAAAAATCCCAACCCTAAACTCTTTGTAATTACGGGGTATGGTGAGGAGGGAGGGGCACGGAATAGGAAATAATGGAATAGTCAGAGCATTCTAAGTTGCATGGTTATATTTGGTAGCAGGGTTGAAAATTTCTGCTGGCTGCTGGGAAAGTTAAAAAGCCGAACAGCCCTTACCCTAGCCGGGGCCAGGAGTGCTGATTATCCCCTTCCATCTGAGGTCCCCAGGGCTCCCATTTTGTGGTGTAATTGGCTGGACTTTCACCACCTCTTCCTCTGCCTGGCCAAAGAGACACTTGGGGATCTTGAGGTGGTTTGGTTTCTTCCCCACCACTCAGGGCAGCTGCTGGCAACAGCTGCCTTTGATGTCCCGGTGGTTTGCAGCGGAGGCTGGAAGTGCTTGTGGGTCACTGTGGACTGGAAACAGGGTTCCTTCTGGCCCACCTCTGTCGACAGCTGTCTTAGTCACCTAGTACTGCGCCGACAGAAATACAAGTGGATGGTTTTAACAAAGAGAAATTTATTTCTTCACAGTAAAGTAGGCTGAAAAGTCCAAATTCAGGGCGTCAGCTCCAGGGGAAGGCTTTCTCTCTCTCTCGGCCTTCTCATCAGTGTTCCCCCGGACTAGGAGCTTCTCGGCGCAGGGTCCCGGTCCAAAGGGTGTGCTCTGCTCCCGGCACTGCTTTCTTGATGGTAGGAGGTCCCCAACTCTCTGCTTGCTTCCCTTTCCTTTTGTCTCTTGAGAGCTAAAAGGTGGTGCAGGCCATACCCCAGGGAAACTCCCTTTACACTGGATCAGGGATGTGGCCTGGGTAAAGGTGGTGTTACAATCCCACCCTAATCCTCTTTAACGTAAAGTTACAATCACAAAATGGAGGCCAACCACACAATTCTGGGAATCATGGCCCAGCCGAATTGATAGACACATTTTTGGGGGACATAATTCAAACCATGACAACAGCAAAAAAAAAAATAAAAAAGTACAGAGAGTTTCCAGGAACAAGTAGGGATTTTTTAAAAGCCCCTTAAACAAAAACTTGCAATTTGAGAGTGAAAATGCTGCGGGGGTTTCCTGTAGGCGGTATATAAGGTGATTCCTGGAGAGGCAGGTGTGTGCTGTGTTTGAGATGTGGTTTTGTCTGGCCATACAAGCAGGTGAGCCTTCTGGGCCTGTTGGAAGGGAAGATGGGGCAGGGGCGGGGGGGGGGGGGGGGGATGTGGGCAGCAGGTGGCAGTAACTTGGAAGCTCAGCTCTGAGTGAGGTTAACTGCAGTGTGTCTATCCCAGAGGTGTTAAAAAGGAGGGAAAGGGGCCACGCTACAGGCTATGGAGTCATTGCCGGAACTGGACGCAGGATACGGGGCCCCTCACCAGGCTGCAGCAGAGTTAATGTTTTGCTAGAGACCAGTTGAGGGACCGATATTCTGGATTCCTGAGCCGTGAACCAGCAGGTATTTTAATTTACATTTAAAAGCAGTCAAGAGCAGGAAGGAGATTGCTGGCATTTGTGCTGTTTAAAAACCAAGGAGACACGAAAATCTTGACTGAGCTGTTTGTATCCCAGTCTAGCAGAGCTGCCCTGCGAGTCCCGGGCTGGCAGCCCTCTCTCTGCGCTGACGTCCCCATCACGAGGGCTCCTTCCCCAAGAGCGCCATTGGGCCGCGTCCCTTCCAAGTGCTCCATGAAGCCGATTTTGAACCCTGGCTGCTGACTCAGTGTGGCCTGCTGGGTGGTTCCCTGCACCCGGGAGGCGGCCCTAGCAGTGTCCCTGGGCCCAGCCCCTGAGCAGGTGCCCCAGGTGATCTTGCTCTGATTCAGAGGCTGGAGAGGCAGAGGGCAGGGGTTCCCGGGAAGCACGGGTCCAAGGTAGGTGCAGCTTGTAAGTGGGGAGCCTCGGTGGTGGAGGCTAGAGAGAGGTGGTCCCAGGAAGGGCATTCTTTGGGTGGAGGCCTCAGGTGAACAGAGTGGGTGTGAATGCTTTAGGAGCAGGAGGCTAGGAGAAGGTTTTTGGCTTTACCTCACGCGTCAGGGAAAGAACTCAGAAAAGTTGAGCTTGGCTTTGGAGACGGTATCTGTCTGAAGCTTGGTTTCAGCGGGGTAAGAGCCTGCAAGCTTTTCAAAAGAATGTGAGACTTAAGGGGAATTTTGGGGTACATTCAGGACTTGCTCCTCTTCCCACCCCCCGACCCTCACCCCCGGTCTCTACTACTGGTCTCTCACTCTCCTGGCTTCATCCCATGTCTTGGTTGGCAGCAAAACATAGTTTACATGTGTGCGTGAGAGTGTGTGTGACTCTGTGTGTGTGTGTGTGTGTGTGTGTGTGTGTGTGTGTGATTGTGACCAAGGGCCCCCTCCCAAAGAGGCAGCCAGGTGCAGTAGACAGCCTGGAACAGGAGTTCATGGACGTGGGTCCTGGTGCCTGCACTGACCATGACTTAGGGCTGGGTGACGTGCGGCTAGCTCCTTGGTCTCCCTGGGACGTAGCCCCCTCACCTCGCAAGGGTAGGGATGGGCAATGCGAGGGCAGCTTGGCGATCATTTCGAACGTCTTTTCCAGCTCTGAAATCCTGTTAACAATGTTGTCCAGTGATACCGTCTCTACCAGGTAACACATGACTGCCAAGTGGGTATTTTAATCACTTTCGGTTCAGAATAACAGGACGCGTTCTCACAGAGGGTTCATTGCTTTGTTGATCAAGCAATCCCTGTGGAACCCAAGCTGGTGGCAGGTCTCAGCCGGTTCAGTTTCCTTGGGGCTGAACCCGATGGGTTAGGGCCATGAGGTGTGGGGACTCCTCTGCAAAGCCCAGAATCATCTTATTTTTGGGTGGGCTCATATTTGTCCATTATGGTTAATTCATTTTGTACTGACCCTAGGAGCTCAGGAATTCAGCCCTAGGGGACAGTTGGGAAAATGTTGCTTTCTGAGATGGGTTGCCATTGCCTGGAAGCCTTTTTTTATGGTTGGACGGATAGCAAATGCTTCTGGAACCTGCCTGGTTTAGCCCCCTGCCCCTGAGGAGCCCCAGGCCCAGCTTGTTGGGACCTCGTGGGCACATAGTCAGGCCTGGCCTTTTGAATCCACTTTGGCCAAGCTGTGGGATGGGTCTGTCTCTCCTTTAGTGACTGCAGTGTGGACAAATCTTATTTTGGGTGAGAGACTCGGGGGTGTTCTACACTTGTCTGAGGCTGGGGTCTTCTCTCCCAACTTACCAAATATACCGAAAAGACAGTCAATAATGTTTCTTTTGTTTGTTCAATTGCTGTTTAATAAGATGGGGTAGATGGTAGAAGAGTACATGTGATAAAATATAGAAGCTTCTATTTAGCAAAACCCCAACTTCCTCTAAAATTAAAAACCCTAAAACTCTTGAGTTGAATAGAAAAACCTAGGTAATTTGCCACCCTCCTTTTTGTTTTGTCCAGATTTGTGGTTGATTCTGCCACCTAAGAAATTTAAGTCTTTGAGACAGGTTTTCTCTCACCCAATCCCAGCTGGTGTGATGCTTAGCCAGGCCTCCAGCTGACAGAGCTGGAGAGTGAGAATCCGGGAATAGGGTTGGGACTGATGGGAACTTGTTGATACCATGGTAACCAGCACTGCTCAAGCCCTGGGGACCTCAGGTTAATGATTAAGCCCTAACCCTTCTTGCAGTTTCAGATGGGGCTGTGACCCTCAGGTTTCCCAGCCCCCAGCCAACCTTGGGTCCTTTTTACTTCCGTTAGTCTGAAAAGACTGAAGAAGATGGAAAACGTCTCAGGGGTACTGAGGGACCTCCAGTGGGAAGGTTGGGAATGTGGCCGTCAGTGGGCTGGGGGAACCTGCCTGGCTCAGCCACAACCATGCTACGCAATCTTCTACAGGTGAGAGTGTGAGAGTTGGGGACGAACTGGATTAGAATTCTGGAGGTGGCCACCCAGGCCTGCCCTGAAGCTCAGCTCCTGCCAATTGCAGAGAGTTTTAAAAGCCCATGTTTATCTTCACTGTTGTGTAAACAGGAAGTATCAGACCCTAACCCGTCTGGTTTTTTCTGGGGCGGAGGGGAGGGGCAGTAAGTGGTCTTTCCTGCCTTCTCATTGGGAGAGGGGTTGAAGAGCTGTTCACTGAGGTCAGCAGATGAGCAGATGCTTGATCTTCAGCCCTTTCAGTTGCACCTTCATTTTCATACGGGGACAGTAGATGTTCATCCAGGGCTTGTTGTGCACTTTATTGATGATCCCGTCCCCTCCGCTGACACCTCCAAGAGGTTGAATTGTCGTCAGCCCCACCTCAGAGATGGAGAGGTGGAAGCTGGGGAACATTAAATAACCAGTGCAGGGCTGGACAGTGGGGGAGTGAGGTCCTCTGGCCTGTGGGTGGGATTTGTCCTGCTAGCATCACGGGCCGACAGTCCCAGGCTCTTTCACTTCTCAGTCTTGCTGTCCTTTCTAGAAAACCTGGCTAAGGAAGAAGAAAGTGCACGTGGGCACCTTAGATGATGTTAGGTGATGCCTGAATGTGGCATTGTTGTTGTTAGTTGCTGTCGAGTTGTCTCTGACTCACGGCAACCTTACTACGTATAGCAGAAGGAAATGTTGCTCAGTTCTGCACCATCTTCATGGTTGTTGATATGTTTGAGCCCATTGTTGTGGCTGTTATGTCAGTCTGCCTGTATGAGACTTCCCCTTGTTTCTGATGACCCTCTCCTTTACCAACTATGATGTCCTTTTCTAGCGATTGGTCTTTCCTGATGATGTATCCAAAACAAGCAAGACGAAGTTTCGCCTTTCTTGCTTCTCAGGAGCATCCTGGTTTTATTTCTTCTAAGACTGATTTGTTCATTCTTCTGGCAGTCCGTGATACATTCATTATTCTTCACTAATTGTTGTTGAGTGCTTTTGAGTCGATTCTGACTCATAATAACCCTATATGACAGAGCAGAACTGCCCCCCAGGGTTTCGTAGTCTGTAAATCTTTACAGGAGCAGATCTCCAGGTCTTTTCTCCTGAGGAGCAGCTGGTGGGTTCGAACCGCCAACCTTTTGGTTAGCAGCCGAGCGCTTAACCATTGGACCACCAGGGCTCCTTCTTCAACAATTAATTATCTTAAATCTCCCAGTGAAGAAGCTGTCTTCTTTACAACCCCCTTCCAGTCCTTCTGATGGCCTCGCAGAGAAAGTCTGATTGCTTCTTTCCTTTTTAAGAAGCAAGGAGCGGGAATGAGGAAGAAACAGGCCTCAGAATGCCAGCCTTCCTCAGGCAACAGTTTGCCTGCTAGATTTCAGAACATTGTTTGATTTCAATTATACTTGTTTTTATGGAAATTTTCTATGTATTGCACAGTCACTCGTGTTCCCCTTATGGCGATCATATATGGTTTCTTTTTTTAAAAGTGAGTAGTCTTAAGAAAAAATGTTAATAACAGTGCTGGTGGCATATGCCAGAAGTGATGAACAGCCAGTGTTTGAGAACCCCTGCTTGTCCACAGCAACGTGTATGCATCGAAGGGGGTAAGCATTGTTGGTCTGGAAGCTGAGCAAGTGGCTTGAGAGGGAAATTTATCTTTCTGGAAAGTCTGGCTGAGTAGACACACACACAAACATAGACACACACGACTGTCAGGGTCGCATGTCTTTCCGGGATGGATGGGCCAACAGGTTTGTACAGGTTTGGCCTCAAAGGTGAAGAGGGTGTGTGCTGCTTTTTCCTTCAGCAGTAGTAATGCCTTGCCATTTTAATGTCTCCTGACTGATTCAATTTACACACAGCTTATTTAGGGGATTTTAACCACAGCCCAGGGGTTTCTGGGGAAGAAGCACTATTGGCCAAATGTCTTTCAAGCTGGCTTTGAGATCTCGTTTTCCAGACAGTCTAGTGGTTCTTAAACTGTAGTTGGTGTCAGAATCACTGGGGAACTTGGTGGAAGACTTGGCTCTGAGGGGGCCTCTGTGTTCTTTGCTCTCAGGGGATTCCGACGCACACCAGTGTTTGAGAACCACTGATCTGGATCTTGGTTCCCATCACTGGCTGCCTATTATAATCACCTGGGGAGCTAGGAAAACTATCAAGGCCAAGACTCTCACCCCAGAGAAACTGAACCATAATCTCAGGGGTGGAGTTCGGGATTTTTAAAGTGCTCCACAGACGATTCTGTTGTGTGGGCAGGTTGAGACCCACTGGTCTTGATGGAGACTTTGGGGGAAATTTGAATCCACGCTGGGAATACTTGTTATGAAGACACAGAGGGATGCATGTAAAGGAATGAGTGTGGCTGCAGAGGACGGCTTCAGGTGAGTTTAGGTTTTGAGGACTTCTATGGGAAAATGAAGATAGAGGCAAGTAACCCAGGGTGCCACACCCTGTCTGCCAGTTTGTTGTACTGTGGTGGCTTGTGTGTTCTATGCTGGAGGCTATGCCACTAGTATTTCAAATACTAGCAAGATCACCCAGGTGGACAGGTTTCAGTGGCGCTTCCAGACTAAGACAGACTAGGAGGAAAGGCCTAGAGAGCTACTTCTGCAAGTTCATGAAGGAAAACTTACGGATCACAACAAAATATTGTCCGATATAGTGCTGGAAGTTGGTACTGGACCGGCAGTGTTTCGTTCTGTTATACATAAGGTTACTGTGAGTCAGCACTGACTTGGTGGCAACTAACAACAACTCAGGATGAGAGCAGGAGTGGCATGACCTGTCAGAACAAGGTTAGGAGGGTTAACAACTTTGAAAAATGCTAAGGGCCGTCAAAAGGGCTCTTAAGGTTTGTCCAGAGCGAGCAGAACAAGGGTGCCATAAGTCTGTGGCTTGGCCAAGATGCTGTAGTGTTAACTCTGGGAGGTGGCGGGAAGCAGGGGGTGGTAGCTCCTGCTGGCTTCTCTGTTCTCTGTTAGGCCTGTCCCAGTAAGGGTAACTCAGCCAGGAGCAAGAGGACCTGAGGCAGAGCCAGATACGGAGATGACCAGAGGGCCCCCAGCCGCTCGATAGGAGGCCACCTGATTCATCCCCAGGACTCATTTCTCTGGGTACCTGGAAACCTGGTCATTACCATCACAGGATGGCTCTCGGTCCATTTAAGAAGACATGGGGGGAGAGTGAGGCTCCAGTGAGTGGAGTGGGCCAAAAACAGCTCCGGCTTTTAAGAAGTTAGGAAAAAATGAATTCCAGAAACCATAGCCTGGCGAACTTGGGCTCCATTTCCAAGAAACTTCCAGAAAGCCTTACCAAGCAGCTGCCTTGTGGGCACTTGGTAAGCCCAGGGTGGGTCAAGGTGATGGCCACTCTTTTTTTTTCAGAACAAGGCATACCAGGCCAACCTTTCCTGTCCTGGTAGGCAGCAGACTGACAGGTCGGGGAGTGCTGAGGCCTCTTAGCAAAGCGTTTGGCAAAGTACTTGTGATGTCTTCTTCATGGGCTGCCAGGGTGAAGCAAGGTCTGGCTCAGCGAGGCGCTGAATACGTAGTTGATGATTGCATTTGTGAAAATCCTTGTAGGTAAAGATGTGGAAATGGGGACTGAATGAGAGACAGCCCTGTGGCTTTGGACTAAATTCAAGAACCACTCCCAAAGCAGAGGGGACCCCTGAAATTTGATGTAGAGGGGGTCTGTCGAGGCTTTCTCGTTGGAGGAAGGCAGGGGATTTGTCTGAAAGTAACGGCAACGTGGCGTGCATACGGTTCACTTAATTGGTATTTGGGGGTCACCTGAGAGAACTGGTAGAGATTGTTGGGGCGGAAGCTGTCTTTTGCTGTGTCTACACAACCACTGCCCTGCCTGACTGACTTATTAGTGTATCCGTGTCGGTCTGGAGAAACGAGCCTTTCCTGTTCAGCATCGTTGGAATAAAGCCATATTCCCTGAAATTGTGTATGACTCAAGGCTGGGAAGACTGAGGCAGGATGGGTCACCATGAAGCTTATAAAGAGCTGAGTTGAGTGGTGGATTGACCTGCACAAGGGACAATATCATGGCAGTGGGTGTAAAGCTTTGTACCTGGTCAAAAGGATCCTAGAAGTGACCTTGAAGTCTGACCTTTAGCATTACAGTCAACAGTGGCCCTAGCGATCAATTCCCTTCCTCTTAGAGATGAAGAAATCTGAGGCTGGGCAAGTGAAGTAACGATCCCAAGGCCACCAGCCACTTGTGCAGCTGTGTAAGTACAAGATGGGACAGTCTAGATTTGATGACCTTCTGTATGAAAAGGACTCAGATTTCAGTTGCTGTCATACTCCAGATAACTCTGTGGGGGTGTTGCTGTCAGAAAAGCAAATGACGTCTTAGGCCGTACCTGTCGAGGTTTGATGTCCAGACTGTCGTCAGGGTTCAGTTGACCGGGACCAGCCAGTCCTCTTCTGGACGTTCATGTTCCATCTGGGTACCACGCTTTATTTTTAGCTTATTTGGTTAAATTAGAACCCAGTGTTCTAGAAGAATATTTTAAAGTTCTAAAACTAACATTACAACAACTGAAAATTTAGGAAAAACTGGGGACTTCACTTTGGAAGGGATGTGGGCAGACTTGTGAGTGATTGGGGTACAGAGGTGTGAGAAACGGGAAGAGGAGGCTTGCAGAAGGAGGACAGTGGTCACTGCCTGCCCAGATCGGGGTGCCTTCTGTGAGGAAGAGAGCAAAGAGAACACAGTTGTCATCGGCAGTCATCCTTATTTTCATCGCAGTGATCATCTAGTACTTTCTATGTGGCAGGCATTGCTAAACACTTTGCATACATTCTCATTAATCCTCATAATAACCCTATGGAGGTTGTAGGTTATTATCCCCTTTTCCACACGAGGGAACAGAATCAGCAGGGCCACTGCAGCATGCATAGTGCTTTTATGCACATTGCTGAAAGGTGGCCCTCTGAGTGGACCGTGCCAGAGTGCTGGGCTTGTTGAGGATGTGTGGGCTGGATTCCTGCCACCATACCTGCCTTTTCAGCTGGAGCCTTAGCACAGAGCTCTGGCTGCACAACCGTAGGTCACCGCTCTGAAGATAAACAAAGCTAAGGAACTTTTCAAAGCTGCACAGCTAGTAAATAGCAGAGCAGGGATTTCAATCCAGGTTGGCCTGGTTCTGGAGCTGGTGCCCCTAACCATTGCCTAGGAGAGAGACCTATCCGTTTATCAGAACTGTCCAGTGTGGACCAAGCCATGCTGGGCCTGCCCTTGGACGTGGGCCTGCAGAGACAAGGTGGCTGTCTGTCAGGGCACTACAGGCGCCATTCCTGCAGCAGGTGGGAGGGATGAGTGACCTCCAAGGGCCCTTCTGTGGATTCTAAGAGTCTGTGATCCAAGTGAAGCATCTTTAGAAACTCACTGTTTTAAGTCTGACATTTCTTCTGCACCTTCTTTTTCTTTCGCTAATTTAAAATCTACTCCATCTTCTCCCTCTTCCCTTCTGTAGCCCTGGTGAAGAGGCTGCTTGAGTCTAGTGGGGGCAGGGGTGTGGGACGCTGGAGGGGTAGGCCCAGCCTGGGAGCTGCGTGCAGCCTCACAAACGGTCATTGTCCGCTGGGGGGTGACCGCACCGCCTGTCATGAGCCTTTCTCAGGGGCAGACACTGGTTGTTTTAGCTTTTTGTGCTTGCCCACACTCGAAGGTCAGCATATTCCAGGACCTACTTCTTCCATCCGGCATAATTATGACACAGATGTTGTTTGGACTTGAGACATTAGGGGTGGGAGTGCAAATGGCAAGAATTTTGCAGCAGCTTTCCAGCCCCTGACTCCCACTGGGAGACAGGGATGACCTTGGGCTGGGTGATGACTTTGGACCGCGTGATGCTACTCTCCAGAAAAGAAATCTATTCCTGACTGTTCCATCTCTTCTTATGGACAGTGATGCTAACTGCAGCTTTGGTAGTAATAGTAACACTGAGGGTCCTAGCTACGAGTAGGTAACAGTGAATACTACTACCCATCTGTCTGTCTGTTGTACTGTGGTGGCTTGTGTGTTGCTGTGATGTTAGGAGCTATGCCATTGATTTTTCAGATATCAGCAGTGTCACCCAGGTGGACAGGTTTCAGTGGAGCTTCCAGACTAAGATAGAGTAGGAAGAAAGGCCAGGTGACCTATGTCCAAAATTAGCCAATGAAAACCCTATGGATCACAACAGAGTATTTCCTAATATAGTCAGCCCGCTTGGTTGGAAGGCACTCAGTATGCACAGTGGCTGCAACAGTGGACTCGAGCATACCAACGATCATAAAGGTGGTGCAGGCCCAGCAACATTTTGTACTGTTGTACTTGGGGTTGCCGTGAATCAGAGTGACCCAATGGCAGCTAACAACATAACAACAACAGTGATTGGTGCTGACCCTTACCGTGTGCTGAGAGTGTTTTACAGACATTAGCATGTTTAATCCTCACGGTAACCCTTTGCAGTGGACACGCTTATCCCCATATTGCAGACATGAAAACTATCCTTTAAGTAGATGGTTCTGAGTGAAATATCTTGAGAAAGGAGAATATTGCCATTACTTTCTGTGCTCTTTAAGAGAGATTATGCTTCTTGCAATTCTCAAATAGAGCTTCTCAATGAGGGGGGATTTTGACACCAAGGAACATTTGAAAATGTCTGGAGATGTTTTTGGTTGACTCAGCTGAGGATGGGGTGCAATAGCATCTATGAGTAGAGACTAGAGATGCTGTTCATCCTGTTACAGTGCATACAACAACCCCCACAACAAAGACTTACACGTCCCAAATTGTCAGTAGTGTCGAGGTTGAGAAACCCTCCTAAAGAGAGTGAGAAACAGTATTCAGTCTTTCACCCAGTTTGATACCATTAACTGCTGCTCAAACCCTCTTGGTGGTCATTGGTGCAGTTCATCACCTATTTCTGGCTTTTCTTCTACTGAGCACATGGTAGAATTGCACCTTCTTATCTTTTTGAAGTTAGGCATGGCCATGTGACTTGCTTTGACCAATGAACTGTAAGCAGGCAGTAACGTGGAAACCTTTAGGAGCTCATGTGCAATTTGCCACATTCATTCCCTGTTGCTATGGCAAACTTCAGTGCTCCCAGATGATGGAGGCTTCATCAGCCTGCATGCTGGAGTAAGGTGGAAGGGTAGAACTCTTAGCCAACTCACAATGGCCATGTACTATGAATGAGAAATAACCTTTGTTATTTAAACCACTAAGAATTTGGGATATAGGGTTGCTATGAGTCAGAATCGACTTGACAGCAATGTGTTTCAGTTATTACCAAGGCATATCCTATCCTATCCTGACCAGTATACCCTAAATAGAACAGAAATGACAAGGAGTTAGTATTTGGATTAGGCAGGTGGTATATGTTTTTGTTTCTGTCTGGGTACCCTGAGGTAAAATCTCATCCATCCAACATTTATGGATTGCTCAGTCTAGTGAAGATACTGTGCTTGACCTTGTTGGTTTAGAGATGCTGGCAGATTGCTTCATAGAAGAAACAGAAGGGAGCTTAGGAGACCAGTCAGGACCATCTAACCTCTGAGGTCTAGAGAGGTTAAGTCACTTACCCAACCATCTGTGAGTCCCCTGCTGGGATCCAGAAGCCACTTCCAGACTGTGGTTCTGTGAATCTGGGCTTAAAGACTGCTCTGCTTACTCACCTCAGTAAATGGTTTGAGATCAGTCACTGGTCTGTGAACGTCTCAAGGGCCAAGTCCATCTTTACTTTTGAGGGCCTCCTGCAGCATCTGGCATATAATGTTTGCTGAATGATTTGAGGTGTGGGGAGAGGGTAGAAAGTGAGGGGTGACATGATGAGGAGTGACATGACATGAGGACCTTTGGGAAGCACCCCAGGCAGGGACCCCAGAGCCTACTTTGAGGAGTAGGTACAGAGTGGGATGAAGCCTGAGTAGGGAGAAGTGACAGGCTAGAAACTTCTCACTTTTCTGTGGGTTTCAGATCTGTAGGAAGTTTCCCAGTCCTGAGGGGACCCTGTGAATAAGGAGTGCTGTAGGGTGGGATACTCTCCCTTAGTGGCCCCAGGCAAGGGCTGCTGGTCTCCTTTCTTTGCCTGAGCAGGCATTGCTGTACCTGAGCAGCACCTGCCTTTGGGAGGGTGTGCCATTGTCCAGGGAGTGCTTTGCAGGCTCATTAATTCTGCTGTGCTCCCTCAGAGGCTCGGGAATGATCATTTAGTGCCAGGAGCAGGCTTATCCTGGCACACAGCCAGAGCTGTTCCAAGCAGCACAAAACAAAGTCAGCTTCACTCACGCTCCCAGGCAACTCAATGTTCCCATCTATAAAACAGGCATAATCGACTGAGCTCACCCTTCCTGTCTTCTACCAAAGTAGGCATGTGGGAAGGCTCTGTTGTATAAAGCAAGGGACAGATGCCCTAACAGTAGGTTGGAAAGGAGGAATGAACATTTTAATTTCTTGCCATTCAGTTCAGATCTTCAAAGAACTCTTTCTGAGGGGGAGGGGAGAGGGATTGGGATGGAAGCGTTGGGACAGATCTGATGGTTTTTAGTTGCCATTGAGTTGATTCTGACTCACGGCGACCCCATGTGTGCAGAGTAGAACTGCTCCATAGGGTTTTCAAGGCTGTGACCTTTCAGAAGCAGATCACCAGGCCAGTCTTCTGAGACACCTCTGGTGGCCAACCTTTTGAATGGTTATCGAGCACTTAACTGTTTGCACCACCTAGAGACCTTTGGGACAGCTCTGATAGCTCCTGCCTAATGGGCTCCTGCTGGCTGTGGGCTTGGACTGTGCTAAGACTTTGTCAATGAGATTGTCTGTTTGAATCTTCTGGGTCTGCCCTCTTGCCTCCTGCAGCCCCTGCCTCCCTTTTCTAGATGCTCCTAGCCTCAGGGGTCCGTCAGCTCTGTAATGCACCCTAGTTGCTCAGCAGGACTGCCTTTCCCACAGTGCCTGTAAGCCTGCGTGTGCATGCATGTGCTTCCTGTGAGCCTGCCACTGCCTAAGTGATCCAGGAGAGATTTGTTCTTAATCCAAGAAGGTGCCAGCAGTCTGCCTCAGCTGGTTGATTCATTCCAATTCTGGCACCAAAGGTTTATTAATATTGTTATAAGAGAGGCGATATGGCGTAGAAGTTATGAGCCCTACTCTGGAGCCAGACTGCCTGGGTTTGAATCCCAGCCTTGCTACTTCCTAGCTCTGTGATCTTGAGCATGTTACTAATCTCCCCATGACTCAGCTGCCTTATCAGTAAAATAAGGGTGATAATGGTACCTACCTCAATAGGGTTGCTGTGTGGTTTAAATGAGTTAGTATATGCAGAAAGCAAATAGTGCCAGCATACCATAAACACATTAGCTATTAATATTTTTGATTATATTTCTCCCATTTGTGCCAGTTACTCGTGCCACCAAGGGGTGGCCATCAGCCATGCCTCCACCCCAGTTCTTTGATAAAAACAATTGATGCTTTATTAATCTTACTATGTCAACATAGTTTGAAGTACTATGCAAACATAGTTGAAGTCTCACCTCCCCAACCAAAGTATCTCCTGTAAACCATACTTTAATAGAAATTCCAGAGGGTCACTGCAGCCAGGCTGTGGACTAGGCATTGGGGGCATATAGAGCTGAATTGGATATGATCTCTGCCCTCAAAGATCTCTGCTCTATAGGGTACATGTGAGTGCATGGTCACACATGGTCCTGTCTGTGCAGGGAACAAAGACAGGTCCTGCCTCCCCTTACCTTGTCCCCGGGGTTGGGTTATGGGACTCCAGACCTCAAGGAGGACCAGGACGGCTTTGTGCATGGTTGGCTTTCATGGTACTTGTTTCATTGTTCCCGGAAGATAGCCTTCTTTAAAAAATGATGCATTGCATAAGCAGCATAGTGTCGAAAAATAATTTCCTTACAGCCCCACCACCCCCACCCAACCCAAATTGTTTTCAAATTTCCATGCTTCCTCCCTGTCCGTGTCTGTAGGCAGACAGCCATGTTGTAATGGATGTTATAATTAAAGAGCAAAGGCACTTTTTGAAGGTGTACCACCCCCAACCCTAGAACTAGACCACAGCATAGTAATGAATTCTGGTTCCTGGGGTTTGGTGGGCTTTGGCTCAAATGTGGCCTTGGCCTCTTCCTGGCTGCGCCGTCTTGGGCAAGATGATTTTTGGGGAAACTTTGTGGAGACTCGCTCTCAGTCTCGTAGCAGAAGGATAATACTATCCTAACTCATGACTTTGTTGCAATAGTTAAAAGAGATAAAACCCAAAACCAAACCCACTGCCGTCAAGTCGATTCCGACTCATAGCGACCCTGTAGGACAGAGTAGAACTGCCTCATAGGGTTTCCAAGGCTGTAATCTTTACAGAAAGACTGCCACATCTTTCTCCCACAGAGTGGCTGGTGGGTTCGAATAGCTGACCTTTTGGTAGTAACCACTGCGCCACACAAGTAAAAGTCCTTGCTTAGTGTAGAAGCCTTGTCTGGGGTTAGACATTTTGGTTGTTTCCACCTCCCCACCCGGTTGATCATCTATCTGGAGAGAGCAGCTTTAGGGGCTGGCAGCTGGGAGTCCCCTGTTAGGGAGGGCTGGCGTGTCTGCTTTCTAGACACCCTTGGGGACACTGAGTTGGTAACTTGGTGTCTCAGGGGTCAGTCCAGCTAAGAGGCTGCCCAGAGCACTGCTGAAGATTCACCTTTATATCCCACATGCTCAACCAGGCTGAGTTTTTCTCTTCTGTGCTCTGGGGGTTGGTTCAGCTCCCTCGGGGATGGTGCTATGGGCCCTGCAGGTGTCATGGAAACCCCCCAGCCCTGCCTAAGCCTGAGGACAAGGGAGGGGAAGCTTCTTCATAGCCAGATAAACAGGTATTTCCTGTCAGCCCCCAGCTGTGAGAAAAAGCAGCCCCCCCCACCTCAGTAATTCAGAGAGAGGAGCCCCGCCCATATTACCACTCCCCAGGGCCAGAAACTCCCTGGATTTAATGAAAGAGGACCATCTGGTTTCTAGAGCAGCACTGTTCAATAGAACTTTCTGCAATAATAGAAATGTCCATTCTGCTCTTTCTAGTACAGTAGCCATGAACCATCCACATGTGGCTATTGAGTGCTCGAAAAGTGGCTAGTCCGAATTGGGATGTGCTCTAACTGTAAGATATGCAGCAGATTTAGAAGTCAGAGTAGGAGCAAAAGAATGTGTAAATATCTCAAGAGTAGCTTTCATGTTGATTACATATTAAAATGACAATATTTGGATATATGTATGTATGCATATATATGTGTGTGTGTATGTATGTGTATACATACACACACACACACACACACACATATATAAAAGCCGGTTGCCGTGGAGTCAATTTCGACTCATAGTGAGCATACAGGACAGAGTGGAAAATAGAACTTCCCCATAGGGTTTCCAAGGATTAACTGGTGGATTCAAACTGCTGTCGTTTTGGTTATCAGCTGTACTACTTAACCACCGCGCCAGCAGGACTCTATATAATATGCATTATTTTTGTTTGACAGTGCTCTTGTAGAGGGTATAGGTGGGCAGCTGCTGTCCCCCACCAAGGGCTGACTGGGCTTGGGGAGGGGAGAATGACACCCACCTGGGCACTCCCTACCACATGCCTTCAGTGTCTTCTGCTCCCTGACCTGCCCCCTTGGTTAAGAAGAAGCAAGTTTCCTGGGCAGCTCCCGGGTCAGCAGGACTTAGCCTTGTGTGGTTTAAAGACAGCCAGTCCTCCATGGAGGTTTAGGAAAGGGAGCAGCAGTCCTGAGTCAGACCCTGGCAGTGCCCAGCAAGGTTGCCCAGGAGAGAAGTCACCTCAGATATTAGACTTCTGTCCATTCCCTCCCATTGGCCAGATAGTTGCTGTGGTTAGCCTCAAGCATCCAGGTAGCTTTGCCCAATGTCACCAATGTGGCGGTTCTTCAAACTTGTTTTAAGTGTTAGGTAAGGGTAAGCTTACCAAGCAAACATCTGCTTAAGTGTAAGCCTGCTTACAGGGGAGAAGACACTGATTCATGCGGGCTTTCTAGGATGGCGGAACCTGAGATGGCAGTGTCTCTCCATGAAATAGCAAAGTGGTTTTGTGGAATCTACAGCCATGTCATGTGCTTGAGCTGGCTCTCAGGGCTGGGAGTGGGCCAGACCCTGCATTACCTGTCCCCTCATTGAGGTCCTGCCCACTGACTAGGCTTCAGCATTTGCTCTCAAGACCCTAGCAAAACTTTTACTTCTGTTTCCCAGTAGCAACTTTTATAGTACTTTCTGAGCTTCTGCTGTCTTAGGTATCCATCACTAACCCATGGAGCAAATATGTGTGTCCCAAATTGTTTCCTTCCTCCAAGGAGCTTATGGTTCTGGTCTTGGGAGATAGAGATTTGGGAGATCAAGGAGCTGGGAAGGACGAAATGCTGTACACTTGCTAGTTTATGGCTGAACACAAAGGTGAGCGCCTCTTCTCTGGGGGTGGGGTAATAGTTACCACCCTGGAGGGAGTAATCGATCAGGTTCAGTTAGGTTGTATTGGGTACCCACGGAGGCTGGGCTTATGTCTAGACACCATTCCTTTTCATCATCATGTTTAACTGTTAAAGTTGTGAAATATAACGCACATTCAGAAAAGTACACAAAACGTAAATGTAGAGCTCAAAGAATTATAAGAACTGGAACCCTGCAAGCACCCCAGCAGTCTCCCTCCTTCCCCTCGCTTATCGTAGTCCCTTCCCTCACTACCAAAGGTAACATTAGCCTGGCTTCTTTAAGACATTATTTCAACACTAATATGCATCCCTAACACTGTGATTTAGTTTTGTCTGTTTTTTGAAGTTAATATAAGGAGATTCATACTGTACATATTCTTTAGTGTCTGGCTGCTTTTGCTCACCATTGTGTTTGTGAAATTCATGCATTTTGGCTGCATGTAGCTGTCATTGGTTCGTTTTTATTGCTGGGTATTGTTATGCTATTGAATGACTAGCACAGTTTTGTATCTTTTCTCCCGTTGATGGACATTTGGTTTGTTTCCAGTTTGGGATATGACCAAACATGTCTCTTGGTAAGCCTGTGCGTGTGTGCGTGCACACATGTACTTTCTGTTGGGTGTACCTGGTGGTAGAATCACTGCAGCCTGTTCCGACTCCACAGTGGCCCTGTCGGCAATGTGGAGGGCTGTCTCAGCTCAGCAGGTGTGTTTCTGCTGGAGTCCTGGGGAAGCTTTGCTCACTGCCCTGCCTCTGTGCCCCCTGGGTTACCTCTGAGCTCCTGTTGGGGACACATCACCTTTCCAGGTGCTGTGGGGAATTCAAATACCAAAGCTTGAGTGCTGCATAGGCGTAGGTGGAATATGTGAGTGGCGTGTAGCAGGTGCCAGATGGCTGATGGAGGAGGGTGTACAGGTGGCATTGGGGTCACAGCCTGTACATCACAGTTCTCCAGAGCGGGCCTGGATGCCCAGTCCTTTGCTGATTTAAGCTTTGGTCTCTGCCTGTGTGATTCTTAACTGAGTGGCTTTGGTGCCCTTCTAGCCTATTGAGCAGAGAGTGGTCAGGAAGGCCGAGGCCTCAGCTGAGCTTCCCGGCTGCTGCTTGTGGTGCAGCTAAGCTCTTAATGTGTTTTCATAATCAAAGCAGAAAGGTCGCATTGTGGCACTAACGCCTTTGCCATAAAGCACTTTTTGTTTCTTAATAGAATTCCAAGTTGCAAAAGCAAGTCAGCTTAGCAAAGACCCAATACCAAAGTATGGCTATTTGCCACTTGCTGCAGCTAGACAAGCTCCCAGTGGGTAAAAGTTGACCAGTCAGTGTTTTATTGGGGTACCCCAAGACATAGAAATACTCTGCAGAGACTTGGAGGAACATGGTAAGATATTAGAAGTCATTTTTGTGACCGTGGAATTATAATCTGATATTGATGTGTCTGCTAGGGTTTTTTTGGTTCCATGTTCCAAAACATCCAACTAACACTGGGTTAGCCAAATAAGAGGGTTATTTTTCTCATGAAACAAGAAGTGCAGAGCCAGGCAGTCCTAGGGTTCTATGCTGCCTCCGTCTGTGTTTTGCTCTGCCGTCCTCAGCACATGACCTTTTCCCTCATGCTCACAAGATGGCTGCAGTATCTCCAGATTTCACATCTGCTTTCCAGACAGGAGGAAAGGGGAGGGGGAAGCTGGCTTTTGCCAGCTGAATCTGCCCATTTTAATGCAGAAAACTAACATTCCTGGAAGTACCAAGCAATAGGCTTCCCCTTGCATTTCGTTGGCTAGAACTAGGTCACGTGGCAACCACTGGTTGCAAGGGAGTCTGGAAAATTTGAGTTTTGTTTTTGAGCTGAGCACATTGTTACTCTGGACAAAATCAGAGCTCCCCCTACGTTAAGGAAGAAGGAGAAAATGCACATGGAAAGGCAGCAACAGCACTTGCCACCATTTGCTGACTAGATTGATAGGGGACAAGTTGTTTGACATTAAGTGAGTTTCCTCAATACCAAAAGTTACTCCTTTAATACCACCAAAATGTATTTTATTTTTTCCCTTTTAAAATTTTTTTCCCATACAAATATTTACACATACATTGTTTTTTTATTTTTATTTTTTCCCATATGAAAATTGACACATACATTGTTATGTGACTCTAATTGCTCTCCCCATACTGTGACAGCACACTCCTCCTTTCCACCCCTGATTCCCCGTGTCCATTCAACCAGCTCCTAACCCTCCCTGCCTTCCCATCTCACCTCCAGACAGAAGCTGCCCATTTAGTCTCTTGTATCTACTTGAGCTAAGAGGCACACTCCTTATGAGTATCACTTTATGTCCCACAGTCCAGTCCAATCCCTGTCTGAAGAGTTGGCCTTGGAAATTGTTTTAGTTCTGGGCTGATAGAGAATCCAGGGGCCATGCTTTTGGGGTACCTCCAGTCTTAGTCAGACCATTAAGTCTGTTCTTCTTACTAGAATTTGAGTTCTGCACCCCACCTTTCTCCTGCTTCATCCGGGACTCTCTGTCATGTTCCCTGTCACAGCAGTCATTGGTGGTAGTCGGGCACCATCTAGTTCTTTTGGGCTCAGGCTGATGAAGAAATGACGCTTTTTGAATCTTGGGTCTGCTTTGTAGTTTTTTTCCATTTCTTCCACCATTGCTCACATCTTGTGGTATCCATGCACTTACATCGAGACACCATGGTTGTTCTCACCTGCAGATTTTCTGCTTTCTATATTCTATGGATGGGAGAAACCAGATAACCATATGAGATAGAGGTGCATGGATTGAGGATGGGGCCCTGGGTGGGAGCACAGAGGTCTCTCCTCCAGGTTCAGTGGGGCCTTCATGAGTAGACTGTGGGGTCTGTTTTGTCCGCCCAAAAGCATTTGATCTCTCCTGACCTACCAGGTAAGAGAATTAATCATTACACTTTTTATTTTAAAACCAGGGTTGGGGCATTCCAACCTTATCCTTCATTCAAGGTGATATTGGACAGTTGATTTTCTGTGGCAAATTTAATGCTAATTTTCCCATCTTCACTCAGAATCACTCCCTCCTTGCCTTACCCGTCCCTGGGAATGCAGGTACCAATTTTACAAGCTCAATGCTTATAAAACCCGGTTTTATCTAATTAAGAGATGTATCACATCCAGCCAGTGACCAAGGACAAAATCATGGCAAGGCAGCTGTGTGACTTTGGGCAAGTTACCTGATCTCTTTGTGCCTATTTCCTCATCGGTAAAAGAGGGATAATAATCATTGCCTTGGCGTCATTGTAAGAAATAAACGAGAACGAGTTAATACATGGAATAGTGCCTAGCACATTGCAAATGCTCAGTAAAAGCTATTGTGATTAAGATTGTCATCATTCTCATAAATGGGTGTGTGTGCAGTATGGGATTGAGCTGGCCTGGGAAGGTGTTTCGAAGGAAGCCATACTGAGCCTAATTTACCTAATGACAGAGATAAATCTATTGTTGGGGCAATACTGGTGAGCTAAAGAACAGATGTCTTAGTCTGTCTGTGCCCTGGCTTCCCTCTGTGATTGTGGAGAGTAGAGCTTCTTCCTTGTTTCTCCCTGCCTACCTCCTTCCCTCTGTCCCTCCCTTCCTTCCTTCCAATAATAATGTTGATATCTGATTACAAAACTGCTGATACACGTTCATTATGGAAATTTTGTAAAACATAAAAACATAGAAGAAAATTTGAAAACCACTCTTTAGAAAATAAAGAGAGATTTAACTTGATGGCCTTTCACCCAAAGTTGAAAGAGAGACCACTGAGAATTGAAGACTGATTGGTTTTCCTAGGTGCTTTTAGGGAATCCTCCTGTGGCCCACTTCTACTTTTAAAATCTGGTTTCGTCCAGGGAAGGGACTCAGTGACTTACAATTGGGTCATATTCTGTGATTGTGGACATTGTTAGCTAGGACTGAGTAGAAGATCTGGGAACCTGGGATGATTTCAGATATAGGCAGGTAAAGGGACCATTATAAGCAAGAGCAGTCGAACAATTCAAGCTACTTCTGTATTCATTCCATCATTACTGAGGACCTGCTGTCTAGGCAGGACATCAGGCTAGATGCTCTTGATACAGAAATAATAAGATATGGACAGTGCCTTCAAGGAGCTTCCAGTCTCAGTGGGTGAGAGACTTAAAACTTCAATCAGTACAGTAAGTTGTAGGATGCTCTGATTGAGTTCTATCCTGGCCCCCAAGGGAGCATCAAGGAGGCGGACGCAGGGGAAGGCGTTTGGGGGCAGCAAGGGCTTTGTTGGGGGAAAGGGCATTCCAGGAGGAGAGAGTCTTACAAGAAAGGCCCTGAGGTGTGAGATAGCCGGCATGGATTAGTTAGCAATAACATCACCTTTTCATTTCTCAAACCATTTAGTACTGGGCGAGGAAGCTACACTTGTGAAATTTGGCATGAACTTTAATGTTCTTAAAGTGAAAGGTGAAGGCAGAAAGTACTTGTTTTGAAAGTGTCCTATGTTTTCCTTTCTGACCCTTCTCTGGGAAGTGTAGATTCCCCCCAGAACATTATAGAAATGGTTTCTATTAACTCTGGGGTTTGCAGTTCATTCACCCACCATCCATCCCATCCATCCATCCTCTTGAGTGCCTACTCTCTACTAGGCACTGTGCTGGGGATACAGATGTACAGATACAGCTGACACAGAGCCTGCCCTTGAGGGACTCTCACACTGTTGAGAGAGGTGGACATCCACACTAATAATTGACGTTCTGTGCTGACAAGCTCTGTGGGAAAGTGGAGGCGGGAGCAAGAGCTCTGTCGGCAGGTAAGACTGTGATGCTCCAAAGGCGAGGAAAAGCGTATCACAACAACTGTGCCCCAGTCTGCCTAAAAAAAGGCATTGCCTTAGTCGTGCTGGGAAAGTTCATACCCCTCAGCTGCGTTGCAGTGGAAAGGAGCCCGGGAAGAGCGCTTTGAGGAGCTGGCAGTCATTAGGACCTGCTCTGGCCAGGTACTGTGGCAGCATGTGTGTATTATTACCCAATGTAGCATTTTACCAGTTGCCTTTGAGTCAGTTCTGACTTCTAGAGGTGACAGAATTGTGCCTCAGAGGTTGGATGACTTGTTCAGAGCTGTGTTGCCTAAAAGTGGCAGGGCTGGCATTTACCCCGAGCTTGCTTGGCCCTAAAGCCCTTCCTCTTTGACCACACCCCAGAGTACAGAACACTCTTGACTTTTGACTCCCCACCCAACCCCCGCCCTGGGCTGTAAAGGAGCCCTGGTGGCCAGTGGTGAAGAGCTCGGCTGCTAACCAAAGGATCAGCAGCTTAAATCCACCAGCTGCTCCTTGGAAACCCTATGGGGCAGTTCTGCTCTGTCCTTTAGGGTCCCTATGAGACAGGATCGTCTTGGTGGCAGTGGGTTTGGCTTCTGATTGGGCTGCAGAACTCTCTTTTGGGCCTTCAAGTTGCTTTTGCAGGGGGTGGGGGTGGGCAGAGAAATTCCTGACCAGAGGCCTCCCCCTAAATGATGGCTTGTGGTGGTCAGCAAATGTGAGCCCTGAATGTGGTTCCCCTGAAGAGAGGCATTCTGGGTGGCTTGGTAATGAGGTTTTTGTTTAATCAGAATGGATTGTATATGACTCGGGAAGCCTCCACCCCTTAACCATCCTAAATAGCTCCACACCCCTCAGAGGTGGGAGTCGGGCAAACCACTGCTCTTCTCTGGGCCTCGGTTTCCCACTCTGCAGATGCAGGCCCAAGCCTGCCCTGTGGCTGCAGCCTGTTGGGGTTGAATCAGCTACTCCCTTAGGGTTTTCAGAGGCAAGAGGACAGGAAATCTCCCTCAGGATTGTTTAGTCCAAAAACACTCCTTTCCTATGCCCAATTTATACAGCTGAGGAGACTGAGCTTCATTTAACCCTGAGCATTCAGTGATTCTTTGGCGCAGGTGCGATTTCCTCTCTGGTCTCCTTGGCCAGAGCAGGGTTGATGCCAAGAGCGGGTAACTAGGATGTGACGGTCAGTCTGTGCCATGCTGAAAGTCATGACTCCAGCTGTCACCCTGAGTGGGGCCTCCCTTCTTCACACCGCCTTGCCTTAGACACTTGACCCAGGTGAGAGCTAACTAAGGTTTCTGTCTTACGGGGGCTGGTAATATGACTGTTTAGAGCAGACAGGTTTGTGGGGGGATTTTTGCCACAGTTAAAACCAAACCAAGTGAAACAAAGAGCAAGGAGCTGTACTGAGCTTTATGATTGTTTAAGCCTTAAACTTGGGCAGGGACAGGAACATCCCAGAGTCAAGTCCATGGCACAGGCTTTTTATCTTGGCACCACCCCTTAAGAGCTATGAGCTTTGGGAGAAGCTCTTAATTCAGCTGAGCCTCAGTTTTCCCATCTGGAAAATGGGAATAGTAACATTGAACCCCACAGGGCTGCTCTGAGATAATGGGTGCAAAGCAGAGTGCCTGGTGGGAGGGGAGGTCTTAATAAATGGCAGATTGTGCTTTGCAGGTGGGACAAGGGTGTCAGGCACTTTACTGAGCTCTTTATATCTAATTACTTCACCCCTACCCCCCAACACTGCCTCCGAGGTAGGCTGCCCTGTTCCCATTTTACAGATGATGAGATGAGGTTCTGAGAGGTTAAGAAACTTGTTCAAGTTCAGTAGCAAGTGAAGTTTGACTCCCAAATTCTTTCCACTTCGCCATGAGAAAATTTCTGTTCCTGCAGAAGGTGGCCTTCCATAAATTGCCGGGAAAGGATTTAGGTCACACCCTGGGATGCATTCCTAGTTCCAAGTGATGTCTGTATCTTGTTACAGGGCAGGCAGCAGCATAGGTAAATATCAGCCTTAGATGGTTTACATGCCTGTGGAGGGGAGAGAACTAATTTTCCCCCCACCCCAGACGTTAACTGTGGAAAGCTTAAACCTCTGAATGGTGACCAACAGAATCATCAGAAAATTTGTTGTTATTGTTAGTTGCCATCAAGTTGGCTCTGACTCATACCAACCTTATGTACAACAGAACGGAATGTTGCTGGGTCCTGTAACGATTTCATGATCACCGCGTGCTTGAGTCCATTGTTGCCTTCCAACCTAGGGGGGTCATCTTCCAGCACTGTATCGGACAGTATTCTGTTGTGATCCACAGGGTTTTCATTGGCTAATTTTCAGAAGTAGATCACCAGGCATTTTTTCCTAGTCTGCTTTCATCTGGAAGCTCCACTGAAACCTGTTCACCACGGGCAGCCCTGCTGGTATTCAAATATCAGTGGCATAGCCTCCAGAATCACAGCAATGTAGAAGCCATAGTATTACGACAAACTGACAGATGGGTGGTGGCATCAGAAATTGAATGAGTTAATATTTAGAAGGGGCTTAGAACAGTCTGGCACACAGTCGGTGCTGTGGCCCCTGTTTGTTAGATAAAATAAGCAAAGAAATAAAATGCTAATGACCGCGTAGGCCCCAAGTCTCTGTGTTTCTTCTGGCATTTCCCCATGCAGGGTGTGTACAATGGAGCTTTGTTTTCACCCTGTTTGTCTGAAGGAGGCCTCTCAGCAGCTGACTCATGGGCAGGGGGCCGGGCTGTGCCTGCCCAAGTTTCCCAGGCCCTGGCCACCTCCAGCTCCTGCTGTTTTTGGCCAGGGACCCGCACTGTTTAGTGAATGAGGGGACCAGAGGCAGGGATACAGGATGCCACCTTCGCCCTGTGGTTACCTGTTTCCCCTGATGGACATAAGGAGAGAATGAGACCACCCCCCCACCCCAGGAGGGAGGCATCTTGCTGGCTGAGAGCAGGTAGAGAGAGGATGAGCTCTGGAGACAGGGTAATACCCTGTTTGCCTCTTTTCCTACCTGGAATCTTAGCGAACTCTGCCTCACATCAGCATATCCCTTTGGGAAAACAGCAGGCACTCATGGGTTTTTGGGTCTCCGACTAGATATTTAACCCCACTAAGCCCCACCTCCTGACGTTGGCAAGTTCTGGTCTCTGTGCATTTCCCTTTCTGTAAAATGGGGTGCCTGGCCCTTGGGGTCATGGTGAGGATTTATTGAGATGCCCAAAAGACAGTGCATCTGGGCCCTCAAGCACTGGTGGCTGCAATCTCCGGGAACATTGTTTAGAACCTGGGCTCCAAGTTAGAATCACCTGGGATGCTTTTAAGACATACTAATGACAGCAGCACAGTCCAGACCCATTGACTCAGTATCTCTGCGGGTGATTCTGATGCACAGTGAGGGTTGAGAACCTTAGGTTAGGATGCTGGAGCTGAAAGGGCTCTTCCGAGTCATTTGTCCCACCCTTCAGTTTACCCACAAGGAAGCTGAGGCCACAAGAAGGACAACGAGTTGCATAGACTATTCTGCCAGAGGCCGACTGAGTTGGAATCAGGTCTCCTGATGTCCATCCGGGGGCTTTCCCCCAAAATACTGACTGCAGTCTGCTGTGTTACTCCCCACTTTCATGGTTATGGGGAAGGAAGGCAGTTGGGATAGTGCTGTTGACTGTAAAATGTCTTCTCACCACCCAAGCTTGTAGGGAGACGTCCCAGGACCGCCCAGTGAGCATGTGATCTTTCCGTCCTCTGAGCCATTGCTTACCATTGTGTCTTTTCACATAACATCTCAGTGGTTGATTTTCCAGGCTGTGAGCTTTCTGCAGGCAGGTTCTAGGTTCTAGCTGTCGTTTTCCACCAGCTCCTGGGTAGAGCAAGTGTTGAGTCGTGTTTGTGGCGTGGAAGGGTGGACAATGGGCCACGAGCGCTGAGCCGAGGGGAACACTCTGTGGCTCTCCTGAGCCCCAGGATGAATGGGTCAAGGCAATGACCTCTCTGCATTTGAGGCAAGTTCAGTTGGAAAATGCATGGCCAGGCAGAGGCAGGACAAACAGGGCTGGGAAGGGGCTGTGAACTTGATCTCATAAAGATGGACTTACCCCAAAATAAACAACCACCATTCCTCCTGCGCAGCTCTGGGCCTCCCTCCTGCAGGCCCTCCCACTCAGCTCCCTTTTGCAATGGACAGATCCAGTGAACATGTCATAGCTGGAATCTGGCTTGTGTTTGGAAATAAACGAGTTGGCCCCTCTCTCTGGCTGGGACTTTCCTTTATCAGAAAACACTCACAAACCACCACCGGGACAAGATGTTCCTTTTCAGCAGCCAGAGCGCTAGGGGTAGGGGGTGGCGGGATGCGGGGAGGGCTTTGTGGTTGAACCAGACACCGTTGGATTGTCCTCTTCTGTCTCCATGTTGGTACTGGGGAAGACTTGAGGGAATGGTTTGATGTGAAATAATATGAGGGGGAGGTAGATACAGAGGACTAACTCTTTTTTTTTCCCCCAGATGCTATGGGGAAAACAATCTGTATCCATCTTGCACCCACTGTAAATACTGGCTCCTACCTAGAATGCTTTTCAGGTGGCCCATCCTCAGGTAACTGCCAGGCAGTGCTTTCGGGAGAGCAGCTCAGAGTGAGGGAAGATCTGTGTCCCTGCTATAGGTGGTCGAGATTATTAAGAAAAGGAGAGAGAAAATCCTGCTACCATCATGTAGGAGCTGGTGGTTGAGAGATAGAGAGGGCACGGCTGGAAGGCAAGGGTTCCTTTCCACATAGTGTCTGGGTTGGGGGGTGTAGATTGGTACAACCACTCTCAAGAGGGGGTTAAGGATGTTTGTGCCCTATAGCTAGAGATGTCACCTCTGGTATCTGTTTTAGGAAAACTACTGCGCAGGTGCTCAAGGAGAAATGGATGCCATTACCAATTGCTGTTGATTCAGACTCATGGCAACCCATGTGTGTCAGAGTGTATAACTCTGTGCCATATGGTTTTCAGTGGCTGATTTTTTTGGAAGCAGATTGCAAGCCTTTCTTCCAAGGTGCCTCTGGGGCGTGGACTTGAACCTCTGACCTTTTGGTTAGCAGCTGAGCATGTTAACCGTTTGCACCACAGCATGTGCATTGTAGCATTGTTGGTGATTATGAAAAGCTGGAAGCAACCCAAGTGCCTAGCAGTAGGGAAATGCATTGATACATGATGGTGTATTTACATAGTGCAGCTATTCAGCACTTAAATCTGATTTACTTGAATCAACCAGACTGCATTTAAGAAAAAGATTGGTAAAAAGTCAGGCTGCAGAATATGTGCAGTTATACCATTTCTGTAAATTTTAAAAAGTCAAAACAATGCAGCAAAAGTATAAAATTCTAGAGAGGAAGGATACCCACCAACTTCACCATAGTGGCTGCCTCTAGGGAGGGAGGGTGGGTAAAAGGCTCTGGGAGGGCTATAAAGGGGATTTCAACCTTAGTTATGTTTTATTTCTTATTAAAGGAGCCCTGGTGGCACAATGGTTAAGCACTCAGCTGCTAACCAAAAGGTTGGCAGTTCGAATCTACCAGCTGCTCCGTAGGAGAAAAGACTTGCCAATCTGCTCCTGTAAAGATTACAGCCTAGGAAAGTCTATGGGTCAGGTTTACTCTGTCCTATAGGGTCGCTATGAGTCAAAATCGACTTGATGGCACACAGCAATAACATTTCCTGTTAAAAATGTATGAAGCAGATGTGATAAAATGCTAATATCTGCTGAATCTGGTAGTGGGTATGTGTTATATTGTTCTCTCTCTCTTTTTTTATGTTTGAAATATTTTATTTGAAAAATGAGACATGTTCCTGCCGTCAAGTTGCTTACAATCTAATGGGGAAAATGGGTAAATAAATAGTCAGGGGCTCCCACATAGTGAATGTCATTGTTATTGACCAAGATAAGGAATGCAGGAGGGTAACAGTTTGGATGGACTTTTAGATAGAGTTAAGTTCAGCTTCATTTCACAATATCAACAAAATAAAATAACTGTGGGCTCACATCAATTAGTTTTTTATTCTTCTTGCACATAGAAGAAGTCTGGAGATAAGTAGCCCAGGACTGGTGTGGTGGCTCCACAAAGTCATTGTGGGCTCAGGTTCCTTCCATTTCACTTCTCTGCCATCCTTATAGCGTGCCCCTTGTCCTTATTTTCCAAGATGGCTGCTAGAGCTCCAGCTATGACATCAATTTTCCAGGCAGCAGGATGGATGAAGGATGCGTCCTTTAAATATTTTTTTTCAAATTCTCACCTGGCACTTCCACTTATATGTCATTGGCCAGACGTTAGTCACACAGGTACACCTAGCTGCAAGGGAGGATAGAAAATGGGCCAGCTAAATGGAAAAAATATTGAAGTTGTCAAGGGTTTCATTTTACTTGGATCCACAATCATCACCCATGGAGGCAGCAGTCAAAAAATCAAATGATGTATTCAAATGAGCAGATCTACTGCAAAAGGCCTCTTTAAAGTGTTGAAAAGCAAAGATGTTACTTTGAGGACTAAGGTGTACCTGACCCAAGCCATGATATTTTCAGTCACCTCATATGCATATGAAAGCTGGACAATGAGTAAGGAAGATCGAAGAATTGATGCCTTTGAATTATGGTGTTGGCGAAGAATATTGACTATACCATGGACTACCAGAAGTACAAACAAGTCTGTCTTGGAAGAAGTACAGCCAGAGTGCTCCTTGGAAGCGAGGATGGTGAGACTTTGTCTCATGTACTTTGGACGTGGAGAAGGGCATCATGCTTGGTAAGGTAGAGGGTCAGCAAAAAAGAGGAAGGCCCTCAATGAGATGGATTGACACAGTGGCTGCAACAGTGGGCTCAAACAGCAATGACTGTGAGGATGGCACAGCACAGGACTGAGCAGTGTTTCATTTGTTGTCCATAGGGTCACTATGAGTCAGAACTGACTGGACGATGGCACCTAACAACAACAAAACATCAGCATTCTGTTAGGAAGAAGGGAGAATGGAAAATGGGAGGCAACTAGATGGTGAAAGGCAAGAGAAAATGAGTTTGCCTCAGACCTGTTGACTTTGAGGTATCTCTGGGCCAGATAGGCGGGCTGTCCATGTGGGAGTTGTATGGATGGGTCTGGAACTGGAGAGAAGGGTAGGGTGTGGAGTTTCTGATTCAGGGGGTATCAGTGTGTAGGTGGTAGTGGGAGTCCTAGGAAGGAGTCTGCTGAGTGGTCAGAGAGGTAGGAGGAGAACCAGATGGGAGTGTGGCCTGGAAGCCAGGGGCAGGCATGTCTGGGAGGAGTTGTGGCCACCTGTGCCAAATGTCCCAGCAGATCAAGCAGGGCAAGGGTAGAAGCGAGACCACTGAATCTGGGGGCTTCTGGAAGAGCAGTTCCAGTGTTGTGGAGAGACAGATAGGTGAGGGAGCAGAAAGGAAGTGGAGAAAGGAACAGCTGAGAGAATGTTTCAAGAACTTTGGGCCCAAAGGGAAGAAGAGAGAGACGGTGAAAGCTGGAGGAAAAGTGTTTTCTTAAGGACACAAAGACCTGAATGAGGGTTTGGAGGCTGAAGGACAGCTAGACACCCGTACTCCTCAGAGGGAAGGAGCTAATGAAGGGAAGTGATGAGCTCCGAGTGAGGGGAGAAGCAAGTCAGAGAGGCCAGGCAGGTGGCCTCTGCTTCTTGTGTAGGGACTTGTGAGACAGGTGGGAACCTTGCCCCAGGAAATGGGAAAGAGCAAGGAATTAGGTAGCAACAAGTAAAAGAACTGCTTAAGCCATCTGTTTGTTGTTGTTAGCTGCCGTTGAGTCGGCCCCCGATTCATGGTGACCCCACGCACAACGGGGTTGGACCGTTGGGATCTGTAGGTAATCTGGAAGCTCTGCTGAAACCTACTCAGCATCACACCAACACACAAGCCTCCACTGACAGACGAGTGCTGGCTGTGCTTGAGGTGCATTGGTTGGGACTGAACTTGGGTCTCCCGCATGGAAAGCGAGAATTCTACCACTGAACCACCAATGCCACCCAAAACTTTGAATGGCCCTAACATAATCTGCGCATTCAGTTTTCTCCAGTAGCAATTAAAGGAGCAGAGAAAAACCAATTAGCCAGCATCAGGAGGCTGCAGGCTGGGTGTCAGGAAAAGACAGGGGGCTGTGGGGTGTGTGTGTGGTGTATTTAAGCAAGGTTAAATTATATTTGGTGTACTCTGTCCTCAAAAGGCACGGGGTGGGGGACACATTTTAGAAATAATTCCACCAGATATGGTGAAAAAGCAAAAAAACCTTGGCCCATGAAATTTGTCCGTGTTAGAGCAATAGACACAGTTTGCTTTTTCCCACCATTGTTGAAAATCCGATCATTCTAGACACACAGAACTGGTGCTCTTAGCCACCCGAATCAGCACTACTCTGTATCTTGGCTTGCATTCATTTGCAAGCCGCTTATTTAATATTAAAGTATACCTGCTTGTTATTGGGGTGGTGGGGGGCAACACTGCATGGTGGTTAAGAGCACAGACTTGATAGCCAGATGTTGTTAGGTGCTGTCGAGTTGGTTTTGACTCATAGTGACCCTGTGTACAACAGAACAAACACTGCCCGGTTCTGCTAGATGAGTTGGGTTCAAATCCTGGCTCTGCCTCTTACTAGCTGTATGACATTGGATGGGGCAGCATACAGCCAGGCAGGCACGTGGGAGTGAGGGGATGCTGAAATTCAGACTGTGCTCCATTTGCAGGCATGTGCCTTGTGCAAGACTGTGCCGTCTCTGTACAGAGGAAGGGGTGCCTTCTTCTAACTTGTACAAAGGCACCATGTGGACTAGCTCTGGCCCTGACCTTGAGCAGGTTACTTTACCTCTCTGTGCATCAGATAAATGGAAATGCTCAGAACTGTGCCTGGCACATGGCAAGCATTATGTAAGGATTAAAAATCCCTAGTGGCCCAGTGGTTAAGCACTCGGCTGCCAACCAAAAGGTTGGCGGTTCGAACCCACCTAGCAGCTCCATGGGAGAAAGACCTGGCGGTCTGCTTCTGTAAAGATTACAGCCAGGAAAACCCTATGGTGCCGGTCTGCTTGTCACATGGGGTTGCTATGAGTTGAAAATAACAAGGATTAGCTGCTGTGATTACATATAGTAGGGGAGTGAGTTTTGCCTCCTGGGTCTTCTTCTTTGAAGGCTTATCTCGTGGGGTTTGCCAAAGCCTGATATTTGGAGGGACTAGAGCTCTCAGTTGCTTGCAGTTATTCAACTTACATTTCTTCTAAATGGTTCTTTCCAAATCTTAAGCTTTTCTAGGTGCAGCTGCTTCCTCTGAAGGCAGCTAACCTTGGTGTTTCTGTTGCCCTCTTCATCTGAAAGAAGATGGGGTGGTCGGGCCCCAGGTCCCCTAGATAGGCTGGCAAGGCTTGTGTTTCAGAATTTTTCCTAAATCCTTTCCCTAAATATCAGACTGGAGAAATGTAGGTGGGTTCCAGGAATGAGAACAGCACTCCCCAGTCAAGAATGGTTTCTAAGAAAGGTGTGGCCTCACCCAGATGGCACGCAGATCTGCTTAGGACCTGGGAACCTGACTTCTTCTCCATTTCCTGGGATTGGGCCGAACCAGACTGTACAACTGTGAGAACATTAATGTCCTAGACTATTACCAAATGCTTCATCCCAGTCATCACCATCCTTAGAAGACATGAGTTATCCTCTTCCCTTGAATTTAGGACAGGCATCTTTTGCATAGTTCAGTATTTTTGACACTGGGATGCATTGTACAATGGCTTTAATGTAACATTTCTTTGTTTCCCCAAAATGTTGTTATTATATTGATGGCATATTTTATAAGTGAAGTTAAGTGTGCCTACCTCACCTGGGTTATCCAGGATGGGTTTCTTCTCAGTGGTCAGTAGAAAGGGCTCTAACTTTATTTGTTTCTGAGAGAGTTGATAGGATAGGGGGTCCCTGGCCAGTGTATCAAGTAAATACTCTGTATAAGATAACACATTTATTATTTGACAGAAACTGAAGCTCAACAGTGATTAAATAATTTGTTAAAGGTCACACAGCTAGAAAATGGTGGAGCCAGCGCCATCTGACTCTAAAGCTCAGCTGTTTCTCCTCTTTCTCCCGTGGAAGGTCTGTGTTTTTACCCCTGCCCTCTACTGTTGTCTAAGATGCCTCCATCTCCTCCCATTGAAATCCCATTTATTAGGCTTTTATTTTGAATGACATGATTTTATGACTGTGAAAATGACACGTTCTTTGTGGATAATACAAAAAAGTGAAAACATCAAAATAAAAATCCTGTGTTGCCAGTGTTTGCATCTTTATATATTTATTTTGCTATGAAACATAAATTGACCTCAATAAAGCTGAAAATAGATGAATTTTGCCTTAAAGAAAAAATGAAAGGTGAATTGGAGCTATACTGTAAATGTATAATAGTTTTCTTATCTCAAGTTGTTAACTTGCTCTGCTATCATGGGCATTTCCCGCTGCCATTAAATATCCCTTTAGTGGCTGCGTGGTGTTCTACCACATAGACACACCAGAAGTCAGTTAGCCACTTCCTGGTGGTTGGCTATTTTAAGTAAGGCTTCCATGAATAGCCTAATGGGCACTCTTGATTGTTTCTTTAGGATAAATTCCTAGAAGCGGAATTACTGCTTAAAGGGTGTGTGCCAATTTGTAAAGCTTCTGCTGCAGCGCCGTTTCTCGCTGCCCTCCAGGAAGGCAAGCCGCTCACCTTTCCCACCGCAGCGCCCAGCGGCGATCTCTTGGGATTCATTGGGATCTCTTGGGACTAGCTTCACCAAAACTCTTTGTCCGATAGTTTTCATTTGCATTTCTTTGCTTATTATTGAGGTGGAGAGGTTTGCTGTGGTTGCTGGCATTTGAGATAAAACGTGTATACTTCTTTGGCCTATTTTACTGACCTCTTTATGACACGACACTCATCCTTCAAGACTCAATTTAAATCTCACCTTTTCCATGAAATCTTTGCCAATACTCATCTTTTCCCTAGAGCTGGAAGTTATTTTATTTTCACCTCTGAATTCTTATAGCAGCTTGTATCTTAAAACCTTTGTCACATAATTCTTGGCATTATAATTTTATATCTTTGGCCCCTAGTAAATTCTGAGGTCTTCAGGGTGGGAAATAGATCTTACTCCTTTGTGTGTGGAGTCCCTGGGTGGTGCACACAGTTAACATGCTCAGCTGCTAATTGAAGGGCTGGAGGTATGAGTCTACCCAGAGGCAACTCGGAAGAAAGGCCTGGCAGTCTCCTTCCAAAAGCCGAGTCATTGAAAACCCCACGGAGCACAGTTCTACTCTGACATACATGGGGTCACCACGAGTCGATGGGGTCACCATGATGATTCAGTGGCAACTGGTTCATTTCTGTATTATCTACAGGGCCTGGTACAATGCTGGGTACTAGATGCTCTTGAATGGGACACACACTGTCCTTAAAAATAAAAACTTCATTTGGTAAAATGAGTCTAATTCCATCTTTTCAAATTGTCCTCTTCCATTCCTCCGCTCCTGCTTCTGAATCGGCGAGGCTCCATCTGTAGATTCAGCATGGCAGGTAACTGGTGGTGGAGTAACTATCAAAGGCAGCGTTGGTGGGAAGGCTGGGGCACGGTGGCCCGAGCCGGCTCTCGTTCAGATAGAACATTGGATGGTTGGCAATTGGCTTCCCAGGCTTTTCTCCCCTTGGTGGAAAATAATCACCCCCATCCTCCCTTTTTTCTCTTTTGACAGTTTAAAGCATATTATTATCATTAATAGCCTTATAAAACCAGTACACGGTAGTTACAGGCCATTTGGAAAACACAGGAAAGTAGAAGAAAGAAAATGATCACCTACAGCCTTCCCACTCAAGATCAGCTCACTCATGCTTGACACTTCTGCTGTGTTTTCTATTAGTTGCATTTTCTAGGCAAAACTTTTTGTTTGATTTTCTTCCCTTCCCTAGTTGTAGCCACGTTTCGTGCAGGTTTTTTTTTTTCTTTTTTGATCCTGCTTTTAATACTCAGTAGAACAGCACAAAAAACTTCCCATGTTTTTGTAAACTTGTTCGGTGGTTTTGGAATATTTTATTCAGTGGTTTTACCATCACTTTCTTAGCCATGCTTCTACCATTGGCCCTTTGGGTTGTCTCCACTGTTTCATTCTTATAAACAACGGTGCGATAGACGAGTTTGTGCACAGCATTGTCCTGGTGGTTTCTCTAGCTGGACCCTGGCAGCCTGGCCCACACGGGCCCTTCCCCCCTCCACTCTCCTCCCCTCAGAGGAGAGAGGCTTGGTTGCCTCTTTGTTTCTGTTTCTCAGTATCCGTTTGTAGCAACATGTTGAGAAATGCCTTCCTTTTTTAGGAAGAAAACTCAAGTTCTTGAGCTTCGAGGAGGCCACATGATAGTGCAGAATCATGCCCGGTGGGTGCCCAGGCTGCTGGGCAGGGCCTTGGCAAGTACATGGCTGGTCCCCTCCTCTGCTTGCAGGCCTGGGGCTGTAGAGGGCACAGCTGAGAGGGAGGTCGAGCCTTTGGAGGGGCCACAGGTCTGGGGCCTGGCAAAGCCCTTCTTTCCAATAGTAAGAGGAGGAGGAGGTGGCTCCAGGTGGCACGGTCCAGGTTCCCTGTAGGGGTTTATAGCGGACACCTGGGTCCATTTTTGGGCTGGTCTATGGAGCCCAACTCAGGTACTTCATTGCTGATCCATTCCCTGTGGTCCATGGGTGAGTCTTGAGAGAATACCCTGCTATGGGGGCTGCTGAGGCGGGAGCAGCCCTTGGGTCTTCAGCCCCACTTCTCCAAAGAGCTGCCTGGGGCCTGCTGTTGAGCTCCTGAATGCTTCAGCTTGCAGCAAACAGCCCCTCTGAGGGGGCTGAGATTACGAAGCCAGCATCGCGCAATGATTCAGGGCAGGGACTGTGGAGTAACACTGCCTGAGCTCAGTCCCTCTGTGGACAGTTACTTATCTCTGTGTCATAGTTTCATCCCCACACGGGGATAATGATGACACCTACTTCCTCGGATGAAATGAGTTAGAATTTATAAATTTCTTAAAACAGTCTTTGGTTTGCTAAATAAAAACACAGAACCAGAGGACAAGCTAAGCTGCTTGCTTACACAGCAGGTCACGCCCAGACTTCTGCCACCCAGTATGGGGGAAGCGCTGGACAAGAGTCAGGGGACTTGGGTTCTGTCCTGGCACCGCCTTTTGACTTTCTATGTGATTTTGAGTAAGTGCTGCCCCTCTCTGTGCCTCAGGTTCCTCATTGGTTATTCATCTGTGTGTGCAAGATGATCTTGAAGGCTGCCCTCATCTTGGAACATTCTAGGATTTTGTGATTTAAAGCTAGTCCAGGTAGAGAGGTATGTCCAGTGCTGACAGTAGCCCCACCTGGTTGGTGTGGTCCACAGGTTGGGCCTGACTGCAAACACAGGCAGTCCCCGGATTACCAACACGTTCCGTTCCTAAGTCTGTCTTTAAGTTGAATTTGTACATTAAGTCGAAACAGTCAGGTACAATTCATATCTAATGTCAGTCAGATGTTTGTCTTAGTATATAGTGCACCTTTCTATGGAAGAAAAACATTAAAGAAACATTTCCAGATACACTAAAACATCTTTAACATAATAATACAGTAATAATAATGTCTTTATGTGCGTCACAAAGTAGTACCCCTTTGTTATTATGAACGATTGTGTGTACCTCTAATTTTTAATATAATAGGCTTTACAGTGGTTGGTTTGGAACGACAGGTTGTATGTAACCACGGGTTGTATGTAATCTAGGGTCTGCCTGTAGTGCAGGAGATCCAGACCCTTTTAGGGTTCACCTGGGCTTTTCTTTGCACAGGTGAACTATCCTCCACCTGGAGGGTTAATTAGAGTATCTGGGTCACCTGGGAACAGGCAGTGGGAGAACCGGGAATGTGAGGCGTGTGCTGTCCTGTATGGAGGGAGCGCTGCCTGAGGGGTGGGCTGCGGCGCCTCCTGCTCCATTGGCCACACCGACCACAGGGCACTCCAGCCCAGCCACAGCCTATCAGAGCTCCATACCTGACTTGAGGTCTGCGTGTGAGCGAAACTGGCAGTTACCCAAGAGTGTATGTATATGTCTCTGCTTCGAGCTGTTACATCAGAAGGCTAAACACGCAGAGCTCTTGTGTTGGGGGAACTAGCATTAGGCTCTTGTTTTGGTTCTTTCTGCAGAACAGGTAGAAAGGAGTAGGATGTGTCTTGCAGTCTCCGGGTGGGGAGAGGACTGTGTGTGTGCTGAGAGACAGGGTTGAGCCTGGTGGATTCTCTTGCAGTTCCACTGTTCTCAGACTTTCTACAAGGTTCTGACCTCCTCTTGACCAGGTGGCAGAGCAGCCTCCAGGGGCCTGGCCTGGGTTTGTGCACTGCGTGTCATCGAGGTGTTCATCTGCAGCACTGCTGGTGGAGCACAGCACAGAAGGTCGTATCTGAACCATGGGTTCGAGGCAGAGGTGGTCTATCACAAGGCCAAACCTAGTACCTCACGTGGGAAGGTGGGCAGATGGGGCGTCAGGCCTTCCAGAGCATAGGTTTGCCTCTGGCATGTACCAGCTGTGTGACTTTGGGTTGGCTCCCTGGTACCAAGCTGCCCAGCACTGCCTGGCGCACAGTAGGTGCCCAGAACGTTCAAGAGGTCATTCAAGAGGTAATGTAGCTTGTGGGTAGAGCATGAACTCAGCAGCTGAGCCACCTGGGTTCGCATCCCAGCCCCGCCACCTTCCAGCTGTGTGACTTGGGCAGGTCGTTTGACTATTCCTAGTCCTCAGTTTACTCCTCTGTAAAACAGGGATAATGGTAGGCCCTCTCTCATAATGTCTTGTGAGGATTAAGTGACTTAATGTATGTAAAGCTCTGAAAGCAATGCCTAGCACACAATACACGCTAGTGCTGGCTGTTACTGTCTTAATTTCTTCAACAAGTGGTGGTAGGTTGATTTCTTGGGAGGTTGTCAGCCCACCTTCTCCCTTTTTTTTTTTTTTTCTTCATAAACGGAGCTTCTCTTTGCTCATCCGGAGCTTGTCTACGATGGCAGGCATGTTTCTGTGTGTGTATGTGTGTGTATCTTTTTGAGCTGTGTCACCCCTGCCCAGGCCTAGAGAACAGCTCCTGTTACAGCCCATGTGCCGGGCCTGGTGGCTGCCGTGCCCACCCCTTCCAGGGCCCCCTTAGCTTGCTTCCTCAGGTTGCGTGAGTCTCAGTAGCTCTCCTGGTTTGCCTTGCTCTTCTGCCCAGCCCACTCACGGGGGTTCATGTCCCAAGTTCATGTCTGACTTGGAATTCTGTTTGCAGTCTCTCTCTGTTCTTGACTGCCCAAGAATAAAGCGAGGGGCAGGTAAGTCAGCTTCTAAGCGATTGTGTTCCAGCTTGGTGTGGCCTCATCTGCGTTTGACCCTTTTCAAGGAACACATGAGGGTAGCTTGGCCTTTGCTGAGTGGATGGACTCATTCAGGAGCATGCTTAAAAATCTTAAAGCAATAAACCAGCCAGAATTTAACTGCTTTCAAAGATAACAAGATTCTATAATGATGCTGACAATGAGTGTTAACAATCTAAGCACTTTGCATGCATCTCCCATGAAGGTGGGCATTGCTTTCAGAGCATTTTACAGATAGGGAAACTGAGGCATAGAGAGGTTGGGTAACTAGCCCAAGTACCTAGTCACTGGCAGAGCTGGGGTTTGAACACAGGTCTGTTGCACTCCAGGCCCTGAGCGTATGCCCATCCCTCCCTGCCGCATCTCTGGCTGACATTCCTGGGATTGCTCAACAGTAACATTCTGTTATCTGAACCCTTTCTTATTCCCCACTAATGATAGTGTTGGTGACATGACATATTAAACCAGTGTGTCCACTGAGGGACACAGAGCTTAGAGGGTGAAATCCTGCAGTCTTTTGGCCGTGACTTGTTAGAGAGGGTAGTCGCACTCTTTCTTTCTCTCTCCCAGAGCTGACGTCACCTCAACCCCACTGTGATTCCATTCCTGAGTTCTGGGTCTGATTCCTTTTTTCTGTCACCTAAACTTCACATTTCTTTATCTTCCTCTGCACAGACAAAGTGGTCCCTTAAGTTGTGGGGTTTTTAAATGGAGAAGGCCGTGAGTAATTTAATGGCCTTTACATGTTTCTTATGAAAAGAGGCACTGATGTCCTTTTCAAGCTGTCCCTGTCCCCCAGTCTCCTTTCCCTAAGAGACATCGGAGGGGTCTCCTACCTAGGGTCCCAGGTGGAGTGACTGTGGGTGGGTTTCAGTTTTTCAGGAGTCCTTGGTTTTAATCTGTTCACTTAAAACCATGCTGTCTTCCATTTTCCCTGCAGGAATGGGAGTCTGCTCCACGGAAGACACTGGCCTTGAGATTCAGAAGCCCTGGGTGTGAAGCTGACTCTGTTGTTGTTGGGTGCTGTGGAGTTGATTTTCAACTCATAGCAACCCCTTGTAACAGAGTAGAGCTCCCCATAGGGTTTTTCTAGGCTGTAATCTTTATGGGAGCAGATCGCCAGGTTTTTCTGGGTGGGTTCGAACCACCAACCTTTCAGTTAGCAGCCAAGCACTTAAGTGTTGCGCCACCAGGGCTCCTTGAAGCTGACACTATAACTTAGTAAATGCCGTGTGGCCTTGGGCATGTCGCCTAACCTCTCTGAGCCTTAGTATCGCATCTGTATAAGATGGAAACGAAATGGTCCTAAAAGATTTGTGGAAAAGATCAAACGAGATGCCATCTTCACAGAGTGCTCTGAACTGTGAAGTGCTGTGTCAGAATGTAAAGTGCTCTGACCAAGTGTCCACAGCTACGTTGTTCTCACACCAGGGTGTTTCATACCAGGAATGAACGGGCACATCACTAGTAGGTCATTTTGGTCTATGTGCCTATTTCCTTTCCTTGCTGCAAAACTGAAACTTGGTAAGTTTGATATCAGAGGTGTTGCTTAGACTTGTGTTATACAAAATGGGTCATAAAAGGGTGTGGTTGCTGATCTGTCCTTGAGCTCTGAGCTGTTTGTTTTTATAAGCCTTTGCTCTCCTTGCTCCATGGGAAGCATGCAGACACATCAGCAGATTGATAATTGAGATCATTCATTTGGACCCTTGCCTTTTGAGGTCTCCCCAGTCACCAGTCCCATCTCCCTGTCATCTGTCAAAGCCACGGCCTTCCTCATGATTAAGGCTGCAGGGAACCAAACAAAACCAAAACCCGTTCCTTGGAGTCTATTCTGACTCATAGCGAGCCTATAGGACAGAGTAGAACTGCACCGTAGGGTTTCCAAGGAGCAGCTGGTAGATTTGAACTGCCAACCTTTTGGTTAGCAGCCAGGATCTCAACAGCTGCACCTCCAGGGCCCAAGGCCGCAGGGAAGGGAGACAGGAACTAATATTTGCTAAGCACCTATAGCACGCCAGCTGCCAGGCATAGGTCGTCTTGTCTTCACAGGGATCTTTTGAGGTGAATCTTTTCCCTCATCTGCAACGGAGGAGATAAAGGCTCAGAGACATTCTGTCAATTGCCCGTGGCCTGTTAGCTGGAAGGAGATGGAGGTGGGATTTGAACTTGGGTCTCTTTGACCCTGATTCCCTTGACCTTTCGACTAAGATAGGGAGATCGCACGTGCGCTCATGCGCTCTTTCTCTCTCCTGCCAGGAAAACCTAGGCCCACTCTCCTCTGTGGAGCAGGTTGGCTGGGGAAAGCCCCTCTTAGATCTGGCCACTGTGGCAAATGTGGCTTCTCTCCCTCTTCTTTCGGTGTGATCCAACTCTGGAGCCGCAGGAAGAGCTGTAAATGGAATGCAACGGAGTAGTGACCTTTGCTCTTGACAAGTATGGGATTTCCCTCTGCCTGGGGAGGCAGGGAAGGGGCAGAGCTCAGAAATGGGGAGATACCTGGGCTAGGAGCTGCTTGTGGGCTGACGTGCTGCTGCCAAGTTAGACCTTCAGCTGAAGTCTTCCAACAAATAGCAGGTTCCTCTCCATACATCCCCCCTCCTGCTGAAGCGCCAAAGTCTGATAAATCAAATAAACGTGGTTCTGCTTGGTTGGCCTCTTTGCTGGAGAAACTCGGCTCTTCAGCTTCCTGCATTCCAGGGTACTGGTATGCCAGAAATCCCCTGGACGCGCAGGAAGGGAAGTCTTGTCTTTATAGTAAAAATGCTGATAAAACATCTCTTGAATCTGTTCCTTCCTTTCAGCTCACACTGCCACTAACTAAATTACCTTTTGTTCTCATCATTTGCTGAATTGCGGTGGCCTCTTAATTGATTTTCCTGTCTCTGGTTTCTCCACGCCTACTTCAATCTGTCCTCCACATGGTTTCCAGAATGATGATCATTCAAAAATGCAAGTCTTCCTTCACGTGTTTCTCCCTTCACTTCCCTCCCCACGCCTGCGAGATTAAGTGCAGATGCCTTAGTGTGGCCTTCAGGGACCTTCTTGAGATGGCCCTGCCCCATCGCTGACTCTGTTTCTCCCCCCTGCCCCCTGCCCTGTGCCCTCTAGGCCCTATTCCCTTTAAATTAAAAAAAAAAAAAAAGGTTTTTGTGACTTTAGTCCTTGCTCAAGCTTTGCCTTCTGCCTGAGGGGCCTTTCCTGTCCCTTACCCTCTATCTGTGTGCCATATACTACCCCCACCCCAGCCTGTTGAACTCATTTAAGGATTACCTCCTCTTTGATGCCTTCCCAGGTTCCCAGCCACCCTGTCCCATAGTTAGGTACAGTCTCTTTGGGATCCCACAGCGTGTACACATACCTCTGTTGAAACATCAAAGTGGATGCTCCATGTCCATCAACTGACGTGGTCTAGAGAGCCCACTAAGGCTCCACTCACATATCTAGCACCTTAGCAGGGATGGCTGGAAGGCTGGGCTCAGCTGACTCACTGTTCCTCTCCATGGGGTCTCCATCAGAGTCTTCAGGGCTCCAAAAGACCAAGGTGAAAGCTGCCAGTCCTCTTATATGCAAGCCTGTAACTGGCAGAGTGTCTCTTCCACTGTACTCTGTTGGTCAAAGGAGTCATGGGCCAGCCCAGATTCAGAGGGAGAGAAAATGACCTCTAGACTGGAGGAGCATGAAATAATTTGTGGCCATCTTTAATCTGCTATGGTGGTCTACACTTGTAACAGCCTCAAATGAGCCTGTGACTGCCAAGCGGGTAAGAATAGCTCTCACCACCCACTGCCAAGAGCAGGAATTCTTCCACCCATTCTTTTTCTCTAGCAAATGCAAGATGCTACACTTCTCCACTTCACCCCTATCCCCACTGGGTGCATTCCTGGAAGTCAGGTCAGTTTGTCTCTAGAAGCAGTGGTACAACTGGGAGTTGTGTTCTCAAGGACTTAGCATCAATTATATCAGGCAGGTTAAAACAATAAGGATTCCGCATCTCTCTACCTGTTCAATCATATTAAATGTCTGTTGTACTCCAGGTCCTGTAAAATGGGCTTGAAGATACTATAAATATTGATTGCAGAACACTCGGGCCGTTTTTCAAGTATAATGGGATTGATGATACATATCTCAGAGGATCAATGTATTCAATGAGATAATACATATAAAATATGTAGCACTGTGTCTGGCACATAAGAAAACTCAGTTTAATAACAAAAACAGTCCTGATATGTAAAAAATTAACTCAAAATAGATCATAGACCAAAACTGAAAAGATAAAACTATAACACTTCTAGAAGAGAACACAGGAGAGCATCTTTGTGACTGTGGGCTTGGGGAAGATATCTCAGATACCAAATAAAAAGCACAAACCAAAAAAGAAAAGAGTTATAGGTTGGACTTCATAAAGTTAAAAACTATTCTTTGAAATTTTGAAGGTCTATTGAAGGAATGGTTTGGTCCCAAGAAGCATGAAGACATACCTGCTTTTAATTCTTATAGGTTTCATGGAAGCCAACAGAAATGTCCTAAACCATTAGCCTTAAAAGGAAGTTCAAAATAATGCAGACTTAATAAATGTTACCAGAAAGAACTGCATTCAGTTGCAAGTAACAGAAGATGTGAACAAAGTGGCTTAAACAAATAGACCGTTATGTTTCTCCTGCAACAAGAAGTTTGGAATTAGGTGGCTCGTGTTGGTTCAGCTGAACAACACTGGTGTCTTTGTGGTTCTTTTGGCAGTTCTAATGGTTGCAAAATGGTTGCTTCAGACTGTCCATATTCAAGGCAGGGAAAGGGAGGTGTGTGGTGAGCAGCACCAGAGACTGTCCCATTTATGAGGAAAGCAAACTTTTTTCCAGCAGTTCCCCAGCAGACACGTCCTCCTATCTCATTGGCTAGAGCTGTCACGTGTACCTAGTTGCAGGGGAAGCTGAAAGTGTGGATAGGATCATCATGATTGTCCATGCTGGAGCACCATCCCAGATCAATTAAATCAGAATCTCTGAGGCTCATGTGGTTGTAATGTGAAGACAAGGTTGAGAACCATTGGCTTATACCAGTTCATCACTGGACACATTGCTGCCCCAAACAAAATGGGTTCTGCGAGCAAGGAGGAAGTCAGAATTAGAAAGACAGTGAACAGTGCTTAACACAGCACTCAGGAGATGGCTGTTCTTGTGTCTGAAGCTCACCATCACGTTGGTTGACCCCTGGTATCTGAGCCACTTATCTACCCTTGACCATGGCCCTTTATCGTTTTCTGTGATGGCCTAGGTGCGCTGGTGACACAGTGGTTAAGAGCTACGGTGAGCTACAGCTGCTAACCAAAAGATTGGCAGTTTGAATCCACCAGCCACTCCTTGGAAACCCAATGGAGCAGTTCTACTGTAGGGTAGCTGTGAGTCGGAATCAACTCGGTGGCACTGGATTTGGAGGATGGCCTAATTTCCCAGGCAAACAGTCACACTTCTGGAAGGGAAAACCTTTTAGCTCCCCAGTGTCTAGCACAGTCTCCTACACATAGCAGGGGCTTTGAGATCAGAGTTTGCGGTACCTCACCTTCCCCCACCCCTCTCTACTAGAACTCCCAGGAGAACAAGTCTTAAGGATAGGTAAGGGGATGGGCCCATTGGCAGAAGCCCACCTTTGCCATTAGGTGCTGCCTCTGCCTTTTTTCCCAGGCCTCCAATCAGTAATTCACATCTAGGGTCCCTTCCAGCATCCAATGTCAGGAATTCTCTGGAATTACCTCTTATAATTGAGGGGTTGAGGGGTGAGCTGGCTTGATGGCCGTGCTCCGTTGGCACGGTGAACCTCAGAACTTCAGACAGTCATGGGAGCTGGTGTTTCAACTGGGACACAGGCTGTACAGATTAAGGATCTGGTTTGTGGGCACACACCACACCTGTGGCTCCCAACACCTGGGTCAGTTCGTGAGCATTGTGGCTGGTGTCATGGATGCTCAGCCAGTGGGTGTTACCTCCTTCCCTCTTTGCCTCCCACAGTCCTCCTTCCAGATCTATCTATGGACATGTCGGTTGCCCCGGATATGTTACCCCTGTGTGAGTTCCTCAAGCGTATGCACTATGTTGCTTATGACGTATCCCCAGTTCCTAACACAGTGCCTGGCATCTGGAAGAAGTTTACTGACTGTTTGAATGAATGAATGATGGGGTAGAGGGTCTTCTTCCTCTTCCCATTTGCAATCACTTCAGCCCTAGGGTAGTTGAGGTGATAAAAGTGTCCCAGGGGTGGGTGTCTTGTTTTCTCATGATTAAGTCCAGTTTGCCCCCATAATTTCCAAGGACTGCTTGGTACTAAGAACCATAGTGTATTGGGGGCTTGTAGTATTGAATTGGGAGTCCCTGGGTGGCACAGACAGTTAAGCGCTCAGCTACTAGCCAAAAGATCTGCTTCTGAAAGGTCACAGCCTTGAAAACCCTATGAAACAGTTCTACTCTGCACACATGGAGTTGCCATGAGTTGGAATTGACTCGATGGCAACTAACAACAGTATTGTATTGAGGGATAAAGCAAAACTTGGAAGGCAGACCCAGTGCAGTTCATTCGCTGACTTTTCAAGGTGAAGATTACTTTCTGAACAGCACAATTTCTTATTTCATGCCGCATTACGTTCTCAGGTGGGAGCTGACTTCAGATCTTTAGGTCAGGGAGATGCCTTCAACTTGAAAATTGTTCTTGTTGAGTCTGTGGAGCAGAGATGGGTTACCAGGTGTCTCTGAGGAAACTTGGGTTCTTGACTGTCTACCCTGGCCCGACTCAAGCGCCCTATTTCCCAGGAAGCTTTGTGAATGCTTCTAACCCACATCAGTTTCTCCTTTCCCAGACTTCTCATACTCAGCACCTATCTCATGAATTAGAAAATGTGACATTATCTAATGAGGGTGCTAATTACACACAAGAACGTAACTAACTTGCTAGTGCTTCTGGGCAGGGTCTGTGCCAGCCCTGGGCATGTCTTCCATCTACCCACAAGGCCAAGAGTGGCCCCCAGATGGTCTCAGCCTGAGTTTGAACCCTTCCTCTGCAGCCTGCTGCCAGGCCCCTGGAGTTTGCAGCCCCAGTGGAGCCAAGTGCAGGGTGGGTAGCTCCAAGTTCCCAGCTGTGGCTGCTCTCACCCCTGGCCTCCTTGGGAATGTCTCCACTTGTGGTCTGGGGCAGACTTGTTTGTTTGTGTTTGAAGTTCCCCGACTCCGAGTTTGACGTCAGGGCAGGGTTGCTAGTGGGAGGCTTGGTGGGGAGATTGTCTGCACAAATGCACACATCTGGCAGCTTCTCCAGGATAACACGGGCATGGGATGGAGTTGGGTGAGGGGTGACTGGTTGCAAAACGCCTGGCTTGGGAATTGAGGTTGCTTGTACTTTCTCCTCTCCTTGCCCCACTTTCCCTGGTTCTCTCTCTCGCTGGGTGCCCTTGAGAGAGCTGCGAGGGCTTGGCGGTGTTTGGAGCCAGTGGCTGTGTCTAGCATGCTCTGAGCTGAGCACTGTGGTCGGCCTGTGCCTGTGTGTGGAGTTGTCAGCTGTGTCACAACCTCCAGAAGGCCTCCTTACATTCTCAGAAACCATTTTGCAACAAGTTGGCCGTGGCAGCCAGACCAGACTGCTTAGCTGGCTGGGTTGGCAGGAAGTCCCTAGAAGCACACTCCAGCCTTAGGGAGGGGGCCAGAGATGCGAGGGGAACGGCCCTGAAGCTTGGACAGAGCAGGCCAGTGCCGGGGAAGGAGGGCCTGGCAGCCTTTCCATCTCTCCCTCAACAGCTTCAGGGACCATTGGAGGGATGGCTGGAGTAAGTCACGAGAGATCTGGCAACTTCCTGAGGTTTGGGAAGGATGTACAGGGACTTGGCACTAGCAAGGATGGCTGTGGGTGTCCACTGACGAGTCCATGCTGCCTACTTCTACTTGTGGGGAAGGGGTCAAGGTCCCACAGGTGTTGATGAGTTAGAAGCAAGTCTAAACATTGCACCTGCTGGTGGGACTGAAGAGCAGAGAGGATGGGGATGGAGGTGGAATGGCCATCCAGGATCTCAGCGAGGCTGCAAAGCATTGTAGGATCGCCTTGAAAGGGCCAACCCCAGGTACTGGGCAGTGTAGTGGCTACTTTTAATGAATTCAGTGCTGGTCTGGAGCCATTGCCTGCAAGTGTCAGGATGGGGTCTCACCCACAGGTCAGGTTATTGCAGATCAGGACCAGAGGCAGTGGCTTGAAGAGTGCAGGGAGATCTGCGTCTTTTATTCAGAGGATTTGCTCCCTAGAACAATCTGGGCATTGCTGGATCCTGGTCTTTGGGCAGTAAGAGAGGTAGACCCTGCCTACTGCCATCCTGCCTGTCCTGGTCAGGACTGGCTGCAGCTTAGAAGAGCTAAGTGGGTAGTAGGAGTCATTATTTTGGGAAACGGTTTGGCACATAGAAACAGAGCATTAGATTGGGGTCTGAAGGTGGGAGTTTGAATCGCTTCTTTAACCAGGGTGCTTGTTTTTCTCACTCGTAATAAAATATGCCTTTAAGTCTCTTTAAGCCTCATGGAGTCCTTGGGTGGCACAAATGGTTAAGCACTTGGCTACTAACCAACCATTGAAAACCCTATGGTGCACAGTTCTACTCTGACATACATGGGGTCGCCGTGAGTTGGAATAGACCTGATGGCAACGGGTTTGGTTTTTCGTTGTTGTTAAGTCTCATGGTCTTACTGTGTGTGCTTTGACTACCTATGAGTGACCCTAAACTTGTCATTTTGCTGAAGCTGGACTCAGAATCGCTTGTGTTGCTGCCTGCAGGATGGGTGGGGGTCTTCCTTAGCCAGTGAGTAAGCCAGCCAGGCTGCCCAGCACCCACATCACCACATAGCTCTGTGTTTCTCTCCTGGACATCGGATACAAAGTACTTCCCATCAAAGGTCTGGAAGGGCCTATAGTGTTTTTAGTTACATGAGACTGTGTTTTGTAGGGAAAATGGTATGCTTTAGGGGCACTTGCAGCTTTGGAGACAGTGAAGGTTAGGACGTCACCCTTGAGGTGTCAGGGATCTACTGTAATTCCTACTGCCTGGAATTCTTATTTTGATTCCAGGGAAAGAAAGTGATACTAAACTATACAGGGAAAGAGATTATCATTATTATTAGGATTGATAATTAAGTACTGACATGAGTATACATGGGGATGCTATACAGGGAAGTCTGGTGTCTATCCCAGCCTATGCCTGGGGTTCATTTGTCATTTATATTTCAACATCTGTCACATCTGTGCTGTCTTATTCATTTAGTGCTGCTATAACAGAAGTACCACAAGTGGATGGCTTTAACAAAGAGAAGTTTATTTCCTCACAGTAAAGTGGGCTAAAGGTCCAAATTCAGGGCGTCAGCTCCAGGGGAAGGCTTTCTTTCTCTGTCGGCCTTCTCATCCATCTTCCCCCGGACTAGGAGCTTCTCTGCACAGGAACCCCAGGTCCAAAGGATGCGCTCTGCTCCTGGCACTGCTTTCTTGGTGATATGAGGTCCCCTATCTCTCTGCTTGTTTCTCTCTTTTATATCTCAAAAGAGATTGCTTCAAGACATAATCCAATCTTGTAGATTGAGTCCCGCCTTACTAACACAGCTGCCGCCCATCCCCCCTCATTAACACCATAGAGTCAGGATTTGCAACATATAGGAAAATCACACAATATCGGGAATCACGGCCCAGCCAAACTGATACACACATTTTTGGGGGACATAGTTCAATCCATGACACGTGTCCATAGACTGACTCACCTGACCTGCTTGAGAGATGAAGAACTTGGCTACTGGGAAGGACAGTGATTCACTCAGGGTCCTGCAGTAGTCAACGTCCAAGATAGGGTTAGGCTGACAAACGTCTTGGCGTCTGGCTACTTTCATGAATTTAGGGGTTCCCCACAGAAGGGACCTCTCCATTCCAGGCCCTGCAATTTTAGGGTGGAGCTGACTTTGTTTACAAAGTCAGTTGTCTGGAAAGAGGCTCTTCAGTGTTTTCTGCAAAGGGGTAGCCTGGGTAAGGTGTAACCCAAATGGCACCAGCCAAAAGCCTTTTATGCGCCTTATCATCAAGGCTGTTCTTGCAGGTTGAACAGGAGTAATACTTGTAAGATCCTTTTTATCGAGCACTTTATGTGTTGTAAGGAGCCCTGGTGGCACAGTAGTCAAGCTATTGGCTGTCATCCAAAAGGTTGGCGGTTCAAACCTACCAGCTGCTCCACAGGAGAAAGATGTGGCTGTCTGCTTCTGTAAAGATTTACAGCCTTGGAAACCTTGTGGGGCAGTTCTACTCTGTACTGTAGGGTCGCTATGAGTCGAAATGGACTCGACTGCAGTGGGTTTGGTTTTTTGTTTGGTTTATGTGTTCTAGACAGCGGACTAAGCACTTTGCATACACGAATCTCCCAGTGAATTCTTAGGGGTGCTATGGAGTGTGATGAGCCAGAGCCAACTCTGACGGCAATGGGTTTTTTGGATGGGGCGTGCGGAGCCCTGGTGGCTCAGTGGTTAAGCAGTCGGCTGCTAACCAAAAGACTGGCAGTTCAAATCCACCAGCCATTACTTGGAAATCCTATGGGGGCAGTTCTACTCTGTCCTGTAGGGTTGCTATGAGTTAGAATCGACTCGATGGCAGTGGGTTTGTGTTTGGTTATGGGGCATGTATTTTATCCATTTTACAGATGAAGATACTGAGGTGAAGTCACTAGTCACCACGACACAGCTGATAAATGATAGTACCAGGGGTGGATCTGCCTGGCCCCCAGCCTGTGCTTCCCGCTAGGAGGAACGGAACACTTAACTCATGGTATGCATGGCTCCTGACCGGTCGGAGCAAGTGCCAGTGGTCAACAAGAGGCGTGGTCACATGTGCCCCTGGTGGAATGCTCCCCCTGGTCGTTACTGCCACACCACCCAGCCAGGCTGCGCAATGGCTGGCCCTGGTCCAGCCACCCTCTAGAAGCCTGCAAGAGGTTCTACTTGGACAACCATTTTGGCTGGCGTTGCCCTCTCTTTTGGAGACAGGGCAGCTACTGCCCTAGCTGTGCTCCGCTGCGGCAGCCTGCAAGGAATTGTCAGTTCTGCGGCCACAGAGGAGCCTGGCATACCAGGTCAGGCTGGGCTGTGGTCGCCTGTGTCACCAGTTTCAACCTGCCTGTGAATCCTTGTGATGCACTCTGGAGGGTGGGCGTGGGATCCTTGGGTGTCAGCTCCTGGGAGGCAGGTTTGGACCCAGTGGGAAGGAAGAATGTCTGCCAAGGAAAGAACCCTACCCAGGAGCAGGTGCAGTCCACACATCTGGGAGGCCTGCCATGTTCCTGGCAATCCTTACAGCTCAGGGATCTGCTTCCTTTTCCTGTAAAGTTTCTCTTTTTCTGTGGCCCATGCTTCAGTGAGAGTTGACTGGGTCTGCTCTGCACAGTGCCCCCCTCTCCAGGGACATTTGACAAACCTCATGCCATGGAATCAATGCTTGGGGCAGCCTCCGTTCGGGATCTCATGTCAGAGTCACACCTGGAGCAGCTAGGGGGTGGCAGATTATGTTTGAGGTTGATCAGGATGTCAGATTACGGGCACAGGTGCTTGTCTGGGCAAGCGACATTTCTGGAATTGATGCAGCTGTGCTTCAGCCACTTCCTCTGGTGCTAAGGGATGAGGTGAGAGCATCTGAAGAGAGAAAGAGCGCAGGTTCCCTGGGGTCACCTGGTGAGTCCGGATGTTGGTCTTCATGCCTTTTAAATAAAAGTGTGGTCGATCTGCATTATTCATGAATTCCGTGTAGGTGATTTCACCTACTTACTGAGATTTATTTGTAATGCCAAAATCAATACCCAATGCGCTTTGTTGGTCATTGTACAGAGTAGTGAAAAATTTGAGTCGCCAGATGCACACGTTCCCAGCTGAGGTTGAACAAGGCGGTGCTCTGCCTTCTTGTTTCATCGCTCATACTCGTGCAAGTGTCCTTTTTGCGGTCTACTTAGTGTCATGTTTTTTGCATTTTTGTGCGTTTTGTTGGTGATTTCATTGTTTAAAATGGCCCCCAAGTGTAGTGCTGAAGTGCTGTGTAGGGTTACTAAGGGCAGAAAGGCTGTGATGTGCCTAATGGAGATGATACTTCATTCAGGCAAGAGGTACAGAGCTGTTGGCCATGAGTTCAGTGTTACTGCATCAACAATACGTATTAAATAAGCTGTCTTTAAGCAGAAGCACATATAAAACAAAGTCATGTGTTGATTGATTGACGAAAATGTCGTGACCAGAGTCTCGCAAGAATCTAACCCTTAACTACTGTGAATAACAAGAATCGATTATACCTGACCCATGAGATAGGCCAGCTCTTGGGTCTTCTTTATCCCCATTTCTGAAACGGGCATGATGATGCCTACGCCTTCCCTTCTGCACAGGAGGTAATAAGAGTGAACGTGAAGACTTAGCTTGATGAGGATGCCACCCACTCTAGCTACCATTGAACAAACATTTTCTTTGTTCCCAGCCCTTTGCCGAACATTTTACATCCGTATTTTCTCATGTAAATCTTTACAGCATCCTTTTGAGGAAGATCATCCCCATTTTACAGGTGGTGAAACAGAGGCTGACAGGATAAATCCCTTGGCCATGGTGGCCTGCTGAGGGAGTGTGGCAGTGAGGGTCTTTGAGGCCAGGACTGCCTGCCTCCAGAGCTGGAGTTCTTCCCCACAGAGTTACGCGGCCTCTTGGGTGTGACTGGAATAACCAATAGTGAAGTAGTAGGAACCATATTTCTTTTGCTCGTTCTGAACACTTTCATATTTAGCAACTTACTTGGCCCCAGCCTTTATGAATATAGGTGGTGAGATTGAAGCTGAGGTAAGGGAGATTTCTCCAAGATCCTCAATCTTCTTTAATGTCAGAGCTGGGGCAAGAACCTTGTTCCTTCAGCCCAGGGCATTTAGTGAGCGCCTGCTATGTACCATGCGTCTGATGGCACCCATCATACCTTTAGGGGGAGGCTTGGTGCTTTTCTGCATTTTGTGAAAACCATGCTCATTGTCAGAGCTAGGGGTGAGGCACATTCTCATGAAGCAAAAGAATGTTGAGGATGGGCTTCGTTTCTGGCCCCAGGCCCTCCCCTGTGGCCAGAGACGTAATGACTCTTTCCCTCCTGCTGCTGGTCCCATCACTGAAACCCCAGGTGCTTTTCTGTTCCGGAAAATTTATATGCTGCGGTTTTGTGGTTAAGAGAAAATGAGGCTACCACTGAAAGGGCCCCTTGTCGCCCCTGAGGCCAGGCTGGCAGGCCCTGCTGTGGTTTGTCTGGGAAAGTAGCCCCTTGGTGCTTCTGTGCCTGCGGCCAACTTTCTGAAAAGCGACAACAGCCTTATTTTGCATAACGGGGAGCTGCTTCCCTCCCACAAGCCAGACACCTCCATCCTTGGTGAATGAGAATGGCTTTGGCCCTCAGCAGAACCCAGTTCTGGAGGTGTCTTTCTTCCTAAGAGCTTGACAAGTTCCAGTAGGTATCAGCCAGCCGGGTACCAGACCCACTGGCAAATAGGCCACACGTACCGTGGTCTTCCCCTTCCCTTGTCTCAGGCACAGCCTGTGGGGTGTGTGGGTTGTTAAACGGTGTGGTGAGGGATCACTTCAAATTCTGCACAGTCCTACCTGCAGGCCTGCTTTGGGCTGTGGAGCGGGGCTCTCTGATGGCCTTTACAAAATGAAGCTACTCATGCCTCTTCTTGGGACCTTGCCTCGTTTTTGAGATTCTCTGAGATTCTCAGAGATTCACATCACTTGCCCGATTGGCATTTGTTTCCCACCCTCATTGCGTGTGCCTGTCTGGGCTACAAAATGAGTGGTGTGTTCATTTAGCCATTCAACAAAGGTTTTAAAACAGCAAACCATGTGCCAGGTATGCTGTACTGGTTCCTGGGGTCAGACAGTGGTGACCAAGAAAACAGACCAGGCCTCTGGCCTCGTGGACTTTATAGTCTAAAGAGTAAAATGTTAGAACTGTGAGATATGATCTGAAGGAGGAGAAGGGAGGGTGCTGTGGGGGACTGGGCTGGAGGGCTGGGGGGCATGTCCTGGAGGAAGGGTTGTCTAAGTTGAGCCCTGGGGGCTGAGGGGTCCCTGGGAAGAGCCTTCCTGGCTGAGGGAGCTACTTGAGGGAGTGAACGCCTCAAGGCTGGAAAGGGCCTCACCCCTTGGAGGAGGCTGCACTGGCGAAAGTCCAGACCTAGCCTCAGCCCACAACTAGGCTGGCTAATGTCAAAGGTGGCCAAAGTCTTGTGCATACTTATGTTACTCATCGGCTCCCAGAGGTGTGGCCCTGGAAGTCCTTGTGCCAGTGATGGATGCTCATCATTGCTGCTGAGAGCTGGGAACCTGACTTCTCAGATTAATGTGTGGTTTTTAGCTTGGGCAGTTATTTGATTTATTGTCCTGCCTTTGGTCAGCTCTTTGAAGCTATGGTTTGAGAGCAGTTTGGAGTGAAGGGAAGGACTGGCTTCGAGAAACGTTTTAATACATGAAGATGGCCCACACGTTTCCTTTCCTCCCTCCTTCCTCAGACATTTTGAGCACATGTTATATGCCAGGTGGAGGATGGGGAGTGGAAGGGTCGGGTAGGGTGGAATGCAGATGAGCCTGGAAAAGGAAACTGGGGCCCTAATTTTAGAATTTGCCTCTGGTCACACTTGGAAGGATGGATTGGAGTGAGTGAACCTGGAGGAGGGACATGAGTGCCTCTTCTTAGACCTGTAGGGTAAAAGCCACATTGTGTCTTCAAGTTTGTGAGCTTCATACTTTGAAGATTTTTGCAGGGACTTAGGCTCCAGAGGAGGACAACCAGGGCTTCGCGTCAGTTCTAACTGGTTCAGTCATGGTCGACGAAGCAAAACCACGACAGTCCCAAATTTTGAAAATTTATGTGATCCAGAACCATAACCGGAATGGGAAAAATTATGGGTTGAAGCCCTGGAATGGGAGACTCAGAAGAGGCTTAGTGAGCCCCTTCAGGAGCCTGTGTGTGAGATTGATTATTGCCAGGACTATGGAGAGCAGCACACATTCAAAGTGGCGTGGTCTGCTGCCATCTTTGAGCCGGGCTCCGCTGTTTCCGACTCTCCCCAGAATCCAGGGCGCAAAAGATTTGGTTGCTATGCAATGCTTACTCTGCCCTTGTTTTCTAAGAGAGAGATTAAGTTTCTAGCAGGGCTTCGACTGGTAATTTTTCCCATCCCAGTTATGGTTCAGAGTCACCCAAATTTTTAAAACTCAGGTCTGTTCGGGTGTCATCTCCTTGACCATGACTGAACCGGAAAGAGACAGTTCGAAGCCCTAAGGACAGCAAATACACTTCTTGTTGGCAACTCCAAGTTGCAAGCTTCAGTAGAGAGTGTTTGATTAGCAATGTCTGCTTGGAGTTGTGAGCATTAGTAGAGAATGTTTGATTAGCAGTGTCTGCTCAGGTTACTGGAAGAGTATGTCGTGTAGGAGTACCATGAGTTTGCCTCTCTGCCAGAATTTTCATCAAACATCAAAACTGTACATTTGAGTGAGATTATTTTGGTTCTGACTCAGTGTTCCCTTTCTAGCAATTGTTCCGCTTGCCACTGAGCCCCATGACACCCTGAAGATAGTAAAACTTAGAGAGTTCAAAGCCACCCCAGAGGGCCAGTGCCCCCGAGCAAGCTAAATCTGGGTCTGGCAGATTGTTTCTGAGTCTGAAACTAGACTAGTTTCTGGACTAATTTATGGGGGGATTTTCAGAAAAGCTGATGTGGAATAAGTGGTTTTGTTGTCATTTTGGGTCTTATCTCTTGCTTCACATCTCTCCAGCCACAGAGGTTCTTTACCTGGGGTCTGTGGATAAAATCAAAGGGTCCGTGAACTTGGGTGGGAAGAAAAATTGCATCTTTATTTACATTAAGCTTAACTGAAATTTAGCATGCTGTTCAATTTTGAATGCAAGCAACAAGGCACAGTCACCTTAGCAAATATCTGTGACTTGGTCGCTGGTAGGAATCACAACTATTTTCATATCGTATTACGGTTCTGGATATCTGAAAAAGTAGCTTACGCTTGTCATGACTTCAAAATTACGATAGTTGTTAGACCCACTGCTAGATCTTACAATTTAATGCTTTAATATGTAAGCTTCTATTGCACTATCACAATTTTAAATAATACTTTGATAAATATATTTAAATATAATTAATTTCCTCTGTAACCCTGAGTAGTTTATGCATTTAAAAGCACTATTCTTTTCTTAAAAAAATTTTTTTATTGTACCTTAGATGGAAGTTTACAGAACAAATAGTTTCTCATAAAACAGTACACATATTGTTTTATGACATTGGTTAACAACCCCACGACATGTTGACACTCTCCCTTCTTGACCTTGGGTTCCCTATTACTAGCTTTCCTGTCCCCTCCTGCCCTCTAGTCCTTGTCCCTGGACTGTTGTGCCCCATTAGCCTTGTTTTGTTTTATGGGGCTGTCTAATCTTTGGCTGAAGGGTGAATCTCGGGAGTGACTTCATTACTGAGCTAAAAGGGTGTCCAGGGGCCATACTCTCGGGGTTTCTCCAGTTTCTGTCAGGCCAGTAAGTCTGTTTTCTTTTCTTTTTTTTTGTGAGTTAGAATTTTGTTCTACATTTTTCTCCAGCTCTGTCTGGGACCCTCTGTTGTGATCCCTGTCAGAGCAGTCAGTGGTGGTAGCTGGGCACCATCTAGTTGTACTGGACTCAGTCTGGTGGAGGCCGTGGTAGTTCTTTGGACTAATCTTTTCCTTGTACCTTGTTTTCTTCATTCTCCCTTGCTCCTGAAGGGGTGAGACCAGTGGAGTATCTTAGATGGTTGCTGACAGGCTGAAAGCACTATTCTTTTAATCAGCTTCAGGCTCTGCCTTCCCACACCTTCACCCTCTGCATTCTTCAGTTAAGTTGGTGTTTTTAAAAGAGACCACCAGACGGACTTAAGTTACGCTGTACTTATGGCCAGGTTTAAACTTATTTATTTTATTTTTTGAAATTCTAGCCTTTTGAGGAGGTCATTGGTGGTTCAGTGGTAGAATTCTCACCTTCCACGTGGGAGACCTGGGTTCGGTTCCTGACCAGTGCACCTCAGGTGTAGCCACTACTTGTCCCTCAGTGGAGGCTTGCGTGTTGTCATGATGCTGAAAAGATTTCAGTGGAGCTTCCAGACTAAGACAGATTAGGAAGAAAGGCCTGGTGGTCTACTTCCAAAAATCAGCCAGTGAAAACCCTATGGATTACAACGGTCCAATCTGTAACTAATCCTGAGAATGGTGCAGTACCAGGCAGCCTTTTGTTCCGTTGTGTATGGGGTTCCTTGAGTCAGGGACCAACTTGACAACAGGTAACAACAGCAAGCTTTTTGAGAGTCTTTTGTAGCTTTGGACACCCCTCCCCTGGGAAATGCACAGGCTCACAGCCCTACAGTTTATGTACGTTTCAGAGTGTGGATCCCTTAAAGCCTCTTCATGGACCCATAGTCAAGGACCTTCACTAGTACTGCCACAGCACAGTCATGGCCAGGCACGTGCCTGGTGCTTCCTGTGAACTTTCTCATTTAATCCTCTCAACCTCCCTAAGAGGGAGCTTCTAATATTATCCCTGTTTTATGGAAGAGGAAAACGAGGCTTTTCTGGGGCTTAGTAACTTGTCTGGAGTCCCTGGGTGGTACAAATGGTTAACACACTCAAACTGCTAACCAAAAGGTTGGAGGCTCAAGTCCACCTAGAGGCACCTTGGGAGAAAGGTCTTGTGATCTACTTCTAAAAAATAAGCCATTGAAAACTCTATGGAGCGTAGCTCTACTCTGACATACATGGGGTCACCATGAGTCAGAGTTGAGTCCATGACAACTGGTTAGTAACTCATCCAAGGTTACAGAGCTAGTGTGTGACTGAGCCCCTGGATCCCAACCCAGGCAGTCTGATTCTAGGCTGGCAGCATCCTAGGTGAAAGTTCCCCATCTTCCCCAAACTCCGGTGTCTTCCTTATTGTCAGTACTCCTGCCTCCTCAAGGCAAGAAGCCCTTCTTGTGTTTAACCCAGTGTTCTGCTCTGACCCGTCTTGCCCAGCCAGTTACTCTCTAATGATCATGCTGTAATGGTGGGGCAGTGTCAGACAGCCTTGGGTGGGGAAAGGGTTCTTTTATTTTTTTTTTTACGATATTTTTATTTTTATTTTTTAATATTTTATTGTACTTCAGGTGAAGGCTTACAGAACAAACAGTTTCTCATGTAACAGTAGTACACATGCTGTTTTATGACTTTGGTTAACAACCCCACAACATTTTAACCCTCTAAATTCTCAGCTTTTTTTTTTTTTTTGGTGAAAATACACATAGCCAAAGATACACCATTTCAAAACTTTTTACGTACACATTTAAATGACATTGACTACGCTCTTCTAATTGTGCTGTTATTCTCACTTAAGATGAAGGCTTACAGGACAAAATAGCCTCCCATTTAACAGTTACTACAAATGTTGCCTTATGACAATGGTTAACAATCTCACAACACATCAACAGTATCCTTACTCAACCTTGTGTTCCCTATCGTCAGCTTCCTACTCCCCTTCTGCCTTCTGGCCCTTGTCACTGGACTCCTGTACCTCGTTAGTCTCATTTGGTTTTACTGGGCTGTCTACTCCCAGGCTGAACAGTGAACCTCGAAGGTAACTTCACCACTGAACTAAAAGGGTGTCTGGGGGCCATACTCTCGAGGTTTCTCCAGTCTCCTTTAGGCCAGTAAATCTGGTCTTTTTTTTTTGTGAGTTAGAATTATGCTCTACATCCTTCTCGAGCTCTGTCCAGAACCCTCTGTTGTGATCCTGGTCAGCAGTCAGCGGTGGTAGCCGGGCACCGTCTAGCTGTACTGGACTCAGTCTGGTGGAGGTCTTGGTAGCTGTGGACGATTAGTCCTTTGGACTAATCTTTTCGTTATATCCTGTTCTCTTCATTCTCCCTTGCTCCCGAAGGGATGAGACCAGTGTAGTATCTTAGATGGCCGCTCACAGGCTTTTAAGACCCCAGACACTACTCACCAAGGTAGAACGTAGAGCATTATCTTTATAAGTAGTGTCATGCCAGTTGAGCTAGATGTTCCCCGAGACCATGGTCCCCAGAGCCCTCCGTCCAGCAACTCAGTCCCTCGGGGAGTTTGGATGTGTCCATGGGGCCTCCATGACCTGGGAAAGGGTTCTTGACTGGCTGTCCAGGCTCTCTGCTGGATCTCCAGACTATTCGTCCCTTCTCCTTCTGTTTCCTGCTTTGCACTCCTTGAATGCCAGCAAAGGGGAATCAGGCAGGCCCCTCCCCTCATCACACTGCTCAGGTCTGGCTGGGCTTCCCTGTAGCATGCTCAGGGCTGCCACATGTACGGGCCATGACTGAACTGACCTTTTCCTTCCTGGACTTCCCGCAGGGGAAGCTGGTCCGCTACATTTGCAAGCAGCGGCAGTGCAAGCTGAGCGTGGATCCTGGTGAGAGGACCTCTGAGCTCAACAGCTACCCCCGCTTCAGTGACTGGCTGTACACCTTCAATGTGAAGCCGGAGGTGGTGCAGGTATGGGGGCTGAGACTCAGGTCAGGATGTGGAGCGTGAGGGATCAAGGCCTTTTGTGGGCAGAAAGAGTGAGTGAATAGAAGCAAAGGGACCATACACAAATCCGAGGGCTAGCTTCACTGTGGTTAAGACCGAGGGGGTCTCCCACGGGAATGCAAGCTCCATGAGGCAGACCTACCTGGTCTGATTTGTTTGCCACAACATTGCCATTGAATATTGGGCCTGATATAGGAGCTGCTTAAATTGCAGTAGGTAGGTAGGTAGGTAACAAACAAACAAACAAACAGAACTGTTACTTTTGAGTCACTTCCAACCAGGGCTTCGAACTGGTTCTTCTCGGTTCAGTCATGGCCAAGGAAGTAACACCAGAACAGACTCAAATTTTTAAAGTTTCAGTGAACTGAAACCATAACTGTAAGGGGAAAAATTACAGGTTGTAACTAGAAACTTAATCTGGAAACTTAATCTTGGAAAACACGGGCAGCGTATGCGTCGCTTAGCAATGAAATACCTTGCCCATTGGATTTTGCACAGAATCAGAAACAGTGGTGCCCCGCTCAAAGATGGCAGCTGACCACGCCACTATGAATGTGTGTCACTCTCCTCAGTCCTGGCAATAATCCGGTCTCATGCATCAGACTCTTGAAAGGGCTTACTACGCCTCTTCTGGGTCTCCCATTCCAGGGCTTTGACTGTAATTTTTCCCGTTCTGGAGCACCCAAATTATAAAAATTTGGGTGTGTTCCAGTTTCACTTCATTGGCCATGACTGAACTGGTTCGAAGCCCTGATTCTAACTCATAGTAACCCTACAGGACAGAGTAGAGCTGCCCCGTAGAGTTTCCAAGACTGTAATCTTTACGGAAACAGACTGCCACATCTTTCTCCTGCGGAGCGGCTGGTGGGTTCAAGCTGCCAGCCTTTCAGTTAGCAGCCGAGAGCTTAACCACTGTACTACCAGAGCTCCTTAGGTAGGTAGGTAGATAAATAAATTTTATTCATGTATTGAATGAATGAATATAGTCATGAACTGGTGGGTGTCCCCAGGAGCCAAGGATTTGCTCCTGAGTGGGTGGTGACACAACTTACTCCAAGCTCTGGTCTTCAGTTAAAGTCCTACAAGAGAAACCACTGCCCCAAAGAGCCACCATCCCCAGATATGCCTAGCTGCCCTTCAGTTCACCTCTGGAAAGAGCTGTGGGAGTGTTGGTGACCTGGGAGAGAGGGCCTTCTCCAGGAAGGCTGGGCAGGTAAAGTGGGGGAGCTAGTGCAGCAGGAAGTCCTCGGGTCCCTCAGAACTCCCCTTCTGACCACACTGATACCACCTTTGCTCCTAAAGGGGCCGTGCTTATGGGAGTCCCACTAGCCCTAGCTGGGCCCTGCAGTTCGGTTACTGGGCTGCACCAGTGACCGCAGTGGGGTCCTGGTGCCCCTTGGAGCCTCCTGCTGCTCATCTTGCTTCCTGACACATAAACCGTGTGTTTTTTTTTTTTAATGGATAATTTTGTTTTTTAAATTGTACTTTAGGTGAAGGTTTACACAACAAAGTTTCTCATTAAACAGTCAGTGTACATATTGTTTTATGACATTGGTTAACAACCCCACGACAGGTCAACACTCTCCCTTCTCGACCTTTTTTTTTTTTTTGGTGAAAATATACATAGCCAAAGATGCACCATTTCAAAAATCTCTACATGCACAGTTCAGTGACATCGATTACGTTCTTCCAGTTGTGCTGCTATTCTCACTTCAGGTGAAGGTTTACAGAACAAAATAGTTTCTTGTTAAACAGTTAGTACACATGTTGCCCTATGACAATGGTTAACAACCCCAGTACATGTCAACACTGTCCTTAGTCAATCTTGGGTTCCCTATCACCAGCTTTCCTGTCCCCTTCTGTCTTCTAGTCCTTATCCCTGGACTGCTGTGCCTCATTAGTCCCATTTTGTTTTATGGGGTTGTCCAATCCCTGGCTGAACGGCAAACCGTGGAAGAGACTTCACCACTGAGCTAAAAGGGTGTCTGGGGGCCATACTCTCGGAGTTTCTCCAGTCTCTTTCAGGCCAGTAAATCTGATCTTTTTGTGTGTGTTAGAGTTTTGTTCTACATTCTTCTCCAGCTCTGTCCAGAACCCTCTGTTGTGATCCCGGTCAGAGCAGTCGGTGGTGGTAGCCAGGCACCATCTAGCTGTACTGGACTCAGTCTGGTGGGGGCCTTGGTAGCTGTGGTCCATTAGTCCTTTGGACTAATCTTTACCTTGTATCCTGTTCTCTTCATTCTCCCTTGCTCCCAAAGGGGTGAGACCAGTGGAGTATCTTAGATGGCTGCTCACAGGCTTTTAAGACCCCCGACACTACTCACCAAGGTAGAATGTAGAACATTGTCTTTATAAACTGTGTTATACCAATTGAGCTAGATGTTCCCCGAGACCATGATAGACCGTATTTTTATGTAAATAATGCACACCTTCTATGTTTGTTTGCCAACCGTGCCCTTCCCCGCAAAGTATTTTCGTAAGGATGCTATGATAATTTTTTTTACAGCAACATATTAAAAAAAAAACTGGCATAGCAGCGCTTATGAAAACACCTCACAGGGGAGGGTGCAGTTGGCAAACAAACGTAGAAGGCATGCGTTATTTGCATAAAAATACGATAGAGCACCTGTGGCTGCAGTGTTACGTGCTGGGCATGAGTTGTCTCATTTAATTGTGCCAACATCCTAAAGAAGCAGGTAGTGTTTCCTCCATTTCACAGTTGAGGATTCTGGGCTTGGTGAGGGCCAGGAACCCAACCAGGGTCCCTGAGCCAGGGAGGTGCACAGCTGGGCGCCCTGCAGGCCTGACTCTCCGACTCCTCATTCTCAGCCTCTTCTCTGTCCTATCTCTCGGGGATGCCCAGGTTCTTGGCCTGTGAACATGGGCAAACACTTTAACTTCCCTAAGCCTCAGTTTCCCTCCCTATTAAAGGGAAGAATAACCCACGCACCCCTTGCTTGCTGAGGCAGGAAGTGGTGAGGATCAAGTACTAAAGGCACAGTGGTGCTCACTGGAGTGGAAGAGGGAAAATTAAGGCAATTTCCCCACTCATCCTCAGCTGCTCTGATTCCTTGGGGAGAGCCAGACTCCACAGTGACTGCTGGAGGCTTGCACGTGGGGCTGTTCTAAAAAGCCATCTGAGGAGTGAAAGGAAGGCAAGGAACAGGCGATAGGCAGAGGCAGTTTTCTGAATCAAGAGAGGCAGCGGGAGTCAGCCCAGGGCTTGAGAGAGAGAGCGAGTGTCCACCTCCCACCCCCATGCTGGTACCAAGGATGCACCTGGCATTCTTCACCTGGAGGGTGAGGAGGAAATGAAGCTGGAGGGGTGGAGGGCAGGAGCAGGGGTGGGCCAGGCTGCCTGAGCCTGCCTGAGGGTGTCTGGGGAGTGGGCCCGGCAGCTTTCTGGGTGGGTTTTAAGAAACATGAGGAACTGTTGACTGGGACTTGAGCTTCCTCAAGCAAACCCTTCAGACCTTCTTTCTCAAGATTTCTCTTTTTCTTCCCTCAAACCTCATGTTGGTTCTCAAGTCAGGGCTAGAGTAATCTGAAGGTAGGGAAGAAAAGGCTGTTTCCTTTAGTAAACCCAGTTCCAACCTCTTCTGACTGGGGAGGGAAGGTGGGGAGGTGGCTGCCTTCGTTCTGCTCTGATCCTTGGAGTTTCTCCTTATACGGATGTTGGAGCACAGCAGTGGGCAATAGGAGTTAGGGAGGCTCCCTGGAGCATCGTTCTCCAAGTGCTGGCCCCTGCGGGGGAGGGTGTGGGTCTGTTTTATTCTGTTTCTTAACTCAGACAGTTGTTGGACACTGACCTGACACCCCCTCCCCCACCCTCCTTACCTAGGCCCTGATGGATCCTTGGTGGTTTCAGTTGGAATTGGTTCTAGAAGGTTCTGTCCATCAAAGATACGTGGAAATTTCAGAAGAGTCTAAAATTCCAAACAGCATAAAAACACATGCCTTTCCAAAGTTGATCTCAGAGATAGAATCCTTTGACTTCTTAATGTCATCTAAACCATTTCCTCCCTTAAATAAACTTTTTATTTTGGAATAATTTTAGATTTATAGAAAAGTTGCAGAACTAGCACAGAGTTCCCACGTACACTTTTCACCCAGTTTCCTCCACTGTCAACATCTTATGTTAAGATGGGACATTTGTCAAAACTAAGAAATCAACACTGGTACCTTACTTTTAACTAAACCCCAGACTTTATTTGTATTCCACCCAGTTTTTTTATTAATGTCCTCCTTCTGTTCCAGGATCCCACCCAGGGTACACAATGCGTTTAGTTGTCACGTTTCCCCGGTCTCCTCTGGTCTGTGACAGTTTCTCAGTCTTCCCTTGTTTTTGATGACCCGGACAGTCTTGAGGCTGGGTATCTTGTAGAAAGACTCCTAATCTGGGTTTGTCTGTTTTGTCTGAGTCACTTGGTTAATGTAGCGTTTGCTAGATTCCTCCACTGTAAAGTTACTATTGTTCTCTTTCCTTGCTTTATTCTTTGGAAGCCAGTCACTAAATCTAGTCCACCCTTAGGACTGAGGTAGATGGGATTAAGCTCCACTCCTATAAGGGGAGTGTTTACTCATATTAATTGGTGTTCTTTTGTAAGAAAGGAGCCCTGGAGCTCAGGCTGCTACCAGAAGGTCCGCAGTTCGAATCCACCAGCCACTCCTTGGAAACTCTATGGGGCAGTTCTAGTCTGTCCTACAGGGCCACTTTGGGTCGGAATTGACTCGACGGCAACCAGTACTTGGATTTCTAAGGAAGAGTCGTTCTCTTCTCCCCTATTTATTTATATCAGAAGGGACTCAATGGCTATTTATTTTATACTTTGGGTTATAATCCAACATTACATTTTTTACTTTGTTGGTCAAATTGTTCTAGCTTTGGATATTGCAGGTTCTTTCAGGTTGATTCTTATATTCCTTGACTTGCCCCATCCTTCTGTTCTGTTGTTGTTGTTTGTTTTGATTTTCATTGATTTGTTTTGAGCATTTCCTTACTTTCCAGTCCTACAAGATGCTCCAGGCTTATCTGTATTTTCCCTGCCCCCAGTCCTAGAATCAGCTATTTCTCCAAAGAGCCCTGTGAACCACTGCTTTTTTTAAACATTTAGTTTTTTTATTTTTTCAGAAAATAAGTGTTCACAAAAAAAGATCAGACTTATTGGTCTGACAGAGACCAGAGAAACCCCAAGAATACGGCCCCTGGATACCCTTTTAACTCAGTACTGAAGTCACTCCTGAGGTTCACCCTTCAGCCAAAGATTAGACAGGCCCGTAAAACAAAATGAGATTAAATGGGCATACCAGTCCAGTGGCAAGGACAAGAAAGCAGGAGGTGACAGGAAAGCTGGACGAATGGAAATGGGGAACCCAAGGTTGAGAAGGGGAGAGTGTTGACATGTTGTGGAGTTGGCAACCAATGTCACAAAACAGTATGTGTATTAATTGTTCAGTGAGAAACTAATTTGCTCTGTAAGCCTTCGTCTAAAGTACAATAAAAAAAAGAAAAAGAAAAAATATATGTTCATTGTGAAACAAAAAGCAAAGCAAAATAAAACAAAAAGAAACGACAAAGAAAGAGATAAAGTGAGAGTAGCCCTGCCTCCCCACTTACCAGGAGCGCCTGTTTCTGCTTATCCTTCTGGACCTTTCCTAGCATCACCTGCTTCTGTGTATGGCTCCTTTTTGCACACACAGAATTGGACTATACGTTCAGTTCTGCAACCTGCTTCTTCCCAATAGTGATCCACATTTCTATAATTTCAAACACTGCTATCAAGAACATCTTTGTACACCTGTGTATTCTGTAGGAAAGAATCTTGGAAGTGGAATTGCTAGGCTGAATTTTGATGAATGCTGCTAAATTGCTCTTAAAAATACAATAAGACAATCAAAGCAGGTTTTGCTCAGCTTTTTAAAACCGCCAGTGCAAAAAGAGAGTGTGTCATCCCAGATGTTCTTGGAGCAGATGGTAAACTAAATATATACCTTTTCCTGATGTGTACTTGATTAGGTGGTAGTTGGAACCTCCCTCATGTGTTCCCCAAGAAATTGTGCAGGGCCATGCCAGAGAGACAGTAGAAACCAGGGCCCCTGTGGTGTTAAATCATTGCTGTGAAGCAGGGCCCTCAGTCCAGCCTGTCCTGTTCTTGCCTCAGGAAACCTCCCAGGATGCCCAGGTTTTATGGGATGGCATGTCCTCTGTTGTGCCCAGATGGACAGGTCCAGCTACCTGTCTAGAACCCAAGTGACAGTTTCTTCCTCACCTGCCCCAGTGCCTTAGCCCACCTAATGCTCGAGAAACTAGAGAGCTGTAAAAGGATTGCTTGGCTCACGCTGATGGGGAGTACAAGGGTCTGCCAGCACCCTCAAGGGACAGCCTGAACTCCAGAGCCCAGTCCTTTGGAAGCTTTAGGAAGTATCCTAAACTCACCAGGATCTCCAGAAGCCCAAGCCAGGAAGTGGGAAAGGGTCCTTGGGGGTCAGTTGTTCCGGCTTGGAGGATCCTTCTAGAGCTGCCCCTCTCTCTTTCTGACCCTAAAATTTGGCCTGCAGAGTCTCCTGTGAGGTGGCTGAGACTCTAGAGCTCAGCATCCTGAAGAAGTAGTTCCATGTATGTGTGTGTGTGTTTGAGTTTTGGACCAGAAGGCACCACCATAGCCAAGAGGGAATCATGGAGAGTAGGAGAGGCTGGGAAGTCATGGTGGCTGCCCTTCTGTTTCCAGGCAAGAATTACACATAGATATTCACCTGACTGGAATTTGTAGCATAGCCTCTTTAGGCTGGCCACTGTGGTGGGCACTGCAGGTATGCCACAAGTACCTGCTGCCTCCCAGAGCTGCTGTGCAGTGGAAGCCAGGTGGACCTGTGCACCTGTGGCAGTGGTTGACCAGGTGTGGGGGCAGGCAGACCCTAGGACGTTATGTGTATCTAGAGTGGGCCCCTTTGCCTTTTATACTCTTTGAGATCTTGGGAAAGTTACTTCACCTCTCTGAGCCTCAGTTTACCCATATGAGAAATAATGAATGAGATTATCTTTTTAAGTCCTTACCTTCACAAACAGTTTGTTATTCTGAAGAGTGAAGGAGCCCCGAGGGAGAGAGAGTTATGTCAGGTGAGATGGTTCCAGGAGGCCGTATGGAACAGCGCCTCCTGCTTTCCCCAAAACCCTCTGAATGGTGGCTTTGCCTAGTACCTCAGATGTGTCTCTTTCCTCACAAATTTTAGTACCACTTTCCCTCCAGAAGGATTTCATAACACAGTGGTTTTCCCACGGGGCCCCTACGTAACGTTTGTCTGACAGTTGGAGCAGGGAGTTCTGCCATGCTGATTAAATGATGGTGCCTCCACCCACCACACCTCACACCCCCAAGTTCAGAGTATCAGGCATAGATTGTGGGCAATCTTCCTTGTATGTTTTCACTCATTTCCTAACCCACAGAAGAAGTGGTCAGGAAGCAAAAAAGTCATCCATGGCTGCCGAGAAGTGTGAGTTTTTAAATTGTTGTCAATACCGAATGGAATACAGAAGTGTCACGAAGTGAGAAAGCAAAGGCCCTTCTTCCTCTTCCACATCTCAGAGGTAACTGCCATTGTTAGCAAGTTGATTAGGTCCCTGCCAGTCCTTTTTGAAAAATTCTTCCCCCTTTTTTTTTTTTTTTTTTAATTTTTTATTGTGGTGGAAACATACGTGCTAAAACATCCACCAACATAACTTCCAGATTTGCCACTCAATGACATTGACTTGCCGGGCCTTTCCATGCCAGTTCCAGTTGTTTAAGTTGGCATACAAGTTTGTCCCCCCCACCTTTTTTTTGTTCACTAAAATGGCCTCATAAAATGTGTATCATTCTTTAGGTTTTTAGTCTTGATCTCACCTCTGTGTCAGGCCATACAAGTCCGCCTCCTTCTTCTTCAACAATAAGATAGTAAGAGATGAGAGTTCTCTGAAATATCTTATGAATGACTGTTTGAGGAGTGCCACCTGCTCACATAGATGTTCACAATGATATAAGACATCATTGTCATCCACAGGGGCTCATCAAGGCTGAGAGCTTGTGCTGGGGAAGCTGTGTGCCCAGTAGCACAATGCCTGGCACATGAGGGGCCCTCAGCAAATATGTGCTGGAGAAGGAGTGACTGAAGAATGATCAAGGGTCACTGTAGGGTGGAGACTGGGACATCAGACTTAAAATGGGTCTCTTTCTCAATATCTGTCTTTTTTTTCATTTATTTGTTTGTTTTGGAGGGAATCTAAATCCCAGAAGTCTAGCAGGTTCTCTTTGCTAAGCTGTCAGTGCTGAAGGGCCCCAGCATCAATGCAGCCAGTACCCCAAGATGATTTTCCTAGGGCTGCTCCCTGAGGCCTGTGGGGATGCTCTTTGTGTGGTGGGATTTGCTCTTCAGCCTCTTTGAGTTCTCTGCTGACTTGGACTCCTCATGGCTTCATGACTGGGGCCTGATTTTTCCCTTGAGGGAAAGACACATGTATGCATCATATATGGGTGTGGTTATTTGTGTGTGTACCGTCCCTTTCTTTCTCTCCGATAATGCCTTCCTGGGGTCAGTGCCGCTAGGGTTATCTAAATGTTATTTCAGCTTGTGTCTTTAGATGGGGTGGTGTTTGTGGTCATAAAGCTTCAAGGACACAGTGCCTTTCTACTAGATGAAGCTGTATGTCTATTTAAATGAAAAATGAAAATAAATTTAAATTTCAATTCCCCAGTTACACTGGGCAGATTTCAAATGCTCAGTAGCCACACGTGGCTTGTTGTTGTTGCAGCTGCTGTCTAGTTGGCCCCCGACTCATGGCGACCCCATGTGTTACAGAGTAGAACTGTGCTCCGTAAGGTTTCCTTGGCTTTAATCTTTACAGAAGAGAGGGGACAGAGACAGAAGTGGATAAAGGGCGATTGTTGCACATCCAGGTCTCAGGTGTGAGCGAGCGACTGTGCGCTTGTTTCCTTCTGTCCCTACATGTGTCAGATCTCAGCCCTCTGCAGCCCCAGAGCCTGCCATGGGCACTCTTGACATGTGTGACATCTGATTCCTCCACTCTTCCCTCATCCGTGGATGTTGGAATCAAACAACTTGGGTGGTGCCTTCATTTATTTATGGACCATCAGGCCTTCATCTAGAGCAGCGCTGTCCAATAGAACGTTCTGCAGTGATAGGATGTTCGTGATAGAATATTCTGTATTGCTCTATCCAATATGGTGGCCACTATGGGTGGTTCAAGAGATTTGCAGTCAACTGCTAACCTAAAGGTTGGTGGTTCGAAGCTACTCAGCTGCTCTGCAGAAGAAAAGGCCCGGCAGTCTGCTTCCATAAAGATCACAGCCAAGAAAACCTTATGGAGCAGTTCTACTCTGTAACACGTGGGTCGCCATGAGTTGGGGGCCGACTCAACAGCAGCTACAACAACAACAAGAAGCCACATATGGCTACTGAGCACTTGAAATGTGCCTAGTGCAACTGAGGAACTGAAATCTAAATGTATTTTATTTTAATGTTTAATTTAAATAGACATGGCTAATGCTGTTTTGGACAGTGTAGGCCTAGAGCTTGTTCTGGGCAGGGCCCCGTGCTGAGAGATGGGGTGCTAAAGACACTGTCGTTGGCCTCAGGAGTTCACAGACTAGTAGAAGCCAGCCTAGGGTCTGTGGAGCACGTGGGTAAACCTACCTCGGGTAGTTAAGGCAAGACCAGTACCGGGAAAGGCTTCCAAGAGCTGAGACTTAGCCTGGCAGGAAGGGGAAGGGCACATGCAAAGACCCTGAGGCATGAGGAAGCCAGTGCCATCCTCAGAGGAAGTGTTTTAAAAAGGCCCAGTCTCGGGGGAGACTGGTAAAGAAGCAGAGTCCATTCCTGGGAATCTTCATGTGTTAGCGTAGGGATTGGGGTTTTATCTGGAGGACGATGTGTAGCTAACTGAAGTTAAGTATGTGTATGTGTGTGTGTTTAAGAAAAAGAGAATATGAAGCAGATTTGTTTTTAAGGAAAATAAAAGTACTGCTAGTGAGGAAGTCGATTTATCTGGGGGTAGGGTGAGAGAGGTGAGGCAGACAGTGAGCCTGGCTGGCGTGGGAACGAGGGGTGCCTGTGTGGAGGCAGGGGTTAGAGGGCTAGAGGGGTTAGGGCCTCAGGACTGAGCATGATGGCGAGTTCAGAGGCGAAACTTCTCCCTATCCCCACCTTGAGTCACATACTATGGCTATTTCCAGCTACCCAAGTTCCATAGGTTAAAAAAAAATTGCAGCTTCATTTTCTGGCTGCAGCTGGGGAAATGATTTCAGAGCCTGCTGGCATGGAGCCTTTTTTTTTTTTTTCCTTCAGCCATTTCCCTGTTGGAAATTGTTAAAGGAAGTGGCAAGCGCTGGCCGGGGCCAGTTCTATCAGGGAGAGCGGGGAGCTGCAGAGGCTGGGATTCCAGGGCTGAAGCCACAGGCCACAGGTTTCCCTGAATAAGCTCTTGCTGGGGGCGTTTTTTGAACTGAAGATGCAGGCAGCTTTGGTAAGGAGTTTTTTTGCTGTGGCCCTGACTGGGCACATTTCTCTTTCCCCTCTCTTCTATCCTTGCATGCCTGTGTTTAAAATGAGGCCTTCTCTTGGGGATGGGGAAGAAAGCTACCTGACTTCTGCCACCATCTTGGTTTCCGGAAATATCTGTGCCCGTAGACTGGAAGTGGCTGTAGCTCTGTGTGGGCCCCAGGAAGCTAGGCTGTCTGAGGTGGGGGGATATGTAAGATCTTAACCAGAAAAATTAACTGGTATGTGGCTCCCGGGGTACTGCTTTAATCGGCATGAATCCTGTCGCTCTCCCTCCAGCCTCTCCTCCCCACCCCTCTTCTGTCTGCCCCCACCCTCTCCCTGTGGGAGACGGAGGCCCACCTGTTCTGACAGCCTTGTTCTTTGGCAACTGGGAACCTCCTCAGGATGAAGCGCATACCCTCACCCGGCCTTGTGGAAGCATCTGTGCAGACACGTCAGCCAGAGCAACCGGGTGCTGCCTTGATAAATGAGGATATGAGCACTTGGGAGCTCGATCTCAACTCCAGCCCAGTGAGTCTGGCCCACACAGCCCTCCTCACTTAGAATGGTGAAATGGAGTACTGAACAGTGGACTGCCTAGGTTAACCATCCAGTCAGGAAAGGAGCTCAAGTTGGATATGGAAAGAAGGAGACAAACTACAAGGCTGGCATTTTCTATACATCATCCTGTTCAATTCTTACACCTGTGGGGGAGACACTCAGGTCCTCATTCTGCAGCTCAGAGAAGTTGAGTGATTTGTCAGTGTCACACAGTGAGCTGGTGACAAGACCAGGATTCAAACTCAAGTCCTTATGACTCCAAAGCCAGGCCTCCTTCCCCCACAGGAGTTTGCCATCTGACATCTAACCAAGAATAGCCCAGCCTGGAGCTGCTGTATGTAGTTGACCTACTCTTTCTCTCTTTTCCTTTTCTCCCCTCCTTTCCTCCTTCCTCTTTGCCTCACTCCCCTCCTTCACATACATCCCATTTGTTCTACATCTGTGGTGGTTCAAACCTGCCCGGAGGTGCCTTGAAGACAGGTCTGTTGATCTGCTTCTGAAAGATCACAGCCTTGGAAACCCTACGGAGCACTGTTCTACTCTGCACACATAGGGTCTCCACGAGTCAGAATTGACTTGATGGCAACTAACAACAATTCATCACTTGCTTTGTGTTGGGTACTCAGATTGATCAGCGGATTAAATGAACAAAATACAGTCCTGCCCCATGGGGCTCATGATGTGATGGGATGTATGTGTCTGCAAGTAACCACCATGCAAAGTGGACTGATGGGTCCCAAGGAAGGAAAGGATAAAATGTGGCAAGATAGAGAGCTGAGAGCCTGTTTCTATGTTTTTGCCCAACCACCCACCCATCCACCCATGTACCCATCCACCCATCCCTCCATCCATCCATCCCTCAATCCATCCATCCATCCTTCCATCCCTCAATCCATCCAGTGTATACTTGGTACCTGTTGTGTGCCAGGTACTGTTCTAGGTGCTGGGCGTGAGTTCCTGTCCTTATGGAGCTTCATACATCACTCTCTCCAACTGATGAAGTAATGCATTATTCTGACCTTGAACCAAATTGCCCTCTTTTATGCTCTGAGGCGGTGGGAATCTCCCTGGTTTCTAGAAATCTAAAAAGTCATGAGCATGACTTTTCTGCCTCCCTGTGCACTACTTGGTGTATTTGAACATTGGGCCCACCTCCTTAGTCCTTTGGATTTCTGAAAAACGCCATGCGGGCAGGAACCTGGCTGTTTTGTTCACTGCTGTATCCCCAGTGCCTAATATATAGTAGGTGTTCTTGTTGAATGACTGAATTCAAATAAGATTATCCATAAAATTTTGGTCTCTTGGGCCAAGGAGTTTTAGGAGCTCTCTCATCTGGGCCGGTCAAGGTTGAATCCCAGGAGTCCCTGGGGAGGGTGAAGACGAGGTGGCTGCTGATGGCCTGTTGAGGCCTGGGGACATCTGGAATTAGGTTTCTGAGCTGCCTCTAGTTTCTATTGGTGACAGGCTGGACTTGAGCTGGAACGTGTGCCTGTAGCCCCACCATAAAATGACTTTGGCTTAGTGTGTGCCTGACCCTCCTCTGGGGTCCACCTAGCTCCAGGGCTGTCAGCTTGTGTTGGGTCCCTTCTCCTCCACGGGCCACCTCAAAGGCAAGATTGCCCTAGAACAGATCTAACCAACCAGATATCATAGGGAAATTCTTGTGTCAACCTTGCACTGTTTTAATTATTATAAAGCAAGAGTTTCATCTCTCGTTACCTTTCTTTTTCAAACATCAGCATGTAAATTTCATTAGTCCTTGCTTCCAGCTATATCTGCCTTGGGGCAGGCTGAAATTTCTCTGATTAGAAAGCAAGATTGCTTAAGAGCATGACTTCTGGAAGTAGACAGCCGAGAACCTGGCCTTGAGAAGCAGGCAAAATGCTGGTGTTATTTACCATTTGCCATCGATGAGACCTTGGACAAGCCTGTTTACTTATGTATCGGTTGCTCCAGCAAGAAACTCAGGGGTCATTTCTGATTCCTTCTGCTTCCTTCCCCTGCCCCCCCCCACATTCAATCATTTAGCAAATCCCACTGGCTCTGTTTGCAAATATATGCCCCCAATCCATCTGTGTCTCTTTTTTAACACTGCCACCCCCTAGTCCCGCCTGGCCTTCTGCAGTAGCCTCTGTGTCACTCTGCTTCCTTTCTTGCCTTCCCCTTCAGGCCATTCTTCATGAGCCAAGAGTGGTTTTCTTCACACCCAAATCCAGTTATCTCACTTTTTTGAGTAAAATCCTTCAGTGGTGGCTTGCAGTCAGCCTAAAATCTAAACCCCTCACCGCTGCCTCCACAGCCCTGTAGTGCTTGGCGTCTGCCTGTCTTTCCGTGTGTCATCTGTCTCCTCACCCGTCTCCTCGCATTAGACACGTCAGGTTGTTTCCTCTCTCAGCCCGGGGCCTTTGTGTGCTCTGTTTCCTTGGCCTGGAAATTTCTTCACCCCTATGGCTAGCGCCTTCTCATCTTTTGACAGGGGCTTAAAGTCAGCTCTTCAGAGAGGCTACCCTGTCTAAAATTAGACATCCCCTTCCCCATACCCACCACTTTATCTCAGCATGCTGTTTCCTTTTTAGCACCTATTCACAAATTTCAATTACATACTTAACTTTTGAATTTGTTTTTTATTCTTTGTTTCTCATTAGAACAAGACTCCCTGAGGAAAGCGACTATTTGTGTTGTTCACTGTTGTATCCACAGTACTGAGTAAAGTGCCTGGCACACAGTTGGTATTCTGTAGGTATTTGTTGATTAGATGGAGGAATGAAGGGAGGGAGGGATGAATGACATAGTACCAGGGCACATAATAAGCACTTACTGAGTAAAAGCTATTATATTCTCCTATTAGTAGTTAAAGCGGAAGCCCTGGTGTTGTGGTTAGGAGCTATGGCCGCTAACCAAAAGGTCAGCAATTCAAATCCACCAGGCGCTCCTTGGAAACCCTGTGGAGCAGTTCTCATTCTGATAGGGTTGCCATGAGTTGGAATTGATTCGACGGCAATGGGTTTACTACTAGTTAGAAATTTTCTGTAGCAAGTTCAGACACCTAACTGGCTTAAACGAAATGGAGAGTTTCATCAGCTCAGGTAATAGAAGTACAGGGAAGCCTGGATGCAGGGACTCAGATGATGTTATTAGGGCTTACCTCTTGGACAGGCCCACTGGCACAGTAAGCATGAAGGGCACAAGCAGCTAAGCCTCACTTCCTTCCAGCATAGCCTATGTTGCCTATATAGAGCTTCACCTATAATCGTAGCTAAAAGATCCCAGAGAGGGCTCTGATTGGCTTGGCTTTGTTCATGTGCTCATATGGGAACCTATCACAGGGCTGGGAAGATGGAGACCTCCAACTGGCCCAAACTGGGCCATGGCCCAGCGTTTTGGCAGCATGATGGAGGGGCCTGAAGGGTCAGGGCCACTTGCACTCAGGACATGGGTTCCTGGAGAGACATAACCCTGTTAACCAAAGAAGGAGGCATGTAGAAATAAACATTCTCATTCCCTTAGATGGCAAAAGCAGTCACTGCTGCAGCTAGTGAGGTATCCCCACCCGCCCCTTACCACAGGGCTCACTATGGTGATGTGTCACCTGGCTTTCCCTTGGGAGTCTCAGGTGTGACCACTGTACTTCTGTTTTCCCATCAGTGAGCAGAACTCATAGGTCTGTGTGGGAGTGGGAGGCAAAGGGCCTCTGACTCAGAGATGGCTGCCTGTCAGAGGCTTGGCGGCTCCCTGTGGGGTCTGCTGAGAGCATGTTTCTAGAATAAATAGGTGAGCTCATTCCACCCCCAACCCCCACAGTTTTAGTTTTTAATAACATTTCTATTTTTCTTTATAAATGTAATAAATGTTTATTATAGAAAATTAAAAAATAAATCATTTTTCGTGGCTGTCTTACGTGCCATCCTGGGCATCTGCTGCACTTTGTGCAGCTCTTCCCGTGGGTGTCCACAGCACTCAGCCCAAATGTGTGAGAGCTGTGGAGGGCTTGGGGGCAGCTGGAGTACATGTGGGGGTGGGGGTTTCCCCAGATGATTCATTGGAGGAGGGAGATGATACCGTTCCTTGATGACTCAGGTCCTGCTTGTTTGGAGGGGACGGTGAGGCAGGGAAAACTTCTCTGTAGCCTGGTATCCCGGGTATCCAGACAGCCGAGTCCCAACCCCCTGCAGCGAGGCCCACAGAGCCTGAGCCTCTCACACCCAGCACCTGCTCCAGGAGGTATGTGCTGATTCCCCAGCAACCAGGCACAAACTATTTTTGGCCCTGGTGACTGTTTACTACAGTAATGAAAACAGAAACCCCTCTCCCTGCCTCCTCCTTCCCTGGGCACTGCACCCGGGCCGGGGCTGCTGGGACCCTGGACCCGGGACCCTCACCATGCATTGCCTATGGAGCTGGGTGACAGCCAAGGCTACGAGGGGCACGGGGCCCTCACCGCCCGTGCTGCTGAAAAAGGCACGAGGACTAGGCCAGCCTGGACTGGAGGGTTGTAAGGTAGGTGCTGGGGCCTGGGATCAGGAGTCCTCTCCCGGATTCCCCAGAATGGGCACCTTTGTCCGGGCTCTGCGTCTTCACTTTGCTAGTTGTCTATAGAACATGTCTGCAGAACCTGCACGTTGGATAGACTGTGTCTTCCATTTCATCTTCCATTCCCTGTCTTTCCTGGGATAAAGTGTCTGGAGAGAGGTCAGAATCTTCCTGAAATAGATCTTCCCTGTCCTTCTAGTGTAAGTAAATGAGTTTGGTCTTTTAGTGCCTTGGGTTTGAACAGGACACATGGCGTCTTGTGAGCATGTTCCTTTTATAGGCACTTAAGAAATGGGCGATGTGTAGGCCAACCCAGCCCTGCCTCTAAGGCCAGGGAGGCAAAGAGGCGCAGAGGCTAGGTATACTTGCTTTGTGGTTACATGGACCAGCTTCCAAATGCAGCTCCCTCGCTTACTTGCTGTGTCTTAACGTAAGTAGCTTAATCTCTCTGGACCTCAGTGTACTCAGCTAGCTGCCAAGTGGTTGTATCTAGGCTACTCACCAAAGGATAGTAGCACCAGTCATTGTTATTTTAGTTATTATAGATGCGTTGTGAGAAGAAGTATGTCCAGAAGCTGAGTGAGAGCCTGTGTGTCACAGCAACATGTGGATCTCAGGCCCCATCTCAGGGCCTGGGTGTTTGGGTAGAGCTGGCGACGTAGGATTTGTTTTTTCCTTTCAAAAGGGAGAAAATTACGTACTGTCTCCAAAGTGAGAATAGTGGGGATGTTCAAGGACATGGAGTTGAGGATTTCTACCCAACCCCATCTTCTAAGCCACCAAGACTTTGGGGACTGGCAAGGAGTCCAGACCCCATGGCTTCTGAATTGCATAGGGCTCTTGGCCCATGAGACAAGCACATGGCCTGGCATCCCTATACCAGCTGCCTTTGGAGGTCATTCTCAGGGCAGATCTCAGTGGACTCTTCCCCTTGGCTTATCTCTTGGACCAGGTCAGAAAACCTGGAAAGAATGAAGTCTTTTGTTATGGATGGAATTATGTCCCCCCAAAATGTGTGTCAGCTTGGCTAGGTCATGATTACCAGTATTGTATGGTTGTCTTCCATTTTGTGATCTGATGTAATCTTCCTATGTGTTGTAAATCTTAACCTCTGTGATGTTAATGAGGCAGGGTTAGAGGCAGTTATGTTAGTGACGCAGGACACAGTCTACACGATTAGGTTGTATCTTGAGTTAATCTCTTTTGAGATATGAAAGAGAGAAGCAGAGAGGAGAGGGACCTCATTACCACTAAGCAAGAAGAGTCAGGAGCAGAGGGTGTCCTTTGGACCCAGGGTCCCTGTACTGAGAATCTCCTACATCAGGGGAAGATTGATGATGAGGACCTTCCCCTAGAGCTGTCAGAGAGAGAAAGCCTTCCCCTGGAGCTGACATCCTGAATTTGGACTTCTAGCCCCCTAAACTGTGAGAGAATAGATTTCTCTTTGTGAAAACCATCCAGTTGTGGTATTTCTTAGTTATCTAAGATAGCTAAGACACCTTTTACCTCTCTCTGGGTAAGGAATGCTCACTGTTTAAAATGGCAAGCTCTCCTAGGGGCACGATACATCTTGGTGTTGGTCACTGGAAGGGGTGTCAGGTCCTGGTCCTGGTGCTGCTGCTCAGTTTCCTCCTCTATAAAATGAGAGTGCGTGACTAGATTGTCTCTAAGTCTCTAAGATTGCCTGTGAATTCAGGCGTTGTCCTTGACAAAGGAAAGCTTTCTTTTTCTCTCTTCTCTTTGCTACCGCATGAATACCCATTAGCCCCCTTTTGTGCCCTCAGAACCTGGTAGCCTAGACGATGACCTCCTTGGCCTGGGTCCTGACTATACACCGGGCTTCCGTAGCTTTTAGCCCCGTGACTGCTGTGGGGCAGGAGTTATTTACAGGGATTCTGGAAAACTACAGAGAGGGACTGGCTACCTCCAGGGCCTCCTGAGAGATCTGGGGCTCCTGGTTGGACACCGAGGGGTAGCTCCTAAACAATGCAGCCTTTATCCTCAAGCAGAGGTGCCTGGTTCTCTGGTCTCTAGCTCTGGGTTCACTTCCTGTGCCCTGGCTCATCCTCTACCTGGACAGACAGACAGACAACCCGAAAGGACAAACTTCACGTGCTGATACTGAGATGTGCCCCTTGCGGGGAAGGCCTCTGCAGGTTGGCTCCTGGCCCTGCAGGGGGCCTGCCAGACTCCAAGGCTGGGGCCAGTCACCTGCCAGGGCCCTAAAGCAAAGACCTACCCCCGTGCCCTACGCCCCATTGGCCAGTTTGGGGACTCTCTAGTGCAGTGGACCTCACTGTATAAATCCACTTTCTCACGGGGGAAGAAGTAGGCTTATCTGAGAATTAGCTTTTCATCGGTGTTTTTTTTTGAATGGGGTTGGGGGGATAATTAGAAGAGCGAGCAGTAGAGGGGGCAACAAGCAATAAAGATGGCTGCAGACATGGTCATGCCAGAGAGCCTCTGCTTATTTTTCTGCCTTCACTCTCAGGAGAGCTGGGATTCCCCATAGGGAGGTACATTTCCAGTCAGACCTTGCTCCCTGCACACTTTGCGTAGGATTACCAGTTTACCAGGGCCAGTCCTGGTTTCAGCCTATTGTCCTGTTGTTCCTGGGGGGATGGTACAGCAATGGCTCTCCTCCCTCTTTACACAGCTGCTGCCTGGCCTCTGCTTCCCACTGCCACCCCTGTCTTTCTTCCTTATGCCTGCTGTTTCAGTAGGGATGGTGGGTAGCAGCTGAGCCAGGGTGGGCCTGCAGGTCTGGGAAAGATACTGCCCTGGAGCAGGGGTGGCCGAGGGCAGTGAAAGGGCCTCTGACCCCTGGCTCACTCAGCTCTGGCCCTTCCACACTTGCCCTGTTTTACACAGAGAGGGACTTTCCTATTTTCCGTTTCCCCAGAAGCCACCTAAATTTAGTGACCATCTCAAGAATAGATTTGACACATTGAACGCTAATGACTGAAGATCAGAGGAGTTGTGGAATGACATCAAGGACATCATACATGAAGAAAGCAGGAGGTCACTAAAAAGGCAGAAAAGAAAGAAAAGACCAAAATGGATGTCAGAAGAGACTCTGAAAGTTGCTCTTGAACGTCGAATACCTAAAGTGAAGGGAAGAAATGATGAAGTAAAAGAGCTGAACAGAAGATTTTAAAGGGCGGTCGAGAAGACAGAATAAAATATTATAATGAAATGTGCAAAGACCTGGAGATAGAAAACCAAAAGGGAAGAATACACTCAGCATTTGTCAAGCTGAAGAACTGAGGAAAAAATTCAAGTCTTGAGTTGCAATAGTGAAGGATTCTATGAGGGAAAATATTAAATGACGCAGGAAGCATCAAAAGAAGATGGAAGGAATACACAGTCACTGTACCAAAAAGAATTGGTTGACGTTCAGCCATTTCAGGAGGTAGCATATGATCAAGAACCGATAGTACTAAAGGAAGAGGTCCAAGCTGCACTGAAGGCATTGGCGAAAAACAAGGCTCCAGGAATTGATGGAATAGCAATTGAGATGTTTAAAAAAACGGATGCCGTGCTGGAAGGGCTCACTCATGTGTGCTAACCGACTGGAAAAGATCCAAAGAAAGGTGAGTGAACAGAATGAGGAAATTATTGAACAATATCATTAATATCACACACAAGTAAAATTTTGCTGAAGATCATTCGAAAGTGGTTGCAGCAGTACATTGAGAGGGAACTGCCAGAAATTCAAGCCGGATTCAGAAGAGGACGTGGAACGAGGGATGTCACTGCTAATGTCAGATAGAGCCTGGCTGAAAGCAGAGAATACCAGAAAGATGTTTACCTGTGTTTTGCTGACAATGCAAAGGCATTCAGCTGTGTGGATCATCACAAATTATGGATAACATTGCAAAGAATGGGAATTCCAGAACACTTCATTGTGCTCATGTGGAACCTGTACTTAGACTAAGAGGTAGTCATTCGAACAGAACAAAGGAATATTGCGTGGTTTAAAGTCAAGAAAGGTGTGTGTCAGGGTTGTATCCTTTCGCCATACTTATTCAGTCTGTACGCCGAGCAAATAATCTGAGAAGCTGGACTATACGAAGAATGTGGGATCAGGACTGGAGGAAGACTCATTAACAACCTGTGATATGCAGATGACACAACCTTGCTTGCTGAAAGTGAAGAGGACTTGAAGCACTTACTGATGAAAATCAAAGACCACAGCCTTCAGTATGAATTACACCTCAATATAAAGAAAACAGAAATCCTCACAACGGGACCAATAAGTAACATCATGATAAATGGAGAAAATATTGAAGTTTTCAAGGATTTCATTTTACTTGGATCAACAATCAACACCCACGAGAGCAGCAGTCAAGAAATCAAATGATGCAGTGCATTGGGCAAATCTGTGGCAAAAGACCTCTGTAAAGTTTTAAAAAGCAAAGGTGTCACTTTAAGGACTAAGGTGAGCCTGACTCAAGCCATGGTGTTTTCAGTTGCCTCATATGCATGTGAAAGCTGGGCCATGAATAAGGAAGACTGAAGAACAGTTGATGCCTTTGAATTATGGTGTTGGCGAAAGAGTATTGAATATACCATGAACTGCCAGAAGAATGAACAAATCTGTCTTGGGAGAAGTACAGCCAGAATGCTCCTTAGGAGCAAGGATGGCGAGACTTTGTCTCACATACTTTGGGTGTGTTATCAGGAGGGACCAGTCCCTGGAGAAGGCCATCATGCTTGGTAAAGTAGAGGGTCAGCGAAAAAGAGGAAGGCCCTTCATGGCTGCAACAATGGGCTCAAGCATAACAACGATTGTCAGGATGGTGTAGGACCAGCCAATGTTTTGTTCTGTTGTACATCGGGTTGCTATGAGTCGGAACCAACTTGAGAGCACCTAACAACAACAACAACCACAGAAGCCAAGCTTCACCCAAGGGTTAATGTAGCCCGTTGGCCATTGGCACACCCAGCTATCCTACCCTCGCATCATTCCTGTTTTAAAAATAACGTCTCTCTCTTTTTTTTTAGAGTATTCTGTTTCTGACTCGAGTTTTACTGTGGGGTCTTTTGGATAATAGAGTGTGCGTGTGTGTGTTTTCTACACAATCAGCAAACATCCTAGGTGTAGGGAAACCTCCCTGTGGATTCCTACCTGGCTCCTTCCTTCATTTTGGGAGAAACGTGTGTATTGGGGAGAAGGGCCCGGCCCCCAAAGCTGGAGCCTGTGCATATGTGTGTGTGTGTGCTTCTGTAACACTGGGCATGTCTGGCCATTTTCCAGCAGCAGCCAGGAGGAGTGATTTTGGAAATATGAACGTGTCTCAGATGGTGGATGTGGACCTGCCTCAAAGCCTCTCCTCTGTGTTCACTTCTGCTGATTGTATGGACGACAGGAGACAGATCAGCACAGGGAGGAGGCAGGGAGGGGGAGCAGTGAGGCCTGGGCCACCAGGAAATGGAGCCCAACATAGTTGGTGCCCAGCAGGTGTTTGTTGACTGACTGAAAGGCCCACCAGATTGGGGGCTGGCAAAGTATGACCTGCAGGCCAAGTTTAGTCCACCACCTGTTTTTGTACAGCCTCGCAAGCTAAGAATGGTTTTTACATTTTTAAATGGTTAAAAAAAAATACTTCATGACTTGTAAAAATTTTGTGAAATTCGAATTTCAGTATTCCAAAATAAAGCTTTATTGCCACACAGCTACACCCATTTGTTTACATGTTGTCTATCACAGTTTTTGCACTACAGTGGCAGAGTTGAGTAGTTGTGACAGAGACCATATGGCCAGCAAAGCCGAAAATACTATAGAAAGAGTTTTAGCACTAGATACCTCAGGGTTTATAGGAAGCAGAATACCTGCTTCAGGCACTAGATTCCTCAGGATTTATAGGCGGCAGAATACCTGATTCCAGCACTAGATTCCTCAGGGTTTATAGGAGGCAAAATACCTGATTCCGGCACTAGATTCTTCAGGGTTTATGGTAGACAGAATGTGACCTTTCCATGCTGATAGGGAGGGAGCCAGGAGATGGACAGGCTTTCCAGGAGGGTACCTGTGATGACACTAGATGCAGCCAGAAGCTGGAGCTCTGGTCCCAGGCCGAGTTGGAAAGCACAACGTCCTCCAGAAAGCAGAAGGGGAACCAAGGGGCAGCTTGTCTGGAGCCTGGAAGGCAGAAGGAGGGCATTAGAAGGGAAAGTGGAGAGAAGACCTCCTCAAGCTGCTTTTAACTGAACTGCAGGCGCTCATCCCGACTGGTCCTGGAGTGGCACAGGGTGGCATCTGGGCAGCCAGATGTGACCTGTGATGCCAGTGGCTGCAGATAAACTCTGCCCTGGGAAAAAGCTCACTTTAGAGAGCAAGGCAGTGGGCACCAGGACAGGCAGGGCCAGCTGGCTGGGAGCAAGTAGAGATGGCCATGCCCCGGCTCCATCATCCAGCTGTGTGGCCTTGAGCAAGTTACCTACCCTCTCTGAGCCTGAACTTCCATCTGGGGATGTTAAGAGCATCGCATACGCTAACCTTTATAGTTCCTCTAGCAGTGTGCCTGCCTGGCACACAGGAGATGTGCACTGCTCTTTCTCGGCCCCCTCCCCATCTCCTTCTCTCCTTTGACCTGCATCCCTCCACCTCCATCTCTACACCTGCCCCCACCCCTGCCCCAACTTTCTTAGACCTTCGGGCCCAGACATACCAATGTGCAGGCCAGAGACAGCCGATCCCTGAAGATGCTGAGTCCCACCCAGCTCCCACTCTGTAAGCCCCTGTCTTCGTCATCTTGTGCTGCTCCAACAGAAGTACCACAAGTGGATGGTTATAACAGAGAAATTTATTCTGTCATAGTCCAGTAGGCTACAAGTCCAAATTCAGGGCGTCAGCTCCAGGGGAACACTTTCTCTGTCAGTTCTGGAGGAAGGTCCATGTCATCAATCTTGCCTTGGTCTGGGAGCTTCTCTGCACAGGAACCTCAGATCCAAAGGACGTGCTCTGCTCCCAGCACTGCTTTCTTGGTGGGATGAGGTTCCTATGTGTCTCTGCTCGCTTCTCTCTTTTATATCTCAAAGAGATTGCATTAAGACACTATCTAATCTTGTTAACCTCATCAGTATAATCTCATCACAGTGATAGAATTTACAACACGTAAGGAGATCACATATAATCTCATCATAGTGATAGTTTACAACACATAAGGAAATCACATCAGATTACACAATCATACAACACTGGGAATCCTGACCCAGCCAAGCTGGCAGATAGTTTTTGGGGGACACAACTCAATCCATGATAGCCCCCAAGCTACTTCGTGGGGAGGGGGAACAGTGTATGGCAGAGGGCATCTCCCAGGGTGGCAGTGAACTTGTGCTGGCTGGGGTTGAGTGGAAGGAGTGTGGGCCTCTTGAGAGGAGAGCAGGAGGACAAGCCCCGGGATGTATCCCTGCCTTGCCGTGGCCCCAGCCAGGCCCATCTTCTGCCCTGGGCTCCACTGGCCAGATGTAAGGCCGCACAACTGATCTGCCCTCATGCTCCCCACGCCCAGGAATTCTGATTCCATTGGTGTCAGGATTTTGTTTAAGTTCTCCAGGTAATTCCAGTGTGCACTAGAGTTGAGAGCCACTGATCTGATCTGCCCATATCCACTCATTTTATAGATGCAGAAATGGAGGCCCAGAGAGGGGCAGAGAGGGACTTGCCCAAGGTCAAGGGGCTGCAAGGACTAAGTTCTGGCTCCTTCCGTCACTGTGCTGGCAGGCTGGCATGTGGTATGAAGAAGCTGGGGTGTGCCCTCGAGGAAGAAGCTGACTTCTCCCAGGAGAGGTTTGGTCTCTCTGTTTCCCACCCCTGGGAAAACCAGTGTCCCCAAGCTTTCTGCTGATCTCCATGGAAATCCCTGGAGGTTGCCTGACCCAGGAACCTCATTACCTCAGCCCCTCCTTTGCCTAGAATATCCCAGAATATCTGACTATTATTATCCAAGTCTTGCTTCTCTCTCGCCCTTCAGCAGCAGTGGTGAGAATGCAAGAAGGAACATCTGCCAGGTGCTCCCTTGCTGATTTGAGGCATATGGGCTTCCAGCCTGGGCTGCTGTAGAAACCCTTGTTTCCCTTTCTAGGGCCCTGACCACCTCTGGGCCCTGGCCTAGGGTCCCCTGAGCAATACACAGAGTTCTATATGTCACTATCCACAGGGTTCTAGGAGTACCTTTCTGGCCTCTCTGACCAGTTTCAGGGGAAACGTCTGTGGTTAAGGATTCTGGCCCTTTAATTAATCCACAGCCAAGGAAGCTGGGAATGTATCTGCCCACACGTGCCAGAAGCCCAGGTTCTATAAATGGACTCGGTATTGGCAGCACTGATGGAGGCATTGTTGTTAGTTGCTGTCAGGTTGGCTCCAACTCATGGTGGCCCCATGTACAACAGAACAAACTGTTGCCTGGTTGTCATGGATGGGATTGTGTCTCCCCCAAAATATGTGTCAACTTGGCTTGGCCATGATTCTCAGCATTGTGTGGTTGTCCTCCATTTGGTGATCTGATGTAATTTTCCTGTGTGTTGTAAATTCTAATCTCTGCTGTTGTTAATCAGGCAAGATTGAGTTATATTAAAGAGGATTAGGGTGGGATGCAACACCCTTACTCAGGTCACATCCTGATCCCAAGTAAAGGGAGTTTCCCTGGGGTATGGCCTACATCACCTTTTATCTTCCAAGAGATAAAAAGAGAGAGAATCAAGCAGAGGTGGGGAGGGGACCTCATGCCACCAAGAAAGAAGTGCTGGGAGCAGAATGCATCCTTTGGACTCGGGGTCCCTGCGCTGAGAAGCTCTTAGACCAGGGGAAGGTAGATGACAAGGACCTTCCTCCATAGCTGACAGAGAAAGCGTTCCCCTGGAGCTGGCACCCTAACTTTGGACTTCTAGCCTCCTGAACTATGAAAGAATAAATTTCTCTTTGTTAAGGTCATCCACTTGTGGTATTTCTGTTATAGCAGCACTAGATAACTAAGACACTGGTCTTGTGCCATCTTCATGATCTTTGGTTTGCTTAAGTCTATAGTTGCAGCCACTGTGTATTTTGAGTGCCTTCCAACCTAGGGGTCTTATCTTCCAGCACTATATCAGACAATATTCTGTTATGATCCATAGAGTTTTCATTGGCTAAATTTTGGAAGTAGATCACAAGGCCCTTCTTTTTCTAGTCTGTCTTAGTCTGGAAGCTCCACTGAAACTTGTCCACCATGGATATTTGAAATACTGGTGGCACAGCTTCCAGCATCGTAGCAATATGCAAGCCACCATACGATGACAAACTGACAGATAGGCGGTGGATTGAGGCATCAGCCTTTGCTTTACTGACTTCTCATTAGCTCTGGGACTAGAAAACTAAACAGAAACATAATGTCTGAGTCTGCTTCTTGATCTTCCCTCGACACGGGCCTTTGTTCAAATTCTGACTTGAGTGTGTTCTTGTCTGTGGTGCACACATAGTCCCTTGACTGACCCTCAGTGAGTGTGGATGGCCCTCGGTGTCAGCCAGCACCGTTTTCTAAATTTAGACCCCAGGCAGCCCCGTGGCTGCTAGTAAGTCCCAGGGTACCATTTGATACCCACCTGGCCTGAGCCACTGACTTACCCAGCCTGGCCTGTGACATGAGTCACTGCCAGTGCTAAAGGGAGGGGGCAGCTGCGTTTGGCCAAACCCGTCTTGCCTTCTCCTATAGAGAATAGAGACCAACAGTCTCCTCTCTGCTGATGACATGGTTTTATTGTCACAGACTGGGAGTGACCTCAGTGATCAGCTGACCCTACTCTGTAATTATCATCTGAAAGAATAATTTAAGGTCACCTGCAGGAAAACATAAATTGTGGCTTAAGGGAACAGGGCTGAAGCAGGGGCAGGGAGCCAGGTGTTCATGGAGACCTTGCCGTGTCCTGTGTCCTCATGCCTATGATGTGGGCTCCTGTGCTAACTACTCAGAGTCTTGTTGAGGCCAGGGCTTGGCATCTCCAGCAGTGGGATGGGCATCCATTTCTTCCCTTCTTGGTTTCTAGTTCCATATTTTCTTCTTTATGAAGGAGCATTAATTCTTGTCAAAGACTCTTCACCTTGACCTTTACCTCATCCAGAACTGCAGGGTCCCCCCTCTGCCCTCACCTTTGAGACAATTTGGCACCTTTTCGTCTGTGTGGCTCCAGGTGGGGTACCTTCGTGGGGCCTTGGGGCTTCTCAGACCTGGAAGAGTTTCAAAGTAGTGGGTTCACCTCCCAGGTGGTTGACAGGCCTGTGATTTAACTTCAGCAGGTGGTAAAACTGATTCCCTAATTTGTTTTCCACTTAGAGATTACCCAGAAAAGTTGTGAATTACAGCTTATCTCCCACTTTTTGAAAGTTCGCTTTTACAAAAGACCTACACAGTACCTGTTTCCACTGACTGAAAGAAACTCGAAGAGGATTTTTGCTTTTATGAAAAAAGGCGAAAAGCGCAAATAGCGTTCAACGTTTGTTTTGCAGCAAGCTGTTAAAGAGGCAGCGATCTGGCAACTGAAACTACAGTGTACATACATCATTTCTACTTTATATAGGCTGTGTATTTGTCACATCCTCCTGCTTTTACTATATGTTAGTGTTATTTTAGGTTTTATGTATTATTTGGTATGATTTGGTAGTTTATTTTTGAGGTCTGGGAACGCTCAAAAATAAATGAATGGTAATTACATCTTTGCTTTACGCCATTTCGGCTTATGAAAGGTTTCATAGGAACACTCTGCTTTCTGATAGGGGGGGAAACCAGTACTCTGGTTTGGAATAGCGTCCTAACTCAGTCTTGGCTGTCAGTATCATTGTAGGTGGGTGAGCCACATCTGCGTGTGAGGTTTGGGGGTGCCAACTTGCTTTGGGGCCCGACTTGAATCATGATACTAGGAGGTATCAGGGCCACCCCTAGGGGCATGTGCAGCCACTGGGCCTCCCGCCTACCTGCTGTCTAGCTGGGGGCCCAGGCCAGAGTGGGGAGGATGCTTTTCTTTGTATACGAGTTCTCCTGGTTCAAGCATGCCTGTTCAGTAGACTTTCCCCTTTTGATTAAGTGCAGGCCCTGAAGTTGGACCCAAGAGTCAGAAGGCCAGGGCACTTGGTGTCTGAGTTGGGAACCCCAAAGCCAGAGTGATGCCTCACTGAGAAGGCCTGGCCACCCACTGGTGTGTTGTCCAGTGTACTTGCTGCAGGGCTGCCCACCCCTCCCCATTTGCTTACAGAGATAGAGCTTTCGACATTGCTCATTGGGCAGCCTTCGAATCCATCAGATTCTTCATCCAGGGCCCCCATGCTGGAGCCCGGGGGCTCCGTGTAACCCGCAGACATGACTTCTCTTGCCTGCACAGATTTGAATTAGTTGCCATCGTGTAAAAATCGGCCATTTTAAAGTAAAAATTTTAATTCTCGAAAAGCCAGAAATTCTGGACCCCCTCCCATAGCCTCCCTTGTCTTCCCCAACTTTGAGTGAGGGCAGAGGCTGAGTTTCTGATTAATACTGTCCTTGCTTCTATCAGGATTCTTGTTTGCCAGTAAAGGGGAAAGAGAAGTATTTCTAGTACCTGTGTCTCCATCACAAGGTACATGGAAGAGGTCTTGTTCCTGCTGGCCTCATTTCTCCCCAAGGCCTGGCCCTGAGGCTTGTGGGCATGGGACCTCTGCTCTGCAGGATGACCTGCTGACCGGCACATCGTATTGACTGCAGCTTTCATATAGAACGGAGTGTTGGAGAACGAAAGGAACAGCCCCTCAGAAATAATGACCATGATCTTCAGTGCTGAGTGGTGTGCTAAAAGCATTCTGTGTTTGTTATTTCATTGAATCCTCACCAAAAAAAAAAAAAAAAAAGAGTTTACACCAGAAGAAGCTATGAGCTGTTAAGTTCCTTGCCCTGGGAGAGGCAGGGCAACTCCAATTTGGGGCTGTGAAGTTAGAAAGTGGGGTCCTGGGTTGGCTCTCCTGCCCCCACCCCCCTCTTAAGCTCCCTGGTTTGGTCTTGCTGGCTCCTGACCTCTGATTTGGTTTGGAGCCTAAAAAGATGGGCAAAGGAGAGGGGAGAATGGTGGCTGGACTGATCCCCAAAACCTCAGGGGAGAAATAAACCTTCCAGCTAATTTCGAGCCATAGGGGAATCCTTTTTTTTTTTTTTCAGGGCATGGATTTCAATATATTCCATCTTAAGCTTTCATAGGGAGTTACAGTACTTGCTTAAGGACAAAGAATATTCTACTTTACGGTGTGGTTTTCTCAGTAAGTAGGTAGAAATGAGCTACTTCAAAAAAAATTCTACAAAAGGAAGCTGCTGAATCCCAAGGCTTTGCCAGGTTAGCAAGTAGCAGTGTGGAATAATTGAAAGAGCTTTGGAATCCGGCCCACCTGGGCTTAAATTCTGGTCCCCAGCCATGTATTAAGCTACGTTACTCACGTGAGGTCTCTGAGGCTTAGTAAAATGGGCTTACCAGCATTCTCACTATGAGCTGAAAACTTCAGGGCACCTAACAACAACAAGATAATGTATACAGAACACTGGGCATATTTCTTGTACCTGGCAAATAGGGATGAAATGATAAATGCACCTATTATTTTTGAGAAACTGAAACTTGGTGGGAGTGACAGGGAGAGGAATAAAAAAAGGAAAAAATACGTGTTTGCATTATAGTTAGGTTGGGGATTGGATTTCCTATGCCTGGTGCACCCCCCACCCCCAGTGGTATCAAGCAGATACAGGAATCGCTTACAGAAAACTGCCCAGTCATCACAGCTTTGCATCGCGTATGGGTGGCAACTGAGGACGTTCCAGAGAAAGGCGGAGGGTTGCTTTGTGCAGGCGTATTGAGGTCAACATCACCTTTGTTTGTTCTCACCCTGCCCATATGGCCAAGTTGCTTTTCGTAGTAAGCAAGGGAGAAAGATGTCAAAACCTCATTTCCATGAACAACAGTTGCTGAGGGAAATAAAGGAAGACACATTTATTGAATAAAACGTGTCTGCCGTTGGGGCCATTATCTAATCAGCCTCCCTTCTCTGTGCTGTTCTTATCAGCAGTTTCCTGTGATGCTTCAGTTTTATCATCTGGAAGGATTTCTGACAACCAAGGGTTTGTCCAACCAATGATGAGCTTCTTGGTGCTTTTACGTGTCTGTTTCTTATTTTTGGTGTGAATCATTCTAAACAGTGATGAGATTCTTGCCCACAACCCTAGAGATTGCATGACATATAGACAAAACAGAAAGGCATCTGACCAGGCTTCACAGTGTGGTGGTTGCCAGGGACCGCTTGGGCCAGGTCTCCTCTGAGGCACTGTCACGAAACCGCCGCACCAGTGCCCTGAGGACTTGGGGCCGGCATCTTCATCACTTTCAGCTTTGACACTTGATTTGACGAAGATTTACAGCAGCCTGCACTGAGTGACAATAAAATTACTCTTTTTAAAAGAAATTAGACACAACTTTATAAAATCATTGAAAATCAACTTAGATTCTCAAGAACTGTGAGCTTTGTATGAATCATTTCGATATGGTATGTCTGGCTGCCTCTGTTATAGAAAATTTGGAAAATACAGAAAAGGGCAAAGAAGAAGAAAAAAAGATCCCTGATCTCACCACTGGTCCCATAGCTCTTTGAGTTTCCTCTATTCTAGCCCCATCTTATTGCATTGTAATTACTTGTTACAGGTCAGTTGCCCCTACTGGACTGCAAGTCAGTCTAGGCCAGCGACATGTCCCATTCTGCTTTGTATCTGCTTCAGGCTTGGTATCACCTGGCTCAGTCACAGCCAGAGGGGTTTCCTACCTTCTTCAAGATATGAGGCCAGTTAGGCCTTGATTTGAACATTTGCTCTTTGTGATAGCTTCCTATTGCCACTCAACAAATGACCACAAATTTAGAAGCTTAAAATAACACCCACTTGTTAACTCCCCTGGAAGGAGCAGGCAGCTAGGCTAGGTTATCTGTTTCGGAGCCCACAAGACTGAAGTCAAAGTATTGGCCAGGGCTCTTACCTGCAGACTCTGGGGGAAGATCCCCCTTCCATATTCGTTAAGGCTATTGGCAGAATTCAGTTCCCATGTGGCTGTATATCTGAGGTGGTTTCCTTGCTGGTTTTCATCCAGGGGCCGTTCACTCTCCTGAGGCCACCTGCATTCCTTTTCCCCTCCACCTTCAAAGTCAGCAACAGCACATGCTTCGAATCTCTCTAACTTGTCTCCGCTAGTATCCAGAGTGTGGAGCCCTGGTGATGAAGTACTTAAGAGCTTGGCTACTAACCAAGAGGTTGGCAGTTCGAATCCACCAGCTGCTCCTTGGAAGTCCTATAGGGCAGTTCTACTCTGTCCTGTAGGGTTGCTATGAGTTAGAATTGACTCGACGGAAACGGGTTTGGTTGTTTTTTTTTTTTTTTTTAAGTATCCAGAGAAAACTGTCTGCTTTAAAGAGCTCATATGATTAGTGTAGGATTACCTGGACAGTTTCCATTTTGCCATGTAATACAGCAATCACAGGAATAACAATATGAGGTCATGAGACCATCTTAAAATTCTATCTACCACACTTTTCCTCCTATTAGCTGAGTGGATTTGTACAGGTAACTTAACCTCTCTGAACCTCTCTCCGTAGCCAAATGGGCAGAATAAAAGGTTTTGATGGAGAATTAAATAAGGTGAAGTAGTAAGTGCCTACACAGTGCTTGGTGAGGGTTAATTTTTTTTTTATTTTTAATCCTTGGTAAGCCAGTTTTATTTGAAATCTATGTTGTCTGATTCAGATACAGCAAAATTGTCAAGAACCACCTTTATTGGAAGTACTTGTCTTTCTAAAAAAGTTGTGATTTGAAAATTTTCTGTGCAGAGAAAACAAGGGGGCAACATGCCCTCCTCCAGACTCTTCTGTTTCCCTCCTTCCCCACCCCCAGCCCTGAAGCACTGGCATCTCTGCTTCAGCTGCTGTCTCTGGGAGGGCAGGGTGGGGGCAAGAGCTCCCTGCCTGCCCTCAAATAAGTGGTGGCTCCTGGTTGGAGGCTGGCCCAGCTAGCAGCTGGACCCTGCCACTCAGCAGGGAGGCTGGGCCCTGGCTGGGCGCAGGATGATGAGGGCGCCTGGGCCTGCCTGACTGCTCACCCGTCTCTCTGCCTCTCCCTTCTGTGCGCCCTCAGGAGATACCCAGCGAGCTCACGCTGGATGCCCTGCTGGACATGAACGAGGCCAAGGTGAAAGAGACGCTGCGGCGCTGCAGGGCCAGCACCGAGGAATGTGGCCGCCTACAGCACGCCCTCACCTGCCTGCGGAAGGTGACAGGCCGGGGTAGGTAGGGCCTCAAGGGGCCGAGGCCAGCCCCTTAGGTTCCCTTTCCACAGGCCTGGCCTGGTTCCCTGGGGGCTGAGGTCTCTGCTGATGATAGGATGGGGTGAGTGTAGCCTGGGGCTTCTGGGGCAGCTTGGAAAGGCCAGAGCAGACGTTCAGAGAGAATGTGGTGGAGCTGACCCAAGATGGTCTTCAGTGCTTGGGTTCCGACTGGTCTGGGCACTACACTCCCAGGGAGGCATTCATTAGCTGTGGCTAGACATTCCAGGCCAGTCTGCCGGGGCGGGCCCTCTCTTGAGCGCATATGTTGGGCTCTTCGAAGCCTCCACCAGCTTCCTGCATTCCAGCCCCTTGGACTGCGTCCACCACCTCCTGGCCCTGTGGCTGGCTGGGCTCTGTGTTCAGAAGGGGCACGTTGATTTGGGCTTAGCCTGAGCCAAACCTGATTAGAGAAATTGTGCAGCTTTTCAGCTGGGAGCGTGTACATGGCTGTTCCCGGCAAAGTGTGTAATCCTGGCATTATGAGGAGTTCCTCGGGAATTATTTGCAGGCTTTCTAAATCTTGCCTTGGAAACAGCTTCAAATGCCTGCCTTAATCCTTTGACTACCACACAAGTAAAGCATTAAAATGAGCCTAATGAATGGAATTAGCCCTGTTTTTTAATTATCTGAGCCACCTGTTTTATCTTCGCCTGCCTGAGGCTTAAGGAAGGCACTGAGGTTTATATTCAGCTTGATTTTTTTCCAGAGAGGATTAGGCTTAATTTCTTCTCTGGCTGCACTGTACCAAGTCCCCCTCTGAACCCAGAGCCTGTGTCGAGTGCTTCACTCAGTTCAGAAAATGTCGACATGCCAAGCTTCCTGCCTGGTGCTGGGAGATAAACGTGACTGAGATGTGGTCTGCACCTCGTCCCATTTTACAGAGGAGGAGACTGAGCCCAGATAGGGGAAGAGGCTTGGCCAATGACATAGCCAGCCGGTGGCAGAGCTGGGATCCGAGCCTTGGTCCTTGGTGGTTGTTTCTGCCTGTGGAAGAGTAGAAGGACTGTCCCCCAGGCTGGGATCTTTGGGGTGACTTGTCAGTCCTTCCTACCAGCTCCTTATGCCTGGTTTCTAAAGACTTGTGGAGGAGCCAGCTGTTGAGTGGCGATAGCCATTTGTGTTATGACATCTTGGGTTCCACCTGTCCCGGATGCCTGCCAGGGTAGGGAGATCATTGATTTATTAAGCACCTACTGTGTTCCAGGCATTGGGCCAGGCACTTGACACACACTGTTGCAACGACCTCTTAAGTAGTGTTGTTAAGCTCATGTTGTAGCTAAAGCATCTGAGCATCAGAGGCCTTAGGTGCCTTGTATGGAGTCCTGCACCTGGCATGTGGCAGAGCTGGGGTTTGAACTCAGGTTTCTCCCTCAGAGGGTGCATTTTCTACTGTGCCCAGGAGGAGGCCCTGGGGAGGGGAGCTTTTCCAGGTTGCATCTTGCTCGTTAGACTGTAGCTTGTGGTACCCCTGCAGCCCCAAGAGAATCCTGGTCCAGGACACAGGCCTTTTGTCTGCCCAGAGGTGGCTGATGTCATGAGCACCTGCTGGGGACTGGGCAGGTGCAAATGATCACCCCCATCTCTTGGGTCATACAGTCAGTGAGTCTTCATTGCACCCCAACAGGGCTTGTTGAGAAGCAGGCTAGTGTCATAGTAAAGAGCACAGACTCTGAAACCAGACTGCTCAGCCACTTAGAAGCCGTGTGATCTTTGGCCAGTTACTTAACCTCACCGCACCTCAGTTTCCTCATTGTAAAATGGGGATAATAAAACACCTTTCTCCTAGGGTTGTGAGAATTAAATGAGTAAAGGTAACATATTCAGTTAGGCCAGGGGGCACATGTTAGGCCTATGAGATGATGGAAGATGTTAAAGTCGTTCCCCTTAGTCTCTGGTCTTAAGAAAGGTGAGTGAAGGATGGTTCTCTCTGCCAGTAGCTGGTGCATAGGGGTTCATTCTTGCTGATGCTCCCTGTCCTTTATCTGTGGCAGACATCACTAATCAGTCCATGAACTCTTTCCTATTCAGTGACCCCAGCATCACTCTCAAGCAGTAACTGCCAGTCGACTGGTGCTGCCTTGCAGATCAAGACCCATTTGCCATCCCTGAGCTGGCTAAAAGCAGTGATGATTAAATAGGCAATTTGAAGAATTTGGGCTCATTTAGTTTTGGTGGCAGACTTGCTCTTGGTAGTTTTGGTTGGTTCAAATGAGTTTATATTTATAGGTTCATGAACTCATTCTTTCATACATTCAACAAGAAAAATGTATTCAGGGCTTCTTATTAACCAGTTGCCGTCAAGTTGACTCCAACTCATGGCAACCCATGTGTGTCAGAGCAGAACTGTGCCCCATAGGGTTTTCAATGGCAGATTTTTTGGAAATAGCCATAGGCCAGTATATAAATAAAAATGTAAGGCGTGGCTCCAAGAGCAAGCAGTGTGGGAACACAGAGAGTGAGTAACTCATTCTGCCAAGTTGATTCATGAATAGAAAGTCACTGTGCAGTGAAGGAGGAGGAAGGATGTTTGAAGAAGAAGCTATGGGCTGTACAGAGAGACTGTGAAGGCTAATCCTTCTTGACCATCCCTGATAAATGACTCTGTAGGCTTAGACTTGACCACTTCTGATGACAAGGAGCTCATTACCTCTCAAGGCTGTTCCATTGTAGGTTATTCAAAATTGATAGCAGTGTGGGAGGAGGTAGAGTGCTGAGACAGAGGGGTTCAGGTCCCATTGCACCACTGACTTAGCTCTCTGGCCTTGGGCAGTGTGCATGGCCTCACTTGTACACTGGGCAGAGGAGCAAGACTGCTGGGAGAATTGAGGGAGACAGACTATAGAAAGCATCTAGTAGAAGGAATCCAGTGTGGAAGTTCTTTTCGTCGTGAATCAGAATCTCCCTTCTTGTACTTCCCACTCGTTGATAAACATGAGAGGAGAGAGGTATCTTCTTCTTCCCTGTGACAGCCCCTTGGGCATCTGTAGGATGTAGAATGGGGTCGTTTCTCCCTAACCCAACTCTGCAGTGTCTGTCTCCTACGGGGTCAAATCTAAAGTCCTTACCAAGACATCCAGTGCCCTTCCTGAGCTGCCCCAGCTGGGCTGACCCCTTCATCTCTTGCTTCTCCCTGGCTTGTCCTGATCTCTCAGGGCACATGGAACTCTTTGTAGTTACTAGAATATGCCATGCACACTCTTATCTTTGCATATGCTATTTCCACAATCTGGTACACCTTTCCCACCTTCTTTCCTACCAGTTTCCTGTGTATCATAAGATTCAGCTCAGGTATGACCTCCTCTGGGAAGCCTTCCCTGACTACCCCTCCCCCCCAGGGTGATTTAGGGTCCTCGTCCTCCTCCTCTGTGTCTCTCAGCTCTTGTGCATATCTTTGTTCCAGCAATGTCAAGTGTCTGTCATCCCCATTAGACTGCTCAAGGGCAGGGGATGTGTCTCTTTTATGCTTTTACACCCAGCATCCAGCAGATGCTTGAATAAATGGCAGACTGTGCTATTGAGCTGGAGATTCAAACGCCACAGAGCCACAAGGATGAGGGTTACAGGGGGTTGTTGGCGGGGAGCTTTAAAGTTTAGGGCTGGGCAGCTAGCTGACGGTCACTCACAGGCTTCTCTCAGAAGGAAGCGACTATGATCCCTTTGTAGCAGGATCTCATTTTACAAGCCCAAAGGCAGTTTGCTCCTGGAAGGTGGGTACAGCCCTTTTTCTTAAAGTGGATCCCTTCCCTTCCTTCGCACACCCCAGCTCCCCATTCCTAGTTCTTTTTTTTTTTGGCATTGTAATTAATTTTAATATTTCTATTTCCCACGTAGCAACACAATTCAGTTAAGCCGAGGTAACTAAAGACAATGGCTTACTTATCTTTGTGTGTGTGTGTGTGTGTATATATATATATATATATATATACACACACACACATATATATATACCAGATGTATTTAAAATTTATTTTTTTAATCTCTAATTATGGAATGAAAGGATTTTCCATAAGTTAAATTAGAGTTACAATTAGAGAATCCAGGGTACATTTTGTTTACACACCTTCTTCCATTCTCTGTTGCCTTTGGCAGTCTTATTCCTTACTACCCTATAGTATGCTGATAGAATTTATTGTTTAACACCATGGTTTTGTTTCCTAACTCTTAATAATCAGTCATCACTTTCCTTTCTGAGGGCACCTGCTTTTGGAGGGAGAGGGTTCCCCGCTCACTCCCCCAAGACCTGCCAGTAAGAGCACTGTGTAGCCATTCCCTCTCTGAGCCTCATTTCCTGCCTCTGTAAAATGGGACAGTAATATCTGCCCTGGTGGGGCAGTTAGTTGGATAATGTATAACATGATGTGTGAGAGGCCTCTGTAAACCAGGCAACGGCTCTTAGCTGAAGGGTTCTTCACCCTTCCGTTAAGGAACTGTGCCACCTTGGACAAGGTGCTTAACCTCTCCAGACCCATCAATCCCTTCTAGCCCCAACCAGCTGTGACTCAACTTCTTGGCCCACAGGAGGGGAGCACAAAGAAGATTCAGGCTGGAGTCCATTGGATGCCCAGCGAGAAAGTAGCTCAGGACCTTCCTCGGACACACTCTTACCAGCCAGCATGACCTGCCCCCAAGGGAGCTCCCAGCTGGGCAGAGTGGGCAGCAGTGCCCAGGGCCCACGCTCCATCTCCGTGTCAGCTCTGCCCGCCTCGGACTCCCCAACCCCTGGCCCCAACGAGGGCCTTGGGGACACCTGTATCCCGCTGCATGCCAGCGGCCGGCTGACCCCCCGCACCTTGCACAGCTTTATCACACCCCCGACCACGCCACAGCTGCGCCGGCACACCAAGCTCAAGCCGCCGCGGACACCCCCCCCACCCAGCCGCAAGGTCTTCCAGCTGCTGCCCAGCTTCCCCACGCTCACCCGAAGCAAGTCCCATGAGTCCCAGCTGGGGAACCGCATTGACGAGGTCTCCTCAATGAGGTGAGCGTCCCTGCCAGGCAGGCACTGAGTTTGCCGGCTACTGAAAGTTTTGATTGTGGTTTTCTAACTATAACAGTAATATAGGCTTGATGTAAAAAGGATAAGTAAAATCAACGAGTACAGAAGTGTGCAAAGTAAAAAGTGAAAGGTGCCCCATCTCAGACAACAACCTAGACTACTCCAAGAGATTTGGCTGAATCCTACTAGATTCCTTTCATACACACGTGCGCGCGCGTGCGCACGCACACACACACACTTGCTCACTCATATACACACACACACTCAAAGGAGATTTTTTATTAACAAAAATGAAATGTTACCATGTATTAGTCAGAATGGGCTGGGTTATGCTTCAGTAACAAACAACCCCCAAAACTCTGCATCTTAAAACAACAAAGATTTAGTTCTTGCTCATGCTACCTGTCCATTATGGTTCATCCCTGTTCCAGGTCCCAGGTGACAGAACAGCCACAGAACATTGCTGGCCACTGTGGCAGAAGAAAAAGAGAATGTTCATTCCTGGAAGTTCTACTCATTTTTATGCCGTTATCCAAACAAAGGAGCCAAGAAATGCAGTTCTCCTGTGTGCCCAAAAGAGGAAAACTGGAATATTTGGCTAAAACCACCAATGACTCTCAAATACAATGAAATCTCTGAGAGCCAGAACTTGACAGGGCTGCCTTGTTTTTCCGGGTCTCACAAGTTTTTCACCTTTGACAGGGTAGTCTTACCACTGTACTACCACTCTCTCTATTACCAAACACATTGCCATTGAGTCAGTTCCTACTCATAACGACCCTATCTATTAGTGGAAAATATTTGAGTTTCCTTCTCTGACAGGTTTCCACCTTACACAGGTTCCAGCTTTTGCAGGTTTTACTGTACCATGAACTCTGTTTGTTCTATAACTTGCTTTCTCAACTTACCTTGGTATCTCTGAGAACTTAAGACAGTACATCATGAAATACAGCAAGTCTTGGGGTTAAGAACATCCAACTTACGGGACAACTCCTACTGAAGAATGAACTGCTATAAAGCCTATTGTTTTAAAAAATTGAGTTAAATACAATGGTTCATAATCATGAATGCATGCACTACTTTGTAATGCTCATGAAAACACTGTGCGGTTTCAGTGGTTTGTGGCCATAGAAAGATAAAATATATACTATATACTAAAAGACAAATATTTGACTGATACTAAATAAAAACCGTATATGTACCTGTTCCGACTTACCTACAAATTCAACTTAAATACACACTTAGGAATGGATCTCGTTTGTAACCCGGGGCCTGCCTGTACCTTATTCTCTTATTTCATGTGTTTTAAATACGTAATATAGTCACATGGTACAAAATGCAAAAGCTTTGTGGCTCCTGTCTACTAGTCTTTGTAGGGGTATACAGTAAACAGTCTACTGCCCCCACCTCCACTGTTTTTTTTTTTTCTTTTTTTTTTCAGTCTACCACTTCCCTTCTCAGGAAGCAACCGGTTATCAGTTTTATGTGTCTATAATTATTCAAATGACCTCACTCTTTTTAACTTTTGCTTATCATTCCCTTGTAAGTTTAACTAGGCCCCTCTTGATGGACGTTTAGATCATTTTCTGTTTTGCTATTAACAAGGTCACCCATGTAGATAAACTCTTGCATGCAGTGCAGAAGGAAAGGAAGGGTTATTTTGGGTGCCTCTTACTTCCTTGTACCCTGAAGGCTAGGGCACCTGGCTTTTCTCCTGATATGGGTACCCCTTTCCTGGGGGTTCCTTGGGCCTTGGTGTCATTTTTGTTGGATGGGCTTGTCCCCTCTGCTGGTGCAAGCCATTTTGAGTCCTTCATGAGTAGGGTCCTGGACTGCCCTGAAGGTTTTGAGTGTGTCACCCAAGGAGAAGAAAGCCACACTGGGCGCCCTGACTCTGCCATGCCTGGTTAGGCTCTCCTGTTGGGGCCTAAAAGCCACCAGAGGGGCTGCCGGCCCTCCTTTATGCCCTGGACTCTCAGCAGGCCGGCCTCCCCTTCTTACAGAGAACACAATGATAACTAACATGTGTGCCACGTGCCTGTCAGTGAGGGCGTCCCAATGGACAGAACCCAGGTGCATGTTTCTCATTTTCTCCCAAAAGGATGTTAGGAAGGCTCTGGTCTCCTTACCATGCTCTGGACGGAGAACAGATTTGCCTCAGAGCCCACAGCTGGTGAGCTGGGCCTTAGACCCTGAGGTTCAGAGCCCACTTCCCCGCAAAGCCACCAGAACTGGCGCTGACATTGCCCCGCAGGCCACCTCACGGCCCTCCACAAGCCCTGAGGGCAGACTGAGGTGTCCTGTTCCTCCCCAGCCCTCCATGTCCCTGGGGGCAGCAGCACCCTCAGGGAAGACTTGCTCAGGGCATGTCCCGGCCTGACTCCTTGGGGGCCACCTTTCTGCTCTCCACAGCTGTTTTTCCCTGCCCCTCCTACCCCAGCTGCATCCTTTCCTGCAGACTGACCCCTTTTCCTGCCTGGATCCTGAGCATCCATCCTTCCCAGGGCTATAGCCAGGGCTTCCCTACTCACTGCCTTTGTGACCTTGGAAGACTCACTTGACTTCTGTGAGCCTCAGTTTCCTCAGCTGTGAAATGGGCAGAACTGTAATCACCGTGCTGGGTGGTTGGTGAGGCCTGGATGAGCTAACCTAGGAAAGTGCAGAGCACAGAGTGTGGCTCTTGTGCCCACTGGAGGGCGCGGGGTGGGCCATTGAGGAGACTGGTTCCCACAGAGACTGCAGGACCTTTCCACCTTCACTCAGCAAGCCTGGCCCCAAGCCAAGCCGCAGAGTCTCCCATCCCAGCGCCCTGTCTGCTCCCTCCCTGGGGTACTGTTCTAGAGGGCACGCTGAGCCAGCACAGTGACGTGTAATCCTTTCTCTCCTTTTTGTCTCCTCCAGGTTCGGTAAGAATGATTCATTTTCATCCCCTCTGCTACCTGGGAGTCGTGTTTGTGTTGCTGTCCCCATCGGGAGTGGATTTCTTTGACACTTTTAGTCTGCTCGGCCTTTTGGGAGCTCAGAAGCAGAGATGCTGGCAAACGCCACAGGAAATGGGTTTAAGACAGGTGGCCTTAGAGCGAGGCTGACCTCAGCCCAGCCAGCGGTGCTCTTTGGGAGGTACAGACCTTGAGTGTCGCAGTCCACTCCAGCCCGCTGACAAGCCCTGTGTGCACTCTGCCCACTCCACAAGTGACCTCTGTGACAGCATTTGCCTGCTTGGTACCAGGGTAAAGTGATGTTCCCACGAGGGAGCCGCCTATCTTGTTGGGTTTAGGTGGACTGTCTCCATCCTCAGAACCCCAGCTGATGTCTCGGAATCCCTGTCTTCAGGAGAGGGGCATTCCCGGAGGCAGAATGCAACTGGCTCTAAATGAGGCCCTAAGGGAACCCAGTGCAGGAATCGGAAGGTGCAAATACCCCCTTGGAAGCAGAGGAGGCAGCCCAGGCAACCCTTGGCTCCCTTCTCTACCCCTGCCCCCTTAGGAGTAGGTTCTTGGACATGGCTGTCTGTGGGGCTCTCTTCAGTGAGTTAGGGTTGTGGGAAACAGCCATGCCTCTTGAGTCTGCTTTTAATTCTCTGAGCGGAAATGCAGAGATGACAAGTTTTTGCCTGAGCAAACAACAATTTATTTGTTCTCTTCAGAGCTGGCTAAGGAGAAAGCTTCGCTATTAGCTGGGCCTTGAGGATGAGGATGGAATGCTGTAGACAGTGACTGCTGAAGTGGAGCTGGCTGCAGGAACACTCAGGGAGGCGTAGAGGGGAGGAAGGGGAGAGCTGCAGTTCCTCTCACCAGGGCACGGGCAGAAACTTCTGGGGCCTTGGAGGATAATTTAGCATTTCCAGCCCTAGGAGAGCCCTGGCTCTGTCATCTTCCCAGTTGCCGTAGTAATGCAAGGACCATAGCAGTGAGGCTACTTCCCAGTCTTGCTGGGAAGGGAGGATGAAACTTTTAGGGCCATTATTTCCATCTAGGTCAGGGACAGTCAATGCCTGGCACATTGCTTACATCCCATGCCTGTAACAGACATTACTAATCAATCATCGCATGCTTTCAGAGATAGATGGTTGAAGTCTCATTTTCCCGTAGTCTTGTTTCTCACACACTGGCAGCCTAACCACTTTTAGACCTCCAGGTCTGAGAGCCCTTTTTTTGCGGGGGGTGGGTGGATATTTTTATCTTTTTTATTGTACTTTAGATGAAGGTTTATAGAACAAACTAGCTTTTCATTAAATAGTTAGTACACATATTATTTTATGACATTGGTTAACAACCCCACAGCATGTCAACACTCTCCCTTCTGAGAGCCCATGTTTTGATTGCTGTGGCTGCTGACTGGGAGGGGGTGGACCTCAGGACTAAGTTGGGACGAGTCGGCCCCAGGCAGATGTGTCAGAGAGAGCTGCAGCTGATATAATTGTGGGTATCCAGGCCAGGAGAGCACAAGGGCCATTTTTGTCCTGACCAGGACTCCCCCTGGTTTGAGAGGAGTCAGCATCTGCAACACCCTCTTCTCCCTGTGGTTGGCCATGTGGTGCTTGGCCTTAAGTGAGCCAGTACTTAATGGGCACCAGCTGTGTGCTGCCCTCAGGGGCCTGCTGATTCAGAGGACACAGGGCAGCCACAGGTCACTCCAGCACTTTTTCCTGACCTTTCTGGGTCACATGTCCTTTTGATAATGGAATGAAAGTCCCTAGAAAGCTCCCAACATTCTGGTAACCAGTCCAGAGGGTTCACAAACCCATTCACGGGCTCTCTCAAGCACTGCTCTGGGCAGAGACAGGCAGTGCCGAGGACGTGTGTGTGTGTGTGTCCATCTGTCTGTCAGGGAAGAGGGGTTGAACACGTGGCTGCCAGTGGATGGAGAGATTGCTTCTTATTCCTCCCGAGCCTATAGTGCTGTAAGCATTGGAGGTGCCTTTTCTTATGGGGAAGCCCAGGATTTGGAGGGGGAGAGCTCAGGGTGCCCTCCAGGAAGGCAAGCAGAAGGGTGCCTCATGGGCCTTCTCTAGCAGAGAGGGTGGTCGAGGCCTTTCCCAGGTTCAGACTGTAGTGCCTGGTGGGGCTGGGCCCATGAGGGAGTGAGTATGAAAGCTTCATCTTGTCCTCATTCTACCTGCCAAGATCTGGCAGTGGTGATTCCCAGAGGAATACTCTCCAGGTGCCTCCGGCTGGAAAGGTACTGGATGAACTATGTGGCTAACCTAGCATTCCCCACTAAAGGTCACACAGTTTCCACTCACTTAACAAGAAGTGACTGGAACTAAACCCTCACGAAGAGGTGACCTGTGGGTGTATCCACAAGACAGTCTGCGAGATTGGGGTATGAGGAGACGCCTACCCTAACGTCGCTCTGACTTCCGGCTCTCAAGCCTGCCTCCCACTGAAGCCGGCATCGGTGCAGGGATGGCAGCCTTAGCCATCTGCTGAGGCGAGGCAGTAACCTTCACTAGAGAAGCTGCTGGGCCTGAGAGCAGTTACACGGCCCCTGGGTCTGGCTTGGCCTTTCCCTGTTTTGGTAGACGTAGGTTCAGGGAAACATTGCTCTACTGTGCAGTAAATAACCGCGCCACATCCAGCCTTGACGTGGAAGGCCACGGATACTAGCTGCCTAGGGCAGGTCACCCTCACCTGCCCCACACGGCCTCTTTCCTGCAGATCTCCCGCACGGGTCTCCACAGATGGTACGAAGGGACATCGGGCTCTCCGTGACACACAGGTAGGTCTGGCTGAGGCCTGGGCTGGGAGGGGTGTGGGAGTGGGGCTGGGGCTCACACAGTGTCGGAGCCCTCTGAGGGGTTGCTGTTCATTACGGGTGGGGAATCGGTCCTGGTTGCTCTTCCTCGTTCTGGTCTATCTGTCCGTCTTCTCTCTGGACACAGCCCTGTATCTGCTTCAAACCCCTGCATTGTTACAGCAGCCATGTAGACGTGCTGGGCCCTCCCTGCCCCTCAGGGCCTGTTTCCCCCTCCTCAGGCCTCCTCCCCACTCTGCTGAGGTGAAACATTCCCCCCACCCTCACCCCCTCCCTTTGCAGCTTTCATTTCCACCAGGGGCTGTGAGCTGAACTCCAGCTGTGTGAGGAGGCCTACCTGGAATTCCCTCCCCAGAGGAGGAAGCCTAGGCTTGGAGAGGTTGAGTGACTCACCCAAGGTCATGCTGCCAGTGAGGAGTGCTTGAGCCCAAGTTGGCTAGAGCCCAGGGACCTCTGTTTGGAGCCTCATTGGCCCAGGGCACCAAGAGACAACTCGGCTGGGAGGGTCCTTGGAATGAAGGCCAGAGTGCCTCCCTGGACCATGTAGTCGAGCATGGTCTTCCGGGGAGAAACCTGGCTCTTCCCCACGAGCTGCACAACTGAGGCAGTCAGGTAACCTCTCCAAGCCTCAGTTTCCCCCTCTCAAATGGGATTAGTAAGGTTGAGAGTATTGGCCCATTTGCAGAAGAAGGCGGCTTAGTCAGAGGCAGGATTCAAACCTTCTCCCCAGGCCTGTCATGAGGATGAAATGTGGTGACGTGCATCTGAGCTTCACATGTCTAGCAGCAGGGGTCGCTCTGGTGAGGCAGTGGTTAAGAGCTTAGCTGCTAACTGAAAGGTCAGCAGTTGGAATCCACCAGCCTCTCCTTGGAAACCCTATGGGGCAGTTCTGTTCTGTCCTGTAGGGTTGCTGTGACTTGGAATGGACTCAACAGCAATGGGTTTGGTTTTTTTTTTCTGGCCCTGAGAGAGGCAAACGTTATCGGGGCAAACGTCATCCGAGGGATTCAGGACAGCAGGGGGCTCCATTTCGGTTTTGTTTTTCATACCTGATTTCACAGAGGATTTGAGGCTGGGCCAGCTTGCTCCTGAGTGTTTCTTGGTCTTTGTCTGTCCTTCCACCTTGTGGCAGCCAGTTCCAGGGGCTGCCTGCCCTCCTCTCTGGTGTTGCCGGGCTGCTTCACCCTGGATTCTGGGCTTGGGTAGATGAGGTTGTGGCCACACCCTCTTGGGTTGGAAACCCATGACCCAGGCCCCTTCTTAACAAAAGGTCTAAAGGCGTTTGGTCTAATCACAGGGGGAAAACACTGTCCTGCGACCCTTCCCTGGACCAGGAAGGCTTTTCTCACCCCAGTCTCCCCACTTTCCAGCAACTTCACTAGCACCTGGCCCTTCTCAGGCACAGACCTGACTCCTATTTAGACCTGTATTCAGGATTTTTTAGTGGAGATTATCTCCGTTACCACTGAGTTGTCCCCTCTCCACCAGTGTCAGCGTGAGAGGAAATTAAAGCCAAGACAGAGAGAGGGAGAGAGAGCGCCTGTGTGAGTTTGCACACCTGGGTCCCAGTGAGGCAGGATCTGGACTCCTTTTATTGCAGCTTGCTCACTGCACTTCCGGAAGGCGGGCACCCTTTGTCCTAGCCACCAGCAGCTCCTGTCTGTGTTGGGTCTTGGAGACAGTAACGTTTATCTTTATGAATGATAACGAATCCCTCTGTGTCCCTTGCACTGCTCATTTATGCAGCACATATTTGATCCTCGTCAGACCCCTGTGAGGTAGAGAGTGTTGTCCCATTTGCAGAGCTCTCAGGCAGCTATTCGGAGGCAAGATTCAAACCCAGCTCTGCCCGACCCCACTGCCCGTGCTCGTTTCTTGGACTCAGGCCTCCTTCGGCCTCTGCTGCTCCAGTGGCCTGTCTTAGAGAACCATGCAACTCTGGGTTCTAGCCCCCACTGCACAGCATCCCAACTGTGTGACCTTGGGATAGTCACCTCACCTCTCTGAGCTGGTTTCCTCACCTGTAACTGAATCTTGGACCTACCTCATTGTGTGTGTGTGGAGGGGGAGGGGGGGGAGTTCTAAGAATCAAGCTAATGTTTAATAGATGCACTGCAAAGTGCTCCCCAAATACTGCTGAGTGATTCTGTTGTTAGTATGATATACTGTGCTTTTAAAAGTTCATCCCTCCAAAAAGGTGCACTTCTGCCCTTAGGCCTGCCTACCACATGAGCTTTTTTTCTAGAAGACACTCCCTGTTCAGCCCCCATCTTTCCGATCTATCATTTGTTTTTTACATTTTGATTTCCTTTGGATGGAAAATTCACTTAGGAGTTCAAAATTCAAGAGCGATGTAAAAGGGTGTACGTAGAGGAAAGTCTCCTGTCCACTTCTGTCCCCAGTCGGTGCCCCTGTCCCCACTGTAGGCAGGTGTTAGCAGTGACTTATTGTCCTTCCCAGAGATGTTCTATACAAGCAATACATAGGTATGTTCTTTCCCCTCCTTTTTTTAAAACTACATATATTACACACACTGTTATATACTGTGCTTTTTTTTTCTTTCCTTTTTTAAATTGTGGAAAAATTTACAGAGTAAAATGCACAAATGGTCAATTTTTACATATGTGTGCACTTATGTAGGAGCCTGGTGGCCCAGTAGTTAAGCACTCAGCTGCCACCCGGAAGGTCGGTGGTTCGAACCCACCCGCAGCTCTGAGGGACGAGGATTTGGCCGTCTGCCTCAGTAAAGATTACAGCCTCGGAAACCCTATGGGGCAATTCTACTCCATCGTATAGGGTTGCTGTGAGTCAGAATCGACTCAATGACAGTGGGTTTGGTTTTTTTGGATACACTCGTGTACACCACCCAAATGAAGATATAGAACATGCCAGCACCCCAGAAAGTTATCTTTGACCCTTCTCAGTCAATAGTGTGACCACCCAGAGGCCACTATCAAATTCTGTCACCCTAGGTCAGTTTTTCCTTGAACTTACTTGAACGTACTTGAACTTCATATAAATGGAGTCATGTAGTATTGTACCTTACTTATTTCACTTGACAGTGTAATTTGGAGATCATTCCGTATGTGCACAAAACCAGCTTTGTTTTTTAACTTTCTGGCCACGTAGTGTTCCATTGTATGGATGTACCATACTTTATTTAGCCAGTCACCTGTTGCTGGACACTTAGGTTATTTCTAGTCCTTTACTGTTACAAACACACTGCAGTGAGTAACCTTATACATCGCTGTCTGACACATGTGGATAAATTCCTAGGACTGAATTGCTGGCTCAGCGGGTCTGCACACCTGAAATTTTGATGGCCATATTGCCTGCCAGAGGGCTTGTATCAGTGACCACACCAACTCTGGTGTTTTGACAATGATGACTTTGTGGCTGGGAAACCTGAATCCCTGTGGGGGAGGCAGTAGCCCCTGGATGTCCCAGCCCTCTCTGGAAGAAGGCCCCTGGAGCTCTGGGGTGGGACCAAGTCTCCCAGTTTTCCTGGGGCTGTGTGGGGATTCTTCTGCAGCCAGGCCCTTGTATCCCAGCCAGTGTGAGCATGTGTGTGTGTGTCCACTCTCTGCAGGTTCTCCACCAAGTCCTGGCTGTCCCAGGTCTGTCACGTGTGCCAGAAGAGCATGATGTTTGGAGTGAAGTGCAAGCACTGCAGGTAATGGGCGGAGGGTGGAAAGGGGAGTACCGGGGTGGGGAAGATCCATGAACCTTTCGGGTCAGTCCTGTTACTGTATTCTTAGCTGTAGGTCAAGTCAGAGTTCAAAGGAGTTCCCTTAAACCCATTATTCATAATCCTATTCAGCACTCTCTAGGGAGATTAAGGAATCATCAACTGATGTGCTTCCATAAGAAGGGGATATTTGAGGTGGGCTTTGAAGGATGATTAAAAGTTTTCTAGGTGGACCAAGGGGGAAAGAAAATTCCAGTCCAAGGGAATATCTTGTGTAAAGGCAGGGAGGAATGTGAAGACGGTTCTGGGAACTTGAAGAAGTTCTGAAGTTTAGCTTTGCATTTTAGGCCATAAAGGGTGGGAAACGGGGACAGGCAATGGTGAAAACAGAAAGATGGCTCAAGGTATTTAAAGAAGGGGAAAATATAGATTCTGTAGAAATCCAGTTTGCTTTTCTCATACTATTGTGGTTCCTAGTAGGAAAAAAGGGCAAGGTGAGGGAAGAGTATGGAGTGAGCGGAGACTGGAAAAACCTTTGCAGGGCAAACTTGGATTCATCGCTTCCAGCCCTTTTTGCCCTGTATTGCTGTGTGACCTGGGGCAAGGTGCTTACCTTTCTGGGCTTCATTTTTGTCATTTATACACCTGGGAAGATGATTCCAGACTTCTTTGCCTGTCAGGATCTCTCTTGAGTATCTGAGCTAGTGTGTGTGAAAGCATTTGGGCTCTGATCAGACCTTAGGTGGTGGGTCTTGTCTTCTTAAAATGTGCGTGTCAGCTGGTCAGTTTTGTTTACCTGATTATTCCCTTGACCACCAAGGAGATGCTGGGACTTTCTCTCTGGTCTAGGACTGCTGTAGTGCCTGGTCGTTTGGCTTTAAAGTGGGGAACTCCAGCTCTCTTTCAAGTAATACCTTTCATATGGAGAGCCCATGATGATCCCTTGGTCATACCACATGATATGAGATTGATGGGCACTGTCAGCCCATTTTATGGATGTGAACACTGAAACTCAGCAGCAGCAGTCAGGACCCAAACAGGAACCCAGATCTTTCAATTCCTGGTTCAGTACTGAGCCCTCTGACCACATGGTCCCCTGCTTGAGTTTAGTGGTAGGGGCTGCCTACTCAAAGGAACCCCGTGGATCCTTTGGTAATGCAGACACCTTCTAATTCATCCTTTTTATAAGTTCAGATTTGTCTTAAGCTTTCTGAATGTGATGGACAGCCTCCTTTTCTTCAGAAAAAAGAGGTGGATGTAACCTGGGACAGGTTAAAATAAGTATATCGATGCCTGTTTGCTTATGAGGATGGACGTTGATGGGTAAACAAGCGGGAATATGGTAAATGCTCAACGAATAGCTGCTGTTATTGGTAACGTCAGGACTGTCGCACACTTTCGAGCTAATGTAGGTTGAGAAACTGTGGATATGAGGCAGCTGTGGGTGACTGTTACGCGGAGCTGCCTCAGCAGTGCCCCGGCCCCTGTGTGCCTGGGAGCCCCTGCCTGGCCCTGCAGACACTATCCTTGCCTCCTTTGCCAGGTTGAAGTGTCACAACAAGTGTACAAAAGAAGCCCCCGCCTGTCGAATATCCTTCCTACCACGTGAGTTTTCTACCATTCCTCTCCTCTGCCTTCTGAATCTGGGGTAAACCTTTCCTTAGCCTGCTCTCTCCCCTGCTGATGGCTTTTCCCCCTTTTTAAACAGTACCTAGACTCCGGAGGACAGAATCTGTCCCTTCAGACATCAACAACCCAGTGGACAGAGCAGCCGAACCCCATTTTGGAACCCTCCCCAAAGCACTCACAAAGAAGGTAATGCTGGGCCACGGCCCCACAGCCTGTGTCCCCGCTGGGGAGAAATCCCACTTGCATTCCCACCCATAGGAAGGATGACATCACAGTCTGGGACGCGCAGCCAGGTGGTGGGCTTCAGGGATCATATCTTTAGCGTTAGTGGACTTCGCATTTGTGCCCATGTTATGGTTGTGTGGCCCTCTTTCCCCCACCCCGTCTCCCCCTCTGAGCTAACGTTTCCTGAGTGCTTAGTATGTGCCAGGAACTTTTGCTTGTATTATTCCATTTGACCCTCACAAGGTCCTGATGTTAGGCACATCCTGATAGTAGCACCATTTTACAGATGAGGAAACTGAGCACAGGATCCCCCACGAGCGATAGGCAGGCCCAGGGTGACTGGCTTCAGAGCCTGGATTCTCAGTCACGGTGTGGCAGATATGCCTTAAATTGTTCAATTAAATGGCCTCCACTGAGCAGCTGTTACAGGGGTGTACCCAGAAGTCCTACATAAATGTGCATTTCCTACATAGCCTGGGCTCAGGCTTCTCTGCTCCTGCGGATAGGTGTCTCCTGCAGCTAAACAGATTCTTGAAGGCCCATGTGCTCCAGGAGGGTCTGCAGACCTGCCGGGGCCCTACATACCAGCTTGGTGTGCGCACTGTCCACGAGGCTCCTGGGCTGGTGGCTTCTGACAGCAACCTCCATCCTGGTGCCCACATAGCCGGGGGCTGGCTTCTCCAGAGGCTGGTGTGAGTGTGGGTGTGCAAGTGTAAAGGTGTGGTGTGCCAGCCTCAGACCAAGGGCGTGGCTGAGCGTGTGCCTCTTCACTGGGCGCGCGCGTGACCTGCTGCTCCCCGGCCGGCCTTGCTGGAAGTGTGGGTGGAGAGCAGAGGGCAGGTAGGCCGGCACTGTGGCCAGGTAACACCAGGTAGCCCCTGGAGGCGCAGCCATGGGGGCTGCTTTGGGAGAGTCCGGAGCTGACTTCTTGTTGTCAAACAAGACAGGCAGCCACGGCAGACCTGACAACCATCTCCGTGGGCCCCTCTGTCTTCTCTCCTGCCTCTCTCTCTGCCATTGTCACATTCTCCCTCTGTTAGTATCTTCCCACCAGGAATGGGGAGGCACAGTGGAAAGATGATAAGATCTAACTCATCCAAGATGATGCTGGCAGCAGCCCTCACTGTTAGCTCTGTCAGGGTTCTGCAGTTGGAAGTGAGCTCTTAGTGTCTCCAGTGTCCGTGGGATAACAAAGTCAACAAAGGCAAGGGCCGTTGGCTCTGCTCGTGTCTCTGTGTCCAGCAGGGTGCCTGGCATATGGCAGGTGCTAAATGAACATGTGTCAGCGGTTGAGTTTAATTCACTAACATCCCTCCACGTGCCCAGCTCAGAGCCAGGCATTGGGGTGCAGTGATGAGCATCTGTGGTTCCTGTCACACGACAGAGTGCAGTCGGAGAGGCATGAATCAGAAAGTCACCCAAGGACGAGGATGTCTGCACTTTACAAACTGTACTTAAAGTGCAAGCTTTGACCTATAAGTACTAGGAGGTACGGGAGGATAAGGAGGAGGCGCCTGGTCCCAGCTTCTGGGAGGAAAGGGTGTTTGAACTGAGCTGGGAAAGATGAGCAGGAGTCCTCTAGGGGATGAGTGTTGGGGTCTCTGTGTGTCATCCCTCCCTCAAATAGTGAAAAAAAAAAAAGTTGCTGTCTTGTCAACTCTGACTCATGGCAACCCCGTGCGTGTCAGAGTAGAGCTGTGCTCCATAGGGTTTTAAATGGCTGATGTTTTGGAAGTAGATTGCCAGGACTTTCTTTCAAGGCACCTCTGGGTGAATTCAAACCTCCGACCTTTGAGTTAGCAGCCAAGTGGAGGATTCCCTCAAAGATTAGACCCATAAGATGTTGAAGCTGGAAGGCAGGACCCTAAGGATCCCTGGCCTGACCTCTTCGTATTCAGATGGGGAAACAGAGGCTGGGAGGGTGTTGGCAGTGGGTATAGGAGTGTTGGGGGCAGCTGGGCAGGGCAGTGATGGCCCCTGCCCACTTCTGGGCTTCTTTGGTCCTGCAGGAGCACCCTCCGGCCATGAACCACCTGGACTCCAGCAGCAACCCATCCTCGACCACGTCCTCCACACCCTCCTCACCGGCGCCTTTCCCAGTGCCTTCCAACCCATCCAGTGCCACCACACCCCCCAACCCCTCACCTGGTCAGCGGGACAGCAGGTTCAACTTCCCAGGTACCACACCTCTGGGATTTTCCAGGCCCTCAGGGATGTGATCAGATGCCCCTCTCAGCAGACCCCAGCAGGCTCAAGATCAAACACTGCCACCACTAAGAGCTGATGTGTACGAAACACTTGGTGTGAGCCAGGTCTTGTGCCGAGCACCTCAGTACTGTTTAAAATAGCAGCTCTGAGGAAAATGTTGTTGTTATGCCCACTTTACAGATGGGGACACTGAGGTTCAGAGAGAGGAAGTGGCTTGCCCAGAGCTATACAGCCAGTAAGCAGCAGAGCCAGGATCAAACCCAAATCCACCTGACAGAAAGCCTGGGGTCTTGACGTAATCCCCACCTGCCCCCTGGCTTCTCCTAGGCACGGCCCCTCACTCGGGGCTGGCGGCTAAGTCCCCAGGAGGCATGGCTGGCAGCTTGTGGAGCTGGGGGGCATACCCAGGAGAGGGAATCTGAGGCCCTGTCGCTTACCCGTTTTGTGATCTGGGCAAGCTACTAAAGGGAGTTTTTGTTCCCTCTTCTCTAAACAAGGACACCATGTGACGTGGGGATCATTATCCTGTTGTGTAGATCAGGGCATTCAGGCCCACACAGGAGTGCCCGTGAGCAGGACCTGAAGCCAGTCTCTACCCACAGCCCTCGTTGCCCTGGGGTCTGTAGGGAGAGGGCCAGGATCTCCAGACAGGGGGTCCAGGCCAGGCTCCCACCCCTCACCTGTCCCGGAAGCTCCAGGCCCAGGAAGACAGTGGCTCTTCCTGTGCAGGGGCCCCCATCTGCAGGCTGGTGGCGTTCCCGGACCCGCCTTACCAGGGTTCCAGAGACTTCTTTGGGGGGCCAAGATACTGTAGGAATCTTTTCTCTTTGCCTGTCCCTTTGCCTTAACCACACATGGCTGGCTGTCTCTGGACATTAACACTCTCCCTCCCCTCCCTGCCACTGATGGCCCATTTGATTAACCTCCTCTGTAGTTCTGCTCTGTCATTATTATGCTTTGGAACCATGCCTTTTGCTAAACCTCCTGGTTTGGGTTTTCTAAAAGGAAGGGCCTTTTTAAACAACAACAGCCACAGAAAAAGTCCTCATTGCCATGTTAGCCAGACCCTCTCAGCTTTCCCTCCTGTCCCCAGGCTGTGACCTCATTGTCCCCCGCACAGAGCCTCACTCTCTCCACCAGAAAGGACGGGTCATGGCCGAACCTCCAACTCCCCCAGGGGCCGGGTAGGCTGGCCTGGTTCTTGGGAAAGAACTCAGCCCGTTCTGTATAGTCCCATGCAATGTATGGGAGCATTTCAGTTTATCTTCAAGGAGAAACCCATTTATGTCCCCACTTTACAATGAGGCTGGGAGAGGTTGACTAACTTCCCCAGGTCCCAGAGCCCAGCAAGTGTTGGAACTGGATCAGATTCCAAAACCCCAGCACACCTTCTTCAACACCCTAAGGGAGAGGATTCTTTTCTTTTTTTGTGGATGGGGAGGTCAAGCTGCTGAAGCCACAGCTCCCCTGGGTGGTGCAGTTGGGGCTGGTTGGCACACAGCACTGTTCAACTTTTTCACAGTCACTCCCCCCACCGTTGTATTTTGCCCTCCTGGCTTCATAGAGAAGTTGGCCCGGGAGGTGGCTGGAATGGGCCAGGGCTCTGCAGCCGGGTAGCCCCCGTCCCTCATCCCCCAAGGCAAGCCCGTTCGCTCCTGGAGGCTCCTGCCAGTGCCGTTTTCTCCCAGCTCTTTCCCCTCTTCCTGCATGGATGCCCTTGTTCTCACGAGGCCCACCTGGGGCAGGGCAGGTGGGGTGGGGCTTCCCCAGCCCCTAACCAGCCCCGTTCTCCCGAGCGGGGGGGAGCCCATGCCTGCCTGCCTCCCGCCCCTAACTGCATTTGCCGTTCTGCCTGTGTGACTGACCTCCTCTTCTGTTTAAAGCTGCCTACTTCATTCATCATAGACAGCAGTTTATCTTCCCAGGTGAGTCCTCTGCATGGTTCCACTAACTGCCCCCTCCTGGGACCTTCTCTGTCCAGCCTTTGTGGGCACTCTCCTTCTGGACACCTACCTGACAGGTGCTTGAGTCTGAAACCCACCTATTTTGAGAGCTGACTGCCCGCTGGGAAAAGGGGCAGACCTTGCTGGGAGAGACCTTAGGATCTGTCCTGTTTAGTCTGTCACACACAGACTGCAGAAACTTGCCCAAGGTCACACAGCCAGGAGATGGCAGAAGCAGGATTAGAACCAGGTATACACAATGGGGGAGAGGACTTTTTGCTGATGCCTTAATGAGCGTCTGCCACCATATCCTCCCCTACACAAAGACTGAGAAGCTGCTACCCAATCTGGAAAGGTCTGCAGGCCTCACTTATTCAGCAGGCTTCACCTTTGTGAGCCTTACCACGTAGTGCCATCTGGTGGCCATCATTGGAAGTGCTGCCTTATTGCAAAAAGTTTCAAGGAAATAATAATTTCGTTGACTCTCTTCCACAAGTCTTTTTGCACACCTACTATGTGCCAGCCATCGCATTTGACCACATTCCTTCCCCTAAGGAGTTTACAAGATCACTGCTTGTTTCCCTAGCTGAAGGTGGTGAGCATTAAGTTAAGTAACCTGCAACTGCCAAGTCCTTCCTTTAGCCAGATGACGGTTCTGTGTGTTTCAGACAGTGAAGTCTGTAGCTAGTAGTGTTTCTCCTAGATTAAACAGGCCTTCCTCAGAGTCACAGTATTTTGGTTATTCCAAGCTTCTCTCCCACCTCCCAGCTCCATCATTGATCAAATGGAGCATTTATAAGTCTTTGTAGGACCATGCATACTGCTTTGACCAGGCGGATTCAGGCTGGCAGAGGTCAGGGGCCTGGGACCTGCCCATCAGAGCCTCCTGCGAATAGCTGAGCTGCCTCTGTGGTTTCACACCTGTTTTTGCTGAAATTTCCCCTCTAAGAGCCTCCCTGGTTTCTGCCTCCAGGATGGTGTGCAGGGAGTACCCAAAAGCACGAGGAAAGCATGTCTCTTCTTCCAGAATGTATGTCGGGGGGTGGGGGTGCATTTCTATTAAAACAGCATAGAGACATTTTAGAGCAGAATGCAAAGTACGCTCTCAACTTTTAAGGAAACATAAGGCGTCCGAGAGCTTTTGCCTTCCCACTTGGAATTCTGTTTCTCCCTAAACCCCCAGCCTCCCCACCCCACTTGCCTCCTGTTTACCCCGCCCCCTGCACGCATATGTTTATCTTATTTGAGCAGCATTAAGTGGGTAGAAATGCCAGACTGGCCCTGGTAGTCTGCGGGCAGGATGTACTGGTATTGGGGGGTGGGGGGTCTTAGCAGAGGCATCTAGGGTCTGGGATCCCCTAGAAATTGTGCAGAGGATGCTGGGCACATGTGTGCATTTCCCTGATAAGAAAGTCCACAGCTCCATCAGGTTCTCAGTCTACGAGGCCCCAGAGATGTTTGGAACCTCTGGTTCAGATGACCTTCAGAGGCAGCCTTGGAGAAAGCCCCAAAGGGTGGGTTGAGGGAGGTTTGATGGCTAAGGGAGGAGGGTCTTGGTCCTAGAATGCAGAGAAGAGGCCTCAGAGCTTGAGCCACAGATACCTTCAGTCCCTCTCCTTTTGCTAAAGGAAGAGGAGGGAGTGAGGGGCCCAGGCCAGCCTGGGGCTGCCAGCTGCCCTGAGCAGGACTGGAGGGGAAGGGAGTGAACAGAGAACCAGGCAGCAAAGCAGCCGTGATGGAGGGTTTCGCCTACAGCACTTCGGTTTTGCACTGGGATGACCATCAATTCTGGTATTCCTGGCACATGGGATGTCGGCGCTAAAACCAGGGGACAGCGCCTGCTGCCCAGTCTTGGGCTCCCTGATGTATAGACTGTTTTGTTTCTTCCTCCCCAGTGAGAGCTGCTACAAAGAGGCCCAACGGCGAAGCTGCCAGGGCTCGGGCCTCTGACTGGAAATTCCCAGCAGCTGTGCCGGGCACCAGGTGGCGCTAACGAGCCACCCTTGGGACCTGCCTTCAGCCTCTGCTGGCCTAAGCCCTCTGGTGAAGGAGGCTCACAAGTTTCAAGAGCTGTTGCAACCAGCCCCTGCCTCCAGACAGGGGGACCCTTCGCAGAGAAGGAGGGCCTGGCCCACATGTCTAGTGAATAAAAACTCAAGTTTGTTTTTACCACTCGCTGGTACAGGGCAGTTTGGCCACAGGGGAAGGGAGCTAACTGAGGGGGCGTCTCAACTGCCTTGCCTAGCTGGGGTCCCTTCCTGGGACAGCTGCACGGGCAAAGCCAGGTCCTTGAAAAGCCAAGGCCATGCCATGTTTTCGAGAAAGGCACAAGGTGGTCCTAGCAGAGGTGGCCTGGAGACGTGCTTGCCACCCTGTCCCCAGGTCCCTGTGGGTGCTGGACTTGAAGCACCCCGTCCTTTGAGGGGAGTGGGAAAGTGATCTCATGCTTTGCATTTGTGTTTTGTTTCCCCAGACATTTCGGCCTTCCCGCCGGCAGCGCCGCCCGCTGATGCAGCAGACAGTCCCCGGTAGGTGCCCCTCGCCATGTTCCCTTCTCTTCCGTGGGACTCATTAAGACAGGACCCACCCCTGACCTCCCACCTTAAAATCTCCCGCGCACATCTGGCCAGCCAGATGGAGAGCTACTTATGCTCACTCCCCCTCGGGACAGTGACCTCAGCCAGAAAATATTTGCCCCCTGTCAGCCCAGGGTGGGGCTGCATGTGGAACTGGAGCCTCTTATGACTCAGGAGGGAGGGTGGGCAAAGTGCTGCCAGAGCCAGACTCCTACTAAGAAAAGCTCCCATTTATTGAGCCTTTTCTCTGTGTCGGGCTGTGCTGAGCACTTGACTCAAGTACCTCTTAGAGTTCTCAGGCCGGTGAGGCAGGTGTTGAAGCAGATATCATCCTCAAGTTACGGATGAGGAAGCAGCTCAGAGAGGTTAAGAAGCTGCACAGGGTCACACAGCTAGGAAAGGACAAAGTCTGTTCTCAAAAGCAAGCCTGTCAGATTTCAAGTCCTGTGTGTGTGCTTAGAGTCCCTGTACCATGGTGTCAGATTTGAAAGGGGCTTGGTGGCTACTGCCTCCTCCCCCTCCCCCACAGCCCCCACCTCTTCTAGTCTGGAGAAGGCCGAGGCCTGGAGAAGGGAAGTGGCAGGATCTGGTCCTTCACCTCCTGCTTCCTGCATCCACACTGTCTTTCCCACAGCCAAGTGGGTCAAAGTAAGATCCAGGCCTGGTGCCATTTGTCCCAGGCCTCACACAGGGAGTCCCAGCTGAGAGGAGAGTGGCTCACCCTCAGCGACTCCTTGACAAACCCTATTTCACCCTTAGGCTCAATGACCAGCCAAAAGCAGACGTGTTGGAGGATCATGAAGCAGAGGTGAGTAAGGGTGACACACACGAGCAGTAGACAGTCCCTCTCTGCTACTCTTCTCTCCCCATCTCAGAACATGCAGAGCCTGGGGAGTGGGTGGGTGCTAGGCCTTGGCAAGGACCGCCCCAGGCGCTCACTGCAGCAGTTGTAGGCAGGTGTGCATGGCAGGGAAGAATGATAAAGGAAGCAATGAGACCAACTTCTTTTTGCTTTTCTGTTTCTGCAGCTAACAAAAGTAGGCTCTTAATTCTAATGGTTTTTAATCCTGTCACGGCCCAGAGGCCTGGGCCCCAGCCTACCCATACCCTGTACCCATTGCTGTTGAGTCGATTCCGACTCATAGTGACCCTATAGGACAGGGTGGAACTGCCCCATAGGGTTTCCAAGGAGCTCCTGGTGGATTCAAACTGCTGACCTTTTGGTTAGCAGCCGGACTGTTAACCACTACACCACCAGGGTTTCCGGGCCCCAGCCTGGGAGATTTTAATTCCGCCAGTCTGGGATGGGGCCAGACATCTGTATTTTTTTAAGACTCCTCAGATGATTCTGATTCCTAGTAAGGATTGAGAACCACTGTCTCGAGCCTTGAATAAAAGTGTTAACTGAGCCTGGCTCCTAGCGGTGAAGTATAGCTTAGGGAGTGTTAACAGACAGATTGCCTCCTGCCCAGGAAGAATCAGGATCTCTGTATTAAGACAAAGGAGTACCCAGAAAGGATGAATGTGGCTAAATTCTTCTATGCCAGGGATGTAAACATTCTTCTCTGGTGATTAGAAATTGCTCATATGTAGAGCTTGGGAAATTTAGCAGGACAAAGGACCTCATGGACAACCACCGTATTTTGTGGATGAGGAGGTTGAGGTCCAGAGAGGTTAAGCAACCTGCCAACTATCCATAGCAAGCCAGTGCAGAACTGCAACTAGAATCCCAGGCCTCTTTTTTCCCTCTTACCTGCTTGGGGCTCTGGAAGAGAGAAGAGAAGTTGACTGAGCCCAGATCTGCTGCCCCTGCCTATTTTTTTCTCCTTTCCTTTCAGGCCGAGGAGCCGGAGGCTGGCAAGTCCGAGGTGGAAGATGACGAGGACGAGGTGGACGACCTGCCCAGCGCCCGCCGGACGTGGCGAGGCCCCATCTCACGCAAGGCCAGCCAGACCAGCGTGTACTTGCAGGAGTGGGACATCCCCTTTGAGCAGGTGGAGCTGGGTGAGCCCATTGAGCAGGGCCGCTGGGGCCGGGTGCACCGTGGCCGCTGGCACGGCGAGGTGGCCATCCGCCTGCTGGAGATGGATGGCAACAACCAGGACCACCTGAAACTGTTCAAGAAGGAGGTGATGAACTATCGGCAAACGCGGCACGAGAACGTGGTGCTCTTCATGGGGGCCTGCATGAACCCTCCCCACTTGGCCATCATCACTAGGTAACCTGGCCCCACCCTCACTCAGGCCCAGCCTTCCCTGTTCCTGGAAGCCCTGTTGTTTTTGTGGACACAAAATATTCATTAACAACAACAACAAAATTTAGCATGTTCTAGAATAAGCTGAGGAGAAATGCAGCACAGACAAGGAGACCATCAACCAATCTTCCAGGCCCTCACCCTGCCTCTCAAAGTCCTTGAGGCTCCAAGAATCTGATCTCCTGGAGACTTCCCTAAAAAAATTCCCTTTGTTTGATGGTTTAGGTCAACTTCTCCCTGGAACAGGGGAGTGAACCACACATTCTTTCTGGGCCCTTCCTCACCCCTGGTTTTAGGAGTGGATGTAGGTGGAGACCCCAAAACATGAACCCCTTTCTCAGTAATTGCTCTGATGTTTCTGACAGCCATCCCACCCACCTTCTTCCTCCTCTTTGCACACACATTTATTGCAATAAAAATCCAGTAATAAAAATAAATAAATAAATAAAAACAATCAGAATCATCACAGTGCTCTCAAGAGTCCCGATGTGCCTGGTTATAGCCCTGAAAGGCCAAGTGCCTCCCGCTCTGGGCTTTGTGGCTGTGTTCCTGCCTTGGACCCACTGAGGAAAAGCTGCTCTGAATTGCCAGGAGTTTTTTTTCCGGGGGGGGGGGGGATTTTTTTTCACTGCTGTTGAAAGTATACACAGCAAAACATACACCAATTCAACAATTTTTGTAGGTACAATACAGTGACATTGATTGCATTCTTCAGCTTGTGCAGCCATTCTTTCTCACTGCTGAATTGTTCCTCCCCCATTAACATGAACTCACTGCCCCCTAAGCTTCCTATCAGACCGTTTGAGTTGCTGCTGTCAATTTGATCCCGTTCTAGATAGTGCTTCAAAAGAGCACGATGTTCAAGGCAAACGTTCTCCACTAAATAAGCTAACCTGTTGTTTGGTTTAAAGAATACTTCAGGGGATATTTTTGGTTTAAGGTTTAAAGATTATCTCAGGGCAAGAGTTGCGGGGATTTGTCCAGCCTCGGTGGCTCCCAAAAGTCTAGATTCCATGAGAATTTGGAATTCAATTCTGCATTTTTCTCCCTTTTTATCAGGTTTCCTCTGTAGAATCGTTTTTTGTTGTTTGGATATTGTTGTTGCTGAAAATACACTCAGCGAAACATACACCAGTTAAACAGTTTCTACATGTACAAGTCAGTGACATGGATTCTTCTATATAATCTTTGATCAAAATGTTTGGGCACCAAGCTGGGCACCATCCAGTTCTTCTGGTCTCATGGCAAAAGAGACATTTGTTCATAGAAGAAATTACGCATGCATTCCATTTCCTCCTTCTATTCATAATTCTTCCTCTGTTGCTCCAGGCAAATAGAGACCAATTGTTGTACCTTGGATGGCCACTTGCAAGCTTTTAAGACCCCATTGCCAGGATCTTTGATGCATTAAGTTTCTTATTCCAGGATGGGCAGGTCCTGGGTCTAGGGATGGGGTGTGTATACATGTGTGTTTATGCACATTCAGCCATTCAGAAGGACTGGATGTCAGACTCAGTTAAGAATGAGGATTCTAGACCAGACTTAACTGGTCTGACAGAGACTGGAGGAACTCCCGAGACTATGGCAACCAGACACCCTGCTGACTCGGAACTGTAACCACTCCTGAAGTCCACCTTTCAGCTAAAGATTAGACAGGCCTATAAAACAAACAGTAACACACGAGGAATGGCTGCTTAATTCAGTCAAGTACCCAAGACCAAATGGGCAACGCCTGCCCACAGGCAACGATAAGAAGGCAGGAAGGGACAGGAAAACTGGATGAATGGACATGGGGGACCTGGGATGAAAAGGGAGAGAGTGCTGACACATTGTGGGGGTTGCAACCAATGTCACAAAACAGTCTGTGTATAAATTTTTGAATGAGAAACTAATTTGCGCCGTCATCTTTCACCTAAAGCACAATAACATTTAAAAAAAAAGAGGAAGATTCTGGAGCTCACAGTTGTGGGGGACAGAGAGAGCCCCCAGAGGCATGTGGTGACAGTGCTCCCCATGGACTCCTCCTGGGCTCCCATAAGGGTAAGGTTAGGCTGCATGGTCCTAAACCCATGACTGACTCCTACCACTCTTGACAGCTTCTGCAAAGGGCGGACGTTGCACTCATTTGTCAGGGACCCCAAGACGTCCTTAGACATCAACAAGACGAGGCAGATTGCTCAGGAGATCATCCAGGTAAAAGGAGCTTCCGGATGCTGGAGTGGGGGTAGGGGTGGGCTTCCAGGCCGTCCCCGAGCTCCTGGTCATCCCTCTGCCCTGTCTGCCCATGCCCTGCCTCCCCTTCCAGCCAGGGCTTCTCGAGGGTGGGACCCTGTCTTGCTGTCTTTGTCCCTGTCTCCTCTACTTGGAGCAGGGAGCTGTTTGGAATTTAATTGTTTGAGGAGGAACTCAGCAGGATACTTAGGACAGAAGGCTTTAAAGACAGACAGCCTGAGTTTGAATCCTGGTCATCAGCTGTGTGACCTTGGGCAGGTTGTGTAGCCTCTCTGGCCTCTGCTTCCTCATCTGTAAAATGGGGATAGCAACATAAGTTCCCGCACTGGATTGGTGCAGAGATAAAAGTGCTAATACACGTAGAAACGTCTGTCACTTATTAAGAGTGTATTAGGGGTAATGATGTTTTGCTTACCGGGGCTATAAAAGGACCCACGCTTTTTGCCTGAAAATTTCTGCATCAAAGCTTCATGAGGACAGGCCCCGAGGCTCAAGTCAGGCAGTTTTTTCATTTCTTCCATCTTTTTTTTTTAAGTAATTGGATAAAAGAGAATGAGATACATAAATAAATGAGAGAAAAGCTTATTTGCTGCTTTACATAACAACAGACACACTCAAACAAAAACTGGAATTCTGGTGGGTAAGGGGCCCTCTTTTTTTTTTTTTTTTTTAATTGTTTTAGTCGAAAAGCTTTCTCTTACCAGTTCCCACCAAGTTTTTTTTCCCACTTTTCTGTCTTTCTCTTCTCCCTTCTCTCCTTCCTCCTTTCCTCCCCCACCCCTTCTCCCTTGTCCCCTTCCTTCCATTTGTGTGTTTTCCTTAGAAAGAAGGAGGTAATAAGCACAGTGATCTTTCCACATGTCACTTCCATGTGTCTAAACTAACAGACTGAACTTTCTGGAAGGCCAGAACCCGAACCTCACATTCATGCATTCGCATGTAGTCTCTTATTTCAGAGCAGTTAGAGAGAGCGGTTCGGTGTTACCTATACTTCATTTGTTTCCCCCACACTTGCTAGGCCCTGCTCCCTTCTATCTCCCCTCCTCCAAACCTTTTCCTCTCCTTATCAGCAGAACATTGGGGCAGTTTTGTCTGGATGCTATACAGCTGAGTAATGATGACTGAGCCATCTGGAAGATTCCAGGGCAGAGGAGGAAAGTTACTAAAAGATTTTGGAGCTGCAGAGCCAGAAGCTGCATCTCTGCTGGCTGTATTTCATTTTTTGTGCTGCTGAGAAACCACTCCTCCCTTCTGCTGGGAACTTCCGGGCCACCTCCTTTTTGTACTTATCTCTGGTGCTTTGGGGCTCAAAACAAAACAAAAGGGGCTTGACCCTTGGTTGGAGAATTTGCAGCTTTTGGGCTGCTATAGAAACGCGATGAATTATGGGAAGGAAAGAGGATTTGTATTCCAGTCCTGGGTGCTTTGCAATGTGTCCATTTAAAGTGGCCTTTTGCGGGGGTGATACCTATTGAATAAGCAAGGGGGCAGAGGCTCAGAGAGGTACAGCAACTTGCCCTTAGTCACACAGCTGGCCTCTTTTCAACCCAAGGTGGAGACTTTGACCCTGTTTAGCTCCAGGGAAGACTTGTGCCTTGGTTTTGTTTGGAAAATGGTCAGGTCTTTTAAGAAGGTTATCTTGCATGCAGGACAGCATTTTGGGAAGGAGTAGATTAGCTCTTTAAGGAGCCCTGGTGGTGCAGTAGTTAAGCTCTGGGCTGCTAACCATAAGGTTGGCGGTTCAAACCCATCAGCTGCTCTGTGGGAGAAAGATGTGGCAGTCTACTTCCATGAAGATCATAGGCTTGATAACCCTGTGGGACAGTTCTACTCTGTCCTGTAGGGGCGCTGTGAGTTGGAATCAACTAAGGGCAACAGTTTTTTTTTTTTCAAAGCTACTCTTTCTAGAACTCCCTGCTGCTACTGCAGGAAAATGGGCTCTCAGCAGGCCTGGGGGAAGTGGCCACTGGGCCACAGCCTCCCAGTCTCTTTCTTGGGAGAATCTGCTGACCGGCCTTGTTTAAATTCTTCTGTGGTTGGGCTCTCCAGACTTGGACCTTTTCTTGCTGGGCCTTGAGTTCTGCCTGGTTCTGCCTCAGGGCTCATTCTTGGTTTCCCCCAGACCTCACCTTTCCATCCTCACCTTAATATACCATTAAAGCCAGGGAGGTTTAGCTGTCTTGAGTGAAGCACCAGTGATGTGGAGAGATTGGGAGGTGAATTCACGTTGGTTTCTGAGCTGGACAGACAATCTAACGAGTTTGGTGTTAGAGGACAGCTTTGACCTTGAGTGAGATCATGCCTGTGTCAGATCACCCACGCCCCATGCTTTGTTCAATCCCAAAAGAGTGTTGGGTGGAAATCTCCCACCTCAGGCCTTTCTTCAACAGATAAGGAAACCGAGGCTCAGAGAAGTTGAGCAAGGTGTCCAAGGCCACCCAGTGAGTTAGAATCTGAGCTGAGGTGGAATTCAAGCCCAGTGTTTGTTTCAGTCTTAGTCCAGTGCTCCTTCTACACAGCACAGATAATGGAACCACCTGAAGTGGGGGACTCCATCTGTGGGAATGCTTCTCTGTACCCCCAGCCTGAGGGCAGAGACTAGCTTGCAAAGCCTGATAGAGACCCCAGCTCATTTGGGTCCTTTATGACTTAATATGGATGATATCATCACTCTTGATACACCCGCTCACCCCCACCCATCACCCTCTTCACACCTCACCCTCATGGGATCCAGTCTAAGGTGGCTGTTTGGCAGCATGGCAGCTTGAAAAGAGCACAGACTGGCCTGGGGTCGGATCTTAGCTCTGCTACTTAACTGTTGTGTGCCCTAGGACAAGTAATTACCCTTCTCTAAGCCTCAGTTTCCTCATCTGTAAAATGGGTACAATATACTGCATAAGGATTATGAAGATTAATTGAGAGGATGTTGGTAAAGCATCCAGCCCAGTGCCTGGCCCAGGGTAGAAGCTTAGTCCTCGCTTTTCCAAGTCCAGCCTTCCCTCCCCACCTGATGTGAGGCTCGCTGTCTTCCAGGGCATGGGGTATCTCCATGCCAAGGGCATTGTGCACAAAGATCTCAAATCCAAGAACGTCTTCTACGATAATGGCAAAGTGGTCATCACGGACTTCGGGCTGTTCGGTATCTCAGGCGTGGTCCGAGAAGGACGGTGAGTTGGCCTTGGGCATCTGGGAGAGACAGGGAGGAGCTGGGGGGTGACGGATGGGGCCTCGAAGGCTAGCTGAGGTCTCTGGTGCTCTTGCTGCCAGTTGCGGAGAGCCATCCGATGGGAAAGGCCAGGTTCTCTGGGGTCCTGCTCATCTGGTTCTGGTCCAAAATCACATGTGGGTGAAGTGTAGGTCCTCCATAGCACTTGATTTTAAGGCGTGAGAACCCCAGGGAGGCTGGCTCCCCTCCCTCCTATTCAGTCTGTTTGCCAACTTGGGCTAGGGACCAGGATTTATGTCCCTATTATGAGAAAGAGTCTCAAGTTTTATTTTCCTCGGATCTTGAAAGGGCCGAGGGTGGGGAGAAAGGCTCCGGCTCCTCCCTACGCGTCTGAGTACCCCAGAATGGAGCATGGAAGCCAGGCCCAGGCCAGGTTGGAGATCCAGAGGCAGATCTGATTTCCGGGGTGGAGACACACCCCATCTCCCAGCACGGAGAACCAGGCACCATCAAGGGTGGCTTCATGCCTACACCCATTTTGGCTGCCTTCCTAGCACAAGCCCGGTTATCACCCCACTGAGACCTTCCCCAAAAGCTGGTGGTGCCTTTGCAAGTGCAGGCTCAGGGTGCTACGTTAGGGTGCTGGGCCGTGCATGGGTGGTCTCCTGGCCCCAGGCAGACATGTGCCAGGCAGGCCTTTGCTGTGGCTGAAAGGCCTTGTGCCCTTGTCCTGGCTTCTTGGCCTCCAGGCGTGAGAACGAGCTGAAGCTGTCACATGACTGGCTGTGCTACTTGGCCCCTGAGATCGTGCGTGAGATGACCCCCGGGAAGGATGAGGACAAGCTGCCATTCTCCAAAGCTGCTGACGTCTATGCATTTGGGTGAGGAGGCCCCTGGTGTCCCTCTTCCTGGGGCTCTGAGGCCAGCTATGGCCAAAAGACAGGTAACCGTCAGGAGCAAAGAGGTGTGTGTGTTGAGGTGTTTAAATCCAAGCTTTGGAATGAAAACAAACCTGGCTTTGAGTCCTGGCTCTGCCGCTTGTTAAGTGAGTGACCATGTCCTTGACCTTCTCTTTCCCCACCTACAAAATGGAAGAGTAATAGCACCTTCCCGATAGGGTTGTTTCATGAGGACTAAATTGTGTAATTACATAAGATGATTAACACTGCTTGTCAGTCTCATCCATTGTCCCGTGAGGACATTCGCCGGCGCTAACAAGGAGCTTTCCTCGTAGGCCGTGGCGTTTGGTCATTGGGAAGCTTTTTCGCAGTTCGGTGCCTCCCACTCGGGAAGGCCAGCCAGCCTCTAGTGTCCCCTAAACTCAGCATTTCTATAGTTAGAGCTGGGCACTGTCCGTTTGACATGTAATGTCAGCCACACGTAGAATTTAAAATTTTCTAGTGGCCACACTGGATCCCTGACGGCACAGTGGTTAAGAGCTCGGCCGCTAACCGAAAGGCCCGCAGTTCAAATCCATCAGCCGCTCCTTGGAAACCCTATGGGGCAGTTCTGCTCTGTCCTGTAGGGTCTCTATGAGTCGGAACCCACTCGACGGCACGTAACAGCAGCAACAACAGTGGCCACGTTAAAACAAGAAGAAACCGGTGAGATTAATTTTAATAATATATTTAACTCAATATGTATCCAAAATATTATTTTAACATGTAATCAGTATAAACAATTATCGCAATAGTTGACATTCTTTTTCCTGCGAAGCCTTCAAAGCCCGGTGTTTCGGGTGCTCAATGCCCCCCTGTGGCAAGTGGCAGTGCAGGGCTTATGGAGACCCCACCCCACCCCAGGATAAGTGGAGAAGGCCAAGGGGACTTGGAGAGCTGAGTAAGGGCCCCACCACCCGTAACTTCTCTGGCAGCCTTCCACAAGCTCGCCTGGGTTCCCCTCTCCCTCCCCTGACCTTTCGCTGTACCATTGCCTGAACCCCTATGTGTGCCAGGCTCTGGCCTTGGCATTTTAGTTACTCTTCAAACAAACGTGTGAAGTAGGCATCAACCCTGCTGAGGTTCAACAGTTTTACTGCTAGAAAGTGTCAGAGCCGGAGTTCAAACTCAGGTCAGAACAACCACCAATGCCTCAGCACTCTGTTTGGAGCCTGCCTCACTTTCTACCAAAGGAGGATCCTCTGGTGCTCAGGCAGATGCCTCCAGGATGCCATCATGGTGTCTGCTGAAGCCTGGTGGGGTGAGGAAGGACTGGAAAAGGATCCTGGGTCCTCCAGCTCAGCTGCTGGCATTGCAGTGGCCAGCCCTCTAGCTGCAGAGCCCCTGGAGCATGAGCTGGGGCCATCTGGGAGCTCACACTGTGTGGATTGGTCTCCACAGGACTATCTGGTATGAGCTACAAGCAAGAGACTGGCCCTTTAAGAACCAAGCAGCAGAGGCCCTGATCTGGCAGATTGGAAGTGGAGAAGGAGTGAAGCGTATCCTGGCTTCCGTCAGCCTGGGGAAGGAAGTCATCGTGAGTAGCCACCTGTTCCCCCAGAGGAGAGGGGGAAGTGGAGCTAGAGTGTGGGGCTGGGGCACATTACATGGCTGCCCTTTATTTGTCCACCTAAGAAATGGGACTGGGGCGGGGGGCTTTGTCACCCATAGGTGTCTAAATTAGAGACTAAAAACAATATACATTTATGGGAAATGAGAAAAAGAACAGAGACACAGAAAAAGAAAATAAAACCATGTATAATTATCCCAGTGTTAACCTCTTTATTTCCTTCCAGTCTTTTTTTTTTTTAAGGTAATGGTTTTAATTGAATTGTGAGATGAAAAAGATTAAAGTAAAGCCCTGTATGTTACGTAAAAGAAGACTTAAAACAGTCACTGCACGAAATGAAAATGGGAAGGAGGGGTTTATGCTGTGATAGCAAATCTTTCTCCCTAATGCTTTTCTTAACTGTTCAAGAACAATTGAAGGTTCCAAGGCAAATTTGTTTGCAAAATGCTGAATTATGATATGATTGCTGGCTTCACATTCCTGAATCCCTTCAGTGGTTTCTCTGCACTGCAGTTTGTAAGTTTACTTGTTGTGGCACAGTCCAGACATAAAGAAACCTGGAGGATCAACGTTTTCAGTGCTCTGAGTGATAACCATGGGGTTGGGAATCAGATAGGACGGGGCAATTAGGTTCCAGCCTTGATGTTAATAAGTAACTTCAATATGTATCTGGGCAACATAACAGTGGAAGTGTTCAGAGGGACCATGTAACACTTATCTGGGTTTTGAGTTTCTTATTAAAGTCATAAACGGTGTCAGCTGGATCACTATCTGCAAACTCTAGGATAGGCACAGTGATGAATGCAGCTTCATCTTCCTCAAAGATCTTAGTATTTACCTCAGTTGTCTGGCAGCTGGGCATCTTCAGAAAGCTCATTTAAGATGATGTCATGTTTAAAACTTATTCCGCAGTGGTACACGTCATCTGGTTGAGGTGTCAGATATTGGTACAGGTGTGCCCTTCCAAGAATGACACCAAAGTGCTAGTGCAAAGCAGCAACAGCAGACTCTTTTTGGCTAGCCAGTACCACTTCATTTGGGGCCTTGCAGGCCACAGCAAGGACGTTAGGTGGCGTGATGGGATGGGGAGTGAGCACATCCTCACTGCTCTTGGGCTCGCCCTTCTTGGCCTCCTTCTGGGCCAGAGTCCAGTTGAACACCATGTTCACCATGGCGTGGCCTTGGGCGCCCTTGGAGGATAGCAGCAAGTTCAAGTCGTGGGCTGTGGGCTTCTTGGCTGAGCTCCGCGGGCGGCTTGGATAGCAGCTGAAGTCTTTTTAAAAAATATTCTAAAAATACATATCTTTAAAAAAATCAGGATCACACATTTTATTATGTCATGATCGGAAATCATTAACAAATCTTTATTTTTAAACCTGTCTCCTCTTCTGTCCTGTGGCTGCACTATAACTATTTCTCTGTCATTGGGCATTTAGGTTATTTCCAATTTTACCTTTTATGATAAAGTTATTAAGATCATCTTTATATAAACTGGAGTACAGATATGTGAATGTTTTATCTAAAAAAAAAAAAAAAAAAAAAACTATCCTTAGTTAGTTGCCCTCCTGGCAACAATCCTAGTTGCCTTTCTGCACACTTACAGCCTTGGGGCAGAGAGACCTAAGTGCTGCCTTCAGGGGGCTAAAGGCCTGGAGCTGAGCCCAGAGCACATCAGAGGGCTGGGTAGGAGTTAGGCTTAGCTCTGGCTACACAATGGAATCTTCTGGGAGCTTTTTAAAAATGCCAGTGCCAGAACCTCGCCCCAGGGGATGCCGATTTAATTGGCCTGGGATATAACCAAGGTCATCGTTAATTTTTTAATTTTTAAATAAAGCTTCTTGAGTAATTCCATTGTGCAGCCAGAGTTCTGAACTAATCGGTTAGAGATCTGAAAGGATTTCTTATAGTACTCGCTTATGGTCTTTCTTTGAAGCTTTTTAATAGGTTGAGAGTTGGGATGGAGACAAAGAAAATGTTACAGCAGCCAGCTTCTGGCTCCTGAGAGTTGTCTTTTCTTTTTGACCTGTTGCTCTTGAAAGAACAATTCTCATGAGCCAGAAGCTGGCTGCTATAACATACATATATAGAGATATAGATGTAGATACATACAGATACAGATACATATATATAAAACAGCCCACCACTCCTCTGTCAGTTTGTTGTACTTCGTTGGCTTGGGTATTGTTGTGATACTGGAAGATAAGCCACTGGTATTTCAAATGCCAGCTGGGTCAGCCACGGTGGACAGGTTTGAGCAGAGCTTCCAGACTAAGACAGACTAGGAAGAAGGACCTGGTGATCTACTTCTAAAAACATTGGCCAATGAAAACCTTATGAATAGCAACAGAATACTGTCTGACACAGTGCCGGAAAATGAGCCCCGCAGGTTGGAAGGCACTCAAAATATGACTAGGAAAGAGCTGTCTCCTTAAAGTAGAGTCAGCCTTTATGATGTGGATGGAGTAAAGCCTGTGGAAGCAGCAGTCAAGAAATCAAATGACGTATTGCATTGGGCAAATCTGCTGCAAAAGACCTCTTTAAAGTGTTAAGAAGTAAAGGTGTCACTTTGAGGACTAAAATGTGCCTGACCCAAGCCATGGGCAGCACCTAACAACAACAGCAGCATATAACAGCATTTAGCTCTCTCTGCTACAAGACTGTAAGTGTGCAGAAAGTTAACTGAGATTGTTGCCAGGAGGGCAACTTACTAAGAATATTTATTTCTTTCAGATAAAACAAGCATACATACATATTCTGGTTTATACAAAGAAATATATGTGTATGTGTGTGTTCTTGGTTTTTTTTAGAACTTGGCACTGTTTTATGTGACAAAGCAGCCATAGTGATTTAGTTGTTTTATCTAGGTAATACGTGCACATGGAAAGACATCAGAAGGCCCAAAGGGCTCTTAATGGAAGGAAACCAGCATTCCCTTCCTCTGCTCCTCACAAAAGGCACTAACTTTTTCTTGTTCCATCGCTCTTTACTCCGCATCAGTCTTCCCCTTCCTCTGCACATCAGCTTTCCCTTGTTTTTACACCATTTTTAGGGTTGATTTCATGATTAAATCTTCCATGCTGTGTCTATAGATAGAAGCTAAAAGCAAGAAGTGTGTGTTCACTATTATAATAGACTGTAAGTGCTGCTAGCTGCTGGTCAGGTCATTCACTAGAATTATATTTTCTTCTTTGTGGGTCCGTCTCTTTTCTTACAACTCCATCAGTTGCTCTAAGACTGACCATAATTTTGTTGACTTCACATTTGGACCATGTCTTTCTTGTGCAGTTGTAGGTTTCCCCTGGAGTTTCTAGTTGCCTTTCTTTTCTTCTTGATGAGAGAGGAAACAAACACCTTCATCCTATTCCTGAGATCTTGCAGCTCCTTCCTCATTCTGAGTCTGTCCCCCTCTTCTCAGAGCCCATTGCTTTCTTACCATTTGAATCATTGGGATTCTAGGCCTGGGCATAGCTGTCATCTTCTTTTTCTTTTCATTCATTCCTGGGTCAATTGTACTAGTTTTTGTATCTCATGTTTTCCCCTTTATTAATCGCAGTCCAGCAAAATGAGTGTGAAACCTAAAGAAACTGCCTCCCAATGGATGCATGAGAGATGATCTTTGAGGCTTTACGTAACTGAAAATGTCCTTATTTTGTCCTCCCTATCTAAAACTAGGCCGACAATCTGGGGGGAATACCTTGATTTTATCTTCCAGTACTTTTAAATAATGTTTTGTTTTAGAAATTATATTGTTCATTTCAAGCACTTCCTTGTTTTCTGATTATTTCTTTTTTAGTACACCCTGGTCTTGTTTTATGGATGTAGTAGCTCTAGAGGTTTGTTGTTGTTATTTTTTTTTTTTTTGTCCTCACACCAGGAATAGAATTTCAGGTTCAAAATAATTTTTCCTCACAACTTTCAAGATTTTGTTCTTATGTCTACTAAGTGCCCAGTTCCTTGTTGAGAAGTCTGTTGTTGGTCTTATTCTCAGTCTTTTGTAGATGACCTGTTTGATTCTCACTGGAAACATCTAGGATCTTCCCTTTATTCTTGTTATAGTGAAATTTCATAATGTCTGAGTGTAGATTTTTTTTTTACAATGAGAGTCCTGCATCTTGTGTTCTGAAAACTCCTGTTGAGAAGATTTCTAGGAAATTTTCTTCAATTATTTCTTTTCAATCCCTTTCGTGGTCCATGGTATATACGATGTGTACCACCCACTTCTTCTGGCTTTCAGGTTTTTGGTAGTATACTTTTACCACTGAAAGTATTTGCTTCCCTCCAGTGGGGACTTGCATAACTGTGAAATTGAAAGAAATGTTAGTTGAAGCAAAATAGCTGGGGTATGAGGCTTGCAAGTTAGGACGTGTGATTGGGTAAAAATTTTGTATCTTTTGGCTTTTGTACCCCTAGATAAGTCTTGTAAGCATATTTATGGTTTCCTCTGTGATAGTTAGGGAGCCATGGTGGGTTTGGTGTGTGTGTGTGAGTGTGTGTATGTGTGTGTGTGTATGTGTGTCATATTTGGAAAACCAGAAGTTCCTCATGTAACCTCATGGAAGGTGCCATGAAAGACATCAGCAGCCAAGGTCCAGTGGTACAGATGGGCAACTGCCAATTATGGATTCGAGAACCTTAAAAGTTCTGTGGTAGTCATGTAGTACCAGATAATATTTCTCAAAATCCATATTACCAACCAAAAATTTAAACACACTCCATGATTCTGCATACTTCCGTTAATGAAAACACATAGTATTAAAAAAAAAAAAATTTAAAGCATAAAATAATTATATCTTGAAAGGGATAACTTCCTGCCCTCTGGTTCCGTTGTTTCCCCTTGTGGGAATGCCTGTTAGATAAAATTTGATGCTTGTGAGTAGAGGCTTCATGTCTCTTACCTTCTCTCATATTTCTATCCCTGTCTAAAACTAGGCCCACAATCTAGGGGGATTGTCTTGATTTTATCTTCCAGTACTTCTAAATAATGTTTTGTTTTAGAAGTTACATTTTTCATTTCAAGCACTTCCTTATTTCCTGATTATTTCTTTTTTACTGCACCCTGGTCTTGTTTTATGGATATAGTAGCTTCTAGAGTCCCCACCCCACCCCCGGCGTTCCCTCAAATCAGTATGCTTCATTTTAAACTGGAAGGACCAGAGCTCTCCTGAAATGTAGTTTTTCTCAGCCCTACTCCAGGCAATAGCATGTCTTCTTTTTTTATTGTACTTCAGGTGAAGGTTTACAGAACAAATAGTTTCTCATTAAACAGTCAGTACACATATTGTTTTATGACATTGGTTAACAACCCCACGACATGTCAACCCTCTCTCTTTTCTACCTTTTTTCTTTTTTTTTGGTGAAAATATATATAGCCAAAGATACAGTATTTCAAAAATTTCTACATGCACAGTTCAGTGACATCGATTCCGTTCTTCCAGTTGTGCTGCTATTCTCAGCTCAGATGAAGGTTTACAGAGCAAAATAGTTTCTTATTAAACAGTTAGTACACATGTTGCCCTATGACAATGGTTAACAACCGCACTACATGTCAACACTGTCCTTACTCAACCTTGAGTTTCCTATCACCAGCTTTCCTGTCCCCTTCTGCCTTCTAGTCCTTGTCCCTGGACTGCTGTGCCTCATTAGTCCCATTTTGTTTTATGGGGCTGTCCAATCCCCAGCTGAACAGTGAACCTTAGAAGTGACTTCACTGCTGAGCTAAAAGGGTGTCCGGGGGCCATACTCTCAAGAGTTTCTCCAGTCTCTTTCAGGCCAGTAAATCTGGTCTTTTTTGTGTGTGTGTGTTAGAATTTTGTTCTACATCCTTCTCTAGCTCTGTCCAGAACCCTCTGTTGTGATCCTGGTTAGAGCAGTTGGTGGTGGTAGCCAGGTACCATCAAGCTGTACTGGACTCAGTCTGGTGGAGGCCTTGGTAGCTGTGGTTCATTAGTCCAAGGCCTGTCTTCTTAATGTGGGCAGGGTGTTCAGGGGGCCACCAGCTGGGAACTTTTGAGAGCATCAAAGGGACCCTGTGCAGAGTGCCCCAGCTGTGCCCCCACTGGCTTCTAGCCAGCACAGGCACCCGCTAATGCCAGCTCCATTTGCAGGAGATCCTGTCTGCCTGCTGGGCATTCAACCTGCAGGAGAGGCCCAGCTTCCCCCTGCTGATGGACATGCTGGAGAAACTGCCCAAGCTGAACCGGCGCCTCTCCCACCCCGGGCACTTCTGGAAGTCAGCTGAGTAAGTACTCCTCTGGGGGGCCAGAACTTGCAGGTCAGTCCCCTCCAGCCCCACCAGGTTCTTAGCTGGCACCTACTGCTTTATTTGACCAAGACTTTGATCTGGGAAATTCACAAAGCAGACTAACCAGATGACTGGTTCCCTCGCTGCAAGTGATACTAGGATTTAATTTACCAAGTGGAGTTTGAAGACTCCTTTTGACTGGTGAACACCTGTGGTGCTCCTCCATGAAAAACTACATCTCACTAATTATTCGACGAGAGCTGACACTGGGCCCAGACAGGAAGACAAGAAGATTCTGCCTAGGAAGGGGCAGGACGGGGCCAGCTGGAATAAGAGGGACGTAGGTATTGAGTTTCCCCAAAATAAGTAGAGCCAGTATTGTTTAAAGTGACACAGACTCAAAGACCAAGCTTTCTAGCACAAAAAGTCAGCCACCTCTTATGGGAACCACATCACTTGGGTTTATGTGGCACTTTGACACTTGAAGCCCTTTGGCCCCTTCCGTTTAATCACACAGACCTTTGCACCCCTCGGGGCAGAGATCGTCTCCATTGGACGGTGGAGGCCATCGTCATCTCGTCTGTGTCTGTCTCACTCCCTTATTTCTTTGTCCCACTGGCCCACTCTCCGGAATACTCAAAGAGACCCTAGCCCTGCCACAAACCCTTTGTGAGAATCTGGGGAGGTCTTCCATGTTTCTGGGCCTCCGTTTCTCATCTTTAAACAGCGGGGGTTGGCTGAGATCAGGGGCAGACAGATGTTTTCTAAAGGGTCAAGTGGTAAATATTTTAGGCTTTGCAAGCTAAGAGGCAAATTCGGGTGATAGCGGTGCTGCAGTGATCTGTAGTGTGTTGAGCAGCTGTGTGAAGTGATGTGAGCATGACGTACGGTCTCTGCCTCCAGTCCTCAGCTCTGCCCTTGTAGAGCAAACTTTGATGATCTGGGCCAGTTGAAAGGAAGGTCTGGATGAATGAAAGTTTGGGGTTAGGGAATACTTTCTCTTACAGTGTAGTATTATGTGCAATATTTAGCTCTTAAGATGGGTCAGAGTCCAGTACAAATGGGGGGGTCACAGAATGTTGCCATTAGAGATGTGTGGGGTTTTAGTTCACCATTGCTGACTACCAGCTACACACCTGGGGACACAGATGGCCAGGGCTGAGTCTCTGCCAGCAGGGAGTTTACAGTCTAATAGAGGATAAAGACAAGCAGACACACTGTAAGGAAACCTCCATGTGGGCAGAGCCCTGTCTTGTTCCCCTCTGTAGTCCCTGCTCCTAGCACAGTCCCAGGAGCATAGTACTTAGTAAATATTGGGTGAGTGAATGAATGAGTGAGTGATTACAATGTGCTGAGTGCTGTAAAAAAGCAAAGCACAGGGCTCTATGTTTTTTGAACATCTGGTGCCTCTCACCCACCGGGGGGCTTGAGGAAGGCTGTCCAGAAGAAGGGTCACGGCAGCTGCATGTTGAGTGGGAACTATCCAGGCAGAGGCTGGAGCCTGGGCTTCTCCTGGACTTGCACACAGTCAGGGAGGGTGTGAGGAGGCACGGCTCACCTCCCATCTGCTTCTTTTGGACCTTGGGCAACTCGTTTAGCAACCTGGGCCCTGGTGTTCTCATCCATGAAAGAGAGGGTGGCACTAGGTGAGTCCTGACATTCAGGAGATCATTCTGGATTCCCTGACAACCAGTTAGCCCCATCTTCTCACTTCACAGGTGGGAAACTAAGTCACATGATGGGACTCTTACCTGCCCAAAGGGATTGGTTCTAGCCCCCTAAAGGAAAGCACACCAGCATGCCTAAATGAGTCTGTGTCGAAAGCTTTGTTCATGATTTTTACTTTCTACACCCTCAACCTCTAATCCTCATTTTCTCTTTTCTTTTCCATTGGTCTTATTGCTTTTTTGTTTTCGGTGGGTGGCGGGTGCACTGGCCTGGCCTGTCATTTCCCCCTTTCCTACCGTCATGATTCCTGCGGCCTCTCCTGCACCTGTCTGCACCGGCCCTGGCGCCATTACCTGCGGGGCTCTCACCACCTGGACTACGTTCTTCCCACACCTGGCGAAACGGGCGCGGGCACTCCCAGTCGCTGTCGGCGCTTCCATGGGAAAGGACGTTATGGTCACTCTGACTTTAAGAATTCCTGTTCGATTCTGGAGGAATAGTGTGTTTTCTGTTATTTCCCTCATTTTTCTGCCTGTTTGTGGTTATCCCATTGCACACCCTGCTTCCTGCTTTGTCTTTGCACCCCAGCTTCCCTTCTTTTGTGTCTGATGCCCATAAACCAAAGTGACATTCAGCTGAAGTGGCCAGCAAGGGTAGTGCAGGGTTCTATAGCTGAGAGAAGACCCTCTATCCATGGACAGTGCAGCCAGGCTGTGGGCTTACAGCTAGCTTAACTCTGGGTGGAAGAGAACTTGGATCATTGGTCTGAGTCCCCAAGGTCTCCTCTGGCCAGAGCTCAAAAGTAGGGAATCCAGTGAGCAAAAGTGTCAAGCTCCGGGAAGTAAATTTTGATAGTCAGTGGGTAAGGAGCAATGTGTCTATTAGCCGCCTGCTATCGAGCACCTTCTTCATAAGCATGATGGGGTCGTGGGGGAGTTTGGAGAAGGTTCTTTGTTCCCAGACTCCTCTTCTAAGCTTGCCCTGCTGCCAAGCCCAGGATGGGGGCAGGACATGTTCCTTTCTCCTTTTGAAGGGAGTGAGGGTCCCCTGCCCGCTGCCTTAGCCAGGCGTCTAATGCTCACCTCAGGCTCGCTCTGCAGCTGCTGGTTCTGACGCTGCTCTCTCCCTTCTTCTCTTCCCTCCTGTAGGTTGTAGGCCTGACTGCCTTGCATGCACCTGGGGCTTTCTTCTTCCTAACGGACGACTTGGGACCAGGACTTCTGCTAAAACACAAAACAAGACGCAGGCACTAACCCAGGGGATGCAATCTCTGCTGCTGCAGCCCTCTCTCCCGAAACGTCTTCTTTTGCTTTGTTTTTTGAACTCTCCCCTCTTCACGTGGCCTGTGTGTGCCTGAGTCACTGCTCTTGGCGGGAAGATCCCACCACTAACCGAGTTCCCCACGAAGGCTGTTCGAGACCTTTTAACTACCTTCCTGGCCGTGACTTTCCTTTCTCTCCCTTTTTCTCCTGTGGGATGGTTTTGTTTTTGTTTGGGTGGTGCTGGCTCACTGCTAACATCTTAGTGAGGTTAAATCCCAACCCCTGAGGGCACCAGCCTCCTGCTGCGTGTGTTCACAGTACACGGGGCAGGAGTTTTGCTTGGCTTTTAACCCATGGGGATCTCATCCAACAAGGAGTGGAGTGATTTAGAGCTGCCAAGAGGCCGTATCCCCTTAAGCCAAGGTTGCCAGCACTGTGGACACAAGAACCCCCATTAATTCCTCGTCCCATCTGTAGTCTCCCTCTGGGAGTCGTAGACACAAAAAGACCTGTTGCCATGAAAGACACCAAGTTTTCCTAAAGCAAACGGGTGCCTGTCTCCAATTTCATTAATAAAAACAAATCTTCTTCCTCTCCCTGCCCCTCCCCCCACCACAGTCATTACCTTTACATCCACCCCACGCACCATAGACCCCAAGTCAGCAGTCATTGAGGTATGACTTTCAGGCCATGTGCAGCAGAGTCACAGGAGGACTTACGAAATGCAGATTCCTGGGCCCCACCCAGGACCTGCTGAATCCAGATCTCAGCAGGTGGGCTCTGGGAGTCTGCGTTTCAGTCATCCTCCCAGATGACCCTGATGGATCCTGAAGTTTGAGAAGCACTTTCAAAAGGAGTATGAGATGTTACCCTCAGTACTGGGGGTCAGGTTTCTCTTCTTCCTCGCTTCTACTCGGAACAAGAGCAAATAAAACAGTTCCAATGCACCCACCAAGTTACTGAGCGTGCTGGGTGCCTGAGATTCAGAGATAAGCGAGTGCTTTCCTTGCCCTCCAGGCACGGTTGACAGGACCAGACTTAGCCCCTCCATGTGTGACCAGGAGCGGCTCTTCCAAGGCTGTTAGCTGCAGTCATTTTCACTTCTTGGTGGGTGACCAGGCCCTTCCCGAGCTTCTGGAACTGGCCTGCTCCTTAGCTAGTGTTACCCGACTTCTGATTAAGACCATAGAGGCTATAACCCTTGTTTTTCTTCCTCTTTGCAGCATTAACAGCAGCAAAATGGTACCCCGGTTTGAAAGGTTTGGCTTGGGTGCCCTGGAGCCCAGTAATCCAAAGATGTAGCCAGGTGTTCAGTTTTTCTGCTGCGATTTCTTTGATCAACTGTGTTTCTAAAACACCCAAATGACAAACCACCATGACAAAAAACGCTCTTCGAAATGTCAGCCACCCTCCTAAACCTGCCCAGCACTGCAAACCAGGAGCACGAGTTCTCAATTCAGACTGTTAGTCCACGAAAACACTTGGGTCCTGTGGAGATGGAGTTGTACCTGCTGTTTCTTAAAATGACACCTCCAACAACCAAACCTGTCTGGACAGAGAGCAGACGTTTACACGCATATTTCTGCTGCGTGAACTCGATGTTTTCCAGTAGGTAATAATAAAGACCATCGATACCTGTGCATAGGGGCACAGGCACCATCCACCAGGATGGCAGAAGTGGCCATCCCTTCTGGAGGACCCTGTAGGCAGGGAGGGGCCCACACTGGGCCAGAGCAAGAAGAGCTGTTCTCAGGGCAGGGTCGGGGGCCACAGGGTTCAGCCAGGCCTCTGCTTTGGCCCCAAACCCCACCAGTGGGAAGTTTCTTCTCTAGGCTTCTTCCCTGACCTTATCAAAGGGATGCTGTCCCTTCCTCATCTTACAAAGGAAACCCTGCCTGGGAGCTGAGCTGGGTTACAGGGGTCAGCAGTTCCTGGAGAGCTGGAGTTTGTCTTCTGACCTTGCAGTCCAGCCTGTACCTGCTGGAAAAGTGGAGACAGAATCCAAATAAACCCAAATTGGGACTTACCAGTGGTTCCTAGCGAGGGTTTCCTCTGCAAGACGAACGTTTCATTCGTGAAGCCCCAGGGAAAATACCAAGGAGATGAGACTTAGACCCCATGGCTTTTTAGACATACCCAGTCCCAGGCTGACTTTTGACCCCAGAGTTCAGGGCCAGCCCAGCAGTTGTGTGTGTCATGAAGCCTGATCAGCAGGGACAAGGTGAGGGGGAAGAAGAGGGCAGTAGAAGTTAGCGGGTACCCGAGCACACCCTTCCCAGCCACATGGTAACCTGGCTCTTTAGAACCTATTGTCAGTAACCTAGAAGCTCTGGGGCCACCTGCCCTTTCAGTTAAACCCATCAAGCAAGCCTCCTTTGCCCCAATCTTCAGAGCCTTCCCAAATGCTAAGTCAGGCCTTCAGCTCGTGTCTTTTGACACAGAACGGGCTAGATTTGGGAAAGTCCTTTGATGTGAGAGCAGCCTGCCTATCTTCATTAGACACTGGCTCCTAAAGAGAAAAGTTCCACGTGACAAAGAAGCCCTTAAGCGGAGGTAGTGTTGGTTTCAACTCCAAAACCAGAAAAGAGCAAGGGTGATGGATTGGATCCAGGCTCAGAACTCTGGTCCATGCTCTGAGCTGTGAGCTAGGATGGGGTGGCATGTGGCTTACCCTCCACCCCTGGTTTCAGTTAGACCCACCTAGCAAACCTGCCACCACCACCAATTTTCAAAGCTGTCCCTAGTGCCACAGTTTGGCTGTAGCAACAAGTAAAACGGCCATTCTGCCTGGGGCTGTGGGCTGTCTTCCTGCTCTGGGGCCCAGCCCCCTTGACCAGCCACTCCTTTGAGAGCACAGCTGTGCAGCAGTGCACACCTCCCCGAGGGACCCCCTGTCCACCCCAGCTGCCCGGACTGTTAGCATTCCAGCTCTTTCCAGTCAGGGTGTGAGGAAGAGGAAAGAGGAGCTGTACACCAGTTAGCTCTGTGTGGGGCTTTTCTCCTGGTGAGTGCGTTCGTTTTACCCTATCAGCCCTGTGGCCACACTTCTATGTGACCTCCCACACTTCAAAGCCACATGGCATGTAACCACCACCCCTGTGACTCAGAGCCTTCCACACACACCTGTCTTCCTAGAGGTCACAGTTTGTGTATCTCTGCCCCTGCCCTTTAAAGGTCACTTCCTGCACACACACACACACACACACACACCCCCCCCACCGGCCCCATCTGGCATTGAGTTTCCTGCAGGCAAGAGCTGAACCAACTGACAACCTGGAGAGGCCCGCCTGCTCAGCTTTTGTATTTCCTCTAACCCCTGACACCACAGCCCACAAGAAGTCAGCCTGGGGTCTTGGTTTTTTTCTTGTCACATCCTCAGTTCACTTCAGGAAGCTTTTGTTGAGTACCTGTTGTGTACTTAGTCTTGTGCAAGTGCTGGGAACCCAGAAATGGGGGGAATCACAGTCCCCGCCCTTAAGGAACTGATGATGGCATGGCGTCTGGTTTCTGCCATGCACCCCGAGGGTGGTGCTGAGGGACACCCCGCTCCCCAGGGCCCTGGGCAGCCTCAGGCTCTCGGTCTACCACCCCTGCACTGCCTGTTGTTGAAGAAAAATGCCCGAAGAAAGTCACTCCCCTTCCCCCGTAGCCCCCATCCTTGTTGGTTGTATTTAAGTGACTGTGAACTGAGGTTAGGAAGACGCGCCTGCCCTTCTGTGTGATCTCTCCCTGTCTGCCTTGGAAACACGTGAAGGACAACAGATACTGTGAATTCAGCCCTCAGGGGCGACTGTGAAGGGGGTGCAGACACGGAGAGGGCCTCCTTGGAGAGCCCGGGGGCTGCGGAGGTGCGCAGTGGAGTCTGTGGGGGCTGCGTTCACAGAGCCTCCTGTTCCCAGCCTCCCCTCCGAAGCCCTGGGGTCTGTGTCCCTGCTGCCTTCAACCAGAGCCGCAGCCCCTGGCTCTGACCCGAGGTCAGTGGTGAGCAGTGTGTAACAAAGCTGGCCCCTTCGTGTCACCAAATCAAAACTGCGTGTCGCCCTGGATCCCTCGCCATCCCACACTGTTTCTCCCAAGTGCAAGCGCTGAAAGCCTACTTTGTGGTTATTCTGTATTGTGTGAGGTTGTTGTGTGCCATCCAGTTGATTCCGACTCGTAGTGACCCTATAGGACAGAGCAGAACTGCCCCATAGGGGTGAGGGGACATAAATGTGAAGCCGGTTGGGGAGCTTGTGTGAGGCTGCGACATTCGCCAGGATTTCAGCAGTGGGCGCAAACACAGCGTCTTCTGTGGCCACAAGAGACACACTTGCTTTTTTGAATGTGATGTAAAATTTGTACAGTAAAAGTTTTTATATTTTCTATCAACTGCATTTGTCATCCAGAAATGCTATTAATTTAAATTAAAATGGTTAGTATTAACAAATGTGCTGTATCTGTTTTTTTTTTTTCTCTCTCTCTTATTTTGTTACTGGTGAGAATACACCCTCTGAGTCAGGCCTGGATATCTGGAGTTCGCATATAGTAAAGCCAAACCAAGGTGTGCTGGGGCTTATGTCTGCTTTGGTCCGTTCTTAGATGAGTGTTGGGGACCATGCCCCACTCAGATGGGTGGCACAGGACAGGACTAGAGGAGTCAGGAGTGTTTGGACCCCCTCTGGAGGTTAAGGAGCTCCTTCCAAAGGAAGAGAGACTTATACATGGGCCTTGAAGCCAGATGTTTTTGCACAATGGTAGAGTGGAGAAGGAACAGAACCAAAGGGCCATGGTGTGCAAAGGACTATTTATCCAGCTGCCAACGATAAAGCCCAGGAGCAGACCCAGACCCGGTCCAAAATGCTCCCCCAAAGCCTATGCCTTATAGAAGTCTTGCGGGAGGGTGTCTTTCATCCAAATCCGTTTTCCGTAGGCCAGTTACGTACACAGAGAAGTGCTTTGGAGGTTGGGGTAAAGAACGGGTAGAGGCGAAGGGAACTGACATTTGTGGGGCCCCTCCTGTGACCAGGGAGGTGCTTTCCGCACATGAGCTCACTTTGAGCTAATCCTCACAATGCCATAAACTAGGAATGATTATCACACTTTTTCAGCTGAGGAAACAGGCATGAAGAGGTCAAGATACCCAAGATCACACAGCCAGTGAGCAGCTAGTCCAAGACTCAGTCCCACGGCTTCGACTTCACAGAACTTTCTCTCATCACAAGTTGGGGAACTTGCTGATCAGAGGTTTATTGAGCACTGACTGTGTGCAAGAGATGGCGCTAAGTGGTGGGGACAAAGATGAAAAGGTAGCTCCTTTGCCTTCTGTCATAAGCCAAGAGTGCCCAGATGAAGGGGTCCCTGTCAGCCTGGCAGACTTCATGGAGGAGGTGGCATTGGAGTGGATTTGAAGGATGAGTAAGTATGCCTGGTGCATATAGTAAGCGGAGGGCATTCTACCCAGCAGGAACAGCAGGTGCAGAGCCTTGGGTGAACTTGGGAAACTACAAGTATTTCAGCTGTTGTAAAGTGGGACCTGGGGAGTAGATTGAGTCTAGAGAGGATCCTGTAGTTGCCAGGCCAAGGATTTAAGGCTTTAACATGGCAGCCCTGGGGAGCCATTGAATGTTCTTGAGTAGAGGTGGGTCATAGATTATGTTTTAGATACCTAGATTTTGTTAGATATCTAACAAATCAGTTATTTTTACCTCTGTGCCCTGAAATTGGATTTTTATGCCAGTCATTCAAATAAGTGCATGAACTCTGGAGGGGTAGATGGTTCCAGATATTGGCACAGGTCAGAGGACTTCCTTGGGGTATGTGGTGGGGGTGGCAGGGTGCTGTCAAAGTCACATTGCAAGAGGTGTGGACATGAGGAAGTATGATTGTGACAAGCTATCATAATAGTATTTTTAAAGACCTTTCTAGCTTTACCACTTTCATTAGAATTTAAGCTCTCAGAGGGGACAATATTTCTTACTGTAGATTAATTCTGGGAAGGGGAAACTGAGGACTCAAGCCAGGCCCCCTTTGTGGCTCCTAGAAGCTGCTTGAAGTGGGGAGGGAATTGGTGCTGGCGCCCAATAAGCACATACACGTTCTCTGAGAAGTTTATCTTCTGCCTGTGGCCGCCACACCAGCAAACAGCTTCTTCTATTTTCCATTCAGCCCAGTAGCTCAAAGTACATATTAATCAATTATGTGCCAGGCCCTGTTCTAAGCACTTTACATAATTAACTAGTTTAATCCACCGACCACCCTACCGAGGGGGCAGTGGTGGGTCGGTGGTGGTTCACTGGTAGCATTCTTGCCTTCCGTGTGGGAAACCTGGGTTCGATTCACAGCCAAAGTACCTCATGAGCAGCCATCACCAGTCAGTGGAGACTTGCATGCTGTTACGATGCTGAACAGGTTTCAGTGGAGCTTCTAGACTAAGACGGACTAGGAAGAAAGGCCTGGTGATCTACTTCTGAAAATCAGCCAGTGAAAACCCTATGGATCAAGAGCAGATTAGACAAAGATATGCGCACATGGGGGGAAGATAGATGCCATGTGAGGGTCATCTACAATCCAAGGAACCAAGGAATGCTTGGGGCTACTGACAAGGAAGAAATCAACATGGCCGAAACCCTGATTGGGATTTTTAGCCTCTAGAACTGTGAGACAATAAATTTCTATTCTTTAAAGCCAAAAAAAAAAAAAAAACCCACTAAAGATCACCACGGTCTGATCTACAGCCAATCATGAGGACGGCGCAGGGCCAGGCAGCCTTTTATTCCAACACAGCTACTACCTGGTTGTTCCAGCAGCAAACACTCTATGTGGTAGGTACTTGGTAAGAAAAGAAACGGAAGCACTAAAAGTTACGTGACTTGCCCGAGAGCACACAGCTAGCAGCACAGTCTTTAATTTGGGCAGCCGTATGCCCAGCTGAAAATCAGGGGTTTTAGTACCACAGACATCAGGGGACACTGAGCAGAATTCAAGTCTCAGCCCTTCTGCTTATCGGCTGTGTGACCTAGCATGAGGTCCTGCACCTCACGGAGCCTGGTCTCCATGTCGATAAAGTTAAGTGTGACCTTGCTGCTTGGTGCAGCTGCTATGAGGGCTAAATAAACAAAGCTTGTAAAGCACTTCACACATAGTGAGTGCTTGAAGACCCCTCGCTGCCCTCACCCAGCCAAGGTCCGTGCCCCTCACTTCTTAGAACCCTACGTTGGTTCTTAGTTACGCATCAGTGCCGATGGCTTTCTGCTCTCCAGCCCAAATAGACCCCATCAAGGGAACATCTTCAATGCTTGTAGCATATGGCTCACCTGTGACATGTTCTGGTATCCAGTGTAGATCCATCTCCCACCCCCATTCCACTTTTAATTTTTTATTTTATTTTATTTTTATTCTGTTAGTCATTTCAGCCAGGTTTTAGGCTGAGAGGCAGAGCCACACTGGAGAAGTGGACACACACTTTCTGACAATGAATACAATGCCTTTCCTCTTTAAGTTGTCATTCCCAGCATAGTAAACCATATGATTATCATTTTACCATCCACAAGTGGGAACTGAGTGCCTGCTCTCTTTCCCCTGGAGCACATGGCTGGCCCAACACCCCTCTTGGGGAGCAGGTGCAGGAGGTCTGGGTTCTGAATTGCACCTGGTTCCTGCTTTGCTGGGTACATGGGGCAAGCTTTCCATGGCAGTGTGAAAGGAAACAGGCTGAGTTGTGGCGGAACGGCCTGGGATTTGCTGTTTCAGGAATTCCACAACCTTCACTGTCTGTAGCTGGGCTCATTTTGATGGCCGCTGGGAGGGGCTGAGGAGAAGCTGCTACATGTGGAAAGAACTATGGGATTGTAGTTGGAGAGAACCACCGATGTGGCTGCTGAAAATAAGATGATCTTAGGCTGTATTAACAGAGGTAGAGTGTCTAGAAACAATGGAGGTGAAAAGCTTACACTACTGCGTGTTGGTCAGATTCCTTGGCGTACAGAGTCCAGTTCTGGGCAGCTCACCAGGAGGTAAAGACAAAGGGGATGGACATTCACTTAAGCACCTACTACATGGCAGGGCCATGCTGGGTGCTTTACATATGTTCTTTCATTTAATCCTTGTGATGGTTAATGTTATGTGTCAACTTCCTCATGCAAATTATGTGAGACAAGTACCACCCCCACTTACAGAAGGGGAAACTGAGGGTCACTGGGGTGAAGTAATCTGCTCAGGGTCATCCAGACAGGAAGTGAGATAGCTTAGATTTGAACTCACGTCTGGCTGACTCCTGAAGTGTGTGCTCTTGCTTCTACACCTGGACTTCCCTGTTTAAGATAAGGTTCCAATATGTGGAAAATGCCATTTTGTTCCATGTTACATCTCTCTTACAGAAGAGAATGGGCTCATTGTTCCTTCCTGTTCAGCAGAGCAGCAGCACCCCTCTCAGCCTCTGTCACCCCTCTAGAATCAGCCCTGAATGAAAGGGGGTTGACAGGACCAGAAGCTGAGCGGTGACACTTTCAGTTTCCCAGTCCCCAAAATATTGATTGAAAAGGAAGCCAGGAGACTGGTTCTGCCAGAGACCTTCTCACCCCTAGGGACATAGCACAGAGCCACCCAGGCCCATGTTCCCTGGGACAGATGTTGGGTTCTGATATCCCAACAGATGTTGAGTGAGATTGGGAAGAAGGCCTGTCCCGTGAGAAGACATCTAAGAAGAGAGGCAGGGTGGTGCAGTGGTTAAGAACACAGATTCCATTGCTGGACTGCCCGGGCTGAGCCCCAGCTCTGATACTTTCTAGCTGTGCGACTTTGGGCAAGTTGTTTCACCTCTCTGTGTCTTTGTTTTGTCTCATGTTGTATGGGAATAATTAATTGTACCTATCTCATAAAGCTGATGTAAGATTAAATGTAAGGTGCTTAGAAGGCTGCCTGGCACATAACCAACACTATACAAATAGTAACTTTCAAATAATCTCTGAGCACTTCCTCCTTGACACCCACATAGCCCCCAGCTGTACGTCTGTCTTGCCCTGTAGAATGTGGGACACTCAACGCCCAGCTGTTTCCAAGTCCTGTCCTTATCCCAGTGCCTAGCTCAGTGCTTGGCACCCAGGAAGGCACCTCCCCAAACCAAAACCAGTTGCCGTGAGTCAGTTCTGATTCATGGTGGCCTCATGCTTTTCAGAATAGAACTGTGCTCTGTGGAGTTTTCATGGCTGTGACCGTTCAGAAGCGGATTGCCCAGACTTTCTTACAGGGTGCCTCGGAGTGGGTTTGAACTGCCAACCTTTCTGTTAGCAGCCGAGTGCTTAACCATTTGCGCCATCCAGGGGACCAGCACTTGTTTAACTGTGGCAGTTTGTGTTTTCCGACTATTTCTTGTCCCACATGCTCTTCCAGAATCTTGCTGCTCCCCATAAGATGTGAAGTCCCTTTCCTCCCCTCCTTGAGCTTGGGTGGGATTTTTGTGATTGCCTTGACAAGTAGAATGGGTGAACGTAACACTGACTTCTGAGGCTAGATTGTAAAAGCAGTATGAATTCCACCTGGCTTTTTCGTGGAGATGTTCACTCTTGGAATCCAGCCACCCGACTGTGAAGAAGCCCAGGCCGCTTAGCAAGGCCGTCGGTAGGTGTTCCAGCCGATAGCTCCAGCTAAGTTCTCAGCCAACAGCCAACATCGACTGGTAGACATGAGTAAACAAGCCTTCAGATGACTCCAGCCCCAGCCTCTAGGCCACCCCAGCTGATGCCAAGTGGAACAGAGATGAGCTATTCCCACCAAGCCCTGCCAACTTGCAGATTCTTGAGCAAAATAAATGTCATTGTTTTAAGCCACTGTGTTTTATGATAATTTTTTATCCAGCAATAGATTACTAGAGCATCGACTAGATGTATCAAGCCCCAGTGGCATGACCTCAGTACATCAGCAGCTGGTGTTGCTGGTTGTTCAGGACAATTGCCTCAAGTGATCTCTTCAACTAAGACCAAAATAAGAGGACAGTGGTGGCTCACCGGTAGAATTCTCACCTTCCACGCAGGAGACCTGGGTTTGATTTCTGGCCAATGCACCTCATACGTAACCACCACCCATCTGTCAGTGGAGGCTTTTGTGATGCTATGAAGCTGAACAGGTTCCAGCAGATCTTCCAGACTAAGGTAGACTAGGAAGAAAGCCCCGGCAATCTACTTCCAAAAATCAGCCACTGAAAACTTTGTGGATCACTACAGTCCAATCCAGTTGTCCATGGTATTCCCATGAGTCAGGGGCCAACTCAACAGCAACTAGCAACGCAACAAAATTAAAACAGAGGGAGAGGGCTACTGGGTGTGAGGGATGCATACACTTAGGTGCCAGGCTGACCTGGTTCTTATCCTGCTTCTGCTGCTCAATACATGGGTAGCCCTGGGCACTTCTCTGATTCTTCGATTTCTCATTCACTTGTCAATTATTCAGCCTGGCCAGGGATGCTGGAAACTTAACGAGAGTTGACTTATGTAAAATACCCTGCTCAGTGCCAGGCAGAGAGCACTCCTGAGTTCAGTAAACATTGCTTCCTTTTCTGACAAGTGTTTACAGTGAACAAACAGGGACTTTGTTCCCAGAAAGCACGGTGTAGGGGAGGAGGAAAGGGGAGCAGCACTGTGGCCAGTGGAGACGGTGGGCAGGGCTGGGTCCAGGGCTACAGCCTGACCTGGTCTCGTCTCCATGTGGCAAACAACTGGCTGCCACCCTGTCCATCATCAGTTCTTCCTGGTTGATTCACAAATTGAACTCAGAGGTGAGCTCATCAGGAAGCTAATGAAGCTTGGACTTCAGGGTCCTTCCCTGAATGGGCAATGTGTTCACATTGTCATTAAAAAAAAAAAAAAAAACCCAACAACAACCAAAAATAAAACCATTGTCCTTGAGTTAATTCCAACTTATGGTGACCCCATGTGTGCAGAGTGGAACTGTACTCTGTAGGGTTTTCAAAGCTGTGACCTTTCAGATGCACATCACCAGGCCTTTTTCTGAGGCACGTCTGGGTGGGTTCGAGCTGCCAACCTTTGATTAGTAGTCAAGCATTTAACCATTTGTGCCATCCAGGGAAACTTTGGGCTGTATATACCTCTGTAATTTTTCTTTGTGCATTACAACAAAAGTTTTAAAAAGTGCTTTGATCTGAGTAGCTTCCTAGGGTTCACATAAGCCACATATTGGTGCCATCTGGGCTAGTCCATCACTACCACCACTCCCTCAAGTTTTATAATGAGTACTTTAAGATCACTTGCACACAGAAGAATGGGCAGATGGGGCCAGCCCATGGGAATTGATTGCATGTTCTTAGAAATGGGGTTATGTTGCCAGGCTGACCAGCTGTCTGCTGGAACCTGGTTTCACATCACACGTCTGCTTATCTCTGTGAAGTTAATATTGTACTACGACCTTATTCAGCTTTATTGCAGTTCATTAAGTTGGATAATACAATGCTATGAAATAGCACTTCTCATAGCACAAATGGCTGGTGACTTGGTTGACCTGTGTCCCCAATGTAGCCACCAAATTCAGAGCTGAGTTCCCTTCTCACTGGGGCTTCTGCACCCCCACCCCACTGGCCTCCTTGCCTTCAGCCTCACTTGTTCGAACCCCTCCTCCTCTTGGCTGCCGAAGTGATTTTACTAAAACACAAAGCATATGATCTTATTCTTCTGCTGACTACCTTTCTGTGACTCCCGTTGTGCTCAGGAGAAAGTCCAAACTCCTCCACCTGGCACATGAGGGCTTCCAGATCTGGCGCCTGCCTGCTTCCCCAGCACCATCTATTCTGGTGCCTTGTTCTCAGCCTCTGCCCTTCAGCCACATGGAGCCCCATGCTCTTCCACCCTTCACGCCTGCCATCCATGGAAGGGACAAGACTGTTGTGGAGCTTACATTAACTTTACCCAAAGAATTTGGTCTTTGACCTTGACTCCTGAGAGTTAACCTTTAAAACCTTGGCATTTCCCCAGTGATCTTAAGTGTCTTTGAGGACTCCAGACTACGTCTAATCTAATAGGTTATGCTAAGAAGGTGACTCAGGTAGAGACTGGCCAGGCCAGAAAGACCACTGAGTGATATCAGCTGACCTGGGGAGCGGGGAGACATTATTCACTCAATCATGCCTACATAAGCAATGAGACCCCAAGAAAGGCTCTGGACACAGAAGCTCCGTGGGCTTCCTGGTTGGTAATTGACATCAATGCATGTGGGAGAGTGTCACAACCATTTCTAGGGGATCTATCGCCCTAAAATGAGCCTGGTGGTGCAGTGGTTAAACATTTGGCTGCAACCCAAAAGGTCAGCAGTTCAAATCCACCAGCCCCTCCTTAGAAACCTATGGGACAGTTCTACTTTGTCCTGTAGGATCGCTATGAGTCAGAATTGACTCGACAGCAATGGGTTTTTTAAATTGTCCTGTGTCTCTTTATTTGAATCTTTTTGCTACAATAAAACTGTAAGTGTAAGTATAGTGCTTCCCATGAGTTATGTGAATTGTTCTAGCAAATTGTTGAACCCAAAGGATAGTGGGAACCAGCAGATCAGAAGTGAGGGGGGCTAGGGACTCCCAAGCTTAAAGACTTTATTCGGTAGGCATTGGGGCCTTCAAGGGGATGTGCCAGGGTATACTTTCAGAAACTACCTTTGATAGCAGTGTGATGGGTAGAGTGGAGGGATTGTAGGATCAAAAGAGGATTTTAGTTTTTAGAATGGGGGAGACACCTGAGCAAGACTGGAGGTTTAGGGGAAGGGACCGGAAGGAGGGTTTTCTGATGGACCAAGGTCATGGATGGTACCCTGATGGGGGTAGAGGGAGCCCCTGAATTTGCATCCAGCAGGTCAGAAGTGAGGGTGTTGCGGGGACTCCCAAGCTTGCGGCTAGCATCTGAAGACTTGGGCAGACATGGCAGTCCGGAGGACTGTGCTGTCTAACTTACAAGAGCTAACCTAGCTCCGTGTGGTTAGGGTCAGAGGAAGAAGTGCTATATGTGCAGCTGGTGTCAGAAGAGAGGGGAGCAGAACTGATAATGAATTGAATTGATCATTACAATTTGGCATCAGAGAAGTGACAGAAGTGGGATTTTGATGTTTTCCCTCACAACTATCCTTCAAGACTCAGCCGCAGGGCCACCTCCTCTCTGAAGTCTATCCTGGCCTCACCTTCTACAGGTATTATACGTGAAAACATAAATACAATGTATTGAGTGCTCACTCTGCCAGGATCGAGCATTTACAAGCATATACTCATTTAATCCTGAAAACAACCTTATGAAATAGGGCCTGCAATTATCTCCACTTTGCAGATGGGAAAACTGAGGCTTGGAGAGTTTCAGTAACTTGACTGGTTTTACCCAGGTGCTGTTTCCTACTGAAAGCTGAATATGCTTCTCTCATAGCCTGTTGAGATGGTCTCTAAATTCAGGTGGGATATGCTCAAGGTCGTACTTTGGCTCTCGTGGGCTTGTTCTAATTTTCTTCAACTTCAACTTGATCTTGTATATGAACAATTGATAGTCTGTTCCACAGACTATCACATGCAAGTAAAATTTTGCTGAAGATTATTCAAAAGTGGTTGCAGCAGTATGTTGACAGGGAATTGCCAGACATTTAAGCTTGATTCAGAGAAGATGTGGAACAAGGGATATTATTGCTGATGTCAGATGGATTATGGCTAAAATCAGAGAATACCAGAAAGATGTTTACTTATGTTTTATTGATTATGCAAAGGCATTCAACTGTGTGGGTCCTAACAAATTATGGATAACATAGTGAAAAATGGGAATTCCAGAACACTTAATTGTGCTCATGAAGAACCTGTACTTAGACCAAGAGGCAGTTGTTCGTACAGAACAAGTGAATACTGCGTGGTTTAAAGTCAAGAAAAGTGTGCGTCAGAGTTGTATCCTTTCACTGTACTTATTTAATCTGTATGCTGAGCAAATAATCTGAGAAGCTGGGCTATATGAAGAAGAATGGGGTGTCATGGATTGAATTGTTTCCCCAAAAATACGTGTATTAATTTGGCTGGGCCATGATTCCCAATACTGTGTGGTTGTCCTCCATTTTGTGATTGATATGATTTACCTATGTGTTGTAAATCCTAATCTCTACCTGTGATTAATGAGGCAAGATTAGATTATGTTAAAAAGAATTAGGGTTGGATGTAATACCCTTGCTGAGGTTACATGCCTGATCCAATGTAAAGGGAGTTTCCCTGGGGTGTGACCTGCACCACCTTTTATCTTACAACAGATAAAAGGAAAGGGAAGCTAACAGAGATGGCGGACCACATACCATCAAGAAAGCAGCCGTGGGAGCACAGCGCGTCCTTTGGACCTGGGGACCCTGTGCTGAGAAGGTTCTAGTCCAGGGGAAGATTGATGACAAGACCTTCCTCCAGAGCTGACAGAGAAAGCCTTCCCCTGGAGCTGACGCCCTGAATTTGGACTTTTAGCCTACTTTACTGTTGCTGGGGTCTTCTGCCCAACCCGGGCTGCCCCTATGAGGTTCTTGCCTTCTACTGACCAAGAATGACCAGGAGAGGCTCAAGTTTTCTGCAAGAACAAAGCTTTATTGAGAAAAGTAGCTCGGGAGCGGAGACAAAGAGGGACAATGCAACGTTAGCCTTTGTCTCCCGGAATAAAGGATTGACTAGGGCTTACACGAAGTTTTTAGGCGGGAAAAGACATCATCTTTATTCATGAAGGAGGCGGGGTTATGAAGATTAGGTGCGCGCACAAGAGGTAATTCAAGATGGAACCCGTAAGAAAGGCTCCTGGGACTGGCTGGCAGGATTTATTATGGAGTGCTGCGCCTGCGCAATTCCCCGTGGTGCCGGCTCGATTCCTGTCACGGGTATGTCGGTCACCTTGCGGATGTCTGCGCATGCTCCAGGGGCAAGATTAGGCCAGCTCTTCTGAGAAACATCTCATCAAGTAAGTACATCGAGAGCTGGGTGGGTTGTTCTTTCATTATTGTATGTTCCAAGATAATGGATTTTGTGTCATTAGTTAAGCACATGTTTTTAGTTCAGGGTTCTTTGCCTAGGGGCTCAGTCCCTTTTTCCCTTCCCTATCTCATTACTACGAGGAAATAAATTTCCTTTTGTTAAAGCCATCCCCTTGTGGTATTTCCGTTACAGCAGCACTAGATAACTAAGACTTAGGGTATCAAGATTGGAGGAAGACTCACTAACAACCTGTAATACGCAGATGACACAACCTTGTTTTCTGAAAGTGAAGAGGACTTGAAGCACTTACTGACGAAAATCAAAGACTACAGCCTTTAGTGTGGATTACACCTCAACATAAAGAAAACAAAAATTCTCACAATTGGACCAATAAGCAACATCATGATAAATGGAGAAAAGATTGAAATTGTGAAGGATTTCATTTTACTTGGATCCACAATCAATGCCCATAAAGCAGCAGTCAAGATATCAAACAACGCATTGCATTGGGCAAATCTGCTGCAAAAGACCTCTTTAAAGTGTTAAAAAGCAAAGATGTCACCTTAAGGACTCGATGGCACCTAACAACAACATAGCCTTTTATGCATTTACTCATTTACATAACCATCAACCCTAAAGATTTATGAACATTTGGAGGAAAAGAACAATGTCCTCTTGGTCTATGGTCCCCAGAGCCAAACACAGGGCCTGACACTCAGCGGGAGCTCAGTAAATGCTTGTGCATGAAATGCTAGTGTCTTTCTTCAAGGGAGTTTTACTTACCTTACATCAGAATCTGCTGGGCTCAGAGGTGGACTCACCGTGAGGCCTGTGAGGCTCAGGCTGCAGAATCCCTCACTGTATGGGCCCTGGGAGGGGCCCTGCCAACGTGTTTGTATGGCCATCTACTTTTGTAAAGGAAGATATTCTTCTTCTTAAAGAGATCCCCAAATTTGTAATCTCCAGGCTCCAGAAACCCCAGATCTGCGTGGCATACTTAGAGAAAATGTAGATTTCCGCCCTCCCCCAAACTACTGGTTCCCAGTCATGAGTAGGTGGGGTTTGATTCTGCCTCACAAGTTTGAGTACCACTGTACTAAATGTTTCTTCTCTAATCCCAGCGCTTTGCACATTTGCTTTAGAACTCTAGAGACCCATCACAGTAGGACTGCTATTATCCACCTCTCCCTTTTCCTGGAAAAGGCTGATGCCCAAAGGAGGAGCTTTCTGAGCTCTGTGAATAATTTCAATTCCTTCTTATCAGGCCAAGATATGCACTGCCGGGCCCTGCAGATGAGCTGGAGGAAGGGTGGGGAGGGCCTGGAGGACAAGCTGGGGGAGACTGGATCCCTGAAAACTGCCCTCGCCATTGTCCCTTTCCTGCTCCATAATGGGGTGCTCTTCTCCTTCACCTTCCAAGCCAAGCCTCCTCTTTCCTGCCTCATCTCCCTGTTGTAGGGTAAAAATATCACAGAGTTTAGTAAGGCAAAAAGAAAGTTTTATTCAGCATATCTTCAAAAAGGCAGAAGTGGGCAGCAGACAGCCATGCTGCCAGAGCTAATGACTGCCCGAATCCAAGGAAAGTTACAGAATCATCAGTATATATTAACATCACAAATGGGTAAAATCATTGTAAGCTTCACCTTTTCACAGACTGGCTAAAAACTGTTAAGTCTACGTGATTCTACATTCTGCGTCATCTTTCTTAATAATCATTGGTACAGTTTTCAGTAACAACCGACAGTCAGGAGGGTCTTCATTGGTCCAACAAATCTTACTATTCACTAAAGGATGATTAAAAAAAAGATAAGAGTGGAAAATATGTGGGTCTTTTGTGCTGTGTTTTATGATTTGTTTATGTGAAAGTTTCCCTACAAGATGTTTTCCAAGATTGTCCTAGCTATTGCCTTTATACCTTAGGGCCCAGTTGATGTGTGTTTGTGAGTCCTTGTGAGTCCAGCTCCAGCTGGGTCACATTCTCTATGCTCAAGGACAGGGAAGAATGGCTCCAATATTATGTCCTAAATCACCCCCCTACCCCCCAGATAAGTGTCCTCATCCCAGATCTCATTGGTTTTGATTCAGGCTGGTGGAAGGAGCAATGACGTTACTGAGGGTGGACGGGGGGCGCGACCTGCTCTGACTGACACTGTTAGAGTGCATCACACCAAAATGGCTGTCTATAAAATTTCTGTACAGTGTTTCAGCAGAAATTTATTATATTTTATGAAAATATCCCCGTAGTTATAACAATAAAAACATTTTTCATAAGTCCAGCTTACATGTATCAATATAAAACTACAAGGCTAAAACTCTCTGCTAATTTACTTTTTGATCCTTCTAATGTGCTCTGGTCAGAGATGTCATTATTACCCAATTACAATGATGCTTCGAATCACATGACTTGGTCTCCAGGGCTACAAGCACGCACTGTTGTTTTCATCACAGCCGATGTTTTTATAGTCTCTGATTTTATCAAATTTTCTGGTGTTTTAGCTACAATATTGTGGTAATTAGTATTTGTGAACCTATATCAATAACTTTTTTGAGAATGAAGTAGTAATTACAGGAAAAGAAGGAGAAAAATAAAAAAAGGCTTCCACTCAGTTACTAATAATGTAATTCAGTGTAGAAAGATTATACAAAACAATTTTGTTGTTATTGTTGTTAGGTGCCATTGAGTCGGTTCCAACTCATAGCAACCCTTTCTACAACAGAACAAAACACTGGTCCTGCACCATCCTCACAATCATTGCTATGTTTGAGCCCATTGTTGCAGCCACTGTGCCAATCCATCTCGTTGAGGGCCTTCCTTCCTTCTACTGACCTTCTACTTTACTAAGCATGATGTTCTTCTCCAGGGACTGGTCCTTCCTGATAACATGTCCAAAGTATCTGAGAAGAAGTCTTGCTATCCTTACTTCCAAGGAGCACTCTAGCTGTACTTCTACTAAGACAGACATATTTGTCCTTCTGACAGTCCATGGTATACTCAATATTCTTCATCAATACCATAATTCAAAGGCATCAATTCTTCTTCGGTCTTCCTTATTCATTGTCCAACTTCGGCATGCATATGAGGTGATTGAAAACACCATAGCTTGGGTCAGGTGCACCTTAGTCCTCAAAGTGACATCTTTGTTTTTTTGTTAGTATTCATATAAGAAATACTGCATTTAAGCAATTTACAAATGTATCACATAGTTAGTCAAGATGTTCACTAAATGAAAAAGACGAGGTTCTGGTTGATCGCATGTTTGATTCATTTCTATGATTTTGTCATAATGAGAAGTACAAAGAAGCTGGTTCGTTGGTCCTACTTTTGCTAGATGAAGTGGTGAAAGAAAGATGAGCTCAGGGCTTCAAAGTCAAAGCTCAAGTGACACATAAACGACCCCAAAGTTTCTGCTTGTGTCTTGAAAGAAAGCCTCATTTCTTGTAGTAACAGAGCTGACGTTGTCGAAAACCAAACCCAGAGTCTTATCATAAAAGTGGCTGAATCACAACACCAACTGTATTCCCAGCCTCCAGTGGTGTTTAAAGTTAAAGTGAGGACATTGACTGGAAAGAAATGGGATCCTGAAACTTGTTGGGGACATATGTGCAGATAATCAGGAAGCTGGAAACACTGAGCCCCTAAATTCCATTGAGTCACTTCTGCCAACAAAATCAGCCCTCTCACTCCCATCTGAAGAGATTACTCCATCTTTGTCTGCTAAGCCACCCTCCCTAGTAAAACCAGTAGCCCCTCTACCCCCATCTAATGAGATTAACCCAGCTGTGTCTAAAGAGCCTTTGTCTGAGAATGAAGAACACCAAAGACACAAGGGAAGTATTGGGCTAAGAGACAGAAAGGGCCACGTAAACCAGAGACTTCATCAGCCTGAAACCAGAAGAATTAGATGGTGCCTGGCTACCACCAATGACCACCTGACAAGGAAGACAACAGAGAGTCCTTGATGAAGCAGGAGAAAGGTGGGGTGCAAAACTCAAATTCTAGTAAAAAGACCAGACTTAATGATCTGACTGAGACTGGAGGAACCCCGGAAAGCATGGCCCCCAGATTCTCTATCAGCCCAGAACTAAAACCATTTCTGAAGCCAAATCTTCAGACAAAGATTGGACTGGACTGTAGGATATAAAATGATACTCGTGAAGAGTGTGCTTCTTAGCTCAAGTGGATACATGAGACTGAACAGGCAGCTTCTGTCCAGAGGTGAGATAAGAAGGCAGAGAGAATTAGGAGCTGGTTGAATGGACATGGGGAATCGGTGGAAAGGAGGAGTGTGCTGTCACAGTATGGGGAGAGAAATTAGGGTCAGATAACAATATATGTATAAATTTTTGTATAAGAGACTAACTTGAAATGTGAACTTTCACACTTAAACTACAACAACAAATAAACAGAAAAAAAGAGGCTTTGTCTGAGTCATTGCCTGGGACATCGCCTGAGGCAGATGCCTTACAAGACAATGCTGAATGTTCTCAAAACACATCCCAATCACACATTTTGGCTTCTAGACCTATAACTAAACTTAAGTCCCAGTGAGCCCCAAAAGGTGAAGTACAAAGTGTGACCCAGGAGGAGGAACACTACGCTCCAAAAGAACTGCTTGACTTTTCTAATATGTACAAATAGAAGCCTGGGGAATATATGTGGGAATGGCTATTAAGGGTGTGAGATAATGGTGCAAGGAACATAAAGATGGAGCCGTCTAAGTTTATTAATATGGGCCCACTAAGCACATATTGTTCATTCAATGTTTCAGTTTGAGAGGTTAGTTAGTTTGCTTGGGTGATTGAAGCATGGATTACGTGGTGGCCTACACTAAATCTATTTGATCTGCCTTGCAATATTGTAGAGGAAGGTATCCAAAGGCTTAGAGAAATTGGCATTTTGGAGTGGATTTATCAGGTTAGACCCACAGACCCACACATGGAGTGCCCAGAGAACACACCTTTTACCACAACAGTGAGGAACAAATTTGTGAAGGAAGCCCCAGCATCCTTTAAGACTGCTGTGATTGCTATTTTATGTAAGTCAGATTTGACAGTGGGAACTGCCCCGACTGAATTAAGACACCTAACTCCAATGAGGCTGATTTGACCCTGTGGTGGTAGGGGCCAAGTGGTGGCACTCAATAAACAAGACAAGGTGGGCGTGGTTACCTTAATGGACAGCGGAGTCAAAGTAGTAATCAGAGTAGTCTGACTCATATGGACTTATGACGTTGGCTACTCAGTCATGGTGTCCCTAGGAGTGAAATAGCTAGGAAATCTACCAAATATTTACTTGATTTGTACAAGTGAAATTATTCTAGGTCTAGTGAAGAGCAGTCTAACTCAAATCACAGAATAGAGGGTCATGGCCTCTCAATCAATTCCCAGACTTGAGTGAGTTTACAGACCCACAACCTCTTGAATGAAGGGAGGCCAGGTCCCCTTGAGGAAGAACCTCACTACACTGCCAAATATTTGTAGTGTTAATCTTTCTCCCATGTTTCCCAGAGGGATCGACAGCCTTTTATGAGAGTGACTGTTCACCGGGGAAAAGGAAATAATCAGAGTTTTCAGGGATTATTAGATACTCGCTCTGAACTGACACTAATTCCAGGAGACCAAAAACATCACCGTGGCCCACCAGTCAGTGTGAAGGCGTACGGAAGTCAGGTTGTTAATGGAGTCTTAGCTCACATCTGTCTCAGTAGGTCCATTGGGTCCCCGATCCCATCCTGTAGTGATTTCTCCAGTTCCAGAATACATAATTGCAATAAATACACTCAGCAAATGACAGAACCCCCACATCAGATCTCTGACATGTGGAGTAAGCACTGTTATGGTAGGAAAAGCCAAGTGGAAGCCCATACCTAGCAAATAGTAAACCAAAGGCAATAACACGTTCCTGGAGGGATTGCAGAGATTACTGCAACCGTCAAGGACTTGAAGGATGCAAGGGTGATTGATGATTCCCACCACATCCCCATTCAACTTGCCTATTTGGCCTTTGCAAAAAACAGATGAACCTTGGAGAATGACAGTGGATTATCAAAAACTTAACCAGATGGTGACTCCAGTCGCAGCTGCTATTTCAAATGCAGTTTCATTTCTTGAGTAAATTAATACATCTCTTGGTACCTGGTATCAGCTATTGATCTGGCTAATGTCTTTTTCTCCATAACTGTTTTGAAGGACCACCAGAAGCAGTTTACCTTCAGCTGGCAAGGCCAGCAATACACCTTCAGTTTCCTATCTCAGGACTATATCAACTCTCCAGCCCTATGTCATAATTTAGTCCACAGGGACCTTGACTGCCTTTCCCTTCCACAGGACATCACACTGGTTGATTACATTGATGACATTATGCTGATTGAAACTTGTAAGGAAGACGTGTCAATGGCTCTGGACTTATTGGTAAAACATTTGCATGCTAGAGGGTGGGAAATTAATCCGACAAAAATTCAGGTACCTTCCACCTCAGTGAAATTTCTAGAGGTCCAGTGGTTTGGGGTATGTTGAGATATTCCTTCTAAAGTGAAGAGTAATTTACTGCACCTGGCCCCTTCCACAAGTAAAAAGAAGGCATAATGTTCAGGGGGCCTCTTTGGGTTTTGGAGGCAACATAACCCTCATTTGGGTGTTCTACTTCAGCCTATTTATCAAGTGACTCAAAAAGCTACTAGTTTTGAGTGGGGCCCAGTGCAAGAAAATGCTCTGCAACAAGTTCAGGCTGCCGTGCAAGTAGCTCTGCCACTTGGGACATATGATCCAGCTGATCCAATGGTGCTTGAATTGTCGGTGGCAGATAGAGATGCTGTTTGGAGTCTTTGGAAGGCCCCTATTGGTGAATCATAGCACAGACCCTTAGGATTTTGGAGCAAAGCCTTGCCAACCTCTGCAGATAACCACTCTTAAGAAATAGCTTTTGGCTTGTTACTGAACCCTAGAAGAGACTGAATGCTTAATCATGGGCTACAAAATCCCCATGCAGCCTGAGCTGCCCATTCACTATTACTCCTAGGGACCCACTCCTAAAATTTTTGCTTCCTGTCCCCGTGAACCTGTGCTCTACAGGTCTAGAGTTCTTAGTTCCAAAGGGAAGAATGCTGCCACCTGGAGACACATCACTGATTTAATTGAACAGGAAGTTAAGAATGCCACCTGGTCACTTTGGGCTCCTCATGCCTCTGGATCAACAGGCAAATAAGGGAGTTACCATACTGGGTGGTGTGATTGATCCCAATTACCAAGAGTAAATCAAATTGATATTATATAATGAGGGTAAAGAAGAGTATGTCTGGAATGCAGGAGATCCCTTAGGGTGTCTCTTAGTACTACCATGCCCTGTGATTAGAGTCAATGGAAAACTACAGCAACCCAATTTCAACATGACTTCTAATGGCCCAGACTCTTCAGGGATGAAGGTTTGGGTCACCTCACCAGGCAAAGAACCACAACCAGCTGAGGTACTTGCTGAGGGCAAAGGGAATACAGAACATGTGGTGAGAGAGAAGGTATTTCTAAATACCAGTTATGACCACATGACCAACTGCAGAAACGAGGACTGTAATTGTTATGAGCATTTCTTCCTTGTATGTGTGCATCAAATATTTTTGTTTTCTTCATTTACAAAATATAAGATGTAGAGAAGGCTAGTGTGTTTTTGATTGTACGTGTGTTAGTTGTATCATGTTAGGCGCAAGTATGACTTTATAATTGTCTTTATTCAGAGATTATGTATGGTTTAAGGAGATATGTGTGGATGCCAAATTGACAAGGGGTGGACTGTGATTGTCAAGGTTGTGTGTCAGCTTGGCTGGGCCATGATTCTCAGTGGTTTGGCAATTATGATGTAGTTTGGCAGTCATATAATAATGGGATCATTTACATGGTGGAATCTGCTGTGAATAGCCAATCAGTTGAAAGAGAGTTTCCTTGGAAGTGTGGTCTGTATCCAATATAGGTGGACTTTCTGGCAAGGCTTGTGGGATTTTGCTCATTCTGGACCCTGCAGCTGGCTCCTGTTTGTATGGCCTCTGGTTCTTGGGACTTGACCTGGCGGCTTGCCTTCCAATCTTGGGATTCATCAGCCTCCACAGTCTGTGAGCCAGCAGCCTGCCAGCTTACCTGCCAGTCTTGGGATTTGTCAGCTGTGTACAGCCTGCGAGCCAGAGGCCTGTTGTCTGGCCTGTTGACCTTGGGTTCACCAGCCCCTGCAGCTGCATGGGTCAGGAGGAGCCTCCAGCCTGACCCACAGACTTAGGACTTTCCAGGCTCTACAACAGTGTGGGGCTGTTCTCTTGATATGAATCTCTCCATAAATGTATATGTATAGACACTTCACTGGTTTTGCTTCTCTGGAGAACCCAGCCTAAGACAATACTTTCCATCAAATTTGGAAAATCTCTGACCACTATTTTGTCAAATATTTTTCTCTGCCCCAATCACATTTCTTTCCTGGAACTACAATTACATTTTTCTGTTTAAAGGACTTGCTTTAACATTTTTGTGGTGTTTGTCTGCTGCTGATGAAATCTCTCGGTTTTTCTACATCTGAAAAAGTCTTTATTTCACCTTTGTTTTGGAGATATTTTTCACTGGGTATAGTTGACAGTTTGTGTTTCCTTTTATTACTTTAAGATGTTGCTCCACTGTCTTCTGGGGTACCTTATTTCCAACAGAAAGTCTGCTGTAATTCTTCTTTGTTCTTTTGTATATAACGCTTCTTTTTTTCTTGGCTGATTTAAAGATTTTCTCTTTATTATTGATTTAAACCAACAACCCTTGGTTCCGGAATGATTGGATAGCTGTATGAAAAGAAAAAAAGTACTTCAATCTATCCTTAACACCACATTTGAAAAAAAAACTCAAAATGGATCATAGGTGTAATTTAAAACCCAAAAATATTAAAACTTATAGGCTAAAACAAAGGACGAAAGTCTTTGTGACTTTAGGTTAGAAGAAGATTTCTTAGATATGATACCAAAAGCATGATTGATAAAAGGAAAAATTGACAAATTGGACTGCATCAAAAGTAAAAACTGATTTTTGAAAGATACTGTTTAAAAAACAAAAAGACAGGCCATGGACTGGGAGAAAATATTTGCAAATCACATTTCAGATAAAGTATTGTATCCAGAACATATTAAATCACTCTCAAAACTCAATAGTAAGAAAACAACCTAATAAAAAATGGGCAACATATTTGAACAGACACTTCCAAAAAAGGAATATATAAATGGAAAATAAGCACATGTGTGGATGCTCAACATCATCACTGTTTGGGGAAATGCAAGTTAAAACATTTCACTCAAGTTGCAGAGGCTGGTTATGAGGCTCTGCAAAAGTCCTGCTACCTGGAGTTGTCTGATGTACCTCAGGAACAAACCTCAGGTGTAGGATTTGAATCCAGATCTGTCTGACTGCAAAGCTTGGGATTTTCACCAAACTAGTGGGAGAGGCAATATGGCAATGTGGTTAAGAGCATGCCCTTGAGCAGACAAGCAGGAAGGGAGAGAGGGAGGACAGGAAGGAACTGATTTAATGCAATGCAAACAGGACTATGAAGCCACGGCCCATGAGAGTATGACTTCTCCACCACACACAGAAACCTGGGGCAGGTCCCTGAACTTTCTCTAGGTTTGGAATGTGGTTTGAGACAGTTAAGCTAGAGGATACATTTAATGAGTTTCTGCTCTGTGCCAGGCATCTTGCTCACTGCAAAGCTTTTGGGTGGCCCTGGCCCCACAGCTGCAGAAGCTTCCATCTTTCTTCACACAGTACTCATTGTGATCCTCCAAAAGCGTAACCCAATCGTGTCAGTTACCTACTCAAAATTGCTTTAGACCACTAAAATGAACCACATATACCCTATGACCCAGTAGTACCTAATATTTGTTCTGCTTTATCAGAGGAGGTGACAAGTCAGGCTGAGGAGCCTCCCTGTGGACTTGACTAGTCTGAAAATGCATTGACCTTTGGATTTGACAGTTGTTCCTCTCTGCAGAGCAAGGAGCAGAAGGCCCAGGGGCTTCCTTTAGGAGTGGACTTCCTGGTGAGACTATCTGCCACTGACTCACCTCCAAGGCCCATGAGGCCAGGCCTTGAGAGCAGTACAAAGGGAAAGTGCCTGTTTGCTAGGAGTCTTTAGCTGGGCCTGTGTCTCCCTGGGCCCTGGGAGTTTTTTATTTTTTTTTAATTGTTGTACTTTAAGTGAAAGTTTACAATTCAAGTTAGTCTCTCACACAAAAATGTACACATACTTTGTTATGTGACCCTGATGGCTCTCGCTATACGGTGACAGCACACTCCTCCTTTCCACCCCTGATTTCCCATGTCCGTTCAACCAGCTCTGCCATCTCATCTCACCTCTGGACAGAAGCTGCCCATTTAGTCTCATGTATCTACTTGAGCTAAGAAGCACACTCTTCGTGAGTGTCATTTTATGTCCCGTAGTCCAGTCTAATCTTTGTCTGAAGAGTTAGCCTTGGGAATGGTTTTAGTTTTGGGTTGACAGAGAGTCTGGGTGCCATGTATTCTAGGGATCCTACAGTCGCAGTCAGACCATTAAGTCTAGTCTTTTTACTAGAATTTGAGTTCTGCACCCCACTTTTCTCCTGCTCCATCAGGGACTCTTTGTTGTGTTCCGTGTCAGGGCGGTCAATTGGTGGTAGCCAGGCACCATCTAGTTCTTCTGGTCTCAGGCTGATGCAGTCTCTGGTGTATGTGGCCCTTTCTGTCTCTTGGGCTAATACTTCCCTTGTGACTTTGCTAGTCTTCATTCTCCTTTACTCTAGGTGAGTTGGGACCAATTGATGCATCTTTGATGGCCGTTCATTAGCTTTTAAGACCCCAGATGCCGTTCACCAAAGTAGGATGCAGAACACTTTCTTAATAAACTTTGTTATGCCAATTGACCTTGATGTCCCCTGAAAGCATGGTCCCCAGATGCCTGCCCCTGCTACTCTGTCCCTCGAAGTGTTTGGTTGTATTCAGGAAACTTCTTAGATTTAGTCCAGTTGTGCTGACTTCCCCCTGTAGTGTGTGCTATCCTTCCCTTCACCTAAGATAATTCTTGTCTACTATCTAGTTGGTGAATAACCCTCACCCTTCCTCCCCACCCTCTTAACCACCAAAGAATGTTTTCTTCTGTGTTTAAACCTTTTCTTGAGTTCTTATAATGGTGGTCTTATACAATATTTGTCTTTTTATGACCAACTAAATTCACTCAGCATAATGCCATCCAGCTTCCTCCGTGTTACGTTTCATGGCTTCATCGTTGTTCTTTATTGTTGAGTAGTATTCAATTGTGTGGATATACTGTAATTTGTTTATCCGTTCGTCCATTGATGGGCACCTAGCTTGTTTCCATCTTTTTGCTATCATGAACAGTGCTGCAATGAACATGGGTGTGCATATGTCTACTCATGTGACTGCTGTTATTTCTCTAAGATATATTCCAAGGAGCAGGATTCCTGGATCATATGGTACTTCTATTTCTAGCTTTTTAAGGAAGCACCAAATCGATTTCCAAAGGGGTGGTACCATTACATATTCCCAGCAACAGTGTATAAGTGTTCCAGTCTCTCCACAACCTCTCCAACATTTGTTATTTTGTGTTTTTTGGATTAATGCTAGCCTTGTTGAGGTGAGATGGTATCTCACTGTAGTTTTGATTTGTATTTCTCTAATGGCTAATGATCTTGAGCATTTCTTCATGTGTCTGTTAGCCGCTTGAATGTCTTCTTTGGTAAAGTGCCTGTTCATATCCTTTGCCCATTTTTTAATTGGGTTATTTGTCTTTTTGTTGTTGAGGTTTTGCAGTATCTTGTAGATTTTAGAGATTAGAGACTGATGGGATTTGTCGTAGCCAAATTTTTTTTTCCCAGTCTGTACGTTGTCTTTTTACTCTTTTGGTGAAGTCTTTTGATGAGCATAAGTGTTTGATTTTTAGGAGCTCCCATTTATCTAGTCTCTCTTCTGGTGTTTGTGCGTTGTTACTTATGGTTTGTATTCTGTTTATGTCATGTGTTGGGGCTCCTAGCGTTGTCCCTATTTTTTCTTCCAATATCTTTATCATTTTTGATTTTATGTTTAGGTCTTTGATCCATTTTGAGTTAGTTTTTGTGCATGGTGTGAGGTATGGGTCTTGTTTCAGTTTTTGCAGATGGATATCTAGTTATGCCAGCACCATATGTTAAAGAGACTGTCTTTTCCCCAATTAACGGACTTCGGGCTTTTGTCAAATATCAGCTGCTCATAGGTGGATGAACTTATGTCTGGATTCTCAATTCAGTTCCATTGATCTATGTATCTGTTGTACCAGTACCAGGCTGTTTGGACTACCGTGGTGATATAATAGGCTCTAAAATCAGGTAGTGTGAGGTCTCCCACTTTGTTCTTTTTCTTGAGTAATGCTTTACTTATCCAAGGCCTCTTCCCTTTCCATATGAAGTTGGTGATTTGTTTCTCCACCTCATTAAAAAATGCTGGTGGAATTTGAATTGGGATTGCATTGTATCTGTAGATCACTTTGGGTAGAACTGACATTTTCCTAAGGTTGAGTCTTCCTATCCATGAGCAAGGTATGTTTTTCCACTTATGCAGGTCTCTTTTAGTCTCTTGCAGTAATGTCTTGTAGTTTTTAATAGATAGGTCTTTTATGTCTCAGGTTGGATTTATTCCTAATTATTTTATCTTCTTGTGGGCTATTGTAAATGGTGGTGATTTACTCTTTGAAGTTCTCTTTCTTGGTGTTGAGGAATCAAACTGATTTTTGTATGTTTATCTTGTATCCTGAAACTTTGCTGAAATCTTCTATTAGTGCCAGTAGTTTCTTTGTGGATTCTTTGGGGTTTTCTGTGTATCAGATCATATCATCTGCTAATAGAGATACTTTGACTTCTTCCCAACCAACTTGGATGCCCTTTATTTTTTTTTTTTCTAGCCTAACTGCTCTGGCTAGGACCTCCAGCACAACGTTGAATAAAAGTGGTGATAAAGGGCACCTTGTCTGGTTTCTGTTCTCAAGGGGAATGCTTTCAAACTCTCTCCATTCAGGATGATGTTGGCTGTTGGCTTTGTATAAATGTCCTTAATTATGTTGAGGAATTTCCCTTCTATTCCTATTTTGTTGAGAATTTTTATCATAAATGGGTATTGGACTTTGTCAAATACCTTTTCTGCATCGATTGATATGATCATGTGGCTCTTGTCTTTTGTTTTATTAATGTGATGGATTACCTTGATTGTTTTTCTAATGTTGAACCATCCCTGCATACCTGGTATAAATCCCACTTGATCATGGTGAATTATTTTTTTTGTATGTTGATGAATTCTCTTGGCTAGAATTTTGTTGAGGATTTTGGCACCAATGTTCATGAAGGGTATTGGTCTGTAGTTTTCTTTTTTGTGGTGTCTTTAGCTGGTTTTGGTATCAGGCTTATGCTGGCCTCATAGAATGAGTTTGGGAGTATTCCATTCTTTTCTATGCTCTGAAATACCTTTAGTAGTAATGGTGTTAAATCTTCTCTGAAAGTTTGGGTGGATTCTCCAGTGACACTGTCCGGCCAGGGCTTTTTTTTTCTGGTTGGGAGTTGTTTAACTACCTTTTCAATCTCTTCTTTTGTTACAAGTTTATTTAGCTCTATCTCTGTTTGTGTTAGTTTAGGTAGGTAGTGAGTTTCTAGAAATTTGTCCATTTCCTGTAGGTTTTCAAATTTGTTGGAGCACAATTTTTCTTAGTATCTGTTATGATTCTTTTAATTTCTGTTGGGTCTGTTGTGATATCACCCATCTCATTTCTTACATCGGTTATTTGCTTCCTCTCCTGTTTTTCTTTTGTCAGTTTGGCCAATGGTCTGTCAATTTTGTTGGTCTTTTCAAAGAACCAGCTTTGGTCTTGTTTACTCTTTCAATTGTTTTTCTATTCTCTATTTCATTTAATTCTGCTCTAATTCTTATTATTTCCTTTCTGCTGGTGCCCGAGGGCTTCTTTTGCTGCTCTCTTTCTACTTGTTTGAGTTGTAGGGTTAATGTTTTGATTTGGGCCATTTCATCTTTTTGGATGTGTGCCTTTATTGCTATAAACTGACCTCTGAGCACACTTTTGCTGTGTCCCAAAGGTTCTGGTAGGATGTATTTTCATTGTTGTTTGAGTCTATGAATCTCTTTATTCCATCCTTAATTTCTTCTATAACCCAGTAGATTTTGAGCAAGGTGTTGTTCAGTTGCCACGTGTTTGATTTTTTTTCCTTGCTTTTTCTCTTGTTGATTTCTACTTTTATGGCTTTACGGTCAGAAAAGATGCTTTGGATTCTGTTAAGGCTAGCTTTATGGCCTAATGTGTAGTCTGTTCTGGAGAATGTTCCATGTGTGTTGGAAAAGAAAGTATACTTGGCTGCTGTTGGGTGGAGTGTTCGGTATATGTTCATGAGATTAAGTTGGTTGATTGCAGCATTTAGTTCTTCCGTGTCTTTATTGAGCTTTTTTCTGGATGTTCTGTCCTTCACCGAAAGTGGTTTGTTGAAGTCTCCTACTATTATTGTGGAGCCGTCTCTCTTTTCATTGCTGTTAGAGTTTGTTTTCTGTATTTTGGAGCCCTGTTGTTGGGTATGTAAATATTTATTATAGTTATGTCCTCCTGGTGTATTGACTCTTTAATCATTATATAGTGTACTTCCTTATCCTTTGTGGTGGATTTTACTTTAAAGTCTATTTTGTCAGAGATTAATATTGCCGCTCCTGCTCTTTTTTGAGTGTTGTTTCTTGATATATTTTTTTCCATCCTTTGAGTTTTAGTTTGTTTGTGTCTTTAAGCCTAAGGTGTGTCTTTTGTAGGTAGCATATAGACAGATTGTGTTTTTTAATCCAATCTGCCACTCTCTGTCTCTTTATTGGTGCATTTAGTCCATTTACATTCAGTGTAATGATTGATAGGTATGAGTTTAGTGCTGTCATTTTGATGTCTTTTACTGTGTGTTGTTGACAGTTTCGTTGTTCCACGTAATTTTCTGTGTTGAGTTTTTCTTTGTGTATTTTTTTTTCATCTTTTTCATTGTTGTTGATTTTGTGTTTGCTGAGTCTTTTTCTTGTTTTTTATTTTGATGTGTAGGATTGTTAGTGTTCTTTTGTGGTTACCTTAATATTGACAACTGTTTTCCTAAGTTTAAACCAGTCTTTTATTTCTTTATATCGCCTTGACTTTGTCTCCATATGAAAAATCTATGTCTACATTTTTTAGTCTCTCTTTTTTGTTTTAATGTTGTCATCTTTTACATATTGACATCTCTGTTTCTGTATTTTCAGTGTTTTAGCTTTGATTTATTTTTGTGACTTCCCTATCTGGGTTGATATCTGGTTTCTCTGTCCTGTGTTCTAGTCTTGGGTTCTTATCTGATGTTGTTGATTTTCTAATGAGAGGACTCCCTTTAGTATTTTTTGTAATTTTGGTTTGGTTTTTGCAAATTCCCTAAACTTCTGTTTATCTGGAAATGCCCTAATTTCACCATCATATTTAAGAGACAGTTTTTCTGGATATATAATTCTTGGCTGGCAGTTTTTTTCCTTCAAGGTTTTATATATGTCATCCCATTGCCTTCTTGCCTGCATGGTTTCTGCTGAGTAGTCTGAGCTTATTCTTATTGACTCTCCTTTGTAGATGACTTTTCATTTCTCTTTAGCCAGTCTTAAAATTCTTTCTTTATATTTGGTTGTGGCAAGTTTGATTATAATATATCTTGGTGACTTTCTTTTGGGATCTACCTTATGTGGGGTTCCATGAGCATTTTGGGTAGATATCTTGTCATCTTTCATGATATCAGGGGAGTTTACTGCCAACAAATGTTCAACAATTCTCTCTGTATTTTCTGTTATCCCCCCTGTTCCGGTATTCCAATTACTCAGTTATTCCTCTTAATACAGTCCCACATAATTCTTAGTGTTTCTTCATTTTTTAAAGTCCTTTTATCTGATTTTTCCTCAAATAAGTTGGTGTCAAGTGCTTTATCTTCTATCTCACTAATTCTGACTTCCATTGCCTCAATTCTGCTCCTATGACTTTCAATTAAGTTGTCTAATTCTGAAATTTTATTGTTAATCTTCTGGATTTCTGATTATTGTATCTCTATGGATTCTTTCAGCCTGTTAAATTTGTCATTATGCTCTTCTCTAATTTTCTTAAGTTCCTCTATTGCTAGGTCTGCATTTTGACTGATCTCCTTCCTGATCTCTCAAAGAGTTCTGTATATTAATCTTTTGTATTCTACCTCCAGTAATTCCAAGAAATTCTCTTCATCTGGAAAATTCCTTGATACTTTATTTTTGGAGCTTGCTGAAGCCATCATAGTCTGCCTGTTTATGTGATTTGATATTAACTGTTGTCTCCGAGTCATCAATAAGTTATTATATTTATTTATTTTATGCTTGCTTACTGTGTCCTAGTTTCTTGTTTTGTTTTGCTATGTCTAAATAGGCTGTTCGTGTGAGCTAGTCTGATCACCAGTGCCCCTGAAGCTCCAATGTCCTGCCACCAGGTGGCCACACCAGCCACTAATATGTGAGCCCAGGAGTCTGCCCACTCCTCCTGTATGGATTCAGCTCAGGTGTCCTGGTAGTCGGCCACCAGGTGTGTGGTGCAGGCTCTCACCTGCAGTCCTAGACAGGCATGGGTGATTGGTGTAGACACAGGCATCTGGCTGTAGCAGGGGGTCACACGATGAGGAAGGCAGGGGGCAGACAGCCACCCCTGAGTGTCCAGGAAGAAAGTGTGTCCCTGTTCCCTAGGGCACTTAGGTGGATGGGTTTTGCAGCTGGATTATGAGTACCCAGTGCTGTTGGCTGTAAGGAGTAGGGGGCACCACTTATTCTTGGGCCACTGTTGCAGGTGACTAGGTGGCATGGGTGGAGCCACCAGTCCTCAACCCTTTGATGTGGGTACGTGAAGACCCTGCTTAATAGGCAGAGCAGTGCCAAATGTCAGGAACCTGCCACTTCACAGCTAAAACAGTTGAAGTTAGACTTCGGGTATATACCCTGTTGTACTGTGATAATGAGGGCCTGTGCTGTTGAAATGGGCCCACACAAGTCTCTGCAGGGGGAAAGGCACTCAAAGCCCATGGACCCCTTATGCTTGTGCCTAGGCAAAGGAGCTGTGCCTACCCTGAGTTCCTGCCTTAGGGGAGCTGGAAGATTATTTTCTGTTTGTTAATTTGTTCACTCTCTGAGGCCGGGCACGTGATGGGGCAGGGCATGTGATGGGTTCTACTTCCAGCCCAAGGGACTTGGCAGTTGCTGAAGCCGGTCCCGGACCCAGTGAGAGCAGGGAGCTGGGAGGTAAATGGGAGAGAGGTTTTTCCCAAAGAGGGGTGTTTTTGATCCATGCGGTAGGCCAGACGTAAGTACTTATCTTTTACCGATTGAGGGCTGCTTCTCACTGGTTCTGGATGGCTTAGTAGACTCTCCACCACTGGGTCTCTCCTGGTGTGGAAAACACCTCCTGAGCACTGCTGCTTGCCTGCCTCATCACGCACCATAAGCTGATCTGGCCTGAAGGGCTCAGACTCTTTCTGGGTCAAGTCTGGGAACTCCTCACTGCTTCCGAACCATCTCTCCCTCCCCCTGCCACTCAGTCTGCTTCCTCAACTTTGCCTTTAATGTTCAGGGCTCCTAGATTGTCATATATAATCAATTCTTTTGTTTTTTCGGGTCTTCGTTGTAAGAGGGACAACCGGAAGCATCTGACTACTCCGTCATCTTGGCCCCGCCTCCCCCTGGGAGATTTTTCTTTTTTTTAATTTTTATTCCTAAGTATTTTATTTTTATTGTGGTAAATACATAAGTAACAAAACATTTGCCATTTCAACATTCTTCACATGTACAATTCAGTGACATTGTTTGTCTTGTTGTTCAACCATCACCATTATTCATTTCCAAATTTTCCCATCACCCCTAACAGAAGCTCAGTGTCTCCTAAGCAATGAGTCCTCCTTCCCCCTCCCTTCTGCCCATCTGAGATTTTTTTTAGCACTACTTTGCTGAGATATTGTTTACATAGGGTAAAATGCATAGATTCTAACTTGCTGGATGAGTTTTTACGTAAGTAATCACCAGTGTGATTGCGATTGAGATCAAGACCCAGAACATTTCCAGCACCTGTAGGCTCCTTCATGGCCCTCTCAGTCATTTCCCCCAGGGCTAACTGCTATTCTGACCTGTTGTTGGACTTCATTGTAGCAGGTACTCATTTTGTGTCTGGCTTCTTCTGCTCAGCTGGGAGGTTCATCCATGTTTTTTGCTGTATCAGTAGTTGCTTCCTTTTTGTTGCTGAGAAGTATTCTGTTGTATGAATATCAAAACTTGTTTCTCCTTTCTCCTGTTGATAAACATTTGTGTCATTTCCAGTTTAAGGCTATAATGAGGGAAGCTGTTATGAACATATGCACATGTTTTTGTTTCTCTTGGGTAAATATTTAGGAGTGAAATAGCTGGAGCAGAGGATAGGTAGATATTTGGCTTTATTGTAATCCACCAGTTTTCCAAAGTTGCATTATTTTACACTCCCACCTGCAATGAATGAGAGTTCCAGTTGTTCCACATCGCAACCAATTGACAATGGGCTGCAAACAACTGCCATGTTGACATTGTCCTTGATGTTGAAGGGGATTGCAAAGAATTTCTCTTATTTCCCTCCCTTCTGCTCCAGTATCAAACTGTGGCTGTCTGCCTCTTAAATATGATGAAATCCTGGTTGATCCAGGAGCATAGTGAGGCTGAGGGGTAGACAGAGGGGACACATGTCATCAGTCTATGGGAGCCCATAGCCATTGAGTTAATGCCAGCTCATAGCAAACTTATAGGACAGGGTAGAATTGCTCCATAGGGTTTCCAAGGCTGTAAATCTTTACAGAAGCAGACTGCCACATCTTTCTCCTGGGGAGTAGGTAGTGAGTTCATACTGATGACTTTTTGCATAGCAGTCGAGCACTTTAACCACGGCACTACCAGTTAGTCCTTACAAATTCTGATGCATCTAGGTGGAGTGTAAGAAGGAAGAGAGCTGGCAGATGAATATATGTCCCCAGGGCACCTTCTACCCACTCAGCACATGAATGACCCTTAGCTGCTCATCCCAGGCTTGATTACCAAGCCTTCTCTTAGCACACTGCAGGCACTTGGTTAACGTCAACAAGCTTATTGTTGCTGCTATCCCCCCTTCCCACTTGGCCTTCCTGCTATTCTGTCAGCCACAAGCAGATTATTTCCCTTAACTGGATGCTAGAATGAAAGGAAGTTTATTTAATATGTCACTTGAAATGTTCTATCATGTCCAAGACTTCTCGTCAACTCCTCTCTCCATTCTAAAGCCCAGGAAAAAAGGGGAGAGGAGAAGACATGGAGAAGAGAAGAGAGAGAGAAATTCATGGAGCAGAAAATCAGAAGGTCCTGGGGTGCCTTCTTGCTCCAGGTTGAAAATCCCCATTATGGTATTTTTCTATTTGCAAAACATTTCTTCCTACAAGATTTTTTTTTTTTTTTTTTTTTTTACATGAGGAATAGAATTTTAAAAGGGAGAAATGATTTTTTGAGAACCTGAGAATCTTCATAAGACTCACCACTACCAGTTACTGTCGAGTTGATCCAAGTCATGGTGACCCCATGTGTGTCAGAGTAGAACTGTGCTCCACAGGGTTTTCAATGGCTGATTTTTGGGAAGCAGATCTCCAGGTCTTTCTTCCAAGGCCCCTGTGGGTGGACTTGAATCTCCAACCTTTTGGTTACTAGCCAAGCACGTTAACCCATATGGGTAAATCTGCCACTAATAATCAGCCGTGTGACATTGGGCATGTCCGTTAGGCTTTTTGAGACTTAGTTTCTCTAGTGTAAAATGTGTAAAACCAGGCTTCACACCCCTCAGGTGGTGGTGGTGATTCTGGGAGTGTGTGCAGGGGCAATGCCCAGCCACACATGCCCTTTCAAGTAGCTCCATTTTTTTCTGGACACTGTAAACCAGTATGCTCAGGGGCACAGTCACATAGCATCAGGTCAGTGTCATCTAGAAATTCTGGCTTATTGATGTGGTCAGACACTTTTGAACCTATGTGAACCAAATATGATTAGGTTTTCAGAGGCAGGGCAAGGTCACTGAGAGGAAGAAAAGATTACTGGGATTGGGAGTGACCACTTCCCTCTCCCCAGTCCCATCCTCACCCTTCCACCTTAAACCCTCCTTCCCCAGCATTCTAATTTTGTCTCTCAGACTTACTTCCTCTTGCTCCTGGTTCCTCCCCCTTGAATACCTGCCAAATTTCTTTGGTTTCTATTTCTATGTGAAGTCCTTCCACTGTGCAGAGGACTGCCTGGCAGATGTGAACAGCAGCAGCAGCCCCAGAGGTGCAAAGAGATGGCTTTCAGCAGTGCCCAGCCTCCTTACCTGAACCCGGTGAGTGCTGGGGCTGAGGGCATGGGTGGTGCTGGCCAGCCAGTCTGCTACCACAGGCAGAGGAAGGAGCTCTGAGTCTCTGAGGAAGCAACTCTTGGGTGGCAGGAGGTAGTCGGGGAGGGGGGCGGATATCCCAAGGAGAACACAAGCAGGGTAGAAACGCCAGATGGGGCAATTCTGATGCAACTTCTGTTCCATGCAAGCAGGTCTCCCCAGTGCCTTTCAGGCACTAAGGGATGATAATCATGATTTGTGCATTGGTCTGACAAATGGTTACTCAGCTCCCTCTGGGTACCTATCCTGTCCTAGGTGTTGAGGGGAGACAGGCATGCGTAATAACCAGAAGGGTGATGGGTTGTATGAAAGGGGAAGGAAGCAGGGCTTCTAGAAGTGATAACAAACTAGCACCCAAGTCCTGCTTCGGCCAGTTTTTACCTGGGTGACCTCAGGTAAGTTACTTTCACCACTCTGTGCCTCAGTTTCCATGTCTGTAAAATGGGGATGACTCTTGAGCCCACCTCTCAGGGCTGGAATAAGGATTACAAGGGATAGTATATCCGGAGTGCTCAGGATAGCGCCTGACACACTGTGAGTGCGTTGTAAGTGCCGTAGGAGCCTGGGAGGTGTCTATACCCTGACAGGTGAGTCAGCATTAACAAGAAGGGGGCAGTGTCAGGAGTGGGGACTCTCCCTCCAGGGTAGGGGGCAAAGGGCAGCCTCTGCACCATTTTGCCATGTGTGCCTGTCTGCAGGTGGCCATGTGTAAACCCTGAGGGGCTTATTGTCTGTATTTCATATATGGAAAAACCAAGACTCAGAAAGGCTGAGGTCACTTGCCAAATGTCCAAAGATGGTAAGTGGCAAAGAAGGAAGGAACCTTGATTTACCCCCAGAGAGAGAATAATGGGGGGAATGAAGGGAAGCAGCAGCTCCAGGCCCAGGAGTCTTCTGTGGTTGTTGTGTCCTGGGCCAGGCTGTGCAGTAGGAGCCTCTCCTGGCCTTGGCAGAGAGCTTCCTGAGGGGCTGGAGCGGTGGGATGACAGCTCTTCCTGGGCCAGGGGAGGGAGTAGGGGCAGATGGGCAGTAGCACAGAGCTGAGGGAGGGGAAACTGCTAGGGCCTCACGAGCCCAGGTCAGCAGAAGCCCCTGCCTGGCCTGGCCTGTTTCCTCTCAACTGTCACCGGTGCCCCCTCAGCCAACCTGTGGAGGCTCCTGATGTGGGACCTGCATAGAGTGGTTGCGAGACCTGGGACAGGCCCTGTCAGCACATCAGGTGGCACCTGAGGGTCAGAGCACATCAGCTTGGGCAGGTTACTCCTCTCTGGTTCTCCTCAGACAGTGTCCTGAAGTTCCTTCAGCCTCTGACATTTTATTATTCTGGTGCCTACTTTTTACTTTCCAATCCTTTGGCTCAGTGGCCAAAATTTTCAAGCCAGAAAGAAAATTCTCCTATGGGTAACAGAAAATTAAAAGAGAGCCTTGGGAGTCCAGACAAGAAAAGGCCAATGCCCCTTCCCTCCCCTCACATGCCTGTAGGCTCCCTCAGCCTGGGCAAGTTGAGACTCACCAAGGTGACCCCTGACCTTTGGCAGTCAGAGCCACACTTCCTCCAAAATGCTGACTTGTGTGAGACAGTTGTGTGGCCCCACTGTTCTGCTGAGAAGTTACCAGAAGATGAGGGCCTGGCTTGGGAATCTCATCTCCCGCTCCTCACCCACCCCTAGGCCTGCCTCCTCAGAGAGCCATGAAGGATGCTGGAGCCAAAGTCAGGGTAGGGCTGGCTGTTTGGCTCAGGAAGTACTTGGTGAACTAGGACAGGGATGTGTGGGGGTTGAAAACATGGCTTCTGGGGTTTAAATTCCAGCTCTACTGCTGACCAGCTGTGTGACCTTGAAGAAGTCACTGAAACTTTCTGTAGCTTAGTTTCCTCCTCTGTAAGATGTCCCTACTAATGCTTAGGGTTCTTATGAGAGTGTTGCCGGGAACTCCAGGTTCTGCTTGGTGTAACTTCATCAGGGCCAAAAAGACAGAGACCGAGTTGAGGAGAACGAAAGGCAACTTCACTGGTTGGCCAAGTAAGGCGACAGTCAGGGATAAGTGCCTTCCAAGACTGCCTTGCGGGCAGCTTGTTGAGGCTGGTTTATATAGGCAGGATCAATTTTTTTTTTTTTTTAATTGTACTTCAGGTGAAGGTTTACAGAACAAATAGTTTCTCATTAAACAGTCAGTACACATATTGTTTTATGACATTGGTTAACAACCCCACGACATGTCAACCCTCTCCCTTCAGGACCTTTTTTTTTTTTGTGAAAATATACATAGCCAAAGAGAAACCATTTCAAAAATTTCTACATGCACAGTTCAGTGACATCGACTATGTTCTTCCAGTTGTGCTGCTATTCTCACTTTAGATGTCGGTTTACAGAACAAAATAGTTTCTCATTAAACAGTTAGTACACATGCTGCCCTATGACAATGGTTAACAACCACACTACATGTCAACACTGTCCTTACTCAACCTTGGGTTTCCTATCACCAGCTTTCCTGTCCCCTTCTGCCTTCTAGTCCTTGTCCCTGGACTGCTGTGCCTCATTAGTCCCGTTTTGTTTTATGGGACTGTCCAATCACCAGCTGAACGGTGAACCTCGGAAGTGACTTCACCACTGAATTGAAAGGGTGTCCGGGGGCCATACTCTCAGGGTTTCTCCAATGTCTTTCAGGCCAGTAAATCTGGTCTTTTTTTGTGTGTGTTAGAATTTTGTTCTACATCCTTCTCTAGCTCTGTCCAGAGCCCTCTGTTGTGATCCCGGTCAGAGCAGTCAGTGGTGGTAGCCAGGCACCATCTAGGTGTACTGGACTCAGTCCGGTGGAGGCCTTGGTAGCTGTGGTCCATTAGTCCTTCGGACTAATCTTTTCCTTGTATCCTGTTCTCTTCATTCTCCCTTGCTCCCGAAGGGGTGAGACCAGTGGAGTATCTTAGATGGCTGCTCACAGGCTTTTCAGACCCCAGACGCTACTCACAAAGGTAGAATGTAGAACATTGTCTTTATAAACTGTGTGATGCCAATTGAGCTAGATGTTCCCCGAGACCATGGTCCCCACAGCCCTCCGCCCAGCATTTCAGTCCCTTAGGGAGTTTGGGTATGTCTAGGGAGCTTCCATGACCTTTCCTTGTACAAGTTGTGCTGGTTTCTCCAGTACTGTGTACTGTCTCACCCTTCACCCAAGATACCACTTATCTATTGCCTATTTAGTATTTTCTTCCCCCCACCCCTCCCATCCCTGGTAACCAACAAAGATTGTTACATTTTGTGTGTAAACTTTTTAATGGGTTTTTACAGTAGAGGTCTCATACAATATTTGTCCTTTTGTGATTGACTTATTTCATTCAGCATAATGTCCTCCAGTTTCATCCATGTTATGAGATGCTTCACAGATTCATCATTGTTCTTTATTGTTGCATAGTACTCCATTGTGTGTATGTACCATAGTTTGTGTATCCATTCATCTTTTGATGGGCATCTAGGTTGTTTCCATCGTTTTGCTATTGTGAACAATGCTGCCATGAACATAGGTGTGCATATGTCTATTCGAGTGACGACTCTTATTTCTCTAGGATATATTCCTAGGAGTGGGATTGCTGGATCGTAAGGTATTTCTATATCATTTTCCAAAATGGTTGTATCATTTTGCGTTCCCATCAGCAGTGCACAAGAGTTCAAATCTCCCCACAGCCACTCCAACATTTGTTATTTCCAGTGGTTTTTAAAATTTTTTTATTGTACTTCAGGTGAAGGCTTCCAGAACAAATAGTTTCTCATGAAACAGTAGTACACATATTGTTTATCACATTGGTTAACAACCCCACAACATGTCAACCATCTAACTTCTCAACCTTTTTTTTTGGTGAAAATACACATAGCCAAAGATACACCATTTCAAAAATTTCTACATGAACAGTTCAGTGACATTGACTACCCTCTTCTAATTGTGCAGTTATTCTCACTTAAGATGAAGACTTATAGAACAAAATAGTTTCTCATTTAACAGTTATTACAAATGTTGCCCTATGACAATGGTTAACAATCTCACAACACATCAACAATATCCTTACTCAACCTTGGGTTCCCTATCACCAGCTTCCTTATCCCCTTCTGCCTTCTGGCTCTTGTCACTGGTCTACTGTACCTCGTTAGTCTCATTTGGTTTTACGGAGCTGTCCACTCCCAGGCTGAACGGTGAACCTCGGGGATAACTTCACCACAGAGCTAAAAGGGTGTCTGGGGGCCATACTCTCGGGGTTTCTCCAGTCTCCTTTAGGCCAGTAAATCTGGTCTTTTTTTTGTGAGATAGAATTATGTTCTACATCCTTCTCCAGCTCTGTCCAGAACCCTCTGTTGTGACCCTGGTCAGAGCAGTCAATGGTAGTCAGGCACCATCTAGCTGTACTGGACTCAGTCCGGTGGAGGCCTTGGTAGCTGTGGACAATTAGTCCTTCAGACTAATCTTTCCCTTGTATCCTGTTCTCTTCATTCTCCCTTGCTCCCAAAGGGATGAGACCAGTGGCGTGTCTTAGATGGCTGCTCACAGGCTTTTAAGACCCCAGACACTACTCACCAAGGTAGAATGTAGAACATTGTCTTTATAAACTGTGTTATGCCAACTGAGCTAGATGTTCCCCGAGACCATGGTCCCCACAGCCCTCTGCCCAGCAATTCAGTCCCTCAGGGAGTTTGGATGTGTCTATGGGGCTTCCATGACCTTTCCTTGTACAAGTTGTGCTGGGTTCCCCTGTATTGTGTACTGTCTCACCCTTCACCCAAGATACCACTTATCTATTGCCTATTTAGTATTCCCCCCCCACCCCTCCCATCCCTGGTAACCAACAAAGATTGTTACATTTTGTGTGTAAAGTTTTTCATGGGTTTTTACAATAGAGGTCTCATACAATATTTGTCCTTTTGTGATTGACTTAGTTCACTCAGCATAATGTCCTCCAGTTTCATCCATGTTATAAGATGCTTCACAGATTCATTCTTGTTCTTTCTTGTTGCATAGTACTCCATTGTGTGTATGTACCATAGTTTGTTTATCCATTCATCTGTTGATGGGCATCTAGGTTGTTTCCATCATTTTGCTATTGTGAACAATGCTGCCATGATCATAGGTGTGCCTATGTCTATTCGAGTGACGACTCTTATTTCTCTAGGATATATTCCTAGGAGTGGAATTGCTGGATTGAATGGTATGTCTATTTCTAGCTTTCTGGGGAAGCGCCATATCATTTTCCAAAATGGTTGTATCATTTTGCATTCCCGCCAGCAGTGCATAAGAGTTCCGATCTCCCCACGGCCTCTCCAACATTTGTTATTTCCAGTGTTTTTGATTCGTGCCAGTAATGCCAGGGTGAGATGGTATCTCATTGTGGTTTTACTTTGCATTTCTCTAATGGCTAGTGATCACGAGCATTTCCTCATGTGTCTGTTGGCCACTTGAATGTCTTCTTTGGTGAAGTGTCTGTTCATGCGGCAGGATCAATTTTAAAATACAAAAATGGCACCCAAGCAGGTGCAGAGAGTTGTAGGATTAGTAAGGATTTTCTAAGGCACAGATTTGATTCCCTGAGCAGGAGGGACTTAGTCATTTTTATTCATTAGCATGTCAGCTCTCCACCCAGGCATGGAGAATTTACCATATAGGAAGCAGTTAATGAGCTAAAGATCTTCCGGAATGCCAGGATGTAGGGCAGCACCTGTTTTAGCCAATTTCCGCTAGCCGGTGACTCTTTCTCTTTAAGGAGGTTCTGAGGAGGAAAAGAATTATAGGAATTGGGCTGGGTGAGCGGAAAACCAGACCAGTGGGTCCATGCCCAGTGTACAAGAAGCCAATGTCTCAGAGGCTATTTTTGAGAGGAAGAAAGTTTATTTCGCAGGCTAGCAGGCGGGAACTCGGAGGTATTGATCTCAGATTGAGTTCCTCGATTTGAGTGAGAAATCACATTTTATACATATTCATATAGAGATGGAGGAAGGTGGTGGGCAGGATGAGAAAGTTTTAACTATTCATGGTTTCTGTTGATTATTTATTACGAGGCAGGACTAAGACTTGGCCCAGAAGTGGCCAACGGATTCTTCACTTTGGAAGTAGGCTTGGCTACTGCTGATGACATATATCCGGTGACTTTGGTTCCTCGACATGAGTCTTTTTGTTCCTCGACATGAGGAGTCTTTTTGTTCCTCGACATGAGTCTTTGTTCCTCGACATGAGTCTTTTTGTTCCTTGACATGAGTCTTTTGGTTCCTTGACATGAGTTCTCTTGTGTTCCTGAATGTGCGTGGTGACCTGGGGGTCGTCTGTCAGTCATCTTTGTTGGTTCTGCTCATGTCTGACCATGCTGTGTCCATTAGCTCTGGACCCATCCAGGGCTCTCTAGAGAGTCTGCAAAACAAACTTAGAGGAAGTGAGTGATGTTATGGGGGAGGTGACTAGACGTGGCCTGATAACAATGGAGTACTAATTAATTAGGTGTCTTCAGCCTCTAGGGTCCCCTAACAAGGAGCCGTCTTGAGGCTAAGAAAAATGACTCTATGGCTGTAGCCCTGGGTGAAGAGTAGAGGAGATAACACAGAGTAGGGCCACCATAAGGCTCTCAGTACCTCTAAGGCAGGAGAGCCCTGAGGCTAAAAGCCTCACACTGCCATCTGTGGAGTAGGTGTCCTCTGGTGACACAGTCTCTGGCCTGTAGGACTTTGTCACTGGGTGGCAACCCCAGATTCTTAGCAGTCATGACTTTTATTGGCCAATAGAGACAGAGGTAGGAGAGCAGGACAGGCACCTTTATTTCGTTGTACAAGGAAACAGAGTCAGTTGGAGCTGCTGCCACCAAGACTGCTCGCCAAGGGCAGGCAGGCAAGTTACTTTTAAAGGGGTTTACAAGTAGGGAGTTCATACACACGACGTCAGCAACTATTCTTAATCTTACTAAGCAGGCAAAGTGGTTTACATATAACCTCCAAGCAACAGCAGGATTCAAATGCAAAGCCCGGGAGAAGGGGCAGAGAGAAGCTCAGCAAAGAAAATGATTTTTCAGTACAACACTGTAGGGGAGGAAGCCAGGTAAAGAATACAGCACTGTGGGGGCCGTCTCCACTTGACTCTGCTAGCTGGACTTCTTGAGGGGAAGAAAAAATCCCCAGTCTCCAGGCTTGGCTAGGAACAGAGAGCAAGTTCTGCTACAGCAGAGGAATTAATCCATCCTGATGCACACAGCTGCCATGGTCAAGGCCAGCTTTCCACATGGCATCTCGTCTAATCCCCTCAAGAACACTGCCAGGCCATTGTTGTTATCCTGATGTTCTGTGGAGGGAACTGGGCCCAGAGAGGTTAAGTGACTTGTCTGACATCAGAGCTACAAGTCCAGGGAGCTGGGATGTGTGCCCAGGCCTGTGGGTCCATAAATCCAGTGCATAAATCCATCTTCCTGCATCACATGGAGCGAAAGTACATCCTGTGATTCTCTCACTGATACACATAGTTCCAAATTCCACAGGGAAAAACATGTCCTGTGAAAGTGTCCTTCTCCCTGGCTCTCCCTCCTTCTAGTTCCCCAATGCCCCTCCGTATTAGTTTCCCATTGCCACTAAGGAAATTGAAGATTTTTTACGAACTTCTGATTCTGAAATTGATCAAACATGCAGTCAAGATGCAGTGATAATTACTGGTGATTGGAATGCAAAAACTGGATACAAAGAAGGAGGGTCAGTAGTTAGAAAATATGGCTTAGGTGATAGAAATGACACCAGAGATCACATGACAAAATTTTGTAAGACCAATGACTTCTTCATTGCAAATACCTTTTTTTCAATAACATGAACGGTGACTATGCACATGAACCTAGCCAGATGGAATACACAGGAATCAAATTGACTACATCTGTGGAAAGATACGATGGAGAAGTTGAATATCATCAGTCAGAATAAGGCCAGGGGACGACTGCGGAACAGACCATTGAATGTTCATCTTCAAGTTTAAGTTGAAGCTGAAGAAAATTAGAGCAAGTCCATGAAAGCCAAAATATGACTGAGTATATCCCATCTGAATTTAGACAGCATCTCTAGAATAGATTTGATGCATTGAACACTAATAACCAAAGACCAGATGAGTTGTGGAATGACATCAAGCACATCATACACGAAGAAAGCAAGAGGCCATTAAAAAGACAGGAAAGAAAGAAAAGACCAAAATGGATGCCAGAAGAGACTCTGGAACTGGCTCTTGAACATAGAGTAGCTAAAGTGAAAGGAAGAAATGATGAAGTAAAAGAGGTGACAGAAGATTTCAGAGGGCAGCTGAGAAGACAAAGTAAAACATTATAATGAAACGTGCAAAGATCTGGAGTTAGAAAAAGTTAGAAAACCAAAAGGGAAGACACACTCAGCATTTCTCAAGCTTAAAGAACTGAAGAAAAAAGTTCAAACCTCAAGTTGCAATATTGAAGGATTCTATGGGGAAAATATTGAACGATGTGGGAAGCATCAAAAGTAGATGCAGGAATACACAGAGTTACTGTACCAAAAAGAATTGGTCGATGTTCAGCCATTTCAGGAGGTAGCATATGATCAAGAACCGATGGCACTGAAGGAAGAAGTCCAAGCTGCACTGAAGGCATTGTCGAAAACCAAGGCTTCAGGAATTGACATAGTACCAACTGAGATGTTTCAACAAACTGATGCAGCACTGGAGGTGCTTACTCATCTATGCCACGATATTCGGAAGAGAGCTACCTGGCCAGCCAACAGGAAGAGATCAATATTTGTGTGCCCCTTCTAAAGAAAAATGATCCAACAAAATGAAGAAATTCTTGAACAATATCATTAATATCACACACAAGTAAAATTTTGCTGAAGATCATTCAAAAGCGGTTGCAACAGTACATCAACAGTGAACTGCCAGAAGTTCAAGCTGGATTCAGAAGAGAATGTGGAACAAGGGATATCATCGCTGAAGCAGAGAATACCAGAAAGATGTTTACCTGTGTTCTATTAACTGTGAAAAGGCATTTGACTGTGTCGATCATAACAAATTATGGATAACACTGCGAAGAATGGGAATTCGAGAACACTTAATTGTGCTTGTGGGGAACCTGTACATAGATCAAGAGGCAGTCGTTTGAACCGAACAAGGGGATACTGTGTGGTTTAAAGTCAGGAAAAGGTGTGCATCAGGGTTGTATCCTTCACCACATTTATTCAACTGTATGCTGAACAAATAATCTGAGAAGCTGGACTATATGAAGAAGAACGGGGCATCAGGATTGGAGGAAGACTCATTAACAAACTGCGATATGCAGATGACACAACCTTGCTTGCTGAAAGTGAAGAGGACTTGAAGCACTTACTGATGAAGATTAAAGACTACAGCCTTCAGTATGGATTCTACCTCAACATAAAGAAAACAGAAATCTTCACAACTGGACCAAGAAGCAACATCATGATAAACGGAGAAGACTAAAGTTGTCAAGTATTTTATTTTACTTAGGTCCATTGATTGCCCATGGAAGCAGCAATCAAGAAATCAATCTATGTACTGCATTGGGAAAATTTGCTGCAAAAGATCTCCATAAAGTATTAAAAAGCAAAGATGTCACTTTGAGGACTAAGGTGCACCTGACCCAAGCCATAGTATTTTCAGTTGCCTCACATGCATGTGAAAGGTGGACAATGAATAAGGAAGACTGAAGAATGGATGCCTTTGAATTATGGTATTAGTGAAGAATATTGACTATACCATGGACTGCCAGAAGAACGAACAATTGTCTTTGGAGAAGTACAGCCAGAATGCCTCTTAGAAGCAAGGATGATGAGACTTCATTTTGTGTACCTTGGACATGTTATCAGGAGGGACCAGTCCCTGGAGAGGGACATCATACTTGGTAAAGTAGAGGGACATCAAAAAAGAGGAAGACCCTCAATGAGATGGATTGACAAGGTTGCTGCAAGGATGGGCTCAAGCACAACAATGATTGTGAGAATGGCACAGGAGCAAAAGTGTTCCATTCTGTTGTACATAGGGTCACTATGATTCAGAACCGACTTGACAGCACCTAAACAACAAACAACATTGCTGTTGTAACAAATTATCACAAATTTAGTGGCTTCAAACAACACAAATTTATTCGCCTACAGTTGTGGAGGTCAGAGTTCTAAAATCAAGGTGTTGACGAGGTTATGCTCCTTCTGGAGGCTCTAGAGGAAAATCTATTTCCTGGTCTTTTCTAATTTCTAGAGGCTGCCTGCATTCCTTGGCTTGTGTCCACTTCCTCCATTTTCAAAAATAGCAGCTTCTGCCATCATTCTACTACTGACTCCAATCCTTCAGCCTCTCTGTTACAAGGACCCTATGATTACATTGGGCCCACCTCGATAATCCAGGATAATCTTCCCATCGCAAAATCCTTAATTTAATCACATCTGCAAAGTCCCTTTTACCACTAAAGTAACATATTCACAGATTCTGGGCATTAGGGTGCAGACACCTTTGAGGTAGTCATGATTCAGATGACCGTATCCTTCTTGGAGTCAACTAGTGTTCTCAGATTCTTATGAATTCTCCTACAGATATTTTATGCATAAATATTGTTGTTGTTGTTGTTGTTAGGTGCCATCCAGTCGGTTCTGACTCATAATGGCCCTATGTACAACAAAACAAAACGCTGCTTGCCTCTGTGCCATCCTCACAATCATTGTGGCTACTGTGTCAGTTCATCTCGTTGAGGTTCTTCCTCTCTTTCGCCGTTTGTATGTGCAAAGTAAGTGAGAAGAAGTTTCTCCATACTCGTTTATTATACGGAGCATTCTGGCTGTACTTCTTCCAAGACAGATTTGTTAGTTCTCCTTGCAGTCCATGATATATTCAGTATTCTTCACCCACATCAGAATTCAAAGGCATCAGCTCTTCTTCAGTCTTCCTTATTCATTGTCCACCTTTCACATGCATATGAGGTAACTGAAATTACCATGGCTTGAGTCAGCACACCTTAGTCCTCAAAGTGAAATCTTTGCTTTTGAACACTTTAAAGCAGTCTTTTGCAGCAGATTTGCCCAGTGCAAGACCATATTTGATTCCTTGACTGCTGCTTCTGTGGGCGTTGATTGTGGATCCAAGTAAAATGAAACCCTTGACAACTTCAAAATTTTCTCCGTTTATCATGATGTTGCTTCTTGGTCCAGGTTTGAGGGTTTTTGTTTTCTTTATATTGAGGTATAATGCATACTGGAGGCTGTACTCTTTGATCTTCATCAGTAAGTGTTGATGTCATTTGTATAAAAAATGGATGGGGAGAGTATATCCGTGCATAATTTTCATACAAATGACATCAAGCTACATTAGCGCTCAAAGAGTTCCCTCTACCTCTTCTTCTGTTCTTTTTTAAGGCTACATAGAATCAATTGTCTAACAATACCATAATCTATTTCACCATTTTCTTATTGGTGGACTTTCAGGCTGTTTCCAACTCTTTACTATTATAACGCTGCAACAGATAAACCTGGTTTGTATGATTATATAAAAAGAAAACAAAACTCATTGCCGTTGAGTCGGTTAATACTCATAGGACAGAATAGAACTGCCCCATAGGGTTCCAAAGCTTCCTTCTTATGGAAGCAGACTGCTGCATCGTTCTTCCGTGGAGCAGCTGGTGGGTTCCTTCTGGTTAGCAGCCGAGTGCTTAATCAGTGCACCACCAGGGCTCCTATTGCATGATTATACTCACTTTAAAATAATTTTGTTTTTCAGAATCTGGAAACACTGTTTAAGACATATTGCAATGTCTCAAATCTTTTTTTGGGAAAATTTTTACCTTAATGACTAATCAGTTCTACCCCACCTCATGATCTGTATTCTTTCTTCCTCCGTCTCCAACTTCCTTAATGTCTTCTAGGCACTTAGGATCACCACCCAACCCCGTCCCCGCATCAAGCTGTGCTGTCTGTTCTTTATACCTCATTGTGAATATGCTTAAGTGAAGGTCTCTTGCTTCATAGGAGTATTTACGTTTCAAGCATGATCTCTTAGGCTAGTATGAAAGGCTTGGTCCTCTCTTAAGAGAATTTCAGCTTGCAACAAACGTATGAGGGAAGTATTTTTCAGGGAAGACAGGCTTCCAGATACCCTTGAAATCATACTATGCAATGCTGGTCCATGTTTGTATTAGGTTGACTCTGCTGCCCCCAAGGAACCCTGGTGGCATAGAGGTTAAGAGCTCGGCTGCTAACCCAGAAGTCTGCAGTTGGAATCCACCAGTTACTCCTTGGAAACCCTATGAGGCAGTCCTACCGTACTCTGTCCTATAGGGTTGCTATGAGGTTTTTTTTTTTTCATTCCTCTAAACCACTGATGTTACCAGGTAAGAAGACAGAGAGGACCTGGAGATGCAGCATAGCTGTGGTTTGCTGAAGTTCACCAAAGTATTTATGGACAGAGTTAGACTTAACCAAGGTGCAAGCAAAAAACAAAAAAACCCTCTCCTAAATGTCCATCAGAGGCTGTCTGAATGTGGCAGGAGTCATCCCGGCATGACTGGGGCTTTTCCAGCATTAGCTGTGTGCACTGAGCTAGGGTGGGTTTCCCGTGGCTTCTGTGTGGTGGTACAACTCAAGACACAGGCCAGGAAGCAGTGACCAGTGGGGTGAATGTGGAATGATTTGGGTGGTGAGTGTTTTCTTTCACCTACTCAGTGTTTGTTTTAACTTATTATAGAAAATTCAAACATAAAACACACACCCATCACCCATCCTAGACCGTTGTCAGCTCATGGCCAATAGTACCTTCACCTATACCCCCCACCTCCACTCCTGAGTTATTTTGAAGCAAATTCAGATATTGTATCATTTCCTTTGCAAATATTTCTATATGTGTGTCTCTATAAGATAGGGATACTTACACTATGCTTTTAAAAAGATTTTTCACAGAAACTAGAATATGTCACAGAAAAGAAAATTCTGATTTCTGTCTTCTCTTAAAAATTTGGAAGCTCTCCCGACACTGGGCCTGGATGGCAACAATTGGTTAAAGCTGATTGAACCTGCCTAGTTAGATGACAAATGTGATGTAGTTTGTCATAGTCCATACTACTCCTTGCTGGGTCCTTCCTGGCCATCTCACTTATTTACATTACCTGCCGGCTTCTGGAGGTATTTCATTTTTGTTGGGAATTGACATACAGAAGATGTTAGAGAAGAAATTAACTATGTGAAAATCAGCTAAGAAATAGAACTGTGTTTTAATAGACGTTGTAGAACCACACTGAATAAGAGGCATCCCGGAGATAAGGGTTGAAAGTTGAGAATAACAACTTTGGGAATTTTGCTCAGAGAGTCTAAGGAGATGGAGGTGGAGAGGTCCCTACTATGTGCCAGTCTGTTCTACAGACTTTTTCACACTGAATCATCACAAGAATCCTATTTTACAGATGAGCAAACTGAGGCAAAGAGAAGTTAAATTGACTATCCAAGGCAGCTCAGATAATGAGCAGCAGAGCTGGCATTCAGACTTGGAGTATGCCTGACTCTATAACAGATGCATGCCTCACCACAGCCGCTGCTCCTTTGGAGAGGCCCACAGGAGAGAATTTGAGAAAGGGGTTGCCAGTGGAACCTAGGAGGAGTGAAGATACCACACAGGGGCTTCAGAGGCCACTGAGGGCCTGAGGGAAGGGATGGTGTCAGGCTGGGTTCCTTAGAGGAGCAAAACTAGTGAAGCGTATATATATAAATATGGAGAGAGATTTATTTCCAGGAAATATATCAAAAAGTTGTGGAGGCTGGCAAGTCCCAAATCCCTGGGTCAGGTGCCCGGCTGAAGGCTTCTCCCGACTCACGTGGTTGCAGGTGCTGATGAACAAAAAAAATGGTAGGTCAGATAGCAGGCTGCTGGTTTACCAGGCTATGGAAGCTGATGAGTCTAAAATCTGCAGGTCAGGTGGCAGGCTGCTGGCTCTTGTCACAAAAACCGGAGTTCAGAGGATGATGAGTCAGATGCAGGATCAGAGAGGGCGAGTTTTGCTGGAACATTCATGTATATTTGATGCAGGCCACACCCCCAAAGAAATTTTCATTTCAACTGACTGGCTGGTGCTCACATCAGATCACAAAATGGAGGATGATTATATACTATCTGCCAAACCACTGAGAATCATGGCCTAGCCAAGATGACACATAACCTTAACCATCACAGATGGCGAGTCTAGGGGCAGAAGTAGAGGAGGGGTAGCCCCATGGCACAGAGGGTTCAGGAAGTGGCGCTACCAGAGATGGCTGGGAGGGCAAAAGTTAGGGTCATCATAGTTCTGTGGAGGCGGTGGGAGTGGCTTCTTGGCCTTCTCAGATGAGCTGAAGGGTTACCCTCCAGAAGAGGTTGATGGGTCCCTTTGATCCTTTGGACATCTAGGGTTCCTGGGTAGGGCCCTGGGGCTTTTGCTGAGAGCTTGATCTGGGGTCCTGCAGCCCCCATCACTGCTCTGGTTCCTTCCCATCTCAGTCAGGGCCCATGTACATGCTACTTCCCCTGCCTCCAAGGCCCTCCTCCTGGTGAACTCTGTGTGGGCTCAGCTTGCTCGAACTTCTTCTCAGACCTTCAAGGGAAGTTCAGCCACCATCACATCCTCTCAGAGCCCACAGTCTCCTTATCACAATAGCAGAATGTTTGTGTAAATAGCGCATTGGTGTCCACTTCCTCACATAATCAGAAGATCTGGGAGGCTGAGTGACTTGATCTGTCTAGTTCACAGCCACATTGTCTGCCCCAGCAGGGTGTCCAACACACACAGGCCAGCCATTAACAAGTGCTGACAGAGAGCCAACAGAGGAGCAGGCTGACTGACTGGTCTCCACCATTTCCTCCCTGCAGGGCATCCCTTTCCACGGGGCAATTCCAGGGGGCCTCCACGATGGACTTCAGATCATCATCAAGGGGACCGTTCTTTACTACAGTGGAAACAGGTACCTGGCACAGTTTTTTCTCTCCAGCCTGTCCTTTAGCAAACCATGGAGCCCGTCAGCTCTGGTTCATTCAACCAACAACCTCCCTGCTGTGTACCGGCTCCTGGGATGCAGATGAGCAGGGCAGGCCTTGCCAACACTCAGTGACCTGTTCCTCAGTGCCCACTACTCGAAGGCACTATTACCATAGACTCCAAGGTTAATGGACCCCTAGGACTCTTGGCCTGCAAGGAGCTCCAAATCTAAGGAAGGAAGCAGACCCCCTGCAGAGGCAGAATATTATGTTACGGGCTTGAACTTGGCACACTATGGCACAGAGTTGCCAAAGTTTAACTTGCTTCATTTCCCATAACTGTTCTTCTCTATTTTGGAGCCCTCATTCTGCTGACGTGAAAATATTTAAAGTTTCTACCAAAAGTAATTTGGTCTATTTTAGTTTCAAAATCTTTTCGGGAAACAATTGAGTCAATACAAAATACAAGTACCAGTTGCAGTGAAGTCAATTTCGACTCATGGTGACTCCGTTTGTGTCAGAGTGGAGCTGTGCCCCATAGGTTTTTTCAATACCTGATTTTTCAGAAGTAGATCACCAGGCCTTTCTTCCAAGGAGACTCTGGGTGGACTTGAACCTCCAACCTTTTGGTTAGCAGAGAGCACATTAACCCAGGGACTCCCAACACAAAATACAAATGTCTCACGCAAGCCTTTGTGCCATCCTTGATAACCGAAGCTGAGGTTCCCCGTCTGAGTGATAGGCTGGGTTCTCTGTGGTGGCTGCCCACTAAACCCCTCTGGACACATGGCTCCCCATCAGAAGCTCCTCTGTCTCAACCCCAGACATCTACTGCTCCAGTGGCTCTCTTGTCCCTATACATGAGCCATAGAACATTCTGGATCCCCTTCACACCATTCTGGATTAGATTCCCACAGCTGCCATAAAAAAAAATACCACAAACTGAGTGGCTTATGAGAACAGAAATTTATTGTCTACAGTTCTGGATGCTGGAAGTAGGAATACAGGGTGTCAGCAGGGTCATGCTCTCTCTGAAGGCTCTAGGAGAAGATCCTTCCTTGTCTCCCGTGGCTTCTGGTGGCCCCATATGTTCCTTGACTTGCACACACATCTTCTCAAGGCCGTCTTTGCCCTGCCTGTCTCTCTGTGTCTCTCTTCTCTTTATAAGGACACTACTCAGTTTGGATTAGGACCCACACTTACTTCAGTATGACCTCATGTCAAAACTGATAACATTTTCAAAGACCTTATTTCCAAACAAGGTCACATTCACAGGTACAAGGGTTAGGGGGACACAATTCAACATGTACTTGTGTTTGGGGCTTCCTGAACACTCCTCACTTAATCACTCTGCAGGAAGAGGGATACCAGTTGCTGTCAAGTTGACTCTGACTCATGGTGACCCCCTGTGTGTTAGAGTAGAACTGTGCTCCGTAGGGTTCTCAGTGGCTGATTTTTTGGAAGTAGATGGCCAAGCCTTTCTTCTGAGGTGCCTCTGAGTGTACTTGAACCTCCAACTTTTCAGTAGTAGCCTAGTGGCCAAGCCTTTCTTCTGAGGTGCCTCTGAGTGTACTTGAACCTCCAACTTTTCAGTAGTAGCCTAGTGTGTTACCTCTTTGCACTACATTGGGACTGTAGGAAGAGAGTCACTCCCTCTCCTGGATGCAGTAACTTGAAGGCACTGTGATTTGGTGGTCATCCCAAATGACCAACAGTGCAGATCTGGGGACTGAGTCCAGGCCCAGCTGGCTTCAGGGGTTCTACTTCCACACCTCACATGTTCCTAACATAAATCCCAACAACCAGTTTGGGAAAGATGCTCCTATTAATAAGTTTCATGCCCGGAGAGCTAGTATTTGTTCTATACCTCACCTTTTAGACATTATCTTTGTAGGTATGTTCCCATCCTTTTTACATGTTCTTTTCTTTCCCAATTGAGCATGCTTAACAACTTCCATTGTTCATACAAATTTGTAGTTAATATCTAAGACCTATGCTTCTGGGTGCTAGTGTCAACATTTTTCTTTACCCATTTCCGTTTCTCTAGAAGATAATGCTGTAAAGGCAAAAAACAATAGTTGCAGAAAGCCACACTAAGTCCAAATTAGGCGAACAAAAACGATGCCAACAAATTAGTCTCTGCCACACAATTTGTATGCAAGTTCCCAGACAAATGTAGGTCAAAGGCACTGAGGACCTCCTGTTCCCACCACTGGCAGTAAACCATGCTACAGAAGACTATTTGATTTCCCTTGGCCTAGGTTTGCTGTGAACTTTCAGACTGGTTGCAGTGGAAATGACATTGCCTTCCACTTCAACCCTCGGTTTGAAGAGGGTGGATATGTGGTCTGTAATACAAAGCAGAATGGATCCTGGGGGTCTGAGGAGAGGAAGATGCAAATGCCTTTCCAGATGGGCAAGTACTTTGAGATCTTTGTCCTGGTGCAGAGTTGGGATTTCAAGGTGAGCAAGAACCCTCCTATTTCTCTCCCATTGCATCCCCAGGCTCCCAGCCCTTCCAGCCCCATCACACTGAGTGCATGGCCTTTAAATAATCACATTCATTGAGATCAGGTGGTAGCAAAACCATTCTCTAAAAACAGGAGCATTGTCTTGTAAGGTCCTTACCGATGGTCGTACAGTCTCCTTACACACCTTTACCTGCATCAACAAGTGCATCTACTGCTTATTTGATTCAGAAAATCAGAACAAGATACATCACATACTGCTTTTTGACCTTGTGTGTCTTTAAAAACAAAACAGTTGCCATTGTGTGGACTCTGACTCATGGATATCTCACGTGTGTCAGAGTAGAACAGTTCCCCATAGCACAGTTGGCTGATTTTTCAGAAGGAGATCACCAGGCCTTTCTTCTGAGGCACCTCTGGGTGGACCCGAACCCCCATCCTTTTCATTAGCAGCAGAGCGTGTTCCTTAACTGTTTGCACCATCTAGGTATACATCTGTAAAGTCCATTTTAATTCTACTCCTCTGCTGTAGCCCTTCCTCCACTTCAGGTCCGTGATAACATCTAGTTTTCTGCAACATTGTACCAGTCTTTATCTAGGCTCTACTAATTGCTTAATTTTGTAAGCTATTGCAAATTACTTCCGTAAATACTGTCTGTCAATACCGGAGAGTTGGGTGGGGGAGAGGACATCTGTGTCTATGCTTGACTGTGTGAACATCGACATGCCCACCCACTCAGTGTAAAACCTGTGGTTACCTCTCCCCTGCTCCCCAGTGAACATTCCTACTGGTGGTGCATACGTAAATAACACCCCAGGTGAGCTATGATTAGGAAGACAAACCTACTGCAATAAATCAACAAACATACAGTAAGAACTAAGTTAAAGCTAAGTAGAGATTGGGTTTGGATGCACTGTGGATCCCATGTACACTCCTGTAACTGGCACAGGATGGATGTGAAAAGCATACCTGGGGCTTAATTTCAAGAAACAGGGGCCAGGAGGCTTAGGTGTGCTCCTCCATCTGGCCTGGGATTCCTCTCCTGGAATATGAATTCCCTTGGCAGGTGGCGGTGAACGGGAGCCATTTCCTGCAGTACTCACACCGCGTGCCCTTCCACCGCGTGGATACCATTGCGGTCCAAGGTCCTCTGCAGCTATATTCCGTCGAGTTCCAGGTCAGACTATCCACCTGGCACCTGTCCCCGGGGCTAGGGTGCAGGGCTCAGACTATCTGTGCCTAGGCCCTGTTGGGTGGGCCTAAAGGGACCAGCCTAATTGCCTAGTCAGGTGATTTTGGGGACACACTTCTTAATCCCAGTCCTGGTGTCTGACCTCTCCCTTCTCCTCTGTCATCATGCCCTTCCTGTGTCACTGTCTCTGTCTGGAGTACCTGCCTTTGTCTCAGACTCCTCAGCCACTTGGCTCTCTGTTGCTGTCTGTTTCTATCCTGGTTAGGAGGCACTGTGATTCCAGAAAGAGCCCAGGCTGGGGAATCAGATGGAATCCAGTTCGAATTCCCAGCTCAGCCATTCTCATTGGCTATGGGGTCTTAGAGGAGTGACTTAGACTCTCCCAGCCTCGGTTTCCTCATCTGTAGAATGAGCATAACCATTGCCATCCCATGGGGTGCTGTGTGGCTTTGATGAGACAATATATGTCAGAGGTCTCAAAATGGCCCCCAGGACCTCACAAGGGACAATTTGACCCTCTCATATTTCGAACATTTTGAATGTGTTGCCCACATCTAAAATGTCAGGAGACACTGCAGGGAAATCGATCTCTGGCCTTTTTGTGAAAAATGGGAAGATTGGGGTATGTTGGGCTCATATTCTTGAGGCTGGATTAGAGCTGCCGGTGCTACTATTGGCATTTGAGTGGGCTAGCCTGGGATGAGTGAAGCACACAGTAGGCCCGCAACACATATGGGTTCCTCTCCTTTTGGTCCTCGTCTCTCCTATTCTTTCCCTACCCACTCTGTCCACTGTGGGGTGGGAGAGAGAGAGAGATTGACACCCTGCTGTACTCGCTGGAGCCTAATCCTTTCTCACTCTCCTTCTGTACCACCCTCCCCACTCCCCTGCCTGCCTGGCTTGCTCCCTCTTGCCCCTTACCCTGCTTTTCCATTCTTTCTTGGCTCCATTAATGCTTGTCTTTCCCCTGTGGGGCTTTTTGTTTTAGCAGAATAGTGGTGCTGCCCCCATCCAGCCCGTCTTCTCCACAGTGCAGTTCTCACAGCCTGCTTGTTTTCCCCCGAAGCCCAAGGGGCGCAGACCGAAAGTGAGTAAGGCCCAGAGGCCCGGAGGTTGAGCAGTGGCAAGGAAGGACAGGGCGTCTGAGGGGCAGGTTCCAACTGCAGGCCACTAGGACCTACAAGCCCTAGGATACCCACCCAGGGATTACCCATCTTCATCTACCAGAGCCTAGACCTGGGGACTAGGGAGTCATCCTTGGCTCCTCCCTCTTCCTCATTAATGTCTCTCCAATGGGCCAGCTTCTCTACCTCCGCAAGAACTCAGCCTTGGTTCAGTCCACTGTGATCCCTGCTCAAGATGACCATAGTCTGGTTCCCCATTCCTACCCACCACGTACCCATTGCCTCAGTGACCTTCCTAGAAGCAAATCTGATTATATCCTATTCTGCTTAAAAATCTCAGTGCTCCCAAGCCTTCCAAATAAAACCCAAACTCATGAGCAGAACATACAGAATTTTTCTCAGTATTACCCCAACCAATCTCGCAGCCCCACCTTTCACCCACGGAGCTCACCCAGCCTCCACTGCTCACAAGCCCTCTCGGGCATCACGTTTTTGCACACGCTGTCCCCAGTGCCAAAAACACTCTTTGCCCACCTCACCTCCCAGCAGGCTCCTAATCCCTTCAATGCTCTGCCTAGATGTCACTCCTTTGCAGAGGTTTCCCTGCCCAGGAGATTTTTGAATGTGCCCCTCTGTGTCCCCCTGGACTTTATGCATATCTATGCTGGTCACCATGTTGCATTGTCATTGTGTTTATGTGTCTGTCCCCAGCATTCCACCTCACCTTTCCTATGCCCATGAGCCCATTGAGGGCTGGGATGGTGATGTGTTCATTTTTGTATCCCCAGGACTTTGCACAGTGCTTAGTGTGCACTAGGACTCAGTAAATGAATGTGGAATGTGGTTTGCACAGGCAGGGCAGTTAGAATGGGAGACCAGCCAAGACAAGAAGAATAGTTTGCTGGGTGGGAACAAGATCCAGGACAGGAAAGGGAGCAGGGCCCATCCTTCCTTTGGCCACCCATGCAGTGGGGGTGGGGGAGAGAGGTTCTATTTACCCAACCTTCCTGTGCCCCATCATGGTACAGATGAGGCATGTGCCTCTTGCCACACTGACTTCAGGACTGGTGAAGCTCCAGGGAACCTTTGAAATGCAGCCTAACTTTGGCCCTTCCTGGTGAGAATGGATATAAGGTGTGGTAGGTACAATCAGACAGAACTGGGTACCGTGTTGTATCTTACTACTTGCAACCTGGGTGAGCGTGGGCAAGTTGCTTAACTGCTATGAGCCTAACCACCTCACTAGCAAAATAGGAGCTAATGACGCCTCCCTCGTTGTAAAGCATGGAAGTCCAGAGCTTGGCATGCAGTCGGCCTTCAGTAAATGCCACTTCCCATCTCATAGGTGAAATATGGCATGGTTTTAGCTCTGGAGCTAATGGAGACAATACAGTCTATATCAAACCCATATCTCTTTCTCGGGGAGTCAGTAGGAATATCCCACCTACTTCAACCCCCAACCCTCACTCACCTAGTTCCATAACCATCAGTGTACCTGGGATGGTGGGTGAGAATCTGGGTGTCAGAGGCTCAGGGAGACTTGCCTGAAAGTAGGAAGGGACTGAGTGGGTCTGGGGAGGCATTTCTTACAAGGACCTACCCTAGAATTCAGCCATCATCCTCACCTTCATGTGGTGCCAACAATAACTACCATTCTGATTTTCTCATCCCTTTCAGCCTCCAGGCATTTGGCCTGCCAACTCAGCCCCTATCGTAAGTCTCTTGCTCTCTCGTCAGATTCTTTTGTTTTTGGTTCTTCTCATGGGTTAAAAGGAGAAGGCAGGACCAGGCCCTGGGTTTTCTCCATGGGGAGGGAGGGGAGCCAATGCCAGAACCCTTAAACTTCTGCTTGGCTTTGGCGGTGGTGCTAGGGATGGGGGGTGTGGGAGGAGGTGGTGTGTGGTTTGCTGGCCCTAATGAATGCAGAAGCAACCAAATGAGGAATTTGTTCAAGCCCCTTCCCTTCAGCTGGTAGGCACAGAAGGCAGAGGCTCCAAATTCAGTTCCTCTTTCTGTAAAGTGAGGCTACCCTGAGAGAAATTTCCCTGAGAAGATGGTCTAAAGGCCACAAGTGTAGCCTATTTCTTCTCCAAGAACATTAACCTTGTGCCCCTGCCCTATCCCCTTAAGAGAAGAAACACTTCTACCTGCCCATTTTGGGGGCCTGGTCAGGGAAAAGGTTTGGAAATACACTCAAGGTTAATTCACCTCAGAGGGGCCCTCTAGCGGCATATGGTTGTGAGAGGTTAAGACCCCAATTTCTTTCTTCCAGACTCAGACGATCATCCACACAATGCACAACACCCCTGGACAGATGTTCCCTGTAAGTTGAAAATTTTGGTCAGCTCACAGCTCCATTGTTTCCCCTTCAACCAAGGACTGAATTCCCTAGAGACCTAGAGTCGGAAGAAAATGGTTAAGCAAGGAAGATGGGAACATTTAGGGCTGGGCCTGCTGCTCCAGAGATGTTCAGCTAAGACTCTCCATGGGATAGCAAAGATTCCAGAGCAGGCTGGACTTACCCAGTGGTCAAAGGGGCAAGTCGTCTAGGGCCCAGTAGGGAAATTGGGAGTGCAGTGGCCCCAGCACCTGGACATGAGGTTCCAAGGCTGTGTATCCTGAAGAAAAGCCCTGGCATGTCACCATGATCACAGTCTTAACTTCTTCTTATTCTCCTCTTGCCTATGCAAATCTGTGGGGAGATAGTGGAGCTACCTGGGAGGGGTTGAGGGGCAGGTGGCCTTGACGGGGTCCAGGAACATAACTGGAAGTTTCATGAAGGCCGACATGAGAAGGCAGGTGAATGGGAGAACTCAAGGCAGTAGAAGCCTCCTAACCTCAGCCTCACATGGGAACATCCCCATTAGAGTGTGCGGGAGCCTGTGTGTGTGCAAAACTTCACCGAATCTCCTGGTCTGTTTTCAACAGAATCCCGGAATCCCACCTATGGTGTACCCCAGCTTAACCTATGTAAGTGGTTTCTTGGGGAGAGATGGAGTCTTTGCTTGTGTTGGGCAAAGTGGGATGTGAGGAGCAGTGTGGGGATGAACCTAGGCCTCGCCACATTCAAAGCTGAAGTTCCTAAAACCAGCCAGGTGCATTAGAAGACTGTCGAAAGGACACTTGAAAGCGACTTTAAAACAGTCTCTTCAACGTGATCAGATCATGTGGCCTCCCGTTTTCAGCCCAAGTGTCTTTTTGTGTCCGACCAAAGTTCCTTTCCTGATACCTTAAGTCCATTACTTTGAGGAATGCCGGCAAGTTTGTTTGCTAGACCAGATAATGACATCGTGGGGGTGCTTTCTCTAAACCATGTTACTCACAGGCACTGCTCCCAAGCTCCATGGACAGTGTACATTCGTGGAAATCTGTACAAAATTCCCCTCCTGCAGGGCCCGGTGGCGGCTGTGGCTGCTGCTGGCTGACCTGTCCCCTCCTCCCACAGACACTGCCTTACTTCACTGCCATCCCAGGCGGGCTGTACCCGTCTAAGTCCATCATTGTGTCAGGTACCGTCCTGCCCTACGCCCAGAGGTAAGCCAGGGCCCCAGGGATCTTGGGGGTGAGAGAACCCAAAGGTCATTCTGGCCAGTCTCCTGCCCCAGGGTGGGCTAAGGAGGAAGAGAGGGACTGGGGCCCAGCGCTCAGTGGGCAAAGGTAGCCAATGTGAGCTGTCCACCCACAGGTTCCACATCAACCTGCTCTCTGGCAGTGACATCGCCTTCCACCTCAACCCCCGCTTCAATGAGAATGCTGTGGTCCGCAACACACAGATCAACAATTCCTGGGGGTCTGAGGAGCGCAGCCTGCCTGGGAAAATGCCCTTCAGCCGCGGCCAGAACTTCTCGGTAAGCAGCCATAGCCTGGAGCTCAGAGGCTCTCATGGGGCCAAGACAGGACTGGGCTGGAGGGGGCCTGGGGACACTTTGAATGGGATAAAGACTGAAGCTTCTCAGTGAGGCTGGGCCTGGAAGAAGACAAAGTATCCAAAAACTTATTATTCTTGTGTTATTGATATTATTAATTTTATTATTATTACTGTTGTCCCCCACGAGGTAGGTGTTGCCATCTGATTTTTACAAATGAAGAAACAAACTCACAAATGCAAATTATTTGTCTGAAGTCACACAGCCAATAAGTGCCAAACTGAATCTGAAAAGAAGCATCATTGATTCACTCCCTCATTCATTTATTCATTCAACAAATCCATTTATCAAGTATTTTATGGAGGGCCATTCCTTGTAGGAAGCCCCCAGCAGGCAAAGTCCTGCTGCAACAGACTCAGTGGGGGAGGAACAAAGAGACAAATATTGAACAAAAGAACTGCAGATAAGGACAGGTGCTATGCAGAAAGCAATAGAACAATGGGATGCAAGGAGCCCTGGGCCAAGGCCACCCTGCATGAGGGGGAAGAAGCCAGCCAAGCAAGGACCTGTGGGGAGAGCATTCCGGGTGGGCGTGGAGAACCCCTAGTGCCAATGTTGGGAACCATGGTGTGGCCTGTCAAGAAACAGCAAGTTCAGGGGTTTCAGGGTAGAATGAGGGCAGAGGAGTGAGGTGAGGAGGCTGGAGGCCTGGGTGGCAGACAGCAGGCGTTCTCAACCTTGACAACACATTCAGATCACCAGAGAGCTTAAAAAAAAAAAAAAGAAAGAAAGAAAATGAGAGGGTAAGCCTGGGCAACTGTATTTCTAAAATTTGCCCTAATAATCTGCAATCAGCGTTGGAAATGACCAGTGTAGGGCCTTGAGGGCATAGAAAGGAGTTTGAATTTTAATACAGTGGGAGGTTCCCACTGGGAAGTTGCAGACCAGGAAGAATATATTCTGATTTATAGATAGCTATGTGACCTTGGGCAAGTGACTTAACTGCTCTGTGCCACAGTTTCCTCATCTGCAAAATGAGGCCAATAATAATATCGATCACATAGAGTTGTAAGAATTAAATGAGATAATATTTGTAACATGTTTAGGAAACATAATGTGTGGGATATAAGCTATTGTTGTGGGGATGATGAGGTTTTAACAGATGTGTTCTGCCTGCCTCATGGAGAGTATATTGGGATAGACGACACAAGTTAGGAGTCCAGGCACAGAACACTCCTATGTGCTGGGTACTAGGGATACAAGCTAGAGTTTCTGCCCCTACTGGCTCAGGGGCCAGTTAGGGAGAGAGAAACAACCATGAACCACCAAGAGTGATGGTGTCGGGAAGTCTGTGGAGGCCCCCAATTCCAACTAGGAGGGAGTCAGGAGGCAGGCAGGGAAGGCTTGCCACAGGGGGTTGACTCCTGAAGGGAGATTAGCAGTTTTTCATGTGGGGAAGGTGCGCTGGGGTGGACAACAGAGGAGGAAGGGCATTCTATGCAGAGGGAACAGCATATGTGAAAGTATGGAAGAAGGAGAGCACATGACATGACATGACATGACATGATTAGAAGAGCGAATGATTCAGCATGACTAGAATATTTGATGAAGGAGGGATTAAAGGAGGTGGGGGGGGTGCGGGGAGAAGGAGGGAAGGAGACATGAGCCTGCATTTTGTTTGAGGCCTTTCAAGTGTAATGCAAATGCTGTGGTCTCTCTGCCCAGGTGTGGATATTGTGTGAAAGCTACTGCCTCAAGGTGGCCGTGAATGGCCAGCACTTGTGTGAATACCACCACCGCCTGAAGAACCTGCCAGCCATCAACAGCCTGGAAGTGGGGGGCGACATCCAGCTGACCAATGTGCAGGCATAGAAAGACCCTGGGCCCTTGGCTAGCGGGCTGGGGTGCATTCCTATTTGGATCTCCTCCTCACTCAAATCCACCACCCCTGCCCCAGCCCCAGCTCAGCCCTTTCCATCCAGCCTGTGACCTGGGGCTTTTCGGGGAGACCATGTCTTGTCTGGCCCTGCTTTGGGCTGCACCCAGCCTGTAGGGGAACCCAGGTGGCTGGGATAGGCCTTCCACAGCTGGAAGGCCTGAGGCTCCAGCTGCCCAAATCCTACCTTCCAATGAGAGGGGCGCGGCTGGGGGCTCTCTGTGCAGGCTGAGGCCCCATGTTCAGTCCCTAAGCAGGGAGTGAGGGTGCTAAGCCTTCCCAAGCTCCCTGCACAGGCCTGCACCTCCTCCCCGTGCTCTCCACCACATCCAGCCCCCCACTGGACTCCTCCCCAGCCCCCAAGCCACCAGCTGTGCACTCCAGGTAGGAGGTGATTTCAGCCCCTCCCTTTCTCTGATGTTTAACCTACACCCTCACCCTGCACCAACACTACATCCCTTCTAGGAAGCCTACCCTGGTGACACCCCCCTAACCTCTATCCAACTGACCTGACCTTTCCCAGTGTCACTGAAATAAATAAAAATGCTTGCCAGGACAGAGGCATGGAATTGTGTAAGGGAATTAAAGAAAAAAAAAAATTGAGGTACCTGATAAGATCTGAAATGGCCATTTTGAGGATTGGGTGTGACTTCTTGTTTGCTGTTTCTGTCTTCACCCTACCAGCAGCCATTTTCCATACTATTTCTAAGAGGTGAATGTCCAGTAATGATGATGTAACAATGCTGAGACCCCTAACTGTCATATACCTGTATAACTGCCACACTGAAACCAATCCAAGGAAGAGTCATATACCCTTTTAAGCCAATCGCCTTACAAAGCTTGCCAGAGGAAACCCTGCCTTTTGAGTTCCATCACAGGAATTTCTGCTTCAGGCAGGAAGTCCTGCCTTAAAATTATCTACTACCAATCAAGAGGAGCTCTGCTGGCACAGTGGTTAAGAGCTTGGCTGCTAGCCAATAGGTCAGCATTTTGAATCCACCAACCACTCCTTGGAAACCCTATGGGGCAGTTCTACTCTGTCCTAAAGGGTCGCCACCAGTTGGGATAGACTTGATGGCAACGGGTTAATGGGTTTACCAATCAAGTTATGTGTTTCGATGATCTGAGCCTGTAATTACCAATAAAGTAATGTATTTCAATGATCTAAGTTTGTAAATACCAATCAAGTAATGTGTTTCATATCCATTGTTTCTCTCCTATAAAAGATCACTGCTGAGTTGTCATTTTGGATTACTGGATTCCACCGCATGGAGTTCAGTCTGTTTTCAGCTCGAGCTGTCTCTTTTATTTCAATAAATCTCTCAATTTTTACATTAATCAAAGTATGGATGGTTGCTTTGTGACATTTAATGGCATCATTGGCAGGATTCTGAAGGAATACTATCTTCTGAGTTCCTGAGAAGTCACGGAAGCAGCTCGCCCTAGTACCAGCAAGGGCCCCTTGTGCCCAGAACCATCTTCTAGAATTTTTCAGTTTCACAGGAGGTAAGCTTCTCAGATCAAAGCTTCTGCTTATCACAAAGACAGCTCTTTGAGAGATATCTTGGCTATCTTTTCTCTATATTTTCCTCTTCTGTTTGTGTCCTGTACGTCTCCCTGGCTGGGCTCATTACCAAATTAAGTTTAGTTGGACTGCCATCTTGTGGCCAGTCTATTTTACTAACTCCCTTTCTTTCTAGTGCACCATAAGTTTTTTGCACACATTTACATCTTTAATACTTGCAACTTTCTCCGTGAGTTGGGGAATGCCACACCCAAGACTGAAACAGGACCCCCTAAGAGAATTCCTACTGATTATATGACTAAGCATTATGGCCTTAGTTCAGTCTTGTATTTAAGCCGATGGCACACGTTTATGAAGGGATATTTAAAGGAACAATGGCCATTGTGGGGATCATTTCAGTTAACTAAGTCGAACTTTCTTCAGAGTAAATTAGACGCTAAGGGTTTACAAATAAAACTAAAGACATAGGAGGCATTTTGTAATTGGTACTTGGAAGCTTCCAAACGAAATCATAGTGATAAATTTGCCTCCTTGCAGGAAACTGTTTAGAAACAAGCTAAACAATTTAAAGAATAACAGTGTCAGAGCTCTGTATCCTCAGTGACTATCTACCCAGCAGCAGCCCCTTTACCCTCCCTTTCCCAAGACTGTTCCCTTTCCCAAGATGGCTCCTTGTCTCTAAACGGCTCCCTTTCCCAAAATGGTGAAATTACCAGTGTCTTAGTCCAACCCTAGTCTCTGATGCCCTGCTCCCTTCCTTTACCTCTGCCCCTCCAGCATTTACTCCCCTGCACCCTTCTCCACTTCCTACTCCACGAAAAATCCCCTTACTGAACCTCCATATTATCTCAAGGAACCTCTAGAAGAAGTAAAACCTGTTAGTGAAAGGTATTTTAAAATTAAATACCCTGAAGAGGCTCAGAAGCCACCACAGGTTACTTTTGTCCCCTGGTTAAAAGCGGAACTTCCTGCTATTGTTAAGGAATTTCCTAACCCTCGTTAAGATCCTCACAAATTCGCTCAAGAATTTAGAATCTTGGCTGATAGCTATGAACCTGGTTCAGTAGACATATAATTTAATAAATTCACTGATAATGCCAGGTGATCTTTAAATGTAAATGGAAAAGGCCCGATAGAAAACTCCTGCAGAATCCCTAACCATCTGTCCTAACATTCTTGGCATGGAAATAGTAGCACAGACCACAGCTATTGTCACAAACCTTATTGAAGCTATCCCAAAAGCTCCCCCCACCCCCCCCACCAAAGAAAAGATTGAACCAAGGTTTAGGGTTGCAAACAAAATGAAGATGAAAATGTTTATTATTATAGGGACCATTTGACTAAACTTTTTCAAGAACGTTCCAGTTTAAAGCTATAAGAGACTGGATCCTGTATTGCTTTCAATTATCTTTTTGTCAGTGGCCTCCATCTGGGGCTCACTGAGTTAGTAATACACCACAAACTAGGTTGGGAAAATGAAAGCACTTCACACTTACCCACTCTTGCCTATAAACTGTCTCATACTCTTAAACAGAAGGCTAGGGAAGCTGAGCAGAGAACTAAAGTTAAACAAAATCAACTTATGGCCCTGAAATGACAGCAGTTGCATACCCAGCCTCAGAATAATTTCCACACACAGAAAAGGTCCACCTCACATATGGCTAAGACTGGTCCCTGTAACTTATTCTTTTTTTGTTTCTACCATAAAAAGCTTGGACATCTTTAAAGGGAATGTTTAAAATATCAACTGGGCAACCTAACACCAGGTATAGCTCAGAAGCAGACAAATAAAGGGGCTCTGGGACAAATCAAGGGCTTTTCCTATGGTAGCACTGAACTCTCAGGGAGAAACGATTATTCAAATAAATGGAGAACCATGTAAATTTTTAACTGACACAGACCTTATCTGCAGCAAACTCCACAAATTTACAAAAGCCCTTGTCCCAGAGTAATAAAACATCAAGAGTCGTGGGGGTGACTAATCAAGAACAGATTTTAACCCATTCCCAGACTGTTTCTGTCTCTTTAGGTCGTATATAGAAAGAACATGCACCCGTTTTTACTCAACTTAGATACTCCAATGAATTTACTAAGAAGAGATCTGTTATCTAAATGGAATTGCAAAATAAAATGTTCAGAAACAGGAGAAATGCTATTAGATTTACCTGAAGCCAATCAACAGATAACCTCTATGATAGAAATACTTTAAGGAAGAAACCTATTGCTATTTACAAGCACTTAACTTACCATCACAAGAAGGTCATTCTCCTACTGTATCCAATTCTATGGATTGTCTTTCTTCTGTACCTGAAAGTTTATGGGCCATGAATTCTACTGATGTTGGTTGGGTACTATCAGCTGAACCAATTAAAATTCAAATAGATACCTCTAAACCCTTACCTGATATTTCTCAATACCCTTTAAAAGGAGAAGATAAGGAAGGACTTGTTCCTATAATTCAAGACTTTTGGGCTAAAGGCATAATAATCCCTTGTACCACTCCAGTATTCCATGTTAAGAAACCCAACAATGGGGCTGGAAATTTGTACGAGAATAGTGTGCTAGTAATTGTATAATAATTCCAAGATTTCACACAGTTCCTAACCCTCACCTGCTCGTCTCTAATGTCCCCCCTGAAGTGACTTACTTTACAGTAGTTGATATTTGTGGTGCTTTTTTGTTGTTGTTGTTGCATTCCAGTCCACCCAGACAGTATTTATTTGCCTTCCGTGGGGGGACCAACAACTTACCTGGACTGTCATGCCCCAAGGTTTTATCAATCCCCCACGTATTTTTCTCAGATTTTCTGTGTAGATTTACATACTTTACAGTTCACTCAGGGGTCTACATAATTACAATACAGACATGATCTACTAGTTGGCTCTCTCAAGAGGCATGTCTTACAGATAGTATCCAGTTGTTACTACATTTGACCAGAGGAGGTCACAAAGTTTTCAGAAAAAAAATCCAGTTATCCCAACCTTTTGTTAAGTACTTGGGACATATTATGTCAGCAAAAGGGGTCACTGTAGATCCCAAAAGAAAAGACGCCCTGGTGGCACAGTGGTTAAGAGTTACGACTACTAAGCAAAAGTTCGGCAGTTTGAATCTGCCAGCCACTCCTTGCAAACCCTGTGAGGCAGTTCTACTCTGTCCTATATGGTCACTATGAGTTGGAATTGACTCAACAGCAATGGGTTTGTTTGTTTTTTTTTTTTTTTTTTTTGCTTATGCTGTCCCTACTACCAAGAAATGGTTAAGAAGATTTCTAAGACTCTGCAGATATTGCAGAACTTGGATACCTAAATTTTCTTTGCTGGCTCAGTCTCTTTACCACTATCTAAAGAGTTCAGATCCTGACCACTTCCAGCTATCCAAAGATGGCCCAAAGGCCATCACTCAAAAGAAGTATTAACACACCTTCTCTAGGGGTTCCTAATTATAGTTTAGACTTTTCACCTTTGTCCATGAGATTTCTGGTAATGCTCTAGGAGCCCTCACTCAAAAGCACAGAGGCCAACTGAGACCCATTAGTTATTATAGCATCCAGCTGGAGCCCGCCTCAAGGGCTTACCCCCACCGCCTTGCCATAGAGCAGTTGCTGAAAGTGCTAGACTAGTTGAAACCACAGTAGATATTGTTTTAGGAAATTTTCTTGATGTTTATGTCCCAACCAATTGATAATGGGCTGCAAACGACTGTCATTTTGACATTATCCCTGATGTTGGAGGGGATTGCAGAGAACTTCTCTTCTTTCTCTCCCTTCTGCTCCAGTACTAAACTGTGGTTGTCTGCCTCTTAAGTCTAATGAAATTTTGGTTGATCTAGTTGCATAGTGAGATTGAGGGCTAGGCAGAGTGAACATATATCCTCAGTCTATGGGAGCCCATTGCTGTTGAATTAATTTTGACTCATAGCAACCCTATAGGTCAGAGTAGAACTGCCCCATAGGCTTTCCAAGGCTATAAAACATTACAGAAGCAGGTTGCCACATCTTTCTTCCAGGGAGGGGCTGGTGGGTTGAGTGCTTTAACCACTATGCCTCCAGTTAGTCCTTACAAATTCTGATGCATCTAGGTGAAGTTTAAAAAGGAAGAGAGTGGCAGATGAATATATGTCCCCAGGGCACTTTCTATCCACTCAGCACTTGTATGACCCTTAGCAGCTCATCCCAGGCTTGATTACCAAGTCTTCTCTTAGCACTTTGCAAAGACCTGGTTAACTTCAACACGTTTATCGTCACTGCTGTCCCCTTCCCCCCACCTTCCTCCCACTTGGCCTATCCTGCTATTCTTTGTTGGCCACAAACAGATTATTTCCCTTAACTGGATGCTGGAACTAAAGGAAGTTTATTTAATATGCTACTTGAAATGTTCTTCCATGCCGAAGACCTCCTATCAACTCCTTTCCCCATTCTAAAGCCCAGGAAAAAAAATGAGAGAGAAGAGATGGAAAAGAGATAAATTCATGGAGGAGGGAATCAGAAGGTCCTGAGATGTATTTTAAGGTGAAAACATCACAAAGTTTAGTAAAGCAAAAGAAAGTTTTATTTGGCGTATATTCAAAAAGGCAAAAGTGGGAAATCAGAAAAGCATGTGCCAGAGCCATGTCTGCCAGAATCCAAGGAAATTACAGAATAGACAAAAGTGGGAAAACAGACAAGCATGCTGCTAGAGCCATGTCTGCCCAAGTCCGAGGAACGTTACAGAGCCATCAGTATATATTAACATAACAAATGGGCAAAACCATTGAAAGCTTCACCTTTTCACAGATTGGCTAGAAACTGTGATCCTACATTTTGAATTGTCTTTCTTAACAATCATTGGTACAGGTTTCAGTAACGACAGTCAGGAGTGTCCTCATTGGTCCAACAAATCTTACTATTCACCAAATACTAATGAAAAAAGATAAGAATGGAAAGCATGTGGGTCATTTGTGCTAAGTTTTATTAATTTTTTATGGGAAAGGTTCCCTAAAAGATGTTTTCCAAAATCGTCTTAGCTATTGTCTTTATACCTCAGAGCACAGTTGATGTGTCCTTGTGAGTCCTTGTGAGTCTAGCTCCAGCTGGGTCACATTTTAGGACAGGGAATAATGGCTCCAATATTATGTCCTAAATTCTTCCCTCCTTTTGATCGGATATTGGAGATAACACATCAACAATCAAAACCTGGACTTAATTGAGCTCCTAGATGGTGGCCATGGCAGGCTCTTTAAACTCACAGCGCTGGTTTTCCACTGGATACCATCTGGTTCTTCACCATGATCTTAGTAAGAGCGACGTTCTGATCAATCGCATTCCTGAAGTGAGCAGACTCAATGTACATCAACATTTTAGCCCAAGGCCTTCTTTTGCCTTTTAAGTGTGTAAGACAATAGAAGACAAGTTTTATTATGCCTAATACTATCAGGATGTAGACTAAGAATATTACTATTCTTTGCAATAGTGATCTGGCCCATGTACTTATTCCTGACTTTAACCAACCAAATAAATCTGGTGTTTGTAAGGGTGTTACACTGTGTAAACAAGTAACTTGCTGTCTAATTCTATGTATATCCTGTTCTACTTCTCCTGTGTTATTTATCCAAATACAACAAGAGATATTTTCTACAGCACAGACCACACTTTCTGGGCTAATAAAAAATCTAAGACTATTCTGTTATCTCATGTCACCTTGGCTTAATGAAGTCATATATCGCTGTTGTGTTTCCATCCCACTAGCAACTTCTTCTGCTATTTGTCCCATAGTAATTGATAAATTTCTTAAAATTTCTCCAATTCAACTATACCATAAGTAGGAATTAAAGCTACCAACCATGCCCTGAGTGTTGGGCCAATGAGTTTTCTTCTGACTTCCATTTTACAGTGTGTAACAATTTAATACTACCTTTCCAATATTTACTAGCATCATTACTATGAATATCTAAAGATAATCCTAAAGTTCCCAAAGTGTATTACCCATGCATGCACCAGAAATCAAAACAAGAGATTGCCCATGTAAAGTCACTATCAGTTGGGAAAAAATCACTTAAACTAGTATAGTTAGATCCACCACGCAAAAACATACATCCATAAAGAGCACATAAAGTTTGTCTAGAGAAAACAGAAGGTATAGAAAAACTTATATGTGACAAAGAAGTTTCCATTAGAGAATACGTGATTAGCAAGATAATACAGGATAGACCTCTCCTGTTGGAGGTCTTCAGTTAAGCTCTTTAAAACATACTACGTGTTCTTCCCAAGGGCAAGCTGCCCCTCCTTGGTTTACCTATTAACAGTCATGGGTCACTTTCTCAGAAGCAGAAGTGGATCCTAAGACAAAATGGAGTCTAAGTCATGAAGCTGATCTCTTCTGAGAACCTGGTTTCTTTAAAATAGGTAAATTTCTGCATAGTAAGAGGGTGAGGGTTTGATTACAAACACTAGACAGGTATTTCATGCGACACTGTCTTGAAGACTAATTAGACTGTTTACTGATTTACCCTAAACACAACTCTCAGTCTGATCTTTGGAGTCAGTTTCCCAAAACAGACTGAACCCTTCAAAGAAAGCACAATGCCCAGAGTAAAATGGTCTTACTAGCTTATCTGGACCATTGTTTGACTTAAAAGTGGTTCCAAGAACCAGTTTTTTTTGTGTGGGTCAAAACTCAAGGTTCCAAAGGACATCCAAAGGGCAATAGCCTGTGTGGGTTACCCTAACCTCCATGAATGCCAGAAATCTGAATTCTAGGAGAATTACAACTCTTTCATCATTCCCTCCTTTGGATGACAATCTTGTTACAGAATCTTTGATCAAAAATGCTCAATAAATGTTAATTGGGCACAATCTGGTTTTTAAGATCCCAGGCACCATACAGCAAACTAGGAGGTAGAACAGAAACACTAACGATAACATTAGGCCAATTGTCTGAAATAACCAATGAAACCATGACCCTAAGGTCTTTGAACCAAGGAAACAAATCTTATGAAGCGTTTGTCTATACATAAGCAGCATCAATAACTGCTTTTTACATGCCTCAACAGCAACTACATTCTGCAAAACCTCAGATTGTGTGTTAATATAAATACAGCCGCATTTATCTATTAAGGCACAAACTGTTTCTTGAGAGACTAACAGGAAATCTCATACTATTCTGTTTTGTGAAATCCTAACTCCAACTTCAGACACATCTTGTTATGATATTTACCACCTTGCTAAGTTTACCAACAGGAACTTCTACTTCAAGAGTTATAATATCTAAGCTTGTTAGATAATTTAGGAGAAAGGAAAACAATTTCTTATATTCAGAAAGTAAGACCTTAAAACATCAGCAATATTCCCACATAAAACCAATAGTATCCTTTAGTTTACTTAGTCTTATGTACTTAATTTCTATTCCATGTGATTCTGGATCAGCCTCAGTCTGAGAATCCATCGGCTTCTACATGTGAGTTCTGGAAATCTTTTTTTTTTTTAATGACAATTACTGTTTTATTATAAAAGCTACAAAAGAAGAGATGCATAGGGCAAGGTCTAGGAAGGTCCCCAATGTGGAGCTTCTGTGTCCCCAAGGTCACTTTACCCTCCCAGTGCATCAATGTCTATCACCAACAGGGAAGCTCATCCAAGTTTCAGTGTCCATAGTTTTTACTGGGGTTTCATTACATAGGCATGATTGAGTGAATTGTTGTCCACATGGTTTAACTCAATCCAGCTTCCCTCCAGTCCCAGGAGATCAGGTTGACGTCACATGGTGCATTTTTCTGGCATGGCCTGGTCCCACCCAAAATGAATTAGTCCCTAGCATAAATTCTCAGATGTGATGTGGAACTCTCATTAATAACAATAACTTTCAATCACTGGGAAAATTCCAAAGGATTAGTTACCTCCCAGGAACTGGGGACAAAAACCAAATTCTTTGGGTAAAGTAATTCTTCATCTCACACTGACCAACCGCAATTCTCTCTCCATTGGCCATTGAGGCCCGAGAGGCTATGGGATGTGATGAAAGAAGAGCCCAACTGATGGGGAAAGAGTTCTATACACTCAGTAGTAACTGGACTTGTGTTGGCTTCAAATCATGGACACTTGTTGTAGGAAGCATGAGCTTATGGCTGCCACCAGAAATTAGGAAGCAAATACTAAATCAAATGACTGTGCTGGGTTAACTGGCACTCTGGCTTTTCAATTCTTCCAAGCCATTTCCCTAGACCCCTCTGGGAAGCAACCTGTAGTAAACGTTCCAGAACTTTTCCTTATGGGAGTTTTTACTAATCAGGTCTCAGGGGTGCCCTAGGGGCACCTACACCTCAGCCAGAAATTTATAACTTGAGAAGGATCTGGGTCCAAGCTGGCATTCTCTTACACTCCAGATGGAACCTGTTCTCAATGTTTCCATGTTGTGTTGTTATTAGGTGTCATGGAGACAGGTCCTACTCATAGCAACCCTATGTACAACAGAATGAAACACCGCCCAGTCCTGCACAATTCTCACAACATTAGGTTGTGTTTGGGCCCATTGTTGCAGCCACTGTTTCAGTCCATCTCATTGAAGGTCTTCCTCCTTTTCACTGACCCTCTACTCTACCAAGCATGATGTCCTTTTCCAGGGACTAGTCCCTCCCAATGACATATCCAAAGTAAGTGAGACAAAGTCTTCCCATCCTTGCTTCTAAGGAGCATTCTTGCTGTACTTCTTCCAAGACAGGTTTATTCATTCTTCTGGCAGTCCATGGCATATTCAATATTCTTCACCAACACCATAATTCAAATTCATCAATTCTTTCTTGGTCTTCCTTATTCACTGTTTAGTCTTTGCACGCATATGAGGTGATTGAAAAGACCATGGCTTGGGTCAGGTGCACCTTAGTCCTCATGGTGACATTTTTGCTTTTTAACTTTAGTGCTCTCAAATCCCATTAGGTATAAGACTCTATTATGCTTTCAAAACACGTATGTATAAACACTCATGATCTGAACTCAGAAATAAAAATATGTCTACCTTTGTGAGGCTCTTTAGCATCAACTACAAGTCATTAGAAACCTGTAAATCACTACAAAATAATTTAGAAATTTTTGAGCTTAGACATAGAAGGATGTGGAGTATGTAAAGAATGTAAACAACTTTTCAATTCACTTTGACCCTGCATGCTGTGATACAATAAAATGTGACATAATTAATCTCTAAACAATCTCCTTAATCGCTAACCTTGCATCATGGGGTCAGTCTCTAACCCTGGAGAAAAGAGATAACATACTAGTCTTTGATGTCACACAGGCCCTTATTGTGTGGAGTGAAGGTGACAAATTCACATATAAACCCTGAATTTCTGCTCACTCACTGAGAGAAGGCAGAGATGGAACCAAGATTCTGTCCGCTGCCATTGATCTAGCTATGAGGGTTGAGCCACGGTTAAGCCTTCCTTCCAAGATCTGTCGTTAAAGGTAAATGCCTGAAATCTAAAGATTTGGACTCTAATCATTGAACTAATATTCTAATTGTTATTGTTAATTCTGATTCTCTGGTTCTAAATGAATTTTGTGAGTTCTTACTTGCATGCCTTGTCATGCTTACCTTGCAATGAACTAAACAAGTTTACGTGTGTCAAACCTGAATATTGCTCTATTATTTTCTCAGATAGAATCCTTCAAAACAGAACATCAGGAAAGGAGGGGACTCAGTCTTTGAGTCCAGATTTGACCGGTGAAACTGGTCACTGAGTCCAGGTTTGACCAATCAGTTTCCATTTCTGTGAAGGAGGCTGGAACACAGCTAGGACCTAACGCAGTTGAAGGACAAAACCAGACCATGAATGATTGGATGTGTTATGAGTTACATAGGATTTTTTTTATTGTACTTTAGATGAAAGTTTATAAAAGAAATTATCTTTTCATTAAACAATTGTACACATATTATTTTGTGACATTGGTTATCAACCTCCTGACATGTCAGCACTCTCCTTTCTCGACCTTGGGTTCCACATTACCAACTTTACAATCCCCTCAGGCCTTCTCATCCTTGCCCCTGGGCTGGTATGCCCCTTTAGCCCCGTTTTGTTTTATGGGCCTGTCTAATCTTCGGCTGAAGGGTGAACCTCAGGAGTGACTTCATTACTGAGCTAAAAGGGTGTCCAGGGGCCGTACTCTCAGGGTTTCTCCAGTCTCTGTCAGGGCCAGTAAGTCTGGTCTTTTTTTGTGAGTTAGAATTTTGTTCTACATTTTTCTCCAGCTCTGTCTGGGACCCTCTATTGTGATCCCTGCCAGAGTAGTCAGTGGTGGTAGCCAGGCACCATCTAGTGCAAGTTCTGGAAATCTTGATTCAGTATAGTCATGGTCTTTTTCACAAATCCAATATAGTTCATCTTTTTGTTGAGATATTTTGGTCAAACGTTTTCAGCAAATCAACAAAGTAAGAACTTATCTGCAGGTGATAAAACTTAATATGGCCATTGTAACCCGATGGGAATGGGTCCTGCCCAGTTCAGTCCTTCGAGTCAACTGAGAGACACCAGGCCTTTGAGAAAGAGAAAGTGGACTTTATTGCAAGCCAGTCATGTAGGGAGCTCGGAGATTAAGTCTCAAATCAAGCTCTCTGAGGTTCAGGATTTTAGGGCAGTTATAGGGTTCAGGATAGGAAACCTATGCATAATTCATGAAGTTTTTGGGAATAGGCAGGAAATTTCAGGAACTAATTAACATGTATTGGGTGCATTGGGGGTGCAATATGACAGCTGGGGTATATGACACATGAAGTTTATCTAAGGCCAGCTTTGTGCCTTATTGCTCATGTCCCAGTGGGGGGGTGGTGGTGGTGGTGGTTATTGAGTAGTGAAGCAGCCTTGAGGAGAGAAGCAGTAAGACTACTTTGTGTTGTTACACAGAAATGTCTTATCAGGAAGTCACAGGTGGGGCGGGGGATGATGGAAGGAGAGGGAACAGTTTAACCCCGTCAGTTACATTCCCTCCTCTGGTTTTCAGGGTCTTCAGTCTTGAAGACAGACCTTTATTTAGGTGGTGGCCCAGACCTCTGGGACTTTTGAGCTTGCTGACTGGTAAGCATGTGCATTGTAAGATCTGAGGTTTGTTGAGTTAAAGGGAGCGCCATCGGATATTTGAAGCATCATGATGTTCACAGCTGTTAGGAAGTTTTGAATGAACCTGGTAAGACAGTTTAAGAGGCAGGGGAAAAGCAGACAGACTAGTGAAACAATCTTCTGTGGAGTAACAAGGAGCCAAAGCCAGTGGAAACTGGGAAACAGGGAAGTTATCTATGACCATCAATCAGATGGAGTTTTCAGCTGCTGTAAAAAGAGAAGGAAGAACACAATGATTGCCAAGACAGTAAAGGTAATGTAAACATTAAGAGCACAATCATGATGGAGGGTCTCCCAGCTGGAGGCATACAGGTTAGGCATTAGCTTTGTTTTTCTTTCTAAACAGATATTTTAAGTCCTGCACAGGCTTACAGGTGCAGTTGTTTTGCTGAGGTTGTTTTTGTTGCAGAAGATCTTCTGAGGACGCTGCAGGATTGAGGCGAGTGTGATGCACCCAAGCTTTGATGTTTTCGAGTTTAGCTGCCAAGTGAGTGGCTAAAAGAACAGTGTACTGTCCAGTCCACCGGGGTTCAAGGGGTTCCACTTTCCAGGTTTTCAGAAGACCTTCATTACTAGGCTGGAACGGGTGAAGTGGGGCATCAACAAGATATTTCAGATGACTGTGAGCGTGCCTGTGAATAGAAGATAGGACACCAGACAAAGACAGCAAATATTTTCAGAGAGCGAGCTCCCTGGTGACAGAAGCCTGAGTATTGGTTGAAGGCAAGTAATTTTCAAGAAATGATTTTCCATACATAATTTTAAAAGGGCTCAATTTGAGCCTGCTTCTGGGGGTGACCTGTACTTGCAAGAAGGCTAAGGGCAAAGCTTGGGGCCAGGTTTTTTTTCTGTTCCTTGACAGATTTTGGCAATTTGTTTCTTTGCGTATGATTTATCTTTTCAACTTTTCCACTTGACTGTGGTCTCCAGGCTGAGTGTAAGTTCCAGTTGATTCTTAAAATTTGTGTAATTTGTGAGCTGAAGTGAGATCGGTTATTGTTTCTGATATTGTAGGCAGGCTGAACCTGGGAATGATTTTATGAAGGACTCATTTTGTAGCTTCTGATATTTTCTCTGTTTTACAAGGGCCGTTTATGAAGATCTGTTGTTATTCTCCATTCAGCTGTTTGTTTGAGATCTCTAACAGAGTAATTTGGGGCTGTTTTTGGAAGTTGCAGAGGGTTAAGTCTGAATCTGAAACGGGCTGGTCGGACAAGCCCGGCCAACTGGAATAGATTTCTTCAATAGTTTGGAGGCAGTCATGAGCTGGCTCACCTGCAGGGCTTGTTGGTAACAGGCTGGCTGGGTTCAGGGTAGAAGTTATCTTGAGTGTGACCTCTGGATTGTCCATAAGCTGGGCTTGGTATGGGGCCATTCAGCCTGCTGTGAGCCAGAGCCTGCCTTTTTGCTCCAGTATGGTGAGAACTGTATGAGGTACAAACACAGTCTCAGGCTGACCCTAAGGTAAACTTTTCAGCTTCAGCTAAAAAGAGGCAAATAACTGCCACTGCCCTAAGAGGCTGGCCATCCCTGAGGGACTGGATCTAGAAGTTTAGAAAAATATGCTACCAGTCTTTTTCAAGGACCCAATTGTTGAGTTAAGACCTCTGCTGCAACTCCCCTCCCCCACCCCCGCCACCCCCGGTTTCATGTACAGACAGTTTGAAGGGCTTTCTGAGGTCTGAAATTCCAAGTGCAGGGGCAGAGGCTAGCTTTTCCTTGATTTTCAAGAAGGCTCGTTGACTCTCATCTGTCCATTCAAAATGGTCACAGTCCTTTCCTTGGGGGCTTGGTAGAGAGGCTTTATTATTAATCTAAAGTTGGGGATCTAAATCCTGCAAAAGCCAGCCATACCTAGAAAGCCTCCACATTGTCTCTGGGTGGGTGTTGTGGAGATGTGGAGGATCGCTTGCTTGCGTTCGCTGACCTAGAGAAATCTGGAAACCTAGGTAAGTTACCTTTCCTTGTGGGATCTGAGCCTTGGCAGTGGACACTAGATAAGTGACCTGGGCTAGAATGTTCAAAGTTAGAACTGTGTTTGTATCTGGGTCTTCTTTGGTAGGACTGCGGACAAGGAGGTCATCTACATATTGAAGAAGGAGACGCTGAACCATCTGTAGACCCAGGAGATCTTTTGCCAGGGCTGTTCCAAATAGGGTGGGGCTATTGTTTCTTTCTCTCTCTCTCTTTTTTTTTTATTGTACTTTAGATGAAGGTTTACAGAACAAATAGTTTCGCATTAAACGGTTAGTACACATATTGTTTTATGACAATGGTTAACAACCCCATGACATGTAAACACCATCCCTTCTCAACCTTGGGTTCCCTGTTACCAGCTTTTCTGTCCCCTCCTGCCTTCTAGTCCTTGTCCCTGGACTATTGTGCCCCATTAGTCTCGTTTTGTTTTATGGGGCTGTCTATTCTTTGGCTGAATGGTGAACCTCGGGAGCGTACTGAGCTAAAAGGGTGTCTGGGGGTCATACTCTCGGGGTTTCTCCAGTCTCTGTCAGGCCAGTAAATCTGGTCGTTTTTTGTGAGTTAGAATTTTGTTCTACATTTTTCTCCAGCTCTGTCCAGGACCATCTGTTGTGATCCTGGTCAGAGCAGTCAGTGGTGGTAGTTGGGCACCATCTAGTTGTACTGGACTCAGTCTGGTACAGGTCGTGGTAGTTGTGGTGCATTAGTCCTTTGTACTAATCTTTTTTTTTATATCTTGTTTTCTTCATTCTCCCTTGCTCCCGAAGGGGTGAGACCAGTGGACTATCTTAGATGGCTGCTCACAGGCTTTTAAGACCCCAGACGCTACTCACCAAGGTAGAATATAGAACACTGTCTTTATAAACTGTGTTATGCCAATTGAGCTAGATGTTCCCCGAGACCATGATACGAGTGGGGCTATTTTTCCCCCGCAACCTCCAACAGGGTTCCTCCCATTCAAAAGCAAAAATTTTCTGAGATTCAGGGGCTAAAGGAATGGAGAGGAAAGCATCCTTCAGGTCTAGGACAGTAAACCAGGCATAGTCTGGAGACAGAGACATTAGGAGGGCATAAGGGTTTGGAACTATTGGGTGCAGGTCTTCAGTTACCTGACTGACTGTGTGTAAGTCCTGCACAAACCTATATTCTCCTGTTTTTCACTTCTTTATTGGGAGCACTGGAGTGTTGAAAGTGGATTTACACCAGTACATGAGTCCTACCTGTAGAAGTCTTTTTTGTTACCCTGATTACTTGCTTAGTTTGGGGAGAAAGTGATCCTTTCAGGCGATTCAAAACAGAACAGGTTGCTTCCGTATCAACAAGAAAACCTACTCAGTTATTTCCCACCTATAAGGTAACCAGTGGCTTGGTGTATGAAGCTTGGAGGTGAGTGGATGCCCCTGCTCCTCATCAGTCTGAATCTTCAGGCTGGGCAGATTGAAGCATCTCAGGGGCACCTGGGCTTCTGCTGGGTTTCTGGTTCAGGCATTCCTTCTACCAGCGCCCCTCCTGTTTACAATAAGCACACTGATTTCTACTCAGTTGGGGGAGGCTTCTTGACAATGCCCAGGGCAGTTGCCACTTCTGATGGTTGTATCGGCCCAGTTGGAAAGGACCCCAAACCAGAGCAGCTGAGAGGAAAGCTGCTTGCCATTTGAATACTGGATTTCTCTCTTTTTCTGGACCTGGTCTCTGTTGGTATACACTTTTAAAGGCTATTTTAACTAATTGTGCTAGGTTCATACCTAGACTCCCCTCAGCTTTTTATGACTTTTTTCTAGTGTCTAGTGCACTTTGCTCAATAAATACAAGGTTTATCATTTTTGTGTTCTATGTGTTTTCTGTCAGAATGCAGCAAAAACTCTTTCAAGGAAGGCAGATGGATCCTCAGTTCATCCTTGACAGACCTCATAGACCTTTATTAAATTTGCTTTGGAGCACCTCATTTTAACCCTTTAATAAGACAAGTTCGAAAATGGTTGAGCCTGCCATTTCCCAGAGGATTATTAGCGTCTCACTTAGGCTTAGAAGAAGGTATTGCTAAATAAGGAGCTTGTTGAATAGTGTTGTTGGGCTGATAGAGGTGCTCTGCTTCTTCCCTGGCTTTTCCTGAGACTAATCTCCACTCCTCCAGGCCCAAAGAAATATCCAAGAGTGCCTGCAAATCAGCCCAGGTAGGGCGATGGGTGGTGAAGATGGAAGTAAAAACATCTGCCATAAGTTTTGGGTCCTCTCCAACTGAACAAATCAGATGTAGAGAATGGAATGTGTACCCAGACTAATCCTGGAGTTCTATTTTCCTCCTGCCCAGTAGGAACTTGTCTTAGTGGATACACTGTTACCTGTTGCCCTGTTTCAGGTAGGGAAGTCCCCGTTTGAAAGTTGCACCACTTCGCCTGTTGCGGTGGGGTAACCATTTCTGAGGTTGGCTCCCACGGGCCAGACAGACTGGCAGATACAAGGGTGGGGCTGACATCAGCAGAAGAGGGGGAAAATCTTCTTCCCCTGGGGAATCAAAGACCTTTTGTCTCTTCACCTCAGTTTAAACCACAATTTTACATTGCATTTGAATGTTTCTGTTGTTATACAAAGATATAAAGACATCAGCATACATTTTCTCATCTCATTTACTTTCCTGAATGCAAAATAAATCTAACTGGAGGATAGTATTACAACTTAGGGAACAATTTTGAGGGTAAAGTTACCCATCAGCCAACTGATATTGTGGCCACTCAATGTTGCAGAAAAACGTCATCCTATCTTTTTTTCATAAGATCATAACAAAAAAAAAAAAAAAAAAAAAAAAAATCCCGATTAGCTAGGATGCTCCTAGGGGGCTGCACTGTGGTATATCTTGTGTGTTACCCATACCTGAGCCTAGAGCAAAACCATAACCTAGGCTAAAACCAGAAAAATCAGGAGTACTAGAACCACAACCATCAAGGTACAACCTGGGTTTCTTATGACCGGAGCAGTATAACCCTCAGCCACCCAGATTCTGACAGAAAGGACAGTTCTCTTGGGCTTGCCTCTGTCTCCTAAGTCACTCACCCCCTCAGAAACGGTTAGGTACTTGTGACGCCGTTCGCACAGTACTCAGCAGATTAGGATCCTTACCCGGAGCCTGTTTCTCAATCTCAAAAAAAAACGAGTCACCATGGGTCCGGGCGCAGCTCCAGCCATGAAGGTGGGTTCCCCCGTCACCTCCTGGAGAAATTAGCCAGTGCGCGCTGAGGAGAGGCGGTGGAACCCAGTGGCCGGAGGTGTTCCCAGGAGCCCAGCAGCCTAAGCTGGAAGCAGAATAAAGTTCCCATCTGGGTGGTCAGAATTTGTAACCTGATGAGAAAAGGTACTGCCCAGTGTGACCCCTCAGTTGAGTCAATTGAGAGACACCAGGCCTTTGAGAAAGAAAAAGCGGACCTTACTACAAGCCAGTCAAGCAAGGAGCTTGGAGACTAAGTCTCAAATTAAGCTCTCCGAGGCTGGGGATTTTAGGGCAGTAATAGGGCTTGGGATAGGGACATTTTGCATAATTCATGAAGTTTCTGGGAATAGGCAGGCAATTTCAGGAACTAATTAACATGTATGGGGGTGCAGGGGGAGTGCAATATGACAGGTGCGGGGAATGACAGATACCTCCAAACATAGCAATACCTTCTTATAAACCTAACTGAGACCGTACTAATCTTCTAATCCTCTGGAAAGTTTATCTAAGGCCAGCTTTGTGGCTTATTGCTCATGTCCAAATGTCCATTATACTTTAGTCAGACTGATAAAACTTTTGACCGTATCAAATCATTTTTTAAATAAACCTCTTAAATGTTGTCTTTGTTGCGCATCTCTTATAGTGCGTCCTTTTAAGTGGCACAAATGAACACACTCATTAGCAGACTTAAATATATGTATCTATATATATACGTATATATATTCTTTTTCTTGTGGCATAAAAAGCAAAAGTATATAAACTTAAATTATGATGAATATCTGTTAATTTAGTATCAGTAAGTTACCTAAAAGGCCTTGGAAATTATTTTCAGTCTGTATACCATAAAACGTAACTGCAGTTGAAATAAAGTTTGTTTAAATATTCCAAGTTTTCATTCAACTTTTACTATTTTCCTTATTTTTTCCAATCTGATTTTAACCCTTAAAGAATTTACCAACTGGCTTTGGAAATCACAAAGTCTCTGCTCAGCTGACCAATTCACTGGTATGGATGTAACCTTAAGTCTCTGGCTAGGGTTGGAAACATTTTCCCAGGCTATTTCAGGTGTGTCTCATTGTAATTTCTATTTTTTGGCTTCTTAAAGTTCCCCCACAATAGACAGAACTTGTTTACAGTTCTTTCATGATTGGGATCCACCTAATTTCTGATAACTATAGCAAAACAGCAATTTTTTTCTTATTTTCTTTTTGTCTTAAAAGGGTCTCCCTCTAGTTGGTAAGGGTCTTTCAAAAGCTTCCCTGGAGCTATATGACCTCAGAGAAACTGACAACTGGGGAGGCCTGAAGCTCCCTCACACTCCCTACTTTTTGACTTATGGTAGAAGACAGATTAAGTCATTCTAATTCATTTACATATGTTTAAGTTGACCTAAACATATTTTGAATGGTAAAAGATAACTAATTTCCTTCCCTTTTACTGTTCCTTGGTAAGCAGTTCTGCTTTCTCTTTATCTACCTAGTAAATACCAAAGGTCTTTAGTAATTTTTTTCTAGGCTTGTCCTATGCCTCCTTTTTCATACCCTGGAACTGCTAGTTTAACTTTAAGACAAAAATTATCCCTTTTTCTTAAATAAAACACATTTCATATAATATCTAGCTTAAGTTACTTAGAAAGGTTTTGCTTTTAAGATTGACTTAAACATAGAAGTTTTCAATGTAGCTACTAAAAGTTTAAATCATAAGACAGACAAAGACAGCAGTTTTTCTTTGGACAAGGAAAGAACTGAGGTTCTAAGACAGCCTTACAAAGCCAACAACTGTCAGCCATAGCCTCCAGCCTGATACAAGACAAAAACTTAGACACAACAGTCTAGACCAGAAGCAAGCTCTCAGAACAAAAGGAGTCAGAAAGACCACATAAACTCACCAGACAATATCACACAAAGCAAGGATAAGGGGATCCTAGTTTATTAAAGTGTATATAGCAATTTTTGGTAAGATCAACTCAATTCAATGGAAAAAATAGGTTCTAGATAAAACTTTTTGTCAGAGCCTCAAATGAAGAAATATTAGACCTTTTGACAAAACCTGAGCATCAAGCAAAAGTTCCCCAAAGAGGAAAAGACAACACAAATGAAAGCCCATTTTCCCAACATGGTCACTGAAATTCCAAATTACTTCTAGTATATTCAATTTATAGCATTTTAAAATATGAACCCCAAACCAGTGCCTTGGTACATTTATCAAAGATGTTGAGCTCTAAGGTTCAAGCTTTTGTTTCTTTCTTTTTGAACTTGATTCATTCTGCTGGTTAGAGACCTAGTCTCTTATTTTAGACCTTAAATATACTAGGTCCTCCAATTTGGAAAGTACTTTAAAGTAGCTACTGATGATTTTTAACTTTAACAGTGTGATTCTTTATTGAGAAATTATATCAAAAAACAGGTACGGAGCTACCACTTCTCCCTGCAAATTTCATAAAACAGGTTAGGAGCTGTCACTTCTCCCAGAAATTTTGGCAAAACAGGTCAGGAGCTCCCACCTCCCCCTGCAAATTTGGTAAAACACAGCACTACTTCCCAGATTTTCTCTGAGTCACAAAAAGAACCCTAATGAAGAACCCCTCAGGGTTTAGACAGTGTTTTGCTTAGACCAATGTGTACTTCCGTTGCTCGAGTTTGCTTGTGGGTGGCAGGCAGCTTAGCGCTCTAGCCTGTCTCAAGACCACCTATCCTGTCACAGGAATCTTTAGCGCTCGTGAGAAGCACCAGCGACTGCCCTAATAGATTTTGCTGGTTGACGAGTGCAAGAATTTTTGTGGCTTATAGTGGCTCAGAGTTCTTTGAAAATAGAATTACCTCTTTAATGTTTCAAACACCCAAAGTTGGACCTAAACAGCAGTTCACCAAAAGAGTTACTACGTATCACTCTTAATCAAATGATCAAGTAAAAATCTAAGAAAGATTCTCCTTAATCAACGGCTTTTTCAAACAACACTGAAGACATGAGCAAGACAACAAAAAAGAATAAGCAAAGGCTTGTTTTCTGAGAGCACTCACCCTCACGGTGTCCAAGGGACATGGAGTGTGAATGCTTGAGTCCAGAAGATAGGACCTCTTTGCCGACTTCGGCTCTGCAGTCCAGGTCTCCTTGAGGGCAATTGGATTTGTGGCTTTGGAATCCTTGATGACTATCCCATTAACTGTTTTAGGGTAAAAACATCACAAAGTTTAGTAAAGCAAAAGAAAGTTTTATTTGGCATATATTCAAAAAGGCAAAAGTGGGAAATTTGACAAGCATGCTGCCAGAGGTATGACTGCCAGAATCTAAAGAAATTACAGACTAGACAAAAGTAGGAAAACAGACAAGCATGCTGCTAGAGCATGTCAGCCCAAGTCCGAGCAACTTTAAAGAGTCATCTTCATATATTAGCATTACAAACGGGCAAAACCATTGAAAGCTTCACCTTTTCACAGATTGGCTAGAAACTATGATCCTACATTTTGAATTGTCTTTCTTAACAATCATTGGTACAGGGTTCAGTAATGATAATCAGGAGGGTCCTCATTGATCCAACAAATCTTACTATTCACTAAATGCTAATAAAAAAAAGATAAGAATGGAAAGCATGTGGGTCATTTGTGCTATGATTTATGATTTGTTTATGAGAAAGTTTCCCTAAAAGATGTTTTCCAAGACTGTCCTCACTATTGTCTTTATAGCTCAGAGCCCAGTTGATGTGTCCTTGTGAATCCTAGTGAGTCCAGCTCCAGCTGGGTCACATTTTAGGAGAGGGAATAATGGCTCCAATGTTATCTCCAAAATCAGGTGTTGCCATGCTCCAGGTTGAAAATCTCCATTATGACATTTTTCTATTTGCAAAACATTTCTTCTTCATGATTATTTTTTTACACGAGGAATAGAATTTTGAAAGGGAGAAATACTGTTTTGAGAACCTGAGAATCCTCATATGGCTCAACCACTACCAGTTACTGTCAGGTTCATCCAACTCATGGTGACACCCCATGTGTGTCAGAGTAGAACTTTTCTCCTTAGGGTTTTCAATGGCTGATGTTTTGGAAGCTTATCTCCCGGACCCTTTCTTCCAAGGCCCCTCTCGGGTGGACTTGAACCTCCAACCTTTTGGTTAGTAGCCAAGCACGTTAACCAATATGCGACAAGCTGCCAGTAACAGTTACCTGTGTGACACTGGGCACATCCATTAGACTTTTTGAGTCTTAGTTTTTGTATGTAAAATGGGTACAACCAGGCTTCACACCTGTTGGTGGTGATTCTGGGAGTGCACCCAGGGTCAATGCCCAGCCATACAGGCCCTTTCAAGCAGCCCCATTTTTTCTGGACACTGTAACCCAGTATGCTCAGGGGCACAGTCATATAGCATAAGGTCAGTGTCATCTAGAAAATTCCGTCTTGTTGATGTGGTCAGACACTTTTAAACCTATGTGAACCAAATATGATTAGGTTTTGGTGGGGACAAGGCCACAGAGAAGAAGAAAAGATTACTGGGATTGGGAGTGACCACTTCCCTCTCCCAAGTCCCATCCTCACCCTTTCACCCTAAACCCTCCTCCCCCAGCATTCTACCTTTCTCTCTCAGACTTACTTCCTCTTGCCCCTGGCTCCTCTCCCTTGAATATCTGCCAAATTCCTTTGGTTTCTATTTCTATGTGAAGGCCTTCTGCTGTGCAGAGGACTGCCTGCAGGTGTGAAAAGCAACAGTAGCCCCAGAGGCACGGAGAGATGGCTTTCAGCGGTACCCAGCCTCCTTACCTGAGCCAGGTGAGTGCTGGGGCTGAGGGCATGGGTGGTGCTGGCCAGCCAGGCTGCTACCATAGCCAGAGGAAGGAGCTCTGGGTCTCTGAGGAAGCAACTCTTGGGTGACAGGAGGTAGTTGGAGGGGGGCTTCTTAAAGAGAACACAAGAAGGACAGAAATACCAGACGGGACAATCCTGATGCACCTTCTGTTCCATGCATGCAGGTCTCCCGAGTGTCTTTCAGGGACTAAGGGATGATAATCATCAGGATTCATGCATTGGTCTGACAAATGTTCACTCAGCTCTCTCTGGATGCCTGTCCTGTCCTCGGGGTTGAGGGGAGATAGGCATGTGTAATAACCAAAAGGGGAAGGAAGCAGGGCTTCTAGGAGCAATTACAACCTAGCACTTACTTTGGAGAAGGCCTCCCTGGATTCAAGTCTTGGTTCAGCCATTTTCTAGTTGAGTGACCTCAGGCAAGTTAATTTTACCACTATGTGCCTCACCTTCCATGTCTGTAAAATGGGGAAGACACTTGAGCCCACCTCCCAGGGCTGGAATAAGGATTACATGAGGTAGCATATCTGGAGTGCTCAGGACAGTGCCTGACACATCGTGAGTGCGTTGTAAGTGTAGTAGGAGCCTGAGGGCAGCAGGGAAGACCTTCTGAGGAGGTGTCTGCACCCTGAGGGGTGAGTCAGCATTAACAAGGCAAGGCAGTCACCTGTGTTTGTGGAGGGGGCAGTGTCAGGAGTGAGAGGAGTGGGGACTGTCCCTGCAGGGTAGGGGGCAAAGCGCAACCTCTGCACCATTTTGCCATGTGTGCCTGTCTGCAGGCGGCCTTGTTTAAACCCTGTGAGGCTTATTATCCCTGTTTCATACACAGAAAAACTGAGACTCAGATAGGCTAAGGTCACTTGCCAAATTTCCCAAGATGGTAAGTGGCAGAGAAGGAAGGTGCCTTGATTTATCCCCAGAAAGAGGGATAATGGAGGGAATGAGGGGAAGCAGCAGCTCCGGGCCCAGGAGGCTTCTGTGGTCTCTATGTCCTGGGCTGGTTCTATGGTAGGAGCTCTCCTGGCCTTGGCAGAGAGCTTCCCAAGAGGCTGGAGCAGTGGGCTGACAGAACCCTTCCTTGGCTAGGGGAGGGAGTAGGGGCAGATGGGCAGTAGCACAGAGCTGAGGGAGGGGAAGCTGCTAGGGCCTCACGTTAGAGCCCAGGTCAGTAGCAGCCCCTGCCTGGCCTGGCCTGTTTCCTCTCAGCTGTCTCCGGTGACCCCTCAGCCAACCTGTAGAGGTGCCTGACGTGGGACCCATGTGGAGAGGCTGGGAGAAGTGGCACAGGCCCTGTCAGCACATCAGCGGGCACCTCAGGTTCAGAGCACATTACCGTGGGCAGGTTACATCTCTCTGGTTCTCCTCAAATAGTGTGCCAAAGTTCCTCCAGCCTCTGACATTTTATTATTCTGGTGCCTAGTTTTTACTTTCCAATCCTTTGGCTCAGAGACCAAAATTTTCAAACCAGAAAGAAAATGCTCCTATGGGTAACAGAGAGTTAAAAGAGAGCCTTGGGAGTCCAGATAAGAAAAGGCCAATGGCCCTTCCCTCCCCTCACATGGCTGTAGGCTCCTTCAGCCTGGGCGAGTTGAGACTCACCAAGGTGACCCCTGACCTTTGACAGTGAGAGCCACATTTCCTCTAAAATGCTGACTTGTGTGAGATGGCCATGTGGCCCCGCTCTTCTGCTGAGAAGTTATCAGAAGATGAGGGCCTGGCTTGGGAATCTTGTCTCCCACTCCTCACCCACATCTGGACCTTCCTCCTCAGAGAGCCAAGAGGGAAGCTGGAGTCACAGTCAGGGTAGGGCTGGCTGTTTGGCTCAGGAAGTACTTGGTGAGCTAGGACAGGGATGTGTGGGGGTTGAAAACATGGCTTCTGGGGTTTAAATTCCAGCTCTACTACTGATCAGCTGTGTGACCTTGGGCAAGTCACTGAACCTTTCTGTTCCTTAGTTTCCTCACCTGTGAGATGTTCCTAATGACGCTCAGCGTTGTTGTAAGGGTAGAGGAAATAACATAGAGCATAGCCTCACACTGCCCTCTGCGAGGCTTCCCCCAGCCAGTGCCAGAGTGGGTGACACAGTCTCTGGCCCATAGGACTTGACTCTATTATCTGGACTTCTTGAGAGGAGAAAAAAATCCCAGCCTCCAGGCCTGGCCAGGAACAGAGAGCAAGTTTTGCCCCAGCAGAGGGATTAATCTGTCCTGATGCAAACTGCTGCCATTGTCAAGGCCAGCTCAGGTCTGGGGCTTTCCACATGGCATCTCATCTAATCCCCTCAAGAACACTGCCAGGCCATTTTTATTATCCCCCTGTTCTGTGGAAGGAACTGGACCCAGAGAGGTTAAGTGACTTGTCGGACATCAGAGCCAGAAACCCAGAGAGCTGGAAGATGCGCCCAGGCCTGGGGGTCCCTAAATCCAGTGCATAAATCCATCCTCCTGCATCACACAGAGAGATGGTTCCTGTGGTCATCTCACTGATATACATGGTTTCAAATTCCATAGGCAAAACATGTCGTGTAAAAGTGTCCTTCTCCCTGGCTCTTTCCTGTCAGTTTCCTAGTGCCCATCCTTATTAGTTTCCCATTGCTGCTGAGGACTTTGAAGACTTTTACCAACTTCTGCAGTCTGAAATTGATCAAACATGCAATCAAGATGCATTGATAATTACTGGTGATTGGAGTGCAAAAGTTGGACCCAAAGAAGGAGGATCAGTAGGTGGAAAGTATGGCCTAGGTGATAGAAATGACACCAGAGATCACATGATAGAATTTTGCAAGACCAACAACTTCTTCTTTGCCAATAGCTTTTTTCAATAGCATAAACAGCAACTACACATGTGGACCTCACCAGATGGAACACACAGGAGTCAAATTGACTACATCTGTGGAAAGAGACAATGGAGAAGCTCAGTATCATTAGCCAGAACAAGGCCAGGGACCAACTGTGGAACAGATCATCAGCTGTTCATATGCAAGTTCAAATCGAAGGTGAAAAAAATTAGAGCAAGTCCACGAGAGCCAAAATATGACTGAGTATATCCTACCTAAATTTAGAGAGCACCTCAAGAATAGATTTGACACATTGAATACTAATAACCGAAGACCAGACAAGTTGTGGAATGACATCAAGGACATGATACATGAAGAAAGTAAAAAGTTGTTAAAAAGACAGGAAAGAAAGAAAAGACCAAAATGGATGTAAGAAGAGACTCTGGAACTGGCTGTTGAACGTAGAGTAGCTAAAAGGAAAGGAAGAAATGATGAAGTAAAAGAGCTGAACAGAAGATTTCAAAGGGCGGTTTGAGAAGACAAAATAAAGTATTATAATGAAATGTGTAAAGATCTTGAGTTAGAAAACAAAAAGGGAAGAACACACTTGGAATTTCTCAAGCTGAAAGAACTGGGGAAAAAATTCAAGCCTCAGATTGCAATATTGAAGGATTCTTCAAGGAAAATATGGAACGACACAGGAAGCCTCAAAAGAAGATGGAAGGAACACACAGGGTCACTGTACCAAAGAGAATTGGTCCATATCCAACCATTTCAGGAGGTAGCATATGATCAAGAACCGATGGTATTAAAGGAAGAAATCCAAGCTGCATTGAAGGCATTGGCAAAAAACAAGGCTCCAGGAATTGACATAACACCAACTGAGATGTTTCAACAAACTGATGCAGATGGAGGTGCTCACCCATCTATGTCAAAAAATTTGGAAGACAGCTTCCTGGCCAACTGATAGGAAGAGATCCCTATTTGCGCCTCTTCCAAAGAAAGGTGATTCAGCAGAATGCAGAAATTATCAAATGATGTCATTAATATCGCACACAAATAAAATTTTGCTGAAGATCATTCAAAAGCGGTTGCAACAGTACATCAACAGGGGACTACCAGAAGTTCAGTTTGGATTCATAAGAAGACTTGGAACAAGGGATATCATCGCTGAAGCAGAGAATACCAGAAAGATGTTTACCTGTGTTTTATTAACTATGAAAAGGCATTCCACTGTGTGGATCCTAACAAATTATGGATAACACTTCGAAGAATGGGAATTCCAGAACACTTAACTGTGCTTATGAGGATCCTGTACTTAGATCAAGAGGCAGTCATTCAAACAGAACAAGGGAATACTTGGTGGTTTAAAGTCAGAAACGGTGTGTGTCAGGGTTGTATTCTTTCACCATACTTATTCAATCTGTATACTGAGCAATTAATCTGAGAAGCTGGACTATATGAAGAAGAACGGGGCAAGAGGATTGGAGGAAGACTCATTAAAACCTGTGATATACAGATGAAACAACCTTGTTTGCTGAACATGAAGAGGACTTGAAGCACTTACTGATGAAGATCAAAGACCACAGCCTTCAGTATGGATTACACCTCAACATAAAGAAAACAAAAATCCTCACAGCTGGACCAAGAAGCGACATCATGATAAACAGAGAAAATTTTGAAGTTGTCAAGGGTTTCAATTTACTTGGATCCACAATCAATGCCCATGGAAGCAGTAGTCAGGAAATCAAAGGATGCATTGCATTGGCCAAATCTGCTGCAAAAGACCTCTTTAAAGTGTTCAAAAACTAAGATGTCACTTTGAGGACTAAGCTATGCCTGACCCAAAACATGATGTTTTCGGTCACTTCATATATATGTGATAGGTAGACAATGAATGAGGAAGACTGAAGAATAATTCATGCCTGTGAATTATGGTATTGGTGAAGAATATTGAATATACCATGGACTGCCAGAAGAATGAAGTATTCTGTCTTGGAGAAGTACAGCCAGAAGGCTTTTTGGAAGTAAAGATATGAGACTTCATTTCATTTACTTCGGACATGTTATCAAAAGAGACCAGTTCCTGGAGAGGGTCATTATACGTGGTCAAGCAGAGGGTCAGCAGAAAAGAGGAAGACCCTCAATGAGATGGATTGACACGGTGGCTGCAAGGGTGGGCTCAAGCATAACAATGAGTGTGAGGATGGCACAGGATTGGACAGTGTTCTGTTCTGTTGTACATAGGGTCGGCATGAGTCAGAACCATCTCAAGGGCACCTGAACAACAACAACATTGCTGCTGTAATAAATTATCACAAATTCAGTGACATTAAACAACACAAATTTATTCGCTTACAGTTGTAGAGGTCACAGTCCTAAAATCAAGGTGTTGACAAGGCAATGTCCCTTCTGGAGGCTCTAGGGGACAATCCTGTCTTTTCTAGTTTCTAGAGGCAGCCTGCATTCCTTGGCTCATGTCCCCTTCCTCCATTTTCAAAAACAACAGCAGCAGCCTCTTGCTTCTGCCATCATTCTACTACTGACTCCAATCCCCCAGCCTCCCTCTGATAAGGACCCTGTGATTTCATTGGCCCCACCTGGTTAATCCAGGATAATCTTCTCATCACAAAATCCTTAATTTAATCACATCTGCAAAGTCCCTTTTACCACATAAAGTAACATATTCACAGATTCTGGGCATTAGGGTGCAGACACCTTTGGGGTAGTCATTATTCAGATGACCATACCCTTCTTGGAGTCAACTAGTGTTATATTCTTATGAATTCTTCTAGAGAGATTTTATTCATAAATACTGCTGTTATTGTTAGGTGCTGTCCAGTCGGTTCTGACACATAGCAACCCTATGTACAACAAAACAAAATGCTGCCTGCCCCTGTGCCATCCTCACAATCATTGCTATGTTTGAGCCCCTTGTTGCAGCCACTGTGTCAATCCATCTCCTTGAGGGTCTCCCTCTCTTTCACGGACTGTCTTAGTCATCCAGTGCTGCTATAACAGAAATACCACAAGTGGATGGCTTTAACAAAGAGAGGTTTATTCTCTCACAGTCCAGTAGGCTACAGTCCAAGTTCAGGGCATCAGCTCCAGGGGAACGCTTTCTCTGTCTGCTCTGGAGGAAGGTCCGTGTCATCAATCTTCCCTTGGTCTGGGAGCTTCTCTGCGCAGGAACCTCACGTCAAAGGATGAGCTCTGCTCCCGGCACTGCTTTCTTGGTGTTATGAGGTTCCCATGTGTCTCTGCTTGCTTCTCTCTTTTATACCTCAAAAGAGATTGAGTTAAGACACTACCTAATCATGTAGACCTCATTAGTATAACTGCCACTAATCCATTTTATTACATCATAGTAATAGAGTTTACAACACATAAGGAAATCACATCAGATTACAGAACGGTACACAATCATACAATACTGGGAATCATGACCCAGCCAAGTTGACAAATATTTTGGGGGGGCACAGTTCAATCCATGACACCAACCCTCAACTTTACCAAGCATGAAGTCCTTTTCCAGGGACTGGTGCCTCCTGGTAACATGTGCAAAGTAAGTGAGATGAAGTTTCTCCATCCTTGTTTCTAAGAAACATTCTGGCTGTACTTCTTCCAAGACTGTAATCTTTACGGAAGCAGACTTCCACATCCTTTCCAGTGGAGCAGCTGGTGGGTTCAAATCCTGGCCTTTCAGTTAGCAGCTGAGTGCTTAACCAGTGCATCACCAAGGCTCCTATTGTATGATTATACTCACTTTAAAATAATTTTGTTTTTCAGAACCTGGGAACACTGTTTAAGACATATTGCAATGTCTCAAAACCTTTTTTTTTGGAAATTGTTACCTTAATCACAAATCTGTTCTGCCCCACCCCCCATGATGAGTATTCTTTCTTTCTTAATGTCTTCTATGCACTTAGGATCCCCACACAACCCCCCAAACCCCCACCAAGCTCTGCTGTCAGTTCTTTATACCTCAGTGTGAATATGCTTAAGTGAATGTTTCTTGCTTCACAGGAGTATTTGCATATTAAGCATGATCTCTTAGGATAGTATGAAAGACTTGGTCCTCTCTTAAGAGAATTTCAGCTTGTAACAAACATATGAGGGGAGTATATCTCAGGGAAGACAGGCTTTCAGATACCCTTGAAATCATACTGAGCATTGCTGTTGCATATTTATATTAGGTTGACTCTACTTCACCCAAGGAGCCCTGGTGGCATAGTGATTAAGAGCTTGGCTGCTAACCAAAATGTCGGCAGTTTGAATCCACCAGTCACTCCTTGGATACCCTATGGGACACTCCTACTGTGTCCTATAGTGTTGCTATGAGTCAGAATCAATTCAACGGCAATGGGTTTTTCCCTCCACCAAAGCACGGATGTTACCAGGGAAGACAGAGAGAACCCGGAGACAAAGAAAAGCTGTGTTTGCTGAAGGTCACCAAAGTATTTAAGGACAAAGTCAGACTTAACCCAAGGTGCAGCAACCAAAAAAAATAAAAATAAAAAAACCTCCCCCAGTTGTCTGTAGATATCAGAGGCTGTCTGAATGTGGTAGGAGTCATCCCGGCATTACTGGAGCATTTCCAGTGCCAGCTGTGTGCACTGAGCTAGGGTGGGTTTCCCATGGCTTCTGTGTGGCGGCACAACTCAAGACACAGGCCAGGAAGCGGTGGCCAGTGGGGTAAATGTGGAATGAATTTGGGTGACGAGTATTTTTCTTTGACCTGCTCAGTGTTTGTTTTAACTTATTATAGAAAATTCAAACACACAATAAGAATAGCAGCATAAACAATATGTACCTATCACCCAGCTTAGACCATTATCAGCTCATGGCCAGTAGTACTTCCCTATACCCCCACCTACTTCCCTTTCCACCCTCAGGTTATTTTGAAGTAAATTCGGATATTATATCATTTCCTTTGCGGATATTGCAATATGTGTGTCTATAATATAGGGATTCTTACATTATGCTTTTGAAAAGATTTTTCACAGAAACTAGAACATTTTACGGAAAAGAAAATTGTGATTTCTGTCTTCTCTTAAAAATGTGGAAGCTCTGCCAACACTGGGCCTGGATGGCAACAATTGATTAAAGCTGAGTGGATGCTGCCCTGTTAGATGAGAAATGTGATGTACAGTTTGTCATAGTCCACACCACTCCCTATTGTGTCCTTCCTGGCCATCTCACTCATTGACATTAACTGCCGGCTGCTGGAGGTACTTCATTTCTGTAGGGAATTGACATACAGAAGATGTTAGAGAAGAAATCAACAATGGAAATATCTCCTAAGAAATAGAATGTTGTTTTAATGCAGGTTGTAGAACCACATTGAATAAAAGGCATCCCGGAGATAAAGTCTGAAAGTTGGAAATAACCAGCTTGGGAATTTTTCTTAAAGAGAGTCTAACGGGGTGGAGGTGTAAGGTTCCTACTATGTGCTGGTCTGTTCTACAGACTTCTTCTCACTAAATCATCACAAGAATCTTATGAAGTAGGATGAGCCTTGTCCCTTTTTTACAGATGAGCAAACTGAGGCAAAGAGAAGTTAAATTGACTATCCAAGGCAGCTCAGATAATGAGCAGCAGAGCTGGCATTCAGACTTGGAGTATGCCTGACTCTATAACAGATGCATGCCTCACCACAGCCGCTGCTCCTTTGGAGAGGCCCACAGGAGAGAATTTGAGAAAGTGGTTGCCAGTGGAACCTAGGAGGAGTGAAGATACCACACTGGGGCTTTAGAGGCCACTAAGGGCCTGAGGGAAGGGATGGTGTCTTCGACTGGGCTCCTGAGAGGAGCAAAACCAGTGAAATGTATATATATAAATATAGAGAGATTTATTTCCAGGAAATATATCAAAAAGTTGTGGAGGCTGGCAAGTCCCAAATCCTTGGATCAGGTGCCAGGCTGAAGGCTCCTCCTAACTCATGTGGTTGCAGGTGCTGAGGAACCCAAAACTGGTAGGTCAGACGGCAGGCTGCTGGTTCATGGGGCTTTGGAAGCTGGCCAATTGAAAATCTGCCGGTCAAGTGACAGGCTGCTGGCTCAAGTCCCAAGAACTAAAATTCATAGGATGATGATTCAGATGCAGAATCAGAGAAGGCAAGTTTTGCTGGAATATCCATACATATTAGATGCAGACCACACCCCCAAGAAAACTTTCATCTCAACTGATTGGCTGCTCACATCAGATCACAAAATGAAGGATGATTATATAACACCTGCAAACCACTGAGAATCATGGCCTAGCCAAGATGACACATAACCTTAACCATCACAGATGGGGAGTCTAGGGGAAGGAGTAGATGAGGGGTGGCCCCATGGCACAGAGGACTGGAGAAGTGGCACTGCCAGACATAGCTGAGAGGGCAAAAGTCATGGTCGCCAATGTCCTTTGGGGGCAATGGGAGTGCCTTCTTGGCATTCTCAGGAGAGCAGAAGGCTTACCCTCCAGAATAGGTTGATGGGTCCCTTTGATCCTTTGGACCTCTTGGGGCCTTTGCTGGGAGCTTGATCTGGGGTCCTGCATCCCCCATCACTGCTCTGGTTCCTTTCCATCTCAATCAGGGCCCATGTACATGCTACTTCCCCTGCCTCTAAGGCCCTCCTTCTGGTGACCTCTATGTGGGCTCAGTTTGCTGTGCCTTCCTCTCAGAACTTCAAGGCAAGTCAGCCTCCCCACCCCCGTCACATCCTTTCAGAGCTCACAGTCTCCTTATCACAATAGCAGAATGTTTGTGTGATTAGTGCAGTTGGTGTCACTTCCTCAAACAGTCAGAAGATCTGTGAGGCTGAGAGACTTGATCTGTCTAGTTCACAGCCACACCCTTTGCCTCTAGCAAGGTGTCCAACACACACAGCCTAGCCATTAGCAAGTGCTGACAGAGAGCCAACTGAGGAGCAGGCTGACTGACTGGTCTCCACCATTTGTTTCCGTGGGCCAATTCTAGGGGGCCTCCGGGATGGACTTCAGATCATCATCAAGGGGACCGTTCTTTCCTCTGATGAATCCAGGTACCTGGCACAGTTGTTTCTCTCCAGCCTGTCCCTTAGCAAACCATGGAGCCCATCAGCTCCATTGAACCAACAACATCCCTGCTGGGCCCACACCTGGCTCCTGGGATACAGATGAGTAGGGTGGGCCCTGCCAACACTCAGTGACCTGCTCCCCAGTGCCCGCTACCTGAGGGCACTATTACCATAAACTGTAAAGTTAACAGGCCCCTGGGACCTCCAGCCCCCAAGAAGCTCCAAATCTAAGGAAGGAAGCAGGCCCACCCCCGCAGAGGCAGAATATTATGTTACAGGCTTGAACTTGGCACACTATGGCCCAGAGTTGCCAAAGTTTAACTTGCTTCATTTCCCATAACTGTTCTCCTCTACTTTGGAGCCCTCATTCTGCTGATGTGAAAATATTTAAAGTTTCTACCAAAAGTAATTTGGTCTATTTTAATTTCAAAGTCTTTTGGGGAAAAAACTGAGTCAATACAAAATACAAGTACCAGTTGCGGTGGAGTTGAGTTTGACTCATGGTGACTCTGTTTGTGTCAGAGTAGAACTGTGCCCCATAGTGTTTTCAATAGCTGATTTTTCAGAAGTAGATCATCAGGCCTTTCTTCTAAGGAGCCTCTGGGTAGACTTGAACCTCCAACCTTTTGGTTAGCAGAGGGCACATTAACCCAGGGACTCCCAATACAAAATACAAATGTCTCACGCAGGCCTTTGTGCCGTCCTTGATAACCGAAGCTGATGTTCCCCGTCTGGTGATAGGCTGGATTCTCTGTGGTGGCTGCCTGCTAAAGCCCTTCTGGACACACGGCTCCCTCTCAGAAGCTCCTATGTCTCAACCCCAGATATCTTCTGCCCCAATAACTCTCTTGTCCCTATACATGAGCCATGGAACATTCTGGGTCCCCTTCACACCACTATGGATTAGTTTCTTACAGTTGCCATAAAAAATACCACAAACTGAGTGGCTTGTGAGAACAGAAATTTATTGTCTTACAGTTCTGGATGCGGAAAGTTGGAAATCAGGGTGTCAGCAGAGCCATGCTATCTCTGAAGGCTCTATGGGAAGATCCTTCCATGTCTCTAGTGGCTTCTGGTGGCCCCAGGTGTTCCTTGACTTGCACATGCATCTCTGCAAGGCCATCTTTGCCCTCTCTCTGTGTCTCTCTTCTCTTTAGAAGGACACTACTCAGTTTGGATTAGGACCCACCCTTACTTCAGTATGACCTCATGTCAAAACTGATAACATTGTCAAAGACCCTATTTCCAAACAAGATCACATTCACAGGCACAAGGGTTAGGGGGGCACAATTCAACATGTACTTGTGTAGTGGGCTTCGTGAACAGTCCTCAGTTAATCACTCTGCAGGAAGAGGGATACCATTTGTTGTCAAGTCAACACTGACTTGTGGTGACCCCATGTGTGTCAGAGTACAACTGTGCTCCTTAGGGTTCTCAATGGCTGGTTTTGTGGAAGTAGATGGCCAGGCCTTTCTTCCAAGGTGCCTCTGGGTGGACTGGAACCTCCAACCTTTCAGTAGCAGCCTAGTGTGTTAACCCTTTGCACTACCATGGGACCGTAGGAAGAGAGTCACTCCCTCTCCTGGATTCAGTAAGTTGAGGGCACTGTGGTTTGGTGGTCATCCCAAATGATGAACAGTGCAGAACTGGGGTCTGAGTCCAGGCCCAGCTGGCTTCATGGGTTCTACTTCCACACCTCACATGTTCCTGAAAGAAACCTCAACATCCAATACGGGAAAGATGCTCATATTAAAAGTTGTCATGCCCTGAGAGTTAATATTTATCCTATGTCTTACCTTTTAGACATTACCTTTGTAGGTATGTTGTTGTTGTTGTTAGGTGCCATCGAGTCGGTTCCAACTCACAGTGACCCAACGTATTACAGACCAAAATACTCCCTGGTCCTGCACCATGCTCACAATTGTTATGCTTGAGCCCATTGTTGCAGACATTGTGTCAATCCATCTTGTTCAGGGTCTTCCTCTTTCTTGCTGACCCTGTAGTTTACCAAGCATGATGCCCTACTCCAGGGACTGATCCCTCCTAATAACATGTCCCAAGTATGTGAGATGTAGTCTTGTCATCCTTGCTTCTAAGAAGCATTCTGGTTGTACTTCTTCCAAGACAGATTTGTTTGTTCTTTTGGCAGTCCATGGTATATTCAATATTCTTTGCCAACACCATAATTCAAACGCGTCAATGCTTCTTCAGTCTTCCTTATTCATTGTCCAGCCTTCTCATGCATATGATGCAATTGAAAATACCATGGCTTGGGTCAGGCACACCTTAGTCTTCAAGGTGACATCTTTGTTTTTCAACGCTTTAAAGAGGTCTTTTGCAGCAGATTCGCCCAACTCAATATGTCTTTTGATTTCTTGACTGCTGCTTCCATGGGCGTTGATTGTAGATCCAAGTAAAGTGAAATCTTTGACAACTTCAATCTTTTCTACTTTTATCATGATGTTGCTTATTGGGTCCGTTGTGAGGATTTTTGTTCTCTTTATGTTGAGGTGTAATCCATACTGAAGGCTGTGGTTTTTGATCTTCATCAGTAAGTGCTTCAAGTCCTCTTCACTTTCAGCAAGCAAGGTTGCATCGTCTGCATAGGCAGGTTGTTAATGAGTCTTCCTCCAATCCTGACGCCCTGTTCTTCTTCATATAGTTCAGCTTCTTGGATTATTTGCTCAGTATACAGATTGAATAGGTATGGTGAATGGATACAACCGTGACACACACCTTTCCTGACTTTAAACCACCCAGTATCCCCTTGTTCTGTTCAAGCAACTGTGTCTTGATCTATGTACAGGTTTCTCATGAGTACAGTTAAATGTTATGGAATTCCCATTCTTTGCAATATTATCCATAATTTGTTATGATCCACACAGTCAAATGCTTTTGCATAGTCAAGAAGAGGTAAACATTTTTCTGGTATTCTCTGCTTTCAGCCAGGATCCTTCTGACATCAGCAGTGATATCCCTGGTTCCACGCCCTCTTCTGAATCCAGCCTGAATTTCTGGTAGTTCCTGGTCGATATACTGCTGAAGCTGCTTTTGAATGATTTTCAGCAAAATTTAACTTGTGTGTAATATTAATGATATTGTTCGATAATTTCCACATTCGGTTGGATCACCTTTCTTGGGAATAGGCATAAATATGGATCTCTTCCAGTCGGCCAGGTAGCTGTCTTCCAGATTTCTTGGCATAGATGAGAGAGCACCTCCAGTGCTGCATCCTTTTGTTGAAACATCTCAACTGATAGTCTGTCAATTCCTGGAGCCTTGTTTTTCGCCAATGCCTTCAGTGCAACTTGGAATTCTTCCTTCAGTACGATCGGTTCCAGATCTTATGCTACCTCTTGAAGTGGTTGAACTTAACCAGTTCTTTTTGGTATAATGACGCTGTGTATTTCTTCCATCTTCTTTTGATGCTTCCTGTGTCGTTTAATATTTTCCCTGTAGAATCCTTCAATATTGCATCTCGAATCTTGAATTTTTTCTTCAGTTCTTTCAGCTGAGGGTGTTCTTCCCTTTTGGTTTTCTATCTCCAGCTTTTTGCACATGTCCTTGTAATACTTTACTTCGTCTTCTCGAGCTGCCCTTTGAAATCTTCAGTTCTTTCACTTCATTTCTTCCTTTTGCTTTAGCTACTCGACATTCAAGAGCAAGTTTCAGAGTCTCTTCTAACATCCATTTTGGTATTTTCTTCCTTTCATGCCTTTTTAATGACCACTTGCTTCATGTATGATGTCCTTGATGTCATTCCACAACTCGTCTGGTTTTTGGTCATTAGTGTTCAATGCGTCAAATCTATTCTTGAGATGGTATCTAAATTCAGGCGGGATATACTCAAGGTCATACTTTGGCTCTTGTGGACTTGTTCTAATTTTCTTCAGTTTCAGCTTGAACTTGCATATGAGCAGTTGGCCCCTGGCCTTGTTCTGACTGATGATATTGAGCTTTTCCATTGTCTCTTTCCACAGATGTAGCCAATTTGATTTCTGTGTATTCCATCTGGCGAGGTCCACGTGTAGAGTAGCCATTTATGTTGGTGAAAAAAGGTATTTGCAATGAAGTCGTTGGTCCTACAGAATTCTATCATGCGATCTCCGGCACCATTTCTATCACCAAGGCCATATTTTCCAACTACCGATCCTTCTTCTTTGTTTCCAGTTTTTTCATTCCAGTCACCAGTAATTATCAACACATCCTGATTGCATGTTCGGTCAGTTTCACACTACGGAAGCTGGTAAAAATCTTCAGTTTCTTCATCTGTGGCCTTAGTGGTTGGTGCGTAAATTTGAAATAATAGTCGTGTTAACTGGTCTTCCTTGTAGGCGTATGGATATTATCCTACCACTGACAGCGTAGTACTTCAGGATAGATCTTGAAATGTTCTTTTTGACGATGAATGCAATGCCTTTCCTCTTTAAGTAGTCATTGCCGGCATAGTAGACCGTAAGATTATCCGATTCAAAATGGCCAATACCAGTCCATTTCAGCTCACTAATGCCTAGGATATCAATGTTTGTGCATTCCATCTCATTTTTGACGATTTCCAATTTTCCTAGATTCATACTTCGTACATTGCATGTTCCGATTATAATGGATGTTTGCAGCTGTTTCTTCTCATTTTGAGTCGTGCCACATCAACAAATGAAGGCCCTGAAAGATTGACTCCATCCACGTCATTAAGTTCAACTCTACTTTGAGGAGGCAGCTCTTCCCCAGTCGTCTTTTGAGTGCCTTCCAACCTGGGGGTGCTCATCTTCTGGTGCTATATCAGACAATGTTCCACTGCTATTCATAAGGTTTTCACTGGCTAATTCTTTTCAGAAGTAGACTGTCAGGTCCTTCTTCCTAGTCTGTCTTAGTGTGGAAGCTCAGCTGAAACCTGTCCTCCATGGGTGACCCTGCTGGTATCTGAATAGCGGTGGCATAGCGTCTAGCGTCACAGCAACATGCAAACTCCCACAGTACAATAAACTGACAGACACATGGGGGTTTGTAGGTATATCTACATCTATTTTAAATGTTCTTTAATTTTGTTCTTTTCTTTCCCAAATGAGCATGTTTAACAACTTCCATCTTTCATACAAATTTGTAGTTAGTTTCTAAGACCTACTTTTCTGGTTGCTAGCATCTACACTTTTCTTTACTCATTTTCTATTTATTTCTAGAAGATAATGCTGTAAGGGAGAAAAGCAATAGTTGAACAAACAAACACACCAAGTTTGAATTAGGCGAACAAAAACAATGCCAACAAATTAGTCTCTGCCACACAGTTTTTATGCAAGTTCCCAGACAATCGTAAGCCAAAGGGACTGAAGACCTCCTGTTCCCATCACTGGCAATAAACCATGCTACAGAAGACTATTTGATTTCCCTTGGCCTAGGTTTGCTGTGAACTTTCAGACCAGCCACAGTGAAAATGATATTGCCTTCCAGTTTAACCCTTGGTTTGAAAAGGGAGGGTATGTGGTCTGCAATACGAAGAAGAATGGGTCCTGGGGGTCTGAGGAGAGGAAGATGCAAATGCCTTTCCAGAAGGGGAAGCCCTTTGAGATCTGTGTCCTGGTGCAGAGCTTGCATTTCAAGGTGAGCAGGAACCCTCCTATTTCTCCCCCACCCCATCCCCAGGCTCCCAGGCATCCCAGCCCCATCACACTGAGTGCATGACCTTTAAATAATCACCCCATTGAGATTAGGTGGTAGCAAAACTCTTCTCTAAAAACATGGCCATTGTCTTGTAAGGTCCTTATCAATGGTTGCACAGTCTCCTTACACACCTTCACCTGTGTCAACAAGTGCAGCTGTTGCTTCTTTTATTCAGAAAATCAGAACTAGATATATCACATGCTGATTTTGACCTTGTGTTTCTTAAAAAAAAAAAAAGAAAGAAAAGCAGTTGCTGTTGCGTGGACTCTGACTCGTGGAAACCTCATGTGTGTCAGAATAGAACTGTGCTCCACAGACCACATGGCTGATTTTTTAGAAGTAGATCACCAGGCCTTTCTTCTGAAGCACCTCAAGGTGGACTCAAAGCTCCAACCTTTTAGTCAGCAGCTAAGTGCATTTGTTAACTGTTTGCACGTGTCTTGAAAGTCCAAGTTAATTGCATCCCTCTGCTGTAGTCCTTCCGCCACTTCAGGTCCATGATAAATTCTGGTTTTCTGTAACATTGTACCAGTCTTTATCTAGGATCCATTAATTGTTTAGTTTGATAAGCTATTGCAAATTACTTTTGCTAGCAGTGTCTCTCAACTTGGGGAGTTAGCTGGGAGAGAGTACATCTGTGTCTATGCTTGTCTGTGTGAACATGGACATGCCTACCCACTCAATGTAAAACCTGCGGTTGCCTTTCCCCTGCTCCCTAGTGAACAATTCCTACTGTGGTGCATAGGTAAATAACACCCCAGGTGAGCTATGATTAGGAGGACAAACCTACTACAATAAGTCAACAAACACACCATAAGAACTAAGTTAAAGCCAAGTAGAGATTGGGTTTGGATGCACTTTAAATCCCACGCACACTCCTGTAACAGGCACACGATGGATGTGAAAAGCATACCTGGGGCTTAATTTTAAGAAACAGGGTGCCAGGAGGCTCAGGGGTGCTCCTCCATCTGGCCTGGGATTCTTCTCCTGGAATATGCACTCCCTTGGCAGGTGGTGGTGAACGGGAGATATTTCATGTAGTACTCACACTGTGTGCCCTTCCACCACGTGGACACCATTTCGGTTCGAGGTCCTCTGCAGCTAAACTCCATCGAGTTTCAGGTCAGACTGTCCACCTGGAACCTGTTCTTGGGCTGGGATGCAGCGTCCAGACTATCTGTGCCTAGTCCCTATTGGGTGGGCCTGAAGATACTGGCCTAATCTCCCAGTCAGGTGACTTTGGGGACACACCTCTGGCTCCCCGTCCTAGTGTCTGACCTCTCCCTTCTCCTCTGTCGTCATGCCCTTCCTGTGTCACCATCTCTGTCTGGAGCACCTGCATTAGTCTCAGACTCCTCAGCCGCTTGGCTCTCTGCTGCTCTCCATTTCCACCCTGGTTAGGAGGCAGTGTAATTCCAGAAAGAGCCCAGGCTGGGTAATCAGATGGAATCCAGTTCAAATTCCCAACTCAGCCATTCTCATTGGCTTTGGGCTCTTAGATGAGTAACTTAGCCTCTCCCAGCCTCAGTTTCTTCATCTGTAGAATAAGCATAAGCATTGCCATCCCATGGGGTGTTGTGTGGCTTCAGTGAGACAATATATGTCAGAGGTCTCAGAATGGCCCCCGAGACCTCACAAGGGACAATTTGACCCTCTTATGTTTCAAACGTTTTGAATGTGTTGCCCATATCTAAAAGACCAGGAGATACCACAGGGAAATCTGGATCTCTGTCCTTTTTGTGAAAAATGGGAAGATTGGGATATATTGGGCTCACATTCTTGATGCTGGATTGGAGCTACGGGAACCACTATTGGCATTTGAGTGGGCTAGCACTGGACAAGTGAAGCACACAGTAGGCCCGCAACACATATGCGTTCCTCTCCCTTTGGTCATCATCTCTGCCATTCCTTCCCTACCCACTCTTTCCCCTGTGAGGTGGGAGAGAGATTGACACCTTGCTGTACTCGCTGGCTCCTAAGCCTTTCTCTCTCTCCCTCTGTGCCATCCTCCCCACTCCCCTGCCTGCCTGGCTTGCTCTCTCTTGCCTCTTCCCCCGCCTTTCCATTCTTTCTTGGCTCCATTAATGCTTGTCTTCCCCCTGTGGGCTTTTTGTTTTAGTAGAACAGCCATGTTGTCCCTGTCCAGCCCATCTTCTCCAAGTGATGTTACTATGATCATAGGCATAACCCCTTCTTATTCTCTTCTTGCCTATGCGAATGAGTAGGGGAGATAGTGGGGCTACATGGGAGGGGTTGAGGGGCAGGTAACCTTGATGGGGCCCAGGAACATAACTGGAAGTTTCATGAAGGCCAACAGGATAAGACAGGTGAATGGGAGAACCCGAGGGGATGGAAGCCTCCTGACCTCAGCCTCACATGGGGGCATCCCTGTTAGAGCATGTGGGTGCCTGTGTGTGTGCACAACCTCATTGAATTTCCTTGTCTCTTTGCAACAGAATCTCAGAATCCCACCTATGGTGTACCACAGCCTGACCTATGTAAGTGGTTTCTTGGGGAGGGACAGACGTTTTGCTTGTGTCGGGCAGAGTGGGATGTGAGGAGCAGCATGGGGATGAACCTAGGCCTCACCAAATTCAAAGCTGAAGTTCCTAAAAACACCGAAGTACATTAGAAGACCATTGAAAGGAACTTTCGACTTTAAAATAGTCTCTTCAACATGATCAAATTATGTGGCTTCCAAAAAAAAGACTAGACTTACTCGTCTGACAGAGACTGGAGAAATCTCAAGAGTATGGCCCCCAGACTCCCTTTTAACTGAAGTCACTCCTGAGGTTCACCCTACTGTCAAAGATTAGACAGGCTCATAAAACAAAATGAGACTAAATGGGTACACCAGCCCAGATGAAAGGATGAGAAGGCAGAAGGGGACAGGAAAGCTGGTAATGGGCAACCCAAGGTTGAGAAGGGGAGAGTGTTGACATGTTGGGAGGTTAGCAACTAATGTCACAAAACAGTATGTGCATTGTTTAATGGAAAACTAATTTGCTCTGTAAACCTTCATCTAAAATAGAATTAAAAAATAAAATAATAATTAAGAAAAAGAGGAATATCAGATACCCAGGCGGTTAAAAAAAAATCGTGTGGCCTCCCCTTTTCAGCCCAAGTGTTTTTTAGTGTCCGACCAAAGTTCCTTTCCTGATGGCTTAAGTCCATTAATTTGAAGAATGCTAGAAAGTTTTCCTTCAATGTTTACTAGACCAAATAAAGACATTATGGGGTGCTTTCTCTAAACTATATTACTTGTAGGCACTGCTCCCAAGCTCAGTCGACAGTCACATTCATGGAAATCTGTACAATATTCCCCTCCTGCAGTGCTCTGCAGTGGCTGTGGCTGCTGGTGGCTGACCTGCCCCTTCTCCCATAGACTCTGCCTCACTTCACTGCCATCCTGGGAGACCTGTGTCTGTCCAAGCGCATCTTGTCCTGCCCAATGCGTGGATGTAAGCTGGGTTCCCAGGGATCTTGGGGATGAAAGAGAACCCCAAGGCCATTCTGGCCATTCTCCTGCCCCAAGGTGGGCTGAGAAGGAAGAGAGGGACTGGGGCCCAGGGCTCAGTGGGCAAAGGTGGTCAATGTGAGCTGTCCACCCACAGGTTTTACATCAACCTGCGCTCTGGGAGTGATATAGCCTTCCACTTCAGCCCTTGCTTCAGTAAGAATGCTGTGGTCCGCAACACCAAGATCAACAATTCTTGGGGGTCTGAGAAGCGCAGCCTGCCTGGGAAAATGCCCTTCAAACGCAGCCAGAACTTCTCAGTAAGGGGCCTAAGCCTGGAGCTCAGAGGCACTGGTGTGGGGCAAAGGGAGAGGTGGGGTGGAGGGGGCCTGGGGATGCTTTGAATGGGATGGAGGCTGAAGCATCTGAGGTGACGCTGGGCCTAGAAGAAGGCAAAGTATCCAAAAAATTATTATTATAGTGTTATTGATATTATTAATTTTATTATTGTTATTGCCCCACACGAGGCAGGTGTTGCCATCTGATTTTTACAGATGAAAAAACCAACTCACAAGTGCAGGTTACATGCCTGAAGTCACACAGTCGATAAGTGACAAATCGAACGTGAAAATGAGGCCTCGTTCATTCACTCACGCATTCATTTATTCATTCAACAAATGCACTTATCAACTATTTTATGCAGGGCCACTCTTTGTAGGAGGCACCCTAGGTATGAGGACACAGCCAGGAAGAAGGCAGACAAGGTCGGGCTCCCACAGTCTTGGTGGGGGAAGAACAAGGAAACAAATGCCGAACAAGATAACTGCAGATAAAACAGGTGCTATGCCGGAAGTAATAGAACAATGGGATTCAGTGAGTCCCAGGGCAGGGCCACCCTGACTGAGAGGGAAGAAGCCAGCCAAGCAAGGACCCAGGGGGAGAGCATTCCAGGTGGGCGTGGAATGTGCTAATGTTCGGAACCATGAGTGTGGCCTGACAAGAAACAGCAAGTCCAGGTCTTTGGGGTACAGTGAGGGGCAGAGGTGTGACGTGAGGAGGCTAGAGGCTCAGACTACAGACAGCAGGCGTTCTCAACCCTGACAGCACATTCAGATCACCATGGAGTTAAAAAAAAAAAAATGAGGGGGTGTGCCTGTATTTGTGAAACATGCCCCAATACTCTGCAACCAGATTTGCAAAGACTAGGGCCTTGAGGGAATAAAAAGGAGTTCAAATTTTAATACAGTGGGAGGTTCCCATTGGGAGGTTGTGGACCAGGGAGAATATATTCTGTCAGAGATTAAGATTGCCACTTCTGCTCTTTTTTGAGTGTAGTTTGCTTGATATATTTTTTTCCATCCTTTGAGTTTGTTTGCTTGTGTCTTTAAGTCTAAGATGTGTCTCTTGTAGGCAGCATATACACGGATGGTGTTTTTTTGTCCATTCTGCCACTCTCTGTCTCTTTATTGGTGTATTTAGTCCGTTTACATTCAGCATAATTATTGATAGGTATGAGTTTAGTGCTGTCATTTTGATGTCTTTTTTTGTGTGTTGTTCACAGTTTCTTTGTTCGCTTAATTTTCTGTGCTGAGTTGTTTTTCTTTCTGTATTTTCTTTTCATCTTTTTCATTGTTGTTGATTTTGTGTTTGCTGAGTCTTTATATTTTTCTTGTTTTTTATTTTGATGTGTAGGACTGTTAGTTTTCTTTGTGATTACCTTAATATTTACCCTGTTTTTCTAAGTTTAAACCAGTCTTTTCTTTATATCACCTTCACTTCCTCTCCATATGAAAAATCTATGTGTACATTTTTTAGTCCCTCTTTTTTGTTTTAATGTTGTTACCTTTTACGTATTGACATCTCTGTTTCCCTAGTTCAGTGTTTTAGCTTTGATTTATTTTTTGACTTCCCTCTCTGGGTTAATATCTGGTTGCTCTGTCCTGTGTTCTAGTCTAGGGTTGTTATCTGATGTTATTGATTTTCTAACTGTAGGACTCCCTTTAGTATTTCTTGTAATTTTGGTTTGGCTTTTTGCAAATTCCCTAAACCTCTGTTTATCTGGAAATGTCCTAATTTTGCCATCATATTTGGGAGACAGTTTTGCTAGATATATAATTCTTGGCTGGCAATTTTTTTCCTTTGAGGCTTTATGTATGTCATCCCATTGCCTTCTTGCCTGCATGGTTTCTGCTGACTAGTCCGAGGTTATTCTTATTGACTCTCCTTTGTAGATGACTTTTCGTTTATCCCTAACTGCTCTTAAAATTCTTTCTTTATCTTTGGTTTTGGCAAGTTTGGTTATAATGACTTGGTGACTTTCTTTTGGGATCTACCTTGTGTGGGGTTTGATGAACATTTGGAATAGATATCTTCTCATCTTTCATATCAGGGACATTTTCTGCCAACTAATCTCAACAATTCTCTCTGTATTTTCTGTTAGCCCCCCTGTTCTGGTACTCCAATCACTCGTACATTATTCCTCTTGATAGAGTGCCACATAATTCCTAGGGTGTCTTCATTTTTTTAAGTCCTTTTGTTTGATTTTTCTTCAAATAAGTTGGTGTCAAGCGCTTTGTCTTCAATCTCATTAATTCTGACTTTCGTTGCCTCAATTCTGCTCCTATGATTTTCTATTGAGTTGTCTAATTCTGAAATTTTATTGTTAATCTTCTGGATTTCTGATTGCTGTCTCTCTATGGATTCTTGCAGCCTGTTAAATTTGTCATTACGTTCCTCTCTGATCTTCTTAAGCTCGTCTATTGCTTGGTCTGTGTGTTCCCTGGATTGGTCTTCATTTTGACTGCTCTCCTTCCTGATATCTTGAAGAGTTCTGTATATTAATCTTTTGTATTCTGCCCTTGTAATACCAAGAAATTCTCTTCATCTGGAAAATTTCTTAATTCTCTATTTTGGGAGCTTGCTGAAGCCATCACGGTCTGCCTGTTTATGTGATTTGGTATTGACTGTTGTCTCTGAGCCATCCCTAAATTATTATATTTTTTTTATTTTGGGTTTGCTTACTGTGTCCTAGATTCTTGTTTTGTTTTGTTTTGATATGCCCAAATAGGCTGCTCATGTGAGCTAGCCTGATCACCGACACCCCTGCCACTAAGTATGTGAGCCCAGGAGTCTGCCCCCTTCTCCTGTTTGGACTCAGCTCAGATGTCCTGGTAGTCAGCCACCAAATGTGTCATGCAGGCCATCACCTACAGTCCTAGACAGACATAGGTGATTGGTGTAGGCACAGGCATCTGGCTACAGCAGGGGGTCACATGCTGAGCAAGGCAGGGGGCCAATGGCAGCCCCTGAGTGTCTAGGAGGAAAGTGTGTCCCTGTTCCCTACAGCACGTAGGTGGATGGGTTTTGCAGCTGGACTATGAGCACCCAATGCTGTTGGATGTAAGGACTAAGAGGCACCACTTATTCTTGGACCCCTGTCACAGGTGGCTAGGTGGCATAAGTGGAGCCACCAGTCTTCAGGCCCCCAATGTGGGAAGGCAAGGAACCTGCCCAATGGGCAGAGCAGCGTCAAATGTCACGAGCCTCTCACCCCACAGCTGAAACAGTTGAAGTTAGACTTCAGATATACACTCTGTTGTACTGTGGTAATGAGGGCCTATGCTGTTGAAATGGGCCCACACAAGTCTATGCAGGGGTGAAAGGCATTCAAAGTCTGTGGACCCATTATGCCTGTGCCTAGGCAAAGGAGCTGACCTACCCTGAGTTCCTGGCTTAGGGGAGGCGGCAGTTTATTTTTTCCCCTGTTTGTTAATTTGCTCCATCTCCGATGCTGGGAGAACGGTTCAGGGTCATACTTCCGGCCCAGGGGACATGACAATTGCTGCAGCCAGCCTGGATCGGTGCAGAGCGGGGAAGGGGGAGATAAATGGGAGAGAGATTTTTCCCAAAGAGGGTGTTATTTGATCTGTGCTGTAGGCCAGATGCAAGTACTTCTCTTTTGCTGATTGAGCACACCTTTTCACTGGTTCTGGATGGCCGAGTAGACTCTCTACTGCTGGGCCTCTCCCAATATGGAAAACGCCTCCCGAGCACCACTCCTTGCCTCACCACTCACACGAGCTGATCTGGTCTGAAGGGTGCTGGCTCCTGCCAGGTCAGGTCTGGCAACTCCTTGCTGCATCTGAACCATCTCTCCCTCCGCCAGCCACTCAGTCTGATTCCTCAACTTTGCCTTTGATGTTCAGGGCTCCTAGATTGTCATATAAAATTGATTTACTTGGTTTTTTTTGGTGTTTTTGTAAGAGGGACCACAGGAACCATATGACTACTCTGCTGTCTTGGCCCCACTTCTGAGAATATATTCTGATTTATAGATAGCTGTGTGACCTTGGACAAGTGACTTAACTGCTCTGTGCCTCAGTGTCTTCTTCTGCAAAATGGGGCCAATAATAATCTTGATCACACACAGTTGTAAGAATTGCATGAGATAATATTTGTAACATGCCTAGGACACATAATGTGTGGGATATAAGCTATTGCAGTGGGGATGATGAGGTTTTAACAGATTTTCTCTGCCTGCCTCATGGAGAATGTATTGATGTAGAAATGACAAGTTAGGAGTCCAGGCACAGAACACTCCTATGTGCTGGGTACTAGGGATACAAGCCAGAATTTCTGTCTCTACTGGCTCAGGGGCCAGTTAGGGAGAGAGAAACAACCATGAACCACCCAGAGTGATGGTGTCGGGGAAGTCTGCGGAGGCCCCCAATTCCGACTAGGAGGGGGTGAGGAGGCGGAGAAAGGCAGGGAAGGCTTGCCACAGGGGTTTGACTCCTGAAGGGTGATTAGCAGTTATTCACGTGGGGAAGGTACTCTGGGGTGGGAAGCAGAGGAGGAAGGGCATTCTAAGCAGAGGGAACAGCGTATGTGAAAGTATGGAAAAACAGCATGTGATAGGGCATGACATGATTAGAAGAGTAAATGATTCAGTATAGCTAGAATGCTGGGTGTGAGGTTAACAATATTTGAGGAAGAAGGGGTTAAAGGAGGTCGGTAGGTAAGGAAGGAGGGAGGGAGACACAAGCCTGCATTTTGTCTGAGGACTTTCCAAGTGTAATGCAGATGCTGTGGCCTCTCTGCCCAGGTGTGTATATTGTATGAAAGACACCACCTCAGGGTGGCGTGAACAATCAGCTCTTGTGTGAATACCAACACCGAAAGGAAAACCTGCTGGCCATCGACAACCTGGAAGTGGCGAGTGACATCCAGCTGACCAATGTGAAGACATAGGAAGACCCCGGGCCCTTCGCTAGCGGGCTGGGGCACATTCCTGTTTGGATCTCCTCGTCACTCAAATCCACCACCCCTTCCCCAGCCCCAGCCCCAGCCCCAGCCCCAGCCCCAGCCCCAGCCCCAGATCAGCCCTTTCCATCCAGCCTGTGACCTGGGGCATTTCTGGGAGACCATGCCTTGTCTGGCCCTGCTTTGGGCAGCAGCTAACCTGGAGGGGGAACCCAGCTGGCCTGGACAGCCTTCCTCAACTGGCAGTCTCTGAGGCTCCAGCTACACAAATCCTGCCTTCCAATGAGAGGGGCATGCCTGGGGGCCCTCTGTGCAGGCTGAGGCCCCATGTTCAGTCCCTTGGCAGGGAGTGTCCTGAGCTTTCCCAAGCTCCCTGCACGGGCCTGCACCTCCTCTTTCTCTCAATCATATCCAGCTCCCCACTGGACTCCTCCCCAATCCCCAAGCCACCAGCTGTGCACTCCAGGTGGGAGGTGATTTCAGACCCTCTCTTTCTCTGCCCTTTAACCTACACCCTCACACTGCAACAATACTGCATCCCCTCCAGGAAGCCTACCCTGGTGACTGACACCCCACTAACCTCCACCCAACTGACCTGACCTTTCCCAGTGTCACTGAAATAAATAAAAATGCTTGCTGGAACAGAGGAATGGAATTGTGTAAGGGAATTAAAGAAAAAAAAAAAAAAAAAGAGGTACCTGATAAGATCTGAAATGGCCATTTTGAGGATTCGGTGTGATTTCTTGTTTTCTGGTTCCATTTTCACCCTAGCAGCAGCCATCTTCTGTACTATTTTTAAGAGATGAACGTCCGGTAATGATGATATAACTACACAGTGGTCTCCTCCCCGTCATATACCTGTGTAATTGCCACACTGAAACCAATCTAAGAAAGAGATGGATACCCTTTTAAGCCAATCACCTTACAGAGCTTGCCAGAGGAAGCCTGGCATTTTGAGTTTCTTCACAGGAATTCCTGCTTCAAGCAGGAAGTCTTGCCTTAAAATTGTCTACTACCAATCAAGAGGAACCCTACTGGCACAGTGGTTAAGAGCTTGGCTGCTGACCAAGAGGTCAGCAGTTCAAATCCACTAGCCACTCCTTGGAAACCCTAGGGGGCAGTTCTACTCTGTCCTAAAGGGTTGCTATGAGTTGGAATTGACTCGCTGGCAATGGGTTAATGGGTTTACCAATTACATAATGTCTTTCAATGATCTAAGCCTATAATTACCAATAAAGTAATGTCTTTCAAAGGTCTAAGTTTGTAAATATCAATCAAGTAATGTGCTTCATAGCCACTGTTCCTTTCCTATAAAAGGTCACTGCTGAGTTGCCATTGTGGATTACTGGATTCCACTGCATGAAGTTCAGTCTATTCTCAGCTCATGCTGTCTCTTTTCTTTCAGTAAATCTCTCGATTTCACATTAATCAAAGTAGGGATGGTTGCTTTATGACATTTAATGGCGTCACCAGCAGGATTCTGAAGGAATACTGCCTTCTGTGTTCCTGAGAAGTCACAGAACTGGCTCACCCTGGTACCAGCAATGGCCTCTTGTGCCCAGAACAATCTCCTTGAATTCTCTGGGTTCGTTGGAGGTAAGCCCCTCAGATCGAAGCTTCCACTTATTGCAGAAATGGCTCTTGAGAGATTTATTGGCTAACTTTTCTCTATACTTTCCTTTTCTGTTCGTGTCCTGAGCATCTCTCTGGGTTCATTACCAAATTAAGTTTGGTGGGACTGCCATCTCGTGGCCACTCTATTTTACTGAACTCCCTTTTCTTTCTGGTGCATCGTAAGGTTTTTGTGCACATTCAGAGCTTTAACACTTGCAAGTTTCTCCGTGAGACGGGGAATGCCACATCCAAGACTGAAGCAAGACCCCCTAAGGGAATTCCTCCTGTTTATATGACTAAGTGTTATGGCCCCAGTTCAGTCCTGTATTGAAGCCAATGGCCCACACTTAGGGAGGGAAACTTAAAGGACCAATGACCATTGTGGGGATCATTTCAGTTAACTAAGTTGACTTTCGGCACAGCAAATTAGAGGCTAATGGTTTTCAAATAAAACTAAAGCAATAGGAGGCATTTTGTATTTGGTACTTGGAAGCTTCCAAACAAAATCATAAAGATAAATTCGCCTCCTTACAGGAAACTGTTTCAAAACAAACTAAACAAATTAAAGAATTACAGTCATCTCTAACCTCGATGACGATCTACCTGGCAGCAGCAGCCCCTATACCTTCCCTTTCCCAAGATGGCTCCCTTTCTTAAAATGGCTCCTTTTCCCAAAATGGCTCCCTTTCTCAAAACAATTCCCTTTCCCAAATTTGCTACCTTTCTCAAAATGGTTTCCTTTCCCAAAATAGTTGAAATCCCCAGTGTTGGTAGTCCAACCCCAGCCTCTGATGCTCTGCCTCTTACTTTCTCTCTGTCCCTCCAGCAGTTACTCCCCTTTGCCTCTCTCTGCCTTTTTACTCCACTGAAAAACCCCTTACTGAACCTCCATATTATCTCAAGGAACCTCTAGAAGAAGTAAAACTCGTAAGTAAAATACATTTTTAAATTAAGTATCCTGAAGAGGCTCAGAAGCCACCAAAAGTTACTTTTTCCCCCTGGTCAAAACTGGAACTTTGCGCGATTGTTAAGGGATTTCCTAACCTTTGCAAAGATCCTCATAAATTCACTTAAGAATTTAGAATCTTAGCTGATACCTATGAACCTGGTCCAGTAGACTTATATAATTTAATAAATTCACTGATAGGGCCAGGTGATGTTCAAAGGTGGATGGAAAAGGCTTGATGGAAAACTCCTATAGAATCCCTAACCATCCTGCCTAAAGTTCTTGGCATGGAAATACCAGCACAGATCAGAGTTATTGTCATAAACCTTATTGAAGCTATCCCAAAGGTTTTCAAAAAAACAAAAAGATTGAACCAAGGTTCAAGGTTGCAAAAAAATGGAGATGAAAATGTTTATGATTATAAGGACCATTTGACTAAACATTTTCAAGAAGAACACTCTGATTTCAAGTTAGAAGAGCCTGGATCCCATATTGCTTTCAATCCCCTTTTGGTCAGTGGCCTCCATCCAGAGCTCACTAAGTTAATAAAATGCCACTAAAGCTAGACTGGGAAATGAAAACACTTCACAGTTACCCATTCTGTCCTATAAGCTGTCTCAAACAAACAGCAGGCTAGGGAAGCTGAACAGAGGCCTAAAGCTAAATGAAATCAACTTATGACCCTGCAATTACAGCAGTTGCAGATCCAGCCTCAGAATAATTTCCACACACAGAACAGGTCCACCTGACATATGGCTAAGACTGGGCCCAGTAACTTGCCCCTTGTTTGTTTCTACTGTAAAAAGCCTGAACATTTTAAAAGGGAATGTTTAAAATATAAACAGGGCAACCTAACACCACATGTAGACCAGAAAAAAATAGAATGAAAGGGCTCCAGGACATATCGGGGATTTGCCTATGGTAGCACTGAATTCTCAGGGAGAAACTACTGTTCACATAAACAGAGAACAATGTAAATTTTAATTGACACAGGTGTTACAATATCTGCAATAAATCCCACAAATTTACAAAAGCACTCGGCCCGGCGTAATAAAACATCAAGAGTCATGGGAGTTACTAATCAAGAAAAGGTTTTAACCCATTCACAGCCTGTCTGTTTCTTTATGTCCTATAGAAAACATGCACCTATTTTTACTCAGCTTAGATACACCAGTGAATTTACTAGGGAAAGACCTGTTATCCAAATGGAATTGCAAAATAAAATTTTCAGAAACAGGAGAAATGCTATTAGATTTACCTGAGGCTGATCAACAGATTGTATGATAGAAAATACTTTAAGTGAAGAATCCTATTGCTATTTACAAGCACTTAGTTTACCACTACAAGAAGGACATTCTCCTACTGTATTCAATTCTATGGAATGTCTTTCCTCTGTACCTGAAAGTTTATGGGCCACTACCTCTACTGATATTGTTCAGGTCCTATCAGCCCTAACAATTAAAATTCAAATAGATACCTCTAAAACCTAACCTAAAATTTCTCAATACCCTTTAAAATGAGAAGCTAAGGAAGGGTTTGTTCCTATAATTCAATACTTTTTGGCTAAAGGCTTAAAAATCCCTTGCAACAGTCCTTGCAACACTCGTTTTCCATGTTAAGAAACCCAACAATCGGGGCTAGAGCTTTGTACAAGACTTGTCTGCTATTACTTGTATAGTAATTCCAAGATTCACTTCACAGTAGTTGATCTTTCTGCTGCTTTTTCCCCTTTTTTACTGTACTTTAGACAAAGGTTTACAGAACTGTTTCTCATTAAACAGTCAGTACACATATTGTTTTATGACATTGGTTAACAACCCCATGACATGTCAACACTCTCCTTTCTTGAACTTGGAGGACCTTTTTTTTCTGGTGAGAATATACATAGCCAAAGTTACACCATTTCAAAAGTTTCTACATGGACAATTCAGTGACATCGATTACATTCTTCCAGTTGTGCTGCTATTTTCACTAGCCCTTTCCAAATTATTCCATCACCATTATCTTCAACTCACTGTCCCCTAGGCTTCCCATCAAACCTTTTGAGTTGCTGTTGTCAATTTCATCTCACATAGATAAGTCTTTTTTTTGTACCTTAGATGAAGGTTTACAGAACAAATAGTTTCTCATTAAACAGTATACATATTGCCCTATGACAATGGTTAACAACCCCACGACATGTCAACACTGCCCTTACTCAACCTTGGGTTCCCTATCACCAGCTTTCCTGTCCCCTCCTTCCTACTAGTTCTTGTCCCTGGACTGCTGTGCCTCATTAGTCCCGTTTTGTTTTATGAGGTTATCCAATCCCCAGCTGAACGGTGAACTTCAGGAATGACTTCACCACTGAGCTAAAAGGGTGTCTGGGGGTCATACTCTCAGGGTTTCTCCAGTCTATCAGGCCAGTAAATCTGGCCTTTTTTTGTGAGTTAGAATTTTGTTCTACATCATTTTCCTGCTCTGTCCAGCACCCTCTGTTGTGATCTCTGTCAGAGCAGTCAGTGGTGGTAACTGGGCACCGTCTAGCTGTACTGGACTCAGTTTGGTGGAGGCCATGGTAGCTGTGGTCCATTAGTCCTTTGGACTAATCTTTTCCTTGTTTCCTGTTCTCTTCATTCTCCCTTGCTCGCGAAGAGGTGAGGCCAGTGGAGTATCTTGGATGGCTGCTCACAGGCTTTTAAGACCCCAGAAGCTACTTGCCAAGGTAGAATGTAGAACATTGTCTTTATAAACTGTGTTATGCCAACTGAGATAGATGTTCTCCAAGACCATGATCCCTGCAGCCCTCCACCTAACAATTCAGTCCCTCACGGAGTTTGGATGTGTCTATGGAGCTTCCATGACCTTTCTTTGTACAAGTTGTGCTGGCTACCCCAGTACTGTGTACTGTCTTACCCCTTACCAAAGTTACCACTTGTCTATTGTCTATTCTATTTAGTTCCCCACTCCACTCCTCCCATCCCTCGTAACCAACAAAGATCATTTCTTTTTGTGTGTAAACTTTTACATAGGTTTTTACAGTAGAGTTCTCATACAGTATTTGTCCTTTTGTGATTGACTTATTTCACTCAGTATAATGTCCTCCAGTTTTATCCATGTTATGAGATGCTTCACAGATTCATCATTCTTCTTTATCATTGCATAATACTCCATTGTGTGTATGTACCATAGTTTGTTTATCCATTCATCTGTTGATGGGCATCTAGGTTGTTTCCATCATTTTGCTATTGTGAACGATGCTGCCATGAATATGGGTGTGCATATGTCTATTCGAGTGACAGCTCTTATTTCTCTAGGATATATTCCTAGGAGTGGGATTGCTGGATTGTTTGGTATTTCTATTTCTAGCTTTCTAAGGATGCGCCATATCATTTTCCAAAAATGGTTGTATCATTTTGCATTCCCACTAGCAGTGCATAAGAGTTCCAATCTCCCTGCAGCCTCTCCAACATTTGTTATTTTCAGTATTTTTGATTCGTGCCAGTAATGCAGGGGTGAGATGGCATCTCACTGTGGTTTTAATTTGCATTTTACTTATGGCTAGTGATCGCGAGCATTTCCTCATGTGTCTGTTGGCCACTTGAATGTCTTCTTTGGTGAAGTGTGTGTTCATTTCCTTTGTCCATTTTTTAATAGGATTATTTGTCTTTTTGTTGTAGAGGTGTTGGATTTTGTTATAGATTTTAGAGATCAGACCTTTGTCTGACTTGTAATGTCCAAAAATTTTTTCCCAGTCTGTAGGTTCTCTTTTTACTCTTTTGGTGAAGTCTTTTGATAAGCATAAGTGTTTCATTTTTAGAAGATCACAGTAATCTAGCTTATCTTCTGGGGTTTGTGTGTTGTTGGTTATAGTTTGTATCATGTTAATGCCATGCATTAGGGCCTCTAGCATTGATCCTATTTTTTCTTCTATAAATTTTATAGTTTGGCTTTATATTTAGGTCTTTGATCCAAATTGAATTAGTTTTTGTGTATGGTGTGACTTATGGGTTCTGTTTCATTTTTTTGCAGATGGACATCCAGTTTTGCCAGGACCATTTGTTAAAAAGACTATTTTTCCCCATTTGAGGGACTTTGGGCCCTTGTAGAAGATCAGGTAACTGTAGGTGGATGGATTCACTCCTGAATTCTCAATTCTGTTGCATTGGTCAATGTATCTGTCATTATACCAGTACCAGGGTGTTTTGACTACTGTAGCTGTATAGTAGGTTCTGAACTCAGGTAGTGTGAGTCCTTCTACTTTATTCTTCTTCTTCAATAGAGCTTTACTTATCTGGGGCCTCTTACTTTTCCATACAAAGTTAATGATTAGTTTTTCCATCTCTTTAAAGAATGTTGTTGATATTTGGATCGGGATTGCATTGTATTTGTAAATTGCTTTGGGTAGAATTGTCATTTTCTCTATGTTTGGTCTACCTATCCATGAGCATGGGATGTTTTTCCCTTTATGTAGATCTCTTTGGGTTTCTTGCAACAGTGTTTTGTAGTTTGATTTGTATAGGTCTTTTACATCCCTGGTTAGATTTAGTCCTAAGTATTTTATTTTTTTAGGGGCTATTGTAAATGTTATTGCTTTCCTGATTTCCGTTTCATCGTTCTCTTTATTGGTATATAGGAATCCAACTGATTTTTGTATGTTTATCTTGTATCCTGCTACTCTGCTGAATCTTTCTATTAGTTCCAGTAGTTTTCTCTTGGAATCTTTAGGGTTTTCTATGTATAGTGTCATATCATCTGCAAATAGGGACAGTTTTATTTCTTCATTAACAATTTGGATACCCTTTATTTCTTTTCTTGCCTTATTGCTCTAACTAGGACTTCCAGCACAATGTTAAATAGGAGTGGAGATAAAGGACATCCTCGTCTTATTCCTGTTTTCAAGGGGAATGTTTTCAGCCTCTCTCCATTAAGAATGACGTTGGCCATTGATTTTGCATAGATGCCCTTTATTATGTTGAAAAATTTCCCTTCTATACCTATTTTATTGAGAGTTTTTTTTATCAGGAATGGGTGTTGGACTTTGCTGAATGCCTTTTCTGTGTCAGTTGAGATGATCATGTGATTCTTTTCTTTCCTTTTATTTATGTGGTGGATTACATTGATTGATTTTCTAATGTTGAACCATCCTTGCATACATGGTAAGAATCCTACTTGGTCATGTTGTTGTTTTTTTTTTTTTTATATAATGCTGAGTTATATTGGCTAGAATTTTGTTCAGAATTTTTGCATCTATATTCATGAGCGATATTGGTCTGTAATTTTCTTTTTTTGTGGCGTCTTTGCCTGGCTTTGGTATCAGGGTTATGCTGTCTTTATAAAATGAATTCAGAAGTATCCCTTCCTTTTCTATGTTCTGAAATAGTTTGAGTAGTACTGGTATAAGCTCTTTTCTGAATGTTTGGTAGAGTTCTCCAGTTAAGCCATCTGGGCCAGGGTTTTTTTTGTTGGGAGTTTTTTAACTACCTTTTCAAACTCTTCTCTTGTTATGGGTCTGTTCAGATTTTTCAACATCACTTTGTGGTAGTTTGTGTAGGTAGTGTGTTTCTAGAAATTTTTCCACTTAGTCTAGGTTTTCAAATTTGTTGTACTATAGTTTTTCATAATAGTCTGTTATAATCCTTTTTATTTCAGTTGGTTTTGTAGTGATGCCCTCCATTTCATTTCTTATTTGGGTTATTTGCATCCTTTCCTGTTTTTTTTTTTTTTTTTTTGATCAATCTGACCAGTGATTTGTCGATTTTGTTGATCCTTTTAAAGAACCAACTTTTGGTTTTGTTGATTCTTTCTATTGTTTTTCTATCCTCTATTTCATTTATTTCTGCTATGATCTTGTTTCCTTTCTTCTAGTGGCTGTGGGCTTTTTTTTTTTTTTTTTGCTGTTCTCTTTATATTTGTTCTAGTTCTGTAGTTAATGTTTTGATTTTGTCCCTTTCTTCTTTTTTGATGTGTGCATCTATTGCTATAAATTGTCCTCTGAGGACTGCCTTTGCTGTGCCCAAAAGATTTTGGTATGATGTGTTTTCATTCTCGTTTGATTGTAGGGATTTTTTTATTCCGTCTCTGATTTCTTCTATCACCCAGTGATGTGTAAGCAGGGTGCTATTCAGTTTCCATGTACCTGATATTTTTTCCTTGGTCTTCCTGTTGTTAATTTCTACCTTGATGGCATTGTGGTCAGAGAAGATACTTTGTATTATCTCAACTTTTTGGATCTTGTTCAGGATTGCTCTGTGGACTAAGATGTGGTCTATTCTGGAGAACATTCCACGTGCATTGGAAAAGAATGTGTACTTTGCAGCTGTTGGTGGAATGTTGTATATATGTCTATGAAGTCAGGTTGGCTTATTGTGCCCTTTAGGTCTCTGTATCTTTGTTAAGCTTCTTTCTAGATGTTCTGTCCTTTACTGAGAGTGGTGTGTTGAAGTCTCCTACTATTATTGTGGAACTTCCAATTTCTGTTTTCAGTGCAGTTCGAGTTTGTTTTATGTATTTTGGATCCCTGTCATTGGGTGTGTAGATGTTTATTATGGTTATGTCTTCATGATGGAGCATCCCCTTAATCATTATATAGTGTTCTTTGTCTTTTATGGTGGATTTTGTTTTAAAGTCTATTTTATCTGAGATTACTATTGCTACTTCTGCTCTTTTTTGGTAGCTGTTTGCTTGATATATTTTTTTCATCCTTTGATTTTTAATAAATTTATGTCTTTGTTTCTAAAGTGTGTCTCTTGTAGACAGCATATTGATGGATCCTGTTTTTTATCCATACTATCACTCTCCATTTCTTTACGGGTGCATTTAGGCCATTTACATTCATAGTAATTATTGATAGGTGTGAGTTTATCGCTGTCATTTTGTAGTGCTTTTTTTGTGGTGTTGGCGTTTTCTTTGTTCCTCTTACTCTCCTGTGCTGAATTCCTTTTGTTTGTGGATTTTTTTTCATTTCTTTTGTTTTTGTTGGTCACGTTTTTACTGAGACTTTACATTTTTCTTCTTTATTTTGATGAGTAGGTTTGTTAACTTTCTTTGTGGTTGCCATGAAATTTACCCTTATCTTCCTAGGTTTGAACCAGTCTATTATTAGTTTGTATTGCCTTGCCTTCCTCTCCTTTAGAAGGTTCTATACCTACACCGTTCATTCCGTTTTATTGTTCAGAACCTCTCTGGTTCCCTGTCTTAATTCTTTTGGTTTTGGATAGTCCTTAAGAATTCATTTTCTAGGTTGGTATCTGGCTGGTACAATCCTGTGTCCTATATTCAGCCTGTGGTCTGATGTTGTTTGTTCTCAGATAGAAGGACTCCCTTTAAAGTCTTTGTAAGTTTGGTTTGGTTTTTACATAGTCCCTTAATGTCTGTTTATCTAGAAATGACCTAATTTCACCATCATATTTGAACGACAGTTTTGCAGGATATATTATTCTTGGCTGGTAATTTTTTTTCTTTCAAGGTTTTATATATGTGATCCCATTGCCTTCTTGCCTGCATGGTTTCTGTCGAATAATCCAAACTTAGTCTTATTATTTCTCCTCTGTATGTGACTTTTTGTTTTTCTAGAGCTGCTCTCAGGAGTCTTTGTTTGTCTTTGGTTTTAGCAAGTGTGATTATGATATGCCTTGGTGATTTTCTTTTGGGGTCTATCTTATACGGGGTTCATTGAGCTTCTTGGATGGTCAACTTTTCATCTTTCATGACATTGGGGAAGTTTTCTGTCACAAATTCTTCAATGATCCTCTCTGTGTTTTCTGTTTTCTCTTTGTTCTGGAACTCTGTTCACTCGAAGATTTTTGCTTTTGATTGTATTCCATATAATTCTCAGGGTTTCTTCATTTTTCTTTGTTCTTTTTTCTGATTTTTCCTCAAACAGAGTCGTATCCAAGTGTTTGTCTTCAATTTTGCTGATCCTATCTTCCATGGTTTCAAACCTGCTCCTCAGCCCTTCTGTGACACTGTCCATTTCTGAAATCTTGTTGTTTATCTTTTGGATTTCAAATTGTTGTTTTTGTATGATTTCTAGTTGTAAATTTATTTTAGCATTTTGTTCATGTATTATTTTCTTGAATTCTTCCATTTTTTTGTGTTTTCCATGAATTTGTCTATTTTTTCCTCATTTTTGTCTGCTTTTTGCTTCAACTCTTGGATAATTCTGAATATTAGAGATCTGAATTCTCTATCAGGTAGTTCTAGTGCCTTTTCTTCTACTGGAAAGTCATCTGGTGTTTTATTTTGGAAGCCTACTGGAACCATCCTATGCTGTTTTTGTATATGTTTTGATATTGTCTGCTGTCTTTTGGGCATTCAGTAGTTATTTTTCTCGTTTATTGATTGTAGATTTGTTTGTTTCATCCTGCTTTTTTGCTTTATTTGGTTATGTCAGAGCAGGCAGGCTGTGCGTTCTTTGTTGTTTGCTTGTCTGTGGGAACGATACTTTTCGCCTCCTTCTCCAATGGGCAGGGTCAGTCACTCAGGTATGGTACAGCAGGGCAGGTCCAGCTGAAGGGGAGTTGCTGGGATGGGTTGTTTGTGGCACATATTAGAGCTGACAGTGTGGACCAGGAATCAGTGCAGGGCAGGTTCCAGTAGACCATGTTTGTGCTGCTTTGGAGTGTGATGTTCAGTGCACAGTGCAGGTAGGCAGGAAGGAAGGGAGAGATTGTGATATGTGGAGCTAAGATGGGTACTGGAAAGAGGAGAGAGAGGAGAGAGGAACAGGGGCAAAAACATACACACAAACAAAAAACAGTGCTAAGGGAGCTTGCTACTGGAGTGGAGAGATGAGAGACTGAAAAATGGAGAAAACCAAAAATAAACAAAAGAAAAAGGGTAACAGAAAAAAATGAATAAATCGAGAAACTGGAAAGGAAGAAAGACAAAAAGGGAATAAGAGAGAGAGAGAAAAATAAAACAAAGACACAAACAAACAAACAAAATGCCTCCAGGGATGTCCCTGTACATCTGGGCACAGTAAGGGAGTACCTTCTAAGCTGCACAGTATTGCCCAGCTAGAAGGGGCTCCCAAGCTGAGAAAAGAAAAAGAAACCAACAAACAAATCAAAACAGAACAAATCAGAGCAAACAAGCAAACAAAAAACAAAAAAAAAGCCCTAGGGGTCCCACCCATGTGGCAGCACAGGCTGGGAGGCAGTTTCACGGTCATGCAGTATTTCAAAGCCTTTCAGGAAGCATCAAAGATGACACAGAGTCAGGTATTTGAGAGAAAGGAAGGGGAGGTGGTGAGAGGTAAGGAAGAAATCTAAAGAAGCGGAAAAAAGCAACACCAGCAGCCAACAAATGGCACTTATGAAGCCAGCCAGTGCAGGTAGATGGAATGCAAGCAACACCAGGTTGAAGCCAGTGCTTCCTGGCCAAGACTCTGTGGCCGCAGGAAGCAGAGGAGGCCGAGTGGGGGGTGGGGGGATGGGAAAGCATATATCACAGGTTACCAGTTGTTCTGTCTCCTGCTGAAAGCTCCGTGAAGCTGCTTTCTCATAACCCCTGTTCGCTGATGTCTGATAGGAGTCCAAGATGGCGGATCAGTGCTGCAGTAGCTGATAGGGGACCTCTGCAGGTATCTCTCCTTGCTCTCTGTTCTCGGTCAGTTTCTTATTCCATTCAGTGCTTGGCTGAGTTCTTTATCTCTTCATTTGATGCTTAAGGTTTCAGGATTGAGGTGTGACTGTTTCACTTAGTTTTTAGGATCTTTGCTGTAGAGGGACAGTATGGTGCTTCTAACTATAGCGCTATGTTGCCTGGAAGTTTTTGTGCTGCTTTTTTTTTTTTTTTGCATTCAAGCCCACTGAGACAGTCAATATTGTTTGCCTTCACTTAAGGGGACTAACAATTTAACTGGACTGTCATGCCCCAAGGTTTTACTGACCCCCCACCTATTTTTCTCAGATTTTCCGTGCAGATTTACAGACTTTACAGTTCACTCAGGGGTCTACATTATTACAGTATGTGCAAGATTTACTGGTCTGCTTTAATTCTCAACAGGTATGCCTTATTGATAGTGTCCTGCTGTTACAACATTTGGCCAGAGGAGGTCACAAATTCTCCAGAGAAAAATTACAGTTATCCCAACATTTTGTTAAGTATTTGGGACATATTATTTCAGCAAAGGCCTCACTATAGATCACAAAAGAAAAGAGGCCTTGGTGGCACAGTAGTTAAGAGTTACAACTGCTAACCAAAAGGTTAGCAGTTTGAATCCACCAGCCTCTCCTTGGAAACCTTATGAGGCAGTTATACTCTGTCCTATAGGGTCACTATGAGTCAGAAATGACTCAAAAGCAATGGGTTTGGCTTTTTTTTTCCCCCGGTTTATACTGTACTTACTACCAAGAAACAGTTAAGATTTCTAGGACTCTTCAGCTATTGCAAAACTTTGATACCTAATTTTTCTTTGCTGGCTCCAACTCTTTACCATAATCTAAAGAGTTCAGAGTCAGACCTCTTCCAGCTATCCAAGGATGGCCAAAAGGCCATCACTCCATCTAGGGTTTCCTAATTATAATTTAACTTTTAATCTTTGACTGTGAGATTTCTGGTAATGCTCTAGAAGTCCTCACTCAGAAACACAGAAGGCAACTGAGGCCCATTGGTTGTTATAGCATCCAGCTGGAGCCTGTCACAAAGGATTTAACCCCCCACACACACCTTGCCTTAGAGCAGTAGCTTAAATCACTAGACTGGTTGAGACCACAGCAGATATTGTTTTAGGAAATTTTCTTGATGCTTAGGTCCCTCATGTGGTGTCAGCCATTTTAAATTCAACACTTACTCAACACCTGTCAACCAGCAGGCTGACTTCTTATGAGGATCTCATTTTGGCGGCTTCTAATATTTGGTTGTATCCTATAACCTCTCTGAATCCAGCTACATTGTTACTAATACCTAATAATGCTGTCTATCTATCCCGATTGCTTACATCTTACTGAACAAGTTTTGTCTCCTAGAACAGATTTACAAGAAATCTCGTTATCAAATATAACTTATTTCTATTTGTTGATGGGTCATATTTAAAGCCTGAACCTACCAGCTCTCATTACCAGAGAGGTTATGCCATGACTGCCTCAGGACTTGGCAGTGTTTTGTTCTGTTGTACATAGAGTCGCTATGAGTCAGGATTGACTCAAAGCCACCTAATAACAACTTCAACCGAGATCCTCAAAAGAGGTACCCTTCCTGAAGTCACTTCAGCTCGGCAAGCAGAACTAATTGCATTCACGGAGGCTTGCAAACTGACTTCTGGATGGTCAGTAAGTATTTTTACAGACTTAAGGTATGTTTGTGGCATTTCTCATGATTTTGGAATGTTATAGGAAAAAAGGGGGTTTCTGACTTCTTCCAGGACTCAAATTAAAAATGGGCCCTTAGTAGCCGACCTCTGAGAAGCCCTTTTGCTACCGTCTGAGATTGCTGTAATTAAAATCCAGGCCTACCAACCCAAAGGAGCTCCACGAACAGAGAAAATTAAAGGAAGCTACATAGCTGACAGAGCAGGTAAACAAGCTGCTTCCCAATCACCCTTTAAATATGCTGCCCTCATTCATGACCACAATAATTCCACTCGTAATCATCATGAAAAGGAGGGAATAGATAATAATAATAAAACTTTTAGAATGCCTGTAAATATGGCAACTGTAAACTGTTGCCCACCAAAATTTGACCCAAAAGAAATTTCAGAATCATTTTTTTAAATTGTACTTCAAGTGAAGGTTTACAGAACAAATAGTTTCTCATTAAAGAGTAGTACACGTATTGTTTTATGACACTGGTTAATAATCCCATGACATGTCAAGCCTGTCCCTTCTAGAGCTTTTTTTTTTTTCCTATGCTCTGAGATAGCTTGAGTAGTAGAATTCTCCAGTGAAGCCATCTTGGCCAGGGCTTTTTTTTTTTTTGTTGGGAGTTTTTTTTTTATTACCTTTTCAATCTCTTCTGTTGTTATGGGTCTGTTCAGATTTTCAACATCAGTTTGTTGTAGTTTGGGTAGGTAGCATGTTTCTAGAAATTTATCCATTTCCTCTAGGTTTTCAAATTTGTTTTCGTATAGTTTTTCATAATATTCTGTTATGATCCTTTTTATTTCAGTTGGGTCTGTTGTAATGTCCCCCATCTCATTTATCACCACTCTTAACTTTCTGGGCCAGGCTGAGTGCAAAGTATCCAGACCTAAGGTCCAGATTTCCCAAGCCAAGGTTACATTCCTAGGATTCTGTATCCCGAAGGGAAAAAAGAGAACTGCTCTCAGAAAGAAAAGAGACTATCTGTGTAATCCTTGGCAACTCCAAGGATTCCTGGGAATGGCAGGTTTTTGCAGAATCTGGATTCCGAACTTTGGACTAATAGCCAAACCCTTATATAAAGTAACTGGAGGGAAAGGTTCAGATCCTTTTATTTGGACTGACGAACAATAACAAACCTTCCAGACAATTAAAGAAAAACTCATATGGGCCCTGGGGCTCCCCAGTCTAGCTGAACCCTTTGAACTATTCATGCATGAGAGTCAAGGAATAGTCGCAGGATGTCCTAACCCAAAAATTGGAGGACTGGAAACTACATGAGGCCTGGAGACCACAATCAAGTGGAACCGTTTAAAGAATGAACTAAGCACTTAAAAGACACATAGCAAAACTATGTCAAGAAGCAAAATTAACATGGATACAGGCTCTCCCTACAGCCTTGCTTAGGGTTAGGGCAGCTCCCAGAAGCAGTCTTAAGTCCTTTTGACCTAGTTCGTGGAAAGTCCCTCCTGAAAAATCATGGGCTGATGAACGGTGACCAATTAAATGTAAAAGGTGACAATGTCGTACAAGATTATTTGTGTTCTTTGTCCGCCCACACTCGACGCAGGTCACACGCCCAAGGAACTTCCCTTTCAACCAATTGGTTACTCACAGCAGATCCCATCGTGGGGGTGATCACATAACAAATCTCAACAGGAAATTGACCACAACATCACAGGACTGCCAAAACACTGAAAATCATGGCTCAGCCAAGTTGACAGACAATCTTAGCCATCACAGTCCACCCCTTGTCAACTTGACACCTATACACATCTCCTTAAACCATACATAATCTCTGAATAAAGATAATTAGAAAGTCATACCTAGCCTAACATGATACAACGAACACACGTACAACCAAAAAAGCAATAGCCTTGTTTACATCTTTTTATAAGTGAAGAAAACAAAAATATTGGGTGCACACATACAAAGCAGAAATACTCATAACAATTATAGTGCTCATTTCTGCAATTGATCACTTGGCCATAACTGGTATATAGAACTACCTTCTTCCACCACCCATTTTCCGTATTCCCTTTGCCCTCAGCAAGCACCTCAGCTGGTCTTTATTCTTTGCCTGGTGGGGTGATCCAAACTTTCGTTCGTGAAGTGCCATCAGTAATCATGCTGGAATTGGGTTGCTGTAGTTTCCATTGACTTTAATCGCAGGGCAGGGTAGTACTAAGAGACACCCCAAGGGATCTCTTGCATTCCAGACATACTCTTCTTTACGTCCATTAAGTAATATCAATCCAATTTCCTCTTGGTAATCAGGATCAATCACACAAGCCAGTATAGAAACTCCCTTCTTTGCCTGTTGATCCAGAGGAATAAGAAGGCCAAAGTGGTCAAATGGCATTCTTAGCTTCCAGTTCAATAGAATCACTGATGTGTCTCCAGATGGAAGCATTCCTCCCTTTGGAACTAAGACTTCCAGACCTGCAGAGCATAAAGTCATGGGGACAGGAGGCAAAATTCTTGTGAGTGGGTCACGACGGGTAACAGCGAGTGATGCCATTCCCATTTCCACCCCTTGATTCCTGGACCCATGAATCCTGGCTGTGGGAGATAGAGCACCATATATTGGACCCTGGTTTAGAGCATATACAGCCTCCTGGAGAACATTGCCCCAACCCTGTAAGGTATTTCCACCTAGCTGGTGCTGTAATTTTGTCTTTAGGAGGCTGTTCCATCGTTCTATCAAGCCAGCTGCTTCAGGAGGATGGGGAACATGGTAAGATCAGTGAATTCCACAAGCATGGGCCCACTGCCTAACCTCATTTGCTGTGAGGTGAGCCCCTTGATCCAACGCAATGCTGTGTGTGATACCATGATGGTGAATAAGGAATTGTGTAAGTCCATGGAAGGTAATTTTGGCAGAAGCATTGCATCCAGGAAAGGCAAATCTATATCCAGAGTGTCTATTCCAGTAAGAACAAAACACTGCCCTTTCCATGATGGAAGTGGTCCAAAGTAATCAACTTGCCACCAGGTTGCTGGCTGATCACCTCGAGGGATGGTGCCATACTGGGGACTCAGTGTTGGTCTCTGCTGCTGGCAGGTTGGGCACTCAGCAATGGCTATAGCCAAGTTAGCCTTGGTGAGGGGAAGTCCATGTTGCTGGGCCCATGCATAACCCCCCCATCCCTGCCACTATGGCCACTTTGTTCATGAGCCTATTGAGCAATGATGAGAGTAGCTGGGGTAAGAGGATGAGTGGTTTCCACAGAATGCATCATCCTATCCACCTGATTGTTAAAATCCTTCTCTGTTGAGGCCACCCTTTGGTGAGCATTCATATGAGACACAAATATCTTCACTCATTTGGCCTATTCAGAGAGGTCTATCCACATACCTCTTCCCTATAAATCCTTGTTTCCAATTTTCCAATCAAGTTCCTTCCAAGTCCCTGACCATCCAGCAAAACCATTGGCCACAGCCCATGAATCAGCATACAATCAAACATCTGGCCATTTCTCCTTCCGAGCAAAGTGAACAACCAGATGTACTGCTCAAAGTTCTACCCATTGGGAGGATTGCCCTTCACTGCTGTCCCAGAGGTCCCAGAAAGTGGCTGTAGTCCTACCACTGTCCAATTTCTAGTAGTGCCTGCATATCATGCAGAACCATCTGTAAACCAGGTACTAGTTTTCTCTTTGTCAGTCAACTAATAATAAGGAACTCCCCATGAGGCCATAGGTACAGACTGGGAGATGGAAGGTAATGTGACAGGAGTGGAGACCATGGGCATTTGGGCCACTTCCTCACACAACTTACTTGTGCCTTCAGGTCCTGCTGGGGCTTGATCTCGTATATACCACTTCCATCTAATGACGGAGTGCTGCAGTGCACGTTCAACTTTATGACTCTGTGGGTCAGATAACACCCAGTTCATGATGGGCAGCTCAGGCCACATGGTGACTTGGTGTCCCATGGTTAAGTTTTCAGTCTCTACTAAGGCCCAGTAACAAGCCAAAAGCTGTTTCTCAAAAGGAGAGTGGTTACCTGCAGACGATGGCAGGGCTTTGCTCCAAAATCCTAAGGGTCTCTGCTGTGATTCACCAATAGGGGCCTACTAAAACTCCAGATAACATCTCTATCTGTCACAAACACTTCAACCACCATCAGATCAGCCAGATCATGTGGCCCAAGTGGTAGAGCAGATTGATCAGCAGCCTGAACCTGTTGCAGAGCCTTCTCTTGTTCTGGGCCCCACTCAAAACTAGCAGCTTTTCGAGTTATGTCATAAATAGGCTGGAGGAGCACACTCAGATGAGGAATATGCTACCTCCAAAATCCAAAGAGTCCCACTAAGCCTTGTGCTGCCCTTTTAGTTACAGGAGGAGCCAGATGCAATAACTTATCCTTCACTTTAGAAGGAATATCTCAACATGCCCCACTTCACTGGACCCCTAGAAATTTCACTGATGTGGAAGGTACTTGCAATTTTGTGGGATTAATTTCCCACCCTCTAACATGAAAATGTTTTACCTATACCTCCGAATCACTGACACTTCTTACTAGGCCCAATCATGATAATGTCATCAAAGTAATGGACCAGTGTGACCTCTTGTGGAAGGGAAAGGTGATCAAGTTCCCTGTGGACTAAATTATGACATAGATCTGGAGAGTAGATATAGCCCTGAGGCAGGCAACTGAAGGTGTATTGCTGGTCTTGCCAACTAAAGGCAAACCGCTTCTGATGGTCTTTCGAAACAGGTATGGAGAAAAAGGCATTAGCCAGATCAATAGTCGCATACCAGGTACCAGTAGATGTATTAATTTGTTCAAGCAATGAGACTACATCTGGAACAGCAGCTGCAATTGGAGTCATCACTTGGTTAAGTTTTCAATAATCCTCTGTCATTCTCTAAGGTCCATCTGTTTTTTGCACAAGCCAAATAGGCGAGCTGAATGGGGATGTGGTGGGAATCACCAACTCTGCATCCTTCAAGTCCTTGATGGTGGCAGTAATCTCTGCCAAGACCTCCAGGAATGCAGTATTGTTTTTGATTTACTATTTCTTCTAGGTAAGGTCAGTTCTAATGGCTTCCACTTGGTATTCCTACCATGATAGTCCTTACTTCATTTGTCAGAGATCCAATGTGGAGGTTCCGCCAGTTGCTGAGTACATCTATTCCAATTATGCATTCTGGAACAGGGGAAATCACTACAGGATTGGTTCAGGGACCCACTGGACCCACTGTGAGACAGACATGAACTAAGATTCCATTAGTAACCTGACCTCCATATGCCCCAATCTGACTGGTGGACCACAGTGATGTTTTGGATCTCCTGGAATTAGTGTCAGTTCAGAGACAGTATCCAGTAATCCCTGAAAACTCTGATTATTTCCTTTTCCCCAATGAACAGTCACTCTCATAAAGGTGATAGATCCCTTTGAGGAGGGCTAGGAGAAAGAGTAACAGTATAAGTTTTTGACAATGTATTGGAGTCCTTCCTCAAGGGGACCTGGCCTCCCCTTGGATAGATATCTTGTCATCTTTCATGATGTCAGGGAAGTTTTCTGCCAACAATTCTTTCTGTATTTTCTGTTATCCCCCCCATTCTTGCACTCTAGTCACATAATTCTTAGGGTTTCTTCATTTTTTTTTAATCCTTTTATCTGATATTTCCTCAAATAAGTTGGTGTCAAGTGCTTTATCTTCAGTCTCACTAATTCTGACTTCCATTGCCTCATTTCTGCTCCTATGACTTTTTATTGAGTTGTCTAATTCTGAAATTTTATTGTCAGTCTTCTGGATTTCTGATTGCTGTCTCTCTGTGGATTCTTGCAGCCTGTTAAATTTGTCCATATGCTCTTCTCTAATCTTTTTAATTTCCTTTATCAAATGCTCTCCATTTTATTTAATTTCTTTCCTAATCTTGAAGAGTTCTGTATATCAATCTTTTGTATTCTGCCTCTGGTAATTGCAAGAAATTTTCCTTTTCTGGAAAATTTCTAGAGTCTTTATTTTGGGAGCTTGCTGAAGCCATCATGTATTGCCTCTTTATGTGATTTGATATTGACTGTTGTCTCTGAGACATTAATAAGTTATTATATTTATTTATTTTATGTTTGCTTACTGTGTTCTAGTTTTTTGTTTTGTTTTGATATGCCCAAATAGGGTGCTCATATGAGCTAGTTTAATTATTGGCACCTTTGAAGCTCTGATGTCATGTCACCAGGTGGTTAGATCTGTTAGGATGTATGTGAGCTCAGGAGTCTGCCCTCTCCTGCTGTATGGATTCAGCTCAGGTGCCCAGCTAAATAGCCACCAAGAGTGTGGTGTAGGCTTTCACTTACAGTCCTGGACAGGCATGGGTGATTGGTGTAGGCATAGGCATCTGGCTGCAGCAGAGGGACACACTCTGAGAAAGGCAGGGGACTGCCGGTCACCCCCGAGTGTGCAGGAGTAAGGTGTGTTGGATGGGTTTTGCAGCCAGACTATGAGTACCTAATGCTGTTGACTGTAAGGACTGGGGAGCACTTCTTATTCATGGGCCCCTATCACAGGTGACTAGGTGGCATAGGTGGAGGCACCAGTCCTCAGGCCCTTGATATGAGTAGGTAAAGACCCTGATTAATGGGTAGAGCAGTGTCAAATGTCAAGAACCTGCCACTTCACAGCTGAAACAGTTGAAGTTATAGTTCCTGTATATACCCTGTTGTACTGCAGTAATAAGGGCCTACACTGTTGAGAGGCCCACACAAGTCTATGCAGGGGGAAAGGCACTCAAAGTCTGTGGATCCCTTATGCCTGTGCCTAGGCAAAGGAGCTGTGCCTACCTTGGGATCCTGGCTTAGGGGAGCCAGCAATTTATTTTTTTCCTCTGTTAATTTATTCAGTCTCCAAGGCAGGGAGAATGGCTCCGGGTGTGTGATGGATCCTACTTCCGGCCCAGGGGACTTGGCAATTGCTAAAGCTGGTCCAGGACCCAGTGCAGAGCAGGGAGCGGGGAGGTAAATGGGACAGAGAGTCTTCCCTAAGGGGGGTGTTTTTGATCCACGCTGTGGGCCGTATGCAATTACTTAACTTTCGCCAATCCAAGGCTGCTTCTCACTAGTTCTGGGTGGCCGTGTAGACTCTCTGGTGCTGGGTATCTCCCAGTGTGGAAAACGCGCCTCCTGAGCACGGCTGCTTGGCTGCCTCACTGCTCCCCCCAGAGCTGCTCAGGCCTGAAGGGCTCAGGCTCTCGCCAGGTCAGATCTGGCAACTCCTCACTGCTTCCCAACCATCCCTCCCTCCGCCTGCCACTCAGTCTGGTTTCTCAACTCTGCCTTTGATGTTCAGGGCTCCCAGATGGCCATATATAATCAATTCACTTGTTTTTTCAGGTCTTTGCTGTAAGAGGGTCCACCAGAAGCATCTGACTGCTCTGCCATCTTGGCCCTGCCTCTGGCCTCCCTTTCAATCAAGGGGTTCTGGGTCTGTAAACTCGCTCAAGTCTGAGAATTGATTGAGAAGCCATGGCTCTCTATTCTGGGGATTGCTGTTCACTTGACCTAGAATTCATTCGCTTGTAGAGATCAAGTAAATATTTAGTAGATTTCTTACCTATTTCACTCCTAGGGACACCATGACTAAGTAGCCAACACCATAAGTCCATACAAGTCAGACTACTCTGATTACTGCTTTGACTCTGCTGTCCATTAAGGTAACCACACCCACTTTGTCTTTTTTTATTGAGTGCCACCACTTGGCCCCTACCACCACAGGCTCCAATCAGCCCCACTGGAGTTAGGTGTCTTAATTCAGTCAGTGCTGTTTCCACTGTCAAATCTGAGTTACATAAAATAACAATCACAGCAGTCTTCAAGGATGCTGGAGTTCCCTTCATGAATTTGTTCCTCATCATTGTGGTGAAGGGTGTGTCCTCTGGGCACTCCATGTGTGGGTCTGTGGGTCTAACCTGATAAATCCACTCCAGCATGCCAATTTCCCTAAGCCTTTGGCTACCATCTTCTACAGTATACCAAGGCAAGTCTGGTACTTCAACTTGATTTAGTGTAGGCCACCTTGTAATCCATGCTTCAGCAACCCAATCAAATAAATATTAGTGACCCCAAATCTGTAAACTCAGACTGATCCATTTTTATGTTCCTTGCACCATTATCCCATACCCTTAATGGCCATTCCCACACATATTCCCCAGGTTTCTGTTTGTATGTATTAGAAAAGTCAAGCAGTTCTTTTGGAGTGTAGTGTTCCTCCTCCCAGCTTACATTTTGTACTTCACCTTTTGGGGATTGCTGGGACTTAAGTCTAGTTATAAATCTAGAAGCCAAAATTGGTGGGGAAATGTCTTGAGAACATTCAGCATTGTCTTCTAAAGCATCTGCTTCAGGCGATGTCCCAGGAAATGACTCAGACAAAAGCACTTTAGATGCAGCTGGGTTAATCTCATTAGATGGGAGTGGAGGGGCTAATGGTTCTGTTGGCAGAAGTGATCCAGTGGAATTTAGGGGCTCAGTGTCTCCGCCTTCCTGATTATCTGCCCGTATGTCCTCATCCCATGTTTCAGGATCCCATTTCTTCCCAATCAATGACCTCACTTTAACTTCAGACATCTCTCAAGGTTCACAGTTGAGTTGACTTTGTAATTCAGCCACTCTTAAAACCCAGCCACTCTGGGTTTGGTTTTCAGCAATGTCAGCTCTGTTACTACAAGAAATAAGGCTTTCTTTCAAGGGACAAGTGGAAATTTTCAGGTCATTTATGTGACATTTGAGCTTTGACTCTCAAGCCCTGAGCTCATCTCTTTCTTTCACCAGTTTGTCTAGTGACAGTAGGACCAACCAGTCAGCTTCCTTATACTTCTCATTATGACAAAACTGTAAAAACGTATCATACATGCAATCACCCAGAGCCTCGTCTTTCACTAATACCTAATCTATTGGTGGTGATATTTTGTGTATTTGAATTGCCACCTCATGCCATGGATTAGCAGTGCACTCTTTACTACTGGAAGCAGAGTCATCAACATCTTTAAGACTAACCAGATTTGAGAACCAATTTAGAAAATTTATCCTTACAGTTTTGTTTCTCTAGAACCACTATCGGTACCTGATGTCTTAGGCTGAATTCTCTAGAGAAGCAAAACAAGTGTATAAATATATATATATATGTAGAGAGAGAGAGAGAGAGAGATTTATATCAAGGAAATGGCTCACACAGTTGTAGAGTCTATAACGTCCCAAGTCTGTGGGTCAGGATCGAGGCATCTCCTGATTCACGTAGCCACAGGGGCTGGCGAACCCAAGATTGGAAGGTCAGAGAGCAGGGCTGTTGCTCACAGGCTGTGAAGTTCGACGAATCCCAGGATTGGCAGGCAAGACCACAGGTAAACTGCTAGCTCAAGTCACAAGAACTGGAGGTCAGATGAACAGGAGCCAGCTGCAGGATCCAAAAGCCCATGAGCCTTGTCAGAATGCCCACCCACACTCAATGCAGGTCGCACACCCAAGGAAACTCCCCTTCAACCAATTGGCTACTCACAGCAAATCCCATCATGGGGGTGATGACATATCAAATCTCAACAGGGAAGTGACCACAACATCACATGAATGCCATAACACTGAGAATCATGGGCCAGCCAAGTTGACAATCTTAACCATCACACCAAGCATAGAAGCTTATGTTCAATACACTACCCCACATCGAGAAGCCATTGCCCAGTTTAGAAGGTGCTTTGCACAACCAAGGGAATATGGCTTATCACCATATAACTATAGCCTGTAACTCAATTTCTGCCTTAAATCATCCAAAACCAGTCAAAATCAGTTTACTAGCCTCAAAAGTGTCCTAAAGTAACTTAAGCTTCCTTAAGACCTAGTTGAATATTAAAATCTCTGCCCAGGGAGGGACTTACCTGTCATTTTCTTTACATGATAAAGAAAAAAAATGCAATTTGTCTTACTGCGCCTGTGCGTCATGATAACTTATATATTTCATAATGTTTGTATGTACTTCCTTTTGAGGGTTGGTATAAAAGGTTCTGCCTCACTTTGTTCAAGGAGCTTGCTCCTTGCCATCGCACTTTCAGTAAATGCTCTTCCTTCCCCCTCACCTTGGTGTGTCTTTGTTGACAAGAAGCTGCACCAGGCAGGACCTGCTTCGAGTACAGTGCTGCCTCTGGTCCTTTTAAATTTAAGAACTACTCCATTTGGACCTCACAAATTGACTCTTCATGAAATTATCACTGGGTAGCCAATGACCATCCCCTTTTGGGCAACATGAACATGCCTGATTCAAATTTTGAATCAGATTCAAATCTGATTTGTTTAAATATTGTAAATCTTTGATCCAATATTCTAAAGAACACTCTACAGAGGTTAAGGAAGCTTTTGATAATCAAAAGCAAGAAATATCTAAATTACCTAATGTTCAACCCGGAGATCATGTTTACTGGAAAAGACACCAGTTAAAAGATTCTCTAGAACCTCAGTGGAAAGGACAATATGTGGTCCTTCTCACTAATCCTTGTGCCACTAAATTACAGGGAGTTAAGGCTTGGATTCATTTATCCCAACGGAAGAAAGCCCTGACTCCCGAATGACTGTTGAGTCTCATGAAGATCTGAAATCAAAATTCAAACATCACCAGGAAGTGAAGCAGATGATGGCTGGGTAGATAGATCTTTGGGCCTGACCTGAAACTGCCTATGCAGACTGCAGTAAAAGTTGGGTTATTTGCCTTTTTCTTTATCGTTTTTTGTATCTTTGTATTATTAGCTGTTATGCATGATTGTAGAATTTTATTTTGATAGTTTAGGTGGTTATATTATGCCAGTTGGTATCATGAAAATAAGTTGTTTAAATGAGGGCTTCAGCTTTTCAAAAAAATTTCTTAGTCACCAGGATCAAATTTTTACTTATGGATATTTTGACGATTCTAATAATCTAACTCACTTGCATTGCCACCTTCTGACAATTATAGTCAATTTTGCTTACTTTGAAATTATAACTTACCATTGCTTTTGAAATAGCTTTTTATGTTATAAACTCAAATTTTTAGGATGGAAAAGATTTAGCTGTAGAGGAGCTAAGAATTTGTTTTCTGATTATCCTAATTCTTTGTATTGTCATTGGACTCCAATTGTGGGATATTATTCCTTGTTTTAACATTTTGTTCTTCCCCTGAAAACTCAAACTTCTTTTTATAACACCAATTTTAAAGAATAGTTTATTTTGTCATCAATATTATTTATACGCTGGTAGCCTTTGTTTATTTCTTTTGGGTTGAATTTCTCCACTGTGAAGTGTCTCTTAAACTTTCTGCCAATACTGCTGTTCATCACAGCGCCCATTAATTCTTGGCATGAGAAAGTCTTTGTTAAACTCGCTCAGGTAGTTGCACAATCCACAAATCTGACTGAATGTTGCTGCATCTGTCATCTTTACCCAAAACTGTACATGAGAATCCAGATCCGTTAGCTACTCTCATACTGAATTATAGCTTTGTTCTCCTTGCTATCATCAATTTTAACATCATCTCCAAGACAGCTACACATGTGAGATTGTGGCATCCTCCTGAAGTACTGACTCAACCCCAAGTCCCATGTTTCAATCTGACTTGGATTAGAGTTACAGAGTGTTCTAATATACCCTTTATCTCCTCTTAAGATTGTAAAAATGAGCCCTTAATTTCATCTAATGCCCCTCCTAGATATTGGAACATGACTTTTTCAGGAAATTTAACAGCATGTCTACAAAGAAAAAGGTATTTTTGTGTCCAAATGTGGAATTGGCTAAGGTTAGGGTGACTGTCTATTTGCAACAATTCCTTGACAGAGAATTGGCTTAAACAGATGAATCAAACCATCCCTCTCCCAGGGAAAGATGTCAGGACAGGCATAATATGTGCTCCATATGGCTATGAATTCTTATGTGAAGGATCAAGATACCCTACCTTTGATAATTCAAATCCAAATAATGAGTCCTATACCTGGGCTTTATCCTGTTTGGATGGTTGGAATATGACAGGTCAATGTACCTTAGACCATATGGAAATCCTTTTAGACATCCATTCTTATGATGAGAGTTTAAATTGGACTGATCATTTGAAACTATTAGAAAGGAGAAGAGGCAAACGTCAAGAGATGAGTGAGGGAGAGATTGAGGGAACCCCTTAAAGAAGTTCCCTGGGTCAGGTTATAGTTTTTTAAGGATATTCTTCCCCTGGTAAAGAGTGGGAGATTTAGAACATGCCATCTGTAACATCTCCAGAACCATGGAAGGAATAGCAGATAATATTCCCAATGCTGTGATTGCTCCAGAGAAATCATTGAGCTCACTTGCAAAAGTAGTTTTGGATCATGGAATTGTCCTAAAGTTCCTGTTAGTCCAGCAGGGTGGGGGTCTGTGCTATAACTAACGCTGCTTGCTGAACCTGTATTAACACCTCAGGAGAGGTGGAACAAGATATTAAACTAATTCACCAGAAGGCTACGTGGCTCCATATACCTCCACCCTCAGACTTCTCTTTTCTTGACATTTTCAGCTGGCTACACTCAGGCGTTGGATCGTGGATTAAGTTTATATTGTCAACTAGATTAATAATACTCATTGTTATTGTAATAATTGTAGGGACTGTTAAATGTTGTATGAAACTTTTGAAAAATGCCATTACCCAAAAGACCCATTTAAGGCCTATGAAAAGAATAAGGTACATTGATAGTACTTATATTTCAGATGTACTCAAATCCAGTCCTTGAATAAACCATCAGATGTCAGATTATTCCTCTAATGCGGCCTGCCCTGCAGCAACCTTCAAGTGGTGAAACCACAGAAGAAAGATGCTAAAGCTACGGCATAGTGAAGATGTCAAAGTTCCTAGCTACATTTTCACGATGTTCTGCTGCTACTTATAGTTTGATTTCATTTTTTTTGAATCCATGGTCAGTGCCCTTGGAAGCAGCAGTCAGGAGATCAAATGACATGTTGCTTTTGGACAAATCTGCTGCAAAAGATCTTCTGAAATGTTAAAAAAAAAATTGGAGATGTCACATTGAGGACTGGGGTGCACTTGACCCAGACTATGATATTTTCGGTCACCTCATATGCATACAACTGTTGGACAATGAATAAGGAAGAATGAAGAATTGACACATTTGTATTAGGGCATTGGTGAAGAATATTGAATGTGCCATGGACTGCCAGAAGAGCAAACAAATCTTTCTTGAAAGAAGTACCAGGCAGGAGTTCATTCTGTTGTGTGTGGCGTCAGTAATGAGTCGGAGCCAACTCGATGACACGTAACAATAATAACATTTTCATATTTATAGAACCCAACGTCTTAAAGGCGTGTAAACAAACAGCCATCCAGAATAAACATATAATCAAAGTCCATGCAGAAGAAAGCCTTTCAGAATAGTAGTTAGTGTACTTATCAAAGAATTTCTCTCAAAATCCTTGGTGAAATAGAGGGAATGTGTAATGGAATTAAAGGAGAAAAAATTGAGGTACCTGTTAAGATCTAAAATGTCCAGTTTGAGGATTGGGTGTGATTCCTTGTTTGTTGGTTCCATTTTCACCCTAGTGGCAGCCACTTTCTGTACTATTTCTTAAGAGAGAAATGCCTGGTAATGATGATGTAACTACACTGCAACCCCTCCCTGTCACATACACATGTAATTGTCACACTGTAAGCAATATAAGAAAGAGATGTATACACTTTTAAGCCAATTGCCTTACAGAGCTTGCCACAGGAAGCCCTGCCTTACAAGTTTCACAACAGGAATTCCTGCTTCACCAGTTCCCGCCACAGGAAGTCCTGCCTTAAAATGATCTACTGTCAATCAAGTAATGTCTTTCAATGATGTAAGCCTTTTTTTTTTTTTTTGGAAGAAGTGCAGCCAGAATGCTCCTTAGAAGCAAGGATGGTGAAACTACTTCTTACATACTTTGGACATGTTATCAGGAGGGATCAGTCCCTGGAGTAGGACATCGTGCTTGATAAGGTGGAAGGTCAGCAAAAAAGAGGAAGACCTTCAACGAGATGGATTGACACAGTGGCTGCAACAACGGGCTCAAGCATAACAATGATTGTGAGCATGGCACAGGACTGGGCAGTGTTTCATTCTGAAGTACATAGGGTCACTATGAGTGGGAACCGACTCGACGACACTGACAACAACAACACGCCTGTAATTACCAACCCAGTAATGTCTTCCAATGATTTCAGTTCGTAAATGCCAATCAAGTAATGTGTTTCATATCCATTGTTCCCCTCCTATAAAACTGCACTGCCGAGTTGCTGTTTTGGTTTACTGGATTCCCCCCCATGGAGTTCAGTCTGTTACTAGCTCAAGATGTCCCTTTTCTTTCAATAAATCTCTCAGTTTTACATTAATCAGAGTACAGATGGTTACTCTATGACAGAATGACTGTAGTTATTAAATGTGTTTGGAGACATTTGAGGTTCTCTGGATTTGGGGGGCCATGGACAAGGGGAGTGGGGAGAGGGAGGAGTGGCTGGCTTTGAACAAGCAGGGTCCTGACATCCACAACTCTCTCTGTGGGTACCTGGCAAATCCAACACAGGTGCTGGGAGAAAGCACATTGGGGTTCTGGTTGCTTGGGCAGTGGCTTCAGGTGCAGGAAGACTGGATACCGAGGGGGACCCTGGAAACAACTCTATGCTTCTGATATGGGTGCAGGGCTGGGATGAACCATGAGGGTTAGAGGCAGAGCACGGGAACAAGATGCCAGGGGTGGCTCATCAGAAACCTGCATCCCAGCAGGAGGAATGGGAGGTGGGTCAGGAGAAACTGACCGGGGGAGGAAAGGTCTGATTGTGCTGTCCCATGGTGTGTCTCCACAGCATCAGGGATTAAGGTGTGCATGGGGAGAGTGCCTCAAGGTATGGGATTCTGCCAGCCACTGGGCCAGGACACCCAGCTCTGTGTCCACGAGATAACCCATATCCCGCTAACTCCATCCAGTATCCAGTCCCACAAGGAACTATGGTGGCGCTCAAAGTACAGTCCTTGGATCAGCAGCATTGACGTCCCCTGGGAGCAGTAGAGTCACGAGGAGGGTGCAGAAGGTTCGGACTGCACCAGGTTACACGGTCAGAGGGGGTGACACCAAAATGACTTCTATAAAATTTTTGTGTAGTGTTGAAGCAGAAATTTATTATTTTTATAAAAATATCCCTGTAGTTAGTTATAACAATAAAAACATTTTTCATAAGCTCCACTTACATGTGTCAATATACCTACTATGCTAAACTCTATGCTAGTTTACTTTCTGAACCTTCAATTGTGTTGTTAGTATTCATATATGCTAAGAAATATTACATTTAAGCAATTTACAATGTATGTATCACATCTTTAGTCAAGAAGTTCACTAAGTGCTGAAATGGTTGAGTATTTGCTCCTGCTTTTATTTATATGGTATTGTCATGGATTGAATTGTGCCCCCCAAAAATATGTGTCAACTTGGTTAGGTCATGATTTCCAGTATTGTGTGGTTGTCCTCCATTTTGTGATTGATGTAATTTTCTTATGTGTTACAAATCCTAATCTCTGCCTGTGGTTAATGAAGCCGGATTGGGTTATGTGGAGGAGAATTAGGGTGGGATGTAACACCCTTTCTCAGAGCACATCCCCAATCCAATGTAAAGGGAGTTTCCCTGGGGTGTGGCCTGCATCACCTTTTATCTTACAAGAGATAAAAGGAGAGAGAAGCGAGCAGAGAGTTGAGGACCTCATACCACCAAGAAAGCAGCGCCAGGAGCAGAACATGTCCTTGGGACCTGGGGTTCCTGTGCAGAGAAGCTGTTAGTCCAAGGGAAGATTGATGAGAAGGACCTTCCTCCAGGGCCAACAGAGAAAGCTTTCCCCTGGATCTGATGCCCTGAATTTGGACTTCTAGCCTCCTAGACTGTGAGAAAATAAACTTTTTTTTGTTGAAGCCATTCACTTGTCGTATTTCTGTTAAAACAGTAGTAGAGGGGGCATGGCCAACATGGTGGAGTAATTAGACGTTTCTTATATCCCTCTTACAACGAAGATCTGGAAAAACAAGTGATTTGATTCTATATGAATATCTAGGAGCCCTGAACAAGGCAAAGTTGAGGAATCCATCTGAGTGATAGGGGAGAGGGAGATGGTTTGGAAGAAGCAAAAAGCACCAGAGCCGTGGCGGTCTAAAGTGAAACAGGCAAACAGCTGTGCTGTGCGCATGCTCAGGAAGCAGTTTCCACATCGAGAGAGACCCGGCAGTAGAGGTTCTGCCTGGACACTCCGAACCAGTGAAAAGCAGCTCCCAAGTGGCTAAGTACATGCATGCAGCCTTTCACAGGGATTTAAAAAAAAAAAAAGCCCATTGGGGAAAAACCTCTCTCCCTTTTACCTCCTCCCTCTGCGCTCTGCACTGGGAGTCTGCTGTGCCGGAAGTAGATGCCAAAAGGTGCCCAGACCCATTCTCCTGGCCTTAGAAAGGGAACAAATAAGCTACTGGCTCCCCTAAGCCAGGAACACAGGGTTGGCACAGCTCCTTTGTTAGGCACAGGCATAAGGGGTCTGCAGACTCTGAGTCCCTTACACCCCTGTATAAACTTGTGGGGACCCATCTCAACAGTGTTAGCCCTCACTGCCACAGTACAACAGGGCAAACATCTGAAGTTTAACTTCAACTGCTTCAGCTGTGAACTGGCAGATTTGTGACCCTCGAAACAGCCCCGCCCCTTAAGTAGGCACTTTTATCAATCTGCAGCAGGTGCTTGAGGACTTGTGGTATCACCTAAAGTGCCTAGTCACCTGCTACAGGAGTTCAAGAAAAAGTGGTGCCCTCGAGTCTTTACAGCCAACAGAGTGGGGTGCTCATAGTCTGGCTGCAAAACTCACCTACCTACTCACCCTAGAGAATAGGGACACACTTTCCTTTCAGACTCTCAGGGGCAGCCATCAGCCCCCTGCCTGGCTCAGCGCGTGATCCCCTACCATAGCCAGAATCCAGTGCCTGCACCAATCACGCATGACTCTCTAGGACTAGGGGCGAGAGCCTGCATCACACACTTGGTGACTGACTGCCTGAACACCCGAGCTGAACCCATATAGGAAAATTTAACAGACTCCTGTGTGCACATACTTAGTTACAGAACTACCTGGTGACAGGACTTTAGAGATTCAAAGGTGTCAAAAATCAAACTAGTGCATACGAGCAGCCTATTTGGGCATATCAAAACAAAACAAAATAAGAAGCTAGGTTTCACTAAACAAATACAAAATAAAATTATAATAAATTATTGATGGCTGGAAGACAACAGTCAATATCAAGTCACATAAAGAGGCAGTACATGAAGGCTTCAGCAAGCTCCCAAAATAAAGAATCAATAAATTCTCTGGAGGAAGGGAACTTCTTAGAATTACCAGAGGCAGAATACAAAAGATTAATATACAGAACTCTTCTAGAAATTAGAAAGAAAATTCTATAGAGTGCAGAAACATCCAGGGAACATACAGACAAAGTAGTAGTGGAACTTAAAAAAGTTATTCAAGAACATAATGCCAAATTTAATAGGCTGCAAGAATCCATAGCAATCAGAAATCCAGAAGATTAACAATAAAATTTCAGAATTAGACAACTCAATAGAAAGTCATAGGAGCAGAATTGAGGTAGCAGAAGTTAGAATTAGTGACATTGAAGATAAAGCTCTTGATGCCAACTTATTTGAGGAAAAATCAGATAAAAGAATTAAAAAGAATGAAGAAACTCTAAGAGTCATGTGGGACTCTATCAAGAGAAATAACCTACGAGTGATTGGAGTACAAGAACGGGGGGTTAACAGAAAATACAGAGAAAATTGTTGAAGATTTGTTGACAGAAAACTTCCCTGATATCATGAAAGATGACAAGATATCTATCCAAGATGCTCATCGAACCCCACATAAGGTAGATCCCAAAAGAAAATCACCAGGACATATTATAATCAAACTTACCAAAACTAAAGATAGAGAATTTTAAGAGCAGCTAAGGATAAAAGAAAAGTCATCTACAAAGGAGAGTCAATTAGAATAAGCTCGGACTACTCAGCAGAAACCATGCAGGCTAGAAGGCAATGGGATGACATACATAAAGCCTTGAAGGAAAATAACTGCCAGCCAAGAATTATATATCCAGCAAAACTGTCTCTCAAATATGATGGCAAAATTAGGGCATTTCCAGATAAACAGAAGTTTGGGGAATTTGCAAAAAACAAACCAAAATTACAAGAAATATTAAAGGGAGTCCCACGGTTAGATAATCAATAACACTAGCTAACAACGCAAGACTGGAACACAAGACAGAGCAACCAGATATTGACTCAGATACGGATATTGAAAATACATCAAAGCTAAAATATTGAAAACAGGGAAACAGATATCAATATGTTAAAAAGGGCAACATTGAAACAAAAAAGAGGGACTTAAAAAATGAAGAAATTGATATTCTATATGGAGGGGAAGTTAAGATGATATAAAGTAATAAAAAACTGGTATAAACTTAGAAAAATAGGGGTAAATATTAAGGTAACCACAAAGGAATCTAACAATCCTACAATTCAAAATAAAAAAAACAGAAAAACCTAAAGATCCAGCAAACACAAAATCTACAACAAAGGAAAAGATGAAAAAAAAAATACCTAAAGAAAAAAGACTCAGCACAGAAAATTGAGGAGAACAAACTGTGAACAACACACAAAAAGGGATATCAGGATGACAGCACTAAACTCATACCTATCAATAATTATGCTGAATGTAAATGGACTTAATGCACCAATAAAGAGACGGAGAGTGGCAGATTGGGTAAAAAAGCATGATCCATCTATATGCTGCCTACAAGAGACACACCTTAGACTTAAAGACACAAACAGGCTAAAACTCAAAGCAAACAACACTCAAAAAAGAGCAGGAGTGGCAATATTAATCTCTGACAAAATAGACTTTAAAGTAAAATCCACCACAAAGGATAAGGAAGGGCACTATATAATGATTAAAGAGTCAATACACCCGGAGGACATAACTATAATAAATATTTACGCTCCCAACAACAAGGCTCCAAAATACATAAAACAAACTCTAACAGCTCTGAAGAGAGAGATAGCTCCACAATAGTAGTAGGAGACTTCAACACGCCACTTTCAGTGAAGGACGGAACATCCAGAAAGAAACTCAACAAAGACATGGAAGAGCTAAACGCTACAATCAAGCAACTTGATCTCATAGATATATACCGAACACTGCACCCAACAGCAGCCAAGTATACTTTCTTTTCCAATGCACATGGAACATTCTACAGAATAGACCACATATTAGGTCATAATGCAAGCCTTAACAAAATCCAAAACATCGAAATATTACAAAGCATCTTTTCTGACCATAAAGCCATAAAGTAGAAATCAACAACAGAAAAAACAAGGAAAAAAAAAATCAAACACATGGAAACTGAACAACGCCTTGCTCAAAAACTACTGGGTTATAGAAGAAATTAAGGATGGAATAAAGAAATTCATAGACTCAAACGAGAATGAAAACACATCCTACCAGAACCTTTGGGACACAGCAAAAGCAGTGCTCAGAGGTCAGTTTATAGCAATAAATGCACACATCCAAAAAGAAGAGAGGGCCATAATTAAAGCATTACCCCTACAACTGGAACAAGTAGAAAGAGAGCAGCAAAAGAAGCCCACAGGTGCCAGAAGGAAGGAAATAATAAGAATTAGAGCAGAATTAAATGAAATAGAGAATAGAAAAACAATTGAGAGAGTTAACAAGTCCAAACACTGTTTCTTTGAAAAGATCAACAAAATTGATAAACCATTGGCCAAACTGACAAAAGAAAAACAGCAGAAGAAGCCGATAACCCAAATAAGAAATGAGATGGGCGATATCACAACAGACCCAACTGAAATTAAAAGAATCATAACAGATTACCATGAAAAATTTTACTCCGAAAATTTGAAAACCTAGAGGAAATGGACACATTTCTAGAAACTCACTACCTACCTAAATTAACACAAACAGAGGTAGAACAACTAAATGAACCCATAACAAAAGAAGAGATTGAAACGGTTATTTAAAAACTGCCAACAAAAAAAAAGCCCGGGCCCGGATGGCTTCACTGGAGAATTCTACCAAACTTTCAGAGAAGAGATAACACCACTTCTACTAAAGGGATTTCAGAACATAGAAAAGGATGGAATACTCCCAAACTCATTCTATGAAGCCAGCATAACCCTGATACCAAAATCAGGTAAAGATACCACAAAAAAAGAAAATTACAGACCGATATCTCTTATGAACATTGACACAAAAATCCTCGACAAAATTTTAGCCAATAGAATTCAGCAACATATCAAAAAATAATTCACCATGACCAAGTGGGATTTATTTATACCAGATATGCAGGGATGGTTCAACATTAGAAAAACAATCAATGTAATCCATCACATAAATAAAACAGAAGACAAGAACCGCATGATCTTATCAAGCAATGCAGAAAAGGCATTCAACAAAGTCCAACACCCATTCATGATAAAAACTCTCAAAACAGTAGGAATAGAAGGGAAATTCCTCATTATAATTAAAGGCATTTATACAAAATCAACAGCCAACATCATCCTGAATGGAGAGACTTTGAAAGCATTCCCCTTGAGAACAGGAACCAGACAAGGATGCCCTTTATCACCACTATTATTCAACATTGTGCTGGAGGTCCTAGCTAGAGCAGTTAGGCTAGAAAAAGAAATAAAGGGCATCCAAATAGGTAGGGAAGAAGTCAAAGTATCTCTAGTTGCAGATGATATGATTTTATACACAGAAAACCCCAAAGAATCCACAAGAAAACTACTGGAACTAATAGAAGATTTCAGCAAAATTTCTGGATACAAGATAAACATACAAAAATCAATCGGATTCCTTTACACCAACACAGAGAACCTCGAAGAGGAAATCACCAAATCAATACCATTTACAATAGCCCCCAAGAAGATAAAATACTTAGGAATAAATCTAACCAGAGATGTAAAAGATCTTTACAGAGAAAACTACAAGACACTACTGCAAGAAACTAAAAGAGATCTGCATAAGTGGAAAAGTATACCTTGCTCATGGATAGGTAGACTCACATAGTGAAAATGTCAATTCTACCGAAAGTGGTCTACAGATACAATGCAATCCTGATCCAAATTCCACCAGCATTTTTTAATGAGATGGAGAAACAAATCACCAACTTCATATGGAAAGGCAAGACGCCCCAAATAAATAAAGAATTACTAAAGAAGAAGAACATAGTGGGAGGCCTTCCACTACCTGATTTTAGGAGCTATTTTACTGTCACTGTAGACACGACAGGCTGGTACTGGTACAACAACAGATACATAGACCAATGGAACAGAGTAGAGAATCCAGATATAAGCTCATCCACCTGTGAGCAGCTAATATTTGACAAAGGCCCGAAGTCCATTAACTGGGGAAAAGACAGTCTCTTTAACAAATGGTGCTGGCATAATTGGATATCTATATGCAAAAAACTGAAACAAGACCCATATCTCACACCATGTACAAAAACTAACTCAAAATGGATCAAAGACAACTTAAATATAAAATCGAAAAAAATAAAGATCATGGAAGAAAAAATAGGGACAACGCTAGGAGCCCTAATACATGGCATAAACACAATATGAACCATAAGTAACAATGCACAAGCACCAGAAGAGAGACTAGATAAATGGGAGCTCCTAAAAATCAAACACTTATGCTCATCAAAAGACTTCACCAAGAGGTGAGACAGTACAGTAAAAGGGAAACTAACACACCTGCACAAGGAAAGGTCATGGAGGCTCCATGGACACATCCAAACTCCCCGAGGGACTGAGTTGTTGGACGGAGGGCTCTGGGGACCATGGTCTTGGGGAACATCTAGCTCAATTGGCATGACACTACTTATAAAGATAATGCTCTACATTCTACCTTGGTGAGTAGTGTCTGGGGTCTTAAAAGCCTGTGAGCGGCCATCTAAGATACTACACTGGTCTCATCCCTTCGAGAGCAAGGGAGAACGAAGAGAACAGGATACAACAAAAAGACTAGTCCAAAGGACTAATTGTCCACAGCTACCAAGACCTCCACTGGACTGAGTCCAGTACAGCTAGATGGTGCCCAGCTACCACCGCTGACTGCTCTGACCAGGATCACAACAGAGGGTTCTGGACAGAGCTGGAGAAGGATGTAGAGCATAATTCTAACTCACCAAAAAAAAAAAAAAAAAAAAAAAGACCAGATTTACTGGCCTAAAGGAGACTGGAGAAACCTCAAGAGTATGGCCCCCAGACACCCTTTCAGCTCAGAGGTGAAGTTACCTTCGAGGTTCACTGTTCAGCCTGGGAGTGGACAGCCCAGTAAAACTAAATGAGACTAACGAGGTACAGGAGTCCAGTGACAAGGGCCAGAAGGCAGAGGGGGAGTAGGAAGCTGATGATAAGGAACCCAAGTTGAGTAAGGATACTGTTGATGTGTTGTGAGATTGTTAACCATTGTTATAGGGCAACATTTGTAGTAACTGTTAAATGGGAGGCTATTTTGTCCTGTAAGCCTTCATCTTGGGTGAGAATGGCAGCACAATTGGAAGAGCATAGTCAATGTCACTTAAATGTGTACGTAAAAAGTTTTGAAATGGTGTATCTTTGGCTATGTGTATTTTCACAAAAAAAAAAAAAAAAAAAAAAAACCCTGAGAATTCAGAGGGTTAAAATGTTGTGGGGTTGTTAACCAAAGTCATAAAATAGCATGTGTACTACTGTTACATGAGAAACTGTTTGTTCTGTAAGCCTTCACCTGAAGTACAATAAAATATTAAAAAAAAAAAAAAGACTTCCCCAAAAGAGTAAAAAGACAATGTACAGACTGGGAAAAAAAAATTTGGCTATGACACATCTGATCAGTGTTTAATCTCTAAAATCTACAAGATACTGCAAAACCTCAACAACAAAAAGACAAATAACCCAATTAAAAAATGGGCAAAGGATATGAACAGGCACTTCACCAAAGAAGATATTCAGGCAGCTAACAGACACATGAAGAAATGCTCATGATCATTAGCCATTAGAGAAATGCAGATCAAAACTACAATGAGATATCATCTCACCCCAACAAGGCTAGCATTAATCCAAAAAACACAAAATAACAAATGCTGGAGAGGTATGGAGAGACTGGAACACTTATACACTGTTGGTGGGAATATAAAATGGTACAACCACTTTGGAAATCGATTTGGCGCTTCCTTAAAAAGCTAGAAATAGAAGTACCGTACGATCCAGCTATCCCACTCCTTGGAATATATCTTAGACAAACAAGAGCCATTACACGGCTAGATATATGCACACCCATGTTCATCGCAGCACTGTTCACAATACCAAAAAGATGGAAGCAACCTAGGTGCCCATCAGTGGACGAATGGATAAACAAATTATGGTACATCCACACAATGAAATATTATGCAACGATAAAGAACAATGATGAAGCTGTGAAATATCGTATAACATGGTGGAAGCTGGAACTTATTATGCTGAGTGAATTTAGTCGGTCACAGAAGGACAAATACTGTATAAGACCACTATTATAAGAACTCAAGAAAAGGTTTAAACACAGAAGAAAACATTCTTTGATGGTTATGGGGGTGGGGAGGGAGGGTAAGTTTTATTCACTAACTAGATAGTAGATAAGAATCATCTTAGGTGAAGGGAAGGACAGCACACACTACAGGGAAAGCCAGCACAACTGGACTAAAGCAAAGCTAAGAAGTTTCCTCAATACAATCAAATACTTTGAGGGACAGAGTAGCAGAAGTCGGGGTCTGGGGACCATGCTTTCAGGGGACATCTATGTCAATTGGCATAACAAACTTATTAAGAAAATGTTCTGCATCCTACTTTGGTGAGTGGCATCTGGGATCTTAAAAGCTTGCAAGCAGTCATCTAAGATGCATCAATTGGTCCCATCCACTTGGAGTAAAGGAGAATGAAGAACACCAAGGGCACAAGGAAAGTATTAACCCAAGAGACAGAGCGGGCCACATAAACCAGAGACTTCATCAGCTTGATACCAGAAGAAATAGGTGGTGCCCGGCTACCACCAATGAACTTCTTGACAGGGAACACAACAGAGGGTCACCGATGGAGCAGTAGAACAATGGGATACAGAACTCAAATTCTAGTAAGAAGACCAGACTTAATGGTCTGACTGAGACTGGAGGCGCCCCAGAAAGTATGGCCCCTGGACTCTCTATCACCCCAGAACTAAAATAATTTCCGAGGCCAACTCTTCTGACAGGGATTGGACTGGACTGTGGGACATAAAGTGATACTTGTGAAGAATGTCCCTCTTAGTCAAGTAGATAGAAGAGACCAAAGGGGCAGCTTCTGTTCAGAGGTGAGATGGGAAGGCAGAGAGAGTTAGGAGCTGGTTGAATGTTCATGGGAATCAGGGGCGGAGGGGAGGAGTGTGCTGTCACAGAATAGGGTGAGCGGTTGGGGTCTCATAACCATGTATGTAAAAAGAAAAAACGATTTCTGTATGGGAGACTAACTTGAAATGTAAACCTCATTTAATTACAACAACAACAAAAAAGAAAAAAACAGTACTAGATGTTAAGACAGTATTATTTCATTTATGAATATATTTCCATATGCATTTGTCTACAACCTCTACATTATTTGGGCCACTATTGATTATGAAAACTTAATCCACTAATGTAGCTCATGTAATGGTAAAATGTACGTAATTTTGATATAGTTCTTCAACGTTTTTACTTCAAATTCTATTCTTTTCTTACTGAATTTTCAATTTAAACACATAAAGCTATGCAACTGTAAATACATTTAGGCTGTGTGGATGGTACTGTAATTTAAAGGTGTAGTTTTAATTTTACTCATTGTTTACGTCACTACTATTGTTATTACATTCAGTGATATAGGGGAATTATGATGTACGAGTAACACTAGTACAGAAAACATTCCTAAGGATTCTGCATGGTCTGGTACAGGTGGAAGTCCATGGGGGGGTGACATCATGATTATACCACACTGGGTGCCACTAGTCAGGAGGCTGTGCTGTGGAGGAAGTGCAGGGCTGGGTGGAGATGAGACTTCTGCCATCCCTTCCAAGAAGCCTGGCTGCCTTTTGATTAGCGCCACATATGACCCTACTGCCAGAGTCCACGAGGCTCTTTCTTTGCCATGAAGAGATCAAGGGAAATGACTGTCAGAGCTTGAGGAAGGACTTCAGTAAGGTCTGATGGAGAGTGCTCTCTGCAGACCACGTGGAATGTCACTCCAAGAAAGTCCAGGGCAGGGGAAGTCAGCCTAGATGCTGGAGATGGCCCATCCAGACTGAAAGATGATTTGGGGGACTTCTTATGGCATGACCTCCCCTTGGTGATAAATGGTGTCATGGATTGAATAGTGTCCCCCAAAAATGTCTGTTGGCTTGGCTAGGTCATGGTTCCCAGTATTGTGATTGTCTACCATTTTGTCATCTGATGTGATTTCCCTGTGTGTTGTAATTACTATCACTATGATGTGGTGGGAGGGATTAACGGCTGTTATATTGATGAGGTCTACAGGGTTGGGTGGTGTCTTGGGCCAGTCTCTTTTGAGATATGGGAGGGAGAAGTGAGCAGAGAGACATGGGAACTTCATACCACCAAGAAAGCAGTGCCAGGAGCAGAGCGCATCCTTTGGACCTGAGGTTCCTGTGCAGAGAAGCTCCCAGACCAAGGGAAGATTGATGAGTGGACCTTCTTCCAGAGCTGACAGAGAAAGCGTTCCCCTGGAGCTGGCGCCCTGAATTTGGACTTGTAGCCTACTGGACTGTGAGAGAATAAACTTCTCTTTGTTAACGTCATCCACTTGTGGTATTTCTGTTATAGCAGCACTAGATGACTAAGACATATGGCTTTTCTCAGTCTTCACTGAAACCCCCACGTGTTACAGAGTAGAACTGCTCCATAGGGTTTTCTTGGTTGTAATTTTTAAAGTATCAGTTCACACGGCCTTTATTCCACAGCACCACTGGGTGGGTTCAAACCACCAACCTCTGGGTTGGCAATTGATTGCAAACTGCTTATGCCACCCCAGGCTCTTTTGTTAAGTGTACATACGTTTGTCATTGTTATATCTTTTTGATGAATTGGCCCTTTTATCATTAGAAAATATCCTTCTTTCTTTCTCTCTAGCTTGACTTCTACAGTCTGAAATTGATCAAACATGCAATCAAGACACATTGATAATTACTGGTTTTTGGAATGTGAAAGTTGGAAATTTAGAAGAAGGATTTGTAGATGGAAAACATGGCCTTGGTAGTAGAAACAGGGCCCGAGATCGCATGATAGAATTTTGCAAGATCAACGACTTCTTCATTGCAAATACCTTTTTTCAACAACATAAACAACAACTAGACACATGTACCTCACCAGATGGAAAACACAGGAATCAAATCGACTACATCTGTGGAAAGATAAGATGGAAAAGCTCAATATCATTAGTCAGAACAAGGCCAGAGGCCAACTGTGGAACAGACCATCAATTGCTCATATGCAAGTTCAAGCTGAAGTTATATTAATGAGGCAGGACTGAATCTACAAGATTAGATTTTGTCTTTAGCCAATCTGTTTTGAGATATAAAGGAGATAAGTGAGCAGAGAGATGCTGGAGGGGACCTCATACCACCAAGAAAGCAGTGCCAGGAGCAGAATGTGTCTTTGGACCCTTGGTTCCAGCACAGAGAAGCTCCTAGTCCAGGGGAAGATTGATAACAAGGACCTTCCTCCAGAGCTGACAGAGAGAGAAAGCCTTCCCCTGAAGCTGGTGCCCTGAATTTGGACTTCTAGCCCACTGGACTGTGAGAGAATGAACTTCTGTTTGTTGAAGCCATCCACTTGTGCTATTTCTGTTATAGCAGCCCTAGATGACTAAGACGCCAATTGAGATGTTTCAACAAACAGAGGCAGCACTGGAAGCACTCACTCATCTATGCCAAGAAATTAGGAAGACAGCTACCTGGTCAACCGACTGGAAGAGATCCATATTTGTACCCATTTGAAAGAAAGGTGATCCAAAAGAATGAGGAAATTATCAAACAATGTAATTAATATCACACACAAGTAAAATTTTGCTGAAGATTATTTAAAAATGGTTGCAGCAGTACTTTGACAGGGAACTGTCTGAAATTCAAGCTGGATTCAGAAGAGGATGTGGATGAAGGGATATCATTGCTGATGTCAGATGGATCCTGGCTGAAAGCAGAGAATACCAGAAAGATGTTTTCCTGTGTTTTATTGACTATGCAAAGCTTATGTGTGGGTCATAAGAAATTATGGATAACACTGCAAAGAATGAGAATTCCAGAACATTTAATTGTGCTTATGAGGAAGCTGTACGTAGATCAAGAAGCAGTCGTTCGAATACAACAAGGGGATAATGAGAGGTTTAAAGCCAAGAAAGACGTGCATCAGGGTTGTATCCTGTCACCATAATTATTCAATCTGTATGCTGAGCAAATAATCTGAGAAGTTGGACTATATGAAGAAGAAGGTGACATCAGGATTGGAGGAAGACTCATTAACAACCTGAAATATGCAGGTAATACAACCTTGCTTGCTGAAAGTGAAGAGGACTTGAAGCACTTACTGATGAAGATCAAAGACCACAGCCTTCAGTATGGATTACAACTCAACATAAAGAAAAAAAAATCCTCACAACTGGACCAATAAGCAACATCATAATAAATGGAGAAAAGAATGAAGTTGTCAAGGATTTAATTTGACTTGGATCCACAATAAACACCCATGGAAGCAGCAGTCAAGAAATCAAAGGATGCATTTCATTGGGCAAATATGCTGCAAAAGACCTCTTTAAAGTGTTCAAAAGCAAGGATGTCATTTTAAGGACTAAGGTGCGCCTGACCCAAGCCATGGTGTTTGCAATCACCTCATACGCATGCAAAAGTTGAACAATGAATAAGGAAGACTGAAGAAGAATTGATGCCGTTTAATTATGCTGTTGGCGAAGAATACTGAATATATTATGGACTGCCAGAAAAATGAACAAATCTTTCTTGTAAGAAGTACAGCCAGAATGCTCCTTAGAAGCAAGGATGGCGAGACTTCATCTCACATACTTTGGACATGTTATCAGGAGGGACCAGTCCTTGGAGAAAGACATCTTGCTTGGTAGAGGGTCACTGAAGAAGAGGAAGACCTTTGACGAGATAGATTGACACAGTGGCTGCAACAATGGGCTCCAGCATAACAATGATTGGGAGGATGGCACAAGACTGGGCAGTGTTTCCTTCTGTTGTACATAGGATCACTATGAGTTGGAATCCACTCGATAGAACCTAACAACAACAGCTTGACTGAAAGTCTGTTTTGGCTGATATTAATATAGCCATCCAAGCTCTCTTTTGTTTACTATTTGCATGGAATGTTCTTTTTCCTCTCTTTCAGTTTCAATCTGTGTCTTTGAATCGGAAATGTGTCTCTTGTAAACTACTCATTTTCATTTTGATGGGCCCGTGGACTGTTTCCATTTGGAAAGTCCAGTTTCTCACTTGCCCTCTGTTGACACCTGAAAAGGCTCCTCATTATTGCTGGGCACGGGTGGGTGTTCTGGCTCCCTACTAGGCCTCTTGGCTGGTAGTGGTAGGAGTGCTTTGTTACTGCTCCCCGCCTGGCCTTCATTGACACCACCGGTGGAGGTGCTGTAATAGTCCTAACTCCCCACTAAGCCTGCTATGGCACCACCCCAGCAGGAAGCAGGAGGATGTCTTGTTAGTTCTGGGTGGGAGTGGAAGTCTAGGCTCCCCATGTGGTGCCCACTGACACTGAACAGGGAGGAGTTTGCTACCACGAGGCAGGGATGTAATTTCCAGCCCCCTACTCAACTTTCTCTGAAGTCACCTTGGCAGGGGTGAGGGGGTTTGGGGGCACCACCTTACAACCTGGCAAGACTGGAAGTCTAGGCTTCACCCTCAGCCTTTGTGGACATGGGTGGGGCTGGGACCACAGAAAGTTTCTGATTTGCTGTGCTGCCCCTTCCCTGGTCCTTTAGCCAGAGCAAGCAAGCTTTTCATGTCTATACTCATTAGCATTTCTGGGTTGCCAGCTTCTTCATCTACACGTCTGGGATATATGAGGCACAAAGAAAATGCAGGGAACTTGCCACCATGTTGTTTCTTGGGTCCTGAGGTCCTTGGACAGTCTGCCTTCTTTTTTCCACCTTTCAGAGCTTTGCACGGTTGTTTCATATGTAACGTCCAGGGCTTTTAGTTGTATTTAGCATGAGGAATAGAGAAAATACATATCCGTCATCTTCCCAGAAGTCTCTGGCTGATTTTAAGATTTTTTTCCCTCTTTTGATCATTGACCTTCAGCAATTTGATGATAATGTGTCTTGGTGAGGTTTTCTTTGAGTTTTTCTTTGTGCTTGGATTCACTGAGATTCTTGGAACTGTGAGTTTATATTTTTCATCAAATTTGGAAAATCTCTGACCACGATTTTGTCAATTTTTTTTTTCTGCCCCAGTTACACTGGTCTCCGGGAACTACATTTTTCTGCTTAAAGGACTTTCTTCAACTTTTTTGTGGTGGTTATCTGTTGCTGATGAAACCTCTCAGGTTTTGTACATCTGAGGAGAGGCTTGAGTGTGTCCTGGGGTGTGTCTCCCCATCATTAGGGGTCAGGGTGTACGTAGGGAGAGTGCTTCAGGGTTGGAGTCTGCCAGCCACTGGGCTGGGGCACCCAGCTCTGTGTTCACGATACCCCACATCCTGCTAACTCCATCAAGTATCCAGTCTCTCAAGGAATCAAGGAGAAGGGCTCAAAGTGCAGTCCTGGATCAGCAGCAATGCCATTCCCTGGGAGTTGGCTAGAAATGCAGTCTTGGGTCCCACCCCAGACCCACTGAATCTGAGGCTGCATTGTAACATGGGACCTCCAGGGACTCACTGTCCAGGACTCTGCTGTTGTTCAGGGCACAGAGCTTCCCTGTCTCACCAGAGGCTGCCCTGCTCATTCAGAGGTTGGCATGCCCCTGGCCCCCACCCTTCCCCACCCCAAGGGAGTAGCTGCTGTGAGAAGTGAGAGGAGAATAGGGAAGGAAGTGAGAAGTGAGGGAGGGAGCTGGAGCTTCCTCCAGATCTTGCCAGCCCCCCAGCTGGCCCCTGGCTGAGTTCCTTCCTTGGTTCTGATTAGAAGGACACATGGGCCAGTCCCTTCAGAAGCTTTCTCCCCCAGAAAGAGCCTGCATCTCTTGGATGTGGAAGACATGTGCCCTTCTTTTCATACCCACACCCTCAACATGAAGACAGACCTTACCTGTCTTACTGGCCAAACTCTCGTGAGACTGGTGGCCCCAGAGGAAAATATGATGACTTTCTAAGCCAGGTTGTGGTCAAGGCCTTCCCTAAGGAACTGGCATCATACACAGAATCCCAGCCTTCGCCACAGTCACGTGTAAGAAGTTTAAGAAGCTCTCTGTGACAGGCAACTTTATGGGGGCAGTTCTCCTCTGTCCTATAGGGTCTCTGTGAGACGGAATCCACTTGACAGCAAGGGGTTTGGTTTGGTTTCTGCAAGAGGCACAGCTCGTATCCCCCAGAGGCAAGCCTGTGTCCCCTTCCCCACCCCCACAGTTTTCAGAGGAACACAAAAATCCATCTGCTGCCTCTGTACCTGGGGGCCCTTTCAGAGATGCAGCCATGACCAGGTAGATATGTCCCTTTGTGGGGGCTCTCTGTTCAGGCTGTGGCACTTCTACTCTATACTACTAGGACCGCTTTCTCTACAAAAGACCAACACACACACACACACACACACATTGTGTGGTTAAAATAAAATGCATTTCATATAAATATTTCCATCAAGGAATCATACAGAAAAGGCCCAAGTGGCCCTCGGGAGCAGACTGGGTGTTTTTTTTTTTTTTAAATACAGAGGCATAAATAACTGTACACAGGGCAGCTAAATACAAAGTGGGCAGATAGCGCCTCCTGGTGGACATTTGAAGTGGTGGAGTCAGAAGAAGGTTCCATTCTTCTCTCATGCACTTGCCAGGCAGGGCATTGTAGGTTGTCTCAAAGGGACAAGGAGGCCCCAATTCTCCATTATCTGGGGACGGGCGGGATCAAGGGAAAGAGAAGGCTCCAACCAGTCCAGGCTGCTACTTGGTAGCAGGTCAAGTAAAGGGCTTGGGAAGGAAGGAGGTAAGGTAATGAGATGTGAAGCTTGGGGGATACTGTTTTCCTCCATCTCCCCTGACACTGTGCCAGTGGCTTTAACTTGTCCCGTGGGTCATCGGAGCTCTGGGATCACTGGGCTGGCCCACCACTGTGTCCTTTTTCACCTCATAGGGAAATACAGCCCCAAAGATATCTTCATGATAGCGCTTCTGGCTCTTGAAGGGAAAAACAGAGACCGTGTGTCAGCTTTGCTGGTCTAGCCATCTTTCATTCATCAGGTCTGGGCTGGAATGAGCACCTGGGATTGCCCCCACTTCCCCATCACGCATTCATTCGTGAGCCATTCATTCCCAACTGTCACATACTTGAATTTGATTTAGACCCTTATAATCTCTGTCAGCGTCTGCTCTGGGGAGACCATCAAAACATCTCCTCAGGCTTTACAACGGATGTCATTTCTCATTTCCTCCCTAGGGCCGGCCCCACAAGATGTCTCAGGAAATGAGAGCTCTGAGATCAAATACGTTTGGGAAATCCTGTGAGCTGTCTCCCAGTTTTGCAGTGTTACATGCACAGTAGCATATGAAAGGCTCTGAGAAGTCTTGTAGTAAAGAAACACATTTACTTTTGTACATCTCAAACTTACTTGATCTTGGAACTTTTTTTAATGCTAAACACCTATTAATCCACTGAACATATTTTAGGAAATGACTGTGATCTCCGTGCCGAACTTCAATCATGCCAGATTAACTCCCCGCTCAGGGCCTTTGCACCTGCTGTTCCCACCTCAACAGCCTGGAACTCTGTTTCCTTCAATATTCACAGGACTTACTCCTCATCTCCTTCGGGCTTTTTTCTCAAATATCACCTTCTCTGTGGCACCTTCCCCAACCACCCTATTTAAAAATACACCCCTCACCTCACCCTGTCCTATTTCCTGGGTTAAATTTCCTCCAAGTGCTGTACATTTTTCTTGCTTTGTTTCTTATTTGTCAACCCCACTAGAATGTAGGCTCCACCTAGGTAAGAATTTTTGCTCATTTGTGCTATCTGCAGCACACAGTAGGTGCTCAATAAATATCAGTTGAATGAATGAGTGTGACTTAGGGATACAGAAGTGACAAGCAGGCTTTCGAACCAGAGAAAAGCAGGCTGAACTCTAGGCTCGCACACTCACGACTGTGGGACCCCTTAAAGCCCCCTTTCCTCTCTATAAAGTGGGGAAAATAATGCTCCCTCAGCCTGAGTGAAATGCCACATGAAAATCATTGGCAAAGTGCCTGGGCCAGTGTAAGCCGTGGACAACAACCACTACTATTATCACTGTTAAAATGCATTTCCTCCCCTGCACCCTTACAGGGTGCTGGTTGGGATAGGGGTGAAGAGACCCCTACCTGGGAATAAATAACAAGTGTGAAGCTCACAAGAGGCTGGCAGAGGGGATGGCCTTCCTACCCTGGTGTTCACAGCCCTGCCTTCTGGGGAGCCCTTGGCTATACAGTTACTTTCTGAAAGTGGGTCTTGGGAAGAGGCCAGGGGACTCTGCTCCCATTCTACAGGAGAAATAAAAACATTCACTTGACTTCTCAAAGTTAGTTGGCAACCAGACCAGATGTTCAGTCAGGCCTCCTAACAGCCCATCCAGTTCTGAACACCAGCCACCTCTAGGATTCCTCTGGGGTGCAGGACTCTGCGCCTGGCTCCCTCGGTCCTAGCTCCCTGATCCTGGCTGCCCTGGCCCTGACTCCCTGATCCTGACTCCCTTGGTCCTGACTCCCTAATCCTGACTCCCTTGGTCCTGACTCCCTGATCCTGACTCCCTTGGTCCTGACTCCCTGATCCTGGCTCCCTTGGTCCTGACTCCCTGATCCTGACTCCCTTGGTCCTGACTCCCTGATCCTGGCTCCCTTGGTCCTGACTCCCTAATCCTGACTCCCTGATCCTGGCTCCCCTGGCCCTGGCTCTCTGATTCTGGCTCCCCTGGCCCTGACTCCCTGATCCTGGCTCCCCTGGCCCTGACTCCCTAATCCTGGCTCCCCAGTTCTGGCTCCCTTGGCCCTGACACCCTGATCCTGGCTCCCTTGGCCCTGACTCCCTGATCCTGGCTCCCCTATTCTGGCTCCCTTGGTCCTAACTCCCTGATCCTGGCTCCCTTGGCCCTGGCTCCCCTAGCCCTGACTCCCTGATCCTGGATCCCCTGGCCCTGACTCCCTGATCCTGGCTGATTACCTGATCCTGTGTAATTACCTCATTTTAGAACTGAGGAAATGGACGTTCAGGGATCTGGAGCCTGGCAAGATCCAGCAGGCTGCAGTTACCATGATGGCCACCAGAGGGCGGGCCATGGCCCAGGGCCTGACCATGCTGGGCACCCAACTCCCATTCTCATTTCATCCACTCATTTCCCTATCTGGTACCCTGATTACACGTGACTCCCTGATCCTGGTTCCATGGTCCTGGCTCCCTTGGCCCTGCACTACCAGCCCACACACCAGCTGCCATACCTTGAGCTGGAAGAAATAGTCCTCAACCTGCTCCTCGTTCAGGCTCAGCTTGGCAGCCACCAGCTGTTTCAGGGTGTGCGCCAAGTCCCGGGCCATGCGCACATCCCCACAGACGTAGAGGTGGCCCTGCTCTTTGTGGAGTACACGGAGCACCTCGCTAGCCAGCTGCTGCCGCAGGATGTCTTGAACGTAGACCTGAAACCAGAGTAGAAGTTGTGTCCAGCCCACAAGAGCTGAGTCCCTGCTACTAGGAGAGGGCGTGCAGCAGCAGCTGCTGGCCTCAGAGATGGGTGAGGGGGCATTAAGGCTGCTGGGTGAGCTGCCCTCCCAGACAGGACTCTGCACTGGGACCAGGCTCAGGATGAGGAGGTGCACTGACATCCTGCCCGGCCTAGGCCCAGGAGGGAGCTGGGGGTGCAGAGATGAGCATTGCACATAGTCCTGCCTTCAAGGAGCTGAAGCCTTGGGGGGATCCCAGCTTTCTCTGAATTCACCATGCTTCAAAGATGATCAGTCTAGCCAGTTCCCCGACCCAGGCTCTAAGGGCAACCTGCCTACATTCCCCCAAAAAGAAGAGGGGGTCTCTCAATGTAGAATGTCCATGGGATTGGATCCCTGAGCTTATTGGGAGTAGGGGCACAGAGCCCCAGGCTCCCATTACACAGAAGGTACAGGGGCCAGTTGGGGACTCTCTGCTCTTGTCCCACACCTGGTGATCCCAGCACAGGGCACCGGCTCTGGGACCAAGAGGAGCCCTGACAGACTCGTTCATGAGGGCTGAGCCGAGAATCTGCTCCAATTCCCCAGGCTCAGGGGGCAAACACTCCGCAGGGCAGGAGCCTGTCCACGGGCCGGGGTGGGAGCAGTGCCGCTCCCACCCCGTTGCCTTGTCTGAGCAGGAAGCTGGCCTGGACTGCCTCTCCCCTGGCAGTCGTGTATTCCAGGGGAGCTGATGAGGATCTGGGGCGACACACTGAATGCTGGGGCTGAGCTCCCCGTGTGACCCTTTAAGTCTCCAACCTCTCTGCCCTGTCTCTTCTCCTGGAAAGGCAGTCATAAGGATCTTCACAGCATCACTCTGATGTTTCTGTAATTACCCCATTTTAGAGCGAGAAAATGGAGCTTCAGAGAGGGGAAGGGGCTCCTGTGGGGCCAGGGCACAGCTGGGGTCTGTGCTTTTTCTGTTCTACCCGCTGAGCAGGCAGCTGCTGCATTTACCTTGGGCTGGCCAGGCAGGCGAGAATAGGCTGTGTGCACTTCATGCAGCACCCCCCTCCGGGCCATCTCCAGCATCTCCTCCCGATAGATGTGGTCCTTATCCGGGTGGCGGCAGCCAAACACCAGCGTCATACGGCCTCCCTGGAGCCCTGCAAAAATCCCGCAGGTGTAGTTACCATGATGGCCACCAGAGGGCGGGCCGTGGCTCACGGCCTGACCATGCTGGGTGCCCAACTCCCATTCTCATCTCATCCACACATTACCCTATCCCATCTAGTAGCAGGAGTCTCTGGGTGGTGCAAAAGGTTTGTGCTCGACTACTAATCAAAAGGTTGGCGATTCAAACCCACTCAAAGGTGACTCAGAAGAAAGGCCTGGCAATCCACTTCCAAAAGGTCAAAGTCTTGAAAATCCTATGGAGTGCAGTTCTATTTTGTACATATGGGGTTGCCATGAGTCAGAGTCGACTGGACAGCAACCGGTTTATCTAGTAGTTTCCTAGCTAGTATTATCCGCATTTCACAGATGAGGAAACTGAGGCCCAGAGCTTTCAGATAACTCGCCCATAGCGACACAGAGACAGTATTCCAGCTCAGCTCATCAGAATTCAAAACCTGGGACTTTTCGCATCACCCCTGCCGCCTGCCTGGAGAAAGAGCCCTGGCTGGCTCTATGTGGAAGACAAAGGAAGACAGAAATTCTAACTCCACAGGGGCCTACGTGAGCTGAGGCAAACCCAAGAGGTCTTCACTTGGAAGAGGGGCCAGGAAACATTTGTGGGGTGGTGGCACAAATTGCTCTTGGTTCCAATTCTACTCCCAGGAAGGCACTGGCCACCCTGTGTCCCCTCCCGATCTGGAAGCCTTGAGAGCTGTACCTTTGTGCTCGATGTCATGGAGCCGTTGCTGCCAGAAACTGCGGAAGGGGGCAATGCCCGTACCAGGCCCGATGAGGATGCAAGGCTGGGAGGGGTCCTCAGGGAGCTGGAAGCCACTGGCACTAAAAGGGATGGAGGGAGAGAGGCCCAGTTCTCAGACACCTGGGCCAGGTGCACAGACAGCTCAGGGGCTGCAGAGCTGGGTGTATGGTTTTGGGGAGGTAGTGTTGGGGGGCAGATGGAGAGGACAATGAGCTCAAATTTGATTTCCAGAGTCTTGAAAGCTGCTTCATTTATCCTTCTGAGGCATGCCATCACCTCCTCCTGAGGTCTTTTGACCTCATGATACTCAGCCTACCACCCCTGCCTCCACCACTAATCCTGTTAGAGATTGAGTCACACTCTACAGCCCGGGAGCAGACTGGAGATGCCAAGTGTGACCCCAGTGCCTTCTGTACGGGCTGGGGGCACCCAAACTCCAGATCCTTCCCTTTCACCCCAGAACTCTCAGGGGCCAGTGGTCCTACAGGGGACAGAATAGGGGTGGAGCTTACCTGCGCAAAAAGCAGGGGACTGGATCTTGGGGCTTCAGGTTGCTGAGCCAAGTGCTGCAGACGCCATGGTGCAGGGGACCCTGGCCATCTGCAAGGGCAGACACAAACCTGACCATCAGTCCCTCCCACTACCCATGCATGAACTGTACCAGCTGCCCCTCCCACACCGATATACCTCCTCCAACTGCCCCACTTAGGCCCTCAGAGGGCTTCATGGAGGAGGGAGCTACACTGTTTTCCTTCTGGGTCTGAGATCCACACTCTACACACTCAGAGCCAGTGACAGCTGGGAGGGACTTAGTGTCTCAGCAAACCACTCCCTTTGCTGATGTAGAAACTGAGTCTCAGGGAGGGAAAGTGACTTGTACTCAGACGATGGCAGAATCAGGTTGAGAATTCAGGTTCCTTGACTCCTACTCCAGTGCTCTTTCCAAAAGAATTTCTTCAGGGATCCTCCCAGCCCATAACTCAACCCTGCTGATAGCAGCAGGAGGTAGCTCCTCAGGACTAACCATAGTCACGAACCCTGAGTGTCCCCACCAGTGTCGCCCTTGCTGGTCAGAGCACTGGGTGATGGACAAATGGATAACCTCCCGCATTCTAGTCTGCTCTGACAGCTCACTTTCTCCCCCAGCAGCTCCTCCTGGGCTTGTGGAAACCCCAGCTTTAGCTGGGTTACATTCCCTTCCCAATGGTTCAGCACTTAAAAGAAACCCCAACCAACTTGAGAAGTCTTTCTGGTTTTCTTCTGGGCTGAATCTTGTTCTTGCAAGACACGCCTGCCTCTCTGCGCCCGGTCTGAGGATTGAGACTTAACAGTGTGGATGTTCCCAGCCCAGAAGACAAAGAGAGTCTTCCCAGTTTTTAGAAACTGTGATTGTGTTTCCCAGAGCACAAAGGGTTACTGAGGTGTGGGCCAGCCCCCCAGCTTTGCCAACCCAGGCAACGTTCAGTTACAGTGGGCGTGGCAGGGGCACAGTTCATTCAGTGAGGAGCCAAGGTCAACTGGACAAGAGTCTGGACCTCCTGGTCTATGACAGTCTCACCCCCATTCTCTGGCTTCATAGCCCCTGTGCTTTCCTTCTTAGAACCTACCTAATGATAAATATCTAATTATTTCTAGGAGTATCTCTCCACTGGCCCCTTCAGAATGGAAGCCCCATGAGGGCATGGGCTATGTCTGCTGTCTTTCCACACCCACCATGCCCACCACAGTGCCAAACAGAGAGTGGTGTAAAATAAATCACTGCTGAACAAATGAGTGAATGAATGAACAGTTGACGCAGCATCACCCAGGCTGGACTATCAGGAAGACTAAGAATCCTCAGGCTCCTGCTAAGTATCAGGTGCTCCCAACAGTAGAGCAGATAGAGTAGGGTGGTTAAGAACTTGGACACGGGAGTCAGACTTTTAGGGTTATAATCTCAGCTCTCTACTTACTAGAATGTAACCTTGAACTAGTGGCTTAACCTCTCTGTGCCTCAGTTTCCTCATCTGTGAAATGCACACAGTACCCATCTCATTGAGCTGCTGATCATACATCTGCAAAGGGCTTAGCTGAGTGCCTGGTTCATAGTAATCTCTCCTGCACACCACCTACTATTATTAACAGCTCTAAAACAAGCAAAACAACCCATTGCCATCAAGTCGATTCCAACTCATAGTGACCCTATAGAAGAGAGTAGAACTGCCCCATAGGGTTTCCAAGGAGCAGCTGGTGGATTTGAACTGCTGACCTTTTGGTTAGCAGTCAAACGCTTCACCACTGTGCCAAAAGCTTTAGGAGGACAGTATTCCTGCTCCTGTTTAACTCATGAGGAGACTGAAGCTCAGGGATATTGAATAGCTGCCCAGGAAGTAGCAGAGTTGTGATCTGAACCTGGGTGGGACTGCTCCAAAGCCTCAGGCCCAGCACTCACCTCGGGTGCGGTATGTGACCACGGCAACAGTGAGGTGGACTTCTGTGGGGGTGTGGTCCCGGGAGGAGCTGATGGAGTAGTACCGGGGTTTCAGAGTGGGGAGCTGGGAGAGTAGGAAGCCAGCAGACACCCGCAGGGACGGGAACTCCTCAAGCACTTCCAGGAACGTAGGGCTGTTGGTGAACTTCCACTTGCTGTACTCTGAGGGCTGAAAGCCAAGGGCAGTGTGAGGGACCCAGGCGCCTGCCCCACACTGGGGGAGGAAGCTGCCATCCAGTATTCTTGCATTCTTTCACGCACTGAATAAACACATCAATGTGCCAGATGCTGTCCAGGGTGCTGAGACAACTAAGCTGGAAGGAATGTAGCTCTTACTCTCTGGGAACTCAGTCCAAACAGCGGCATTTATCTAACTTGTGTGCTTAGAACATCACTGTCGGGAACTAGTGTGGGCAAAGGTTAAATCTCTATATCTCTCTATCATCTAATTTGGGTCAGAACTGTGGAATCATACAGACCCGGGTTCAAATCTCGGCTGGATGCCCTTACTAGCTGTGGAAACTTGTTCCAATTAATTAGTCTTTGTGAAATGAGGATAGTATTGCCTACTTCATGAGGATGTTGCGAGAATTAAATGAGAAAACGTATGTCAAGTTAGTATAGTGCAGCCACAGAATAATGGTTGTGGTGGTGGTTGCAATCAAGCTCATCAGCAATACTGATGATGATAATGATGTCCAGTGCCTTTTGCAAAGACTTGGACCCAGAAAGTTGCAGATGAGTTAATTCATCCTCTCATTAATTTATTAATTCAACCATCCATCTGTCACTACATTCATCCACACCATCCATCCTCCAGAACTTCCTACGTTCCAGGCCTGTTCCAGGTCTTGGGACTACACAGACAGACAGACAAGACATGGTGGCTACCCTTTTCTAGCTAGTTTCTGAGGAGGTGCATCTTGCAGACACACGGAACAATTCAGTTCACTCCACACAACTGTGTCCTAGAGATGGTATGGGACGTGGTGCCTGGCTTCCCATTAGTCTTTGACAAGTCTCACTTTGGGGGTCTGGGGTGGATCCTCCTTGGAGGTTAAAGATCAGCTCTGGGCTTTGGGTCTTCCTACTTTGCAACCCTGCTCCTTCCCCACGCATCAGCCCCAATCGTCACCTGGCACAGGGCCTCTAGCCTCTGTCTCTCAGCCTCTTCTGTGGCCAGCTGGGCCAGCTTTTGGAGCAGTAGCTGGCTTGGGGGTGTGGTGATGTCCAGGAAGTAGGTGAGGGCCTGGCTGAGTGAGCAGGGGGGCAATCTCTTATCCCTGACCCAGTAGCTGCCTGGAAAGGGAAGGAAGTAGTCAGGATGGAAAAAAATCCCCATTTGGGCTTCTCGGAGGGTGACGAGGTCGCTGAGGACAGATACCCTCCATTTCCCAGCTTCAGGGCAGAGAAGACTCTAAGGTTCTGGTTCTAGGAACAGCAAAACATAGAAAGAAGGTGGTATCCAGGCTGCCAGGGACTGCTGGTCAACAGCCCTCCAATGAGCACCCAAGTTGACATGATCCTGATGATCTAGCCATGGTCCAGAGTCCAGTCCCTCTCTGGCCTAGACCAGATCTTTAGCAGAACACCCACAGGAGAACTAGACTCACAATGACTAAATACACCACAGACTGATGTATACCCCAGGGGCCCATGACTCTAATCCAGTCAGCCGGAGCTATACCCTGAGGTACTGTCTGAACATAAACTCAGCCCAAAGTGAGGTGGCAAGTCTCAGGGAGTCCCAAAAGGCAGTATGCAGGGCAGTCACAGCATGAACTCTGGAGTCAGCAGACCCAGTTTCAATATCTGGTTCCCCACTTATTAGTTGGAGGACTGAACCCTCTGAACCTTGGGTTGCTTCTCTGTGAAATCTGATAACAAAACCTATCTTACTGGATTTGCATGAACGTTGAATGAAATAATGCACGTAAAGTACTTGTACAGGGCCTGGAACACAGTGGGTGCTCAATAAAATGTTAGGCAAAAATATTAATATTGTTATTTCACCTAGACCTGCAGCCTGATGAACCATGTCTGTCTCCCTACAGTCATGAGGACATTCCTGCCCCTTTGTCCCAAGCTTCAGGCTCTCTTGTTCTCCTGGACAGTGTGGGACACTGCCAGATTTTGCTCCTCTGACCCCTACTTTCCTCTGTTGGACACCCTGTTTAGGGGGCTACATACTTTGGAGGTGTCATTATATAAGGGAGCTATTCCTATAGGCTGGGAGGCCCACGATGTGTTGATGTCATTAGCTTATGCCCCCTAGCGCCTGTCACCCCCATGCTGTCTCTGCCAGGTGGAGAATGGTCTCGCCTTTGCACAGGGGAAGAGTGCTCTGGGCCCTCCCTAGGACATGTGTCTTCTCCCGAGGGGGGATGGCCAGGAGCTAGCCACACTCCTCCTGGTCACCTCTGGCCTGCCCCGTCCATTGCCCAGGGAAGGTGGGGATAAATGAGACCCTTGGTGGCACCAGTACCAGTTGCCATTTAGTTGATTCTATCTCATGGCGACCCCATGTGTGTCAGAGTAGAACTGTGCTCCACAGGGTTTTGAATGGCTGATTCTTTCATAAGCAGATCACCAGGCCTTTCTTCCGAGGCACCTCTGGGTGGACTCGAACATCTAATCTTCCAGTTAGCAGCCGAGCACTGTAACTGTTTGCACCACTCAGGGACTCTAAATTTTAATTAGCCTGTGCGAAATGGACATTCTTCTATTCCTGCATTTGTTTGTGTCAGAAATTGTGGTGAAGGCTAGCCATGTATCAACCCATTTGATCTTCACAATAAACCTAGAAGGCAACGAAGGCTTTGTTATCTCTATTTTACAAACAAAGAAATTCAGGCTTAGCGAGGTTAAGTCACACGCACGCACGAGGCCACGCAGCGTGGAAGTGATGCGTGACCATCCACCTTCAAAGCTCACCATTTTATTTGGATGCCACACTTCTCTATTTTATTACCAAGCTAGCTGCATGCCCATGTCTATTATGAAGACTAAGAGACAATACATAGAAAATGCCAGCCTATAGTAACTACCCAACAAATGCTGGCATATAACAACTACCCAATAAATAAATACAATAAATAATAATAATTATTACTATATCTTATTGTACATCTGTCTCCTGTACTTGGTAGTGAGCTCTCTGAGGTCAGACACTGAAGCTCCTTAATTTTTTTACCCAGGACCTGCCTAGCATATAGATATGACTGGTTAAAATTTTGATTGAAAAATAAATGAATCAGTCAACAAAAACGTGGCCAAGTGAGTGAAAGAAAGGCATGGAAAAAGATTCCAGAGCCTCTGTGTTGCTGGGCAGATGGTATGCAGCCCTTTCCAGCTGGCCAGCTATTGGGAGGGGTCTGTTTGCGTGCGTCGGCAGGCCGGCCTCACCCAGCAGGAAGGACAGGGCAGTGGCCCACAGCCTCAGCCCCTCAGCGGGGGTGGGCTGGTGGGGAAAGGTGGGGTGGCGGGGGCTGCTGGGCTGCCTCAGCAGAATGCCCCCATGCAGATGGCTCACCGTTCTCGCTGAGGACCTCCAGGCGCACGGGTTGGTGGGGTGCAGGTCCATCCACTAGGCGCTCCAAGATGCCTTGAACCAGGGCCGGCTGGTTGCCTGGGAAAACCCCGAGGTGCTCTCCGGGCAGGTAGTTCAGGCCTTGGCTACCCTCATAGGAGAGTTCCACCAGGAGGGTGGCACGGCTGGGGAAGGGAAAAAGAAGCATCTGGTGACGCTATCAGGATTTCCTCCATGGCTCCCTGAGGGTGGGCCAGTTTCCCCAGGAAATGTGCCCTTTCCATGAACCTGGGTCTCTGGCATGCTCAGGTTGGGGTGCACAAGGGGGTCCAGGGCTGGCTGGGTCTGAGCCTTCCCCTGAGGGTAAAGAGTGGGCCCCACACATTCCTCAGCAGACCTCCCCAACGTCTTGGCCTTGGACTCTCCTAGGGAAAAGACCCCCCTTGGTGATATGTGGGCCTGGGGAGAAACCTTTCCTTGTCCCCAGCACAACGCTGTTCTTATTAGAACAGAGACCAGTTTTCCTAGTGACTGGGGGAGAAGGACAGCACAGATAAACCCACAGATAATCCTCTACACTCCCTTACCCTGATGGGGACATTTCCTCCTGCGCCAAAACTTTCAATGAAAGTTCTCAAGAAAGAGCTGAATGGTTTGCATTTCTCTTGCTCCCTCCCCTTTTGGTGAAAAGGTTACAGGAGGAAGGAGAGGAAGGGAAGCAGCTGTCTAGTTCCCAAGCTGGAAAACAAGCCCATGATGAATTGAGACCAGACCCAATGTTACTGCCGGTAGAGTTGGTTTACTAATTGCATCGTGGTTAATGCCAGCAGACACCTCTCCCCTCCTTTCAAAGATTGACCTGCTCCAGTCTTCATTAAAATAAAGCCTATCAGTCACGTGAGGAGCCCTGTACTCTACCCTACCTGGATTTCAGACTCTGTAGGTTCTGCCGGGATTTGAGCTTCATGGTGAACACGTTCTTGGCATGCATGCTGCCAAGGGCTGCGGAGAGACAGAGACAGGGAGAGGCTAAGTGGGTCTTAAACGTTGATGGGGGAGCCGCCACATGTCTGAGCCAACTCTATCAGAACACTACCCTTCCAGTGTCCTGCTTTCTTTCCTTTCCTTTTTTCCACTCTGTTTCTGAATCACATGTAAAGACCCTTGGCCTGACAAAGGATGATTGTGCCACTGGCAAAAACCAGTTGCCATCAAGTTCACTCCAACTCACGGTGACCCCACATGTGTCAGAGTAGAACTGTGCTCCATAGGGTTTCAATGGCTGATTTTTTGGAAGCAGGTCACCAGGCCTTTTCTCCAAGGGGCTTCTGGGTGGACTTGAATCTCCAATCTTTTGCTTAGCAGCTGAGCACATTAACTCTTTGCACCACCCAGGAACTCCAAAGAACTTAACGAAAAACATTAACCTTGCTGCTGCTAGGTGTTGGGAAATGGGATTTAGATGCCCAAATATGGACATTTCCAGGGCCTCTCTCTATGGCTTTGGCTCCACAGGAGAGTATATTTGAAGTTATATTCTAAACACACCGAATGTAAGACTACTGTTCTCATGCTAAGGAGCCCTGGTGGCACAGTGGTTAAGCGTTTGGTTGCTAACTTCAAGGCCAGCAGTTTTGAACCCACCAGGTGCTCCACGGGAGAAAGATGTGGCAGTCTGTTTCTGTAAAGATTACAGCCTTGGAAACCCTATGGGGCAGTTCTACTCTGTCCTATAGGGTCACTGTGAGTTGGAATCGACTCGATGGCAAAGGGTTTGGTTTTTGGTTTCTTGGTTCTCATGGTAAGGTCCCTTGGATGGTTCTCAAGGTACAAGAAAAGAGGAGTCACAGAGGCATAGGATCCCAGGGGGCAGAGCTGCGAGTTCATGAAGGGAAGCCTGGAATTGCCTCTGTGGAACCTTCTTTCAACACTTGCTTGTCTTCGGAGCTGGGAGACCGGGGCTCCAGTCCCAGTGCGGCCACATGCTAGCTGTGTGATGTGGGAAACTTGCTTCCCTTCCCTGAGCTTCAGTTTCTCTGTCTGCCTTCTTTTCAGGATGAGTGTGAGGGCTCACTTAGAGTTTGTGGGCAAAGAGCTCAGCACAGTGCCTGGCACACAGTTGGCCTTCAGTAGACACAAACTCCTTTCTCTCTCCAGCCACCCTCCCCTGGGGCTTCTTCCTGAAACAGCCTCCCCTCAAGATGAAGCAAGCCCTCGAGTCTTGTACACAACAGGATCTTCTTGGGAGAGAGTAATGCAAGGCCCCAGACCAGCTGCCTCTGATCAAAGGGCCTGGTGGTTTACTTGACCACAGGCTCAGAGACCCCAGGAAGGGCCAACAAGCACCATGTGTCAGAGAAGCAGGTACCTTTGTTGAGGTCCAAAAGCTCTGAGTCCTGCACGAGCCTGTACTGGTGTGGGTCCCAGGTCTCACTGGAGGTGTACAGCTTGGGGATCTGAATGTGGTGTTTGCCCCGGATATCAAATGTCTCACATGCTGCCTGGAAGATGGAGCAGACCTGTGTTAACAGTCATCATCATCATCACCACTGGGACTACCATTTATTAAGCCCTCCCGTTGCCATGAAGTTGATTCCTACTCACGACGACCCCATGCTTGTCAGAGTTGAACTGTGCTCCATAGGGTTTTCAATGGCAGATTTTTGGGAAGCGGATCACCAGGCCTTTCTTCTAAGGCACCTCTGAGTGGACTTGAACTGCTAACCTTTTGGTTAGCAGCTGAGCACATTAACCATTTGTACCACCCAGGGACCATGAGCACAGTTATCCTACTGGGTTATTGTGAAGACTCAAAGAGGTAACTTATACATACATGCTTAGCTTTGGACTTGGGAAATAGTAGCTATCGCTATTGTTATGAATATTTTTGTTGTTCTTGTTGAGAACATACACAGCAAAACATACATCCATTCAACAGTTTCTATACGTACAATTTAGTGACACAGATTATATTCTTCAAGTTGTGTAACCATTCACATCTCCTTTTCTGAGTTGTCCCTCCCCCACTGACATAAACTCACTGCCCTCTAAGGTTTCTATCTAATCTTTTGAGCTGCTGTTGTCACTTTGATCCCAGGTAGATAGTTCTTAAAAGAGCATAATGCTCAAGGCAGACCTTTTTTACTAGTTAAGCTGAACTATTGTTCAGTTTTAAGAAGACTTCAGGGGATATTTTTGGTTTAAGTTTTACAAATTATCTCAGGACAATAGTTTCAGGGGTTGATCCACCCTCCATGGCTCCAGAAAGTCTAGAGTTCATTAGAATTTGAAATTCTGTTCTGCATTTTCCTCTTTTTGATCAGGATTCTTCTATGGAATCTTTGATCAAAATGTTCAATAATGGTAGATGGGCACCATCCAGTTCTTCTGGTCTCATGGCAAAGGGAGCAGTTGTACATGAGGCAACTAGCCACACATTCCGTATGCTCCTCCTACTCCTGACTCTCTTCCTCTGTTGCTCCAGGTGACTGGAGACCAAGTGTTGTGCCTTGGATGGCAGCTTGCAAGCTTTTAAGACACCAGGCACAACACAACGAACTAGGAGGTAGAAGAGAAGCACTAAACAAGTTATTAGTACAATTAACTGGGATGTCCCATGAAACCATGACCCTAAACCTCCAAACCAAGGAACCAAATCCCATGGAGTGTTTGGCTGTACATAAGCAGTTTCAGCAGCTACTATTTTTTTTTTTTTGTCTTTGTTGTAAATGTATCTGTCACACAACTTTTGCCAAGTCAACTTTTTATAGGTGTATAACTTACTGACAGCAATTATCAGCTGTGTGATCTTGCCCTCAGTCAACGTGATTTTCCTATCACCACTGACTCCCCTTTTCCCCCTTCCTCCCACCCCGGTAGCCACTAATAAACTTTGGTCTCTATACATTTGCCTTTTCTTGTCTTTTTATATATGTGAGGTCATACAGTATTTGTCTTTTTGTGATTGGCCTATTCCACTCAGCATAATGTCTTCAAGCTCCATACAAGAGACTAAACGGGCAGCTTCTGTCCGGAGGTGAGATGGGAAGCCAGAGAGAGTTAGGAGCTGGTTGAATGGACATGGGGAATCGGGGGTGGAAAGGAGGAGTGTGCTGTCACAGTATGGGGAGCGCAATCAGAGTCATATAAGCATGTATGTATAAATTTTTGTATGGGAAAAAATTTTTTTTTAAATGTCTTCAAGCTCCATCCATACTATAGCATGTATCAAGGCTTCATTTCCCATACTGGCTGTATTGTTATGAATATTAATACTGACATTAGCTTACTTTACCCTTGTGCCCACACTGTGAGGTGGGTTTCATGACTCCCATTTTCCAGATGTGGAAGCATGTGGAGAAGACCTGTCTGACTTCTAACCACCACTGCTGAGTGCAACTCTTTGTTTAAGGATTGAGTTCTCTAAGTCAGCAGGGTCAAGACTTGGCAATAACAATCTAATGAGATGCTGATACAGGTCCAAAGAACTTAACTGTGTGGTCCCTGTTCCCAAGTTCTCTGTGGCTGGGAGACTGGAATAATGCAAGTTTGTCAAGAGGCAGCTCAGATAATCAGAGGAGGAAGATCCCAAAACCAGACGCTCCCCAAGAGCAGGGACTCTGTCTCAGCCACCTTTTCCAACCCGTGGGGTACACGCTTAAAGGAAGAGCTTTTCTGAGGGGCAGCTAAGAGGAGCAGCAGTGACCTGGGGCCATGTCTACAGGACCAGCAGAGGTCATGCCACCCAGGATGCATAGTACAGATGTGCTGGGCACAAAGGCAGCCCAACGACCCTGTTTGGGCTGTGGGGCAGCTCTGGCTGTGAACTGACCTTGAATGTTTGCACAGCCCAGTTGCGGAAGGCTTCCTCCTGCCCGCAGAGCTCATCTCCTTCCCCTGTTGGGGTGAGCTGAGAGGCCCCCAGGTGGGAAAGCTTCTGGTCAATGTCATGTGCAAAGGCACAGAACTGAGGGTATGTGCTGGAGCCAAGGCCAAACACGGCATACCTGCCAAGGAGAATACACACAGAGAGACAGGGTGAGCCAACCCATGCAAGCCTCACCCGGCACCCAGCACTACAGCCATCAGGCCAGCCCAGACATCCCACTCCAGCTGTGCACAGGACCCTCTGGTGCACATCCCCTTCTGGTCCTCCCTGGCTCCCATCCTCATTACCAACTCCCATGATCTGCCTGACGATCAGCCTGCTAACCTGTCAGAGGAACTTGGTTTATGTGACTTGACCCTTGAAACACTCAAGGACAAACCTCAAAGCCAAGCTCTCTTTGTTCTTAGACATTTCAGAGAAGAGCCTCTTATACACTGGCATCACTAGGAGGGGGTGGGATGTGCGGACCACATGGGTGACACTATCAGAGGGGGCAACACCAAAATGACTGTCTATAAAAATATCCCTGCAGTTAGTTATAACAACAAAATCATTTTTCGTAAGCCCAGCTTACATGTATCCATATACCTACAAGGCTAAAACTCTATGCTAATTGACTTTTTGAACCTGCTAATGCCCTCTGGTCGGAGCTGTCATTATCACCCAATTCCAACGCCATCATGTGGTCGCGTCTGCACGTGCTAAGCACACGCTGTTGTTTCTGTTGCAGCTGGTGTTCTTATAGTCACTGATTTTGTCAAGTTTTCTGGTGTTTTAGCTACAATATCGTGGGAATTAGCATTTGTGAACCCGTATCAATAACTTTTTTGAGAATGAAGTGGTAATTAAAGGAAAAGAAAGAGTGATCCATGGGAGTTACGATTTACGAGTAACTTTAGTACAAAAAACATTACTAAGGGTTCTGCGTGGTCTGGTACAGGAGGAGATCCATGGGGTGGGGGCGGGGAATGACACCGTGAGTTACTGCACTGGGTGACACCAACTCTAGTTACGCCACTGCCCTCAAATACGGCTACGTTCATTGCCTGGATCCCAAATCTGGCCCCACCCATCCAGCCCACCACACGGCAGGGCTTGGACAGGCAGAAGTGGGAAAAAGTCTTACCTGAATTTGTTAGTGAGCTCTTTCAACATGAAGAGCGATTTCTTCAGTTTCTAGAAAGAGAGAGCATGAGAGTTCTCAGGCCACAGTTCATAACAGCAAGGCTTCTTCTTTCCTTCTGGTGGCCCATTTTTAAACTGTCCACCTCCGGCAGGGGAAGGCTCCAGACCCACAGATGAAAGTTGGTTAATGTGTGGGACCTCTGGGCCAGGCCTCAAGTTCAAGTTCAGGGCTTGTCTCTCACTCCAGCTGAGCCTCAGCTACTCACGTGGGCCCTGACCCTTGGTGGGAGACCCAGAATAGCCCAGCCCCCAGACCACCCAGCCCTGGTGGCAGAGGGGCCTGCCTTATAGTGGGACATCTCTGAGGGTCTCCTAATGAGGTGTGGGCTTCTCTTCTTGTTTGGATCCTGGTAAGAATGACAACAGTTGGTCTCATACTCTCTAAAATAACCCTGACCTTCCAAGAACTCAAGTTAATTTTAGGTGGTACCTGACCCAGTAGAAATAATACTAATGTTGGGAAAGTTTTCCCTTTTTTATAATTTGTTCTTGTTATTGCCTTAAAAAAATAATCTATTGAGGCAAAATTCACATAACATAAAATGAACCATTTTCAAGTGAACGTTTCAGGGGCATTTACTACATTGGCAATGTTGTGCAACCACCACCTCTATCTAATTCCAAAACACTTCCATCACTCAAAAGTACAACTTCATACCCATTAAGCAGTTTCTCTCCATCCCCCCTCCCTCAAGCCCTGGCTACCACCAATCTGTGCTCAGTCTCTATGGATTTATCCTTTCTGGATATTTCATATAAATAGGATGATACAGTATATGAGCCTTTGTGTTTGGCTTCTTTCATTTAGCCATGTGTCATTAGCTCATTCCTCTTTATGGCTGAATAATATTCCATTGTATGGATATACCACATTTTGTTTATCCATTCATCCATTGATCGACATTTGATCTGTTACCATATTTTTGTTATTGTGAATATCACTGCTATGAACATTCACATACAAGTATCTGTTTGAGTCCCTGCTTCAATTCTTCTGGGTATATGCCCAGTAGTGGAATTGCCAGGTCATATGGTAATTCTATGTTTAGTTTTTTAAGGACCTGCCAAACATCCACAGTAGCGACACCATTTTATGTTCCCACCAATAGAATACTACGTTTCCAGTTTCTCCACAACCTCATAGTTACTCCGTTTTAAATGATCTTTTCATACTTCTGAGCATTAGAGAGAGAGTCTCAAATGGGTGTTAAAGGAGCCTTAACATCTCTCTAATACTTGCCAGTTACTCAAAAAAACAGATAAAGCAGGCCTTTGTTAGGCAACAGTATCTAGCTAAAGTTCCATAACTTTGTTGTTTTCATTGAACTTACTTTTTGCGGACTTTCAATTTTTGAAAATGATAGAAAGCCCTCTTTAAGCATGAATTTTTGAGTAAAATGACAATAGGTCAATTTACAGAAAAACATTAACTATGTAATAGGAAAGTTGACACACACATATGACAAAATAATTATAAAGAAGGCAGGCAAATGGCCTATGCTAGGGTAACCAAGAATGATCTGAACACACTCTAAACAGCCTCTTCTCCACACTGAGTCCCCTAGATCCTTTCCTTGGTCCTCTCAGGACCCAACCCATCCCCTCAGACCGCCGTGACTTTGGACCACCCACCTCTCCGTTGCAAGGAGAGTCCCCATTCCCGAATGTGCTGGTCACCACCAACAGCAGCCGCTCCTTCTCCAGGTCGCTCAGCCTGTACTCGTCCATGCAGAAAACCTGGATGGCACCAAGGGTGGATGTCAGCCCTCATTCAGCTCCCAGGTCTGGTCCCTCCACACCTCCCATCCCAGACCTCCTGCACTTCCGTCCCCACCAGCTGGGAGTCCCCTTGGTTATCTCTGATCCCTGGTGCCCAGGACAGGTGTGGCACAGAGGAGGGGAGTGCTTAACTGATCTCCCTCGAATTAACCGATTTGAACAAATCTGCCTCGATTCTCCTCCCCCTTCAAGTCCCACAGCTAATACGTCAGCAAGTTCTAGTATTCTTCAGAATACTGCATCTCCCAAACAAAAACACTCTCACCACTTCCACTTCTATTTTAAATTCCAAATCTGTGGACATATTACCTACAAAATTGGCATCGGTAGGTAACAAAAACGATGATTTTTTTGGTGCCTCTGGAACCCAAATGCTTTGCCTGGAGGTTATCTCAGGTGAAGGGTGTCACATCTCAGGTCTGGGGAGGCGTGACTCGCCCACCAGTCCCCTGGCATTTTGGGACCCCTGGCTGCCATCAGGTAGACCTGGCACCATAAGACCTGTCCAGCAGCCTGGCTAACTTTGCTGATTGTTAGTTGCCGTCCAGTCGATTCCAGCTCATGGTGACCCCACGTGTGCAGAGCAGAACTGCTCTACAGGGTTTTCAAGGCCGTGAACTTTTGCAGGCAGATCACCAGGTCTGTCTTCTGAGGTGCCTCTGGGTGGGTTCAAACTGCCAACCTTTCAGCTACTAGTTAAGCACTTAATCATCTGAGCCACCCAGGAACTCCTAACCTTGCTGGTAGTCATTCCTAACCCTTCCTGCCGGGCCTACGTCTCTATCTAGTACGTATCACAACCCATCCTGTCTGATGTTATACTGGTCAGGGCCATGTCTCCAGATCATTAAGGTCACATCTGTCTTGCAGAAGCTGTGTGCCTCTGGACAAACCACTTAACCTATGACACTCAGGTTCTTCATCTGCAAAATAACAACTACTAGGACTCCCCCCTGCCTTGCAGGGTTGTTGGGAGGATGGAGCATGGTGTGTGAGGTAGAGCTTCTCTTCCTGCCTCGTCCTGAGGGTGAGGCCTGGGTCTGTGTCACTCAGTGGCGTGTTCTCAGAGCCCAGCACCGGCCCAGCATGTAGTGATTATCCCAAGGGATACGGCTTAGTCATCCTTGTGTGTTTTGTTTGTCTGCATCTTACTCATCTTTGGCCCCCTTCACATATAGCACCCAACCCTGTATAAAAGGAGTCCAATAAAAGTGAATAACATCATCTAAAGCAGCTCATGTATATTGAGGCTTGCATGTGTTAGGACAGCGTTTCTCAAACTGTGTTCCCTGGAATACCACAAAAACCATCATTTAGTGTGTTCAGTGAAGTGTGGGGATCCCTGGAGACAAATCAATCCTTCCATTGCAGATTTATAATGCACATCATCACACTCAAGGCTCTGAGTCACCCAGGGGTAGAGAAACCATCTTAACTTTCCTAGCTCACAGCTTCCCAGACTTCTTGGTACGCGGGCAGAGAAAGCTACACCCATCTGGCCGAACCAGGTACCTTGGGGTTGAAGGCACAGCTGAACAAGGCCCCCAGGTCCTGGGCCAGCGTTTCTGACTTTCCTGTCTCTGTTGCGAAGAGGATTGTGACTCTGACTCGCGACGCCATGGCTTTGCGCATCAGCACAGAGGCGAAGAGCACAGCTCTGTGTGCACAGACAGACAGACACAGTGTTCTGAGGCAGCCTTCCAGAAGAAAATGGGGGCCCAGGAGAATAGGAGGAGGACAGGGTTCAAAGTGTGGCCAGTTGAGGGAAAAGCAACCCACCTTTCTCCCCAGCTATCCACCCTGATAATGGCCCTTCTCCTCTCCCTCACCCCTCAGCCCACTACTCAGACCCTTTGGGAAAATGGAGGAGAGAGACGGTTGGGCAACACGGGCTGGTGACCCTTGGAATTGGTGTCTGGACCTCTGGAAGCCAAACTCCACAAAGAACAATCTTTCTCTTTTGTTCCCTGTTCTTCAAGGCCTAGAGGCGGAGGCTGACTAGAAGGAAGGGCCACGGTTCAGACATAAATGCTCACTGCTCACACTTACGTAGCCAAGACTTTGAATTGAATCTCTCTTCTCCTGGGCCTCCGCTTCTCATCCTGCCAGACATGGGTTTTCCAGGCCTCTACCTGCAGACAAGGAGGGAGCTGTGAGGCAGGGCGGCGTCCTGGCAGGGGGTAGCCAGGCTCAGCTTGGGTTGGGGATGCTGGAGAGCTAGGAGCGTCTTCACAACATTCATGGGTCAGGAGGGTGGGCAGGCCCTCTGCCCACACCAGCTTCACAGGCTGCATCTGTCTGTCCCCCTCAGAGTTGTAACTCTAATCCGTGGCATAAAGCCAGGCACGTGAGGGCGGTCAGTTGGTTGTTACTCTCATTAATATTCTCCTGGAAGGAAGAGGCCCCACTTCTCTTTTGTTTTTAGTGTCTTATCACGGGCTGGTACAAATGGTTAATGACCTTGGCTGCTAACCAAAAAGTTGGCAGTTTAAGTCCACCCACAGTCGCTTCAGAAGAAAAATCAGCCATTAAGAACCCTACGGAGCACAGTTCTACTCTGACACGTAGGGGGTCTCCACAAGTCAGAATCAACTCGACAGCCACTGGTTATCACTACATAACGTATAGTCCACACCAGGATACCTTTCAGAGTCATAAAAGTGCCATTAAAACAGGCACAACCTGGGTATACAGTCACCTTATTTATCACCTTCAGAGTGACAAAACTTTAACCAAAATCCTCTATGACAAAAAAAAAAAAAAAAAAAAAATGAACTTCTTTCAATAGCTAACATTATGGAGTACTTTCTGGGTTGAGCATTGGGCTAAGTTGTTACCTGCCAGCTCGTGGGATCTGCACAACCTCCTAGCATGGGGTTAATTCCCATCCCTTGTAGAGTTGAGAAAATAAGGCTCAAAAAGGTGAAACAACCTGCCTCAGATCATACAGCCAGGAAGCAGCAGAATCAAAACTAGGCATGTCTGACTCGGGGGCCAAGCTCTTCCCCATTATGCTATGTGACTCTTTACTGGCCCCTCCTGTGGAAGCAGGTGCCATGGTAGGCACCCTTGGGAGCTTAAACCCTGTTAGAGCAACAGGCCATTCAACATACAATAAAAGGCATGTCCTTGAGTCCCACCCTCTGAGGAAATGGGCAAAAGTTGTTCATTTCCTTGAATGGAGTCTGAGAAAGATTAAAAATATATTCCCCTGTTCCCTGATCCTCCTCCCAAATACCCTGCAAGGGTGAGCACGCACACAAGCACAAACACACACACAGGCACACTCACACAGGTACACACTCACATTGTCTCTACGCCTGAGCTCCCAAGGAAAGGAGAGGCAGACCCCTCCTTACCTGATAATAGTAGAAAGGTGACAGGATATAGTTTAACATCTCCTGGTGAAACACGGGGGTGATGCTCCCAGAAATCGGGGGGACAAGCCAAATCCAGTCGGCCGGGCAGCCCCCACGGGACCGGTATTCATTCTGCATGTACTTCATGAAGGACTCTGAAGCTGAGTGGTGGTCCATGATGGTCACATTTTGTTTCTAAATCAGAGGAAGGCAAGAAGGGGAGTAAAGGCAAGGGGCGGGGCATCAGGAGAGCGGAGAGTAGGCTGCAGGCCTCCCAGGTGGCTGCGGGAACGTCTGGCAATCTTGAAAATGGGGGAGAAAGCTCCTCTGGCCCCTCCCCTCTTCCCCTACTGCACGGAAGTACCCACACGGAAGGCATTTTCAGAGTCTCTAAAGCGGCTCTAGAAACACCATCGCCGTGGTCAACCCACAGGTCACACGGGGGCATCACCATTAGGACACAGTAAGTTTGCCTCCCCTGGACCCTCTGGAACCCGGGTGCCATAGTGGTTAAGAGCTCAGCTGCTAACCAAAAGGTCCACAGTTCAAATCCACCAGCCGCTCCTTGGAAACCCTATGGGACAGTTCTACTCTGTCCTGTGGGGTCACTATGAGTCGGAATCCACTCGACAGCAATGGGTTTTGTTTTTTGTTGTTGTTTTTTTTTACCCTCTTGGGGCAGTGTCCAGCTTCTCAGTTCATACCCATAAGTCTCCCCAAATCCCCAACTAATGGCTTTCTCTGGATGCTGATAACTCAAAACACAGGACCCTTTGGCAGGTAAAGAAAAGTCTATCCCAGTCACTTGTCATAGAAAGTTCCAGGAGTTCCTTCCTCAGAGTTGAGGCCCTCCCAGCTGAGAAGGAAGTGAACGCCTCTGTGGAGAGATCGGAAGCATTGGGGGAAGTGTAGTGTATAGGAGACAAACCATCCCAAAGTCCCACATCCTATAATTAGAAGCTGTAGAGTCTGAGCCTAATCGGAATGCTCCGGCAAAGCCATCTCCTCAACGTCTGGGACAGCTCACTCCGACAAAAGATATTTGTTTAACACAGTGGTTCACACCCTGGGGCCTGTGCCTCTTCTGAGACATGTGACTTTGAGTCAGTTAACTAAGCCTCAGTTTCCTCATCTGTAAAATGGGGATAATAACAGTTCCTGCCTCCTGAGGTGACTGAAAGGAGGCAGTACGTTCATACAAGTAAAGCATAGGAAGTGCTCAGTAAACGTCAGCTGCTATTTTTTCTATCTGCCAGGCACCGCATAAGGCACTGGCATTACAGAAGGGAAAGACACACTAGATTTTAATCTAACTAGGGGAAGCAGAGAGCGGCATTGGTGGTTCAGTGCTAGAATTCTCACCTTCTCTGTGGGAGACCCAGATTCAATTCCCAGCCAATGCACCTTATGCCCAGCCAACACCTGCCTGTCAGCGCAGCATGTTGCTATGACACTGAACAGGTTTCAGCAGCACTTCCAGCAAAGTAGGAAGAAAGGCCTGGTGATTTACTTCTGAAAATCAGCCAAGGAAAACCCTATGGATCACAACGGTCCAGTCGGCAACAGTCATAGGGATGGCACCAGACTGGGCAGCATGTTGCTCTTTTGTGCCCAGGGTCGCCATGAGTTGGAGGCTGACTCGAGAGCTGCTGCTAACGATACCAACAACCGCAGGAAAAGCAGGAGAGAGTCAGCTGTTCCTGCAACACCTGGTAGAAATATGATGGAGGCGAGCAGACAGAACTGAGGGAGGGCAGAGGAGAAAGCCTAACCCGGGGGGGTGGGGGGCCGGGGAGAGACGGGGAACTTCAGGGAAAGCTTTAAGAGTGAGCCTTGAGGGAAGGGTGTGAGTTAGCCAGGGCGAGGGCACTCCTGGAGGAGGAAGCTGCCTGAACCAAGGTCAGGAGCCACAACAGAGCCAGCTGACCAAGCACCAGTGTGTCCAGGCCTTTATTTAATTGACCCTCCACTTTCCCCACTTATTTTATATACAGCACACAAATGCAACTCCAGGACACCAGACCAGTTTGAAGCTCAGGAGCTGACAACAGCAGCTATGATGATGATAACAATAATAATAACACCAACAACTAATGCTTACTGAGGATTCTCTATGGGCCAGGCAGTGCAGCTAAACGTTTTGCATGGGCTTTTCATTTAATTTGTACAATAACCTACTGAGGGAGGTATATTACTATCCTCATTCTACAGATGAGGCAACAAGGCCAAGGCTTTTGAAGTTTATCCTGAAGGCGGATGACAAGGAAGTCCTGGAGACTTTTGAGCAGGAGAGGGGCAAGGCAGCGTTGGTCAGGAGGCGGCTGGGGGTCAGCGGAGTTATCTGGGACACATCCGCATCCTGACAGTGTCAGGGTTGGTGCTGGGAGGCCCCAGGGGTCGGGATGTGTGGTCCACGGCCAGCCCTTCCTGAGCCGGGCCAGCCCCAGGAGGGCTCTTCCTGTCCCATCTGAGCTCGTTCTCAGAGGCCCCCCTCAACTCCCATCCCTCCAGCTGGGGAGCGGCCCTGGCAGGCTCTCCCCTCTCCCGCCAGCTTGTCAGCAACTCCACTGTCCATCTGTTGCCCCAGCATGGGGAGCATGAGCTAAAAGCATCTCTAAACCCATTGCCAGGTCTTTCTCCCGCACAGCCACTGGGTGGGTTCGAACCACCAATCTTTCAGTTAGCAGCCAATTGCTTAACCATTGTGCCACTAGGCTCAAATTAAGGATACTACAGAAAAATCAGTTATTGCCTAATTATATGCCAATCCAAGAGAAGGTGGGGCAGTGTGATCTGATCTGTAGAGGTTTCTAATCCGACACACTGTAAGATGCTTCTTTATATAAGGAACAAAGGTAACTGTGGACAGGAGATGCTTTCAGTTCATCTCTCTGGTGGGTCCAGACCACGTGTGGTGTGAGCGGTGGGCTGGGTGTGCAACGGTAGCCCTAGGCCTAAGAAGCTTCAGAACCTTCTGCTCCACATACAATCCTGGATAGAAACAACCCTAAACTTGCATACATGCAGAAAATCAGAACTATGAACCCCCTACCAGAAAGTCTTCAGACGCACAAAACCTCAGATGTACCTGGTAACTGTGAAGCACAGCGATGTTGATCTCAATGACAGCCTGGTCTTTCCAAAGGGAAGCCAGCTTGTGCGTTTCCAGGCCCATCCTTCTGCCCACTTCCTGCCAAGACAGAGAAACGAGGCCGAGTCAGTCCTTGCAACCCGTCCCCAAGCCCACACCTCAGCCAGCCCAGCTGGGAGGCCCTCATTACCTCCAGGATGTTGTAGCGCTGGACATCGCAGAGGTCCCGGACCCCGATCTCTGTGCCCATGTACCAGCCATTGAAGGGGCACCCTGGAAACTCGAGGCCGCCCGCCTCAAGCAGCATGTTGGCCACTGCAGGCAGGGCGTACCACTTCAGCTCCAGCTCCCGAAACCACGCGTACCTGGCCCAAGGCAGAGCCAGTTACAATTGGGGCTTTCATTTTTGCCCACAACCTCCCCCGCCAAAAAAAACTCTTTAGAAAAGAGTCAACCAAGAAAACTTTTCCAGGCGTTGATCTTTAAGTTAATTCCATATGGAGAGGTGAATCAGGAACACTCTCCCAATTCATTTATTTATGCGTTCAATCACTTGTTCATTCATGGTAACATGTATTAAGCATCACGTATGTGCCAAGCACTGAGCTAAATGCTGAGAATCCAACATAACATAGTGGTTAAGAACTCTAGCATCAGAAAGCCTGGGTTCAAGTCCTGCCTCACTGACTACTTGCTGTGTGACCTTGGGATGTTACTTAGCCTCTCTGAGCTTCAGTTTCCTCGTCAGCAAAATAGAGATAATAGCATCAAACTCGTGGGATTATCATGAAGGTAAAGGAATTAACTCATGTTCCTTCATTTTTATATACATTTATCCCACAAATATTGAGTACCTACTATGTACCAGGCACCCTGGTAGGTGTTGGGGATATACTGGTGAACAAGAAAGGCAAGATCCTTATTCTCAAGGAGTTGACAGTCTAGTGGATAGACTCAAGAATATAACAAGGTAAACAAGAAAATAAAATAAAGTGATGTGCTAGGCAAGGGTCGGAGTGTCTACTCTAGATTTGGTGGTCAGGAGAAGCTTCTCAGAGGAGGTGATATTTTAGGAAATAACCTCACTGACAAGAAGCAATGAACCATGAAAAAATCTGAGAGAAGGGCACATTGGCAGAGGAAATAGCAAGTGCAAACGCCCTGAGGTAGGACTGAGTTCAGCATATTCAAGGGACAAAAAGAAAAGTCCAGCCCAATGCCTGGTACATAGTTAAGTCTCAATACATGGCAGTGTTTTTATAACTACGGGAGCTGCCTTGAAATCACCGGAGCTCTATAATTCTACCACAGACAGGAGAGGGACAGCTAAGGGAGTTGGCAGGAAGGCAAAAGTCTTGGGCAGCTCAGTGTGAAAACCTGGAGGCTTTCAAGGGTTCTTCTCCGGAGGTCACGGCTTTCTAACCTCTAGGGGTCCATCTATCTAAGCCTCTCCTTCCCCCTCACCATCCACATACCCTTATACCTGATGTGAAAGCACAGACTCACTGCAGAAAGCAAGAGAGACAGGCAGGCTTGAAAGCCAGCCCCTCTAGGCGTCACTGCTGCTGCCTGGCTTGCGGGGAGGTCAGGGAGAGGTCTCGCATAGGAAATGGGGGCCACGCCTGTCGACTCACACCCCCAGCACTCCCAACCCACTTACTTGGGATGCTCTAGGGGCACCTCAAGCACAAGGTCCGGTGGGATTTCAAAGAGCTCAGGATCATGGCCATCCGCTTGCAGGACCAGAGGCACCACATCAAAGCGGCCATACTTTGGCTTCCAGCCCAGGTCAATGCACAGCTGAGGGGCAAGACAGGCCCAGTGAGTCCACAGACCCAGGCACCCTAAGTCCTCCAGACCCCTCTCTGTTGCCCTCCACTGGGCTCCTTGCCCAAAGAGCCAGGGCCCAGGCTGGCCGGGTACCTGGGTGAACTCCACACTGGCAGGGTCTCCTATGATGGTGCCATCGGGCATCTGGTAGCCAGCATACCGGATGAGCTGAGAGTTCCACACCCGGAAGTCGTGCTTCCCGTCACTCCGCTGGGGGAACACCGTGATGACTGACCTTCCCCAGAACAGGACAGTGCGGTTTACTATGTGGCCCTGTGGGGGCTCCCAGCTACCCCCTCCCCGCTGGCCCCACCTCTTCCTCCACTCTTCCTGATCACCAGCCCCCTGTACCCAAGCAGACTGGACCACCCGCAGCTCCCCAGTGAGCCAAGCTCTCTCCAGCCTCCGTGTAACCTGCCCCATTTCCTGACATATCCTCTTCCTCCTTCCTCCTCCAGCTTGTTCCCTTTCTTCAAAACCAGCAGAGACCTCCCACTCTAGGAAGCCCTCCCCATCCCTTAGTTGGGGTTAGAGGCCCCTCCATGGCCCTTTCCCTAGCTGCACATTTCTTGCCTAGCAGTGGCGTTAGGTGAGTGCTTGGATTCATAGAGGGCTGGGGCAGGGTCTTGGGGTTTTAGTCATCTCTGCAGCCTTCCCCTGCATCATTCTCCTCCCACCCGCCACCTAGCCCCATGTTGGGTCCCTATTAGGTGGGCACTAAGTGTTTATTGAACAAAGAATGAACGAATGCCTGAATGAGCTGTTCAGCTCTATCAGCCTTGGCTTCTTAGGGTAGGGAGAAGTGGGGGAGGGGGCGTACTGATGGGCAATAGGTCTCCCACGTCTAAGACAAACACCCACAAGAGCCATCTGCTGGAAACCAACCTCCCATCCTCCCCAAAAAGTGGAGAGCCCTAACTCTGATCAGTGAAGACGTGACTTCTTAAAGATCCCCCACTCCCTCCAAACGGCTCCAAGTCAGAAACCAGGAAACCGGCTGTGGACACAGGCTAAGCTCACAGAGGCTCGGCTCACTATTAAAGCCCCCGAAGAGGCCTGAGTTTTTTCACCTTTCTCTTACACCCTGGTTAGTCCTGGAGTCCAAGACGCCTCCCCTAAACCCACCTGAATCTTTTGGCTAAGACTCTGGGGCAGGTGGGCCCCAGCTGCAGCCTCGGGAAAGGTGAACTCACCTGATATTGCCCTGGTTGGTGGCATAGCGTATATGTCTGCAAATGTGCTCAAACATTTCCTTGGCCGTGGTACAGCTCCGGGCGTCAAAGACCTGCACACACCCCACGAGGACCAAGCCCGTCAAGGACTGTGTGGACAGAGGCCTCCAGCCCTCCAAACTGCGGGGAGCAGCCTAAACACCCAACACCCAAATACCTGCTAAAAAATCAGCTGCCACTGAGTCAATTCCAACTCATGGCACCCCATGTGTGTCAGAGTAGAACTGTGCTCTACAGGGTTTTCAATGGCTGATTTTTCAAAAGTAGATGGTAGGCCTTTCTTCCAGGGTACTTCTGAGTGGACTCCAACCTCCAACCTTTTGGTTAGCAGCTGAGCACGTTAACTGTTTGCACCACCCAGGGACTCCAAACACCAGGGAGAGGGATGCATTCTCCTCTCAGCATCGAGTCTTCCCACCTCACAGCTGCCCCTGGCCATCCTTTCTCCCGCCCTCCTAGGTGTTGCCTCTGAGGGCAAATCTGCTTAGAAGACTCCAACAGAAAACAAAATCCCAAGAAAACCTGATTTTAAAGTGCCATGAATCGAGATTCCTATAGCCCCAGCCTAGTTGCCTTGCAACACGTGAGCATATCACACAAGCTGGCCTCTGGCACAAATGACACAGCCAGAGTTGGTTTCATTGGCATTTCTAATCGATTTCTCTGTCAAGTGCTTTTGATATTATCCAACAATAAATGATCCCCCAGTGAAAAGATGGCCTAGGAGCTAGGATAAATAAAATGTCCTCTAGGAGCCAAGAATTCAAACATTTAAGGTAAACAACCTCTCTCGTGGCACCAGGACCTCAATAATAATAGAAACAAGGTTGTTTGGTTTTTTGATGGTGCTTAGTCTCCCAGTTTTAACACAAGAGAGAAAGGTCAGTCAGAAATCCTGGTGCTGAAATAGGATTCTAGACATTTAGATTTTTAAAAATAAATTAAAAAAAAAAAAAAAAAGTTGCCGTCAAGTCAATTCTGACTCACGGCAACCCCATGTGTGTTAGAGTAGAACTGTGTTCCATAAGGTTTTCAATGGCTGGTTTTCCAGAAGTAGATCACCAGGCCTTTCTTCCAAGGCACCTCTGGGTGGACTCAAACCTCCAACCTTTCAGTTAGCAGCCAACCGTGTCAACTGTTTGCACCATCTAGTGACCTGTAGACATCTAGAGGGGTCCTATAATCCCTTCTCATATTCAGGGGTGTGAAGTGAGAACTCAAGGCTTTGGGAACCTCTGGGCGCAGCTCTGAGCACAACTCTGGGTACAGCTTCTGTTAGGCTGCTCCGAGTCATCTGCTCAGGGCCTGCCCACCTCCCCAGCTCCCTCTCCCACTTGGGTCTAAGGAAGTCACCTGTAGGTTGGACCACTGTATCCTCCCAATGCAGCGGGGGGCATTGCGCCAGGCCTGTTTGGTGGCAAAGATGAGCTCATCCCCTGTCAGCTGGTAGGTTCCTGTTGTTTCGATCTCCTTTGCTACTGCTTCCACCCTGGCCAGATGTTCCTCTATTTTTGCCCTGGGACACAGGAAGACATCAGGAAGATCAACAATGAGATGGCCTTAAATGGGGATTAATGCAATCTACAGAAGCAGGAACTCAGATAGGATGCCAAGAGAGCAAGATGTCCCCCACTAGAGAGAGACTGCTCCTGCCAGGGCTGGCTCCAAGTCACCTGTGAAGTCACACACAGCTTTGTGTGTAGAAGGGTCCCACACTTGGTTTATGCTCCACTGTCACTATCTTGAAATTCTTAATTATTTTTGAACAAAGAGCTTGCATTTTCATTTTGCACTGGGCCCTGCAAATTACGTGACCAGCCCTGGCCTGTTTGAAACTGATATTTCCAGGGTTTTTCTTTAACCATGTATTCTTCTCAGCTTGAGCAGGGTGTGTGGTCCTCCTCAGACCTCCAAGGAAGGGGGAGTGCCTGTCTGCCTTCTCATGGTTAAGAGAGGACAAGCCAAGCCCTTTCACAGCAGCTACTGGGTACCCAGTACTTCCTATGACTGAGGGGTCTCACTGAGTCCGTGAGGGAGGTATTTTTGCATTTATTTTATAGTCAAGGGCATCTAGGCTCTGGGAGGTTGAATACCAGGCCCAGAAACATTAGCACGGTCAAGAGCAGAGCGAGGACTCAGACTCGGCTGCCATGATGCCGAGCCCAGGACCTTAACTGCTTGAAATACCACCTTCCGCTCCAGGGGGATTGCAAGCCCAGACACATCGAGTGCCCACTTATGTTTTCCTGGACGCCCTGTCAGGCCACCCTGGAGCCCAGCTCTGGGGACTCAGGGACCAGCACAGACAGGCACTCCCCACAGCGTGGTCAGACGCCACAGGTTCCTAAATCACACTGTTTCTCAGCCTCAGCACAGCCCTGCTCCTCCAGAAATTCCATATGAGATTTGCCAACTTGCTTTTCCTCTCCCCTCCCCTCTCAGACTTTGAAAATATCCCAAAAGGAGGGATTCGGTCGGAAAGGCTTTGAAACACACACAACACAACACACAACGCACACACACACATGCAGAGCAAAGCCTTGAGATTACCAATCACCACCAAAGACTTCTGAAATGGCCACAGAGAAACTATTCAAGGAATGAACTCCTGATTAAGGACAGTGAAAAACACAGAACAAAATGGCCTTTCTGCGGATGAAGAGTGTCTCGACATCTCTTCTTGATTAAAAGAAAAAAAAGCACAAAGACAAAACACTTGATAATATTTATCCTCAAGGACACCCGTGGCATAAGGAAGTGCTGGGTGAGGCTGCTGCTCCCCCACCACCGGAAGCCCTCTCTCCCAGAAAAGCTTTTAGCAATACTGTACCCACTCTGCACCCAAGCACGAAAACAGTAATGATCCTCATTACCCTTAGTAGTGTTAACATGCGAATACGTAAAAAATGATTATTTTTTTTTGTTTGCACCCAATGCCTGTAGTTTTATATTTTACCAATTTTCGTAAAGTCACATTTCTGAGGCACTAAAAAATGTTATGAGGAGTCCCTGAGTGGTACAAATGGTAACGTGCTTGGCTGCTAACCAAAAGGTTGGCAGTTTGAGTCCACCCAGAGGCACCTCAGAAGAAAGGCCTGGTGATCCACTTCCGAAAAATCAGCCATGAAACCTTATGAAGCACAGTTCTACTCTGACACGTATGGGGTTTCCATGCGTCAGAGTCAACTTGATGGCAAGGGGATTTTTTTACTGGTCTTTAAATTACATAAACCCGTTGCTGTCAAGTCAATTCCAACTCATAGTGATCCTACAGGACAGAGTAGAACTGCCTCGTAGGGTTTCCAAGGCTGTAAATCTTTATGGAAGCAGACTGCCACATCTTTCTCCCACGGAGCAAGGCTGGTGGGTTTGAACTGCCAGCCATTCAGTTAGCAGCCGAGCACTTCAAATACTGTGCCACCAGGACTTCTTTTAAATTAAGCATATTTTATTTGGCCAAAACAGTTGTTCTAAACACTCAATAACAGCTAATTCTTCTATAGGCGAGGCACTATTCCTAGCACTTCATATACTTTAACTGAGTGAATCTTTATAAGCCCCTGTATGGTAGATACTATTCATTATCACTATTTCCAGGCAAGAAAATGGAGGCACAAAGAGGTAACTTGCCCACAACAATCTCATAAGCCAGGTTCTACCATTATTATCCCTATCTTACAGATGAGAAATGCAAGGCACAGAAAGGGTAAGCAGATTGCCCAAGGATATCTATAGAACCAGTTAGTGATGGAATCAGAATTCAAACTCTAATAGTTATACTCCCAACTCACCCTTTAACCACTATTGCTATGCCTCTTTGTCCCACAACTATGAAAACCTACTCTGAGATCTTTTTCCTTGGAAGACTAGGATTTAGCCCTGGAACCACTAGGAATCCAGGAAGGAAAGGGGGCTAGGGTCAGAGGGACATAGCTGGAGACAGGGGAGAACCCAACGGACGTTCCAGGAAGCAAGCCTTACTCTTTGAAGGAGCCGTAATACTGGTTGACAAATTCGATAGCTTGAGGTAGAAGCTCGTCCGGGGGGGTAGGCTTGTCTCTCGGTCCTTTGGTAAAATTTTTGGGGCTCATAAGGGACCCCAGGCAAGACCTGGACTTGCAAGGAACATCCTGGAAAGAGGAGGCATGAGGTGAGAGCAGGCCGCTTGGCCTATAGAGCAGGTGTTTGTGTCCATCCTCTCCCAGCAGCCAGCTCTTCTGACCACCTCCTTTCACTCTGGCTACTCTGCTCTCCACCCCTGTGCCACCTCCTCCTTGGGGTCCACCAGTCTTTCTCTCCAGTCAAACGTCTTCTCCTCTACTGACTGTACCCCAGTGGGTGTGAGGTGAGGTTGGTTCTCCCACCCTGGGGCTCAGTCTCTGGCCCTGCTCCCCAGCCGGCCTCAGACCCAGAGCAAAGTCAACAGCTCAGTCCCTGGGAACAGCTCAACTGCCTTCTCATTTAAAGAGGCTGATGTTGCCTCCTGTGGGAACACACTAAGGTGTACAGCAAAAGTGAAAAGGAATGAGCGGCTGTAAATCCCAAAGTCACAGGACGGTATAGAAAAAACACTGGAAGGAAGTACACCCAAAGGTTAACTGTGGTGGTTTCTGAGAGGTGTGGAAAATCATCCTGCTTTCATGGTCTTAAAATGTTTAATTCTTTTCTACTTTAAAACCGTAGAATGCATTCTAAAGTTAGAATAAGAAACTTAGAAGATAGGAAGGAGCTTTAAAGGGCACTCAGTCTAACCCCTCAGTTGATGCATGAACCCCTCTCCGATCTCCCTAACAAAGAGCACTTGAATACTTCCAGAGACAGGGAGCTCACTACCTCATGATGTAGTTCAGTGTGGCTTCAGGCACTTCTCTTGGAAAATTCTTCCTGACACTATGCTGAAATCTGTCTCTCTAAGAAAGACATTAATTTGTACATGCAATAGTTTGTCTGATCTTGTGGATTAGCCACTATCCGTTAAGGTGGTTAACAGAGAGCTGACATCATTTACTTCTACTGCAATTTGTGAAGAATGTGAGTTTCTGTTCCCAATTCCCTTCGCCCAAGCAGATGATTGTTTGGTTTGAGAGGAGGAAAGGGGGTGGGGCCGGGGGAGGGGGCATCTGTTTGGTCCACAAAGGGTTCCAGTGGCTTCATCAGCCTGGGATAAGGGGGTCTTCCCTGAAGCCCCAGACTTCTCACCCCTTTGGCCTGGTGGTGAAGTGTGTCCTGGAAAGTCATCCCATTGCCCCAGTTTTTGATCCTCACGTGCCCTGCGCAGGCCGATGGGGGTGTGCCCAGCTTCTCGCCCAGCTTGACCTGGGATTCTGGAGACTTCTGACAGGGAGGGAGAGAAAAAAAAACAGGGTTTTCCAAATGTCTCCAACTCCAGGACCCCAGGGGTTTCTCCCAGTCCCTGGGCTTTTCTTTGGTTTTGGGTGGGGTGGGGAGCTATGGCTGGGCATACAGAGCAGGCCAATGCCCCATGCCCCTCCTTCCTTCCTTGTAGCTCAGCCACCTGGGCCAGTGTCTGCTAAGAGCTCCCGGTGCCCAGGCCACAAGCCAGGCTTCTCTCCTCACCCAGACCCCTGCCAAATGCTTCCTCAGAGGAACTGCAGCAGGAGGGACTAAGGTTAGATGCAATGGAGACTACTGTCGCAGTCAATACCACAGAGAACAGAAATCAGGACGAGGAATAATGTACCACTGCCTTCCCTGAAGGCATTTAAGAATATGAAAACCACCTCCTCTCCCCCTCCACTCACCTCTCTGCCACCACTCTGGAACACTGAGGTCGAAAGCACTTAGGGAAGATGGAGCTTGTGGGATGCAGGCTGGGACCAAAGGCTCAGCCCCTGAGCCTGGGATTATTTTGGAGCGTCCCACTCCTGGCTCCATGAACAGTCTGGAATCACCCCCTACCTGTGCCTGCCAGCCCCCACAGGCAAATCATCCAGGTGCCAACAGACCCTGGGGACCACCACTCCCGACCACCATGGATCATCCTGCTCTTCCAAAGCCCTTCCTTACTCCCACCTGTGCCCCCCATCCGGGGCTCCCCACCTGCTGCACAAACCCCGGTTCCTCTGCCCTTCAGCCCAGCCTCCACCAGACTGCTCAGCCTGCATCTGCCTGGGCGAGGGGGGAAGGGGATTCCCACACCCGTGTGACCACTGACCTGTACCGTCCCCGTGAGGGGTGGGGAAGACTCATTCCCAGGCTTGCTGAGGCTGTGAAGCTTGGTGTCATCCTGTGTTACGGGACTGCAAAAGGAAACAGCTATTATGAGACCTTAGTATCTGAGAGCCCGTGAGGGATCTTGGGGTCTTCTCTGCCAACACCATCATTTTTTTTCCTAAATTTTATTTGTTATTATTGTTGAGAATATATACAGCAAAACATACACCAATTCAACAGTTTCTACACGTACAATTTAGTGACACTGATTACTTTCTTCGAGTTGTGCGACCATTCTCACCCTCCTTTACTGAATTTGTCCTCCCTCATTAACATAAACTCACTGTCCCCTAAGGTTCCGATCTGGTCTTTCGAGTTACCAGCACCCTCATTTGATGCGTGGGGGAACTGAGGTCCAGAGATGGGGGTGAATTGCTCACGGATCCACACTGAGTCAGAGGCAAAGCTAGAAGCCAGGGCCATGTCTCCTGGCTTCCAGGCAAGGAGGGGGTGTGTGTGGTGAAGGGGGATTGTGGGGGTAGTTGGTCAGACCAAATCTCCCCACCATGGTCACCCTCCCCACTTCTTGTCATCTCTTGCCTTCCCCCCACAAAGACAAAAAGATACAAGGGGAGCTGAGACAAAGCTACCACCCTAAACAGAAGCTCTGGGAAGAGGCAGCCCTCAAAAGCTGAGTAGAAACGTGACAGGCGCTGGGTGGGCAGAGAATAGACCCTACGACGCCGGCCTCCAGGCCAGCAGCACTGCTCATCACCCTCTAGTTTTAGTGACTTCAGCTTTTTTTAAAGCACTTGATTTGTTGTTGATAGTTGCCGTCCAGTCGATTCCAACTCACGGCGACCCCATGTGTGCAGAGTAGAACTGCTCCATAGGGTTTTCAAGGCTGTGACCTTTCAGAAGCAGAACACCAGGCCTGTCTCCTGAGGCACTGCTGGGTGGGTTCAAACTGCCAACCTTTTGGCTAGTAGTCAAGGGCTTAACCATTTGCGCCACCCAGGGACTCCTAAATTTTCAACATGGAAAATTTTAAACATACGAAAGTAGAGAGAATAATAACCATGGGCTCCCCACCCAGATTCAACCCAATTAACAATTATTAACTTATGGCCAATCTTGTTTCAACTATACCATCTAGCCCCACCATTATTTTAAGACAAATCCAAGACATGATTTGTATCCATAAATATCTCAGTGAGTATTATTGGAAGAGAAAGACTTATAAAATATACATACTGGTTTTATTTATTTTAAAACAAGCTGCGTTTGAAGAGGAAAAAAAGACCAAATTGCCTGAAGGCATTAAGAAAGAGTTGATTCTGGCTTGGGATTTCGAGTGTGCCCTCCTGGCGAACTACAGAGAATAGAGGACACACAACCCTTCTCTGCCGCATATGCATGAACACCCCTCCAATAGTCACACCCCACACTTGTCTCCACGTAGGGAGACTCACTCTAGGGGTGCATTGTACTAGTTTGAAAGCTTGTGTTGTGTTCCATTTTCATTGCCATATTTTCTGGAGTGTGCGTGTGGGAGATGGGGTTAGAGGGTATTACGAAGATCTCTCTTTTTCTACTTTATACACATCTGTGATGTTGGGATACAATGAATGACCACATGTTGCTTTTATTAATCAGAAAAAGTAGTGACTCTATTTATATTAACATCACATTATTAACTATGTATATTGTTATTGTTAGGTGCCATCGAGTAGGTTCCAACTCATAAAGATCCTGAGTACAAGAAAACGAAACACTGCCGGTCCTGCGCCATCCTCACAATCGTTGCTATGTTTGAGCCCACTGTTGCAGCCACTGTGTCAATCCATCTCGTTGAGGGTCTTCCTCTTTGTCATTGATCCTCTACTTTACCAAGCATGATGTCCTTCTCCAGGTCCCTCCTACAAAGGAGCCCTGGTGGCACACTGGTTAAGCACTCAGCTACTAACTGAAAGGTGGGCAATTGGAACCCACTGGCCTGCGCCATGGGAGAAAGATGTGACAATCTGCTTCCATAAAGATTTATGGCCTTGGAAACCCTATGGGTCACTAAGTCAGAATAGACTTGACAGCAGTGAGTGGGAACTATGTATATTATATAGTAGCATTATAAGATGTATAATTCTAAAGAGATAAGTTCCTTTAAGAGAACATAAGTAAAAATCAGAACGCCTTGTTTTTAAAAGCTGCCTGAAAATCCACCATATAAATGTGCCATATTGGCCTCAAAACTGTATAGATGGTCTGATGCTGGCTGTGTGTGTATGTGTGTGTGTGTGTGTGTGTGTGTGTGTGTGTGTATACAAGCATAGAAAGAAGCCTCTGTGTGAGTGTGTGTGTGTGTGTGTGTGTGTGTGTGTGTGTGTGTACAAGCATGGAAAAAAGCCTGAGAGGAAATGCTACTCAAGGTTAGTAGTAACTAGCATTGAGTAATGACGTCATGGGCAATTTTAATTCTTCTTTATACCTTCTGCATCTTCCAACTTTTTCTAGTAACCATGAATCACCTTCAGAATTGGTAATTTTTGTATAACTTAAGAAATGAATAAACACCTCAGCCCTCACCACTGCTCCTCCAGTTAGCCAGTGCCTTTGCCCTAGCTGCTGGGAGATGTGGTGACCAGATGTCAGGTGTGCACATTAAGGACCTGGATACTCGTTGCCAAATTATTGCATTGTTTATCCAGACACTCATGCAGTTTGGCTAAACTCCCAGCCATGCGCAGTCCTGCTTGGTCCTTCATAGGGATGAGGGATCCTTGAAGACTTGCCATCAAAAGGAGGGCTGCTGGGGGAGTGGCTTGTTTAGACTCAGAACTATGCATTAGCCTTGGAGTGACTGAGGATGGCTTGTTTGGGGTCCTGGGATCCTGCTTCCCCTGCAGTTCCTACCCTTCCCACTCTCTTGCACCTCCATACGCCAAGGAGGCAGGTGGCACTCTGGGAAATAGATCTTATTTGTAAAACAGCGTTTTAACTGGTCGCTATGAGTCGGAATCAACTTGATGGCAATGGGTTTGTTTTTTTGGATCCTAAAGGGTATAGCAGCCTCGGTGCTGAAAAACCGTCTGCAAAAGCCTCCAAGTCCTGAAACATCCACAATTCCTACCCAGCCCCACAGCCGCCTCTCATGGGTGTAAGTCATCAGGCTTCTCTGGACCATTTGTGGCTACTGAATTACAACCGCTTATGCATTCTGAACACCACCAGTCGGTCAGTTTTTGGTACTGTGATGGCCTGCGTGTTGCTATTATGTTGGAAGCCATGCCATCAGTATTGCAAATACCAGCAGGGTCACCCATGATGGGCAGGCTTACGCAGACCTTGCAGATTAAGACAGACTAGGAAGAAAGGCCTGGCCATCTACTTCCCAAAAAAGCTAACGAAAACCCAATATTCTCAAAAGAGAATATTATCAGATATAGTATTGAAAGATGAGCCCCCTAGGTTGGAAAGCACTAGAAATACACAGTCGCCGCAACACTGGACTGGAGCATAGCAACAATGTGGAGGTGGCTCAGGACCCGCAACGTTTAGTTCCGTTGTACATGACGCCCCCGTGAGTCGGAGCTGACTCTCGGGCAACTAACAATAATGCGTTCTGAACGAGGAAAACGCTTTAAGTAAATCCCCCTCAGTATCCCACAGAGCGAATATTCCAACCCTTACATTTACATGGAAAACCGTGGCTCTGAGAGATTCAATGCCAAGCCTCGAGCCACCCAGCCAGCGAGCAGCGGCGGAGCTCCGCGCCCAGATCCTGGCGAGGAGCCCCTGCCTCCCTCCCAGGGCAGACCCCGGCCCGGCGGGAGTACCTGGCTCGGCTGGGGCGGCAGGCGGGCTGCGGCCAAAATATCCTGCGGAGGAGCCGGCAGAGCCGGGGCCGGACGGCCTCGCATGCCGCGCCCAGCCCCTCGCGCATGGCCCAGGCGCCGGCGCAGCTCCCAAAGCGCCCCGCTCCCGCGGCCACCGGCCCTTTATCCTTTCCCGCCCGCGCCCGGGGGCGGGGCGAGCCCGAGCCGCTGCACGGGCTTAGCTTCACGTCGCGTCCGTCCGGGGTGTCTGCCCTGCAGGCGGCCACGTCGCCACTGGCCGGCTTCCCCTCCTCCCGCGCCTCCTCTTTCCTCGGTGCTTTCTGGGGTGAACCCCCACACCCAGGGGCCCCCAGTGGGCGGTCGCTGGGAAGTTTGCTGTTTGATACCACTGGACTTTCTCCGGCCTAAGAGCCTGGGGGATGTACGGCCTTGGGTTTGTTTGTTCCCTGTGAAATAGCAATGATCATAATAATAACTCCCATTGTACAATGCTTTACTGTTTACAAAGCAAACCTTCCTGTCCGTTATTTCATCTACTCTTTACTAAACCCGGTCAGGAAGACAGTTATACATGATTATCCTCATTTTAGTGAGGAGGAAGCTGGGGCCCAGAGAGACTAGGGATCTTGCCCAAGGCCACACAGCAGCCTCAGGACTGCCCAAGGCCACAAGCCAAGCTCTCTCCACCTCACAGGGCTGCCCCAGGAAGGGCTATCTCTTTTCTGTGTGTTCTGTGTGATTCAACAAAGGAAGCCAAAGAAAGTGCAGGACCTCTGCTCCTGTGCCCACGACCAGGGGTGACATTTTGATTGGAGACACGGGACCGGTGGACCAGAAGCCCCCTCAGATCCCTCCCAGTCCCTTAGTCCTTACTACCTGAAGATGCCAGGGACTCCTGTCTTTGCTCCATCTGTACCTTGCTTCTTACTTTCCGGGCAGGGTGACACTGAGGGTCCAGATAAGGACAGGGGTGCCACCCTCGACCTGAGAGTGCAGGCTCCCTCCTGGTCATATTCTGGCATATTTAATCCCAAACCCAAACCGAAGATGAACTAAAGAGGGTACCTGTTTATTCTGAGCCAATTGCCGCCCAGCTGGCAACATGTAACTCAACTTTGTTCCAAATTCCCCACTTCTCCATCTGGATGTTCCCACATCTGTCTGTTTGTAAAACACACACACACACACACACACCACTTCTTAATCGTTTGTTTACATAGAACATAGATTCATCAATCACATATAATAGGTTTTTGGTCTTATTAGACCTAAATGGATCTGAAAACTGCTTTTTAAGATCAAAATGCATTAATTGGCTCCCCATTGCTTTCAGGATAAAATCCCCTTTGTACTTCTGCTTCCTCTTCCAGTAACACCCTCTCTGCCCCCCCCCCCCCGACTGTATTATCAAAGTCCAGCTGGGCTGACGTCCTCCCAAAAGCCTTCTCCCATGCCACCCTTCCCCACACTACAGCTGGGCTGGGCACCTCTGCAGTCTCCCCAGGACTTCTATCATCCTGCCCACTGAACCCACAGTCTCTTATCACCTACCTGCCACCCCCTACCCCATCAGTGTATAAAGCTCTTTCGAATCTCATTCTTCATGTCCTTCTCCCCAAACCTGTGAGGTGGGCATCATTTCCCCCATTTCCTCTCTGACAACAGCAACTAGGTCTCTTTTCACTGTCCATTTTACAGTCCAGCACGTAGTAGGCCCTCAGGGAGAGCCCATATAATGGGGAAGTTTGGACGTGGATGGTCCAAAGAGACAAGCTGGTCCTCAGGAAGACCAGCAATGCTATTAGAGGGTGTGGGCTTAAGGACTAAAGGCTGTGGGCCACACTGTAAAGGCTCAGGGAGGAAAGAGATTCAGGATGGTCTCAAAAGATGAAGGATGGATGGGGTCGGGATGAGATGAGGTGAGGAACATGCTGTACAGGTGCTGGGAAACTGAGCATAGCTAGGCTGGGCAGGTGGGATGCCCTCTGTCTGAGGAGAGTGATCATACAGAGCCCTGCAGTAGAGCCTCGGTGTGGTGGCAGGCAATGGGGGAGCCACTGCAGTCTCTAGAGCAGGAGCAAGACTTGCTGACAGGCAAGTTGGAGGAAGAGAGGAAAGAGCCAGCACCTACAGCTGGAGAGGCTAGCTAGCAGGGGCTGCAGCAAGGAGGTAGAGGGAAGAAAGAGATGTGGGACTTGGTGACTGACTCTGAGAAGGGTCAGAGTACACTCGGACTCAGGCGTGGGGATCAGGCCCATTTGATACGCCAGGAGGAATGATGAAGCCACTGTCAGTCTGCAGCATTTTGAGTCTGAGGTGCCAGCGAGACATCCAGCGGCCATCCGACCCTGCGTTCTCATCTCTTGGTCTGTTGACCACCTCAGTAACCATAGCCCCACCTGCCTGGTTTCAAACACTCCTCCAGTTCGTCCCACCCCCCATGCCTGGACTGTCTTGCTCAAGAATCTGCAATAGCTCCCCACTGCCTAGCAGTGAAAGTCAAAATCCCCTCCCCTGCATTCAAACCTTTCAATCCCAGCTCCCAGCCTACCACCCCTCACCCCACCCTGGCCATGCACAGTCATACTGGATTCTGCCTCTGAGTCTGCTCACCCTACGCCCCCTTTCCTGGAACGTCTTTGCTACTTCCCTTCACCTCCCCACATTCAACCCACTCTTCAAAGTCCACAAAGTCCACATCACTTCTACAAAGCGTTTGTAGAGGACGCGGTTTAACATTGCTCAATCCCATCCCGGCTGCCAACAAGAAGAACTACGGCAGATGCTGTTCATTGATCACTTACTCTGCGTCTGGAACTGTGCTAAGCTATTTACATACAAAAGCTCATTTAGGTCTTAACACAACCCAGGTGCCGTGTTAAGAGCAACGGCTGCTAACCAAAAGGCTGGCAGTTCAAATCCACCAGCTGCTCCTTGGAAACTCTATGGGGCAGTTCTACTCTGTTCTATAGGGTCACTATGAATCAGAATCGGCTTGACGGCAACAGTTTTTTTTTTTTTTTTTTCTTGCAGATGAGGAAACTGAGGCTCAGAGGCTAGAGGACTTGCCAAAAGTCACAGAGCTATTACGTGGCAAAGCCATTTGGTTATCCCCAAGCCCATACTCTTAGCCATCACACTATTTTGCTATGACAGGTACACTCGAGGTTGCCGTACTCCCCAACACCGGGGGCACCCTTCCCACCATAGTTGCTGGGAAAGTCTTCTCTGAAACTCTGAGGCCAGCACAGTGGCCCTCACAGACTGGGCTGGTTTGATTCGCGCTATCATGTTGTTACTGATTGACTTGTGTTTCCACCTGAGCAAGACCTCCGATAGAGAACGTGAACTCCTCCTTAGTGTTGTCTGGAAACCTGCCAACTGACTGATGCGTTGACTGACTAATTCTCTCAGCCTCACCTAAGGCTTGCCTCTCCTACAAGCCAGGCATCAGGGAGCATGAAGAGCCCGAACTTTGGGTTCCAATTACAGTTCTGTAATTACCAGTCACGTGATCTTGGGGAAGCCATTGCTCTCCCAGAGCTCCTACTTCCTCATCTGTAAAATCAACCAATAATATGCACTTCACAGAGCCGCCGTAAAGATGCACTGAGATGCAATACATGTGCAGTGCCCTGCATGGCCCTAGGACAGAGTGAGTGCTCAAGAGATTACAATAAACGCTGACATTTCCCCAGTGTCTACAGTGGGTGCTTTACATACACACTCTCATTTAATCCTCAACATGCTATGAGGTGGATACCACTGCAGAGGAGAACATCTGAGGCTCAGAGAGGATAAGTCACCCTAGGTCACATAGCTGGTGAGAGACAACACAGAGTCAGCTAGTGAAGCACAGCACAGGGCTCAAATCCAGTTTTTCTAACTCACATCCTGGTACTCTTCATCAGGATGATGTTCAAAATGTCTAGCAACTGGTGAGGCAGGGGCATTGGTGAACCAGGACAGAAGCCAGGATCCCATCCTGGTTCTAACCACTAGACCCTACAGCCTCCCATTCTCACATCAGCTCTCTGCCCACATTCTTCTCCAAAGATTCCAAGCGCCTTGAGGACCAAGACTGTGACTTGTACCTTCCTTCTTCACAAAGTGCCACAAACAGTGAGGCATCCAGTAAACAGTGGCTGCATTGAACTCCAACAGGGACAACCAGAAAGCAATCGGAGAGATGAGACCTCAGGTCAGAGGCCAGGAGCAGAGGGAGGAACTCTGAGTCAGTGGAGCAGAGAGGGGAAGGGAAGTCAAGGCAAGGAGAACAAGAAGTGGCAGCAGGGAAAAGCTTACCTGGAGGTTGTATAGATGGTTGTTCCCACATTGTTGTTGATGTCCTTTTTCTCAAACAAGTCATACTGGGAGGATTTGGTCTTGAACAGAAACTTCCAGGGACATGTCATCTTTGCAGCTTTGCAAAGCAGGTCACTTATTTGGATTTAAACTCAGATGCTCCTCGGTGTGAGGCTGAGAAAGGGAAGGAGAGACTGATATGGAAGGTTGAGGAAGAGTTTTCAGAACTGGTCCTCCTCAAGATGGTTAGCTTATTAAAGAATCAGTACAAAAACTAACGTAAGCCTTGAACAGCCCCTTCGTCAATGCTTTGCAACCTCTGCTCCTATTTTGGGGTTGGGTTTGGGGGCCCTATGGAGCCCTGGTGGCGCAGTGGTTAAGAGCTCCGTTGCTAACCAAAACGTCAGCGGTTCGAATCCACCAGCCACTCTTTGGAAACCCTATGGGCAGTTCTACTGTCCTATAAGGTCGCTTTAAGTCAGAATCAACTCGACGGCAATGAGTTTGGTTTTTTGGTTTATGGACATAGACTTCAATTCTACAAAGTCAGATAACAGTCCCACAGAAAAACACCGGACCTGTAACATCACCATTCAACAAGGACACATACACCCAATGAGCCTCTTTAATGGAACCTGCTGGACGACCTGACCCTGAGCAAGCTTCATCACTGACCCGAGGCAAGGTTAGAGGGAAGCCCGCTGGTCGATGAAACATGCCTTCATTTTCCTGTCCCTGTAACCATCACTTCTAGCACCTCTGACTAAAACCAGTTGCTGTTGAGTCGACTCTGACTCATGGCGCCCCATGCGTGTCACAGTAGAACTGAGCGCCACAGGCTTTTCAGTGGCTAATTTTTCAAAAGTAGATGGCCAGGCCTTTCTTCCGAGGTGCCTCTGGGTAGACTCAAACCTCCACCCTTTCAGTTACAGCCTAGTGTGTGAACCGGTTTCACCACCCAGGAACTCTGTACCTCTAATTAGCAATTATAGTTTTATGCCTGTTATTAGAGGAGTAAGCACTCAAGTTGTACTGCTTTTCTTTTAAGATTTTGCAATTGTTGTTCATCCTAAGCAAGTAGTACCACCTGCTCCTTTTTTATGAATTATTATTTGTGAAAAAATGCACTCAGCTCTCAGTATTTGAAATAATTTCCTTTAATAAAAGGTAATAAATGGAGACCTAAGAGGGGACCCAGTTCTGGTCTGAGCTTGCCCACAGCAAACCTCCTCCCTGGAAAAAACCCTTGGTATTGGGAGGCAACGTGGCGATGTTGCTCATGTAGGGATTTTAGAGTCACACAGACCTGGGTTCAAATCCTAGCTCTACTAGTAGATGCCCTGGATCAAGTTCTTTAACTGAAACATGCTTCTCCATGCACAAAATGGGTTTCATAATATCCATCTTAACAGAATTTGTTTCATTAAGAGGGGATGTTATAAGGACTAGATAAGATAATCTATGTAAAATTCTAGTAAATTCTTCTCTCTGTCTGTTCTGAATTTTCCAGAAAGTTTTCCCTTGTAATATATGACAACCACAGCAGTTATTGGAAGAGAAGAAATCTGAACAAGATACCCTTTTCAAATGGTCTAACCTCATGTTGGCATTTCTGTACCTATGCTTTCCAGCAGCTTCTCTCTATGGGCAAAAAAATTCCCTCAGCTTTTCTGAGTTTTCCCAGACAGAAAGTAGCAGCACCCTCTCAAAACAGCAGCTTCCCCAGAAATGAGGACCACTCACCTTGGCAGCTGGCCGTGCTGCCACAGGATAGGAATGAGCAAGCTGGCGGGGGATAAGCTTGCACCTCAGAGCTCAGGACCAACTGGAACTTCTCAGTCACCTCACCAGGGCTGGCTGGGAGGTTTCAGATCAGAGATGCTGACTTCTCTGGTGCCAGAGCCTCAGTCTTCAACTCGATGCGAAGTTATGACCACACTGGCAGCTAAGAAGTATTTATACCCACCCAGTGCCATCCAGGGAGCCTTTTTTGCATAAAGGTTTCTTTTTTTGTTTCCAAAGGGAGTGTCCCTGGTTGGGTGTACAGTTAGCTAATTTATGACTGGGACTGTGAGGGATTTGGTCCTATGAGTGACTCGGTCCTGCTGTTACATCACTCCATGTAGTATATACTCAGTAGACCTACCTCTTCCTGGTCCTGAGTCCAAGAAAGCAACTGGGTGACAGGGCCAATGGCGTCATCCTGAAGCTGGGTTCTATTTCACCAGACCGCATTGCCTCACTTTCAGCATAGTGGGGATTTTTTTTTCCCCAGCAGGGAGGTCTCTGGCTAATTCTTGCCCATCCTCTCAGTTTTCCAGGAAGCCAGGCAATATTGACAGTATGGAACATTCTGGAAAATGACCAGGTTACAGAAGTCCAGCAGTGCTGAATGATACCAGTATTCAAAACAACCTCTTGAAATATTCAGATTGAAGATTTTGGAGTGGAGGGGAAGGAAGACAGCTGGCCCAGAGAGGCCTCACAGACATTGGTTTCACTTAATGCCTTGCTCACACTACAGCTCTAAGTAAGCTTTAATAGAATGGCAGACAGATTTATTGTCCACGGGGAGGGAAATAACCTTTTCTCATAACGAGTGAAATCTTCATTTTTAAATACAGCGTTCCTATATGGTATGAATTTTTCCATTATATGCGTAAAAGAACTACATCAGGAAAGAGTCAAAAAATTGAGGGGAAAATAATCCCCCTGGTTTTCACCATCCTAAGAACATCGCTATCACCATCCATTCATTTCCTCCCTGTTTTTCCCAAGTTAAATTCAGCATTGTAATGAATTGAATTTCTCTAAGATTTACAGACTAAGACTCACCAAGAAAGAATGAATAGGAGCTCAAAAAATTTTGTTTGAATGAATGAAGGAATGAAAAACAGGGGTAGACTGTCATGAGTTTCAACATATCAAAGCCATTCTTCTTTCAAACTTCAGTCAGTTCAGGGAAACCAAGGTTTACTGAAGCAAGACCCAGTGTCCCTGACCTCAGGGAGTAAAAATCTAGAGGAAGGAAAGGATAAAGTACAGAATGATACATATACAGTAATGAAGGCATGGCATGGCACTGAAACAGCTGTATCTGCATTGCTCAGGGAAGGTTCACAGAGGACAGCAGGGCAGGATTTTGAGGGATAACTGGGAGTTTGTCACACTCTAACCTCTATTCCCTGTAACTGCTTCCACATATTCTGATTATACCTGCAACAAATAACATATATGAATTCCTTTAATCCCCCTTCCCCTTCCCCCCCAAAAACTTATGATTCATGGAATCCTCTAGAAGTCCATCTTCTTGGCATCAAAACGCCAAGCCGGTTGATTTTGCTTTGTAAATGGCGGTTATTCAGCTATTTGATCTGCCAGACGTGTGACAGATGGAATTTTGGCACATGGGCAGTAAAATCCCAGGACCCATGCACGCTGCCCTCCCCTTGGGCTGGCGCCCTGGCTCACTCTCTTGGATGCTCCCCTCCTGGTGAAGTGGCTGTCTCCCAAACGCAGTCGTCCTCATTATCTTGTTGTTGATTTGCCTCCGGGAGCAGGCCTCCCCTTTCATGACACCCTGAAGTGTGTGGTGCTTGAATCACCCAGCTGCTTGCAGATCCGTTGCCTTCTTTGATTCTTCCCTCCTTTGGACAGATGTGGAAACTGAGGCACCAGAAGCCTCAGGGTGAATCTGTGGCCAAGGCAAGCTGGAACTCAGGTCTCCTAACTGTCTCCCCACTAACCTGTGAGCACCTGGGAGCCAGGACTCACTGTGCTGTCCTCATCACCAACACCTATGGCAGCCCTTGGCACAGAGTGGGTGCTCAGAAAATATTAGCTGAATGAATGGTGCCAATCAGAGGGTCTCTGAAATGCCTGGCTCAGCTCAGTAAATATCATTTCTTTTCCCTTTCTGCTCCCTTTTCGTTCTGCTCATGTTACCAGTCCAGTCTTCAAGGCTGCCATATCACTGCAGGCCCTCCTCTAACCCAGTGTCTGCCAACTGTGACGCTCTTGGCCTGTGGAACACTCAGCCGTGACTGTCTAAGCCCAAGCACCAAGCTTTTTTTTTTTTTTAAATATTTTATTGTATTTTAGGTGAAAGTTCACCCAGCAAATTAGCTTCCCATGTAACAATTTTTGGACAAGTTGTTCCACGACATTGGTTACAATTTTAGCAACGTGTCAGCATTTTCATTATTTGCATTCTGTTTGTTCTGTTTCCATTTTTCTAGCTTCCCTGCCCCTCCTTGCCTTCTCAACTTTGCTTTTTGGTAAATATTGACTGTTTTGTCTTGTATACTCGATTGTTTAAGGAGGACACTCTTTACAGGTGATATTGTTCACTTAATAAGCCAATCTAGCATTTGGCCGAAAGGACCCCTGGGAGTGGCTTCAATTCCAAGTTAAAAGGGTATCTTAGCGTGATAGTCTTGGGGGTTCCTCTAGTCTCTATCAGTCCAGTAAGTCTGGTCTTTTTCAGAAATTTGAGTTCTAGTGTACACTTTTCTCCCATTCTATCTGGACCTTCTTTTGTGTCCCTGGTCAGAATGGTCAGTAGTGGTAACTGGGCACCATCTAGTTATTTTGGTCTCAAGCAAGAAGAAGCTATGGTTCATGTGGGCTATTAGTCCTGTGGATTAGTTTCTTCTTTGAGCCTTTGGTTTTCTTTATTCTCTTTTGCTCCAGACAGGAAGAGACTAATAGTTGTATCTTAGATGGCTGCTCATAAGCTTTTAAGGCCCCAGACGCTACTCACCACACTAGGACATACAACATTGTTTTTATGAACTCTGTTGTGCCAATTGACTGAGTTGTCTCACAAGACTATGGTTCCAAGTCCTTCAACCCCTAAACCACTCCTGTGGGGTGTTTGGATATGTCTAGGAGGTCTCTGTAACTGTTCCCCCTATGTGCTTTATTATACGTATGTATGTGTCAGAGCAGAACTGTGCTCCACAGGGTTTTCAAAGGCTGATTTTTCAGAACTAGAATGCCAGGCTTTTCTTCCAAGGCACCTCTGGGTGGACTTGAACCTCCAACCTTTCTGTTAGCGGCCAAACGTGTTAACATTTGCACCACCCCGGGACTCCTTCTCCAAGACAAAAGTGAAGAAAATGCTTTGAGCTACAGGCAGCCAAGCGAGAGCTTTTGACCCTGCTGAGGTCAGAGAGCGAAGATTTTCCTTTTGATGAAAAGCAAGCAGCTAGACATGACCAACTTGCAAAGCACCCTTCCTCAGACAGGTCAGCAGCATACTCTTTTATTGGGGAGCAGGTGGAGGGGAGGAGTAAAAGCAATGATAAAGATTGCACAGGCTTAGAGAGCGAAGAGACACGGTCACTTAGGGAGGCAACCGCCAGCCAGGACAAAAGCAGTGGGGCTCCTGACGCCCACCCCCAAACTCTCGTCTGCAGAGTCCAGGACCTACCCTCGCTCTGGAAGTTGTCGTGGCTTCCCCTCTCCGCATCCCCTGTGGCTTCCTGGACCTGCAAGGCTGCCTCCCCCTGAGCCTTGCTCACCCAACAGGCTGCATTCCTGGGCCTCCTCTGATGATGGATGTGGCAGGTGAATTCTGGCTCCCTCACAGCTGGGGAGAAATCAAAGGAGCACCTTGAAGGGCAGGTGGGGCAGGTGGGCCCCCCGCCCCTGGGGTGGAGATGGGGTTGCTGTGGACGAGCACTTGGAAATGTCCTCCTCCGCTCCTCACCAGAGTATCGTGGGCATCACGCTGACAGCAACCAGGGCTGGCATTTCTCATTCTCGTCATCCTAGGACTGATTATCCATCGAATAAAGCTGGTCTGTCCCTACGCTGGGCTGTGGAGACGATTCAGCTGCAGTTGGCTCTTGGGAGTTAGCAGCTTTGAAGCCCTTTCTACAGAAACAGTGATAAGAGCTAACACTCACTCACTGTGTACATGTATCACATGTATCAACTCATTTAATCCACACAGCCGATCTATGAGGTGGCTGCTATTATTAGCTCCATTTTATAGAGGGGGCAATTGAGGCTCAGTGGAGTTAAATGACTTATCCAAGATCATGTAGTCAGGTGCTGGCAGGGCTAAAATTCCGAAGTCTTAACTTGCACACTGGAGCTCTTCACTGGCATGGAGTGGCGAGGTTGAGAGCCAGGCTCTAAGCCCGTGCTCCTGTACCACATCCTCTGTATGACCCCTCCTGTAATCATACATCTCAATGATAAGAGTAATTGAAATTACTCTGTAGTGAGCAATTGCTTAACAGATATAGCCATGCCTTGAGCTTGGCTTACATTATCTCAGTTACTAACATAAAAAATTCAGGTATTAAAATTAAAAATTCCAAGTCCCACCAGAAATCCCTTTGGATTGCCTTGGACGAATTGACCACACTTTGGGAAACCCATCATTTGACCTTGCCTTCACCATCATCAGTAAGGACATCTAACAACCCTATGTGGAAGGTACTACTGTTATCCCCAATGTCCCTCAGCTGTAAGTGGCAGAGCTGAGGCTTGAACCCAGATCTGAGACTATGGTCCTCAACAGACTCTAGATTATTCCCTGCCTGTACACTCACTGTCCTTGTGCCATTTTGCTGCATATAAGCTCACCTTAGGGGCCAAGGAGGAGAAGTACCAGGAAGCAGGTTGGAAACTGAGGCCAAGGTAAGAGCTGAGGATACCTGGGGTTGGATGTTCTCCCTTTGGCACCAATGTCTGATACCAGCTGTGTTCAGTACAGAGCGGGCAGGCTGATCACTTGGAAGGAGCCGGGGAGGGCTGGTGGACCTAGGCTCTGCACGTGCCTAACGCTTCACGGAAGCCTTCATGGATTCCACTCACCAGCCCTTCAAGGGAGCTACTAGTAGCCCTAATTTCTCACCCAGCAGAAAGAGGCAGAGCTGGGATTCGAACCCAGAATTGTCAGGCTCCAAAGACCAGACTCTTTCTATGTGTTTATGGGGTGCCTATTAGGCAGGGCTCAGCATGATGGTGGACAGAAAGGTGATCCCAAAGACCCAGCCCTTGTCCTCACTCCCAGATTATGTGTAACAACAGTGAGAAGGACCACCCTTCACTGTATACTAAGCTCTGTAAAGGCAGTAGGATGGTGTCTGTCACACTTATTCCGGCATTCCCAAGGTACACATTAGGTGCTAGAACACTGATGGCACGGACGATCTGTGCACTTACTGTATGTACCGCACTTTGGCCATCTTCATGACAACCCTGAAAGGTAAGTATCCTTGTTCCTATTTTACAGGTGAGGCACTGAGGCTCAGAGAGGTGGTCCACCGTGCTCAAGGATGCACAATCAATCCTGGCAAAACCAGAAATTCAGACCTACGTCCTCCCAGCTCCAAAGCCGGGAGTTCTACCCTGGCCCTTTTCTGCTCCAGTAGTCTACGCAGTGCTCGGCTGTGCCGTGCAGGTGCTGAGTGCACTTGGCGTCAGGGGTGAGGGGAGCTCAAGGATGCAAGATCTTTCAGGCGAGAGGGGGGCTTGAAGGATGGAAGGATTTAGACAGGACAGAGAAGAGCATCTTAGACCAGGAAAAATGCCCAGCCTCCATGGCTGCTAATTGCAGGGATGGATTACCCCATCAGCAAAGAACGCATGGGCTTGACTATGCTTATTACAGATTAGTAAGTAAACACAATTTAACCTGGGAGGCTTTGCTTACCGTAAGACTGTGTGTACCTTGCTCACTAGTTAATCTGTCCCTAGCTAAATGAGACAGTTAACGTCCCTTCTCCAAAGTGGAGGTTATTCATCTCTCTAGACGCTGGGAGTTTCCCACTCTGGTCCAGGAAGTTCAGCTCAATACACCAGACACCAGGTGGCTCAAATGGGAAAAAGAAGGTAGCAGGGTGGCAGTGGATGGTTGTCATGGTGAACCTCAAGGCTGGTGGGGAGATGCTGCCACATACCCTCAGCGGCCAGGAGGATTTCAGTGTAGCCCCTGCTGCGGGCAAGCTCTGTGACTGGCTGATTCTGCAAGATCCAAAGCAACTGAGCTTCTATCTATCCCCCCTTATAGACGGGACTGTGAGAACAGACTGCACTTTGTTCCAACCCCAGCTCACCCAGGTGAACTTGGCCAAATTCCTCAACCTCATTCCTAGCCTTGGGTTTTTTTAACTGTGAAATGCGACCAGTAAGAGGTTCTTCATAGGATTTTTGTGAGGATAAAACGAGACCTTGTCTGAAAAAGTGCCAGGCACTCAATAGATACTAGTCCCCTTGCTAGAAGATGGGGAAACTGAGGCTCATAAGTAACTCATTCCTAAATCTCCCAGCCATTTATGCTGGACTAATGTCTTGGCTCACCTCTTCTTCCAGTCCAGAAAGCCCCCAACCCCCCTTGCACTCATCCAGGCCCTTTTCTTCCTCCTTCCTGAGGCTTTCTTTGGCCACCACATCAGCCTCCCTCGTCATCTTCACTGTGATGGTGACCCTTAGTGCCACTGCTCCTCCCTTTGGGATAGTGACATGGCTGCTTATATCTGGTCTCCTCAACGAGTGTCTTATCACCTCAGCACTGCACACAGTAGATGCTCAGTAAATGTCCTTACTGATGACGGTGAAGGAAGATCAAATGATGGGTTTCCCAAAGTATAGTCATTGTGTCTAAAGCAATCTGGAAGGGATTTCTGGTGGGACCTGAAATTTTTCTTTTTAATACCTGAAGTATTTATTGATGTGATCAATGTCTGTAGCAATTGATAATGGTTTTCCATTTGAGGAAAATGATAAAATTTCTTTTAAAACATATTTATTTAAGTTTTTAGAAGATCCCATTTAAGGAAAATATATCTATGCAAATAATAGCATGGGTGATATGCATGTGTGACGGAAATGATGACAGTGGGACGCGAAGCACTGCAAGGAAAGTATACTAGAGGTCCCAGGAGTTTGGTTCTTTCTTTACATTTTGTGTGAGTGTGTGTGTGTGTGTGTGTGTGTGTGTGTGTGTGTGTGTGTCCCATGGCAAATCATATGTCTTATTAAGACTTCAGCCCACTCATGTGTCAAAGGAAGGCGCTGGGAAGAGGCTTTCTAAGGATCCTCCCAGTTCTGATACCCTGCAGTGTTAGATCTACAAACAGGCACCCAGCACCTGAACCCCATGTTATTCAAGGACTTATCACTGGAGGGCGTAAACCACACAATTCCAGCAGTTTGGGAGCCATGGTCTCCCTGGGTTTGTACCACTTGAAATGACTTGGAGATGACAGAGCAGAGGGATTTTTACTGGAAATGCTCAGGTGACCACCCTGAGGTGGACAAGCTCAGGGTGGGACCAGGAGACGGATGGGCTTTGTTTGCTGAGTCCCTGGAGCATGACATGTGTTGGCTGGAACAGGCCAGGCACTTCACTGGCATGATGGGCAGTTGGTGAGGACCAGGCCTGGTGGTCAGCTGGCCAGCTAGGTCAGGAATTTTCTTTAAGGACGCAGTTTCTTGCTGACGCTCTCCAGGACATCCTCCCTTCTTGCCTTTCCGTGTTGCTTCCTGAGTACCTGCCCTTCAAATTTGAGGATTAATAAATACAAGGGCATCAGGGCAAGTCCTGAGATGTGGTGGCTCAAAGAGATAAGGACTCAGGTGAAAGTAGTGTGTTTGGAGGTGCAGGGAACATCAGCAGGGAAGTGGGGAGGTGAGACCAGGAAGGGCAGGTTGTCAATCAAGGGTGCACTATGACCCCAGCTACCACAGTGGGCAACTGAAGCGCAACCCCATGCGGAACCTTGGGAAACAGTATAGAATAAAGGCCTCAGGATGACCCCACCTGAGGGGCAAGGCTGATGGGGTATTCATCCAGCAACCCCAGAGCATCACTGACTGAGGCCTGCTCCCAGAGAGTTTTAATTCCCTAAGGCCAGCTGTGGTCAGGGTGGCCTTCCCTGGTTCTGGAAAAGCCCTCAGTCCCAGGATGCTTGCAGCTAGAATTCACAGGTGCACCAGGATGGTGAAGGCTGAGGGATGTGGGCAGAGCACAGGCAGGACTGCCACAGGTGGGTTAGGGTTAGGCCACACGAGGAAGAGAAACATTTGTTCTCTAACGTTGGAACTTCAGCCTCTGATGTTGGATGTTTATCCAGGAAGAAGTTCTAAATGCCTTCCCACCAGCTAAGCACACCCTCGTGGATCCTTTCTATGTAGCTATGTATCTTTGGGTGGGACACATGAGGATCCTGAGCCTCAGTTTCCTCAATTAAGGCTCTCTGAAGCTTTTATAGATCTGATATTTAAAATATGGGCTTTTGAGTTTTCCCACCTTCAGTATCTCGTCTCTGGTGCCCTGGGGAGAGCCCCCTTCCCGACTAGAGTGCCCACCAAAAAGCAGAATGGAAGAGTAACTTGATACACTCTGGGCTTCCAGACTCTGGTCACTTTGTACACAAAGATGTTCAGTGCATTATTGCTTATAAGAGTTAGAAATAACCTAAATGAAAAGCATCAGTGAATGCTCGTCCAACTTTATGGTGACCCATTATGTAGCCACAGAAATAAGACCCATTACGAATGTTTTATGACAAGGAATGTTGCTTGCGATATAAATAGAAAAAGCATCCGATTACAGTACAAAATGATCCTCGTCGAGCATAAGAAGGCATAGGAAAAACACCCACCGTGAGAACAAACCGTGAAAAATTAGGAGTCGTGGAATTATGGGCATTCTTTTTTTTTCCCTACTCTTCTTTGTGTTTTCCCTGTTAACTTTATAATCAGAAAAAACTATGATCTCTGACATGTGACTGTGCCAGTGGATTATCTGTGCTGAAGGAAAGAGGCCTCTAATATTCACATTTTAACTACAGGAGCAAAAAAAAGGGCAGCCACTCGAGGTTCCTGCCTGCCCTGCGTTCACTTAACATGTCTTCTAAGCATCCTCAATGAGTCCACCAAGCCGGGCAGTCAAGCGGGGTCTCTGTCTACCTCTCCCCCAGTCACCAGTCAAGCTGGCAAGATGAGTCCCAGAGCCTACTGGAAGCTGTACACTTGGGGTGGGGGGAGGTCCTTGGAAAGACAGTGAAAACCAGAACGAGCTGAGAACATCAAAACACCAGAAAGGTTGGCAAGAACAAAGGTATGCACTCTTGGAGCAGAGGTGGGGTCCAGCTCGCTGCAGGGGAAGGAGGAAGGAGAGAAAGGAAAGAAAGAATCTGGGAGACAGTGGAGGCTGAGGTGAGAGCAGGGGCCACTGTCAGACAGACCCCAGTTCAAGTCCCAGGCCTACCAGCTTGGTTTCAGTTTTCTCATCTGTAAAATGGGGATGTGATAGTGGTTCCTAGCTATTGTGCCCTTGTGAGGATTGGATGAAATAGTGTGTATACAGTGCCTGCTGTACAGTTACACTGCAGCACGCTCCTATTTTGCCAGAGTATAGCGTTATTCTTGCAGAGAGCGTATCTGCCTTGCTTACTGCTGTTTTGGGCTGGGGTTCAAGACCAACTGACTGATTGCCAAGCACTTTTCACGTGTTATCCCACTAAGTTCCCACCGCACTGTGAGGTGAGCTGTGCCAACCCCATTTTACAGATGACGAAACTGAGGCTTAGGGAGGTTGAAGAATTTTTCCACCATCACGCAGCTTGTAGGGCTGCACTATTTACCCAAAAGCATCAGAGAGGAGCTTCATGGGGCGGCAAGGCCAGCGGGTGGCCGGGCTGAGGGTCACAGCAGCCCTCTCTCATCCAACACCGAGCTCCTGTGTAAAGATCATTTTAAAGGCAGAGACCTCGCTTGGGAAAGGAGGTGGGAAAATGAAGCGAAATTGCTTCTGTCCCTGGCAAGGGTCTGGAGGAAGGGCTGGCCAATGAAGAGTTCCCCCAGGAGCTTGTGGGAGGCCCAAGAGGCCAGACAGGAGTCGGGAAAGAAGGGAGGGCTGAGCTGTGGACTGACTGGTCAGGGCTAGGTTGTTTGCTGTCTGTTTAAATCTGAATCTCATGAGGTGGACTTCCCCAGATGGACGGGATAGTTTTGTTTCCTCTTGGCCCTGGTTGCTGAGGTGACCAGGGGAGCACCTGCGACATTGCAGGCCGGAAGATGGCTTTCAGTATCGGGCCCTGAGCCTCTCCTGCCTCACCCTGGCCCCTGCCTCAGGGCTCTGGGCCATTCTCTAGAAATTTCCCAGCAAGCCACGCCTTTGCACACACTGTTGCCTCTGCCTGGAATGCTCTTTCTGACAGCTCCCCTTCCCTCCCCTCCCCTGGGTAATGCTAACACCATTCAGACTTTGTTCCACTTCATGGTGTTGTTCTCTTTAGAAGGTTCCCCTGACTCTCCAACCCCAATCTCCCTGGAGCTCCTCTCCAGGGTGACACTGATCCCACTGTTTTAACCACCTCCGCTACTAGACACAAGCTCCCCAAAGCCAAGGCTGTATCATACTTCTTGCCAGCACCAGTACCGTGCTTGGCATATAGGAAATGCTCGATAGATTTTTAAAAACTAAGATATAATTTACATACCATAAAATTCACCCTTTTAAAGTATACAAGTCAGTAATTTTTAGTGTATTCCCAGGAGTCCCTGTGTGGTACAAACGGCTAATGAACTCGGCTGCTAACCAAAAGGTTGGAAGTTTGAGTCCACCCAGAGGCACTTTGGAAGAAAGTCCTGGCAATCTACTTCCAAAAAACTGGCCATTGGAAAACCCCATGGAGTACAGTTCTACTCTGACACACCTGGGGTTGCCATGAGCTGGAATCAACTTGATGTTAACTGGTGCTGGTTCTGGTTAGTATAGTCACAAGGTTACGTATCACCAGTATCCAGTTCTAGAACTTCTTCATCACCCCGAAAAGAAACCCCTTACCCACTAGCAGTCACTCCCCACTTCCCACCCATCCTCCCAGAGCCTGGCACCACTGCTCTACTTTCTGTTTCTATGGATTTGCCTATTCCGGACATTTTACATAAATGGAAGCATACCAAATGTGGCACTTTGTGACTAGCTTCTTTCACTTAGCATAATGTTTTCAAGGTTCATCCATGTTGTAGCATATGTCAGAATTTCGGCCGTTTTTATGACTGAATAATATTCCATTGTATGGATATACCACATTTTGTTTACCCATTCATCAGTTGATGGGCACTTGGGTTATTTCCACTTTTTGGCTATTGTGAATAGTGAAGTTAAGAACGTTGGTGTGCAAGTTTTAGCGTGGGTGTATGTTTTCAGTTCTCTTGGGTGTATACCTAGGAGTGGAATTGCTGGGTTACATGGTAAATCTGTGTTTAACTTTTTGGGGAACCTCTCTGAGTTTCAGTTTCCTCTTCTGTGAAATGGAAATAATACGTCCTGCCTGTGGGACGGCTGTGAGAACGAGAAGAGGGACATAAGTTGCCTACACGAACAGTGCCAGGCACATAGTGAGTGCTCAGTGGTTGGGAGTTTCCTTTTTCAATTCTTTTTTCTCAGAGATTGGTCCAACATGTGTAGAAATGTCACTTCACTAATTAATGACTAGAAAGGTGTTTAGGAAGAGGAGGTGCAGTGGAAAGCGTGGAGGAAATGAGATAGACAAGGAGGCTTGCATATGCCCAGAAGCTTCAGCCTGGGCAGTGGCAGGCCACTGAGTGGGTGGAAGTCCTAGAACATTCCCAGGAGAATTGTCCATCTGCTCCTCCTCCCACCTCCTCACAGGCCTCAGATGGGGATTTCCTCCCGGCCATTTGCATCCCCAAGCACTGCTCTCCGTGTCTGGGAGACCCAGACCTCCCCTTGGAGAGGAGGCAGAGATTTGGGGAGAGGTGTCTGGGTAGTGCTGATTTGAACCAATCTGCAAGTCCCGGGCCAACCTCACTGAAGGGTTCTCCAGCTTCCAGACCAAGGATGGTAATGAGGTTCCTCTATTGTGCCAACCTTAATAGACAGTAACGGCTACTCAGGGCCTAGAGTGAGAAGGATTTTAAAGTTCTATATTATAAGGCTCCATAGGAAAAAGTGGCATGATCCATTAGCTACATCTGCCCTGGTCAGTGGAGCAGAGCATTATGACAACAATGACCTGTATTAACTACCCCTGTTCGAGACCAGTATGGAGTCCTTTTGGTTAGTAGTCCAGTGCTCAACCGTTTGCACCACCCGAGGACTCCTGTTCTGTCTTTAATTCTGTATCAATTATTTTGTCCTTAATAATTAACTCCTGCCTGCACAGACTCTTGCTGGGAAGCATCATGATGAGTGCTTTGGCCATGCCCACCTCTGAGGGGCTTCCTGGGCCTCAGTCTCCCTGCCGTGGAATACACGACCCCTCCCTGTTGATTGGATGAGGGTGGGCCTGTCACTCTGGGGAAGCCAGGAATCTTGGAGGCAGTCTGGTGGGCCCTCTGCCCCACGGAGACCCTCAGCCTCCAGGAGTCTGAACAAGAGACAGACAGAATAGCAGCAATCGATAACAGGGTAGACATTTGAAAGACCCCCGGAGAGAAGGTGGATGGAAGGCGCCATAGGGCAGTAGTAGCTGCGAGCAATCAGATGTCTGAGGCGGGGGGTGAGGGCAGATTGCTGCAGAGGGAGCAGGGCCAAGTGGCTGGGCGTAAGACCAGGACGTGCCAGCCAGGCAGTGACAAGATAGCTCAGCCCTGGAGAGACCTGCATCAGGGCCCCAGCCTTTCCGAGGCTGCACGTCTCCTGGCTGTGCTCCAGCCTCCCAGCTTCCTTATTGCCCAGAGTGTTCCGTAATAAACTTATTACCAAAAAAATCTTAGGGGCCTGCATTTGTGACTCCCTGACAGAGCCTTACGTAGACAACTATTGCTTTATTGAGGAAGTTTCTTATTCCATGCTAAAAACGGAAGCAAATGGTTTACCCGGGGTTAAGAAAGGAGGGGAGCTAGACTGTGATAACATTGGAAAGTACCGAGATAATCACATTTATTGGGGTTCTGAGAAAGCAAAGAGCTTTGCTGAGATTCCTGTTGAATAGACAATCAGTCCTTTACACGTAATAATGACCAGCCAATGACCAGTTTTATGATAGCTTGGAAAACCCGTGGGTCGCATGTGGAATGTGGAGACGGCAGGATTTCTTCCCTTGAAGCCTCAGAGAGGTCAAATCACTTGTGTGAATTTACAAGCCATTTACCAGATGATGAGAGCTTTAGTGAGATTCTCAGCTGCCATTCTATTTTCTACCCACTAGTCTCACTGAAGCTCCGTAGGTGGTGCAAACAGTTTGCGCTCAGGTACTAACCTAAAGGTTTAGCAGTTTCAACCCACCCAGCAGTGCCATGGAAGAAAAGGCCTGGCGATCTGCTTCCATTAAGATTACAGCCAAGAGACCCTATGGAGCAATTCTATTCTGTAACACACAGGGTCTCCATGAGTCAGAACTGGCAACTAACTATAACACATCTTGTTGGGTACCCCTTGGTAGCTCAAACGGTTAAGTGCTCAGCTGCTAACCTCCAAAGATTGGAAATTGGAGTCCACCCAGAGGCGCTTCAGAATAAAGGCTTTGTGATCTACTCTGAAAAATCAGCCACAGAAAACCCTATGGAGCACAGTTCTATTCCGACATGCATTGCTGCAGGGGAGCAGAGCCTAGTGTGGTGAGCACAAGACCAGGACACGCCAGCCAGGCAGTGACAAGATAGCATTGACTCGATGGCAACTGGAACTAGAGATCTTGCTGCCTGTCTGAATATGCTTTTTAAAAAGAATTATTGTGGCAAAAATTATGTAACAAAAATTTGCAATTTTAATCAATTTTAAGTGTACACTTCAGTGACATTAATTACAGTTGCCAAGTTGTGCAACCATCACCACTATTTCCAAAAGTTCTTCATCACTCCAAACAGAAACTCAGAACTCCTTAAGTAACTTAAATAATTAACTCCCCTGATAAGTAGTAACTTAAGTAATAACTCCCCTGATAACCTGCCTGTCCCTGACAACCACTAATAAACTTTTATCTCTATGCATTTGCCTATTCTAGATAGTTTATGTAGGTGGAATAATACAATATTTGTCCTTTTACATCTGATTTATTTCATTTAGAATAATGTTTTCAAGGTGCATCTATGTAGTCGTATGTATCAGAACTTGATTTCTTTTTATGGCTGAATAATATTCCATTGTGTGGATATTCTACTTTTTATTTATCTATTCATCTACTGATGGACACTTGGGTCATTCTTACCTTTTGGCGATTGTGAACAATGCTGCCATGAACACTGATGTACAAGTAAGTGTCTGAGTCTCTGCTTTGAACTCTTTTGGGTGTATACGCAGGAGTAGAATTGCCGGGTCATACATTAGCGATTCAGTGGCAGAATTCTCACCTCTCAAGCAAGAGATCCAGGTTCAATTCCCAGCCAATGCACCTCATGTGCAGCCACCACTCATCTGTCAGTGGTAGCTTGTGTATTGCTGAACAGGTCTGGAAACTAACATGGACTAGGAAGAAAGGTCTGGCAACCTACTTCTGCCAGTGGAAACCCTATGAGTCACAACAGAATATTGTCCAATCCCCAACCAACCATAGGTGTTTTATATTGAATTGTGTTCCCCAAAAATATACGTCAACTTGGCTGGGCCATGATTCCCAGTATTGTGTGACTGTCCACCATTTTGTCATCTGATGCGATTTTCCTATGAGTTATAAATCCTACCTTTATGATGTTAATGAAGCAGGATTAGAGGCAGTTATGTTAATGAAGCAGGACTCAATATACAAGATTAGGTTGTGCCTTAAATCAGTCTCTTTTGAGATATAAAAGACAGAAGCAAGCACAGAGACAGGGGTACCACATACAACCAAGAAAATGGTGCCGGGAGCAGAGCACGTCCTTTGGACCTGAGGTTCCTGTGCTGAGAAGCTCCTAGAACAGGGAAAGACTGATGACAAGGACCTTCCCCCAGAACCGACACAGAGAGAAAGCCTTCCCCTAGAGCTGGCACCTTGAATTTGGACTCCTAGCCTCCTAAACTGTGAGAGAATAAATTTCTCTTTGTTAAAGCCATCCACTTGTGGTATTTCTGTTATAGCAGCACTAGATAACTAAGACAATGGGGATGGTGCAGGGCCAGGCAACATCTCATTCACTGTGCATGGGGTCACCATGAGTTGATGGCAGACAACAACAACGACCTGGTACATAGTTCTATGTTTAACTTTTTGAAGAACCGACAAACTTTTCCACAGTGGCTACACCATTTCACAATCCCACCAGCAATGAATGAAGATTCCAGTTTCTACATATCCTAGTCAACAATTGCTATTTTCTGTTTTTCCAATAACAGCGATCCTAGTGGGTAAGACGTGGTATCTCATGTGGTTGAATATGCTTTTCCTATTATAACTCAGAGTGATTAATCTGAGTGTCAGGAGAATGGGGAGGATTCCTCGAGGAGGTAATGCCTGAACAGGGTTCTTTGTTTTCATTACCATTGACTTTTTTTTTTTTTTGATGTACAGTTCTGTGAGTTTTAACACATGTATAGATTCATATAACCACCACCACAATCAAGATAGAGAACAGTTCCATCACCCCAAAAATCTCCTTCATGCTGCCCCTTCATAGACACATCTGTCCTCCTGCCCATCCCCTGGTAATCACTGATTTGTTCTCCGTCACTACAGTTTTGCCTTTTCTAGACTATCATATAAATGGACTGTATAGTATGTAAAATTTTGAGACTGGCTTCTTTCACCCAGTACAATGCCACTGAAAGTCATCCACGTTGTTGTATATTGACAGCTCATGCCTTCTTATTGCTGAATAGTATTCCAGTATATGGATGAATCTTAATTTGTTTAGTAACTACTCACCCACTGAAGGACATTGTATGGCTTCCAGTTTATGACAATTATGAGTAGAGCTGCTATGAACATTCGTGTATGAGTTTTTACATGAACATAAGTTTCATTTCTCTACAGTAAATAGCTAAGAGTGGGAGTTTTGGGTCCTGCAGTAAGTGTATGAGAAACTGTTAAACCTTTTTCCAGAATGGTTGTACCATATCACATTTCCACCAGCAATGTATGAGAGTTCCAGTTGCTCCATGTATTAACCGGCACTTAGTATTGTCAGGTTTTTGTTTGTTTTGCCATTCTAAATAGGTATGAAGTGGTATCTCATCATGGTTTTAATTTACGTTTCCCTAAGATGCATCTAATCCAAAGCATAGTCTTTTCAATCACCTCATATTTATGTGAAAGTTGGATAGTGTAAAAGGAAGGCAGAAGAAGAATTGATGCATTTGAACTGTGATATTGGTGAAGAATATTGAATATACCATGAACTGCCAAAAGAACAAACAAATCAGTCTCAGAAGAAATACAACCAGAATGCTCCTTAGAAGCTAGGATGGCGAGACTTCGGCTTGCTTACTTCAGACGCATCATCAGAAAACGCCAATCACTAGAAAAGGACATTTTGTTTGGTAAGGTAGAGAGTCAGCAAAGACATTTGAGATGGACTGACATAATAGCCACAACAATGGATTCAAATATACCAACAATCATGAAAATGGCACAGGACTAGGCAAAGTTTCCTCCTGTTATACGTAAGGTCGTGATGAGTGAGAGCTGATTAGAGAGCAACTAACAAAAACAACAAATGACTAATAATATCAAACATCTTTTCATTTGCTTATTTGCCATCCTTATATCCTCTTTTAAGGGGCCCTGGTGGCGCAGTGGTTAAGTGTTCCGCTGCTAACTGAAAGGTCTGTGGTTTGAACCCACCAGACTCTGCGGGAGAAAGATGTGGTGGTCTGCTTCTGCAAAGATTACAGACTAGGAAACCCTATGGGGGAGTTCTACTCTCTCCTGTAGGGTCACTCTGAGTCGGAATCAAGTTGAGGGCAACAGGCTAGGTTTTCTGGTATATCTTCTTTGGTAAAGTGTCTGTTCAAGTCTTTTCTCATCTTTTTTTTAAATTTGGTTGTTTGTTTTCTTACTGTTATGTTTTGTGAATTCTTTATATATTCTGGATATGAATCCTTTGTCAGACGATTTGCAAACCTTTTTTGCCACCTTCATTTTCCTAAAAGTGTCTTTTGTAAAGCAAAAGTTTTAAATTTTGGTGAAGTACAACTTATCAATTTTTGTCTTATGGATTGCTGGGTGGAGTTTTGAAGAACATATTCACTGGATTGACAACGGGAGTTCCAGGCAAGGGGAACAGCATGTGCAAAGACATATAGGCTTTAAAAAGTAGGCTGGGTTGGGGAATTCCAAGTAGTTCAGTGTTGCTGAAGAGGAGCATGAATGTGTGTGTGTGTGTGGGAGGGAAAGGGAGGAGTGACTGGGTCATAGACAGGTCCAATCCCAAGGTTCTTGGATGCCATGCCAAGGAGTGTGAACCCCTCATCCAACAGGTGAGGGAACTGTCAAAAGACACCAAAATTGACTACTTTTATTTTAATTAGCCTTTTCTTATGATAAAAGTTATAGATAATTCACTGTAAAAAAAAATATCAGCAAGACTGGACTATGGGACGTAAAATGATACTCGTGAAGAGTGTGCTGCTTAGCTCAAGTAGATACATGAGACTAACTGGGCAGCTCCTGTCTGGAGGCGCGCTGAGAAGGCAGAGAGGGTCAGGAGCTGGTTGAAGGGGCACGGGAAATCATGGGTAGAAAGGAGGAGTGTGCTGTCACAGTATAGGGAGAGCAATTAGGGTCACGTAACCGTGTTTGTATGGTTTTTTGTATGAGACACTAACTTGAATTGTAAACTTTCACTTAAAGTACAATAAAAGGAAATTTTTAAAAAATCAACAAAAAGACAAAACCCTATGTAACAAAAGGACAAATATTATATGATCCCATGTATATAAAATATATAGAATAGGCAAATGCGTAGAGACAGAAAGTAGATTAGAGATTACCAGGGGCTGGGGGAAAGGGAGAATGGGGAGTTATTGCTTCATGGGTACAACATTTCCTTTTGAGGTGGTGAAAGAGTTTTGGAAATAAATAGTGGTGTTGACTGCACAACATTGTGACTATTATCAATGTTACTGAATAATATGCTTAAAAACAGTTAAAATAGCAAATTTTGTGTTAAATATATTTTACCACAATTAAAAAGAAACTTAGTCCCTGGGTAAAGCAAACACTTAATGCACTTGGCTACTAACCAAAAGGCTGGTGGTTCAAGCCCACCCAGAGTCACCTCAGAAGAAAGACCTAGTGATCAGTTTACAAAAAATCAGCCACTGAAAACCCTATGGAGCACAGTTCTGCTCTGACACAAATGGTGCCTTCATGATTCAGAATCAACTTGGCAGCACCTGTTTGTTTGTTTGTTTTGTTTGTTTGTTTTTTTGGTCATTGAGGGGCAGAGATGCCACTTACTGAGATGGGGAAGACAGAAGGAGGAGCTGCTAAGGGGTGGGAGCAGAATAACATCAGGAACTCAGTGTTGAGCAAGCTAAGTGTGAAATGTCTATGGGACATGTGAGTGGAAAGAAACGAATGACCTTAGAATAAATAGATGTATGCAAGCATGCATGCCTCCAAGAGCTCTGGTGCCAGGCGCAATGGTTAAGCAATTGGCTGCTAACCAAAAGGTTGGTGGGATTTGAACCTATCCAGTGGCTCCCAAGACCTGAGGATCTACTCCCATAAAGATTAGCCTAGAAAACTCTATGGGGGCAGTTCTACTCTGTCAGATGGGGTTGCTATGAGTCAAAACCAACACCAAGGCACCTAACAACAACAGCATACATACCTCATGGAGGCCAACCCTGACCATCCCTATTTAAAATGCAAGCAAGCCTTCCCCTCCAGGCAAGGGCATTTACAACACGTGGTGAAACCCATGTGAAATTGTGCACTACAGATTAGTAAATAAACACAATGAAGTCTGTGTGTACCTTGCTTACTCTAAACCGGTACATACCGTGCTTACTTGTTAATCTGCCCTTGCCTTGCAGACTCCAGGTGCTCAGGAATAAGTCATAAGTCAGGGAATGAAACACTCTTCCAGCATCTACACAAGGCCAAGGCCTTCATTCCCACGTTTGCTCTCTGGCTCATGCCCGCCAGCCAAGTCCAAACCCCACACATGTTGTTCATACTCTGGAAATGATAAAAAATACTGAGCGTCCTTCTACCCCCATCCTTAGAGCATCAAAGTGATGTATACAAAAGTAGCTTTCCTATCCCTTGCAGATGGCAGAGTGCCTGCGGGGACTCACATAGCCAGGGAGAGGCTTTGGGAAGCAGTCCAGGAAAGCACTGACTAGTAGTCATCTGTCTGGAAAATATTAATTTGCTATCTGGTGCCTGTAGAACCTGGGCTGGGGATGCTTTTCCTCTTTCACTGACAGAAATAAACACTTTTGGGTCTCAAAATAGCCGGGACTTCCCCTGGTTACTTAGTCTCTTGTGGTTTGAAGCCCCTTTTCCTCTGGAAGCAAAAATTTGGCCTGGGGAACATGAAAAGTAATGAAAAAAATTGAAAATGCAAAGCGGGATTCTTTTTTCCAAGGGTAGTTTCTTGGAAAATCTCAAGATCTGCCAACACCAGCTGAGAAATTTTGACTTAATATAACATCCTTCTATGTGTATGGAGTATGAGAACTTCACAAACCTCCTTTTAAAAACCTCCTTTCCCTATATGCCTGCCTTAGTCTTCTAGTGCTTCTATAACAGAAATACCACAAGTGGATGGCTTTAACAAAGAGAAATTTATTTTCTCACAGTCTAGTAGGCTAGAAGTCAAAATTCAGGGCATTAGCTCCAGGGGAAGGCTTTTTGTCTCTGTTGGCTCTGAAGGAAGGTCCTTCTAGTCAATCTTTCCTGAACGAGGAGCTTCTCCATGCAGGAACCCCAGGTACAAAGGATGTGTTCTGCCCCAGGCACTGCTTTATTGGTGGTATGAGGTCCCAATTCTCTGCTTGCTTCCCTTTCCTTTTGTCTCTTGTAAGATATAAGGTGGTACAGGCCATATTCCAGGGAAACTCTCTTTACATTGGATCAGGGATGCGACCTTAGTAATGGTGTTACCATCTTACCCTGATCCTCTTTAACATAAAGTTACAATCACAAAATGGAGGACAACCACACAATACTGGGAATCATGGCCTAACCAAGTTGACACATATTTTGGGGGGACAAAATTCAATCCTTGACAATGCCTCACCCACCTTATAGTTGATGACTCCATACTGTTCCAGCTCAGAACATCTAGATCCCCCTACCATTCCTTCTTCCTGGAGCGTAGTCTAGAGACCCTCCTCAGTTTTAAACATTCTGCAGGCCTCCTACCCCAACAATCTGGGGAGGAAAGAATGGTCTTTTCACTAACTGGTACTGGGACAATTGGTTATCCATACAAAATGTGATGAATTTGACCCTTACCTCACATCAAACACAAAGATTAACTCAAGATGAACCATAGAACTACATGTGAAAGGTAAAACAACAAAGTATCTAGAAGAAAACAGAAGAATATCTTCATGACCATGGGGCATGCAAAGATTCCTTAAACAGAAAACAAAAAGCTCTAACCGTAAGACAAAAATTAAAATTGATGAATTGGACCTCATTAAAATTAAGAGCACCTGTATTCAGCAAACAATGGCAAGGCAGAGCCACCAGATAGGTGCCCCTAGTCTCCATGACAAATATGGTAATATTGTGTTAGTTAGTGGAGCCACTTTCTGTGCTGCTGTATGGCCATATACAGCAACAGAAATTGGAATACAAGAGAACCTGTCTCCTGCTGGCAAAGGCACCCCAAAGGAATAGAGAGATCAGTAATCAACCCAGTTGGTGGTATAATACTGAACTATTTCAAAACCAACTTATAATTGATGCCAAGTAGAAGCACTGTCTGCCCATTAAGATATGGCATTATTGAAGAAATAAAGTACATTTGGAACCTTTTTTTTTTCAATTAAGAGCTTCTGTTCATCAAAATACATAATTAAGAAAGTGAAAAGGCAAGTCACAGACTGAAAGACGATATATGTTATACTTCTATCTAACAAATTCTATCAAATTCAAAATACATAAAGAACATCTATAAATCATCAGAAAAGGACAAACTCATCAATTTTTTTAAATAAGCAAAAGGAGTCCCTGGTGGCACAAACAGTTAAACACTCGACTACTGGCTGAAAGGTTGGTGGTTCAAACCCACCCAGAGATGCCTTGGAAGACAGCCCTGGCAATCTGCTTTTGAAAAGTCACAGCCCTCAATACCATTTACAAGAACCCCCAAGAAGATAAAATACTTAGGAATAAATCTAACCAGAGACGTAAAAGACCTATACAATGAAAACTACAAGACACTACTGCAAGAAACCAAAAGAGACCTGCATAAGTGGAAAAACATACCTTGATCATGTATAGGAAGACTCAACATTGTGAGAATGTCAATTCTACCCAAAGCGATCTACAAATACAATGCAATCCCAATCTAAATTCTAACAGCAGTTTTTAATGAGATGGAGAAACAAATCACCAACTCGATACAGAAAGGGAAGAGGCCCCAGATAAGTAAAGCATTACTCAAGAATAAGAACAAAGTGGGAGGTCTCACACTACCTGATTTTAGAACCTATTATACCACCATGGTAGTCAAAACAGCCTGGTAGTGGTGCAACAACAGATACATAGACCAACAGAACAGAATTGAGAATCCAGACGTAAATTCATCCACTTATGAGCAGCTGATATTTGACAAAGGCCCAAAGTCTGTTAATTGGGGAAAACACAGTCTCTTTAACAAATGGTGCTGGCGTAACTGGATATCCAACTGCAAAAAACTGAAACAAGACCCATACCTCACACCATGCACGAAAACTAACTCAAAATGGATCAAAGACCTAAATATAAAATCTAAAATGATAAAGATCATGGAAGACAAAATAGGGACAATGCTAAGAGCCCTAATACATGGCATAAACACAATATGAACCATAAGTAACAATGCACAAGCACCAGAAGAGAGACTAGATAAATGGGCACTCCTAAAAATCAAACACTTATGCTCATCAAAAGACTTCACCAAAAGAGTCAAAAGACAACCTACAGACTGGGAAAAAAAATTTGTCTATGACAAATCCAATCAGCATCTAATCTCTAAAATCTACGAGATACTGCAAAACCCCAACAACGAAAAGACAAGTAACCCAATTGAAAAATGGACAAAGGATATGAACAGGCACTTTGCCAAAGAAGATATTCAGGCAGCTAACAGACACATGAAGAAATGCTCATGATCATTAGCCATCAGAGAAATGCAGATCAAAACTACAATGAGATATCATCTCACCCCAACAAGGCTAGCATTAATCCAAAAACTACAAAATAATAAATGCTGGAGAGGTTGTGGAGAGACTGGAATGTTTATACACTGTTGGTGGGAATGTAAAATGGTACGACCACTTTGGAAATCGATTTGGTGCTTCCTTAAAAAGCTAGAAATAGAAATACCATATGATCCAGCAATCTCACTCCTTGGAATATATCCTAGAGAAATAAGAGCCGTCATACGAATAGATATATGCATGTTCATTGCAGCACTGTTCACAATAGCAAAAAGATGGAAACAACTTAGGAGCCCATCAACGGATGAATGGATAAACAAATTATGGTATATCCACACAGTGGAATACTATGCAACAATAAAGAACAACAATGAAGCCGTGAAACATCTAATAACATGGAGGAATCTGGAGGTCACTATGCTGAGTGAATTTGGTCAGTCACAGAAGGACAACTATTGTATAAGACCACTATTATAAGATTCAAGAAAAGGTTTAAACACAGAAGAAAACATTCTTTGATGGTTTTGAGGGTGGGGAGGGAAGGTGAGGGTTATTCATTAACTAGATAGTAGACAAGAATTATCTTAGGTGAAGGGAAGGACAGCACACACTATAGGGGAAGTCAGCACAACTGGACTAAACCAAAGCTAAGAAGTTCCCTGAATACAATCAAACACTTTGAGGGACAGAATAGCAGGAGTCGGGGTCTGGGGACCATGCTTTCAAGGGACATCTAGGTCAATTGGCATAACAAAGTTTATTAAGAAAATGTTCTGCATCCTACTTTGGTGAGTGGCATCTGGGGTCTTAAAAGCTTGAAAGTGGCCATCTAAGATGCATCAATTGGTCCCAACCACCTGGAGTAAAGGACAAGAAGAACACTTAAGACCCAAGGAAAGTATTAGCCCAAGAGACAGACAGGGCCACATAAACCAGAGACTTCATCAGCCTGAGACTAGAAGAACTAGATGGTGCCCGGCTACCACCCATGACCGCCCTGACAGCGAACACAACAGAGAGTCCCTGATGGAGCAGGAGAAAGGTGGTGTGCAGAGCTCAAATTCTAGTAAAAAGACCAGACTTAATGGTCTGAGACTGCAGTAACCTTGGAAAGCATGGCCCCCAGATTCTCTATCAGCCCAGAACTAAAACAATTTCTGAGGTCAACTCTTCAGACAAAGTTTGGACTGGACTGTGGAACATAAAATGTTACTCTTGACGAGTGTGCTTCTTAGCTCAAGTAGATACATGAGACTAAACGGGCACCCTCTGTCTGGAGGTGAGATGAGAAGGCAGAGAGGGTTGGGAGCTGGTTGAATGGATGTGGGAAATCAGGGATGGAAGGAGGAGTGTGCTGTCACAGTATAGGGAGAGCAGTTAGGGTCACATAATAATGTATGTATAAATTTTTGTATAAGAGACTAACTTGAAATGTAAATTTTCACTTAAACTACAGCAATAAACAAAAAAAAAAAGAAAAGTCACAGCCTTGAAAACCCTAAGGAGCAGTTCTACTCTGCACACATGGGGTCTCATGGGGTCCCCATGAATCAGAATAGGTTCAATGGCAACTAACAACAGCAAAGGCATTGCAGAACCTCCACTACAGGCAAGAATCCACAGACATGATGTCCAATAAAAAAAGACAAACATTAAAGAGGATACTCTTCCTAGGTATATCCCCAGAAGAAGTGAAGGCAAGAACAGAAACAGAAACCAGTACTTTTTCACAATAGCCAAAGGTGGAAACAACCGAAAAGTCCATCAACAGATGAATAAACAAAATGTGGTGTATACACACAACGGAATACCACTCAACCATTGGTTCCACAACTTGAATACTGTAATCAATGTTACTGAATTGTACATGTAGAAATTGTTGAGATGCTGTATGTTTTGTTATGCATATTTTCACCACAGTATAAATTTTTTTCTTTTTCCTTTCTTTTTTTTCCCAAAGAGTGTACCCTATAAGACTCCATTTATGTAAAGCTCAAAGACAGGGAAAATTAATCTTTGGTGAAGGATATAGAATAGTGGTTACATCTGTGCCACGGACTGAATTGTGTCCCCCAAAAAACGTGTGTATCAATTTGGCTGGGCCATGATTCCCAGTATTGTGTGATTGTCCACCATTTTGTCATCTGATATGATTTTCCTATGTGTTGTAAATCCTGCCTCTATGATGTTAACAATGGGGGATGGGTGGCAGTTTCGTTGATGAGGCAGGATTCGATCTACAGGATTGGACTCTGTCTTGAGCTGTGATAATATAAAAGAGAGAAACATGCAGAGAAATAGGGGGACCTCATACCACCAAGACAGCACTGCCAGGAGCAGAGTGCATCCTTTGAACCTGGCGTTCCTGCACAGAGAAGCTCCTAGTCCAGGGGAAGATTGATGAGAAGCACCTTCCTCCAGAGCCAACAGAGAGAGAAAGCCTTCCCCTGGAACTGACGCCCTGAATTTGGACTTTTAGCCTACTTTACTGTGAGGAAATAAACTTCTCTTTGTTAAAGCCATCCACTTGTAGTGTTTCTGTTAATAGCAACAGTAGATAACTAAGACAGGAGGGGTACAGGAAGGAGACGTGAGGGAGACTCTGATGCTCTACAGTGTTCTATATCTTGATGAGGTGTAACTATGCAAAAATCCATCAAGTTGCATAATGATAAAGTGTGCACCTTATTGCATCTAACTTGTACCTCAATTTCAAAAAAGGGGAAAAATACAGGGTCTGCCTTGTGCAGAGCAGTCAGGGGATTTCCTCCTCCATACCAGAGGCTGAATTCAGCATTGGTGCACTCACACCAGTCTTCCTCTCTCTCTCTCTCTTTTTTTTTTAATTTTGTTGTTGTGTCAATAGTATACACAGCAAAACTTACAGCAGTTCAACCATTTCTACATGGGCGATTCAGTGACGTTGATTACATTATTCTAGTTGTGCATCCATTCTCACCCTCATTTTCTGAGTTGTTCTCCCCCATTAACACAAACTCACTGTCCTGTAAGATTCCTATCGAATCTTTCAAGTTGCTGTTGTCAATCTTTGAAGCCCTGGTGGCATAGTGGTTAAGAGTTACAGTGAGCTACGGCTACTAACCAAAAGGTCGGTATTTCAAATCCACCAGCTGCTCCTTGGAAACTCTATGTGGCAGTTCTACTCTGTCCTATAGAGTCACCATGAGTCAGAATCGACTCCATGGCAAGGGGTTTGGTTTTGGTTAGATAGTTCTTAAAAGAGCATAATGCTCAAGGCAAACTTTTTTTTTTACTAGTCAAGCTAGACAAGTCCCTTTCTGAATAGTGTTCCAAGACAGTTGCTTTCTTACATACAGGTTACTATGTTTAGTACTCCCTGACTCCATTAACCTGGCTCCAAATGCCTGAACCCAACTTATGATGCCAAAAGCAACCTTGGTAACATGCAAGCTCCTGCCCACACATGGGAGTCCTTGGTCCAGCTCCATCTTCTAAATACCAACTACAACAATATATCGAATCCGCTTTTTTCAACACCAACTATGAGGATGTAACAAATTCCCACATTTCATTCCCTTCTCAGTTCTGACACCAGCAGCACATACAGCACTTCTTCTCTGACCCTAACCACCCAAAGCTAGATCAGATCTCACAAGTTAAAAGGACACAGTCCTTCAGACTACCAAGTCTGCCCAAGACCTCAGACTCAAGCCACAAGCTTGAGAGTCCTCATGACACCCACACTTCTGACCTGCTGGCTACAAGTTTGGAGTTCTCCCACTACCCCTCTAGAATGCCAGTTGCAAGCTTGGATCCCCAAGTGCTCCCTCACTTCTGACCTCCTGGCTCCCACTACTCCCTTGGGTTAGATTATTCTCTGGAACAACACAGAACTCACGCAAAGTGCTGTACTTATGATTATAGCTTAATTATAAAGGATACAAAGCAGGGTCTGCATAAAGAAGAGAGGCATAGGGCGAGGTCTGGGAGGGTTCCTAGGGCAGAGTTTCTGTGTCCCAAAGAGGGTGTGTTACCCTCCTGAGAGCAGATGTTTTTTACCACTCAGGAAGCTAATGGAGATTCGGTGTCCAGAGCTTTTATTGGGGTTCTCACTACATAATGCAAACTGCAGCTCCTCTCCCCTGTGGACAGTCAGTATCATGAGGTTGATCACGAGGTGTGTTTCTCTGGACTGGCCACCATGAGGTAATAATTGTGAAGTAAATCCCTCTGACTTGGTTAGCTCCCATTCTACAGTCGCCTCTTCAACATGACCTGTCAGGTCAGGATCCTTTTTGAAATTCCAAGGTTCTAGAGATTATCTCTTCGGAATTGAGGGCAAAGATCAAATTCTTTGGGTAAGGTTAGATTCTAAACCCCCTCACCTTGAATATCCCAAGGCAGTCTCCTTTCCTTGCTCCCTCAAGCCATTTTTTGGCCAGCTTGGGAAGCCTGTTCTGCTCTTCCCCAGAAGCCTCACAAGATGAACAAACCTATCCATACCTTTATGAGGTGTGGATGTGGTGGTGTCATCAGTATTTTTTTTTTTTTGGTGTCATCAGTCTTGACATTCAAACCAAATTCTGGATGAGGTTCCATTCTGTCTGTAAAGTATGGCCACAGTGTGTCAAAAAACACAAGCAAGCAAAGAAAAAATAGATAAACTGGACTTCATCCCAATTTTAATTACTTTTGTCTTTAGAGACACAATCAAGAAAGTGAAGAAAAAAAAAAAGAAAATCCACAGAATGGGAAAAAAAATTGCAAATTATAAACCTAATAAAGGACTAGTATTCAGAATACATAAAGAACTCCTACAAAGCAACAATAGAAAGACAAATAACCCAATTAAAATTGGTCAAAGTGTTTGAATAGACATTTCTCCAAAGAGATATACAAATATGCACATGAAAAGATGCTCAACATCATGAGTCATCAGGAAAATGCAATTGTAAACCACAATGAGAAACCACTTCATACCCACTAAGATGGCTATAATAAAAAAAACATTATTTTTCACTTATTAAATAATAAGCTTTGACAAGGATGTGGAAAATTTGGAGCCCCCATGCTTTGCTGGTGGGAATGTAAAACGATGCAGCTGCTATCAAAAACAGTCTGGCAATTCTTCGAAAGAGTTAAACATAGAATTACCATATGACCCTAGTAATTCCATTCCTAGGTATGTATTGCAAAAAACTGAAAAAATATGTTCAGACAAAAACTTATATACAAATGTTCATAGCAGCATTATTCATAAGTCAAAAAGTAGAAACAACCAAAATATCCATTAGCTCATGAATGGCTAAACAAACTGTTATATATCCATACAATGAAATATTATTCAGTCATGCTAGAACATGAACTAGACTTGAAGACACTATGCTAAGTGAAAGAAGTCTGTCACAAAGGCCATATATTGTATGAATTCACTTATAAAAATGTCCCAAACAAAAAAATCCCACTGCTGTCGAGTCAATTCTGACTCATAAAAATGTCCAGAATAGGTCAATCCACAGAGTCAGAAAATAGATCAGTGGTTTCCAGGGTTACAGGGAGGGAGGTGCAGGAGGGAGAAATAGGTAGTGACGGCTAACAGATACAGGGTTTCTGTCTGGGGTGATGAAAATGTTCTGGAATAGATAGTGGTGATGGTTGCACAATCTTGGGAATATACTAAAAATCACTGAATCATACACTTTAAAAGGGTGAATTCTATGGTTTGTGAATTATATGTAAATAAAAAATGAAAGATACAGTGTGTAATAGTATCATCTGATTTTTTATTAAAAGACAATAGATAGGGATATGCACACATAAATATGCTTTTAAGCATTAAATATCTTGGGAAGAATATACAGGAAACTGGCATAGTGGCTGCCTCTGGGAAGGTAAAATGAGTATGGCAGAGACTCAAAATTGGGAGTGATATTTACCTTTGTTTTTTTTTTTTTTTTTTTTACCATGCATAAATTTTATCTAGTAAGAATTTAAAAATTGAGGAAGGAAGGAGGGAATAGATTATTATTAAGTGGGCATTGGTTCTTGGAAAGTCACTTTAGAGCTATTTCAGAGTAAGCAGCAATCACAGATCCTGGAGGGCTTTCTGTTGGCTGTGCCACGATGCCCGTGGGCAGCAAGCCTAGTCTGTTCACCATTCCCAGGGCTCCCTCCTCCATCGCTTCATTCATAGAATGCGGTGAGAACATGTTGTCTTGAAGTCATGCCCACACTACACCCTGGGTGGAAACATCTCAGTGTGCCAACATGGAATTTCCAGCAGCATTTCCAGCACAGTGTGGGAATTCAGAGATCATCTTTGGGCTAATGTGGCCAAGGTAGAAGCAAGAAGACGGAAGTACAGAGGGGCGGAAGCTTGGGAAATGCTCTGAGAGCTGTCAGAGAGCCTCCTGGTCATATTCAGAGCATGAAGAGAGCAGCGCAGTGGTTAAGGCTCTAGGCCCATACTAAACCAAACACAACCCATTGCCATCGAGTTGATTCCGACTCACAGTGATTCTATAAGACAGAGAGTAGAACTGCCCCCAAAGGGTTTCCAAGACTATAATCTCTGCAGTGGAGCCCTGGTGGTGCAGTGGTTAAGAGCTATGGCTGTTAACCGGAAGGTTGGCAGTTTGAATCCATCAGCTGCTCCCTGGAAACCCTATAGGGCAGATCTACTGGTTTTGGTTTTTTTTTTTTTTTTCAATCTTTACAGAAGCAGACTGCCACATCTTTCTCCGCAGAGTGACTGGTGGGTTTGAACTACTGACTGTCGGTGAGCAGCTTAACCACTGTGCCACCTGGGCTCAGATCAAATCCTGGCTTTTCCACTCAGAGACTGTGAGATCTTCAGGCACATCATTTCCCCTATGTACAATGACAGACTCTACCTCATAGGGCTGTAGTGAGAATTAAATGAGTTAACGTATATAGAGCCTTTAAGCCATGCCCAAGACAGAATGAACGCACAACAGATGTTAGCTATTATGTCTCTTGCACAGATATCATCTTATCTGAACTCTCATTGTACCCTGTAAGGCAGGAAGAGCTAGTTGGCCTGTTTTACTCTGATATACCAAAGACTTTCTAAGAGCTAGACAACGGAGTATCCAATAGTAAGTAAGCCTAATGTTTGGTCTGTTATATCAGTGTTTCCCAACCTCTGGCCCAATGAACTCTAGTGTTTCACAAAAATGTTCTTCCAAAACAGAGTTTTGTGACCAATAAGTTTGGAAAACACTGGGCTAAGCAAAGTTAAGCAGGGTTCTTGCAGGGTTCTTTACTACAGGCTTTCTCAGAGCTAACATGCCCCGGTGGTGTAGTGGTTAAGAACTACAACTGCTAACTAAAAGGTCGGCAGTTCAGATCTACCAGTTGTTCCTTGGAAACTCTATGGGGCAGTTCTACTCTGTCCTATAGGGTCACTATAAGTTGAAATCAACTTGGCAAGGGGTTTGTTTGCTTTTTTTTAATGCTCCTGTGGCTCTCCAAGATGTAATTGTTGTTGTTAGTTGCCTTTCAGTCAATTCTGACTCATGGCAACCCCACATGATAGAAAGTAGAACCGCACATAGAGTTTTCTTGAATTTTTCCCCCCAAATGCTATTTATTTTGTTGTTGTTGTCGAGACTGTACACAGCAAAACATACACCAATTCAACAGTTTCTACATGTACAGTTCAGTGACATTGATTACATTCTTTGAGTTGTGCAACCATTCTCACCCTCTTCTTATGAGTTGTTCCTCCCTCAGGAGTTCTTATCTCATGTTTGCTGTTGTCAATTTGATCCCACATAAAACCAAAACCAAACCTGTTGCTGTCAAGTCAATTTCAACTCATAGTGACTCAATAGTACAGAGTAGAACTGCCCCATAGAGTTTCCAAGGAGCATCTGGTGGATTTGAACTGCCGACCTTTTGGGTAGCAGCTGTAGCACTTAACCACTACACCACCAGGGTTTCCTGATCCCACATAGATAGTTCTTAAAATAGCATAATGCTCAAGGTAGACTTTTTTTACTACCTTGGTTATAATTTTTTCAGGTTGTATCTTGAGTCAATCTCTTTTTTTTTTAATTTTTTTTTGCACTCTTTTTTATTGTATTTTAGATGAAGGTTTACTAGCTTCTTATTAAACAGTACACATATTGTTTTATGACATTGGTTAACAACCTCATGACATGTCAACACTCTCCCTTCTCGACCTTGGGTTCCCTATTACCAGCTTTCCTGTCCCCTCCTGCCTTCCTGTCCTTGCCCCTGGGCTCGTGTGCCCCTTTAGTTTCATTTTGTTTTGTGGGCCAGTCTAGTCTTTGGAAGAAGGGTGAACCTCAGGAGTGACTCATCACTGAGCTAAAAGGGTGTGTAAGGGCCATATTCTTGCTATTTCTCCAGTCTCTGTCAGGCCAGTAAGTCTGGTCTTTTTTGTTTTTTTAATGAGTTAGAATTTTGTTCTACATTTTTCTCCAGCTCTGTCTGGGACCCTCTATTGTGATCCCTGTCAGAGCAGTCACTGGTGGTAGCCAGCCACCATCTAGTTGTACTGGATTCAGTCTGGTGGAGGCCGTGGTAGTTGTGTTCCATTAGTCCTTTGGACTAATGTTTCCCTTGTATCTTTGGTTTTCTTCATTCTTCCTTGCTCCAGATGGGGTGAGATCAGTGGGGTATCTTAGATGGTCGATAGCAAGCTTTTAAGACCCCAGACGCTACTCACCAAAGTAGAATGTAGAACATTTTCTTTATAAACTATGTTATGCCTATTGAGCTAGAAGTTCCCCGAAACCATGATCCCCACAGCCCTTAGCCCAGTAATTCGGTCCCTCAGGGAGTTTGGATGTGTCTATGGAGCTACCATGACCTTGCCTTGGACAAGTTGTGCTGGTTCCCCAGTATTGTGTACTGTCTTAACTTTCACCAAAGTTACCACTTATCTGTTGTCTATTTAGCATAATGCTCAAGGTGGACCTTTTTTACTATCTTGGTTGTAATTTTTTTAGGTTGTATCTTGAGTCAATCTCTTTTTTAAAATTTTTTTTGTACTCTTTTTTTTTTTTTATTGTATTTTAGATAAAGGTTTACAGGACAAACTAGCTTCTCATTAAACAGTACACATATTGTTTTACTACATTGTTTAACAACCTCATGACATGTCAACACTCTCCCATCTAGACCTTGGGTTCCCTATTACCAGCTTTCCCGTCTCTACCCCTCCCCTCCCCTCCCTCGTAACCATCAAAGATTGTTTCTTTTTGTGTGTAAACCTTTTCATGAGCTTTTATAGTAGTGGTCTCATATAATATTTGTCCTTTTGTGATTGACTTATTTCACTTAGTGTAATGCCCTCCGGATTCATCTGTGTTGTGAGATGCTTTGCAGATTCATCGCTGTTCTTTATTGTTGCATAGTACTCCATTGTGAGTATGTACCATAGTTTGTTTATCCATTCATCTGTTGATGGACATCTAGGTTGTTTCCATCTTTTTGCTATTGTGAACAATGCTGCAATGAACGTTGGTGTGTATATGTCTATTCGTATGACGTTTCTTATTTCTCTAGGATAGATTCCTAGGACTGGGATTGCTGGATCAAATGGTATTTCTATTTCTAGCTTTCTGAGGAAGCACATATCGTTTTCCAAAATGGTTGTATCGTTTTGCATTCCCACCAGCAGTGCGTAAGAGTTCCAATTTCCCCAAGTCTCTCCAACTTTTGTCATTTTCTGTGTTTTTTTTTTTAAATTGGTGCCAGTAATGCTGGGTGAGATGATATATCATTGTGGTTTTGGTTTGCATTTCTCTAATGGTTAGTGACTGTGAGCATTTCCTCATGTATCTGTGTCTTAGTCATCTAGTGTTGCTATAACGGAAATACCTCAAGTGGATGGCTTAATGAACAGAAGTTTATTTCCTTACAGTCAAAGTAGGCTAAAAGTTCAAATTCAGGGCGTCAGCTCCAGGGGAAGTCTTTCTCTCTCTGTCAGCCTTCTTATCAGTGTTCCCCTGGACTAGGAGCTTCTTGGCGCAGGGACCCCTGTCCTAAGGACGCACTCTGCTCCTGGTACTGCTTTCTTGATGGTATGAGGTCCCCCTGTCTCACTGCTCACTTCTGTCTTTTATATCTCAAGAGATTGCCTCAGGACACAATCCAGTCTTGTAGACTGAGTCCCACCTTACTAACACAACTGCCGCCCATCTTCCCTCATTAACATCATAGAGGCAGGATTTACCACACATGGGAAAACCACACAATACCAGGAATCATGGCCCAGCCAAATTGATAAACACATTTTTGGGGGGACATAATTCAATCCATGACAATCTGTTAGCTGCTTTAATGTCGTCTGTGGTGAATTGTCTGTTCATTTCCTTGGCGCATTTTTTAATTGGATTATTTGTCTTTTTGTTGTAGAGGTGTTGGATTTTCCCGTAGATTTTAGAGATTAGACCTTTGTAGGATTTGTAATAGCCAAAAATTTTTTCCCAGTCTGTAGGTTCTCTTTTTACTCTTTTGGTGAAATCTTTTGATGAGCATAAACGTTTAATTTTTAGAAGATTCCAGTTATCTAGCTTATCTTCTGGAGTTTGTGTCGTTAGTTATGATATGTATCCTGTTAATGCTGTGTGTAAGGACCTCTAGCATTGATCTTATTTTTTCTTCTATGATCTTTATAGTTTTTGGCTTTATATTTAGGTCTTTGATCCATTCTGAATTAGTTTTTGTGTATGGTGTGAGGTATGGGTCCTGTTTCATTTTTTGCAGATGGACATCCAGTTTTGCCAGCACTGTTTGTTAAAAAGACTATTTGATGGTCTTTGGGTCCTTGTTGAAGATCAGGTGATCATATGTGGGTAGATTTACGTCTGGGTTCTCAATTCTGTTCCATTGGTCAATGTACAAGTACCAGGCTGTTTTGACTACCATAGCTGTAAAGTAGGTTCTGAGGCCAGGTACTGCAAGTCCTCCTATTTTATTCTTCTTGTTCAATAGTGCTTTACTTATCTGGGGCTTCTTCCCTTTCCATATAAAGTTAATGATTAGTTTTTCCATCTCTTTGAAGAATATTGTTGGTATTTGTATTGGGATTGCATTTTATTTGTAAATTGCTTTTGTAGAATTATCATTTTCACAATGCTGAGTTTACCTATCAATAAGCATGGTATGTTTTTCCATTTATGTAGATCTCTTTTGGTTTCTTGCAGTAGTGTTTTGTAGTTTTCTTTGTATAGGTCTTTTATATCCCTGGTTAAATTCGTAACTAAGTGTTTTGTTTTTTGTTTTTTTTTTTTAGGGGCTATTATAAATGGTATTGTTTTCCTGATTTCCTTTTCATCACTCTCTTTCTTGGTGTATAGGAATCCAACTGATTTTTGTATGTTTATCTTGTATCCTGCTACTCTGCTGATTCTTTCTATTAGTTGCAATAGTTTTCTTGTGGAGTCTTTTGGGTTTTCTATGCATAGTATCATATCATCCACAAATAAGGACAGTTTTACTTCTTCATTACCAATTTGGATGCCCTTTATTTCTTCTTCTTGCCTTATTGCTCTAGCTAGGACTTCCAGCACAATGTTAAATAGGAGTGGTGTTAAAGGACATCCTTGTCTTATTCCAGAAACCCTGGTGGTGTAGTGGTTAAGAGCTAAGTCTATGTCTTAATCATCTAGTACTGCTATAACAGAAATACAACAAGTGGATGGTTTTAACGAACAGGAATTTATTTCCTCACAGTCAAAGTAGGCTAAAAGTCCAAATTCAGGGCGTCAGCTCCAGGAGAAGGCTTTTTCTCTGTGTCGGCCTTCTTCTCTTCAGTGTTCCCCCAGACTAGGAGCTTTTCTGTGCAGGTACCCTGGTCCAAAGGACGTGCTCTGCTCCCAGCACGATTTCTTGATGGTATGAGGTCCCCCTATCTCTCTGCTCACTTCTGTCTTTTATATCTCAAGAGATTGCCTCAGGACACAATCCAGTCTTGTAAATTGAGTCCTGCCTCACTAACACAACTGCCGCCCATCTTCCCTCATTAACATCATAGAGGCAGGATTTACCACACATGGGAAAATCACACAATCCAGGGAATCATGGCCCAGCCAAATTGATACACACATTTTGGGGGGACATAATTCAATCCATGACATTCCACCCTTTGGCCCCCAAAAAATCACATCCATGCAACGTGGAAAACATATTCACCCCATCATATCATAGCAAAAGTCCTAACTCCAAGTCCAAAATCCAAAAATTCCTCTCCATCTGTGAAATCTAGAATAGAAGGTATTTGCTTCCAAAGGTACAATGGCAGAACAGGCACAAGCTAGACATTTCTATCACAAATGGGAGAAACTGGAGGGGAAAAAGGGATAACAGGCACCAAGCGAGTCAGCAGAACACATTACATTAGCCCTCAAGGCTTTGAAAATAATCCTCTGTTCTCTGAGACAATTTACACAATAGCCCTGCCCTCCAGACTCTAGGTATTGGCCACAGTCTCTGGATTTTGAGTGGAGGCCCCTCAGCCCTGGGCTTCAGCTCCGCCTTCCAGGCCCACTGGGACAGCAACTCCCCTCCCTTGGTTTTAGGCGCACCATTCTCCTACTCCATCGGAGTGACAACTCCACCCTTAGAAACACCAGAGGCTATGGCTCCACCCCTTGAAACCCCTGAGGTTATGGCCATACCTTTTGAGACCAAGGCAGCTCAGCTTCTTGTGTACCTTGTCTCTTCAGCTTCTGCTTCTGTTTCCTGTGGCCTCTTGGCCCTCAGGCCTCATGCCCGCATCTGCCCTGCTGGGGCGAGTGTTTCAAAGCTCGGTAGCTCCACCAATAAGTGTCCGGAGGCACCCCACTCTGCCAGAAGCCTCCTGTGCACAGGCAGTCAGTTCTCTCGCTCCGTGGGTCGGCTCCAGCGCCGTTTCACGCTGGTCTCCTGGTTCTGCTGCTGTTGGTTCTCTGCCACTGCTGCTTCTCTGCCACTGCAGGTTCTCTGCTGCTGCTGGTCGTTTGCTGCTGCCACTGCTCTATCCATTCAGTTTCAAAACCACTTCCACATTTTAGGTATGTGTCAGAGCAGCACCCCACTCTCTCGGTACCAAATTCTGTCTTAGGCTGGGTTCTCTAGAGAAGCAAAACCAGTAAAGCATATAAATATGTAGAGGGAGAGATTTATATCAAGGAAATAGCTTACGCAACTGTAGAGGCTAAAACATCCCAAGTCCACAGATCAGGGTAGAGGCCCCTCCCAGTTCACGTAGCTGCAGAAACTGGTGAACCCAAGGCTGGCAGGTCAGAGAGGGGCTCCTGCTCACAGGCTGTGAAGGTCAATGAATTCCAAGATCAGCAGACAAGACCGCAAGGTTTCTCCTGATTCACTTAGCTGCAGGGGCTGGTGAACCCAAGGTCGGCAGGTCAGGGAGCCGGACTCTTGCTTGCAGGCTGAGAAGTTCGATGAATTCCAAGATCAACAGGTAAGCTGCTAGCTCAAGTCCCGCGAACCGGAGGTGAGATAAGAGGCAGCTGCTGAGTCTGGAATAAGCCAAAAACCTTGGCAAAGTGAGCAGTTAGAAAGTAACTGGTGAAGGCAGAGAGATGAAACTGAGAGGGCGGTGAGCTGCCACAGGCCACGCCTCCGCCAGTACCACTCAGCAGATTCCATCATGGGGGTGATCACAGCATTATACAACTGCTAAAACACTGAGAATAATGGTCTGGTGAAGCTGACATACAATCTTAACCATCACAGTCTACTAACCAAAAGGTCAGCAGTTCGAATCCACCAGCCACTCCTTGGAAACTCTATGGGACAGTTCTACTCTGTCCTGTAGGGTTGCTATGAGTAGAAATTGACTCCACGGCAACAAGTTTGTCTTGTTTCTGTTCTCCAGGGGAATATTTTCAGCCTCTCTCCATTAAGAATGGTGTTGGCTGTTGGTTTTGTATAGATGCCCTTTATTATGTTGAGGAGTTTCCCTTCTATACCTATTTTATTGAGAGTTTTTATCAGGAATTGGTGTTGGACTTTGTCAGATGCCTTTTCTGCATCGATTGAGATGATCATGTGATTCTTTTCTTTCTTTTTATTTATGTGGTGGATTATGTTGATTGATTTTTTAATGTTGAACCATCCTTGTATACCTGGTATGAATCCTACTTGGTCGTGGTGTATTATTTTTTTGATATGATGCTGAATGCTATTGGCTAGAATTTTGTTGAGAATTTTTGCATCTATATTCATGAGAGCTATTGGTCTGTAATTTTCTTTTTTTGTGGGGTCTTTGCTGGTTTTGGTATCAGGATGGGATCCCTGGGGGCATTTCTTTTTTTAAATTTTTCTCTTTTCCTTTTCGTCTTTCTTCATTTCTCAGTTTCTTGTCTCTCTATAGTTACCTTCTTTTCCTGTCTCCTGAATACCTGACGCTGTGTGCCATCTCTGCCCCTTTTAGCCAGGCTGTACAAGAAGAAGCAAAGATGGCACACAGAGCCAGGTTTTCGAGAGAAAGGAGGAGAAGGAGGTGAGAGGCAGGGAAGAAACCAAAAGAAACTGAAAAAAGCAACACCAGCAACAAAGAAATGGAATTGAAGGAGCTGGCCGGTGTGAGCAGGGTGAATCCAAGCGGCATGGAGCTGGCATCTCCTGGATGGCTAAGCGACCACAGCCTGCTAGGAAGCAGCAAAGGCCAAGCGGGGGAAGAAGGGTAGGTGGTGAGAAAGCATATATTGCTGGTTACCAGGTGCTCTGTCTCCTGCTGGGAGCTCTGTGAAGCTGCTTTCCCGTACTCCTTGTCTGCCTATCTCTGACAGAACTCCAAGATGGAGTATCCGTGCTGCTTTAGCTTTATCTCTCCTCACTCTCTGTTCTCTGTTGGTTTCTTATCCCATTCAGTGCTTGGCTGAGTTCTTTACCTCTTCATTTGATGCTTAGGGTTCCAGGATTGACGTTTGTCTCTGTTTTACATAGTTTTTCGGGTCTTTGCTGTGGAAGGACAGCATGGTGCTTCTGTATATAGTGCCATGTTGGCTCTGCCTCTTGGTTGTAATCTTAACTGAAGCAGATCGCCAGGCCTTTTCTTCTGCAGTACCGCTGGATGGGTTCAAACACCAACTTTTAGGTTCAGAGTTGAGTGCAAACTGTGTCACCTAGAGACATTTTTCAAGATGGGGTAGCATTTCCCAAACTAATTTGACCATGAAACAACTTGACAGCAACAGGTGATTCTGGTTAGTATATTCACAAGGTATGTATCACCACTATCTAATTCCAGAATATTTTCATCACACCAGAAAGAAACCCCTTGCCCATTAGCAGTCACTCCCCATTTCCCACTACCCTATCCCCTGGCAACCACTAACCTACTTTTTGTCTCTATGGATTTACCTATTCTGGACTTTTTTATAAATGGAATCAAAATAAAAAGTATTAAAATACCATTTGTAATAGTATTAAAAAAAAATCAGCTACCTAGGAATAAATCTCTTAAAAGAGCTACACTAAAACCAGAATGCATTACTGAGAGAAATTAAAAAAGCCATAAACAGTTGGAGAGATACACCATTTTCATGCACTGGAAGACTCAATGGAAAGATTCAATGCAACCTCAGTTGAAATCCTAGCAGGATAATAGTGCAAACAGTTAAGTGCTCTACTACTAGCCAAAAGGTTGGTGGTTCAAACTCACCCAGATGTGCCTCAGAAGACAGGCCTGGTGATCTGCTTCCAAAAGGTCACAGCCTTGAAAATCCTATGGAGCAGTTTTACTCTGCATCCATGGCATTGCCATGAGTCAAAAATGAGTCAATGGTAACTAACAACATAGAGACAGAAACAGAGATGTTGTTGTTGTTGTGTGCCATCAAGTTGATTCTGACCTGTAGGACAAAGTAAGAACTGCCTGTATAGGTTTTCCTAGGCTGAAATCTTTATGGAAGCAGATCACCAGGTCCACAACGTCTGCCCCCCCCCCCCCCCCCCCGCCCTGCAGAGCAGCTGGTGGGTTCCATCAACCTTTCGGTCAGCAGCCAAGCCCTTTAGCATTGCTCCACCAAGGCTCTTAGAGATGGATATACTAAGAACCTAGGATAGCCTAAAAAACAAAGAACAAACCCATTGCCAACAGGTCAATTCCGACTCGTAAGAATCCTATAGGACAGAGTAGAACTGCCCCATAGGGTTTCCAGTCTTTACGGAAGCAGACTGCCACATCTTTCTCGCACAGAGCAGCTGGTGGGCTCAAACAACCAACCTTTCAGTTAGCAGCCAAGTGCTTAACCACTGTGCCACCAAGGCCCCTTAAGAATAGCCCAGAGACCTAAAATAACTAAGCAAGGGGTCGGCAAAGTTTTTCCGTAAAGAGACAGTAAATATTTTAGACTTAAAGGCTATGTGGTCTTTGTCACAACTACTTAACTCTGCCCTTTGTAAAAAGCAACGAAATACAATATGTAAACAAATGGGCATGGCTGTGTTTCAATAAAACTTTATTTAAAGAAACAGGTTGTGAGCCAGATTTTGTCTGTGGGCCATAGTTTGCCAACCTTTGGCCAAAACAATTATGAAGAAAAAACCCAAAACAAAGCAAAGTTAGAGGCTAGAATTAAGGCTAATATTACCAAACATCAAGATTTACTATAAAGCTAACTGTAGCGTAGGATTAACATGGTTTTTGGCCACAGTCAGACTTGAGCTTGAATGACATAACCTCTTTTAATGTCAGTTTCTAAAGTGTCAAGAATATGATAATAAAAAAAGTAAGTTCTCCTCCTTTTAAGTGGTTAATACCAACAAAGAAAGTTCTTTCTAATAGAAAGCTACAGGGCTCTGTCCATGGCTCTGTCCTATTCAATATTTTTATTAAAGACTCAAATGAAGATAACACCTGCTTATATTGACTTAAATCTGCAAGCAATGTGTAATATATTGTTATTGTTGTTGGGTGCCGTAGAGTTGATTCTAATTCATAGCAACCCTATGTATAACAGAACTAAACATTGCCCAGTCCTGTGCCTTCCTCACAATCGTGACTATATTTGAGCTCGTTGTTGCAGCCACTGTGTCAATCCATCTCATTGAAGGTCTTCCTCTTTTTCGCTGACCCTCTACTTTACCAAGCTTGATGTCCTTCTCCAGGGATTGGTCCCTCTAATATATTAGGAGAAAAAATTGGGGGTCATAAAGATTTTGGTAAGGATGAAGGAATCAAGAAAAACCAACCGAAAATAAATTGAATGTTGGGAGACAATATAATCTGGTAGATAAATTGTGAAATCCAACTTAGGTTCAGAGAAATTAAAAAAGAATTATGTACCAAGACCTTCATCATGGCATTATTTATAACAAATAGCAAAAACAACTGAAATGCCCAACAATAGCAAAATGGTTAAATAAATTACATGATAAAATATTAAGGTAAAATATACATTAAATAGGAGAATTTTATATAGCCATTATGAAGTGAGGTTTCAAAGACTATGCAATGATATGAAGAAATACATGGTTTGAACTTTGTGTTCAAAAAGTTGAAGAAAACACATAAATAGATAAGAAGACAGGATTGAACATTAGCTATGTTAATGAACGATTTCTTTTTACTTCTCTTCAGTTTTCAAAACTCTCTTTTATCATCATTTTAGAAAAATGGCAATAAACATTGCTTTTAAATATCCTTGGAGGTTATTGCTGATCAGAAACCCAGTATGAGTCAATAGTAGAATAAACACATTTGCCAAAAAAAAAAAAAAAAAAAAAAACACAACTCAGCTCTGTGAATAGAAGTAGAGTGTCCTAAAAAATAAAATCCAAAAATTCCAACTCACAGCGACCCTATAGGACAGAGTAGAACTGCCCCCTAGGGTTTCCAAGGGGCAGCTGGTGGATTCAAACAGCCAATCTTTTGGTTAGCAGCCAAACGCTTAACCACTGGGCCACCAGAGTCCTAAAAAATAGGAGGTGACAATTCTTAGCCTCCAAATGGCTTGCAGCTCACATGAAGCCTTGTGTCCAGTTCAGAAAACCACATTTCTAAAGACATTGGGACACTGGGGCATGTCCAGAGAAGGATGATCAAAGTCATGAAGGATGGATGTTATATAATATTCTTTCATTTATTAATTCATCAATTGAACCTACTCAGCTCCTAGTAGGCACCATGGGGGAATTGGAAGAATTTTATCGGAGGAAAGTTGATGTATCTAAGAATCCTTATGGGGGTCACAATAGCTGTCTACAATATGTAAAGGTCCGTTGCGTGGAGGAGGGAATTAACTTGCCCATTGTCATTTAGTAGGTAGAGCACATGGAGAGCTCAAGGTCCAAGACACCCACCAAGGCAGCTTTTATCCCAAAAGAGGAACTAGGTTTTTGTTTTTGTTTTTTAACAATTAGCACCATCCAGCAAAGGATGTGAGCAGTTCTTCCCTGGATGGGGCTAAGCAGGGGCTGTCTGGGTTGGGGTAATGCCACCCCTGCCTGAGCTGATGGGGGCAAGATGAGTCTCCCAAGAGCCTTCCATGAACCCATGACTCTTGGGTTGGCTTTCTCTGCCTTATGTTGGCCACCACAGTGAATGGGGTGATATTCTTCAGAGTTTAGAAGAAAGGATAAGTCCCTTATGACAGCTTTTTTCTTTTTTTAATCAGGTATACATTTTTCTTTCCAGATTACCAAACAGTAAAAGGATTTGACTAAGCAAGGCTGCATGAGTTATTGGCCAGAAATTCCCCAGGTAGGGTTAAAATGGGCTAGGGACACTAGACTTTAAGGGAACCACACGCATTACCCCTCCTTTACCCCTCCTTTACCCCTTATCATCATCACCATCATCATCATCATCTTCATTATCATCAAACCTTTCATTAATGTGAACCCAGTGGGTATCAGATGGGTCACACGATCCCTGTAAGGTAGATACTATTATCAACATTTTTACGGGTGAAGACATGCCATTTTTATGGGTGATTAAGTGCCTTGCTCAAGAGTGCACAACGGCAAAACCAGAATTGGAAACTGGAACTTTAAAAAATATTTTACTGTATTTTTTTGGTGAAAATATACACAGCAAACCACACTCACATTTGTGGCATCTGGGGTCTTAAAAGCTGGTGAGCAGCCATCTAAGATGCAGCAACTGTTCCCAACCCACCTGAAGTAAAGGAGAACGAAGAACACCAAAGTCACAAGGAAAGCGTTAGCCCAAGAAACAGAAAGGGCCACAAAACCAGTGACTGCAACAGCCTGAGGCCAGAAGAACTAGAAGGTGCCTGGCTACCACCAATGACCGCCCTGACCAGGCACACAGCAGAGTCCCTGTTGGAGCAGGAGAAAAGTGGGGTGCAGAATTCAAATTCTAGTGGAAAAACCAGACTTAATAGTCTGACTGAGACTGCAGGAACCCCAGAGAGCATGGCCACCAGACTCTCCGTCAACCCAGTACTAAAACCATTCCCAAGACCAACTCTTCAGGAGAAGATTAGACCGGACTATGGGACAAAAAATGATACTCGTAAAGAGTGTGCTTCTTAGATCAAAATAGATACACGCAACTAACTGGGCACCTCCTGTCCGGAGGTGAGATGAGAAGGCAGATAGGGTCAGGAGCTGGTTGAGTGGACACAGGATATCAGGGGTGGAAAGGAGGAATGTGCTGTCACAGTATAGGGAGAGCAATTAGGGTCACATAACAATGTATGTATAAATTTTTGTATGAGAGACTAACTTGAATTGTAAACTTTCACTTAAAGTACAATGAAATAAAATTTTAGCCCCATAAAACAAAACAGGCTAATGAGGCACAGCAGTCCAGGGACAAGGACTAGAAGGCAGAAGGGGACAGGAAAACTGGTGATAAGGAACCCAAGGTTGAGTAAGGACAGTGTTGACAAGTAGTGGGGTTGTTAACCATTGTCATAGGGCAACATGTGTACTAACTGTTTAATGAGAAACTATTTTGTTCTGTAAACCTTCACCTAAAGTGAGAATAACAGCACAAGTAGAAGAACGAAATCAATGTCACTGAATTGTGCATGTAGAAATTTTTGAAATGGTGTCTCTTTGGCTATGTATACTTTCACCAAAAAAAAAGAAAAAAAGGTCAAGAAGGGAGAGTGTTGACATGTCGTGGGGTTGTTAACCAATGTCATAAAACAATAAACAATATGCGTACTGACTATTCAACGAGAAACTATTTGTTCTGTAAACCTTCACCTAAAGTACAATAAAAGAAAAAAGAAAAAAAAAAAACCACACTGGCATTCAACAATTTCTACACATAATGTTCAGTGACATTGGTTACATTCTTCACATTGTGTCAACATTCTCTTTATTTCTGTTCTAGTTGTTTCACTCTTATAAACTTAGACTCACACACCCCTAAACTTCTCATCTATGCTTTAGAGTAGCTATTGTCCAGTTGCTCTCATATAGATAATTTTTTTAAGAGTGTCGTACTCAAGGGTGATAATCTTTATTTTTTTATTTCAAGGGGTGGTTTCACTTCAAGGTTTAAAGAGTATCTCAGAGCAATAATCTTAGGATTCCTCCAATCTCAACGGATCCAGTAAGTCTGAATTCCTTAAGAATTTGAAGTTCTGTGGAACCTGGAACTTTTTGACCTTAAATACGAAGGAGAGAGTAGAAGCTGCTGAGGGACTGGAGAAGATGGATATCATCATCCCCTCTTCTTTCCCATATAAAAATTAAGGGAAGTACAGGTCTTCCAATTAAATTTATCACCAAAGCCTAATAATGTTGACCCTGTTCCATATCTTCTTTGCTTTTGCCCATTTTCAGAACTATAAGGGGCTTAAAGAACGTAAAGAAGACTAGGGACCCGAGCTTTAGCCCTAACTATCTTGTAACGTTGAACAAGTCAATTAACCCACTGTTTCTTGCTTTCCTCATTTTTGAAAATGTCTAGATGGTGCTTGTCATGGTTTGAATTATGTCCCCCCAAAAATGTGTATATCAGTTTGACTGGGCCATGATTCCCAGAATTGTGTGGTTGGCCTCCATTTTGTGATTGTAATTTTATGTTAAAGAGGATTAGGGTGGGATTGTAACACCACCCTTACCCAGGTCACATCCCTGATCCAATGTAAAGGGAGTTTCCCTGGGGTGTGGCCTGCACCACCTTTTCTCTCTCAAGAGATAAAAGGAAAGGGAAGCAAGCAGAGAGTTGGGGACCTCACACCATCAAGAAAGCAATGCCGGGAGCAGAGCACGTCCTTTGGACTGGGGCCCCTGCGCAGACAAGCTCCTATTCTGGAGGAACACCGAAGAGAAGAAGGCCAACAGAGAGAAAAATCCTTCCCCTGGAGGTGATGGCCTGAATTTAAATTTTTAGCCTACTTTGACTGTGAGGAAATAAATTTCTCTTTGTTAAAGCCATCCACTTGTGGTATTTCTGTTGTAGCAGCACTGGATGACTAAGACAGAGCTTAAGATCTCTCGTACATCTCTAAGATTCAAATAAATGCAAATTAAAATAACAAGATGCCTTTTTTTTTTTTAACCTATCAAATTAGCAGCTATTTCTTAAAAACATATTACAGGATCAATTGTAGTTGACAGTACCAGAAAACCAACACTCTCTTACACCATTACTGTGTGTCAAGTCCTCTAGCTCTCCTAGATAATGATTTAATATTGTGTATCAAAAGCCTTAAATATGCTCATACCCTTAGAGCTAACTCAAAGGGGCTCTCATTGGCTACAGATGGGACAATTTGAGCATGATTGCAATGGATTCAAATACTTTCAATATTTATAAATCCTTAAGTTTATTATGATACTCCAAAAAAAAAAATCATTGGTTACCTTTGAAGGTTATTCTGATAATTGATAATCAAGCAGTTATCTTACTTTTCTGGAAGAAAATGTATTTCAGAGCAACCAAATAATTGATGAGGAAAAGTTCTGTATTAAATAATCATAAGTGATAAATGCATAATTAGAAAATCACCATTTTTAACCCAATGAAATAATGAATTTCAGCAATAATGATCAATCTCTGCTAAAAGTATCAAGTGGAAGGTTGAAGAGAAACTCGGTAACAGAAGGAAAAGGTTGATATCACCTGAATCCAGTGATCACTCTTAACATTAATTAAAGTGAGACAGTAGACATTATGCTTTTTTTTTTCCTGGTGTGATGCAATAGGTAATACAAAGAATCACCTATGAAGTACTCTTGCAAAAAAAAAAAAAAAAAAAGAATGTGAGTATAATCAAGTCTCTAGGTCTAATTATTTGTTTATAGGAAATACTGGGGATAAAGGAAGCATGTTAAATACTACCACAATGATGAAATCTGGCAAATCCAGAGTGTAGGAAATCTTACTAACCAGAGATTCTGACCCAGATTCTTCAACAAATAAGTGGCATGAAAATAAAAGGAGGGCCATACCCACCAGAGTAGCTTTAAAAAAAAAAAAACCGTAATACCAAGTGCTAGAAGGGTGTGGAACAACTAAAACTCTCATACATTGCTGGTGGGGATAGAAATTAGTACAACTTTGGGAAACTGCTTGACAATATCTATAAAGCTAAATATATGACTACCCTATGATTCAGCAATTCCACTCCTACATATTTACTCAAATAAATGAGTTCTTGGGTCAACAAAAATATATGCATAAGAATGTTTATGGGAGCTTTATTGATAATCACCAAAAACTGTAAAAAAGGCAAATGGCTAGCAACAGGAAAATAAATAAATAAATTGTGGGATATTTATATAATGGAATACTACACAACTTAAAAAGAACAAGTTGCAGGTATACAAAATGACAAATGAATTCCACAGATATTATATTGAGCAAAAGAAGCCAGACACAAAAAGTACATATTGTGTGATTCCATTTATATGAAGTTCAAGAACAGCCAAGACTAATTGGTGATAATAGAAGTCAGAATAGTATTGGGGGAGGAGGTAGACAGGGAAAGGGCACAAGGGAATCTTGTGGGTATGTTCTACCTTTCCTTATGGGAATGTTCTGTATGTTGACCCAGGTGGGCAGTTACGCAGTTGTTTCCATATGTAAAAAATAACCAGGTTGTACACTTAAGATTAATGCACTTTATCTGTTGTTATTGTCATTAGGTGCCATCAAGTCGGTTCCTACTCATAGCAACCCCATGTAGAACAGAATAAAACACTGCCTGGTCCAGCACCATCCTCACAATTGTTGCTATGCTTCAGTCTATCTTTGCAGCCACTGTGTCAATCCAAGGATGCTCACTGGATTTTTTTTAATGGTGAGGGAAAGGTTAATAACCAAAATGTCCAATAATAGCAGTTGTTTAAAAAAAAATTATGGTGCAGTCCTTATACTCCTTATTAAGCTATCGTCTTTCAGCTCCAAATCCATCGTTCCATACATAGGTGGTCTCAGTTGCTGAGAATGGGACATGGCAAATCACAGTTCTTTTTTGCCAGTTGGCTCCATGTTAGAATCTGCCATGAGTGAGTGATGGAAGAAGAATGGAAGGCTAGAGGAGGAGGAAAAGGCCTCCTCCTTCCTATCTGCTTCCTGTTCCTGCAGCATTAGCCTAGCAATGGCTCTTCACTGAGGTAGTGGCATTTGGTTCCAGTGCTCAGATTCTTTTCCTGCTCTAAATAAGTGGTGCCCCCTACCCAGAGTTCTGAGTTCCAGCTCCACAAGGTTCATCTCCAAAACTCTAGGTCACCTGGTAACCCCAGCCCCTTCCCTTTGTTTCCCTAGACATAAAGGAATGTGCCAGCTAACAATTTATAGCCTGTCAACTTCAAGTTCGTATTTTTGCCTGCTCTGTGAAAATGGATCTGGGCCCTCTAAATGTTTTTCATTTTCCAGCTGGCAATGAAGCTTTATCATTACTGGTGTACAGTAGCCAGTAGCACCCACCCCTGGAGGTTAGGCACACTATCTGAACCATAAAGGGAGTGGTTATCTGCTTACATCTACTATTCCTACAATCTTTACATATCTCTTTGCTTTTTACTAATCAATCTCTGGTTACTCCAATTCTTTGTGATAGTCAATAATTCCTTCTATTAAATTTTCTCTGTTCAAGTTACCTTGTGGTTTCTCTCTCCTGATTAGAAGCAGAGTGATACAGAATTGGATCCAGGAGTTGGGTTATGACAGAGTTTTCAAGCAGAGGAAAGGTAGTCTCCTCAGACACTGGGAAGAAAGCAACTTCCAGTGGTAAGGGGGGTTCAAGATTGTCACTTTCATCTAAGTCTAGCCAGATGGCCCCATTCCAAGTTTCAGGATCACATTCATTACCAGTCAATGGCCTGTCCAAGGCTGTGAATTCAATTATCCTTGTAGTTCAGCAACTTGCCCAATTAAATTTTGTGTTTTGAGTTTCAGCAATATCAGCCTTGCAGCAAGAAACAGGGCTTCTTTTAGAGTGATCATAGAAGTTCTCTGGTTCTCAAACTGTGTTTTGGGCTGAGAGCTAACAGACCCGAGATTGTCATTTTCTCTTTGTAAGTGCTCAAGTACTCAAAGAATCTATCTCATATCTCAGTCTTTATAGTCATCGTTACTCCCATAATGGTCAAGTACAGCAGCAACTTGGGTTCCCAAGGCATAAACTTCACTTGGTATTTTATCACAATTAACAACAGATAATAACTTGATTTATCATGGTGCCACTATATGACGTGAACAACTAGCATCCCAATTCCTATTGGCAAGAATCTTGGTACTATGCTCAAACCCCAAAGACATAACCAAACCAATCCCCAAACCCCATCCTTCTGAATCTATCTCCTGTCCCAGTACCACTCCTGGTACTAATTCTTTATCAGTCTGGGTCCAGTCAGGAGAAAGAAGCCACACAGTAATTTGAAAAAAGAAAAGCTTAATATAAAACATAATTTACTATACTAGGGAACTGGAATACTGATGAATTGGCTAGTAAGAAGTAAGGAGAACTCTAAAGAATATTTGTTGTTGTTGTTAGCTGCAGTCGAGTTGGCCCCCAACTCATGGTGACCCCATGTGTTACAGAGTAGAACTGTTTCATGTGGTTTTCTTGGCTGTAATCTTAATGGAAACAGTTCACCAATTCTCTTCTTCCATGGGACTTCTGGGTGGCTTTAAACTGCCAACCTTTGGGTTAGCAATCAATTGCAAACTGCTTGTGCCACCGAGGCTCCTTCTCTAAATAAGATAGGAATATCAAATATAAGAAGCAGTCACTACCATTAGGCTGTGAAAGACCGCCCAAAGAAGCACTTCCCCACAAGGGGCTAGATGGTTAGAGACTGAAAGGCACAGTATTAGGAGTTTGGTGACAAGGAAGTCTAAGGGAGAGGTATGTGGGTGGGCCTCTCTGAGTGGACACATACTGTGAAGATATTTGTGTTCCATTAAATACCTACCAAAAGGGTGAACTACGCTGGTTATGGATTTATTGCCCCTCAGCTCCAAATTTTTGGCTGCTCTGTGAAATGGATCTGGGCCGTTTAGATATTTTTCACTCACCATCTCTGGAGAAAGATAGGCAACAGGTGTGTGGTGCTGGCCATGACAAAAAGGCCTCAATCAATCTGCTGACCCCAGCTACCATTGTCTCCCATTGAGAACTCAGGGGCCATCTTGACCTGGGACCCAAGCATGGGCACAGTTGGTCTGGGAACCTCTTGAAATTTTATACAAGTACAGCATAGGTGACCTGAGATGCTGTGAAAGATTATTTCTGTTTTCCCAAAAGTGATGACAAGAACAGAACCAAAGGGATCAGATATCCCACCTGTCAAGTTCAGTGAGCTACCAGCTTAGAAGCAAGCCACCTTCTGCTTGGGCTTGTCAAGGGGTAAGACAAGGTAAGAACAAGAGCACAGCCCACCTTCTCCCCACTACCCTGGTCTAGATAATGCTAGGGAGAGTGAGGAGTTGCCTCTTGTGGGAGGGCTATGTTGTGAAAAGAAGCTATTCCATTCTTCCCCTCCCAGAGGTGGGACAACTGGCTTTTGACTAGTTTGAACAGGAAGGGGAGGGTCAATAAAAGTGTGTGGATATTTGTAGGATGAGGAGATTGACACTTAAGGTCTGTTGGGATGTCTGCTGAGTCACAGAGCTGTCCTCAGGCTACTGGAGTAGTAGGGCCCGGTCAAAAGAGGGCAAGATCATTCCTTCGAGTCCTAGGTTCCTACCAGGAATCAGGCCTTCAGGCACAAGAGCTGGGGCCCTGGAAAGAAATTAGTTCTCCTCTGTCCTGTAGGGTGGCTGTAAGTTGCAAATGACTCCATGGCAACAGTTTTGTTTGTTTGTTAAGGCTTGCTGGAAGTTCCCTGGGTTGGGTAAACGGTTTGTGCTTGACTACTAACTTAAAGACGGGTTGTTTCACAATGAGATACCATCTCAACGCGGCATTACTGGCACGAATCAAAAAAACATAAAATAACAAATGTTGGAGAAGCTGCAAGGAGATCGGAACTCCTATGCACTGCTGGTGGGAATGCAAAATGGAACAACCATTTTGGAAAATGATATGGCGCTTCCTCAGAAAGCTAGAAATAGACATACCATTCGATCCAGCAATCCCACTCCTAGGAATATATCTTAGAGAAATAAGAGTCATCACTCGAATAGACATATGCACACCTATGTTCATGGCAGCATTGTTCACAATAACAAAAAGATGGAAACAACCTCGATGCCCATCAGCAGATGAATGGATAAACAAATTATGATACATACACACAGTGGAGTACTACTCAATGATAAAGAACAAGGGTGAATCTGTGAAGCATCTCACAACTTGGATGAATCTGGAGGGCATTATGTTGAGTGAAATAAGTCAATCGCAAAAGGACAAATATTGTATGAGACCACTACTATAAAAACTCATGAAAAGGTTTACACACAAAAAGAAACGATCTTTGATGGTTACGAGGGAGGGGAGGGGTGGGGATGGAAAAACACTAAATAGACAATAGATAAGTGGTAACTTTGGTGAAGGGTAAGATAATACACAATACTCCATAGAAAAATCCAAACTCCCTGAGGGAACAACTTACTGGGCTAAGGGCTGTGGGGATCATGGTTTCGGGGGACATCTAGCTCAATAGGCATAACATAGTTTATAAAGAAAATGTTCTACATTCTACTTTGGTGAGTAGCGTCTGGGGTCTTAAAAGCTTGCTATCGACCATCTAAGATACCCCACTGATCTCACCCCATCTGGAGCAAGGAAGAATGAAGAAAACCAAAGATACAAGGGAAACATTAGTCCAAAGGACTAATGGAACACAACTACCACGGCCTCCACCAGACTGAATCCAGTACAACTAGATGGTGGCTGGCTACCACCAGTGACTGCTCTGACAGGGATCACAATAGAGGGTCCCAGACAGAGCTGGAGAAAAATGTAGAACAAAATTCTAACTCATTAAAAAAACAAAAAAGACCAGACTTACTGGCCTGACAGAGACTGGAGAAATAGCAAGAATATGGCCCTTACACACCCTTTTAGCTCAGTGATGAGTCACTCCTGAGGTTCACCCTTCTTCCAAAGACTAGACTGGCCCACAAAACAAAATGAAACTAAAGGGGCACACGAGCCCAGGGGCAAGGACAGGAAGGCAGGAGGGGACAGGAAAGCTGGTAATAGGGAACCCGAGGTCGAGAAGGGAGAGTGTTGAAATGTCATGAGGTTGTTAACCAATGTCAGAAAATAATATGTGTACTGTTTAATGAGAAGTTAGCTTGGTAAACCTTTATCTAAAGTACAAAATAATAATAATAATAAAATGTTGAATGTATTGGCAAAAAGTTATAACATTCTTTAATTAACTTCGGGGACAATTAGATATATATATATCATCTATCTTTTGAGCTTCTTAGATTTTTTTTCTATTGTGTATATATATATTCAAATGTCATTAGTTCTGCTCTTTATAATTGTCTTTTTTTATTGTTAACTAATTTTTTTATTGTACTTTAGATGAAGGATTACAGAACAAATAGTTTCTCATTAAACAGTACATATTATTGTTTTATGACAATGGTTAACAACCCCACAACATGTCAACACTGTCCTTTCTCAAACTTGGGTTCCCTATTACCAGCTTTCCTGTCCCCTCCTGCTTTCTAGTCCTTGTCCCTGGAACGATGTGCCCTATTAGTCTCATTTTGGTTTATGGGGCTGTCTAATCTTTGGCTGAATGGTGAACCTCAGAAATGACATCATTACTGAGCTAAAAGGGTGTCCAGGGGCCATATTCTCGGGGTTTTTCCAGTCTCTGTCAGGCCAGTAAGTCTGGGGTTTTGTTTTTTTTTTGTTTGTTTGTTTTTGTGTGTGTGAGTTAGATTTTTTTTTTATTGTTGTAGTTTAAATGAAGTTTACATTTCAAGTTAGTCTCCCATACAAAATTTTATACATACATTGTTATGTGACTCTAATTGCTCACCCCATTCTGCAACAGCACACTCCTCCTTTCAGCCTCTGATTCCCCATGTCCATTCAACCAGCTCCTGACCCTCTCCACCCTCCCATCTCACCTCTGGACAGAAGCTGCCCCTCTGGTCTCTTGTATCTACTTGAGCCAAGAGGCACACCCCTCACAAGTATCACTTTATGTCCCACAGTCCAATCCCTGTATGAAAGTTGGCCTCAGAAATTGTTTTAGTTCTGGGCTGATAGAGAATCCAGGGGCCATGCTTTCTGGGGTACCTCCAGTCTCAGTCAGACCATTAAGTCTGGTCTTCTTTCTAGAATTTGAGTTCTGCACCCCATCTTTCTGCTGCTCCATCAGGGACTCTCTGTCGTGTTCCCTGTCAAGGCGGTCATTGGTGGTAGCCGGGCACCATCTAGTTCTTCTGGTCTCAGGCTGATAAAGTCTCTGGTTTATGAGGCCCTTTCTGTCTCTTGGGCTAATACCAATCACCAATATGCAATTTAAAAAAAAAAAGATTGGTGGTTTGAACCCACCCAGCAGTACAGCAGAAGAAAGCCCTGGCAATCCTGCTTCTGTAAAGATTACAGCCAAGAAAACCCTATGGAACAGTTCTACTCTGTAACACATGGGATCGCCATGAGTCAGAACTGACTCCAGAATTGACTTGCTGGAGACAAGGAGGCAAGCAGCACAGGGCACACGGGGATGAGCATTAGGTGCTTCAGGCTGGGATTTGGCCTTTCTAGGTCTGAAGGGGCTGTGAAGGCCTAGGAAAGGTGCTTTACATAATGGCATAGCAACGGAGTGTGATCTGATTAGCTAAGGAAGAAGTATTTTATCACTGATGTTGTTGAGTATTATCCGTACCCCACTGCCATCAACTTGATTCTGACTCTTAGTGACCCTATAGAACAGAGTAGAACTGCCCCATAGGGTTCCCAAGGCTGTAATCTTTATGGAAGCAAACTGCCATATCTTTCTCCCACGGAGCCACTGGTGGGTTCCAACCCCTAACCTTTCCGTTAGCAGCTGAGCACTTTAACCACTGCTCCACCAGGGCTCCAGTATTATCTGTAATAAGAGCAGATTGACTTTTAGTCAGTTTTATGATTGCTTTTAAGTTCTCTGTTGTTCTTGTTAGGTGCCGCCGAGTTGATTCCACTCATAGCAACCCCATGTGACAGAGCAGAACTACTTCAGTGGCTCTGCGGGATAAAGACCTGGTGATCTGCCCACTTACAGATTACAGCCTAGAAAACCTATGGGACAGTTCTGCTCTGTCACTTGGGTCACTATGAGTCGGAATTGACTCAATGGCACCTAAGGACAACAGTCCTTACAGGAGCAGATCATCAGGTCTTTTTCCTGCGGAGTCGCTGGGTAGGTTCAAACCGCCAATTTTTTGGTTTGCAGCCAAGTGCTTAACCGTTGTGCCACCAGGGCTCCTTTTAGATTCTCTACCCGCTCCCCCTTAATATGCCACTTGACATTGATGTGACCTTGAGTCCCTTGCAGCAGAGCCTTTAGATACCTCCCCTGACCTGAACTAATCCTAAGTCTATGAGTGAGATCAGTGAGGGAGTACCCAAGAGAGAAAAGAGGCTGAGAGAGAGCAGGCATCCCTCACACACACACAAAGTCCCCCCTCAGAAGTAAAGGCGCCATGTGGTGGCCTGGGGAGGAGGGGGAAGCTTGGAATTGAATGTAAGACTGAAGTCTGAAAATGGACAGAACTTACACTACGTTCTTAGTATTAAGATTTCACTTAAAAGAGATTGTTTTCATAAATAGAATGAACTAAGGTGTTATGGGGTCAGACCAAGATGTACTTCAGAGAGCTCACCAGCCTGCTTAAAGGGGTTGATGGAGCAGCATTGGCAGCAAATATCAGAAAATGAAACCGCTCCTTGTTAAACAGTAAGTTGCAATTCCTCAAGTAAAGCAGCTTTCAAAAGTTTCCCCTGTCAGTGCATATGTACATTTTTTTCTAGGGAAATCATGTATGCTTTCAATGTATTTTCAAAGGTCTCCTCAACCCAAAGAAGTCTTAAGAGCACTGGCCTGGGGCCTCACCAGGCTGGCTACAAACCACCCAGAGAGTTACCTCCAACTACCCTTTCAGAAGATACTTTCTTAGCTTCCGTGTTCAACGGACATTTCCCCACTACTGCGAGGCCTTGAGAAAGTTACTAAACCTCTCTGTTCCCAAATTTCCTCATCTGTAAATGGGCATAACAGCGCCACCCACCTCACAGGGCTCTTATGCTCATTAAATAAGTAAATATATGTAAAGTGCTTCAAATAGTGGCTGATACTTAAAAACCAGCTGCCATCTAGCCAGCTGTGACTAATGACAACCCCGATTCAGGGCGCCCCCATGTGTGTCAGAGAAGAACTGTGCTCCATAGGGTTTTCAATGGCTGATTTGGGGGAAGTAAATTGCCAGGCCTTTCTTCCTGGGCACCTCTGGGTGGATTTGAACATCCCACCTTTCAGTTGGCAGCCAAGTACCTTGACTGTTTGCACCACCCAAGAACTCCAGCTGGTACCTAAGAAGTGCTACCTAATATATGTTACTTATGTGTGTACTAGTGCTACTCCCTGGACCTCCGACAGACCCCAGAGAATTTCTACAGGGATATCTGACTCTCTCATAAGTGGCTCAGCTGAGCGGTGACCGTTTCTGAGAAATGTTTTGTCTAGAGCAAAGCAAAGTCTCAGAGCCAAGAGCCAAGAGCCAAGAAAGACAATTAGCCAAAGAGCTGAATCACTCATCTCACCCAAGCAGGGAAAAACCCACGGCTGTCATGCTCAGAACTGCACGGAGTGCCTCAGAATGCACTGGTTTAATAAGCAGGGGAAATCAGGGAGCTTACTTCCTGTTCTTTGACATGACATTGACTTAACATCCCTCCAGTAAGGGGACAGCCCCAGCACCCTGCTTCCCAATGCTAGCTCCTGCCCTTTCATTGCCCATAAATGGCACATAGTCCTAGAGGAGTCTGTTCTGCATCATCCGTGCCATTTGCTTGGCCTCTAGAAAGGAATCTGTCCTTCCAAAGTTTACTCAGCTGCAAAAGAATCCATCACCGAGCTGTCCCCAAGATGGGAACCTTCTGATTCACAGAGCTGGAGGCAGGTGGTAGGATGTTGGTTTTTATTTCTGTGCTCTCTCCCTGTGAGATGCATCCATTATCAATATAGAGAAGCTGGAAGCTCCCCTAGAAGGGGCCCATAGGATTGATAGGGGTCACTGTGGTGCTAAACATTTTCCACATTCCCAGGCAGTTTCAATATTTGCAACTGGTTGCGAAAGAACCAGATGAGAGAAGGCAGGAAAACAAGCCAGCTGAATCAACTGCAAATGTGTATCAGAAAAGTTGCACATCAGAAAAGTTGCACACTACAGGGAAAGTCAGCACAACTGGACTAAACCAAAGCTAAGAAGTTTCCAAATACAACCAGACACTTCGAGGGACACAGTAGCAGGGGCAGGGTCTGGGGACCATGATTTCAGGGGACATCTAGGTCAACTGGCATAACAAAGTTTTTTAAGAAAATGTTCTGCATCCCACTTTGATGAGTGATGTCTAGGGTCTTAAAAACTAGTGAGCAGCCATCTAAGATGCATTAATTGTTCCCAACCCACCTGGAGTAAAGGAAAGTGAAGAACACAAGGAAAGTATTAGCCCAAGAGACAGAAAGGGCCTCATAAACCAGAGACTTCATCAGCCTGAGACCAGAAGAACCAGACGGTGCCCGGATACTACCAATGACTACCCTGACAGGGAACACAACAGGGAGTCCCTGATGGAACAGGAGAAAAGTGGGGTGCAGAACTCAAATCATAGTAAAAAGACCAGACTTAATGGTTTGACTGAGACTGGAGGGACCGTGGAAGACATGGCCCCAGACTCTCTATTAGCCCAAAACTAAAACCATTCCTGAGACCAACTCTTTAGACAAAGATTAGACTGGCCTATGGGACGTAAAATGATACTCATGAAGAGTGTGCTTCTTAGTTCAAATAGATACTGAATGAGCAGCTCCTGTCCAGAGGCAAGATGAGAAGGCAGAGAGGGTCAGGAGCCGGTTGAATGGACACGGGAAATCAAGGCTGGAAAGGAAGAGTGTGCTGTCACAGTATAGGGAGAGCAACTGGGGTCACATAACAACACAGGTATAAATTTTTTTATGAGAGACTAACTTGAATTGTAAACTTTCACTTAAAGCACAACAATAAAAAAAGTTGCACAAAGTTAAACATTGGAAGTGGGCCAGTTGGTGTGATGATTCAGGAGGGTAAGATTAGGGCCAAAGTATTAGCCTTTGGCCAGGGCCACACTTAACCACCGCTGCCAGGCCTGGCTTTTTTCCACCATCCAGAAAGTCTAGACTCTAGGTGGAAAAGCCGAACTGTGCACACTGGAATTTCCAGCAGCTGAAGCTCCTGCTCGGTCTGTGAAATCAGTGCTATTCTTTGTGCCAAGACTCTCTTGGTTATTTGGTTTTCTCTCTTGACACTCTCACATAGGGTACTGAGCAATCAGTAGGAAAGGAAGGCATGGGGTTTTCTGGTGGTTTGCTCAAACTGGCTTGTTTATGTTACCTGTATCTGCTGTAGCTCTACAATCCAACTTTCTGGAAGTCTTTATGAGTTAAGCACCCCTTGTCCCTGAGCCTGAGTTAAAAATACATATGACACAAGATCAGGAACTGATGAGGGAGTTTAGTTACTACTTGACTGCTCTCTTCAGAAGAATTGTCGTTGATTCACGATTTCATGGTAAGACCTAGACCATTTCTGCTCCTGCAAAACCTCAGTTGAAGACATCTCTGAGCCAGTTTCCCAAACCTTCCTTACCAAGGGTCTACGAAATCGAATTTTCCAATAATCCAATGTCAGGCCAATGTTTGCCTCCCCAAACAAAACCAAATGTTTCTTCTTTTTTTAAATCAAATGATGAAACCCACTATTCCTATTTTTGCATTGGGTGCTAGGAAGCTCAGAGTCAAATTTAGTGCTTAGACTATTTTACCCACATTCCTGATAGAATATTCCATACATTGTCATAACCAGCTTCCAGAGTCTCTTTTCAAACTCTTCATTTCCACTGAAAGGGGCCCTGGTGGCAAAAGTTTAAGTACTTGCTGGTAACCAAAAGATTGGTGATTCAAACCCACCCAGAGGTTCTGTGGCAGAAAGACCCAGCAATCTATTTCCATAAAGATTGTTGTTGTTGTGTGCCATCCATCGAGTTGATTTCAACTCATAGTGACCCTATGAAACAGAGTAGAACTGCCCCATAGGGTTTCATAGGTTGTAATCTTTATGGGAGCAGATCACCACATCTTTTCTCCTGCGGAGCAACTGTTGAGTTCTAACAGCTGACGAGTGCTTAATTATTGGGCCGCCAGGGTTCCTGCAATAAAGATTACAGCCAAAAACCCTAGGTGAGAGATCCATATTTGTGCCCATTCCAAAGAAAAGTGATCCAACAGAATGTGGAAATTATCAAACAATATCATTAGTATCACATGCAAGTAAAATTTTGCTGAAGATATTTCAAAAATGGTTGCAGCAGTACATTGACAGGGAACTGCCAGAAATCCAAGCTAGATATGGAAGAGGATGTAGAATGAGGGATATCATTGCTGATATCAGATGAATCTTGGCTGAAAGCAGAGAATACCAAAAAGACGTTTACCTGTGTTTTATTGACTATAAAAATGTATTTGACTGTGTGGCTCATAAGAACTTATGGACAACATTGTGAAGAATGAGAATTCCAGAACACTTAATTGTGCTCATGAGGAACCTGTACATAAACCAAGAGGCAGTCGTTTAAATAGAACAAGGGAATTCTGTGAGGTTAAACTCAGGATAGGTGTGTGTCAGGGTTGTATCCTTTCACCATACTTATTTAATCTGTATATAGAACAAATACTCTGAGAAGCCAGACTATATGAAGAAGAACTCAGCATCAGGATTGGAGGGAGACTCATTAACAACCTGCAATATGCAGATGATACAACCTTGCTTATTGAAAGCAAAGAGGACTTGAAGCACTTACTGATGAAGATCAAAGACTACAGCCTTCAGTGTGGATTACACCTCAACATAAAGAAAACAAAAATTTTCACAACTGGATCAATAAACAACATCACGATAAATGGAGAAAAGACTGAAGTTGTCAAGGATTTCATTTTACGTGGATCCACAATCAACGCCCATGGAAGCAGCAGTAAAGAAATCAAATGAAGTATTGCATTGGGCAACTCTGCTGCAAAAGACCTCTTTAAAGTGTTAAAAAAAAAAAAAACAAAGATGTCACTTTGAGGACTAAGGTGTGCCTGACTGACCCAAGCCATGGTATTTTGGATTTCCTCATATGCATGCAAAAGCTAAACAATGAATAAGGAAGACCAGAGAAGAATTGATGCCTTGGAATTATGGTGTTGGTGAAGAATATTGACTACCAGAAGAATACGGAGTACCAGAAGAATGAACAGATCCATCTTGGAAGAAGTACACCAGAATGCTCCTTAGAAGCAAAGACGGTGAAACTTCCTCTCACTTACTTTGGACATGTTATTAGGAGGGACCAGTCCCTGGAGAATGAGATCATGCTTGGTAGCGGGTCATCGAAAAAGAGGACGACCCTTGTCATGGATTGATTTGTGTCCCCTCAAAAATGTGTGAATCAGTTAGGCTGGGCCATTATTCCCAGTATTGTGTGACAGTCCACCAGTTTGTCATCTGATGTGATTTTCCTATGTGTTGTAAATCCTGTCTCTATGATGTTCATGAGGGGAGATGGGCGGCAGTTGCACTGATGAGACTGTGTCTTAAATCAGTTTCTTTTGGGATATGAAAGAGAGAGGTGAGCAGAGAGACAGACCTCGTACCGCCAAGAAAGCAGAGCCGAAAGCAGAGCGCATCCTTTGGACCTGGGGTTCCTACACAGAGAAGCTGCTAGTCCATGGGAAGATTGGCGAGAAGGACCTTCCTCCAGAGCTGGCAGAGAGAGAAAGCCTTCCCCTGGAACTGACACGATGAATTTGGGCTTTTAGCTTATTTTACTGTAAGGAAATAAATTTCTATTTGTTAAAGCCATCCACTTGTGGTATTTCTGTTACAGCAGATCAATGCTAGATAACTAAGACAACCCTCACCGAGATGGATTGATACAGTGGCTGCAGCAATGGGCTCAAATGTAGCAATGATTGTGAGGATGGTCCACAACCAGGCAGTGTCTCATTCTGTTGTACGTGGGTTCCCTATGAGTTGGAATCAACTTGAGGGCACCTAACAGCAACAATGTTTGTGAGGCGTTGGTTACAGCTATTGTTGAGAAAGAATTGGCCCTGGGTGGAGTTTCTGTTTTCTTGTAGCTGATTTGACTTGATTGGTAAGGCTGAGGGACAATCACTTCCTACATTCCTTTGTTTGAAAGATCTTGTTTTGCATCACAGCCTAGGGAGGCAGACAGATGCAGTGGCTCAAAACAATTTTTCCTGCTTTAGGCAAAGTACAGACAGGCATCTACGTTCTTATCTTTCAATCAGTCACTGTTACAAGTAACAGCCCTGCAAAAATCTTCCTAAAACAAAAGATCCCCAAACTCTGGGAATTAAGAGAGGTCCACTTATTGGAACAATTGTCAACTAACAAAGTAGCAGAACAATGACAGTATTTCGACTGAGCTTGGTTACATTGAGGTAATTATTTCTGGTTTATGGGATGAGTAACACAGGGTAGGTTTACAAAATTCTCTGTTGCAGTTAGTTGCCTTGGAGTTAATGCCAACTGATGGCCACCTTATCAATAACAGATCTGAACACTGTCAGACCTATGCCATCTTCATGGTCATAGGTGTGTTTGAATCCATTTTTACGGCTATTGTGCAGTCCTTCCAACCTAGGGGTTTCATCTTCCAGCACTATATTGGACTATATTCTGTTGTAATCCATTGGCTAATTTTCAAAAGTAGATTGCCAGGCCTTTCTTCCTAGTCTGTCTTAGTCTGGAAGCTCTGCCGAAACCTGTCCACCCTGGGTGACCCTGCTGGTGTTTAAAATACTGATGGCATAGCTTCCAGCATCATAGCAACATGCAAGCCACCGCAGAACAACAAACTGACAGACGGGTGGTGGAAAATGGTCTTAGACCCCATCATTTGCAAAATCAATTAACTGCAATTCAACCAACTAGAATCCTCAGTTAATAGGAATCCTATCTACTCATTTCATCCACAAATGTAGGTGCTCTGCTTTCAACATAAAAAGCCAAATTGCACCTTTTAGCCAAAAATTAGACAGACCTATAAAACAAACAATAATACACGTGAGGGATGTGCTTCTTAGTCTAATCAAGTATACGAGACCAAATAGGCAACACCTGCCCAAAAGCAAAAATGAGAAGGCAGGAGGGGCCAGGAAAACTGAATGAATGGACATGGGGAAGCCGGGGTGGAAAGGGAAAGCGGGAGAGTGTTGGCACATTGCAGGGTTTGCAACCAATGTCACAAAACAATTTGTGTATAAATTTTTGAATGAAAAACTAGTTTGCGCTGTAAACTTTCCCCTAAAGCACAATAAAATTGAAAAAAAAAAAAAAAAGCCAAATTGCAAGAAGTTACATTTATGTCTGAGAGGTAACAAAAACCAATATCCAGGGAATGCCCTTGATTTAGCCCAAGCTCCTTGATAGCTGTTTGTACCCATAATGCAATCAGCATCACTGTACTGAATTGTAGGGAGTCCCTGGATGGTGCAAAAGGTTAACTTGCTCAGCTGCTAAATGAAAGGTTCGAGGTTCTAGTCCATCCAGAACTGCCTTAGAAGAAAGGCCTGGCAATCTACTGCCAAAAAATCAGCCACCAAAAAACCTATGTAGCACAGTTGTACTCCGACACACATGGGGTCGCTGTGAGTCGGTTTCTGGTATGGAATCATAACCCGTAGACGCTGTAGCACCCTCAGTCTATGTTGGCAAATGCATCTTCTTTCAATATAATTTTTTTATTGTTGTGCTTTAAGTAAAAGTTTACAATTCAAGTCAGTCTCTCATACAAAAATTTATACATACATTGTTATGTGACCCTAGCTGCTCTCCCCATACTGTGACAGCACACTCCTCCTTGCCACCCCAGACTTCCCGTGTCCATTCAACCAGCTCCTGACCCTCTCTGCCTTCTCATTCAGTCTCAAGTATCTACTTGAGCTAAGAAGCACACGCTTCACGAGTATCATTTTATGTCCCACAGTCCAGTCAAATCTTTGTCTGAAGAGTTGGCCTCGGGAATGGTTTCCATATAATTTTTAACAAGGACACAAATTGTGTCAACCAAGATGCAATGGGTTTATGTTCAATCAAACCAGAAAGAGCAATATATCATAGAAGTATCTTCCGTGAGTACCTGGGCAAAATGCTTTCCTTCCAAATGCCTCTCACCTCCCCGGAAATGAGAAAATCCCTTCATGTGTTGCCTGAAGGGTTCAATTCTTTCCGGAGTCATCGTGTAATTGAAGTCAACCAACGGGTATTGAGCTTCTTCTCTGTGCTGGGCTGATAGTGGACAAACACACATGTGCTCCCCCTCCTTACCCCTGTGCAAGACAGTTGTGGCTCACTGGGCATTGGGCTCTAGCACAACGCTCCAGCAGCCACTATCAATCCATGAGGCCTGGAAAACTTAAGCAGCTCCAACCTCCCACACCAATATTCACTGGGCATCTACCATGTGCCAGGCTGGCAAGAAAGCACAGTTGTAGCAGAATTCACAGCCTAAAGGGAAAGACAGACACACAAAGCAATTCGTACAATAGCAGGGAAGTGCTATGACTAAGCCTGTGCCTGGTGTTGTGTGAGCTGTGTGGGGTGTTCATCTGGCCCAGCCTACTCTAGAGGTCAGGGAAGGCCTCCCGGAGGCAAAGACACTTATCCAAAAACCAAACCAAACCCATTGCCATCAAGTTGATTCTGACTCATAGTGACCCTGTAGGACAGGGTTTCCAGGCTTTAAATCTTTTCGGAAGCAGACTGCCACATCTTTCTCCCACAGAACGGCTGGTAGATTCAAACTGCTGACCTTTCAGTTAGCAGCCGAGTGTTTAACCACTGCACCACCAGGGCTCCTTAAAGACACTTAAGCGAGGCTTCCGATGCACAGCAGCAAAGCGGTTAAGCATTCAGGATCTGGGGACAGGCTTTTTTTTGTTTTTTCCAGTTGCCCTGGAGTCAACTCTGACTCATGACCTCGCAAGTGTCAGAGTATAATTGTGTTCCATTGAGTTTTTAATGGCTGATTTTTGGGAAGTAGATTGCCAGACATTTCTTCCGGGCTTCCTCTGGGTGGACTTGAAACTTCAACCTTTAGGTTAGCACATTAACCATTTGCACCACCCAGGAGATGGGCTAGGCAGGTTCAAATACCACTTCTACTGCTTTCCAGCTATGTTACCTCAGCCAATTTACTTAGCCTAAGTTTCAATTTCCTGATTTATAAAATAATACTAGTGCCTACTTCATGGTATGGCTAAAGGATGAAATTATGGAAGCCATGAAGGCATCTAGCTCAGTACCTGACACATAGTAAGAACTTGTTAAATGTCAGGTAGTCTTTCCTTTGACAAATATTTGTTGAATGTTCACTGTGTGCGAAGGAACTGTACTAGGTGCTTGGCATAGAGCCGTGGCCAAAACAGACAAAAATCCCTGCCTTCCTAGAACTTATCTTTGAGTAGAAGAGTCAGGTAAAAATGAAGCAAAGAAGGAGTCACATAGTCTACTAGAAGGCAGTAAGTCTGTGGAGAAACACAGAGCGAGGAAGGGGGCGGGGCGCATCGAGGGCTGGAATTGTAAACAGGATGTTCAGGGAAGGTTTTACTGAGAAGGTGGGAGGTGACCAAGAAGTCGAAGGAGGTGAGGGAACAAATCAAGCAGTTACCTAGGGGTGGGGCAGGAGGGAGAAGGTGCAACGGCCCTTCATAAGGACATACGTGACATGTTCAGGAAAGAACAAGGAAGCCAGTGTGGTTGAATCAGAGGGAGTGAAGGGGAGAGCAATAAGAGATGGTGTGGAAGTAAGGAGTGCCTGGGTGGTGCACTCGGCTGCTAATTGAAAAGTTGGCAGTTCAAATCAACCCAGAGGCACCTTGGAAGAAAGGCCTGGTGGTCTACTTTCATAAGATCACAGCCATGAAAACCCTATGGAGTACAGTTTTACTGTGACACATATGGGGTTTCCATAGTTGTAATCAACTCGATGGTAACCGTTTGGTTAGTTGGTTGATGAGAAATGTCACGGGGGCAAAGGGGCCACATCACGTAGGGCTTGTGGGCCATTTTTAAAAAATTGTTGTCAAAAATATACACAGCAAAACATACACCAATTCAACAATTTCTACATGTACAATTCAGTGACATGATTACATTCTTCAAGTTGTGCAACCATTCTCAACCTCCTTTTCCAAATTGTTCCTCCCCCGTTAACAGAAGCTCACTATCCCCTAGTCTTCCTATCTAACCTTTTGAATTGCTGTTGTCAGTTTGATTCCATATAGATATAGTTCTTTAAAAGAGCACAATACTCAAGGCAGACATTCTTTACTAATTAAGCTAACCTGTGCTTTAAAGAAGACTTCAGGGGATTTTTGTGTGTGTGTGCTTTAGGTGAACGTTTACAAAGCAAATTAGTTTCTCATTAAACAATGAATACACATACTGTTTTGTGACATTGGTTGCCTACCCCTTGACGTGTCAACACTCCCCGCTTCTCGACCTTGGTTCTCCATTTCCATTTGTCCAGTTTTCCTGTCCCCTCATACCTTCTCATCCTTGCCCCTGGGCTAGAGTGCCCATTTAGTCTCATTTTGTTTTATGGGGTTATCCAGTCTTTGGCTGAAGGGTGAACCTCGGGAGTGATTTAATTACTGAGCTAAAAGGGTGTCCAGGAGTCACACTCCTGGGGTTTCTCCAGTCTCTCTCAGACCAGTAAGTCTGGTCTTTTTTGTGGGTTAGAATTTTGTTCTACATTATTCTCCAACTCTGTCAGGGACCTGATATTGTGATCCCTGTCAGAGCAGTCAGTGGTGGTAGCTGGCACCATCTAATTGTGCTGGACTCAGTCTCGTGGAGGCTGTGGTAGTGGTGGCCCATTAGTCCTCTGGCATTTTGTTTTCTTCATTCTCCCTTGCTCCAGATGGGGTGGGACCAGTGGAGTATTTTAGATGGCCGATCTCAAGCTTTTAAGATCCCAGACACTACTCACCAAAGTAGGATGGAGAACATTTTCTTTATAAAATATTCCAGTTGAGCTAGATGTTCCATGAGAACGTAGTCCCCAGCCCTCAGCCCAGTAACTTGGTCCCTCAGGAAGTTTGGATATGTCTATGAATTTTCTATGACTTTGCCTTGGTCAAGTTGTGCTGGCTTCCACAATATTGTGTACTGTCTTACCCTTCACCAAAGTTACCACTTAACTATTGTCTAGTTAGTGTTTTTCCCTCCCCACCCCTCCTCTCCCTCTTTACCATCAAACATTGTTTCTTTCTGTGTGCAAACCTTTTCGTAAGTTTTTATAATAGTGGTGTGATGGTTAAGGTTGTATGTCATCTAGGCTGGGCCATGATTCTCAGTGGTTTGGCAGTTATGATGTAGTTTGGCAGTCCTATGATGATGTGATCACTTCCATGATGAGATCTGATGTAAGGTGATCACTTCCATGGATGGACATCCAGTTTTGCCAGCACGGTTTGATAAAAAGACTGTCTTTTCCCCACTTAATTGACTTTGAGTCTTTGTCGAAGATCAGGTGACCATAAACCAAAACCAAACTCATTGCCGTTGAGTCAATTCTGACTCATAGCAACCCTATAGGACAGGGTAGAACTGCCCCATATGGTTTCCAAGAAGCGGCTGGTAGATTTGAACCTCAAAACTTTTGGTTAACAGCTAAGTTCTTAGGTGGCTGGATTTGCATCTGAGTTCTCGATTCTGTTCCATTGGTCAAAATGTCTGTCATTGTACAAGTACACGGCTGTTTTGACCACTGTAGCTGTATAGTAGGTTCGGAAGTCAAGTAGTGCAAGGCTTCCCACTTTGTTCTTCTTCAATAACGCTTTATTTATTTGGATCCTCTTTTCCATATAAAGTTAATGATTAGTTTTTCCATCTTGTTAAAGTATGCTGTTGATATTTGGATTGGGATTGCATTGTATTTGTAGATTGCTTTGGGTAGAATTGACATTTTCACAATACTGAGTCTACCTATCTATGAGCATGGTGTGTTTCTCCATTTCTGTTGGTCTTTTTTGGTTTCTTGCAGTAGTGTTTGGTAGTTTTCTTTGTATAGGTGTTTTACATCCTTGGTTAGATTTATTCCTAAGTATTTTATTTTTTCAGCACTACTATAAATGTTATTGCTTTCCTGATTTCTTTTTTGTAGTTCTCTTTATTGGTGTATAGGAATCCAACTGATATTTGTATGTTTATCTTGTATCTTACTACTCAGCTGAATCTTTCTATTAGTTCCAAAAGGTTTTTTGTGAAGTCTTTTGGGTTCCTATGTATAGTATCATATCAACTGCAAACAGGCATAGTTTTACTTTTTCCTTACCAGTTTGGATGCCCTTTATTTCTTTTTCTTGCCTTATTGCTCTAGCTAGGACTTCCAGCACAATGTTAAGTAGGAGTGATGATAAAGGGCATCCTTGTCTTGTTCCTGTTCTCAGGGGGAATGTTTTCAGCCTCTCTCTGTCGAGAATGATGTTTACTGTTGGTTTTGTATAGATGCCCTTTATTATTTTGAGGAATTTTCCTTCTATCTCTATTTTATTGAAAGTTTTATCAGGAATGAGTGTTGAACTTTATCAAATGCCTTTTCTGTGTCGATTGAGATGATCATGTGATTCTTTTGTTTTATCTGATGGCTTACATTGATTGATTTTCTAATGTTGAGCCATCCTTGCATAGCTGGTATGAATTCCACTTGGTTGTAGTGTATTATTTTTTTATGCTGAATTCTATTGGCTAGAATTTTGTTGAGAATTTTTGCATCTCTATTCATGAGAGAGGTTGGTCTGTAATTTTCTTTTTTTGTGGTGTCTTTGCCTGGTTTTGGTATCAGGTTTATGCTGGCTTCACAGAATGAATTTGCAAGTATCCCTTTTTTATGTTCTGAAATAGTTTGAGTAGCACTGGTGTGAGTGCTTCTCTGAATGTTTGGTAGAATTCTCCAGTGAAGCCATTTGAGCCAGGACTTTGTTCTGTTGGGAGTTTTTTTTGTTTGTTTGTTTGTTTGTTTTTTTAGCTTTTCGATTTCTTCTCTTGTTATGGGTCTATTCAGATTTTCTACCTCAGTTTGCGTTAGTTTAGGTAGGTAGTGTATATCTAAAAATTTGTCCATTTCCTCTAGGCTTTCAAATTCGTTGGAGTACAGTTTTTCATAGAGCTCTCTTATGATCCTTTTTATCTCATTTGGGTCTGTTGTAATGTTCCCCATTTTGTTCCTTATTTTGGTTATTTGCGTCCTCTCCTATTTTTCTTTTGTCAGTTTCATCAGTGGTTTTTCAGTTTTGTTGATCTTTCAAAGAACCAACTTTTGGTTTTGTTGATTCTTTCTATTGTTTTTCTATTCTCCATTTCATTTGTTTCTGCTCTGATCTTTATTATTTCCTTTCTTCTGGTGGCTGTGGGCTTCTTTTGCTGTTCTTTTTCTATTTGTTCTAGTTGTATAGCTAAGATTTTGATTTTGTCCCTTTCTTCTTTTTTTGATTTGTGCATCTATTACTATAAATTGACTTCTGAGCACTGCCTTTGCTGTGTTCCAAAGGTTTTGTTACTGTGTTTTCATTCTTATTTGATTCTATGAAAGTTTTGATTCCATCTTTGATTTATGCTATTACCCAGTGGTTTTTAAGTAAGGTGTTATTCAGTTTCAATGTATTTGATTTTTTTTCCTTGCCTTCCCTGTTATTAATTTCTGCTTTTATAGTGTTTTGATCAGAGAAGATGCTTTATATTATCTCAATTGTTTGGATTTTGTTGAGGGTTGCTTTGTGACTTAGATGTGGTCTATTCTGGAGAACATTCCATATGCTTTGGAAAAGAAAGTATACTTTGTTGCTGTTGGGTTGAGTGTTCTACATGTCTATGTGTCTTCTGTATCTTTGTTGAGTTTCTTTCTAGATGTTCTGTCCTTTACCAACAGTGGTGTGTTGAAGTCTCCTATTATTATTGGGGAACTGTCAGTTTCTCTTTTAAGTGCTATTAGAATTTGCTTTATGTATTTTGGAGCCTTGTTGTTGGGTGCATACATATTTATTATGGTTATGTCATCATGGTGAATTAATTGTTCCTTTAATCATTATACAATGTCCTTCCTTGTCTTTTATGATGATTTTGTCTTGAAGTCTATTTTATCTGAGATTAGTATTGCCACTCCTGCTCTTTTTTGGTTGCTGTTTGTTTGATGTATTTTTTCCAGCCATTGATTTTTAGTACATTTATATCTTTGTTTCTAAGGTGTGTCTGTTGTAGACAGCATATTGATGGATCCTGTTTTTTTATCGATTCTGTCACTCTCTGTCTCTTTATGGGTACAATTAAGCCATTTAAGTTCAGTGTGATTATTGATAGATGTGGGCTTATTGCTGTCATTTTAGTGCTTTTTTTATGAAGCTGATGTTTTCTTTGTTTCTCTTACTTTCCTGTGCTGAATTCCTTTTGTCTGTGTTTTTTAATTTCATTTTTGTAGATATTGTGTTTACTTAGACTTTATGTTTTTCTTCTTTATTTTGATGAGTAGGCTTGTTAACTTTTCTTACCTTGACATTTATCCCTATCTTCCTAAGTTTAAACCAGTCTTTTATTACTTGACATCACCTTGACTTCCTCTACATTTGAATATTCTATACTTACACCATTTATTCCTTCTTTTATTGTTCTGACGTTGTTGTCATTTACAGACTGACCTCTCTGGTTCCCTGTTGTAAATCTTTTAGTTTTGCTTTATCCTTGAGAGTTCATTACCTAGATTGGTATCTGGCTGATGCTTTCCTGTGTCCTAGATTCAAGTTGTTGTCTGATATTGTTGGTTCTCTAACTGAAGGACTCCCTTTAATAATTCTTGTTAGTTTAGTTTGGTTTTTACATATACCCTCAATTTGTGATTATCTGGAAATATCTAATTTCATCATCATATTTGAGAAGAGTTTTGCAGATATATTATTCTTGGTTGGCAATTTTTTTCTTTCAAGGTTTTATATATGTTATCCCATTTCTTTCTTGCCTGCGTAGTTTCTGCTGAGTAATCAGAGCTTAGTCTTATTGTTTCCCCTTTGTATGTGACTTTTCGTTTTTCTCAAGCTGCTCTCAGGATTCTTTCTTTGTCTTTGTTTTGGCAACTGTGATTATCATATGTCTTGGTGACTTTCTTTTGGTGGTCTGTCTTATATGAGGTTCGTTGAGCATCTTGGATGGTCAGCTTTTGATCTTTCATAATATTAGGGAAGTTTTCTGTCAGAAAATCTTCAATGATCTTTTCTGTGTTTTCCATTTTCTCCCCCTGTTCTGGAACTCCAATCACATGTAAATTTTGCTCTTGATTGTATCCCACATAGTTTTTAGGTTTCCTTCATTCTTTTCTCTGATTTTTCCTCGAATAAAGTAGTATCCAAGGATTTGTCTTCAATTTTGCTGATCTTATCTTCCTTTGTTTCAAATTTTCTCCTAAAACCATCTATTGCATTGTTCCATTTCTGAAATCTTGTTGTTTATCTTTTGGATTTCAAATTGCTGTTTTTGTTTGATTTCTAATTGTTTATTTATTTTGACATTTTGCTGTTGTATTATTTTCTTGAATTTTTCCATTGCTTTGTCTGTGTTTTCCCTGATTTTTTCTGTATTTTCCATGATTTTGCCTATTTTTTCCTTAGTTTTATCTGTGTTTTCCTTCACCCCTTTCTTAATCTGTTAGAAAGCCCCAAATATTGGACTTTTGAGTTCCCTGTCAGGTAGTTACAGTGCCTTTTCTTCTACTGGAAGGTCATCTGATGTTTTATTTTGGTCACTTACTGGAGCATTCCTGTCCTGTCTTTTAAATATGTTTTGACATTGGCTGCTGTCTGTGAGACATTCAGGAATTATTTTCTTCATTTATTGATTGTAAGTTTGTTTGTTTTGTCCTGCTTTTTTGTTTTATTTGGTTATGTCTGGGCAGGCAGGCTGTGCATGTTTTGTTGCTTGCTCGTCTGTGCCACAATAGTTTTCACCACTTTGTCCAGGTGGGCAGGGCTGGTCATGCAGCTATAGTGCAGCAGGGAAGGTCCAGCGGGGGGGAGGGGCAGGAATGGGTCATTTGTGTCAAGAACTGGGGCTGGCAGGGTGGGGCTAGGAAGCAGCATGGGGCAGGGTCCAGGGTTCTGGGGTCTGTGCCAGTGTACCTTGGTGGTGTGGGGCACTTGATGGGGTGGGGTCTGGGGGTCTTCACTGGTGCCGCCAGGGGACATGGCGCTCAGTGCATGGTGCAGAGCAGCTGGAGGAAAGGGAGTAGATGCAATGTGCAGAACTAAGTAGGAGAGAGAAAGAAGAGAGAGGAACAGAAGCAAAAAAATGAAGAAGAAGAAGAAAAGGTAAGTAAAATGATGGTGTGCTGGGAGTCAGCAGATGGGGGCAAGGCAGACTGAGGAGGCCAGGTGCTGGTGGCTCTCTAGGCTAGCGGTGTGGCATGGCCCATCAGGAAGGGGTGAGGATGGCATGTGGGGCTAGGTTGTCAGGAGAAAGGAAAGGAAAAAAAGGAAAGAGAGAGAAGAAACAACAAAAACAAGAACCAAACAACAATAACAACAAAAAAATATGGCACCGAGGGAACCGGCCATTAGGGGTGGGGCGTAACCGAGGTGGCAGCAAGCTGGTGTCACTCTTCCTGAATGGCATGGCCCAACCCCTCAGAAAGGGGAAGAGGCAGTGCAGAGCCTAGGTGGAAGGGAGAAGGAAAAGGGAGAAAGGGAAAGACAAAGAAAAAGAAAAAATATGGCACAAAGGGAGTGGGCAAGTGGGACAGGCAGACCCAGGAAGGCTGTGTGTTGCTGGCTATCTAGCCTAGTCACGCAGTAAGACCCATCAAGAAGGGGCAAGGGCAGTGCATGGGGCTAGGTTGTCAGGAGAAAAAAAAGAAAGGAAGGGAAAGCGATAGAAGAAACAAAAAAAATATATGGTACTGAGGGCACAAGCCGTTGGGGGCAGGGTAGAACCAGGGTGGTGGTGGCCTGATGTCTCTCTCACCTGGTGGTGCAGAATGGCCCATCAGGAAAAAACAGAGGCAGTGCAGGGCCTAGGTGGGAAGGAGAAGGAAAAGGGAGAAAGGGAAAGATAAAGAAAAATTAAAATTACAGTGCTCATGCAGCTGGCCAGAGGGGGTGGTGCAGACCCAGCACAGCAGCTGCCTGTGCTGGTGGCTCTCTAGCTGAGGGTGTGGCACAGCCCATTGAGAGGGGGCAGGGGTGGCTTACAGGGCTAGGTGGGCGGGAGAAAGGAAAGGAAGTAAGGGAAAGAGAAAGAAGAAACCAAAAAATACGGCACTGAGGGAATCAGCCATTGGGGGCGAAGCGGACCTGGTGCGTCAGTGAACAAATGTCTCTCCGGTGGAGTGACCATGGCATGTTGGAAAGCAGTAGAGGCTGTGTACAGGACAGAAGGATGTTGTTGCTGTTGTTAGGTGCCATCGAGTCGGTTCCAACTCATAGCAACCCTATGTACTACAGAACAAAACATTGCCCTGTCCTGCACCATCCACACAAGGGTTGTTATGCTTGAGTGCATTGTTGCAGCCACTGTGTCAATGCATCTCATTGAGGGTCTTCCTCTTTTTTGCTGACCCTCTACTTCACCAAGCATGATGTCCTTCTCCAGGGACTGATCCTTCCTGATAACATGTCCAAAGTATGTGAGACGTAGTCTCAGCATCCTCGCTTCTAAAGAGCATTCTGGCCATATTTCTTCCAAGACAGGTTTGTTTGTTCTTTTGGCAGTCTATGGTATATTCAATATTCTTCATGAACACCATAATTCAAAGAAGTCAATTTTTCTTTTGTCTTCCTTATTCATTGTCCAGCTTTTGCATTCACATGAGGTGATTGAAAACACCATGGTTTGGGTCAGGTGCACCTTAGTCTTCAAGGTGACTTCTTTGTTTTTTAACACTTTAAAGAGCTCTTTTGGAGCAGATTTGCCCAATGCAATGCATTCTTTGATTTCTTGACTGCTGCTTCCATGGGTGTTGATTGTAGATCCAAGTAAAATGAAATCCTTGACAACTTCAATCTTTTCTCCATTTACCATGATGTTATTGGCCCAGTTGTGAGAATTTTTGTTTTCTTTATGTTGAGGTGTAATCCATACTGAAGGTTGTGGTCTTTGATCTTTGTCAGTAAGTGCTTCAAGTCCTCTTCACTTTCAGCAAGCAAGGTTGTGTTGTCTGCATATCGCAGGTTGTTCATGAGTCTTCTTCCAATCCTAATACCGTGTTCCTCTTCAGGTGGTCCAGCTTCTCAGATTATTGGCTCAGCATACAGACTGAATAACTATGGTGAAAGGCTACAACCTGATGCACACCTTTCCTGACTTTAAACTATGCAGTATCCCCTTGTTCTGTCTGAACAACTGCCTCTTGATCTATGTACAGGTTCCTCACGAGCACGATTAAGAGTTTTGGGATTCCCATTCTTCACAATGTTTTCCATAATTTGTTATGAACCACACAGTCAAATGCCTTTGCATAGTCAATAAAACACCGGTAAACATCTTTCTGGTATTCTCTGCTTTCAGCCAGGATCCATCTGACATCAGCCATGATATCTCTGCTTCCACGTTCTTTCTGAATCCAGCTTGAATTTCTGGCAATCTCTGTTGATGTACTGCTGCAGCTGCTTTTGAATGATCTTCAGCAAAATTTTACTTGTGTGTGATATTAACGATATTGTTTGATAATTTCCACATTCAGTTGGATCACCTTTCTTTGGAATAGGCAAAAATATGAATCTCTTCCAGTCAATTGGCCAGGTAGCTGTCTTCCAAATTTCTTGGCGTAGACAAGTGAGCACTTCCAGTGCTGCATCCTTTTGCTGAAACTTCTCAATTTGTACTCTGTCAATTCCTGGAGACTTGGTTTTTTGCCAATGCCTTCAGAAGGGTGAGGGGTGGGAAAGCATCTATCTCTGGATACGGGGTGCTCTGTCTCCTGTTGGGAGCTCCATAAAGTTGCCTTCCTGTACTCCCTGTCCAGGGTCATTGGTGGCTGCATTCCAAGGTGGTGAATCTGTGCCATGTTAGCTGGTAGAGGATCTCCGCTTTGTAGCTCTCCTCGTTCTCTGTTCTCTGTCAGTTTCTTCTTCCATTTGATGCTTGATCTAGTTCTTTATCCCTTCATTTGATGCTTAGGGTTCCAGGATTGACATTTGTATCTGTTTCACTTTGTTTTAAGGGTCCTTGCTGAAGAGGGACGGCATGGTGATTCTGTCTATAGCACCAGGTTGCCCTGCCTCTTTCAGGGGATATTTTTGGTTTAAGATTTAAAGATTATCTCTGGGCAATACTTTCAGGGATTCATCCAGCCTCAATGGCTCAAGCAAACCTGGATTCCATGAGATTTTGAATTCTGTTCCACATTTTCCCCCTTTTGATCAGGACTCTTCTATAGAATCTTTCATCAAAATGATCAGTAATGGAAGCCAGGCACCATTCAGTTCTTCTGGTCACATGTCAAGGGAAGCAGTTGTTCATGGAGGCAATTAGCCACACAATCCATTTCCTCCTCCTATTCCTGATTCTCCTTCTTCCTCTATTGCTCCGGGTGAATAGAGACCAGTTGCTGTAACTTGGGTAGCAGCTTGCAAGATTTTCAGACCCCAGGCACTACACAATGAACTAGGAAGTAGAACAGAAGCACTAGAAATGATATTAGGCCAATTAACTGGGATGTCCCATGAAACCATGGCCCTAAAACTTCAAACCAAGAGACCAAATCCCATGAGGTATTTGGTTGTACTCAGCTTATGGGCCATTTTAAGAACATTGGCTTTTTCTCTGAGAGTGTGGTCTGCAGAAGAAAGGCTTAGCAATCTATTTCCTTAAAGATTACAGCCAAGAAAACCCTATGGAGCACTTTTGCTCTGTAACACTTAGGGTCACCATCGGTTGGAATCAACTCCATAGCAATGCTTTTGGGGTTTTTTTTAAATTTTTTTTAATTTTTATTTTATTTATTTGGAGAAGTGGTTAAGAGCTTAGGCTGCTAACTAAAAGGTCAGCAGTTTGAATCTACCAGCCACTCCTTGGAAACCCAATGGGGCAGTTCTGCCCTGTCCTATAGGGTCGCTATGAGTCGTAATTGACTTGACGGCACACAACAACAGCAACAATATTCACAACACTCCTAGATTTAAATGCAAGTAAGAGACATGCTGATAAGACCATTTAAATACGTGGTTGGAAAGAGTTCTGGTTAATGTGGCTACCACAGGAGGGGAAGGAAAAGAACACATCTGATCCATTTTGAAATTAGTGATGGTGGTAAGGAAAAAGAGCAAGAGGTAATATGTTAAATAATGATAGCATCTGTTGAGGCTTGTGGACCTAAAACATTGCCAGCTGGTTTACCCGTATTGTCTGTAACCCTCACCCCAATCCTCCAGGGTGGGTAATAGGATCCCTCATTTTACAGATGAGGAAAAATGAGGCTCAAAGAGCCACAGTGCTCTAGACCAGTGGGCTGAACTCTGGCTGTATATTATTAGAATATCTGGAAAAAATATGGTAAGACAATTAAAATAGAAGGCAAACCATCATGTAGGATGAAATAGAATAAAATTAAACCCCTAAGTTTATGCAATTACTATGGCTATACACTGTTGGCAGGCAGCAGGCAGCACTTTGTAGCAAATAGAAATCGATTTTGGAGTTGGACGAACCTGTATTTGAATCCCAGATTCTCCTTTTCCTCATTGTAAAATTTAGGGCAACTCACTTAACATTTTTGCGCTTCAATTTCCTTATAAGATGATGACATAGTACTTACTTTGAGAGTGTTGTGAGTATCACAATGAGATGACTTGCATAATTGCAGGTCCTCGATAAATGCTATCCCTTTCCTCATCCTGTCAATCAAGGCAATAGTGGATACAAAGAATTATGTAATTTTTATTTCATGTATGCTTTGTTTCAATGGTTCTCAAAGTATTGTCCCTGGATCAGCAGCATCACCTGAGAATTTGTTGGAAATGCAAAATATCGAGCCTCACCCATACCTACTGCATCAGAAACTGGGTGTGGGGCTCAGCAATCTGTGTTTCAACAAGCCTTCCATGTGGTTGGAGTGATTGGATTTGTGCTCAAGTTCGAGACCCACTCCTTGTGTGATTATTCTCCCAGTCTCTCTGTTACAGCAGTGGAGGAAACTTGAGTAGCCTGGTAACTTGGCAAGATCACAAAGTTATTCATTAGGAGTCACCCTTAGAATGCAGATCTCATGCCAAGGACAGCTCTTACTGGGAATCATGAATACTAAAAGAACACAGACTTCGTTATGTTACCATTTCTGCACCTGTGAGCCTTATGGATGGAGTTAGAAACTTTCTCATAAGGCATTTTCTCTATTCATGTGTCTTTTTCCCACCTGAATCTACACTTGATGATAAGTACTTTATCATCTTCTGTTTACTTGTTGCAGGAAAAAAATTAACATGTATGAAAAGGAGCATCTGAACCCTGAAAAAATGCTCAGGCTCAAAGTAAATGAGCACAGAGGTTATTGAGAAAACTCTCTCTTAAAGGGCCAGCAGGCTGTCCTTCGAGGACTAGGGGAAGTTGGTGGTTACAAGTAACAAAGCTACTGAAAGAGAGGGATGCCTTACCTCTGAATGGGGCATGCAGTGAGTTCAGTATGGTGGCCATAAAATCAGAACTGGGTTTGCACCCAGACAAAATATAGGGCAGGTTAGGGACTGGGAGGAAATGCTTTTCAAAACGGTATAGTCAGTATACGTAAAATCACAAATACTGTCTTTGACAGTGATGTGCTGGTAAACCAACTCTAGCGTGGAGATGGCCCTGAATTGTAGCATTTGCTTATTTGCAAGGTGAAAGCTTTCACTATGGCAGATATAGGGGTCCCTGGGTGGTATAAATGGTTAAGTACTCAGCTGTTAACTGAAAGGAAGGAGGTTCAAGTCCACCCAGAGGCACCTTGGAAGAAAGGCCTGGCGATCTACTTCCAAAAGATCAGCCATTGAAAACCCTACAGATCACAGTTTTGCTCTGACACACATGGGGTTGCCATGAGTCAGAGTCAATTCAACAGCACCTGGTATGGCAGATGTCAAGCTACCGATGCTTTAGCAACCTGCTTACAAAGTTCCTGAATATTTAACAATCGGCCCTGGGAGGCCAGTGCAAGATGGCGCTGTAACTTCTACTATTGAGGGACCCAGTTTTGACATGGCAGTTTACACAGTACTTTATTCATAATCCTTGTAAGTACTTTCAGAATGCTTTATGATAATTCTTTTGAGGAGTAATCACTCTAAAGGTGATTTTATGAACCCTATCCAGTTCTCAGGAGACTAAATTTACACACTGAATTCTTTCAGTAGAAATTCTTGTAACTAGAATCTCATACTGCTGCACCTTTCTTTTTTTGACTGGCATGTGAAAATAGGCTTGCCAAAGTTATAACGAATTATTATATGAATGAAATAGAATGTTAATAATAATATAGATCATTAGAAATAAACTTCATTGATGATCTGTTCAGAAATAAAGTATGGGGATTTCTTTTAGAAAACAATCATTTCCAGCATCATTTTAAATGGTTAAATATTCAAGAGATTTTACTTGTACTGATGCTTCTATTTATTGCTGAAAAGAAGAACTTTCATTGTATTGCTTTGTTGGCTTAAAGAAACTTATATAAAAATGAATTATAGTATTTTTAAAGTGAACTGTCTAGCCAAAATTATGACTAGGGTAGAGTACTTTTAGGGAGAAGATTGTGGTTATATTTTTTGCCCCGGGTCTCAGGATAAAATATTATTTTCACTGTCAAATTCTCTTTTTTTTTTTTTAATTGTAAAATTATCTCAGAAGTCATATCACCTCATAGATTAAACAGTGGGATAAGTTGAGTGTGTGTGTGTGTGTGTGTGTGTGTTTTTAATTTATTTTGTTGTTGAGAATATACACAGCAAAACATACACCAATTCAACAGTTTCTACATGAACCATTTAGTGACACTGATTACATTCTTCAAGTTGTACAACCATTCTCACCCTCCTTTTCTGAGTTGTCCCTCCACCATTAACATAAATTTACTGCCCCCTAAGGTTCCTATCTAATCTTTCAAGTTGCTGTTGTCAATTTGATCCCATAAGTGTAAGTGTTTTAACATTATATAAATTCCAATTTTAAAGATCTATCTGCAGACTCATAAAAGTATTTTGGATTTATATCTAGTCCAATATTTTATGCTGAAAGCAGTTTGCTATTGAGAAAATATAGTACCAAAAAGGTAAGAATCCTGACAGAGATCACAACAGGCTGTCCCAGACAGAGCTGGAGAAAAATGTAGAACAAAATTCTAACTCACAAAAAAAGACCAGACTTACTGGCCTGACAGAGACTGGAGAAACCCCAAGAGTATGGCCCTCGGACACACTTTTAGTTCAGTAATGAAGTCATTCCCGAGGTTCACCCTTCAGCCAAAGATTAAACAGCCCCATAAAACAAAAGGAGACTAAAGGGGCACACCAGCCCAGGGGCAAAGACTAGAAGGCAGGGGTCAGGAAAGCTGGTAATAAGGAATCCAAGGTCGAGAAGGGAGAGTGTTGACATGTCATGCGAGTTGTTAACCAATGTCCTAAAACAATATGTGTACTAACTGTTTAATGAGAAACTATCTGTTCTGTAAACCTTTACCTAAAGCATAACAAAAAAAAATTTAGAGAAAAAAAAAGGTGAGAATCTCATCTTTGAAAAATTGTTGTTGTTGTTAGGTACCGTCAAGTTGGTTCTGACTCATAGTGACCCTATGTACAACAGAATGAAACACTGCCCTGTCCTGCACCATCCTCACAACTGTTGCTGTGTTTGAGCCCATTGTTGCAGTAACTGGGTCAATCTATCTGGTTGAGCATCTTCCTTTTTCTCACTGACCCTCTTCTTTACCAAGCATGATGTCCTTCTCCAGGGACTGATTTCTCCCAATAACATGTCCAAAGCATGTGAGACGAAGTCTCACCATTCTCGTTTCTAAGGAGCGTTCTGGCTGTACTTCTAAGACAGATTTGTTCGTTCTTCTGGAAGCCCATGGTATATTCAAAATTCTTCCCCAACACCATAATTCAAAGGCATCAATTCTTCTTCAGTCTTCCTTATTTGTTGTCCAGCTTTCACATGCATATGAGGTGATTGACAATACCATGCCTTGGGTCAGGCACACCTTAGTCCTCAAAGTGACATTTTTGCCTTTTAACTCTTTAAAGAGATCTTTTGGAGCAGATTTGCCCAATGCAATACTTCATTTGATTTCTTGACTACTGCTTCCATAGGCTTGATTGTGGATCCAAGTAAAATGAAACCCTTGACAACTTCAATCTCTTCTCCGTTCATCAGGATGTTGTTTATTGGCCTAGTTGTGAGGATTTTTGTTTTCTTTATGTTGAGGTGTATTCCATACTGAAGGCTGTAGTCTTTGATCTTCATCAGTAAGTGCTTCAAGTCCTCTTTGCTTTCAGCAAGCAAGGTTGTGTCGTCTGCATATCACAGATTTTTAATGAGTCTTCCTCCAATCCCGATGCCAAGTTCTTCATCATATAGTCCAGCTTCTCAGATTATTTGCTCAGCATACAGATTGAATAAGTATGGTGAAAGTATACAGTTCTGACGCACACCTTTTCTGGTTTTAAACCACTCAGTATCCCCTTGTTCTGTCCGAACGACTGCCTCTTGGTCTATGTACAGGTTCCACATGAGCACAATTAAGTGTTCTAGAACTCCCATTCTTCGCAATGAAAAATTACAAAGCTGTTCAAAAATGCTGAGTGTTCTTTAATTGCCTCTGTTTGTGTCCTCTTTAGTATCTACGCATCTATTATCTTAATATGGAAAATACTAATAAAAATATGAGAAAAGGAAAAAAATCACCTGGGAGCTTTAAAAAAAATATCAGTACTCAGACTCTATATACATATTCTGATGTAGTTGGTCTTAATTAAGATCCAGGCATCACGTTTTTTAAGCCCTTCCTCCAGGTGATTCTAATGTGTATCCAGGGATAAAAAAATCATTGTTGGTAATATGGGCTAACAAGGGAAGAGCAGCTCCCAAACCTGGCATCTATTACTGTAGTACCTTGTATGAGAGCAAATACATTCCAATAACATAATTACTCTAAGGCTGAGTTGTGTGTGTGATCTCCCCAGTAAGAGGAACTCCCCATGTTCAGGGCTGGAGCCTTCTGTTAGAACATAATAGGAATCTGTCTATGGTGTATGGTTCAAACCAGTTGCCGTCAAATCAATTCTTACTCACGGTAACCCCATGTGTGTCAGAGCAGAACTTGCTCTATAGGGTTTTCAGTGGCTGTAATTGTTTGGAAGAAGATCACCAGGTCTTTTTCCCATGGTGCCTCTGGGTAGATTCAAACTGCCAACTTTTCAGTTAGTAGCTAAGCACTTAACCATTTGTGCCACCTCAGTAGACTGCTCAGTAGATGCTGAATAGGTGACCAAATCTTATTAATGAAGACCTCCTTTGGGCTTGTCTTCAAATATCTCACCAGGCTAGAAAGATCACACCCTTCTATGGGCATTATATTACAGTCATCAGGAGAGGTAGGGGAGAAGTAGAGAGAAGAACCTACCAGCCAGTGTACAGAGCGGGTGCTCCAATAACAGTAATAACTCAAAATTCCCTTAGCCTTGTTCCATATGCTCAAGTACTTCTGGGAGTCCTCTGGGGATGTCTCACCTCCAGTGAGTCTCACCTATGAGTGAGTCTTCTCCTGAGGAGGTCTGGCTTCTCCCAGGAGCTTTCATGGGCACCAGACATTGTCATCTCCTGTCACAGCAGGGGCCCTGGAGCCCTTGAGATACTAAAGTTTTCTGGTGCAAAGTGGAAGAGAGCTCCTCTTTGCATGACCCTCTTCTGGGGAAGGTGTCCCTAAGCAGCCCACGGGGGCTGGGCAGGGATACAAATTTGGGTGAGAGATAATCAGAGTCTGCCCTCTTCCCCTGCCTCAGTCATTCTTAATGGCTCAAGTTCATCAACCGTGGCTCCTCTGCTTAGAAGAAGTTATCTCGGAGAAGTTCCAGCCTTCATGCAAATAGGGTCTGGCAAGCCTTGCCGTTGGCTTTTCAGATATATTTCTGAGCCCAAGGTTAGATTTAAGCTGAGATTATTACCCAACACACAGTCAGTGTAGACCAGTGGCAGCGGCCATCACGTAGAGAGCAAGCAAGTGCCTCCAGAATCTAAAGATCAGGGCACCTTCTAAGAGGAAAACTAGTACCAACTGACAATTAATAGATGAGATTGTTGTTGTGTGCCATCAAGTCAGTTCTGATCCATAGAGACCCTATACGACAGAGTGGAACTGCCCCTTAGGGTTTTCTATGCTGTAATCTTTATGAGAACAGATCACCAGGTCTTTACTCCCTCGGAGTCACTGGTGGGTTCAAAACCTCCCACCTGTCAATTATCAGCCAAGCATTTAACCATTGTGCCACAAGAGCTCCTTAATAGATGAGATTAGCCATCTGTAAGAGTGATCTGCCCTCAGAAAGGGAAGGGGAAGGGAAGAGAACAAACATTTCCTGAGCAGCTACAGTTTTCTAGGTATTTTACGTATTTTGGCATCTAGCACTCACAACACCTTTTGGAAGTGGGTATAATTACCTCCGTTTTACAGATGAAGAAAGAAACAGAAGCTCAGAGAAACCAAGTGGCTCAGATTTTGATCTCAAATATGTTTGGGAACCACTGATCTGTTTTCTGTCCCTACAGTTTTGCCAAATGTCAAATAAATGGAATCATGCAGTATGTAGCCCTGGTGGCGCAGTGGTTAAAGCCATCAGCTGCTAACCGATAGTTTGGCGATTCAAAACCACCAGCCCCTCCACGGGAGAAACATGAGGCAGTCTGCTTCCTCAGAGATTTACAGCCTTGGAAACCCTATGGGAGCACGAAGAGTTGGAATTGACTCAATGGCAGCAGGTTTTCCTTCACTTACTATAGGGCATTTGAGATTCATCCATGTTGCCATGTGTATCAGTAACTTGTTTTTTTTTTAATAAACTTTATGTTTTAGAGCAGTTTTAGGTTCACAAAGAAATTGTGCAGAAAGTATGGAGAGTTTCCATAGATTTGCTCGACCCTCTGCACGCTGTTTCTTTTATTATTAACATCTTGTATTTTTCACTACAGCCAACTTCTTAGTAATGGGTCATTCGCTCATCCATCTGTCATCATTCATTCCCTCTTACTCACTTTGTTCCAGCCACGCTGGTCTTCTTGCTGTTCCTCTAACAAGCCTATTATATTACGTACCTCTTGCCTCCATTCCCTCAGTCTGGAATGCTCTTCTTCCAAACAGCACGTGGCTCATGCCTTCATTTCATTCAGGTCTCTGCTCAAATGTCACCTCATTTAAGAGATCTTCCCTGAGGCATTTAAAACGGTTCCCCCAATTCCGCTTCTCTCTACTGCTTTACCCTGCTTTAGCTCTTCTCATAGCACCTACCACAATCTGACATATTATGTATTTATTAGTTTCTTTGTTTATTGACTGTATATTCCTTCTCCCAACCACTGTCAGAATAGTATCCTCCATAAGAACAGGATTTTTACCTGTGTTATTCACTGCTGCACCTCCAGTGCCTAGAACAGTGCCTGAACATGTTACTGTTAGCTGCTGTTGAGTCTGCCCCTGACTTATGAACACTCCATGTGCAATGGAATGAAATGTTGCCTGGTCCTGCGGCATCCCCATGATCGACTATGGATCGTTGTGATTCATAGAGTTTTCATTGGCTGATTTTTTGGAAGTAGATTGCCAGCCCTTTCTTCCTAGTCTGTCTTAGTCCAGAAGTTCCACTGCAACCTGCTCAGCATCATAACAACACGCAAGCCTCCACTGACAGATGGTGACTGCACGTGAGGTGCCTTGGTCAGGAATCAAACTCAGGTCTCCTTCGTGGAAGGCACGAATTCTGCTACTGAACCACCACTGCCTTGCCTGCGGATCGTGTACACTTAATAAAGAGTCATTGATTTCGTTGAGTAAATTCACACAAATACTGAGTGAGTGCCTACTAGGTACAGGAACAGTGCTGGGCCCTGTGGATACAATGGAGAGAAAAAACAAACACGCTCCTTGCCTTCACGGGGCTTACAGACCAGCAGCCAAGACTGACATTAACTAAGTAATCACAGAAATCAAATGTATGATAGCAACTGGGCCTCAAAGAAGAAGTACCTGGTACTGGGGAGCTTATAACAGTGGGTAGGATCTAGTCTTGGAGGTGGGAGAAGTTTCCCAGAGGAACCAGTGACTGTTGAGAGCTGAAGGATTGAGAGTGGTTAATTAGGTGAGGAAGGAGCCCTGGTGGTACAGTAGTTAAGTGCTCAGCCACTAACTGAACGGTCAACAGTTCAAACTCACCAGCCGCTCCATGGAAAAAGATGTGCCAGTGTGATTCCGTAAAGATTTATAGCCTTGGAAACCCTATGGGGCAATTCTCCTCTGTCCTATAAGGTCACTATGAGTCAGAATCGACTCAATGGCAATAGGCCTGGTTTTGGTAATTAGGTGGGGGTGGGGGGAAAGGGCCTCCTAGGCATCTGGCACTTCATGTTCAAAGTCCTGGCTGTGGGAAGAGGGTTGGCATGTTTGAGGGACTTAAAAACCGCAGATGTGGCTGGGAAGTAGTGAGTCAGACAAGAGGAAGGTATATGAACAGGCTCCGGAACTGGCAGGGAGCTCATGAACTGAGCCATACGAGGTGGGGCAGACCATGTACTCTTCACCCTAAAAGCATAGGGAAGCCACTGAAGGTCATTCTATCTTTGTAACCACCCAGTGTGCGTGGAGCACAATAAACAGTCAATAAAACACCCTTGCCTGTTCACAACACTCATATACATTGTTGGTGTGGGTGTAAACTGGCTCAACTTCTATGCAGGGTGATTTGGCCGTATCTTTCAAAATTACAAATGTATGTACATTTTCCCCTTCTAAGAACTATCCTACAGATGTATTTGCCCATGTGTGAAATGACATTTGTCCAAGGTTATTTACTGCAGGGCATTTATAATAACAGAAGAATGAAAACGAATCAGGTGTCCTTTGATAGCAGATTTGTTGAAGAGTTGTGATACTTCCATGCAGTTGACTAATAATGCAACCATAAAAAATAAATAAATAAGGAAGCTTTTTCTGCATTGTTATGAAAAGAATTCTAAGAATATTATTAAGTTTAAAAATCAGGAAGCAGAAGAGAATTTGTAATTGACTACCAGTTTGTATGGTTTAAAAAAAATGCACAGGAAAAATACACGTATAAAAATATATTGGAGGAGACACAAGAAACGGGTAATGTCGCTTGCCTCTGGGGAGGGAAACCAAGAGGCTGGGGACTGGGTTGGAAGAAGACTTTTTACTGTGTACATTATGACTTTTGAACCATGCAAATGTCTTACCTGCCTTTAACTAAACAAATGTATACAATAAGTATGCATTAATTAAATAAGCTAATGAATTTGAAAATTAATGTACTCAACAACTTTCCAAGCCAAGGACTGCTCTCAGCTATTTACAGGAAAAGATTTGGAAGTCTTGGCCCCAGTCCCACTCTGAATCCTGGAACAGCCCCTAGGGGAATCCATGAACAGAAGAGCCCTTGGGGGTCTTTGGAAGGAGGCCTGGATAAAAATATTCATTTTATTCCATTGGCATTGTTGCCAGGAAAAGGCCTACCTCTTTTGCCCTGAAACCAAGCTTGTCTTTGGGCCGCATAAAGACATATCAGTTAACTTGTTTAATTAGGCTTCTTGCTGAAAAGCTGCGCCGTTGGTCTCTAAAGTGGTATTGGCCTCCAGAGATGCAATCGCGTCTCCACAAAGAAATCTTAATAAAGAGTGATATTCAGCACTTTCCTGCATAGAAGTAGGCAAGCAAAAGAAAGGATTTGCAATGTCAGGATAAGCAGCACAAAGCAGGTAAGGCCAGGATGTCTTGAGCTCCCCAGCTGAACACCCTGAGGAGTTGGTCTGTGAGTTCTGATTACATTCCATTGGAAAGGGCAGTTGACAACAGAGGTATGTGTCTTGGGCCACTGGATTTCATCACCCTGGCTTGATAAGGAGGATGAAAGAGAGACCAACAGCTAGCCGCCAGAAGGAGTTCCCTCTTTCTCCCGGTGGGGAGACAGGCGCCAGGTTCTCATGAGGGAGAGCAGCTGTGGGCTGTGCCCTGAAGTCCTCTCTGAGCCAGGGTCAAACTCTATCTCTAAAGTGGGCCTCTGCAGGCCTAAGGCATGGACCAAGTAAAAGGGGTGATGCAGGGGATGAACAAAAGAGAGGAGCACTGAGCAAAGAATCAGAACATGAAGAGGATGGGGCTCTCAACCCCGAAATCTCAGTTTGTGCTGTAATGTGATAGTTTCTATAACAACCCAAAGGAGAAAGTTTCACCTCCTCCCTTCCATCCCATTTTACAGATGAGGAAAACGAGGCTCACGCAAGTACAGTGTCTTGCCTAAGTTCACACAACTAGCGAGTGGTAAGGTCAAGATGTGAGACCAGGGCTTCTTCTCTTGCTATCAGGGCAATTTAAATATAATCAGAACCAAAAACCAAACTCATTGCTGATGAGTTGATTCCAACTCATGGCAACCCCATGTGTTACAGAGTAGAACTGAGCTCCATAGGGTTTTTTTTGGCTGTAATCTTTATGGAAGCAGATCACCAGGCCTTTCTTCCATGGTGCCACTGGGTGGGTTTGAACTATCAACCTTACGGTTAATACTCACATTTTAGGTCAGCAATAAACACTTTGCTTTTAAGAATATGCACCATTTTCTCTTAAATATTGCATTTCAATATCCTATTTAAACCCCTCCCCCCAAAAAACCAAACCCATTGTCGATTCCAACGCATAGTGACCCTACAGGGCAGAATAAATTGCCCCATAGGGTTTCCAAGGCTGTATTCTTTACAGAAGCGGACTGCCACATCTTTCTCCTGTAAAGCGGCTGGTGGGTTTGAACTGCTGACCTTTTGGTTAGCAGCTGAGTAGTTTAACCACTTTGCCACCAGGGCTCCTTAATATCCTATTTAGCATCTGCAAATTTCTGCTATTGCAAAGACAAAGAAGATGCACTTTTCCTTTTGTCTCTAAATTTTATTTATTTTGTTGCTGTTGTTGAGAATATACACAGTAAAACATATACGAATTCAACAATTTCTATAAGTACAATTTAGTGACACCGATTACATTCTTTGAGTCACACAACCTTTCTCACCTCCTTTTCTGAGTTGTACGTCCCCTATTGACATGAACTCACTGCCCCTTAAGGTTCCTATCTAATCTTTCCAGAGTTGCTCCTGTCAGTTTGATTCCATACAGATAGTTCTTAAAAGACCATAATGCTCACGGCGACCTTTTTTACTAGTTAAGCTAAACTATTGTCTGTTTGGTTTTAAGATGATTTCAAGGGATATTTTTGGTTTAAGGTTTAAAGATTACCTCAAGGCAATACTTTCAGAGGTTCATTCACCCTTGATGGCTCCAGAAAGTCTAGAGTCCACGAGAATTTGAAATTCTGTTCTGCATTCTCTCCATTTTGATCAAAGATTCTTCTATGGAATCTTTGATCAAAATGTTCAGTAATGGTAGCTGAGCATCACAGAGTTCTGGTCTCATGGCAAAGGAGACAGTTGTTCATGGAGGCAATTAGCCACACATTCCGTATCCTCCTTTTATTCCTGACTCTCCTTCCTTTGTTGCTCCAGGTGAATAGAGACCAATTGCTGTGCCTTGGATGGCTTCTTGCAAGTTTTTAAGACCCCAGGCACTACGCAACGAACTAGGAGAACAGAAGCACTAAACACGTTATTCGGTCAATTAACTGGGATGTCCCATGAAACCATGACACTGAACCTCCAAACCAAGAAACCAAATCCCATGCGGTGTTTGGTAGTACAAAAGCAGCCTCAACAGCTACTCTTTTTTTTTGTCGTTGTTGTAAATATATCTATCACACAACTTCTGCCAATTCAACTTATTACAATTTATTGGGGTACAATTTATTTACAGCAATTACTGCACAACAATTGGCTATGAAACCCTACCCTTAATCAATGCAATTTTGCCATCACAGTTAACCTCCCTTTTCCCCTTCCCTCCCACCGTTGGTGACCACTGATAAACTATGGTCTCTATACATTTGCCTTTTCTTGTCTTTTTATATAAGCGAGGAACATTTGTCCTTCTGTGATTGGCTTATTTCACTCAGCATAATGCCTTCAAGCTCCATTCATACTGTAGCATGTATCACGACTTCGTTTCTTATATGGGCTAAGTAGTATTCCATCGTGTGTATGTACCACATTTTGTTTATCCACTCATCTGCTGATAGGCATTTAGGTTGTTTCCACCTTTTGGCTATTGTGAATAGTGCTGCAATGAACATTGGTGTACAAGTCTCTTTTTGAGTCTCTGCTTTCAAGTCTTTTGGATATATACCTAGAAGTGGAATTGCTGGGTCATATGGTAGTTCTATTTTTAGTTTTTTGAGAAACTACCACATTGTTTTCCATAACAGCTGTACCATTTTGAATTTACACCAGCAATGGATAAGGGTTCCAATTTCCCCACATCCTCATCAACATTTGTTATTTTCTGTGTGTTCGTTTTTTTATCTTAGCCAGCCTAGTGGGAGTGAAATGCTATCTCCGATGTGCATCTCTGTGAGTCGGAATCAACTCCATGGCAGGGGGTTTTTGGGTTTTGATGGCTAATGATGCTGAGAATCTTTTCATGTGTTTAGTGCCATTTGAATGCCCTCTTCAGTGAAATGTCTATTCAAGTGCTTTGCCCATTTTATGATTGGGTTATTCATCTTTTTGTTGTTAAGTTGTCAAAGTTTTATGTATATTTTGGTTATTAGATTCTTGCCAGATAGATGGTTTCCAAAGATATTCTCCCAGTAGGTAGCTTTTCTTTTCACTTTTTGGTAAAATCTTTTGATGAATAAGTTTTTAATTTTTATGAGGTCCCATTTATTTATTTTGTCTTTGCTTTTGTTATTATATTAGATAATTCACTGTTGAAAGCTAGACCTGACAGTGTTGACCCTGCTTGTTCTTCTAAGAATTTTATGGTTTGATATTGCACATTTAGGTCCTTAATCCGTTTTGAGTTTGTTTTATGTATGGTATGAGGCATGGATTCTGTTTCATTTTTCTGCATGTGGAAATCCAAATTTCCCAGCACCATTTATTGAAAAGATTCTTCTTTCTCCATTGAATGGACTTAGCACCCTTGTCAAAAATTAGTTGACCATAGATGTATGAGTTTATTTCTGGACTGTCAATTCTATTCTAATGGTCTATGTGTCTATTGCTGTATCAGTACCAGGCTGTTTTGATTACTGCAGTCATATAGTATGTTTCAAAATCAGAAGTGTGAGTCCTGCTACTGTGCTCTTTTCTTTCAACATTGTGTTAGCTATTCAGGGCCTCTTTCCATTCCATATAAAGTTGAGAATTGTTTTTTCTACTTCTGTAAAGCAGGCTGTTGGAATTTTGACAGGGATTGCATTGAATCTATAGATCACTTTGGGTAATATTGACATCTTAACAATATTGTCTTCCAATCCTTGAACATGGAACATCTTTCCATTTATTTAAGTCTTTTCCCCACTCATCTATCAGTTTGTTGTACTATGGTGGCTTGCGTGTTACTGTGATGCTGGAAACTATACCTCTGATATTTCAAATACCAGCAGGGTCACCCCTGGTGGACAGGCTTCAGCACATCTTCCAGGCTAAGACCAACTGGGAAGAAGGACCTAGTGATCTACTTGTAAAACAATTGACCAGTGAAAACCTTATGAATAGCAGCAGAACATTGTCTGATACAGTGCCAGAAGATGAGTGACTCAGGTTGGAAGGGACTCAAAATACAACTGAGGAAGAGCTACTTCCTCAAAGTAGAGCGACCTTAATGACACGGATGGAGTCAAGCTTTCAGGACCTTCATTTGCTGATATGGATGGCATAACTCAAAATGAGAAAAAAACAGCTGCAAATATCCATTAATAATTGAAATGTGGAATGTATGAAGTGTGAATCTAGGAAACTGAAAGTTATGAAAAATGAAATGCAACACATAGAGATCGATATTCTAGGCATTAGTGAGCTGAAATAGACTGATACTGGCCATTTTGAATAGGACAATCACATGGTCTACTATGTCAGGAATGACAAATTGAAGATGAATGGCATCACATTCATCATCAAAAAGACCATTTCAAAATCTCTCCTAAAATACAATGCTGTCAATGATAGATAATATCCATACACCTACAAGGCAGACGGGTTAATACCATTATTCAAATTTACACACCAACCACTAATGCCAAAGATGAAAAAATTGAAGATTTTTACCAACTTCTGCAGTCTGAAATTTATCAAACATGCAATCAAGATACATTGATAATTACTGGTGATTGGAATGCAAAATACAGTTGTTCACAAAAAAGAAGCATAAGTAGTTGGAAGACATGGCCTTGGTGATGGAAATGACGCCGGAGATCGCATGAAATAATTTTGCAAGACTAACGACTTATTCAATGCAAATACCTTTTTTCAGCAGCATAAACAGTGACTATACACGTAGACCTCACCAGATGAAGTGTACAAGAATCAAATCGACTACATCTGTGGAAAGAGACGATGGAGAAGCTCAATATTATCAGTCAGAACAAGGCCAGGGGCCGACTGTGAAACAGATCATCAATTTCTCATATGCAAGCTCAAGTTGAATCTGAAGAAAATTAAAACAAGTCCACAAGAGCCGAAGTACGACCTTGAGTATATCCCACCTGAATTTAGAGACCGTCTCAAGAATAGATTTGATGCACTGAACACTAATGATCAAAGACCAGGTGAGTTGTGGGATGACATCAAACATGAAGAAAGCAAAAGGTCATTAAAAAGACAGTAAAGAAAAAAAAAGACAAAAATAGATGTCAGAAGAGACTCTGAAACTTGCTCTTGAAAGTACAGTAGCTAAAGCGAATGGAAGAAATGATGAAGTAAAAGAGACGAACAGAAGATTTCAAAGGGCAGCTCAAAAAGACAAAGAAAAGTATTATAATGAAATGGGCAAAGACCTGGAGTTAGAAAACGAAGAGAGAAGAACACACTCAGCATTTCTCAAGCTGAAAGAACTCAAGCCTCAAGTTGCAATATTGACGGATTCTACGGGGAAAATATTGAATGAAGCAGGAAGCATCAAAAGAAGATGGAAAGAATACACAGAGTCACTGTACCAAAAAAAATCAGTCGATGTTCAACCAATTTCAAGAGGAAAGCTCTCAGTTTTTCTCCATTAAGTATAATGTTGGCTTTTGGCTTTTCATATATGCCCTGAATCATATTGAGGCATTTCATTTGATTCCGATCTTCTTCAAAGAAAGGGTGTTGTATTTTATCATATGCTTTTTCTGCATCCATAGAGATGATCATGTGGTTCTTTTCCTTCTATTGATGTGGTGTATTACATTGATTTTCTAATGTTAAACCATCCCTGAATTCCGGGAATAAATCCCACTTGGTCATGGTGTATGACTCTTTTAATATGCTGTTGGATTCTGCTCAGTAATATTTTGTTGAGGATTTTTGCATCTACATTCATAAGAAATATTGGCCTGTAGTTTTCTTTTCTTGTGGTGCCCAGCTGGTTTGGGTATCAGAGTTATGTTTGCTTCATAGAATGAATTAAGGAGTATTCCTTCCTTTATCTTTTGGAAGAGTTTAAACAGTACTGGTGTCAGTTCTTCTCTAAATATTTGATAGAATTCTGCAGTGAAACCATCTGGTCCGGGACTATTTTTCTTGGGAGGTTTTGATCATTGATTCGATCTCTTCACTTGTTACAGGTCTGTTAAGACTTTCTATCTCCTCTTGAATAAGTTTGGGTATGTTGTGTGCTTCTAAGAATTTGTCCATTTTATCTAGGTTATCCAGTTTGTTGCCATATAGTTGTTTATAATATTCTGTCATAATTTTCCTTATTTCTATCAGGTCAGTTGTAATGTCTCCACATTCTTTTTTTTTTTTATTTTGGTTATTTGCATCTTTTCTCTTCTTTTGTTTGTCAGTATAGTTAAAGATTTATCAATTTTATTGATCTTTTCAAAGAACCAACCTCTGGTTTTATTGATTCTCTATTTTTTTCTGTTTCTGATTTTATTTATTTATGCTCTGATCTTTGTAATTTCCTATCTTCTGGTAGGTTTAGGCTTAGTTTGCTCTTTTCTTTCTAGTTCTTGGAGTTGTCAAGTTAGGCTGTTAATTTGAGATCTTTCTTCTTTTTTTGTGTAGGCATTTATAGCTATAAATTTCCCTCTGAATACTACCTTTGCTGCATCCTGTAAATTTTGGTATGCTGTGCTTTCTCTTTCACTCGACTCTAAGAAATTTGTGATTTCTCTTTTGATTTCTTCCTTGATCCATTGGTAGTTTAATTTCCACATATTTGTGTATTTTCCAGAGTTTTTGTTGTTGTTGATTTCTAGCTTCACTCCACTGTGGTCAGAGAAAATACTTTGTATGATTTCAATCTTTTAAGATTTATCAAGACTTGCCTTGTGACCTAAAATGTGGTCTGTCCTGGAGAATGATCCACGTGCACTGGAGTAGACTGTATATTGTACTGTTTTGGGGTGGAGTGTTCTACATATGTATGTTAAGTCTAGTTGGTTTATAGTATCATTCATGTCATCTGTTTCCTTGTTGATCTTCTTTCTGGATGTTCTGTCCAATATTGAAAATGGTGTATTGAAGTCTTCAACTATTATTGTAGTACTACTTATTTCTCCCTTCAATTCTATCAGTGTTTTCTTTCTATATTTAGGTGCCCCGATGTTGGGTGCATATATATTTATGATTGTTAAATCTTCATGATTAATTGACCCTTTTATCACTATATAATGTCCATCTTTATCTCTTCAGACAGAGTTTGTCTTAAAGTCTACTTTGTCTGATACTAAGATTGCCACCCCAGCTCTCTTTTGGTTCTTATTTGCATGGAATATTTTATTCTGTATTTTCATTTTCAACTTATTTGTGTCCTTGTAAACAGTATACAGTTGGATCATGTTTTTTTAATCCATTCTGCCATTCTCTGTCTTTTGATTGGCGCATTTAGTCAATTTGCATTCACCGTAATTACTGATAAGAAGTGACTTACTTCTGCCATTTGATTGTTTTCTGTGTCTTAAGCCTTCTTTGTCTTTGTCCTTTAGTACTGTTTCCTTTAGTGTTTTATTGGTTTATTGTAGTGAACCTTTTTGGCTCCCTTCTCCTTTCCTTTTGTGTATTTTTTTTTAATATATTTTCTTAGTGGTTACCATAAATATTACATTTAAGAGTTTAGATTTATAACATTCTAGGGTACCAACTCAACTTCAGTAACATACACAAAATTCTATATCTATACCATTCCTCCCTCCCCTCTTTTGTTGTTTGTCACAGCAGTGATGGTTGTCGGGACGGCGGAGAGAGTAACCAAACACAACTCTTACAGAGAAGTGGGGCCAGGAGGGTCACTCTGAGGAGTCGACCCGGGCTTCAGTCCCAGGAGTTTATTTATAGTCAGTACAGCAAGCAGTGAAGCAAATAACAGAAAAATGGGCTTTGGGTGTGGGCAAGGGAGAAGGAATTCAAGTAAACAAGCCAATCAGTAAAGGGACAATAGGTTTGGGAAAACAAGTCGTGACAAGTCTCAACATGTTGGGGACAAGTCTCAACATACTGTGCAGCATAGAGGCCTGTGGAGGCTGCAGTTGTCAATAGTGCAGCCATGTTTAAATGGCATATATCCCCACATTTACCCCCTTTTGTTTAGTTAATGAAATAAGAATCAAGAGGGTTTCCACTGGTCCAACAAGTGTCCGGTAGGATAAAGTAAAATTTTCTCTATGAGATAAAGTCTAAGATTATCTCAGCTACTGTCTCCACACCTCAGGGCCTGGCGTCTTAGAGAGTACTTGTGAGCCCAGCTATGGCTGGGGCACACTCCATATGTTTAAGGAGGAGAAGTAGCATAGCTATGAGTAACACCTGGACTTAGTCACCTAGATGGCAGCCATAGCAGGCTCTTTAAACTCACAGTGCTGGTTTTCCACCAGATACAATCTAGTTCTTCACCAGGTTACTAAGTAAGAGCGATGCTCTTATCAATTGCATAGCTGGAGTGAGCGGACTCAATGTGCCTTTTAGGTGTGTAAGAAAATAGAGGATGATCTTATGAGGATAATATAATCCTCTGCACTAGTAATATCCTGACTGTTGGACCCATGGGTTTCCTCTGACTCTCATTTTGTCAGGTAAACACTAACTTTTAATAACATCCACTGAAATTATTATTCTTAAAAGCTTGAAGATTTATAAAGGTTCAAAGATTCATTAAAAATCAAACAAGCAATGATTTATACAGCTTCACTATTACTTGGAAGGAAATCACTAGGAAGGGCAATTTACACATCATAACAGATTTAACAATCAAACAAACACTGATTTACACAAATTTACTATCAATTGGAAAGGAATCATCTAACTTAGAAATCTATTTATACAGACGCATCTAATTAGAAGAAGCAGAAAATATAGAGGAATTTACACATAACAAATTTTCATTGGGAACTTACTGATTAACCAAATACAGGTAATTACTGATTATCAAAATAATAACATAGGAAAGGCCTTCTTAAGAGGAGGTCTTTATTTTTCCCGTCTCCTGTTTAGGTAACTGGTAGCGAATGGTCCAGGTGTAGAAGGCTGACTTCTGTTGGTGATGGGAGATCTTCAGGGAGTAGAGACATCGGATAACTATAAGGAGACACAAGACTATTAAACATCCTATAGCAAAAAGGATCCAGATACGGAGATTGAGTCCAGAGAACCAATGTGTGGGATTGAGCCAGTAGGCAAAATCGTTAAGTGTATTAAGTGTAGCCTTGTTAGACTCTGATTGTAATCTCAAGAGCTGTTCTTGTAATTGAAATTGTAATTTTTGAATATCACCTTTCAATGGAGAAGTGAAGCTAGCCAGAAGATTATTTTTAACATCCTTCCAGGACTCATTATATGGAAGGGCTGTAACACAGAAGTGAGTGTATTCAGCATCACAGGTTAATTGAGAATGTTCCCATAGGGCTTCTTGTCGTTCTCCAAGCCAAAGGACTGAGGCTTCTAAAGCACCCAGACACTTGAGGATCTCTTGATCAATATGTGCCATAGTTTGCATTTCAGAAGTAACATTTTGCATGTAAGTGTTGAACTGCTGGGTGGTCTGAATAGATAGGGAGAGAGCAACGGCGGCGGTAGCTGCCATAGCGGCAATAGCAGCGGTTGTGATAATAGAGGCTATGAGAATTCCAAGAAACCTTTTAGTTCATATTTTCTGTAATGCATTAACAACCTGAGTGAGGGGGGAACTATCTTGCCAAGGGCGTGTAAGGTTAACAGGCAGCCAAAGGTGGCTTTTTTGTCGAAGAACAAATACAGAATTGACGTTAAGAGTGAAGACATTTTGCCTGGACAGACATGGAGTAATCCAAGTAGAGCCACTGGATAATGTTAATTGAAAAGAGGCATTTATTTTAATGATATCTGGAGGACTAGAAGTTATAGCAAAAATGTATGGTCAAGACGTGCATATAAGCACAGAATCGTTATGGTCATGGAGGGTCCATTGTAATTTGGGGAGTGGGTTCTTGGCATCCTTTGTACCCCTGAGAAAGGTTCCTGAACGGAGAGTTCTTTCATAAAAAGGGAGACCTAATTACCAAGAAAGGATTTTTAATGGGGAAAAATGAGTAGTTGAATAACATAAGCGAAGAATGGGTCTGGCTAGGCCAGGGTTCCAGGACTTAGAATGTCCTAGGTAATGGTATGGGGTTGCCCACTGCCAAGTAGAGCGATTTGGTAATAAAATTAAACCTTGAGGGCCCCAATTTTCTAGTGAAATGTTGAAAGCGAGAGTATGAAGAAAAGTTAGTAGTTTGACAAGTAACCCAAATATTATTGATAGGGTCTGTAAGAGATAGCTGTGGGTGTTGACATACAGGGGTGGAAGGGGGTGAGTAATATAGGCACTGAACGTGCCTTTAATGCCTATGGCTCTAACAAAAAATTGCTTAGAATAGGCTGGTTGCTTATAGGTGTCATTGCAGTAAATGTAATTCATATATCATTGTTCTAGTATAGGCACGTACACAGAAGCAGTGCGTGGCTGGGTAGTGAAACACAAAGGAAGGGCATCAGCATAGAGTGTCCAATTTGTAGACAGTACAAACCATCCCTCTTCAGGGAAGTGAGTAAGTGGTTTGGAATAGGCCAAATATTGTCCCCCAGTAACGACAGTATCATTAGAGGAAAGAGGGGGCTCTGGTTCTTCCCAAGTAACTGGGTGGAAGACAGGGGGGCTAAGAACATGAGCCCAATAGGTGGTTGGGGCAGAGGTTGCTGGTATCTGAGAAAGGAGGTGGAGGAGAACACATACCAAAGTTAGGAATAGATTTTTAGGTGTAGGTGGGGCACCTGTAGTTGAGAGGATATGTTCAGCTTTTGAGGAGAGGGCTTTCAGACCTCCCCATGTTACCAGCATTGCAGAGCTCTGTTGTTCATTCTCCTTCCCCGGGGGAGGGGGTGATGATGTCAGTTGTGGCTCTGGAGTCCGATCGGATAGCGGCTCTGGCAGCCGCAGCAGGGGCGGTGGCGGCGGTTCCCAGCGGAAGGGTGGTGGCTGTCACCGGGTCATGATATGGTTTTACTAATCGGGCTGGAATCCAAAGTGGGCCTGTAGGAGACAAAACAGCCGCATACCCGCCCCCCCAGGTTAATAATTCTACAGGTCCTTGCCAGACGGAGGGATTTTGAAGATCTTTATAGAGGACCTGTGGGCGAGGTCAGGTGTCAGAGGGGATAAAATGTCATTCTGCAGCAGTACCACCATCTTTGGCAACCGATAAAAAGCTAAAGGTAAAGAGAGCTTTGGCAAGTCTTTCATTCTGGTCACTTACTCTAGACCCATCATCTCCCCCTTTTTGTTTATTTAAGAGCTGTTTGAGAGTATGATGGGCACGTTCAATTATGGCTTGCCCTTGAGGGTTATAAGGAATGCCAGTGGAATGAAGAATATTCCAAGTGGCACAAAATTGTTGAAATTTAGCCGAAGTATATGCAGGCCCATTATCAGTTTTAAGAGCTTGGGGACATCCCATAGTCGCAATGGCTTAGGTGAAATGACAGGCATGAGTAGAACGTTCCCCAGAAAGGGCTGTAGCATAAAGAAACCCAGAACATGTATCTATGGATACATGGAGATATTTAAGTTTCCCAAAGGGAGGATAGTGTGTTACATCAATTTGCCACAATTGATTGGCTATTAGACCACGTGTGTTGACGCCAGCAGCAAAGGATGTGGGAGAAAAGCGTTGGCAGTCAGGACAGGTGCAAACAATATGTTGTGCTTCAGTAAGGGAGACAAAAAATTGTTTTTGAAGTCCGCGTGCATTTTGATGAAAGAAATTATGAGAAGTTCATGCATTAGAAAAGGCAGAGCCAGCAAGTAAATGGGCATGAGAATTGCCGTCAGAAAGAGGCCCCGGCAAGGGTGTATGGGAGTGCACATGTACCACAAAAAAGGGAGACTTACGGCTATTAAGCAAGGTTTGAAGCCTTTTGAATAAAGTAAATAACTCATAATCGGGACTAAGTCAAAGAGTTACATTGCTAATATGTTGAATAGTATGAACAACGTAAGCAGAATCAGCAATTAAATTGAACGGCATTGATTTAAAAATTTCAAAGGCAGCAACAGCTGTCGACAGCTCAGCACGCTGTGTAGTGGAAGCCTTTTGTGTAATGAAATGTTGCCAGGCACCGTCTGTTTGCCAAGTGACCACTCCTTTTCCAGTCTTTCCTGATCCGTCTATAAAGGCGGTAGGAGCGTCAGCAAGAGGTGAAGGAGAGAGCATAGTAGAAAATTGTAAAGGAAGAAGCTGTAGGGTACAGAGTGGCTTTGAAGTGGGATAAGAATAAATTACTTGCCCAGTAAAATCAGCCAAAGTGATCTGGAGCTCTTCAGAATTAAGAAGAGCATGATCAAAAGCTGTTTTCGTTACCCCAAAGTATATAAAATGAGGGTCAGAACCCAAAAGCTGTTGCGTGCGGGTGCGTCCTTGCATTAATAAGTTAATGCACTGAGAGAAGCGTGTAAACAACTGTTGCCGAGGGTGATAAGGAAGAAAAAGCCACTCAAGTGCTCCAAAGTCAGGAGTAAACTGACAGAGCACGCCTGTAAGACTAGGAGGAGTATTTAATAGGAGAAGGTAAACAGGATGATTTATCTGGAAACCAGTCAAAAATTTTTCTTTAATGTCTTGGTTAACAAGTGTTAATTCATGGCTTGCCTGGGGAGAGAGTGTCCTCACAGAGGTTAGAGCAGGGTCACCCCTAAGGGTTTCAAATAAGTGGGCTAGTTGAGAGGCCCAGTGAAGGTCGCAGCCAATTAATATGACCAAGGATATTTTGGAGGTCATTTAGAGTTAAAACCTTGGGAATTATAGTTTCCAGTGTTTTAGGGCAAACGATATGGGTGTCCAGATAGTATCCCAGATACTGCCACGGGGTGAAAAACTGAGCCTTTTCAGGGGCTACCTGTAAGCCAAAACTTTGTAACGCTTGTTGAACAGAGACAAGAAGTGAATCAAGTTGTTCTGGTTTGGGATGGGCTAGGAGAATGTCGTCCATATAGTGATATATAAGACATGAGGGAAAGGCTCTTCGGACTGGTTTAAGAGCCTTATCAACATAATATTGACAGATAGTTGGACTATTGACCATGCCCTGTGGGAGAACAGTCCACTCATAACGCTGCATAGGATGACAATTATTCATAGAAGGAACTGAGAAGGCAAATTTAGCACAATCATCGGGATGGAGTGGGATGGTAAAAAAGCAATCTTTGAGATCAATAATAACAATATTATATGTTTGAGGAATACAGGCCAGATTGGGAATTCCTGGTTGGAGAGGTCCCACAGGGACAAGACGTTGATTAACAGCCCGTAAGTCATGAAGGAGCCTCCATGTTTTGGATTTTTTGGGGGACACAGAAAATAGGTGTATTCCAAGGGCTACAGGAAGGCCGGATGTGTCTGGCCTCTAACTGTTCCTGGACAAGTTTTTTAAGGTGTTTTAATTTTTCTTCTTTAATGGGCCACTGCTTAACCCAAACAGGAGGGCCAGGTATCCAGGTTAATTTTGGCAGAGGGTCTGTTTGAGCAGTGGCCCCTATGAAAAATCCTGAGGGGTGCCAATTTGAACATTCCACTGAGAAAGTAAATCTCGTCCCCATAATATAGTAGGTAAAGGAAGGATAAAGGGACAGATAGAAGCAGGCTGTCCATCAGGGCTATAGCAAACAATGGAAAGTGTACTTTGAAAAGGACACTGTGCTCCTCCAACTCTGGTGACGGTTTCAGCGGTTTGCTTCTTGGGCCACGAAGAGGGCCAGGAATCAGAGGAAAAGATAGTTACATCTGCCCCAGAATCCATGAGCCCTTTAAACATGCGATCATTGACCTGAACAGTAAGATATGGTCGGGAGGCTTGTAACTTAGTAACCCAAAAATTGTCAGTACTGCCGAAACCCGCAGCCCGTCTTGGGGTAGTGCGAGCACGGGGGACTACAAAAGGAAGTAAAATTAGCTGTGCTATCTTATCAGAGGGAGTAATGTTACAATAAGAGAGACTGAAACCATGGTTTTAATTTGACCTTCATAATTGGAATCTATTACACCGGGATGAACAGTTAGACCTTGAGATGTAATACTAGAGCGACCCATTAGGAGTCCTAAATATCTTCGAGGCAGGGGTCCCCAAACCTGTGCTGTTATAAGAAAAACTTTTCCTGCCTCATCTATTATAACACCTTCTGTCAAGGGTAAATCTAATCCTGCACTCCCTTCAGTAGCTTCTTTTAAATCATTGACTCGCAAACATTGCTGTTTGGAGTCTATGCTATGGTCTCCACACTCCACACTCGGGGGCTCCCTGGATTTTTCGGGGCACGAGAGCTCTCGCTCCTCTTCCCGTTTCCCGACATAGGGTTGCCTTGATTGTTAAATTGAGATCTGCACTGCTTAGCCCAATGACCGCCTTTACCACATGCGGGGACACTTTCGGGTTGGAAATTTAGTGTTGGCATTTTTGTTTTTTAAACTGTGACAGTCCTTCTTAAAATGCCCAGGTTTACCACACCCAAAACAGGTGGCAGTGGATGGACGGAGAGCTGCCGCTAATACTTGTGCCTTATGAGTTTCTGTGCCAACATTTTGACATGCTCTAATCATTTCAGCTAAATTAAGATTCTGTGCCTTTAAGGGGGCTAAAACAACTCGACAGTCAGCATTAGCATTTTTGTAAGCAAGCTGGAGACAAAGAACTTCAGCAGCTTGTTGATTATCTACCTATTGGGAAATGGCCGTTTGGAGACGGTTGATAAAATCAATGTAAGGCTAGTTTGCCGCTTGGCGAATAGTGGCAAATGAGCCGGTGGGTGTTCTGGAGTCAGGGATTTTAATCCAGGCTTTGGTGGCAGCATCGGAGGCTTGACTGAATGCTTGCCTATTCATCTGACTCTGGGCCTAGGGAGTGGAATGATTCCCAACACCCAGGAGCATGTCAAGACTAACAGGGATATTATGGTTAAGATTGTCCATGGCATAAAGGTTACAATGTTCCTTGTATTCTTGACTCCATACGCTAGATTGAGCAGGGGTTAAGACTGTTAGCATTAAAACGTTCCAATCCCAGGGGGTCATCTCATAGTTTTGTCCTATAGGTTCTACAATTCCTTTTGTAAAGGAACACTGTAAACCATTCTCTATCATGTTTTTACGGAGTTCTTTAAAAACTTGAAAGTCAAGGCCATTGTGACGGGGCGGTCCTGATCCCCAAATGACAGGATAAGCAGAAAGCCCCTCTTTCTCATGGCCCTCCCGAAAACATCTTCCCATAAGAGACTCATGTTGAGAGAAATCAGCCTTGGGAGGTGTGGAAAGAGGAGGGTCATAAACATTTTCTTTACTAGGGGAGGGAGCAGAAGGAGCTGCCTGTAGGGGCTGTAAAGCGAGGCGGCAGTGATGCCAAGCAATAAGAACTGAAGCTGGGATGTTCATGTCACAAATGATGTTACCGATACTTTCCCATGCTTAGGTTTCCCTGCAAGGGATACCAAGGACAGGCAGACTCAATTAAAAGCAGAAGTTGGGTAAGGGCTTCTTCTGACACCTTAAGCTTAGAGGCCTTTAACAATCCCAACAACTGGGTTTTGTGTTGTGTTGTTCAGGAGAAAGAGAATTCCCCATAGCGAGGAGGAATAGGAAAATGAAGGAAAGAGTGATAGGGAAGCTCCTGGCCCAAAGCCTGAAATCCCTTGAGGGAGCGTACGAGAAAGCCCCGCCGCTCCCGGGGCTATAGCAGCCCGAGATGAGAACGTCCGGGAAAGTTCCATCCGTGGAAAAACCCAGCTGCTCCCAGGGCTGTAAGAACAGCCCGAAATGGACGCTTCCTGTACTTACCACCTTCAGGGATTGAGTACAAGGATGTCTACAGCAGCCTCACATGTCATCTGTGACAGCGGCGATGGTTGTGAGGACGGCGGAGACAGTAACCAAGCACAACTCTTACAGAGAAGTGGGGCCAGGAGGATCACTCTGAGGAATCGACGTGGGCTTCAGTCCCAGGAGTTTATTTATAGTCAATACAGCAAGCAGTGAAGGAAATAACAGAACAACGGGCTTTGGGTGCAGGCAAGGGAGAAGGAATTCAGGTAAACAAGCCAATCAGTAAAGGGACAATAGGTTTGGGAAAACAAGTCGTGACAAGTCTCAACATGTTGGGGACAAGTCTTAACATGTTGGGGACAAGTCTCAACATGCTGTGCAGCATAGAGGCCTGTGGGGGCTGCAGTTGTCAATAGTGCAGCCATGTTTAAATGGCATATATCCCCACAGTTGTTATCACTAATTACATCTTTATATGTCATGTGCCCTGTAACCTAATTTTATCCTTGCTTTTTATATATTTGTTATTAAAAAACATGAAGGCCAAAACATTTAGAATTATCAAGCATGAATACTTTATTACTAGCCCTTATACATGTCCATGCATTTCCCTTTATTAGAGATCTTTCTTTTTATGTATAGCTTTGAATTACCTTCTAGTATCTTCTTCTTTCCATCTACCAAACTCCCATTTGTATTTTTTGTAGGGCTGATCAGGTAGATATGAACTCCCTCAGCTTCTGTTTGTCTGTGAATATTTTAATTTCACCCTCATTCTTGAAGGGTAATTTCACTGGATGTAGTATTCTTGGTCGACAGTTGTTTTTATGTTTTTGTTTTTGTTTTCAGCACTTTAAATATATCATTCCATTGCCTTCTGGCCTCCAAAGTTTCTGAGGAAAAATCAGCACTTAATCTTATTAGGGATCTTTTGTATGTGACTGCTTCTCTCTTACTGCTTTCCTGATTCTCTCTTTAATTTTTGAGAGCCTAACTATGATGTGTCTTGTTGTAGATCTCTTTGGGTTTATGCTGCTTGGGGTTCTTTGAGCTTCATCAATTTGTAGATTCATATCCTTCATTAGATTGAGAAAATTTTCTGTCATTATTTCTTCAAATATTCTTTCTGTCTTTCTCTCTCTCATCTCCTTCTGGAATTCCCATGATGCTTATATTAGAGCTCTTGTTGTTGTCCCATGATTCCATTAAACTGTCGTCAGCCTTCTTGAACCTTAGTTCTTGTTGCTCTTCAGCATCTGTAATTTTAACTATCTTATCTTCTAATTCACTGATTCTTTCTTCTGCCTGATTAAATCTGTTGGTAAGTCCTTCTATTGTGTTTCTCATTTCAGTTATTATCCCTTTCAGTTGCAATATCTCATTTTTTAGATCCTTATTTTGTTCTTGCATTATTTTCCTTATTTCTTTTAGCTCTTTGTCTATGTTTTCTCTTAGCTCTCTAATTATGTTTAATGTTGTTGTAATATATTCTTCCTTTTTTTTCCCATTATTTGGTCAACCCTAGATGCGCTTTCACTCCCTTTGTCGTGTTCATTTGGATGAGCCATTGTTTCTCTGTTCTTTGTATATCATGTGATTTTTTTTTTGGGGGGACATTGGAATTTTTGAGGGTGTTAACTTTCTCAATTTTCCCCAGCATTTGGTGGTTTTGCCTGCACTACGTTCTGCAAGAAACTCCTAAGTGAGCAGAGCCTTTGGACTTTGCCGACCCTTTCTTCTCCCTCTCTGTTATAGCTCCTCTAACTCCCTGGTCTAATTGGGATTTGAAAGTTCCAGATCTCGTTTTTCAACTATCAGTCTCTCCCTAACATATTAGAGAACACACTGTGGTCAGTCTGTCCACCAGTGGGTACTGCCATTCAGTTGAGATATCATGTATTAATCAATCTGTCCACTAGAGGGTGCAGTACCCTCTCAGGTTATTACTCCCTTTATTTCTGCAATCACATTTTAGTCAGAAAATTCACACCCCATCAGCCCCCTTCAGGGCTGGGTGTGGCCCTCTGGTTTTGCCTGAGGTTTCCTTCCTTGCTCTGTGGGGGCTGATTATATCTGAACTGGCATTCAGGGGAAGCACAGACAGACTTTCCTCCATTTCAGGAGGAAGACGGGCTGGCATTCCCCAGAAGGACCTCTAAGAGATCTGTCTTGTTGGTTTCAGAGCACCAGTGGCCCTGTGGTGGTTGAGGGAGCAGTCTCCTCTTAGGTGACCTACCTCCTGATTCCACTGTAGGGAATCTTCTGTAGGAGTTCATGTCAGTCCAGCAGCTGACAGTTACTGGTTGGGGAAGGGATAGTCACCCTCTGAACGGACACTCAGAGAGGCCTGCCTTGTTGCTATCAGAGCTCACACCATAGTATGTTGTCTGTAGGTATAGCCTCCACTCAAGATGCCTGCTTCCTAGCACACAGCAGCCTCAGTCAGCAGTCAGCAGTGCCAACTGTAAGGGGGAGCAGACAGACCCAAACTGATCCCCAGGGAGGTTTGTCCTGTTGGTTTCAGAGGCCTGAGCTATGGGGTGCTTATGGAGGCCAGTAGAGTGTTTACTGTGGGAGCAGATTCCACTGCCCAGTCCTTCTGTAGCAACTCACAGTAGGTTTGTAACCAACAGAGTATGGGTGGGGGAAGTGCTGGCACACTCTAAATGGACCCTTGGAGAGGTCTACCTTGTCGCTATCAGAGCCCTCCCTAGAGTATGTTGGCTGTGGGTGTAGCCTCCACTAGAGATGCCTGCTTTTGGGCACACTGCAGCCTCAGTCAGCAGTCCTCATCACTGACTGAAATAGGGAGCAGACAGATCAGAATTGACTCCCCAGGAGGTCTGTCCTGTTGGTTTCAGAGGCCTGAGCTATGGGGTGCGCAGGGAGGCAGGTAGAGTGTTGACTATGAGAGTAGACTCCACTTCATGGGCCTTCTGTAGCAATTTGCAGTAGGCCTACAACCAACAATGTCTGGGTGGAGAGATGCTGGCACACTCCAAACGAACCTACAGGGAGGTCTGCCTTGTTGATTTTAGGGCAGAAGCTTGGGGTCCTATCTCTTTGTACAGGGAGGGGCTGTGGTGGCTAGGGAAGCAGGCTCTTTTTCTGGGGCCACTACCCTAGTTCACAGCAGCTGGCAGCCTGTGTGGCTGGGGGAAGGGCAGGGATTATGGAAGAAGTGATTTTCCTACCGTATGTGACTCACTGTTGATTTGTTAATTCTTGCCTGTCTGCAGTTCCCCTGCTGCTTTCCTCTGCTCCCCAATCCAGAATCCCTCAAAACCGAGCACCATTTCCTCGTTGTATTTCTTGTTGTACTTGCGAGGGAGGTTCCGAATGATGGTTTGTTTATGCCGCCATCTTCCCAGAATTCAATACAGGAATTTTTCTTTTAAGAAGTACCCCTTTTTTTTTCTCTCTTTCTTCCTTTTTCACCTTGGATTTGTTCCCATTAACGGATATGCGTGAGATCTTAGGTCCTTTTACCAGTAAGCAAGACCAAGAAGAAATACTCAGGAACCTCAGAAGCCAGACCTCCCTCCATGGAGGCAGGATCAGGTTCAAGTCACTTGGACAATTCTAGGCACCTTTGCTATTTGACCTGCAGGAGCCAAAAGCTTTTCACTGGGACTACATTTGGAGTGGTACCTTCAAGACCAACATATTTTCCATACTAGGCTTTCTACAAACTGTGTCTTTTGCCTCTTCTTAGGACAAAACCAGTGGAAACAAGCTTACATTATCAGTAAAAACTTGGATTAGATATAAGAAAGAACTTTCTGACAATGACTGATGGATGTTGGATCACAAAATGGGCAAGGAAGGATGGGCCCAAAATAATTTGGTTGGCAAGGTGCCATACAATTAGTACAAACTCAGTGGATATTAGTTGATTTGATTTGTTGATTATCTCTCCCCACCTCCTGCAAACACCCTACCATTCTAGTCTGAGTCTTGTTTGCAGCATCACATTTATTTATGCCTCTGAGCCTTTGCTCTTGCTGGTTCCTCCCCCTGACTGTCCTAATTCTGTCTGTCCTTCAAGGTCTAGCTCAAGTTCCAGGGTCTGCTTGAAGCTTTCTCTGATCACTCCAGCCCACATGAATCTTGGAATCCCCCTACTGGAATTCTAGATCATCTGGGACTTAGTCATAATTGCCTGGGTAAATGTACAATCTCTCCAACTAAATGGCAAGCTCCCATTTTTACTTTTTCACTCTTTTTTTTTTTTTTTTTTTATTGCTCTTCCTCTTCCCATATGGTCATCAGCACAAAAAAAGAAACAGATTAAAATGAATTAGCTTCCCAGCCTGCTTTAAGGACAATTCAGACGGTTGCCCTGGAATGACTCAAATTCAGCCCATCTGGAGGCAGAGGAATGGACTAGAAGACTTCTGGAACAGGCTAGTTTCCTGGAAAGAGCACAGCCTTTGGAGAAAGACAGACCTGGGTTTGAATTCTAGCTCTGCCTCTGGTTAGCTGCAGACCTTAAACAAGTTGCTTAAAGTTATTGAGCCTTAGCTTCTTCATCTGTAAAAATGAGGATGAGAATTTCAACTTCACCAGTTTGCTGGGAGGATGAAAGGAGATTATGGGATAAACAGTGCCTGGTACTTGGAGTCATCAAATGAAAGGGTCATTCCTTCCTTCTGGAGCTTTCTTCAAACATTAGGAGAATGGAAAGAGTTTCGACTCTGGGTTACTTAATTAGAAAGCAGGAGGAAGGGGCAGAATTCTAAGGTTTTGATGGAAGGAGGAGGGGAACCATGAGGGCACCCATCATCCAACCACAAGTCCCAATGTGGCTTTAATTGAAAGGTGATGGACTCAAACACTAGAGGGAAATTTTTCTTTTAAAAGATACCCTCATTTTACAGAATGTACAAGAGGAAAGAGATGAACCATATTTGGTACAGAAATACATCACTGTCCCTGCCTGTGTGAGCATTTGAAGAGAGACATTTGACTAAATTACAAAAACAAAACAAAAGCAGCTAGTTAGCTTGAGTTTACATTTTTACAACTAACAGTCATGCTAACAAATGTCTTCTCATGACTCATTCCAAAGGCTCCTTCTTGATTTTTGACTCAGCAACCTGTGCAGACAAAACAATCCTATAAGCTACCTGCTCTCACCGATACTTCACAGGTATATTTTGGAAAACTTTCCAAGCTGCCTACATTTCATCTTATATTTGTTCATTAATTCCACAAATACATAATGAGTGGCAAGTGGGCTGCCTAGGTCCTCTCTCCGAAGAGACAGAGAGTCGTGCATGGGGGAGGGGCCCTTCATCCACAGAGGGCAAGAGTTAGAAGAAGGGGTGTGGTTAGAGAAAGGTCTGGGAAAAGAGAAGTAGAAGGCTGAAGGAGATCTCTCCTTATGACTTCTATGTTTTCTGTGAAGTAGGGGTGAGATCATTTGCTGCAGTAAAGGGAGCTGGGAGGGAGGTTGACCCCGGACAGCGTCAGAAAGGGAGAAAGTGTTGACGAGAGTGCTGTGGAAGGGTTTTCAAGCATCGGGTTGGAGACCACAAACTTGTAGTGGCTCCAAGCTATGAGGCTGTATGCTTTTTCCAAGTAGAAGAATGAATCACGGTCACAGGGGAGATCCAGGGTTGGGGCTTGAGGACTGGGGTACAGCAAAAGGTCAAGGGAAAAAGAGAGCTGAGGATTTGGGCAAGGGCACTCTTTAGATTACATGTGTATTTCCTTCCTTCCTTAACCTATAAGATTCTGTGTGTGTCAGTTAGGAGTCTTGGTAGCAAGTGACAGAAAACTCAACTGGATCAAATAGAAAACATATTGGCAATCATATCTCAAAAGCCTATGGGGACTTTTGGCTAAATGTGTTGGATTTATCAAAGCCTTAATTTAAAAAAAAATGACAATAAAGGAATTAAAAATTAGCTCATAAGGACAAAGAGAACTGGAGAAAACCAACAGCAGACAAAAGATTTCAACCAAATTTTGTATGGTATATCCCTCCTCTGGGGCCAGAAAGGTGTCCTGCATAAACTGTGTATACTGAAAGTGAGAGTAGCTGGATCCTGCCAAGCCAAATGAGGGTGCTGTTATCAGAGAGAGGGGGAAAGGTTATCAGACCATAGGCCAGGGCAATGGAAAGCAGAAACAACCGTCACAAGCATCCACTCTGCCACAAATCTGTCACATGCAACTATATGACTCTCATTTGCTTTCTAGGCAGGCTCTCCTCCCGGGAAGAGAATGCCCCGGAAGCACACACAGATAGCTATCTGCCAAGTACATTTCCCATATTATGCCAAATTATGAAGCTGGCATTCTGGGACACACCTTTTTCATGTTGCTTTGAAGCACAGACAGTTTCTGCAGCATCCAATTACCCAGACTCAGTATGGGTCACTATTTGCAAGGTGCTCTCACACTTGAGATTTAACTTTATCCTCCTAACAACGCCATAATGCCCGTTTTATAGATAGGAAAATTATTCTTATCTGTGGAAATTCCTGTAGGGCAAGTGATTTGCGGCAGCTCACATGGCTAGAAGGCAGCAAAACTAATACAAAGTCCAACCTCTTCAGACCATGGGCCAGGGCACTTTTCATTATACCATGAATGGTATAAAAAATATCTATCCCCCAGGAAAGCTGATAACAGGGAACCCAAGGTCAAGAAGGGGAGAGTGTTGACATGTTGTGGGGTTGGCAACCAATGTCATAAAACAGTATGTGTATTAATGTTTAATGAGAAACAAATTTGCTATGTAAACCTTCATCTAAAGTACAATTTAAAAAAAAAAGTCCCCAACCCCATCCCTATAAGATATACACACAGCAGATATCACCCACGTGACAGACGACCAGTCAGTCAATGTTGGCACAAGTTAAAATTCAGACTTTGATCATAACGCAGAAACACTCCTACTTATTTGTGTCTCGGTTTAGTGTTTGTATCCTATTGTCTGTATACCCTATATAGGAGCATCTGGGTCACCTCCATTATTTTCTAAAGTTCACAACAAAAGCAGGAGATTGACCAACCTCTAGCCCTTGAGGCCAGCCCACTGAAGCTGAGTCAAGAAACCCGAAGGCTGTCTGTACCAATCACCTGCTCTCTTGAATTATTCCCAATATGCCCTCCTTCAGGCTCCATCCGTGCCAGATTGTAGGCTCCAGATTACTCCTTGGGATATGTCTCTGCTCTCTGGTCTCCCGAGCATCTGACTCTTAACTTTCCATGACAAACTTTGACTTGGTCCTGCCTCTTGGTACCAAAAAACAGGGATGGATTATAATGGGTCTTAGGGTAAATTAATAATATTTGTAAAGTGCTTAGAACAGTGACTGGCACATAGTAAGCACAACATAAATGTTTGCTAACAAATCTGTCTTGGAAGAAGTACAATAAGAATATTCCTTAGAAGCAAGGATGGCGAGACTACGTCTCACATACATTGGGCATGTTGTCAGGAGGGATCAGTCCCTGGAGAAGGACATCATGCTTGCTAAAGTAGAGGCCCAGCAAAAAACAGGAAGACCCTCAGCAAGATGGATTGACATAGTGGCTGCAACAGTGGGCTCAAGCATAACAACGATTGTGAGGAAGGCGCAGGAATGGGCAGTGTTTCGTTCTGTTGTTCAACGGGGTCACTATGAGTCAGAACTGAATGGAAGCTAACAACAACAACAACATTGTCATTGCTGTCATCATCATCATCATTTACTATCTGCTTTTGCATAACACACCCTTCTCAATCTCCTTGTGTAAGGTCCCAAGTCTACTGCACAGCTCTGACTGGGCTCTCTTAGGTCGTCTCCCACAACTGTCCCTGTTGTGTTCCAGAATGCCTGGACTTAACCTTTAAGTCCAGAAACACGCACAGCTCTCTCAGCTTTAGATCTTTGCGTGTGCTGTTTTCTCCACGGAAATGCTCACACTTGGCAAACCTTGACCAAATCTTGGAGACACACAGACCCAGGTGTCAATCCTTGCTCTACCACTTGGGCCAGTCCTTCCTTTCTCTGAGCTCCATTTTCCTCATTGATAAAATGAAAACAGCAGGGGCTCCTCACAGGGTTGCTGTAAGGATTTGAGGTAACATACACCAAGTGCCTACCCAGTACCTAGCTCCATATCAAGTGCCCAACAAATATTTGTAGAAAGAGTGAGTAATGAATAAAATAAGTGCAAGAAATTGTCTAGAGGAGATGGTAGAATTCTGTAAGGAGAGATCAGTGTTAACTGTGGATGTTGTTTTTGTTATTTGTTGTCAAGTCAACTCTGACTCGTGTTGACCCTAAATACAACAGAATGAAACGTTGCTCAGTCTTGAGTCATCTTCATGATCATTGGTGTGCTTGAGTCCATTGTTGCAGCCACTGTGCATTTTAAGTACCTTCCAAAGTAAGGGGCTCATCTTCCAGCACTACATCAGACAAGATAAAACCATAGGGTTTTCATTGGTTCAGAAGTAGATCACCAGGCCTTTTGTCCTAGTCTATGTTAGTCTGGAAGCTCCACTGGAACCTATGCACCATGAGTGACTCTGCTGGAATTTGAAATACTGGTGTCATAGCTTCCAGCTTCATAGCAACTCTCAAGATACACAGTGGCTGCAACAATAGACTTAAACATACCAACAATTGTGAAGATGGTGCAGGACCAGGCAAAGTTTTGTTTTGTTGTACATGGGGACACCATGAGCCAGACCTGACTTGACAGTACTAACAAAAGCAACAGTAGCTGATGGAGGACCTTTGCACCATCTGAGAAGAAGAGGTTTCCTAAGCAGAGATGATAGCAGTCCTTAAGGGAGATAATGCCCAGGCTGGTTTAGGAGAACTGAGCCCTCCAGAAGCCTCTACTCGTATTGATTTGCTAATGACACTGTGAGAGCCAGCTCCCATCTGGTTCTAGAAACTTGGCTGGCAAGTGAGGTCTCAAAGTAAAATCACAAGTCTAAAAAACAATCTTGGTGTCTCTCTTTAATCAATGTTTGTTGGGTTCTTAGCAAACACAGGGCATTGCTTTTGGCATTGGGGGAACAAAGATGAATAGGACCCAGCCAAGTTCTGTTCCCTGAGAAACTTACAGTACAGCTGCGGAGACACACAGGCTGGCCTCAGTGCCCAGCCCAGACTGGAACTGAATGTGAATGCTAAAAGATGGCCAGAGGGTGGCTTTGGTTGGACAGTGAACGCTGGGCAGGACTCTGAAACCAGCCCCCTGCCCCCAAAAAAACCAAACCTGTTGCTGTCAAATTCCGACTTATGGTGACCCCATGTCAATAGATAAGTGGTATCTTTGGTGAAGGGTGAGACAGTACACAGTACAGGGAAACTAGCACAGCTTGTACAAGGAAAGGTCATGGAAGCCCCACAGACACATCCAAACTCCCTGAGGGACTGAATTGCTGGGCGGAGGGCTGTGGGGACCATGGTCTCGAGGAACGTCTAGCTCAATTGGCATGACACAACTTATAAAGACAATGCTCTACATTCTACCTTGGTGAGTAGTGTCTGGAGTCTTAAAAGCCTCTGAGTGGCCATCTAAGATACTCCACTGGTCTCATCCCTTCAGGAGCCAAGGAGAATGAACAGAACACGATACAAGGAAAAGATTAGTCTGAAGGACTAATGGACCACAGCTACCAAGGCCTCCTCCGGACCTAATTTCACCATCAAATCTGAATGAGAGTTTTGCAGGATATATTATTCTTGGCTGGCAATTTTTTTCTTTCAAGATTTTATATATGTCATCCCATTGCCTTCTTGCCTGCATGGTTTCTGCCGAATAATCTGAGCTTAGTCTTATTGTTTCTCCTCTGTATGTGACGTCTTGTTTTTCACGAGCTGCTCTAAGGATTCTTTGTTTGTCTTTGGTTTTGGCGAGTGTGATTATAATATGCCTTGGTGATTTTCTTTTGGGGTCTCTCCTATATGGGGTTCATTGAGCTTCTTTGATGGCCAGCTTTTCATCTTTCATGATATTGGGGAAGTTTTCTGTCAGCAGTTCTTCAATGATCCTCTCTGTGTTTTCTGTTTTCTCCCCCTGTTCTGGAATTGTATCCCACATAACTCTCAGGGTCTCTTCATTTTCCTTTGTTCTTTTTTCTGAGTTTTCCTGAAACAGAGTTGTATCCAAGTGTTTGTCTTCAATTCCACTGATCCTCTCTTCCACCATTTCAAATCTGCTTCTCACCCCTTCTATGACACCGTCCATTTCTGAAATCCTGTTGTTTATCTTTTGGATTTCTAATTGTTGTCTTTGTATAATTTCTAGTTGTGAATTTATTTTGGCATTTTGTTCCTGAATTCTTCCAATTTTTTGTCTGTATTTTCCATGAATTTGTCTATTTTTCCCTCATGTTTGTCAGCTTTTTGCCTCAGCTCTTGGAGAATTCTGAGTATTAGAGATTTGAATTCCCTATCAGGTAGTTCTAGTGCATTTTCTTCTACTGGAAAGTCATCTGGTGTTTTATTTTGGATGCCTACTGGAACCATCCTGTCCTGTTTTTGTAAACGTTTTGATATTGTCTGCTGTCTTCAGGGCATTCAGTAGTTATTCTTCTCATTTATTGATTGTAGGTTTGTTTGGTCCTTTTTAAAAAAAAAAATTGTCTATGTCTGAGCAGGTGGGCTGCGTGTTCTTTGTTGTTTGTTCATCTGTGGGCACGATACTTTTCGCCTCCTTCTGCAGTTGCAAGGGTCAGTCGCTCAGATATGGTACAGCAGGGAAGGTCTAGCTGAAGAGGAGTTGCTGGGATGGATTGTTTGTGGCATTTACTACAGCCACCAGGGCGGGTCAGTAATCAGTGCAGGGCAGGTTCCGGTAGGCCATGCCTGTGCTGCTTGGTGGTCTGATGTTAAGTGCACAGTGCAGGTAGGCAGGATGGAGGGGGGAGATTGTGATGTGTGGAGCTAAGATGGGTATGGGAGAGAGGAGAGAGGAACAGGAGCCAAAAACATATAAAAAAACGAAAAAGAGTGCTAGGGGAGCTTGCCATTGTGAATCTCCAACTTTTAAGTTACAAGTCAAGCACAAACTATCTCCGCCACCCAGGGACTTTCTGAAAACCAGAAGGGGGTAAACATGCTCTTGGAGAAGGGAACAATCATGGGCCTCCGAAGCCTCCTTCTCAGCCTCTCCACCAGCCCGAAGTCCTGAGGGTTTTTCCTTTCTTAGTATGTAAACCTGTGGATTCATTTTATCCATGTCGGGTGGCAGTCTTTCAAAAAATATAGAGAGAGTACTTTTTTCCATTAAGGAAAATTTGACAAATTCAGAAAAATAAGAGGAAGGAAAAAATCACCCATAATTTCATCACCACTGTTCACATTTTGGTGGCACTCTCTTCAGTCTACTTTTCTCTGCACAGGTAAGTTTGTTGGATGGTTTACTTGTTAAATAATTGTGACCACGCTGTACACGCAATTTGCAAGAGCATCATGGTATAAGCATTTTTCCTTTAATTATATATTATTTGTAATTATCATCTGTAAGAGCCTCATTGACATTTGATCTCATGGTTATATCAGCATCAACTTGATCGTATTTCTTTGTTGCACTGTAGGCAGTGCAGTGTCGAGCAGTGGGCACAGGCTTTGGAGTCAGCGAGACCCAGGTCCTCTCCAAATCTTGCTCTGACACTGAGCTGTGTGGCTTTGGACAAATTACTTAGTTTCTCTGAGCCTCAGTTTTCTTGTCTGTAAAATGAAGATAATCCTAATCACTTTAGATGGTTTTCTGTCAGTGCTACTACACGTAAAGCAAATTAGATTCCCAGAAGTGGATGGTGTCCATCTTAAATTGGAAGTGCCCAGGTGCCAGGACCTAATCTAAGCAAGTCCTTATGTGTAGAGACTAACACAGACACAAACCCACACTTACATAAAGAGAGCCTGAAAAAGACAAAAGTACTCCCATGGCAGCTATTCTGGAGTCCTTGAGTAGTGCAAATGGTTAAAGTGCTTGGCTGCTAACCAAACGGTTGGAGGCACAAGTTCACTCAAAGGCATCTCAGAATAAAGATCTGGTGGTCTACTTCCAAAAAATCAGCTGTTGAAAATGCTGTGGAGTGCAGTTCTACTCTGACACACACAGGGTTGCCATGAGCTGGAGTCAACTTGATGGCAACTGGTTGGTTGGCAGCTATTCCAGGGGTAGCAGTGAAGAAGGCAAAACGTGGGCTTTGGGCTAAACGGTACTAGGTTTGAATCTCACATCTACTACTGTGTGACTTTGGACAACTCATTTAACCTCTCTGAACTTTATTTTTCTCATCTGTGAAATGGGAACAATAAAACAGGGTTTGGTGGAGATTCAATCAAATGAACTATTGCTTGGAAAGTGCTTAACCCTAAACATAATAGGTGCTTAATGACTCTTCCCCCATCCTCCATCTCTCTTAAGATCTTTCTGATTTTCTAGTGAGCAGATGATGAAATGGGAGAAGACAGATGCTTTTCCTAGATTTGCCACAGATTACCCCACTTCAGAGAAGCCCTGGTGGTGCAGTGGTTAAGCACTCAGCTGCTAACCAAAAGGTCGGCGGTTTGAACCCACTAGCCAGTCCATGGGAGAAAGATGTAACAATCTGCTTCCATAAAGATTTATAGCCTTGGAAACCCTATGGGGGCAGTTCTACTCTGTCCTATAGGGCCACTATGAGTTGGAATTGACTCAGCAGGTTTGGGTTTTGTTTTGGTACCCCATTTCAAAGGAGCCCTGGTGGGGCAATGGTTAAGTGCTGGTCTGTTAACCAGAAGGTCGGCAGTTTGAACCCGCCAGGGGCTCTGTAGGGGAAGAGAACTGGCGATCTGCTCCTGTAAAGATTATAGCTTAGAAAACCCTATGGGGCAGTTTTACCCTATCCTATAGGGTCGCTCTGAGTCAGAATTGACTTGACGGCACACAGTAACAACCCCATTTTGGCAGAAGAAAGGTCTGGAAATCTGCAATCTGTAAAGACTACAGCCAAGAAAACCCTGTGGAGCAGCTGTACTCTGTAACACACGGGGTCACCATGAGTTGGAATTGACTCAATGGCAACAGGTATCACCCTATTTCAAAACTCTGCTTCCCTCACTGTAAACTGGGGACAATAATTCCTGTTGCCTCCTTCACACAAGGGATGGGTATGAAGAGCCAGAGAAAAGGAAAATATGCATGGAATGGAATCCTTGGGCTGGAAAGATCCTTTGGACAATCTCTTCCCCTCCCCCAAGCCAGGCTGCCCAATTGAGGCTGCACAGATAAGAGGGCTCAGCCAACCAGCTCTAGGGAACACCCCAGAGACACCTTCCACAGGGGTCTCCTGTCTCAAGTCCATTTCCTCCATTTTCAAATAAAGTCTTTTAACGTTCTTTTTTTAATTTATTTAATTTCTCATTCAAAAATTTATACACATATTGTTTTGTGACATTAGCTGCAATCCCCACATTGTGACAGCACATCCCCCGTTTCTACCCTGGGTTCCTTGTGTCCATTTAGCCAGTTCCTGTCCTTCCTGCCTTCTCATCCTACTTTTGGACAGGAGCTGCCCATTTGGTCTCTTATATCTGATTGAACTAAGAAGCACGCTCCTCACATGTATTATTTCTTGTTTTATAGTCCTGTCTAATCATTGTCTGAAGAGTGGGTTTTGGGAATGGTTTCAGTTCTGGGTTAACAGTGAGTCCAGGAGCCATAGTTACGGGGGTTCCTCCAGTCTCTGTCAGACCATTAAGTCTGGTCTTTTTACATGAATTTGAATTCTGGTCTACACTGTTCTCCTACTCTGTCTGAGACTCTCCATTGTGTACCCTGTCAGGGCGGCCATTGGTGGTAGCTAGACACCATCCAGTTCTTCTGGTCTCAGGCTGGTGGAGTCTCTGGTTCACTTGGTCCTTTAGTCCTTTGGGCTAGTATTTTCCTTGTGTCTTTGGTCTTCTTCATTCTCCTTTACTCCAGGTGGGATGGGACCAACTGATGTACCTTAGATGACCACTTGCAAGCTTTTAAGACCCTAGATGCCACTCCCCAAAGTGGGATGTAGAACGTTTTCTTAATAAACTGTTATGTCAATTGACCTAGAAGTCCCCTGAAACTATGGTCCCCAGTCCCCAGCCCTAGCTACTCTGTCCCTCAAAGTGTTTGGATGTGTCCAGGAAACTTCTTTGCTTTTGCTTTGGTCCATTTGTGCTGACTTCCCCTGTATTGTGTGTTGTCCTTCCCTTCACTGAAGTTGATGCTTATCTACTATTGAGTTAGTGATTTTCCCTCCTCTCCCACCCCACCAAAGAATGCCTTTTTCTGTGTTTAAACCTTTTCTTGAGTTCTTATAATAGTGGTCTCACACAATATTTGTCCTTTTGTGACTGACTTATTTCACTCAGCATAATGCCCTCCAGATTCATCCATGTTGTGAGATGTTTCACAGATTCATCGTTGTTCTTTATGGTTGCATGGAATACCACTGCATGTATGGACCATAATTTGCTTATCCATTTGTCTGTTGACAGACATTTAGGTTGTTTCCATCTTTTTGCTAACGTGAATAGTGCTGCAGTGAATGTGCTTGTGCATATGTCTATTCATGTGACTGCTCTTATTTCTCTCGGGTGTATTCCCAGGAATGGCATTGCTGGATTGATGGTATTTCTATTTCAAGCCTTTTAAGGAAGTGCCATATCGTTTTCCAAAGTGGTTGTACCATTTTACATTTCCACCAGCAGTGCATAAGAAGAATTCCAATCTCTCCACAACTTCTCTAACATTTGTTATTTCGTGTTTTTTGGATTAGTGCCAGCCTCGTTGGGGTGAGATGGTATCTCATCTGATTTGCTTTTCTCTAATGGCCAATCATTGTGAGCATTTCCTCATGTGTCTGTTAGCCTCCTGACTGTCTTCTTTGGTGAAGTGTCTGTTCATATCCTTTGCCCATTTTTTAATTGAATTTTTGTCTTTTTGTTGTTGAGGTGTTGCAGTATCTTACAGATATTAGAGATTAGACCCTTATCGGATGTGTCATAGTCAAAATTTTTCACCAGTCTGTAGGTTTTCTTTTTACTCTTTTGGAGAAGTCTTTTGATGAGCATGTTTGATTTTTAGGAGCTCCCAGTTATCTAGATTCTCTTCTGGTGTTTGTGTCTCATTAGTTATGGTTTTTATACTATTTATGCTATGTATTAGGGCCCCTAGAATTGTCCCTATTTTTTCCTCCATGATGTTTATTGTTTTAGATTTTATATTTAGGTCTTTGATCCATTTGAAGTTAGTATTTGTGTATGGTGTGAGGTGTGGGTTCTGTGTCATTTTTTTACAGATGGGTATCCAGTTATGCCAGCACCATTTGTTAAAGAGGCTGTCTTTTCCCTATTTAATTGACTTTGGGCCTTTGTCAAATATCAGCTGCTCATAGGTGAATGGATTTATGTCTCGGTTCTCAGTTCTGTTCCATTGATCTATGTATCTCTTGTACCAGCACCAGGCTGTTTTGACTAGTGTGGTGGTGTAATAGTTTCTAAAATCAGGTAGTGTGAGCCCTCCCACCTTTTTCTTCTTCTTCAGTAATGCTTTACTTATCCGGACCTCTTCCCTTTCCATATGAAGTTGATGATTTGTTTCTCCATCTTCTTAAAAAATGCCGTTGGAATTTCGTTTGGGATTGCATTGTATTTGTAGATCACTTTGGGTAGAACTGACATTTTCACAAAATGTTAGTCTTCCTATCCATGAGCATGATATGTTTTTCCACTTATGTAAGTCTCTTTTGGCTTCTTGCGGTAGTGTTTTGTAGTTTTCTTTGTATAGATCTTTTACATCTCTGGTTAGATTTACTCCTAAGTACTTTACCTTCTTGGGGGCTATTGTAAATGGTATTGATTTGGTGATTTTCTTTTCAAAGTTTTCTTTGTTGGTGTAGAGGAATCCAACTGATTTTTGTATGTTTATCTTGTATCTTGCTACTCTGCTGAATCTTTCTGTTAGTTCCAGTATTTTCTTGTGGAGTCTTTTGGGTTCTCTATAGTATCATAACATCTGCAAAGAGGGATAGTTTTACTTCTTCCTTACCAGTTTGGATGCTCTTTATTTCTTTTCTTGCGTTATTGCTCTAGCTAGAACTTCCAGCACAATGTGAAATAGGAGTGGTGATAAACGACATCCTTGTCTGGTTTCCATTCTCAAGGGGAATGCTTTCAGTCTCTCTCCTTTTAGAATGATGTTGGCTGTTGGCTTCATATAAACGCCCTTTATTATGTCGAGGAGTTTCTCTTCTAATCCTATTTTGCTGAGATTTTTTTTTAATCAGGAATGGGTGTTGGACTTTGTCAAATGCCTTTTCTGCATCATTCATAAGATCACGTGATTCTTATCTTTTGTTTTATTTATGTGATGGATTATGTTGATTAATTTTCTAATGTTGAACCCCCCCACCCCATACCTAGTATTAATCCCACTTGATCATGATGAATTATTTTTTTTTTTTGATATGCTGTTGAATTCTATTGGGTAGAATTTTGTTGAGGATTTTTGCATCTATGTTCATGAGGGGTATTGGTCTGTAATTTTCTTTTTTTGTGGTGTCTTTCCTGGCTTTGGTATTAGGGTTATGCTGGCTTTGTAGAATGTGTTCGGGAGTATTCCTTCCTTTTCTATGCTCTGGTATACCCTTAGTAGTACTGGTGTTAACTCTTCTCTGAAAGTTTGGTAGAATTCTCCAGTGAAGCTGTCTGGGCCAGAGCTTTTTTTTTTTTTTTTTTTTGGTGGGAGGGGTTTTTTTTTTTTTTTTTTATTACCTCTCAATCTCTTCTTTTATTATAGGTTTATTGAGTTTTTCTACCTTGGTTAGTGTCAGTTTAGGTAGGTAGTGTGTTTTTAGAAATCTGTCCATTTCCTCTAGGTTTTCAAATTTGTTGGAGTACAATTTTTCATAGTATTCTGTTACAATCCTTTTTATTTCAGTTGGATCAGTTGCGATATCACCCATCTCATTTATTATTTGGGTTGTTTGCTTCCTCTCCTGTTTTTCTTTTGTCATTTTGGCCAGTGTTTGTCAGTTTTGTTGATCTTTTCAAAGAACAAACTTTTGGTCCTGTTGACTCTTTCAATTGTTTTTCTATTCTCTATTTCATTTATTTCTGCTCTACTCTGTATTATTTTCTTTCTTCTAGGGCCTGAGGGCTTCTTTTGCTGTTCTCTTTCTATTTGTTCAAGTTGTAGGGTTAATGTTTTGATTTTGGCCCTTTCTTCTTTTTGGATGTGTGCATTTATTGCTATAAATTGACCTCTAAGCACTGCTTTTGCTGTGTCCCAAAGCTTTTGTTAAGATGTGTTTTCATTCTCATTTGATTCTATGAATTTCTTTATTCCATCCTTGATTTCTTCTATACCCCAGTAGTTTTTAAGCAAGGTGCTGTTCAGTTTCCATGTAATTTTTTTTTTTTCCCTTGCTGTTTCTGTTATTGATTTCTACTTTTATGACATTATGGTCAGAAAAGATGTTTTGTAATATTTCAATGTTTTGGATTCTGTTAAGGCTTGCTTTGTGGCCTAAAATATGGTCTGTTCTGCAGAATGTTCCATGTGTGTTGGAAAAGAATGTGTACTTTGCTGCTGTTGGGTGGAGTGTTCTGTATGTGTCTATGAGGTCAAGTTGATTGATTCTGGCATTTAGATCTTCCATAGCTTTATTGAGTTTCTTTATAGATGGTCTGTCCTTCACCAAAAGTGGTATGTTGAAGTCTCATACTATTATTGTGGAGCTATCTATTTCTCTTCTCAATGCTGTTGGAGTTTGTTGTACATATTTGGGAGCCCTGTCACTGAGTGCATATGTATGTATTATGGTTATGTCTTCCTGGTGTATTGATCCTTTAATCATTATATAGTGTCCTTCCTTATCCTTTGTGGTGGATTTTGCCTTAAAGTCTGTTTTGTCAGAGATTAATACTGTCACTCTGCTTTTTTGGTTGTTGTTTGCTTGATATATTTTTTCCATCCTTTGAGTTTTAGTTTGTTTCTGTCTTTGTGTGTCTAAGGTGTGTCTCTTGTAGACAGCATATAGACGGATCATGTTTTTTTAATCCATTCTGCCACTCTCTCTTTATTGGTGTATTTAGGCCATTTACAGTCAGTGTAATTATTGATAGGTATGAGTTTACTGCTGTCGTTTTGATGTTTTGCATGTGTGTGTGATATTGATAGTTTCTTTGTTCCACTTAATTTTCTGTGCTAAGTCCTTTTTCTTTATGTATAGATCTTTTGAGAGCTTTTCCTGGGAGAACAGTGCCCGCAGGCTCTGTATCAGCCAGGGTTTGGTAAGAAAAACAAACCACTCTAGGCATTTCAAAAAGAAGGGACTTACATAGGAGATTAAGTGTGTAAAAACCCATTAGATGGCTGGAGGAGCAATGTGCAGGGAGGCCGCCACTAGCTTTCAGAGATCAGGAAGCTGCCCCTGCTGTCTAGGCCAGGGCTGCAGGAACAATGGCCAGTGGTCACAGTCCCCTGCCTCACCAGGTGTGAGACTGATGAGGAACACCAAGAGACCCCCACACCTCTGACTGCTGGTGCAGCTGCTGCCTCCTCATGCCTTCCAATCCTGGCACAAGGACCTTCTGAGAGGCCAGCCCACACTAAGGAGGTAATAATTGGCTTATTGGTCATTTGTAGATCTTCTTTTGAGTGTGGTTATAAGCTTATGCCTTTGAATTATGGTTGGCAAAGAATATTGAATATACTGTGGACTGCCAGAAACAAGTCTATCTTGGAAGAAGTTCAGCCAAGGTGTTCCTTGGAAGTGAGGATGGCGAGATTTCATCTCACATACTTTGGACATGTTATCAGGAGGGACCACTCCCTGGAGAGGGACATCATGCTTGGTAAGGTAGAAAACCCATTGCCATCAAGTCAATTCTAACTCATAGCAACCCTATAGGACAGAGTAGAACTGTCCCATAGGGTTTCCAAGGAGTATCTAATGGATTCGAACTGGATTCAAACTGCCAACCTTTTGGTTAGCAGCCATAGCTCTTAACCACTGCTCCACCAGAGCTCCAGTAAAGGGTCAGCAAAAAAGAAGACCCTCAATGAGATGGATTGACACAATGGCTGCAACAGTGGGCTCAAACACAGCAATAATTGTGAGGATGGTGCAGGACTGGGCAGTGTTTTGTTCTGTTGTACACAGGGTGGCTATAAGTCTGAAGCAACTCAATGGCACCTAACAACAACACCAAAAAAATATGTTCATGTGGAACCACCCTCTCTGAGGGTGAGTAACCTACAGCTGAACACATAGCTGAAGAAATTCTTTTAAAATATACTTTTTGTTACTTTGAACCAATTGCTTTGAAGCAATTCACTTAGGCAACCTTCACAAAGAAACAGCACCAAGGATGCTTCGTATTCTCTTCTAAAGACCCAAACATGGAATGTTGTTGTTATTAGGTACTGCTGAGTTGATTTGCAACTCATAGTGGACCTGTGTGACAGAGCAGAATAGTCCCATAGGGTTTCCTAGGCTGTAATCTTTACGAGAGCCGATTGCCAGGTCTTTCTCCCACAGAGCTGATGGGTAGGTTCAAACCACCAATCTTTCAGTTAGGAGCTGAGCGCTTAACTGTTGCACCACCAGGACTCTTCTTAAACATGGAATACTACTCAGCAATAAAAAGGAACTAACTGTTGATGCACACAACAACTTGGATGAGTCTCAAAGGCATGGTTTTACTGCTTCATCAGGGACACTCGTAAGTAAAGCTGATGGTGAAAAATACAATGGCTACCGCACCTTGATCCACGCTTCGGCACCATCGGTGCAAACGCCCACACAGCGGAAAAGACAGATAAGGTTTTAGCATTATTATAAAAATAATTTTGACCTGAAGTACCCCTGACAGAGTTTTGAACATCCCCAGGAGGCCATGGACCATGCTTGAACATTATTGCTCTAGATATAATCTGAATAAAGCGGAATACAAAGAGGATTTTCACCTCCCATCTTCTTGACACTATGCTTTTATTCATTTGGCCTAAGATTACATTCATGTTTTAAAGAGCAATGTCATCTGATTGGCTTGTATTCAGCAGCTAACATGAAAAAAATCTTGGAAGATGTGGTACTAGGGGGAAGCAAAGAATATCTTCCTAGAAGAGGTAATGTTAAGTTCAGTCTTGGTAAAGAAAGGAATATTTTCCAGTGAATAAAGTGAGGAAAGAAGGGCATTTCAGACAGGAGGAAGAGCACAGGCGAATACCCAAAGAATGAAGGGGTTGGGGAGCTGCAGTTTGGTGGGGCTGAGAGAGTGAAGAATGTATTTACAATGGAACCAGGGAGCCAGAGGACATCATGGACAGGGCAGGAGGGAGGTCAGCAGTGGGGACAAGAAAGCCCACACCCATTTGGGAATGGGAGCACGAGAGACTGTGATGATTAGAGGAGTCATTTTGGATCAGTGGCTGAAATTGGCAGGTGCAGGGGCTGGTGGGCTCAGCCCATCTCAAGGTTATAAGTCTAGTCAATTTCAGAGGCCTGATGAAACTACTCTTTCACACTCATTGCTCAAAGCTCAAAGAGAGTGAGGCATCCCCCACTCTAGATGCTGGTGGGAAGGGCTTCACTGTCCCTTGAGATGCCCATGACTCCCTGTTACTGACAGCAGCAGGAGGCCTTGGGCTTCATCAGGTAGAAATAGAAATATCCTAGTGGAGAAAACTGACCCTGAATGAAGCTACTCTGGTGCCATCTTTTGGGACTGCATTGCAACCCTGCACTTCTCAGACTGGATAGCATTTATGGGATTAAAGGTCTGTGTGCCTCACCAGACAGTGAGTTCTGGAGGCAAAAGCCATGACTTCAACTCATTCAGCAAATGTTATGAAGCTCCTACTATATGCCAGACACTGTGCTTGGGTCTGGTAGGGTGTGAGCAGTGAACAGGACCAAGCTCCTGCTTGTGGAGCTGCCAGTCCGTGGACTGATCATCTTTGTGTCCCCATCACCTGCCCAGTCCAGGCACACAGTAGGTGCTCAGTAAGTGCTCCTTTCCCTTCCCTCACCAGATCTTTAAAAGAAAGACTTAAACTTGTTCCACATAGAAGCATCTTCTCATTTCTTCAGAGAGGCTCAAAAATGATTAGGTAGCTAACGTGCACGTCTGCTAACCAAAAACTTGGAGGTCCGAGTCCACCCGGAAGGGCCTTGGAAGAAAGTCCTGGTGATATACTTCTAAAAACTCAGTTATTGAAAACCCTGTGGAGTTCTGCTCTGACACACATGGGTTCACCATGAGTTGGAGTCGACACAGTAGCAACTGGTTGGTAGTTTAGTGGGCGGTTCATGGGCAGATTCTTTTAATTTGCTCCAATCCCGTAATCACCACTCACTTCTTTGATTGTTAAACCCATGTGCCTTTCTGGGAAGACCTTGTGTCCCCTTCATGACAATGCTTTTAATCTCTTAAGGGACTATTATAAACTCTATTCTTGAACTTCTGATCTTTCCCTTGAGCTATGATTACCTGCCTGATTGTTAACAGAATTATTCCCTGACATCAAACCTGCCAGGTTTCTCCATCACGGTACAAAGGGAGTTTGTTTTGCTTGCCAAGGCTGCTTCATTTAATTTCTAATCTAATCATGTTTTTTCTAATCCCCATCCCTAGGGAAACAAGATGGACAGAGGGACAAGTTCACTTCAGGAAGCTGTAAGTTTGGGTTTCAGTTCTTAGTAAACCTGGCTTTGGGGGAAATCCTCTCTCTGCCTCAAGACAAACTTCCTGGAAGAAGGCTGTGAGAGGTATCAGTGCCTGCTCATTGTGCCTGTAATGAGGTAGGTCTTCCCTCCTCCATATGAGCTCTAGAGCATCAGTGATAAGGAGAGGACCCCACCTCACCCTGACCAACACTTGGCCAAGAAAAAATCACCACCTCCAACCCTCCCTCATCGTTAGAAAGCAGCAACAACCCCAATGAAAGATAGACATCATAGTTTGCCTGGTAGTTTCATTCTTTCATTCCACCAATTCACTTCTCTTTGGAGAATATTGAGGGGTTCACCTTCTGGTGTGGAAGATAATTTACATAAAGAGATGATTACAGAATCACAGGTGAGAGCAGTGGCAGATGCTGCATTAGTTTCCTTGGGCTGCCTTAACAAAGTACCACAAATGGGGTGGCTTAAAACAATAGAAATTTATTCTCTCCCAGTTCTGGAGGCTAAAAGTCCAAAATCAAGGAGTCGTTGGGTCCATGCTTTCTCTAAAGGCTCTAGGGGAAGATCCTTCCTTGCCTCTTTTAGCTTCTGGTGACCCCAGGCGTTCCTTAGTTTGTAGCAGCATAACTCGGATCTCTGCCTGTATCTTCACAGGGCTATCTTCCCTCTGCATCTGTGTCTCTTTTCCTCTTTTTATAAGAACACCAATCATTTTGGATTAGAGCCCACCCTACTCCAGTATGACCTCATGTTAGCTAATTACATCTGCAAAAATGCTATTTTCAAATAGGTCACATTCACAGGCCCCAGGGGTTAGGACTTGAACATATCTTTTTGGGAGACACAAATTAACCCATAGCAGACACATAGAGAGATGCAAATAACGTATCTATGAGCAAGGTCCTGTGCTGATGACCTTAGGCCAACAGGTATAAGACAGATTCTGTTCTCGAGACACTTGTAGTTTTATAGGGAGAGTCAAAGATCTTATTTTTACAGCAAAAAAAAAAAAAAAAACAAAACAAAATAGCAGCCTAAGTCTCCACTGGAACAATTTGAGATAATACTGGATGTTGCAAAGACACACATAGTTAGTGCCAAAGAGAATCTTGAGCTAGATAAGACTGTCAACTCCTCTCCTGCAACCAGACTGTAATCTACTTGAGGGCAAGGACTGACCGTTCTCTTCTTTCTTCTCTGGATCGCCAGTGCCTAGCATGGTGCCAGCTAAAGGGCTGAGTATATGTAAAATGAATACATGAAGCAACACAAATAAAAGTCTAGAGAAAGGGGGCTGTTGCTGTTATAGATTTTTGTCTTACAGTTTCAGATTGTCTTACCGATTTTTGAGAGGTTTCCGTAATTACAAAAACCCCAGACTCTGAAAGCCGAATGCCCACTTAAGATGCAACCTCTCATCCAACACCGACTCCATCTACAAATTTGCAAGTGTTTCAAGGACAGAATTTGTCTTATACCTGTTGGTATAAAATCATCAGCACAGGAGGTTTTAATACATGCTGTCTCTTCAGCATGTCCCATGCACCAGGACGCTCAGGATCCTCCAGCGAAGAAAGGACAGCTGGCAGGAAGTCTCTGTTTGGAGGTCGTTGGGCTCAGCTGCTCCTGCTTGTCCAATGTGGACAGAACATAGGTGCCTCTTGAATTTGGCAACAGGCCACCTAGAGAGTGAATCTGGAAGACTCACGAGGTGTAAGAGATGAGACCAGCTCTTCGTAGACGTGACCAGCCCTAAGTCATGGTCCGCAAATGAGGGCCGGGGATTTTCAGAAACTCCTGGAGAGGGTCCTTGATTAGACCCGCAAGGTGCTTGTAGCCTTCTGCAGCTTCACCTCCCCTACCTTCTGCACCTGTTCTCTCCCACCCACCCACCCACCACACTGAGCAACATGGGGTCTTACGCCAACAGGTATAAGACGGATTCTGTTCTTAAAACACTGACCAAGTGATGGATCCTATTTCATCCCTTTGCTTAAACGACTCCTCCACCTGAAACGCCCCACCACACGTATCCTCACCCCAGTCTAGCAAAGACAGCCTGGGTCCCCCACTTGCAGCAGATGCCAGCCATAAGAGAAAGAAGCCTCAACTTTTATTCAAGTTCTGAAATTTTATTTTTACTTGGGACTGAAACATTTTACTTAATGAATGGAGACTGTTTTATGACTTAAAAGTAATCATATAGTTTTTTTGTTTTTTAACCTAAGATTGGTCAGAAAATGCTGAGACCTGTCAGGGGAGAACTAAAACCTACCGAAAAAATATAAAGGATAGTGGCAGAAAAAGTAATAATAATAAACCTGCTTTATGAGAACATCCCATGAGCCACAGTTGCTTAACCTTCCAATCACCCACATCTGTCTTCCCATTAGAGTGGGAGGTTCATTCTCCCCTAGCACCAGGTATGCAGAGAGTAAGTGCTCTGTAGTAATGGGGGTGGGTACAGGGGAGGGCAATTAAACTGTGTGGGGCAGGGCAGGCTCTGTCCTCGGGAGCAACTGCTGGTGGCAGGACTCAAGACTCAATGTCGCCACTTCCATACCAAAGCAAAAAACCAAACCAGTTGCTACTGAGTTGTTTCCAACTCATGGCGACCCCATGTGCTTTAGAGTAGAACTGCACTCCATAGGGTTTTCACAGCTGTGACCTTTCAGAAGCAGATTGCCAGGCCTTTCTTCCGAGTGGGTTCGAACCACCAACTTCAAGGACAGACTCTGTCTTATACTTGGTTAGTAGTTAAATTAATAGTTAGTGAAATTTCTTAGTTAGTAGCCACATGCTTAACAATTTTGGCCCCCCAGGGACTCCTGCCAGTTCCATACCTCCCAGGAATAAGTCTCCAGAAATGACAAGACCAGTCAAAGGAGACCTGAAAGTCCTTTAACAGTAGCTGCCCTGCCTTGCACAGATAAACCTGGAATCTTTACAATGCAAGTACACCCCAGAAAGGCATGCAAATAAGTATCAGCCACGGTATAGACAGCAGACACTAGATCATTTCCTCCAGGAATGTGCTTCTTGGGTGGACGCCAGGAAGAATAGGAAAGACCCTCCTAAAGAGAAGAGTCTTGGCCAGGAAAACCAGAGACAGGGCAAAGGACGCCACGTGACTGCCTGTCTTAATCTCTCCAGCCCATGGGATGTGGATTCCGTCAGGGGTGAGCAAAGCGAGGCTGGCTGGTTAAGGAACTTGCCCAAAGTTATGCCTAAGGGACAGAGCTGGGGGGTTACACTAAGTTCTGTCTGGCTCCAGAGTGCCTTCCCCCAGGCCACACTGCCTCTTTGGGTCAAGATGCCTTCTCTCCTTCTTCCCTTTTCTTAGAAGCTACTCAGAAAACTTCAACTGTGAGCATTTAAGAGCTGTGACCCCAGGTGATTAAAGACCTGCCCATCCCCAACACCCATGTGGGCTCAGTCGAGGGAAGTCTGAGGGCACAGCTGGGAACGCTGCTGCTGAGGATGGGGGAGCCTCTCCCAGGCCCCACACAATGCTCCTGCTCCAATGCTGACTGCCTCCCTGCCGCTGCTGTGTTTGTCCTGCCCCCATCCGCACCTGCCAGGAGCAGCTTCTCAGGTGGCCATGCTCACTGTCTTCTCTGGCATCACAGGGGCTGGTGGAGAGCAGCCAACACAGTGCAGACTGTCTAAGCCAGGGCCTTAGCCCACTGGTCCCCTGGACAGCCATCCCCACAGGGGCACCAGGCACCCACTGTCTCACTTCTAGTGAGTCAGCACAACCAGAACAAGCATCTCTCTTGTGAACTCAAGGTCATGGGACCACCCCAGAGGCCAGTCAAGGGTCAGGGACACTAACTCTCTCCCAAACCCTGGCCAGCCTTTGCTCACCCCTCTCCTGCTGGCGAAAGGCCTGGGATACAACCAACCCCACTCCTGTGATCCAGGTATGCCCCTGCCAACCACAGATGGTCCCCTGGTTTCAGAGGGGCTGAACAACAGGGGTAGCGATGGGGGTTAGTTCAGCTGTGGGACTAGCCCGAAACCCCTCAGCTTGCCTGCACTTGGTGGGCCAAACCTGACCTCATCAATTGTTGTCGACAGTGGGACCAGCACCTGGTCACCCCTCGAAGAATCAGCCCCTCCATCTTTAAACCTCAGCACCTAGTACGATGTTATCACAGTTAAAAAAAAAAGTTGCTGTCAAGTGGATTCCAACTCACAGTGACCCCATTTGTGTCAGAGTAGAACTGTGCTCCACAGGGTTTTCAGCACTGATTTTTCGGAAGTAGATCTCCAGACCTTTCTTCTGAGGTGCCTCTGGGTACATTCAAACTGCCGACTTTTTGGCTAGTAGTCAAGTGCTTAATTGTTTCTGCCAGCAGCACACAGCAGGGACACAACATGTTTGGGGAATGAGTGAGCACATCATTCAGGAAGAGACCAGAGATTTCACAACTTGATATATTTATTTCACTATTTGTTTGTTAGTCACGCACATACAGACATATCTCAATCACTTTAAGTCACAAAATCACAAGGACACAAACACACTGGCTCAACCCTCTGGCTGAGTAACCTCGGGGAATACCCCAGCATGTCTTCTCTCACGTCTTCTGGCTGCTCCACCATTCTGCCTCTGGAGGAGACCCAAGGCCCCCTCCAATTCCTTCAGTCTCTGCTGGAAAGCGGTCCCAATGGCAGAACCATGGCCAGACACCTGGGGACTCCTGTAAAGCCTTTTCAGGCAGGGAAGTGAACAGTCCCAGCCTGGGAGCCTTCCCACTAGGACTGGGGTGGCCAGGGACCTTCCCGGCTCCCATCCTTCCTTCCAAGATGGTGGCAAAGCAGGAAGGGCCAGGCAAGACAGGTCTCCTGTTCTCAGAAGCCTGAACATGTCGGCATCTACTATAGCTGCTTGACGTTCTTCCTTGTTTCATGTACATTTCACCACTTCAGGGACACTGTCAACTCCTTGAAGGCAAGGACCGGGGCTTGTACACCCCTGGGCAACCAGGCATGGTGGTCTGAGAAGAGCATTTAAATGGCAGGCTGCTGGGCGGGTACCATGCAACTGTGAGGGCTCAGGGGTACAAGTGGGGACAGGACACTAGTCTTCTTTGCATCAAGGAACAAGCCAATAAACAAATCACAAAGACCTGACATAACGTGTGCTACAGCAGAGATGGCCCAAGCGCTACAGGAGCAGAGGAAAGAGCGGTGTAGGAACACCTACTGGCACAATCATGTATCATATTCCACGTTAGGCACTTCGACTTAATCTTATTTAACTCTCCCAATAACCCTAGAATCATCATTTTGCAGAGGAGAGAGCTGAACCTGAAAAAATCTTGAAAAGCAGCTGAGCTGGGATTCACATCCGGATCTGTCTGGTTCTGGAGCCCGTGTTCCTCCTTCTGTTCAGGCTGCCATCTGAGTACACAGCTGCCCCGGGTCTCAAAGAGTGGTTAAGAGACCTCCAGATTAGATGAGCCACTTTCAGGGCAAAGTAAAAAAACACAAACACACCCACAAAAAAACAAGAGATAAAGAACAAAAAACCCACATTCTCCCCAAATCCCAAGTCATAAGTGGTGGCCGGCAGAGCAAACATGCAGGAGGCCGGCGTCGGGAAGAAGGTGAGAAGGGCCATCTGAGCCAAGGCCAGGTCTCCCTCTGACTTCTTGTTCTCTCAGCCAGTAAGGATTCTGAAAGTGCTGCCGCCAGTTAGTTCCAGAAGAAAAGAGGTCTCTCAGCTTCAAACATCTTTAGGACAGCTTCACACTTTGGGCCTTGGAGTCTCAGTTTTGTTTTTTGTACTGCAAGACAGAAAGGTGATTAGAAGCAGACGAGGGAAGTCAAAGGGGGAGGAGGACTATGGGAGAATCCTGAGAACTGTAGACAACTAGGTCTCAGCAGCCCTCCTGTGGGGGCTTCTTAGAGGTGGTAAAACCCACTCAGCAGGCACTGGGCAGCTGACTACACCTCCGAGGCCCTAGTGATAGCCTGGACTCCTTCCTTCTTTAATGGAAAAGGAAGCTGATGGGATTGGGGAGTGAGAATGAGAGAGACTGGGGACATTCGAATTGAACATTGTGGAGTCTTTAGGCTAAGTCCTGTTCAGGGTTGGGGGGAATCCCCGGTAGAGGCGGCTCCTCAGAGGCCATCTAGTACAGTCACTGAGCTCTTAAAAAAGAAATGAACCCTGGACCCAACATTGGGATATTCTGATTTACAACGTCTGGGTACCGGGAGCATACACCACCTCTCTAGGTCACTCAAGAGCCAAAGTTTATGAATCAGTTCCTGGGTGGTGCACATGGTTAAAGCACTCAGCTGCTAACCAAAAGGTTGGAGGTTTGAATTCCCCCAAAGGGGCCCCAGAAGAAAGCCCTGGCAATCTACCTGCAAAAACATCAGCCACTGAAAACCCTATGGAGCGCAGTTCTACTCTGACACACAAGGGGTCACCATGAGTTGGACTCTGCTTCATGGCAACTGGTTTATTCTAATCTAAATTCCCTTCCTCCACCAATAACCCTCAATAACCCTGCATCATTGTGAATACCCCACAGACAGGAAGCTCACTACCTTCCAAGTCAGCATTTCCCCTCTGACATATCACAATGCTGCTGCCAGCTTTGGAGCTTTTGCTTCCACAAAGACTGTTCTCTTCTTTCTTCCTGCTGCCCCATCTCAATTCGTTCAACACTGTTAGGCAGTAATTTGCCTTTAGGATTGAGGGTGCCCTCCCCACTTTGCAGAAAACAGATGCTAGTGAGAAGGGCATTGCCATCACCTTTTGGCTACAGGAGGAGAGGAGCAGTTGGCTTGGAGGCCTCCTTAGCACCCACCAACAGTGCACACACAACTTCAGTTTAATCAGGAGAAAACATACACATTGCTGTCAAGTCTGTTCTGACTCATAGTGACTCTGTAGGAAAGAGTAGAACTGCCCCATAGGGTTTCCAAGGAGCAGCTGGTGGATTCCAACCGCCTGCCTTTTGGTTAGCAGCCGATCTCTCAACCACCGTGCCACCAGGGCTCCAGAGAAAATATCAGACAAACCCAAATTCAGGGCCTGTTAACTGTGGGGCAAGGGCGACCCCTGGTGGTCGCTGAGATTACAGCCCTCAACTCCCCAGCTCGCAGTAATGGCGGGAGCCAAGAGCTCACTTTGTTCATGAGCCAGTCGGCATCTTCAATGGCTCTTTTAATAATCTGCTGGATTCTCTCAGGGTCGTCTTCGTCTGCGTGAACCTGGAAATTCTGGAAGTTGAAGCATAAAGAAAGATGACTAGGCATCTTCACGGGACCTGTAGCTTCAGGGCACCTGTCATGGGCCAGGTACACTGCTGGGCACCTGACACTCAGCATCTCCTAGCCCTCCATACACAGTTAGGATTATCGCACTTAGAGACAAGGAAGTGGAGGCTCTGAAACCTAACTTGCTGCTAAGCAGCGGCACTGGCATTTGAATTCTATTCAACTGCAAAGTACATCTTCCTGCCAGCAGGGCAGTTGTGACAAGGAGGGCCAGCAACCCCCACCAAAAAAAAAAGTTTCCGCCGAGTCGATTCCGACTCACGGCGACCCCACGTGTGTCAGAGTAGAATGTGTTCCGTAGGGTTTTCAGTGGCTGACTTTTCAGAAGTAGCTCACTAGGCCTTTCTTCCAAGGCATCTCTGGATGGACTCGAACCTCCAACCTCTTGGTTAGCAACTGAATGCATTAACCATTTGCACCACCCATGGACCTCTACTGGCACTCAAACCCAAAACACCCAGCCCATTGCCACTGAGTTGATTCTGACTCACAGTGACCCTACAGGACAGAGAACTGCCCCATAGGGTTTCCAAGGAGCGGCTGGTGGATTCGAACTGCCGACCTTTTGGTTAGCAGCTGAGCTCTTAACCACTGCGCCACAAGGGGTCCTCTGTACTAAAGTAAGGCTAAATAAGAACCATATGCACCTGTTCCGACTTACCTACAAATTCTTAAAGGCACGCTCAGGAACTGATCTTGTTCATAACCTAGACACTACCTGCATGTGTGCGTATATAAATTTTTTTCGGAAGCATTTAAGAGCTAAGTTGCAGACATCGTATCTTCAACCCCAAACTTCGGTGTGCATTCCCTAACAACGGCATTCTCTTACAAAACCACAGTAATCAAATTCAGAAAATGTAACACTGATGAAATACTACTATCTAATCTACAGTCCATATTCCAATTTCATGAACTGCCCCAGTAATGTCCTTTACAGCATTTTTTTTCATGGTCCACGATTCGGTCTGAAGTCACCCACTGCATTTAGCCATGATGTCTCTTTGTTGTGGTTGTCGTTAGCTGCCGTCAAGTCAGCCACTGACTCACAACAAGCCTATGCACAACAGAAAAAAACACTGCTTGGTCTTGTGCCATCCCATCCCCATGATTAGTTGCAGACGGGACCACTGTGATCCATAAGGTGATTTTGGATGTAGATTGCCAGGCCTTTCTTCCTGGTTTGTCTCAGTCTGGAAGCTCTATTGAAACCTTTTCAGCATCATAACAACATGTGATCCACTGACAGACAGATGGTGTCTGTGCATGAGGGGCACTGGCCGGAACTCAAACCCAGGTCTCCTACACGGAAGGCGAGAATTCTTCCACTGACCCACCACTGCCCCCATCATGTCTCTTCAGCCCTCGTTAATCCAGAGCACTTCCTTCTTTCTTTCTGTTTCCTGACACTGACATTTCTGATGAGTACAGGCCCCGCGAGGTGGTAGACGGACCCTCAGTTTGGGCTTGCCTGATGTTTTCTCACTATTAAACTGAGATTGTGTGTTGCTGGTGGGAATGCCTGCCAAAGGGATGCTGACCACACTGTATTTGAATAATCCACTTAGCTGCCTTATCCGAGCGCCAGCAGAGCTGGTGTGTGGACGATGCACCTTCTATTTCTTGGACAGAACATGGAGAGAGGATCCGGGCCAACCAGCATTGGTTTCTTGTCAGTCTTACCAAACTGCTGCCTCTCCACCACATGAAAGGCCACCCCCGTGCCCTGCTCCTGGGTCTCACTTAGAGGAAGCCCCATCCCTGCCCTGGCCCAGCGCACCCTGCTCTCACCTGCCTTATGGCATGTCTGTAATGCTCTCGGATGCCCTTGGTCGGCAGCTGCTGGCAACAGCGCAGCAGGTACCGGTAGAGCTGCAGTGGCCTCTGGACCAGCTCTGCCCCCGGAAGCGGGGCCATCTACAAGATCCGCTGCCCCTGTAAAATATACAGCATCACTTCTAAGGCATCAAGCCAATACTCAGCCCTGGTCCCTAGGTCCCAGCGGTCTGTGAAGCAGGACAGTGTGGAAGCCAGGCCCCCCTCGTCCCCATGGTGCCTGGACCTGGGGCTGGAGCTGGGCGTTCAGTCCTGCAGAATACCCAGCCCAGAGCAAGGCCCCAAGACCAAGGGCGAGTGTGGAGGGCGATGTGCAACCTCGTGTCTGGTTTCTTCTTTAGGAAACCTACTTCTGGGTGTGAGGAGATGTCACTGACGGAAGAAGGGGCAGGAAGCAGGAGGACCCTGCCCAGCAAGTGCTGGGAAACCAGCTCTGACTTCAGCCAGGCACATACTACTGAGGGCAGCAGGCAGCGGAGGGAGAATGCCCTGAGGTTTAGCCTCGTTACTCAAAGTGTGGTCCTAGGCCAGTAGCACCGGCATCACCCAGGAACTTTTAGAAATGCAGTCTTGGGCTCCACCCCGGACCTAGTAGACAGAACCTGCGTGCATCAAGATGCCGAGGAGAGTCACATGTACATCAAAGTTTCAGAAGCCCAGGTCTAGAGGGTTCTGCATGAAGAAGCTGCACACAGAGTTGTCGTGGTGTGCAAGGCCTGGGCACAAGGTTTCATTTTACTGTGTGTTATTAATAAGAATACTATTTACTGAGCACTTGTACTGTTTTATTCACTTTACATGTGATTAACACACTTAATCCACAAAACCTATAAGACAGGTACTATTACTAACCCTGACTTACACCGAAGAAAACTGAGGCACAGAGAGATCAAGTAATTTACCCAAGGTCACACAGCTGGTAAGGGTCGAGCTGGCATTTGAACCCAGGTAGTCTGGCTCCAGAGCCACTTTTTAAAGGTATACTGAGGTATGCTATTGTTGTGTGCCATCGAGTTGATTCTGACTCATAGCGACCCTACAGGACAGAGAAGAACTGCCCCATAGGGTTTTCTAGGCTGTAATATTTACAGGAGCAGATCTCCAGGTCTTTTTTTCCTGCAAAACTGCTGGTGGGTTCGAACCGCCGACCTTCAGTTAGCAGCCGAGCACATAACACTGCACCACCAAGGTTCCTTATATTGAGGTATAACTGATTGCCATCAAGTCAATTCTGACCCTATAGGACAGAGCAGAACTGCCCCATAGGGTTTCCAAGGAGTAGCTGGTGGATTCAGACTGCCAATCTTTTGGTTAGCAGCCTGAGCTCTTAACCACTGTGCCACCAGGGCTCCATACTGAGGTATAGTTGACATATAATCAACTGTACATATTTAACATGTACAACTTGGTCTTTTTTTTTTTTTTAATTGTACTTTAGGTGAAGGTTTAGTTTCTCACTAAACAGTTAGTACACGTATTGTTTTATGACAATGGTTAACAACCCTACGACATGTCAATATTGCCCCTTCTCAACCTTGGGTTCCCTATTACCAGCTTTCCTGTCCCTTCCTGCTTTCCAGTCCTTGTCCCTGGACTGTTGTGCCCCATTAGTCTCGTTTTGTTTTATGGGACTGTCTAATCTTTGGCTGAAGGATGAACCTCAGGAGACTTCACTACTGAGCTAAAAGGGTGTCCAGGGGCCATACTCTCGGGGTTTCTCCAGTCTCTGTCAGGCCAGTAAGTCTGGTCTTTTTTTGTGAGTTAGAATTTGCTCTACATTTTTCTCCAGCTCTGTCCAGGACCCTCTGTCATGATCCCGGTCAGAGCAGTCAGTGGTGGTAGCCGGGCACCATCTAGTTGTACAGGACTTAGGCTGGTGGAGGCTGTGGTAGTTGCGGTCCATTAGTCCTCTGGACTAATCTTTTCCTTGTATCTTGTTTTCTTCATTCTCCCTTGCTCCCAAAGGGGTGAGACCAGTGGAGTATCTTAGATGGCTGCTCACAGGCTTTTAAGACCCCAGAAGCTACTCACCAAGGTAGAATGTAGAACATTTTCTTTATGCTAAATCTTGACATATGCATACACCCGAGAAACCACTACCACAATCGAAAGAGTGAACATATCCATCACCTCAGAATTTCCTCATGCCTCTCTGCAATCCTCCCTCCTGCCCTCTCCACCCTACCCTGTCACTTTAGATTAGTTTGCATTTTCTAGAGTTTTATATAAATGGACTCACACAGTATGCATCTTTTGTCTGCAAAGCCCCTATTTTTAACCTCTATGCCTCTCTCTAAAGAACACAACTCTAATTTGAGCTTTTTTTCTTTTTTAATGGTAGATTCTAGAACGTAAGGACTTGTTCCAAAACTTCCTGCCTATAATCTGTCCCCCTCTTTGTGCTCACTGCCCTGGAGGCTCCTGCCTGGACCTCTTCTCCATCTCCTCCACGTGAGGAACCCCCATTCACCCTTGCAGATCCAGCTCAGTGTTACTTCCTCTGGGGAGCCCTGTCTTCCCTGGGGACAGAGGGAATCACTTGGTCCTCTGGGGTGCTGCAGTGCCCTGTCAAGGTGCTCTTACAGTACTCCCCATACTGCCCAGGCGGTCTGCTGCCATGCCTGTGCCGGCACATGGCCAGGTCCCAGTGCCCCGCCCACAGCAGGCTTCCTGCATTGTCAAACTGAATTAAATGAAATCTACTCTCTCCTTTGTACAGATTTCCCCTCTATGAGGTAGAGGTTCCTATGTTCCAGATGATGGAGCTCAAAGACAGAGCTTAAGTAACTGGCCTTAATTCCAAAGAAAGATAAAAAGGAGAAAGACCCCCCTAAAAAGGAAAACAAGAGTATTAACTCTACCGGACATCCTTAAACTAACAAAGGAAACAACTTATTAAATAGCTGGTTTCAGAGTCACCCTCATCCCACTTCCAGCATATTATCTTTCTGGCAACCACAAAAAAAAATGTCTGTTTCCACAGCTAAGTAGGCCAAGTCTTCCTGGTTCTTTAGGCTCTTGCTCTTGACACTGGGAAGGACAGGTAGTTTTCTACCGCCACCACCCAGTCCTTCTTCTGGTAACAGGCCTTGCTATGTACCCAGGGATCCACATTGTCAGTTCAGGAGGTATGGGTGGGGCTCCACCCCAGGGCTGACCAATCAGAGCCCTACACCCACTTGTTCACAAGGATTGGCTCAAGGATGGGCACATGACCTAAGCTGTTCCAATCAGGGAGAATCTCATCACCTCTACAGGCATGACAGGAAAAGACTCCACCCAGCTGCTTCCCATTAGACTTGAAACTGAGAGGATTTGAAAGTCTCTCAGAGAAGCCATTCTGCCTCCTCTTGAAGCCTGAGACTGAAGCCACACAGCAGAAGGCAGAGCTGTGACCTTGAGAGAAACCAAGTCCAAAGAGTTCGTTTGAGCCCTAAAACCATCCAAGGGAAGGTGGCCCCATCCATAGTCTTTTCAATGATCTGAGCCAGTTAATTCCCTTTTGCCAAAGCAGCATGTTTTGTGGTTTCGTCACTTGCAACCAAAAGGGTCCTAACTGATGGATGGGCCCTGACTGGTCAAATTCTACTTCCACGATAGGCTCTGGTGGTTCCCACTCTAAGGAAGAGTGTAAACAGGGACAGGCCTCCTTAGCTTCCTTCTGCAATGAATCATCAACCCACCAGTCTGACTAGCCACCCTTCAGCCCAACAGAGAGGAACTGAAACCCTAGCTAGCGTCTCCTGGGAAGCACCCCAAGATAAGACAGAGTTGTCGTGGAATATCATTAACTCTCTTTTCTTCATGACTAACCCCTGATATGCTCTAGGCAACATTCTGTTAGTAACAGTTTCCAGGCCAGAAGGCTACACCTTGAGAACCAGCTCCAACCCGGTACCCACGCCTGCGCAGAACCTGACCTCGGAACCTCCCTCCTCCTGACAGGAGCAGATTTACCAGCCCACCGTTGTACCTGGAGTCCATTCTGAGTGAGAGGTCCATCCACCAGTACATCCAGCCCAAGAAGACTCGGCAAATGGACTCCCAAACTTGGACGGTGGGGGGAATTCCAAGAATGCGTGGGCTAAGGGGGACTGACATGTAAGACCCAGAACCAGTCTCCCCATAATAGATCCCCAAGTCCCCAGCTGGGAGAGCTCGCAGTCTTCTGGTCACTAGACCCCGCGTTGCTCCTTATCTGCACATGTAATAAACTTGCCACTTTCTGTTTCCCTTGCAACTGGTGTCCATCATATTTCAATCAGCCAATGGGACAGGACAAGAACCCAAGAGGCGTTCAGTTACAGAACCTCATACAATGGAGGCCATAGCTTCAAGGGCAACCACAGAGGACACACCACCGAAGTCCTTAATCTGACGGACAGACTCCACTGGCAAGCTTCCCTAAACTATATAAAGTGCTAATCAAATATTGTAAAATGCTAGTCATGTAACAGATGGTTAGCATCTGCAGTCCTCAAAATTAACATTTGGAAAGAGCACAACTTTGTTACTCAAAAACCCAGGCAATACTTAGTAACCAACCCAGCAAGTATGGGCGGGAGATTATTTTCAGCTCAATTATAATACTTTGTCACTCAGTAATAACTAGTACAGCATACATGTGTGGGTCTACTTAGAAGAGCTAAACTAAAAAATTTTAATTTAATTTAAAATGTGGGTTTGCTATTGTCTAAGGGGCAAAGAAGTACACAGCACCATTGCTAAAGTCAAACACTGTGGCCCTGGGAACGCTCACTTATCCAGCATTTGGACTTGACCTTAGCCTCCCCACCTGAGTCCTTATCCAGCATTTGGACTTGACCTTAGCCGCCCCACCTGAGTCCTTATCTGGTGTTTGGGCTTCACCTTAGCCTCCCCACCTGAGTCCTTGATCCCAGTAGTAGCATGTCCTGATCAGCCTCTTCCTGTTCTGAACTGTTCTTGTAGGTCCTGCCACCTAGCCTTCCAGGAATACCTAGATTCCTGCCCTGTCCAAGCCTGGTTCTTCAGTCTTCTCCTTGATTCTGCGAGCTCCTTACATTCTTTCAAAAAATTCCCTTTTGGTTAAGACCTCCTATTCTCCCTAGCACCACACAGAAATAGACTCTCTCCTGTTTGCCCACAGCCTGTTGTACCTGCTTCGGTTAGCAGGGATCTCTCTGTGCTCTGAGTGCGGGCCTCTCTGTCTCCCCACCAGAGGAAACTCCTGAAGGCAAGGACTGTGTCGCATTCCTCGATCTCTGCTTCCCCAATGCCCAGAACAGAACCTGGCACACAGTGTCCCCTCCATGAATTCTTGCTGAGTAGCATCAAAATCTGAGATACCAAACAATCCTCTACCTTGAGAAAAGAGCAGCTCCGCTTTCTCCCTGCCCTCAGGGGTTCCGAACATGACAAACAGTTCCATGCTCCTGCCCTCTACAGAATGATGACATCTGCCCTCTGCAGGGTCCTCTGGCTGAAACCCCTCCCCTTTCCCACCCCAACTACTCCAAACCTTTTCTTATCTCCTCAGCCTCCCTCCAGCTCCCTTGTAGGACCCCTCTGCAGGCAACTGAGTCAGAACTGAGTTCCAGTTATTCATCCTATAGCCTATAATGAATTAGAAAGTTGTAAAAACACCTAAGTAGCATGGTTTGGCTCATAGTTGTTGTTAGCTGCCGTCAAGTCAGCCCCCAGTTCATGGCAATCCCATGTACAATGGAACAAAATGTTGCCCAGTCCTGTGCCATCCCCATGATCAACTGCAGAATGGACTGTTACGATTCATAAGGTTTTCACTGACTGATTTTAGGAAGTGGCTTGCCAGGCCTTTCTTTCTAATCTGTCTTAGTCCAGAAGCTCTGCTGAAACCTGTTCAGCATCATTGCAACACGCAAGCCTCCACTGACAGACGGGTGGTGGCTGAGCATGAGGTGCCTTGGCTGGGAACTGAACCTGGGTCTCCTGCATGGGAGGCGAGAACTCTACCCCTGAACCACCACTGCCCTCACTGGCTCACAGTAGGCACTCAGTAAAAGGTGAGGACCGAATAAACGGAAAAACAGTCCCAAGTAGACAGTATTCAGTGAACAAACCAGAACACCAAAGAGCACAAGGTGACCTTCTCCCATCTCATAAAAAGAAATCTCTTCTCTGCACTCCTGGTAGGAGGTCACCCAGTTTTGCTCCCTCGATATGCTCCCTAAGGGCAGGGGGCTCCTGGCCTCCCAACTCTGAGCACGGCATCTTCATTCATCTCAAGCTATTAGCAAGTCCCTCTCGTTCTGCACCAAAATCTGCCACTGTCAAATTCTACTTTGGCTTTCGTCTCCCTGAACCTACCCCCAACTCCAGCCTTTCATTATCAAAGTCAACTCTCTCAGCCCCTGTGTCACTCTTTTCCAAGACAACCATCCTGAAGGTGCTATCACCTCCTAGTGCTTCTCCACTCAGCCTCCTCTGGAGACACACCCTTCATTACTGATCTCCTTCTTCCCCAGCGGGGAAAACAACAGTTTGGTTGTGTTCTTCTGTTCTGATCAGTTCCACTGTCACCTCCTTTGACCTGGGAATTCAAGGAATGCAGCTCAGACCGCATTCTTGGCTGGGGCCCTCACATCACCCTGGCATTTGGCTCAAAAGCGCCTTTTTTTCATGAGTTGTTCTTATCTGTCTCCCCATCTTGTATTTATTAGTTCATTCCAGAGTCACAATCTGCCACAATCTCTAGAGTGTCTGATCCTGTCTGTTATCCAACTCAACTCAATTCAGTATGACAAAAGCCCAGAAACAAGCACATTCCAGGTACAAATGGGGTACAAAGAGAGAGATTAACCCCAGTTCAATGCCGTTCAGAGCATCCAGCATGTGTGCGGCTCTGGACTCAGGCCTAGGACCACAGAGGTGAATGGCCTGACGCCTCTCCTAGCTCTCCTGCCCAGGGCCTTCTGCAGAGCTGACAGCAAGCCTTACAACCTTCGACTCACGGAGGGGTTAGTATGTGTCAGGTACGTGTGGAGAGCTTTTCTTGTATTATTTAATTCTCACAACAATCTGATGGGGTAGGTATCATTAGCCTTCTTTTACAGATGAGGAAGCTGTGGCTCCGAGAAGGAACTTGCCAGAGGCCACATGGCTAGTACATAGTAAGACTAGGAACTGAACCTAGGTGTATTTGATTCCAAAGCCCATGCCCTTAACTGTTTCACAGCACCACCTGCTATGTCTACAGCCAAGCCATTCATAAAAACACTGCCCAGATTCAAGGGCTCATGCAGACCAGATTCAAGTATCCATAAAAGCACTTACTGTGCTATTATCCAGTACTTATTTTTCAACCTTGCTCCATGCTTTTTAGAAACCTAAGGACATCGTCTACAGCTTCCTCCTGTAAACAGATGAAAAAGTAAATAACGAAGTCATGAGGCTGGTATCAATTACAGAGACAAAGACAAATGGCAACAAAGGAAGGGACAAAAGGCTCTTAGGAAATCCAAGGGAGAATATGTTAGAATAAAGGAAATGAGAGGAAATACAGCCACAGGGAATTTCCTGGGAGCCAAGGGGACTCCTGACAGTGATGTTGAGGAACAGGCCTGCAGCCCCAACTTTACCCCACCGTCCCTTTCCTTACCCTGTGCTCCGACACAGTGCATCTAAAAATAAGTGGGAAAAAGTCACATATTAAAAGAGAGAGAGAGAAAGAATGGAACTGCAGGAAATAACCAGAAATTATGCCCTAATGAGCACTAATACAAGCTAAATTAAGCTTGCACAAGGCCATTTTTTAGATATGTAATTAGTCTTCCTGATGGGGAGAGTCACAAAATAGGACCCGAGCGGTTTTGCTCCTCCAGCTCTAGGGCGCCATCTTACACATCTGGGTTCTCCCAGACTAGAAACGGGGCAGTGGTCTCTGCCTCCCTGGCCTGTCTCCCACATCGCCATGACGCTCAAGTCCCCACTCCTTTGTCCCCTTGAGCACTACACTGGCTCGGAGCTGTACAACACCTTGGACTATCCAAATACCTCCTAATCTCTCTCTCTCCTTCCAGTCCAGCCCCTACAGTGCCACCCAAGACCAAGTCCTAAAAAACAGGCTTCCAAAATCTGGTTCCGACACTCTCATCAACCATGTACTCTCGCTCTTCCCACACTTCTTATATTTTAGCCACATACTGAAGTTGAAGGCAAAGTTCATGGACTTGGGAATCAGCCAGTCTGTGTTCAAATGTGGCCCCATCACTTGCCAGCTGTGGGACCCTGGACAAGCTTCTTAAGTCCCATCTCCAAGTCTCAGTTTCCCATCTGTAAATGAGGGAACAATAGTATTTTCTGCATAGAACTGTTGCAAGGATTCAGTAATGCTCCTAAACCACTTAGCATGGTGCCTGGCATACGCCACGTGCTTACTATTCACTGTTATTGTTGACACCATTACCAAAACATGCTGTGCTCTTCAACACTTCTTTTTCCTCTACTTGGAATTCTTCACCCACTTTCACCTTCATTCCTCACCCAGCTCCTACTCATCGAGATGTCCACTCCATGCTGTTCACACAATCACACTGTACTGTGATCATTTTGTAACAATGTAATGGAAGAACTTACAGCAGGTTTTGGAGACCAAGAAACTCTAAGTTAGTCTACCTCTACCATTCACTAGCTGTGTGATCCTAGACAACTTGCTTAACTTCACTGGATTTCTGCAGCCTCCTCTATGAATTGGAGAACAGAATACTTACCTCATGGGGGTTTTGTGAAGATCAGGTAAGCCTGCGTGCCTAACACAGGGGCTAGATGATACTTGCACATCATCTTAGTCTTTCCTGCTTTACCTGGCTGTGTTCCCTGCCTGGATGACAGGGACTATGTTGTGTTATCATCATATCCTCTCCACAGTTAACAGTGCCTGGAACATAAGATGCCCAATAAATGTCTGTTGATTGATTCCCATTTACCAGAGGGGAAACCAAAGCCAGGAGGAAAGTCACTTTCCCGAGGTCCCAAAGCCAGCAGGTGGCAGAACCAGGTCAGACTCAGGTCCTTTGGCTCTGAATCCTCTGTTCTTTCTATAATACCGGCTGCCTCAAAGGCTATGGAGACACCCTGACCCTCACAGTTGTCAGCCCCAAACCACTCGGAGCCTTTGCCAACTTAAAGTGAACTCCTAAGCTATCCCAGCCAAAGCAAAGCCAGAAATCAAGCAAAATGCAAACAGGCTACGGTCTCCTAAGAGCAGAGCAACTGGCAATGTGAACCGAATCTTTCTGATGTGAGACTTGCTTTGTACTAACGGGCTTCCCACACACAAGCTACAGCACTTGGTTTGAGGATGAAAGAAGGGAACTAACATGTATTGTACACCTACCTCATGTCAACATTATTATACTTCAATAATAAATACTATATCTCAAGCGCGTATTGCATCTCAATATCTCATAGAGGCCTTAATCTACAACTCTAATACTCCCATTTTACAGAGGAAGAAAACTGAGGCTCAAGATCACACCGAACTAGTCAAGAGCCACAGCCGGGCTTTGTACCCAGGCCTCTGCCTTCAAAACACAAGCTCTTTCTATACACACCCATGGCTACTCTGAGATGACCCTTGAGCTGAACGCTCCTAGTCTTTCCTCTTCTTCTCAGAGTCCCTCTCACTGTGGCCTCCATGCTGGTATCTTCCCCGGTGTCCACATGGCTCACTCCCTCCATGTATCCAGGCCTCACTCTGGAGGCTTTCTCTGATACCATGTACCAAAAACCAAACCCGTTGCCATTGAGTTGATTCTGACTCATAGTAACCCTGTAGGACAGAGTAGAATGGCCCCACTGGGTTTCCAAGGAGTGGCTGGAGGATTCGAACTGCCGACCTTTCTATTAGCAGTCGAGCTCTTAACCTCTACGGCCCCAGGGGTCCTGATACCCTATAGTTCCTTCTACTTTTCTTCATGACACTCTTTATCACCTTCAGCTGTTCAGTGGTTTCTGTTTGTCTTCGCCCACTGGAATGTAAGCTTCATTTGACTAGGGATTTTATTTTATTCATAGCTGTATCCCTAGTACAGTACACGCCTAGCACATAGTAGGCACGTGTGTGTGAGACAGAGAGAGATGAAACAGTCACTGAGCACCAATAGGAAACTAGGTACTAGAGATACAGAAAGAAACAAAATAGCCCTAGACTCCATGAAGTTTACATACTAACAGGAGAAGATAATAAAAACCAATTATTCAATTATAATTAAATACTGCAAAGCAGAATTCAGGTTCCTGAGAGACTGGACCGTGGGGGCCCCTCATCTAGTTGACAGTCAGAGGATTCTTGAGAAAGACATTTAATCTGAGGTCTGAGGGAGGAGAAGGATTTGGCTGAGTGAAGGCTGGGGGAATGGGTGAAGGCAGACAACCGCCCTCTGAAGGCCTAAGGGAGCAAGGGACCATCAGGACCACAGTGTGGCCGGAGCTGAGGGAGGAGGGAGGGCAAGAGTGAAGAGGAGGCTGTTGTAGCAGGTCTGGTAAGGAGCTAAGATTAATCCTAAAGTCCATAGATATGGACCTATCCATGGAACGGGTATAGTGTGGTATATCTCTATATGGAACGTTATGTAGCCAGAAAAAGGAACGAAGTTCTGATACATGCTACAACATGGACGAACCTTGGAAACATTATGCCACGTGAGAGAAGCCAGTCACAAAGGACCACGTAGTATATAACCCCATTTACATGAAACGCCCGGCACAGGCAAATCTAGAGAGACAAGAAAGAGGAGTGGTTGCCTAGGTGGTGTGGTGGTTAAAGCGCTGGGCTGCTAACCACCAGGTCTGCGGTTCCAACCCACCAGAGGGCTCCGAGGGAAAGATGGCAGTCTGTAAAGATTTCAGCCTTGGGAACCCTCTGGGACAATTTTCTTCTCTCCTATAGGGTCCCTAGGAGTCGGAATCCACTCTGGGGCAACGGGCTTGGTGTGTTGCTGTTGTCGTTGTTGTTAGGGCTAGGGGGAGGACGCCAACAGGGAGATAACGGCTAAAAGGTGTGAGGGGTTCTTTTCCGGGTAATGAAAATGTTCTAAATCTGATGGTGGTGATGGATGTACAACTCTGCAAATATACTAAAAGACACTGAATTGTATATTTTCAACAGGCGAATTGCATGCTATGTGAATTAAATATCAATAAAGCTGGGGGGAGGGGTGGAATTAGTCCTAAAGACAAAGGGGTTTAGGCCACGGAGTGGCTTGATCTGTTATGCGGAAGAATAAATCAAAACGTAAAGGTTACTGCAGGTAGGTGAGCTAACCCGGTGCTCCAGGGCAGATGGACTGTGGGGACGTCTTTTTTTTTTTTTTTTTAAGGGCAAACAGACGATGACCTCGGGGGTGTATACCAGAGAAAGAGCATTTCACTAGTGGGCCTGGAGCGCCCAGGGGGGCTCCTTCTTGTCCCCACCCCCTTCCCTCCCGTCCAGGCGCTGTCGCGGCCCCTCCGCGGCCCGCACAGGTCTGAGGCGCCTCCGGGAGCCGCGCGTCGGTGCAGTCGGCTCTCCAACATGAACAGGAGCGGACGGGGAAGACAAAGGAATGGCGCGGGTCGCCGAAAGGTCTTCCGCAGCTGAGTTCACCTGAGGCCTCCACACCCCCAACCTGCCCCCCTCCGCCGCCCCCGTGAGCTCCGGCCGCCGCGGCCCCTGCACGCCCGCCGGCTCCCCCACCCTCGGCCTCCGCTGCGTGGCTCACCGGCCTCCACGGGGGAACACCAACCCCGGTCGCGGCGGACGCGGCAGCGGCGAATGCGCCTGCGCCCACGGAGCCGGCGCAACACCGCCCCGCCTGGTGACTGTGCGCCCAGTGCCCTCTGCTGGCCGCGCGCGGAACTCTGCGTCCTTTAATAAAGAAGCCCCCACGTTCATGACTTACTGGATGCCCAATCCCTGATCCGACCACGCCCAATTAAAAAAGCATCTGGCGTTTTAACTTCAGGCCCCAGAGAGCGACTTTTCCCTCACCTGGCAGCTTTACCTTAAACACTAACAGCTTTACCTTAAACACCCACTTTTCCTTCTGGCTGTTGCTTCAAACAAATGAAAAAAAACCATTACCACAGAATGGATTCCTACTCATAGCGACCCCATGTGTTACAGAGTAGAACTGAGCTCCATAGGGTTTTCTTAGCTGTAGTTTCAGAGAGGATCCCTGGTGGCACAGTGGTTAAGAGCTCAGCTGCTAACCAAAAGGTGGGAGCCGCTCCTTGGAAACCCTATGGGGAAGTTCTACTCTGTCCTGTAGGGTTGCTGTGAGTTCCAATCGACTCAACGGCAACTAGTTTGGTTTGGTTTTGGTTAAATGTTTAGGGAGGCAGGCCTTTCTTCCGTCACACTGCTGGGCGGGTTCAAACTGCCAAGCTTTCAAGTTAGCAGCCAAGTGTACCATAATCGGGGTATATAAACCCTGAAGGCAAGCTCTCATCTATGTTCCTGAATGTGGTTTGCTGCTAAAAAAGTAGGGGTGTTCAAGATCTGTGGGAAAGCTTGCTGGAGGACTTTTCGTAAAACCACTCGTGTTGATGACAAGAATTGTATTTGGATGGGAATCTGCGTCTTAAGTCATTTCATCAAATTGCAGTCCCTTAACACCTGTCAAAAGAATAAATATGACAGTAATAGGCATGCTTCCTTTCAGGCCCATCTAGAATTATAATCGAGGAAAAGAATACAGAATTTAAACCCAGAGCTACTGCCAGTAACATTCTTTGAAAATGAAATAATGCTGTTTTATTAAATAGGCTCTCCCCGCTCTCTAATGTTTGAAGCTAAAGTGCTTCTCTGAATTGATTTAAATACAAGTTTTATATCCTGAAAGAAATAAAGATGAGTCTTTATCTTAAGAAAAACCGTCTGTTCAATGATGCTGCTGATCTTCTCTCAACTGAAGTCTAAAAAGGAGTTAGGTTGTTAGTGGATGATGTTGCTTCTGTTCATGTCTCTCTTCTCTGGGGCTTTTTAAACTTATTTATTACGAAAAGGCTGATTTCCTTACACAGACACTCTCCGTGTGTAGGCTATTTGACAGGAAAACATTTTTTTCTTTCTTCTTTTTTTCCTAAAAACATTGCTCCCTTGAGGCTCCTGGGAATCCATTTTTCTCCTCTTAAGAGAATCAGGGAATATTTCTAAACAGAACTTTTTTGTTTGGATTTTTTTTTTGTTTGTTTTTAGGCTTTTCTGTCTTTCATTTTTTTCCCCTAACTCCCTCTAGAACCCTTGGCTTTTTTTTTTTTTTAACCTAATATACTAGCCTTCCTCCAAATTAGCTGAAATATTTAGATAATTGCCTCAACTTTTCAATTTATTTTCAATATATGGCCTTGGACCAAATATTTCTGAAAGCTGAGATTGTACCCTCATAAATCAGCCCTCTTATTTATACACACATATCAAGGGCACACCATTAGTGTAGATCCAATCAATAAATCATTAAGCTTTTAAAGCCCTTAATAGGAATTATTTGAAGTAATATCCACTCCTGTTTTCAGCCTTAGGATCATTTAATATTATGAAGAAATTTCACAATCTGTTCTTGAGTCCCATCTTCCTATTGTTACTAGATCATTGTGTTCCTGCCTCAGAAACACCATTCTAATACCTAACTCTCATAAAATATTCAAGACGCAAGCTGTTCGCTTTACCTCAGAAAGATTCCACCTTCAGAGTAACTTGTGCTTTTTCTGCCTTTACAGACATATGAGGTTTTACTTTTCACAAAATTTCCTTATAAAAACAAAGAAAAAAAAATAGCCCAGAGTAGGATAGGTGTGGATAATAATTTTCAATTTTTTTCCAAGTCCCATGGAGACCTACATTTTAAAATAACTGAACTGTGATATTTTTAACTTGACAGAAACCTTAGTTTCTTACAGCTTTGGAAGTAAAACTGAAGATTTCCTTCCAGCCCAAACATTCCCTAAAATGATACCAGACCCATAATCTAATGAAAAGCCAACCGTTCTTACCAGGTCATTTTCCTTTACACTGAAATTTTAGCAGACGAACGCCCTCATGTCAGACAATGCGTGATATTTACAGATAAACAGAATTGAAAGACTTTTTATCTGAGAAATCTGACACCCAAAAGTTGGCTGTCCAGGTTGTGTTTTCACAGGGGAGTTTATTGTCTTTCCTAAGAAATACATCACCGCTTTCTCTTGATTTCTGACATTATGTCATTTAACTAGACAACCGCAAGTTTGTAACCAATATTTGTGGGGAAAGATACAAGAAGTCCTGATGCTTCCAGCTTAAACCTGTTCCTAGATTTCAAAGAGAAATAATGCACTTGCATCCTCTGATTAAATCAGGTTATTGTCTCAAAGGTTGACCATGTAAATAATTCAAATTAATTCATCAGTGTACAATAGATTTAATAAGCATAATAAACACTTTGAAGAAAATACTTAGGACCCTGGGTCTGCCCTTGCTCTCCCTCTGCATTATCTCAGATTTCCCTGTGAACAGAATCAGTGGTTCCACGTCGTTCTCTTCTATTCAAAATATGCAAAGATGCTATTTACCAGTTTGCAATTTGCATGTCTCAGATCCTGCCAGAACACAGGATGAGGGGCGCGGGGTGACTGGTAAATGTGCCAAAAGAGGACACCAGGGCAAACGTGGAAAACCCAGCAAAATGATCTTCTCCACCCCAGGGTGTTGCAAAACATAACCCTCACTGACTCCTCAAGATTTCTTTTCAAGACGACAAAAATATCGGGTGTAAAAGGTTACGTGAAATCTCAGACGTTTAGTGTCTTTTTTCTTTAATTGCTGGGTGGGAGAAGGGGATGAGCAAGGATTGCAAGGGTTTTATAAAAGGGCGTACAAGAGGGAAAGGGTGCAATTGTGGCTATTGACAACATACACTTGGCAAGCCATGTAGAGCTTGGCTTCAACCTTCCTGGACCTCTGTCTTGTGTTGTTTTCTACAGCTCCATAAATGGAAACTTGCTGACTGGTATATATCATTTCCTATTTCTTGGTGTGTTCTGTAGTAATGTATTTACAGTGACCACACGTGAGACCCCATCGGTGACCAGGTAGAATGGCATCTCTGAATATGAGTGCCCGCTTTTTCATCTCTTGAAAATAGGCTCATGATTTCAGACTGTAACTAACATGCACCCACATACATACAACGTTGTGTATAAATTGCCCTTAGAATGAAATTTTTTTCCATAAAAAGCATACGTGCACCATGGATGTGTGTATGGTGATATCAACAAAGGAGTGAATGTGCTTGGGAAGATTGTTCTTTTTTGCATTTTGGTGGTCTTTGACTAAAAATCCACTTTCAAATGACCTTGTTCACAAAGTGTAATTCTGTTTCCGTTGACAGAGAAAAATTAAATGCCCCTGTTAATAGAAATGGAGACTATAAGAAATAATCAACTTTATTAAATAGGATTATTTGGAGGAAGAATCAAGTCAGAGAGGTGAAGAGAGGGGAAGGAGAGGGAGAGAAGGAGAGAGAAATGGGAGAGCGGAGCAGGAGAAAGGGTAAGAGAAGGGAGTTATCTTTCTTTTAATGCTCTCCCAAAGAGAAAGGCCTGATAAGATTAAATGAAGCAGCCCAGAAAAAGAAAGGGCAGCATTAATTACTGGAAACCATTATTCAACTTGGCCAGGAAATAGGGTGTTCTGGTCAATCAAATATCTAGTTAATAGTTACCTTCCACTTCAGCAAACATTGTTGAGACAACTCCGTGTGCAAAACTCCGTGCAAGGCCCTGGGTCATAGCAGGCCCTCTGAACCCCATCCCTCCCACACTTGAGTTCCAGGCTTTTTCCACGCTGCAGTCAGGGGGGTCTTTTTTAGAGACAAGTCTGACCTTGCCAAACCCCTTAGCGGCTTCTCAGTGTTCTCTGAACACATATGCCCAATTCCTTACTGTGTCCTACAAGGCCCTACAGGGTCTGGCCTTTCCAGCTTCACTCCATGTCCCCACTCGCTGGCTCAGTGGCCTTTCAGACTCTCAAGGCCACCTTACTTTGTTCCTCCTTTAGATCCCATCTCACAGGTGTCTTCCTCAACTTCCCCAGCACCTCCACTCCTACCCCACACTAGGGCACGTCCTGCCATCCCACTATGTGAATATCTTTCTCCATGACGTGCATCATAGTTTGTAATTATATATATCTTTGTATGGATTCCCTCAGAAGCAGACCCTGAAGCAAGGATTCCAGAGCAAGTAGTTAACTTGGAAAGTGAACCCAGAAAACATTCAGGACTGGAGGGGAGTGGGGAAATGAGACAGGGAAGGGAAGGCAACCCATAAAGAGAGCTTTGCCAAGCAAGTTACCACTGTGGGCAACTGAGCTTCATCCTGCTGGGAAACCACCGTGGAACACACACCTGAGTTAGCCCAGCCAAGAGAGGTAGGAGCTGGGTATTTATACTTCAATTCCTGTTAGTTACTAGTTGAAGGCTGCTCCCAGGGGTGCTAATTCTGTGGTACTTCTGGCCTGCCAGGGTCCCAGGCAAAGAGATAAAGATGCTGATGAATTGGAAATCAGCCACGGTATACCAAAATGGTAAGGCTCAAGAGATTACAGGTGGGCCACTGATGGTGTCTGATGCATATTTACATGTTGTTACTGTTGTTAGTTGCGTTGAGTCGGCTCCAACTCCTGGCAACCTTATGTATAACCAAATGAAGCGTTACATATACATTTGTCTTCAGCAAAAAGTACATGTATATGTACTTGTGTGATTCGATCAGCCATTGTTGTGTGATTCTACCTGTCTTCCCATGAGAGCTCTATAAACACAGGAATTGAGCGGCAGTGTTTCCCACAGTCTATGCCTTACTTCCTACGGTCCATCGTTAAAATCATTCCCTTACAAACACCCTCAACTTCCTGGCCCTGTCTTGCCCACTCTCACACTTACCCTGGATGAACACACCTCCTCCTTCTCCAACCTGCATCTGAGCAGAGAAATGTTGAGAAAATTACACAGCAGGGCTAGTGGGTTTCACTTTAAATTTATGATCCGAACCTGACATGTATCCTGGGTGTTGTCTGGGGAAGAAAATGACTCTGCTACTCTGGAAGGCTGGCTTTCCCATCTGCATGGGGCCTCAAAACTCCGACCCCCCACCTCCACCTTCACTCTCAGTGATAACCTTATTGAAAAGGTAGACACTATGAGGCAAGCACTTCCTCTTCTTCTCACCCCTTCTCCATCTTTCCTGTTACATTGGGGAAAGTTTTCTTCTGCCTCTGAAATATCAATCCCTCCACTGATGTTCTGGATTCCACCCTCTCCTGCTTTCTTAAAGTCCTTGCTTCTACAACTATCCCCCCTCTCCAGCTTCTTGACTCTCTCCTTCTCCACTCGCCCTTTCTAAGCAACATACCAACGTGGTCTAAGGGCCTTGCAACTCAAAATGTGGTTCAGAGACCAGCAGCATCAGCCTCATGTGGGAGCCTGTTAGAAATGCAGAATCTCCCACCCAAGACCTGCAGAAACGAAATCTGCATTTTAACAAGATGCCCAGGTGATTCCTATGCACATTAAGGTTTGAGAAACACAGGCCTAGGGGTTCCCATTAAAAACAAGAACCTCCCTTTGTTCTACATCCCCAACCAGATAAGGTCTCATTTTGCCACTCTCCATCCTAGGAAGCGTTCATCCATTCATTCAACAAATGTTTCTAAAACACCTACCAGGCACCTCAAGTCCCTGAATGATGCAAATGTTTAATGTTCTCAGCTACTAACTGAAAAGCTGTAGTTTCAAGTCCACCCAGACGCATCTCAGAAGAAAGACCTGGCAGTCTACTTCTGGAAAATCAGCCATTCAAAACTCTATGAAGCACAGTTCTAGTCTGACACGCATGGAGTCGCCATGAGTTAGAGTTGACTCCATGGCAACCAATTTCCTTAGCACACAGGGAGGCTTGGAGTGGGTGAGACTTAACGTCCTGCTGTTACCAGAAGGTGGGCCTTTAAGCATCACCCTCTGGAAGCTGACTTGCCGTGCTGCTCATGCCCCAGTCTGTGTAGACACAAGTTCATTACACGTGCAGGTAAGCTGTCCCATCTCCACCTACAAATAGACCTTAAGTGTTTTGAGTTTCTGTGACAAGGTAGATACTCAGAAAATGTTTGCTCCACAGACTTCTGGGTTCTAGGAACACAGAACGAATAAAACATATAGGATCCTTGTGCTTGTATGGTGTCCTAGTGGTAGAGAACAACGAGGAAATAAATAAGACCCTGATTGGGTCATAAATAAACGCTTTGCAGAGAAATAAAAGATGGTGATATGGTAGTCACCAGATGGCTACAAAGAGATGACATTTAAACTGAGATCGAAATGGCAAGAAGCCATCATAAGAGTTGTCTACACAGATCCTCTCTCTTCCTCACTTACCATTCGCCCATTCACCCAGTACAGCTGGCTTCCATTTTCACAAGGTTTTCAATGGCTTCCACATTGTCATAGCAATGGCTCCTTCTCTGTCCTTAGCTTTTCGGCTGCCTTTGGATCAACTGACCACACCCTTCCTCTCAAAACATTGGAAATTAAGTTCATCCCCTAATTAGCCTTTTCCTTGTCATAGATTGTCCAGTGTTAACTCTTGTTTAAAAAGTGAAGACTTTTCTGGATAAGAGAAAAGAGGGCAGGGAAGATGTGGGGGAAGGAGATAAAAGAGATCAATTTTATTCAAGTATAAACATGTCATTTCAAATTCAGAAAAATAAATACATTTTATTTTATGTTTTTTAAAAACCACTTTGTGCATCCGGAAGTGAGATACATACCGGCTTTGATCCAGTTTACAAAAGGAAAAGAGCTGGTTCAGCATTCCTTCCACACTTGCCTCCCTGGATGCTGCGTTAGCTCTCAGGGTATCTGGGGCTGGAAGGGGCTATGAGGCTTCCTTAGGCCACCAGCCTAAGCCCATTCCTCCCCACCATTCCCATTCCACCTTTTCCCCTTGGAGGGCATGATGGTGTAGTGAGGAGCATGGGGGCAGGGGAGAGGAAAATCACTGGCTGGCAACTGCAGAACCTTACTCAGGAGATGGCTGGAAGGTATTATAAGCCTGCTGATATATGGAAAGCAAGTCCTGGTGGCACAGTGGTTAAGCACTCAGCTGCTAACCGAAAGGTCGGCAGTTCGAACCCACCAGCCACTCCGCAGAAGGATGAGGCAGTCTGCTCTCGTAAACATTTACAGCCTTGGAAACCCTATGAGGCAATTCTACTCTGTCCAATAGGGTCGCCACGAGTCGGAATTAACTCCGGGGCAATAGATTTGATGTATGGAAAGAACTAATTCAGCCAGGGAAGGTGGTTTAAAGATGTCAGTGTACAAGGTGCTAAAGGGTGGGTTTAGAGCACTCAGCTATTAACCAAAAGTTTGGCAATTTGAACCCACCAGCAGCTCCGTGGGCGAAAAGACCTGGTGATCTGCTTCCAGAAAAGAGTATAGCCTAGGAAACCCTATGGGGAAGTTCTGCTCTGCCCTATAGGGTCACTATGAGTTGGAATTGACTTGATGGCACACAAGCAGAATAACAACATTCATTTATGTATTGTCTATGGCTGTTTTTGTCCTACAACAGCAGAACTGACTACTGACAGAGACTGTGTGGCCTGCAAAGCCTCAAGTATTTACTATCTAGCTCTTTACAAAACAAAAAACAAAAGAAGTTTGCCAACCTCTGGCCTACTGAAAGCGGTGTGACTGTTTTAGCCTTGAATTCTAGGTTCTGTGGCATCCCTGGGTGCTGTAAATGGTTAACGTTACTTGGCTGCTAACTGGAAGGATGGAGGTTTGAGTCCACTCAGAGGTGCCTCAGAAGAAAAGCCTGGTGATCTATTTTCCAAAAATCATCCATTGAAAACCCTAGGAAGCACAGTTCTACTCTGCCACATATGCGTCTCGATGAGTGGGGGTCATCATGAGTTGGAGCCAACTTGATGGCAACTGGTTTTTATGATCTAGCCCTGACCTACCTTCACAGCCTTATCTACAGTACTTTCCTTCCCATTCTTCATGCAATGGCCATAAAAGACATCTTCTTATTCCTCATTTAGGTTTCATGCTATCCCACCTCTGTTTTCTTCCTACTGTTCCCCTCGTCTGGAAACCACATCCAATATTCACAATTTGCTTTTATGCCCACGTTCCCCAACCTTCAAGCAGACCTTCCCACATCTCCCAACTATAATTTATTTCTCCACTCCCTTTTTTTGGCCATAATTTTTTCTGTACTGTCTCATGACACACCAGTTTCCTACTTTGCATTATAATTATTTATGCACATGTTTTATTCCCCCTGTAGACTATAAACTCCTTGAAGAATGCATTGGCTCATTACAAAATTAGCATTCTGAGAACCCTGATTTGCATCACACACAAGATCTCTTGTCTTCAGCAAAAAGGAGTATACTTATGACACATATAATTGGCACTTATCACACAAATCAATGATAATGGGGAACAAGGGCAAGATGGTTCATTAAAACCCACAGGAAATTCCTCCAACATTCATTTTTGCATTTTTGCCAGGGTAATATGCACTGGTCTATATCAAATTCCCTTTCCTTATTTTTTACTTTTCTTTCACACTTGTATGCATAACTGCATTGGCCACCTTGCAGTTACTGGGAACAAAAAGACCAGAAGTGAATAATTCACTAACTGACATCATCAGGCCTTGAGTAATGGAAAGCTTTTGGGGCATTCTTTCTGAACTTTCTACCCCACCCCCCCAACTCCCTGAGCGCCATAAAGATTTTAATTTGTGTGTATGCCATTTGTAACTTAGACTTGGAACAATAGTCTTCTAGTATGGGGTGGTGTAAACAGTTCATGTGTTCGGCTGCTAACCAAAAGGTTGGAGGTTAGAGTCCTCCTTGAGGCATCTTGGAAGAAAGGCCTGGCAATCAGCTTCTGAAAAAAGCAGCCCTTGAAAACCCTACAGAGCACAGCTCTACTCTGACACACATGGGGTTGCCATGAGTTGGAGTCGACACCACGGCAACTGGTTATGGCCCTGATACTCAAAAATGATAGGTGAATTTAAAGTCAAAACAAACAAAACAAGTTTCCTGCACATATGTTTGATTAGGCAGCCCAAATACTGTACCACAAACATTAATTCAACAAGAAATGATAAGGAAATAAAATAAATATGAAGAGTAACCCTGCTTGCCAAAGCAACATATGTGTTTGGGATGATTCTCTGCACCCATGACTAGCGTGCACAAATATTGTGTTAAACCTCTCCTCCTAATAGCATCATTTCTCACATGCTCTTCAGAGGAAAAAATGTGATGCTAATTTAAGATGACTTACCCTGCTCAGCACATAAATAAAAAATAGTTCAGAATCCAGAACATGACAGAACTCCCCTTTCAAGTCCAATTAAGTACTTTTAATTGGCAATTCAATTGGCAGACTGTATATTTTGGGCTGGAGAGATGAAGGCAGAACAGACCCCTACTAAGATGGGAAAGAGGAGATGTGGGGCATTTACGATTGTAGTATCGGATGTGATGCAGAAATGTAAGGTTAGGCGTGGAAAAAAGGCGACTATTCGTACATCTGGGAAGAAATTAGCAGTGAACAGGGCAAACACTAGAGGGTCTGATCATGATTATAAAATGTCATTTAGAAAGATATTTACATTGTTAATTAAGCAATGAAGCTGATAACTGCTACTCTGTAAATTGTGCTAATTACCCCAGTGCCTTGGAAGGCTTTCTAATCAGCCAGATCAATAGGCTCCTGGTTTATGCTCATAATGCAATGTCACCCCGCTTCTGAAGTGCTTTGCTTACAGCAGTCTGGACGCAGTACAGCTCCTGCCCACTGCCCTGTGCTAGATTCATCTGTCTGCCCACATCACAACATTAAGGCTGATGCCCACTCACCCCCGAGACCTCTCCCAAAGGAACTCAAATCCCACAATGCACTGTGCCACCATCGGTTGTTCAGGAGAGAGGACTAAGTCTTTGTGCTCCAGCAGATTTTTATGTAGCCACAGCCCTTTTTCCCTCCAACATTAGAAAGATCATATGTCCTAATGGACTATGAAGGAAAACCTAGATTCAAGTCTCTGCTTTGCCACTGACTTGACGGTGTGACTTTGGAACAGGACACACCTTTGGTTAGGTTTATGTAGACCAAGGAGTCCCAGGGTGATGCAAACAGTTAATGCACTCAGCTACTAACCCAATGGTTGTCGGTTCAAGTCCATCAGAGTCACCTCGGAAAAAAGGCCTGGTGATCTGCTTCTAAAAAATCAGCCATTGAAAACCCTACGGAGCACAGCTCTATGCTGACACACAGGGGGTCATCCTGAATGGGCATCAGCTCGATGTAGACCAGGTAAGAAGGTCAAATCAGTTCAACTACTGGCTGGACTGGACTTCTAGGTTTTTTTGGGTTTTGTTTTTCATTGAATTAAGAAATCATTAGCATGAACAGACTGGTCTTTTGAGGCAGAAAAGCCAAACTGCTTATGTTTCCCAATACCCTGTCACATTCTCTGGGGCCTCAGCATAACAGTAAGTCTGAAATATGTAATAAAGGGCAAAGACAGAGTAATGTTGAGCGTGAACATGTGTTCAGCTAGCTCTCAGTCATCCACAAGGAACAGAGAGAGTGTGGATGAAGGAGACCCAGAAATAATTCACGTACCTCGTTGCAACTCATCGTGTCTATCTCCTCCATCAAACCTCAAACAAAAAATAATCAGCTGGTAGCCAAGGAACCTGGTTTGAAGATTAACTTATTTCCTTTTCTCTCTCATTCCCTGGTAGGTGTTCTAATGAACAGTCAAAATCCCACTTGGAGGGAAGCAAGGTCAAAAGAGAAGATTAGCAAAGGGCTTGGGAACCCACGGATTGAATTATCAGTCCCCAAATAATTGAGAACTTTAAGCAGCAGCCAAGGGAGGGCTTGGAGGTGGAAAGCCAAGGTAAGGGAGATGCAGCAGCACAATTAGGGCTGGGAACAGCTGGGATCCATTTCTGCACTTGAGAAACAGAGCTCCTTCTGTGTGCCGCTGCATGGGGCTCCCTGAGCTTTCATCGGTAGCTCCTGAGACCCGGCAGGCAGAGCCACTGAGTTCAAGGCCAGCTCCTATGCTGGGCTTTGGGATGAGGCCAATTTGTTGAGTTGTTTCAGTGCTTTGATGTGTAAACTAATCATCTGTCATTGTGCTCTAATTAAACCTAAGTGGTGCAATGGATTTGCTGTCATAGAGGCCAGGACGCCTCCTGGATTTGGGGAGCGAGGGGCAGCGTCGGCCTGAAAGCAGCCCAACCCCAGGAGAGCAGAGAGCACGGAAATGCCAGAAATGAATATGAGAAGAGCTGGAAACCCTGTGTTGGTCTATGAGGCTGGAGAAAATGTGACAAACCAGCAACCAGGGCGGGTCTATGGGTGTCTGATTTCCAGGGTGATGTCGCCCTCAGCATGAGTGTCTAGACATAACAAGCTGGGGTTAAGTGGGTAACCACAAGGTGACCTTACTGTTTGCCATGGTAACAGATCTCTCAGAGGCCAGCTGGCCCTGGCATTGTCAAAATGTAACCCAGTTTCACAAGGTGAATGTGTGATTTCCACCTCTCGACTTAGGCCAGATGACCCAAGTGTACAGGGAGAGAAGTTTAGGACTCTTTGGAAAATGTTGATTCTCGTGACTCTTTTCTCCTCCCCACTCCCCCACTTCCAGACGTTTACAATCTACTTAAAAAAAAGACGTTTCTAGTCTTAGGGAGGAGAGGGTGGGCCCTCCTTAGGAAGGAGAATCAGAGGAAAGGGGAGGAAGATGGTGGTGGTGCAGCTGACCTTGTGACCATATGTCCTGGGAATACAATCATCTGGTCCCAGATTTGACTCTCCCTGCTCCCTGGCTCAAGTGCATGACCAGAGGGCAGGGATGAGGATATTTATGACCTTCATTGCATCAACATTTTGTGGGACCTCAACATGGATAGTGCTGATTTATTTGTGCTGTTGGTAATCCCACTCCATAGAGACAATGTGAAAGCATAATGAAAAAGCGCTTCACTTCTTCACCCATGTATTAATTCAGCAACAATTTGATTAAGGACCTAGTTGTGAGGTATGCTAGGTTGTACAAGGTACAAGGTTGTACAAGGTACAGTCCCTGCCATTAAAGAACTCATACTCTCAGAGGAAAGAAGATGACCACACATGATTTGACATTTGCAAGTAATTCAATAATAAATGTACTTTGGAAAGAAAAAAGTAGGTCAAGCATATTATATGAAACTGTCTAGACATCTACAATAAGGCGGTATAGGAAAAGAAAGAGAGGAGAGGACAGTAGTATTTTTTTTTAATTTTTTCCCATACAAAATTTATACATACATTGTTATGTGACCCTAATTGCTCTCCCCATACTGTGACAGCACACTCCTCCTTTCCACCTGATTCCCCATGTCCTTTCAACCAGCTCCTAACCCTCTCTGCCTTGCCATCTCACCTCCGGACAGAAGCTGCCCATTTAGTCTCTTGTATCTACTTGAGCTAAGAGGCATACTCCTCACGAGTATCACTTTAAGTCCCACAGTCCAGTCCAATCCCTGTCTGAAGAGTTGGCCTTGGAAATTGTTTTAGTTCTGGACTGATAGAGAATCCAGGGGCCATGTTTTCTGGGGTTCCTTCAGTCTCAGTCAGACCATTAAGTCTGGTCCTCTTACTAGAATTTGTGTTCTGCACCTCACCTTTCTCCTGCTCCATCCGGGACTCTCTGTTGTGTTCCCTGTCAGGGCGGTCATTGGTGGTAGCCGGGCACCATCTAGTTCTTCTGGTCTCAGGCTGATGAAGTCTCTGGTTTATGTGGCCCTTTCTGTCTCTTGGAGGACACTAGTATTTATTGACAATCTTTTTATATATGTCAGACACTGTTATCTCATTCAATAGTCACAACCACCCTGTAAGATGGACATTGCTATTCCTATTCTACAGATGAGGATGCTGAAACTAAAGTATACCTGATAAATGGCATATAAAAGTGTGTCAGACACTTCTACTTGTTCTTGCCCACCCCTCATGCCCTCATATCTTCTCTCTTCTTTTCTGATAATGGAAATTTTAGCTGTCTATGGTCCCCAGATGAAAACTACCTTTCCAGTCACCCTTGTAGCTAGACCTGGCCATGTGACCAGGTCTTGAAAATGGGTGTAAATGAGTGTGATGTGTGAAACTTCCAGGTTGTACTTTTGAAAAGAGAGCAGCCTGCCTTGCCCTTTCCTGCTGTCTAGAACACAGATGAGCCACCTTCAACCAAGCAAATGAAGACAACTTACTAAGAATGATGGAGCAACTAGCTGGCAGGATCCTGGATACCCAACACCATGAAGGCACCATATATATAAGTGTGGACTGCTTCACTCTTACATGAAAGCAGTAAACTGTCTTGTTTAAATCACTGATGTTTTGACTTTATTGTTTCAGGTACACCCAAACCAATACAGAGTGGTACAAGCCAAATACTAGAGGGGTGTAGAGGAGAGGAGAATTATAATGAAAAATAGTCAGTTATTCAAAAATTTTTTATTAAGCATCTGTTATTTTGTGCTCAACCGCTAACCTAAAGGTTGGTGGTTCCAACCCACCCCACGCCGTCACGGAAGAAAAGCCCTGGTGATATGCTTCCATTAAGATTACAGCCAAGAAAACCCTATGGAGCAATTCTACTCTATAGCACATGAAGTCATCACGAGTTGGAATCCACTCAATGGCAATTAATAACAACAACAGCATTATTGGCCAGGCACTATTCTGGGCTCTGAGGATTCAAAACATAGTGTCTTGGTTATCTAGTGCTGCTATAACAGAAACCCCCCAAGTGGATGGCTTTAACAAAGTCTCTCACACTCTAGGAGGATAGAAGTCCAAATTCAGTGTGCTAGCTCCAGGGAAAGGCTTTTTCTCTGCTGGCTCTGGAGGAAGATCTTTGTCATCAGTCTTCCCCTAGACTAGGAGTTTCTCAGTGCAGGGATCCTGGGTCCAAAGGATATGCTCCGCTCCTGGCACTACTTTCTTGGTGGTACGGGGTCCCCCTGACTCTGCTCGCATCTCTCTTTTATATCTCAAAAGAGACTGACTCAAGATACAACCTAATCTTGCAGATTGGGTCCTGCCTCGTTAACATAACTATGTCTAATCCTGCTCTGGTGGCACAATGGTTAAGAGCTATTGCTGCTAACCTAAAGGTCAGCAGTTTGAATGCACCAGTGGCTCCTTGGTAAACCCTATGGGGCAGTTCTGCTCTGTCCTATATGGTTGCTATGAGTCGGAACCAACCCGATGGCACCTAACAACAACAACAATCCTGCCTCATTAACATCATAGAGGTAGGATTTACAAGACATGGGAAAATCACATTAGATGACAAAATGGTGGACAATCACACAATGCTGGAACTCGTGGCCTAGCCAAGATGACACACATTTTGGGGGGGCACAATTCAACCTATAACATATAGTCCCTGACCTCAAGGAGGAAACACATAAAACAATAATTTAATGGGGAAATTGCAATGCTGAAACTAACCATGGGCTGTAGTGTATGAATAGGAAATGGACACTTTTTCAACCTAAAGGGGTCAAGCATCTAACCTGGGTCTAGAAAAGCCCGGCTGGATTTTAGCAGTGATGATGGGAGGTAGAAGAGTGGAGGTGAAAACTGTAAGCCGAGGCTGCTTTCTTGCCTGACTTGCGTTAGTTCCACTACCTGGAATTGCTGCCTGGGAGGTTCTCTTCTTTCTCCAGTTCCGAATCAATATTGCATGCGTAGTTTAAGTCTTCTCTGGAAGACTCTGTAGAGTTCCCCCACCCTGACTCTGAAGGAATAATTCCAGTGACACTTAGATTAGCAGCACTCCAGCGACACTTAACCAGCAATGCAAGGCCACAGGTGTGTTTTTGCATGATTGTCTTCCCTCCTCAATTAGATTAAACTCCTCGAGAGCTGAAATGTCTTATGAAGTTCTGTGTATCCCACTCAGCATGTGTTGTAGAGCCTGGAACTGGGATCCCAGAGCAATGAAAAGAAAGTGCACTTTGGGCTAAGGGTGATGGAGGTTCAATTCCCAGCCCTTCCGTTCACTGGCTGTGTGTGACCTTGAACAAGTTATCTACTCCTCTGAGCCCCAATTTCCTCACTCATGAAAATAGGAATTGTGATACCTATTGGAAGGATTGTGATATCTATTGAACAAGATAATGTCTGTGAAAGTCCCTAGCACAATGCCTGGCATGAAGATACGGTGAAAGCTGTAAGAGCCGGAACTCAATGACTGTCTTGTTTTTCTGGGTCTTGCAAGTTGTAGTGGTTAAGGTTGTGTGTCAGCTGGGCTGGACCATGATTCTCAGTGGTTTGGCAGTTATGTAATGATGTAGTTTGGCAGTTATGTAATAGTGTAGTCATCCTCTGTGACGTGATCTGATGCAATTGATCAGCCAATCAGTTGTAAGGGGAGTTTTCTCTGGGGTGTGGCCTGCATCCAATATATATATGGATGTTCTGGCAAGGCTCACTTGCTTGTTCTGGATCCTGCATCCGGCTCGTCATCATCTGACCTCTGGTTCTTGAAACTTGAGCCAGCTGCCGGCCATAACACCCCCTTATCTTGGAATTCATCAGTCTCCACAGCCTATGAGCCAGTGGCCTGCCATCTGACCTGTTGATCTTGGTTTTGTCAGTCCCTGCAGCTACATGAGTTAGGAGAAGCATCCAGCCTGATGCCTGACCCACGGACTTGGAACTTGCCAGCCTCTACAACTGCGTGAGCCATTTCCTTGAGATAAATCTCTCTCTCTCTCTGTCTCTCTCTCTCTCTATATATACACACACACACGATTCACTGGCTTCGCTTCTCTAGAGAACGCAGCCTAACACACAAGTTTCCCGCCTTTAACAGGGTACAGTCTTACCACTTTTCTCTCTCTCCTTTTAGTGGAAAATATTTGAGTTTTGCTTCTCTGACAGGTTTCTGCCTTACACAGGTTCTGGCTTTCCCAAGTTTTACTGTAATTTCTTTTCCTTCTTTAAATAAATATTTGTTCAATTTAAAAAATCGGTAACTCTGTACATGTTAAAACATTTATTAGAACCTACAAGTACTCTACTCAGTCACGTTGACTGTATGCTGCGGAGTTTGGAAGATTTCAGTAGACAGAGCATAAATTCAGCTGATTTAAATGCCATGATCATCACTGGTACTAATCAGGGAATGTGTGTATTGGGTGGGTGAGAGGCAGATAAGGGGAGTTTGCTGCTAATTTCTGGAATTCGTTTACAAAGTTGGCTATTTATTAAGCTTTTAAGACTTGCCAGATTGGGCCTATAGAGCAAAGATGGTTGTCAGCAACCCAAGCAGAGAAAATGGATCATCCATGTCCTGGATGTCTCTTAATAACGTTATTGCAGAAAAAAAGAAATAAGACATAGTATTTACAACTGCCTGGCCATGAGGTTTGTGTTTTATTGTGGTAAAATACACATAACAAAATTTACCACATTAACCATTTTTGAGTGTACAAGTCAGTGGCGTAAGTATGCTCACAATGTTGTGTAACTATCACAACCGCAACTAACAACAACAATGACTAATGATGTTGAGCATATTTTCATGTGTTTATTTGCCATTTCTATACATTCTTCAGAGAAATGTCTATTCAGGTCCTTTGCCCATTTTTAAATTGGGTTGTTTGGGTTTTTTGTTGTTGTTGAATTATGAGTTCTTTATATACTCTGGATATTAATCCCTTATCAGATATATGATATGTAAATATTTTCTCTCATTCTGTAGGTTGTCTTTTCACTCTCTTGATAGTAACCCTTGAGGCACAAAAGTTTTAAATTTTGATAAAGTTTAATTTATCTATTTTCTCTACTTTAGCCCATGCTTTTAGTGTTAGATCTAAGAATCCATTGCTACATCCAAAGTCATGAAGTTTTTCTTCTAAAAGTTTTATTGTTTTAACTTTTAGATTTAAGTCATTGATTCATTTTGAGTTGATTTTTGTATATGGTATAGGGTAAGGGCTCAACGTCATTCTTTTGCGTGTCGGTATTCAGTTATCCCAGCACCATTGTTGAAAATACTGTTTTTTCCACATTGAATAGTCTTGGTACCCTTGTCAAAAATCAATTGACCCTATGTGTGAGAATTTATTTCTGGGCTCTCTATTCTATTCCATTGGTCTGTACGACTATCCTTATGCCAGTACCACACTGTTTCGATTACTGTAGCTTTGTAGTAAGTTTTGAAATTGGAAAGTACAAGTCCTCCATCTTTGTTCTTCTTTTTCAATATTGTTTTGCCTTTTCAGGGCCTCTTGAAACTCCATATGAATTTGGGGATTGGCTTTTTCACTTTTGCAAAAAAAGTTGTTGGAACTCTAATAGGGATTGTACTGAATCTGTACATCTCTTTGGGTAGTATTGTCATCTTAACAACATTGAGTCTTCCAATCCAGGAACACAGGATATTTTTCCATGTATTTAGGTCTTCTTTATTTTGTTATTTTCAGTGTATAAGCCTTCCACTTCCTTAGTTAAATTTATTATTTGGTATTATTATTTTTCCTAAATATTTCATTCTTTTTGATGCTGTCATAAACAGAATTGTTTCTTAATTTCTTTTTGGTTTGCTTATTGCCGGTGTACAGAAATACAGCTCATTTTTGTGTTTTGAAAATGGTGTCGTGGAGGCATCTGACCTCCTCTAATCCACAAGGGGAGAAAGGAATCAAGATCAACAGCCCATGGCTGATTCCTATGAGACAGAGGTCAGGCATGCCTCCACTCTTCAATCTTTTTACCAATTCTGACACCATCTGTCCCTCTCACGTCACTCTCTCTTCTCTGCTGGGTTCAATAATTCAGTGCAATGGCCACACGAAACTCACATAAGATATGATTACAGGGTTTATTAGGGAAGTAGCAGATTACAATTCAGGATCAGGAAATACTCAGGATGCAGTTCTTTTTTCCATCAGCACAGCCTCTTCTCAGCCATGCCCACAGGCAGGTCTCTCTCTGGCTCTTAGTCCCTCTGCCCGGCCTCTGCCCTGCTCCAGCAAGTGTTACAAAGCTCTTTAGCTCTGCTAGTCTTTAGCTCTGCTAATAAGTGCCTCAGGGCACCACCGTGCCATTTCCTGCCTGTTTCCTGGTTCTGCTGCCTCTCTCTGTTTTCCATGTTACAGCTCCTCTCTCTCTTTTCATGTCTCTCTTTAAGCCTAGTAGGATGGCAAAACTGACCAATCTTGTCATTAGGGTTCCATATACCTTATTTGCATGATCCCACCCCTACAGGGTTCCACACACTTTATTTGCATTATTAACAAGCTGTCCAATCCCCTTGGTGGGCCACAAACACCTTATTTGCATAACTCCACCCAATCATTGTGTGGGAGTCAAAAAGACTATGGCTAGAAGGGCCATATTAAGTAATTCACTGCACCGCATGTGTTTTGACTTTGTATCCTGCAGCTTCGCTGAATCCTTTCATTAGGTCTAACAGGTTTTTTCTGTGGATTTTTAGAATTTTCTGAATATAAACTCATGTCATCTGCCAAGAGATAATTTTACTTCTTCCTTTCTAATTCGGATGCCTTTTGTTTATTTTTCTTGTCTAATTGCTCTGGCTAGAACATCCAGTACTGTGTTGAATAGAAGTGGTCAAAGTGGGCTTGTGTTGTTATGGTCTAGAGCTGCACTATCCTATACGGCAGCCACTAGTCACATATAGAGCTATTGGGCTTTTGAAATGTGGCTAGTCCAAACTGAGCGGTGTTGTAAGTGCAGAATACACACTGGACTGCAAGGACCTAGTATATTAAAAAAAAAAAATGTAAAATATCTCATGAATAAATTTTTATACTGATTACATGTTGAAATAATAATGTTTTGGATTATTGGATTAAATAAAATATATTATTAAAATTAATTTCACCTGCTTATTTTGTACTTTTAAAAATACGGCTACTGGAGAATTTTAAATGACATATATGGCTCCTGTTATATTTCCTCTAGATAGTACTAGCCTAAAGAGTGAGTACCTGAAATAGGAAGAGACCGCCAACTAGAGCCATTATCTGAACCCCTAGCTATTTCTGCTTGCTTTGGTAGGATTGGGTGCCTTGGTGAAGCTCAGTGACTTGCGAAGCAATTCATTCAGCACAGAGCAACATCTGAGCTCATTCCTGACTGTGTTGAGGGATCGGCAATCTCAGTGGGGAAAAACAAACAGCCCTGGTCATGCATTGTTCTTAATGCTATTCCTAAGTGCTGAGGACACCCCTGCTGGGTCCAACCTCAGGGGAAGCAGTGGGGAATTGATTGACAGCTATTAAGAAAATGGAATTGAACATCTCAGATCAGACATCAAGGCAGAGTCTTTATCAAGCAAGCATCAGACCCTGTCAGTTCTCCAGCTAGGAGGAAGGCTTGCCTCTAGGACGTTCGCCACTTGTGATTTTATAACAGTCTCCAATCCTATTTAATATTCTAGGATTAGAATTGTAAAAAGACGTTATTGTGTACCATTCATTAGCTCTATGGGCAAATAGTTAACCTCCACATCCCTCAGTTTCTCATAGGTAAAATAGTGATAATAATAGTACCTACCTCATAGAGCGATTGTGAAAATGGGATGAATTAACCAAGAAATGCTCTTTAAAAAGGGTTTAGCACACAGTAAGTGCTCAGTGAAGATTCAGACAAACAAACAAACAAAACCAACCCATAGTGACCCCATAGGGATTCCAAGGCTGTAAATCTTTATAAAAGGAGACTGCCACATCTTTCTTCCTCAGAGCCACTGGTGGTTTTGAACCACCGACCTTTCAGTTAACAGTCAATTGCTTTACCCACTGCACCACCAGGGCTCCTTCCAATGAAGATTAGCTGCTTTTATTATTATTATGTATGTTTAATACGGAAACTTTTATAGAAAAAGCCTTTTCCTAAAGCCAAAAGTCTTAAGGCAAAACCAAGAGATCTTTCTGTTCCTTATTACTCTACAAATCCCAAGAACCATTGCGAGACAGTGGTGATGGGCCTGTCCTGAATTATTTGCACAAAACGGATCCAATCTAAGAATCATTAACTGCTGTACCAGTTGCCATTGAGTTGACTCTGCCTCATGGCGACCCTACGTATGTTCAAGTAGAACTGTGCTCCATAGACTTTTCAATGGTTGTTTTTTTTGGAAGTAGATTGCTAGGCCTTTCTTCCAAGGCATTTCTGGGTGAACTCGAACCTCCATGCTTTTGGTTAGCAGCTGAGCGCATTGACTGTTTACATCACCCAAGGACTCCATTTACCGCTGTGTGCTGTCCAGTCGATTCCAACTCATAGCAACAGAGCAGAACTGCCCCATAGGGTTTCCAAGACTGTAATCTTTATGGAAGCAGACTGTCACATCTTTCTCCCGAGGAATGGCTGGTGGGTTCAAACCACCCACCTTTCAGTTAACAGCCAAGAGCTTAACCACGGCACCACCAGGGCTCCTTTTTACCGCTGTAATGGTCCTTTGGAGCCCTGGTGGTGCAGAGGTTGAGAGCTGTAGCCACTAACCAAAAGGTTGGCAGTTCGAATCCACCAGCTGCTCCTTGGAAACCCTATGGGTCAGTTCTACTCTGTCCTATAGGGTCACTATGAGTCAGAATCAACTCGATGGCAATGGGTTTTTTTCTTTTTTGTCTCTTTTTTTTTTAATCATCTTGGCCGTCAAGTATCTACTCCCCTTCTTAATAGTACCCCAAATTCCTTTTGGGAAATAAAGCCTCTCTCATTTTCTGTGGGTAGTAGTTCCTAGAAGCCCTCCCTGTGCAAGCCCAGCTCCTCTCTGTGTGTGTCCGGGTACATACAGGAGCAGGTATGTGACCTATGTTGCTCAGTTGGACAGATGTCCTCTTGAGCACTTGACCCAAGGAAGAAGGAGCAGTTGTAGTGGGATCACGAGGCTATCCCTGCCTTGTTGGGACTCCCACGGCCCAGTCCAGGAGTATTCTTTTTTTTTTTTTAATTGTACTTTAGATGAAGATTTACAGAGCAAATTAGTTTCTCATTAGACACTTAATACACATATTGTTTTGTGACATTGGTTGCCAATCCCATGACATGTCAACATTCTTGCCTTCTTGACCTTGGGTTTCCCATTACCAGCTTTCCTGTCCCTTCCTGCCTTCTTGTCCTTGCCCTGGGCTGGCGTGCCTATTTGGTCTTCTTTTGTTTTATGGGCTTGTCTAATCTTTGGCTGAAGGGTGAACCTCAGGAGTGACTTCAGTACTGAGTTAAAAGTGTACCTGGGACCAGGAGTACTCTTGTTTCCACCCATCCTTTCAGTAGGCTGCCCTGCCTCGTCAATATTCTTCTAATCCTTTCTTTTTTGGGTAACTTGGTGAGTCAGTTTCTGTTGCTTGTGACCAAACAGCCCACTGATTAAAAAAAAAAACAAATTTCCCCTGCTCCCCTCCCCCCAAGTCTGTCTCCCAAATGCCACCAGAATATAGAACACTGATGGTGCTTCTGTATGTCCTTCCTCCAGAGTTTGAGGGTAAGAGAGCATTTCTTGCCCGTTAAGCCAAAAAAAACCCAAACCCATTGTCATTGAGTCAATTGTGACTCCTAGCGACCCTGAAGGACAGAGTAGAACTGCCCCACAGGGTTTCCAAGGTTGTAATCTTTACAGAAACAGACTGCCACATGTTTCTCCTGAGGAGTGGCAGGTAGGTTCTAATCACTGACCTTTCAGTTAGCAGCCAAGCACTTAACCACTGTGCCACCACCTTTCATGCACGTTAAGCAGCCTGAAATCGCAGGTGTCCTCAGTGGGAACTGAAATGCTATGACCACAGAGACAGCATCCTATAGTGGAAAGTAAGCTTTGTTGTCAGATAGACTTGGATTCAAATCCTGCCATTTCCCAGCCGTCTGATCTTGTGCAATAACTTAATTTCTCTGATCATCAGTTTCTCATCTGTAAAATGAGGATCATTAATACTACTTTGTATCTCTGAGAATTAAATAAGATAAATGTATATAAGTACTTAGCACAGAGCCTGGCATTCAGTAGGTACTCGATAGAGGGTAGACTCTATTATTAGAGGCAGGAAAGAATAGTATCATTCACGCAATGTCTTGTGTGCCAGGCTCTATTCCGAACACTTTACAAATATTAACTCATTTAATTTAATCCCCCAACAACCTAGGGGTTAAGTAATATTATTTAGGTGGGTAACTAGAGGTTCAGAGAGGTTAAGTAATTTGCTCAAGGTCACACAGCTGCCCTCTGAATCAGGCAGCCCCCTTGAGCCGTCTCATAGCATATATAACCGAAGAGAAGGCCTTCCCAAATACCAGCTACAGCTAAAACCCTGAGCTAAATTGTGCCCTGCCTTGCCGTTTTACGAAAAACTCCATCCAATCCCACAAACATTTGTCAGATTTAGTTGCCAACATGTTTGACAAAAATATTTTAGGGTAGAATATCACACCCTCACCACACTCCTCCTTCCACTCCCACTCCTTACCCATGATGATAAAAAGCCAACACCTTTCCATCTAAGAAAAATTGGCAGAGGTCCCCCCACACATCAAGAGTGGCTCCTTCTGCTCACTTCCATCAGGAGCATCACACAACAAACGAACTTTCCAAACAAAGAAATGTTGAGTCAGAAAGAAATTCACTTGTTAATTGTGGGTTTTCCAGAATGGATGACTATATAATATCCTAATCCAAAAGTTGGAATCACATTTGCATTTAGATAAAGTCTTGGAAGAGAGATGAGAATAAAAGGAGTTGCTAAGACTATGGGTGTTTCTCCCAAGGCCAGTCATTACTGACACGGGCAGGCAGCCAGCAAGACTAAAGATGCCAAATTATGGTCAAGTTCAAGACTCGAGGGATGCCATCTTGTGTCCCCAAGGTCTCTCAAGGGTCCCCAACTTCTATTTCCACACAGCCATTAAGGGCATTCAAGCAGCTCCCTCACCAATTTGCAGTCACATGGACCGCCCTCTTACAGTAGGCTCTTTTTTCTTTTCAAGAATGAACTGGAAGTTTAGTGTTCAGTAAAATAGAGTGCCATGATGAAGATGTCTAAAAGCAAGGGCAGGAGTTTTTTAACTGTGACTTCTTTTATTTGAGCAGAAGACCATTCCAAGGTGGCAGGTGTGGGTCAGTGAGTACATAGAAAGATATTCTCAGGTGCCACTCCCCTCCTGGAACAAAGAGGATTTCACACAGGTCATGGGCCATGCTTGGGCAAAACCATGAAATACGACCATCTTATCTTTATCGAGCTTCACATTTTCTCTCCATCGTCACTTATTCTTCCTTGACATCAAGTTTTTTCTACCATCCCCAGAAACTGGATTCTGAGAGCCCCAGCTCTAGACATTGGGATTATCTGGTTGGGCAAATGACTCTCCTACATGTCAATTCCAAAAGATATTCCCCATTTCCATACCAAGCAGTGGAGGCTCACAGTCCAGGCCAGCCCAATCCTAGATCCCTGGGATTAACAGGGTAGAGCTTGGACCATACCTACTGGTTACGCCCTGGGGTTTGGCTGTCTCCCTTGTCTTTATCTGTCAATGTCAGTGACAAATTAGGGAGAGAAATGAAGTAGGACAAGCCAAGGGCAGCCTTTCTGGGAGTTATGCCAGTCTGGCAAGATGAGGCAGACAGTGCAACGGGGCTGCAGGAGGTCATTATTGGGTCAGATGATAAAGGGGCTGAATACAGAAACAGAGGTGGCACTTTGAGTCCAGAGGATCGAGCTAAGGACAGAGGTTGAGGAAGTAAATTGGAGTCAGTGTTCAGAAACGCAAACCGGACAGGAAAGGTGTGATGTGAACAGGAAATACATGGTAACCAGAGAGAGAAACAGAATCCAAATGTAACCACATTTCCCAGGCCTGGGGAATGGGGTAAAAATGAGGTACATGAATAGTAACCGATCATTTCTCTGGTTCTCATCCCTGTCAACTTCTTCAGAGCCACCAAGCTCCTAACAGACACCCTCATCCCACCTCTTAGTCATTCCCAGGAGTCCAGAGAGATTCTCAAGTGATGGCTTCTCAAAAAAGGGCTATGACGACCATTAGGCACTAGTTTTCCCTCCCCAGACTCCTTTCTGCAAGATTCACTCTACTGACTTCACAGTCCTCCCTAGCAAGCTGCCTCCAGTTGAACAGGTTCCCCACCCCACCCCCGGCATGCAGTCCTGGGCTTGGACCATCTCTCCTCAGCCTTACCACTGCAGTCCACACCTGCTCAGCTGCGTCTCTTTGCCTGAGGACTTTCTCTGGTGGTGGGACCCTGCTCTCCTCACACAACAAGACATGCTAGAGATTTAGCATTGAAGCCCTAGTGGCGCAGTGACTCTCAGCTGCTGACCGAAAGGTCGGTGACCCGAACCCACCAGTGGCTCCGTGGAATAAAAGACCTGGCAATCTGCTCTTATGAAGATTACAGCCTAGGAAACCTTATGGGACAGTTTTACTCTGTCCTATAGGGTTGCTATGCGGAATCGACAGTACAGCCCACAACAACAACCATCCACCCCAGCAGCCGCCTCTCAACCAATGATGTAAGGGAGTTGGTGTAAGTACCCCACCTTCCTTGTCCCTTGGGGGAGAGAACTTGAAGGTGCATGTTCTACACTAGCCCCCAGAATTCCCCAGGAAAATTAAGCTCAAGTTGCCCACAGTAGTAACTCATTTGATAATACATCTTTACTGGTTGCTTTTTCTTCCCTGTCTCACTTCCCTATTTCTCTACTAGTGTTTCCTGGGATCCACTCCCAAAGAAACTACTTGCACTTAAATCCTTGATTCAGGGTGTGCTTCTGGTTGAACCCAAACTAATACATCCCCAGCCTATCTCTCTGCCCTCCTGCTGTTGACCCTACACACAGCAACCTGAGTAGCCTTTGATAACATCAATCAGAGCAGGTGACTCACCTGCTCAGAACTTTCCAGTGGCTTCCCATTACACCTAGAGTAAGAATGCCAGACCCTTACTACGGACTGCAAGGCCCTGTGCAATCTGTGTGATCTGCCCCATGCTCAACCTCTCCCTTGGCTCACTCTGCTCCAGCCACAACAGCTGTCTTGCTGTCCCTCAAACACACTGAGTTCTTTCCTGCCTTCAGTCTTGTGCACCTCCTTTCCCCCTGCCTGGAGAGCTCTGCACCCGGATCTCCACGTGGCTCCTTCCTCTTCAGTGTTATTTTGGTGTCAGTTCATTCACCTCCTCCAAGAAGTCTTCCCTGACTACTCAATTTCAAGTAGCCCTGCACACAACCTCCCGGTGATTCTTCACAATATTGATGACTACCTAAAGCTCTTTTGGGTATATATTTGCTTACTTGTTTTTTGCCTCCCCAGTTATGCTCTAAAGAGCCCTGGTGGCACAATGGTTAAGTGCCTGGCTGCTAACCAAAAGGTTAGCCGTTTGAACCCACCAGAGGCTCCGAGGAAGAAAAGAACTGGCAATCTGCCCCCGTAAAGATTACAGCCTAGGAAACCCTATGGAGCAGTTCTACTGTGTCATATAGGATCACTATGAGTCAGAATCGACATGATGGCACACAACAACAATTATGTTCTAACCACAGTGCCTAGAATATTGCCGTACAGTAGTAGGCACTTGATAAATGTTTGTGGAATGAGCAATGATCCAGGTGAGAGAAGAAGAGGAATTGAGTTAAGACAATGGCAGTAGCAACAGAGAAGAGGTTGTTGATTGGAAAAAATATTAAGGAGGGAGAATCAATGGTTTTAGATGATCAATTAGATATTGAAGGTAAGGGAAAGGAAGGGGTCCGGGTTGACCTCAAGCTTGGGAGCCTGCAGGGATGGTGGTGCTGTTCACCAACATAGTGAGTACAGGAAAAGAGCAGACCTAGTGGGAAAGATGATGAGTTCGTGTACACATGTTCAGTGTAAGGAGTCCATGGGATGTCCAAATGGAGATGTCCAGCAGAGAGTTAAAAATATGAGTCTGTACTGTCAGAATTCCTGTTGCCGTCAAGTCGATTCTGACCCATAGTGACCCTATAGCACAGAGAACAGCCCCATAGAATTTCCTAGGCTGTAATCTTTACGGATTGCGGACGCAGATTGTCAGGTCTTTTCTCCTACAGAGCCACTGGTGGGTTTGAACCGCCAACCTTTCAGTTAGCAGCCGAGAACTTAACCACTGTGCCACCAGGGCTGCTTTGGAGCATCAGAGGGGGTAGAAACTAAAGCTTTGGATCTTTAAAGAGTCAGCAGCATGCAATTGAAACTGTGGAAGGAGATGACATTGCTCAAGGAATTACAAACTCAAATGTCTTCAGGGGCCAGGCAAATAATTTACAGGAGTGAAGTAACTCAGATTAAAACTATGAAGAGTGGTGGCTACTGCAGTAAGAATTGAAGAATACTATGTGCCTGTCTAAAGACATTCATGTTAAAACACTGTGGGGACCAAGAAAAACAGATCTGTGTGGGCCACCAGTTTGAGACCCCTAATGTAGAAAGAACATGAAGCATTGGTGGTTCTGTGGTAGAAATCTAGCCTTCCACTGGCTTCGATTCCTGGCCAATGCACCTCGTGTGCACCCACCACCTGTCTGTCAGTGGTGACTTGCATGTTGTTATGATGCTGAACAGGTTTCAGTGGAGCTTCTAGACTAAGATAGACTAGGAAGAAAGACCTGATGATCTACTTCCAAAGATCAGACAATGAAAACCCTATGGATTAGAAATGGTCCAACCAGTTGTGGGGTTGGCACAGGACTGGGCAGCGTTTTGTTCCATTGTCTACAGGGTTGCCATGAGTCAGGGGCCGATTTAATAGCAGCTAACAACAACAATGTAGAATGAGAAGCTGGGTTTCTCTGTGCCACTAGACCCTGAGAACACCAACATTTAAGATACAGGCATAGAATGAAGGGTCTGCACATGAATCTGAAGAGGAGCAGTGAGAGAGATAGGAGGAAACCCAAGAGAAAGTTACATTGAAGAAGTCAAAGGAGGCAAGGATTTAAAGAAAACAGTGGTCACCAATATCAAATGCTGCAGAAAGGTCAAGCGGAGGAGAACCCTAAAGGGTCATTTGATTTAGCCAGTAGTAGTTCATGGAGCCCTGGTAGCCGTGGTTAAGAGCTGTTCTAACCCTGGTAGAATGAGAGAAAAATGTGGAAAACAGAACCTCGGATTCCTAAACAAACACAGATTTACTGGACTGGTTGAGACTAGAGGACTCCCCGAGATTGTTGCCCTGAGATAGCCTTCAAACCTTGAACCGAAACTAACCCCTGAGGTCACCTTGTAACTAAATAGCAGAGTGGCTCACAAAATAATGAATATCACCGGTAAGTACTATGCTCCTTAAAAAAAACACTTGTATAAGACCAAACGCTCAACAGTTACTTTAAAACAAAGATGAGAATGTAAGGGGAGCGGGAAACTAAGTTAATGGAAACAGAACAACCAGAATGGAAATAATGAGAACGTTCACACATTGTGAATAACATAGCCAATGTCACTAAACAATCTGTGGAGAAATTGTTGAATGGGAACTTAAACTGCTGTGTAAACCTTCACCAAAAACACAATAAAATATTATTAAAAAACAATAATAATAAAAGAACAGGCAAAACTAATCTATGGTGATAGAGGTCAGAATAGTGATTACCTTGGTGAGGAGAAAACTAACTGGGAGGGGGCACCAAGGAACTCGGCTAGGGAGTTGGAAGTATTCTGTATCTTGATCTGGGTGGTGGCTTCATGGGCATATACACATGTAAAACCTCACCAAGCTGTACACTTAAGATTTGTGTATTTTACTGTGTGTAAATTAAATCTTAATTTAAAAAAAAAAAAGAAAAAGAAGAACAAGGAGGAGGCGCAAAAGCAGAAGAAGGAGGAGAAGCAGGAGGAGGATACACGGAGGACAAGACCGGGATTTTCTTTCTGAGCCGGCTCAGGCTGAAAAGACATTTGCAAACAAGAGGAGTCGGGGTATTCACAAGAAGCAAGGGGAATATAACAATTAAAGATCTATAAAGTGGTCAGGACTGTGGGTCAAGGGAAAAAGGATTAAGGATCACTTCTGTTGGTTTAGTCTTGAGCTGAATATGTGATGTGAAATTCTGATTTTGGCGGGGGGCTAACTTTGTCTTTACCTTCCGTGATTCTGCACAAGAGCGTCCATTTCTGGCTGGACCCTGGCAGGGAGTAACTCATGGAAGGGTAGGATGTAAAATGCCGATGAAGCCAAACACAGGGTCAGAGGGTACAAACCCCACAGCCCCAGCTGAGGGTGATGTAAAGAGGAAAGCGAAGCCTTCCACAGATAGGGATGACAGCAGCCCACTTCTTCAAGTCTAAGCACTGAGTAAGTGAAGAACCAAATAGGCAGCTTTCATAATAAAGATCCAGGAGGCAGAGGCAGGCAGGCCCTCAGCTCAGATTGCTCAGGGCAAGTCAGGGGGAAACCCGGAAGAGAATCCAGGCCGACCAGGAACTGCTCCCTCAGCCACACCAGGCAAGGGGAAACACCATTCCTCAGGGAGGGGGGGACCTGCTATGGAAACCGCCAAGAGGCTTGATAATTTACGGCGTGTAAGTATGTATCACGCTTTACTTCTAGGTCCCATTTCAGCGTGTGGGCTTACTTACCCTTCACAAATCCTTTTGTCACGTTCAAAAATTCCCAGTTCAAAGAAACCTTCTAGTATTATAAATAGTCATCCAGGCCCAAGAGAATCATGCCTGTTAGAATCAATATGCTGTTATGTGCCATCGAGTCGATTAGACTCATAGCGACATTATAGGACAGAGTAGGACTGTTCCAGCAGGTTTCCTAGGCTGTAATCTTTACCGAGCAGATCACCAGGTCTTTTCTCCACCAGAGGATGATGGGTTCGAACTTCCAACCTTTTGGAGCTGCTGAGCACTTCACCATTGCACCACCAGGGCTCCTTAGAATCAAGATACTGGTGGCTAATGAGGGCAAAACCTCCACCTCCTGTCTTACAAAATGTCCTAATAAGAAGACTAATTTCTGCATGGATGTACTATATACATATATACTATGTTTTTCTTATGTTTATTTTGTCATTGGCGTATGTGTGACAGGAAAACCAACTTAAAGTGGCTTAACTAGTAAAGAAATGTTATTGGCTCATATGTTCAACAAATATTTATTGAGAACCTACTACCTGCCAAGCAGCTGAAAAGTTTGAAACCAATGTTAGCTTCAGGCAAACTCTGATCTAGCAGCTTAAACAGTTTCACCAAGCATTCAATTTGTCTCTTTGTCTCTCTGCTCTGCCTTCCACGTGTTCATTCTAGGCTCCACATGCTGGTCATTCCCACCCAGAATGCCTTATCCTACCCAGAAGCTCATCCTCATACCACACTGCTAAGTAGAAGAGAGCATCTCCCCAAGTAGCTCCCTTAGACTCCCTAGGATTCACTCTCTGTGGCCATGTGCTTGTCCCTGGCCAATCAGGGTGGCTGGGGATGGATCCCCTTGACTGGCCTAAAGTGATGAAGATCCACCCCTGGAGCTGGGAATGGGGCCAAAGTTACCCTGACCACGACCACGTAGGGCAGAGATGAATTCCCCAAAGGAGAGTAAGGGCACTGTTGGCAAAGGAAAGTTGAATGCAAGCAGAAGCAAGCAACAAACAGCCATTACTGCATCCCATCATTGTTCTAGTTACAAGGAAGGCTTCCCCAAAACAGCAACCATAGTGGTGGAGAGCACAGAGTGGAGCTAGACTGCCTGGGTTAGAATCCTGGCACCACACTTAGGAACTGTGTGACATTGGGCAAGTTACTTAACCTCTCTGTGCCTCAGTTTCCTCCTCTGTAAAAGGAAGATAACGATTGTACCGACTTCACAGGTTGGGACGAAGATTAAACGAATTAACATTTGTAAAGCAGTTAGAACAGTGATTGGCACACAGCAAGCACTTGTGTCTGTTAGATAAACGTGTTGGGAACTAGTGGAGCATTGTGCACACAGCAGGGGTCTAATACATGCTTGCAGAGTGAGTGGAGTGAGTGACAAAGCTGGGAGCAAGCCCACCACTGTCTAGACATTCACCCCCAGCCAGCCGGTCTCTCAGAGCTGGCATTTCTGCCTTGGGGTTCATTGTTTTGGAGCTGTTGTCCCAGGAACGAACCCAGCAGCTGGCAAAGATGAGTGCCCCCCTGCCCTGTCTACAGTGCCACCGTTAAGATGGCACAGCCCTGGAAGGCATCACTAGAGCAGCATCCTTTCTTGCAAATGGACAAGAAGTGCATGGGGTGGCTCCTAGGGGCCCACCAAAGAGCCCCTGAAATAAATGATCTACATGTGTCACGATCATGTGAGTGACGATTTAGGGCTGGTTTCTCCCCAGTCTGTGACTTTTCACGCTTCTCAAGCTGTACAAAAATGAACTGTAATCAGGTTGATCTATAGATAGACAGTTCCTGTTTCGGAGCATGCTGAATGAGGGTAGGTGTGTCTGTACATTTGCATAAAGCTGATGGATGGAGAAGGCTGTGGGTTTTTCCCCCAGAGGGAATTGGGTGCCCTTCTGGAAGTGGAGCTAGAGGAACAAGAGGTGAACGTTAGGGAGATGAAAACAGGGACGAATCATGGCTTTTCCAAATGGAAAAGAAGGAAGGAGAAAATACAAGCTAAAGCTGATCAACGCTCTGTCTGCAAGGAAGAATGGGCTGATGAAAAAACAAAAAACCTAGCCAACAGGTGACTATGGGGGACGGAGGAAGAGGTGTGTGAGCTGACTTTCCCGTCTGCCTCATCTCTGCTGTTTCCCTCTGTATACGTGAGGCGAGGATGCAATATTCTCTGTCTTCTATGTACAGGGATATTTAAACATGCAAATGAGCACAGCTTGTTAATGAGCTGAGGGTGATTACACTGCAGGGAGCTGCCAGCCCTGGCTGAACAATAGGTGAAGGGAGGCCAGGTGTTTGTGAAGGAGGGAGACGGATCAGTCCGAGCCCCCGCCCCTGCCCCTGCCCCTGCCTCAGTGCCATCGACCTGTCTGCACAATGAAAATGTTGGGCCATTCCTTCTTATGCTCCTTCTCGCTCCCAGATGCTGAATCTATTGAGTTAGCGTGAGAAGTGGGAGGCCAGGTAAAACCTAGGTGTCATCAGGCTGCCCCAGAGGCTGCTGTTCTTGACCAGGGACAGGAAGGGTGGAGGGGCAGCCAGTGAAACGTGCTGCTTCCTCAGAGGACAGGACCACCTGGCAGCAGGACCACCTCGCTAGTACAATGGAACTGGGACTGGGGCAGTGAGACCTTGTGGAGCGGGCTGGCCAATTTGTGCCTCTTTGGGCCGCGTTTGGTTGCAAGACGGAGACTGGGAATCTACATGCTTTTCAGAAGTCAGGGCAAAGTTCTGAAATGGGATACAAGAAATAAAGGAGTCTGCTTTGGATTTCCAGGGAGAGAACGGTCAGTATTTGTCATAGACTGAATTGTGACCCCCCCCCCCCCAAAATGTGTGTCAGTTTGGCTGGGCCTTGATTCCCAGTATGTGTGGTTGTCTACCACTTTGTGATCTGATGTGACTGATTATCCTGTTGTTGTAAATCCTAACCTCTATGATGTTAATGAGGCCGGACTCAGTCTTATTAGGCTGTATCTTGAGTCAATCTCCTTGAAATATAAAAGAGTGAAGCAAGCAGAGAAATGGAAGGACCTCATACCACCTAGAAAGAGACTCCAGGAGCAGAGTGTGTTCTTTGGACCTGGGGTCCCTTTGCTGAGAAGCTTCTAGACCAGGGGAAGATTGATGACAAGGACTTTTCCCTAGAGCTGACAAAGAAAGAAAGCCTTCCCCTGGAGCTGGCACCCTGAATTTGGACTTCTAGCCTCCTAGATTGTGAGAGAATAAATTTCTTTTTGTTAAAGTAATCCACTTGTGGTATTTCTGTTATAGCAGCACTAGATAGCTAAGACAGTATTATAGAAAAGGGTATGGACTTGGGAGTTGTAAACCTGGGTTTGTTGGACCAGACCCATTAAAACCAAACCAGTTGCTCTCAAGTCAATTCCAACTCATGGTAACCCCATGAGTGCCAGAATAGAACTGTGCTCCATAGGGTTTTCAGTGGCTGATTATTTAGAAGTGAATTGCCAGGTCTTTCTTCTGAGTCACCTGTGAGTGAACTTGAACCTCCAACTTTTTGGTTAGCAGCCAAGAGCATTAGCCATTTTTACCACCAAGGACTCCGCTAGACCCATTGGACTTAATATCCATAAACTCTGGCTGACTAGGAGCTGACCACAAACCCAATGTTCCCCTGCTGATAAGATAGGACTGGACCCGTCACCGGAAAGTGGTGGTTCAGTGGGAGAATTCTCACTTTCCATGCAGGAGACCCAGTTAACTCTCAGACAGTGCATCTATGCTCAGCCACCACCCATCTGACAGTGGAGGCTTGGGTGTTTCTATCTGTTTTGTTCCATTGTGCAAGGAGTCGCCATGAGCTGGCCTCGATGTCTGACTTGAAGGCAGCTAACGACAACAGACTCATATTACTTTCAAGACACCCACTTGAGAGTTACCTAGCATAGGAGGCAATTACAGAAGACTTTCATGGCCAACATTTGTTGCTCAGGCAGATACCCAGCCCGGATATCTGGGGTCTGGAGGAGTGGTCCAAACCCAGCTGGCTCCAGCATGATTTATGATGCACTTCCTGAACTGCTGAGAGCAACAGAGCAGGATGCTGTCACCTCCTATCATCTTCCTGGTCTTTGTAACACCCAAATAAAAAAGCATGAGCTTTCCCACCCAAAGTTAGATGTCTCTTTACTTGAACTTTCATAGACTCCCATAAAAATGGCTTGAAACTATCTCAAAACAGCACAAGTCTTTGTTAAGTCCCCTCAAATCTACCACATCTGCTGTGTGCACGGATTGCTCCTGGATAAAGACATGTCCCTAACCTTCTATTAAGGGCGTTTGACTTTGCACCATGTCACTATGGCATCACTCAACCCTGCCTATAAATATGGATGCTATGCTAACAAGACTTATTGCTAATTGAATGGCGCTGGAGCATAGGCTTGTGCGCTGCACACATACACAGAGAATGGAATTGAAAAACAGGAAAGATAATTAGAGTTTAATAAATGCTAATTTGCTCCTTGCTGCTATGTATGCTGGGGACTGAAGGGGAATGAAATAGAGTGGAGCCCCTCCCAAAAGTGAAATGTAGATAACGTGTCGGCCATGGCAACTTTATTTTCTCATATTGCCCTGGATCGAAGTTAATTCTCATTTACCTACAGATCCTCTTCCCTAAAAACACCTCCTGTGGAACATGAGTGGAGGAGACAATTAGATAAAAAATATTTATCGCTGGGGCCAAGTTTTAACTAGAGTCACAGGACGAAGAGTCCAGGGCTCCAGAGGCAAAGTGAAGCAGAGAATTAAAACAATCATCTGGATCTTGGATCACTCAGGGTCGGGGTGGGGGTGAGGAAAGTTATCATTTTTGCTTGAATGAGTGTCTGAGTCACTGGACTAATTGTTCCCACCTTTCATTTTGGTCTGGTGGTGAAGACCTGGCCATAAGACCCAGTAGACAAGAATGGAAGTTGTGAGTTTGCAGCGACAGCACAGGAAGGCTGGGTAAACCTGAATACCCTCAGCTCCCCGGGGGGTAGTGGACAGAGCTGGCACAGTCACGAGTGGGGGGTTCCTTACAGCTGGCAATGAGAAAATAAGCAAAGCTAAAAACCAGATGGAAAACCAACGTCCAAAACAGCAGGGAAGTAGCCTGGAAGTGAAGCCAGGAAGCCAGAAGATCAAACAAAGCAAAACAGATTCAGGAGCAGTGTGTGTGTGTTTAGTTAGGAAGAGTAAACCAATCCAGATTCACCTGCTGAGCTTTTAAACGCAGGTTATTGGGCCCTACTCACAGACCTAGGGAAGTGGGATTTTCAGGGTCAGAAGTTGCCTAACCAAAAGCCATTGCTGTCAAGTCAAGTTGATAGGACAGAGTAGAACTGCCCCTTAGGGTTTCCAAGGAGTGGCTGGTGATTCGAACTGCCGACCTTTTGGTTAGCAGCTGAGCTCTTAACAAGTGCACCATCAGGGCTCAGAGGTGGCCTGCTGGTGTGCAAATGTTACTCCTGGAAGTCACGATGTTATTCAATGGACCCTGAAAGGCCCCTCTATTGGAAGGCAACTACTTAAATGCTTAAACATCACTTGAGAGTCATTCATTGTCCAGTGACTGTTCATTTTTCAAACGCAAATTTCTCTTGTAGAGCAACACAAGCTTGCTATAGAAATTAATAATAGCCAATTGTGGTGGATTTAAAAGACTACAAATTGTTTGATACTCTTCCCTTCAAGAGGTAGAGTTTAATTCCCCTCCCCTTGAGTGTGGGTTGGACTTAGTGACTAGCTTTTAATGGACAGGATATAGCAGAAGTGATGGTGTGTGACAGCTAAGATTAGGTCATAAAAGGTGTTGCAACTTCTTTCTTGTTCTCTGTCTTAGATTGTTCACTCTAGGGAAAGCCAGCTGCCATATCATGAGGGTACTCAAGATGCCCCATGAGGAGGTCGATGTGGTGAGGAACTGAGGCCTCCCGCCAACAGCCATGTGAGTGAGCCATCTTGGAAGCAGACCCTCCAGCCTCAGTCAAACCTTCAGACAACTGCAGCGCCAGCCAACATTAGGCCCTGAACCAGAACCGCCCAGCTAAGCTGCCCCTGATTCCTAACCCTCAGAAACTGAGTAAGATAATAAATGTGTACTGTTTTAAGCTGCTAAAGTTTGGAGTAATTTGTTACTAGGCAATAAATAACACACGAATCAAAGCTAAGATTTACTGACATGTATATGACGTTGGCAAAGAATATTGAATATACCGTGGACTGCCAGAAGAACGGACAAATCAGTCTTGGAAGAAGTATAGCCAGAGTGCTCCTTGGAAGCAAGGATGGCAAGACTTCATCTCACATACTTTGGACATGCCATCAGGAGGGACCCGTCCCTGGAGAAGGACAGCATGCTTGGTAAACTGGAGGGTTAGCAAAAATGAGGAAGACCCTCGACAAGATGGATTGGCACAATTGCTTCAACAATGGGCTCAAACAAAGCAACGACTGTGAGGATGGCACAGGACCCGCAGTGTTTTGTTCTGTTGTATATCGGGTTGCTATGAGTCGGAACTGACTCCACAGCACCTAACAACAACAACAATATGTGGCAGGTTTTACATATATTAACCTGGTGAAATCTCGTAGTCAACTCTGCTCACTGTCTACAGTCCTTGAGGGATATGGAGTGTGTGGTGAGCAGAGATGGGATCAAGCTTATCATCCTTCTGCCTTCCTAAGAATTACAATAGACCTTAGTTAGCATATAATCTCCCCCGTAAACTGCAGCAGCAAAGTCTAACAAATGTTTAAGTGACCCCTTCAGCTATTGAATGATGCTCTAAAAGCAATCCTGGTGTGATATAAAGCTATTAAAATAAATGCCTCCACTAAAATAAACATTGCTACCTCTCAGCACAAGTTTACCTGCGTAAGGTAAGCACAAACTTACCTGAATACGCAAAAACTGAGGCCACATTAATAAAGGGCGGGGGTAGGTGTTGTACACATGGGTACTGGTATGTGTAAGTCTTGAGGGCATCTTCTTCCAGAAAGAGCTGATCTTTCAGCCTTGAAGCCCTTGCCTTGCTTCTCAGTTTGGAGAAAGGCCTCCATGGCCTGATGCCCAGCTAATGCCACCCCATCCATGAATTTCACATTATGCAGAGAAAAGCACTTCCTAAAATTCTCTCCCCAACCTTTCCCCGTGGTTCAGTTCACATGGACAGCCCCACTTGGGTCTTTACCATTTTTCATGTCACCGAAATATCATCAGGGCCCTGGATCCAAGGAGGTTTTGGAGCAGGGAAGGGACATGATCCTATTGGTTAATCACGTCTTTGAACCAAGACTTTTCTGGGCCATATCAGAGGAGGCACGAATCCAGGGCCTGAATTTAACTCATCTTACCTCATGACAGCTCTTCAATCTGTGCTGCGTTTTGCTCATTACGTGAGAGAGAACATTTGAGAGGGAGGTGAATAAGTTTGAGACAGTGCCCAGGTGTCATAGGGCTCAGTGGAGGAGCAACGGGAAAGAGTTTGTACCACGTCTAACTTGTTCACTGTAATATCCTCAGTGCCTCCCTTGGGTGCCTGGTGCCGATGATATGCTGTAAATAAGTGTTGAAGGAAGGAGGGCAGAAAGGGAGAAGAGGAAAGAAGGGAGGAAGGATTTTCAGAAAGAGAAAAGGAATTCTAAATAATCCAGACCACTAGGGAACCCAGCTTTAAGACCTGGTTCCACCACTTACTAGCGGTGTGACTTTGGGTGAACTTCTTAGTTTCTCCGAGTCACCATGTCCTCATTTTGAAATGAGGACGATGATACTTTCCTTTTATAGGGTGACTACAAGTCTTACGCAATGTAACCAACCAGTTGCCATTGAGTCAATTCTGACTCCTGGCAACGTCATGCATGTGAGAGTAGAACTGTGCTCCACAGGGTTTTCAATGGCTAATATTTCAGAAGTAGATTGCCAGGCCTTTCTTCTGAGGCACCTCTGGGTGGACTCCAACCTCCAACCTTTCCATTAGTAGCCAAGCACGTTAACTGTTTGCACCACCCAGGACTCTTATATAACTCATGTAAAAATATCTAGAACAGTGCCTGGTACAGAATAGGTATTCAGCTCAATCAATGTTGGTTGAATGAATGAAGAAAGTCTGGCTGTTTCCCTGTGGATAAATGGCCCTGGGGCTTGAGGGCACTGAGTGTGGCACACAAGGCCAAGCTGGTGGCTTCCCCAGGTGGGTAGCAGAGCACTGCCTGGCTCCTTATTTGTGTGCCAGGTTTTGATCATTTGCTATCCACACTTAGGAGATTAATTCCCTAGGAAGTGCAGCCAGTAACATGCTAGCCAGCCAGACGACACTGATAACAGCAGCTAGGGTTGTAATTCCTATCCCATTGACAGCCCTTCAGCGAAAGGAGGAAGAATGGAGCAACTGAAAGCTTCCATTCAAAGTCGGCAACAATAAGTTACAAGTGAATGCGTGCACGGAGGGTAAGGAGAGTGGTGGGCAGACAGAGGGTGGGAAGCCGGGCCCTGCTGTTTGTGCCAGCCCGTGAAACAGAGGGTCTAGTCAGGCTGTGCACCAAGAGCCCTGCTCAGGTTTTAGGGAAACAAAGTCTGTCAATCGAGAAAACAAAATTTTAAGTGCTTACTTTTTTCTTCTTTTGCACCCAATACGTTTGGAACCTTTAATATTGTCTTAATTAACATAATTATTTAAATATATACACTTGATAAAGAAAATTCCAACCTTCAAGTTGGGTATAAATGAAAAATAAATCTTGCTTCCGCACCTGACCCTCAGTTCTTCTCATATACAATACCCTTTCAGAGATATTTTAAGCCTATACTATATATATGTATATATATATATGTATATATACATATATATATATGGTTGTGTGTGTGTGTGTGTGTGTGTGTGTGTGTGTGTGTGTGTGTGTGTGTGTTCACCAGCCGTCTGTCAGTTTGTTGTACTATGGTGACTTGCATGTTGCTGTGATGTTTGAAGCTATGACACCGGTATTTCAAAAACCAGCAGGGTCGCCCATGCTGGACAGATTTCAGCAAGGCTTCCAAACTAAGATAGACTAGGAAGAAAGGCCTGGTGATGTACTTCCAAAAATTAGCCAACAAAAACTCTGTGAATCAAAACTGAACATTGTCTGAACTTCTTGCTCTGAACATGTCATCAGGAAGGATCAGTCACTGGAAAAGGACGTCATGTTTGGTGAAGCAGAGAACGGTAATGATGGACACAAACATGCCAGCAATCATGAGGTTGATGCAGAACTGGGCAATGTTTCCTTCTACTGTACACAAGGTTGTCATGAGTCAGAGTCGCTCAACAGCAGCTATCTATCTAATAGTAGCATGCTGTACACACTGCTCTGAGCTGGGAGATGTTTAAAAAATATAATTTCACGGGCCTCATCCTAGATCTACTCAGTCAGGAATTTCAAGGATGGGCAGAGGAATCTGTTTTTACAAAGCTCCCCAGGGGGTGAATGTGTCCCTACACCATTTCTGAGTACCTAGGCCTCCTGTCTTTAGCTTGGTTGGCTTCCTGGGTTTTTCTCAGAACTGGGGACTCTAAGTGCCCAGACTCTCAGGTTTCCTCCTTAAATTCACACCTCTGCCCTCACCGTCAGCCTCAGACCACCTCCTGTCCCTCTAGCTCAGCGTCCAGCTCTGAGGTCTGCTAGGCCATACTGGCCCCACCTGCCTACTGCTCTCAGGACCTTCCTCAGGAGAGGCTCAGCATCTTGGAGTCTAGATCTCTAGAACCTGATGGAATTCTCACCTTGACTCTGCTGTTACCCAATGGCTGAGAGACCAATTCACAAAAAATTGATAGACAAAACAGAATGTTAATGCGTTAATTCAAAAATATCTACCAGTTGTTGAGCTCCCATAGTGCACAAGTTACTGGACGGGGCATCCCTTGTATTGTCTACCTCAGGATAGATCTTATGAGACACCATTTTATGGATGACTAAGGAAGCTGAGTCTAAGAGAGGTTAAAGAACTTGCCGGAGTGGGGAGCCAGTCTGACTCTAAAATCCATACTCTTTTTCTCTACCCCACACGGTCAACTAGTCCAAAACCTGTCCTCAGATGGAAGTGGGCCTTACCAGGGACGGGAACATGAGCATCTGCATCCCAGATGCCTCTTCCTGCAAGCAAGGTCCCCGGGAACTAAATTCTAATCAGAAGATGAGCCCAGAATGAGAGCCGGTTACATGCTAAACCCATTGCAGTCGAGTGGATTACGACTCATAGCGATCCTATAGGACAGGGTAGAACTGCCCCATAGGGTTTCCAAGGCTGTAAATCTTTACTGAAGCAGACGGCCACACCTTTCTCCTGTGAAGCAAACTTTGAGAGTAGAACTGTGCTCCATAGGGTTTTCAGTGGTTGATTTTTCGGAAGTAGATCACTAGGCCTTTCTTCTGAGGTGCCTCAGGGTGGACTCAAACCTTCAACTTTCTGGGTTAGCAACCGAACGTGTTAATTGTTTCCACCACCCAGGAATTCCTATCGTTTGTGGTCAATGGATGTAAAACTCACAGCACAGAGCTCAGTTAACGCTGGTTTCCCTCTCCCTCCTGCCAACACAGTTTCTCCAGGTGCTAAGTGCATTTTTCTTTTGTTAAATTCCAGTCCTGAGGGCTGTCTCCGGTCATGTTTATAGGACTTGGATAATTCTTAATCCCATCCCTCCCTGGCCCTCTCTCCCCTTTGCCCTCAATCCAAACAGGCATATGATCAGGTCCTGGCCTCAGAAGCAGGCTAGATATAAAAGGACATTGTATCTGAGACCAGGAGGCCAGAGCTCCTTGGGGAGGATTTCTACCTCCCACGGCTCACTAATCAGGCTCTGGCCGTCACATGAGGACCCATGACCCCCCGGCCCAGATGGCCCCATCTCACTACACACTGGACAAGCTCCTTGTGACAAAGCCACCTCACACTGCCTGACTGCCAGTCATCCTCACCACAGGCTTACCTTGCTCTGCTTGAAAAGTTGGGCAGTACTTGAATTCATAAATCAGATCCTCTTTGCCTCCTAACGAATATCATTATCTCATGGGATGTTCATCCTTGGCTTATGACATCAGACTGTGTCTCTTCTAGTTGTGAGGCAGAGCTAATATGTTTTGAGTGTTTACACCATGCTAAGTGGATTAGACATGAGTTAGTCATGTCATCCTCTAACAATCTTGGGACGTGGGTACTGTTTCTATCCCCAGTCTGAAGATAATAATGAAAACCAGTTGCCATCAATTTGACTCCAACTCATGGCAACCACATGAGTCATGTCAGAGTAGAACTGTGCTCCATGGGGGTTTTCATTGGCTGACTGTCAGAAGCAGATTGCCAGGCCTTTCTTCTGAGGTGCTTCTGGGTGAACTAGAACCTCCAAACTTCCAGTTGGCAGCAGAGTGGGTTAACCCAGGGACTCCGAAGATAATAATAATAGCTAACAATGATATAGCGCTATATAGTAGGCACCATTCTCAGTGATTTATGTTTTTAAATTCATTTTCTCATCACTGTAGTCCTATGGTGCAGATACTACAGCTGTCACCCTTTACTGAGACTCAGAGAGGTTGAGCAGTCGGCCCAGGTCACACAGCCAGAAAGCGGCAGAGGCTGGGATTCAAGCCTGGGCACTCTGTCTCCTGAGGCGCCTTACCATGCCACTGCACTGCCTCCCATATTTCCTAAAGCACGTCCCTTATATAATTTCAGCAGCCCACAGCTACCTTTACAAATAGATGGAGTGTGAGCCAGATGAGGCCTGCTCAGCCATACAGGTTCCCAAGGCACTGAAGGACAGACCACACTGATTGATTTCTTGGCTGGGTCTTTAAATGTCAGCGTGTGCGTGACCACCTCAGACCTTGGGCACAGAAACGAAACGGACAAGCAAAGAGCATTCTAGTGTGTGGGATGAGAAGGAAGCAGGCCAGAAGAAGAGCAACGGCCAAGAGCACACAAGTGCAGGTGGGTGGGCTTCCTGGGCAGAGGGGAGGGGCCCCTGTGGGCAGTGGGGGATGGGAAGGGTGAGAGCTGCACCCTTGACCTTGGGCTGCTCTGAAGCCTTTAATGGCATGACACCATACCGGGAGAGATAAGACTTAACCTGATTTAGCTCCTCTGTCCGTATTGATTGGTCACTGTTAGGAACTGCTCTTTTGGACCAGCCAGAGTACAGCTCATCATCACAAATACAGCCTGCAGAAGCAAAGGCAGCTCACCCGCCCTCCTGGCCCCCCAGAACTCACCCAGACCACTTCCTGTGGCCAGCCGCTGCTGCGCTTCTCTCCCATCAGGCCTAGTTCAGTCACTCACTGACAATCACACACAGGGCAGAGACATCCCTACCCACTCCTATGGAGCCTGGACGAGGTAGCTGACAGGATAAAGAAGGAAACTGAAATAGACCTGAGATGAATTTCTAACATGTTATGCGCAATCAAGAAAAGAAAATGAGGTAATATGAGAGAGGTTTGTGGGGAGGGAAGAGGGAGAAGATATTCAAGGGAGGGCCTCTCCAAGGAAGTGACATTTGAGCTGAAGTTCTGATAGGAGAGAAGGGACCATTCTGAGATCAGAAGAAAGGGCTTCCAAGGCAGAGGGAACAGCAGGGGTAAAGGCCCTGTGGCAGGAGCGGACTTGGCCCTTTGGAACTATCTTAGTTACTTTGTGCTGCATAACAGAAATGCTACAAGTGGGTGGCTTTAACGAACCAAAGTGTATTTTCTCAGAGTTCTGGAGGCTAAAAGTCCAAATCAGTGTCTCGGCTGTGTTGATTCCTTGTCCATAACCCTGGGTGTTCTTTGGCTCCCTGGGGTTCCTTGGCTTGAAGACAATCCTCACACGGCATCTGCCATCTCCTCTGTGTGTGTGTGTGTATATATCTATATGGACTTTTTATAACTCAGAAGTGATTAGGTTTAGGATCCACTCTATACTGGTATGACTGATAGGACCATATCTACAGGTACAAGGATCAGGAATTCAACACATATTTTGGGGAACACAATTTAATCCACAACAGAAACCATAGGGAGAGTAGTGCAGTGAGCGGCAGAGTGGTGAGTGGGGAGGGAAGAGAGGAGGGTAGGGATCAGATAGAGCCCCAAAGCCTGCCTGTTTGTCACATGAGATGGTTCTCCTTTATAAGTAGTCCAGGTTCACCGTTAGGACTTGACATTGATGGACCTCTTCTCCCCCTCCCACCCATGTCCCAGAACATGGCTTTGGATTGGCCCTTTGCCCTGACAGCTGGGGTAAAAGATTCCAGTATTGTGCCCCCCTAAAAGATATATAGTAGTCCTAACCCCAGGTACCTGTGAACATGACCTTGTTTGGAAATAGAGTCTTTGCAGATGTAATTAGTTAACACGAGGCCATACTGGAGTAGATGAGTTCTAATTCAATATGACTGATGTCCTTACAAAAGATGAAGAGAGACACAGAGACAGACAGACACAGAGGGAAGACAGCCAGGTAAAGATACAGGTAGAGACTGGAGTTATGTTGCCACAAACCAAGGAGTACCCGGGGCTACCAGAAGGTGGAAGAGACAAGGAAAGGCCTTCCTCTAGAGCCTTCAGAGGGAGCACGGCCCTGACAACACCTTAATTTTAGACTTCTAGCCTCCAAAACTACGAGAGAATAAATTTCTGTTGTTTTAAGCCACCATGTTTTTGGTATTTTGTTATGGTGGTCCTAGGAAACTGATACACATGCCTTAAAGGAGATTCAATGGTTGAGGCCAAGGATGGACCCTGAGGACTTTGAGACCAGAAGAATTGCCTGATCTTCAGTGGCTGTCTAAACCCCCAAACTACCTCCTCTAGCCCCAGCTCACATTACATCCCAGCTGACTACTCACTAACTCAAATGAGTCCTGCCCTGGGCTGTGTCTCTGGGACTCTGCTCCTGCTGGTCCAACATTGGCAATGACCTTGTCCCACATCTCCACTTATGGAAATGCTTTTCATTAGCCTAGCATAAATGATCCCAACTCCATGAAGCCTTTCCTGACTCACAATCACATTTAATTGCTGGGAGTTTGTGTGTGTGTGTTTCCAAAGTGTCCCACTGGCATTTTGTTTGAAGATCTATTTGACCTTTCATTTCCTTTTGCTTTATATTGTAGTTTTCTGTATATCTGTTTCACCTATCACACTGCAAGGTCCATGGAGAGCAGGAGTTCAAATGCCGGCTCTGCCATGTCCTGGTTGTGAGGCTTTTTGGCAAGTCAAAAAGATCTCATCTTCCTTTGATTCCCAGAGAAGCAAAGCCTAAAACCTGGATTCAAGTATCAGAGTTGATTTGGAAGATGATCCCAGGAAGTCCCAGAAGGCAAATGGGGAAGTGAGACAGGGAAAGGAAGGAACACAAAATAGGGCGCATCATTACGCAAGTTACCACACTGGGCAGCTGGAGCTCAGGCCCTGCTGAGGAACTCTGGGAGACAGTGGAGGGCACGGGTTCTCAAGTTGGCTAAACTTTGCAATCCCCTGAGGGGCTTTAAAAAAAATACAGATGCCAGAGTCCTACCCACAGAGATTCAGATGGAGCTGGTTTGGGATATGACCTGGGCATCAAGATTCTTTCTGTTCCCCAGGTGATTCTAATGTTCAGCAAACTCTGACATTCTCAGACCTGTCCCAGTCGAGAGGTGGGAAAACTAGGGTGTTTATCCGCCAACTCTCCATCCATTTTTGGTTGGCGATGTTTCTAACTATGTCTGCAAGTGGTTCTAGCATGCTACCTTGATCAGGAAAAAACAAAAACTCAGATCTTGTGACCAGAAAAGAGCAACTCCAACATTTGCAGGAAGCAGTCTCGGGTGTCTGGATGTGAATATGGCAGAGTATTGACAGCACCTGCTACATTTTTCATCTCTAACATGGGGGTAATAATTATGTGAATTTTTGTGAGGATCAGCCCATGTCTGTTAAGTGCCTGGCACACAATAGGTGGTGCTGACTAAATGTTGCTATTGTGATCTTTGCTGTGGGTTATTGCTGCATTCTCTCAGCACCCAGCTGAGGGCTTTGTGTATAGTGGATGCCCAGTAAGTATCAGGGATTCTCTAAGTCTTCCTCTAAAACAGCCGTGCTGGAAACCTTAATCACGGGACTGCCGAGACTCATCACTCAGCCCTGCGGTTCCTGAGACTCTGAAGCCGTGTCTTTCCCTAGATAATCTGATTCTTTAAACTCGGCTGCACGCTGGAATCACCAAGGAGTTGGGAAAAAGAAAACACCTGCCTGGGTTCCATCCCCAGAGATTTTGATTTAATTGGTCTGGGGTACAGCCTGGCATTCTGGGTTTGTAAAAGCACCCAGGAGATTTGTGTGTGTATAGTAAAACATATATAACATAAAATTTACCATTTTAACCATTTTGAGTGTCCAATTTAGTGGTTTTAATTACATCCACAATGTTATACAACCATCATCACCATCTAGTTCCAAAACTTTTTTGTCACCCCAAACAGACACTCAGCACCCATAAAGCAGTAACTCCCCTTCTTCCCTCCCCCAGTCCCTGGTAACCTCTAATCTACTTTCTGACTGTATAGATTTGCCTATTCTAGAGATTTCATACATGTGGAATCATACGCTATTTGTCCCTTTGTGACTTCCCCAGGAGATGTTAATGTTGGGAGGAAGTGGGGGGTTGAGCAGAGAGATGGGAGATGAGCAGGAACAGGATGGTCGCATAATTCCTCCTTCGTTCCTTCCAGTCCTGTGCCATCCTCACAATCGTTGCTCTGTTTGAGGCCATTGTTGCAGCCACTGTGTCACTCCATCTCATTGAGGGTTTTCCTTTTCTGCTGACCTTCTACTTTACCAAGCATGATGTCCTCCTCCAGGGACCGATCCCTTCTGATAATATGTCCAAAGTACGTGAGATGAAGTCTCACCATCCTCGCTACTAAGGAGCATTCTGGCTGTACTTCTTCCAAGACAGATTTGTTCCTTCTCCTGGCAGTCCATGGTATATTCAATATTCTTCCCCTATACCATAATTCAAAGGCATCAATTCTTCTTCCATTTTCCTTATTCATTATCCAGCTTTCAAATGCATAAGAGGTCATTGAAAAATGCCATGGCTTGGGTCAGGTGCACCTTAGTCCTCAAAGTGACATCTTTGCTTTTCAACACTGTAAAGAGGTTTTTTGCAGCAGATTTGCACAATGCAGATGCTTCCATGGGCAGGGAGGGATTAATGTCCCTATTTTATAAAGGAGGCATTTTAGTCGTCAGGGATAAGGGGTAGGATAAAGAGTTTCAGAGCCTTCATGATGCTCCAGGCAGGGTGCTGGGCACTCTACACACAGCATTAATAACAGCAATAACAGCTGTCAGGCATTGTGTACATTCTGGGAGCCTGGAAGCTTCTCAGTGCTCATTTAATCCTCACAACATTCCTATGAGATAGATATTATTATTATCCCCCTTTCACAAACAAGGAAACTGAGGCTTAGAGAGGTGTAGTGACTTGCCTAAGGTCACACAGCTAATAAGTGGTGGAGCCAAGATTGCAATCTAGGCAGCTGGGTTGCTGAGCCTTCTCCCTTAACTAACCATCACACTGATCCTCCCATCACCTCCTTTCATCCTACGGTCCAATGGATGAGGTACTATTATCTTGCTGTTTATGATCAAAGATAATAAAGATCAGAGAGGTCACAGTTACACAGTGCTGAAGGGCTGGGCTGAATCCAGTCCTGGCCTGTCTGATTCTAGAACTCCTCTTTGGTCCTTTGCCCCAGCCTGCTTCCCATGGCCCAGGACTCCTTGCACAGCCCCACCCTGTCTGGGCAGGGCCTGGTCCTCTTTAGCATTCCCACATACACACACTGACGACCAGGCCCCAGAAGCAGACCCTTCCAGCTATCTGCTAAGCCTCACTGGGTCTTGGCCATAGCTGAGGCCTGCTTTCCACAGGCCCCTACAGGGACACCCATGGTCATCAAGTCAGCCCACTCAGTGCAGAACCGACATCTCCAGCCCCACAAGGGTGGCTGCTATTGGCAGGCTTGAGGATGGCCTCATGTGCCTGCTGGGGTGTCTTGCCATGTCCCCATTTCCATCATATTTTTAGCCAGGGCTGTGGGGATGCCAGGAAGTGTGCTTTGCACGGTGAGCACAGCCCCACCTGTCTTGAGTACCCACCAGCACCTTGGTACCCAGCTGGGCAGATACAGCAGGACTTTGTCCTCTCTCACCATCCAGACTCAGCACCCTGTCGCTTTGAGAAAGCCCAGGAAGGCTGCTGTGCACTCTGAAAAAACACAGTCGCCAACCTAAGGGCTTGTAATGAACCAAATTATGCTGAATTAATTGGATGTCGTTAGCAGTGTCAGGAAGGGGGTTGGGGAGCAGCAGCATCCACCAAGCCTGGGAAAGGGAAAGGCGGGGGCAGGACAGCCCACAATACAGAATACTCAGCACAGCTTGTGCGGGAGAAGAATTTCTCATTGTCAGTTCTCACCAAAATAGCCAAGGCACCCACTCTTGCCTCTGACAGCACCTCTATTCTGAAACTGGACTCTCGGTCTGCAGCTTTGAACATTGTGCCTTCGGGTGCATATGTCCTTGTTCACAGGAGACTTAATAACACAGCCTTGATGGTAAGAATGGGCCTGTACCAGCCCCTACTTTCCCACTGAGCTTCAGGATCAAATTACAAGGGAATCAGGAGGCCCTATGTCTTGGTTGTACAGCCTACTTCCTGCCTTGATAGGACAGGCGAGTGAGGAGTCCCCAACCTGGTAATCACGTCTAGTCACATGTTCGCAGGAAGCAGGAGAAGGAGGCTCAGAGGAGCACGCGTCATCAGCTGGTGCCAAACAGAGGTGGTGCAGAGACAAGAGCAACTACTAGAGGGACAGGAGGTCTTAGCCTGGCTTTGCTACAGATGGACTGTGTGACCCTGGACAAGTCACTCCCCTCCCTGAGGCACAGTTTCTTCCACTGAAAGATGACAGTGTCGAAATGAACAGTGAATCTCAATCTGTGGGTCTCAGACACTGGTAAGAAGCAGGAGTCTTGCAGGCATTGCTAAGGTCTAGGAGTCCCTGTGTGGCTCAAATGGTTAAGCCCTCGACTATTAACCAAAAAGTTGGCAGTTCAAACCCACTCAGAGGTGCCTCAGAGGAAAGATCTGGTGACCTACTTCCAAAACATAAGCCTTTGAAACCCCTATAGAGCACAGTTCTACTCTGACACATGTAGGGTCGCCGTGAGTCAGAATCAACTCAACAGCAACTGGTGGTTAAGAATCTATACACGCACCTATACCATCTGTGGGTGGGGGGAAAAATAGCTCTCACATGCACACGTACTTTTTTTTTTTTTTTAAACCAACATAGATTCAGTAGCTATTAAGAAAATAAAAATTCACTTGAAAGCAGACCCTGAATTCATAGACATTTTGGTCATTGTTTTCTTAAAAAAACAACATGAAAAGTGCAATAACTCTTTTCATGTGGGGTCTGTGGAATAATCTGATGTTGAGAAGGAGTCCTAGCTCCTGAAGGGGCTGGCAGCCCTTGACCTAGATGTGCAAAGCCCCTTCCTGAGCTGACATTTAATGATTCTATGGTTTCTAACATCAAGAGGGGAAAAAAAAATTAACCTGGTAATTTTTTTTCCTGGAACGGAAGTGAATTTACCTTTACATTTGTTTTCTTTTCATATAAGATGGGACTATGGAGGTGGATTCTATAAAAAGAGCTGGCAGAGAAGTCAGAGCACTGGTTTCCTCTCAGAGGCTGGAAAGGGCATGAAAGAGCCTCGTGGGGAGCTGGAGATGTTCTCTATCTTGATCTAGTGGTGGTTACATGGCTACGTATATATGTAAAAATTCGTCAAGCCGATCACCTAAGATTTATACACTTTACAGTGTGTATATTATACTCTCAATCATGCATTTTAAAATTTTGTTTGTTATTATTTTTAATAGACTTATTTAGAGCAGTTTTAGGATTACTTAAAAATTGCACAGAAAGTACAGAGTTCCCATATGTCCCCTCCCCCTGCACACTGTGGCTCCTCTTATTAATATCTTGCATTTGTGTGGTACATTTGTTACAATTGATGAACCAATATTGATACATAATTATTAACTAAATTCCATAGTTTACATTCAGGTTTTCAATTTGTGTTTTATAGTTCTGTTGGTTTTGCCAAATGCATAACGTTATGTGTCCACCATAACGTATCATACAGAGTAGTTTCTTTGCCCTAAAAATGCCCTGTGCTCCACTTATTCATCCCTACCTCTTTCCCCTGAGCCCCTGCCAACTACTGATCTTTTCACTCTCTCTATAAGTCCTGGGAGGCACAAACAGTTTGCGCTCAACTACTAACCTAAAGACTGGAGTCTCAAACCCACCATGAAAGGGAAGCATGGAGATCTGCTTCCATAAAGATTACAACCAAGAAAACCCTGTGGAGCAATTCTGCTCTGTAACACATGGGGTTGCCATGAGCTGGAATTGACTCAACAGCAACAAGTACAGTCTTGCCTTTTCAGAGTGTTATACAGTTAGAATCACACCAAAACCCATTGCTGTCAAGTCAATTTTGACTCATAGTGACCCTGTAGGACAGAGTAGAAAATAGGGTTTCCAAGGCTATAAATCTTTATGGATGCAGACCACCACATCTTTCTCCCATGAAGTGGCCAGTGGATTTGAACTGCTGACCTTTTATTTAACAGCCGAGCACTCAACCACTGTACCACCAGGGCTTCTCTTTCACTTGGCAGTATGCATTTAAGGTTCTTCCATGTCTTTTCGTATCTTGATAGTTCATTTCTTTTTATCAGTCGATTGTATGGATGTACCACAGTTTGCTTATCCATTCACTTATTGAGGGACATCTTGGTTGTTCCCAATTTGGGGCAATTATAAATAAAACTTCTATGAACATTCATGTGCAGGTTTTTATGTGGACACACATTTTCATCTCATTTGGGTAATGTCTTAGTCATCTAGCACTGCTATAACAGAAATACCACAAGTGGATGGCTTTAACAGAGAGAAATTTATTTTTTCACAGTCTACTATGCTAGAAGTCCAAATTCAGGGTGTCAGCTCCAGGGGAAGGCTTTCTCTCTCTGTCAGCTCTGGAGGAAGGTCCTCGTCGTCATCAGTCTTCCCCCAGACTGGGAGATTCTCTGCAGGTCCAAAGGACGCACTCTGCTCCCGGGGCTTCTTTCTTGATGGTATGAGGGCCCCAATTCTCTGCTTGCTTCTCTTTCCTTTCATCTCTTGTAAGATAAAATGTGGTGCAGGCCACTCCCTAGGGAAACTTCCTTTACATTGGATCAGGAATGTGACCTTAGTAAGGGTGTTATAAGATCCCAACCTAATCCTCTTTAACATAAAATTACAATCACAAAATGGAGGACAACCACGCAATACTGGGAATCATGGCCCGGCCAAATCGATACACACAGTTTTGGAAGGATATAATTCAATCCATATAACCAATCCAATAACCTAGGAGTGTGATTTCTGGATTGTGTGGTAAGCCTATGTTTAGCTTTGTAAGAAACTGCCAGACTGTCTTCCAAAGTGGCTGTACCATTTTACTTTCGTACCAGAAATGAATGAGAGTTCCTGTTGCCCCACATCTTCACTAGCGTTTGGTGTTGTCAGTATTTTAACCTTTCTAATGGGTTTAGTTTTTGGTTTTTAATAGAAAGGCCTGGCAATCTACTTCCAAGTATCATCCAACGAAAACCCCATGGAATCACTACAGTCCGATCCACAACCAATCATGGAAATGCGGCAGGGTGTCAGAATGTGTTTCATTCCATTGTACATGAGGTTGCCATGAGTCGGGAGTAATCGCAGCTTAACAACAACAAATAGGTGTGGTATCTCATTGTTGTTTTGATTTGCAATTCCCTCATGACATATGATGTTGAGCATTTTTCATGAGCTTATTTTCCATTTGTCTAACTTCTTTGGTGATGTCTCTGTTCAGATCTTTTGACCACTTTGTAATTGGGTTGATTATTTTCTTATTGTTGAGCTTTAAGAATTCTTTGTATATTTTGGATGCAAGCCCTTTATCCAGCATGTGTTTTGCAAAAGACAAGCTAGTGTGTGGCTTGTCTTCATTCTCTTAACAATGTCTTTCTCAGAACAGAAGTTTTGTTTTGTTTTGTTTTGTTTATATTTTATTGTACTTCAGGTGAAGGCTTACAGAACAAATAGTTTCTCATGAAACAGTAGTACACATGTTGTTTTATGACATTGGTTAACAACCCCACAGCATATTAACCCTCTAAATTCTCAACCTTTTTTTTTTTTTGGTGAAAATACACATAGCGAAAGATACACCTTTTCAAAAATTTCTACATGCACAGTTCAGTGACACTGACTACACTCTTCCAATTGTGCTGTTATTCTCACTTAAGATGAGGCTTACAGAACAAAATAGTTTCTCATTTAACAGTTACTACAAATGTTGCCTTATGACAATGGTTAACAATCTCACAACACATCAACAATATCCTTACTCAACCTTGGGTTCCCTATCACCAGCTTCCTTGTCCCCTTTTGCCTTCTGGCCCTTGTCACTGGACTCCTGCACCTCGTTAGTCTCATTTGGTTTTACGGGGCTGTCCACTCCCAGGCTGAACAGTGAACCTCGGAGGTAACTTCACCACTGAGCTAAAAGGGTGTCTGGGGGCCATACTCTCGAGGTTTCTCCAGTCTCCTTTAGGCCAGTAAATCTGGTCTTTTTTTGTGAGTTAGAATTATGCTCTACATCCTTCTCCAGCTCTGTCCAGAACCCTCTGTTGTGATCCTGGTCAGAGCAGTCAGTGGGTAGTCGGGCACCATCTAGCTGTATTGGACTCAGTCTGGTGGAGGCCTTGGTAGCTGTGGACAATTAGTCCTTCAGACTAATCTTTTCCTTGTATGCTGTTCTCTTCATTCTCCCTTGCTCCTGAAGGGATGAGACCAGTGGAGTATCTTAGATGGCTGCTCACAGGCTTTTAAGACCCCAGACACTACTCACCAAGGTAGAATGTAAAGCATTGTCTTTATAAGCTGTGTCATGCCAAATGAGCTAGATGTTCCCCGAGACCATGGTCCCCACAGCCCTCCGCCCAGCAATTCAGTCCCTCAGGGAGTTTGGATGTGTCTATGGGGCTTCCATGACCTTTCCTTGTACAGGTTGTGCTAGTTTCCCCGGTACTGTGTATCGTCTCACCCTTCACCCAAGATACCACTTATCTATTGCCTATTTAGTATTCCCCCCCCCACCCCTCCCATCCCTGGTAACCAACAAAGATTGTTACATTTTGTGTGCGAACGTTTTCATGGGTTTTTACAATAGAGGTCTCATACAATATTTGTCCTTTTGTGATTGACTTATTTCACTCAGCATAATGTCCTCCAGTTTCATCCATGTTATAAGATTGTTCACAGATTCATCGTTGTTCTTTCTCGTTGCATAGTACTCCACTGTGTGTATGTACCATAGTTTGTTTATCCATTCATCTGTTGATGGGCATCTAGGTTGTTTCCATCATTTTGCTATTGTGAACAATGCTGCCATGAACATAGGTGTGCATATGTCTATTCGAGTGACGACTCTTATTTCTCTAGAATATATTCCTAGGAGTGGGATTGCTGGATCGAATGGTATGTCTATTTCTAGCTTTCTGAGGAAGTGCCATATCATTTTCCAAAATGGTTGTATCATTTTGCATTCCCACCAGCAGTGCTTAAGAGTTCCCATCTCCCCGCAGCCCCTCCAACATTTATTATTTCCAGTGTTTTTGATTCATGTCAGCAATGCCGGGGTGAAATGGTATCTCATTGTGGTTTTAATTTGCATTTCTCTGGCTAGTGATCGCGAGCATTTTTCCTCATGTGTCTGATGGCCATTTGAATGTCTTCTTTGGTGAAGTGTCTGTTCATTTCCTTTGGCCATTTTTTAATAGGATTATTTGTCTGTTTATTGTAGAGGTGTTGGATTTTCTTGTAGATTATGGAGATTAGACCTTTGTCTGACTTGTACTGTCCAAAAATTTTTTCCCAGTCTGTAGGTTCTTTTTTGACTCTTTTGGTGAAGTCTTTTGAATAGCACAGGTGTTTGATTTTTAGAAGATCCCAGTTATCTAGCTTATCTGTTGGGGTTTGTGCATTGATGGTTATGGTTTGTATCCCGTTAATGCCATATATTAAGGCCTGAAGTGTTGGTCCTATTTTTTCTTCTATGAACTTTATAGTTTTAGGCTTTATATTTAGGTCTTTGATCCATGTTGAAGTAGTTTTTGTATACGGTGTGAGGTATGGGTCGTGTTTCATTTTTTTGCAGATGGATATCCAGTTTTGCCAGCACCATCTGTTAAAAAGACTGTCTTTTCCCCATTTGATGGACTTTGGGCCCTTGTCGAAGATCAGGTGACCGTAGGTGGATGGATTTACATCAGGGTTCTCAATTCTGTTCCATAGGTCAACGTATCTGTCGTTGTCCCAGTACCAGGCTGTTTTGACTGCTGTAGCTGTATAGTAGGTTCTGCAGTCAGGTGGTGTGAGTACTCCAACTTTATTCTTCTTCTTCAGTAGTGCTTTACTTATTTGGGGCTTCTTCCCTTTCCATATAATGTTAATGATTAGTTTTTCCATTTTTTTGAAGAATATTGTTGGTATTTGGATCGGGATTGCGTTGTATTTGTAAATTGCTTTGGGTAGAATTGACATTTTCACAATGTTGAGTCAGAGCAGAAGTTTTTAATTTTAATGAAGTCCAAAGTCACATTTTTTAAAAGGGAGTGAGCCATCAGTTCAAACGGGTACAAATAACAGCACAGGCAGAAAAGGGCCATATCTTTCTCCTGCCAGGTTATTGGGTAAGCGTGTACCCTGGTTTTACAAGCAGAGCCCATTGCCATTGTCATCAAGTCAATTCCAACTCATAGAGACACTATAGGACAGAATAGAACTGCCCCCATAGAGTTTCCAAAGCTGTAACCTTTACAGAAGAAGCCTGGTGGTACAGTGGTTAAGTGCTGGGCTGCTAAACAGAAGGTTGACAGTTTGAACCCATCACCCACTCCATGGAAGAAAGATGTGGCAGTCTGCTTCTGTAAACATTACAGCCTTGGAAACCCTATGGGGCAGTTCAACTTGGTCCTAATGGGTTTGGTTTAATGTTTACAGAAGCCCACTGCTACATCTTTCTCCCAAGAAGCAGCTGGTGTGTTCGAACCACCGACCTTTCAGTTAGCAGCCCAGCACTTAACCACTGTACCACCAGGCCTCCTGAAAAGCAGAGCAGGATCTCTTGTATCCTGAAATAATGTCAGGTTATGGACCATTTGTTTTTTCATTTATTAAAGAAAAACCTGTGGAGCACCTTCCATGAGCCAGACTTCATTTAAGGCCCTGGGCATACAGAGAAGGTCCCTGACCTCATGGAGCTACATCAACCATCACTACCTCATTCGTCCACCTACAATACACATGGTCAAGTTTTTTAACCTTGTCTAAATAGCTCCTGCTGCCATCTAAGCTCATTTCCTCTTGCCACTTTCTCAGCAGACGTCATCTTAAAGACTCTCTGAGGGCACATTGTGAAGCTGTGGCCAGATGATCATTAGCAGGGAGTAATCCTCTTCGTCAGGCAAAACAATCTCCATTCTTTTATAAGTCTGTCCATTTTTCAAATCCTTGAATCAGAGCACTTTGGTTTAACACTGACAAGGGGATATTGCAATTTATCTGTTTATATTTCTCTGACCTTGAACTTCTTGAGAACAGGGACTTACTATATTCATCTTTGGGTTGGTTATATTTATTGAGCACCCAGTAGGTGGGTAGCACAGTACCTGGCACGTAGTAGGTGCTCACAAACTGCTAATTGGATGGATAGATGAGTTTATAAACCAACAGATGAATGGAGCAATAAGTCCAGAGTGGTTAAATGGCAGCCTAAGGATCACACAGCAAATAACAAGTAGAGCTGGAAGTGACGCTTGCCCCCAGACTTCGGCCCACCTCTCTTTCCTTGGCAGGCAACAGTCACGCCGTAAAACTTCCCATCTATCTCTTTAAAGGGGTGGGTTTGATTTACATCTGCCTTCAGGTAGCAAAAATATGGGCCTTCAAACTTTTATTACCTTTTTATCATTCCTGGTGACTAGCACACAAATATCACTCAACATTAGCAATTACTTTGAAGCTACATGTTCTAAAGGCTTGGGGATGGGGTGTTTTCTAATTTGATAAGTTGGAGTGTTTTCTGCCAGGCAGGCCCAGGGGCATCATCAGGACTGGGGCTGAGTCAAAAGCAAAATTGATCTTTCAAGTCTCGTTTTCATTTCCATCAGCACCCTATCAGACATCTCATCCCTGAGCCAGTAGCCGTCCATGTATAATTTATACATTTGATTTCAATAGATTAATCTCTGCCTCATTCACAGAGGGGTGGAGCAGGGGGAGCTCCCTCTCTTGTTTTCCACTGGGAGAGTGATCATGTATATTTCTGAAGATTTCATTCCATTTCCTCCTAGAGAATTAATTTTTTAAAGACTAATTCCAAACTCACTCTCATATTTACTTAGTTTTTAGGAATGAGTGCAATGGTGGGCACGTGTGATGATTTCTGTTTATGCAGGAGGTGGACTTGTCTCAGGCATACTTGAGAGGTGACCAGTCTATTACATTCTGATGCTAGGAATGGCCATCTGCTTCAGGGTGGAACAGGGATGCAGAGAGAAGGCTGAAGCTGCCCTTACCTGGTGCCAGGGTCAGTGCCCCCAACCTCTGACCCACGTGTAGTTCCCCATCATCTGAGCTCCCAAGGCTCTCTTCAAGTAGCTTAACTTAAGTAGGTATTCTGGAAGAATACCAGAAAATCACAGAGAAAGATTAGATGCTCTATCTTAAACCTAACAAATCCCCATAATGCCAGGTTACACTGCCTGCCTGTCATTCTCCATTTTCCTTTCCCATTGCCCTCTTTGAGAATCTAATCCAATTCTGGAATCCCAAAGTTCAAGAACCACCTTGGCAGTCACTGAATTCTCTTCCCTCACCTTATACCTCAGACCTCTTCTCAAGAGAGCTATGCTCCTCAGTGCACTAGCAACTTCACCCCTAGAGTCAAGCCACAAGACTTTCTTAAGGAAGTTCTTCCTGGTTGGCTAGTGAGGCAGATTGGATTTTCCAAGACGGCTGCAATAAGATCTCCCATTCTACATGTTGTTACAATGTGACATTGACAATTCTTCCATCAAGAGATGTGGTCTATGTTTCCTCTACTTGAATCAAGGTGGACTTGTGATTATGGCAGAAGTAATGTTATTGTTTCCTCCTGGTTCTCTTGGAATTCTCATGCTTGGAGCCCAGCCGCCATACTGTGAGGAAGCCCAGACCACATGGAGAGGCCAAGTGTAGGTGTGACGGCCTCAGACCTAGCCAAGCCCACTTACATAAGAGAACTATGAGAGATAATAACAAAATAATTGTTGTTGTTTTAAGCCACTGATTTTTAGGATGCTTCATTTTGTGGTAATAGATAACTGGGATAGGTGGAGTTAGCAGAGAAGGTGGAGACAAAAGTGAGGCTTCCTGCAGCTTTCCCACTTCCCTGTTTAAAAGACACCCACATTTATACAAAAATCACAGTGAAATGAGTGCTTGAGTCTGCAAGACAATTGAACTTCAGATATTTGGTCCTGGCCTGAACTCAAGCCTGAGCCTAGCACCTGCCTCCTAGAGCTTAGACAAAGCCAAATGAGGAGCTCATCCTCCTTCCCTACATATGTGACCCAGCCCATCACTGAATTCCATTGCTGCTAAGTCCCATGATAGCACAATATAGTTCAGCATCCCAGCTCTGGAGCTATATTGCCTGGGTTCATTCAAATCCTAGTTCTTTTACTTCTTACTTATATAACGTCTAGCGAGTTACTTAATCTCTCCTTGGCTCAGTTTCCACATCTGCAAAATGGGGCTAATGAGAGAACCTACCACATAGGGATGTTGTGAGGACTCAATGAGTTAGTATGTAGAAAGGCTCATAACTTGCCTGACACATAGTAAGTTGGCTATTGATGCTGTTTCTGGTTTGATCTAAACACTGCCTGAGCCCACTTCCTCCACATCTACAAAGAACCCCTTCTAGTAGCCCCTCCTGGCAAGCATATTCACCAGCCCAATCTTCTCACCCATCACCCCTGAGAGAACCAGGTAGGATTGGCCTGGAAGCCCTTCAACTTCAAGGAGGATGCTCTTTGGCAACTGGCCAGATGTGGCCCTAATAACTCATGAGCCAACTGTCTCTCCTGTTTCCCTTCGTGTGGTACAAACTGCTTCACACATTTAGGCCTCACCTTGAACTCTCAGATTATTTCTTCCAATTGCCAATGCCTGGCCGGGAGGCAGCCCCATACAAGGACAGTGAAGAGACGCAGCTGACAATTATCTTGCCACCTCCCCTCCATCAGGATAAGAATCACTGCATGAGATGGGACTCTACAGCCAGAGGGTGAATTGGTGACCTCATTGCTCGGTTCACCAGGTTCCAGGCATCCCAAAATGTCAGTGACCTTTCCTTTCCCTCTGATGTGTTGATGCCAAGCTTCCACTGGCAAGGATCCCTACCCTAGCCCCGGGGCGAGTTACAGAACCACCCTGGCATGTCAAGGGATTCTAGATTACAAGTGGCACAGGTTAGAGTTTACTGCATGTATTGATGGTTCTCTCCCATCAGTACACGGACCACTGATAGCAAAGCCAAATTCAAGCCAGTTTGGCCCAAGTTGCAGAAGCAGAAAACTGGTTCTATATCCCTGCCTCTCTCCTTTCTTCAACTCACCCATCTTGGGTGCACCCAGGTAGCTCTATCATCCACATCCACCCTTTCTCTCTCCACTCCCCTTGGTGCATACTCAGTCTCTGTCCCCTTCTCTCAACTGACAGATCATTGCTCTTGTATCAGAACTTAAAAAAAAAAAAAAAAAGACATTCACTGAGTTCCTACGATGTAGCAGATCACTTGCTAAGTGGTTGGCTTGTATTGTCTCATTAAATCCTCACAAAAACCCTGGGAGGTAGGTACTATTATTAACCCCATTTTACGGATATGGAAACTGAGGCTCAGAATGGTTAAGAAACTGCCTGGATTCTACATCTGATGAATAATTCTGCCAGGATTTAAATCAGGTCTTTCCAACTCCAGAACCCAGTTCTTTACTACTGCACCGTATTGCTGCCTGTCACTCAGCCCTGCAGTGCTGCCTTATCTTCCCTGCAGGCTCATCTTCACACTAGTTCTGCCCTTTCTATTGTTCAAGGCTGAGGTTATTCACCACCGGTATCTACCACTGCTCCAGGCAGGTACCTCTTAGCTTCTTCTCCTACTTCACTACATGAAGTCACTTGTACAATCCTGACCAAAGCAGCTTAAGATCTGAGGTCCTGCTTTAATACGAAGAGGTCTAGGTCCCCTAGAGGACTCTCTGTGAAATATTCATTGACTAGTGTTGCCAGAAGCAGCAAAGTTAAACGTCTAGAGTATCTCTACCAGTAGCTGAATCCAAAACTTGACATCTTAGCACCGGGATCTAAGTACTCAGCTTGGCCACGTAAACTCAGAATGCAAGGGGGAAAACAAACACATAAGATAGTGTTTCTCAAAGTGTGTTCTGTGGAACCCTTCCCTCAAGAGATGCTACACCAAAAAAGAGTACTATAGTAAAAAATGTTTGAGTAATGTTATATACTCCAAAATCCCTACCTAAATGTTTGCAAAACTCTTTAGCAAATTATACGTGAGAAGTCTTTCAGTAAAGAGCTCTTTTCCATTTATTTAACCCAGTGTTGGTCCAATGTATTTAATCCCAGAGCCCTATCATCCTTTTTAGGTTTCACAGAATCAATGTTCTGCAGAACAAACTTTGGGAAAGTTTGTTCTGATGTCTCTACCCTTGCCTGAATTGGACCACGTTCATCTGTAGATCACCAGCCTGCCAGGTATACCTACCCGCTCTACAGGCAGTACCAACAAGGCCGCAGCATGTGACCGGGGCCGGTGGAGCAGAGCTCACACTCTTGCTGGCAGGGCCCTCTGGCCACCTCTCTGACCCCTGGACTCTTGAGCCAGCTGCCAATCCAGCCCAGAGTTGATCTTCCTTGGCTTGGCCCCTTGCCTTTAGGCACTTCCTGCCTCACGGGCTCCTGGTGTCAGCCCTGTCAGAACCACCTGGGCAACCTGGATGCATGCTGCTGCTGGAGAGGGTGTGCTTGAGAGAGAAGGGGACAGGATTCCTAAGGCAGCACTTGAGTAGGGCCGCGTGCTGGGGGGATCGGCCTCTGAGCAGAGGCGTCCAACAGCTTGCAAGGCAAAGAAACAAACAGCTCCCAAGCACAAAACGCCTTCACAAATGTGCAGTGTGCGAAAGAACCCACCTGTCTCTCTACCACCCCACCCACCCAGGTAACACCCGAAGCAGCAGCAGCAGCCACCACCACCTCCACCCCCAACAGCCAAAGTCATGTGAATGCTACCAGCCTTTGCCTGTCAGCTCTTAAGGACAGGGCCAGCTTAACTGGTAGAGTAAAGGACTGCAAGGAGGCCAGGACAGAGCCGGCTAGGGTGGGTGGCAAGTGAAATTAATACAACTTTCTGCTTCCTCACGAAATTTGCTTTCTCAAGCCAAGAGTCCACTTTTTAATGGACCTGGATAAATGTTGTCTATGACTAAGGACCCTGTATACATAAAGCAGAGCCCTGGTGGCACACTGGTTAAAGCACTTCGATGCTAACCAAAAGGTTGGTGGTTCGAACTCACCAGCCACTCCACAGGAGAAAGATGTGACAGTCTGCTTCTGTAAAGATTTATGGCCTTGGAAGTCCTATGGGGCAGGTCTACTCTGTCCTATAAGGTCACTATGGGTTGGAATCAACTCAACAGCTAATGGGTGTTGATTTTTTTTTTTTTTTGGTACGTAAACCAAAACCTGCTGCTGTCAAGTCGATTCCAACTCAGGGTGACTCCATGCGTTGTACAGTAGAACTGTGCTCCATGGGGTTTTCAAGAACTTTCAGAAGCAGATCACCAGGCCTTGTTGCCAAGGCATCTCTGGGTGTGTTCGAACCACCAAACTTGACGGTGGTTAGTAGTTGAGCACTTAACCGTTTACACCACCCAGGGACGCCTGTGTCCATACACACACCTAAAACAGTGGCTGGCCCAAGGCTTTATTGAATGAGTTCACATGCATGAGTACATGTGTCAATGGGCACACACGTGTATGTGTATGTGTGGTGGGGGGTGCGGGGGAGTTGAGAACACAGGAAGAAGCCAGAATCAAAGGGTTCTGTTAGACAGCACTGCCTAGAAAAGATACATATTTCCCATGATTGGTAATTAACCTTGGCATTGATAATTGCTTGCCTTTCCTGCCTCCACCCCACCTCTGAATAGGTCCCCCTGCCACGAAATTTATAGCTCCTTCCTTGGAATGCTACACTCTGAGGTAAGCATAGGACCAAAACACTAACTAGAGGACAAAGCAATTAACCATTTCCCCAGGCTGAAGTTCCAGCCTCTTACTGCCTTGATAATTTACTCTGTAAAGTGGTAGGCACCTTGGTTCCAAGTCACTTCCCAAATCTATTTAAAAGTCCCTAAATTCTGTTATGTCTGATTTCATTCTACGAACAAGACAAAAACGATAAGGTCTTCAACACCTCATTATTTGATGCTAAATACCACCGTGATACTTATTTAAAAGCCTATAATTATAATACGACTTGGTTCTTCCGCAAAGCTTCCATTTCCTGGTGTACCAGGAGACAGAATGAGTGTTTTATTGTTTTAGTGTGAGTCTTTGGAGCAGTAGACCAAAAATTATATCACTGGGTGCCATTCCTTCTCCACCACACCTTCTTATTTCCACAGAGATCTCAGACCGAGCTTCATGGTTCTTATGGAAAATTGTGTAGAGTCTGAGCTTTGAGAGAAAATAGAAGAAGTGGAAATTCCAGGACTGAAAGGAGCCAAAATTATATCACAATCTGTCCAGTTCTGAACCTATGATCTCATCATCTGCTCTGCCCTTCCTTCCCCCAATTGCATCTCCTCCTGTGTCTCATTCAGTGAATAGTTCCACCATCCACCACTGGCTCAAGTCACACATGGGGACCATTGGAGACATCCATTTCCCCCACCGCCACCCCTACACTGTGTATAATCAGTCCCCCAAGTTCTGTCAACATAGTCTTTTCTTCTCCAGCCCCACAGCTACTACCATGGTTCAGACCACCATCTTTTATGACAAGCTCCTAAGTGGTGTCCCTGCTTCCAGTCTTGCTCCCTTCAATCTATCCTCCACACTGCATCCAAAATGATCTTTCTAAAAAGCAAACAGGATCATGTCATTGCTCTGCTTAAAACTCTTCAGAAATTATGTTCACAAGGATAATATTCTAACCACAACCCCGGTACCCAAGGCTCCTCATGTTGGCACCCAGGCACTTCTCCATCTTTTTTTGCCCTCCCTCTCTCTTACCCCATATCAAACTACCTGTAGTTCAATAACACACCATGTTCTTTCATGCCTCTGGCCTTTGCACATGCGATTTCTGCATTCTGCAACAATTTTACATCTTCTCTCTCCTAGCTAAGTCCTATTCATTTTCCAAGTCTCAACTCATGTGTAGCCTCCTCTGGAAAACTTCCTGGAGAGGTAAGAAGTTCCTCCTGCTCCCCTAATCTCCATCACGTGCTCACACAAAAACATGTGGTTCCTTCTATCCTAGTCTTATCCCTCTAATATGTGACAGAAAGTGATACAGATTGCTGAGCAACTCCCGAGCCACAGCACCTGAGGAAGTACCTACCCAGCATCCATTCTCCCTTTCATTTTTCCTAATAGAATTCCAATTTGTTTTAATATCCAACCTCCCCAAATAGCACTGAGTCTCAAGGAAAGCTGACCAGCCCCCCAGCTCCAGGGGTGGGCCTGATTGGTCCAAGGGTAATTCCATTTCCCTTTACAATAATTGGCTCAAGAATGTCATGTGGCCTAATTCTGGCCAAAGAGATATGAAGTTTTTTGTCTCTTAAGAAAGAGCCACAGGCAGAGATGGTGTGTCTTCTTTCTCTACATCAAGGGTTCTTAACTTTTTTTTTTGGTGCCAAGATTCTCTTGGCAGGCAGGTGAATTCTGTGGATCCCTTCTCAGAATAATATTTTTGAATACATAAAATTAAATTGCTTTCAAATAATGTAACACAGTTACTAAAATATTAAAACAAGTTTATGATATAATAATATATGTGAGTCTTTATTAACACGTTCAGTATCAAGATCTAGTGACAGATCTAATAATTACTGTAATTTCAAAGTAGGGTTGGGCATAAATGATATTTTACCATATTTCCACAATTGTAATGTTATATGAAAATCCATGTGATTTCTATTGGTATCAAAGCCACAGACACTAACCCTACTGTGATTTGTTGCCTACATTCATAACCAAAGGAAATGACAAATTTTAGCTAGAGGTTAGGGGTATAATTCTTTTTCCCATTCAGGTTCATAGACCCCTGATTTCATCCATGGACGCCAGGTAAGAACCACTGCTCTGCACTTTGTACTCCCTGGCCATGATGGCTGGAACCACGGCAGCCATCTTGCTAACAGCCTGAGAATGAACCAGTCTGGAGGTTGGCAGGGGAGAGATTAAAAGAACCTGGGTCCTTGATGCTATTACTAAGCCTCTAAACCAACTGACTCCAAAGCCCATGGATTTCAGTTATAAAAAATAATAAAATTTCTTATTGTTTAAGCCCATTTGACCCAGAATGTCTGATATTTCAGCTAGTTTTCAGGGGAAGGAAGATGTTTAACTTTGCATCATAGGCTGTGTCACTGGATTGAACTCCCATCCAAGCAGAAAGCCTGTTATGGATTGAATTGTGTCCCCCCAAAATTTGTGTCAACTGGCTAGGCCATGATTCCCAGTATTGTGTGGTTGTCCACCATTTTGAGATCTGATGTGATCATCCTATGTGTTGTAAATCCTACCTCTATGATGTTAATGAGAAAGGATTAGAGGCAGTTATGTTAATGAGGCAGACTCAATATACAGGATTAGGTTATATCTTGAGCCAATCTCTCTTAAGATATAAAAGAAAGAACTGAGCAGAGAGGAGAGAGACTTCATACCACCAAGCAAGGAGAGCCAGGACCAGGGCTCGTCCTTTGGATCTGGGGTCCCTGCACTGAGAAGCTCCTAAACCGAGGGTAAGATTGATGACAAAGACTTTCCCCCAGAGCCGACAGAGACAGAAAGCATTCCCCTGGAGCTGGAGCCCTGAATCAGACTTCCAGCCTCCTGCACTGTAAGAGAATAAACTTTCTGTTTGTTAAAGCCATCCTCTTGTGGTATTTCTGTTATAGCAGCTCTAGGTAACTAAGACAAAGCCCCTCTCCTGACTAAAAGTAATTTAAACCACCCCTGCAATGTTAACAGTACAGGAGAAAACAGATCAATCCCACAAACAGAACATAAGCACCAAGGTCTGGGGTCAGAGAGACTGAGAGATACGGCACTACCATAGCACTATTTTGCAAAGCGTATTGGATGAAGGTGAAGTCTTGCATCAAGATCAATTGATAAGAACTCTTTTCCTAACCACTGCATTTTGAGCACATCTGGATGCAATAACAAGGGTCCTGAAATAGAAAGCTTTCACCTACCACCCACAGCCTGGGGCAAGAACACGTGGCACACACCAGAGCAGTACTACTCAAACTATAGTCCTCTGAAAGGGGCATCAAACTTGAGCATGCATCAGAAACATCAGAAACGGACTTCTGGGACCCATTCCCCAGAGGTTTTGATTCAGTGAGTTGGTGATGGGCTCTAAAACGAGCATTTCCAACAAGTCCAGAGGCAGGGCCAAGATAGCGGAGTAGTCAGATGCTTCCTGTGGTCCCTCTTACAACAAAAACCTGAAAAAACAAGTGAATCAATTATATTTGACAATATAGAAGACTGAACATCAAAGGTAAAGTTGAGGAATCAGACTGAGCAGCAGGAGGAGGGAGAGACGGTTTAGAAGCAGTGAGGAGTTGCCAGACCTAACCTGGTGGGAACTGACACCCTTCAGGCTGGATTGGGTGGTGTGCACGGTGAGGCAAGCAGTGATGCTCAGGACTCATTTTCCACACTGGGAGAAACTGAGCAGCGGAGAGTCTACTCAAGCCTCCAGAACCAGCAAGAGACAAGCAGCACTCAATCAGCAAAAGATAAGTACAGGCATCTAACCCACCACGCGGATCAAAAACATCCCCTTTGGGAAGAACCTCTCTCCCATTTACCTGCCCCCTCCCCACTCTGCACAGGGTCCTGGGTCTGCTTCAGTGATTGCTGTGTCCACTGGGCCAGAAGTAGGACCCATTGTGCACCCTGAGACATTCTCCAGGCTTTGGAGAAAGAACAAATTAACAAACAGGAAAAAATAATCTGCCAACTCCCCGAAACTGAGAACTCAGGGCAGGCACAGCCCCTTTGCCTAGGCACAGGCATAAGGGGTACATGGACTTTGAATGTCTTTCACCCCTGCATAGACCTGTGTGGGCCCATTTCAACAGTGTAGGCCCTCATTAGCACAGTATAACAGGGTATATACCAGAAGCCTATTTTCAACTGTATCAGCTATAAGGAGGAGTGGCAGATTCGTGACATTTGACACCACTCTGCCCATTAAGCAAGGTCCTCACCTACCAACATCAAAGGCCTGAGGACTGGTGGCTCCATCCACGCCACCTAGCCACCAGCGACAGGGGTCCAAGAATAAGTGGTGCTTCCCAGTCCTTACAGCGAACAGCTTTGGGTGCCCATAGTCTGGCTGCAAAACCCACCCACCTACACACTCTGAGGAACAGAGACAAACTTTTCTCCCATACACGCAGGGGCAGCCGTCAGCCACCTGCCTGGCTCAGCACATGACCCTCTACTACAGCCAGATACCTGTGCCTACTCCAATCACCCATGCCCATCTAGGACTGTAGATGAGAGCCTGCAACACACATTTGGTGACCGACTACTTGGACACCTGAGCAGAATCCATACAAGAAAACTAAATGGACTCCTGGGCTCACATAGCTGGTAACATCTCTAACCACCTGGTAACAGGAAGAGAGAACTTCAAAGGTGCCAGTAATCAAACTAGCACACATGACCAGCTTATTTGGGCATATCAAAACAAAACAAGAAGCTAGGACACAGTAAGCAAACATAAAATAAATAAGAATAATAACTTATTGATGGCTTGGAGACAATAGTCAATAGCAAATCACATAAAGAGGCAGACCATGATGGCTTCAGCAGGTGCTCAAAACAAAGAATCAAGAAACCTTTGGAGGAAGATAAATTCTTGGAATTACCAGAGGTGGAATTCAAAAGATTAATATACAGAGCTGTTCAGGAGATCAGGCAAAACTCAAAACAAGCCAAGGAAAGCACAAACAAAGCAATAGAGGAACTTAAGAAGGTTATACAAGAGCACAATGACAAATTTAATAGATCAAAAGAATCCATAGAGAGACAGCTAACAGGAATCCAAAAGATTAACGATAAAATTTCAGAATTAGACAGCTCAATAGAGAAATCATAGGAGCAGAATTAGGACAATGGAAGTCAGAGTTAGTGATATTGAAGATAAAGCACTTGACACCAACTTATTTGAGGAAAAATCAGATAAAAGAATTTTAAAAAATGAAGAAACTCTAAGAATTATGAGGGACTCTGTCAAGAGGAATAACCTACAAGTGATTGGAGTACCAGAACCAGGGCATATAACTGAAAATACAGAGAGAATTGTTGGAAGATTTGTTGGCAGAAAACTTCCCTGATATAGTGAAAGATGAGAAGATATCTATCCAAGAAGCTCATTGAACCCCACACAAGGTAGATCCCAAATGAAAGTCACCAAGACATATTGTAATCAAAGTCACCAAAACCAAAGATAAAGAGAGAATTTTAAGAGTGGCTAGGGATAAACAAAAAGTCATCTACAAAGGAGAGCCAATAAGAATAAGCTCGAACTACTGAGCAGAACCATGAGGGCAGGAAGGCAATGGGATGACATATATAAAGCCTTGAAGGAAAAAAATTGCCAGCCAAGAATTATATATCCAGAAAAACTGTCTCTCAAATATGATGGCAAAATTAGGACATTTCCAGATAAACAGAAGTTTAGGGAATTTGTAAAAACCAAACTAAAATTACAAGAAATACTAAAGGGAGTCCTCCAGTTAGAAAATCAATAACATCAGATAACAACTCAAGACTAGAACATAGGACAGAGCAACCAGATATCAACCCAGATAGGAAAGACACAAAAACAAATCAAAGCTAAAACCCTGAAAATAAGGAAACAGAGACATCAAAATGTAAAAGATGATAACATTAATACAAAAAGGAGGGACTAAAAAATGTAGTCATAGATCTTTCATATGGAGAGGAAGTCAAGGCAATATAAAGAAATAAAAGAATGGTTTAAACTGAGAAAAATAGGGATAAATATTAAGGTAACCACAAACGAAACTGATAATCCTACACATCAAAATAAAAAACAAGAAAATTATAAAGACTCAGCAAATACAAAATCAAAGACATTGAAAAAGATGAAAAGAAGATATATAAAGAAAAACGACACAGCAAGAAAATTAAGTGGAACTAAAAAACTGTCAACAACACACACAAAAAAAACACCAAAATGACAGACTAAACTCATTCCTATCAATAATTATACTGAATGTAAATGGACTAAATGCACCAATAAAGAGACAGAGAGTGGCAGAATGGATTAAAAAAACATGATCTGTCTATATGCTGCCTACAAGAGGCCTTAGACTTAAAGACACAAACAAACTAAAACTCAAAGGATGGAAGAAGATATAGCAAGCAAACAACACTCAAAAAAGAGCAGGTGTGGCAATATTAATCTCTGACAAAATAGGCTTTACAATAAAATCTACCACAAAGGATAAGGAAGGACACTAAATAATGATTAATATATCAATACGCCAACAGGACGTAATTATAATAAATATTTATGCACCCAATAACAGGGCTCCAAAATACATTTAAAAAACTCTAACAGCATTGAAAAGAGAGATAGACAGCTCCACAATAGTAGTAGGAGAATTCAACACACCACTTTTGGTGAAGGACAGAACATCCAGAAAGAAGCTCAAAAAAAGACACAGAATAGCTAAATGCTAAAATCAACCAACTTGATCTCATAGACATACACCAAATGCTCCACCCAACAGCAGCCAAGTATACTTTCTTTTCCAACCCACATGGAACATTCTCCAGAATAGATCACATATTAGGACATAAAGCAAGCCTTAACAGAATCCAGAGCATCAAAATATTACAAAGCATCCTTTCTGACCATGAAGCTGTAAAAGTAGAAATCAATAACAGAAAAAGCAAGGAAAAAAAATCAAACACATGGAAACTGAACAACACCTTGCTCAAAAACTACTTGGTTATAGAAGAAATTAAGGATGGAATAAAGAAATTCAAAGACTCAAATGAGAATGAAAAAACATTCCACCAGAACCTTCAGGACACAGCAAAAGCAGTGCTCAGAGGTCAGTTTATAACAATAAATGCACACACCAAAAAGAAGAAAGGGCCACAATCAAAACATTACCCCTACAACTCAAACAAGTAGAAAGAGAGCAGCAAAAGAAGCCCTCTGGTGCCAGAAGAAAGGAAATAATAAGAATTAGAGCAGAATTAAATGAAATAGAGAATAGAAAAACAATTGAAAGAGTTAACGAAAGGAAATAATAAGAATTAGAGCAGAATTAAATGAAATAGAGAATACAAAAACAATTGAAAGAGTTAACAAGACCAAAAGCTGGTTCTTTGAAAAGATCAACAAAATTGATAAACCATTGACCAAACTGACAAAAGAAAAACAGAAGAGGAAGCAAATAACTCGTATAAGAACTGAGATGGGCGATATCACAACAGACCCAACTGAAATTAAAAGAATCATAACAGAATACTATGAAAAATTGTACTCTAACAAATTTGAAAACCTACAGGAAATGGACAAATTTCAAGAAACTCACTACCTACCTAAACTAACACAAACAGAGGTAGAACAACTAAATAAACCCATAACAAAAGAAGACATTGAAAAGGTAATTTTAAAACTCCCAACAAAAAAAGGCCTTGGCCCGTACGGTTTCACTGGAGAATTCTACCAAACATTCAGAGAAGAGTTAACACCACTACTACTGAAGGTATTTCAGAGCTTAGGAAAGCATGGAATACTCCCAAATGCATTCCATGAAGCCAGTATAACCCTGATACCAAACCAGGTAAAGACACCATAAAAAAAGAAAATTACAGACCAATATCCCTCATGAACATTGACACAAAAATTCTCAACAAAATTCTAGCCAATAGAGTTCAACAACATGTCAAAAAAATAATTCACCATGATCAAGTGGGTTTTATACCAGGTATGCAGGGATGGTTCAACATTAGAAAAACAATCAATGTAATCCATCACATAAATAAAACATAAGACAAGAACCACATGATCTTATCAACTGATGCAGAAAAGGTATTTGACAAAGTCCAATACCCATTCATAATAAAAACTCTCAGCAAAATAGGAACAGAAGGGAAATTCATCAATATAATTAAGAGCATTTATACAAAGCCAACAGCCAACATCATCTTAAATGGAGAGAGCCTGAAAGCATTCCCCCTGAGAACCGGAACCAGACAAGGACGCCGTTTATCACCACTCTTATTCAACATTGTGCTGGAGATCCTAGCCAGAGCAATTAAGCTAGAAAAAGAAATAAAGGGTATCCAAACTGGAAAGGGAAGAAGTCAAAGTATCTCTGTTTGCAGATGATATGATCTTATACACAGAAAACCCCAAAGAATCTACAAGAAAACTACTGGAACTAATAGAAGATTTCAGTAAAGTTTTAGGATACAAGATAAACATACAAAAATAAGTTGGATTCCTTTACACCAACAAAGAGAACCTCAAAAAGGAAATCACCAAATCAATACCATTTACAATAGCCCCCAAGAAGATAAAATACTTAGGAATAAATCTAACCAGAGACGTAAAAGACCTATGCAATGAAAACTATAAGACGTTACTGCAAGGAACTAAAAGAGACCTGCATAAGTGGAAAAACAAACCTTGCTCATGGATAGGAAGACTCAACATTGTGAAAATGTCAATTCTACCCAAAGTGATCTACAGATACAACACAATCCCAACCCAAATTCCAATGGCATTTTTTACTGAGATGGAGAAACAAATCACCAACTTCATACGGAAAGGGAAGAGGCCCCGGATAAGTAAAGCATTACTGAAAAACAAAGTGGGAGGTCTCACACTGCTTGATTTTAGAAACACGATAGTCAAAATAGCCTGGTACTGGTACAGGAACAGATACATAGACCAATGGAACAGAATTGAGAATCCAGACATAAATTCATCCACCTATGAGTAGCTGATATTTGACAAAGGCCTGAAGTCCATTAATTGGGGAAAAGACAGTCTCTTTAACAAATGGTGCTGGCATAACTGGATATCTATCTGCAAAAAACTGAAACAAGACCCATATCTCACACCATGCACAAAAACTAACTCAAAATGGATCAAAGACCTAAATATAAAATCGAAAATGATAAAGATCATGGAAGAAAAAATAGGGACAATGCTAGAAGCCCTAATACATGGCATAAACAGAATACAAACCGTAGGTAACAATGCACAAACACCAGAAGAGAAACTAGATAACTGGGAGCTCCTAAAAATCAAATACTTATGCTCATCAAAAGACTTCACCAAAAGAGTCAAAAGACAACCTACAGACTGGAAAAAAAATTGGCTATGACAAGTCCAATCAGCATCTAATCTCTAAAATCTACAAGATACCGCAAAACCTCAACAACCAAAAGGCAAATAATCCAATTAAGAAATGGGCAAAGGCTATGAACAGACGCTTCACCAAAGAAGACATTCAGGTGGCTAACAGACACATGAGGAAATGCTCAAGATCATTAGCCGATAGAAAAATGCAGATGAAAACTACAATGAGATACCATCTCACCCCAACAAGGCTAGCATCAATCCAAACAACACAAAATAATAAATGTTGGAGAGGTTATGGGGAGACTGGAACACTTACACACTGTTGGTGGGAATGTAAGATGGTACAACCAGTTTGGAAATCGATTTGGCACTTCCTCAAAAAGCTAGAAATAGAAGAACCGTATGATCCAGCAATCCAACTCCTTGGAATATATCCTAGAGAAAAAAGAGCCATCACATGAATAGATATATGCACATCCATGTTCATTGCAGCACTGTTCACGATAGCAAAAAGATGGAAACAAGCCAGGTGCCCATCAATGGTTGAAAGGATAAACAAATTATGCTATATTCATACTATGCAACGATAAAGAACAACGATGAATCTGTGAAACATCTTATAATATGGGGGAATCCGGGGGGGGGCATTATGCTGAGTGAATTTAGTCAGTAGCAAAAGGACAAATATTGTATAAGACCACTATTAAAAGAATTCAAGAAAAGGTTTAAATACAGAAGAAAACATTCTTTGATGGTTACAAGGGTGGGGAAGAAGGGGGAGAGATATTCATTAACTAGTTAGTAGACAAGAGTTACCTTAGGTGAAGGGAAGGACAACACACACTACAGGGGAAGTCAGCACAACTTGACTAAACCAAAAGCTAAGAAGTTTCCTGAATACAATCAAACATTTTGAGGGACAGAGTAGCAGGGGCAGAAGTCTGGGGACCATGCTTTCAGGAAGCATCCAGGTCAATTGGCACAGCAAAGCTTATTAAGAAAATGTTCTGCATCCCACTTTGGTGAGTGGCATCTGGGGTCTTAAAAGCTAGAGAGTGGCCATCTAAGGTGCATCTATTGGTCCCAAACCACCAGGAGTAAAGGAGAATGAAGAACACCAAAGACAAAAGGAAAGTATTAGCCCAAGAGACAGAAATGGCCACATAAACCAGAGACTCCATCAGCCTGAGACCAGAACTAAATGGTGCCAGGTTACCACCAATGACCGCCCTGACAGGGAACACAACAGAAAGTTCCTGACAGAGCAGAAGAACAGTAGGGTGCAGAACTCAAATTCTAGTAAAAAGACCAGACTTAATGGTTTGACTGAGACTAGAAGGACCCCAGAAGACATGGCCCCCAAGCTGAAACCATTAACTGTTAGCCCAAAACTGAAACCATTCCTGAGGCTAACTCTTCAGATAAAGAATAGACTGGACTATGGGACATAAAATGATCTTCGTGAAGAATGTTCTTTTTAGCTCAAGTAGATACATGAGTCTAAATGGGCAGCTCCTGTCCGGAAGTGAGATGAGAAGGCAGAAACGATCAGGAGCTGTTTGAATGGACACGGGAAATCTGGGGTGGAAGGAATGAGTCACAGAATAGGGAGAGCAGCTACTATCACATAACAATGTCTGTATAAATTTTTGTATGAGAGACTGACTTGAATTGTAAACTTTCACTAAAAGCACAATAAAAAAATAAAAAAAAAACAGAATGAAATAATCAAAAGTAGATTCGTTAGCAAATAAAAATATACTTGAATAAGGAAAAAAAACAAAGGTGATAAATACTCAAAACTCATTACTTCCTAATTATTTTATTACATTTTATTATCATCTGTGCTCTTGAGGCTATTTCTATCTATTTTATCTGTATGGTGGAAAGACTATATAATGATGTGCTACTGTGCATCTCTTTCCAACTCTGCACTCAGTGACATCAATGTTGCTAGCTTAAAATCAGCCACAGTGGGAGTATTTACACCATGGAAATCATCAAATACTACAAATCAGGGCTTGATATACAGTTTTGTTGACTGTATTGACTTATGAAAATGATGCAGGAAATATAAATAATGCTGATTAAACTTAAGCACATGTTGTGTCTGCAACTGTTACTTTATGACCAGGAAAATATTTGTCCAATATTCAAAAACTGCTATCTGATTCAGCAAGGAGGTCACTACATCATTGACAAACAAATGACATTCCAACATAAATCTTTGTTGTTTCTCTTTCGTCTTAGTCGTTCATGTAAGTGAAAATATCAACCAACATTCATGTTGGAACTATACTTGTTCCTTAATGACATGAGCGCCTTCTTTGCCAAACTGGAGCGCAATCAAGCATTTATTCATAGTCTGATTTTGTCAAATCATGGTTGAATTGCAACCATAGTTTGGCTACAGACACAAGAATTCAGCGAAACTCAACAAAAGCATTGTGAGAAACTATTGGCTATGCGGAATTTACAATAAACTATTGTATATTATTAGTTGTGAATTGTGTGGTATACACCCCTTTATGAATAAAATTTGTAAAATTGTATAATAAACTTACACGTAAATTACATAAAGTTATGTAAAATTCATAATAAATATGCATATTTTTTACGGAGAGCTATTTTTTCAACATTTATCAGCACTGTCTTTTAGTCATCTTTATATCCTGAATGAGGTGGACCCTACCTGATTATTAGAGTTAAGATTCTGTTGCCCAGAGTGAGCAAAACTCAGTAAGCAGCTCCTTTGCAGAATTCTGCCTTACTGGGCTTATTCCTTTCTGATTGCACTGCCTGCAACAATAGCACACTTATTGTAATTGTCCTTGAGTGGGGAGACAGGCTCTTTGGTCTTCTATGTGCAGCTTGATACACTTCCTTAGGCAGGGGGGGTGTTCTTAAAGTGGCAAAACTTGCAGAACCAGGGCCATGCCCAGTTTCCCAATCTTTCACAATCCAGCTCTCTTTTCTTACAAATTTATCATGACATAAAAAGTAGGAGACTCTGCAGAAATAGAAAAACCAGTCCTCAACTTTATATGGAATGGCAAGAGGCCTCAGATACCTAAAACAAAGTTGAAAGAGAAGAACAAAGTAGGAGGACTCACACTTCCTGATTTTAAAATATACTATACAGCTACAGTAATCAAAATAGCCTATTACTGGTATAACAATAGACACATAGACCAATGGAATAGAATTGAGAGTCCAGAAATAAACCCATACATCTATGGTCAGCTGGTTTTTGACAAGGGTGCTAAGTTCATTCGATTGGGAAAGAAGAGTCTCTTCAATAAATGGTGCTGGGAAAATTGGATTTCCACATGCAGAAAAATGAAACAGAATCTATGCCTCAGACCATACACAAAAACAAACTCAAAATGGATTAAGGACCTAAATTTGCAACCTAAGACCACAAAATTCTTAGAAAAGCAAGCAGGGGCAAGGCTGTCAGGCCTAGCTTTCAACAATGGATTATCTAATGTAATAACAAAAGTACAAACAGCAAAAGACAAAATAAATAAATGAGACCTCATAAAAATTAACAATTTTTGTTCATCAAAAGACTTTACCAAAAAACTGAAAAAAGCTACTGACTGACTGGGAGACCATCTCCGGAAACCATATATCCAACAAGAATCTAATAATCAAAATATATATAAAACTTTGACAACTTAACAACAAAAAGACATATAACCCAGTCATAATACGGGCAAAGGATTTGAGCAGATATTTCGCCAAAAAGGACTTTCAAACAGTCACCAAACACATGAAAAGATACTCAGCGTCATTAGTCATCAGAGAGATGCAAATAAAAACCACAGTGAGATACCATTTCACTCCCACTAGGATGGTTAAGATTTAAAAAAAAAAAAAACACACACACACACACACAGAAAATAACAAATGCTAGTGAGTGAGATGTGGGGAAGTTGGAACACTTAGCCCCTGCTGGTGGGAACGCAAAACAGTACAGCCATTGTGGAAAACAGTATGGCAGTTCCTCAAAAAACTGAGGATGAATCTACCATAAATCTGTTGCCATCGAGTCGATTGTGACTCATAACGACCTTATAAGGACAGAGTAGAACTGGCCCATAGAGTTCCCAAGGAGCATCTGGTGGATTCCAACTTCTGACCTTTTGGTTAGCAGCCATAGTGCTTAATCACTACACCACCAGGGCTCCTACAGAACTACCATATGGCCCAGCAATTCCGCTCCTAAGTATATATCCAACAGACTTGAAAGCAGAGACTCAAACAGAGACTTGTATACCAATATTCATTGCAGCACTAATCACAACAGCCAAACGTAGTAACAACCTAAATGCCTATCAGCAGATGAATGGATAACAAAATGTGGTACATACATACAATGGAATACTACTCAGCCAGTAGGAGAAATGAAGTCTTGATACATGCTACAGTATGAATGGACCTTGAAGACATTATACTGAGCAAAATAAGCCAATCACAAAAGGACAAAAATTGTACGACCTCACTTATAATAAAAAGACAAGAAAAGGCAAATGTATAGAGACCAAAGTTTATTGGTCAGGAGCAAGAGGGGCAGGAGGAAAGGGAAATTAATGGTGATGGAAAAATCACATTGATTAAGGGTAATTGCTGTCAATAAGTTGTACACCTGTAGTTGAATAGGCAAAGGTTGTGTAATAGATATATTTACAATGAAAAAAAAAAAAAGAGGAGTTGCTGAGGCTGCTTATGTACAACCAAACACCGCATTGGGATTTGGTTCCTTAGTTTGGAGGTTTAGGGTCATGGTCTGATGGGACATCCCAGTTAATTGGCCTAATAACATGTTTAGTGCATATATTCTACCTCCCAGTTTATTGTGTAGTGCCTGGGGTCTTAAAAGCTTACAAGCATCCATCCAACTCACAACAATTGGTCTCTCTTCACCTGGAGCAACAGAGGAAGAAGGAGAGTCAGGAATAGGAGGAGGATATGGAATTTGTGGCTAATTTCCTCCGTGAACAACTGCCTCCTTTGCCACAAGATCAGAAGAACTGGATGACATCCAGCTACCATTACTGAACATATTGATCAAAGATTTCACAGTAGAATCCTGATCAAGGGGGAAAAGTGCAGAACAGGATTTCAAATTCTCATGGACTCTAGGCTTTCTGGAGCCATGGGGGCTAGAGGAACCCCTGAAACTATTTCCCTGAGACAATCTTTAAAACTTAAGCCAACAATATCCCTCCCTTGAAGTCATCTTAAAACTGAAGAGTAATTTAACTTAACTAATAAAAAAGGCCTACTTTGAGTATTATGCTCTTTTAAGAACTATCTATATGGGGTCAAATTGACAACAGCAACTTGAAAGATTAGATAAGAAGCTTAGGGGGCAGTGAATTTATGTTAATGGGGGAGGAACAACTCAGAAAAGGAGGGTGAGAATGGTTGCACAACTTGAAGAATATGATCAATGTCACTAAATTTTATGTGTAGAAACTGTTGAGTTGGTGTATGTTTTTCTGTATATATTCTCAACAACAACAAAATAAACAAAATTTAGAAAAAAGTAGGTAACTCACAGTGGAATCTCTTCACAACAACAGGGCCAGGGATGTCCCCTTCCTCCTCAGAGGTCCAGGGCAGTGATGGGACATGCTAAGGGGCAGCCTAGAGGCAGATAGTGCTACAAATAAAGGGGACACTCTGGGCAGTGGTGACTGTATGGGCAACAGGAGGCCTTGGGCTGTGGGAACGGAGGGTCTTTCCGGAGTGGTGGGGATGGTGTAAAGCTGGACATTGATGATACCCTTGAGAACGCCCAGGTGTGCCAGACAGGAGAAGCCCAGTCCTGCAGTTACTCGGGTGGGGTTATCCAGCAGCAAACTTCTGGTCTAATGACTGGTGAGAACTCATTTATACCTCATTTGTCAAGCTTCACTCTCATTTTGCAGATGAGAAAACCCATCTCAGGAGGGGAGATGACTCAGCCCAAGAGGTCACATGGTGAGTTGGAGTCAGGAGCCCTGGATATGTCTCCTACTGTTTCATCCAGCGTCTGCTCGAGGCAAGTTTCTCCTTTAAATGAGCAAGGAAGTAGCAGCTCCTTGCAGAGAAACACACAGAGCCAGCTGGCATGTCTGTAAACCAGCATTTGTGCTTCTCCCAGACCTTTTATAGACTCTGGGGAGGAGGAGGTGTGGGGAGAGGGAGAAAGCTACGTCGTAGGAGAGTCCAGGGTAAGGGTGCTCAGAAAGTACTGTGCTCACAGCTTTTACAGGGGCCATGGTGTCTCCACCTTGGCTTATCATTCACCTGTTTTATTTGCCTCTGTCTGGCACTCTACCTAGAGTACAAGTTCCTATAGGTAGAGATCACGATATACAAGGGTTCTGGAGCCAGAACTGGGTTCAAATATTGATACTGCCACTTACTAGCTTGTGACAAGTCCATTAAATGGGCAAGTTCATTAAACGAAAAAATAAAAGGGAAAACTTTTTTATTGAATGCCTTATATCCGTTAAGATCTTTTTTGTTGTAAATGACTGAAAATTTAAACTAAAACAGGCTAAGCGAAGAAGGGAATTTATTGGCTCAGCAACGGAACTCTCCTGGAACAGATCTTCTTGGCTTCAGGTGTGGCTTGACCCAAGGGATTCAATGATGTCCACTGGATCCATTTTTTTCTCTATCTCTAGACTGCACTTTCTCCATGTTGGCTCCATTGTCGCAAAGGCTCTCTACTCAGGATGGGAAAATGGCTGCACCATCTCCAGCCGTACATATGCTCAGGCTTACACTCAGAAGTAAAGAGAACAAATCTCTCCCCAGTAACGCCTACACAAATTTCATAATTCACTTTGATTGGACCAATCTGCATCACATGTTATACCCTGAACCAATTACTGTGGTTAGGTGAATTCAGAGCACTGACTGGCCATGCTTGAGTCACATGCTCCTTCCCTAGAGCCAGGGATGAAGCCTTGCTGGAAGTATATGGATTGCAAGTGAAGTAACAGGTAGTTTCCCAAAGGGAAATAAATGGACAGCTACTGAAAGAAGGGACAATGAATTCTGAATAGCCAAAAAGATAACAAATGTCTGCTACACCTACTATCTGCCAAGCCCTTTGTTCATTTTTTTTCCATTAAACTCTCACAACAATGTAACAACCTTCAGAGTCTCAGTTTCTTCTTTTGAAAGTGAGAATGATGATTCCTAAAAACAAGAGAAAATAGCTACCACTTATTTAGTACTTACTATGTACCAGGCAGAGGAGCCCTGGTGGTGCAGTGGTTAAGCACTCAGCTGCTAACGGAAATGTCGGCACATCGAACCCACCAGCCACTCTGCAGGAAAAAAGACCTGTCGATCTGCTCCCATAAAGATTTCAGCCTAGGAAACCCTATGGGGCAGTTCTACTCTGCCCTATATGGTCACTATGAGTCAGAATTGACTCAATGGCACACAACAGCAACATGTACCAGGCAAGGAGCCCTGGTGGAGTGATGGTTAAGTGCTCGCCTACTAACTAGAAGGTTGGCAGTTCAAACCCACCCAGCGACTCTGCAGGACAAAGACATGGAGATGTGTTCCCATAAAGATTACAGCCTAGAAAACGCTATGGGGCAGTTCTACTCCATCTTGTGGGGTCACTGTTAGTCAAAATTGACTCAGCTGCACCTAACAACAATGTGTACTGGGCCAAGTGCTTTATTTATTCTAAATTCATTTAATTATCTATGTCATAAGATTGTTACTGGACATAAATTAAAAAAAAAAACCCATTGCCATCAAATCGATTCTGACTCATAGCGACAGTATAGGACACAGTAGAAATGCCCCGTGGGGTTTCCAAGGCTGTAATGTTTACAAAAGCAGATTGCTACATCTTTCTCCCTCTGAGCTGCTGGTGGGTTTGAACCACCGACCTTTTGGTTAGTGGCCAAGGCTTAACCACTGTGCCTCCAGGGCTCCTGGATATAAAATAGATTACATAAATTAAGGTCCAGGCAGAAGACCTGGTATGTAATAGTTATGCATATTTAAACACATTTTATTTATATCAGCTACTCATCTACTACAATATTAAGCACCAGGTGTTGTTACTGTGTGCCTTTGAGTCGATTCCAACTCAGAGAGACCCTATAGAACGAGTAGAATTGCCCCATAGGGTTTTCTAGGCTGTAATCTTTGCAAGAGCAGATCACTGCCAGGTCTTTTCTCCCATGGAGCCACTGGTAGGTTCAACGTGTCAAACTTTTGATTAGTAGCTGAGTGCTTAACCATTGCATGAGTGCTTATTGTAAAAATTGAATGAATGTGTGAATTATGTCTACATTTACTTATTTATACTCTACCTAGTTGCTATAGTAACTAAGCCAGAGATCACATGACAGAATTTTGCAAGACTATCCACTTTTTCATGGCAAATACCTTTTTTCAACAACATAAACAGTGACCATACACGTGGACCTCACTGGATGGAATAGACAGGAGTCAAATCAGCTACATCTGTGCAAAGAGATGATGGAGAAGCTCAGCATTGTCAGTCAGAACCAGGCCAGGGGCCAACTGCGGAACAGACCATAAGTCACTCATGTGCAAGTTCAAGCTGAAGTTGGAGAAAATTAAAACAAGCCCTCGAGAGCCGAAGTACAACCTTGAGTATATCCCACCTGAATTTAGAGACCATCTCAAGAATAGATTTGACATGCTGAACACTAACGATGGAAGACCAGAACAGTTGTGGGATAATATCAAGGACATCATAGGTGAAGAAAGCAAAAGGTCATTGAAAAGACCAAAATGGATGTCAGAAGAGACTCTGAAACTTGCTCTTGAATGTATGATAACTAAAGCAAAAGGAAGAAATTGTGAATTAAAGAGCTGAACAGAGGATTTCAGAGGGCACCTCGAGAAGATAAAGTAAAGCATTATAGTGAAATGTGCAAAGACCTGGAGTTAGAAAACCAAAAGAGAAGAACACACTCAGCATTTCTCAAGCTGAAAGAACTGAAGGAAAAAAAATCCAAGCTTTGAGTTGCAATATGGAAGGATTCTATGGGCAAAAAATTGAACGATGTGGGAAGCATCAAAAGAAGATGAAAGGAATACACAGAGTCACTGTACCAAAAAGAATTGGTCGACTATCAACCATTTCAGGAGGTACCATATGATTAAGAACAGATGGTACTGAAGGAAGAAGTCCAAGCTGCGCTGAAGGCAACTGGTGAAAAACAAAGCTCCAGAAATCCATGGAATACCAATTGAGATGTTTCAACAAGCAGATGCAGCGCTGGAAGCACTCACTCGTCTATGCCAAGAAATTTGGAAGACAGCTACCTGGCCAACCTACTGGAAGAGATTCATATTTGTGCCCATTCCAAAGAAAGGTGATCCAATAGAATGCAGAAATTATCAAACAATATCATTAATATCACATGCAAGTAAAATTATGCTGAAGATAATTAAAGAACAGTGGCAGCAGTACATCCACGGGGAACTGCCAGAAATTCAAGCTGGATTCAGAAGAGGACATGGAATAAGGAATATCATTGCCTATGTCAGACAGATCTTGGCTGAAAGCAGAGAATACCAGAAAGATGTTTACCTGTGTTTCATTGACTATGCGAAGGCATTCTACTAAATTATGAATTGCATTGTGAAGAATTGGGAATGCCAGTACACTTAGTTGTGTTCATGAGGAACCTGTACATAGACCAAGAGGCAGCCATTTGAACAGAACAAGGGGATGATGCATGGTTCAAAGTCAGGAAAGGTGTGTGTCAGAGTTGTATCCTTTCACCATACTTATTCAATCTATATGCTGAGCAAATAATCTGAGAAGCTGGACTATATGAAGAAGAACAGGGCATCAGGACTGTAGGAAGACTCATTAATAACCTGCCATATGCAGATGACACAACCTTGCTTGCAAAAGTGAAGAAAACTTGAAGCACTTACTGATGAAGATTAAAGACTACAGCCTTCAGAATGGTTTACACCTTAACACAAAGAAAACAAAAATCCTCACAACTGAACCAATAAGCAATACCATGATAAACAGAACAAAGACTGAAGTTGTCAAGGATTTCATTTTACTTGGATCCACAATCAACACCCATGGAAGAAGCAGTCAAGAAATCAGATGACATGTTGCATTGGGCAAATTTGCTGCAAAAGACCTCTTTAGAGTGTTCAAAAGCAAAGATGTCAACTTGAGATCCAAGGTGCGCTTGACCCAAACCATGGTATTCTCAATTGCCTCGTATGCATGAGAAAGCTGTACAATGAATAAGGAAGTCTGAAAAATTGATGCCTTTGGATTATGGTGTTGGCAAAGAATATTGAATATACCATGGACTGCCAGAAGAATGAACAAATCTGTCTTAGAGGAAGTACAGCTGGAACACTCCTTAGCAGCAAGGATGGCGACACTTTGTCTCATGTACTTTGGACATGTTATCAGGAGAGATCAGTCCCTGGAGAAGAACATCATGCTTGGTAGAGGGTTAGCAAAAAAGAGAAAGACCCCCAGCAAGATGGATTGACACAGTGGCTGCAACAAGGGCTCAAACATAGCAACACTTGTGAGGCTAGTGCGGGACTGGGCAGTGTTTCGTTCTGTTGTGCATGGGGTCGCTATGAATTGGAAGGTGCTTGACATCACCTAACAACAACAACCTAGTTGCAGAGAAGATTTGATATAACATACAGGATATACCATTCAACAACAATAAAAAAAAAAAAAAACCCGAACCTATTGCCAATGAGTCGATTCTGACTTATAGTGACCCTATAGGACAGAGTATAACTGCTCCATAGGGTTTCCAAGGCTGTAAATCTTTACAGATGCAGACTGCCCCATCTTTCCCCCATGGACAGGCTGGTGGGTTTAAACTGCCAACCTTCTGGTTAGCAGCTGAGTGCTTAACCACTGAACCACCAGGGTTCCTTCAACAATATAAAAACCCATTGCTGTCGAGTTGATTCCAACTCATAGCGGCCCTATAGGACAGAGTAGAACTGCTCCATAGAGTTTCCGAGGAACAGCTGGTGGATTCAAACTGCTGACCTTTTGGTTAACAACCGAGGTCTTAATCACTACGTCAACAGGGCTCCTTCAACAGTATAGGGCAATATAAACAGAAAAATGAAATCAGGACCAGGGGAAATGTAAATTAGAATAGAATAACAAGATAGGTGGAAAAATAAAATGCATTAATGGAGACCACGGAGTTAGTTTGTGGATTTGGCTCCCAGCTTCCTTGCAACCAAAGAGAAAAGGGAAACCTTATTAATTGCATTCCCACAGTTCAAGAGTGCAAGGGACAAATATCATTCCTCTGGGGAAAGAATTCAGTGCATTGGCTTTTGAGATAAAGGAATTTTGGTTGTGGGGCAAATATCTTAGGTAATTTTGATAACAGACAAGGTACCACTTTCAGCTTCTGGTAAGAATGCAGTCCCACGTGTCTCAATGCTTCCCACAGCCTAGGAAAGGACTTCCCTCTTACAGAGGTCATGTTCAGAGCACAGGACAGAAGAGAAGTAGAAGCCTCGTCTCTAGGAAGAGGGTGACCCTGACAGTGATAATCTGAGTTCTTTCCTGGAGAAGAGGCCCAGAAGATGCTCTTCACGAGGCCCAGGGAGGGGAAGCCAAGGGGTTCTCACCTGACATCTCCCCTAGGCAGACTACCTCCTCTCAGTTCCAAGGCTCTGGCCTGCACCAGCAAAGAGTTAAAAGTGGTGACCCAAATCTGCAGTCCCATTTTCAGCCTGCTGAAAATTACTTTTTAATCCTGGCTTTTGAGGCTTGCCTGGGGAGCCATCTGCTGCACCCTCCCCCACCTCGGGCACACAGGATTACTCCCACCTGCCCCGCCTAACTCGCTTTTGTTGGACCTAGTTCTGTCCCTTCCCATCCAGATAATAATAATTGGAAGGATGACAGATTCATTTATGGGGTGGGAAAAGAGCATAGATTTTAAAACAACAAAAAAGCCAAGTCTTCCAGCCCGGATTAAGTAGAAAACAATTTAAAAGTCAGAATCCATGAGAAGTGCGGGTCTAGGATAACCAGACCTCTGGAACTGGGTGATGCGGTGCCATCTGTTGCAGGCATCTGGGGCTGGGTAGTGTGTTTTTTTCCCTGGGCCCCAATACTTGAGAGCCAGAAGGTTTCAAAAGTGGGGTAATGCACTCATGATTCTGGGTTGGCTCCATCCACGGAAACTGAGCAGAAATCCCTGAACTTCCACCGAAACAAGACTCCAGGATTATGCCCTAACCTCACAGTCCTTCATCATCTCTGTGGACCAGTTTATGTAGGCCACCTACTACTGTGTGCCACGGTCTACACCCTTAAGGGCCTCACCAACCGGTGGTGGAAACAGATGAGTCACCAAAGAGGAGCCCATGTGATGTGTGCTATGACGGGGCTTTGAGAAGGGGCCTTGGGGAACATTAGAGAGAAAGCACCAACCCTAAACCTAGGTTGGGTAGGGATGGGAGAAGTTGAGCTGAGTCTTAAAGAATAGGAGTTCACCAGACAGACAAGATGGGACAGGACAGTGGACATGGACAGAGACCTGAGACTGGATGGTGCTTCTGAGAAAGGGTACAGAGAATCAGGTTCCCACCTACATCACTGGTGGGAGTATCCACTGGTTGGGCACAACCCCTAAGAAGGGCAAGCCAGCAATAATTTTTGAAATTACAAATGCACTATACTTTCACCTAGCAATTCCACTTCCAAGAATTTATCTTGCAGATACTCTCTCACATGTGTAAAATGACGTACTTACAAGGTTATTCAATGCAGCATTGTTTGTAATAGCAAAAGATTGGGAATGACCTAAATGTTCACCAACAGGAGACTGGTAAACGATTCTACTACATTCATCCAAAGAAAACTCAGCAACTGAAAAAAGAATGAAGGAGTTCTTTACTTTCTGATGTGAAATGATCTCCAAGAGGATTGTTTAGCGATAAAAAGTAAGGGGAATCAACCAAATGCAGTGTGTGGACCTTGATTGAATTCTAATTTGAACAAAGCGGCATCTACCTTAAAAATGTTATGAGACAACCAGGGAATCTGAATGATGACTGTACAGTTCATGATATTAAAGAATTAATGTTATTTTTTTTTACATGTGATAGGTACTGTGTTTTTTGAAAGTCATTTTCTTTTAGAGATATATCCTGAGGTATTTATAGATAAGGCTATAAGATGTCTGAGATTGACTTTCAGATAATCAGGGGGAGGGGGACATGAATAAGGCATGTAGATAAAACAAGATTGGCCTTGTGTGAGGGGGTAATAGTTGAAGTGAGCTGATGGTTATATGCGGGTTCACGCTATTTTCTCTACTTTTGTATGTTTGAAAACTTTTAAAAAGCAAGGCACAGAACTGTGTATTTAGTATGCTATCATTTAGATTTTTTTTTTAAAGTGGAAATAATATGCTTGTCTATTTGCTTCTGTGTGTATAACAACGGAGGAAAACAGATGCAGCTGGTAAAATCTTTTACTTCCAGGAAGGTGGCCTTCTTTCTCACTGAAGGAGAGGGAAGGGAAGGAGACTTTTCACTGTTTTCTTTTGTTCTACCTTTTGAATTTTGAGCCAAATGAATGTATTACTTATTTTTAAAAAACAATTAAAAAAAATTTTTTTTTTTTTTTTTTAATGAGGTTTGGAGTCCTAGGGAACACAGCTGTCTAGCTTGGGTAAGTTCTTTAGCTTCTACTTCTATGCATCGGTTTTCCTATACACAGAATGAAGACAATAACATTAGTATCTGCCTCATGGGAGTGTTGTGAGGATTAAGTGAAATAATGTGTTAAATGCCCTGCATGGAGGGAGCCCTTAGTGAACAACAGCTGACATCAATGACAGGGCCAAGAGTCAACCCATGACTAGTTGATTCCACACTCCGTGTTCTTTCCACTCCAAAGGCTAATTGCAAATTAGTTGGAGAGGGGCTGGCCATAGAGGAGATTGACCATCAGGTTGAGGAAAGGAGTAGGGTCAGTGGGATATCTCTGAAGTTTAGGAGCTATGTCCTCGTGGGTTTTCATTTCCTGATCAGATCTGCCAAGAGCATACAAACGCTCATCAACAACTCACAGACATTTTCACAGCCTTGTCTCCGCCAGGGGAGGTCAAATGGATGAAAGGTGAGGTCTTATCTGTATGGTCAGGTCCAAGTCTTTCCCTTTGAGCCGCTCACATGCATTTGGGTCCAATAGCAGAGAATCCAGACCTGAGAGTCAGGAGGTTTGAGACCCAGGGCTGGGAGCAGAGGGATCTTGAACACTGTTGACAAGGTATATGACCTAAATCATTGTCTTAGCTTCCTAGTGCTGCGATAACGCAAGCAGGTGGCTTTAAAGAATAGAAATTTATTTTCTCACAGTTTAAGATGCTAGAAGTCCGAATTCAGGGGACCAGCTCTAGCGGAAGGTTCTCTCTCTGTCAGTTCTGGAGGAAGATTCTTATCTCTTGTCGTTGTTGTTAGGTGCCGTCGAGTCAGTTCCAACTCACAGCAACCCTATGTACAACAGAAACAATGTCCCATCCTGCACCATCCTCACAATCACTCTTATGCTTGAGCCCACGGCTGCAGCCACTGTGTCAGTCCATCTCGTTGAGGGTCTTCCTTTTTTTTGCTGACCCTCTACTTTACCAAGCATGACGTCTTTCTCCAGGGACTGATCCCTCCTGATAACATGTCCAAACTATGTGAGACGTAGTTCTCCATCCTCGCTTCTAAGGAGCATTCTGGTCATACTTACCTTATTTCTTATATCTTCTGTAGTCCCAGCCTTGCTTGGTTCCTTGGCGATCTGTACCCCCCACCCTTGGAAGAAAGGTGACATCTGTCTTCCCCCATTAGTACTTCGTGTCTCTGTGTCTATGCTGCTCCTTATAACTCAGAAGTGATTAGGTTTAGGATACACCCTGCACTGATATGACCTCATTAACACAACAGAGAAAACCTTATTTCCAAACAGGATTGCAGCCACAGGTATAAGCAAAACCAAACCAGTTACCCTTGAGTCAATTCCGACTCATGGTGACCCCGTGAGTTTCAGAGTAGGACTGTGCTCCATAGGGTTTTCAGGGCTGTGACCTTTCCGAAGCAGATCACCAGGCCTGTCTTCTGAGGTAACTCTGTGTGGGTTCAAACTGCCAATCTTTCAGTTAGCAGTCAAGTGCTTACCTGATTTCGCCACCTGGGGACTACATTCACAGATACAGGGGTTAAGACTTCAGCGTGTATTTTTGGGGAACACAATTCAATCCATAACAATTATATACCTTAACCTCACTGGACGTCAATTTCCTCATCTGTAAAATGGGAAAAATAATGTCTGCCCCAGCTACTCCTCCGAGTCCTGGTGGCGCAGTGATTAAGTGCTCATCTGCTAACCAAAAAGTCAGCAGTTTGAACCCACGAGCTGCTCTGCAGGAGAAAGATGTGACAATCTGCTTCCATAAAGATTACAGCCTTGGAAACCCAATGGGGCGGTTTGACCCTGTCCTATAGGGACTCTGTGAGTTGGCATTGACTCGCTGGCAACAGGTTTTTGGTCTAGCTATTTCTCAGAGTTGATTCGAACAGTTAATGAAAAGAGATATGTGAAATTACATCTTCTTACTCAGATTCTAGACCATTAAGATCTTCTCCAATCTGCTTTACCCAGGCGTATTCCTTGGCCCCATAGATATGTGTCTCTTGTATAGGTTTAAAAATGTGATCAAAGGGTGTTGCAAAAGCTGACCTTGCGTTAGCAAGCCAGAGCTGTTACTTACACTGTCCTCCTCTCCCCTATCAAAGAGATTACAGCACACACAGGTGGATGGGGATTATCCTATGCCGCATAAATACATGTAGACAATGTCTATATATTTCAAGTGTTTGTCCTTGAGTGAGAGCTGCAGCTGTCTTAATGTGGCTAAATGAAGTAGGAGAAAACCAGAAAAAATGTAAAGGACAGTCTTATTTTAGGCAAATCAATCTCAGCAATGCTCATATCTGATCAAGTTTATCTTTAGGACGATCATTAGGATAATGGATTAATGCAAAAGTTTATTTTTACCCTGTCTGTGCTCGTTCCTTAAGACTCTTTGAACTGAATCTTGCCTCTGTCAGACATCCCTGAAAGAAGGGTACCCCTCACAAATCAGTTTGGGGACAGTATCGACAACATTGGTGATAGAGGGGACCCCCACAATCACAGGGTGCCGCTTACCATAAGGTCACCCAACACCACATGGCCCCCATCTCTCATCACATGTCATGAGCCAGCCAGAGCCACACTGGACTGCAGGAACTTTCCTTAGGAAGCCCCAGAAAGGGATGTAGAGGAAATTTAAGAGGAGGTCTTTGAGGGACAGTGCAGTGAGGTGGTTAAGAGCATGAGCTTTGAAGTCAAGACAGTCCTGGTTGAATCCTAGTGCTTTCACGTACTTGCTATGCAACCTTAACTTTCATGAACCTAGGTTTCCTCATCTGTAAAGTGTTAATAATCATGACATCTACTTCATAGGGTTGTTGTGAGATCCAAATGAAAATCCTGTGTGCAAAGCACTTAGTGAAGTATCTGACACAGGCTGAAAATGAGAACTACTAAAACAAACCAACCAACCAACCTATGGCCATTGAGTCGATTCCATCTCATATCAACCCTATAGAACAGAGTAGAACAGCCCCATAGGGTTTCCAAGGAGCAGCTGGTGGATTTGAACTGCTGACCCTTTGGTTAGCAGCCTGAGCTCTTAACCACCGTACCACCAGAACTACTGAGCCCTTAACATATACTCACCACTGTCCCAAGCTCTTTATATATCTTAATTAGTACTAGCAACAACCTTACAACAGAGGTTTTATTAGCTCTATCTCTTTTTTTTAACAGAGTTGGAAATCGCAGGCCTGAGAGGTTGAGTGACACAGCCTAAGTGGCAGAGCCAACCTTTGAGTCCGTGCCTCCAAAGCCCATGTTCTTACCCAATCCTACATCCATTGCCAGCATGCTTTTTGAACTGGCAAGGATGGAGCAGGGGTCTCCCTTCCTGGCACAGAAGCTAGATTTCTAGTGGACTCTTCTAGACTTCTGCTTCTCAGAAGATGCAGTTGTATAACAAGAGAAGAAGGGTACCAGGGTCAGGAAGAAAGAGACAAGTAAAGGAGAAGACTTAGGGGGCCCAGGGCTTTTGCAATGTAGTATGGTGTCCCATATGTGGATAACCACCTGGGAGTCACCTTCTGGTTTGGACAGGCGACCACTGGGTCAGACAGAGCCCCCAGCCTCCCCACCCCCATCTTGAGCCTGAAGCCTTGGCTAAGGTTCTCTTCCCTTGAATACGGGTGGTGGGGTGGGGTTGGAGAGACCCCTGAATGTCTGCAGAGGTGTAAGTCATAGCACATTCCTAGAGCCTTTCCCTTTCAAGTGTTCAGGTCCCTTTGAACCAGAGCCACAGTGAGACTGAAAGATGGGAGTCAACCTGGGGGGGAATGGTATTTGGAAATATCCCCCCTCAGGTTCCTCAAATGTCTGATTATGGCTGTAAAGAAAAGTCCATATCCTTAGAAACAGCATAATGGTTGTCTCGGTCATCCAGTGCTGCTATAACAGAAATACCACAAGTGGGTGGCTTTTAACAAAGAGAAATTTATTCTCTCATAATCTAGTAGGCTGCAAGTCTAAATTCAAGGCATCAGCTCCAGGGGAAGGCTCTCTCTGTCTCTCTGTTGGCTCTGGAGGAAGATCCTTATGATGCATCAGTCTTCCCTTGGTCTGGGAGCATCTCAGCAAAGAAACCTCAGGTCCAAAAGACACGCTCTGCTCCCGGCACTGCTTTCTTGGTGGTATGAGGTCCTCATGTCTCTCTGCTTGCTTCTCTCTTTTATATCTCGAAAGAGATTGGCTTAAGATGCTATCTAATCTTGTAGACCTCATCAGTATAACTGCCGCTAATCCATGTTATTACATCACAGTGATAGCATTTACTACACATAGGGAAATCACATCAGATGATAAAATGGTAGACAATCATGCAATACTGGGTTTCATGACCTAGCCAAGCTGACAGATATTTTTGGGGGGACACAGACCAATCCATGACAATGGTTAAGACTGAAGACTCAGAAGTCAGGCCTGTTTCAAGTTCCAGCTCCAATATTTACTAGGATCATGACCTTGGTGATCACCTTAGCTTGGAGTTTCAATTTTCTCATCTGTAAAATGGCACTAATAATACCTGATAGGGTTTTGAGGACTGAATAAGAGAATATATGTACAAGGCCTAGTTAAGGCCTGGCATAGAGTAAGTGGTTAATAAATTATAACTACTTATCATTACATGTGGTGGTTTTGCATTTCTAAAAGACAAAAGAATATATATATTCAGTTGATTGTGTATTGTCGGTTGTGCACATACATACATGTAAACATGCATTTATACATATCATTCCCCAGACATGACAAACCCGCACATACTCAGAAATTCCCTTGAATCAAAATGGAGCATATTCCATCTACTCCTCAGTCCAGTGAGGTGTGCAAGACAGCAATGATCATCCCCATTTTAAGACATCGGGAACCTAAGGAGCTTCGCAGTATTTAAGTAGCCTGCTCTAGGATTCAAGACTATTCCAGGGTCCTCCCTACATTTTTCTTAGCCTCCTTGGCAATTTGTGTCCTCCACTCGCCTTGACATGCACATACACACACCCTACACATTCTCCATCAAGCTAGAGGACTATGGATTCCCCCAAGCAGAGCCTAGTTATGGAAAGGAGACGCCTCAGAATAAGTGAGAGGAAACAGAAGGCAGAGGAGGAAAGTGGAGGAGGAACCATAGAGGGACCTGTGTTGTCTTTGTTCACTAAGTTCCTCCTCAAGGCCATGAGCCTGCAGCCCCTCTCCCTCGGAGCTTTATCTCTGACTGAGTGGCCCTGTCCTCCCAAGGGCAGCGGGGGTACTCCAAATGCCCCCGCCTCTGCAGCTGGGTTTCTGTGCAGGCTCCTGAGCTCCTGGGCTCCAGGGACCCCCAGGACTGTGCAGGGTCATGGTCCAGGTGAATTTCCAGGAAGGAATGAGGCCTGTGGGTCAAGCTCTCCAGGAGGAGAGCTAACCTTGGCTAGCTCCTTAAAGCACCTCCTTCTTCGACACCCAGCGGAGTCTCCAGTACATAATGTCATGAGCTCAGCAAGGCACCACTGATGAACTTGATTTCCCGCCTGAGGGAGTGTGTATAAGCTGGACTCTGACATTGAAAGCAAAGGTGCAGATACTAGGGAGGGAGGATCTGTGTGAGGATTATATGCAATGGTGCATGCAAAGTGTTCAGCACAGCACCTGGCACACAGCAGGACTCCACAAAAGGGAGGGCTGTCCTCCCTGCCCCCACGGAGATCTCTGAGGTCCCGGCTGCCAAAGCTGCAATTCATCTCATGCACTCAGGCTTTACTCCATTACACAAGGAAATTTGGCTTCATTGATATGAAGGGGCCAATTACCACATGAGACATAATTACAAGACAGGAAATGGATTTATAGATGCTGTCAGTGGCAAGGGAAGCAGCAGAGGCTGCTCTGGCTGCTGCTCCGGGCTCCTCCAGGGGGCTAAAAGCCACCCCCGGACAAATCTGGCTTCTTGCCTTGGGAGTTCTCACTTTGCAGAGAAATGTGCTCCTGGAAAGGCTGGTGGTACTACAGATTGTGGAAATCGAATTCCGTTTTCCCTCTGAATTTGTTCTACAGTTGGTGATTTGCTCCCACAGGATCCTGCAACATAATAAAAATCATACTTAAGAATGTGGTTAGGCTTAAAGGAAAAATTTAAAGAGGAAAATGACAGTCTTATGACAGATCTTAAAACTAGCAAAAAGGAGAGATGCTGTGTAGGGACTATCTATTTAGTACCTAGTAGGGCACTAGTGCCTGGCTTTCTTTGGGGCTAGATGAACCCTGTATACTCAGATTACCTGATAAGTTTTCCATTTTAGAGCCCCTTATGGTTTACTCTAGTTTTGTTTTTTCCTCACTAACCCATATAGTGAAGTAAAATAATATATCTTAATCCACACAGAGAGAGAGAGAAATATAAAATATATGATGTAAGTGAAAAGGTTCATCCTCACTGATAATCAAAGATACATCAATTAATAGTATCATGTGGGAGACCCAGGAAGCAAACCAGCCTGTGGAGGCTTTCATGTTGCTATGATGCTGAACACATTTCAGGAGAGCTTCCGGACTAAGACAGTCTAGGAAGAAAAGCCTGGTGATCTACTTCAGAAGATCAGCCAATCACAACGGTCCGATCCCGTTGCACATGGGATCACCGTGAGTTGGGGGCCAATGGTCAGCAAACAACAAAAACGTTTTTGAAACACTTACTCTATATCAAGCCTGGAGTTTTGCCTATATTATTTATTCATGTTTACAGTAATCCCATGAGGAAGGTATTATCATCATCCCCAATTTACAGTTAAGGAAACTGAGACTTAGAAAGGTCAACCAACATGCCCAAGTTCACAAAGGGAAATGCCAGAGCAAGGGTTTGCCTTCAGTCTGAATTCAGAATGTCCCAAATTAGCAATGGTTTATTCTCATGAATCTAGAGAATATCCCTCCATGGGATCCAGCATTTGACTCTTGATTGCCTAGGCTGTTGTTGTTAGATGCCATCAAGTTGGTCCCGACTCACAGCAACCCTGTGTCCAACAGAACAGAACACTGCCCCGTCCTGCACCATCCTCACAATCATTGTTATGCTTGAGCCCATTGTTGCAGCCACAGTGTCAATCCATCTCATTAAGGGTCTTCCTCTTTTTCAATGACCCTCTACTTTACCAAGCATGATGTCCTTCTCTAGGGATTGGTCCCTCCTGATGACTTGTCCAAAATATGTGAGATGAAGTCTTGCCATTCTTGCTTCTAATGAGCATTCTGGCTGTACTTCTTATAAGACAGATTTGTTTGCGTGTGTTTAGGAAATAATTTAAAATATGGAGTAAGTTTAATGCACAAAGATCTTCTTTGCAATGTATAGAAACAAAAGTGTGTTAGTGGTTACCAGGTGCTACGGAGGGTGGGCTCAGGAGAGTTATTGCTTCACGGGTGTTGAGTTTCTGTTTGGGGTGATGAAAAACTTTTAGAAATGGTGGTGATGGTTGCACAACATGGTAAACATAATTAACGTCACTGAATTGTACAGTTAAAAACGGTTAAAATGACTTTTTTTGTTCTATACATTTTACCACAGTAAAAAAATTCTAAAAAAGATTTTTGCACAGTAACTTATTTATAACAGAAAAAAAATGAGAAACTAAAAGATCAAAAATAAGGGAATGGTTAAAAAATTATAGTACATCCATAAAATGGAGTATTATTCAACCACTAAAGCTAATGTTTATAAAGCGTTTATAACAATAAGGGAAAATGTTTATGTTATGTGGAATAAAAAATAGAAAAATGCAAAAGTATATCTGCGTTACAATCTCTGTGGAAAAGAAACACGCAGAGAAAGACAACTATAAGGAAACATGTCCAAATGTTAGTTGTTTTTTTAAAGCATGGTTATGACTGTAAGAAACAACTTTCTGTCTCTGTGACAGCTCTTCATTGTTTGTATTCTAAACAGTCTTTCCCAGGCCCTGCCCATGATTGTAAGGCCTTTATGATCAGGTCTTGCTTATCTTTCCTCACAGACATCTGTTTAAAAGAACCACCATCATCAAATTTATTATTCCCATAACCGTAAGTTTTCACACAATGGACTTCCCTTAGCAGAGGACAGCTGTGCCAAAGTTGCCTCCTTTGTCCTTGCTAATGACATCATGTGCAGAGTAAGGGACCTTTTTAAGGCCAGGGAAGGGCATACCTAAGGGGCCAGGGCTGCAGATGCTTAAGAGTCTCCTCCACACCTGAACTGTCATTCATTCATTCATTCATTTATTTAACAAACTTTCACCGATGCCAACTGTCAGTCAGACGTCATGCTAGGTTCTGGGAATATGCAATTAAAAAGCATGCCAAAAAAGTTTCAGTTATGTTGGCCCCAGAAGCATCCCTGCTGATCCCATAAGAAATGGGAGGAAGTAGAGGCCAAAACAAATAACTGAGACTCTGCGGCAAGTTATTGGCAGGAGAAAGAGCTAGAAACAAAGACTTCTAGTATCTTGCCTTGTCTTCTTTCTGGACAGAAGGGGAAGGCGAGCTGGGGGATATGAATTCTTCTTGCTGGTCTGGGATGGCATGCTCTCAGTAATAATGACAGTGATAATGACCAGTTCCATCGGTAGTTTCTGGTGACTGCAATGGGATGAGGAGGACACGATCATAAATGTCTTATCTTCCATTGGCCAGGCCTGGTGCCTAAGTACTCACAGACTGGGACAATTTATACCCTGGTCTTCCTAATACAGATGCCCCTAATGCACCCAGCACAGTTGGTCTCTCTAGAAGTGCCATACTCCCCCTGGACTTTTAATCCAGCAGGACACTCCTCACCCCCATGACAAAGGGGTATTCATGCCAGGGTAGAATGAGAATCAGACGGGCCTGGGTTCTACCCCCTACTCCACCACTTGCTAGCTGTGTGGCCTTGGGTAATTTGTTTGCCTTTTCTGAGATTCAGGGAGATAGGAATGCTGTGAGGAAGAAATGGGATAATGAAGAAAAAGCCTGAAGCCACTTTGTCATTTGAGGAAAGCTCAGTCTGCCCTTGGAGCACGAACAGTGTGTTCCCTCATACTTCTCAGGCCATGTTGGAGGCCTCCAGGCCACTGTCTCCAAGAATTCCTCTCAGTCAAACTAACCCAAGGCTACTCAGGTGGACTGCTCACCTGAGCAGCCGATGAGAGACGTTCCACCATTTTAGCCTTTCACACCCATCGTTATGACCTGCATTAGTGGGGAGAGGGTTGCAGGCCTGGCAAGGCAGCTGGCACCCAGAGTCAGGCTGCCAGTGGTCTTTGGCTGAGGAGGGTGGTGAGAGGAGACAGGGGCAAGAGCTCCAAGACTGCCATTGATGCTGCCCTGGCCCAGAATAGGATTTCCCTGTGGAGAACTGCTGAGGTGCCTCTGAGAGGCTGAAGGGATGGGGAGGAAGACTGATGAGGAAGGAGCAGAGAGAAAAGGAAAAGTAGAAGAGTCTTCATTGTCACCCCCATGTGAGGACAATATTTCCTTCATAGGGTAGAGGTGAGGATTAAATGAGACAGTATGAGTTTTTAGGCCAGTACTTCACATATCACTCAATTGCTCAGCAAGTCGTTATCCCATCTCCACATACGATGTGAGAGGAGAAAAAGCAAAAGTGGAACAGAAAGAAAGCTGGTTGTGGAATAGAAAGGAAAGGGAAACTGAGGAACAGATGATGAAAGAGGAGACCTCAAACTTTCTCTGTTCAGTACAAAAGATCTTTATTGAGTCTCTGTCACTGGGCTAGGCATTGTGTTTACAGGGACAAATAAGACATAGCACCTGTCCATAAGAAGTATACTGAGGTCTAGACACATTAAAAAATCCAGTTATGTAATCTAAAAGTCAAGGTCTCACCAGTTTGTGAGTATAAAATGGAGGTTCCACTAACTTAAAAAAGTCTTTTTTCTGGTAAAATATATATTACAAAAAGATTGCCATTGTAACCATTTTTAAGTGTACAATTCAGTGATATTAATTACATTCACTATGTTATCCAACCATCACCACTGTTTCCAAAAGTTTTTCATCTCCCAGAACAGAAACTCGGTACCCCTTAAGAAACAACTCCCCATTCCTCCCCCCGCCACCCCTCCACCATTCAGTCAATTCTGATTCATGGTAACCCCATGTGTGCAGAGTAGAGCTGCTCCATAGGGTTTTCAAGGCTGTGACCTTTTGGAAGCAGATCTCCAAGCCTGTCTTCTCAGGTGCCTCTGGGTGCGTATGAACCATCAGCATTCTAGCTAGTTACTGAGAGGGCTTAACCATTTGCATAATCACTAATAAAGTTTTGTCTCTATGCATTTGCATATTCTATGTATTTACATATTTATTTATATGTTATATATTTATATAGTTCATATAAGTGTAATCGTACAATATTTGTCCTTTAGTGTCTAATTTATTTCACTTAACAATGTTTTCAAGGTTCACCCATGTCGTAGCATGTATCAGAACTTTATTTCTTTGTATGGATGAATAATATTCCATTGTATGGATATACTACATTTTGTTTATCCATTCATCTGTTGATGGACACTTGTGCTATTTCCACCTTTTGGCTATTGCAAATAATGCTGCAATAAACATTCGTGTAAGTCCCGTTAACTTTTATTGCCCACATGATAATGGCTTGGGCCCCCACCTGATCTCAATCCCCCTTACAGAAGGCATTCCCCAATTATTACTTGGGGGAGTTCCCAAGGGAATGCCTTATATACTCATAAAGCAATCCACCTACTTGCAATCACCACACAACATCCATCATGTTCTTTCTCTCCCATCCCAGGCATCCCATCCCATGCCATGTCCCTGGTAGCCATCTGAAGAAGAGTCTTAGGTGCCCCTCCTAAGATCACCAGTGTGGCTGCTGAGGGTACTATCTCCTGATGCTCTCAACATCGCCACTGTCCAGAGCCTAGAGCCCCAGCTCTGCATCACATTTTGTCTCTTGGAACCCAAAGCAGCACTGCTTAAACTCAGAGTCTCACCAAGTCTCTCACTAAAAAGAGCCTTAGACCTTCCATTCTTCCCCTCTGTGCCCCAACTCCTGCAAACAACTGCCTATCACCTAACCCGGTGGAGGTGTACATGCAAATAGCCGGCCAGCTAAGAGCTGCAGTTCTGGCTCAACCACACCCAACAGACAGTGCAGTATAGTAGCTGTATGGCTGGCTTTGGGGGCAGGTAGACCTGGGTCTTAGTGCCAGCAGCTCCTCTGTTAGCTATTTGACCTGAGTATATCATATCTTACACTATGAGCTGGTTTCCTGGTCTGTAAAATAGAGATTATAATGGTAGTTATCTCAGAGGGCAATTGTAACAACTGACATAAACCATATAAAGCACTATTTCCCAAGCTTGTCCCATCATAGGAACCAGAATGGGCTCCTGTTACACCTATGGGTTCCAGGGCCTTATCCCAGACCTAGTGAGTCAGAATCTCCAGGGAGGGGCTCAGTATTCGTACGTTTAATGAGCATCCCAAGCGCTTCTTATGACCTCATGGTAAGTGCTCAATAAATGATAGCTTTACAGAGTCATAATTTACATTATCGATATCTACAAACAGTTTAACAATGATGTCACCATTTCCTTCAAGAACAATGAGTGAGTACATGTTTTACATCTAGACAAAGGGCCATTCTGAGATCTTCTTAAAGCAGCAGCTTCCCACAAGGTGAATTGAGGTCTCTAAATCTAGATACAGAAAATCATCTGTGAATTTTAAATGAGAACTCTTTCTTGCTTCTACCCACTAAGGTTTCAAAAACTTTGGGGCCTGATCATATACAGGCAACCCCATCATGTCAAGTACTCTGTAGGGCCTTGTATGCAGTGTTTCATCTTCAGAATTATGTTAGATTCACTTCAACACGTGTAATTTTCAAAATATAGCAGACTCAGAAACACAACCCTTGCAAGCCTGGGGAAGTAGTCATATATGTTCTTATTGCTCAATTTATTCTGGTTTTTAAATCTCTATATCCAACTGTGATGATCATGTCTATCTTTTATAATCATGGATTTTCTATAATCTTTTCTAGAAAAGCTTTAATATCATTTCCACAGCATTACTTCTCTTCTCATATTATCTGGTTTTCCAACTCATTAGACTGATACTTTCTCCTCAGTGTGAAGTCACTGACATCAATGAGGTGTGAACTCATCCTCATTGCCCCCTATGAATTCTCTGGAGAACCATGAGTCATGACTTCTGGATGAGAAGCTTTGCTCATTGACTTCTTGGAGTAAGCTGTCTGTAGGAGTTTCTTTATGTCAAGAGAGGGTTGAGCTATAGCTGAAGGTTATCCCTATGTTCAGTAGATTACAGGGCTTTTCCATATGAACTCTCTGATGTTCCAATTCCTTTTTGAGGCAGTCTCTGGTAGTTCTGTTGGCTTTTTATTCATGCATTTATTTTTGAGGGAAGGGATCACCAAGCTACCCTACCCAACTCTGCTTTGGAGGACACTACCGGCCAAACCCCAGCAGAAACAACCAAGGCAGAGCCTCCAACTTTGGCCCCTTCCCTACCTGGAGTAATAGCAACATCAACTATTAACCTGTATTCTGTTAAAAGCTTTACCTACATTATCCCACTGAATCCTCAAAATAACCCTTCAGAGAGGATATTATTATAATCCCCATTTTAAATGTTTGGTTTGGAGAGGTTAAACAACTTGTTCAAGGTCACACAGCTAGTAAGTAGCAACTCTGCTCTTTTGGACTGTAACGACAGAGCTTCCAATCTCTGTACTGCTGCCCCAATTCCCTCAGACTTTTCGTTCAGTCCCTTGTAACCTGTGGGAGCCCCAATCTTGTTAAGGGGAAGTTGACAGCCATTAACACTTTCAGCCCAAGCTTGGCACTAAAGCCTTGCCCAGCCTAGCTGGTCTTGCACCACAGAGAGGCTTTATTCTCCAGCCCCTGTGTTCCTCCACAGCGGTCATCTGACGGATGAGGTCCAGTGGCATCGCTAGGGTTGGTGTCACCCAGTGCAGTAGCTCCTGGTGTCACACCACCCCCCACGGACCTCCTCCCGTACAGAATCCTTAGTCATTTTTTTGTACTAATATTACTTGTAAATTGTAATTCCCATATATCATGCCTTCTTTTCCTTCAATTACTACTTCGGTCTCAAAAACAGTTACTGATATAGGTTCACAAATACTAATTACCACAATATTGTAGCTAAAACATCAGAAAATATGACAAAATCAGTGACTATGAAAACACTGGCAGTCATGAAAATAACAGTGCATGCTTGTAGAGCATGCAGATGAAAACTTGTGACTCAAAGCATCGCTGTAATTGGTTAATAATGACAGCTCTGAACATAGCACATTAGAAGGTTCAAAAAGTAAATGAGCATAGAGTTTTAGTCTTAAGGGTATATTGATACCTGTGAGCTAGGCTGATGAAAAATGTTTTTGTTGTTAGAACTAACTACAAGGATATTTTTATAGACAGTCATTTTGGTGTCACCCCTTCTGACAGTGTCATCTGGTGCAGTCGGCACCCCCTCCACCCCCCACTGATGAGGTCATCATGGAATTACTTTCTACAGCTCTAAGCACTTTCCTGCCTCTTGAATGCCCTCAACACACTCCAGCCCCAGTTCTAATTGTCAATGAGAAAAGGGTCTTTATACAATGGAGATAATGGAAGAGAACATTCCTGTAAACTGTGAAGCAGTGTTTCTGAATACATGAGCCATAGACCACCTGCACCAGAATTACCTAAGGTACGTGTGACCTTCACTTGCCGGGTCCTCACCCCAGCCCTATTGAGTCAGATTCCCTGGGAGAGAAGAAGAGGGAAGAGGATGAACGCAGTCCTGTGCCCCCCTGGTGGGAAGGTAAGAAAGGGATCAGGAAAGACCTGTGCATGGTGAAGTTCCAACCAGGTAGGGTGTTATCCAAGGCAGACTGATTGGAGATGCAGGCATGCTCTTGAGCCCATTAAAGGTCAAAGCAAAGATGCTGAGGTCCATCCATTTTGATGAAGAGAGCAGAGCTGAAAACAAGAGATAAAGCCAAAGGATCAGAGACTCAAAAGACTCTTTTCATTAGTCAAGGGCAGGAGCAGGTAGCGCCGGGGTGAGCACCGAGAACAGGAATGGGTTTTTATTTGCCATGCTGGTGTGGTCCACGGGTGGGTCTGCCTAGTTTAAAAGATTTTCTTCAATTGTTGCACACCCAAGGAATATTGTTGTGGCCCATCACTTCTCTTGCTGTCATCTTCCGTGACACTAACTCAGATTTGCTGAGATTGACAGAGCTGCCGGGGAAGCCAGCCCGGCTGTCTGGTGTATGTAGTTAAAAATAATCTTTAGAGTGTGCTAAGCTGGCTTTTGAATATCTGTGGCTCTAATTAATGGGTGATCTTCATGTTGTTACATGAATTTGAAAACTACCATTTTTAGAATGCATTATGGCCCTGGCTTCTCTCTTTGAAGCTTCCCTGACTTGTCCTTCACCACCTGCTGGACCCAACCTACCCCATCTATCACCTCCATGGGCCACAGCCTGTGCTTTCATCCACTGGGTTCTGAGTCTTTGCCTGTTTACCCAGAGACACCCTGATAAACAGCTTGAACTTAGAGAAGAACAAGGGGTCTTCATCACAGCCTCTGCCATTTGTTTTATTTATTTATTTTCCTCAGAATTTCTCTGCTTTGGCCACCTCAGGGGGCAGATACAACAAAATGATAGAAACAAAAACACTGAGCCATATTAAAATGCTCTACCAGCAACAGCCAAATCCTGAGCCCTTGGAGAATAAGCTGACAGCAAGTGCAGCTGTCCCTCGGCAACAACAGGGAGTATAGGCTCAGATGGATGGTTTTGGGCCTAGGCCCAGGAGCTTAATGATAATGAAGATGATGCTGATGATGATAATTATTGTAATAATAACTAACCATTATTGACTGATTTCTATTTGCCAGACACTGTACTACTGCTATACATTATGTGTAGTGTATATATGTATGTATATTATTGTTAGTTGTTGTTGAGCCAGCATCATGGAGACTCTGTGTACAACATAACAAAATGTCACCCAGTCCTGCACCGTCATCATGATTGTCAGGATGAAGGCCACTGTTGCAGCCATTGTGAAGTGCTTTCCAACTTAGGGGCTCACATTTCACACTATATGGGACAATATTCTGTGTGCCCTGTAGGGTTTTCATAGGCTAATTTTTGGAAGTAGAGCACCAGGACTTTCTTCTTAGTTGTCTTTATCTGGAAGCTCCGCTGAAATCTGTCCACCAGGGATGACCCTGCTGGTATTTGAAATATCGGTGGCATAGCTTCCAGCATCATAGCAACACCTAAGCCACCACAGTACAACAAGCTGACAGATGGGTAGTGGATATGTATGTATATGTATACAGATATAAAATCTCATTTAATTCTTACTACAGTCTTATAAGATATTACCCTCATTTTACAGAGGAGGTATACAAGTAGTTTTAATAACGTGTAAATGAGTTGTAGAGCTTGGGCATGAATGATTTGACCCCTAGTCATTACTAAAATCTGCTGGAATACGCTGGAAAGAAAGAAGGAAAAAAAAAAAAAAAGCCCGGATCCCTACTCTTTGAGTCTATTCTGGGGTTTACATCCTGGTCCTGACATTTATTAATGAAGTGACCTTGAGAGCATTATATGGCCTCAGTTTTCCCAACTATAAAATAGAGATTTAAATGTCTTCCTCAGCAGGTTCTTTCAGTTAGTTCCTTTTGGATGTGAATTAGAGAGTCATTCCAGTTACCTCAGGAAAGGAGAATTCATTGAAAAGATGTATGTCGTATTGGTGAGAACTATTTGGTTGCAAGCAACAGAAACTCAACTCAAACTAGCTTAATCAAAAAAGGAGATTCTTTGGCTCACATAACTCAGAAGAACAGGTGGGATGGGGGCTAGAGATAGCTTCAGGCACACCTGGATTCAGTGGCTCAAATGATGTCTCTGAGTGACTCTGTCACTCTCTCCGTCTCTCAGCTTTGCTTCGCTCTCAGTATTGACCTTCTTCACTGCTGCTGCAGTGGAACTTCCTCTCTTGACCCAGGGAAGATGATTACAAGCAGCTCCAGGCTTCCACTTTTCCAGCACCCAGACGGCAAAGATGAGAGCCAGACTTTCCTGTCAGCTCAAACAGAAAAGCCCCCAAGATAACTCTGACTCACCCTGATTGAATCATGTGCCCATCCCTCATCCAGTCACTGTAGCTTAGAGATAGAGTACTTTGATAGCCCAGTTGGAGTCAGATGATCACCTCTAGCCAATCCACTGTAGCCAGGGGATGGAGTTACACCATTCAAAATGGCTCCTGGGAGCCACCCCCATGGGGAAGGAGCAGATATTGGATTGGAAAGGCAGCCTCAGGAACAAGATAGTTCTAGGGACCAGCTACTCATCCTGCCTTTTTATCATGAGCTGTGTTGATTTTTTCTCATAATGACACTGAATCTGACTGTATATTTGCTCTATTCTCTTCTCATTATTGACTGGTGTCCTCAGTTTACCCACTGTCATAAAACCAGCTCACATAGGGCAGCCTTCCAGCTTCTGCCGGGCTGCTAAATACATCACTCCTTTCAGGTTTTTTCAGTTCTCCAAAGGAAGGGCCTGACTGGCCCAGCTTATCTTTTATGCTGGCCACAGGTTACTGGCCAGTCTACGGATTGGCTGCTCTTGGATCACAGGCCCAGTCCTGGTCTAATCAGCTAGGGCCAAGAGTGGGTAGGATCAAAAATAACCAGTCATGGTGTCCCTTGAACTAAGGCTCTGGGTCAGGCACTTTCCCTTAAAAGGAATAGGGGTGGAGAGTGACTTTGTGTACTATTAAATATAAATTCCTGTTTTCTTCCCTTCCTCTCAGGGGATAATAATCCCAACCTTACAGCATGATTGTGAAGATTAACTGAAATGATGTTGGTGAAGTGGTGCCTATTGCTTGTGATATAGTAGGGACTCAAGAAATGTTAACATCCTCCCTTATTTCTTAAAAAGTGTAGCAAAAGTGAAACCCAAGCAAAGTCAGCCTCTTATGGAGCTCTTTTTTTCCCATTACTGTCAAGTCAATTCCGACTGATAATGACCCCATAGGACAGGGTGGAACTGCCCCACGGGGTTTCCAAGGAGCGGCTGGTGGATTCGAACTGCCAACCTTTTGGTTAGCAGCCAAACTCTTAACCACTGCGCCACCAGAACTTCTACGGAGCTGTAGAGGGGTTATTAATGATCAGAATGGGAGGGTGGCAAGTTTGGATCGGAGGAGTGTATGTGTTAAAGGAGACTATAGCACAGGATCTATGACGAGAATGGTTCTTGAAGTATTCCCCTATAGACTTGGGTCTGAGTCTCAGGGAGTAAAGAGCTGGAGACAGAGAAAGAGTTGTTTTTCACATGAAAATCTTGGAAATGTTTTCAGAATGTTTCCAAGACTGTCCTACCTCAGGACACGTGAGAAAAAGCCATGTGTGGAGAGGAAACACAGAGAGACAGACAGAGAGAAAATGGCCACTTGACAGCCCAGCTATGCTGCAACCTCAAGTCAAGGAACACCTGGGGCTACCAGAAGCTAAAAGAGACAAGAAAGGATTTTCCTCCAGAGCCTTCAGTGAGAGCTTGGTGCTGCTGACACCCTGAATTCAGACTAATAGCCTCCAGACTGTGAGACAATTTTTACTGTTTGAAGCTACCCAATTTGTGGTACTTTGTTATGGTAGCCCTAGGAAACTAATACAGTGCCCAAGATAAGTTGGACGAGAGGATACGAAACACCTGGTAATAACCACATAAATTAGTTCTGTAAAACCTTGTTTAAGAAGTCCTCAATCCCTCAAGCTCTCCCTATACCTCATTTTCCAAATCCAAACAATTATCAAATCCTGGCAATTCTACTTTTCAACAAGGATCTCAACAAACATTTATTGAGCCCCCCATATGTGCCAAGCACTGTTCTAGGCATGGGGGTTACAGTAGAGAGCATAACAAGTTAAGTGCCTGCCCACATGCTCACGTACATGAATAAATAAATAAGTAGGTAGTATGTCAGGTAGTTAGGTCCTATACAGAAAAATTTAAAAAGTAAAGAGATAGTAGATGATGAGGTACCTTCTTACACAGAGCAGTCAAGAAAGGACTGTCTGATGAGGTTGTATGAGCAGAGACCTGAACAAAGTGAGGGAGGGATCATGCAGACATCTGGAGAATTCCAGGCAGAAGGAGGGGTAAATGTGAAAGCCCTGAAATGGAAACAAGCTTGGTGTGCTGGGGTAACAGCAGTGAGGCCAGTGTGGCTTGAATTTGATGAATGAGGGGGAGAGGGTAGGGAATGAGATCTGAGAGGTAGCCAGGAACCAGATCATGTAGGGTCTTATGGACTATGAAGAGTCCCTGGGTGGCAAAAACAATTATGCACTTTGCTACTAACCGAAAGATTGGCAGTTCATACTCACCCAGAGGTGCCTCAAAAGAAAAGCCTGGCAATCTACTTCTGAAAAATCAGCCATCGAAAACCCTGCGGAGCACAGTTCTACTCTGCAATACATGGGGTTGCCATGAGTTGGAAATGCATCAATGGCAACTGGTTTGGCTTTGGTTTTGAGGACCGAGGTGAGATTTTGGATTATCCTCTACATGTGATGGGAAGCCACTGGACAGTTTTGCACAGAGGAGCAATGTGATGTGGCTTATGTTTTAAAGGATCCCGCTGGCTGCTGCATGGAGCAAGGAGGGAGTAGAAAAATGAGTTCAGAGGCCATCACAATCATCCAAGTGAGAGGTGATGGCTTGTTCTCGGGTGGCAACAACGGAGTTATGACAAGTGGTCAGATTCTAAATATATTCTGAGAGTGGAGCCTCCAGGATTTCCTGACAGATTGGATGAAGGAGTGAGAGAAAGGGAAGAGTCAAGGGTAATCCCAAATTTGGGGCCAGAATGGAGTCGTGATTCTTAACTTCTCTCATATCCATCCCCTCACCATCCCCACTGCCACTTTCCTAAGTGAGGCCACCATAGCATCTCACCTGCTTTACTTTTGCATCCTAATCTGTCTCTTGCCCCCAGACTTGCCCCCTTTAATCTCTCCTCTCACAGCAGCCAGACTCATAATCCAGCCATGTCACTCACCTCCTTAACACTGGCAAAAAATCCCCCAAATTTAAAACCCTCCATCATCATCTACAGGATAAAATTGAATCCCCTTAGCATGGTCCCCGAGGCCCCCCATGACCTGGCCCCTGTGCTTCTCTGACTTCATCTCCCATGGCCCACCCACAGACACCTGGTGTTCCTGGCAGGACTCAGTACCAACACTTCTTGGATGTTCTTTCACACCTCCATGCCTTTAGTCCTGCTGTTTCCTTGACCTCCAGTGACCCACACCTACTTCTGATTCCTCCTGGAAAAAAAAAATGCTTATTCATCCTTAAAGATTAAAAATCAAGCCTTTCTTCTTCCATAAAGCCTTTCCTGGAGGCCCAGGTGTAAATAACCTCTCCCTTCACAGTTCTCCATTGCCTCTTGTTTCCATTATTTTATAGCTGGACTTGTCTAATTACATTGAACAAATAAGTTCAATAAGTTTTCCTGTCTGTCTCCTCTGCCAGACTGTAGCACATTGAGGACAGAAATCATGCTTTATTTATTTCTGGAACCCCAGTACCTAGCACAGCAGCCAGCACACACAAAGGTGTGCTCAATAAATGTTCATTGAATGAATGAATGGGTGAGATGAATGAATTAACTTACAATGATTGTTGGGTAACTCGACTCGTGAAATAAGGAAGTTAAATGCTGATGATGTAAGAAGGAGAACCTCCTCTCCAAAAGAAAAGGAAGGAAGGCTGACACAGTCATTGACAGCATGGATTTTGGAGCCCTTAAAAACTAGATTTGAATTCTGTCTGTGCTGTTTACTCTGCTGCAGCACTTAACTACCGTGTGCCTCAATTTTCAGACCTGTAAAATAGGAGTAATTATAGGTGCCAAATGAGTTGTTTGCAGATTAAGTGATATAAAGTATACATGAAACAAGACAGAGAAAACTGTATTATCTTAACAGCTGGCATCAGAAGTTCTATTAGGGAGAGAACTGTCTTTGCTGAGAAACTACTTTGAAAGAGCTTTAAACAGAAGATGGGAAGAGGTGGTACTAAGACATCATCAGAGGAGCAGGGAAATTACTTCTTTTTTTAATATAAATTTTTCATTTTTGAATAATTTTAGATTTACAAAAAGGGTTTAGATTTAGACTTACAGAAAGGTTGCAAAGGTGGTCTAGAGAATTCCTGTGCTCTTCACCCAGTTTCCCCCATGTTAACATCGTACATTTGTGAAAAGTGAGAAATTAACATCGTTACAGTTCTACTGACTAAACTACAGATTTTATTCAGATTTCATCAGTTTTTCCACGACCCAGTGAGCCAATCCAGGATGCTACATTGTATTTAGAAATTACTTTTCATAATAGAAATGGGAAAATACGGAGGTCTCAGAGCAAGCCCTGTGGCGCAACAGTTAGGCACTTGGCTGCTAACTGAAAGTTGGTGGTTTGAACCCACCCAGCAGCTCCATGGGAAAAAGACCTAGTAATCTACTCCTGTAAAGATTACAGCCTAGAAAACCTTCTGGGGTAGTTCTACTCTGTCACACAGGGTCTTTGTGAGTCTAAATCAACCTAACAGCAACAACAATAACCACATCGACTATAACGTTATGAATGCTGATGTGAGGAGGTTTTGTTATGGAAATGAAAGACCAAACCAAAAACCAAATCCACTGCCGTTGAGTCCGTTCCAAAGTATGTTGAATTTCATGTCTGGAATGTTCTGGTGCAAGAGTGAGGCCATATGGGTGGATACAGGAGCCTAAAGGTAGATTTGGCCCTGGGAGTATACATCCCCAGTCACAGAAATCTTAGGGAGGATTTTAGACTTTTTCTGGCTGCTGAGTTGGCTGGGTGGGAGAGAAGGCATTTTGACTTATATCTCGAGGAGCAGGAAGGTCCCTGGTTGGTGTATGCCTGACATATAGTAAGTGCTCAAAATGTTCATTATTAATATTATTAGGTGGTGGCTCAGTGGTAGAATTCTAGCCTTCCACGCAGGATATCCAAGTTTGATTCCCGACAGTTCATCTCAAGTACAGCCACCACCCATCTGTCAGTGGAGGTTTGCATGTTGCTATGATGCTACACAGGTTTCAGTGAAGCTTCCAGACTTAGACAGACTAGGAAGAAAGACCTGATGATCTACTTCTGAAAATCACTCAATGGATCACAATGGTCTGATCCACAACCGATCACGGGAATGGTATAAGTCCTAGCAGTGTTTCATTCCATTGTGCATAGGCTTACCATGAGTCGGGGCCCTTACTCAGTGGCAGCTAACAAAAACAACAATCTTTACATCTTTTCTTAAGGAGTGTTGCTCAGCTATCAGCCCAGACCACGAAATGCTGACTCCAAGATTAGGTAGGGACTCCCGGCCCCTGGTTCAGGCTCCACCCTTTAACATCTCCCACTGGAGACATTATACAGACCAGAGTAGATTCACTACCGAGAGAACCCACTCCATGCATTGAACTGTGCTCAGGTTACTGACAATGACAGGGTCATTGGGTCCCCAGGTCCCAGCAACAGTGGGGGAAATAAGCAAGTGATATGGTGGAAATAACAATAACCACAATAAGAACCACCACACCTGTGGCCCTGCGCTCCAACAGTAAAATCCTGGGCTCCCCAGCTCTTCTCCCTCCCCCTAAGAGTCTTCCTCTTCTCCTCCTTACCCCCTCGCCCCCGCCCCCCAACACACACCCATCCAGCCTCAGGAGAGCCCTGAGGGACTCACTGGTACTCTTCACTCTTAAGAACATTCTTCTCTGCTTATGCAAGAGACCCTGCCTGAGGGGCCAAGGTCAGAAACTGAGTTCCAAGGTCAGGAACTGGGGCGACTAGCCCAAAGTCAGTCATTCTTTTTTTCACTGAATTGATCAGCATTTTGAGCACCATGTAATAATAATAATAATTCTTGCATTTTCAAAATGTATTTACATCCATTATTCCACAAGGAGAGGCCCCTGGATGGCCCAAATGGTTAAGAGCTTGGCTGCTAACTGAAAGGTTGGAGGTAAGATTCTACTCAGAGGTGCCTCAGAAGAAAGGCCCAGTGGTTTACTTCTTAAAAATCAGTCACTGAAAACTCTGTGGAGAACAGTTCTGCTATGCCACCCATGGGGTCACCATGAGTCAGAATCGACTTCATGGCAACCGGTGACTGGTAATTCCACAGGGTGTGTAAAGTACGCCCATTTTGAAGAAGCTGTGTCTCAAGAGGTTGAGGGATTGATCCACGTCACCCAGCTCGTTAGGAAGGACCCAGCACCAGAAGTTGATCTCTTCTCTTAGCCCTGAGGCCCTCTGTTAGATGCCACCAACACCTGTTCCCCAGCAAGAGCTAATCCCCCAGCCTCCTTGGTGGAGGGTTTGGGGAGCTCAGATTCAGAATTTAGAGAGTTTCCCAAATGTCAACATTTTAGCCTTAACAAATTTATTTGAAAACACATTTCTTCAAAATAATTTATTCCTAGACAGTTAAAGCGGGAGGAAAGGCGGTTGTCAAAGAATGAATTGAACAGACAGGATAACAGACAGGTTAAGGGGAATAATTAAAGGCTTTTTCTTGTTATTCAATAGCTTCTTTTTCAGCCCTGTCAATCACTGTTTATCACACTTGAACCAAAACGATGATTTTTTTTTTTCCTCTCTGAGGCCAGAAGGACCTACTAGGGAGATAGTCACAAACACTGGGGTGGCAGGCCCAGTGTGACTACAGACTGGAGGTAGGGCAGCTTAAGGGTGTTCTGAGAAACATGGAAATCAGGGGGCCCATGCCAATGGGAAGGACACACGCCAGGAGCTAGTAATACCCCAGCAGAAGGGGCAGCAAACATTTTCCAAGCTCCTACTGTGGGCTGGCATTCTTTATTTAAACTTATCAACAAGACTGGTGGGTAAACACTCTTATCCCCATTTGACAGATGAAGGCACTGAGGCTCAAAGAGGTTAAAAGACATGCACAAAAAAGGAAAAGCACAAGGTTCTAATGCTAGTGCAACTGCATCATAGTTCAGATGAACTGTGTATTTACACAACTAAAACAGATATCAGGGTTCCAATAGCAGGCTGCGGTTCAGGCAAAGCCTCTGTCCTAATGGGACCCTGGGGACTAAGGCAGAGTGCTCAGCCTGGCTCCAGAAAAGACGTGAAGCAGAGGAAGAGCAGCTGCTCAATCCAGTGGTCGCAGGGCCAGGGAAGGGGTTGACTCATAGAGAATTAGGTGCCTGAACTGGTTGGTGGCACAGCCACTTTCCAAACCCCTCCAAATGAGGTCCTGGGCCTTTGGATGAAACTCTGCCATAAACACACCTAGGAAGAACTGAGCCTGACAGAAGAAGAGGATGAAGGGAGCACACAGGTCTGACACAACCAGGATGAGTCAGACAAGACTTCCTGGAGGAAGGGATGACTGAGCTGAGCAGTAGTCATGTACGAGAAAGAGGAGGAGAAGAACAGGGAAGAGAATATCTGGCAGAGAAGACAATGAGCAAAGGTACGCATGCCAGAAACATCATGAAATAGGCAGAAACCTATAGTTGGACAAAACTTGAGTGTCAAACTTAAAGCAAGAAGTGTCTATTAATGAGACTATAAGTGATAACAGCTAACTTCTATTGGATACTTACCATATGCCAGATACCTCTAAAGGCTCTGCATAGATTATGCACTCATTCGTTCCACAGATATTTACTGAGCACTGCAAAGCTGGCTATATAATTTGTGAGGTCCAATACATCTCATGCACAGCCACCGTCTGTCTGTCAGTGGTGGATTGTGTGCTGTTATGATGCTGAACAGGTATCAGTGAAGCTTCCAGACTAAAATGGACTAGCAAGAAAGGTCTGGCAATCTACTTCTGAAAATCAGTCATTGAAAACCCTATGGATCACAACAGTTTGTTCCACAACTGATCATGGGGATGGTGCAGAACGGGGCAGAACCAGAGTTTCTGTGAGTTGGGGGCTGACTCAACAACAGCTAACAAGAGGTGTAAAACAAAAATGCAGAGCTTCTTGTTGAAAAACAGAAAAAAAGCTTTTTACTGTCTTCCACAGTCTCTCTCTCCACCTGCCATGGTAGTTTTTATTGGCTATTTAATGTCATACTCCTGTAGCACGGGGATACTTGCAGGACAAGTGCAGACCCTCATAGACCCTGCAAGTTGGTGTGATTGGAAGAGCCCAACAGAGCCAGTTAAGTGCTCAGTAAATGTCACTTCTATTCCCCCATCCCCTTTGTGAGATTCTTGGGATGTGATACCCCTAATCCCTTACCTAATTCAAGTACATTCCATCCTAACCTGGGTAGATCCCCTTTTGGGATACAGAGGTTTACTAGGTAAGACTCTCCCAGGACTCCAAGATCATCTCATACGCTGCTGCTCCCCATAGCTTTACAGCAGGAAACTGCTGGGGGCATCAGCACCAAATGGGTGGACAGCTCCTTCCCCAGGACTTTGATTTCCTTGCTCTATAACCTGGCCTCTGTCTTTTTTTGCCACGGCTTTCAGCGCTGGGGTCAGATTCCATAGGTTTGGAGTTTAGTAATACCGGAAGGTATCTGCTTCAAAAACAAAGCAGGTTCGTTGACATTTGGGGGGTGGGGGCAGGGGGGGAAGCTATTCAGATAAATAAACCTTCTGAACCTATATCATCACCTTTAACTTCTTAGGAAGTTATCTATTGTGGTTGATTCTGACATAAATTTTATGTTTTGAAATGGTATAATTTTTTTGAGTTTTTGAATGTGCCCGTAGTGAGTTGAAATTGATGTCTTTTATATTGCATTCTCCCTGGCTTTCTTTTCCGTGTCTTAGGAAAACGCTGTGTTGCTGCCTCAGCTTTTCAAAAATTACCAAGGGGATTAAGGACACACTTGTTGGTGGAGGTGGGGGAGCTTGCTCCTCTAGTCTTATACTGAGAGTTTAAAGCTTAAAAAATTCTCTCCTGTTGTCTCAGGAATAGTTTTTGTTTTGTGTAAGGGACTCAACTGAACCATCTGTACATTAACAAAGAGAGTAGATTCTTAAATTTTGATATGTAAGGCTGAAATGTCAAAAGCTGTGTGTTGTCTTCAGACCTCCTTAAATAGGGTTATTTAGTCTCCTCACCTGAGTTTTGGGCTAACATTAGCACTCCGATATTAGGGTGTCTGGCCGAAGAGTCCCGATTAAGACTTCCTCAGTATACTCAGCCGGCCCCACTTCTGGAGAACAAAGAAAGTGAGCCAGCATTTACTGCATAACTACCATACACTCAAGCCTCAGTCAGATTCTTTACACGTGTTATGTGAATGAGTCCTCACTGCAACCCTGGAAGGTAGCTAGCTATTCCCCTTGAAAGCAGATAATCAAATGCAGATAACCACTACATTAGGTATTATCCCCTCTCATGGGTGGGGAGCTGAGGCTCAAAGAGGGGTTATAACTTACTCAAGGCCACTAAGTTTGTAAATGGCAGAGCCAAGATTCAAATCCAGATCTGTATTAACATCAGTCTCGCTATCTATCTGTGGCTTCATGGACTCCAACAAGTGGAAAAGGTCCTGAAGACATAATAGGGACTAAGTGTGAGGCACATAGTTATTGACCCCAGGGTGAACATGGGACGTTCAGGGACATCCCTCACAATGTAGGCCAGTGCCTGCCAAAAGTTCATCTTAGAAGCACAGGGTGGTGCTAATATGACTGCATCAGAATCACTTGGGAGGCACTTCAAGAATACAGGTATCTGGACCACCATTCCCAAAGGTTAAAATTCAGTAGGTCTGGAGTAGAGTCCAGAAATCTGAATTTTTAAAGCTTTTCAAGCAATTCTTATACAGGTGCAGATTTTGGGACTCACTGCTTTGGGTGACATGCACTAGCCTCAAGCTTCCTTCTTCTGCCTTTAGGTACAAAACAGTCCTCAGGGATTCAGAGCCAAGGCATGGTTCTGAAGAAGAAATTACTGTCCCCATGGAAGTGATCACACAGTACATAGAGACTGACTAGGACAATGACTGTCAATCAGAAGGAGTGGTAGCACATGTCAATCATCAGGGACAATTTCTCAACTCCAACACACTCATCTCAGTTGAGAACCACTGCATTAGAACTATCCAATGAGCCTAGAAATTAACTTACTGGGGATAAGAGATAACTATTTCCTGAGGGATTAATGTTAACTGCTTCTGCATTATTACAGAGAAGCCCCTACGTTCTCTACCATATGGTATAGTTTCCAGGAGGAATTCCAATTTATCTCCAGGGAACTTCCCATGTGTTTCCCCCCATTAGAGTTAGGGGGATTTGCACTGGGGTGGGGGGGTTCTTTTAGGGCTTTTGTAGATAGGGGTCTAGTGCTTCCTCTCTTGGGTGTTTAGTGGTCTGGGACACATTGGTTGCTGATTGCACACTGAAGGAGGTCTGAGCTAAAATGGCCCTGGGTATGAAAGCATACCCATGTGCTATGTGAGTGGTAGGGACTAAGGCAGACTGTCTAAAGGGAGATACTTCTTCTCAGCCCCAATCAATTCTTGCCATGCAGAAATGCAGGCCTCCTGTTAGCGGAGTACTGATTTTTAAAAAAAAAATCAGATCAGGATTTTAAAATGTCAGCTCAAATTAAAAAAAAAAAAAAATCACAAGGGCCAAACAAAATATTTCTGTAGGTCACATCTAGCCTGAGGGCCACCAGTTTGCAAACTCTGTTAAGGGTCTAACTCAGCAGAAAACAATACCTTCTTGAAGTTTGGTTGGCTTTGAGAGCAGACTGTTATACCTGGCTATGTTTGCCAAAGGGATCAGTTCCATTTGGGAAGCTGCAATCCTAAAGCACATAGTCACTCCATACTGTGTTTATTTAGCCACCTGTCTGGAGAAGGACTGGGATAGCTTGTCCCAGAGCAAGTCCTTACTAGCACCAAACATGCTCTGATAGATTGTTCTAGAGAGTCTTATTGATATGCTGACGATCAAAATTCTGCTGCTGAAAACCCTTCATATTGCTGCTGTCCAGATCTAAAGAGTTAAATGGCCAACTCAATGCCATTAGAATTCCAACAGTTCCTTTTCTTCTTGTATAAATTCCAGTTCTCCCATAAAAAGGATTACCTCCAGTGACAAGCACCATTCTCTGCAATTGGAGTAATTTGAAGCTAGCATTGCACTCTTGTTATCTTTGCAACCCGGATTCAAAGACAGTTGAGGGATTTGATCATTTGTAAAGAAGGTCCCTTGGTGTCACAAATGGTTAAACTCTCGACAACTAGCTGTAAGTTTAGAGGTTCAAACCTACCCAGAGGTGCCTTGGAAGACAGGCCTGGCAATCTGCTTCTGAAAGTTCACAGCCTCGAAAACCCTATGGAGCAGTTCTACTCTGCACACATGGGGTCGCCATGAGTGTGAATCAACTCTACTCAATGGCAACTAACAAAAGCAACAAAGAAGGTTCAACTTACATCTCTACCTTCCACCACCACAAAAGTGACTGTGAACTCAGTCACCCTTTCTTTCACTTTCTAAAACCCTTTAGTTAGTCTTTCCTGTCATAAAGAAGTAGTGAGGGAAGGGGGATCAGCCAACAGGGGACAAATATTCTTTTAGATTTGCAACTCCCACTTCCACCAGTCTTCTTCTTTCCCACTCTCTGGTGGGTGAGAACTCTGGTGGATAAATGTCTTTCCTGAGAAAGAAAACCTCAACTAGGTGGGTGGTTCTGAAACAAAAATAGTGGCAAAGGCCTGGCTGAGGGAGAAGTATCCAGGGAAGTCTTTTGGGATCTTCCTGTCTCTTCAAAGGCAGCTGGACTCGGAATTCACAGATTAAAGGCTTGGTTGCTTTGATAAGGGTCTGTGTGTCTCAAGTTCCCAACCACAATCAGCAGCTCCCTTGAGGTATGTGATAATTCTCACAAGGGTGGAGGAGGAAGGAAAATAATTTCAGAATCACCTGAGGAGCTTATCTAAAATACTTATGCTTGCCCACCCTACTTACCTCGACCCTCTGGTCTATCAGAATTGGCAATGGTATGGAGTGTCAACATTCAGAGTTCACATAAGCTCCCTAAGTGGTTTTAAATCAGTGCCATTTCCATTTCCACAATATCCTCACCACTAGTCCTAAATTGAGAACAACTGAAAAAAAATTGGGGGGCCCCTGGGTGGTGCATATGGTTAAGCACTCTGCTGCTAATCAAACGGTTGGCAGTTTGAACCCACCCAGAGATGCCTTGGAGGAAAGGCCTGGTGATCAGTTTCCAAAAAGTCAAAGCCAAGAAAATCTTACGGAGCACAGTTCTACTCTGCAACAAATGGGGTCTCCATGAGTCGGAATTGATTCTATAGTAACTGATTTGGTTTTGGGTTGAAAATTACCTAGCCATTTGGGTTACTTTGAGAGTTTTGTAATTACATAGAGTCTATAAATGAGATGCCCATTAAAACACACACACAGAGACGGGGCCAAGAAGGAGGAGTAGTCAGACACTTCTGGTGGACCCTCTTACAACAAAGACCCAAAAAAACAAGTGAATTGATTATATATGGCAATCTGGGAGCCCTGAACATCAAAGGCAGAGTTGAGGAACTGGCCTGAGTGGCTGGGGGAGGGAGAGACGGTTCAGAAGCAGCGAGGAGTTGCCAGACCTGACCCAGCGAGAGCCTGAGCCCTTCAGGCCTGATCAGCTCAGAAGGGAGCAGTGAGGCAGGCAAGTGACGATGCTTGGGAGGCGTGTTTTCCACACCGGGAGAGACCCAGAACCAGAGAGTCTACACAGCCACTCAGAATCAGTGAGAAGCAGCCCTCGATCGGCAAAAGATAAGTACTTGTGTACAGCCTTCCACGTGGATCAAAAACACCCCCACTTAGGGAAAAACCTCTCTACCATTTACCTCTCCACTCCTGCTCTGCGCTGGGTCCCAGACCTTCTTCAGCAATTGCCAAGTCCCCTGGACTGGAAGTAGGGTCTGTCACACGTCCAGAGCCACTATCCCTGCCTTAGAGAGTGAACAAATTAACAAACAGGGGAAAAAATAAACTGCCAGCTCCCCTAAGCCAGGAACCCAGGGTAGGCACAGCTCCTTTGCCTAGGCACGGGCATAAGGGATTCAGGGACTCTGAGTGCCTTTCCCCCAGCATAGATTTGTGTGGGCCCACTTCAACAGTGTAGGCCCTCATTACTGCAGTACAACAGAGTATATACCAGACGTCTAACTCCAACTGTTTCAGCTGTGAAGTGGTAGGTTCTTGACATTTAACACTGCTCTGCCCATTAAGCAGGGTCTTCATCTACCCACATCAGAGGCCTGAGGACTGGTGGCTCCACCCATGACACCTAGTCACCTGCAATAGGGGCCCATAAATAAGAGGTGCCCCCAAGTCCTTACAGCCAATAGCGTTAGGTGCTCATAGTCTGGCTGCAAAACCCACCCCCCTACGCATTCTGGGAACAGGGACATACCTTCCTCCTGGACACTTGGGAGCAGCCATCAGACCCCTGCCTTGCTCAGAGTGTGTCCTCCCGCTGCAGCCAGATGCCTGTGCAGACTCCTGAGCTCAAATACCTAGTAACTGATCTAACCACCTGGTGCCAGGACATTAGAGCTTCAAAGATGCCAATAATCAAATTAGCTCATGCAAGCAGCCTATTTGGGCATATCAAAACAAAACAAGAAGCTAGGACACAGTAAGCAAATATAAAATAAATAAATATAATAACTTATTGATGGCTCAGAAACAACAGTCAATATCAAATCACATAAAGAGGCAATCCATGATGGCTTCAGCAAGCTCCCAAAATAAAGAACCTAGAAATTTTCCAGAAGAGGAAAATTTCTTGGAATTACTGGAGGCAGAATACAAAAGATTAATATACAGAACTCTTCAAGAAATTAGGAAGGAAATTAATCAAAATGCAGAACACACAATAGAGGAAATTAGAAAGATTAGAGAAGAACATAATGACAAATTTAACAATCTACAAGAATCCATAGACAGTTATCAGAATTCCAGAAGATTAACAATAAAATTTCAGAATTAGACAACTCAGTAGAAAGTCATAGGAGCAGAATTCAGGAAATGGAAGTCAGAATCAGGGAGAATGAAGATAAAGCACTTTACACCAATTTATTTGAGGAAAAATCAGATAAAAGGATTTTTAAAAAATGAAGAAACCCTAAGAATTATGTTAGACTCTATCAAGAGGAATAACCTATGAGTGACTGGAATACCAGAACAGGGAGGGATAACAGAAAATACAGAGAGAATTGTTGAAGACTTGTAGACAGAAAACTTCCCTGATATCATGAAAGATGACAAGATATCTATCCAAGATGCTCATCAAACCCCACATAAGGTAGATCCCAAAAGAAAGTCACCAAGACATACTATAAATCAAACTTGCCAAAACCAAAGATAAAGAGAGAATTTTAACAGCGGCTAGGGATAAACAAAAAGTCATCTACAAAGGAGAGTCAATAAGAATAAGCTCAGACTACTCAGCAGAAACCATGCAGGCAAGAAGGCAATGGAATGACATATATAAAGCCTTGAAGGAAAAAAAAATGCTAGCCAAGAATTATATATCCAGCAAAACTGTCTCTCAAATATGATGGCAAAATTAGGGCATTTCCAGATAAACAGAAGTTTAGGGAATTTGCAAAAACCAAACCAAAATTATAAGAAACACTAAAGGGAGTCCTCCAGTTAGAAAATCAATAACATCAGATAACAACCCAAGACTAGAACACAGGACAGAGCAGCCAGATATCGACCCAGATAGGGAAGTCACAAAAGGAAATCAAAGCTAAAACACTCAAAATAAGGAAACAGATGTCCATATGTAAAAGATGACAACATTAAAACAAAAAAGAGGGACTTAAAAAATGTAGACATAGACTTTTCATATGGAGAGGAAGTCAAGGTGATATAAAGAAATAAAAGACTGGCATAAACTTAGAAAAATAGGGGCAAATATTGAGGTAACCACAAAGGAAACTAACAATCCTACAAGTCAAAATAAAAAACTAGAAAAATATAAAGACTCAGCAAACACAAAATCAACAACAATGAAAAAGATGAGAAGAAAATACAGAAAGAAAAACGACTCAGAAAATTAAGTGGAACAAAGAAACTGTGAATAACACACACAAAAAAGACATCAAAATGACAGCACTAAACTCATACCTATCAATAATTGCACTGAATGTAAATAGACTAAATGCACCAATAAAGAGACAGAGAGTGGCAGACTGGATAAAAAGAACACCATCCATCTATACGCTGCCCACAAGAGACACACCTTAGACTTAAAGACACAAACAAACTAAAACTCAAAGGATGGAAAAAAATATATCAAGAAAACAACACTAAAAACAGACCAGGGGTGACAATATTAATCTCTGACAAAATAGACTTTAAACTCCACCACAAAGGATAAGGAAGGACACTATATAATGATTAAAGGGTCAATACGCTAGAAGGACATAACCATAATAAAAAGTTATGCACCCAACGACAGGCCTCCAAAATACATAAAACAAACCCTAACAGCACTGCTAAGAGAGATAGACAGCTCCACAATAGTAGTGGAGGCTGCAACACACCACGTTCAGTGAAGGACAGAACATCCAGAAAGAAGCTCAAAAAAGACACGGAATAGCTAAATGCTAAAATCAACCAACTTGATCTCATAGACATACACCAAATGCTCCACCCAACAGCAGCCAAGTATACTTTCTTTTCCAACCCACATGGAACATTCTCCAGAATAGACCACATGTTAGGACATAAAGCAAGCCTTAACAGAATCCAAAGCATCGCAATACTACAAAGCATCCTTTCTGACCACAAAGCCATAGAAGTAGAAATCAACAACAGAAAAAGCAAGGAAAAAAAAATAAATAAAACACATGGACACTGAACAACACCTTGCTCAAATACTACTGAGTTATAGAAGAAATTAAGGATGGAATAAAGAAATTCATAGAATCAAATGAGAATGAAAACACATTCCACCAGAACCTTTGGGACACAGCAAAAGCAGTGCTCAGAGGTCAGTTTATAACAATAAATGCACACTTCCAAAAAGAAGAAAGGGCCATAATCAAAACTTTAACCCTACAACTCGAACAAGTAGAAAGAGAGCAGCAAAAGAAGCCCTCCAGCACTGAAAGAAAGGAAATAATAAGAATTAGAGCAGAATTAAATGAAATAGAGAATACAAAAACAATTGAAAGAGTTAACAAGACCAAAAGCTGGTTCTTTGAAAAGATCAACAAAATTGATAAACCATTGGCCAAACTGACAAAAGAAAAACAGCAGAAGAAGCCGATAACCCGTATAAGAAATGAGATAGGTGATATCACAACAGACCCAACTGAAATTAAAAGAATCATAACAGAATACTATGAAAAATTGTACTCTAACAAATTTGAAAACCTACAGGAAATGGACAAATTTCAAGAAACTCACTACCTACCTAAACTAACACAAACAGAGGTAGAACAACTAAATAAACCCATAACAAAAGAAGACATTGAAAAGGTAATTTTAAAACTCCCAACAAAAAAAGGCCTTGGCCCGTACGGTTTCACTGGAGAATTCTACCAAACATTCAGAGAAGAGTTAACACCACTACTACTAAAGGTATTTCAGAGCTTAGGAAAGCATGGAATACTCCCAAATGCATTCCATGAAGCCAGTATAACCCTGACACCAAACCAGGTAAAGACACCACAACAAAAGGAAATTACAGACCAATATCCCTCATGAACATTGACGCAAAAATCCTCAACAAAACTGTAGTCAATAGAATTCAGCAACAAGTCAAAAAAATAATTCACCATGATTAAGTTGGATTTATACCAGGTATGCAGGGATGGTTCTACATTAGAAAAACAGTCAATGTAATCCATCACATAAACAAAACAAAAGACAAGAACCACATGATCTTATCAACTGATGCAGAAAAGGCATTTGACAAAGCCCAACACCCATTCATATAGAAACTCTCAGCAAAATAGGAATAGAAGGGAAATTCCTCAACATAATTAAGGGCATTTATACAAAGCCAACAGCCAACATCATCCTAAATGGAGAGACTTTGAAAGCATTCCCCTTGAGAACGGGAACCAGACAAGGATGCCCTTTATCATCACTCTTATTCAACATTGTGCTGCAGGTCCTAGCCAGAGCAATTAGGCTAGAAATAGAAATAAAGGGCATCTAAATCGGTAGGGAAGAAGTCAAAGTATCTCTATTTGCAGATGATATGATCTTATACACAGAAAATCCCCAAGAATCCACAAGAAAACCACTGGAACTAATAGAAGATTTCAGCAAAGTTTCAGGATACAAGATAAACATACAAAAATCAGTTGGATTCCTTTACACCAAAAAAGAGAACCTCAAAGAGGGAATCACCAAATCAATACCATTTACAATAGCCCCCAAGAAGATGAAATACTTAGGAATAAATCTAACCAGAGATGTAAAAGATCTATGCAATGAAAAGTACAGGACACTACTGCAAGAAACAAAAAGAGACCTGCATAAGTGGAAAAACATACCTTGCTCATGTACAGGTAGACTCAACATTGGGAAAATGTCAAATTTTGCCCAAAGCGGTCTACAGATACAACGCAATCCTGATCCAAATTCCACCAGTATTTTTTAACAAGATGGAGAAACAAATTACCAAGTTCATATGGAAAAGGAAGAGGCCCCAAAGAAGTAAAGCATTACACAAGTAGAGGATCAAGGTGGGAGACCTCACACTATCTGATTTTAGAACCTATTATACTGCCACAGTAGTCCAAACAGCCTGGTACTGGTACAACAACAGATACATAGACCAAAAGAACAGATTTGAGAATACAGACATAAATTCAGCCACCTATGAGCAGTTGATATTTGACAAAGGCCCAAATCTGTTAACTGGGGAAAACACAGTCTCTTTAACAAATGGTGCTGGTATAACTGGATATCCATCTGCAAAAAACTGAAACAAGACGCATACCTCACACCATGCACAAAAACTAACTCAAAAACTAACTCAAAATGGATCAAAGACCTAAATATAAAATTGAAAACGATAAAGATCATGGAAGAAAAAGCAGGGACAATGCTAGGAGCCCTAATATGCAGCATAAACACAGTAAGAACCATAAGTAACAATGCACAAGCACCAGAAGAGTGACTAGATAAATGCGAGCTCCTAAAAATCAAACACTTATGCTCATCAAAAGACTTCACAGAAAGACTCAAAAGACAACCTACAGACTGGGAAAAAAATTTTGGCTGCAACAAATCCAATCAGCAACCTCAACAACAAAAAGACAAATACCCCAATTAAAAAATGGACAAAGGATATGAACAGGCACTTCACCAAAGAAGATATTCAGGCAGCTAACAGACACATGAAGAAATGCTCACGATCATTAGCCATTAGAGAAATGCAGATGAAAACTACAATGAGATACCATCTCACCCCAACAAGGCTAGCATTAATCAAAAAAATACAAAATAATAAATGTTGGAGAGGTTGTGGAGAGACTGGAACACTTATACACTGTTGGTGGGAACGTAAAATCGTACAACCATTTTGGAAATTGATTTGGTGCTTCCTTAAAAAGCTAGAAATAGAAGTACCATACGATCCAGCTATCCCGCTTCTTGGAATATATCCTAGAGAAATAAGAGCCATCACATGAATAGATATATGCACACCCATGTTCACTGCAGCACTGCTCACAATAGCAAAAAGATGGAAACAACCTAGGTGCCCATCAACGGATGAATGGATAAACAAATTATGATATATTCACACAGTGGACTATTACGCAAGATAAAGATCAACAATGAAGCCACGAAACATCTTACAACCTGGAGGAAGCTGGAGGTCATTGGGCTGAGTGAATTTAGTCAGTCACAGGAAGACAAATATTGTATAAGACCACTATTATAAGAACTCAAGAAAAGGTTTAAACACAGAAGAAAACATTCTCTGATGGTTACGAGAGTGGGGAGGGAGGTGAGGGTTATTTACTAACTAGATAGTGGATCAGAATTATCTTAGGTGAAGGGAAGGACAGCACACACTACAGGGGAAGTCAGCACAACCGGACTAAACCAAAGCTAGGAAGTTTCCTGAACACAATCAAACACTTTGAGGGACAGAGTAGCAGTGGTAAGGGTCTGGGGACCATGCTTTCAGGGGACATCTATGTCAACTGGCATAACAAAGCTTCTTAAGAAAATGTTCTGAAAAAATAAAATTGGGTCGGGGGCAAGATGGCGCTCTAGGCAGAAACACCACGCCGTCCCTCCACAGCAAAGATCCGAAAAACTAAGCCTAACAGAGAATCAACAATCCTGAAACCCTAGAACACCAAATGAAGAGATAAAGAACTCAGCCAAACACCAAACGGAGTGAGAATACTAAAAGAGAACGGAGAGCGAGGAGAGACTCAGGCAGAGATTCCTTACCAGCTAACGCAGCGCGGATCCACCATCTTGGATTCCTATCGGAGACCAGCAAACGGGAGAGCAGCCTTGCAGAGCATCTGGTCGGAGACAGAACGACCGGTAAACTGCGGTGCGCGCTCTCCCACCACCCACCCCTCTCCGCCTCAGCTGGGGATCCCCTGCTTTCCGTGGCCAGGGTCTCTGGGCTGGGGGGTGCTGGTGCTTGGATTCCGCGCGCCTGGGCTGGCGGCTTTCTGGGAGCCGTTTGCTGGCAGCTAGCGAACCTTTTTCTGCCGCCTCCCCCTCCTTTTGCCTGGGTGCCTGGTTCCGAGTGCCGTCTCTGCTCTCTCCTGCGGGGCTGTAGGGCTGCGTGCGGGCGTGTGGCTGTTTCTAGGTCTGGGCTCCCGCGTGGGTGGGATCCCGGGGCCTTTGTTCGTTCGCCCCTCTGCTTTCCGTGGCCGGAGTCCCTGAGCTGGGGGGCGCCGGTGCTTGGATTCCGCGCGCCCGGGCGGGGGGCTTTCTGGGAGCCGTTTGCCGGCCGCTAGCGAGCCTTTTTCTGCCGCCTCCCCCTCCTTTTGCCTGGGTGCCTGGTTCCGAGTGCCGTCTCTGCTCTCTCCTGCGGGGCTGTAGGGCTGCGTTCGGGCGTGTGGCTGTTTCCAGGTCTGGGCTCCCGCGCGGGTGGGATCCTGGGGCCTTTGTTCGTTGGCCCCTCTGCTTCCCGTGGCCACGGTCACTTAACCCCGAGACTACTGGCTTCTTGGAATTCGCGCCCCTGAGTGGGGGCTCTCTGGGTCCCATTTGTAGGCACTGACTGCTGGTGTTGCCCCTTTTTTTTTTTTCTCTCAATTTTATTTTTCTTCCTTTTTTGATTAGTTTTGTCATCTTTTACCTCTTTTTCTCTTTTGTCTTTCTTCATTGCTTAATTTCTTGTCTCTCTATCTCTTCCTTCTCTTTCTGATCCCTGAATTCCAGGCGATGTATGCCTCTGTACCTTCTGGCCAGGCTGAGCTGTGAAAATTGAGACCGACTCCCCCAGACCTCATAGCTGCATCGGTGGGATCCCTGGGAACTTTGCAGTTCTTTAACTTTTCTGATTTTTATTTGGTCATTCTTTCCTTTTCTTTCTCTTCCCCCTTCTGGTTTCCTCCATCCCATAGTCTCTCTTCTGTACATTCCAACGACAAGCTCCCCTAGCATTCTTTTATGTTTGTACACTTTTTGCTCCTCCTCCTCTCTCCTCTCTCCCATATCCAGCTTAGCTTCACACATAACCATCTTCCCGCTGCACCCTACCTACCTGCACCGTGCACTAGACATCACATCACCAAGCGGTGCAGGCACGCCCTATTGGAACCTGCCCAGCACTGACTACCGACCGTCCTGGTGGCTGCGGTGAGTGCCACAAGCAACCCATCCCAGTGGCTCCTCCTCAACTAGATCTGCCCAGCTGTACCACAAGAACGAAAAAAAAAAAAAATCTACAATCAATAAACGAGAGAAATATCTACTGAATGCCCCGAAAACAGCAAACAATATCAAAACATTTACAAAAACAAGACAAGATGGCTCCAATAGGCATCCAAATTAAAACACCAGATAACTCTCCTGTGGAAGAAAATGCACTAGAAGTACCTGATACGGAACTCAAATCACTAATACTCGGAATTTTCCAAGAACTGAGGCAAAAAGCTGACAAACATGAGGAAAAAATAGACAAATTTATGGAAAATACAGACAAAAAATTGGAAGAATTCAGGAAGATGATGCAAGAACAAAATGCCAAAATAAATTCACAACTCGAAATTATACAAAAACAACAATTAGAAATCCAAAAGATAAACAACAAGATTTCAGAAATGGACGGTGTCATAGAAGGGCTGAGAAGTAGATTTGAAACCATGGAAGACAGGATCAGTGGAACTGAAGACAAACACTTGGATACAACTCTGTTTCAGGAAAACTCAGAAAAAAGAACAAAGAAAAATGAAGAGACCCTGAGAGTTATGTGGGACACAATTAAAAGCAAAAACTTACGAGTGATTGGCATACCAGAACAGGGGGAGAAAACAGAAAACACAGAGAGGATCATTGAGGAACTGCTGACAGAAAACTTTCCCAATATCATGAAAGATGAAAAGCTGGTCATCGAAGAAGCTCAACGAACCCCATATAGAAGAGACCCCAAAAGAAAATCACCAAGACATATCATATTCACACTCACTAAAACTAAAGACAAACAAAGAATCCTGAGAGCAGCTCGTGAAAAACAAGAAGTCACATACAGAGGAGAAACAATAAGACTAAGCTCAGATTATTCAGCAGAAACCATGCAGGCAAGAAGGCAATGGGATGACATATATAAAATCTTGAAAGAAAAAAATTGTCAGCCAAGAATAATATATCCTGCAAAACTCTCATTCAGATTTGATGGTGAAATTAGGTCATTTCCAGATAAACAGAAACTAAAGGAATATGCAAAAGTCAAACCAAACTTACAAGAATTATTAAAGGGAGTTCTTCGATCTGAGGACAAACAGCTTAAGCCCTCAGGCAGGACCTAGGACCTAGGACGCAGGTTAACATGAACCAGATACCATTCTAGGAACTGAACTACAGACGACTTTCCAAAAACAAAAGATATACAACAGGGAATCAGAGAAATCAATCAAAGGATGACAACAACATCAAAACAATGAAAGAGGGAACAAACTGCATAGGTATAGAACCTTCTAAAGGAGAAGAAGGCAAGGCGATACCAAGTAACGGTAGACTGCTTCAAAATTATAAAGATAAGGGTAAAATTCATGGTAACCACAAAAAAAGTTAACAAACCAACTCATAAAAATAAAGACGAAAAACATAAAGTCTCAACAAAACCAAAACCTACAAAAACAAAAGAAATGAACACAAAATCCACAAACAAAAGGAACTCAGCGCAAGAGAGTAAGAAGAACAAAGAAAACTTCAGCATCACAAAAAAAAGCACTACAAAATGACAGCAACAAATTCACATCTATCAATAATTACACTGAACGTAAATGGACTCAATGCACCCATAAAGCGACAGAGAGTGGCAGAATGGATAAGAAAACAGGATCCATCTATTTGCTGTCTACAAGAGACACATCTTAGAAACAAAGATGTGAATTTATTAAAAATCAAAGGTTGGAAAAAAATATATCAAGCTAACAACTACCAAAAAAGAGCAGGAGTGGCAATTCTAATCTCAGATAAAATAGACTTTAAAACAAAATCTACCATAAAAGACAAAGAAGGACACTATATAATGATTAAGGGGATGATCCATCATGAAGACATAACCATAATAAATATCTATGCATCCAATGACAGGGCTCCAAAATACATAAAAAAAACTCTAACAGCACTGAAAAGAGAAATTGACAGTTCCACAATAATAGTAGGAGACTTCAACACACCACTCTCAGTAAAGGACAGAACAACTAAAAAGAAACTCAGCAAAGATACAGAAGACCTAAAGGACACAATCAGCCAACTGGACCTCATAGACATATATAGAACAATCCATCCAACCGCTGCAAAGTACACATTCTTTTCCAATGCACATGGAACGTTCTCCAGAATAGACCACATCTTAGGCCACAGAGCAATCCTCAACAAGATCCAAAATGCTGAGATAATTCACAGTATCTTCTTTGACCACAATGCCATCAAGGTAGAAATTAACACTAGAAAGAGCAAGGAAAAAAAATCAAACACATGGAAACTGAATAATAATCTGCTTACACATCAATGGGTAATAGAAGAAATCAGAGATGGAATTAAAAAATTCCTAGAATCAAATGAAAATGAAAACACATCATACCAAAACCTTTGGGACACAGCAAAGGCAGTCCTCAGAGGACAATTTATAGCAATAGATGCACATATCAAAAAAGAAGAAAGGGACAAAATCAAAACATTAACTACAGAACTCAAACAAATAGAAAGAGAACAACAAAAAAAGCCTACAACCACCGGAAGAAAGGAAATAGTAAAGATCAGAGCAGAAATCAATGAAATAGAGAACAGAAAAACAATAGAAAGAATCAACAAAACCAAAAGTTGGTTCTTTGAAAGAATCAACAAAATCGACAAACCACTGGCCAGACTGACAAAAGAAAAACAGCAGAGGGCACAAATAACCAAATAAGAAATGAAATGGGGGACATTACAACAGACCCAACTGAAATAAAAAGGATTATAACAGAATATTATGAAAAACTATATTCCAACAAATTTGAAAACCTAGAGGAAATGGATAAATTTCTAGAAACATACGGCCTACCCAAACTACAACAAAGTGATATTGAAAATCTGAACAGACCCATAACAAGAGAAGAGATTGAAAAGGTAATAAAAAAACTCCCAACCAAAAAAAGCCCTGGCCCAGATGGCTTCACTGGAGAATTCTACAAAACATTTACAGAAGAGCTCGTACCAGTTCTACTCAAGTTATTTCAGAGCATAGAAGAGGAAGCAACACTTCCAAATTCATTCTATGAAGCCAGCATAACGCTGATACCAAAACCAGGCAAAGACATCACAAAAAAAGAAAATTACAGACCAGTATCTCTCATGAATATAGATGCAAAAATTCTGAACAAAATTCTAGCCAATAGAATTCAGTATCATATCAAAAAAATAATACACCACGACCAAGTAGGATTCATACCAGGTATGCAAGGATGGTTTAACATTAGAAAATCCATCAACGTAATCCACCACATAAATAAAAGGAAAGAAAAAAATCACATGATTATCTCAATTGATGCAGAAAAGGCATTTGACAAAGTCCAACACCCATTCCTGATAAAAGCTCTCAATAAAATAGGTATAGAAGGGAAATTTCTCAACATAATAAAGGGCATCTATGCAAAACCAACAGCCAACATCATTCTTAATGGAGAAAGGCTGAAAACATTCCCCCTGAAAACAGGAACAAGACAAGGATGCCCTTTATCACCACTCCTATTTAACATTGTGCTGGAAGTTCTAGCTAGAGCAATAAGGCAAGAGAAAGAAATAAAGGGCATCCAGATTGGTAATGAAGAAGTTAAACTCTCCCTGTTTGCAGATGATATGATACTATACATAGAAAACCCTAAAGACTCCACGAGAAATCTACTGGAACTAATAGAAAGATTCAGCAGAGTAGCAGGATACAAGATAAACATTCAAAAATCAGTTGGATTCCTATACAGCAGTAAAGAGAACGATGAAAAGGAGATCAGGAAATCAATACCATTATCAATAACCCCTAAACAGATAAAATACTTAGGAATAAATCTGACCAGGAATGTAAAAGACCTATACAAAGAAAACTACAAAACACTGCTGCATGAAACCCAAAGGGATCTACATAAATGGAAAAACATACCATGCTCATGGATAGGCAGACTCAACATTGTGAAAATGGCAATTCTACCTAAAGCAATTTACAAATACAATGCAATCCCGATCCAAATACCAGCAACATTCTTCAAAGAGATGGAAAAACTAATTATTAACTTTATATGGAAAGGGAAGAAGCCCCGAATAAGTAAAGCACTACTGAAGAAGAATAAAGTTGGAGGACTCACACTACCTGACTTGAGAACTACTATACAGCTACAGTAGTCAAAACAGCCTGGTACTGGTACAACAGAGACATTGACCAATGGAACGGAATTGAGAACCCAGATGTAAATCCATCCACCTATGGTAACATGATTTTCGACAAGGGCCCAAAGTCCATCAAATGGGGAAAAGACAGTCTTTTTAACAAATGGTGCTGGCAAAACTGGATATCCATTTGTAGAAAAATGAAACAGGACCCATACCTCACACCATATACAAAAACTACTTCAAAATGGATCAAAGACCTGAATATAAAGCCTCAAACTATAAAATTCATAGAAGAAAAAATAGGACCAACACTTCAGGCCTTAATACATGGCATTAACAGGATACAAACCATAAACATCAACACAAAAAACCCAACAGATAAACTAGATAATTGGGATCTTCTAAAAATCAAACATCTATGCTCTTCAAAAGATTTCACCAAAAGAGTTAAAAGATAACCTACAGACTGGGAAAAAATTTTTGGACAGTACAAGTCAGACAAAGGTCTAATCTCCATAATCTACAAGAAAATCCAACACCTCTACAACAAAAAGACAACCAATCCTATCAAAAAATGGGCAAAGGAAATGAACAGACACTTCACCAAGGAAGACATTCAAATGGCCAACAGACACATGAGGAAATGCTCGCGATCACTAGCCATTAGAGAAATGCAAATTAAAACCACAATGAGATACCATCTCACCCCGGCATTACTGGCACGAATCAAAAACACTGGAAATAACAAATGTTGGAGGGGCTGCGGGGAGACGGGAACTCTTATACACTGCTGGTGGGAATGCAAAATGATACAGCCATTTTGGAAAATGATATGGCGTTTCCTCAGAAAGCTAGAAATAGACGTACCATTCGATCCAGCAATCCCACTCCTAGGAATATATCCTAGAGAAATAAGAGTCATCACTCGAATAGACATATGCACACCTATGTTCATGGCAGCATTATTCACAATAGCAAAACGATGGAAACAACCTCGATGCCCATCAACAGACGAATGGATACACAAACTATGGTACATACACACAATGGAGTACTATGCAATGAGAAAGAACAATGAATCGGTGAACCATCTCATAACATGGATGAAACTGGAGGACATCATGCTGAGTGAAATAAGTCAATCACAAAAGGACAAATATTGTATGAGACCTCTATTGTAAAAACCCATGAAAAAATTCACATGCAAAATGTAACAATCCTTGTTGGTTACCAGGGATGGGAGGGGGGGGGGATACTAAATAGGTAATAGGTAAGTGGTAACTTGGGTGAGAGATGAGATAGTACATAGTACAGCGGAAACTAACACAACCTGCACAAGGAAAGGTCATGAAGGCCCTATAGACACATCCAAACCCCCCGAGGGACTGAGTTGTTGGACGGAGGGCTCTGGGGACCATGATCTCGGGGAACATCTAGCTCAATTGGCATGACACTACTTATAAAGATAATGCTCTACATTCTACCTTGGTGAGTAGTATCTGGGGTCTTAAAAACCTATGAGCGGCCATCTAAGATACTCCACTGATCTCATCCCTTCGGGAACAAGGGAGAATGAAGAGAACAGGATACAAGGAAAAGATTAGTCCGAAGGACTAATGGTCCACAGCTACCAAGGCCTCCACGGGACTGAGCCCAGTACAGCTGGATGGTGCCCGGCTACCACCAATGACTCCTTTGACCAGGATCACAACAGAGGGTTCTGGGCAGAGCTGGAGTAGGATGTAGAGCATAATTTTAACTCCCAAAAAAAAAAAAAAAAAAGAAGACCAGATATACTGGCCTAAAGAATACTAGAGAAACCTCGAGAGTGTGGCCCCCAGACACCCTTTCAGCTCAGAGGGGAAGTTACCTTCAAGGTTCGATGTTAAGCCTGGGAATGGACACCCCAGTAAAACTAAATGGGACTAACGATGTACAGGAGTCCGGTGACAAGGGCCAGAAGGCAGAGGGAGAGTAGGAAACTGATGATAAGGAACACAAATTGAATAAGGACACTGTCGATGTATTGTGAGATTGTTGACCACTGCTATGGGGCAACATTTGTAGTAACTATTAAATGGGAGGCTGTTTTGTCCTGTAAGCCTTCATCTTGGGCGAGAATGGCAGCACAATTGGAAGAGCATAGTCAATATCACTTAAATGTGTAAGTAAAAAGTTTTGAAATGGTGTTTAAATAAAATAAAAATAAATAAATAAATAAACAAACAAAGGAGACTAAAGAGGTACAATAGTCCACTGACAAGGTCCAGAAGACAGAAGGGGACAAGGAAGCCCCCTGGTGATAGGGAACACAAGGTGGAGTAAGGATATTCTTGATGTGCTGTGAGATTGTTAACCATTGTCATAGGGCAACATGTGTAGTAACTGTTAAATGAAAAACTATTTTGTTCTGTAAGCCTTCATCTTAAGTGAGAATAACAGCACAGTTGGAAGAGCGTAGTCAATGTCACTGAACTGTGAATGTAGAAAATTTTGAAACGGTGTATCTTTGGCCATCTGTAATTTTCATCAAAAAAAAAGGTTGAGAATTTAGAGGCTTAATACGTTGTGGGGTTGTTAACCAATGTCAAAAAAAACAGCATGTGTACTACTATTTCATGAGAAACTATTTGCTCTGTAAGCTTTCACCTGAAGTACAATAAAATATATATAAAAAATAAATAAATAAATAAAATAAAATAAAATAAAATTGGTATAATTAAAAAAGAAAAAAAAAAAAAGAAAATGTTCTGCATCCTATTTTGGTGATTGGCATCTGGGGTCTTAAAAGCTTGCAAGCAGCCATCTAAGACGCATCTATTGGTCTCACCCACCTGTAATAAAGGAGAATGAAGAACACCAAAGACAGAAGGAAAGTATTAGCTAAGAGACAGAAAGCCACATAAACCAGAGACTTCATCAGCCTGAGACCAGAAGAACTAGATGGTGCCCCGCTACCACCAATGACCACCCTGACAGGGAACACAACAAAGAGTCCCGGGTGGAGCAGGAGAAAGGTGGGGTGCAGAACTCAAATTCTAGTACGAAGACCAGACTTAATGGTCTGACTGAGACTGGAGGAACCCTGGAAAGCATGGCCCCTGGATTCTCTATCAGCCCAGAACTAAAACAATTTCCAAGGCCAACTCTTGAGACAGGGATTGGACTGGACTGTGGGACATAAAGTGATACTCGTGAGAAGTGTGTCTCTTAGCTCAAGTAGATACAAGAGACTAAATGGCAGCTTCTGTCCAGAGGTGAGATGGGAAGTTGGTTGAATGGACATGGGGAATCAGGGGGTGGAAAGGAGGAATGTGCTGTCACAGTATGGGGAGAGCAATTAGGGTCACACAACAATGTATGTACAAGTTTTTGTATGGAGACTAACTTGAAATGTAACTACAGCAATAAAAAAATTAAAAAAAATAAATAAATAAAACAAAAACACACAACTTGGACCTTAAATAAGATAATGAATGGGATTAAAGATATGCATAATCAGTTAAAAGATATAGGAATGGTTCCTGTGCATAATTGCAAATACTAACATGCTAAAAGAATATGCCTAATTGAATGGATAGGATAGTGTAGGGGAAAGGGATAGATGGTCAAACAAGAGACTACAGACAAAAGAAAGTCACTGAGGCAAGGGTGGGTAGTGCCCATCCCAGAGGTAGCCTCAGCGATCACACTTGGAATATTATGGACCATTGGCAAAATCATCTCTATCACGAGAAGGATGAGTTGGACCATCCAAGGATGATGCCAGTAATCATCCATCAATCTAATATCCCGGGTGCTGGTTCCTTCCTCTTTCAAGCAACCTTCTGACACCCTCTCTTATAGGGAAAGAAAGTGCTGATCCTTATTTCTGGTCCCTAAGACAGTGATCTCTCATGGTAAATAGCTTTTGATCATGATTTGGTATCCCATGAAGCCCTGCCTGATATGACCCAAGGTGATCTCTTCAACCTCATCTGAAACCATTAAAGAAGGTGACACAATCTGATTTCCTTTATAAAAGGATCATTCTTACTGCTGTATGGAGACTACTTCCTACAGTAGAAAGAGTAGAAGCAGGGAAATGTATTGAAATGCTATTACGATATTCCTGGTGAGAGATGATGGTGGCTTGGACTATGGGGTAGACTTGGAAATAGCAAGGACAGGTTGGATTCAGGATACGTTTTGAAGGTAAAGCCAAAAGACAAGATTGGCTGACATATGAGAAAGAGCTGAGTCAAGGATCACTTCAAGGTTTTTGACCTAAGTAACCGGTGAACGATGGTGCCATTTACTGAGACTGAGAACACTGGATGAAGCGTAAAGAAAAAACAAAGAACTCAGTTTGGATAACTGAGTTTGACTTGTCTATCAGATATGAGTAGTGTTTAATCACAATTGATAATTACACATTCATTTGTTTACTTCTTTATTGACTGCTGTCTCCCCCAGAAGACAGTAAACTCTATGAGGACAAGAACCAAATCTGTCTTGTTCGTTGTGTATCCTCAACATCTAACACAATGCTTGGCACATAATAGATTATCATTTTTAAAAATTTTAATAAATAAATCAAAGTGCAAGATCAGATCCAAATGGTCTTTCTTATATACCTGGCTCATAACTCTAATTTCAGATGCACATTCTTTTACTTATTACTGCATTTCTAGCACTTTTTCTCTTTTTGTAACAAATGAAGATCTTGTATTCATAATTTGATAAATTATGCAGTGTCTCTCACTCCATCTCCTTCCTCTCTCTTTATCTTTCCATCCGTGTAATCTCTGGCACACTAGCGTAACTTAACAAATGCCAAGAAAAATGTGAAAAAGAAAAATCTGGTATTTCTCAACAACAATAGCTAATATTTATTGAGTGCTAACTATGAGCCAGGCACTGTGTTAAATGCTTTACAATTTATCATATCATTTAATGCTCACAACATAGCATAAAGCCTGAAGCATCCTTTTATTTTTTTAGTTTAGGGTCACATGCTTTGGGATGTGAGCTTGTCAATACGGCCAAACAGAACAGTAGAGATGGGAACATTAATTTATTTAAGTGACTATATATCAATGTCACTTTTTTTTTAAGGTGCTGACTTGTGCCAGCATAAACAGAGCTTTGGAGAATCTTGCAACTGGAAAAACGAGCACCTTCAACTTAAAAAAAAAAAAAAATCCATCAGACAATAAGCATTTATTGAGCCTTTAACTATCTATCTCCCTTATTTTTGCAGACCAGGGAACTAGGGCAGGAGGAAATTGAGCAACTTACTTAAAGGCCAGTTAGTGGTCATGTTAGAACTAGAATTCAGCCATAGATTCTAGTTCTTTGATTTTCCCAAATCACCATGTTTCCTTGACTTACTCACAATGCCTCTTGAGAAAGAGCATCAGGCAATGAGGCCACTTACTTATTCATCATTTTCCTTAATTGCAAAAGTAATGCATACAACATCACAATAAAGTAAAAATTACCCGTTTGTCACCACCCTGAGAGATCCATTATTCACATTTGAGTTTTTGTCTTTCCATTATCTTTCTTGGATTATATAAATAAAATAAGTAAAACTCTTTGTACAAAAATCGTATCACAGTGTACGTGTTCTTTCGTAACATGCTTTTTTTTCTAAATATAACAATATGTACTAGTTTCCTAGTACTGCTGTAACAAGTTATCACAAACTTGGTGACTTAAAACCACATGTAAATTTGTTCTCTCACAGTTCTGCAGGCCAGAAACCTGAAATTAAGCTGTCAGCAGGGCTGCACTCCCTCCAAAGACTCTAGAGGACAATTCTTGTCTCTTCCAATTTCTGGTGGCTCCAGGCATTCCTTTGGCTTGGGGCTGCATGACTCCCATCTCTGCCTCCATTCATTTGCACACAGCTTCTTCTTTGTGTGTTTCCTCTTCTCTTCTCATCTGTCTGTCTTCCCATCTTATAAGGACACCTGTCATTGGCTTTAGGGCCCACACTAAATCCAGGGTGATCTTATCTCAAGATCCTTAACTTAATCGCGTCTACAAAGACCCTTTTTCCAAATAAGATCACATTCACAGGTTCCAGGAGTTAGGACTTGGCTATATGTATTTGGGAGCCACTATTCAACCCACTACACAGTATATTCTGTGTGTTTTTGCCAGGACATCAGACATAATTCTCCACAATGGTATTTTTTTTAGTGTTAATGGAATAATCCCCACCACTACCTTTTTAAAAATGGATTCTGACTCAGAATCCCTATATATATATATATATATATATATATGTATAATCCACAGTATATATACATATATATACACACACGCAGAGAACAGAAGGAGAGCTCGTCTGTCTGAGGTAGGGGGTGGGAGCCTCAGCTCTGTCTACACATTCACCCTTTTACGCTTTCTGGTAGGGCCCCTAGAGAGTTTCTATGGCATTCTCAGGAGCAAGGTTTAAAATCTACTCTTCTACAACATCACTAAGAGGCTGCATAGCATTCCAGTAGGTGGTTATTCGGTAATTTACACAACAAATCTCTTATTGCTGGACTTTTAGTATGTTTCAACTTTTCATTTTTATAAAGAATGCTATAATGAACATTCATCTTTACACGTATGTCTCGCTATTTGATTATGAAATATTCCTAAAAGTAGAAGTGTGGGGTAAAAAGATATTTTAATGCTTTTAAGACATACTAACAAATCACCCTCCAAAAAGACTATACGAACGGCCAGTCCTAGCAGCAGTGTTCATGACTGGCCCATTTCCCTATATTACCAACACGGAATTTTCGCAATTTTTCTTTTATTTTGCCAATCTCATAGGGAAAATAAGGTATTTAAGCGTTGTTCAAATTTGCATGTCTTTGATTACTAGTCAGATTAAATTTGGGGGTTGAATTTTATTGGCCATTCAAACATCTTCATTTGTGTTATTTGCCTTTTTCTGTGTACACATTCTTTTTTGTAGATGTTCTCCATAAATTGAAGACCATCAACTCTATGATACAGGTACAAATATTTTTTAGTGTTAAATTTTCCTTTATGCATTCAAATCTACCAATTTTATGCATATTTATGCATTCAATAAATATGTATGCATTCAAATCTATCAATCTTTTCCTTTACAGACTTTACCTCTTTTTTTTTTAATGTTTAAGGTGTCTTCCCGTCTCCAAGACTATATCAAATATTTTCTGTTACCAACAATTAACCTCTGGTTTACACTTCTTCGGTGAGAGGCACTATAGCGTAGTGGTTTAGAATGACGGCTGTAGGGTTAGCAGGCCCTGGATTTGTAAGACCTTGATCAACTCAAGCTCTTTCAGCCTCAGCTTACTCATCTGAAAATAGGGATACAATTAATAGTACTAGCCCCACAGAATCGTCATGAGCTCAAATCATTTAATGCCTTGATATGCCTGGCATCATATTTGGCAGATAGAAATTGATAATATAAGTTCTTATTGAATTCATTTTCATTTCTTTTTATATATGATATGACAGAGGTCATATCATATATAATATTTATTTATTTTGGCCTCAGACCTTTAACCAACTTGTCCTAGCATTTTCTAAATAAACCATTACTTCCTAATCTATCAGAAAATGCCACCTTTATGAACTAATACTTATGCATAGTTTTATTTATTATAAGCTTTCTATTCTGTTTCATTGATCTGCCTGTTTCTTCCCTCACAATGAGAGTACTATTTTACTTCGTATCTTTTATAACATGTTTTACTATCTGGTAGTACAAGTAATCTCCATAGTATTATTCTTTATATTTTCTTGGTTGTTTTTACCCAGAATTTATTGAACAATTTCGGTGTGGAGCAATTTCATAAGCTTAGTGAAAAGGATACTGGAATTAGAGGTCACAGCCCTGACATTAGGGACGTGTGTGCATGTGTGTGTATGTGTGTGTGTGAGTGGGTGGGTGGGTGGGTGTGTGTAAGAGGGAGACAGAGAGAGATTCTTCCATTTAGCTCTTCAAAAACATTTAATGAGTGTCATTCTCAAGCAGCCACCATGTTTGGTTCTGGAAACTTAAGCTAAGTAAGACCCGGACTCTGATTTCATGGAGTCATTAGTGTAGGGCCAGAGACAACCAAGTAAAATGGTGATTCTAGTACTGAATGATTGTAGCGGGTACCATGGGAGCACAAAAGTGGGTCATCTTAAATGAGGTTGGGTCATCTCGATGAGGAAACAACAGTTGATCTGAGTTTTGAAGGATAAAACTGAGTTGGTAAAGCAAAAAGGAGGTGAGGGTAGGAGGGGGTGTAGAAGGTGGGCCCTCTAGGAAGAGGGAACAGAATACGCAAAGGTATATCAATTTGTTTAAGAGAACAATTGGTTCAGCATTGCTGGAGAGAATGGGGTAGGGGCAGGTGGGGGGAGATGGGCTGGAATGTATGCATACACATAAAATGTTATTGTTGTTGCTGCCATTGAGTCTATCCCCCCACCCTTGACTCATGGTGACCAAGTGCACAATGGAATGAAATACTGCCCATTTCTACGCCATCCCAATGATAGGTTGCAGATTCAACCATTGTAACCCATAGGGTTTTCATTGGCTGATTTTTGGAAGTGGATCACCAGGCCTTTCATCCCAACACATAAAATAACTCTGGGATATTTAAAGGGCAAATTCACTGCCAAAGTTCTATCTATTCATTAAGACTCTGATCAAATTCTAACTGATGTACTTTCTTCTCTCTGAAGCTTTTCAATATACTCTATTCCGCAAAGATCTTGTCAGTCTTGATCACAGAGGAAGAACCAGGAAATATTTTGTGACATCTCTTGTTGATTTTTATTTAATTTCCACTCCTGTTCTTTGAAGTCGGCTTCTAAATACATTTTCTTGCCAAGCACTGCTCTAGATACTGGGATTCAGCTATGAACAAAACAAACACCCAGTCCTCATGGAGTTTATAGTTTTACTAGAGGAGACAGATAATGAACCAATAAACAATATGTAGTTTGTTAGATGGCAATAAGAAGTGCCTTGGAGAAAAATAAAGCAGGGTGAGGGGGATAGGTATGTTTATTGCAGCACTTGCTACACTGTATTACAATTATTCCATGCCTCCCCTCTCCCCACTAGACTGAATGCTTCTCAAGGGCAGAGATTTGGTCTTATTAATGCTTTAGTTTATTGGCACAGTGCCTGGAATAGAGGAAGTGTTTAAAGTTGGCAGTTCAAATCCATCCCACAACTCCAGTGAAGAAAGGCCTAGTGATCTACTTCCGTAAGATTGCAACCATTGAAAACCCCACGGAGTGCAGTATTACTCTGAAACATGTGGGGTCACCATGAGTAAGAACTGACTGGACAGCAATGAGTTTTTTTTGGTTTTAACAAACGTAGAGGAGCTGTAAGCTAAACCTGGGGTGAGACTGCCTTGTCCCAATGCAATCTGTGACTGATTAAAAGCATGATGTTGGGTAAGGTACTCAGTTCTGTATGCCTCAGTTTCCTCATCTTAAAAACAGCGATAATTATAGTACCTTCTTTACAGGTAGTTGGGAGGATTAAATGAGATAATACATGTAAGGCCCTTAAAATAGCCCCCCAAGGACAGTGAGATTATGCTAATGGGGGAGGAACAACTCAGAAAAGGAGGGTGACAAAGGTTGCACAACTTGAAAAATATAGTAATCGATGCCACTGAATTGTATATGTATATGCAGAAATTGCTGAATTGGTATATGTTCTGCTGTGTATATTTTCAACAACAACAACTAAAATAAAATAAAATAAATTGTTTTTTTAAAAAATAGTCCTCCTGCATAGGTAGCACTCAATAAATGCTAATTGTTGTTACTGAATAACTGGCTATGATTTGAATACATTCTAACAACATGGGCCTTAAGGCAATTAAAATAATTTGTTGTTGCTTGAAAAATCTGCTAGTGCTAGGATAGGGTCTCGGATGAACCATCTTCTGAATCTACACCAGCATATCATGCAGCCCAAATATAGTCTGAGAAATTTCCCCAGACTATGTAGGCATGAGAAGCTGACATAGCCCCTGGCTGTCCTATTGTGAACCTCAGATCCCCACTCTACATCCAGCATCTCACCAGAGTTAAGTCTCTTTGCCTAGTTACTAGGTTCGGAAAGATGGCATTAAAAATGACTGTTCAGATTTATCTGGTGATAACATGCTCTGACAGTATTTAGCCTACAGGCCATGTACTTTTCCATCATGTCTTCTCAGTGAAGGAATTGCCTGGAGCTATGTTATGTGTCTAGAAATATTGCCTCCTCAATTGTCAACAAAGCAAGAAAAGAATCATTCCTTAAATTTGTCTTGGATGCTGTAGTTTGCAAAACACCCTCTTACCCATTATCATTCAATCCTCATGGAAACAATCCAGAGAGGCAAGGCAGGATGATCATTTCCACTTAGTGACTATGGAAAGGGCAGCTTGTAAGATTAAACCTCAGCCAAGTTGGCTGAGTTTTCTTCTGACTCATGATTCTGTCTCTATGTCCCATACCAGGCTTCCTTCAAATCCTAGATTCCCCAAAGTATTCAACAGGCTGATGTGAGCCCTTTATCCTGTATTTATCCACGTTTATGTATTTCTTTCAACTTGTCCAATATATTCCCATATTTAGAGCTGAAAAATTGACAATTATAGTTTTTTCAGGTCACTCAATTTATTAGAGCAGCACAGACCGTTTGCACCAGTCCCTTGCAGTTCTCTGTCACTGGGACCGACACCTTCTGGTTGCAGAATGGAGGTGGAAATTCTAAGGTGATTCCAAGCAAGTCTATTGTTGCCCTAAGCAATGATGGTAATAGACTATGTTGTAGTGGCACAAATCTAGGCATGCTGAGGTCCCCTGGAAAACATACTCTGCTATTTTGCAGCCCTGTGGCTTTTTTTAAATTGGTGGTATGTGATAGATTAACATAAGTTTGCTAACTTTATTTTACCAAGTGAGGATATTAAATAATCATCAAAACAACTACTGTAGGGATATTTTTCACACCAAAATGTTAGGAGAAATATAATCTCAGAATAAGGGACAGTACATTTAGCTTTATGAAGAAATCACAAATCATCCTTGTGTTTCTTGCTCTACGAGGTCTGGTTGAAACACTTCATCAGGCACCTGCTCTGGTCTGCGGGCCGGCATTTGGAATCACTGATCTGGGAGTAATAACATCAGTTTTACACTGTTTGCCCTGGTATCCTCAACTCCTGCTGTGTTCAGAGCTAAAGAATTTCAGGCCTAAGAAGACAAGTGCATGGACTGACAATAAAGGTTCTCTGTATATCTGAATTGGAGCCAAGACTTGTGAATGATTCTTTCTGGCTAGACTATTAAAGCAGGAACATGATATAATCAGGCATCCTTGGAACAGCGCATTTGTTTTTATAGGGGTAGGGACATGTTAATCCTAGGAAGCCTCAGTCTGGGAATAACTATGGAATCTGCAGATTGAGTGTCACATGTCACTGTGACCCATGGAGAAGTCCTTTATCAATGAAATCTTGACTTTCCTATGTGACCAATATTCATCAAAGAAAGTCTATTGTGAACATTTGGGCAGACTTTATAAATGTCATTATAAGGTCAAAAGCATATTATTAGAGGAAGCAAGAGACGGAGACAGGATAATAATATTTTTTGTGTGTCTACCATGTGTCAGACACATGCAAGCAAATCCAATCCTATTCACAATAATTTTGAAAAATAAAGTAGTTATCTTTATTTTGAAAGTAAGGAAGTTGAGGCTTATAGAAGATAAAGAAATTAAATCTAAGATCACATAGCAGGAAAGCAGCAGATGTCAAGTCTATATGACTCTAAAACCATGCTCTCTACACCTTACTTCTAGATAAAACAGAACCAAGACCTAGAATTAAGTCCAATATCTTTAAGCATGGTGAAATGTAAATAATAGGAACTAAAAATTCTTGTGGGTTAAAATTAAAGAGGAACTTTTTTAACTTGGTAAAGAACATCTACAAAAAAACTACCAATAACATCACACTTAATGCTGAAAGACTGAATGTTAAAAGACTCTTTCCTAAGATTGGGAACAAGGTAAAGATGTCTGCTTTCATCATTTTGTCAATAATTCATTGAAGGGTCTAACCAGTGCAATAATGTAAGAAAAATAAATAAAAGACATAAAGATTCGAAAGGAAGAAGTAAAACTGTTTTTATTTACAGGTTAATAAGATTAGAGAATCCTGAGAAATCTAAAAAAAGTTACTAGAACTAATAAATGAATTTAGCAACACCACAGAATACAAAGTCAATTAAAAAAATCAACTGTATTTCTATACATTAACAATGAATCATTGGGAAATGAAATAAAAAATATCATTTACAATAACATTTAAAATACTGAAATATTTATAGATAAATTTAAAATAATATGTTTAAGAACTGTACACTGAAAAGCATAAAACCTTGCTAGGAGAAATTAAAGAAGATCAAAATAAATGGAGAGAAATACTGTGCTCATGCGTCAGAAGACTCAATACTGTTAAGATATCAGTTCTCCTCAAATTGATCTGTAGATTCAAGGAAATACAAAACAAAATCTCAGAGGCTATTTTTTGGGGGAGGGGAGTGGGTAACAAGTTGACAAGCTGATGTTAAAATCTACACGGAAATGCAAATGACCTAAAATAATCAAAATAATTTTTTTTAAAAAAGAATAAAGTTGAACTTAAATTATCTGATTTTGAGACATACTTAAAGTTATATTAATCAAGACAATGTGGTATTGGCACAAAAATAGACAGAGTGTACAGAAACAGACCCACACATATTTGGTCAAATGATTTTTCAACAAAGGTGCTAATGTAATTCAATGGAGAAAAGTTAACCTTTCAAAAAATGATGCCTGGACAAATAGGGAAATAAATTGAAGCTTGACCCTTGTGATGGTTAAGATTGTGTGTCAACTTGGCTGGGTCATGATTCTCCTTGTTTTAATGTAATCACTCCCATGGTTGAATACACTGTGAGTAGCCAATCAGATGAAAGGGAGTCTCCTTGGGGGTGTGGCCCGCATCTGTATATAAGCAGATGTTCTGGCTTTTTGCTCTCGCTGGATCCTGCGGCTGCTTCCTATCATCTGATCTCCCATTCTTGGGACTTGAGCTGTCAGCTTATCTGCCAAACCTGGGATTCACTGATCTGCACAGCCTGTGAGTGGGAGCCCTGCTCTCCGACCTTCCGACCTTGGGCTTGCCAGCCTCTGCAGCTGCGTGACTTGGGAGAGGCCTCTACCCTGATCCACAGACTTGGGACGTTCTAGCCTTTACAATTGCATGAGCTGTTTCCTTGATATAATCTCTCTCTATATATATATTTATACACTTTACTGGTTTTGCTTCTCTAGAGAACCCAGCCTAAGACAACTCTTATCTCATGCCATACACAAAAAAGAACCATAAATCTAAATGTAAAAGCTAAAACTTTAAAATTTGTAGAAGAAAATACAAGAGAAAATTCTTCATCATTTTTGGGTAGGCAAAGGTTTCTTACACAGGACACAAAAGCACTATCCATAAAAGGAAAAAATCTGATAAATTAGACTTTATAAAAATTTAAAACTACTACTCTTCAAAAGATACTGTTAAGAACATGAAAAGGCAAACCATAGACTGGGAGAAAATATGCACCATACATGTATCTGACAGAATATATAAGGGACATCTACACTTAATTTAAAAAATGAGCAAAAGATTTGAGTGGGAAATTAACAAAAGATGATATACAAATGGCCAGTGAAAATACATCTACCATCGTTAGTCATCAGGGAAATACAAATTAAAACCACAAAGTGATACCACAGCACACAACTAGAATGGCTAAAATTAAAAAGACCACAGTATCAAGTGCTGATGAGGATTTGGAGGAACTGGAACTCCTCATACATTGCTGATGAGAATGTAAAATGATAAATAACCACTATGGAAAATAGTTGGGCTGTTTCTTGTAAAGTTAAACATACACTTATGTTATGACCCAGCAATTTTTTCCCTAAGTTTTTACTCAGAGAAATGAAGTCATATGGCCACACAAAAACCTGTACATGAATGTTTACAATGGTTTTATTCATAATCACCAAAAACTAGAAACAATCCCAATATTCATCCACTGGTGGATGGATGAACAAATTGTGATTCATCTATACAATGGAATACTACTCAGCAATAAAAAGAAAAAAAATCTACTGATACATGCAACAACATTGGTAAATTTCAAAGATATTATAATGAAGTAAAAAACAAAAACCAAACCAAAAAACCTTACATGAGAGTACACATCCTAGAACTGGAAAAACTAATCTATAGTGACAGAAAGCAGGTAAGTGGTTTCCTGGGGTCAAGGGTGGGAGAGATTGACTGGAAACAGACAAGGATAGAAATGTTCTCTTTCTTAATTGAGGTAGTGATTACATGGGTGTATAGTTTGTCAAGACTCATTGAACTTAAAATATTTATTGTCTATAAATTACAGCTCAATAAGTTGGTTTGAAAGCATATATATGTATTTTATTGCTGAGTAGTATTACATTGTGTGTGTGTGTGTGTGTGTGTATAATGGATTGAAATTCTGTATAAATTTATAGTTGTGTTGATGTACTAGCTACTGTACAAAAAGGATTACATGAACACAATTTCAGGCGGTTGTGAATGTGTGCTCTTTATTTGAAAATAGTGGCCTAGGTATTGCTACAAAACTTGATTTTTATTACTAGGGCACTACAATCTGAAGGTACCAGCAACCATAGATTTTGAAGGCTGAAGACAAGGTTAGTTCACTGGGACAGCTTGTGGAGAGAAAAGATAGCCATGGGAATCCCATACAAGACAGTATGAAAGTCATTAGATGCTCTTATTCTTCAATCTTGGAAGAATTCCTGAAACGGCAAAAAGGATTAAAGAAGAGAGGATGTCCACAGACCAGCAGCCTGGAGTTCACAGTGGGTCACAGTAAGGCATTTCCCAACCTGGGAGAGTAAAATTAGACAGAAATTGTGTAAAGGACGGACCCAACAATTCCACTTGTAGGCACTGATCCTAAAGAACTATTTGCACACGTGCAATAAGGAGAAATGGATGAGAACATTTGTTTAGGTCTTTTTTGCAAATGCAAAAAAATGTAAGCAACTTAAATGCATACCAGTATGGAAAATGATTTAATAAAGTAAGGCACATCCATTTTTACAGCAGAGCCCGTCAGTGCCCCATCCCATATAACCTGGGCACTTACCATATCTATGTACGCCAGCAGATCTCCAACTATTAGTACCTGCATCTCCTTAACTTAAGGCTTTTTCTGGCCACCAGAGCTGTCTCAGCCCAGGTGCATGGCAGGCCAAAAGTACTGGGGAGTGAATCCCCCTCTGAAACAGCCCTCAACCAATGGCAGATGGGAATTGATGGATAAATATTCCAATTCTCTTCTCCATTAGGTAAAAGGGTACTACATTCGAGTAGTACATTGGCTCCCAGAGTTCCCCAGTGGAACCAAACTCTGTTTACCTACAGTGATGACTGGCTTGATCAAACACCCTTTATTGGCTTCCTGCCTTATTGTCTCACTTTCCCACTCCCCTACAAGTATTTTCTGAGATCACCTCTACATAAAGTACTTGCCTTGAATCCCTGTCTCAAGGTTTCCCTTTGGACTCAACATTTCAAAAGAACAAATCAGATCAAGAAATAGCTTATTACAGAAAGATCACCAAAACATATTGAGTGATAAAAATGCATGTTTTAAATCTATATGGAGTATAATACCATGTATTTAAAAAACACAAAAAAATTTCTAAATGTGCATATGTGTGGGTGTGTAAAACACATAAAATGGTCTAGTTGGGATGCACACTTAATAATGGCTACCTCTGAGGAGAGTGGAGTCCTTGGGTGGTGCAAATGGTTAAGGGCTCAACTACTAGCCAGAAGATTGGCGGTTCAAACCCACCCTGAGGCACCTCAGAAGACAGTCCTGGCAATCTGCTTCTGAAAGGTCACAGCCTTGAAAACTCTATGGAGCAATTTTATGCTGCACACATGGGGTTGCCGTGAGAATCCACTCGATGGCAGCTAACAACAACTGAAGAGAGTAGGACTAGAGAAGAGGGTTAAGGGAGATTTTTGCTTAAATAGTAAACTTCAAATATTTTTCAACCAGAATCTACTCATGAGTGAAAAAATGGCATGGCAGAGGCATCTGACCTCTGACTTCACAAGAGGGAAGAATCATTATCATCATCAACAGCCCAAGGCTGATTCCTATGGGGCAGAGGTCAGACATGCCTCCACTATCCAACCTTTTTACCAATTCTAACACCAACTGTCCCTCCCAACTATCTCTACTTCTCTATTGGGTTCAATAATTCCTTGCAATGGCCACACAGAACTCAGAGACAATAGTCACAGTTACGGGGTTTATCAGGGAAGTAACAGGTTACAATTTAGGACCAAGAAAGACTCAGGATACAATTCTTCTGTCAGGATGGCTTCTTCTCAGCTGTGCCCGCAAGCAGGTCACTCTCTGGCCCTCAGTGTCTGGACCCCTCAGCCCCTTGGCCCCTGCTGTGCTGGGGCAAGTGTTACAAAGCTCTTTAGCTCTGCTAATAAGTGCCCAGAGGCAACATAGGCACTCTGCTTTCTAGCTCCATGGGTGGGCAAGCCTAGCTCCAACCATGAGTGTCTGGAGGAACCCCACTCTGTCAGCAAACCTCCTGCCCCAAGGTACTCAGCTTTCTTGCTCCATGGGCTGAGAAGCCTATGACGCCATTTCCTGCCAGTCTCCTGGTTCTGCTGCCTCTCCTACCAGTTTCCTGGTTCTGTGGCCTCTGTTACTGCTGTTTCTCTGCCACTGCTTCTCACTGTCTCTCACTGTCTCCAGTGTTATAGCTCTCTCTCTCAGTCTCTTGGGTCTAGGAGGCTCTCAGCACAGGGATCCTAGGTCCAAAGGATGTGCTCCACCCCTAGCTCTTCTTTCTTGGTGGTAGTGAGATCCCTCTCTGTTCTGCGAGTGGCTCTCTTTTAAGTCCAGCGGGATGGCAACACTGACCAATCCCCTTGTTAGGGTTCCATACACCTTATTTGTATGGTCCCATCCCCCCAACAGGGTTCCATGCACCTTATCAGCATTAGCAGCAAGCTGTCCAATCCCCTCAGTGGGCCACAAGCATCTTATTTGCGTACTCCCACCCAATCATCGTGTGCGAGTCATATAGTCTATGGTTAGAAGGGCCATATTAAGTAATTCACTGCACCGCAATGAATTACTTGTGTTATAAAAAATAAATTTAAAATACTTTATAATGGGATGGAAGAGCTCTGTTTGCTTCAGCTTGAGAACAAACACTGGGGATTGGGGTTGCAGAGAAAAATAGCAACACAGTCCTGCCCTTGGGGAGCTCTGAGAATCAAAGGAGACAGACAAGTAAACATCTTCACCGCCGTGTGAAAAATAGCATGATAGGCAAAAGCAGAAGGGGCTGTGGGGAACAAACGTGGGGCCCAGCCAGCCCCTCTGTGGAAATAAAAAAAATCCCTCCCCGACTTCCACTTTGGAGATTTAGGTACACTTCAGCCAAATGACTAGGGTTCAATCAGATGAGCTGAAAGTGTAATAATTAAGAATTAAGTAAATCAAATGCTTGCCACCAAGTCAGAATAAAGACTGTTTTAATAGAAGGGTAATGACTTCCCTGGAGGGCTGTCCTGGAGCAGGAATTTGTCAGTGTTTCCAGCACCCTTCAGGAATTTCCAGTCCAACAACTATATTAGCACAATGACCCTGGCTCTTCAGATCTCCGCCAGTCTCCCCTTCACCCTCTCATCCCAAACCCCATCCTCTGAGACCATGCCCACCAAGCACCCTTCTGCTAATGATTTAGTTCCCCATGGAGGCTTGCCTAGCAGGAGAAAATGTACTGATTTGAGGAGACAAATGTTACAATCTAGCCGTTGGCTATATTTGTCACTGGAAGTAGCCTTGCTTCTTTTTCTTCCCCCCTCCTTCAATAATTCTTTATTAAATATAATTTCTTGGCATGTCACCAACCTTCTTTGAGATGTTTCCCTTCACCTAATTAATTCCTACTCTTCCTCAGCTCTCAGTTTAAATGTTGCTTCCTGCACCCAAGCAATGTTTCCATTTTCTACACAGAGAAAGGGAGAAGGCAGAGGGTAGCCTTGCTTCTTGCTTCTGGGCCCTTATTACGATGTCCCTTAACCCAGTGGTTCTGAACTTTGCTCTGCATTAGAATAGAATGTCTTTTGCTCTACATTAGAATGCCCACATCACACCCCATACCTATTAAATTAGAATGTCCAGAGGTGGGCACCAGGCAGAGGTATGCAGGAGCTGGCTGGCACCAGGCTCCAGAGAACCTATTGTGCGCATCTCTTCCCAACTACACCTTTAGTGATGTTATGCTGGTAGCTTGAAATCAACCGTAGTAGAAGTATTTAGACCATGGAAATCAGCTACAGGTTAGGGCTTTTTCCTTTCTTCCTTTCTCCCTCTTCACTTTTTCCATTCCTTCATTCCTCTCTTCTTCCTCACTCCCTTCCTTCCTTTCCTTCTTTCTGAAGAACTCATTGTTTAAACATTTATCAGCACACCACTGAAGCCAAGTATCAGTATTTTTTAAAGATCCCCAGGTGATTGCAATGTGCAGCCAGGTTTGGGAACCACTGTCTTTGTCTTTGTCTACACAGTGCTCAGTGCAATATTGGAGAATTTGCATTCACCTGCTAACTCTAGGAATGGCTACTTACGGCTGCAGCTCTGCGTTCCTAACCTGGGATCAGTTTCTTTGAGAACTTTCAGACAGGGCAATCTTTATTCTGTTCTGGAGGCTGAGCTCTGTAACACGGCCTGTTGAAGGTAAATAGGTGGAAGTTGTGTAGGAGGGTCATTATTGCCCTTTGGGTGAAAAATATCTTGTTATATTTGGAGTCCAGGCTGAAAATGAATCCACAGGACATTTTCTATATGACATCATCAAACATCCCACATTTTATTGCTATGTATAATGCACGTGATTTATATTTTTATTTGCTAAGACTTAAGAAGTCAAAATGATAAAGGGCACCTACCAATGTTAAGCATAATGATTTTATTATATATTTTTTAACTTTTTAAAAATTAGCTTTAAGATAAAATGTTCATCACTCATTCACCTGGGAAAGGGGAAAGTGTTGGACATTGCTTGACTCACATGTCCAAGGGAGTGGGTCAGGACTAAGGTTTGGTCCTCGGGCTTGAAGCTGGGGTGAGTATCCCACCCAGGGGCTGAAAAATGGAGGGAATAAGATGAGACCAAAGTCCTCAGCTACATGCAAAGGGAACTCTCGTGGGGTTCAAGGGCTGTGTTGTTCACATGGGTGGAGGCCCAGAAGTGGAAGAAGCCCATGGCCTCAGCAGAAGGCCTGGGCAACACATGAACATGAATTTGTCGGGCCGCATCCCGTCCCCAGCTTGCTGCCTAGTCCCATCTCTATCTCTGTTGCTATTGATTTTGACATTGGATTGTCCCTCAGACTGATTCTTCCACTGTCCTGTCTGGCTTCTCTTGTTATGTCTCCCTGTAGCTGATCCTGGATATGCCTTTTGTCCTGTACCACCACCAAAGGACCTCAAAAGTTTGCAGCCCTGCTCACAGTCTTTGGGTTTCAAACCTCCAGCTTTACTTTGCCACTGACAGCTTTATGCCCTGTCACAAAGTTGATAGAGGACCTGATGGGGCACAGGAAAATGGGTGAGGGGAATTAGGAGAAGCAGTTTACAATTTATTAAGATTTAAGTACCATACCTTACACACACTCCCCCCACAACTCCCCAAACAGAAGAACACTGGAAATGGAGACACTGGGACAAAATTAATAAGCAAACTATACCCAGAAGTGAGGAAGCAAACAACCTATACTGAACAGCTACTCTATGTCAAGCACTTGCTAGGTGCTTTACACATTAATACATGATCTCGTTTAATCCTCTCAACATCTATTTCCTACTTCAAAATAGGTGTTACTACCCACATTTCACAGATGAGGAAACTGAAGCTCAAAAGTGTTAAGTCATCCAAGGTCAAACAGTTAGAAAGTTGATTTAATTCCAAAACCCATAATTTTTTTCACAGCCCCACGTATTTCAAATAACCGTATTGTTATTTGTTGCCATTGAGTTGGCTCTAACTCATGGGAACCTTATGTATAACAGAGTGAAACACTGTCCAGTCCTGAACCATCTTCATGATCGTTGGTATGTTGGGTCTATTCTAGAGGTAGCTCTTCCCTAGTCATATTCTGAGTGCCTTCCAACCTAGGGGGCTCATCTTCCAGCTCAATATTAGACAATATTCTGTTGTGATCCATAGGATTTTCATTGACTAATTTTCGGAAATAGATTTCCAGGCCTTTCTTCCTAGTCTGTCTTAGTCTGAAAGCTCAGTTGAAACCTGTCCACCATGGGCGACTCTGCTGGTATTTGAAATACTGGTGGTATAGCTTCCAGCATCACAGCAACATGCAAGCTGCCACAGTATGACAAGCTGACATATGGTTTGTGGAAATAAATGTTACAGAGACTGAATGTCTAAGTTATTTAGGGAGGGAGAGATTCAGAGGGGTTGAAGTATCAGAGAAAGGCTTCATGAAAGATCTGAGGTTCCAGGAGCTGAGCCTTGAGCAGAACTTGGGTAGAAGAAGAGGTAGAAGGATATGCAGGGAGGAGTCAGAGGATGGAGGAAGCATGACCCTGAAAGCATGTGTGTGCTGAAAGGCCAGTGGTCCTACCTGAATGTCACTGAGAGTTTTGGGTAAAAAATTTTGAAACGATATCATAGACCCAGTGAGGGAGGCTGTCTTAGTTATCTAGCACTGCTACAACAGAAATATCACAAGTGGATGGTTTTAACAAAGAGAAGTTTATTCTCTCACAGTCTAGGAGGCAAGGACTCTGAATTGAGGACACCAGCTGCAGGGGAAGGCTTTCTTTCTCTGTCAGCTCTGGCGGACGGTCCTTGTCATCAGTCTTTCCCTGGTCTAGGAGCTTCTCAGTACAGAGATCCCAGGGTCCAGGACACGCTCTGCTCCTGGCACTACTTTCTTGGTGATATGAGGTCCCCTGTCTCTCTACTCGCTTCTCTCTTTTATATCTCAAAAGAGATTGACTTAAGACACAACCTAACCTTGCAGATTGAGTCCTGCCTCATTAACATCATAGAAGTAGGATTTACAACAGGTAGGAAAGTCACATCAGATGACAAAATGGTGGACGATCACATAATACTGGGAATCATGGACTAGCCAAGTTGACACACATTTTTTGGGAGGCACAATTCAATCCATAACAGAGGCCCCTGGCTGCCAGGCTTGAACATGAAAGAAATTTCTGCCTATTCTTCCCTATACTCCATAGCATCACTTTCTTAGCCATTCCCTCTGCTCCTTCACTCTCTAGCTCTGTGCCTTCCCCAGTCTGTTTCTTCATTTGCAAAATAGGAGGTAGTCATGATTTATCAAGTGAGATAACATGTGTAGAGCACCCAACACTACTGAATGAGAGTTGCTTACTTTGTCATCCTTTAATCCCCCTAGGTCTAGCCTGAGTTCTACAAAGTCCCTGCAGACAACTTATGGAGTGAGCCAGTTCTTGGAAGAAAGGGAAGATCACCTCCCACTTCCTGCACATTATATCCCTGCCCATGCATTCTGATGTCCTGCTTGCTTTTTTAGGCTCTAAGTGCTATCTTGCTGACTCACTTCCAACTTCTCCTTCATAGTGCTCAGCTCCTGAAAATGGAACCGAATGGAAAGGGCTGGATATTGTACTGTCCAGTGATGTGTTTAAGAGGAATTGGATGGCTGTCAGACTGGTCCCACGTGGATGGGATGCTGGAGACATGAACCAAACGGTGCCCAAAGTATATTTCTCATCTGACACTTAGAACACCTTGCCTTGGGTTGTAATACTAATGATAACCACCCCACTTACTGCCACTGATGAGGTGCCAGGCAGGCTCTGGGCTACAAGCTTTCTGCGCATTGTCTCTGAATCATCACAACCACTGGAGAAAGCAGGGATCCTCTTTATTTTATGGATGAGGAAATCCAGACTAACATTAAGTTAAGGAATTTGTCCAAGTTTTCACAGCTAGTAAGGGGCTGAGCAGGAATTCCAACTCACAATCTAGATCTGTGCAGTCTAATATGGTAGCCACGAGCCACACGTGGATAATGAGCACTTGAAATGTGGCTAGTGTGACTGAGGAAATGGAATTTTTAATTGAATTGAGTTGGGCTGTAAGTGCAAAATATACACCAGATTTTCAAGACTTAGTATCAGAAAAGAAAAAAAAAATGGCAGACTATCTTATTAATTTTTTACATCGAGTACATGTTGAAATGACTATATTAGCTATATTGGGTTAAATAAAATCTATTATTAAAAATAATTCGACCTGTTTCTTTTTACTTTTTTAACGTAACCACTATAATAATTAAAAATTTATATGTGACTCTCATTATATTTCTATTGGACAGAGCTGATCTGATCCATGAACATTGAATGGTGACTAGATCAATGATTTCTCAATATTTTTGATAATTTTTTTAGCACAACTTCCCAAAATGTGTATTTTGATTTATTTATAAATTACATACATGTGCACTACTCTGTATTATGTACAGTATAAAACATTGTCATTTTTTAAAGGTGAAATAAAAATAAATAGAAGTTGTACTAATTTCTTCCTGGAGCCTAATGGATCAATTTATGCACCACCTGGAGTATGTGCACACCATTTTGGAAACTCTTGCACCACACTTAGCGCTCCTGGAGGGCAGATACTTTGTTAGTCCATCATTGTACCCTCTCCATCATTGAAACTAACACCATGCCTAGATACAGTTAGTACGTAATAAATGTCTGTGGAAGGAACAAATAACTCTCAATGTGCAACTGTTTCCTGGTGGATTGTATTAATTCATTTATCTCACATGTACTGGGGCACTTTCTATGTGCTAGGTACTATGTTGTTGTTGTTAGCTGCCGTCGAGTAGACTCTAGCTCATGGCAACCTCATGTACAACAGAACAAAACATTGCCCAGCTATGTGTCATCCTCACAATTGCCAGCATGTTTGAGTCCATTGTTATGGCTATTGTGCCAATCCATCTCACTGAGGGTCTCTTACCCCCTTGTTGGCCCTCTGCTTCACCAAACATGATTGATCTTTTCTGATAACATGCCCAAAGCAAGCAAGTTGAGCAATGTCCTGTTGTGATTTGTAAGGTTTTCATTGGTTAATTTTCAGAAGTAGATCACCAGGCCTTTCTTCCTACTCTGTCTAGGTCTGGAAGCTCCATTGAAACTTGTCTACTATGGGTGACCCTGCTGGTATTTGAAATATCAGTGGCATAGCTTCCAGATCATAGCAACATGCAAGCCACCACAACATGACAAACTGACAGGTGGTGGTGGCTAGATACTATACTAGGTGCTGGAAAGTAAACAAAGCTTAAGAAGACTCAGTCCCTTTCCACTAAGTCACGGGCTATCACACTTTATTATGTGTAAAAATTACCTGGGGGGCTTGTTAAACACAGATTCCTGGGCTTCACCGCAGTGTGTAAGAGCTTCTGATTCAGTAGGTCTGGAGTGGAACCTGAGAATTTGCATTGTTAACAAGCTTCTAGTAAGCTACACTTTGAATGAGACTGATGTGCAAAACACCTGGAGAAACTGAAAGGCACCCCGTATATTAGAGTAGGAGAAGGGAAAAAGAATGAACATATATTGAACTTATACTATTTGCCAAGCATTTGAAAATACATTACTTCATTTCCAGACTTACTGGCCTGACAGACTGGAGAAACCCTGAGAGTATGGCCCCCAGACACCCTTTTAGCTCAGAGGTGAAGTCACTCCCGAGGTTCACCGTTCAGCTGGGGATTGGACAGCCCCATAAAACAAAAGGGGGCTAATGAGGCACAGCAGTCCAGGGACAAGGACTAGAAGGCAGAAGGGGACAAGAAAGCTGGTGATAGGGAACCCAAGTTTGAGAAGGGACAGTGTTGACATGTCGTGGGGTTGTTAACCATTGTCATAAGGCAATATGTGTACGAACTGTTTAATGAGAAACTATTTGTTCTGTAAACCTTCATCTAAGGCACAAAAAAAAAAAAAAAGAATTCTCTATGTGAGATCAAATTGACAACAGCAACTCAAAAGGTTTGATAGGACGCCTAGGGAGCAGCGAGTTGAAGATAATGGTGACGGAATAATTTGGAAAAGGATAGTGAGAATAGCAGCACAACTAGAAGAATGTAATTGATGTCACTGAATCGTACATGCAGAAATTTCTAAAAAGGTGTATCTGTGGCTATGTATATTTTCATCAAAAAAAAAAAAAAAAAAAAAGTCCTCCAAGGTCGAGAAAAGAGTGTTGACATGTTGTGGGGTTGTTAACCAATGTCATAAAACAATATGTGTACTCACTGTTTAATGAGAAACTATTTGTTCTGTAAACCTTCACCTAAAGTACAATAAAAATAAAAATATATTATGTCATTTAATTCTCACATCAACTTGATGAAGCAAATATTTTCATTTTCAGTTGAGGAAATTAATGCTCAGAAATGTTAGCTAAATTGCCTAAGTCATAGAGCTAGTAATTGGCAGAGCTGGGATTTGTACCCCCCTTCTCCTGCACTCAATAATTCATAAAAATCTTTAGCAAGTGGCTTCACATTTTTCAGGCACTGTTCTAGGAACTGGGGATACAAGATTGAGTGGGACAAACTCAGTCCTGAATAAACATAATCAGCAATTAGAATACAGAGTTCTCGGTGCTATGAGAGAGGTAGTGCCATGGAGATACATAGCAGAGACATATACTCTAGAACAGAGTCAGAGAAAGCTTTCCAGCAAAAAACAAACAAACAAACAAACAAAAAACTGAAATTTGCAGGAAGACCTGAGGGTGAGTGAAAGTTGTCTAGGGAAGTGAAGGGTGAGTTGGAAGTGTTTGGGCTGAAGATGTGCATGAAGGCTTGAAGGAAACAAAGCATTTGAGGATCTGAAAGAAGTTCAGAATGCCTGAATTGTAGAGAGTGGAGGTGGAAGATAATGACATTGAGGTTCGCAGGAACCAGATCATTCTGGGCCATTTAGGTTTTTTGACTTTATTCAAGTGTAGTGGGAAGTCATTGGAAGGTTTCAATCAGAGGAACGGCATGGTCTGACTTGTATTTTTAAAAGATTACTGTGTCCCTGGTGGAGAATGGATTAGAGGAAAGACAGAGTATAGAATAGTGTTCCCTACGGTTTTCAATCGCTGGGTTTTCAGAAGTAGATTGGCAGGCCTTTCTTCCAAGATGCCTCTGGGTGGACTCCAACTTCCTTTCTTTTGGCTGGCAGGCAAGTGCGTTAACCATTTGCACCACTCGGGGACTCCGTAAAGATGCTAGTGGCTTAAGTTTGGGTAATGATGTGGTGACTGGAGAGAAGAGGAGAGGTAGAAGTGTGTAAGACTTAATGATGAATTGGAAGCGGAGGAGCAGGGAGGCAAAGGAAGAATCAAGGATGACTTCTAGGTTTCTGAGCGCAGTTTTACTATGCGTAAGGTTCTGTAAGCTTATTATTTCATATTTTAAAAGAGTAAATTTAGGTAAGTGAGGTTATATGAAAGAAAGATGTTACTTTAGTAAGATTTCAATGAACAGAACTTACTTGACTTAGAAAATAAGGAGGAAATTACTATCTCTGTGGTTAAGTTTATTATTATTATTTAAAAATAAATTCTAATTTAATTTCATTCTTATTTAATCAGTATCATCTGTTGAAGAGTGGAGTTCTGACCGCTGGAGATAAGGCCGCTTTTTGTCAAGATCAGGATTAGCCATGGAGACAAGCCATTAGACTATGAACTGTCAAATTTATTGAGTTTCTTTTGTGACTGTCTGGGTGAGTAACGTTGGACCTTGAGCTTCTGAGACGCGATATCCTTTTTTTCTCCCCCTATTTCTCCACACCTTACGCCTGAAAAAGGGGTAGTAGATGGCTTCTATTGGTGAACTAGCAAATAATTTGGACTCCACCTTCTTCGTATGCCCCGCCCCTTGAATCTTCAGACCACACCCCTTTTACTTGGCACCGCCCCTTGAAGAGGTCGTAACCGATATGACAGCGAATTCTCCACAATCCTGCCCTATAAGAGATCTGAAGGGCGGGACCTAGATGAATTCTTTTTTTCCATTTGTCAAGTCAGGTGTCTATCTGGCTCCAGCCCCATCCTACTTCATTTTTAACCCAAGGATTGGTTGCTCTGTTCTTTGTCCCCAGCTCATGATTGGTTCTTTCATTCCGCCCCTCTCTTCCAGCTTTTGCAGGCGGGATTAGCAGGCAGCTTCCTGCTCCTGCCAAAAAAAGAAAAGAAGAAAAAGAAAAGAGGAGAGAGGCAAAAGAAAAATGTCACGGAGATCTTTGGCTTTCCATTCGCTTTTAGCCTTGTCTGTCAGGCCAAACTTTGCCTTTTGATTGGTCTTTCTATCTGCCCATCCCGGATCGGGGGCGGGATTTCCCCAGGAGACCCACACCTTGCTGCCACTGGCCGAACAGTGCGCCTGTCTGAAGCTCCCAGCCCAGGATTGGAGGCGGACGCGGACAGGTGGGCGTGGATTGGCTAGGGCAGCCGGTCAGTGTGAGGCGGGGGCGGGGCCTCGGCGGCTGGTTGCGCGTGTCCGCCGCTGGCTCCGCTCTATCCGGCTTTGCTAGGGGAGGTGAGTCCGGCCGCGGCGGCACCGGCGGCTGAGGAGGCGGCGGCTGAAGAGAAAGCGGCCGCGGGGACTGAAGCCGGGTGGGGGGGAGGGGGGGAGACGGAGCAGCCTTGAGCCCTGCGGGGGCCATCGCGCGGGGGGACCCACCCGCTCTCCCCCCCAACCCTCCTCAGCTGTAGCAGCCGGCGGCGGGGGCAGGAGTCAGCCCGCTTCCGACTGTACCCCGCCCGCCTCCCGGGGCTCCTATTCTTTGGCCCCGGGACCCTAACCTCATCCCGGGGCGGTTCCCTCCGGGCGTCCGAGTGCTGCCCACCTCTCCTCCTTCATTCCTCCCTGCACCTCCTTACCTTCACTTTGCCCCGGTTCTCTTTCTCCTTTCTGTGTCCTGCCCTGTCGCCTCCTCTCCTCACTCTATCCCTCCTGCCTCCTTCCCTGGCTCGTTCTACCCAGGAAAGTTTAGTTGCCATCCCCCCCTACCCCCCACCGTCAGGTCAACCTGACTAGTAAGCTAGGAGTAGGGGGAGATGTAGGAAGGCCTGAGAGTTCGAGGCGGGGGGGAAGTTGTTTTCCCTGAAAAATTCCCCCATCCTTTTAATTTCGGGTGGTTGCAGTTTTTTAAGATCGTGTTTTTGAGGAGGTGGTAGGTGTTCAGAAAAGGATGTGGGAATGGAAGGGGTAGATGAGTCAACCCTGTTACAAGATTCCAAGGGTGGTGTGTTACCTGATCCTTTTCGTGTGTGGAGTTCAGGGGGTCGGGAGGTTTGGCCTTTATTCCCACATTCAAAGTTGGAACCCCCCCCAAATTAAGAATGGAGTTTTAGTATCCACTTGTGGCTGGAATCCTGGGGGGAAGGGGACCTTTTTTCCTTTTTCTTTTTTGTTTTCTTTTATTTTTTTGGCAACCCACACCCTTCCACACACACCCAAAAATTAAACACCAAGATCCTCTAACTTGTGTGGATTGACTGATGAAGACATAAAGCCAGTTTCCGCTCTATGTTTTTTGAGGTGGAGTGAGTGGTTTTCTTCATTTTTAAATGGCCAAATGACAGCTTGACCCAGTTTGCTTTCCAATCAAAGGGCATTTTTTGAATGTCTCTTTGTGGCACAAGAGCCAACGCAAAAATGATGGCGGCTTACAATGGCGGTACATCTGCAGCAGCAGCAGGTCACCACCACCACCATCACCACCACCTTCCACACCTCCCTCCTCCTCACCTTCACCACCACCACCACCCTCAACACCATCTTCATCCGGGGTCGGCTGCTGCTGTACACCCTGTACAGCAGCATACTTCTTCGGCAGCTGCGGCAGCCGCAGCAGCGGCCGCAGCTGCAGCCATGTTAAACCCTGGGCAACAACAGTCATATTTCCCATCACCGGCACCGGGTCAGGCTCCTGGACCAGCTGCAGCAGCCCCAGCTCAGGTACAGGCTGCCACAGCTGCTACAGTTAAGGCTCACCATCATCAGCACTCGCATCATCCACAACAGCAGCTGGATATTGAGCCGGATAGACCTATTGGATATGGAGCTTTTGGTGTTGTCTGGTGAGTATCAGAAGCAAAGCACGACTTCTTGTGGTTTCTTCTCATGGTTGTGATTGGTCGAGTCAGCCCTCATGGTTCTCACAGTTGACCAAAGTGGAGCAAGCTTTTCAACTCAACTGTAGGAAGCCACCCTCACTTGTGTGGTAAAGAGGCCTAATGTGTTGGCTATCTAGGCTTACGCTTTTTGAGTCATGGGAAATTTTGGTGAAGCACCCACTGAGGAGTAACACATGTAAGTTTGCTGTCTACCAAACTTTTCTATTTAGAACCTAAGCAAGGTTCTAACTGTAGGATCAGAAGACGAATATACGAGATACTTATTCCTAGAAAGACCTTCGTCATCTTTTCTCATGTTTGATTTAGTTTGGCTCAGTTGCCCAGTTGTGGCAAATGTCACAACTGACCCAAAATTGTTCCTTACAAGCCTTGTCATTGGGATATACGTTGCATAATTACTTTCATTATCCTTTCAGTCATTTCATTTCTTATTTTGTGATCTTGACCCCCAGGAGTGAGATACCATTCATAGTTGAACTAGTTAGGATCATTGCTTGAGTGATTTATTTTAAACCATAAAGCTACAGTTGGGAGGCATGTAGCTTTAGCCTTTTGATAAGAATGCATTAAATATAGCATCACACATGAGTACCACAAATGAGGTCAGTAGACTGTAGCTGTGCAGTGGCCCACATTCATTGTAATGTGTTAGTGTCATTTAGTGTCTTAAGTTGCTGTTATCCCTTACTTGCAGTTGTGTAGAAGGAAGTATACTTTTTAAACACATGAAACTACTTTCACTAGTGCTAGGATGTTTTCAGAAAGCCTGAAGGATCTTAAATGCTACATTTTCGTTTGTTTGTCCTTCCTAGGAAGATTAGTAGTTTATAATAAAATGCATTTATCAATGTAAAGCCTTATTCCTATCAAAACAATTATAGAGGGAACTGGTTATTTTTTTTTCAAAGATTAGGTATTCCAGTGTAGATAGATGAATTGATGTTTTTCAGTTCTTTCAAAAATAAATTCTTGTGAATGTCTAGAAAAGCCCCTATCGCCACAGGAAAATGAACTCTTTGGAACTAGCCCTGTAAATGTCTCCTTTCGTCATTGTTTTTGAGGCTGTAATTGGTATGAGTATCATTTCTGCTTTATATCTGGCCATCCTTATTTATATTTCAAATTTTATAATCTACTAAGTGATCTAATCAGTTTTTTCAAAACTAGTAGAGTCCAGTGTTTTATTGGCTAGATCTCCAAGGAGGTTATTGCTGCATTGCTCCTTTCTCCAAGGTGTGCGGATTCCTAGTGGGAAAGGGAGTGGAGCTGTTAATAGTGGCTCTTCAGTCGCTTTGCTCAGGGACTTGCCTTTCCTGTCTTCTTTCCTGTCGTCCTCTCTTCCCTTCCATATTCTATCCACAGGGGTTTCACTGTGAACTTCCATTCCTTGCCTAACCTTTGAGGATTTCAAAGCTTCTGTAGGGGGGAAAAACACAGGAAAAACGTTGTTCCTTGCTTTCAACTTTGTCACTGATTTACTGATGGAGAATTTGTTTGAATTTTCTTAGATCTGGATGCTGTCTTTCATTTTAGTGCTTTGTTGTACAGTGCTAAGAACTAGGGTCACTGAAAGGGAAATAGGTTGCAGCATTACTGACTGAATTCTAAAGGCGTTATTTACCTACAACTTCCATCAAAGGGTGATAGGACTTGTAGAAGTTTTTAACTGTTCAAGTTTAAGAGAAAAGGTTTTTTAAGACAGGAGTAGGTAGTGGATACTATGAATCACTGATACTTGAAAACCTAAATGTGATTCGAATTGGTTTTAGAGCTCTTTCATTGTTTGACCCCTTCTAACACGTATGGAGTTTGTACTGTTTGTACCAAGTACTTGGAATGCGCCATCTATTGTACAGCAGTTTCATGTTTGTCTTGTCTCACTTACTACATTTGTAACTAAGCCCCTTGAGGGTAAGAACTTTGCCTTCTATTACTTCTTTTTCTCCCCAGCACTGTGCTGTGGCATCTTTGCTGCTTGGTTAATTCATCTCCTAGTCAGGGCCTTCTTTGTTCTTAGCTGCTTCAAGTGTTTTTATCAGCTGTTACAGGTGAAACGCAAATTGGCACGGAAAAAAAAAGGAAGAGTTCCAGGTGTGTGTTTTAGTATGCAAATGTGTTTCTATTTTTATAGTTACGTATTGATGACTTGCTGTCTGAAATTGCTTATTATCTTTGGAACTTAACTGCTATTATGACCTAAGTAGGATTGCTAAACCTAGAAATTTTGAACACTAAACCAGAGTGAGTTGCAGCAGTATTCTGAAGCCCAAGCTAAAGATATTAAGTTTTTTACTTTTTTAACTGCACCAGAATTTTTCATTTTAACTTAGAAAGTACCTAATGAGTCTGAAACAACTATTTTCCAAAATGATTAAAATGGAACATAATATTTTCCCAGTGATATATCATTTGATTCAAACCACCATACCATATAATGACTTGAGTGTTATAAGGTTCACTTAGATTCAAACACATTTAGTTAATGCATTACTGTAGGGCCAAATTTCGCAAATATTTTTCTGGCATAGGGTATGAAAGGGAACTATATCTGTCCCCATTTCTTTTTCTGGAAATGCACCCAGTGGTACTAATGGATGGCTAAAAAAGTTGCGTGTAGTTTTGAGGGATACTGTTCTCTTTGTAGACAGGGAGAGGTATTTGTAGAAGTGATGTGGCACTTTACCATTCAGATTTATCTCTGAATAATTTAGTCTACCAGGTTTGATTTATCTTTCTGCTGAATTTAACTAGTAGAATAACTTATCAGTATCGGACAGTTGTGTAAAAGTGATGAATTACCTGTTAGCTTGCTGGTAAAGATGGTGCTTTGACAGTTCAATTAAGGTTTCATTAACAACTGTCTGCTGTGTTTTATCTCAAAGTAAGGGTTCCAGTTTACCTGGTAATATGATCGTGGGGTAGCCAGAGAACTATGTTCATTGCCAGTGATAGAGTGTTGTTCATGGGTTATCAAAGCATTATGTACTGTGTAATTTGACCTTCCTTATTGGGTGCCAAGGCTTCCAAACACCCATATGGACATTTTCATAATGCAAAAACAGAACACAAAACAACCCACAAACAGGAACGTCAGTCATTTAGTGAGGATAATACAAATCCGACTTTTTGTCCGTAGTTCATATTTGCCAGAGCAAGTATGTGCTTAAAGATGTGACAACTTTGGGATAAGTCTTCGGGAATTCATGAAGTGTATACTTTTGATAGTTGGAGCAAGTTGAGCATATGAGAGAAGTTTGAGGACCATTAAACCGAGGCAATTTGCCACTGTCAACCTAAAAAAACCATAGATTGAATTAATGGCAAATTTTACCACCTTGATGACAGCGGGTCTGAGAAAAAGCTTCTGCTTTATAAAACTAGTGTTTTCGTTTTTAACTTGTCTGATTAATAAAAAGAACAAAGATCTTGGGATTCATTTGGTCTGTTGCCTTTGTCTTCCAAGTAAAGTTGGAGAACTTTGAGTTTTATTATTCTAATACCTTCAGCAGGTTACTTGTATCTAGGTCTTTCAAAACTTAAGAATCAGTGTAATAATACTTGGTTATTTACTAACTGTGTGATCTTGACAAGTTATTCTCTATTCCTCAGTGCCTCATCTATAAAATGGGTGTGATAATCGTACTTATAAGTTGGTGTGGGGACTAAATAAGGTAATCAGTTAGTACACTTATCTAGTATATAGTAAGCACTCAAATGTTAGCTGTTTTTATTGTAGGTATTGTTGGTAGAAAAATCAAGCTGTTGTGTTAATATGCATAGAAGTGGCTTCATTTATTGTCAGATTTACTAGGTAAAATCAAGGTGCAGACTATTTTTGGAGACATGACTTTAAATACTATAGAGTGTCACCTCAGTTGTGCTATATACCAGGGAAACGAGAAAAGGTGAATTAAAAAGGACTAGGGAACACTGTCTTGTTTTCTCAGTTAAAAACAAACAAGCAAAATATATATAATATACCTGTTTGTATGGATCTGGTAGGTGTTCTGTCTAGTCACATCATCTGCCTTGTTTTAGAAAGTATTACGAATTTATATACTGGGAAGGAAATTATTTTTTTTTCTTTTCAGAATGTAACAAATGAAAGACAGATCCTTATCTTCAAGGTTCAGCTTTAGTGAAAATTCATTTTAATGGTGTTTGGATGTAGAAGTATGAATTGCTAAAGAAGATCCCAGTGAGGTGTAGGGGAAATGTGTGTGGTTTAATGAAAAATTATGCAGTGTAAACCCTTGTGCATAGCAGAGATTGTTTAGTTTGCTCATCCTGTGAAAATTAAAGGCGTAGTTTTTTTTCTTGATGTTTTCTTTGGTCCTCTTAGTCCCTAAAGAGCAAACTATAATTTGGGAAAATGGGGAATACTTTTGGGATATTTGGAGAAAATCCTGGAGTTAGTTGCACCAGAAGGAGTAGTATACTAAACTGTATTTTGTTATTAATTGTGTTTTACAGGTTAAGAATCTATAGTATTACAAGTTTCTCTCTACTATCAGCCAAGATTAACAGCCACAGCTGGATTCTTTGGGGGGGGGGCGGGGGTCTGCTTTGTGAAGAGAGCTTTGAAGAAGCAGAGCCTGCGCTATAAAAAGGAAACGGTTGCTCTTCTAGACATAACAAAGCATCTGTGTGAAACTAGAAATGTGGAAATCTGTATCGTTAATTTTAACTACAGACGAACTTAACTTTTAGAAACTGCAGGTTCATGGTCGGTCATAAAGTAGAGAAAACAAAGAGAGTTAATCAGAGAATGAAAGTAACACAATCTAATGATACTGCTTTAGTTTCTTGAAGATTGAAACCCCATAGGCTGTGACATTGAAAGTTATTTTGTATTTAGGCTCCTGACAAGATTATCCAAGATACAGTAAAAAAAAAATAAAAAAATAAAAAAATAAAACCAACAACACAATAAAGGAAATTTGTGTTATTCTTGGGGAGAAATTTCATGTTATAGTATTGAATATCAGTTTAGAAAAAAAAAATTTCTTATTAAAACAAGGCTTTTGAGAAAGAATTGCCTTTTTAAGCAAGCTAAAATATGTTGTCAGTTTTTACCAAAGCATAGGCTGTGGAAATGTTCCTTAATATAAAAGGCCATCCTCTAACGAAGCATTGGAATGTTTCATTAGCTTCACAACTTGGAGCATCAGAGTTTCCACTGCTCTCCATATTGTAGAATCAAGTGGCTATTCTTGGTTATTTTTATTAGATTTGTTGGTATCCTAACAGTTGAAGAATCAACTGTTCTATATACTGTGTATTTCCTCAGGAGCCCTGGTGGTGCAGTGGTTTAAGCGTTCAGCTGCTAACTCAGAGGTCGAAGGCTAGCGATTCAAAACCACCAGCGGCTCCTTGGGAGAAAGATGTGGCAATCTGCTTCTGTAAAGACTGACAACCTTGGAAACCCAATCGGGCAGTTCTACTCTGTCCTGTAGGGTTGCTATGAATCGACTCTATGGCAGTGGGTTTGGTTTTGGTTCATGTTTCCTTAATACGCTGATTTGGTTTCTTTGATGGAAATTGTCAAGGCCGGAGAAACTTTTCTATTTGTCATTGAACCAGTAAACAGAAAGAAGCCCCTGGGCAGAAGCCTTTTCATTATAAGATTATATTTGGATTTTACTTATGATTCCCTGTGCATCCGTAATACTCCAGTGAATTATTTGTTGATTGGGGCATCTAATGCAGATCAACAATGATTTCCTAACTAAAATAGCTTGTCAGTTTGATCCTGTTGTTGCTTGGGGATAACACAGAGTGCCCAATGCAACAGTTGTAGCGCTGTCAATGATCATGTGACAAGTCATGATAGACCTAGCCCAGTAATTCTAAGGTACCTAGTCAAGAGACATTAGAAAAAATTCAGGCACTGTGGCATTATGAAAAGATGACTGTTGAGACTGAACTTTTAATGGTTAGTTTTATTGGTGCAAATAGAGGTAGTATGTACAGGGATGTCTGCCCTTGATAATGATTGGTGCTTTTTACCTAAACCCAGTTTCACTTTGTGTTTGGATTAGCTTGGCTAATTGAGAATCATATCTACTATCAGACAGGGAAAACTTTTGACACTTTTAGAACTCAGCAGTGCGTGTGTGTGTGTGTGTGTGTGTGTGTATATATATATATATATATATACACACACACACACACACAGACAGCCTACTGTGGACCAGCACTATTGTAGGCGCTAATGAGGATATTTAGTCCTATAAATAGTTTTGTAAATTTCTGTCAGGCTTCTAGTGTTAATCTGTGCTGTGCTTGGTATAGGGATACAGAGAGGTTTAAGTCATGATCTTGCTCTGAAGGAGTTTACAGTTAAGTAAACAATGTGAAAAATGATAACATCCCTACTCTCAGGGAGTGCACAGCCTTGATGGAAAGTTTAAATTTGAAACCATTAAATAAAAACATAAGAATGTATTGTTTTCATTTGTTCTTACAATATTTATTTATTGTGTGTTGACTATTTGCTGGGCACTGTGCTAGATGATAGGAGGTGTTATGATTTAGTGGGAAAGAGATTTGTAAGTGGATAATTATAATTTAGTGTAATAAATGCAGCATTAGACATATTTCCTGGATATTATGGGGGCATAAAGGAGAGATTTCTGTGGAACATATGAATGCTTTCTAGAGGAGGTAATGCCTCAACTGAGTTTTAAGAATGAATGAGAGTCAGCCCGTGGGGAAAGGCATTATAGGTAGAGGGGCCAATATGCAAGAGACTGTAAAGACGGGTTGCTGAAATATGAAGTGCAAGGCAGGAGGTGGTAGGAAATGAGGGTAGAGAGGTAAGCCAGAGCTATCGCTTGGTGAAGTTTTTTAAACTTTCTGAGCCTTGATTTGCTTATTTATAAAATCCTATGATTCCTAAGATTCTATTACAAAATTTTGTTAGTATTTGTAAGGCATAGAGGGCAAGTAGAGTCTGCTGGTGACCACAAGACAACTTTCTCTCTTTAGGACTACAGATGTTGAATAGCAGCTAAAATTGTTTAAAGAAAGGGGAGATAAACATAATGCTGTTCCAGTGTGATGACTTTTATAGAGTTTTCAAATTTGGGATCAGATTTTAAATGTACAATTTATTTAAGAGACATGTTTTCATCTATTACTGACTTATTGCTGAGGATTATGCATGTTGTATTTGTTATGCTTCAGTTGTGGAGAAGAGCTTGTCTATTTGCAAATGGGCAATGGATTTCTTCCTAAATGTAAATTTGATACTACTGTTTTCCTGAATAGTACTTTACCTTTTTAGTGTTTTAGACTTATTTGCTTACTTTCCTGAAGATTTGAGTATTTTTAAAATAAATTCTAATATTAAGTATTTTGTCTTTTTTGCAAATCATCAATTAAGATGATCTGAGAGGTAGTGCTTTACATTAATTAGCAAGTTGATTTAAAATTATTTTTCCCCCCAGGAGTCTCTTCAGTTTTGAGTTTGGGTAGGGGATTTACTAGTTTGCAGATGGACTTCCCAGAAAATGAACTGTGACACAGCTTTATTAAGGCAGGTTAGGGCATACTGTAGCTGGAGGTAGAGAGGGAGCTGGACTTCTAAAGCTCTCCTGTGAGAGGAAGGGAAAACTTCCAGAAGCCCCCAGCAAACCTTCAGCAGTGCTGCCTAGTAGGTATATAATGCAAGCCACATGTGATTTAAAATTTTCTAGCAGCCACATTAAAAAATATAAAAAGAAACAGGTGAAATTAATTTTAGTAATATATTTTATTTAATCCAAAATACCATTTCACCATGTAATCATTAGAAAACTGTTAATGAGATATTTTACATTATTTTTTCATGCCAGGTCTATGAAATCTAGTGTGTATCTTACAGCACAGCTCAGTTTAGACTAGCCATATTAAATGTGGCCACTGACTACCTTATTGAGCAGGACAGTTCTAAAGTCTCATTTGGCTTGTATACTGATTTCTGAACCAGTCACTGTCAGTGGAGATAGGGTTACTTTTGGAGCAGTCAGGCCCACCCCTGGACCTGGAGATGGAGTCAGTTATAAGGGGAGGGATGAATACCAGTTCAAAATTGGAGCTCTTTTAGATGGATGGAGCCAGGAGACAGTGGATGCTTGCAAGACAGTCATTAGTGATGAAGATAACAGTTAACTAACTTGTGTCAGATACAGAAGAACTTGACCAGGTGCATGTATAGAGCAAACTGGAATGATGTTCTCTGTTACTCTGTCTGCCCTGATTTATTTGGGGGTATTTTCCTTTTCTTTTCTGAAGCCTTGTTTCCCTGAAAAAGGTAAAGTTGGTACCCGATGCCTGCCATGTTTGCTTTCCTTCCCAATTAGATCAGACATCACCCATTGATTTCTTTCTTCTCTCAATGTTGTGGTTTTCTTATCCAGATAAAGTTCTCAGTCTTGTTTGCAACTTAAGTATAAAAAGCTCAGTAGTGTCAGGCAGCAGACTTCTTAAAGGGGAATGGACAACACAGAAACTTTTTGTTTATCCATTCCTTGACCTAAAATTCTTGCTCTGAGCTATGGAGAAAAGGTGAAGAGAGACATTTGAACGAATAGATAAAATTAGTCATTTGACCCAGATTGCAGGGGTTTTTTTTGTCTGCATAGATAAAAATCACCCTCCAGTTTACATAAGCAGGTGATTTTTCTAACATGCTAATTTTCTTAATGTACCATGGCAGAGAGCCGCAGATTTGCAAACTGTGTAAGTAAATTGAAATAAACCAGGTGACTTTATTTCACTGTATTATTTTACCAGTACAGAAGTACCCAAAGGGTGCAATTATCAGGTGATTGTGTCATTGCACATCTAAGTTAACAGGCAGCCTGGTGCAAAGTTTTTTTCCCACCATCTTCTCCACCTCCCTCTCTTTTTAAATTCCTTTTTAAATAGGAAACTATTGATTCCTGTATTTACTTCGACAAGGCTGAGAATTTAGTAATACAAGTGTGGGGAAATTTGAGCTTTATTAAAAGTAATCCAGAAACCATAAAAGTTGGCAAGTAATGTAGGTACTGTGCAGAAAAAGAGGCACGTGTATATTTGGTTTGGTTTGGAATTGCCCAAGAGAATTATGTGAGAACCTTCAACCATGTTTAATTAGTTGGCTTCCTCTGTGTTCGTTTTCCCAGGTTCTGCATGTTGTAGTAATTGGGGTTATTATGACGTTGACTGGATGTGTACTAAAGCCAATGTTCAAAATAAATATTGATGCATATTCTTTTAAAAACCAAACTAATTGACTGCAACACATTTAAAACACCATTTGAATAAAACAGAAATTTTAGAAAGGTATAACGGTTGGCTTTAGTGGCTCCTTTTCCATTAGATTCATGAGGAAAAACGTGAATCAGTAAAGTACCTTCCTTTATTAAAACATTCCAGTATTAAACTTAGCAATTATAATGTTATTTAATTCCTCAGATGTTATAATATTATCCACTTAGTGATACATATGGAGACTAAATTATACTCTCTGTAGCTTTAAAGTAATTACTTGGATATGAATCATAATTTTAAACTAGTAAATTGAAAGTTTAGCCAGGCTTTTTATCCCAGTACTTATATATGTTTTCCCTTCAGTTTAAAGAAAATCAGTTTAGAAGAACTTTCAGAGCAAAAGCAGTTGAAGAATGACCTAGGACAACATTTAAGTACAAAAAGACGGTATGGTTTAGTGGTAAGATCTTGTGCTAATAGCAGACTGCCTGAATTTAAACTGTGGGCAAATTATTTAACCTCTGATGCCTCATGGTCTTCATGTGTCAAATGGCGATAGTAATAGTGTATCTATTTCATAGAGTTGTTATGAGAATTAAATGTAAAGTCTTAGAACTGTACCTGGCACTATCTAAATGTTAGCTAGCAATTATTATTGCCAGTTTCAGATGTAAGTGGAAAAATACTGTACCTCCTTAAAACTTATTAATTTGGAGAAAATCACCAACAGCTTTTGTATGGCTCTTGGCAGGTATCAGGTATGTTCCTATTCACAAGAGATTTTTTTTTCTGATTAATTCCAATTGTTTTTGAAAAATTCATTCAAATTCTAGAATACTTTCGAAATATAAAACTTCTTTTTCCACATAAGTGTTTTTTTTTTCCTTTCTCTTTAACCACTCCCTCCTCATTATCAAAGTAATAACGTTTATTGTAGGAGACTTAAGGAATACAGAAAAGCTGAAGAGAAAAAACTTATTTGTAACCTACAACTCAGAGATAATCACTGATAACATTTTGATGTATTTTTTCCAGTTTTTTATCTATATGTGTGTGTTTATAATATCACTAGAATTGGGATCATGACTGCACTGTGTATTTACAGTTTATCCTATTTGTTTTACTAACATTACAAAGGTGGAGTTTGACCATTTATGTTTGATGGCTAATTTTTTCATTCTCACAAGTTGAGAGCTTTGCTTGAAAGGATATTTTAGAATCATGTACTCTGACTGTTTCATTTCACAAACAGGAAAATTGAGACCCAGAGAAGCTAAGAGATTTGTTCAAGGTTACACAGCTCATTAGAGGCTGAGCCAGAATCGGCTTTGCTCTTTTGCTGCTTTACCAGTAATACCTGTTCGACTTAATGCCCATTGAAAGTGGAGGAAGTGTTCTTACAAAAGCAAAGCAAAGCAAAGCAAGACAAATGAAAAACAAAAACTCCGTAAATGAAATGAGGAACGATGCATCTGGAAAACCACAGAATATGTAGAAAACTCTGTTGGTTTTTTTTGTGTGTGCCATTGACTCTAAGGTTTCTGGTAAAGTTTAATGTCATGACTACAAGGTTTTTGGTGGAGAACCACCCAGTCTTTCTACATTTTATGTAACTGTGTTGTTGTGTATCTACTTTGAGAATATTGTGGCCTCCCTTTTTTTATTCTGAAAAACTTTAAATTTCAGAAAATTTGAAAGAATTGTACAATGATATACCAATATACCTTTCTTCTAGATTTATCAGTTGTTAACATTCTGTGATTTTTTCCTTAAGGTTACTTTGAGACTATTTCTACGAACTTGCTGAGATTCAGTTTCAATTACATTTTGGTTACAATGTTAAGAAATTTATGGTCAGTGCATCAATTCACTGTTCCATGTAATAAGTTTTATAAGCTCTCCAACTAGAGAAGGAACTGGAAGTTTCCAAGCCTGTGACTATTTTGGAATGCTATTTATTCTCTTAATACTTAAAACAAAATTCAGTGTGAATCAAATGTGTAACTGAAACATGTACCAGTCAAAACTAGGCTTCAGGCAGAATGGAAATATTCCAGTCTGTAAAGTTTTTCTTTTTTGTGATATGTTTCTCAGGTTGGGAGTTAGGAGATATTTTTTAAAATAAGAACCTAAGACCTGGTTTCACAATTCTCTGGCAGAGGACATGATTGAGGATATTACATCATTGAAGCTAAACTTTAAGTTTCTGTGTTTTGTTTTTTTTTTTTAAGTAAATTACCCTAATGCAGTCACATGAGCTGATGATGCTTTGATTTGTGTCACCCAATTCACTGCTCTGTATTTTTCAGTACCAAATAATTCCTTTGTTAAACTCATTTTCAGTAAATGAGCCATTGTTTCCCAAAGGGTAATCATTATTTCTATATATAGCACAAAGCCCTAAGAATTAGATATAAAATCTAAAATATTAGGTAGTGATTAGAAATGGTTGAAATCGCTGCTCTGTGTATGTCAAACCACAACTGTGTGTATAAAAAGGGCAGCTGCTGCGTTGGCTCCCTAGCCTACAGTATGAGATATTATGCTTCCTAGAGTCCAGAGTCTGTCAGCAAGTCTTTAAAAGTGAGGTCTTTTGGTTTAGATACTAAGAACCTGAATGTGAATATAAAGAAAATGAGCATTGGTTTATTGAGTCTGTGCAGCCATTACATTACATAGTTTTGTAATGTAAATACATAGGAAGTTGTTGGAGTTCAAGTACAAATGGCTTCTGATAGGGAAGAAAATGCACTAAAACAACAACAACAAGCCTTTTGCCATTGACTCATAGTGACCCTATAGGACAGAGTAGAACTTCTCCATAGGGGAAGCAGCTGGTAGGTTCAAACTGCCGACCTTTTGGTTAGCAGCCGAGCACTTAACCACTGCACCACCAGGGCACCTTAAAGAAATATGTAGGCAACAGATATTGGTTTACTTGATGTAGCGCGTCTCAGTGTCTGCAAATAAATCACTGACTTCCTAAAGTACCTTAACAGGAAGGACATTGAAATAGGGGCACTATGATGTTTAACTGGTGTAGTTGCTGAAAATCTAGTTAACAACACATGTCAGCTTCTCTATGTAGGTAGGCAAACTTTAAATAACTAATTTTTTATACCTTGGTTTTTTTTTTTTCTTCTTAAAGTAGATGCTTGTCCTGCATGTTGTTATAGTTGTTAGCTGCCGTCAAGTTGGTTCCGACTCATAGCGACCCCGTGTCCGACAGAACGAAACACTGCCTGGTCCTGTGCCGTCCTCACAGTCGCCGTTATGCTTGAGCCCATTGTTGTAGCCACCATGTCAGTCCATCTCTTTGAGGGTCTTCCTCTTTTTCGCTGACCCTCTACTTTACCAAGCATGGTCCTTCTCCAAAGACTGATCTCCCCTGATAGCATGTCAAAGTATGTGAGACATACTTTGTCCAACATAGACAAATCAAAATTAGCCTCTCTGTCTCTCTCAAACGCTTATAATGACTTGTGGCACATTCTTTAACCACTGACCCACCAAAAATGGTGAGATCTTCAAAGGCTGGGGCCAAGTCTCACTTGTGTCTCCAGAGCCTAACATGGGTGCTCGTCCCAGGGTGGGTGCATATTAAATGTTTGTTGTTGAATTAAAAGTTTCTAATACTAAGTTTGTATGTGATAAACCAAACTCATTGCCTTGGAGTCAATTCATAACGACACTGTAGGACAGAGTAGAACTGCCACGTAGGGTTTCCAAAGCTGTAAATCTTTACTGAAGCAGACTTTTCTCCTGCAGAGCGGCTGACGGGTTTCAACCGCCTACCTTTTGGTTAGCAGTTGAGCACTTAACCACTGCGCCACCAGGGCTGCTTGGATGTGATAGTGACTCTCAAAGAAGAGAACTCTCACTGGTTCTTGCCATTATATATTTCAAGATCCCTACTTTCACATGCAATGGGGGAATTTTTATGAGGGAATGGTATTTAGATGACCCAATAGTAATAGTTTTGTTTTCTTATGTTTGTTTTTTTTTTAAAGAGTAAGAGCCCTAATCAAAAATAGTATACAGTAACCAACTATCCCCAGAGTAGTCCTCTGTTTTTCCTACGTAAAGAATGCCGTTGTATTGCTTAGGAAAAATACATTCTCACTGCAGTGATCTAACATCTTGTTGGAGAAATAGTGATCCAGTTGACAAAAATTGTGTCCAAAGTCTCTGCTAATTCATCAAACATACCAAAGCAGCGTGTGATGCTAACACAGAAAAAAACATGTTCACCTAACCTTCTTATTCTGTTCTGTTAAACTTATGAGTAAATGGTAGTTTGTTATGTGCTAGAGATCATCTTTAAAATTAATGAGGAAGGAATGGCTTGTTGCAGTGGTGGGTGGTATGTGTTTAACATCAGGCTCTCTAGGAAAAAAACACAAACCTGAATTTGTAGGATTTGCTGATTTCTGTGGAGTTCCTGGGTGGTGTAGATGGTTAATGCGCTAATGCACTCAGCTGCTGAACAAAAGGTTGGAGGTTGAGGTCCACCAAGGTGTCTTGGAAGAAAGGCTTGATGATCTACTTCTGAGAAATCAGCCACTGAAAGCCCTGTTGGGCACAATTCTGACACACGTGAAGTCACCATGAGTTGGAATTGACTCAGTGATGACTGGTTTTAGGGTGTGAATATGCCTACCACGGCCAGTTTCGAGCTACCAACATGAAGTCACTTAACGTGAAGTTGGAAAAAAGATACACAGTAGCCTACCATTATGTAGTATTTTCACCATACAGATAAATAGATGCAAGTAACTTAAAAGCATAAATAATGAACAATTCATAAGTGATGAGTGTTAAGTGTATAAAACCTTTAAATATGAATTATTTTATTGTAACTTTATATAATTTTTTAATAATGGCTATGTTTTATAACCAGCTTACAAAATTACAGAAAATTCAACAGTTTCTCATGAGCCTTATGAACCGGCTTCAGCACACCATTGGCTTATTTTGTACCTTTGTTGGGACAATTAGCTGGTGGTAGGGAGGGATGATTTAAATATAAAAAATAAAGCCAACAAATAGAACCAAAGAAGAAAAATATAGCATCAAATTTGTCTATATAGAAATTTAAGATTTCCATTGGTAAAATACACTATAAAAAAGCCTAAAAGAGAAAACAAAATAGTGGGTGAAAATATTGGCAACACATATGAAAGGCAAAAGGTTAATATCTGTAATACTTAAAGAGCTCTTAAAATCAATAAAATGTGAAGGTGAATAACCCAACAGAAAATGGGCAAAAGCTAGAGAATGGGAATTTCAGAGAAGAAATACAAATTGTTTAAAAAAAAAAATTAAAGGATTCTCACTTTTTTTATTAATAAATACAAAAGTGAGATACCGTTCTTAACCTGCTAGATTGACATCTTAAAATAAGTGGTAACTTCCCCAGTTATTGCACATGTAATGAAACAACAAACAATCTTAGAATAGAACCAGAATGCTCCCTAGAAGCAAGGATGGTGAGACTTTGACTCGCTCACTTTAGACACATCATCAGGAAAGACTAATCGCTAGAAAGAGACATCACGTTTGGTAGAGTAGAGGGTCAGCAAAAAACGAGGGAAACCCTCAATGAGATACATTGAAACAATAGTCAAAACAATGGACTTAGACATAACCAATGATTATAAAAATGGTGCAGGACCAAGCAACATTTTGTTCTGTTATACGTAAGGTCACTAAGCGTTGGAGCTGACTCAGTGGTGCCTAAAACAAGAAGAGTGAAACAAACACTCTCAAACTTTTTGTGTTAGTGTAAGTTGATGGAGCCTTTCTGGGAGAACAATTTCTCAGAAATTGAATGCACATACCCTTTGATTGAAGAAGTCATTGGGCTTAGATGCAAAGATATATTTATAAGGGTGTTCATTGTGATGTTGTTTATAATCTCCCTAGGTTGGAAACAACCTAAATGTCCATGAATAGTGGAGTACTTATCTTTGAAAGATGCCCAAAATCTATTAAGTGAAAATCAGTGCTGAAGGTTGTCTCCTTAAATACAAAAAATTAACTATTTTAAGTTCCAGAAAAGCCTGGAAAGATATATACCAATAATGGTTATTTTAGTGAGGTGGAATTATAACAGATTTTCCCTTTGGATTTTATAATAATAACTTCCACTTTAATATAATCTTAAGAGTGTCTTCATTATAAAGAGTAACTCTGTGAGGCAGATGATAGTGTCCCTATTTTTAGATGAGGAAGCTGAAGCTCAGAGAGGCCTAAGTAACTTGCCCGAGGTTGCACAGCTAATAAGTGGCAGAATAAGGTTTTGACCATGGCCTGTGCTCTTTAAACAAACAAATGTTATATTGATATATATATCTATATATAAGATGTGGTATGGAAGTTAATAATAATAGTAAAGAATATCCATGAACATGCGACCCAGCCTAAGAACTAGAACATAACTAACACTGTTGAAGCTGCTTTTAAGCATCTCACTGTTCCATCTGCCTTACCTCCCTTGCCGAAAGGTAACTACTATCTTGAATTTTGTGTTTATTATTTATTATTACTTGCTTCTGAAAAAAATGACTCTCTGGAAATATAATTTACATACCATACAATTCACCTATTTAAAGCGTACAATTCAGTGGTTTTTAGTATATTCATAGAGTAAATCAATTTTGAACATTTTCATCATCCCAGAAATCCCAGAAAGAAACCCTATACCTCTGAGCAGTCACTTCCCATTTTCCCCCAATTCTCCCAGCCTTTGGTGACAACTAATCTATTTTTTGTCTTTATAGATTTACCTATTCTGGGCATTTCATGTAAGTAGAATAATACAGTATGTGGGTTGTGTGTGTGTGTGTGTGTGTGTGTGTGTGTGTGTGTGTGTGTGTGTGTATGACTGGCTTCTTTAACTTAGCATAATATTTTCAAGGTTCAACCACATTGTAGCATGTGTTGGTACTTTATTCCTTTTTTTTTTTTTTAATTTTATTTTTGGTGAAAATATACACTGCAAAACCTGCTCCCATTCCACAGTTCCTAGACTTAATGATCAGTGACATTGGTTAAATTCTTCACATTGTGTCAACATTCTGATTATTCTGTTCTAGTTATTTCACTTCCATTTACAATCTCCTTGCCCCCCAACTTTCTTATCCATGCTTTAAAATAGCTGTTGACACTTTGGTCTTACATAGTTTTTCTTTTTTTTAAGTAATGCAGTACTTGGGTGACAATTTTTATTCTTTGGGCTAAACGTTAACTTAGTTTAAAGGTGACTTTAGGGGATAGTTTCAATTCAGGCTTTGAAGAGCAACTCAGGGCCATAGTCTTGGGGACTTCTCCAGACTCAATCTAGTAAGTCTGGATTCTTAAAGAATTTGAAGTTCTGGTCCACATTTTTCTCCCTTTTAATCAAGATTTCTCTATTATGTTCCTGATCAGAATGTTCAGTATTGGTAGCTGGGCACCATCTGTTCTGGTCTGAAGTTGGAGGAGGCAGTGGTTCATGTAGACAGTTAGTCCTGTAGTCTAGTTCCTTCTCTGAGTCTTGGGTTTCCTTCTTTCTCTTTTGTTCCAGATGTATAAAGATGAATAGCTGTGTCTTAGATGGCCACTTGTAAGCTTTTAAGACCCCAGACACTACTCACCATACTGGGAGGTGGAACATCAACTTTATGAACTATATTATGCCATTTGACTGGATTGTCCCACAAGACCGCGACCCAGAGCCCTCAAACCAAGAGAACTATTCCCATGAGGTGGATGGTTATGTCTAATTAGTATCAGTATCTTTAGTCCACCCCCCTTTTTTGGTTGTTATTATTGTTGGAAAACCATACACAATCTAGCATTTGCCCATTCATCCCTTTTTCTTGTGTACAGTTTATTGACATCAGTTACATCAGTCATACTGTGCAAACTTCACCCATATTCAAAGCCACCTTTCCCATTTCTATAAACAGAAAGTGACTACTACCTAAGGAGTATTTCTCCCTCTTTTTCCATCCGCTTCCAATCCCTGGTAACCAGTGATGAACACTAGTTACTGTATGTTTACCTATTCATGTCATTTCATAACAATGAGAACATACAATATTTGTTTTGTGTGTGTATGTGTGTGTTTTACTTATTTCGCTCAACATAATGTTCTCCGGGTTCATCCACATTGTAAGATGTTTCGGGAATGCTTTTTTTTTTTTTAAATTGCTGAGTAGTATTCCATTGGATGTATGTACCACATTTTACTTACCATTCATCTATTGATGGGCACTTAGGTTGTTTCCACCTTTTTGCTGTTGTGAATAGTGCTGCAGTGAACATACCAAACCAAAAAAAAAAAACCAAACCACTGCCATCGAGTGGATTCTGACTCATAATGACCCCATAGGGTTTCCAAGGCTGTAAATCTCAACGGAAGCAGACTGCCACATCTTTCTCCCTCAGACCTACCGGTGGTTTCGAACCGCCAACCTTTTGGTTAGCAGTTGATTGCTTTAACCACTGTGCCAGAAGGGCTCCTGGCAATGAACATAGGTGTGCATCTGTTGGTCTGTGTCACTTCTATTAGATCCTTAGGGCATACACCGAGAGTGGAATTGCTGGGTTGTATGGCAGCTTTACCCCTAGTTTTTTGAGGAACCACTGAACTGTTTTCCACAGTGGCTGTACCATTTTGCATTCCCACCAGTAATGGAAGAAGGTTCCAGTTTCTCCACACCCCCTCCAACACTTGTTTTCTTTCTTTCTTTTTTTTAATCTTTGCCATTAGTGGGAGTGAAGTGGTATCTCGTTGTGGTTTTGGTTTGCATTTCTCTGATGATTAATGACATTGAGCGTCTTTTAATGTGTCTATTGGCCATTTGAATATCCTCTTTGGTGAAGTGTCTGTTCGTGTCCTTTACCCAGTTTTGTTTTTTTTAATGTTGTTTTTTAAAAATTGTGCTAAAAACATACATAACAAACCATTTGCCAATTCATTAATTTTTTGCATGTATTATTGAGTGACACTGATTATATTTTTCATGTTGTGCAACCATTATCACTATCCTCTCCTGAATTATTCTGTCACCATTGATAGAAACTGAGTGTCCCTTACCCAATAACTCCTCCTTTTCTCCTCCCTCCTACCCATGGTAACACTAATAAGCTTTGGTTTCTGTTTGCCTATTTTATATAAGTGAGATCATACAGTGTTTGTCCTCTTGCAGCTGACTTCACTCAGCATACTGTTTTCAGGGTTCATCCACGTTGTGGCGTGAATCAAGACTTCATTCCTCTTTGTGGCTGAGTAATATTCCATTGTATGTATATACCACATTTTGCTTCTCCATTTACCTGTTGATGGATATTTCAGTTGTTTCCACCTTTTGGCTGCTTGATAGTGCTTCATTGAACATTGGTGTACAGGTTTTTGTCTGCATTCCTGCTTCCAGTTCTTTTGGGTATATACCTAGGATTGGGGATTGCTGGGTCATCTGGTAGTTCTGTGTTTAACTTTTTGAGGAACTGCCAAACTGTTTTCCACGGTGGCTGTACCATTTTGCATTCCCAAAGTATTTTATTGTTTTTTATGACATTGTAATTGGGATTGCTTTCTTAATTTCACTTTTGGATTGTTTATTGCTGGTATATACAATTACATTTTGTATATTGATCTTGTATCCTGCAATCTGCCTGAAGTTATTAGTTCTAATAGTTTTTTAGTGTATTCCCTAAGATTTCTGTATGTAAGATTATGTCATTAGCAAAAAGATATTTTACTTCTGCCTTTCCAATCTAGATGTATTTTATTTAATTATTACTACTAATTGTCCTGCCTAGAGCCTCTTATACATTGGTAAATAGAAGTGGCAAGAACAGACATCCTTGTTTGCTCCTGATCTTAAGGAAAAGACATTCAGTTCTTCACCATTAAGTATGATGCTAGCTATGGGGTTTTTGTATATGCCCTTTATTAGATTGAGAAATTTCTCCTCTGTTCGTAGTTTTTTGAGTGTTTTTATTATGACAGGGTATTGAACATTAACTGATTTTCAGATGTTGAACCAACCTTGCATTCCTAGGATAAATCCCACTATTATGGTGTATAATCTGCTTTATATTTTAAATAGTTTTATTGAAATGTAATTTGCATACCATACATTTCTCCCATTTAGAGTATACAGTTCAACAAGTTTTAGTAAATTTATCAAGTTGTGCAACCATTATCATCATCCAGATTTAAATACTTTTATCATCACGACCACCTCAATTCCCTAAATGACATATTGTTTAGTTTTGCTTATTTTGAGTATACAAATGGTGATTATTAAATGTACTTTAGAATACTTTGAGATACTTAGAAAAAGGTGTAAAGAGAGAACGCAGTAATTTTATAAATTCTGGTTCCTTTTTCTAATTAACAAATGCAGTAACTAAGACAAGGTTGTTTTAGTCTTTGTCAACCTTTTAATGAATCTTTAGTGGAACAGATGAATAAGGATTTTTACAGAATCTATAAACTTTAGAGTGTGGTTGCCCCCATTTGTTCAAGCTCCTCAAACCAGAGGAAAAACTGAACAAGATCAAATATAAAAGTGCTTTTTTGAGGGATACCTTTTAAATTTCAGACTAGCAAACTTTTTATGATGTCTGTGGTGGCTTCAGAGATATTTGCATAGGTTTCACCACTTTGTTTACTTTACCAATTAAAATAATTTTTTGTATTAAAGTAAACAAATTGTATTTCTCTTTACTGAAACCATAATCTGGTTTTGTTTTGTTTTTAAATCTGAATTTTTGGGAATTTCATTGTAGATTGAATAACCCCTGAATTTCAGTGCTGAGCACATGCTGTCATTTAAAAGCTGTATAATAAGTCAGACACAAAAGGACAAATATTGTATGCTCTCACTTCTGTGAAATATCTAGAAAAGGCAAATGCATAGAGATGGGTTTATTGGTGGCTGCCAGAGGCTGAGGGAAGAGGGAAATGGGGAGTTGGTTGCTCAGGGGATGCTGGGTTTCTGTTTGGGGTGATGGAGGACATCTGGAATTAATCTGGAAATGGAGATAATTGTACAATGTGGTGAATGTGGTTAGTGTTACTGGACTGTACACTTAAAAATGGTTAAGATGGCAAAAGTTTTGTTGTATTTATTTTACCACAATAAATTAGGAAAAAAAATTAAAATTCTGTTGTAGAATAAGTAGGCTTATAAATTTATTTAATCCTTTCTAGAACGTAGCAAAGTATAAATGAATAAAAATAAACAAACAATAGTACTGCCTTAAAAATAAATTTAAAAGCTGCATTCTTGGTAAATTCTGTTACATATGGTCTACAAGAGATGGTGGTAGGAATAGTTAGTTTTAAGAAGACTTTCCTAATGATTCAAGTTATTGAGAATTGGAAGTACTAGTTTTTCTTGTTTCAGTGTTTTTTTTTTTGTTGTTGTTAGGTGACATGGAGTTGGTTCCAACTCAAAGTGACCATGTGTACAACAGAATGAAACAGTGCTGCATTCTGCGCCATCCTCACAATCATTATTCTTGAGCCCATTGTTGGCAGCCACTGTGTCAATCCATATATTTGAGGGTCTTCCTCTTTTTTGCTGACCCTCTACCTTACCAAGCATGATGTCCTTCTCCAAGGACTGGTCCCTCCTGATAACATGTCCAAAGTACATGAGATGAAGTTTCGCCATCCGTGCTTCTAAGGAGCAGTCTGGCTGTACTTCCTCCAAGACAAATTTGTTCATTCTTCTGGCAGTCCATGGTATAGTTCGTATTCTTCACCAACACCAGAGGTCAGAGGCATCAATTCTTCTTCAGTCTTCCTGATTCATTGTCCAGCTTTTGCATGAGATTGAAAATACCATGGCTTGGGTCAGGCGCACCTTAGTCCTCAAAGTGACATCTTTGCTCTTCAACACTTTAAAGCAGTCTTTTGCAGCAGATTTGCCCACTGCAATACTTCATTTGATTTCTTGACTACTGCTTCCATAGGCTTGATTGTGGATCCAAGTAAAATGAAATCCTTGACAACTTCAGACTTTTCTGTATTCATCATGATGTTGCTTGTTGAGGTGTAATCCATACTGAAGGCCGTGTAGTCTTTGATCTTCGTCAGTAAGTACTTCAAGTCCTCTTCACTTTCAGCAAGCAAGGTTGTGTCATCTGCATAAGGCAGGTTGTTAATGAGTCTTCCTGCAGTCCTGATGCCTGGTTCTTCTTCATATAGTCCAGCTTCTCGGATTATTTGCTCAGCATATAGATTGAATAAGTATGGTGAAAGGATATAACCCTGGGGCACACTTTTCCTGACTTTAAACCATGTAGTATACCCTTGTTGTGTTCGAATGACTGCCTCTTGATCTGTGTACAGGTTCCTCATGAGCACAATTAAGTGTTCTTGAATTTCCATTCTTCGCAGTGTTATCCATAATTTGTTATGATCTACAGAGCTGAATGCCTTTGCACAGTCAGTAAAACACAGGTAAACATCTTTCTGGTATTCTCTGCTTTCAGCCATGATCCATCTGACATCAGCAATGATATCCCTGGTTCCATGTCCTCTTCTGAATCCAGCTTGAATTTCTGGCAGTTCCCTGTTAATGTACTGCTACAATCACATTTGATAATCTTCAGCAAAGTTTTACTTGCGTGTTATATTAATGATATTGTTCGATAATTTCTGCATTCAGTTGGATCACCTTTTTTTGGGATAGGCACAAATAATGGATCTCTTCTAGTCAATTGGCCAGGTAGCTGCCTTCCAAATTTCTTGGTATAGATGAGTGAGCACTTCCAGCACTACATCCGTTTGTTGGAACATCTCAGTTGATATTCCATCAATTCCTGGAGCTCGTTTTTCACCAATGCCTTCAGTGCAGCTTGGACCTCTTCCTTCAGTACCACGGGTTCCTGATCATATGCTCCCTCCTGAAATGGTTGAATGTTGATCAGTTCTTTTTGGTATAGTGACTGTGGTGTATTCCTTCCATCTTCTTTTGTTGCTTCCTGCGTCGTTTAATATTTTGCCCATAGAATCCTTCAGTATTACAACTCAAGGCTTGAATTTTTTCTTCAGTTCTTTCAGCTTGAGAAATGCCAAGCGTGTTATTCCCTTTTGATTTTCTAACTCTAAGTCTTTGCACATGTCATTATAATATTTTACTTTGTCTTCTTGAGCCACCCTTTGAAATCTCTTCAGCTCTTTTACTTCATCATTTCTTCCGTTTTCGTTAGCTACTCGGCATTCAAGAGCAAGTTTCAGAGTCTCTTCTGACATCCATTTTGGTCTTTTCTTTCTTTCCTGTCTTTTTAATGACCTCTTGCTTTCTTCATGTATGATGTTCTTGATGTCATTCCACAACTTATCTGGTCTTTGATCATTAGTGTTCGTTGCGTCAAATCTATTCTTGAGATGGTATCTAAATTCAGGTGGAATATACTCAAGGTCGTACTTTGGCTCTCGTGGGCTTGTTCTAATTTTCTTCAGTTTCAACTTCAACTTGCATGTGAGCAATTGATGGTCTGTCCCGCAGACAACCCCTGGCCTTGTTCTGACTGATGATACTGAGCTTTTCCATGTCTCTTTCCACAGATGTAGTCGATTTGATTCCTGTGTATTCCATCTGGCGATGTCCACGTGTATAGTTGCCGTTTATGTTGTTGATAAAAGGTATTTTCAGTGAAGAAGTCATTGATCTTGCAAAATTCTGTCATGCAATCTCTGGCATCGTTTCTGTCACCAAACCCGTATTTTCCAACTGTTGATCCTTTGTTTCCAACTTTCACATTCCAGTCACCGGTTATTATCAGTGTATCATGATTACATGTTTGATCAATTTCAGACTACAGAAGTTGGTAAAAATCTTCAGTTTCTTCATCTTTCTCCTTAGTGGCTGGTGCTTAAATTTGAATAATAGTCATATTAACTGGTCTCGCTTGTAGACATATGGGTATTATCCCATCACTGACAGCATTGTACTTCAGGATAGATCTTGAAATGTTCTCTTTGACAATGAATGCAACACCAGTTTCTCTTCAAGTTGTTATTCCTAGCATAGTAGTCCATATGATTGTCCGATTCAAAATGACGAATACCAGTCCCTTTCAGCTCACTAATGCCTAGAATATCGATGTTTATGCATTCCATTTCATTTTTGATGATTTCCAATTTTCCTAGATTCATACTTCATACATTCCACTTTCTGATTATTAATGGATGTTGGCAGCTATTTTTTCTCATTTTGAGTTGTGCTGCATCAGGAAATGTAGGTCCCAAAGGCTTGACTCCATCCACGTCATTAAGGTCGACTGTACTTTGAGGAGGCAGCTCTTCCCCAGTCGTATTTTGAGTGCCTTCCAGCCCGAGGGGCTCATCTTCTGGCACTATATCAGGCAATGTTCTGCTGCTATTCATAAGGTTTTCACTGGCTAATTCTTTTCACAAGTAGACTGCCAGGTCCTTCTTCCTAGTCTGTCTTAGTCTGGAGGCTCAGCTGAAGCCTGTCTGCCGTGGGTGACCCTGTTGGTATTTGAATACCAGTGGCATAGCTTCCAGCATCACAGCAACATGCAAGCCCCCACAGTATGACAAACTAACAGACACATGGGTTTCCTTAGAAGCTTTATTTTGTGGTTATAGAGGTAGAAGAGACACAAAGAGATGATTTTGTCCAGAACCTTGTTTTCAAGCAGATTAGAGCTCTAGTAGTTGATGATTCCTACCTTTAATTTTGCTGTACAGTGGACATACTGGACTTCTCAAGTTATTATAAAATTAATTTTTTAGGATTATTAATTTAGTGGGGAAGGTTTGGGAGGTGATGCCTTTTGAAACTGCATAAATAAGAATAGGGTACTTAAACTACCAAGAAACAAAATAAAATAAAACAACTGAAAAAGGAAGAAAAGAAACTATAGATGGGGCAGCTTGTTGACTTTTTTTCTTAAAATCCCTGGAATGGTGACTCCATAGTCTTCATTTAGTGGCTTAATGCTGAGGTGTTATTGCCCTCATCATCAAAGTAGTCGGTGTCTAGTAATAACTTTCTGCCTATTTCCTTTTGTTTGGTTCTCTCACTGAATGAGCTTCCTATAACTCTTAGAAAGTCTTTGAGGATAACTGAGGATTCTTAAGGTGAATTTATAGATTTTTTAAAAATCTCAACTTTAAAAAATCAAAACCTGGAATTGTATAGTATTTTAGATAAACATTTTAAAATTTACTAAAATGCACTGTGGTATTTTTGAATAATGAGCAAAAAGGTTGAATATTGAAGCCATGTGTTTTGTAGTGTAACTAACACAATAAACCAGAGATAAATGCATTTAGGAAAAATTATTAAATTAAGACAGGTTGACAACTGTTTTATTTAAGACAGTAATCAAGTCACCCCTTATCTTTTTTTCTGTTTGTTACATTGTCAGTTTGGTAACACAACTGGAACAACTTACCCCACAATAAACATCGTAGGTAAGTAATATTAATATCTGATGATAATATACTTCAGTTATAAAGTTTAATGTGGCATCCAAGAGGAAAAATAATTTAAAATTGAAAATGATTTGTATATATACAGCATCTTTTCCTCAGTCTACTCTTTTTCTCATCTGATTTCTCAGGGTTTGGGTTTGAAAAACAATACATTTTACTGTATCTTTGTCATTGAACTTTGTTCCCTAAAAAGTATTAGCTAAGATGCTCTCCCAGAAGAGAGGTGATTCTACAGTCTGAAAGTTGTTTAATATTTTCTCTGTGCTTATCTGTATAAGGAACCCTGGTGGTACAGTAGTTAAGAGCTCGGCTGCTAACCAAAAGGTCGGCAGTTTGAATCCACCAGCTGCTCCTTGAAAATCCTACGGGGGCAGTTCTGCTCTGTCCTGTAGGGTTGCTGTGAGTCGGAATCAACTGGACAGCAACAGGTTTTTGTTTTTTTTGTCTGTATAAAGTAAGTTCCTAATTCTTTTCTCCAAAGATGATGTTTGTAAAGTTAAACTTGTGGAAATTTTACCCCTTCATCCCCACAAAAGTTCAGTTAGTAATATGGAGCATCTTATTTCCTACTCTTTCTTCTATGATGGAGCTTTTATGAAGAATAGGGGGTTAGCAGAAAGTAATAGTGACAAAATGAGAAGCCCTGAGAAGTCACTTTGGGAGCGAAGAAATAATTAAGCTGAATGAAATGGAAAAAGAGTATTGATTTACCTGTTGAAAAACTGCAAGCCTTGAGAAGAGTTGAGGTAAAATAATGTTTTATGGAAAATCTTATCAAGGTAATGAGTCTGTTCTGTAGCCTCTCAAATAGATTAAATTACCATGCTTTTAGTTTAGTAGTTGGGTAAATGTCGAGATTTAAGATGTCAAGAATAATTTTCTGAACCTAAATGTAGGACTGCAACATTTTTATTAGTAACTTGGAAGAAAACATAGAAGGCTTCATCCAATTTGGAGACTAGCAGGAGCCAGGAAGTCTAGTTAACAAACTACATGACAAGTATTCAGAGAGTGCGCTACAAGAATGATGGGCAGAAACTGACAAGCAGAAATTTAGGAGTGCTAAATATAAAGATTTGAATTTAAAGTCATCTTTAAGTTAGCAAACATGCTTATTAAAAGACCTGTGTACCAGGCTCTGAGCACTGGGGTACACTGGGAACAAAATTAATACAGGTAGTCCCTGACTTATGTTGGGTCTGTTTGTAAGTCGGTTCTGACATAAGTCAAATACCTCTTTCTTTTTTTTAAGTTTTCATAGCCTGCTATAGGGCAGTGCTTTGAACAGTAAATCATAACATTGAACATCTGCAAGTGAACACCTAAGAATGATAATATCAGCAAATTACCTGCTGCAACATTGTATGTAGCACGTATTACTAACAGTAAGATGTAGGAAAAAAAACAAACCGGTGGTCATCAATGCGGTTCGTTGTAACTTGAGTACATCATAAGTCAGGGACTACCTGTATGTTGTTAAGCAGTGAAGACAGATATTAAACAAATTATTTCAAGTGCACCATCTCTTGAGATATTCTATCTAAATAGTCTATCTTTTCTATAAAACTAAGGATTATAACATTAATGCTCTCAGGTTTTGTGAGAATTAAATGTGGTTATTGTTGTTAGGTGCTGTCGAGTCAGTTCTGACTCATAGTGACCCTGTGTACAACAGAACGAAACACTGCCGAGTCCTGTGCCATCCTCTCAGTCATTGTTTTGCTCGAGCCCATTGGTGCAACTACTGTGTCACTCCATCTCATTGAGGGTCTTCCTCTTTTTAACTGACCCTCTACTTTACCAACCATGATGTCTTTCACCAGGGACTAGTCCCTTCTGATAACGTGTCCAAAGTATGTGAGACTAAGTGTCCCCATCCTTTCTTCAAAGAAGCATTCTGGCTGTACTTCTTCCAAGACAGATTTGTTTGTTATTTTGGCCTTCCAAGGTATGTTCAATATTCTTTGCCAAGAGCATAATTCAAATACATCAATTCTTCTTTGGTCTTCCTCATTCATTGTCCAGCTTTTCCATGCATATGAGATGATTGAGAATACCTTGGCTTGGGTTAGGTGCACCTTACTCCTCAAAGTGACATTTTTGTTTTTTAATGCTTTGAAGAAGTCTTTTGCAGCAGATTTGCCCAGTGCAATACAATATGTCTTTTGAGTTCTTCACTGTTGCCTCGGTGGGCGTTGATTGTGGATCCAGGTAAAATGAAATCCTTGACAACCTCAATTGTTTTTCCATTTGTCATGGTGTTGCATATTGGTCCAGTTGAGAGGATTTTTGTTTTCTTTATATTGAGGTATAATCCATACTGAAGACTTGTAGTCCTTGGTCTTCATCAGTAAGTGCTTCAAGTCCTCTTCACTTTCAGCAAGCAAGGTTGTATCATGTGCATATCACAGGTTGTTAATGAGTCTTCTTCTAATCCTAATGCAGCACTCTTCTTCATATAGTCCAGCTTCTCGGGTTATTTGCTCAGCATACAGATTGAATAAGTATGGTGAAAGGATACAACCCTGACACCTTTCCTGACTTTAAACCATGCAGTATCCCCTTGTTCTCTTTGAATGACTGCCTCTTGGTCTGTGTACAGGTTCAACATGAGCACAATCAAGTGTTCTAGAATTCCCATTCTTCTCAGTGTTATCCATAATTTGTTATGGTCTACATAGTTCATTGCCTTTGCATAGTCAATAAAACACAGGTAAACATCTTTCTGGTATTCTCTGCTTTCATCCAAAATCCATCTGACATCAGCAACGATATCCCTCATTCCATGTCCTCTTTTGAATCTGGCTTGAATTTCTGGCAGTTTCCTGTCGATGTACTGCTGTAACCGCTTTTGAATCATCTTCAGCAAAATATTACTTGTGTGTAATATTAATGATGTGGTTCGATAATTCCTGCATTATATTGGGTCACCTTTCTTTGGAGTGGGCACAGATATGAATCTCTTCCAGTTGATTGGCCAGGTAGCTATCTTCCAGTGCTTCATCCGTTTGTTGGAACATCTCAACTGGTATTTCGTCAATTCCTGGCGCCTTGTTTTTCCTCCAATGCCTTCAGTGAGCTTGGACTTCTTCCTTCATTACCATCCGTTCTTGATCATATGCTACCTTCTGAAATGGTTGAATGTTGACCAGTTCTTTTTGGTACAGGGACTCTGTATATTCCTTCCATCTTCTTTTGATGCTTCCTGTGTCATTCAGTATTTTGCCCATAGAATCCTTTAATATTGCAACTCGAGTCCTGAATTTTTTCTTCAGTTCTTTCAGCTTGAGAAATGCCAAGCATGTTCTTCCTTTTTGGTTTTCTAATTCCAGGTCTTTGCACATTTCATTATAATACTTTACTTTGTCTTCTTGAGCAACCCTTTGAAATATTCTCTTCAGCTCTTTTACGTCACCATTTCTTCCATTCACTTTAGCTACTCTATGTTCAAGAGCAAGTTTCAGAGTCTCTTCTGATATCTATTTTGGTCTTTTCTTTCTTTCCTGTCTTTTTAATGACCTCTTGCTTTCTTCATGTATGATGTCCTTGATGTCATCCCACAACTCGTCTGGTCTTGGTCATTAGTGTTGAATGTGTTAAATCTGTTCTTGAGATGGTCTCTAAATTCAGGTTGAGTATACTCAAGATAGTACTTTGGCTGCCATGGACTTGCTCTAATTTTCTTCAGCTTCATCTTGAACTTGCATATGAGCAATTGATGGTCTGTTCTGCAGTTGGCCTTGGCCTTGTTTTGACTGATTATATCAAGCTTATCCATCGTCTCTTTGCACTGATGTAGTTGATTTGATTTCTTTGCATTCCATCTGGCAAAGTCCACCTGCATCGTCACTGTTTATGTTGAAAAAAAGTGTTTGCAGTGAGGAAGCCATTGGTCTTGCAGAATTCTATCATGAGATCTCTGGTGTTGTTTCTGTATCACCAAGGCCATATTTTCCAACTAGTGATCCTTCTTTGGAACCCTGATAGCGCAGTGGTTAAGAGACTGGTTGCTAACCAAAAGGTTGGCTGTTTGAATCCACCAGTCGCTCCTTAGAAACCCTATGGGGCAGTTCTTCTTTGTCCTGTAGGTCTTTATGAGTCGGAATTGACTTGCCTGCAACGCATTGTTTTGGTTTGGATCCTTCTTGTTTCCAACTTTCCCATTCGAATCACCAGTAATTATCAATGCATCTTGATTACATGTTTGATCAATTTCAGACTACAGAAGTTGGTAACAATCTTCAGTTTCTTCATCTTTGGCCTTAGAGGTTGGTGCGTAAATTTGAGTAGTAGTTATATTAACTGATCTTCCTTGTAGGCGTATGGATCCTATTACTGACAGCGTTGTACTTCAGGATAAATCTTGAAATGTTCTTTTTGAAAATGAATGGGATGCCATTCGTCTTCAATTTGTCATTCCCTGTGTAGTAGACCATATGATTGTCTGATTCAGAATGGCCAGTTTCAGCTCACTAATGCCTAGGTTATCGATCTTCACGCATTCCATTTCATTTTTGAAGACTTCCAATTTTCCTATATTCACACTTCATACATTCCATGTTCTGATTATTTATGGATGTTTGCAGCTGTTTCTTCTTATTTTAAGTCATGCCACATCAGCAAATGAAGGTCCCAAAAACATTACTCCATCTATGTTGTCTTAACCATCTTGTGCTGCTGTAACAGAAATACCACAAGTCATGGCTTTAACAAAGAGAAATTTATTCTCTTACAGCGGAGTTCAGGGTGCCAGCTCCAGGGGAGGACTTTCTGTCTCTGTCAGCTCTGGGGGAGGGTCCTTGTCATCAATCTTCTCCTGGGGTAGGAGCTTCTCAGCGCAGGGACCCGAGGTCCAAAGGATGTGTTCTGCTTCCAGCGCTGCTTTCTTTGTGGTATGAGGTCTCCTTGTCTCTCTGCTTACTTTTCTCTTTTATATCAAAAGAGACTGGTTTAAGACACAATCTAACCTTGTAGATTGAGTTCTGTCTCATTTATTTAACTGCTGCTAATCCCACCTCATTAACATTGTAGAGGTAGAATTTACAACACATAGGAAAATCATATCAGATGACAAAATGGTGGACAGTCACACAATACTGAAAATCATGGACTAGCCAAGTTGACATACATTTTTGGGGGACACAGTTCAATCCTGACATATGTTATTAAGGTTGACTCTATTTTCAGGAGGCGGCTCTTCCCCAGTCGTATTTTTGAGTGCCTTCCTACCTGGGGGGCTCGTCTTCCTGCCCTATATCAGACAGTGTTCTGCTGCTATTCATAAGGTTTTCACTGGCTATTTTTTTCAGAAGTAGGCTGCCAGATCCTTCTTCCTAGTCTGTCTTAATCTGGAGGCGCCACTGGAACCTATCCACTATGAGTGACCCTGCTTGTATTTGAAATACCGGGGGCATAGCTTCCAGCATCACAGCAATATGCATGCCACCTCTTACGACAAACTGATGAGAATGCATGTAAAATGGTTTAGTACAGTGTCTTTCCCATAGTAAACACTCAATAAATACTAGCTATTTATATTGCTATCTATTAGCACTTACATCTTTGTTTTATAGAGAAAAACAGGGTGATTATGGTACCTAGACTAATTGTGAGACCAGAGAAGCTTCCTTGACACAACCCCTACCTTGAAGAGGCTTGTAGTTAAATCCTTCTAAACAAGTCACAGTTAAAATGTTCATACAGATATGCACAGGATGCTGACTGTGGGAAGGCATGGATGGGATACCCAGGAGCTCAGTTGTTGTACAATTCTAGGGGACACTTTTCTCAGTATTATGTTCTGAATGATACCTCCTGCAGTTAAGCAATGCATTTCTTGGGGTGGCCTGAGACTTTCGTAGTAGGCCAAATTAGGGGGAGTAACATCTGAGTTAAAATTTGATCTTAAAAGGGTCAGGGGATGAGAGAGAAGGAAATCTCAGGCAGAGGGAATTTCATGTACAAAGTTACGCAGACATGAGAGATCGTGGTAGATTTGGGGACCTGGAATTAGTTCATTATGGCCAGAATGTAGGATGAAAGAGTCATTGTTAAGAGATGAGGTTAAGAGGTCAGATTATAAAGGACCTTGCTTGCTATATTAATACCTACAGATTTATCTGAATCTAGGAAGTCATTGAATGAGTTAAACAGGTGATTAAAATGATCAGATTTTTATTTAAAAGGTGTCTCAGGCAGTTCTGAGGAGAACTGTTTACAGTGAGAGTGTGTCTGGAAACCAGGAGAAGGCAGCTATAGTAGTCTAGGTCAATGCTACTCTAAGTGTGGAGTACAAACTGTTAATTACAGGTGGGCAGTGATGAATGAGTGCCTTTCCTCTTAGCCCATAACTTTTTCAAGGCTCATACTGAGACATTTAGAAAATTTTATGGCAATTTGACATGGTTCATGGTCAGGCTGGGCCTTCAGTGTTGTCTGACTTATCTCCAGTCAGTTTGTTTTCTCCACAATAGCTATTTCAAACCTCACCACTGTCTTTAAGTGCCTACTCCACCCCTTCCTCACTTTCTGCAGATACTTCATCCTTTCTTTCACAGAAAAAAATAAAGCCAATGGATGCAGGAACTGGATAACTTCCTGCTCGACCCACAGACAAATAAATGTGTCAGTCTATACTTATCTTTCCTCTACTTATTTTTCCCCTCTGGATCCTGTTCTCTTCTTATTTCCCAGGAGCTTTGCCCCATCTATTATCTTCTTCTTGCAGGTTTTCAACCTCTACCTCTCTAAAGAACCTTTCTGCTTAGCCTATGAACTTGCTTAAGGCTCACCCCTAAATTCAGTCTTCATCTTCTACATTACCATCCTGACTTCTCCCTTTGCCTTCACAGTCAAGCTCCTTGTGAACGAGTAGTCTTCAGTCACTATCTCTATTCCTTCACCCCTTATTTACTCCTGATCCACTGTACACTCATTTCTACACATACCATACAGTTCCAACTGCTCAAATAAATGACCAGTGGCCTGCTATTAACTGGCAGCTAGGTACCAAATCCAACGGGCATGTTTCAGTGTTTATGACTTGTGTTGCATGTATATAGTTCGTTCCTTTTTTATTTTAGTTTTTATGTTTAGGTCAGTTTCCCATCTCAAGTTAGTTTTTGTATGTGGAATGAAATAAGAGTTTGAGGTTTTTCTTTTTTTGTGTGTGGTGGTTTTGTTTTTTAATACTGACAACCTGTTCTCACAACACCTTTTGTTGAAAATACTTCTTTTTTTACTGAACTGCCTTGTTCTGCTGTGGAAAATCAGTTGACTGTGTATAGTCTGGTTCTAGACTTCCTATTCTGTTTCATTGATCTTTTGTCTATTCTTATGCTAATGTCACACTCTTGATTATTGTAGCTTTAGAGCAGGGCTTTTCAACCTCAGCTGTGTTGACATTGTGGACCTGATAATAGTTTGCTATGGTGGGTGGTACTGGGTATTGAAGGATGTTTAGCAGCATCCTTGGCCTCTACCTGCTAGGTGCTAATAGCATAGCCCTACTTGTGACCACCAGAAATGTCTCCAGACAGTGCTAAATGTCCCCTATTGGGCAAAATCGCCCTCAGTTGAGAACCACTGCCTTAAAGTAATTTTTGAAATTAGATAGTCAAGTCCTTCAACTTTCCTGTTCTCATTCAGGATTGTTTTGGGTATTCTAGAACCTTTGCATTTTCATATCATTATAGAGTTAGTCAGTTTTTATAAAAAATCTGTTGAGATTTTAAGCAGGATGGTATCAACTCTACAGATCAAATTGAAGAGAATTGACAACAAAATTGAATCTTCCAATCCATGAACATGATCTGTCTCTTCACTTCTTTATGTCTTTAATTTCTCTCAGCAGTATTTTTGAGTTTTTATTATAAAGGTCTTGCACATATTATTGAATTTATCCCTAAGTATTTTATATTTTTTGATGCTATTGGAAATGGTATTTTTATTTTTAATTTCATTTCCCAGTGTCATTAACTAGTTGTAGGTCCTCTTGCCCTGCTCCCAGCCGTACATTCAATTAAGGCAGTAGTCCCTTTGCTCTATCCTTCATGAAGGCCCCATGAGAAAGAATTGGCAGAATAGGTATAGACTCATTCTGGTCCTGGAGATTTTTAGGTTTCTGATCAACCAACCTGTGGTCAGCCAATAAAAGTTTGATAAAAGTTTCCATTGGTTTCTCCTTATGCCCATCAATGGCTAGTTTGTTCCTCCTCCCACTGTGACTCTAAGGCAATGGGCTTGGGAACCACTGTGCCTCAGGTAAGAAAGGGGCATTGAGAGTTTTCTCTGTTAGCAAGGGCTTGTCCTTTTCTGGAATTTAATTCATTTACGTTTCTTTGAGTTCTCAGCTTTCTTGCTTACAAACAACCAACAAACAAAAACTGATTTTGTTGCTTATCAAACCTTTTCTCTTTGTTTGGGTAGGAGAGACAAATCTCTTGTTTTTTTCTGTATCCCTCCTAGAAGTAGTTAATTCACTACCAGTTTTCTTTTCCAGTGTTTTTCTGTTTAACTTTTGCCAAGAACCAAGCCAATAAAGACCCTTTATTCCCATCATCTCTCTCCGCAGAATGAGTTTTGTCCTATTTCACTCACCAACAATGCAGCCATTTGGGGGATCCTGACATATTTATATAGGCATTGTTAATCCAATCTGTTCCTTAATAGGGCCCAAGGTTTAGTTGGCCTCCTGTCATCTCTGCAAGCAGCCTATCAAAACCTAGACTTTTGTTCACCAAAGAGTGACCAATAGCCCCAGGGAAAACTCTGGCTATAGTTTACTCACCCTTGTGAATTTATGTTTTCTTGTTTCTGCCCTCCAGGAATTCCTTTGCCTTCCGCCTCAAGGTTAACCACATATTTAAGAAAAAAAATTTTTTTCTTCCCAATATATTCTATCCAGCATTTTAAGGTACATTTTCCAATCTAATTTACTTTTTTAAATCTTATTCGGTGTATCTTTGGAAGTTAGTTCTAGTTTTTTTTTTGTTTTTTTTTTTTTTTTTAATGTGGCAAGGTATATTATAAAGGGAAAAATAAAAGTCCACATTCAGTCCTCCCTCCAGGCTTGGAACGTCCTTCCTCGACTTCAGCGATGGAAATGCATCCTACTCTTCACTCAGTTCAGATGTCGCTACTTCTCTCTAGGTGTTCTCAGTATCCTCCCCTTCTGGCTCAACTCCCATCCTCATTTATACCCCCAGATAGAATTAGTCTCGTACATTTGTTTCCACACTACTTTACACATATCTTTCTCAGAGATACCACTATAGACATAAAGCTAGAGACTGATTTTATTTATGTCTGTGTCCCTAACCATCAAGTTGATTCCGACTTAGGGCGACACCGTGTGTGAGAGAGTAGAAAGTCCCTGTGTGGTGCAAGTGGCTAATGCACTTGCTGCTAACTGAAAGGTTAAAAATTCAAGTGCATTTAGAGTCACCTTGGAAGAAAGACCTGGCGATCTACTTCCTAAAAATCAACCATTAAATACCCTATGGAGTGTAATTCTACTCTTACGCACATGGGGTAACCATGAGTCAAAGTTGCCCCAATGATAACTGGTTGTTTTTTTTTAAAGGCCCCTAGCATGTAATAGGCTTTGCTAAAGTTTGTGCAATATCCAGCTTCCTTTGTATTACCAAGGTCATATTTTTGAAACTACAGATCCTTCTTCATTTCCAACTTCTTGCATTCAAGTCACCAGTAATTATCAATCTTGATTGCATGTTTGACCAATTTTAGACTGCAGAAGTTGCTAAAAATCTTCAGTTTCTTCATCTTTGACATTAGTGGTTGGTGTGTAAATTTGAAATATGGCCTTAAAAATACGTCCTTGGTGATAGAAACAATGCCAGAGATCGCATTATAGAATTTTGCAAGACCAATGACCTATTCATTGGAAATACCTTTTTTCAACAACATAAACATTGACTATACATGTGGACCTCGCCAGACGGAATGCATAGAAATCAAATCAGCTACATCTGTGCAAAGAGATGATGGAGAAGCTCGATATCATCAGTCAGAACAAGGCCAGGGTTGACTGCGGAACAGGCCATCAAGTTCAAGTTGAAGCTGAAGAAAATTAAAACAGGTCCAGGAGAGCCAAAATACAACCTTGAGTATTTCCCACCAGAATTTAGAGACCATGGCAAGAATAGATTTGACACATTCAACACTAATGAGTGAAGGCGAAGACAAGTTGTTGGATGACATCAAGGACATCATACATGAAGAAAGTGAAAGGTCATTAAAAAGACAGGGTAGAAAGAAAAGACCAAAATGGATGTCAGAAGAGACTTTGGAACTTGCTCTTGAACGTAGAGTAGCTAAAGTGAGTAGAAGAAATGATGACATTAAAGAGCTGAAAGAATATTTCAAAGGACAGCTCCAGAAGACAAAGTAATTAATGAAATGTGCAAAGACTTAGAAAACCAAAAGGGATGAACACACTTGGCATGTCTCAAGCTGAAAGAACTGAAGAAAAAATTCAGACCTTGAGTTGCAGTATTGAAGAATTCTATGGGCAAAATACTCAGTGATGCAGGAAACATCAAAAGAGGATGGAAGGAATACACAGAATCACTGTATCAAAAAGAACTGGTCGATGTTCAGCCATTTTAGGAGGTAGCATATGATCAAGAACGGATGGTACTGAAGGAAGAAGCCCAAGCTGCACTGAAAGCACTGGTGAAAAACAAGACCCCAGGAATTGACGGAATACCAGTTGAGACGTTTCCATAAATGGATGCAGCACTGGAAGTGCTCACTCATCTATGCCAAGAAATTTGGAAGACAGCTACCTGGCAAACCGACTGGAAGAGATCCATATTTGTGCCCATTCCAAAGAAAAAGTGATCCAACTGAATGCGGAAATTATTGAGCAATGTTATTAATATCACACACAAGTAAAATTTTGCTGATGATTATTCAAATGCAATTGCAGCAGCACATTAACAGGGAACTGCTAGAAATTCAAGCCAGATTTAGAAGATAATGTAGAACGAGGGATATTATTGCTGATGTCAGATGGATCTTGACTGAAAGCAGAGAATACCAGAAAGATGTTTACCTGTTTTTTATTGACTATGCAAAGGCATTTGACTGTGTGGATCATAACAAATTATGGATGACATAGAGAAGAATGGGAAATCCAGAACACTTAATTGTGCACATGTGGAACCTGTACAAAGACTAAGAGGCAGTTGTTCGAACAGAACCAGGGGATACTGCATAGTTTAAAATCAGGAAAGGTGTGTGGCAGGATTATATCCTTTTGCCATACTTATTTAGTCTGTATGCTGAACAAATAATCCAAGAGCTGGACTATATGAGGAAGAATGTGGCATCAGGACTGGAGGAAGCCTCGGTAACAACCTGTAATATACAGATGACACAGCCTTGCTTGCTGAAAGTGAAGAGGACTTGAAGCACTACTGATGAAGATCAAAGACTGTATAGCCTTCAGTATGGATTATACCTGAATAGAAAGAAAATAAAAACCATCAAAACTGGATCAATAAGCAACAGCATGATAAATGGAGAGAAGATTGAAGTTGTCGAGGATTTCATTTTATTTGGATCCACAGTCAATGCCCATGGAAGCAGAAAATCAAATGACGAATTACATTGGGCAAATCTGCTGCAAAAGACCTCTTTAAAGAGTTAAAATACAAAGATGTCACTTTGAGGGCTAAGGTGTGCCTGACCTCAGCCATGATATTTTCAGTTGCTTCCTATGAATGCAAAAGCTGGACAGTGAATAAAGAACATTGAAGAATTGATACTTTTGAATTATGTTGTTGCTGAAGCATATCAAATATACTGTGGACTGCCAGAAGAAAGAACAAATCTGTCTTGTTGCCCCGGTGGTGCAGTGGTTAAGAGCGAACTATGACTGCTAACCAAAAGGCTGGCAGTTTGAATCCACCGGCTGCTCCTTGGAAACTGTATGGGGCAGTCTACTCTGTCTTATAGGGTCGTTGTGAGTCGGAATTGACTTGACGGCAATGCGGGTTTTTTTTTTTTTTTTTTGATCAGGAGGGACCGGTCCTTAGAGAAGGGCACATGCTTGGTAAAGTAGAGAGTCGGCGAAAAAGAGGAAGACCCTCAACAAGATGAATTGACACAGTGGCTGCAACAATGGGCTCAAGTGTAACAGTGATTATTAGGATGGCGCAGGACTGGGCAGTGTTTCATTCTGTTGTACATAGAATCGCTGTGAGTCGGAACTGACTCAACAGCAACTAACAACAACAGCAAAGTTTGTGGAATTGAGTTCTCAAAATCTTTATAACGGCTCTTGAAATTTTAAGCTTCTAGCTAGGACTGTTATAATTTAATTTGCTGTTAGTTTTCAGAAGAAGAAATAACTTTTAAAGCAGTTAAAGTTTATTCAATATGCTGAAGTTAAAATAATTTTATTTCGTGTTTGCTACATTGCCTAGGCTGGTCATATTTAAGTAAGGATTAAAGTGTTACCTGTTTTACAATCTCAAGAGGGGCTTGGAGCAGATGGAGATTCAGAGCCCAATTCTAAATCTTAGCACATTTTAAAATTATGGAATATGTAGAATTTTCTTGGAAACAGAAGCTGTGTCTGGAACATCAGAGGAATTTTTTTGCCTTTGGGGGACAGTTTTTAAAAGGAAAAAAGAGGTAGTTTCCAAGTGACCTTGATTACTTTGTGGATGTGTGGGTGGGGTGGGGGTGGGGGGTTGTTTCCCATTGCCTTAGTTTAAGTCCTTCTTTTTATAGTGAATTACATAGTTATTTTGTGGCTATCGTATATTTGTCCTACAGTAAGAAAAGAGATCTAAGGGACTCTGGGTGTCCACTGGAGAAGTTGATTTTATAAAAGCATAGCCCTTCTGCCTAGCATGCTTTTCCATATGTGAAGATGTACAGATGGGAAAAGAGTTAAGTAGTAGGGTAAAAAAGGGAGGTGAGAAGAATTCCTGGTGGAGAGCAAAGACAGGTTGGTGAGAAGACCGTCTAGAGCAGAGACTGGGATGACAGTGGAGAAGACACAGATCAAAGACAGAGAGGAGATGCTTACACCCGAGGTGGGGAATGGACAGGATGGTGCTTAGAGGAACATGTTTCACTTGTTTTCTGATATGCATAGTTCATTTTAACATCTTCAGAATCAAGATGTTTCTTAACAATCAGTCATACCCCATAGCTTAATAAACAGTATTTGTTTTTTGGTGCTACATAAAATCATGGCACATTTTCCATTGGTGGCATCTTACATTTAATGAGTTATGGTATAATTTTACATTGACCGTAAGTAGTTTTGGCTGTGTTAGCCTGTATATTTTACATTATGTGATCTGGCAGACAGATCAATTTTTTTAAAGCACCCAGAAACAGACACTCAGCATTAAACTGATCTGGACAGCTGACTCTGATGTTATTCCAACAGAAACCTCCTCTGTAAAGTGATTTATGTGAAACTAGCAACTACTTTTGTAAAAGGTTCACCACTGAACAGGCTGTGTTTGCAGTTTCCAGAAATTCTGAAGCAAACACAAGTAATCACTCGGTGAAAATCAAGGAAACCTTTCCCTATCCATGTTAGTTGAGGAGATCTCTTTCCTTGCAGCACATATTATTTATTAAGCAAGAATAACTTGTATGGCAATGTCATAGTATTGCTTAGACATCCATGCTACACAATTCGTGTCTCAAGTTCATCTCTGTTTTACCGTAACTGTCAAGCTCATGTGATGCATTGGTGGCTCAGTGGTAGAATTCTCGCCTTATATGTGGGAGACCCAGGTTTGATGTTTGGCCAGTGCACCTCAAGTGTAGCCACCAACCATCTGTCAGTGAAGGCTGTGTTGCTGTGATGTTGAACAGGGTTCAACGGAGTTTCCAGGTTAAGCAAACTAGGAAGAAAAGCCTGGTGTTCTACTCCTGAAAATCAGCCGATGAAAACCTTATGGTTTACGATGGTCTTATCCCCATCCAGTCGTGGGGATGATGCAAGCAAGAAGCGTTTTGTTCCCTTGTGCACGGAGTTGCCATGAGGTGGGTGTTCTACTTGACAGCAACAGCAGCAACACTGAGCCTGCAGACTTACTTATCTTGTTTTACAAAATTGGACATTTGAGTAAAAACGCCTATTCTTAATTTCTCCTCTTATTCTTTGGTTGTTGGAAAGTTCAAAGTCAAATGTGCAGCCCCTTAGTTAAGGGATGTAGAATCTTTTAGCTTACATTTTGGGTATGAACTACCTTACCCTCACTTCATCAGAACTTGCCTATATTTTCCCCCTTCCCGAAACCAAAAAACCCATTGCTGTCGAGTCATTTCCAACTCATAGCAACCCTATAGGACAGAGTAGAACTGCCCTATACAATTTCCAAGGAGCACCTGGTGGATTTGGTTAGCAGACGTAGCCCTTAGCCATTACGCCACCAGGGTTTCCTTCCCTTCCCCAGACCCTTATTTTCTAATTTTTTTTCTAAATTTTATTTATTTTGTTGTTGTTGAGAATATATGCAGCAAAACATACACCAATTCAACAGTTTATACATGTAAAATTTAGTGACATTGATTATATTCTTCAAATTGTGCAACCATTCTCACCCTCCTTTACTGAATTGTTCCTCCCTCATTAGCATAAACTCACCACCCCCTAAGGTTCCTATCTGGTCTTTTGAGTTGCTGTTGGTAATTTCATCCCAAATAGGTATTTCTTAAAGGAGCATAATGCACAAGGCAGACCTTTTTTACTAGTTAAACTATTGTTCGGTTTTAAGATGACTTCAGGGGGTATTTTTGGTTTAAGATTTAAAGATTATCTCAGGACAGTAGTTTCAGGGGTTCATCCACCCTCCATGGCTCCAGAAAGTCTAGAGTCCATGAGAATTTTAAGTTCTGTTCTACATTTCCCCCCTTTTGATCAGGATTCTTCTATGGAATTTTCAATCAAAATGTTCAGTAATGGTAGCTGGGCACCATCCAGTTCTTCTGGTCTCATAGCAAAGGGGACAGTTGTTCATGGAGGCAGTTAGCCACACATTCTATATGCTCCTCCTATTCCTGATTCTCCTTATTCCTCTGCTGCTTCAGATGAATGGAGACCTATTGTTGTACCTTGGATGGCTGCTTGCAAGCTCTTAAGACTCCAGGCACAATGCAATGAACTAGGAAGTAGAACAGAAACACTAAACATGGTATCAAGCCAGTTAACTGGGATGTTCCAGGAAACCATGACCTTAAACTTCCAAACTAAGGAATCAAATCCCATTCAGTGTTTGGCTGTACATAAGCATCCTCATCAGCTCCTTTTTTTTTTGGTCATTGTTATAAATATATCTATCACACAACTTTTGCCAGTTCAGCTTGTTACAGGTGTACGACTTATTGACAGCAATTACAATAATTGGCTGTGCAACCCTACTCTTAAAACAATTTTTCTTTTTTTTAATGTATAGTACTGTATATATCTTTCTTAGCTACCTCCCATCTGTTTTGGAATGGCGTGGGATATAAATAAAGGTTAAAAACATCAACAAACAAAATCTATTCTTGTAAAAACAAGTTTTCCCATGTAGTGAACACAGCAAATTGAGACAAGTGAAGTAAAAATGTCTGTTTTTGTTTCCCTTTTTTGGTATGTCTCTTAAGTGAGGTGAGATGTTTTGAGGAAAGGAGAATTTTGTTTTGCTGACATTTGGATGGTTCTAGTGTTTGGGGGCTAAAAAGGACTGTGAGCTCTTTCAGGTTATTTCTGATTTAGAGATAACCAAAACCCACTACTGTTCAGTCAATTCTGACTTATAGCATTGCTATAGGACAGAGTAGAACTGCCCTATAGGGTTTCCAAGGCAGTAAATCTTTATGGAAGCAGCCACATCTTTCTCCCATGGAGCAACTGGTAGGTTTGAACCACCAACCTTTTGGTTAGCCGCTGAGCACTTTAATCACTGCACCACCAGGGCTCCTTAATTTAGAGATGCTGGATTTTTTAAAGAAAATGGTAATTTAAAAGTTCGATGGTTTTTATAGTTACTGTTGATTAACTGAAATAATGTGAGAGAGCTGTATTCTTTTCTAACAGAAAAGGTGCTTTTCTCCTGATATTTTGCCTGAGCATAGAGAAGGTAGAAAGAAGTGTACCCATATTTTTGTGCATCTGTGTGTTTTAAGTTGAAAATTATGTGAATAAAATACAGAGAACCTATAATTTAGAAAACAGTAGAAGGAAAGAAATTGGGGTGGAGAGGGTTGGTTATCATTATTACATGCGTTTTATTCAAACATCTGCCCACTAATCTGACCAAATTGAGTCCGAAGTGCTACTGGACTCATCTCACTGTTGGCATATTTTGCTGTCTCTATTTCTCTCACCTTTGAAGTAACAGTGTAGTATGAGAGATTGAGAATTGTATTCAGTCAGAGATGTAAATAAAATTATACTAATCTAATGTATGTAATGTCAGCTGTTTTTATTATTTACTCTTCTTGGTGCTTCTTTTATTAGTACCTATGTTCCCTTTCCTCCCTCCCCACTTTTCTACCTATCTTTGCTTTGCACTTCTCTTTCTTCTGTTAGGTACAAATTTCCCCTGTCATCTCGCTGTTTGCCAGCCCTTGGAGATGAAAGTCATTTCTGAGAATTTATTGTCTTAGAATACTTTAAACTATTTCTAATTCTATTAGACATCTGGCAGTATCAGTTAATCTAAAACATTAATCTAGAGATAAAATTAGGTATCTTGATGAGTTTGATGCAGAGAGTGCTGTTATATTAGACTTTGCATTAATGTGGAGGGAATTAATAAGAAAATGTTTGGAAACTTCAGCTTCTTCTTGCCAGTGATATGTTGTAATTCATTCATTGTGGAGTTGATAAGGTAACTCTAGATTATTAATCTTGCATTATGTTACTGTTATGAGTCTTTCTCCTATAAGCTTTGAAAGAATATTAGTTCTTTTTAACAAATACAGATTCACAGAAAGTTCCAGTTCTTTCTCAGGCATTTTATAGCTGGAATTTATGGAACAGAGTTTTTATAAGGATGTTCTATCTTGAAGTATACATTTGTATTTAAATACTGAAAAGAATAAGCAAAAAAAGTGGCATTGAATGAAGTTTATTAATACCTCTATTTATTCAGCCAGCTAAAATTATGAAATAGTGTACTGATTCAATCCAGGAAGTACTGTGTATTATCTTTTTCTCTCAGAAAGCATATGTGATTTTTTTTGGTAAAGGCAGCTGAGTGGGAGTTTAGATCATTGCATATCCAATAGAAGGAAATTAAAATATAGGTATTAGAAAAGTTCCTGAAATAACATGCCTGTTTTTTCAAGCATTGAAACAAAAATGACTGTAAAAGTCTCCTTTGATTATCATATAAAATAGATTGTTACCATTTTTAGTAATAATTTTGACACTTCCGGTCTTGTAGTTGGATTATGTTAATTTATAGTGTGTTACTGTTTTAAAAATATATAGAACAAATGAAGAACCTGCAAAATCTTGGTAACAAAATTGAACATGGCCTCCTTGTCTAGGAAATTGAGGACTTTTGGGGGGATCATTCCCACTGTGGCAGGAGGAAATTTTATCACTGTTATTATCTCCTTATGTCAGGACTATTGAAGTGTTCTCATAGTTGGTCTCTGGATCACCATTGTCACCCACTCTCCATTTTATTTTGCACCCATTTGCAGGCTTATTGGAGATTAAATGAGATGGTGCATTTAAAGTGCCTAATACAGTGCCAGATTCAGAGTAGTCATTCAGTACTTGGTTTGGAGCATCCTCTCTACCCCATTCTCTTAATTGTTTGTTAATCAAGTTCATCTGATGCTCTAGGATGGCAGTTAAGGACCCCTAAAAACTGACCTCAGCCTACCTTCCGAGATTTATTGTACTATATGGTTTCTTAGACTACAGGCCAGAGGCTTCAGAGGATCTGAGAATCCCTGAAATTGTGTGTGAAATATTTTGTGTGTGTATGTGTGTTACTTTTTAAAGAAGAGGATCCATTAGCTTTTATCAGATTCTGAAAGTGATCCCTGACCCTCATCCCACCCAAAAAGGTTAGAACCATGGCAGTCTAAAAGAGGTTTAATTATTTAAATTTAAATTTATCATTAAGCCTGGCTAGGGAAAATTATGATTATTATTGGAACATAGCACATTTATGAATGAAGCCTAAGTTCATGCTTCTGCTGAGATGGAGAACCTCGATGAGAAGCAGGATAGAACCAATATTGTGTAGTATTTGCAGGTACTTTATATCTTTGAGAAGGAGTCCTGGTGGTGCAGTGGTTAAGTGCTCAGCTGCTGTCTGAAAGGGCGGCTGTTTGAACCCACCAGCCACACTGTGGGAGAAAGATGTGGCAGTCTGCTTCCGTAAAGATTACTGCTTTGGAAGCCCTAAGGGACAGTTTTACTCTGTCCTATAGGGTCACTATGAGTCATAATCAACTCCGTGGCAACGAGTTTTAGTTCTTAGACTTGTTTGTAGTAATTCATGGACCAGGTTAACGGATCAGCTTAGTGCATAGTTTTGTCAAATATTTTGAAAGTCTGTTGACAAAAGAAAGCCAGACACCCAAAATGTTAAAACTAGTTGCTTCTAAAAGGTTTTTCTGGTTTAATGTTTTAAGTGTGTGTGCTTTTTTATTCAAGGAGCATGGTTTCTTGAGGTAATAGTTTTGCTTTTAGACCTGGGTTTTTAAAGAATAAGTGATGATGGTTAAACCTTCTTGGGGAGGTAGTTATACTACAATATTAAATGAATTTTTAAAATTAGAATGTGCGCACCCCTCAAAACAACAACAAACCAAAAAGAAGAACTCAAGGAAAGTCTTTTCCATGGCAGAGCAAAATTGAATAAAGCTTACGTTTGAGCTTTAACTGATGCTTCTGTTGTTAACCCTTCACATGGGTCGATGATGTGTATATTGGGGGAGCAAAGGTAATCAGGTTTTATGTTGATCTGAAAGTTACCCATTATCAGGATTGCATTTGATATTGACATGTCTAAGCAAATTCTATGTCCCTAAGCAAATCACCCTTCAGGAGCATGTGTTGTTAATGCTCTTCTACTTCTTATCACTGAAAGCTTGTTAACTGTACAAGGGGAAGCCTTTTCCCTTTTGAAATTCCATGCTGCTTTAAAAGTAACTCTTGAAATAGAAATGTTGCATCTGCAACATATTAAGACTGGCTTCTTCTGACAGGCCCAGCCTAAATTTTTTTTTTTTTAAACATTATTAGCTATTTAAAAGAAAAAAACTGCCTACATAGCATATAAAATTCATTCAAATTATATGAATTGTAAGAAAATATTTAGCAAAATGCATTTTCATAAGTCCTAGATGCCTAATTATGAGTTTCTGCTAATACCTTCCTCCAATTTTATCATTTCCTTTTGTCTGCAAGAGGATCCTTGCACTTGTGAATAGGAAGCGAGGGAAAAGGGTAGTGGGGTTAAAAGGGAAGCACAGTCCTCTGTGTTTCCTGCAGCTCTTCTTATTACTGGATCAGCCTGGATTGTGAGCTGAAATTGAAGAGCAGAGTTTAATGTTGGCCTCTAAAGTTGACAGTTAAAAAGAGTTTATTTGTCTTCACTAAATAGCCTGTCAGTTTTTGAATTGCATAGAGTGCTTTTGGCTGTAAAAGCTTTGAAATGTAAACATTGAGGAAATAACCTGTTTGTAATGACTAAGTAACGTGTGCAGGTGCACATCTTAGAATTTTCTCATTTACCCTGAAAGCTATATACTAAATTGTCATTTAGGGAGGGGATTTTAGCCATTGGAATGGGATGTACTGTGTAGTTTAATACCACGCTTTCTATTGTGGTCCTTCCTAAAAAGTGTTTTTGGTTGATCATAAGAACTGTGTATGTAGAGGATTGTCTTCTGGGAATAATTGTCATGTGGTTTAGAAATAAGCAGAGGAAAAGGACATCCTTTTGTTACATTAAATCTGCCTTTTCCCACACTGTCCTTACTATACCACCTCTTACACTGCTTGGCATGTAGACAGTCGTGTTAAGTCTTCCATTTGTTTTCAGAATTATGTGCACCAATGAAGAGGCTTGATATCTAAGTCTAGTTTTATTTAATTACTAGATTGAAAGGTTCTATCCCCTTTGTGGTGTCTGTCACCTTTGCGTATGTGCTAACAGAACCTCGTGGGCGATCAGTATTTGTTGAATTAATGTATTAACATATTTATCATTCTAATTTAGATAACACATGAATTTGTATGTGGAGATTTTGATTACTTTTTAATGAGCTATATGCTCTTGGAAAAAAGAAGAGTATGATTTTAAGTGATATTGACGGGAGATTACCAGAAAGGAAAAGGTTGCTGTGCTAGATTATTACATAAATTTAAAATATAGAGTCTAAGCCTTTGTAGTGATTGTTAACCAGGGTGTGCATCACATGTCTACTTCCCAGCCCAGGCCTGCTAAATCCAAATCTCTGGAGATAGAAACATCCATTTTTAAAATCGCTCTATCAGTGACTCTGATGTGTGTTACTATTTGAAGGTACATTTTGTGATAATTTTGTAGCAATTAATCATTACTTTATGTGACATGAATTTTAACATATTTGAAGTTTTGAACAAAATGTCCATAAGTCATGAGCACAGTCATTGTTTAAAGTCTCACTGGCCATTTAGTAGATGTTAAGTTGTTTCACCTTTCTCTTAGAGGTGGGGTTTTCATATTGGTATCAAATAACCATGAAAATGCTTTGCATGACCATTAGGTAATACACAGATACGAAGAGAATAGACAGAGGTAGCCACAGAAGGGAGGTTTAAGAAATGTTGAGTGGTCTCCATACTTTCCCCCTCCTAGATAGAGAGCTTTCCTGAGAACTAACCATAGCACAGCCTAGCATATAACAAATGTGGAAGGAATGAACCATATTATACAGCTGGATAGGACTGTGTAGGTCATCCATTAGATCCAGGATTTGAGAAGACTGAAGGCCCAGTGGGGTTAGGTGTAGTGGGTTTAGCACAGGGCTTCCAACCCATTGGTTCCAGTTTGAACCCCTGCTGAGAATTTCCATTTCTAATAAGTTCCCAGGGATGCTAATGCTGCTGGTTGGGGACCAGTTCTGAGAACCACTAGAGCAGTGGTTCTCAAAATTTATTATACATAAGAGTCACCTGGGAATCTTGTTAAAATGTAGATTCTGATTCAGTATATCTGGGGGTGGAAAGGCAAATTCTCAGAAGGAGTTCAGACTCGAATGAACTGATTCAAAGCCCTGATTTAGCACTGGACTCAGAGGCAGCACCCTGACTTCTGAGATCTGCACTTGGTAGTTGGGTAACTGTGAGCACCTTCTCTTTAAACAACTCTGTGTCTCCCCACGCCCCCCGTATTGTTTTCTCATCTGTGAAGTAAAGGTGAAAGAACATACCTTACATGGTTGTCATAGGATTAAATGAGATTCAGTATGTGAAAAGCTTTAACACATAGTAGGTAGTCAGTAAATGTTGTACCACACACCTATTGATAGCCTCTTCACTGGCTTATAAGGAAGGGTAAAGTAGGTTTGTTGAATTAGAAAATTCTTCTGTTAAGTGTCTAACCCAGAATCTGAATGTCAATGAGTGATAGAGCCAGGAATAGAATGAACTCAGCCTCCTAACTGCCAGTCCAAAAAAGAGTCAGTGATGAATATTAAGGCTTCTGAAATGTCTGGACTGTGACTTGTTAACAGGCTATATGTTCTGTACCATTGCATTTTGTATTTTTTATAGTATTGTGCATGTTGCACAAATCACTTTCAGTGCATTAAAATTAATATATGACTAATCAGAAAAAGTGTTGCCAGAAAAATTGCCTTATTTCTACTGCCCAAGATTTTTAATTTATCTATTATGTAAGACTTATCACATACTTTTTGTGCCTTTTTCCTTTCATTGACACTATTCTATTAGCAAGTTTTTTTGACTAATATTCATGGAGTAAATAAAGTTTACCCCTACCCACAAAAAGGAAGTTTCTGATACTTTTTATTTCCCCAAAAGGCATTTTTCACAACATCATTCACAAATAAATAACTAAAGTTAAACTAAAGTTAGACGGTCAGCGAAAACGAGGGAAACCCACGATGAGGTCAGTTGACACAATAGCCGCAACAGTGGACTCAAACTTGAAGTTGGTGCAAGACCAGGCCATGTTTTGTTCTCACCGTGAGTTTGCCATGAGCTGCCTCAACAGCAACTAACAACAACAAACTTACAAAAGAGGGGAAACTATGTGTTTCTATTTATTAGGCTTATTCTAAAAAATAACTAGAATGTGTTTTATAACATTCTGGCTCAAATGCACTAATTTGAAATGTGTTTTTGTAACATATAAGATGCAGAGTATTGTACTGGAGTGTGTACCTGGGTACTGTCTTTAAGAATGACTGCTTCTTTCTTGTGGGGTAGGTATTAATTGGTTAATTGAGATAGTTTACTTGGTATTCATAGCAAATATCTCTTCTGAAGTTCTGTAAATACTGAAATTGTCATTTTTCTTCGCTAAACATGTAATGGTTTTTAAAAGTTGCTTAACCTTTTAAAAATTATTTTTTTAAATAAGTGAAATATTTAGATAGTTTAAAATTGGAAAGATGCAGAGGATTTGCAAAGTTTTCCCTCATCTGCCTCCCCAGTCACCCATTTACTCTTCTTAGAGGCAAAAAGAAAAAAGTTACTAGTTTCTTTTAAGGATCTTACTGGAAATTGCACATAACAATTCCATTTCTATTTCATTGGCCAAAATTGAACCACATGGCCACAGAAGAGAAGGAAAATACAGTCTTCTAGCTGAATGCCTTGCTGCCTTGGAAAAAAAAAATTGCACTTCTGTTTCTGAGGGAAAGGGGGATAACTGCTATTGGATGGTAACTGGAAGTCTTTGCCTAAGATTGTTCCAACTTACATTCACCAATAATGTATGAGAGTTTTCATTTTTCTGTTCCTTCTTCAACAGTGTTATCAAACTTCGTAATTTTCCCTAATCAGATAAATGAAAAATGGTATATTGGTGTAGGCTTTCTTTTTTTTTTTTTGAAGAGAGGTTAACTTTATTGAGATAACAATTCACATACCATACAATTACCCATTTCAATTGTACAATTCAGTGGTTTTTAGTATATTCACAAGAGTTGTGCTGCCATCACCACACTCCATTTTATGATATTTCCATTACCCCAAAATGAAACCCTGTAGCCTTTAGCCATCAACCTCTAACTGCCTGCCCCCCTCAGCCCTGCACAACTACTGATCTACTTTCTGTCTGTATAGACTTGCTTATCTGCTATTTCTTATAAATGGAATCATACAATATGTGTTCTTTTGTTACTAACTTTCACCTAGCATAATGTTCGCAAGGTTCATCAGCGTTATAGCATGTATCAGTTACTTCATCGGTTTTTATGACCACATAATATTCCATTGTATGGGTATAATGCATTTTGTTTATCCATTTATTAGCTGGCAGACATTTGAGTTGTTTCCACTTTTTGGCTGTTATGAATAATACTGCTATGTATGGCTTCACGTACAAGTTTTTGTGGGCACTTGTGTTTTCATTTCTCTTGGGTATATGCTTAGGAGTGGAATTGCTTGGTCATATGGTAGTTGTATGTTTAACTTTTTGAGAAACTGATAGACTGTTTTCCAAAGTGGCTGCACCATTTTAACCGCCCACCAGCAGTATATGAAGGTTCTGTTTCTCCACATCCTGGACAACACTTGTTATTATCAGACTTTTTTATTATAGCCATTCTAGTGTGTATGAAGTAGTGTCTCGTGGTTTTGATTTTCATTTTCCCTGATGGCTAATAATTTAACTTTGTATTGTGGAAAGATTTTAACAAATATGATATGAAATAGAATAACAAACCACCAACCCATGTATCTGTAACTCAGTTTCAACAGTTTATCAACTCATGGTCAATCTTGCTTTATCTGTGTCCCCCTATCCTGCTTGTATTACTCTGAAGCAAATTCCAGACTTCAAATCATTTTTGTCAGTGTTTCAGAATGTAACGTAAGAATTCTTTTTTAAAAACATGATTATAATACCATCATAACACCTTAAACTAAGAATAACTTCTTAATATCCAATAGTCATGTTCAAATTTCCATAGTTTGTTTCTCTCTTTTACGGTTTACTTGTTTGAATCAGGATCCAAATTGTGATTTGTTGGTGTGTTTCTTTAGGTTCCTTCTCCATATCTCTCCCATTTATCCTCCTTTGAATTTAATTTTGAGGAATCCAGGTAGTTTTCTTTTAGAGTTTACCACAGCCTGGATTTTACTGGTTGTATCCCTGTGGTGTAGCATGTTATTCTGTCTTCTCCTCTGTTAATTGGTGGTTCGATCTGAAAGACTGACCACATTCATATATTGAATTTCTCTCTCTCTGTCTCCTTATTTTGGTGGAGCAGGATGACTACTTCATTAGGAGATGGTGTGTATTCAGTCAGGAGGCACGTAATACTGGGTTGTCTCTGCTGCTGTGATATTAGCAGACATTGATAATTAATGTCTAGATCCATTAATTCATTAAGGTTTACAAAATGGTTATATTCTAATTCTATATTCCTTCATCATTTATTAGCTGAAATACTAATATAAAGTGAAACTTCATCTTCTGTTTAATTACCTGGTAGTAGGTACAGTTTGCATAGAATAGACAGGATAAATGTATGATTTCTTCCCTTAGTTTATCTGTTTTCAGAATAATGAATTGGTTCACTAGCATATTCCAGCAGTGACCCTTTACTATTATTAATTTATGGATTTAAACATATTTGATATTTTCATTTCATTGCAGTTGTTGAATGTACAGAGTATACTGTCTTTGGCCAGTGGGCTCCTGAGTCCTTTCAACATAACAGTAGTAATCTAGTAGTCTAGGTATAACAAAATGTTCCAGGCTCATCCTGTACATTTCCTGCCCCAGATCTAGAAAAAGCTATTTCACCAAGGACCCCTGAGTACTACAGGTGCTTACGTATTGCTTTTGGGTTGGACATTGTTTCTAGGCTTTTCCACTGGAAGGATCTTTTGAAGATAAAATAACATCAAGAGTTTATACTGATACTTCAAATTCAGGTTAATTATTTAAACTGATCTTACACTTGTATCTCCTTTCTCACATGTGGAGAATCCTGGTTTTCAGTGGCACCAGGAATGATAGAACGTCATATCTGTGGGATGAAATTCACCTGTTTCATCCCACAGTACATACATAGCACTCAGAAAAAGAAAACAAACAGCACGTATTTAAAGTATACATACAATTTGATGTTTTTATATATATATATATATATATATATATATATATATATGTATATATATATATATATATATATGTATATATACACTCTCGTGAAACCATCACATCAATCAAGATACTGAACATATTCATCACAAAAAAATTCCTCAGCCCCTTTGTAATCTTTCCCTTCTATGCCTCCGTGCCTCCATGCCCTATCCCCATTTCCAGACTTTTTTGTTACTCTACATTAGTGTGCATTTTCTAGAATTTTATATAAATAGAATTATATGAAATAAACTTTTTTATCTGACTTCTTTCACTCAGCGTAATTATTTTGAGATTCATCTGTGTTGTTGCTTGAACTATCGTTCATTCCTTTTTACTGCTGAGTAGTAATCTTTTCCACCACCCATCTGTCAGGTTTGTCATACTGTGGTGGCTTGCACGTTGCTGTGATGCTGGGAGCTGTGCCACTGATATTTAAATGCCAGCAGGGTCACCCATGGTGGGCAGGTTTCACCAGATCTTCCAGACTAAGACAGACTAGGAAGAGAGGTCTGGCAACTTACTTCTGAAAATTAGCTAGTGAAAATTCTGTGAATCACAACAGAATATTGTCTGACATGGTGCTAGAAGATGAGCCCCCTAGGTTAGAAGGCACTCAAAATACACAGTGGCCACAAAAATGGCCTTAAGCATAACAGCGAACATGAAGGAGGAACGGGACCAGGCAAAATTTTGTTGTGTTGCACATGGGGCTGCTATGAGTCAGAGCAGACTCAACAGCAACTAACAACAAGTAATCTCTTGTAGGCTATATCATTGTTTTGTTTATCCAGTCACCTATTAATGGACGTTTGGATTATTTCTAGTTACAGATCAAACTGCTATGGACATTCGTGTATAAATCTTTGCATGAACATAGGCTTTCATTTATCTTCAGTAAATACCTAGGAGTGGAATGGCAAGGTAATATGGTAAGTGTATGCACAAGTTTTTAAGAAACTACTAAACTGTTTTTCAAAGTGGTTTTACTGTTTGACATTCCCACCAGCAATGTGTGAGTTCTAGTTCCTTTGTATCCTCACTGATACTTAGTATGATCAGTCTTTTTAATTTTAGACATTTTAATCGATGTGTAGTGCCGTCTTACTATGATTTTAATTTACATTTTGCTAATGATTAATGACATTGGGCATCTTCTCAAGTGCTTGTCAGCCCTATGTCTCCATTGGTGAGGTGTCCTGTTCAGATCTGCCTATTTTTAAAAATTGTGTTTGTTTTCTTTTTATTGAACTTGGAGAGTTTTTTATTCTGTATACAAATCCTTTATCAAATATATGATTTGCAAGTAATTTCTCCCAGTCAGTAGCTTGTCTTTTTATTCTCTTAACATTGTTTTTTGACGAGCAGAAGTTCTTATTTTTTATAAAGTCCAGTTTATCAATTTTTTATTTTATGGATCATGTATTTTTGTTATTCCATTTTATCCTTCTTGTTGACTTTTTAGCAATAATTATTGATTCTATTATTTTTAGGCGGATAGTATATATCTTTAACTTATCACAAGTACCTTCAGTTGATATTACACTGCTTTATAGTATAAGAACCTTATAACTGGATACATCCATTTCTCCCCTTCCAGCCTTTGTGCTATTTTACTTCTACACATTATGATTGAATTGTATCCCCCAAAAATATATGTTGTAAATCTAACCCCTATACCTGTGGTTGTAATAGCATTTGGGAATGTGTTTTCTTTGTTATGTTAATGAGGCAGTATCAGTAGGGTGTGTTTTAAGTCAGTCTCCTTTGAAATATGAAAAGAGCAGACTGAGCAAGCCACCAGCCATGCAAGCACAAATTGGGGAAGATAGATGCCATGCCACATGAGCTCTCCTAGGAACCAACAAACAAGCTAGAAAGAGACAAGGACTTTCCCCCAGAGCCAACACCCTGAATTCGATCTTCTAGCCTCCTAAACTGTGAGAAAATAAATTTTAGCTTTTTAAAGCCATCCACTTGTGGTATTTCTGTTATAGCAGCACTAGATAACTAAGACAGTTATGAAAATCCCAATACTACATTATTTTGCTTTAAATAATTGATTATTTTTAAAGGAGATTTAAATAATATGTAAAAGTCTTTATATATACTTACGTTGTTACTGTGCTGTTAATTCCCTTGTGTAGATTCAAGTTTTTTATCAGGTGTCATTTTTCTTCTTCTTATAGGACTTTAACATTTTTACAGTGCAAGTCTGCTGGTGATGAATTATTTCAGGTTTTGTGTGTGAAAAATTTTTTATTTCATCTTCAGTTTTGAACGTTATTTTCTGGGCATGGAATGCTGGGGTGAGAGTTTTTTTCCTTTAAGTACTTTAAAGATACTGCTTTATGGTCTTAGATAGATTGCACTGCTTTCAGTGAGAAATATGCTTTGCTCCTCTGTATGTAATATGTCTTTTTTCTCTGGCTGCTTTTGAGATTTTGTCTTTATCAGTGGTTTTAAGCATTTTGATTATGCTGTGTCTTGGTACAATTTTCTTCATGTCTCTTCTGCTTGGGGTTCATTCAGTCCAAATTCTTATAGTACTCTTTAAGGTAGAACTCTAGTGAGACTCTGATTTGGGGCCATTTCCAGATCAAACCTTGTTAATTCCACTTTGAGGTGTTCCAAAAGACACATTGCAGATCTTGTGGCATGTAATCCAAGTAAAACTGACCATACTGGATAATGTCCCCTTCTTAGCCATTCTTTTTAGTTACACACTTGTTACATGTCTTGTAAAACAAAAAGCCTTTGTCGTGCTGGCATCTGATCTTTTTCTTTTGACAACCAGCCTGTCTTCTATCTCCACGATTTCATTTTATCTTCTTTTGAAATGGTGCCAGGCGGGCACCCGTTGTTGATCAAGAAAGACCTGGAAATCATTATAACTAGCAATATACAAGTGTTTCTCAAATGTGCTGCCAGAGGGCATAGCCTCTTTGCAGTGGTAAAATGTAGCACCTGTGCAGTAGCCTTTTCTTTCCATTTCAAATGATAAGAAGTAAATTTCCTCTGTCTGGAATGACTTTTTTTTTTTTCCCCTGTCTCTTCCAGTCTTAATGCATTAAGATCGGTGTATTGTTCAGAGTTTTTTTTTTAAAAAAAAAAAGGAAAGAGGGCGAAAGCAGGGTAAGGAGGGCTAGTCAACCTGTTTGCTTTTCTGCCAAAAAGAATTTAGATCATTGAAATGTAACAGTTAATGTATTAGCAGTTTTCAGAAAACTTGTGGATACACATGTTTCTTTCCAACAAACAAAAACAAATCTAGAGATCTAGAACATGTATTCAGTATGTGGTATTTCTTCCATTTTGGTGTTTTTTCTCTTTGGAGGAAGCCATAGTTTCAGAGAGACTTTTCTTGTTCTCATTAACTACCTAAATATTTTGGAACAATATTTTACGATTTCTCTGTCCCTCATTAAGGCTATTCCATCATCAAGCTCAGTAAACTGTATTTTATAAAACAACTTGTTTTCTAATCAGGTTTACGTTAGTAGACCCCTCCCATACAACAGAAACTTACTGTGTAACAAGCAGTGGGTAGCTAATGCTGAAACAAAACAGACTGTGTTCTGCCTTCATAGAAACAGTCATGAAGCTACATGGTTTATTTTTGTTATATTTTAAGGTTTTCCTAAACCAGATTTCTGAGAAATTCTCTCCCAGTTTATGAATAATAACTGGTACGGGCAGAGGGTTTTTGAGAGAAGGGGACATATATTAATGAAACAAAGGGCTCACTTTCTTTGAAATATTCTTGTGACCAGATGCCAAAAAAAATATACAATGGGTTTCTTAAATATAGTCCTGGCTCTGAAATACATACATACTTAATGAAACCAAAATTGAGTCCTCCTAAAGTAGGCTGATCTATATATAATAGCATTTCCTAAAGTAGAGCTTTTGTGGGCGGTCCCCATTAACTCTTCCTGCATGTTCTCACTACATCTTCCCCTTAACTTTCTCCACAGGAATACCAAGAGAAGCCATTTATAATAAAAAGGATAATTCTGTGAAATGTAATTGTGGTCAAAAGGGGTCCTTGTTGGAAGATACGGAGGGAAAGCTTTGTAATTGTTAGTTGTATAACTTTTTAGAGTCAGAGAGTGGCAGTTTTGTATAGTAAAAAGAACACATACCACAGAGTCTAACAGACTTGAATCCAATCCTCGTTCTGCCACTTATTCTGTCTGACCCGGGGCAAGTTTGCTGACTTCTCTGTGCATCAGCCTTCCCGTTTGAAAAATGAAGGTAACAGTCCTTCCCGTGAAAATTGCATATCAAAGACCCTCACTGCTCATTCATGTCATTTGTTCAGCTAATTTATTGGTGTTGTACTAATCTCATTAACAATGGTTTCTCCTAATGTTAATAATTGATGAACATTGTGTCAGGCCTTATTCAGCTGTCAGACTGCCTAAGTCAGGATATAGTCTGCATTATAACACATTAGACTTTCATCATGACATCTGTAGAAAGAGAATGACAAGAAAGATTGCAAAAAATAGCTATTGCTAAATATCAGGGGTAGCAGAAACAAGCTATAGTGTTTTTAATAGAGTATAATTGATTCACAGGTTTTGCTGGTAGCACTTATATTCTCAAATGATACTTAGTAACTTCTGAACAAGTAAAATAATTTGTTTTTGTTTATGTCAGGTGAAATTAAGGTGTCTGAAATGGCTATAATTTTTCAAAACATCTTAGAATTTAAGATGGGAATGGGTAGAATCTTAAGATTTCTGAGGAAGAATGCCCCTCAAAACGAAACCAAAACACCCAAGTAGTTTGAAAGTTAGTGTCAGATTGTTTCTGTCTTAGGATCCTGAAAACAAGAACACATTTCAATAAAGCTGTCTTTCTCTTTTGCACCTTTGAAATGACTGTCATGGATATTTTTGTAAGTAGCTCATTATTAATCCAGCGGTAGCCACTTGCTTTTTGCTGACTGAGTCCAAGGCTTGCATACCACAAAGGGAAGTTGTATTGGGAAAGATGAGGGGAGTTCTTGACCAAGAAACTGCTGATTTGCATATCCTTGGTATATAAGGTCAGTCATCAAAAGATTAAATATTGGAAAAGGATTATTTTAAACAGAGCCATCTCCTAAGAGTTTGCTTTAGGGGCAGATTACAATGTTTATAATCTGTGGGGATAGGGAAAGGGTAGACAAAAGCTAAATTTATAGGTAAAATCAGCATCAAGTAAAGGTGGCTGTAAGAATTGGGACTCCCAGATTACAAAAGCTCAACTCAAAAAAAAAAAAAAAAAAAGATTTGTTGGCTCACATAACCAGACTTGAGACGGACATAAACAGGACTAACCTTAGATATGTGTGAACTGCAAGATTTGGATATTATCAGGACTCTTATCTCCATTCTCTATCATTCTGTGCAAATTGTCTTTATTTTCTTGAGTTGTTTTCTCCACAAGGCAAAGGAAAGGTGAAAGCAGCTCTCAGTTCACATTCTTATAGCTTCTTTCACCAAAGAGGAAAAGGGACCTCCCTCATCTCCAATTAAAAATTCCTAAGAAGTCTTTTTGCGTGGTGGGGGATGTGGTCTGCTTACCAAAATAAGATGGGAAGGCACAAATAATAGCCACTTCAGTTGGCTGTTATTGGCTGTAAATGCTAGGAAAGGATTGTCTTCATGGAAGAAGAGGTTGTGAATTATGTTTGGTGCTGTCAGATGTTACGTTATACTACTGTTGCTGCCTCCCTGTTCTGGTCCTTCTGTTCTAGCTCATCTCCCACCTAGGCAGTACAGTTCCCCTCTAACTGGGAAGAGAGTCAACTTGGACAGTGGCCTGGACCCTAGGGAAGGGTTTGCTGAATTCTACAGGCAGTGTATCAGATTCATTTTATTCCTAATTGAGATTAATGGCATCTACATACGATGGGATTATATTACTTTTTTTTGAGTTTTCAGAGTGTAACGCACATAGTTGTCAAAGAAAAGCCATCTTTTTAAAAGAGGCATTTCTCCAAGTCTCACTACTGAAGACGAGGATCCTACTGCTTGGGATTATACTGTAATCATACATTCTAATCTTCTGGAACTTTATTATAAAGCACAGTGCCAGTAAAATTCACTTCTTAATCAGGATATAGAGTATCCTATGATTCCAAATTTCTGCAATTGCAGTAAAAAAATGGTTGAGGTGATTATTATTGTTGTTGTTAGGTGTCATCGAGTCAGTTCTGACTCATATTGATCCTGTGTACAACAGAACAAAACACTGCCCCGTCCTGTGCCATCCTCACAATCATTGTTATGCTTGAGCCCACTGTTGCAGCCACTGTGTCAGTCCATCTCAGCGATGTTCTTCCTCTTTTTCACTGACCCTTTACCTTACCAAGCATGATGTTCTTCTCCAGGAACTGGTCCCTCCCGATACATACCCAAAATACTTGAGATGAAGTCTCGCCATCCTCATTTCCAAGGAGTACTCTGGCTGTACTTCTTCTAAGACAGATTTATTGCTTCTTCTGGCAGTCCATGGTATATTCAATATTCTTCCCCAACACCATAATTCAAAGGCATCAATTCTTCATCTTCCTTATTCATTATCCAGCTTTCGCATGCATATAAGGTGATTGAAAATACCGTGGCTTGGTTCAGGTGCGCCTTAGTCCTCAATGTGACATCTTTGCTTTTCAACCCTTTAAAGAGGGCCTTTTGCAGCAGATTTGCCTAATACAATATGTAGTTTCATTTCTTGACTTCTGCTTCTATGGGCATTGATTGTGGATCCAAGTAAAATGAAATCCTTGACAACTTCAATCTTTGTCTCCGATTATCATGATGTTGCTTATTGGTCCAGTTGTGAGGATTTTTGTTTTCTTTAGGTTGAGGTGTAATCCATCCTGAAGCTGTAGTCTTTGATCTTCATCAGTAAGTGCTTCAAGTCCTCTTCACTTCAGCAAGCAAGGTTGTGTCATCTGCATGTCGTAGGTTGTTAATGAGTCTTCCTCCAATCCTAATGCCACGTTCTTCTTCATATAGTCCGGCTTCTCAGATTATTTGCTCAGCATACAGATTAATAAGTGTGGTGAAAGGATATAATCCTGATGCACACTTTTCCTGATTTTAAATCACACAGTATCCCCTTGTTCCATTCAAATGACTGCCTCTTGGTCTATGCACAGGTTCCACGTGAGCACAATTAAGTGTTCAGGAATTCCCAGTCTTCACAATATTATCCATAATTTGTTATGATTCACACAGTCAAATGCCTTTGCATAGTCAATAAAACACAGGTAAACATCTTTCTGGTATTCTCTGCTTTCAGCCAAGGTGAATATTACAGTAGGCATATCCCTCCTCCTCTAGGATTCTAGGTGACCCTTGCTCTGGTGTAACTTTTAATGTATTCAGTTTTAGAAAGGAAAGTCTGCGTCAATCCTTAAAGTTACATTTAAAAATTAGATCAACAGTACAGCCAGATGGCATTCTGACACTGACTGCAAGTATATTCTAGGATTTTTCTAAAATAGCTGGCTGAAAGAGAAAAGTCATCTTTTGCCCAAGTGTGTTCCTGTCCTTCTCCCTTACTTGTATGTTCTAAGTGTTGAATTTATTTTAAACTCATAAAACCGGAGTGGAGAATTTAACGGTTTGGAAATTTCCCTTGCATTTCTCTCTCCAAGTCTCATTTCCTGATGCAAGGACTCACTGCTCAAGAATGAAGTGTAATCGTACATTCATGATTATGTCTCATTTATTAACTAGTGGCATTCAGGAAATTGTCAGCACAGGCATTCTTTTGTAGGTCAAAAATATATCTCTTTTTAAAAAGCTGAAAAAGAATGGTAGCTACTTAACTGATTTCAGAAGAATCTAAATAAATAGCATTCTGGACTTCATACTGACTCACTAAAAATAGAGACTGATTTTTGAAGATGATGACAAAATGCATAAGTCCTAGATCCTACTGTGTAAAATTATAATTTTACCCACGAGGAAAAAGCACAATACATTTAATTTTAGCCCAGTTTACCATAATTAACCCTGGAAAGTGCAGGCTGACCGAAACTATATTATTGTGACTCAGCTAGTATAGATTAAGTTTTTGAAAATGAAATATTCTTGTATTTTTTGATCCTCCTGCAATATAGGCTCAGATCTCTCGACCTAAGAGGATGTAGTAATCAAGGGAGCATTAAAGGAGGAGAAAATGCCTGTCAGCCATTTGCGTTGGGACTGAGAAAGTTACAGGATCTTTAATATTGGAATCCTGACACCTGGGTACCAAAAGAGATACTTTCTACGGACCACCTCTCTGCTTTCTCACTCCTTCCTCTACTTGCCAACAGCAAGGAGAAGAGGAAAAAGAGGGAAGGAATATTGAAGCATCTTCCTTTTCTTCAATAAAGAAATGAGGCCCTAAAAAAATATACTTTTGCAAACCACTTGTGGTAGGGAAACAGTTTAAGAAATCCCTTACTATTTGGTAGATAAAGAATCACTTCCTTTTCTGTTAGAAAATAAGAGGTGCATTCTTCTCCCAGCAGTTGCCCTGCAGAATACATAAATAAGACACTGTAGGGTCTAAACAGTGATAGGATGGCGCCTTTCCCTTGCTTTTCATGCTTTGTTTTGTCTGGCTGTGTCATGTGTGTTGCAGCACCGCATCCCCATCACCGTCATCTCCAGCCAGGTTTAATAATAGGGAGTTTTATTCTTCCGTCTAATGGAACTTTGAGCCAATAGCTTGAATTTCAGTTTGGTTTAGAATATAACTTAAAAATGAGACACCAAGGTTCATGGTCCATATTACAAGTTATTTTTATTGGATAATCTCTAAAGGGAATTGAACAAAGAAAAAAAAAGTTCAGAAGCAAGATATTTACTTGACTGATTATGGAAGTTTTTTAAAATCGTACTAATGTTATTTATGGAGCCCTGGTGGCGCAGTGGTTAGAGAGCTCGGCTGCCAACCAGAAGGTCGGCGGTTCGAATCTACCAGCTGCTCCTTGGAAACCCTATGGGGCAGTTCTACTCTTGTCCTATAGGGTCGCTATGAGTTGGAATCGACTCAGCGACGATGGGTTTGGTTTTTGGTTTAATGTTATTTATAATTAGCCATGCTCCTAAATGTAATTGTTCCCTTTATTAATGTTTAATAAATGAGTTTCATTTCGTGTTTATTTAACTTGATTTCTTTAATTTGGCATTAAACAAGTAAAATTTATATCTCCTCTCTATAGTCAGACTTAGATGCATTTTGTATAGGTTATTTATTTCTTCTTTGCATTAAGATATGCTGATATGTATATTTTCACCACATTGTCAAAAAAAGATAGACTGAGTTGCAGGGCAAATTTGTTAGACATGGTTCTATTTGTTAGGTGAAACTCAAATTCATTTCAGTTTTACAAATGAACTATCCTTACTTGATTTGATTATCTGAATCTAGTTGGATTGAGAAATACTATTTTAAAGCAGGCATGACAAATTACTTACATATAATAACTGGTAGTATATTGCTTTTTGCACCCTGATGGTGTAGTGGGTAAGTGCTATGGCTGCTAACCAAAAAGTTGACAGTTCAAATCCACCAGGCGCTCCTTGGAAACCCTGTGGGGCAGTTCTGCTCTGTCCTGTAAGGTCGTTACGAGTTAGAATCGACTCAACAGCAACAGGTAGTAGTAGTGTTGCTCTTTTCTGTTCGAAATTACCTGTAGTTGTGGGAGTATTAGACATCTTACTTAGTGCTCTTTGGTTATAATAACAGATGTGTATAAATTTTTACTGTCTTCAAGTAAGATAACTGGCTTTAAATTGTAGCAAATAGGAGACAGTGAAGATGTGTCACTTTCTCAGTTGTGATTCTTGCCTTTGTTAGTCTCATTGACAGATTGAATTTCTACTTTTGTTATATTGAATGTTCCCTGAAAACCAGACCCGTTGCCATGAAGTTGATTCCGACTCTGAGCGACCCTATAGGACAGAGGAAAACTGCCCTATAATGCTTCCATGGAGTGGCTGATGGATTCAAACTGCCAACCCTTTGGTTTGCAGCTGAGCTCTTAACCACTGCTTCACCAGGGCTCCAAATTCAGAAGGATCTACTAAAGTAAATGTTTACAAGGTGCAGTATGCTAGCTGACAGAGGTTTGTTTCTTGGCATTTTGTGTTTGCCAATTCTATTAATTTGTTAAGGTCTTGACTGATTGTTAATAGACTAATTTTCCTTAGAACTACAGATGACCTAATCCAACACCCTGCCATTTTCTGATAAAGAACTGAGGCTCAGATAATACAGACCTAAAAAACATACCAGAACTTTCTGTTACTCCTTATCTACCACAGGGCAAACTGTAAGTAAATTATTAAAATAACTAATTGGGTTTATGGGTCAGTGCTCTCTTGCAATTAAATTGTTGCTCATGTTTTCTAGTGGTCAGATCTTTTGTGATAACACTGAGTGAAGTCCAACAGTTCTTTTCTTTCATTAATCATCGTAAGAATTACAGGGTAAGCAGAAAATATAGCCTCATATACTTGAGGTGGGGTAAAAATGGGCAGGAATGATGAATTATTTTTCTTCTAATAGTAGGAATTTGACTCTTACGGTAGTTATTTGTCAGTTACTTGTACCATAACTCCCACAAGTACAAAGTGAAATTTTTGTGAAAGGTACCAGCATAACATGCAGGAAAGGAGAAGAAACCCAACATTGAGTGCATCTTTATATCTCAGTAAGGACACGTATACTATAGGCCACGTCATATTTAATTGGATGGATATTTTATTATTTAACCAATCACTTATTGTCAGACATACCAGGGCTTTTTTTTTCCCCCCAATTATTTTTCACTGTTATGGAAAGCTTCCCAATACTGTTCTTGTACATAGCCTTATTTAACTTGTCTGATTGTGTCTGTAGTACAAATTCCTAGAAATAGAATTGCTAGGTCAAAAGGTCCACTCAGTTTTTAAGGGCTTAGATATACAATGCCAAATTGCTCTCCAGAAATATTGTACTAATTAGCACCTTTCTTTAGTAGTGTAATTTTTGCCAAGTCTATTGGAGAAAAAAATAATAGCTCATGGTTTTAATTTCATTTCTTTTATTAGTGAGGTGGAGCGCCATTTCTTTTGTTTTCTGATTTTGTGTTCTTTTTTTTAAATTAAGATTTTGTTTGTATACAATAGAATTCACCCTTTTTAAGTGTGCAATTTGATGAATTTTGTTAATTATATACAATGGTGCAACCACCACTACAATCAAGACATAGAACTGTTCCTATTCTTTTGAAGTTGGTCCCTTTCCCTCACCTGCAACTGCAGGCAACTATTGATCTACTTTCTGCCAGTGTAGTTCTGTCTTTTCTAGTGTTTCAAATAAGTGCAGTCGTATAGTACATGGTCTTTTGTGTTTGACTTCTTTCACTTAGCATAATATTTTTGAGATCCATCCATGTTGTGTGTATTAATATTTCATTTCTTTGTATTACTGAGTCATATTCTGTGATATGGATATAGTAAAATTTATCCATTGATTAGTTGATGGGCATTTGAGTGGTACCTAGTTTTTGGCTATTATGGATAATGCTCCTGGGAGGATTCTCATACAGGTCTTTGTGTGGGTATGTGTTTTCATTGCTCTTGGGTAAATACCTAGGAGTAGAATTCCTGGGTCACATAGTAAGTGTGTATTTAACTTTATAAAAAAATACCATACTGCTTTTATAAGTGTCTGTACTATTTTCCATTCTCACCAGCAAGTTGTTCCACATCCTCACCAGCACTTGTTATTGTCAGTCTTTTTTAACATTAGCCATTCTAGGGTGTGTATTAGAATCTCATTGTGATTTTAACTTGCACTTCTCGGCTAGTGATGTTGAGCATCTTTACACATACTTACTGGCTATTTGCATATCTTCTTTTATAAAGTGTTCAGATCTTTTGCCTATTTTTCCCTCCTAGTACTGCCTTCGTTGCATCCTGTAAGTTTTGTCATGTTGTGTTTTCATTTTCATTTGACTCTTAGAAATTTGATTTCTCTTTTAATTTCTTCCTTGATCCATTGGCAGTTTAATAGTGTGTTGTTTAAATCCTTTTGTGCGTTTTTAATTGTCAGTCTTTTTACTGAGAGGAGCCATAGTGGCACAGTGGTTAAAGTGCTCAGCTGCTGAGCAAAAGGCCAGCGGTTCAAACCCACCAGCCACTCCCTGGGTGAAAGACAATGGCAATCTGCTTCCATAAAGACTGCAGCCTTGAAAACCCTATGGGACAGTTTTACTCTGTCTTATATGGTTGCTATGAGTTGGAATCGACTCTACAGCAACAGGTTTGGTTTTGGTTTTTTTACTACTGAGTTGTAAGAGTTATTTTTATATTCTGGATACAAGTCCTTTGTCAGATAGATGGCAGATAGGTGTTTTTCCAGGTGGTGGCTTGCCACCTTTTCTTAACAATGTCTTTGAAATACCAAAAGTTTTAAATCTTGATGAAGTCTGTTTATTTTCTTTTATAGTTTGTGTTTTTTTGTGTCCTAAGAAGTCTTTCCCTAACTCTGAATCACAAAGATTTTTCTCATATGTTTTTTTCCAAAAGTTTAGTAGGTTTGGCTCTTACATTTAGGTCTGTGGTCAATTTTGAGTTAATTTTGTATATAGTTTGAGGTAGGGGGTCACACTTCATTTTTTTCTGTATGAATATCCCATTATTCTAGCACCATTGGTTGAAAAAACCTATCTTTCCCCCTATTGAATTACCTTGGCCCCTTTGTTGAAAATCAGTTGACAATATAAGTGTGGGTCTATTTCTGGGCTCTTTATTTGTTTTACTGATCTATATGACTGTCATGCCAATATGACACTATCTTGATTTCTGTAGCTTTATAATAAGTTTTTAAATCAGGTAGTGTGAGACCATCACTTTTGTTTTTCAAAAATTTTTTTACCTAATCTTGGTCCTTTGCCTTTCCATGTAAATTTTAAAATCAGTTTGTTGATTACCTCAAAAAAGCCTATGGGATTTTGACTGGAATTGCATTTAATCCAAAGATCAATTTTGGGAGGCTTGTCGTTTAAACAATATTAAGTCTTTGAACTCATAAACATGGTATTGTTGTTAGTTGCCGTCAAGTCAATTCTGACTCATAGTGACCCCATGTGTGCAGTAGAACTGCTCCATAGAGATTTCAAGGCTGTGACCTTTTGAAAGTAGATCACCAGGCCTGTCTCTCAAGGCACCTCTGGGTGGACTTGAACCACCAACCTTTCACCTAGTAGTTGATTTGTTAACCATTTGCATCACTCAGGGACCCCTGAACATGATATATTTCTCTTTACTTAGGTTGTCTTTAATTTCTTTTACAATATTTTGTAGTTCTCAGTGTTCAGGTCTTACATGTCATACATTAAATTTATCCCTAAGTATTTTATTGTTTATGCTGTTTTATTGTAAATGGAGTTGTTTTTAATTTTCTCTTCTAATTTTAATTATTAGTATATATACAATTGAATTTTGTAGATTGACCTCATATCCTGCAACTTTGCTAAATTCACATATCCTAGTAGCTTTCTTGTAGGTTCATTAGGGTTTGAAACATCATGATCATGTCATCTGTAAATGAAGACAGTTTTACTTCTTGTCTCTCATCTCTGTGCATTATATTTTTCCCTGTTGCACTGGCTGTGTGCTCCAGTGCTGTAAAATAGAGGAAAGAGTAAAAGTCTTTGCCTTCTTCCTGATCTTAATTAGAAAATATTGAGCCTTTTCTCGTTGAGCATAATTTTAAGCTGTCAGTTTTATTCATGTTGAAGAAGTTTTCTGCTCTACTTTGCTGGGAGCTTATTTTTAACCATGAAAGGGTATTATTGAATTTTGTAGAATGCTTTTTCAGCATCTATTCAAATGATTGTGTGCTTTTCCTCCCTTTAATATGATGAATTACATTGATTTGTAGAAGTTAAACCAACCTTGCATTCCCGGGTTAAACCCTACTTGATTGTGATAATATACTGTTGGATTCAATTTGCTCACATTTTATTAAGGATTTTTACAACTGTGTTTTATTTTCTTGAGGGATATTTATCTGTAATTCTCTTTTCTTGTAATGTGTTTGTCGGTTTTCATGTTAGGATAATATTGACCTGCAAAAAAAAAAAAAAAAGGAAAGAAGGAAAGAAAATGAAGTCAGTATTATTTCCTGCTCCTTATTTTATGAAAGAGTTTGTGTAGAATTGTTTTTGTTTTTTCCTTAAACTTTTGATAAAATACACCTGGGAAGCCTTTTGTGTCTGAATTTTCTTTGAGGGAAAGTTTTTAATTATGAATTCAATTTCTTAAATTCATAAGGGGCTCTTAAGATTATTTCTTCTTGGGTCAATTTTGGTTATTTGTGTATTTTCAATTTTTTTCCCTCATTTTATCTAGGTTGTTAAATTTATTAGCATAAAGTTTTCATAACATTCCCTTATATTTTTAATATCTGTGCACTGTGATGAGTTGTAGTCTTTTTTCCTCTTTAGTCAGTATTGCTAGAAACTTACCAATTTTATCTGTCTTTTCAAAGAACTAGCTTTTGATTTCATTGATTTTTGTCTGTTGTTTTTCTTTCATTGATTTCTGCTCCTGTGTTTATTATTTCCTTCCTGTTTGAGTTTCATTTACTGTTCTCTTTCTAGCTTCTCCAGGTAAGAGCTCAGGTTGAGTTTGGATAAATTTCCCTTAAGACACCACTCCATCTGTGCCCTAAAATATTTTCAAATTTCTGTTATTTCTTTCTTGACCCTCTGATATTTGTAAGTACCTTGTTTAATTTCCAAATATTTGTGTTTTTCTACTGATGTTATTGTTAAAAGATTTCTAATTTTAATTCCATTTTCATCCAAGAACAAGCTCTGTATAATTTCAGTCTTCTTGAATTTACTGAGATTTGTTTTATGACCCAGGATATGGTCTATCCTGGTAAACTTAGCATGTGCTCTTGTAAAGAATATCAAGTAAAGGAGGTTGATAGCGTTGTTCAGATCTTCTATGTCTTTGCTGATGTTTTGTCTAGCTGTTCTGTCAATTACTAAGAGGTGTTAGCATCACAACCATAATGGTAGAATTGTCTGCTTTTCTCTTTAATTCAGTCACTTTTAGCTTCATTTATTTTGAAGCTCTCTTATTGGACACCTGCACATTTATGATTGTTATGTCTTCCTGATAAACTGACCTTTTTAACTATATGAAATGTCTTTCTTTGTATCTTTTATAACTTTTGTCTTGATTTTTTTAATCTAATATTAGTAAAACCACTTCAGCTTTCTTATGTTTACTATTATAGCCTTTTCCATTTATTTACTGTCAGCCTATCTGTGTCTTTATGTTTAAAGTGTGCGCTTGTAGACAGTATATTGTTGAATATTGTTTCTTTATCCATTCTAACAGCCTCTACCTGTGATTGGGAGTTTTTACTTCATTAATGTTTAATGCAATTAGTTATAGAGTCAGGCTTAAGTATTTTGTTTTTTACTTTTATTTTATTATTTTTCTATTTGTCTCTGTTGTTTTTTTGTTTTTCTGCTCCTCTTTACATGCCCCCTTCACTCTTGCGTATTATGATTATTATTATTTTTTTTTAATTTGATTTTTTTAAGAATTTGGCTTTTTGGCCATACTTCTTTGCATTATAATTTTAGTATTTGCTCTAGAGATAGCAGTATATATCCTTAACTTTTCACAACCCACTTACAATTAATAAAGGACTGTTGGCACAGTGGTTAAGAGCCACAGCTGCTAACCAAAAGGTTGGCAGTTCAGGTCCACCAGCCACTCCTTGGAAACCCTATGGGGCAGTTCTCCTCTGTCCTGTAGGGTCGTTATGAGTTGGAATTGACTTGACAGCAACAGGTTTTCTTTTTTTTTACTTCTCATAAAACATTGAAATCTTGGAACCGTGTACCCCCCTGAACCTGCTATTCCTTTATATTCTAGTTATTATATATAGTGCATTGTGAACCCCACAAGGCAGTGTTATAAGTTTTTCTTTTAACTTTTTTATGGTTTATAAAGAAAGTTAGGAAAAGTTCTTTTTTTTTTTTTTGCATTAATCAGATATTTTTTATTTCTAATGTTCTTTTTTTTTCCTGAGGACCTGTGTTTTTATCTAGTATCAATTCCCTTCAGCCTGAAGAACTTCCTTTAGCGTTTCTTGTATTGCAAATTTGCTGGCAATAAATTTTCTTAGACTTTTTTATCTGTTTTGTTTTGGCCTGTAAATATTTTTATTTTGCCTTTACTCTTGGAAGGACATTTTTACTGCATATAGAAGTATGGATTGCCATTTTGTCTTTCAGTACTTAAAAGATGTTATTCTGCTGTCTTCTGGCATCCATGGTTAGTGAGGAAAAGTAGTTTAATTTAATCCCTTCATTGGTCCCCTGTATGTCATATATTGTTTTTCTCTTGCTTTGTTGAAGATTTGCTCTATCAATAGTTTGACCTTGATGACTTTCATCAGATTTGGCAAAGTGTTAACCATTATTTCCTCACACATTTTTTCTACCCTATTTTTTCTCTCCACTCTTCCTGGTATTCCAGTTCCATTTATGTTGGACTGTTTGATCTAATCAAATAGGTTCTGAGACTCTTCTTTTTTTGTTGTTGATGTTTTTTTCTTTCTGTTCTTCACCTTGGATAATTTCTATTTTTTATCTTCATATTCACTTACTCTTTCCTCTGCTTTCTCCAAACGACTGTTAAGTTCATCCACTGAATTTTTTATTCTGGAAATTGAACTTTTAAGCTCTAGAATTTCCTTTGGCTTTGTCTTAATTTTTCTATTGAGATTTCTTGTTTTTCTAATGAGATTTTTTATCCATCGAAAACATGTTTTGCTTTACTTTTTTAAGGATGATTTTAATAGTCACTTGAAATTTTTGTCTTTTCGTTTAAACATCTGGTTCATTTCAGGGTCAGACTTGACTGGTTTTGTTTTCTCTTGAGCATGTGTTGCATTTTCTTGGTTCTTCTAATGTTGGGTAATTTTGGATTTTATCTCACACATTTTAAATGTTGGGTTGTAGAGATTTTGTTATCTTTCTCCAGTGAACGTTGTTTCCTTTATTTTAGCAGGTAACGATCTTGGCTGGGCGTTAACTGAAAACCATTTCTTGGGAAGCAGTGCCAGTCTCAATTTAGATCTTTTGTCATTAGTTGAGCCGCTTTTAGTCACTATTTTATTATGTATCCGCGCATACATGTTAAAGGGTCAGTCAGAGATGTGGGTAGAGGTAGACAGATTTTGTGGATTCCTTCTCTGACTCTTTCCTTTCTAGGATTCCCCCAGCCCCTTCTGTGTTCATGGCTTCACTTTTCTGAATTCACTTCACTTTTTCCCCCGGTGCAGAAAAACTACAGTTTTTACATGGGTGCCCTGCTGCCACTGTGCACTGCACGAACTTCACTTAACCCGAAGCTAAAAGTCACAGAGATAGGAACTTAGTTGTATAACTCTCAGTTTTCCTCCTCAAAGGCAGTGCGCACTTCCCAGCATCAGCCTTTCTGCTTCTGTTTAGTCTTTAGTACCTTCAGGTCATTGTTGTTGTTGTTGTTGTTATGTGCCATTGAGTTGATTTCAACTGATAGAGACCCTATCGGACAGAGTAGAACTGCCCCATAGGGTTTCCAAGGCTGTAATCTTTATGGAAGCAGACTGCCACATCTTTCTCCCGTGGAGCAGCTGGTGGGTTTGAACCACTGGCCTTTGTGTTAGCAGCTGGGCGCTTAACCGTTACACCATCAGGTTCACTGCTTGCTTAATAATGCATCCTACTTCGAGTTCCTTCCTGCTTCAGGTCATTACATTTGTATTATTCCAGGTTACAAAAACAATGACATAAGGGTCAGTTTAAACAAATACTTTCTGTAAGTTGGAGGGAAAATGACTTTTTTAAAAGTTAGTTTTGGGTTAGGAAGGAAGTGGATGTAGCTATTAAGGGCAACGTGAGTGATCCTTGTGATGGACATGTTCTGTATGACATTGACTGTATCATTGTCAGTATTTTGGTTGTGATATTGTACTATAGTTTTGCAAGATGTTACCATTGGGGAAAAAGGTACACGCAATCTCTGTATATTATTTCTTCAACTGTGTGTGAGTCTTACAATTATCTCAAAATTAAAGTTTTAATTTACAAAAACTAGTTTGGTCATGTGTATTTACAGTCTAAAAGTCATTTCTCTGTTTGCCAGACTAATGAGAACTGCTCTAAGATGTAAACAGAAAATAAACATTTTTTTTTGGGGGGGGGGGCATTGAATTTAGCAGATCTGCTGTTATCAAGATGGAAAAGCTTATCGTATTAACTAATTTTTTTTTTTTTTTAATGTTCTCTAGAGGTCTGTTGATAGTAATTACCTTGAGTAAACTTTAGAGGATATTGTTGACTTAAATAGAAAAAACTTTTTCCTTCAGCTAATGGATATTTGTAATATTCTGATTTTTGAGGGATGTGCTGAGGTTGCAAAATAAATTTAGCAAGTTTGGAAAGCCTGATGAGTAAAAGTTCACTTACTGTTAGATTTGAACTGCAGTTTGTCTTTGTGGCTTCTTACACCATAGAAGTTTACTTGAGGATATCAATTTTGTCTTGTTTCTCTGTATCACGTGGCACCTGGCGACGACTAGCTCATAGGTGCCCAGTAAAAGTGTGTAGAAAGAATGGAATGGTTTGCAGGTGGCTCTTATGTCAGTCTGTCTGTTATAAAGAAAAGTCCAGCATTTGTACTATGGAGTGCAACTCTGAAATCTGTAACAATCTTTTGATAGCATTATCCTTTTCTAGACAGTCCCTCCCCTCTCCTTAGGGAGAAAGATGGCAAGAAAAGTTCAAGAATGGTGAAATGGAGGGAAGCTTTATTTTGTTATATCTGATTCCTGCTTTATTTCTTACAACTTTATATAGTGTTATAAATGTCTGAAAGTGACAAGGATGTGTTCTGTAGGTTGCTGTCTGGAGGTGTAGTAGAAATGCAGTAATGTAGCAACCATTGAGATATAGTCTGTGCCTTTTTACCGTGGGTTAAAATCTATTTGCACTCACTTTCTAAAATTATACTTTACCCTTTTTTTCTGATTTGCAGTGTGATTGGAAATTGTTTGTACTCAGCCTATTTAAGAACTATTTAAGAACAGCTGCTTCAGATAATCACTAAATATTTAAAATCTTAAAGGTCTAATTAAGGGAGTTTTGCGCGTGTGTGTTTATTTACATATGAGATAATGGATTTGGAAATATGCTTAGATTTAAATTTTTAGCTGGTTTTCACAGTGGTGGGAAATTAATATGTCAGTGATGAACTTTTAAAATTTTTTTTTTAATGGTAAAATATATATAGCGTAAAGTTCACTTTTTTAACCACTTTTAAGTGTAGAATTCAGTAGCATTAATTGTATTCATAATGCTGTGTGACTGTCATCACTATTTGTTTCCAAAACTTTTCATTACACCAAACAGAAACTGTACCCATAAGCTGTAACACTGCTTGTCCCCTTTCCCCAGCCCCTGGTAACCACTACCTACTTTCTGTCTCTATGCATTTGCCTATTCTAGATATTTCGTGTATATGGGATCATACAATATTTGTTCTTTTGTGTCTGGCTTATTTCACTTTAAATAATGTTTTCGAGGTTCACTCATCTTGTAGCGTGTATCAGACTGTCATTTATTTTTATGGCTGAATAATATTCCGTTGTATGGATATACCACAGTTTGTTTATCCATTCATCTGTTGATGGACATTTTTGTTTTTACCTTTTAGCTACTGTGAATAACACTGCTATATACATTGATGTACAAGTATCAGTCTGAGTCCCTGCTTTCAGTTCTTTTGGGTATATACCTAGGAGTGGAATTGCTGGGTCATATAGTAGTTCTATGCTTAACTTTTGGGGAAACTACCAACTTTTTTTCCACAATGGCTGCACAATTTTACATGTCCATCGGCAGTGTACAAGGGTTTCAGTTTCTCTGTGTTCTCACCAACGCTTGTTATTTTCCATTTTTCTGATAATAGCTATCCTAGTAGGTATGAAGTATCTCATTGTGGTTTTGATTTGCATTTCACAACTGCAACATCAACAATGACTGATGATATTGAGCATCTATTCAGGTGCTTATTGGCCATTTCTTCCTCAGAGAAATGTTTATTCAGGCCCTTTTCCTATGTGTTGACCAGATTGTCTTTTGTTGTTGAGTTGTAGGACACTTTACGTATTCTGGATATTAAACTCTTATTGGATATATGATTTCCAAATACTGTCTTTCATTCTATAGATTGTCTTTTCATTTTATTGGTAATGCCCTTTGATGCACAAATTTTTTTTTATTATTTTGATGAAGCCCAATGTATCCAGTTTTTCTTTTGTTGTTTGTGTTTTTGGTGCCATGTCTAAGGATCTTTGTCAAATACCACACCCGAACACTTACCTCTATATTTTCTTCTAAGAGTTTTATGGTTTTTGCTCCAATATTTAGGTCATTGATCCATCTTGAGTTTTTATGTATGGTATGAAGTAAGGGGCCAGCTTAATTCTTCTGCATGTGAAAATCCAGTTGTCCCAATGACATTTGTTGAAGAGGTTATTCTTTCTCCATTGAATGGACTTGACAACCTTATAAAATCGATTCGCCATAGATATATGGGTTAATTTCTGGATTCTCAATTATATTCCATTGACCTGTTATATGCCTGTTCTTACACTAGCACCACACTGTTTTGATTACTGTAGCTTCAGTGATGACATTTTGAAACCAAGTTCTGAAGAAATACTTTTGAAAACAGACAAAAATCTAATATCTTCTTAAGCTTAGGAGGTGTTCTTTCTTGATTACTATATATTGCTTAAGATCTGATTGAATTTTGTAATTTGAAAATGTAAAAGATAGTGCAAATTTAGACTAAAGTTCCAAGGGAAATCATTTTAAGTTTGATAACGTCTTTCAGGAACTTACTCTGACCACTTTACCTGCTAATTTTACCAACAGATTTATCATTTGTTGTATATACTCACTCTATTTCTGTTATTGGTTGTAGTTGCTGTTTAATAAATGAAACATTTCAGAACTCCTTTTCTACTTAAAGGAGTCTCCATGTTGACCCTTTGTCTGCTGATGAATATGTTTTCTGCCTGATGTTCACACTGATATATTATTCACCTAAACTACTATATTTTCTAAAAGCAGAGCAGGAGTTTTGTGGTATGGTCGTGGAATAAACGTATAAAAGCTGCTTTTCTAGCCTCTTTCTCAATTAGACCTTGGCAGTTTCTTACTCTCTAATTTCCTTCTCCTGGGGATTTGTGACCTGATAACAAATTGCTATATATAAACAATCATTTTGACTCTATCAAAGTGGGGCCAGTCAACGGAAGATGGGGCCTAAGTTTTAGTTATCTTTATTGGATGCTGTAAAGTAGTAGTTTTCAGGTAGACTTTTTTTTGGCAAGCAAACTTGATATTTCTTATCCTTATTGATGGTTAGCTTTCATTCTTCCTGAGGTGAAAGTGGCAACAAGCAGAGCAAGGCTCTCAAGGAGAGAGGCAGAGATCAGGGTCCACGTGGAAGTAATTTGCAGTTATTTGGTAGGATATGGCAATATTAGTATTAAAGAGAGTCTTGATTTTTTTACATGGGACCCCGAAGGGTTCAGGAAAGCAAAAGACAAAACTAGTACATATTAAACTGATGCTGTCCTGGTTCTAAATTCATCTTACGGTTTTCTTATGTCCACCTTCTCTCAATGCTCACTATTAAAACTGTTGCACCATTGAATCCAGTTTTTGTTCCACTTGACTTAGCAGCTCTTCATTCTGTAGGTGGCTTTCTGTTAGGTGTCAGTTCCTCTGTAAAATAAGGGGCAGCAGGCCATTTTCCTTCATTCATCCACATGCTACATGAATGTCTCTTGATTGCCGCTTTGAGTCTTCACCTGGTTCAAGGTTTCCATCATGGTTGAAACAGAAGTACCTCCTTTCACCCAGCGTTGTCTTTCAAATTCATATCCCAAAGGAGGATTGAGACTCCTCCTAACATGTAACATACACCTGAAATTCTAGCTTTGGTATAACAGCTGGCTTCTCTAACCTGGCTAATGAGCTGTGGCTGAAGCAAATGCATTCCAGTTATACCTACCTCTCTTTTACCCGAGACTTTATAGTGTGTAATTATATTAATCTATATATTTTTAAACTAGTAATATAAAAATTTTAAATTATTGTTTGATGAAAAGGCTGGTATCTTCAGTTCTAAACCTGGGATGGTATTTTCATCTCTTTCCCTCCAGGTAACTGGCCTTTGACATGGAGGGAAATAATTCATTCCTCTTCAAAGGGCTGTATGTAGGTATCATTTGCTGGTAAAAATTTATTTGGGAAAAAAGGTCTCAGTCATCAGAAAAATATACCCTTGCCAGGTGTTTGGACAGACAGATCCTCCCCCACCCTTTCTTAAGTGAACCATAAAGAGGACCTGGTGATTTACCTGTAGGCCACGGAAGAAAGCCCTTGTTATCTCTTGCTAGCAGCTTTTGAGCCCACCCGCATTTCCCCAGGTGGAGCAGGAGTAGACATTGTTGGCTAATTATGATGACCTTGCTCTTTTAGAACCATTCTGCTCCCTGCCTCTTGCCAGCATGCTTCAGTACCCAGAGCCAAGGCTATAATGCTGTGTCAGAATAGCAACATATGAAAAAAAAAAAATTATTGTTTGCAATGTTTTATATTTCTATTGTGGGTGATTTATTTAATTTCCTTTATTGCTCTATTTACAATAATTTAAAATCAGGAGTAAATTACGATATTTGCTGGTACATTATTTCTAAATATGTTTTCCAAAACTTATCTTGTATCTATAGCATCTATATTATGATTGGACAACCTAGCATGAAATACATAAAACAATGATTTGTACACCAACTATTCACATTTTTTTTGAAAACATACCCCAAACAAGTCATTTTTTTTTAGCGTTTGTAGACTGTTTTTGCGTATTCAGAACTCATTATCCTCAACTAAATTCTAATATAATATCCTGTATTTACATTAACAAAATAGTGTCTTCCAGTACATTACCATTTAAAAATCATTTTCAATTCATATATAATGAAAATACTTAAAGTATTTATCCCAAAAGTTCCTTTGTAAAATTGGGGTCTGTCCTATACGCCATGCTTCTTATATGCCAGCAGATGTATTCCTGATAAAATAACTGGAAAACATAGGAAACAAAAACTGATAAATGCAAGAGCTGTATACCATAACACTTGAGTAGACCTAGGATGGGGAAGGCATTATTCTAGGCACGAGGAGAATACTACTACCAGGATTTCAGTTCAAATAAGCCAAAAACTAATTTCTCTCAGTACTGTAATAAAGTACATTTTTGAGAGAATGAGAGGGAGATACTAGGCATATACACTTTTATTTTAAATGTACAGATTTGAATATACACAATTCTCGGTAAATACTTCCAGCATAAATTTTACAAACGGCAACCTCAGATTATGGTATAATAACGTTAGAAACGAGTAACAAAAACATAGGTTTTCAACCCAATGAAAAAAAAGAAGGGAATACATACTACAAAAAACTATACTACTTAAAAGACACGAAAACCCTCATTACCAGTAATCCAAAGCACAGGGCTGCCAAAACTAAATGTGAGTTTTGTTCAACTCTTCATGCTTATTTCAACAAGGTTTATACACACACACACACACACACACACACACACACACACACACACACACACACACACACACACACACACACACACACACACACACACACACACACACACACACACACACACACACACACACACACACACACACACACACACACACACACACGCTGGATTAATTATTTACAGAAGGATCTGGGAAAAGAACAGCATAATAAAGTAGACAAAATCAAAATGAGAACTACTGAAATGGATAACTTTGTATACAAATTTAGAACCTAGACTACAAAAATTTACAAATACTACTAAAGGTAGATACTTTAAGTAAACCACTTGCAATACAAAAGAAAATTTGATGGCGTCACTGGTGAATATTTTTCAACATGTAATACCTATGTCATATAAACATTTAAGTCAATTGAAGGCCACAAAAACTCTACATAAAAAAAAAATATATATGTGTGGTTACGTAGGTAGATATGGATGTATATATGTGTATAGGAAGGCATATGCAAGTAAATACATGTGCATATATAGGTGTATCTGTAGGCATATGTATACACGTTTGTGCTGCATATCACATATGTAACAAACCACATAGGCGGCACAGTTATGAGAATTCTGACACATTGTAAAAATTGTAACCAATGGCACAGAACAATTTGTATAAAGATTGTTAAAGGGGAACCTAATTTACTGTGTAAACTTTCACCTAAAACACAATAAAATAATATACATATAAAAGAAAAAAAATATATATAAGTAGAATGCATAATAAAATGTAGTCAATATTTAAGAAGAAAAGTTAGCATGACCAAATAAGAGTTAGTCTAGAAATTCAAGATTGGTTCAGTGTAAGAAAAACTACCATTCCATTACTGGAAGAAATAGTGAAATTAATTTGACCAATGTTCATTGGCCTAGGATGGGGAAGACACTGTTCTAGGCACAGGGAGAATACAAAGATTATATATAGCAGAGAGCCCTTGCTCTTAAGGGTTTTTAATCTGTTAGATTTAAAAGAAAATTAGCAAAAGTTGTGATATCCCTGAAATATTTGATAATATTTTATAAAAATTAACACTCATTCCCGGTAACCCTATAAAGGACAAAGGAAATAGAAAGTTTTTTTTTTTTTTAAATATGTTCGTAACTAAAATCAACATTAACCCCAATGGTAAAATAGAAGCATCTTCTAGAAAAAACTAAATAAAACAGTGCTGTGTTACCAAATGTCAGCCAATATATAAATTTAAAAAAAAGTAAACAAGGTATAGATATATGCAAGAAGGAAATTGAACTATCACAGTGTAAATGATAGCATTATATACCTAGAAAATCTAAGGAATTCAGTAGCACAAAAATTGGCTTTAGAAGAGTTGCAAATTTTAAGGTAATAAAAGCAAAGTATGTTACTGTATTTTAAGAATGGGTTATATAACAAACAATAAATACAAACCTATTTACAATGATCACCATTAAGTATTTTTAAATTAACTGTGTGTGTGTGTGTGTAATAAAACTGTAATGGCAAGCATAAAAGAAATTTGAATAAATGGGGAGTTGATCCCTGGCTAATGGGAAGGCCAAATGTATTAAAGATCCTATGCTAACTAGTATTAATTAGTAGATTTAGTATTTAACAAAGTAAGATACCTACATAATATTTTAAAGCTTTGTCACCAGCAGTAGCGGCAGCATCACCTGGGAGCTTGTTATAAATGCAGAATCTGAATCCCCACCCCAGACAGTGAAGCAGTCTGTATTTTAAGTTTTAAGATTTCCAGGTGATTCCTTGCATACATGGAAGTCCCTTGGATGTGCAAACAGTTAGTGCACTCGGCTGCTGACCTAAAGGTTGGAAGTTATAGAGTTTACCCAGAGATGCCTCAGAAGAAAGGCCTGATGATCTACTTCAGAAAAATCAGCCATTAAAAACCCTAAGGAGCACAGTTCTACTCTGACACACAGGGTTCACTGTAAGTTGGAGTCGACTGGACAGCAACTGGTTTTGGCCTATATACGTTAAAATAAAGAAGTACTATATTTAAAGTGATGGTTATTTAATCTGGTTAATAATCAGAGTCAGCTAGGGAGCTTTTGAAAAATAGGCCCTGCTACAAACTTAATAATGCTTTGTCTTCTCAACCTGCCCCTTGAAATCTTCGGTTCAGCTCTTTTACTTCATCTCTTCCATTTGCTTTAGCTGCTTTATGTTCAAGAGCAAGTTTCAGAGTCTCTTCTGACATCCATTTTTATCCTTCTTTCCTTTCTTTTTAATGACTTTTTGCTTTCTTCATGTATGATGTCCTTGATGTCATTCCACAACTCGTGTGGTCTTTAGTCATTAATGTTCAGTGCATCAGTTCTTTTCTTGAGGTGGTCTCTAAATTCAGGTGGAATATTCTCATGGCCATATTTTGGCTCTTGTGGACTTGCTCTAATTTTCTTCTCCTGCAACTTGAACTTGTATGTAAGCAATTGATGATCTGTTCTGCAGTCAGCCCCTGCCCTTGTTCTGAGTGATGATATTGAGCTTCTCCATCGTCTCTTTGCACAGATATAGTCAATTTGATTCCTGTGTATTCCATGTGGCAAGGTCCACATATATAGTCAACATTTATGTTGTTGAAAACAGGTATTTGTAATCAAGAAGTCACTAGTCTTGCAAAATTCTATCATGTGATCTCTGGAGTTGTATCTATCACCACGGCCATATTTTCCAACTACTGATCCTGTTTTATTTCCAGCTTTCGCATTCCAATCACTGTAATTATCAATGCATCCTGATTGCATGTTTGATCAATTTCAGACTGTAGATGTTGGTAAAAATCTTCGATTTCCTCATCTTTGGCATTAGTGGTTGGTCCGTAAATTTGAATATAGCCGTATTAGCTTGTCTTCCTTACAGGTGTATGGATATTATCCTATCACTGACAGCACTGTACTTCAGAATAGATCTCGAAATGTTCTTTTTGATGATGAATGTGGCACCATTCCTCTTCATTTTGTCATTCCCAGCATAGTAGACCATATGATTGTCTGATTCAGAATAGCCAATACCAGTCCGTTTCAGCTCACTAATGCCTAGGATATTGATGTTTATGCATTCCATTTCATTTTTGATGACTTCGTTTTCCGAGATTCATACTTTGTACATTCCACATTCCAATTATTAATGGATGTTTGCAGCTGTTTCTTCTCATTTTCAGTTGTGCCACGTCAGCAAATGAAAGTCCTGAAAGCTTGCACAGAAAGGAATGCACAGAATCACTGTACCAAAAAGAATTGGTCAAGGTTCAACCATTTCAGGAGGTAGCATATGATCAACAATAGATGGTACTGAAGGGAATGACAAAAAACAGGGCTCCAGGAGTTGACAGAATACCAATTGAGATATTTCAACAAATGAATGCAATGCTGGAGGTGCTCCTTGTCTCTGCTAAGAAATTTGAAAGACAGCTTCCTGGTCAACCAACTGGAAGAGATCCATATTTGTGCCCTTTCCAAAGAAAGGTGATCCAGCAGAATGTGGAAATCATCGAACAAATGTCATTAATATCATATGCAAGTAAAATTTTGCCAAAGATGATTCAAAAGTGGTTACAGCAGTACATCAACAGAGAACTGCCAGAAATTCAAGTTGGATTCAGAAGAGGATATGTAACAAGGGGTATCATTGCTGATGTCAGGTGGATCTTGGCTGAAAGATGTTTACCTGTGTTTTATTGACTACGCAAAGACATTCGACTGTGTGGATCATAACAAATTATGGATAACATTGTCCAGAACACTTAATTGTGCCCATGAGGAACTTGTTCATAAACCAAGAAGTAGTCGTTAAAACAGAACAAGAGGATCCTACATGGTTTAAAGTTAGGAAAGATGTGTGTCAGGGTTGTATCCTTTCACCATTCTTATTCAATCTGTATGTTGAGCAAATAGTCCAAGATGTGGACTGTATTAGAAGAACACAACATCAGGACTGAAGGAGGACTCATTAACAACCTGTGATATGCAGATAACAACCTTGTTTGCTGAAAGTGAAGAGGACTTGAAGCATTTACTGATGAAGATCGAAGACTACAGCTTTCAGTATGGATTACACCCAACATAAGCAAACATCCTTAAAAACTGGACCAATGAGCAACATCATGATCAATGGAGAAAATATTAAAATTGTCAAGGATTTCATTTTACTTGGATCCGTAGTCAACACCCATGGAAACAACAGTCAAGAAATCAAATAATTTATTGCATCGGGCAAGTCTGCTGTGAAAGACCTTTTTAAACTGTTAAAAAGCAAAGATGTTACCTTGAGGACTAGGGTGCACCTGACCCAAGCCATAGTATTTTCAGTCACTGCATATGCATGCGAAAGCTGGATAATGAATAAGAAAGACCAAAGAAGAATTAATGCCTTTGAATATGGTGTTGGGGAACAATACTGAATATACTATGTACTGCCAGAAGAACAAACAAATCTCTCTTGGAAGAAGTATAGCCAGAATGCTCCTTAGAAGCAAGGATGGCGAGACTTCATCTCAGGTACCTTGCACATGTTATGAGGAGGGACCAGTCCCTGGAGAAGGACATCATGCTTGGTCAAGTAAAGAATCAGCAAAAAAGAGGAAGACTCTCAATGAGATAGATTGACACAGTGGCTGCAACAATGGGCTCAAGCATGACAATGATTGTGAGGATGGCGCAAGACCGGGCAGTGTTTCGTTTTGTTGTACATAGGGTCGCTATGAGTCAGAACCACCTTGACGGCACTTGACAACAACAAGAGCAACAACAAACTTAATGAAATAGAGTTGTTTTGGTGTGTTTCTCTTTTTCAAGGTTCCCTGGATGATTCTGATGTACTAAATTTGGTAATGCTGCTTAAAAGAACTTGGTAAAACTGGCAGTAAAGTCCATGTGAAAAAGTGGTACATATAAAATGATAATAATTATCAAAATAATATTGGTTAAAAAAAAAAACAAAAAACAGCACACCATAGAGCAAAATAGGAGTTTCAAGAATTTATCCATGGTTTATTTGTTAAACCAAAACCAAACCCACTGCCATAGAGTCAATTCTGACACATAGCAACCATGTATGATAGAGTAGAACTGCCCCATAGGGCTTCCAAGGCTGTAAATCTTTAGGGAAGCCAACTGCCACATCTTTCTCCTGAGGAGCAACTGGTGGGTTGGAACCGCTGACCTTTTGATTGATTAGCAGCCTGGTACTTTAGCCACTGCTCACTAAGGCTCTTGTCTTGTTATAAACTAGGTGAAATAAATAAGGCCTTATTATTTAGTAAGTGCCAGTGGGGAAGTTGATTAATAGTAAGAAAAATTAAATGTAGGCCAATACCTCATTCCATACATTGTAAGAATTTCCAAGTGAATTAAACAAACCCTAATATTATAATAAAAGAAAAAAAGGAGAGAAGTAAATGAAAAAATTTTCTGTACTACTTCAAATAAATGATTGATATATAGCCTATGTGGATAAGTGGAAAAGCCATATAGAATTTCAAGGTTAGAAACTACAGAATAAAATTAGAATAGGGTGTAAAATAAATAAATAATTGGTATTCTGTAGTGGAGGAGTACCATGTATGTGTTCTTATTTTAACAGCTTTATTGAGACATAATTTACATACTGTAAAATTCACCTATCGTAAGTATGTAATTCAATAATTTTAGCAAATTTGTAGTGTTGTACAACCATCACCACAATCCAGTTTTAGAACATTTTCATTATCCCAAAAAGTTGACTGTTTACAGACAATCCCCCACTCTTCATCTGCCCCAGTCAACCACTGAAATGCTTTCTGTCTGTCTCTTTACATATCCCTTCCAAAATTTTTATATTAATCTTATTATATATTATGTGGTCTTTTGAAATCTGACTTCTTTCACTTAGTATGTTTTTGAGGTTTATCCATGTGTTAGTATCAGTAATTTGTTTCTTTTTATTCCATGGTATGGATACACTGCATTTTGTTTATGGATTCACCGGTTAATGGATTTGGCTCTTTTCATTTCGGGGCTATTATGAATAATGCTGTTATGAATAATTACATATATGTCTTAGTGTAGATATATGTTTTCATTTCTCTTGTGTAGATACCTAAGAGTAGAGTTGCTGGGTTGGTATGGTACACTTATGTTTAACTTTCTGAGAAGCCGTCAAACTGTTTTCCAAAGTGGCTGTACCATTTTACATTCCCACCAACAACGTATGACAGTTCCAGTTTTGGATGAGATTGCATTGAATCTATAGGTCAGTATGGGGAGAATTGCCACCTTAACGGTACTGACTTCCAGTCAGTGAGCATGGAATTTTGTCTTGGTTTATTTAGAGCTTCCTTATATCTCAGCAGTTATTTATAGCTTCCAGTGTACATGTCTTGCACTTTCTTTGTTAAACTTATTCCCTGAGTACTTTATTGTTTTTGATTCTGTTGTGAACGGAATTTTTTTCTTAATTTCATTTTCAGATTGTAGCTAGTATGTAGAAATATAGGTGATTTTTTTATACACTGATCTAGTATCCTGCATCCTTGGTAAGCTTGTTTATTACTTCCAGTAAAGTTTTTGTGGATTCCTTAGGTTTTTCTACATACAGCATCGTGTCATCTGCAAATAAAGACAATTTTATATCTTCCTTTCTAATTTGAATGGCTTTAATTCCTCTTTTTTTTTTTTTTTTTTGCCTTTTTTGCACTGGCTAGAAACTCTGGTAAAATTTGAATAAACATGGTAGAGCATGCATCTTTGCCTTGTTCCTGATCTTTGGGGGAAGCATTCAGTCTTTCATTTTGAAGCATGACATTAGCGCTATGTTTTTCATAAGTGCCTTTTATCAGGCCGAAGATGTTTCCTTCTATTCCTAGTTTGTTCATTGTTTTTTTTTTTTTTATCATGAATGTATGTTAGTTTTTCTCAAATAGTTTTTTTTTTTTTTTTTTTTTTGTCTATTGAGGTCATCATGTGGGTTTTGTTCAGATGATATAGTATATTAATTGGTTTCCAGATGTTAAACCAATCTGGCATTCTTGGAATAAATCCGACTTGGTCAAACTAGATCATCCTTTTCATATTTTGCTGGATACTGTTTGCTACTACTACTACAGCATCTTCATGGATGAGAATCAGCATAAAGCGAATTCCCAGAAGGGGGAGATTAATCATATCCCTGCTTTCCCTCTTTTCCATTTCTGATACCAGCCACCCACACAGCACTGTTACTCTAGAAGCCTGGGGTAAGGTTAGACCTTACAAGTTAAGAAGACACCATCCTGGACTCGTTTGCTGGAATGACTCACAGAACTCATGAAAGACATTATACTTGTGACTTCAGGTTTTATTATAGTAGAAGGATGTAACTCAGGATCATCTTAAGGAAGAGATATACAGGAGAGATCTGGGAAGGTGTCTGAAAGAGGGCATGTCACTCTTCCTTTGCTGAACAGGAAGCTGTCCAGGTTATTGGCCAGTCCTACATGTTAGGCTAAATCATGCCTCCTGAGGCTAGTTGATATTGGCCTTCCAGGTAAGTGTTTTCTGGTCTGGCCAGCCCTGACTTGCTAGCACAAATCCTCCAATGTGGCCTGAAAGGCACCCCAGTTATTCCAAGGGTTATTTCTCTGGAGCCAAGGAGAAAGGCCACCTTACTTAGGGTAAAACTAGATCCTTTACCCCACAGCTACTCATTGTGGGGAATTTTTGCATCTGTGTTCATGAGGGATAGTGATCTGTAAGTTCCTTTTCTAGTGATATTATTGTCTGACTTTGGCATCTTAGAATGAGTTGGGAAGTGGTCTGTTTTCTAGAAGGGTTGGTGAAAGACTGGTAATTATTTCTTCTTTAAAAATTTTGTATAATTCCCTACTGAAGCCATCTGGGCCTAAGCTTTTCTTTTCTTTTTTTTTTGAGGGAATATTTTAAATTGCTAGTTCAATTTCTTTATTTATTATAGGATCACTCAGATTGTCTGTTTCTTCTTGAGTCATTTTCTGTAGTTTGTATATCTCTAGGAATTTGTCCATTTCATCTGCGTTTTCTGATTTGTTGGCACAAAGTTGTTCATAATCCCTTTATAATCCTTTTAATTTCTATAGGATTAGTAGTGATGTTTTAAAATCTATTTTGTTATATTGATATAGCTTTGCCAGCTTTCTAATAGTCACTGTTTGCATGGTATCTTTTTCCACTCTTTTACTTCAACCTGTTTTTTCTTTTTGAATCTAAAGTGTGTCTTTTGTAGGCAGCATGTAGTTGAATCTTGCTTTTTTTTTTACTCAGATAATCTCTGCTTTTTGATTGAAGAGTTTTAGTTCATTCATATTTAACTGTTGAATATTGAATTTATATTTGCCATTTTGTTATTTTTTTCTATATGTCTCATGTTTCTTGTGTTCCTACATTCTTTTTTAGTTTACTATTTTAACTCATCTGTTGATTTTTTTTAAAAACTTTTTTTTTTTGCATTTTTGAAGTCATTTTCTTATTGATTGCTCTAAGAATTACAATATACATCTTAATTTATCATAGTCTATTTCAGATTAATACTGAAATAGATTGTGATAAATTAATACTAACTTAATTCTGGTAAAATACAGAAACTTTATTTCGATATAGTTTCATTCCCTTCCCTCTTAGTGCTATTGTCATATATGTTACATCTATATATTATGTAAGGAGCCCTGGTGGCACAGCAGTTAAAGCACTTGGCTGCTAACCAAAAAGGTCAGCAGTTCGAAACCCCCAGCCACTCTGTGGGAGAAAGATGTGGCAGTCTGCTTCTGTAAAGATTACAGCCTTGGAAACCCTATGGGGGGTTCTGCTCTGTCCTCTGGGGTCATCTAGTGCTTTTTCTTTTTTTTTTTTTTAATAAGGCAGGTCTACTGTGAACAAGTTTTCTTAGTCTTTGCCTATCTTGAAATATTTTCATTTTGCCTTCTTTTTTGAAGGTTAAGACTTTTTGTTTTGAGGGGAGCTAGATAGAATTTTTGCTTTATAGGCACCACCCAAGTGCTATGAATAAGTCATTCCACTACCTCCTGACCTCCATTATTTCAGTTAAGTCATTTATTAATCATACTGTTTTACTCTTGCTGCTTTCAAGAGTTTCTCTGTCTTTGATCTGTGTTTGATTATTAAGTATCTAGGCGTGTTTCTCTGCTTATCATGCTTGGGGTTTTTAGAGCTCCTTGGATCTGTAGATTAATGTTGTTCATCAGATTCTGCAAGTTTCCAGCCATTATTTCTTCATGTATTTTTTCTGCCACTTTCTCTTCTTTCCTTCTAGGACCCCCATTCCATGTGTATGCTCGATGTTGTCACATAGGTCTCTGAGACTCTTCATTTTTCTCTTTTTTTGAGATTGTATAACTACGCTTGATCTATTTTCATGTTTCCCAGTTCTGTGTTCTGCAATCTCAAGTTTGCTATTGGGCCAATCCAGTGAATTTTTTATTTCTATTATTGTGCTTTTCAGCTCTAAAATTTGGTTTGGTTCATTTTTATAGTTTCTATTTCTGTATTGAGTGTCCTGATTTTTGGAGTCATTATCTCCATATTTTTCTTTAATTCTTTAAACATAGTTTCCTTTAATTCTTTGAACATATTTATAATAGCTGCTTTTGAAGTCTTTGTTTAATGAATCCAACATCTGAGCCCACTCAGAAATAGTTTTTGATTGACTGCTTTTTTTCCTGAGTATGTGTCACATTTTCTCGTTTCTTTGTATGTCTGGTAATTTTTTATTAAAAACTGGACATATTAAGTAATATATAGTAGCAACTGCAGGTCTGATTTCCCACTGTCCTTGAGGGCTGTCATTGTTGCCATTGTATTATGTTTGTTTATTTTTTAGTAACTTGTCTGTATTTAATGTGCAGAATATTTCTACTCCTTGGTGAGTGGCATTCAAGTCTCTGCTTGTTTTTTATTGGTATTTTAATTTTTAACCTGGTCTTATATCTGCATAGCTTGGTAGTCAGTCAATGATTGGTCAAAAGTTGTGCTGGAACACTTCTAACCAGTGAGACTTCCATCCTCTGCTGATCAATCTTTGTGTGGCTTGGGGAGCTCATTCACTTTTCAAGTGTACCCGCTTTTACTTTTCATCAGGCCTTGTCAGTTTTCTTTCTTACATGTGGGCAGCCTCCCAGTCAGCCAGGGATATGTGGAGAGTTTATCTAGCCCCTTTATGGCTCTGTCGTTTCCAGGATCTTGTTACATTTTTGGATTTATGTTAGTCTGACCCTCTCCCCAACTGGGATAGCAACCTCAAGCTAGCAGAACTGCAGATTTTCCCTGTTCTTTTCCTTTCCAGTTTGATGCTTTTGCTGTCAGTGCGACTGGGTATGGGTTTTTCACACTCTACTTCAAATCAGTTCCCTCGACAGTGAAGCTGCTGGTTTTTATAGAGCTACTACATGGACTGTGCTGGAGGTGGGATTGGGAGTGCAGCCCCAGGCAGTAATGCCACTGACTTCCACTGTTCTTACCCTGAGTTCATCAATCTTCTATAAATAAATACTTTTAAATTTGTTGTTTGACTTTGGTCATTTTCTACAGCTCTAAAATGGTTATTTTTGACAGTTTTGTTCAATTTTATAGTTGTTTTGAGGGGAGAGGATTTGCTGACCTCTTCAGTTTGTCACAGCTGGAAGTCTTGCCTCCTGTTTTGTTTTTATAATATTTTTGGTTTTGGTTATTTTTAAAAGACTGACTAATTAAAAAGCTGAAGCACATCTATATATTGTAGCTGCTTCAGCATTTTGCTTCACAATGGAAGAAGTTAGGAGACTTGAGTAGTGATTAGATTAGGGTGGAACTGTTGTCCTAAATTCTGCTGACAGCACTCTCTCCTGTGGAATGCTTCTTAATAGCATATTCTTGTGTAATGATGAAGAAACGTTTATTTTTTTAAGCAAGCAAATTCCTTTGGAATTATATCAAAACATGAAAAAGATATTATAGTGCACTCCTCTTTACAGAATGAACCAGTGGCACAGGGAAAGAAATTGCAAAATCTGTTGAGCTATTATAGCAGTGTATCTATATAAAAAATAATGGAAAGTATCATCCTCTTTAAAAAGTATACATTATACACATTTCAAGCTAAAATGAATTTTTTATGCTAGAAAATTAACCTGAGCAGGTTGCCTTTTAAAAAACCTTTTTTAATTATATCATAATGCACATAGAAATGTACACAAAATAAAATGTACAGCTCAGTGATTTATCACAAAGTGCACACCTGTGTAACCCCATCCTGGTGGGAAGTAGGCTATTGGCAGTAGAAGTCCTCTATTCTCCCTCCCAACGTTGTTGTTGTTAGGTGCCATCGACTCGGTTCCGACTCATAGCAACCCAGCAGGACAGAGTAGTGTTTCCAAGGAGTGGCTGGTGGATTTGAACTGCTGACCTTTTGGTTAGCAGCTGAGCTCTTAACCACTACGCCATCACAGCTCCCTCCTGACATTACCCGCTCCCCCCGCCAATATAACCACTATTCTAACTTTTATGGTAACCACGTCCTTTCTTAATAGTTTTTATCTCCTAGTGTACATCTGTAAACTTTTAAAGAGCTTAGCTTTGCTTATATTTTTAATACTATATAAATGAAATCTTATATTATGTGTTAATTTGTGTTTGGTTTCTTTCGTTCAGAGTTATGTTTATGAGAGTCATCTTTGTTGTTACATGTAGCAGTAGTTCCTTTTAATTGCTGTAAAGTATTCCATTGTATGAATATACAATAATTTGTTTATCCATTCTACTATTCATAGATGTTTGGGTTGTTTCCAGGGATGTTACAGATATTGCTGCTTTGAACACACTTGTGTATATACCTAGGAGTCAAATTGCTGGGTCATAGAGTGTATATATCTTCAATTTAGTTGATAATGTCAACTGTTTTCGAAAGCGATTGTGCCAGTTTACACTCCTATCAGCAGTCTATAAGAATTGCCGTTGTATCACATCTTCATAAAACATTTGATGTTGTCAGACTTCTAAAAATATCAGCCATTCTGGTAGTTGTGTGGTACTGCTGTCTCATTGTGGTTTTAATTTTTATTTCTCAAATGACTAATGAGGTTAAGCTCCTTTTCACATTTTTATTGGCCATTTGGATTCTCCTCTCTCATAAAGTGCCTATTCAAGCCCTTTTGAAAAATTGATCTGTAGGAATTCTGTATATATCTAGATAAGTACACTTTGTTTCTTATATGTGTTGCATGCTATGACTTGTGTTTTTACTCTCTTAACAATGTACGGGTATGAAAAGACGTTACTAATTTTAAAGTAGTTAAAGATACCGGTATTTTCAATTATGGTTAGTGCTTTTTGTATCCTGTTTAAGAAATCTTTCTCTACCCCAGGTTCATGAAGATACTCTCCGATATGTTATCTTTTAGAAGTTATATGGTTTTGCTTTTCACACTTATACCTACAGTCTGCATGGGATTTATTTTTGTGTGTGATGTGAAGTAGAAATGAAGGTCCATTTTTTTTTTCCATATGATACCAAGTTGTTCCAGTACTTTACATTGAAAAGACTATCTTATCTATCAAGGTCCAATCAAGGAAGAAGAAATCACCAGTTATTTAAACAGAGTTTAATATGGAAAAAATGTTAATTAGGTATAAAGTTGTCAACTAAGTAACTAAAAAGGCAAGAAGAGAACACTAAGTTATCATGGAAGTAGCAACTACCCTCCCTGGGACTGAGGGAGTAATGGAAAGAGGTTGGAATTATTAAATCTTAGAAACCTGTTCAGCTGAAATTCAGATCTCAAAGGAGAGGACACTGTCTCACTGGTGCTGGTATCTGGGGTGGGAGGTGGGGGATGCAATGGGGCTGGTTCTGCAAGTGCCCAGAAAACTGTAAACTAGATTCAGCTACTCAAGGAAGGAACTACTGCTGCTGGGAGCGAAGAAGTGTTGCGAAGTTGGCAGAGAAACAAGACAGGAAGCCCACAGGAAGGAACAAGTCCCTTCTTCCTCCTCTAGCCTTGCAGTCTCCCTCTAGTTTCCCCTATTGGCAGAACCTAATAAGGAGCCATCTGACAAAACCAAAATGTCATTTGCAGTTCTAGCCCCAGCATCATAGAGAAGTGTATAGATAGATGGGTCGGAAGCTGAGAGCCAGTAGTTTTGTAACTGGCACAACTTTCCTGTCCTCACTGCACTGCAGAGTTATCTTTGTGGTAAACAAAGTGTTCCATATATGCAAGGATCTATTTAAGAGTCATATTTCTGTATCGTATGTCTATTTATCGATCCTTGCACCAAAATCACAGTCTTAATTATTTTAATATTATAATAAGTCTTTATATCTGGTAGCCACCATGCATCTGTCAGTTTGTCGTACTGTGGTGGATTGCATGTTTCTGTGATGCTGGAAGCTATGTCACTGGTATTTCAAATACCAGCAGGGTCTACTTCTGTAAATTGGCCAGTGAAAACCTTAGGAATAGCAGCAGAACATTGTCTGATATAGTCCCAGAAGATGAGCCCCTCAGGTTGGAAGGCACTCAAGATACGACTGAGGAAGAGCTGCCTTCTCAAAGTAGAGTCAACCTTAATGATGCAGATGGAGTCAAGCTTTTGGGACCTTCATCCGCTGATGTGGCATGACTCAAGATGAGAAGAAACAGCTGCAAACATGTATTAATAATTGGAACATGAAATGTATGAAGTATGAATCTAGGAAAATTGGAAGTCATCAAAAATGAAATGGAACACGTGAAGATCTGTATCCTAGGGATTAGTGAGCTGAAATGGACTGGTATTGGCCATTCTGAATCAGACAATCATATGGTCTGCTATGCCGGGGGTGACAAATTGAAGAGGAATGGCATCGCATTCGTCGACAAAGAACATTTGAAGAAGTACAGTACTGTCAGTGATACGATAATATCCATACACCTACAAGGAAGACTATTACTCAAATTTACATACCAACAACTAATACCAAAGATGAAGAAACTGAAGATTTTTACCAACTTCTGCAGTCTAAAATTGATCAAACATGCAATCGAGATGCATTGATAAAGATCAGAGCAGAAATAAATGAAATAGAGAATAGAAAAACAATAGAATCAACAAAATCAAAAGTTGGTTCTTCGAAAGGATCAACAAAATCGACAAACCACTGGCCAGACTGAAAAGAAAAACAGGAGAGGATGCAAATAACCCAAATAAGAAGTGAAATGGGGGACATTACAACAGACCCAACTGAAATAAAAAGGATCATAACAGTATTATGAAAAACTATACTCCAACAAATTTGAAAACCTAGAGGAAATGGATAAATTTCTAGAAACACACTACCTACGCAAACACAAAGTGATTTTGAAAATCTGAACAAACTCATACCAAGAGAAGAGATTGGAAAGGTAATAAAAAAACTCCAAACAAAAAAAAGCCCTGGCCCAGATGGTTTCACTGGAAATTCTACCAAACATTCAGAGAAGAGCTTATACCAGTGCTGCTCAAACTATTTCATAACATAGAAAAGGAAGCGACACTTCTGAATTCATTCTATGAAGCCAGCATAAACCTGATACCAAAACCAGACAAAGACACCAAAAAAAAAAAGAAAATTACAGACCAATATCTCTCATGAATATCGATGCAAAAATTCTGACCAAAATTCTAGCCAATAGAATTCAGCATCATATCAAAAAAAGTAATACACCACAACCAAGTAGGATTCATACCAGATATGCAAGGATAGTTAAACCTTAGAAAATCAGTCAACGTAATCCATTACATAAATAAATAAAAGAATCACATGATCATCTTAATTGATGCAGAAAAGGCATTCAACAAAGTCCAACACCCATTCCTGATAAAAACTCTCAATAAAATAGGTATAGAAGGGAAATTTCACAATACAATAAAGGGCATCTATGTAAAACCAACAGCCAGCATCATTCTTAATGGAGAGAGGCTGAAAATATTCCCCTTGAGAACAGAAACAAGACAAGGATGCCCTTTATCACCACTCCTATTTAACCTTGTGCTGGAAGTCCTAGCTAGAGCAACAAGGAAAGAAAAAGAAAGAAAGGGCATCCAAACTGGTAATGAAGAAGTTAAACAGTCCCTGTTTGCAGATGATATTATATTATACATAGAAAACCACAAAGACTCCACAAGAAAACTACTGGAACTAATAGAAAGATACAGCAGAGTAGCAGCATACAAGATAAACATACAAAAATCAGTTGGATTCCTATATACCAATAAAGAAAACAATGAAAAGAGAATCAGGAAAACAAAACTGAAGAAAAAAATTCAGGCCTCAAGTTGCGATTTTGAAGGATCCTATAGGCAGAATATTGAACATCCTAGGAACATGAAAAGAAGATGGAAGGAATACAGAGAGTCACTGTACCAAAAAGAATTGGTCGCTGTTCAACCATTTCCGGAGGTAGCATATGATCAAGAACCGATGGTATTGAAGAAAGAAGTCCAAGCTGCACTAAAGGCATTTGCGAAAACCAAGGCTTCAGGAGTTGATGGAATACCAATTGAGATGTTTCAAGCAACAGATACAGCAACAGAGATACTCACTCATCTACGTCAAGAAATTTGGAAGACAGCTTGTTGGTCAACCAACTGGAAGAGATCCATATCTGTGCCCATTCCAAAGAAAGGTGATCCGCCTTAATGCGGGAATTATTGAACAAATATCATTAATATCACATGCAAGCAAAATTTTGCTGAAGGTAATTCAAAAACTATAGCAGACAGGGAACTGCCAGAAATTCAAGTTAGATTCAGAAGAGGTAGTGAAGCAAGGGATATCATTGCTGAGGTCAGATGGATCTTGGCTGAAAGCAGAGAATACCAGAAAGAAGTTTACCTGTGTTTTATTGACTTTGCAAAGATATTCAGCTGTGTAGATCGTAACAAATTATGGATAACACTGAGAAGAATGGGACTTCCAGAACACTTAATTGTGCTTGTGCTGAACCTGAACATAGACCAACAGGCAGCCATTCAAACAGAACAAGGGGATACTGCATGGTTTAAAATCAGTCTGTATGTTGAGCAAATAATCCAAGAATCTGGACTATACAAAGAAGAATGTGGCATCAGGATTGGTGGAAGACTTATTAACAACCTGTGATACCCAGATGACAACCTTGCTTGCTGAAGAGGACTTGAAGCACTTACTGATGAAGATCAAAGACTGTACAGCCTTCAGTATGGATTACACCTCAGCAAAAAGAAAAGAAAAATCCTCACAGTTGGACCAGTAAGCAACATCGTGATAAACGGAAAATATTGAAGTTGTCAGGGATTTCATTTTACTTGGATCCACAATCAACACCCATGGAAGCAGCAATCAAGAAATCAAACAATGTATTGCATTGGGCAAATCTGCTGCAAAAGACCTCTTTAAGGTGTTAAAAAGCAAAGATGTCACTTTGAGGACTAAGGTGTACCTGACCCAAGCCATGATATTTTCAGTCACCTCATATGCATTTGAAAGCTGGACAGTGAAAAAGGAAGACTGAAGAAGAATTGATGCCTTTGAATTATGATGTTGGGGAAGAGTATTGAATATATCATGGACTGCCAAAAGAATGAACAAATCTTTCTTGGAATAAATACAGCCAGAATGCTCCTTGGAAGTGAGGATGGCAAGACTTTGTCTCACGTACTTTGGGCATGTTATCAGGAGGAACCAGTCCCTAGAGAAGGACATCGAGCTTGGTATGGTAGAGGGTCGGTAAAAAAAGACGAAGACCTTCAATGAGGTGGATTGACACAGTGGGCTGATTGTGAGGGTGGCGTAGGACTGGGCACTGTTTTGTTATGTTGCACAGAGGGTTGCTATGAGTCAGAGCTGATTGTTGTTGTCATCTAGTCAGAACCGACAGACAGCACCTAACAACATCTGGTACAGCAGTTTTCCCCCACCTAGTTCTGGTGGCACAGTGGTTAAGAGCTTGGCTACTAACCAAAAGATTGGCAGTTTGAATCCACCAGCCACTTCTTGGAAATCCTATGGGGCAGTTCTACTCTGTCCTATAACGTTGCTATGAGTTGGAATTGACTGAGTGGCAATGGGTTTGAGGTTTTTTTTTTGTTCTTCTGAGCTGTTCTTGGCACAGTTGCATTTCCATATAACTTTTAGAACTAGTTTATCTAGTTCTCCAAAAAGAAAACTTTTTAAGGTTTTGATTGGAGCTGCACTGAATCAGTTCGAGAAAAGTGAAATTTTTTACAGTGCTGAGTCTTCCAATCCGAAAATATGGTATGTTCCATTTATTTAAGTCTTTAATTCCTCTCCATAATGTTTTTTAGTCTTTTTGCATAGAGGTCTTGCACAGCTTTTGCTAGCTTTAACCCTAAATATTGGATGTTTTTATATTATCGTAAATGGTAGCTTTTATAAGTTTTAACTTTTTTATTGTGAAGATTTTCAAACATACATTATTTTCTTTTTTTATTATACCTACCACACAGATTTAATACTTATCAAGAATTGCTTCATTTGTTTCATCTACCCTTAGTTACTGTTGTTATCTTAAAACAAAGCTCAGATCTCATGTCATTTCACTTTTATCTATTTAAATATTTATTACTTAAAAATATGGACATTTTATTTATAACCATAATATTAAGCCATATTCAAATATGCCCTTTAATCTCAAAAATGTCTTTTTACTCTTGGTATGTTCAGTTTGCTTTTAATTAATAGCATATTGGAACTTACATTTTATAAGACATATTTATGAAAATATTAGCTTAACCACTAAAATGTTATATAATAAAATACTCCCTGTGGCAATTAAGAACAATTATTTTTTTTATGATGTGAACTTTCTGTTTCCAAATTCATTAAGATTTTTGACATCCACGAAGCCACGCTGTTACAAACCTGCTGTGTGAATAAAACTGTCCTTTTCTTTTGTGGTGTTTTCTATTTTTACAAACCTTAATGTATAACAAAAATTGCCATGCTTTAAGTTTTTTTTTAATCTTATATTCCTCAGTGTTTCTTTCAGTGAACATATAACTTTCAGGGAGTGATGAGTGGGATTAAAAGCAAGTGCGTTTTCTTTGACATAGTTTTAGTTTTGGTTACCCTTTGTGACCTCTTCTTGCCCAGACTAAGTTGTTAAAATGTAAAAGGGAGATGCAGTTGTGAATTATTTTCTTTTGTGTCTTTCCACAGAATCCTTTCCTTCATGGCAACTGGTTTTCCTCCCCATGCAATATTCATAGGTCTGTTTCTAGGAGAAGACTGTGGCTATCGGGCCATGAAAACTTCCTAGACTTGGCAGACTGGTCTGTGTCTTGTTCACCCTCTAACATGAGAAAATTCCCATTCAAAAAATATTATAGCAACTTTCCTGCAAGTGGATTAGCCTGCACACAGAGATATTTAACAGTGGCTGAGAAAGGAAGAGTCTCTGTCTCCCCTGCATCTGCAGGAAGGAGGGAACTAATTAATTTGTGGTCTGAAGAACCATCAAATAATTCCCAAGATGGCAGAAATTAGCATAAAATGATTTTTCATCTGTACTTTGGTGGAGGGTAAGGGGTCTTAGAAGTTAGGTCTCACAAGTAAATAAATATGACAGCCTGATATTACCTGTTTTTCCCTCCTCCCTTATTAACACCCCTGGGTATCTCACTACAGATTAGAATGACCCAGTGCTGTCACATCTACTGTTATCTTTGTGCACAGACCAGAGTGTATATTCTCATTTTTAAAAAAAAATTGTTTATTTAAATACAGAGTTAGATGATAAGTTCATATTTAAATATAGGCATTTTGCTTCTTCTGATCAATAGTGTTATATTGGGAGTATATGAGAAAAGAAATTAACTATTTCACTGCTTTGGTTTAGCTGTTATATAAAGCCTTTTTTTCTTGTATCAGATTAACAAAATTGAGGACCATTTTATAAGTATCTTGAAAAAAGTCGGAAAAGGGTATCTTTCCTATGCAAACACTAACTCAGCAAATACCAAATTTGGGTAAACATAAAATAACAAACATTAAAAAAATTTAACTGATGAAACAGATTATTTAAATAAGAAAGATGAAAATCCTTTTTTATTTATGTGTTTTGGAGGAAGAGGGCAAGGAGGCTTAGAAGGTTTGTTCACCTAAATAGAGTTGTATACTAATTTTTAAAATATATTTTCTGAGTTTAATATATTTTTATAAGTTTCCTGGATGTATTTGTTGTCAAAAATTTTGCTCTATAGTGTGCTGTTTTCTCAAGGAGACTTATCTATATACAATAAAAATAACTTTTAAGGAAATGCATTTTAAAGTGATTGTGAAAGCAATCTAAACATTTAACGTCTACTTAGGAGATTCTATTACTGAGATGTATACTTTGTTGGTACAGTTGACATAGTAATTGTAGTATGTATGGCAAAAAGTAGAGGATTGCTGATTGCACCTTACATGAATAGAATTAAAAGAACCAAATTTTCTTAACCCAAGTTAAAGCATTCTCATTATAAATTGTATATTTGCTTTTAGTAGCTAAAAACCTTTATCAGAAATAATGAACTTTAAAAACTGCTAAAACATGCTGTGGGAGAAAAGATTCTTCACATGAAAATGAATGAGAACTATATAATTTCTTGGAGATTCTTGCTGACTACTTACACTAATTAAAGATGTTTTAATGTGACATTTTACTGCCTGGGAAAGTATCCTCAGTAATAAGTTTCACTCGTGTTTCATTCCAGCTCTCTTGTTGTCAATCGGTGATTTAAACAGATTTGTGGCAATAGTCACAGTTTCCTGGGATTAAAAAAGTCCTACAAAATGGCCACGCCAAATCTAAAAACCTTCCTGTTTTGGTATTATACTCTTGACCGACTCTGTATGTCTCTGAAGAAAGGCTTGTGGATCCTTCTGGCTTTTTAAAAACCGGTTGAACCTGTGTTCTGAGTGCAGAGGAGGATTGATGCACTCCAGGCAGACGCAAGAAGGCATTCTTTCTCACAACCCTTAAAACTTTAACATAGTGTTTTCAGAATCAAACATTAATTTAAAACTTAGGAAGTAAACACCTGTTAGTATAATTTCTGTGTTTAAGAAGGCAGTCAGATGAACTGACGGATGCACTGTTTTATTTAAGGAACCCACCAGTATTTAGCAGAGAAAGTAACTGACCAGCAAGTGAATTATAGGTCGAAAGATGGTTCCTTTTTTCTGAAATGAGGAAAATTGCCCTCAGTGTTGTTCATTATCTCTACAGCTGTAGCTTCATTAACAAGTGTGGTTAGAATAACCAGGGTATTGCAGCAGCAGAGAAACTAAGCACAGTAAGCCTTTCAGTAACAAAGAAAAGAAAAGCATTTCTGTGTAACATGCTTCCACACTTATCTGTGTTCAGTGGTACTGTTTGTGCTGAACTAAAGCATCTGCTACCCCAAGTTAAGAGAGAACAAACTCAACATGGCGTGAAATTACTGAACTGCCATTCACATTCATTAGAGTTATATTGTTACCAGCCACAGGCATGACTGGCTTTTGCATGAATAATAAACCACTGCTTTGTGAATTTTACCTTAAAACATTACAAGGCACAGTGCTAACCTTGAGCCTTTGTCAGGTATTTCCAGGAGTGGGTTTATTTTAGAGCAGCTTTCCTCACCACTGTAGGGTCAAGACCAGTAAGAATTCAGAAGTAGGGAAGAAGTACTGCTTTGTAATATCTTTGGAGAAGACATTGTGTTCAATCAATTTACACATCTTTTAAACTAACATTTATTGTGTTTATAGTTGTTAGAGATATAAAAATTATTCAAGTACCATTTGACCACCATCATAGTAATAATTGATTTGGGCAAAAGTCATCAATCGAAAGTCATCATATTTCAACATATCTCTCTTAAAAAAAAAAAAAAAACCCATTGCCGTGGAGTTAATTCCAACTCATAGCAACCCTATGGGACAGAGTAGAACTGCCCCCATAGTGTTTCCAGGGAGCACCTGGTGGATTTGAACTGCTGACCTTGATACTTATCACACCTACTACTACTCACTTATTGACTGTCTTGTTAGCTGACATTTCACATTTATGACAATAGTAAGAAATCTACCATTTTGCGCCTTAACATCCTCACATACCCGCACACCTCTGCTGTGCACAGCTCTCTAGGGTGGCGCAGAGTGGGTATTTAACCCCAGTGTGGAACTCATGGGGTGCCCAACGCCCAGGCTCCTCCCAGCTCACGCCTCCCCTCGCTACTCCCAACTATCTCCTGGCACGCCCCAGTAATGACACTATATGCCTCCTAATATAATTGTGCTGATAAGACAACATCACTTCTATGGTATGAGAAAACACTAGACAAACCCACATTGAGGGGCATGCTACAAAATAATTGGCCTATACTATTTAAAAATGGCAGTGTCATGAATGTCAAAGAAATGCTAAGTAACTATTCCAGAATAAAGAAGACTGTAGAGATACAACAACTGAATGCATTGTGTGAGCCAGAATTTTCCTTCCTTGTCATTTCATTGACATTTTTCTCTTCTAGTATCTGAATATAGAAGTGGCGTATTTAAACAGAGGGAGGGAATCTTTTTGATAGTCTGAATATAATATACTCAGTTTCTCTCCTGTTTTGCTTTCTTAGTGTATATGGATTTCAAGCAGTGTGGTAGGTTTTGGTTGATGTTTTTTAAGCAAGTCAAGAATGTTAGGTCTCCTGGCCTAGTTGGATTACATTTCAAGCTATTGCGAACTTAAAAGTAATGCTTAATTGTTTCACCAGTTTTTCAGTAAATGGAAGAAAGTACAGTCTTCGTGCTGTTTAAAAATTACTAGAATGCATCATTTAAAAGTTTTGTGAAAAACAAATAACGTTTCTTGAGCACTTAGAAAATGAAGTAGTGATCACTAAGATGAATTCATAAAGAAGTCATGGTATTAAGAAGTTTGGTGTGGTTTTTAGATAGATACTTAATGGAGATTCTTTATTTTCATGAAAGCAATTTGATGGGTATCTGATTTTCTTGTGGACAAGATGAAGAAATAAACTGTTATTGTGGTTAATTGAATGAATGATTAATTGAATAACCATACCCAAGATAAATGATTGGATTCCAGTTTCGTAGATGGTTTCTGGTGCTGTATCTGATGCAGAATCTATTCTCGGTTTTCTTTTCAACTTTAATTAGTAACCTGTATGAAAGCATTGATAACATATAGATCAAATTTATAAATGACACATATCTGGTAGGGATAGCCAAAGCACTGGATGACTGAAACAGGAACTGAAAGATAATGGTAGGCAGGAATCTATCAAAACAAATCTGTCAGGAATAAATTCTACAAGGACAGCCAGTCTTAGTATGAGTGAAAGGGGGAAAAAAAAGCTCTAGGTTAATTCATGGAAAATCTATTTGCCAAATGGCCAACCTGCCATATTTACCAAATGTATTGATTTTGTTTCATTTAATTTTGATTTAATGTGTCAGTAAGGAGAATGAAAACCACACTAGTATTCCAAACATAGGGAAATTTAATACAGGGAATTGGTTGTGTATGTGTTAGAAAACTGAAAAAGAAAAAGGGGACACTGAGCTGTTAAACAGATACTACTACAGGAAGCAGATGTCACACCAAGAGCTGGAAAACAAAAGCGAAGAGGTTCTCACAACTTAGGAGCTAGAGAGATCCCTGTGGAGCTGGTACTTAGACATCTGAGGAAGAGACATCTTTCAGCTACTAGTGGTACTGAAGTGCATATTACTAATAGATATTCATTTACAGAGACCAGAATATTTAAATTGGGTTCTCTTTTTTAACTAAATGTGATATCCTTAGAATGAACATCTTCTCTTCCATCTTGAATATGGTTCTGAAAAATAAAGAATAAAACTAGTTTGACTTTGATCATATTACTTAATATTCTGTTTCTTTCCCCCCCCTATCTTTAAAAATGGCTTTACTGCCAGTATTCTTCCTACCTTAGGTGTAGTGCTAAGTGATTTCTCAGAAAGGGTAAATGTTTATAGAAATTTAGACAGGGATTTGGGGTGGGGGAAAACATGGCAGATGAATTGGGCTAAAGTTCTCTTTGATTATAGGTGTGTACTTTTTTTTCTTGTCTTTCTTACACCATAAGCATTATTAAATGGATTTTTAATATAGAATGTTTTAAGATAAAGGTATTTGTCATGATCTGAAACTTTGAAGAACAAGGTCAGGAATTGATTTCTCTGTCTTTTTTTTTTCTCTTCTCCCCCCAAATATTGCTCCTTTAGGTCAGTAACAGATCCAAGAGATGGAAAGAGAGTAGCACTCAAAAAGATGCCCAACGTCTTCCAGAATCTGGTCTCTTGCAAAAGGGTCTTCCGGGAATTGAAGATGTTGTGTTTTTTTAAACATGATAATGTAAGTGAAATTGGTATTTGGGGAAAACTGCTTCCTAAACCTACTTAATTAGTAACGAGCAAGAAAGGGTTAAAAAGAGTACATGCAAGTAAAATTTGGAAATCAGCTACAGTTTTTTGCCAGACTCTATAAAAAGCAGTAAACACTCCGATGAGGTTATAGGAGAATACTTAGGCTTTCATTTCATACATCATGATCGAAAGGAACACACACACGTATGTTTTCTTTCAGTACTTTGCCTTCCTTTTATATACACTCTATGTCTTTATGACTCTTAAATTTTCACTGTTGAGATTAGTGGTTTTCAACCCTAGCAGCATATTAGAATCACTGGGGAGCCCATTGTATCAAAAATTTTTTGGAAGTTTGAAAATTAAACTATGAATTGTTCAAGGCCTAACCTACAAATTAGGAAACACTGAACCTGTTTAAGGTTCAGATTGGCTTCTGAATTGTAGTGTGTACTCTCCATTTGTCAGTCTTAATGTCTTTTTTAATTCTAAGGCTATAAGCTATTAAATATTTTTAAAGCCCGTAAAAAGGGAGCATACATTTGTAGGAAAAAGAAAGAAACCACAACCAAGGTTTTTATTAAGGTTTTTGGAAACCTGGGGCAAATTAGATCCTTTTTGTGATTGAATAATGAGCAAGTTTAAGTGAATTCCAAGATTTATTGATTGACAGGTAAATATTGGTTGATGCAAAGCAGATGTTAATATTTAGCTGAGAAACATTATATTAATTTGCAGTATAAAATGGAATATAATATATAGTCTGAGTGGTTTAAGTGGAAATAAGTAGCCCCGATTTAGCCTTATTTTTATCCTTGAATATTTTTAATCAGAGGTTAAGTTAGAGATGTGGGAAAACACTTTTTCTTCCCCTCCTCCCCCCCAAAAAAATTACAACCCTTAAGATTAGATTCTCTTAATTTGGTCTGTGTTTAGAGATGTTGGGACTCATCGGTGAGTAGACTCATTATGTTTGAGTCTAGCTTCTCTACAGCTAATCCAGAATTAAAAGTTTGATACATGTTATTTTCCTGTGGGTTGTTTTTACTTAGTTTTCAAATTCATGTGAACAGTAAAACCATCTCAAATTCTGCATATAGTGCTCAACTAATGCCATCTTAATCGCTGAAATAAAAACTTTATCAGAATAATAACTATTTCCTGTGAGTCTGACTGCTTATTTGCCAAAATTTGTGTCTTGCTTTAAGAGAGAACTTGTAAAAAGTTGAGGTATTTGGTCAAACTCGGAACATTAAACTTCTGGTGTGGTTCACTTGAAGCTTTTTGGCTTGACATGTATCATTTTACTGATTTGTTGTTGTTGTTACCCCTCTTGAAATCTTTTTTTCCTAAACTTTTAAAAAAGGTATTGCTGTCCTTTAGTCAGTTGGAGCTACCTAGCAATGTAAGTGTCTGTGTGTCTGTCTGTGTGTGTGTGTGTGTGTGTGTGTTTTCATAGCTTTCAAAATACCACTCAGGTTGCTGTTTTATGACTGATTCTTCAGATTTTGGACGTGGTTTAGAATGATGTCTAATGCTTGCTTATTTATTTCTCAAGTTTGCCTGAGTACCACCCTAGTACTAAAGAGTACAAATCTTATATACATGGTCAGAAACTCAAGTAAAGGTATCCATGGTGAAGAAATATTTCAAAGGTGGCATCAGGAATTCACTTACCAAGAGTTTCAATGGTTTATTATATTCAGACCAATCTTGGCTTCTTATATAAAGGAGGGGTGATATAATAGGCTCCTATTCATCTCTGTTGGTATCTTTGTTCACGACTCATTCCTATGGAGTAACTAATTAAGTTAGAAAGACAGTGTCAAAGTGAGTAGTATAAGAAAAGAAACAAACTGAATTCTTGAAAATTACACCTATTAAAACACAGCAACCACTGTTTGGAGCGCCTGAGCTCTATCATAAGAGAGTGCCTGTGACTTCTATGGGAGTGTTCAAATGTTCAAAAGTGAAGCAGCTAGTTGGAGCTGAGGTGACATGTCACCATTATTGTATACAAAATGTTTTGAGATCCGTCTCCAAGAGCATCTCAGGGCCAGCATACCTGGTATGTATGGAATACCAGTCTATGAGGGAACTGGTATTCAGTGCAGTTAAGGCAACAGATGTTATTTGTTTCCTGTATACAGAGCACAGTGTAGGTTGTGTGAAGCATAGAAAAAAGTTCAAAACGTGATCCTTTTTGAGGGAGGTGGACACGAAGTATGCTAGATGCTTTATAGAAAACCCATTGCCATCGAGTTGATTCCAACTCATAGCAACACTGCGGGACAGAGTAGAACTGCCCCATAGGGTTTCCAAGGAGCAGCTGGTAAACTTGAACTGCTGACCTTTTGGTTAGCAGCTGAGCTCTTTAGCCACTGCGCCACCTATAAATTTAATCCTTAAACATCTTGTCAGATAGGGCTTGGTATACCTGCTTTACAAAGGAGGAAACTGAGGCTTAGAGTTAAATTAACTCTTTCCTGAGGTCAAGGTACAAGGAGTTTAGAGCCAAATCTGTCCAGCTCCACAGCCCATATTCATTAATTAAGTAAACATTTATCATACACAACCTATATGCCTAAATTCCACTAGCTTCTAGGGGTCTCTAGAAGCTAGTATTATGCTAGATGTGATAAAGGTGCTGTGAGAGGCCTGCCTGCATGGTTAAACATTACTACAGAACAGTCTCTTGTGTGCATAGAAAAGAGCAGGACAGGCAAACCTACAAGCATATTAGAATCACCAGAGGAGCTTAAAAACACAGCTTCATGGGTCCCACCACAGACCTACAAAATTGTAATCGCTGTGGCCAAGGTATCGGTATTTTTTTTTTTAAGATTCTCAGGTAAATGCTGGCAGCCAAATTGTAGACTTAAAAGCTCAAAGACACTTTAGATATGGAGAAGGTGAAACTTAAGATGAACCTTTTGATATTAAGACTTGAATGAATAGAAGAAAGGAATGCCATGATGAAAATGGCATTTTGAAAGATTAATCTGGCCATTGTAGGAAGGTTGGATTTTAAGTTGGATAGTTTTTATATGTCAGAGAATAGCTACAGAGCCCTGCAAGTAGCTACTGCATCATCTGCAACAATAGATTCAGCTTGATACAGTATCTTAGGGAAACAGAAATGGGTTTAACTTTCTAGAGATTGGGTCTTTTAGGCTTATCGGTAGTGTCTAGTTAGATTCTGCTCTCTCTATCTCACTCATCTGCACTTGTGTATGCGTGCCCATGCACACATCATTGCTAAATGATCAGCATGGGAAAGTGATGTTTGAGTTTTTTTTCATCAGATCCTTTGAGAATCTAATGAAAGTTATGAATCCTCTCCTGGGAAAATGCACACACAACTTTCGCATCATTTGAGGCCTTACTAATTCCCTAAAGCTCACTCAGAACACCCTTAGGGTCCACGGATTCTTGCTTAAGAGTCCCTGCAATACAGGTCTTGGGCTTTTTCTTGTCCTTAGTCAATAGCACTAAGCACACAATGAGTAGTCAGTCTATTTGAAGAGTGAATGAGTGACTGAGTAAATGAATGAGAGTGACACGAAAAAGGAATCTCAGAGTCTGTGATCGCCATTTTGGGGTTACTTTTTCCAATATTTTAGCTCTTGTGTACTCCTAGAGAGGGCTGGAATGAGGCAAGGAGGAGGTAATGGAGGCAAAGAAAGATTATTCATTTTCCTTTGTATAGTCTCACCTAACTCAGACAAGGCCTCTTTTGGTTTGTAAGTTGTTGTTAGGTGCCATCAAGTCACTTTCAACTCATAAAGTGACCCTGTGTACAACAGAATGAAACACTGCCCGGTCCTGCACCATCCTCGCAATCGTTGTTATGCTTGAGCTCATTGCTGCAGCCACTCTGTCAGTCCGTCTCACTGAGGGGCTTCCTCTTTTTCAAGCATAATGTCCTTCTCCAGGGACTGTCCCTCCTGATAACATGACCCAAGTATGTGAGACGAAGTCTCCTCATCCTTGCTTCTAAGGAGCGCTCTGGCTGTACTTCTTCCAAGACAGATTTGTTCCTTCTTCTGGCAGTCCAAGGTATATTCAGTATTCTTCCTCAACACCATAATTCAAAGGCTTCCATTCTTCTTCATCCTTCTTATTCATTATCCAGCTTTTGCATGCATATGAGGTGATTGAAAATACCATGGCTTGGGTCAGGGTACACCTTAGTCTTCGAAGTGACGTCTTTGCTTTTCAACCCTTTAAAGCAGCCTTTTGCAGCAGATTTGCCCAGTGCACTACATCATTTCATTTCTTGACTGCTGCTTCCATGGGCATTGATTGTGGATCGAAATAAAATGAAATACCAATCTTTTCTCCTGTTATCATGATGTTGCTTATTGGTCCAGTTGTGAGGATTTTTCTTTTCTTTATGTTGAGGTGTAATTCATACTGAAGACTGTTGTCTTTGATCTTCATCAGCAAGTGCTTCAAGTCCTCTTCACTTTCAGCAAGCAAGGTTGTGTCATCTGCACATCAAAGGTTGCTAATGAGTCTTCCTCCAATCCTGATGCCACATTCTTCTTCACATAGTTCAGCTTCTCGGATTATTTGTTCAGCATACAGATTGAATAAGTACGGTGAAAGGATACAACCTTGACACACACATTTCCTTACTTAAACCATGCAGTATCCCCTTGTTCTGTTTGAAGACTGCCTCTTGATCTACATGCAGGTTCCACATGAGCACAATTAAGTGTTCTGGAATTCCCATTCTTCACGGTATTATCTTTAATTTGGTATGATCCACACAGTCAAAAGCGATTGATAAGTAGTAAAAAATCATACCAATTTGGCACCAATAGTACCCTTTTCTGAATGCAGGCATGCTGTTGAGCTGCAGATATCAGTAATACTAATAGTTCTGGTATGCAGTGTGAAAAGCGAAGGATACTGTAGAGGCAGGTTGCTTTCCAATGGATTTGATTTTGTTTGTTGTGTGCCTAAAGTTTGTGGTACTGGGCAGATTCTTGATGCATATAAAATAATAGCCTGTCATGTTCATGAATTGGAAGACTCAATGCTGTTACTATGCCTGTTGTGAGCTGTATATTCAGTGCAATCCAAGTCAAAATCCCAGCATGGTTTTGTATGTATGTGTGCATGGAAATTGACAAACTTATTCTAAAATTTATATTAAAATTAAAAGATACAGATTAGCCTAGATAATCTTCCAAGAAGTTGTACAGACTTGGAAATCACACATTATCAGATATTGAGATATATAAAGCTACGGTAACCGAGGCAGCACAAGCAGAGACAGATAGATTAATGGAACAGAATAGTCTATAAACTGACATGCATATGTATGTTCACTTGATTTACAAGAGAGACGCTACTGCAATTCAGTGAGGAATGGGTGGCCATTTCAATAAACAGTTCTGAGTCTATTAGATATTCATATGGACAAAAAAATGTGCCTCAACCCCTGCCTGACACCATACACATCGATGAATTAAAAATGGATCATTAGGCCTAAATGTGAAAATAATAAAGTAAAATAATAAAGCTTCTAGAATAAAACATAGGAATATATTTTATAACTTTGAGATAAGCAAAGACTTAAATGGACAAGTGAAGCATTAATCATTTTAAAAAATGTTAAATTGGACATCATTAATATTAAAAGCTGTTCATCAAAAAGTTACCATTAAGAGAATGAAAAGACAGACCTCAGACATATTTCTAACGAAAGACTTGTTTTCAGGATATATTATGTATTAGAACAAATTTTAAAATAAGTATTTGCTGTTTGAGGAAGACAATTAGATACAATCAGTGTTTTTACTTGATGTTCTTCAGACTGTAAGTTCTGTATTTAAACATCATACATCCTATGAAGAGCTTCTACAAATAACGATTTTTTACCCGTCAGTAACTTAATTAGGAATTTTACAGAAGATAACCAAATGGCTGAGAAGCATATTAAAAAAGTGTACAAAGTCATTAGTTGTCAGAGAAATGTAAATTTAAACTATAATGAGATACCTCTATAAACCTGCCAGAATGGCTGTAATTAAAAAGACTGACAGTGCCAAGTGTTGGCAAGAATATAGAGCAACTGAAACTCTACTATTGCTGATTGGAGCCTAAATTTGTAAAACTGCTTAGGAAAACCAGCAATTTCTGTTAAAGCTAAATATACACCTGCCCAAGGACAAGGTTTCTGCTCTTTGGAATACACTCAGAAGAAATGAATGCATATGTCCACCTAAAGTTGAGCAAGAATGTTCATAGCAGCTTTAATTCATAATAGCTAGAAAGTGGAAACAGCCTAATGTCTGCCAGCATGACTCTGGATAAATACAGTGTGGTATATTCTATTCATATAATGCAAGATAATACTACGCATATTGAACATCAAGGAAAAGGATGAACCACTGATCCACACAGCATTGTGGATGACTCTCTCAGGCATAACAGTAAATAAAAGAAGCCATGTGCAAAAGGCTCCACGCTTTATTGTCAAGTTGTATAAAGTCTAAGGACAGGCAAAAGTAATCTGTAGTCATCGAAGTAAGAATAGTTGTAACCTCTGAACAGGCATGAGTTTTGACTGGAAAGGGGTAAGGGGACCTTCTGGGGTGTTGGAAATGTTGTATTTCTTCATCTGTGTTGTGATTACAGAAGTAGGACTAGGGATGTGTGTCTTTGTGTACAGGTGTTAAAGTAAAAATTCATCAAATTTTATGCTTAGGATTTCTGTACTTTACCATATTACAACTCTGTTTAAAAAAAAAAAAAAGTAATAACATAAGTCTCTACCTTAAAGAACTTAGAATCTATTGGCAGTGAGAGAATGTTGCAGAGGGAGGTACCCTAGCTCCTTTATTGAACTGTTGCTGGGTGCTGTCGAGCTGATTCTGACTCACAGTGACCCTTAGCAACAGAGTAGAACTGCCCCATAAGGTTTTCTAGGCCATAATCTTTACAGGAGCAGACTGCCAGGTCTTTCTGCCACAGAAGTGCTGGGTGGGTTCTAGCTGCCAATCTTTCGGTTGGTAGCCAAGAACTTAACCACTGGGACACGAGGACTCCTTTGGGACTTAACTGAATTCCTTGTGCCTTATTCTTGTCTTTGAATCCTTGTTTCTTGGCAGATTAGAAACTCAGTAAATGTATGTTCTATGAATGAATAGTTGAATTTCTTGTTATATTTACAACTGAGTTATTAATAGCAGTAAATTTTTTTTTTTTTTTAAGGGCTAATGGAAGCTAAGCCATTTGCTAATAATGTAACCAGTTTATAGTGAATCTTAACATCATGGTAGTTAAAATCCTAAAAAGCAGCTACCATAATGACCTTTGGAGTTCTTTTTTTGGGTAGGGGGGTGTTTTTTCTGTTCGTCATGTTGTTCAGCTCTCATCACAGAAGTTGTTAGGACCCACACAGTTGTATATGGTTTCCAAATTTTTCCATTCATAGTGACCTTTTGTCCAGTTCTTAATAGATTTGAAAAATGTGCCAAGACACTGGTAATAACCGTCATTGAAGGATGTAGCTTTAGTTCATTTTTTAATTAGACAAGTCTGCTTAATTTTTTTTTTTTTTTTTAAAGATCCTTTGAAGAGCTGGTGATATTTTGGGATACTCTGACTGTTTAGAAATCTTTACAAGTGTCCTTCTATTTACACCATAAGGCTAGTTTCACACTTTATTCCCACAAATAGTAGTGGGTTATATAGGAACTCAGACTACTTAAGTGGAGAGTCAGGCATGAAGGCTGGAGTTTGAAACTGCTACTTACTGTTCCTTCTCACTTATTTACATCACTTCTGAGACTTCTGGATCATTCCTACTGGTCCTAAATACCACTTTTGTCACCTGGAGCACTGTGGAATACCACCCTCAATAGATACTTGGGGTGGAAAGAGTAAAAGGATAAAACAACAGGCATTTAAAAAATCCAGGCAGAATTTTAAATATTGTACCTTTGAAGCTAACAATCACAGCTAAATGCTGTAGTGCAAATGCCTAGCCATGTTTTGTATGGCTTTTCTACAAAAAAAAGCCCTCATCAAATATGGAGTAAGAAAACCTCATTCTTCTTTATCAAGGTTTAAAATGTATGGTTGTCACTTTCCTCTAGATAACCTCTAATTATAGCAGATAGACTTGAAGTGTAAATAGCTTTGTCTAATGGATGCTGTCACTCATTGCATTCTGTTTTCCCCCAAGACAGGATGTATGTTGTTCAGATACAGAGTTTAGAGTCCGAAAGATGTCAAGTAAAATACTCATTTCTAACTGTCTCCCTCAAGCGCCAGATATTCATGTTAAAAATTGTTCTGTCACATAATGAAAAATAAATATATGTAGATTCATGATACTGGCATATAGCTTAAAAAATATAGAAATAATTTATCTTTCATGTAATAAAAATTATTCTTTGAAGAGGCTGGAAAATCTATTATTTTCTGTTTATACTAAAATTCTAAGTATAAACATTTTAATTCAGAAGATAGACATTTCTCATAAAACATCTGAACTATCTTAAAATCTCTGTTTAACTGGTTTTAATGTAAGTGAAGGCTCTTTAATTATAGAAGAGTTTAATTTAAAATTTTAAAATGAGTTCTTGACTGAAATAAGAATAACCTTTAAAAATGAACTAGGTTCAAACTTGAAAATTATAAGACAATTGGAAATTTGAACCCTGGATATTTGGTTAAAAAATATATTAAGATTTTGGATTTGATCATTGTATTTTTGTTAAAGTTTTTATCTTCTAAAAATATTTACTGAAATATGAATGGATGAAATGATAAATTGGGTTGCTTCAAAATTATATAGGTAAAGAGTATAGATGAAACAGAATGGGCCACGCACAGATGACTGTTAATACAGCTATTGAGTACAAGGATATTCTTTATACCATTCTGTCCGCTATTGTATGTTTGAAATTTTCCATTTAAAAAAAAAAAAAAACAAAAAACTTTAAAAGCTGTGAGTAGCAGGGAGATACTAAGTTAAAGATCAGAAAATCTGAACTTGTACCACATAGTTTATTTCCTGTTATAACTTCTTCCATGTCCCTTAAGGCTGGTATTTCTCATTAGCAAGATAGGTTCAAATTCTTAGATTTGACACAATAAATGGGACTTAAAACAGAGTAGCTGGACAGCTGGTAAGGGAAGTGGGCCTATTTGTTATGTTTCAGTGGCAGAAGTTGCAATGATAGTATGCTGCTTTTATAAAGGACTGAATTTCAGGTGCCTTAAGGTCTTTTTTTACCACCGTGGTGACTTCTTGTATTGTACTTGAAATAAAATTCAAAATGTTTAACGTAATTTAAAAAGATTTTAGTATGTTATATCCCCTATCTTCCTCTCCTATTTTATCCCAGGCTGTTTACTCCCACCTGCTACGTTCCATAAGTGCTGGTTTTTATGTTTCTAGAATCTGCCTGGTTCTTTCTTGCCTCGATAAACATTTATATTGCCTACTCATTGGAAACCCCGGTGATGTAGTGGCTAAGAGTTTGGCTGCTAACCCAAAGGTCGACAGTTCGAATCCACCAGGCACTCCTGGTTTGATGCCTGCCTTTCCCCTATGCATGAGAATAGCATTGATATCTGTTTTGTTCCTCAGTATAACCACAGAGCCTACCACAGTGCCTGCCAGGGTAGAAAGCACTTGAGTAAACGTTCATTGAACAGAGGAATAAATGAAGGAATAGTAGATATGACTCCTCATTCTCTTATAGCAGCACTGATTGTTAAAAATAGTGCATTTCTTTCCAACACTTTCTTTTGTGCATGTGATATAATCTAATTGCCTCTCTCATTTTGGTTTAGGTAGAATTGTCTTAATGCTTAGTACTCTGAGTTTCTTGATGGATAAAGTCAGTTAATTTCAGTGGGCAATTGTAACTAAACCTTAAATCATTGAAGAGTTAGTAGTATTGTATTTATGATGTTACATTTTGTTTCCTTTTTAGTTCTCTAAATTTGACTTTTTTTTTCCCCCCTTTTCTCAGGTACTCTCTGCCCTTGACATACTTCAGCCTCCACACATTGACTATTTTGAAGAAATGTATCCTAACCAGGGAATGTGAAAGAAGGGGACAATTTTTTTTTTTTTTTTTTTTTACTGATTTGCTTTTCTAGCACCTTTGGGGTTCATACCTTGAAGTGTATTGATATCTACCTTGCAGAAGTGCTTGAATATTTGGAACCAGGTAACTTTGAAATCCCAATCATTCTGGCAGAGCTCAGTGTTTTCAATATATCGTTTGTGGTAATACCACAAAACAGAACTTCTGAACAGTTATCTTATTTAATCCCCACCCAGCCTTATGAGATAGGTTATTAGCATCACCATTTTGCAAATGAAACCAGTGAGGCAGCTGTGTTATAGTGGAATCTGTTAAAGTGCCGGTCAGTCAAGAGGATAATACTGCTCTTCCTTCTACCATTTGGGGTAAGATGCAAATTAACAAGCTAATGTAAACTAAATGTGCTGAGTTCCCTGAACTCTGTGGTGGTGATGATAATAGCCAATAGCCATCACTTATATAGTTTCTGTGATATGCCAGACAGAATTCTAAGTTTTTTACACATAGGAATTTATTTAATCCCTATGTTAAAAAAGAGAAAGAAAGGAAAGAAAGGCTCTGGGAAAGATGTTATAATTATTCCCATTTTACAAAAGAGGAAATTGAGGGACAGAAGGTAAGAAACTTGCCCAAGGTCACAGAGCCAGTAAATGTTGGGATTGAGCCTCAATCCCAGGGAGTCTGACTGCATAGTTTTGCTCTCAACCACTACCTATAAGATTTTCTCAAGATAGAGGCTTTAACATTCTCCTGTTACTACTGTTAATGTCTGAAAATAGTGTGTTAGGTAATGTGGACAATAATGAACTGTAAAACAATGCCTGGTATAGCTCCTGGGACTGTGCATGAAAAACACTTGGACACAGATTAACCTACCTGACATTCTTAGGAAAAGTGTCACCATTTACCATTCTACATTTAAACTTTAAGATAGGGAATCCCAAATCATTTAATTTGATGAGCTCATGGTAGTGCAATTTATTCATTAAAGGCTTTTTAATTAACGTTTTAGGCCTGTGATTCAGAATGGAAACCATTATAATCGTGTGATACTTTTACTGATTTAGGAGTGAGATCAATTAAAATCTCATTCTTACACGGGTGGTAGGTAATTCCATACTTGAGTATCATGTTTGCTAATTTTCTTAGAAACTAGCAACAGTTAAGAGCTTCCATAAGAGAAAGAGAAAGGCTAGGCTGGCTAGGGAATTGAGAGACCTTATACAGTGATGTAATTGTCACTGACCAACACAGTTGGGATGTTTTGATCTGATAAGCCAAAAGCTCTTGAATGCTGTAATTCTCGATGATACTTTAATGCACAGATCCTTTCGGGAACTAAACCCTTTGTGTAGTAAAGGGTTAACTCAGCAGACATAGGTGCTCAAACCCTACATGTTCCAAAGAAAGGACTGGTCCATGACTAGTTCTGGCTAATAAGATTGTCTTTGTATACCTGAGAACTTGGGCCTGGTCAGACAGTTTATTCTAACAGTGTGATTTATGATGAACACTTCTTTTTGCTCACCTGTGGCCCTGAGCCACACAGTATCAGTTTAACCTCTTGGGGGAAATCCATATACTAACTACTGAGTGAATAAAGTCAGTCATGTGGACTTTCCATACCTACGTGACTGGCTTCCAGTAAAAACCCTGCACACCAAGGCTCATGTGAGCTTCCCTAGTTTGCAACATTTGCATGTATTGTGGCACATATCACTGCTGGAAGAGTTAAGTGCTTCTGTGTGACTCCAGTGGGAGAGGACAACTGGAAGCTCACGCCTGGTTTCTCCTGGATTCCACCCTATGCACGTTTTTTCCCTTTGTTGATTTAACTGTCCTTTTGCTCTAATGAACTATAACTATGAATATAATACCTTTTCTGGGTCCTTTGAGTCCTTCTAGTGAATCCTCAAACTTGAAGGTGTTTTTGGGGAGCCCTGACACATTTTTAACCAAAAAAGTGCAAAATTAATCTAAGGGTAGAAGAATTTTATAAGTTCTTTTCTCCTCAACTATGGGTCAGTAAGGTCCCTAGGTGGTACAAATGGTTTGTGTTTCACTGCTAACCTAAAGAGTGGCAGTTCGAACCTACCCTGCGGTACTGCAGAAGAAAAGGCCTGCCTGGTGATCTGCTTCTGTTAAGATTACAGCCAAGAAAATCTTGTGGAGTATGTTCTACTCTGTAACACATGGGTCTCCATGAGTCAGAATCTACTCAACAAAAACTAACAACAACAATGTGGGTCAGTAATGGCGACTTAAGAGAAGGCACCAGTAATTCCATTTTACAGACTTCTTGAAAATTACCTGTCTCCTCACCTAAGAAAAGGAAGGATCTGGTGGCAGTGGGGCAGCCCTTGTTTCTTTCAGCAGAAATACCTTCTTACACTGGTCAGCAACTTTTAGCTGATGTGAAGGGAATCTACATACTAGAAGGCATTCCTGTGAGTATGTAGTACAATTTCTGCCTCTTTGGAGATAAAGTTGCTGACATCAAACCTTGAAATTAGAAGAAATCTCATTAACTATTATAGGTTGTGTTGGGGGTCGCCAAGACCACCCTCACGTTAAATGATTTACTAGAAGAACATGCAGAACGCAGAAAAACTGTTGTACTCTTGGTTACAGATTATTACAATGAAAGGATACAAATTAGGATCTGCAAAGGAAAAAGGTGCTTAGGATGGAGTCTGGGAGAAACCAACAGCGCTTAATTCTCCCAGCAAAATAAGTGACAACATGTGCAAATGTTGCCAGCCAGAGAAGCTTACTCAAGCTTTGGTGTTGAGAGTTTTTATAGCAGGTCAGTCACATAGGCATGGACTGCCTGTGTGACAGACCTTAGCTACTCAGTAGCTAGTATATGGATTCCCCCAAGAGGTAAAATGGATACAGTGTGGCCCAGGGCCCCAGGTGAACAAAAAGATGTGTTCATCATAAATCACATTGTTAGCATAAACTATCTGAAGTGTACCAAGGTCTCAGGTATACAAAGACACTCTTTTCAGGCAGGATATTTCAAGGGCTTAAAGGTTAAAGACCATTCTGAAGGCTTTTGGAATGTGCAAGAACAGCCCGGGCTACTGAGTTAACCTTTGCTACACATGGGCCATCTATGAGGATAAAATGTTTTCATATAGAATAAGTTGGTGAATATGAGTATATTTAATAAATACGAAGTATATTTAGGCTCTCTTCACTAAACATGTAGCTAATTCATTGTGTTCATTTTGTGCCTTATCTTATAGGTCAGGGAAAAAATGTTTATATAAGGCATTAATTTTGTGTACTTGGGTTTCTCATTACTTTCTTTTTTATAATTTATTGTATTTTGTTCTTGAGAATCTGCACAGCAGAACATACCCCAATTCAACATTTTCTACATGTACAATTCACTGGCATTGGTTGCATTCTTCAAGTTGAGCAGCCTTTCTCATCCTCCTTTTCTGAGTTGTTCCTCACCCATTAACATAAACTCACTACCTCCTAAAGTTCCTGTCTGACCTTTCAAGTTGCTGTTGTCAGTTTAATCCCATATAGATAGATCTTAAAAGAGCACAGTGCTCAAGGTAGACATTCTTTACTAGTTAAGATAAACTGTTGTTTGGTTTTAAGAAGACTTCAGGGAATATTTTTGATTTAAGGTTTAAAGATTATCTCAGGACAGTAGTTTCAGGAGTTCATCCAGCTTCCATGGTGCCAGAAAGGCTAGATTCCATGAGAATTTGAAATTATATTCTCTATTTTCCCCATTTTGATCAGGATTCTTATATAGAATCTTTGATCAAAATGTTCAGTAATGGTAGCCAGCCACTATCCAGTTCTTCTGGTCTCATGGCAAAGGGGGCAGGTGTTCATGGAGGTAGTTAGCCACACATTCCATATCCTCCTCCTATTCCTGACTTCTTTTTCCTCTGTTGGGTTTGTCATTACTTTTAAAACCATATGTGTTGCTATAAGCGAGGAATTCTTAGCCATTTATTATTATTGACAATAATTCTGAGTCTGGGAGATCCTTAATTCATTATTATTTCAAATACATGCAGAGCGGAGGAAGAGTTACCATAGTTATGATTTAAAACCATGAGTAGCATAAGTGGTATAATCGCTGTTAGTAGCTTATTCCAGCCAATTTCATTAATGAGCAGAATCTTTAAATGAAATACCCCTTGCAAAAGTTGTCCATGAGTGTTTAAGTAATGAACCTTTGCAATAAAATATTTGTGGGACTTGAGGCGGGGCCAAGATGGCAGAGTAGTGAGACGCTTCTAGTGGACCCTCTTACAACAGAGACCCGAAAAAACAAGTGATTCAATTACATAAGGCAGTCTAGGAGCTCTGAACATCAAAGGCAGAGTTGAGGAACCAGACTGAGTGGCAGGGGGGAGAGAGAGAGTTCAGAAGCTGCAAGGAGTTGCCAGACCTGATTTGGTGGGAGCCTGAGCCCTTCAGGACTGATCACCTCGGGGGTGAGCAGTGAGGCAGGCAAGCAGTGGTGCTCAGGAGGTGCGTTTTCCGCACCGGGAGAGACCCAGTGCCAGAGAGTCTACATGGCCATCAGAGCCAGTGAGAAGCAGCCCTCGATCGGGGAAAGATAAGTAATTACATACAGCCTACCGTGTGGATCAAAAACACCCCCATTTACCTCCCCACTCCCTGCTCTGCACTGGGTCCCGGACCGGCTTCACCAGTTGCAGAGTCCCCTGGGCCAGAAGGAGGATCCATCACACGCCCGCAGCCATTCTCCCTGCCTTGGAGAGTGAACAAATTAACAAATGGGAAAAAAATAAACTCCCGGGTCCCCTAAGCCAGGAACCCAGGGTAGGCACAGCTCCTTTGCCCAGGCACAGGCATAAGGAATCCACGGACTTTGAGTGCCTTTCCCCCTGCATAGACTTGTGTGGGCCCATCTCAACAGTGTAGGCCCTCACTACCGCAGTACAACAGGATGTATACCGGAATTCTAACTTCAGTTGTTTCAGTGTGAAGTGACAGGTTCTTGACATTTGTTACTGCTCTACCTGTTGAGCAGGGTCTTCGTGTATCTACATCAGGGGTCGGAGGACTGGAGGACCCACCCATGCCACGTAGCCATCTGTGATAGGGGCCCATGAATAAGATATGCCCCCCAGTCCTTACAGCCAACAGCAGTAGGTGCTCATAGTCCAGCTGCAAAACCCACCGACCTATGCACTCTAGGGAACAGGGACATGCCTTCCTTCTGGACACTTGGGGGCGGCCGTCAGCCCCCTGCCTTGCTCAGAGTGTGTCCCCCCCACTGCAGCCAGATGCCTGTGCCTACACCAATCACCCATGCCTGTCTAGGACTGTAGGTGAGAGCCTACACCACACACTTGCTGGCTATCTACCTGGGCACCTGAGCTGAATCCATACAGGAGGAGTGGGCGGACTCCTGAGCTCACGTACCTAGTAACTGATCCAACCACCTGGTCACAGGACTTTAGAGCTTCAAAGGTGCCAGTAATCAAATTAGCTCATCCGAGCAGCTTATATGGGCATATCAAAACAGGACGCTAGAACACAGTAAGCAAACATAAATAAATATAATAACTTATTGATGTCTCGGAGACAACAGTCAATATCAAATCACATAAAGAGGCAATCCATGATGGCTTCAGCAAGCTCCCAAAATAAAGAATCTAGAAATTTTCTTGGAATTATAGGAGGCAGAATACAAAAGATTAGTATACAGAACTCTTCAAGAAATTAGGAAGCAAATTAAGCAAGAGGCAGAACATGCAATAGGGTAAATTAAAAAGATTAGAGAAGAGCATAATGACAAATTTAACAGGCTGCAAGAATCCATAGAGAGACAGCAACCAGAAATCCAGAAGATTAACAATAAAATTTCAGAATTAGACAACTCAATAGAAAGTCAAAGGAGCAGAATTGAGGCAGTGGAAGTCAGAATTAGCAAGATTGAAGATAAAGCACTTGACACCAACTTATTTGAGGAAAAATCAGGTAAAAGGATTTAAAAAAGTGAAGAAACCCTAAGAATTATGTGGGACTCTATCAAGAGGAATAACCTATGAGTAATTGGAGTACCAGAACAGGGGAGGATAACAGAAAATACAGAGAAAATTGTTGAAGCTTTGTTGGCAGAAAACTTCCCTGATACTGTGAAAGATGACAAGATATCTATCCAAGATGCTTCTCGAACCCCACATAAGGTAGATTCCAAAAGAAAGCCACCAAGACATATTATAATCAAACTTGCCAAAACCAAAGATAGAGAATTTTAAGAGTGGCTAGGGATAAACAAAAAGTCATCTACAAAAGAGAGTCAATAAGAATAAGCTCGGACTGCTCAGCAGAAACCACGCAGGCAGGAAGGCAATGAGATGGCATATATAAAGCCTTGAAGGAAAAAAACTGCCAGCCAAGAATTATATATACAGCAAAACTGTCTCTCAAATATGATGGCAAAATTAGGGCATTTTGAGATAAACAGAAGTTTAGGGAGTTTGCAAACACCAAACTAAAATTATAAGAAATACTAAAGGGAGTCCTCTGGTTAGAAAATCGGTAACAACAGATAACAACCCAAGACTAGAACACAGGACAGAGCAACCAGGTATCAACCCATATAGGGAAGTCCCAAAGGTAAATCAAAGCTAAAACACTGAAAATAGGGAAACATGTCCATATGTTGTCATATGTTTAATATGACAACATTAAAACAAAAAAGAGGGACTTAAAAAATGTAGACTTAGATTTTTCATATGGAGAGGAAGTCAAGGCGATATGAAGAAATAAAAGACTGGTATAAACTTAGAAAAATAGGGGTAAATACTAAGGTAACCACAAAGGAAACAATTCTACAAGTCAAAATAAAAAACTAGAAAAATATAAAGACTCAGCAAACGCAAAATCAACAACAATGAAAAGGATGAAAAGAAAATACGTAAAGCAAAACAACTCAGCACAGAAGATTAAATGGAACAAAGAAACTGTGAACAACACACAAAAAAAGACATCAAAATGACAGCACTAAACTCATACCTATCAATAATTGCACTGAATGTAAATGGACTAAATGCACCAATAAAGAGACAGAGAGTGGCAGACTGAATGAAAAAACATGATCCATCTGTATGCTGCCTACAGGAGACACACCTTAGACTTAAAGACACAAACTAAAACTCAAAGGATGGAATAAAATATATCAAGCAAACAACACTCAAAAAAGAGCAACAGTGGCAATATTAATCTCTGACAAAATAGACTTTAAAGTAAAATCCACCTCAAAGGATAAGAAAGGACACTATAATGATTAAAGGGTCAGTACACCAGGAGGACATAACTATAATAAATATTTCTGCACCCAACAACAGGACTCCAAAATACATAAAATAGATTCTAACAGCACTGATAAGAGAGATGGACAGCTCCACAATAGTAGTAGGAGACTTCAACAAACCACTTTTAGTGAAGGACAGAACATCCAGAAAGAAGCTCATCAAAGACACAAAAGAGCTTAATGCCACTGTCATTGAACTTGATCTCATAGATGTATACTGAACATTCCACCCAACAGCAGCCAAGTAGACTTTCTTTTCCAATGAACATGGAACATTCTCCAGAATGGACCACATGTTAGGCCATAAAGCAAGCCTGAACAAAATCCAAAGCTTTGAAATATTACAAAGCATCTTATCTGACCATAAAGCCATAAAAGTATAAACTAACAACAGAAAAAGCAAGGGAAAAAAATCAGGCACATGGAAACTGAACAATGCCTTGCTCAAAAACTACTGGGTTATAGAAGAAACTAAGGATGGAATAAAGAAATACATAGACTCAAATGAGAATGAAAACACATCCTACCAGAACCTTTGGGACACAGCAAAAGCAGCGCTCAGAAGTCAGTTTATAGCAATAAATGCACACATCTAGAAAGAAGAAAAGGGCTATAATCAAAACATTAACCCTACAACTGGAACAAGCAGAAAGAGAGCAGCAAAAGAAGCCCTCAGGTGCCAGAAGAAAGGAAATAATAAGAATCAGAGAAGAATTAAATGAAATAGAGAACAGAAAAACAGTTGGAAGAGTTAACAAGACCAAAAGCTGGTTCTTTGAAAAGATCAACAAAATTGATTAACCATTGGCGAAACTGACAGAAGAAAAACAGGAGAGGAAGCAGATAACCCGTATAAGCAATGAGATGGGTGATATCACAACAAACCCAACTGAAATTAAAAGAATCATAACAGAATACTATGAAAAATTGTACTCTGACAAATTTGAAAACCTAGAGGAAATGGACAGATTTCTAGAAACTCATTACCTACCTAAACTAACACAAACAGAGGTAGAACAACTAAATAAACCCATAACAAAAGAAGAGATGGAAAAGGTAATTTAAAAAATCCCGACAAAAAAAAAAGCGGTGGCCCAGATGGCTTCACTGGAGAATTCTACCAAACTTTCAAAGAAGAGTTAACGCCACTACTACTGAAGGTATTTCAGAGCATAGAAAAGCATGGAATACTCCCAAATTCATTCATTCTATGAAGCCACCATAACCCTGACCCCAAAACCAGGTAAAGACACCACAAAAAAAGAAAATTACAGACCAATATCTGTCATTAACATTGATGCAAAAATCCTCAACGAAATTCTAGTCAAGAGAATTCAGCAACAAATCAAAAAAATAATTCACCATGATCAAGTGGGATTTATACCAGGTATGTAGGGATGATTCAACATTAGAAAAACAATCAACGTAATCCATCACATAAATAAAACAAAAGAACCACATGATCTTTTCAGTCAATGCAGAAAAGGCATTTGACAAAGTCCAATACCCATTCATGAAAAAACTCTCAACAAAAAAAGGAACAGAAGGGGAATTCCTCAATATAATTAAGGGCATTCATACAAAGCCAACAGCCAACATCATCCTAAATGGAGAGGCTTTGAAAGCATTTCCCTTGAGAACGGGAACCAGATAAGGATGCCCTTTATCACCACTTTTGTTCAACATTGTGCTGGAGGTCCTAGCCAGAGCGATTAGACTAGAAAAAGAAATAAAGGGCATCCAAATTGATAGGAAAAAAGTCAGAGTATCTCTATTTGCAGATGTGATGATCTTATACATGGAAAACCCCAAAAAATCAATAAGAAAACTACTGGAACTAATAAAAGATTTCAGCAGTTTCAGGATACAAGATAAACATACAAAAATCACTTGAATTCCTTTACACCAACAAAGAGAACTTAGAAGAGGAAATCAATACTGTTAACAATATCCCCCAAGAAGATAAAATACTTAGGAATAAATCTAACCGGAGACGTAAATGATCTATACAATGAAAACTACACGACACCACTGCAAGAAACCAAAAGAGACCTGCATAAGTGGGAAAACATACCTTGCTCATGGATAGGTAGACTCAGCATTGTGAAAATGTTAATTCTACCCAAAGTGATCTACAGATAGAATGCAATCCCCATCCAAGTTCCACTGGTATTTTTTAACAAGATGGAGAAACAAATCGCCAATTTCATATGGAAAAGGAAGAGGCCCCGAATAAGTAAAGCATTACTCAAGAAGAAGAACAAGATGGGAGGCCTCACACTACATTATTTTAGAACCTATTATACTGCCACAGTAGTCAAAACAGCCTGGTACTGGTACAACAACAGATACATAGACCAGTGGAACAGAATTGAGAATCCAGACATAAATTCATCCACCTATGAGGAGCTGATATTTGACAAAGGCCCAAAGTCCATTAACTGGGGAAAAGACAGTCTCTTTAACAAATGGTGCTAGCATAACCAGATATCCATCTGCAAAAAACTGAAACAAGACCCATACCTCACACCATGTACAAAAACTAACTCAGAAGGGATCAAAGACTTAAATATAAAATCAAAAACGATAAAGATCATGGAAGAAAAACTATGGACAATGCTGGGAGCCCTAATACGTGGCATAAACAGAATATGAAGCATAAGTAACAATGCACAAGCACCAGAAGAGAGACTAGATAACTGGGAGCTCCTAAAAATCAGACACTTACGCTCATCAAAAGACTTCATCAAAAGAGTCAAAAGACAACCTACTGACTGGGAAAAAATTTCTGGCTACAACAAATCCAGTCAACGGCTGATCTTTAAAATCTATAAGATACTGCATAACCTCAGCAACAAAAAGACAAATAACCCAATCAAAAAATGGGCAAAGGATATGAACAGGCACTTCGCCAAAGAGGATATTCAGGTGGCTAACAGACACATGAAGAAATGCTCACGATCATTAGCCATTAGAGAAATGCAGATCAAAACTGCAATGAGATAATCATCTCACCCCAACAAGGCTAGCGTTGATCCAAAAAACACAAAATTATAAATGTTGGAGAGGTTGTGGAGAGACTGGAACACTTATACAGTGTTGGTGGGAGTGTAAAATGGTACAGCCACTTAAATCAATTTGGTGCTTCCTTAAAAAGCTAGAAATAGAAGTACCATATGATCCAGCTATCCTGCTCCTTGTAATATATCCTAGAGAAATGAGAGCTGTCATAGGAATAGATACATGCACACCCGTGTTCATTGCAGCATGGCTCACAATAGCAAAAAGATGGAAACAACCTAGGTGCCCATCAGTGGCCGAATGGGCAAACAAATTATGGTATATCCACATAGTGGAATACTACGCAACAATAAAGAACAACGATGAAGCCGTGAAACATAACATGGAGGAACCTGGAAGGCGTTATGCTGAGTGAATTTAGTCGCAAAAGGACAAATATTGTATAATAGCACTATTACAAGAACTCAAAGGTTGAAGCACAGAAGAAAACATTTTTTGATGGTTATGAGGGTGAGGAGGGAGGGTGAGGGTTATTTACTAACTAGATAGTAAGTAAGAATTACCTTATGTGAAAGGAACGACAGCACTCACTATAGGGGAAGTCAGCACAACTGGACTAAAGCAAAGCTAAGAAGTTTCCTGAATACGGTCAAACACTTTGAGGGACAGAGTAGCAGGGGTAGGGGTCTGGGGACCATGCTTTCAGGGGACATCTAGGTCAATTGGCATAATAAAGCTTCTTAAGAAAATGTTCTGCATCCGACTTTGGTGAGTGACATCTGGGGTCTTAAAAGCTTGCAGGTGGCCATCTGAGATGCATCAGTTGGTGCCAACTACCTGGAGTAAAGGAGAATGAAGAACACCAAAGACCTAAGGAAAGTATTAGCCTAAGAGACAGAAAAGGCCATGTAAACCAGAGACTTCATCAGCCTGAGACCAGAAGAACTAGATGGTACCTGGCTACCACCAGTGACTGCCCTGACAGGGAACACAACAGAGAGTCCCAGATGGAGCAGGAGAAAGGTGGGGTGCAGAACTTGAATTCTAGTAAGAAGATGAAACTTAATGGTCTGACTGAGACTGGAAGAACCTTGGAAAGCATGGCTCCTGGATTCTCTATCAGCCCAGAACTAAAACAATTTCCGAGGCCAACTCTTCAGATAGGGATTGGACTGGACTGTGGGACATAAAGTGATACTCGTGAGGAGTACGTCTTTTAGCTCAAGTAGATACAAGAGACTAAACGGACAGCTTCCGTCTGGAGGTGAGATGGGAAGGCAGAGAGGGTTAGGAGCTGGTTGAATGGACATGGGGAATCGGGTGGAAAGGAGCAGTGTGCTGTCAGTATGGGGAGAGCAGTTAGAGTCACATAACGATGTATGTAGAAATTTTTGTATGGGAAAAAATAAATATTTGTGTGACTCTCTGGTACATCATTTACTTGTATGTTTGATTTTTGTATTTCATCTCATCATATTTAATATTTTAACTTCAGGTTTAAAAATTGACACCTGTTGCTTTCACAGTAATAAGCTGACTACAGATGGAAAAATCTTTCAAACATAAACTTCAGTCCTCCTGTGTTTTCTATCCTGTGATTTTTAGCTATGCGTAGAAGGATACACAGAAAGTTTTTTAGTGGTGGTGCCGTTTGAAAAACCTGACCACTTTTAACTTAAAAAGGAATTATACCTGTAGCTGCCACAGAATTCTGAAGACTTTTTAGGATGATATGATTAGCTTGAAGTGCAGGATGCTAACAATATGTGTTACAGAATGGCTATTAAATGGAAATGTGAGAAACACTGTAAAATGAAAAATGTAAAAAATGCCTTTTTTTTACATTGCATGTATGCTCTCCCTTTGCTGATTCTTTTAATATCCTAAATAGGAAGTTTTTTGTGCCTTTAATACAAATAAATTTGTTGTAGCCAAAGAAAAAAAAATTTTTTTCCTCAGTTTCCCTCTCTGAATAATAGTTTATTAGTTGGAACACAAAATATTGAAGATTAATGGGATCACAAATTTCTATATGAATTCAACATAGTGTAGTGTCTGTGTGCTTCAGCAGCTCCCTCTGTAGTGCCTAGAAAACATGGCACACGTCACACATGGTTTTAGAGAATGATTTTTTGTTTGTTTTTTAATTTTAGATTGCTGTATCTTTGCAGGCTTTAGAGTAGATAATAGTTTGAATTTTAAATATATGATCATGGAATTATACTTTTAAGAAACTGCTTTCAGGCCTTAGGGGCTAAGGATGCTTGGTTGTTTTAGGTAAGTTCTGAATATATTGCTGTCATCCAATGGATATTTTAATATTTTGATGATCAAGGGGTCAGTTCATAGAGTCAGAAAATATGTTTATCATATTATCTAAATTGTAAGGGGAAAGAAACATTTCTAAGTATTCCTCTAGGGTACATACAGTACCACATCATTACTCTTTTTTTCCTAAGTTTATAAAATTGGAATCTTATATTGCATAATTAAATTTTAATGGACATTTTAAATCAGAAGGTCTCTTTAAAACTAATTGAATAGCTAGTATCATTTTAGAAAATATGAGGTCTATGAGCATTTTGATGTAATCAAGTATACAATAAAAGTATCAGCATATAGTACCATGCAGTTAATCATTTGTATTTCCCAGAAGAGACTGAAACTAATAAAATGTTACATTATTGACTACCAGAAATTTAGCATGGTTTTGAAAGAGAGAAAAAAAAAAAGATTATCTAGATTATAGTTAATGTTTATAAATCTGCCTACAGGATGCAACATATTTAAGACAGATCAGATATGGAAGGAGCAGTAAATTCTACCATGACCTCTGTATCTTCTAGCTTTTGTGTTTTCATATTGTTAATCTAATATATCAATCCAGGAAGTATATTCATTAATAATTTTGAGAAATCTTTAAGTACTTTTCTAAGCTTAAGTTTTAGCATGTTAAAGTATCTCATTTTTCATGTTACACTTTAGAGTTTCCTTTTGAAACTCCATATGAAAACCGGTTGGCGTTTAAAGACTTTGAGCCTACTGAAATTTAATCCAAGAGAAGCCAATTCTAATTGATTGAAAAACAATATTTATTATGCTTCAGTCATGATTCTGGACTCTGCACAATGCACATTAACAGGCCTCTTACCAGAAAGCCATGGATGCCTACTGGATTGGAAATTAATCTTAGCATTTTATGGAGGAGAATAGGCGTGGAGCTGGTCGTCTGTGTAGAAGCAATTACAGTCTAAACCCAGTGGAGATGAGAAGTCTTAACGGAATGACCATACGTCCCCATTTTCCAGGACAGTCCTGAGTTTTACCTGATGTCTGGTGTAATTATTAATAAGTGCCTCCTTTGACTCTCACACGTGTCCCTGTTTGCATGATAGATTTGGCTAGTGCAGGCAATATTTAAACAGGAATCTCTGTCACAAAGGGAGTGAGATAACCTATGTCTGTTTTTGCCTATTAGAATCTTTTTGTAGGCAGTAATGTAGTTTCTGACATCCCCAAATATAGTGTATTACACATTATATTTTATACCAACATTTTATAATTTACAGTAAGAATACACAGTGCATGATTTCCTGGTGTTATGTAACAGCTCTGTAACCCTCAAGGAATCCAAAGAGTCAGTGGGGAACTAAGAAAAATGGAAAGTGTGTATGATTCCTATGGAATGCACTCTTTAACTACAGTATTAGAACTGGAAGTCTATTTCCTGGGAGCTTTGAAGATTCCCAGAGTGTAAGAATAACCTCTTCTCACAGTTCTGTTCCCCAAACCAGGGATTTTTGTCTATTTTGCTTACTGTTACGTTCCCAGTACCTAGGCCCATGCCTGATGTATGTTGTTGCTATGTGCTGTTGAGTCAGTTCCAACTCAGAATAACCCTGTAGGACAGAGTGGAACTGCCCCATATGGTTTCCAAGGCTGTAAATCTTAATGGAAGCTGACTGCCACATCTTTCTCCCTCAGAGCAGCTGGTAGGTTTGAACCACTGACGTTTTGGTTAGCAACCAAGCTATTAACCACTATGCCACAAGGGCTCTTTGGCAGAATAGTCCAGGAATAACCAAATTCCTGACCTATTCACTGCTTATTCTGTATCTGGTCAGCCTTATTTATTCATTCATCCAAACATTCAGCATTACTTTGTGTATGACATTGTACTAATCTCTGTGGTAAATACAAAGATGAATTGTTTGTTTGTTTAATTTAATGTGCCAAGCACTGTTCTAAACACTTTACTCTTATCTCCATTATACAGATGAAGAAGCTCTAACGCAGGGAGGTAAATAACTTGTCCAAGGTCACTTAGCTAGAAATGACCAAGCTGAGATTTGAAGCCAGGCTTCTGGCCTAGTGGGTCAGGCGTGCTCTTAACCCACTATGCTCTGCTGCCTCTTTCCCTCAGAATACATTTGTTGGGGAGATACCCGTTGTCATCGAGTTGATTCCAACTCATAGCAATCTTAGATGTATAGAAATAAATGTCATATAAGATAGAATGTGTCCAAAAGAATATAGACAGTGGTGTAGGGCTTTAAAAGAAGCAGAGACTACTTTAGTTAGAACAAACAATAAGGAGATTGTGGGAAGGAAAAAGACACTTCAGGTAAGCCTTAAAGGATGAGAAGGATTTGGATGTGTGACATTGAGGAGGATGGACATTCCAGGTGGAGGGAGTAAGTAGCAGTTCGCAAATAATCCAGTGAGGTAGAGTCTAGCATGCATGAATAATGAGAAATTATGCTGGTTGGGGCATTGGTCTTTATTCAGTAGGCATTTGGGGCCCAATAAAAGATTTTTGTGGAGAGAAATGACAAAATCAGAAGTGTACTTTTAAAAATTAACAAGCACCTGACTCTGGCAACTGAGGGGCAGTGAAGGGTGCAAAGACCATAGTGAAAGGAGAACAGAAAGACACTTGGCAAATGATTGGACCTGGGAAGAAAGTGACAAAAACAATGATTGTGTTCCCAGTACACACTTCAAAAGGGGAAGGAAAAAGTCATTCCAGTGATACATATGAAGAGGGAATAGTCAGAGTCCCCCTCAAAAGTATTCAGACTCATGGGATCCAAGGAGGAGAGTGCTGAGAAAAAGTTGTGAAAGAATAAAGGAGCATTGGGATGATCGGCAGTGTTCTGCGTACGTAGGAATCTTGTCCATTTTATTCCCTGCTGTATTAGTCCCAAGCTTTTAATACAATTTCTGGTACATAATAGATTCTCAATGATTATTTGATGAATAAAAGAGTGGGTGGATAGATAGGTGAAGCTACAAAGAATTGCGAATGAGGACTGAAAAATCTACCACTTTTGAAATTGATCATAATTAGTGACTTTGAATGTTTTGGGGGTGAGTATTAGTTTCTTCAAAAGTGAATCTACAACAGGTTAAGAAGTTTTTCTTGAGGAAGAAGTCTTATCGATCTTTGCATTCCCAAAATCCTCTAGCATTTGCCTTACAAATCATAGGTATTCAATAAATACTTTCTGAATGAATGTGAAGGTGGAAATAGCAAGTGAAAGGTGGTCCTTCAGGAAATTTGGTGCTTAAAGGAAAGAAGAAAGACTGAATAGAGACCAAGTTTTTTGTTTTGTTTTTAAGAGAAATAGGTTTGTTTGTTTTTTAGGATAGGAGACATCTTTAAATGGATCACCATCTTATTTTGTCTCTTCTCAACTATCATCAAAAGAACTCAGTAACAGACTTTTCTGATATACCTTTCCTAGATTCTTCTTCCTTTTGATTTTTGTCCTCTATATATTTTGAATCCTCTCTGCCTTCAGAACTCTTCCTTTTAAAATAACTTTGTCTGTTAAAAATCTCTGACTAAAAATGAACTCCACGGGTGACGGGTAGCACTGGGTGTGTAAGGAAACATCTGTGGCTTGACATGTTTAGAGGCTTGCCCTCCCTTTGGAATGCTATTGTGGCTGTTTATACCACTGATGGCAATCTGCTGTTGGGTTTTAATGACATCATTCATGCCATATTTTACAATAGACCAGAGAGAAATAAATTGCTCTCATATTCTATTGGGCACAAGGACATTTGAAACCAGATTGTCTGGACACAGAAGTAAGTTTTTCAGACCTGTTAATGGAAGGGCCAGTGGATCTAATTTGACGACTCATCTTTTGGAGAAAGTGTTGAGATGTGTATTGGCGTAAGAAATGTGATAGTTTATATGACTGATATGTGTGTCCTTTACCTTCCGAACGGATTAAGAGATGATTAAAGAATCTGCCCCTTCACTTCATGAATCACAAATTGGAGGAATAAAATGTTTTTAATCTAGGTAGAGGTGCCTCTTTCAAATATCTTTCTTGTATTAAGAAGAATAGTGACTGTTCCAGTCATTTCATATGGCTTCTGTTCCTTGGCTTCTACACCTATGTTTACATATATATGTGTTTCCTTTGGAGGGTTTTGATGATGGAAAATTAGTAATTACCAGGCTCTTACTATCTACATTTCACAGACAAAGAGCTTGCCATTGCCTTCTCCAGGGTACTTTGGGAAGAAGAGAGCTGAGGTCTGAAATAACATCATTTTCTCTAGGATGCTCTTCCTGTTTTATTACATACATGGTTGTAGTAGCCTTAGTGACAAGGACTTAGCCAGTGGAGCTTTCTAGTCTGTAACAGAGTATATAGAACGACAGCTTTCCAGCTTTTTTTCTTTTATCATGGTAGAATTGATTTTTTTTTTTTTTGTCAGTTTTAAATTGTAATTGAGGTAGTTTTAATTTTTGACAGGCTATACACCAAATGAGTTACTTTAAAAAAAAAAAAGAATTTGCCTTTGCTTTTGCCTTTGCCTGGCAAAGAGATTGTTGTATTCAAACATTTTAACGTGACCGTTTGTTCCATTGATTTCTATAGAGAAGCACAGGCATGCTTCAGAAAAGGTTAGTGATTCTAATTGAAGCACACACTGATTTTTTTCCCAGTTGCAAAAGCGCCTGTGCTTTTTGTTGCAAAGAAGATGATGAGATTGAGGGCTGACCATTTGTTACAAGAGAAAGCAGTTCTCTCTGTGATGCAGTGCTATTTTTCTTTCATGTGGAAAGCATTGTTTGAAATCAACAATATCCATAAACCTGATTTTCATTATCCATGCTATTTAATGCCCTCATTTTTATTTCAGATCAAGCAGTTACGTATCTGAGATCTAGGTTAAAATTTCCTTGCTCTGTGGACCTGATTTTGCAAGAAAAAATTAGAGGAAAGAGATTCATAAATTTATAGTTGTGGACCTTTGTCCTTTCAAACAGAATGGCAGGATTTCAGAATTAATGCTTATAGTGTATTTAAGCATGACTTAAATAACATCTTGGACTTTTCATATTAGAGAATCATGGCTTGGGTGTCTTGGGTACTTGGGTGCCTGTGTACGACAATTTATTAGATCACAAATTTACTGTGTCCCTTTGGAAAAGTAACCTGACTCTCGTAATTGTTCCACCATGTATCACAAAGATAAGAGTCTTAAAAAAAATTGTAGACCTGTGACCAACATGGGGCCTACTTGATAAATATTTAATATTGCAAGATTTTTTTTTATAATTTGGCTTAGCATTGGTTTCTGTCCAATTAACCTTGGTACTTCATATTCCCTTGCCTTGTCTCTTCTCCTCAGAAAATATATTTAGTGTACAGCTTGCTAGCACCTCCAGGCCTGCTATTCAGACTGCATCCATATTAAAAAACAAAAAAACCCCTCTTGCTCGTCTAGTTGATTCTGACTCAGCAACCCTATAGGACAGGGTAGAACTGCCCCATAGCGTTTGCAAGGAGCAGCTGGTGGATTCAAACTGCCAACCTTTTGGTTAGCAGCCAAGCTCTTAATTATTGTGCCACCAGGGCTCCATGTCCATATTATATCTTTCTTATTGATTTTTCCATTGCCTTTGTTGTTGTTGTTGTTGTTGCCATGGAGTCAGTTCCAACTCATGGCGACCCCCTCTGTGCAGAGTAGAAATGCTCCATGGGATTTTCAAGGCCTTTTGGAAGCAGATCACCAGGCCACTTCTGGGTGGGTTTGAACTGCCAACCTTTCAGTTAGTAGTTGAGCCACCCAGAGACTGCTCCATTGCCTTTCCCAAACCTTATTAATTGTAAAGATATGAAACAGTTCACTCCTTCAGCCTGAGATCCCAAGAGCCACCCCTTCCTACATCATGTAGTAGTCAGTTGTCCTTTTTTTCCTACTTTAAAAGCCCTTCCTGCTTCACAGGGATTACCTAGGCTTTGCTGTATAGCAAATCCTGGGGTTGTTTTAAAAGAACCGTTAAAAGTTCCAACTCACAATTAGATTTTTTTTTTTTTCCATCTGCTTTGAAGAGAGAGTCACTATAGTTAGAGCAACTTGTTCGTGCCAGCTTTTTGAAACACCTGTGTTCCCGATGAAGAGGAAAAAAAAAAAAAAGAAAACTAAAGCTTGAATCTTGTTTTTTCACGTCTCCATTAAAAAAAGGCATCTCTAAAACATCCCAGCTGGTGGGAATGAAATGCTAATGGACCTCCCAACTATTAGAGAATAATATTGAATAACAGCAAAGCCACACCTAATTTGAGCTTTTGAAAAGCCTCATAACCCCCTTGTCATTCTCCTGAATTGCTTAACTTTCTGGTTAACCTTCTGATTATTAGCCTCTTGACATACTTAACTCAGGTGTAAGAGTTTTAGAGGAGCTCATGGGACTGTATTTATTTGACCTTTTGTCATGTTCCACTGTTCTGGCTTTATTTATATTTTAAAGGTTGGTAGACACCAGGAGGCACATGTTACATGAAGACCCAGAGGTTTCAGAAGCAACTAAATATATCAGACCTGCCTTAATTGGAGGATATGGGGAAGCAGTGGGGTTTTTAGCCACTTCATGGGCCAGCTGAGTCTCCTGCTACCAACTCAATTTATTTGAGAGCAGTACCTCGGGGAACTTAATAGGCCTAGAGCATACTAGCACAGGTCTGTATTTAGTGAGAGTACAGTTTATTTATATGCTGCTGTTAGGTCAGTTTGCTCTCTGTATAATATGTGCATAGTTATCATTGTTAAATATTAATCAAGAGCACCTCACGATACAGTTGGTGATGGGTTTAATGGTTAGGTGTTTAATAGTTTTTTTCTCTTATTCGCACATCACTTAGAGGCAAGAGAACTAAATGGTAGAAAATAGGATTGGGTCAAAGTGGTATTTTTCCTAAGGAAATACAATTTGCATGAGCTAAGCAAAGTTTGTTTTTGCTTTTGGATATGTGCTGGTTTCTGGAATATTAATTAGTTATAGGATAGCAATCTGATACCTAATCTTTACCATCCTGAGCTCAAGATGGAGAAAGATTTCAGGTTACTAGAAGCGCTTACCCAAACCAGAAGTCCCCTGTGTGGATGTTCCAGAAGTCTCACAGAGATTAGCACTTTTATTTGCTGCCTTGAGTTTACATTCTGTCCAAAACTAACCTTAGTTTTCTCAAAAATAAGATGCCTTGTAGAAAACTTTTCCCAGTCTAAGAAAAGGCCTTTTATCCTCGTGAATGAAATTTGAAGGAATGTAACTATCATGATACTGGTTTTGGTGCCAAAAAAAAAAAAAAAAAAAAAAAAACTCCAGACCCCATTAGTAAGAACTGAGTAAAATTTTTCTTTCTTTAGCAGTGTTGTCCTTTTGAGATTGCCTGATCTTTCCTTTTAAGATCACAGTTACTTGAAGGAGCTTTTTTTGATTGGTTTCCTGATTTTTTTCCTTTTTTATATTTATATTCTTCCCCCCTTCCCCATGGGGGGAAATGTTGAGAAGAAGTCAGAGCAGTCATACATTTTGATAACGCATGGACTTCGATATTGGGCAGTCCTGATTTTTCTCCCCCCACTTACTAGCTATTTAATCTTGGAAGTTATTTGATATTCCTTCCCTAGCCTCAGTTTTCTCAACTATAAAGTGGAGATAATATCTTTGCAGAGCTGTTGGAAAGAATAAATTGATTAATGTATGTCAGACATTTGGCACAATACCTGGCATACTGATGTTTAATAAACTTAGTACTCTTCGTCCTTCCCTTGATGATGATGATACTGGTAGCAGCTACTGCTGCGCATTCCTGTGCCGGGCATTTATTTATAGGTGATTCCCATACATTACCTAAATCCTGGCAGTAACCCTGTCAAGTAGATATTATTGTGTCTGTTTTATAAATGCAGAAACAAATTCAGAGAAGTTAATTTAAATTGCCTATTCTTACGAGTGTTATTGGCTCCAAGGGAGAAAGATGTGGCAGTCTGCTTCCGTAGAGATTTACAGCCTCAGAAACCGGGTGGGGTCACTATGAGTCAGAATCACTTGATGGCATTGGGTTTTATTGTTACCTTTGGAAGTGACAGAGTTGAGATTCTAACCCTGGTCTTACTTATTCCAAAGCCTATACCACACTGTCTCCCACTGCCTCAATCCGTTTAACTCATTTTAAAAATCGTCTCTCTGACCTTCTCCCTTCTAATGTAGAATTGTTTTGTCCTTACTTTTTTCTGTGATTTTGCTTCATCTGAAGTTTACTTCATCTTTTGGAGGATGGAGTATGGATTAAGAACACCTACTCCACCTCAGTCACATATTAGCTACTATCTTTAGCTAGTTCCTTCACGTCTCTTAACCTCTTCAGTCATTTGGTAGATAGGAATCATAATAGGACTTAGTTCTTAGAGTAATTAGGAGTAGATGAGGTGAAATAAATTTAAAGCTGGCTGCCTAACACGTCAAAAACTTGCAATAAATATCAGCTTTTTTTAAATCTTTGTTTCAGCCAAGCTTCTCTGTCCATGGACATTAAAATCTTTTTGCTTTCTTCCTGCTTATCCGTTCTACTTGATTTTCACATGTCACTCTCAGTCTTTTTCTAACCTTTCGACTGCTGGCTTGCATTCATCAGCCTTTTCTCTTTGCCTTGTCATTGAGTTAGCATGCTCTCTACACCCAGTTGGTACCCAGTCAGTATTTATTGATGCTAATGATGATGGTTAAACAAAGATGCTGTTGGCACTCGTCCTGCAGCCTTCGAGACTGCTTGAGTAATCATGACTTCCTAAAAAACAGAAAAGGACTCAGTCATCTTACTCATAATTGAAGGTCAGAATTTGATGTCAGCATTTGTTTCTGTGATGATTGTATAGCTTTTTCTGCAGAATTACCTTTGACAGTTGGGGTAGTCAGGCTTTCTGGCATGAGGTTGATTATCATGCATTCTTAAATTACTTCCTGAAATAGAAGCAGCATCACAGAGGTGGATTAAACAAATATTGATTATAGTACAGATTTGTTTTAACTGGAGCAAGGTGTCGGGGAGGCTTACCATTGAGATGTAGTTGGCTGCCAGGCTCTAGATTAGTTCCCTAGTCTTCTTGCCCATGAGCCTTTTTCTTCAGAGAAAATTATACAAACCTGTTTTTAGTCTAAACTCTTTTCTCTGGTATCTTTTTTTTTTTTTTTTTTTTTTTTTTGGTATCTCATTTTTTCTAGTGTTTTTAATGTATTCCCAGCTCTTTTTATTGATCCTCAGAAAATTCCTTGTTTCTTGCTTCTTTGTGCTTCGAACTCTGTCCTCCATAAAAACATTGTTTTCCTCAGCAACTTTCATGGGAGTCTATCAGAATATCCTGCTTATTATATTTTGGGCACTACACTGATGACTGAGCTGTTGACACTGCATGTATTATTCTAAAGAATGTCATGTGGTTAAGATTGAATTTATAACCCCGTAATGGTGAGGTGCTTCCATTATTTTAATACTCAAATTTTTTAAATAAAAGGGGTTAAAAAAATTTTTTAAACTCTCCTTGTTCAAAGAAAAAGATTATAACCAAAAAAAAAAAAAAATTAAATACCCCACCTGTGGCAGATTTCATTTAGTAGAAAGTAGAGATTATTTCTTTTTTTTACCATATATAATGATTACCATGGAAACACTGGTGGCATAGTGGTTAAGTGCTACAGCTGCTAACCAAAAGGTTGGCAGTTCGAATCCACCAAGTGCTCCTTGGAAACCCTATGGGGCAGTTCTGCTCTGTCCTATAGGGTCACTATGAGTTGGAATTGACTCGACAACAACAGGTTTTTTTTTTTAAATGATTCCCAAACTTTTTGCAAATTGGACCTCTCACCAAAGGCCTTTCCTATGTTTCTGGCAATCTCTGGTTCGGACATATTTTTTTGTTTGTTTGTTTTCAGTCAAGGCCACTAGTGCAGCTGCCCCCCCCACCCACCCCCCCCGCCAGCACAAAATCAGCTGGGGGTCCCTGTTAATTAAATATACATTTATTTTATGACAGAACTTAAAAATTGATTAGGGGAACATTAAAAACTGTATATATATATGTATATATATATATTTTAAGTTTCCCTCATACATTTAAAAAAATAATAGGAGATATGAAGCTATTCAAGAAGCACAACAAATAGTTAAGTTAAGCATATATGATTCATGTTGTTGTTGTTGCTGTGTGCCGTTAAGTCAATTCCAACTGATAATGACCCTATGGGACAGAGTAGAACTGCCCTGTAGGGTTTCCTAGGCTGTAATCTTCACAGAAGCAGATCACTAGGTCTTTTCTCCCTTGGATCGGCCAGTGGGTTCGAACCACCAACCTTTTGGTTAGCAACTGAGCACTTAACCATTGTGCTTAACCACCAGGGCTGCTTATATGATTCATAAACCTATTGCCATCAAGTTGATTCTGACTCATAGCAACCCTGTAGGATAGAGTAGAACTGTCCCATAGGGTCTCCAAGGAGCGGCTGGTGGGTTCAAACCACTACCTTCTGGGTAGCAGCCGAGCTCTTAACCACTGCACCACCAGGGTTCTGTATGATTCACAGGTGCAGGGAAAAATGTTTGTTGAATTGTTGAATTTAGTTTTGTATTTGACTGAAGGAGAGTGAAAGGAATAAGACTTGAATCAAGTGAATACTGGGGACGTGTAAAGAGACAGAGGCAAAGAGCATCTGAGGTAGAAAAATTTACCTCTTATAATTTTTAAAACTTCTGTGTTTTTTTTTTAATTTTTGGCAAAATGGTATATCATTATGTGGCTTCTCAGCCTGACATTCTTTCACCTCCATTTTAGGAGATCTGTTACATACAAATAGTCACAAGTTGTTACCAGGATTAAGTGAGGTGACCTATGTTAAAGTGGCACATAGTAGGCTCAAAAATACTTTTCAGCAAACTGAGAATAATCCCTCAGCAGACTGTGCGATTATCTCTTATTTGAGGTTGTGGCCTACCAGTGACAGAACTAAGACTAAAATTCAGGTGCTAGAAGAAATGAATACAGTGCTTAGAAAAATGCCTGGCACATAGTGAGCACTGAATCACTGTTGGTTGCTTTTATTTTTTATTATTTCTTGTGTGGTTTAAAAGGGTGAACCATTTTAGGAAGCCGAACGTGAGTGTGTATGTAAGTGTTCTTATAGAGAATAGATATAGTGCCAATTAGTGTATGCATCTACTTTAGAAATTCAGTAGGAGCTGAAGAAATCCTTTTTGATGGTTTCTCACATTTTTAACTAAAAGATTTAAGTCTCTAGTTATGGGAATTTAGCAATTCTAATAATTTTGAGATTTATCTCTTTAGAAGACTGTATCTTGTCTGTCCTGCTTTGTGTCTCTTATTCCTGTTGGCTTCTATAATGACAAGTTTGGCATATTCAGTTCCAAAGCAGTGCCTACGGAGCTTTAAGAGACTTCACAGCCATAACATTGTTGAAATCTTTGAGTGAATCTATTTGAATTGCTTGTTTGTCTCTCTCCTTTGTTAGGCTGTAAACTCAATGAGGGCAGTGGCTGTCTTGTATACTATTACATTTCCGGTGCCTAGAATGGTGTTTGGCACAGGCTGCTGTTCAAAATTTTTGTTTAAGAATGAAGAGAGCAACTTCCCATTTGGAAACACTATGAGGGAGGGATTCTAAAAGCTACATCATGTAATGCAGTGGTACATTTCTGATTTTTGCCTGAAACCTGGTTATTGCAACAGGCGAGTAATGGCAGTCTGGTGAATTTAATTTTCTCTTTTAATAGTAAACAAAGTGAGGCAACAATTTCTTGGAAAAGTTCAGATTTCAGAATCAGCAGAACATAGGTTTGAACCCAAGCTCTGTGTCAAGCAGCTTAACCTCACCCAGCCTTCAATAGGAATAGTTACGAATAAGGTATTATGAGGATTAAATGAGGTGAAATAAAAAATGACACATAAAAACCAGTTGCCGTCAAGTTCATTCCGACTTATGGCGACCTCAGATGTTGTAGTAGAACTGCCCTCCATAGGGTTCTCAAGGCTGCTACCTTTCAAAAGCAGATCACCAGGCCTTTCTTCCAAAGCACCTCTGGGTGGGTTTGAACTACCAACCTTTCAGTTAGTCGTCATGCGCTTAACTGTTTGCACTGCTTAGGGATTCCTAAAATGGTACATAGTGCACTCTGAAAAAAAGTTAGCCTTTTCTCCTCCTCATAGCCCATAGTACAGCTTTTGTGCGTTTCATAGTAATCTGCAAAATGTGATGATGTTTGATTAAGAAACAAGAATAGCCAAGGTCCTATTGGGAGCAGTTTTGTGGGTCAGAGAGTGCACTGGACTAGGAGTCAGGAAACCAAAGCTAGTCCTGGGTTTTTAATAAGACTGTAACTTTGGTTAAATCACATAATCTCTCTGAGCCTAATGTTTTGTTTCTGTTAAATGACATTCTGCAGTGACTAATATTTCAGAAAGCAGCAAAAAGGATCATTTTCTACCCATTATAAAGAAACTCCTGAAATGTTAATATTTAAAAAAAAAAAAATTTTTTTTAAGTTACCTCTTTAAAACAACACAGAGATACTGTTATTTTTCTTGGGAACCAAGACATCAGCGTCACCATGCCCCTTATGCATTTATAATTATTCATTTGCATCATTCGTTTTTTTGAAGCCCATCAGTACATTTTTAAATCCATATTTCATGGAGCTACTTAACTAATTGCTGCAATCAGCAGCAATTTATTTTATAGCAGTGCTGTTCAAATCACTCTGAGGTTGACATACCATGCACAGTGTGTTTTTAACGATCATATTTTTAATGACGAGTTTCAATAGGGGAAAATGGTTAATCTGTTAATAGTCTCCTGAAAGCCCTAACTTTGGTTCTATATTTTATCTGTGCCCAATCGTAACTTAAAAGGCCATGGCAAAATCATTGACCCAGTGTGTGCACCAGCTGTTGGAGAGGCTGTCCCATTTAGAAGAACCAGGAGAGGGAAGGAGCACCCCATTTTTACTCTTGTTTGGAGACCCTCATTAAATTACTCAGAAACAATAATCAGATAGCTGCTGTTCAAGTTAATGGCACCTCTGAGTCCCTGTCAAGAGAGCTTTATTTAATGTGCATCAGACCTGGAGTGATGCAGGTGCCTTTTCAGGCCCTCATTTAATTTAAGCTGCTTTAGTTGGCATGGCAACTAGTTGAGACATCTGGGAGACATTATGCTGGGGATTGAGACTTCAGAGGATTTGTGCTAGAGCAAAGGAGAAACCTTGTCATAAAGTGGTGTGTGTTGCTTCCAAATTTTTGCAGCCATATTGTTAAAACTTCAAGTTCAAGAATTGTATTTTCCAAAGAAATGAAATTTTAGAAGGTTGGCCTGGTTGTTGGCTTGTTTTCTGTAAAGGAGGAATTGCTTCATTAGTGGAGTCAAAAAGGTACTATCCCTAAAATATTACTTTGCCAAACTAAAGGTTGACAAAACTTACTCTCTACAAAGTGGCTATTTCAATCACTTTATTAAAACTCTGTGTTTTAAGCTTTTAATCTTTTATGTTTAAAAGATATTAAGAGGAGCAGAAAGCATCTCTGCTCAAAGGTAAGATGTAACAGATGTATGCCAGCCACAGAAAATGGTAAAGGTGGGCACGAGCTCTGTGTGTTTGCACTGGACTTTCTGATTAAGTTAGAGTTTACTGACCTTCGTTTTTTAACCCAGCCTGTCATTTTCTCAAGAAGCACAGATTCAAAAGTAGTACTCTGTTAGACTCTCTTAAATATTATAATTGAAGGTCGAATAAAAGATTTTTCAAGTTCACAGAGCTTGAGGATGGTAACATGGTGATCTAGTCATTTGTGTTTCGCAAAAGGAATACCTGTTGGTTTATATTTTGTGAGAAATTGTGTGCATGTTTACATGGCCTTAGTATGGAAGAATTGACTTACCATTTGAAATCACGCTCTATATTCATGTTCAAGGTCTTACTTTATAAATCCGATTTTCAGTGTTTTGATATCTAATAATACTTTGCCCAGTGTGTTAGGTTGAACCATATGAAATTTTTATTTTTGTTGGTCAAAAATGGTCCAGTATTGTCAGTTCGAATGGTTCAGCTCAATAGCTTTTGAGTGAACAACACCCTGATCTGGAAACGTGTTTCCTAATGCTAATTGAAATGTCAAATTACACCCACTCTCCAAAGACCAGGTCATTATGCAAAAATGGAGGATGGCCGCATTAGATCACAAAATAGAGGATGACTGTATCATTACATAACTGCCAAACTACATCATTACATAACTGCCAAACCACTGAGAGTCATAGCCCAGCCAAGCTGACACATAACCTTAACCATCACAGCCAGTGTTACTCTCCCCTTGCACCTCACCGTTCGTTACTGCCAGATGTATGTCATTAATGCACAAAATAGTCAGATAGTAGATTTTTTACTATTGTTGTAAATGTGAAATGTCAAATAATGAGATAGTTGATAAGTAAGGAGTAGGTGTATTTTTCTGAAATGGGTAACTGGTTATAAAATATCTGGTCAGAACAGTACTCATTCCAGCAGGCCAATGTTTTCCTTTTCCCCTTTCTTTGAAAGATGTAGTCACTATTAGAAGAAAGCATATGATATTATTTCATATTTATTCTTTACTTTTATTTTTATTTTTCTCTTTTTGTAAATTTGTTCTTATAATGAGTCAAAGCAATATTTTCCAAGTGCCAGCACTGTGAATTCAACATAATAACTTGAAAATTAAGATGTTTTCTCTCTGCTGCTTGCATGCATACCACCTGTCACTAACAGTAAAGATTCTGGCATCAGAACTTGGCTGGCAAGTCTGTGAGGCAGAATAGAATATAACCTACTCTTCACATCCATGCAAGAACTTTTCACATCCTGGAAGGAGCAAAAACAATGTCAGTAAACTTGGCAAGCATGACTGACATCCCATATAGATAAGTGCTTCGTACTCTTTCTTAAGGATTCTTTTTATCCCTGAGTAAAGCCTCAAATTGACAACACTTGATGGCAGTTTTGAAGTTTTTTTGTTTTTGTTTTTAATCTTTGTTTTGTTTTTGTTTCCATTTCCTGTGTAATGTTCCCTTGTTTTTGCCCCTTGAGATTTCTGGACTTACAACAACTGAAGAAGGGGACTTCTCATTAAGGTTTAATGGTGCAAATAACTGTTTGGGTTTTATTTTATTTTATTTTGTTTTGTTGTTTTTCTGTCTCTACCCTGTGATGAAGATTTCCCAGTGGGGAAAAAAAATTTCAGTGTATACGAGAGGGCTGATATCCTTAATATGTGAAGAGCTCTTAAAAATAAATATTTTCATCCTAGTAGAAAATTGAGCAAAAGACAGGAATAATTTTCTGTGTCTCTGTCTGTCTGTCTGTCTGTCTCATATACGTATGTGTGGCCAATAAACATACAAACAATTTTCAACCTGAAAACACAGCTGATTGAACAAATTATCTTGACTGCACACCAGGAGAGATGGAAATCTGAGAGTAATGGGAATCCAGAGACAGGTTGGTTCTTGCTACAGAACATCAGAAAGGCTCAAGAATTGGAATCATCAGGTACCTCAGAAAGTAGGTAGGTGGGCCTAAACATAGGATTAGTTGCAAACTGTATGAGAAGTAGTAAGATACCCAAACCTTCCCCTGCAGAAGACTAAAAATTTATTCCCTGGAGACAGCGTGCTGAGCTGAGCTATGTATCTCTGACCCCCTTCCCCCATTCACACAGAACCCTGACAGACTTGCCTATGCTTTTCAAGACAGAAGATTGAAGGACTGTTTTCTGGAAAAATAGATTAACCCAAGAGAGAGAATCTATGCAAAATTGAGGGTCCTTCATGAAGCAGTCTTTCTAGATCACCCCTATAAAGCTCTAAGCACTTCGACAGAGTACGTTATAGTGAAACAGTAATAACCTAAACATCCAGCAATAGGAGATTGCTTAAATCATAACATTATATAAAGTAGTTTCTATTTGAGCACTTAAAATAATGTAAAAGAATATATAATACTACAGAAAGATGTTCACAAGTTATTTTAAATTTTTTTAAAGTAATACAATATGATCCTACTTTTGTATTTTAAAAAATCATATTTTTAGTGTGCATAGAAAAAAAAGATTAGAAGGAGATATGCCAGATTGTTACCAGTGGTTATTTGTGGGATTGTGGATGGTTTTGCTTTTCTTCTTTTTATTGATTTGAACTTTCTAAATTTCTTACAGTGGTGGACTGTAGATTGCTTTTATGACAGAAAAAAAATTGATAAGGATCATGAAGAGGGAGATTACAAAAGGAGACTACAGCATGTTCAGTGAACTTGGGAAATTTGTGCTCACTATTAATAATAATTAGCATTTATTAGTACTTAACTATGTGCTAAATACTTGCTAAGGACATTATATTGCTTGTCATTTACTCGTCTGTAACGAAGAGGTTATATTACATCTGTTTTTACAGATGAGAAAACTGTGGCTCAGAAAAATTAAATCAGGCCCAAGATAGCATAGTCATTAAGTGGCCAAGCTAAGATTTAAACTCAAATCTGATTCCAGAGCCTGTACGTTATTTTTTGTTGTTCCTATATATATCCAAAAAATATACGAAAGCCTTAAATATATTCATATTCATTGACACCATAATTCCACTTGAAGGAATCTGTCATTAGGAAATAATCAGGCTTAAATAAAGATATATGTATAGGTTGTTTATTTCAAGATTATTTAAGATAGCTTTTTTTTTTTTAAAGAACTTACACAACTACCACAGACTCCACCAGACTGAGTCCAGCACAACTAGATGGTACCTAGCTACCACCACTGACTACTCTGACAGGGATCACAATAGAGGGTCCCAGAGAGCTGAAGAAAAATGTAGAACAAAATTCTAACTCACAAAGACTAGATTTACTCATCTGACAGACTGGAGAAACCCCGAGAGTATGGTCCCCGGATACCCTTTTAACTCAGTACTGAAGTCACTCCTGAGGTTCACCCTTCAGTCAAAGATTATACAGGCCCATAAAACAAAAGGAGACTAAATGGGCACACAAGCTCAGGGGCAAGGACGAGAAGGCAGGAGGGGACAGGAAAGCTGGTAATGGGGAACCCAAGGTCGAGAAGGGGACAGTGTTCACATATTGAGGGGTTGGCAACCAGTATCACAAAACAATACGTGTATTGTTTAACGAGAAACTAATTTGCTCTGTAAACCTTCATCTAAAGTATGATTAAAAAAAAAAAACTTAGATTTTTAAATAATGATGGATCAGTTAAATGAAATATAGTACTTCTATATATTAGAACACTATCAATCATAAAAATCCTGCTTTATTAGTATATTCAATGACATGGGAAATGCTTTTATTTTTATTAAATTAAGAAAACAGAAAAGCTATGTGTATGTCATAGTCTCAATTTTGTTTTTAAATGGTGGTGCAGTGGTTAAGAGCTCAGCTGCTAACCAAAATGTTGTCAGTTTGAATCCACCAGCCGCCCCTTGGAAACCCTATGGGGCAGTTCTGCCCTGTCCTGTAGGGTTGCTATGAGTCGGAATCAACTGACGGCAACGTGTTTGGGTTTTTTGGTTTTATATGTTTACATACTCAACATTTTCATCAAAATGTTATAGTTTTGTTCAAAGAGATAGGATTCTGGGTAATTTTTATATTCTTTTGCTGCTTTGTATGAAGTTTTTTTTTTTTTTTTTTAAATGATTATGGACATTTTCAAAAATACACAAGTGTGTTTATAGTATGACATATAGTTTATATATGTGTGTTGCGTGTGTGTGTGTGTGTGTGTGTGTGTGTGTGTGTATATATATATATATATATAATAACTCATATACTCAATGTTCAGCTTCAGCAGTGAATCATTTTGCCAGTCTTGTTTCCTCTGTCTTTTTTTATTGAGGGAGAGGGAGAGGAAGGGCTGGAGTATTTTTAAATATATCCAGAATTATTATTCCTTCTGTAAATACTTAAATATGTATTGCTAACTGATAAGGACCTTAAAAAGAAATAAGCATCATGCCATTATCACAACTAATAAAATAATTTCTTAGTATCTATCCCCGATTATCTCAAAGGTTTCTTTTTTAGTAAGGTTTGTTTGAATCAGGGTCTAAACAAAGTCCTCACACTGCATTTGGCTATTATATTGCTTAAGCCTCTTTTATCCCAAACATTCTTTGCCTTGTCTCCTTCTCCCCTCACTCCCTCACTTTTTTTGATCATTTGTCAGAGAAATTTGTCACGAGAAATGATCTGCAGCTTGGCTACTTCCTTCTTCATGGTGTCTTTTAACTTGTTTTCTTATCCCCTATATTTCTAGTAAACTGGTAATTAGAACTAGAGGATTGATTATATTCAAGGTAAATTTTTTAGGCATGGATGCTTTCTACGTGATGATGTGCATATCACAAGGCACATAATGTCTGGTTGTCCCACATTTAGTGATGCTAGGATTGAGTAATGGATTGAGATGATATCAGTCTAATCCCTTTCGAGTGGTTTTAGCAGCCATTGATACTTGGTGTCTACCTACATGATTTCATAAGGCTTGGCAAGACAGTGATTTTTTTTTTCTCCTCCTAATTCTTTTTTTTTTCCCCCCTGCATTATTACCTGGAATTTTTCTATAAAGAATACAGCGAATATTTTGTGTATTTTCTTCAAAAAGAGAAAAGAAAATCCAGAATCGTGTAGGGCCATTGAAAAAGTTTTAGACGTGGTCAGATCCAAGTTTCACTACTGTGTTACCTGAGGTAGGCTACTTGCCCTCTGTTAGCCTCAGTTTCCTCATCTATAAATTGGGATATCACCACCTACCTTGTAGGGTGATCATGAAAATTAGATGAGGTGGTATACTTAAAATAGTAGAATACATGGTACCTAATCCACTACTTATGTATCAGTTTGACATACTCTAGTGTCTTGTGTGTTACTGTAATGCTGGAAAGTATGCCACTGTTATTTCAGATGTTAGCAGGGTGACCCGTGGTGGACAAGTTTCAACAAAGCTTCTGGAATAAGACAGACTGGCAAGAAGAACCTGGCAATCTGCTTCTGAAAAAACTGACCAGTGGAAACCTTATGAATAGTAGTAGAATATTGTCTAATATAATGTCAGAAGATGAGCCCTCAGGTTGGAAGGCACTCAAAATATGACTGGGGAGGAGCTGCCTCTTACAAGTAAAGTTGACCTTGATGACATGTATAGAGTAAAGCTTTCTAGACCTTCCTTTGCTGATGTGGCACAACTCAAAATCAGAAAAAACAGCTGCAAATATCATTAGTAATTAGAACGTGTAATGTACGAAGTATGAAAACTAGGAGAATTGGAAGTTGTCAAAAATGAAATGAAAGGCTTGAAGATCGATATCCTAAGCATTAGTGAGTGGAAATGGACTGGTATTGGCCATTTTGAATCAGACAGTCATACGGTCTGCTATGCCAGGGATGACAAATTGAAGAGGAATGACATTGCATTCATTGGCAAAAAGAACATTTCAAGGTCTGTTCTGAAGTACACTCTGTCATTGATAAGATAATATCCATATGCCTTCAAGGAAGACCAGTTAATATGACTGTTATTGAAATTTACTCACCAACCACTAATGCCAAAGATGAATAAATTGAAGATTTTTACCAACTTCTGTAGTCTGAAATTGATCAGAAATGCAATCAAGATGCATTGATAGTTACTAGTGATTGGAATGCAGAAGTTGGAAACAAGAACGATCAATAATTGGAAAATACGGTCTCGGAGATAGAAGTGATGTCAGAGATCATATTATAGAATTTTGCAAGACCAAGGACTTATTCATTGCAAATACCTTTTTTCAATAACATAAATGGTGACTATACACATGGACCTCGCCAGATGGAATACACAGGAATCAAATCGACTACATCTCTGGAAAGAGATGATAGAGAAGCTTGATTTCATCAGTCAGAATAAGGCCCACCACCCACTGTGGAACAGGCCATCATTTGCTTATATGCAAGTTCAGTTGAAGCTGAAGACAATTAAAACAAGTCCACAAGAGCCAAAGTACAACCTTTAGTATATCCCACCTGAATTTAGAGACCATCTCAGTAATAGATTTGATACATTGAATACTAATGACTGAAGACCGGATGAGTTGTAGAAGGACATCATACATGAAGAAAGCAAAAGGTCATTAAAAAGACAAGAAAGAAAAAAAAAAGACCAAAATGGATGTCAGAAGAGACTCTGAAACTTGCTTTTAAATGTAGAGTAGCAAAAGTGAACAGAAGAAATGATGAAGTAAAAGAACTCAACAAAGATTTCAAAGGGCGGCTTGAGAAGATAAAGTATCATAATGAAATGTGCAAAGACCTGGAGTTAGACAACCAAAATGGAAGACCATGCTCGGTATTTCTCAAGCTGAGAGAACTGAAGAAAAACATCAAGCCTCAAGTTACGATATTGAAGGATTCTATAGGCAAAAAATTGAATGACACAGGAGGCATCAAAAGCAAATTAGGGTGAGCACTTAACTCTTTGCGCCACTAGGGTTCCTTAGCGGATTTGCTATGTGCAGGCATTGTTCTGAGAATTTGGGATACACTTGGAAACAAAACAAAAACCCTTGACTTCAAGGAGTAGGGCTGGGGAGACAAACAAACATAATAAGTAAATATTATAGAATAAATACTAAGGGAAAGAGAAAAAATAGACCTGTATTACAGGTTGGCAGCAGTTGGATGGGGGTGTACAGGATACAGTATTAGAATGGTCAAGGTAGGCGACACTGGGAAGATTAAGATTTGAGGAAAAAAAAAAAAAAAACAAAGGAGGTGAGAGTTAAATAGATAATCTGGTGAAGTGCCAGGCAGAGGGAGCAGCTAGAGCAATGGCACCTAAGGTTGGAGCTTGTTTAGCATGTTCAGAGACTAGCAAGACGCCAGAAGTGAGCAAGGAAGAAAGTGGTAGGAGAAGTGGTCAGAGAAGTAATAAAGCCAGATCATGTACAGCCCTGTAAGGACTTTGGCTTTACTCTGTATGAAATGTAAAGTCTTTGTAGAAGAGTGATATAATCAGGCTTTTGTTCTAAAAGACCATTCTGTGAAATGCATCCAAAAAATAAGATGAACTGATGGATGGAAAGAGAAGTGGATAGATGGGTAGAATATGGGTAAAGCAGATTTGGCCATAAGTTAAGTGTAGAATCTAGGTGGTGGGTGTATGGTTGGTCACTGTTTAATTCTTTCAGTTAAGGACTACAGCTGCCCCTTAAGATGGCCTTATCTTCTTTCAGAACTAGCTATGGGACAGGACTAGATCAAGAGATACTATACAGGGTGCCAGATAGGTTGTCCTTTTAAAAGAGTCCATCATCTCTCTCTGACAGAAGAAAGTTAAGATACGAGGAACTATGTAAGAATTCTTTGCAAGATGACTCTTTGCAGCCCAGCTAATAAGCTCTTCAATTTTTTGTCTTGCCTTCCCCTGCCTTCAGTTGCACAGGGCTCTGGATGCCTTTGTCGTTTGTTCACACAGAATGTGAAACTAACTTTTACAAGATATCAAAAGAATCTTAAGCCTTGTAGGGACCTCCTAAAGTCAAGAACCTCATCCCCTCATCTTAAGGAAGGCTATACTTACAACATAAAATTCACCTAAACTTACTGAGTTTTTAACTGCAGGCAGGGCAAGACATGAATCTGTCCTATTATTGATGTAGAAAAAGACGATTCCTTACTGTCTCTAACACTTGTATGCTTCATAAGAGTTCTGAATTCATCTCCATGGCTTCCCAGGGGCCTTTAATCATCTACCCTATGTTGATTGAACAGAAACCCTGATGATAACAGTGGAATACAAAGCACAGGAAGCTTGAAATTTGGTAAGGGCTATATCATAAATGGAGCCCTGGTGGAGCAGTGATTAAGAGGTTGGCTGCTAACTAAAAGGTCGTCAGTTCAAATCCACCAGCCACTCCTTGGAAACCCTATGAGGCAGTCCTGCTCTGCCCTGTACGGTCACTATGAGTCAGAATCAACTCAACGGCAGTGGGTTTGGTTTTTGGTTTATATCATAAATGTATGAAAAGTTAACTAATAAAAGAATTAAATTGTTGAGATTGTAGAAAGACTTGGATATGAACTAACCATTTTACACGTTTCTGTGAGTATCATACTTTATAAAGAAATGTAAGCCACAGCTGATGGGCACGTTGTCATTTTTTAACGTTTTAGAAATGTTGGAAACCTCCACATTAGCTGCCGTGGTGTCTTAGGGTGAGACCACCAGCCCCCTTTTGTTTGTATTCAAAGGCACTCCAATAATGTGTGTGAGCAGACTTTGAGATGCTGTTTGTTCTTCACACTTCCTGTTTTAAAGTGTTTACCCTTGTTTTTCTCACTTATGATGCTGATTACAGGGAAGTTGTTTGCTTGTTTACTTCAGCCAACTTTTAAACATGTAAATTATTTAATTTTGGCCTTGTTGTATCTTGTGAGGACTGGAATTCTCAATCTCTGTCATGCTTTCTGAAAGCTTTCTTCCCTCAACTTTTTCAGCCTTGAGAGTAGAAGTTATTTTTTAGACCTTGTGACTACTTTGAGGGGATCGGGGGCACTGCATTTTCTGAACTGTCCTTAACTTAAAACCTTAAGATATGTTGTCACAGAATTGATGCAGAGTGACCTACATAAAATTATCGTCTCTCCTCAACCACTCAGCTCAGATCATGTCAAAGTTTTTCTTTATCAGATTTTACGAGGTAAGATTTTTTTAATGAAGGAGAAGGCAGTGTCACTGTATAAATGAATTGTTTTGCTTTTCATTTAAACTTTAACTAATCTGACCTTCCAAGATTTTCTTCTGCACTTAAGTCTTTTACCTTTTGGCCAAGGTGTATTTAGTAATTGCTATATTTGATGTTAGGGATGTCTTTTAAGGGTGGCCAAATGGTTCATATTTATTTGGTGATAGTAAAGAAGGCCCCGTCTAATTCAGTAGGCAGTAGAGTGGATTAATAATTTAGGGAGGTAGGGGAGTAAATAGCAGGGATGGTTTGTCACAAAGATTCCAGTATACAGTCATTAGTTCTTGACAGAGTAGGAACATGTGGCATCAGATGACTAGATTGAAAAGTAACTGTATCTCCTAATAGCAACATCCATCCTATAAGCCAGCAGTAGTGGGCCTTGTCAGAGTGTAGGCTGGTATACCCAAGTCCAACTCTAGAGAAACAAAATGACCTTTAAAACAAAAGCAGATGGAGGAGACTGAAAAAAAGAGCCAGCTAAATGTCTGGCATATTAAAGAGTGCTGACTTGATTGAGAAGTGATTTGGGCTGATGTTGGCACCTCTTCTGGCCATCCGTTGTGTCTTTCAAAATTTGCTGTTACAAATGGAGAATTGTTAAAGCTAAAACAGCTTTCATATCTAGTAAAATATTTTTTTCATGTAATTCATAAAGACATTCTTTGTCAAGATTGAAAAGCATCTCCCAAAAGGATTGAAACACATAAGCAAAACTAGAATATTCACCTCTGATAGACTTGTTGATATCCTGAGGTGGTGGTAGAGGAGAATATATTAACTCCTTTACACTTGAGAAAAACATGATTTGCTGCTTTTTATTCAAAGAAGACTCAACCTTGAGGCTGTGACCTTTATGTAGCAGTGCTGAAGCCCCCAGTCTATAAGATGTCAGAGATATTTAAAAAGTGATTAGTTATTCTCTTGATTCTCAGTGGCGGAAAATACAACTGCCAAACCTGGACGGGCTCCTGAATGTTGTCATATCATTGAGAAGAGCTCCCTTTGGTTGCTGGGAACTATTTTGTTGGAGCAGGTTTAGAGTCATGGGTTGAAGAGTATTCAATAGAGAGTTCCTTGTAGCTACACTGATGGGCAATTCAAGGTTGTTGGTAGGGTCAGTCTTAACTCTAGTGCCTGAGAAGCTTATCTGTGTTAAAGGGAAATACTCTTTTGAATTACAGACATTAGATTGTGCAAATCTTTGATGACATTTTATTTTACAGTAGCAGAATTATAGTTTTTTGAGATGGGACTAAGTCAAGCTTTTAATAATAATGTTCATTATGTAGTTATTTAGGGAACAATGTTAAATCCTCTACTCGCTGTTTCCTTCTAAGATTTTTCCTGAATCATTGCTTAGGTGGAAGGAATTAAATATCTACAATTATATCTGTTTGTTATTTCAGGTTTGAAATATCTCCATTCAGCTGGCATTTTACATCGAGACATTAAGCCAGGGAATCTCCTTGTGAACAGCAACTGTGTTCTAAAGGTAGCTTTTCAGTTTATTTAACTATCTGAAAAAAATCAGAATATCAGGGCAGGTTTTAAGAACATGTTTTGGGGGGAAAAATATTTAAATGTATTTCCATTACTTTGCAGGAAATTAATCCAGTTTTCTCTAGCGATATCACTAGTCATGGCCATATTAAGTATTGTAGTCTTGGCTCATGGTTTCTTCATGATAGTTTGCATATGTTTTGGAAACACTGAAATTGGAATTACAATGTGACTAAAAAGAAGAAAAGAGAAGGTGACTTTCTTACAGAGTGTTCCTTCATTAAAGGAAGTATATGTATCAGAAGAAGCATTGGAAGGCCAGTAAGCTTCTCCTTATGTGAGAATAAAGTATGGTTTTTAGGAAGATTGTCTGCATTTTTATACAAGTAACATTTCTTTTTGCTGTTTCACTGAGGTAGCAAAGTAGAGAAGTAGAAACATATTTAAAAGTGAAAATGCTAAGCTAGAAAAAGGGTGTATGCACGTATCAAATGTATTTCCACAAAATAGAGTAGCCAATACTCAGTTATTCCTCTGCATGGGAATTGATTACAGGATTAATTATAATTAGTAGCCCCAAAATCTCAAGTCATCAGTTTCGGCTCTACTACCATCCTCCCACTGTCTTTTCCTAGAAGGGCTCACAAATAGCAAAATCCACATATGTGCATTTCCCCACTTCTTTCTAATACAAATATGTATGAGCAAAAAAAAACAAAACAAACCCGTTGCCACTGAGTCAATTCTGACTCTTAGTAACCCAGTAAGACAGAGTAGAACTGCCCCATAGGGTTTCCAAGGCTGTAAATCTACAGAAGCAGACTGCCCCATCTTTCTCCTGCAGAGCAGCTGGTGAGTTCGAACTGCCGACCTTTCAGTTAGCAGCCAAGCGCTTAACTGCTGTGCCACCAGGGTTCCTCATGTATGAGCAGAACCCCTAAAATAGTGAGAGGTTCAACATATTTCCCCCATTGTAGAACTTAGAGATAAGGACCTCCACAGATCATGTCACCTCTGTATAACCAAATAAAAATTCCACTTATTTCATGAGTGGCTACAATATGGTGCTTCAGTCTACAGTAAATATTCTTAACGTTTCAGCTGATCTATTTGAAAAGAACTGTTTTTTAAATATTGCCTACCTTAAAATTTTAAGACTGCCATTAGTACTTGTTGACAGTTAAACCAAGCATTAAAGTCAAGTGTATGAGTGAATTTCATTTTTATTTTTAATGCTTTCTTTAAACTGTGGGCCAATTCTCTGTAAAAGGTGGTGGATTGTACTGCTTATGAGTGAAAATTCTCACTTCATTATGCCCTCGAAAGAGCCCTGTGGCTGTTTTTAACTGTAGAAGGATAACAACCTGTTTTCATATTTTTATGAAAACAACTGATATTGTAGTTCCATTTTCTGTTTCCACAAAGAGATTGGTTGTCCCCAAGGTCCACTAAAGTAACCATTCCTTCTGTAAGTTGTTGAGTTTATTGCCTTGCCACTTCACTTTGTAAAGAGAACTTGCAGCCCACACCTAATAACTCTTCTGATTTTTTTCAATTTAAAAATTTTAAAACCTTTCAGTAATTTTTTGCCTATTCATACCAAACAAATCTTATGATAATTTAAGCCAATTTCTTCTTGTTTTGGATTTTGATTGAAAAATTTCACAAAGGTTTTTGTGTAGAACCTGTTGTGCTCAATGCCATTAACTGCCTGAAGTCTGTTTTCCAAATTGTTGTGCTGTTATTGCAACCTCTGGCTACAGGAATGGGTAACTAAAGGAAAATGTCATTTGTTATCAAACAACACACAGATCAGAACAAATTGAAATTTTGTTCTACTCCTTTGACTTGTCTTAGAGGCTTGCATTATTAAAAAGCCAGTATAGAGAGCAGGCTACAGACACTGATCCTTTCTTCTTGAATGTGCAAATCCATCAAAGATAATTATGACCAAACGTGTTTAAAATTAGTATCCTTTCGTATTGCAAATGTATTTTGTTTCCTGTTAAGCGCAAGATGGATAATTTTACTGCAAATCTCAATATCTTTTTAGTTATCTGATCATATAAGCTTCTTTCTTTAGGTTTAGCTTTTCTTCCAGGTAGGTTGCCAAAAATGGTCCCAGATAAGACTAATATGTTTAACAAGGAACTTGCTTTATAACAGAAGACTTCTGTTGTTGGATGTTGGCTGTTTTTTTTTTTTTTTTTTTTTTTTCATATATATATATATAAGTACAAGAAAAAGATAGGAAAATGAGTTTAAGTTCTTTTATTTGGTTTTGTCTTGCTTTATTTTGTTTTAAAAGATATCCTAAAAGGTCATGGCCAGCTAGTAGGGTTATGTGTTAATTTAAACATCAGCCTTTGGGAAGATTTGATAAATATACCTTTTTTTTTTTTTTTTTTTTTGGTATGCTTTCTCTGTGTGGTCTGTAAATTTTTCCTTCATTTTTAAGTTTTAATGATGTTTGTTTCCACTGATTCATTGTCGCATGTACACATGAATTCATTTGGTGTGACTGGATGTATTAGATTCAAGACAGAACGAGGGGATTGTCAAAAATTAGGGGAAATTTTTGTTTCGTTTGAAGTAGTGGTTTTCAAACTTTTTTCCCACAAAATCTTATGCTAGGACCTCAACTTAGAAAACAGATAAAAAGTGGTATTTCATTACTTATAATATTGATTGGAAAAGAGAACACCAGGGCTTTTGTGACTAAACTTTGAGATGGCCATGACTATCTTATTCTCAGTGCTCCCGGTGTTTGTGTTTTGCCCAGTATCAAGAAAATCTTAATTCCTTGAGATAAGCAGTAGTTGCTGCTGGTGGTGGTATTTATAGCAGGTCAGTTTGTAACCTCTATTCAGTTAAACAGTCTTTCTTTTTATTGCTATGTCTTCAGATTCTAGCATACTGTCTGAAACAGAACCGGCACTGAATTAAATATTTATGGCATGAGGAAATGAATGAACTAGTAGCATTGATATTCTACAGTGTGCCACATTTTGACATATAACACATTTGAGTGTGAATTAGTATTTTAAATAGATATATATACATGTGAAGTTTAAATAAAGCATGGAACCCCTGAAGTACCTCCTCAGAACTGGATTCAGCAGGACTCAATTTGAAACCCATAGCTTTAAAGACATTTTACTACAAATATTCCATAAATGTGCTGGGTATAGTCTCTGCTCAGGGGGTCTTCAAGATATGCTTGCTTTTACCTTAACTTCCTCTATAAGCCAGCGTTGGAAACAGAAAGCTTGGGTGTTTTTACATTAAACTAGAAATATGCATCTAGTTTTTTTATTTTATTTTTGGTTTAGTTACCAGTTGAAAACAGATTAAAGATTAGAAGACTATTTTTAAGATATATTATTTTATATAGAAACATGGAAGTTTGAAAGAGGAGCCCAGGTGATGCAGTGGTTTAAAGCTCTCAGCTGCTAACCAAAAGGTCAGCGGTTCAAACCCATTAGCCGCTCTGCTGGATAGAGAGGTGCCAGTCTGCTTCCGTAAAGATTTACAGCCTTGAAAACCCTATGGGGCAGATCTTCTCTGTCCTATAGGGTTAATATGAGTCAGAAATGACTCAACGGCAGTGGGTTTGGTTTTTTGGAAGTTTGGAGACTTTTTCTTCCCTGCTTTCCTCCAGATGAGATCAGATTGTATATTGACACACCAATAATCACTGAAAACTTTTCAAAGTTCAGAGGTCTATCAAGGTTTTGCTTTGTTTTGTACTCTTGCATTTGCAAATGTATTTGTTTGACAATATTTTAATAATCTTTTCTGTTTAGATTTGTGATTTTGGATTGGCCAGAGTGGAAGAATTAGATGAATCTCGTCATATGACTCAGGAAGTTGTTACTCAGTATTATCGGGCTCCAGAAATCCTGATGGGCAGCCGTCATTACAGCAATGCTATTGACATCTGGTCTGTCGGCTGTATTTTTGCAGAACTACTAGGACGAAGAATATTGTTTCAGGCACAGAGTCCCATTCAGCAGGTATGATTTCACTTTAGGCTTTAGTAGCTTTCAGTTCTATTATGAATTTGAAGGAAAAACCCATCTTGCACGCATGTTTTTGGCTTATTCATTGTACTGTCTAATTTGCTTTTAGCAAATTCAGGTTCACTTAAAATTCAGAATATTATGAAGTTAAAGATTACAGAGAGATTCATTTTGTAACTTACAGGCATATTAGAGAGAATGTTGACTTTATTACATGCACTGATGCATAGCAGCAGACTCTACTGTAACCATCTGCACAAGTATAATCTTCAGTTGTTAGATAACGGGCCCATGTTCTGTCTGACTGAGTGGCTCTGTCTTGAAAATGTGTTTGGTGACTTCATGTACTTACACTTTGTGCTTAGAATGTAAATTTTGGGTGTTTATTTTTTTACATTTGAACATTTAAAAAAGATTTCTAAACTTTATTATTGAGCTAAAATATTTAAATATGACAGAGAACGCCAGAAGCCAATTAAAATGTAGCGTTAGGAAAGTGTCCATGATACTTTGTCTGCTTTTATATAGCTAATTCATTAGTACATGTATTTTCTTGGAATAGTTCCTAAATATTTCATACTCAGAAATTTAACAATATTGGTTGTATTAGAACAATGTAATGATGATGAGCTCAGACTATGGAATCACGTTGGTAGGTTCAAAACCAAGCTCTGCCGCTTACTAAGCTGTTAAACTTACGCAAGTTACTTCTCTGTTCCTTGGTGTTTTTGATCTCAAACTGTTCTGAGGATTGTTGTGCAGGTTAAATGAAGTCGTAAAGCTGAAAAAGCCTGGCACTCAATAAATGCCAGTAGTTACGACGGTGGTGGTGCGCCAAGTGGATGCTAGGGATATAGCAGTAAGTAAGACAGAGTTAGTTTCTGCCTTTGTGAAACTTTTACATGAGATGGAAAATAAACATAATTCCAGCTAATGATAAAGTCTACCAAAAAAAATTAAACCAAGTTAGGGATAGAGAATGATGGTGAAGTAGAGCAGTGCTAAAGGATTCTCTGAGGAGATAACATCTGAGGAGTGATCCAAGTGAAATGAGGAAGCAACCAAGATGTTGGGGGAAAGTGTTCAGGTAGAGGGACAACTGACATAAAGCCTCTGAGGCAGGTACAAGCTTAGCATGTTTGAAGAATGACAAGGCCATGTGGCTGAGGAGCATGATCAAAGAAGAGCATATAGGAGGCGAGGTCAGAGGAAGGGTCAGAGGCCTGACCATGTTTGACTTGATAAGGACTTTGGATTTTGTTCTAAGCGTGATAGGAAGCTATCTGAAGGTTTTGAGGAGAGTGTTACGATTTGATAGATGTTCTTAAGAGGTCACACTGACTACCGTGTATCTTTGTAAATAATCCATGCACTTGACCAGAAATGGAATCATTTCTTTCATGCTTTTTCTACAAATTGTTAACTAATATGTTAGAAATTATATATGCTGTGATCAACATTTAAATTTATTTCTCTGCTATGCATTCAGTGTTTTGTTCTGTTTTACATAATGTCACTCTATTATACATAAAGTCAGAACTGACTTGATGGCACCTAACGACAGTGCATTCAAGGAATCCCTGTGTGGTGCTAAGCAAAAGATTGGAGATTTGAGTCCATCCAGAGGCCCCTTGAAAGAAAGGCCTGGCGATCTACTTCTGAAAAATCAGCCACTGAAAACCCTATGGAGCACAGTTCTACTCTGACACACATGGGGTTGCCACAAGTCAAAATCAACTTTTGTTTACATCTTAAAAATTGATCCTGGTGATAGAAAATTATCAGATGTGTATAATATGTAATCTAAAGTTGGGTACTATTGATAATATTCACTTTATTGTTCAATTTCTTTAGAACTTTAAAATTATTTCTTTAAAAAAAATATCTTACTACCTAGTAGACAAGAATTATCCTAGGTGAAGGGAAGGAAACCACACAATACAGGGGAATTCAGCACAACTGGACTAAACCAAAAGCTAAGAAGTTTCCTGAATACAACCAAACACTTCAAGGGACAGAGTAGCAGGGGCAGGGGTCTGGGGACCATGGTTTCAGGGGACATCTAGGTCAATTGGCATAACAAAGTTTATTAAGAAAATGTTCTGCATCCCACTTTGGTGAGTGGTGTCTGGGGTCTTAAAAGCTAGCAAGTGGCCATCCAAGATGCATCAGTTGGTTCCACCCTACCTGGAGCAAAGGAGAATGAAGAACACCAAAGACACAAAGTAAGTATTAGCCCAAGGGCCACATAAACCAGAGACTCCATTAGCCTGAGAGCAGAAGAACTAAATGTTGCCTGGCCAACCAATGACCGGTGACTGCTCTCACAGGGAACACAACAGAGTCCCTGACAGAGCAGAAGAAAAGTGGGGTGCAGAACTCAAATTCTAGTAAACAGACCAGACTTAATGGTCTGACTGAGACTGGAGGAACCCCAGAAGACATGGCCCCCAGACTCTCTGTTAACCTGGAACTAAAACCATTTCTGAAGCCAACTCTTCAGACAAAGATTAGACTGGACTATAAGACATAAAATGATACTTGTGAAGAGTGTGCTTCTTAGTTCAAGTAGATACATGAGACTAAATGGGCAGCTCCTGTCCAGAGGTGAGAAGAGAAGGCAGAGAGTGTCAGGAGCTGGTTGAATGGACACGGGAAATCCAGGGTGGAAAGGAGGAGTGTGCTGTCACAGTATAGGGAGAGCAACTAGGGTCACATAGCAATGTGTGTATAAATTTTTATATGAGAAACTAACTTGAGCTGTAAGCTTTCACTTAAAGCACAATAAAAAATTTTTTAAAATCTTACTTCAGAGAATGCTTAGAGCAATCAAGTTGTGATATGCATAAAGCCCTCAGTCCTACTGAAAGCCTATTTTTACTAATTGTTAGTAATATGTCTGAAACCAGTCTGAGAGATTATAGTATGTTGCATATTTCTGTGTGTATATGTTCTAAAGTTAGAACCATGTGCACACAGTATATTCTAAAGGTAGAAAATAGAGTTCAACTAACTTTTAATTATCTGTAAGACTATCATATCTGGTCATAAGCTCCCATAAAATGAATGTCACTACTACATTACATACAGAAAAGCTGAAGTAAAAATTAAGGAAGTGTTCAAATCCTGTATATATTGGACAGGAATCTCAGATGGCTGCTGAAAAGAACGTATAGAGGAAAGTGTGAAGCAGCTGGAATGGGATTCAGATACCTAATTTTCTCTAGAAACACATAGATCTTGAGTTTGCCAGTCTCCCGTTGCTGCTGAAGGAAAGCCCATAACTATCTATTCTTAATGTATTTTGGGGTGAGAAATCAAGATCTAGAATAGAAAGAGTATAGCTTCTCAATGGAAGCAATATTTTCTGTAGCATTTTCTCTGTATCTTTGAGAAATAAATACCTTAGGTACTGTTAGTACTGTAGTACTTTGTTAAAATGTTTCTTATCCATGGATTTGACCCATTTTAGGAAACTTTCTGAATCTTTCCACTTGTTTTCATAGCCAGCCATTTCCTTCTGCCTTTAGTGTGGTTGTTAGAGGTCCGAAAGTATCACCTACATGCTTTTCCCTAAAAGGTTTGAATAGAGATCTTTACTTCTGTGGAAAGCAAGCTTCTCAGGTATCAACATTATCCAGGTGGCAGTGATGCTGATGGCTACCCCATGGTTTAGATAAGTGCAGAAAATAGTGCTTTATATTCAGCAACCCCAGAACCAGGAAAAGAAGTATTTTCTAGGTATCGGAATGAAATCTCACTGCTAACTGCGTTATGAAGTTAGAACAATTGTAGCGCTACAGTAAATTGTTAAAGTAGTTTGCTACCTACGAAGACTTGTTTGCGAGAAGACAGTTGTTATTGGTCTCTTTTATTGTGCCCAGCTAGCTAATTGTGGCCTTAGGCACTGCTAGTTTTCTAAGTACCACAGTTTTCTGCCAGTGTAAGAGATTTCTAGCATGACTAGAATGTAAAGGGTGTGTATTGGCCCAAACATTGAGAGCTTAACTTTCCTTTCAGGTGTGAATGTTCTGAGTATTTATTAAATCACAGCTGCCTGATTTGTGGATTAGCTACTTGATGAACCATCAGAATCCATTCATTATCTGTTTGAAAAGAGCAATCATTAGCCATCAGCTGAAGAGCAGCTCAACTCTGCAAGGATTGTGCTATGAGGCTATGATATCAAGACCCAGGGCTGGGAGATGCAGACTCCTAAATTACTCTAGCCTTAGAATGCCATGCTTGCTAAAACTTATTTTCTGTATTTCTATCAGATGGATTTCTTTCTTTCTTTTTTAAATAGAATAGAAAGTGAAATAGAGGTTCCTGTCAGTTAATCTGGAACTTGCCCTAAAGTTTTTTGACCAAATTTGGTCTTTGTTTCTGAGGCTGTGATTTAAGAGTAATAAGAGATTATTTCCATGAGATTACTATCCCTCTGCATTTTGTGTTTCCTTGTAGTTGGATTTGATCACGGATCTGTTGGGCACACCATCACTGGAAGCAATGAGGACGGCTTGTGAAGGCGCTAAGGCACACATACTCAGGGGTCCTCATAAACAGGTAAGTGGAGGGAGGATATCTGTATCATAACCATCTGGGCAGGATTTCCCTTCGAAGAGAATCACGTGTTGAGAATTTTTAAACGAAGATATTACTTGTAGGTTGTTGTGGGGGTTTTTTGTTTTGTTTTTAATATCATGACCTTAAGTAAGAAATTGTTAAATATTTTTCAAACCAACTAAAATATGGTCCATCCCAACGCCATAGGAGAAAGTGCATATTTTTGTAGCACCTTTGCTAATAAATGACTACTGGCTTTCTGTCTTTTTTGTTTTATTGATTTATATGGAGAAACTTCCTGGGGTGGAGCTTTGACCTTGGTGCCATAATCTAGTACATGTATATCAAGAATGTCCTTTCGATATACTGAGCCCAGATACCTGGTATCCCTTATTCTGGCAAGCAATGTAAAGCTGTTGCTATTGCACTCTTGCCACTAACACAGAAACAGATGTGTATGTTGTTAGAAAAGGAAGTATGAAGAGAGATTGCCAGATTTGCACTGATCAGTATTACTTGCAACCAGCCTGATCAGTATTACCTGCAGCCAGCCAAGTCACTGCTGAGAAGGACAAGATGATTTTTATCTCCACCCTGTTGATTTAGCAGCACTTTTTACAAGCACTTCCCTATTCTCCTATGGACAAAACAGCTTAATGATATAAAGAGTGAGTAAAGGGTATTCTTTTCTTAGAACAAACTGAAACAGAGAACATGTTAGACTTGAACAGGAAGACCTGACAACTGATTTTCCTAGCTTTTACCTTGGTTCCTTCTAAATTGGGCATTTGGATGATCTGATTGATGGCACCAAATGACAGACTGAGTTTGACATTCCTTGTCACCAATTACCAGTCAGACATTTCGGCAAAGCCTTGCCTTCCCCTTACAGTTCCTTCTCTGTAATTCTAGTGTGATTCCAGATTTTCATAGGCGTAAAGGGCAGTGAGGTAAAATGTGATATCTTCTAAAACCACCAGAGCTAGTAAATATAGATGTGGATCCTTTTATTTTAAATAGCTCCCTGACAGTTACATCCTTCTGGTGCGTGTAGTTTAGAAGTACAAATTGATTTGAGGCCCTAACACCCTTAGAAAAGCACAGGAAGTCTTAACCTAGGGAAGGTTCTGTGATAGAGGGAACTAACCAGATCTGTTATGTTCTGTTTATTGGCCAGCATCAGGAACACTGAACTAATTTATCACACCCCATGGTAAATGTGTCCTTGGAAGTAGCAAAATGATTTTCCGTTTTAAAAATGTTAGGTCAGTAAATCTTGCCTGGCTAAAGGTAGCCAATAAGTAAAAGTGATAAAGATCAGACACTCTGGTGCCACCTTTCTATCTCTGGAGGAATTTTAACTATTGCTAATGGTTGCCAGCTAATTAATTCTTTGTGTCAAAGAGTTGCTAAACAGCAGCCGAAAGAGCAAGACTTCCCGAGGAGTTTCCTTCCTGCTATCTAGAACAGCTTGCAAATGTAACTCACAGCACCGAAAATCACTGTGCATTCCCTTGAGCATTCTTAGCAAGTGAGCCTTTTTCTACCAGAAATTTAAAAATGTGTTAGTTGTGAAAACCTAGGGCTTTCAATTAACTAAAATACAGTATATATCATATGACTTTCTAAAACAAAGAGGGATAGAAAGGAAAATTCAAAGTTCCATTTTTATTTAGTTAAATAGGTTGAGATGTCTGTCAGAATCCTTTCTCACACATTTATACATGAATCGGACTGATGAATTGGCCTCTTAACAGCAGTGCCTCTTAAAGTTTAACATATTGCTTAATTATCAATAAGTGTAATGATTGCCTTAGAGGAGTACCACACTAAAAGTTAGGGGTAGCCCTGGCTAGTCTTGGTGTTGGAATGTTTTCATTTTGAAGAGAAGAGTGGTGGGATAAAAACTAGTTAAACACAAATGGAACTTTCTCTAGAATAGACCATATATGAGGCCATAAAGCAAGCTTAACAGAATCCAAAGTATCAAAATATTACAAAGCATCTTTTCTGACCATAAAGCCATAAAAGTAGCAATCGGTAACATAAAAAGCAAGGAAGAAGAATTAAACACATGGAAACTGAACAACACCGTGCTCAGAAACTACTGGGTTATAGAAAAAATTAAGGATGGAATAAAGAGACTCATAGAATCAAGAACAAAAACACATCCTAACCAGAACCTTTGGGACACAGCAAAAGCAGTGCTCATAGGTCAGTTTATAGCAGTAAATGAACACATCCAAAAAGAATTAAGGGCCAGAATCAAAAACGTTAACCCTACAGCTCAAACAAGTAGAAAGAGAGCAGCAAAAGAAGCCCTCAGGCACCAGAAGAAAGGAAATAATAAGAATTATAGCAGAATTAAGTAAAATAGAGAATAGAAAAACAATTGAAAGAGTTAACAAGACAAAAACCTGGTTCTTTGAAAAGATCAACAAAATCAATAAACCATTTGCCAAACTGACAAAAGAAAAACAGGAGAGGAAGCAAATAACCCATATAAGAAATAAGATGGATGATATCACAACAGACCCAACTGAAATTAAAAGAATCATAACAGAATATTATGAAAAATTATACTCTAACAAATTTGAAAACCTAGAGGAAATGGACAAATTTCTAGAAACTCACTACTTAACTAACACAAACGGAGGTAGAATAACTAAATAAAAATATAACGAAGAGATTGAAAAGGTAATTAAAAAATCCCAACAAAAAGAATTCTTCCAAACTTTCAGAGAAGAGTTAACACCACTACTACTAAAGGTATTTCAGAGCATAGAAAAGGATGGAATACTCCCAAACTCATTCTTTGAAGCCACCATAACCCTGATCCCAAAACCAGGTAAAAACACCACAAAAAAAGAAAATTACAGACCAGAATGCCTCATGAACATTCATGCAAAAATCCTCAACAGAATTCTAGCCAATAGAATTCAGCAACATATCAAAAAAATAATTCACCATGATGAAGTGGTATACCAGGTATGCAGGGATGGTTTAACGTTAGAAAAACAATCAGTGTAATCCATCACATTAATAAAACAAAAGACAAGAACCACATGATCTTATCAGTCGATGCAGAAAAGGCATTTGACAAAGTCCAATACCCATTCTTGAAATAACTCTTAACAAAATAGGAATAGAAGGGAAATTCCTCGGTATAATTAAGGGCATTTATACAAAGCCAACAGCCAACATCATCTAAATGGAGAGACTCTGAAAGCATACCCCTTCAGAAGGAGAACCAGACAAAGATGCCGTTTATCACCACTCTCATTCAACATTGTGCTGGAGGTCCTAGCTAGAGCAGTTAGGCTAGAAAAAGAAATAAAGGGCGTCGAGATTCGTAGGGAAGAAGTCAAAGTATCTCTGTTTGCAGATGATATGATCTTATACACAGAAAACCCTAAAGAATCCACAAGAAAACAACTGGAACTAATAGAAGATTTCATCAAAGAATCAGGGTACAAGATTGTCTTAGGCTGGGTTCTCTAGAGAAGCAAAACCAGTAAAGCGTATAAATATACGTATATAGAGAGATTTATATCAAGGAAACAGTCCACGCAATTGTAGAGGCTAGAACGTCCCAAGTCTGTGGACCAGGGTAGAGGCTTTTCCCGTCACGCAGCCGCAGAAGCTGGTGAGCCCAAGATCGGCAGGTCGGAGAGCAGGGCTCCTGCTCACAGGCTGTGAAGGTTGACAAATTCCAAGATCGGCAGGCAAGAGCACAAGGTTTCTCCTGATTTCACGTAACTGCAGGAGCTCGTGGACCCCAGATCAGCAAGTCAGAGAGCAGGGCTCTGCTCACAGGCTGTGAAGATTGACGAATCCCAAGTTCGGCAGATAAGCTGACAGCTCAAGTCCCAAGAACTGGAGATGAGATGACAGGAGGCAGCCATAGGATCCAGAGTGAGCAAAAAGCCAGAACGTCTGCTTATATCAGATGCAGGCCATACCCCCAAGGAGACTCGCTTTCATCTGATTGGCTACTTACAGTATAGTCAATCACGGGAGCGATCACATTAAAACACTGAGAATCACGCCCAGCCAAGTTGACACACAATCTTAACCATCACAAAGATAAACATATAGATATCAGTTGGATTCCTCTACACCAACAAAGAGAACTTCCAAGAGGAAATCACCAAATCAATACCATTTACAACAGTCTCCAAGAAGATAAAATACTTTGGAACAAATCTAACCAGAGACGTAAAAGACCTATACAATGAAAACTACAAGACGCTACTGCAAGAAACCAAAAGAGACCTGCATAAGTGGAAAAACATACTTGCTCATGGATAGGAAGACTCAACTTTGTGAAAATGTCAGTTCTACCCAGAGCAATCTACAGATACGATGCAATCTCGATCCAGATTCCAACGGCATTTTTCAGTGAGATGGAGAAACAAATCACCAACTTCATATGGAAAGGGAAAAGGCCCTGGATGAGTAAAGCATTACTCAAGAAGAAGAGCAAAGTGAGAGGCCTCACACTACCTGATTTAGAACCTATTATACCGCCATGGTAGTCAAAACAGCCTGGTACTGGTAAAACAACAGATACATAGACCAATGGAACAGAATTGAGAATCTGGACCTAAATTCATCCACCTATGAGCAGCTGATATTTGACAAAGGCCCGAAGTCTGTTAATTGGGGAAAACACAGTCTCTTTAGCAAATGGTGCTGGCATAACTGGATATCCATCTGCAGAAAACTTAAACAAGACCCATACCTCACACCATGCACAAAAACTAACTCAAAATGGATCAAAGACTTAAATATAAAATCAAAAACGATAAAGATCGTGGAAGAAAAAATAGGGATAACTCTAGGAGCCCTAATAGATGGCATAAACAGAATATGAAGCATAAGTGACAATGCACAAACACCAGAAGAAAAACTAGATAACTGGGTGCTCCTAAAAATCAAACACTTAATGCTCATCAGAAGACTTCACCAAAAGAGTACAAAGACAACTGACAGACTAGAAAAAATTTTTGGCTGTAACAAATCTTGTCAGCATCTAATCTCTAAAGTCTACAAGATACTGCAAAACCTCAACAACAAAACGACAAATAACCCAATTAAAAAATGTGCAAAGTATGTGAACAGGCAATTCGCCAAAAAAGACTTTCAGGCGGCTAACAGACACATGAAGAAATGCTCATGATCATTAGCCTTCAGAGAAATGCAGATCAAAACTACAATGAGATACCATCTCACCCCAACAAGGCTAGCATTAATCCAAAAAACAAAATAATAAATGCTGGAGACGTTGTGGAGAGACTGGAACGCTTATACACTGTTGGTGGGAATGTGAGATGGTACAACCACTTTGGAAATTGATTTGGCCCTTCCTTAAAAAGCTAGAAATAGAAGTACCATATGATCCAGCAATCCTGCTCTTTGGAATATATCCTAGAGAAGTAAGAGCCGTCACATGAATAGATATGTGCACACCCATGTTCATTGCAGCACTGTTCACGATAGCAAAAAGATGCAAACAACCTAGGGGCCCATCAACAGACGAATGGATAAACAAATTATGGTATATCCACACAGTGGAATACTACACAACAATAAAGAACAATGATGAATCCGTGAAACATAACGTAGGAATCTGGAAGACATTGTGCTGAGTGAATTTATTCAGTCACAAAAGAACAAATATTGTATAAGACCACTATTGTAAGAACTCAAGAAAAGGTTTAAACACAGAAGAAAGCATTCTTTGATGGTTATGAGGTTGGGGAGGGAGGGAGAGGGTTATTTAGTAACTAGATAATAGACAAGAATTACCTTAGATGAAGGGAAAGACAGCACACGCTACAGGGGAAGTCAGCACAACTGGACTAAACCAAAAGCTAAGAAGTTTCCTGAATACAGTCAAACACTTTGAGGGGCAGAGTAGCAGGGGCAGGGGTCTGGAGACCATGCTTTCAGGGGACATGTAGGTCAATTGGCATAACAAAGTTTATTAAGAAAATGTTCTGCATCCTACTTTGGTGAGTGGCATCTAGGGTCTTAAAAGCCAGAGAGTGGCCATCTAAGATGCATCTATTGGTCCCTACCTACCTGGAGTAAAGGAGAATGAAAAACACCAAAGTCACAAGGAAAATATTGGCCCTATAGAGACAAAGGGCCACATAAACCAGAGACTGCATCAGCCTGAGACCAGAAGAACTAGATGGTGCCTGGCTATCACCAATGACCACCCTGACAGGGAACACAACAGAGAGTCCCTGATGGAGCATGAGAGAGTGAGATGCAGAATTCAAATTCTAGTAAAAAGACCAGACTTAATAGTCTGAGACTGGAGGATCCCCAGAAAGCGTGGCCACCAGCCTCTCTATCAACCCAGAACTAAAACCATTCCCAAAGCCAACTTTTCAGACAAAGGTTGGACTGGACTATGGGACATAAAATGATACTCATGAAGAGTGTGCTTCTTAAGTAGATACATGAGACTAAATGGGCAGCTTCTGTCCAGAGGTGAGATGAGAAGGCAGAGAGGGTCAGGAGCTGGTTGAATGGACACGGGAAATCAGGGTTGGAAAGGAAGAGTGTGCTGTCACAGAATAGGAAGAACAATTAGAGTCACATAACAATGTATATATAAATTTTTGTGTGAGAGACTGACTTGAATTGTAAACTTTCACTTAAAGTACAACAATTAAAAAAAGAAACAGTGAAAAACCAAAACCCATTGCCATCAAGTTGATTCCGACTCAGAGCAAACCCTACAGGACAAAGTAGAACTGCCCCATAGGTTTTCCAAGGTTGTAAATCTTTTTTTTTTTCCCCATACAAAAATTAATACATATATTGTTATGTGACCCTAATTGTTGTCCCCATACTGTGACACCACACTCCTCCTTTCCACCCCTGATTCCCCATGTCCATTCAACCAGCTTCTAACCCTCTCTGCCTTCCCATCTCACCTCCTGACAGAAGCTGCCCATTTAGTCTCTTGTATCCACTTGAGCTAAGAGGCACATTCCTCAAGAGTATCACTTTATGTCCCACAGTCCAGTCCAGTCCCTGTCTCAAGAGTTGGCCTTGGAAATTGTTTTAGTTCTGGGCTGATAGAGAATTCAGGAGCCATGCTTTCTGGGGTTCTTCCAGTCTCAGACTATTAAGTCTGGTCTTCTTACTAGAATTTGAGTTCTGCACCCCACCTTTCTCCTGCTCCATCCGGGACTCTCTGTTGTGTTCCCTGTCAGGGCGATCATTGGTGGTAGCCGGGCATCATCTAGTTCTTCTGGTCTCAGGCTGATGCAGTCTCTGGTTTATGTGGCCCTTTCTGTCTCTTGGGCTAATACTTTCCTTGTGTCTTTGGTGTTCTTCATTCTCCTTTACTCCAAGTAGGTTGGGACCAATAGATGCATCTTAGATGGCCACTCTCTGGCTTTTAAGACCCCAGATGCCACTCACCAAAGTAGGAAGCAGAACATTTTCTTAATAAGGTTTGTTGTGCCAGTTGACCTCGATGTCCCATGAAAGCATGGTCCCAGACCCCTACCACTACTGCTCTGTCCCTCAAAGTGTTTGATTGTATTCAGGAAACTTCTTAGCTTTGGTTTAGTCCAGTTGTGCTGACTTCCCCTGTAGTGTGTGCTGTCCTTCCCTTCACCTAAGATAATTCTGATCCACTATCTAGTTAGTAAATAACCCTCTCCCTCCCTCCCCACCCTCGTAACCATCAGAGAATGTTTTCTTCTGTGTTTAAACCTTTTCTTGAGTTCTTACAATAGTAGTCTTATACAATATCTGTCCTTTTCTTACTGGCTAAGTTCACGCAGCATAATACCTTCCAGATTCCTCCATGTTATGTTTCAAGGATTCATTGTTGTTCTTTATCGTTATGTAGTATTCCATTGTGTGGATATACCATAATTTGTTTATCCATTCATCCGTCGATGGGCACCTAGGTTGTTTCCACCTTTTTGCTATTGTGAGCAGTGCTGCAGTGAACATGGGTGTGCATATATCTATTCATGTGATAGCTCTTATTTCTCTAGGATATATTCCAAGGAGCAGGATAGCTGGATCGTATGGTACTTCTATTTCTAGCTTTTTAAGGAAGCGCCAAATCAATTTCCAAAGTGGTTGTACCATTTTACATTCCCACCAACAGTGTATAAGTGTTCCAGTCTCTCCACAGCCTCTCCAACATTTATTATTTTGTGTTTTTTGGATTAATGCTAGCCTTGTTGGGGTGAGATGGTATCTCATTGTAGTTTTGATCTGCATTTCTCTAATGGCTAATAATCATGAGCATTTCTTCATGCATCTGTTAGCTGCCTGAATATCTTCTTTGGTGAAGTGCCTGTTCATATCCTTTGCCCATTTTTTAATTGGGTTATTTGTCTTTTCATTGTTGAGGTTTTGTCGTATCTTGTAGATTTTAGAGATTAGATATTGATCAGATTTGTTGTAGCCAAAGTTTTTTTCTCAGTCTGTAGGATGTCTTTTGACTCTTTTGATGAAGTCTTATTTTTTTTTTTATTATTGTACTTCAGGTGACGGCTTACAGAACAAATAGTTTCTCATGAAATAGTAGTACACATATTGTTTTATGACATTGGTTAACAACCCACAACATGTCAATCTTCTCCCTTCTTGACCTTTGTTTTTTTTTTTTTTGTTTTTTTGGTGAAACTATAGATAGCCAAAGATACACCATTTCAAAAATTTCTACATGCACAGTTCAGTGACATCGACTACACTCTTCCAATTGTGCTGCTATTCTCACTTTAGATGAAGGCTTACAGAACAAAATAGTTTCTCATTTAACAGTTAGTACACATGTTGCCCTGTGACAGTCGTTAACAACCCCACTACACATCAGCACTGTCCTTAGTCAACCTTGGGTTCCCTATCACCAGCTTTCTTGTCGCGTTCTGCCTTCTGGCCCTTGTCCCTGGACTTCTGTGCCTTATTAGTCCCATTTGGTTTTATGGGGCTGTCCACTCCCCGGCTGAACGGTGAACCTCAGAAATGACTTCATCACTGAGCTAAAAGGGTGTTTGGGGCCATACTCTCGGGGTTTCTCCAGTCTCCTTTAGGCCAGTAAATCTGGTCTTTTTTTTTTTTTGTAAGTTAGAATTTTGTTCTACATCCTTCTCCAGCTCTGTCCAGAACCCTCTGTTGTGATCCCGGTCAGAGCAGTCAGTGGTGGTAGCTGGGCACCATCTAGCTGTACTGGACTCAGTCTGGTGGAGGCCTTGGTAGCTGTGGTCCATTAGTCCTTTGGACTAATCTTTTCCTTGTATCCTGTTCTCTTCATTGTCCCTTGCTCCCGAAGGGATGAGACCAGTGGAGTATCTTAGATGGCTGCTCACAGGCTTTTAAGACCCCAGACACTACTCATTTTGGTGAAGTCTTTTGATGAGCATAAGTGTTTAATTTTTAGGAGCTCCCAGTTATCTAGTCTCTTCTTGTGCTTGTACATTGTTACTTATAGTTCGTACTGTGTTTATGCCATGTATGAGGGCTCCTAGTGTCGTCCCTATTTTTTCGTCCATGATCTTTATTGTTTTCGATTTTATATTTAAGTCTTTGATCCGTTTTGAGTTAGTTTTTGTGCATGGAGTGAGGTATGGGTCTTGTTTCAGTTTTTTGCAGATGGATATCCAGTTATGCCAGCACCATTTGTTAAAGAGACTGTGTTTTCCCCAATTAACATATTTGGGCCTTTGTCAAATATCAGCTGCTCATAGGTAGATGAATTTACATCTAGATTCTCAATTCTGTTCCATTGGTCTATGTATCTGTTGTTGTACCAGTACCAGGCTGTTTTGACTACCGTGGTAATATAATAGGTCCTAAAATCAGGTAGTGTGTGGCCTCCCACTTTGTTCTTCTTGAGTAATCAAGGCTGTAAATCTTTACGGAAGCAGATTACCACATCTTTCTCCCACAGAGCTGCTGGTGGGTTCAAACTGCCAACCTTTCAGTTAGCAGCCAAGTGCTTAACCACCGCCTCACCAGGGCTCTTCAAAAACTAGTTAGGAGACCATTTTTGCTCAAAGCCAGATACTCTTTGCATAGACCTTAAAGGCCACCTTACCTTTAGACTGTTTTTACCTAGTGCTGGACGTGGTCTCCTTAGGTTTTCATGGTCTTTGAACGCTAACCCAGGAAGATTTGTATAGAGAGTAACTTATACCTACCATATATTAATGAATGTAAATGAACCTGGCATATTGGTTGGTTCTTTTTTTCCACTCGTATGAAAATTCAGGTTTTGGTCTACATTTGCTAGTTGATCTTCATACCATTAGTGCTCTCAACAGCAGTCAACAGGCCCTTAAAGCTCTTTACTTTAGCCACCAGTCAGATTCTGCCTTTTCCCCTCCCACTCCTTATACCATGATGCATATGCCATATGCCTCTTGTTAGCCTGTTAACAGTTACTTGAGGGTATCTCCATTCATGTTTTAACTGTTTAAAGCTGAGATTGAAACACACAAGTTACTACAAGTATATATAATAGTATATTATATATATTAGTATTATATATATATATATATACTAATTATATATTATATATGTAGTATATAATCACCTGGAATTTTTTTTAACTTTAAAAGATTAATATGATCCCCAGAATGTGTGTGTGTGTATGTATGTATGTGTCTGTGTAGTTCTGTACATCATGACTGTTCTGTGAAAGGCATAGTCCGTAACTCAGTACTCCCCACAGGCTATATACTCAGTTTATGTTTCTCTGGACTATAGTGATTATGAGTGCAGACTTTTGTATCAGTCTGAGGCTCTCTACGTTGCACAGCATATTGGATTATGTCCTAGGATTTGTGCAGTATAGTTCTCATACTGCTCAAGTGTGAATCCTGACCCTACTGATAACTCAGTATGTAACCTTAGGCAAATTACTTAACCTTTGTGTGCCTCAGCTCATTCATCTGTAGTGTGGGGATAAAAATGGTGCCTACCTCACTAGATTGTTATAATGTTTAAGAGATAGTGTATGCGAAGAGCATGTAATAGTGTCTGGCATACACTAAACACTTAATAAATGTTAACCATTATTTATGGTGATGATAATGATTATCACTATTGTTAATGATTGGTTAGTTGATTTGTATGTCGCCTGTATCATATGCCACCTGTTCTCAGTTCTAGGATATCTTTAATTCATTTCCTTTCATAAAGCCTTCCTTTAAAAAAAAGCCTGTTGATGTCAAGTCGATTCTGACTCATAAAGACCCTATAGGACAGAGTAGGATTGCCCCATAGGGCTTCTAAGGAGCGACTGGTGGATTCGAACTGCTGACCTTTTGGTTAGTAGCTGAACACTTAACCACTGGTGCCACGAGGGCTCCTAGTCTCCCTTTATAATATGTTAAACATTATCACTCTAAAATAGTAGGTATTCCTTGTGATTTAAAAAAAAAGAAAAAATACATATATAAGTGGGGTTTATCCCAAGAATGCATGAGTGGTTAATCAACAGAAAATCTATTTTAAATGTATTTTAACATTTTAAATGAGAAGATCATGATTGTCTCAATCGATACAAAAAAAAAAGCATTTGAGAAGGTTCAATCCCTTTTTATTGCTTCACATGATAAATTTTTTTTTCCAAAAATTTATGGACAAACTTTGTATGAAAAAGATTTAAGCTTATGAACAAGGCAGAATAAGATGTATGTATAGCACAATACTACAGGTATGCCGTTGCTTAACATCCATGATTCGTCTGTGAAATAGGACATTATATGATTGTACAAACACCATATTATATACAGGGGAGAAGCATGCAGGATGGTTACTGGGCAAGCGTGGGACCACTGCACTAAGGGACTGCACAAAAACTTCGGCTTTGTGGCAGCTGGTCCTGCCTGGTGGCTGCCCAGTCTCTGAGAGCCTGGCATGCAGTTGGCCTCCACCAGCTCCCTTCCCTTACTGCCTCCTCTGCCTGCCCTAATGGCCTTTAAGCTCTTCCAGCTCCCCCCACCCATCCCCCCAACTTTCCTGCGGCCTGGGAGCCATCTCAGGAGGAGCTAGGGTCTCTGCCTGGGGATGACTCGCAGGGCATTCCCCTCAGGGACTCCAGCAGAGTCTGCATGGTCCCTGCCGGGAACCCCTCCTCCTGCCGCTCCAGGACTTGGGCTAACGGAACCAGACAGCTAGTGAGAGACAAGATAGGATCTATGGTACTTAGTCCACTACATCCTGTTCTCTGATCAGAATTTCTGAACTCTGTTAAACGTTACAGGACCAGGGAGGAATATGCTGTTGGACTTTGTCTCAGTGAACATTATGCAGCACATACCTGTATTTACACAAAATGAAAATACATGCACACAGAAAGAGCCTCCATCTTTTAGGAAGGACTCCCAGAACTCCTCAGTGAAGCTGCTTAGGCTGATTGGAGGTCTTCATGGGGCAAGCTACATCTTACTATATTTATTCTAAATTATTTAATATAGGACTTTTAGATTAACTGTATTTAACCTCATGAGAGGTACTTCTAAAAATTCAATATAAGGTTTTTAGTTGGGCTATAATGAGAAAAATTAAGCTTCTTTCATGTAGCTCCCATTTAAGTAGCTACTCAGAGTTAGATGGAAATAACCATTCTCTATTAATAAAAACTATTAGGAGTTTGCAATGTGTGAGGTATTATCCTAAGCACTTCTTATGCATTAGCTCATTAAATCCTCACAAAAACACCATGATGTCCCATTATTGTTCCTTTTTATAGATGGGAGGTAGGGGATTAAAGAGGTTAAATAATGTTTATAAGCCCAGTCTCAACTCCAAAAACTTGCGTTCATAGTCTGTTCTATTCTGCCTGGCACCTACACTTTCACAGATTTTGTTGTTGTTGTTTTTAATTTTATTTTTATGTTTTCAAGTAACGTGAGTACAAGTAAAATGAAAATTTTACACATAGAGCTAAAGTTAGTCTCAACTACCATACCCTCCAATCCCAGTCTCTTCTGAATTAATTTGAACATCTCTTTCCAGACATATTTTTGTCTGCATTTATTTACATATATTTGTACAAACAGGAAGATATTGTTTGTTGGGACTTTTTTTTTTTTGTATGTACATACACAGAATGAGAGCCTAATTTGCTCTCTTCTTAAAGTCACAGATTACTGCCTCAAATTAATTTACTTGTGTTGGTTGCTTAGTACACATTGTTACAGGTGGTATATTAGCACACTTTCCAGTGAAACTCAGTTCAAACTGGCATAAGCAAAAAAGAGAACTTACTGGCTCATACAACTGGAAAGTCTTGAGCTACAACTAACTTCAGGCCCTGCTGAATCCAGGTACTCAAATGATGTTTCGTGCCAGGAATCTGACTCTGCTCTGTTTTCCTGTGTATTGGCTTCATTTTCAGGCAGGTTTTCTCCATGTGTTGTCAGAGATGGAACCTATAGTCCAGGCCTACATTCTACTAGCATAGCAGTCCTTCTGGAGAGAGCTTTCCCAAATAGCTCCAGAAAAAATATTCGGAAGGCCTTTGATTCATTTGGAATGTGTTTGGTTACAAGTGATTTAAAAAACAATAGCAACAACAAAATAAAAAGAAACCTTGCTTACAGCAGCTCTTAAGGAAGTAAGAGTCCATTTTTTCCTCATAACAGAAGTCCAGAGATAGGCAGTCTGGAGCTGACATAGCAGCTCAGTTTTGTCATCAAGGATCCAGATTTTTTCTTTTTTCTGCTCTGCCATCTTGAGAATGTTGACCTCATTCCTTCTTCCTTATCACTTCATGGTCACGAAATGGCTGCAGCTTGTCCAGAAATCATATCCACATTCAAAGCAAGAAAATGAAGGGAAAGGAGACACTAGTAATGTTTGTCCCTTTTATCAGCAAAAGTTTCCCAGAAGCCTCCCTAGCAAACATCTGTTCATATGTCATTGCCCAGAACTGTGTCACATGTGGCCTCCCAGGTGTATGACAGGCTAAAAACATTGAGTATTTAGCTTTTCTAACCTATGGGAGAAGAGGGTTGGGAGGATGTGTCGGGTTAGGTCTGTTTTAGACCATGTGCCCACCCTGGAGCCAGTCACAGTGCTCAATGGGGTATTCTCTTTGACCAGCCAGTCCTGGGTCAGGCACCCATCTTGGTGTTGGGAGACTGGAATCAAGCCACTTGGTTTGAGAGTAACATGGGGGTGGCTCCCTAAAAGTCAGGAGTTACTGGCAGGCAAAAACACTGCATGATATTTTTGATTTACTATCTCTTTTCCACAACTTGGAGTCTTGCACGAAGAGGTTATTAGTTGTCACGGCCCAAATACTGTTAGGGTTGTTGAGGCATTGACCTGATAGGATTGACAAGTCTATTATCAGCCCTTAGTCCCTTTGTTCATATGTTATATGGTTTAGGTCATTTTTCCTCATGTTGTTCTCAGCTAATTGTGTCAGAAGTAGAGATATAATATTTTCACTGGAGTGAAAATTGTTCTGTCTCCTGACAGGAACTGTAACTTATGTTTAATAGAATGAAAGTATGTTAGAGAGTTCACTTGGTTCAGACTTCCTGTTTTATAGGTGGAGATTTCGAGTGCTTACTGTAGTGCGCTGTGCATTTTGAATTCTCAGTTAATGTTGCTGATGATGATCACAGCTTCTTTGCTGCCAGTTAAGATGAAAACTAACACGACACTTGCACAGCCTAGCGAAGTCTCCTGTGGTGACCAGCACTCTGCAGTTGGCTTAGGATGACTGTGGTATATCATTTAAGGCCTCTCATCCAAGTCCAGAAGCTCATCCTTGCTTCAGTTCACTGACAGTTAATCATAGTAATTAATAGAGCACTCTTTATAACCCTGTGCCTATGGCTTAGCATTTGCACCCATTCATTCCTGCATTGCTAAGTGACTTACAGGCTTGCAGAACAAACAGAAGATGGACTGGGACGTTTTAAAGAGGAAAAGCAACGTGTGAATGTTGGGGGAATTGGCAAAAACTTATTTCCAAAGGGAATATTTAAGACCTATCTAAGCATCCTTTTTTTCCTCTTATGCAGATTTATTCTATTGCACATGATGAAAAATACAAACTTCTTGTCTATTCCTGATATCCTGGGCCTAGACGGGTTTCAGCAATAAAGGCTGGTGAATTAGAGGGGAAGAGAATGGAATTAGAAAAGCAGCATCTCTAGTACATCTTTTCCTGTGGAGCCAGTGCTAGCAACTGAATTATTAATGGTTATCTTTCTGGACAGGTATTAGCATGAATGAATTGACTCTATTTTTTGTGTACCTCTTTTTAACATGCATATAAATGCAGAAGAAGAGAAAGCATATGACTGTTGTAGGCTGAAGTGAAACCTAGCCTTTTTATTTTTAATTGTGGTAAAAATATTTATTATAAAACATTTGCTCTTTCAACATTTTTTACATGTACAGTTCAGTGACATTAATTATTTTCATCATGTGCAAACATCACCACTGTCTAGCCTTATATTTAGTGTACTTGTTGGGGTGCACTTTTATAAAGAAAGATGAAATTTGGAAAAAGAAAAATAAGCACTTAAAATCTCAGGTGCCCTTGACATCTACTCATTTGATTTGTACAACTCCCACCCCCCATGACAGCTCCCTATCCAGTCATCCTCAAGTCTTACAAATTTTATATTTTGCCTCCTAATTTGTTCTCTTATCTCCATTCACTAGCCTGTAGAATTACTTGTTTACATGTCTTTCTTGCCTGCTAAACAGCACCTAGCCCAAGGCCTGGCATTTGGTGCATGTTAAATGAGTATCAGTGATGTTGGCAGGTGAAGAAGTCTGTACTGGTTCAATTTTGTACATGAGAAAACCAAGGCTCAAGTAACTTACCCAGGCGTAGTAATGGCAATGTTAGAATTAGAACTCAGTTCTCCTAATGCTCATTCCAGTATTCTCTTTCCTAAGCTATAATACACCTACACCATAAAAATAAAATGAAGGGTAGGTTCACTAGCGTGCTTATGGGGGAGACATTTCGGTCAGTAAGAATTGGCTAGAGTTTGGCTGCGAACCTGCCCGAGCCAGTGAAAAAGAGGATAGCAATTCATGATCAAACCAAGAATCAGGCTCTTTCAAGAATATCAAATTATTTCACTTAGCACCAACGCAAAAAATTCTTGAGGAAAATGTATGTAAATTAAAACCTCTTCCTCATCACTCTCCCCTCCCCTCCCCTTATCTTGATGAATACAGATCGTTTCAGTGCTACCGTATTTGAAATGAGAAATACTTCTCTATCTGCAAAAACTTAAATGCATCAAGGAATAGTAAGTTGGTCAACAAATATTTAATGCCACCTATGTTTGGGTTCTGTGCATTTAGTGCTTCTTATCTGTAGTAATCCCGTCAAGTCTTGTGCAATTTTAGAACTGACGTAGTCTTCTGAGATTATCTAGTACAACTTTCTCATTTTATACTTAAGGATCCTGAGATCCAGAGATACTGGTATATCTAATTAGTGACAAGACAGAATTAGCACGCCAATCTAAACTAATCTCTTTTACTCCTCGATCCTGAAGAAAACTTCTGTATGGTGAATAATTACCTCCTGACAATTCTGAGGTGTCTTGTTGTCAGCATTGTTCTTGTTGGACTTTCCTATGTGGCTTTTGTTGGAAGGAGGCAGATACATAAAAAACTTGGTGTTAGTAGTTGTCATAGCAAGACTGAGGCTGTGACCAAGATACAAGTAGATGTTTTAGTGTCTGCTTTTCCTGTTCTCGGTTGTTACGGAAGCCTGACCAACATGAGACCTGCTCGTATCGCTGTTGATGGTACTCCTTTCTGGCCTCCAAGAGTTCAAATGTCAGTAGCTTTTCTTTCTGTGATATTTTGATTTTTCATAGAGCAACAACTCAAAGTATAAGACAAAATTTCCACAGGAAATATATAAGAGTTCCTAAGTAAGAGTTGCTTCCAGTTTATTTCAGAATTAATAATATAATAGTGTTTGTTCAAATAGTCCACTTCTCCCAAACCTGAAACCCATGCACATGTTGTCTCTCTCTCTCTTACACAAACACACACACACACACACACACAAACACTTCTTCTCTCCCATTAACAGACTGTATTGATGTAGTAACAAAATGTAAATGCCTTAACTCTAAAATGATATGAAGAGCATTGTCTGCAGAAGAGAGTAGGACCAACCAGGTAAAGATGATCTTACCATGTTCACATAAATTTTGAAAACTCTCCTTGTGAGTTTTACCCACAAACCTAGAATTATAGTATAATCATAATGAAGCAATTTGATTGTTACATGAACTAGCAGTCCCAGGAAACTATGAAATGCTGCTCTACTCTGAGATTATTACCTAAAAGTTCAAGTTTTATAAGGAATCCCTGTAGAAGCCGAGGGCATATGAAGTACTTAGAGCTAATAGGAAAGGATCAGAGTCAGATAAAATGTGTGTGGCTCTGTGCCTCTTCTACTTTCCAGAGCATAGTGAAGGTCAGTACCCCTAACATTACGTTATTTTCTTTAAGCCCAGACTTTGTCTTTGTTTTTATTTGAGCTGATTTTTCATAGACTTTGACCCACCAAACTTACCTGGCCACAGAAGGGTTTTAAGTAGAAGCCAGTTATAAAAGCCATTGAGAAAACCATGTACCCCACTAAGGGATTGGTTTCGTTTTAAAAATAAGATGTCGTGAAACTCAAACCAGAAATAATTTGGCCATACATTTAGAACTTTCCAAGATTGGGGAAAAAACCTTACTGCCAAAGGTTATATTAAGCCATTAGAAGAAAAGTGGGTGGCCAAACGTTTTTTTGTCAACTTCATTAATTCTGCTTTTCCTATATTTTGTTGTTGTTAGTTGCCCTCGAGTCTGTTCTGACCCATGGTGACCCTACATGTGCAGAGTACAGCTACTCCATAGGGTTTTCTAGGTTGTGACCTTCAGAAGCAGATCACCAGGTCTGTATTCTGAGGCACCTCTGGGTGAGTGCAAACCACCAACCTTTTGGCTAGTAGTCAGCACTTAACCCAGGGACTCATTTTTCTATATTAGAGGTAAAGAATTTAGTTGTTTGAGAGAGCGGTTGTGCCATCCACCTGCTCTGTCCCCTGACTCTCCAAGCAGTGAAATAGAAGCTTTATAAGTTGTATGGCTTCTCAGGTCATCAAAGCCATCTCCCTGCCCCAGTTCAAGGGCTTAGATATGGCCATGTGTATGTGCCTGCCAATTATTGAGTGAGAAATCAATGCTGAAGGCAATTCAGGTGGAACTAGCAAAAAGCAGTGGCATACTTTCTCAGAAGATTCTGTAAATTCTTAAGTGTCCTATAGCTGTGAGCTCCTTTTAGACTAGTATTTTAGCAACTTTATGGTAATGTTGCCATAAGACAGTTCACATGCTTACTTTATATATGGCCAGGGTCTTTTTTCTCCCACGCCAGGCATGTTTGGTCTTCCCTTCTTGCCAAAAGCATTTAAGGTATAAGCCCAATAGGAGCACCATATTTATAGGATTAGTTTTCTTTTTTCCTAGGCTGTTTTGTGCTCTGACTTACAGTGGGTAATCATACAATATATGTTACTGGAAGTCAGTGACAGTTGTTACTTTTGAAGATTGGTTAGCAATGGGAAAACTAGTTCCCTATGCACATTCTTCGTTTGAGGCGGGTACTTATCTTGTCATAAATTGGCTGCATTACATATCTACTTATACAAAGACTCACTTAAATATTTGACATTCTTTTTTATTTTTTTTCCCACAGCCATCTCTTCCTGTACTTTATACCCTGTCTAGCCAGGCTACACATGAAGCTGTTCATCTCCTTTGCAGGATGTTGGTCTTTGATCCAGTAAGTAGTGTTTGTTTATTTTTTTAATGAATGAAAAAATACATGTGTTCTAAGAGAAACATCATGGTTTTGATTAGATGAGCAGTGTAAATAAGGACTTTTCAAAAAATAAACCTCAATCCCTAGCTTCATGTGTCTCATGCTCACTCATCACTCAGACATTTGATGATTAACATGTAAGAGTCTAGTTGAAGAGAAATAAGAAACTGTACCATTCTTCTCATTTATCTTGAGATTCATAAAAGGAATTTGACACCAAGTTAAATCAGTGGAAAAAACAAATTTAAGATTATTTGAAAAAAATCTGTCCATTATATTGCATAAGAAAATGTTTAATCTTCGGGTTGTTGAGATGGTAGCTTCTTCAGATACCATTTCTTTACTTGACTCTTCTGGGACATACTACAAATTACACCATAAGTTCAGCTCTTCGTTTATTCATTTATCCATAGCATATTTCTTATTCACATCTATGCCAGTAACTATTCTCAAAGGAAGACTTAAAAATGGAAGCATTTAGAAAGACATTTTCACTTGCCATGGTATGAGGAAGTCAGGCTTCAAAAGGGCTGGCACGCCAAATACAAAACACAACAGGTATTTAAAGGGAAAAAGAACCCACAAAATTACCAAAGAGAGAAAGTTTACATTGGTCTGTTTATGATGAGAAGACAGCAGCTTTCTCACACGGTTATCAAATTCACAAAGATAATAACTATCTTCAGACATCAGCATAAAGAGTAGACATAAAAATGTTTTGCTAGGGAGTTCAGGTTTGTGAGAAATAGGATTTTAGTATTTGGAGAACCAGAACCAATCAGGGTGACCAAATTACGTTTGTTTCATCTAAGAATACAAAATGAGGTTTTTTTGTTTGTTTATTTGGTGCCTGTGTATTTTTTTGTTCTCCTACTGTGGTATATGAAGTGCGTACTGATATTGGAAGCAAAACAAAATGGCAGTTCTGCAGTCTCTCCTCGTGGTCAGGTTCCCACCATTAAGGGTAATTTTGACCACATAACTTGCATTTAATGAGCTAGTGATTTAGAATCTATCGTTAGTTTGATATTTTATTTGACAAGTTTTGTATAGTTAAAACTAGAAACTCCTTTCTTCTGAGAGACCTTTTAGACATTGGTTCTACACATGAAAAATAGTCCTTATTCCTTAATAGTGGGATTGTCATACCTAATTAAATGAAATTTTTGGTGCGGTCATAGGTACAAATTAAATTTATCTTTAAGAAGGAGGTAAAATTTATCTGGTAAGAAGGAAGACAGATTCTTATTGAACTTACGTTAAAAAAAAAAAAAAAAACCAAACCCATTGCTGTCGAGTCAATTCCAACTCATAGCGACCCTATAAGACAAAGTAGAACTGCCCCATAGAGTTTCCAAGGAGTACCTGGTGGCTTTGAGCTTGCCAACCTCTTGGTTAGCAGCTGTAACTCTTAACCACTACCCCACCAGGGTTTCCTAACTTATGTAAATAACTACATTTTCATTAAAAAAGGAAAGAATTTAGTAAAGGCAATTTACATAATATTTAACTATTTTCATCATTGTTTTATAGATAAGGCCAACCAGTATATGTTATTTTTTATAGAATTTTTTTTTTTTTATTGGCTTGGTGCTTTATTAATTTATAATCTATGTTAAGGATTCTTTTCTTTCCACTTCTGAGGCTTCAGTTAGATCAAGGTACCATTTCAAGAGTTTTCATTCTGGTTTTAACCTGTTCAGTTGAGGGTTAGTGATACATTAAGAAGAAAGCAATGAGATTTGTTTTGTTTTATCCATTAAGGATAGCGCATTAACCATGATTAAACCAGTTTATTTAGTCCATTTAGTCTGAGATAGTTAAGTCTTGTTTTGTTGATCTCCTGTCACAAAATCGTCTGCTTCTAGACTGAAACATTCCTGGAAACCCTGACTCAGTTACTCAGCTCAGTCTGACAGGTGTTTGTTGTGATAATCTCAGCACTACCCATGAGCTTATTCCCTGATGACTGTAGTCAGGAATACCTGATACAGTCTTTTACTGAGATCCTGTGATATTTCTTATGGAAAACTCAAGTTCTGGCCTTTGGCTTGTAGCAGGGGCCTTTAGGTAAATATAAAGAAATAAAGCAGAAACCACTAGAGGATAAGATGAAAGGGCTCTGGTTCTTTTATTATAATAATATTAGAAAGGATGAGGTATAATAAATAATCAGTTTATAAAGATTTAATCAGTTATTACCTTGAAACAGTAAAAAGACTAAACAAATCTCTAGAGCCTTTAATTTAGCTCATAAAATATATTGTAAATGTCACCAAGTGACAATTGTATTTAAACCTAGAAATGAATTTTTTAAAATTTATTGACAGTTATGTCAATCTGTTTACCTGAACATGAATGTTTCTTTTAACCTGAAAAGTACACAATATAATTATATTAATACATTTTACTTATTTATAAATATCCTAGGAAGGCTTGGTTTTTTGTATATAAACAGGACAGACCTCATTACAATATTGGACTAATCAAATATCTGGAGAATATCAAACATTTCTAATTATTTTTAGCATCCTTCCTTTTATAAGGTCAAGGAATAAAGCTTTTTGTTATGCAGTAGCCATCCAGGAAATTCAGCTATGGTTGAATTATTCTGAATTTAGGCAAGGCAAGATCGAAAAGTGTTGTCAGAGGAGACAAAGTATGAATATGAGGTATGAGTATAAGGTAATCAAGGTGTGAAGATGAATATAAGTCAGAAGTATCTAAAGGCAATTAATAGTTACAGGCAATATTTTTTAAACGCAGTAAGTTGTTAGTTGCCATCAAGTCAATTCCAACTCCTGGCAACTCCATGTGTTACAGAATAGAACTGGCCCATAGAATTTTCTTGGCTGTAGTCTTAACGGAAGCAGATCTCCAGGCCTTTTCTTCTGCAGTACCACTGGGTGTGTTTGAACTGCAAACCTTTAGCTTAGCATCAGCTGGGGACCTCCAACAATAAATAATAATAATAATTAGGAATTTTAGCAAAAACTTCTCATTTTTAAGAGTGTGCCAAAAACTCAGAGAGTTAATAGAATATTTTGGTGATAAAAAGGGACTTCTGTAATCTAAGCATACAATAACTTGGACATTTTATCAGAAAGAAAACTCAAATTCTAGTTGTAGTCTTTTTCTATGACATCCATGTAACAATTTGCAGTAAAGGATTTATAAGCCTTTTTTTTCGTCATAGATAAACACACCAGCATTGAGCCAACTTTGAAAAAAAATTAACACATTTTATTGCTTCTTTCAAATTATAACACAATCAGAAAAGTTTTAGTTTTAGATGTTTTGATTCACTTTTTCCTACTGACACATCAGTTGTCTTTTATACACATTTTCCTACCATTACACACATTCTTTAAAAATATATTTCACATAATACTTGCACATCTTTTTAAAACTGTTTATTGAAGCTAATGAAGAGCCTGGAGCCCTGGTAGTCCAGTGGTTAAGTGCTACGGCTGCTGCCTAAAGGTCGGCAGTTCACATCTACCAACTGCTCCTTGGAAACCCTGTGACGCAGTTCTACTTTGTCCGTTAGGGTCGCTATGAGTCAGAATCGACTCGACGGCAATGGGTTTGGAATGGAGAGCCGACATATATTAAAATTATGTGGTCCGGACAGACAAAGGATGTTTATTAGCTCAAATTAGTGTTACCCGTTTCCATTGAGTCAGTCCCCAACTTACAACGTATTCGAGTTATGACGAACAGCACCTACAATCATCTGTTTTTTGTTTTTTACATCTTATCATTAGTAATACGTACTACGTACACTGTTGCAGTGCCTAATTTGCTGATGTTATCATTCTCATGCCAACCCCCAAAGACAAATGAAGATCAGATTTATAAAGATATTGATAATAAAAGGTAATAACAATGAAAACTAAAAAATAAAATGAGGTGTTCAACTTACATTAGAACTGACTTACGATAGAGTCATTGGAACGTAACCCTGTCATAAGTTGAGGACTACCTGTAATTTGTCCAAAGAATCATCTTGCATAGGAATATCACATGACCTCTTTTTCTTATACAGTTATGTTTTTGTTGTTGTTAGGTGCCGTCAAGTCACTTTCAATTCATAGCGACCCCATGTAACAAGAGTAGAACTGCCCCATAGAGTTTTTTTGGCTGTAATCTTTACAGAAGCAGATCACCAAGTCGTTCTTCCGCAGAGCCACTACAAACTAAAAAACCAAACCCGTTGCCATCGAGTTGATTCTGACTCATAGCCACCCTATAGGACAGAGTAGAACTGCCCCATAGAGTTTCCAAGGAGTGCCTGGTGGATTCGAAATGCCAACCTTTTGGTTAGCAGCCATAGCTCTTAACCATGATGCCACTAGGGTTTCTGCAGAGTCACTGGGTGGGTTCAGACTGCCAACGTTTCAGTTAACAGTTGAGCACTTTACCATTTGTGCCACCAGGGCTCTTATATAATTATATACCAGATATTAAAATTTTTTGTTTTTAATTGTGCCTTAGGTGAAAGTTTATAGAGCGAATTAGTTTCTCGTTAAACAATTAATACACAAATTGTTTCGTGACATTGGTTGCCAACCCCACAATGTGTCAACACTCTCCCTTTCTTGACCTCGGATTCCCCATTTCCATTCATCCCATTTTCCTGTCTCTTCCTGCCTTCTCGTCTTTGTTTTTGGGCTGATGTGTTCATTTAGTCTCGTATATATGGTTAAACTACATGTGTTATTGTTTGTTTTATGGGCCTGTCTATAATCTTTGGCTGAAGGGTGAGCTTCAGGAGTGGCTTCAGTGCTGAGTTAAAAGGGTGTCCAGGAGCCATACTCTTGGGGCTCCTCTAGTCTCTGTCAGACCAGTAAGTCTGGTCTTTTTTTGTGAGTTAGAATTTTGTTCTATATTTTCCTCCCGCTCGGTCCAGGACACTTTATCGTGATTCCTGTCGGAGTAGTTGCTCGTGGTAGCTGGGCACCATCTAGTTGTGCTGACTCAACCTGGTGGAGGCTGTGGTAGTTGTGGTCCGTTAGTCCTTTGGACTAACCTTTCTCTTGTTTCTCTGGTTTTCTTCATTCTCCTTTGCTCAAGACGGGGTGGAAAACCAAACTCGCTGCTTTAGTAGATTCCGACTCATAGTGACCTTATAGGACAGAGTAGAACTCCCCCATAGGGTTTCCAAGGAGTGGCTAGTGGATTCAAACTGCTGACTTCTTGGTTAGCAGCTGTAGCTCTTAACCACTACACCACCAGGACTGCTAAAACTTTTCATTATTTAAGGACCCACTGATTCATTTAGAGAAATGAAAGAAAGCAGGCCGTTGCAGCCAGGGATTTGGTATACTTTTTGTTCAAAGGCTTCTCTTAAGTAAAACACTTTAGTGGAACTCATAATGGTGCACACGCAACATACAAACTCAGACCATGCTATATTAATGGTTAGGAAAACACCAAGAACTTTTCAACCCTGCATTCTCAATTTTTCAGGAAATAACCAGAATCCTTGGAGCCCTGGAGGCGTAGTGGTTAAGAGTTTGGCTGCTAACCAAAAGGTCGGCAGTTTGAATCCACCAGCCGCTCCTTGGAAACCCTATGGGGCAGTTCCACTCTGTCCTATAGATCGCTGTAAGTCAGAATCCACTCCATGGCAGTGGGTTTATCAGAATCCTCAAACAACCAAAAAAGCTAACAGGGGAACCCGTTTCTAGCTGCAGGTGGCAGCTGACAGGGACTCAATTTCTGACATCTGCCACTTGACAGAAATGGTCAGATGATAAAATTAAAACCCAGATTCCATCATTGCTGCCACCAGTGTGGACACAATCAACCATGCTCAGTCGCAAACAGAAATAGATTGGCCAAGAATCAGGTTCACTGTGCAAAAACCAAAGTGCTCAATCACTGCAAGTGAGACTGATCACAGGAGCCAGGGGAAAGGGAGCTGAGGACGAGAGGGGCCCAGGGCTGGGCAGGGAGCGCTGTCAGCCTCCTCAGGTTCTCCTGGCTCCTATAGTAGGACTGGATCCCAGAGATCCTCCAGGAATGGCAGTCAAAGGAAGACTCAAGCTCATTTATTTAGAAAAGGAAAGAAAAAGTTTACTGGCCAAGAGTGCAAGGGCGTCAAACTCCAGAAAGGCTGCATCACCAAATACAAACCACACACATATTAAAAAGAAAAAAACAAGGCTATCAAGTTTACATTATCTGTTCCTGGTGAATAAACAGCAGTTTTCTTTTGTGAATATCATATCCTTAATGTTCACTACGTGGCTTTTAACTTCAGCATAGCAAAAATCAGAGATAAAATTGCTTTTTAGGGAATCCAGGTTTATGGAAAATATTTAACATTTTATTGTTTGGGGGATCAGAACCAGTCAGGTTGACCCAGTTATTTTTAGTTTATTTAAGAGAGTAAAGAGGTTATGTGCGTGTGTGTTACGTGAAGTGCTTGATGATACTGGAGGTAAGGCAAGGTGTCAGTTTTTGTTCTACTCTCTATATTGAGTCCATCTTTAAATCCTTTAAAACCCACTTTCTCTCAGTATTATTTATATGTCCACTGAGCTAAAAGGGGAGACATTGTTTTCTTTATTTTTTTTAATGAAATAATGAGTTCAAAAAACATTTATAATCTATGAAACCTGAAACTAGTACATTAAGTATTCTGATCCAAAGTGCCAGGAAACCAAAGGCATGGACTAGACTCCATGATATTCAGACTGAGCTGGTTATCAGTAAATGGCATTCAGACCGTTATCTGCTAACTCACTCCAGCAGCTTTTAGATATGCTTCTGCCCTAGTCTGTTTGGTATTCTAAAAGAATAAAAGTTTCAAGCAGCTTTTTAAAATTGCCACCATAATCTCTTCTAAATGCTGGGACATATTTAGGAAAATATAGGGCTGTTATTTAGAATGTAAACTTATCCCCTTCAAAGCATTACATTTTTAAATGTCATATTTGTCATTTTTGACTCTGTATACATCTGTTTCAAGGTTGGAACTTCTCAGAATTTTAGTGGGAAGGCACTTCTCAGTGCTTTTTGATGGTAGATGGTAACAGGGGTTTGCTGTCCTAAGTCAGATGCTCCCTCTACTGGTATGTTACCCACCTCTAAATTCAATTATCCATCTTTACACAGGATGTGCTGTAAATTACATATAAGCTGTGGAAAGCAGTTACTGTGTCTTGTGAAAGATCCTGTGTGGACAGTCATGTTTATCTGTAGTGTTGATGTGCTGGTCTCTAAATTTGATTTCAGTCCAAAAGAATATCCGCTAAGGATGCCTTAGCCCACCCCTACCTAGATGAAGGGCGACTTCGATATCACACATGTATGTGTAAATGTTGCTTTTCCACCTCTACTGGAAGAGTTTATACCAGTGACTTTGAGCCCATCACCAATCCCAAATTTGATGACACTTTTGAGAAGAACCTCAGTTCTGTTCGACAGGTGAAAGGTGAGTGAGTCTCTTTATTGGCCTTTGGCCAGGCAGGGTGACTAGTGGCGATTTCCATTGTCTGGTCCTGAAGGGCTGAGATCTGGATGGTGACCAAAGCTCCTCCATATATTTAATTTATAACCTTGCATGTAGCTATTTGTCCAGGGCATATATGCCAAAAAAGCTGTAAGTGTTATAAAAATGCTGATTTAATATTACATCCAGGGGAAGGTCAGGCAGAGGAATGCATATTTTGTTCTTGTTTTCAAAGCTGACTTATTTAGTGAGTGTGAATCAAAATATATTTAATGTGTATTCATTCAGTATGATATCATTGAATGAAATATACTGAAGTTCTTTTTTATATAACATGCAAAGTATAAAAAAGGATAAAGTCCCACTAGAAGGAATCATTTCTTGGATAATGATAAGAGGAAGGAATTTCTGATAGTTTGCCATTGTAAAATGTCCTGACATAATCTCATATTGGGGTGGGAATAGGGGGTACCGACAGCCAAAATTCTGAATGCATCTGCTCTAGGATATTTTAGAAGAGATGGTAGTCCCCCAAAGAAACCAACCCAAGCTAGTTACTTAAACACCACCTGAGGTTTTTAAGTGATTTTTTTAAAAGGCAGTGATCACCCATAATGCCAGCCCTGAGGAGTCACCCTCAAATTTATCGACCATTTTACTCTTCCTACTGATGGGGTTCCAATCCATGTAATGCCCCCTTTGGGTTTTTTGTTTTTTTTTTCCTGTGCTTGGCAACAGCTGTCATTCCAGTTTCAGGAAAGTTCACCTGAATTCTGCCTGATAGATGACTTGTGTGTTTAACTAAACCAGCAGGAAATGCCATTTATGCTGGCTAGAGTTAGTAGAATCCACTGTTTCCAGGCCTGCAAGTGGACATGGATTACATGATGTTTGTTTTCTCTACAGAGATTATTCACCAGTTCATTCTGGAACAGCAGAAAGGAAACAGAGTGCCTCTCTGCATCAACCCTCAGTCTGCTGCTTTTAAGAGCTTTATTAGGTAACTATATGAATGTAATTCAGCCACTGCTGTTAGAATTGAAAGGATGCCATTGTGATTTTGCTATACAGCATATTTCCATTTTTGTTTAGAGCAGATAGCACAGATTAAAGGTCCAACAGAAAATTTCTGTTATGAGCTTTGGCTTTAGTCAAAAGTGTAACCTACTCCTCACTTATTGACATGGTTAGGTTCCGAAGACCAGGTCGTTAAGGCAAAAACCGGCCTTATGTGAAAATGGAGGCTTTTTTTTTTTTTCCCCCTGTTTTCAGACCATCCATTTGTCCAATTTTTTTTATTTAGAAAATAGAGAAATAATAACAGCCAAGATTTATTGAGGTGCTTATCTCTGTGGAGTACAGGTATGGATTATTCCTCTGGGAGCAGGAGGCTTGGAGGAGACAAAGCTAGACAAAGCCAGGCTGTGTGACTTGAGGACGCACTTCACCTTCCTCCTGTGCTGGGTCAGGGCTTCCCTCCTGGAGCTGCCTCCAGGCTCCACTCCCACCTCTGCAAGCCCTACATTCACAATCCAGGGGCCTGCCCTGCCCTCTGGGCCTGGCCAGGGCCCTGGAAGGCTCTAGGCCCAAGTCGCCCCACTGTGGGATGGCATTAAATTCATGGTCATTTCTTCAGACACCCTGTCTGATGCCTCTTTCTACCCTCCCTTTGCACCCCACAGCAATTTTGAGCTGCAGGGCCTCAGGCAGCATAGGAGCTGGGAACCCAGAATAGCCTCCTTCCCCCACACCTCCCCCACCCTGCGTCCGCCCCAGAGGCTGTGGCCAGAGTAGGCCGACCCGCCGCCAAAGCAGCTGGACACAGCAACCCCACCTGCAGGAGGGAGCAGAGGGCATGGTGCAGTGGGGTCCAGCTTCCCAGTGGCCGCCTGGAGACCCTCCTCGAGGGAGGGGACACTCCGCAGCCATTGCTGCCATGCCCACTGCCTCTTTACTAATTGTATAGTGGATTTTTTACTGTTGTTGTAAATGCAAGATGTCAGATAAGGAGCTAGTTGGTAAATGAGGAGTAGGTGTATTAAAAATCTAAGCACTGGTTTACACTGTATAGAGAACACACCAGTTCGCTGCGGGTGCTTAGGTAGATTTTTTTTTCCCAGATGACCATTGTGCTGCCTGATTGTGTACGTGGGGTTCCTACTGCAGCAGGGGTATAGCAGCCACCTGCTCTGGAGTTAGACATGGTCATCTTGAGTCCCACTATATCCCTGCCCCTGTAATAATAACTGCAAGCAGGGAAATTATTTTCTTACAGGTGGACTACTGGTGCAGCCTATTTAGAGGAGAAACCAGTAGGGTTATTGGTTAAAGAACTGTGAACCTACTTTGGATCCTAGCAAGCCTCATCCTTGTTGTCTCTCTTTGTTCTCTCCTTTTCTTGCTCTCGTTCCCCTAACTCCTGTATCAGGGTCTAGTTAGCAGAAAGAAGCCACACCAGTAATATGAACAGGGAAAGTTTAATAACAAGAATTATTCACTAGGAAAAGGTGATTAACTACTAAAAGGGGTAAAAAGGATTCTAAACAGTCCTGAAGTAACAAATGCAGAAAGCAGCTACTCCCTCTAGGCTGGGGAGAGTGATTAAAGGATTAGTTAAGAACTTAGAAGACGTCCCGCCACAACCCAACCGAGTGAGCAAAGAATTAGTTAAGAACTTAGAAGAGGTCCCCCCACAACCCAACCAGAGCTGCCACAGGGACACACAGCCTGAGGGTGGTGAAGAAACTTGCCAAAAGTGTGGAACTGGCCCTTTGAAGAGGCCTGCTGGACTGCAGAGAAACTTGCCAGAGGGTATGTAGATAAAGCTGGGAGAGGAAAGCACCACCTAACCAGCAAAGGAAGCGTCTTCCTAATGCTAGGCTTTGCAGTGCCCTTTCAGCGCCCTCTATTGACAAAAGCTAGCATCACACCAGCTGGCAAAGGTGAAATGTGTACAGGTCTGGCTCCAGAATCACAAAATAGGGCAAAGAAAGGTGGATTTGAATCTGTGCGGCAATAAATTGATAACTGCTACATTCTTCCCCCTTTCGTCCCTGCCTCTGCTTTTTCCCTCTTCTCTGCCCCTTCCCCTCACTTCCCTTTTAATTGTCCTTGATTGAATTTATTGAACCAAAGTCAAGATTTTTTGTTTAGAATTTTTTAAATCAGGTGACTTTCATTTTTGTCATGTATTTTTCTGTAGAAAGAATTAAGTTGGATTTTTACTTCCTCGTGGTTATAAATTCTTTTGTTTTACTATTTACCCCTCAGAGCCAGTTACTCAGGTATTGAGTGCGTTAGTACCTCTCAGGTGCAAATCATCATTATCCTGGGCCCTGGGGAAGCAAAGCAGTTAGACATACACAGCCTCAGAATTTATGATCTAGTCAACAACATTAGACACGTGGGGGGCGGGTAGTAACTGATAATACAGATCTGTGGATAATAAATGTTAAGTGGTTATCCATTCTACTCAAGATTTGATAGAAGACTCTTACGACACTTGTTCAAAATAGGTCACCAATTAAAGTCACTGTCTTTTGAGAGGCTACATTTAAATGGATAATTCCGCATCCCTTAAGATTATTTTCCTGATTGTTTGTAGATGTTATTATTTATAATAACTACCATTTACTTTACATACTAGACACTGTGCAAATCACTTTATATACATTATCTCCTGTATTCAGCACAATATCCTATGAGGTAAGCAGCATTGTCCTTTTTCAAATGAGGAAATTTAAGATTAAGGAGCTTGCTTAGTGTCACAAAACTAGTAAATGACAAGTGGTTTTCAAGCCTGTGTATTAGCCACTAGACCATATTGCCTCACTATAGATACAGATCCTTCACTAATGATTTGGAACAAATTCAACTTTAGAGAAGTTAAAAGAAATGAAAATCCAGGAATGGTCATAACTTTACAATTTTTTTAAAGGAAGAGTGGAAAACAAGCAGTAGTGAATGGCCCTTTTGTGCATTGTGGTGTTACAACTGATTTCACCATCTCTTTTCTCTTCTAGCTCCACTGTTGCTCAGCCGTCTGAGATGCCCCCATCTCCTCTGGTGTGGGAGTGACAGTGGAAGATAGTGTACTACTGAAGATGTAATGTAGCTTTCCACTGGAGTCTGGGATTTGCAATTCTGGAGGTTAATCATGCTTGTACTGTAATTTTACTAATGAAGTTTTAAATTAACAACCACTACTTGTATGATATGAATAATATTTAGAAATGTTACTAGACTTTTAATCTTGTGAAGTGGTTGTGCTTTTAGAGACATATTTTACCCAGAGTTGCACATGTTTTATGATTCAGTGCAGCTGTTACGGCTCACCTCAGAACAAAAGAGAATTGAACCAAATTTGGGAGTTTGGGGTTTTGTGTTTTGTTTTTTCTTTTTTTAAAACGAAGTGAGATTGTTCACACACACACACACACACACACACACACACACACACACACACACACACACACAAAGGACAGTCATACATTGTGATATTTGAGCCATTCCTAAAGATTTGGGGTATTCTAAAACTAAAGAATCTAGCAAGCTTGCCTGCGACCAATCATGGAGCCACATGAGCTGATCGTGGCTGCACCTTGTGGGTAGGGGGTAGGGGCATGCCACCTGATGATCAAGCCCTGTAATTAGCTTCATTAGAGCCGTGATGGTGATGTGTGCTGTCTAAAATCAAATGTTGTGGGTAGAGAGAATGAGTTTGTGACTAGGAGAGACTAAACTTTTTTTTTTTCCTTACCCAGTATAAATATATATATATATATATTTAATCTATTTTTATTAGAAGTTTTTCTGCTCTTTCTTACATAAAAGAACCCCAAGGCATGCATCTTTCATGTGTGTAAATAATTCATTCCTGGGCTAATTTCAAAAAGAATCCCAACATTGCTGTATAGAGAGAGAACTAGCCTGCACATTTTAGGTCTGTGAAATTTTGTGAGACTTTTCCTGCACTGGACAGTAAAAAAAAAAAAAAAAAATTGAAAAAAAATTAAAAGACATAAATTCAAAAAAAAATTTTAAAGCCACAAAAAAAAAAAAAAAAAAAAAAGGCACATAGGGAATTATGTCAAATGTGTTTGTGTCCTTAGGCAAAGCTGTGGGAGTCTTGAAATGTCACAGTAGTAAATAACTTATTACTTTTTGACAAATTCTTTTTTCTGTTGGAACACTGAATTCTTCTGTGCATATGTATATATGAATACAAATTGAAGGCCTCTACCTCCTGGAGTTATACAACTTGGCTTGTTTACCTCCACATGCTGATGATGATTATTTTTTTTTTTTTAAGTTCAATGTGGAGACTTGAAACTTGAATGTCCCTTCCAACTTTTATATTAAAAAAAAAAAAGACAAAATTGAAGATCGTTTTTCACCTGTACAAGGAATACTAATGGATCGTCTTAAAATTGGTCTAGGAAAAAACCTTGGTGTGTGTTATGGACAATTAACTGTTTAAAGTTATTGTAAGTTATCTGTATTTAGCAGAGATTTTCATCTTGAGTGATCTGAGCTGAATTTGAAGACTATTAATAAGTTATGTCTGGAAGTTTTAACTTCAATGAAGTAATTATTTGCTGTGAAAGAAACAAACATTGAATTACTAAACAAAGATGGTGCAATATCTTTGTTTTTTTTTATGAGGCTCCTGAGAATCAACCCAACTGAAGCATTTCAATTCACTTGAATGAGAAACGTGTTTAGTATCAAAAGAGCCCAAGAAGACACTGGTGTGAAAGGTACAATCTCAGAGGTTGGTCAATTACCGTGGCACACTTACTGGTCACTTTGTACAATGTAGATTTGAAGTACAGTGGTGAAAACATTAAATGTGACATTTGAAAAAGAGGTGTCATCTGTGCTGTGTTATTTCAATTCCTTTCCTTTGTTTCCTCTTCAGTACAGCTTGTTTCCTGACTTGGCAATGTTTTGAGACATTTCCCTATTTATATTTCCATTTTGATATTGGAGGAAACTAGTTTTATATTTTTTTTAAAAATCTCTGCAGAAACTTTAGATTGCCAAAAAACAGATTGAAAACTTAGTTAAGTGATATCAAAGATAGTGTGATTTGTATATACAATTCGGAAGTCTTTCTAGACCTCAGCATTTCTGATCCAGTCAGATGTTTTCTTTTTTTTTTTTTTTTTTACGCAGAGAACCCTGTTTTCAAAAATGTAGAATTTCTAAAGCTAGCATGGACAAGTCAGGACTGTAATCAGCTACAATTTGTTCGCAGTTTAATTTCAGTATAAAGTACATAATAATACATTAAGAGCTCAGAAAATGAAGACAACTTCTTGTAGTGGCTCATATGGTTTGGAATTAATTTTTATTTTGTTTTTCCTTTATGGTATGCCATTTAAAATAGTACTTTTATGTTAAGATAAAACTATATTGAAGAACAAAATGTAAAGTTTGCATCAGTTTTGAAGTTAAGACAGCTTTTATAGGGGCTGTTTCCTACCATACTGTCAGATCTCTGGGGGAACTAATTAACTCTCCTAAAAGAACAGTGTTTATCGAATGCCAGGCCATGTATTCAACTCTTTAGGAATATCCCCATCTCCTGTGGAAGAGGTACTTTAGCGGTAAAGCCTGAATAGCACCGCAGTAAGTGGACACTTAAGAGTCTACTCTGCAGTACGCCACTCGCCGCTTCTCAACCCTGTGGTGACCCAATTATTTTCTGCTTTGCGTGTTTTGTTGATACCATGTCTTTTCATTAAGGGAAGCATGCTGAATCATTGGGTGTGTCTGAACTTTTAGTAGGTATTATGGATTTTTTGTTGTTGTTGTTGCCCCTCCTACAAGCCTACCCTAAGTGTTTAATGGTACATGTGAAGTACCACTAGTTATACCCAGGAGTCCCCACCGGGGTCTGGTGGTACATATGTGTAACAAAAATTTTCAAAATTTCTATTTTTTCCTACCAAAAATTCAGGCACCTCATATAATACCTGTGAAAACAGTAGTTTGTGGCACATACCTGTTTCTTCGGTTTCAAACAGTCATAAAGGACCCTGTTAAGAATGTTTAATACAGTGGTACAGCAGCTTCCCAATAAACCCTAGAGGCTGAAAAAGTTCATGGTCACTATATGTACTGCCAGGCACGTGTACCTTGGCTTCTGTGACACCACTGTGTTTTTCTCGGGCCACATCTCTCTTCCTCATGGGCTCCTTCCTGTATGTAATCCTCGAATGTTTGTGTTTCATTCCTGGCTTCTTTTCTTACTCTGGTTCTTGACCTTTGTTACACATTAGAATCACCTGGAGAACTTTTAGAACTCCCAGTGCCAAATTAGGATCTCTGGAAGAAGGATTAGGCATCTTTTTTCTTTTTAAGTTCGCCAGTTGATTCCAATGTGCAAACAAGATTGAGATCCACTGCTATCTTAGGTGACCTCATCTACCCCCATGGCCTCAATGACTGTAAGAGAATGACTCAACACCTCTCATCTTTATACCCAGATTTCTCTACTAGGTGCCTACTAGAAATTTCTACTTGGATATCTTATAGGAATCTCAAACATCTCCATAATGAAATAATTTTCTTCCCCCACAACTTTACTATTATTTTTTAATCATTCTTCTCACTTCTCCCTTCTGGCTTTTTTCTTTTCCCCTTCCTGATCTAGCCCAGACTAGCAAATGGTTGAGACTTAACTGGCCCAGGCCATCCTGAGGATTTCATGCAGAGTTGTGGAAGAGAAGGGAGGTATGATTATAGTAGAAGGGGGTGGGGGGCTCAAGCAGAGCTGTGAGCTGGCCCAAGCTGTAGCTACTTCTCTGTTAACATTGGGACCTGGTGCCAGGGTGTCCTCTTGGAAACACAATACCAGGTTTGTCTTTTTTTTGGTGGGTGGGATAGAAGAGAATGACTCAAGTTAGAGTACTCCATCTATGCCCCAACCCTCAGTCCTGGGCCTCAGCTTCACCATCCCCCCAGTTACATAAGTCAGAAATAGAGTCCTCCCATCTTAACTCCATAATTCATGTAAATTTTGCATTCTCTTCTTAAATATATTTTTCTTTTAAACTAAAACTATTGTTTTAAATGATATAAAGGAAAGACAAAATTCCTTGGTTAATGAGTTAGATGCTATTGAATCTTGTTTTCTGTTTTGGAAATTGGAGCTGAATTAAAGAGACTGATTTTACTTATTGGATTGGACATCCAGTTTCTCCTATTTTAATGTAAAATACTTTGAGAATCAAGCATGTCAGTGGCAAAGTTTATTTCCCTACACTTTACTTAAGTGAGTTTTATCAGTGTGTGAACAATGCCCAGATACTTGGGAAAAAGTAGTAAATTACAATGTTTTTCAGGTTACTGTTTGTAGAATGCTTTTAAGAAGTGGGCCTTCTTGCTACGAAGTCAGTGTTTATGTCAGGTAGCAGACTTAAAAGGTCTTTGATCCAGTGGTCACTCCCCTGTCTCAGAGAAAGCAAAGGGCTCTGAGTAAAGAAAGATTGATTTATTTAGATACTACTACTAAATTTTCTTAATAATTTTCTTTATTCAATTCTTAATTACAACAATTGCTTATTTTTTTTTTTGTAAATGAACAGCTTTACCTTAGAGTTGTTAACAATGTTTATCCTTCAAAAGAAAAATCTCTTAAATAAGACAATGTGGCAAGCCACTTTTAAAAAACTTTGATTTTTTGAATTGGTACTACATTCACATATAAAATGGTATATAATGAAAAGGAAATCTTTCTCCCCAGAGGAAACCACCGTTTCCAGTTTTGTGGATCATTCCAAAAATACTCTGCATAATCAAGCTTGTGTTTTTTTATATGAATGATAGAATGCATGTACACTGTCCTGCATCTTTTTTCATTTGCTATATATAGATTATTCCACACAAGTACATATATATAGATTATTCCACACAAGTACATATAGAGCCATCTGATTGCTTTAATTTGAGCCACTTTTTTTATTATTAAAGTGAACAATAAATAACTTGAAGGTATTCCCCCTCATCCATGTTTTTGCCCTTTGTCATGACATTTTTTCTATGAAGACATAATTCAAGATTGAACCAACTAACCACCTTCCCCCAGGTAAGCCAATGCTCATATGTGTAGTAGTACAGATTTTTAAAATTTCCTGTTTTGGTACAAATGTTCTTAAAATACAGCATTCAAACTACTTTAAAAGAAAGAAACTAACCATTTTTCCATCCCACTAAACACATTGGAAAAATCAAGAGACATTTAAGTAGACACACTTTTTGCCAGATCCAGATATGGCCCTATCTACTCATTTGTGTATATTTTTCCATTTCACACTGCTTGCCAAAACTCAGTTATTTTACTAGCAAGGACTTTGAAAATTAACATGTCTTCACATACATATACCTATGGCAGAATAGAGAGTAATAAAATGACCAAATCATTAGTATCCAGCTTTCATCCAACTGTCAAGAATCAGGTTAAGCTGTTTTGCAACCAGTTATGTTCATATGTCTTTTTCAAAACAGTAAAAAGTGTCATTTGAACTTTTTATTTTCAGCAGTATGGAAGACTAGATAGCCTAAAAACTCTTACTACTGAACACCTAAAAATTCCTGATAAAATTTAACAAATACCCTCAAATAAATGGCTGAGCTCAATAAAGAAAACGGAATTCCTTAGGGACCAGAAGACAGCCAAAGTGAAAAGAAATAAAGCCATTGCTTCCCTCAAACCACTTGCCGAGCATTTAACCACTGCACCACCAGCGCTCCAAAAACAATAATAGGTAACACTAAATAGCTAATACTTATTAATCCTTTGTGCCAGGCTAAGGGCTCAGGCTGCTAACCAAAAGGGCAGCAGCTCAAATCCACCAGCCACTCCTTGGAAACTCTATGGGGCAGTTCTACTCTGTCCTGTAGGGTTGCTATGAGTCAAAATCGACTTGACAGCAATGACTTTGGTTTTTTTGGTTTCTGTGTGCCAGGCATTCCTCTAAATGCTTTACAAATATTAACTTTACAACAATCCTATGATGTGGGTATTATTATTAGCACCATCTTCCAGATGAAGAAACTGAGGCTAAAGAAGTAACCTGGAACTCGGACTTGTAACAGCCACATGGCACATAAAAAACATACCTGGAAATTTGTAACAGTTTGAGCTCAACATGGGAAAAAAGTCTTCCACAAGAATTTTTAACCACAGGTTTGCCCTTGCATGCCATTAGAGTTCAGATTTATATTACCATCAAGGCCTGCGAAACTCGAGCCAAGGTATTAAAGTCATCCTCGGTTGGAAGTGCCCTGGTATGCCTCGCAAAAGCAAACAAATGCTTTTTCTGGTGATGCATCCTCAAGTTGGGCCTCATGGGATTCCAATAGATGTAGCCCACCCAAATATAAGGCCACAATTCAGAATTACAAAACACAAGGAAATAAGCCACTATACATAAGAAACAATTAAAAACTAAGTACTTCAGATATTAGCAGTATTGGATGCAGAATATAAAAGGATTGTGCCTAAAATATTTAATAGAAGATATCAAAAAGCCAACCAAGGAATAAAAGTCACTGAAATATGATGAGACAAAATTTTAAATGTCTACAAATGGGGAAAAAAAAAAAGTAATGGACATTAAAAACAGAATGGCTGACTTAAACAGCAGATTGGACACAGCTGAAGAAAACAACACTTGAGAAGAAATGACCTCGTATACAGGAGAAATGCACAGAAACATGGAAAACAAAAGATGTTAGGAGACGTGAAAAGAGTGAAAAAGGTCTAATCTATATTAAATTGGAGTTCCAGACAATAACAGGTGGGAGAGAGGCAATATTAAATAATAGAACTTCCTAGATTTGATCATCGTGAGAAATGAGATTTAGGAGGCACAAGTCATAAGCAAGATAGATAACAGGTTGTAGTGAAACTGCAGTAACAGAGAAGATCTTTTAATTAAACGCAAAAAAATACTTAAAAAGAACAAATTGAAACTTCTCAAACAGGAACAATGGAAGCCAGAGACAACAGAATAATGTCAACATTTTGAGAGGAAATAACCTAGAATTGTAAACTATCATTTTAAGTGCAAAGAAATCTTTTTAAAGAATATATTTTCAGAAAACAAACTTAGAGCTTACTATCAACAGATCCTCACCATAGGCAATTGTAAAGGATGCACTTCAAGAAGAAGATAAGCACTAAAAGATCTCCAATGCAAGAAAGAATGGTAAACGTGGGAAAAATGAAGCAGACACAGACTGTATAAAACAATAATCATGTCCAGTGGGGTGGGACAGAGTATACATTAGATGGGCATTCTTCAAACTAGGATACACATACCCCTAGAGGTACATACTCTCCAGAAGGCACAGGTTTTCAAGGAAGTCAAATTCAGTATGTTTTCTTCTTTCTCCATTCTCCCTTCAGGGTTTCCTTCCCTACCTCCCCCTTCACAATCACCATTCTCTCACTTTACAGAAGAAAGGCATACTTCTTAGACATCCTGAATATTACTGTGGCATGGTGCTCCTAGGCATTAAAAACATCTCCTGGGTTTGCAAGTAAAGGGACAATTTGAAACATCCCACCATTGTCAATCCTGAGAGAGAAGCCCTTTGAAGTAAAGCAAAGAGAGTATTAGGAAGACATACTGATACTGGCAGTACCTGTTTCACCCAGGCAACAAATTCATGGCACAGTTCTATCTTAGACTTTAGAATTGAGATGGTTTTTATGGAGACATGAATAAAATGAAGCCAGCCTTTTTCCAGTAGAAGGAAATCTGTTTTGACTGGTTTGCCAGCGAGGACTTTCCAATTACATTATGTGGTAGACATTTTCCATAATTAGAATTAGCCTGAATCTGCAGCTACAAAGTCCTAACAAAAATATATTTAAAGCAAAAGATAAAATTATAAAAATTATTTTAAAAAATTGTAATGGCAATATGATGAAATTAACAATAGTTCTATTTTATCAATCTTTTCTAATTTTAAGACGCCCTCTAAACAAGACTAACAGATTTGATTGAGTCATTTAAATGATTGGGTAATAAATCCTTTTGCAAGTCAGATGGTTTCCAGTCCTTTGCTTTCAACAAAATCAGAGGGGGGATGACCTAAAGAAGTTGCTAGATGATTTATCATTAGAAATATTTTTTATGGCCAATCACTATTTTTGGCATACAACTCTGAAGGAGTTCAAAGAATTCAGTGGCAATAATATAACAAAACCCCTGTTCCTATTTATTTATGTGCACAAACAAGTTCTCTCGGCATTTAAATTTGTAAAAGGAAAGTAGGACTAGAACTGATAGTGGATGGAACCTATCTCATTGTAAGAACACTGTTTTCCATATATATATATAAACTAATGGAGAAAAAAAGAGCAACTCCATTTATCTTAAGAAATGCAGTCTCAATAAAATTTGACTTTTTATGCTTGATAGTTATTTTTGAAAATGCATATACACTAGTGATAATTGTAATGAAAACTCAGTACAGAGAATTTAACACTTTAGAGCCTTAGGATCACAAACTTTTAAATTCCAATTATTTTTGTTGCAGAAAGAGTTTTAATAAAAGCATAAAATATATTACAATAGGCTAAGGTGATATAAAGGAACAGAAATGTGAGCTCAAGAAGAAAAAAAACAACAGTATGAAATTTCTGATTATTAAAATAAGGTTACATGTGTTTCAAAAATAGATGATGGAGGATATAAACCACTGTGGTATTTAGGAACCCCTGGATAAATTTATGGTAAAATTATTTAGATGTCAATTTAAAAACATGTTAGGGAGTTAGTAGAGGCTATGAACAAAGGCATTTGAGTACTATTGAAGCAAACAACTGGACAATAATACATAAGACGAAAAGGGTGATTGGATGTAAAGCATCATAAGGTCCTATTGGTTGGAAGGTAAATTGAGATAGTAATTAAGACTTTAAGTTAAATATGTATTTGAAATTTTAAGAATAACCATTAAAGAATAGAACTAGAGTATATAACGTCCCATCCAGGCAATGGAAAAGGCAATTTTTAAAAACATTCAGTCTAAAAGAAGGAAGGGGGTATCATTTAAAAAGAATACTATTGTTGTTAGTTGCCATCAAGTCAGCCTTGGATTCGTGGAGACTTTATGTACAACAGAACAAAACTGCCCAGTCCTGCACAGGTCAAATCTGGCCCACTGCCTGTTTTTGTAAATAAAGTATTACTGGAACACAACCACATTCATTCATTCATTTACATATTGTCTATAGCTGCTTTCACAGTACAAATGGCAGAGTTGTGGCTACAGGGACTATTTGGCCCCCAAAGCCCAAAACATTTACCATTTGGCTTTTCACAGAAAAAGTTTGCCAACCCATGCTCTAATATATAACACTGCTAGGTGCTGTCGAGTTTGTTCTGACTCACAGCAACCCTATGTACAACAGAATGAAACACTGGTCCTGTGCCTGTGCCATCCTCGCAATTGTTGTTATGCTCGAGCCCATGGTTGCAGCCACAGTGTCAGTCCATCTTGTTGAGAGTCTTCATCTTTTGCTGACCCTCCACTTCATCAAGCTTGATGTCCTTCTCCAGGAACGGGTCCCTCCTAATAACGTATCCAAAGTATGTGAGACAAAGTTTCACCATCCTTGACTGTAAGGAGCATTCTGGCTGTACTTTTTCCAAGATGGATTAGTCTATTCTTTTGGCAGTCCATTCGGTAGTCTTCGCCAACACCGTAATTCAAAAGCATCAATTTTTCGGTCTTCCTTATTCATTGTCCAGCTTTCGCGTGTTCATGAGGTGATTGAAAATACCCTGGCTTGAGTCAGGCGCCCCTTAGTCCTCAAAGTGACATCTTTGCTTTTTAACACATTAAAGAGCTCTTTTGCAGCAGAATTGTCCAATACAATATGTCATTTGATTTCTTGACTGCTGTTTCCATGGGTGTTGATTGTGGATCCAAGTAAAATGAAATCCTTGACAATTTCAACTTTTCTCCATTTATCATGCTGTTGCTTACTGGTCCAGTTTTGAGGATTTTTGTTTTCTTTATGTTAAAGTGTAATCCATATTAAGGCTATGTTGTCTTTGATCTTCCTCAGTAAGTGCTTCAAGTCCTCTTCGCTTTCAGCAAGTAAGGTTGTGTCATTTGCATATCACAGGTGGTTAATGAGTCTTCCTCCAATCCTGACGTCGCATGCTTCATATAGCCCAGCTTCTTGGATTATTTGCTCAGCATACAGACAGAATAAGTATGGTGAAAGGATACAACCCTGATGCACACCTTCCCTGATTTTAAACCACGCAGTATCCCCTCGTTCTGTTCGAACAGCTGCCTCTTGTTCTATGTACAGGTTCTGTATGAGCACAATTAAGTGTTTTGGAATTCCCGTTCTTCACAGTGTTATCCATAATTTGTTATGATCCACACAGTTGAATGCCTTTGCACAGTCAATAAAACAGGTACACATCTTTCTGATACTCTCTGCTTTCAGCCAAGATCTATCTGACATCAGCAATGACAACCCTCGTTCCACATCCTCTTCTGAATCTGGCTTGAATTTCTGGCAGTTCCTTGTCGACATACTGCTACAACAGTTTTTAATTATCTTCAGCAACATTTTACTTGCATGTGATATTAATGATATTGCTCAATAATTGCTGCATTCAGTTGGATCACCTTTATTTTAACTCTTCATTAAATGAGGCCCCACACTTCTACCACTAGTTGTATTTGAGACACATCTATCTTGAAAAAGCCTGACCCTGATACCTCTAGGTTTTCCTTTTTTAACTTTTAAACTTTTGGAAACACATGAAATTCCAGTATCTGCTTCCATCCCTTCCCCTACCCCAGTCCTCCTTGAAGCTTCCTACAACACTAGTTTAATCCTGAACTGTCTTGCTCAAGAACTCCCAATATCTCCCTTTTCCCCTAATATCAAGTCTGTCAGCTTCTTAGCTTCCCAGGCCAATAATCTGACTTCTCCCCAAGTCACTTATCCCACTCCTACCTAACAAGCAGGGGTGGGACTACAGTGAGAGAACGAGGCTCACCTAGGGCACAAAACTTAAATGAGCACCAAAAAACTCAGTAATCAAAGACTTTTAATGCAATGGTTTAAAAAATCAAAATACAAAAAGATTTATGATGAACAAAATATTCAAAATCTAAACAAAGTCTTTTCTTTCAGGATTAACCCCCACCTGCTCTGCCCCTCCACCCAGGTTCGAAGTTTCTTTGACATGAAGAGGCGATCGATCAAGACAGCCCAACCTCAGTGAAACTGATAAATCATTCTGAAGCTTCTGACACAGCCCTCTTGCTGTGCCATGCACAATGGAATGGAACGCTGCCCAGTCCTGTACCATTCCATTATCAGTTGCAATTGGACTGTTGTGATCCATATGGTTTTCATTGGCTGATTTTCGAAAGATTACCAGGCATTCCTTCCTAGTCTGTCTTAGTCTGGAAGCTCCAGTGAAACCTGTTCAGCAGCATAACAACAGGCAAGCTTCCTCTGACAGACATGTGATAGCTGCGCTTGAGGTGCATTGGCCAGGAATCAACCTGGGTCTGCCGCATGGAAGGTGAGAATTCTACCACTGAACAACAGTGCCCCCAACATAGCTTTTGTTAATGAAGGTACAGTGTTTTGGTTTTGAGGTGTGAAGTCATCTGCTGATTCTAGAGCTTTCCAAGTGTTTGTCTGTTAGCATCAGAACCTCTTGAAACTTGACATACCTACATTTTGACATTGGTTTGCTGTTCTTGTACCCAGAGTTCCCTTCAGAATTACACAAGGTGACAGTCTTCGAATGGCAGAGAAATCTGACTCATTGAATTCACTCAACAATAAGCCTTGGCTTTGTGTTAGCAAAACAAAGATACATAAGGCCCAGTCCTTGTCTTTCAAGGAATCTATGAGCTAGTGGGAAGCATGTACTGTGACATATACTCTGATGAGTATTGCTCAAACTGGAAAGTAATAAACCCCTAAGAGAGAGAAAGCCACAGACGTCCAGAGGAGGTAGCAAGGCCATCAAATACAGGTAATCAGGATAGGTTGTGTGAGGGTGTGGCCTTCAACTCTAAATACATAGGGATGGAGGGGTTGGCCCAAGTAGGGTGGGGAGGGTGGATGCAGACAGAAGAGCGAGCTTTGTGCAGTTGCTTCCCAGCAGGAATTGTGGCCAGTCTGGCACAGTCCTTTTGCAAGCAGCTTTCAGCTGGGCTGCAGATGCTGGAATTCCATCTACCACCAGAGTCCACTACTGGACTAGTTTGTCTCATCACAGTGCAAATATTTTTCAAAAGGCACTAAACATTGCTTTTTCTCACTCATTCATAAAGACATTGAAGAAGCTCCAGGGCCTCATTTTTTAGCCATACTTCCACTTAGCACTTACTTTGGGTGATAGATCTGCTGATTAGCGATGTTCTCAGTGTATGTTAGTCAGCTGACTCCTCCCAGGCCATTTGCATTCTCAGGCTTATCTGGCATTGTCAAATTAAGGGCTGAGTTCCCTTACTACAGGGATTTCAAACGTAAGACAGCAGCTGTTCAGAGATTTCTTTTTGGGTGGAGGGGCCTTCCTGTGAAAGTGCTTGGCCTTGAAAATATTTATCTACAGAAAACCAACTTGGCTGAGTGAAATGTTTTTTGAGAAGCAGTCATTGACAGCTCCCACTCACCATCTTCCCTGGGCAAATCCTAGCATGGGAGCATGGAGGCTGCCATAACAAATTACAACATACTTGGTGGCGTAAAATAACAGTAATTTATGCTCTCAAAGTTCTGGGGGCCAGAAGTCTGAAATCCAGGGTGTCAGCAGGGCTGCGCTCCTTCCTTGGCTTTTCCAGCTTCAGTGGTTGTCGGTGATGTTGGTTTCCTTGGCTTGTGGCCATGTCACTCCAATCTCTGCCTCCATCTTCACATTGTCGCCTTCTGCATCAAATGTCCTTCTGAATTTCTCTCTTTTTTAAAAATATTGTGTTTTAGGTGAAAGTTTACAGAACAAATTAGTTTTCCCATGCAATAAACTGTACACAAAGTGTTCCATGACGTTGGTCCTTCTACCTTTCTCTAATAAGGACACTTGTCATTGGATTTAGGGCCCACCTGGAGAATCCATGATGACCTCATCTCAAGATGCTTAACTTAATTCCATCTGCAAAGACCCTTTCTCCAAGTAAGGTCACATTCAATCTTTTACCATACAAGACAATATGCACAGGTTGTGGGAATTAGAATGTAGACCTATCTATTTGGGGCCTACCACACTCCCTTCCCCCAGCAAGCAGTTACAGTGGGTATCAATTACAGCTTAAAAGGTGCCATGTCATTTAAGCCATTCTGGGGGCTGGGAATAGAGGGGCACACTGTTGAGTACATCTGCGGACAGCCGTGTATGGAGTCCTACAGTCTGGCCAGGCCTCTCCTGGCCTCCGGGCTCTGGCCCTGGTCTGGAGGGGCCTTGAGACTTTGCAGGAGAGGGCACTTGTCTGCCCCAGAGATACAAGACCTGAACTAAACCCTTCTTCTGCACCTAACTATGCAGCCTTGTAAGAACCCAGGGCTGGGAGTTAGGACATCAGGTTCTACTTCCTGCCTTGTCACTCACTTTGTGGCTTAGGACAAACACTCGGCTTCTCTGAGCCTCAGTTTCCTCATGACATATTAGGCCATAGACAGTCTATAAGGGCCCTCCCAGCTCTTCGTATTCTCTTTCAAGTAAATGGTTTGGAGGAGGGGAAGAGAGGGGAGCTATATACACAGAACTAGAGGCCAGAGTGGAGGCTGAGAAGGAGCAACTTGCCCTTAAAGCATCTGTCTCCTGAGGGGAGTAGGGCAGCCCCCATTCCTTGGTGACCTTAGGTTCCCCAGGCATAGGCCTTTTTTGTTTTTCTGGAAAAAGAAGCACCTAGTTCTGCAGCCCGCTGCCTAAGCCCCTAGTAAAGGGAAACAGGCTCCACCCCTGAGCGTAGTTCACCCCTTGGAGCAGGAAGAACAGCACTGAAACTGAAACGTCCCTCCCTCAGTCTGGCTGCTGCGTCTGGGGTCCCGGGCAAGGCTGACCCCTGAGAGTTTCAGGGGATGCCAGAACTTTGTGCTCTGTCCATGCTTAGCCAGCCATGCTGGTCATCACTTGCTCACCACCACAGAAAGAAGCTCCACATCCCTCTTCTGCTGTGCTCTTCTGCCACTCTGCGCTGATTGCTCTCCCCTAGCTAAACACCCTGTCACCCCTTCCTCCCCAGAGCCCAAACCACTCCACCGTTTGGTTCACAAGCCTCTCTACAAGCTCAGCACTCACCTCCCGCAGGAACTGACACCTGGCTGTCCCCCAAGGACTCGGCTTCCCTGCAGCCCTCTCTAGCGCAGGTTGCTCATTTTCTCACACTCTGCAAGCTTGTGGGGGTGGGGAGGACAAGCCTCCCTGCTCCCCAAGGCCACGTCCACACCATTTCCCCTCCACTCTCTGAAGCTGAAGTCATGCCCACGCCCACCTTCCTCCTGGTCACTCCCTCTTATTTATTAAAGACTTTGGCAGTGAGCTCATGCCTTCTTTTCACTCAGCTTGCCACCATCATCCTCGGTGGCCTTTGTGTTCAATCCACCCCACACCCCGGGCTCTCTGTCCCTTGACCACATGTCCAAAGACGTTCCCCTTCACTCCATTTCAGCCACACCCTCCCCTGGACAGACCTTCTTCCTGACACCAGGAATTCAGACATTAACTCCCATGTCATAATCTCCCAACCTTCTGACTCATTTGTCCAGTTACTGCCATCACACTAGGGCCTCTAATCCATTTATCTCTCCACTTTCCCCCAGTCTGCCAGCCTCTTTTGGCCTTATGTGACTTCCTATCCAGCTTGAACTGCATGTTCAATCACTTCAACAATTCTTATTCAATTCCTCAAAATCACTAAACCCCAACCATGGATGAGTCCGATAACCTTTTTCTGAGCAGACCCCAGAGTGCTGAGCACTGCTGTAGAAAAGCACATAGCCTAGAAGATTGGGGCCCCCAGGTCAGTGACAACCCACCTCAGCTGGGCCCTCGACACTGCCAGCAATCCCTCTGTTCTAGGCCCATGGTACTAGGAACTCCTCAGACCTAAGGCTAATCCTTCCATTCTCACCACCTCCTCAGAGGCCTGGAGCCACACTTCCTGCTGTTTCTCCTGAATAGACAACCTCTCCCCATGTTCCAGAAACTTCAAAAAGCATCAAAACAAGCTCTTAAAAATAAGTAAGTCCTCTCTTGTTCATGGACCTGCGTCCTCACACTTCTTGAACCAAATGTGTACACTCCCTGCCTCCATTTCCCCACTTGCTTGCCCTACCCAGCTCCTGCCCTGGCACAGATGACCCTCCTCCCTTCCCCGTGTTTCTGTGACATTACCTGTATCTCAGTCCCATCCTCTGGCCCCAGAAGGTGGACACTCCTCTAGGCTCTCTTCCAGACCCTCTGCTCTCTGTCGGTCTTATTCACCCTCGAACTTTCAACTCCCACCCACAAATCCACATCTCCAGCAGTTTCATCCAATTGCCCACTCAGATGATGTAGAGACTGCTCAATATCAACATGGCCAAAACAGAATTAATTACCTTCCCTTCAACCCACTTCTCTGAGTTCCCTCTTCTCAGTGAGAGCAGCTCTACTCATCCTATCCCAAGCCAGACCTGGGCCCAGCTTGTAAAGAGCAATATGTTTTTGCTTTTGGAAAAAGCAATATTTATTGAATGAAAAAATGAATACTGGACCCCTCCCTCATTCTCCACAGCCAATCACCAAGTCGTGTCAATTTTACCTCCTCATATATCCCTCGAATTCGTCCTCTCTGCTGCTTATTTACTCAGGCTGGCTACCGCCTATGCATCCTTCAAAGGCTTCCTTGACCTCTCGGTTCGGGGCAGGGATCTTGTTCTGTGTTCCCATAGCACAGATCACAACGCCTTGCCCAGCCCGCTCTGATCTGTGACACCCTCATAGGACTGGGAGCTTAACATCTGTAAGCTCCCATAGCCAAGCGCATAGTAGGCGCTCAGTAAATGCTGCGTGAACAGAGTGAATGAAGGGAGTAACGAGACCATTGTGGGAAGCCGCCGCTTTTCTCCAGAGCGTGCACCGCTTTACAGCCCAGCAGACCACGCAGGAAGACCCCGGCCAGCCGTCGCCTCCTAGCATCCGGGCTAAATCGCTTCTGCCGGGAGAGCAAAGGACGTGGCTGGCAAAGACCCCGCCTCTGCCCCATCTCCCAGTGGCCAATGGAAACAGTCTGCGGGAGCGACTTCGGGACGTTACACTCAGATGAGCCAATGGATGCGCCCAGCAGCGAGTCCCGCCCCCTCTGCTCTCCTCTGCTTTTCCGCCGGCCAATGGGCGCGGCCTGCGTAGGCACCCAGAGGGGCGGAGCGGATCCTCGGCGCGGTGGCCTGGGCGTCCGCGATGTTCAGCCGTCTTCCCACGTCGGCTGGTTCAGGCGAGCGCACCCTTGGCTCCTGTCTGGCTCAACCAACGGATGATGGGAGTTTTGGGCGTCAGGCGCGGCCTGGAGTGGCTGCTGGGCGTCTACTTCCTCTCCCACATCCCCGTCACCCTGCTCATAGACCTCCAGGCGTTGCTGCCGCGCGAACTCTACCCGATCGAGGTGAGGGGCGCCCTGTCGGTCCTGGCCCTCCGGTCGCCGAGTTTGAGGCCTCCGTGCGCAGCGGTCGTGCCCTTGCGTCCCACATGAGCGCCCCCTACCCCTCCGCCTTTACCCACTCGGGGTTCCGATTCGGCCCACCTTTCCACCCGCCACACCACCCTACGCCCGCCTGCCTGGGGTTCTGCCCGTTCGCCGGCCCCCTCCTTACCCATCAACTAGTCTTACGTCGGCTTCTTCTTTCTGTCCCAGCCCCTTCCCCCAAGCCGCAGGGGGCGGAGACTTTGTTCCGTTTAAAGGCTCGCCCACTCCATCTCTGGTCAATTGTTAGTATTTGAGGAAAGCCAGGAAGAACAGTGTCTAAATCACGTGTTGGCTTTGTTTAAAGTGTTTTTTGGAAGAGTTTTAACATCCCAGTCTAATCCCAAAGAAATAATCCAAGTAGAATTAGACCTATTTAAAGGTTTAGCAGGAGTCCTGGTGGCGCAGTGGTTAAGCGCTCAGCTGCTAACCCGAAAGGTCAGCAGTTCAACTCACCAGCCGCTCTGCGGGAGAAAGATGTGGCAGTCGGCTTCCGTAAAAACTTACAGCCTTGGAAACCCTATGGGACAGTTCTTCTCTGTCATGTAGGGTAGGTAAGAGTCGGAATCGACTCCACGGCAACGAGTTTTTTTGTTTTTGGTTTGTTTTGTTTAAAGGTTTAAAAGCACCTTGGTTTGTGCTGCTTGGCCAGTTACAGATCGTCATTAGTTCAAGTTTAGGATCCAGTAACTTCAAAAGCTCTGAAGAAAATTAATGGTACCTTTTTCAAATTGGCCCTTTCAGTTGGGTTAGAGTGAAATTGATTGCCTCAGTAGAAATGAAGTTGAAAAGCCCCATTTCTTGGCATTCTTTAGCGCCAACTTTAAGGCTTCTTTTCTTCAGAACTACAGTTTTCGTTTCCCTGGTCTTGTCTTGTCTGGACCCTGCAACCTTCTTCCATGGAATTCCTATCCTCAATTCTGTGTTTCTCCAACCTGTCTCGAGAACTGTTGGCAAGACTGACTTGTCTACCCCAAGATTTGATTTTGCCTCTGCTCCTCTTCAAATGCTTTTTCTCTGCAGAGCCAGCGTTCTTAACCTGAGGTCTGTAAACCTGCAATGGTATATGCAGAATCCTGTGTGCCTTGTGTTTTCTGTTTTCTGGAATGAGCGTCTGTAGCTTCCATCAACTTTTCCAGGGTTCTGTTGTTAGTTGTTAGGTGCCGTCGAATTGGTTCCAACTTATAGCAACCCTATGTACAACAGAATGAAACACTGCCCGGTCCTGTGCCGTCCTCACAATCGTTACTATGTTTGAGCCCATTGTTGTAGCCACTGTGTCAATCCATCTTGTTGACGGTCTTCCTGTTTTTCGCTGACGGTCTACTTTACCAAGCATGATGTCGTTCTCCAGGGACTGGTCTCTCCTGATAACATGTCCGAAGTACGTAAGACAAAGTCTCGCCATCCTTGCTTCTAAGGAACATTCTGGCTGTACTTCGAGACAGATTTGTTCGTTCTTCTGGCAGTCCATGGTATATTCAGTATTCTTCACCTACACCATACTTCCGAGGCATCAATTCTTCAATCTTCCTTATTCATTGTCCAGCTTTCACATGCATATGAGGTGATTGAAAATACCATGGCTTGGGTTAGACACACCTTAGTCCTCAAAGTGACATCTTTGCTTTTTAACACTTTAAAGAGGTCTTTTGCAGCAGATTTGCCCAATGCAGTGCACCTTTTGATTTCTTGACTTCTGCTTCCATGGGCGTTGATTGTGGATCCAAGTAAACTGAAATCCTTGACAACTGCAATCTTTTCTGTTTATCATGCTGTTGCTTATTGGTCTGGTTGTTATGTTAAGGTGTAATCTATACTGAAAGCTGTGGTCTTTGACCTTCATCAGTAAATGCTTCAAGTCCTCTTTGCTTTCAGCAAGCAAGGTTGTGTCATCTGCGTATCACAGGTTGTTGATGAGTCTTCCAACAATCCTGATGCATGTTCTTCTTACAGTCCAACTTCTCGGATTATTGTATGTGCCTTGTGTTTCCTGGGATGAGAGTCTATAGTTTCCATCAACTTTTCCAGGCGGTCTAACCCTCCCAAAAAAGGCTAAAGGCCACTACTCAGCAATGTGTCCCCACCTCATAGTCTTTTTTCTTTGCTTCTAGAACCAAGCATAACTGGGAAGACCTCTGACCTCCCTTTCCACGGGAAAGGCATAGGTAGTGTGTGGCAAGAGCATTGGATTGCAGTCTGGGAACTTTGTTCTCCCAAGAACTGGCTGAGAGTGTTGGGCATGTCAGTTCTGTAGTAGCAAATGTCAAATAAGAGAGTTGGGTTAAATTACAACCTTAAACATATACAGGGTATATTACTTTCCTCTTGTTGCTGTAACAAATTACCACAGATTTAGTGGCTTAGAACAACACAACATTATTCTCTTAAAATTCTGGAGGTCAGAAGTCTGCAGTGAGTCTTATGAGGCTAAAATCAAGGTGTGGGTAAGGGCTGGTTCCTTCTGGACGTTCTGGAGGATAATCCATTCTTTGCCTCTTCCAGCTTCTGGTGGCTGCCAGCATTCCTTGGCTTGTGACCATATCACTTCTGCCATCTCATTTATTTCTTCTCTTCTGTAGTCAAATCTCCCTCTGCTTCCCTTTTATAAGGTCACTACTTGAGATTACATTTAAGGCCCACTTGGATAATCTCCCCATCTCAAGATCCTTAACTCATCACAAAGGATGAGTTACAAAGTCCCTTTTGCCACACAGGGTACCATTTGCAGGTTCCATGGATTAAGACTTGGATCGCCATTATTTGGGGGCCATTACTCAGTCTACCACATAGGGCTAGGTAATATAGACTTATTCAAAAGGGGTAATCGCACCTCTGCACTAGTTACTAGTTTTCCTGAAGAAAGAAGAGCCTACTATTGCCACATACTCAAAACCTCGGTGACCAACAGAACTCAGGCAGGCTGCCTGTTTGCAATCTCTCATGTGACTGGTCCCTTTAATACTTGGCAATTAGCATGTAGGAGCTGTGGTGGCTCAACAGAGCTGCTAACCGAAAGGTTGGTGGTTCAAACCCACCCAGCAGCTCCATGGAAGAAAGACCTGATGATCTGCTTCCATAAAAATTACAGCCAAGAAAACCCTATGGGGCAGTTCTACTCTGTAACAACAACAATAATTAGCATGTTATTGCATGTAGCTATTCCAGACATAACAGCTGTTGGTTTATCTGTGAAAATGGCTTGGGGGCAGTGTCTGACCTCCTCCAGCCTCACAAGGGGAAATGAGAATCAAGATCAATAGCCCAAGGCTGATTCCCAAGAGTCAGAGGTCAAGCATGCCTCCTCTCTCTGCCATCATTACTAATTCTGACACCAACCATCCCTCTCACAGCACTCTCTACTTCTCTGCTGGGTTCGATAATTCATTGCAGTGGCCACACAGAACTCACAGACCATACTCACAATTATGGGGCTTATTATGGAAGTAAGTAACAGTTACATTTCAGGCTCAGGAACACTCAGGATACAGTTCTTCCATCAGGATAGCCTCTTCCCAGCCATGCTCACAGGCATGCCTCTCCCTGGCCCTCAGTCTCTGCCCAAAGGCACTCAGCTTTCTCTCTCTCTGGGCCAGGAAGCCCACCTTGCCATCTCCTGCTGCCAGGTCTCTCCTGCTGGTCTCTCCTTCCTTGGAGGTGGTAGGCTCTCCCTCTCTGCTCTGGAATTGGCTCTCTTTTAAGGGAAAACTGACCAATTCCCTTGGTGGGCCACAATTAATCACACAGTCCCACCTTATCACCTGGGTGGGAGTTACAAGACCATGGCTAGAAAGGCCATATATAAGAGTAATTAATCACACTGCATTATCCTTTCTGAATATGCCATTACCATAAGTCCTTCTTGCTCACTACTCACAAGATACAATTAAAATGTGCCCAACATCGTCAATACCCATTTAAACTTACGTATCTGATTTGGTAGGATCCCTCATGGCGCAGCGGTTAAAGAGCTTGGCTGCTAACCAAGGTCAGCAGTTCAAATCCACCAGCTGCCCCCTGGAAACTCTATGGGGCAGTTCTACTCTGTCCTATAGGGTTGCTATGGGTTGGAATGACTCAACAGTAATGGATTTATTTGATGTGGTAAAGTTGTATCATCTTTATTTGTTGTTGTTGAGAATATACACAGTAAAACACACCAATTCAGTGGTTTCTACATGTCCAATTTAATGACATTGATTACATTCTGCGAGTTGTGCAATTGTGTTAGACTGGTTTCTCTAGAGAAGCAAAACCAGTGAAGCGTGTATATATATATATATATATATGTAGAGAGATTTATCTCAAGGAAATGAATCATGCGGTTGTAGAGGCTGACAAGCCCCAACTCTGTGGGTCAGGCATCAGGCTGGAGGCTTCTCCTGACTGATGTAGCTGCAGGGGTTGACAAACCCAAGATCAGCAGGTAATATGGCCGGCTGCTGGTTCACAAGCTGCAGAGCCTGATGAATCCCAAGGTTGGCAGGTAGCATGACAGGCCACTGGCTTAAGTCCCAAGCACTGGAGGTCAGATGATGGTGACGCAGATGCAGTATCCATAACAAGTAAAAGCCAGTGAGCTTTGCCAAAACATCTACATATACTGGATGCAGGCCACACCTCTGAGGAAATGCCCCTTAAAACTGATTGGCTGATCACATCAGATCACATCATGGAGTTGATTACATTATGTCACAAAATGGAGGATAACTACATCATTGCATAACTGCCAAACTACTTCATTACATAACTCCCAAACCGCTGAGAATCATGACCCAGTCAAGTTGACACACAACCTTAACCATCACATGCAACCATTCTCAGCCTCTTTTTCTGAGTTGTTCTTCCCTCATTAACATAAACTCACTGCCCCCTAAGCTTCCTATCTAATCTTTTGAGCTGCTGTTACTATCTCAGGACAGATGTTTCAGGGGTTCATCCACCCTCCATGGCTCCGGGAAATTTGGAGTCCATGAGAATTTGAAATTCTGCATTTCCCTCCTTTTCATCAGGATTCTTCTATGGAATCTTTGATCAAAATGTTCACTAATGGTAGCCAGGCACCATCCAGTTCTGGTCTCATGGCAAAGGAGGCAGTTGTTCATGGAGGCAATTAGCCACACATTCCATATCCCCCTCCTATTCCTGACTCTCTTCCTCTGTTGCTCCAGGTGAACAGAGACCAGTTGTGCCTTGGATGGCCACTTGCAAGCTTTCAAGACCTCAGGCACTACACAGTGAACTAGGTGGTAGAACAGAGGCACTAAAGACATTATTAGGCCAATTAACTGGGATGTCCCAAGCTTTATCTTTTCAATGTTGACTTATTGTAAAAGGGCAAGGTCCCGTGCGAACAGGATCTGGCCAGAAACTGTGTATGTGTGTGAAAGAGAAAGAGAGACTGATGATGTTTGAAGGCATTAGCTCAGCATTAGCAGAGCAGGCATAGTGGGGGTGTCGAATCGTGGTTTGAAAGGCTTTTGTGTCTTTTCACTCTTTTTTTTAATTGTAGTAAATATGTATGTAACAAAATATTTGCCATTTCAACATTCTTCACATGTAGATGTTATGTTTATCACATTATTTAGCCATCACCATAATTCGTTTCTAAATTTTTCCATCACCCTTAACAGAAGCTCGGTGTCCCCTAAGCAGTCTTCCTTTTCCCCTCCCTCCTCCCACCCCTGCTAACCACTAAAAACTTTGGTCTCTATACACTTGCCTATTCTAGATATTTCATGTAGGTGGGATCATACAATATTTGTCCTTTTGTGACTGACTTGTTTCATTCAGCATTATGTTTTCAAGGTTCATCCATGTTGTAGCACGTATTAGGACTTCATTTCTTTTTATAGCTGAGTAATAGTCCATTGTATGTTTGTACGCATTTTATTTATCCATTCATCTGTTGATGGACATTTAGGCTGGTACACCTTTTGGCTATTGTGAATAATGCTGCAGTGAACACCAAGTATTCTGTTTGTGTTCCTTCTTTCATTTCTTTCGGGTATATACCTAGGAGTGGAATTGCTGGATCATATGGTAAGTCTGTGTTTAACTTTTAGAGAACCACCACAATGTTTTCCACAGCAGCCATACCATTAAACAATACTACCAGCAATGGATGAGGGTTCCAATTTCCCCACATCCTCGCTAACATCTGTTGTTTAACTTTTTTTAGCCTCTATTCATTCATTCATTCTCTCTCTTTCTTACTGTTCACTCTTGATGCTTTGGGGTGGGGAATGATGGCTTTGTTGCTTCTCTATGGAGAAAATAATAGTAATAATAAAAACTTTAGTTACTCTCAGATTCTCTTTGAAAAACGCCTAAGTAGAAGGAATGATTTCTCCCTAGAACTAAATAGCCTTCAGGAAATCACATAGTTACTGGTCAGGCTAAATTTTCAAATTAAATATTTTTCTTGGTTTGAGCTAAATCAACACTTGGAAAAACTCTCACATACTATGAAACAGTAAGAGTTTAACTTGTATTAGAACGTGGAAAGGGAAACATTTTATAGTGTCATCTGCAGCTGAGTAGCATTCTTTGAGTTAAAATAGTGCCAGAGAAAACACAGGTGAGTCTAGATCTGGTCTTCACTCTCATTCCAAAGTAGAGAAAAGCCTGTTCTTCAGCAGCAACCCCTGGTTTAGAAATCCATGTATTCAGGCCAGGTGAATTTTTTTAAACTGACAACAAATGTGAGTCAGGTCTAAATGGAAATGGTTTCCTGACCCTTTTTTGTCTTACCTAATAAGTAATTCTTATTAATGACCAGTTGCATTCTGATATTTTAATAGAATCAAACTTGAATTTCTCAAAATATGTGTTAATTGCATTCAGTCAAATAATTTTAACATTTACTATGTGTTAGGTATCATTCTAAAGACTATATATGTACAGGATAAACACACAAAAATCAGATGGATTCCTCTACACCAACAAAGAGAACTTCCAAGAGGAAATCACCAAATCAACAGCATTTACAGTAGCCTCCAAGAAGATAAAATACTTAGGAGTAAATCTAACCAGAGACGTAAAAGACCTATACAAAGAAAACTACAAGACACTACTGCAAGAAACCAAAAGAGACCTGCATAAGTGGAAAAACATACCTTGCTCATGGATAGGAAGACTCAACATTGTGAAAATGTCAATTCTACCCAAAGAAATCTACAGATACAATGCAATCCTGATCCAAACTCCAACGGCCTTTTTTCATGAGATGGAGAAACAAATCACCAACTTCATATGGAAAGGGAAGAGGCCCCAGATAAGTAAAACATTACTGAAGAAGAACAAAGTGGGAGGCCTCACACTACCTGATTTAGAACGTGTTATACCGCCACGGTAGTCAAAACAGCCTGGTACTGGTACAACAACAGATACATAGACCAGTGGAACACAATTGAGAATCCAGACGTAAATTCATCCACCTATGAGCAGCCATATTTGACAAAGGCCCAAAGTCTGTTAATTGGGGAAAAGACAGTCTCTTTAACAAACGGTGCTGGCATAACTGGATATCAATCTGCATAAATCTGAAACAAGACCCATACCTCATACCATGCACAAAAACTAACTCAAAATGGATCAAAGACCTAAACATAAAATCGAAAATAATAAAGATCATGGAAGAAAAAATAGGGACAACGCTAGGAGCCCTCATACATGGCATAAACAGAATACAAAACATAACTAACAATGCACAAACACCGGAAGAGAGACTAGATAACTGGGAGCTCCTAAAAATCAAACACTTAAGCTCATCAAAAGACTTCACCAAAAGAGTCAAAAGACAATCTACAGACTGGAAAAAAATTTTGGCTACAACAAATCCGATCAGCGTCTAATCTCTAAAATCTACAAGATACTGAAAAACCTCAACAACAAAAAGACAAACAACCCAATTAGAAAATGGGCAAAGGAATCTGGGGTCTTAAAACCCTGTGAGCAGCCATCTAAGATACTCTACTGGTCTTACCCCTTTGGCAGCAAGGGAGAATGAAGAAAACAAGATACAAAGAAAAAATTAGTCCCAAGTACTAATGGACCACAACTACCACGGCCTCCACCAGACTGAGTCCAGTACAACTAGATGGTGCCCGGCTACCACCACCGACTGCTCTGACCCGGATCACAACAGAGGGTCCTGGACAGAGCTGGAGAAAAATGCAGAACAAAATTCTAACTCACAAAAAAAGACCAGACTTACTGACCTGACAGAGACTGGAGAAACCCCAAGAATATGGCCCCCAGACACCCTCTTAGCTCAGTAATGAAGTCACTCCCGAGGTTTACCCTTCAGCCAAAGATTAGACAGCCCCATAAAACAAAATGAGACCAATGGGGTACAGCAGTCCAGGGACGAGGACTAGAAGGCAGGAGGGGACAGGAAAGCTGGTAATAGGGAGCCCGAGGTTGAGAAGGGACAGCCTTGACATGTCATGGGGTTGTTAACCATTGTCATAAAACAATATGTGTACTAACTGTTTAATGAGAAACTATTTGTTCTGTAAACCTTCATCTAAAGTGCAATAAAAAAATTATATAAAAAAATAAGATAAAACATAATCACACCCAAAATAAAAAAAAAAATAAAAAATGAGCAAAGGATATGAACAGGCCCTTCACCAAAGAAGACCTTCAGGCAGCTAACAGACACTTGAGGAAATGCTCACGCTCATTAGCCATTAGAGAAATGCAGATCAAAACTACAACGAGATACCATCTCACCCCAACAAGGCTAGCATTAATCCAAAAAACACAAAATAATAAATGTTGGAGAGGTTGTGGAGAGACTGGAATACTTATACACTGTTGGTGGGAATGTAGAATGGTACAACCACTTTGGATATCGATTTGGTGCTTCCTTAAAAAGCTAGGAATAGAAGTACCATATGATCCAGCAATCCCACTCCTTGGAATACATCCTAGAGCAACGAGCCGTCACACAAATAGATATATGCACACCCATGTTCACTGCAGCACTGTTCATGATAGCAAAAAGATGCAAACAACCTAGGTGCCCATCAATGGACGAATGGATAAACAAATTATGGTATATTCACACAATGGAATACTACGCAACGATAAAGAACAGCGATGAATCCGTGAAACATATACCGTGGAGGAATCTGGAAGGCATTATGCTGAGTGAATTTAGTCGCAAAACGACAAATATTGTATAAGACCACTATTTTAAGAACTCAAGAAAAGGTTTAAACACAGAAGAAAACATTCTTTGATGTTATGAGGGTGGGGAGGGAGGGAGAGAGGTATTCACAACCTAGATAGAAGACAAGAATTAGCTTAGGTGAAGGGAAGGACAACACACACTACAGGGGAAGTCAGCACAACTGGACTAAACCAAAGCTAAGAAGTTTCCTGAATACAATCAAACACTTTGAGGGACAGAGTACCAGGGGCAGGGGTCTGGGGACCATGCTTTCAGGGGTCATTTAGGTCAATTGGCATAACAAAGTTTATTAAGAAAATGTTCTGCATCCCACTTTGGTGACTGGCATATGGGGTCTTAAAGGCTAGCGAGCGGCCATCTAAGATGCATCAATTGGTCCCAGCAAAGGAGAACGAAGAACACCAAAGACACAAGGAAAGTATTAGCCCAAGAGACAGAAAGGGCCACATAAACCAGAGACTCCATCAGCCTAAGACCAGAATAACTAGATGTTGCCCGGGTACCACCAATGACCGCCCTGACAGGGAACAAAACAGAGAGTCCCTGATGGAGCAGGAGAAAAGTAGGGTACAGAACTCAAATTCTAGTAAAAAGACCAGACTTAATGGTCTGACTGAGACTGGAGGGACCCCAGAAGACGAGGCCCTGGACTCTGTTGGCCTGAGCTGAAACCATTCCCGAGGCCAGCTCTTCAGACAAAGATTAGACTGGACTATGGACATAAAATGATAACTTACGAGGAGTGTGCTTCTTAGCTCAAGTAGATACATGAGACTAAATGGGCAGCTCCTGTCCCGAGGTGAGATGAGAAGGCAGACAGGGTCAGGAGCTGGATGAACGAACACGGGAGTTCCTTGAGGTGGAAAGGAGGAATGTGCTGTCACAGTATAGGGAGAGCAACTAGGGTCACATAGCAATGTGTGTATAAATTTTTGTATGGGAAACTGACTTGAATTGTAAACTTTCACTTAAAGCACAATAAAAGTTTTTTAAAAAGAGAGTGTATGTATTAAATCTTACCAGTAGTGAAGTAGGCACTATTATTAGCCCACCTGTATAGAAGGGGAAACAAGTTTAATGAGATAAGGAATTTTCCCAGAGCCAGGCACTCTGTCCCCTAGGTCCCATGTTCATCACCACACAGCTGTGGGCCTCTGCTTTCTGTTCCACCCAGCCATCAGTCTAGACCTGGTCTGGCATCAGGGGGCAGCTAAGCAACTGATTAGATTATTTTTAAGTTTTGCTAATCTCAGCCTGCAGAAATTACCATGCGACGTTCAGGACAGGTCTGCCTCAGTTTATGAAACAGGTGGCTCTGAGAGATTGTTTACAAATTGACTTAAAAATGAATTGTTCAAGTGGACCAAAATGCTTTTAAAATTGTGTGATAAATCTTTGAAAGCAGGTAGAACTCTCCAGTTTTTTGTTTTTTAAGTGAATCTAGAAAGCAAAAAAGGATCTTAAAAAAAATTTAGTCGAAAACGCTCATTTTACAGATGAGGAAATAGAGAAGGCCCCTGGAGAGGTTCACTGACTTAAACTTGATTATTTTCTTCCACATCACTATTCTGGAAAATGCTTAGAAGGAAGCAAAGAGTATTGTCACGAATTTAAATTTCAAAGCAAGTAACAAATTAGAGATCAATTGCTCAATAAATCAGTTATCTAGCCTAGCCCTCTAAAGTTACTGTTACATTAACAGATGTTTGTTTCTGGATGTTTGCTTACACCTGGCTATCGGCAATGGGGCCTCACGTTATTTCACAACAGTGAGCCTTTGTCTTTTGATTAAAAATTAACGGGAAAATTGGATTTTCCATTTTACGCAAAATTCTTACATTGTAGCTTTTTTTTTAAATCACAATAAAGAGTTATTTGGCTTTAAGGGCAGGTGTTCAGGACAATTCTATCTCCAGGAGGTTAAATGTGATAGATTTGCTGTAGTCCACATTAAGTGGAGAGCTCTAGGCTTTGGGCTCTTATTAAAAACACAAAATGAGCAGCATCAAAGCCTCCTGCTTCCTTCCTCTGCCTACAGTCACGTCAGCATGGGTCTGCATCTTTTATTTGGCAGGGTAATAGCAGGGGTGGGTCCAAGCTGGAACTGGGACCACTAACTCTAAAACTTTGCCATAGTCTAAAAGTTACAGTTTGTGGTTTGGGGCAGAGCTTGTTCTTCCATAAATATCCTAAAAGAAAAAAATTTAGAATTAGGGGAGTTAAGAATAATGAGTCCCTGGTGGTGCAAACAGTGAACACGCTTGGCTGCTAACCATAAGGCTGGAGGTTCCTGTCTTCCCAGAGGTACCCCGCAAGAATGGCCTGGTGATCTGCTTCTGAAAAACCAGCCATTGGAAACCCTACGGAGCACAGTTCTACTCTGACACACACGAGGCTGCCACGAGTTGGAGTCAACTTGATGACAACTTTGTTTTTTGAAAAATGAGGCACTGATTTAAGATATTGGAATTAAAAGTGTCCAAAATCGTATCTCCATGAACGTTAGATAGCTCTTCCCCACCAAAGGGCAAGGAATTAAATTCATTTTTGTATTTGAGGGAATTTGGCCCTTAGTTGCTATTGTGAAAGGAAAAAGGTCAGGATGACTTTCACATCTATCATTTCTTTACAAAGAATGGTTATGTTGGCAGAAACGTCATTTGTTCATTCACCAAACATCCTGAGCCTGCCAAGTGCTAGATATGCTTGCTCTTGACAGTGGGCAACACACCTGGATCTGTGTTATCATGGAGTTACAAACAAATGCCAGCTGGCACAAAGGGGCTGGAAGACCCAAGGAAAACCTCACAAAGAAGGTAACGTTTGAGTTAGAGCTGGTGAGTTTTTATGAAATGACCATCTGGGCTGTATCACAAAAGCCAGCCAGGGTGTGCCATCTGCTGCCAAGGGGGTTGGTTAGTGAGAGACTCTTTTGATGTATCTTCAGATGAACTGGAGGTGCTGAGCTATCCAGCCAAGATAGCTTTAATTTATTATTAGTTATTGCTTTGTCTTCTGTTTTTCAGCTGAGAAACCTGCAGCAGTGGTATGCTAAGGAGTTCAAAGATCCTCTGCTACAGGACCCCCCGACGTGGTTTAAGTCCTTCCTGCTTTGTGAGCTTGTTTTTCAGCTGCCTTTCTTTCCCTTTGCAACATACGCCTTCTTCAAAGGTTGGTAAATGGTGGGAAAATCACTTTTGCTCAGAAATCAGGTCCCTGAAATATTTTGGGAAAGCATCTCCAAGAGAGAGGGGGGTGGTCACTGTAGCATCTCCACAAGAGTCAGGGGTGGACAGAGGAAGCTCCTGGAGAGAGACAGGATTTGGTAGAAATGGCCAGAATAGATCTCGTAAAGGGACATTAGTGTAGCTTGGGCTGATGTCTTTCTGTGGGGGAGAAAGAAGAGGTAGTGATGTGACGTGAGGTAAGGATGATGAGTATGAAGACAGGAAAGTAGTACATAACTGAAAGGAAGTGGGGTGGGAGTGACCAAGGAAAAGGGCCTGCTGGACAGAGGCCTGTAGCGGCACAGTCCAAACTGGTCAGCTGGGCTGTATGGCTGCTCAGTCTTCCAGAAATCCCTCTCATACTCCTGAAACCTGAGGCCACTTTAAAGATGGCCTCCTTCTTTTTATTGTTTTGTTTTCCCCCTGCAGAATTAATTTCTTTTATAGTTGGCTTTTATTTTCTTGCATTGGGTGGTATCATACTGACTTAAAAGCAGTAGCATCAAACTCATGCCTGAAGAGTTTAGCTTCTCATTTAAAATTTTTCTTACAGTGTTCCCATGTAATTGATGCTTATATAAAGCAGATGGCCATACCTATGCACTTGGTAACAAAGCTTATACAGCTGAAAATGCTTATTTCCCACTGGAGTCCCCTTAAATCACTAATCCATCTTTTGGTAGAACCTGTTGATCATCTCACCTATACACCTACTCCTCACTTACCGACTATCTCGTTACCTGACATTTCACATTTATGACAATAGTAAAAAATATACTAGCGGACCATTTTGCACATTAACGATGTACGTCTGGCAGTAAGCCTTTCGTGACCACTGGGACATAATAGCGCCCACCTACATTTTCCACCTCTCAGGTCCAGAGGGATGTGTCCCACATAACATTTTTGTGATCTGATGTGGTCATCCTCCATTTTTGCATAACGCCAATTTTCACATTAACGACCTGGTCTTTGGAACATAAACATGTTGGTAAGTGAGGAGTGGGTATATATAATTCCTTAACAAATAGATGCCTCAAGGTCCCCCCACCCCCCTGTTAGAACAAATGGGTTTAACTGGTAAAGGCCCTTTGACTGCCTTAGAGTTTTCTTCAGTTTTATTCTGGGCCACCACCCTTGGTTCTTCAGCAATTAGTGAGCTCAGGTCCAAGCTGTTACATAAAGATAGGAGTTTGCACATTGGGCAGTATAACACAGACCCACTTTTCCATTTGCTGAGTTTCCACTTGGAGAAGTAAAATGATTGAGCTGAAGGGTAGCAGCCAAGCAGAGACAAGGTGGAGAATATCACTTCTGGCCCTTGGAAAGAGTCATGAACAGACGTAGAGCTTTTCTTTCCTTTTCCACTGACTAGGAGGCTGCAAGTGGATCCGCACCCCTGCAATCATCTACTCAGTCCACACGATGACCACTTTATTTCCAGTTCTCTCCACGCTGCTATTTGAGGATTTCTCCAAAGCCAGTGGTTTCAAAGCAGAAGGACCCAAAACTTTCCGTGAACGACTAACCCTTGTATCTGTGTATGTCCCCTACTTTCTCATCCCTCTCACGCTTCTCCTTTTCATGTTGCGGAGCCCCCACTATAAGTATGAAGAAAAAAGAAAGAAAAAATGAGGGAAACAGGCCCTGGTCTCAGGGAAAAGATGCTCATAAGGCATATTCCTATTAGACCCAGTACGTGGAAAACTGCTCAGAACCCATGTCTTCAGCAGCATTTGAAACACATCAGCAGCAACGCACAAGAGCACGATGCTGACAGGAGCCAAGTCAGCCTCGCCTTGCAAGGGCACTGGGATGAACAGCCCGATCACTGAGGTTGGCCGGAGGGAGGTGGATGGGTTGTAGGAAGTGGTGCCAGATACCTCACTGTGTGCCCCAAGTTCCATTTCAGGATTGCTAGGAGCAGGACCAGACCAGAGACAGGATGAACTTCCAAGAAACATGGCCTACTTAGCATGTTCGTGAGTCGTTTGACCCACAATATACATGTGACTAAACCCCTGACTCATGATTCTCTATAGCATGTCACTAGTCAGCAAAATGAATAGTGGAATGTTTCAGGCCATTTTAAAGTTTGAAATTATGCCTCCCTAATACTCATTCCAAAATTATGTTTTCTTATTTCCCCTTCCTCCCTCGCCCCAGAAAAAAGAAACCATTCTGCAAAGCATGACTTTCTGTCAGAAATGGGTTGTTTCTGTCTTATGCAGGTCAACCCAGGAGTAGAGATTTTTAAAGTCACCTTGTTCATCTTTCCAATTCTTAGTCTTCTATTTTTAGAGACCTAACCTACTAGTCCCTTTCCTCTGAAGTCAGTCATCTCAGACCTGCCTGAAAGTGTGCTTCCTGATGGTTCGCTCTCTCCCGCCTAGTACAGTTGAATCATTCCTTCCATCTTGTTCTCAGAAGTAGGGGGAGGGGCAGCTGGGTACAGCCTGTCCAGTGTGTGCATACAGGGTGGCTAGACATTCGTGCTTGGCGTTTCATTAGCTTACCCTAAATTTGTACTCAAAGCCAACCCTAAAAAAAAGAAAAAAAAATCTGTGAACGCACATGGAAAATGATAGAAACGGACCCCAGTCAATTTCCTCTGTTTTCCCTCTCATAGGCCGTATCTGGTCTGACTGTGGGCAGTATTGTCTGACTCTTGTGTGTCTGGTCCAAATAAAGGTAGCTGCTGACCACTGCCTGGCTTGTTTTGTGTAGTGGGAGATAGTGTCTGGGGTCCCCTTACAAGGGGCTTAACTGTACTTCACGGGCACCAGGAAAAGAGACAGATCAAGCCATTTGAAAACAATAATTTATTGTTTTTTCTTCCAAAGCTTTGTGGATTTACAAAAAAGGATCCAAGTTTACAGGTTGCCTAGTTCAGACTAAGAATGCAGAGGTGAGAACCTGTGCCTCCGTGGCGGCCGGCAGCCACAGCACCAGTGTTTGCCAGCAGATACGCCCTGATGCTGCTGAAAACGAATTCCCCCAAATTTGTATTACTGCCTTCAGAGATGCATTCCTTACACACTGTCTCTCTCACGTGGCATACGTGGGTCATTAGTCAACAAGTCATTGGAATGGTACAGAGGTTTGTTTGGTTTATTTTTTTGCCCTCCTGCTATAAAAATGAAAAATTTCAGTTCATTTCTGAAAAATAAATTGGTCAATAAATTCATTTTGTTCTGCTTCTACTTTACACAAAGCTTCATATTCAACCCGATACCTGAAAAACAAAATTGTTAAGAAGCCCTAAAAAACAGATGAAATCAACCTTGGAGTTAATTCTTCTAGAGAAGAGTATACGAGATTTAAATGATTCCAAGAAACGGTGTGAGTCCAGAATGACGAAGTTAGTGAGGGCAAGAAGAAAGAAAATGCAAAGAAAAAAAAGAGGTGAAGCCCTACCCATGACCACCTGTGAGAAGTCTCTAACCCTGGGAAGACGGTCTCCTCCTTTCGGAGCACCAGCCAACCTTGTAGACCCTCACCGCCTGAACTTTCAATCTACCGCTCATCCTTCTGTGCTCTCAAACAACTAGAGGTTTATTTAATATTAACACATTTTCTATTGCCTTCCCATCCACTGTAATTTTATTTAACTAAAAATCTTCAAACTAGGATGGGACAAGTACGATACTTAATGGGAGAACAATGATGAAGAAGAAAGATGAAAGGTGATCATTCCAGAAGAAAAAGTAGAATTTGAGTGAAGAAGAACTTGATTTATGTCAGGACTTACCTTTCTAGCTGCATTTTCTTTTCTGCTATTAGTGCTTGAAGTTGCTGTTGTTGGGCTTCTCTCTGCTTGGCTATAGATTTGAGCAGGTTCCGAGCGCCAATAGCCTAGAAAACACGGTATTGCCAAAGAAAAGGTCATGGCGCCCTTAAAGTTTGCCACAGCATTAAATCCTCAACGTGCAGAAGGGCTGTTTTGGGGTTGATATGTCAGTGCTGAGAGGGGTAAAGAAAGTCAAGCCCTAGAGCTTTGGGGTAAATAAAAAGGATTAACCTAATGGCCCCAAAGTTCCTCATGTGTAAATTGAAATTCTGGGAGAACTGAACTGCAGCTCTGTGAGGCAAGGTCTAGGAGTATCACCCGAGCCTGACACACTGGAGTTCACTGGCCCTTTTGCTGTGCCATTTAGCCTTGGGCCTTTGCCAAGTCATCTACGTCCTGCAGGCCTTCATTTCTTCATTTATAAAACGAGGCTAAAGCTACTTATCACAGTACTGATGTGAAGATTAAATGAAATAATGCAAGTATCCTGTCATATAAGAGTTCAGTAGTTAACTGGGCCAGGAATTTTTTTTATCTTGTTTTAACTAAATAAAAGAACCACTCTCCCAACAAAACAAGAGGGCAGAAGGATGAGAAGCTGGGAACCAGGGTCCCAGCCCAAGATGTAGACAGAAGACATGCTGATCTTACCTTCATCTTTTCATTTTCTGCTTCTTTTGCAAGTTGGTCAACAAGCTCAATTAAACCACCAACTATTTTCTGAAACTGGCCAATTTCTTTTAGGAAAAGAACAAAAAATAAAATGTTATTTTATTTTATTTTATTTTCTCAGTATCATCACTTCCTCCTCAGTGCCTGCTAGCCTAAAGTCTCATGCCTTTAGTCTGAAGCTAGAAAAGAGTGGGCCAGCTGCCTGAGGCTGGTCCTGGGCATACTTGGACCCTGAATCCCCGCTGAGTCAGTCAGTCACTGTTAACTCAGACTGATGGCACCAGGCTCCTGGTGGGCCTGTCCTCCATATGGGTCCAAATCCTACTTCACTAGGGGTGGCAGGAAGCACAAAAGGCCATGTTAGTGAAAGGACTGGCTCAGGACATGGGTGCTGCCCCTTCACTGTACACACTATCGCTATCAGTTAATGGCGGGGTGGGGGCTTTCCACCTGTACCCAGAGCTAAGAAGGAGCTCTGTGCTTTTTAAGCACCTAATCTCTTTTTTCCAATGTCCTTGGTGTGGTGGAGCCCCATTTTACTGAGGAGTAAACGATGACCCAGAGCAGTGGGACAACATGCACAGCAATCACATAAGGACTGGCAATAGGACCCAAGCTACCTTTCACTAGTCAAGCTCTCTCCACAGACTAGGGAATCGCCAGAAGGCTCGGAAATCCCTTGCTCTGCCTAGGCCTGGCTCTGTATTCACTGGACTTGCTTGGCTGCTGGTACAGGCGGCTTCCTAGAGATCTCTGGCCAAAAGATGACTTCACTGAGTGTTGAGCTGTTTCTAGAGATTTTGTTATCACCTTGAACTCCAAATAATGGGAAACCTGACACTGAGAATGCTTCTTCCCGAGAAACCAAATCACGAGCACACAGTTCTACTCCCCACCCTACCCCCAAGTCATGGTTCAGCCCCCGCTACGTTTAAAATTACTGAGAACAAAAAAATAAAAGACAACATATCTAAGACACATCCCCCACTCACCATCCTCATGTTTGTTTTGATGTGCTCTGTGTGGGACTACGTGAGAGCAGAAGAGGAGGGCAGGTACACGGGTGATGACGTGGGAATTGAAGGCCAGGCTCAACCTCCAGGGAGCCGGGCCAAGAGCTGCAGTCAGGGTGGGGGTGGGATGTGGATGGAACGGCTCAAAGCTGAGTGGCCAGGTCCCCCCAAATGACACTCACTGTCCACAAAGTCCTTGCACTCTTCCTTGAGCTCAATGGTCTGCTGGGTAACCTCTGGGTCCAGCACCCGCAGCTTGTTCAGCTCATCAAAGTGCAGCCCTGCTTCACCCAGGATGTCCTTTGCCATAGCTGCAAAGAAACCAGCCCCGATCCCCATTCACTTCCCAGTCACTAGAGGAAATAACCTGCTTCCCGCCCAGCCCTGCTCCTACCCCAAGACACCAAAGCCAAAATCCCAGGTGTTCCAAAGGCTTGTGTTCCTTCTGCCTCCACCTCTGTGAGCCTCACCTACTTCCCTTCTGGCTCCCCTAGAAAAGAGAAGCTCTGAAGGGGTGACAGTGGCAGCCACAAGAGGTACGTCATAGGAGCAAGGGTCAGGAAAGAATAAAGTCCAGTTGCTTGTCACAGGCATTTTTCATTTAACACATATTTCTTGAGTGCCTACTATACGCCAAAACTGCTAGATGTTCGGGGTACAAAGATGAATGCAATATGGTGCCCCCCCAGAAGAAGCACAGAGTTTAGCTGGAGAAAGACAGACATGTAAACTGGAAAATTATACTGTGGTAAGTGCTTTTACAGACACATCACTACGGAGGAGGAGGACAGAGCAGCTAATGCAGAGGTGAGGGAGTGACACTGGAACTAAGTCATGAGCCGTGAGCATGTTTGTTTATCCCTCGTTATATTGTGTGCCCCAAAAAAAGCTTTTTAAATACATGTACTGGAACAACACAAAAAGCAAGTAAAAGAAACCTGTGTGAAGTAAAAACTAGGGTTAAAATATAAGAAACCAGGAGTACGACTATTACCCATAATCTATGCCATATGGTACCATACACTTGCCTGAAGTGGAACCCAAATTTGGGTCTGCCTGTCTCTAGCAGAAAACACAAAAAGGAATGAAGAATCAGCAAGAATGTGCCACATAAGGAGGCCAGGGAAAGGCATTCCAAGCAGAGAAAGCAGTGTGGACAAAGGTCTGGAGTCACTGGAAGGGCCTGTCCTGCCCAGAGGATGAAGGGAAAGAGGACGGAATAGAAGCTGGGTTGGAGCAGAATCAGGATGAGCCTATATGCCAAGCTAAGGAGTGTGGATTTTTTTTTCACCCCTGTAGGCAACAGAGAACCAACAGAGACAATGCTTCTCTTCCCAGGTCTCCTCACATTCCTGGCTAAAGGATGCCTCAATTCTGGGAGAGGAAACACGTAAAACTCACCCTTGTTCCGGCTTAAGAAACAAGCAAAAACCAAACAAACATACAGAAACAGTGCCCGCCCTGTTGTATTGTAGGCAGTACTACATACTTCTAGTCATTGGCTGCTATACCAATTCCAAAACGCCAGGTATTCCAAAGGCTACCATCACCTGGCCCTGTGTTAGACCCTTCTCTCTGCTCCCACCTCCCCCAGCCTCATGGGGTTCCCTACCAGCATCCTGAGAGAAGTTCTGTTCTGAAGGGGTGACTCTGACAGTGACTGCCTGGGGCAGTTGCTCCACCAGGGGAGCAACGGTTAGAAAAGAAAGCCCCACTGTTTCCAGACCTTCTTTTCAAGGGACCAGAAATACAGATTTTTATATGAAGTCTGACTTTTAAGTGTTGGTGTCTAATTTAAAGTGAGGGAAAAAAACAAAACCACCCAACACTGTGTGTGGGCCAATGAATGTATGTCCATGGGCTGCCTGTGTATGACTCTGGCCCAGAGCCTCTGGCCTCACTGGAATCCAAGCTTTTTAAAAAGATTTGTCTTCCCGCTTGTCCTGTTATATTTACACATATACGCTGAGTATTTAAAACCTACTAGATGTTTAATCAGACCAGCTGCTCCAGAAAACTTCAAGTAATACGAGGAAGCAAACATCTGCTTCAACTTCTACTTCCTTTCCAGGGACCATGCATTCATTCAGAAATATCTACTGAGTCCCTGCTCTAGGGATCAAGTAGTGAACAAAATGCTTTAGCTCCTGACCTCTGGACAGACAGTAAGCAAATAATTACCAATTGTGATAACAGTATGATGAAAGGCACACGGTGCTTTGTGAAGGTATAGCAGGAGGACATAATTCATATGGGGAGGGGGTGTCAGCAAAGGCCTCTCTGAAAAAGTGACACTTAAGCTGAGACCTAAAGTATGTCCAAAAGTCTGTCAAGTGCAAGGGAAAGGGAGGCAGTGCAGGCAGAAGGAACAGCGTGTGTGAAGACTGAGTCTATAAGAAATTTGAAGCAGTCCGAGAACTGAAAGGCCACTGTGACTGAAACACTGTGAGCAAGAGGGAGAGTGGAAAAGGATGAGGCTAGATAGTGAGGCTAGAGTTGGATCATGGGGGGCTGCGAAAGCCACAGTAATGAGCTTGGATTTGATGTTAAGGGTGATGGGCAGCCGGTGGATTCTCAGCAAAGTGGCATGATCAGACTTGCATTTTAGAAATACAGTAAAACCCGCAAAAGCCGGAACCAACGTCAGGTGGAACCCTGTCAGAGAAGGAAACCTCAAATATTTGCCACTAAAACGAGCGATAAAAAAGTGACAAGACTGCACCCTTTCAAAGGCGGAGACCCAGAAAAACAAGGCAGTTCCGTCGAGTTCCAGCTTTCACAGGTTTCACTGTATTACTCTGGGTCAGGATGAAGACTGCATCGGAGAGAACAAGAGGGTGGGGCTGGCTACACCACTTTGTTCAACCCTGTAACCCTAGAACCTCGCATGGGGCCTGCACATAATAATTCAGTAAATGTTTGTGGAATGAATGACTGTGGAAGTAGATAGTAGGCTATTACAGTAACCAAGGCTAGGAACTGATGAAAAGTGTTCCGATTTGAGATGTTTCCTAAGTTGAGTCCACTGGACTTAGTAATGGATTCACTGAATGTTGGGAGTTGGAAGACGAATGAAGCAAAGAGTCAGGCATGATTCCCAGGTATCTATCTTGAGCCAAGTGAACGGTTGGAGGGGATAGTTAATGAGACGGATAAGACCAGAGAAGGCGTCTAGGGAGAGAGTTCACAGCCAACTACCAGATTCTTTCCCAACTCCTACCACACTCTGGGCATCTGAGGAACACAGGGCAAAATAGCGGGGACTGAGTTCCCTGAGAATGGTGGCCGTAACACCCTCTCTGCCCCTCCCCATCCCCCCACTCCGCCCTCCCAGAGCCAAGCCAGGCACAACAGTAAACTCCATCCATGGTGTGTGAAGGAAGGTGCACTGGGCAGAAGGAAGACCTGGGTGATGGAGCTGGCTCTGTCTTAACTATGTAAACTCTTTGAATTTATCTGAACCAGTTTCCTCATAAGATCATTGAGCGCATGAACGGATACAAAGCGCCAGCCCTCAACTGGATGTAAAAGCAACTCCCAGAGAGTTGGGCGGAATCTCCACTTTACTTTTGGCCTGGGATTGCCTCAGGGCACCGGCCTGTCAGGTTCATGTAACGCCGGGTCCGCTCGACTCTACCCCTTGCCTCGGGAGCACTGAGCCGAGCCCGCATTCCTCGACCCGCAGTCATGGCTTACTTGTAGGCCCAGTAACGGTGGCGCGCTGCGGTCCAGGCTGATGTCTGCGGCAGCTTCGCTCCCCGGTCAGCGGTACTCTGCCTACCAGCCCGCCTCGACCGCTGCCACGGCTACAAGTCCTGTTTACCCATGACGTCTCTACCTGACACCGGAAACACTTACACCTTCCCACCCCACAGAGCCTGCTGGGAGACAGAGGCCTGAAAGTAAGGATGACTACTTACGAGACCCAGAGGCCTTTGCGCCGGCAAGGTTGCCGGAAGTAGCTGTGGTCTCACCGCGGAACCCTCGGAAGCCCTGTGCCTTCTACCTCGCGCTATGATGCTGGGCATGCCGGGCCTTGTAGTGTTCAGGCTCCCCGGCCCGGGGCTGGGCCGCGGCTCGGGGCGGAGTCGGCGGGCGGAGGATGTGAGCTCACGCCCTGGGATTGCGGGTGGGCAGGCGGCCGCAGTACAGGGGTTGTACGGAGTCTGCTAGAAACCCAGGGGAGAGAAGGGAGCGGCGCCCCTGTGGACGGTGAGAGCTGGGGCTGGAGCAAAGAGGTCCCCACCCGGTATTGGGGGAGAAGGGTGGGACGGCGTAGAAGAAATGGAGAGCTCAAATCCTTCTCTGGGGTGGACGTCAGAACTGGTCTCGGTAGTGAGGAGTACGGGCTGGGGAAGACTCCAAGAGGGTGGGTCTCGCTAAATCTCCCCAGGACCCTTTGAATAAAGGCTAAGATTCACACCTAGGATTTCTGCTAGAGCCGCCCTCTCCTGGCAAGATTGGCTTTCCCCACCATCACCCGTGTGACGGATTTCTCACTCCTTGGTTCTCAGGACCCCACCCACCTTCTCCCGCCTTATTCGCGGTGGCTGTTTGCCGTTTATTCAGCACGAATCCCTTTAGCTTCACTGAGTGAGACACAGATACGCCTCTAGCCCCAGGCGTCCCCAGATATCCACAAACAAAGTCCGGAAGGAAGAGCACTGAGGGTATCACTGGAAACTTCATTCTCACTGGAATTGCTTTCTGGGCGTTACCTGCCACAGGATTCCTGGAATCCATTGGTTTGGGCGGAATCTGAGCTGACGTCATCCAGGGGCCCAAAGCTATTGCTTTTGTAGGGAAGGGAATAGATTAGCTCTGGACAAAGACTTTTGTCTTATCACTGACTGATTGGACAGATTGTAAGTGAGGGCCCAGCTCCTCCACATCCCATCCCTGAGGCAAATTGAAAAGCCTGCTGGACCAATCCACAAAGGAATTCAGTACTTCATACAGCACCTGCTCTGGCCCTTCCTTGCACATTCTTCCCAGGGATCTACCGAAATCTTTTCTGGGATAGTTTCAGTCTTAACAAACCAACATATATTAAATACTTAAAATATGTGTAGCATTGTTCTGTGCACTGTTTGGAGAGCAAAACAGTAAACTGAAACCAGGGCATTGTTTCTGGTTTGTATTTACAGGAGTTGATGAGCAACTGCAAACTTTGTGTTGTGAGGATTAAATGAGGTGATTCCTCCTTTTTTCTGTCTCGGTTACTACAGTGGTAGTCCAAGCCATCATCATCTCTTGCCTAGCCTGCTGCTTCCTCTGGTCTTCCCACTTCCTGTCTTGCATTCTTACAATGCATTCTCTTCACAGTAGCCAAAATGATCTTTTCAGAACATAACCGCATCATATCACTCCCCTACTTAAAACCTTCCTATGGATTCCCATTGCAATTAAAATCCAAACTTTTTAATACGATCTGGTCCCTGCCTTTCCTGATCTTACATCCAACCAAATTCCACCTTATTTCTATGCATCAGCAATTTTAAGCTTACTTCTTTTCCTCTAACTTGTTTCTAGCCAGCAAACTTTGCATTTGCTCTTCTATCTGGAATGCTGTTGCAGACCTTAGCTTAAATGTCACCTTCCCAAAGAAGAGTTCCCTGGCCCCTTACCTAAATTAGTGCTTTTCCCTTATCACTGTTTTATTATCTTTTTTTGCATTTATCGCCTTCTGAAATTGTCTGCTTATTTATTAGTTTTCTCGCTTATTGTCAGTTACACAACACACACACACACACACACACACACACACACACACACAAACATGTAAGCTCCATGAGGACATGATTTGTTTGTTCTCTTCTGTATCTGCAGGCCTGGCACATAGTAGGGGCACAATAAATGCTCTTGTTTTATTCTTGCCAATTTTATGATGCTTCTTTGAACTCCTTGAAGGAAATGACAGTATCTCTTCCTCTTTTTATCCCTACTGCATAACATAAAAATACCAAACCAAACCAATTGCTGTCAGGTCGATTCCAACTCATAGTGACTCTATAGGACAGAGTAGGACTGCCCCATAGGGTTTCCAAGGAGCGACTGGTGGATTCAAACTGCTGACCTTTTGGTTAGCAGCCCAGCTCTTAACCACCATGCCATCAGGGCTCTGCTGCATAACATAGGATATGTTATTGGTGGTGGTGGTTGTTTTCTTTTCCCTAAGTTAGTTAAATGAGCTAATATCTATTAAGGAGCCCTGGTGGTACAGTGGTTAAGTGCTGGGCTGCTAAACAGAAGGTTGACAGTTTGAACCCATCAGCCACTCCATGGAAGAAAGATGTGGCAGTCTGCTTCTGTAAACATTACAGCCTTGGAAACCCTATGGGGCAGTTCTACTCTGTCCCATAGGATCGCTATGAGTTGGACTTGCTCAACAGCAACAGGTTTAGTTTTGGGGTTTAATATATGTTAGATGCTTAAAAATATACTTGGCATATAGTGGACATGCAATGAATGTTACCTGTTTTTTCCTCAGTGAATGAATTTTTTTGATTCTTTAGAAAACAAAAAAATAGATCTAAATCGTAAGGGGTGACCTGGCTTTGCTCTCCTTTTCTTTCCTTGCTCTTCCCTCCTGTGACCTCCTACTAGAGTTTCGATTTCCAAGTCACATAACTGTTTTTTAGATTTATCTTCTAGTCTTTTCTGGCCCTTTTCTTGTTGAGAAGAAAGAGAGGAAGAGATAGGGCTGGGCTACCTCTCAGGAAAAAAAAGAGAGAAAGCAGCCATCCTGTAGTTCGCCTACCCTGAAAACCAGTGACAATTTCATGAACTTGGATAAGAGTGGTGCCAAGAAAGGGGAAGGTCAGGAGCCCCCAGCTGGAGCCAGGGTACCTCTGCCAAGAGCAGTGTGCCGGCTCCCTCCCACTTGCCTCACTCCCTTCTTTCTCTCCTGAACCTGCTTTCATGTTCCTTCCTGGAACCAGACCCCAGGTGGCACTCAGACTAAGTGCTAGTGCTGGCCGCTCTTGAGTATGGAATCTGGTAGGAAGGAAGTACATCCTGTCCCTCTGGCTTCTGGAAAACTCCTAGGCAGGCTGGATTCTCAGTAGGTTTGACTGGAAGTCTGGGATCCTGGAAACTTTGAGGAGATAATAACTGCAAGTCTGACTGGTAGATTCCACAGGATGAGGATTTCTGCTCTGTCAGTCTATTCCTCAGACCCTCTTTGACCAGTTCCTAGGACTGGCTTGTCTTTCTTGCCACCCAGAGCTGAGCTGAGTCTCATGGAGGCTGACTCAACTCTGGCCTGGTAAGGTGACCAGAGCCAGGCTCTGAGAGACTGTGCTCCAGGCCTGGTTCCTGGGACAGTAAAGAACAGCAGGGAAGTCTTCTTACTGTTGCCCAGGGAGTTGGCCTCTGCCAGGGAGTACTTGGATGTATCAAGATCAAGGAGGGAATGACTGACTAGTCAGTGTTTCTCCTGTTGTCCGACTGACTAGTCAGTGTTTCTCCTGTTGTCCCCTCCTAGTTTGAGGGCTCTGCTCTGCTGACTCCTGCCTTCTCTCCCATCTCTTGCCCACAGCGCTGAGAGTATGAAGCTCTGGCCTCCACTGGCCACTCACCTGTGACCCCTTCCACCACGGCGGAGCCTTCCAAGCCTACCTCCTGCCGTGTGGTAATCTACCTGCAGCGGGAGATGTCAGGGGATACCTGTCTGTGCCCAGCCTCAGGGGCCAAGCCCAAGCTAAGCGGCTTCAAGGGCGGAGGCCTGGGCAACAAGTACGTCCAGCTGAATGTAGGTGGCTCCCTGTACTACACCACTGTGAGGGCACTCACCCGTCATGATACCATGCTCAAGGCCATGTTCAGTGGGCGCATGGAGGTGCTGACGGACAAAGAAGGTAAGGCATCAAGGCTTGTTGAGTGGGTGAGGAAGAAAGGAGGAGTTCCTGAAAAGTGACTTCAGGGCAAGGCTTAAGCCTGGCAGATACAGAATCTCAACTCACCTAGTATAGGACTTCTTCATTTGGAGTCCTTTGTAGAGTTTCAGAATCTTTTGAAATTGCACATAGAATGCTGTACATTTATGCATTTTTCCAGGGAGAAGATCCATACTTGTTTTATATTCTCAGAGAACTGGAGTCTCATAAGAACCATTGCGGTAGTACCTGGGCAGTGGGCAGGACGGAAGCAGGGCCTGGTGGTTTCTGTGTTGCAAGAGGGTGGGCCTGAGTGCTCCCGAGCTTGGACCTCTGGGGCCTCAGCAGAGCCTGGAGGGCTGTGCTCCCACAGCAGGTGTCAGTTCTCGGTTCCAGGGTGGAGGGGTGAAGAGCAGCCATGGACCTGACAGCTGGAAGTTCTGGTCCCCCTTCTGTCATCACTATGCTGTGGGCCCTATGTTCATGTAACTCCTTGTCTTGCCACCTGCCACCAAATCCATCCAGTGACCTTTTGCCTCCTGCCTGTTTCTGAAGCACCTGGAGGCAAACAGTAATTCTCTAGGTCTGAATCTCTGGTCTGAATCCCTAGGCTGGATCCTCATAGACCGATGTGGAAAGCACTTTGGCACCATTTTGAATTACCTCCGAGATGACACCATTACTCTCCCTCAAAACCGGCAAGAGATCAAGGAACTGATGGCTGAAGCAAAGTATTACCTCATTCAGGGGCTGGTGAACATGTGCCAGAGTGCCCTGCAGGTGCGGGGGGCAGAGCTGGGGTGGGCTGATGAGGTCAGGAGTTGCCCCCCTCCTTCAGGGACTTAAGGGTCCAGTTCCTGGAAGGCTGTGTGGGAGGTATGGTGGATGAGTCAGAAACCTGTTGAAATACAGCCAGGTGTTTCCCAGGCAGGGGGACCTGGAAGCCAGTTCTTTGTAAGGTGAAGGGCTCGTGCAGTGTGAGTACGCCCGACTTCTAGTTCATATGCCTAGATATCTGGATTCGGGGTGTTCTAAAAGTGGGGTCTGCTTGCTAGTGGCTCAGGATCTCTGTCTGATCCTCCTCACCTAGCAGGGGGTGGCCATAGCAGAGGGGCTCTGATGGATCCCGGGATACCTGGCTAAGCCTGGCAAGCAGAGATCCCAAAGAAGTGCTCTTCGCTCTGTGTATCCCGCAGGACAAGAAGGACTCCTACCAGCCCGTGTGCAACATCCCCATCATCACATCCCTGAAGGAGGAAGAGAGGCTCATTGAATCCTCCACCAAGGTACCGGCACTTCTCAGGACTGCGGGCGGGGGCTGCCAGGGCCCTGGTCCAGCCCTCACTCTGTCCTCCCTCACAGCCCGTGGTGAAGCTGCTGTACAACAGGAGCAACAACAAGTATTCGTACACCAGGTAGGGTGGGGGACCTCTTGGTGGGAGGGGGCAGGGGGAAGGGCTGCAGAAAGGGCTGAACAGCCAGAGTGGAAATTGGGCAGCGATCTGAAGGGAGCTGCCTGTCCCAGGGCACGCCAGTTGCGCTAGGAGGGGAGAACAGTAGAAGGGGGTTTGGGGCAGAGGCATTTGGAACCCGATGCAGGGCCCTGGCTGGGATATAGATGATCAACACGTAATCCCCCCTTAACACGCGTCATGTCAGGCAGCCTGCCAGATATTTTCACATGCATCATCTCAGGAGGTGGGGGAGGGACACTGGGAAGCTTGTGGGCTGGGAGTCCTCCTAAGCCAGCCTTTCTGCCTCACAGCTGGGCCGATTTCGCCCTGCCCCTCAGTGTCCTCTCAGCAGGCGTGGCTACAGGCTCAGAGTCCCAAGTCCCCTAACCCCCCAGCGACACCCCCAGCAACTCCCTGTGGATGGGCACATTGCCAATGTCACCCCCACAGCAAGGAAGAAATCGCTCCTGCCAAAATAGCAACATACCTCCTTCCTTCTGGGCTTAACCAGGGGAGACCTCCCTCCTTCAGTCCTCTCTGCTTTAACTCAGACCAGTTCAACTCCTTTTCCTCACAGGCCCCCAAACCCAGAGGGTGCCCAGGGAGTGGCCCTTTCTCTTCCTGTCCCCCTGGCACCCTGACTTTTTACCATTTCAGCACGACAGGGGAAAGGAAGGGACGGGAGGGCCCAGCTTGCCCTAGCACCCTCCTTTGCGCTGGAACCTCATTCCCAGACCTGCGGCCCTCATGTGTTTTTCAGCAATTCTGACGACCACCTGCTGAAAAACATCGAGCTGTTTGACAAGCTCTCCCTGCGCTTCAACGGCCGTGTGCTCTTCATCAAGGATGTCATCGGTGATGAGATCTGCTGCTGGTCCTTCTACGGCCAGGGCCGTAAGCTGGCAGAGGTGTGCTGCACCTCCATCGTGTATGCCACGGAGAAGAAGCAGACCAAGGTATGAGGGGTTCTCTCTGCATGGTGGGGAGGACAGGGCACACAACCAGTGCAGCCCTGACTGAGCCTTTCACCACAAGGAGAAGAAGAGCATGCATGTTGCCATCTTTCTTTCCCAAACTTCCTGTGATGACATTAGGGAAGGACAAAAGCCAAAACAGGGAATTTGGGGAATGGAACAGGAATGTGTGTGCTTGTCAGCTGAGAGGCATGGGCTGGCTGTTGACCAGCAGGGTACAGCGGGAAGGACCAGTTCTTTGGAGTTGGCCCAATTCAGATTTGAATTCTGGCTCCACCATTTACCAGTTTTCTAACTTTGGATAAGCCATTTAAACCATCTGGGCCTCAGTTTCCTCATTTGCAAACATAGGGATGATAGTGTGAATTTAACAGTGCTATTATGAAAACGAAATGAGGTAACTCTTAGGAGAAGCAGTGTGGTGTAGTGGAAATAGCTTCGGCTTTCAAGTTAGAATGCTGTTTAAATCTCCTGTGTGGCACCCACTCCTCGGATGTTCCAGGCCAGCTGACCACCTCTGCAGTAACAACACAGTGCAGGCACATATGTGGTATTTAACAGGTGATGGTAATACAATCTCCGTTAACCCCTTTCTCCCAGGCTGCAAGCAGAAGGCGTCCTCCCCAGAGAGCTGCTGCCTCCATGAGTGTATATTCAGGTGTCAGCAGATCGGCTGGGTGGAATGGCAGTTCATTTGGGAAAGAGTTGCATGGGTGTGAAGGGCTCAGTGTAGCCAAGCCCTTGTAGCTCCTTCTTGGCCTCAGATTACCGAAGTGCCTTCAGCTCAGTGGTCTGCTGAGGGTCAGGAAAGGACAGCTTAGAGGAGGTGGCCTTGCTTCCTGCGTCTTTTAATTTGGGGAGGAGAGGGAAAGGGGAGCAGTTGGCACAGGTGGCTCCTGTGTGCAGGATGTCGGTGGAGCCAGAGTTCCAGGGCAGGTCTCCAGGAGCTGAAGGCTGTAGACATGGCAGCAGTGCTTGTCACCTTTCAAAGTGCTTTCTCTTTCATGAACTTTTTTGACCCTTCACACCATACCTGTGAGATAGGCAGGCTTAGAACCATTCTCCTCATCTGACAGATAAGGAAATAGAAGCTGAAGACGACAGCAAGTTAGGCTAGAATTCAGGTCTCTCCATTGCCAGCTTTTCTTTCCTCCAGACTGATCATGGCAGGCTGGACACACTGGATCAGCCCAGCATTAAAACTGCTACTGAGAGCAGCTGCTTTTTATTATTTGTTTTTGTTTTGTTTTTTTTTTTTAAATTTATTTATTGCGTGTCAGGCTCTCTGCTAAGCAATTTATCTTTCATGTAATGTTCACAACTCTGAGGTAGCTAGTAACCAGCATTTTACAATTGACAACTGAAGCACAGAATGGTTAAGCCCAAGGCCCACACAGCTAGTAAGTGGTGGGAGCTCTACTGTACCTAGGCCCAACCACAAAGCCCACAGGTCCCTAGCCTCTGTGCACGCTAGTCCACTGGTCCTAGGTTGGGGTAGGGTGGGGAGGATGTTAGTATTTTGTATCGTTATATCCACAGGGTACATTTCACACCTTCTTAAGCGGGGAGACCTGCCTTCCCTCATGAGGCAGAAAGCCATTTGTCTGGTGAGACTTAAGGAGACCTCTGGAGCCAGCACAGGGTTGAGCTCTGACATGCTGTGCCCTCTCAGGGTTGAAAGTCACGCAGTCCTCTTGTCCCCTCACCCTAGGTGGAATTCCCAGAGGCCCGAATCTATGAGGAAACACTCAATGTCCTACTGTATGAGACCCCCCGAGTCCCTGACAACTCCTTGTTGGAGGCCACAAGCCGCAGCCACAGCCAGGCTTCCCCCAGTGAAGACGAGGAGACCTTTGAACTGCGGGACCGTGTCCGCCGCATCCATGTCAAGCGCTACAGCACTTACGATGACCGGCAGCTCAGCCACCAGTCTACCCATCGGGACTGACAAGACCCTCAGGGAGTCAGGGCGCAGGAGGGCCTGTCTCCCCTCCTATGGAATCCCACCCTGTTGGCCACCCCATGCTGCCGCTGGCTGGGTCTCTGCTCCAGCACCCAGAGGCATGACAGGCCCTGACTGGGAAGTCAGAGGGCCTGGGCAAAGGGGAGACCACATTTCTTTGCCCTGTTTCCCTGAGCACAAGAGGATTGAGTCCTATCCCTGCCTGACAGGGAGAGCTTCTGCCCCATGGGTGAGGGGACTGGCTTAGCCACTTCCTGCTAAGAATATTCCCCTAGGCCTCTGCTGAGCAGCCTTTCCTGTACTGAAGGGCTACCCTTAGGCCTCAGCTGAGGCCTGTGAAAAACAGTTCATTCTGCAAGAAAGGCAGCTTCTGGTGCTGTGGAGGCCCAGTTTCTTACAGAGGGTGGGGCTCCTTTTCTCCTGAGGTATTTAAGCACAAGCTTGGTGTTTGATTTTTAAAAATAATCTAGGGAATGAATGATTAGAAGTCTAATAATGAAGGGACTGAGCATTTCCGCCACCCCTCCAAGATGCCAAGACCCTGGGTGAGGTAGAGCTCTTGGCCTTTCTCGATGCCTTTGGAATCTGTTCTGTAAAGCACTTTGTACTTTTATCTAGGTTTGTATTTGCTCTGACACATGTTCTCTTTTTTTTTTTTGACATTAGTCCCCTCTGCCCTGCAGAGCCAGTCTGAAGGAGGGGATAAAGAGGAAGCAATAAAAACTCACCAGTTTTGACTTCGCCAGGCTGACCAAGCAGCCAGCCTGAAGCACCCTAAGGAAGGATTGTAAGTTGGGGCCTGTGGTCCTGATAGCATCCCTGTGAAAAGCCATTTTTAACCACACATCTTAGAGTCACATAACTGGCTCCGGTAGTCTGACGTGACTGCTCTTATTTGATCCTTTGTGGGTACAGTTGGCCCCGAGGCACACCGTCCTCATTCATGGTGAAGCCAAAGAGCACAGGGGCCAGGAACCACTTTGCTGAGGAGCATGAGATGCAGCAGAAAGGCTGTGGGGCCGCGGGCACTGCATGGTGGCATGGTGCTGGGCTTGTGCACGCATCAGCCAAGGGCAGCCCCTGGATAGAGGGGGCCCGTGCAGTCAGCATCTGGTTTTGTGTCCTGGCTGGGGATGGTGGTTCTGCAGAGTGGTGAGTCTCCAAACAAGAGGACAGGAGTAGCCCTAGCCCCCAAGGGCCTTCATTCCTTTCTTGTGGGAGGTGCCAAGCACCAGCTCTTGAGCAAGAGTGAGTTCTTTGGGGCTTTGGTTTTCATTCCCTTTCTTTGTTTGGCTTAGCCCTTGGAAGGCAGCTTATCTAAATTCTTTTCCAAAGGAATGCCAGCAGGGAGGGAGCTGTTCAGCCAGCCTAACAGAGCAGCCCAGACACTCAGCAGTACCCCTCTACGTGGGAAGGGACATAGGTTATCAAGCTCATCCCTCTTGACTATTTTTGCTGTAGCTAAGCAGCTGCTCATGGCCGACCCCATGGAGCCTATGGGCAAATTCTAGGCCCGAGGTTAGTGGACACTTAAAACGGCCTGAAATGACATGAGGTGGGGAGGGAAATTACTTTTTAATCAGGCATTTTCCACTTTAGTCACAGTCTTGAATGTATAAACAGCTCCGAGACTCAGGTCAGGCACCGTGGTGATCAGTACTAACCCTCACTGGGGTAACAGACGAAGACAAATCTGTTTCTTTGACAAATTCAGGCTTTGGCTTTGTGGCTTTCTCACAGAGACTGGAATGTTTCAGCCTGAGGCCACTGCCCTATTTCCTCAGCTGACCTCTTCAAGTCCTTTAATGCTCACATTCCCAGCTCCCCACTGAGGTATGTGAAAGCTTGTCCTTTGACGGGTCCATCCCTCTCGCCTGTGCTTCCTGCTCTGACATTCAGCTCCTCAGCTGTCTCACTGGTAATAGCCTGGAACTCTGGGCACTTCCTCTGACTGAAACTATCTCCTTGGTCTTAGGAAAAATATTGACACTGAATTCACTTAAGTGATCTTAACTTCTTTAATCAGACTGTGAGTTAAAGGTTTGGAGAGTTTTCTTTAAAGGTTTCCCAGCCCCATTCAGAAAGCAGCTCATAATTGGATTTTTCAACTCCAAACACCCAGGAGAGAGTAAATAAAAAGCGTGGTTGAAGGTCAAACCTTTTCAGTTGCTGAGAAAACCAGAAGCCTGCTATCAACAACACTTAACCAGCATTGGGTTTTGCTGAGTTTGGTATCTTACCGAGGTCTGCCAGAGGATAGCACAGATCCTGGCATGAGAGAATCTTTCCTTTAATCATGTAACTGAACTATTTTGTGGAAGCAAACACTAATTTCTAATAAAGTTGTGTTACACTGCAATAGTCCAGAGCCATGTTTACTGTGAGTACGCCTAGGCCAGCTCACTGCTGTAGCTTCTTCTTTGCCACCTGACCTTGCGTTCTCGCTAGCTCATAAGACCAACTGTACTCAATTGCTCTGAAACCTAGGCTCCCCTTGGTGCAAGTTTAAGGACAGTACTAACGGGCTGGAACTGAGGCTTAATTCAAGAATAAAACAACCTCTGTTAAAACAGTCACACTGGTCAGGATAGGACACCCTCAATCCTACTCTAGGTATCCCTGCCCTCTCCCTAAAACTTTGTCAGAATCGGGGAAAAATGCAGTACAACTCAATCCAACCCTTGGGGATCTGAGAGCAGCTCAGAAAGTGGCTTGGCTTAGTCACCATCCATACCTAAAGCGGCTCCTCAGCAGAATCCCTGCCTTTGTGGTTTGGGTGCTTGACTGTCAGGCTCATAGCTAGCAAGTCCGTTGCTCATGGAAACCCAACTGGCCTCACTCCTCTCCAGGCCTGGGGAAGCTAGAGATGGCAGTGGTTGGTCGATGCTAAAAGCCAGGCCACTCCTCTGACCTGATGCTGGCACCTGCCTGTGTACTTGGCAGAAGGTAAAGAGGAGTCCAGCCTAGCCCCTACCCCACCAGGTGAGGCACAGTGACCCTGGAAGTGGTCCAGCCAGCCCCCAGCCTCAGGAGGGGGCAGCTCCCTGGAAGGGAAAGAAGGAAAGGTCAGCAGGGGAGCCTCAGACCCTGGCAAGAGAAACGGTGAGGGTGGCCAGGCATACACTGGTTTACAGACCAAACCTCACATTCAAATAACTGGCGTGACAGGCCAAGAAGCTCCTCCAAGCCTGCGGCAGCTGAACACAAAACAGTTCCTGGTAGATAGGTTTACTGGGACACAGTGTAGGCGGGGCTTATGGGGAGGCCAGCCTTGGAGGAGTCCTACATGGATCTTCCGGAGGAAACAGTTACCTCACAAAAAACTCAGAATCATACGGCGCAAACGATTAAGAGACCCACTGTGCTCCGTGATGGGGAGAGAGTTCTGCAGCAGTTGCGCGATGAGAGCTCTCCTGCAGCAGGGCCGAGCCTGGGCGCTCGGGGCCTCAGTTGGCCTACCAGTGAAGGCCTGAGGGTGGTGTCTTCTCATCTTTATTGCTTTCCAGGGAGAAGGGAGGGATCCGGACATCAAAGTGGGAACCATCAGGTCTCTCGAAGCGGAAGGTGCCCCTGCGGGTCAGAGAGGAGCTGGATTAGCAGGAGTCGGGCTGAGGTTCTCCTGGGGATCTGGAGATCCCCATGCCCTCAGCTTGAACCACAGGCCGGATGATGCAGGCCTGACTCACTTCTGCGGGGCTCATGACAGGATGACACTGGTCTAGAGACCCAAGAGAAGCAAGAACTTAACAGCCCCTCCCAGCCCTACAGGAAGAGAAGAAGCACAGCTATCCTGGTCTGGCCTTTAGAGGCACACTAAATAAGCTACCTGACTGAACTTCCAGGCTAAGGAGTGAAACTCCAGGAGGAAAACCCAACTACATGGGCAACCCAGTGCAGCCACAGGTCATCAGCGTCCTTTGGCCTATGCCATTGGTCTACAAATCAGAGAAAACTGGAAAACAGGCAGTCATAAAAAACCAGACAAGTCCCAGACAACAGTGAACAGCAGGCAAGGCCCCACCTCACGGCCTAACTTGGCACAGGGTTAACCCCAGGCTATGAGGAGAGATGGGTAGCCCTCTCTCATCTTCTGACCTGCAGCTTGTTTCTGTAGAGTTAAGCTTCCCTGCCTAGCACATACTCACTTACCACATGTGCCCACTGGAAGCCTGCAGGGAGACGTGGCTGCTGTACTGGAACGCGGGTTGCTCCTTGGATAACACTGGCTCCTGCGAGGGTTCAGGGAAAAGTGTCGGGCTAGGTCCCAGGGTCACATTCCCTGCACCCTGCGGGCCACAGGCTGACCACCAGTTCACCACCACCATCTCAGCCTGCCACTCTAGGCACTCCCACAGTGACTGCCTCTCAGTACCTCCTCCCACAGCATGGTCCAGTGACATGGGCCTTTTTTTCTGATTCTGGGAAAGATCATCTCAGACCGAACGTCTGAGGCACTGGGCAAAGATGTTGTTACAGGACCTACTCTTACTGTGCCCCTTCTAGTGCCTATCAAGGAAAGGGAACACTGTCAAGTGCCTGAGGGCCAGATACCACGCCTGGTGCGCTGCAAACCTTTGCTAATTTAATCCTCCTACCAATCACAAGGTAATAGATATGATACCTAGTTTAGCAATAAGAAATTGAGTATTTGGTTAAATAACTTGCCCTAAATTATGCAGCTAGTAAATAACAGCCAGAACCTGCACCCACGCTATCTAACTCCAGACCCCTGCTCAGCAGGACCAGAAGCTGGACATTACTGGCCCGGTGGTGCTCACCCTGCCCACCACCCCTCGGCCTCGCACTGTCTCCAAGGTGCCGGACAGACTGAATATCCTCCAGTGCCGCTCCCGGAGCTGGACCACATCACTGTCGAGATTCTCCAAGCGGATACAGTAGCGCCACTGAGGGGGTGGGGAAGAGTTCATGTCTGAGAAAGAACTAGACCTTGGGCTAACCCACCCAGAATTCTGTGGACAGCAAGAGGCAACAAAGGCTAACACAAGCGTTGCCCGGCTCTGCCGGCCACATCTCCCACTCTGACCCCCGAGGCACACCTCCCAGGCTCCCCTCCACCACCCTGAGGGAGACACTCACCCAGTAGACGTGGGAATTCTGAGCTTCCTAGGGGAAAAACACAAAGAATTTAAGTCCCAGAGAGTAGGACTAAGTCTGTTCCAGTCAACATCTCTCCAATGGAGTTATTCCAGGAAGGCTACAGAGACAGCAAAGCTGCACGATCTATGGGATGATGGTGATGACTGAACTAGGTTCATAAGCCCACAGGAGGCAGCCTCCCCAGGGCCCATCCCTTGGCTCCTTCCTCCTCATCCTGTCAAGTTCACCAACAGAGCTAGCTGCCAACCGAAATCTCCTACAGGTTTATTACCTTTCTCACTACCCTCCTGCCAGCCCCCGCCCCAGCACTCCTGGCCCAGGCTGCTGGCCAGCACCTATGCCCCCACGCAGCCCTCCCTTATTACAACACTTGGCATGTTTTATTTGGGTCTCCTCCACTAACATGAGCTCCTAGAAGGCAGGAACAGTGTTTCATTTATATTTGTATCCCCGAGGCGTAGCTTACAGTCAGGCAAGAAAAGAGCTCAATAAATGTCTGACTAACGTACAAAAGTATGAAGCCCAACCTACACTGATTTAAACAAGTATGTTATTTTCTTCATAAACATGGCTCCCTTTGAACCAGAAGGAAAGAAGGGAAGAGTCAGCCCAAGGAGTCATTTCTGGTAGCAGTGAGAGGCATCGGTACCTGTGGGTTTCCCTCCTCTGGGTTTTGGTGTCAGCCATTGCCAAGAGGCTGCCCGACACATGCAGCACTTGGGAGCAGAACCACAGGACACAGCTGAAAGTTAGGACCCACCCAGCAGTCACACTGGGCACACCAACCCAGAATCTGGGGGCCTAGCCCAGAGGGAAGAGGCCAGGCCAGACACATACCCTCATGCCCATGTAGAAGGGGATGACAGTGACACGGATGTTCTCGGTTGTTTCCCGGTGGACATCGGAGAGCTCCAGCCAGGGGTGGTTTTTCTCCTGCCAGGCCCGTAATGTCTCCCGAGCAACAAAAGGAGGTGCTAGGGCAAGAGACGACTGGTCAGTCCAGGCCACAGTCCAGATCGTTGCACCCAGGCTCTTCATGTGGGGCACTCTCCAATTGCTCCTCCTAGAAAACCCTTCCCACAGGCAGCCCAGGCCAACAGGATACCCAGACATGAAGCAAAAGCACGGGCCCAAAGGAGGCATAGAGCAGCCCACCAAGAATAAGCCCTGAGGAGGTAGTATGATTTCATGGCAAGGGAACTGGACTAGGAGTTAGGAGCCCTGGTTTTTAGACCTCGCTCTGCCACCAACTAGCAAGCGTGGGGCACTTCCTCTCATCCCTGAACCTTGGTTTTCATATCAGATGGAGGAGCTAACAGCCGTCTGACAGGTGGGTGGAAGGCTTGAATACAGTTGTGGAAATAGCTTTGGAATTATTTCTATGATGCTGTCTATGAAGAACGGGCCCTCCCATTCCACATTCTCGAAAGAGATTACCTTTTGTCTGGTCATATAGAAGAAATCTTTCAAAGAGCTCGTGTTGGATGGGAACTTGATCAGTGGAGGTGTAGGGGAGGATGTCTTCATGGCTGACATAGTCGAGGCCTGGCACAGAGAGGCAAAGAGACCAGTGAAACTCACACAGCAGAGGAGAGGAATGGGGCTGAGAAGAAACAAACAATTCCTGGTCTTGTCCCAGAATAAGACGATCCTGGCAAGATTCCTCTCAGCATCTATGATCCCTCCTAGCAGACGAAAGAATATCAGAAAGGCATCAGAATCCTCTCCCTAAGACCCACTAGGTCCCTCATTGACAGACACCACCCAGAAGCTCACCACTCACCTGGGATGGCATAGAGGGCCCGGCTGTCATCATGGTTAGCCAGGAAGGTCACAGCTTCTGTCTGAGATCTCTGGGACTAAGGCAAGAAGTGAGTCAGGGGCTTTCTTGGCCACTGTCCAACCCTCTGTTTGACCCCTTCTCCCTCCCTTTGTCCCCACCAGGGTTCAGGTCTTTCCCCTAGAAAGGAACGTCAGACTCAGCCATCTTGCTTACGTACTATATGTGGACAGTCTCGGGCGTCGATCAGCACCTGATAGTAAGTGTGAGTTTTGCCTTTAACCTCCTTGGAGCCATGGCCAGCAGGGTTCTCTGCTCTGTAGGGTGGGAGAAGAAGCCCAAGATCACCCTGAGAGAAAAGGAAGCCACTCCTACCACGGTCTCACCTAAGCAGGATTTTGCCTGATCTAAAGGTGCTTTAGCACCGCCTGGGGACCTGCTCAGCAAGACCTCAGGCCGGCTGCTCCCCTATCAGGGCAAACAATGGAGCACGGAGGACCCATGGCACAGTCATCATTTGTCTTGCTGTCTGGACGCCTAATGGAAGAGGGAGGCTGTGTTGAGAAACCAAATTACAGCCTCAGTCCCCTGTGCCCAGAGGACCCCACTCTTCTCACATCCCAGGGGCTTTCTGTGATCATTTCATGGAGCTTGACATTTTTTTTCCTTAATGTATTCTAGCAATGATATGAAAGTAAAGAAAAGATTCTAACTGACATCAAGAAGACTGGTCCCCTAAATGCTCTCTGGGGTGCTTATCATAGAGAAAATTGAGACTAGCTTAGGAGAGCATCCTAGGGAGGCCTGAAGGGACACTCTGGCTTAAGACTGTTCTGGCACTCCGACTTTTGTCTCCATGGGTATCAGTGCCAGAAAAGTGCTCTGGCGCCGGTCTCAAGGCCCAGGAGGATGCTGTCTTCGCCTCTGGGGCCCCAATGACATATGCCTGCCATCCCTTCAGGCCATGAGTCAGGCCTGCTCCTGAGGATACTGTGAGGCACAGAGACAAGAAACTTACTTTTCTGGAGCTGTAGAAGCCACATCCCGGTCATACAGTCTAGCCTGCCAGGGAAACAGGACAACACCTCGGTAGCCAAAAACACTATGAAGGAAAAGCTGGGAGAAAAGGGAGGCCTCGGTGAATCTGCTGTCTATCACACACATCCAGGGCCTGGACCACAAGGCAGCACAGGTGCAGACAACTCTAGCTCAAGCTCTTGCATTTCTCCCCCTTGAACTCTGTGATCAACCCAGACAACTTCCCTCCAGGCCCAGTCTCTGGCTGGAACACTCTTACCCCACTTCACCTGGCTGACTTCTACCTATCCTTTACATTACAGCTTGTATCACTTCCTCTAGGAAGCTCTCCCTGACCTGATTCTCCTCCACTTTGCACCATGTGGAGCCATTGTCCATTTGCCTATCTTTATTCCTTTCTAGACTATAAACTCCACGAAGGCAAGAACTATGTCTACCTTGCTTTCTGATTTAACTGCAATGAACCATGCCTCGTCCACTGTAGGCATACCAAAATAATAAATTAATTAATTAAACAAATGAGCCCTCCTTATCTACCAAACCAAAAACCAAACCCATTGCCATTGAGTCGAATTCCGACTCACAGCAACCCTGTATGAGAGAGCAGAACTGCATAGAGTTTCCAACACTGCAAATCTTTATGGAAGCAGACTGCCACATCTTTCTCCTGTGGAATGACTGGCGGTTTCAAACTGCCGACCTTTCAGTTAGCAGCCAAGCTCTTAACCACTGCATCACCAGGACTCCTTCCTTACCTACAAAGGGCCTGAATCTGCCTCAGCCAAGCAGCATGTAGCTGACACAGAAGTTCCGCAGACCCAGAGCTCACCACACTACAGCCAGTTCAGCTACGACCAAGCATCAAAGGTTTGGTTTTCTGAAAGCTCTCTCCACTGGCTTCCCACCATCCACTACACGAGAGGACTCTGCAACCACTGGGTTCTCTCCTCACTATAGTCCAAAGCATCTGTGGACATACTAACTGGGAAAGAGAACCCACTGACACTCCAAATCCAGGAAAACAAAACCCATCTTGAAAGATTAGTGGTTCTGATCTGGCACCAAACACCAAGGCAGAAAACGGTAACATTCAGGCCTGTGACCAAATCCAAGTCTGTTTAGAAGCAGGGTACATCAGGAAAATAAAAGACGACCCAGCCCAGCACTCACCTGCCCAGTCTCATATTTTCCATTCTGTTTTGGCACCTCAAACACACCGACTGTTTCCAAAACTTTGCCCTCCGGTCGGTTTCTGATTAGGAAGAAAAAAAACAAGCAACGGAAAAGCTGAGATGATAACGGTATTTATCCATCAGAAAGAGCTACTAGAATACTGCACGGCGAAAGCAATGAGAATAGAAACGGGTCGAGGCCGTGGAGCCGGCTGAAGCAGGGAAGGGTCCTGCCAAACTACACCACAGAATTTCTGCCTTTCCTCCTTAGGGTCCAGCCACAGGCCCCTGCATGATCAGACCTCCCCAAGCTCTCGGTGTGGGAACTGCTCCCAGGTCACTTCTCTCTTCGCTCTCAGCATTCCTCCTATCATGCCCGCTCACATGTGCCCTTCGCCTCCATTTCTTCCCGACCCATTCTCCTGTCCCTCCCACCTTGCATTTCAGTTGTGTCCCTGCCGTATCTCCATTAGAACTCTTGAGCTCCCTGGGAGCAATGCCTGTGTCTGATTAGCCTGTACTCCCCTGAGTCTAGTGTAGAAGAGATGCTCAATAAATATCTGTTCTGTGTCATAATTCCATGTCCTTCTTCCCCTCTAAACTGTAGCCCTCACCCTGCCCTTGAAGGGTTTAGCCATCTCTACATTTCCTACTGTACAACCCAGTAGCCTCTCAAGGCAGTTTTTCTTCAGATTTACATCAATTTTCACAGGGGTCTTAAGTTGCAAACAGTCAGCATCCCTCCCCAATATATTTCTAATCTCAGCCACTAAAAGTTCAGGTCTCTGGACAGGACTGTTCCTCTATGGGACCTTGAAAGCACTACGATTCTTACTATTTTGGAGATGTGAACTTTATGCTTCCTCCTTTTGATCCTTTGGCCCCAATCTGACCAACCTGCCCCATCCCCAGAGACACCATCCCCAAGGGCTCAAATCCCCTTCCCCAGGTCACATAGAGAGAATTCGTCTCCCCAGTGTCTCACTGAAACCTAGAACCCACGCAGGGCCCAGACCTGAGATACTGTTTCCCATCTCCAGCGTCTTTCGGAGGCCCTGACCCATTCGTGGGGGCTGGGAGTTCATGTCAAAAGCCTGAATTAAAAGGCTGGCCACTAACAGCAGTGCTCGGGGGCCCCCCAGCCGGTGAGGTGGAATTCTGCCTGGGAGAGTTACTTGTTCTCCCTCAGAGTGGGTCACCACACAACTCAGGACTCGGCCACGCTCCCTTCTTTGCTCTGGGCACACGTCCCAGGCGGCGCAGTTCCGCGCCTTGCTCGGGACCCTCTCCCGGGTTGAACTCCAGTCACCCTCAGCCAGCCTGGTGCAGGCCCGGCCTTCTGGCTTCCTCACGGGCCGGGAACACCGCTTCCTGGGCTTCAAGCCAGGTCCCCTTGCCCCTTCGCTCCGTCCCTCACCGGGACGAGAGGTGCCTCCGTGTCGTCGTGGTTGCCGCTGGCGGGAAGGACCCAGCTCCACCCGCTGCACAGAGCGGCCACGGCTCCCGGGCCCTGGTCAGCGACCGTGACCACCAGCGGCTTCCCACGGCCAGGGCCCGCCGGGCTGCACAGCCCGCCATGTCCCACCGGAGCGCCCGCTCGGCTTGCTGACACAGTACCCAACCCGCGGCCAGGCGGCGTTCCGCCCCGGCCCCACACTGCCCCTCGCCGCGCCCCGCCCCCTGGCCCTCTGCCCTGCCTCGCCCTGTCCCGCGAGCTCTGTGGTTCTTCCGGCGCATGGAAGGCGGAAGTCCCGGGTCGGGGTCACCTGACTATAGAGTCGCATAGACATGGCGTCTTCCTTGGTGGCTGGTGAGCGGTTGGTTCGCGCTTTGGGCGCCGGTGGGGAGCTGGAGCCAGAGCAGCTGCCTCGGAAGTTGCGGGTCGAACTTGAAGCCGCGCTACGGAAGAAGCACAAGAGCGGTGATAACCCCGGTGACCCCCGACCCCTGGTTTCCTTCGGTCTGATCCGGGATCTGCACCAGCACCTGAGAGAAAGGGGTGAGCCCCAGCGTCCAGTCCGGGGCCGCCACCTTGTTTTCAGAGTCTTCTCCTGCTTGAGATCGTTTTTCATCACTCTCTTTCGCCCCCCCGCCGCCCCGAACATCTGTCTCGCCAATACTTGTTAGGTGCCGTCGAGTCGGTTCCGATTCATAGCGATCCTGCATACAACAGGGTCACCTCATAAACCGTAGTGCCACCAACTCTCTTCCCAACTCCTCTGGGAATTCTTCGTGGGATGACAAAATTTACTTGTGCAGTTTCTGTCCTCTTGAGAGTCTCCCCTATCAGGTACACTGTAGGGTTCCTTGCCCCTTAGGAAGTCCAAGTTCTGACCCAATATCACCTCACAGGTTCAGTTTCTTCTTTTCAGGCCACATTAGGAACCACCATAGCATAGTAACCTTGTCCTCCTGGGGAATCTCGATTTCTTTTCATCTCAAAAGCAAGAGTTATCAATTCTTCGTTATTCTGTTTTGTGTTTTTGTTTTTAGATAGGAGGAAGAAAGTCATGCAGAATGCAGAAAGATCTGGACTAGGAGTAGCATCTGAGTTCTAGTCCTAGCTTTGCCACTGACTTCCCTTGGAATAGTCATTTCCCACCCTGAGCCTCAGTTTCCTTATCTGCAAAGAGAGGAAATAGGACAAGCTGGCATCTAAGATCTTTTGCCAGTATTAACGCAGCCTAGCTGGAAACAAAAGGTAGACTCCCCAACTATTGGTACTGAAAAGGACCTTATAAAGAGGTAAGCTAATCCAGGGTCCTGAGTATTTGGCATCTCTGTGACCTAAACTGTTTAGGTCTGTGTGACCATAGAAATGACCTAACTCACAGGCAAATATAAATAGCTTACACGTTAGTCATGACATGGGCAGGATAATTGAGAACCGACAGAGTCAGCTGTGCAGCACCAGGAGCGGCTTATGTGGAATTGTCCTAGATTCTTACCAAGTGAAAATGATCCTGGAGAAGGATTGATATAGTAGTGGCCATGTTTTATTTTTGTAGAAAGAATAGAAGAACTAGACTCTTCTCTGATGTAAATCCCTCAGCCTCAGCTCTGTGGATCACTGTGTTGTGGAAACCTTTTATTCCCAGACTCCACGCTGTATCTTCATGAGCTCCTGGAAGGCAGTGAAATCTATCTCCCAGAGGTTGTGAAGCCTCCGCGGGTACGTAAGGGATATATTTGTGAGAATGGACATTGGCTAAGTTGAGCTTATTCATGATACTTGAATTTAAAAATCAACTTTTGAGCTCAAAACTTTGCTTTTTAAATCCTTGGGAACAAGGGTGGGGGAAAACAGATATCGTCCTCCCTGATTGACAGCTTGGAGTGAAGGCAGAGCTGATACATGGGTCTCCTGGCACCCTCAGCCCCTTGGAACCAATGATTGTGACATACTTTCTAGCAAGCTGGAGATATAACTCTTCTCATTTGATTTTTCTGCCCCAGAACCCAGAATTAGTTGCCCGGTTGGAGAAGATTAAGATACAGCTGGCCAATGAGGAATATAAGCGGATCACCCGTAATATCACCTGCCAGGTAGAGGTACACAGAGGGAAGGAAAAAACATGGAAACATGATGTATATACTATTCAGAGATCATAGGCGCTTTGTGCTGCACATACACCAAATATATTCCCAACTTATTCATTGGAACTCTGGGTTCAAACGGTGACTGATTCATAATAGTTATAGGCAGGGCTCCCTACTGTTCTCTGGCATGCTCCTGCCCTAGAGCAGGAGGGGAGTAGACTGTTACTGAGAGCTTATGCCTTTTCCCTGAAATGCTTGATCTATGGTCCAGGGAAGAGACAAACCGGTTCTAGACAAAAAGAATCCATGGAAAAAGCAGAGTGAATGTGTAGGGGAATAGGGAGGGTTAAGCAAAACTACAAGTGGTTACTCTTTGGGCTGCCTCTGAGCTTCCATTCTGAAATCATCTGCTTTTCCTTTTTCCCAGGATTCAAGGCATGTTGGGACTCTGAGTGACCTGGGAAAGGAAGGTGAGATACCAGGAAATCAGGCTACTAAAGTGGATCACAGAACTCCCCCCCACCCCAGTGCTCTGTGTTTTAACTGGAGCTGTGTGTCTGGGTTCTCTGCAGGTGCAAAACCAGTGAAGCACACATATAAATAAAGAGAGAGATGTATTTCAAGGAAATGGGTTATGCAGTTGTGGAGGCTGGCAAGTCCCACATCCTTGGGTCAGTGGCAGGCTGGAGGCTTTTCCTGACTCACGTGGTAACAGGGGCCAAGGAACCCAAAATCTATAAGTCAGGCAGCAGGCTGCTGGCTCGTGGGGTTGCAGGAGCTGGCAAATCCAAAATCTGCAGGTCAGGCAGCAGGACCTCAGGTCCCAGGAACCAGAGGTCAAGGGATGACAAGGAAAATGCAGGCAAGGGAGCGAGAGTGCTTTGCCGGAACATCCATATATATTGGATATAGGCCACACCCCCGAGGAAACTCCCCTTTCAGCTGATGGGTTGCTCACATCAGATCATAAAATGGAGGATGATTACATAATATCTGCCAGACCAGTGAAAATCATGGTCTAGCCAAGCTGACACGTAACCTTAACCATTGTGTTATTCGAGCTTGCACTTCAAGGGGAACCAGTTAATGGGGGAGGCAGCCATGAGATCAGAGGGGCTCTGAAGAATGTTGACCTAAAGATTTCTTCTCTGGGCTTCTCCTCAAAGTGAGGTCGGTAAAGGCTCTGGTCATCACCATCTTCAACTTCATTGTCACAGTGGTAGCTGCCTTTGTCTGCACCTACCTTGGAAGCCAGTATATCTTCACAGAAATGGCCTCGGTGAGTAGGCACTGGGCAGGGCGGGTGCCCCAGAAGGGGCTGTTAATGGGAAAGGGAGGATGTATGCCTTGCATAGGTCAGAAATTGAATGAATATTTATACAATAAACAAGAAGGATCATTTGAGCTTCCCAGCAATCATAGGGGTAGGTAATAACCCCAAGAGAAGCCAGATCCTCTCTTCCGCCTGCCAAACTTAAGAACTGGGTTGGGGTGTTTTCCATCCTTGATAAAGGTGTTGGGGTTGCAGATCTGAGTGCTAGCCTGCATCCCCTAAGCCTGGTCCTCCCCCTCTCCAGCGGGTACTTGCTGCATTGATCGTCGCTTCTGTGGTGGGCCTGGCTGAGCTGTATGTCATGGTACGGGCGATGGAAGGCGAGTTGGGAGAGCTGTAACTGGTGCTTCATCTTCAATGTCTGGAAAAGTTTTGGGGGCCTTCAAGCTCCCAGCTTCCTGCCACTCTCAGTCAGCCCATCAGGTGCTTTGTTCTAAGCTCCAGTAAGTCAGAGGGCCAGGCCACCTGCTTTTCCTTTTGGGGAGCCCTATCATCCATGAATTTCCAGAGGGAGAAGTGGAGGGGACTCAGGCAACACATCTTTAAACTCAGAGGACTGAGCTGTCAGTACCGTCTCCTGAATCTGGTGCCCCATCTGCCTTCTCCAGCCCGTTCTGAGCACTCCTGGGGCTGGTTTTTTTCCACTGGGAGTAAACGGAATCTAAACCTTCCCAGAAGTAGACCATACCGCCTTGAACTTACCCAAGTGCACAAATCAGTTGTCATCCTTTGTACACATGTCCCTGATGCAGATCTGGAATTTAGGTCAGAAGGCCTCCCAAAAGCAGAAAGGGTCTCCTTTCTCCAGTTTGTGCTGAAAGAGGGACTGATCAGAGGACGCTGAACAAGAGAAAGAAGGGTTGGTACAGGATGGTGAAACTGGAAGCAAGGCAGCTGCCTTTGCAGAATTGTAGTTTTGATCTTCATCCTTCTCTCTTCGTCTACTTGCCTTTTTCTGATTTTCTGCATGCTTCTGCCAGTCTCTACCACTCACCAACCCTCCTTCCAAACACACTTTGCTCTGCTTCCAAAATTGAAAACAGTCCAGATGGCCAAACAGTATGTCTGCTTTTAATTGCAAAATTCCATGTGTTTGTATATGGGGGGATTATACCTACTAGAGATTGTCTCAGCTAATAAAGAGGACCTGTTCTTTGTAGACAGGGACTATTTTCAAACTTAACTGTGTATAATATGAATGTACATACTGGTATACATAAGTCTAATGCAGTATATCTTATGTGGGTTCTTAAATGTGTTTGGGTAAATACAAAAAATTACACGTAAATGTTCACAGTTGACTCATTGTTTTACATGGTTGCCTTTGGTCTTCACAACAATCCTGAAGGTTGGAAAAAGAAATGATGTAGGCCCCTTTTCCAGAAGACAAAACTGAGGCTGAGCGTGATCAAATGACCGGTTTGTGGCCCTTCATCTGATAAATGGAGCCAAGGACTCCTAGGTTGTCCCGAAGTCTCTGTAGTGTTACAGTTCTGAGAACTTACATTAGTGTTGTGATGATAGAGTCTGCATAAGGCACTCAGGAGGTTATCGGCAGTAGTTATTTATCTAATAAATATTTATTGTATCCACTGTATTCTTATTTCAAATCCTGTGACAAACAACAGACATCTCCATAGTTACGAGAATTGTTCAGTCTGCTTGTGATGGTTATTGTTAAGTTGGCATCTAGTCACCTCTGACTCATGGTGACCCCGTGTACAACAGAACGAACCTTTGCCCAGTCCTGTGACATCTTCATGATCATTGGTCTGCTCGAGTCCATTGCTGTGACCAGTGTGTATTTTGAGTTACTCTGAACCTAGGGGGCTCATTTTCCAGCATGATATCTGTGAGGTGGTCCTCCCATCTCCCCCTCCTGCCACCTCCCCCAGCTCCTGCCTCCCCTCTGCACCTTTCGTTAGGATGAGGTCTGTACCTGATCCCAACCTTCTACTCCCACATACCTTTGAGGGCAGGACTACTTGTGGCTATAGCAGCTCTGCATGACCTACAGGCAGCAGGCATCTGTGGCATTGAGCACTTACTAAGATCTCCTTTACATGCCAGGCACTGTGCTAGCTTCCAGGGATAGAGAGAGAAAAGATCTCGCTCTGCCTAGTGAGGAGGAAACAGCCCAGTGTAGCTAGATGGTTTCTCTCTGCAAGGGCAGCAAGTTAGAAATGGGAACTGAATGGCCTGTCCTCCAGTTCCCATCACAGAGAAGGGAGCTCTGTCTTCTCAGCCACCCTCTGTCTCACCATACCATGCTTTCTTCAATGCACCTTGGGTCCAGGGCTTCCGTGGGAGAGAGGGGAGTGTTTGGCATGGGGTCAGAGGAATAAGAAGTTTGGGGCCAGCCTTCTCCTGGCCTGCTGTATGGAAAGGAAATTAGTGTTAACATTGAGAGCCCTAAAAACGTGGCACACATGCCGTGAAGCACTTAACCTACATTATCTCATCTCATTCCCTGTATGGAGAGGAGACAAGCATTACTATCCCCATTTTCCAGGCTCACGAGAGTTTTAGAGGTTTGCCAAGCTTATGTAGCAGAGAAGCTACAGGGTGGAGGCAGCTGGAGTGCCATGGAACCAGAGAGGTTGGGAGCAGGCCAGGCGTGCCAGCAGAGGCTCCTATTGCCCCAGGGTCTGTCGATCAGAGCCCTAAATCTGCCAGTTGACTTTCCCTGTAAGCCCAGCAGAAGGCTGGGTAATAGCTCTCCACCCAGGATCTGTGGAACCCAGCTGTATTTCAGGATTGGGTGATGGAGGTCAAATTCAAAAGCAAATGACTCCCATTCCTATTCATTGCTGCACACAACAATCCAGATTAAGATGCAGAGTTGGAGTTTTATTTGGAGATTAGTCGGTATTACAGATGACAGCGATAACCAAAACCCGTTGCTGGTGTACCCATACCCACCCCAAATCTGCCAAGTGGTCTCCACTTGTCAAAGGAGGGAGCAGGGGACCCATTTCTGTGCTAAGTCCTAGGAGGGGCAGGCCTAGGGTGGGTTAGAGGAGCCAGAGGAGGGGTCTTGCAAGCTCTGGGCCTAGATTAGGAGTGGTCCAGGTTGGTGATGACGGCCGAGGCATAGATGAGGTCAGACAGGCTGCCCAGTGAGGTCTGGGGAGTAGTTTCCTTCAAAGAAGGGTGGGCCTCTGAAGCCCCAGCCAGTCCCCGTGGGACTGCAGCTTTAGCCCCTGCCCAGCCCTGCCCTGGACCCAGGCTAGGAGCTGGACAGGAGGAGTGCGAACACACTGAGGTGTGCTGTTGGAGGGTTGAGGCTGGCCCAGTCTGCGGGGCTCGCAGGGCTGCTGGAGAGTGTCTGGGAGAGAATAGGAGCTCTTGTGGGGAGGGGTGACCTCAGGCCTGGGGTTTAGGCCTTCCAGCTTCCTATTCTTGATTTTCTTGGCCCAGTGGTTCTGGGACCACACCTGGTCGGGAAGAACAGGGAGTCTTTTCTGGCTTCAGCACCCCTAACCCCCAGGAACAGAGAAAGCAGAGCCTAGAGGCTGGATACCCAAAGAGAAGGGGCTGTGGGTCACGCTCAGAAGCTGGCTGTGCTGGTGTACCCCAGGTCCGAGAGGGAGTCACGGTTCACCTGGATCTTGCCCTCAGGGAGATGGGTCACCCAGGCCAGGCGCTCATGGGTGCTGATGTCAGGATAAGGGAGTGCTGCAAACACCCGCTGCAGCTCCAGCAGCTGCCCTCTGCTGAAAGTGGTCCACTTCCTCCGGTGGGAATCCAGTCCCCGGGCACGACCTGGGGGCCGGTGGCAGTCAAGCCAAGCAGTCAATTCCCTGCAGCAGCCTTCTGCTTCCACCCCCTCCCATCCTCACCCCCACCTCCGACTCAAAGCCCTCAAAAGACCCTGAAGCCCCACCACCCCACTCCTTTCCCCCATCACACCCTTCCCCACATCCTCACCCAGCCCACCCCTTCCCCATCAGATCACCTGCTGTGGCTGCATCGGTCCAGCTGGCCAGGGGGCTAGCAGATGACGAAGAGCCAATGGGCTAGGCCAGGGCTGTGACCACACCAGACCTCTCGGTTCAGGTTTTATCCTGGTCAGCATGGCTGGCCCCGCCTCTGGGGGAGGGGCTTACAGCCCAAGGGGGCGGGGTCAGGGTTTAGGCTTACAGGGGTGTGGGTGGGGCAAAAGTTTTGTGGCCTCTACCCCTCAGGGCTTCCCTAAGGAAAGTGGTCCTAGCCTCCCTCTTGGAACTTCAAACTCTGGCGGCCTGTGTTCAGAATCCTGTACTTCCTGAAAATCTTTCCAAGGCTCCTTCTAGAAACCCAAAGCGATCGCTCTCCCACTCTCCCACACCCCCTGGAGCCCTCAGTGCCCTGTCCTGGTCCTGGCCGCCTTCATGGACGAATTGAGCCCTAGCTGATGACAGAAGACTGGGCTAGTGAAGCTGGCCAGGATGGGGAAGAGTGACGGGGGGGCAGCAGATGAGCTGGAGCTGTCCACCCCCTGCAGGGCTGGGGCCGTATGTCGACGGCCACCAGATGGCCCTGGGGCCTGCTTTAGAGCTTTGCCTGCATCGACCCTTTCTCCCCCACCCCTCGGAAGCCCGGATGGAGTCATCCCAGAAAGGGTTCCACAGGTGCAATTGAGGGTTTTTAAGAAAGGTGTTTGTTGTTACAGTGTTCTCTTCCTTGAAGCCCCCTGGACCACCTTTCTAAGAGAAGGGGTGCATTTGAATTTCATTTCCTGCCCTCCCCTCTCTTCTAACCTCACGCCTCCTACCCAAGACTCAAGACAAAGACCTCAAAGAATGAAAGGGGTAGGTTTGGGGGAGCACATCCCCAAGGGCTCAGGAGTCTGAGCTACCAGGATTTCAGGTTCAGGATGGGCAGAAAAGCCAAGCCAGAAGCCATCCACCTCCTGCCCCTTCTCTCTCCTCCAAGACCCTAGTCAACTCCTGGGGCAAAGCACGCCCAGGGCTGGAACGGTGGCTTGAACTCCTGGTCATCATCAGAGGGCTTCAGACTCCTGCTTAGCTGCTGGTGGGGCTGTTTGGGGACTGCTTAGCAGGGGAGGAGGGCTGTCTCAGGGAGTCCTCCCCAGTCCACCACTTTCCAGATCCATGAGCTGGCCTGAGCCAACATGGGTTGGACACACAGACCCTTCTCTGTCCCCCCCTCCCAGCCCATCGTGACAGGCCAGCTTCCCCTCCCTCACCAGGCTGTCCACCCCAGTCAGGACAGCAGTCTTAAGCTCAAGACCAAGGGACCTTTATTGAGGTGGGAGGAGGGAGCTACAGAAGGCCCAGCTGTGTGGACCCGGGTTCCTACTGGTCGCCAGGAGCTGGGCAGCCCAGCCAGTACGTGGCGATGGAGCGTGGGTAGGGCGGGTTCACGGTGTCTACGCGCCGTGTGCGAAGGTTGACTCGATAGTACTTGTCTGGAAGAGAAAGCAGGGGAGGATGTGTGAGACCTGCCCATTCCTGCCCTGAGAGAGAAGACTCGGGGTCTCTCTTGGAAGGGTAACTGAAGACCTACGGTGCAGCCGGAGACTCGGGGCCTGGCTTTCTGGGGTCACTGCCCTTGGGCTAGACCAGCTACAGGGGTGGCAGGGGCTCCCACCTCCCGAGAAGAAGTAGACGCTCTGAATGGGCTCGCAAGAGGCAGGCACCAGCCAGTCCATGTCGTAGTCATTGTAGGTTCCCAGCCCGCTCTCCTCACTGGAGAACCAGGACCGCCAGGCTGAGCGGATAGGCGGGCGTGCGGAACGACTATGGCTACGGCGGCGACCGTGGCGAGAGCGATAGCGTTTGTGGTTGCGACGTGCAGACTTGGTTTTCTTGGCCCAGGAGGAGCGGGGGGCGGAGCCTGAGATGTAGACGTGGCCAGCCATGGCGGCGTCCACCTGCTCCGGTATACCTGCCCAGTCCTGGCTGATGAACTTGGGCTCGCTGGCACCACCTGTGACGGGGAAGGGGTTAATAGGCGCCCTGGGAGCTGGGGCCTTGCCCCCTCCGGCAGGGCCTTTAAAGTTCATCTGGTGCCCAGAAATGGGCTGTGCCTTGCCCAAGGACACACAGCCAGCTAGTGGCAGAGCCCAGCACCCAGGCCTCTGACTGTCAGTCCGGTGCTGTTTCCCCTGCCCTCCCTAGGTCATATCCCAGGGTGTCTCCTCCCACCTCCTAGGCCTCCCTAGTCCCCTCAAGCCACAGGCCCTCCCTTTGCTGGCTGTGTCCATAGCTGTGGTAAGCAAAGTTCAAGGTAAGGGGTCCAGGCTGAGCCAAGTCACCTCCCAAAAGTCAACAGAAGCAAAGTCTGGACTGAGCAAACAGCTCTTGATCGATAGTTCCACAACCACAGACCCCTCAGCCAAGCCCTCCCCCTACCCAGGGGACCCAGCTTGAGGGGGAAGCAAGACTTGCCCTCCCTCCGTACCAAGGGATCTGCCCCAGAAGAGAAGCTCAAAGATGTCCTCCCAGCTGTCCCGATGCATTAGGGCGAAGTGCGCAAACACGGCAGACAGGGAGCCGCCTTCACACTCCTCCTGACCGGGCTGCTGCTGGAACGTGTACTCCCAGTACTGTTTCCCTGGGGAACAAGGCTACTGGCATCAGGAGGGTGCCATGAACAGGGCTGGAGCTCCTGGCGTGGGGGGTGGGCATAACCGGAGGCCTGTCCCCATTGAAGTGCTGAGGGAAAGTGAGACTGCTCCAGTGCGTGATCATTGTCCCACCCACTCCCTGAGTACCCTTGAAGAAGTAGGCCCGCTCCCGGCCACTGTAGCTATGGGCAGGGAGGGCCAAGGCCGCATCCACGTTGTCCGGGATGCCCTTGAAGCCTTCAGAGATGTTGCGAGGGTAATTGGGGTCCAGGACACCATCCTCGAAACGCCAGTACTGGCTACCCTAAGGAGTAGGGAAGGTGAGAAGCATGAGGAGGCAGCTGGCCAGGCACAGGGCAGAGCCCCCCACCCCAAGGCAGCTATCCCCAACTCTAGGCTTGTTGCCCAGGACCGGGAGCCTCAGACTGCCCTGTCCTCACAGAGCCCCAGCCAGGTACCCACAGAATCCCGGATCTGGCCAGCCCTCCTGCCCATGGTGGCCCTGGCACAACAGCTCTCAATTCTTCCCTAGAAGCCCTCCACCCTGACCCACAGTCCCTGGGCCTGGTACCTTGAAGAGATAGGTCTTCCCCTGACAGTTGATGCGAGTGAAGGCAGCATCAATGGGGCCCTCGATGCCCCAGACGTCTTGGATGAGCTTAGGGTACCCAGGCCTCACTGCCTTTTCATCCAGCTCATAGCAGTACTGCCCTGGAGTTTGGGAGACTCTGTGAGGGAGGGGACACTCCTGGGGCAGACCCCCACCCCCGAAAACTGCCCTTGGTATCACCTCGGAAGGCAAAGAGGGAACCGTTCTTGAGGTTGGCGAAGGCGTCAAAAGGCTTCTCACTGCACAGCTCCTCCTCCACTGGGGACTCTAGGTCACTGGTCCCAGGCCCTAGAGCCACCACCTCAGTCCTTAGGGTCACCCTCTCAGGCTCTGGGCCTTCTTCCTCAAGGTTCGGAACAGGACTCTGCTGCAGGTCAGGGCTCTGGATGGGGTTCTCTGGCTGTGGGTGGATGCTGGCATTGTGTTCCGTCTGTTCACGGTAGTCAGAGACTCCGTATTCATCCTCGGGCAGAGTGAATACATCCCCGCGAGTCACTGCAGGTAGAGAGGGTGGTGAGTCTCCAGCTGCAGCAGGGACTCCAGACCTACCCACTATAGCTCTGGGCGTACCTTGGGGCTTGCACTCGTCCATGTAGTCAGCACAGCAGCTCTGGTAGTAAGAGCAGAGCTCATCGCACTGACACTTCGTGTCAGCATTGAAGCCCTCCGTGCAGCGGCCCTTGCACGACTCTGTGGGGAGGGGGTGTCAGTTGGCAAGGCCAAGGCCCGGGTCACCCTTGCCCACCCCACATTGGCCCAGATGGCCACCAACACCCTCCTGCACCTTGGTCGGCCAGAACAGCCCATGCCAGCAGGGCCAGCATCAGAAGGGGTCTGGGGGGTGCCATGGCAGGGCATCCAGCAGCAGGCCTGGTAAGCTGTGCTCTGAGCTCCCTGAAACCTCAGCTCCGATGTAAGAGGAAGAGAGGGAGAGGAGGAGACTGGGAGAGAGGGAGGAGGGAGGGACTGACAGAAGATGAGCTGCCATCTCTGCAGCTCTGTTTGCTCAACCGGCAGCCCAGCCCCCCGTACTCTGAACCCCAGGCTACTGCAAAGGGTCACATTCCTGGAACCCTGGGCCTGGGAGAGCTGGGAAATGAGATCTTTGCCAAGCTGAGGGTCATTTCAAATAGCACAGTGGGTGTAGAAGTCAGAACAAAGGTCCTCTCTGCCATTTACTGGCTATGTAACCTTGGTCAAATTGCTTTACCTCTCTGAGCCTTGGTTTTCTTTTTAGTAAAATGAGACTAATAATACTTACCTCATGGAGTGTTGAGAGATTACATGAACTGAAGTAGATAAAATGTGCAGTGCCTGGATTAGCCTCACATTTTCTCCATAAATGGTTATTGATCCATGATTTGTTTGATCAGGCACATCCCTGGCTGGCTGGCTCACCCAGTGAATGTTTTGTATATTTAGGGCATTTAAAGGAAGGGTGGGTGGAGAGATGGTAAACAGTCTGGGGATTTTTTTTTTTTTTTAATTGCAAAAGAACAAAGTTTGATTTCTTGGTTCTCTCTTGGATACAATGATTTCCCCAAGCTAGTCTTCACAGCACAGGACACTGGCTGAATATTAACCCTTTGGACTGGATTTGATTCCTGAGTTTTCCATGAATCCACTGAGCCTGGACTGGCCATTCCATGTCCCCACCCTCAGTCTCTCCATCTGTAAAGAATGGGAGTGGGCTAGTCCAGCACACTTTTAGATTCTCATGAGAAGTATAGTCCCTATGCCCAGAAAATGCCCACTGGCACAGAATGTCTGATTTTGTCCATAATTTCAGGAAGTCCACAGGCCTCCTGAGATCCTCCTACCACCTGGAAGAAGTGATCCCCAGGGCTCCCAGCTGACTTTTTCTGTTCTGTAATCAGAGGGGAGTATGACTTTGGACAATCTCTTCTCTAAGGGCCTCAGTCACTTCAACTGTAAAATGAGAACGTTAACCCTACCCCATAGAGACGTTATGATTCTTCATTGAGAAATAGGTATAAAAGGTCCTTGAGAGTTGTACAGTCATTATTATGATTGTTCTAACCACTAGTAGGCGCCCCTGCATGGCACAATGGTTAAGTTCTCGACCACTAACTGAAAGGTTGGCGATTCAAACCCACCTAGAGATGCCGCAGGGGAAAGGCCTGGCAGTCTGCCTCTGAAAGGTCACGGCCTTGAAAGCCCTACAGAGCACAGTTCCACTCTGAAACACATGCGGTCTCTGTAAGTCAGATTCCACTCAAGGCAACTGATTTGGTTTTTGGTAACCACTAGTAAGGGAAGAGGCGCCTGGGTGGCACGTGCGGTTTTTGAATGGCTGCTAACCTAAAGATTGTCCGTGTGAACCCACCCAGTGCCTCCTCAAAAGAAAGGCCTGGCAAACTGCTTCCTTAAAGATTACCTTCAAAACCCAAACCGGTTGCTGTGGGATCTATTCTGACTCATGTGCTACAGAGTAGAATTGCTCCATAGGGTTTTCTTGGCTATCATCTTTACAGAAGCAGTTTGCCAGGGCTTTCCTCCACGGAGCCGCTGGATAGGTTTGAACTGACAACTTTAGGTTAGCAGCTGATTGCAAACCGCTTGCCCCACCCGTGGAGCAGTTCTATTCTGTAACACACAGGGTCGTCATGAGTCAGGGGCGACTCCAGGGCAGCTAACAACAACAAAGGAAGAGGCACACTCAGCGGTGTTATCCCACGTTTCAGCATCAGGGGAAACCAGGCAGTCCTTTCCGTCTCACTCCCTCCTTCTACATCCAGCATGGAGGGCGTGGACGCGGTAGAGGGAAGAGCCTGGCCAGAGTATGGGCGTGGCTGGGGCAGCTGTGGGGGCGTGGCTGGGCAAGCTGAGGAGGAGGAGTCCTACGAGTCGAGGGGTGGGGCTTCGACCCGAGTCCGCGGCGTCTCAGGGGCGGGGCAGCTGCAGGGCAACTCTCAGCCTAGCGGTACTGGAGCGTGAGCCCAGCGCCGCTTTGTTCCCGCCACAGCTTCCTCGACCTTTCAGCGTTTGGGTCCATCTCTCGCCTCCCCGCTCCCTCCTTCCGCCCACCCCCTGCATCTGGACCTGCATCCCCTTCCCCAACCCCTCCGCCCGGATCCTGCGCTCACCCCTCCCCCAAAGTTTTGGCCAGCGCCCTTGCCTGGCATCCTTCTCTCCACGCCTCACTCGTGCATCTTCTTCTTCTTGGTCTGCTTTCAGATCCCTCTTCCCCGGAGGTCCCGGGTCTTCCAGCTCGACCCCGCCCCTCCAGACCCGGGATGTCCCCCGCAGCCCTGCGCCCATGGTCCTGACGCTGCTCTTCTCCGCCTACAAGCTGTGTCGCTTTTTCGCCATGTCGGTGCCACGGCCGGGAGCCGAACGGTTAGCGGTGCCAGGCCCGGACGGGGGCGACGACGCGGGCCCATGGTGGGCCGCGGGCGGCCGCGGGCCCCGCGAGGTGTCGCCCGGGGTGGGCGCTGAGGTGCAGAGCGCGCTGGAGCGCGTGCTGCCTGAGCTACAGCAGGCGCTGTCGGCGCTGAAGCAGGCGGGCGGCGTGCGGGCTGTGGGTGCTGGCCTGGCCGAAGTCTTTCAGCTGGTGGAGGAGGCCTGGCTGCTGCCCGCCATGGGTCGCGAGGTGGCCCAGGGTCTGTGCGACGCCATCCGCCTGGACGGTGGCCTCGACCTGCTGCTGAGGCTACTGCAGGCGCCCGAGCTGGAAACGCGCTTGCAGGCCGCACGTCTGCTGGAGCAGATCCTGGTCGCCGAGAACCGGTGAGGGCGCTGGCCTGGGGGACAGCACCACAGGGTGTGGGAGCGGCAAGGGCGGTCGGGCGCCTGGGTCTCCCGTATGCCTTGCACTGTACTTAGCCCTTTGACTGCCTTACCTTGCTACAGCCCTGCACGTGAGAGATCAGCGTGCCCGTTTTACAGAAGAGAAAACTGGGGCTCAAAAGTTTAGTGATTTGCCCAGCATCGCTGAATGAACTAATGGTGCAGCCAGGATTCATTCCCAGGGCAAGCGAGCTGAGGGCTGGGGACAGGACGAAGAAGACTGGAGTAGGTCCCTACCTGCCCCAAGTCCTATGGATCAAGATAGCATTCTATTGCCAATGCCCCTCCAAACCCACCACCCTCCTATACACGGGTCTGGGTGCCTTTCTGTGCTACCTTCTCTCCTCCCCCACCCACAGCACCCCCGCTGTGAGGGGAAGGAAACAAGACGCTGAGATGAGTGAGGAGGGGGAAGACCCTCCCCTCTGCCCTCTCCCCAGGCTGAAAAGAGTACTGGCCTAAGAGTTACTCACCCCCTCACATCACCCTCAGTCCACCTCCTGCTTCCTCTTTCTTCATTCTGGCACGTGTAACAGTCCAGACATGATCGCATTCTGTGGCTGCTGATGAGAAACAGGTTTTCTGCTGGGATGAATGGGTGAGGCAGGAGGAAGCTGAGGCACAGAGCTAGACTCAATAAAGCGGAGTATGTGTTTTCTCCCCCTGCCCCATCTGGTGCCAAGATACAGTACTAAAACCTAACTAGTTGCCGTCGAGTTGACCCTGACTCATGGCAACCCCATGTGTGTCAGAATAGAACTACACTCCACAGGTTTTCAGTGGCTGATTTTTCAGAAGTGGATTGACAGGCCTTTCTTCTGAGGTGCCTCTTGGTGGACTCCAACCTTTCAGTTAGCAGCATGGTAACTCTTTGCACCTCCCAGGGACTCAGTAAGGTGGGGTCAAACTGAGGTCTGGTTGCCACTCTCTTGCCTGCCTCTTGGGATCGTCCCTGGAGTAAAAGACCCCTGAGGACTCACTTTCCCTCCCTCTGATGCCAGGGCAGATCAGGCTGACACACTCCAGTCTCACACTGAGTTCTTGGGTCCTTCAGACTAGAAGGGTTCTGGAAGGGTCACTTTCAGTTCATTCACCTCTCACTGCATGATGAGATGAGAATGGGGTAGGAGCACAATTCCTTGCCATTTTCAAAATGAAAAATAGCCTTGTGATTGGTGGAAACAATGTAAGTTCAAAAATACATGAATGAAGCAATTTCGGTTGGGAGACCAAGTTAGGAGTCTCCTTGTCATTAACCTCTCATTTAACATCCAGTGCCAAGAATTTGGAGGGCTAGCAAGTGGAGTGGGTGTGGTGGGACCCAGAGTGGGGGGCATGTCCTGTGGGCTTGGTCCTATGGGGGTGGGGCTATGGCTAGAACACCTGGGGAGTGGGTGCAGCCAGCACCGTAGGAAGAAAAGGGCAACAAGATGCAAACAGAACTGACATTTTTCAAAGTAAAAAAATAACAATCCTAACCTAACTGAGAATTACTAGTGGTTAAGTAATGGAGCCCTGGTGGTGCAGTGGTTAAGAGCTCAGCTGCTTATCAAAAGGTCGGCAGTTCAAATCCACCAGCCACTCCTTGGAAACCCTATGCGGCAGTTCTACTCTGTCCTATAGGGTCGCTATGAGTTGGAATCGACTCGAGGGCTATGGTTTTTTTTTTAAATCACAAGAAACAACATGCCTTTGCCAGCATTGCTTCAGGACCAAGAACAGAGCACAACCTGGCCGGCATCAAAATCCCGAGAGAAGGGGTTGAGGGGCGGGGGGCAGGGGGAGAGTGGCGGCAACACACTGAGAACTTATGTTTGTAAAACCTTTTCCCTTCTCTTAAAAATGATTCTTCCATCAGTGTGCCCACCACTTTTTTATCGCAACCTGAGCTCTCTTCTACCCGTGGGTGCTACTGCACCCACAGCCCAGGAGCCTAGGTCATAGTTGCCCTGACCCCCAAATACCAGGAGAAGCCCAACAGGGTAGGGTCCTCCAAATCTGGCCCCACAACTCTGTTAGGGCCCCGCCTGAGTGCTAGCCCTCTAATTCATAGCCCATCCTCATTAGGGGACCGTAATGAATACAGCTTCAGAGAGGTTAAATGGTTTTCCAAAAACACACAGTGAATAAGTGGAAGAGACAAGCTTAAAAACACCAGGAAACTATTGCATATAAATTCAAAAAGTACAAAAAGATATACAGTGAAAAGATCTTTTTCTCACCTAGACCCTCTCCCTGGAGGCAAACCACTGTTACAAGTTTCTTCTGTCCTTCTACAGAGTCTGTGCACATACAAGTATTTGCACATATATGTATATATGCATGTTTGTACATATATAAGGAGTCCTTGGGTGGCACAGTTTAGCGTGCAGCTACTAACTGAAAGGTTGGAGGTTCAAACCCACCTCAGGGTGCCTCGGAAGAAAGGCCTGGTGATTTGCTTCTGAAAGATCACAACCTTGAAAACCCTATGGAGCATAGTTCTACTCTGCAACACATATGGGGTTGCTGTGAGTTAGAACTGACTGGATGGTAACTGATTTTTTTTTTTTTTTTGGTATTTATGTACAATTTCCCCTTCCTTTGGAGCAAAGATTTGAACCCAAGCCTTTGTGACTCCAAAGTATGTGCCCATTTCACCAGGCCCACAACCTCTTAGGCTGCAGAAGAATCAAAAGCTAAGTAAATAGCGCTCAGAGCAAGCACACAGTTCAACTTTGGAGGTGCCAGGTGCATAGGGAAATGCAAGGGCTAGGAGAGGAGAGCAAGAGACTCAGCATGAAGTCCTAGCTCTGAACTGATGTTCCGAGCAAGGCCTTCCTTTCACCAGGCCTCAGTGAAGCCTTCTGAAAATGAAGGTGTTGGATTCCCGGATTTCTTAAACACATCCAAACTCTGATATTCTAGGAGTTTGTATAGCCAGATTGTTTTTGGAATGTCAATGTGCAGAGAAAGGATCTTGGGCTCTGGAGACCTGGGTTCAACTCCCAGCTGTACCTCTCACTAGCTGTGTGACCCAAGCCAAGTCACATAAGCTCTCTGATCTTCTGTGTTCTCATTTGTAAAAGGAACAACTGCAGTTCTGGCTGCGGGAGAGGGCGAGAACTTGAATGGATGATTAGTATACATCTGTTCCTTTGGAGATGGGCTACGGAGCAGTTGAATGATCAAGTCAGCAAACCGGCTGTGGTATTATGGCATGTTCTGTGCTCAGCTGGGCCCTGCAGTAGACACAAAGTCACAGGCGCTGTGGCCACTGCAGTGCCAGCAGTGTGAGGGCTCTGTGGCTGGCTGGGCCTCTGAGTTTTTGGGAGTAGCCTTTCCTGCGGAGGACATCATTTGTGGAGGTCAGGGAGACAGTAAGCGTTTGCCTGTGCTTGACGTTGGGCCTGATGGCCTCCAAGCTCTTCCCCTTTGGCCTGTCCACTCCCCAGCAGCCAGAATGAGTGTCCAAAAACCCACATGTGACTAGGTCACTCCTCTTCCCAGCCTTTAAGTGACTCCCCATTTACCATCAAGATAAAGCAATGCCTTGAAGTGGCTCAGAAGGCCTCCAGGACTGATCTTTTCTTTCCCCACTCTCCCCTTGAGCCCTGAGCCTCAGCCACACTGAAGCGTGGGCAGTTTCCCAAGTGCATCAGCTCTCAGACACCTCTAAGCCTTTGCACACACATCTATGCCTGGAATGCTGTCTCCTCTTCTCTTCCTGACTAATGCCGCCACCATCTTTCTTAGCTAACCCAGTAGGCAACCATTCCAATGTATTAATGTGTGTCTTTTTATCTGTGTTCTTGCAAAATCTTTATTGTTCTGTGTGTGTATTTTTAACTTACATAAATAGTGCTGTGTTATATAGCACATACTATTTCTCACCCTTTTCCACTCAGGGTTGTTTTTAAGGTCCTTCACGTTGCTGCGTTATCATCTACTAAGTCACTCATAACTGTTCCATAATCCTCGAGGGTGGGCACATGCCCATGTCACCTTTCCACTCTCCCAGGTTGCCTCCAACTTCCCCACATCATAAATAACACTGTAGTGAACATCCTTGTTCACCTCCCCTTGTGGAGCTGTGTGTAAAAATGGCTTGGGGATAGTGTCTGACCTCCTCTAACTTCACAAGGGGAAAGGAAAATCAAGATCAACAACCCAAGGCTGATTCCTATGAGGCAAAGGTCAGACATGCCTCCCTTCTCCACCATCTTTACCAATTCTGACACCAACCGTCCCTCCCATGGCACTCTCTACTTCTCTGCTGGGTTCGATAATTCATTGCAATGGCCACACAGAATGCAGACAATACTCACAATTGTGGGGTTTATTAGGGAAGTAACAGGTTACAGTTCAGGTTCAGGAATACTCAGGATACAGTTCTTCCATCAGGACAGCCTCTTCTCAGCCACCTCTCTTTTGGCCCCTTGGCCTCTGCCCTGCTCAGGCAAGTGTTATTAAGCTCTTTTAGCTCTGCAGATAAGTGTCCTGAGGCACCCCACTCTGCCAGTAAGCCTCAGTCTGAAGGCACTTAGCTCTAGCTCTATGGGTTTGCAAACCTAGCTCCATCAAGTGCCCGAAGGCGCCCTACTCTGCCAGCAAGCCTCCTGCCCAAAGGCACTCAGCTTCTTCACTCGGTGGGCCAGGAAGCCCACTGCACCATCTCCTGCCAGTCTCTCCTGCCGCCGCTTCTCTACCACCACTTCTCGCCATCTTAAGCATTACAGCTCTCTGTCTCTGTCTCTCTCTGTTTCTGTCTATCTATCTATCTATCTGCCTCCTGTTTCCAGGAGCTTCTCAGCGCAGGGATCCCAGGTCCAAACAAAACGCTCCACTCCTGGCTATTCTTCCTTGGTGGTGATGAGATCCTCTCTTTCCCGCCTCTGGGATGGCTCAGTCTAAGCCTAAAGGGATATCAAAACTGACCAATCCCTTTGGTGGGCCACAATTAACTTACTTGCACAGTCCCACCCAATCACTTGGGTGGGAGTTACAAGACCATGGCGGGAAAGGCCACACAAGTGTTCCATTGCATCACACCGTGTGAGAATCTCTTTGGGATATAAACATGAGAGCCCCCCAGTTCCTAGTCCATAGGATGTGTGCAGCCTTAATTTCACCAACTAGTCCCAGCCTCTTTCCTGACTGACTGCGCCAGACTGCACCTCCACCCACGATACTTCAAGGCATCCGTATTCCCACACCTCCCCAGCCCTTTGTATTATCCAGCTTCTAATCTGTGCCACTCTAATAAGTGTAAAGTGATAGCTGTTGTTTTAATTTTCATTTCTCTGATTACTAATGAGTTAGAGCATCTCTTTATTTGCTTGTTAACCTTTGGGATTTTCTCATTTGTAAATTGCTTCTTTATGGCCTTTGCCCATTTTCTATTGCATTTGCTGCCTTTTTCTTGATGATTTGACTATTTGTATATTCTAGATAGTAGCTCCTTATTGATTTTATTGCTTTTCTTTGTTGGTTTTAGGCATTGTAAATATCTCCTGCCTTTTTTCTATTCCTGAAACATGCTGAGCTCATCAGCCCTCAGGGCCTCCGGCCTGGCTGTTCTCTCTGCCTGTCATGCTGTACTCCTACATACTTGCAGGCAGGGGTCTCTCTTGACAGTTAGCTCTCAGATGCCACCTCTTCAGACACATCCCTCCACTCAAGCACTCTCCATTATACTACACGGTTTTGCTGTCATTGTGACCATATCACTACCACCTCGTTCATTCACTGTTTACTTGCTCATTGTCTATCTCTGTAAACTGAGTATAAGCCTCAGGTAATCTTAGTCACTGTTTAACCCCAGCCCCTAACGCAGTACCTGGCACACACATGGTAGGTCTTCAATAATGTCTGATGAATGAATGAATACCCCCAGTCATAGAGCATGGAGTGAGGAAAAGCTTCAACTGATGTTAAGGAGTTAACTTTTACTGAGTCTTTACTATGTGTCAGGCACTGTGCCAAGCACTTTACATGGATTACCTCATTAGTTCTCATATAACCCAGTGAGGTAGGTATTTTTATATCCAATTTATGAGATGAGGAAACTGAGGTACAGAGATAAAGGAAGGTGCCCAAGGCCCCACAGCTAGAAAGTGGCATAGAAGAAACCAGGACCAAGGTATGTAGTCTGCTCTAGAGCTGGACTCTTAACCACTCTGTTTCTCAAGGGAGGAGAAGGGCAGGAGATGGGCGTGACCAGGATGGAGCCTGTTTATCATCAGAGAAGTCCAGAGGCCAAGCGAGGGTAATGAGTGCTCAGGGGCAATCTCTAAATTGCAACCCCCTCCCAATTTCAAGCTGAATAGACCTTGATAGCAGCACCTTCCCCCACTCTTGTCCGGCTGCCTCAGTCAAGCGCCTTTTGTATTTGTGACACCTTGGACTGTCATTGCGTGCCTCATCTGACGCCGGTTTGGACTTGCGCCAAGGGGCAAGTGCTCGCCTCTGTTTTTCTCCACCCCCTTCACCACCCCCACCCCCCACGCCTCTGGAGAAGTCTGGTATCCCAGGGCAAGAGGTGAGGGTGGGACCGCTGCAGGGAGGGTAATGCTATTCCTCAAGCCTCATATGACACTAATGAGGCCCAGAGAGGGTAAGTGACCAGGCTATGGCTCCCCACGGGACAAGCCAAGCTTCCAGGCCATGGCAAGTCTGTGCCTTCTCTCCTCCCACGTTCTCTTGCCAGCGACCGTGTGGCGCGCATTGGGCTGGGCGTGATCCTGAACCTGGCGAAGGAGCGCGAGCCTGTGGAGCTGGCGCGCAGTGTGGCAGGCATCTTGGAGCACATGTTCAAGCACTCGGAGGAGACGTGCCAGCGGTTGGTGGCGGCCGGCGGCCTCGACGCCGTGCTGTTCTGGTGCCGCCGCACCGACCCGGCGCTGCTGCGCCACTGTGCGCTGGCTCTGGCCAACTGCGCGCTGCACGGAGGCGCAGTGGCGCAGCGGCGCATGGTGGCGAAGCGCGCCGCAGAGTGGCTCTTCCCGCTTGCCTTCTCCAAGGAGGACGAGTTGCTGCGGCTGCACGCCTGCCTTGCGGTGGCCGTGCTGGCAACTAACAAGGAGGTGGAGCGTGAGGTGGAGCGTTCCGGCACGCTGGCGCTCGTGGAGCCCCTCGTGGCCTCACTGGACCCAGGCCGCTTTGCTCGCTGCCTCATAGACGCCAGTGACACAAGCCAGGGCCGCGGGCCCGACGACCTGCAGCGCCTCGTGCCGCTGCTCGACTCGTCACGCTTAGAGGCGCAGTGCATCGGGGCTTTCTACCTCTGCGCTGAGGCTGCCATCAAAAGCCTTCAGGGCAAGACCAAGGTGGGTGTGGGTATGGGGTCGGATGGATGGAGAGGTGAGGGTGGGGAGGCCGCGGTAGAGGGAGTCTGGGAAGGCTTCCCAGAGGAAGTGACATTCAACTGGCACCTGAAGTACACATAAGAGTTAGGCAAAGGCAAAGTGAGGGATTGAGGGGCCTTGCATTGGAGCTTGAAGGCAAGACCAGGAGTTTGAACTTGGTTTTTGGGGCAAGAGGAAGCTATTGAGAAATTTGAAAGCAAGGGGCATTTGTGTTTTACAAACATCATCCTGGCTGCTGGATGGAGAAAGGGTTGGTAAGGTTGAGACTGGAGGCAAGGGGGCCAGATAGGAGGCTATGACAGGAGAAGAGTTGAGATGGTGGCAGCAGGGACTACGGCATGACAGCAGAGGCAGAGAGCAGCACAGATTCATGAGGTGTTAAAGGGCTGGATTTAGGACTTGGTGGGTGGCTACGTGAAGGAGAGGAAGTTGCTGAGGATGATTCCTGGCTTTGGAGATAGACAACCCGGTGAATGATGGCACCTGATACCGAAATAAGGTGAACTGGGTGAGGGACATGCTGGAGTCGGGGAGGGGAAGAGAGTGAGTTTAGTGGGTCAGATTGAGTACGAGGTGCCTGAAAGATGCCCAGTTGGAGAGCTCCAGTGGGCAGTTTTGTCATTTGGGCCTGGAGTCCCAGAAGGAGATGGTGGCTGGAGAGAGAAGCCTGGGGGCAGGACACCTGTGTGTCAGTCAGATAACCCTAAGTCCCAAGGGTTCCCATGCTCAGGGCCTGGTCCCTAGCTTTTGCTTTCTACTTTAACTAGCTGTGTGGCCTTGGGCCCCCGGCTTCCCCTCTCGGGGCCTCTCCATGCCTCATTTTTATCCTCTGGAAATTGGAGTTGGACTACAGCAGCAATTCTTCTTACCCTAGATGTGGGACTAATAATGGTTAATTACAAACAATATATTTGTGTGATTTTTTTAAAATAAATATTACAGATTCAAGATTCTGCCTGTAAGAATGTCACCCTCCCTCCTTTGCATTCCTCTGGGAGGGTTGGGGGTGGGTGACAGCTGGTGTACAGGGAGTGGTGCACACCCTACGGCCCACAGGTGTCATCTGGCGGTGCTCAGTGGACTGTGTCTCACAATGATTGTCACCTATCAAGTGTGCCCCCACAGATCAAGAAGAGACCCTGAACTGCGTTAGGGGGTCTTTGAGGCCTCTTCCAAAGTCTAATGCTCTAGGAGCCTCTGATTCTTCTCTCTGTGCCCCAGAATTGGACCAGGGGAGGACTTGCCCCACAAAGCAGGTCATTCTGCCTTGGGAGAAGGGACTTGAAGGGAAGTAGGGAATGAAGACCCCAAGGACTGGGTCTGGGCAGCAGCCTTGATCACCAGCTCTGGCACCCCCTTTTCCAATAAGGCCAAGTGAGTGCAGTTCAACCCGGACATATTGAGCAGCATGCCAGGTACAGAGCTCCCACCATGACTAAAACAGGACTTCAGCTTATAGCCCAGTGGAAGTTACATTATCAGCTAATGAAATGGCTTTCTGAGTGTGGTACAAGTGCTAATTGGAGGTGTGGGCCAAGCTGGGGTGGGGATGGGGGAACCAAGGCAGGCTGCATGGAGGAGGTGCTAGTCAAGTTGGATTCCAGTGGATGAGTAGGAGCCCCACAAGCAGGGGAGGAAGTAAGGGTCTGGGAACACCATGGGCCAAGGCATTGAGAGCCTTGGTGGTTTGTGTGTGGGAGGGGTGGGGGGGGCGGGTATGCCAGACAAGTTTGGGCTGGGTGGAAGGAGAGGTGACCTGGGAGCTGTGGGCAGGGGCTGCACAGTGCAGGGCCCTGGAGGCCTACTGAGAGCTCAGACTTTATCCCAGGGCAGATGGAAGCTATCAAGGAGAGAGACAAAGGGGGCCTGGTCAAGAGTTGAGAGCTTCAGGATGGGGAATCCACAGGATGAGGGTTAGGATGGTGGCACTTTCATGGGTGAGAGGCGACAAGGGGAAGGATTGGGTGCGTTCAGGGCTGCTGGTGGACTCAAGATGTCCTCTATCCCCTTCCCCGCAGGTGTTCAGCGACATCGGTGCCATCCAGAGCCTGAAACGCCTTGTCTCCTATTCCACTAACGGCACTACCTCCGCGCTGGCCAAGCGCGCATTACGCCTGGTGGGCGAGGAGGTGCCACGGCCTATACTGCCCTGCGTGGCCAGCTGGAAGGAGGCCGAGGTCCAGACCTGGCTGCAGCAGATCGGCTTCTCCCAGTACTGCGAGAGCTTCCGGGTAGATCCACGCAGTCCGCCTGTCGGGCATCTGAGCAGGCTCATTCCCCAGGGCCCCACAGGCGCTAAGGAGCGGCAGCATCCCCGAGGGCCCCAAGGCCGCTAATGCAACAGCACGCCCCCGGCTCCGGGGTGACCATTTGCGGGTGGAGAGCCTGTACTTAGCCACCTTCGGGGTCACTCAGCTCTGATCCAGGTCCCATCCACTTCCCTCTGCGATCTCCTGTTCTCTCGCATCTTGTATTTGGGGTCCAAGGGCTGAGGAGGAGAGCCCTTCCTTACACCTGCCCCCTCCCCCAGGAGCAACAGGTAGATGGCGATCTGCTTCTGCGGCTCACAGAGGAGGAGGTCCAGACGGACCTGGGAATGAAGTCGGGCATCACCCGCAAGAGGTACAGAGCCTCCTGCCCGCCCAACCCTGGCCAGGTCTAACGAAATGCTACTCCACCATGAGTCAGTCCTGAGTCAGAACCTCAGCATCCTCTCCTCCACGGCAGGTTCTTTAGGGAGCTGACAGAGCTCAAGACCTTCGCCAACTATGTGACATGCGACCGCAGCAACCTGGCAGACTGGCTGGGCAGCCTGGACCCGCGCTTCCGCCAGTACACCTATGGCCTGGTCAGCTGCGGCCTGGACCGCTCCCTGCTGCACCGTGTGTCAGAGCAGCAGCTCCTGGACGACTGCGGCATCCGCCTGGGTGTACACCGCGCCCGCATCATCTCGGCCGCCAGAGGTCAGCCTGTCATCTGGTACCCCAGGCCGCTGTCAGTCCTTGCCCTGAGGGATGAGGGGAGACACACGGTGGGGCCTCAGAGCCTCTCTGGCCATTTATTGGGCACATTGGCTGTGTTGTCTGGGCTCTGGGGATGTAAAGGTGAATATATTGTGCTTTGCCCTGAAGAAGGATGGGTAGGAAGGTGGGAGTGAGGTAAGTGGGTAAATAGCCTATGGCAAGTGGCCATAAGGGAGCCCAGAGGAGGCACTGTCTTAAGTATAGACTTCCAACGGGAGGGGATACTTGAGCAAGTCTTGAAGGATGCACTGGGGGGGGATGTGGTAAGGAGTAAGGGCACTCCAGGGAGAGGGAGCAGCCTATAGGAAAGTAGGGAGATTTGACAGAGCATGGAGTGTGCATACAGGGGAAAGGGTGGGAAGTCACAGGGGTTATCCTGTTAACCAACAGCTGACAGAGTATGGGTTGTGAAGGTGCTTTCATGAGGGCATAGTAGATTCTAGGGTTCTAGTACCCCCTCCTTTTTTAATGAGAGATTAGCTAATATTTATTGGGTAATTACTATTTGCCAGGTACTATACTAAGTTTTGAATGGATATTATCTCATTAATCTGTACATCCATTCTATGCAGTGGGCATTAATCTTTTTAAATCAACTTTTAAAAACTTTTAAAATAAAAAGAAGTATAATTTAACTTGAAAATGTCCAGTTCAAGGAGCTTTGAAAAATATACAGTCCTGTGTAACCACCATCATGGTTAATTTTAAAGATGATGAAATTTAGATGTAAAGAATTTAAATAAATTGTCCAACGTTATAAAAGCCATTAAATGACAACTGGGATTTGAACCCATGGCTTTCTGCTTCATAAACAGACAAATGCTGTCTGTGGGTGTTAAGTCTGAATATTATAAGCAAATAGATTCTATTCTCTCATCCATTCATTCAACAAATATGTACTGAGCACCTACCAGGGACAAGGACCTGGGCATTGCCCTCAGTCTTTTGCTTAAACCAAAGCAGGTTGGGTTTTGTCATTTTTATACTGTAGCTTCCAATAAAAACGCCAAGATTTCTTTCTTTTCTTTTCTTTTTTTTTAACAGGAGTTTCCTAGGGCTGAAACAGCTTACAAATGCCTTCTATAGGGAGTAGGGAGCCAGCCACAGTTTTTAAGTGGAGGCAATGACATGCTCAGATTTGGATTTTAGTACGATTCCTTTGGTAGTTGTGGCAAATGGATTAGGCTGGTCAAATGTGAATTTGGGGAGACCAATGGGAGGCTGAAGTTGGGGCCCTGGACATAGCAAGGGCCCGGGCTGGAGTCTAGAATGTTTAGTAGATAGAATCCAAGAGCACAGTGCCTGGCTCTGAGGGCTGAATGTCAGTGCCATGAGGGCAGGATTTGTCTGTTTTGTTCACTGCTGTATCCAAGAATAGGGATAGTGCCTGGCACACAGTAAGTACTTAATAAGTGTTTGTTGAATGAATGAATGAGAGGTAGGAATTGAGGCTGATACCAGGTGTCTGGTTTTGGTGAGAAACTATGGCTAAGGGACGAGGGGAGATTTGGGGTGTGTTGAGTCTGGAGTGCTATTGGGCAGCTGGCTGTACAGGTCTGGAGACCCAGAGAGAGGGAGAGCAAGAGGGGCATATGAATGCCCCTCAAACACAGCGTGTCTCCTGAGAAAGGCTCACCAATAGTCAGCAACCTTCCTTCCTGTAGCCTCGGTTTCCTCATCTGCAAAATGGGGATAACTTATCTGTAGGCCCCATCCCTCCACTTCTATGACCCTTTTTGGAGCAAGCCCCACCCCACTGCACCAGCCACCTGCCTAGGCTGGGCTAATGGGACTAAGTCCCCAAGGGATGAGGTATCTCATGGTGAGTGATGAGGAGGAGCCATCCTCACCATGTTACCTCTTCTTCCCCCCCAGAAATGCTACACTCCCCACTGCCCTGCATTGGCTGCAAGCCCAGTGGGGACACCCCGGATGTCTTCATCAGCTACCGCCGCAACTCAGGTTCCCAACTTGCCAGGTGAGGAGGGGCAGGTGGGCAGCCTAGGGCCTTGAGGCGAGGCCATGCAGTGACCTGAGACCTCTTTGCAGCCTCCTGAAGGTGCACCTGCAGCTGCATGGCTTCAGTGTCTTCATTGATGTGGAGAAGCTGGAAGCGGGCAAATTCGAGGACAAGCTCATCCAGAGTCTCATAGCCGCCCGAAACTTTGTGCTGGTGCTGTCGGCTGGGGCACTGGACAAATGCATGCAGGACTATGACTGCAAGGACTGGGTACACAAGGTAGGTGCTGGCCTGGGCCTCTGTGGCCCCAGCAGTAGCCTGTGACCTAGGGGACGGGGTCCTCCTCCTATCTGCACACCCCAGCACCTCCCTGGCCCAGCTAAAGTCAGGAGTCACAGCTCTGTGATAGGACTTTAGCAAGCCACTTAGTCTCTCTTGCCTCACTCTCCTCATCTGCAAAATGGGGGATAATTTACCATCTTATTCACCTTGTAGGATTATTGTTAGGGTCAGAAACCCATTGCCGTCAAGTCAATTCCGACTCATAGTGACCCTATAGGACAGACTAGAACTGCCCTATAGGGTTTCCAAGGAGCAGCTAGTGGATTCAAACTGCTGACCTTTTTGGTTAGTAGCTGAGCTCTTAACTACTGCACCACCAGGGCCCTGTTAGGGTCAGAAAGAGATGAAAATATTTTGCAAAATGAGCTCTGTAAGAGCAGAAGGGGCAGGAGAGCATGTGACAGGCAGAATGAAATCGTTAAGAGTACAAGGTTGTGACTTTGAATTCTAGCTCTGGCCTTCGTCAAAGGACTTAACCCCAATGAACTTCATGTATTTTACTGGAAAGTGGGGATAACAACAGTCCTAACTCCCTAGGATATTGTTATAAGGATTAAAAGAACTAAAGTTTGTGAAGTGCTTAGCAGAGTGTCTGGCACATGGTAACTGCTCAATAATAGTAGCAATTATTATTATTAATATAATATGAGTAAACTTAAAAAAACACATTGCCGTTGAGTTGATTCTGACTCATAGTGACCCTGCAGGACACAGCTGAACTGCCCCACAGGGTTTGCAAGGAGCAGTTGGTGGGTTCAAACTGCCAACCTTTTGGTTAGCAGGCAAATGCTTAACCACTGCGCCACAAGGGCCCTTAATTATTATGAGTACTATATTTAATTCATCATTGTACCTTCAGTGTTTGACACACAGTAGAAACTTATTGAACATTTGTGGAATAGATGGATGGGTGGATCCATGTCACATCTGCAGGTTATTTTTTTATATACTTAAAATTACAGGTGTATTATAGCAAAAGGATAAAAATTAGGATCAGCATAAAGAAGAGACGCATGTCTGGGGAACTTCCCAATGCAAAGCTTCTGTATTCCAGAAAGGGTGCGCTACCCTCCCACATGTATGGATTTTTTTTTAACTAACCAGGAAGCTCTTGGAGCTTCCATGTCCAGAGCCTTTATTGGCTTCAATACATAGTCACGATAGGAGACTCACTGCATAACATCTGCAGGTTATTAATCATTAATCAGTCAGTAGTAACTGGGACTAGAGCTGAGGAGTGCAGTAGCCAGCTGAGATGGGGCCCTTGTCCTCAAGCAGCTGGGGAGACAAGAATATGCCCAGAATGACTAGATCATATGTAAGTTGGTGTAAATACTAGGCAAGAGGTGAACTTCTTCCTTGCTGCAGGAGTATGGAGAAGGGAGAGAGCATCAAGGGTTAGAATAATCAGGGAAGACTTCATGAAAGAAGCAGGACTTGAGAAGAGCCTTAGGAACTTAGGTAAGTGGAGAGGGAATCCCATGGAGAGGAAACAGCATGAGCGAAGGAACAAAGGCAGGGATAAGAAAGGTGCCAACAGCTTGTGTGTACCATTGGTATTGTTTTCTCCATTTTACAGATGAAGACATTAGGCTCAGAGAAGTAGAATAACTTTCCTATGATGACACTACTAGCGTAGGAATCAGAAAAGCTGGGCTTTGAATTCTGTCCATCTGACTTCAAAGCCCATGCTCTTTGCAGGCCCATCACTGTGTTCCATAGCCCAGATCTGAGTGGATAAGGAGTGCTTGAAAGGGTTGGATTCGCTCATCAGAGCGGATTGTCCCCATCTCTTCCCAATTCCACGTTCAGTGAAGTCATGTGGGTAGCTTGAAATCAGCCACGGTGGGAATATTTGCACCAAGAAAATCAGGGGTTTGGTTTTTTGTTTTATTTAGTTTTCCCCAGAGAGCTAGTTATTAAACATTTACCAGCACACCACCTGTTGGATAAGAACCATGGAACCAGGTTATGGAGGGCCTAGAGGCAAGGAGAGGACCTCTTCTTGAAATGCTGGGAAGCAGAGAGCCCATGAGAGGGATGATGCTGGGCCAGCAGGTTTTAAGAAGGCTCTGGCACTGGGGTGCAATCCAGACTGGCAATGGGGAAGAGGGTCAAGCCCCAGAGTCCACATAGAAGGGCTGATTAGCAGGCCTGGTTTGGGGAAGGGTCACTGGGCTAGGGAGACCTCCTGGAGGAACATGTCTGATGACCTAGAGAAGGTGGCAGACAACTGCATTCTGAGAGACGGGAGTGTCTGTGAGCTCCATGACAGCTCAGACTTCGCCTTCTTCACCACTATATCCCTGGTGCCTAAAACTGTGCTTGGCACCAAGGTAGGCTTTTGAAGAGTTTGTAATATAGCTGAATTAATGATTAAACAAATGAGTGATTCTGGTGGAGCTGAGATGACTGGGAAACCACATCTACTAGGTTTACCAGGCCAGAAGACTTGCCTGTAATCAAGTTTTTATTCTTAACTATTTTGAACAAACCAATTATCATGCAGCCTTTGCATCTATGATGCCATGAATAGTTTGGGCTGTCTGTTCTGTATCATTCTGGGTGAAACAAATGTCTAATGGTTCCCCAAATACAGTGCTGCAGGGTCAGAATTCATCCAAATGCCCAGCAGAGAGGTCAAGCCCTGGACTTGGAATCTGAATGCTGGAGTCAGAGGCCTCCTGGGCTGGACATGTGTGTGACTTGAGAGAAATCCCTTCCCCTCAATGGGCATCCTTCTTCTCACTTATAAAATGGAGAAGCTCCCCAGAAAGCCAGTTAGGGTCAAAGTTATCGAAGTTCTTCTCCCAGGAGGCCTCCCTCCACAAGGGTGCTTAGCACCCATCCTTCTCCTAGCAGATGAGAAGAAAGAAGGAGACAGGCGGGGTGCTAGGAGCCTTTGCCTTGGACCAGTCCCAGTGGCTCCATCACCCCTCATCAGGTGTTTTTAATGCTTAATTGCCTCTGATTTTAAAACTCTTTTCCCAGAAGCCACATTTAGTGGGTAATCAATACGGAAAACCACAAGTGAACTGCACTCAAGATAGTCCAATCCCTGTCGTTCCCCCTTGAAAGGAAAAGAAACATTCAATAAGCACTTACATTAATAGGAAGTTGTATCCTCAGAACAACCCTGTGAGGGAGGTTTCATTATCTTCACTTTACAAGGAGGAAATAATAATGCCTAAAAAAAGACCCGTTGCTGTCGAGTCGATTCCAACTCTTAGCGACCCTATAGGATAAAGTAGAACTGCCCCCAGCTGGGGGATTTGAACTGCCAACCTTTTGGTTAACAGCTGTAGCTCTTAACCACTGCACCACCAGGGGTCTTAATAATGCCTAAAAAACCCATTGCCGTAGAGTTGATTCCAACTTGTAGTGACCTTACAGAACACAGTAGAACTGCCCCATAAGGTTTTCAAAGAGCAGCTGGTGGATTCAAACTGCTCACCTTTTGGTTAGCAGACGAGCTCTTAACCACTGTGCCACCAGGACTCCTAATAATGCCTAGGATTTATTAAGTATACACTATATGCTAGGTACTGTTCTAATCACTTTACACAGAATATCACAGTTACACGTCCTATGTAGATGTGGAAATCTCAAATAAATAAAAATCCACACTTTGCACTTTTCTGTTTAATTCTGACACCAGCAGCCCACTCAGCACTTATCTGATGCCAGCCACCTGGAGCTAGGTCAGCGCTCACAAGTTAAAAAGGACACTGTCCTTCAGACTGCCAAATAGTTGTTTGGGAGAGGCAAGTTTGGGAGCCCGCATGACACCCTCACTTCTGACCTGCTGGCTACAAATTCAGGATTTCCCTTTACCCCCTCAGGATACCACCCGTAAGTTCAGGGGTCCCTGCCCTTATGTCTGGTGGGTAAGATAGATATTAAGTATATTACCCATTTAATTAATTTAAATGTGCAACTGTAGCATGTGCTGCAGGAATACACTGTGCTATAAGAGCCTATAATAGGGAGATCTGACCTGGTCAGGGAGGTGAGGGAAGACTTCCCTGGGGAAAAGTTCATTGAGCTCAGGTCAGAAAAATGAGTAAGCATTAGCTTGATGAAGGGGCACGGAAGAGCATGCATGTGCAAGGGCCCTGTTCAGGGAGGGAGGATGGCAAGTCTAAGGGGCTGCAAGGTCAGTGTGGCTAGGAGGACGGTGAAGGGGCAGAAATTTGAGAAGTGGGCTGTGGCCAACCATGCCAGGGCCTTAGAGGCCACATTACGAAGTTTGGACTTTATTCTAAGAGCCAAGTCAAGAGTTTTAAGTAGTGGGTGACATGCTCAGATTTGCATTTTGCAAAGATTAGCTAGGTGAATGGCTGCGTGGAGAACAAATTAGAGGGGGCAAGAGTGGATGAGGGGACATGAACACTGATGCAAAAAATTCTCAACAAAATTCTAGCCCATAGAATCCAATAGCATATAAAAAAAATAAATAATGCATCATGACCAAGTGAGATTCATACCAGCTATGCAAGGATGGTTCAACATTAGGAAATCAATCAATGTCACCCACCACATAAATAAAACAAAGGAGAAGAATCACATGATCATCACAATTGATGCAGAAAAGGCATTTGATAAAGTCCAAAACCCCTTCCTGATAAAAACGCTCACCAAACTAGGAATAGAAGGGAAACTTCCTCAATACAATTAAAGGCATATACACAAAACCAACAGCCAACATTATTCTCAATGGAGACAGACTGAAAGCATTGCCCCTGAGAATGGGAAACAGAGAAGGATACCCTTTATCACTACTCTTATTCAACATTGTACTGTAAGTCCTACCTAGAGAAAATAAGACAAGAAAGGAGAATAAAGTGTATACAAATTGGTAAGAAAGGAGTAAAAGTATGCCTATTTACAGATGATATGATCCTATACATAGAAAATCCCAGAGAATCCCCAAGAAAGCTACTGGAACTAATGGAAGGATTCAGCAAGGTGCAGGGCACAAGATCAACATACAAAAATCAATCAGATTCCTCTACACTAACAAAGAGAACTCCAAAAAGGAAACCAGGATAACAATACCATTTACAATCGGCCCCCAAAAGATAAAATACTTCGGAATAAACCTAACTAGGGACGTAAAAGACTTACACAAAGAAAACTACAAAACACTACGACAAGAAATCAAAAGAGACATTCATAAATGGAAAAACATACTATGCTCATGGATAGGAGGACTTAAAACATTGTGAAAATGTCAATACTACCCAAAACAATTTATAGATACAATGCAACCCCGATCCAAATCCCAATAACATTATTTAATGAGATGGAAAAACTAATCACCAACTTTCTATGGAGAGGAAAGAGCTCCTGGATAAGTAAAACATTACTGAAAAAAGAAGAACCAAGTAGGAGGCCTCACACTACCTGATCTCAGAACCTACTATACTGCTAGGATAGTTAAAACAGACTGGCAGTGTTACAACAGACTCATAGACCAATGAAACAGAAATAAACCACTCACTTACAGACACCTGATCTTCAACAAAGAGTCAAAGTCCATTAAATGGGGAAGAGATAGTCTCTTCAACAAATGGTGCTGGAAAACTGGATATCCATTTGCAGAAAAATGAAGCAGGATCCATACTTCACCCCATACACAAAAACTAACTCAAAATGGATCAAAGACCTAAATGTAAAACCTAAAACTCTAGTTCATGAAAGAAAAGAGAGGGATGCTAGGGGCCCTAATTTATGGCATAAATAGAATATCAAGCATAACTAAAAAACACACAAAATCCAGAAGATAAAATAAATAACTGAGACCTCCTAAAAATTAAATACTTATGCTCATAAAAATAATTTTTTAAAAGAGTGAAAAAACCTACAAGAGACTAAAAGGGCAGCTTCTGCCTGGAGGTGAGATGGGAAGGCAGAGAGGGGTAGGAGCTGGCTGAATGGACATGGGGAAGCAGGGGTGGAAAGGAGGAGTGTGCTGTCGCAGTATGGGGAGAGCAATTAGGGTTACATAACAATGTATGCATAAATTTTTGTATGGGAGACTAACTTGAAATGTAAACTTCATCTAAACTACAACAATAAAAAAAAAAAAGAACCTACAGACTGGGAAAAAAAATCTTTGGCAATGACATATCTGATAAAGGTCTAATCTCTAAAATATAGAGAAAACTTCAAAAATTTAACAATAAAAAGACAAGCGACCCAATCACAAAATGGGCAAAGCACATGAACAGACACTTCACCAAAGAGGACATTCAGGAGGCCAACAAATACATGAAAAGATGCTCATGATCATTAGCCATTAGAGAGATGTAAATCAAAACCATGATGAGATACCATCTCACCCCTGCAATGGCACTGATCCAAAATTCAGAAAATAGCAAATGCTGGTGAGATTGTGGGGAGATGGAACTCTCATGCACTGCTGGTGGGAATGTAAAATGGTACAACCATTTTGGAAAACGATATGGCACTTCCTTAAAAAGGTAGAAATAGAAATACCAAGTGATCCAGCAATCCCACTCTTAGGAATATATCCAAGAGAAATAAGAGCCATTACACGAATATACATATGCACACCCATGTTCACTGCAGAGCTATTCACAAGAGCAAAATGATGGAAACAACCTAAGTGCCCATCAGTGGATAAATGGATAAACAAACTATGGTACATATGCACAATGTAATACTATGCAACAATAAAGAACAATGATGAATCTTTGAAACATAGCTGAATCTGGAGGGCATTATTCTGAGTGAAATTAGTCAATCACAAAAGGACAAATACTGTATGAGACTACTATTATAAAAATTCCAGAAAAGGTTTACACACAGAAAGAAACAATCTTTGATGGTTACAAGGGAGGGGAGGAGTGGGAAGGGGAAACTGCTCACTAGACAGTAGACAAGTGTTAACTCTGGTGAAGGGAAAGACAATACACAATATAGGGAAAGTCAGCACAACTTGACCAAGGCAAAGGAAGACGCTTAGAAGGACACCAGAAAAAAAAAAAAAAAAAGAGGCAACCACAGTAAATACTACAGCATATACAACGCTGTAACAACAGCAAAAACAAATAACTTGCAAACAGAAACACAGGCACACATGTATGCTGAAGAGGGGAAGGAGGGCGTATAGGAGTACACCCATGTGAATATGTAGGTTAGGCTGTGGGTATTTTTACATACATATTTGTATGTACAGCATGTATATTGATATATATAATAGAACACAAAGGGGAAACAGTCATAGAACCTTCTTAGGCACATTCAAACACCATGAGGGACCAAGGTACGAGGGCTGGGGACCATGGTCTCAGGGGACATCTAGGTCAACTGGCATAACATAGTTCATGAAGAAAATGTTCTACATCCCACTTTGGTGAGTGGTGTCTGGGGTCTTAAAAGCTTGCTAAGCGGCCATCTAAGATACATCTATTGGTTCCATCCTATCCAGATCAAAGGAGAATGAAGAAAACCAGAGACACAAGGAAAATATTAGTCCAAAGGGCTAATGATCACATGAACCACAGCCTCCAGCAGCCTGAGCCGCAAAGAACTAGATGGTGCCTGGGTACCACCACTGACCACTCTGACAAGAATCACAACAGAGTGTCCTGGACAGAGCAGTAGAAAAATGTAGAATAAAATTCAAATTCACAAAAAGGACAAGACTTACTGGTCTGAAACAGACCGGAGGAACCCCCAAGACTACAGCCCCCGGACACCCCTCTCAGAACTGAAGCCACTCCCAAAGTTCACCTTTCAGCCAAAGATTAGACAGACCTATAAAACGAACAACACCACACAGCAGGAACATGCTTCTCAGATTAACCAAGTATATGAGACCAAATGGGCAACACCTGTCCAAAAGTAAAGACCAGGAGGCAGGAAAGGAGAGGAAAACTGGACAGATGGAAATGGGGAACCCAGGGTGGAAAGGGGGAGAGTGCTGACACACTGTGGGGATTGCAACCAATGTCATGAAATAAGATGTGTATAAATTTTTGAATGAGAAACTAATTTGTTCCGTAAACTTTTACCTAAAGCACAATTTAAAAAACAAAAATGGATGAGGGGAGACCTGGTAGAGGCTAAAAATAATGGGAGGTTGGAGCAGGGTGGTGGTAGGGGGGAGGTATAAATATGGTGAATTTGAGAAGTCAGTCAGGAGTAGAATTGTCAGGGCTCATGATGGACTGATGGGGATGCAGGGGCGAGAGAAAAGTTAAGGTGGACTTAGGAGTCTCTTCCTCCTCACCTCTAGGGCCCCTCTCTGTTCTTCTTCCAGGAGATCGTGACTGCTTTGAGCTGGGACAAGAACATTGTGCCCATCATCGATGGCTTCGAGTGGCCCGAGCCCCAGGCCCTGCCTGAGGACATGCAGGCTGTGCTCACCTTCAATGGCATCAAGTGAGCCCCAGGGTCCCGGGGAGTGAGGGACGACGAGGCAGCACGAGGGCAAAGCTGCCAGCAGAAACCTCTGCCGAGCCCTCTGACCCATGCCACCTCTGTGCCCACAGGTGGTCCCATGAGTACCAGGAGGCCACCATCGAGAAGATCATCCGCTTCCTGCAGGGCCGATCCTCCCGGGACTCACCTGCAGGCTCCGACACCAGTTTGGAGGGTGGGCCCAACTTAATGGCTCCCACTTCCCAAGCCCTGCTGTGACCCCCACTTCCACTATCCTCCCTGGGGGAGCAGCCCCTCAAACTAGTCTCCCTGGGCTGAGACAGCCTGGGCTCTTCTCAGGAAATGGCTCTCCCCCACCCTCATGGCCCACCTGTTATCTGCAAAGGGGAGGGAAGACAGGCATTAGTGGGTGGTGAGGGTTAGACCTCCCCCAGGCCCCGGTGCCACCACCAAGCCTGCCCTCGGGTTCTCTGTCTATGGGCAGGGTCAAGGCTCAGTTCTGGAGATAGAGTCTGAAGTACACTCCCCTTCCCCTACCTTAATAGCAACCAGCTTGAGTACGGGGAAGGCAGGCAGCCCCTGGCAGGAATTAGGGCAGCGCCCCGGCGCTCTGCAGCCTGAGCACCACTGCTCTGAGCCAGCTGGAGTTGTGTGCAATGATGGCTGTCAGTCAGGACTGTGCCTGGCCCCTGGCTCACCACTTCCTGTCACCCTTGGCCTTGCCCTGTAACCACTCAGTGCCCTTAGCCGGCTGGCCTCTTCTTGGATGCCCCTTCCGGTCTTTCTGAGGATCGGCCTTCCTTGCCGCATCCGGGTCAGCCGAGCCCTTACTCTGGCTGGTCTGTCACTGTGGCTGGCTTTGCTGCAGTTACTGGCGCACACAAGCCCCCTGCTTGGGCCTGGGCAGGGGGAGGCCATGTATTGAGGGCAGCGAGCCCACCCTACCCCATGCCTCAGTGTTGTGCCCCAGTTGCCTTCCCCAGCCCCTCATCCATCCAAGGCTGCTCAGGGGGCAAGTCAGCTCCATGGCACAGTAGCAGCCTGTGCGGAGGAGGCAGGATCCTAATGAAGGGCAGGGGTTTTATTACCTAGGGCAGTTTCTCCCAACTTTACTGTGCAGTCTAATCACCTGGGAATCTTGTTAAAATGCAGATTAGATTGAGGAAATACGCATTTTTCACAAATTTTCTGGTGAGCTGATGCTGCCGTCAGGAGACCCCACTTTGAGTAGCAAGGATCTAATCCCTGCCATTTCCCAAACACTCGACTCCAAGGTCTCTGTAATCATCACAGCGACCCTACCTGGTACTATCTTCTCCACTTCACAGGTAAGGAAGGTGAGGCTCAGAAAGGTTGAGTGATGCATCCAGGTTCCCAACTGGTTAGTGGCAGCTCCAGGATCTCCGGCATCAGTCCACAGCTTGGTGGAACTGGTTGGGGAGGATCATCTGGAGGCTGTGCCCTAGGCAGGGTGGCTGCTCCCCAGACAGTTGGCTTCTCCCTTGCCCCAAAGAATCTGGCAGTAGGGGGTAGGTTTTAGCAGCAAAAGGCCAACCCAGGGGCCACGTAGGAATATCCTTCTGCCCCACCCTCTACCGGGTGCCTTCCCTCCAATAATCCAGGCTCCAGCTAGTGGGGTCAGCTGGAACCTGCCCTGCCCCTTCCCTCCTAAGGCCAGTGGGTTCACATCTCAAGGCTGGCTCAGCTCCCGGCCTCCACCCCTAAGGCGCTGGCCAGGTCACTCTCAGTTCTCCAGCCACATCATCCAAGTCAAAGTTCTCCCTCCAGGCCTGGGGCTCTCCGTCCACTCCCCTCCCTGCCAAAGATACTGTCTTCAGTGTCCTGGCCCAACTCTTTGGCTCTGGCTGCACTTGGTTCCCTGCTTGCCCTCCTTCCTTCTTTCACGCAACAAGAGTTCCCACCAGCGCCAGTCCCAGGGCTTGGTGAATGAGGCAGACTAGATGCTACCCTCAGAGCAGAGGTGTAACAATACAGTGTGATGAGTGTCTTCCAATGCAGCTTTTTGTCACTTTGTTCCTAATCAGTCCTGCTCCCCTGAGACCCCACGAGCAGTACTCACAGAGGTTCCCTGGCCCTTTTTTCTTTTTCTGTTTGGTACACCCTCCACTGCTGCCCACCTCGACTTCTTGGCTTTCTGGTTGACCTCTGTCCCCCTCCTCTGTCTCTCTGGAGAATCAGAGCCCAGACTCCGGCCCCAGCCAGAGCAGCTGAAGGGATGACCCTCCCCTTGCCAGGCCAGTGTGTTCAGGCGTGACTGCCTCGCCATGACAAACACTGCAAGGACCACAGCCGTGGCAAGGACCTTGGCCCTCATCTTTGACCCAGGCCTGGCCCCTCCTGAGATGAGGGCTGAGAAGTAGCCTTCCCCCCAAAGTCTGCTCTGACCCAGGTCTGCAGGCTTAGGGTTTTCTGCTTAGCTGGGCTGCAGCTGCTGCCCCCAGGGTAAGGCTGAGTCAGCTAGGTCCTCATCCCACCTCCCAGGGGCCCAGAACTGCTCAGGGACACTTAAAGGCCATTCTGCCCCTTGGGCCAAAAGTCTAGCCATAATTCATTCCTCCTTCCCCAGGCCCACCCAGGACAATGAAGACAGGCATCTTTCTAGAATGTATGAACTGGGAGGGATCTCAGAATGTCATCTAATCCAGTGTTTCCTAAACTTGTCCAACCAGGGGGGATCTTTACAGTAAGACAATTTGGGGCGCTGCTGACCTACCCCTTCACAGAGGGGCCTGCTCAAGGTCACACAGCTAGCCCGTAGCAGGGCCCAGTGTAGGACCCAGGCCAGAAGCCAGCTCAGAGCCTTTCCCTACTCTCCTCGCTGCCTCATGCTGACAGTCGGTGGAGGGCCCTCTCCTTGCCTAGGTCTCCCAATTACAGAGGGAACAGTGAGACAGGCGCTTGGCAACAGGCTGCAGAGGCCCCAGCTGGCCCTGGGCCACCTTCACTTTACTTTCATTGACTTCTGGCCAGGAAACTCTGGCTGGCAGAGCAGGTAGGAAGAGATGAGGGTGGAAATAGCAGCAGGGGAGCAAGGCCCTGTGGGCAACTCTGGATGGAAGAGTTGAGTGCCACCATGACTTAGGTCTGTGCCTGTGCCTTAATGTTAATCAGATTCTGCATTTCAACTTCAGATCCAGTCCTTCCGAACTCTAGAAACAGGCCCCTCACTCTGTGAGAAGCAGGGGTCCCTGAGTCGTATGGGGAGTCAGGCTTATCTCCCAGGTTTCCTATGACCTACAACGGAGGCACAGGGGATGGTGTCAGCACATGGCTCTGCTGAAATGCCCACTGATAGATGTTTGGAGGGCTGCATGGTAACAGGACTGATTCCTGCTGCCAGGAAGACCACTATAGGTGCCTTCAGGGAGTGGATCTCTGACTGACCCTCAGGAATGAGGTGGCAGGGCTCTGCCCCCAGCTTTTCTGCTAGCCTCCTGCAAGCCTGGCACCCATCTCCCAGCAGCTCAGGAGAAGAAAATGGCGTCTATTTGAGGCCTGGGCTGGCCACACCCAGTACCAAGCCTGTGGGCAGCTCACGGGCTCCTGCCCATCCCAGCACCTACTGTTCTCTGACCTGTGGCAGGCAGACCAGGGGCAGGAAAACAGAGGGCCCCAAGGCCCCATGCTCTGGAGGCCAGAAGGTTCATTTCGGTGTGTTTGTATGGATTTATTATCATAATTGGCATGGTGAGGTCCTAGGACAGGCAGGCCATGGCCAAGGACTGGCTCCCTACCACAGACAGCAGCCCTCTCCCTCCAGAGGCACCAAGCCCTTCCCACAATCCTCCCTCCCCACAAGGCTGGCGCTAATGGAACATCATATTTATCACTAAAGAATGACTGGCGGCTGGTGTGCACATTATGAACTGAGCCCCATGGGCTGTACCATTTTGGCTGGAAGCAGAGATGCCGGCATTCATGCGCCAGCTGGTTCCTGAAGTGTCACCTCCATCAGGCCCTCTCCTCTCCCCTAGAGGGTTCTGAGTGATGGATGGCATAAAGGGTGATCACACCCTTGTCCCAGTGCTCCCTCACTGCCTGCCCTGATGGGCCTGTGAGGTATGATTCTATATCCTAGAGTTGTAAGTTGGCATGCTGTGGATGAGGTAGGGAGCCTTGGTCTAGCTTGACCACCTTGTCCAAGGTGAACACTGCCCTTTGAGAGAAGCTGCTGGTGCTGCTGTAGGCCAGGACCCCAGAGGTATCTTTCCAGTTGGTTAGTGCTCACTCCGCTCCACTGTTCTCTGTCCTCTGGTCTGGACAGATCAACGGCTCTTGGGAAACTGCTGGAATTCACTGTGAGGATTAACCTTCTCCAGCACCCTGTGAGAGACCAGAGCAGGGGATCAGATTTGCCATGGGAGACTCTCAGCTCCTGTCTGGAGAAGTGACACAGCCTTTGCTTGGGTGGTTTAGCCCAGGTAGCCCCCTCCTTCCCCCTTCCCCAAGCTGAGACGTGGAGGACAATGACTCAGAGACAGCAGGCTCTGGACAATGGCTCTTAAGGCCCTGCCACAGCTAGCTGAGGAACCTCTCCCAGCTTCCTTTAGCACATTTCTACCACTATAGTTCCATCTCAAAAACAGGAATGGAGGGGCATGAGGGGAAATGGGAGTGAAAACACAGCCTTGCCAAGAAGCAATGTTAGCCTGATCCTTCCCCTACGCATGCCCCTAGCTTGCCCTTGGGGAATGGCTCCTAGGGGATTAGGCAGCCATCTGCAAGGGGACAGTCAGCCTAGGACTGAGATTGAGATAAAGGGCTCCATTATGAGCATGGGTTCAGGGCCTTGCATTACCCAATCAGAATGGCTGGGATGAAGAGGAGGCCAGCACCCAGGAGGAAGGGGAACCCCTTCATGAAGTTCAGTGTGGCTGGGTAGAGTGAGTTGAAGATGCCGGAAGCCATCAGCATGCCCAAACTATTCACACAGGCCACAGCAGAAAAGAGAGCACCTGTTAGGAAATAAATACCACTCTGGAGTCTGAAAGACTCCAAATCCTAGCGTCACTACGTGACAGCTATGTAACCTGGAGCAAGTCACTTAACCTCTCTGGGTCTCACCTTCCTCAACTGTAAATCATACCCAGTCTCATGTTGTCATAAGGAGTCAACGAGGTCATGCGTGGAAAGAATCTGTTATGCTGTTGTTGTCAGTTGCCCTTGAGTAGCTTCCAACTCATGGTGACCCCATGTGTGCAAAGCAGAACTGCTCTGTAGGGTTTTCAAGGCTGTGACCTTTCAGAAGCAGATCACCAGGCCTGTCTTCCCAAGCATTTCTGGGTGGGTTCAAACTGTCAACCTTTCAGCTAGTAGTTGAGCTCTTAACAGTTTGCGCCACCTGGGGACTCCTCAACCTGCTACGCAAAAAATAAAAAAACAAACCCATTGCCGTTGAAGTCGATTCCAACTCATAGCGACCCTATTGGACAGAGTAGAACTGCCCCATAGGGTTTCCAAGGAGCGCCTGGTGGATTCGAACTGCCGACCTTTCGGTTAGCAGCCGAACTCTTAATCACTACGCCACCGGGGTTTCCATCTGTTACACAAGGGGTACTAAATAAATGAGTGCCATTAAATTCACACTAAAAGTACATGTGTCATCTTCGAATGAAAACTTGATGGAAATGGTTTTTGGAATTATCCCCTTTTTGGGATTAATTGCTGGTTTGATTCCTAGTTCTAACACTTATTAGCTGTGCGATCACTGAATAAATCACTTATCCTCCCTAAGTTTCCATTCCTCCTTCTGTTAAATAAAGATAATACCTACTTCATTGATTATCAGCAACATGACACTCACATGTAAAGCACCTATCACAGAGCCTGGCTGGCCCCTTACAGGAAGCCAGTTAGTAGAGCCATTCTTTTCTCCTGTTCCCCTTGGCATTTCTGGGCACACTAAAGGTGAAAGAAAAAGCTTATTGAGTGAAAGGATGAAAGCCCATGGATTCTGAGGGCAATAGAGCCTATGGTGGGTTGTGTATGGCACTAGGTTCTCTATCACCATCAGATCCTCCTTCCACGGCAGCTGCAGAAAAGTGGATAAGCTGATGTTTCCAGCCAGACTGGGGTCTAGAAACCCTGAGGCCTGAGAAGCTGTCCATTATAGATATGCCAACAGAAGCCAAATTTGCAAAATGAGTAACAGCCCAACAGAAGTTGACATTAACTCAAAGACCTCAAACCACTCATTTTACAAATGAGGAAACTGAGGCCCAGAGAGGGAAAGGGACCTGCCCAAGATCACACAACCAGTGCGTAACAGAAGCAGGACTTAAACCCAGAACCCAAGACCCACTGCTCTTAAAAACAGACCTGGGTTTCATCCTGGCTCCACACTCACTGAATGACCTTGAGTAAGACAATTTAACCCTCTGGGCCTCTGCTGCTTCATCTGTCAACTGGGGATAATTAAATCTACTTCACAGGGTTGTCCACTTCCTCTAAGCTTGTACACTCTAACCCAGTGAAGTAGGGAACCCTAGCATTATCACATCCATTTCACAGATGGAAAAGCTGAGGTCTGAAGAAAGTAAATGCTTTGCTCTGGTTACCCACAAGGAACATAAGCATGCTCTGCTGACTGTAAATCCCAACCGTGTGGTATGAAAAGCCAAGGAACTGTGGTCTTAATTCAGGCAATTTGACAGATGCAGGCTGATCCTGACACTTACCCTGCTCTGACTTGCTCACCAGCTTGGAGAGCTTGGCCCGGATGACAGGCGTAGTGACTAACGACAGGAAGAAGAGCCCATATCCTGTGAAGAAACAAACAACCATCAGGAAAATGGGATCAGAGAGAGGGGTGCCCAAGTGAGAGACAGCACCCCATATAGGACTATACACACCCCATATGGGACTTAGGTTAGACACAGGAGAACCTCCTTGATAGTGAGGGTGGGGAGACAATGACTAAGGAGGAATCCAGACTACCTTTGTTAAGGCTTGGCCCACCTGTTGCCTTGTCATGAATGAACACTGATTCCTCGACTGCTTTCTTGTCACAACACTTCTCATGGTCACAGCATGTACCATCCACTTACTTAGCACTTGGTAGGGAGATGGCAGGGCATAGAAAACAAGAGGCTCTGGGGTTAGCCCCAAGTTCAAATCCTGATGCTATTACTTACAACTGTGTGACCTTGAATACTTTACTGAGACTGACTCTCTAGCTGTAAAAGGAGGATAACAAGGCCTTCATCTCAGGATGGTTCTGAAGTGTGGTAGGTTAAATAAAAAGCTACCCAAAGACAGCAGGCCCTAATCCTTGGACCATACAAATGTTACCTTACTTGGAAAACGAGTCTTGCAGATGTTAAGGATCTTGAGATGGGAAGATTATCCTGGGCCCTAAATGTAATCACATGTATCCTTATAAGAGGGAAGCAGAGAAAGATAGAAGAGGAGGAGGCAACATGACCACTGAGGCAGAAACTGGAGTGATGCAATCACAAGCCAAGGAATGCTGGCAGCCACCAGAAGGTAGAAGAGGCAAGGATCAGGTTCTCCCCTAGACCCTCTGGAGGGAGCATGGCCCTGCTGACACCTTGATTTCAGTCCAGTGATACTGACTTTGGATTTCTGGCCTCTAGAACTACGAAAGAATAAATTTCAGTTGTTTTAAGCCACAAAGTCTGCAGTCATTTTTACAGCAGCCACAGGTAACTAATCTCTGAAGTAACAAGGTTTAACACCCATGTGAAGCATGGTACAGTAAGCACATAGTAAATGTGACCTCCTTTTCCCTTTGCATTTAGTAACTCACAGGCTTACACTGTTCTCTTCATAACCATTTCTCTACCTTGTGTGACTGTTGCCTCCTCAGCAATACTGTGAACTCCTAGAGGACAGGGTCCTTATATCCAACAAAGTGGATATAAAACGTGATACTGCAGGGCCCCTTCAGTTGTCATGCCACCCAAACGCCACTCTAATGAGACCCTCAGAACAACTGTGTTTCCATCATCTCAGCAGCCCCCAGAGTATTTAGCCCAGTACCAAGGAGATGGGAGATTCCGTGGGTGTGAATCAAAGGTACCTGGTCCCCCCTTCCGCTTCACTGTATAGGCAAGCAGCTGAATTAATCTATTTGTAATACATCATACTAAAACCTTTGTGACACAGCAAAGGCAGTGCCCAGAGGTCAATTTATAGCAATAGATACACACATCAAAAAAGAAGGGACAAACAATGTTAGCTTACAACTCGAACAAACAGAAATAGCAAAAGAAGCCCACAGCCACCAGAAGAAAGGAAACAATAAAGATCAGAGCAGAAACAAATGAAAAAGAGAATAGAAAAACAACAGAAAGATCAATAAAACCCAAAGTTGGTTCTTTGAAAGGATCAACAAAATCGGCAAAACTGACAAAAGAAAATCAGAAGACGAAGCAAATAACTCAAATAAGAAATGAAATGGGGGACATTACAACAGAACCAACCTATAAAAAGGATCATAACAGAGTACTATGAAAAACCGAACTCCAACAAATTAGAAAACCTAGATGAAATGGAAAAATTTCTAGAAATACACTACCTACATAAATTAACACAAACTAAGGTAGAAAATCTGAACAGATCCACAACAAGTGAAGAGATTGAAAACATAATAAAAAAAAAAAAACTCCCAACAAAAAAGTCCTGGCCCAAATGGCTGCACTGGAGAATTCTACTAAGGGCTTGCACCCAGTACTACTCAAACTATCTCAGAACATAGAAAAAGAAAGGATACTTGCAAATTCATTCTATGAAGCCAGCATAATCCTGATATCAAAACCAGGCAAAGATAACCACAAAAAAAGAAAATTATAGACTAATATCTCTCATGAACATAGATGCAAAAATTTTCAACAAAATTCTAGCCAATAGAATTCAGCATCATATAAAAAATAATAATACACCAGAACCAAGTGGAATTCATACCAGGTATGCAAGTATGGTTCAAGATTAGAAAATCAATCAACGTAGTTTACCACATAAACAAAAGAATCACATGATCATCTCAGTGGATGAAGAAAAGGCATTTGACAAAGTCCAACACCCATTCCTGATAAAAACTCTGAATAAAATAGGAATAGAAGGGAAATTCCTCAACATAATAAAGGGCATCTACACAAAACCAACAGCCAACATCATTCTCAACAGGGAGAGGCTGAAAACATTCCCTGAGAATGGGAACAAGAAAAGGATGCCCTTTATCACCGCTCCTATTTAATATTGTGCTGGAAGTCCTAGCTAGAGAAATAAAGAAAGAAAAAGAAATAGAGGACATCCCAATTGTCGAGTTTGTCGTATTGTGGGGGCTTGCGTGTTGCTGTGATGCTGGAAGCTATGCCACCGGTATTCAAATACCAGCAGGGTCACCCGTGGCGGAAGGTTTTAGCTGAGATTCCAGACTACGACAGACAAGAAAGAAAAGAATTAGCCAGTGAAAACCTTATGAATAGCAGTGGAACATTGTCTAATATAGTGTCAGAAGATGAGCCCCTCAGGTTGGAAGGCACTCAAAATGCAACTGGAGAAGAGCTGCCTCCTCAAAGTAGAGTCAACATTAATGACGTGGATGGAGTCAAGCTTTCGGGACCTTCATTTGCTGGTGTGGCACGACTCAAAATGAGAAGAAACAGCTGCAAACATCCATTAATAACTGGAATGTGGAATGTATGAAGTACGAATCTAGGAAAACTGGAAATCTTCAAAAATGAAATGGAACACATACGTTGATATCTTAGCCATTAGTGAGCTGAAATGGACTGGTATTGGCCATTTTGAATCAGACAATCGTATCATCTACTATGCTTGGAATGACAACTTGAAGAGGAATGGCATTGCATTAATTGTCAAGAAAACATTTCAAGATCTCTCCTGAAGTACAATGCTGTCAGTGATAGGATAATATCCATACGTCTACTAGGAAGACCAGTTAATGTAACTATTATTCAAATTTACACGCCAACCACTAAGGCCAAAGATGAAAAAAATTGAAGATTTTTACCAACTTCTGCAGTCTGAAAATGATCAAACATGCAATCAGGATACATTGATAATTACTAGTGATTGGAATGCAAAAGTTGAAAACGAAGAAGAAGGATTGGTAACAGGAAAATATGGCCTTGGTGACTGTCTTAGGCTGGGTTATCCAGAGAAGCAAAACCCGTAAAGGGTACAAATATATACATATGGAGAGATTTATATCAAGGAAATGGCTCATGCAGTTGTAGAGGCTGGAACATCCCAAGTCCATGGGTCAGGATAGAGGCGTCTCCTGATTCAAGTAGCTACTGGGGCCAGTGAACCCCAAATTGGTAGGTCAAAGAGCAGGACTCTTGTTCACAGGCTGTGAAAATCAACAAATCCCAAAGATCGGCAGGCAAGACCACAGGTAAGCTGCTAGCTCAAGTCCCAAGAACCGGAGATCAGATGACCAGGAGCCAGCTGCAGGATCCAGAACAAGCAAAAGCCCGTAAGCCTTGTCAGAATATCCACTTACATTCAGTGCAGGCCACATGCCCAAGGAAACTCCCTTTCAACTGACTGGCTACTCACAGCAGATCCCGTCATGGAGGTGATTACATAATATCAACTCTCATCATGGAAGTGATCACACCATCATATGACTATCAAACCACTGAGAATCATGGCCCAGCCAACTTGACACACAACCTTAACCATCACAGTGATAAAAACGATGCCAGAGATTGTATGATAGAATTTTCCAAGACCAACAACTTCTTCATTGCAAGTACCTTTCTTCACCAACATAAAGGGCAACTATACATGTGGACCTTGCCAGATGGAATACACAGGAATCAAATCAACTACATCTGCAGAAAGAGATGATGGAAAAGCTCAATATCATCAGTCAGAACAAGGCCAGCGGCTGACTGCAGAAAAGACCATCAACTACTCATATGCAAGTTCAAGTTGAAACTGATGAAAATTAGAACAAGCCCACAAGAGCCAAAGTATGACCCTGAGTATATCCCACCTGAATTTAGAGACCATCTCAAGAATAGATTTGACGTGTTGAACACTAATGACTGAAGACCAGGTGAGTTGTGGAATGACATCAAGGACATCATACATGAAGAAAGCAAGGGTCATTAGAAAGACAAGAAACAAAGAAAAGACCAAAATGGATGTCAGTAGAGACTCTGAAACTTGCTCTTGAACGTCAAGTAGCTAAAGCAAATGCAAGAAATGATGAAGTAAAAGAGCTCAAAGACGATTTCAAAGGGTAGCTTGAGAAGACAAAGTAAAGTATTATAATGATATGTGCAAAGACCTGGAGATAGAAAACCAAAAGAGAAGAACACACTCAGCATTTCTCAAGCTGAAAGAACTGAAGAAAAAACTCAAGCCTTGAGTTGCAATAATGAAGGAATCTACGGGGAAAATATTAAACAACACAGGAAGCATGAAAAGAATACACAGAGTCACTGTATCAAAAAGAATTGGTCTGGTATATATACACAGTGGAGTACTACATAACGGTAAAGAACAATGATGAATCTGTGAAGCATCTCATAACATGGATGGACCTGGAGGACATTATGCTGAGTGAAATAAGTCAATCACAAAAGGACAAATACTGTATGAGAACACTACTATAAAAACTCATGAAAATGTTTACATAAAAAAAGAAACAGTCTTTGATGGTTAGGAGGGAGGCAAGGAGTGGAGATGGAAAAGCACTAAATAGACAATAAGTGGTAACTGGTGAAGGGTAAGACAGTACACAATACTGGGGAAGCCAGCACAACTTGTACAAGGCAAGGTCAGGGAAGCTTCATAGACACATCCAAACCCCCTGAGGGACCAAACTGCTGGGGTTGACGGCTGTGGGGACCACAGTTTTAGGGAACATCTAGCTCAACTGGCATAACATAGTTTATAAACAAAATGTTCTACATTCTACTTTGGTGAGTAGCATCTGGGGTCATAAAAGCCTGTGAGCGGCCATCTAAGATACTCCACTGGTCTCACTCCCTGGGGAGCAAGGGAGAACGAAGAAAACTAAAGATACAAGGGAAAGATTAGTCCAAAGGACTAATGGACCACATATGCCACGGCCTCCACCAGCCTGAGTCCAGAACACCTAGATGGTGCCCAGCTACCACCACTGACTGCTCTGACAAGGATCACAACAGAGGGTCCCAGACAGAGCTGGAGAAAAATGTAGAACAAAATTTTAACTCACAAAAGAAGACCAGACTTACTGGCCTGACAGAGACTGGAGAAACACTGAGAGTATGGTCCCCGGACACTCTTTTAGCTCAGTAATGAAGTCACTCCCAAGGTTCACCCTTCAGCTAAAGAGCAGACAGGCCCATAAAACAAAACGAGACTAAAGGGGCACAATAGCCTAGGGTCAAGGACTAGAAAGCAGGAGGGGACAGGAAAGCTGGTAATAGGGAACCCAAGGTCAAGAAGAGAGAGTGCTGACATGTCATGGGGTTGTTAACCAATGTCATAAAACAATATGTGTAGTAACTGTTTAATGAGAAACTAGTTTTTTCTGTAAACCTTCATCTAAAGTACAATAAAAAAAAAAAAAAATTGGTTGACATTCAACCATTTCAGGAGGTAGCATATGATCAGGAATCAACAGTACTGAAGGAAGAAGTCCAACCTGCACTAAAGTCACTGGTGGAAAACAAGCCTCCAGGAACTGATGGAATACTAACTGAGGTGTTTCAACAAACGCACGCAGTGCTAGAAGTGCTAAGTCGTCTATGCCAAGAAATGTGGAAGACAGCTACCTGGCTAACCAACTGGAAGAGATCCATATTTACACCTATTTCCAAGAAAGGTGATCCAACCACATGAGGAAATTATCGAACAATATCATTAATATCACACGCAAGTAAAATTTTGCTGAAGATCATTTAAACGCGGCTGTAGCAGCATATCAACAGGGAACTGCCAGAAATTCAAGCTGGATTCAGAAGAGGACATGCAACCAGGGATATCACTGCTGATGTCAGATGGATCCTGGCTGAAAGCAGAGAATACCAGAAAGATGTTTACCTGTGTTTCATTGACTATGCAAAGGCATTTGATCGTGTGGATCATAACAAATTATGGACAACATTGCAAAGAAAGGGAATTCTAGAACACTTAACTGTACTCATGAGGAACCTGCACACAGACTGAGAGGCAGCTGTTTGAACAGAACAAGGGAATACTTTGTGGTCTAAAGTCAGGAAAGGTGTGTGTCAGGGTTGTATCCTTTCCCCATACCTATTCAATCTGTATGCTGAGCAAATAATCCGAGAAGCTGAATTATATGAAGAAGAACACAGCATCAGGATTGGAGGAAGACTCATTAACAACCTGCGTTACGCAGTTGACACAACCTTGCTTGCTGAAGGTGAAGAAGACTTGAAGCACACACTGATGAAGATCAAAGACCACAGCCTTCAGTATGGATTACACTTCGACATAAAGAAAACAAAAATCCTCCCAACTGGACCAATAAGCAATGTCATGATAAATGGAGATAAAATTGAAGTTGTCAAGGATCCACAATCAACATCCATGGAAATAGCAGTCAAGAAATCAAAAGATGCATTGCATTAGGCAAATCTGCTGCAAAAGACCTCTTTAAAGTGTTGAAAAGCAAAGATGTCACCTTGAAGATTAAGGTGTGCCTGACCCAAGCCATGGTGTTTTCAATTGCCTCATATGCTCTGCAAACTTTCACCTAAAGCACAACAACAACAAAAAAAATAAATCTGTGATTATGGAACAGCTAACTTTGTATACAACACATTTTAGGGCTGTATCAAAATCAATCTGTAACTCAAGAAAAGGTTTAAACACAGAAGAAAACATTCTTTGATGGTTATAAGGGTGGGAAGGGAGGGTGAGGGTGAGGGTTATTCACTAACTAGACAGTAGACAAGAATTATCTTAGGTGAAGGGAAGGACATCACACACTACAGGGGAAGTCAGCACAACTGGACTAAACCAAAGCTAAGAAGTTTCCTGAATACAACCAAATACTTTGAGGGACAGAGTAGCAGGGGTAGAAGTCTGGGGACCATGCTTTCAGGGGACATCTAGGTTAACTGGCATAACAAAGTTTATTAAGAAAATTTTCAACATCTTACTTTGGTGAGTGGCATCTGGGGTCCTAAAAGCTAGTGAGCGACCACCTGAGATGCATCTATTGGTCCCACCCCCTGGAGTAAAGGAGAACGAAGAACACCAAAGTCACAAGGAAAGCATTAGCCCAAGAGACAAAAAGGGCCACATAAACCGGTGACTGCAACAGCCTGAGACCAGAAGAACTAGATGGTGCCTGGCTACCACCAATGACCGCCCTGACGGGGAACACAACAGAGAGTCTCTGTTGGAACAGGAGGAAAAGTGGGGTACAGAACTCAAATTCTACTGAAAAGACCAGACTTAATGGTCTGACACTGGAGGAACCCTAGAGAGCATGGCCCCCAGACTCTCTGTCAATCCAGCACTAAAACCATTCCCAAGGCCAACTCTTCATTCAAAGATTAGACTGGATTATGGGACATAAAATGGTACTAGTAAAGAGCATGCATCTTAGCTCAAGTAGGCACATGAGACTAAATGGGCAGCTCCCGTCTGGAGGTGAGATGAGAAGGCAGAGAGGGTCAGGAGCTGGCTGAATGGACACAGGAAATCAGGGGTGGAAAGGATGAATGTGCTGTCACAGTATAGGGAGAGCAATTAGGGTCACATAACAATTTATGTATAAATTCTTGTATGAGAGACTAACTTGAATTGTTAACTTTCACTTAAAGTACAATAAAATAAAATTTAAAAAAATCAATTGTACCTTTAAAACAGGGCTTCAAACTGGTTCCTTCTGGTTCGAACCCCTGCTGAGAATCTGCATGTCTAACAAGTTCCCAGGAGATGCTAATGCTGCTGACTAGGGACCAATTCTGAGAACCACTAGTAGAGCAGTGGTTCTCAAAATTTATTATATATAATAATCACCTGGGAATCTTGTTAAACTATAGATTCTCATTCAGTATATTCGGGTGGAAATGCAAATTCTTCGTATGGGTTCAAATCTGAATGAACCGGTTGGAAGCCCTACTGTAAAAAAGTTAACTTCCTCATTCGCTATCCAATCCCAGTCTGCAGGATCTGAAAGTCTTCCTATCCGTTCCAAAAAAAGAAAGAAGTAAAGCAAGCATAAATTTCATATTTGTGGTCTGAGGACACTGGTTTCTTCAAAAATCCAAAGAAGCTGACCAAGGCTATTTGAGGTCCTGTGATTCTTGTCATAGGAGTATTGAGGCATTAATGGTGTGGACTTTGTTTCAGAACACCACAAACAGGCAAAGCAGGCCAAGGGATGAAGCAATTAGTGTATGAACTATACTTCTGAATCTTCTACTCTATATTACTAGCAACATTTATGGCTGATAACGTGGATTAATTACTTTGGCTACTGAAGGTTTGTATTTTCAGTATATCAAAGATGGCATTTTTTTCTGGAGTCTCTTAGTTGTCTGCCCTCCAGTGCAGGCTGGGGACAAAACGCTGTTTTTCCAAAGACATGAACCCCATTTAGGGGCAGATGGCTGGCGTCTGGGACAAGCTGTCCCTGAGCTCACACACTTTACCTGTGAATACGAGGGCTGTGATGGTAGCAAATGCAAAGACCACCATCCCCAGGATGTTGAAGGCCAGCCCAATCTCAGCCACCCAGGTGTCGGCCAGGCAGCACTGAAGAAGCCGAAGGCCCAGCAGGCTGGTGAGGTACTGGAGGTGGTGAGCTGCAGAACCATAACCAATTAGCCTGGAATCCCAGCAGAGGGGTGCGCTCAGCTCATAGATGGTCATGATGTCCTGGACCCCAAAGTGAACAGTGATTACAACGAAGATGGCCAACGAGTACAGGGCCAAATGCTTCCTGGACTTCTCTGGGGATGGAGTCACATAGAGCCGGAGAATGGATCGGTGGTGACGGAGAGTGAACAGCCGGGCTTGTGTCGGCTCCTTCACAGTCTCGCCAAAGCAGAATGCTGCGTAGAGAGTCATGGCTATCAGCAAGGCCAAGGCCAGCCAGAAGGGGTTGGCATAACCTTGGGCCCGCAGCCAGTAGCCCCCAAGAAGGCTGGCCAGCACCCCCGACACCCCGATGCACGCTTCCAGCAGGGCCATGCGGAAGGTGCGGCTGCTGCTGGAGCTGACATCTGCCACGGAGGCAAAGCCAGCAGCCAGGAGGCCATTGAAATCGCCGAGGAGGGCACAGAGGATGCGGCCCAGCACAAAGTAGCCAACATGGAGCTGCAGCTGCACCACAAAGATGGAGACCACGGCTTGGACCAGCAGGCTGAGTGAGGCCAGCACCAGGAGAGGGCGGCGACCCACACAGTCACTCCAGGCCCCTAGCAGGGTGGAAGAGAAGAGTCCCACCAGGAAGCCGCCCAAGTTCATGTAGAGGGTCCAATGGGAGGTGAGAGTTTCCACTTCCTGTGGAGGCATAAGCCTTAGTACGGTGCCGCTCCCCCACCCCAAAACATCAAAATCCCGAGAGTTATGAGGATTTGGAAAGAACCTTAACTTTCTTTGAAGCCTATACGGGAAATGGGCCAAGGGCCCGTTCCCTCAGCTTTACCCCCTTCTGTTAACCTTCAAAGTCATGCTTTATTAGATCAACTTTACCGCATACCCCACGTTGGAGTTCCTTCGTCAGGCCCCAACTTTGTTCTGGCCCCGCCCACTGCTCAGTATCCACACCCCTCAGGGGTCCGCCACTTCTAACAGGCCCCTCCTACCCCCTCAGCTGCCTTTTAGCCCCGCTATCACCCCCCTCCACGCTCTTCGCCAGCCAGCGCCTTGATCCTCCCCACCGCCGTTACCTGCATGGTAGGGTTCACGCTGCGGTTGCTGCAGCTCTGCCTGTCGCGGGTGCCATTGTAGCTGAGGTCAGTACTGAATCGGTGCCAGAGATACTGCGTGGTGAGCGGACCCTGCAGAACCAAGGCAAAGTTAGCAAGGAAGATGAGCGGCTCCACAGGGCCGCCACAAAGCATGGCCGCAGGGCAGACGCGGGGCTCCCTAGGGGAACACGTGCGCTCCGCCATGAGCGTGCGCTGCGGCGCAAACGTGACCGGGGCAGAGGGGCTTGCGCGCTTCTCCCTGCTCGGAACCGGCAGCACCAGACCTGGCCCTGCGTAGTGTGCGCCTGCGCCCAGTGTTCCTCTTTAAAAGCGGGGCGGGGCCTAAGGCTGCTCTGAACTGGGTGTGGGTGGGGAAGGAGCCACGCACCCTGGCCCTCAAAATGACTTCGCCTGCAAACTGTTTAAGGATACTGCCCTTCAGCTCTCTGTCCCGAGACCAGAAACGCCCATAATAATAACAAAAATATCGATAATTAACATTTATTGAGCGCTTACTATGCTGGGCGCATTACTAAACTCTTGGAGAGCAATAATTAATCTCCAGACAACCTTGCGTGTAGCCACTGTTAACGATCCCGATCTACAGACGAAGAAACAAGATTGTCAGGCACGCAAGGGCCTGCGGGAACATTTGACTCCTAATGCCCAGGCTGATGGTCTGCGCTGTAACAGAGAAGACAGGAGCAAAACTTGTAGCTTGAATGCCTGGGATTGGAATACCCAGCCTCTGCCACTACCTTGGGCATGTAATTTACCTCCCTGTGCCTCAGTTTCCCCATCTGTGAAATGGGGATGCTAATACAATCTACCTCAGAGGGTTGCTGTAAAGAAGTGTCTGGCCAATTATAAGTGCTATTATGTATCCCCCCCCCCCCCGCTTTGTTTTTAAATTGTGCTTTAGGTGAAAGTTTACAGAACAAATTAGTTTCTCATTAAACAATACACAAATTGTTTTGTGACATTGGTTGCTAACCCCGCAATGTGCCAGCACTCTCCCCTTTTTGACCTTGTGTTCCCCATTTCCATTCATCCAGCTTTCCTGTCCCTTCCTGCCTTGTCTTCTTTGCTTTTGGGCTGGTGTGCCCATTTACTCTCTCTCTTATACATGACAACTACGTGTATTATTGCTTGTTCTATGGGTCCTGTCTAACTTTTGGTTGAAGGGTGAACCTCAAGAGTGACTTCAGTAGTGAGCTAAAATGGAGTCCGGGGGACATACACTCGGGATGTAGTCTCTCAGAACAGTAAGTCTTGTCTCTTTTTGTGAGTTTGAATTTTGTTCTACATTTTTCTCCTGCTCTGTCTGGGGTCCTCTGTTGTGATCCCTGTCAGAACAGTCAGTGGTGGTATCTGGGCACCATCTAGTTGTTCTGGACTCAGTCTGGTTAAGGTTGTGGTAGTTGTGGTCCATTAGTCCGTTGGACTAATCTTTCCCTTGTGCCTTTGGTCTTCTTCATTCTCCTTTGCTCCAGACAGGGTGGGACCAGTAGATGTATCTTAGACAGTCGCTCACGAGTTTTAAGACCCCAGATGCTACTCAACAAAGTAGGATGCAGAACATTTTCTTTATAATCTATGTTGTGCCAGTTGAGCTAGGTGTCCCCCGAGACTATGGTCCTCAACCCTCAGCCCAGTAGTTTGGTCCCTCAGGAAGTTTGGATGTGTCTGTGAAGATTCTATGACTTTGCCTTGGTCAAATCGTGCTGACTTCCCCAGTATTGTGTACTGTCTTACCCTTCACCAAAGTTACCACTTACCTGTTACCTAGTTAGTGTTTTTCCCTCCCCATTCTTCTCCTCCCCGCTAACCATCAAAAATTGTTTCTTTCTGTATGTAAACTTAGTCTTGAGTTTTTATAATAGTGGTCTCATACAGTATTTGTCCTTCTGCGATTGACGAATTTCACTCAGCATGATGACCTCCAAATTAATCCATTTTGTGAGATGTTTCACAGATTCATCGTTGTTCTTTATCATTGTGCAGTATTGCATTGTGTGTATGTACCATAATTTGTTTATCCATTCATCTGTTGATGGGCGCTTAGGTTGTTTCTAACTTTTTCCTGTTGTGAATAATGCTGCACTGAACATGGGTTTGCATATGTTTATTCCTTTGATGGCTCTTATTTCTCTCGGCTATATTCGTGGGAGTGGGATTGCTGGATCAGATGGTATTTCTATTTCTAGCTTTTTAAGGAAGTGCCATATTGTTTTCCAAAATGGTTGTACCATCTTGCATTCCTACCAGCAGTGCAAAAGAGTTCTAATCTCCATGCAGACTCTCTAGCATTTGTTATTTTCTGTATTTTTTTTTTTTTTTTTGATTCATGCCAGTAATGTCGGGGTGAGATGGTATCTCATTGTAGTTTTGATTTGCATTTCTCTAATGGCTAGTTATTGAGAGCATTTCCTCATGTGTCTGTTAGCTGTCTGAATGTCTTCTTTGGTGAAGTATCTGTTCATATCCTTTGCCCATTTTTTAACTGGATTATTTGTGGTTTTGTTGTAGAGGTATTGAACGTCCTTATAGATTTTAGAGATCACATCTTTGTCAGATATGTAATAGCCAAAATTTTTTTCCCAGTCTGTAGGTTTGCTTTTAACTCTTCTGGTGAAGTCTTTTGATGAGCATAAGTATTTAATTTTTAGACGATCCCAGTTATCTAGCTTATCTTCTAGCGTTTGTGTATTGTTAGTTATGGTTTGTATTCTATTTATGCCGTATATTAAGGCCCCTAGCGTTGACCCTATTGTTTCTGCTATGATCTTTATAGTTTTGGGTTTTGTGTTTAGGTCTTTGATCCATTTTAAATGAGTTCTTGTGCATGGTGTGAGGAATGGGTCCTGTTTCATTTTTTTGCAGATGACATCCTGTTTTGCCAACACCATTTGTTAAAAAGACAGTCTTTTCCCCATTTAATGGACTTTGGGCCTTTGTCAAAGATCAAGTGGTCATAGGTGGATGGATTTACATCTGGGTTCTCAATTCTGTTCCATTGGTCAGTATGTCTATTGTACCAGTACCAGGCTGTTTTGACTACCGTAATTCTATAGTAGGTTCTGAGATGAGGTAGTGCAAGGCCTCCTACTTTGTTCTTTTTCTTCAATCATGCTTTATTTATCCAGGACCTCTTTCCTTTCCATATAAAATTAATGATTAGAGGAAGAAGCAAAGATGGCGCACGGAGCCAAGTATTTGAGTGAAAGGAGGGGGAGGTGGTAAGAGCTATTTGTCAATGATGATATTTTTAGGTCAATATAAAGCTTTTCTTACAAATTAATTGTAACCCATGACCTGAAGAATTTCAACTGAACTTTCCCTGTGAAGTTTCTTGGTGTTTGGCAACACCAAGCTGGTGAATTTCACTCAAAAGCTAGAATTTTGAAAACCCATGAAAAAGTTCACACACAAAATGTAATAATCTTTGTTGGTTACCAAGGGTGGGAGGGGTGGGGGGGAATACTAAATAGGCAATAGATAAGTGGTATCTTGGATGAAGGGTGAGACAGTACACAATACAGGGGAAACTAGCACAACTTGTACAAGGAAAGGTCATGGAAGCCCCATAGACATATCCAAACTCCCTGAGGGACTGAATTGCTGGGCGGAGGGCTGTGGGGACCATGGCCTTGGGGAACATCTAGCTCAATTGGCATAACACAGTTTATAAAGACAATGTTCTACATTCTACCTTGGTGAGTAGTGTCTGGGGTCTTAAAAGCCTGTGAGCGGCCATCTAAGATACTCCACTGGTCTCATCCCTTCGGGAGCAAGGGAGAATGAAGAGAACACGATACAAGGAAAAGATTAGTCAGAAGGACTAATGTTCCACAGCTACCAAGGCCTCCACCGGACTGAGTCCGGTACAGCTAGATGGTGCCCGGCTACCACCACTGACTGCTCTGACCAGGATCACAGCAGAGGGCTCTGGACAGAGCTGGAGAAGGATGTAGAACATAATTGTAACTCACAAAAAAAAAAACCCAGATTTACTGGCCTAAAGGAGACTGGAGAAACCCTGAGAGTATGGCCCCCAGACACCCTTTTAGCTCAGTGGTGAAGTTATCTCCGAGGTTCACCATTCAGCCTGGGAGTGGACAGCCCCATAAAACGAAATGGGACTAACGAGGTACAGTATTCCAGTGACAAGGGCCAGAAGGTAGAAGGGGACAAGGAAGCTGGTGATAGGGAACCCAAGGTTGAGTAAGGATATTATTGATGTGTTGTGAGATTGTTAACCATTGTCATAGGGCAACTTGTGTAGTAACTGTTAAATGAGAAACTATTTTGTTCTGTAAGCCTTCATCTTAAGTGAGAATAGCAGCACATTGGAAGAGCATAGTCAATGTCACTGAACTGTGCATGTAGAAATTTTTGAAATGGTGTATCTTTGGCTATGTGTATTTTCACCAAAAGAAAAGGTTGAGAAGTTGGAGGGTTGGCATGTTGTGGGGTTGTTAACCAATGTCATAAAACAATATGTGTACTACTGTTTCATGAGAAACTATTTGTTCTGTAAGCCTTCACCTGAAGTACAATTTAAAAAAAAAAAAAAAGCTGGAATTTTGACTCTTTCAACTTGGCCAACATAATAGACCACCTCAAGAATAGAAGTGATGCATCGAACACAAATTACAAAAAGATCAGATGAGTCATGAAGTGACATTAAGGACATCATACTTGAGGAAAGTAAAAGGGAATTAAAATACAGAAAAGACCAAAATAGATGTCAGAAGAAACTCTGAAACTTGCTCTTGAATGTAGAGCAGCTAAAGTGAGCTGAATAAATGATGAAATAAAAGAGATGAACAGAAGATTTCAAAAGGTGGGTCAAGAAGACAAAGTAAAGTATTATAATAAAATGTGCAAAGATCTGGAGTCAGAAAACCAAAAGGGGAGAACAAACTCAGCATTTTTCAAGCTGAAAGAACTGAAGAAAAAAGTCTAACCTTGAGTTGCAATATTGAAGGATTCTATGGGCAAAAAACTGAACGACCCAGGAAGCATCGAAAGAAGATCGAAGGAATACACAGAATCATTGTACCAAAAAGAATTGGTCGATGTCCAGTCATTTCAGGAGGTAGCATACGATCAAGAACTGATGGTGACAGAGAGTTACAGAATGGATTTTTAAAAAAGGACCCATCAATATGCTGTCTACAAGAGATACATTTTAGAAACAAAGACATAAATTTATTAAAAATCAAAGAATGGAAAAAATGTCAAGCAAACAACTACCGAAAAAGAGCAAGAGTGGCAATACTAATCTCAGATAAAATAGACTTTAAAACAAATTACATCATAAAGGACAAAGAAAGACATTATATAATGACTAAAGGGACAATTCATCATGAAGATATAACCTAATAAATTTCTACACCCAATGACAGGGCTCCAAAATACATAAAATCTAACAGCACTGAGAAGAGAAATTGACAGTTCCACAATAATAGTAGGAGACTTCAACACACCACTCTCAATAAAGGACAGAATATCTAGAAAGAAACTCAGCAAAGATACAGAAGATCCAAAGGTCACAATCAGCGGACTTGAACTCATGGACATATATAGAACACTCCAGCCAACAGCTGCAAAGTACACATTCTTTTCCAGCACACATGGAACGTTCTCCTGAGTAAAACACATCTTAGGCCACAAGCAACCCTCAACAAAATCCAAAACACTGAGATAATACAAAACATCTCTGATCACAAGACCATAAAAGTATAAATTAATAACAGGAAGAGCAAGGAAAAAAAAATCGAATACATGGAAACTGAATAACACTCTGCTTAAAAACCACTGAGTAATGGAAGAAATCAAAGATGGAATAAAAAAATTCATAGAATCAAACAAGAATGAAAACACATCATACCAAAACCTTTGGGACACAGCAAAGGCAATGCTCAGAGGTCAATTTACAGAAATAGATGCACACATCAGAAAAAAAACGAAAGGAACAAAATCAAAACATTGTCTACACAATTTGAAGAAATAGAAAGAGAACAGCAAGAGAAGCCCACAGACAGCGGAAGAAAGGAAATAATAAAGATCAGAACAGAAATAAATGAAATAGAGAATAGAAAAACAAAAGAAAGAATCAACAAAGCCAAAAGTTGGTTCTTCGAAAGGATCAATAAAATCGACACACCATTGGCCAAATTAACAAAAGGAAGACAGGAGAGAATGCAACTAACCCAAATAAGAAATGAAATGGGAGACATTACAGCAGACCCAACTAAAATAGAAAGAATCAGAGTACTATGAAAAGTAAACTTCAACAAATTTGAAAACCTAGAGGAAGTGGACAAATTTCTAGAAACACACTACCTATTCAAACTAATACAAACTGAATTTGAAAATATGAACAGACCCATAAAAAGAGAAGAAATTGAAAAGGTAATACAAAACTCTCAACAACAACAACAAAAAAGCCTTGGCCCAGATGGCTTCACTGGAGAATTCTACCAAACATTCAGAGAAGAGCTTACACCAGTACTACTCAAACTATTTCAGAACATAGAAAAGGAAAGGATACTTCTGAATTCATTCTATGAAGCCAGCATAAACCCTGATACCAAAATCAGACAAAGACACCACAAAAAAAGAAAATTACAGACCCATATCTCTCATGAATATAGATGCAAAGATTCTCAACAAAACTCTAGCCAATAGAATTCAACATCATATAAAAAATTACACCATTACCAAGTGGGATTCATACTGGGTATGCAAGGATGGTTCAACATTAGAAAATCAATCAGCATAATTCATCACATAAAAGAAAAGAAAAGAATCACATGATCTTTTCAATCGAGGCAGAGAAGGCATTCAACAAACTGTAACATCCATTCCAGATAAATCTCTCAAAATAGATAAAGAAGGGAAATTCCTCAACATAATAAGGAGCATCTATACAAAACCAACAGCCAACATCATTCTTAATGAAGAGAGGCTGAAAACATTCCCCTTGAGAACAGGAGCAAGACAAGGATGCCCTTCATCACCACTCCTATTTAACATCCAGAATGCTCCTTAGAAGCAAAGATGGTAAGACTGTGTCTCACATACTCTGGACATGTTATTAGGAGAGACCAGTCCCTGAAGAAGGACATCGAGCTTGGTAAAGTAGAGGGTCAGTGAAAAAGAGGAAGACCCTTGATGAGATGGATTGACACGGTGGCTTCAACGATGGGCTCATGCGTGACAATGATTGTGAGTATGGTGCAGGACTGGGCAGTGTTCCTTCTGTTATACATAGGCTCTCTATGAGTCAGAATAGACTTGAGGGCACCTAACTAACAACAGCGTATGTGTGTGTATGTATATATAGATGGAGTCCTGGTGGTACAGTGGTGAAGTGTTCGGCTGAAAACCAAAAGTCCGTAGTTCAAATCTACTGCCACTCCTTGGAAACCCTATGGGGTAGTTCTATTCTGTTTTACACAGTCCCTGTGAGTCGGAATTAACTTGATGGTAATGGATTATATGTGTATATATATATTTTTTCTTTTTGAAAGATCAATATAATACAGGGAAAAAATTAATTAGTTTTTCCATCTTGTTAAAGAATGTTGTTGATATTTGGATATGGATTGCATTGTATTTGTAGATTGCTTTGGGTAGAATTGACATTTTCACAACGTTGAGTCTACCTATCCATAAGCATGGTATGTTTTTCCATTTATGCAAGTCTCTTGGTTTCTTGAAGTAGTGTTTTGTAGTTTTCTTTGTATAGGTCTTTTACGTCCCTGGTTGGATTTATTCCTAAGTATTTTATTTTTTTAGGGGCTATTATAAATGGTATTGTTTTCCTGGTTACCTTTTCATAGTTCTCTTTATTGGTGTATAGGAATCCAACAGGTTTTTGTATGTTTTTCTTGTATCCTGCTACTCTGCTGAATCTTTCTGTTAGTTCCAGTAGTTTTCTTGTGGCATGTTTAGGGTTCTGTATGTATAGCATCATAGCACCTGCAAATAGGGATAGTTTTTCTTCTTCCTTACCAATTTGGGTGCCCTTTATTTCTTTTTCTTGCCTTATTACCCTAGCTAGGACTTCCAGGACAATGTTAAATAGGGGTGGTGATAAAGGACATCCTTGTCTTGTTTTGGTTCTCGGGGTTATGTTTGTAGCCTCTCTCCATTAAGAATGATAGGCTGTTGGTTTTGTATAGATGCCCTTTATTATGTTGGTGAATTTCCCTTCTATTCATATTTTATTGAGAGTTTCTACCAGGAATGGGTGTTGGACTTTATGGAATGCCTTTTCAGTGATGATTGAGATGATCATGTGATTCTTTTGTTTTATTTATGTGGTTGATTTTCTAATGTTGAACCGTCCTTGCATACCTCATATGAATCCCACTTAGTCATGGTGTATTATTATTATTATTTTTATATGATGCTGAATTCTGTTGACTAGAATTTTGTTGAGAATTTTTGCATCTATATTCATGAGAGATATTGGTCTGTATTTTTCTTTTTTTGCGGTGTCTGCCTGGTTTTGGTATCAGGGTTATGCTGGCTTCATAGAATGAATTTGGAAAATATTCCTTTCTTTTCTATGTTGTGAATAGTTTGAATAGTACTGGTGTGAGCTCTTCTCTGAATATTTGGTAGAATTCTCTAGTGAAGCCATCTGGGCCAGTACTTTTTTTGTTGGGAGTTTTTTTTTTAATTACCTTTTTAATCTCTTCTCTTATTGTGAGTCTGTTCCTATTTTCTACCTCAGTTTGTGTTAGTTTAGGTAGATAGTGTATTTTTAGAAATTTGTTCATTTTCTCTAGGTTTTCAAATTGGTTGGAGTTCAGATTTTCATAGCACTCTGTTTGGATCCTTTTTATTTCAGTAGGTTCTGTTGTAATGTCCCCCATTTCATTTCTTGAGTTATTTGCTTCCTCTCCTAATTGTCTTTTGTCAGTTTGGCCAGTGGTTTGTTGATTTTGTTGATCCTTTCAAAGAACCAACTTTTGATTTTGTTAATTCTTTCTATTGTTTTTCTATAATCTGTTTAATTTATTTCTTCTCTGATCTTTATTATTTACTTTTTTTCCTGGTGGCTGTGGGCTTCTTTTGCTGTTCTCTTTCTATTTGTTCAAGTTGTAAAGCTAACTTTTTTATTTTAACCCTTCTTTTTTGATGTATGCATCTATAGCTATAAATTGATCTCTGAGCACTGCCTTTGCTGTGTCCAAAAGGTTTTGGTACAATGTGTTTTCATTCTCATTTGATTCTAGGAATTTTTAATTCCATCTTTGATTTCTTCTATCACCCAGTGGTTTTTAAGCGAGGTATTTTTGAGTTTCCTTTTTTTTTTTTTTCCCCCTTGCTCTTCTTGTTATTAATTTCTACTTTCATGGAGTTGTGATCAGAGAAGACGCTTTGTATTACATGAATGTTTTCGATTTTTTTGAGTGTTGCTTTGTGGCCTAAGATGTGGTCTATTCTGCTGAACATTCCATGTGGGTTGGAAAAAATGTGTACTTTGTTGCAGTTGGGTGGAGTATTCTATATATGTCTATGAGGTCAGGTTGGTTAATTGTGGCCTTTAGATCTTCTGTATCTTTGTTGAGTTTATTTCTTGATGTTCTGTCCTTTACCAAGAGTGGTGTGTTGAAGTCTCCCACTATTATTGTGGAACTGTCAATTTCTCTTTACAGTGCTATTAGAGTTTATTTTATGTGTTTTGGAGCCCTGTCATTGGGCGCATACATATTTATTATGGTTAAGTCATCATGGGAGACTGTCCCTTAAGCATTGTATAAAGTCCTTCCTTGTCTTTTATGGTGAATTTTGCCTTAAAGTGTATTTTATCTGAGATTAGTATTGCCACTCCTGGTCGCTTTTGGCTGCTGTTTGCCTATGTATTTTTTTCCATCCTTTGATTTTTAGTATATTTATGTCTTTGTTTCTAAAGTGTGTCTCTTGTAGACAGCATATTGAGTCATGTTTCTTTTTTTAATCCATTCGTTCACTCCGTATCTCTTTATGGGTGCATTTAAACCATTTACATTCCGTGTATGAGTTTATTGCTGTCGTTTTATAATGCTTTTTTTTTTTTTTTGGTTCTGGCATTTCTTTGTTCCTCTTACTCTCCTGTGCTGAGTTCCTTTTGTTTGTGGAATTTCTTTTCGTTTCTTTTATTTTTGTAGATTTTGTGTTTACTGAGGCTTTATGTTTTTCTTCTTTATATTGATGAGTAGGTGTGATGAATTGAATTGCATCCCCCCAAAATATGTGTCAACTTGGCTAGGCCGTGATTCCCAGTATTGTGTGATTGTCTACCATTTTGTCATCTGATGTGATTTTCATATGTGTTGTAAATCCTACCTCTATGATGTTAATGAGGCAGGATTAGAGGCAGTTATGTTACTGAGGCAGGACTCAATCTACAAGATTGGATTGTGTCTTGAGCCAATCTCTTTTGAGATTGGGATGTGGAGGTTCATGCCAGTCCTACTTAGGGGCATGGCACTCCATGGGGTGGGGCTGGGGGGAGAGCATAGGGTGGGGTCTGGGGGTCCAGAGAACTGGGCTGGTGCCACTTAGGGGCGTAGTGCTCTGTAGGTGGTGCAGAGAGGCAGGAGGGAAGGGAGGGGATGTGATATACGGAGCTAGGTGGGAGGGAGAGAGGAAAAAAAATTCACAGAAGGAAAAAAAAAATGGCAGTTCGGCAGAAGCCAGTGGGTGAGGGCATCCAGAATCAGGGAGGCCTAGTTCTAGGCCTAGTTCTAGCTGAGCAGTTTGGCATGGGATGTCAAGAAGGGGTGGAGGTGGCATAAGGGGCTAGGTGGGCAGGAGAAAGGAAAAGAGAGAGAAGAAAACAAACAAAAACATATGGCACTGAGGGAGCCAGCCATTGAGGGCAGGGCAGAACAGGCGTGGCAGCGAGCTGGTGTCTCTCTTGAAGGGCAGGGGGGCATGGCCCGTCAGGAAGGGGTGTAGGCAACGCATGGTGCTAGGTGGGAAGGAGAAGGAAAAGGGAGAAAGGGAAATAGAGAAAAATATATATATATGGTGTTGAGGGAGCTGGCTGGTGGGGGCGGGGTGGACCCGGGGTGGCAGTGAGCCAGTGTCTCTCTGGCTGAGTGACCATGGCCTGTTGGGTAACAGCAGAGGCAGCATACAGGGCAGAAGAATGAGGGGTGGGAAAGCGTGTATCTCTGTTTACCAGGTGCTCTGTCTCCTGTTGGGAGCTCCATGAGGTTGCCTTCCCATACTTCCTGTCCAGGATCGTTGTTGGCTGTGCTCCAAGATGGCGAAGCTGTGCTGCATTAGCTGGCAGGGGACCTCCATTCTGTAGCTCTCCTTGTTCTCTGTTCTCTGTCAATTTCTTCTTCCATTCGGTGCTTGATCTAGTTCTTTATCCCTTCATTTGATGGTTAGAGTTCCAGGATTACGTTTGTATCTGTTTTACTTAGTTTTTCGGATCTTTTATGCAGAGGGTTGATATGGTGCTTCTATCTAGCTCTGCCTCCAATGCTATTTTTATTAATAGGCTGCCACTTGCTCCATTCCTGCCCTAGGATCCTTTCCTAAGCAACTAGTTTTGCTTCTGGGGCTGGGGTCCAGCTCTACTGTCCCATTTGAAGATCAGAGGGGGTGGAGATGGTGGTGGAAGGTCTAGGAGGCCCTTGAGTTTGGTCCTCCACACCTGGGTGTTCCCACTGCAGGAATTTGGCCAGCTGCTGTGCAGCTCAGATCCTGTCTGGGCCTGTAAAACAAGAATAGTAAAGGAGAGTTGGTAAAAACTAACCCCCTCCATTTATTCATTCAATACATATATTGAACTCCTCTTATGCACTAGGTAGTGTGCTAGGTGGGCTCTGGGAACACAACAGTGAAGGAAGCAGACAACCCCTACCAGGGCTCCTTCCAGCTGTGGAAAATGCTTTAAAGGAGAGGAGTGTGGGGCTTCGTGGGGGCCTGGCCTGGTTTGGGGGGAAGCAGAGCCAGGAAATGCTGCCTTTCCCAAGGACTGGTGGCTGAGCAGAGCCCTGGAGACAGCCCTGCGCCGTGACCTATGGGCCTGATTCTTGAGGTAGCCCCATTTCTGGGCATTGTGGCCATGAGTAGGCTTATTGCTGGCTTATCCACTGTCCCCTGCCCACTCTCCCACTGGGGGAAAAGCTCTGGGAGAACAGGAGTTGTATTGATCCATACCATAAGTTTATAGCATACCATACCAGTTGCTGTGGAGTCCATTCCACTCATGATGACCCCATGTGTGTCACAGTAGAACTGTGCTCCATAGGGTTTTCAATGGCTAATTTTTCAGAAGTAGATCACCAGGCCTTTCTTCCAAGGCACCTCTGGGTAGACTCCAACTGCCAGCCTTTCACTTAGCAGTGGAGGGAGTTAATTGCACCATCCAGGGACTCCCTACAGCAGTCTAGTTTCCTGTTTATATCCCCTGAGAGGGAGAGAGCCCCAAGCTCAGAATAGGTAAGTGCTGGCTGGACACTGGTTGACTGAATGACACCCATCCCCCACAACCACTACCACCCTATGAGAGACAGGAAATCCACAGTAAACATTTAATCCTCTGGGTCAGTTCTCTCTCTTCCCCTCCCCACCACCTGCACAAAAGCTTGTCCAGGTTAGGTCAGCTGCAGTGAGGGGGGTGGTGCCCAGCTGAAACCTTGGAATTATTTTTAGATAAAGAAACTAAGGCTGGGAGAGGTAAGGCCAAGAGTCCTTAGCTGGGTGTGGGACAGGGTGTGGCTCATCCCAGAGCCAGAGCCTGTGGTGTCTATTAGACTGGGTACCTCTTCTGACTCTTTGAAAACATAAATACAGTCAGGCCACTGCCCTGCTGAAAACCATCTAATGGTTTCCATTTCACTCAGAGTCTCCTCTACTCCATCCCCCTTGCTCTCTTTGCTCTAGCCATACCCCTCTCCTTCACATTTGCCTCAGTACCTTTGCACTTGCTGTTCGATACCTGGAATGCTCTTCCCCCAGATATCCACCTGATTGGCTCCCACATTTCTTACAGATCTCTGCTAAAATGTCACCTGATGCCCCTATATATAATAGCAATTCCCCTCCTGGCACTCCTTAACCCCTACCTCGTTTTATTTTATTTTTTCACTAGTATTTATCACCATTTGAATTATTACAAATTTCTTGTATCTAAATTTCTATATCCTTGGCACCTAGAATAGTGCCTGGCATATAGTAGATGCTCAGAAGATGTTAGTTGAATGAATAAATGAACTCCTCCTCTCATTCCCAAGGAGATGGGATTCCCTGGCTGGAGCCCCAGAGCACTTCAAGAGGGTTGCCAGTGTTGAGCTGTGCTGCAGAGGAGTCCAGAGTCCTGAGATCTACACCTGGAAGAAAGCCGAGAGATCACATTTTGGCCTACCCACCCATTTAAAAGATAGGGAAACTGAGCCCCAAACCCATTGCCATCAAGTGGATTCTGACTCATAGTGACCCTATAGGACAGAGTAGAACTGCCTTATAGAGTTTCCAAGGAGCGGCTGGTAGATTCGAAGTGCCGACCTTTTGGTTAGCGGTCAAGTGATTAACCACTGTGCAACCAGGGCTGCAAAACCAGTTGTGTTGAGTTGACCCCAACTCATGGTGACGCTGTGTGCATCAGAGTAGATCTGTGCTCTTTGGGGTTTTCAGTGGCTGATTTTTCAGAAGTAGATTGCCAGGCCTTTCTTTTGAGGTGACTCTGGTTTGACTCGAACCTCCAACCTTTCGGTTAGGAGCCAAGCACATTAACCATTTGCACCACCCAAGGATTCTACCAACATTCTGTGACTTACCTGTTGTTGTTGTTGTTGCCATTGAATTGGTTCCAACTCATAGTGACCCTATGTACAACAAAATGAAACACTGCCTGGTCCTGCACCATCCTCACAGTCATCGTTATGCTTGATCCATTGTTGCAGCCACTGTGTCAATCCATCTCACTGAGGGGCTTTCTCTTTTTTGTTGACCCTCTACTTTACCAAGCATGATGTCATTCTCCAGGGACGGATCCCTCCTGATAACATGTCCAAAGTATGTGAGATGTAGTCTCACCATCCTTGCTCCTAAGGAGCATTCTGGCTGTCCTTATTCCAAGACAGATTTGTTCATTCTTTTGACAGTCCATGGTATATTCAATATTCTTCACCAACACCATAACTCAAAGATGTCTTTCCTGATATTGTGAAAGACAAGAAGATATCTGTCCAAGAAGCTCAATGAACCCCATACAGGGTAGACCCCAAAAGAAAGTCACCAAGACAGAATCAACCTTCCCAAAACCAAAGATAAAGATAGAATCTTGAGAGCAGCTAGGGATAAACGAACAGTCACCTACAAAGGAGAGTCAATAAGACTAAGATGTGACTACTCAGCAGAAACCATGCAGGCAAGAAGGCAATGGGATGACATATATAAAGCCTTGAAGGAAAAAAATTGCCAGCCAGGAACTATATATTCAGCAAAACTGTCTCTCAAATATGATGGTGAAATTAGGGCATTTCCAGATAAACAGAAGTTAAGGGAATTTGTAAAAACGAACCCAAAACTACAAGAAGTATTAACAATAGTCCTTTGGCTAGAGAACCAACAATATCAGACAACAACCTAAGACTAGAACACGGGACAGAACAACCAGATAGGGAAGTCACAAAAATAAATCAAAGCTAAAAGACAGAAAATAGGGAAACAGAGACATCAATGTGTAGACAGTGATAACGTTTAAAAAAAAAAAAAGGGAATAAATAATGTAGTCACAGAACTTTCTTATAGAGACGGAGTTAAGGTGATATCAAGAAATGAAAGATTGGTTTAAACTTAGAAAAATAAAGGTAAATTTTAAGGTAACCACAAAGGAAACTAACAAATCTACCCATCAAATTAAAAAAGAAGAAAAACAAAGACTCAGCAAACACAAAATCAGCAATGATGAAAAGAAAATATATAGGGGAAATCAGCACAGAAAATTAAGTGGAACAAAGAAACTGTCAACACACACAAAAACAAAACATCAAAATGACAGCAGTAAACTCATACCTGTCAATAATTACGCTGAATGTAAATGGAATAAATGCACCAGTAAAGAGGCAGAGAGTGGCAGAATGGATTAAAAAAAAAAAAACAATCTGTCTCTATGCTGCCTATAAGAGACACACCTTAGTCTCAAAGACACAAACAAACTAAAAGGATGGGAAAAAAATGTCAAGCAAACAACAACCAAAAAAGGGCAAAAGTGGCAATATTAATCTCTGACAAAATAAACTTTAAAGCAAAATCCACCACAAAGGATAAGGACAGACACTATGTATTGATTAAAGGGTCAGTATACCAGGAGGACATAATCATATTAAATATATACACACCCAACGACAGGACTCCAAAATACATAAAACAAACTCTGTCAGCATTGAAAAGAGAAATAGACAGTTCCACAATAATAGTAGGAGGCTTCAACACAGCACTTTCGGTAAAGGACAGAACATCCAGAAAGAAGCTCAATAAAGACACAGAAGATCTAAATGCCACAGTCAACCAACTTGACCTCATAGACATACACAGAACACTCCATCCAACAGCAGCCAAGTATACATTCTTTTCCAATGCACATGGAACTTTCTCCAGAATAAACCACATATTAAGCCACAAAGTAAGCCTTAACAGAATCCAAAACATCAAAATATTACAAAGCATCTTTTCTCACAATAAAGCCATAAAAGTAGAAGTGAATAACAGAAACAGCAAGGGGGGAAAAGAAACCAAATACTTGGAAACTGAGTAACACCTTGCTCAAAAACTACTGCGTTATAGAAGAAATCAAGGACGGAATAAAGAAATGCACAGAATCAAATAAGAATGAAAACATATCTTACCAGCACCTTTGGGACACAGCAAAAGCAGTGCTCAGAGGTCAATTTATAGCAATAAATGCATACATCCAAAAAGAGGAAAGGGCCAAAATGAAAACATCAACTCTACGACTTGAACAAATAGAACAAGAGCAGCAAAAGAAGCCCTTAGGCAGCAGAAGAAAGCAAATATAAAAATTGGAGCAGAATTAAATGAAATAGAGAATAGAAAAACAATTGAAAGAGACAAAAAGACCAAATCTGGTTCTTTGCAAAGATCAAAAAAATCGATAAACCATTGGCCAAACTGACAAAAGAAAAATGAGAGGAAGCAAATAATCTGAATAAGAAATGAGATGGATGATATCACAACAGACCCAACTGAAATAAAAAGGATCATAACAGAATACTATGGAAAATTTGAAAGCCTGGAGGAAATGGACAAATTTCTAGAAACACACTACCTTCCTAAACTAACACAAACTAAGGTAGAAAAACTAAATAAACCTTAATGAAAGAAGAAATTGAAGAGGTAATTTTGAAATCTCCCAACAACAACAACAAAAAAAATCCTGGCCCTGACGGCTTCACTGGAGAATGCTACCAAACTTTCAGAGAAGAGTTAACACCAGTACTACTAAAGGTATTTCAGAGCATAGAAAATGACAGAATACTCCCTAACATATTCTATGAAGCAAGCATAACCCTGATACCAAAACCAGGTAAAGACATCACAAAAAAAGAAAATTCCAGACCAATATCCGTCATGAACATGATGCAAAAATCCTCAAAATTCTAGCCAATCGAATTCAATAACATATCAAAAAAATAATTCATGACGACCAAGTGGGATTCATACCAGGTATGCAGGGATGGTTCAACATTAGAAAAACAATCAGTGTAATCCATCATATAAATAAAACAAAAGTTAAGAACTGCATGATCTTATCAATTGATGCAGAAAAAGCATTTAACAAAATCCAACACCCATTCCTGGTAAAAACTCTCAGCAAAATAGGAATAGAAGAGAAATTCCTCAGCATAACAAAGGGCATTATACAAAGCCAACAGCCAGCATCATTTTAAATGGAGAGTCTGAAAGCATTCCCTCTGAGAATGGGAACCAGACAAGGATGCCCTTTATCACCACTTTTATTTATTGTTGTAATTTAAGTGAAAGTTTACAACTCAAGTTAGTCTCTCATACAAAAATTTATACATACATTGTTACGTGACCCTAATTGCTCTCCCTATACTGTGACAGCACAATCCTCCTTTCCACTCCTGATTTCCCGTGTCCATTCAGCCAGCTCCTGACCCTCTCTGCCTTCTTATCTCACCTCCAGACAGGAGCTGCCCATTTAGTCTCATGTATGTACTTGAGCTAAGAAGCACACTCTTCATGAGTATCATTTTATGTTCCTTAGTCCAGTCTAATCTTTGTCTGAAGAGTTGGTCTCAGGAATGGTTTTAGTTCTGGGGTGCAGCGAGTCCAGGGGCCATGCTTTCCAGAGATCCTGCAGTCTCAGTCAGACCATTAAGTCTTGTCTTTTTACTAGAATTTGAGTTCTGCACCCCACTTTTCTCAGGGACTCTCCATTGTTTATCACCACTCTTATTCAACACCATGCTGCAGGTCCTAGCCAGAGCAGTAAAGCAAGAAAAAGAAATGAAGGGCATTCAGATTGGTAAGGAAGAAGTAAAAATATCTATTTGCAGATAGTATGATCTTATACACAGAAAACCCCAAAGAATCCACAAGAAAACTACTGGAACTAATAGAAGATTTCAGCCAAGCATCAGGATACAAGATAAACATACAAAAATCAGTTGGATTCCTCTGCACCTACAAAGAGAACTTCAAAAAGAAATAACCATTCAAATACCATTTATAATAGCCCCCAAGAATATAAAATACTTAAGAATCAACTTAAGTAGAGATGTAAAAGGCCTATACAAAGAAACTGCAAGAAACCAAAAGAGACCTACATAAGTGGAAAAGCATACCATGCTTATGGATAGGAAGACTCAACATTGTGAAAATGTCAGTTCTACCCAAAGCAATCTACAGATACAATGCAATCCTAATCCAAATTTCAATGACATTTTTTAATGAGATGGAGAAACAAATCACCAACTTCATATGGAAAGGGAAGAGGCCCCAGATAAGTAAAGCATTACTGAAGAAAAAAAACAAAGTGGGAGGCCTCACACTACCTGATTTTAGAACCTATTATACTGCCACAGTAGTCAAAACAGCCTGGTACTGGTACAGCAACAGATACATAGACCAATGGGACAGAATTGAGAACCCAGATGTAAATCCATCCATGAGCAGCTGATATTTGACAAAGGCCCAAAGTCCGTTAAATGGGGAAAAGACAGTTTCTTTAACAAATGGTACTGGCATAACTGGATATTCGTCTGCAAAAAAATAAAACAAGACCCATACCTCACACCATGTACAAAAACTAACTCCAAATGGATCAAAGACCTAAATATAAAATCTAAAACGATAAAGATCATGGAAGAGAAAATAGGGACACTGCTAGGACCTCTAATACATGGCATAAAGAATATACAAACCATAACTAACAATGCACAAACACCAGAAGAGAAACTAGATAACCGGGGGCTCCTAAAAATCAAACACGCTCATCAAAAGACTTCACCAAAACAGTAAAAAGAGAACCTACAGACTGGGAAAAAATTTTTGGCTACGACATATCCAATAAGGGTCTAATCTCTAAAATCTACAAGATACTGCAGCACTTCAATAACAAAAAGACAACTCATTTAAAAAATGGGCAAAGAATATGAACAGACACTTCACCAAAGAAGATATTCAGGCGGCTAACAGATGCATGAAAAAATGCTCACTATTATTAGCCATTAGAGAAATGCAGATCAAAACTACAATGAGATACCATCTCACCCCAACAAGGCTAGCAATCCAAAAGACACAGCATAATAAATGTTGGAGAGGTTGTGGAGAGACTGGAACACTTATACACTGTTGGTGAGAATGTAAAATCGTACAACCATTTTGGAAATTGATTTGGCGCTTCCTTAAAAAGCTAGAAATAGAGGTACCATATGATCCACCTATCCTGCTCCTTGGAATATATCCTAGAGAAATAAGAGCCGTCACATGGATAGATATATGCACACCCATGTTCATTGCAGCACTGTTCACAATAGCAAAAAGATGGCAACAACCTAGGTGCCCATCAACGGATGAACGGATAAACAAATTATGGTACATACATACAATGAAATACTACGCAACGATAAAGAACAATGATGAATCCAAGAAACATCTCACAACATGAATGAATCTGGAGGGCATTATGCTGAGTCAAATTAGTCAATCGCAAAAGGACAAATATTGTACAAGACCACTATTATAAGAACTCAAACACAGAAGATAGCATTCTTTGATAGTTACAAGGGTGAGGAGGGATAAGGAGGGGAATTCACTAACTAGATAGTAGACAAGAATCATCTTAGGTGAAGGGAAGGACAGCACACAATACAGGGGAAGTCAGCACAACTGGGCCAAAGCAAAAGCTAAGAAGTTTCCTGAACACCACCAAACACTTTGAGGGACAGAGTAGCTGGGGCCGGGGCCTGGGGACCATAGTTTCATGGGACATCTAGGTCAATTGGCATAACAAAGTTTATTTAGTAAATGTTTTGCATCCCACTTTGGTGAATGATGTCTGATCTTAAAAGCTTGCGAGCAGCCATCTAAGATGAATCAATTGGTCCCAACCCACCTGGAGCAAGGGATAATGAAGAACAACAAAGACACGAGGAAAATATTAGTCCAGAAGACAAAAGGTCCACATAAACCAGAGATTCCACCAGCCTGAGATCAGAAGAACTAGATGGTGGCCAGCTACCACCAATAACCACCCTGACAGGGAACACAAGAACGAGTCCCAGATGGAGCGGGAGAAAAGTGTGTGGCAGAATTCAAATTCATGTACAAAGACCAGACTTAATGGTCTGACAGAGACTGGAGGAACCCCCAAAACTATGGCCCGTGGACACTCTGTTAACCCAGAACTAAACCATTCCCGAAGCCCACTCTTCAGACAAAGATTATACTGGCCTATAAAACATAAAATAATACTTGTGAAGAGTGTATTTCTTAGTTCAATCAGACACATGGGACCAAATGGGCTGCCAGAGGCAGGATGAGAAGGCAGGAAGGAAGGGACGGGAACTTGTTGAATGGGCACAAGAAACCCGGGGTGGAAAGGGGGAGTGTGCTCTCACATTGTAGGGATTGCAACTAATGTTACTTTACAATATGTGTATAAGTTTTTGTATGAGAAATTAACTTGAACTGTAAACTTTCATCTAAAGCACAATAAAAAAAAGAGAAGAGATTCACTCCAGATACAACCTAATCCTGTAGATTGAGTCCTGCCTCATTAACATCACTGCCTTTAATCCTGCCTCATTAACATCATAGAGGTTAGGATTTATAAAACATAGGATAATCACATCAGATCACAAAATGGTGGACAACCACACAATACTGGAAATCATTGCCTAGCCAAGTTTATACACATTTTTGGGGGACACAATACAGTTCATAACAGCTGGGCTAAGTGGTTTTGTTAGAGAAAGCCAGGGTTACTTAAGAGTTAGCATTGGGGCCCTTCTTCTTGCCAAAGGTGGGCACGACATTGACGAAACGTCAGTTGTACTGCATCCACTGCTTGGCCTGGCTGATCTTCTGTTTGGCTACTTTGGGAGTCTGACCTCTCAGTTTCCCATCACGAGTCAGGGAACCATGAACTTTACCTCAAAGAGTTCAGAGTAGTCAGGGCCTACACCCTACGCTGGCCCTGGGTAGCATCATTCTCTGGTGGTGTGCCTTCCAGGAGCATGACTTGGTCTTCTGGGGCTATGCCTGCAGTAACACTACATGAGCCTTGATCTGGGCTACCGTCTCCTCGATGGTCACCTCAAGGGTTTGTAGCTCCTGGGCATGAACAAAGAGCTGTATGTCTGCAACTGAAATGCGATCTCTGCTCCATAGGGCTTTCAATGGCTGATTTTTTGGAAGTAGATTGCCACACCTTTCTTCTGAGGCACCTCTTGGTAGACTCAAACCTCCAACTTTTGGCTAGCCACTGAGCAAGTTAACCATTTACATGACCCATGAAGACCTGTGATGCACTGAATTACTTAATATGGCCCGTCTAGCCATAGTCTTTGTGACTTCCACATAATGGTTGTTTGCAACTATGCAAATAAGGTGCTTGTGGTCCACCAAGGGGATTGGACAGCTTGCTGCTAATGCAAATAAGGTGCATGGAAACTGATGGTTAAGATATGTGTCAACTTGGCTGGGCCATGATTTTCAGTGGGTTGGCAGTTATGTAATGATGTAATCTGGCGGTTGTGTAATGATGTAATCATCCTCTATTTTGTGATCTATTGTAATTATCCTCCATTTTGTGATGTGTTGTAAATCCTTGCCTCTATGCCTGTGGTTATGGTCTCGCTTGGGAGTGAGTTGTCTGTTATGTTAATGAGGCAGGATTAGGTTGGTATGTATCTTGAGTTACCACCTTACTAGAGGATGTGACTCAAGTCACCACCTTTACCCCAGTCACCACCCTTACCACCTTTATTGAAGTCACGCCCTTGCACCACCTTGCTCAAGTTTCCTTGAGGGTATGGTCTGCATCAAATATATATCTGAATGCTCTGGCAAAGTCCTCTTTCTTGCTCTGAATCCTGCATCTGGCTTATCATCATCTGGCCTCTAGTTCTTAGAACTTGAGCCAGCAGCTTATTGTCTGACCTGATTCTCCAGCTTCCACAACCTTATGAGCCAGCAACCTGTCATCTGACCTGCTGATTTGGGTTCATCAGCACCTGCAACCACATGAGTCAGGAGAAGCCTCCAGCCTGACACCTGACCCATGGATTTGAGACGTACCAGCCTCCACAACCAAATGAGCCATTTCCTTGATGGTTCGTAAGTTCTGTGAGATGTTGCAGTGGACTACAGAACCCAAAGACAGGAAGGAGAGTACTGAGGGGAGGAGGAATAGTTGATGTTAGAGATGATGGAGCGATATAGCAGTTTGGAAAAGTCGGACATTTGGGACATTTTTAATCTCCGCCTCATAGGAACCAGCTTCGAGCTGATCGTTCTAAAAGAAATTATTCATTCAAGGCCCTTACATTCTTTAATTACACATTTGGGTCTCTATCCTAAGGAAATAATATGAAGTACACAAAAAGCCTTATGGGCCAAGATGTTCTCCATAATGTTACTGACAGTAGTAAAAGTAAATTGTAGACAACCTACTTGTCCAGTCATGGTTGAGTTATATACAGAATATCCACTCAATGGATCTTAGTCATTAAAATAATGTATTCAAAGAGATTGTAATAACATAGAAAAATGTTTATGTCATAATTTTCATGTGAAAAACCAGAGACCTTTTTGTTCATATGGTATAGAAAAGAACTGCACTAAGACTGAAAGACACAGTACTAAAATATTAACAGAAATTAAGAGAAAACCTTATATCACCTCGCTAATTAATGCATTGATTAGTTAATTAGTTAGGTGATGTAAGATTTTCTTCTTTTTAAAATAGTTGCAACTCTTTTAATATAAATGTGTATTTTTATAATAGAAAAGATAAAAATTTTAGAATTCTGATGATGTTCCTCTTCTTCAAATCTATGCTGGTTTAATTGTAGAAGATCAGCTTCTTGTTCCTTGGGTTCTTTCTGGATCCCAAACCCTAGTGCATGTTGATTCCTTTGCCAGGAATACATTTCCTACCTTGATTCACCTATTGAACTATTCATCCTTCAAAATCCATCTCTGTGTCACATTTCTGGTCAAATTAATCATTCCTCATACAAGCCTCCACAATACTGTGTTCATGCATTTAACCCTGGTTTTACACAGGTGTTATGGATTGAACTGTGTCCCCTAAAAATGTGTATCAGCTCGGCTGGGCAATGGTTCCCAGTGTTGTGTGATTGTACACAATTTTGTCATCTGATGTGATTTTCCTATATGTTGTAAATCCTTTCTCTATGATGTTAATGAGGCAGGACTCAATCTACAAGATAGGTTGTGTTTTAAGAGAGAATGGAGCAGAGAGACAAGGTGGCCTCATACTACCAAGAAACCAGAGCCAGGATAGCGTGTCCTTTGGATCTGTGGTCCCTGCACTGAGAAGCTCCTCGACCGGGGAAGATTGATGACAAGGACCTTCCCCCAGAGCTGACAGAGAGAGAAAGCCTTCCCCTGGAGCTGGCACCCTGAATTCAGACTTCTAGCCTCCTAGACTGTGAGAGAATAAATTTCTCTTTGTGAAAGCCATTCACTTGTGGTATTTCTGTTATAGCAGCTCTAGATAACTAAGACAACAGATTTACAACCTGGTTGTAGATATGTATTCACTTGTTTGTCTCCTTCCAACATCCTACTTCCAGATTTGAGGGCAGAGACAATGTTGTCTTCTTCTCTGTATTCTCTAGCATTGGGCCTGGTATGCAAGCGGATGAAAATGGTAAATGGAGTTCATGTCACGCACCAACTCCAGTCAGTTGATTGTAGCTGCCTTGATTACTGTGTTGAGTAGGGCTGTTGCGTGGCTTGGTGAGGAGTCCTGTGATCCATTAGTGATGTCTGCCATGGGCTTAGAAATGATAAGTATTAGCACTGACAGTATTTGTTCAACCCTGAAATATTTTAGTTTTGTTGCTCAATAAGTTTTATTGGTCAATAAATTGTGTTGAGAGACTTTGGGGAAGTTCCTAAAAGCTGTAAGGATCTCTTTTCTGCAGGAGAGGTAATGCCTGTGGAAGACAGACTGTACAACCACTGATTATTAACAGTGAGAGAAATGGTTGCAACGTGGAATTCGTCATCCATTTGGCAGTCTTGTCATAGCTTCCAACCAAAACCTGGCTTTCTTTCCACAAGTGGCCAACCATAGCTTCCAAAGAGCTGTTCATGTTTTTGGACATTAAGAGGCAGAGGAGAGAGAGCATGAGGAGAAAGCCATTTCCTGTTTTCAATTGTTGCTTCTTACATACCAACCCTAAAAGTCAGTAGCATTCATATCACAACTAAGGGTGTTGAAAGCACTGAAGTAGAAACTGCAACTCCGTCCATCTCACTGTGAGACTTCGGCCAACTCCTTTTCTGGCCTCAGTTTTCTCATCTGTGAAATAATTTCTGGTCCTCAGTTTCCTCATTTGTGAAATAAAGTAATAATATCCAGTGTACGAGGCGGTTATTATAAGAATCAAATGAGAAATTGTGTATGGCTGTGAGCTTTATGTGGCTGTGTTCAGGTACCAGAGATGGTGGTGGCTGCTGAGTCCAGCTTGAAGGTAGAAAGGGATTTCACCAGAAAGAAGTGCGGTTGTCCCAGATGAGGGGAGCACTGAGCATTAAAGGAGAAGACTGTCCTGAATACAGAGAAGTTTGGGGAGTGGGGCGGGGGTAGTGGGGACAGCTCCTCAATCACAGTGGATACTCCACAAGGGAGATTTCCCAAACCACTTCCTGTCTTGGGGCTCCTGACCTTGGTCCCATTTAAGCACTTTCCTCTCACTGTAGCCATTCCATTCATTCCCCCCTCCCATTCCTTTATGTAGCATCTACTGCCTGCCAGGCCCACAGTTAGGTGTTGGGGTTACAGACAAGAGCTTACACAGTCCCCTCAAGGGCTTCCCTGACCAGTGGGGAGAGAGGACTACAAACCTCAAATAATGAAAATGAAAGTATGTGGTAGCACATACCAGCTTAGGGAGAGGATGTCCTCTAGAGGAAGTCAAAGAAGGATTCACAGCAGAAGAGCTGAAATCCTAACCCCTGAACCTGTGAATGTGACCCTGTTTGGAAATAAGGGCTCTTCTTTGTTATGTTAATGATGCCTTCCCTGGTTTTACACTGGTTTATACAGGTTAAGAGCTCGACTGCTATCAAAAAGTCTACAGTTCAAATTCACCAGCTTCTCCTTGGAAGCCCTATAGGGCAGTTTTGTTCTTTCCTATAGGGTCGCTGTGAGTTGGAATCGACTCGAAGGCAGCGGGTTTGGTTTGGTTTTTATACAGGTTTTCAATCTGGTTAAGTACGTGTTCACATTTGTCGCCTTCCTATCCCTACTCCCATCCTGCCTCCAGACTTGAGGGCAGACACAATGTTTTCTTCATCTCTGTATTCCCTAGCACTGAGTCTGGCATTAAGTGGTATCTTATAAAAAGGGAAAACGCATGGAAAGACACACACACACGGGGGAAGAGACCATGTGAGGAACTGTCTACAAGCCAAGGGTTGAAAAGGAACACCTGGGAAACCTACAAGGAGGGACCTTCCCTGGAGTTGATGCCCTGGTGTACACTTCTAGCTACCAAAATGGTGAAATAATGTATTTCTGTTCTTTAAAGCTACCCATTTGTGGTATTTTTGTTATGGCAGCACTAGGTAACTAAGACAAAAACTCGTAGCGACCCAACAGGACGGAGTAGAACTGCCCCATAGGGTTTCCAGGGAGTGGCTGGTGAATTAGAACTGCCAACCTTTTGATTAGCGGCCGAGCTCTTTACCACTGAGCCACCAGGGCTCCAACAAAGACAAAGATCTAGGTAAATTACAAATGAAGACTTGCCAAGACAGGTTTTTACAGCATATTTTAAATATTTACATTTAGCAAACAGTTCTTTTACTTCATTGTTTCTTCCTTTTGCTTTAGCTCCTGGACATTCAAGAGCAAGTTTCAAAGTCTCTCCGGACATCCATTTTGGTCTTTTCTTTCTTTCCTGTCTTTTTAATGTCCTTTTGCTTTCTTCACGTTTGATGTCCTTGATGTCATTCCACAGCTCATCTGGTCTTCAGTCATTAGTGTTCAACCTGTCAAACTTGAGATGGTCTCTAAATTCAGGTGGGATATACTCAAGGTCGTATTTTGGCTCTTGTGGACTTGTTCTAATTTTCTTCAGTTTCAACTTGAACTTGCATATGAGCAATTGATGATCTGTTCCACAGTCGCCCCCTGGCTTTGTTCTGACTGATGATATTGAGCTTTTCCATTGTCTGTTTCCACAGATGTAGTCGATTTGATTCCTGTGTATTCCATCTGGCGAGGTCCATGTGTATAGCTGCTGATTATGTTGGTGAAAAAGGTATTTGCAATGAAGAAGTCACTGATCTTGCAAAATTCTACCATGCGATCTCCAGCATCATTTCTATCACCAAGGCCATATGTTCCAACTACTGATCCTTCTTCTTTGTTTCCAACTTTCACATTCCAATCACCAGTAACTATCAATGCATCCTGATTGCCTGTTCGATCAATTTCAGACTGAAGACGTTGGTAAAAATCTTCAGTTTCTTCATCTTTGGCCCTAGTGGTTGGTACGTTAATTTGAACAATAGTCGTATTAACTGGTCTTCCTAGTAGGCATATGGATATTATCCTATGACTGACAGCGTTGTACTTCAGGATAGATCTTGAAATGTTCTTTTTGACGATGAATGCAACACCATTCCTCTTCAAGTAGTCATTCCCAGCATAGTAGACCATATGGTTGTCCGATTCAAAATGGCCGATACCAGTCCACTTCAGCTCACTGATGCCTAGGATATCAATGTTTATGCATTCCATTTCGTTTTTGACGATTTCCAATTTTCCTAGATTCATACTTCATACATTCCATGTTGTGATTATTAATGGATGTTTGCAGCTATTTCTTCTCATTTTGAGTCGTGCCACACCAGCAAATGAAGGTCCCGAAAGCTTGACTCCATCCACGTCATTAAGGTCAACTCTACTTTGAGGAGGCAGCTCTTCCCCAGTTGTCTTTTGAGTGCCTTCCAACCTGGGGGGGATCATCTTCCAGCACTATATCAGTGTTCCGCTGCTATTCATAAGGTTTTCACTGGCTAATTCTTTTCAGAAGTAGACTGCCGGGTCCTTCCTCCTCGTCTGTCTGAGTCTGGAAGCTCAGCTGAAACCTCTCTGCCATGGGTGACCCTGCTGGTATCTGAATGCCAACGGCATAGCTTCCAGCATCACAGCAACACGCAAACCCCCACAGTACGACAAACTGACAGACGTGGGGGAAGCACAGAGTGGGTGGCTTAAAATAACAGAAATGTATTGTCTCAGAGCTCTGGAGGCTAGAAGTATGAATTCAGAGTACCAGCTAGGCCATGGTCTCTCTGAAGTTTCTAGGGGATGATACTTTCTTGTTTCTTCCAGCTTCTGGTGGCCGAGGTTGTTCCTTGGCTTATGCAGTATAACTCCAGTCTCTGTCTCCATCTTCACATGGTCATCTCCTCCTCTTATAAGAGCACCAGTATGACCTCATGTTAACTAATTACATCTGTGAAGACACTTATTTCCAAATAAGATCACATTCACAGGTACTAGGGGCTGGGACTTGAACATATCTTTTTGGGGACACACATCAGCCCAAAACAATCTCTTATCCTCATTATAATAGAGTGAGGTTAAGTATTGTTATCCATGTTCTATAGATGAGGAAATTGGAGACATTGTAGGACTTGCCCAAAGACATAGAGCTAAGGAGTAGCCGAGCCCATATTTGAGTCCATGTCTGTCTAACTCCAAAGCCTTTACTCTTTCTACTGTCTAGTTAACAGACATGTAGCCTGGATATGGTCAACAGATGTGTTTTGTTTGATTTTCAAAATTACTTGGCTCACATAGTATATTATAAATTTTGAATTAGTTGCCAACATTTAAAAATTGGAAGATTCACACAAAAAATCCAGATTTCTGAATTCTCTTGAAAGCTCAGAAAAGGTGACAGCATTCACACAAGGCAATACCTGGCTAAAGCTGGGAAGGGACTGTCCCCTTCCTTTAGGTGGAGCATATGTTCTACAGTTCACCACTGCCACCACACCAGTCTTCACTCGTAGAAAGTATGCCTGGCCCTGTAAGCTGTCAAGCTTGCAGCCCCTTTATCATGCTGTGCTGTTGCCTGGGAATAGGATACCAAGGTTTTTATGGAGTTTGGACTGAGGCTTTCTGAACATAAAGCAGATGAAAACACTGTGACACTATCCCAAGCCATTATTCCAAGAACCTGAAAACTATTGTGCTTCCTCCCATTTTCAGTTGATTTAATTAGCTATAATGGACACCTTAGTGACTAGCCCACCTCAGTCTGGCACAACTACACCTTATAGCAATGGGGAGAGAGTATAAGGCTGGAGAAGTTAGTAGGAGCCAGATTATGGCTCTAAGGTGTTTCGTTTGGGTCTTACTGATTTTGAGGTACCTGTGTAACATCCTGGTACAGGGCAGGCTCTGATAGGCAGTTGTACCCAGAGCTCATGAGGAAAGGCAGGGCTGGGAGTCATCTACATGTGTGTGATAGAGCCATGGGAGTGGACAGACTGTCTAGAGAGGACATGACAATTGACAAGGATCTTGGGCAGGGGTCAGTGAGGAGTGCAAACATTTCAAGGTGGACAGAGGAAGAAGGAGCGGGCAGAGAAGGAGGAGGAGGAGAAGCAGCAGATAGTGTTGAGGAAGCCAAAAGAAGAGAATTTTCAGAAGAGAGTGGTGACATGCTGGATATTAAAGAGAGGTTCAGGGAAATGTTGGCGATTAAGGGTCAACAGTGGGCACCCCAGGACAGTTCCAGCAGGTGAGATAAGAGAAGGGGAAATCAGAATTGGATTAGAGGGAACAAAAGAAAATCAGACTGCAATAGGTTAAGTAAGGATCGACAGACCATACATTAGTACCGGGGGTGAAACAAAGGTGTGTCTTGATAAGGTCACCTTAGAGAATGCAACAAGCAAGACCCAACACGTTCTGGAGTGAGATTAGCCCTTCTGTCATGTAGGACTGAGGAGTTTAGGACCAGGCAAGCCTAATTTCAGTAACCAGTGCAATCTCAAGGAAGCATATCTGAGGCTGAAACCTAGTCAGGGGAAGTGAGCCGGTGAAAGGTGTAACTCCACCCAACCTTAGCCAGCTAAGTGGGTAACAGCAGCAGATAAATTCTCCACAGTGTTAACCTGTCAAGGCAGCCAGCTGTCCTCAACAGTACTAGCACCGACTCTTTCACGCTTATACTCCAATGCTCCTAAACTACCTATAAACTGGGTCACCTGTACAGTCCTGCTGAACCAACACTTTAGGCTATCCCACTGGGCCTTCTCCACTTTTAACTTTTCTCAGTTATTTGATCTTTGATTGACATTTGCCCTTATTTTATAAAAGTGGACAAAAGGGAAAACACTGGGGCTGACTCTGGCACTGGTACACTTCAGACAAAGATGGAAAATCATTGGGCACCTGAAAGTGATGAGTTTGGGCCTCAATTGAATGCTCATTGCACTGAGGGTGGGTGCTATGGATTGATCTGTGTCCCCAAAAAGATATGTTGAAGTTTTAACCCCCAGTACCTGTAAACATGACCTTGTTTAGAAATTAGCATTTTTGAAGATGTCAGTTAACATGAGGTTGTACTAGAGTAGGGTGTGTCTTAATCCAATCTGACTGATATCCTTATAAAAGACGAGAAAAGACAGAGAGATAGTCACAGAGGGAAGACTGCCATGTAACTGTAGAGTTATGCTGCAGCTTGCAAGCCAAGAATACCTGGGGCTACCAAAAGCCAGGAGAGACAAGGAAGGATCTTCCCCTAGAGCCTTTGGAAGAGCATGGCCCTGCTCACACCCTAAATTCTGACTTCCAGCATCCAGAAGTGTAAGAGAATAAATTTCTGTCATTTTAAACCGCCCACTTTGTGGTGCTTTGTTACAGCAGTCCTAAGAAACCAATACGGTGGGTGACGTGGTGTTCAGTGGGGAAGAAAAAGGGATGAATTTAAAGAAAACTTGTGAAAAGATGGGACTGTGTATCCAAGAGTGTGCCTAAAATATGAAGAGACGGGAGGTCTCTAAAATTATGGATTAAGGATCAAAGACATCCACCTGGAGCACAGGTCAAATAGCCTCAAAACTACCAGCATGAACCAGAACATAGCTGAGTGTTCTCCGACACAGGATTCTTCTAGGATTCCTAATTCTTGACCTTGTTTACAGTTGTAGTGTGCTGCTGCCAGTAGCTGGTCATCCTTTCCCCATGTCCCTCTCCCCCAAGGGTCCCTCACAATGTCTTCATAGCCTACAGAATAGAGAAGTATAAACAAGTGGACTGTACAACCTCAGAGAGAGGAAGATGAGCTCTCTTTAATCAGAAGCACATTATATCATATATTCTAAGAATTAACAACCCTGAATGAATACTTTGACTCTTTTTTCAAATGTATGTGAATCCCCTTTCAGATATACACTTTCCCTATTCACTGTAATTCTACTTGCTTTCAAAATGTATATTTGAATCTTTTTTTCAATGTATATCTTATTTTGTTTGCTGTACTTCCTCCATTTTCAAAGTGTAGACTTGAATTACTTTCCAGATATATATGTTAGGGTTCTCCACTGTAGACCCTTAAACAACTTTTGGAAAGCTGGTAGGGGTGTGCAGAGATCTTGGGTTTATCTTTATGAATAAAGGAGAACCTGTGAAAAATGATGTGAGCAGTCATCCAGCTCCTGGATAGTGGAATCTACCCTCACTTTTTCTTGTATGCGTGTTTATTAGGAAACTGCAAAAGTCATATTGCAAAAACAACAACAAGAAAAAACCTTAATAAAACAAAGAAATGTCAGTGAACTAAATGCAGCAGGAAAAATAATAGTAGCTGTGATGGTTAAGCTTGTGTGTCAACTTGGCTGAACCATGATTCTTGGTGGTTTGGCAGTTATGTGATGAAGTGGTTTGACAGTTATGTAACGATGTGATTTGACAGTCATGTAATGATGTAGTCATCCTCCATAATGTGATCTGATGTAATCAACCAATCAATTGTATGGGGAGTTACTTGGGGTGGCCTGCATCCAATACATATATGGACGTTCTGGCAAAGCTCACTCACTTGCTCTGGATCCTGCATCTGGCTTATCATCATCTGACCTTCAGTTCTTGAGACTTGAGCCAGTAGCCTGCCACACTGCCTGCCGATGTTGGGTTTCTCAGGCCCTGCAGATACATGGGTCAGGAGAAGCCTCCAGCCTGACATCTGACCCACGGACTTGGAACTTGCCAGCCTCTACAACCATGTGAGCCATTTCCTTGAGATAAATTTCTCTCTCTCTCTGTCTATATATATACATGTATACACATATACATATACATATACATACATATATGTGTATATATATATATATATATAGGAGCCTTGGTGGCATAGTGGTTAACAGCTCAGCTGCTAACCAAAAACTCAGCAGTTCAAATCCACCAGCCACTCCTTGCAAACCCTATGGGGCAGTTCTGTTCTGTCCTGTAGGGTCGCTGTGAGTTGGAACCGACTCGATGGTACTTAACAGCAACATACGTATGTGTGTGTGTATATATATATACATATATATGTGTATATATATATGTGTGTGTATATATATATATGTATGTATATGTATGTATATATATATGTGTGTGTGTGTATATATATATATATATATATATATATATGTATGTATATGTATATATATATATACACTTCACTGTTTTTGCTTGTCTAGAGAACCCAGCCTAAGACAGTAGCTAATAGTGATGTTGCCGAGTGGAAGCTCCAGGTTCTGCTCGTCGTGACTCGTATCAGCCAATAAACGAGAGACTGTGGTGGGAGAGTGGAAAGGCACCTTTATTTCATTGTGCAAGGAAAGGAAACAGTTGGGGCTGCTGCTGCCAAGACTGCTCAGCAAGGGCAAGGGGAAAGGTTACTTTGAAGGGGCGTATAAGTAGGAAGTTCATACAAGTTACATCGGCAACATTCTTAATCATACTACACAGGCATAATGGGGTTTACATATAACTTCATGCACTGCCAGGATTTTAATGTGAAGTTACAGGGCATGCCAAGCAAAGCAACCAGGATTCTAATGGAAAGCTATGGGGCAAGCCAAGCAAGCTGCTTGAGGCAGTGGAATTTTCCGCAGCCTGGGACCTCTGCCTTTGTGAGTATTCACCATAATGCCAAGCACAGAAATATCTCAACTGATCCTTATAAAATGGTTATTGTTCTTGCTGTTTCGATTCCAACTCATTGTGACTCCATGTGTTCAGGGTATAACTGCTCCGTAGCATTTTCAAGGCTGTGACCTTTCAGAAGCAGATTGCCAGGCCTGTCTTCCCTTTTGGCTAGTAGTCAAGCACTTAACCATGTGTGCCACAAACAGTGTGATTATTATCATTCCCACTAGTAGAGGGAACTGAAGCCTGTAGAGGTTAAGTGACTTATCAAAGGTCACGTGGCTAATTAAGGATCAAAGTTGGGATTGGAACCCCAGTCTGTCTGCTTCTAAAGCCCAGACTCCTCACCCCTGCCCTCTGCAACCTCTGAGATTGTAGACATGTTAGTGGACAGCCAGCTCATTACAGAATCCTTTCTTAAGCAAAGAAAGCTAGTGCTCAATTTCCCCTTGAAAATTTCCAAGCCACTAAAACCCCATCAAAGTCCACATCAAAATCTCCTACTCAGTCTTCAACAAAATCTCTACTAACAAATCAGTATTAGCAAGTCCTTGTTCCCAATTTTACGATAGATTTCTTCTGTCTCCTAAGTAAGGTGAGAGAATGAGAATTAGACAAGAAATTAGCTTAGAAACTTAACTCTTATTGTCACTACTGTTTAATCCATCCTTAACTTTTTGTGATTGTGACAATTTTCAAGCATACACAAAACAGAGAGGGTAGTGCAATGAACCCTCATATACTCATCACTTAGATTCAACCATTGTCAAAATCCAGCATAGATTCATTGATCTTTTTTCCTTCACTGAATATTTTAAAACAAACCTCAGACATCATATCATTTCACCCCTACATATTTTGGTAGGGGTAAAATATATTCATATCTAATTAAATAAGGAGCCCTGGTGGCACGGTGGTTAATTGAAGTGCTGGCTGCTAACCAAAAGGTTGGCAGTTTGAACCTACCAGCCGCCGCAGGAGAAAGATGTGGCAGTCTGCTTCCGTAAAAGATTTACAGGCTTGGAAACCCTATGGGGCAGTTGTACTCTGTCCTATAGGGTTGTTATGAATCGGAATTGACTTGATGACAGTGGGTTCTAAATAAGTATATTTATTTGTATTTAAAGATATATTTATAAATAAATATATTTATTTAGAATAAATAATACATGTTTCAAGTAGAGGTGAAGTATATTTCTCTCTAAAATATACAGACATTTTCTCATATAAGGACAATGCTATTATTACACCTTAAAATTTAACAATAATCCTTTGGTATCATCTGATACTTGGTTTTATGAGTTGAATTATGTCCCCCCAAAATATGTGTTGGTATCCTCACCCCTGTACCTGTAGATGTAATCCCATTTGGGAATAGAATTTTCTTTTTTATGTTAGTGAGGCCATATCAGTGTGTCTTAAACCTAATGACTTTTTGAGACATAAAAAGAGCAGATAAGACACAGAGAGGCAAGCTCAAATGAGGGAAAGTAGATGTCACGTGGAGATCTTCAAGGAACTGAAGAATGCCAAGAAGATTGCTAGAGAAGCTGAGACAAGGATTTTCCCCAAGATCAAACAGAGGAGAGCCTTCTAGAGCCGATGCCCTGAATTCAAATTTCTAGCCCCCTAAACTGTGAGAAAATAAATTTCTGTTTGTTAAAGCCACCCACTTGTGGTTTTTCTGTTACAACAGCACTAAGAAACTAAGACACTTCGTATTCAATAACTGTCTCAAAGAAATCTTTTTATGATTGGTGTGTCTGAATGAGGGCCCAGACAAGCCCATGTACTGCATTCTAAGAGCATGTTACGGCTCTTAAGCCTCTTTTTTGCAACAATCTCTTGATCCCCCACCCTTTCACCTTTTTTTTTCCATGCCATTGGCTTTTCCCAGAAATAATGTTTTAATGTTTCAAAAAATCATATATAAATTGAATTAAAAAAAAATTGCCATTGAGTAAATTCCAACTCATAGCGACCCAATAGGACAGAGTAGAACTATCCCATAGGGTTTCCAAGGAGCAGCTGGTGGATTCGAACTGCTGACCTTTTGGTTAGCAGCTGAGTTCTTTAACCACTGTGCTACCCGGGCTCCAAACTGACTAATACTCAGGTGTAAAAAATGCCCATAAACATTTGTATCATGACTCGGGATTTTACAACATTTTTTATCTCTAGAGGTGAACACCGCATGACAGTAAGTCCATTGCTTGACTTCCACAGTACTTCAGTGCAGAAAAGAAACATTTTTTAGCGGGGGCAGAAAATGCATCAACCAAAAAGAGGCCCAACATAGGGTGGCAGAGTATCCCAGAAAACGGAGATCAAAGATAAAGAAGGAATTCACTAATTTAGCCATTCCAGGGTGACAGGCATTGAATCAGCAATGCAGGCATTCACTTTTCAAGCACCATAGATGTATCAGTGAAGGAGAGTCTCTGCCCTCCAGTTGCTCACTGTGTAACCAGTCTGTTGCAGGTCGGCTCGGAGCAGCCATAGAAAAATGGAACCAGTGAAAGCAAAAGAAGCAGCTTTATTTGGTTGGCCAAGCAAAGGACACACCAGGACTTGCGTCACCAAGATGGCTCCCAGCACAATAGCCCAAGAGGTTTATGTGGGTGAACTGAATCAGGTCTGGGGTCTTCAGGAATGCCTCGAGGTGGGGCTAGCTTGCTGATTAGTCTGGCCTGAAAAGGCATTCCTGGGGCAGTCCGATCTTTCTGCGCTTGCTCAGTCTAAAAACGGGGGTGGGTCTCTCAAACTGGATTTTAAGCTAGTACCCCTTGCTTCTGAAAGCCTTCCCCCAACCTTGGGCCGCTAAAGTTTGGTTCCCTCCTGTGGAAGAAGAGTTCCTGGGTCACCCAGAAGACGGGTTCGATGGTTCTGCGCATGTCAGGCGAGCCAGATCTAGTTCTTGCCACTTTCAGCTGGTCCTGCAACCCCAGTCTCTTGTTTTCCTCAACTTGGCCAGAAACAGGAAGCATACCTAAATAAGGAGATAGCTTAAAGACAGGTAGTTAGTTTCTATATCACAGAAGATGGCAGGCACAGCCCTTTGCCTATTCAAATGGTGGGCAGACTGCCGGTCTCAACAGTCTGCGTGCGTAGATGTCCTTCCAGTCTGCCAGCCCACTCACCCACCTTCCTTTTCCTTCTCCCTCTGATGACCTTCGGGGCCTCCAGTGCCCTTGATGAGTGAGTAGAGGTGCCTGTTGACTGGCACAGGTACTCTGGTCCCCGGAAGGTTTATTTAGATTTTTTATTGTTGATTTCCTTCCTGCTGGGAGTTAACACACTGGTATTTGGACTTATGAAGCAGCCCCTTAGGAGTTTGGGTACTGCATGTCAGTCTGTAACCCTGAACACTAGATAACAGTCTTGCTGTCTTGACAAAATAGCCTTTGGGGCCCTAGGACTGGACAACTGCCCAAGATACTGCTGCCATGGCCAGAATGGCACTTGTAGGAGACCAATCGCCTACCCCCACCACTAAACATCTAAGCCTGGTGGATGAGGCTTTTTGTGACCTTACCTCTTCCTCTCCTTGCCCTTATTCTACCACCCAATCACCCTCCCATCGATTCCTTCCCTGTTCCCACTGCCATTCCATCAGCCCAGGCCCCTTCCCAGCTCAGACTATTCCAACAAACACCTAACTTGTCTCATATATTCTAGTCTTGCTTTGCTTCCAAATCTTTCTCCATGGTGAACCTTTTAAAGTGCAAATCTGATTCTGTCACTTCCCTATTTAAAAACCTTCAATGGTAGATTTCATTCCTTGGATAACATTTGACTTTCTGATCGGGTGTCAGTTCCCTTACACTCTAGCCCCCTCTCCAGGCAGGACACTAAGCCCACCCCCAGCTGGCCCTAGCACTTGCTACTGCCTTCAACTAGAAGTCCCCTCTCCCATCCTACCCCACCTGCCTATTTGCAGGAGTAACTCCTTCCTACTCATGCTTCTAGACTCACCTCAGATATCTGCTCATCTGGGAAGCCCACTCCCCATCTGGAGACTAGACTGTTAGTTCTCTGAAGGGAAGAATTAGGTCTCACCTCATCTAGCTGTGCTCGACATGCCACAAATAATTGTTGGATGATTGAAAAAGTGATTGTCTTAGTTACCTAAGGCTGCTATAACACAAAAACTGCAAGGGGGTGCCTTTAAAAAACAGAAATTTATTTCCTCACAATTCTGGGAGCTAAAAGTCCAAATCAAGATCTTAGTCATGTTGATTCCTTACTTTTTTGGTAGCCCCAGGCTTTCCTTGGTTCTTTGGTGATCCTCACATGGCATCTGTCTTACTCATGTGCAGGGTGGGGAGTGGGGGGCCTCTGTGTCTAATCTACTCTTTATAACTTAGAAGTGATTCGATTTCGAACCTATCCTACTAGGTAAGACAATAAAGATTTTTAGAAGAAAACATAGGAAAATGTTTTACTAATCTTGAAGTAGGCAAAGATTTTTTTCAACAAGTCACAAAAAGCACTAACCATAAAGAAAAACATTGATAAATTAGAGTATATTAAAATTAGGAACTTCTATGTGCAGATGACACAAACTTGCTTGACAAAAACCACTTAGTGATGAAGGTCAAAGACTACAGCCTTCAATTTGGATTACACCTGAGCATGAAGAAAATGAAAATCCTCACAACTGAACTAATGAACAACATCATGATAAATGAAGAAGAAACTGAAGTTGTCAATGATTTCATTCTTCTTGGATCAACAGTCAGCGTCCATGGAAGCAGCAATCAAGAAATCAAATGATGTGTTGCCTATTGCATTGGGCAAATCAAAAGCAAAAGACTTCTTTAAAGTTTTAAAAAGCAAAGATGTCACTTGGATGACTAAGGTGTGCTTGACTCAAGCCGTGGTCTTTTCAGTCACCTCATACGCATGTGAAAGCTGGACAGTGAAAAAGGAACACAGAAGAATTGATGCATTCGAACTGTGGTGTTGTCAAAGAATACTGAATATACTATGGACTGCCAGAAGAATGAACAAATCAGTTTGAGAAGAAACACAACCAGAATGCTCCTTAGAAGTAAGGATAGTGAGATTTTGGCTTGCTTACTTCGGACACGTCATCAGGAAAGACCAATCACTACAAAAGGACATCATGCTTGGTAAAGTAGAGGGTCAGCGAAAACAAGGGACATCCTCATTGAGATGAACTGACATAATAGCTATAACTACGGACTCAAACATACCAGTGATCATAAGGATGGCACAGGACCAGGCAGCGTTTCTTCTTGTTATACATAAGGTCGCCATGAGGTGGAGACTACTCAACAGCAACTAACAGCAACAATCGTGGCTTGAGACCTGTTCCTTGAACTGTGATCAGGAGGAAGAAATATTCTGATTGGCCAGGCCTGTGTCATTGATCCACCCTGGATCTGTAGAGTGGAGATTACTCCACCCCCACTGCACAGACTGAATGAGGGAAGAGAGGTTCCTCAAAAGAAACGAAAAAGAAGGGAGTGGATGCTAGGCAGACAAAAAGGCAAATGCCCACTACTCCTGGCCTCTCCTTTGAATTCTGCTTACTTTATAGATAAACAGTAATTTAGAGACTGTGCAGTATAATGGATCACTTTTTTGTGGCCTTTCTAGGCATGGTCTTGTAACTCCCACCCAAGTGATTGGGCAGGACTGTGTGATAGGGTAATTGTGGCCCACCAAAGGGATTGGTCAGTTTTGCCATCCTGCTGTGCTGAAATGAGCCACCTCAGAGGCAGGAAAAGAGAGAATCCCACCACCACCAAGGAAGAACAGCCAGGAGTCAGTATGACCTTTAACCGGGGATCCCCACACTGAGAAGGGAAACAGAGAGAAGAGAGAGAGAGAACTGTAACATTGACGGCAGAAGACCAGGCAGCAGGAGACAGTGTGGTGGGCTTCCCGGCCCAGGGAGAGAGAAAGCTGAGTGCCTTTGGGCATAGGTAAGGGCCAGGGAGAGACATGCCTGTGAGCACGGCTGGCGAGAGGCTGTCCTGTATTTTGAGTGTTCCTGAGCCTGAATTGTGATTGTTACTTCCCTAATAAACACCGTAATCGTGAGTATTGACTGTGAGTTCTGTGTGGTCATTGCAATGAATTATCGAACCCTGCAGAGAAATAGAGAGTGCTGTGAGAGGGACGGTTGATATCAGAGTTGGTAAAGATGACGGAGAGAGGAGACATATCTGACCTCTGCCTCATAGAAATCAGCCTTGGGCTACTGATCTTGATTCTCCTTCCCCGTTGTAAAGTTACAGGAGGTCAGACATGGCCCCCATGCCATTTTTATAGTTGGTGTCAGAAGCAGGATTCTTTGCGATGGCTCCAGACTCATGGTAGCATGGGACTTTGTAAGAGAGAGAAGGAAGGGGGTTGGGAAATGAAACCTTTGATTCTTAGGTGATTACTTTGGTTGTAGTTACCTATAATGGCTGAAAAGCTGCAGCTGAAGTGGCCTGGGACCAAAGCCAGGCCAGATAAGCAGGATGATCGATAAGGGGCCAGGGTCTAACGGTTCCACCCAGCCAGAGTCCCAAGGCCATATGCGTATTAATGGGAAGATAGTCAAGGGGTGGAGAAGAGAAAACAGAACAGGGAAGTTTTAAAAAAGGGTATGTGTTTAGGATTATGTGTTTAATTGAATGTACTATGGATATTGAATGTTTCTCCTACCTAGTCTTGTAAAACAGACCTAAATGTATGATAGAAATGAATATCGGGTATTATGGATTATGGAGAGTGTGTAACTCTGCCTTCAGCCAATACTTGACTGGATATGCTAAAAGGGTAACTAGGATTTGCCCAAGGGAAACACAGAGTGTTTGAATGCAGTAGCCCTGTATATAGAGTGGGGGGCCTTAGGTTGAAACCTGAGCCCTGCTCAGATTTTGCATTTGAAAAGACATGCAGAACCACCCAGAACTGCTGAGAGAACAGGATATTTGCATTTGAAGGAAGGACTTACAGAAAAAAAAGTGACTGTTTTGCTTTTTGAATTTCAAGCAAGTGGTTTGTTGTTGGATGCATTGAGGCAGGAAAAATCAGTGTCCATCAGGAGGAACCCTCTTCCAGGACTGGAAGTTAAAGGGAGCCAGTGAGTAGGCAGGTTGATATACTGGCTTGTGATGACCACCTGGGTCCACTCATGAGTGGGAGTGGGGGAAGTGCAGCAATGAAGAGACAGGCTGAGTTTAGACCTGTTCCATTGGCACATGTTGACCTCACCCATGGAAGCTAGGGATGAGATAGAGGGAGAGCTGGCTGGTAAGAAGTAAAGGGAGTTGTGTGTGGACTCCTAAGTTTATGGGTGGAACCGGTTGACCTAGCTCAAGGGGGCTGGAGATGAGAGAGTGTGAAGGGACTGTCTAAAGTGCCAGGAGGTGTGTATGAACTCTCGAGCCTCAGGCTGCTACCCATTGTGACCTAGCTTAGATGGCTAGGGATGAGCTGATCAGAACCCCACCAAATGAAGAGAAAGATGTTTGACACCATGAGCTGGTGTAGATTGCTGCAATTTCGTAGCTTGCTCCAGACTGGACTTTGCATATGGATGCAGAGCTTAAAATTCCAACTGGAACAGAAGATTCTTCAAGACCAAGGAACATGCTTGTCTCCTCAGAGTACTGGTTTAATAGGGATGGGCAGTTTAAACATTGGCTATCTAAAATGGGGGGAGATAAAGGCATGAAGTGGCTGGCTTACATGCTTTCATAGGTATGTTTACACTCAAAATGAAGGGGACAAGGGAGGATCCCCACTGAAATAGTTTCCTCTTTTCCTAATGGGTCTGGGGAAGAGAGGGTGAGAGAAGATACTGACAGGATTATATGATTCAGTTGTGTTGATTCTTAACAGGGTTAATTGTGATTGTAAAAACTGTAATTTTAGAAGCTGTAAGTGTGAAAGAGTGGACTAAGGGGGAGGCCCTGCTGGACTAGAATGTGGTGGCCAAAACTAAAGGCCCCTTAAAAGTTTTGTTTATGCTGATACCTCATGAGGGTCAGAGCAAAGGAATAATCTTCTTTCAGTTAAATTTTATCATACACCAAGAAGGGTGAAGACAAGATGACTTTTAGAGAACCTGACCAGATCAGATGGAAACCCACAACAGAGCTGAATGGCTGGTACCTGAGTAACCTCATCCTTAATTCTCTTTGCCCTACTTCAGGACTAATTGTTCATGACTGTTTTGGACTGGTGAAATGATTGGGAGGGGGAAGTTATCCTCGAAATATGAAAGAACCATGGCTAGAAAAGCCAGTGGGTGGCCTGCGGTGTGATGTATCACTTATATGTGGCCTTCTAGCCATAGTCTTGTAACTCCCACCCAAGTGATTGGGTGGGACTGTGTGATAGGGTAATTGTGGCCCACCAAAGGGATTGGTCAGTTTTGCTATCCTGCTAAGGCTTGAAATGAACCACCCCAGAGGTGGGGAAAAGAGAGAAACCCACCACCACCAAGGAAGAACAGCCAGGAGCCAGCATGGCCTTTGGACTCGGGATCCCTGCACTGAAAAGGGAGACAGAGAGGGGAGAGAGAGAAAGCTATAACACTGAAGGCAGTGAGACCAGGCAGCTGGAGACGGTGTGGTGGGCTTCCTGGCCCACGAAGAGAGAAAGCTGAGTGCCTTTGGGCAGAGGCTGAGGGCCAAGGAGAGGTGTGTCTGCAAGCACAGCTGGGAAGAGGCTGTCCTGATGGAAGAACCGTATCCTGAGTGTTCCTGAGTCTGACTTGTAACTGTAACTTCCCTAATAAACCCCATAATCATGAGTATTGACTATGAGTTCTCTGTGGCCATTGCAAGGAATTATCGAACCCAGCAGAGAAGTAGAGAATGCTGTGAGAGGGACGGTTGATATCAGAGTTGGTATAGATGGTGGAGAGAGGCAGCATATCTGACCTGCCTAATACGAATCAGCCTTGGGCTATTGACCTTGATTCTCCTTCCCCCTTGTAAAATTAGAGGAGGCCGGACATCGCCCCCACGCCATTTTTACAGATGGTAATTGGGTAAAAAGTAGGATTGGGATAGGTAGGAGATCAGAGTTCTGTTGGCAGCAACACACACTGATGTTAGCTAAGTTAAGCAGAAGTGCATTAGAAGGTCATTGAGAAGTTCACAGAACTGACAGGAAGACTGGAAAACCAGCCTTGGTAAATAAGCAGGAACCACAATCAAGGCTTGCCCAAGAACTGTTTGGGACACAGCTGGTCATCACTGCTAGACATGGACCCTGCTGTTGACACCACCACTGGACATTGACCCCATGAATGGTATCTATTTTGTGTCTCCTGTTGTTGTTGGGTGCCGTCAAGTCAATTTCAACTCATAATGACCCCATGTGAGAGCAGAAATGCCTCACAGGGTTTTCTTGGCTGTAATCTTTATGGAAGCCAGTCTTTCTCCTGAGTCTTTCAACCACTTGTGCCACCAGGGCTCCTTCTGTCTCTTGTACCATCCAACATAAAACTACATGTTTGGCAGATGCTGTAAATCAGCTTAGTCAGCACTATTCTGATACATTTCTAGCTTGCCTTCCTGTCTATGTTTCCTAGACTCCCGCTAACTGCAATGACCTAGTCCCACTGAAGCACAGGCACCCACAGGAGAGCTATGTGAGCCGGGGAGTTTGGAAATCTGTAAAGCACAGTGGTGCAGACATCTGGGCCTTTGGGGGCAGCTGGGAATGAGGTTGCAGGGTCCAGACTTCAGTGTTATAGGGACTATAACTATAGTTGTCCCATGAGACTACTAGACAGTACTGCAACAAATGAAGAGACCTATATCAGTGGAAAAACATACCATGCTCGTGGATAGGAAGACTCAACATTGTGAAAATGTCAATTCTACCCAAAGTGATCCACAGATACAATGCAATCCCGATCCAAATTCCAACGATATTTTTTAACAAGACGGAGAAACAAATCACCAACTTCATATGAAAAGGGAAGAGGCCTCGGATACTCGGATTACTTAAGAAGAAGAACAAAGTGAGAAGCCTCACACTACCTGATTTTAGAAACTATTATACCGCCATGGTAGTCAAAACCGCCTGGTACTGGTATAACACCAGATGCATAGACCAATGGAACAGAATTGAGAACCCAGACATAAATCCATCCACCTATGAGCAGCTGATATTTGACAAAGGCCCAAAGTCCATTAAATGGGGAAAAGACAGTCTCTTTAATAAATGGTACTGGCATAACTGGATATCCATCTGCCAAAAACAAAAAACTAGTTGCTGAAAACCAGTACAGTCAACCTCTGTAACAATTACAGCCAACAATACCCTATGGAGCAGTTTTACTCTGTAACACATGGGATTGCCATGATTTTGAATAGACTCGAAGGCTGCGGGTCTTGTTTTTAGTTTTTGCAATTTACATGAGATAAACCTAAAACATAAGGACACCTCAAAGTTGAAATTGAAGGATGGGAAAATATCTAACAGGCAAACACCAATCAAAATAAAGCTAGTGTGGCTGTAGAAACATCAAATGAAATAGACGTTAATGCAGAAAGCCTTACTAGGCATAAAGGGAGTCACTACATAATGATCAAAGGTTCAATTCACCAGGAACAGCCAAATATGAATACATATACACCTAACACAGCCTCAAAATATGTACGGTAAAGATTGACAGCTACAAGGATAGACTGACAGACAAGGATACTTAACAGAGATAAATTTCCTTCATCATAGAAGATTTTAGCACACTTCGTTCATGTGTTAGGTGCAGGGAAGTTATGTGATGTCCGTGGACTTTTCCCTGCTCCCTTGTGAAGTGACACCGCCATCCAGGGTGACGCATGCCTCAGAGCCTGTATCTTATCACCCAGTCCACCCTGCCTCCCAGCAGTGGCCCTTGGCAGGCATCCCAGGCTGCCTCTTGGAGGGAAACACAACATGGAGACTTGGTCCTGGAGAGAAGGATTGCTGAGGTCTGACCCAGCCCAGAACCTGCAGCTTACCTGGCAAGGCTGGCTCATCCTGCCCAGAGTGGGGCCCAGGCCAGCCCAGCTGAACTGGGTGATTCTGTCCACAGAGACAGATTGAGGGCCAGATTAAGGCCTGCTTAGGACTAGACCATGAGCTGTGGTAGCACAGTGGTTAAAGCACTTGGCTGCTAATCAAAAGGTTAGTGGTTTGAACCCACCAGCCACTCTGTGGCAGAAAGATGTAGCAGTCTGCTTCCTTAAAGATTTACAGCCTTGGAAACCCTAGGGGGCTGTTCTACTCTGTCCTACAAGGTTGCTATTAGTCAGAATTGACTCAACAGCAACAGGTTTGGTTTGGCATTAACTAAGCTGTCTACCCCACAGTAAATAAACTTTACATAGTGAATTGAGTTGCCCATGACATATTACTTTTTTGGAGACATTTAATTAATTATTAAGTAGGTACTTTTTATTTTTGCAGTTTGACTTTTGTATTTTGATGCCGCTATAATTTTGTTTTTAGGTCTCAAGCATTTTCATAGACAAAAGTTCCCAGGCCCTAGGCACTCTGGGTAAGCTCTCCCATCCCGCAGGGGTTACCCCCCACACCAGTTTGGCTTACCTTACCTGAAACCTACTTACCCACCTCCAGCTGCTACTAAGGCCTTGAACTTACTACCTGGGAATTTACTACCTGGAGCTCCAGTAAACTAATTTAAGGGAAGAATCTTGAGAAAACAAATAGGAAACTTCTGCCTCTTTTCACTCCAACCCCAAATAGGTCTTGGGCTGCAGGTAGAATTTTAACAACCCAAACGGCTTTCAGGAAGCTGGCAAGGCAAGAATTGGAAGAATCCAGATTTGAATGATGTACTTGCCTTCTTTGACCAGCAGGGCTTGATTGAAAAACCAAAACCAGTTGCTGTTAAGTTGTTTGCAACTCATGGCAACCCCATGTGTGTCGGAGTAGAACTGCACTCCATAGGGTTTTCAATGGCTGTGGTCTTTCAGAAATAGCTCACCAGACCTTTCTTCCAAGGTGCCTCTGGGTAGATATGAACCATCAACCTTTTGGTTAGTAGCTGTCTTAGGCTGAGTTCTGTAGAGAAGCAAAACCAGTAAAGCATATAAATATATATAGAGATTTATATCAAGGAAACAGCTCATGCGATTGTAGAGACAGGAATGTCCCAAGTCCATGGATCAGGGTAAAGACTTCTCTCAACTCACATAGCCGCAGGGGCTGGTGAACCCAAGATGAGCAGGTTGGAGAGCAGGGCTCTTGTTCACAAGCTGTGAAGATCGACGAATCCCAAGATCAACAGATAAGCTGATAGGCAGCTCAGGTGCCAAGAACTGGAGGTCAGATGAACAGGAGGCAGCCACAGGATCCAGAGCAAGAAAAAGCTCTGCTTATATTCAGATGCAGGCCACACACCCCAAGGAAACTCCCTTTCAACTGATTGGCTACTCACAGAAGATTCTGTCATGGGAGTGATCACATATAAACACTGAGAATCATGGCCCAGCCAAGTTGACACACAATCTGAACCATCGTAGTAGCCAAGTGCTTAACTGTTTGCATCACCCAGGGACACCTATATAATCAGCAAATTGCCCCGGCTTCCTGACAGCACTCAATTTAGAACAAACTCTTTTTTACTTAATCACCCAGCAGAAATCCCACATAGATATAAATACGTGTATCTAAACTCATCAGTGTTCTGCTGCTATTCATAAGGTTTTCACTGGCTAATTTTTTCAGAAGTAGTTCACCAGGTTCTTCTTCCTCGTCTGGCTTAGTCTGGAAGCTCCATCGAATCCTGTCCACCATGGGTGACCCCACTGGTATTAGAAATACCAGTGGCATAGCTTCCAGAATCACAGCAACACACAAGCCACCAGAGTATGACAAACTGACAGATGTGTAAGAATACCAGAAAGATGTTTACCTGTGTTTTATTGCCTATACAAAGGCATTTGACTGTGTGGATTGTAACAAATTATGGATAACATTGTGAAGAATGAGAATTCCAGAACACTTAATTGTGCTCCTGTGGAACCTGTACATAGACCAAGATGCAGTTGTTTAAATAGAAGAAGGGGATACTGTATGGTTTAAAATTAGGAAGTGTGTGTGTCAGGGCTGTATCCTTTCACCATACTTATTCAATCTGTATGCTGAGCAAATAACCTGAGAAGCTGGCCTATATGAAGAAGAGTGTGGCATCAGGATTGGAGGAAGACGCATTAACAAACTGTGTTATACAGATGACACAACCTTTCTTACTGAAAGTGAAGAGGACTTGAAGCATTTACTGATGAAGATCAGAGACTACAGTCTTCAGAAAGGATTACACCTCAACATAAAACATAAACTAAAATCCTCACAACTGGACCAATAAGCAACATCATGATAAATGGGGAAAATATTGACATTGACAAGGATTTTATTTTACTTGGATCCATAATCAATGCCCATGGAAGTAGCAGTCAAGAAATCAAATGGCGTATTCCATTGGGCAGATATGCTGCCAAAGACCTCTTTAAAGTGTTGAAAAGCAAAGATGTCACTTTGAGGACTAAGATGTGCCTGACCTAAGCCATGATGTTTTCAATTGCCTCATATGCATGCGAAAGCTGGGCAATGAATAAGGAAGACCAAAGAAGAACTGATGCCTTTGAATTATGGTGTTAGTGAAAAATATTGAATATACCATGGGCTACCAGAAGAACAAACAAATCTGCCTTGGAAGAAATACAGCCAGAGTGCTCCTTGGAGGCGAGGATGGCGAAACTTCATCTCATGTCCATTGAACATGTTAACAGGAGGGACCAGTCCCTGGAAAGGACATCATGCTTGGTAAGGTAGAGAGTCAGCAAAAAAGAGGAAGACCCTCGATGAGATTGATTGACACAGTGGCTGCAACACTGGGCTCAAACATATCAAGAATTGTGAGAATGGTGCAGGACTGGACAGTGTTTCATTCTGTTGTACATAGGGTTGCTGTGAGTCAGAAATGACTCGATGGCACCTGACAACAGCAACAACATCTAAATTTATATGAATATGCACACACCCAAAATATAAGCATATACATTTAGGTCACTGGAGAGAAGGAGAAGGCAATCCCGCATAGAAAACACAGAGCGGACCATTGAGTGGACCTATGTGAATGAAGTTGGGGTTGGAAAGGGAAGTTGAGGCAGATTATGGAGGTAGGGCTTTGAATAGACGATAAAGTATCAGGATGTTATAGAATGAGCCCTGGATTTGAAATTGGATGATCCTGAGATTAAATCAGGAGTCCCTTGATGGTGCAAAGAGTTAACGCACTCAGCTATGACAGAAAGGTTGGAGGCTCCAGTCCACATAGAGACACCTAGGAATAAAGGCCTGGTGACCTACTGCTGAAAAATCAGCCATTGAAAACCCTATGGGACATAGTTCTACTTTAGCACACATGTGGTTGCCATGAGTTGGAGTCAATTCACCGGCAACTGGAGATTAAATCACAGCTCTGTCATTTACTAATTATGTGACCTAGGGCAACTTACTTAACTACTCTGTTCATCAGTTTTCCTATCTGCAAAATGGGAATATTAATAGTCTCTACTGCATAAGGGTAAGAATGCAGCTAAGTTCCAGAATGCAGTTGGTGCTTAATAACAAGTAACAATTGTCATTATTCCAGGCGTTTATGGGAACTAAAGGCATTTGAATGGAGCCTTGACCTCCACAAAGTGGTGTTCCGGGGGAAAAAGCCTTTACATACACAGTTACTATCATCATCCCTTCTGAGGTCAGGAAACTGAGACCCAAAGGAGATAAAAGTATAGGCCCTAGGGTTGGGTATGGATGATGCCTACATTTTAGGAGGCATCCAGAAGGAGGTGTGAGTCAAACCAGGGTGGGGTGTGGAACCTGGCTGTCTTCAGGAACCTCTGCTTGTCTGGGACTTCGGCTGCTCTCAGCTGTACTGAGCCAGGGAGCTGTCTTGCAGCATTCCTGAGGACTGTGAGGTCTGATTTGCGGGCTATACAAAGCAGGGCCGTATTCTATCAAAAGGCCATTGTTCTGGCCCTCTGCCATCAACCCTGCCACCCAATCTCTCCAATAGGCTTTAACCTTGCCTCTTTCCTGGCATGGGTGCCAACTCTCCCAACAGCCTTTTGGCACTGCCAAGGAGGGGCTGCATGGTGAATGAAAAGGGTGCTGGCAGTTGAAGAATCTGGGTTCAAGTCTCGACTCGGCCACTTACTAGCCATAGGCCTTGGGCCGGTCATTTCCCTTTTCTGACACCTCAGTTTGCCCTGCTATTCGATGATGATAATAATATCAACCTCAAGCAGCATGGTGAGAATTAAATGCAAGAATGGATGTGAAAATGCCTAGCTAGGGTCAGAGCCACAGTGGACCCTCAATGCTGACTGAATGCTTAGAGTGAAATGAACGGAGGAAGAGCCCTGAGTTCTAGTCCAAGATGTGCCAAGTGGGTGTGAGCTTCAGAAAGTCTCCTAAATTCTCTGAGCCTAAGTTTCCTCAGCATGAAATGAAAAATTCATCTGGATAATCTCTAGCCTCCATTCCAGCTCTACTATTCCAGGAGTCTGTGGTCTGAACAGTGAGGGTATCTTCCTCTGCTTCTGAAGGGCACACATCTAGAGTGTGAAGGGTCTCAAGGTTGGGAACAGACCCCCAGTGCGAGGACCCCCTTTGCCCTAGAGGCCTGTATGCTTTGCAGAGTAAATGGGAAGGGGCTCCTCTTTGCCATCTTGTTGAGGTGAAGGGGGTAGCTGGAGGTCTGGACTCTTGATAAGGGAGTCCAGTGGGTCAATCTCTCTCTTATGTATGGTCTGTCAGTCAGCCATCACCATTTTTCATACCCCTGCTCTGAGAAGAGCACCTGGCTACATATTGAACTACCTGCTAAGGTGAGTGAATCAGATCATGGCTGTGCTCCCCAGGCCCTCACGGTCTAATGGAGGACATGGCAGGGGTAGATGTTATCACCAAAAGTACAGCTTCTACCAGGAAACCAGAGGAGCCAGTATGTCCTAAAAGGGGTTCTAAGGACAGCATGGTCAGGATGGGCCATGACATCAGTCGAGGTGGCAGGTGTGATCTGGCCTTTAGGGATGGAAAGAGTTTTCATGGAGTGGAGAAGGAGATGGACAGCTTGTTCCAGAAGTCAAGGCTCTATTCGGCCCCGTGGTGTAGAAGTGAGGGAGTAGGTGGTTATGGGAAGTCCTGAGGATGTTTAGCCAGGTGGGGTGCACACCTGGCTGTGTGTAAGTACGAGGGTGGAGTGGGAAGCAGAGGCTGAAGAGGAAAGTGAGAAGGAGGAAACCAATCTTTGTCTCAGGACCTACTGTGTGCCAGGCACTCTTCGTCTATCCTCTCACATAAACCCCACCCCAACCCTTCCAGGTAGGTCTTTCTCATGTTCATTTTACAGAAAAAGCCACCAAGACTCAGAAAGATCAGGAACTGGTCTAATCCAGCACAGCCCATATTAGAAGTCTGGTCCAGAACTCCAGCCCCTCCTCCCATCTCATACACTCAGAAGCTGCTTCTAGGGTTTCAGGAGTGGAGGATTCTTTGGCAGGAGGGGAAAGACCCATTTTTCTTGAGAAGAACTAAGGAGGTTTCTCTCCTCTTCTGGGCAACCTTCCAGTTGCTCTCCTTGTCAGAGAGTTCCAAGAATCAAACAAACACTGTGCTCAGCTGTATTAGTCTTATCACCACTTCCCCAACCCTGCAGTCATCAGTGAAAGGTCTTTTACAATGGGCTCTTCTCTTGACAAACACAGGCCTCCTTCCCCTCCCTGCCAAGCAGGGCCCACTCCCTTCCTTCAAGGACAGGACACATGAGGGAAACTTTGTCACTGTCACTGTGGGAGAGGCTTGGTCAGAGTCCCATTTAGATTTTGTCATTAGCTAGTAATCCTTTGGACAAATAAACTAAAGCTGAACTCCTAGAGGGCACTGGTCCTGATCCTGAGACTCAAGGGACCCTGGAGAAAGGCTGCATCTGCCCAGTGTTGGCCATGGAGAAACAACAATTGCTACCATTTATTGGGAGTCCTTGGATGGTACAAACAGTTAACGTGCTCAGCTACTAACTGAAAGATTGGTGGTTCGAGTCCACCCAGAGATGCCACTGAAGAAAGACCTGGTAGTCTACTTTTGGAAAATCAGCTGTTGGAGATCCTATGGAGTACATTTCTACCCTGACAATATGGGTCAGACACACACTGGTTGGTTGGTTGGTTTACTTTTTATTGAGTTCCCATCCAGAGTGAGCCCTTTACCTACAGTGTTTGTAATTCTACCAACAACCTTGCAAGGTTCAAGTCTTCTCTCCTGGATGCATTTCCAGTTTCTTCTCTGCTAAACAGGTCCCTGTAAACAGGGGAAAACTAAGCTCATAGAGGTGAAGTGTCTTGTCTTGGGTCACAAAGGGTAGTAAGTTTACAAAGGATTCAAATCCAGATTTGTTGGATTCCAAAACTCTATTTTGCCTTTCAATGAATGTTTGCTGAATGAATGAAGGTATGGATGGATGATGAATGGATGGGAGGATGGAATCAGTTTCAGGGACGCAAAAGATTGAGGAGCCAATGTTAATCATTTCGTTTACCATCTCCTCCTAACTCAACTGCCTCCCTACAATATTGAGATAGGTAAAATCAAGTTAAAATAAACATCAGAGGAAATTTTGAATGAGAAAAGAGAGTGACATCAAAAGAACTGAGCATGCCCTAAAAAAATAAAATACTTAGGAATAAATCTAACCAGAGATGTAAAAGACCTATACAAAGAAAACTACAAAACACTACTGCATGAAACCCAAAAGGATGTACATAAATGGAAAAACATACCATGCTCATGGATAGGTAGACTCAATGTTGTAAAATGACAATTCTACCCAAAGCAATTTACAAATACAATGCAATCCCGATCCAAATACCAACAACATTCTGCAAACAGATGGAAAAACTAATCATTAACTTTATATGGAAAAGGAAGAAGCCCTGAATAAGTAAAGCACTACTGAAGAAGAATAAAGTTGGAGGACTCACACTACCTGACTTCAGAACCTACCATACAGCTACAGTAGTCAAAACAGCCTGGTACTGGTACAACGACAGATACATTGACCAATGGAACAGAATTGAGAACCCAGATGTAAATCCATCCACCTGCGGTCACCTGATCTTCAACAAGGGTCCAAAGTCCATCAAATGGGGAAAAGACAGTCTTTTTAACAAATGGTGCTGGCAAAACTGGATAGCCATCTGCAAAAAAATGAAACAGGACCCATACCTCACACCATATACAAAAACTAATTCAAAATGGATCAAATACCTAAATATAAAGCCAAAAACTATAAAGTTCATAGAAGAAAAAATAGGACCAACGCTACAGGCCCTAATACACGGCATTAACAGGATACAAACCATAACCATCAATGCACAAACCCCAGAAGATAAGCTAGATAACTGGGATCTTCTGAAAATCAAACACCTATGCTCTTCAAAAGACTTTGCCAAAAGAGTAAAAAGAGAACCTACAGACTGGGAAAAAATTTTTGGACAGTACAAGTCAGACAAAGGTCTCATCTCCATAATCTACAAGAAAATCCAACACCTCTACAACAAAAAGACAAATAATCCTATTAAAAAATGGGCAAAGGAAATGAACAGACAAAGAAGACATTCAAGCAGCCAACAGACACATGAGGAAATGCTCGGATCACTAGCCATTAGAGAAATGCAAATTAAAACCACAATGAGATACCATCTCAAGCCAGCATTACTGGCAAGAATCAAAAACACCAGAAATAACAAATGTTGGAGGGGCTGCGGGGGGGGGGGGGTGGGGGGGGGTGGGGATCGGAACTCTTATGCACTGCTGGTGGGAATGCAAAATGACATAACCATTTTGGAAAATGATATGGCACTTCCTTAGAAAGCTAGAAATAGAAATACCATATGATCCAGCAATCCCACTCCTAGGGATATATTCTAGAGAAATAAGAGTCGTCACTCGAATAGACATATGCACACCTATGCTCATGGCAGTATTGTTCACAATAGCAAACATAACCTAGATGCCCATCAACAGATGAATGGATAAAAAAAAGAACTGGGCATGAAAACTTAGAAGAAGTGAGAAGGACGCTTGCTGCTTGGTGAGGTGGGAGGCAGTTCTTGGACCAACTGTATATAACTGAGCCTCAGGTCCCTTTTAGGATAAGAAGACTGCATGGATCTCCGCCCATCCTCCAGCAGCCAGAGCGGATGGGCGGGGCTAGCTCTCAAGGGTTACTCCCTATATCCTCATCATGATTTTTTTTTTATTGTGCTTTAGATGAAGGTTTACAGAGCAAATTAGTTTCTCATTAAACAGTTAATGCACATACTGTTTTTTGACCTTGGTTGCCAGCCCCATGACGTGTCAACACTCTCCCCTTTTTGACCTTGGGTTACCCATTATCAGCTTTCCTGTCCCCTCCTGCCTTCTTGTCCTTGCTCCTGGGTTGGTGTGCCCATTTAGTGTAGTTTTGTTTTATGGGCCTGTCTAATCTTTGGCTGAAGGGTGAACCTCAGGAGTGACTTCATTACTGAGTTAAAGGGTGTCGGGGGCCATACTCTCAGGGTTTCTCCTGTCTCTGTCAGAGCAGTAAGTCTGGTCTTTTTTTGTGAGTTAGAATTTTGTTCTACATTTATCTCCAGCTCTGTCCGGGGGCCCTCTACTGTGATCTCTGTCAGAGCAGTCAGTGGTGGTAGCCGGGCACCATCTAGTTGTGCTGGACTCAGTCTGGTAGAGGCTGTGGTACTTGTGGTCCATTAGTCCTTTGGACTAATCTTTCCCTTGTGTCTTTGGTTTTCTTCATTGTCCCTTGCTCCAGATGGGGTGGGACCAGTGGAGTATCTTAGATGACTGTTCACAAGCTTTTAAGACCCCAGACGCTACTCACCAAAGTAGATGTAGAACATTTCCTTTATAAACTATGTTATGCCAACTGAGCTAGATGTCCTCCGAGACTATGGTCCCCAGCCCTTAGCCCAGTAATTTGTCCCTGAAGGAGTCTGGATGTGTCTATGAAACTTCCATGACCTTGCCTTGGTCAAGTTGTACTGGCTTCCCCAGTATTGTGTACTGTCTTACCCTTCACCAAAGTTACCACTTACCTATTGTCTATTTAGTATTTTTCTCTCCCCACCCCTCCCCTCCCTCATAACCATCAAAGATTGTTTCTTTTTGTGTGTAAACCTTTTCATGAGTTTTTATAGTAGTGGTCTCATACAATATTTGTCCTTTTGTGATTGAATTATTTCACTCAGCATAATGCCCTCCAGATTCATACATGTTGTGAGATGCTTTGAAGATTCATCGTTGTTCTTTATCATTCCCTAGTATTCCATAGTGTGTATGTACCATAGTTTGTCCATTTGTCTCTTGATGGGCACTTAGGTTGTTTCCATCTTTTTGCTGTTGTGAACAATTCTGCAATGAACAAGTGTGTGCATATGTCTATTCCTGTGATGGCTCTTATTTCTCTAGGATATATTCCTAGGAGTGGATTGCTGGATCATATGGTATTTCTATTTCTAGCTTTTTAAGGAAGCGCCATATTGTTTTCCAAAATGATTGTACCATTTTCCATTCCCACCAGCAGTATATAAGAGTTCCAAGCTCCCCACAGCCTCTCCAACATTCGTTATTTTTTGTTATTTTGATTCGTGCCAGTAATGTTGGGGTGAGATGGTATCTCATTTTAGTTTTGATTTGTATTTCTCTAATGTCTAGTGATCCTGAGCATTTCCTCATGTGTCTTTTAGCCACTTCAATGTCTTCTTTGGTGAAGTGTCTGTTCATAACCCCTGCCCATTTTTTAATAGGATTATTTGTCTTTTTGTTGTAGACGTGTTAGATTTTCCTGTAGATTTTAGAGATTAGACCTTTGTTGAATTTGTCATTGCCAAAAATTTTTTCCCAGTCTGTAGGTTCTCTTTTTACTCTTTGGCGAAGTCTTTTGATGAGCATTAGTGTTAATTTTTAGAAGATCCCAGTTATCTAGCTTATCTTCTGGTGTTTGTGTATTATTAGTTATAGTTTGTAAACTGTTAATGCCATGTACTGGGGCCTCTAGCATTGACCCTATTTTTTCTTCTATGATCTTTATAGCTTTTGGTTTTATATTTAGGTCATTCATCCATTTTGAATGAGTTTTTGTGTATAGTGTGAGGTACACGGTTCCTGTTTCATTGTTTTGCAGATGGACATCCAGTTTTGCCAGCACTATTTGTTAAAAAGACTGTCTTTGCCCCATTTAATGGACTTTGGGCCTTTGTCAAACATCCGGTGACCATAGGTGGATGGATTTACATGTGAGTTCTCAATTCTGTTTCATTTTCAGTGTGTCTGCCATTGCACCAGTACCGGGCTGTTCTGACTACCATAGTTGTATAGTAGGTTCTGAGGTCAGGTAGTGCAAGTACTCCTACTTTCTTCTTTTTCTTCAATAGCGTTTTACTTATCCAGGGCCTCTTCCCTTTCCATATAAAGTTAATGATTAGTTTTTCCATCTCCTTAAAGAATGTTGTTGGATTTGGATGGGGATTGCATTGTATTTGTAGATTGCTTTGGATAGAATTGACATTTTCACAACGTTGTCATGGTATATTTTTCCATTTATGTAGGTCTCTTTTGGTTTCTTGCAGTAATGTTTTGTAGTTTTCTTTGAATAGGTCTTTTACGTCCCTGGATAGATTTATTCCTAAATATTTTATCTTTTTAGGGCCTATTATAAATGGTATTGCTTTCCTGATTTCCTTTTCAGACTTCTCTTTATTGGTATATAGGAATCCAAATGATTTTTTATGTTTATCTTATATCCTGCTACTCTGCTGAATCTTTCTATTAGTTCCAGTAGTTTTCTTGTTGAGTCTTTTGGACTCTCTATGTCTAGTATCATATCATCCACAAATAGGGACAGTTTTCCTTCTTCCTTACCAGTTTGGATGCCCTTTATTTTTCTTACCTTCCTGCTCTAGCTAGGACTTCAGTGCAATGTTAAATAGGAATGGTGATAAAGGGCATCCTTGTCTTGTTCTTGTTCTCAGGGAGAATGTTTTCAGCCTCTTTCCATTGAGAATGATGTTGGTTGTTGGCTTGGTATAGATGCCCTTTATTATGTTGAAGAATTTCCCTTATATACCCATTTTATTCAGAGTTTTTATCAGGATTGGGCATCGGACTTTGTCGAATGCCTTTTCTGCGTTGATTAAGATGATCATGTGATTCTTTTCTTTTGTTTTATTTATGTGGTGGATTACGCTGATTGATTTTCTAATGTTGAACCAACCTTGTATACCTTGTATGAATCCCACTTGGTCATGGTGTATTATTTTTTTGATATGATGCTGAATTCTATTGGCTAGAATTTTGTTGAGATTTTTTGCATCTATATTCATGAGAGATATTGGTCTGTAATTTTCTTTTTTCATGATGTCTTTGCGTGGTTTTTTGTATCGGGGTAATGCTGGCTTTGTAGAATGAATTCGGAGGTATGCCTTCCTTTTCTGTGTTCTGAAACAGTTTGAGTAGTACTGGTGCATGCTTTTCTCTGAATGTTTGGTAGAATTCTCCATTGAAGACGTCTGGGCCAGGACTTTCTTTTGTTGGGAGCTTATATCTTTTCAATCTCTTCTCTTGTTATGGGTCTGTTCAGATTTTCAACTTCAGTTTACGTTAGTTTAGGTAGGTAGTGTGTTTCTAGAAATTTTTCCATTTCCTCTAGGTTTTCTAATTTGTTGGAGTTCAGTTTTTCATAGTACTCTGTTATGATCCTTTTTATTTCAGTTGGTTCTGTTGTAATGTCCTCCATTTCATTTCTTATTTGGGTTATTTGCATCCTCTCCTGTTTTTCTTTTGCCAGTTTGGCCAATGGTGTGTCGATTTTCTTGATCCTTTCAAAGAACCAACTTTTGGTTTTGTTGATTCTTTCTATTGTATTTCTATTCTCTTTTTCATTTATTTCTGCTCTGAATCTGGGTCCTCTCTCAGGTACTCACATGCTGTGTGGCCCTGGCAAGTAATTTCACTGTTCTGAGCCTACATCCCAGGGTTGGTAGGGAGAATTAGGGGAACTGGTGTCCAGATTACACATGATGGATATTGTTCCTATGGGATGAAACCCAGCCCTCCTCCCCTTGAGGCTCCCCCAGAGCCTCAGGATACAGGAGAGGTGTTCACGGTGAGACAGGATTAGGGTATTGTACTGGACATCTGAAAGTTTTGTCTATCCCTGTGCTTACAGACTCTTCCTCACCTGGCCCTGAGCAGGTGGCAGATTGGCTACATGGGAATGGAGCGCCAGGGCCTGAGTGGGGGAAGGGGTAGCCAGTCTGTCCTGTCTTACTGTATCTTCCCACCCAGCCTGGCCTGGCCCAGAGCTCTGAGACCTGGATCCATCATATCTCTAGCCCACTCCTGCAGAGGGCATTGGATGTCTCTCACACACAGACCCCACTGGCTTCAGGGGTGTCGCCCTGGCATAACAGTCCAGGCCATGCTATTGTTCACCCTAGAAATGTGGTTATCAGCTCTCAATCCTACCTTGCCACAAACCCACATTCTAACCACACAGAACCCTCTGTTCTCTAAACTCCACCATAGTTCTGCAGCTTTGTCCAGGCAGGTTCACTGCCAGGAACATTCTCCCTGACATCCTGTCTTCTAATCCTGGCACACAGATCTCACACTCTGACAATCATCAGAACTGTGGATTGTGTACCTACTGTGTGCAGTGTAATGTGAGGAAGGGTGAGGGTACCAAGATACAGAAGTTCTGACCAGACAGACAACTGGCAATCCCTTCTAACTCCCTGCCATGCCTCCCACCGCCCCACCCCACCCCACCCAACACACCACCCTCCAGGCTTTAGTTCACTCTTCTCTCTGCTTGCAACTTGTTATGGACGGAATTGTGACCCCCAAAAATGTATGTCAGCTTGGCTAGGCCATGATTCCCTGTACTGTGTGATTGTCCACCATTTTGTCATCTGATGTGATATTCCCATGTGTTGTAAATCCTACCTCTATGATGTTAATGAGGCAGGATTAGCGACAGTTATGTTAATGATGCAGGGCTCAATCTACAAGATTCTATTGTGTCTTAAATCAATCTCTTTTGTAACATAAAAGAGAGATTCAAGCAGAGAGATGCAGGGGACCTCATACTACCAAGAAAGCAGTGTTGGGAGCAGAGCACTTCATTTGAACCCAGGATTCCTGCACGGAGAAGCTCCTAGTCCTGGTGAAGATTGATGACAAGGAACTTCCCTCAGAGCTGACAGAGAGAAAAAGCCTTCCCTTGGAGATGGCACCCTGAATTTGGACTTCTAGCCACCTAGACTGTGAGAGAATAAATTTGTCTTTGTTAAAACCATCCGCTTGTGGTATTTCTGTTATAGCAGCACTAGATAACTAAGACAGGTAAATAGACAGATAGATGGATAGACAGATAGACGGATGGCAAATGGTGAGACTGATTGTTTTTCCAAAACATGAGACAATCTTTGCTGGTCTTCCATGGCAGTTTGGGGCAGGGGTGGGAGTGGGAAGGCAGGAAGAGCCTGAAAGAAACAAACCTGTATTGTACACCTACCACACATCAGTGCTTAGTTGTTTAATTTGTTGTTAATACCGTCAGTTGTGTAATTTGAGCCTCACCATCGGGGGTGGAGTATCCAGTAGGCGGGGTAAGCAGGGTGCTTACCTGGCTTATCAGATCGTCTGTAGTGAACAATTACACATTTTTTCACATCAAAGATTCTGCTTCTAGGTATGGCTGGCATCTTTCTGTCTCCCAACCCCACAGCACCTTTCTACAGGATCAAAGCTGCTTTTCAAATTCACAATCCATGACAGGGACGAATGACCCAGTAAGCAAGGTAAGCCCTGTGGTGAAAAACATGTGAGATTGCTCACTACGGATTAGTAAGTAAGCACAAGTAAGCCCCTGCTTACTTTGCCTATTGGATAATCCTCCCCTGCTTGCAATAGGAAGGTATTAGCACAAAACAAGGAAGCAGCTATTCTGAGACGTTAATCACAGACACAGTTTCACACAGTGAGTAAGAGATAGTCTGGACTAGTGATTTTGACAGCTTCCTTGACACTAGGAGGAGGGGGAAGGGCTTGCTCCGGGTATAGTTTGCACTCAATCTTAAACTGGAATCTCCTAGAAGGCAGAGAGGGCCTCTCTGTAGGAGGGACCACCGGACCCAGGGCTCTGTATAAACTGCTCAGCTCAGAACCTGGCTCTGGGAAATAAAAGCAGAGAGGAGAGGCCGGTCTGGGGAGAGGGGCTTGGGGTCTTGCCTGTGGAGGCTGGCTGTGGGGCTTCCCGGGTGCCTTTTCTTCTCCAGCTCCTCCAGCCACTAGCAGCCTCCAGGAACAGGAGGAGTTAACTCTGGGCTTAACTTCTTGAAAGTACCTGAAACTTTTTTTCCTTGTTCTTTTTCCCTCCCCTTTCTTTGCAAAGCCTTCCTGATCTTTACACTTCCTGGAGGTCCCTCCTCTTTACTCTCACCTCCCGGGCTCCAAAAACACTCTGATTGCCAGGGTGGGTCAATGGTTAACACTCAAGTGGCTCTATATAAGCCTCTCGCCTCCCCAGGCACCTACAGGCTGCATCCCCTCCCTGGCTCCTTCCCAGCTCCCAGAGGCACTGCCATCAGCCCTAGCTGGTCCACACCATGGCCACCTGCTGGCAGGGCTTGTGGGCCTATCGCTCCTACCTGCTTGTGCTCTTCCTGCCCATTTTCCTGCTGCCTCTGCCCATCCTCATCCCCACCAAGGTAAGGACTTGGAGTTCTGGCACAAATAAGCTCCAGGGGGGCGGGGTGGGGGACCGTCTGGGCCAGGTTGGCATCCTTAGGACCCAGCAATACCTCCTCGTCTCCCCTACCCTGGAAGTGAGGCTACACCCACCTGTCCTTCTGAAGGCTAAGGGTTAAGAAAGAGGTCAAAGGGGGCTTTTGCTTGACACTCGCTCAGTAGGTGCCACTATGAGTTGCACGGGTGCACTTGAAATCTACTATCTTGGGAAGCAGGAAGCCAGGGGTGCCAAGGAGATGCAGGAGGGGGCACATGAGGGTTGAGCTGCCTACTATGTGCCCAGAACTAGGCTGAGCTTAGTGGGGGATGGGAGGGGCTGGCTGTGGGTCTGGAGGAGAGACAGTTTGGAGAGGGAAGAAGGGTAATAAGAGGAAACTGACCTCAGACAGTTTGTGTCTTTAAGAGTGTAAATAGAAAAGGAAGGCGCTCACCTCTGATCCTAAGGGCTAAGTCAGCTGAGGAGGAGGAATGGGAACTGAAAGAGACTGTCCCCTGGATGCCTGGATGCGGGGGGAGCTGAGCACAGCCCGGCACCACTGCCTCCCACCCCCCAGCCTCAGGAGTCGTAACTACGGCTCCCATTAATTTGAGCCGCCACCACATGCCCTGCTATGAGTACCCAGTAACCCTTTCCCCACCTTTGGAGGCAGGTTCTGACTATCCCGTTTTACAGATGGGGAAAGTGAGGTCAAGCCATTTACCCAAGGTGCACGGGGGCAGATCCTGGTTTTGTGGAGCAAGAATATGATACAATGTAGGGACCCCCTCTGTAAGAAAAAGAACAGAAAACTATGAATCTAAGATTTACACTGGGCTTTGGGAAGGGTCCAACCCAGTGAAGAGGCTTGAAGCTCAAGCTTCACAGTAAATGTGCCTCTGGCAAGTCACCCAGCTGGGACGTGGCAGAACTGGGGATGTGGTCTGGCTCCAAAGCCTGTACTGTCCTCTCTCCACCCAGCTGCCTCCTGAAGGCTGAAACTGTCATGGCCCTGACACCACCCACATCCCCAGAACAGCCCATGGAGCCATTTTCTTTTGTCACAGACGGGAAAGGCTTTTTTGCTCAACCAAAGCAGTGAGGACTTGAGTGGTGATGGCACAGCCCCTTGGCCCCTGACACCTGGTGAGTGACAAGGCCTGGCTGGCACCTCGATGACCCTCATCTCAGGCCAAAGCCAAGGGCTTCCCTCTGCTGGGGATTCATCCCATGAGTTTTCAGACAGGCTGATGAGAGTGTGTTTACCCTGGGAGGGAAGCCAACAGAAGCTGTGTGTAATTACCGTTCCGGAAAGAACAGCCCAGAAAGATTCAATAGCATGCCCAAGGGCACACAGGAAAAGCTGAGGCGAATCAGTACGAGAAGCCAGGCCTCTGGCCCTGCTGCCTGCCTCGGGCCACAGAAGCTGCTCCCCTGTCCTGACTTAAGAACTGTCCTTGGTCCTATCTCCAGGAGGCCAACCCCTCACTGGAGCCCTGGCTACCAGCCCCTCTCAAGGACTTTGCTCCTATAATTACCCTCTCTCTCCTGCATCATCAATTTTCCCCTCCCTGCCTGGTATCTCCCATCAGCACACAGATAATGCTGTGGCATCTCCTATCTTAAAAAAACAAAAAAACCTCCCTTGGTCCCACACCACCCTCCAGATAGTGCCTTCTTTCTCTGCTCACTCTAACAATGGAAGATCTCAAACACATTCTCTACACTGCCTACCACTTTCTCTCTTTCCCCAAGTTCACCAAGACGACTCTTGTCACCATCACCCTTCATGCTCCCAAACCCCATGGTCCATCCTCACCTTCTTCAACCCCCGGCAGCACTGGTCACAGCCAATCACCCCCTGTCTGCAATACTGTCTTCTCTGGCTTTGGGGACAACTGGTTTCCCTCCACCTGAGCCTCCTTGCCTGGCTCCTCCTGAATGCTGAGGTTTTCAAGGGCCCACCCTGCTTCTCTTCCCTATCCTCACTCTTCCCATGTTGTTGTTGTTGGATGACGTCAAGTAGATTCCAACTTAGGGCGACCCCGTGAGTGCAGAGTAGAACCGCACCAGAGGGTTTTCAAGGCTGTGACCTTCCGGAAGCAGAGCACAGGCCAACCTTTCTGCTAGTAGTTGAATGCTTAACCATTTACACCACCCAAGCCCCTCTCTCTCACTCTCCCCGTGGCTTTGAAAAGCATCTCTCTGCTGACAATTCACTAGCCCCAAACTCCGAGTCGTTCTTGGGCCCTCTCTTTCATCCATTCCCACATGTACCAGCAGGTCCTGTTTACTCTACATCTACAAGATACTCTGGATAGAGCCACTTCCCACCACCTCCACTGCTTCCACCCTGATCCAAGCCACCATGATTTCTCAGCTTCCATTCTCCATCCCCCTCTATCCAGGTGCCAGGATGATCTTTTCAAAACGTAAATAAGATCATGTCCCTCCCCTGCTTTAAACCCTACATTGGTTTTCCCATCAAACTTAGAGTAAAATCCAAACCTCTTGGAGTGACCACAAATCCCTGAAGCTCGCCCCTGCCAGCCGCTCAGACTCCATCTCCTATAAAAACCAAAACCAAACTCATTGCCATCAGGTCAGACTCATGGCAACCCCAAGTGTTACAGAGTAGAACTGCTCCATAGAGTTTTCTTGGTTGGCAGTTTGAACCCACCCAAAGGCACCTTGGAAGTAAGGCCTGGCACTCTTCTTCCAAAAGGTCACAGCCTTAAAAATCCTATGGAGCCGTTCTACTCTACACACATGGGATCACCATGAGTCGGAATCGACTCAATGGCAACTAACACAACAATCTTTATGGAAGCAGATTGCCGGGACTTTCTTACGTGGTGCTGCTGGGTAGGTTCAAGCCATCAACCTTTAGGTTAGTAGTCAAGTACAAATTGTTTGCTCCACCCAGGGACCTTCCATCCCCTATATCCTACCTCTTCTGTCTTCTTAGCCCCATTTGCTTTCTCTCTGCTCCTTCAATTTCTCATCCCTCTGCCTGGTCCAGAGCAGTTCTACTCTGAAGCACAGGGGGTTGCCATGAGTCCGAATCGACCAGATGGCAATGGATTTTTTATTGTGTGACAGGAGTCCCTGGGTGGGGCAAACGTTAAGCACTCAGCTGCTAACCAAAGGGTTGGTGGTTCAAATCCACCCAGAGGTGCCTCAGAAGAAAGGCCTGGTGATCTGCTTCACAAAAATCAGCCACTGAAAACACATGTCAAGTTTAGAGAGGAGGGAAGAGGTCAGACAAAGTTAGGCCTACAAGGCCATGGAAAGGGCTGGGGATATTACACTGAGGGCAATGAGGGGCACTGGATGGTTTTAAGCAGGACAGCAACCTGATCCAATTCATGTTTTAAAACTCACTTGGTCCCCACAACAACTTTAAAACCAAAAAAAAAACCAAACCCACTGCCTTCAAGTTGACTCCGACATATAGGGACCCAGTAGGACAGAGGAGAACTGCCCCATAGGGTTTCCAAGGCTGTAAATCTTTCCGGAAGCAGACTGCCACATCTTTCTCCCGTGGAGCGGCTGGTGGGTTGGAACCGCCAGTCTTTCAGTTAACAGCCAAGCGAGTAACTACTGTGCCACAAGGGCTCCTTAAAACTACTTTGGTGGGTAGATATTATTCCCATTTTATAGATGAGATGATGGAGTTTCAAAGATGTTAAATGACTTGCCCAAGGTCAAACAGTAAGTTAGAGTCAAAAAATGCCTCCTGGGCCCCAACGGACCATCTGTAAAAACATTCTCCCAGCAGAACAGGGCTCGGCTGAAATCCATACTATATTTACAATAAGAATAAAAACAAACGAAAAGCAAACCCATTGCCACCAAGCTGATCCCGACTCATAGCGACCCTATAGGACAGAGTAGAACTGCCCCACAGGGTTTCCAAGGAGCGGCTGGTGGATACAAACTGCTGACCTTTTGGTTTGCAGCCGAGCTCTTTAACCACTGCACCACCAGGGCTCCAACAGTAAGAACAGAAGGTGGAATTTCTTAATCTAAGTCACCTGCACTCCTAGAACACGAGAACAGTGTGTGTGCACTTTAAATCTGCTTAACAAAAACGCCCTCAGTGCACGCTCTTCCTGAGCCCTGGAGGCAGACAAGGATTCAGATAATTCACGGTGAGTCTGAGACTGTACAAGGAATTTGGACTTCAGTTCCAGGGCCGGCCGCTATCTTTGGAGACTTCCTGGCTCCTGGTTGAGAAGGCAGAGTCCAGTGAACAAAACATGGATTTTGGAGCCAGAAGGATCTGGGTTCAAATCCATCCTGGAGCAGGTGCAAGCTGTGTGACCTTAAGGAGCCTCTCCAAGCCCTCTCATCTCTAAGGGCTGCTGTGGAGATGAGGCGATAGAACCCATTCTGTGACTTCCTGGCACAAACCAGTAAATACCAGTTGGCATCGAGTCAGCTGACTCATGGTGACCTCATTTGTGTCAGAGTAGAATTGTGCTCCTCAGGGTTTTCAGTGGCTGATGTTTCAGAAGTGGATCACCAGGCCTTTCTTCGGAGTCACTGCTGGGTGGACTCAAACCAGCAACCTTTCGGTTAACAGCATTTAATTGCTTGTGCCACTTAGGGACTCTGCCTGGCATGCAGGGGCGCCATAAACACTGATTCCTTGGGCCCTGTGCACCTTATCTAAATTCCTGGGCCCTGGAAAAAGAAAATTGGCCTCAGGCATTGTGTAGATGCCTGTTTCTTCTCCAAGGCTCTGTTCAAACAGACAGCGTCCTCCCAGGGCCAGATAGCCCCACCTCTGAAACAGGACATGGGTCTGGCCACCCCCACCAGCGTGTAGTGGCGTGGTCCCTAAATGTAGACTGAGCAGCCCCTGGGGCTGTGTGGAGATAGGTTTCCTGGCCTCTGGGATGCCTAGGAGTATGATTAGAAGGAGCCAGTTTCAAAACCCAGGATCCCTGGAGTAGGGAGAAACGTCTGCAGTTTGGATCTTGCCCCTAGATTACCAAATCTGTTGTTGTTAGGTACAGTCGAGTTGGTTTAGACTCCTAGCGACTCTATGTACAACAGAACTAAACACTTCTGGGACCTGTGCCAAACAGTCATTGCTATGTTTGAGCCCATTGTTGCAGCCACGTTAGATGAAGTCTTGCCATCCAGGCTTTCAAGGAGTACTCTGGCTGTACTTCTTCCGAGACAGATTTGTCTGCTCTTCTGGAAGTCCATGGTTTATTCAGTATTCTTCAGCAACGCCGTAATTCAAAGGCATCGATTCTTCTTTGGTCTTCGTTATTCATTGTCCAGCTTTTGCAGGCATATGAGGCAATTGAAAATACCATGGCTTGTGTCAGGCACACCTTAGTCCTCAGAGTGACATCTTTGCTTTTTAACACTTTAAAGACGTCTTTTGCAGCCAATTTGCCCAATGTAATAATACTTCGTTTGATTTCTTGACTGCTGTTTCCACGGGCATTGATTGTGGATCCAAGTAAAATGAAATCGTTGACAACTTTGATATTTTCTCCGTTTATCATGATGTTGCTTATTGGTCCAGTTGTGAGAATTTTTGTTTTATGTTGAAGTGTTATCCGTACTGAAGGCTATGGTCTTTGATCTTCATTAGTAAGTGCTTCAAGTCCTCCTCACTTTCAGCAAGCAAGGTTGTGTCATCTGTGTATTGCAGGTTGTTAATGAGTCTTCCTCCAATCCTGATGCCATGTTCTTCTTCATATAGCCCAGCTTCTTAGATTATTTGCTCAGCATACGGATTGAATAAGTATAGTGAAAGATACAACCCTGACACACATCCTTCCTGATTTGAGACCACGCAATAGCCCCTTGTTCTGTTCAAACAACTGCCTCTTGGTCTATGTACAGGTTCTGCATGAGCACAATTAAGCTTTCTGGAATTCCCATTCTTCGCAATGTTATCCATAATGTGTTATAATCCACACAGTGCAATGCCTTTGTATAATCAGTAAAACACAGATAAACGTCTTGTTGGTATTCTCTGCTTTCAGCCAAGACCAATCTGACATCAGCAATCTAGTTCTTGTATATCAGCACCTCCCATTTGAAGGTTAGGAATGGGAAAGCAAGGTAGAATCTTCAACTGTAAAGTTTCTTGGCTATAATCTGGCACTGAGGTCTCTGGCTGTTGTGAGGAGGAAATTAGCCATGGGATGTGGGAATGCTTTCTTCATTGTTCTGTTGTTTTGCCCATTAGTGGACTCAGGGAGACCTGCCCCTGGACCAAACTGTGATGCCAGGACTTCCTGCCCTACCTTTGGCTAACAGCCAAGCCCTTAATCATTTCGCCACCAGGGCTCCTTAGTCATTTACATAAAAGTGTGGAAATAAAGGAAAATCAACCAAAGGAGAACAAGCAAGGGCTCTTTATTCAGGGCTTGCTATTGGAAGGGAGTCAGTCAACATCTCTAGCGTTTGGCAGAGGCTCAAAGGCCGGCCTTTGAGTGGAAAAGCTTTGTAGTGGAAAAAAAAAAGGAAGACTTCAGGTGTGTCCTGATGGAAGGCTGTCGGCATGAGGAAGCTGGAGGAGAGTTAACTAGAAGTGGGGCATCCTATGTAATTGGTTTGGGGAACATATTTGCCTTTCTCTGGTTGATACTATGTTGGAAGTACACCAGTTGCCATTAAGTCCATTCCAACTCATGGCAGTCCCTTGTGAGTCAGAGTAGAACTTTACTCCGTAGGGTTTTCAGTGGCTGATCTTTTGGAAGTCAATTGCCAGACCTTTCTCCCGAGGTGTTTCTGTGTGGACTTGACCTCCGACCTTAGCAGCCGTGGGGCAAAAACTTGAGAAGCTTGCAGTTATTGACCAAATCCTGATTATTTGGGACCAATTGCTACAGAGGCTGTGGGTCAGAGTTTTATTTTTAGATGTGGTCTGGCCATTGTCCGTTTGACTATTCAGTCTCTCATTGTATTAGGCGTTCAGCTTATCATCCCCACTGCCCCCAGCCCACTGTATACCTCCTTCCCCTAGCGCCTTCAGCCTAGCTCTTCTCCTTGTGGTCCCAGATCAGGGACTGACGGCCATGCCCTTTGTGTCCAAGTCAGGAACCTGGGAGTTAGCCTTGGTTCCTCCCTTTCCTCCTCTACCCCGGACGCAACCTGTCATGAATTCAACTGTGGCCCCCAAAAATATCTGTCAGCTTGGCTAGGTCATGATTCCCAGTATTGTATGATTGTCTACCATTTTGTCATCTGATATGATTTCCCTATGTGTTGTAAACCCTATCACTATGATGTTAATGAGATGGATTAATGGCAGTTATATTGATGAGATCTACAAGATTAGATAGTGTCTTAAGCCAATCTCTTTTGAGATATAAAGGAGACAAGAGAGCAGAGAGACTTGGGGACCTCATACTACCAAGAAAGCAGCACTGGGAGCAGAGTGTGTCCTTTGGACCTGAGGTTCCCCTGCAGAGAAGTTCCTAGACAAAGGGAAGATTGATGACAAGGACTTTGCTCCAAAGCCAATAAAGACAGAAAGACTTTCCCTAGAGCTGACGCCTTGAATTTGGACTTGTAGCCTACTAGACTGTGAGAGAATAAACTTCTCTTTGTTAAAGCCATCCACCTGTGGTATTTCTGTTATAGCAGCCTAGATAACTAAGACATAACCCATCACCCAAGGTCTATTTCTCCCACCTCCTATGTGTCCAGAGTGCATCCTCTTCTCTCCATCTCTGCTGCCATGACCTGCTCTGAGCTTCAGTTATCATCACCCTGCTGGACACCCAGTGTGGCCTCCTGTGGTGTCCCGGCCTCCCATCCTATGTCTTCCCATCTGCCTGCTACATCATAGTAGGTATAAGCTTCTTGTTTTTATTTTAGGTAATTTATTTATTTAACTAGGTAACACATGCATATGGTTCAAAAGTGTGAAATGGTGGCCTCCCTCCCACTCTACCCTTCCATTCCCTTGTGCCGCTTCCCAGGGCAGCCCCAGTGACCAGCATAATTCATGTCCTTCCAGAGCAGGGACTCCTAACTCTTAGGGGTCCTTGGGGGACAATTCAGGAAATCTGTAAACTTGGATGGAAAAAATTACATTTTACTGTCACTGATCTCAAAAAGAGGGCAGTGGTGGATCGGTGGTAGAATAATGGCCTTCCATATGAGAGAACAAGGTTGGATGCCCAGCCAATGCACCTCATGAACAGCTACCACCTGTCTGTCAGCAGAGGCTTGCATGTTGTTATGATACTGAACAGGTTTCAGGAGAACTTCCAGACTAAGATGGACTAGGAAGAAAAGCCTGGCAATCTACTCCTAAAAATCAGCCAATGAAAACCCTATGGATCACAATGGTTGAATCTTCAACCAATCGTGGGGATGGTGCAGGACCAGGAACGATTTAATTCTATTGTGCTTGGAGTTGCCATGAGTTGAAGGCTGACTTGATGGCAGCTGACAATAACAACAATATCTAAAGAAAATTTAGCATTTCACTCTGTTTTGAATGTAGACAACAAAGCACAATCGTATTGGCAAGTACCTGTGACAGCCACCAGTAGAAACCACAGATGTTTTCACAGCACATTAGAGTTGTAGCTGATATCTTGGAAAATTGTTTATGTTCATCATGACTTTGAAATTACAGTAGTCATTATGTTGCCAGGTAGAAACCCCAGGTTTTGCTCAACGTGACTTGTTATAGCCAATAAACAAGAGGCTAAGGTGGGAGAAGAAATGCGCCTTTATTTTGTTGCGCAAGGAAAGGAGCAATCAGGGCTGCTGCCTCCAGGGCTGCTGGCAGGCAGCTTGGGGAAGTGGGCTTTTACAGAGAGCAGACAAGGAAATGCAAATTCATCATGATTATTTAGGATTGACCTTCAATCAGCAGAGGAGGTGGGGAATTGATGGCAGATCTCACAGTTGCTCAGATTATCTCTCTGGGAAACTGGAGTTGGAAAGTTGGAAGAATCGATTGTTTTTCCACTTAACTTGGGCTACAAGAATCACCGTTTTCATGGTGGCTAGAAGGCTCTCAGCTTCTTATCAATCTTACTTGTTTAAACAGCATAAAGAAACAAAAGGGCAAACAGTGTGTATAATACAATGAGCAAGATTAAGAGTTAGTTTGGGATTGGATCCATGCAGGAGGGTATTTTGCAAACAAATTTAGGTCTTTAATAGGTTTGCAAGTCCAGTTTTCACAGTTCTGACTAGTTTGTCCTTCGATGTCTCGTGAAACAGTTTTCTTTACTCAGGTGTGGTGGATCTAAGCTTTGAGATCACTCAGCTTGATGGAGGTCAGAGTTGTTAGTAACACCTCAAAAGGACTGATCCACTTTTGCTGGAGAGGCTCCGACCTCTAGGCTTTTAGGAAGACTTAATCACCAGGCTGGAACGGGTGCAGAGATACTTCTGGTTCTGGTGGGATTTTCAGGTGCACATACCTGTGGAGAGAAGAGAGGGTTGCTCAAAGAGACCACAAGTATTTAGTAACTTGAACATCTCTCACGGAGGGAGGAAGGTTGGTTATTATTAAGGAAGGCTATTTTGGTCATTTTGGGGTTCTTTCTCTTATTCTCATTTGTAGTTAAGGAAACTCCATAAAGGAGATCAATGCGTGTACAGCTAAAAATGCTCAATGTTGCTTACAACAAAATTGAGGGAGGTTAAGTAACTTCCCCAAGGACACACAGAAATAAGGCTCTGGCCTGAGTGCTCAGGTTTTCTGGCCACTTTGTTGGCAGCCTACCCAGCCACAGCTCTGTGGATCAGCCCACACCAGGCTGGGCCTGACTCATGTCTGTATCCCTAGTGTCTAACATTCATTCACTCATTCATTCAGTGTCAGCTCTGTGTAGGTGCCAGGCCCTCCCTGCTGGGGTGAGCCGAGACAGACTTGGTCCCTGCTCCCAGGTGAGTACAGTCCAAAGACAAATATTTATATTCATCAGGAAATTCATAAAACTATATGTTTCATTACAGATAGTGATGAGTGTTATGCAGAAGAGGTGCAGGGCCTTAGAGAGTGAAGGGTATTTGAGCTGAGTTCTCAAGAATGAATAGCCATCAACTAGGCAAAGTGGAGGGAGCCCTGGTGCCACAGTGGTTAAAGCACTCCCTGCTAACCAAAAGGTTGGTGGTTTGAACCCACCAGCCACTCCTCGAGAGAAAGATGTGGCCATCTGTTTCCTTAAAGATTACAGCCTTGGAAATCCGATGGGCAGTTCTACTCTGTCCTGTAGGGCCATTGAGTTGGAATCAACTCGATGGCAACAGGTAGACAAAGCGGGGAAGGAACAGAAGTTCGGGCAGAGGAAATGATGTGCCAAGGCCCTGGGGCTAGAAGGAGAATGGAGTATTTGAGGAAATGGAAGAAAGTCAGTGTGGCTGGAGCTAAGACAGCAAGGAGGAGAGGTTGTGAGACATGATGCCCAGACCAGTCCAACTTTTCCTAAGACCGGTAGGAGGCCACAGAAGGGATTTGAGCTGCTTTGAGGTGAGTGTGTGTGTTGGGCTGAGGTGAGGCTTGGATAAAACAGATCTGAGATCTCTCTGATCTCAAAGTGAGAAAGGCTTTTATGGGCAGGAAAGGAAGCAGGGAGATGAGTAAGAAGGTGCTTGCAGGAGCCCTGTGAGTGATGCTGTGCCAGGCACGGTCCTGGGGGGAGGCAGCTGCCCAAGCTTTATTCACAAGACCATTCTGGGTGCCAGCTGTGTGCCAGGGGCTAGAGACATGGAGGCAAAAGAAACTTGGACCCCATCCTCAGGAGCCCATAAACCAATACAGAGAGAAGAGCCAACACTACAGGCAAGAAACAGAGATGGGGAACAACTGTCCTACCGGCCTGGGGAAGGAGGTAGTGACAGAAAAGAAAGAAAAGCATCAGCTGCCAGGAGAAAATTCTTTCCTGCTGGTTTCTGAGCTCCAAGAGGGGCCACCATGAACAGTAATGCAGGCAGGCTGTGCCTTGCACACTCCATGCATGAATGGCACCCCAGGGAGCTGCCAGTGGTCAGGGTGTAAGCCTGCTGGGGCCCATGCTGTAGGCTGCCAGCTGAGCTTGGCTGGCTTAAGTTCCAAAGAACTGGGCTACAAGGCAGAGGGTACTAGGGCCCCCTAGGAGGACAGATCTGAGCCAGTCTCCCTCCTGGACTGGACTCAGCCAGGCAGCATACATTCCCAAGTCCCCACTTGTAGCACTGGGGATACTGACCTTGGAATCAGACACTCTGTGAGCCCGAGGAGTAAGGATCCCCAGCACTCTGCCCTCAGAGGGTGGCAGAGGGCCTGGCTCCTGACCCCTCAGGAGAAAACTAGCTCCCCAAACTCAAACCCAGGCCCTCTAAGCTTCAAGCAGCAAATGTCAACAAGGCAGTGCTCCTAGACCTCCTTGAAACTCAAGTTTCCTCACCTCTCAATGGATATAATGAGAGCTGCCACCTCGTGGTGAGGTTGTGAGGATGAATTGTTGCTAATTGCCATCAAGGTGACTGACTCACGGCGACCACACATACAACAGAACGAAACATTGCTCAGCCTTGCACCATCTTCACAATCATTGGTACGCTCAAGTTCATTGTTTTGGCCACTGTGTACCTGAGTGCCTTCCAACCTAGGGGGCTCATCTTCCAGCACTATCCTGTTGTGATACACAGGATTTTCTTTAGTTAATTTTCAGAAGTAGATCACCAGGCTTTTCTTCCTAGTCTTAGTCTGGAAGCTCCACTGAAACCTGTACACCATGGGTAACCCTGCTGCTATTTGAAATGCCGGTGGCATAACTTCCAGCATCACAGCAACACGAACTGACAGATGGGTGGTGGGTGAGGATGATATGAGAGTGGTAATGTGTGCAGAGTGCCCAGCCAGCTCGCGCCTGCCCACTGTCAATTCTCCACCTGGCTCACATCTGCATTGTTGGGGCTTGTAGAGACTTCTCCCACCCAGATGCTAATTCCCCAGTGGGTGCAAGCCTGGAAGTCTAGAAGTTCCCCAGGGTGATTCAGGGAAGCCACAATAGCACTAGATACTTGTTTTCCCTTCGCCTTGAAGCAGGGATTCTAGTCCATTTTGGGGATTGCCTTTGGCAGTCTTGTGGGCCCCTTTACAGAATACTGCTTTTAAATGAACAAAACGAAATGCACAGGATTACAAAGGAAATCACTTATTCTGAAATACAGTTATCAAAACATGAATAAAAATGCAGTTCAAGATATATGTGCTCTTTTATTAATAAAATCAAGCAGTGGCATAATAACCATAATTTCAAAATGTTGATGGATGTAAACAATATTTTGAGATGCTTGCAACACCTGATCTGTGCGATCTGATTTTTAAAATAAAACAGTTGCTGTCAAGTCGATTTTGACTCATGGCAACCCCATGTGTGTCAGAGCAGAACTGTTCTCCGTAGGATTTTCAATGGCTGATTCTTCAGAAGTAGATTGCCAGCCAGGCCTTTCTTCCAAGGCACCTCTGGGTGGACTAGAACAGCAACCTTTTGGTTAGCAGCCGAGCATTTAGCTGTTTGCATCACCCAGGGACTCCTAAGACTGGAGGCCATCCCTCAAATGTGAGATCAGTGGGGCCGAGAAGGGTTAAATGTGGAGACTGGGGTTAGTTAGCAAGGCACTGGGCTCAGGGCAGAGGTACAAAGCTGGGACTCAGGAACCAGATGGCGTGGCTTCTCCACTTACTAATTATGTGACTTTGAGATATTAATTTATTTGTGCCTTTGTTTCTTCATCTGTGAAATGGGGCCATAGTCATTACCTCACAGAGCAACTAAATGTGATTAAAAAAAAAAAAAAAACACTCAGCACAATGTCTGCAGGAGGAGTCACCTGATGGGTCTCTGGTCAAGGGTCAAGGTGGGACCAATGAGTTCAAGTCCTGGGTAGGGAGAAGCGGTGGAGGCTTAGAGGAAAGAAAGTGAGCCTGGCATCAGACAGACTTGGCTTTACAGTGGGCTGTGTGCAACAGTGCAGGCTGTATACCACACAACTCCGGGACACCATGTCTGCAGACAGGAAAGTGAATGCTCTGGGTTTGCTCTTGCAATGGTGCAATACAGCCACCTTGCCTGGGTTCCCAACCTGGCCCTGCCACTCCCTAGTTCTGCGACCTCAAGCAAGCCACTTATTCTTTCTTCTTTCTTTTTTTTTTTTGCCATGTATGCATTTTTTTAAATTGTGCTTTAGGTAAAAGTTTACAGCTCAAGTTAATTTCTCATACAGAAATTTATACACGTATTGCTTTGTGACATTTGTTGCAATCCCCACAATGTGACAGCACACTCCTCATTTCATTCCAGGTTCCCTGTGTCCATTCAACCAGTTCCTGTCCCTTCCTGCCCTCTCATCCTGCCTCCGGACAGGAGCCACCAATTTGGTCTCCTGTATCTGATTGAACTAAGAAGCACACTTCTCTTGTGTATTATTTTTTATTTTATAGTCTTGTCTGATCTTTGTCTGAAGAGTGGACTTCGGGAATGGTTTCATTTCTGGGTTCACAGGGCGTCTGGGGGCCATAGTTTTGGGGGTTCCTCCAGTCTCTGTCAAACCATTAAGTCTGGTCTCTTTACATGAATTTGAGTTCTGCCACACACTTTTCTCCCGCTCCATCTGGGACTCTGCTGTGTTCCCTGTCAAGACAGTCATTGGTGGTAGCCTGGCACCATCTAGTTCTTCTGGTCTCAGACTGGTGGAATCTCTGGTTCATTTGGTCCTTTAGTCTCTTGGTCTAACATTTTCCTTGTGTCTTTGGTGTTCTTCATTCTCCTTTGCTCCAAGTGGGTTGGGACCAATTGATGCATCTTAGATGGCCACTAGCAAGCTTTTAAGACCCCAGACACCACTCAACCAAAGTGGTATGCAGAACATTTACTAAATAAACTTCATTATGCAGTTGACCTAGATGGCCCCCAAAACTATGGTCCCCAGGCCCCAGGCCCAGCTACTCTGTCCCTCAAAGTGTTTGGTGGTGTTCAAGAAACTTCTTAGCTTTTGCTTTGGTCCAATTGTGTTGACTTCCCCTGTATTGTGTGTGGTCCTTCCCTTCACCTAAGATGATCATTGTCTACTATCTAGTTAGTGAATTCCCCTCCCCCCTCCCTCCCTACCCTCTTAACCATCAAAAAATGCTTTCTTCTGTGTGTAAACCTTTCCCTGAGTTTTTATAGTAGTGGTCTCATACAATATTTGTCCTTTTGTGATTGAGTTATTTCACTCAGCATAATGCCCTCCAGATTCATCCATGTTGTGGGATGTTTCGCAGATTCATCATTGTTCTTTATCGTTGCATTGCATTCCATTGCGTGTATGTACCATAATTTGTTTATCCATTCCTCTGTTGATGAGCACTTAAGTTGTTTTCATCTTTTTGCTATTGTGAACAGTGCTGCAAAGAACATGAGTATGCATATGTTTATTCGTGTGACGGCTCTTATTTCTCTAGGATACATTCCTAAGAGAGGGATTGCTGGATCATATGGTACTTCTATTTCTAACTTTTTAAGGAAGTGCCAAATTGTTTTCCAAAGTGGTTATACCATTTTGCATTCCCACCAGCAGTGTGTAAGTGTTCAAGTCTCTCCAAAACCTCTCCAGCATTTATTATTTTGTGTTTTTTGGATTAGTTCCAGCCTTGTTGGGGTGAGATGGTATCTCGTTGTTTTGATTTGCATTTCTCTAATGGCTAATGATTGTGAGCATTTCCTCATGTGTCTGTTAGCCTCCTGAATGTCTTCTTTCATGAAGTGTCTGTTCATATTCTTTGCCCATTTTTTTAACTGGGTTATTTGTCTTTTTGTTGTTGAAGTGTTGCAGTATCTTGCAGATTTTAGAGATTAGACCCTTACCGCGTATGTCGTAGCCAAAATTTTTTTCCCAGTCTGTAGGTTCTCTTTTTACTCTTTTGGTGAAGTCTTTTGATGAGCGTAAGTGTTTGATTTTTAGGCGCCTCCAGTTATCTAGTTTCTCTTCTGGTGTTTGTGCATTGTTAGTTATGATTTGTATACTATTTATGCCATGTATTAGGATTTCTAGCATTGTCTCTATTTTTTCTTCCATGATCTTTGTCACTTTAGATTTTATATTTAAGTCTTTGATCCATTTGGAGTTAGTTTTTGTACATGGTGTGAGGTATGGGTCTTGTTTCAGTTTTTTGCAGATGGATATCCAGTTATGCCAGTACCATTTGTTAAAGAGACTGTCTTTTCCCCATTTGACGGACTTTGGGCCTTTGTCAAATATCAGCTGCTCATAGATGGATGGATTTACATGTGGGTTCTCAATTCTGTTCCATTGTTCTATGTATCTGTTGTTGTACAAGTACCAGGCTGTTTTGACTAGTGTGGCAGTATAATGGGTTCTAAAATCAGGTAGTGTGAGGCCTCCCACTTTGTTCTTCTTCTTCAGTAATGCTTTACTTATCTGGGGTCTCTTCTCTTTCCATATGAAGTTGGTGATTTGTTTCTCCACCTCATTAAAAAACACCATTGGGAGGGCTTTGGGGACCATGGTCTCAGGGAACGTCTAGCTCAACTGGCGTCACACAGTTTATAAAGACAATGTTCTACATTCTAGCTTGGTGAGTAGCGTCTGGGGTCTTAAAAGCCTGTGAGCAGCCATCTAAGATACTCCACTGGTCTCATCCCTTCGGGAGCAAGGGAGAATGAAGAGAACAGGATACAAGGAAAAGATTAGTCCAAAGGACTAATGGACCACAGCTACCAAGGCCTCCACCGGACTGAGTCCAGTACAGCTAGATGGTGCCCAGTTACCACCACTGACTGCTCTGACCGGGATCACAACAGAGGGTTCTGGACAGAGCTGGAGAAGGATGTAGAACAAAATTCTAGCACACACAAAAAGACCAGATTTACTGACCTAAAGGAGACTGGAGAAACCCCAAGAGTATGGCCCTCAGACACCCTTTTAGCTCAGTGGTGAAGTCACTTCTGGGCTTCACCGTTCAGCAGGGGATTGGACAGCCCCATAAAACAAAACGGGACTAATGAGGCACAGCAATCCAGGGACAAGGGCTAGAAGGCAGAAGGGGACAGGAAAGCTGGTGATAGGGAACCCAAGGTTGAGTAAGGACAGTGTTGATGTCCTCTGAAGTTGTTAACCATTGTCATAGGGCAACATGTGTACTAGCTGTTTAATGAGAAACTATTTTGTTCCGTAAAGCTTCATCTAACGTGAGAATAAAAAGAAAAAAAATGCCCTTGGAATTTGGATGGGGATTGCATTGTATCTGTAGATCACTTTGGGTAGAACTGACATTTTCACAATGTTGTATCTTCCTATCCGTGAGCATGGTATGTTTTTCCACTTAAGTAGGTTTCTTTTGGTCTCTTGCGGTAGTGTCTTGTAGTTTTCTTTGTATAGGTCTTTTACGTCTCTGGTTAGATTTATTCCTAAGTATTTTATCTTCTTGGGGGCTATTGTAAATGGTATTGATTTGGTGATTTCTTTTTTGAGTTCTCTTTGTTGGTGTGAAGGAATTCAACTGATTTTTGTATGTTTATCCTGTATCCTGATAATTTGCTGAAATCTTCTATTAGTTCCAGTAGTTTTCTTGTGGATTCTTGGGGTTTTCTGTGTATAAGATCATATCATCTGCAAATAGAGATACTTTTACTTCTTCCTTACCAATTTGGTTGCCCTTTATTTCTTTTTCTAGCCTAATTGCTCTGGCTAGGACCTCCAGCACAATGTTGAATAAGAGTGGTGATAAATGGCATCCTTGTCTGGTTCCCATTCTCAAGGGGAATGCTTTCAGACCCTCTCTGTTTAGGATGATGTTGGCTGTTGGCTTTGTATAAATGCCCTTTATTATGTCAAGGAATTTCCCTTCTATCCCTATTTTGCTGAGAGTTTTTATCAGGAATGGGTGTTGGACTTTGTCAAATGCCTTTTCTGCATCAATTGATAAGATCATCATGTGGTTCTTATCTATTGTTTTATTATGTGATGGATTACATTGATTGTTTTTCTAAAGTTGACTATCTCTGCATACCTGGTATGAATCCCACTTGGTCATGATGAATTATTTTTTTTATATGCTCTTGAATTCTATGGCTAGAATTTTGTTGAGGATTTTTGCTTCTATGTTCATGAGGGATATTGGTCAGTAATTTTCTTTTTTTGTGGTGGCTTTACCTGGTTTTGGTATCAGGGTTATGCTAGCTTCATAGAATGAGTTTGGTAGTATTCCATGCTTTTCTATGCTCTGAAATACCTTTAGTAGTACTGGTGTTAACTCTTCTCTGAAAGTCTGCTAGAATTCTCCAGTGAAGCCATCAGGGCCAGGACGTTTTTTGGTTGGGAGTTTTTTTAATTACCTCTTCAGTCTCTTCTTTTGTTATGGGTTTATTTAGTTTTTCTACCTCAGTATGTGTTAGTTTAGGTAGGTAGTGTGTTTCTAGAAATTTGTCCATTTCCTCTAGGTTTTCAAATTTGTTATAGTACAATTTTTCATAGTATTCTGTTATGAACATTTTTATTTCAGTTGGCTCTGTTGTGATATCGCCCATCTCATTTCTTATTTGGGTTATTTGCTTCCTCTCCTGTTTTTCTTTTGTCAGTTTGACCAATGGTTTATCAATTTTGTTGATCTTTTCAAAGAACCAGCTTTTGGTCTTATTGACTCTTTCCGTTGTTTTTCTATTCTCTATTTCATTTATTTCTGCACTAATCTTTATTTTTTCCTTTCTTCTGGCACCCGAGGGCTTCTTTTGCTGCTCTCTTTCTACTTGTTCCGGTTGTAGGGTTAATGTTTTGATTTTGGCCCTTTCTTCTTTTTGGAAGTGTGCATTTATTGCTATAAATTGACCTCTAAGCAGTACTTTTGCTGTATCCCAATGGTTCTGGTAAGATGTGTTTTCATTCTCATTTGATTCTATGAATTTCTTTATTCCGTCCTTGATTTCTTCTATAACCCTGTAGTTTTTGAGCAAAGTGTTCAGTCTCAATATATTTGATTTTTTTCCTTGCTGTTTCTGTTATTAATTTCTACTTTTATGACTTTACGGTCAGAAAAGATACTTTGTAATATTTTGACGTTTCGGATTCTGTTAAGGTTTGCTTTGTGGCCTAAAATGTGGTCTATTCTGGAGACAGTCCCATGTGAATTGGAAAAGAAAGTATACTTGGCTGCTGTTGGGTGGAGTGTTCTGTATACTTCTATGAGGTCAAGTTGATTGATTGTGGCATTTAGATCATCCATGTCTTTATTGAGTTTATTTCTAGATGTTCTGTACTTCACAAAAAGTGGTGTGTTGACGTCTCCTACTATTATTGTTGAGCTGTCTATTTCTCTTTCCAATGTTGTTAGAGTTTGTTTTATGTATTTTGAAGCCCTGTTATTGGGCGCATATATATTTATTATGGTTATGTCCTCCAGGTATACTGACCCTTTAATCATTGTATAGTGTCCTTTCTTATCCTTTGTGTTGGATTTAGCTTTAAAGTCTATTTTGTCAGAGATTAATATTGCCACCTCTGCTGTCTTTTGGTTGTTGTTTGCTTGATATATTGTTTTCCATCCTGTGAGTTTTAGTTTGTTTGTGTCTTTGAGTCTAAGGTGTGTCTCTTGTAGGCAGCATATAAATGGACCATGTTTTTTTAATCCATTCTGCGACTCTCTTGTCTCTTTATTGATGCATTTAATCCATTTACATTCAGTGTAATTATTGATAGGTATGAGTTTACTGCTGTCATTTTGACTTTTTTTTTTTTGGTGGTGTTGACAGTTTCTTTGTTTCACTTAGTTTTCTGTGCTGAGTCATTTTTCTTTATGTATTTTCTTTTCATCTTTTTCATTATTGTTGATTTTGTGTTTGCCAAGTCTTTATGTTTTTCTTCTTTTTTATTTTGATAAGTAGCTTTGTTAGCTTCCTTTGTGGTTACTTAAAATTTACCTTTATTTTTCTAAGTTTAAACCAATCTTTTATTTCTTGATACAGCCTTAACTTCCTCTACATATGGAAGTTTTATGACTACACGATTTATTCTTTTTTGTTTTAATGTTGTCGTTTAGGTATTGACATCTCTGTTTCCCTATTTTCAGTCTTTTAGCTTTGACTTATTTTTGCGACTTCCCTATCTGGGTTGATAGAACAGGGTGGGAGGTGGGTGAGGCAAAAGAGGCACTTCTCCACTGTGAAATTCCCAGAGGGGGAGGGGTTATTTTGACCCTGCACAGTAGGTTAAACGCTTGCACTTAACTTTTCGCAGGTCCAGAGCCACTTTTACCTGGCTCCGGAGGCTTGTGCAGACTCTCCGCCACCTGACCTCTCCTGACGTTGTGAAACACCAAACACTACTGCTTGCCTCAGCCCGTTTGCACTGGCTGACCCAGCGAGCAGGGTGCCGAAATGCACAACTGACACTTCTTTGTTGCTTCTGAACTGTCTTTCCCCTGTCTCTCAGTCCTACTCCTCAGCTTTGTCTTTGATGATCAGGTCTCCTAGATTAGCATGTCTAATTGATACACTTGTTTTTTTGGGTCTTTGTAGGGGGGATGACAGGAAACATCTGACTATTCCTCCATCTGAGCCCTGCGCATCTCTTCGATTTCTACTTTTATGGCTTTATGGTCAGAAAAGATGCTTTGCAATATTTCAATGCTTTGGATTCTGTTAAGGCTTGCTTTATGGCCTAATATGTGGTCTATTCTGGAGAATGTTCCATGTGCGTTGGAAAAGAAAGTATACTTGGCTGCTGTTGGGTGGAGTGTTTGGTGTATGTCCATGAGATCAGGTTGGTTGATTGTAGCATTTAGATCCTCGGTGACTTTGTTAAGCTTCTTTCTGGATATTCTGTCCTTCACCAAAAGTGTGTGTTGAAGTCTCCTACTATTATTATGGAGCTGTCTATTTCTCTTTCCAATGCTGTTAGAGTTTGTTTTATGTATTTTGGAGCCCTGCCGTTGGGTGCATAAATATTTATTATAATTATGTCCTCCTGGTGTACTGATCCTTTAATCATTATATAGTGTCCTTCTTTATCCTTTGTGGTGGATTTTACTTTAAAATCTATTTTGTCAGATCTTAATATTGCCACTCCTGCTCTTTTTTGAGTATTGCTTGCTTGATATATTTTTTTCCATCCTTTGAGTTTTAGTTTGTGTCTTTATGTCTAAGGTGTGTCTCTTACAGACAGCATATAGATGGATCGTGTCTTTTTATCCATTCTGCCACTCTCCATCTGTTTATTGGTGCATTTAGTCAATTTACATTCAGCATAATTATTGATAGGTATGAGTTTAGTGCTGTCATTTTGATGTCTTTTTTTGTGTGTTGTTGACAGTTTCTTTGTTCCACTTAATTTTCTGTGCTGAGTCGTTTTTCTTTATGTATTTTCTATTCATCTTTTTCATTGTTGTTGATTTTGCATTTGCTGTGTCTACATTTTTCTTGTTTATTTTGATGTGTAGGATTGTTAGTTTCCTTTGTGGTGACCTTAATATTTATCCCTGTTTTTCTAAGTTTAAGCCAGTCTTTTATTTCTTTATATCGCCTTCACATCCACTCCATATGAAAAATCTCTGTCTACATTTTTTAGTCCCTCTTTTTTGTTTTAATGTTGTCATCTTTTACATATTGACATCTCTGTTTCCTTATTTTCAGTGTTTTAGCTTTGATTCATTTTTGTGACTTCCCTATCTGGGTTGATATCTGGTTGCTCTGTCCTTGAGTTGTTATCTGATGTTATTGATTTTCTAATCAGAGGACTCCCTTTAGTATTTCTTGTAATTTTGGTTTGGTTTTTGCAAATTCCCTAAACTTCTGTTTGTCTGGAATTGCCCTAATTTCACCATCATATTTGAGAGACAGTTTTGCAGGATATATAATTCTTAGCTGGCAATTTTTTTCCTTCAAGGCTTTATATATGTCATCCCACTGCCTTCTTGCCTGCATGGTTTCTGCTGAGTAGTCCGAGCTTAGTCTTATTGACTCTCCTTTGTAGATGACTTTTTGTTTATCCCTAGCCTCTCTTAAAATTCTTTATTTATCTTTGGTTTTGGCAAGTTTGATTATAATATGTGTTGGTGACTCTCTTTTGGGATCTACCTTATGTGGGGTTTGATGAGCTTCTTGGATAGATATCTTGTCATTGTTCACGATATCAGGGAAGTTTTCTGCCAACAAATGTTCCACAATTCTCTCTGTATTTTCTGTTATTCCTCCCTGTTCTGGTACTCCAATCACTCATAGGTTATTTCTCTTGATAGAGTCCTACATAATTCTTAAGAGTTTCTTCATGTTTTTAAAAATTCTTTTACCTGATTTTTCCTGAGTTAAGTTGGTGTCAAGTGCTTTATCTTCAGTCTCACTAATTCTGACTTCTACTGCTTCAATTCTGCTCCTATGACTTCCTATTGAGTTGTCTAATTCTGAAATTTTATTATTAATCCTCTGGATTTCTGATTGTTGTCTCTCTATGGATTCTTGCAGCCTATTAAATTTGTCATTATGCTCTTAAATAATCTTCTTAAGTTCCTCTATTGCTTTGTCTGTGTGTTCCTTGGATTTTTCTGCTTTTTGCATGATCTCCTTCCTAATCTCTTGAAGAGTTCTGTATATTAATCTTTTGTATTCTGCCTCCAGTAATTCCAAGAAATTCTCTTCCTCCAGAAAATTTATTGCATCTTTATTTTGGGAGCTTGCTGAAGCCATCATGGTCTGCCTCTTTAAGTGATTTGATATTTTACTGTTGTCTTTGAGCCATCAATAAGTTATTATATTTATTTATTTTATGTTTGCTTACTGTGTCCCAGCTTCTTAATTTGTTTTGTTTTGATATGCCCAAATAGGCTGCTTATGTGAGCTAGTTTGATTATTGGTGCCTTTGAAGCTCTGACGTCCCGTCACGAGATAGTTAGATCTGTTATTAAGTATGTGAGCCCAGGAGTCTGTTTATTTTTCTTGTATGGATTCAGTTCAGGAGTCCAGGTAGTCGGTCACCAAGTATGTTGTGTAGGCTGTCACTTACAGTCCTAGACAGGCATGGGTGATTGGTGTAGGCACAGGTATCTGGCTACAGTAGGGGGTCACACACTGAGCAAGGCAGGGGGCTGATGGCTGCTTCTGAGTGTCTGGGAGGGAAGTGTGTCCCTGTTCCCTAGGGCATGTAGGTGAGTGGGTTTTGCAGCCAGACTATGAGTACAGCTGTTGGCTGTAAGGACTGGAAGGCACCATTTATTCTTGGACCCATGTCGTGGGTGGTTAGGTGGTGTAGGTGGAGCCACCAGTCCTCAGGTCCCTGATGTGGGCAGGTGAGGAACCTGCTTAATGGGCAGAGCAGTGTCAAATGTCACAAACCTGCCACTTCTCAGCTGAAACAGTTGAAGTTAGACTTCAGGTTTATACCCTGTTTTACTGTGGTAATGAGGGCCTACAAATGGGCCCATATGAGTCTCTGTAGGGATGAAAGGCATTCAAAGTCTGTGGACCCCTTATGCCTGTGCCTAGGCAAAGGAGATATGCCTACCCTGAGTTCCTGGTTTAGAGGAGCTGGCAGATTATTTTTTCCCTGTTAATTTCCCTGTTAATTTGTTTTCTCTCGAAGGCCAGGAGAATGGCTCAGGGTGCATGACAGGTCCTACTTCCAGCCCAGGGGACTTGGCAATTGCTGAAGCCAGCCTGGGACCCAGTGCAGAGTTGGGAGGTGGGAGGTAAATGGGAAAGAAGTTTTTCCCAAATGGGTATTTTTTGATCTGCGTAGTAGGTCGGATGTAAGTACTTAATCTTTAGCCGATTGAGCACTGCTTTTCACTGGTTCTGGGTGCCCAAGGAGACTCTCTGCCACTGGGCCTCTCCTGATGTGGAAAACGCCTCCTGAGCACCACTGCTTGCCTCACCGTTTATGCAAGCCGATCTGGCCTGAAGGGCGCTGGCTCCCACCAGGTCAAGTCTGGCAACTCCTCACTGCTTCCCACCTGTCTCTCCCTCCCCCCACCACTCAGTCCCATTCCTCAACTTTGCCTTTGATGTTCAGGGCTCTTAGATTGTCATATACAATCGATTCATTTGTTTTTTTAAGTCTTTGTTGTAAGAGGGACCACAGGAAGTGTCTGACTTCTCTGCCATTGTGGCCCTGCCTTCCCCCACCCATCTCTTTCTTTTTTGTTTTTCTAATTGTGTTTTAGATGAATGTTTATAGCAAAAATTAGTTTCTCATTAAAAAATTTATACACTAATTGTTTTGTGACATTGGTTGCAATCCCTGCAGTGTGACAGCACTTACCCCTTTTCCCTTTACATCACAAGTTCCCCATGTCCATTTGTCCAAGTTTTCTGTCCCTTCCTGCCTTCTCATCTTTGCTTTTGGGCAGGTGGTGCCCATTAGGTCTCATGTACTTGATTGAACTAAGAAGCTTGTTCCTCCTATGTTGTTGTTTGTTTTATAGGCCTGGCAAAAAGTGGATGTTGGGAGTGGCTTCGGTTCTGAGTTAGCAGCGTGTCCAGGGGCCATAGTCTTGGGGGCCACTTACTCTTTCTGAGCTTATCTATGAGAGGACCACCACGCCCACCTTAATGACTGTTCCCAGAGTTCCATACATGAAAACACCAAGCCCTTAAGAGTTGCTCAGTAAGGAGCAGCTTCCTCTTCCCCCAGGTTACCCCCAGCCCCACACCAGGGAATCCTTCCCAAGCATCAGGGTACTAAGGGTAGGGGTGGTGAGCCCAGCTGGAACCAGATGGGGAGACATTGAGGGACAGGACAGTTGGGGTGGGGAAAGGGAGGAGGGACTCCTTCTGCCCACCTCCTGTCCAGTCCCTTTGTCCAACTGACCCCAGCATATGGCTGCTTCCTTTGGCAAACAAAGAGTGTACAGGTGCCTGGGCCCTGGGGAGACTTCATGGGACACCCCCTCTCCTGGAGGCCTCTTCTAGCTAATGATTTCCCAGCCCTTCCTTCCTAGCCCTGTGGAAAGGCTCTATTGGGAAGCGTGGGCCCCTGGTGTCTGGGGCTGACTATCTAGGCCTCCATTCCTGCTGGAGGTCCCTTCCTACGCCTGAATCAGGCCTCTCTGGACATGGGCTCCTCATGTGGGAAAGAGGAGTCTCCAGCATGCAAAGACTTACAAGACCATGACTCATCCCTGCACAATGCAAGGATGGGGGAGCCTTTCACTTATGCTATAAATGTGAATGGCGCCCCCTGGAGCTGTGCAATGCAGCATCCATGCCACGATTGTTAGAAAGGAGACACTCCACTGCTCCCGTCCCACAACTCTCCATTTTCATTCAGAAGATATCTGCTCTGAAGCCTTCTGGGTTCTGAGCTCCAAGGATCCAGAGGCCACAAAACAGTCATGGAGCTCACTTCTAGTAGAGTGAATGGACACTGATTAAATAGTCTTACAAATAAAAAGATTATTACAGGCTGCAGTAAGAGCCAGGGAGGGCCAGGGTGCCAGGTCAGGGTCCACAATGCCTAGGCTCCTGTCCTTACTCTGGCAGTCCTCATCTCATCTGAGGCCAAGTGGTGGTTGATATCCACCTGCAGACCCTCCAGCCCCCACCAGCATGGCTGGATTATAATGCCTAGGCGCCTCAAGGTCAAACGCAAGGTGGTGACAGCCTTGCTTTGTTTTGTTTTTATTTTAGTAAATATACAGATAACAAGGAGCCCTGGTGGCGCAGTAGTTAAGGCTGCTAACCAAAAGGTCAGCAGTTCGAAACCACCAGACGCTCCTTGGAAACCCGGCAGGGCAGTTCTACCTGTCCCCTAGGGTTGCTATGAGTTGGAATCGACTCAATGGCAGTGGGTTTGGGGTTTTTGTTTGTTTGTTTGTTTCATATAGATAAAAACACATTTGCCATTTCAACAATCTTCACATGTCCAGTTCAGTGACATTAATTATGTTCATCATGTTGTTCAACCGCCACCACTCCCGAATTTTTCCATCATCCTTAACAGAACTTTGTTTTTTATTTCCATTTTGAAATGGGACCTTGGTCTTGGGATTCAATGACTGTGGTTTTCACAGGCTCCTGACACTGTTACAAATGGCCTGTTTTCTCTGGAGGCAGGAGGTGACAGTGACACTGGGTTGCGGGCCTGTCTCCTCCAACAGCTCTGCTGCTCCCTTCCCGTCCACAGGAAGCCTACTGCGGCTATGTCATCATCCTCATGGCCCTCCTCTGGTGCACTGAGGCTCTGCCCCTGGGGGTCACTGCCCTCCTTCCCATCATCCTCTTCCCCATGATGGGCATCATGGATGCCTCTGAGGTGAGACTTCCCCATCCTCAGGAGAAAGGGCTCATGGGGCAGGGAGAGCGGAAGGTCTTCCCTAGGATTCCAGTGACTAGAGAAGCCTATCATAAGTGGGCACGTGGAATAGGGGTCCCTGCTTGTGCTTGGAAGACGAGAGGGCACTGAGGGAGGGGTCAGCTAGAAGACAAGGGAAGGGCATTCTAGAAACACTGAGTGTATGGCTGGTGTTGAGAGTTAATTCAAGGTGGGAATGATTAGGCTTAGGCCAGGGTAGTGGAAGGGCCTGGTGACCCAGGAAAAGGTCTTGAAAGTCAGCTAAAGAGCTTGTATGCCTCTAATTAAATGGTTCCCAATCATACCTGAGGGGAGAAAGAGGGAGTTTGGTGGGAGGAGAGGAAGCTGGCTAATACTGAATATCTGCTAATCCAAAGACTAGCGGATCAACGTCTATTTGTGCATCTATATCTGCATCCCGTGAGGCAAGGAGCACAGTAGGAGACCTCAGGGTCTTCCTGCCTCCAGCGATGACCCTGTCCCCATGTACCTGCCCACCAGGTCTGCATCAGGTACCTGAGTGACACCAACATCCTGCTCATTGGGGGGCTGCTGGTTGCCATTGCTGTGGAGCACTGGAATCTGCATAAACGCATCGCCCTCCGCGTGCTCCTCATCATCGGGGTGCGGCCTGCCCTGTGAGTCCCCACACTCCAGGGCAGGAGAGCCTGGGACGGGGCAGCATCCTACATATCCAGTCCCTGAAGGGACACTGAAACAGCAATGTGTCCATCTGTCCATCCCTAGGCTGATCCTGGGCTTCATGGTGGTCACAGCCTTCCTGTCCATGTGGATCAGCAACACAGCCACCACAGCCATGATGGTGCCCATCGCACACGCTGTCCTGGAGCAGCTGCACAGCAATCCCACCAGCAAGGACGTGGAGGAGGGCAGCGACAACCCTACTTTCCAGCTCCAGGAACCAAGTGGCCAGAAGGAAGTGACAAAGCTTGGTGAGAAAGATGGGGCTGAACCCTGTGCCCCTATCTGAGGGGGGCATTCATTCCCAGGGGTGGTCAGCTTGGAGGCTTGTGCGGAAAGGAAGAGGGTGGCAAGAAGTAGGGTGACCAATTCATCCCAGTTTGCCCAGGCCTTTCTTGGTGTTACAAATCCTGCATCCTGGGAATCCCCTTGGTCCAGGGCAAACCAGGATAGTTTGTCTCCCTAGCAAGAAGAGAGTTGGAGTTTGGGTGGGCAGCCAGGGTTCTAGTCTCCATTCTTCGTCTGTGGCATGAATCATCCTCTTCCTCTCTCTGAGCTTCTCAAGGGGGAGGCTGGACCAGACGGAACCTGAGGGTCCTCTCAGCCTGAGACTCAGGGCAGTGTTGGGTCCATGAGACATTGGGGCAGCCTCTGTCCTCCTTCCAGCCTAGACCTCAGGCAACTGACAAGATGCCCCAGGAGATGGTGGAGCTCCAGCCATGCTCCCCTTACCTGGTCCTGTGCCTCCCCCCTACCTGAGCTCTCCCTTGCTCCCAGATGATGGGCAGGTCCCCATGACCCTGCCTGCTCCTTCTGGGCCACGGGTACATCACAACAAGGAGCAGCTTCGCTTCACCCAGGGCATGAGCCTGTGCGTGTGCTATTCGGCCAGCATCGGGGGCATAGCCACGCTGACTGGCACCTTGCCCAACCTGGTGCTGCAAGGCCAAGTCAACTCGTGAGTGTTGGAGAAGGGGTATACAAGAGTGGGGGTGTTGCATGCTCACTGGGAGGCGGATGGGGCTGGGAGGTAGCCCAGGCAATGCCACACAGCAGCCTGTATCCCACTTCAGGCTCTTCCCCCAAAATGCCAACGAGGTAAACTTTGTCTCTTGGTTTGGCTTTGGATTCCCCACCTCGATCATCTTGCTGCTGCTGGCCTGGCTGTGGCTGCAGATCGCCTTCCTGGGGTTCAAGTAAGTGGTAGAATGGGTGGGAGATGCCTCTGTCCCTGCCCTTAACCGCTGGGAGGTTCCAGGATCCAGAGGCTACTCCATTATGAGAAATTATATAATCACGACCCCAGTGGGAAGACTTCTCCCTCCCATGGCCCCTCTGTGCACTTGTATCCCCATTTTGGTTGCCAGCAACCCCAGGCATTACCCAGTGAGGAATAGTACCCCATTAAGCAGATGAGCAAACTGAGGCTTGAGGAGTGAGAAAGAGATTTTCCCTGAGGTGCACAGCTAGATTTATCAGTGCTGAGATTGAAAACCATGTGATGCCCAGACCAGACCCTTCTCAAAGTGCCCCTTCCCATAGTGCTCCATAGTCCTTTAATAATGTTTAATGAGTGCACACTGAGTGTGTTCAGTTACAAACACATTTATCGAGCACCTACTGTATGCCTGGCCCTATCCTGAGCACTGAGATGGTAAGAGGCATGAGGCACAGTCCCTGTCTTTGGAAGTCACCATCTGATGGGTGATGATATATGCTGAGGGTCACGGCAGAGGGAAGCCTAGGTACTGTGAGAGCACAAAGGAGGGAGGGCCTAACTCAGCCCAGGGTAATGGGACTCCAGAAGACCTCTGGAGGAGATGATGCTGGAGTTGAATCCTGCAGGACCAGAAGTCAGCCAGGTGGAGAATGGAGTACAGGCATTCCAGGCAGCAGGAAGAGCTTGTACGAAGACACAGAGACAAGAAAGAACACGATGTGTTTGGGAGAACTCTAGTTCTGTGTAGCTGAAATATAAAGTGCAAAATGGCATGTCAGGAAATGTAGCTGGAAAAATAGGCAGGGGCAGATTATGGAGGATCTTATGGGCTTCATAGTTTGGACTTTGTCTTTGAGGCCACCAGAAGCAAATAGGTTTTATTCCTACTTCAAAACCTGGGTAACTAGTAGCTATTTGGAGCTCTGAGTTGAAAATCATTGCAAGGCCCTTCTGGCCTGAGCTGCGTCAAGTGCTGTGATTGATTAGTGATGTCTGCCATAAGTAGAGGATAGGGGAGCAGTGGTATGAGTGCTATGTTATTTGCCCTTCCTGCACAGGCAATGGGGAGTCACTGAAAGTTTTTAAGCATGATGGCTGTACTTTGGAAAAATCACTTGGGCAGATGTGAGGAGACTGAGATTGAGGACTGTTACAAGGCCAGGTGGTACTCAAAGAGACCAGCACAGTGCAAGGCACCAAGGAGGATTCAAAGATATCTGAAGCAAGGCCTTTGCCCTTGAGGAACTCAAAGTCCAGCAGGGGAGTTGAGATTTACCCAAGCGAGAAGTTAAATGTCAACACAAGTAAACAGCACAAGGAAGTGGGCCACAGTCCCCCGTGCCTCTGAGAACAATGTGGGCGGGGCCCTTGCTGGGCAGGGGATACCCAGAAGCAGATGTAAGAGGGAAGGGTCTCCTGAAAGGTTGCTGGGGGAGGGGAGCAGTGATTCTGGGCCAAGAGGAGACATAGGGTCTGGGTTGCTAGGCTCTCCTCATCTTGGGCAAGAGAGGGCTCAGCAGAAGAGAACCCTTGGAAGGAAAGGGGGTCCATGAGACAAATGGAGCAGGTCCAAGCAGGGGAAACCATCCTCCCCTGCCCCAGCCCTGCCTCTGTTAAACGAGAGCCACAGCCCTCTGAAAGTATTCTATTCTTCCAGAACCTTGGGTTGATCCAGGGCCTTAGTGTAGTGACCTGAGGTGCCCTCCATAACCTCAGTCTTCACATAACGGGCCCTAGACGTCCTCTGCTCCCCTGCCTGGTGCAGGGCCCTCATGAGCTCTCCCTACCCCTCTGTCTGCAGCTTCCGGAAGAACTTCGGCATTGGGGGAGAGGCACAAGAGCAAGAGCAGGCAGCCTACCGTGTCATCCAGACAGAGCACAGGCTGCTGGGCCCCATGACCTTTGCAGAAAAGGCTGTCACCATCCTCTTTGTTGCCCTGGTGCTGCTGTGGTTCACCCGGGAGCCAGGCTTTTTCCTTGGCTGGGGCAGCCTGGCTTTTCCCAATGCTGAGGGGGAAAGGTGAGAGTTGTTAGGCAGAGGAGGGGGGATGAGACCCCTGTAGTTCATACATTAGAGGGAAAACAGAGGGGGGCAGGACCCCCAGTGCAGAATGGAGCATAACACAGGGGAGGTAGGAACTTCCCAGGAGGGGTTGGCATGTCTGTGGGAGGGGCTTCTCTCTGCCACCCCTCCATCCTGTGGCCCTGAGTTACCCTGAGCTGCTAAGCCTGCTCTCCCTGCCCCACCCACAGCATGCTGTCCGATGGGACAGTGGCCATCTTCATCAGCATAATTATGTTCATCGTGCCCTCCAAGATCCCAGGGCTGACCCAGGACCCAGGTAAGCATCTGGTCTGGGGCAGGAAAAGGCTTCCGGTCATCTGGGCAACCCCTGCCTTCAGGCATGTCATGTACCTTTGACTGCACTTGGCAGGAGTAGACAGAGCCCAGAGAGGTTGGGATGACTTGCCGAGGTCACAGGGACTCAGGGGCAAAGTCAGGATATTGCAGAACTGAGGATCTCCTCCTGAATGCGTTAGGCTCTGATAGGAACCCACATGGGGACGTCCCGAGTTGAGGGGAGGGAAGGCCAGTTCTCTCTTGGTGACCCCTCCTCCTCTGTTTGGGGAGCAGAAAATCCAGGGAAGCTGAAGGCCCCTCCTGCCCTCCTCAACTGGAAGATGGTGAATGAGAAGATGCCCTGGAATGTCGTGTTCTTGCTGGGTGGTGGCTTTGCCCTGGCCAAGGGCAGTGAGGTGAGAAACCTCCAGCCCTTTCCCAGCCTATTTGAAGGAGACCCTGTGGCATAGACAGAGGGCTCTATTTCTAGCCCAAGTGGGGAGACCTGGTTCCCTTTTAAGAGCCTCCCTAGTGGGCAGAGAATTTGTGGCAGCTGGAAGGACTTAGAGTAGAGCCAGTATGAGGGAGGGGAAGAAACCCAAGCCATAGGAACCTCTCCCCATTGGGGTCAAAGACAAAGGGAAGGCAAGCTTCTCTAGAGGGTGAAGCCTGTTCTCACCTCTATCCACCCCTCCACAGGCGGCCTCCTCCTTTCCCCACTGCCAGGCAGAGAATGCAATAGCTTTAGCTACCAAGTTGCTGGCCTTCGTTGGATACAGTCTGCCTGCTGCAGCCACCAGGGGACGGCAGGATCCGGGGATCAGTGCACCTTTTCCCAGAGCCTCCTTCCAAAAAGGAAATCCCTGAAGCGAAGCTACACCCCTGGGCCTCAGTGTCCCAGCTGAGCTCATTCACTGCATAGACAGGAGGGGGCTTCCCTGAGTTAAGAATTAGTGCTGGCATAGAGGGTGGGCTCCTGGTTCTGTGATTAGTTCATCCATCAAGCATTCACTGAGTACCAGCTGTGCCAAGCCCTGTGCTGGGCATGTGGCATTGTATAAGAGAAAGACAGCATTACAGACCTGGGTGTGGGAGAAGAGGGGTGGGGGTGCCTTGAAGGCCTCAAAGTTCTTCTGACCTTGTGGATGCCCCCATCCTCCAGTCAGACTCTTCCCAGCCTCCACCAGGGCCCTCCCCAACTCTCCCTGCCTGACAGGAGCAAGGTCCCCTCTGCCCCAGCCCATGGGCTGGATGGGGCAGGGAGAGGGCTAAGGTTGTCCAGAGACTTCCCAAGAGAGGTCAGGAGGGCAGGAGTAAGTGGGGTCTTTACTCCCACCAAGCCCCAGGTTTCCCAGGAAGACCCTTTGGCTCCCTTTCCGAGTTTCTCATCTAATCTTTCTCCCCACACCCAACTGTTCTCCAAGAGCAGGAGAAGAGGCCTTCACTTCTAGGTGGGCTCTATCTTGCTCCTAGAACTGCCCTTGACTCTGCAGAGGACTCTGTGACCCCAGGTAGCCCAGTGTCTCATACACCACCCTCCTCTGCTCACAGCACTCAGGCCTGTCAGTGTGGCTGGGGGAGCAGCTGACCCCACTGCAGAATGTGCCACCTCCTGCCATTGCCTTCATCCTCTGCCTTGTGGTTGCCACCTTCACTGAGTGCACCAGCAATGTGGCCACCACCACCATCTTCCTGCCCATCCTGGCCTCCATGGTAAGCTGGCCCTGCAGACACACCACCTCCAGGCAGCCCTCCAGTCCACCCTACCCAAGGGTTCTGCCTGCTGGGTACCTTCTCCCTTTCTGGGAAAGGACCCCTGAGCTTCCACCCTTCCCCAGGCTTGTGAGCTACCCCGGGCCCCAAGGCTCACTGGCCCCTGGCTCCCCCTGTCGCTGGTGATATCACCCCTTGAGCATCCTGATGGGGCTCGTTGGCGGCCTCACCCACTCCCTGGCCCTGCCTCTGTTCTGGTCATTGTCAAGGTGACAAGGTGAAATTGCTCCCCACAGCGTCCCTAGCCCCTTTCTCCCCAGGTGTTCCCACAGCCTTTGATGATACCCCCAGAGCCCCTTTGAGATCAGTTTTATGGGCCCCTCCCCTCATCACACCCCGGAGGGCAGAACTGCACATTCATCCCCTCCAGAGAGGTCAAAGGGCCCTTCCCAGGGCAAGCAGCATCTTCTGGCAAAAGTGGTGGGGTCTTGAGCAGAGTGTGTGGGGGTGGTCCCTCTGAGAGGGGAGCGGGGGAATTGCAGGCACACCTCCCCCCCTGGGTAGGGGGTGGGATCAGCTCTGCCCCACCTCTCCCCCTGCAGGCTCGGGCCATCTGCCTCCACCCGCTCTATGTCATGCTGCCCTGCACTCTAGCTTCCTCCCTGGCCTTCATGCTGCCTGTGGCCACCCCACCCAATGCCATTGTCTTCTCCTTCGGGGGCCTCAAAGTGTCTGATATGGTGAGTGGCAAGGAGGGCTGAAGACCTCAGCACTCCTTGCTCTGTCTCTTCAGCTTGGTGGACCACAAAGCCGCCTAAAACCACTGAGATTCTCAGAGTTGAGAGTGGGCGCTGGATTAGGGGGACTGCAGGGGCAATTGGGACATTACCCCTCAGCTGGGACATCTTTAGGGCTCCTCCCTGCCCTAGCCATCTGAGAGGGAGGGAAGGAAGGAAGGAATATGGAGGCAACTCTAAGGGGTCAGGCACCCACAACCAGGGAGGTAGGCTCAGAGAGAACAAGGCTCAGGGCCCTGTAAGCTCACAGAGAGCCTCCCTTTTTCCTGTTAGCACTGGGAGTCAAGCAAGGGCCAGGGACATTGCCTAGTGATGCAAGTTATACCAAGGGAGTACTTCCCAGGGAGAATGTGGCTAGTGGGAGGGCTCCAGAGCTCCCCAGAATGCCTGAGGGGTGAGTGCTGGCTCAGCTCAGCACCTGCAAAGTCCAACTGACTCTCCTCACACCAGGCCCGAACGGGATTCCTGCTCAACATCATCGGGGTGCTGGTCATCATGCTGGCCATCAACAGCTGGGGCTACCCCGTCTTCAACCTGTACGCCTTCCCCTCCTGGGCCCACGTTGACAACACCACAGCCCACTGCCAGCCCAACTTCACGATGCCCCAACCCTAGACCAGGGCACAGCCTGGCCAAACCCAGAAGGACCCACTCGCGTTCCCTCTCCTCTGAACTAGGAGGGGAACCCCCAAACTCCAAGTCCTAGGTCAATGGCTGAGAGAGAGGCCCCTGTATACATCATCTGATGTGTGCCTGTAAGGAAGATATGTGTGTGCAATCCTGTGTGTCTGAGAAAAGTATGTGTATATATGTATATACATGTATGTATATATGTATATATATGTATGTATATATATGAGGGTGGTGTGTGATGTGAGCGTGTCTGAGAGGGGCGTTATGTGTGTGCACACAATTGAGGTGTGTGCGCTTGACAGTGTATGTGTGCGCAGCTCATGCATATGCGTGAGTTCACAGACAATGCAGCACCCTCTCTGGCATCCATGATCTTTATCTTTCCTACTTTATGAGCAGACCCCTTTGCACTGTATTTATAGAAACTCAGGGTTGGGAAGGGCTGGGGAAGAGGGCCTATCAGCGGTTGCCATGGGAACAGTCTCTGGGACTGGCCCAGGGTTCCGAGGTCCCCCCAGCCTCTCGTGGTTTGGGGGAGGGTTCAGGTATTGGCCACATTAAAGTCTTTTTTGGTAGAGTCTCGGGTGGTTTTTCACGGTCTTCTCCAGGCTGGTCCACATGTGGTCAGACCCAAGGTTGGGGGCACAGTGGGAGGGTGCCTGGCCTCTGCCCTGCAGGCCAGCCCCCTTGGCACCGTTCCCACCCAAGGGAGAAGGTAATGGTGGGGCACCCCTGCCAAGGCCGACCGGAGTGGGCGCAGCCACCCAGGAGAGTAGCAGCACTGACATCACCCGGCCTGGCTAATTAGGAGCTGCCAGTCCCTGCGTGCCTTTGGGAAAACCGGCCTCCTCATTCCCAGAGCGCTCCCTAGACTTTTACATAAAACCCTCTGCCCCTGCCAATGCCTCACCGACCCTTCCTCTGGCTGGAAAAACCGGTCCCATCTGGACAGAGCCGGAGAAGGATGTAGAACATAATTCTAACTCACAAAAAAAAGACCAGATTTACTGGCCTAAAGGAGACTGGAGAAACCCCAAGAGTATGGCCCCCAGACACCCTTTTAGCTCGGTGGTGAAGTTATTTCTGAGGTTCACCATTCAGCCTGGGAATGGACAGCCCCATAAAACCAAATGAGACTAGTGACGTACAGGAGTCCAGTGACAAGGGCCAGAAGGCAGAAGGGGACAAGGAAGCTGGTGATAGGGAACCCAAGGTTGAGTAAGGATATTGTTGATGTGTTGTGAGGTTGTTAACCATGGTCATAGGGCAACATTTGTAGTAACTGTTAAATGAGAAACTTCTGTTCTGTAAGCCTTCATCTTAAGTGAGAATAGCAGCACAGTTGGAAGAACATAGTCAATGTCACTGAAGTATGCATGTAGAAATTTTTGAAATGGTGTATCTTTGGCTATGTGTATTTTCACCAAAAGAAAAGGTTGAGAAGTTAGAGGGTTGACATGTTGTGGGGTTGTTAACCAATGTCATAAAAGAATATGTGTACTACTGTTTCATGAGAAACTATTTGTTCTGTAAGCCTTCACCTGAAGTAAATTAAAAAAAAAAAAGAAAAACCGGTCCCACCAGACCAGAGGAGGCAGGCTGACCCGTGCTGGGTGCCCAGAAAGATGGACCCCCAGAAAGATGGACCCCCACCCAAAATGGCAGCCTGCAGCAAGAAGAATGCAGGTGAGACTTGCAAGAACAGGCTCAAAACTGGCATGGCCTTTGGAGCCCAGGGCCAGACACCACTCTAGATGATTCTGCCTCCCCCACCCACCCGCTGCCCCCGTGGACTCCAGAGTTTTCATCTATCTTGCAGGGGGAGGGGATGGGGCAATGATGCCATACCCATCATCTATTCTGGGAGCTCAACATCTCTTCCTGGCTGGAAGTGCATCTTGGAGTCTAGCCTAAGTGTCCCTCACTGTAGCCAGTAGCACATAACCTCATGCTGCTGCCTTTTGAAAGTCTTGAGTTCATCTAGATGGGAGTTCCCAAGAGCCTCATCCAGCTCCCTCCTGCTGCAGTGGGAGAAAAGAGGTATTCACCATCACCCTCATGTCCAAATGAAAAGGGAGGCTGGGCTTTGAAGAGAGAAAACCAGAAAGGGTTTAACTCGGGGTCCCCCCTGGGCTGAACCTTCGCTCAATTCTCCTGTAGCTGGAATGGGGGGACGAGGAGGCACCAAGGGGACGGGGCTGCTCTGAGACAGAGAACATGGCCTTCCCCAGGGAACAGGGGATCCTGACAGGACACGCCAGCCATCCAGGAGAGCAAGAAGTGTCAGGCGCGCGGCTCCACCCCACCCCGGGCCCACCAGGCTGGCATTCCTCACTCATGAAGCACAGTCATAAATCACAGCCCCCACCTAGACCCACACCTGGGACCCCCCACCAAAGCCCCAGGTGACAGTTCCCATGGGACTGGGCTGGCCCCAGAATCATGGGGCTCCCCCAATGTCTTTCCCACAATGCAGTGGGTTCCTAAGGAGCCACCCCAGCCCCCTCTGCAAGGAGGACCCTTCTGTGACTGTCTACTTCTGGGCCCTGTGTGGGTACCCACTGTCCAGCCCTGGCTGGGGAAGAGGTGGATGAGCTTCATGAGGGGCACACACACACCCACCCACACTGTTCTCAGCTACCTTCCTACCTCCCCACTGTTCTGTCTGTCTGGCTTAGAGAGAGGCAGGTGTGGGCTGAGGTCACACAGCAGCCCCAGGGGATGAGGACTGGGCTGTTCCTAGCTTCTTGAGGGAGGAGGTAGATGCAGGCCTCCCAAGGCTGGAGGGCTCTTCTGTGGTGGGTGCCCAGACAGAGCTCGGGGGGCAGGCCTTGATCAGCTGCTTGGAAACTACCCTCCTCAGCAGGCAGCGGGGCGGACAGGTGGGCAGACAGCACCTGTCAGCCTAATCACAGTCATTAGCTGGGCAATAAAGTGGCAGGGACTGGGCCAGCCTTCAAAGGAAGGGCCTCGCAGCCTGGGTCAGGCTTGTACAGACAGCCTAGCAGCTTGGCCCTCCTGCACACACACTCCAGGCTGCAGCAGGTGGGTAGGGCTTGGCTGGGACTGGGGTCTGCACCCTGTCTGCCTGGGTACCTGCACCCTTGCACCATGGCTTCTAGGAAGGCAACAAGGGGCTTTGGGTGTCTCCAACCAGGTGAATTTGTGCACTGCTGGGGCTCAAGAACTTATAGGTAGTGAACTTGCTGGAAAAGACCAATGAGGCCTGTCTTAGGCTGGGTTCTCTAGAGAAGCAAAACCAGTAAAGTGTATAAATATATATAGAGAGAAAGAGATTACATCAAGGAAACAGCTCACGCAATTGTAGAGGCTAGAACGTCCCAAGTCCGTGGATCAGGGTAGAGGCCTCTCCCAAGTCACACAGCTGCAGAAGCTGGCAAGCCCACGATCAGAAGGTCAGAGAGCAGGGCTCCCACTCACAGGCTGTGGAGATTGACGAATCCCAGGTTCGGCAGATAAGCTGACAGCTCAAGTCCCAAGAAAGGGAGATGAGATGACAGGAAGCAGCTGCAGGATCCAGAGAGAGCAAAAAGCCAGAACGTCTGCTTATATACAGATGCGGGCCACAGCCCCAAGGAGACTCCCTTTCATCTGTCTGGCTACTCACAGTATATTCAATCATGGGAGTGATTACATTAAAACAAGGAGAATCATGGCCCAGCCAAGTTGACACACAATCTTAACCATCACAGTCCACCCCTTGTCAACTTGGCACATCTCCTTAAACCATACATAATCTCTGAATAAAGACAATGAGAAAGTCATACTTGCGCCTAACATGATACGACTAACACGCGTACAATCGAAAATGCACTAGCCCCATTTACAGCTTATATTTTATAAGTGAAGGAAACAAAAATATTTGATGCACACATACAAAGTACAAATACTCATTACAATTACAGTCCCCGTTTCTGCAACTGGTCACATGGCCGTAACCAGTGTTTAGAACTACCTTCTTCCACCACCCATTCTGTATCTCCTTTGCCCTCAGCAAGCACCTCGGCTGGTCGTGGTTCTTTGCCTGGTGGGGTGACCCAAACCTTCATTCCTGAAGGGTCTGTGTCATTAGTAGTCATGTCCAAATTAGGTTGGTGTAGTTTTCCATTGACTTTAATCACAGGGCATGGCAGTACTAAGAGACGCCCCAAGGAATCTCCTGCATTCCAGACATACTCTTCTTTACCTCTGTTATGTAATATCAATCTGATTTCCTCTTGGTAATCAGGATCAATCACACCAGTCAGTATGGTAACTCCCTTCTTTGCCTGCTGAGCCAGAGGCATAAAGAGCCCAAAGTGGCCAGGTGACATTCTTAACTTTCAGTGCAATGGAATCAGTGATGTGTCTCCAGGTGGGAGCATTCCTCCCTTTGGAACTAAGACCTCTAGGCCTACAGAGCATAAGGTCGAGGGGACAGGAAGCAAAAATCTTGCAAGTGGGTCACTAGGGGTAATAGTGGTGCCACTCCCATTTCCACCCCTTGATTCCTGGACCCATGAATCCTGGCTATGGGAGAAACAGTACCATATATTGGATGCTGGTTTAAAGCATATACAGCCTCCTGGAGAACGTTGTCCCAACCCTGCAAGGTATTGCCACCTAGCTGGCACCGGAATTGTGTCTTTAGAAGGCCCTTCCATCGTTCTATCAAGCCAGCTGCTTCAGAATGATGGGGAACATGGTAAGACCAGTGAATACCATGAGCATGGGCCCACTGCCACACTTCATTTGCTGTGAAAGAGTCCCTTGATGTGAGGCAATGCTGTGTGGGATACCATGACAGTGGATAAGGTATTCTGTAAGTCCATGGATGGTAGTTTTGGCAGAAGCATTGCGTGCAGGGAAGGCAAATCCATATCCAGAGTAAGTGTGTATTCCAGTAAGGACAAAACGCTGCCCTTTCCATGATGGAAGTGGTCCAATGTAATCAACTTGCCACCAGGATGCTGGCTGATCACCTCGAGGGATGGTGCCATATCAGGGACTCAGTGTTGGTCTCTGCTGCTGTCAGATTAGGCACTCAGCAGAGGCTGTGGCCATGTCAGCCTTGGTGAGTGGAAGTCCATGATGCTGGGACCATGCATAACCTCCATCCCTGCCACCATAGCCACTTTGTTCATGAGCCCATTGAGCAACAGCAGTAGTAGTTGGGGAAAGAGGATGAGTGGTTTCCACAGAACACGTCATCCTATCTACTTGATTGTTAAAATCATCCTCTGCTGAGGTCACCCTTTGGTGAGCATTCACATGAGACACAAATATCTTCACATCTTTAGCCCATTCAGAGAGGTCTATCCACATACCTCTTCCCCATAAATCCTTGTCTCCAATTTTTCAGTCATGTTCCTTCCAAGTCCCTGACCATCCAGCCAAACCATTGGCCACAGCCCATGAGTCAGTATATAATCGCACATCTGGCCATTTCTCCTCCCAAGCAAAGTGAACAACCAGGTGCACTGCTCGAAGTTCTGCCCATTGAGAGGATTTCCCTTCACCACTGTCCTTCAGGGAGGTCCCAGAAAGGGGCTGTAGTGCTGCTGCAGTCCACTTTCGAGCGGTGCCTGCATATCATGCAGAACCATCTGTAAACCAGGCACTAGTTTTCTCTTCCTCAGTCAACTGACCATAAGGAACTCCCCATGAGGCCATAGGTACAGACTGGGAGATGGAAGGTAATGTAACAGGAATGGAGACCATGGGCATTTAGGCAACTTCCTCATGCAACTTACTTGTGCCTTCGGGTCCTGCTCGGGCCCGGTCTCGAATATACCACTTCCATTTAATGATGGAGTGCTGCTCTGCACGTCCAACTTTATGGTTCTGTGGGTCAGACAACACCCAGTTCATGATGGGCAGCTCAGGCCTCATGGTGACTTGGTGTCCCATGGTTAAGCATTCAGTCTCTACTAAGGCCCAGTAACAAGTCAAAAGTTTGTTTCTCAAAAGGAGAGTAGTTATCTGCAGAGGATGACATAGCTTTGTTCCAAAATCCTAAGGTTCTGCGCTGTGATTCACCGATAGGGGCCTGCCAAAGACTCCAAACAGCATCTCTATCTGCCATTGACACTTCAACCACCATTGGATCAGCTGGATCATATGGTCCAAGTGGCAGAGCGGCTTGCACAGCAGCCTGAACCTGTTGCACAGCCTTCTCTTGTTCTGGGCCCCACTCAAAACTAGCAGCTTTTCGAGTCACTTGATAAATAGGCTGGAGTAGCACACGCAAATGAGGAATATGTTGCCTCCAAAATCCAAAAAGGCCCACTAGGCGTTGTGCCTACTTTTTAGTTGTGGGAGCAGCAAGATGCAATAACTTATCCTTCACTTTAGAAGGAATGTCTCGACATGCCCCACACCACTGGACCCCTAGAAATTTCACTGAAGTGGAAGGTGCCTGAATTTTTGTGGGATTAATCTCCCACCCTCTAGCACGCAAGTGTTTTACCAATAAGTCCAGACTCATTGACACTTCTTCCTTACTAGGTCCAATCAGCATAATGTCATCAATGTAATGGACCAGTGTGATGTCTTGTGGAAGGGAAAGGTGATCAAAGTCCCTGTGGACTAAATTATGACGTAGGGCTGGAGAGTTAATGTAGCCCTGAGGTAGGCAAGTGAAGGTATATTGTTGGCCTTGCCAGCTGAAGGCAAACTGCTTCTGGTGGTCCTTTGAAACAGGTATGGAGAAAAAGGCATTAGCCAGATCAGTAGCTGCATACCAGGTACCAGGAGATGTATTAATTTGCTGAAGCAGTGAAATTACGTCTGGAACAGTAGCTGCAATTGGAGTCACCACCTGGTTAAGTTTTCGATAATTTACTGTCATTATCCAAGATCCATCTGTTTTTTGCACAGGCCAAATAGGCGAGTTGAATGGGGATGTGGTGGGAATCACCACCCCTGCATCCTTCAAGTCCTTGATGGTGGCAGTAATCTCTGCAATCCCTCCAGGAATGTGGTATTGCTTTTGGTTTACTATTTTCCTAGGTAGAGGCAGTTCTAATGGCTTCCACTTGGCTTTTCCTACCATAATAGCCCTTACTCTATTTGTCAGGGATCCAATGTGGGGGTTCTGCCAGTTGCTGAGTATATCTACTCCAATTACGCATTCTGGAACTGGGGAAATCACTACAGGATGGGTTCAGGGACCCACTGGACCTACTGTGAGACAGACATGAGCCAAGACTCCATTAATAACCTGACCTCCATATGTCCCCACTCTGACTGGTGGGCCACAGTGACGTTTTGGGTCTCCTGGAATTAGTGTCAGCTCAGAGCCAGTATCCAGTAATCCCCCAAAAGTCTGATTATTTCCTTTTCCCCAGTGAACAGTCACTCTCGTAAAAGGTCGTAGATCCCTTTGGGGAAGGCTGGGAGAAAGATTAACAGTAAAAATTTTTGGCAGTGCATTGGAGTCCTTCCTCAGGGGGATCCGGCCTCCCCTTCATTCAAGGGGTTGTGGGTCTTTAAACTCGCTCAAATCTGGGAATTGATTGAGGGACCATGACTCTCTATTCTGGCGATTAGAGTTAGACTGCTGTTCACCTGACCTAGAATTCATCCGTTTGTATAGATCAAGTAAATATTTAGTAGATTTCCTATCTATTTCACTCCTAGGGACACCATGACTAAGTAGCCAACGCCATAAGTCCATACGAGTTAGACTATTCTGATTACTGCTTTGACTCCTCTGTCCATTACCATAACCACGCCCACCTTGTCTTTGTCGATTGAGTGCAGCCAGTTGGCCCCTACTACCACGGGGTCCAATCAGCCCCATTGTACTTAGGTGTCTTAATTCAGTTAGGGCAGTTCCCACTGTCAAATCTGGCTTACATAAAACAGTGATCACAGCAGTCTTCAAGGATGCTGGAGCTCCCTTCACAAATTTCTCACAGTTGTGGTAAAAGGTGCATCCTCTGGACACCATGTGTGGGTCTGTGGGTCTAACTTGATAAATCCACTCCAGCATGCCAATTTCCCTAAGCCTTTGGATACCTTCTTCTACACTATACCAAGGCAGGTCTGGTACTTCAACTTGATTTAGTGTCAGCCACCTCATAATCCATGCTTCAGCAACCCAACCAAATAAACTATTGATCCTTTCCTAACTTCTCTAGCTGAAACATTGAAGGAACAGTCTGTAGACCCATATCAATAAACTCAGGCTGATCCATCTTTATGTTCCTTGCACCATTATCCCACACCCTTAATAGCCATTCCCACACATATTCCCCAGGTTTCTGTTCGTACATATTAGAAAACTCAAGTAGTTCTTTTGGAGTGTAGCGTACCTCCTCCTGGGTCACACTTTGTACTTCACCTTTTGGGGCTCACTGGGACTTAAGCCTAGTTATAGGTCTAGAAGCCAGAATCGGTAGTGTGGAATTGTTTTGAGAACGTTCGGCATTATCTTGTAAAGCATCTGCCTCAGGCGATGCTCCAGGCAATGACTCAGGCAAGTGCTCTTTAGAGGCAGCTGGGCTAGGGCTAATCTCCTTAGATGGGAGTGGAGGGGCAGGGTGGTTTAGCAGACAAACATGAAGTAATCTCTTCAGATGGGACTGGTTCTGCTGTCAGAAATGATTCAGTGGAATTTACAGGCTCAGTGTCCCCAACTTCCTGATTATCTGCCCATATGTCCCCATCCCAAGTCTCAGGATCCCATCTCTTCCCAATCAATGTCCTTACTTTAACCTCAGACACCTCTCGAGGTTTGCAATTGAGCTGGCGTTGTAATTCAGCCACTCTTACAATAAGACTCTGGGTTTGGTTTTCGGCAATTTCAGCTCTGTTACTACAAGAAATAAGGCTTTCTTTCAAAGCACAAGTGGAAGCCTTGAGGTCATGTATGCGGCATTTGAGCCTTGACTCTGAAGCCCTGAGCACATCTCTTTCCTTCATCAGTTTGTCTAGCAAAAGTAGGACAAACCAACCAGCTTCCTTATACTTCTGATTCTGACAAAGCTGTAGAAAGATATCTCACATGTGTTCACCCTGAGCCTCACCTTTCACCAATACCTGATCTACCGGTGGTGATATTTTGTGTATTTGTATTGCCACCTCGCTCCATGGACTAGCAGCGACCTCTTTATTGCTGGAAGCAGAGTCATCAACGTCTTTATGACTAACCAGACTTGAGAACCAATTTAGAAAACTCGTCCTTATAATTTTGTTTCTCTAGAACCACTCCCGGTACCAAATGTCTTAGGCTGGGTTCTCTAAAGAAGCAAAACCAGTAAAGTGTATAAATATATATAGAGAGAAAGAGATTACATCAAGGAAACAGCTCACGCGATTGTAGAGGTGAGAACGTCCCAAGTCCGTGGATCAGGGTAGAGGCCTCTCCCAAGTCACACAGCTGCAGAAGCTGGCAAGCCCAAGATCAGAAGGTCGGAGAGCAGGGCTCCCATTCACAGGTTGTGGAGATTGACGAATCCCAGGTTCGGCAGATAAGCTGACAGCTCAAGTCCCAAGAAAGGGAGATGAGATGACAGGAAGCAGCTGCAGGATCCAGAGAGAGCAAAAAGCCAGAACGTCTGCTTATATACAGATGTGGGCCACACCCCCAAGGAGACTCCCTTTCATCTGACTGGCTATTCAGTCATGGGAGTGATTATATTAAAACAAGGAGAATCATGGCCCAGCCAAGCTGACACACAATCTTAACCATCGCAAGGCCAGAAGCAACTTGAGCACAGAGTTGGCCTGATACAGCTCTGTGTCCCCAGTTCCTAGTACAAGGCCTGGCACAGTGAATGTTGTATGGATGAATGAATGCATCAGAATCACAGGGGGACTTCTTGTTCCTGGAAAGAAGCTGGACAGGCTGCCCTCAAATCTCCTTTCCAGGTGACTTACTTTAAGTGTCCTGACCTCCTTGGGCCAATGTCATTTTAGGCTCAGCAGATAGACTTGGATTTCTGAGCCAATCCCTACTATTTTCCATTTTCCCCACTGACCCTCTCCCCTAGGGTCCGGGAGTTTCCTTGTTTCCCTGGATCCCAGCTCCTGTTGGCCAACACCAACCTCTGAGGTAACCATGACAACCAGAGAGGCCAGGGAAGCAACTGTGGAGCCCTGCCAAGAGGTGGAACAGGGCAGGGTAGAAGAGGGGAGCTTCCCAGGGAGATTGAGGAGATGGGAGCAAGGCTGTTGATCTCACTCTCTGGAATGCACATACCTAGACCTCTGGGTCTCAGGTCAAGGGAAGCTCTAGGGGTTGGGGTCCTCAGCCCCAGAGTAGGTCCCCTGAGGGCTCAGACCATGACTTACCTGATTCCCCAAAGTCTCAGGGGAGGCTTCTTCCTGAAGGGGGAAGGTTGGCAATATAGGAGGGAGAGGGCAAGTATACCCACGGGTGCATGGTGAGAGGTGGGGGCAGGATTTGGATGGGTGAGGTTCCTGGTGGGATGCCAGCCTGGAGAGGGTGTCCCCTGCAGTCTCCACCCCAGTCTGGGCCCCATTAGTCATGGTCATAAAGTTTCACTAGGGACAGGGAGGCTGAGCACCTCAAAAGTGTTAGCCCCCAACCCCAGGGACCAGGAGGCAGGGGCCGAGGTGGGGGAGGGGAGCAGTCTGATTGAAAGATTGTGACAAGGATTCAGAAGGTTGCTCTTAAGGATATGGCGACTGGCAATCACATGCACACAGAGCCACGGATTCTTGGGTACACACAGAATAAGGCACAGCCACATGCACAGACATAGATACTGGTGTACACACAGTTACACACACTCAGACACACAGACACGTGTGCACAAAGTTACTCCCTGGCACTTGTAGCCCTTCAGACACACCAAGTCATTCACAGAAAGACACACATAGACAGATGGACACAGTCACAGACACTGGCATACACCCAATCACTCACGGACACCCACATGAACACGGAGCCTGCGCACACGGTATCAGACCTAAGTGTTCTCACAAGGATGTAGATGTTCACATACACTTAGACACAGACACTGGCATGGGCACGCCCAGCATCACATACATAGCTGCACAGACTTACAGCACACCGATCGTGGCACATGGGAGCACAGGAACACAAATGTAAATACTCACATATAGGTACTCATGCGCTTACACAGACACTGATGCCAGTGAACACACACACACACACTCACACTGTCTTTGCCTCCCTCACCTCCACAACTATTCCTCCTACAGCAGGAAGGGTTAAGACAAGACTGGAGAAGCCCTCCCCACCCAGTAGGACTCTTGCTATAATCTTACCATCTCACCAGACGCCCTCCCCCAAGTTCTCAGTTTGGAAACTCCTTAGATTTCCCAAGGGGGTCAGCCAACCAGAACTGGCTTAGATCTCCCAGACCAGCTCCCCTGTCACTTACCCTCCAAGCTCTGGCTGGGTGCTCATCATCCACAGCTGAGGAGTTACCTCTTCTCCCCCAGGAAGCCCACCCTGGCCTCTCCAACCCTTCTTCGACTTGGGGTCCTTGGGCCTCAAGGCCTCATGGTAGCTTTGCTTGGGCTCTGTTGCTCTGCAGATTTTCTTAACTGTCTTCCATGCCAAGAAGTGAGGCTTGGAAGGCCTGGCAAAGGGCAGGCTCCATCTTGGAACTCACTTTGAGAAGACAAGCCTAGCCTACATAAGCAGAAATTGATAGAAGATGGCCAGATGTGATGTGGGGTGCAGGTGGGGGCTGCCTCCTCCTCCACACTGGGGCTGCTGAAGATGGGAACAAGCTCTTCCATTTCCCTGGGGTCCCCACGGTCTTGCTTCAGACTGGAGCATGGCAGACATTGGCCCCAGGGTTTTCCATCCTCAGCCAGGGCTGTTCCCGGCTCAAAGCAGTCCATCCCTGGGCAGAGCTCAGCAGCAGACATTGAGCCTACTCTGACCTCTAGTGTCTGGAGGGGCAGAGCTTCCCTGACCTCATCCCAGTTAGACACTCAGCTACAGCCTGTCCAAGCCAGAGACCAGCTCAGCACCATCTGCAGGGCTGGAAATTAAGAGTGCTGCAGGATGGAGGACCCAACCTCCAGATGGACGCCCTCTCCAAGGGGTGCAGAGCCAACACTGCAGCAGCCAGAGTTGAGGCTAGATTCAAGAGAGAACTCTGATGGGCTGGTGTGATAAGAGTAGGAGAGGATAGTCCTGTTTGGAGACAGAGAATGGAGGATAATGACCTTGTAAATCCCTTTTCAGTACAGGTCTCTCGAATCCCTAAAGTTCTTTCTTCAACTCCCAGACTGCATGCAATGAGGAAGCGGTGCTTCCTAAAGGAAAGAGAGAACCAGAGCCTGCGCCCATTCCTGGGGCAGAGGTGCATCCTGTCTTGGAAGAGAAGTGCATCTTACCCATTAGAGGCAGAGACTCTCCGTGGGAAGGCAACAACCACAGTCTTCTGTGGTTCTCATCAGGGCCTCCCTGGAACCCTCAGCCCCAGCATTAATTTGCCTTTGCTTGATTTTTAATGAAGCTGAAATTTTTCCACTTGTTTATTGGCCACTTGTATTTATCTGTGAATTGTTTATTCATGCTCTTTGTCTATTTTCCTGTGAGATTGTCTTTTTTTTTTTGGTCTTATTTATTTAGAGGAATGCTTTATATATTATGGATCCTGACCTTTTGTTATATGTGTTGCAAGGCTTTCTTCCAGGCTGTTTTTGTTGTTGCGGCTGGGCTTTTTGTTTTGTTGTGCTTTTTGTCTTTTAACTTGTTTATGGCATATTTTCCTCTACAGAAATTTTAAATTTTTATTTAGTCATTTGTCAACATTTTTCTTTGTGGCTTCTAGATTCAAAATCATGCTTCAAAATGCCTTTTCCACTCTATAATTATACTTTGTTTCTATATTTTCTTCTATTTATTTACACAGTTTTCATTTTTACATTAGATTACTAATCTATCTTGAATTTTTTTATGTATAGTGTGAAGTAGGATTTAACTTTATATCTTTCAGATTGAAAGTCACCTATCCCAACCCCACTTTCCCTGCTGTTTTGAAATACCTTATTATCCATATACTCAATTTTTGCAAATACTTAAGTTTGTTCTGGACTCTATTATTTTCCATTGATTGGTTTGTTTATTTCTGCACCCAGATCACACCATTTTAATCACAAAAGCCTTACTGTTCTTTCTGAAATATGAAAGGTCAAGTTTCCCCTATTAGTCTTCTTTTTCAAAAAATTCTAAGCTATTCTCATGTATTACTCTTCCCCTAAATTTTAGAATCAATGTGTTAAGATTAAAAAATAAAATTAGGCTTTTGATTTGAAGTACATTCTGTTTATAGATTATTTAGGGGAGAACTGACATCTATAATACTATATTGAGTCTTCCAATTCAGGAATATGATATGCCTTTATATCCATTCAGGTTTTATTTTATGTCTGTCAGTAAAGTTTTCTTGTTTTCTTCATGTACATTTTATTTCTTATTAAGTTTATTCCTAGGTATTTTGTAAAGTATCATAAATTGGATTTTTGCTCCCTTATATTTTCTAACTGGTTGTTATATAGAAATGCTCTTGATTTTTGTATACTTACCTTATATCCTGCTACTTTACTAAATTCTTTCATTCGTTCTAATAGTTGTTCAGAAGATTCTCTTAGATTTCCTAAATAAACAACCACATTGTTTCTAATTAATGAAGATTCTGCCTCCTCCTTCTAATATTTATACCTGTTATTTATTTTTCTAATTGCATTTGTTAGGATCTTCAGAATATGTTGACCAATAGCAGTGATAGCAGCCTCCAGAGAACAACTTTCAATTGCACTCTGAGCCCAGAGTATCCATATGGAAGTACCTGAGTCTAGGAATGACAACTGCCCCATAGGGTTTTCAAGGAGCACCTGGTGAATTCAAACTGCCAACCTTTTGGTTAGCAGTCATAGCACTTAACCACTACGCCACCAGGTTTTCCCTGTATACATCAGATAGGAGCAATTAGCAAACAACTTGAAGGTCCTGACTGCTGCCCTTACACCATGAAACTCCAATGATTATTAGGTTAAAGGAGCAGGATACTGACTGCTAGTGTCAGTCCCAGAGAAAGTGAGGCAGACAGCCTCAGAGCCCAACCCTTCTAACAGACACCTGCTCTGGCTTATCCTCCTACACCAAGCAGAATAGGCTACACATTCTTCTGAAACTGTCCTTGATGAGATAGCTATAGAAAGGGCTGGAAATTGTCCTTGACAAGATAATCACAAAATGAGCCATAGCTGGCTTCAACCTGCCTCTGGGTGGAGACTTAACATCCTAATGAAGGAAAATCAACTTCTTCCACCAACCCAGGGGATCAAACCATTGTCTAGAGAAAGTGCATAGTCATCCCTAAGCCCTGAGCACCTGCTTGAAGGTCAATCCTGAATATTCATGATAAATTTGAATTTCCTTGTCTGCTCTCTGTTAAAGCCCACCTCTCCAAGCTGCCTGCTAGCAGTCTTGGAGGCAACAGCCCCAATTGCTCCTTTCTTTGTACAACGAAATAAAGGCATCTTTCTGATCTCCCACCTCGGCCTCTTGTTTATTGACTGTGACAAGTCACGCAGAGCAAAACCTGGGGTTTTCACCTGGCAACATTTCTGGTGAGCCATCGAGGAGTCATCGCTCAGTTCCTGAGACAGGCCATGCTGACAACCCACCTGACATCTGGCGACACCGGAGAGTTCTCCAGGAAACTTCAGGGCGGTCCTAAAGGCCGACCTGCCTTGGACCCAATGGTGATTCCGTGGGAGACACAAAATGTGCTTGGAGTTATTTGGTAAGTACCTAGGCAAGGCCCTAGAAGAGTCCCAAGAAGCAGGAATATTGACTGTTGAGGGCATAAAAGGCTCTAGATTTGGTAAGTAACAGGGTAATTCCTAGGTAAAGCCTTACAAGAGTCCCAAGAAGCAGGAGTGCTGACTATTGAGGGTGTAAAAGGCTCTAGGTACTAGATTAGGTTGTGTGTGTGTCCGGAAAATGGAGAACGTTCAGGAGATCCTGGAAGGTAGCCCACTGAGATGCATCTTTAAGAATTGATAATATTTCGGGTCAAACACTGTGAGAAAGAAAAAGATGATTTTCTTTTGTAACACCACATGGCCTCAATATGAATTGGCAGATGAGGAAAAGTAGCCAGCAAATTGGTCTCTAAATTATGCTATCCTCCAACTTGATCTTTTCTGTACTCAAGAGGGTAAATGAGATAAAAGTATTATGTGAGAGCTTTCATGACTCGGTATCAGAACAAAAAGTGACAGAAAAAATTAAAATCTTAGTTCAGAAAGGGACTGATAAATCACAACTGCCAGTCCTCCCTCCTGACCCTGAGGAGGATCTTCTAGCTCCCTCCACCGCTGCTTCAGCACCCAGGCCACCCCCACCCTGCCCCCTGCCTCCAGCCAACAAAGCTGCCACGCCAGTGACACCCCCCTCCGTTAAGCCTCCTCAACTTTTGTATCCACCCTTCCCGGGTCCTTCTGTCCTGAAGGTGGGTCATTAGTGAAAGTGAAAATACCCTGAGCAAGACCGATTCTCGAAAGAGCCGTAGTGTTTTAGGACCACATCCATGAGTTCACTGATCTGGATCCCAAGAGCCCTAAAAATGCCTGAAGAGTCAATATAATTTTTATAAGGCAAAGTACCCCTATATCAAAAGAAAGTAGAAGGTATAGGGTTAAATATCTCCCGGCTAGTGGAACTGGCCTGCCAAGTTTACTCTAACTGAGATAAGGAGCAAGAAAAAAAGAAAGTTGCCGACCAAAAGCACCCGGCAGCCTTCCTAGCTGCCCCCTTGCAGGCTGAAGGCCATCCTCCAAGAGAACAAAGAAAAGGAGGGAGACAAGGCCCCAGGAGCAGCGAACGCCCCGCACCCCTTTGGAAGGAGACCAGTGCAGCTGGTGCAGTTAAAAAAAAAAAAAAAAAGGACATTGAAAATGAGACTGTGCAAAATACCAAACAAAAGAACTAAAAAAGAAAAAGGCAACCTAGTGCCCAGTCATGCCACTAGAAGATAAGTCAGACTGAGAGGGAACCGGAGGCAAGTCCTCCACCAGAGCCTCTAGTTATAATGAAGGTGGAGAGACAACCTAGGAAGTTTCTGACAGATACTGGAGTGACCCACTCACTTCTGACTCCCCTTCCCCCCCAAAAAAAAAAAACACCACCCTGATGAGGCAGACAGTGTCTGTTGTGGGAGAATCAGGAAAAGAGCACCCTCCCTTCCTACAACCTCTAACTTGTTCTATACAAGGCAAATCTTTAACACACTCCTTCCTTTACAAAAAACAGGTGGCAGTTACAAATGGTCCTCACTACTGGGCTGCCAACTAACTATGGGAAAGAAGAACATCACCAAGGGTTAGTTGATCCAGATATCAGAGATGCAGTAGTGCCATAGGTGTGGGCCAGCAAAATACTGGGAAGAGCAAAAAATGTCCCTCCTGTTGTCACTGAACTGTTACCTGGTATAGTTCCCCCAAGGCTTAAACAATAGTCCAGCCGAGCTGAAGCGCGACAGGCACTGGGCAAAATCATCACCAGATACCTGAAACACAGACTGCTCAGACTGTGTCAGTCACAGTTCAATACCCCCATCCTGCGGTGAAGAAGAAAAACAGAGGACACCGGTTCGTTCAAGATCTGCGAGCTGTCAACCAGGTAACCGTCATGGTCCACCTGTAGTCCCCAACCCATATAGCCTGCTGTCAACCTTGTCACCCACCTTTTCCAGGTGCACTGTGCTAGACCTGAAGGATGCCTTCTTTTGCATTAAAAGTCAAGAAATCTTCGCCTTCAAGTGGGAGGACCCAGGAACAGGACAAACACAGCAGTTGTGTTGCCAAGTCCTCCCAAAGGACTTTAAAAACAGTCCTACTCTTTTTCGATCAGCTTTAGCCCAAGAACTCAGACAACTGACCTTAACCAATGGTGTCCTCCTTCAATACCTGGAGGATCTACTCATTACTAGTCACAACCTTGAATTGTTCACTGATGGAAGCAGTTACATAGAACAAAGAAAAAGAAAAGCTGGATACATGGTGGTCACTTTAGAGGGGGTTCTAGAGGCTAACGCACTTCCCCCAGGACCTCCGCCCAGAAGGCTGAGCTCATCGCCATGCTGCGGGCCCTTAGAATCATGCAAGGTAAGCAAGTAACTATTTATACTAATTCCAAGTACGTATTTGGGGTATTGCACGCACACAGGGCAATCTGGAAGGAAAGAGGGATCCTAACAGCAGGAGGTAAGGACATTAAATATTCTCAAGAGATCTTACAACTTTCACAAGCTATTCTCCTACTCATCTAAGTACGGTAGTACACTGCAAACAGCATCAAAACAAGAGACATCATGGTGGCCAAGGGTAATTACAAACCAGATGCAGCAACAAAGAAAGCTGCAATCCAACAGAAACCTGTCACAGTAGCCCCACTAATCCCCTATTTAGAGTTACCGCCACCTGACCTCCACCTGGACTATTCCCAACAAGGTAAAAATGTTGCCAAGACCTGGGGGGCCCCTCTAAACAAGGATGGATGGCTGTACACCCCCATGGAAAGAGTTTCATTTCATCAAAACCCATGCACCCTATCCTACAGACAGCCCATCAGTCTACCCATTATGGACGTGATGGACTAGATGATCAGGTTAAGAGACATTTAATTAGACCAAAGGTCCACACCACACTATTCCAGCAGTGTTGAAGAGCTGCCCCACCTGTGTGAAACATAATCCTGCTGAAGTGCCCCCAGGGGTCCAGCGAACTGGGGGGCCTGGAGATGACTGGCAAGAAGATTTCACTGATATGCCTCCAGCTCCCAGGAATTACAAATATCTGTTAGTCTTTATTGACACCTTTACTAACTGGGTTGAAGCTTTTCCTTGCAGGACTGAAAAGGCCACCGAAGTTGTGAAACACCTCCTAAAAGAAATCACCCCTCGTTTCGGGCTTCCTGTCACCACTGGCAGTGACCACAGGACCTATTTTGTGGCCTTGGTGGTGCAATCGGTGGCAACCACCCTGGACATTAATTGTAACTTACACACAGCCGGGAGACCCCAGGCCAGAGGTAAAGTACTGCAGGCTAACCAGACTCTTAAGAGACACCTAGCAAAGCTGTGCCAAGAAACCAAGCTGGTATAGACAAAGGCACTGCCTATGGCTCTCTTGAGAGTTTGTTCCACCCTAGAGGCCAACTGAAACTTAGCCCATTTGAGCTATTATACAGGTGCTCTCTGAACCCCAATATGACCAACATAGCTTGCCTTAGTAATGACCAACCTCCCTCCCTCCATGAGGTTGAAAATGTTCAAGTTACTAAATACTTGCATTTTCTCTGGGCGATTCTGTCTCTCTTCACAGGTATGCACAACTGAGGATCCCACCTGAACCAGAAGTACCCCCGCACCCCTTCCAGCCTGGAGATTAAGTCTTCCTAAAAGCCAAGAAGTCAGAGCCTCTCCGGCAAAAGTGGATCAGTCCTTTTGAAGTGTTACTAACAACTCCGACCTCCGTCAAGCTCAGCAGTCCCAAAGCTTAGATGCACCGCAGCCGAGTAAAGAAAACTAGACATCCAGTTTCCTTCCACTAGACATAGAGGGACAAACTTGTCAGAACTGTGAGAACTGGACTTACAAACCTATTAAAGACCTAACTACTTGTTAGCAGAACACCCTCCTGCATAGATCAAATTCCAAACTAACTCCTAATCTTACTCATTGTATTCGATACTGTTTGCCTTTTTGTTTCTGTATACTGTGTTTAAACAAGTCAGATAGGAGGCTGAGAGTTCTCTACCCACCATAGGAAATAGTAATAATTGTTGTTATCCTTCTTCAAGAGGTTCTCATAGCCCAAGCTAAATAAGAAAACAACCAATTCAACCAACTTTCCAACTCTGTTTCCTGGGGAGATAATCTGAACAATTGTTGGATGTGCCATCCGTTCCCCATCTCCTCTGCTAATTTAAAAGTTCCCTGGAGAAGCCCTATCCCCTTACAGAACACACCAGACTCAGTTCACAATTGCCCAATAGTTTAGAACGGGGATTGATTGTGAGTGACCAATGCCCAAAGAAAAGGAGAGAATGAGGCAGGCAGCCTCGGAGCCCAACCCTTCTAAGAGACACCTGCTCTAGCTTATCCTCCTATACCAAGCAGAATCGGCTACACATTCTGAAACTGTCCTTGACAAGATAGCTACAGAATGGGCCAGAATTGTCCTTGACAAGACAATCACAGAGTGGGACATAGGTGGCCTCAGCCCACCTCTGGGTGGAGATTTGACATCCTAGCGAAGGAAAACAATGTCTTCCTCCGTCCTGGGGGATTGAACCATTGTCTAGAGAAAATGCATAGTCATCTCTAAGCCCAGAGCACCTGACTGAAGGTCAATCCTGAATATTCATGATGAATTTGCATTTCCTTGTCTGCTCTCTGTAAAAGCTCACCTCCCCACACTGCCTGCGAGCAGTCTTGGAGGCAACAGCCCCGATTACTCCTTTCCTTGTACAACGAAATAAAGGAGTCTTTCTGATCTCCCACCTCGGCCTCTTGTTTATTGGCTGTAACAAGTCACACCGAGCAAAACAGGGGCTTTTCACCCGGCAACAAAAGGGGCCCCTGTTCCAGACCCAGAAGACAATTCCAACACCCAGGTGGGCATGTCAGCACATCCTCATTTCCTAACCAGCACCACTGGGCTTGCTGAAAAGAAAAGGGGACACATACACCTTTACTGAGCTTTTGCTATATACCAGGGATTGTGCTAGGAACTTTAAACATATAATTTGATTTAACCCTCACAACCCTATGAGTGAATGAGGAAACTGAAGCTAAGCATGGTAAGTATGGAGGTTCACACACCTAACTATTACTCACAAATGGGTTCATTCATACCTACCTCAGCATCCTCTTTTCTGAAATGGATATTTAGCACAATACATTCTCTACGTTTCCAAACGTTTCAGCCTACTCCACACTTGTGCCAGCTGACCACCACCATCCCCCAGCCAAGGTTTTCAAGACCTCCCTCCTAAGGATGAGATGCAATAAGTGGCGAGGAGGTGATCTGTCCACACCTTCAGGCCAGAAGCCAAACACCAGGCCTTGCTGGACAGCAGATCTGCCACTAGGTCCCTGGAGATACATTTGGGCTTGGAGGGTGTAGAGGTCAGAACAGGGTCTTGGGTGGGCTTGGGAGGGCAAGGGGAAAGATGACCAGGGCCTGGAGACAGGAGTAGGGACAAAGAAGATGACAAAGAAAGCAGTGAGAGAGAGGTGGGGACAGGGTTTGGGGCAGCCACAGGGAAGGCTGTTAGGGAGCCAAGGACAAGCCCCAGACCTGACTCCAGGTGGAGGTTGTGGAGGTCACGTACTAGAGCTTCAGGACTCACCAGTCACTCCGCTCTCTCCATGGACTTTGAGGGATCAAGGACGAGGGCCACAACCACAAGGGTTTTTGTTTCCGTCCTCCAGATCATAAAATGTGACAGCGGGATCATGACACAGAACCAGGGGACCCACCTCCCTCTCTGTTCACACTGTTGTTGTTAGGTGCCATTGAGATGGTTCCAACACACAGCGACCCTATGTACAACAGAACGAAACACTGCCCAGTCCTGCGTCATCCGCACAATCAATGTTATGCTTGAGCCCATTGCTGCAGCCACTGTGTCAATCCACCTCCTTGAGGGTCTTCCTCTTTTTTGCTAACCCTCTGCTTTACCAAGTATGATGTCATTCTCCAGGGACTGATCCCTACTGATAACATGTCCAAAATATGTGAGACGTAGTCTTGCCATCCTTGCTTCTAAGGAAGATTCTGGCTGTATTTCTTCCAAGACATCTACTCACATAGACACAGAGATACACACAGAGCAGGGCTGTAGACCCAGAGCCAGAGACATACGCACAGACATGAGGCTGTCAACACACAGACAACACAAACAGAACCTGGATACAAGGACACAGACACACCCACAGGAAGACATGGATGCAGACACTTACCAACCCAGGAGACAAGCAAGACCAGGGAGCTGAAACGTGGAGAGACTCACATGCCCACACAGACACAGAGAGGGAGTCACGGACATGTGTGCATGTGTGCACACACACCCACACACACACACAAGAAGACACCCTGAAGGTATTGAGGGACCGGGAGAGACAGGTGGCTGGACCACATGGACAGACAGATCCGAGCCAACCTGGGCCTAGTGTCTGGCCCTTGAGGGATCACAGCCACTGCTCACCCACCCCTGCCTCAGAGAACCCTGGGCCACCACCCAGTGCTGCTGCTCAGACCCCCTCCCAGCTCACGAACATACAGGCTCTCCTGACATACATGTGCATGCCCCAGCTAGCCTGTGCCCCACCCATGGGGGCTGACATTCCCATTCTGGGGTGCAGATGGGGGCCACGGGGCAACCTCCTCCTCCATAGGCCACGGGCTGTGCCGGCTGGCAGGGACAGGGGGCCTGGGCTGGCCCAGGAGGAAGGAGGGGCTGAGGGAGGCCAGGGCGTGGCTGGGGTGGGCACAGGAGCTGGTACCTGTCAAACAAGAGCCAAGGAGCAAACTAGCTTCTTAGTCACCTTTTTCTTCTCTTCGTTTTTTGGCAGCAGCCCCTCAGGGCAAGAGGAGGCTGATATCATGATTATTGGCTCACCCAGCAGCTGCCTCCCCTCACCTGATGTCAGCACAGACCCAGGGCGGCCAAGCTGACGGACTGACAGACGGACGGAGCTCCTGGCCCCCCAGCCCCGGCCCCCACGCCGACCTGCTTCACTGAGCAGGTAAGAGGAGACCTGGCCCAAGTCAGCCGTGGAGGCCAGCAGGGCCAGGCCAGGGCATGGGGAGGGGGTTTGCCTTTTTAACAGGCCTCTGGACTGGCTGGAAGCACCTGAGTGCTCCCCATCTTCTCACTGCAGCCCGAGGGAGACTCGGGAAGCGGGGTGAGTGCCTGAAGGTCGTAGGGGACCCCCTCCTCCACGCTTTCCCTCTCATTCCTGTTCCGGGTTGTCTAACTTCAATCCTTCTTGCTGTAGCATGGGTTTTCCTTCTCATGTTTGTTTATTGGATTGTGTGCATCTCTGTGTGTTGGAGGCAATGTGCTTACCCTTCGTGTGCTGGGAGAAAACGAGAACTCGGAAGTGCTAGAACTGGAAAACTAGGGCTGAAAGACAGGGAGGCAGATTCCCAACCGACTGGCTCTTCTGGGAGGAGAGAGGAGAGCCTAGCTCTAGGGCTGGGTCTGTGTGGTGCCAAGGGCATGTGTGGACCAAGGAATCTCTCAACATCTCTGAGCAGCCTGGGCCTGGGTCTGGATGCCTGAAGCCTGTGGGGAGGCCTGGGTTGCAGGAAGGAGACAGTGCATCTGGTGGAGAAGCAGACAGGTGGCAAACAGGTACCAGGAGCAGCGGCTGATGCTGAGCTCCAGGCCGAATCCCCTCGAGGTCTGGGAACTTCTCTTCCTCAAGACTCCTGAGGCAAGGAGGCCTGGAGAGCAAACCTGGGACAGGCAGGGAGCCCTCACACCCTTGGGGCCTAGAATTGGGGGTCCGGAGGCTAAAGGCCCTTAGGGATATGGCTGGGCCAGCAGGAGGCCCCCTCTGGCTCCCACGGCTCCTCCCCACCCCCTACCTGATCGGGTAAGGTTCTGGCATTCCCCTTGGAGTCCCCCAGGCCCTCCCTAAATGCCCCAAGAAGCATGGCGGATTAAGAATAGACTCTAACAAGTGGGCGTGTTTTCTCTGCACCTAAGGTGTGGGGGGATGTGTTTGTGCATTGTGGCAAGGCACAGCTGGTCAGAGGGAAAGGCCCAGGTGGAGAGGGCTCATCCTCTTGAGAAGTCATCACATCCATCCCCCTGCCTCCATGCTGGTCATTTCCTGTGCCTGACGGGGCAGCCCCCTGCTTCTTCCTCTAAGGAGGAAACATGATTAGTTCCCTCACGGTCATGAAGTCTCCCCTAGAGTCTGACTGAAGTCTCTACTGCTTCAGGGTCCAACTCTGCTTGCCCCACAGTTTCTTTGGGTTGACTGGAGGGTGAGGAGAGGAGAGCGGCATTGTACACCCGTCCTGTCCCCACTGGGCTCAGACCCTTTGACCATCTTGGTGATTCTCTGACCCACAGGACACAGGCAGTGGAAGGGCATCCCCATCTGATGAGTGGGGACAGCACCTCCTGTTCTGGCCCCTCTCTGGTGGTGCTGCATTGAGCCCAGGGTGGGACAGGCAGGGACAGAGCTGGGTTCCGTCCTGCGGAGGGCAGAGGGGTTGGGGGCTGCCCAGGCTCAGGATCCTTCTGGGCGAAGGTGCCACAGGGAGAAGCCAGCTCCTCGCCCCGCCCCACCTGCGCTGCCTTTGCCAAGCTCAGGTCCGGCTCCCTCCTTCCAGTTTGAGTTGAGCCTGGTCTTCATGGACCAGTACCCCCTCCCCACCTGCCCAGGAGCCATGGACATTGCTAGAGACTGTTATTAAGTCACACTGAAATTTCCTTGGAGCTTGTGTGCAGGAAGGGACAGAAAGAAGGCCCCCATCTGCTGCCCCCCCATTAGTCTCTCCAGCTCCATACTTTAATGAGAAGGAGGCTGTTGGGAGTCGCTTCTGCTCCCCCATCCCCAATTCTCCTGTAACGGGGGGACAGACAGGACAGAGGTCCTGCAGTTACGCCCCCCGCTTTCCTCTGAGTCACAGCCCACAATCCCTGGCTGCAGCCTGCAAGGGGGAGGTCAGCAAGCCAAGACTGGATTCTGCCGCAGAAGGAGGGGTTGACATTAGACTTCAGAAAGGCTTTCAGCATTTTAAATTGAGTTTGGCTGGACTGCGTGGCCCAGAAGGTGGTTTCCTGAGTGGAGAGGCAACCATTGATCTGAGATGGGTGGGGTTGGGTTGGCAGCATGCCCAGGAGCAGGAGAATGACAAGATGACCTCTGGGAGAGTGCATCTCAGAAGCATCAAGGAAATGGTCCCTGAATGATTTTGGTCTTTCCGATTTATCCATCCCCATCCCCTGCCTCCTCCTCCATTTTTAAGCCCTTCTCCAACCGCAACCCCAACACCATCCTTAACTCCTCCACCCCATCCATATCTCCTTTTGAATCCCAACACTATCCCTATTCCCATTCCAATCCCAGCCCAGCCCCCTTCCTATCCATCTCCCCATCCCCTTCCCCAATTCCAGCTTCAGCTCCGCAGCCTCATCCCCTCTTCTCCCTACCTCCTCTCTTCAGCCCCACCTGCATCCTCATTCCTAACCCCATCATTCCATCTCACACTATCCTCCCTTCCCCATGATGGATCTCCCCACAAGTCAGAGTCCAACACCCCGCCAGGCCCTGGTCTGTTCTCCATTTTCTCTGAGTGTTCGGGAAGCGCCCAGAGCCATGCCACTGGGACAGAACGGATTGGACTGGTCGTCCCTGGAGAAGCCTCTGCTTCCTCTTCTTATCTGGGCATTAAAGGCTGGATGCTGGCCAAACAGTAAAAATGAGCTAAGATGCAGCAAGACAAGTTTAGGTCTGGTGTCCAGATGACTTCTCTACGTTGCAGCCATGTGGCAGGTGAACAGGAGATGGAAACCCATGGTCAGAAGGCCCCTAAGGTAGGCTGTGGCAGCCTTCCTCAGAGGGGCTAGGACCTTACTCAGTCTGATTGGGCATGGCCAAGCCCCAGGCAGGGAGATGGACAGGAGCTGAAACAGAAAGGCCTGCCAGGCTGTTTAGGAATGACTGCAGTCGTGAGCATCCCAGGTCTCTACCCCGCCTGTGGCTCTTGCTTTGTCAGCTCAGATTAATGGGGCCAGGGAGAGAATTAGCTGAATCGTGATCTCTCAGGGAACTTGACTCGAGAGCCAGCTGTGAGTCACAAAGAAAAGGGAACCCAGGCTCTCATAACTGTGGAAGCTCCAGTGGGTGGGCAACCCTCAGGACACCTGCGGATGCAACAGAGAGCCCACTGGGAGGTCTGACCCTAACCCTCCACCCCACGCTCACTGGGAGCATGCACGGCCAGTCAACTTCAAGCCCTGCTCTCATGCACCCTCCAGGGATCTTCAGGGCTCCCCCAGTCTGAAACTGCTGCCAGCCTGGGCACCAACACACGCGCACACACATATGCACACCCAGAACAGGGTGTGTCCGGGAACCGGATTGCCTGGAGACAGTTGGAGGTCCCACCTACACTTGTAAATTCCAGAGCCATTTCCCAGACTGCAGCAGCCCATCAGTCTCAGAAGACATAGGATGGGTGCGAGGGCACACGTATACACACACACACACTCACCACCATAATCAGAAAACTCAATATTCAGATTCTGCACTTAAGAGTTCCCCCACGCACAGAGTGGAGTGACCACAGCAGTGTTCGCTGTCCATGGTGTCCCCAGCTCCTTCTGGCAGGCAGTTCTCGGAGCACAGGTGGGGCCCCACAGTATGGGGCTTTGGAGAGGTGGATCAGCCTCTCTGGGCTTGCCCATGGGCATGTCCAATCTGCCTGAGATGGGAAGGGCTTTGGAGAGTTCTTTGGGATGACAGTGCCAAGCCCAGAAGGATCTGGGGATGGTCAAGGGGGAAAGGTAGGGGCTTGGAGCCAAGGAGTTGATGGGCTCGGGGAAACCCCTCAGAACCTCTATTCCTCCCATCACTCTGCAGTGGGGTGAGGGCATGATTAGGAATGTAGAGTCTGCTGCACACCAGCCCAGGCACCTACATAGCAGGAAATAATCCCTTCCACTGATGGGGCCTTAGTTTCCCCATCTGTAAAATAGTGCTCTTTGCACGCCAAGATTTGGTAAATCTAAGCAAATAGCCTATTGACTGCCTCCTCTGTATGTGTGTACACACACACACACGAGGCATCACCGGTGGGAAGGAGGGATGTACCAATATGTATTTGTTTTATACTAGGTCTGTATTATTAGCAGTGGCAGCAGAATTAATATCCCTAATAACAGATAGGTAATAATGAGCAGTCCTTCTGATAATGATATGTACAGAGCCCAGAGAGGCCCCTGACCAGAGGGATGGTGGGATCTTGGTCCATCTCATGCCCTCACTAAGGTAGCAAAGAGGGGGCCACCAGGTGGATATTAGCACCCTTGACCACCCCCATGGGGAAGACTCCTGTGAATGGAAAATATTTTGAAAGAAAAAGATCCAAGCCCCCATCCCTCTCCTGAAATTCCACTGGCCTGGGACTCCAGAGGAGGAGGCAGGGAAACCAGACAAGATGGCGCCAGTTTCTCTTCCTCAGAGCATTTGACACCCTGGTTTTCCCTCAGTCCTCAGGATAGCCAGGTGAGGTATACAGGACACGGATGAGGATCCCCCTTTTATAATAAATGAGGTTCATTCCCGTGACTAGCCTACACTGCCGGCAGAGCTGGGAGAGGATGCTTCTGGTCCTTGGTCAGGAAGACTCCCTGTGAGAGAAAAAGGGGGCTTTGCAGGGCAGTGGGGGTTCAGGGCCCCGTAAAGGCTTCCTGAGACGGGAGTGCCAGGCAGGCAGATGAGATGAAACAAGGTTTTAGTCATCTCTGTTGGCTTCACAATTCAAATCCTCAGCTGCCAATCTCTGCCTCAGCCAATCAACTCCGCTGCAGGTTACTGAGGCAGCCCACAGGAGGCTGGGAGCTGGACCCCCAGGCTCAGTCTGAGTGACTTCATTGTTGGGCAGGGCTTCTGGGCCCCTGGGTCCCAGAGCTAATAGTTGCTCAGAGGCAAGCCCCTTGCCCCAACCCTCAGCGCATTCCTCCACCCCCATTCAGCCAGCATGACTGGAGGAAACTTGTTTTAAGGAAAGATGAAGGCAACGTGTCTTAGTCGTCTAGTGCTGCTACAACAGAAATACCACAAGTGGATGGTTTTAATGAAGACAAGTTTATTTCCTCGTAGTCAAAGTAGGCTAAAAGTCCAAATTCAGGGCATCAGCTCCAGGGGAAGGCTTTTTCTCTCTGTCGGACTTCTTCTCTTCAGTGTTCCCCCAGACTAGAAGCTTCTCTGCGCAGGGACCCCAGGTCCAAAGGATGCGCTCTGCTCCCGGCACTGCTTTCTTGATGGTGTGAGGTCCCCCTGTCTCACTGCTCACTTCTGTCTTTTATATCTCAAGAGATTGCCTCAGGACACAATCCAGTCCTGTAGACCAGGTCCTGCCTTAGTAACACAACTGCCACCCATCCTCCCTCATTAACGTCATAGAGGCAGGTTTACAACATACAGGAAAATCACACAGCACCAGGAATCATGGCCTAGCCAAACTGATACACACATTTTTGCGGGGGACATAATTCAAACCTTGACACAACCTTTCTGTGAAAAATCCTCCTGTCCCTTCCAACACTCCCCCACCTCATCATCCACTCTGGCCCCTTTCACAGCTGAGAAGACTGAGGATTAGTGTGGACTTTCTTCTCTGGAAATCAGTGTCTAGACCACTGCTCAGACCACTGCTATTCTGCACACTGCCCTCCGGGAGGATTAAGAAGAGAAATGTTCCCTGGAACTAGCTCTCCAGCCAGGCCCTTAATGGTTCTAGGTCACTTTGTCCACCCCAAGTCCCCCGCTAAGCCTGTTTTCACCATCATGTTACTGGGTTCTTGCTTGGCATGACTTGTGTTGGCCAATAAACAAGAGACCAAGGTGGGAAGGCAGAAAAGCACCTTTATTTCGTTGCGCAAAGAAAAGGAAGTCAGTTGGAGCTGCTGCCTAGACTGCTCCCCGAGGGCAAGGAGAAAGGTTACTTTTAAGGGGTTTACTAGTAGGGAGTTCATACAAGTTACATCAGCAACATTCTTAATCATACTATGCAGGTGCAATGGGGTTTACAAATAACTTCCAAGCAAAAAAAGCAGGATTTTAATGCAAAGCTGTAGGGGAGGAAGCCAAGCAAAGAAAACAGGATTTTGATGCAAAGCTGTTTGAGGCTCTTATTCCCTCCATTTCTTTTTGGGCATTGGTCACTCAGGACCAGTGTCCATTTTGAACTATAGCCCAGCTCAGAATTGTTTGGCATATTCTCAGGGAGAAGCAAATATTGGACTTACACCTTTCATTGTGGCTACTGAACTCCTGTTGTTTATAACTGACTAGTAAATATTGAAAGATGAGAGTGGCTTTTATGCCCTGTTTATGTGAATGTTTCCATCAAAGATTTTTTTAAGATTGTCCTAGCTATTGTCTTTATACCTCAGGGCCCAGCTGATGTGTCTTTATCAGTCTTTGTGAGTCCATCTCCAACTGGGTCACATTTTTTATGCTCAAGGACAGGGAATAATGGCTCTAATATTATCTCCTAAACCATTCTTTTTTTTTTTTTTTTTTTTTTGATCAGAGATTGGAGACAACACATTAATGATTAATACCTGGACTTAGTCGAGCCCCTAGATGGTCACCATGGCAGGCTTTTTAAACTCGTGATGCTGTTTCCCACAGGATACCATCTTCTTCTTTACCAGGATCTTAAGAGCAACGTTCCCATCAGTCGCGTTGCTGAAGTGAGCAGGCTCGATGTACATCAACATTTTAGCCTGAGGCTTTCTTAAGTGTGTAAGACAATAGAAGATAAGTTATATTATGCCAAATACTGTCAGGATGCAGACTAAGAATATTATTATTTCTTGTAATAGTGATTTAGCTCATGTATTTATTCTTGATGGTAACTAACCAAATAAATCTGGTGTGTGTAAAGGTGTTAACAGCGTGTACCCGAGTAGCTTGTTGTCTAATTCTGTGTATATCCTGTTTGACTTGTCTTGTGTTATTTAACTGAATACAACAAGAGATATTTGCTACAGAACAGATTATAATTTCTTGGGCTAAAAAAACTAAGGCAATTTTGTTATCTCATATCACCTTGGCTAATGAGGTCAGAGGTTACTGTTGGGTTTTTATCTCGTTAGCAACTTTGTTATTTGTCCCATAATGGTTGATAAATTTCTTAAAGATCTTTTCAGTTTAACTAGGCCATAATAGGAATTAAAGCTACCAACCCCGTCCTGAGTTTGGACCAATGGGTTTCTTTCTGACTCTCATTTTATAATGTGTAACAACTTAACATCACCTCTTCAATATTTACTAGCACCATTACTATGAATATCTAAAGGCAACCTTAAAATTCTCCAAGTGCATTGTCCATGCATTCACCAGGAATCTAAACAAGAGACTGCCCATATAAACTCACTGTCAGTTGGAAAAGGATCATTTCAACTAGTAGAGTTGGATCCACCACACAAAAACATGTATCTGTAAGGAGCACACAAAACAGAAAGTATAGAAAATTTACATGTGACAACCAAGTTTCCATTAGAGCATACATGATTAGCAAGATTATACAGGATGGACATCTCCAGTTGGAGGTCTTCAGTTAATCTGTTTAAAACATACTAAGTGTTCTTCTCAAATATTCTGAATGGCTAGACCTGTGTCATGGACCCACCCTGGATCTGTAGAGTGGCGATTACTCCACCCCCATTAGACAGACTGAATGAGGGAAGAGAGGTTCCTCAAAAGAAACCAAAAACAAGGGAGTGGATGCTAGGCAGACAAAAAGACAAATGCCCACTACTCCTGGCCTCTCCTTTGAATTCTACTTTCTTTATAGATAAACAGTAATTTAGAGACTGTGGTATGATGGATCACTTTTGTGTGGCCTTTCTAGCCTGGTTTTGTAACTCCCACCCAAGTGATTGGGCAGGACTGTGTGATAGGGTAACTGGGACCCACCAAAGGGATTGGTCAGTTTTGCCATCCTGCTGGGCTTGCAATGAGCCACGCCAGAGTCAGGAAAAGAGAGAATCCCACCACCACTGAGGAGGAACAGCCAGGCACCAGCACAACATTTGGACCCAGGGTTCCCTGCAGAGAGAAAGGAGACAGAGAGAGCTGTAACACTGAAGACAGCAAGACCAGGCAGCAGGAGACAGCGTGGTGGGCTTCCCTGCCCATGAAGAGAGAAAGCTGAGTGCCTTTGGGCAGAGGCTGAGAGCCAGGGAGAGACGTGGCTGCGAGCACAGCAGGAAAGAGGCTGTCCTGATGGAAGAACTGTATTCTGAGTGTTTCTGAGTCTGAATTGTAACTGTTATTTCCCTAATAAATCCCATAATCATGGGGAAAAAAAACATGCTAAGTGTTCTTCCTGAGGGCAAGCTGCCCCTCCTTGGTTTACCTGTTAACAGTCATGGGTCGCTTTCTCAGAAGCGCAAGTGACACGAAACTGTTCTTTGAGAGAACTAATAGGAAATGTAATGCTATTATGTTTTGTAAAACCATGACTCGAATGAAATTTCAGACACTTCTCTAGTTATGATATTTACAACTTTGCTAAGTTTACAAATAAGAACTTCTAATTCAAGAGTTACAATATATAAACCCATTAGTTAGATAATTTAGGGAAAGGAAAATGGTTTCTTATATCCAGAAGGTAGGATCTTAAAACATCAACAATATTCCCACATAAAACCCACAGTATTCCTTTACTCAGTCTAATGTATTTAATTTCTATTCCACGTGATTCTGTATCAGCTGCAGGCTACGAACCCATCAGCTTCTAAATAAGAGTTTTGGAAATCTTCATTCAATCTAGTGACAGTCCTTTTCATAAGTCCAATATACTCTGTCTTTTTGTTGAGGTACTTTGGTCAAATGTTTTCAGAAAACCAGCAAAGTGAACACTTATCTGCAGATGACAAATCTTAATATGGCCATGATTAATTTATAAACATAATGCTCTTAATTACAAAATTTCAGAGCCAAATAAAGTCAGCTTAAAAAAACTTGAGACAAAAAATATTTCTAAATATAACGATTAACCTTATTTTAAAGAGCTTCAGGTATAATACACTATATGTCATGCATTGAATTATGTCCCCCAAAACAATGTGTGTATCAATGTGGCTGGGCCATGATTCCTGGTATTGTGTGATTTTCCTATATGTTGTAAATTCTGCCTCTCTGATGTTAATGAGGGGGGAGGGGTGGCAGTTCTGTTAGTAAGGCAGGACTCAATCTACAAGATTGAATTGTGTCCTGAGGCAATCTCTTGGGATATAAAAGAGAGAAATGAGCAGAAAGACAGGGGGACCTCCTACCACCAAGAAAGCAGTGCCAGGAGCAGAGCGCGTCCTTTGGACCTGGGGTCCCTGCGCAGAGAAGCTGCTAGTCCAGGGGAACACTGATGAGAACAAGGCCGACAGAGACAGAAAGTCTTCCCCAGGAGCTGAAGCCCTGTATTTGGACTTTTAGCTTACTTTACTGTGAAGAAATAAATCTCTCTTCGTTAAAGCCATCCACTTGTGGTATTTCTGTTGTAGCAGCACTAGATGACTAAGACACTATATAATAATTTTGAGACATGATACCATATAGTCAGGATATACCAAGATTATCAAGTCTCTAAATACCTGAATAGTAATAAAAAAAAGACTTCATAGGTAAACGATGTGAATTCTCCTGTCAAACCATTGATTTTGGTGCTAGATTCAAAAAATAAAGTTGCGACCAAGCTAGCAATAAGGAAATAATAACATTATGGCATAATATTATGTGTTTGCTGTCTAATATTAGGCAAAAACATAAGAAATACAAACATATAAATTTCGACACAAAGAGAATCAGACATTTCTCTTGATTTTGGCTACATATTCCATGTAATTTATGACATATTAAATAAACCTTTCCTTTATATACAAAAAAAGTTTTTTTTTCTCTCAAGCCATGAGGCTTGGTTTTCGACTCTTGAACTTTATTCTAATGACAGGCTGAATCTTTGTCTTTGAGGCAGATTACACAAAGAATAAAGTAAGCCTTTAGCTCAGAACTCAAAGAAAATTTTGTTATTTTAATAGTGAGAAACCCAATTCGTTTTATATATTATTTAACGTTAAAGCTCCTAAAAATCTCATAAATTAAACCAGTAAACTTCAGTCAGACAGATAAAACTTTTGATCATATTAAATAATTTCTTTTTAATAAAACTCTTAAACGTTGTCTTTGTTCCATATCGCTCATAGTACATCCTTTTAAAATGGCAAAAATGAACACCCCATTAGCAGACCCAAATATATATATATATGTATACGTATATATATACGTATATATACACACATATCCATTTTGTGTTATAAAACTCAAAAGCATGTACACTTAAATTATAATGGGTATCTATTTACTCAATTTAATATCTGTAAGCTACCTAAACGGTCTTGGAAATTATTTTCGGCATGTGTGCCGTAAAACATAACTGTTGAAATGAAGCTTGTTTAAACATCCTAAGTTTTTATTCAGCTTTTACTATTTCTCTTATTTTCCTCAATCTAATCTTAGCCCTTAAAGATTTTATCAGCCAGCTCTGGAAATCACATAGTCTCTGTTCAACTGACCAATTCATTGATAGACTCTTAAGTCTCTGGCTAGGGGTGGAAACATTTCTCTAGGCCATTTTAGGTGTGTCTCATAGTGATTTCTATTTTCTGCTTCTTAGAGTTTCCCTACAATAGATAGAACTTCACAGTTCTTTTATGATTGGGATCTACCCAATTTTTTATTTTTTCCCGTACAAAAATTTATACATACATTGTTATGTGACTCTAATTGCTCTCCCCATACTGTGACAGCACACTCTTTCTTTCCACCCCTGATTCCCCATGTCCATTCCACCAGCTCTTAATCCTCTTTGACTTCTCATCTCACCTCCGGACAGAAGCTGCCCATTGAGTTTCTTGTATCTACTTGAGCTAAGAGGCGCACTCCTCACGAGTATCACTTTATGTCCCACAGTCCAGTCCAATCCCTGAAGAGTTGGCCTCAGAAACTGTTTTAGTTCTGGACTGATAGAGAATCCAGGGGTCATGCTTTCTGGGGTTCCTCCAGTCTCACTCAGACCATTAAATCTGGTCTTCTTACCAGAATTTGAGTTCTGCACCCCACCTTTCTCCTGCTCCATCCAGGACTCTCTATTGCATTCCCTGTCAGGGTGGTCACCGGGCACCATCTAGTTCTTCTGGTTTCAGGCTGATGAAGTCTCTGGTTTATGTGGCCCTTTCTGTCTCTTGGGCTACTACTTTCCTTGTGTCTTTGGTGGTCTTCATTCTCCTTTACTCTAGGTGATTGGGACCAGTTGATGCATCTTAGATGGCCGCTTGCAAGCTTTTAAGACCCCAGATGTCACTCACCAAAGTAAGATGCACAACATTTTCTTAATAAGGTTTGTTATGCCAGTTGACCTAGATGTCCCCTGAAAGCATGGTCCCCAGACACCTACCCTTGCTACTCTGTCCCTCCAAGTGTTTGATTGTATTCAGAAAACTTCTTAGCTTTGGTTTACTCCAGTTGTGCTGACTTCCCCTGTAATTGAGTGCTGGCCTTCCCTTCACATAAGATAATTGTTATCAACTATCTAGTTAGTAAATAACCCTCACCCTCCCTCCCCACCCTCTTAGCCATCAAAGAATGTTTTCTTCTGTGTTTAAACCTTTTCTTGAGTTCTTACAATAGTGGTCTTATACAATATTTGTCCTTCTGTGACTGACTAAATTCACTCAGCATAATGCCTTCCAGATTCATCCATGTTATAAAATGTTTCATAGCTTCATCGTTGTTCTTTATCGTTGTGTAGTATTCCATTGTGTGGATATACCATAATTTGTTTATCCATTCGCCAGCTGATGGGCACCTAGGTTGTTTCCATCTTTTTGCTATTGTGAACAGTGCTGCTATGAACAGGGGTGTGCATATATCTATATGTGTGACGGCTCTTATTTCTCTAGGATATATTCCAAGGAGCAGGATAGCAGGATCATATGGTATATCTATTTCTAGCTTTCTAAGGAAGCACCAAATCGATTTCCAAAGTGGTTGTACCATTTTATACATTCCTACCAACAGTGTATTCAGTGTTCCAGTCTCTCCACAACCTCTCCAGCATTTATTATTTTGTGTTTTTTGGATTAATGCTAGCCTTGTTGGGATGAGATGACATCTCATTGTAGTTTTGATCTGCATTTCTCTAATGGCTAATGATTGTGAGCATTTCTTCATGTGTCTGTTAGCCACCTGAATATCTTCTTTGGTGAAATGCCTGTTCATATTCCTTTGGCCATTTTTAAATTGAGTTATTTGTCTTTTTGTTGTTGAGGTTTTGCAGTATCTTGTAGATTTTAGAGATTAGATGCTGATCGGATTTGTCATAGCCAAAAATTTTTCTCCTGTCTGTAGGTTGTCTTTTTACTCTTTCGGTGAAGTCTTTTGATGAGCATAAGTGTTTGATTTTTAGGAGCTCCCAATTGTCTAGTCTGTCTTCTGGTGCTTTTGCATTGTTACTTATGGTTTGTATTGTGTTTATGCCATGTATTAGGACTCCTAGCATTGTCCCTATTTTTTCTTCCATGATCTTTATCGTTTTTGATTTTATATTTAAGTCTTTGATCCATTTTGAGTTAGTTTTTGTGCATGGTGTGAGGTATGGGTCTTGTTTAAGCTTTTTGCAGATGGATATCCAGTTATGCCAGCACCATTTGTTAAAGAGACTGTCTTTTCCCCAATTAACGGACTTCGGGCCTTTGTCAAATATCAGCTGCTCATAGATGGATGAATTTATGTCTGGATTCTCAATTCTGTTCCATTGGTCTATGGGTCTGTTCTTGTACCAGTACCAGGCTGTTTTGATTACCGTGGCAGTATAATAGGTTCTAAAATCAGGTAGTGTGAGGCCTCCCACTTTGTTCTTCTTCTTGAAATCTATCCAATTTTTGATAACTATAGTAAGACTAATTTTTTTCTTATGTTCTTTCTTCTTAAAAAGTCTCCACTTTTAAAAGCTTCTCTGGTGCTATGTAACTTCAGATACCGGGGGCTGGGGAGGCCTAATCCTGCCCTACCCTTACTCTCTTGATTCAATTCATGGGAAAAAAATACAGGTTCTAGATAAAACTTATTAACTTGCGAGAGCCTCAAATGGAGGAATATTAGAACTTCTGATAAAATCAGAGCACCAAGGAAAATTTCCCCAAAAAGGAAAAGACAGGACAACACAAACGGAAGCTCATTTTCTCAGAGTGGCTGCTGAAATTCCAAATTGCTTCTTTAGTATACTCAGTTTACAGTGCTTTTAAATATGAACTCTAAACCAATGTCTCAGTATCAGAGAGGAAATCCAGGTTCAGTTGTCAAAAATGTTAAGCTCTACGGTTCAAGCTTTTAGTTGTTTTTTCTTTTTAACTTAATTCATTCTGCTGGCTAGAGACCTAGTCTCTTATTTTAGACCTTAAATATGCTAATTCTTTTAATTGGAAAGTATTTTAAAGTAGCTACTGATGATTTTAATTTTAACACTGATTGTTTATTGAGAAACTCTATCATAAAATAAGTATGGAGCTACCACTTCTCCTTGTGAATTTTATAAAACAGGTCAGAAGCTACCACCTCCCCCTGAGAATTTCATAACACAGGTCAGGAGCTATCATTTCCCCCTGAGAATTTGGCAAAACAGAGCACTATTTCTCAGGTTTTCTCTAGTGCTCTAGCCTGTCTCGAGACCACCTTATCTTGTCACAGGAGTCTTTAACACTCATGATGAGTGCTAGCGCAGGAGTCTTTAACACTCATGATGAGTGCTAGCGACTGCCCTAATGGCTTTTACTGGTTGACCTGTGCCCGAATTTTGTGGTTTATACTGACCTATAGCTCTTTGGAAATAGAATTACCTCTTTAATGTTTCAAGCACCTGAATCTGGATGCTAAACTGCAGTTCACCGAAAGAGTTAGCAAATGTCACTGTTAACCAAATGATCAAGCAAAAAAATCTAAGAAAGATTCTCCTTAATCAAACAACTGGTTTTCAAAACAAATATTCCAAACAAAAACTTAAGAAAACATGAGAAAGAGAACAAAAAGAATAAGCCAAGGCTCTTTTTCCAAGAGCGCTCACCCCATCGGTATCGAAGGGACATGGAGTGCGAACACATGGATCTAGGAGATAGGACCTCTCTTCGACAGCTTCTGCTCTGCAGTCCAGGTCGCCTGGATTCATAGTTTTAGAATTTCTGCAATGACTATACCGTTAACTGTTGTAGGGTGAAAACACCACAAAAGTTTAGTAAAGTAAAAAGAAAGGTTTTATTCAGCATATATTTAAAGAGGCAAAAGTAAGAAAGGGACAAGCATGCTGCCAGAGCCATGTCTGTCTGAGTCTCTGTTCCCAGTTCTTAAGAAAGCATCTTAGTGGGCTGCATTCCAGGATCCCTTGAATGTCCCCCATTCTCTGGATACACACACACATTGACACAACTTAATCCGATGCACCAACCTAAAAGGTACCTAGAGCCTTTGATGCCCTCAACGGTCAATTACTCCTGCTTCTTGGGACTCTTTTAAGGCCTTACCTAGGAATTACCCTGTTATTTACCAGATAACTTCAGATTTCCAATGTCCTCATCTGTCAATTCCTTCTGCTTTTTGGGACTCTTCTAAGGCCTTACCTAGGTACTTCCCAAACAACCCAGGTGGATTGGCTTCCAGGGCTGCTCTAAGGTCTCCAGGAGAAATCTCCTGATGGTGCCAGATATCGGGGCCAGTCTGTTGTCCAATCTACCTCAGGAACCGAGCAGATGACTTCTGGCTGACTCGACAGAAATGTTACCAGGTGGAAACCCCAGGTTCTTGGTCGACACGACTTGTTTTGGCTAATAAACGAGAGACCAAGGTGGGAAGGCAGAAAGGCAACTTTATTTTATTGCGCAAGGAAAGAGTCAGTCAGAGTTGCTGCCACGAAGATTGCTCCCCACTGGCAAGGAGAAAAGTTACTTTTAAGGGGTTTACAAGTAGGGATTCATACAAGTTACATCGGCAGCATTCTTAATCATACTACGCAGGCGCAATGAGGTGTCTATATAACTTCCAAGCAAAGAAAGTAGGATTTTAATACAAAGCTGTGGGGGGAGGAAGCTCAGCAAAGGAAAGAGGATACTTAATGCAACACTGTGGGGGAGGAAGCCAAGCAAAGAAAACACAATTTTGATACAAAGCTGTTTGAGGCTCTATCTTAATCAGACTCTGTCATGCCTTCAAAATCCCTGGGCGGGAGGCGGGTACTTTCTCACTGAACTGCCTATCCAGGGTCTCGTGTTCTTTGAATTGAGAATTTTATAAATCCTCTGTGACTCCCACTAACTAACCTTGGTGGGCAAGCTGACCTTGCTTCTAGGAGCTGGATCTGAGTGGGCTCACATCCTCAGAGCCTGAACTATAGGGTAGGCAGGAGAGAGGAAAAGACAGACCATGAATGACATCCAAAAGTTAGAGCAAAATCAGTAATGAAGTCACTCCTGAGGTTCACCCTCATCCAAAGATTGGACAGGTCCATAAAAGAAGGAGAGACTGAGAGGGCGTACCAGCCCAGGGGCAAGGACTAGAAGGCAGGAGGGGCAGGAAATCTGGTAATAGGGAGCTCAAGGTCGAGAAGGGAGAGTGTTGACATGTGGTGGGGTTGTTAACCAATGTCATAAAACAATACGTGTACCGTTTAATGAGAAGCTGCTTTCTTCTATAAACCTTCATTTAAAGTAAAATTTAAAAAATTGTCTTTAGAAGAAAAAAGTTACAGCAAAGGCTCCCAGCAGTTGGGGGTGTATAGGTGGGAAGAACCTGGAAAGAGACATCTACAGAGCAGCAAGAACCAAGCAGAGCCTATCTCTCAGACTAAGGTAGCCATGGCAGAGGAGAGAAGGGTCCTTGGTACGTGTCTCAAAAGTGGATGGAAGGGAGCTTTGAGGGGTAGCATTGCTTGTTTCCTTAAAACCAAAGAACCCTTCCTTCCCATCTACCAAATAAGCATCCACATACAAGTCAAGGACATCCATCCATCTTTACAGCTGTCTATTTGTCTATCCATCTTTCCACCTGTCTGTCTATCCATCTGTCCAACTTTCTATTCATCCATTTGTTCATCTGTTCATCCTCTAATCTGTCTGTTCTATCTGTTCATCTATACATCCATCACTCCATCTATCCTATCCTTCCATCCATCCATCTATCTGGAGAGATCAGGCCCTAATTGGCCTCCCCAGGGCTGCTGGGAGGGCCTGTGGTCCTGTGGCATTCATAGGGCATGTGACCTGCCTACCTGGCCTAGGGAGGCAGTCCTGCCCCAGCCCTCAGGCAGGGGGCTGGTCCAGGCTTGTGGGAGTATTTATACCTGGATGGAAGCTCCTGGGGAAGCTGCTAGACCAAATGACTCTCCAAAGCCATGATGGTGGCCATGGCCCAGAGCTCACTGTGAGTGCTTGGAATGGGCTCCCTTTGGGGTCAGTGCTGCCTGGCAGGGGCTAGAGCGAGGCTGGAGAGACAGGAAACTACTCAAAGTTAGCGGATGGCAGAGAGGAAGGGATGTTGAGCAAAGGAGAGTAGGAGAACAAGAAGCTTAGAGGAGGTGGGGTTTGGCCAAGCTAGGGTATAAATGTCATGACTGTGAAATGAATCCCTCAGTTAAGGCTTCTGACCTGCAGGAACTCAGCCAGGGCTACAGATAATGTCCTGGGAGATTGGGCCTGATACAAGGATGGGGTGAGGCAGATGTTGTCGGAGTTCTGGAAGGCCAGACCCTCAGGAGGAGGTGTGGGCCAGAGCCCTGGCTTAGGAAGGTCTCTTTAGGTCCAGACCTTCAGGAAGAGGAGCAGAGCTGGGGTCTGAGTCCCCTGAACCCCACTGAGTGGAAACCAGGCAAAGAGGACAGAGCTAGCAAGGGCAGAGGCCACCTGAGGATGGGGTCATCAGTCAGTCTCCCCAGGGCCGCCTTGGGCCCAGCCACGTTTGGCCGATTGAAGCCAGATGTGTGACATGTCCTTGAGCACTTTCTATGTGCTGGGTACCTTACATACAGCATCTCATTCAATCCTCATGACAACCCTGGGCGGTGGGTCCATGAGCCCCATTTATCAGATGAGGAAAGTGAGGCACAGAGAGCTAGAGGTGGTTCAAAGTCACATAGCCAGGAAGTGACAAAGCTGGGACTCAAACTCAGGTCTGCCCAAGTCCAAAACTCTTGCTCTTCACCACTATGCTATCCCGACTCCAGGGAGGGGAGCTACCACTTCCCCACCAGTACAAAGCTCACTTTCTGGGGGGAGGAAGGGACCCTGGCTGTCGTCAGCCTTGGACTGGAGGAGCTGGAGAACAACTTGGGAAGGTGCCAAGCCCTCCACCACCTCCCGGGGAAGCAACCCCAGGCCAGTGAGGTGTGGCAGGCAGGCCCACTGTCCAGGAGAGGCTGTCCAGAGAGCAGGGGCCAGGCCCGCGGTCATGCGGAGCCAGAGATGGGCTGCCCCGCAGTCGGGCCCCAGGCATGCTCCATCACGGTGTCCAGCCACGGCCAGCTCAGCGCTTCCCTGGTTACACCACATTTAGCATTGCCAAGTGAGCAGGTGCCAGGACATCAAGAAGGGGCAGTGAGGACTCTTGGAGGAGCGGGAGAGCCTCCCTACCTTTCCCCACCTGGACCCCAGCTACCAGCCCCCTCTGCCAGTCATCCCCTGTGGGACTTGGGGCAAGTTCTCTCCCCAACCCCGCTTGCCCTAATGACCCCCTCTGCCAAATAATAAAGGAGATGCTGTAGTTAATGAAGATGTACCCAGCCCGGGCTGGGCACCGGGGAGCCGAGGCCATCCCTCCTCCCAGAGCTCCTGAGATAGCACAGTTTCCCTGCTCTGGCTTGAGTGGGTCTTGGATAGGAGGAATAAATATGAGCCTCATGCTTTTTTGCTGCCTGGACCCCTAGCTTCTCCCACTCTCAGCCTCACCCCTAGCAAATAAAGAAACCGTAAGAGGAGTGCAGGGTCTGGAGTTAGGCAGATCTGGGTTTGAACCCTGACTCTGTCAGGGATTAGCTGTGTGGTGCGGACAAATCACTTACACAATGGCCAGCCAGAGCAGACCCTCAGCAAACAGTGGCTTTTATTAGAAACAACTTGGGCAAAAGGAGTGAATTCAAGAGGAGCTGCCCTTTGCAGGTAGTGGAGAAGGCAGAGAGCTGGGGATAATAACAACCAAACCCAAACCCATTGCTGTTGAATAGATTCCAACTCACAGTGATCCCATAGGACACAGTAGAACTGCCTCATAGGGCTTCCAAGGAGCAGCTGGTGGATTTGAACTGCCAACCTTTTGGTTAGCAGCCGAGCTCTTAATCACTGCACCACCAGGGATAATAATAGCCATACAAATGATGGCATTAATGAGAGCTGACATTTATTGAGCACTCATTATGTGCGAAACACTTTCTATGCATGATTTCATTTGATACTCACGGTTCTTTGAGGCAGGTCCTATCATTCTCCTCGTTTTGTAAACCATGATGCTGAAGCTCAGAGAGCTCACTAAGGAAGGGGCCAAGCCTGGCTTTGAGCCCTGAGTCCTCTTAACCTCTCCGCTGTGCTGAGGGCAGGGTTCGCCTATAATTCTAAAAGATCTGAGCAGAAAGGGCCCTCAGGCATCATCTAGTCCAAGCACCTAGTTTTTCAAATGGGAAATTGAGAAAGGGGCAGCAGCCTGCACAGATAAGTTCTGGAGTTTGGAGGTCATGCTGCCGGGATAAGGCCCCAAAGGTGCCACTGCAGGCACAGCCTCCACTAAGGGCTGAGTTGCTTGCAGCGCAGCCCCCACCCCAAGCCTGGGCCTGACCTGCCCCCCAGCTTCTCCCCACCCTCACTGAACAGAGACTGCCTGCCTCGATCACCTGGCCCAGCCCCTCACTATGGAGACAAGGAGACTAGGCCCGAGGAGCCCGAGGCAGGGTCTTGCTCAGGCACAGCCAAGCCCTCCGTCCTCTGAGGTCACCTATCTGGCTCCCTTGGTTCTCTCCCCACCCATCTCCTCTCTCTCTGCCTTTCTTGCTCTGCATCTCTTGTCATTTGTCTATTTCCTTCTGTTTCTCTCAATTTTGTCTGCCTGTCTGTCCGTCTCTCTGATGACCGACTGGAGGCAGGGCCCCAGCCCAGGGATGGGGTGGGATTGGAGGTGGGCCTGGTGTTGGCCACGCCTGGATGCTGGTCCTCCCTCTCATCACAGCCGGCTTTCTTCAAGGCCAGGACTGGGTGATGGTGTCGCTGCTCCCGCCTCAGCCTGACGTCACACTGCCGGGCCCCACCAGACTGGAGGGCGAGCCCCAAGGGGACCTCATGCAGGCACCGGGCCTCCCAGGCTCCCCTGCCCCACAAAGTGTAAGTATCTTGCACCTAGGCCTGGGCTTAGGCCATGGCCTGAGGGCTGCATGGGCAGCAGACAGGCCAGTCACCCCCTACCCCTGGGACCTCCCAAGATCAGTCTTGTCCCCTCCACCAGCAAGCATGTACTCAGTGACCCCATGATCCAGAAGGGTTCAGATCCGGGCCTCTGCCTAACCCTTCAGTCTGGGGCTTTCCCAGGGCAGGGATGGGTGGAGCCTGTCAGACTTGGGGAACCCCAGGTTTAGGGGCAGGGTGTCCTCATCAGATTGGGGTTTCCAAGGACAGGCTGGGTCTCCTCCATCATCTGGGGGATCCCTAAAGCCAGCCACAGACCTGTTTACCCCAGCACAGTGTAGGGTCCTGACAGGTTTGCAGCCCTACCAACCTCCATGCGCAAGCTGTCTACCCTCTCTCCACCCAGAAGCACGCCGGCTTCAGCTGCTCGTCGTCCTTTGTGCCTGATGGCCCTCCAGAGAGGGCACCCTCACTGCCCCCACACAGCCCCAGCATCGCGTCACCAGGCCCCGAGCAAGTGCAGGGCCACTGCCCAGCTGGCCCCAGCCTGGGCCCCTTTCGGCTCTCACCCTCGGACAAGTACCCCAGTGGCTTCGGCTTTGAGGAGGGCCCAGCAGGCAGCCCTGGACGCTTCCTCAAGGGCAGCCATGTGCCTTTCCACCTGTACAAACGGCATTTCCATGATGACGTCTTCCCTGATGCCCAGACTGCCCTGGCCCTCGATGGACACTCCTTTAAGACCCCAGGGTCACTGGAGGCCTTTGAGGAGATCCCTGTGGATGTGGGGGATACCGAGGCTTTCCTGCCTGGCTTCTCAGCAGAGGCCTGGTGCAATGGGCTCCCCTACCCCAGCCAGGAGCACAGCCCCCAAGTCCTGGTGAGTACCAGTGGCCAGTGGGCATCCCACCATCCCCATTCCCGGCAACCTAGAAAGAGATCAAACTCCTCGCCCTCCCTTTCCAGATCTTTCCACTCAGGGTCAGTGTGTGCCAGGGAAGCAGCAGGCTCAGAGAGTTGGGGCCTCTCGGCATCATGCTAGGCCTCAGGTCAGCTGGGGAGGTGATGCTGGCCTGGCCCGGCACAGACGGGGCAAGATAGGGGAGACAGGTCAGGCTAAGGAAGCTGGCAGCTTCCCAGAGGCTCCTGAGTCAGTGTGTGACTTCTGTTAGTTTAAGCGACAGAATCCCCAGCCAGACCAACACGCCCATATGCAAATATGAGAAGAAAAACACATTCCAGAGGCCAAGAGAAAGGGTTTAGGGAGGAGCCACGGAGCACAATTTTCCCTCTCCAGTATCAGCATACAGAGTTGAGAGGGCTAAGTCTTCTTGAGGGGCTCTTCCCAGCCCCATTCTTTGCCCAGAGTGGGGCCTGCGTATATTCAGAGAGATATCTTGAAGGCACCTTGGAAGGTCAACATGTCCTTCCACAGCCATACCCACCCGCTGTGTGCCCTTAGGCAAGTACTTAACCTCTCTGAGCCTTATCCAAAAGTAAAGTGGATAATATCTGCATCATAGTGTTGTTGAAGAGGAAAGCTAAAGGGAGCTTTGCTCTTTGCTCCCCAGCTCTGGTTTCGAGGTCCCAAAGGTGGTGAGCCTTGACTGGGTTAAGCCTAGGCTATGTCTACTCCAATGTTCACCAGCCCTCCTCACCTCTTGCTACAAACAGGCCCCCATTCCAGGCCCAAGCCACCCCCAAAAAAGGCCTGTTTCCCAGGCTTGAAAAATAGAGAAGGAGGGTTGGACACGTACTGAATGTGGCCAAGACAGGACCTTGTTCCAGTTCTGGGGCCCTTTGATAGCTTCTCCTCAGACCCCTTGAGCAGGACAGCAGCCCACAGTGAGGGCACCATAGTCTCAGCTACTGTTCCCCAAATGTCCACTTAATGCCAGCCCCTGCTCACTCTGCCAGGTGCTTTCTTTTGAGTGTCTGCTTAATCCTCACGGTATCCTTTAAGCCTTCAGTGCCCTTGATGAGTGAGTAGAGGTGCCTGTTGACTGTCATATATACTCTGGCCCCCAGAAAGGTCTATTCAGATTTTTTAGGTTTGATTTCCTACTGGAAGTTAACACATTAGTGTTTCAACTTACAAAGCGGCCCCTTAGAAGTTTGGGTACTGCATGTCACTCTGTACCCCTGAACACCAGATACAGTCTTACTGTCCTGACAAAGTAACCTTTGGTATCCTAGGGCTGAGCAACTGCCCAAGGTTCCACTGCCACAGCCAAAATGGCTCTTGTAGAAGACCAGCTGCCTGCTCCCACCACTAAACCTCTTAGCCTGGTGGATGAGGCCTTCTGTGAGCTCAGCTCTTCTTCTCCTCACCATCATCCTACCATCCAATCACTCTCTCATTGATCCCTTCCCTGTTACCACTGCCATTCCATCAACCCAAGCCCCTTCCCACCTCAGACTATTCCAACGAACACCTAACTTGTACATATATTCTAGTCTTGCTTTGCTTCCAAATCTTTCTCCATGGTGAACCTTTTAAAGTGCAAATCTGATTCTGTCACTTCCCTATTTAAAAATCTTCAATGGTGGATTTCATTCCTTGGATAACATTTGACTTTCTGATCTGGTGCCAGTTCTCTCACACTCTAGCCCCCTCTCCAGGCAGAACCCTAAGCCCACCCCCAGTTGGCCCTAGCACTTGCTACTGCCTTCAACTAGAAGTCCCCTCTCCCATCCTAGCCTACCTGCCTATTTGCAGGAGTAACTCCTTCCTACTCATGCTTCTAGACTCACCTCAGATATCTGCTCATCTGGGAAGCCCACTCCCCATCTGGAGACTAGACTGTTAGTTCTCTGAAGGGAAGAATTAGGTCTCACCTCATCTAGCTGTGCTCGACATGCCACAAATAATTGTTGGATGATTGAAAAAGTGATTGTCTTAGTTACCTAGGGCTGCTATAACACAAAAACCTCAAGGGGGTGGTCTTAAAGAACAGAAATTTATTTCCTCACAATTCTGGAAGCTAAAAGCACAAATCAAGATCTTAGTCATGTTGATTCCTTCTTTGTTGGTAGCCCCAGGATTTCCTTGATTCTTTGGCTATCCTCAAATTGCATCTGTCTTACTTGTGTGGGGTGGGGGGGGGGGGGGGCGTGCTCTGTGTCTAATCTATTCTTCTTATAACTCAGAAGTGATTAGATTTACAGCCCATCCTACTCAGGTAAGACAATAAAGATTTTTAGAAGAAAACATAGGAAAATGCTTTAATAATCTTAGAGTAAGCAAAATTTTTTTCAACGGGTCACAAAAAGCACTAACCATAAGGAAAAAACATTGATAAATTAGACTATATTAAAATTAAGAACTTCTATGTGCAGATGACACAAACTTACTTGACAAAAACCACTTATTGATGAAGGTCAAAGACTACAGCCTTCAATTTGGATTACACCTGAGCATGAAGAAAATGAAAATCCTCACAACTGAACTAACAAACAACATCATGATAAATGAAGAAGAAACTGAAGTTGTCAATGATTTCATTCTACTTGGATCAACAATCAGCTTCCATGGAAGCAGCAATCAAGAAATCAAATGGTGTGTTGCCTATTGCATTGGGCAAATCAAAAGGAAAAGACTTCTTTGAAGTTTTGAAAAGCAAAGATGTCACTTTGATGACTAAGGTGTGCTTGACTCAAGCCGTGGTCTTTTCAATCACCTCATATGCATGTGAAATCTGGACAGTGAAAAAGGAATACAGAAGAATTGATGCATTCGAACTGTGGTGTTGTCAAAGAATATTGAATATACTATGGACTGCCAGAAGAATGAACAAATCAGTTTGAGAAAGAATACAACCAGAATGCTCCTTAGAAGTAAGGATAGTGAGATTTTCACTTGCTACTTTGGACACTTCATCAGAAAAGATCAATCACTACAAAAGGACATCATGCTTGGTAAAGTAGAGGGTCAGCGAAAACAAGGGACATCCTCATTGAGATAGATTGACACAATAGCTATAACTGTAGACTCAGACATACCAATGATCATAAGGATGGCACAGGACCAGGCAACGTTTCTTCTTGTTATACATAAGGTCGCCATGAGGTGGAGACTACTCAACAGCAACTAACAGCAACAATCGTGGCTTGAGTCCTGTTCCTTGAACTGTGATCAGGAGGAAGAAATATTCTGATTGGCCAGGCCTGTGTCATCAACCCACCCTGTATCTGTAGAGTGGCGATTACTCCGCCCCCACTGCACGGACTGAATGAGGGAAGAGAGGTTCCTCAAAAGAAACAAAAAAGAAGAGAATGGATGCTAGGCAGGCAAAAAGACAAATGTCCACTACTCCTGGTCTCTCCTTTGAATTCTACTTTGTTTATAGATAAACAGTAATTGAGAGACTGTGCAGTATAATGGATCACTTTTGTGATGGTCTTTTAACTCCCACACAAGTGATTGGGCAGGACTGGGTGATAGGGTAATTGTGACCCACCAAAGGGATTGGTCAGTTTTGCCATTCCTCTGGGCTTGAAATGAGCCACCCTAGATGCAGGAAAAGAGAGAATCCCACCACCACCAGCGAAGAACAGCCAGGAGCCAGCATGACTTTTGGACCCAGGATCCCTGCTCTGAGAAGGGAGACAGAGAGGAGACAGAGAGAGAGAGCTGTAACACTGAAGGCAGCGAGACCTGGCAGCAGGAGATAGCGTGGTGGGCTTCCCTGCCCATGAAGAGAGAAAGCTGAGTGCCTTTGGAGAGAGGCTAAGGGTCAGGGAGAGGCATGCCTGTAAGCAGAGCTGGCAAGAGACTGTCCTGATGGAAGAATTGTATCCTGTGGGCTCCTGAGCCTGAATTGTAACTGGTATTTCCCTAATAAACCCCATAATCGTGAGTATGGTCTGTGAGTTCTGTGTGGCCATTCCAAAGAATTATCAGACCCAGCAGAGAAAAAGAGAGTGCTGTGAGAGGGACAGTTGGTGTCAGACTTGGTAAAGACGGTGGAGAGAGAAGGCATGTCTGACCTCTGCCTCATAGGAATCAGTCTTAGGCTATTGATCCTGATTCTCCTTCCCCCTTGTAAAGTTAGATGAGGCCAGATATCACCCCTACACCATTTTTACAGACTGTAATTGGGTAAGAAGTAGGATTGGGATAGGTAGGAATCAGGGTTCTGTTGGCAGCAATATACATTGATGTTAGCTAAATTAAACAGAAGTGCATTAGGTCATTGAGAAGTTCACAGACTTGACTGGAAGACTAGAAAACCAGACTTGGTACATAAGCAGGAACCACAATCAAAGCTTGCCCAAGAACTGTCTGTTTGGGACACAGCTGGTCATCACTGCTGGACTTGGACCCTGCTCTTAACACCACCGCTGGACTTTGACCTTATGAATGGAATCTGTTCTGTCTCTCCTGTCATTATTGTTAGGTGCCGTCAAGTTAATTTCAACTCATAAGGACCCCATGTGAGAGCAGAACTGCCTCATAGGGTTTTCTTGGCTGTAATCTTTATGGAAGCCAGTCCTTCTCCTGATTCTTTCAACCACTTGTGCTACCATGGCTCCTTCTGCCTCTCATACCACCAGACATAAAACTAGATGTTTTGCAGATGCTGGATCAGCTTACTCAGCACTATTCCAATCCACTTCTAGTTTGCCTCCCTGTCCTACTAGCTGCAATGACCTAGTCCCACTGAAGGACAAGCACCCACAAGAAAGCAATGTAAGCCAGGGACCTCAGGCTGGAAGTTTGGAAAGTCTGTAAAGCACAGTGGTGCAGACATCTGGTCCTTTGTGGGCAGCTGGGAATGAGGTGCCAGGGTCCAGACTTTAGCATTATAGGGATTAGGCAGTGAGCTGTGGCAGTAGTAGTGCTTCTGCTGGAAATATCCTATGGTGTGGGTAGGCATTTTTCCTGCCCATGTTATTCTTGCTGCCTTGGGCTGGTAGCTTAACTTCCATGCTCAGTTCTCTGGCTCTCCCAAAGATTCTGTGAGCCACTTGATGTCTATTAATAAACCTTTTCCTGCTTAAATTAGCTATCCTGGGTCCTGTAGACTGCAATTAAGAACCTTGACTAGCAATGCAGCTCATCTGGACTAAACCAAAGCTAAGAAGTTTCCTGAATACAATCAAACACTTTGAGAGACAGAGTAGCAGGGGTAGGAGTCTGGGGACCATGATTTCAGGGAACATCTAGGTCAATTGGCATAATAAAGCTTATTAAGAAAATGTTCTGCAACCTACTTTGGTGAGTGGTGTCTGGGGTCTTAAAAGCTTGCAAGTGGCCATCTAAGATGCATCAATTGGTCCCAACCACCTAGAGTAAAGGAGACTTAAGAACACCAAAGACACAAGGAAAGTAGTAGCCCAAGAGACAGAAAGGGCCACATAAACCAGAGACTTCATCAGCCTGAAACCAGAAGAACTAGATGGTGCCCCGCTACCACCAATGACCACCCTGACAGGGAATGCAATAGAGAGTCCTGGATGGAGGAGGAGAAAGGTGGGGTGCAGAACTCAAATTCTAGTAAGAAGATCAGACTTAATGGTCTGAGTGAGACTGGAGGAACCCCAGAAAGCATGGCCCCTGGATTCTCTATCGGCCCAGAACAAAAACAATTTCCGAGGCCAACTCTTCAGACAGGGATTGGACTGGTCTGTGGGACATAAAGTGATACTCGTGAAGAGTGTGCCTCTTAGTCAAGTAGATACAAGAGACCAAAGGGGCAGCTTCTATCCAGAGGTGAGATGGGAAGGCAAAGAGGGTTAGGAGCTGGTTGAATGGGTATGGGGAATCATGGGAGGAAAGGAGGAGTGTGCTGTTGCAGAATGGGGTGAGCAGTTAGGGTCACATAACAATGTATGTATAAAATTTTGTATGGGAGACTAACTTGAAATGTTAACTCCATTTAAACTACAACAATAAAAAAGAAAGAACCTTGACTAACAACAAATGATCCAACAGATGTTAGTGGATCATGCCTGCTCCACATGGAAGAATGATAGAATGTCTGAAATCAATCTCTTTCCCTGTCTTTCTCTCTATGTCTCTCCTCTCTTTCCTGTCACCATTTAATGATGTTATGTCTACCCCATCTTTTAAAAATTTTCTGTAACCATATATTCTCCTCCACCCCCACCCTCTCCTACCTATCTCAATTAAATAAACAAGTACATAATTCTGGTTTTGTTTTTGTTTGTTTTTTATAAAATTAAACCAAATTCAGAGGACAGGTTAATATTATCTGTGTAGATTAGACATAGATGAAGAGAGAATTAGTGAGCTAGAAAATAGAACTGAAGAGATTCAGAATTCAGCACAGAGGCAAATAAAATTGGAAAAATGAAATAGAGTTTAAGAAACTTAGAGGATAGGACAAAGTATGAAGTTTAACATAGGTCTAATCTTGATTCTAGGAGAAGATTCTAGAGAGAATGGGAAGACACAATTTTTGAAGAGATATTGGCTGAGAAATTTCCAGAACCCATGAAAGACACAAATCATCACATTCACAATAAGAACCATGTAGGATAAGTGACCCCAGAAATATTTAGGATGAAAGAAGAAATTGTATGCAAATAAATCTGTAAACACGTGGGTAAATTAAACATTGACTGTAGAAAACAGTATAATAATAATGTATAATTTGAGAGAGGGGTTAAAAAAGTAACCGGATAAAAATGGATAACAATTACATGTAAGACAGGAGGGGGTGATTGGCATTAAGGAGAATGGTAGAGTATTGACTAGTTTAGACTTTATATAAAATATGCACGCTAGATTATTAACATTCTAAAAGAAGAGAAATAGAGTTTCTAACTTCTAAAACAAAAAGAGAGAAGAGATAAAGAATTGAATTTAAAAGTAAATTACTTCCAGGTTAAGGTGCAGATTCAACATATACAATTAATCTCACTTTCACTCAAAATCCCATTAAAAGTATAGTAAAACTTTTTAAAAGGTAGCTACTTTTAAAAGTAAAGAAGAGGAGAAGAGTTGGGGAGTGGTGACAACAACAGTAATATTTTGGAAGGCAATGAGCATACGGGCCAAGTGACTTAACAGAATCCAACCCTTGAACCGCCGACCTTTTGGTTAGCAGCCAAGCTCTTTAATCACTGTGCCACCAGGGCTCCTGCTTAACAGAATAGAGAAGCAGAATTCTGAAAGAGCAGTGAGGAACCAACCACATTTTCACCATTGAATTCTCTAAATATTCAGTAATTGAAAGCCACAAGTACCTCTGGAATTGGATATGGGAAGGGAGTGGAGCTTAAAATAAGGAGGATTGGGTGGAAGCTGAGAAGCAGTTAGATTCCAAATTCCCTCTGCTACCCTGTGCCATGGGGTGGCTACCTCTCCTCCACCTCAGCAGAAGATTGGAGTTTTTTGTTTTTTTTTTTTTCCCTTAGTTGGAGGATCTGCTACATTTATTTTCTTTTAAAGGGAAATGTACTATTCATTTACTAGGAGGAATTATATAGTAAGAATCAGAAATAGAGGGGAAAGAGTAGGGTTCATGGTGGCAATGCACAAGGAAATATTAACAGTTTAAGTGATAATGTGGTAGCTAATTAACTACTAGATTAACTAACCAAGAACTTAACTTTTCTGTATGTTTCTTTCCTTTGTTTAATAATATTTTATTGTGTTTTTGGTGAAAGTTTACACAGTAGATTAGGTTCCCATTCAACAATTTCTACTCAAATTGCTCAATGACAATGGTTACATTCTTCACAATGTGTAAATGTTCTCATTACTTCTGTCCTGGTTGTTCTGTTCCAGTAATCTAGTTTCCCTGGCCCCTTAGCCTCTCATCTTTGTTTTTAAAGTAATTATTGACCATTTGCTCTCATATAGATGATTTTTTAAAGGAGTACAGTACTCACGGTAGATATTCTTTCTTTTGTGAGGCAATCTGTTATTTAGCTAAAAGATACCTCAGGGAAGAGTTTCAGCTCCAGGTTTAAAGACCACCTCAGGACGATAGTCTTGGGGAATCTGCCAGTCTCAACTGGTTCAGTAAGTCCGGATTTTTTTAAGAATTTGAGGTCCTGTTTCAAATTTTTCTCCCACTCTATCAGGATCCATCTATTGTGTCCCTACCAGTCCTATAGACTAGTTTCTTCTCTGAGTCTTTGGTTTCCTTCTTTCTCTTTTGCTCTGAATGAGTAGAGACAAATAGTTGTATCTTAGATGCCTCCTTTCAAGCTTTTAAGATTGCAGACATTACTCACCACAGTAGGATGTAGAACATAAGCTTTATGAACTGTATTATGCCAGTTGACCAAGTTGTCCCATGAGACTATAGTCCGAGACCTTCAAACCCAAAAAACAAATGCCACAAGGTGTTTGGTTATGTCTAAGGAATATCCATAACTGTGCCCCCTATGTGTTTTGTAATATATATAAATATATATACATTCACATACTTACATGCATATACATATACATGTGCATACACCTATATATACACACATATATACTCACATAGATATACCTATACACGTAGAAGTTGGGATCAACTCGACAGCAAAAAGTTTGGTTTTAGATATACATATAGGCCTACTTACATACATATTTTTTTGATGGTGGTTGTTGGAAAATTATATATGCCATAGCAATTACCAAAAGGTCCTTTTTTCTTGTGTACATCTTAGTAACATCATTTAACTTGGTCAAGCTGTGCACCCTTCACTGACATTTGATGTTACATTTCCCGTTACCACAAATAACAAATGTCTGCTGTCTGGAGAGTGATTCTGGGGGGAGGGTTATTCTTAAAAGAAGGAATGACAGAAGGTCTTTGGATGGGGAACAGTTGACGGGGACTATTGAGGACTCTACTGAAAGGTGGATTATGTGACTTAGTACATGCTGAAAGCTAAGAGACCACATCCATTTCTCTCCACTGGGCCCCCAGAACATTAGAAGTAACCTATATCCTCTAGTCAGAATATTAGAAGAGTCTTTTCTGGGGAATATGAATAGCCAAAGAGGAAAGACCTAAAAATAAAGACATTTGGGGTTTACAAACAAATGAGCAATCCAGGTCACCATAAGGAAGCTCACAGTTGACTCAGAGCATCAGATTTGCTTTTTGCTTCCCCATTCTTAATTATAAATAAATGACCATAGATTATCAACAACTGAGAAAAGTCTCTAACATTGCAGTTAGAGACCAAAACAAACAGAAAAAAAAAAAAAAACTCAGAAGAAATGGAAACTCTGTAGGAAAAAGAAAATTTCAAAAAACCCCTATCACTAATATCATCAGAGAGATAAGAGAAGATATTACACTCATGAAACAAGAACAGATGCTATTAGAAAAAGAACATTCAGATAATTAAAACCATGATAGTGGAAATGGAAAGTTCAAGAGAAAGTTAAGGAAATTCCCTAGGAAACTAAAGCAAAAAGAAAAAGAAGTGTAAAACAGGAGAGAAAAGATAAAATTAAAGATACCATCTAGCAAGCTCCAAATCCAAATAATCCAAAAAGAGAAAACAGAAAAATAGAGGGGAAGAAAATATCAGTGAAATTATTCAAAAAAATCTCAGAATTGGAGGATATGAGCTTATAGATAGATCAACAGAGTCCATTAAATGTCCATACAAAGGTTAAAAATAGACACACTCCAAGGCATTTTAAAATATTAGAGACAAAGAGATGACCCTCAAGGTCATCAAAGAGAAAAAACAGGCTTCATAAAAGGATCAGGAATCAGAATAACAGACTTCTCAAAAGAGACACTTGAAACTAGAAGACAACAGAGCAATGACTTCAAAATTCCAGAAAAAAAAAATATTTCCAACCTAGAATTCTATAACCAGTCAAATGATCATTCCAGTGTGAAGGTAGAATCAGACATTTTTAGATATGTAAGGTCTCACAAAGTTTACTTCATGTATCCTTTCTCAACAAGCTCATTAAAAGATGTCTGTATCAAAATGAGGGTGTAAATTAAGAAACAGAAGTGGATATAGGAGATCCTACACAGAAGAGAAGGAAAGGGAATATCCAGAATGATGATAAAGGGAGATCCCAGGATGACAACTGTGTCCCTGACAAATCCTCCACACTGAAGCAGTATGACTTATGAGGCAGTCATACTGAGGGTTGTCATTACTACGCCCTCTGCTGGTACATATGCTCCAAAAAAAAAAAAAATCAGAAACTAGTTTGCAGAAAACCAGTACACTCGACTTCTGTAAAAATTACGGCCAAGAATACCCTATGGAGCAGTTTTACTCTGCAGCACATGGGATTGCCATGAGTTGGAACAGACTCAACAGCAACAAATTTGGTTTTTAGTTTTTGCAATTTAAAGAAATAACCTAAAACATAAAGATACTTCAAAGTTGAAATAGAATGATGGAAAAATATCTAAAAGGCAAACACTAACCAAAATAAAGCTAGCATGGCTATAGAAATATCAAACCAAATAGACTTTAATTCACAAAGCCTTACTATGGATAAAGGGAATGGCCCCAGACTTTTGCCTGCTCCCTTGTGAAGTGACACCACCATCCAGGGTGACAGCATGTCTCAGGGCCTGTATATTATTGCCTAGTCTGCCCCGCCTCCCAGCAGCAGCCCTTGGCAGGCATCCCAGGCCACCTCTTGGAGGGAAACACAACATGGAGACTTCGTCCTGGAGAGAAGGCTTGCTGAGGTCTGACCCAGCCCAGAACCTATAGCTCACCTGGTAAGTCTGGCTCATCCTGCCCAGGGTAGAGCCCAGGCCAGCCCAGTTGAACGGGGTGAGTCTGTCCATAGAGACAGACTAAGGGTCAGATTAAAGCCTGCTTAGGACCAGACCCTGGTGGTACAGTGGTTAAGAGTTTGGCTGTTAACCAAAAAGTCAGCAGTTCAAACCCACCAGCTATTCCTTGGAAATCCTAAGGGGCAGTTTGACTCAATGGCGATGGATTTTTTTGGTGTTACGATCAGACTAGGAGCCCTGGTGTTACAGAGGTTGAAGCACTCAGCTGCTAACCAAAAGGTTGGTGGTTCAAACCCAGCAGCCACTCTGTGGGAGAAAGATGTGGCAGTCTGCTTCTATAAAGATTTATAGCCCTGGAAACCCTATGGGGTAGTTCTACTCTGTCCTACAGGGTCACTATGAGTCGAAATCAACTCAACCGCAACCGTTTTGGTTTGGTATTAACTAAGCTGTCCACCCCACAGTAAATAAACTTTACGTAGTGAATTGAGTTGCCCTTGACGGATTACTTTTTTGGAGACATTTAATTAATTATTAAGTAGGTACTTTTTATTTTTGCAGTTTGACTTTTGTATTTTGATGCCACTATAATTTTGTTTTTAGGTCTCAAGCATTTTCATAGACAAAAGTTCCCATGACCTAGGCACTCTGGGTAAGCTCTCCCATCCAGCAGGGGTTACCCTCCCACACCAGTTTGGCTTACCTTACCTGAGACCTACTTCCCCACCTCCAGCTGCTACTAAGGCCTTGAAATTTAACTACCTGGGAAATTACTACCTGGAGCTCTAATAAACTAACTTAAGGGAGGAAACTTGAGAAAAGAAATAGGAAACTTCTGCCTCTTTTGACTCCAACCCCAAATAGGTCTTGGGCTGCCAGTAGAATCTGAACAACCCAAGAGGCTCTTCGGGAGGCTGGCAAGGCAAGCGTTGGAAGAATCCAGATTCATATGATGTACCTGCCTTCTTTGACTAACAGGGCTGAATTAAAAAAACAAAATCAATTGCTGTTAAGTTGATTTCAACTCATGGCAACCCCCTGTGTGTCAGAGTAGAGCTGCACTCCATAGGGTTTTCAATGGCTGTGATCTTTTGAAAGTAGATCACCAGATCTTTCTTCCAAGGCATCTCTGGGTGGAATTGAACCACCAACCTTTTGGTTAATAGCCAAGTGCTTAACTGTTTGCACCATCCAGGGACATGTAAATTATCAGCAAATTTCCCCTGCTTCCTGACAGCACTCAGTTTAGAACAAATTCTTTCTTCCTTAAGTGTTCCCCCAAAATCACCCAGCAGAAATCCCACATAGATAAAAATACAAGTATCTAAACTCATCAGACAATGTTCTGCTGCTGTTCATAAGGTTTTCACTGGCTAATTTTTTCAGAAATAGATCACCAGGTCATTCTTCCTAGTCTGTCTTAATCTGGAAGCTCCACTGAAACCTGTCCACCATGGGTGACCCTGCTGGTATTTGAAAACTTCCAGAATTACAGCAACAAGCAAGCCACCACAGTATGATGAACTGACAGACGTGTGAGAATACCAGAAAGATGTTCATCTATGTTTTATTGACTATGCAAACGCATTCGACTGTGTGGATCATAACAAATTATGGATAACATTGTGAAGAACGGGAATTCCACAACACTTAATTGTGCTCATGTGAAACCTGTACATAAACCAAGAGGCAGTTGTTCAAACAGAACAAGGGGATACTATCTAGTTTAAAATGAGGAAAGGTGTGTGTCAGGGTTGTATCCTTTCACCACACTTACTCAATCTGTATGCTCACTAATAATCTGAGAAACTGGACTATATGAAGAAGAATGCGGCATCAGGATTGGAGGAAGACTCATTAACAACCTGTAATGTGCCGATGACACAACCTTGCTTGCTGAAAGCCAAGAGGACTTGAAGCACTTACTGATGAAGATCAAAGACTATAGCCTTCAGTATGGATTACACCTCAACATAAAGGAAATGAAAATTGTCACAACTGGACCCATAAGTAACATCATGATAAACAGAGAAAAGATTGAAGCTGTTAAGGATTTCATTTTACTTGGATCCACACCACCACCCACGGAAACAGCAGTCAAGAAATCAAGCGACATACTGCTTTGGGCAAATCTGCTGCCAAAGAATTCTTTAATGTGTTGAAAAGCAAAGATGTCAGTTTGAGGACTAAGGTGCACCTGACCCAAGACATGGTATTTACAATCATCTGATATGCATGTGAAAGCTGGGCAATGAATAAGGAAGACTGAAGAAGAACTGATGCCTTTGAATCACAGTGTTGGCGAAGAATATTGGATATATAATGGACTGCCAGAAGAACAAACCAATCTGTCTTGGAAGAATTACAGCCAGAGTGCCCCTTGAAAGCGAGGGTGGCAAGACTTCGTCTCATGTACTTTGGACATGTTGACAGGAGGGACCAGTCTTTAGAGAAGGACATCATGCTTGATAAGGTAGAGGGTCAGCAAAAAAGGGAAAGACCCTTGACGAGATGGATTGACACAGTGGCTGCAACAGTGGACTCAAACTTATCATCAATTGTGAGAATGGCACAGAACTGGGCAAGGACTAAAGGCATCTGAATGGAGCTTTGACCTCTACAAAGTGGTGTTCCGGGGAAAAAACCTTCACATACACCATTATTATCATCATCCCATCTGAGGCCAGGAAATTGAGACCCAAAGGAGATAAAAGTATAGGCCCTAGGGTTGGGTATGGATGATGCCTACATTTTAGGAGGCATCCAGAAGGAGGTGTGAGTCAAACCAGGGTGGGGTGTGGAACCTGGCTGTCTTCAGGAACCTCTGCTTGTCTGGGACTTCGGCTGCTCTCAGCTGTACTGAGCCAGGGAGCTGTCTTGCAGCATTCCTGAGGACTGTGAGGTCTGATTTGCGGGCTATACAAAGCAGGGCCGTATTCTATCGAAAGGCCATTGTTCTGGCCCTCTGCCATCAACCGCGCCACCCAATCTCTCCAATAGGCTTTAACCTTGCCTCTTTCCTGGCATGGGTGCCAGCTCTCCCAGCAAACTTCCGGCATTGCCAAGGAGGGGCTGCATGGTGAATGAAAAGGGTGCTAGCAGTTGAAGAATCTGGGTTCAAGTCATAACTCGGCCACTTACTAGCCATAGGCCTTGGGCCGGTCATTTCCCTTTTCTGACACCTCAGTTTGCCCTGCTGTTCGATGATGATAATAATATCGACCTCAAGCAGCATGGTGAGAATTAAATGCAAGAATGGATGTGAAAATGCCTAGCTAGGGTCAGACCCACAGTGGACCCTCAATGCTGACTGAATGCTTAGAGTGAAATGAACGGAGGAAGAGCCCTGAGTTCTAGTCCAAGATGTGCCAAGTGGGTGTGAGCTTCAGAAAGTCTCCTAAATTCTCTGAGCCCAAGTTTCCTCAGCATGAAATGAAAAATTCATCTGGATAATCTCTAGCCTCCATTCTAGCTCTACTATTCCAGGAGTCTGTGGTCTGAACAGTGAGGGTATCTTCCTCTGCTTCCTGAAGGGCACACATCTAGAGTGAAGGGCCTCAAGGTTAGGGACAGACCCCCAGTCTGAGGACCACTTTTGCCCTAGAGGCCTGTATGTTTTGCAAAGTAAATGGGAAGGGGCTCCTCTTTGCCATCTTGTTGAGGTGAAGGGGTAGTTGGAGGTCTGGACTCTTGATAAGGGAGTCCAGTGGGTCAATCTCTCTCTTATGTATGGTCTGTCAGTCAGCCATCACCATTTTTCATACCCCTGCTCTGAGAAGAGCACCTGACTACATATTGAACTACCTGCTAAGGAGAGTGAATCAGATCGTGGCTGTGCTCCCCAGGCCCTCACGGTCTAATGGAGGACATGGCAGGGGTAGATGTTATCACCAAAAGTACAGCTTCTACCAGGAAACCAGAGGAGCCAGTATGTCCTAAAAGGGGTTCTAAGGACAGCATGGTCAGGATGGGCCATGACATCAGTCGAGGTGGCAGGTGTGATCTGGCCTTTAGGGATGGAAAGAGTTTTCATGGAGTGGAGAAGGAGATGGGCAGCTTGTTCCAGAAGTCAAGGCTCTATTCGGCCCCGTGGTGTAGAAGTGAGGGAGTGGGTGGTTATGGGAAGTCCTGAGGATATTTAGCCAGGTGGGGTGCACACCTGGCTGTGTGTAAGTACGAGGGTGGAGTAGGAAGCAGAGGCTGAAGAAGAAAGTGAGAAGGAGGAAACCAATCTTTGTCTCAGGACCTACTGTGTGCCAGGCACTCTTCGTCTATCCTCTCACATAAACCCCACCCCAACCCTTTCAGGTAGGTCTTTCTCATGTTCATTTTACAGAAAAAGCCACCAAGACTCAGAAAGATCAGGAACTGGTCTAATCCAGCACAGCCCATATTAGAAGTCTGGTCCAGAACTCCAGCCCCTCCTCCCATCTCATACACTCAGAAGCTGCTTCTAGGGTTTGAGGAGTGGAGTGGAGGATTGTTTGGCAGGACGGGAAAGGCCGTTTTCTTTTGAGAAGGCCTGAGGAGTTCTCTCTCCTCTTCTGGGCTGCCTTCCAGTTGCTCTCCTTGTCAGAGAGTTCCAAGAATGAAACAAATGCTGTGCTGAGCTGTATCCATCTTACCACCACTTCCCCAGAACAATCTCATTAAATCCTGCTGTCATCAGTGTGATCATTGAAGCCCTGGTGGCACAGTGGTTAAGTGTTCAGCTGTTAACCAAAAGGTTGGCAGTTCAAATCCACCATCCACTCCTGGGAAACCCTAGGGGGCAGTTCTACTCTGTCCTGTAGGGTCACTATGATTTGGAATCAACTTGACAGCAATGGGTTATGGGTCAACAGTTAAAGACATTTTACAATAAGCTCTTGTCTTGACAAACACAGGCCTCCTTCCCCTCCCTGCCAAGCAGGGCCCACTGCCTTCTTTCAAGGAGAGGACACATGAGGGAAACTTCATCACTGTCACTGTGGGAGAGGCTTGGTCTCAATCCTGTTAGATTTTTCGTTAGCTAATAATCTCTTAGGCAGATAAATTAAAGCTGAACTCCCAGAGGGCACTGGTTTCCTGATCCTAAGACTCAAGGGACCCTGGAGAAGGGCTGCATCCACCCAGTGCTAGCCATGGAGAAATAACAATTGCTACCATTTACTGGGAGTCCTTGGGTGGTACAAAAGATTAACATGCTCAGCTACTAACTGAAAGACTGGTGGTTTGAGTCCACCCAGAGGTGACTCAGAAGACAGATCTGGTGGTCTACTTCTGAAAAATCAGACTTTGGAAACCCTATGGAGTACAGCTATACTCTGACATACATGGGTCAGATACACACTGGTTGGTTGGTTGGTTTACTTTTTACTGAGTTCCCATACAGAGGGGATACTTTACCTACAGTGTTTGTAATTCTTCCAACAACCTTGCAAGGTTCAAGTCTTCTCTCCCGGCTATATTTCCAGTTTCTTCTCTGCTAAACAGGACCCAGTAAATAGGGAAAAACTAAGCTCATAGAGGTTAGGTGTCTTGTCTCAGGTCACATAGGTAGTAAGTTTAGGAAGGATTCGAATCCAGATTTGTTGGATTCCAAAACTCTATTTTGTCCTTTAGTAAGTGTTTGCTGAATGAATGAAGACATGGGTGGATAATGAATGGATGGGAGGATGGGATCAAGTTCAGGGACCCAAAAGGCTGAGGAGCCAATATTGATCATTTCATTTACCATCTCCTCCCAACTCAACTGTCTCCCCACAAAATTGAGATATGTAAAATCAAGTTAAAATAAGTACCAAAGGAAATTTTAAATGAGAAAAGAGAGGAGCATCAAAAGAATGGGGCATGGAGACTTAGAAAAAGTGCGGAGGGCTCTTGCTGCTTGGTGAGGCAGTAAGGCAATTCTTGGGCCGACTGTATATAAGTGAGCCTCAGGTCCCTTTTAAGATAAGATGGCTCCTTTGATCCCTGTCCAGCCTCCAGCAGCCAGAGCAGATGGGCGGGGCCAGCTCTGGAAAGGTTGCTCCCTATATCCTCATCATGATCTTTTTGTTTTTTTCTCTTTTTTTTTTTTAATTGTGCGTTAGATAAAGGTTTACAGAGCAAATTAGTTTCTCATTAAACAATTAATACATGTATTGTTTTGTGACATTGGTTGCCAACCCCATGACGTGTCAACACTCTCCCTTTCTAGACCTTGGGTTCCCCATTATCAGCTTTCCTGTTCCCTCCTGCCTTCTCGTCCTTGCCCCTGGGCTGCTGTGCCCATTTAGTCTCATTTTGTTTTATGGGCCTGTCTAATCTTTGGCTGAACGGTGAACCTCAGGAGTGACTTCAGTACTGAGTTAAAAGGTGTCCAGGGGCCATACTCTCAGGGTTTCTCCAGTTTCTGTCAGACCAGTTAAGTCTGGTCTTTTTTTGTGAGTTAGAACTTTATTCACATTTATCTCCAGCTCTGTCCAGGAGCCTCGATTGTGATCCCTGTCAGAGCAGTTGGTGGTGGTAGCCAGGCACCATCTAATTGTGTTGGACTCAGTCTGGTGGAGGCTGTGGTAGTTGTGATCTGAGTCCTTTGGACTAATCTTTCCCTTGGGTCTTTCGTTTTCTTCATTCTCCCTTGCTCCAGAGGAGGTGGGACCAGTGGAGTATCTTAGATGGCCTCTCACAAGCTTTTAAGACCCCAGACGCTGCTCACCAAAGTAGGATGTAGAACATTTTCTTTATGAACTATGTTATACCAGTTGAGCTAGATGTCCCCCAAGACCGTGGTCCCCAGCCCTCAGCCCAGTAATTCGGATCCCTTGGGGAGTTTGGATGTGTCTATGAAGCTTCCGGGACCTTGCCTTGGTCAAGCTGTGCTGGCTTCCTCATTATTGTGTACTGTCTTACCCTTCATCAAAGTTACCACTTATCTATTGTCTATTTAGTGTTTTTCCCTCCCACCCTTCCCCTCCCTTGTAACCATCAAAGATTGTTTCTTTTTGTGTGTAAACCTTTTCCTGAGTTTTTATAGTAGTGGTCTCATACAATATTTGTCCTTTTGTGATTAACTTATTTCACTCAGCATAATGCCCTCCAGATTCATCCGTATTGTGAGATGCTTCACAGATTCATCATTGTTCTTAATCGTTTCGTAGTAGCCCATTGTGTGTATGTACCATAGTTTGTTTATCCATTCATCTGTTGATGGGCACCTAGGTTGTTTCCATCTTTTTACTGTTGTGAGCAATGCTGCAGTGAACATGGGTGTGCATATGTCTGTTCCTGTGACAGCTCTTATTTCTCTAGGATTTTTCCTCAGAGTGGGATTGCTGGATCATATAGTATTTCTATATCTAGCTTTTTAAGGAAGTGCCATATCGATTTCCAAAATGGTTGTACTATTTTGCATTCCTACCAGCAGTGCATAAGAGTTCCAATCTCCCCGCAGCTTCTCTAACATTTGTTAGTTTCTGTTTTTTTGATTCATGCCAGTTATGTCGGGGTGAGATGGTAATTCATTGTAGTTTTAATTTGCATTTCTCTAATGTCTAGTGATCCCAGGTATTTCCTCGTGTGTCTGATGGCTGCCTGAATGTCTTATTTGGTGAAGTGTCTGTTCATATCCTTTGCCCAATTTTAATTATATTATTTGTCCTTTTGTTGGAGAGGTGTTGGATTTTCCTATAGATTTTAGAGATTAGACCTTTGTCAGATTTGTCATAGCAAAAAGATTTTTCCCAGTCTGTAGATTCTCTTTTTACTCTTTTGGCGAAGTCTTTTGATGAGCATAAGTGTTTAATTTTTGGAAGATCCCAGTTGTCTAGCTTATCTTCTGGTGTTAGTGTATTGTGAGTTATGGTTTGTATCCTGTTTATGGCATGTATTAGTGCCTCTAGCATTGACCCTACTTTTTCTTCTATGATCTCTATAGCTTTTGGTCTTATATTTAGGTCTTTGATCCATTTTGAATGAGCTTTTGTGTATGGTGTGAGGAATGGGTCCTGTTTTGTTTTTTTGCAGATGGACATCCAGTTTTGCCAGCACCATTTGTTTAAAAGACTGTCTTTTCCCCATTTAATGGACTTTGGCCTTTGCCGAAGATCAGATGACTGTAGGTGGATGGATTTACATCTGAATTCTCAACTCTGTTCCACTGGTCAATGTGTCTGCCGTTGCACCATTACCAGGCTGTTCTGACTACCATAACTGTGTAGTAGGTTCTGAGGTCAGGTAGTGTAGTGCAAGGCCTCCTACTTTATTCTTCTTCTTCAATAGTGCTTTACTTATCCAGGGCCTCTTCCCTTTCCATACAAAGTTAATGATTAGTTTTTCCATCTCGTTAAAGAATGCTGTTGGTATTTGGATCACGATTGCAGTGTATTCTAGATTGCTTTGGGTAGAATTCACGTTTTCAAAATCTTGAGTCTACCTATTCATAAGCATGGTACGTTTTTCCATTTAAGTAGGTCTCTTTTGGTTTCTTGCAGTGGTGCTTTGTAGTTTTCTTTGTATAGGTCTTTTATGTCTCTGGTTAAATTTATTCGTCAGTGTTTTATTTTTTTAGGGGCTGTTATAAATGGCATTGCTTTCCTGGTTTCCTTTTCATAGTTCTTTTTATTGGTGTATAGGAATGAAACTGATTTTTGTATGTTTACCTTGTATCCTGCTACTCTGCTGAATCCTTGTCTTAGTTCCAGTAGTTTTCTTGTTGAGTCTTTTGGGTTCTCTATGTATAGTATCTTATCATCCACAAAAAGGGACAGTTTTACTTCTTCCTTGCCAATTTGGATATCCTTTATTTTCTTTTCTTGCCTTGTTGCTCGAGCTAGGACTTCCAGCACAATGTTAAATAGGAGTGATGATAAAGGGCATCCTTATCTTGTTCCTGTTCTCAAGGGGAATGTTTTCAGCCTCTCTCTGTTGAGAGTGATGTTAGCTGTTGGTTTTGTGTAGATGCCCTTTATTATGTAGAGGAATTTTCCTTCTATCCCTATTTTGCTGAGAGTTTTTATCAGGAATTGGTATTGGACTTTGTCTAATGCCTTTTCTGTATTGATTGAGATGATCATGTGATTCTTTTGTTTTATTTATGTGGTGGATTATGTTAATTGATTTTCTAATATTGAACCATCCTTGCATACCTGGTATGAACCCCACTTGATTGTGCTGTATTATTTTTTTTGATAGGATGCTGAATTCTATTGGCTAGAATTTTGTTGAGAATTTTTGCATCTATATTCATGAGAGATATTGGTCTGTAATTTTCTTTTTGTGTGTGTGGTGTCTTTACCTGTTTTTTTGTATCAGGGTTATGCTGGCTTCATAGAACAAATGTGGAATTATCCCTTCCCTTTCTATGTTCTGAAATAGTTTGAGTAGTACTGGTGCAAACTCTTCTCTGAATGTTTGGTAGAATTCTCCAGTGAAGCCATCTGGGCCAGGACTGTCTTTTGTTGGGAGTTTGTTACCTTTACAATCTCTTCTCTGGTTATGGGTCTGTTTAGATTTTTGACTTCAGTTTATGTTAGTTTAGATAGGTAGTGTGTTTCTAGAAATTTGTGCATTTCCTCTAGATTTTCTAATTTGTTGGAATACAGTTTTTCATACTACTCTGTTATGATCCTTTTTATTTCAGTTGGTTCTGTTTTATTGTCCCCCATTTCATTTCTTATTTGAGCTATTTGAGTCCTTTCCTGTCTTTCTTTTGTCAGTTTTGCCAGTGGTTTGTCAATTTTGTTGATCCTTTCAAGAACAAACTTTTGGTTTTGTTGATTCTTTCTATTGTTTTTCTATTCTTTTTTCATTTATTTCTGCTCTGATCTTTATTATTTCCTTTCTTCTGGTAGCTGTGGGCTCCTTTTGCTGTTCTCTTTTTATTTGTTCTAGTTGTGTAGCTAGTGTTTTGATTTTGTCCCTTTCTTCATTTTTGATGTGTGCATCTGTTGCTATAAATTGACCTCTGAGGGCTGCCTTTGCTGTGTCCCAAAGATTTTAATATGATATGTTTTCATTCTAGGAATTTTTTTATTCTATCTTTGATTTATGCTATTACCCAGTGGTTTTTAAGCAGGGTGTTATTCAGTTTCCATGTATTTGATTTTTTTTTCCTTGCTCTTCCTGTTATTAATTTCTACTTTTATGGCGTTGTGATCAAAGAAGATGCTTTGTCTTATCACAATGTTTTGGATTTTGTTGAGGGCTGCTTTGTGGACTAAGATGTGGTCTATTCTGGAGAACGTTCCATATGCTGCTGTTGAGTGGAGTATTCTATATATGTCTATAAGGTCAAGTTGGTTGATTGTGGTCTTTGGATCTTCTGTATTTTGTTGAGTTTCTTTCTAGATGTTCTGTCCTTTATCGAGAATGGGGTGTTAAAGTCTGCTACTATTATTGTGAAACTGTCAGCATTTCTCTTTTCAGTGTTGTTAGAGTTTCTTTTATGTATTTTGGAGCCCTGTCATTGGGTGTGTAGATATTTATTATGGTTATATCCTCATGGTGGATTGTCCCTTTAATCTTTCTATAATGTTCTTCCTTGTCTTTTATGGTGGGTTTTGTTTTAAAGTCTATTTCATCTGAGATTGGTATTGCCACTCCTGCTCTTTTTTGTTTGCTGTCTGCTTTATATATATTTTTTCCATCCTTTGATTTTTAATATATTTATGTCTTTGTTTCTAAGGTGAGTCTCTTGTAGACAGCATACGGATGGCTCCTGTTTTTTGTATCCATTCTGTCACTCTCTGTCTCTTTATGTTGCAGTTAAGCCATTTACATTAGGTGTGATTACTGATAAATGTGAGTGTATTGCTGCAATTTTGTAGTGCCTTTTTTTTTTTTTTTTTTTTTTGGTGGTGCTGATGTTTTCTTTGTTTCTCTACTCTCCTTTGCTGAATTCCTTTTGTTTGTGGATTTTTTTTCATTTCTTTCATTTTTGTAGACTTTATGTTTACTGAAACATTATGTTTTCCTTCTTTATTGTGTTAGTAAGTTTGTTAACTTTCTTTGTTGTTACCTTGAAATTTACCCCAATATTTCTAAGTTTAAACCAGTTTTTTTATTGCTTGATATCACCTTGATTTCCTCTCCATTTGAAAATTCTATACCTACACTGTTTATTCCTTCTTTTATTGTTCTGACGTTGTTGCTATTTACAGACTGACCTCTCTGGATCCCTGTTGTAAATCTTTTAGCTTTGTTTTATCCCTGAGAGTTCATTACCTAGGTTGGTGTCTTAGTCATTTTCATAGATTGAATTGTGTCCCTTAAAAATATCTGTCAACTTGGCTAGGTCATGATTCCCAGTATTGTGTGATTGCCCACCATTTTGTCATCTGGTGTGATTTTCCTATGTGTTGTAAATCCTGTCTCTATGATGTGAATGAGACGGGATTAGCAGCAGTTATGTAGACTCAATATACAAGATTAATCTACAATTTTAGCCAATCTCTTCTGAGATATGAAAGAGAGAAGTGAGCAAAGAGACATGAGGACCTCATGCCACCAAGAAACAAGAGCCAGGAGAACAGTGTGTCCTTTGGACCCAGGGTACCTGAGCTGAGAAGCTCCTCAACCAGGGGAAGATTGATGACAAGGACCTTCCTCCAGAGCTGACAGAGATAGCATTCTGCTGAAGCTGGCACCCTAAATTCAGACTTTTAGCTTACTAGACCTAAGAGAGTAAATTTCTCTTTGTTAAAGCTATCCATTTGTAATATTTCTGTTATTGCAGAAATATTGTCTTATATCTAAGACAGTCATCTAGTGCTGATATAACAGAAACCACCTAATCTTGTAGATTGAGTCCTGCCTCATCAACATAACTGCCTCTAATTCTGCCTGATTGACATCCTAGAGATAGGATCTACAACACATGGGATAATCATATCAGATGACGAAATGGTCAGCAATCACACAATAATGGGAATCATGGCCTAGTCAAGCTGACAGATATTCTAGGGGGACACAATTCAATCCGTGATAGTTGGTATCTGGCTAACGCTGTCTTTTGTCCTAGATTTAAGTTGTTGTCTGTTGTTGTTGGTTCTCTAACTGGAGAATTCCCTTTAATAATTCTTGTAAGTTTGGCTTGGTTTTTACAAATTCCCTTAATTTCTGTTTCTCTGGAAATGTCCTAATTTCATCATCATATTTGAGCAAGAGTTTTGCAGGATATATTATTCCATTTGAAAATTTGTTTATTTCAAGGTTTTATATGTGTCATCCCATTGCCATCTTGCCTGCATGGTTTTTGCTGAGTAATCAGAGATTAGTCTTATTGTTTCCCCTTTGTACATGACTTCATTTTTCTCAAGCTGCTGTCAGGATTCTTTCTTTGTCTTTGATTCTAGTGAGTGTAATTATGATATGTCTTGGTGATTTTCTTTTGGGATCTTTCCTGCATGGGGTTCTTTGAACTTCTTGGATGGTCAGCTTTTCATCTTTCATGTCATTAGGGAAGTTTTCTGTCAGCAAATCTTCAATTATCCTCTCTGTGTTTTCTGTTTTCTCCCCCTGTTCTGGAACTTTGATCACATGCAAATTTTTGCTTTTGATTGTATCCCACGTCATTCTCAGGGTTTCTTCATTTTCCTTCATTCTTTTCTCTGATTTTTCTTCAAACGAATTGGTATGCAAAGATTTGTCTTCAATTTCGCTTCTCCTGTCTTCCATTGTTTCAAATTTCCTCCTAAAACCTTCTACTGCACTGTCCATTTCTGAAATCTTGTTGTTTACCTTTTGGATTTCTAATTGCTGTTTTTGTATATCTAGTTGTTTGTTTATTTTGGCATTTTGTTCCTGTATTATTTTCCTGAATTCTTCCAATGTTTTGTCTGTCTTTTCCATCATTTTGTCTTTATTTTCCAGGATTTTGTCTATTTTTTCCTTATTTTTGTCTGTATTTTCCTTCATCTCTTGGAGATCTGTAAATATTAGAGTTTTGAATTCCTTATCAGGTAGTTCCAGTGCCTTTTCTTCTACCAGAAGATCATCTGGTGTTTTATTTTGGATGCTTTCTGGAGCTATCCTGTCCTGTTTTGTTTTCTTTTTTAACATGTTTTGAAATTATCTGCTGTCTTTGGGACATTCAGGAATTGTTTTCTTCATTTATTGATTGTAGATTTATTTGTTTTGTCCTGCTTTTTTGTTTTATTTGGTTATCTCTGGGCATGCGGCCTGGGCATGCTTTGTTGCTTTCTTGCCTGTAGGGACGATACTTCTCACCACCTTCTCCAGGTGGACAGGGCCAGTCACTCAGCTATGGTGTAGCAGGACAGTTCCAGAGGAGGGAGCAGATGGGTTGTTTGCAGCACATACTGGGGCCGACAGGGTGGGGCTGAGGGGCAATTCAGGGTGGGGTCCGGTGGTCCGTGCCTGTGCTGCTAGGGAGTGCGGCGCTCAGCACACAGTGCAGATAGGCAGGAGGGAAGGGAGAGGATGTGATGTGTGGAGTGGTGTCATGGTTTGAATTATGTCCCCCAAAAAATGTGTGTATCAATTTGGCTGGGCCATGATTCCCAGAATTGTGTGGTTGGCCTCCATTTTGTGATTGTAATTTTATGTTAAAGAGGATTAAGGTGGGATTGTAACACCACCCTTACCCAGGTCACATCCCTGATCCAATGTAAAGGGAGTTTCCCTAGGGTGTGGCCTGCACCACCTTTTACCTTACAAGAGATAAAATGAAAGGGAAGCAAGCAGAGATTTGGGGACCTCATACCATCAAGAAAGCAGTGCCAGGAGCAGAGTGCGTCCTTTGGACCTGGGTCCCTGTGCAGAGAAGCTCCTAGTCTGGGGAACACTGATAAGAAGAAGCCCAGCACAGAGAAAAAGACTTCCCCTGGAGCTAACACCCTGAATTTGGACTTTTAGCCTACTTTGACTGTGAGGAAATAAACTTCCCTTCTTTAAAACCATCCACTTGTGGTATTTCTGTTATAGCAGCACTAGATGACTAAGACAAGCAGGTGTTCTGTCTCCTGTTGGGAGCTCTGTGAAGTTGCCTTCCCATACTCCCTGTCTGCCATTCTTGGTGGCTGAGGTTCCGGATTGACATTTGTATCTGTTTTACTTAGTTTTTCAGGTCTTTGCTGTAGAAGGACGGCATGTTGTCTCTGTCTATAGCGCCATGTTGGCTCCACCTCCCTCATCTTGATCTTGATGGTGATGAAAACCCATTCACATCTTTGCTTCATTGCCTAACCAACAGCCTCCATTTGTCTCTTACTGAAGCTCCAGGGACCAGTTCCAGAATGTGTTAGAAGGGGCGCTTCGTTCTCTGGCAAGAACCTTATAAACTATCATGTGGGCCTCCCACCCACCCATCCATCTATTCACCCAATCATTCATCCATCCACTCATGTGTTCTTTCACCACACATTTGTTGGGCACCCGCTGTATACCAGGTACAGACAGACAGCCCCTGCCCTCATGGGGCTGACACTCTGGTGGGGGATATAGAGGAGATATCAGGAGGACAAGGTCCCTAGGTGGCACAAATGGTTTGTACTAGACTATTAACCTAAAGACTGATGATTCAAACCCACCCAGCAGCACTATGTAAGAAAGGCCTGGCAATCTGCTTCTGTAAAAATTACAGCCAAGAAAACTTAATGGAGCAGTTCTAGTCTATAACAATTGGAGTCATCATGAGTTAGAATTGACTTGATTGAAATGGGTTTTTTGGAATCAGAAGAACACAATACAGTGTGATATATGCTGTGATGGGGAGTGTCTAGGGCACTTAGGAGGAGACCCCCCCTCCAGTCTGTGATGAAAGTTCAGGAAAGAAGTTTAGTCTTAGGCTGAGACCCAAAAGATAAGCAAGAGTTAATCAGTAAAGTGGGGAGGAGGAGGAGGCCGGGAGAATATCCCTAAGAGAAGGGAGAAGCTGGGCAGTTAACTCCCTGGAGAGTTCAGAACATGCTGGGTTCAGCTGAGTTGCTGAAAACAGTTGAGTCTGATTTGTTGCTGAATGCAAGGCAGGAGTGACAGCTGAAGCAAAAGAAGAAAGCAAGAATTGGATCTTGTAGGGTCACTTAAACACATTTTTCAAGGTATGAGGGAGATATAATCATGCATAAGACCCAGCCGGAAATGAAGTAAGACCTTCCTGGGTGGTGCAAACAGTTTAGTGCTAGACTACTAACAGAAAGGCTGATGGTTCAAATCCGCCCATAGACACCTCAGAAGAAAGGTCTGGCAATCTGCTTCTGAAAGGTCACAGCCTTGAAAACCCTATGGGAGCTCAGTTCTACTCTGACACACATGGGGTAGCCATAAGTCATAATCCACTCAACAACAATGGCTTTGGTTTGGTTTGGAAATGAAGTGGACCCCCCGGAGAGGCAGTGGAAGATGAGGGAGCAGTCAGGACCAGTGGGTTGGAGTCAGATTCTGAGTCCAAGATTCTCAGAGCTGTAAGCAAGATGCCCAATCCCCCTACTTGGTCTAGGACCCCCCCATGGCCTCCCCCTACTGTCCCAGGGCAAACTAGCCACCCAGAGGAGTACTTTCAGAGCTGGGGAATCCATCACCCTTCACCCAGTTCTGTTCTTTCTCTTGGGGCAGGAAGAGTTTTCCTTGAAAACAATCTGTTATTGATTGAATTGTGTCCCCTCAAAAGAGATGTTGTAGTCCTAACCCCTGGTACCTGTGAAGGTGACCTTGTTTCGAAATAGGATCTTTGAAGATGTTATCAAGAGGTCATACTGGAGTCTCCTCATGTTGCTGTCAATTCCAACTCATAGTGACCTCATGTGTTACAGAGTAGAACTTGCTCCTTAGGGTTTTCTGTAATCTTTATGGAAGCAGATTGCCAGGCCTTTCTTCTGCAGCTTGTCTGGGTGGGTTTGAACCGCCAATTTTTAGGTTAGGCAAGAACAAACCATTTATGCCACACAGTAGGGTGAGTACATTGACATGAGGTCATACTGGAGTAGGGTGGTGGGTCCTAATCCAATCTGAATGCTCCTCATAAAAGAGGAAAAGAGACAGAAAGAAGATGGTCACTAGAGGACACGGTTATGCTGCAGCTGCAAACCTGGTAATACCCGGGGCTACCAGGACCTACAGCCCTCAGAGACATGGCTCTGTGACATCCTGAATTCAGACTCCTAGCCTCCAGAACTGTGAGAAGATACATTTCTGTTCTTATAAGCCACCAAATTTGTGGTATTTTGTTGCAGCAGCCCTCGGAAACTAATGCACAGCTCCAGTGGGTCTCCTTAGTCCTGCTGTCCTGTGGTCCCCTCTCTGTCCTTGAGAATATCTCTGCCCTCTTCTTCAATCAAGGATTTGAAGACAGCCCTCCACCCTCTCTTCTCTTCTCATCTGGACAGTCCCAGGCTTTACACACCATTCTTAGTGCTGCCCGATATGTCCAGCCATCCCTGCCTTCCCATGACCACTTATTTTGTGCCCAGGTGGGTCCCAGGCCCAGCCTGCTCAACCCCAGACCCCCTCAGAGGCTGTTCTCTGAACCCTGCCCCATGTGCCCAGCTCTGAACTTCCTAAGAGCCACCCTCATGCCCCAGCCCCAGCCCCAGCCCCAGCCCTATCTCCAGCTTATCAGCCACCTGCTTCTAAAGAGAAGCAGGGACCATCTCCTCTCCCCCTAGGACTTTCTCAGCTGTTCTCTGATGGCCCTCTCCAGTAGGATCAATGGTCAAAGTGCAAGTGGGTGTTGGTCCTGACTCATCCCTGAGATAGTATAGAGAGCTATCACAGGAAAGGCCCCAACAGAGACTGAAGGAGGACAGTCACATTGTTCACAGTCCCTTAGGAGCCATGAAAAAAAATCACAGATAATGGCTGCACTTATGAAAGGAAAAGGAGGAGGGGTAGATTGGAGACTTGAACAGGCCTGGGATGAAGCTGGGGTATCTGACTAGCAGAGCAGAGTCCTGGCTGTGATTGTCAGGCAAGGGGTAGTTGACGTTAGTTGATGTCTTTGAGGTAAATTAATTGCTGACGGTAATATGAAGGCCCACTAACAGTGCTCCTCAAAGGAAGGTCAGCAAGGGTCCCTAGTCTATGACTTTGAAGGGGGCTGTAGGTGTAAAACCAGGAAGTCTCAGGAAAATAGTCATCTAATTTGGAAACTGAGTTTTGTCCCAGCTCCATGGAAGGGGGTCAGGGCATGGAGGGCTGAGCGAAGGACACAGGCAGTCTTGGATATGAATCTGGGTCCTCTCTCAGGTATTCACAGGCTGTGTGGCCCTGGGCAAGTAGTTTCACTGCTCTGAGCCTACATCCTAGGGTTGGTAGGAAGAGTTAGGGGAACTGGGGTCCAGATTATACATGATGGATGTTGTTCTTCTGGGGTGAGGCCCAGCCCTGCTCCCCTTGTGACTTCCCCAGAGCGTTAGGCCACAGGAGAGGGCTGCACAGTGAGACAGGATTGGGGTATTGTACTGGACATCTGAAATCTTTTGTCTATCTTTGTGCTTCCAGACTCTTCCTCACCTGGCCCTGAGCAGGTAGCAGATTGGCTACATGGGAATGGAGCGCCAGGGCCTGAATGGGGGAGGGGGTAGCCAGTCTGTCCTGTCTTACTGTATCTTCCCACCCAGCCTGGCCTGGCCCAGAGCTCTGAGACCTGGATACATCATATCTCTACCCCACTCCTGCAGAGGGCATTGGGTGTCTCTCACACACAGATCCCACTGGCTTCAGGGGTGTCACCCTGGCATAACAGTCCAGGCCATGCTGTTGTTCACCCTAGAAATGTGCTTATCAGCTCTCAATCCTACCTTGCCACAAACCCACATTCTAACCGCACAGAACCTTCTGTTCTCTAAACTCCACCACACTTCTGCAGCTTTGTCCAGGCAGGTTCACTGCCAGGAACATTCTCCCTGACATCCTGCCTTCTAATCCTGGCACACAGATCTCACACTCTGACAAGCAACAGAACTGTGGATTGTGCACCTACTGTGCGCAGTGTAGGGTGAGGAAGGGTGAGGGTACCAAGATACTAAAGCTCTGACCAGACAGACAACTGGAAATCCCTTCTAACTCTCTGCCATGCCTCCCACACCCTCTCCCCGCCCAACACACCACCCTCCAAGCTTTAGTTCACTCCTCTCTGTTTGCAACCTGTTATGGACCGAATTGTGACCCCCAAAAATGTGTGTCAACTTGGCTAGGCTATGATTCCCTGGATTGTGTGATTGTCCACCATTTTGTCATCTGACGTGATATTCCTGTGTTGTAAATCCTACCTCTATGATGTTGATGAGGCAGGATTAGAGGCAGTTATGTTAATGAGGCAGGATTCAATCTACAAGATTAGGTTGTGTTTTAAATCACTCTCTGTTGAGACATAAAAGAGAGAAGCGAACAGAGAGACTCTGGGGATCTCATACCACCAAGAAAGCAGTGCCGGGAGCAGAGCATGTCCTTTGGACCTGGGGGTTCCTAGATGGAGAAGCTTCTAATCCCAGGTAAGATTGATGACAAGGACTTTCCCCCAGAGCTCACAGAGAGAAAAATCCTTCCCCTGGAGCCAGCACCCTGAATTCAGACTTCTAGTCTCCTAGACTGCGAGAGAATAAATTTCTCTTTATTAAAGCCATCCACTTGTGGTATTTGTGTTTTAGCAGCACTAGATGACTAAGACATAACCCTTAAAAAAAAAAAAAAAAACCAAACCCGTTGCCATCGGGTCGATTCAGACTCCTAGTGACCCTATAAGACAGTGTAGACCTGCCCCATAGGGTTTCCAAGGAGCGGCTGGTGGATTTGAACTGCCGACCTTCTGGTTAGCAGCCGAGCTCTTAACCACTGCACCACCAGGACTCCTACTCGTGAACAAATTAGACTCAACCTTCAAGCCTTAGTTCAGTAGCCACCTTCTCCAAGAATCTTCCTATGATGCTCCTAGTGCTCTCCCACCCAGGACTCTCACACTGGCTTGGACCTCATCAGACCATTTGTGAATCACGGTTAGCTCTGTGTCCTTGGGCCTCAGTTTCCCCATCCGTAAAGAACTTGGCTGCTAATCAAAAGGTCTGCAGTTCAAATCCACCAGCCGCTCCTTGAAAACCCTATGGGGCATTCCTACAGGGTCGCCTCTACAACAGCGGGTTTGGTTTTCGGTTAACTCACGGTGTGTTCAGACAGAGTAAATGAAATAATACACTAACCAGCTTGTGCTAAAGGCTGAACAAGTGTTAGCTATTTCTTTGTTTTTTTTTTCAGTTGTACTTTAGATGAAGGTTTACAGAACAAATAGTTTCTCATTAAACAGTTAGTACACATATCGTTTTATGACAATGGTTAACAACCCCATGACATGTCAACACTGTCCCTTCTCAACCTTGGGTTCCCTGTCACCAGCTTTCCTGTCCCCTCCTAGTAGCGCATTTTCATCTCTGTATTCTCAGCCCTGAGCACAGGCTTGAGTACATAATTGGCACCAGATACTTGTTTGGTGGACAGGGGGATAGACAGAGAGATAGATGGATAGACAGATAGATGGACGGATAAGTGGAGAGACTGATAGTGTTTCTAAAACATGAGACAATCTTTGCTGGTTTTCCATGGTAGTTTGGGGCAGGGGTGGGAGTGGGAAGGCAGGAAGAGCCTGAAAGAAACAAACCTGTATTGTATACCTACCACACGTCAGTGCTCAGATGTTTAATTTGTTGTTAATACCGTGGGTTGTGTAATTTGAGCCTCACCATCGGGGTGAATTACACAATAGGCAAGGAAAGCATGGTGCTTACTTTGCTTATCAGATCATCTATAGTGAACAATTTCACATATTTTCACCACATCAAAGATTCTGCTTCTAGTTATGGCCGGCATCTGTCTGTCTCCCAACCCCACAGCACCTTTCTACAGAATCAAAGCTTCTTTTCAAACTTACAATCCATGACAGAGAACAATCACCTACTCAGCAAAGTAAGCCCTGTGGTGAAAAATTTGTGAAATTGTTCACTGCAGATTAGTAAGTAAGCACAAGTAAGCGCATGTTTACTTTGCTTATTGCATAATCCTCCCCTGCTTGCAATAGGAAGGTATTAGCGCAAAACAAGGAAGCGGCTATTTTGAGAGGTTAATCACAGACACGATTCCACACAGCGAGTAACAGACAGTCAGGACTAGTGAGTTTGACAGTTTCCTAGACACTGGGAGGAGGGGGAAGGGCTTGCTCCAGGTGTAGTTTGCACTCAATCTTAGACTGGAAACTCCTAGAAGGCAGGGAGGGCCTCTCTGTAGGAGGGACCACCCGACCCAGGGCTCTGTATAAACTGCTCAGCTCAGAACCTGGCTTTGGGAAATAAAAGGAGAGAGGAGCGACTGGTCTGGGGAGAGGGGCTTGGGGTCTTGCCTGTGGAGGCTGGCTGTGGGGCTTCCCGGGTGCCTTTTCTTCTCCAGCTCCTCCAGCCACTAGCAGCCTCCAGGAACAGAAGGAGTTAACTCTGGGCTTAACTTCTTGAAAGTACCTGAAGCTTTTATTCCTTGTTCTTTTTCCCTCCCCTTTCTTTGCAAAGCCTTCCTGATCTTTATACCTCCTGGAGGTCCCTCCTCTTCACTCTCACCTCCCGGGCTCCAAAAACACTCTGATTGCCAGGGTGGGTCAATGGTTAACACTCAAGTGGCTCTATATAAGCCTCTCGCCTGCCCCAGGCACCTACAGGCTGCATCCCCTCCCTGGCTCCTTCCCAGCTCCCAGAGGCACTGCCATCAGCCCTAGCTGGTCCACACCATGGCCACCTGCTGGCAGGGCTTGTGGGCCTATCGCTCCTACCTGCTTGTGCTCTTCCTGCCCATTTTCCTGCTGCCTCTGCCCATCCTCGTCCCAACCAAGGTAAGGACTTGGAGTTCTGGCACAAATAAGCTCCAGGGGGGCGGGGTGGGGGACCGTCTGGGCCAGGTTGGTATCCTTAGGACCCAGCAATACCTCCTCGTCTCCCCTACCCTGGAAGTGAGGCTACACCCACCTGTCCTTCTGAAGGCTAAGGGTTAAGAAAGAGGTCAAAGGGGGCTTTTGCTTGACACTCGCTCAGTAGGTGCCACTATGAGTTGCACGGGTGCACTTGAAATCTACTATCTTGGGAAGCAGGAAGCCAGGGGTGCCAAGCAGATGCAGGAGGGGGCACATGAGGGTTGAGCTGCCTACTATGTGCCCAGAACTAGGCTGAGCTTAGTGGGGGATGGGAGGGGCTGGCTGTGGGTCTGGAGGAGAGACAGTTTGGAGAGGGAAGAAGGGTAATAAGAGGAAACTGACCTCAGACAGTTTGTGTCTTTAAGAGTGTAAATAGAAAAGGAAGGCGCTCACCTCTGATCCTAAGGGCTAAGTCAGCTGAGGAGGAGGAATGGGAACTGGAAGAGACTGTCCCCTGGATGCGGGGGAGCTGAGCACAGCCGGGCACCACTACCTCCCACCCCCCAGCCTCAGGAGTCGTAACTACGGCTCCCATTAATTTGATCCGGCTCCCATTAATTTGATCCGGCTCCCATTAATTTGATCCGCCACCGCATGCCCTGCTATGAGTACCCAGTAACCCTTTCCCCACCTTTGGAGGCAGGTTCTGACTATCCTGTTTTACAGATGGGGAAAGTGAGGTCAAGCCTTTTACCCAAGGTGCACGGGGGCAGATCCTGGTTTTGTGGAGCAAGAATATGATACAATGTAGGGACCCCCTCTGTAAGAAAAAGAACAGAAAACTATGAATCTAAGATTTACACTGGGCTTTGGGAAGGGTCCAACCCAGTGAAGAGGCTTGAAGCTCAAGCTTCACAGTAAATGTGCCTCTGGCAAGTCACCCAGCTGGGACGTGGCAGAACTGGGGATGTGGTCTGGCTCCAAAGCCTGTGCTGTCCTCTCTCCACCCAGCTGCCTCCTGAAGGCTGAAACTGTCACGGCCCTGACACCACCCACATCCCCAGAACAGCCCATGGAGCCGTTTTCTTCCTTTTGCCACAGACGGGAAAGGCTTTTTTGCCCTTATTGTCCCAAAGGGATGAGGACTTGATTGGTGATGGCACAGCCCCTTGGCCCCTGACACCTGATGAGTGACAAGGCCTGGCTGGCACCTAGATGACCCTCATCTCAGGCCAAACCCAGGGGCTTCACTCTGCTGGGGATCCATACAGTTAGTTTTCAGACAGGCTAGGAGGGAAGCCAACAGAAGCTGTGTGTAATTACCCTTCAGGAAATAACAGCCCAGAAAAAGCTGAGGCCAAGTCAGTACAAGAAGCCAGGGCTCTGGTCTTGCTGCCTGCCTCGGGCCACAGACGCTGCCTCCCCTGTCCTGACTTAAGAACAGTCCTTGGTCCTTGAATGGATAAACAAATTATGGTATATCCACACAATGGAATACTACGCAACGATAAAGAACAACAATGAAGCTGTGAAACATCTTATAACATGGAGAAAGCTGGAGGTCATTATGCTGAGTGAATTTAGTCACTCACAGAAAGACAAATATTGTATAAGACCACTATTGTAAGAACTCAAGAAAAGGTTTCAACACAGAACATTCTTTGATTGTTATGAGGGTGGAGAGGGAGGGTGAGGGCTATTTACTAACTAGATAGTGGATAACAATCACCTTATGTGAAAGGAAGGACAGCACTCACTACAGGGGAAGTCAGCACAACTGGAGTAAACCAAAGCTAAGAAGTTTCCTGAATACAATCAAACACTTTGAGGGAAAGAGTAGCAGGGGTAGGTGTCTGGGGACCATGCTTTCAGGGGACATCTAGGTCAATTCGCATAACAAAGCTTATTAAGAAAATGTTCTGAATCCTGCTTTGGTGAGTGGCATCTGGGGTCTTAAAAGCTTGCAAGCGGCCATCTGAGATGCATCAATTGGTCCCAACCACCTAAAGTAAAGGAGAATGAAGAACACCAAAGACACAAGGAAAGTAGTAGCCCAAGAGACAGAAAGGGCCACATAAACCAGAGACTTTATCAGCCTGAAACCAGAAGAACTAGATGGTGCCCGGTGACCACCCTGACAGGGAATGTAATAGAGAGTCCTGGATGGAGCAGGAGAAAGGTGGGGTGCAGAGCTCAAATTCTAGTAAGAAGACCAGACTTAATGGTCTGAGTGAGACTGGAGGAACCCCAGGAAGCACCGCCCCTGGATTCTCTATCAGTCCAGAACTAAAACAGTTTCCGAGGCCAACTCTTCAGACAGGGATTGGAATGGACCGTGGAACATAAAGTGATACTCGTGAGGAGTGTGCCGCTTAGCTCCGGTAGATACAAGAGACTAAACGGGCAGCTTCTGTTCGGAGGTGAGATGGGAAGGAGAGAGGGTTAGGAGCTGGTTGAATGGACATGGGAAATCAGGCGGAAAGGAGGAGTGTGCTGTCACAGTACGGGGACAGCAATTAGAGTCACATAACAGTATATGTATAAATTTGTGTATGGGAGAAAAGAAAAAAAACGAACTGTCCTTGGTCCTATCTCTGGGAGGCCAACCCCTCCACTGCAGCCCTGGATACCAGCCGCACTCAAGGACTTTGCTCCTATAATTATCCTCTCCTTCCTGCATCATCAGTTTTCCCCTCTCTGCCTGGTATCGCCCATCAGCACACAGATACACTGTGATACCTCCTATCTTAAAAAAAAAAAACCTCCCTTGGTCCCACACCACCCTCCAGATAGTGCCTCCTTTCTCTGCTCGCTCTCACTATGGACCACATTTTCTTCACTGCCTACCACTTTCTCTCCATTCCCCAAGTTCACCAAGACGACTCTGGTCACCATCACCCTTCATGCTCCCAAACCCCATGGTCCATCCTCACCTTCTTCAACCCCCGGCAGCACTGGTCACAGCCATTCACCCCCTGTCTGCAATACTGTCTTCTCTGGCTTTGGGGACAACTGGTTTCCCTCCACCTCAGCCTCCTTGCCCGGCTCCTCCTGAATGCTGAGGTTTTCAAGGGCCCACCCTGCTTCTCTTCCCTATCCTCACTCTTCCCATGTTGTTGTTGTTGGATGACGTCAAGTAGATTCCAACTTAGGGCGACCCCGTGAGTGCAGAGTAGAACCGCACCAGAGGGTTTTCAAGGCTGTGACCTTCCGGAAGCAGAGCACAGGCCAACCTTTCCACTAGTAGTTGAATGCTTAACCATTTACACCACCCAAGCCCCTCTCTCTCACTCTCCCCGTGGCTTTGAAAAGCATCTCTCTGCTGACAATTCACTAGCCCCAAACTCCGAGTCGTTCTTGGGCCCACTCTTTCATCCATTCCCACATGTACCAGCAGGTCCTGTTTACTCTACATCTACAAGATACTCTGGATAGAGCCACTTCCCACCACCTCCACTGCTTCCACCCTGATCCAAGCCACCATGATTTCTCAGCTTCCATTCTCCATCCCCCTCTATCCAGGTGCCAGGATGATCTTTTCAAAACATAAATAAGATCATGTCCCTCCCCTGCTTTAAACCCTACATTGGTTTTCCCATCAAACTTAGAATAAGATCTAAACCTCTTGGAGCAATCACAAGTCCCTGAGGCTCGCCCCTGCCAGCCTCTCAGACTCCGTCTCCTATAAAAACCAAAACCAAACTCATTGCCATCAGGTCAGACTCATGGTGACCCCATGTGTTACAGAGTAGAACTGCTCCATAAGGCTTTCCTTGTTGGCAATTTGAACACACCCAGAGGCACCTTGGTAGTAAAGCCTGGCAATCTGTTTCCAAGAGATCACAGTCTTAAAAACTCTGTGAAGCAGTTCTACTCTACACATAGGGTCGCCATGAGTCAGACTTGACTCAAGGGCAACTAACAATGACAACAACAATCTTTATGGAAGCAGGTCGGCAGGCATTTCTTCTGCGGTGCCACTAGGTGGGTTTGTACCACCAACCTTTAGGTTAGTAGTCAAGTGCAAACTGTTTGCTCCACCCAGGGACCTTCCATCCCCTATATCCTACCTCTTCGTCTCTTCTCCAGCCCCATCAGCTTTGTTTCTGCTCCTTTAATTGCTCGTCCCTCTGCCTGGAATGTTCTTTTCCCAGATGCCTCCTTATCATTCTTTAGAGCTCAGCTTAAATCCACCTTCTCAGAAAAGCCTTCTCTAACCATTTCCAGTCACTCTTTATCACATAACTCTGTCATTTTGTTTACAAGGCTTTCACTATCTGAAAGTATCTATTTCTTTATTTTCTATATATTATCTGACTCCCTACACTAGAATATATGAAACCAAACCCACTCCTGTAGAGTTGATCCATTAAAGCAGGGACTTTGTCTTGTTCCAAGCTGAATCCTCAGTGCCTGGCACATAGTAGGTGCTCAAAAAATACTTGTTGAATGAATGAATGAGAGCAAAGAGGGCCCTGTCCTGAACTCCTGCTGAGTATCTGCTCTCTGCAGTGAACCCCAAGCTTAGCTCCACGCCCCTGGCTCCCAAGGGTTGGGGTGGTAGGCAGCTTCAGACCAGGCTCAGATCTGTATTCCTAATAATTACAGTTGCCATTTATTGATGTGCTAGCTGGCCTATAAAGCACTTCAGAGCGTTAGCTCATTTATTCCTCACAATAACCTCCATTTCGCAGACATGTAAACTGAGGCCCAGAGTGGTAAAGTAATTTGCCTAAGGTCCCAGCTAGAACAAGGCGCAGTCTAGACTCAGGGCTTGGGGTCTCTGCTTGAAGCTGTCCGGGGAGGCAGGGTAGTACCCCACTGTAATCCATGTCTTGAGCCATCCACCCTCACATCCATCCAGCCGTCAGTCAATTCTTCAGCAGATCCTTCAGTGAGGGATGTCTGTTGAGCTCTTGCTCTGTGCCACCAGGGGTTACAGAAAAGGAATGCAGACATTCTGGCCTCAAGTTGCTTACAGTCTAGAGGAGGAGGCAGGTGTTTATGCCCCGGCAGCAGTCTGGCTCGAAAGCTGCAGGAGCTCAGAGGAGGGAGCAACTTCTTCCAAATGAGTCAAGGACGAGTCCAGAACAGGTGGCATTTGAGTTGGGTCTTGAAGGCTGTATGACATTTCAACAGTCAGAGGCATCAGCAGAGGGTAGGTCAGGTGAAGGGAATCGAAGAAGCAAAGCTTTAGGGCTGAAAATAGTCAGTTTGTCACGAAATGGCAAGAGAACCCTTGAAATGCTAGTGGCCGCGGCAGATGGTGGACAGTGGGGTCCGAGACCTCCTCACTGCACCCTCCGCTCTGCAGCTAGACATGGAAGAAGCACCACCCACATGCCAGAAACCTTATATCCACTCATTCGTTCCTTAGTATTGAGCACCTACTATGTGACAGTGGTCCTTGGGTGGCACACATAGTTTGCACTGGGCTACTAACCAAAAGGTTAGTGATTCGAACCCACCTAGTGACACCATGGAAGAAAAGCCTGCCAATCTGCTTCTGTAAAGATTGTTGTTATTAATTGCCATGGAATCGATTCCAAAAATTCTATGGAGCAGTTCTACTCTGAAGCACAGGGGGTCACCATGTGTCAGAATCGACTCAGTGGCAACAGGTTGTGTGACAGGAGTCCCTGGGTGGTGCCAACAGTTAAGTACTCGGCTGCTAACCAAAATGTTGGCAGTCTGAATCCACCCAGAGGTGCCTTGGAAGAAAGGTCTGGTGATCTGCTTTCGAAAAATCAGCCACTGAAAACACGGTGGACAGCAGTCCTACTCTGGCATACATGGAGTCTCCATGGTTTGGAATCAACTCAGTGGCAACTGATTTACTGTTGTCTTTAATTGTATGACAGGTACTGTTCAGGTGGGGGGAAGGGGGATTCAGGGGGGAACAAACACCATCTCTGTTCTCATGGAGCTTGTATGGGAGGGGAGGAGAGACAGACAAAAAGCATGCGCCTGGAGAGGTGATATTTACCCTAGGACCTAAATGGCAAGAAAGAGCCAACCAAGCATAGCTCTGGGTAAAGAGTCGTCCAGGCAGAAAACACAGCAAGTGCAAAGGCCCGAGGGCAGAGGCGAGCTTGGCAAAGTGGTAGGATAAACAAGGCCAGTGTGGCACCAAATGCCTGAAAGAGGAGAAGAGAGCTTAAGTCAGGTTTAGCAAGGAGGGAAGAGGTCAAGCAAAGTCAGGCTTACAAGGCCGTGGAAAGAACTGGGGATACTATGCTGAGGGCAATGAGGGGCACTGGGTGGTTTTAAGCAGAGAGTGACCTGATCCAATTCATGTCTTAAAGCTCGCTTGTTCCCCACAACAACGTTAAGACCAAAAACAAAAAAAACCCAAACCCATTGCCTTTGAGTCAACTCCGACTCAAAGGGACACTGTAGGACAGAGGAGAACTGCCCCATTGGGTTTCTAAGGCTGTAAATCTTTCCAGAAGCAGACTGCCACATCTTTCTCCCTTGGAGCGGCTGGTGGGTTAGAATCACCAGTCTTTAGGTTAGCAGCCAAGCAAGTAACTACTGTGCCACAAGGGCTCCTTACAATAACTTTGGGGGGTAGATATTATTCCCATTTTATAGATGAGATGATGGAGTTTCAAAGATGTTAAATGACTTGCCCAAGGTCAAACAGTAAGTTAGACAAAAAATACCTCCTGGGCCCCAACGGACCATCTGTAAAAACATTCTCCTAGCAGAACAGGGCTCGGCTGAAATCCATGCTATATTTACAGTAAGAATAAAAACAAATGGAAAACCAAACCCGTTGCCATCAAGTCTGTTCCGACTCATAGCGACCCTATAGGACAGAGTAGAACTGCCCCACAGGGTTTCCAAGGAGCAGCTGGTGGATACAAACTGCTGACCTTTTGGTTTACAGCCGAGCTCTTTAACCACTGCACCACCAGGGCTCCAACAGTAAGAATAGAAGGTGGAATTTCTTAATCTAAGTCACCTGCACTCCTAGAACACGAGAACAGTGTGTGTGCACTTTAAATCTGCTTAACTAAAACACCCTCAGTGCACGCTCTTCCTGAGCCCTGGAGGCAGACAAGGATTCAGATAATTCACGGTGAGTCTGAGACTGTACAAGGAATTTGGACTTCAGTTCCGGGGCCGGCGGCTATCTTTGGAGACTTCCTGGCTCCTGGTCCAGGAGGCAGAGTCCAGTGAACAAAACAAGGATTTTGGAGCTGGAAGGATCTGGTTCAAATCCATCCTGGAGCAGGTGCAAGCTGTGTGACCTTAAGGAGCCTCTCCAAGCCCTCTCATCTCTAAGGGCTGCTGTGGAGATGAGACGATAGAACCCACTCTGTGACTTCCTGGCACAAACCAGTAAATACCAGTTGGCATCGAGTCAGCTGACTCATGGTGACCTCATTTGTGTCAGAGTAGAATTGTGCTCCTCAGGGTTTTCAGTGGCTGATGTTTCAGAAGTGGATCACCAGGCCTTTCTTCGGAGTCACTGCTGGGTGGACTCAAACCAGCAACCTTTCGGTTAACAGCATTTAATTGCTTGTGCCACTTAGGGACTCTGCCTGGCATGCAGGGGCGCCATAAACACTGATTCCCTGGGCCCTCTGCACCTTGTCTAAATTCCTGCGCCCCTGGAAAAAACAAATTGGCCTCAGGCATTGTGTAGATGCCTGTTTCTTCTCCAAGGCTGTTCAAACAGACAGCGTCCTCCCCAGGGCCAGATAGCCCCACCTATGAAACAGGAAATGGGTCTGGCCACCCCCACCTGAGTGTAGAGGCGTGGTCCCTAAATGTAGACTGAGCAGCCCCTGGGGCTGTGTGGAGATAGGTTTCCTGGCCTCTGGGATGCCTAGGTGGCTTAGTGGTTAAGAGCTTGGCTGCTAACCAGAAAGTCGGCAGTTCAAATCCACCAGGCTATCCTTGGAAACCCTGTGGGGTAGTTCTTCTCTGTCCTATGGGGTCGCTATGAGTCGGAATGGACTCGACGGCAACGGGTATGGGTTGCCTAGGAGTGGGATTAGAAGGAGCCAGTTTCAAAACCCAGAATTTCTGGAGTAGGGAGAAACCTCTGCAGTTTGGATCTTGCCCCTAGATTACCAAATCTGTTGTTATTAGGTAGGTGCAGTCGGGCCAGTTTTGACTCATAGTGACCCTATGTGCAACAGAACAAAACACTGCCCAGTCCTGAGCCGTCTTTCAAGTGTTGCTATGTTTGAGCCCATTGTTGTGGCCACTGAGTCAATCCATCCGGTTGAGGGTCTTCTTCTTTTTCACTGACCCTGTACTTTACCAAGTATGATGTCCTTTTCTGGGGATGGGTCCCTCCTGATAACATGTCCAAAGTAAGTTGGGCAAAGTCTCACCAACCTCGCTTCTAAGGAGCATTCTGGCTGTACTTCTTCCAAGACAGATTTGTTTGTTCTTCTGGCAGTCCATGGTGTATTCAATATTCTTCGACAACACGGTAGTTCCAAGGCATCAGTTCTTCTTCGATCTTCCTTATTCATTGTCCCGCTTTTGCATGCATATGAGGTGATTGAAAATACCGTGGCTTGGGTCAGGAGCACCTTAGTCCTCAAAGTGACATCGTTGCTTTTCAATACTTTAAAGAGGTCTTTGGCAGCAGATTTGCCTAATGCAATACTTCGTTTGATTTCTTGACTGCTGCTTCCATGGGTGTTGATTGTGGATCCAAGAAAAATGAAATCCTTGACAGCTTCAATCTTTCTCCATTTATAATGATATTGCTTATTGGTCCAGCTGTGAGGATTTTTGTTTTCTTTATGTTGAAGTGTAATCCATACTGAAGGCTGTGGTCTTTGATCTTCATTAGTAAGTGCTTCAAGTCCTCCTCACTTTCAGCAAGCAAGGTTGTGTCATCTGTGTACTGCAGGTTGTTAATGAGTCTTCTTCCGATCCTGATGCCATGTTCTTCTTCATATAGTCCAGCTTCTTAGATTATTTGCTCAGCATACAGATTGAATAAGCATGGTGAAAGGATACAACCCTACCACACGACTTTCCTCATTTTAAACGATGCAGTATCCCCTTGCTCTGTTCGAACAACTGCATCTTGGTCTATGTACAGGTTCCTCACGAACACAATTAAATGTTATGGAATTCCCATTCTTTGCAATGTTATCCATAATTTATGATCCAGACAGTTGAATGCCTTTGCATAGTCAGTAAAACTCAGGTAAAAGTCTTGCTTGTATTCTCTGCTTTCAGCCAAGACCCATCTGACATCAGCAATCTAGTTCTTGTTTATCAGCCCCTCCTAGCTGAAGGTCAGAAATGGAAAAGCAAAGTAGAATCTTCGAGTTAAAGTTTCTTGGCTATAATCTGGCACTAAGGCCTCTGGCTGTTGTGAGGATCAAATTAGTCACGGGGTGTGGGGATGCTTTCTTCATTGTTCTGTTGTTTTGCCCATTAGTGGACTCAGGCAGACCTGCCCCTGGACCAAACTGTGATGCCAGGAACCCCCCATCCCCATCTTTTGTTTTTCTCCAACACTCAGGAATCCATTGCCTCCTTTAGATCTCTTAAAGCAGAAGATGATGTAACTAAGCCATTTACATGTTGCTGTGTGCCATCAAGTTGGACACAACAGGGTAGAACTGTCCCTTGGGGTTTCCTAAACTGTAATCTCTACAGGAACAGATCTCCCGGTCTTTTCTCCCGCCAGCCACTGTGTGGGTTCCAACCGCCAACCTTTTGGTTAGCAGCCAAGCACTGAACCATTTCGCCACCGGGGCTCCTTAGTCATTTACATAAAAGTGCGGAAATAAGGGAAAATCATTCAAAGGAGAACAAGCAAAGGCTATTTGTTCAGGGCTTGCTATTGGAAGGGAGTCAGTCGCCATCTCTAGCGTTTGGCAGAGGCTCAAAGGCCGGCCTTTGGAAAAGCTTTGTAGTGAAAAACAAAAAAAAAGAAGCCTTCACGTGTGTCCAGATGGAAGGCTGTTGGCATGGGGAAGCTGGAGGAGAGTTAACTAGAAGTGAGGAATCCTGTGTAATTGGTTTGGGGAGCATATTTGCCTTTCTCTGGTTGATACTATGGTGGAAGTAAACCAGTTGCCATTAAGTCCATTCCAACTCATGGCAACCCCTTGTGAGTCAGAGTAGAACTTTACTCCATAGGGTTTTCAGTGGTTGATCTTTTGGAAGTCAATTGCCAGACCTTTCTCCTGAGGTGTCTCTGGGTGGACTCTGACCTTCAGCCTTTTGGTTAGCAGCTGTGGGGCAAAAAGTAAAGAAGCTTGGAGTTATGGATCAAGTCCTGATTATTTGGGACCACTTGCTACAGAGGCTATGGGTCAGAGTTTTCTTTCTTTCTTTCTTTTTTTTAGTTGTACTTTCAATGAAGGTTTACAGAACAAACCAGCTTCTCATCAAACAATTAGTGTACATATTGTTTTGTGACTTTGGTTACCAACCCCATGGCATGTTAACACTCTCCCTTCTCAACCTTGGGTTCCCTATTACCAGCTTTCCTGTCCCCTCCTGCCTTCTAGTCCTTGCCCCTGGGCTGGTGTGCCCATTTACTCTCGGTTTGTTTTACGAGCCTGCCTAATCTTTGGCTGAAGGGTGAATCTCAGTAGTGACTTCATTACTGAGCTAAAAGAATGTCTGGGGACCATACTCTCGGGGTTTCTCCAGTCTCTGTCAGACCAGTAAGTCTGATCTTTTTTGTGTGCATGTGAGTTAGACAGAATTTTATTTTTAGATGTGGTCTGGCCATTGTCCATTTGAATATTCAGTCTCTCATTGTATTAGGCGTTCGGCTTATCATCCCCACCGCCCCCCAGCCCCCTGTGTACCTCCTTCCCCTAGCCCCTTCAGCCTAGCTCCTCTCCTTGTGGTCCCAGTTCAGGGACTGACTGCCATGCCCTGGGAACCTGGGAGTTAGCGTTGGTTCCTCCCATTCCTCCTCCACCCTAGACACAACCCATCACCCAAGGTCTATTTCTCCCACCTCCTATGTCTCTGGAGTGCATCCTCTTCTCTCCGTCTCTGCTGTCATGACCTGCTCTGAGCTTCAGTTATGATCACCCTGCTGGACACCCAGTGTGGCCTCCTGTGGTGTCCCGGCCTCCCATCCTGTCTTCCCATCTGCCTGTCACACCATAGTTGGTATAAGCTTCTTGTTTCTATTTTAGGTAATTTATTTATTTAACTAGGTAACACATGCATATGGTTCAAAAGTGTGAAATGGTGGCCTCCCTCCCACTCTACCCTTCCATTCCCTAGTGCCCCTTCCCAAGGCAGCCCCAGTGACCAGCATAATGCATGTCCTTCCAGAGCAGAGACTCCTAACTCTTGGGGGCCTTTGGGGGAGAATTCAGGAGATCTGTAAACGTGGATGGACAAAATTACATTTCATCATCACTAATCCCTAAAGAGAGGGCAGTGATGGTCCAGTGGTAGCATACCGGCCTTCCAGATGGGAGAGCCAAGTTGGATGCCCAGCCAATGCACCTCATGAGCAGCCACCGCCTGTCAGCGGAGGCTTGCATGTTGCTATGATACTGAACAGGTTTCAGCAGAGCTTCTAGACTAAGATGGACTAGGAAGAAAGGCCTGGCAATCTACTTCTAAAAATCAGCCAATGAAAACTCTATGGATCACAACAGTCGGATCTGCAACCAATCATGGGAATGGCACAGGACCGCGAACCATTTAGTTCTATCGTGCATGGAGTTGCCATGAGTTGAGGGCCGATTTGATGGTAGCTGACAATAACAACAACAATATCTAAAGACAATTTAGCATTTCATTCTGTTTTGAATAGAGACAACAAAGCACAAGGGTATTGTCCAGCACCTGTGACAGCCACCGGTAGAAACCACAGATGTTTTCCCAGCACATTAGAGTTGTTGCAGGTATCTTTGAATATTGTTTACATTCATCATGACTTTGAAATTACAGTAGTCGTTAGAGAGCTGAAGGTCTCATTAGCTAACAAGGAGGTACACATATCCTACACATTTTTTCATATTTCAATATAATTGGTTTCCTTTGTAGTCCCATGTACTGTATGTAATGCACTTAAAAACGTCATTCTGAGAAGGGATTGGAAGGTTTCACCAGGCAGCTCAGAAGGTCCTAGTACAAAAAAAGAAAAAAGTAAGAACTCCTGATCCAGAAATTTTCCTAAACATATACAAACATTCGTGCAAGTGTTTGTTTCTTTTAAATTACCTATGGTAGCATCAGAATGATCTTTTAATAAAAACACACCCTGACCATGTCATTCTCTCTGCCTAAAACCCTTCAAAGGCCTCCCCCCATCTACCCCTGTCTTCCAAATAACATCTTAGATCCTTCTGAGGGCAGACAAGGCTCTTTGCAAGCACCACCCCCTACAAGAACTCTTCTTGATTTTTTATGCCTCATTCTGTTCCATCTGCACTTACTCCCTCATCCCAACCCTGTCTGCCCACCCACTGAACTCCTACTTATCCCTTAACACCCACTCAATCATACCCTTTCTGGAAGCCTTCCTCAGCCCAGACCTCTTCTGGTTACTCCTTTGTCACGGTGCATAGCAGGCTGTCACCTCATACCTGACCGCACTCTCCAGACCCAGGAATGCTCACTGCCAGCAGCATCCAGAGGCAGAGGGGCAACTGTGTGCTAGTTCATTCCCATGCCTGGGTTAACCTTCAGTCACGAGGAGGAATAAACTGGGACATCTCTGAAACTGGGCATATTTGCTGCTGCCCCACAGCCACAGGCTGTACTGTGCCTGTGCTGGGTAAAGGCCGTGATACCTGCAGATCCCACCCCTTGCCCACATCTTGCCACGTGCCCAGAGTCCAGAGTCTGCCCTGGATGCATCCACCGTGGTACCCAGCAGCCCAGGAGCACGTTCCTCTCACAGTGCCAACAATGCCATCTGCACACAGTCTTTTGCAGTTCTTATCTGCAATATTCACATCTGTTAGCTCCTTATAATAACCTGGCAAGTTGGGTCTTTCTCTTATTCTCATTTGTAGTTAAGGCAACTCCATAAAGGAGATCAATGCGTGTACAGCTAAAAATGCTCAATGTTGCTTACAACAAAATTGAGGGAGGTTAAGTAACTTCCCCAAGGACACACAGAAATAAGGCTCTGGCCCGAGTGCTCAGGTTTTCTGACCACTTTGTTGGCAGCCTACCCAGCCACAGCTCTATGGATCAGCCCACACCAGGCTGGGCCTGACTCATGTCTGTATCCCTAGTGTCTAACATTCATTCACTCATTCATTCAGTGTCGGCTCTGTGTAGGTGCCAGGCCCTCTCTGCTGGGGTGAGCCTGCTCCCAAGGGAGTACAGTCCAAAGACAAATATTTATATTCATCAAGAAATTCATAGAACTGAATGTTTCATTACAGATAGTGATGCGTGTTATGCAGAAGAGGTGCAGGGGCTTAGAGTGTGAAAAACGAAGAACAAACCCCAGCCTGGGAAGCAGGGAGGCTTCCCTGAAGAATATTTGAGCTAAGTTCTCAAGAATGAATAGCCATCAAGTAGGCAAAGTGGAGGGAACCCTGGTGCCACAGTGGTTAAAACACTCTCTGCTAACCAAAAGGTCAGCTATTTGAACCCACCAGCCACTCCTTGGGAGAAAGATGTGGCAGTCTGCTTCCATAAAGATTACAGCCTTGGAAACCCTATGGGCAGTTCTACTCTGTCCTACAGGGTCACTGAGTCGGAATCAACTCCATGGCAACAGGTAGGCAAAGTAGGGAGGGAACAGCAGTTTGGGCAGAGGAAATGATGTGCCAAGGCCTTGTGGCTAGAAGGAGGATGAAGTATTTGAGAAATGGAAGAAGGTCAGTGTGGCTGGAGCTAAGACAGCAAGAGGGAGAGTGTTATGAGACAAGACACCCAGACCAGTCCAACTTTTCCTAAGACCAATAGGAGGCCACCAAAGGGATCTGAGCTCCTTTGAAGTGAGTGTGTGTGTTGGATTGAGGTGAGACTTGGATAAAACAGATTTGAGATCACTCTGATCTCAAAGTGAAAAAGGCTTTTACGGGCAGGAGAGGAAACATGGAGATGAGTAAGGAGGTGCTTGCAGGAGACCCATGAGCAATGCTGGGCCAGGCTAGCGGCATAGAGTGCTGGAGAGCAGTAGATGGGAGCACTGCGGGCGGAACAAGCAGGACTGGAGACCTGACACAGAGAGGGCATGTGTTAAATGAGGCTGATGAATAGACCGAGGGATCAGTGCCTGCCCACCAGGAGCTTCCAGTAGCAGGAACTGTCCAGGTTGGAGGAGAATGGAGATCTGAACCAAGTGGCTTCCTGAAGGAGGTGTCTTGGAACTGCAGTATGAGAGGGTGGTGGTGACCCAAGTGGGAAAGGAGGATTTACAGAGCCAGGCCAGCCCCAGTAAAGGACAGGCACGGTCCTGGGGGGAGGGGCCACCAGAGCCTTATTCACAGGACCATCCTGGGTGCCAGCTCCCAGCCAGGGGCTAGAGACATATAGAGGAAGTTGTGAGGATGAATTGTTGCTAATCGTCGTGGAGGTGACTCTGACTCATGGCAACTACACGTACAACGGAAGGAAACACTACCCAGCCTTGCCCATCTTCACAATCATTGGTATGCTCAAGTCCATTGTTCTCGCCACTGTGTATTTTGAGCACCAACCTAGGGGGTGCATCTTCCAGCACTATATCAAACAATATTCTCTTGTGATACACAGGATTTTCTTTGGCTAATTTTCAGAAGTAGATCACCAGGCTTTTCTTCCTAGTCTGTCTTAATCTTGAAGCCCCACCCTTGTCTACCACGGGTGACCCTGCTGGTATTTGAAATGCAGGTAGCATAGTTTCCAGCATCACAGCAATATGAAAGTCATCACAGTACAACAAACTGACAGATGGGTGGTGGGTGAGGATGATATGAGAGTGGTAATGTGTGCAGAGTGCCCAGCCAGCTCGCGCCTGCCCACTGTCAATTCTCCACCTGGCTCACATCTGCATTGTTGGGGCTTGTAGAGACTTCTCCCACCCAGATGCTAATTCCCCAGTGGGTGCAAGCCTGGAAGTCTAGAAGTTCCCCAGGGTGATTCAGGGAAGCCACAATAGCACTAGATACTTGTTTTCCCTTCGCCTTGAAGCAGGGATTCTAGTCAATTTTGGGGATTGCCTTTGGCAGTCTTGTGGGCCCCTTTACAGAATACTGCTTTTAAATGAACAAAACGAAATGCACAGGATTACAAAGGAAATCACTTATTCTGAAATACAGTTATCAAAACATGAATAAAAATGCAGTTCAAGATATATGTGCTCTTTTATTAATAAAATCAAGCAGTGGCATAATAACCATAATTTCAAAATGTTGATGGATGTAAACAATATTTTGAGATGCTTGCAACACCTGATCTGTGCGATCTGATTTTTAAAATAAAACAGTTGCTGTCAAGTCGATTTTGACTCATGGCAACCCCATGTGTGTCAGAGCAGAACTGTTCTCCGTAGGATTTTCAATGGCTGATTTTTCAGAAGTGGATTGCCAGCCAGGCCTTTCTTCTAAGGCACCTCTGGGTGGACTAGAACAGCAACCTTTTGGTTAGCAGCTTAGCGTTTAGCCATTTACATCACCCAGGGACTCCCAAGACTGGAGGCCATCCCTCAAACGTGAGATCAGTGGGGCCGAGAAGGGTTAAACGTGGAGACTGGGGTTAGTTAGCAAGGCATTGGGCTCAGGGCAGAGGTACAAAGCTGGGACTCAGGAACCAGATGGCGTGGCTTCTCCACTTACTAATATGTGACTTTGAGATATTAATTTATTTGTGCCTTTGTTTCTTCATCTGTGAAATGGGGGCCATAGTCATTACCTCACAGAGCAACTAACTGTGATTTAAAAAAAAAAAAAACACTCAGCACAATGTCTGCAGGAGGAGTCACCTGGGGGCACCTCTGCCGTGGTTAGCAGAGGTTTCTTCTTGAATCAGCAAAATGACAACCACCCCAGCCCCCCTCCTTGTCTCAGGCCAGAGAGTTCTGGGTGTGTGGGGTGGGGGATGCCAGGGCCCAGAGGGGCTGGCTGCCCTTAGCCCAAGAGGAGGGTTGGGGAGGATTAATAACTGATCATCAGTCATTGCAGGTGAGGCAGAGGGTGAGGATAAACACCAGCATCAGCAGAAAAGGCCTCCTGCCAGGGAGGGAAGGTGGATGGGTCTCTGGTCAAGGGTCAAGGTGGCGCCACCACTGGGACCAATGAGTTCAAGTCCTGGGTAGGGAGAAGCGCTGGAGGCTTAGAGGAAAGAGAGTGAGCCTGGCATCAGACAGACTTGGCTTTACAGTGGGCTGTGTGCAACAGTGCAGGCTGTATACCACACAGCTCCGGGACACCATGTCTGCAGACAGCAAAGTGAATGCTCCGGGTTTGCCCTTGCAGTGGTGCAATACAGCCACCGTGCCTGGGTTCACACCCTGGCCCTGCCACTCCCTAGTTCTGTGACCTTGAGCAAGCCACTTATTCTTTCTTTTTTTTTTTTAATTGTGTTTTAGGTGAACGTTTATAGCACGAATTAGATTCTCATTTAAAAATTCATACACAGATTGTTCTGTGACATTGGTTGAGATCCCTGCAATGTGACAGCACTCTCCCCCTTTCAATTTTCACCACGAGTCCCCCATGTCCATTTGTCCAGGTTTCCTGTCCCTTCCTGCCTTCTCATCGTTGCTTTTGGGCAGGTGGTGCCCATTTGGTCTCATATACTTGATTGAACTAAGAAGCATGTTCCTCCCATATGTTATTATTTGTTTTATAGGCCTGGCAAAAGGTGGAGTTCAGGCGTGGCTTCAGTTCTGAGTTAGCAAGGTGTCCAGGGGCCATAGTCTCAGGGGCCATCTACTCTTTCTGAGCTCATTTATAAGGGGACCACCATGCCCACCTTAATGACTGTTCCCAGAGTTCCATACATGAAAACACCAAGCCCTTAAGAGTTGCTCAATAAGTAGCAGCTTCCTCTTCCCCCAGGTCACCCCCAGCCCCACCCCAGGGAACCCTTCCCAAGCATCAGGGTACTAAGGGTGGGGGGTGGTGAGCTCAGCTGGAACCAGATGGGGAGACATTGAGGGACAGGGCAGTTGGGGTGGGGAAAGGGAGGAGGGACTCCCTCTGCCCACCTCCCCTCCAGTCCCTTTGTCCAACTGACCCCAGCACATGGCCGCTTCCTTTGGCAAACAAAGAGTAGGCAGGTACCTGGGCCCTGGGGAGACTTGGATGGGGCACCCCCTCTCCTGGAGGCCTCCTTCTGGCTAATGATTTCCCGGCCCTTCCTTCCTAGCCCTGTGGAAAGGCTTTGTTGGGAAGGGTGGGCCCCTGGTGTCTGGGGCTGACTATCTAGGCCTCTATTCCTGCTGGAGGTCCCTTCCTACGCCTGAATCAGGCCTCTCTGGACATGGGCTCTTCATGTGGGAAAGAGGAGTCTCTAGCACCCAAAGACTTACAAGACCATGACTCATCCCCGCATTGTGCTTATGCTATAAATGTGAATGGCGCCCCCTGGAGCTGTGCAATGCAGCATCCATGCCATGATTGTTAGGAAGGAGACACTCCACTGCTCCCGTCCCACAACTCTCCATTTTCGTTCAGAAGATATCTGCTCTGAAGCCTTCTGGGTTCTGAGCTCCAAGGATCCAGAGGCCACAAAACAGTCATGGAGCTCACTTCTAGTAGAGTGAATGGACACTGATTAAATAGTCTTACAAATAAAAAGATTATTACAGGCTGCAATAAGAACCAGGGAGCCCCAGGATGCCGGGTCGGGGTCCACAATGCCCAGGTTCTCTCCTTGCTCTGGCAGTCCCCATCTCATCTGAGGCCAAGTGGTGGTTGATTTCCACCTCCAGACCCTCCAGCCCCCACCAGCGTGGCTGGATTATAATGCCTAGGCGCCTCAAGGTCAAACGCAAGGTGGTGACAGCCTTGCTTTGTTTTGTTTTTATTTTAGTAAATATACAGGTAACAAGGAGCCCTGGTGGCACAGTGGTTAAGAGTTTAGGCTGCTAACCAAAAAGTCAGCAGTTTGAATCCACCAGACGCTCCTTGGAAACCCTGTGTGGCAGTTCTGTTCTGTTCTGTCCTATAGAGTCGCTATGAGTTGGAATCGACTCAGTGGCAGTAGGTTTGGGGTTTTTGCTTGTTTGTTTCATATAGATAACAAAACACCTGCCATTTCAACAATCTTCACATGTCCAGTTCAGTGACATTAATTATGTTCATCATGTTGTTCAACTGCCACCACTCCGGAATTTTTCCATCACCCTTAACGGAACTTGCTTTGTTTTTTATTTCCATTTTGAAATGGGACCTTGGTCATGGGATTCAATGACTGTGGTTTTCACAGGCTCTCCTGACAGTTACAAATGGCCTGTTTTCTCTGGAGGCAGGAGGTGATAGTGACACTGGGTTGCAGCCTGTCTCCTCCAACAGCTCTTCTGCTTCCTTCCCGTCCACAGGAAGCCTACTGCAGCTATGTCATCATCCTCATGGCCCTCCTCTGGTGCACTGAGGCTCTGCCCGTGGCAGTCACTGCCCTCTTCCCTGTATTCCTGTTCCCCATGATGGGCATCATGGATGCCTCTGAGGTGAGACTTCCCCCATCCTCAGGAGAAAGGGCTCACGGGGCAGGGAGAGGGGAAGGTCTTCCCCCGGATTCCAGTGACCAGGGAAGCCTATCATAGGTGGGCACATGGAAGAGGGATCCCTGCTTGTGCTTGGAAGAGGAGCGGGCACTGAGGGAGTAGTCAGCTAGAAGACGGGGGAAGGCATTCTAGAAACGTTGAGTGTATGGCTCGTGTTAAGATTTAATTCAAGGTGGGAGTGATTAGGCTTAAGCCAGAGAAGTGGAAGGGCCTGGTGACCCAGGAAAAGGCCTTGAAAGTCAGCTAAAGAAATTGTATTCCTCTAGTTAAATGGTTCCTAAATTTGAGCATACATCAGAATCACCTGGAGGGCTCATTAAAACAAAGATTTCTGAGCCCCACCCAGAGTTTCCGATTTAGTAGGTTTAGGGTGGGGCCTGAGTATTTTCATTTTTAACAAGTTCCACATGGTGCTGGGGACATGGTCAGGGAAACACACTTTGGGAACCGCAGCCCTAGTTCATAGAAACAGAATAAAATTATCTATCTCCTATTCCATGATTTGAAACATAAGCGAAATCTGTCTACGTTTTCTCCCAATCATTCCTGAGGGGTGAAAGAGGGAGTTTGGCAGGAGGAGAGGAAGCTAATACTGAACGTCAGATAATCCAAAGACTAGGGAACCAGCGTCTATTTGTGCATCTATAGCTGCGTCCCATGAGCCCAGGAGCACGGTAGGAGACCTCAGGGTCTTCCTGCCTCTCAGCTGTGACCTTGTCCCCATGTACCTGCCCACCAGGTCTGCATGGAGTACCTGAGTGACACCAGCATCCTGTTCATCGGAGGGCTGCTGGTGGCCATCGCTGTGGAGCACTGGAATCTGCATAAACGCATCGCCCTCCGCGTGCTCCTCATCATCGGGGTGCGGCCTGCCGTGTGAGTCCCCACACTCCAGGGCAGGAGAGCCTGGGACGGGGCAGCATCCTACATATCCAGTCCCGGAAGGGACACTGGAACACCAATGTGTCCGTCTGTCCATCCCTAGGTTGATCCTGGGCTTCATGGTGGTCACAGCCTTCCTGTCCATGTGGATCAGCAACACAGCCACCACAGCCATGATGGTGCCCATCGCACACGCTGTCCTGGAGCAGCTGCACGGCAATCCCACCAGCAAGGACGTCGAGGAGGGCAGCAACAACCCCACCTTCGAGCTCCAGGAACCAAGTGGCCATAAGGAAGTGACCAAGCTTGGTGAGAAAGATGGGGCTGAACCCTGTCCCCCCACCCCCTTGGCTCTGGGGGAGGATCCAAGGGGATGTCCATTCCCAGGGGTGGTCAGCTTGGAGGCTTAGGGGAAAAGGAAGAGGGACGCCAGAAGTACAGTAACCAATTTATTCTGGTTTGCCCAGGACTTTTTCGGTTTTAAAAGTCCTGCATCCTGGGAGTCCCCTTGGTCCAGGGCAAACCAGGATGGTTGGTCTCCCTAGCAAGAAGAGAGTTGGAGTTTAGGTGGGCAGCCGGGGTTCTAGTCTCCATTCTTCATCTGTGGCATGAATCATCCTCTTCTTCTCTCTGAGCTTCTCAAGGGGGAGGCTGGACCAGACGGAACCTGAGGGTCCTCTCAGCCTGAGACTCAGGGCAGTGATGGGCCCATGAGACCTTGGGGCAGCCTCTGTCCTCCTCCCAGCCCAGACCTCAGGTGACTCTCTAACAAGATGTCCCAGGAGGCTACGTGCCCATCCACTGCCTGAGCTCTCCCTTGCTCCCAGATAACGGGCAGTTCCCCTCTACCCTGCCTGCTCCTTCTGGGTCACGGGTACATCACAACAGGGAGCAGCTTCGCTTCACCCAGGGCATGAGCCTGTGCGTGTGCTATTCGGCCAGCATTGGGGGCATAGCCACGCTGACTGGCACCACGCCCAACCTGGTGCTGCAAGGCCAAGTCAACTCGTGAGTGTTGGAGAAGGGGGATACAAGAGCGGGGGGGTTGCATGCTCACTGGGAGGTGGATGGGGCTGGGAGGTAGCCCAGGCAATGCCACACAGCAGCCTGTATCCCACTTCAGGCTCTTCCCCCAAAATGCCAACGTGGTGAACTTTGCCTCTTGGTTTGGCTTTGCATTCCCCACCATGGTCATCCTGCTGCTGCTGGCCTGGCTGTGGCTGCAAATCGCCTTCCTGGGGTTCAAGTAAGTGGTAGAATGGGTGGGAGATGCCCTGGTCCCTGCCCTTAACCTCTGGGAGATTCCAGGGCCCAGAGGCTACTCCATTTTGAGAAATTATATAATTATGACCCCAGTGGGAAGACTTCTCCCTCCCATGGCCCCTCTGTGCACTTGTATCCCCATTTTGGTTGCCAGCAACCCCAGGCATTACCCAGTGAAGAATAGTATCCCATTAAGCAGATAAGCAAACTGAGGCTTGAGGAATGCGAAAGAGATTTGCCCTGAGGTGCACAGCTAGATTTTTCAGTGCTGGAGTTGAAAACCATGTCTCCTGATGCCCAGACCAGACCCTTCCCAAAGTGCCCCTTCCCACAGTGCTCCATAGTCCTTTAATAATGTTTAATGAGTGCACACTGAGTGTGTTCAGTTACAAACACATTTATTGAGAACCTACTGTATGCCTGGCCCTATCCTGAGCACTGAGATGGTAAGAGGCATGAGGCACAGTCCCTGTCTTTGGAAGTCACCATCTGATGGGTGATGATATATGCTGAGGGTCACGGCAGAGGGAAGCCTAGGTACTGTAAGAGCACACGGGAGGGAGGGCCTAACTCAGCCCAGGGTAGGAGGAGATGATGCTGGAGTTGAATCTTGCAGGACCAGAAGTCAGCCAGGTGGAGAACAGAGCACAGGCATTCCAGGCAGCAGGAACAGCTAGTACAAAGGGACAGAGACAAGAAAGAACATGATGTGTTTGGGGGAACTCTACTGCTGTGTAGCTGAAATATGAAGTGCAAAATGGCATGTCAGGAAATGTAGCTGGAAAAATAGGCAGGGGCAGATTATGGAGGATCTTATGGGCTTCATAGTTTGGACCTTGTCTTTGAGGCCACCAGGAGCAAATAGGTTTTATTCCTACTTCAAAACCTGGGTAACTAGTAGCTATTTGGAGCTCTAAGTTGAAAATCATTGCAAGGCCCTTCTGGCCTCAGTTGGATCACGTGCTGTGATTGATTAGTGATGTCTGCCATAAGTAGTGGATAAAGAAGCAGTGGTATGAGTGCTATGTTATTTGGCCTTCCTGTACAGGCAACGGGAAGCCATTGAAAGTTTTTAAGCATAGTGGCTGTTCTTTAGAAAAATCACTTGGGCAGGTGTAAGGAGACTGATTTGAGATTGGAAGCTGTTACAAAGCAAGGAGGTAGTCAAAGAGACCAGCATGGTGCAAGGCACCATGGGAGATTGGAAGATTTGTGAAGCATGGTCTTTGCCCTTGAGGAACACACAGTCCAGCAAGGGAGTTGAGATTTACTCAAGTGAAAAGTTAAATGTCAACACAAGTTAAGTAAGAGGCACAAGGAAGTGGGCCACAGTCTCCTGTGCCTCTGAGGACAATGAGGATGGGGCACATGCTGGGCAGAGGATACCCAGAAGCAGGTAGAAGAGGGAAAGGTTTCCTGAAAGGTGGTTGGGGGAGGAGAGGTGTGACTCAGGGCCAAGGGGAGGCATAGGGTCTGGGCTGCTAGGCCCTCCTCATTTTGGGCAAGAGAGAGCTCAGCAGAAGAGAACCCTTGGAGGGAAAGGGGGTCCATGGGACAGATGGAACAGGGCCAAGCAGGGGGAAACCAGCCTCCTCTGCCCTAGCCCTACCCCTGTTATACAAAAGCCATGGCCCTCTGAGAGCATTCTATTCTTCCAGAACCTTGAGTGGATCCAGGGCCTTAGAGTAGTGACCCGAGGTGCCCTGCATAACCTCAGTCTTCACATAACAGGCACTAGAAGTCCTTTGCTCCCCTGCCTGGTGCAAGGCCCTCATGAGCTGTCCCTACCCCTCTGTCTGTAGCTTCCGGAAGAACTTCGGCATTGGGGGAGAGGCACAAGAGCAAGAGCAGGCAGCCTACCGCGTCATCCAGACAGAGCACAGGCTGCTGGGCTCCATGACCTTTGCAGAAAAGGCCATCAGCTTCTTCTTTGTCACCCTGGTGCTGCTCTGGTTCACCCGGGAGCCAGGCTTTTTCCTTGGCTGGGGCAACCTGGCTTTTCCCAACGCTGAGGGGGAAAGGTGAGTTGTTAGGCAGAGGAGGGGGGATGACACCCCTGTAGTTCATACATTTGCGGGAAGACGGAGGGGGGCAGGGCGCCCAGTGCAGAATGGAACATAACACAGGGGAGGTAGGAACTTCCCAGGATGGGTTGGCATGTCTATGGGAAGAGCTTCTCTCTGCCACCCTCCATCCTATGGCCCTGAGTTACCCTGAGGCACTAAGCCTGCTCTCCCTGCCCCACCCACAGCATGTTGTCTGATGGGACAGTGGCCATCTTCATCAGCGTAATTATGTTCATTGTGCCCTCCAAGATCCCAGGGCTGACCCAGGACCCAGGTAAGCATCTGGTCTGGGGCAGGAAAAGGCTTCCGGTCATCTGGGCAACCCCTGCCTTCAGGCATGTCATGTACCTTTGACTGCACTTGGCAGGAGTAGACAGAGCCCAGAGAGGTTGGGATGACTTGCCGAGGTCACAGGGACTCAGGGGCAAAGTCAGGATATTGCAGAACTGAGGATCTCCTCCTGAATACGTTAGGCTCTGATAGGGACCCACACCGGACATCCCGAGTTGAGGGGAGGGAAGGCCAGTTCTCTCTTGGTGACCCCTCATCCTCTGTTTGGGGAGCAGAAAATCCAGGGAAGCTGAAGGCCCCTCCTGCCCTCCTCAACTGGAAGATGGTGAATGAGAAGATGCACTGGAATGTCGTGATCTTGCTGGGTGGTGGCTTTGCCCTGGCGAAGGGCAGTGAGGTGAGAAACCTCCAGCCCCTCCACAGTGTATTTGAAGGAGACCCTGTGGCATAGACAGAGGAGCTCTACTTCTATCCCAAGTGGGGAGACCTGGTTCCCTTTAAGAGCTGCCCTAGTGGGCAGAGAATTTGTGGCAGCTGAAGGGACTTAGAGTAGAGCTAGTATGAGGGAGGGGAAGAAATCCAAGCCATAGGAACCTCTCCCCATTGGGGTCAAAGACAAAGGGAAGGCAAGCTTCTCTAGAGGGTGAAGCCTGTTCTCACCTCTATCCACCCCTCCACAGGCGGCCTCCTCCTTTCCCCACTGCCAGGCAGAGAATGCAATAGCTTTAGCTACCAAGTTACTGGCCTCGGTTGAATACAGTCTGCCTCCTGCAGCCACCAGGGGGCGCCAGGCACCAAGGATCAGTGCATCTTTTGCCAGAGCCACCTTCCCAAAGGGAAATCCCTGAAGAAAAGCTGCACCCCTGGGCCTCAGTGTCCCAGCTGAGCTCATTCACTGCATAGACAGGAGGGGGCTTCCCTGAGTTAAGAATTAGTGCTGGCGTAGAGGGTGGGCTCCTGGTTCTGTGATTAGTTCATCCATCAAGCATTCACTGAGTACCAGCTGTGCCAAGCCCTGTGCTGGGCATGTGGCATTGTACAAGAGAAAGACAGCATTACAGACCTGGGTGTGGGAGAAGAGGGGTGGGGGTGCCTTGAAGGCCTTGAAGTTCTTCTGACCCTGTGGATGCCCCCATCCTCCAGTCAGACTCTTTCCAGCCTCCACCAGGGCCCTCCCCAACTCTCCCTGCCTGACAGGAGCAAGGTCCCCTCTGCCCCAGCCCATGGGCTGGATGGGGCAGGGAGAGGGCTAAGGTTGTCCAGAGACTTCCCAAGAGAGGTCAGGAGGGCAGGAGTAAGTGGGGTCTTTATTCCCACCAAGCCCCAGGTTTCCCAGGAAGACCCTTTGGCTCCCTTTCCGAGTTTCTCATCTAACCTTTTTCCCCACACCCAACTGTTCTCCAAGAGCAGGAGAAGAGGCCTTCACTTCTAGGTGGGCTCTATCTTGCTCCTAGAACTGCCCTTGACTCTGCAGAGGACTCTGGGACCCCAGGTAGCCCAGAGTCTCATACACCACCCTCCTCTGCTCACAGCGCTCAGGCCTGTCAGTGTGGCTGGGGGAGCAGCTGACCCCACTGCAGAATGTGCCACCTCCTGCCGTTGCCTTCATCCTCTGCCTTGTGGTTGCCACCTTCACTGAGTGCACCAGCAACGTGGCCACCACCACGCTCTTCCTGCCCATCCTGGCTTCCATGGTGAGCTGGCCCTGCAGACACACCACCTCCAGGCAGCCCTCCAGTCCACCATACCCAAGGGTTCTGCCTGCTGGGTACCTTCTTCATTTCTGGGAGAGGACCCCTGAGCTTGCACCCTTCCCCAGGCCTGTGAGCTACCCCAGGCCCCAAGGCACACTGGCCCCTGACTCACCCTGTCCCTGGTGACATCACCCCTTGAGCATCCTGATGGGGCTCGCTGGCAGCCTCATCCACTCCCTGGCCCTGCCTCTGTTTTGGTCATTGTCAGGGTGACAAGGTGAAATTGCTCCCCACAGCGTCCCTAGCCCCTTCCTCCCCAGGTGTGTTCCCACAGCCTTTGATGATACCCCCAGAGGCCCTTTGAGATCAGTTTTATGGGCCCCTCCCCTTACCATGCCCCAGAGGGCAGAGCTGCACACTCATCCCCTCCAAAGAGGTCAAAGGGCACTTCCCAGGTCATACAGTGCCTTCCGGCAAAAGTGGTGGGGTCATGACCAGAGTGTGTGGACAGGGGTGGTCTCTCTGAGAGGGGAGCGGGGGAATTGCAGGCACACCTCCCCCCCTGGGTTGGGGGTGGGATCAGCTCTGCCCCACCTCTCCCTCTGCAGGCTCAGGCCATCTGCCTCCACCCGCTCTATGTCATGCTGCCCTGCACTCTAGCTTCCTCCCTGGCCTTCATGCTGCCTGTGGCCACCCCACCCAATGCCATTGTCTTCTCCTTCGGGGGCCTCGAAGTGTCTGATATGGTGAGTGGCAAGGAGGGCTGAAGACCTCAGCACTCCTTCTTGCTCTGTCTCTTCAGCTTGGTGGACCACAAAGCCACCTAAAACCACTGAGATTCTCAGTGTTGAGAGTGGGCCCTGGATTAGGGGACTGCAGGGGCAATCGGGACATTACCCCTCAGCTGGGACATCTTTAGGGTTCCTCCCTGCCCTAGCCATGTGAGAGGGAGGGAAGGAGGTGAGGAATATGGAGGCAACTCTGAGGGGTCAGGCACCCACAACCAGGGAGGTAGGCTCAGAGAGAACAAGGCTCAGGGCCCTGTAAGCTCGCAAAAGCCTCCCTTTTTCCTGTTAGCACTGGGAGTCAAGCAAGGGCCAGGGACATTGCCTAGTGATGCAAGTTATACCAAGGGGGTACTTCCCAGGGAGAATGTGGCTAGTGGGAGGGCTCCAGAGCTCCCCAGAATGTCTGAGGGGCGAGTGCTGGCTCAGCTCAGTACCTGCAAAGTCCAACTGACTCTCCTCACACCAGGCCCGAACGGGATTCCTGCTCAACATCATCGGGGTGCTGGTCATCATGCTGGCCATCAACAGCTGGGGCTACCCCGTCTTCAACCTGTACACTTTCCCCTCCTGGGCCCACGTTGACAACACCACAGCCCACTGCCAGCCCAACTTCACGATGCCCCAACCCTAGACCAGGGCACAGCCTGGCCAAACCCAGAAGGACCCACTCGCGTTCCCTCTCCTCTGAACTAGGAGGGGACCCCCCAAACTCCAAGTCCTAGGTCAATGGCTGAGAGAGAGGCCCCTGTATACATCATCTGACGTGTGCCTGTAAGGAAGATATGTGTGTGCAATCCTGTGTGTCTGAGAAAAGTATGTGTATATATGTATATACATGTATGTATGTATGTATACATATATACATACATGTATATATATGAGGGTGGTGTGTGATGTGAGCGTGTCTGAGAGGGGCGTTATGTGTGTGCACACAATTGAGGTGTGTGCGCTTGACAGTGTATGTGTGCGCAGCTCATGCATATGCGTGAGTTTACAGACAATGCGGCACCCTCTCTGGCATCCATGATCTTTATCTTTCCTACTTTATGAGCAGACCCCTTTGCACTGTATTTATAGAAACTCAGGGTTGGGAAGGGCTGGGGAAGAGGGCCTATCAGCGGTTGCCATGGGAACAGTCTCTGGGACTGGCCCAGGGTTCCGAGGTCCCCCCAGCCTCTCGTGGTTTGGGGGAGGGTTCAGGTATTGGCCACATTAAAGTCTTTTTTGGTAGAGTCTCGGGTGGTTTTTCACGGTCTTCTCCAGGCTGGTCCACATGTGGTCAGACCCAAGGTTGGGGGCACAGTGGGAGGGTGCCTGGCCTCTGCCCTGCAGGCCAGCCCCCTTGGCACCGTTCCCACCCAAGGGAGAAGGTAATGGTGGGGCACCCCTGCCAAGGCCGACCGGAGTGGGCGCAGCCACCCAGGAGAGTAGCAGCACTGACATCACCCGGCTGGGCTAATTGGGAGCTGCCAGTCCCTGCGTGCCTTTGGGAAAACCGGCCTCCCCGTTCCCAGAGCACTCCCTAGACATTTACATAAAACCCTCTGCCCCTGCCAATACCTCACCGACCCTTCCTCTGGCTGGAAAAACCGGTCCCACCAGACCAGGGGAGGCAGGCTGACCCATGCTGGGTGCCCAGAAAGATGGACCCCCACCCAAAATGGCAGCCTGCAGCACGAAAAACACAGGTGAGACTCACAGAGAACAGGCTCAAAACTGGCATGGCCTTTAGAGCCCAGGGCCAGACACCACTCTAGATGATTCTGCCTCCCCCACCCACCCGCTGCCCCCGTGGACTCCAGAGTTTTCATCTATCTTGCAGGGGGAGGGGATGGGGCAATGATGCCATACCCATCAACCATTCTGGGAGCTCAACTTCTCTTCCTGGCTGGAAGTGCATCTATGAGTCTAGCCTAAGTGTCCCTCACTGTAGACAGTAGCAGATAACCTCATGCTGCTGCCTTTCGAAAAGTCTTGAGTTCATCTATATGGAAGTTCCCGAGAGCCGCATCCAGCTCCCTCCTGCTGCAGTGGGAGAAAAGAGATATTTACCATCACCCTCGTGTCCTGAAGAGAGAAAACCAGAAAGGGTTTAACTCGGGGTCCCCCCTGGGCTGGGCCTTCGCTCAATTCTCCTGGAGCTGGAATGGGGGGAGGAGGAGGCACCAAGGGGAGGGGGCTGCTGTGAGACAGAGAACATGGCCTTCCCCAGGCGACAGGGGATCCTGACAGGACACGCCAGCCATCCAGGAGAGTGAGGAGAAGTGTCAGGCGAGCGGCTCCACCCCTCCCCGGGCCCCCCAGGCTGGCATTCCTCACTCATGAAGCACAGTCATAAATCACAGCCCCCACCTAGACCCACACCTGGGACCCCCCCCTGCCAAAGCCCCAGGTGTCAGTCCCCATGGCAGTGGGCTGGCCCCAGAAAAGTGGGGCTCCCCAATGGCTTTCCCACAGTGCAGTGGGTTCCTAAGGAGCCACCCCAGCCCCCTCTGCAAGGAGGACCCTCTGTGACTGTCTACTTCTGGGCCCTGTGTGGGTACCCACTGTCTAGCCCTGGCTGGGGAAGAGGTGAATGAGCTTCTTGAGGTGCACACACACCCACCCACACTGTTCTCAGCTCCCCTCCTACCTCCCCACTGTCCCCTCTGTCTTGCTTAGAGAGAGGCAGGTGTGGGCTGAGGTCACACAGCAGCCCCAGGGGATGAGGACTGGGCTGTTTCTAGCTTCTTCCGGGAGGAGGTGGATGCAGGCCTCCCAAGGCTGCAGGGCTCATCTGTGTGTGGTGGGTGCCCAGACAGAGCTCGGGGGGCAGGCCTCGGTCAGCTGCTTGGAAACTACCCTCCTTAGCAGGTAGCAGGGTGGACAGGCGGGCAGGTGGCACCTGTTGGCCTAATCACCGTCATTCGCTGGGCAATAAAGCGGCAGGGGCTGGGCCAGCCTTTGAAGGAAGAGCCTGGCAGCCTGGGTCAGGCTTGTACAGACAGCCTAGCACCTTGGCCCTCCTGCACACACACTCCAGGCTGCAGCAGGTGGGTAGGGCTTGGCTGGGACTGGGGTCTGCACCCTGTCTGCCTGGGTATCTGCACCCTTCCACCATGGCTTCTAGGAAAGCAGCAAGGGGCGTTAGTTGTCTCCAACCAGCTGAATTTGTTCACTGCTGGGACTCAAGAACTTATGAGATAGTAAACTTGCTGGAGAAGACCAATGAGGCCAGAAGCAACTTGAGCACAGAGTCGGCCTCATACAGCTCTGTGTCCCCAGTTCCTAGCACGAGGCCTGGCCCAGTGAATGTTGTATGGATGAATGAATGCACCAGAATCACAGAGGGACTTCTTGTTCCTGGAGAGAAGCTGGACAGGCTGTCCTCAAAGTCCCTTTCCAGGTGACTTACTGTAAGTGTCCTGGCCTCCCTGGACCAATGTTATTTTAGATTCAGCAGATACACCTGTATTTCTGAGGCAATTCCTACGGTTTTTCATTTTTCCCCATCGTGTATTGAATTGTGTGCCCCCAAAATATCTGTCAACTTGGCTAGACCATGATTCCCAGTACTGTGTAATCGTCCATTTTGTCATCTGATGTGATTTTCCTACGTGTTGTGAATCTATCTCTATAATGTTGATGAGATGGAATGAGTGGCATTATGTTAACGAGGCAGGGCTCAATCTACAAGACTGGATTGTGTCTTGAGCCACACTTTTTTGAGATATAAAAGAGAGAAGTGAGCAGGGAGACAAGAGGACTTCATACTACCAAGAAAGAAGTATTAGGAGGATAGTGTGTCCTTCGGACCCAGGGTCCCTGCGCTGAGAAGCTCCTAGTCCAGGAGAAGATTGACAACAAGGACCTTCCTACAGAGCCGACAGAGAGAGAAAGACTTCCCCTGTAGCTGATGTCTTAAATTGGACTTTTAGCCTACTACACTGTGAGAGAATAAATTTCTGTTTGTTTAAGCCATCCACTTGTGGTATTCTGCTATAGCAGCACTAGATAACCAAGACACCCCCTGACCCTAACCCCTAGGGTCCTGTCAGTTTCCTTGTTTCCCTCTCTTACAGCTCCTGTTGGCCAACACTGGCCTTGGTGTCAACAAGGGCAACCAGAGAGGCCAGGGAAGCAACTGTGAGCCCTGCCAGGAGGTGGAACAGGGCCGGGTAGAAGAGGGGAGCTTCCCAGGGAGATTGAGGAGATGGGAGCAAGGCTGTTGATCTCACTCTCTGGAATGCACATACCTAGACCTCTGGGTCTCAGGTCAAGGGAAGCTCTAGGGGTTGAGGTCCTCAGCCCCAAAGTAGGTCCCCTGAGGGCTCAGACTATGACTTCCTTGACTCCCCAAAGTCTCAGGGGAGGCTGCTTCCTGAAGGGGGAAGGTTGGCAATATAGGAGGGAGAGGTCAAGTACACCCACGGGTGCACGGTGGGAGGTGGGGGCAGGATTTGGATGGATGAGGTTCCTGGTGGGGTGCCAGCCTGGAGAGGGTGTCCCCTGCAGTCTCCACCCCAGTCTGGGCCCCATTAGTCATGGTCATGAGGTTTGGCTAGGGCCAGGGAGGCTGAGTGCCTCAAAAGTGTGAGCCCCCAACCCCAGGGACCAGGAGGCAGGGGCGGAGGTGGGGGAAGGGAGCAGTCTGATCAAAAGATTGTGACAAGGATTCAGAATTGTTGCTCTTAAGGATGGAGACTTGCCGTCACATGAACACAGAGCCACAGATTCTTGGGTACACACAAAATAACGCATAACCACATGGACAGACATAGATACCTGTGTACACACAGTTACACACACTCAGACACATGGACACCTGTGCACAAAGTTACTCCCTGGCACTTGTAGCCCTTCAGACACACCAGGTCATTCACAGAAAGACACACATAGACAGATGGACACAGTCACAGACACTGGCATACACCCAATCACTCACGGACACCCACATGAACACGGAGCCTGTGCACACTGTATCAGACCTAAGTGTTCTCACAAGGATGCAGATGTTCACATACACTTAGACACAGACGCTGGCATGGGCACGCCCAGCATCACATACGTAGCTGCATAGACTTACAGCACACCCACCACGGCACATGTGAGCACAGGAACACAAATGTAGATACTGCACACTTACATAGAGATACTCATGTACTTACACAGACACTGATGCCAATGAACACACACATACACACACACACACACGCAAACACACACTGAGTTTGCAGCCCTCACTTTCACATCTAAGCCTCCTACAGCAGGAGGGATTAAGACAAGACTGGAGAAGCCCTCCCCACCCAGTAGGACTCTTGCTATAATCCTACCACCCCACCAGACCCCTCCCCCAAGCTCTGAGCTTGGAAACTCCCTGGATTTCCCAGGGGTCAGCCAACCAGAACAGGCTTAGACCTCCCAGACCAACTTCCCTGTCACTTACCCTCCAAGCTCTGGCTGGGTGCTCATCATCCACAGCTGAGGAGCTGCCTCTTCTCCCCCAGGAAGCCCACCCTGGCCCCTCCAACCTTTCCTTGACGTGGGATCCTTGGGCCTCAAGGCCTCATGGTAGCTCTGCTTGGGCCCTGTTGCTCTGCAGATGTTCTTAAGTGTCTTCCATGCCAAGAAGTGAGGCTTGGAAGGCCTGGCAAAGGGCAGGCTCCATCTTGGAACTCACTTTGAGAAGACAAGCCTAGCCTACATAAGCAGAAGTTGATGGCCAGACGTGATGTGGGGTGCAGGTGGCAGGCTGCATCCTCCACACTGGGGCTGCTGAAGATGAGAACATGCTCTTCCATCTCCCTCGGGTCCCCAGGGTCTTACCCCGGACTGGAGCATGGCAGACTTTGGCCCCAGGGATTTCCATCCTCAGCCAGGGGTGTTCCAGACTCAAGGCAGTCCGGCCCTGGGCAGAGCTCTTCAGCTCTGAACCTGCTCTGACCTTTAGTCTCCAGAGGGGCGGAGCTTCCCTTGACCCCAGACCAGTTAGACACTCATCTACAGCCTGTCTAAGCCAAAGCCCAGCTCAGCACCATCTGCAGGGCTGGAAATCAGAGTGCTGTGCCATGCGGGACCCAACCTCCAGATGGAAGCCAAGTCCGAGGGGCACAGAGCCAACACTGCAGCAGCCAGAGTTGAGGCTAGATTCATGAGAGAACTCTGACAGGCTCATGTGATAAGAGTAGGAAAGGATGGTCCTGCTCTGAGGCAGAGAATGAGGAGAAAGACCTTGTAAATTCCTCTTCAGTTCAAAGTCTCCCAAATCCCTAAGTTTTTTCTTCAACTCCCAGACTGCATGCAATGAGGAAGTGGTGCTTCCTAAAGGAAAGAGAGAACCAGAGCCTGCGCCCATTCCTGGGGCAGAGGTGCATCCTGTCTTGGAAGAGAAGTGCATCTCACCCATCAGAGGCAGAGACTCTCCGTGGGAAGGCAACAACCACAGTCTTCTGTGGTTCTCATCAGAGCCTCCCTGGAACCCTCAGCCTTGATTTTTTTCTTGATTTTTAATGAAGCTGAAATTTTTTCACTTGTTTATCGGCCATTTGTATTTTATCTGCAAATTGCTCATTCATGTCCTCTGTATATTTTTCTGTGAGATTGTCTCTTTTTTTTGTCTTATTTATTTAGAGTAATTTTTTATATATTACGGGTACTAACCCTTTGAAATATGTTACAGTGCTCTCCTCCAGGCTGTTTTTGTTGTTGCGGCTGGGGTTTTTGTTTTGTTGTGTTTTTTGTCTTTTAACTTGTTTTTGGCATATTTTCCTCTACAGAAATTTTTATTTAGTCTGTCAACCTTTTCCTTTATGACTTCTAGAGTCAATGTCATGCTTAAAAATGCCTTTTCTACTCCATAATTATACTTTGTTTCTATATTTTCTTCTATTTATTTACACAGTTTTCATTTTTACATCAGATGAGTAATCTATTTTGAATTATTTTATGTGTAGTATGAAGTAAGATTTAACTTTATACCTTTCAAATTGAAAGTCTACTATCCCAACTCCTGCTGTTTTGAAACACTTTATTATCATATACGGAAACTCTGGTGGCATAGTTCTTAAGTGCTACAGCTGCTAACCAAAAGACGGGCAGTTAAAATTCAGCAGGCTCTCCTTAGAAACTCTATGGGGCAGTTCTACTCCGTCCTATAGGCTAGCTGTGAGTCAGAATCGACTCAACAGCAATGGGTTTGTTTTTTTCTTTTTTTTGATATTATCATATACTCAATTCTCACAAATACCCAAGTTTGTTCTGGACTCTATTATTTTCCATTGATTTGTTTGTTTATTTCCGCACCAAAATCACACTATTTTAATTACAAAAGCCTTATTGTTCTTTTTGAAATCTGGCAGGGCAAATTCCCCCATTAGTCTTCTTTTTCAAAAAATTTTAAGCTATTCTCATGTATTACTCTTCGCCTAAATTTTAGAATCAGTGTGTTAAGATTAAAAAAAAAAAAAAAAAAAAAAAGATTAGGTTTTTGATTTGAATTACATTCAGTTTATAGATTATTTAGAGGAGAATTGACATCTTTACAATCTTACATTGAGTCTTCCAGTTCAGGAATATGATATGCCTTTATATCTATTCAGGTTTTATTTTATGTTTGTCAGTAAAGTTTTATTGTTTTCTTCATCTACATTTTATATTATTTCTTATTAAGTTTATTCCTAGGTATTTTGTAAAGCACTGTGATTTGGATATTTTGTTCCCTTATATTTTCTAATTGGTCGTTACATAGAAATGCCCTTGATTTTTGTATAGTTACCTTGTATCCTACTACCTTACTAAATTCTTTAATTTGTTCTAATAGTCGTTCATTTGATTTTCTTAGATTTCCTGAATAAACAATCACATTGTTTCTAATTAGTGAAGGTTTTGCCTCCTGCCTTCTAATATTTATACCCATTATTTATTTTTCTAAATGCATTTGTTAGGACCTTCAGAATATGTTGATCAATAGCAGTGATAGCAGCCTCCAATGAAAAACTTTCAGAGCTCTCTGTGCCCAGAGTATCCATATGGAAACACCTATGAATCTAGGAATGACCATTAGCCTAGAGTACATCAGATAGGAGCAATTAGCAAACAATTTGAAGGTCCTGACTGCTGCCCTTACATGATGAAACTCCATTGATTATTAGGTTAAGTGAGCAGGATATTGATAGCTAGTGTCAATCCCAGAGAAAGGGGCCCCTCTTCTAGACACAGAAGACAATTCCACCACCCAGGTGGGCATGTCAACACATCTTCATTTCCTAACAAGCACCACTGGGCTTGCTGAAAAGAAAAGGGGACACATACACGTTTATTGAGCTTTTGCTATATACCAGGGATTGTGCTAGGAACTTTAAACATATAGTTTGATTTAACCCTCACAACTCTATGAGTGAATAGTATTCTTCCACTGTTAACAAATAAGGAAACTGAGGCTAAGAATGATAAGTATGGAGGGTCACACAGCTATCAGTCACAAATGGGTTCGTTGTTACCTACCTCAGCATCCTCTTTTCTGAAATGGATATTTAGCACAATACATTTCCTACCTAGATCAAGAAGTCTTCAAACATTTTAGCCTACTCCACACTTGTGCCAGCTGACCACCACCATCCCCCAGCCAAGGTTTTCAAGACCTCCCTCCTAGGAATGAGATACAATAAGTGGCGAGGAGGTGATCTGTCCACACCTTCAGGCCAGAAGCCAAACACCAGGCCCTGCCGGACAGCAGATCTCCCACTAGGTCCCTGGAGATAAATTTGGGCTTGGAGGGTGTAGAGATCAGAACAGGGTCTTGGGTGGGTTTGGTAGGGCAAGGGGAAACATGACCAGGGCCTGGAGACAGGAGTAGGGACAAAGAAGATGACAAAGAAAGCAGTGAGAGGGAGTTGGGAAGGGGTTTGGGGCAGCCACAGGGAGGGCTGTTAGGGAGCCATGGACAAGCCCCAGACCTGAGTCCAGGTGGAGGTTGTGGAGGTCACGTACAAGAGCTTCAGGACTCACCAGTCACTCCGCTCTCTCCATGGACTTTGAGGGACCAAGGACAAGGGCCACAACCACAAGGGTTTTTGTTTCCATCCTCCAGATCATAAAAGGTGACAGTGGGATCATGACACAGAACCAGGGGACCCATCTCCATCTCTACCCACATAGATACACAGATACACACAGAGCAGAGCTGTAGACCCAGAGCCAGAGACATGCGCACAGACATGAGGCTGTCAACACACAGACAACACAAACAGAACCTGGATACAAGGACACAGACACACCCACAGGAAGACATGGATGCAGACACTTACCAACCCAGGAGACAAACAAGACCAGGGAGCTGAAACGTGGAGAGACTCACATGCCCACACAGACACAGAGAGGGAGTCACAGACATGTGTGCATGTGTGCACACATACCCACACACACACACACAAGGAGACACCCTAAAGGTATTGAGGGACCGGGAGAGACAGACAGGTGGCTGGACCACACGGGCAGACAGATCCGAGCCAACCCGGGCCTAGTGCCTGGCCCTTGAGGGATCACAGCCACTGCCCACCCACCCCTGCCTCAGAGAACCCTGAGCCACCACCCAGTGCTGCTGCTCAGACCCCCTCCCAGCTCACGAACATACAGGCTCTCCTGACATACATGTGCATGCCCCAGCTAGCCTGTGCCCCACCCATGGGGGCTGACATTCCCATTCTGGGGTGCAGATGGGGGCCACGGGGCAACCTCCTCCTCCATAGGCCACGGGCTGTGCCGGCTGGCAGGGACAGGGGGCCTGGGCTGGCCCAGGAGGAAGGAGGGGCTGAGGGAGGCCGGGGCGCGGCTGGGGCGGGCACAGGAGCTGGTACCTGTCAAACAAGAGCCAAGGAGCAAACTAGCTTCTTAGTCACCTTTTTCTTCTCCTCGTTTTTTGGCAGCAGCCCCTCAGGGCAAGGGGAAGCTGATATCATAATTATTGGCTCACCCAGCAGCTGCCTCCCCTCACCTGATGTCAGCACAGACCCAGGGCGGCCAAGCTGACGGACTGACAGACGGACGGAGCTCCTGGCCCCCCAGCCCCGGCCCCCACGCCGACCTGCTTCACTGAGCAGGTAAGAGGAGACCTGGCCCAAGTCAGCCGTGGAGGCCAGCAGGGCCAGGCCAGGGCATGGGGAGGGGGGTTGCCTTTTTAACAGGCCTCTGGACTGGCTGGAAGCACCTGAGTGCTCCCCGTCTTCTTACTGCAGCCCGAGGGAGACTCGGGAAGCGGGGTGAGTGCCTGAAGGTTGTAGGGGACCCCCTCCTCCACGCTTTCCCTCTCATTCCTGTTCCGGGTTGTCTAACTTCAATCCTTCTTGCTGTAGCATGGGTTTTCCTTCTCATGTTTGTTTATTGGATTGTGTGCATCTCTGTGTGTTGGAGGCAATGTGCTTACCCTTCCTGTGCTGGGAGAAAATGAGAACTCGGAAGTGCTAGAACTGGAAAACTAGGGCTGAAAGACAGGGAGGCAGATTCCCAACCGACTGGCTCTTCTGGGAGGAGAGAGGAGAGCCTAGCTCTAGGGCTGGGTCTGTGTGGTGCCAAGGGCATGTGTGGACCAAGGAATCTCTCAACATCTCTGAGCAGCCTGGGCCTGGGTCTGGATGCCTGAAGCCTGTGGGGAGGCCTGGGTTGCAGGAAGGAGACAGTGCATCTGGTGGAGAAGCAGACAGGTGGCAAACAGGTACCAGGAGCAGCGGCTGATGCTGAGCTCCAGGCCGAATCCCCTCGAGGTCTGGGAACTTCTCTTCCTCAAGACTCCTGAGGCAAGGAGGCCTGGAGAGCAAACCTGGGACAGGCAGGGAGCCCTCACACCCTTGGGGCCTAGAATTGGGGGTCCGGAGGCTAAAGGCCCTTAGGGATATGGCTGGGCCAGCAGGAGGCCCCCTCTGGCTCCCACGGCTCCTCCCCACCCCCTACCTGATCGGGTAAGGTTCTGGCATTCCCCTTGGAGTCCCCCAGGCCCTCCCTAAATGCCCCAAGAAGCATGGCGGATTAAGAATAGACTCTAACAAGTGGGCGTGTTTTCTCTGCACCTAAGGTGTCGGGGGATGTGTTTGTGCATTGTGGCAAGGCACAGCTGGTCAGAGGGAAAGGCCCAGGTGGAGAGGGCTCATCCTCTTGAGAAGTCATCACATCCATCCCCCTGCCTCCATGCTGGTCATTTCCTGTGCCTGACGGGGCAGCCCCCTGCTTCTTCCTCTAAGGAGGAAACTTGATTAGTTCCCTCACGGTCATGAAGTCTCCCCTAGAGTCTGACTGAAGTCTCTACTGCTTCAGGGTCCAACTCTGCTTGCCCCACAGTTTCTTTGGGTTGACTGGAGGGTGAGGAGAGCAGAGCGGCATTGTACACCCGTCCTGTCCCCACTGGGCTCAGACCCTTTGACCATCTTGGTGATTCTCTGACCCACAGGACACAGGCAGTGGAAGGGCATCCCCATCTGATGAGTGGGGACAGCACCTCCTGTTCTGGCCCCTCTCTGGTGGTGCTGCATAAAGCCCAGGGTGGGACAGGCAGGGACAGAGCTGGGTTCCGTCCTGCGGAGGGCAGAGGGGTTGGGGGCTGCCCCAGGCTCAGAATCCTCCTGCGCGAAGGTGCCACGGGGAGAGGCGCATGTCCTCCCAGCTCCCCACCCCACCCAACCTGCGCTGCCACTGCCAAGCTCAGCTCCGGCTCCAGGGCCTGCTGAGGCACGCTGCCCCCCCTCCCAGGCCCAGCGCCTAACTCACGTCCCAGAGCCAGGAACCTGTTCTCCCAGGAATGCCAGGGAGTTCTCAGAGGACTTTGTTTCCCAGGGGCTCGGGAAGCCTTAGAATCCTCTGGACCAGTGGGCCCTAGGATGGGGAGAGAAACATTAGGGGGTTTGGGGCCCTCCCTACCCCCCGCCTCTGCCCTATCCACACATGGCCTATCATCATTAATTGTGAGAAGGGAGAAGGCTCAAGAAAGCTAAAGACAAGGGGAAAAGTCTACTGGTGACACATGGCCCCTGGAAAGCTGTCATGTCTCATCCTTGGCCTCAGGGGGAACCTTCCTTTAGCCCCCGTGAAGAGCCCATCTGTCCTCTAAGAGGGCAACACAGCAACAGTTCCCTTGAGCTTTCCATCCTTTCCAGCCTGGAAGTCCTTCCTGATGTCTAATCTCCCTCCTTCCAGCTTGAGTTCAGCCTGGTCTTCATGGACCAGTACCCCTTTCCCACCTGCCCAGGAGCCATGCACATTGCCAGAGACTGTTATTAAGTTGAAATTTCCTGGGAGCTTGTGTGCAGGAAGGGACAGAAAGAAGGCCCCCTTCTGCTGCCCCCCACCCCCATTAGTCTCTCCAGCTCCATACTTTAATGAGAAGGAGGCTGTTGGGAGTCACTTCTGCTCCCCCACCCCCAGTTCTCCTGTAACAGAGGGATGGACAGGACAGAGGTCTTGCAAGTAGGCCCCCCGCTTTCCTTCTGAGTCACAGCCCACCATCCCTGCTGAGGCCTGCAGGGGGGAGGTCAGCAAGCCAAGATTGGCTTCTGCAGCAGAAGGAGGGGTTGACATTAGACTTCAGAAAGGCTTTCAGCATTTTAAACTGAGTTTGGCTGGACTATGTGGCCCAGAAGGTGGTTTCCTGAGTGGAGAGGCAACCATTGATCTGAGATGGGCGGGGTTGGGTTGGCAGCATGCCCAGGAGCAGGAGAGTGATAAAATGACCTCTGGGAGAGTGCATCTCAGAAGCATCAAGCAAATGGTCCCTGAATGATTTTGGTCTTTCCAATTTATCCATCCCCATCCCCTGCCTCCTCCTCCATTTTTAAGCCCTTCTCCAACCTCAATCCCAACCCCATCCCTAACTCCTCCACCCCATCCATATCTCCTTTTGAATCCCAACACTATCCCTATTCCCATTCCAATCCCAGCCCAGCCCCCTTCCTATCCATCTCCCCATCCCCTTCCCCAATTCCAGCTTCAGCTCCGCAGCCTCATCCCCTCTTCTCCCTACCTCCTCTCTTCAGCCCCACCTGCATCCTCATTCCTAACCCCATCATTCCATCTCACACTATCCTCCCTTCCCCATGATGGATCTCCCCACAAGTCAGAGTCCAACACCCCGCCAGGCCCTGGTCTGTTCTCCATTTTCTCCGAGTGTTCGGGAAGCGCCCAGAGCCATGCCACTGGGACAGAACGGATTGGACTGGTCGTCCCTGGAGAAGCCTCTGCTTCCTCTTCTTATCTGGGCATTAAAGGCTGGATGCTGGCCAAACAGTAAAAATGAGCTAAGATGCAGCAAGACAAGTTTAGGTCTGGTGTCCAGATGACTTCTCTACGTTGCAGCCATGTGGCAGGTGAACAGGAGATGGAAACCCATGGTCAGAGGGCCCCTAAGGTAGGCTGTGGCAGCCTTCCTCAGAGGGGCTAGGACCTTACTCAGTCTGATTGGGCATGGCCAAGCCCCAGGCAGGGAGATGGACAGGAGCTGAAACAGAAAGGCCTGCCAGGCTGTTTAGGAATGACTGCAGTCGTGAGCATCCCAGGTCTCTACCCCGCCTGTGGCTCTTGCTTTGTCAGCTCAGATTAATGGGGCCGGGGAGAGAATTAGCTGAATCGTGATCTCTCAGGGAACTTGACTCGAGAGCCAGCTGTGAGTCACAAAGAAAAGGGAACCCAGGCTCTCATAACTGCTCTGGAAGCTCCAGTGGGTGGGCAACCCTCAGGACACCTGCGGATGCAACAGAGAGCCCACTGGGAGGTCTGACCCTAACCCTCCACCCCACGCTCACTGGGAGCATGCACGGCCAGTCAACTTCAAGCCCTGCTCTCATGCACCCTCCAGGGATCTTCAGGGCTCCCCCAGTCTGAAACTGCTGCCAGCCTGGGCACCAACACACGCGCACACACATATGCACACCCAGAACAGGGTGTGTCCGGGAACCGGATTGCCTGGAGACAGTTGGAGGTCCCACCTACACTTGTAAATTCCAGAGCCATGTCCCAGACTGCATCAGCCCATCAGTCTCAGAAGGCATAGGATGGGTGCAAGGGCACACAAACACACACACACACTCACCATAACCAGAAAACTCAATTTTTAGACCCTGTACTTAACAGTTCCCCCACATACAGAGTGGAGTGACCACAGCAGTGTTCGCTGTCCATGGTGTCCCCAGCTCCTTCTGGCAGGCAGTTCTCAGAGCACAAGTTGGGCCCCACAGTGTGTGACTTTGTAGAGGTGGATCAGCCTCTCTGAGCTTGCCCATGGGCATGTCCAATCTGCCTGAGATGGGAAGGGCTTTGGAGAGTTCTTTGGGATAGCAATGCCAAGCCCAGGAGGATCTGGGAATGGTCAAATGAGAAAGGTGGGGGCTTGGAGCCAAGGAGTTGGATGGGCTCTGGGAAACACTCCCAACATCACTGTTCAGTGGGGCGAGGACATGATTAGGAATGCAGAGTCGGCTGCATATCAGCCCAGGCACCCACATAGCAGGGAACAATCTCTTCCACTGATGGGGCCTCAGTTTCCCCATCTATAAAATAGAGGGGGCTTGGATGGGAGGGCTTCCCAGTTCTCTTCCCACTCCAAGATACGATAAGTCTAAGCAGATAGCCTACTGGCTGCTTCCTCTGTGTATGTGTACACACACACACACACACACACACACACACACACACACACACACACGTCATGGAGGGGTGGGGAGGGATGCACCAGTACGTATTTGTCTTATACTAGGTCTGTATCATTAGCAGTGGCAGCAGAATTAATATCCCTAATAACAGATAGGTAATAATGAGCAGTCCTTCTGATAATGATATGTACAGAGCCCAGAGAGGCCCCTGACCAGAGGGATGGGTGGGATCTTGGTCCATCTCATGCCCTCACTAAGGTAGCAAAGAGGGGGCCACCAGGTGGATATTAGCACCCTTGACCACCCCCATGGGGAAGACTCCTGTGAATGGAAAATATTTTGAAAGAAAAAGATCCAAGCCCCCATCCCTCTCCTGAAATTCCACTGGCCTGGGACCCCAGGGGTGGAGGCAGGGAAACCAGACAAGATGGCGCCGGTTTCTCTTCCTCAGAGCATTTGACACCCTGGTTTTCCCTCAGTCCTCTGGACAGCCAGGTGAGGTATACAGGACACGGATGAGGATCCCCCTTATACAAAGGAGGAAATGAGGTTCATTCCCTTGACTAGCCTATGCGGACCGCAAAGCTGGGAGAGGACGCTTCTGGGGTCCTTGGTCAGGAGGACTCACTTTGAGGGAAAAAGGGAGCTTTGCAGGGCAGTTGGGGGAGGGAGTGTGTGTCAGGGCTCGGTAAAGGCTTCCAGAGACGGGAATGCCAGGCCCGCGGATGAGATGAAACCAGGTTTTAGTCATCTCTGTTGGCTTCACAATTCAAATCCTCAGCTGCCAATTTCTGCCGCAGCCAATCAACTCCGCAGCCTGTTACCGAGGCAGCCCACAGGAGGCCGGGGGCGGGACCCCCGGGCTCACTTTGAGTGACTTTGTTGTCGGGACAGGGCTTCTGGGCCCCTGGGTCCCAGAGCTAATAGTTGCTCAGAGGCAAGCCCCTTGCACCAACCCCCAGCACACTCCTCCACCCCTATTCACCTAGAGTGACTGGAGGAAGCTTGTTTTAAGGAAAGATGAAGGCAAAGTTTCTGTGAAAAATCCTCCTGTCCTTTCCAACACTCCCCCACTTCATCATCCACTCTGGCCCCTTTCTCAGCTGAGAAGACTGAGGATTAGAGGGGACTTTTTTTCTCTGGAAATCAGTGTCCAGAGACTCAGACCACTGCTTTCTGCTGTCTGGGAGGATTAAGAAGAGAAGATATTCACTGGAACTAGCTCTCTGGCCCGGCCCTCAGTGGTTCTAGGCCACCTTGTCCACCCCCAAGTCCCCTGCTAAGCCTGTTTTCACCATCAGACTCAGTCATGCCTTCAAACTTCCCAGGAAGGCTGGGGGAGTGGGAGGGTGGGGGGACACCTTCTCCCTAAACTGCCTATCCAGGGTCTCATGTTTTTGGAATTGAGAATTTTATAAATCCTCTGTGACCCCCACTAACCTTGGTGGGCAAGCTAACCTTGCTTCTGGGAGTTGGATCTGGGGTGACCTCACATCCTCAGAGCCTGAACTCTAGGGCAGACAGGAGAGAGGAAAAGGCAGACCATGAATGATATCCAAAAGTTAGAGCAAAAGATCCCAGCAGCCAGGGGTGTATAGGTGTGAGGTCCGTGGAAAGGGACATCTACAGAGTAGCGAGAACCCAGCAGAGCCTATCTCTCAGACTAAGGTGGCCATGGCAGAGGAGAGAAGGGTCCCTGGTAGGTGTCTCAGAAGTGGATAGATGGGAGCTTTGAGGAGTAGCATTTCTTGTTTCCTTGAAACCAAAGAACACTTCCTTCCCATCTACCAAATAAGCATCCACATGCAGGTCAAGGACATCCATCCATCTTTACAGCTGTCCATTTGTCTATCCGTTTTTCCACCTGTCCATCTACCCATCTACCCATCTGTCCAACTTTGCGTTCATCCTTTTGTTCATCTGTTCATCCTCTAATCTGTCTGTTCTATCTGTTCATGTATACATCCATCCCGTCATCTATCCTATCCTTCCATCCATCCATCTATCCGGAGAGGTCAGGCCCTAATTGGCCTCCCCAGGCCTGCTGGGAAGGGCTTGTGGTCCTGTGACATTTATGGGGCATGTGACCTGCCTACCTGGCCTGGGGAGGCAGTCCCACCCCAGCCCTCAGGCAGGGGGCTGGTCCAGGCTTGTGGGAGTATTTATACCTGGATGGAAGCTCTTGGGGAAGCTGCTGGACTGAATGACTCCTCAAAGCTGTGATGGTGGCCATGGCCCAGAGCCCACTGTGAGTGCTTGGACTGGGCTCCTTTGGAGTCAAGACTGGATGGCAGGGGCTTGGGTGAGGCTGGAGAGTTGGGAAACTGCCCAGAGTTAGCCTGGGATGGCGGAGAGGAAGGGTTGCTGGCAAAGGAGAGTTGGAGAACAGGAAGCTGTTGGAGTCAGGCATCTGAAGCAAGGCTGGGACCCATCCTGGAGGTGGGATGGGTCCTTTGCCCTTATCTATCTTGTAGATGGTCCCTTGGTGAATGGCAGGAAGGGTAAGATGGGATTACAAGATGGTTAAGGTTAGATACATGGAAGAACTTTCATATCAGCCATGGCCATATAAGGTGGCTCAAGTGCTTTTTCAGGATGGGCATACTGAGTGATGCTCTGGGACCAGCTTAATTCCAGGGGCAGAATGCCTGAAGTGGCTTTAGGAGAGGCCTGATTTGGGGGATGGGCCTGACGCAGCTGCAGGTGTCAGTGCCTCAGATTTGAGGAAAGCTTCACCTGGGGGATACGGTTGCTCTTCATCTTTGTTCTTCTTCCCCACTGCCACCCTCTGCTCATTCCGTCCCTACCTGCTTGGCAAGGCACTTTAATCAGAACTCCAGGCAGGGGATACTGACCCATTTCTGAAATAGTTTAACTGAGGCAGGTCAAGAACCAGGGGAGCTAGACTTTTGGCCTCAGAACCCCCATGGGAAGAAGGGAAGAAGGGAGCTAGAAACCCCCTTCTTCTTGGCACCCCCAGACTCCCAGTATCCTAGGGTGGCTAAGCATCAAGGAAGGCCCCCAGGCCCTTCCCTGCCACCCCCCACTAAGTAATTACGGAGCTGCTCCAGGTGACCCCTCCCAGCAGCCAGGCAGGGCGGAGCCCTGGGTGGGGCCACAAGCGAGCACTGGGCACGGGCCCCACCCCTCGTAAAACATGCTGTGGCAGCCAGCAACAGAAACCATTAAGGCGGAACTGAGCTGTCTCCAACTCACTCATAAAGGGCAGTAGGAGGGAGCATGGAGAGCACTGCAAGGGCCCTCAGTGCCCCATGCCTGCCTGTCCTCTGTGACTCAGCTGTCCACAGAGGATGCAGGGACAGACCCTCCCAAGGAAACCTCCAGCCTTGCCTGCCACCCATCACTGTGGCTTCCAGGTGTGAGCAGGGAGGCTGAGGTGTTTCCAAGGTGGAGCCTTGTGGTGTAGTGGTTAAGCACACTGGCTTTGAAGCCTGGATCTGAATCCTGGGGGAGCATAATTTACTAGCTTGTGAACTTGGGCAAGTTGGGCTAACCTCTCTGAGTCTCAGTTTCCCCACCCATAAAATAGGGATGATAATACAGCACCTCCCTTCTGGGGCATAATAACTCACCCAACTGTTCCTGGCCTTCTTGGGGATTCCCCTAGGGGGACCTTCCTGAAGTTCATCAGCAGGGAGGGCTGAGCTGAGAGCTCCAGGTACCATATACACTTCCACAGGGCCAGCCTCAGCACCTTTACATGCAGATGGTCCCAACACCTCATCTTACTTATAAGGAAACTAAGGTTCAGACAGTTCCTCACTTGTCCAAGGTCACACAGCCAGCCAACAGGTCAAGCCCTGCATCCATCCCTGAATGGCCCCTTCTGCCTGAGTCCTAAGGGGCTGGGGCTGGGGGTTCTGAGAGGTGGGGAGACGTGGACGGGTTGGGGGAGCACACGGCCTGGCTGTTTGTTGTAAGGGCCCAAAGCAGGGATTCAGTGATAGTCATTATTGATCATTGTTGTCATGCTTTCTGGGAAACTTCTCACCCACCATCCTCCCCACTTGGGTCAGAGAGAGGAGGTCATTGCTTTCTTGCTCCTGTTCCAGGGCAGATCAAGTCTACCTCCTCTCTCCTACCCCAGCCCCCCACCTCCTCAGGACCATGGAAGGAAGAGAAGACATCAAAGGTTAGAATTCAGAGGGTAGACAGAACACCCCAGATACTCGTGGTCTTCAGTCAAATGTTTTTCCAGGGTTGCACCCCTGGAGTGTATGTGTTAGGGGTGCAGTCGGGTATCTCGAGGCCTGAGAATCAGGAGAGTGTGGTTTCCAGTTTTAGCTGTGTAGCCCTGGGCATGTCACTTCCTCTCTCTGGGCCTCAGTTTTCTCCCCTGAAAAATGAGGTTAATGACCTTACCCCCCTGCCAGTGATACGCTGATGTCACCAGCCAGCTCTCAACAACAACAACAAAATGACCCTGATTTGTAGTATTTACTAATTTTCATAGATATGGATAAAGACTCTCCCAATGGCTGATTTGGGCCTATTTCACTGGACATGGAGTTGGGCCAAGATAGGTGCAATTGGCTCTCGCAAGCCCATACCAGCTGGCTCTGGCACACCACTGCCTGCTACCCTCCGGGGCACAGGGAGGATGAAATGAGATAATGGGTATCAACTTGCTTTGTAAACTGCAAAGTGCTCGGTAGACGTGGAGCATCCTATGGTCAGGGAGACCCCAGGGCACAGTCCACCACTGACAGCCTGGCCTAGCTCCAGCCCAGGAAGGTAAGAGACTGTGGGTTGTGGGAGCCCACATTAAAGCGGCAGAGTCGTGAGAGCCATCTAGGGTAGCTCTTGGGACCTGAGAAGGGAGGAGAGAGTTGACTGCACCTCTTGTATTAGTTGACTTGGTTTATATTTGCCTGCCCACCCCCATCACGCTCCCTGAAACTGAAGCAGGCAGGATAAAGGTTAGACTTCAATGGAAGATTCCTTCCCCATACAGTTGTCAGCCCCAGAACACTTGAGCCATCAGAGAGGCCTCCTGAGAGATCTAAACCAACAGAGTCACCCCCTCCTCCCTACTCTAATCCCTAGGAGTTTCTACAGGCCCTGGCTCTACCACAGGGGAATGGCTGAAATGAACTCTGAGGCTAGACAGTCAAGCAGAGGGGAGTTTAGTCTCTGCTAAAGGGGGAGGGCTATGTCAGAGAGAAGGAGGTGGGAGGAAGGAAAGAGGAGTTACCTCTGTTCTACCCCCACCCCCAGCTCACGCCTTAAATTAACACTGTCACACTGCTAATTATTAATAATAGCTATCATTTATTGAGCATGTACTATGTGTTAGGCTATTTACAAGCAATATTTCATCTAATCCTCAGGAGAGGTACGTATTATCAGCCCTGTTTTACAGATGAGGAAACTGAGGCCCAGGAAAGGAAGTTTAACAACTTGCCCAACCAAAGTCCCACAGCTACTGGGATTCAGAGCTTCTGAACTAGATCATCCAACTTCAGGATTCCTGGCTGTTACTCCAGAGAGGGGTCAAGGGCCAAAGCACCTTGTCCCTCTCCCGCAGTGAGCCTTTTTTTGTACTGGACAAGAGTCCCCCATATACACCTCTCAGAGCCCCTCTGCCCAGCCTGAGGCTGGAGGACCCTTTTGAAGGCATTTGGTGGAGGACCACCTCTTTCCTGGGCTGTGTGCTCTTAGGCAAATCACCTGACCTCTCTGGATGTCCTTTCCTCATTTGTAAAATAGAGCTTCAGCTGAGGGAACCGAGGGGGTGCCAGGACTCTGAATCAGGGCATCACTTAGAAAACCTGCCCAGAGGAAACCCTGGACTGGGGATTGCTCAGAGAATTCTGCACCCTCAAGGAAAATTAAAGGGTGAGCCTTTTGGACTCTGCACAGCCTTTATAAATCCTTCCCTCTGTGGTTTCTAACCTTGTTTGTGGGGGCTTAGAAGAGGTGGGGTTTGGCCAAGTCGGGGTATAAATGCCATGACTGTGAACTAAATTCCTCAGTTAAGGCCTCTGACCTACAGGAACTCAGCCAGGGCTACAGATAATGTCATGGGAAATAGGACTTGGTGCAAGGATGGGGTGAGGCAGATGCTGTGGGGATTCTGGGAAGGTCAGACCCTCAGGAGTGGGTGTGGGTCAGAGTTCAGACTCAGGGAGGCCACCTTAGGTCCAGACCTTCAGGAGGAGGAGCAAAGCTGTGGTCTGGACCCCCTGAAGCCCCACTGAGTAAGTAGAGGCCAGGCAGGCAGGGCAGAGCCAGCAAGGGCAGCAGCCACCTGGGGATGGGGTCATCAGTCAGTCTCCCCAGGGCTGCCTTGGGCCCAGCCATGTTTGGCCGATTGAAGCCAGATGTGTGACATGTCCTTGAGCATTTTCTATGTGCTGGGCACCTTACATACAGCATCTCATTCAATCCTCATGACAACCCTGGGCGGTGGGTCCATGAGCCCCATTTATCAGATGAGGAAAGTGAGGCACAGAGAACTAGAGGTGGTTCAGAGTCACATAGCCAGGAAGTGACAAAGCTGGGACTCAAACTCAGGTCTGCCCAAGTTCAAAACTCTTGCTCTTCACCACTATGCTATCCCGCCTCCAGGGAGAGGAGCTACCACTTCCCCACTAGTACAAAGCTCACTTTCTGGGGGGAGGAAGGGGCCCCGGCTGTCATCAGCCTTGGACTGGAGGAGCTGGAGAACGCCTTGGGAAGGCGCCAAGCCCTGCACCACCTCCAGGGGAAGCAGCCCCGGGCCAGTGAGGTGTGGCAAGCAGGCCTGCTGTCCAGGAGGAGCTGTCCAGAGAGTGGGGGCCAGGCCCGCGGTCATGCGGAGCCAGAGATGGGCTGCCCTGCACTCGGGCCCCAGGCATGCTCCATCACGGTGTCCAGTTACGGCCAGCTCGGCGCTTCCCCGGTCACGCCACATTTAGCATTGCCGAGTGAGCAGGCGCTGGGACATCGAGAAGGGGCGATGAGGACTCTTGGAGGGGTGGGAGAGCCTCCCTACCTTTCCCCACCTGATCCCCAGCTACCACCCCCCTCTGCCAATCATCCCCTGTGGGACTTGGGGCAAGTTCTCTCCCCAACCCCGCTTGCCCTAATGACCCCATCTGCCAAATAATAAAGGAGATGCTGTAGTTAACGAAGATGTACCCAGCCCGGGCTGGGCACCGGGGAGCCGAGGCCATCCCTCCTCCCAGAGCTCCTGAGATAGCACAGTTTCCCTGCTCTGGCTCAAGGGGGTCTTGGATAGGAGGGATAAATATGAGCCTCATGCTTTTTTGCTGCCTGGACCCCTAGCTTCTCCCACTCTCAGCCTCACCCCTAGCAAATAAAGAAACTGTAAGAGGAGTGCAGGGTCTGGAGTTAGACAGATCTGGGTTTGAACCCTGACTCTGTCAGGGATTAGCTGTGTGGTGCGGACAAATCACTTACACAATGGCCAGCCAGAGCAGACCCTCAGCAAACAGTGGCTTTTATTAGAAACAACTTGGGCAAAAGGAGTGAACTCAAGAGGAGCTGCCCTTTGCAGGTGGTGGAGAAGGCAGAGAGCTGGGGATAATAACAACCAAACCCAAACCCGTTGCTGTTGAATAGATTCCGACTCATAGTGACCCTATAGGACACAGTAGAACTGCCTCATAGGGCTTCCAAGGAGCAGCTGGTGGATTTGAACTGCCAACCTTTTGGTTAGCAGCCGAGCTCTTAATCACTGCACCACCAGGGATAATAATAGCCATACAAATGATGGTATTAATGGAAGCTGACATTTATTGAGCACTCACTATGTGCGAAACACTTTCTATGCATGATTTCATTTGATACTCACGGTTCTTTGAGGCAGGTCCTATCATTCTCCTCGTTTTGTAAACCATGATGCTGAAGCTCAGAGAGCTCACTAAGGAAGGGGCTGAGCCTGGCTTTGAGCCCTGAGAACTCTTAACCTCTCCGCTGTGCTGAGGGCAGGGTTCGCCTATAATTCTAGAAGATCTGAGCAGAAAGGGCCCTCAGGCATCATCTAGTCCAAGCACCTAGTTTTTCAAATGGGGAAATTGAGAAAGGGGCAGCAGCCTGTACAGATAAGTTCTGGAGTTTGGAGGTCATGCTGCCGGGATAAGGCCCCAAAGGTGCCACTGCAGGCACAGCCTCCACTAAGGGCTGAGTTGCTTGCAGCGCAGCCCCCACCCCAAGCCTGGGCCTGACCTGCCCCCCAGCTTCTCCCCACCCTCACAGAGACTGCCTGCCTCGATCACCTGGCCCAGCCCCTCACTATGGAGACAAGGAGACTAGGCCCGAGGAGCCCGAGGCAGGGTCTTGCTCAGGCACAGCCAAGCCCTCCGTCCTCCGAGGTCACCTATCTGGCTCCCTTGGTTCTCTCCCCACCCATCTCCTCTCTCTCTGCCTTTCTTGCTCTACATCTCTTGTCATTTGTCTATTTCCTTCTGTTTCTCTCACTTTTGTCTGTCTGCCTGTCTGTCCGTCTCTCTGATGACTGACTGGAGGCAGGGCCCCAGCCCAGGGATGGGGTGGGATTGGAAGTGGGCCTGGGGTTGGCCACGCCTGGATGCTGGTCCTCCCTCTCATCACAGCCGGCTTTCTTCGAGGCCAGGACTGGGTGATGGTGTCGCTGCTCCCGCCTCAGTCTGACGTCACACTGCCGGGCCCCACCAGACTGGAGGGCGAGCCCCAAGGGGACCTCATGCAGGCACCGGGCCTCCCAGGCTCCCCTGCCCCACAAAGTGTAAGTATCTTGCACCTAGGCCTGGGCTTAGGCCATGGCCTGAGGGCTGCATGGGCAGCAGACAGGCCAGTCACCCCCTACCCCTGGGACCTCCCAAGGTCAGTCTTGTCCCCTCCACCAGCAAGCATGTACTCAGTGACCCCATGATCCAGAAGGGTTCAGATCCGGGCCTCTGCCTAACCCTTCAGTCTGGGGCTTTCCCAGGGCAGGGATGGGTGGAGCCCGTCAGACTTGGGGAACCCCAGGTTTAGGGGCAGGGTGTCCTCATCAGATTGGGGTTTCCAAGGACAGGCTGGGTCTCCTCCATCATCTGGGGGATCCCTAAAGCCAGCCACAGACCTGTTTACCCCAGCACAGTGTAGGGTCCTGACAGGTTTGCAGCCCTACCAACCTCTATGCGCAAGCTGTCTACCCTCTCTCCACCCAGAAGCACGCCGGCTTCAGCTGCTCGTCGTCCTTTGTGCCTGATGGCCCTCCAGAGAGGGCACCCTCACTGCCCCCACACAGCCCCAGCATCGCGTCACCAGGCCCCGAGCAAGTGCAGGGCCACTGCCCAGCTGGCCCCAGCCTGGGCCCCTTTCGGCTCTCACCCTCGGACAAGTACCCCAGTGGCTTCGGCTTTGAGGAGGGCCCAGCAGGCAGCCCTGGACGCTTCCTCAAGGGCAGCCATGTGCCTTTCCACCTGTACAAACGGCATTTCCATGATGACGTCTTCCCTGATGCCCAGACTGCCCTGGCCCTCGATGGACACTCCTTTAAGACCCCAGGGTCACTGGAGGCCTTTGAGGAGATCCCTGTGGATGTGGGGGATACCGAGGCTTTCCTGCCTGGCTTCTCAGCAGAGGCCTGGTGCAATGGGCTCCCCTACCCCAGCCAGGAGCACAGCCCCCAAGTCCTGGTGAGTACCAGTGGCCAGTGGGCATCCCACCATCCCCATTCCCGGCAACCTAGAAAGAGATCAAACTCCTCGCCCTCCCTTTCCAGATCTTTCCACTCAGGGTCAGTGTGTGCCAGGGAAGCAGCAGGCTCAGAGAGTTGGGGCCTCTCGGCATCATGCTAGGCCTCAGGTCAGCTGGGGAGGTGATGCTGGCCTGGCCCGGCACAGACGGGGCAAGATAGGGGAGACAGGTCAGGCTAAGGAAGCTGGCAGCTTCCCAGAGGCTCCTGAGTCAGTGTGTGACTTCTGTTAGTTTAAGCGACAGAATCCCCAGCCAGACCAACACGCCCATATGCAAATATGAGAAGAAAAACACATTCCAGAGGCCAAGAGAAAGGGTTTAGGGAGGAGCCACGGAGCACAATTTTCCCTCTCCAGTATCAGCATACAGAGTTGAGAGGGCTAAGTCTTCTTGAGGGGCTCTTCCCAGCCCCATTCTTTGCCCAGAGTGGGGCCTGCATATATTCAGAGAGATATCTTGAAGGCACCTTGGAAGGTCAACATGTCCTTCCACAGCCATACCCACCCGCTGTGTGCCCTTAGGCAAGTACTTAACCTCTCTGAGCCTTATCCAAAAGTAAAGTGGATAATATCTGCATCATAGTGTTGTTGAAGAGGAAAGCTAAAGGGAGCTTTGCTCTTTGCTCCCCAGCTCTGGTTTCGAGGTCCCAAAGGTGGTGAGCCTTGACTGGGTTAAGCCTAGGCTATGTCTACTCCAATGTTCACCAGCCCTCCTCACCTCTTGCTACAAACAGGCCCCTATTCCAGGCCCAAGCCACCCCCAAAAAAGGCCTGTTTCCCAGGCTTGAAAAATAGAGAAGGAGGGTTGGACACGTACTGAATGTGGCCAAGACAGGACCTTGTTCCAGTTCTGGGGCCCTTTGATAACTTCTCCTCAGACCCCTTGAGCAGGACAGCAGCCCACAGTGAGGGCACCATGGTCTCAGCTACTGTTCCCCAAATGTCCACTTAATGCCAGCCCCTACTCACTCTGCCAGGTACTATCTTTTGAGTGACTATTCAATCCTCACACCAACCCTGTAAAGAGTTCTCACTATTCCTATTGTGCAGATGAGGAAACTGAGTCTCACAGAGGCCAGGTAACTTGGCCAAGGTGTCCCCAGCCTGTAAGAGGTGAGGCTGAGATTTGAGCTTAGGCCCTTAACCTTCACAGTGGAGAAGAGCTCAGGCCCAGAGACCCACACCGGGCTGGTCGACTGGCTGGGTGATGTTGGGCACATCACTTCCACTCTTTGAGCTCAACCCCATCATCTATCAAATGAGAGGTTTGGACACAAGTGCTCTTGGCCCTTCCAGGCCTGAGATTATCTGATTACGACAATCTCTGCATCAACCACGCCAGGGCAGAAAGAAGTCCCGCTGATTTAACCCTCTGGGCCCAGGTGCTGGTGCCCAAAGCCTCTGGAAACCCCAGGCAGAGTAGTCTTCCTCCTCCAGGCCTGGTTTACCAACCAGGGCCCAGCTGCTCATCCATCCTGGCCCTACTCAAGACAAGGCTCTGTCCTAGGTCCTGGGGGACTCACAGTCCCATGGGAAGCCAGGGTCTTGCCACCACCATTAGCATAGCTGCAGGCTGCCTGTGCCTAGGCCAAGAGAGTGTGGTAAGTGTCACACAGACCTGCAACTGGGTAGACTCCCTGCAGGAGGGAATGAAAGCTCTGAGTTGGGGATGGCCAAGAGATAGAGTGGAGAAGACTCACTGGCCCTATCCAGAGAGCCTGCTGGAGCTGCCCTGGGCTTTGCAGAGGAAGTAACAGGGGCCTGGGGGACCACCACTGGACCGACCTGTCTGGCCACTTCCCATGGTTCATCCTCCTCCTCCATCCCCACCCGCTCCACGGCTCCTTAGTGGGAATTCAGGAGCTGTGGCCTGTTCTGAGTGTCTTACAAGCCTTTTCTGAGAGGCTTGGGGCTGTGAACCAGCAGGCCCTGAGCTGGGCTTGGAGAGCTGAGGTCAGGCACTAGACCCTTGTGCCAGTCTAGGAGATCTCCAACCTTACCCCAGCCTCAGGGTGACCATTGACGAGTCTCCCCAACTTCTCTAGATAGCCTCAGCCATTCACCTAGAGTGAGGTGGTGGGTAGGGGCACTGTCAGTTTCAGCCCCAGCTCCACCACTGATTTGCTGTGTGCCCTTAGAAAAACATCTGCCCCTCTGTGTTCTCTCTCCAGGAATAAGCTTCATGGAGGAAGTGTAGAGGCTGCTTTTGTGCAAAACAAAGGTTCAGGACATGGGAAAGAGGGGAGAAAAATAAAAAATAAATAAAAATAAAGCCCAATCTGGTCATTTGCTTTCTCTTCCAGCAGGGGTCGGAGGTCAAGGTCAAGCCCTCAGCTCTGGAGAGTGGTCCTGGGATGTACTGCCACCAGCCCCCCTTGCAGCAGGTGTACTGCCCCTCCCAGCCCCCCTTCCACCAGGTGGGTCTGGGGCAGGTGGGCAGGCTTCCCTGGGATCTCAGGATATTTTATCCTGAGGGCTTTCCAGTGTGTGAATGTGTATGTTAGTGTGCGTGCACTGGATGGCAGGTAAGGACAGCAGGGACCTGAACCTCATGCCGGGCCACTTGGTGTATGGCGTGGGGGGGGGGGGGTGCGGTGAGTAAGAGAGCGGTGGTTAATCGGGAGGGAAACAATTGCCCTTTTCTCGGAGTGGACGGGCCTGAGAGGTATCAGACAAGAGAGCCAAGCTGAGATTGGGGCAGGCACCAAGATGTAAACCAAAAAGAGAGGGAGGAGGAGAGTCACCACAGACAGGGCAGAGAGAAAAGGAGTATGTTGTATGACCCATGATGCCAAGCCAGGCAGAGAACAATGGGCTCCCATCTAGTACCACTACCATCTTGCTATGTGACCTTGGTCCCAAATTTTCCTTTAGCCTATAGAGAGTAGGCACCAGGTGTGGGGTTAGGGGTTCCTCCCACCTGGAATGCTCTAAGTCTCCATCAGCTTCTGCCCTTTTCCCCTTCCCCATCCCACTGTCTAGTCTCAGCTCCTCCCAGACGTACAGAATGCCACGTAATTGCCCCACACTGGCATAGGATGGAGGTTTTAAAAAAGAGAAAGAAAAGAGACCCAGAACAGCCAGTCAGCTCCCAGGAGTCACTGGGCAAGATGGAGCAAGTGGTTGCCCAGCACCCGGCTCCATCCACCTGCAGCCTGGCACTGAGACAGGCCCTGCCTGTGGAACAGGTTCTACTCCCAGCTGTTTGGCATTGGCCCTGATCTTGGCAAAGCCAGGGAGACAGGAAGGGGGAGGGGGAGGAGGCAGGCTGCCTATGTTGTAGGGGAAAGAAATAGATGAAGGGAATTAGAGGGGACACATGAGGGCACACCTACACTGTCTGGAGAGGAAAGGCCGTAGCTATCCTGAGGCTTAGGGTCTGACCCGGGATAGAGGGTCAGCTCACCTCCAGAGACAGAGCCACAGTAGGGCTAAGGGGCCACCAGACCTTAAACGGCCTCACCATGTCCCTGCTCTGCTTTGATGCCCTCTGCGTTCTGCACCCCCTCCCCAAACAAGATGGCCGTACCCAGGGCTTTATGGACCAGGATAGAGGGTGACTCAGGCACTAAGTGCCTCTCGGGTGACCTGGAAAGAGCCCTTCAGCCTGGAACAGCTGGGGGAGTCAGAGTCTCCTACCCCCCTCCCATAAAACACCACCCCTGGCACCACAGCCACTCCCTTTGCCATAAAACCACCTCCTACCCCCACCTGCCCACCACCATGACCGGCCCTTTCAAAGAGCCACTGGAACTCATAAAAAGCGGCAGTGGCCAACCAACGCCCAGGCTGGACATTCCACTTCCAGCCCAGCCGCTCTGTGATATATAAGGGAGACCTGGGGCACCTGCCTGGAAAGGCGCAGGGGCCATGAGTTTCCCCTCAGACTCTCTAGCCCAGCCAGGCTCTTGTCCCATCATGAAGGCCACGACAGTACATGAAGGGCCTGAGAGGAAGGAGCTGGAGGAAGGGAACTTTGAGTCTTCTGAGATTCTGAATTCAGGATCTCTTGTGGGTCCCCTCACAGGTACTCAGACATGCACACCCTTGGCTCTGCTATTGGTGGAGGGGAGGTGGAGTCCATGACCAGGGAGAGGAGAATCTAGTCTCAGCTCCCTCTCTGGAAGTAAATGAATAGGGAGAGGGGAGGAGGAGTCGCCTTGGAAACCACTCTGCTCTTTGACCTCTACAGTACTCACCAGGTGGTGGCAGCTACACTGTACCCTACCTGGGCTCCTCGCACTACCCATACCAGCGAATCGCACCCCAGGCCAGCACTGATGGGCACCAGCCTCTCTTCCCAAAACCCATCTACTCCTACAGGTACCTTTCCCTGCACTCTCGGGGTGGAAAGGGAGGGGTGGGGGAGCCCCTGGGGAAACTGAGGCATGGAACCCTCAGGGTAAAATGGTACTAGCAGTGGGTGGATGAGATACCCAGCAGGCTTCCTGAGGATGCTGGAGAGAAGATTCTTGCACAGGGCAGGGAGATAGACTAGATTACCTCTGACCTCTCATTTAACCCTGTGGAGCCATGTCAATGCTAGTGCCCTGGGATGAGCCCTGAGAGTTTAGAAGGGGGTGTGTCCCCTTCCCCTCCTACCCAAATACAAAAAGAAGCCAAACTCCCAAAGCTCTACAGGAAGTAAATGAAGGAGGAAGACTCAGTTATTCACCATGAGGCAGATCTGATGGGACTGCTTTGTGTCTGTGGTCTTGAAGGCCAGGCAAGCAGTACCCAGCCCATCTGGGAGACCCTTCCATCTATCCTTTCATTCATCCACCCAACAATGATGCGCAACCCTACGTGGGGTCAGGTCATCAGCCAGTATGAGCTCAGGGGAAGGAAAAAGAACATAAACATCCACCAGGAGCACAGAGAAAGTGTTCGTGGGAGACAGCATGATATGCAAAAAGGCACACATGCAGGCCTTGGAGTCCAGGAGAACTGGGTTCAAGTCCGGGCTCTGGAATTTACTAGCTGTGAAACCTTAGGCAACTTACTTAATCTAAGGCTCTGTTTATTCATCTGTACATAAGGGGACAGCAGTTCAGGGCTGTGGGAAGGATTAAGTGAGAGACCATAGGCACTGTGCCTGGCACATTGTAGGGGCTCAAGAAACCTGAGTTCCCTCCCTTACTAACCCGCACTTGTGCAGTTGACTGAGGACTGATTGGGGTAATGATAGCTTCCATGAAATGAGTGCCTTCTATGCCCTAGGCATAGCCCTTAATCTTCACAATTCTGAGATAGCTATTACTTTCTTCACTTCAAAACTGAGGGAACAGGCTCAGAGAGGTTAAGGCTCTCACCCAAAGTCACACAGCTGGTGAGTGGCTAAGCCAGGATTGCAACCCAGGTCTCTCGGATTCCACAAGACCCTCATATATCTCTATCCCTGACTTCAGTGGATATTCAAGCATACTTGCTCATCTCCTCTCCCTTTGACTTCAAAGAGCCTCTCACCTATTAATCCTGCAGTACGTTATTCCTCTACTGTTACGCCAGCCATGGGGGCTGTGGGTGGGCTCAGAACTTGGCCAGAGGTTCAGAATCTCAGAGGCTTTCTCTGCCTTCAGCATCCTCATCTTCATGGCCCTTAAGAATAGTAAAACCGGGAGCCTTCCAGTCAGCGAGATCTACAATTTTATGACGGAACACTTTCCTTACTTCAAGGTGAGTCCACAACCGCCGCCCACCACCCCCCCCAAGTCCTGGGTAAGACAGGCCTCTCTGGAGCCAGAGGATGCAGCCCTGAGGTGGGAGAAGAGTTAGAAGGAAAGCTAGAGGGGATTTGCCTTCCCACGGGTTTCCCCTTGTCCTCCTCAGAAAGACCAGCTTCCTGAAGAAGAGGCTCCTTGTGGGGAGCAGAGAGCTCAAGCCACTCGCCCAGGGTTATGCCGTAGGCTGGAGTCAGGCCTTCTCCAGGCAGTGTCGGTCCCAATAGGCTTCAGGGAATATCTACGTACCTCAAGGGTGGAGAGAGAGTTTGGGAAGAAATGAGAGGCTGTCCCTACTCCCGTCCCCAGGATACTGCAGGGCTGGAGGAATTGGGTGGGAGCTGGCCAGCCAAGGTGACATGGGATGCTGGGGCCACAGAGCCCATTGCCTTCCAGGGTGAGATTAGGATCTGCCTCTGTCGGTGGCAGGCTCAGCCGCAGTTCTGCCAGAAAGCGGGGTGTAGGCTTCACAGTCTTTGAGTGCCAAAAGGAACTGGCTGGCTCACCTGACCCCCTCATGGGCAAGATCCAGTTCCTGTCATCCCCAGAGGGGATTTCTGGGGAATCTGCCCAACTACTTCCATAGAAGCAGGACAGGCTGCTTCTTCCCAGATGGGCAAACACATCAGAGAGGGTGATCCATCTGCCCAAGGTCACACAGCAGGTGAGATCAACTGCTGGGTCGAGACATTTAGCGTCACAAATCACCCACATCTCCTCCCTCCCTGCCCCTTACACACACTGCACCCCCTCCAGCACAGACCCCTTCTCCTGGAGATGGGAGTAGATCAGAGCTTGTGTGTGAGGAGTACCTTCTCGAGGAAGTACAAGCTCGTCTGCTACCCAGCCAGAAGGCGGAAGCTGAGGCCAGAGTAATCCAGAACTCAGCTCTTCCTGCCAGTGGGTGAGTCCCACCCCTACATCCACCCAATTGTCCTGCCTGGGGATAATTTGAGGCTAAGATTCAAACAAGTTTGGTCTTGCTGAGCTGCCAACCACTGGTGAGGGGGCAATATGGCCAGGGTGGTCTGGCCGGAATGGAAAAAGTGTGGTGATTCACCATCGGTTCTGGAAGGGAGGGAAGGAGGGAGGGAGAGTTGTCTCTGATATTTGAGAAGCATCAGAGCCTGTCTGCAGGACTGCCCCCAGTACCCCATCAGGCCAGGGGGCAGAATGAGCCTGACACCCAAGGCTTTTGTAGGGCCCTCTAGGGCTTCAAGGGGCCGGGCCAGAGAGGGAAGTGAGGGCCCTGCCCCACCCCCTCAGCCTCCCCTCCTTGCCAACTCCCAGCCTGGCCCCCAGCCCCTCCCTGCATCTCATCTTCCGGGCTTAATTATTTTTCCTGGGAGCTGTGTAATCCTTGTTTTATGGGACTGAAGAGTGAAGAAGTCTAACAGCTTTTTTTTTGTTCCAGTTGTTGTTCTTAGCCTGTTGCGTCACTCTCTCACTCCCAGGTTTGCATTTGACTTCAGAGAGAAAGCATCTGTGAAGATGGGACAGGGACCAGATGGCGAGGCAGGCCCTGTGGAGTGAGCTGGGCAGAGCCTTTAACTAGGAGACAGAGCTGGAGTCTGGGTTCTGTTGCTGCCTTTTTGTGTGATCTAGGGCTAGGCTTTCTTCTCTGGACCTCAGTTTCCCAATCTGTAAAATGGTTGGGTTGGACCAGTTGAGGGGCACATAAGATTCCTTCCAACTTCGATAGTTCTGACTCACTGAAGGAATTAGTTCAAACATCCCCTGCCCCCCCCATCCCCCCACTCCCCATTTGAAGGTCATTTTTCTGAGCAAGGACAGAGTGGACCCTGAGATGGGCATCACTCATGCCCAAGGCAGCCAAGGTGGGTGACTTATAGCCCCATGAATCAGGAATGTGGGACTGAAGAAGTGTCCAGCCACCGGACATAATTGCTAGTGCCGACCATCCCTCCTCCAAACAGGAAGTGGCTGGGGTGGGGGCTGCCTTGGCATCCCAAAGTCACAGATTTATGGGGCCATAAAAGGGCCCAGTGCTCATTAACTCTGCCCATGGGACGACACATCCTTGACTCCTTGTGGGGACTGTCGTGGGAGTTGAAGATGAAGCCCCAGCTGGCTGGTCTGGTGGCTTGAGAATCCTCCCTCATGAACCAGGAAGCCTTGGGGGTCATCTCAACCAGCCCGCTGTGCTGGGCCAGCTGCCCCCCAAGAAAGGCTTCAGCAGCTCCTGCCAGCAACTTGCAGCGACGCTGGCATCTGTGCCTGGTTCTGTTGGGAGTGATTCAGATCGGCTGCTCCCTGGGGCAAGTGAGCTGATAGGAGGGAGTGGCCGCCCCTCATTAAGCAGCAATTTCAGGCTGGAAGGGAGAGAGATAAGGAGATAAGGGTTGAGAGACTGGTCAAGGGGGTCTTCTGCCACAGTCAGCCCCTGCTGGGGTCAGGGCTGCCACAGAGCCTGGAAGAGAGCCGGAGGTGGTGGGCAGAAGGGGCGTCCACTGGCACCCCCGCCACTGCCTCTCACCCACTGAGTCAGCCTAATGGTTTTTACAGCCCGCCCTGGGCACAATTACTGCACTGGTGGCATGATTCCTAATGGGTGTTTATTCTGTTGGCACGAGCACCCCCAGCCTGAGGGCTGGCCTCCCCATCAGGGCACGCCCCCTGGAGCACACTCAAGCAAACACTCCCACCCACACACTCATAAGCTCATTGGTACTCACACATCCCCAGAGAGACTTTTTCCCCACACACTCAACCTCAGGGACACACACGTCCCCCACACTCCGAGGAAGTCATAGACCCAGACCCGGGAGACAGATCACACCAGGGAGACACATTTGGGGAATATGCACAGTGTCTCTCTGTCTTTCTCATAAACCAAAACCCAGTGTCTTAGTTTGCTAGTGCTCCACACAGAAATACCACAAGTGGGTGGATTTAGCAAACAGAAATATATTTTTTCAGTTTAGGAGTCTAGAAGTCTGAAGTCAGAGTGGAATTCTAGGGGAATTCTTTCTATCCGCTCTGAGGGAAAATCTTGTCTCTTTCAGCTTCTCTTCCTCGGTTCCTCGGTGATCTCTCCGTGACATCAGTTTTTCCTCATTTGTGATTCCTTGCTTCTGTGCCTAATCCGTCCCTTTTATATCTCAAAAGTGATTGGCTTAAAACACACCAGCCTCATTGATATAGCAAAGAAAACCCTATTCCCAAACGGTATTACATCCACAGGCATGAAGTTAGAATTTGCAGCACATATTTTGGGGGTACACAATTCAGTTCATAATACTCATACACACAGACACACACGCATGGGCAATTACATAGTCACATGTGCACACACCCACTCCCCAACCTCACCCATCTTTCTTTTCTCCCAAGTTTACCCCCAAAGGAGATGAGGCAGACCCGGGAGAGGAGCGTTCCATAGTCTCCCCCTGATCCCCTCTCCACAGCTGGCACAGGAGAACTCAGAGCAGTGAGTTCCCTGTCCATAGAGGAAGTCCAAGCACAGGACTAAAGACCCAGTGGGGAGGGGCCCAACTTCAGACGGGGGATGGGCCAGGAGGTCTCTGTAGCCCCTGCCAGCCCTGTCTTCATGAATAGCCTCAACAATCCTCTGAACGGTCAGGCCGGCCAGGGAGGATGGTAAGATGAAGGCAGATTTTTGGTGAAAATTTGTGGCGAAGTTTCCTGATCTTTTCCCACCACTAAAATGTGCCAAGCATGGGCTTGAGGAGAGAGGCCAGCCCCAGAGTGGGTGGCAGTTCTGTGCCCAGAGGGCAAAGGAGTTTTCTGGAGCCCAGGCCCAGAGCTGGGCCACTTGACCCTGGCCTGAATTCTTGCATGCTCTGCTCCGGCAGACAGCGCCTGATGGCTGGAAGAATTCTGTTCGCCACAACCTATCCCTGAACAAGTGCTTCGAGAAGGTGGAGAACAAATCGGGAAGTTCCTCTCGCAAGGGCTGCCTGTGGGCCCTCAACCCGGCCAAGATCGACAAGATGCAGGAGGAGCTGCAGAAGTGGAAGAGGAAAGACCCCATTGCTGTGCGCAAAAGCATGGCCAAGCCAGGTGGGAGGACCAGCCGTGCACAGGGAGGGCTGAGAGGAGCGTTGCGGAGAAAAGCTGAGCAGGGAGAATTGATGCATGAGGAAAGGGCAGACTCCAGCCACTGAGCGGGACCCAAGGCTAGGGGTGGGGGAGGTTGTGGGAGAAAGGGAGGTCTCAAGGCCCTGGCATTGGGGGAGCACTCAGCCATCAGGCTCATGGTATTCCTTCTCTCTTGGGCCTTTTCAGAAGAGCTGGACAGCCTCATTGGCGACAAGAGGGAGAAGCTGGGATCCCCGCTGCTGGGTTGCCCACCCCCTCGGCTGGCAGGCTCGGGCCCCATCCGGCCCCTGGCACCCCCAGCTGGGCTCTCCCAGCCGCTACACCCACTGCACCCAGCAGCAGGCCCCATTCCTGGCAAGAACCCCCTGCAGGACCTATTCAGGGGGCACACACCCTCCTGCTACGGGCAGACATATTCGCACCTTTCACCAGGCCTGGCCCCTCCCGGAGCCCCGCAGCCTTTATTCCCACAGCCAGATGGGCACCTTGAGCTGCGGGCCCAACCGGGCACCCCCCAGGACTCGCCCCTGCCTGCCCACACCCCACCCAGCCATAGTGCCAAGCTGCTGGCTGAGCCTTCCCCCGCCAGGATGGTGCACGACACCCTGCTGCCAGACGGAGACCTTGGCACTGACCTGGATGCCATCAACCCCTCTCTCACCGACTTTGACTTTCAGGGTGAGCTGGGGATGGGAAAGAGGAGGCGGGACAGCACTGGAGAGGTGCATCTGGCCATGTGGCCCATCCTCTCCTGGTCTTCAGGCTGCAGCCTGCTTGCTGCCGGGTGTCTGGTCAACTGAAGCAGGGAAGGCCTGAGCTGGCAGGGTGTGTCAAGTTCCCTGTTGTCCAGAGCATGGGACAAAGAAGAATGTCCTTGCCATTTCCCTCCATTGGTGTCCATGAACATGTTCCAACTATCCCCATCACCAAACCTCTCTCAACTCTGGATAGGCTGGAAAGGGTCTGATGTTCTATTTCATACTTGGTTGTGAGTGACTGATAGTCTGACATTACTAGAAGCGTTTGCATTTTCCCAGAGTCCACCTTTTAATCTAAAAGTAGGAGAGAGACCCTCTCCCTGGAGGAATGTAAGGCCACAGAGCTAGGCAGGTCTGGGAGAGATTTGGGGATAGGAGTCCAGGGAGAGGTTTTATCCATTATATTCCATCTTGTCTGCTCCATCTCTGCATAGGGCCAAGCCCACCTATTCCCATCTAAACTCCAGTGCACCCCCAGGCCCTGGTGTATAGGAGGCTGGAGGGCCAATCCAGACCTCAGACCCTCTGTGTGCCCTGGAGTGGGGAATATCCACAAGCAGGTGAAGGCAGCCCACCTTCCAAGGGTTTCTAATCCAATGAGAAGATAGCCCAGGTCTTGGGAAGCTATTGTTAGAAAAATGCAGCTGGACCCTTGCCTTTCCCCAGTCCAGAGAGGAGGGCAGGGCTCAAGTAGCTCCAGAAGAAGCTATAGACGCGTGGGAGAGAATAACATTTATTTGAGCCCCTACTAAATATCAGGCACCATGCTAGTCCTTTTACATGTGCTCTCATCTAGACCAATAAGACAGGAGGGATTCTTAAACCCATTTCACAGACAACAGAAGCACAGAGAGGTTAAATAACTTACTCAAGATCACGTAGTTAGAATGGGGGAGAGGTAGGATCGGAACACAGGCAGCTGGAGTTCAAGCCAGGGTTTAGTCAGTCTTCCTTCTTCCAGACCCCGCAGCCCTGATCCCCTGGGCAGGAGCCCCAGGCCCTGGCCTGCATGCAGGTTGCACAGCACAGAGAGGGGAATCAGGTGGCTGCACTGTTTGCTCCCCAGAGTCAGGTGTGCTTCCATCTCTGCTCCCGTCCCCTGGGCCCTGCAGTGGAGGAAGCCCAGGCAACCATGCCCAACCACCTCCTCGGGTCCAGCAATGTATTGTGGAAAGATACTTGCTCTGGGCTGCAGATCCACCTTGCTTGGAAGCCTGGGCAGGAGCCAGGATGAAGGGTTCCCAGGGCTCCTTCCCCAGGCTAACCCTGGAGTGTACAGCATTTGCATCAACCCTTCCAATAAGCAGCTCTCAAACCCTTGACCCTCCCCTCCAAAAAAAGGAGAGCTACAGAGGTCATCTGAGTCTATGGCTTTCAGACCGTGCTACAGAGAAGGAGGAATCTGAGGTTCAGAGAGCTTCAGCAATTACGTGAGGTCACACAGCTAGTGCCAGGGTCTGTGTCCCAGTCAATATTACCCCAATCCTGCTCTCTGCGGCATGTGAGAGCCTCTGGGGGTGGAGGGATGCATACAGCGCTCCTTTAGTGCTTCCCGGTGACAGCTGTTTCTCTCCTTCCCTCCTCCTCCAACCAGGAAATCTGTGGGAACAGTTGAAGGATGACAGCTTGGCCCTGGACCCCCTGGTACTGGTGACCTCGTCCCCAACATCATCTTCCATGCCGCCACCCCCACCACCACCCCACTGCTTCCCCTCTGGGCCCTGCCTGGCAGAGACAGGCAGTGGAGAGGGCGAGCTGGCACCACCAGGCAGTGGGGATTCCGAGGCACTGGGTGACCTGCACCTCACCACCCTCTACTCAGCCTTCATGGAGCTGGAGCCCACACCCCCCACGGCCCCTGCTGGCCCTTCTGTGTACCTCAGCCCCAGCTCCAAGCCCATGGCCCTGGCATGAGCTGTGCCTGGCATCAGCTCCAGCCTTTGCCTGGCCCAGAAGTCCTGGCTGGTCGCCCACATTGGGCTCACGTGAAAGGTCAAGGAAGGAAAACACTACCTGTCCCTCATGCCACTAAGCCAACTTGTTTTTTAGCTGGCAGCAAGGGGTGAAGAGGACACCACCCCAGGATGCCGCCCCTCACACATTTCTGCCACCTAGTGGGCCAGCTCCTCACTCAGAGCCCCTGAAGAGCAAGTTTTGGGGCAAGAAGAAAACACTCTTCCTAGCTCACCAACATCCACACTTGAGCCCACGTGCACACACAGAATTATGCAGATGCACACCCATCCACAGACCTTATACCCAGGGGAATCAACTCTACATCACAGAGAGCCTGACTTCATTTCTGGGGCAGCTGAGAGCTGAGGGCTTTTGTTACCAAAAACACAGAGCCCACATGCAAGGTCAAAGACCACCCCAGAACCCCATTCTGACATCAGCATTCTCTGCAGCCGTCCCACCCCCGCCAGGCATGTTCTTTCCCAGAAGCCTCCTGTATTTATTCCCCCATCTTCATCCCAACAGCCCAGAAAGGAGGGGGAGACAAAGCCTCTCCCAAAGTTGTCTGCAGGCACACCATGGGGGATGAGGACCTGAGATGCTACCACTTAGCAGCACCCACTCGGTCCAGGCTCTACCCGTCTTCAACATGTGCTCCGTCTGGCCTCCTCTGGGTGACACATGGAAGAGGGCAACGTTGATTCCGGGACCAAACTGAGCCCAATTCTGACACAAAGTGTTTGGAAAAGCCCTTGCCCTTAGAAACTTGAACGTGTCCTCTCCTCCTAGTCCTGGATGCCAGAAGGGCCCCTTCCAGGTCACCACAGTCTCACTCTTTCTCTATAAAGACATTCATGTAGTTTAGTCCCAGCTCACTAATTACTTCCAGCTGTCTCAGGCAGACAGCATTCGTTCAGGGAAGGGATGCCTGCCTGGGACCGGCTGGCAGGGGAGCACCCATGTCCTCCCCCACCCCACCTCTCTGCAGCCAGCTTTCACAGCTTGGCAGGCCCAGGATACCCAGGAAGCACAAGCGACCCCCCTGAGGCTAGGGGGTGTGGCCCAGGTGCCCACCATTGCCTACCCTGAAGCTAAATCCCCACCAAGTGGGAGCCTCAGTTTACCCTGGTTCTAGGGGTGACAAGAACCCCCAGAGGTTGGCCCCAGGTTCAAATGAGGCACAAGCAGACCCCTTGATGGTCTGCCACTGTCCCCTGTCCTGAAAGAATAAAGCAAGTAAGTGCCTCGTGATCTCGGCTACTGTGCCTTCCTTTCTGGACCCTCCCCTCCTGGGCAGAAAGGCCAGGCCACACAGATTGTAGACCTCTGGGCCTGTAAGGTCACCCTACCCCCACCCAGGGCTGTGAAGTTTCCAAATCCAAAGAGTGAGACGTCTAGGAGGATTTCCTGAGCGGCCCTGAACGGATGATGGAGCAGGTGGGCAGGGCCTTTTCCCAGGAGAACTTCAAAGGGTTGCAGGAGGAGGCTGGCCTGCACAGAGGAATAGAGAGGATGAGCCTTCTTGGGCCCTCCTCCTACACCCCTTCCTTCCTTCTAAGGCAAGCCCCCTCCTCCTCCCACTTCCCTACTATCTCCCCACTCAAGAAGGGGTCACTGCCCTGTCCAGGCTGTGTCTTCCTGTCCCCCAGCTGTCCCCAGCTGTAAGAGATGCTGTCAGTTTCATCACACTGTGGGGCTCAGGGTGACATGGATGGAGCATACACTGGTGCTATGTGCACTGCTGGTCTGGGAGGGTGGTTCTGTGATTCAGACTCACCCCACAGGTACTATCTTCAGGTGGCTGATGTCATCAAAATGCCTGAATTTTTCCTGAAAGGGGATGGGGCAGGTGTGGGTGAGTTTGGAGCCAAAACTACATATATGAAACTCAGGTCTCTGAGCAGCCACAGGTGGACTTCTACTTAGAGACTTCTTCCAGGAGCAGGCCTGCCCCAGAGGACAGCCTTGAGGAAGATCCCATAATAGAACTCCGCCCTCCATCAGCACCCTCCCTCCCAGAGGCTCTAGGGCTGAGGCCAGGGCTACAGGGGCAGGGCGGGCTGGGGAGTGGGGAAAAGCAAAGCCAGCTGGTGTACCCAGGAAGAGCCACCCAGCTGTACAGGAAGGAGGCGAAGGCCCTCTGCCAAGCCCACAGGTGATGATGGACCCCAGCTCTGATTAACTATGGGCCTGCATCATCATGATGCACAAACCCCCAAGGAAAGTGCTAGTGTTTCGTGGGAGGACTTAACTGGGACCCAATTCCTTGCCTTGGACCCTCAGCGCTCTGACAAACCCAGCCTACACTCCCAGCCTAGGTGATGAGCAGATGGCATCTCCTTCAGGGGCCCTCAGCTGGGGACTCACACAGCACACCTAGGCGTGAGCTCAAGTAAGACAGGTGGCAAGCAGCTTGCCTTTGGATCTGGTGTTTGCTTGTTTGTTATCAGACAGGCCCTCAGACTTAAAACTAGACCCCAGCTCCACTCTGAAATGAGTCCCTCACTTCCGCTCATATGGTGCCCCCTACTGGCCACCCCACACCAACGGTTTCGCCATTGTTTTAGGCTGAACAAGAAACAATCTGAATAGATGCAGGGTCTGGAAGCCCCTTATTTGGGGTGGGGGGGATGGAATTAGCTTTTTGCTCAAGGGTTCTAAACCTGAAGTTTCTAAACTTGGTTACAAATCACAGGTTCATAAACTTGGATGGGAAAAAAATTACATTTTCATTTTTACTAATAAATACCTGAATTTCCCTCAATTATGAATGTTGGCAACAAGTGGCAATAGCATTAGCAGTACCTGTGACATCATTAGAAATCATATCACATTACAGGTGTTGCTATATATATATATACATATATATATACCAAAAAACCCCAAACCTACTGCCATCGAGTTGATTCCAACTCATAGTGACCCCACAGGGTTTCCAAGGCTGTAAATCTCTACAGAAGCAGACTGCTACATCCTTCTCCCAAGGAGCTGCTGGTGGTTTCAAATTGCTGACCTTTCGGTTAGTAGTGGATCACTTTAACCACTGTGCCAGAAGGGCTCCATATGTAAACATATATATATATATAATTTTTTTTTTTTTTTTCTCTTTCAGTATGAAGGAGCCCTGGCTGTGCGATGGTTAAGCACTTGGTTGCTAACCGACAGGTCAAGGGTTCAAACCCACTGCTCCACAGGAGAAAAGACCTGGGGATCTGCTCCTGTAAAGACTTCAGCCTAGAAAACCCTATGGGGTAGTTCTACTCTGAACTGAACGAAATCAACACATAACAACAACTAGATAAATAGATCGATAGATAATAGAAAGATAAATATACACACACATAGTATGTAATATATAAGGTTTTAAAGTATATGTAATATATAGGATCACTATGTATTATATAGCACATCTATTATATATGTATAAATTGTATGCATATGTATATACAGTAAAACCTGCAAAAGCCAGAACCTGTGTAAGGTGGAAACCTGTCAAAGAGGGAAAAGTCAAATATTTTCCACTAAAACAAGTGATAGAAAAGTGGTAAGAATGCACCTTGTCAAAGGTGGAAAACTTTCGAGACACAGAAAAACAAGGCAGTCCTGTCGAGTTCCGGCTGTCACAGGTTTCACTGTACATATGGTAACTGGTTTCCTATATAGTTTATGAGAGGGAGCCCTGATGGCACAGTGGTTAAGTGCTTGGCTGCTAACTGAAAGGTCAGCGGCTCAAGCCCACTAGCTGCTCGGCGAGAGAAAGCTTTACAGCCTTGGAAACCCTATAGGACAGTTCTACTCTGTCCTGTAGGGTCGCTATGAGTCGGAATGGACTCGACGGAAAAGGGTTCAGTTTACGTATTTCACATATTCAAAAACTTTACTCACATACATTCAAGTCTATTATTGTCCCTTAAATCCTAATTCTTGCTCTCTCCTTACGTAAGATAAACCCAAACACGTGTAGCAAGAGAATATTTTCAAAGATTAACTTCTGTTGTTTCCTGTATTTTTGTATTGCCTTTCTCTCATGCAAGCCTGTGGCAAATCCTGTGCCATCTTGCCACAGGGGAGCTTTGCCAGACTGCATGTCCTCGGGATGGGGATGCATCTGTTCAGAGAAAGGGGTGGGTTTTTCTTCACCCAAAGGTGCCATCTGCTCACCAAAGAGTATGACCACAGCGCTGTGCCTGCCCAGGAGTCCTTTTTATTATCCCTGTGGTTTGTGGGGTTAGAAAACTAAGAACATTGAGGAAAAGAGAATTTGATGGAAAAGGAAGAGTAAGTAAATTAAGGAAAGAGTTTGAAGTGTGAGGGATTTCTCCCAGAGCAAAAACAGGATCTCCTAGGCAGCAAAAGAGGTCAGTGGTCCTCATGAGCAGAGGCATCAAAGCTCTAGGACATGGCAGGATCTAAGAGGGAATGGGAGGCCCAGGACCCAACCTCAGAGAAGCAGATTGGCTGGGACAGTGAGTGTCTTCTCAGACACCAGATAACTGAGGACTGGAGGGTCTCCTGGTGCCCCAAAAGAAGGCCGAGAAACTGGGTAACCAGGAGGTAGAGCAAGTGCCAAGACAGGTTTAATTTCCCACCAAAATGGTAGAGTGGGAGGCAGAGGTTAGATTGACTAAAGAAAATATATACTTCTTGCACATCTGAATTTCAGATCTGAGAGGTCTGTTGGGTGCACACACTGAAGAGAAACATTCTCCAAACGATTCTGACCGGGTGCCTGGTCATGCTTTAAGAGAAAGGAACCCTTTTCCATAGCCTATTGTGTACCAGTCTCTGTCCTATGTACTTTCACAAAACTCATCTCATTTAAACCTCACAGCAACAATGAAAAGTAAATTGTAATTCACCCATCTTAACACATAGTGAAAGCAAGACTCAGAAAAGTGAGGCAATTTGCACAAAGACCTTCAGTAAGTCACAAACCCAAATTGTGAATCTCAATCTCTGTAACACCACAACTTACTCTTTCCACTACAGCAGCAGCTATCAAACTGTGTTCCACAAAACCTAAAAGGTGCTCCAAACACTCCATTTAGATTTCATTTTTTATAGTTTCGGCTATTTTTAAGCTAATACAAAAAACAACTCACAAATCCTACAACATTGGCTACCACCAATATACTAACTTTTGTTGCCAGGTTCATCAAGTTTTATGCAGATCTCAGAATAAAGCTCCTCCCACCAACTCAGCTGAAAGGAGGTTGAAGTCCACTCAGAGGCACCTCAGAAGAAAGGCCTGGCAATCTAATTCCCAAAAATCAGCTCTTGAAAACCCTATGGAGCACAGTTCTACTCTGACACACACGGGATCACCATGAGTTGGAATCAATTCAACCGCAACTGGTTTGGGTTTTTTGTTTGTTTTACCAACTCTAGGCATGTGTTTGAACTTCTTGTCACTGTATCATGATTAGGAAGACTAATCTTGGTTCTATTTTGTCTTGGGGAAGGCAGTTAATTCAGGTGTGTGAATATTCACTCAGGTAAAACAGTACAAGCAGAGACATAATTAAGGAAAAGGATGCTGCACTCAAAATGTCAAGCAATGCTCAAGCACGTAGGTTTGGAACAAGCTGCCACTTTGGCAAAGAGAGCAGCAGTAAGTACCTGAGTGCCTCCTTACATTGGGAAAGTATTCTATTATTGATAGTTTAGCCTTCCTGGGATCAGCTTAATTGGATACTATATTAAGTTTGCAAGGCAAGCTGTTGAAAATCGGCTACCCTGTTCCTCTATTGCCCATGTTTTCTGTAAACCGGTATTAAAAATAAATAAATAAATAAAAACAACTTTGTAGAGTCCACAGACTTCAGCAGACTGCCAGCGAAGGTCCACACACCACACTAAGAGGTAAAGGGGCCTTGTTCTAGCTGCCAGATGGTGGGGATGTGGAGGGCGGCTCTTAGGGGAGAGGCCAGGCTGAGGAGAGGGGCGCTCAGGGGCTGGGAAAGCAGCTCTTCATAACTGGATGGGAAGCATTGCCATTCTTCAACCACCGGTTTGGCAGCCCCACTGTGCACCCTGCAGGTCAGCCTGGAGTGGGCGTGAGCCGTGGATTTCCCTGTAGTATTTGGGTTTTCCTGTTCTACCCAGAGGTGGGGTCCTCATAACACCCCTGAGGGGTCAGTGCTATAATGACTGGCCCACTTCAGGGACAGAATCTGAGGTCCCAAGCTGTCCAGGAACTTGTTCCTTCAAGGCCAACCGCTCATCAGCATCAGAGCCAGGAGGAGCCCCACCCCCACCCTGTCTTCTCCCTCCTTCTACTGCCCAGGGATCCTCTAGGTTCCTAGGGATGTCAGGAACCAACTGCAGCAAGTTGCACAATTAACAGCAGGACCAGTGCCAGAGGCATGGACGCTTAAAAGGAGGCAGGGGACCAAGGCCTTTCTCAGCTGGGCTTCCTCCAGGCCCAAGGGACACAGGCCTCTCCTCAGTGAGTTCAAACCTAGCACTGGCTCCAGGGACAGGATTTAAAATAGGGCCTCTCTCCTTGCCTGGGGGTAGAACTTCAACCCAGCTCTGCTCAACAGCTGTATTGAAGATTGTTATCAGGGCAGTGGGGGAGGGGCCTCTTCTTGATGCCCGGGTAGGCCTAACTGCCCCTCCTCCTCACTACAGCTTCTCTGCAGGCTTGCACCACATTTACAACCAAACATTATACCTGTGTTCCTATACAGCCTCATCTCCAAGCCAATCCCCGCTCCCGTCCACATGCCCCTCCCTCACCTCCGTGGCAACTGACAGTTGCTGACCGCTTGCACGGTGAAATGCTTTCTTCCCTTAGCTTCTAACATAAACCAAAAAAAAACCCCACTGAGAGTCAATCCCTCCAAAACAGGCCTCTCCTCCCGCCTCTCTGGCTGATCCTGCTGTCTTCATCACTGGTTCCTCTCGCTCTGCCCTGCTCTCAAAACGCTGGCCTTCCCTAGGCTTACATGCTCTCATTCAGTGACCACCTCCCCAGGAGGGGGCACTATAGCATTGGTCGGGAGTGTCCCAAGCATTGTAGGACATTTGGCATTCCTGCCCCCTGCTCACTAAATGCCAGCTGGGAATCACAATAATCTGTCCCTGTCACAGCTTCAGCAATCACCTTGTGGTCAATATATCACCATCTCAGCCCTCAGCCCCCTCCTGATTTCAGGGCCCAAATTTCCTGTCTCATGCTGGTCATCTCCTCCAGGACATCTGGGCCATACCACAGCAAGTCCCAACCTGAGCTTGTCATCTCCTGCTAGCTCCCACTCGGACCTAACCTGATCCCCAAGCCCCATGATGGCACTCCCAGCTACCCCAATACCCAGGCCACAAACCAGGGATTCAGCCTCAACTGAATCCCTCTCCCAACGCCCTCATCTAATCACTCCTGGGGCCTCTACCTCTTAAAAATCTCAACTTCATCAATGTCTGTTTCCACGGATATTGACCTAATTCAGGTCCCTTTCATCTCTCACCTAGATTCCTGCAACAGCTGCCTCACTGCCCTCACACCTCTAGGGTGTTTAGTGCCTGGACTCTGGAGCCAGACTACTTGTATTCGAATTCTAACACGGACACTTAACAGCTGGGCAACCTTGGCTGAGGAAGTTAACCTCTCTGGGCCTGAATTTTACATAAAATGGGCATAAAAGTGCCTTTCTCAGAAATGATAGTGAGCATTTTATGAGTTAAGGCATGTAAAAACAAAAAACCAGTTGCTGTCAAGTTGATTCCTCCTCATGGTGACCCCATATGTATAGGGTTTTCAGTGGCTGATTTTTCAGAAGTACATCACCAGGCCTTTCTTCTGAGCTGCCTCTGGGTGGACTCGAACCTCCAACCTTTTGGTCAGCAGCCAAGTGCGTCAACCATTTGCAACACATGTAAAGCACTCTGTATATGCTGCCTATTATTAGTCTCATCTTCTTTAATCCACCTCCACACGGCAGCCGGAAATAATCTGACCAGGTAAATCCTGCTTAAACCTCCTCAGTGGCTCCCACCTTCCTCAGAAGCACCAGCACTCAAGCCATAAGGCTCTACAGATCCATCCTCTTTTCAGGTCATAAATATCCATCCTTTCTTGACTATACCTGACATATCTTGCCTCTAAGCCTTTGCTTAAACTCTTTTCTACGTCTAACGTTCTCTCCCTCATCTCTTCTCATCAAAGTCCTGATTTTTCAAGCCCCAGCTGCAGTGCTGCCTCCTCCAAGAAGCCTTCCCAACACTCCCCAAGCACAAGTCTCCCTCCCTTGTATACTCAGTCCATCACATCCTAGGGACAGGAATTTGCTCTGTGTCTCACACATTTTAGAATTCCAAGTTCAGCTCAGTCCTGGCAGCCAGCAGGGCCTCCACGGATCTCAACTGAATTCCAGCATTTCCAGTCCTCTGAAAGTTAACTCCTCAGCCAAGGGTGGGCTAACACTGGGTGTATCCAGAGTCCCTTGTACAGTAAGGTGAGGTGAGCTCTCCACCTGCCTCAGCTCCTGAAATCCCTCCTAAATGCCCCTCCTCTGGATCTGGGGTCAGGACGGAGCCAAGGACAGGCCAGGGAGTTCTCCAAGGCAGCTGACAGGAGACAGCTCCAGGCCTTAGCCAAAGCCCTGACCACATTCCCTCTAATGACTAAAAGCACAACCCAGTGGTCCTAGTGGCCTCTGGGGTCCAGGGAGGGTGGGGTGGAGGACAAGGCCACCTCCCCACCTCCCCCTACCACCACTTCCCTCCCACCCTGGAGCTGAGGCCCTTGTTCCAGCCTCTGCTCTGCCAGGGTTGGCAGTGACTTTGGGCCCAAACCCTCCTGACTAGCGGGCCTTCTTGATCAAAGGAAAAACCCTTTCCAGCTCCAGCATGTAAATGTTGACTCTAGACGCCAAGTGTGGAGTCAAGGTGCAGAGGATCAGGGGACAGGAGGACTCAGGGGTCTGAGGGCACTGGGAGGAAGATTTTTACCACCTTGAGCACCTTATTACCTGCCCACTCCCCACCGCCACTCCACGTGGGCCCACAACGAGAGAAGAGAAAAGCAGAAAGTTTATTGAAAACTATATACAGCTGGTCCAGCCCCTACACAGGCTGCAACCTAGGCTGGTGCCTCCCACACCTCAGGTAGTGTCTCAGCCCCTGATGGTGGTGGCTGGGGCCAGGGCCCAGACTCCATTGGGAAGTCTGGAAGCCAGACCCCACCAAGGATCTTTGTCTGTGAGGTGGCAGTCAGGGCAGAGGGATCCCTGCTCTGACTTAGTCACAGCCTGGGTGCGGAGCACTATTCTGAAACTTGGGCCCAAGAGGGCCCACCTATGCTGTCGGAAGTCCCGGTTGTTCCTCTCATAGGAGGCCTTATTGGACATGGAGGCAAACAGCCCCCCTACCACCCACCCCATGGACTTCATGAGGCTTGGACTGAGGACATCAGTCACCCTCCCTCCCAACACTGATTCAGGGTGCAGGGCCCTGGAGCACTCCTCGAGGAGAAGAGCTGGGGTTGAGAGGTGAGTGTTGGGCCCAGGTCCAGAGCCTCCTGGGGCTGGGGGCAGTGTGTGGTCAGGGCGTCCCACTGTAGGAATAGTCAGCTTTATTGTGCATCACCAGCCGGTCATCCACGAAGTAGAAGCTGTCAGACTGCGTTTCGTACGGGTGACGGATCATATCGCTGACTGAAAAAGAGGCCCCGCCAGGCCAGGAAAACGTCAGAAGCCTGAGCCAGGCCAATAAACGGGCTTCAGGACTGGAGTGGGGTGGGGTAAGCTGAATGACCCCCGAGTTTCCCCAGCCTCTTTGAGCCCCAGTTTCCCTATAGGTGACATAGGAATGGTGACCAGGGCATACGGTGTCACTGGACACAAAAGAGACAGGGTGGGAGAAAAGGGAGGGTCAACCCATACGCACCCCCACCATCTGTCAGCTTGGTCTGTGCCCCCCCACCCCACGCTTGTGAGGCCCTGCCCACGCACTCAGCTCCTCCGAGAGTGGGGGGAAGTCGTAGATGTGCTCGCAGGTGTTCTTGCTGCTGGGGATGCAGAAGCCAAAGTGGAAGTCAAAGCTTTTGAGTAGCTGGTTGCGGAAGTAGTGCCTCTCAATCATGCGGAAGTTGTTGACCGGCTTGTCTCCCACTGTGAACTCCACTCTGAGCAAGAGAAGGCGACAGGGCTGACCCTGGCCTGGAAGTCAGCCAGAGGGGCTCAGGACAGACTGCCCTTTAGAGAGGCTCAGGAAGAACTCAGGAAGGACTACTCCCACCCTTGCCCTCGCCCCCAGCCCTTGCCCCAGCCCAGTGACTCACGGCCCAGTGACTCACGTGGCTCCCACCTGCCTCAGGCGGAGGAAGGCAGGGGTGAACTGGTAGCGGACAAAGCGCCCAGCATTGGGGTCCAGGTCCCGCCAGTTGATGGGCAACCGCTCTGCAATGCACCCCAGCTGGGGCTCAGTGGGCTTCAGGCTGGGGTCCTTGCCCGCCCAGAGATTCCCCCCAAAGGCCCCCATCTGTTTGTATTTTTTAAAATCTCGCCAGGAGATTCTGATGCATAGCGAGGGTTCAAAACCACTGGCTGAATGGCCCTTTCACTTAGAAAGGTCAGCAGGTCACCAGTTTCCACAGTGGCTCCCAGGGCCACAGGGAGCACAAAAGCCTCGGCAGTTGCCATTCATAGGGAGGCCTGCAGGGGGCAGGCCAGGCCTCCCAAAATGCCAACTCCAAAGAGAGATGAGAAGGAAAAGGAGACCCAGACCCAGGCAGAGGCCTCCTTGCCTGGAGACCCCAAAGAATGCTGAGGTCCAAACCCCAGCTCTGCTCTGACTGCTTTGTGGCCTGAAGATTCCCTGGGCAGCCTCCTGCATCAATCGCCCACCTCCCGCCCTGATGGCCCACCCAGCCCGCTCACCTGAGGCTGGGGGCTTCTTGATTTCAAAAAGGACAGTGCCTGAGTCCATGTCCCGAATCTTGAACCTGACGAAGTCGATCTTGTAGATATTCTCCTCAGGGGAGCACAGGTAGTCTAGGGGAGACAGGCAACTGAGCAAGGCAGGAGCCTGCCCAGAAGCCCCTCCAGCCAGCTCAGCTTCTGGGGAACCCCAGATTAGCTACTACTTTCTCTGACCCCTAGGGCTATTGCCCTCCAGAAAGAGGGAATTGAGACCCTGTCCTGGGGGAGCCCCCACAGTATGGGAGAGATATAGCTCTGCCATTGGGATCTTATGAGGGATAAACAGCCCCATCCTAGTGGCCTCTGGGGGTCAGGGAGGGGCAGGGCAGAGAGGGGTAGAGGACATGGCCAGCTTCCCCACATCTTCCCTCCTATCCTGGAGTTGAAGGTCTTTATTCCAGTCTCTGCCCTACCAGGGTTGGCTGGGGGGCTTTGGGCCAAATGGTCTCCAATCTGATGTGGATCCCCCAGCACAAATGGGAAGACACGGACCTGCCTTGGGAACCTCAGTCTGAAGGGGTGACATAGCTCTGCCTTGGGAGAGACACAGTCCTTCTCTGGAAGACCCCCTACCCCACTCAGCTGCCCCTGGCACTATATGTAGATGTGTCTGGCAAGGGCTGATCTTGAGAGGACTTTCTCTGACGTGAGTGGCGCTGGGGCAAATGAACAACCCCTTCACCGGTCCTCTTCACCCCCCTCAGCCCCCACCTCTCCCCATAAGCAGCTCATGCAGCCCAGCTCCCTTAAGCAGCTTAGCCAAAGCTCTGCTGACTCAAGCCCAGAGCCTGGGATACTGGGGGAAAGGGAGCCAACTTTGCTCCCATTCTCTGTTGACCTCCAAATGGGAGGAAGTCTTATCAAGCAGAGGAAACCTCCCTTGAAGATCATCTATGGAGCCTTGGCTCTGAGCCAGCCCCCATAGAGAAGAGTGCTCCCCCACCCCCATAGCTAGGCCAGGAAGAGGACATGACAGGTGTGTCAAGGGGCATGGACGAGGGTAAGGGGAGTTCTCAGGTCCAGAAGGGGAACCAAGAGCAGTGGTGGGCCCTGCTGAGGAAGCACAGGAATAGGCTGGGCCTGGTCTGACCATCACTGTTCTTGCAGCAACAACTGGGAGTGCTCCGGAGGCCCTGGCAACAAATAGGGGGAGCAGAGAGATGCAGTAGGGGGCGCAGTGCTTTCAGCCTGCCCAGCATCACATCCTCCCCTAGAGGCCCATCAAGGCCCGGAAATCACCCCCCAGGACCCTGGGCCACCTCCTATTCCCCTGAGGCAGGAAGAGGAAGTGAATGTAAAGTCATTCTCTCTTTCCCAGGCTTGCCTCTTCCCCAAGCCTGGGGTGGCCCCCTCCAGGAAGTCCTCTTGGCAGCCATCTGTCACCTCCGGGCCCAGCAGGGACTACACAAGGCTTGAGGAGGGGCCTGAGCCCTAGCCTGTCCACAACAGCCCAGGGGGAGAGAGGAAGGGGATGGAAGTGGGCAGTCCCTACCCCCATTCTGTGCACACCTTATCTTCACAGAAAGCACTAGTCTAAAGATATAGAAAGAAGGCACAGGGCAGAGGGAAAGGAGGTGGCAGAGCTGGGAGCAGAATCTTAGTTACCCAACTCCCAGCCCCAGTAAGGCCCTCTCTTCTTCCCCACTCTCCCACTTCTGGGGCCTCTCCTCTCACTTGTAACAACTTCTTGCAGTCTGACCTCAGTCTCTCCTACTGCAAACTCAGTCTATCAACCCCTCTGTCCTTCAAGGAAGTGAGGAGCGGGGGATGCCCATGGCTCAGAACAGCGCAGCCACTCCCTCCTTTCTGCCAGGGAGGGACGAGGCCTGGTGCCAGGGTCAGGCCAGAACAAGGAGACAGAGTGGGGCTTATAGCACAACTCCTCTCTTCCCTTCAGCCACAAATAGTTTCCTAAGCTGGATTCAGGGCCGATAATCCAGGAACAGCAAACCTCAGACCTGTGTGATTAGGGTCAGAAGGGACCAGGCAGGGGGTGCCAGGGCAGAGAACCCTGAAACCGTTTTCAGTTCTGCAAAGGAAAGAGCTCCCATGAAGTCCCTTCCCCTACTCACAGATGCCCCATCTCTACAGGTCATAAATTTCTTCCATACGAGGAGACACAGGGGACATACGACATGGGTTGAAAGTCCCTGTGGTTACAAAAGTTACCCAGAACTCAGACAGGTCAGCACGAGCTCCTGACATTGTATGAGGAAGTTCTGCTCCAGAGATAAGCTGAAGCCTAAATGCTGCCATTGCCAACTGCAGCCCAGCTGGCACCAACATCAGCCTGGTCCAGACCCCCTCCCTCCACCAGTGCCTGCTAGAGCAAAGGAGCTCAGCCTTCCCCGGGCCCAGCCAAGAATGGCTGTTGCCTGGCTTGGAGAGGAGGGAGGAGTTGGGCCCCCAGAGACCCAGTTGCACAGGCCCAGGCCTGTCATCATGGTCCCCTCCACAGCTCTGTCTGGAAGCCCTAGGATCTGCTGTTCCTGCAGCCCCAGGGCTCAGGTCCAGTCCTGTGCCTGTCCCCCACCCGACAGAAAGGGCCCCAACAGTAGCTATCACAGAGGGAGCCAGAGCAGGATTGCTGATGAATGAAGTCAAAGTGGAGAGCCACTGCCTCCCCAAATGCCTCTCACTCTTCCAGGCTCAGCCACCTCCTCTCCATGAAGTCCCCTAGCCCTCGTCCCTTGCCCATAGTGATGTCCTGAATGCCTGAATGCTCAGTTGTCTGCCTCCAGCCATGAGCAGCCTGTGGTGCCCTCAGTATTGTTGACAAATGAGCCCTATTTACAAAGCACAGTGTATCAGGCACTGTGTAACGTCAGAAGGTTCATTTTATCTTCCCAATAACTCTATGAGGTAGGTGTTATTATGCCCGTTCTACAGATGAAGACACGCTCAGAGAGGTGAGGTTACTTGTCCAAGCTCACGTAGACAACTTCGTGACAAAGCTGGGACTCAAATCCAGCCAGTGCAGCTCAGAAACTCTTAACACAGTGGAGACTAGGTCCTGCAGCAGAAAGAGGACAGGCCCTGGCCCAGGCTCAGGGGCATTAGCCCACTCCCTGGCAGGACCCAGAGGCAATCCATTGACGCTTCCTGCTCACTTTCCTGGGGTGGGGGATGGCCCCAGTCTTCCTGGGGGGCTCCAGGGTGACAGCATTAATGGTCAGGGATACCTCAGTAGTCTTGAGGCCACCTAAGCAGCTCAGTCTCCACCTAGCCTCCAGGGGCAGGGGCTGAGGACAGACTGTATTCACCCCCCTCCTCATTAGTGCAGAGATAGGCCTCAAGGGGCTCTGAGGACTCCGCGGGGAAGGGGCCATAGTTGCAGCTGCTGCCCCACCTTCACCACGGGAAAGGGGATGAACCCCCCCAAAATAATACATCTCCAAAGGGAGAGGAGGGGTGCCCAGGAGATAAGGAAAGGGGGGCCATGGAGATCTCGGGTTTGGAGGCATGAGGGAGGGGAGTAAACGTAGGGGAGGGGACCCAAAAGGGGGAGGGGAAGCGGTGGGAGAGCCGGGAAGGGGGCGGGGGCAGGGCTCAGCGCGCCGAGAGGGGCCCATTCCCGCTCTCCTCCCTGCTGCCCGCGGGCAGCTCTCCTCGCCGGTGCTCACCGCCGGTGACCCGCTGTAGACCCAGCACGTCCTCTGGCCCAATCCGCTGCTTCCTCCGCAGCGGCCCCAGCCTGGGCCCCGGGCCTGCCTCCGGCTCCGACTCGGACCCGGATTCAGATTCCGCCTGCGACTTCGGCTCCGGTTTGGGCTCCACGCTCGGTCCTGAGGCCCCTAGAGCGGGCTCCGCCCCCATCCTGGCCCCGCCGCCGCCCTTCTTCACCTTCATGGCCTCGCGGGCCCGAAGCTCGCCTGCTGCCGCCGCCACCGCCTGAGCCAGCTGGAGCCTGGGAAAGGGGCAGAGTCCGAAGCCCCGCCCCCGGCCGGGGCCCCAGGTACCGCTCCGCCCCGGCTCTCCCGGCCCTTCCTCTGGGGTGGGTCCGGCACTGACTCCGCCCACGCGGCGGGGCCCACCCGGGCCGAGGGTGTGGGCAACGCCTACCAGGGCTCTTATCCCGGCTAGGGTGAGGGCTTACCCTCGGCTTCATTAATTTTCTCACAGGTAATTTAGGGAGGGCCTGCCTACCTCTCCTCCTTCCACCAGCGCTCCAGTCCCTGTGCCCTTCTCACTGCCCCTAGAGTCATCAAGAAAGCTCCAGCCTCCGGGTCTTTGCCTGGGATGCTCTTCCCCACATAACCTCTTCTTGTTCTTTTGGTCTCACCTTAAATGTCAAAAGCCATCCCTTACATCCAATCTAAAGTACACCCCTTACCCCCAATCATTAACCGATTAGCTCATTTTTTCTAATACATTACTGAAATCATTTTTATTTGCTCAGTCTCTTCCCCCTCAAAGATCACCTAAGTGAAAGTTGACTCTGCTTTGTTCCCTATTATGCCCCCAGCACCTAGCAGAAGTCCCCTGTGACCAGTGCTCAGTAACTTTTTCTTTGTTGAACTGATGAATGAGTTAGTATCTGAGGGCCTTCACTGGTACAAGCTGTTCTCTCAGCTCCCTGCTAACAGTCTTGTTGGGCAACCCAGGACACCCAGAGGGACAATAGCCCAGGTGTCTAGCTACCACAGGACCCTACAGGACAGAGGGGCAGGAAGGGCACATGGCCAGGTAGAGGCGAGGCAGACCTGTGAGCCCAGGAAGACAGATACCAGAAAACTGTTACTTACATATAAAGGAAGAATTAAAAGTATGGCCATACTTCATATCATTTCAATTCATATTCAACCAATGTTTATTGAATGCCTAGTATATGCCAGACACTTTCACGTGATTTATCACATCTAATCTTCACAACCACCTTGTTAAGGGAGGTACCATTGTGCCATTTTAACAAATGAGGAAGCTCATCAGATGTTTAGTGCAGAAGCACGGAATTCAGGCCTGTTTGATTACAAGTCTGGAATTTTCCCCACTGTACCACACTGCCCAAGCCTCTGCCACACATGCAGTACCAAGTCCTGAGCTGCTGCCTTCTGGACTCCTGTCTGGCTGTACCCAACAGGTGTAGCCAGCTAGGAAGGAGAGCTGTAAGGGAGGAGTCCCAGAGGTGACCTGTGCCTGGCGCCTTCCAGCAAAGCAGTGCTGGGGTTCTCCCTGAGGGGTCAGAGAAAACCATGGGGGGCAGAGGGATCCAACCAGGGCTTTCTTTAATGCTGCCTTCTCGGTAACAAGAGGAGTATGCTACATTGAGATACAGGGTAGAAGTCCAAGCTGTCCTTGCCCCAGAGGGAGGTAGTCAGGCACCTTCAAGTTCAGGCCAGATAAGGAGACCCAGATGATGCCACCCTGAGGCTCCTGGGAGTATGGGGGCAGGGGGGGAAGCAAGGAGACCTTAGCCAGGGGAATGGAAAGGGAAGATGAATCCATCTTGGACTGCTGTACTTTGGTTATGGGACGGACAACAGAGGAGGCTGGATACAGGTCATTCCTAGCAGGCCCCACTTACGGGCCTCTCAATCTAACACCTACCATCCTGGCCGGAAAGGAAGGGTCCCTACTGAGATGCTGCCCTGCTCAGTCTATCTTCTCAGGCTTCTTCCAGGACTTGCGGGTCTCCAGAAAGATCTTGAACAGAGATAGGAGGATGGGCACAGCCATAGGCAGGAAAAGTGGGATGTAGATGGCAAACTTCTGGTCATCAGGAAAATAGAGGAGGTGGAGGAGTGAGGGGTCAAAAAAGGCACGCTCTGAGGATGTCACAGCTTTCTGGCTGGCAAGGAAGGCAGAGGCCAGGTGTCCGGTGGCCAACTCCTCTGCTGCCTTCTGGACTGCAGCTACTGCCCTGTAAACCTAGGAAAGGAGTAGAGGGTTAAAGTAAGTCCTAGGCATGGTGGGGAGGGGGCTGGGCCTTAATGTGCCCTCAGCCCACGAGGGAGTTTGCCTGGAGTTTACCCAAGATAAATGGAGTATAAAAGGGCCATGTGCAAATTTCTTAGGGCTGCCTTGAAACCTCACACTCCCATTTGGACTCCTGGGGCTGGCACTGCCCGCTAGAGGCAGCCTGGGGCACTCAAGCATGGCACACACACCCTGGACCTCAGATGGCTCTCACCACACCCTGACCTCTCCAGTTCTAGGCCACAGAATCCCGTCCCTGCCCACGTACCTCAGATGCCACATTGTCCTTGATGACAATGTTGCTGATCTTGCCCAGAAGCTGGGCCAGGGAGGTGAGGGTGGTGGTGGCTGTGGCCAGGTTCTCCACTGACCGAGCCCAGAGCAGCCGGTCCAGCTCCCAGCTCATTAGCCCTTCAGTCTTAGGCCCTGAAAGCAGGCATTTTGGAGGCACGTGGGGCTGGGCAATCCCAAAGAGCAGCCTGTAGGAATAGCCAAGTAAGATCAAGGTGGCTGAGACCAGAAGGTGGGAGAAGATGGCTAAGATTCCTGGAATATCTGCCCTAAGTCAAGGATTTCAGTCCTACCCAGAGCCATAGGGGTTGTGGGGAAGTGTCTCAGGGTCTTGAAGAGTGAGCAGCAACACCAAGAAATCTAGAACCCCAAACTCTGCTTCCCCCTGAGTGTTTCCACTTTCACCTGTTTCTATATTGGCCATCCAAGATCTTGTTTGAAGAAAGGTTCCATGGCTAAAAAATTTCTGATAACACCAACTTAGTTTAACCCTCTTGCCCCTTCTTACCCTCTCTTTGGAAAAATGGGGCCACTGGGGCTGAGTTAAGGGATGATCCAGGACCATCTTTAACAAAAAGGCATGCATGTGTGCTATGCCTCTCTAGTCCTACACCCATGCCAGACATTGCTAATCAATCAGGAGAATACTCTTTTTCTGATGCACCCAGACACACAGGGCTTCAAGCAGCCACTCTCAATCGATCAGTTAGCGCAGGAATTAATAGCTATTTTCTGAAGCACAACTAATCATAACTCATGGACCTGACATTCATGTCTACCTTTCTTAAAATGGGTTTTGTGAGCAACTGGACCTACTTAGAAGGATGAAGCAGTTCTTGGAAAGCTTTCTTGGCTTCCTGGTGGCTCTAGGCACAGCCCAGGTGTCCTTGGCAGGGAAGATTTCATTCTGATTGCAATTCCCCCTCTAGAGCCAAGGAGACTGTGGTCAGAATCTCAGTAGCCATGCCCCCCGAATGGATCACCCAGGGCCTCACCGCAGCTGAGCCAGGAACACCTCCATCACTCGCACCATGTCCACCTCGACTCTCACTGGCAGCCCCGAGGCATTGTAGGCTTTGGGGTCAACATTGTATACCTGAAAGGGGGAAGGAGGTTGCCACAACATGTCAGGACTGTGCATAGCTCTTCCCTAGGCACTCTGGAGGTCATGAGACTAAATGAAAACATAACCTCTGCTCTTTGGAAGTTATAAACCTGATGGTATAGCTAATACTTTTTTGAGTAAGCTCTTGGCTGCTAACTGAAAGGTTGGCGGTTCGATCCCACCAGCAGCTCCACGGGAAAAGAGTCCCAGCGATCTGTTCCTATAAAGATTTACAGCCTAGGAAACCCTATGGGGTAGTTCTACTCTGTCCTATAGGGTTGCTATGAGTCGGAATCAACTCTACAACACACAACAACAGCTATCAGGAATTTACACAAAGTACCTCAACTATTCCCTCCAAAGTCCTGTAAAATACATTTTTAAAACCTCATTTTAGAGTTCTCATCCATGAGAAACTCCCATGCTAAACAAGGAGGCAAACTACCCAACCTTGCAAGACTCCCACAAATAGGGCGGGCCAAGATCTAAGATGTACACAGAATAATCCTAAATAAGTGCAAACTGCTAAGTGCAAAAGGGTCATACTGGCCATCAGCACTGGTGGAAACAAGACAGTGGTGCTGGCAGAGGAGCGGCATGAGCACACAGCACCCTCACCTCCATGGTGCCTGCCCCTCCCACAGGCGGGGCCACAGAGGACACCCGAAGCAACAGGAGGAACAGTCTCAGGGAACATCTGTCCCTGAAGCTTGGGCTCTGGAGTCTGCAGTGTGATTGTTACCATAATGCCACCCCAGCGGGGACTGTGGAAGGCGTTGGTGGCCACTGGCGCCCCATCCTTGTCCTGAATGTAGAGGGGGGAGTGGGCAAGCTCAGGCACGTAGAGTAGGAAGTTGAGCACTGGGTAGAGGGAAGCAGCGCTGGACCCTGTGGTAGAGAGAGAAGGGTGGGCAGAGCACAAAACACAGCGGACCTACATCTTAGTCCCATGCCAGCCTCTAACTCGTTGGTCACCTACTCTGGGCCTCAGTTTCCCCAACTGATAATCTCTAGGATATCCTCCAGTCTTGGGTTTCTGTGGTGTAGGACCTCTCAATATTCTCCCAAGATGTGCCACATGGGTGGAGTGCAGTCCTGAGTCCCAAAATGCCCCTGGAATCTTCCTTACTTTAAGAGACCCCCTTAGCTCTCTTGGCCACTGCCACACTGTACCCACATTATTATAGCGAGTTTTAAGCACAAGTATAAATCTGACCTCACGTCAGTTCCCTGCTTAATTTTTTTAAAGGCTACCCATTAATATCAAACTCCATAACGTGGTCCTTTTTGTACAATCTGGTACTTGCTGCTTGCCTTGCTAGTGTCATCACGTCAGCCACACTGAACTACGCTGTGCTCACTGAATGGCTATGCTGTCTTATACTTCTGCATCTAAGCTCATAGCTCCCTTTACCTGAAACACCATTCTATGGAGAAGGAATTTGCCAAGACCTCAAATGCTGCCCATCCCGTACCCCCTGGTCCACACTGGCCTACCTACATCTGGTGCCAGAAATTCCACAATCAGTGATATACTCACTTTGGTTTGCCTGCATTACAATTCTTGGTCACAACTACACTTCCTAGGCTCTACCGCAAAAATGAAAAACCGTAATCCTGGCTTTAAGGTTCCTCAACCTCAATCAGCAGAGCTGTCAACTCAAATTCAGCTTCCATGTACTTTTGCTGTTGTCTGTTTTTCCTACATGTGACCATGTCTTTCCTAGATGACTTTCAGAGATGGAGACTCAGCCTATGTATTTGTAAAAAGTGCTGGGAATCATGTTTAATAAATGCTTTTGGATATGAAGGATGGAGATATCAACAGAGCATTATGAAAAAGGGGCCCAAATCCTCAGCACTACCCCACCCCTCAGAGCAGCCCAACCTGGGAAACATCACTATATGCAACCCTCTTCCAACCCCAGGCTGGGCCCTAAGAGTCCCTCCCTGGCCAGGCAGAAAGGCCCTCAAATCAGAAGCTCACCCAGCCGTGACTCCACAGGATTGATGACATGGGGGAGGCTGTGAGCAGCCAGGTAGTAACTGGAGGAAGCTGGGTCAAAGCGGGGGTTGACTCCCAACACTGCATAGTAAAGGATCTGTGGAGCAAAGGGTGGGGAGAGGTTATTTTGTTTACTAAGTTATATTCTACTTTGTCCCAAAAAAAGATTTGAGGTGGCTTACAAAGATAAAATTAGTACCAGGCAAAATACAAGAAACAGTATCAAGGCTGAGAGAAAATAAATGTACGGGAAAGAAAAAACAAACAGTGAAGCCACGGGCAAAGTTAATATACACTAGATATATGCTTTGAAAACCACGTATTTCACCAAGCTTCCTACCAGCCTAAACAAAGAGGGAAACAAAGAGCAACATAACTCAGTGTCCACAAGATAAAATCAAGCCAGCTATTCAGGTCTCCCACTACCAAGACCTAATAAAAATTTCTCCCACGTTTTCACTGAAAGGACATTGTGTGATATAAACAGCAACATTCTTTGCAATACCTTTATTGTAACCTCATTAACATATTTCAGGAAGCTTTTTTAAAAATAAAATTCCTGGAAGACAGCTGGTGGCATAACACCTAGGCACAACTGGTAAAAACAGTTCTAGAGAAGGCCATAAGGAAGCTGGCTAGTTAACAAGCACCGATGGAACTCCCGCAAGCTGCACATCAAGGAGGCAAAGTAAGGACACTAGAACCTACGCTCAAGACATGCAGACACAGTCACTTACACAGACACACACCAGTGTCTCCCCTCATGATGCTCACATACACAGGAAATGTCTAGCAAATCAGCAAGTTCCAAGAGATGGTGGTATATAGACTGTACTTACAAACACTAAGTATTTAGGAACTTAGAAAAAAATGGTGCAGTGGGAGAAAAACTCCTCAACTTGCTTCCAGTCTCACCTGAGAGTCCACAGAGAAGTTGCCAGCAGCACTGAGGGCGTTCAGGAAGGGCTGCACATAGCGCTGGACAGCCCCCTCAATGTCCCAATGGACGTCATGAGACTTGGGGTCTGGGTTGAGTAAGCTGAAGGTGATCTCATAGCCTACAGAACAAGAGTCAAGGAAGTAAGAAGGCTCCTGGGATCAAGGAAGAGAGGCAGACTGTTCCCCTGGCTGAGGTGAACTTGTTTCTCTCTGGACTGGGGCTGGTTGCCACCAGGGAACCAAAGGGAGGATAAAACTAGTGCTTTAAGAAAAAGTTGAGACCAGAGAACAAAGAAGTGAGGATTTTGCGTGTGGGTTCCCCTCTGTCCCACTGCCACCACGTAATTCATTCCCCTCTCCCTTCCATGGGAATGCCCAGTCACCCTACCCAAGCTGGACTTGAGAGGCCGCCTCTTATCAGAGCTCCACTTGTCCTCTGGAAGGTGATCAGCCAGGGCAGCAGCAAGCACATCCTCAGTCAAAGACATGGCCTGGGCTACTTGGATTATACGGCGGCCAATGATGTTAAAGGCTTCCCGGTGCATGAGCCCCCGAACAACTGCTGTCCTCTTGGGCCCAATGTAGCTCATCATGTCCTATGAGGGGTGAGCAAAGGACAGGATGCCCATGACTCATGGCTAAAGAAAGAAAGCAGAAGAGCATTCTGGCTCCTGTCTTTAAGAATCTGGCCTTTTGCCACTGACCAACAGGCCTGCACCTCTCATTAGATTCCCAGTGGGTTATTAACTCAGCATTGTTGCACTGTGGATAGATATGGGTGTTTTCAGTAGTTTCAGAACAGTTCCCTTTTTTTTCCCAGTAGACAGAGGTCCAGACAGCATCCAAATCTTCAGGGGCTGATAAAATGGAGAACTGGAAACTAAGGGATAGTATGCTGAGCAAGAAAAGTAGAATAAATAAAGTACTAGAAAGTCTGATATTAAAAAAATGGCACATGGCAAAGAGGCAAGGACAAGAAGGTTCACAGCAGCACTGTTTCTAGTAGCAAAAAAACCAGAAACCACCCAAATGTCCATCAGCAACAAAATGGATATACTGTGATATGTTTATACAATGAAACATTAGACAAAAGTGAAAATGAAAGCATTACATTCAACTATACCTATTATCACGGATGATTCTCTCAAACATAATGTTGAACAAAACAAAAGTTACAGAAGAACAAGTACTGTATTACTCCATTTATATAAAGCTCAAAAACATGTAAAATTAGATATGCCATGTAGAGATACAACATTCATAATAAAATGCTAAAGAAAATGATATATACAATATGGTCACCTTGGGCTGACAGGGAGGCAAGTATAACTAGGAGAGGCACGGCGCTCCAGCTATATTTCTATATTGTAGTTTGCAAGCTGGGGAATAGGTACATGGATGCTCATTGAAATTATCTTTTGATTCTGTAAGAATTAAATATTTCATTACAAGAGAAAATGGTGCATGGTATAGCTGCCACCTAGCCTTCTGTTCATAAAATGAGAAGGTCAATGTATTGCCTGTATTATCATCATAACTCACTCAAACCTGCTTCCTTCTTTTTAATCCTACTGATTTTTTTCCTCCAACTTTAACTTGCCATTGGTGCCTTAACCATACACATGAGCTTGGTCTAGGCTTTAGAAAAGACCCAGAGTCAATGAATAAGTAAATCCCTGTTTGCATTCTTTTTTTAAAGATTTGGAGAGTGTTCTGTAGTGAATGGAAGAAATGAGCAGCAATACTGCGAGAAGGAAGCTGACCCAGGAGAGGACTAGCTGAAGGGATAAGGCAATGCTGAAGCCCCTCTGCTTGCCCTACCTGCGGAAGGAGAGAGGAGCGTTCAGAGATGACGTACACAGTCAGGGAGCCCTGTGGTTGCTCCAGTGGCTCAGCTAACGTGGCTTCTGCCTCTGGGGACAAGAGCAGGTGGTATAGCAGGAGGAAAAACACCATCTCATCTCCCCCGCCAGCCCCCTACAGAATGTCTAAGCCACCCCTCTACCTCCCACTCACACCCAGCTACATTTTGGCAAGGCTTGACCAAACCACTTGACCTCTCTGGCCCTCAGTGGCCCAAGCTGAAACACAAAGTGCCTCATTCCCAGCTTCCCAGAGACATTTTGGAGGTAAGCCAAGGTATGAAAATTACACACTAGAGAGATCAGAAGGAAGAAAAGGAATTCAGTTAAAATGATGCAAATGCCCCTCCCCATACCTTGCACACTGTTCGATGACAGAGCCTCCTCCTCGTGGTCCAGAGCCCTGCGGTAAGCCTTCTGGAAACGGCATTTGATTTTCATTTTGTCTGGGAGGGAAAGGAAGAAGCATGATGGGAAGGGCAAGTCTCACATCTTTGCAACCCTCAGCCCTAACACTGCCCAGCATCTGGAAGAAGCAAGATGATTGTTCGCAGAGAAAGACCAAGAAGCTCCAGCCACCTCTAATGATGTCTGTATGGATGATATCAAATACATGGCACTCCACTTCTTCCACCTGCCCCAGCTCCCACCTCTACGCCTATGTACACACTACAGTATCCTCCAACTGTGAAATCTACTACTATAATCATGACATTAATGGCCTCAAGTGCTGCCCCACCCATGCCCCAAAATACTTAGTTAAGGTCAATGAGCATTCCTGACTAAAACAAAAGGGCACACTTAATGACAAAATACTAAATACAGTTCCATTAAAGTTGGTAAAAAAGTAAGGATGCCTGCTATCTCCTCTACTGTTATTTTCTATTATTCAACACTGTTCTTTCTGAAAATCCCAGCCAATGTAATAAGTGAAGAAAAAGACTTAGTATATGAAAGAAACAAATAAAATGGCCATTTTTGAAAACAGTATAGGTATTTTCCTAGAAAATTAAGATGTAACCATCTGAAAAGCTATTAGAACTAGTAACAACAGTTTAGTAAGATGACTAGATACAAGAATAGACAAGAATCAATAGCCTTCTGATATTAGAAAAAGTAATAGTATTTTTTTTTAAATCCCAATCGCAATAACAACAAAAATTATAAAAGTGCTCAGGAACAAATGTTCAAAACCATAACTAGAAAACATACTGAAGAACATAAACGAGGACCTCAATAAAATGGAAAGAGCATACAAGACTCTTGAATAGGAAGACTAAATACTGTAAGGATGTCAATTCTCCCCAACTTAATCTACACACATAAGGTGATCCCAAAGGGATTTTTTTGTCCTGGAACTTGACAAGCTGAACTTAACATTTACTGAGAAAGTTCTTCCTTCTTTATAGAAGAAATCCAAGCCATATACGTGGAAGAAAGAAAGAATTAGAAAATTATCATTTTTGCAACCACTAATGAAACAGATTCAAGGATCAATAGATGCTAAAATCATAAGATGAAAGGTTGACAAGGAACTTTAAAATACAGAGATCAGGCTGACAATACATGAACTCACCAAATAATCTTTGCATCACTGAAAGTGTAACAAAACCAAAAACCAAACCCATTGCCGTTGAGCGGATCCTGACTCATAGTGACTCCATAAGGCAGAGTAGAACTGCCCCACAGGGTTTCCAAGGCTGTAATCTTTAAGGAAGCAGACTACCACGTCTTTCTCCCAAAGACCGGCTGGTGGCTTCAAATGGCTAGTGAGTTCAAACTGCCGATCTTTCAGTTAGCATCCAAGTGCTTAAACCACTGCGCCATCGGGGCTCTCATCTATATTCCTACTCACCCTTTAAATACCTGGCTTAAAAATTACATCCCTCAAAGTCTTCTCTGCCTTTCTTTCCTCCCAGTTAAATGCTCTTTCTTAAAATGCTATCCTTGGGTCTTGTATACTTCTGTACGGGCTTTCTCCCCTAGCTATGAACTTGTTGAAACCATTATCAATTTTATTCACTCCCACATTCCTGGTACCTAAGAAAAGTACCTAATACTCAGTGAAGGGTTTAAACTGAATCGCGCCTGTATTCAAATCCAATTTAACTTCAAAATCTGTGTTCTTTCCCCTACATCCCACTTCCTCCCCTACTGCCTGATGAGCATCAACTGCTTCTGATAAGGCAGCAGAACTATTTTATGAATAAAATCTCCGCCTTAATGTTAGTGAATTTAGTTTTCTTCTAACCAAACATACTCTTCCTTCAGAGGGAGTTTTTATCAGTAAGTGTTTAACTACCTTTATGGAACACCCAGGTTCCTTCTACCCAACCCACCACTGGACAGAGCTCAGACGGGAAGGGCAGTCCTGGCATCCCAGGAACTCACATTTCAGCGGGATCTCTCTCTCATGCACAACGGTGAAGGGCAGCTTCTCCTGGTCAACCAGGGGCACTGACTCCCGGGTAAACACGACAGTGACGGGCACCATGAGCCGGAGCTGCGGGAAAGAGCGTCAGGGACGTCCGCTGAGTCTCCACCTTGCGGGTGGGATGTCTCCTAGTCCTCCCCTAAGGAGTCTCACCTGCAGGGCATTCAGCCCACTGATCTGGGAGTAGGGCAACGGGGCCCGGTAGGTCTCCGTGGTCTTCCACCAGAGTGGCAACCCCAACACGATGGCCACAGCAGCGAAGAAGAGGGCGGCGCGCTTGCCCCGGACCACCTCTGGGAACACGGGTGAACCGACTGAGGCGCCAGGGTCGACCTCGGAGGCCGACCCCAGCCCCGCCGCGAAGGAGGCCGGCAACCGGTGCCCAGAGGCCCTCGGCCCGCGTTCGTAGGCATCTCCACCTACAGGGCCTCAAGTCTGAAGGGGCCCCTGTCTGAGACCCCTGCCGCCACGTCTGCGGGACCACCATCCCCACCCCCGCATTCCTCCCTCGGCATCCACCAGACACCACTCGAATCCCACCGCACCTATATCCGTAGCGGCGGCCCCGGCGGCCGCCATGCTCGCTTCCGGTTGCTCAAGCCGCCGAGGGGCGGAGCTGCGTGAGCCTCCTCCAATCGGAAGCCCCATAAGAAGGGGGCGGGACCACGACAACGACCGCTCCGCGAGCGAGTGGCACTCCAGACTGGCAGGCGGGAGAAAGCTGGCGGGGTGGGCGGGGTCTGCATGGAGCTTCGCTGGGAATTTGAAAGGAGGGTACAAGGGCAAGGAGGGGCGCGTGACGGCGTTGCTGGGGACACCTGATTAATCTCTCGCTTTCCCGTAGAATACATTTCCAGCCCCAGGGATTAAGAACGTAAATTCTGCAGTCAGCCTCAGTTTTCTCATCTGTGAAAGGGTGAGGGCATTCGTGTAGAGCCTCAAAGCACTCAGATGTCAACTATTACATCATTGTTTATCACCCCCTTCATAGGGCTGCCCATTCTGGGAGCCCTAACCTCAGCCTCAAACACGGAGGTGGCAAGCTACTAACTCTTAGCAACAGTGGCTTGCTCGGTACAGTGTTTTCACTTAGAATTCATTTCCAATTCGCAAAAATTTAGATACTTAAAAATATTGAAAATTCATAACACAGACTTTGGATCCTGATCACTTGGGTTCAAATGCTGGCTTCACCATTTAATACCTAAGTAATCTTGAGTGAGTTAATTAATCTCTGTGACTGTTCCCTCATATTAAAATAGGGACAATAGTACTTACTTTACAGGATTGTTGTATTAAATTAGTATACATACAATGAATAGAACAGGGCCTGGCAAGAGCATGTAAAAAGTGCTATCTCTAAGTGTTAGCTATTTTTGTTATAAGGTCAGGCCTATATTCCCACATTGCAGTGATTAACTGGGTGAAGCATGGCCTCCTCACTTCACACAACACACCCAGCATGTTCTCTCATCTCTTTATCTTACTGGTCTGCTCATATAGATTCAGGTGCTCAGCCTACCTTACACTCCAGCCAAGTGTCAAAGTTCAGCATGAGGCCCTACCAAGTCTACCCTTGCTTGGACCCCCAAATTGTCCCCCTCTGTGCCTCCTTTTCCCCAAGCGCCAGTGGGCTATAGCACTTGAAAACCTCCTAGATACCCTGCCCAGCCTAGCAGCCCCCAGAGCCTTGGTGGTTTCCCTTGCTGGGCAGAAGCCCAGGTGCTCCTGCTGTGGCTTCCCCTAGCTAAATGTGTCAGGCCCCAGCAGGGCTCAACACAGATGAGATGTGAGAGACTCCCACCCAGCTTGTCCTGCTGCCTCCTTGTTTGGGGCCTTGCACACAATCTGCCTTCAGGAGTTGCTCTAGTCTTGCCTCACTCCATCCTTCTGCAGCTGCAGCCTAGTGCCCCTGATGTAGCAGTCCCTGGAAGACTTGTAACCCTTCACACTGCCCCACTCCAGCCTTGGGTAACAACAGGCAAGAGCCTGAGCTGGTAATAATGAATGGGTGTGCCCCTCCCCCATAAACTTGAAGCCCAGTCAAACTCAAAACTCATCCTCTCTACCACCACAGTCAGAGAGCCCAGAGATAGAATCAGCAAAGGTCAAAAACTGGGAGCTGGCAATTTCATGTGGAAAACAGACAGACAAAGTAGCATGTTTGCTACCATTTATTTGCTATGTGGTATGTACTCAGCATGAACCAGGGCTGGTGTCCTACCCTCTGGTCCCAGAAGAGAGGAGAGGCAAGAAGGAGAGCCCAAGGAGAAGCCACCCCATCGCGGGGAAATTTTAGGGGGTTGGTTACATGGGCACACAGAAGACCCAGGCCTCCTGCTCTGACTTCTAGCAAGTCTTCCTGCCCTCAGTCATCGGGGCTCCCTATCTTCCCATCCTATGGTCCCAGGTGAAGCATGGGAGAGAGGAGGCAAGGGGATAAAATGGAAGAGAACTCAGCACGGAATGCAGGCCCTCTGCTCTGCATGGCTACTTGGCCCGGGCCATAACTACAGGCAAAACTGGGTGCATGTGGCCAGGTCAAGGGCTGTGGTGTGGAATGGGTGTTCAGTAGGCATGGTTGGCAATGTAGAGGCACTGTGCTGCCGCTCCTCCATCTTCTCCACTACCTTCATACTTGCCCTGAGCTGCAAGCCCATTCACCTGTAAGATGGCAGAGAGAGGGGAGAGGTATGTAAGGGAGATCAGCTGGACTCAGGCTGAGCCTGCTCACAAGTGCCAAACCCTTCCCAGGCTGTAGTCTCTGTGTGCTGCCCTCTGCTAGGCTACACACCAGCACCACCACCCTCCCTTATCAACACCTCCAGCTCCCAACCTCAGCCCGCTTGATGAATTCTTCAGTGGCGGCCTCAGCATTGTCCTGCTGCCCTCGCCAGGCACTGAGTGCAGAGGCCTGCAGGGCACGCCCATAGGAGAAGGTGAGGGCCCAGGGCCGAGGAAGGGGGCAGCGGTTGATGGCATTAAGGTTGAGTGATGCCTCCTCTTCACTCTGACCCCCAGACAGGAAGGTCACACCTAGGATGGAGGAGAGAAGACAAACTGACTGGTCATTCCCTATTTTTCCAGGGCAAGAGACCCCTGAAGGCCACAAGAACCTAAGGATTGGCCTTAGGGATAGGAGGAGGTTAGAAGCAGGGTGGTACCTGGGACAGCTGGGGGCACAGTGCGACGCAGAGCAGTGACAGTTGCCATGGCAATCTCCTCTGGGGTATACTTGATGGGACAGGCATGGCCAGGGGTCACCATGTTGGGCTTCAGCAAGGTCCCCTCCAGGTAAACATGATGATCATTCAGGGCTTTGTACACAGCAGCCAGGACCTGGGGATCAGAGATTTCTAAGGTTCTGGGGCCCTTACGGGTCTACTTACTGCTCTATATTCCTTGTCCAGGGGGTGGGGGGTAGGCAGATTGTAAGGGCTCAGTGCAGGTTCAGACCCACTGGTCTGTTCTGGAATCAAGTAAAAAGAGTCCTTGGGAAAGTGTACCTGGATCTGAGCCAGGGGCTATGGGGAACAGACTCCCCTGTCAAGCTGTCCCTGTGGTATGTGCCCAGGTGTGGACTCACCTTCTCCGTAACATACTGGCAACGTTTGAGGTCATGGTCTCCATCAGGCAGGATTTCAGGTTCCACAATAGGCACAATACCATTCTGCAGGAAAGAGCAGAGTGGCTTGGGAGGGGCAATAGGTAGGATGAGAGAAAGCCCTGTAAACTTCTCCCCACCAGGCACAGGACACCCATCTGACCACCCCCACATGCACACACCTGCTGGCAGATGCTGGCATAGCGGGCCAGCACGTTGGCATTCTCCAGAATGGCAAGTGCTGAGGGCGTGCACTCAGTGATTTTCAGCACACAACGCCACTTGGCAAAGTCAGCACCATCCTTCTTGTACTGGGCACAGCGTTCCGAGAGCCCATCCAGCCCTGCAGGCACAGTACCAGCCTCATCACCCTGCCCCTCTTTTGCTTGCATCAACCTTCCAGCACCCCTGTGGTCCTGAAGCCCACCCACACTGTACCTTGAGTGGTGGTTTCTCCATCAGTCCCGGCTAGAGGCACCACACCCTTGTCAACCTGCAGGGGGCGGACATGCAGAAAGCTGAACCCAAGCAGGAGCCCCCTTGCCACCCCTCCCATGCACACTTATTTCCACACCCAACCCCCACCCAGAGCCAGTGGCTGCACCTTGATGCCCACGACAATGCCTTTATCCTGGATCATATGGACAAAGGGGATGCCATTATCATCTTTCTGGTAGAGTGTCTCATGGAAGAAGATGACACCTCCAATGCATTTCTTCACTCGGTCATCGGCACTGAACAGGACCTGGCGGTACAGCCGGCGGTTCTCCTCTGTGTTCTCTACTCCAATTTGGCTCAGCCGCTTGGCCATGCTACCTGGAGGCAAACAAGTAGGGGCAGCAAGGCCATCCCCAGGGCTCTCTGAACACCTTTACCCCACCTAGCCACAGGCCTGCACCTACCTACAGACTCATCTGCAGCCAGAATGCCTTTGCCTGGAGCCACAATCCGGAGGGCAATGTCAGACAACTCCTTCTTCTGCTCAGGAGAAAGAGCTGGGTATGCGTGGGGCATGGCGACAGCTCTCTGGAATGGAAACAAGACCCATAGCTCCTCTGTGTCCTCTACTGGCCAGATGGGCCAAATGGCTTGCTTCGCCGCCGCACCCCCCCCCCCCCGCCCCCGCAGCATGGGGCTGGGAACATGGCAGCAGTCCTTGGCATGGGTCCTGGGCATCATAGTGGCACCAATCCCTCTGACCGCTAATGGGCTTAGAACCCTAGTTCCCACATCTCCTTTTGTCCCTGGTGGGCACCCTTCCCAGACCCAGCAAAAGATGGGGGGTGTGATGAGCAGCCCTGAAGCTACAGGTCTTACAAAACTGCCAACCCTTCTTCCACTGAATTCAGTCCTTTCCTGGGTTAGGCATAAACCCTGGCCTTTGTAACTTCTCTTTCTTCATCCTCAGCAGGGCCCCTAGGGAAACTGCACTTACTTCCAAGGCTTCAGAAGGAAGCAAAAGTACGCATCACCCCACACCCAGGTTCTGGAGGAAAAGGTTGGGAGGAAGGGGGCAGGTAGGGAGTAGAAGTGGCACAAACGACAGTCATAGGCTTCCATAACCTCTCCTTTCCCATACCCCAAACTGCCTATGCCTACTGGCTACTCACCACCCCAGTGCCAGAGGTCAGCCCGTGGGCTGCACAGGTGCTGGGGGGAAGAGGGCCAGTAAATTGGCTAGGTTAATATGGAAGACTGGGGGAAGTGACACCACCAGGCCACCCCCAGTGCCCAGGAGCACTTGTCCTGTGTGGAGGGAGGGATGGGAAATAGGGAGCACTTCAGTCTCCCAGAACTCAGACACCCAGAGGGGAGACAAGGGGCAGAGGCTCAAGGTTGAAAGGAATGGGTTGAGAGCCTGAGAAAGGGACGGAGAGAGATGCGTGCAGGGCAGAGAGGAGACTCTGGGGAGGTGATGGTGAGACAGACTAACTAGTCAGGGGGAAGGACCTAGACGAGGGTGGGGGTGGGGGAGCGCGAGAAAGGGGAACAACAATGACAGAGAGGTGAGAGAACTGGAGAGGGACCCTAGCCTAGGAGAGAACAGACAGAGATTAAAATGGTCTGGGTAGGAGAGGCTTACCCCAAGGAAAAACCTAGGAGGCAGAGGAGGATTTGGGATTAGGAAAGCTGAGGTCCAGGTGGAAGAACTGAGAGGAAGCGGGAGTGAAAGAAGCCAGAGCAATGGAGCTTTTAGTCGGCAGGAGCGAGGATGTAAGGAGGGAACTGAAAAGACACATCCAAGGGCCCCTGGGAGCAGGGCAAGCATGGCAAGAACCAGGGAGGGGAAGCGGAGATGCTGAGCAGCTACGTCTCTCCCCTCTCCCGGGGCCTCACCTGTGCCCAGCGAGTTCGCCGCGGCAGCCACAGGAACGGTTCGGGTTCTGGTCGGCAATAGCTGTGGCTCCAGCCGGGGGTCTGGTAAATAGGGCTGCGGATGCCGCAGAGCTACGTGACTCACCCGGGGGGCGGAGTCAGCGCTCCCCCGACCCCCCCGCCCTGGCCACGCCTCCTCCCTGGACTGGTGTCCGCGGCAAGGCCACGCCCGTGGGGGGCGGGGCGAAGAGGTGGAGTGACTACCCTGTGAGGACCTCCGAGGCAGTGTTATGGACAGACCCCCTCCCATTCCTGTGAGGCCCTGGTGGTAGGAAATGGGCTTGTCCTCATTTCTGCCACAGTCACTTTTCCTATCTGCTAGCTCTTGGGGATAAACCTGGTCCTGTCAAGGAATAAGTGAACAGTTACAACAGATGTGGTAAGTGAGACAGAGGCACCACCGAAGTACCGGAGGTACCATCGAAGTACCAGAGGTCAGAGCAGGGAGTAATGAACTGAGCTTTTGGTCCTCACCCCCTTATTCACCAGGGCCTACCACAGGAGGGTGGGGGAGGTAGGCGAATGAAGCCTTTTCTGTTTCCCCCAGGCCGTGACCCAGGGAACAAGCAGTCCAGTGCCCAGAATATTGAGGGGAAGGCAGCCATGGCTCTGGGTGCAGCGGGAGATGGACAGGGGTACATGGAGGGTGCCCAGGCAGGAGGGCCAAGCTGCCCCTCTCCTGACCTCATCTCCCCATCGCCCAAGAAATAAGATTTAGTGAGCTTAGAGATTAGAGAAATACATTTAGACTTTATTTAAATAGCTTTTAAACACAGGTGGCTCTATGCCAATTGGTCCTGGTGTTGGGGAAAGGGGGCACTGCAGGTAAAAGGAGGTGAAGCAGGTTCCAGCTTTCAGTTACTCAGCTCAGAAATTCCAGCAATTCCTGTAGTTCCTTGCAGCCCCTCACCACCTCTGGGATGGACCGCAGAGTCTGGGAAGAGAGATAGAAAAGGTAGTTCAAGGCCACAGGCTCAAGGCACCCACCCACCAAAAAGCATTCACTAAGGATGGAGAGGGTAGAAGTGGAGGCCACAGAGAAGCCTGCAACAGCAAGTCAGGTTAAGCTCTCAGCACAGGCTAGAACCAGAGCTACCACTCATCAGTAACGCCACGGGCCTGGCCTTGTACCAAGTACCTTAGTTGAATCAAATCTCTCCCTCTTTACCTCATAAATATGCTGTACAATGTCGTCTAATTTCTTTAACTCCTGGTCAGAGCGCCGAAGGTTCTCCTCCAGGATGTTTCTCTAGAAAGCAAATAGGTTCCATAAGTCCTATGCTTAAAAGAACAGCATAGCTTGGTGGGGCAGGGGAAATATGACAGGCACTTGCTAGTGCTGGTGGGAAATAGCCTTGGCATGGGAATTCTTACATGGCTCTGGAACCTGACCATGAGTTTGGCCTTCTCATCTTTCATCTCCAGGAACATCATCCTCAGCTTGTCTACCTATAAACATGTCCAGATCAGTGGGGCACAGCCTAGGGTCCCCACCAGCTGTCCAGCTCCCGTTAACTCTACACAGCACTTGGCCCCTTGTAGCGTTCCCAGCTTCCTCCAGGTACCAGTCACCTCCTGGGTGAGCCACACTTTCTCTTGGATCCAGTCAGTCGCCATGGACTGACAGTCGGGGTCCAGCTGGCCTGCCAGGGTCTCCTGGAGCACCTTAGTCTCTGTCTCTGCACGCCGAAGTGAGCGGGTAAGCTGGGCCACTTCTTCTCGAAGGCTCTGGGGATGAGAATGGAGAGAGAGCCAGTAGTTCTAAAAGGTCCTCACCATCTTTCTAACCTGATATTTGGGAGCCTGGCTACCACTGACACAGAAGGCACAGGGTCAGGCATCATGATAAACATACTATGAGCTCGCCACTCTTGTCTATCTGCTCTAGGATCTTCTCATTTTGCTGCTGTATCACTTCCTGGAGCTCCTTTTCATTCTGTGAGGGAAAGGGAGGTGAAAGGGCACTGAGAGAGAGCTGACGTCTTTGCAGCCCTTGCCAGGAGACAGTACCTGACCCATACTCAGCCCAGGTGGTACCAACTGATAACACCCCAATTCTTCCTCTAGGGGTAAGTCAGGCAAGGCACATTTCAGTGTTGAGAGAGTTCTAAAGTTCCTGCCTTCTCTCCTTGGTCTGCCTGGGGAGATGGGTCAGCCCACAGACGATTTCCAAACATGTGACATGTCTGATCCCAGGAAGGGCAAAACCAGGGCAGTGGTTGGAAAATCCCCACTACCCAGCTTCCTGGAGAGAAAATGGCTCCCAGTGGGCCAGTAGAGCTGCCCCAGTTTTTCACTGCCCCATTTCCAAGCCCTCTCCTTCACCTTGTAGCGCAAACACAAGGCCTGGTTCAGCTTTTCTATGTCTGCTTCCTTTGCCTTCTGGGCTTCCTGATGCTGTTCTTCCTGGGCCTGCAGCCTATCCTGCAGATCACAACTAGGGGAAGGAAGAATTCAGCATTACTGCTGTCCTCTCAGGGACTGGCTGGGCCTTTGACATATGGGGCTGTCTTGCTTGACCTGCCCTCTCTCACCAAGACTGCATCCCACTCACATTTTTTGCTGCAGAGTCCTGACAGCTTCTTCTTTAGACTCTTGCAGCAGGGAACACAGGCTCTGAAGCTCAAGAGTCATAGTACGCATTTCTGCCAGGCTCTTCTCCATGTCTGGGGACTCTAAAAGAGACAGTTCTAGATAGAGGTAGAGCCCTTCAGCTCCGGAAGGAAGGAGTATATAGCCATCATTCCCACAAATCTTATCTGTGTCCCCCACCCATAGAATTTGAGTGTCCAGAACATTAGAGATCCCAAAAGGCAGAAATAAAATGAGCCCAAGTAGAATTGAGGTTTTTAGAGCAAAGCGCGTCTCACTTTACTCATCGCCACCAGATTTTCTAGAAATGAGGCAGGATCCCTGGAGTCCATCCTAACCTGTAGGCTGCAGGGAAACCATGGATGCTACTCGGGTGAACGCACTCTTGTCACTTCCAAGCAAGGGCACAGGAGCTGACTCTGGCTCTAAAACAAAAATTGATGATGGTAGAGGGCCTCTCTAGTGACCCATTCAAGGGCCTGCCACAGTGGAAGCCAGGGATAGACAGGCAGCTTTGTTAGTGAGCATCTTCAGTAGCCAAAGGTATCAGGAGCAGGGTCACAATTTCCCACCCCCAAATCCCGGGGCCTTTAACCTTCATCTGTCATTAGTGTCAAGACGCTTCCCAAGAAGGTGGTGTTACTGGGCGGAGGGTGTTCCTGGGCAGGAGCACAAGCTGTGTTCATCAGGAGGGGTTCCGGTTCAGCCTATGGCAAAGGAAAAAAATCACCAGCTGTTCTTTAGGGTTAGTGATTTCCGTGAACTCACCAGCCATCTCCTTTTACTACGTCTCTTCTTATCTTCAAATTCTCCATTAGCTCCTTTCCCTGAACATGTTTATATTCTTAAGTCTGTCTCAGTAAAACAACAATAAGAAAACCTTCTTCCTACTTTAAATCCCCATTTAGCTACTGCCTTTTCTCCTTCCCTTTAATTTAAAGGGGGGGAAAAAAAAAGCCTACACTCAATGCCTATAATTCTCACCATCTATTTACCCCTCAGCTCACTATAATCAGGCTTCTGCCCAGCCATTCCACCAGAATTCTCGTCATTTGGGTCACCAATGGCATCCTTACTTTCAAATGCAATGGACATTTTTCAGTTCTTATTTTACTTGACCTGTTTAATATTGATGATCATGTTCTTTTAGAAACTTCGTCTTTTTAACTTCCAAGGCATGATTCTCTCTCCCTCATAGGTATGCCTCATACCTTTCTGGCTATTTCTTCTCTCTATCCACAGGTGCTTGCTTAACTGCTGGGCTTCCCTTTCAGTCCTTGGCCCTCTTTTCACTATCCTCCATTCCCTGGGTGGCCTCAGCCTGGGTGTTCCACAAAAACATCCACTTCACTTTCACTTAGACATGAATGATTCCTCAATCTCTTTCTCAGCCAGATTCTTTCCCAAGCTCCAGGCCCAAAAGCTCAACTGCCTGTGAAAAATCTAGCAGAATATCCCACCAAAAACAAAAAAAAACAACTCATAGGACTCATAGGAACCCTACAGGACAGAGGAGAACTTCCCCAGAGGGTTTCCAGGACTTCTTTACGGAAGGAGACTGCCACATCTTTCTCCTGCAGAGTGGCTGGTGGGTTTGAATCACCTTTTGGTTAGTAGCTGAGCGCTTAATCACTGGACCACCAGGGCTCCTATGAATGTCCCGTAGTCACCTCAAACTCAGTATGTACAAAGCTGAACTCACCATCTTTCCTGTCCCACCCCACCAAAAATCTGTTCCTCTTCTTATATTTACTATCCTAGAACAGGGATCAACAAATTACAGCCCACAGGTAAAATCTAGCCTGCCACCTGTTTTGGTAAATAAAGCTTTATTGGAATACAGCCATGCCCATTTATTTACACATCATCTATGGCTGCTCTTGAGCTATAAAGGCAGAGCTAATTAATTAGGATAGAGACCATATGGCCTGCAAAGCTGAAAATATTTAGTATATGGCCCTTTATGAGAAAAGTTTGCTGACCCCAACTCTAGAGGAGTGTCTCCATCTTTCCAGCAATGTAGGGCAATATTCACTCTTCTGTCTTACTCCAAATCAAATTGGTCACCAGGTTCTATTACTTCTACCTCCTAAATATGTATTGAATCCGTCTAATTCATCCCATTTTCTACTCCCTCTATAACTGCCATCAGTTCGAGCCTTCATCACTGTTACAACTGTCCTTCCCTCTTCCATTATTATTCCTTTAAATTCCAGTCTCCATATTCTCAGAGTTCTTTCCTAAATGTTCATCTGATTAAATTGCTTACCCAATTAAAATCCTTCAGGGGCTTCCTATAGCCTTCAAAATCTGGCCTCCTGCCTTGCCCCGTATAGCTCCTACACTCGAGTTATCAAGAGCAACTTCCCATTCAGAAGCCCTGCTGGCACAGTGGTTAAACACTCAGCTACTAACTGAAAGGTCGGCTCTTCAAACCCCCCAGCCATTCTGCAGGAGAAAGGTGTAGCAGTCTGTTTCTGTAAAGATTTACAGCCTTGGAAACCCCTTGGGGGCAGTTCTACTCTGTCCTATAGGCTCACTATCAGTAGGAATCAACTCTATGGCAACAGGTTTTTTTCTTTTTTCACTTCCCATTCTCTGAACTTGCCATATTCCATATGAGCAGGGCCTTGCCTTGTTCACCCTGTAGTCCCAGCACTTAACCCAGGTCTTGCTACAGGGTAGACACTACAAAAAGAGTACACATAGTGCCTCTGTGACTTTCATATACCATTCCCTGGTGGGCCTCCCTATACGTCCACCTCAACCCTGCAAACTTCTACTTAACCTCAAGACTCTGCCCAAGGGTCAGCTGCTTTGAGAAGACATTCTAACTCTCAAAGGTAGAACTGATCCTCCTTTCTCTGTGCCCCGACAGTGGCCCATGCAGACCTCTATCATGATCAGAATTCAAGATGACAAGTTTACATCTGTCTGTATTCCCCGCTAGACTGTGGATTCTTTGGCATTTCCTGTGCTTAGCACATAAGTCAGGAAAAAGGTCAGATCATAAGCATTCCATATTTCAGATTTCCTTTAATTGTTAAATAAGCAAATTATTCTGTGAGATAGCAACCATTTGTTGTTTAGTGTTCGCTGCAGGGGAGTCAAAGCTGCAAGGCTAAATTTTTACTTTTCTTTAAACATAGTATTGTTGATTCCAAGGAAAATTAATTCCAAAAATAAAATTCCAAGGGAAAGTAATACAAGTACAAAAGGAGAGTAAATTCATAAGGAATATGGCAAAAGAACAGATCAGAGTCCCCACACTTCTGCTCCAAAGCAGATGCTCCAGAATATTTCCTCTATTGCCACACCCCAAGCCTTGGCAGGGTTCAACTGCCCTCACAGAAGGTGAACTAGGGAGGATTTTAATAGGAAAGAAAAAGGTATTTCCAGTTTAAAGATAGAGGAGAACAGATGTGGTAACAGCCTGAGTTTGGTGTGAACAAGGATGGGACATATGTGTTGCATATAGACTATCTGATTGGAGTAAAGAGTTCATAATAAGGAAGGAGGAGACAGATGAAGAAAGGTTTGAGCGACAGGCTGAAGAGGTCTGTAGGCAACTGGAAATCACTGAAGGTCATAGACAGGCAACAAGAATAGTGTTTTAGGAAGGCCATTCTATATAATGAGGATACAACTGGAAGGGAAGAGAAGGAATCCCAGAAATCTACCTTCTCCTTTAGTTTTTTCTGTAGGAAGAGGGTCAGGCTCTGTAGTTGCTCAGTCAGCACCCCTAGCTCGTGGGAATACTGGCGTGTCTTCTCCAGGTCTTGCTCCTGGTTCTCTGTTACAATGCTAGCCAGTTTAGCCCTGAAATAAGGAAGGAACGGGGAAGGTGGCCAGGGACGAAGTTACCTTCTCTGAATCCTCTCCCCAGTCCCCACATAGAACAGCATTCGAAGACAGAAACAAGAGGCTCTTGGGCTCTGTCACAATTTCCTTCTTGGAGACTTTGGCATTTAGAAAGTTCCTGGGAAAGCTAAGCACTGAGGGGGAAGCACAGAAAGGTAGAGATCTTACTTCAGGTTCTCTACGGTGTCCTTGAGGTCCTCACACTGCAGGCTGCGCTCCCGGAGCACTTCCAGAGTGGTTTTCAACTGACTCTCAACCTGGCCCAGCTCCAGGTGAGCAACCTGATTCTCTTGGTCTGCAAACTGGGAAGACAGGAGACAGAAGGGAAGGAACAAGAGAGGGAAGGGGCAAAACCAGTCCAAGCAGGGCATTATAGAGCCCCGGGGACAGAGGCTTTTTCTAGTCCACAGTCTCAAATCTCACCTCAATACCATTAGGCAGGAGTCACATTTGTTAAGTTTACCAGCTCCCTTGCCCCAAACCATATTCCTTACCTCCAGGGTCTCCTTCAGGTCCTGGACCTCCTTGCTCAGGACAGCCTGTTGCTGCTGCAGCTCTGCCTGCATTTGTTTTAGTGCCATCTCTTCCTTTTCCCATCTGCCAGAGACTTTCTATTAGATCCCATTTGGTCCTACATCCTGAGTGCCTACTGCCACCACAACCTGACAGGAACTCACCGAGCAGCCTGATCCTCGCTGCTCTGGGTGAGCTGGCAGAGCAAGTCATCCTTCATGGCCAGGTCCTGGGTACAACTGGCATGCTGACCCTGTAGCTCTTTTAGCTGGCTCTCCATGCTGGCTAGAATCTGCAGCTGAGCCTGGAGATCTAGGCCAAAAGTATCCTGATTACACCATGAGGCTGCCAGGGCAGAACCTTCCCACACTTCTGCTCTGAAGCAAGGGCTCCAGAGCACTTCCTTGCTCTACTCCCACACCCCAAGCCTTAAGAGGCCTTGCACACATACTCACCTGTTGCTAGACGGCTGTTTTCCAATTCCAGTTGTTCTATTTGGCCTTTACAGTCCTCTAAATGAGTAGAGACTTGTTCCAGCTCCCTGAAAACCTAGGAAGAAAAGACAGTTTTCCTCACACAGTTCCTCGTGAATCAAGAGTCCCAGGATTCAATGAGACTTCTCTTTCTGAACAATACAGCAAATCACTTTGCTCCTGGGCAGCAATATTGCAGCAAATAAGTCTGATCCTCAGGAAAAAGTAGACAGGAGAAAAGTTGTCGAAGTAAAGAAGGCACTAAAGAGCAAAGAAAACAACTAGGCACAAGTCCATCTTACAGGTAAGGGCTATAGCTGGTCTCCAAACCTACAGAGTGGAAAGAAGAAGGGTCTGTGGAAAGAGGCAAATGATACTACTCATCAGAAAGGCCTTCTGCAGAGAAGAGGGAGGAAACCGGGCCTAAGCAGTCCCCGCTCCTGGTTTGTACCTTCTGCTTTTCCTCAACTGCAGCATCACGTTCCTGCAGGGCCTCCCGGCTCTTGGCTGCAAGTTTCTCTGTGAGTTGTTGAGACTGACTCAGCAAAGCTGTCCATGTTATATACTACCAGGGGAAGCAAGCAGGTCAGTAGAGCACGCTTGAGCCAGGGCTCCTAACAGGGCTGGCTGTGAGTAAGGGAGTGGCATGACAGCCCAAATACTCACATCTAGCTGCATGGATATCCAGTCCTGTTGCAAAGTAGAAGAAACACTCACTGTCTGCTGAGCCAGCTCTTGTTGGTCTGTGTGAAGCCGTACCTACAGGAGAAGGATGGCTATGGTAGGATTGCCACTGGGTACAACAAGATGGGAGTATGTGACCATCCTCCTGGTGTGTCAGTGTGGACTCCAGGAAAGAGAATGCCCTCAAATTACCAGTTGGGTCTGGGCCTCATTCAGCAGCGCTCTGAATTCCCTCATGGATGCCAGGTCCTGTTCCAGTTGGCTGATTCGCTGGCTGGCGTGTGCACAGAAAGCCTCTAGCACAGTCTCTGCCTGTTTAGGGAAGAGGTTATAAGGACAGAGTGGCCAGGGGAGAGAAACAGCACAAAAAGCCGTAACTATTCACCACCCTAGTACCTCAGTTCTTTATTTCTGTACCCAGGGCAGGCAGTTCTCAAGCTGCCCATCTGTGTCTCAAGTGAATTTGTGTTCCTGATGGAACCTCCCACAAGGTGGAGACCTTGAGTACATGCCCTGGAAAGAGCACTGCCCACATCCAGGAACAAAAGCCTAGCACCTGTGGTACATAATACAATGGAATACTACTCACCTATAAAAAGAGAATGAAATTCTGATGCATGCTACCACACAGATGAACCTGAAAACACTGTGCTAAGTGAAAGAAATCAGGCACAAAAGGACAAATACTATATGATTCCACTTATATTAGGTATCTCGAATAGACAAATTCATAGAGACAGAAAGTAGATTAGTGGTTAACAGGGGCTGGGTAGGGGGAGAGGATAATGGGGAGTTATTTCTTAATGGGTATGGAGTTTCTGTTTCGGATGATGAAAATATTCTGGAAATAGATAGTGGTAATGATTATACAACACTGTGAATGTACTTAACACTACTGGATTGTACACTTAAAAACGGTTAAAATGATAAATTTTACGTTATATATATTTTACTACAATAAAAAAAGAAAAACAGCCACAGAAGAAAAAAAAAAAGCTTGGCACCTTACCGCATCCTTGCCTCTGAGGGCCATTTCCTCTTTGTGCCTTGCCTCCTCCCTCTCTGCTTTGAGGCTCTGGATCTTTGCCCTTGATTTCTTCAACACATCAAAACAGCAGGAGACCAAGGCCTCTGCACGCTGAGACTACAAGATGAGAATCAGATGCTGTGTTTGCTTTTTTATGGCTTTCAGTCCCACCAGGAGCCTCTACCCTCATCCTCATGCTGCTTACCTCCTGACTCACAGTGGTTTTGTCTTCTTCTAAGTGCAACAGGGATAGGTGAAGGAAGGAGATCACCTCTTTAGAGACCAACACCCATGACTGCTGTAGGGGAAAAGAAGGCTAGGCTAAATCAAAGTCACTAAGTAGGAAGTAAGCAGGGACAATGGGGAGGAAAGTTAGTGACCCTAATTTCAAGCTCCCAGTAGGGAAGACATATCCATAACAAGGCTTGGAAGCCTCCTTTCACTATCATGACTGAGTACCACCATCTGCTAACCTCCCAGGATTCTCCATTCTTGATCTTCACAGGAGACTCAGTGGTGGTATAAGACCAGTCAGCCCTTACCATGACATTCCTGGCCTCCTGCAGAGCCTGTCCAATCTCTTGGCAATTCTGAAGTTGCTGAAGCTTCTTAGTTATCTAGCCAGAGAAACAGATTTGTTCTTTTTGAGGAGGCAACATGCACCACCAGCACTTCATCCTCCCTCCCTTCCACCTCCTGAGCTACAGGGGCCTTTCCTATTAATAACAGGAGCAAGACTCACAGATAGATGAAGCCAACTCAGAAAAAAATCCAGAGTAGGTAAATAATTCTTTTTTAAAATAATCATGATTATTTTGATTTTTTCTAATCATAAATACATGTTCATTGTAGAATTTTGGAAAATACAGAAGTGAATAAAAAGCAATAGAAATCATAAATAATTTCATCACCTAGAACAGTGATTATTAACCGACAGTATAGCGTGCACCCCAGAGACGTGGATATACTTGTACACCAGAGACTTACTACAGAGAGTTCCTGTAACTGATGAGTATAATGTTTCTCTCAGGCGTCAGGGGGAAGAAAAAAAAAGTTTCACAGCACTAATTTAGAAATAAATTACCATATTCAATAAATTCTAAGATGAATATTTTTTCACATTTTAATATCTCTGAAATTGGGATGCACCTTAATACTGATGGTGTCTTAGAGCTGATAAAATATAGTAATGCTTAAGAAAAACCACAGTTGAGATAATATATAAATTTGGAGTCCTGCTTTTATTACTTTGTTGTATTATACTGATATTATTATTTAGACCTAAATTTATATTTGCTCACCTCATTGGAATAGCCTGCTTTAGGGGACCTATCTAAGTGGAAAACCACCCATTTTTAACTTCTGCTGGCATTTTACCTCACCTCAAATCCTCTCAGAAATTATTTGTATTCTGATTGCCTTTCTTCAAAAACCATGAATTTATGTTAAACTTATTTTTCCATGATATTAAAAACTCTTCATAAACATACTTTTTCATGACTATAGAATATTCCATCTTACAGATGGCTCATCATTTTTTATTTCTCTTCTCATTATTTAAAAAAGCAAAAGCATAACATGTTACCATCATTATGCAGTAAAGTTAACCTTCTCAAGTATTAGTCATTTTTATTTTCTTATTCTTTAACTATATGTTCATTATCTTGGGACAGATAAAAACTTAGTGTGCCACGTAGAGTAGACAAGTATGATCTCAAAGTCAGCAGAGCCCTAGAAAGACTCTGAAGTTCTGAGAGAAAAAGTCAGGAGCCTTCATCACTGCCGAAAGGCAGCCATTGCCTGGGAAAAGGCAACTGCTGGAGCAACAGTGCTGAGTCACGATGCTGCAGCAGCCTGGATTTAAGAAGGCAGAGTCACATCTCCCTCAGATGTCTCAGTGTTCATTTCTCTGAAAGCCCCTATCACTAAAGCAGTCATCACTCCCTACTGCATCGTGCAGCACGGCACGCAGTACCCCATGAGTGCTGGACAGGGCCTACACAGTGTTCAGAGCTGGGCAGTCAGGCGGCTGATAAGATTAGCGTGACAAGGCAGCCAAATGCAAGGACATGGCGCAGTGATGGGGAAAGGCTGAAGGTGATGTCATTTACCCTCTTTGGTTCTGTTCCAGTGGCCTCCAAAGGCATCTGACAAGCTTCAGCTGAAGAGGGTACAAGGCAGTTTCAGGGATAGGGAACGAGGTCAAGGACGAAAGGAAAGGTTATAAAAATAAGGAAACACAGAAGAGAAACTGAACAGCTAGGGAAATGAGGAGTCTGTGGATTCCAAGATTTCTGGCAAGAGGTAAAGTCATTACTTTGAGGATACTGTTAACCCAAAAAAGGTCTTTGGTAACTTGGACACATCTCATGCTCAGCAGCAGCACCTATTATCTAAACAGGCACAACTCTGAGGCTCTCAATTCCTTCTCCTGATAATATTCCCTTCTTTTCTAGGCCTGTGTTGTCAACAGCTAGAGTCCTCTAGAACAATGGTTTTTTCCTCTCACATCCTTACCGTAATTTTGAAAGACTAAGCACCCTTAAGTTTAAATCACTGCAAACACTGTAATTCTCAACATATTATAAATAATGACAGTTTGAAATAAAATTGTTAAATCACAATCACTCTTAATTATATCCCATGGCATAAATACCACATACTACCAAAATGATTTGATACCTTCAAAAAAAAAAATGAACAAGTTCTTCTCTAACAGTTAAAAATTTTATCATTCCTTTTTCTCTTTCAACTTGTATTTTTACTCCTCATAGATTTTATCCTAATGTAATATATTTTTATACTTTAAATTCTTTGATTAATCACCCTATTATACATCTCTGCAACAACAACAAATGTACATATAAATTTAAATTAAAATTTATTTTAAATTCCTCTGACCAGAAGACTTTAAGTGAAAAAAACTCTCTTTTGGATGGAGAAATATTTTCATCAATTGTATTTTAACCATTATAATAATACTAAAATTTTTAGTAAAATCATAAGCATGCCCAGTAATATTTTTTTGGGAATCATCTGTTAACAAAAAGGATAGCGCTTCCCTCCTTTTGTTAGTTCAAGTGTCCAGGCATTACTGTAATTCCTAGAATAAGACAAGGTTTATTGTACTTAAAGTTAACGAATAATTCTATGCCTATTTTTCCATTCTTACAGATGTTTAAGTATTGAGAAATCTTGTTTACATAAATAATGGGAATAAGTAGGAATGGAAAAAGGGAAGGCGGGCATGTCGCTCAATTCTAGGAACTCCTTTGGAGATATGCGCCAAAAATCGCATTGTGAACTCTCATCAAAAATTTTTAACAATCCACTGATATAATTAAAGTCTTCTTTCAACTGTTTTGAAAACATGCAAAAAAGACGTTATATAATCATTTCAGTCATTTGCTTTGTCAACATGTGCACGAATATTTCCTACTGTCCTTTGATTGGTATCCCAAGGCAATGTAAGACTGGCTTTTCTTTAGGAAAATGGGAAAGGGCAATTGACAATGGAGAAGGAGAAGAGAAGAAATTTAGCAAAGAACACATTTGGATGATGGAGATCTAGAAACTGATTCCTTTAAAACCTTCCTTGGAATGGTTACACTACTTGAAGAATGTAATCAACGTTACTAAATTGTACATGGAGAAATTGTTGAATTGGCATATGTTCTGCTGTGTATATTCTCAACAACAACAAAATAAATTATTGAAGAAAAAAAATTTCCTTGCTTGCATTCCCCTTGGAAAGTCTTGACAACCCCCAGTGGTACAGTGAGTACCTACAGCTTTAAGGGATTTTCCAGATCCTCAGCTTCTACACATAATCAAAGAATGAGCCTGTGGTTAAGAGTCCCCTTTATCCTCTGGCAGCTTACATTCTAAGAGAGAGGTACCACTGGGATTCTCTAAGCTTTGGGAGGAACCTTCTTACCCCACTGGGAGAGTTGTTAGTCTGTGTGCTGCTGTCCTGAGCTCCTGGGTGAGGTACAGCCAGCTGACTTTTCCAGTCCCGCAGCTGGCGAGAGAGAACCTCCAAAATGACAAGAGAGCTCAGCAGGTTCTCTTCCAGGTCATGTCGAGACAAGGCAGTCAGATCTGGAGGATGGCTGCAGCAGGAAGAGAAGACCATGAGGACGATAGAGGGAGGAGAAAGGATGGGAGTGATGGGTTTAAAGTAATGGAGCCCAGGAGGCACAAGGATTTAGGGACACTTACCCCCACACAAGTTGCTCTGTCTCAGAAGTACTGTCCTTAGTGCTCACCAGGCCTTTCTGGGATGTGTTTGTACTCTTTTCCTGTACTGTTGGGGGAGTAAACCAAGTCCCCACCGAGCAAGTAGAGAAGGGGGAAGTTCCAATTGCAGCATCTCGAAGCACAGAAGGGAGGCATAAACTCTGGCGGAGATTTTCCAGCATGACTGAGGTATTTATACCTTTTTCCAGCCAAGCCAGTGGGGACATCCAGGGCCCTGTGTCAGACACGAGAATCATACCAGCATCTTCTACTGCTGGGCCCAGAGCTGCCTGGGATTCCATTTCTACTGGATTTGGTGTCAGGCATGTGGACAGAATATCTTCCATAGCTGAGACAAGTGCTTGATCTTCCAATTCAACCTCCTCAGGGAGAGTTGGAAAGCTCATTTCTCTTTCCTCTATAGCTCTGTTCTCTCCAATTTCTTCCCCTGGGTCCACATGATTGACAGGAAAATCTGCTTCCAAATCAGTTGAAGGAGAAAGCCAGAGCATGAAGGAGGGCAAGAAGGCATTACTTTCAGAAGGAACTAAGTTCTCAGGCACAGCCTCAGTGCTACTGTCTCTCAGGCTTTCCTTGGGACAGTGTAGTTGTTGCTCAGAAGAGGGATTTGGTGGAAACTCCAAAAGATTGCATGGAGAATCCCGAAATGTAGGTTTCTCAGGCAGAGTAGCAACAGCTTCTGAAAAGCTATCTTCTGTGCATGGTGCCACCCCCTCTTTCACCAGATCTCCTGGCCTCAAACGTTCATCTAGAGAGATGCTGTTTGTCTCTGCCATGGCATCTAAAGGGGATTCTTCAAGTGTAATGTCTTGCTGCTGCCCCACTGGAGAGGGTACAAGGACCATAGTTTTAACTAGATAGTTGTCCAGTGGGTCTACTGCTTCCTCAGATGTTTTGGGAGTAGAGTTGGTTTTGGGAATCTGATCTAGGATCTGCTCATCTGATTCATGCTGACAAGCTTCTAGCCACTTTGAGGGAGTGCTGAATAGTTCTGAAGGGGAATCTGTCTTCTTGGTACTGGCAAAATCCAGTGGAGATGACTTGTTGCTGCTTTTCTGCAAAAGGAAACAAAAGTAATTGATTAAGGCAGTCAACTCAAGTTCCCAGCATACAATTATGGATACAGGGTACTGATACTGTCCAAACTCAAAAAAGGTATGCATTCTTATTATTTCTGCTTAGGTAAGAATTTAGCTAATCCTTGCTGCTTACTCCTGAGACCTAATAGGAGAAGAAGAATTTGGGGCACTTCTAAGGGAATCAGCCCTACAGTATAAATAAAGCTGAGATAATCTGTCCATATCATAGGGAGATGGTAGCTTCAATGTGTTCCAGCTCCTCTCCATTCCTAACTCTAACTCACTTCTAGGGGAACAGGCCGCAGGGATCTGCAGGATGTGAATGAAGGCTCAAGCTCTGTCAGAATCTAGAGCTGGTACAAAATTTTCTTATGGAACAGATGAGAATTTGGGGACCAGAATCAGAGAGCCCTGGGACAATGATTGGAATGTGGTGGATCCTAGAGAGCCCTTGGCCCACAAAGATCCATGGATCCCAGGGAGAAACGGTAACATCAACCTATGCCAGTGACCTAGTCTCCCTGGCCCCCAAGAGCTGAGGGCATTCTGAACGCATGGATTAAGTCCATTCAACCCTTGGGACTTAAAGAGCTCTAGTCTTTGTAGCAGAGGAGACTGAAGAGCAGAGACTTCTTCCTGGTGTCCTGACAAGGGGCTAAAATCCTACTTACTGCTGGTTCACAGGGATAGAGACCACTGCACCTTCTACCACTTGCTGGATTGCTGCCACTTAAGGTACTCCACTGGCTGAACCTGAGACCCAATGAGCAAGAAAAGGATAATATTAATGTACTTAAGTGAAGCCCTGGTGGCACAGTGGTTAAGAGCTTAGCTGCTAATCAAAAGGCCAGCAGTTCAAATCTACCAGCCACTCCTTGGAAACCCTATAAGGCAGTTCTACGCTGCCCTACAGGGTCACTATGAGTTGGAATCGGAAACCCTATGGGGCAGTTCTCTGCCCTATAGGGTCAGGGTCACAAGGGTTGGAATCAACTTGACAGCAACGGGTTTGGTTTAGTTTTCTTTTTTTAAGTGGATACAGCAGCCAGAGAAAGAACAAATTCTAAGATAGTTAGAAAAGATAGACCTTAACAAAACAGAGCTGCTGGAAGCCACAGATGACCATCTGAACCAAAAGAAGGAAAAAATGTGAGTACTTAAGAAGATTGAAATACAACACACCCCCAAAGAAAGGCTTTCTGGAAATAATAAACATTACTTCTAAACATAAAATTTCAGTAAAATAAATTGAAAGAGGATGGTCAGAGTTGACACTGGAATTACTGGCCTGGAAGATCAAGTGGAAGAAATATCTTAAAGCAAAGTCAAAAAATACAAAGAAATGTAAATCTGAGGAAAAAGCTAAGAGAATTGGATGATAAATCCAGGAAACCTAACATGTGAATAAAAGAAGTTCCAGGAATACATCTAGAAATTGTTGAATCGGTGAATACTTTGTTGTGTATATTTTATACACAAAAATATTTTATACCACAATAAAAAGAAAAGCTGTTCCAGCAGAAAAGAACAAATATAGATGAGGTACTGATTAAACAAATATTAGAAGAAAATTTCCCCAAGGGAAAGAAGGACCTGAGTCTGCATTATTAAAATGGCTCATTCTAAGCAGGAATGACAAGAAAAGATACATGTCTAAACACATAATGGTAAAAGTTTTTCAACTACAAAGAAAATAACTATTTTTGAAGCTTTAGAGAGAAAGACCAATTACTCACACACACAAAAAAAAACTTACATGAAATTTGAAATTTCTTATTTATAGCAGTGGATGAAACTTAAAAATGTAAGGTTAAGCTAAGAAGCCAGATATATACTGTATAATACCATTTGTATGGCATTTAAAAGCAGATCAAAGTTGTGTTTCAGGATAAAAATATAGGTAGTAAAACTATGAAGGAAGGAAGTGATTATTATAACAATCAGAAAAGTAGTTACCTTTGGTGGGGGATGGGTTTGTCATGAGAAGGACTTCCGACACTATCCTATTGATTGGCCTAGGTGTTGGTTACATGGGTGTGTGGTTTATACTAATTTGTTAAGCTTTTATGTTTTATGCACTTTTACATATTTTATTTTAATTAAAAAAATTTTAAGCGCTAAAGGAAAGTAGAAAATAAAGGGATTGGCAAAGAGATACCTGGCAAATGCAAACAAAGAAAGCAAAGGCAGTAATATTAATATTAACGTAGAGCTTAAAGTTATAGCACTATTATGTTAAAAGACAGATTGAAGACATATTATATAAAAAAAGCAATCAGTATGCACTAAACAGCCTAGAAGCTAAATATACAAAATAAAGACTATTAGAAATGCAAAAGCTCCACTTCAAAAAGTTTTTTCTGTGTTTATGAAGTTCCTATTTATTCCTTTTTAAAAATTACCTTAAAACACCTATCTCAAAATTCAACCAACTTGGCAGACTAAAAGCAGGTAAGAACAGAATAATTACCTATCTGTTGATAGAGATAAATCGAATCCAACACCCTCTGAACATTAAATACACTTTTGTTCATATGTTCATAGAACACTTAGAAAAATTCACCCTGTATTTGGCCACAAAGAAACAGGTTACAATCTGATCATAATGCAAGAAAATAAATTAAAAGGTGACCGAAAAAAAAAAGTCTTTAAACACTTGGAAATTAAGGACTACTCCTAGATAACCCTTGTATTAAAGACAAAAATCAAAAGAAAATTATAAACTAGCTAAATGCAGAGAAATGTATATAACGTGATTCTATTATTAAAATAACTATGCATGTTTACATATTTTTTTATTGCACTTTAGATGAAGGTTTACAGAGCAAATTAGTTTCTCATTAAATAAATAAGACACATACTGTTTTGTGACATTAGTTGCCAACCCCACAACATGTCAACATTCTCCCCTTCTCGACCTTGGGTTCCCCATTACCAGCTTTCCTGTCCCCTCCTGCCTTCTTATACTTGCCCCTGGCCTGGTGTATCCATTTAGTCTCATTTTGTTTTATGGGCCCATCTAATCTTTGACTGACGTGTGAACCTCAGGAGTGACTTCAGTACTGAGTTAATAGGGTGTCTGGGGGCCACACTCTCAAATTTTGCATAGTATTAAAAAAACACAGAGAAAAATATGGAAGAATAAATACCAGGTTGTCAAAATGGGTTGGTTACTTAGAAAGAACAGGGAATGTGTGGGAGGGATTGATTCCAGAAGGCAAAAGGAAGAGGAAAGGTGGACCTAAGCAAAAAAAAAGAAAAAGGAAAAAAAGGATTGCATTTTGAAGGAAACAGTGCCTTAATAAAAAAGTGTTATAATATAGATGTATGTGCATATAAATACATATAAAACAGCACGCACACACACACACACACACACACAGAGAACACTTAATTGTGCTCATGAGGAACCTGTACATAGACTAAGAGGCAGTTGTTCAAACAGAACAAGGGGATACTGCGTGGTTTAAAATCAGAAAAGGTGTGTGTCAGGGTTGTATCCTCTCACCATACTTATGCAATCTGTATGCTGAGCAAATAATCTGAGAAGCTAGACTATATGAAGAAGAACAGGGTATCAGGATTAGAGGAAGACTCATTAACAACCTGTCATATTCAAATGACACAACCTTGCTTGCTGAAAGCAAAGAGGACTTGCAGCACTTACTGATGAAGATCAAAAACTACAGCCTTCAGTATGGATTATATCTCAACATAAAGAAAACAAAAATCCTCACAACTGGACCAATAAGCAACAACATGATAAACAGAGAAAAGATTGAAGTTTTCAAGGATTTCATTTTACTTGGATCCACAACAACACCCATGGAAGCAGCAGTCAAGAAATCAAAAGAAGTGTTGCACTGGGCAAATTTGCTGCAAAAGACCTCTTGAAAGTGTTAAAAAGCAAAGACGACATTTTCAGGATGAAGGTGTGCCTGACCCAAGCCATGGTATTTTCAATGGCCTCATATGCATGAGAAAGCTGGACAATGAATAAGGAAGACCAAAGAAGAATTGATGCCTTTGAATTATGGTGTTGGCGAAGAATATTGAATATATCATGGTCTACCAGAAGAAGGAACACATCTATCTTGGAAGAAGTATAGCCAGAATGCTCCTTAGAAGCGAGGATGGTAAGACTTCATCTCACATACTTTACATGTTATCAGGAGAGACCAGTTCCTGGAGAAGAACATCATTCTTGATAAAGTAGAGGGTCAGTGAAAGACAGGAAGACTGTCAACGAGATGGATTGACACAGTGGCTGCAACAATGGGCTCAAACATAGCAATGATTGTGAGGATGGCGCAGGACTGGGCAGTGTTTTGTTCTGTTGTACATAGGGTTGCTGTGAGTCAGCACCGACTCCACTGCACCTAACAACAACATATATATATATAATAACAGCGCTAAATTTCTGTTACAGTAGCACTAAGAAACTAAGACAGAATTTGGTACAAAGAGTGGGGTACTGCTCTAACAGATACCTAAAATGTGGAAGTGGTTTTGGAATTGGGTAATGGAGGAGTTTTAAGATGCCCAATAGTAAAAGCCTAGATTGTGTTAAAGAGACTGTTGGTAGAATCATGGACATCAAAGGCAACTCTGGTGAAGGCTCAGAAGAAAGTGAGGAGATCTACAGAGAAGATCTCTGTCATCTTGGAGAATACATATGGAACCATCCACAGAATGTTGTTAGAAATGTGGACTTTAAATGTGCTTCTGATGAGGCACATTTGGGAGCGCCCAAAGCCGAGGAAGCAGAGTTGCCGTCCCAGTGGGCCTGAAAGGTGGAGCTGGCTCCAGGATGTGGGGCCTCCACCCAGAATACAGAAAGTGTGGCCAATACCCAGAGTTTGGAGGATGGGGCCACAGCCCAGAAGGTCCTGGAGAACAGAGGGTTATTTTCAAGCCTTGAGAGCTAATGTAATCTGTTCTGCTGGGTTTTGGAGTTGCTTGATTCCTGTGAACCCTTCTTTCCCTCCAATTTCTCCCATTTGTAATGGAAATGTCTACCCTGTGTTTGTTCTACCATTGTACTTTAGAAGTAGATAACTTGTATTTTGAACTCCACTGATGGAGAGGAGTTTTGCCCCAGATGGAACACACCCAAAATCCCACCTATACTTGATTTAGATGATCCAGAAGTTGTGGTTTTAGAGTTGATGCTGGAATGGAATGATGTGATGGGGTGAATGTGTTTTGCACATGGGAAGGATATGAATGGGGGGGGGGGGCAAAGGGTGGAATGTTATGGATTGAATTATGTCCCCCAAAAATATGTGTTATAAATCCTAATTCCCTTATCTGCAGATGTAATCTCACTTGGGAATAGGATTTTCTTTGTCATGTTAATGAGGCCATGTCCAGTGTAGGGCATGTCTTAAACCAATCACTTCTGAGATATAAAAAGAGCAGATTAGGCACAGAAGGAAGCAAAAAATGGAGAAAGATTGATGCCACATAGAGATTACCAAGGAACCAATAAAGAGAAACTGAAAAGGATAAGGATTTTCCCCCAGACTAGACAGAGAGAGCCTTCCCCTAGAGTTGGTACCCTGAATTCACACTTCTAGCCTCCCAAACCGTGAGAAAATAAATTTTTGTTCATTAAAGCCTCCCACTTTACAGCAGCACTATATCTGTTATAGCAACACTAAGAAACTAAAACAGTCAGGTTGTCATCTGCTTTTATATATTCTTCTTCCTTCCTCTAATCTATTTTATTTATGGCCCATCTCCTTCCAAAAATAATTCAGACTGGATGAAAAAGAATACATAGATCAAGTTAATGAAATACTGAAATATGAAGTCATGGTCAAAAAAGGAAAAAGCAAATCTTCCAATTTCGGGGATTGACAGTAGCTATACCTGATCGAGTAGTGGTTGAAAGCTTGGCTGCTAAGCAAGAGGTCGGCAGTTTAAATCCACCAGCCACTCCTTGGAAACCCTATGGGGCAGTTCTACTTTGTCCTATAGGCTCGCTGAGCCTGAGTTGGAACCGACTTGATGGCACCTAACAAAAACAATACCTGATTGTCAGATTTGATCCTGAGCTTTCTAGAAGCTACAGCAAGAGGGAAAATATGACAAACTACATAGTTCTCATTGTTAGAAAGGGAGAAGGATACTTATACAATTTCTCTGGGAAGACAATTTTCTCAGGCAATAAGTTCTAAAAGAAATTTCTGCAAAGAACCTTATAACCCATTGATGTCAAGTCAATTCCGACTCATAGCATCCCTGCTGGACAGAGTAGAACTGTCCATAGGGTTTCTAAGGCTGTAATCTTTAAGGAAGCTGACTGCCACATCTTTCTCCCTCAGAGTGGCTGGTGGGTTTGAACTGCCAACCTTTCTGTTAGCAGTGGATCTCTTAACCACTGTGCCACCAGGGCTACTTGGGAATCTTATAAAGGGGTCAATTTCATTCCATGACAAGTTTTTAAAGCAAGTCAAAATAGCTTCCACATGGCTACTTCTCTCAAGACATTTGACAAAAGCACAACTCAGTGAGGGCAATTCTACAAGGGGCTAAAATAAGGTAGTTTAAATACCCTAACTTGACCCCAGGAGTTTTGACTACCTCGAGGAATGAATGGATATTGTCTCACTGTTGTAGATCAACTCTCCATAAGTGAGCTGATGTAAGGGGAAGACCACTAATCAGGGGGAAAGTATTTCTCAGTAGTTTGGAAAAAGTCGGATGGAGGAAGAGGTGATAAAAACTAACAGCTAAATAGAGGTTTAGGTTCTCAGTGGATTTCCTTTAACCATCCTAGGGCACCTCTCTGTTGGCCTGAATAGCTGTAAATGGATGTCACTGAGGTAGAAAACTTCATTATTGTTATTAATTACGTTCCAGCCCGGGACCTGTGTTCCTCTGAGCTTTCGGCCTGGGCAAAGAGCCCAGTAGAGAAATTGGCCTGGCGAATCTCACCTGCAGCGTCAGCTTGCACAGTGATGGGGTGAGTGAAGAGTGCACAGGGGGCCCTTTACCAGAACTGGTGAGGGCACCAGGCTGCAGGTTAAGTTCTCGGAGTGGAGTTCTCATAGCTGGTTTTCCCTAAGAAGAAAGCGAGTGTGAGAAAGCATGAGTTCTGCCAGACTGCCTGCCCTCCCTCCCTTAGAAGCCTCAGGCGATAAGAAAGAGTAGGCTCCAACACCAGCCTCGCTGAAGCGGCAGGACGAACAACAGAGAGCACACGCCCCCCATCACTCCCAGCCTTGACCTAGCTTTCCAGGACACGAGGCGCTGCCAGCGTCCCTGCCCTAGTAGCCCCAACCCAGTTCTCTCCGCGAAGCTCTTCCGCTCACCGGCTGCGGCGAAGCTGACGCACTGAGGTTCAATGTTTTCACCCGCCACATCTTCGGCGCAGAACGAAGACTGTTCACTTTCCAGACCCAAGACAAGACGCCATGTCCACCCGCCGTCTTTATTTGAACTTGCTCCGTGCTTTCCGATTGGCTGCGGAGCCGAAGTGCGTCAGGCAGGCACGTCGGGTCCAGGTTGGAGTCCCGTAGGCGGGTGGGCGGGTCCTCCGGAATTGGCCACGCCCCTCCCAGGCCGGGCTCGCCCCCCGGTTCGCGCGCGCTTGCTTGTGGGATCTTGTCACCGACGCGAGCCCGGAGGCCTGAACCGGCGCCAGACTCGAGGCCGTCTTGTGGCCTCACATCATGGAAGGCGCTGTAGGTAGCTGGAGAGTCAAGGAGTCCATCCCTCCTGCTTCTAGTGGACCACCCTCACACCCTGTCAGAAAAGTTGTCTCCATGGTCTGGCTTAGGAAGTCTCTCCTCAGGTTTCGCCAGTTACCTCCCACCCCAGTCTTGACAGGAAAGAGCCGGCCCGGGAGTTCGTCAGGTAGCGGTGAAAGAAGTGTTTTTTACTGAGGCTTGTTCGGTCTGCGCATAGGTCCTGTGTCCGTGATGGCCTGAAACGTAGTTCTCAACCAGAATGTAGCCCGAGGTGTAATGCCGCTTCAGAATTTCTGGTATTTTCTAGGGACTTACCTCATGGCCTGTAACAAGTTTACTGGAATAACAGCTAACATGTTTTGAACACTTATTTTGTGCCTGGCGCTGTTCCAAATCTTTATGTGTATTAACTTAGTCCTCAGAAGGAACTACGAAGTTGTTGTTAGCTGCTGTGGAGTTGAGGTGCAACCCCCATGCAAACCAAACAAAATGCTGCCCAGTCCTGCGCCTAATCATTGAGGATTGGACCGTTGTGACCCATAAGGTTTTCACTGACTGGTTTTTGAAAGTAGATTGCCAGGTCTTTCTTCCTTAGTGTGGAAGCTCCGCTGAAACCTGTTCAGCATCATAGCAACACGAACGCCTCCACTGACAGATGGTTGGTGGCTGCACTGGCTGGGAATCCAACACGTGGAAGGTGAGAATTCTACCAGTGAACCACCACTGACCACCTATGAAGCAGGTACTGTAAATATACCCATTTTATAGACAAATGAACTGAGTCATAGAGAATTTGTCCAATGTCCCACAGGTAGCAAATGGCAGAGCCAAGATTCCAACCCACATACCAAGAAGGGCATTCTACGGCCTCCTGAATCCCCTCTGTGTGGGAAATTGAAGGTGTAGTTGATTTTTTGAAACAGCCTAAAGGTAAATATTCAGAGTTGTAGGTTATGATAGAATGTTTGTTCCACTCACAGCACTTTATTTACACTTTGGAAGTCTTCATGAATTTGGAAAAGGCAGTAATCCAAAGAGGAGGGACTATATTATAAACTGTAGGGCCCTTAGGGGATGGGCTCCTCTAGAACTGTGTTGTCCAATAGAGTAGCCACTAGCCACAAGTGACTGTTCAGCACTTCAAATGTGGCTAATCCAAATGGAGATGTGCTGTAGGTATAAAGTACACACTAGATTTTGAAGACTTTGTATGAAAAAAAAAGTAAAATATCTCATTTTTTATATTGATGACATGTTGAAAAGATAATATTTTAGATATACAGGGTTAAATAAAATACATTAAAATTAATTTTACTTTTTAAATGTCACTACTAGCAAATTTAAAATTACTTATGAGGCTTGCATCATATTTTTATTGGACAGCACTGCTCTAGAAACTTAGTGGTCCCAACCTGCAGATACTAGAGATGGTAACAGTTGCTTGAATAGAAAACTGGGGGAAAGAATGTAAGAGGATGAACTTGAGCCTGGGGTTGCCCAAGACTCATCAGAGGGCATTCCAAGTTGCACTTCTGGTCAATGAGAATGACCCAGGAAATAATATAAGGGTGGGAAGTGGCAGTAAAGCCATGACAGAAAACTTAAGTGCCAGTAGTAAAAGTTGGTATCATAACAATGTGTGAATCAGAATGCTTAGTCCTTGTTGCAGCTGGTATGTCAGATACCAGATGGGTAGCCAAAGGGATATGGTGCTTCCAGCAGCAACTTAAGAGGGACACGGAGGGGTAGATGAGAGGGAAAATGCCGTTGTGAGTGATAAGTAACATAAACAGAATTAGTTTGTTGATGTTGTTTTGCATAATAATTTTTTTAATTTGGTATTTTTCAAATTATAGAAATAATAGATGCTTATTATAGCAAGTGAAATAATACAATGCAAAGATGTATTAAAACCAAAACCTTCCCCATCCGTTCTACCCTCCTGAGGTAACCAATGGTGTGTATACCTTTATACAAACATATATAGGCATACACATGTACACAAACACATACAGTCGTTTGTCTTTATACAAGTAGAATTATACTTTGCTCTGTAAATATATTACTTATCCTAAAAACTCCTGTCATTAAATATAGCTCTAATGCTTTATGATTTCTTAATGTATATTCACAAACACAGATATATTTTTTTTTCTCAAAAATTAATTGATGTGTCTACAAGGGTCTTTGGCATTAAGGACTAGTACAAGCCTTTCTATTTTTTTCCCCCTCCTATTTCCACTTGCATTACTCCCCTCTCTCTCTCTCTCATACACATACACACACACACACACACAAACACACACGGGAGGGAAAAAGTCACTGAGTCCTTTTTAAAAATGGAATCGTTTTTTTTTCTCTATGTCTAGTATAGGGTCTTCCAAGTCAAGTGATAGAGACCTAATTAATTGATTTGTCACGTCATTTCCTTGCCCTTTTTAAAAATTGGTTGTTTTTCTTTTCTTTCTAATTTGTAAGAGTTCTGTACTATGGACATTAACTCTTTATGCCATCACACTGCAAATATTTTTTCTCTACTGTTTGGCCATTAACTTTATTAATGGTACCTTTGGCCATACAAAGGCTTTTAATTTTTATGTGGTCAAGATGTTTATCTTTTCTTTCACAGCATCTGGATTTCTTGTCTTGATTGAGTCATTCATCAAATTTTTAGGTAGTTAAGTATGTCTTTCTTATAAAATATGTCTTTTATGGCTCTTTCATTTTCTGTCTTGGTATAGGTATCTCCTCCATTCCTTTATTGTAGGTCTGGTCTCCCAGATGTTCTTCTGAGATGTTTAACATTTTAATGCATAGCATTTAAGTGTTTAATCCATCTGGAATTAAGTTTTACATATGATATGAGAAATACGGCCCAATTTAACAATTACAGTGTTTAAATTTTATGTTTAGATATTTGTTTTATAAAAATCAAACTACATAACCCAAATCAGCAACACTGAGAAGTAGCCACCAGACAGTTCTGAGTGAATTCAAGGATGAAATTGTGGAATTATTAGCTCTTCTGTGTATGATGGAGTGTTGAACAAAGGAAGCAGTGTGACTACTGCTAATCAGTAGGGCTCTGTAAACCAGCAAAACTCATAGTTTACAATGAAATCTGAAACGATGAGTATATTCTCAGAATATAAGCAAAACGGGCCTTTAGGTAAAAAAGTAGCATGCTTTTTTGTAAATAGAAAAGCATTACTGATCAATCTATCAGAATTCTTCACAAGGTTTAATAATGCATTTGTATAAAAAGGAACCAGTGAATATGATCTTGCTTATTTTTTTTTTAAAAGCTGACAAGATTCTACATTGAAAACGCTGTTTAAAGAAGTAACCAAGGAATTGAGGTTACTAATTTGTTAAATCAGTGAACAAATGAACAGATCAACATATGATAAAGGAATTTAGGTTAGAGGTAAGAAACAGTAAGTAGAATTACAGACACTTTTCTAGAAGAAGAGTATATGAGGATTGGTGTTACGACTAATCTTAAATTCTTATAATAGGAGTATAGCATAGAGTTTTCATGTTTATAGGTATATCTGATTTCTTCTAGGTAATGAAAAAAATCAAAGCATAGGGACTTAAAAGGTCATTTCAAGTTGTATTTTAAAAAAAATTTTAAGTGAATTTCATGTGACTAAAATGTCAGTGATTCTGAATGGGGGTGGGGACACAGAATTGGGGGGTAGGGGCAGTGTTGCTTTTTTTTCAAATTATACTTTCTGAAACTGATTTTCTATCACCCCCTCTACTCCACTCTGAGAATCACTACCATAGTACATCACTTACTGAAAAGAGTATGTTGAAATGTCTTCATATGAGAAGAAATGATTCAAACTACCTTTACAGTAAAACCTGTGGAAGCCGGAACCTGTGTGAAGTGGAAACCTGTCAGAGAAGGAGAACTGAAATATTTTCCACTAAAATGATAAATAGAAAAGTGGTAAGACTGCACCCTGTCAAAGGCGGAAAACTTGCAAGATCCGGAAAAACAAGGCAGTCCCATAAGTTCCGGCTCTCACAGGTTTCACTGTATATGATCATGATCTCTAAGCTACCTAACATGACCTAGTATGAGGATGATGCTACAAACTGCACTACAAAAGAGGCAAGATGGGCAAACCCCACCTTTATCACTGAGTGGCAAGGATCAGCATGAATCTAGTTCCCACCTAGAAATGGATCCAGGCTTCACCTTCCTACATATCCATTCCTCCTTGCCAGCCACTTCCATGGCAAAAACTCTCTCTCAGATCCTAACTACCCAGAGTTAGATCAGACTTCATCCTCAGCTATCCTGAGCCATGTCAAAACATCTCTGGCCACATCAGGAAACAGCATAGGCTCAGGAGTCTGCACAACTCCCTGCACTTCAGACCATCTGGCCTCCCCCTCTTTCTCTCTCTAATCCCCTGGGTATAGGTCACAAGCTAAAAGGACTCTATTCTTCTTTATTGACTGCCTTTCCCCTTCACCCAGCTACCCAGAGCTGGGTCTATACAAATCGACTCTGTACTGCCAGCCCCTGCTGGCTCATTGCCCTGTGGATTTGTTAATTCTCTAGAACAGCTCACAAAATTAATGGAGACTATCACCTATGATTACACGTACCCATTTATTATAAACAGAAAGGATACAAGCAAAGAGGCAAGATCTAGGAGAGGTCCCTGTACAAAGTTTCCATTGTCCCCGGGGATGTGCTACACCCTCTCCCCTGCATGGATGTTCTCACCAACCCTGGAAGCCCCCCCAAAAGGGAGCTCTAAGGTCCAGAGTCCCCTACTCATTGAGGTCTCAATGAATATGCATGATTGGAGCCTTAATGCATAGTTATGATCATACAAAATGAATATGTATGGCTGCATCGTGCTCCCCTCCCTTCCTGAAGTTAGTTTGCCAGGTGTGGAAGCTGTGGAGCCTCTACTTGCCTGGCTATTTTAATTGCTCAGGCTCTTTTTAGAAACCACATACAAAAGGCCAACTTAGTTCTTTGTCCCATATCTAGTGACATTATGTTAACCAATTCCTAATGACCTTAACCCAATATGCTGCTCTGACCAGAAAGACCAATATAATGCTGGGCCATACACAGTATCACAAAATATCAGGTCCTCTGTATCTGCCCTTTGAAAAAGCATCACAGAACCTACAACCAACCCCCCACGATTAAGAATCAATAGTTACAACCCCTTCATTTTATGCATTAGGAAACTAAGATCTAGAGAGGCTAAAATGACTCAACTGAAGACACTGACATAGTTATTGGTGGATCCAGGCACCAGGTCTCCTAAATTCCAATCCAGTGCTCTTAACTACTATTTTGGAAACCATTAATTCCTATTTTTAATATCCAGGGTTTTATTTAATGTGCAGTTCTGGTCACTACAACAACTTAATAAAGAAAAAACATGTAATAAAGCTAGAAAAGGGTCTACGGAGAAACACATGGGATAATCAAAAGGATTAAGGATACATTTTTTATTTATTTATATCCCAACCTTATTCCAAAAAGACTTACAAATATGCAGGTAAAACAGTAAGTTCAAAAAGATTAAAACTTAGAAAAATGAGATAAAAATAAAGGTAGAGAAGAAAGATGAAATCGAGAATATAGCTGGCATAGAAAATGCATCACATGCTAGATGTGGGCCACAACTTGGGCTCTAAATGGTCTGGCATCAGTACAAAAAGAAAAATACAATAAGTTGAATATTTAGTGTCCTTAAGGTAAAAACCAAATAGCAATTCAGGAAAAACACAACTGGGACCAGAGGAAACTTCTCCCATGCATCCTTAAATGGAACACTATGAACTATAATGATAAACATTCTTTACAGTATTCACAGCAATTAAGTTTCATAGGGATTTCATAGGAATTTTCCTTATAACATCTCTTAATGAAAGCAGGTGGCATCATGCCAAACTACAATTCAGAAAAAAGGCAATTCTGCAAAGACCTATAAAATGCCAGCCATGTGCAGGGAAAATCTGATATCATCCAGGGACAGAATTAATAAAAGTATACAGGGTATTCTCCAGACTGTCTTTGGTCTGGAAAGAGAAATCAGACACAACTGAAATATAGTATGCTCTAGATTAAAGCATTTTTCCCCCTAAAATTGCAGGGGGAAAAAAAAGCTTTTAAGACGTTAAAGAAAAATGAAAATAAGTCATAAAGGCCAAAACTGTATACAAATTCATGATCCAAATGATTTTCTTTAGTAAAAGAAAAAGTTCTTTTGTGATATAGCTCTAACCTTAAATCTTTAAGGTTGATGTCATGCCTCTCCATGAAACACCCCTTGGTTTGCCCATCAGAAGTTGATCAGTGTTAATAACTCTTACATCTTTTGAGGTGGTTTTGTTTTGGAAAAAATTTGATAGCTGTTCCAGTTACCCCTAGAGAAGACATTTAACCCACCCATGTTTCGGTTCTGAGCATCATCTTCCTTCAGGCTTTTGTTAGGTTAGGTTGTTAGGTGCCATTGAGTCGATTCCAACTCATACTGACCCTATGTACAACAGAACGAAACACTGCCCAGTCCTGTGCCATCCTCACAATATTCAGGCTATTAGGTTCACTTTTTTAACTTTTTTAAATTAGATTTATAATAGACTGGCCTTGAGCCCCCATATCATATTTTTTAGTTGCGTTATTTAGTCCCCTATGTAAGGGGTAGAAATGCCAGCTTTTGAGATCTTTGAAAAATATTCATACTGCTTCTGACAAGCCTATTAAACACATAAGTAACACCATGGGAACCCATGAAGCGTCATTATTGCTCAAGAAAGGAAACATGACAGAGGAACAAGAAAGGGGGAAAAGTGACACAAAGGAAGGATCACCACCCTGATCTGAGATGTTGAATTGACAGGTGTCATGTATGATGGCTGAAGGGCTAGGGCCAGTTGTGGCTGCCAGCAGTAGAATGCCCAAGATGTTACCTCTGGTCCAGTGCCTAAAATAACAATAGTAAGGGGCTATAAAGTAAAAACAAACTGGATCATCAAGATGGTCATACTGAGTTGGCAGTAGAGGAGATCCTCAGGTTCCCAGCTGTGTCCTAACCTAAGCAGGGCTGGGGCGGACCAGGAAGGACTTCAGCTCATAGTCAAAATCCTTGAAGAGCATGGATTCTGGTGAACTGGGCTGGGTAGCTTGTGCCTCCATGACAAAGTTCATTGGCTGCTTCTGTAGGAGCTCTGGGTCAAAGGCCACACCCCGAAAGAAAGGGTGGACTTGGAAATGATGCAGATAGCGTGGACGGTGGCAGGGGTTCTTGGATAAGAGCTGAAGGGAAATAGAACATGAAGGATGAGGGACTGGAATAGGGAAGGGGATGAACAGAGAAGCTGGAAAAGGACAAAGCAAGCCATGAAGCTATGGAGGGCAGGAATAAGAACCCTAAAGAGTAGAAGATTTGTAAGGAGAAACGGGCTAATTTGGGGCAAAGGTAGGAATATAGGTGTTGTATTTGTGAGTTTTTAAATGGAAAGAGAGCAGCACTGGCCCACTTTCTTGGAAGGGACCTGTCTACTCCAGATGAGGAAGAGATTTGTGGGAGACAGAATCCACAGGACCAGGAACTCAGGAATGAAATGTGAAGTTGGTTAGAGGGCAAGTAGTGAAGTGAGCCTTAATCAAGTTGGAACCCCTCCCCTCAAAAAAAATTAATCAGAGGGATGGGGAAATACCAGTTCAATGACAGGGAAAGGAGAAAGTGAATGGTTTGGTAGTCAAGAAGGAAAGTCAAAGATAGTGTTCACCCTTACCTCTTGAAGCAGGAGTGAGAGCTGCTGGTTAAGAGAGGACGGGATCTCATAGTCACAGTGGGTCACACTTGCCAACATGGCCACATGGTCGTTCTCTGCAGACACTGGGAACTGAGTTAAAGGTGGGGGAGGGTGTAATTCCTTAGTAGGAATAAGGCAAGATTTCCTAAGGTCTTTCCTTCTCCCTGTCACAGGGCAAAGTTTCTCTTTCCTCTGCCCAATTATCTCACCTTTCCAGTTGCCAGAGAGAAAAGCAAGACACCCAGGGACCACCAATCGGCAGCATGGTTGTAAGGCCCTCCACTCAGGACCTCTGGGGCTACAGAGTTGAAAGATACTTGTCATTGGCACCCTTTAGCTATCCTGCCCAATGCTTACCCATCAGCTTTAGCCTCTCCCTCACCCATGTATTGAAGAGTGCCACAGATAGTATAGGCTCGGGCTTCCCGGGGCAGGTGGCGGGACAGACCAAAGTCTGTCAGTTTCAGATGTCCTGTGAAAGAAGGTAAGGCAGCAGAACTACTCTGTTCCACCCTTCATCAGCCAAGACTTGTACTGAAACCCAGGTACTTCTCATCCTGGGGCTAGGGAAGGAAGAGGACTTACCTCGTTCATCCAGAAGGATATTCTCCATCTGAAAAATCACAGGTGAGAAGTTATTATTCATCCTCTTTCTTTCAACCCTCTTTCATCATGTGTACCCCTAGCTGAAGAAGATACCATAGACACCATTCAAATCTATACTTGGTAGAACCCTTACCCAAATCCTCAGCACCCATAGGGGCCCCAAGGTCAACTGTTCTCAGCTCCACTGCTTTCTTGGACCTGTTGGAACCTCTTACTGAGGCCCCTCCTTAGACAAAGGGGAAAAGCACTGAACTCTACCTTCACATCTCGATGGATGATGCCCAAGTCATGAAGATAGCCTGTGGATGACAGCAAGCATGGGTTGTGCTGAAGTTCTCCTGTCCTTTCTAGTTTCCCTGGTAGCCCCCTCCCCATCCCTATTCTTTGATCTTTAGAGTTAATATCAATTATCTTCCCTCTGCCCTCCCATTCGATTCTTCCCTCTCCATTTCCATTACCATTCCTGCTTGACTTACACAGCACCAGGACCAACTCAGCAGCAAATATAGAGATGGAAGCCTCAGCAAAGCAGCCAACAGTGGACCAGAGGGAGTACAGATCTCTGCTGCAGTAGCTGCACACTGCAAAGCACCAGGAGTCTTGGCATTGTTTGGAGGCTACTGTGCCTGGGCTCAAGGCATTGTAGGCCTTGTGCCCAGACTGGTGCCACTTGCTATTCCCTCTCCCCCTGGGATAGAGGGGTGTTATGAACACAGCAAAAGCAGAACAAGCCAAAGGGATAGGTAATCCCAGGTAGGGGGTGTAGAAGTCCCTTGGGGATGAGGAGAGGCCAGTCACTCACTAATGAAGAGGTGCCGTTTGCCCTGCCAGCTGTCCCCCAAACTGTGTACAAAAGGATGGCTGATCTGTCGCTAGGGACAAAAAAAAAAAAAATAGGAAGTTAAGGAGGAATAGAATCATTAACGATCAAGACAGCCAGAAAGATAGATTTCACCTAGCTGTGTAGAAAGGGAGCTGCTACCTCACCACTCAGATCAGAGGAACTTCATTGGGACTAACTGCCTGGTAATCCTGAAACGAGCATAATACTAAGGGTTACACTGGGACCTGTTAAGAGAAATTTTCCCTACAGAACCTGGACAACTGCAGATAGCTACTTTTCCTAGGATCTGCTTGGGTGTTGAACTAGGTTGGAAGTAGAAAGGGGACAGAACAAGAGCAAGCAGAAAGTTGGGTAACATGCTTTAGCTCTTCCTAGGATCCTTTCCAGGGCCCTGTGCATACCTGAATGCTAACCTCCTCTTTGCACTGCCTCAGGGTGTCCCTCTGTAGGACCTTTACCTTGGACATCACCTATAAAAGGAAACGTGTGATGACTTTTGGGGGGAATGGTGCTATTGTTCAATTCACCCAACCTCTGGACCAAGATTGGAGGCAAGAACTAGAGAATAATACGGAAGAGCACCTAGGCCCCTACCTTCACTGCAAATACAGCTTTCTGGCCACAGTCTAGCACCTTGAAGACAGTTCCAAAGGAGCCTTTGGCCACAAGGCCTAAAATCTGCACAGAGAAATGGAGAACAGGGCAAGTTTCTAGATTTCTCCTGAAGACCGAGGCCCCAGGCTTCCAGGGATTCCATTGATCTTACCTTCAACTGCTGCTGCCTGCTAAGGGGCCTAATGGGAAACTCAGGCAGAAAGAGGTTGATGAACTGAGGCACAGGCCACTCAGACAGAGACTTCTCTACTAGCAGTGGGGCTGGTTCCAGGGGCTCCTGGTGCAGGTACTGAAGCCCCCATAATCCCCACAGCTCTTCCAGACCTGACCTGGTGGTCCCCACACCTGACCAGAAGCTCTTCCAGCCTCGGGTCCAGGGGCCCTGGATGTTGCCACCCTGCTGAGAACCAAGGGAACTACACTAAACCTTCTGCCCTAGAGGAATTACAGGTTTTGCCCATCTTAGCAAGCACTCCCATTTAAGTCTCAAACCCTAGAGGTACACTTTTGAGCACCAGGCAAAATTGCTGCTACACTTGCTTTGGGCCAAGGCCTGAATTTCCTGGACACAATTCAAATCTAGGAAAGCAATCATTAGACATTTTCCCTGTGAGACATCAGGGATACAGCCTGCATCTCTCAGTATGGGGCTGGGATGCTTTCACAGTATAGTCACCCCACCATCCCTGCTGGGTGGGTATCACTACAACTCCCCAGGCACTTCCCAGGCTTTAAATCTATGCTTCCTTCACCTCCCCTCAGTAGGCTGCCAGAGCCCCATAACCTACCTTGTGAGGGGCAGCCACCCGGGCACCTTGCCCCTGCCGACAGCTCACTGCTCCCATCTGCAGCCTCTGTCTCCACTCTCTTCCTGCTAAAGCTGCTGTCCTAGTTACATAAGCAGTTCCTCCCCCAGATGCTGCATTATACATGTGCCCTGCCTCTTCCTTGTTATTCATGACTAGAGATGCAGGTGATACAGCCAAACCTCACCATTTTCCCCAAATTACATTCCCTCTGGCTAAGAACAGGCCTACAACTAGAGCTAAAATATGCAGAGGCCTGTCAACACAGGGCCAGTGTCACACCAAAGCCAGAAAGTGTCTGTGATACAGCTTCAGGGCAGAGGTGGGAAGAAGCCACCCTCATTAAAGTGGTAGCTACAGATGTGTCAGGTTGATAAGAAGGGAAGGGCAAAGACAGTCTGAAACCATACACTCAACACAATCGAAGAAGAAAAAAAACCAGCATCAAATTTAAAAATTTTTTTTTTCTCTTTAAATCATTTTGTTACCATTCTCCAGGGATACCCCAGGCGGAAGAGTAGGGGACCATGGCCGGCCCTGCCTCCCATTGCCATTCTCCCAAGTGAGCTTGGCACACAGCTTGGGGAGGGGGTGATTCCCCCCAGCACACTAACACCTCTCATACAAGGCAGTGGAGTGAGGGATGGGATCAGCCCCCTCCCCTCAGCTTTCTGGCACATAAGAGAACACTTACACTTAGAAATATATATATTTTTATATATATATCTATTTATAAAAATTTATCACGCTTGATTAAGACTGTCCCCCCACCCTTTCAGTTGATGCCAAGGGAACAGGATCCTAGCCCCGGGCCCATTCCCTGGGTCTTGCTCTCTTGCTGCCTCTCTGGCCCTGGGCCTGCTGATCAGCGTGGGGTGGAACTCAGCATTATTGTCCACCATGCCCTGCAAGGAACAGCCAGCTACTAAAGAGTGATGCATCTCTTCACAGTACCCTGTGGGCCCCTGATCCCCACCAATCATGGTGGATAAAGGAAAGCCCCTCCCTTTCCACAAGTCCTTGGAGCCTGAGCCAGAGTCAGATCCTGCACTGCAGCCACTCCTGGACTGCCAGGTCACTTGCGCCTGCCAAAGATGGACTTCTTGCCAAGGTTCTTGTCACCCAGACTTAGACCGATGAGGAGCCGGGCTTTCTCCTCTTCTTTCTGCTGTTGCATGTTCAGGTCCGATTTAGTTTCTAGTTTTCCCCGGACCTCCGACCCCACTGCAGGCTTCAGCCTTAGCTTCTCTTTGATTACCTGGCAGTTTGGAGAGGAGTAAAGGGAAAGGTAAATATTAGTGGGCCAGGCAGAACAAATCAAAATTAATCAAGTCAAGAAATATTTATTAGACTTACATGCAAGGCACAACAGGGCAATTCAACTGCTTTCAAGAAGCTTACAGTCTAAATAGAACCCATTCTAAACCTGAGGTGGTGTCAGCCCTCAGTTTCCTAAAACCAACAGTAGTTAACACATATGAAACAGTAAACTTTCAATCTAATCATCTGGATGAAGTCATAGGGAGCACAGGGATAGAAGGCACTCACTTCATTCACCTGCCCCTCTCCCAAGGCTTTTGTTATTATACCCTAGAATGAAGGACTCCTGAGCAGAGGATCTGTTTTGCCAGCCCCTGCTAACCAAACAGCCACGAGCTCTGGCGGGATACCTGGGCAACCAGGGCTTTGCGGCTGTCCCTCTTGACAGCCATGGCAAAGTCTAGCCACGTCCATGTGTTGTTGTGGTATTCCAGACAGGGCAGCACCAGATTAAGGTCACCCCAGTCCACACTGTTCTTCTCACCCTGCAAGAAGAGGAGGGGAATGGGGAAAAATACATCAGCTGCCATTTGAGTGAGTCCAAGCCAGTACTTGGGGATAGTCCTGTACCTTCCTGCAACAGAAACCTACTGATAATGATTTCTCCTTAACTTAGTACCGTAATGGTACTGACTCCTAAAGGGAGCAGAGGGAACATCAGATTTACTACCCAAAGCCCAGCTTTACAGAAACCCAGCTGTCTCCATGTCTGTAATCTCTGATGATCTGATCTGGTTCCCTTCCCACCCTGTTCTAGAAAGTGCTGGAGAGGTGCAGACCTTGTAACTGACGCACAGTGGAACCTGTGGAATTTTTATGTAGATGAAGGAGTTGTTCATGGCAGCTCGCTCTTTCATCTTGTCAATATCATCCACAGGATGCTAGGAGAGACAGGAAAGGAGTGTGAGGCCCTGAGACCATCAGAAGGAAAAGAAACAGGATCCCAAACATCCCCCTCTCCTTTCACTCCTCAAATAGACTCAAAGGAAACAAGAAATCCCCAGCCCGGCCGAACAGCACCTCAGGTTTCTCCCATTGTTTTATCACCAGGGGTATGTCTGGTACCTCAGGTACTTTGCGAAATGACCTCCTGACCCCAGAGCTTCGATTCAAGCCCTGTGCCATGCCCTTCCCAGAGCCTAGAGGTACTGCATCATCTGTTGCAATCAGCTGCCGAGGCTTCACCACTGGTATTCCTATGAAAAAGCAAGCACACCAGCTGTCATCCCCTCTGAAGCTGCAGCTATCTCTGGGACTGCCACCCTATTCTGGAGCTCCACCACAAAGGTTCTCACCAGTAGTCACTAGTTTGGACTTATCCTCTTCATCACCAACCTCATCATCCTCCATGCTTCGGCCAGGAAAGAAAAAGCCCATCATTCTATGGAAGAACTGGTGTGTCAGCTGGATGGTGAGAGGCACCACATTTACCTAAAAGGGAAAGAAGTCAAAGAAGTAATTAAGCTCAGACACCATCCCTTAGCTTACCTACCTCAGTATACAGTATGACATACAGATAGCTTTTGACTGCCTTTTTCTCCTGGGTCCCTCAGGGACTGGTTACTAACCTCAAAGTGCTCCTTGACAGAGATACCCCCAACAGGGGGCCGGACTTTGCTGAAGAGGCGGAGGGCTAGCTGTCGCCCAGACTGGCAGGGGCTCTGGGGCCGTAGTACTACCTGTAGGATACAGAGTGAACAGGATGTTATAAATGCCCTACACTAGGAAGCATGTGAATAGGCTAAGAATGGGGAAATAAGACTTGCCTTATAGACAGCATTGGGAAGGAGGTTGTTCATAGTAAACCAGCCCAGCTCCAGAAGATGTTCTGCTGTGTCATCAGACTTATTCACCTATAAAAACAGATTTTTCCCCTCCACTATAATAAATAAGCCTTTCCCAGGAGCTTGCTAAAGAGTTACTACATATACTGTTTGCTTTCAGATTCTCCATGTACCTAATCCCAACCTTTGATATCTCTTTCAATCTCATACAAGCAATGCATCCTCTAATCCAGTGTTTCTCATGGGTATTAGTGGCCAGGGCATTAAATGCCAGTAGTACTTCCCAGTCCGGGTGACATTCAAAAATGCTCACTCATTTCCTTATTTCCCTTGAAGTGGAGAGTAATGAATAATGTCCTCCATCCCCCATGCCAATAGGTAATTGCAGGAAAACTGAATACAAGTATTAGAATGGTTCTATTTAAGCTCTATAAGGAGCCCTGGTGGCACAATGGTTAAATGCTTGGCTGCTAACCAAAACGTTGGTGGTTCATACCCACCAGCCATGCCGTGGAAGAAAAGACCTGGCCATCTGCTCCTATAAAGATTACAGCCTAGGAAACCCTATGGGGCAGTTCTCCTCTGTCCTATAAGGTCACTATGAGTTGGAATCAACTTGATGGCACACAGTAACACTCAAGCTCAGCTACAGAAAAGCTGGACTTGTAAGATTACTTCCTCTGGGCCACAATTCTGGCAATAATCTTCTTACTCAATGAAGGAAGCATTTAATCAAACTCATCTATTTCTGTATCATTACTTAATATTATAAACGATGTGACTAAGGGAAACTCTGCTTATGTTTCCAATCATGACCATCATTAATAATCATATAACAATTAACTCCTTTATGTTTATCCCTTTTTTGTGAGTTAGACTCCTGAATAGGCCAATGCCTCTCAATACAGCCACTTTTGTGTGACTGTATATACTGGATACCTTGCTGTAGAGGAACCGCTGCAGCTCCAGTTCAGCAATTCCCAGCTGTCCATCTTCCTCTGTCAGACGCCACCGTGCCTGAGCAAAGTAGAACTCTGTGCGACGGACCACACTCACATCCTCTTGCTGCTTTCGCAGCTCCATCTTGTTGGCCCGCTGTAGCTGGAAATCCTTAAAACACCTGTAAGTAGACAGAAGTGCTATCATGGATTGAACTATATCCCCTAGGTAGATATGTAGAGTCCTAATCCCCCCGTGGAGCCCTGGTGATGCAATGGTTAAGAGCTCTGGGCGAGCTGCAGCTGCTAACCACAAGGTGAGCAGTTCAAATCCAACAGCCGCTCCTTGGAAACCCTATGGAACAGTTCTACTCTGTCCTATAGGGTCACGATGAGTCGGAATCAACTCGATGGCAGTGGGTTTGGTTTGGTTTTGGTTAACCCCCCTGTACTTGTGAATATGACCTTAAATAGAAACAGCATCTTTACATATATAATCAAGGTAAGATGAAGTCATACTGGATTAGGATGGGCCCTAAATCCAATCTGACTGGTGTCATATAAACAGAGGGAAATTTAGACAGAGATACACAGGGAGAACATTATGTGAAGACAAAGGCAGAGACTGGAATGATGCTTCTACAAGCCAAGGAATGCCAAGGATTGCCAGCAACCACGAGAAGCTAGGAGAGAGATATGGAACAGATTCTCCCTCAGAGTCTCCAGAAGGAAACAACTTGCCAACACCATGATTTCAGAATTCTAGCCTCCAGAACTGTGAGAGAATACATTTCGGTTGTTTTAAGCCATGCAGTTTGTGGTAATTTATTACAGCAGCCCTCAGAAACTAATACAAGGGCCAAAGCCAATAAGGGAAACAGCATATGGGTTGAGGATGGAGTGGAATACTCTACAACGATGTTAGAGGTAAACTCAGATATGGACCTATTCTGGAGATAGTTATTCCATAAATTTTTTTCACTGGATTCATTGCTCCCTGGCACCTTGGGAGCACAAATCCTATCTTTCAGCTCTATAGCTTCTTGATAGTCTCTTCCTACTAATAACCCCTATGATTGTACCTGCAATTGTGTCCCTTACTGATAAACTTCAAGATATTACTTTCAGTTCAGATGCATGGTATCAAGGCCACAGAAGTGATCTTTCCCAGCTACCCATTTTTCTCTCAGCAGAGCCTCTCCCAAAAAGTATTCTATTGAGGATCCAAAGGAAGGACTCTCCTGTTCTCAACCTCTCTGGCCAAGTCCAGCGAGGCTCATTCAGGAGAAGGTGCCTAAATCTACTCCTAGATCAGCCTTTGATAATGCATACGTGACCTAAAGACTGTTAGAACATGGACAAGGAAGAGAAACTGACTCCAGCTGGGGCACTGGAAAAGGGCAGGGAAAGAATGCTGGGGCACCTGATGAGAATATTAAGCTCTTCACTTTCCAGCTGTAGATTGGCCTTCTCCTGGTTTAGCTGCAACTGAAGCTTTTGGTTCAGGTCAAGCAGGTTTTCATTCTTGCTATCATCTTGCAAAGACTAGGGAGACAAAATAGGAGAAACTGAGAGGAGATCCCTCTTGTACTAGGAGACCTTCCTGTCCTCAGACTTCCCAGGGTGATTACCTTCATGATAGAATACATCTGTTTCTCCAGCTGCCGTATATGGGCCACATGCTGCCGCACGGCCTCCTGCAGGTGTAATATGCTGCTGCGCTGTTCCTCAGGATTGCTAGAGATCTCAAGCTGGAACCTGACCCGCTGTTTCTTCTCACTGTGCTCCTAAAGGAAGGGAGATGAACAAGATTTTTAAATAGACAGGTCTTGCAATAAAGTGAAATAATAGAGGAAAGAGTAAGAAATGGGGATCTCTTCTGGAAAGCTAACCTTTACCTGTGAGCCTGTTGGAAGCAAAAGTGAGGGGTAGGACAATGCAAAAGATCTAGCAGTGTGGATTTCACAATAAGCCAGCCCCATGGGGTGGGAATGGAGGCAGAAGTGGGGAGTAGTTACTGTTTTTAGAAGGGTTTAGGTTAAGTGAGTAGGGAACTGACCAAGAAAAACAACGAAGTAAACAAGCTCTACAATCTCAGGGACACTCAGACCTTTCCTAGAGAAGGAGAATTTCAACTGTCACTGCTGACTAGTAAAGGATATACCAACTACAAGGCCCTTTTCAGTTTGAAGCATGGCTTTTCTTATTGGAGCCCAAATAAAGCACAAGGTCTGGGATTCCTATGAAGGTGACTAGTATTCCAAAAGGGCCCAAGCCCACCTTCCGTTTGGGTTCCACATGGAGCAGCAGGTTGTTGACGATGTCCAGGATCATAGCATACTGAGCCGGGTTGGTGGAGATTTCCAACTCATGGTGGATGAGAGTGAAGGTATCCACAGCCCCTAAATCATATTGTTAGCAACTAAGTAAGAGACTCAGATCTCTCCCTAAATATCTACATCACCCCAGAGCTCAATTTGGACCCACTCCTGTTAGTTAACCATACAAAAAGGGAGTGAGAGATGCTCATGGGTAAAAACATAAGCTTGCTTATTTCAGAATCATAAACAATACCCGTTCATCCTAGTTCCCTCCAAGAGTGTATCTTGTTCTCCCGTAGAAAATCTTACAAAAAGTAGAGCAACGTGAAATGTTAATGCCCAGTGCACAGTAGGACTTTTATTAACTCTATGGTCTCAAAAAGGAGCCCTGGCAGTGCAACAGTTAAGCATTCAGCTGCTAACCAAAAGGTTGGCAGTTGAATCCACTCAGCAGCTCCATGGGAGAAAGACCTGGAGATCTGCATCTATAAAGATTACAGCCAAGAAAACCTATGGCGCAGTTCTACTGTGTCACAAAGGGTCGCTATGAGTCAGAACCAATTCAACAGCACCCGAAAACAACTGTCTCAAAACCATTAAGGAAATAACTACTTTCACAAGTTCCCTAATCTCCTCCTAGAAGCCTTTCAAGCCTTGAATACCTTCCTGCTTCTTTAGAAGATCTTCTTTTTCCTGGTTCTCATGAACCTCAGGTGGCTTAATCTGTGTTGCCAGCTCAGGATCAATGTCATGGCTGTAACTAATATAGTACATTCGGCAGTTGCAGCGTGAAATGATCCGCTGAACTTGTTGGGCTTGCTGGGCTTCAGCTGGCTGGTTCCAATCTGGGCAGAGGTGGGAAAGAGATATGAGAAAGACATTCTCAATAGGGTCCTTTCTTCCATGTGGCTTTGGTCGGAAGAGGTATTGTGAGAGCCTCCCAGTTAGGTGTAATGTCTGAGGCACTCCAGAAACATTGCTTTCAACCTAGCCTAACACAAAATGGCCCTACTCCAGCATCTATATTGACCTTAAATCTTGCACAAAGAGTAGGTAAGGAAATGCCCCCTTTGGGATGTGCATCTATTCCTAACCATATGATTGAGGAGTGGGGGGAGCTGACCTGTGGTGGTGGTAACCATGCCTCCCACTGCCTGCCCGCTCTCCATCAGCTCCTGCACAGAATCCAGACTACGCTGCCGGTGCTCCTCAATATTCTTCACCTGAAGACACAGATGCAGGCACCTTTTAGTTCCTGGGGGAACAGTGGCCTGTCCTGGCCAACTGGGTCACAAATTTCAATGCTGCAAGCAGTTACACCTACTATCTAGACCTCTACTGCCTGGAATAGCTTAAAGGATCTCCCAGGGTAGAGGGCTTATCTGGCTCTCTTGATCCCAACCCACCCAACTTCTCCAAACCTAACTGAGTTACACGCACACTCTGCCAGGCCCACAGGTCTTAGGGCCAGTAAAACAGGCTACGTTAAAATCAAATCATGTCATGGGCAAGAAATTTCATCAAAACAAATGACTTTCCCACTTATTTTGGTACACATTCTGTTTGTATTCTTGCTGTTCTCTGTCTTCAGACAGACAACCACTCTGATACTATTGCCATGTAGAGATGGGCTGAATTCTTTTGACTCTCTCTGCCAAGCTGAAGTCTGAGAGAATAACAGAATGAGTGATATGGGAGTACCATAAGCAGTAAGATCAAGGCTCCAGGATGGCAGATCTGCAAGTCACGAAACAGTCATGTAGGAAAAGGCAAGATCAAAGACCCTCCCACCTAAGCCAAGCACATTCCACTCTACTACTAATATCACAGCCTGAGTTAAAAAAGGGGTTCAGCTACTAGAGGGCATACCTAAAAGCAGCAGAGGCCCAGAAAATGCCAGCTAGGAAGATCCTGCATAGCTCATCCCTGCCCACCTCTGCATGAGTAGTTAATAGCTTCTATGCCTACCTCTCAGAGACCTCCTAAGGTAAAGGGCACTGCTTGCCTGAACCATATCAGCATGACCTCTGGTATTACCAACAACTTGGCCATTACTGGGCTTGACACCTGATCTAAATGCTCATTACCTCTTATATAATTACACTTGAGGTTGCCTGGATTGAGCCCTAAGGTCCTTGGAGTAAGAAGCACCAGCCAGGGAGGAGGGAAGAGGGATCAAGCTTTACCACCACTGAGTAGAATGGCAAATGGAGTTATCACTTTGGTCCTTACCAGATGCAGCTGGATCCATTAACTCATTCTGGGGTGTACCATGCCCAGCACAAAGTGGGCACTTAACACCTGTTGAATAAGTAATGACAACGCACAATATTGACTAGGTAAATCTCATAACCATTAGATCTCCTCATAATTCTGATATTATATCCTAGAAATTGTAGTGTAAATGCAGTTTTACCAAGAAGCTGAAAAAAAAAAAATTCACAGCCTTACAAGGCAATAACAAGCACCTTCCCTAGTCCCTGCCCACTGCTCACAATCTCACCATCTGACAAAAACATTATCTTGCCACACACTTAGGCCTCCCCAGACATACTGACTTAAAAAAAAATTGATAAGACTACTTCCCATCTGAATAAAGCTTTGTTTTTCAAAGCACTTTCTCATTTGAGCCTTTCAATAATCCTGGGAGGTACAAGTGTCAAGTATTAACTTCATTTTACAAATAAAGGTAACTTGCCCAAGGGCACATGGCTAGTATAATAGCAAAACTAGCATTAGAACTCACATAACCTGATTTCTAGACAAGCAGTCTTTCTATTAAACCTTACTGCCTTGCTGAAACAACAAGTCAACCACCTTCATAAGAGAGGTCAGAGAAAGGACAGAAAGAGAGAGCTTATCTAAAATTCCCTAAGACCTACTGCCTGTTTTCTTCTAGGCATGGCTGCCTGCTGATTAGTGTGATCATATCAATAGGGATCAGCAATCTTTCCAAACGTAAAAAACCTTCAACCCATTTTGTTCTAGTGTGCTGGGAAATGAGTCTCCCTTGCAGTGAAATACAATAGCAGAAGATTAAAAAAAGTACTATGTGTTCACAGCCCAGAGACTAGCTATATTCAAGGTGTTATCAGCCCATTATTCGGCCAAGCTGGCAGCAACAGGCAATGTCAAGAATCTTGCTAGCTATTCTGGTGGAAGGGACTAGCTATGGAACACTGGGAATACAGTAGGTTTTCCAAACCATGCCAACTAACCTCTAACCAGAGCTGCCGGCCGTCTTGCTCAGTGGGGCTGCTTTCAGTGGTGGCAAAGTACTGCATGCCATCCAATAGGCAAGTCCAGGATGTCTTTTGCTTCAGTGTGTCACCATACCAGGCTGGATGGTGTTGGCACTGCAGCAGCTGGGCTTTGGCAGCTGACACAATGACACAGCCTTCTGTCTCTGCTCCACGAAGAACCATCTATGCCAGACAGAGAAGCAGAGTCACAACATCAGGGCTGCCAAGGAAGATGAGGTTAGTGAGAGGACTGCACCAGCCACTGCAGCGGGCTCTAATTCTGGCTTACTGAGTGAATTCTGCTAGGTTTTAAATATGAGAGTGATTATCCACAATCTGCCTACCTGCTGGGAGGAATTTTTTTTTTTTTGGCGGGGGGGTGGTGGTGGAACTCTATCCCACTCATTCTTACTTACAGATGGGGGAAAGACGAACCAACATGAATATGACCTAGCCCAGTGTAGGAGTGCTCTGGTAAAGAGAAAGTTACCTGGCAGTTGACCAACTCAATCAGGCAGTTTCGGTTGTATATGTCATCCGTCTGGCAGGCAGCAATGCCACACAACTGGTCACTCACACCTGACTCCTCTTCTGTGAACACTACAAACCTATCTGTCTCCTCAATCAGCTTCTGCAACATGTAGGCACCTGACAGAGAAACAGGAAGTGGGGAAACATCATAGTCTCAAAGGGAAAGAGAACTCATCCAGGGCCAAACTGACCTTCCTTCAATTTCTCTGGCTAGGAAAAGGTTAAAGCATATCCCCCCCAATCTGTAACCCCACCTCCGCCTATCCCACCCCTTGAGTAGGACCCCTAAGGGCAAAATAAGGGTTTCTATTTCATTTTCCACCTCATTCTTAAAAATCAATTTTAATAAAAGTAACATTCCCCGCAGAAACTTAGAAATACTAGGTAAATGGCAGCATTTTTTTTTCCTTAGGTATAATCACTTCTGGATTATTCTAAGCTCTCTTTTTCCCTCATTTTGTTCCCTTTATTTTTTATTTCATATGCTATTTGCTTGTTGACCATTCCTACCCCTTGAAACCATTCCCTGTGCATCAGTGCCACTGTATTCTCCTAACTGCAGCTTTCTCTGACTATGCCTCTAGACCCTCTTCCTTCTCCCAGCTCTTAGAAATAAATATCTCCTGAAATCTATCCTTGGTCTCTCTCTTTCCCTTAAAGAGTTTGCCTAACTACAGTTAAGAACATAGTCTCCAGACTTAGACTAGTCTGCCTGTGTTCAAATCCTATCTCTGCCACTTATTTGATGATGATCTTGGATAGCTTACTTTAACCTCTGTATCTAAGTTTTCTCATCTGTAAGACAGCTCATAAGGTTGCTATGAGAATTTAATGGAATAAAAGTATTTAGCGGAGTACCTGACACCATGCAATTAGTATTATCCCAGTTGCATTAACTCTTAGCTCTATTCTGACACTTCCAAATCTCTACCTCTGGCCCTAAGCTTTTAGACCCTCATTTCCAGCTATTTGTTAGACATTACCTAGATATCCTCTAGCACCACAAACTCAGCATGTCCATACACTATCTTAAACCTGTTTAACCTTCTAGCTCTATTTCTGATATTACTGCTACCATAATGACAGTCACCAGGCTCAAACCTCAGTCATCATCCTTTTCTCTCTCCCTTTTAACTCTTTCCAACCAGTTGCCAAATCTCCTGGAGTCTGTATGTACAATAATGTTTCTATCCCTCTCCCCATCTCCATTCCCACTGCCTCTACCTAGTCCAGGTCCTCATTGCCTCTTGTTGAAACCTTAAGTTTCCTAACTTGTCTCCCCACCTCCAGTCTCTTCCTCTCCCCAGTCCTCCTACATACCACTGCCAGATATATCTTCCTAAAAGTAAAGCTCTAATGATGACACATCCCTATTTAAAAACCTTCAGTAGTTCACCATTGCTACTGAATAAGGACCAAAAACTCCTTAGTCCTGTGTGAAAGGGCTTGAAAATCTACCTCCAACTTTCCTTACAAGCCTTTTCTTTCACTACTCTCCTGTAGTTACTCTCTGGGCCAACCAAAACAGACTGTTCACTCTGCCTTGAACATACTGTGCTTCTCCAAATCCACTCCTACTCAGGTTATTCCCTCGGCCCTGATTGCCCTTCCTCCCCATTTCCACATGTTCAAAGCTTACCAAGCCTTCAAGGTCCAGCTCAAATGCTACTTCCTTTATAAACCCTTTCCTGATTGCATTCCCTTCTTTACTCCAGTTGGAAACAACTTCCATGGTCTTTTATTTCTTTCTTGTAGTATTTATCACTTTTCATCTAGTTCTTAAACTCACCATAAACTTACATGGCTCTATACCTGTTATTCTCTTTTCCTAAAATGCCCTCTCCTTTCTGCCTATTGAATTTTTACTCATCTTTCAAGGCTCACCTCAATTATCATCTCTGTGAAGCCTTTCTAGACTTCCCTACGCTGATTTAAATACTGTCTTCTGTAGGCTCCCACAGTACCCTTGAACATTCTTCATCAAAGCACTTTCACAATGAAATTATAATTTACATGTCTGTCTCCCTACCAGTCTCTGAGCTCCCCTGCAAGGATACTGACTATAACTTATTCATCCTTGTAACCTCAATGTGTAGGGTCATGTCTGCCACATTATAAGCCCTCAACAAACCTAAAATGAATGAATGAACTAAGTCTTAGCTTATCTAGGAATGATAAACTGGTTGAGGCAAGTAGAATGTCTTACATTCTATACCCCTCACTGAACCTAGCACAGTGCTTTGTGCCTGTTAGGTACTAAATGAATATTTGTTGACTAAACCAAATTAATTCATCAAAACATAAAATAATTCTCTAATCTTTTGCCTCTTTCCCCTATTCATTCTGTTTTAGCCCCATCCTTCCTGATGCTCTTTTCCTGGCCACAGGACCAGAGCCTTAAATGCCCCACATCATTGCTATATAAGACTTAGGCGCCCTTATATGAACAAGTAATACCTGTGTTGCTATATCCAGATGGACCCAGCCACAATTCAGTCCTTCACACTCCTGCCCTAGTTCATGTCCATTTTCTAAACCTAACTCCATGAAGTCTCATGTCCCGCAACTGACCTCCTGATGATCCTTTATCAGGCCGTCCACTGAAGCTGGGAGTGTTGACATGAGGCGGGGCTGGGGCACTGGTCTGGACACCCCGCTTTGGCTTTTTGGCTGGCATCTGGGTATCAATCTTTAACCCCTTCAGGGCCTCAGTAGAGAGATTACGCTTGAGTACTGCTGCCTTTTTGTAACCATCATATAAGCCAAAGGCAATGTCCCGATTGGTAGTTGTCCAAGAAGCCCGTAGGTCCACCAGATGCAGCTCATGTGTGTGGAAGGCAGGATCTGCATCCCGAGTAGAGAGCTCCTAAGAAACAGGAAGAGGGGCTCAGGGTAGCATGGAAATTCCCACCACTGCTCCTGGACCACAAATGCAGAGATAAGAGAACCTGTTCTGGGGAAGACAAGAAGACCTGAAGAAAGAAAAACTAAATGGTCTTAGCTTGTACTTTAGATTACAGTCTAAATAAACCCACTCTATTTTAAATGACTAAGAGAATTTCAACTTAAAATTCTTCCCTACTTGGAAAATAAAGACAGCACCAAATAAGGTACTAGGAAAAAAGTTTTATTCTATTTCCTGAAGGGCAAAGACACTGTCTTTAGAAGGAGAGGGAGGAAAGGAATTTTCATAGAAAGAGATGCTGATACAGTTAGCCCAAGTGAGAACATCATAAAGTAATGACATATATGCTCCTGTTTGCTTGGAATATAGTTAGAAACTTTATTAGGGACTTAGCTTGAAATCTACTAACATAAATAAGGTAGAAAGAAACTGCCTCAGGTGGTACCTCCTCAGCCGTTCGATTGCTGTGTCGTTCGTAGGTGAGGGAGGAGAGGCTCAGCAGGTGAGTCTTTGTTATCAAGGGATCAAGGCAGTGATCGGCATTCTCTTCAGTTGGTGAGGCCATCAGGTGAACGGTCACCTGACTGAGGTCACTCACCATCTGGGTGACACTCCAGTCAGAGATGAGGCGCCGCATCACTGTACCTGCTGAGAAAAGAAGGCACACAGAGACCATGCAGACCAGTATATAAGAATAGTGTGTGACAGAAAGGGAGAAGGGAATGGAACTGAGAAAGGGAAAGAGGACAGGAGTTAGGCTAGGAAAAATGAAGGGAATGTTCAACCTTACCTTGAGGTATAAGCCGCTGAGCGCCCCGAGTGAAGACATGGCCCTGACTGCATTCAATCTGGATGCCCCGTTGCTGAGCAAATGAGGCCCAGTAATGTACCTGCCAGCAAGACAGCATAACACCGAATGAAAGGATGATTAAGAGACCAAACATGGCATGAGAGACACTAGAGATGTGAGCAAGGCTGGACGGCAAGAGCTAGGACACAGACCTAGGAAACAGACAAAATAAGAAAACTAAGGAAGGGGAACAGAACTGAAGATGTCAGCAGGAACGTCAGAACCTGACCTGTAGCTGGGGAAAGAGTGCAGTATAGGAAAGCTGCTTGTAGTGCTGGCCAAGTTTCTTCTTGCTGGGTTTCAGGTTGTTGAAGAGCTTTCCCCTGCAGATAGGCCTTGTGACGCTAGTCCACGTTGCCCAGAAGTTTTGCATCCAGCGCAGAGTACTACTATATAGCAGAATTCGGGGCTGGGATATTGCTGCAAAGAAAAGGATAGATACTTCCTGGCTGTGGGCAGGACATAGTGGTGAAGCTAAATCCTTCCCTAGCTTCAGATTTTAGTGGTTAAAAAACCCAAACAGCACCTAACCTCACACTCAGTATCCTCAAAGGCCCCTTCTCTCAAGCTCTAAGCTTTTACCAACCCTCAAAGTCCTAACCCTCTCCCCCAAAAAGATTCTAACCTAAGTCCTTCCTTTCCTTTTCCTATCCCCTCCCCAGAAGATCAAGCTGAATTCTTCAGGATCCAAGCCCATCCTCCCAGCCTTTCCTCCCCATTCCCAAACCCAAGCCTTACAACCGCTGTGCCGAGTCAGGTCCATCCTGATGGAGAGATTAAGGTTCTCAGAGCGGAAGGCCCGGTAGGAGTCATGGAACTGGCCCAAGGGCACCTCAGGAAGGAACTCTGGGGCTCGCAGAGTGACGCTATGATGATCATGGGGGTTCCCATGGCACAGCCACTGCAGGTCCAGTGTCATGCAGAGGTCAGGCAGGTGAAGGAAGCAGCAGTCGTCATACCTGCCTCACAACGGAGCCCCAGCCCTCAGTTCCCTGGTCAGTCGCCTCCCCTTAGCTCTTCCCCTTTCCCTACACCCCGAGTCCTCTACCCCAGTGAGGCTCCACCCATCACTCTACTCACTTGGAGGCTGTTCTCACGTTGACATCCAAGTCACCCTTGAACACAAACTGACCAGGTTTCCAATGAAAAGACAGGTGACTCCACTCCCAGTGCATATTTTCAGTTGTATTGTATGGATCCTGTAACCGTCCCCAAGAACTTGGTGAGATATGGGTAAGAGGACTACCTACATCCCTCAAGTTACTACCTTTCTCTCTTCCCCAATCTGCTGTACCAGATTCCACCATACCGTCCTTACATGAAAAAGACTCCTCAGGACCCCTCACCTCAGTAGCCAGCTGGTGCAGGTTCGCCTGTTCGATATCCATGTGCCAGTCTCCGTGGAACAGAAGACGGCTCTTGTCCCACCAGGGCAAGGGGGGACTGGGGTCAGCTGAGGGCTTGGTCAGGAGGTCCACAGATTGGCCAATCAGTGTCCAGGCTGGATCCCAGCATGGGCCCCATACTACGGTGTACTGGAAGATTTCCGCTGGGGTAGAGGGGCAAAGGCTTCAGCTTGTTACACAACTTCCCCTCTCTTTTCCTCCTTTACTCCACGAGAAGCACCTCAGTTCATCTCCCACCACAACCATCACAAACCCCCTCAGCCAAACCAACCGCCCTCCTCTACTCACAGCGGAAGTCATGGTAGAACTTGAGTGGGGGCATGTTCCTCTCCACTGCCACGTTACCCCACGGAAGCCCCAAGTGCAGGATTTGACGCCGACGGGAGCAAGGCTGACCACTTTGCTCAGTGCCTGCAAGCCGACCTGTCAGCCGCCAGTCATGGATCTCAAACAGGTACCGAGGATAGTCTCTGATCCGAACTGTTACAGACAGGATACACACTGGCTATTCAGGGGGCTGTCTCAGGGCTCTCAGCTTTTTTTCCTGCCATTCTTTTTACCCAAGCATTTTTACAAAGTCAACTAGAAGAATAGGGGATGGCAGTTGGTAGTGAAGCTGAAAAACAGCACGGAGATCCTGGAGCAGAAGGTGAGAAGCACAGCACTGAGATCCAAGAGCCACGCTCGCCCTAGAGAGAACTGCGTTGGTTGTCCCTCTGTGTGAGCCAAGCAGTTTCAGGGTGAAATTCAGGAATAAAAGAGGAGCCCGCCTGTCCCACTCTGCCCACCCCAAAACAGCCACAGTTCCCAATATAATCTAGCTCCTCTCTAATCACTTAGAGAGCTCCCTGGAGCTCAGATAGGCAAACATCAGGCTCAGTAAATAAGGGAAGCGCTACTCACCGAGAAAGGTCTTGACGTTGCACTTGAGCACGCGACACCACTGAATGACAAGATCTACTCCCTCAGCAGTAAAAGGGCTGCCTGGATCAAGCTCTCGAACCTGCTCCAGAACACGCTCAGGCCCGTGGAAGGAGCCATCTGCCAGAGCCACTAGCTCTAGCTCTGCCAGGCTCCAAGTGAGCAGTGCCCGGCGCATGGGTGTGTTGCCATAGAGACGACGGGACCGCTGGATGTAAATTTCAATGTTTTTGCGTTCCAAAGAAGCATAGAGCTCCTCAATTTTACGGGCTGGCAATAACTCCCCATGCTGCTTCCGAAGGGCAGCCACTTTGGCATCCAGCAGCTGCAGCCTTTTGGCGCTCTCTTTGCTTTCATCCTTCATCAGTTCATAGTTGTCACGAAGTTTCACCTCAAAAATGTCATCCAGGAAGACCCATGAGAAGTGCTGAACCTTCAGGAGCAGATCAGGTGGGAGCAGGGCAGGGCTTGACAAGCCCTGAGCATGAGTCCCTCGATGCAGGCCCTTCAGCCATTTCTGAACTCCCACAGCCTCATCCAGAGTTCGAGAGAAGTCATATTGATATGGGAACTCAACTGAGACTGAGCCCAAGGAGAGGAGCCAAACACAGTTCCGGAGGGTCTGCAGTGCAGGGAAGGAGTTCCGGTGGAGGATCATCTCCTCCAGCTCAGGGAGCAGCTGTACCTCCACCTCCTTGAAGTTGAAGATACTATTGCCATCAAATCCAGCAGCCAGCTCTGGGCAGTAAGCCTGCAGTGAGCCCCCATGCCGGCTCAGTGACACACTCTCTGCTGCCAGAGTAATGAACTTGTCCTCGGCCACAAAAGCTGTGAGCTTGGCTGTGCTCACCTCTAGTGTCAGGTTCAGTGACCGCTTTGGAGGGGATGGCTCAAGGGGGGGGCCTTCTGGCTCAGAAGTGGTCTCTGGAATCTCTGCTGCAAGAGGTAGAACAGTCTCAGGGAACAGAGTGGCCCTTAACAGGTCTCGGCACTGTAGGGTGGCCAGGACATGCTGGTACAGATACATGTGATCTGGGGGGCTCCACAGTAAGGTCAGCCCCGCACCACACTGAACCTTTAGGGAGCAAGAGAAAAACATCTGTCAGTTACCATATTCCAGAACAGTAGAAATGTCACAGATTCATATACATGCATACCTGGCTCAAAAAGTCTTTCCTGAGTAACAGTATTAATTATTCCCTTGTTTTATTCCCCTTGGCACTAATATGCTGACCTAACAGTTCTATAATATCTTATACTTAAGAGCATTTTTAAGTATTCCTCAACTGGATTCTAAATTATCTGAGAGGAGGGGCTGTATATTCTAATTTTTTGGTATCCAATCATTTGGTTTTACTGTTTCCTCTTATGAGTTCTGTTTCTATGTCGGCCACACTCTGTCTAGAAACCATGGCAATAATCAGTTTGAAAACATTTTATGCATTGATTGCATTTTGACTTAATTCTTAAAAGGTAGTATAAAAAGTACTGATCATACAAGTCAATATAGCACTTGATTTATGTGAAAATATGCCTCAAGGAAGGGAAAAGAATCCTTGTCAGCTTGAAAAATCAAGTCAGTTCTTAATAGCTAAGTGGATAGAGACAATTAAAATTCCAGAATGGAAAAATTCCCACAAGTTCCAGCCTCTGTAAAGGAAACTCTTCAGTTTCCAAAGGAAGGTGAAATCTAACAAACAGGAATCTGATACCCTGATGAGAAAGATATTGGGAAGCCCCTCAAAACCCGCCAGTTCCTCGATCTTCCAATCCCTTCCAGCCCTTTAACAAACTGAGTACTTCATCAAAATGACACCTGAATGGTGATGACTGACCAACGTGATGAACGTAACGTCACTGAACTATACATGTGAAGATTATAGAAACAGTGAATGTTCTGTTACCTATATACTTAACACAGTAAAAAAATAAAAATTAAAAAAAAAGAGTAACAGAAAAAAAAAAGATGCCTGGCTATAATTTTTTCTTAAAAGTCCCTTTTTTTCCCAGAGTTACACACTGAAATATTTACAGTTGAAATTAATTATGTCTGGTATCTGCTTCAAAATAATCCTGGAGTTGGGGGCAGAGGAGATTGGTGGGAGTATAGCTGAAACAAGTTGGTCATCAGTGCGTAATTATTGAAGCTGATTACGGATGCATGAAAGTTTTATACGTATTTAAAATTTCATAATAAAAAGTTAAAAATGTACAGGACAAGCCAGAATAAAAAGAACGCCTGGTATCCTATTTCTTGTGAGATGAGATTCACAAGACTCAAAGGATTGAGAAGTGCTCCAGGCCTCAGGAAAACCAATCTGGCCCCACCCTCCCCACAGAAGTGGTACCTCTAGAGAGCGGATGCTGCTGTGATAGGTGATGGAGAGCATGGAAAGGCTGAACACTGGAGTGGGGATGTCGGGAGCCTTGCAACAAGGCTGCATCTTCTCTGTGATCGACTTCACCAGAGCAAGCACAAGTCCTTGAATACCCACAGTGGAGGTCTCAGCACTGCCCAGGACAGTCAGAGTGTCCAGTCGTACCTCTGAAGCACCTAGCATCCAGAAACCACATCAGCTTTGGTTCCCGGCTCTCAAATGGCAACTGCAGTCCTCACTCTCCTTTCTTACCTACTTACCCTTCACTCCAACTATCTTTATTCCCTACACCTCCCTAAGTTTATTCTGTATGCTTTAGGGCAACTTTTCCTTTCCCATCTCAACCTAACTAAATCTGGCAAGGCCAGAGAAGTTCCCTAACTCCTACAAATTGCCCAGAGATGTATCAGTTACTCTCCAGAACACACAAGAAAATAAATGAAAAACTACATGGGGTCTCATTCTCTTGACCACATTAAGGCTAAGTATTTGTCCTATATTATCTCAATGCCTTGCCTTTCATAAGCCCTTAAAGAATATCAAGGAGCCCAACAGTTATTTATGCAAGACCTCCCAGCATCTCATGCCTCTAGTTTAGAAAAATTCCAGATAATCAGCTTCACTAAATAGGAAGGTGCAGACTGAACCAGCATACCTGCTTAGGTTACAAACTACCCACTTCAGTACAGTTTCCTGCTCCACTTACCCACCAGGGCAGAAAGGGTGAACAAATTCATGTCCTCCACCTTCAAGTCCACCTTCCACAGTAATACAGATTCCCCAGATGAAGGCTGCCTAGACACAGCTGGATTCCCAGACTGTAGGCCCATCAAGGATAAGATACGAGACAGACATTGGGCACAGGTATCTGATGCCTCCACCTGCAATCCTCGGATGGTACAATCAAGAAAGACAGTATCTGGCTGGGTGCTGGACAGGCCCAGAGGCTGATTATAGCTACCCTAGAAAAGAAACAGAAACTCTATTAGAAAGATACAGATACATAGTTCTGTAATACCCTGATAAAAATTTAAGCATCTATTTTCACAATTAAAAAAAAAAAGTAAGCATCACCTGCTGCCAACAAGGTGCCCAGTGCTCTGAAGCATAGCAGGATAAGGAAACTATTCACCAAAGCTCCCCACCTACCTGTAATGTGAAAGAATCTAGGACAAGTGCTTCACCCCAAACATGCATATTGGGTGGGTGGGGTGCCCGCTGAATGTGGGAGTCACTGCCCACACGCCAGCAGAGGTGGTCCACAGTTAGGACGCCCCGCTGATGGATGCTTTGTGGCCTCAGGTGCTGGTAATCTGAACAAAAATGGTGGGAAAGAGAAGTGCTATGCAGCCACTGTGTTCATCAGCTGGGCCTAGCTTTGCTAGTGGACAGATTCTATTTCTTTTCCATCCCAGAGTCTTACCCAGAGAGATGGAATTGAATCCCAAAGCAAAAGGTGGTGTATCTCCAAGCTGAATGGAAACGTTGACATTAGAGATGGAGGTGCTAAAGATGATGGGCGCCAGGATTTGAGGGAAGGTTCTGCACAAAGATATCATTTTTGATTAGCAAAGAATTGTAGCTTTCTATCATGGAAAAGATTCCTGAAGCTCTCAAAACTCAGAGAGAGAATTTAGAGTTTTGTTGTGATTCTTAGGATGGGATGCAACTAGAAAACAAAAAGCTTAATTCATCAGCTCACTACTACTCCCAATGGTAATTTGTAGAAACCCAGAAAGATATTAGGTTGAGCCACATGACATTACCATTTTCATCAGTCAAAAACGGTTGAACATCAGCAATATCGTATGATTCAACCTAATACAACCAAGAAGCATTACTTCCAGACCATTTATCTGTAAGGTCTATATAGAATACAATGTAAGCACTACACAAAGATACGGAACTGCTAACCTGATGCTGCCATCTTATAATCTAAGGCAGACAAAACATTATCATTTAAGTTCAGTTCAACAAATATCTATTTGTGTATAATAAGGTGCTGTGCTGGGCACTGAGGTCACAAAAATGACGAGGACATTGCTTTGCCATCAAGGAATCTAGTCTAATAGGGAAGATATATAAAACAGGATTGCTACTGAGACTGAGATTTAGGGAGATGAATCAAATACATATGTAACACAAGATGCCACTTTGAGCCAAAGAATCCAGAGATCCACCTGGTAAGAAGGTGGCTGAAAAAGATTACGCTGACCTTTTTTTCCTTTGCTTAAAAACAGGTGAAATAGACCCTTGGGTCTCCAGTGCTAGCATGTTCAGCCAGTGGGAGAATTCCTGGTGCCGGTAGTGAATGATACAGGTGTTTAGAACCATGGAGGCTGAGAGATCAATCGTAGTCACCTGAAACAAGAAGACCAGAACTGTGGGTTTGGGTTTTACTTTGTTAACTCACAATGCAATGATGTAGGGAGAGGGCAAAGAAATGATTCCTGGGACCATGGTCATCACACCTGCACACTAGCCTTGAGGGAGTTGAGGCAGACAATGCGCTGGCGGCTCTGGGACAGCAACAACCCATCTGCAAGAGGCCAGAGGGCAGGTTAGAGAACACTGGCAGGCCAAAAGATAAAACTAGGAGAGGGTCAGAGGCAGATCAGGAGATGAACAGACTGTCATCAACACCTGTGAGTTGGGGCTATTTTCCCTCATTATATTCCCTCCTCCCCCTCTCCAGTTACATTGATATTAAATTAAGAAGACCATCTGGGGCATGGAGGAGAAGAATATCTGGTCCTCTCTTTCTCCCTCAGTACCAGTATCCCCACCCATGAACCTTCCAGCAGGAGTTCAATGCTCATCTGTGCCATATCAGAGTTTGCTGTAAAGCTTCGAAGGGGCAGCTGATCCTCATCACGGTGGTACAGGAAATGCAACAGCTTCAGCGTCCAATTCAGGTGCCTGGACCAGAGACAGATTTGGTCTCAGAAAGGCATGGAATGCTATTCTCTTCAGAAAGGCTTCCTACTCCCTTTCTCTCCAGAGGCAAGCCCAGTGCAGCTACAAGGTTGGTTTATGGAGACCCTAGCATTTAGCTCCCACTACCACTCTCCACATTCCTATGTCAGGAGAGACCTCACCTCTTTTGACTATTCATTGACAGCACCACACTGATGCCCTCCATCTTCACCTTGACCTGCTCTGGCAGCTGCTGGAGGAGGTGTAGGCCAGGCAGAGTTGGCTCTGCCAAGTTTTCTGTCACCTCTGAAAAGATGAACGAATAATATGAGAGCCATCAATCCTTAACACTCTCAATTCTCCCAAAATGCCCTGCTTTTTTGGCCAAATACTCTCACATACAGCAGGTTAAGCAAATGCCCAAGCTTAGGCCACAAGTCAAATATCCCAGAGATCTAGGCACCTACTGTACTTCCTCCCCAGATTCTAAAAATATAGTATAGGGAGGCAGGTTGGCATAATGGAAAGAATATGGACTTTAGGCCCAAACAATTTAAACTCCATTTTTACTACTAACTTGCTGTGTGACCTCAGGCAAATTACCTATCTAACCTTCCTAGGCTTCAGTCTCATCTGTGAGATGCTGAGGATTTAGCAAATGAACATACATATACATATAAAACACACAGTACAGCACCAAATTCATGATAGATGCCCACTAAATGTTAGTCACTTCACTCACCACAAGCAAATGCCTTATTTCCTCTAACTACTCTCTGGATCAAAGACCATGGTTATTAACAACTCACACCTAAATGAGTAGTGAGACCACTATTTTATACTCCCAAAATAAACTCTGGTAACAGGGCAGCCAAGAAGCTCACAGGCTTTACCTGAACAACGGACAGGTGTGAGCACCAGGCTTGGCCCCTGGCTTAGCAGCTGACTATGGAAGAGGCCCTCGTGCAGTTCAGCATGATGTGTCCACACACCCACAGTGATAGCCTTCAGTTGCCGACTGCTGATGCCCACCTCTAGACACAGGTTCAGGGTCAGTGAGAGCTCCGCTAGGCAGGTGTCCTCCTGTAAGGAGGATAAGCCTCTAAGGTGTGTGGGTAAGGATTTGAGAGGTTTAGGTGAAAATGTGGTCTGGAACACTGGGCACTGCCTTGAGGGAACCCCATAAGGACACAGAACCTAGGATGTAAGCCCTAAGCTCCTTGATACCTTATGCCCAGGAGGGAATGAGGCATCTGGATGACCATGACATACTCACCAACTGGCCACTCTTTAGAACTTTGCTGTTGATCTTACTTAGGCTCATCTTACAGTCTAGCCTGGGAAAGGAAAAAAATTGGGGCACTTAGTCCCTTTCCTCACTATTTACTTCCAATCAGGCTCTGCTGGCTGGAAGGGATAAGGCAAGCAGAAGTGCCTAAGCTTAGCCTCTTCTCAAGTTGCACAGAATAAGAACTTGACACGTTGATAAGGAAGCCCTGACATCCAACCATCCTGAAGCAACCCTAAGGCCAGAATAAAACTACCAGTCCCTCTTTTACCAGTGCTTACCTTTTTCCATCACTATCCAAAAGAAGGCTGCTTCCACTGATTTGAATATGCCACAAAGACTCAGAGGTAGCCACCTTGAGAACCATGATGTTTATAGTCTCTACGTGAATGGAGAATAGCTGAAGGAAGAAGCAAAGATGAATGATAATAAATGTCAACACACCATCTTCCTTTCCAGCTGAGAAGGAGCAGGAAGTGAAAGGCAGCTCTTAACATTATTCCCCAAAATTAGTGGAAAAATCCACCCACAAACTGGCCACTTTGCACAGTCTAGCCAGCCTTAGTACAGTCCAGGAAAGTGGGATAAAAAGTCTCACCTGGCAGAAGATCTTCAATAAGGATGGGCTGAGAGGCAGCTCCTTTTGATCCACCCCAGTGCTCTGGGAGAATGGGGCAGACAGGCCAGAAACCCTCTGTAGGTCCGTTCTGATCCGCACTTCCCCAAAGCACAATGCCACATAGTGTCTGCCCAGAGGAGAGACCTTGCTGCCACCAGATCCATCCCTTCCATAGCAGTCCCCTCCCTCACATTCCTTCTCCCATCCTCCCTGGAAATACAGCTCAAATCACAGAGACTCTCACAGCAGTTGGCAATATTTATCTCACCAGTTTTTATATCACCAGGCTAACAGGGAGACTTCAGCAAGAACCCACCTCTCTCCTTGGGCTGTGAGGCTTTTGTAGAAGAATCCCATTCCACAAACCCCAAGCCCAAAATATTCCCCAAGAAGGTTACTGAGGACATAGGGTACTCACGGCAGATCATGGCTAAGAAGTTTGCTGGAAATCCGCAGGCTATCAATTTCCTAAAACAGTGTGGGAGAAGTCTTTATACACTAGCTTTAGGTAAGCCATGAGCAGTATGATAAGGAAAAGTTCTGAGTCATAGAAAAGGAGGAAGTGGTATAATTCCTTCCACAAAATACACTCGATTCCATTTCCACTGGCTTCTCAACACTTAGCTATCTTGCTCCTCATAATGACCTTAGTTGAACTTGCTTAGTATTTCTTTTATGGGTATGTTGTTCTGTTTTCTCTCTTAGATTAGAAAAGTAAGCTGTCTTATTTCTTGTTATCTTTCTTCTGTGCTTTTCTTCTGTATCTTTCCTATGTGCTCTGGACACTCTGTGCCCTATAAGCATTTTTAACAACCAACTTACATCAGTCCCAGTGTTCCCACACTATCTCTAAGATCACTTTGGCAAAGAGATGGCAGGGCCAGGGTTAACTAGGAAAACCACCCAGGATTAAAAAAAAAAATACCCAGGGAGTTCCCCAGGACTTACCACTGTTTGCTGATGCTGCAAAAACTTAAGGCTGACATTCTGGATCTCAAAAAAGCCAAAGGAGCCAATCTTCAGCTCCACTTGCAGCTTCCGCTGACACCACTTGGTGGCCAACTGGACCACAAACCACCTGCAGAGAAATCTCTGTGAGTTCATAGGACCCTCTCCAATTATGGCTTCCCACACCCCTTGCTGGTCCTAGAAGACCTTGTAAAGGGTCATTCCTGAAGCTGGATCTTCTGGGCAACTCTCCTATCTCCCAAAACACCACTCTGTCATACACATTCGGCCACACTGATGAGATCCTAACTCCCATGACCCCCTCCACCCCGTTAAAACCAGACAAACTAAGCTGGAGGTGAAGAAAGCAATCCCTCAAAACCTTAGGAACCCCAGAGGTAGTGAGAAGAGGGCCCAACATGAATCAAAACAGGCAGCTGGGCCAGATGTGTCTGATATGCCGTCACACAGTCCCCAGAGGGTCTCTGTCCCGGCCCCGCCCTCCAGACAGGTGTCCGCAAGAAGGCTCTGTGGGGTCTGACTCGACAAGCTCAAATGCCGCTCTCCCCTGGGCAGCCAGACCTCTAGCTCCTTCTTCTTAGGGCGAGGCTGCAGGTGCCCTTTGCGCTCGGTTAAGCGGACACTCAGAGGTGTGTGATGTGAGAAAGGGAGACCCCCAAGTCGGGACCCCCTCTCACACACACCACCCCAGCTTCCAGCCCCAGCATCTCCTCAGGCCCCGCCCGCTCCCTCAGTCTGCCCCATAGCCAGTCCCTCTCCGTCAGCCCGGGTCGCGCGCCCCCGCTCGACCCCTCCTCTCGTCGCGCGCCACCTCTTCGGTCCCTCTCCCACCGCCTCCCGCGCGCCGTCCCCGTCAGCCCCCTCCCCCTCCCGCGCTCCTGTTTCCAGCGAGCGCCCCTCCTCAGTCTCTCGTCCTCCTCCTCCCCCTCCGCCATGGCTGGGAGCCCCGCACCGGCCTAGGAAGAGGGCACCAAGTGCAACCAGCAGCAAGGCCAACAGCGCAAACAACAACACAAGCATTTCGGCCCCTGCCCGGCCAGGCCAGGCTCCAACCCCCGCCCTGCCGGCCCCCCTCCCCGCCCCTCCCGTCAGCCGGTTCAACCCAGCGTCGCCGCGGGCCAACCAGCCGCACGCGCAGGGGCAGCGCCGCGCAAGGAGGCGTCGGCGCGCGCGCGCGCACGCCCCGCCCCTCCGCCGCCAGCCAGCCAGCCAGCTGTCTCCCTCCTCCGCCTAGCCGGGCGCCCGTGTTCCCCGAGGGCCGACCAGCTGCGTGCACGAAGTAAAGGAGTGGCTCCGAGAGGAGGGACTACTCGCCGACACACACGTCCAGCCCCCTGGGCGCTCGCGGTGGTGCTCCGGATGGCCAAACCCAGGCCTATTCCTAGGTCTGGAGATGAATCTGGCTGGATCATTTCGGCTGCGGAGAATTCCATTTTCAAAACATCAACATTCATTTCCCGGAAGAGTTAAGAGTCGACTTGGGTCACTTAGGGCCTGGACTGAGGGTACTGCGGAAATTATACTCCTGGGTCATACTTAGTAGCACTCCCATCTTACTCAGTGACCCTGTCTGAAAAGTACTGAGAAGGAAACCAGGAGGTAATTAAAAGGCTTCAAAAATCCCATCTCATTCCATCAACAAAGGAAACCCGTGAGTTTTTTTAATTTACTATTTGAATGTTGTGCTGGTCAATATGTCTTGATCTATTGCGTGCGTAAGGAGTCCCTGGGTGGCTCACATGGTTTAGCTCTGCACTACTAGCCGAAAGGTTAGTTGTTTGAACTTACCCAGAGGTGCCTCGGAAGAGAGACCTGGCGAGAGGTCACACAGCCTTGAAAAACCCTATGGAGCAGTTCTATACTGCACACTTGGGGTGCCATGAGTTGGAATCTACTTCACAACTAAGAACTGGGCATGGGGCAGGGTATACTACAGAAGTAAAGAATATTGCTTTTGCTTTTCAGCAACAAATCTGTGAAACAATTACGTGAAACCGAGAATTCACGTCAACTTTATTTTGCTTATTTCCTTCTCTGTAAAATGAGGGAATTGGACGAAAGTCCATTCTATGATGCTATGGATCAATACCTGAATGAAGATCTATCTACTAATACAGTACAAGCTAAACAAATCCTGAGGACTTCAAAATAAGTATTATGGAGTAGTTTATGTCCCTTTGCTCTCACACATTCTAATCTTCATAAATATGCTTCAAGAGTTTTTTCACAGCCTCTCTTTTTGGCTCTCTCGGATAAAGCACCAAAGATAGTTTTTCCCCTCCGACTGGTTTCCCTGTCTTCTTATCAGTCATTTCACATCTCCCCAAGGGCTCCACCAACTGATTTCTTCAAGGTCATACTTGTCTCTCAAGCACTACATTTCTGTGTTAGCTGCAGCGTCCCATCAGGTGAATGCCCACAACTCAGTGAAAACTTCTGTCCAAGACAAGGAAGGGTCCCTTTATCTCCCAACTGTCATTCATCTTGTCCAATCTGTTTCCTGTATTCAGCCAAGACTCCTATCACTTACTTCCTTCTCCCCAGACTGTTACCACCCCTACTCGCAACTATCTCATAGCCTGAAGTGTTGATTTTATCATTTGTTTACTTTCTGGAGAGGTCTCGAGGGATCAATGCAACTGAAGTGGAATAAACAGGGAGAAAAGATGACTAATTCATTGCCTCAATTTACTGAGATCACAAGTCCCTAGGAAAGAGACCATGCCTTTTAATGTTATGGGCCATGTCTTGCACAGAGTTGGTATCCCTAGATGTTCAATGCTAACTTGTTAATGCAGATAGAAAAGTTTCCTAAAGAATAAAAAGCTTTGCTATTCACTGAAATTCCAGCAGATGGCAGTCACCCGTTCACCCCATCATGTTTAGGGAATACAGGAGCAAACTTTCTGTTAATTGACCTGCAGAGGAAAGGAGGAAGTGAGGTGGGCAAAGGACGGAAGTTTTCTACTTATCTTTTCAAAGAAAGATAACCCTAAACTTGCCCAAAATAGGGAAGGGTCTTCCAAGAGCTAAACACAATTATAGTGTAGTAAAAAGAACTTGAGTCAGACACAGCTGAGTTCCTATCCCAAAATTTACTAGCTTTAAGAATTCAAGCAGTTATTTAACTTTTCTGTTCCTCATTGGTCAAACTGTAATATCCACCTTATATTTCTGTGATGATTAAATGAAGCAAGATCTATAGTAAGGTGCCTAGTAATTAGCAGTAAATGTTAGTTCTTTTTTCTACCCCTACCCCTTTTTCCCATCTCAGTAGCAGAACCAGAGTTTAACACTTCATTGCCTGTTTACTAACTGTATTATTCGAGGGTCTTTAGCCGTAATTAGTCAAAAATCTAATAAAGATGAGGTGCCTGGGATGGGAGTGAAAAAAGACAAAAAATTTGGATGCGAGTAAAGTTCTTAAAAGGGCCCACACTGAAGGTTCCTAGCATCTCATAAGAGTGATAGCAATCTTAGGACTTGAGGATTATGCAGATCATAAAATGCTGTTGGGTGTCATCAAATCGATTTCAACTCATAGCGACCCCATGTGACGGAACTACCCCCTATGGGGGTTTTCTAGGCTGAAATCTTCACAGGAGAAGATCGCGAGGTCTTTCTCCCATGGAGCCACTGGGTGGGTTCAAATCACCAACTTTTCAGTTAGCAGCCAAGTGTTTAACCGTTGTGCCACCAGGGCTCCTTGATCATAAAACAGCATACCTAATAAATGACAACACAGTGACCAACAATGAAATTCTTTATCATTTTAGAGAAAGGAAATAGGGGAAAAGTTACACACATTAGCAATCCATCATGCGAAGCTCCTGAGGAGTAAAAAATTCCCAGCTAGGAGGGATGTCCCCCTCTGTTTTGTCAGTATGAATAAAAAGCATCCACCCCTTCACCACCAACTCCTGTACTCAGAAAGAACTGACTCAAGTCCGGTAGAGCAACCAATTTAAGTGTGAAGGGCTGGAGCTTCCAAACACAGCCAGTTTTCTGTCATGCATCTTCATCTCAGCGGTGATATAACCACTGCCCAGGGAACCTGTGGCAGGGGTCCCAGGGTGAAGCAGCAGCAGATATCTATGAACACTGTGTGGTGAGAGTGGATCAGTGCCTTCAGACTCATAGCTCTACATGGTGCACTTCTGTCTTCAGCAACTCACTGGGCTTCATGAATATGCCTTCCATGGTTTTCCAGTAGTTGTTCTGGCTTGGCTGGGCCATGCCATGCACCTCTTTTTGCCCACTGATGGGTCGACCATATTGTTCTCCTGTGACAGACAGCAGTACCTCGGTGGAAGAATGTTTGAACCGCACTTCACCATCCCTCACCCAGTAGGGCCCATTACAGAGCACTGTCCAGTCATCCAGATAATCACCTTCGCCTTCTTCACCAAAAGCACTCACTTCCTGGAAGACAAGATGGTGGCAGCATTAGCATGAGCTGACACGTAGGCCTGGAAAAGGAGAGGGGCAATGGGAAAAAAAAAATAGGGCTGCTCCAAAAGTGAAAAATGAGAGCTTTTCCAGAGTTGCTTAAAAATAACAAAACAAAAAAATAAAGATACACGAACAGCATACAAAAGAAAAAGAAATTAGTTGCCACATCCAAACACTTAATTACAATTAATCCTACATTTGCCCTATATTTTCTGCTATAGTTTTAAAATACATTGTATCTCTTGTTATTAGACTTTAAATTATTTCTGCCTCATTCCCATAACTAGATTTTAAGTGACCTGGTGAAAACAACACAAGCTGGAAAGGCGATGGGCTCTCAGATCAGGCAGACCTGGGCTTGAATCTCAGCTCCATCCCTTCCTTGCATAACTCTATTCAGCCTCAGTTTTCTCCCTAATAGAGTAACTGTGAGAATTAAATGAGATAAATATGAATTGGTCAAAACATACTAGGTTCCCAATCTTCCATTCTTCTTTCAATTGCACTCCCTGTAAGGGCAAATATTCAGAGTTCTCATCACAAGAACAATCAAAAAGTTATTCATTATATCAGAAATATACACACTAATAGCTAGATGACTGTAGCTGACTTCAAAAAGCAGACATTTGAAAATGAATGAAGTCATTAAGATTAAAGTCAAAAGGAATTGCACATAAGCTCTGCATTCCGACTGATGAAATTGTTTCCTGTAGGAGTATGGGTTAATAAGTCAGATACTACTACACATCAATACTGGAAGTGAGCAATTAAGTTAAGGGGATGGCAGATGATGGGAGCCAGGTTTCTCACTGTTGGAGAGAGAATTTACAAATAAAGGGAAGAGGCTAGAATGACCCATTTGGTACTGTGTTAAAGTTGGAGACCTCAGTAAGAACTCACAGAAGATAGATGGCTACACACAGAAATATTTATAGATGGCTATATACACAGGTTAGTGTACACACGTATATTTCTTTGCTCTGACAGCTGAGAGAGCCTAAAACAAGTGATACTCCAAAAGCAATCAGGATCTTGGTTTCTAATACCATTCTCCAATAAAAGGAACCAGGGCTCCATGGAGAAATGGCTACAGTAATTCTAGGACTAGGGCAGGAAATATACAAGATGAGCCTGGAGTATCTGCTAATGTCAGAAAGGAAGTGCCCAAAACAAACAAACAAAAACCCCACAATGATGGGGGTATGTCAACTGAAATAGCTCCCAATGGCCAAAGCTGGAAGAATTAGAGCAACAAAATAAAGTAATATTGAACTATAACCCACAGTATAAAATACCCATGAATCCATACTGATAAAAATAAATAAGTAAATAAATGGAGAAGAAGACACAAATCTCCTGTGAAGAAGAATTTCAAATAAATTTTGTAGATATTCTACTCTAAAGGAACGGGAGCATAACTCCCCATTCCTTAAGTGTGGACTACACATAGTGACTCCTTTCCAAAAAGAGCAGTATGGAAAGGGGAAAGAGGGAGTAGGAAAGAAAAACTTTACAGTAGAAATTTGATGAACACTACTTTAGCCAGATGATCCAGGTCAACGTTAACAGTCACATATCATGTAGACTGTATGTACCCTTGATACAATGGGATGAAAATGGTCTTCTTCTCAAACACAATGATCATTAATTCTGGTCCAATGAGAAAAACATCAAATTCCAATAGAGGGGCATCCTATAATATACCTGACCAGTACTCCTCAAAATTGTCAAGGTCATCAAAAACAAGAAACGTCTGAGAAACTGTCCTAGCCAAGAGGAGTCTAAAAGAGGCATGCTAACTAAATGTCACGTGGTATCCTGGATGTGATGCTGGAAAGAAAACGACACTGGGTAAAAACTAATAAACAATGGACTTTCATTGATAATAATGTATCAATACTGGTTCATTAATTCTAATAAATGTACCATACTAATGTAAGATGCCCCCACATGTCTGTCAGTTTGTCATACTGTAGGGGCTTGCATGTTGTTGTGATGCTGGAAGCTATACCACCAGTATTCAGATACCAGCAAGGTCACCCACACCAGACAGGTTTCAACTGAGCTTTCACACTAAGACAGACTAGGAAGAAGGACCTGGCAGTCTACTTCTGAGAAGAATTAGCCAGTGAAAACCTCATGAATAGCAGCAGAACATTGTCTGATATAGTGCCGGAAGATAAGCCCCCCAGGTTGGAAGGTACTCAATAGACAACTGGGGAAGAACTGCCTCCTCAAAGTAGAGTCGACCTTAATGACGTGGATGGAATCAAGCTTTTGGGACCTTCATTTGCTAATGTGGCACGATTCAAAATGAGAAGAAACAGCTGCAAACATCCACTAATAATCAGAACTTACAATGTACAAAGTATGAATCTAGGAAAATTGTAAATCATCAGAAATGAAATGCAACACATAAACATCGATATCCTAGGCATTAGTAAGCTGAAATGGACTGGTATTGGCCAATCATATGGTTTACTATGCTGGGAACGACAACTTGAAAAGAAATGGCTTTGTACTCATCGTCAAAAACAACATTTCAAGATCAATTCTGAAGTACAACGCTGTCAGTGATAGTATAGTATCCATACTGCTACAAAGAAGACCAGTTAATACGACTATTATTCAAATTTATGCACCAACCACTAAGGCCAAAGATGAAGAAATTGAAGACTTACCAGCTTCTGCAGTCTGAAATTGATTGAACATGCAATCAGGATGCATTGATAATTACTGGTGATTGGAATGCAAAAGTTGGAAACAAAGAAGAAGGATTGGTAGTTGGAAAACATGGCCTTGGTGATAGAAACGATGCCAGAAATCACATGATAGAAATTTGCAAGACCAGTGACTTCTTCCTTGCAAACACCTTTTTTCACCAACATAAACTGCAACTATATACACGGACCTTGCAAGATGGAATATACAGGAATCAACTACATCTGTGAAAAGAGACAATAGAAAACCTCAATACCATCAGTCAGAACAAAGCCAGAGGCCAACTGCGGAACAGACCATCAACTGCTCATATGCAAGTTCAAGATGAAACTGAAGACAATTAGACCAAGTCCACAAAAGCCAAAGTACGACTTTGGGTATATCCCACCTGAATTTAGAAACCACCTCATCAGATTTGACGCATTGAGCACTAATGATCAAAGACCAGATGAGCTGTGGAATGACATCAAGGACATCATACATGAAGAAAGCAAGAGGTCATTAAAAAGATAGGAAAGAAATAAAAGACCAAAATAGATGTCAGAAGAGACTCTGAAACTTGCTCTTGAACGTCTAGTAGCTAAAGCGAAAGGAAGAAATGATGAAGTAAAAGAACTGAACAGAAGATTTTAAAGGGAGGCTTGAGAACACAAAGTATTATAATGACATGTGCAAAGAGCTGGAGATAGAAACCAAAAGGGAAGAACACATTCAGCATTTCTCAAGCTGAAAGAACTGAAGAAAAAATTCAAGCACCGAGTTGCAATAATGACAGATTCTATACGGAAAATATTAAACAACGCAGGAAGCATCAAAAGATGGAAGGAATACACAGAGTCATTATACCAAAAAGAATTGGTCAACATTCAACCATTTCAAGAGGTAGCATATGATCAGGAACCGATGGTACTGAAGGAAGAAGTCCAAGCTGCACTGAAGGCACTGGCGAAAAACAAGGCTCCAGAAATTGACGGAATATCCACTGAGATGTTTCAACAGACAGATGCAGCACTAGAAGTGCTCACTCGTTTATGCCAAGAAATTTGGAAGACAGCTACCTTGTCAACCGACTGGAAGAGATCCGTATTTATGCCTATTCTCAAGAAAGATGATCCAACTGAATGTGGAAATTATTGAACAATATCATTAACATCACACGCAAGTAAAATTTTTCTGAAGATCATTCAAAAGCAGTATGTCGACGGAACTGCCAGAAATTCAGGCCAGATTCAGAAGAGAAGTGGAACCAGATAGCATTGCTGATGTCAGATGGATCCTGGCTAAAACCACAGAATACCAGAAAGATATTTACCTGTGTTTTATTGACTATGCAAAGGCATTTGACTGTGTGGATCGTAACACATTATGGATAACATGACAAAGAATAGGAATTCCAAAACACTATTTTGCTCATGAGGAACCTGCACATAGATCAAGAGGCAATTGTTCGGACAGACCAAGGGGATACTGTGTGGTTTAAAGTCAGGAAAGGTGTGCATCAGGGATGCATCCTTTCACCATACCTATTCAACCTGTATGCTGAGCAAATAATCCGAGACGCTGGACTATATGAAGAAGAACAGGGCATGAGGATTGGAGGAAGACTCATTAACAACCTGTGTTATACAGATGACACAGTCTTGCTTGCTGAAAGTGAGGAGGACTTGAAGCACTTACTGATGAAGATCAAAGACCACAGCCTTCAGTATGGATTACACCTCAACATAAAGGAAACAAAAATCCTCACAACTGGACCAATCAGCAACATCATGATAAACAGAGAAAAGATTGAAGTTGTCAAGGATTTCATTTTACTTGGATCCACAATCAACACCCATAGAAGCAGCAGTCAGGAAATCAAAAGACGTGTTGCATTGGGCAAATCTGCTGCAAAAGACATCTTTAAAGAGCTGAAAAGCAAAGATGTCACCTTGAAGACTAAGGTGTGCCTGACCCAAGCCATAGTATTGTCAATAACATCAAATGCATGCGAAAGCTGGACAATGAATAAGGAAAACCAAAGAAGAATTGACGCCTTTGAATTGTGGTGTTGGCAAAGAATACTGAAAATACCATGGACGACCAAAAGAAGGAACAAATCTGTCTTGAAAGAAGTACAACCAGAATGCTCCTTAGAAGCAAAGACAGCAAGACTACATCTTACATACTTTGGACATGTTGTCAGGAGGGATCAGTCCCTGGAGAAGGACATCATGCTTCGTGAAGTACAGAGTCAGCAAAAAAGAGGAAGACCCTCAACAAGATCGATTGACACAGTGACTGCAGCAATAGGCTCAAGCATAACAACGATTTGAGCATGGCGCAGGATCGGCCAGTGTTTCGTTCTGTGGTGCACAGGGTTACTATGAGTCAGAACCAACTCGACGTCATCTAACAACAACGTCAGATGCTAATAATAGGGGAAACTGCATGCAGGATGGAGATGGGGAGGGGGGAAGTCGTCACTAAGGGGTTCATTAGGGGGCCAACGTCCCCTGAAAGCTCAAAGTTCAAAAAAATTATATAATGCCTAGTTTGTTTTCCTAATATGGAGGTTTCCAAAGGATATCCTATAGATTGGTTCCTCGGGATAGTTAGCTGGCATTATTAAAAATAAATTAATTAGTAATAACCTTTATCATAAGTTTGGAAAGCACTGTGTTTCTTCGTTGCAGGATTTATCAGATATAGGATATGCTAATATATATCTACTCTGTTTTTCCTTCCCATTTCTTGATTTGTCTAGATGTAAAGTCTCCATTTTGACCAGAAACAACTCTCTTTGTACTTAATCCAAAAAAAAAACATTACTGTCGAGTCGATTCCGACTCACAGCAACCCTACAGGACAAAGCAGAACTGTCCCATAGGATTTCCAAGGAGCAGCTGGTGGATTCAAACTGTCAACCTTTTGGTTAGCAGCCGAGCTCTTAACAACTGTGCCACCAGGGGTCTCCAGTGGGCACAAAAAAGAACATCTACACCTGGAAAAGACACAGCAAAGAACAAAGAGACCAAATAACCACCCAAATGAGTAAGGTACAAAGCAGCACTGATGCCATCTCACCTGGTTTCCAGAAAGAGGTGAGGTGAAGTGGTGACTGTGGAGGTTTCTGCCAGTGTTGACATGTGTCAGCCGGATGGGTTGGCCACATTTGATGGGAGTTCCTCTCTCACACACTGTGGCGGTCTTCCCACGAATCCTCCAGTAACTGTTGCTGTCATCCACAGAGGTTACACCTGTCACTGACTGCTGCCCACTACCTGCAGTCAAAAAAAGAAAGGACAGTAAGCGCAATCTGATCCTTCTCTTTCCTAAAGACAATGCAGTGTTCTGTATCATAAATGGGTATGGCAAGGTAGGGAGGAAATTCTATGCTTGGTAATATTCTTTCTTCTAAAACATTAAAATACATATGAAAAATACTACACATATTTGTGCAGTACTAATTATTGTATGATAAATTATACTTTAAAGTGTGCCATATCATAAAATTTCAAGAATCTGCATTAAAGAGCACTAGATGACATAAATATGTTTTTGAAGCACAGGCAGTGCTTACCTGTATACACTAGCCTGGATTTACCACATTTTATCAAATTTCACCATTAAGATGAGATAATTCTTTGTTGTCAACTTTAATCTAAGCAGCCATTACAGCTCCCAAACTCCTGTGAATGGTCTATCAATATATATTGTAAAAGTACTCTTCGCTTATCTAAACTTGGCTCATGCTGCCTAAAGTGGTACAATTCTGCAAGTTAAACAATAATTACTAGATAGGTAATGTGTATTGAGTACCTACGTAGTGCCAGGAACCTACCCAAGCCCTTTACCTGGATATTCTTATTTGATACAGGTATCTATTCTTTGAGGTAGGTATTATCATTATCCCCATTTTACACTACAGTGTTAGGCTAAGTAGCATACCCAAGGTCATGCAGCTCCAAAAGACAGGGCTGGGGTTTGAACCTAAGCAACCTGACTCGAACTCACACTTAACCAACACCACATGGCCTTCCATTAAGATCACTTTTCCTCCTCCAGCTTTATTTTCTGTCAAGTTCCCTCCAAACAGGCTACTCTCCCACATAAAGTCCAGGGATATTGTTTTCCCTAGATCTCATTAAAACCAAACCAAACTCACTGCAGTCAAGTCAATCCCGACTAATAGTGACTCCATAAGGACAGAGTAGAACTGCCCCAAAGAGTTTCCAAAGAGTGGCTGGCGGATTTGAACTGCTGACCTTTTGGTTAGTAGCCAAGCTCTTAACCACTGCGTTACCAGGGCTCCACTCAATTCTTCGAAGGCACTTCATATTTCCCAAACACTATCCTCAGATGGAGCCCTTACAGGTTTTTTAGTCCTCACAGCTATGCTTCACTAAATCGTGGTCTACACTTTCTGTCTCCTTTTTCACTTACTGTTTACCCTTCCACTTCTTCTCCTCATCCTTACACCTTGACATTACCTAGAGTTCTATTGCTGGTCCTCATCCTTTTCTATCAACAGTTCTTAAATATTTGTTGGGTTATCAGAACAAAAGAATTTATATTTTTAACAAGTTTCTCAAGTGATTCAAACTGACACTACATTGAGAACCACAGTTCATCTTGGACAAGCTCATCCACTCCCATCACATTTTCAACCACCATCTGTATAATGATGATGTATTTTACTCTGTATCTCAGACTCAGCACAGATGTCTCTCTTCTGGGCTCTGCACTGAAACTGGTTCCCAAATCTGGCTGCCCATCAGAAACACCTGAAAAGCTTTTAAATCCTATAGATTCCTACTGGCAGGCCTCTCTCCACCCCCATTCTGACTCAGTAAATCCAAAGTAAGAAACCAGATTAAATAAAAAAGTAATATGCCTAACACACAGTAGGTGTTCACTCAATGGTTGCTAGGATTAAGACATCCCAACAATAACTCAGTTCCTCTCCTAGTCTAACTGGTCAGACAGGTTTGGGGGCTATGAACCACAGGCAAGCCCAGCTGAAAGGGACTCCTTCCACTCTCAGCTAATAGCATCGTTAATCATCCAAGGCAGAATTCTAGCAGTCATCTTAGGTGCCTCTCACATCTCACTAGCTGAACTGCTTTTTTTTTTTTGTACCTTGCTTAACTAGCTCACTACTCTCTTGGATCCAGAACAAAACTAGGAACATAGTAGGAGCTCATTATATTTATGCTGAATGAATAAAACCATAAATAATTGATTACTAAGCATTTTATTTTCATGATAAAATGCCCTCTGAACAGTTTCTCGCCCAATTCCTGTCACTGCTCTAGTTTAAGTTCTTTACAAGAAACAGGGAAAGGGGATAGAAGTTGAAGGACAGAAGTTGAATATCAAATGTAAGATGCAAAGGAACTGGAAGGCCAGAGAGTTGTGGTCAGAGAATGGACTTCTGGAGTTCAAAACTTCAGAGATACAGCACTGACTTTAATTGTCTACATTATCTGTCTCTCTTGCACTGAGTAGTGCCACCCTGGAGTAGTTGAAAGCAGGCTTTAAAGGTGAACAGATTTGGATCGAACCCTGCCTCTGCCATTCACTAGCTGCAAGGCTGTGAGCAAGAGATTTATTTTCTCTAAGTGTCTGTTTCCTCATCTGTAAAATGAGGATAATAGTATCTAACTCAGAGTAATGTCTAAGATCGAAAAAAAATACATACGTAACGTGCCTGGCATGTAGCTCACAAATAGAAGCTAGTATGATTAAGATGCTTTGGGACAGTTCAATGCTCCCGACTGGACGCCTCTAGACCTCAAGAGCCTCCTCCCGGCACTCCTAACGCTCCCAGACCACACCCCTCGGATTTTCTCGAGGCCCCGCCCCCTCCTGAGCCTACTAGGCCTCCCCAGCCCACCCGAACCCGGTCCCCTGGAGTACCTGACCCATAGCGCACGTCGTGTGAATGCAGCCGGACGTTGTGGCGCGTATTGAGTAGCTTCACCACAGAACCGCATGTAACGACAGCCAGATCGGACGCTCCCACAGCGCCCCACAAACCCCCGAACAACAGCAGCGGTACCACAGCCATCCTGGCTGGATACGCGGTCCTTATCTTGGAAGAAAACCCGGCCCCCTCCCCGGAACCGGAAGCTGCAGCGGAACAGCGGAGGGGAGGAAGCGAAGAAGGCCGAGTTCTCGGCTTTATGGTTCCTTTGGCTAGAGTGGCCTGAGGAACGGGCTGGGACTGGTTGCTTCCGATCTCCTCGCTCGGCTCCCGGAACTCTGTGACAGCTGTCTTCCTGAACCGTTTCTGCCAACTTTCGCCTCCACGGACGAAGGCCGAGAGCCTGGTGGGAGAAGAGAGCAAGAAATGACCCGCCCACACCCAGTGACAGGGGACCGGAAGTGATGTAGCACGTTGACGCAGCAGCAGCGGTGGCGGTGGCGGTGGAGGGGCCGTGCGGTAGGTCCGTACTATCCTTTCCCAGTCTCGGTTCGACGACTCCATTTTCCTCGGTGGGGGCTTAGCGTACCTGAGAAGCGGCGGGATTCAGGCAGGTAAAGCTCAGACTAGAGAGTGCATTCCTCGCGTGGGTCGGGGGGAAACCGGGCTCCTAGGGCCTGGCCCGGTTAGGGAAGAGGCACTGGGGAGCCGTATGCGGGAAGAAAAGGGGCCCTGGCCTTCCCTGTTCTAGGCGGCGGGGAGGGTGGGGGTGGGGGTTAAGGAGGCTGGAGGAAAGCTGGGTAGTTGCTTAGAGTCTCAAAGCTTTTACCAACCCGATAGCACAGGCGACCTGCGCATTGGGCGACCAGTTGAATCAACAGGCTTCTTGGGATCCCGTACTTCTCTCTGCAGCTTCTGAAAACTAGGCCACGCGAAAGGAGTGGGAATGGAAGGGACTTGGGGCTTCTGAGCCAGGATCAAGTGATCGAATTGTTTACCTTAGGGTTGTGAATCTGACGGAGCTTTCAGCCGCTCAGCCATAAGGCTGGAGGGCGATGCCAAATTTCAGCCCTTTCTGAAGACCAGAGATGTCCTGGAAGTTCCTAAAGCCCGTTTATTCACCACTGACTCATTTTCTCAAACATTTGCTAGCCGCCTACCAGAACATCAGAATGGATTGTTAAGCCAAAACTTTTATCTTCTTCTAGTTTGTTTTTTTCTCCAAGCACTCTTTTGAATCAGCTGGAGTGGTTCACCTGCCTGGGTTGTAACCAGAACTGATATTTTATTTTTCTTTAGGAGAGGCCTGATCTCTCTGAAAATGCTTAAGGGGAAATTCACTGTAATATCAGAGGTAGCAAGGTAGTACTATTAAGCTACATCACTGTAAGTAATATTGAATGTGATTCATTTCTTCAGAAAAAAGCTTTAGTTGCGCTGTTTGTCTGAAGGTTATCAGTACGTAAGTCTTCAGTGTACCGATTACAAAAGCATGGTTGTTCCCCCATCAGCTGTGAATTTAGGTCCCTTTCCGTGGAGTCCTGGGGTGGTCAAATGGTTGACTGCTCGCCTGCTAATCGGAGGTTGGAGGTTCAAGTCCTCCGAGAGGTGCCTTGGATGAAAAGCCTGGCAATCTACTTCTGAAAAATCAGCAACTGAAGACTGGAGCATGGTTCTACTCTGACAGCATCGTGCCACCATGAGTCGTAGTGAACTGGAGGACAACTGTTTTTTGTTTTTTTTTTTCATGACCTATGTCCCTTCAGCCAATACAGGTCCATTTTTATGTAATTGGCTTGGGTGGGTACTAGATTGGATTAGCATGGTATTATTACACCATAATCACTTCAGGAAGTGGTGATGTCTAGAGAAGCTCAGCCTCATTTCACAGGTCTGCTTCCGGAGGCTTCCTTCACAAGACAGGAAGCCTACCCACTATGATGGAAACATGATCTTTGGAGGCAAATAAATTTGCCCTTGCTCTTCTGTCCTTGGTCACAGTAAATGGCACCACCTATGTATAGTCTTTGGCTTCTTCCTGTCTGTTATTCCCCAAATACAATCAGTTGCCAAATTTTTTTGATTTTTCTATCTCTTAAAAATATGTTCCATCAGCATAGAAATTATGTTCTGATGTCCCTCGCATCCCCTTCCAACTACCGTCCCTCTTTTTTTATTTTCCTTCATACCCAAATTTCTACCTCTGCCAACCCAACTTTTCTCAGCTATTAACTCCTCAGTCTACTCTACTCTGGCTTCTCTTCTGACTCCTCTGGTTAAAATGGCTTTTGTTAGGATCATCAGTTGCCAAATCGAATGGATACTTTGTTCTTATTTTCTTTAGTCTATGGCACATTCAGTACAGTTACTCTTTGAAACTCCGCTCTCTTGCCTCATTGATACCCCACTCCTGATTTTCTCCATTTCTCTGGCTGCTCCCTCTCAGTCTTGTTTGCTAACCACTTTTGCTCTCTACTTAATGTCTAAATGGTGAGCTTCACTCAGGGTTTAATCTTAAGTCCTCTTTTTTGTATAGGAGCTTTCCTTAGGTGATCCAGTCTCATGACCTTAGTTATGATCTGATACCTGGCAACTACCAAATTTAAGTCTCTAGCCCAGCTCTCTCTCCTCTGTGTTCCAGAATCATACATCAGAATGCCTGCTTTATATCTCCACTTGATTGTTTCTTAGATATCCCAAATCTAACATAAACCTGTTACTGTTGAGTCAATTCTGAATCATGGTGACCCCAAATCTAACATAACCAAATGAAAATTTGTTTTTTCTCATCCTTCTGTGGCTGGTCTTCCCCCATCTCACTAAGTGGCACTCACATCCACATGGTTACCACCTCTGGGAATCATCTGTGATGCTTCTCCCTTACCATTCCTCCCAACCCCCGAGTCTTTCAAGAAGTCCTGTCACTTCTACCTCCAAATTTGTCTTCCATTCTCCATCTTCACTGCCACCATCCTATTCCATACCACTGTCTTTTGCCTAGGCCACCACAGTGGCATCCTCAGTCTACTCAAATCCCCTTTCAGTCCACAGTCTATGTAGCAGGATCATGTCAGGTCAGATCATGTCATTTCCCAGCTTAAAGCTCCAGTGGCTTTCTATGGCCTTCACAGCTCTGCTTGAGCAGGCGCTTCCTCCCTCTTCTGTCTGTGTTCACCATACTCTAGTCACACTGGCCTTAGGATATCAGCTACCATATGCCATTTCTAGCTTGCTTTTTCTACTAAGAACTTCTTCCTCTGGCTCTGCATGCCATAACCTACCCAATTTTTACATCTCATCCTAAATTCATACTCTCAGAGGTGCCCACCCTATCTAATTAGTACCATTTATTTCCTTTGTAGTGCTTGTAGCAAGGTTTATTTTATTTGTAGTTTGTTTTCTATATCATAAAACGAGTGTCCTAGGGACAAGGACCTTGTCTGTCTTACACATGCCTGACATGTAGTAACCAGTTAACCAGTTACCGTTGAGATGATTCCGACTCATGGCAACCCCATGTGTGTCAGAGTAGAACCACGTTTCATAGGGCTTTCAATGGCTGATTTTTCAGAAGTAAATCACCAGGCCTTTCTTCTTCTGGGAAGACTCAAACCTCCAAACTTTTGGTTAGCAGCCAAGCAGATTAACTGTTTGCACCACTTAGGGGAGCATATAATAGGCAGTTATTAAATATTTGTTAAATTAGCAAGTACCTTAAGCCTCTTCTCTGTTTAAACCCTACAGTGGCTTCCCAGCACCTTTGGGATACAGTCCAGAATCTTAACTTACCGTACAAAGAACCTTATGATTTCACCTATGACTCGTGAACCATTCTCCCTCTCCCCAAACTGGCCCTCTCTGTTCCTACCACAGCATATGGTGGGCCTGGTGCTGGAGAAGAGCGCTCCCAGCACCACTACTCCCCCAGTCATCTCCAGAGAAACCAGCTCCTCCATTTCTCCTCAGGTCTTTGTTTAGTCATTTTTTCAAAACCAGGTTAGATGCCTCTGTTACAGGCTCCCCTGGTGTCCTTATTAGTTCTTTAAAGACCCTCTGTACTTCTAGATGAGGAGTCCTGGTGGCACAGTGGTTAAGCACTCAGCTGCTAAATGAAAGATTGCCAGTTCGAACCCACCAGCCGCTCCACGGGAGAAAGATGTGGTAGTCTGCTTCTGTAAATTATAATTGTCATTAGGTGCCCTTGAGTCAGTTCCAACTCATAGCGACCCTGTGTACAACAGAACAAAATACTGCTTGGTCCTGCACCATCCTCACAATCATTGCTATGTTTGAACCCATTGCGGCAGCCATTGTGTCAGTCCATCTCATTGAGGGTCTTCCTCTTTTTAACTCTTCCTATGTTTTACCAAGCATGATATCCTTCTCCAGGGACTTAGTCCCTCCTGATAATGTGTCCGAAGTACAAGAGACGAAGTCTCGCCATCCTCACTTCTAAGGAGCATTTTGGCTGTACTTCCTCCTCCAAGACAGGATTTGTTCTTCTGTCAGTCTGTGGTATATTCAGTATTCTTCACCAACACCATAATTCAAATGCATCATTTCTTCTTCAGAGGTAATATTGAAGTTGTCAAGGATTTCATTTTACTTGGATCTACAGTCAAGAAATCAAATGACATATTGCATTAGGCAAATTTGCTGCAAAAGACTCCTTTGAAGTGTTGCAAGGCAAAGATGTCACCTTGAGGACTAAGGTGCACCTGACCCAAGCTATGATTATTTTCAGTCAACTCATATGCATGTGAAAGCTGGACAATGAATAAGGAAGACTGAAGAAGAATTGATGCATTTGAATTATGGTGTTGGCCATAAATATTATAGCCTTGGAAACCCTATGGGGCAGTTCTACTCTGTCAAGGGCAATAGGTGGGTACTTCTAGATCAGGGGTCATCAGAGTACTGCCTGGGAGCCGAATGTTTGCATATTGTCTGTGTCTCCTTTTGTGCTACAACAGCAGATCTGGCCCTGTACATGAAAAGTTGGCTGACCCCTGTGCTATAGTATGGACTATTGGTTCTCCCTAGTGGCACGAGGCTTAGTTACTGTTACTCTCTCCTGCTGTTACACCGTTTCAGAATCTGGTTACACATTTTGATTGTTTCTGCTCCTTTCTGCCATTGTGTTGTTTCCCAAGAAGTGTAGAAAGAAACAGGATAAATGATATTTTTAAACTACCCTGGTGGCGTAGTGGTTACACACTCAGCTAAGAGAAAGGTTGGTGGCTTGAACCCACCAGCCACTCCATGGGAGAAAGATGTGGCCATCTGCTTCTGTAAAGATTTACAGCCTTGGAAACCTGATGGGGACAATTCTACTCTGTCCTATAGGGTCGCTGAGTTGGAATCAACTTGACAGCACAATGGGTTTTTATTATATAATGTGTTTTATACTGTGGCATTAAAAAGATTGTAGGACTGTTATTACCTATAAATATGTGCATGTTAAAACAGTTTTGGTGGAATTAACCTTCTCTGTATTTTAACACCCTTGACTTAGTATAATCAGGAGTTCTGAATCCCAGATTTAAAAACACTTGTCTGAAGTAGATACTGAATACTTTTTTTTATTGAACTTTTAGGTTTTTAATTCCAAATTGGGTGTTCACTCCTGAACATCTTTGGGATAATCCTAGGCCCTTGCACATAAAATACGGAATGTGGAATATCTTGTGGTTTAAACTCCATGTCAAACTTCAGGTTGTTCCCTAGACCACCAGGCCCTTTTCACGCCTAAGCCTTTGCTCAGGTTGCCTTTTTCCAGACTGCCTTCTTAACTCCTATCTCAAGTCAGGGATCACCTTTTCAGAGGCATTCTCCAACCTCTTGCTTTATGTTGCTCTCATAGTCCTCATGTATAACTGCAATGTAACATTTATTACATCTTGTCATAACTAAGTTTTTTCAGATGGTTTGTGGACTCTATCAGGGTAGGAAGTTTATTTTAATCATGTTTTTTATAGCCAAATCCCAGCACAGAGATTGACCCTGAAAAAACAGTAAATGTTGATTGAAGCTATAGAGTGGAGGGAATTAACAGACTAGATCTCTTTTCACTCTGGTCTTTTAATTGCCTCCTACATGTTGTTCAAAGGGCGGGACTGCCGTGGTCCTCCCCTGTGGCAATCTGATCCAGCTCCATTCCTCTTCCAGAGAATGTCATGGTAACCACCAGCCTCTCCCTTTGAGCCACATCTTGTACTGCAGCTGTGCTCCTGCCTCCACCACATCACTCCTCATCTAGAGCTATTTCTGTAGCAAATGTAACTTACAGTCAGAATATGGAAGAAATTTCAAGAGCATAAGTACAAAACAAAATTTGCACTACATCCAGTCTTGTCCCAGATATCGTAAGTGAATTATAACCATGTAGTAATACATGTATTAGTGTTTTTGTTCTGGAATGGTTGTTTGCCAACCTCAGCCTGCAGTGCTGCTGCAGCACCCTCTGCTTCTCTAGCTCCGGCAAGTTGCAGCAAGTCAGGATTGCTTCTGGCAAACCTTTTGACTGGAAGTCCTCCCAGTAAGCTAAAGTGTACACATCCCCCAGATATAGCACAGCTTGTGCCTTATTGCTAATCTAGTATATGGGATAGAAGGAACAGTGCTCTCTCCCCAAGCTGCACGCAGCCCAGAGCACCAACTGCCCCCAGGACAGAAGAGGCTGTCTTGTTTCTCTGCGTTAAGTAGGCTGTGAGGCATCTGATCTGCAGGAGCTGGAATTTAATGTGAAGATGTTGGGCCTTAAAAGACAGAATTTGTGGGTCTGGTAGCCTAATTAAAGCAAGCTGGGGTGGGGGTGGGGGGGTTGCTGTACCTAAATCTACTTTTAATGGCTCAGTTCAGGACTGAGGAGGTACAATGTCGAAATTAAAATGAGAGCTCCAAATTTAACTGGCAAAAGTTTTAAGACATTCACTTTTTTGGTAGTACTCAATCTAATTGACCTTAAGGATGCAGAAAGAAAGAAGGGGCATTAGTCTGACCCCAACGCTTCCTCTGTCACTGCCCTGGGGACCTGTACAGTGGTTTAGTACAGTGGTCTGCAAGCTTTTTGAAGTATTAATTCATTAAAAACTAAAAACCATTATATTTTAACATAAATAACACTTTTTATGAAAAACAACCGTAGTTTTCAAAGTAAAAATAAATTTAGAACAGTGGCCTTGTGTACATTTTTGCAAGTCTCTTTGTTTGGCTTTTATAGAAGAGAGCTGGATTCTCATACCTATTTCTACGTTCAGTCTCTTGTGATACCACTCATCATGTCATCTCTGGGAAACTTCACTAATACGAGAGAAATGAGGGTGGAGAACCTAGACCATACTTTGAGAACTACTAATACAGTAGAACCAGGTGTGACTTCGGAGTCGGGCATTAGTTCAGATCTCAGCTCTTGTAGTTAATGGCGTGTAGCCTTGAACACGTTTATCTCTCTGGGTCTATTTGCTCGTTTTTTGAATGGAGAGAGAAGTGTACTGTACCTTATTGGACAGTATAAGGATTATAGGATATTTGTTAAGTGGAACTTGATAGGTGCACAATTAACATTATTCCTCCTAAGAATACATTTGTAGAATTGTTAAGTACACAGGACAGGCTATATTGGTTTTTTGTGTTTGTTATGGGGTTTGTTTTTGGTTTTTCCAATTCTCCTGTTACGAGCCTTCTCTGTACATCTGTCATAATACCTAGAAACTGTTTTAGGTTCTTACTTGTCTCCATGTCTCACTCCTGCTACTGGATAGTAAACTCCTTGAGAACAAACTGTTCTGCTTTCTTCAAATCCCCAGCTGCCAGCAGAGTATGGAACAGTAGGAAGTCAGTAAAGTTTGTGAAAAGAGTAATGTGGAAGGTGGCTGTCGGAGCACAGCCTGCCACCGTTTCCTGTAACCTACAAATGAACCATATGTGCCACCCTGACTTCTTGGGTAGAATGAGAATGTGGGATGACCCCCTTTCCAGGGCATCTTGACCAGAAACACATCCATAGCAGTTGGTGGCCTATCAGCACATCCCTCCCCTCTTGCCCTGAGCACATGTCAACATTTCCAGGAGCTGCCAACCCTACTTCTATATCTGTTCCCAGTGGGGAGGTAATGGGGTCCTTCAGCTGCAACATGAGAGGGGTGTGTGCAGACCTCCAGCCCTGCATTGACTGGGGGACAGGCACCCATTATTGAATCTGACCTCGCTCTGACTCTTTTCTCTGAGTCAAGCATAGTTCCATCCAGTGCCTGTGTATAAGTTGTGCTTTTGTTGGCGGTCCCAGACCCTGGCTTGACAGTTTGGCGCAGCAAGCAGGGTCGAAAAATGGCATCTGAAACCTCAGCCTAAAATTGAACACAAGGCCATATCATTGTCCCCTTCCTTATCCATCAGAACTCAGCACCTTCAGTATTTTTTTGTTTTTTTTTTTAGTTCATTTAATCTTAAATTTATTGTTATGGTATCAGTTGATATTCAGTAATCAAGTAAGGGTAATCTTCAGAAGAATTAGAGCCATAGAGCTTAAGACGTCTTCTAGAGCTTATACCATTTCAGGTAGCCATTAGCCATCCTCTTCCTCCCTCTCCTCCTACTGCCATCTCCAACTGGGAGGATGGCAACAGTATGAAAAAGTATGTTGTTTATTTGACAGACATTCAGCAGTTCCTATTATGTACAGGCAGAGTCCTGGTGATGCATCAGTTAAGAGCTCAGCTGCTAACCAGAAGGTCGGCAGTTGGAATCCACTAGCCACTCCTTAGAAACCCTACGGGGCAGTTCTTCTCTGTCCTGTAGGGTCAGTATGAGTCGACATCGACTTCACGGCAATGGGTTTTTTTATTATGTGCAGGAGGAGCCCTGGTAGTGCAGTGGTTAAGCACATGGCTGCTAACAGAAAAGTCAGCAGTTCGAACCCACCAGCGCTCCTTGGGAGAAAAATGTGGCAGTATGCTTCCATAGAGATTACAGCCTTGGAAACCCTCTGGGGCGGTTCTACTCTGTCCTATGAGTTGGAATCAACTCAGTGGAGTGGGTTTGATTTATTATGTGCATAGCACCTAGAAGGATACAGCTTATCTGGTACAGAATCACAAAATGCTTAATAATGCCTCTTTTATTGCCATTTATGTTTTCATGGTTTTTATCATTTCCTCATTTGGTTGTGGTCTCTACCTTCCAGAAGCATATTGTCTAAGTGGTGGGAGTGAATATATATACAATGGACTATAATACAGGACAGGATGGGGATTGATAGTGAGTATGCCAGCAGCCAGCTCCAGGATTCCACAATGGAATCTTGATGTTATGACTTGTGTGATGTGTGCTGCTTTTTAAAGTCCTACCCCGAGCCTAGCAAACTCCATGTTTTGATTCTTAGGCTTCTCCATTCCCATTTCCAGGCTTTGAATGGATCTGAAAGCAGGAAAGTAGAGAGAAAGTTGGGATTGGCTGGTACAAAATTATAGAATGCTAAGGAAAATTGGGCCAGATTCACACTCAGTTAACGTTTATTGAAACAGAAAACTAGGTACTTTCATATATGTCGTTTAATATTCTCAACTTCCCTGCGAGGTAGGTAGTTTTATTGCCATTTTCAGGTAAAGAAACTGATATTCAGACATGTTAAATAATTTTAAGTTTATATAGCTGGTAGGTAATGGCACCAGGATTTCAACTCTTTTAAGTCCAGCCAATCTTTCCAGTTAACCAAGTTGCCTTTATTTTGTAGGCTGTGGGAAGCCTTTGAAAGTTTTATGCAGGGGAGGTGAATGATAAAAATAAAGTCACGGTTCTAATGTTTCTAATGAGGACCCTTCTTCACTCAGAAGCTCCCAACCGGTACTCATGCAAGTGGGCTCAAGTTCATGAAATGTTGTTTAATCTATTGAAAGAGGATTTTACTTTTGACTCTGCTAGTGGCCAGGTATGGTGTGTATGAAAGTGCCTATCATACACTTTGCACTCACTCATTGTTTTCCAGACTTGCTGTGAGTGAGTCATATAATCTCAGTTGACTACCGTATCCCCACCTATATAATTATCCCTACCTTAGTGTTTTTTTTTTTTTGTTTGTTTGTTTGTTTGTTTTTTTTTTTGGTCTGTCTATTACTTCCTCCAGTCCCCAGTTGGTGAGTGAGATAAAAAGTCTTTGGGGGATAAAGATGGTACATACAGAAGTCCAGTATAATAGCCTTTTTAAAGCTACATGTGAGGAAAACAAGGCTGGGAGGAATGGAAAATGGAACAGATGGAGCCCATCTGATTCTTACTCTTCTTTCCCCAGGTGGAAATGGTTGGGTGGGCAGAGCAGCAGCAGGTGGCTAAAAGGCTGTGTGTGGGAAGATTATGGGAAGGTTTAAGAGCCCTCTGTAAGGTCACGTGACTCATTTTTAAATTCCATCTCTCTCCCTTCCCTAGTCTTCTCCAGGGTAGGAGAAGCTGCAGCAATGTCTGATTTTGTGGAGAGCGAGGCTGAGGAGTCAGAGGAAGAGTACAATGATGAAGGCGAGGTGGTGCCCCGAGTCACCAAGAAATTTGTGGAAGAGGAAGATGATGGTGAGGAGGCCCTGGCCTCAACCTTCTCCCCACTATTGCTGACTTAAGTAGTCAGATTCTTGTTGATGAGAGGCTCAGGCTGAGCACAGAAGTTATGACATACGAGGTACCAACTTGAGACCTCTCAGTCGTTCATCAGAAAATATTTACAGAACGGCTACTACGGTATGTCAGACCCTACGCTGAGAACTAGGAATACAAACCAAAGACACAGCTCTCCTGGAGTTTATGTTAGTGGGAGGAGACAGACGGTAAACCAATAAGTAAACATATAATTTTTCCCACTTTTAGAAACCTAGCAGTGTTGGTATTTCTGCACCTAATTTCCTATTTCTCTGGCCAAGCCTAACCATCAGGAGCATCAGCAAAGTAGAACCATGTAATAGCTTTAAAGGTGGAAAGAAAAATGTTAAGTTTTATCAAAAGAATTATGGATGAAAGAAGGGACTATAGCTGCTGAGTTTATAAAGTGGAAAAACAAGATTATTTGGTGGCTGTAATGCCTCTGATAATTATTTTAAAGAACCAGAGTAATTAAGAAGATCCTCCTGCGTAAAGATAAATGGCGAATATAGAACAGAGAGTCCTTTCCAGATGCTGCTGCTCTAAGTAGATGGTCATGTTTTATTTCTCCAGATGAGTCAGAAGACTTAATATGGAACCCAGGTCATTAGGTTCAGAGCAGATGGATAATCGAAGTTAAGCAGATGGCCTTGCCCCACCAGGGTGTTTTACAGACTCCATGCTGAACATATGCATGTTTTCCAGATGAGGAGGAGGAGGAAAACCTAGATGATCAGGATGAGCAAGGCAACCTGAAAGGCTTTATCAATGATGATGATGATGAAGATGAAGGGGAGGAGGATGAGGGTAGTGACTCTGGCGATTCCGAAGATGATGTTGGCCATAAGAAGAGGAAACGCAGTGAGTAGTCTGTCCTCAGTCAGGTGAGGGTGAGGTGGAAGTTGAAGTGGGGAGGGAGCCTCCCTGTCGCCATGGGTGACGGTGACACTTTGTTTTCTCCAGCATCTTTTGACGACCGCCTGGAGGATGATGATTTTGATCTCATTGAGGAGAATTTGGGTGTCAAAGTCAAACGAGGAGTAAGTGTCATTTCTTTGTCTTTGTCTCTGGGGGTGAAAGAAAAACTCTTGATATTTGGTGACTCTTGGGCGAGGAGGCATATCCAGAATAGTTGAAGAGCATTAGAGAAAAGAAAGCAGCTCAGTATCATTGTGCTGTGGAGCCTAGATTTGCACCCCAGGTCTGGGTGCCTGTTAGAGAAAGGCCTGTCAAGATTTCAGGGGTGGGCCTTGTGACTGAAAAACGTCACTCAGTGTGTTTTTTTTTCCTGTCTCCCTTGGTCAGCATAATTGTGGTGGGAAGTTGGGGGTGAGACTGGCATTTTTATGCCAATCCTCGTAGACCCTGATGAAGCAGGTTTTCCCACCCCTAGCAAAAGTACCGGCGTGTCAAGAAAATGTCAGATGATGAGGACGATGATGAAGAGGAATATGGCAAGGAGGAACATGAGAAAGAGGCTATTGCAGAGGAAATCTTCCAGGATGGGGAAGGAGAAGAAGGCCAGGAGGCCGTGGAGGCCCCCATGGCTCCTCCAGAGGAAGAGGAAGAAGATGATGAAGAATCAGGTATGTGGTACCAGGCAGGAAAGCCAGTGTTTGGAGGGTGTTGGGATTTCCTGGCCCCTGGGAATAGGATGGGAGACCATTTTTCAGCTACCGGCCCCTAGCACTTGACACAAACAAGTTCCTTTTTAGGACTGCTGGGTCTTTCTGTCAGGAGCCTGCCTCCCTCTTCTCACTGGCCACTCACATAATGGGAAAGCTGTTCAGTCCTGGCTTATCCCCTACCTCTGAGCACTAACCCTTCCTTTCCTTGCCCAGACATTGACGACTTCATTGTGGATGATGATGGACAGCCTCTGAAAAAACCTAGGTGGCGGAAAAAGCTTCCCGGATACACAGATGCGTGAGTAGGGTCTGGTATGAGGTGGTGGTGATGATGGCACCTGAGGGAACATAGGAAGAAGGAGGGCAGAGGTCTCTTCCAAAAATGGGACATTCCCAGCTCGCAGCCATTTTATTTCCTTGCCTCAGGTAACGTCTTCTAGGTGGTAATTTCAGACTGCTCCTGGAAGCCCTGGGAGCACTCCATGCATTCTAGGGCCACTGTGGGATTAGAGTGAAGTCACATGTGAGCAAGGCTCTAACATTTCTTCCATCTGCAGCTCCATGTTTATTAGATTTTTTGTTTTGTTTTCTAATAATATTTCATTGTGTTTTCAGTGAAAGTTTACACAACAAATTAGGTTCCCATTTAACAATTTCTGTACAGATTGTTCAGTGACATTGATTACGTTTCTTACAACGTGCCAACGTTTTCATTATTTCTGTCGTAGTTGTTCCATTTCTGGTAATTTAGTTTCCATGCTCCCCTTACCTTCTCATCTTTGCTTTAGAGTAAATGTTGACCGTTGGTCTTCTATAAATGATTTTTCAAAGGAGCACAATACTCGCGGGTGATAGTCTTTACGTTATGAGCCAATGTGTTATTTAGCTGAAAGGTGACCTCCAGGAGTGGTTTCAGTTCAGAGTTTAAAGGGTATCTTAGGACAATAGTCTCGGGGGGTCCTCTAGCCTCAACTGTTTCAGTAAGTCTGGATTTTTAAGAATTTGAGTTCTGTTCTACATTTTTCTCCCATTCTATCAGGATCCATCAGTTGTGGCCCTAATCAGAACAGTTGATAGTGGTAGCCAGGCACTATCTCGTTCTGGTCTCAGAGCAGGTGGAGTCATGATTCATATAGGCTGTTAGTCCTGTAGACTAGTTTCTTCTTTGGTTTCCTTCTTTCTGTTCTGCTCTGAATCAGTAGAGACCAATAGTTGTATCTTAGATGGCTGCTCATAAGCTTTTAAGACACTAGACATTACTCACCAAGCTAGGGTGTAGAACGACTTTTATGAACTGTATTATGCCAATTGACTGAGCTGTCCCACAAGACTATGGCCTTAAGCCTTCAACCCCAGTAAACCACTCCCACGAGGTGTTTGGGTATGTCTACGAAATATCTATAACTGTGCTTCCATGTGTTTTATTATATATATGAACGTATACGCATACATGTATATGCATGTTTATTGGTTCCGTATATTGCTCTTCTCGATATAATTTTGTTGGAAGAAAGATGCCTGCAACAAAGTTTGAAAGTCTTTGCTCTAAGGGAATACAGTTATGTCTTAGCAGAAGATAAATCCACTGAGCAGGATAAGGACCCATCTGCCTTGTTGTTGTTTGCTGCCTGTCACTAGTAGGTGTTAAAGATATGCTTTTTATCCTCCAAAAAAAGAATAGCTGCCTGGAGATATCCCCTAGCTAAGCTTTTATTCCACAGTGAATATGGTTCTTTGATTTAAACCTTTCTCCAAACCTTCTTAGTTCCTTTGAGGGCAAGTAAACTATCTATTCAGGGGCTGTATTTCTTTCCTGTGACTAGAACCTGGGCCCTCTGCCTCTTGCTTTGACCCACAGGGCCCTGCAAGAAGCCCAGGAGATCTTTGGGGTAGACTTTGACTATGACGAATTTGAGAAATACAATGAATATGATGAGGAACTGGAGGAAGAATATGAGTATGAGGATGATGAGGCCGAGGGTGAAATCCGAGTACGTCCCAAGAAGACAACCAAGAAGCGTGTGAGCCGCAGGAGCATCTTTGAGATGTATGAGCCCAGTGAGCTGGAAAGCAGCCATCTCACAGATCAGGACAATGAAATCCGAGCCACTGACCTGCCTGAGAGGTTCCAGGTGAGAAACTACCAGCCTCTGCCCTTCTGTGGATCTGTCACCACCTCCCCTGAACCTCCCTGCTACAAGGGTTGTAGCTGAGAAACAATCTATCAACAGTCTGACATTGAGGAGTATCAACCTGACATTGAGGAGGTTGACTTTAACCCCCATCTGACCCAGGGGTACAGGGAGTCCACCTCTTAGAGGAGGGAAGATAGACTTTCGCCATTTTTGTGGTTCTTGAAATGGCACTCTCTCCTTAACAAATGTGTGAAGTGCCTACTTCATGCTAGGATGACACTGTGTTGGGTACTGAAAACATGTGCCTGAGGACCACACGTTTGTGTCCAGAAGTGGTGTTTGATTTTCCCTAAGTGAATACAAGGTAAAATCAGTCTCACCCTGCTGTCTTATCCCTGCAGCTCCGCTCCATCCCAGTCAAGGCGGCCGAAGATGATGAACTAGAAGAAGAAGCTGACTGGATCTATAGGAATGCCTTTGCCACACCAACCATTTCTCTACAGGTACCCAAAAAAAGATCCTTATGCTTTGACATGAGCTAGCAGCCTCTTCATCAAGAGGGAGTTACTGCTCCTCCCCCTGCCCCCAAACATCTACGTGCTACTGTTGGAAAGTATGTGTGTGTGCTTGCATGTGAGAGAGGTTTTACTAGGTTTTGTCTGACAAGGTCCTGGTGTCATGAATTCATGTTTTGTGTGGTAAACAAAGCAGATTCAGAGAGCTCTGACTTCTTCCTCAGTTCCCTTGTGTAAAACAGCGTCATTGCTGACTGTTTCTTTTTCTGCTATAGGAAAGCTGTGATTACCTGGACCGAGGGCAGCCAACAAGCAGCTTTAGTCGAAAAGGGCCCAGCACAATTCAGAAGATCAAAGAAGCCCTGGGCTTCATGAGAAATCAGCATTTTGAGGTAGCATGTCAAGCTCTAATGGGTGATAGGTTAGAAATTCAGTTAAGTGATGAGGGAAACAGTAGCTACGTAAGTCAGATGGGTCACTTCCCCTGTACTCAGCACTGGTTCCTTGACTCAAGCAGTGTGAGGAACAAAAGAGACCTAGTGATCAAGAGAATGACACTACCCTGTCTGCATTACTGTCTTCCCCTACGGGGGAGAGCACTGTGCCCTGGGTGGGCTTGTGAGAGAGGCCTAGCTTCGGACTGTTGAGTTTCTTAGACCTGTTTATCCCTCTGACAGAGGGGATCCTTGCAGATCTTTCTTCCTTGGGTGACTGCAGTCTTCTTGCCACCCTAGGTGCCTTTTATTGCCTTCTACCGAAAGGAATATGTGGAACCTGAGTTGCACATCAATGACCTCTGGAGAGTGTGGCAGTGGGATGAGAAGGTAAAGTGAACCCTTGCCCTCCAAGGAGCTGTGGGCTGGGTTGGGCATTACTGCTACTAGGGCCCAACCCCCCAGGCCTGCCAAGCTCCCCGCTCCAGGTCTTTTGGAAAGGATCAGAGCAACGTTATTAGGTCTTCAAGGCTGACTACCAGCCCTCACTGCTGTCGTTCCCTGCCCTAGTGGACCCAGCTGAGGATCCGCAAAGAGAACCTAACGCGGCTGTTTGAGAAGATGCAGGCTTACCAGTACGAGCAAATCTCTGCTGACCCTGACAAACCTCTTGCTGATGGCATCCGGGCTCTGGACACCACTGACATGGAGAGGTAACCTGTGCGGGGTTTCTACCATTATAGGGAGCACTTAGACTAAAGGCCAGACCCCTGGGGGCAGCATTACTTTGTGAAATTCACAGCACAGGACTGAGTTGGTCAACCATCAAAAGTGATCTTTCTGACAGGCAATTTCACATTAATCTGCTATTTATGTTAGTATATACATGACAAATACTAATTTATTTACAAAAAAGTTAACTGTTAAAAAGGTCAGATATTCATGTTTGCTAATCTGTACATTTATTTCCTTTTAGGAGCCCTGGTGGCACAGTGGTTAAGAGCTCGGCTGCTAACCAAAAGGTTGGCAGTTCGAATCCACCAGCTCCTCCTTGGAAACCCTGTGGGGCAATTCTGCTCTGTCCTGTAGGGTTGCTATGAGTCGGAATCGACTCAATGGCAATAGGTTCGGTTTTTTTTGTTTAAGTAAAGCTACATGTAATCAGAAAGTAGCTTGGAAAGTCTGAAATCAAAGTGGGTGGTGAGAGAGGAGCAGATCTTCTTAACGGCCAGCATGATGAAGCTGAGCTGCCTGTAGGGTCAGGGAATTTGAACTTTGCTAGAGACATGCTCCCTCATCTGCCTGTCCCTTTTTAACAGTTGTGGTCTTATGCCCCTTCCTCCCAGGCTCAAAGATGTACAGTCAATGGATGAGCTGAAAGATGTATATAACCACTTCCTACTCTATTATGGTCGTGACATCCCCAAGATGCAGAATGCCGCCAAGGCCAGCCGCAAGAAGCTGAAGCGCATAAGGGAAGAGGGAGATGAAGAAGGTGAGTCCTGGGGGAGAAGACCAAGGAGGCTTGATAGCCAAGGCATCTGCAAGGATGCCCTTGGCTGGGTGCGCTCTGGGGCATCTCTACATGTTGAGATATTTGGGAGTGATTGGACACTAGAGCAATAACACTCCTGGTGTTTTCTTCACAGGTGAAGGTGAGGAGGCAGAAGATGAGGAGCAAAGGGGGCCAGAGCTCAAGCAGGCCTCCCGCAGAGACATGTACACCATCTGCCAGAGCGCTGGGCTAGGTAAATGATAGCTTCAGCAACGGGAGTCACTGGTCGGTAGGAAGAGGCCTTAAAGGAAAAAGGACATCTGGGTCAATCACCAACCCAATTCCAAAGCAGCCTATTACATGATCCCCATCAACATTTGTTCCCCTGACCCACATCTGTCCCCCGGTAGTGGTCTAGCCCCTGCCTAAATTCCTGAAATAACAGGAAACTCAGGATTTGAGGGAAAGAGTCCATGGTATCTTTGGGAGGTTCTCTTATTAAGCTGTGGCTTCCACCTTAATTCTGAGCCAAGGAGTCGCGTAGAAAATACCTATTTCTTCTGCCTTGTAGTTGCCTGTCAGGTGTTTAAAACCAATTCTTTTCAATCATCTCTGTTTAATGTTTTGGCCCTGCTCGTTTGTGACCTCTTTAAAGTGTAGCACTTAGCAAGTTGACTAAACCAAAAGCTAAGAAGTTTCCTGAATACAACCAAACACTTCAAGGGACAGAGTAGCAGGAGTGGGGGCTTAGGGACCATGGTTTCAGGGGACATCTAGATCAATTGTCATAACAAAATTTATTAGGAAAATGCATCCCACTTTTGGTGAGTGGTGTCTGGGTCTTAAAAGCTAGCAAGCGGCCATCTAAGATGCATCAATTGGTCCCAACACACCTGGAGCAAAGGAGAATGAGGAACACTAAAGACACAAGGAAAATATTAGCCCAAGAGGCAGAAAGGGCCACATAAACCAGAGACTGCATCAGCCCGAGACCAGAAGAAGTAGATGGTGCCTGGCTACCACCAATGACCGCCTTGATAGGAAACACAACAGAGTCCCTGACAGAGCAGGAGAAACATAGGGTGCAGAACTCAAATTCTAGTAAGAAGACCAGATTTAATGATCTGACTGAGACTGGAGGGACCCCAGAAGACACAGCCCTCGAACTTTCTGTCAGTCCAGAACTGAAACCATTCCTGAAGCCAACTCTTCAGACAAAGATTAGACTGGACTGTATGACATGAAATGATATTGGTGAAGAGAGTGCCTCTTAGCTCAAGTAGATACATGAGACTAAATGGGCAGCTCCTCTCCGGAGGCAAGATGAGAAGGCAAAAAGGAACAGGAACTGGTTGAATGGACACAGGAAATCCAGGGTGGAAAGGAGGAGTGTACTGTCACAGTATAGGGAGAGCAACTAGAGTCATACTATAATGTGTGTATACATTTTTGTATGAGAAACTAACTTGAACTGTAAACTTTCACTTAAAGCACAATTAAGAAAAAAAAAGTAGTGCTCAGAATTCCTGTTCTAGACTCTCAGAGCTAAGTTGTTCGTCAGCCCAGCTGTTGCCTTACCTTTCACTTTCTTGTTTGCTTTAGATGGCCTGGCCAAAAAATTTGGCCTTACCCCTGAGCAATTTGGAGAGAACCTCCGGGACAGTTACCAGCGGCATGAGACAGAGCAGTTCCCTGCAGAGCCCTTGGAGCTGGCCAAGGATTACGTTTGCAGGTAGGCAGGCAGCAGGAGGCTGGGGGGAGGGGCCTGAGGGTCAAGACGGGCACACATCCCACAGCTCCGCCATTTTCCCTACAGCCAGTTCCCTACACCGGAAGCTGTGCTGGAAGGTGCCCGCTACATGGTAGCCCTGCAGATTGCCCGCGAGCCCCTTGTCCGGCAGGTGCTGCGGCAAACCTTCCAGGAAAGAGCCAAGCTAAATATAGCCCCCACCAAAAAAGGTAGAAAGGTGAGCTGGGGGAAGGGCTCTGACCCAGGATGTGGCCCCAGCTCTCTATTTAACTGAACTGAAGAGTTTCTTGCCTACATGTCTAGCTGAGCTGTCTGCCTGAGAGCAGAAGGAGGCAGTCTTTTCTCCCAGGGCCAAGGCCAGCCTGTCCTTAGACTAATGATTCCCTATTGATGTGTACAGGATGTGGATGAGGCCCACTATGCTTATTCCTTCAAATACTTAAAGAACAAGCCTGTTAAGGAACTAAGAGATGACCAGTTCCTCAAGATATGCCTGGCTGAAGAGGAAGGGCTACTCACCATTGATATCAGTATAGATATGAAGGGAGTAGAAGGGTAAGCAAAGCCCTGGGGTGGGGACTCACTGGGGAGAGCTTGATCTGTTGAAGGGAGGGGCGCCTCAGGAATATGAAACTGGAACAAACCAGTTCAAACCCCTGCTAAGAATTTGCATTTCCACTGCAGATATACTAAATCAGAATATACGTTTTAACAAGATCCCCAGGTGATTCTTAGGTGTAATAAATTTTGAGAACTACTATTCTGCTAGTGGTTCTCAGAATTGGTCCCTAACCAGCAGCATTAGCCTGGGAACTTGTTAGAAATGCAAATTCTCAGCAGGGATTCAAACTGAACCAAATAGGTTCAAAGCCCTTATGTCAACCACATTTCAGAATTGAGCCATCATCCGTGCTCACAGCATTCATGGATGTTTGAGTATCACCTTTTCTGCATCCCCAACATACCAGCCATGTGTCTCCCCTTAGCTATGGCAACGATCAGACATACTTTGAAGAGATCAAGCAGTTTTACTACCGAGACGAGTTCAGCCACCAGGTGCAGGAGTGGAACCGGCAGCGCACCATGGCCATCGAACGCTCTTTGCAGCAGTTTCTCTATGTGCAGATGGCCAAAGAGCTCAAGAACAAGCTGCTGGCAGAAGCCAAGGAATATGTCATAAAGGCAAGGACAGAGAGTCGTGGTCTTTACTAGTGTATTTTCCTCAAACTATAGCTGAGAGTGAGGGAACCTGTTATTAGTAGCCCTGTAGCTAATGGAGAAACCCTGTGGGGGGTTGGGGAGCAAATGGGAGCATAATCTGAGAGGGTGTGCAAGCAAGGCCACCTTCAAGACCTCTTCCCTCCCTCTCCCCCACTCGTCTGTATATTCTTTGTATAGCTGTTTTCTGTGCAGTCTTCTGTTTCCAGAAGTTGTAAGGCTAGGAAAATGGGCACATGTGAATACACGCCTTTGCACAGGTGTGCATGCATCTGTTCCCTGAGCACACTTTGACCATGGTGTCATATGTGTCTCCTCCCTAGGCCTGTAGTCGAAAGCTATACAACTGGTTGAGGGTCGCACCCTACCGGCCAGATCAGCAAGTAGAGGAAGATGATGACTTTATGGATGAAAACCAAGGGAAGGGCATTCGTGTCCTAGGCATTGCTTTCTCCTCTGCCAGGTAACTGCCCATTCCTGCCTGTGTAGCCACATCCCCTTACCTGTTTTCCTAATCTCACTCTTCTCCCATTCATATCCTCCTGCTGCTGATTATTGTACTGTTCTTTTCCCATCTGTCTGACAGAGATCACCCTGTATTCTGTGCCCTGGTCAATGGTGAAGGAGAAGTCACAGACTTCCTCCGGCTGCCCCATTTTACCAAACGGCGAACTGCCTGGAGAGAGGAAGAACGGGAAAAGAAGGTAAGTGGCTAGGACAGGGGTTACCAAGTATTCATCTTGGGTATGTCTTATCATTTAGTGGGGATAAAAGTTTGTGGTCTAAGCAACAGCCCGTGTATTGACCACTTGTCTCTTAGGGTAAGTCTAGCTTCCATGGACAGTAGATGGCACTCAAGTTATCTGGTACAAAAATGACTTCTGGCTTGAAGCCAGTTCCTAGGCCTTGAGTGCTTCTGGGACTCTGTTGCTACCAGCATCTAGGTCAGCCTGTTCCAGGAGCTGAAAGCCACTGAGGCTTTAAGCCAACCTTTTCCCTGCTTTAGCCTCTCAGTGTCTCTTTTTCCAAATTCGTCTAGTTTGTACACTCACTGATTTTTTTTGTTCTAATGACATCTTTCAGTTTTATTGCGAGAGCTCCTTTCTAAAATGAGGTACTTTTTTTTTTTTTTTTTTTAATTATGGAACATTTGACATGTTCGTCATGTTGTTCAACCATTACCCTGATCTGTTCCCAAGTGATGCCATCAGTGTCGCCAAAGCATCCTTTCTCCCTCCCTCCTGCCCCTGATAACCACTAATATACTTTGGTCTCTACATTCGTCTATCCTAGATATGTCATGGAGCCCTGGTGGCACAGTGGTTAGTGTTTGGCTGCTAACCAAAAGGTCGGCAGTTCGAATCCACCAGCTGCTCTTTGGAACTATGAGGCAGTTCTACTCTATCCTATAGGGTTGCTATGAGTCAGAATTGACTCGATGGCAATGGGTTTGTTTGTTTTTTTTAGATGTCATGTAAGTGGAATCATACAGTTGTCCTTTTGTAACTGACTTATTTCATTCAGCATAATGTTTTCAGGGTTAATCCATGTAATGAAGTTCATCCAGGACTTCTTTACTTTATGGTTAAGTAATAACCTGTTGTGTCTATGTACCACATTCTGTTTATTCATCTGTCTGTGGATGAACATTTAGGCTGTTTCCACTTTTTGGCTATTGTGAATAGTGCTGCCTGGAACGCAAGTATCTGTTTGTGTTCCTACTTTAAATTCTTCTTGGTATATATCTAGGAGTGGAATTGCTGGGTCATATGATAATCCTGTGTCTAACTTTTTGAGGAACCGCCAGACTGTTTTCCATAGTGGCTTTATCATTTTGCATTCCCATCTGCAGTGGCTGAGGGTTCTCATTTCTCCACGTCCGCATCTCCACTCCTATTGTTTTCTGTTTTTCAATCATAGCTATCCTGGTGGATAGGAATTGATATCTTGTTGTGGTTTTGATGTGCATTTCTCTAATGACATTGAGAATCATTCCACTTGCTTGTTGACAGTTGGCGTATCCTCTTTGGTGAAATGTGTATTCAAGTCCTTTGCCCATTTTTTGATTGGGTTGTTTGTCTTTTTGTTGTTAAGTTGGAAGAGTTCTAAAAAGAAGTACTTCTTAACAAACAACTGGAGATTAGACTAGTTCTGACTGCCAGGCAGCAGTGGCTGTAAAGAAGACTTTAATGCATTTTAGTTGACCACAACCCAAGTATCTTAGAAAACATTAAGAGATGCTTACTACTCAGACTGTAAGTCCCAGTCCCTTTGTTTTGTTTTCTGGTCAGACAGCATGTGATGCACCATGTTTAGCTTTGAGCTTCCTATTTAAAGAAGGACAAAGACTTTGTTTAGGTGCCCACCCCGCTTGGCATGTGGTTATACAAGAGGCCATCTGTACATAGCCCAGCTGGATTTGTAGGATGAGAGAGGCATGTTGAATTCTTCTACTTAAGAAATTAACAGGGTATTTGAAAGTTGAGAGTGCGCCAAAGAGAGGAGAGATGTGTGGAGTTCCAGGAAGGAGAAAATAACAGCACTGTAGAGAGTTAGTGAGCAGTTCCCTGTGGCCAGATGAGGCTAATAATTAATCTTACATTATGTATCGTGCTCTGCTCTTTTGTAACACCCTGCCTCCCTCTCTCTGTTACGCTCATATTGTCGGCATAAGTCAGACACCAGAAATGAAATAAACATCAACAAAGTGTACGAGGACACCTGGGTGTGCGAGGTATTGGAATTTAAGTCATAAGGATGTAGTAGGAAGTGAACATCTTTAAGTTAAAGAAGACTAGGGAAACATACTTGCTATACCTTTTTGAAGGCCCGCACCCAAAAGAGGGTAGGATCCAGTTCTTTGATTTACTTGATCAAAACTAAGACCAGTGGTTAAGTATTATAGGGAGAGGAGTTTTGGTTCACAATAAAAGAGAACATTTTCCTAACTGCCCTCTCTCAGATCTGGCCAGTGGCTACTAATATAATTAGGGTGAGAGTCTAGTTGGTGGAATGATTAAGCAGAGGCAGGGTGGCCAGGGAAGGGGTGAGAATGAATCTTTGGTGGCAGCATGGACCAGATATCTTCTAAAGACCCTTCCAACTTTTACTGTTCTCTGGTCTTGTAAGGTCACAGGTACTTAGGGGAGAGAACTACTTGAAATCTCCCTCTCCTCAGAGCCTTCACCTCCAATTTCCTTTCAATCCAGGCTCAAGACATTGAAACCCTAAAGAAATTTCTTCTGAACAAGAAGCCTCATGTGGTTACAGTCGCAGGAGAGAACAGGTAGGGGCACCAGGGGATTGGGCCAGACCTGGTTTAAGGCTGTGACCCAAGAGCCACTCCCCCCTTATTGTTGAGTCTAGCATATACCTGTAACAGTGGGCATGTGCCTGTGCAGAGCCTTGATGATACCCTCAACTCTAAGACCTATGGATGTTCTGCTTCTTCATGGTTTCCTACTGTCCCTAAAAGTTGTGCCTCTTTGGACTCCAAAGCCCTTTCCTTCCTCCCCCTCTCCCACATCCCAACCATGAGATTGTCCATCCCTGAGAAACACCCCTAAACAACCCCTTTCATCCCTCCAGGGATGCCCAGATGTTGATTGAGGATGTGAAGCGCATTGTGCATGAGCTGGACCAGGGCCAACAGCTGTCCTCTATTGGGGTTGAGCTGGTTGACAACGAGTTGGCAATTCTCTATATGAACAGCAAGAAGTCAGAGGTAATGCTGAACCCCACCCCCAGGGCCTGCCCAGGCAACTGCTATCAATCCCAGCAAGATTTAAAAGGAAAACAAAGGTTATCAGGGGCACAGGACTATACTGTATAGTTCACTTACTTACCCAAGCAGAGATTTTCCATTTTGCCAGTTTTAGGGGTCCCAGATATTAAATTGGGCCCACGAGAAAGGGTCCCAGAGAAGAGAAAGTGACTTAAAGCCAGACTGTTTAAATTTCCTCTTGATGTTGGAGCTGGGGGCACTTTCAGGCCCTACTAAACTTGGTTTGACCCTAGGCAGAGTTCCGGGATTACCCTCCAGTGCTGAGACAGGCCGTCTCCCTGGGCCGGCGAATCCAGGACCCTCTGATTGAATTTGCCCAAGTGTGCAGCTCTGACGAAGACATCCTGTGTCTCAAGTTGCATCCCTTGCAGGTGAGTAGGATATGATAGGCAGGCCTTGGTGGATGAAAAGGCACAGTAACCTTACCTTTGCCTGTGCATGTTGACAGGAACACGTGGTGAAGGAGGAGCTGCTGAATGCCTTGTACTGCGAATTTATCAACCGAGTCAATGAAGTTGGGGTTGATGTCAACCGTGCCATTGCCCACCCTTATAGCCAGGCCCTGATCCAGTATGTCTGCGGCCTGGGACCTCGAAAAGGGACCCACCTCCTAAAGGTAGGATTGGATTGATTCAGAAAATTTAAAAAGTTACCATTTTAATCAGAGAGAAGGGCATGCAGGGAGCTTCAAAATAGGTAATACTCTGATTCTTTTTCTTAAGATGGGTAATGGGTACTTGCACATATGTTTCTAAAAATCCAAAACCAAACCAGTTGCCGTCAAGTCGATTCTGACTCATAGCCACCCTGTAGGACAGAGTAGAACTGCCCCTTACGGTTTCCATGGAGCGGCTGTTAGATTTGAACTGCCAGCCTTTTGGTTAGCAGCCGAGCTCTTAACGACTGTGACACCAGGGCTCCATTAATTTTCTAAACCATAAATTAATCACATATAGTCTTCAGTAGTATAATGTAGTTTGTTAAAAAATAACTTAATGACAGATAGGATGGAAAAGCACTCTGTTAGGTATTGGGGGAAGGGGAGCATAGGAACTAGTTCCCAGCCTGGTAGATTTCACAGAGACCTGAAAGCAGGTGGGGCCTGCTTATGCCCTGGCTCACTCCAGGCCTCTCCCCTAGATCCTGAAACAGAACAACACTCGGCTCGAGAGCCGGACACAGCTGGTCACCATGTGCCACATGGGTCCCAAAGTCTTCATGAACTGTGCTGGCTTCCTCAAGATCGACACGGCCTCCCTGGGGGACAGGTGATGCCCGCTGCCTGGGTGGGCCAGGAGGAATCCCCTTGGGCTTTGCTTTGGGGTTTCAGAGTATTAGAGCTGTGAACAGGCCACAAGGCATTTATGTAAAATAAGAAATGTATTAAAGCAAAGTGAGGAACCTTTATTTAGTTGAGCCACTGACCTATGGAAAAGATCGGTTCAATTACATGAAGCTTTTTCGTGTGAGAGAAACATAAAAAGAACCAACCTAGTTTATAAATTAAGAACATAAACCACAAGATTTTGTTCAGTAAACACAAACTTGTTTTGTTGTTATAGATCCTTGTGGCCAGATAAGGGCGGGAGTACCAGGGGTAAAGGAAAAGGAGTGTGGGTGTATGAGGAGATAAGGCGGGAAAGAGAGATTCAGTGTGTCTTGAGAAAATGTTATTGAGAGAAAGTTCTATTCACTTGAACTTTGGACTTCACTATTGACCTCTTCCTCTCCAGAAGTTATCAACTCAGTCTTTGGAGGATCTTTTCCACGGGCACATAGCTCCTCATTCAGTAATGGAAATCAGTGGGGAAATAGGCTTCAAGTTCTAAAACTTCATTTTCCACCCAGCTTTGCTGTAACACTCCACGAATAACATAGGTCCATGTGAGTGCACGGGCAAGACCAGCCTGGGAAGGCTTTATGGGGGAAAAGAGCTGTCAGCAAATTCTCAAAGGTCATTTTCCCCCATCTTGTTTTATCTTATTGTAAGATTTGTGTACGTTTATTATATAAAATCAACATATAGAAATATTATGCAGAAAGTGGAAGTCCCCCATAATCCCACCCCCCAGAGATAACTGCCATAACAATTTGATGTCTACTACAGTTTTTCTAAATTTTTTTTTGCTATGCGTTTACTAACTACCCATTTACTACAAAAATGAGATCATATGGTTCATAGTGTTTTGCAGTACATTTTTCACGTATCAATATATCGTGGCCATCTTTCCATGTCAGCACACATAGATCTACCTCATTCTTTTTAATGGCTGTATAGTATTCCATTGTATTGAGGTACTCTAATTTATTTAACCAGTTCCCTATTGGTGGACATTTGGGTTGTTACTAGAAGCTTCTTGTTCTATATCCTGCCCCTTTTCTGCCTTTCCTTTAGCACTGACTCATACATTGAAGTCCTTGATGGCTCCCGTGTCCACCCTGAGACCTATGAGTGGGCCAGGAAGATGGCAGTGGATGCCCTGGAATATGATGAATCAGCTGAGGATGCCAACCCTGCAGGAGCCCTGGAAGAGATCTTAGAAAACCCAGAGCGACTCAAGGACCTGGACCTTGATGCCTTTGCAGAGGAACTGGAGAGGCAGGTGGGTGGCAGCGTGGAAGGCCTGGCACAGCTACCATCTCATATGGCCTGGTTGGTTGGCCGTCAAGTCTACAGAGAAACCCAGATACTATTAGTGTGGAAGACTTGACCCGGTTATCTCTTTACCTGTGCTCTATTAGGTTTCTCAATAAGTTTTCAGTCTGCTTATTACAGAGCCAAGGTAGTACCTCAGAGACGGCTTCAGAAATTGTGGGGGTAGGAAGGGAGCTGGGAGGGCGTCAGTAAACAGTTTCTTTCTAAGCCCTCTTTCCTCCTCTCTCACAGAGCAGCTTTGCATTTATTTGTTTTATGTGTTGGGGTCCCATGAAGCGTTTTAGTTACAGAACAGCGTTCCATGACTAAGAAAATGTTTTAAAACCTCTATTAGTAAATATTGAAGGGAAAGAAGAAAAGAGAAGCCCCAAAAGGAGCCAGTTGGCCTACTGTTTTCTCTGAAATCCCCCTGTGGCTCAGGAAGTATAGTAGTTGTAAGGTTCTTGATGGGCTTCATTCTCAGGGCTATGGTGACAAACACATCACTCTATACGACATCCGGGCAGAGCTGAGCTGTCGGTATAAGGACCTCAGGACAGCCTACCGCTCTCCCAACACAGAGGAGATCTTTAATATGTTAACCAAAGAAACACCAGAGACCTTCTACATTGGTAAGTCCTGTGTGCATTTTATAGTTAAAAGAGAGATGATTGGGGTGGGTGGGTGCATTTACTGTATGCATTCAAATTAAGCAGCCATTCCAGCAGAATGGGGCAGGTTTGTACTGTAGGTGGGGGAGACCCAGGGGAGCTTTAGAAGGATTATAAAGCCCTGGGATGTAAGTCAAAGCTAGTAAGTTCGATGTCTAATTATGCTTATAATCTGCTATGAGGTCTTCATGGGGTCACTCTTCCTAGGCCTCATTTTCCCTGTCGTCAAATCAGGGGAAGATCTCCTTTCTCAGGGACAGAAAGGAAATCAGAGATAGATGGAGGGGCTATAAAACAGATGTCTGCTCCTAAAAGGTTGGTGGGATGGACTCACCTGCCTGATTCGTTTAACCTACTCCCTGTTCTCTTCTTCTCTTCCCCATCCTCCTCCGCCCTTCCTCCAGGAAAGCTCATCATCTGCAATGTCACTGGCATCGCCCACAGGCGTCCACAGGGTGAGAGCTATGACCAGGCAATCCGCAACGATGAGACAGGTCTGTGGCAGTGCCCTTTCTGTCAGCAGGACAATTTCCCTGAACTAAGTGAGGTATGTGCTGCAGTGTCATCATGGTCAAACAAGTACACAAAGAGGAGGGGGAGGACAGGTGCGGGTTCGGCGTGGAATCGCTCTGTATTCTGTATGCTAGGTAGAACTTAGCTGTGTGTATTACCGTCCTCGCTCAGTCACCTCATCCCTGAACCCTTCCTAGTCTCTAGAGTTTTAGCTCAACCAGACTAGGGAGATGCAGACATTCATTTCTTACCTACAGAGTGGGCACAGTGTCCCTATACATGCAAACTAAAAGTTGTCTGTCAGCTCTCCCATTTTTTTCATTCTCCACACACATTTAATTTTTTCCTACATTCTTCTAGGCATCATCTGCCTTTCTGATAGTCAGAAGACACTAAAGCCACCCTGATAGCTTTTTCTGGGTCTTCAGCTGTTATTAGGCAGAGTTCTCATGCATGAGATTGTAAAAGAGACAATTTCTGAACTGCACCTAGTAGAAGAAGCTGATGTCATTTGTCCAGGCTTCAAGAAAGCTGCAGGGTGCCTGGTTCACTGAAACGAGTTGTTCTGAGGAGACTGACATAGATATTCTTTATGCCCAGTGGATCAGAACAAAATGGGAGGGGCCTCAGTTATGGCTAGAGGGGCATGAGGTTACGTAAACATAAAAGATTTATCTAATGTCCAGTGGTACCAAACATGAGTTATAAGTCAAGAAAAGTTTTGGATATTCCAATTCTATTTTGGCGGGTGGCTAAGTTGTGTTTTTGGACCATGATGCCGAGTGTAGAAGGTAAAATAAATTGCCACCGCCCTGGCAGCTCTTCTCAGGATGTGTGATCTTCAGAACCTTCATGCACTCCTCTCCTCTTGCCCTCTTCAGGTCTGGAACCACTTCGACAGCGGTTCCTGCCCAGGCCAGGCCATCGGTGTCAAAACGCGATTAGACAATGGTGTCACTGGCTTCATCCCCACTAAATTCCTCAGTGACAAAGTGGTAAAGCGACCAGAAGAACGAGTAAAGGTAGATGAATGATGGAGTTAAGGCTCCCAGTGCAGTGTTTACCCACTCAGATCAGGCTGTCCTTAACTTGGGGCTGCCCCCACCCCCTGGACGTTGGGCTTTCTTCCCAGTGGCTGTTGGTGGAGGGAGAGTCTCAGGGAGGATATATAACTAGCTGAAAGAAGTCAGGGCCGGACGCATTTGAATGAGTAGCAGCTTTTGTTCACTGCCTTTATGAAACTTCATCAAGTTGCCAGCCTGGGGAGAGGGCTCTCTTCCTGTGTGGGAAGCTGCAGTGTCGGCTGGAAGGAGGGCCCAGTCTTACATGCTGAGAAACAGAAAGTCTTCACGTGTTTTACTGAGGCCAGGAAGTACTTCTCAGGGAGATGGAAAAGACTGTATGGCACAGCCCCTTTGCACAGGATGCCTGTGGGATTCTGCAGGCAAAACCAGATGACACTCAGAAGGAATGTTCAGTAGTCTCCACATGAGAGGATTTGGAGTCAGTCTCTGTTCATTTTCTGTTCTGGTATTCTCCTGCCGTTTATCATGCTATGATAAATACCTAGTGGATGACATTTACATATGTTATCTCTATTCTCACAACCTGATGAGGAAGTTAATGTTACTTTCTTTTTGAAGATGAGAAAACTGATTCAGAGAGATGTATCTTGTCCAGGACCACCCAGTTAGTATTCAGGCCTAGATCTGCCATCTCCAGAGTCCATGTTTCCACTGAAACACACCAGCACTATGTGTTGTGGAATGTTGGGAGCTGTGGACTTAGGAGAGCTGGGAAGGAAGTTTTTCATAAATGAAGCTAGAGCAATTTTAGAAGAAGGGCAGCCACGCAATGTGCTGGCTTTTGTCATTGTTTAGCCAATTTGAGTAAGATGTGGAGAATAGCTGTTATTCCCCCCCGCCCCCCCCAAAAAGCAGCCAGACTTTCATTGCACCCTGGGAGCAGTACCTAAACAACTTTCTGGAAGAAGAGAGTAGAACCAGTGGCGGGGTAAATCCCAATAAGCTCCAGTCGGTTTCCCTGCGTAGAGTGGGAGGCATCAGTGCAGGGCACGGCCAGAAGCCCATAGACCAGACTGAACCGCGAACTCCTGGTCTGCCACTCAAGAGCTGAGTGGCTTTGGCAAGTCACACCATTTTTCTGCTTGGTTTTCTCATATGTAAAATAGGGCATTGGGCTAGATCATCTTTGTCCCTTCCAGCTCACATGTTCTGTGGATCTAGGTTGGAATGACCGTTCACTGTCGAATCATGAAGATTGACATCGAGAAGTTCAGTGCAGACCTGACCTGCCGCACCTCAGATCTCATGGACAGGAACAACGAGTGGAAACTGCCCAAGGACACCTACTATGACTTTGATGCCGAAGCAGCAGACCACAAGCAGGAGGAGGACACGAAGCGGAAGCAGCAGCGAACCAGTGAGTGTGCCTCCCACCACCCCTGTGTTCCCTGAATCAGGACTAAGATGCACATGCAGCTATGTCCCTTGTCTCAGCCTCCCAGGAGGAGTGGCTGCCAAGGCCCAGAGAAGTCATGAAGGGAACTATTGGCAGGGCTGGAACCTAGGGTCTCTTGGGTCACGTTTGCTTTGCTGATGCACTATGACTCTTAAAGCTTCACTCTTTTAGCATCCTAGGGACCCAGGTTAACACACCCACCACATCAGAGAATCCAGGCCCAGAGAGTCTCAGAAAGATTCTGAACAAGTCTCAGAATCCCATAACAAACAAAAAACAACCTGTTGTCGTCGAGTCAATTCTGCCTCATAGCGACCCTGTAGGACAGAGTAGAACTGCCCCATACGGTTTCCAAGGAGCACCTGGTGGGTTCAAACTGCCGACCTTTTGGTTAGCAGCCGAACTCTTAACCACTGTGCCACCAGAGTTTCCCAGAATCCCATAGTGGGTCCAAAATTAAGCCATGGTTTGCCCTATTGCTGTCAGCTCCTAACCCCATCACCGGCTCTGTACTTGTTCCCTGCCCTCTTCAGCATACATCAAGCGAGTGATTGCACACCCATCCTTCCATAATATCAATTTCAAGCAAGCAGAAAAGATGATGGAGACCATGGACCAGGGTGACGTGATCATCCGACCAAGCAGCAAGGGTGAGAATCACCTGACAGTGACCTGGAAGGTCAGTGACGGCATTTATCAGCACGTGGATGTCCGGGAAGAAGGCAAGGAAAACGCCTTCAGCTTGGGAGCCACCCTGTGGATCAACAGTGAGGTGAGAGCCACGTCCCATCCCCACTCCTGCTTCCAGAAACAGGCCTTTTCTGGCCACTTTAACCTGACATTAGTAACTTGTACGTATCATTTGTGTTTGAGCTATGCAGTGCAATGAAACAGTTATTTCGTATCCGTTTTGTGATTGAAGGCCAGTGGGAGAAGCAGAGAAAATACATGCGTGCACAACACACGTGCACACACACATAAACGTATCAAGATCCTCTTTCCTGTTTTCAGTGAAGAGAAATCTTAAGAAATAGTTCCCTATTGTTCCCAAGCCCCAGGGGAGAATCTAAGTTATGATTTAAAGAGCTTTGTATCCCTGTAAGCTAATAAACCTGGGCACGAGTCTAACAGATAGATAAACGGAAGAGACTGAGGGCTGTGCAGTGGAGTGAAGCTTCAGTGGGTCTGGGAGCCCTGTTCCATGGCTTTCCCCCTCCCCTGCTGTCTCTTCAGGATGGATTTGACGAGGGGCTGGGAGTCTTAGATCTGGCTATGACATGTGGAGCCTTTATCTCCTTCCCACAGGAATTTGAAGACTTGGATGAGATCGTTGCCCGCTATGTCCAGCCCATGGCATCCTTTGCCCGTGACCTTCTGAACCATAAGTATTATCAGGACTGCAGTGGTGGGGACCGCAAGGTGAGCCCAGGGCCCTCCAAGGGAAAGCACCTCCCCATGACATTAGGATTTATGGTCTCCTTTAGCCTAGGGATGTCAGGTGGTGAAGGCAGTGTACATCATGTATGTACCAGACAGTGTATACCAAGCATGCTACTATCCCAACCTCTCCCCCTCATTCTACCCCCAGAAATTAGAGGAGCTGCTCATCAAAACTAAGAAGGAGAAGCCCACCTTCATCCCTTATTTCATCTGTGCCTGCAAGGAACTGCCCGGCAAGTTCCTACTGGGATACCAGCCCCGGGGTAAACCCAGGTGAGCACTGGTGCTGAGAAGGTGCTGCCACTGGAGTCCACAGATAGGCTAGAAGGGGTTAGAGGCCCCCAGAGCTGTATCTCTGGTTCTGCTTGACCGCCTTTCTCCTCTTATCATAGAATGGAGGTGGAGGTTGGAGGTGGGGAAAGAGGGTGATTACGAGGCAGAGGCAAAGATTCACATAAGAGCGCTGTCATCAACCCTATAAAAAAGGAGTTCCCATACCTCCTCGCCCTCCAGGGAGTGGTGCTAATCACCAGACACTCTCTCTGCCTGATTGGCACAGACAGGGACCAGCATACTGGTCTCTCCTTTCCACTCTGCTTCACCCTCAGTCAGCACACTGGCTCACGTTGCTGTAGTGTGAGAACTCTTCTTCCTGCACTGAAGGGTGGGTCAGGAGAGCATCTCTTTCCACTGTCAGCCTGTTCTGCGCCCTTCTGTGTGTAACCAACAGGCTGGCTTCCTAAGGTATTCTTTTATCTGGGTCTGTCTAGTGCTCACCCTGGACTTACAAACAACTTATAGGACAAAGTCTGATTTCCTTAGACCTGCTTTCTGTGTGCTGGTTACACAGGCTGGTAACTCAAGCCTTCTCTCCTTAAGCCCACCCTCTGTCCTCCCATTGGCCCTTGGCCAAGGCGTGTGCTCTTCTGCTTGTATCACCGTACTGACTATACTTCCTGCTCAGCTCAGAGGATAGGAAGGCCTAGACGCTGGGCCTGTGCTATCTCGGGCACGTCTAGAACATTGTGCTTGTTTCTGGGAAGCTCTTTCTAACTGACTCACCCCCATGCTTTCAGAGAGTGGCAGCCAGGCCGTGTGGGTGCTGCGAACCTGTCCCATGAGGAACAGTTGAAACTGGAGATCTTTAACCAGGAGCAGAAGCAATATAACAGCCTTCTGTGGAAAGGGGAATAGGCTCTCCTTGCAGAATTAAAAAAGATTTAGGAAGCAAGTTTCTGTTTAACATAAGTAAGGACATTTCAGTACTTAGCATTGTCTACTGGCTAGTAGCAGCCTTTAATCACAACCCTATTTTAGGTACAAGCTACAGGTTTAGGTGCTGTTAGCCTCGTTTTACAAATGCGGAATCTGAGACGAGTTTAGTAACTTGGTGCAAAGTCACGTAGCTCTTGAACCGGAGAGCTGAAACTGGAACCAGGCCTGAACCACAGTCCATCCTTTTAGCCATGCGCTGCTGTCTCTGTAAAAATGCTAAGTAGGGGTAGACTCAGCACCTTCCAGAGGTGCTGCAAAAAGATTCTCGCTTATGGGAAGCTATCCTTTGCTGCCCTGGGAGTCCCCTGCCAGCCCTGACATTCTGTGGCCTCGGTCTTTCCCTCACCTGTGGTATGCAGCCATCTTGGTGGCCCAGCCCCACCAGGCCTTCCTCTGCCCGCCTGTATGGAGCACAGGGGGCTGCTGACTACCTGGCCTTGACTGCTCCTGCATGCTGTTCACCTCGCCAACTAGAGTGCAGCCTCCCTTTACAGGGTCAGGGCCTGGCTCTTTCGTCTCGCCTTTCCCCCGGAACGCAGTCTGGCTGCTTCCCATGGTGGAGCTCTGTTCTGGCCTCTCTCACACGGCTGGCCCCAAGTGGTATCTGATGCATGTTTCCTTCCAAAACCCCAGGATAGAATATGTAACAGTGACTCCAGAAGGATTCCGATACCGGGGCCAAATCTTCCCAACTGTGAATGGACTTTTCAGATGGTTTAAGGATCATTACCAGGATCCTGTACCAGGTGCGTTCTCCTCTGCCCTGACTTCTGGGCTGTGGTTGGAGGGACACCTAGAGCCTGAGTCAGGCTGATCACTGACCTTTTAGGGGAGAGGCTAAGGTCTGGACTGTCATCGCAGCTGTCGTACTCCAGCCTCCTAGCATCAGGGAAGTCCTCCACCCACTTTGTCTCTGTAGTTTCTTTTCCTCTTTCTGCCTGCCTCTCTACCTCTAACAGCCCTCTAAGTGTGAAACCAGAGAGAAGTTTCTGGAAGGATGTAACTAACTCTAGCCGTTTCCTACAGGTATCACCCCCAGTAGCAGCAGCAGGACTCGGACGCCTGCCTCTATCAATGCTACCCCAGCCAACATAAACCTTGCAGGTGAGGAGCTTGTGCTTGGAAATGGGGTGGGGGGTGGGGGGTGGGGGGTGGGGTGAAGGGCAGTGTGGAACTAGAGGGACTTTCACCTCTTACACTCTTACCCCCACCTCTCTGTGCTTACAGATCTTACACGGGCTGTCAACGCCTTGCCCCAGAACATGACCTCGCAGATGTTCAGTGCCATTGCTGCTGTGACAGGCCAAGGACAGAACCCCAACGCCACCCCAGCCCAGTGGGCCTCCAGCCAATATGGCTATGGTGGCAGTGGAGGGGGCAGCAGTGCTTACCATGTATGTGGCTTGGGGAGGAGGCTCCTTGCAGGGAGGTAGGGAGGAATAAAAGAGAATGGTCATCCTTTATCAACACATGTCCATAGACTGACCCCTGGCAGTGTCCACCACAGAGGCTTCTCATATACAGCTGGGGCTGCCACGGCCTTAGGAACTGTCTCTAATATATACTACTTTTTCTCAGACTCTTTTGAGGAGAAAGGGAGTAAGAGAGGGCCTAGCCTTTCCACAGAGTTCTTTGAGATCTTTGGAACCCTCAAGCCTCTGGAAATCTCAGGTGGTCAGGACTTGTGGGCCTCATCATTGGGCCAGGTCCTACCCCACTAAACCCAAAAAAACTCATTGCCATCAAGTCAATTCCGACTCATAGCCTCCTTGTAATGGCCAGACCTGCTGGCCTAACTCTGCTGTTCACAACCACATGCTGTCCAAGAGAGGGTCAGCTGGAAAGCTCTGTGCTGATCCCAACTCTTCAGCTTGCTGGGAATTTCCAGCAAGGCCAAACAAGCCCAAGGCCCACCCCCACTTAATTAACTCTTCACCCTTTTCCAGGTGTTCCCAACCCCAGCCCAGCAGCCAGTGGCCACACCACTAATGACCCCCAGCTACTCCTACACGACCCCAAGCCAACCCATCACCACTCCGCAGTACCACCAGCTACAGGCCAGCACCACCCCCCAGTCTGCCCAGGCCCAGCCTCAGCCCTCATCCAGCTCCCGGCAACGGCAGCAGCAGCCAAAGTAAGTATCCGCAGGTTATTTATAGGGAAGGTATTGTCAGGAGGCCAAGGGACTGTGAATAGGCAAGTGCTCTGGATCCTCTGAGAGCCCGTGACCTAGGTGATGTCCCCAAATGACTGGTTTCTGGGGAAAGACAGAAGAGGGTAGTGTGGCAGCAGACCACTGCTGCTTCTGCCTCACCACAGCAAAGGGGCTGCTGCCCATCGGTGTAAGGTCCCTTTCTTTAAGGGTCGGAGCTCACCAGTGATTGGTGAGCTTCCTTCTAGCAAGCCCCTGCAGAGTCCTGATCTCAAAGATCCTCTCTTCCCCTCCCCACCCCAGGTCCAACAGCCATGCAGCCATCGACTGGGGGAAGATGGCGGAGCAGTGGCTGCAGGAGAAGGAGGCAGAGCGGCGGAAACAGAAGCAGCGGCTGACACCTCGGCCCTCCCCCAGCCCCATGATCGAAAGCACCCCCATGTCCATTGCTGGCGATGCCACCCCACTCCTGGACGAGATGGATCGATAGGGGGCCTGCTTCTAGGACTCTGGTTACCTCTGAGGCTGGCAAAGACCTGGCCACCCACTGCCTCACTCCCTGCTCCCTCCTTTTCTGTCCATAAAGTGGCGTGAAGTGACGTTCTCTTTGGTGGTCAGCCTGGATGGGTGACAGGCTGGATGGCCTTGTGAACTTGAGCTCTCTGTGCGCTAGGCAACAATTCTCCCACTCCAGGCCCATACGGACCACCTGTCCTGGGACCAGGCTGGGAGGGGAGTGTGGCAGGGAGGAGGAAGAGGAAGATGAGAATGAGAGTGGGACAGTTTTGTATTCTGCTCCCTACAAGCCATTTCGAGCTTCTGCCCCCACCTGACTCTGGGCTGTGACGGGGGCACCAAGCTCAGCACATGAGTCTCCCCTAGCTCTTGTGGGGAGAGGGATGCTATTTATTCAGTTTGGGGCAGGAAAAGTATTTCTGACCCGGATGCCAACAGCTCAGGTGGCTATGAAAGCAGGAGACGGGACAGAGCGGAGCAGAGCTAACCTGCCCAGCACCTGCCTGGCTGCCCTTACCTACCTGCTGCCACTGCCACCGCTTCCTGCCTGTCATTTGAATAAACAGTGTTTCTACAGAGCACTTGCCGCACCCTGTCTCCACCTCTTCCGCTCTTTGAGGAGTGGCTTTCAAAGTGTGGAGCTGTAGGGCTCCCCTGACTCCCACTGCCGATCCAGGAGAGAGGCACTGGTCCCCGGTAGTAGAGAGCAAGGACACAACCCCAGGCAGTCTGATCCGGAAGCTGCCTGCCTGAGGTCACATCCCTGCCCTGCTTCTTAGTTCCAGGACCCTTGTGCAAGCTACTTATTGTCTCTAAATCTGCTTTTTTACCTGCAAGATGGAGATGATAATACCTACCTCATCAGCTGCTGGGAAGACTGGTATAATGTGTACGAAGTGCTTAGCCCGGTGCTTGGTACATGAAAAGCCCTCAATAAATGCTAGTGCTGTTATTACAATCACTCACAGTAACCCGTCCCCTGTGCCTTGTGGTCTTCTCTGGCATAACGAGAAAGGCCACAAGGAAATCTGGGTTTCTTACCTCAGACCGCTGCACCTTCCACTCTTCCCCTTTTTTTTTTTTGCCGGCTGGGCCTTCATCTCTGACAATACTTTCAGGCAAGCCAAGGGTTTCTGCCCCAGGATGGTCTCCCACCGTCACCTGCCCCCTCTCCCCCAGGCCCTGGAAAAGGTTGCTGGGATGTTGCAGGGAAGACTAGCCAGCCTCCTGGTCCTGGTCCCTTCCCCCACCCCCACTGCCTCTTTTGTGCTGGACTCCTGGTCTCCCCGTGTATCTTCACAAAGGCTTCAGCTCACAGCTTTGTGAGTCAGTGCTGGCAAAGTTAAGGGTTTGCCCTCTGCTCCTGCTTGGGGCTCTGCAGAGAAGTCAGGGCCCCTGCTGCCCAGACTTGATGAGCTCCTTCCCCTCATCATTCATTCAAGATCTCTGTTTTTTTTTTTTGGAAAGGGTGCAGGGGAAGAGGCTGGCCCTCTGCCGGGAACTCACTTCTCCCTTGAGCCCAAAAAGTCTGCAAGGGCCTAGCTAGAGCAGGGCCACACCAGCTGGGAAGGTCATGTCCCCTGTGGTGCCATGAGCACCTCCTGGAGCAGGTGGAAGCCTTGGCCAACCCGTGTGCTGCCCTGCCCCACTTTCCCCTGGGCCACTTAGAGAAGGAAAGGCCAGGAACAGTGCAGTGGGTTAAAAGTTTCACTTTATTGTGGGTATTACCGCAGACAGTGCTCCCTATCCCAGAAGCAGAAGCCGCCGAGACCAGTCTCCCAGTAGAGGGAAAGCCCTCCTACCTACCCCCAACCCACATGTATTCTTCTGTCCTGGTCCTAGGATATTAAGAAAAACAGGGCTGTGTCCCTCCTCATCCCCCAGTAGGTCAGTAAGGGTGTCCCTCCCATCCACCTTCCTGTGAACTTCATTGAAAGCCAAATTGCCTTTCAGAAACCGCTACAGCCCCTAGCCCCTTGGCTCCAGCTATGCCCAGAACCGCCCCCCTCTGAACACACACACACAGAAGTAGCCCAGTTGGAGGGAGAGAATAGCAGTAGGGGGTCAGCTATAGGCTTGATGGAATTTATTCTTAGCCCTGGTCACCCTGGCCTCAACTGAGATTGGGGTTTGATGCTGGGGGAGATTTCCTCTTGTTTACCTTCCTGGCTTGTGAGACCTTCCCCCCGGACTTCTTGTTCTGGTTTGTGTTCTCTCTCTTCCTGGGAGATGGAGACTCCATAGTATCCTCGCTGGAGGGTTCCTCCCGTCTGGGGTCATTGTAGCTGCCCTCACTCTCCAGGTCGTCTCGGCTGTCGGGGCTGGACTCCGACATCCTGGCCAACTCTCTCGGGCTTATGGATCGGCCTAGGTCTGCAGGTGAAGGTTCCGACTTAACTGGGCTTTTCTTCTTGGTCACCTTGCCCTTCTTGACTTTTTTCTTCAGCTTTGCCTTCTCCTTGTCTGATTCCTCCTCATCTTTCTCTTTTTCCTTTTTCTTCTTTACCTTCTTGATCACCTTGTTGCTCTGGCTTTTCCCTGTGGGGCTCTCAGAGCGCCAGATGGTGATGGGAGCAGCTGAGTCAGGAGTACCAGTGGCGGTGCCAGTGACCGTGCCAGTGCTTGTGTCGGGGGGCTTGGTGGTGGGCCCTACCTGGGTCGGGATGGGAGGCTTGCTTTCTTCTTCCTCCTCTTCTTCATTGAGGTCATCTTCCCCAAACTCATGGTGGATGGGATGGTGGATCACTGCCACCGAGACAGGCCTGTAGCTTTTGCACCTGTTGGGAGAGGGTGACGGGGAGAGAGGGCTAGAAGGAGGTGGGGGGCAGTGCCCAATAGAGCCCCCTAATCCCCTGTCGGCCTGCTAGCACTCACCAGCCATACCAGAACCGTTCCACACACTCTTCCTCATCTGGGATGAGCCCAAAGCAAGGGGTCTGGATGATCTCGCAGCAGGTTGGGCTCACATCTCGGGAACAGGTTTGGCCCACATCTCGGGAGCTGCTGCTATTTGCCTTCTCTGAGCATTCCTTCACCCTGCCACACAAGACTCAGCCTGGCTCCCACACCTCCAGGATTCCCCAAGGGCCCAGAGCCAGAAGCCTGGGAGACAGTGGGCTCCCCTGGGCTCTGTCCCAGCTGCCACGATACCTCCTCCCGTTCCTCTTGGAGGGGGGAACCACAATGAGTTTGGGGTCTAGCTCTGCCCAGGCGTCTCCATTGTGCTGTGGGTCCCCCAAGGAGGGGGCCCTCACCTAGAATCACAGTCGCAGTGGCTGACGGTGTGCAGGTGCAGCTTGTGGTGACCATGGTCAGAGATGAGGGGGTGGATGATGTGCCCAGAACACTGCTTGTGTTTCCAGCAGCACCTGTCAGTCTCCTTGAAATCACCTGAAGAGTAGGGGCCTGGGTCACTTGGGCAGCAGCAGCACACCCAAAGTCTCCCTTCCCACAGCTCAGTCTAAAGCCCATAAGTGATCTTGGGCCTCACCAAATTCACCTGCTACCACCACCAGCCCCCTTGGATTATTTCTAGGGTCTTAGCTCAGTAGTTACTCCAAGTTCCAGCACTCCTCTTCCCCAATCCACTACACAAATCCCCCTGTCTTCTGTATGTCCTCACCAAGTCTCCTTGCTGTCCTGTGACACCCTGCCCTTTCCCTCCCCTGCCTTCTTTGGGAGCCTGCCCTCCACTGACTGCTGCCTACTCCCCTCACCCAGCTACTCAGTAATCAGCTACCCTATCCACAAGGTGCCTGGGTACGGGAAGACCCTCTTGCCATGGCAGATGGTAGAGACTCAGGAGCCCCACTTTGTAACCCCTGTGATCGGAGCCAGCAGCAGCAGCAGCAGCATCCCCACTTCCTATGCCTCCACTGCACAGGCCTGGGAAGCCCAAGTCCAACCCCTCACAGCCTCTGAAGCCACTCCAGCCACAACGCCTGCCATGGTGGCCCCATGAGCAGCTAAGGACTAACCCGCCCCCACATCCTGCTCCTTGGCTATGGCAGCCTCCTTCTCCTTCACCCTTTATATCACTTCTACTCTGGTCCTTTCGCCTCCAAGCCCCTTTTCTTCTCTCCTAACACCTTTCTTACTATCCTCCCCTTTCCCATGCCCACCCAATCTATTCTTTCCCGCGAGCTCCCATTCCCCATCCATTCTCTCTCCCCAGTCCCTAGAGCCACAGACTTTTGAACAACCAACTTCCCAGCCTAAGCCCTTCTACCTCTCTTTAGGCATCACCCCTCTCCCTGACCCCCAAAGATACCATGTCCCCTTTCCAAGGGCACAGGGGAGAAGCTTCCAGGTGAGAGTTTGGGGTTAGGTAAAAGTCCTAGAGAAAGTGTTCCCACTTGTTTTGCTCAGCTGATTGAACCCACACTGGCCTTTCCCAACCTCCACCCCACTGTCTCACCTCTGACCCTACCTAAGGCTCCAGTCCACTGTTGGCTGTACCCTCTCAGGCCACCATCCCTAAGCCAAGCCCATGAGGTGACCCCTTGTCCCTCATAGCCCAAGAGCCCAAGGTCTTACACACCAGGCAGAGGACAAGGAGGTGTCCAATACATCACCCTGGGCAGCCTTACTGCCAGTTCCCCCAATATCAACTCCACCCCACCCCTAGAGGAGGGAGGGGATGCTGATGAGTTGCCATGGCAGCCTGGCATGGGGTGCTATAGTAGCTGACGGCCTCCAAACAACTGTGCCTTTCTCTAGCCCCCAAGAGGGGTGGAACCGAGTGAGATCTCATACTGGCCACCAGCCAGGAATTAACCCAGGCTGTGGGTGTGTTAGGAGACCTGGTGGCACAGTGGTTAAAAGCTTGGCTGCTCACTGAAAGGTCAGCAGTTCAAACCCACCAGCCACTCTGCGGGAGAAAGATGCGGCAGTCTGCCTCCATAAACATTACAGCCTTGGAAACCTTATGGAGCAGTTCTACCCTGTCCTATAGGGTCACTATGAGTCGGAATCAACTTGAGGGCAGCAGGTTTGGTTTTAGGGTGTGGGTGTTAGTCCTAGTGGACTTAAAGTGCCTGAGAGATGAGGACGCTGCCGCTTGGTCTGAGTCTTGCTCCACATCCCTCCTCCTGCCCCTCCCCCCAACCCCAGCCAGGCTGTGAGGGTCCTGGTTCCCCACCACCTCCCTGACCCCCTTGGTGACCTCCTTTTCTGCTTCCTTTCCTCCTGTGCCCTTTCTCTATCCCAGGGAAATAGAGAAGAGATGTGAGGCTGGGCCTGGCTGGAACATCACCACTCAGGTTTGTTCAGTACTGTTGAATTGGGACAAAAGGCAGCATAGTGGCAAGTGCCCTGAACTTTTGGTCGGACAAGCCTAGTTCTAGTCCTGCCTCTGCCACCTACTAGCAGGGTGACCCAGGACAAGTTAGTTAACTTCTCTGAGTCTCCATTTCCTTATCCACAGAATGGAGATGGCGGCAATACCCATTTTGCAGGGTTGCAGGGAGGACTCAGTCCACATATGTGAAAGTTATTTGTCCACTATGAAATGCTGCACAAAGGGAAGGGTGGCCGTGGCCTCAAGGAAGTGGTCTGGCATCAGGAGGGAGGTGCGGGGTGGCTGGTAACCCTAACAAGGCTAAACACTTCCTTCCCTCCTGCCTATAACCAGGTCTCAGCTTTCCCAAGTGAGGGGTGGTAGGGACTGTGGGGACAGGGATCTCCTAGACCCACCTTCAGAGGAGAAGGTAGATGTGTCAGTGCTGGATGCCACGTCAGCCAGCAGATGTCCTCTCTCCCAGCTGGGCAACCTGTTTATATCTGAGAGAGCACAGAGTGGCGCCAGCAGCCATACCCCTCCCCATGCCATTCAGTCGCCCAACATCTCCTGAGATGCTCCAGGCGTTAGGCCCCAGCTGCATCATAGAAATGCAGACATTGAAAAAAAAAAGAAGAAGAAGAAAAACAGTCCCTGCCCTTAAGAGGCTAGGGTGGGGGGACACAGGAGAGATATATGAATGGATAATGGCAATAGGATAATGGAGACAATGATGGGGGAAGATGGTAGGGAGGAAGACCTATGGGAGTACGGAACAAGGACACCTACTAAGACTAGGAAGGAGGAAGAGGATTTTTCTTGGGAAACTTCTTGGAAGTTTTGGAAGATTTCTTGGAAGAAGCATTATTGGAGCTGATTCTGGAGTGGTGAATAGAATTAAGCCAGGGTCTAAGCAAGGAGGGACAGCTCCAGAAATTGTCCCAGGGTATGTGGAGTCTGGTCAGAGGGTGTCCCCATGCAAACAGACCTCCAACTGGGACAGCAGCTACCCCAGCTATCAGCAACCACAGGATAGGCCATCGCTATCCCTTTCCTTCCCATGATTAGCCTTGTCCTTTGGGGCATCAAAGAGGAGCCCTGCTTAAGGAAGGGGAGCTGATTGCCTGGAGACTTCAGCCAGGCACTTGGTCATCCTTCTACAGGTCCTTGGTCAGCTCCTTCTCCTGTTTCCCACAGCACGTAAGTGTTCAACATTTATTAAAAGAGTGAATGAATGAAACCTTAAGCTCTTCCCTCAAAACCCCTACCCTACTATTGTTCCTCTCAGCACATAATTTCACCAGCATTATCTGTGGCTGCTCCCACCCTCACCAATACTTCTCTAACCTGGGAAAGAGGCCTCCCTTTTTCCTCCTGCTAAAAGCAACAAGCTCTAGGTCCCAGCCAGAATTTTCACCTTCTCCCTCTTTACTGGCTTTTTCCAACAAGCTATGAACATCTATAAATAAACAAAACTCTGTTTCTCCCTCTACTACTGCATATTCCTTTTCAACCCAAGTTTATTCATTCATTCAACAAATATATTGAATAACTTCACTAGGCACCTGAGAAGGATGCCCAATCACTACCTGTAGAGCAGAGTCTTCACTTCCTCACTTCTTACTTCCACTCTAGCCAAGTGCAACACAGCAGCCATCCTGTGCCCTTTAAGAAGGACCACCAGTGATTTCCCAATAGCCAAACCCAGTGACCTCCTTTTCGTCTAATCTTACTTGACTTTGTTGACCAGTCAATCCCATCAAACTGTTCCTTTGGCTTCCATAACAAACCTCCCTCGTCTCTCTCTTCCTTCCCTGACTAGTACTTTCTTGTCTCCTTTGCTGTCTCCTCTTCCTCTGCTGTACCCCATAAATGTTGGTGATTATCAGGGTTCTGTCCTTGACCCCCTTCTCACAAAACTACAAGCTTACTCTGGCTAATGTTGTCCACTCCCATGGTTTCAACACCCATCAATAAAATGATATAAATCTGGGCCTCCAACCCAGATTGCTTTCCTGGACATATAGTCAATATCCTCTTGGATGTCCCCAAAACATCTTAAATTCAGCATGTCCCACACAAACCTACCATCTTCTCCCTAACTCCCATGAACCTTCTCTTCTTATATCCTCCATTTCAGAGAGCAATAAACATCTAAGCTATAAACCTAGGGATCATTCAACTTGGTAATCAATTCTTGCCATGTATACCTCCCATGCATATCCCTTGAACTGATCCCCACTACCCCTGTCTTAATTCAGACCGTCATCATTTCTAACTTAGAAAGTTGCAGTAGCCTCTTGCCTGGCCTCCCTGCCTCCTGTCTCATTACCCACCGCCATCAAGTCAATACCAACTCATAGAAACCCTACAGGACAGAGGAGAACTGCCCCAGAGGGTTTCTAAGGCTATAATCTTTACAGAAGCAGACTGCCACATCTTTCTTCCATGAAGCTGCTGGTGGGTTGGAACTACCGACCTTTCAGTTTGCAGCCACTCACTTAACCACTGTGGCACCAGGGCGCCTTCCTGTCTCATTACTTTCATCTATTCCTAACAATGGATGAGTTTTCTATAATGTCAGTTGGACCACCACGTTCCTCCTCTTGATAGCATTCCACTGCCTTCAAGACCAAGTGCAAACTTCTTAACATGACATTACAGGGCCTCCAAGACCAGACCGGGCCCCGGTTCCTTCCTCAGTTGTCAGTTGCTCTCACCCATCCATCCCTTCTCTGACCCCTCACTACTCCAGTCCTTCTCTCCTGTCTCCCACTCCTCAGAAACACCTATTCATCTTGGAAATAATAACACTATTCAAGTAGAAATGGCCACACACCTTTATGCCCCTTTACTCTGCCACAGTACCTAGAACCTGTGATGTTTACAAATTTACTCTGTAGCTCTCCTTGAGAGTAGGGGTCATATTTCATGTGCCTCTACGTGGGACACAGAAGGAACTCAGTAAATGTTGTTTGAATCGAATGAATGAATGAATAAACCCCCTACTGGAACCATAAAGAAACTGTGGCATTGGAGACTCTGCCTAGGGTTCAAGCCTGGGAGCTTTTCTAGGGAAAGAGAACGGACAAGGATGAGCACCTTGTTAATGCCAGACACTCGTTTTACAATATGCCTTTAATTCTAAATCCCCACCACAGCCCATGCTATGAAGGGGACACAGAGACTCAGAGAGAATAAGTAACTTGTCAAAGTACACAAGTGAATAGATGGCAGAGGTCACATTCAAAGCCAGGTCTTCCTGGCTCTATAGCCTGTGCTCTCTCAGCTCTACTTAGGGTTGGCTGAGAAGACACACATGTAAACAAAACAAACAAAAAAACCCAAACCCATTGCTGTTGAGTCGATTCCGACTCACAGCGACCCTATAGTACAGAGCAGAACTGCCCCATAGGGTTTCCAAGGAGTGACTGGCAACCTTTTGGTTAGCAGCCATAGCTCTTAACCACCGCACCACCAGGGCTCCCATGTAAACAAAGGGTCCCCCTGTATGTCATGAACTACATAGCCAGGTCTAAAGCCAACATTCATTCAGCTCCCTATCCGAAACCTCCTGTCTTCTCAGCTGTCACCTTCCCACTACACCTGCTTTTCAACTCCAAGACACCAACTCTTCACCCTTTGATTTTACTCAGTCTTGGTTCCATAGCCTCCTTTATCTGGCTTGGACCCGAAGGTCAGGCCAAAGGGGCCTGAGCCAGGGTCAGGATTCAAACTCTGCTGTGTCTCACTCCACTTGCTCTCTCCAGAGTCACCATGAAACAGGCCCATACCCACGGTCATAGCCAGTTCATTTTTCACTGACTAACACCCTGCCACAAGCCCTGACGACTGTCAGCTCAGTTTGTGAAGGGAAGGAGGGGAAGAAGGCCAAGGAGGGAGAGGAGACTTAGTAACTTTCCTCAGATCTGAGGAAGGCAATCTGCTTTCTAGTTCCAGAGGGCAGAAGGAGAGCTCCGGGCTGAAGCAGCAGTCAGCGCTCCTGTAGCAGTAGCGACTGAGGTTGGACTCAGGAGGGACTTCATAATGAATGAGGAGGGTGATCCCGTGAAAGGGAGAGGGAGGTGTGTGGTTTTTCTCAGTAATGGATTCAGGGGCCTAACTCAGAACTCACAGGTGATGCTCATTTGCACAGAATCCTCCCCGGCCCGCGGATGGAGGAGCTCCCCCAGCCCTGGCGATAACAGGGCCTGGGGTTCCAGGTTGGGTACCAGAGAAGCCGAACTGGGGAAAGGAGGAAGGAAGAGAGGGAGGGAACAAAGAAGGAAGGAAAGAAAAGGGAGGAAGGGAAGGGCAGTGTGCGCGCGTCTCCTTGGAAATGCTGCCCCGGCCCCGCCCCCATCTGGAGGCGATTGTGATGTCACGCTTGGAACCTTCAGACTCCCGCCCTCAAGGGCGATGGAACCGCCTGCCCCAACCCTGGAGACTGGTGTGGGAGCTGGGCCATGGGTTCCAGCCTGGTCTTGCGCTTCATGGGCGGCAGCCCGAGGCCCCGGCTACCGCCCAGCAGTGCCTTCCAGTTCTGCAGCCAGGAGCTGCCACACTGGTCCTCCGCTCGGCGTAAACCCGTCCCCCACGCCCTAACTCCGCCCCAGTCCAGCCCTTGGCCCCGCCTCCTCACCCTGGATTCCAGTCTTGGACTCCACACCCTCCTGGGGGCTTCAAGCCTATCCCCCAAGCCCCGCCCCCGGCCTGAAGCCCACCCTCAATCATCTGCCCCTTTCCCTCCTTACCCTTGCTGATGTTCTCATCCCAGATGTTGATCTTGTGCCCAGGCCTTTCCCCAGTCCATCTTTCAATCGTCAGTGTCGTCCTGACCCACATCGCTCTCAGCCCAGTTCTTCGTCTCTACGGGGCTCTCTCCTCGCAGAAGTCCAACCCTGAGCCTCAGCCAGGCCAAGCCCTCTACCCAACCGTAAACCCCAGTCTCAGTTTCGCCCAAGTCCTCTAACTCTGCCTCATCTTGCCCAGCTCCCCTTCCACCTCCGCCAGCTCTAGACTGCGTGGTCTTCCTGAGTTCTGACGTTTAGCCTTGTTCTTCATCCGGGACCTCCCTCCTCTTCCCAGGCCCCTCTTTGTCCCACCTTTAACCCTAGCACCTCCCCTGTCTTCTCTCAGGCCAAAACCTTAGCTTGGCCGCTCAGGCCCAGCCCTCAATCCCATCCCTAGTTTCTCTCCAGATCTACCCCCAGCTCTTGGTCTGACCCCCAGACTTTAGCCCCGCCCCAGCCCCGCCCCCACCCGTCCTTAGCCCCGCCCCAGTAATGCTCACCTCACACTTTGACCCCGCTCCCCGCCCCCTCCCCAACTCATCCGAATCTCGCTCGGGCCTTAGTCCCGCCCCCAGCCCCCGGGGGAAGCGACCAGTTCTGGCCTCTGCACCGCCTTCTCGGCTGTCTCAAGGTCCTTGCGGCTCAGGCCTGAGCTCTCCTTCCTTCCACCGCCGGCCCCTCCACAGGAGCCCACTGCCGAATTCTCGGATGAGTTCCTGGTGTCGGCTCCCAGCACCCCTGTGGCGGCCCAGGTCCGGGGCCACCAGAGGAGGCCGGCCCAGCGTCGCCCGCCAGCGTTTCCTCCTAGGTCCCGTGGGGCACCGTGTCCCAAAGACAACACTACCCAATAAAGAGCACGTTTGTATCTCCATAAGCTTGCCTCGTCTGGAGGGCAGGGCTGGCTGCGTTCATGGTAACCTCTACTACATACACCTCTCACAGGCACACCCCTCCGACCCTTAAGTACAGCATACACATTGTGCATGCTATATCACACACATAGTGCCCATGAAAAACCTGCTCACCACAAAGACCAATACAACATGCATATATACACACACAGCACACACAACGCAGACTCCTGCCGCTGCTTGCCACACACCCCACAGCACAAAAAACCCACACCATTACTGCGGTCCTGGCTTCGTATACACACATAGTGCGTTAACAGGCTCCGTGCAAGGCAAGCGGTGAGAAGCACCGCCCAGTGAGGGAATAGAGAAGGAAAAAAACAATTACAGGAGAATGTGAAAGTCTTAGAGCTGAATTTCCCGCATTCCACACATCACACCCCTGCATTTCTCTTGGCACAAGGGCTCAAGTCAGGATACACCTCAAAGCACAGAGAGGAGGGGAAAGGATGACGGTTAAACCTTGTTTTTCCAGGGTCATCAAGGACCCCTCCTGCTGCTCCAGCTCTGCCTGTTCCCAACCTTTGCCTTTCCTCCGGACCCGGGAGCCTGAGTGGGTAGCACCACTGCCCAGCTCCCCTACCCACCATAGCTCTACGGAGGTCCCGGAAAAGCAGAGGAGGGGAAGCCAGGAGAAGGGCAGTGTTTGTAAGTGGAGGCAAAAAACCCACTGCCGTCAAGTTGATTCTGACTCATAGCGACCCTACAGGACAGGGTAGAACTGCCCCATAGGGTTTCCAAGGCTATCATTTTTACAGAAGCAGACTGCCACATATTTCTCCAGCAGAGTGGCTGGTGGGTTTGATCTGCTGACCTTTCAGTTAGCAAGTGAGTGCTTAACCACTGTGCCACCAGGGCCCCTTAAGTGGAGGAAAGTTGTGTAGAAAAGCCAACCCTTCTGGGACAGAGGGGTGGGGTGAGAACAGAACCAGGGATAGAATGGACAGAGCACTCGCTGACTGGGAGCCAGGATCTGTGTTCTAGGCTTGGCTCTCCATGACTTCCCAGGATGACACCAGGCCACATGTGTCTCTCCTTTGTTGGCCCAGATATCTGTCTGAGATACTTCTGGCCAATTCATGGCTGTAGATCAGATGTCAACAGTCACTCTTACCCAAAATGGTTATTAGTGAAGGTTTTTGAATGCTCACTATGTTAGTGCTTTCTCTTATTTCATCTATACAACCTCATGAATTCAGTATTATCAGCCCCATTTTACAGATGAGGAAACTGAGCCACAGCGGACAAGTGATTTGCCTGAGTTCCCACTGTTAATAAGGGTGGACATGAGGATTCAACTGCAGGTCCTCCTGACTCAAGAGCACATCTTCTGAAAAGAGAGCCAGGCTCCCATTCTCCCTAGGCCTTCTGGTCAATCAAAAAACATCCAAAATGCAATCACTTCTCATTGTATTCAGAGAAATGTTTCTAAGAGAGAAGGCAGGAAGAGGGTTTAAAAAAAAAAAAAAGATTCCAACGGTAGAAGTTTGGATATAATAAAAGCAACAAGTATGAGGATGTATATGGGGGAAGGGACCAGAGGAAAGGCTTCCCAAAGTTAGCCATTCAGATCTCACGCAGTGAGGGCCCAGTGCAGGCCCCCAAAGCCTGGTCCCTGAGCTCCCAGCCTGTCTGAACCCTATCCAAGGACCAGGGATAGTCAGAATCCCAGCAGGAGAATCCGGTCCCCAAAATGGCCACACAGTCCTACTCACTCCACATTCCTCCTCCCCAACAAAGCACTCCAGTCCCCAAAGTGCTAAAAACACAGAGATTTTAATGCATAAGGCACATGGGATCTAGAATCATTAGGCATCCTCATGCCCAAAGGGTCCAGCAGGCTGAGCAAAACAGCAGGGATCACCCCTCATCCCTACCTGCTGGGTACCCTAGAGAGCCCCTGGAGAGGGCCTGGGGCATCCAGTCTTTGGCATGGTGCCTGGGGGCAGGAAGTGACTAGCATGGTCCCAGCTACCCCTCTGGGGGTACAGCCACCAAGGGGCAACTCTTTGGTCTAAAAATCCAGTCAATGCAAATGTCCAGGGGTCAAGCTCTGAGGAAGTCAGGGTGGCACAGTACCCCAGGGCTGGGCAGTTTCTGGACAGACCCCTCATCCCTCATGAGCAACATGTCTGCTTCTTCTTGCTGGCAGTTAGGTAGAGATTGCTGTCATCACTCTTGATGCCTGAAGAAGGGTGGGGAATATGTGAATCAGGGATTAGAAGTCCCTCTTACTCTCTGCCACCCTCATCCAGGCGGGCACTCACGGACAACATCCCCAATGCGCCGGGCCCCTGATTTTTCCAGCTCAGCCAGCACGTTGGCCTCGAAGGTCAGTGCCGCCACCCGGAAGAAGAATTCCCGGACATTCTCACCTGGACACAGGGAGCAGATGGGCACTCAGGGGCAGTGCCACGCCCGGGCATATTGGCACAGTTTAGAGGTGAGGTGAGAAGGAAAGTTAGGCATGGAGCAGCAGAAGACCTAAAGCCTCTGACTCACCAGTGAGAGATGAGACTGCCCAGTACTCAGCCTTCATCTCTTGGGCCACCTTGAGTGCATCTTTCTCCATCAGCACATACTGAGCAGGAGTCTGAGGGAAGGTCGGAGTCAGATGGGGGATGGAGGGTTTCCCCACCAAGGTGAGCAGTCCCCCCACTGGCACACTCACACTCAGATCCTTCTTGGAACCCACGAGGAAGAGAAGCACGCTGGAAGGGTCATTCTCCTTGAGTGCTTCAGCTAGCCACTGCCTACCACAGAGGGGCAGAGGTAAGTGAGCCTGACCAGCTCTTCCCCCAACACTAATATGCCTAATTATTCCCTCTCCGGTCCTAGATGTATTCTTCTTCTTCGCTATCATGTCCCTGACCATCCATTTTCTGAACCCTCTCTTCCCATAGCCCCCCATTTATATTTTAGTATGCCCACATACTTGGTGTGTTCCAAGGAGGCCACATCATTCAGGTTGAAGACAATGATAATGGCTACAAGAATGGCAGAAATAGCACCAGTTGATGGGGAGGACACTAGTGGCTTACTTCCCCAACTCCCCCAGCCCTAGATTAGAGGCCAGCTGCATTCTCAGGCCCACCTACCCCACCTCACCCAGCCTCTTACCTTGAGCTCCTCGGTAGTAGGTGGATGCAATGCATTTGAACCTCTCCTGTCCAGCGGTATCCCAGCTGAGAAGGAGGGGTGAAGCACAGGTGTGTGTGGGAGAATGAGGGGTAAGTACCGGGGGAAGGGAAGGCTTAAGGAGGTAGAGGAGGCACTCACAGCTGCAGACTGAAGGGGACGCCCAACACCTCAAATCGTTCCATCTCAAAGTCTACTCCAATGGTGGCCTTATAATTCTTATCAAAGGTGTCTTTGCAGAACCTGAGGGGACACCAGATGCTCTGGCCCTTAGCCCAGCCTACCTGGCTTGGCCTAGCCCGACCCTGCCTAGCCCAGCCCAGCACAGCTCCAGCACTCCCTTACCTATTAATGAGGCAAGTCTTCCCCACTGACAGGTCTCCTACCACAATGACCTTTGAGATCTTAAATCTGCCAGACACAAGAACGGGCAGGGTGAGTGTGTACCAGCCCCTTCACCCTAGGGAGTTCCAATGCCCCCTACAAGGTTCAGAAAGGTAGCTGCACCCAGGCTGAGGTTACCATAGATACTAGCCCTCCCAGGCAGCTGCTGCCCGAACAGATAAGCTTAAGGAGAAGGGGCGTTTTGTGCTTCAGCACCAGAGAGACATCAGTTTGAATCCCAGCTCTCATACTTATTGGCTGCATCACTTTGGACAAGCCACTTAGCCTCTCTGAACCTCAGTTTCAACATTTATTAAATGAAGATATAGGATATACTTTACTGGGTTGTTGTGAAGGTTAAAATGAGATCCAGTCGCCATTGAATTGATTCCAACTCATGGCGACCCCATGTGTATCAGAGTAGAACTGTGCTCCATAGGGTTTTCAATGGTTAATTTTTTGGAAGTGGATCCAGGGCCTTTCTTCCAAGGTGCCTTTGGGTGCACTTGAACCTCTGACCTTTAGGTTAGCAGCTGAGCGTATTAACAGTTTGCATCACCCAGGAACTCCTAAAATGAGAAACGCCCTATATTCTGAGGCACATCTCTGTTAAATGTATCTTAAAAGACCCAACACACTGCCTGGCACACAGTAAATGCTCAATTAATGGTAGCAACTGTTACTAGTATTACTTTTTTTTTTTTTTTAACCTACAATAGGACTCATCCCTGTAGGCACAAGCTGCTGCCCTGGGGTTGCAGGATGGTGTGTGGGGAGCTGAGTAGGTGACCACCCCCATGTTGGGCACCTTCTCTGTGTAAGGTATCTGCCACCTTTCTACCTCATCCCATCTCACAGGACTCTCACAACAACCCTGTTGGGAGGAAGAGGGAGAACACAGGGGCTTAAAAAGGGAAAAAAACAGCTGGCAGGGGCTGAAATGGAGTCCCAAGGGGGTGGTTATGCACCCTTGCTGTGACTACAGGGTTTCCTGGGACTCCCTTTCTTTGTTATGGATGTCCCCAACTCACCCCACGGTGCCTGTCCGGTGCTCCTGGCAGGCGCAGGTGACCCGGGGATGGAAGTCTTTGTGCACGTGCAAAGCGGCCTCCTTCCTCAGGCACTGAGTAAGAAGGGTGGAAGAGAACGGGGCTCACCCACTGCTCACCCTAGTCCTCCAGCCAAACAGCCCGGGGGGACCATCCAGAAGCAGCAGGCCTAACCCTGCGGCAGGTCTGGTCTCAATCCTCTAAAACCGGTCTGGTGCCGCCTCTTCCCCGCCCACTCTCCGCGGCAGACTGAGGCCTGACGTGGCCCTGGCACCTACCTGGGGCAGCTCCGGCAGGACGCGGTCCCTCCGCACAGGCGCCAGGATGTTCATCTTGTCTGCGGCCTTGCGGGGCGCCCTGAGAAGGCGCGGACGCCTGATCCACCCCGGCGACCCGGGCCCGTGGAGACACAACAATCACCCGCGGCCGAGGTGTCCCGACTATAACTCGGGGCCACGGGGACCCTACGGGAGCCCGTGGCCTCGGAGACGCAACTACCACCGCCGGCCACGCGGAGCCTACAGCTCTCGGTCTCGGAGATGCTACGACCACCGCTGGCCACGGGGATGAAACAATCACCCGAGGCCGAGGCGAACCCACAATCACCCGGGCCCGAGGTGTCCCGAAGATGACTCGGGAGCCGGGAGACCCCTCAGCCGCCAAATGGGGGCGGGGAGTCCCGTCCAGGGGTGCCCGGGCCCTTGCAGACCCTACAATAACGCGGGGCCGGATGGTCCCTACAATAATCCGGGGCCGCGGAGATCCGACAACAACTCGGGATCGAGGCGGCCCTACCATAACAGTGTGGCCCCGGGGCGCGGAGCGGCCCCGCCACACGGGGTCAGTGTAGGCAAGGGTGGTGCAGCCAAGGCCCGCAGGCCGCTAGACGAGGGGGCGAACGGTCCAGGCCGCTACACGGCTTCGCGTTCCACTCGGCTAGCCCTCTGCGGGGCCTGTAACTTGATCCCCGGAAATTCCTGGAGAAGGGCCGCCCCCCGCCCCCCGCCCCTCTCCCGAGAGCTCAGGGCCTCGCAGCCCGCCCTGGCCAACCCCCCTCCGGTACTTCTCTCTGCGCTGCCAAGACTCAGGCTCCTCCGCCAAAATCCTCTTCGAGCACCAAGACCCGCCCCCACTTACGCCTGAGCCTGTCTAGATCGGGAGCCCCCAGGCCGCTCTCCCCTGCACCCCTATGCCGGCCTATGCCTCCTACGGGGACCCTTACCCAGCCGAACTAGTGATTGGGAATCAGTGGTTGCTGCGCAGCATCTGACAAGGCCAGGAGCCGGCGGGGAGGGGAGAGAGGGAGAGACGGGGCCCAAGGAGAGGCGGCGCTTCCCTCGTCGACTCCAGGCCCAGGACGTGACTCAGTCTGCCCCGCTCGCCCTTCTGCCCGGGTTTCGTGGTGGGGAGGGGTGGGGGGAGGTACAGAGGGAGGCAGGGAAGCCGGTAAAGGGGATGCCAGGGGTCGGAACGGGTTGCCCACCGAGCAGAGACGTCTGAAGTCTGGAGTGTTCTCCAAAGCTTCTGTGTATATTGGGAGTGCTGAAAACCAAACTGTCTCCTAGGGAGGATAAAGAAGGGCTAAGTGGACCAGGAACTCCGCCCTTAGGGACGTGTGTATCCCTCTGGTATAGAATCTTACCCCCTCCCCCAAGGACAACTTTTCCTTTTTTCCGAAATCCTCTTGGACTTTGGTCAAAGGGAGATCTGGGCCCAGAAGGAGAGGGGGAAAATAGAAAGGGAAGGATGAAGGGGAGGGGAGGCACAGATCCTCAGAGAAGGCAAACCTGAACAACACTAAGCCTTGCTCTTGGTCAGGAACTGAATTTGAGGATGCAAAGGTGACTGGGGCAGGGGAGGGGACGATGAGTGTAATTATTCACAGGAAGGACTAGCGAGTACTGGGAAAAATCTTGAGCTTTTAAAAACTGGTAGAACTTCCTCATTATCGGGAAAGCGCATGAAGTCTGACATTGTCACAGGTAAAGGGGAAGTGAGAGAACTAATGTGCCCGCCATGTACCTCCTTTGATACTTCTTTCCTCCACCCCTCTGCCTGACTGGACTTTTACTGCCACCAAATTGGCGTTATTGATAAACCACGTCACTTTTCAGCACCTCCTTTTCCACAGGTGTTGACTGAGGGAGTAGGACTGGGCAAACCCTGCTCTAACGTTCTAGAAGTTTGCTTCAGTCTCCCCGAATCAACCTAAGTGTAGTCTTTCAGGTGGCAGTGTTACTGTCTCCTGGCACTGCAGGCCGTCTTCCTTGAGGCTAGAAGTTGCTCAAAGTGGGAGGTGTCTGAGACCAGACCGAAACAGCAGCCGGCTACCTAGCCACAAGCCAGAGAAAGTAAACACGTGTCCGAAAAAAACTACAACTCCCAAGAAGCTTTAGTGCCTTACGAGAGGAGGGGTGGCGCATGCTTAGTCCCTCTCGCTGTAAAATTAAACGTAACTACCATTCCCGGCGGGCGCCACGCTACAAGTTATCCAATCCGGTTTAAGTGAAAAGTATCGCGAGTTTTTTGTGAGCCTTGGTTCTATAAGCCCGTGAGAAGGCATTAAGGCCCTTTTTACGAAGATGGCGCCGAAAGCGAAGAAGGAAGGTGTGTGCTTGGGTTGGGGGCCACTCCTGGCTTGCATGAGATCCTCGCAGAGCGAACGAACTGGGAGTACAGCTTCTGGGCTAATCCCTGGGGGGGGGGGGGTCTCCTCTGGAGCCGCTGACTGCATTTGAACCACGCTGCGGCGTATGTAGGCCGCGAGGGTCCAGCCGCATGGGCTGGGCTCCAGTGAAGGAGTAGGTGGGGGAGGCAATCCCGGACCGAACCATTTATCGAGGAGCTATACGCGTCCACATGCTGTAGCTCCATGTCTCCAGAGCTGAAAGGTTTATAGTTTTCGTGTTTTTTTTTTTTTTTTTTTTTTTTTTAGTTAAACGAGGTTGTATAGCCCCCCAGAGTGGTATGTGTGCGGTGGTATGTATGAAACTCCTAGTAAACTTGCTGGCACGTGTCAGGCGTTCGATCAATGCTAGTTCCTTTTTCCTTCGTTATGTCCTTGGATTACCAGGTAGACCTCCTTTGCCCTCAGTGTCGTGCGTATGATGGAAAAATTTTAACCTCCTGAGACTTGTGATGTCTTCAAAGGAACCACTGATGCACGTGTGGCCAGGGGCGCCCACCGCAGGTATTGAGGCCAAAAGTGATAGATTTCTGAGTCCCATACCCTCGTTTTCTTCTCTCCCAGCCCCTGCCCCTCCCAAAACGGAAGCCAAAGCAAAGGCGTTGAAGGCCAAGAAGGCAGTGCTGAAAGGCGTCCACAGCCACAAAAAAAAGAAGATCCGCACCTCACCCACCTTCCGGCGGCCCAAGACACTGAGGCTGCGAAGGCAGCCCAAATACCCTCGGAAGAGCGCCCCCAGGAGAAACAAGTCAGTATTGCCCCCGTATACGTGGAGAAATGTTTGACTGTCCCCCATTGGTAATTTGGAAATAACGTTTGCCCAACCTGGAGCATGGCTTCTCAAAAACCTGTTGGTGCTCAGTGGCTTCCCTAATGAGAATGTGAGGAGATTGCTTCTGCCCTGTGTAAGAACAAGAAAAGCTTTTACAGTATTGGTGGTGATTCTGTTTAAATCAGCTCAGAGTCACTGTCAAATTTTCTTTTCAGTTAATTATTGCTTTATATGTGATTAGGGCTTCACAGTCCACTTAACTGAGAGCATAGAGTAGGGCTTAGATGTTCCTTATCTTGGAGTTTTGGGTTTTGCTGTAGTGAACAGCCCTGGAGAGCAACGATGTGGGTTGATTCTAGATTTACAATGGGGACATCAGTGGCCTGCAACAATGTGCAGAAAGCTTTTTCATTCACTTCCAAAACTTCACACTGCTCAAGGAATGGTAGGGAGGATGAGGCAGAAGGTTGGGATTCTTGTGTATTTTGGTGTCCAGCTACTTCCCATAACTGATTTTAGGGACCAGAAATTAGAGTAGAGCCATGATAGTTGACACCAATGGGTTTCTGTTCCTCTCACTGCTTCCTAAGGGAAAGCAGGAAAGTGGATTGTGTGCATGGAGGAAAGCGGTTAAAAGAAAGCAGTCATCCCCCCCCCCCAAAAAAAAAAAAAAAAAAAACCGTACCCATTTGGATGTAGAATTTGATGCGGTGAGAGTTTGAGACCGCATTTCTATCTTCAAGATAAGTAGTGTCTGGGTGAGCAGAACTTGGCTTGTTCTGTTATTTCAGGGGAGAAACTGTGTTCTAGGTGTGCTGAAGCTACTGTAAATTTAACCTGAGGTGTAAATGTTGCCGTCAAGAATCAGTGGCACTCGAGCATAGAGCCAGTTTTCAGCAACCAAAGTGGGTAGGAATGGTCTCACAGTGAGTGGAACCTTAGCCTGGGTTTCTAGGCTAGCCCCTCAGGAATGTTAAATAAAGAATGTGTAAGGTTTGAAACTCAAAGATGAGCCCCTCCAGTGAAAGAAAGTGCACAGAGGCTCTAACCCGTCTGGGGCTCAGAGTCCCTAGGTTTCATGGTGCAGATGATGACGGCTAGTCAGCGACCAAAGTCTGACAGAAATGATTGCTACCTTATTGTCTGATGCACTGGGCTCCAAAAGAGGGCACATCTTTTGTTCCCCTACTAGGCGCAGGCCAGGTGACCCCATTTTGCCTTGTCTCCCAGGCTTGACCACTATGCCATCATCAAGTTCCCTCTGACCACTGAGTCAGCCATGAAGAAGATAGAAGATAATAACACACTTGTGTTCATTGTGGATGTCAAGGCCAACAAGCACCAAATCAAACAGGCTGTGAAGAAGCTCTATGACATTGATGTGGCCAAGGTCAACACCTTGATCAGGTAAGTGGGTTCCCATGGGATAGGGCGTGGGGCCGGGGGAAGCTGGGGCCACAATTAAAAGCCAGAAGTCCTGAGTGGCATGAGATTTCTTGAGGTCAGAAGTGGGTTTGGTGGTTTGCAAGCCTGGAGAAAAGAGCAGCTCCTGCTGTAACTAGTCCTTTGTATGGAGTATGGGCTTTTGAGGGGGCAGAGGCAGGCTCTAGAATAAAACAGATGTTTAGATTACCTAGATTTGACTCCTAAAATGTTCTGTGGCCTATGGTGTTTCCCCTGAAAGGGAATTGAGAATTAGCTTAATTTGTGACTTTGTGGCTTCCCTACCACCCTCTGTGCAATGATGGAAAACTCACTAGTTGGAAAAGAATGACACAAACAAAGGAACCACTGATGCATCAGAGGACTAGGGGAGGAAGGGAGGGAATGGGGGCAACCATCCAGGACTAAGGCCTGCCTTCTCCACCCTAGACCTGATGGAGAGAAGAAGGCATATGTTCGACTGGCTCCTGACTATGATGCTTTGGATGTTGCCAACAAAGTAAGCTTCCTCTTCTACAAACTCCCTAACACCCACCCCCTGGGTGCAGATGATGCCTCTGTTAGTGACCAAAGCCTGATGTTTGGTGATTAGTCTTGACTGACTGACTGCACCCTCTCCTTAACAGGCCTCACCCTTACTTTCCCTCATTTTTTTAAACCGTAACTTTCCAACTTAATCTCCACATTTCAGCTCTTAGTAACAAAGTTCCCTTTTGTTTTTCAGATTGGGATCATCTAAACTGAATCCAGCTGGCTAATTCTAAATATAAATTTTTTCACCACATATGCTTCTTGTCTGTTTCTGCTTGGGCTGAGGGGAAGCCATGCCCTGGCACACACCTAGCTATGGGGCTTGGGCAAGACTCTTGGTCTGCTTTGTCACTATTGAAACAATCAGCCATAACACCCCACCATCTTTGTTGTAACCCCTGGCGGTAGAAGTTTAGGTACCAGAGATACTCGTGACACAGATTAAGGTTAGTTGTCCTAGGATGACTAGAACTTGACTGTGAGAGTTCTCGTTAGCATCCGTTACAGGGCAGTGTGTGGGTTGGCTGGCTTTCAAGTAGCCCCACACGCTCATCCACCGTGTCCAACCGGTCTGTCTGCTTCCCTCACCGCTTGCCCAAGAAAGGACAAGGACTTCAGGAGTGCTTTCATAGTATTTTCAATAGCAGGTACCCAAGGTCAGAGATTGGCCACAAAGAACACCCCAGGCCTAGGGCAAAGTCCTAGTTTTTTTGTGAAGTTGCTCTCCTTGGCTGTGTTTGCTGGCTTTACCATGAGTCCCAGGCCCTGTGCTTCTCACTCAGTCAAGAATTTGTCTTTGTGTTTCCGGCTGGGGACACGCTCAGGGCAGAAGTCCGAGCGAAGGAGGCGGGAGAAGTAGATGAGGATCATCACGTCCAGCATAAGCAGGATGCCCAGTAGAAAGGTGCCCAAGTTCCTTTGGCCCGTGTAACGCAGGAAGAAATGGGTGAGGTAGGCCTGAGGGGCTAGGCGGAAGAGAAAGTACATGACCAGGTTGACATACTTGTTGACCCGGTAGAGAAGGAGATCCTGAGCATTGTTGATCTTCATCATCATGCGTATGGTAAGGAAGATGTTGCTGACCTCCACTAGTAGTGTTAAGACGCCCCCACCAACAAAGCTGCTCCAAAAGATTCCTGAGAAGAAGGCTCCTATGGCCTAGAAGGCAAGAGAATGGGTGTTAGGGAGCCAAGATGCCAAAACTTTTCTTGGAAGTTGGTGGGAGTATAAACACCACACTTAGGGTGTTGGAAAAGCCCTCCCTTTCTTTTCTCCTGAAATGGATAAAATGCTGTCTTCATTCACCATGATTTAATTTTGATCCCTGATCACAGGGCCTGGCTCTGAGTGGAATTTCCAGCTTATTTAAGGAGGTGCTAGGTGCCCTGGGGCACCCTGGTGGTGCAGTGGTTAAGAGCTTGGCTGCTAATTAAAAGTTTGGCAGTTCAAATCCACCAGCTGCTTCTTGGAAACACTGTGGGGCAGTTCTGCTGTGGCCTATTGGGTTGCTATGAGTCTGAACAGACTCACGGCAATGAGTTTTGTTTTTGTTTAGGTGGAACCAAGGGTTGCAGGCCTCAAACGGAGCAGAAGGACAGTGCCACCCCTCAGCTTTTAGCATGAGGAAAGATGTAGGACATGAGTAAGACCAGGGTTAAGACAAGATGGTCTTCTCCCCAGGTTGAGACTGGGCTGAGACCATGTTGCCAGCACAAGGTCTACACCCTGGCCCCTGCTCACTTACCATTACGTGATGGACAAGGTATTCCCAAGAAGCTCGAGCCTGCCGGCTCACCACGATGTCCACCGTGTCGTGGATGAAATAACCTAGTGGACGGATGGAGGAAGAGGTCGTGAAAGGGACTGAAAAAGAAGCTTTCTTCTACCAACTTCACACTTCCTGGGCAAGACCTACCTGCAGAGAAGCAAACTAGCAGATAGCCAGAAAGCGACCATGCCGTCTCAATCTCCACCAGCATTTCGGGGGTCTGCCATAAACTGGAAGGGAGGGAAGAAGGGAGGCTCCCGCCATTTCGGCACCCTAAAGGGCCCTAGCCCTCAACTCCCCAGTTACTCTTGCCAGTCCTGGGGGAGTCTGGGCCAGCCTCTCGCGCTATTGGCTGCCTAGGGAGCAAGGAGGGGATTGGCCGAAACTCCGGTGCCTCCGGTTTCCCAGGTGAGATCCCCCTCCCCTGGGGCCGCTTCCTCTCATGGTTGGATAGGATTCCAAAACAGGGAATCAGGTGAGACTGCAAGGCCTCAGTCAGCCCGTGAGTGATGAAGAAGTCAAGCAGAAGCCAGTTCCAGCTCCCTGTGGAGGGATCCCCTAGCCACCTTCAGTCCCCCAGTCGCTTACTCACCACAGCAGCGCCCAGATCCCTGAAAATATGGAATGGGCGAAGGAGACGAGCAGGTTGTGCCAGCGCCAGGTGCGCAGGGGGTCGGCACGCACGTGCGCGGGCAGGGGCAGGCGACAGAGCGCGCGCCGGAGCGCCCGGAAGGTCAGCGTGGCGCCCAGGAGCAGCGGTAAGGCGGGGTGCAGCAGAGGGGGCATACTGGCCCTCCCTGCCGTCTGTCTGTCCGCCTTCTAGGCAGCTGCCTCAGGCTGTTCGGGGAACGGACTCCCTCTCAGGCTGGTCCGCCCCGGACACCTCTGTTGCCGCCGCCGGCCCTCGCGCCGGCCGCCAGCCTCTCACAGTTTTCGCAGAGCCCTCTAGGCCCCTTCGCTCCTCCCCGCCCCTCCCCGCGCGGCCTTTGCCCCCGCCCCCAGCCGCCCGCGCCCCCGCCCCGCCCCGTCCGCCTGTCCCCCGCCCCTCCGGCGCCTGTGGCGCGCAAAAGGCGTAAACCCCATTTCCCGGGGCCTCCCGGGCCCGGCTTGGCCCCCGAAGGCTTCGGGTGAGGAGGGGCTGTCCCGGAGGCGCCGATGCCGAGGCACCCCGCCCTGGCGCCTCCCGACTGCCGACGGAGTCCCCTCCCGCCCTTGCTCGCTTGGCCTCCTTAGTCCGAGTCCCCACTTTCCCCGTGGCCACCGGCTTCCCCGCCCTGGGCGGGGACTGAAAGAACCCTCCCCGCCCTCAACTTCTTTCTGAGCAGAGTTGGGCGGGACCTGTCACCTACCCACGTCCCCTAAACCCTGGTCCTCGGGAGGGGTCGAAGCCCCGCCTCGGACAATGATCTCTGCACGGACCCTGTTCCTGCACTGGACCCACTAGCTTCTTCAGGCCAAGATGGTCGAGCTTACTTGCCCCTATTTCCCCCCTCCCTCCTGCCCACACCAAGTGGATGCTTAGGAACTATTGAGTAACCCACCATCTCCTCTCCTGCCAGCTGGTCTTCGGCTCCTGGGGCCAAGCGGCTGTCACAGTCCTCCCTCAGACAGTCCCAGCCCTCTTCTCCTGGCTCCCTGGAGGCTGGGGCGGGGAAGATGAACGCTTTGCCGAGGCTACTGGGATCACCCTCACTCTCCAGGCCAATGGCCTGGAGCAATTGCGGCTCGTGGCCACTAGGTGCCAGCCTGTCCTCATTGTGGCGAGGGCCTCCTGCCTTCAATGAGCGCGGCATTGGCTTTTGAGGAAAGTTAGCCAGAACCTGGGCAAAGGGAGGAAGCTGCTGAGAGCCGGCGCGGGTAGGAACCGGCAAGGGGCTAGGGGAAATGTGCTGCAGGAGGGAGGAGAAAGCCAGAAGCCCGGGGCGCCAGAGACCCAGAGACTAAGCAGTGTGGGTGTTTGTTCTGCCTCCCCTGGTGGTTCCAAGGTTACACATTAACCCCTGTGGGGCTCCTGGTTCAACCAAGGCCCTGTTGGTTTCTAGGTGAGAGCGCTAGTGTCCCGGGTGAGCGGCTTTCCTTCTCTGCGCTCGCCTTTGCTTACAGGGAAGCTTTGTCTGCCTGCCCACAACTACCTGAACCAGCGACCGAGTGGTTCTCGTGGTCATTCCATGTGGGTTGGTTTGGGGCGGGGGCAGAGGATAAACACCACTTTCCTCAACATACCCACTCATAAATAGAGACGCTAACCTTTAGCTAATCACCATCCTCCACCTTATTACTGAGATTTTTATGGAGCTCCAGCAGAGCAGGCGCCAGAAAGAACCTTGAATTAAATAATTTCCCGTCAAGACCCTAGATCGTCATACTACCCAGCACCCCCTACCTCTAGGCAGAAGTCTTGAACCCGTCCCAGCCAAAAGAGGGTCTTTCCTCCTCTCCTGACACTTCAGAGAGGAGTCCACCTACTCGCATCTCCCCCCCAGGAAGTTTTTTCTAGTTGAGCGCTGAGGGCGGAGCACCCTGCTGCAGCGTTGGGTGTGTGGAGGGGGCAGTTGAAGGATGCTGACAAGTGCGGTGCGCACTACTCGGGACAGATCAGAAACTCAAATCCTCCCCAGGTGAATCAAACTGTATAGCTCGGGGTTTCCCCAGTCCCTCCCTAGGCAAACACGAAACTAACCCCTGCACCCCGCCCCGCAGACCGAAAGCGCTGACGCTGTCGGTTCAGTTTTAGTTAAGTATTTATCGTTTCCGTGCCAGTGAGAATCCACTGTCTCCTTCCGAAATAACGTCACTCGTGAGCAGAGAGAGTCGGTCCTCGCTTCCCACCCCCACCTGGTCTGCGGAGGGTTAATTCTCGGGGCGCGGTACCCTTCGGCTCTACCGAGGCTTTGCAAGGACTGGATCGGGCCACATGTGTGGAAAGTGACAGTACCGTGCTGGCCACTGCGGGGCCAAGAAGTGGCATATCGCCCCATTCCCTGGACCCTGTGAGGGGCGGGCTCGAGAGAGAAAAGCGCTCGCGTGTCAGGGTTGCCTGGAAGGTACAAACCCGCAGAGACGCGAGTCTGAACCAAAGTTGGAGCGCTACTTGCTCCGCCCCGCAAATATCTCACAGGGTGGAGGCGGGGCTTTAGAGTGGGCGGGTCCGCGCACGCGTCGTGTCTGAATGTGGAGGGGTTCCGGAAGTGTGACTGAGAAATGAGATGGAGAAGTACGAGCGGATACGAGTGGTGGGAAGAGGTGCATTCGGGTGAGCCAGGGCTCTGGGGGAGGCAAGTGCTCGGGAAGAGGGAAAATAAGTGCCAGCTCTGGCCGTGAAATCGCTGCCCGCTTAGCCCCGCCCCAAGGCGTGAGCACTCACTCTGTGAAGCCCCGCCCAGACGTCCGGTCTCAGATCTGGCGGGTGGCTCCGCCTCCAATTGGGCCACGCCCCCGCAGAGTTCTTTGACGCCTGACTCATTCATTCAACAAATGACTGAGCGCCAACTGTACCTGTCAGGTACCGAGACTGAGTAAACACTTATGACTAAAACATGCATGGTCCTTTCCCTCAAAATTTACAGACTATAGGAGCAAACTATACAATAAGCAAGACAAATTGTTAAAAGAGTTATGAAGTTGTGGCAGTTATGAAAGTTACTAACAGGCTGTGAGGAAAGTACACCACCAGGGAGAGAATTTATTAGGGGTAGTCAAGGAATGCTTTTCTGAGCAGTGAGGTTAAAAGCCAAGACTTGAGGAATGAAGAGCAGTAGCCAGAAAGTGAAGGCCTTTTCAGGCAGGATACCATAGATATGAATGAAGATCCTCGGGGGGGGGGGGGGGGGGAATTCAGAGCATTCAAGGAACTGAGAAAAAGATTAGTGTAGTTGCGATGTAATGAGCAGGATAGAGAATGGTATAAAATGAGGTTGTCATTGTGGACAGCGACCAGATTATGGCCTTGTAGGCCAAGGTAAAGGGGTTGATTTTATTTGCAGTAGTATAATGGGAAGGAAGCCCTGGTGGCATAATGGTTAACAGCTACGGCTGTTAACCAAAAGGTCAGCAGTTTGAATCCACCAGCTGCTCCTTGGAAACCCTGTGGGGCAGTTCTACTCTGTCCTCATGACTCGCTATGAGTCAGAATTGACTTGATGGCAACAGGTTTTATAAGGGGAAGAGTTTTCAGCAGAGGAATGGTCTGATATGATTTGAGTTTTTAAAACATCACTCTGGCTGCTGTGTGAAATTTAGATTTGAGGGTGACAAGAGTAAAAGGGACCATTTCAGAGGCTAGTGTGCAATTTAGGCAAGAGATGATGATCTGATCAAGCATTATAGCAGAGGGCATGGAGAGAAGTAGATGAGTGCATGATATTTTGGAGGTGGAAACCCAGGATTTGCTGATGGGTTGGTGTGAGATGGAGGAAAGAGTCCGGGATGATTCTCAAGTGTCTTACTTTAATAATTAGAGGATGGTGGTGCCATTTACTGAAATGGAAAACAGTGGGGAAGGAAAGGTTTTTGGGGGTAGGAATCAAGAGTTTTATTTTTAATTTGCTAAAATTTAGGATGGCTATGAGTCATTCAGGTGGAGATGCAAAGCAGGTAGTTGGATGTATGAGTCGGGCTCAGAGGAGAGGTTTGGCTGGAGATAAAAATTTGAGACATAGATGATCAGCTTGTAATAGTTCATTCATTCAGCAAATATTTGTTGAGCTCCTAATAAGTGCTAAATACTGCGCTGTGCACTGAGGACTTAGGGATACACAAGAGCAATGTAGTCCCTGCTGTTATGGACATTGACCACAGACTTGGAATGAAATAATGATATGAATGGTTTATACTCATTGAGCATTTTCTGTGTGCCAGGCACTTGGCTAAGTGCCTTATGTCCATTTTCTCATTTGATCTTTTTAACAACCCTGTGAAGCTGATTCTGTATTGTCCCTATTTTCCAGATGATGATGTTCCATAACTTATCTAAGACCAGACAGTTAGTAAGAGAAGCCAGTATTTGAACCCAGGCAGTTGACTTCAGAGTCTGTGGGAACTTAAAACAATTGTCATCAAGTTGACCCTGACTCATGGTGACCCATGTGTGTCAGAGTAGAACTGTGCTTCATAGGGTTTTCAGTGGCTGATTTTTCAGAAGTAAACCTCCAGGCCTTTCTTCCAAGGTGCCTCTGGGTGACCTTGTGGTTAGCAGCTGAGTGTGTTTACCAATTACACCACCCAAGGACTCTTGTGGGAGCTTAGCAATCAAGATTACCTCCCTCATTGTGCCTGTGGTAAAACTGAGTCTCAGATAAGTTAAATGACTTGCACAAGGTCTCACACCAAATTTGTGATCATTCCTCACATATCCCAAACTCAGTGCTCTAGGTACTTGGTTACCCATTGCCATTGAGTCGATTCCAACTCATAGTGACCCTATAGGACAGAATGGAACTGCCCCATAAGGTTTGCAAGGCTGAAATCTTTGTAGAAGCAGACTGCCACATCTTTCTCCTGTGGAGTGGCTGGTGGGGTTCGAGCTACCGACGTTTCCGTTTGCAACTGAGCACTTTAACCACGGTGCCACCAGGACTCCTTGGTTAGATGACCTCTTAGTCTGGCTGCCCATTCCCTTCTTTTGAGGAGCACCCAGTCACCAGGTTTGCCCCGCCTGACCCGTGCCTAGAGGCTCAGCTGGTGCCTGCTGCTGTACTGTGTCCCCAGGATTGTACACCTGTGCCTGCGCAAGGCTGACCAGAAGCTGGTGATCATCAAGCAGATCCCGGTGGAGCAGATGACCAAGGAGGAGAGGCAGGCAGCCCAGAATGAGTGCCAGGTCCTCAAGCTGCTCAACCATCCTAATGTCATTGAGTACTACGAGAACTTTCTGGAGGACAAGGCCCTCATGATCGCCATGGAATATGCACCAGGTGGGCCAGCCTTCTTGTGTTGGCCTGGCTTCAAGGTCCCCTTGCCTCTGGGACAGACAGACACAGATTAGCCAGCTTCCTGCCTTGGAATGGGCTTGGCTAAGGGTCAGGGGTATAGAGTTCTGGCCCCAGTTGTGTGACCCAGGTCCCTTGCCCTCTCTGACCTCAGTGTAGTATTCCATAAAAGGAGAGGGGTTGTCTTAGGCATGGAAAAGCCCGGATCCTGACCAGCCCCTTGTGGTTGTAGGTGGCACCCTGGCTGAGTTCATCCAAAAGCGCTGCAATTCCTTGCTGGAGGAGGAAACCATTTTGCACTTCTTTGTGCAGATCCTGCTTGCACTACATCACGTGCACACCCACCTCATCCTGCACCGGGATCTCAAGACCCAGAACATCCTTCTCGACAAGCACCGCATGGTAGTCAAGATTGGCGACTTCGGCATCTCCAAGATCCTTAGCAGCAAGAGCAAGGCCTACACGGTGCCTGGGCGTGGAGGGGACCTCAGGAGTGCTGGAAGTCTTGAGGGCCAACACCCACTCTGCATCCCTTCCTCTTCCCTTCTTCCCCCACCCCAAGACCTTGGCCTCTTGACCCCTGGCTGGGTAGTCCTGCAGAAGGAAGTACTTTGGCCTTGGCCTGCTTTGGGAAGAAGCCCCCTACAGATGGACCTGTGGGCACAGCACCTGGCCCCATCCTCTCCCCCAGGTCTGTAATACTGGCTTCTCTGCTGCAGGTGGTGGGTACTCCATGCTACATCTCCCCTGAGCTGTGCGAGGGCAAACCCTACAACCAGAAGAGTGACATCTGGGCCCTGGGCTGCGTCCTGTATGAGCTGGCCAGCCTCAAGAGGGCCTTTGAGGCCGCGGTGAGTGTAAGCAGTAAACACACCCAAGAGGACAACTAGGAAATCTCTGCCTCCTTGCCCCAGAAGCTCTCAGCTCCAAACACTTCTGTGTTTCTTCTCTTGTGGCTGAGTCATGTCTCTCCCACATCAGACTGGTGGATTAGCCCAGCGCAAGGCTGAGATTCCCTCAGACTGGAGGTTACTGAGGGTAGGGCCTGAATCCCCCGCATTAGACTGAGGGCAGGGCTGTGGCTGTGGCTCCATCAGATTAAGGAGCCTTCAGGGGTAAGACTTGATTTTTTCCAAAAACCTGGGGCTTCTGAAGACATAGCTGTAGCTCTGCCATCCGACTAAGGATTCCTGAAGGCAGGGTTTGGCTCTGGCATCATTCTGGGGGTCCCCTCATCAAACTGAAGTTTCCCAAGGGCAGGGCTGTGGCTACTCTATCAGACCAGGCCTGGGGCTGGGAGTTAGGGGTACTGCTGGCATAAGAGCACAGCCCCAGGCCAACCCCTCAACTTGGTGCCCTCATAGAACCTGCCAGCGTTGGTGCTGAAGATCATGAGCGGCACCTTTGCACCCATCTCTGATCGATACAGCCCTGAGCTTCGCCAGCTGGTCCTAAGTCTGCTCAGCTTAGAGCCCTCACAGCGGCCACCACTCAGCCACATCATGGCGCAGCCCCTCTGCATCCGTGCCCTCCTCAATCTCCACACGGACGTGGGCAGCGTCCGCATGCGGAGGCCTGTACAGGGAGGGGACCTGGGGGAGTGAAGGGAGCCCCTGGATGGCAGGAGCAGAGGGGGCACACCCGGTGGGAGCACAGGAGACCTAGGGTAGAGCTGGGCACCGGGCCATTCAACCATTCCTGCGTGTTGGAGTGCTAGAGAGGTCCGTGTCCTGAGGCTATTTGTCCTGTAGGGCGGAGAAGTCCTTGACCACTGGACCACCCATGGCCCCCGGCAGTGCAGGGGGTAGGACCACCAGCGCCCGCTGCAGGGGTAAGTTGGGGCAGGCTGCTGGGACTCTGCAGGTGCCGGCTATTTCCACCAGTTAATACGCCCGATGTGCTGTCCCCGCAGGCGCTCCCCGGGGGCCTGCGCGGCCGGCAGTCCCCCCACCTCTGTCCTCTGTGTATGCGTGGGGCGGAGGGCTCAGCGCCCCCCTGCGGCTGCCGATGCTCAACACAGAGGTGGTCCAGGTGGCAGCGGGGCGCACCCAGAAGGCCGGCGTCACGCGCTCTGGGCGCCTCATCCTGTGGGAGGTGAGCAGGCTGGGGGTGGACTTGTGTGGGAGCGCCTTGCGGAGGGATGGGAGGGTGCTCAGGCGCCAGCCACGTCCTCCTCTGCCCCTCTCCATAGGCCCCGCCCCTAGGCGCCGGTGGGGGCGTCCTCCTCCCGGGGGCAATGGAGCAGCAGCAGCCCCAGTTCATCTCCCGTTTCCTGGAGGGCCAGTCTGGTGTGACCATCAAGCATGTGGCCTGCGGAGATCTCTTCACCGCCTGCCTGACCGGTTAGCCCGCCACGGGACTAGCCTGTCCCTCCGCTCCCTCCCATGAAAGGGCCCCCCAGAACAGCTTTCTCCTTGCCTGTCATTTGCAAACTGCTCACTTATTACTTTTTATCTCCCAGTTATTGGGCACCAGGGGCTTTACCTACACAATCTCCTTTACCCTTCATGACAAACCTAGCAAGATAGTTAAATATTATCCCCATTTGACAGATGGAGAAACTAAGGCTCAAAGGCTGTCATGTGTCCAAGCTCACTCACTTTTCTCTCCCTCCTAGCCCATCCTTCCAGCCCTAGCTGCCAACTTTTTCTTGCTTCCCTAAACCCAAAGTTGGACTGGCCTGTCTAGAAAAACAGCCTAACCCCTCCCCCTTCCCTTTCCTAACTGCCCCCTCCCCAGACAGAGGCATCATCATGACCTTTGGCAGTGGCAGCAACGGGTGCCTAGGCCATGGCAGCCTCACTGACATTAGCCAGGTGGGTGTCACGTGTACTTGGGGAGGAGGAAGTAGGGGGATGGCAGGGAGCCCACATCTGAGAGCTGACACCCAGGTTGGGGCAGCAGGGGAATTCCTAGCAGCCATGGGTCCCTCTCGCTCTCAGCCTGCACCTGTTCTGGGCTGCATCTGGGGAAGTACAGAAAGACTAGACTTCCCTAAAGGCTGCCCACCTGGCAGAGTGTGTGTTGGGGGGAGGGGAGCGGGGTGAGAAAGAGACAGACACCTCATGGGACTTTGCAGCACCCTTTGGAGGGTGCTGAGACCAGAGACCAGATAGCTAGTGCCAGACCCCTTGCCCACAGCCTCCCCTTGCTCTCCAGCCCACCATTGTGGAGGCCCTGCTGGGCTATGAAATGGTGCAGGTGGCCTGCGGGGCCTCTCACATTCTGGCCTTGTCCACTGAGCGAGAACTCTTTGCCTGGGGCCGTGGAGATGGTGGTAAGCGCCTTACCTTTGCTCCATCTCACAGCGCTTCCAGCCCTCATTCACTCCTCCTCAACCCACCTTCCACCCCATGGCCCATTCTCGCCTCCTTTTCTCTCCAGTTCTGTTCACTCATTTGTTCAACAAATCTATACTGCACACCCACTATGCGCCCACCCTGTGCTGGGAGCTGAGATGAACAGGTTCTGGCTTCTTCATGTGCTTAGAGTGGAATGAGGGAGATTTCATTCGTCCGACGATATTTACTGAGGCTTTCTCTGGGTATCAGGCTGGGCACTGGAACTATAGAGATGACATAGATGGGGTTCCTGTCCTCATGTTTCATGGGAGGAGGGATCACACATCGCCATTATGATAGAGGACAGCATCAGGGCTATGTCCAAGGTTCAGAGGTGTGGGAACCCAAGGAGTAGCAGTGGATTCCACCTGGAGAAGATAGAGGTGGCATCTGAGTCTGAACAGGGCCTTAAAGGAAGAGTAGGATTTCGACCAGTAGAGGGGCCAGGGAAGGGCATTTCAGGCTGGGGGAACAACCTTCATTCTTATAGGTGGGCCCTCCTCATCCAGGCATCACTAACCCTAAAGCTCAAGCTGTCCTCATCCAGGTTTCTCCTTGTAGGCCGGCTGGGACTAGGTACCAGGGAGTCCCACAGCTGCCCCCAGCAGGTGCCCATGCCCCTAGGACAGGAAGCCCAGCGGGTTATATGTGGCATCGACTCCTCCATGGTCCTCACTGTGCCTGGCCGAGCACTGGCCTGTGGGAGCAACAGGTAAGCAGGTGCACAAGGATGACTAGCCTGTCCCCTCACACTCACTGGCTGCCAGTGTTCCATGTCATTGCCCACCTCCCACTGAGGGCCAGAACTGAGGGGAGGCTAAGGGCAGTGCTCAGTTAAAGGCAGGGTTGGATCTGTGCTCTGGTGAACCAGCTCCTGCCAGATAGGTGGGGGCAGAGCAGTCTATACAAAACTGTCAGTTGGACTTGGCTTCTGGCTTCTGGCCCTCAGATTCAACAAGCTGGGTTTGGACCACCTTTCCCTGGGGGAGGAGCCTTCCCCTCACCAGCAAGTGGAGGAAGCCCTGAGCTTCATACCGCTAGGCTCTGCACCTCTGGACCTGGAACACCTCCTGAGTGTGGACCTGGGCACTGCTCACTCAGCTGCTGTGACTGGTGAGTAAAACCTGTGTAAAGGAGGCCAGAGGTGGGCTCACCTGGCCTCCTTGGGGTTGGTTCAGGCACCCTCTCCCCTCCACCCTACAGCCTCAGGTGACTGCTACACTTTCGGCAGCAATCAGCATGGACAATTGGGTACCAGTGCCCGCCGGAGCAGCCGGGCACCCTGTCGGGTCCAAGGCCTCCAGGGCATCAAGGTGGCAGTGGTGGCCTGTGGAGACGCCTTCACTGTAGCCATTGGGGCGGGTGAGTAGTGGGTACAGTTGGGGCAGACAGGTGTGAGCAGGCCTGTGGGCAATGGGGGTTTCATGCTCAGGACTGTTGGACTCAGCAACCTCATGTTGGACTCAGCAACCTCATATGGGGGGCAGTCTGGGACAAAGCTGCTTGCCTAGGCTGTGTCCCCCTCCCATCTTCCTCCTTGGGATGCTCTTTGACAGAAGGCGAGGTGTACTCTTGGGGCAAAGGAGCCCGAGGTCGACTGGGAAGGAGGGATGAGGATGCTGGACTCCCTCGGCCAGTGCAGCTGGATGAAACACACCCCTACACAGTAACCTCTGTGTCTTGTTGCCATGGGAACACTCTTCTGGCTGTTAGACGTGAGTTATAACTTTTCCCACCCCACCTACATAAGGGTTAACCCAGCTGGCACCTGCCCACACCCTGATCCCAGTGGTCACAGCACAAATCACCAAAAGCTTCTACAGTCCCAGATGAATGAAAGCAGAAGCTGAGGGGTAAAACTGAGCTTCCTGCCTGGGGTGGGCAAGGGTGGAAGTGTTTCTTGGGCCTTATCGCTACTGCTCCCAGGGGCTCACATGTACACTTTCTCCTCCTATCCCCAAGTCCAGTTTGGCTTGAACCTCAATTTCTGGCCTGGCAGGGTCCAGAATCCAGGGCACAATGTGGGAGCGGAGGTGGGTGGTACCTGCTGGGTCACTGGCCCTCTGGGAGGCTACAGGGGTTTCTCTTCTGTACCCTTCAGCAGTCACAGATGAGCCAGTCCCCCCGTGAGGCACTTGGATATCCTTCTCAACCACCCTGATAATTGCTTCTCCTCTGAATGTTCCTGAAAGCCCAGGTGTGTGAGGCATAACTGTCCCCACCAGCTTCCTAGACTGTCATCAGTGGGATATAAGGGCCAGTGAAGCTTTTGGCCTTGAATTGTAAACCTGAAACCACCCTATTCCTTCAACGCTTCTCTTTTTCTCCTCATTTCCACTTCCCTTCATCCACTGTCCCCAGGGACCAGCCTGGTGGAATTGGAAGCCAGACATAGCTTTGAAAATAGGGTGGTCCCCAAAGCCTTAGCAAAAAAGGCCAGAGGTGACTGTGGCTGCACCCAGACCCCGCCCCTCCCCCAGTCCAGTTAGAAAATAAATCCTTGGTGCCTAGGGGTAAGAGCAGCTCCATTGAGCAGGGCAAGCCAGGACCTGCCAGGACTGCCCGTTCAGCCCGCCTGGCCTCTGCATTGCCTGGGGCAGGGAGGTCCGAGAGCACTGTCACCTGCCCCCATCCGTATACTGAGGCAGGGATTTGCACAACCTCTGCCCCTCTCCCTTCCCGCGTGAGAGTACAAGACTCAAAGATATGTCTGTCTACTGCAGAGGGGATCCCGGCTGAAGGTTCCCCCTCACCACCAGCCATTACCCTAACCAGGTTCGGAGCAGGGGAAGCTGGCTGGACCAGACCAGTTTCCCAGAGGACTAAGAAGTAGCGCCAATAAAAATATCAGCTGCCTGCTTGCACTATGGTCTCTTCAGGGGTAGGGGTGGCGGCCGTAGACACCCCAGGTCAGGCTGGGCTGGGCCCGATCTCAGTTACAGGGCCGAGGCCGAGCGAGGAATGTGGGTGCAGCCGGAGCCTAGGGCCGAGGTTCCTTTGGCCCAGCGCCCGGCCCGGCCTCCCGCCCTAGCCGGGTTCTCCGGGCCTGGTTGCCAGGCCTCGGCTGCCTAGCACGTGGAAGCTGGGGCCCCTGGGTGGCGCGTGGCCCCCCGAGACCCAGCTGTTGACTCCGAAGAAGTGAGCCTTTGTGCTGCGGCCCGCCCCCTTTCCGAACGCACACTGCCCGGGCCCTCCGCCTCACTCCGGGCGCCAGGGCCTCCCAGCTCCGGAGAGAAGCAGAGCCATGATCTCTGTCCAAGGGGAAAGAGAAGTCCCTGCTTCCGGGAGTGGGTGAGATTGATTCACTTGGGTGGTCCAAGACGAGTCCGGCCGTATCCCGCCCCCAGAGCCAGGGCGGGGCGGGCAGTAGGACCGCGCGGGCGCGGCCCCGCCCCCTCTTCCGGCGGGCGGGCTCGCGGGTCTGGCCCAGATCGCGGCCGCCAGTCGGCGCCGCCCGGAGCCGGGAGCCCGGCCGGAGCGAGGCGCGGGCTGTGGGGCTTCCGCGTGCCCGGCCCCGCTCGCCCGTGCCCGCCGCCCTTCTGCCTGCCTGCCTGCCATGCCCGGTTTCGACTACAAGTTCCTGGAGAAGCCCAAGCGGCGGCTCCTGTGCCCGCTGTGCGGGAAGCCCATGCGCGAGCCCGTGCAGGTTTCTACCTGCGGCCACCGCTTCTGCGACACCTGTCTGCAGGAGTTCCTCAGGTGCGGGACGCCCGGGAGTAGGGGGGACGGCGGGGATGGGAGGGACACCTGGGAGGGGCCCAGGCCGGAGGCACGCTAGGCCTTTGTCTGATCCATGATCTCAGGGGGGCTTACTGTGACGTCACGAGGGGCGGCGGTGACGTCAGGGCCCTGGGAGTACCCTGGGCCCTATTCCTTAGTGTCCTGGGCGAGGTCTGCTTTCCGAGCCAGGTCGGAAGAACTCAGTGTCTTCCCGTAGGGTGGAGATGGGGAAAGACGCCCTTCCTGACCAGCGGCCGTCCCTTCCCCCTCACCTGAGAGGGAGAGCGGCCTCACCCTTGAACTTTGAATCGTTCGGGGGAAAGGACAAAACAAAAACTCTCTTCCGTATGGCATCTTAAGCCTCCGAGTTTACAGCCGTCTAACCGCTTTTGATTCTTCGAACATTCCGGGAACGGCAGCTATTGTTCTCCCATTTCATAGATGGTCAAACAAGAGAATCAAAGAAAGGCTGCGACTTGCCCAGGGTCACACAATTACTTAATGGCTTAAGTGAGATTTAAACCTGGCCGCTTGTGTTCGCACAATGCGAAAGACTGAGTCTACAACCCTCCTCTGAAGCATCAACCCTTTGAGTGTCTCTCGCCTCTCCTCTCCCCAGGGAGGTTTTGAGTACTGCGGATGATTAATATGTCTCGTTAAGGAGGGGGTTATAGCCTGGGTATTACAGAACGACCCCTGCCCTCTCAGGACGCAGGTCACCCCTTGTTTCTTGGGCATCCTTTGAGTTTCTGGGCGCCCTGTGGTGTCTTGAACCTCCAGGTCACTGCTCAGGATGGTGTTGGGGAGGCAAGATGAGGGAACCCCAACTCCTGGTGAGGTCGTGCCCCCCGCGCACAGAAGAAGGCTAGGTCAGCTACTGCCCACTGTCAGGAGGCTGTTTGCCGAGGTGATCGAGGGGCCCAGGCAGGGAGAGCATTTTGGGGGCTCCTGCTTTTAGTACCCCCTCCCTCTCGCCGTCCTCTGCAGCCCCTCACTTGGCAGAAATCGCAGCAGGCCCTTTGTTTTCTGTTCCCCACAGCCGGCTCCTGCCCTCACATATGCTCCAGCGCAAGCTGTGCCGCCCCCTCCTCCCCTTCCCTCGCCCTCCCCCTCCTCCCTCCAGTGTACACACTTACTCCCCTACAGACACACAGTCCCATTGTCTTCTCCAGTGCCCTTCCCCAGCCCTCTGGTTTCCAGATGAGACCAGCTGAGCATCCCCCCGCGGCCCCCCGCCCCTCCCCCCCCCCCCAGCGCAGCTGACCCACCCTGACTGCCTCAGAGAAGGGGAGGAGGGGGCTGTCAGGCTGTCAGGTTTGTTTCCCTCCACCCCCTCCTCTGCCCGTCTCTTGACTGCTCCTGCCCCTCCCCCTCCCGGAAATCCCCCTCTTTCCTCTCCCACAGAACCCTCCCCCCCCCATCCTGTCTTCTCCCCTGGGCCTGGGCCTCCACCATGCAGCCTTGAGCAGCCCCTGCCCCTGCCTCTCCTCCTCCCCCACCTCCAGCTATGCTGATGAGGCACCCGCTGATGCCCCTTACTGCCTGGCCTGGCTTTTGGGCAGGCTCTGCCCCTCACTACTACCCTCTACAACCAAGGGTATCCGTAGCTGTGGCCCAACCTTTGTCCTGGCTGGGCCCCAAGCTGCCCAGGCTAAGCTTCTGCCTGCAGCCTGGGGACTTGCCTGAGTCCTCTCCCTGTATCCAAAACCACTAAGCCAGCACATTCCTGAAGCAGCCAAGTGGGCCCCTCTCCTTGACCAACCCCACCTTCCACACTCCTGCCAGGGTCCGTGAGGCCTGGTTGCCTGTGAGCATGAGCACATCCCTTCAGTGCCTGGGCATGCATTGTTCTTGGCATCGGTGGCATGACCAGTGGTGGTGGGGTCAGGGGGAGGAGGTAGTGCTAAAATCCTTTGGGCCCCTGAGGCATAGACTGCCCAGGCCCTGGAAAGTGTCATTATGGACAAGGCTGCCATGTGGCCTCTGCTTCTGCCTTGATCCCTGCCTGCTACCACCTACCTGATTCAGACCTGCCAGGAAGGCCATGCCCGAGGGCTCTCAGTCCTGCCAGGTGAGCCCTTGCCCTGTCTGGGCCTTGCCAGGCATGTGTGACTGGTCCCGACTGGGGTCAGCAAGGCCATGTTGGCATGAGGAGGCATCCCAACAGGCTCCTTGGGTACTAACAGCCTGGTGGAGATTGGTGGAGAAGAGGGAGGGCAGCTGGCAGGGTCACCAAGCTTCAGATTCATACTAGGCACTGACCAGAGTCCTGGCTCTGCTTGCGGGACATTTTTTTCTTGCCCCTGCCTCCTGCTGTGTGGTGTAGTAGAGCCCACATGAGCTGTGCAATCAGACATACCCAGGTGCTGCTTCATCTCTGAGCCTCATTTCTTTCACCTGCAGAAGGGACGGTCAGACCCTTCTCACAGGTGGGTGGGAGTGTAAACACTGTGCCTCTGAGCATGCCTTTCATGCCCTTTGCTTTAGGAGACACACCCTCATAGGAGGAGGGAAGGGGTGGGGGGGGTGGCCCCAAGATGACCTTTGCCCTGGTTCTTGGCTGGGCACCCTCATGCGGGCTGGGCAGCCCTGGCACTTACCTCAACCCATTCTGTTCTCCCTCCCCCTGGGCTCTCTGCGCAGCCAGTGGGAACTAACTTGGGAGGAGGGGGTAGCTGGGCAGCCTATTCTTTTCCCTAGTCCAGCTGCCATCCTGGGGGGAGGGGTGCCAGCTGCCACCTGTTGGCCAAATGCTGCCTGAAGCAGCTGTCTTTGCCCCCATTGGGCCCAGGACCCTCCTTCCCTGGACGAGGAGCTGGGACCTTCTGGGGTAGTGGGGAAATGGGTGCCCTGAGGCCTCTGCATGCCCTTTTGTCTCAGGTGTGGCTGGTTGGGAACCGGTCTGGTAAGGGAGGGAGAGGCTGCCCAGGTTGAGGGGGTGGGGCCCAGGGCTCTCCCTTCCCATAGTGTGGAGAGACTTGACCTTGTCCCCTCCTCCTTTACAGTGAAGGAGTCTTCAAATGCCCTGAGGACCAACTTCCTCTGGACTATGCCAAGGTGAGTCCACAGTGCCAGGCAGAGGCCCAGGTGCAAGATGTTGCCCTTGGTGGAGGCTGGCACAGGCTCAGGGCCAATGTCAACCCAGTTGAGTTGTGCATCCCCACAAAGGTGGGCCTGTTCCCTCCCACCAGGCCAGTCTGCAGATGGAGGCCCGTGTTTGCCGTGAAGGGCAGGCACAATGCCCAGCCTATGGGGTGCACAGAGCTGCTCTGTGCCCACAAGAAGTGCTCCCTTCTCCTTCTGGTGGCAAGCCAGACCGTGGCTGAGGGCCAGGACCCCTCCAGCAGCAGGGGGGGCAGGAGCTGGACAGTGGGCAGCCTGGGACTGATCAGGCTGATTGGCTCCTGCTTCAGAGGGAGTGTGTGTGCGCAGCCATGTTGGGGACTCTGAGATCCCAAGCAGGCACCACCTGCCATGCCCTTCATCCCTGGGGACAGAGGGGTGAATAGCCCAAGCGTGGCTATTACTGGCTCCAAGGTAGAGCCAGCCTAACTGGGGGGAAGAGGAGGAGGGGAGGATGTGGGGGACTGCAGCAGGCTCTGACCCTGACCAGCTCCCCTCCACCCCCCAATCCCTGCCCCCAGATCTACCCAGACCCTGAGCTGGAAGTACAGGTTTTGGGCCTGCTGATCCGCTGCATCCACAGTGAGGAGGGCTGCCGTTGGAGCGGGCCACTTCGCCACCTACAAGTGAGGCTCTGGGCTTGTGGGGTGGACTGCCCAGCCCTTGGCAGGCACTAACTGCAGCCCTTCCCACCAGGGCCACCTGAATACCTGCAGCTTCAATGTAGTCCCTTGCCCCAATCGCTGCCCCACCAAGCTGAGCCGCCGTGATCTGCCTGCACACTTGCAGCACGACTGCCCCAAGCGTCGCCTCAAGTGCGAGTTTTGTGGCTGTGACTTCAGTGGGGAGGCCTATGAGGTCGGTGGGTCCTGGCTGAGGGTGAGGGAGGATGGGGCAACTGGTGATCCAGGATCCCTTAGCTCAGCTCCTCTGGCATTTCCACAGAGCCACGAGGGTGTGTGTCCCCAAGAGAGTGTGTACTGTGAGAACAAGTGTGGTGCCCGCATGATGCGGCGGCTGCTGGCCCAGCATGCCACCTCTGAGTGCCCCAAGCGCACACAGCCTTGCACCTACTGCACCAAGGAGTTCGTCTTTGACACCATCCAGGTGAGGCCCTTCCTGGGCTGTGGGCTGCAGGGCAAGTGGCAGAGAGTCAGACTACTGACTGCTGCCTCTGCGTCTCCAGAGCCACCAGTACCAGTGCCCGAGGCTGCCTGTGCCCTGCCCCAACCAGTGTGGTGTGGGCACTGTGGCTCGGGAGGACCTGCCGGGCCATCTGAAAGACAGCTGTAGCACTGCTCTGGTGCTGTGCCCATTCAAAGACTCCGGCTGCAAGCACAGGGTGAGACGTCCCTTTTTCCATCAGCCTCCTCCCTGGCCCTTGAAGCCTCAGATATAGGCTATGCTTCCTGATGCAACGTATGCCCTTGGTGGTCCCTGTTATGCTACTCTGAAGCCTTCAGTCCTTCCTTCTGCTGGCCAGCACCAGGCCCCTCCAAGTGCCCTCCATCTTTCTCATTCAGAGGTTATCTGCCACCCTGTACCCACTCCTCCCCTCTACCCTGGGCCTGCCCCCACTGATAACTTCCCTTCCTTCCCCCCTGCTTGTGGCTTTGCACACAGTGCCCTAAGCTGGCAATGGCACGGCATGTGGAGGAAAGCGTGAAACCACATCTAGCCATGATGTGTGCCCTGGTGAGCCGGCAACGGCAAGAGCTGCAGGAGCTGCGGAGAGAGCTGGAGGAGTTATCGGTGGGCAGTGATGGTGTGCTCATCTGGAAGATTGGCAGCTATGGGCGTCGGCTACAGGAGGCCAAGGCCAAGCCCAACCTGGAGTGCTTTAGCCCGGCCTTCTACACACATAAGTACGGCTATAAGCTGCAGGTGTCTGCTTTCCTCAATGGCAACGGCAGTGGCGAGGGCACCCATCTCTCACTCTACATTCGTGTGCTGCCTGGCGCCTTTGACAATCTCCTTGAGTGGCCCTTTGCCCGCCGTGTCACCTTCTCCCTGCTGGATCAGAGTGACCCTGGGCTGGCTAAGCCACAGCATGTCACTGAGACCTTCCACCCTGACCCAAACTGGAAGAACTTCCAGAAGCCAGGCACTTGGCGGGGCTCTCTGGATGAGAGTTCTCTAGGCTTTGGTTATCCCAAGTTCATCTCTCACCAGGACATCCGAAAGCGAAACTATGTGCGGGATGATGCAGTCTTCATCCGTGCCTCTGTTGAACTGCCCCGGAAGATCCTCAGCTGAGGGCAGGCAGGGCTTGAGGTGAAAATGGGGGTGGGACATAACCTCAGTCGGGCACTAGGTGAATCTGGAGAGGGGGCCGGACCCCCTTTTAGCTGCTCCTGCTGCCTAGGTTCTGTTACTCTGTTCTCCTCCCTTGGTCCCCCCTTCCCTACCACTCTCAGGTGCCTCCAGTTGGTGCTTCAGCCCTGGCCTCTGGGGGGAGCAGGTCTTGGGGTCAAGGGCTGGAAACAAGCGATCCCAGGGCCTGTCTCCCCACTTCGGCAGGGCAGACATACCTTGGTGCCGGCCACACTCTACTAGGGACTGAGTGCCTGCTGGTGCTGTGTCCCAAGAGCCATAAGTGGGGGAGGGGGTTGGGAAAGGGAGGGGTAGTTAAGAATCTGTCTTGAGATCTGATTTCTTCCCCTTTCCTCAGCTGTGCCCCCTCTGGTTATTTATTTGCTTAGTGACAGAAGGGCACAGCAGGGGGAGCTCTGATTTTTAATAAATCCTGAATTGTATTTATTAACTTGATTCCAGTCTGATTCATCTGGGTTGCAAATCCATTGCCATCAAGTCGGTGCCAACTCAGTCACCCTGCAGGACAGAGTAGAACTGCCCCACTGGGTTTCCAAGGTTGGGATCTTTACAGAAGCCGACTACCACATCTTTCTTCCATGGAGCAGCTGGTGGGTTCAAACGGCTGACCTTTTGGTTAGCAGCTTGCGTTTTAACCACTGCTCCGCAAGGGCTCCTCTGGGTTGGTTTTAAAAAAAAAAAAACCCATTTCCATCCAGTCCAACTTGTAACGACCCTATAGGGCAGGGTAGAACCGCTCCATAGTTGCCAAGAAGTGGCTGGTGGATTCGAACTGCCAACCTTTTGGTTAGCAGCCGTAACTCTTATTAACCACTATGCCACCAGGGTTATTAGTTAGGGCCCTGTAAAGCTAGGCCCAACTTTAAAGGCAGGAGGACCAGTCAGGGAAGGGCTGCTGCCGCTCTGCTGAATGACCCTCTGGTGGCCAACAGGGAAACTACATCAGGCTTTGTGTGAACGACAGTCTCCTGCTGCTGCCCACTGGTGGTTAGATGGGAGGTGCAGGGTCTGGACATTGTATAAAGCAGAAGTCCCTGATGCACCCCCCCACCAAACTGGAGCCTTTGCCTTAAGCAGGTCTTCCCTTGGTCTAATAACAATAGCTACTATTCATTGAGCACTTTCATGTGGCAGATACTGCTAAGCACTTTTAATGCATTATTTCATTTACATTAATGGCCAAGTGAAAGCTTTTATCACCATAGTAAAAGGACCTATCTTAGTGGGCTGTAGTGAAGATTTAATGAGACAATACATATTCCTGGCACAGAACAAGTGCTTAATGAATGTTAGTCTAACTCCAATGCCCGGCCCACAACCTTCAAGGTTACAAGGCACTTGGGTTTTCTTATCCATGATCTTACCCATTTTACCCATGAAACAGGAACAAAGGGATGGATGGACTTAATCAGTGAACCTTCAGCTGGTTTGGGGCAGGACCTGGATTCTGTTTTAACCTCACTGCTCGTTTCTGGCAAGTTATTTAGTTCCATGGGGGCATCAGTACCCTCGTTGGTAAAATAAGAGTAATCCTGCCCACCTCCTAGATTTGTTGAAAGATTAAATGAACTAATCAGCATAAAGTACCTTATTCTTGCCTAGTCCTAGAAGGGGCCCCATGGATGGGAACTGTTACACGTAGCAAGGGGGAAGGTTCAGGGGCTGCATGTAGTTCTTGTCTACAATCCTCCCACACAGAGACTGGGGTCAAGAAGGTGACTGGAGAGGCTAAGCCTAAGACACCCAGCCTGGGGACTCTTCACCAGCCCAGTCTTTTCAGCGGGTAAAAATTCACGGATCTAGTGGGAGATGGAGCTCTGGCTTCCTTGCTGACAAAGTAGAGAAAGGCTCCTTCACCAGACAAAACCTGTCTTGGTAGAAGTGAAGCCTGGAGACTGGGTAGGAATGGGAAAACCCCCACGGGCTCTGAGGAAATGCCTTCACTTCAGCTACAGCCTTAGACAACACAGGTGGACCCAGTCTTCCAAGAGAAACCTTATATCATATATAAGCCTTACATACATGTCTACCGTATATCAAGCTTGGCTCCCTCTGCTGCCAGGACTGCACCACTGCACAACCCCAGGCAGCACAGTCACATAGAAGGCTGAATGAATAGTGCTTCCTAGAAATGTATACACTAATGGGACCTTGCAGTTGACCCCATATCCACACAGACAGGCCAGGCCACTCATTTGAAAACCTTTGCAGGCAGTCATTGCTTTGTGGAACTCACAGGCCAGGTTCTGCATCAAAGTGTGAGCTGGACTCCCCAAGTGTCTGAGCCTAGGACTCATTCACTCAGGAGGCAGAACTGGGTTCCATGACTTTGACTCACCTGTTTGCTCTGTGACCTTTGACTGACTGCAAGTCTCACCTGACACAGGCAGAAGGAGGCTTTCTTTCACAGCAGTAGTATGAGGTGGCAAAGCATTTTCACAAAGGAGCACCTCACAGAAGAAGGCATACTGAGAAGGGGAGTGTACTCAGAACTCCATCAGCATTCAGGGAGCTCATGCTATCAAGGATCTCTGATTCCACCCTCCCTGAATTCCACATCCTTTGGAATCCTTCCTTCCCTCCAACACGTTAGCCCAAACTCAAACTTGGCAGAATGGGGTAGGGTAACTGAAATAGTTCTTTTGGATTTTTTTCCCTACAGACAAAAAGGGCGGAAGTTCTCTAATACTCGTAGTACATGAGAAGCAGCTTCAAGTAACAGGGGCCAGTGTCCATGTTACAGATTACAGCAGCTATTACCTCCATTTCTGTCAAAAGCCCTCAGAAATTCCAAGGGTTGGAGGCAGGAGAAGGGGAGGGAAGTATAAAGTCTTAGGTTGACTTATCAAACCAGATCCCCCTTTCTCAAACAGCAATGAGGGGCAACAAACCATACTTACACACGTAATCCCACACCAAGCCCCTGGCAGCCCTGTCTGGGGAAAGGACTCCTAGGTACACTCTTTGGTGGAGGAGAGGGAAGGGTTGACTCCAGTCTACCCAAGACCCTACAATCACCGGAGAATCTAGTCTGGGATAATGGACCACAGAGGACTTCTGGATGGGATCAATACCATACGGGCACCCCGCTTAAAAATGAGGAATTACTCCCCTTCTAGCAAACGAGACATGTCAGAAACTGTTACAAGAAAAATCACCTGTGGAAAATCACAGCATTAAACGAATAGGACAAGGTCAAAAGGTGAGGTTTTTTTCTTTTTTACTGGTTTATAATAATCTTAAAAACCCATCATACCCATAAACCACCACAGGTGAGAAAGTGAGGGAGATGGAGAACGAATGCTACAGTATGTGGATAGAGTGGGGAATCCAGGTATTCCCTAAGGGTAGTGTGAGATGAAGGCAGGGAGTGTGGACAGGAGGCCCTAGCTTGGACCCTTATTGCTGGCTGGGGGTTGGCTGGTGGAGGGGGAGGGGCTCAGGTTGAATTAGGAAAATCTCACACCAAAGGTGAGGGCAGTGGGGGTGGGGGAAACCACAGCACATTATCCATGCAGGCTAGGGGTGGGAGTGAGAGCTTCAGAGACTTGCACCCCCTACACAGGAAGAGATGGGTTTGAGGTTGTCTGACTTAAAGCCCCCAAGTTGGTGTCTGGTCCAATTTCCTAAAATGGCAGCCCACCTTGCGGGGAGAGGCATTGAAGAAAAAAAATTACAGCAAAAACATGTGGTTTGGAGATCAAGTGAGGGACAAGGGGAGATAGTGGTGCTCTTTTAAATCTGACACAGAGAAGCAGGAATCATCGGAAGGGGACCCTGGGTGAAAAGGTGGCTAACACCCTGGGAGAAGGCATTGACTGCACCAGAAGCTGCAGGTGCTCCTGAGTGCTCAGGGACAGGGAGATACCAGTGTTCACAGACGGCAGGAAAACAATTGGGAACAATAAATTAGGACTTCATGTTGCTATCATTTGGCATAACACAATCAGGCATTTTTTTCCTTTTTTCTTTTTTTTAAATATAAGGCAACTTGCCAACACATAATTTAAAAACTGGTCTTCAGTCACATTGCTTCAGATCACTAAAGAACTTCTGGCTAAAGAACAGTGGATAGTATACTGAACAAAATCCAAAAATCTTTAAAAAAAAAAAAAAAAAAAAAAAATGGGCCAAGAATGCATCTTTAACAGAAGGGTGCAAAAATTTACAACAAAACATAATCTAAGTTTAAAGTTACAGAAAAGTTTAAATCTCTTGGGAATGATATGTTGAGCATGGAGTGGGTGGGGGTGTGCTATAAGAAGGGGCAGGAGGGCCTGTTTCCAATGTAGGCCCATCTCCAGTGGTTAGAACCATGCTCATTTGGTAAAGGAATAATTCAAAGGGCTTAAGGCTTTGTTTTTGTTTTCCTTTCTTCTTTTAACTTGAGGGGCTGCAACAGGAGGTGGCTAGAGGATGAATGTACCTGTGGGGCCACTCATACACAATACTACTCAAACCCACACTACATTCATACAGAAACATTTAAAACTTACAGTGTAGAGTGTTATGGATTGAATTATTATGTCCCCCAAAAATATGTGTTGTAAATCCTAACCTCTATGCCTATGGTGTTGGCAAAGAACATTGAATATACCATGGACTGCCAGAAGAACAAACAAATCTGTCTTGAAAGTAGTACAGCCAGAGTGCTCCTTAGAAGTGAGGATGGCGAGACTTCGTCTCACTTACTTTGGACGTTATCAGGAGGGACCAGTCCCTGGAGGACATCATGCTTGGTAAAGAAGAGGGTCAGCAAAAAAGAGGAAGACCCTCAAGGAGATGGATTGACACAATGGCTGCCACAATAGGCTCAAACACAGCACGATGAGGATGACGCAGGACCAGGCAGTGTTCTGTTCTGTTGTACATTAGGTTCGCTGTGAGTCAGAATTGACTCTGAGGGCACTAACAACAACATGCCTGTGGTTATAATCCCATTTAGGAATGGGTTGTCTTTGTTATGTTAATGAGGCAGGATTAGTGTAGGGTGTATCTTGAGTCAATCTCTTTGGAGCTATAAAAGAGATTAAACAAGCAAGCAAAGCAGAGATGGGGGAAGAGAGATGCCAGACCACATGAAGATCACCCAAGAGCAGAAGCTCAGAAGAGACAAGGACCTTCCTCCAGAGCCGACACAGAGAGGAAGCCTTCCCTTACAGCCGGCACCCTGAATTCGGACGTCTAGCCTCCTAAACTGTGAGAAAATAAATTTCTGTTAAAGCCATCCACTTGTGGTATTTCTGTTATAGCAGCACTAGATAACTAAGACATAGAGCAATATTCTTAGCCAGTGTAGACAAAACCAAATTTTTTTTTTTTTTTTTTTTTTTTTTTTTGGTGTTTTTTACTCCAATGTGATCATCCCTTACCTACCTAATTCCTCAGTTAAGGTAGTTTTTTGTTTTCTTGAGGAGGGGTTGGGAGATGAGGGTAGGTGGGAAGTTAGGAGAGAAACAACAGTGAGAAAGAGACCTTGGGTACACTGGATGGAGTGATGCAGCTACAAGCCAAGGAATATCAAGGAATGCCAGCAACCACCAGAAGGTAGGAAGAGACAGGAGTTCTTCCCAGGAGCCTTAAGAGGGGGCATGACTCTGCCAACACCTTGATTTTGAACTTCTAGCCTCCAGAACTGCATTTATCTAGGGCTAGAAAAGGGAAACCAAGATGCCAATACAAAGACGTATTTTTTCCATGTCTCAAGGCTATGGCTGAGTGTCTATAGGATGCCCTTGAGGTAAAGAGGGCAAGGACAAGTGCAGTGGCACTGGGATCAGTAAAGATGCAAAACAAAGTCTTGAGGGATGGAGAGGAGCTGAGAGAGGAGCTGAAGATGGGTTGGTTTTGATTTGAGGTCTTTGGGTGAATAAAGAATTGGCTCCCAAGGGACTTGGAATGTCTGGCTTCTTAGAGAGACAGGGAGAAGCCTAGCTTAGAGGGCTGGGCATCTACATCTACCTCACCTTAGGGCTCTTCCCTCAGTCCAAAGGGAAACAGGCAGAGAGGTACAGGAAAAGACAAAGAGGAGGCTGCTGGGAGATGGCTATGGTGGAGGGACTGACTGATAAGCAGGCAGGCAGTGGAGAGAAGAGCCTGCTGGAGATGGTAGAGGGGAATGTGAGGGCCCAGAGGACTCACCTCTGCCCTCAATTAGATTCCACCAAATTCCCTTTCTCAGACATCTAAGAATGATCACATCGGAGCAGTAAAAATTTTTTAAACTATCCAATTACTCAAAAGACTAAACCTAGGAGGGTAATGTATAATGTGTATCTTGTGGAGGACACTGGGGCTACCTATCTATACCCCGGGTGCTGAACATGAAGACTTCGACTATCTGTGGGATCAGGGGCACGGCTGCCAGGGGCACGGTGGGCCTTGCTCAGCATGGCCAGGCTCTGTTCTCGAAAGCAGGCCTGCTGGAAATCCCCACTTAGGTAATCCACTGTTTGCATCAAGCTGTTCTGGCTTGCCACCGGACCGCCCCCAGTTGCTGCTCGGTACTGGGCCCCAGCAGCCGCAGCACAGTCGAGGGGTGCACCCGTGGGCTGCCCACCATGGAACGGCATGGCAAGGTCCTGAGACCCCGAGCTGTCGCTATTGGGAGTGGGCAGAATGTTGTTCCACAGGGGTTGGAAGTAGTGACCATTAGGGTAGGCCAGTGGGGCTGCCAGGCCGTTGACTGGTGGGGATGGGGTCGGCTTCTCCAGGGGTGGCTTCAGATGGAAGGACTGTGACAGGCAGAGTTCCTGCGGGTAGGCAGGGGCCTTGCCCACAAAACCAAGCCCTGCCAACTCACGTCCTGTTGCATGCTTGCCTGTCAGGCCAGGGGCTGCCGGTGTCCCACCAGCCTCGCTGCACATCTGTTGTAGGTGGGCCAGCTGGTGCTGGTTCCAGGCGACTGACTTGAGGTCGCTAGGGTAGCCAGTGGAGGCTCGAGAGATGCCTGTGGGCAGGTTGACAGGGCCTGCAGCAGGCAATGCGGCTGTAGCCACATGGGTGTGCTCCATGGGATTGACCACACATGAAGGCATTGGTGTGGGGACACTGTGGGTTGACACCCGGGTGCTTGCATTGATGAGCAGACTGCGGCTAATGGGGCTGGGGTTGGCGATCTGGCCCTCACACACTGAGGTAGTGCTGATGCCCGCCCTCGTCTGGCAAAACTGGTTGATCTGGTGCACGATGCTGCTCAGGTCCGGGGGCTGGCTGTGCTGCAGGGTGGCCGCCATTGAAAGGGGGATAGTTGAGGTAGACACAGTCACATTCGGGGGGGCATCTGAGTCTGGCATCTTTCGGCCTCCATGCAGCAAGGGGTTGGGAGGGTGCTGGAGACCCTGGTGAGCCAGGGCCTGAGGGTGGATCAAGCCCTGGGTTTGGGCTATGGGCTGAGGGTGGCCCAGGCCCTGAGGCTGCTGGAGGCTCTGAGGGTGGGGCAGCGCCTGGGGTGGCGGGATACCCTGAGGGTGCTGCAGCGTCTGGGGAGGAGCATGGGCCAGGGTCTGTGCACGCTGTAGGGCCTGCTGACGGGCCAGAACCTGGGCCTGGGGGTGGGCTAAAGTGCTGGGTGCCACAGTAGCATAGGGTGCCACTGGGGGGTTCATGATGGCCTCGGGGAGCAACCGGGCTCGAGTGCCGTCAAAGTCCTTGAGTATGCTTTTGGCTGGCACTTTGACAATGGCAAGTAGGCCTGCCTTGGTGGCAGCCTGAGTCGGGTAGGGGCTGTAGCGCTGGGCTGATGTGTCGAGGCCGTTCACAGTACGACGAACGTGTTTCCGCTGGGGAACCTTCACACTGTTGGGGAAGATTTTTATAGTCAGTGGGTTGTTTGCGACCTTCTTAGCATATGCATCCAATTCAGCTGGGGTAGGATAGTGAGCAGTTCTCATTTTCTGTGTAGTGTCCCCTAGAGAGAGAGAAGGGGGAGGAGAGCAAAGAGGGAGAGGGAGCTCATCAGTGCCAAGCCAACTAGCCCTGCTGGATTCCCCTTCTGAGGGTCTGGGGTGAGGATATAACAAGGCTGTCATCCCTAGCCTTCATTCTAGACCCAGCCTCAGGCCCCACAGTAACGAGCACTGCTAACATTTAGTTACGGAAGGACTTACAGTGTGCCAGGCCCTGCACTAAGTGACAGGCTATCTCAACGAATCCTCACTACCACCTAAGGAGGCAGGTCCTATTAGAATTTCCACTTTACAAATAAGGTAACTAAAGATCAGAATGGCAAAGCAACTTTCAAAGTCCCATAGCTCAGAGAGCCAGAACTTGACCAATTCCCACAGAGATAACCAAGAGTTCTTTTTCTGCTACATGGAAATGCAGGGGACTATAACTCTCCACAAGTACCTACCAGCCCATGCTGGTCTGAGGGCTTGAAGGTTCTAAGCACGACTTCCTGTCAGGGCACGCTATAGCCCCTCAGTCCCTCTCCCATGACACTCTGGTACAGACGGCACCCAGAGTGAATACACTGCCGTCTACAGTGGCCAGTGAGGCATGAGCTTTTCCTTTTGCCTCAGCAGCTGGGGCTCCATGCCCACTGGGTGGGCATCCTGGCACAGTACACAGGATGCTTCTTTTTCGGAAGCAAAGGAATAAGCTGCCAACATCCCTCCCCTACCCCCATGTCACAAGTTCACTTTTGTTTATGGCTTACTCTATGCCTGACTGGGTGAAGATCAAAAGACTTTATTTGCTTGTAGGGGACGACAGTAATGACAGGGCAGCAGGGAAAGAACTGAAAAGAAAGGATTCAGAGAACCTTTAAGTCCTGAGAACCAAAAATAGTCTATATTTGGCCCATGTCAGCTGTCACTTTCCAAAATGAAAGAGGAAAAACCTGCCTTCCTTGGGAGACTGCGGAAATACCCACTCAATGTGCCTCATTAATGTTAACAGTCTCTTTGTCCCCAACTCCTGTTGCCTCCCATCAGGGGGCTCCAGCGGATGTCACGCTTCCAGTCAAAAAAGGAAAAGGTTCTGAGAACAAGTGCTCTTTAAGGATGCAGGCTCCTGCAAGGGGTCGCACTCTGTTCTCTCCCTCTCAGAGGGAGGGTCTCCCTTGAGTATACACAAAAGGTGCTTAATAAATGCTTGCTGAATGAATAAGTACACCAACTGTCCAGAGCAGAATGAAAGTGATTTGGCTGGGAGCCTAGCTCAGCTAGCTGACTCCTTCCCTACTTCCTCCCCTTGCAGAAGGCAGCTAGGATAGACCAAGGATTAATCTGACTGAATGCTCTGCTTGTGGCCCCAGCTGGCCTCGGCCCAAAGGAGACCCCATTCAAAGTCACATCACTGGGCATCAACTAGAAAAGAAGTAGGCTAGTGAGTAAGCTAGAAGGAAAAGGGCAAAGCTGCCTTCATTTGGTGCCACTGCTGATTAGCTGGCAGTAACTGCTTAGAAGCTGCTCTTAGAGGCAGGAAAAGGGAGATGAAGTCCAGGAGGGGCAGAGAGAGTTGGTCCATGCTCAAAAAGGCAGAGCAGAGCGAAAAGGGTAAAAAAAGGAAAAGGTCTGTGCTTTCAAACACAGGCACAACGCCTTGTACCTAGTAGGCACGCCAATATATTTAAGGCTGTACTTTATTTACTGAATACAGAAATAGATGCTCCATAAATAAATGAAATGTTTGTGAGGTGACTGATTTGGGGAAGGTCTTAAAAGGATAAATGTGATGGTGACAATCAGGGCAGGAAGGAGGGGAAGCAGAGAGAAATGTTCTCCCACCCACTAGGCAGCACCACCTGGTAATCAGTCAAAGCCCAAACAGCAGAGTGTGAGTTCTGCTTTGTTTCTTATAAGCCACTGACCCTCAATCGGCCTCAGTCTCCATAAAGAGGGGCTATTTTCTGACCTTCCTTATATTCTCCTGGACAAGATACAAAAGAAAAGTCTGGGATCATTGACAGACAGTCCCTCAACTGGAGGCACTAGAATTCCATTAGAAGCTGCCCTGGTCACCCATTATAATTAGGTGTCTGAAGGTCAAAATCACGTGACACTCCTGGCAGGGTACCTTACCCAGAGCAGGTTAAGTGCTGTAAATATGGTAATACCTGACTGAACAACGGGGCTTCAGCTGAGTAGTGAAGTCAGAAGTTGCTGGGTTTTAGTTCAAAAATGAAATGGAAGGTATGCCACTGGGAGTTCCTCTACCCCACCCCTATATTGGTGGGTGAGAGAAGCCTGCTTCTTACTTGAAGGCCAAGGAAGATAGAGTGGTACAGTAGCTTGTTGAAGAAAAAGAGTTCCTTTGTTCTAAGACAGTGGCAACTCTCAGGTTGTTCTGTAGCAGAGGTAAGAGGATAGCTTGGTCTGACTCAGGAGTATGGTCCCAGTTCCTGAAACTGGAAGCAATGGGACACTTATCCACATTGATTATAGTTTTCCTTGTCCTGCCTCCACTGCTGTTGACAGTACTGATGAGGACAGTCAAATAAAGGAATCAGAATCAAAGGGAAGTGAGGGTGAGGAGGACAGACACAAGGCTACAGTATCTCTGTAAAATAAGAGCCTCAAGGATGAGATGACTATACTGGACAAGAAAGAAGCCACACTCTGGGAATCCAGCACCACTCACCTCACATACCAAACTTAAGTCCAACCCTTTAAAAAAAAAAAAAAAAAAAAAGTTTTTCTCAACATTTTTTTTTTTTTTAATCTCAGTCCCCACATAGGCATCCCGTGCCTTTCTTTCTTGTGTAATATCTTCCCCTAGGTGCACAGCCAATACAGAAGCCACAGCTTTGTAAGCAACTTACTTAAATATCTTATACCAATGGTGTCATTAATAGAGACACTAGATAGTGTAGATAATAAGGTATTTATGGTTGGGAAGAAAGTTAGAAAGATATGAATTGAAGCACTGGCTTCATCATCTAACTACTCAGTCTCAGTCATTCACTTATAAACAGGGATAATACCTGCTCTCCTACTTTATAGAATTACTAAAATCAAGAGATTCAATGAACAGGAAAATGCTAGCTGAACAGGAACCATGACTGCTGATAGTCATTATTCAAGGATAACAGGTTTGGCTGAGTCTGGCCACAGACAGGACAAAGCAACTTCAGGACTCCCTGGCCTTGAGTTTGATAATTAAACAGAGCAGAAAGCATTGTTGTCTATTCCAGGGACTGGAGTGGGGAGGGGTGAAATCTTCTTGAATCTGGTCTTTCCTTGTGGAGACCTCCCCATTATCGTTCTATTTAGAAGGCCAGAAGACATGGGTGGCACATGTGGCAGGAGCTTATACCCGCAGGTAGAGAGGTACAGGCAGTGTGTTTCAAACGCAGACTTTAGAGTCTGACCTGAGAGTCCTAGCCTTGTCAATGAACAGTCATGTGACCTTGGCAAGTGACAAACCCTCTATGTCTTAACTTAGGAAAGATAAAGAGTCTCTCATATGGAATTATTGAGAAATGAATGAGGACATATTTAAAAACACTTGATACAGTGCCTGGTGCATGGTAAGTACTTAACAAATAAGGTATTATTTCTAATATTTCTGGGTTTATCCAATCATTTGGCCAATTCACCATTTCCAGGCCCCTCCACTAGGGGGCAGATAAGCATACAAAGAAGCAGCAAAAAGGTAATTCTGACATTTTTCCCTGTCTCCAAGGCTCTGCCAAAAGGAGATCAAGGCTGTTGTCTGAAAGATGGTTCAAGGACCAAGGGCGTTTGGTCATTTCAACCACTCAGAGTCAATATTTACTGAGCCACTACTACATACCTGACCCTGACGTGGGGGAAAACAGGAGCAGAGGCTTGGGGTTACAAACCAAAGAATGTCCAAAAACACATTCTCTGGGTCATTGGGAGAGGATGGGTCAGAGGAAAACACAATTTGGAAGTACAGAGCTCCAAAATGGCTATGGACTCTCCAAGCCAAGTGACACCACAGAATATACAATCTAGAAAAGCTCTAGGAGGTCATCAACCTAACCCCAACTGTGGTCTTCTACCAAGTGCAGGACCACATGATTTTTAAACCATCCTGCAGTCAGTTACACATCTAGGATGGGAAACTCATTACCATCTCCTACACACACAGAAAAAGAAGGGAAGAAGAGAAAATGTTAGCATTCAGTGCTATGATTCTGTACATATGGCATCTGAAGTGTGGGGAGAAGTAATTAGCCAGATCATGTGCAGCGCTGGGCCAAGAAGCCACATATCCCGTCTCCTGAGCCCTTCCATCTCTCCTACCCCAAGCCAACTTTTCCAATACAAAGCACATCAAGCTATAAATATCTATACCCTATCCCCACCACACTAGATACTGAGCTCTGTGTTTCTAGCAACATGTAAGACCCTTCCTGTGGATGGGGGACAGGGAAAAGCTAAGTAGCAGAATCACGAAACTGGTTTTATAGCCTCTATAGCTGATGGGCCTGGGCTCTGAGCAGCTGCCTGGCTGTTGGTTCCCAAAGGAGACAGCTAATGCTCCATTTCACTTTAAGTAAATGTTTAATGTTAACAGCTATCAGTCACATGACAGAATTTTTTTCCTGTATACTTAGGTGGCGGGGGGGAGGGAAGAGGAGAAGGGAGTAGGCTTAAAACACCATTAGGCTCTCTCCCTCTGCAACGGGTATATCTAAGAAAAGCAACAAGAGAGTTGAAAAGAATCAACTACATTGTACCCCAAATGGATAGGTGAACCTGAAACCAGGGAAGAAGAATATCCCAATTCTTGAATCCAGATTTGGGAACAGTGGTTGGTAGATGCTATTTGCGGGGCTGCTCTGGGGAGCTTTAGGGTCGCAATGAGTCAGAATCATGACACTCGACAGCAATGGGTTTGGGAAGAAGGGAGCGGAGACCCAATATATTTCAGCACCAAGATAAAGCTGCCAATTTGCCTCTCCTCCTAAATGGCTCTTCCTTTGATGTCACATCTCTGTCAGTGTGTTAAGGAACGGAAAATAAATAAACTGAGCTTCTCTTTGTCATCTTATCATATGTCTCCAAGTATACTCCCTTTCCAGTTTATCCCTGGAAACGCAGAATCAGGCACAATGCAGTTAGCATGCTGATCTGGCTGGCCGGGAAGCACATACAATTTCATCACTCAACCATAAAGAAAAGGCTGCGGAGAAAGTTGATACAGCAGAGCTTGCCTACTGTGTCAGGCAGCTGCAGATTTCAGTTCTGTCATTACATGGAGCTAGCGTCACTGGCCAGATTCTAGAACTAGCCAGGCTCTGAGCCTTACTCTCCCTCAAAGAAAGAAAGCCAGGAGTCTGTACCATTTTTAACTTCTGAAGATGATCTCATAAAATAAGGGTCAGCAAACTACGGCTTATGGGCCAAATCTAGCTGCTGTGTGTCTTTGAAAATAAAATTTTATTTGAACACAGCCATGCTCATTCGTTCATATTTTGTCTATGGCTGCTTTCACTCTCAACAGCAGAGTAGTTGCAACAGAGACCATAACGGCACACAAAGCCAAGAGTTTGCTGAGGCTCGTCATAGAGGATTCTGGGAAGGTGCTGAAGCATACTTGTCTATTAAAGAATAAGCCGAGATGCCTCAATGATGTCCCCTTTTTGCTTTGAAAGGAAGGTCTATTTCCAAACTTAAGGCTGTTTTTACACTTGAAGATATCATACATGGTGATGGACCAGGAATGGAATCTTTTCCTTGCACATTATGTAGTGTAAGGACAGGAGGTAGGGCTCTGGGAAAACATGAAGTATTTAAAAAGCCCCAATTCCAACCAGTTTAAGACAGGAATCCAACAGACAGTTCTCAGAGGTTCAGTCTTGTGAGAAGTATTAGCAGAAATACACCAAGAAAAAATTCTGAGAAAGCTAGTTTCCCAACGCTTCTAAGGTGAAAGCTCCTTTACTTGCTGTGAACGGAAGTCACACTGGCTCAGAAGGGAGAGAGCAAAGCCAAAGGGAACTGTCTGTTTCCATGGTAGAGTGTACTCAGAGAGTTCAAAACAACAGGACAGTGTAAAACAGTTTGTTTCAGAGATACAGTAAGTAATCTGGCCTGTGAGTTTTCTTTTGATTCCTCAAGGGAGTTCAAACTGAAATACTTTTTTTGAAAGGTGATCTAAGCTCCTTATAACTACGTTGCTCAACAGAGACATATCAACTACAATTAAAATTAAGATGATATACATTGGGGAATTCTAGTATTTAAAAGGATTGTGTCTCACACGGTAGAGCTTTTGCAGCTGCTTTCCTGCTGTCTCTGCTGAAGAATACTTTGGAGGTACCAAAGTTCAAGGTCAATGTACTCAGATGTGTCCCTGGGTCAGATCAGATGTGGAGACAAAACAAGGAATCATATCCTTCCCTGGGCTCAAGATTACTTACATTTCTGAAGTCCAGTGTTCATCTGCGTGTGAGAAAGAAGCTGAAAGGACAGGTCACCTGGCCCTGGTAGACAGGCTAGCATGGCAGACTGGCATCAACACAACATGGGGCAGTCACTCACACTGTAATGAACAAAACAAAACAAAACAAAACAAAACAAAACAAAAAAAAAAAACAAGGTCATGGAACACAAAGCTACTCACTCAACGAAGATACTAGGGACATTGGATATGAGCAGTAGAGGTCCAAATTTAGATAAACAATTTAATTTTCAACTCATAGAAACCCAAAGTGACAGAGAAGAACCACCCCATAGGGTTTTCTAGGCTGTAATCTTTACCAGAGCAGATTGCCAGGTCTTTCCTTCTGCAAAGACGCTGGGTTGGTTCGAACTGCTAACCTTTCAGTTAGCAGCTGAGTGCCTAACCATTGCGCCACCAAAACCAAACCAAATCCACTGCTGTCAAATCAATTTCGACTCATAGTGACTCTATAGAGCAGAGTAGAACCGCCCCACAGGGTTCACAAGGAGTGGCTGGTGGCTTCAAACTGCCTACCTTTTGGTTAGCAGCTGAGCTCTTAACCACTGCACCACCAGGGCTCCTTAAAAGGCACAATGCAAATTCTGTTTGTGAGGTTCTGGGAATTTACTTTTCTTATGTTCTATCACAGAATTAGATCTCCTGCACCCAAAAAAGTAAGGGGGAAAGATATTCATTGCTCCCAGAGTAAGGCAAGGAGGCGGTAGGCTGGCAGCAGTTCGATTTAGGGCAGTGCCATTATGTCAAGATGGCCTGGGATTCATCAGTGATGTCTACCACAAGACATATGCAGTCCAAGGAAGCAGACATCAGTGTGGCCTTCTGTAGGGAACGAAGCTCTGTCAACAATGTAAGCTCCTTGTATACCAAGGACCATCCATTTTTCAAATAAGTAAAATACATGAACTTCCTTTCCCATACTGCTAATTCCAGAAATCAGGGTAGCATTTTAAGGCTTCAGATCACAATGAAAGAGGAGTCCACAAAACCTCTTTATTTTCCTTAGAGGGCCCTTCTCAGGTATGTGAAACTACCTTATCACAGTGAATATCAGAGAGCTCCAGCTTGCAATGCCAGGTAACTGAAAACATACTTTGTAAAAGAAGCTGCTCAGCTGTGTCTGAGACAGCAAGGGCAGAAAGAACTGAAGATTGAATGCTTCAATGAGAATAGTGCTACCCAAGAGTTCTGGCACAGATTCGGTCTTTTTAAGTCTCTGGTGGGTGGGATAACAGAATGAACACAGTGTGCCAACTGCAGTGTCTCAAGACATAAAAAGTCTTCTGCTGGGATCAAATAACTGAGGTACTGCTTACAATCTTCTTCCTTGTGAATGCTGATCTCTATATAATAACCTATCCCCTTTGGTCCTAATATAACTGAGGGCAAACACCAAGGAAGGGAAGGGAATTACAAATACTGGAACCTAATAATGTGAAATGGGCTGGATGAGGGGCGTTACTGATGTTTTCTTAATTAGGTCTCAGAACCTTTCCTGGAGATAGGTAATAACTTCACTTGTCATCTCACCATCTCTAGCCTGGATTACTACAATAGCCTGTAAATGGTCTCTTTGTTCCACTCTTTCCCCATCACCCAGTCCGTTCTCCACATCTCCACATAGCAGCCAGAGTAATTCATTTTTTTTAACTGAAGTTATATCAGCTCAAAAATCTCCAGTGACTGCCCATCTCACTTAGAATAAAATACAAAATCCTAATGTGGCCCACAAAGCCTTCCATGATCTATTACCACCTCTCTGACTTCATCTTCTAACCTCCCTTCCCCTACACCTTGCAGACTCAACTTCCAGTAAGAGTGGCCTCCTTGCAGCTCCTCCAATAAGTCAAGCACACTCCCACCTCCGGGTCTTGCACTTACCCCTCCTCTACCTGAAAAGTTCTTGCCCCAGATGTCTGCCTGTCTTTCTAGTTCCACACTTTATTTAGATTTCTGTTTGAATGTTAATTCCTCAGGAGAGGGATTCTTTGACTTCCCTATCTAAAACAGAACCCCATTTCTGTCACTCGATACAACCATCAGTATCACCTGTTTTGTGTCTGTCCCCATCGCACTTGAGTTTGCTAGGATATAAACTCCTTGAGAACAAAATACTTGGTTTGTTTTGTCCACTGCTATATCTAGAATAGCATCTGCAATAGTGCCTAACACTTAGTAGGTGCTCCATAAATAATTACTGACTGTATAAATACCAGTTTATTAATTAATTGAGGTTTGTGATTGAATCTATTTAATGATGGCAGAGCTAGGACTGAAACCGAAGTTTGACTTTCTCCAAAGCCCTACTCTCCAACTCCAGGTTGTCACAGCTGAGAGGGTAGGGAGAGTAGTAGAAGAAGAAAGTGGTAGGTTGTAAGGTTCACAATGGCTATGATTCAGAGACAATTTAATTAGTTTATATATATATGAGAAGAGGGTGCAATGATGCTCCCCAGCTAGTAACAATCTTATTGTGCCTTCTGAAGGGGAAGATAGGTAAGAATGCTAAATCCAAGGTAGGTAGAATAGAGACAACTTTATAACAGAACTAGAAAAGCTGAACAGTAAGTAAGATAGTGCTTTCTTAGCCTGTTCTGTCGGCCTCAGTCACATGCTACAGACTCCCTGAAGTACTGCTTTTTGTTTTTGGAAGCAGACAGATCTATAGGGATAAGTGAGGAAGGAACCTACAGTCCTATTTTCACCTTTAAGATATGTTTGTGCTACTGTTAAATGAAAGAAAGAAAATAAAAGCAACATATAAAATCACATATTCAGTATGTTTATAACGTACATAAAATAACCCCTCCTAAAAGAAAAAAACAGAAATACTCTAAAGCACACAAAACATGAACAGTAGCTATTTCTTTATACTTCGCTATTTTTATTATTTCTGTAACTTTGAAACTGAAAAAGAAGTTAATGTACAAACAAAAGACCTCAAACGTGAAGAAATGTTCACATCTGGATAGCTGAGATACTGTTATGACCAAGGTACACAAAGAATCCATTCATTCAGTTGTCTTACAGCTAGCCCTCCTTGTATTACTCTCTACCCATCAACTTTTGGAAGGAGTGCATCTAAGAATGATCACCCCAATCTCTGATATACCTATTAAATCCTGATGCCTGCAATTAAGACAAGATGAATGAGGGTATGTGGATCTTACAAGCTCTCTATAACATACTGCCCCTCAAGCAACAACACTGGATTTCCAAAGGGAGAACAGAGAAGTAAATCAGCTAAATTGTGGCAAAGAGACATTAACAGATTTACTGACAGCAAATAACCCATTGCCACTGAGTCGATTCTGACTCAAAGTGACCCTATAGGACAGAGAAGAACTGCCCCACAGGGTTTCCAAGAAGCAGCTGGTGGATTCGAATTGCCAACCTTTTGGTTAGCAGCTGAGCTCTTAACCACTGTGTCACCAGGGCTCTGACAGCAAATAAGGGCGTAAAAATAAGAGGTGAATTCCTCCACATGTACTCCAGAAAGTCAGTTTTTAGTTTGGGTGGGAAGGAGTGAAATCAGTAAGAAAGATACCAGAGCATAGGTTCCTCCATGACTCTGTCCCCAACAAAAACCCACCAAGTCTAGAATACTCGAGCTCTTACTGGCATCATTGGGACTGCTAAGAGTACAGCCCCTAATTTGGAGCCCTTTCTTTAAGAGTTCTGGGATCCATCTGACATCGTTTCCAAGTCTGCCTCTAGTACTAAGAAGTTCTTCGAGTCTCTTGACCAGTTTCACTGAAGTCAAGAATCAGGTTCTCCTAGGGGAGAGAAGGTAGGAAATGGACTCTGACTGTGGCAAGGTCATGCGGGTTGTTATCAAACAAGAAGGAAGCAATTTCCTTCCACAACCCGCTCTAGAAAGCAGGGATGTACAATATAAAGCACTCCTCCGGAGGTCTGGCAGCTAAGCGCAGTCTTTTTATTAAAAAAAACTTCAAACTGCCCACATATTCTGATTACCATCTGGCTTTTTCTTGAACATAAATTCCAATATAATTTTGCAGTTGATATTTCCAGAAGCACAGTTAGACCCAGAAATCAACAGTGGCACTCCCTTCTGAAGGGGACTCAAAATTCAACTGACTTATGAACAGAATCGAGTAGTCACCTGGAGCTCAAGACCAAGTGAGCTGCAGACATCAGAAAGAAAGACAAAAAGATCTCCTTGGCAGAGCCTCGACATGAGCTCTCAGCCAGCTTTCCTATCGCCAGCTGGTATGCTAGGAGGTCTGCTACCTAAGTGGAAGGACACTGAGCACAGAACTAAGGTGTTCAAACTCTCCTGGGGCATCTGCACAAGTGCCAGCATTTTCCAGACTACTTCTAATTAAGGAAGAAACCCTTGTCCCCACTGGGAAAATTCAAAACTACTTTCATCTCTCTTCCTCCCAGGCTTGCCTCTGTCAAAAGGCTACTAGAGGTTTTATTAGATTGAGTTGTAATGTCATATTCTCTGCTTTCTTGGGTGCCATCTGATAAAGGATCATCTCTGTCTCAGGGTAAGTCTGTGCCAATAAGAAAAGGTTGGCTGTGTTTGTACGGCTTGAGTGTAAGACCACTAAAGGGCAGGGAAAAGAGGCAGAGAAAGACTCCTCTTCAAATGTGTTTTTGATCGAGAAGAGGAGAGAAGATAAAGTGCTGGCAAGAGAACCTTTATTTGTGGCAAAAAAAAAAAAAAGTAACATCAACTTAGTGATCTAGAGAGCTTACTTCCCAGCATAGTCTCATCACCCAGAATTTACTGCCTTCCAGTACATCTTTGCTAGTCCTCTCTCCCACTTTTGTTTTCCTGCATCAACCCCCACTTCAAAAAAAAAAAAAAAAATCCCACCCACCTTCCTGCCAAAAACTGGTTAACTAGTCCAACTTTTGAACCATGCTGTGGTTCAAACATTTTAAATTGGTAGTAGTGACAGCTCTAAGACACCAGGCAAAGAAACAAAATATTACACGCCTTGCTTGCTATTTGACTTCAATTGATAAAATACATCCAATAGCAAAAATCCTGAGTACATACATCTGAAGAGAATACGATTAACATCGAGAGACTGCATTAATTTAAAGAGTCATTACCACTAACCCTGATTAAGTTTTCTCATTATGAGCCAAAGATTTACCTAAAAAGATTATTTTTAATAGTAACAGGGAGAAGTTTCTTCCTACTGCTCTCGAGGTCCAAGTAATTAGCTTAAAACCTAAGAGTAGACATTAAAATGCCGCTCTGAGAAAAATAAACAGGGCCAAAGATGGCAAAAATTGCATGTCTATCAAACCGGACTGCAAAATCCATTATCCCTCTGGTCGGTTATAATAAAACAATCTATTCGGCAGGTAATTTTGTCAGCCCAGGTAACTGAATTCCCAACTAAATCATGCTCTTTACTATTTGCCCAATCTGAGTAACTTTCAGCCATTGCTCAAAAGCCTCTTTGTTCTCCATCTTTAACCCACTAAGGGATCTAGAAGTCACTTGCAATTATGACCTCACAACTAACTCTAGGCTGGGGGAAGAGTAGGGAAGAGAGGGCTTACTTTTTGTTGAAACCCCAGACTGTATCTGCTAAAAACCATCTCCATGTTAAGTATGTGGTCCTAGAGGTTTTGGAAACTTACTTCTAAAACTACCTTCAGAATCTGTCACAACAGGTCCTCTTCCTATCCTGTTCCCACCCCTACTCTGATCTCCAAAGGGCACTTTCTATGCCAGTGCTCTCCTCAGGAAGGATACAGTTCCCTGGATCCTCTTATGTAACTCACCTTTGACCCAGTGCTTTCTCTTGAATTCTCTGTTACTCAGGTACCAGGAAAGTATTTGCCCTGGACATTCTAAGCTTTCAACTTAAATGTGAGCTTACTAAAACCAGAATCTGTCTTTTAATTATCTTTTCAAGTCACAGGTCAGAACGAGATTATGATTAGTCACATAAAAGATGTTTTAATAAATACTACTGCCTCATAGGCCACCGGGCATCTCTTTCACTTTTAACTCTTTTTCCATCCCTGAAGGATATCACATACATTAATCTCAGGTCCTGGAACTGATTTGAACATGTATGTCCTTGAAGCACATGGATACAAGTATTAAATGTGTGTGTATATGTGTCTGCACAGGCATCTATACCTTTACTCTGGGAGTAAGAGGATAGAGGAGATGAGAAGGCCAGGGTGCTACTTTAGTACTTTAACCTTTATTAAACAGAAGTCAGTGTTCCTAAAAATGTGAAAATACAGGCTTTGTTTATTGTGGACAGTTACATTATAACTTGCAGTTTTTCATTATGGAATGTAATAGGCTTGAGTTCTCAAAGTCCTATGAAGGAAGCAAGTATTAGGACTGGGTCACTAAAACTTGAGGTAAACCACCTTAGAAAAGTGACCACTACATTTAACCACATTTATAACTGCAAGCAAAGCACACCGGGCACAGGTACAATAACAAGAAGTCAGAAGAAACCCACTTCCTTGAGAGAGGACATACATTTTGAATTTTTACTACCTTTTACAATTTCCTTTAGAAATGCGTGCTGATTCAGAAAGTTTCAAATTTTATCAGATGAAATATAATTAAATATGCTATAACTATGTGGTAATTTTTAATCTTCAAAGCCTCTAATCCCAGGTAAGTCCATGAAAAGCTGCCAGGTGACAGAGAAACACTGATCTTACACCTAGAAGGAGAAACTAAAGCAATAGAGCTGAACTACTTAAAAAGGATATTTATAGGGAAGATAAAAAAGTTGGATGCAATTTTAAGTGTTAGGGTGTCAGAAGTCCTTTAATAGGCCCAGACTAAATCCAAAACAAGAAAGTCCGTGGACAGGTCTTTATTCTAATAAAAATGGAAAAGACAGCTCCCTAGAGCAGCTTCTGTAATCTTATAGATCATGGCCACAACACAGAAAAAGAATTGAGCAGGCTGTTAAAAAAATTTGGGTATGTGTTTGGAGAAGAGCTAAACAAGATGCTCATTCATGCCCCTTCCTCTGCCCCTCAACTGCAGGAGTTAAAACAGGCCATACTTCTCTAGTGACTTCCTTGTCTAAGAGTCACCTCACCAGAAAACAGCTGTCTGAAATCTGGCTTTCAAGTTTGAAGGGTGACAGAGATTTAAGACACCTACTGTTGTTAGGTGCTATCGAGTTGATACTGACTCACAGCGACCCTGTATGACACACTAGAACTACTCCATAGGGTTTCCTAGGCTGTAATCTTTATGGGAGCAGATTACCAGGTCTTTTCTCCCATGGAGCCACAGGTGGGTTTGAACTGCCAACCTTTTGGTTAGTGGTTGAATGCTTAACCCACTGTGCCACCAGGGCTCCTTTAAGAGACCTAAGGTTACATAAAAAGCTTTCTCTACTCTAGGTACACACCTCACAAAGTGTTACTGTGACACAAATCTAGATGAAAGTTTTTGGGTTTGTGTATACTTGTATTTCCTGACCCTAGGGCACCATCACATACCTTGCTGATGTACTGGTACGTAGATAGGTGTTTTCTTCTTCCGGGTCTAAAGTACATCACTAGAGTGCACTGCTAGATTTAGAAACTTCAAGGGATATTTATAAACTATATTTTTGCTATGTAATGAGTAACACTGATTTACGTTACATACCAACAAACGAAACCCATTGCCACTGAGTTGATTCCAACTCATAGCAACCCTAAAGGACAAGGTAGAGCTGCCCCATAGGGTTTCCAAGGAGTGGCTGGTGGATTTGAACTGCTGACCTTTTGGTTAGCAGCTGAACTCTTAGCCACTGTGCCACCAGGACTCCTACACTGCATAACAGCGTAGTTTATCGGAACTGCAGAGAGCGGCTTAAGTGAAATTTTCAACAGGTATTGAAGAGCTGGAGCTCTGTTGGCTCAGCGGTTAAGAGCTAAACTACAAACCAAAAGGTCGACAGTTCAAATCCACCAGGCACTCCTTGGAAACCTTATGAGTCGGAACTGACTCGACAGCAACAGGTATTGAAGAGTTATGAATGGGGGCAGTGAAAATGTTAGGATCTGCAGCAACACTGAGTGCATGTCATGGAGATAAAGACCCAACTCCCACACCAAAGTCATTTGTGGAGAAATACAAGTGACTACTAAATACATAAAGAAATGGTGCAATTATCCAGTGATTAAAGAAATGCAATGACAAACATGTTTGGGGAAAAAAAAAAACCCTAAAACTCACTGAGTCAAGGATATAGTGAACGATCACTAAATTGATACATTCTTTCTGGAAATAATTATCAACAGTTTTTAAAGTATTCATACACTTTAATACAGCAATTTCACTTTTAGAAATCTACTTTAAAGAAATAATCAGATATGAACAAAGATGTATATATAACCCTCTTCACTGAGCTGTAAAATAATAGTGTAAAAACTGGAAATAATCTAAATGTTCAAAACCAGGGAAATGGTTACATAAATTACGGGATACAAGCCTCCCAGTATTTTTTTTTAAATATTTTTAAAGAGTAGCTAAAGACAAGGAACAATGTTTGTAATATAAATGCTGGGTTAAAAAGCATATACAAAGTATTATTATAATAATAAACTAAATAAATAATAATTACTATTACACATTCATAAAAGTTCGTTCTTGGATAAGAAGTTTTCAAAAAGGGAAAACGCATATGTAGGTAACTGTCAGCTGCAGCTCAAATCACGTGAGGAAACCCGAATTAACAAGATGCAATATATATATTTTTTATTGTTGTAATTAAATGAGGTTTACATTTCAAGCTAGTCTCCCATACAGAATTTTCTTTTCTTTTTTTTAACATACATTGTTAAGAGACCCCAACCGCTCACCCCATTCTGCGACAGCACACTCCTCCCCTCCGCCCGATTCCCCATGAACATTCAACCAGCTCCTAACTCTCTCTGCCTTCCCCTCTCACCTATGGACAGAAGCTGCCCCTTTGGTCTCTTATATCTCTACCTGTCTAAGAGGAAGACACAATGTATTAAAGTGCTTAAAAAAAGACTTTGGAAACTGACTGTCTGGTTTGAATCCCAGCTCTGACACTTACTAGCTGTGTGACCTTGGGAAAGTAACTAAACCTCATCTGTAAAATAAGATAACTGTACTTACGTGACAAAACTGTTGTGTGGCATAAATGGGTTTAATATATTCAAATGCTTAGGATACTGGTCAGTGCCTGACACACAGTAAAAGTGCTATTTAAATGCTGGCTGTTATAATTTTCCTAATCTATCGAAATGCATGTCACTTTTTATCTTGCCAACAAGATCAAACCACCACCTTGCATTTTATAGTTCTTTACAGTTCGAAACATGTTTATATACATTATTTCATTTCAAATTTAAAACAATCTTTTAATCTAGATGGAACAAGTATCTTTCTTTTTCTGTAGATTAGGAAACTCAGGCCCAGAAAGATTAAGCAACTCGTTCAGAGAGATGCAGCCAGGATAGTGGATCTGGTATTGGAAACTGTTTTAACTTCTAGACTTGTGGCTCATTACATTAGACAATCTGCAGGTTGTGACTAGTCTTTAAAAAAAAAAAAACTGAAAAGAAACTTTCACGTTAATAGTAAGAATGCTTACTGTTTCATGAGTCTCTTTCAATTATCTGTATTTCTATGTATTTATGTGTATGTTTACTGGGAAGCAATCCTTACTGTGGGCCATAGACAAAAATGTTTTAAAGACACTGATTACACTATACCACAGCTACCTCTCAAGTCAATATTTATTGAGCACCTACCACTACTGTATTCAAAAAAAACATACAATTATAAGCCATGGTTTTGTTTTTAAATGTGAATGTATTTACTGACTTTCCTATGGATTTGGGGAATTACCTGTTCTAATTCAGCACTTGGCACTACAACTGTATTAAACTTTGGCCACCCTAACACTTTGGAACCAGTTCTTAGTGAAAATCCCCTCAAGGTGAAATGTAAGCCAGCAACCATAACCAAGGTAAAAACACAATGGGAAAGTGACTGCACGACACAACCTAATAGACAAAGAAAAGCTTTAAGCTCAAGTGGTCAGACCTTTTTTTTCAGGTGAAAGCTGTTATCATCCACACAGAGGACACTATATCAGAGAATAATACAAGCAATGATGGAAGACAGTTGTACCTCTCTCATTCTCAAACACTCCTAGCACTGAAAACTCTCCCCCTCCCATCCTCATGCTCTTCCCTAAATGTGAGAAGTAAACCCTGACTAACTCTGAACCTACTCTCAATTCATACCTTTTCTAAGTCAGTTTCCATCTGCACACCTGTGCTGTGATGTCTTTTGGAAGCTGAGCATCATGGAGCCTACCAAAGTCTCTGGCAGGAAGCATTTCTAAATTGTTTTACAGTTTCTGGGGGGAAAAAAAGAGTCATACTTTTCCTAGCACAACATCTACTATATCTACTATATATTCACTCAGTCTATGACCGTCTTAGAACCAGTTCTCTGTGCACAATGCCTTGAACTTATGTGCCTTACATTTCTAGTGAAGAGCTTCAGAAAGACTAGTAAGTTTAGTGCTGGTAGGGAATGAAGTTTTACTTATAGTTAACACAATGCCTTTAATTCTTCTAGTCAGCTGCCATCCAGGGTTAGCCTGCCAACAGGCAGAGTTTAAGGTAATAGAGCAAGATATGATTGATACATTAATATGCTCTGTTCAATTTAGGACCTTCCTTCTTCTCCTTATGCCTAAAAGTATATGATCATGAGGAACCCTGACATGTAACAATTTTTGGTAAGGGTTTCATAAAACACCTTCGTAAAATTCAGAGATTTTACCTTGTCATGTCACTGACTCATACTGTAACCTGAATATTTATGGTTCACACTCCACATGTCCAAGATGCTACCAAGTTTCTGAAGTTAAAGGTTCTCTGAAAGTTGGAGAGGATGTTAAACCTCAAAAGGGTCCAGGAGCTGAAAGCTGATTGAGGAAGATGAGTACCCTCCTCCACTCCCAGGCTGCAAACAACCACAACTAGCTAGATGAAATTTGGAATACTGGCTCATCTTCAGGAAGAAGAGAGAACAGTAGTTTCCGTTAGAAGAATCCTTTTACAGTTAGAATAAACATATACTGAAATGATTCTGAAATTAGCTTTAGGAAGCTCCCCCATATCAAGAATTGATTACAAAACAACAAAAACTAACAAAATAGTCTTTTAAACCTCTCAAGAATTCAAAGTACGACAACTCAATCACTGATCAGCAGAATTATTTTGCCTACTTCCGTGGCCCTGAGAAATTCCATAATCACTGAGCTTTGTTATTTACTCAAGTGTGTGTGTGACTGGTTCTAACTGGTCAAATATGTGCCTTACACCACATAAGTAAGTCCTTGCCAAACAAGGTGATTTAACTTCAATTATTTTACCGTTGAATGAATCAAGAAAAAATTATGTACCTATGTTTAACCCTAAAAATGCCTAAATGACTTGCCTACCTTTTATTTCAAAGATATCTTAAAGGAAGGTAACACTATCCAAATTAACTAAAAGACAGCTAACATTATCCAAATTAACATCTTACAGACAGTGGTAAAAAACAAAAGTTCATAACTCTTCTATTCCTGATACATGCCCCCTTCACTGAGTATAGCTATTCACTGTCCTCTCTAACTTCTACTCTGTAAGCTTCTCTCTCTGGGCGGTCCTTCACCAATTGAGAATCTTTACCAACTTTCATTCAATTTCCTCTGTTAAAACACTTCAATTTGATCAGAAATAGAAAGCACCCAAACAGGGTGAGGAGGGGTCCACAAAGCAAAGAGTGGTGGTGGGAGGGAGGAAGCCGGGTGAGGGGAGGGTGTGGGGAGTCCCAGAAGGCATGCAGTGACCACTCCCCCAAACAGTGATGAATGTCAAGAGGGCTCACTAAGATCTTGGCTTCTAAATACCAAATTCTCCATTAAAAGGAATCAAGGCTTTTAAAGAAAATACAAGTTTGGTACATCTTGCTGTGTAGGAAAAGAAGTGCTTAAAGAATAATGGTGACATGCCAAAGGACACAGAAGCTACCAGATGCTCAATTAGTGATGGAGGCTCAGCGAGAGAAGTGTACAGAGGAGAAGTTAGAAGGATAGTGAATGGGTATACTGCATAAAGAAGACATGTGGCAGGAATAGAAGAGCTGTAAACTTTTGTTTTTTACCACTGTCCATAAGATGTTAATTTGGTATTGTATGAGACCACTATTATAAGAACTCAAGAAAAGGTTTAAACACAGAAGAAAACATTCTTTGACAGTTGCAAGGGTGGGAAGGAGAGAGAGCGGTAATCACTGACTAGATAGTAGACAAGAATTATCTTAGGTGAAGGAAAGGACAACACACACTACAGGGAAAGTCAGCACAACTGGACTAAACCAAAGCTAAGAAGTTTCCTGAATACAATCAAACACTTCGAGGGATAGAGTAGCAAGGGCAGGGGTCTGGGGATCATGGTTTCAGGGGACATTTAGGTCAACTGGCATAACAAAGTTTATTAAGAAAAGGTTCTGTATCCCATTTTGGTGAGTGGCATCTGGGGTCTTAAAAGCTAGTAAGCAGCCATCTAAGATGCATCAATTGGTCCCAAACCACCTGGAGTAAAGGAGAATGAAGAACACAAAGACACAAGGAAAGTATTAGCCCAAGAGACAGAAAGGGCCCCATAAACCAGAGACTCCATCAGCCTGAGACCAGAAGAACTAGATGGTGCCGGGCTACCAACCACCAATGAACGTCCTGACAGGAAACACAACAGAGTCCCTGATAGAGCAGGAGAAAAGTACGGTGCAGAACTCAAATTCTAGTAAAAAGACCAGACTTAATGGCTTGACTGAGACTGGAGGGACCCCGAAAGACTCTCTGTTAGCCCAAAACTAAAACCATTCCCGAGGCCAACTCTTCAGACAAAGATTAGACTGGACTATGGGACATAAAATGATACTCGTGAAAAGCGTGCTTCTTATTCTTAATACATGAGACTAAATAGGCAGCTCCTGTCCAGAAGCGAGATGAGAAGGCAGAGAGGGTCAGGAGCTGGCTGAATGGACAACAGAAATCCAGGGTGGAAAGGAGGAGTGTGCTGTTACAGTATAGGGAGAGCAACTAGGGTCACATAACAATCTGTGTATAAATTTTTGTATGAGAAACTAACTTGAATTGTAAACTTTCACTTAACATACAATTAAAAAAAAAAATGGATGTTAATTTGGGTAGTCTCAGCCAGTCCTTTTGAGATATCTTTGAAATAAAAGGAAGGTAAGTCATTTGGGCATCTTTCGGGTTAAACATGTATTCATAAAATTTCTTCCTGATTTACTGGCCAAATCTGGGATAATCTGAGCATCAAAATAAATAATAATAGGGAAAAGAAGTAACTTCACATCAAAAAAAGACTAGCAGGTACTACCTTAATCAAGTGATTAAACATCAGTAATGGGACAAATAAAAATTCTGTACCACTTAAAATTATGCAATGAAGAATGCAGCGTCACTTCTGTGATATTCCTGCTGAAGATGTGTAACCTAAATTAAACATGAGGAACCAACAGACAAACCCAAACTGAGGGACTGTCTGCAAAATAACTGTTGGTAATCATTCAATTGGGGCAGTGGTAGTTCAGTGGTAGAATTCTCGCCTTCCACACAGGAGACCTGGGTTCATTTTCCAGCCAATCCAACCCAAGCGCAGCCACTACTCATCTGTCAGTGTAGGCTTGTATGTTGCTATGATGTTAAACAGGTTTCAGTGGTGCTTTCAGACTAAGACAGACTAGGAAGAAAAGCCTGGTGATCTACTTCAGAAAATCAGCTGATGAAAACCCTATGGAACACAACTGTCCAATCCCATTGTACATGGGGTAGTCATGAACTGGAAGCCAACTTGACAGCAGCTAACAACAACAACAATCATCAAAAGCATCAAGGTCATGAAAATCAAAGAAAACCTGAAGAACGGTTCCAGACTGAAGGAGGCTAAGAAAACATGACACTTTCCTTTCGATGCTGCAGCAGCAGCCATGAGTATGCTCAAGCTTCAGAAGAGGCTCGCCTTCAGTGTCCTCCACAGTGGCAAGAAGGTCTGGTTGGACTCCAATGAGACCAATGAAATCGCCAACGCCAACTCCTGTCAGCAAATACGGAAACTGATCAAAGATGGCCTGATTATCCACAAGCCTGTGACTGTCCGTTCTCAGGCTTGATGTGGGAAAAATACATTAGCCTGCAGGAAGGGCAGGCATACAAGTATGAGTAAGTGAGAGGGTACTGCCAACGCTCGAACGCCTTATAAGATGACCTGAATGCGGAGGACGAGAATTCTTCACCGGCTGCTCAGGAGATAGCGTGAATCAAAGAATGACTGCCACATGTATCACAGCCTATACCTGAATGTGAAGGGGAACATGTTAAAGAGTAAGCAGATTCTCATGGAACGTATCCACAAGCTGAAGGCAGACAAGGCCCACAAGAAGCTCCTGGCTGACCAGGCTGAGGCCCACAGGTCTAAGACCAACGAAGCACGCAAGCACCGTGAGGAGCAGCTCCAAGCCAAAAAAAAAAAAAAAGTAGATCAACAAGACTCTGACCCAGGAGGAAAAAACCAAGAAATAAAGCCCCCTGCCACCTTGTCTGTACATAGTGACCTCAGCAGATCAATTATTCAATAAAACAAGTCTTTATCTGTCAATAAAAGAAAACATGACAAATAAATGTAATGCATGATTCTGAACCAGATCCTTTTTGCTATAAACGGTATTACTTGGGCAACTAGGAAAATTCAAATTGGGGTCTGAGAATTACATGACAGTAATATAAACAATGTTACCTTCTTGATTTTGATAATTCTATTGTGGTAAAGTTGGAGAATGCCCTTGTTTGCAATAAATACACACTAAAGTATTCAGGATAGTAGAGCATTAGGCCAGTAACTTACTCTCAGGTGATTCAAGGAAAAAAATATTCTTTTACTGTACTTGCAACTTTTCTGTAAGTTTGAGATTGTTTCCAAAATTTTATTAAAAACCAACCAACCAAAACAAAGTAGCAATGTTGAAGCCTGAGAAAGGGGTTAAAGATCATAAGAAAGAGTTGGAGAGAGTGGTCTATTGGTAACCATTCAGGTTTTATCTTAATGCAGGTGACTCATCTCTGAACTGGTGAGCAATGACATTGGGGTTCATGCCATCTCGGATAGGTTTCCTGTATCGTTCTGCCTCATCAACTTCCAGTTTCTTTTCTACACTTTTACCTAAATAAAAATTTTCCAACGTCTATACTTCAAATTCTCTCCCCACCTCCACTCTGTTCTGGCAATGCTTCCACTGTGAGGCAGTCATGCAACTCTCTTACCTTCAAAATGGTGAACTTCACCTTTGGAAGGGTTCCCAAAAAATTATCTATTCTGAAGGAGGAGCTATTTAATGACCTTCCTTTCTTCAGGTTAGGCATTCAATGCTATGTTCTTTTTACCTGCATATTCACATTTTAATAAGTTTTTCAAAGCCTTTCCTTCTAAACACACACCCAGAACCTCATAAACTGCAATGCAAACTCCTCTATGCTCTAGTCTAAAAAGCCTTGTTATAAGTAAGGCATCTTCCAGAGTGCAAAAGAATTTTGACACTTTTTCCTCCCAGTATACAAAAAGTTTCAAATGACATCATAAGCTTTGATCTCCAGACTTCCTGAAAAGTACCCCCTATAACTAGCTTCTCCACTTTCACACCAACAGCAGCTGGCGGGCAGGGTCTTGGTTATTCTACAGCAGAAAGGCTTTCAGTAACAACCAATGAGGAGCTTTGAAGTAGTACAAGAATGATGTTTATCACTCACCTTTCCTCTTCTTTCCTAGTTGGTGCTATCAGGGAAGACCAACAGTGAGAAGAGGGGGTGGACGGTCAGGGAAATTTTGGAGGATGGACAGCGCGTTATGGCCCTTCTCCGAGCAGCCATGAACGTTCTTCCCTCACTTTAAAGAAATGCTAACAAAAACAAGTTCTCAAAATGCATTACCATACTCCCTGGCAACTTATTCTCAACAAAATTTTTATGCAGCCACATCCATAAAGATATCCAAGGACACTGATCGACTCATGGGAAGAGAACCTACTAACAAAGGACACTAAAGCAGGCAACAACATCAGAAAGAAACCACAAGTCACCTGGAGATCCAGTAACAGCCCCAACTGGAATCAACTTTACTCTTTTGCTTGCATTTTAAGGAGATAAGACTTTGCTCACAAAACCATTTACTTTCAGGGTAACAATAAAACAAGAATACTGGAGGGAAATCACAAAGGGATTTAAGAGTCATTTTCAGAGAGATAGAGACAAACTATTTCCCTTCTTTTTTTATTTTTTCCCATACAAAAATTTATACATACATTGTTATGTGACTCTAATTGCTCTCCCCATACTGTGACAACACACTCCTCCCTTCCACCCGAGTCCCCATGTCCACTCAACCAGCTCCTAACCCTCTCTGCCTTCCCATCTCACCTCCAGACAGAAGCTGCCCATTTAGTCTCTTGTATCTACTTGAGCTAAGAGGCTCACTCCTCACGAGTATCACTTTATGTACCACAGTCCAGTCCAATCCCTGTCTGAAGAGGTGGCCTCAGAAATTGTTTTAGCTCTGGGCTGATAGAGAATCCGGGGGCCATGCTTTCCGGAGTTCCTCCAGTCTCAACCAGACCATTAAGTCTTGTCTTATTACTAGAATTTGAGTTCTGCACCCCACCTTTCTCCTGCTCCATCCAGGGCTCTCTGTTGTGTTCCTTGTCAGGGCGGTCAGTGGTGGTAGCCAGGCACCATCTAGCGCTTCTGGTCTCAGGCTGATGGAGTCTCTGGTTTATGTGGCCCTTCTGTCTCTTGGGCTAATACTTTCCTTGTGTCTTTGGTGTTCTTCATTCTCCTTTACTCCAGGTGGGTTGGGACCAACTGATGCATCTTAGATGGCCGCCTGCAAGCTTTTAAGACCCCAGATACCATTCACCGCAGTAGGATGCAGAACCTTTTCTTAATAAGCTTTGTTATGCCAATTGACCTAGATGTCCCCCGAAAGCATGGTCCCCAGACACCTACCCCTGCTACTCTGGCCCTCAAAGTGTTTGGTTGTATTTAGGAAACTTCTTAGCTTTGGTTTAGTCCAGTTGTGCTGACTTCCCCTGCAGTGTGTGCTGTCCTTTCCTTCACCTAATATTTCCCTTCTTTTTATCCCTCTCTCTCCACCTACCAAGGGCAGTTTCCCAAGATATTACACAACTTTCTATTAAAATGACAAACTAAAATTCCTACAAAGCTAAACAAATGTGTCCTTAGCATCCTATTAATTTAAAAAGTGTCCAAAACAAAAGTTTTCTTCTATACTTTGAAGAGAATTTAAAATGCAACCAGAAGACCAAACTGTACCTTGCCAACTACAATAATCCTACAATAAGCACGCACTGCTGTGAATGACATTATTTCTGTCTCAGTCTATTCTCCTATGATGAGCAGCACTGAACTCAAGGGTATGATCTCAGAGTATAAAAAGCCATCAAGGCTGCTCCTTAATAGATTCTTCTAAAATATGTTCCTACACACAGCTCTTCAAAAGAAGGACGATGTGTTTTAATTGTGAGATGGATTTTTACAATGCTTTGACCTCTTGTCTAAAAGAGGTCTGGAAAAAGAAATAACTGCAGTAGAGCGAGGGAGTGAAATGTGTCATTCTGGTTATTAAAATCCATCAAATTCATACTTCAGCCTTGAATAACTGCAGCCAAAAAACTGACTTGCAATAATTATCACCACTATCTGCAATAAAAGTTAATTGGACATAATTGAACTAATGCCCTCATCGAGGGAAGCTGCAACTGGCGAAGAGCCCACTCCTCCTGCGCCTTCAATCTGCAAATGAAACTGCTAATGATAATTTGTGGACAAACATGAAATTGCTCCCATGGTTTCCCCACTGCAAATCACTCAGCAATTCCAGCTAATGCCCAGCATGTTGGGCCAGGAGAAAAATCATTAACTGGTGCTTCCTTTGATAAAGACAAATTTTAACAATAACCAAGCCCATTAAGGCTGAGGGTTGCTGAGAACAGTTACATTTCCCCTGGACACTCTGAGTAAAGCACTATGGCCTGATCTCCGTGTCCTAGTACTATGCACTAGATGCACCCTGTGCCACGAGCATGTGTGGCGACAAGGCAGTATTAAGAAGAGACATTATGCAAGGCCAGAAGCTACCAGTGGACTAATAATTTATCTTCTTATAAGAGAATCTTGGGTAATCTCATTTTTAGACAGGCAAATGGCATTGTTAATCTGCTTCAAGAGCAAAGATTAAATCACTTCTGAATGGACTCTGGAGTTGATAGATTCCTGCTGCCTGACTCATTTACCTTCAGTTCTGGACAAGAACTGTGCTCTTTCCTCTGGAATTGAGTATTGGACTGTTTGCTTTTTAACTGTGTCTACAGCCCAAGGGAACTAAGAGTCCTCCGGGCATTGCAATGTCTCAGGAAGCCACTCTGTTTTCAGAAAGGAAAACTGTGGTCTTTCTATCTATCAATAGTGATCTGTAAAGTAGGCAGGAGACAGGCACCCTGCTGAGGTGACAGAAAGTAGAAGAGAAAAGCAGGTAGGTACAAAGTGGTACCTGTTTATTTTTCTTAGGTGGTCTGGACTCTATTCTGGCAAGGAGGTGGCTAGAAATGAATGCAATCAGAACCTTTGTTTCCCAGTGCTGCCACAGCACAAATACCACAAGTGGGTGGCTTTAAAGAACAGGAGTTTATTTTCTCACAGTTCTAGAAGCTAGAAGTCCAAATCAGGGTCTCTGCTCAAGTGGATTCCTTCTGTGTGGGGCTTCCAACAGATTATTTTCGGTTTGACCCCTGCTGAGAATTTGCATTTCCACCCCCAGATATACTGAATCAGTTTTGTGTATACATAAGAATCACCTGGGTATCTTGTAAAAATGTGATTCTGATTCAGCATATCTGGGGTGGAAATGCAAACTCTCAGCAGGGGGTCAAACTGAAAATAACCAGTTTCATTTTACTTGGATTCACAATCAACATCCATGGAAGCAGCAGTCAAGAAATCAAAAGATGCACTGCACTGCACTCAGCAAATCTGCTACCTTGAAGAGTAAGGTGTGCCTGACCCAAGCCATGGTGCTTTCAATCACCTCATATGCATGCAAAGCTGGACAATGAATAAGGAAGACCAAAGGAGAACGGACGCCTTTGAATTGTGGTGTTGGCAAAGAATATTGAATATACCATAGACTGCCAGAAGAACGAACAAACCTGTCTTGGAAGAAGTACATCCAGAATGCTCCTTAGAAGGAAGGATGGCAAGACTACGTCTCACATACTTTGGACATGTTGTCAGGAGGGATCAATCCCTAGAAAAGGGCATCATGCTTGGTAAAGTAGGGGGTCAGCAAAAAAGAGGACTCTCAACAAGATGGACTGACACAGTGGCTGCAACGACGGCCTCAAGTGTAACAATGATTATGAGGATGGCGCAGAACTGGGCAGTGGTTTCGTTCTGTTGTACATAGGGTTGCTATGAGTTGGAACCAACTAACAAATCCAGTATGGCCTCATTAACATAACAAAAGAAAACCCTACAGTCAGCCATCCATATCTGTGGTTTCAACATTCAAGGAGTCAACCAACCACGGACAGAAAATATGTGTTGGGTGGGGAAGAGATGGGGACCTTTTTTTCTTGTCATTATTCCCTAAACAATACAGTATAACAACTACTTACATAGCATTTACATGATACTAGGTATTATAAGTAATCTAGAGATGATTTAAAATATACGGGAGGATGTACGTAGGTTACATGCAAATACTATGCCATTTTATATAATAGACTTGAGCATCCGCGGATTTTGGTATCCGTGGGGGGTCCCGGAACCAATCTCCCAGGGATACCGAAAGACAACTGTATTTCCTAAAAGGGACACATTCACAGGTATAAGGGTTAGGACTTCAACATATCTTTTGGGAGGATACAATTCAACCCATAACAGAACCTTTCCCAAAGAAGCAGCTAGACCACCACCTGCCCATTTGGTACTTTTTGGTGAATTCTGAAAGGCTGCAGTATAATTCCTCTATTCATTAAAATATAACACCTGATGTGAAGCATGGAAAAGCCTCGGAACAACTCAGACAGTGAGTAAAAAACAGGGCTTCAAACCGGTTTGTCCAGTTCGAACCCCTGCTGAGAATCTGCATTTCTAACAAGTTCCCAGGGGATGCTAATGCTGCTGGTTAGGGACCAATTCCGGGAACCACTAGTAAAGTAGTAGTTCTCAAATTTTATTATACATAAGAATCATCTGGGGATGTTGTTAAAATGTAGATTCTGATTCAGTGTATCTGAGGTAGAACACAAATTCGCAGTAGGGTTCAAATCAGAATGAACGGTTCAAAGCCCTGGTGAAAAATAGAGAGGAAAGCAATCATTATAGTGAGGGATCTAGAAACTGTAATAATGGATAGCAAAGGGAAACAGAAGTGCTTCACCTGAAAAAAAGAACACCTAGTAGGGACATCATTTATTCATTCACTGAGCATCTACTACATGCTAGACACTGTGGTAATATTATGTATTGGGAATATAAATATGACAAGCAAAATCCCTGCTGAGAAATATAAAGCTGTTTGAGAATCCAGATAATGAAACAATCACTTCCAGGGAACAGCAAGAAAAAAGGGGGAACAACAGCACGGGTCACTGAAGTCTGAGTCAGAATTTACCAGACTGAGAAGGGTAGGCCATTCTAGTCAGGGAAAACTAGCATAACGAAAGGCATGCAGTTGTAAAACTAAATGGCATGTCTGGGGAACCACAAGTGGTCTGGTATGGAAAGTAGGGTGTTATGTGCTGAACCTGGAAACAAGTCTGATGTGCCAAATTATGAAGGGCCCTACATTACATAGGAGACAGACAGAATAGCAGATTAAGAAAAGGCTGGATTACAGTCATAGCTCAATGTTCTCACCATTAAATCAGCATAAAAGTAGCCCCAACACCTTACAGAATAATTGTGATGATTAAATGAGATTATATTTGTAAAGTACTTAGTACAGTGCCTGGCATTAGTCAGTATGTATTTACGGTGCAGTGGATCACTTCTGTGTGGACTTTCTCTCGCCATGGTTTTGGAACTCCCACCCAAGTGACTGGGTAGGATTGTGCAAATAAGATAATTGTGGCCTACCAAGGGGACTGGTCAGTTCTGCCATCCCACTAGGCTTAATGCTAGAGCCAATTCCACAGCAAAGGGACGATTCCACCACCACCAAGAAAGAAGGGCAAAGAGCAGAGCGTGTCCTTTTGGACCCAGGATCTCTGTGCAGAGAAGTTCCTGGAACCAGGAGACCTAGAGAGAGAGCTGTAACACTGAAGGTGGTGAGAAGCAGTGGCAGAGAAATGGTGGCAGGAGAGATCCACAGGAGATTGTAAAGCGGGCATCACAGCCCACAGAGCACTTACTAGCAGAGCTAAAAGAGCACTGTAACACTTGCTGGAGACGGGCAGTGGTTGATGGGCCAAAAGAGCTTTGTAACATTTGCTCGGGCAGGGCAGAGGCCAAGGGCCAGAGAGAGGTGTGCCTGTGAGCGCGGCTGAGAAGTGGCTGTCCTCATAGAAGAACTGTATCCTGAGCACTCCTAGACCTAAATTGTAACCTGTTACTTCCCTAATAAACCCCATAAACCTGAGTATCGTCTATGAGTTCAGTGTGGCCACTGCAATGAATTATTAAACCCAACAGAGAAGCAGAGAGTGCTGTGGGAGGGACACTGGTGTCAGAATTGGTAAGGATGGCAGACACAGGAGGTATGTCTGATCTCCGCCTCATAAGAATCAGCCTTGGGCTGTTGATTTCGGTTCTCCTTCCCCCTTGTGAAGTTAGAGGTCAGACACTGCTCCCACGCCATTTTTACAGTACTCAAAGATGGCAGTTATAACTATTATTAGCTAGGGTCAGACTTTATCCTGCAAGCCACGGGGAGATAAAGACAGTTTTAAGGAGAGAAACATGATCAGATGTCTATTTTAAATAAACCTGCTGTAAGTGTGAAAGACAAACAGGAGACGGCAGAAGCCAGTTAAGTGGCTATAGTGACTGTCGAGGTGAGAGATGATGAAGATCTCAAATAAGAGTGTCATAAGAGGGCTGTCATATGAAGGAGTGGGTAGCTTTATCTCAACTCCAGACATCAACCATAGGTTAATAAATTAAAGTCTGAGGAAAGGCAATTTTAGGTGAACATAACAATTTGAGCTTGTTCAACAGTGGCACAATACTAGAAATGCTGATGCAAAAGCAATGACCATCCATCAGGAATGAAGGAAAAGGGTGTATTTTCATCAGCTAAGAATTTGGACTAGATGACCACTAAATCCAACTTCCAGAATCTAAATAGGTGGTTTGGTAAAGTCATTAACAATGCCTTACATTTTACGATTTTCAAGGTGCTTTCACATTGATTCTCTCATCTGATCTTCTCAAATGCCCCATGAGATAGTCTAGGCAGGTATCATTAGTTCCATTTTCACAGATAAAGAAACTAAGAAGCATATAATATTAAGATACCAGTTTGGGGACACAAAGCTAGTAAGCGCCTAGACTACAACCAGGTTTTGTGCTCACCCCCACCCCCTCAGTCTGTGCTCCTTCTACTCTCATCACTGCCTCCAAGACGGTGCAAGAGTTGAAAATCCATTCTGAGGATCCATCCCTCTTTGGTTATCCATTTATTCTCAAAAATCAGGAAATTCTTCTGCGTGTCTTATATTCCTTATTCAGGAGCTTCAGCCTATTCCTTTGCTCTCCCATGTACCCCGACAAGATAAGAGCTAGTCACCTATCTTTATACAATGGTCTTTCATACTTGCATCCTATTAAAGTGCCTGTCACTTCTCTGATTTGGGCTAATTAATTTCTTAAGTTTTTCCACATAAGGATTCTTTTCCTTAAGCTAGAATCCAGTTCCTAACTTAGTACTAGCTGCAGGAAGACATGGAGTCATCACCATGAGTTGGAACTGACTCCTTGACAACTATTTTTTTTTCTTTTTTCCCCCAGAAAGACAATAATCTATTCCCATATACTCCAATTCTAACATTTACTGAACACCTACTATGTAGTAGGCATTGCTCCAGGAGCTGGGAACACAGCAATGAACAAAACTGACCAAAATTCCTGCCTTTGTGGTGCTTCCATTTTTACTGGGACAGGGTAGGTTGAAGTAGGGGATGGTCTGACAAACATAGAATGAACAAGTAAATTACACAGGCTCTTAGAAGATTGTAAATGATATAAAAAATAATAAAGTAACATGACTAATGTCACCGAACTGTACGTGTGAAAAATGTTCAAATGTCAAATATTTTGTTACATATATATTTACCACAATAAAAAAAATGATAATAATAAAAAGCAGTGTAAAGAGATGGTGAGTGGAGTGGGGGCACAATTTTAAATAGTATAGTCAACATAATTCTCACTGAGACTAGTTTCTCCATGGTTTATCTGCTAGCTTCAGTGCAAGACAGCATTAAAGCCTTTAATTAGGTAGACTTTTTTTTTTTTTAAAGCACTTAAACAATAATATTGTTTTTTTCCTCATTTCAAGTTTAACTCTTAGCCAATCACACTTAATAAAAAGCAATTTGTCAATTTGTTTGAAGAGTCAAATCTGGTTTGTGTAATACAGAAAACTCTTCCAGCAATAATGCAACTAAGTAATACATGCCTGCACACATATACAGATTGCTGTTGGATGCAACTCTGTCTTTGATAAAGACTAGCATTTTCCTGCTTCAGCAATGGTACTTTTTCAAATTATTTGCAGGGAGCTGCAATGAACAGATGTGGACAGAGGGGAGGGAGGGAGTTGGTATAAACAATTTCAGAGAGCTTCAAAATCGGTGTGCAAGCTGAGGAGGCATCAGCCTCTCGCTTCTAGCTGCATTCAGGAACACTCTCCCCCAAAATATACTGTGAATGATAACGGATGATGTATTTCAGCTGGGACGTTTGTTCAGCTTGGAGAAGAGGCAAAAATAAACATATAGCTTGCTAAAAAGCTCCTTGTTTCAATTTAATTTTGCCATGGACTATAGAAATAGACATGGCACTTTTATTTAAAGGAAAGGTTCCTTTCGTCTCTCTGGGGAAACGTTCTAACGTAGTATCATGCTCCGATTGCACCATATCTCACAGGGATTGAATGAAGCCCAACTACTTTTTCTTTGTAAAGCACTGCAGTGAACGCACAGTAACACCTGGCAGGACAGGTTAAAACCAAGATTTGGATTCTTCATTAATCCACTGGTCTCAATTTCTGAAACTGAAAGAGGTTCTGGGAGAGTAAGATAAGCAGAAGTCAAACCAGTACCTTAAGAGCTACAAAACGAATATGTTTCAGCCAGAGGGCACCACTCAGGAACCCAGGAAATGTGACTTCTCCATTGATATACTGCAACCTGGAATGAGCTGCTTTTAACTTCTCATAGTTTTGATATCTGCTTCCTTATAGTAAGCATGAACATAAATGAAATGATAGTAGAAGTGCTTTAGCTTTTGGAAGGAAAGAAGATATCTAAGTTATGATTAATAATACTTGTTTCTCCTCTAAAGCAGTGGGGATGTCGTCTAAATCACTTCAATTCTACAAGTGGCATAAAATCTGATTTTTACTCAGATCAGAAACTTATCCTCAAACTCACTTTGCTGAATGCAAAGAATTGGCAATTGGTCACGGAAACTTTACCTTTTAAAATCTGCTGTAATATTTAATTGACTACCACTTAAAAAGAAATACAAGAAACAGGTAACATTTTCCCACCAAAAAGCATTTAGAAAAATCCCCAGCTTTGAAGTGATGACTTACAGTACTTCTTTAGTCATAATCTGACTATTCTAAATGGATTTCATTTCAGCCAGTATCTCTGATCATTAGTACATACAGTCCAGTGTTGGAAGAGGCCAGAGAAATCCTTGGTTTAACAGCTCTTCTCTGGGTTGGCTATCTTCAGCTCGCCCTCATGGGATGAATGATTTACGTATACAGTAATGCGTCGCTTAATGTCCACGATACGTTCTGCGAAATAGGATGGTATGTGATTTGGATGTTGTGCGAACACCATACTATAGACTTCACAAAGCTATATGGGATACCTTTTGTTTCACTTCCAGACTGATACTTCTCCCTTGCTGCTTGCTGCTGCTATCACTAGCACTGGTTTTGCTATGCTTGGTAGCCATGATGCATTTCACACTAATATTTTCAAAAGAAAATTACACAGATCACACTACAACACTCAAAAGATGGGAAATAAATGAGGTTGGATGCTGCTGCCTACAAATCGAAGCATACACTGTTATATAGTAAATTTATTTGTAAACAGGAAAAGTTCATATTAAAATAACGATAGAAAGTACAGTACATACATAAGACAATAACATACATGTTTAATTACAACTACAAAGCATATGCGTTATAGATTATATATGTACTGTACTGTTATACACCTGGCAGCGCAATCACTTTGTATACAAGAGACATGAGATAAATGTGTTGTGTAAGGGAGGCTGTAAGGTGTTGCGTTTGCTACATCCAGTTATGTCCACTAAGTCCTGCTCTCTGATTGAGATTTCTGAACTCTATTATAATCTTATGGGACCACGGACATATATGCGGTCAGACATTGCCTGAACAGACGTTATGTGGTGCATGAGTGTACTGTGGGGACAGAGGATGTCAACAAAGAAGACACGCCATTATCAAGAGCTAATAATTTACCTATGACTTACTTGGAATATCTCAATTTTTCCATAGGACCTCAGTGCAATTAGGTAACAAGGGTAAAGTTTTAAGTACAAAATAAAACAGTTAAACCGTCTCAACAACACTAAACTGAGTTGAACATTCCTAGTTCTAGTACTGAGTTATATACTACTTTGATGATTAAGGAGCCTGGTGGCACAATGGTTAAGCAATTGGCTGCTAACCAAAATGTCAGCAGTTCGAACTGACCAGATGCGCTGCGGGAGAAAGATGTGACAGCTTCCGTAAAGATTACAGCCTTGGAAACCCTATGTGGCAATTCCACTCTGTCCTAGAGGGTCACTATGAGATGGAATCGACTCGACGCAAGGGGTTTGGTTTTGATGATTAAGAAGCTAAATGTAATCAAGCTCTTGGCTATCTTGTCTACTGGTCTCTTGAATGACCAGAGAAAAAAATGCCTAAACAGTTTGTTTAGCTAGAAAATCCCAGTTAAAAAGTAGAGGAAGTTAAAGCTATTGCTTAAAAATGTAGTCTTGGGAATTTCTTTGGATTTCCCCTGTCTACACTTTCCCTGTTCGCCCTTCTGCATAAATAGTCCAGAACTCGGATCAGGAATGAACTCTTAACTGAGTACGGCCCATACCTTGGTAAAGATTCTCTCTGTCGTTTTCAGCTAGGCTGAAACGTAACAAACTCAGTTCATGCCTGAATTTGATCTAACCAGCGCTCCCATCCTGCAACCCATCAGGACCAAATATAATAAAACCTCAACTTGTGCCTTTGATTTACATCGTCTTTTATTCTTCCAACACCTCCTCTTGAATCTTCCTCTTCTCTTGATTGATAATGGCATCCTAATTTTTAGATTTCCTTCACAACCAGAGAAATAAAAACAGCCTCTCAGGGTAGGGATAGGAAGATCTGAAATCATTTCAAATAGGGATCCTGAAAGGAGTTCTTGGAGAAAATAATTAAATATATAGGAGAATCAAACACAGGAAGAATTCAGAGACTGTGGCTCTGGTCTGGCTTCACTACCCAACCACTGTCTAAGTTAGACATTCTTGGGCATTATTTTCCCCACCTCAAAGAAATGCTTAGACCAATGAGGGCATGCTTATTCAATTTACTGGATGAAAGCTGCTAACTAATCCAAAAGTAAAAACATTTATCTTGTTAATATTAGGAATGATTTCTTGGGCTGAAGAAATTCATCTTAACCTTTTGTGAGCTGTTATATATAATTATACCCTACAACCCCACATTTAATTTCAAAGTATATATGTACTCAAGGTACCAAAAAATTCCTTTTACCCAAGCCCCAGGCCTTTCCTTTTCTTCTATTACCGTATAGATTTACAGATAATGAAAATATCTAATTAAGCAAAATTCTAAGATCTGGCCAAACAAAAAGACTGTACAATACTCACAGAATGCTTATATAGAAAAAAGTTGAAGGAGACAGCAAAGGCCTGGGTTCTAAAAAAATAAATGAGCAATATGAGTGTCTGGTTTAAAAAAACAAACAAAAAATATGGATTAAAAGTTTATATCTGAAAGGCAACTCTATCTTGAACTCTACAAATCCCATGGTAAGTGCAGTATCAAACACAGTCTGGGTAATTAATTCAGTAGACTCTTCCCCTTTTACTGCCAGATTGAATAGCTCTGAGGATAATCTTCCTTCACTCTCCCAGGGCTCAGTTGGAAGATTCATTATTTATGTGCTCAATTGTTTACCCTGTCCTATTTTTCCAACCATCCAGGCCCAAGGGCAGTGTTATCACTGGCCTGATTCCAAAATGAATGCTTTAGCTCACTGCCCTACTAGTTACAAAACCAAAGATAATCAAACACAGTGGTTATCTTAATACTGGAGAGTAACCCCACCCTACTGATTGATCCAGAAGTTAATAATAATGCTGGTCCACATTAGCAAATTATCTTAGATGGATGAAATGAGATCCAGACATCATTCTAGTCCTTTATTCCGAGCCACTCAGCCATATATACATGCATCTACAACACAAATTCCTAAAGGGCAGTATCGTTAGAAAGGCAATTTTAGCCCTCACCAAGAGCAGACCTGTTAAACTACATCTTGAGAATTAAATAGATTGAGATGCTATCTGCCTAGCAACCATTTATTAGGAAAAGTTCGGTTAACTCACCAGCCATCAATTCCACATCCTTATCTGAGCTGTAAACAGATAACAGGCTCCACCAAGTCCTCTACCTTCTGAATTCAGATTCACAGTAAACAACTTCCTCAAAAGATTCTGCTTCGAAGAGTCAACTTCTGGGGAGGAGGTTATGCTTAAACACACACAAAATATTGTCTCTGACATCTGACAAAGCTGAGTAGCTAACAACTACCATATGAATGCATTCATTGTCTCTAAATAAGTCTCTAAACATTGAGAGCAGCATTCCCAGGTTTCTCCCTCTAATATTTCCTCACCTCGAGCAAGCTTTTCTAAATTCCAAATTCTCAAGCTGATTATTATGAAAATCAAGCAATGCCAAGGGTCCAATCTTTTCCTTCACCTTCTCAAGGGGATCGTTTTACACTTCTGATGTGAATGGGGGATTGGGCTTGAGTCTCCCTTTAGGGAGAACACAGGGCCCTTTTTCTTAACACATTCTAAGCTGTGTGTGACTCACAGAAATAAGCAGGATGAATAAAAACAGATTGCTAAAGAAAATTAAATTAGCTACTGTGACCTTTGCAGCACTGTGTCCCCTCACCTAAGAGATTATGGGAAGTCATGGCTTCATAAAATTGCTTCTCTGCAGAGCATCAAATTTGAGGGTTTCCATCACCCTTAAATCATATTTGGAGATCAATGTAGATACATTTATTATTAGTTCTATATACAGCCTTTCATCTCCTGGGAAAAATTCTTTGGGGAAATTACTGCAACATGCAAAATATTGATTACACCAGTCAAGAAAATAGAAATATAAAAAAATAAAGTGAGTGAAGTGTAATAAAACTTGTATTAATAATAAAACCTGCATAAAATTTGGATATCAAATAGGAGGAGGACAACTTGTATTCTGGCAGAAGTAAGTTGAAGTACTGTATGCTTTAATATGGTTTCCAAGTGGAGGTTTGCTTTTTTTTGGGGTGGGGGGGGATCACCTCTCCAGTTTACCATATCGTAGACATCAAAGTGCACTTCGTTTTACACACTAGCTTCAATCACTGATTTTTAACACTTTATTCTTCAGTAATAAGTTAGGAAAGACAATATCTGGGTGGATTTTCTTTCCCTTTCAATTTCAGCATGATTCATGGAGCCTTAAGGGACAAATGGGTAATAAACTAAAACCCAAAATACAACACAGATTTACTGTACATCTACTTTTTGCACAATTCTATGCTAAGGCTACTTCAGACATAAAAAATACACAGTAAGTTTTTCTTGATCCCTAATAAATTTCTACAACTGAGGAGGTTTTCTATCCCATCATCCTTATTCTTTATAATACTTGCCTTCACCCAAATTGCTTCTGACTGGTCAGCGATTCAATAAATCAATGCAAAGAAAAAACACTAATCCAGTTAAAACTGTAAGACAGCTCTGGCATATCAATTCTGTCTTCAAAATTGGTTTCCAGTTAGAACAATCTCTGGAAACTGAATATGGATTGCAAGAATGAACTCCGAATCATTTAATTAATATTTACCAACATGCTGCCAAAAAACTGATATTCATCCCTTCTGGCATGTTAGCTCTTTGCTAATCAACATTAAGATAAACCTGTTCCAAACACCTTGGTTGAAAATGCCCAATTAAAGTAAGTTTACCATAAACATAAACATCTGACACACTCACACACATCCTGTCTCTAACAGTATAAATGTTAGGTTTTATATCCTCAATTGGTAACTTTCCTCTCAATTTTAAACCTACAAAGAGGTTCCGTGTCTTCAGGAGGAAGGGATCCATAAGTTGCAGAAGCAAAGAGACTCAAAAGAGATAAATATAATTTAAACTGGAATGCTACAGCCGCCCAAACTCATAGTAAGGGGGGAGGCTTTGAAAAATAAACGAATTAACAAAATTCACCCAGATAATTTTGGTTTTCGTTTTTGATCATAGCAACTAATCCTTCTGCGAACCTATGAATATAAGAAATATGACCATAGAGAAACAGGTAAAACTTAAGTTCAGTAATAGCAAGGTAAGTTTGCTAGCTCTATGTTTCTCCAACAGAGCTGAGCTGCAACACAAAGCCAGTGACAATGAACTCAAGGAAGGGACTTTAGCAGAGTTAATCTCTAACAACTATCTGGATTTCCTTTAATCACCATTTGACTGGGGTTGCTCCCTCTTTCTTCCAGCACTTTGTTGTTGCTGACTAAAGCAGTCCCAAGTATGAAAGATGGTGAAGACAGCCTTAATGGACACGGATGCAGTTCAGCTCCAAAAACCTACTCCTAGCTTGCTTTTTTTTTTTGCAGTTTACTGCATCAGATGCCACACAAGAAAGGGCTTCTCTTTTCTTATCTGTTCATTTTACTGTGCCACCAACATCTACATCAGTAAAAAGAGGTAAGAGTCCTGAATCTCCTTACCCTGCTGCAGGGGTGAGATGAAGGAAGGAACGAGAGGAAAGGCAGGAGAATTAGAAAATAACAGTAAACTGATGGGTTGTGGAAATCTTATTTCCCATTCCATTTCCCCTTTTCCTACAAGGTTAAGTCGGCTCAAGTCGGGGTTGCGTTAGAAAAAGCACACACACACACACACACACACACACACACACACACACGCGCGCACGCGCGCACACACACACACACACACACACACCTTGCGCCCAGGAAGGGAGGTGAGGTTCGCTCCGCTGCGCTCGGTGGGCCTCCGGACTCCACCCCGCCCGCCTAGGGCAGCTCAACCCTCCTCGCCCCCGCCCCGGGAGGATGGATGAGAACGGGGTTCTAGCCGTCTTGGCAGGGGGAGGGGATGCGGCAGCTCCGGGTGCCAGGCTCTCCGAGCTCAGCACTCTGCGGTGCGCCTACACCCCCCTCCCCCAGCCGGCTGCCGCTTGCTCCCCTTCGCCGCCGCCGGAAGCCAGCCCCGCCCCCTCAACTCCAGGCCAGCCCTCCACGAGCCCCCTCCTATCTGCACAGCCAATGGTGAGACAGGGAGCCAGCGGAGAGACTCGCCAAGCAGCCAACTGGGGAGGGCCACTGGGAGGTCAGCTGCCAGGGATAGGCCAGCTAACCACGGCCCCGGCCCCGCCGCGGCTCCTCTTTGTTAGCGCTGCCCACATCTAAGCTGGCCCCCACCCCAAAGCCCGGAGCCAAGCATCCCACAGACGAGCCAGGTGATGGCGTGCCCCTTCTCGCCGCTCACTCTCTGCCTAGATACTAGGAGTACGCCCCATCCGGTTGGTACCTCCCAAAGTGCCTCAGACTTCTCCAGCAACTGCTACCAGGAGACACCGACAGTAAAAAGATGCTCCCCAGGCCTCTCTCTGCTTTCCTTTTTCAGACTAATCAATTGCACTCCCTCATAACCATGGACGGATTTTGGTCTGCATATTAGATCCTTCACACATCAGTCTTCCCAGTCGGAAACTCATGCTTCCCGTGACGCAGAAACGCAGAAATTAAAGGGACAGAGGTCGTGGTGGGAAGGTTTGTGTCCGTCTGGAAGTTGGTGAGGTGGGGGAGGAAGGAATACATCAAATCATCTGCAAGGACAAAACAAAACAACCCCACACAGCTGGCTCCAACCGGGCTCAGATACAAGACATCTACAATCAATTAAACCTAAGACAGTCACTCACTTAGCAGGTTTCAACACAATCAGGAAGCAAACACCTAGGTCTTGTTTAAACCATATACCTAATATTAGAAAAAAAAACTCTTAGGATCGGCAGGCCACAACATAAATGGCAGGTTGTATCAACATTTCAATCACCAATGCCAATTTAGGGCGTAAAGCTGCTGGGATGGAATATGCTAAAGCTTGTAGGATATTTTCTTCGTCGTAGTTGTGGAGCATAACATGGAGCTCAATTAAGAAAAAACCGGAGTCAAGAAAAGCAAGCTATTACCTAGGTTGTCGTTGTTTGTCCAGAGTTCTTGCAATTGCAAGACATTAGATATTTATATCACATTCTATAACCACACTTAGTTCCTCAAGAACTACTATAATAATAAAACATAAAACCACTTTAAATTTAAGTAGCTCCTTCTTATGTGCAGCTCAAACCATTACATATACATAACCTCAGTCTTCCTGGAAGATGGAAAAGGAGCTGTATGACATGCCCATTTTAAAGCCAGTTCATTTTTCCAACCCAAATTAAAAGACTCTGGCTTAAACAGATTTGTAGAGGAACTGCACTGGTGTCTCACAGGCTAGCTTTTATTAATTCCATATGAAAAGAACAAAATGTGAAATTTTTCATGAATTTAGATTGTGCCTATAAAAGTCTGCCAGTTAGTCAGAAGCTGAGTCCAGCCCCTTGCCACCTTCCTCTGACGTAAAACAAATATTTCCAGGAGCACAAAAGCAGCTGCAGCTCTCCTCCATATAACTTAGCAATCCTCTGGCATTTTTCATATTAAAATAACAATACTTCAAGAAACAACTACATAAAATAGCTAACCTAAAAGGTATTTCTGATGTCCAAGGAAGACCTGCATCAATACCTTCCTTCAAACTCTAGCTTTCTTCATAAAGGCAATTTTTTTTTCTTGTTAAGGATTAAACAGAAACTAAAAATTAAATCCTTCCAAGATCAACATGCACCAAATAATTTGCCAAGACACAGGGAAAAGAGAGAAAAAAAAAAGCTTATCAGTCTCGCCATTATTATCACAAACGTTCTTCACAACTGGGTATTTCAGACAAATCTTCTAATATCCTCTTCTAAGACATAAATAAACAAGGAACCCTTAGGAAGATTCAACTGCCTTAACTGAAAATTTAAAAAGTCAAATTCATCTTGCCGAAAGTCTCTATATCCAAGAAACCACAAAAGGATCTTAATCGTTTAATGAAAGGTCACAGGGGAGCTCCAAAACACTTCCTTCTAAAGAGAAATTCAAGTTTAGTTTCTTTTCATGTCCCTCAAATTTCCTTTTTTAATCATATTACCATTACCGTAACAGAGACCCTTATATCACCGTGTCTGTGGGTGTAACTATAACTTCTTTTTGGTCTCCCTCATTCTGCATTCCACAGGTTTGTTCCAGCTGCGCTTCTCCTTAAGAACTACAGAAACAGTTCAATCTACTGCACATTTGCCAGGTGCAAAGCCCTGTGCTAAGAATTTTATATTATTTTTTTTAACCATCATAATAAACCTATGAAATAGTTCTCCCCATGTTACAGATGAAGAAACTGAGGTCCAGAGAGGTTGAACAATCTGCAGTAATGTGCTTGCTCACTGTGTATCACGGTAATGTATTTCTTTCTTTCCTTAACTGTGCTGTTTCAACCATCCCATTTAAAACCTACCCATTCTTCAAAGCCTAGCTCAAATTCCAACTCCCCTGTGGAGCCTTCTTTGACGCTGAGACCAACGATTCCTTTTCTGAATCACTACCACACAATTTATGGATCCCTGGTGGCACAAACGGTTAAACACTCTGCAGCTAATCTAAAGGTTGGCAGTTTGAACCCACTTAGGGGCTCCAAGAGAGAAAGACCTGGTGATCTACTTCCGTAAAGATCACAGCCAAGAAAACCCTATGGGGCAGTTCTACTCCGTCACATGGGGTCACTATGAGTCGAAATTGACTCAACAGCACCTAACAACCACCACACAATTTAGTACTTAATTGTTCTATGTTTAATATGTGGTTTATCTTCTCAATTAGACTATATGCTCAGAGTTTGTATTATATTTGTCTCTGTATCTTCTCCCTTGCCAATTTTATACAGTAAGGCAAACACAGTAAGGTCTCCAATAAATATTTAGGCCAGTAAACGTTATAGCAAAATAATGGTCCAAACCAATTAAATGATACAAGTTCTCACAACAGCCACCAAAGCTAAAACCATTAATAACTTTCTTCATTCGTTTCCAGGACAGAATAATCAAGTTCTAATTATGCCACTACTGACTAAGTGCTTATTCACTCTGTGCTTCAACAGTATTGTGGAAAAACTGATAGGAGGGCCTTCAAGAGGGCTAGCAATGTAGTTTCCTGATCTGGGAGCTAGTTAAATAGGTATGTTCAATTTGTGAAAATTCATTAAGCTGTAAACTTGTGATATATGCCCTTTTCTATATGTATATCATATTTCAACAAAAAGTTTAAAATAGTTTTCAGGTTGTATTTTAAAATAATCATATTTTTTAAGTACATATAAATATTATATGCCTGTAGGTCCAAGAAAATATCTGGAAGTATGCATACCAATCTGTCAATGGTGGTTACCTCTGAAAGGAGGTTAAGAGGAGAAGGGAGGAGTGAAAGAGAGATTTTTTTTTTTTAACATATATATTTTTTATTTACTGTTTTAAAAAATAAACATGTATTAATTTTTGTAATTTTTAACAGATTGATAGATTTTTCTTTTTTTATAGTTTCTAAACTTTCTATGTTGAACATGTCTTACCATCTTTAACATCAGAAAAAGATGTTAGAACATAAAAATACATCAGCTCTCAGAAATAAGGGGAAAAGATTAATGGGCTGGACTGAAAACTAGTTTAGGTAACATCCATCTAGTCTGATCACTGTTTGTACCTCAATATTTCTTTGAGTACCATTATAAATTGAATTGTGTCCCCCAAAAATAAGTGTTGTAAATCCTAACCTCTGCCTGTGGCTATAATCCCCTTTGTGAATGGGTTGTGTTTGTTATGTTAATGAGGTAGGATCAGGTTATGTCAATGGGGATTAGGTGTGTGTATTATGTTAATGAGGCAGGATAAGAATATATTCTGAGTCAATCTCTTTTGAGATATAAAAGAGATTAACCAAGCAAGCAAGAGAAGCACAGATAAGGGAAGACAGATGCCAAGCCACATGAAGATTACCCAGAAGCGGAAGCTCAAAGAAGACAAGGATCTTCCTCCAAACCAACACAAAGAGAAAGCCTTCACCTAGAGCCAGCGCCCTGAATTCAGACTTCTAGCCTCCTGAACAGTGAGAAAATAAACTTATTTGTTAAAGCCACCCATTTATGGTATTTTTGTTACAGCAGCACTAGATAACTAAGACAGTACACTATCTTGCAAATTTCCTGAATGACATTTACAACAAGCAAAAATAACAAAAAGTGACTTTGATACTCAATTTACTCCAATCTAAATAAATATCTCTTTAGTAGAAGTGAAAACAAAGATGAACCAATAACAATGATCTAACCTGAAAGGAAAACTAACACTCTTTAAAGAATGGCATTTCCCCCATGAACCTGCTACGAGACATATGACAGAATTGAAAAGCCCATGACACAGGGCACAATGACTTTGATAAAGAAGCCTTGTTATTCACTAGACTTAAAGAGGACAGCAGGTCTGAAAAAAGAAGTGTGATAGTTGAAAAAAAAAAAGTCAACGCTTTGAGCTATTATTTCAATGTAGCAAGGTGTTCTTTAACAGTTCTTTTTTTTAAAAAACTAGCTGCACTTTCTCTTTCAGACACTAGAGGAAAGTGTAAAATCCATTCACTGTATCTTTCAGATTTCATTTTATTCATTCAGTCACTCATATCATCAAATATTTACAGTATTCCTATATGCCAGGGGGAGCCCTAGTGGCACAGTGGTTAAGAGCTCATCTGCTAGCCAAAAGGTTAGGGGTTTGAAGCCACCAGCTGCTCCTTAGAAACCCTATGGGGCAGTTCTAATCTGTCCTATGGCGTTACTACGAGTCGGAATTGACTCAACAGCAGCGGGTTTGGTTTTTGCTTTGTATGCCAGGAACTCTATCAGACCCAGCGATACGATAAAAAGATGAATAAAATACAGTCCCTGTCTTTAAGGTACTTGGTCTAGACACACCAGTACTTTAAAAAAAAAAAAAAAAAAGCAAATTATAACAATGCATAGGAGTAGAGAACCAAACTCCAGCCTTTGGGAGACTGAGTGTTTGAGGCTGGAGATTAGGGAGGGGCAGGAGGAGAAGTATTTCTGGCATAGGCAGGAACAAAATGTGTCCATATCATAATTCACACTACACAAACCAGCCTATCCAAACTGGCTTATTCACCTATTAACAATCTTCCTCATCTTAACCTAAACGGAAATGACCTACACCTAGATGATACCTTTAAACTGTTATCTATAGAAAGTAGAGGCATTATCTGGTGAGGAAGATTTGCTAAAATACCCTGTTGGCTAGGTTTCAAAATAAATTGTACACAGTTTAAAAAGCATGGAGGTAACAGACATAACTGGAAGTAAGACTGCTTACATTTTAAAATTTAAAATTCTCAGTTGAAATCAGGACAAATTATGCTAGACCCCACTGAAGAGAGTGTGTCAAGGGTAAATGAATAAGTAAAAGTTATTTAAATGTACTCTTACGCAAATTAAGTTTCCCAAATTAGGAAATAGAGTACTCTGACAATTAGTCTTCACTGATGAATTTGAAAAACCTCTGTAGAGAGACATCTTGGTTGGCAAATCATCTCCACATCTAAATAATTCAAGCCTCCACAGGAAAGACTAAGACTATTACTGATAAACCAGAATTAAGGCCCAAAGTCACCATAAAGTCAATGGAAACACTTGTGTGGTACATTTTTCCACAATCCTCAAAGTAATTGTTGCATCTCTTGCTATGGTTTGTGATGTTTAGGTTGGGGGATGGGGGAGAGGAAGAGGAGTTGGAGAGAAGGGACAAGTTGTTAACTTTTACTGATAAGGCAGCACATGGTAGAAAAAGTAAAAGCCAACATCCTGAAAAAGTTTCACACACATACACAAAAGGAGATAGCAAACTTGTGAATCAAGCATGAGTTGGCATCTTTAAACGCAGAGCCAATTCTATTCCAGTGCCAAAGCCAATGGCTTCTCCTGTAGATAAAATGGCACAGTTCCTGAAAAAGCCCTGGACGCTGTTTCCCCACAATCCTATAATCTGTCAGAAGACAGAAAACAAAAAGAAGGCCGCGCCAGCCAGAAAAAGCAAATTATAACCAACACGGAGCAACACGTTACTTCAGACAGAAGCTTTTCTATGCATCTTTGGAAAGAGAGAGACAAAAGAAGCTTACCATTACTCAAATAACCAAAGCAAACAATTTAACCAAATACCATCTCGGATTAGCATTCAATGCAATAGCCTACTTTCTCACTTCTTATTCATGGTCTTAAAGAAGATCTGCAATGTTTATGAAAAAGAATGAATGGCCACAATATACAAAATGCTGTTACAAGTCAATAGGAAAAAGACTAATAGCCAAAGGAAAAGAATATGCAAGGGGCATGAACCAGCAGTCACAGAATATATGTTGAACAAACACGGTCGAAAAATACACACAGCCAATATTGCTAGGTAATGCTAGAAAGTTCTTTCATAAACAGTCTTAAGGCAGTTTGACTTGATAGTACTGTCAACTGCCAGCTTCCAGAGAAAACTTGACTATTCTGAATTAAAAACAAAAGCAAAGCTAAGGATATCCATCATAAGCAGTACATTCCTAAAAATATTTAGGAAAGAAGCTTAGTGAAATATCTACTCTAGGAAGGAGATCATTAAATAGAATGGATACAGGTAAACTGCAAATCAAATCCAAAGCAACTAAAATAAGGATATAAGATGAATCTTTACCTATGAACATAAAGAACTGAAGTGAATCCTTGAGTCTACAATGAATAAAGCAGATGATGGAAGCAAATAATAAAGTCTTAATAAAACCACATTGGTAACACATCTTCAAGAAAGTAAGCTTACTCAACTGTCCTTGCCATGGAAGCAGGCCATTCAGAGACCCCTTTTACAGTCACCAAATGCAAAAGAAAGCAAATACAATAATGCCCTGGTACAGAAAAAGCAAGTAGTCTTCCCATCAAAGAGGAAAAGAAACCTAAGCCTTTTACTTATCCTTGACACAAAGAGGTAATGGATTGTGGGAGAATTCAAATTCCAGAAAAAAGATTCAATTCCAACCTATGTAAAGCTAAGAACTTCATGTCATTTTGTTCTAAAATTAGCAATACACAGGTCCCCAGTGAAAACAATACACAAGATCCCAACTGAGCTGTCAGCAGGGTAAGGTTCTGAGCACATCAGCATACTATTACTTAACCATTTCAGTTTTCCCTTAGCAGTCTTAGACATCGAAAGAACCACCTTCCAATTTTCCTCTATTGTTAATGCCACTTTAGAGGCTGAGAAAAATTTAGTTCAGCAAATTCAAATTTCAGGCATTTTCTAAGTGCATTATACATAATGATGCCACCAATTCTATATTTAGACTCAGGTGTGGAACAAGGAGTGCTAGTTTTGCCTGAAATGGCATCCTGTCCCTCTTCAAAGCCTAACTGCAACCATCACCTAACCCTGCATTAAAGTGTCTGTATGGTGTCACCGACAATAAATTAAAGTGCTTTTTCAATATTTTGTGAGTAGTTCTACTGATTGGTTGTGACGCTTTAAATATAGACCATGTATCACCCCACTCCCATCATTCCTTTAAATAGTCAACATTGTAACTGCTATGTTGCTGTGTGCCATCAAGTCAGTTTCAACTCTATGGAACACTTGTGACAGAGTAGTACTGCCCCCATAGGGTTTTCTAGGCTGAAACATTTACAGGAGCAGATGGCCAGGTCTATGCTCCTGAGGCGGCTTTTGGTTAACCACTGTGCCACCAGGGCTCCGTAACTGCCACAGGATGACATTTATACCCTCACCTGAACCAAAACAAGATGGCAAAATATTCTCATGATATGAATCTGCTAAAGTGACATTACAGTGAATCTTTCAGAAATAACCATTTTAATAAAAAGTCATTTCATTATTGTTACATTCCAGAAATTAGGGTAGCAACATGTTTTCTCAAATTCTCAGCTATTTTTTTCCCTCAGATGTTGTTGCTGTCAGGAGCTGTCGAGTTGGTTCCAACTCACAGAGCGCCATGCACAAAAAATGAAACAGTGTCCAGTCCTGCGCCATCCTCACAATTGTTGCTATGTTTGAGCCCATTGTTGCAGCCACTGTGTCAATCCATCTTAAGAATCTTCCTCTTTTTCGCTGACCCGCTACTGTATCAAGCACGATGTCCTTCTCCAGGGACTGGTCTCTCCTGATAACATGTCCAAAGTACGTGAAACGAAGTCTCGCCATCTTTGCTTCTAAGGAGCATTCTGGCTGCACTTCTTTCAAGATAGATTTGTTCACTCTTCATGGTATATTCAATGCTTTTCACCAACACCATAACTCAAATGTATCAATTCTTCTTCGGTCTTCCTTATTCATTGTCCACCTTTTGCACACATATGAGGCGACTGAAAATATCATGGCTTGGGTCAAGTGCACCTTAGTCTCTAAAGTGACATCTTTGCTTTTTAACACTTTAAAGAGGTCTTTTGCAGCACATGTACCCAATGCAAAACGTCGTTTGATTCTTGATTGCTGCTTCCGTTGGCGCTGATTATAGATCTAAGTAAAATGGAAACCTTGACAACTTCAACATTTTCTATGTTTATCATGATGTTGCTTATTGGTCCAGCTGTGAGGATTTTTGTTTTCTTTGTTGAGGTGTAATCCATACTGAAGGCTGTCGTGTTTGATCTTCATCAGCAAGTGCTTCAAGTCCCCTTCACTTTCAGCAAGCAAGGATGTGTCATCTGTGTATCACAGGTTGCTAATGAGTCTTCCTCCAATCCTGATGCCCAGTTCTTCTTCAGATAGTCGTTTCTATTATTTGCTCAACTTACAGATTGAGTAAGTATGGTGAAAGAATACAACCCTGATACACACCTTTCCTGATTTTAAACCACGCAGTATCCCCTTGTTCTGTCAGAACAACTGCTTCTTGGTCTACGTACAGGTTCCTCATGAGCACAATTAAGTGTTCTAGAATTCCCATTTTTCGCAATGTTACCCATAATTTGTCATGATCCATACAAATACCTCTGCATAGTCAATAAAACACAGGTAAACATCTTTCTGGTATTCTCTGCCTTCAGCCAAGATACATCTGACATCAGCAATGATATCCCTCATTCCACATCCTCTTCTGAATCTGGCCTGAATTTCTGGCAGTTCCCTGTTGATGTACTGCTGCAACCGTTTTTTAATTATCTTCAGCAAAATTTTATTTGTGTGTGATATTAATGATATTGTTCAATAATTTCCGCAATCTGCTGGATCACCTTTCTTTGGAATGGGCACAAATATGGATCTCTTCCAGTCAGTTTGCCAGGTAGCTATCTTCCAAATGTCTTGGCATAGATGAGTGAGCACTTCCAGCATTGCATCTGTTTGCTGAGGGACATGTTGTTGAGGGACATGGTATCATCTCCCTTAAACAGTATTTATAACAATATATCACCTTTCTCAAAAGGAATTTAAGGCCTCTAACAGACAGCATGTTGCTAATTTTCACAACTTCCCCGTAAGAACTATTATTTAGCATTTATATCACACTTTAACTTGCAAAAGTGTTTTACAATTATTTTCATTAGTAGTCATGCCTCACAACCACCCACTGAGCTAAACGGGTTGTGTTATCCTCATTTGACAACTGAAAAAACTGATGTATAGTAAATTCAAGGTCAAGTCAGTTTGCTTTTCCAAGGCCAGGGAGCTAACTTGTCTAAATCACTCACCAGTGTATCTGTATTACTCATCCCAGTTGCTGTCATGTTGATTCTGACTCATGGCAACCTCATGTATTACACAGTAGGACTGTGCTCCACAGGGTTTTCAAGGCTGCAACCTTTTGGAAGCAGATCACCAGGACCTTCTTCCAGTGCACCTCTGGGTGGGTTCCAACCTCCAACCTTTTGGTTAGTAGTCAAGCACTTAACTGTTTGCACCACCCAGGGACTCCGTATTACTCATAACCCTAGTTAAAGTGTTTTTTAGAGAACAGAAATCCATCTAACTAGATGGTACAAAATTATTGAGATTATAACACTTCAGTAAAAATACATGACCTTATTGGAATGCAAATAGATAAGAATTTAGTAACAATGACACAGGAAGTTTTCAAAGAAAGTGGTTTCCAAAACCTCCATCATCATCAAACAAAAGGAAAAGATGGTTAAATGCTCCTTCGTCCTATTTTTTTCCCTCAACCTACTACAATCAGACTTCTATCTCCACTACTCCAATGAATGGTTTTAGTCAAACTGACCAATAATCTCTAGGTTGTCAAATCCCATGAATACTTCACTGCAATCTCTCAACAGCATTCAACACAGTTGACCATTCCCTTTTTGAAACACTTTCTTTACTAGGGTTTCCATGACAACACACTCTTGATTTTCCTCCTACCTCACTCACTGGTCCTTCTTTATCAAACCTCGCTTCTCTAGCCACAAACCATCCCTAGGTGACCTCCTGATTGAATTACATGACCTCAAAATCCATCTACATGTTGATGACTTCCAACTCTACAATTCTAGCCCAGACTTCTCCCAGGAAGAAACTCCAGACTAATCTATCCAACTACCTATCTTATTTCTTCATTTAGCTGTCTAACAGGCATCTCAAACTTGACATGACCAAAACAGAATTCTTCACAAATATGTTCTGCCACAGTCTTACTCATCTAAATAAATAGCATCATCATTTATCCACTTAGCAGCTCAAGCCAAAATTCTACAGGTAATCCAAGATTCCTCTCTTTGCCTCACTCCCCTCAGCTGCTCCCAAGCCCTGATAACTTCATTTCCAAAGGAAATATTCACTTCTCTACAGGTCTTCTACCACTACCCCAGTCCAAGTCACCATCAACTCTCATCTGACTTAGTGCAAGACCCTCATAACAGGTCTCCTTGCCTCCACTCTTGACTCCCCCTACATCCATTTTCATACAGCAACCAGAATATTCTTTTTAACCACAAATCAACTCATATTATACCTATGCTTACATACCTCCAAAAGAAACAAATTACCCTAATTTTCAAATCTCAATGTCATCCGGCTTCTGCCTTTCTCATCTTGCACCACTCTCCCTCTCAACCACCATGGTTAAACCACACTGCCTTTTCTGTTACTCCAATATACCAAGTTCGTTTTTCCTTGGAAACTCTGCAATAGCTATTTCCTCTGCCTGGAATGCCTGATCTCTTGATCTTCACATGGCTGCTACCTCCTAATGTTTTAGATTTCATTTTAAATGCCATACCCTCAAAAATGCATTCCCTGTTCTGCCAATCTAAAGCAGCTATCCACTCATTCTCTATTACCTCACTCTATTTTAACTCTCTACATAGCATCTATCAAACAACTGATTTTTTATTAAAAGGTGTTTGTTGTCTGTTTACCCTCACTAGAATATAAGCTCCCTAAGAGCAGGAACTTCCTCTATCTTGTTTACCAGTGTATTGCTAGTGCCCAACATATACTGGAAACTCAATCAATCTGGCAGGCTTTCTTGTTAGATGCCGAAGTTAAAAGGAGAAAGAGACAATCCTACCCACAAAGAGCTCACAATCCAGTTAAGGGTACAGAACAGCATTTACATTATAAATATAATGCTAGCAGGATAATAAAATGTCAGGGTAGTCCAGGAGCAAGTGTGATTAATTCTGTCTGGGGAACTGAGAAGACTTCACAGAAGAAATGAGCTATAAGCTAAATCTTAATGATTAATTTAGGAAATTCACCAGATTATTGGTTAGGTTTGTCTATTTCTTTTAGAGGACATATCCTTCGAGGGAATAAAACAGACTGAGCAAAAACATGAAGGAGACTAAGAAGAAATAGGAGATAAGAGAAAAATCAAGAGTGGGCAGTACCACAGCTTAAAGAAGCACAAAAATGTGTTAACTGGGTTTGACGATTAGGTCATTGAGGAGAGCAATTTCAGTGACGTGATGGGGGCAAAAGCCATATTATAGTGCTTGAGGAATAAACAGGCTGTGAGAAAGTAAAGAGAGTAGGTAGAGGCTATTTTTATAAACAGAGAGAAACTGAACAGTAGATAAGGGTAGATGGGGACAGAGAGGGTTGGGGAAAAGAAATAGTAGAGACAGGAAGATTGAAGATATAGATGAAAGAGGAATAAGTGATAAAACAAGGTTACAGAGGGATGAACACTATAGAGAAGGAAGGAAAGGCCACCATGAGTATGGATATAGTATATCTGTAGGTGTGGAAAAAAGAAGTAAAGATAAGTTCCACTTGATAGCCTTTGAGAGAAAAGTTGTGGAAGAATAACATTAAGGGAGTACAGATCAAATGGATTAACACTTTACCAAGAACAGACAAATATTTAGGTGAGGCATAGGAGCCTAACCAGATACCCAACAATTCTCTGCTAAGGAAAATGATCTTACTTTAAAGTATCTAAATAGAAGTCCTTACTTAGAAATTTTAGATATGGTGGAAAAGAGGAGTAGATGTGGAAAAATAAGAGCAGAATAGGAATATGATCCAGAAACACTAGCAAACAGTTCAAATTGTCTCTCAGGAGAAAGCAGTAGCAAAGGGAAGAGGCTGGACGCTGTTAATCAATATTGGACCTGGTCCAGCTGCCTAATAATTACAGCCAATTTTCTCAATGTCTTCCCAAATCTGAAAATACACACTCACCTGGAAGCTGAAATACACAACTTCCAGGAATACTTAAGGATATCTCCTGTCACAGTATTCTGACTGCCCAAGCTTCAGTCCATTACTAAGCAATCCCTGGAAGAATAGACAGCCAGGCTAGATTTTGGATGCAATCCAGGTATCCCACAATTAACTTGATAAATCTCACTACTGAAAACTTTTTCATGCACTAAGGTGAAGGACATGTCTTCAAGTGATACAGCAGTGTCCCAGGATAGGTAAAACAGAGTGGGGAAGGAAAGCTAGTAGCACATGCTTGGTAATAAGCAAACCCAACAAATAACGTAGAAAAGAACTGTCAAAATATTCTTATGTAAGTCTTCAGAATCAGAATACACAACTTCATTTCAGAGTAAAATAAAGAAATTTTAAAGGATCTACATTCTTCCCTCAGAGACTTTTTACTATCTTTTAAGTCATGTAAATACATTCAAAAAAGAAATAAAATTAATAGTTAAAAATTCAAATATAGGAGACTTCGGGCAACATGGTGCTATAGTCAGAAGCACCACACCGTCCCTCTGCAGCAAAGATCAGAAAAACTAAGTCAAACAGAGTCACACGTCAATCCTGAAACCCTATGCATCAGACGAAAAGATAAAGAACTCAGCCAAGCACTGAATGGAATAAGAAACTGACCAAGAACAGAGAGCAAGGAGAGATACACGCAGAGGTCCCCTATCAGCTACCAAAGCACAGATCCACCATCTTGGATTCCTATCACACACCAGTGAACAGGGGGTACGAGAAAGCAGCTTCACAGAGCTTCCAGCAGGAGACAGAACAGCCAGTAACCAGCGATATAGGCTTTCCCACCCCCCACCTTTCTTCACCCCCACTTAGCCTCCTCTGCTTCCTGCAGCCACAGTCTTTTGGCCAGGAAGCACCAGCTTCACCCCGGTGTCACGTGGATTCCACTCACCTGCACTGGCCGGCTCCCTGAGTGCCATTTGTTGGCTGCTGGTGTTGCTTTCTTCCGCTTCTTTAGATTCTTTTCCTCGCCTCTCACCACCTCCCTCTCCCTTCTCTCAAATACCTGGTTCTGTATGCCATCTTTACTCCTTCGTGAAAGGCTGTAAAACACCGCTTGACTGTGAAACTGCTTCCCAGCCTGTGCCACCACCTTGGTGGGACCCCCAAGGCTGTTTGTTTCTTTGCTCTGATTTGTTCTGTTTTGATTTGTTTGTTTGTTTTTCTTTTTTTCTTGGCTTGGGAGACCCCTCTAGCTGGGCAGTACCGCGCAGCTTGGAAGCTACTCTCTTACTCTGTGCAGACGGACAAGGACATAACTGGGGGCATTTCTTTTTCCTTTTTGTTTGTTTCTTTGTTTTGTTTTCTTCTCTCTCTTATTCCCTTTCTGTCTTTCTTTATTTCCAGCTTCTCGATTTACTCATTTTTTCTTTTTACCCTTTTTCTATCTTTTTATCCCCCATTTATCAGTCTCTTATCTCTCCACTCCAACAGCAAGCTCCCTTAGCACTCTTTTTTGTTTGTGTGTATGTTTTTGGCTCTTGTTCCTCTGTCCTCTCTCTTGTCTTTCCCATAGCCGTCTTAGCTCCACACATCACAATCTCCCCCCTCCTTCCTGCCTTGTGTGCTGAACATCACATTCCCAAGCAGCACAGGCACGACCTACTGGAACCTGCTCAGCACTGATTCCTGGTCTGCACTGTCAGCCCTGGTACGTGCCACAAACAACCCATCCCATCAACTCCCTTTCAGCTGGACCTGCCCTGCTGTACCATACCTGAGTGACTGACCCTGCCCATTGGAGAAGAAGGTGAAAAGTATCGTGCCCAAAGATGAGCAAACAACAAAGAATGCACAGCCTGCCTGCTCAGACATAAGCAAATAGAACAAAAAAGCAGGACAAAACAAACAAATCTACAATCAATAAAAGAGGAAAATAACCACTGAATGCCCCAAAGACAGCAGACAATATCAGAACATTTACGAAAACAGGGCAGGATGGTTCCAGTAGGCATCCAAAATAAAACACCAGATGACTTTCCAGTAGAAGAAAAGGCACTAGACCTAACTGATAGCGAACTCAAATCTCTAATATTCAGAATTATCAAAGAGTTTAAGCAGAAAGCAGACAAAAATGAGGAAAAAATAGACAAATTCATGGAAAAGGCAGACAAATTCACTGAAAATACAGACAAAAAATGGAAGAATTCAAGAATACAGGAACAAAATGCTAAAATAAATTCACTACTAGAAATCATACAAAAACAACAATTAGAAACCCAAAAGATAAACAACAAGATTTCAGAAATGGACAGTGTCCATAGAAGGGCTGAGAAGCAGGTGTGAAATGATGGAAGACAGGATCAGCACAATTGAAGAAAAACACTTGGATACAACTCTGTTTGAGGAAAAATCAGAAAAAAGAATGAAGAAAAATGTAGAAACCCTGAGAATTATGTGGGATACAATCAAAAGCAAAAATCTGCGAGTGATTGGAGTTCCAGAACAGGGGGAGAAAACAGAAGACACAGAGAGGATCATTGAAAAATTGCTGACAGAAAACTTCCCCAATATCATGAAAGATGAAAAGCTGACCATCCAAGCTCAATGAACCCCATATAGGATAGACCCCAAAAGAAAATCACAAAGGCATATCATAATCACACTTGCTAGAACCAAAAACAAAGAATCCTGAGAGCAGCTTGAGAAAAACAAAAAGTCACATACAGAGGAGAAACAATAAGACTAAGCTCAGATTATTCAGTAGAAACCATGCAGGCAAGAAAGCAAAGGGATGACATATATAAAACCTTGAAAGAAAAAAACTGCCAGCCAAGAATAGTATATCCTGCAAAACTCTCATTCAAATGTGAGGGTGAAATTAGGTCATTTCCAGATAAACAGAAATTAAGGGACTATGTAAAAACCAAACCAAACTTACAAGACTTATTACAGGGAGTCCTTCGACCTGAGAACAAACAACATCAGACCACAGGCTCAATACAGGACACAGCATTGTACTAGCCAGATATCAACCTAGGAAATGAACTCTTAAGGACTATGCAAAACCAAAAGAATTACAACAGGGAACCAGAGAGGTTAATCTGTAAATGACAACAGCATCAGAACAATAAAAGAGGGAATAAATGGTGTAGGTGTAGAACCTTCTAATGGAGAGGAAGGCAAGGTGACACCAAGTAATAATAGACTGGTTCAAAACTAGGAAGATAAGGGTAAATTTCAAGGTAACCACAAAGAAAGTTAAAAAACCTACTCATCAAAATAAAGAAGGAAGACAAAGTCTCAGTAAAAACAAAACCTACAAAAACAAATGAAATGAAAAAAAAAAAAATCCACAAACAAAAAGAACTCAGCACAGAAGAGTAAGAGGAACAAAGAAAACGTCAGCACCACAAAAAAAAAGCGCTACAAAATGCAATTCAACTCCTAGGAATATATTCAAGAAGAATAAGAGCCGTCACACGAATAGGCATATGTACACCCATATTCTCTGCAGCACTGTTCACAATAGCAAAAAGATGGAATCAACCTAGATGCCCATCAACAGATGAACGGATAAACAAACTATGGTACATACACACAATGGAGTATTATGCAACGATAAAGAACAATGATGGATCTGTGAAGCATCTCATAACATGGATGAAACTGGAGATATTATGCTGAGTGAAGTAAGTCAATCACAAAAGGACAAATACTGTATGAGACCTCTACTGTAAAAACTCATGTAAAAGTTTACACACAGAAAGAAACAATCTTTGCTGGTTATAAGGGACGGGAGGGGTGGGGGGAAACTAAATAGGCACTAGATAAGCAGTAACTGGTGAAGGGTAAGACAGTATACAATACTGGGGAAGCCAGCACAACTTGTACAAGGAAAGGTCATGGAAGCTCCAGAGACACTTCCAAACTCCCTGAGGGACTGAATTGCTGGGCAGAGCACTGTGGGGACCATGGTCTCAGGGAATATCTAGCTCAGCTGGCATAACACAGTTTATAAAGACAATGCTCTACATTCTACCTTGGTGAGTAGCGTCTTAAAAGCCTGTGAGCAGTCATCTAAGATACTCCACTGGTCTCACCCTTTTGCGAGCAAGGGACAATGAAGAGAACAAGATACAAGGAAAAGATCAGTCCAAAGTACTAATGGACCACAGCTACCATGGCCTCCACCAGACTGAGTCCAGTACAGCAAGATGGTGCCCAGCTACCACCACTGACTGCTCTGACAGGGATCACAATAGAGGGTCCTGGACAGAGCTGGAAAAGGATGTAAAACAAATTCTAACTCACTAAAAAAAAAAAAGACCACATTTACTGAACTGACAGACTGGAGAAAACTCGAGAGTACAGCCCCCGGAGTGAAGTCACTCCCAAAGTTCACCGTTCAGCAGGGGATCGGACAGCCTCATAAAACAAAACAGGACTAATGAGGCACAGGAGTACAGGGACAAGGACTAGAAGGCAGGAGAGGACAGGAAAGCTGGTGATAGGAAACCCAAGGTTGAGAAGGGACAGTGTTGACATGTCGTGGGGTTGTTTACCATTGTCATAGGGCAATATGTGTACTAACTGTTTAATGAGAAACTATCTGTTCTGCAAACCTTCATCTAAGGTACAAAAAAAAAAAAATTATCTATGTGAGATCAAACTGACAACAGCAACTCAAAGGGTTTGATGGGAAGCCTAGGGGGCAGTGAGTTGAAGATAATGGTGATGGGATAATTTGGAAAAGGATAGTGAGAACAGCAGCACAACTGGAAGAATGTAATCAATGTCACTGAACTGTACATGTAGAAACTTTTGAAATGTTGTAACTTTGTCTATGTATATTTTCACCCAAAAAAGGGTCCTCCAAGATCGAGAAGGGAGAGTGTTGACATGCCGTGGAGGTGTTAACCAATGTCATGAAACAATATGTGTACTGACTGTTTAATGAGAAACTATTTGTTCTACAAACTTACATCTAAAGTACAATTAAAAAATAATAAAAACAAAAATTCAAATATACTTAGGAAATTACATTTCTAGAATTCTTTAAAGTCTTCCTTCCCTCCACCCAAACCTTTTTTTAATGAAACTTACTCTTTTTGGTGTTCAGTTCTAAGTTTTCACAAATGCATATTATATAACCACAAACACAATCAAGATACACAATAGTTCCATTACCCAAAAAAATTCCCTCATGCTACTCTTTTGTAGTCAAATCCTCCCCATCCTTAAACCCAGGCAATCACCAATCTGTTCTCGGTTGCCCCTATAATTCTGAATTTTCCAGAATGTCATATGAATGTAATCATATAGTGTGTAGTCTTTCAAGTTTGGTGTCTTTCACTTTCCATAGTGCACTTGAAGTTCATTCATGCTAACTGCATGTATCAACAGTTTTCTTTTTATTGCTTAGCAGTATTCCACTGTACGGCTATACCACAGTTTGTTTATCCATTTCCCAGTTGAGGTACATCCAGGTTGCTTCCAGTTTTTGGTGAGTACAAAACAAGTTGCTACAAATATTCACAGACAAGTTTTTGTGTGAAGACAGACTGTCATTCACCTACAAGTAGGACGGTGGGTCACATGGGATCAAGGGCAGATCCAATAAGCAAGCTAAGTACAGGCTTACTTGTGCTTACTTACTAATCTGTAGTGAACAACTTCACAAATTTTCACATCAAAGTTCCTGCTTCTAGGTATGGTTGGCATCTGTCTCTGTCCCAACCCCACAGCACTTTCCTACAGAATCAAAGCCTCTTTTCAAATTTACAATCTCTGACAGGAGCAGATGACTCAGTAAGCAACATAAGCACAGGCTTAGTTGGGCTTACTTAACTAATTCGTAGTGAACAATTTCACCTAGGTTTCACTTTGATGTGGCACTTGGTGCAACCCAGGTGAAATTGTTCACTACAAGATTAGTAAGTAAGCACAAGTAACTCTGTGCTTACCTTGCTTGTATGTTTTTAACTTTATAAGAAATGTCCAAAGTGTTTTCCAAAGTTCCAGTTGTTCCATATCGTCACAAGCTCTTAATACAGTCATTTTTCTTCTTTTGTTATTATCTTAGCCATTCTAATAGGTATATCTCATTATGATTTTAATTTGCATTTCTCTAATGACTAAGATGTTAAACATATTCACATGTGCTTTTCTGCCATCCACATGTATCTTCTCGAGTAAAGTGTACATTCAAATCTTCCATTTTTTTATTGTGTGGTTTGCTTTCTTCTTTTTGAGTTTTGAGTTCTTTATATGTTCTGGACACAAGTCCTATGTCTAACATATGATTTGCAAATATTTTTTTACCAGTCTGTGGCTTGTCTTTTCAGTCATTAACAGTGTCTTCTGAAGAGGAAAAGTTTTTAATTTTGATGAAGTCCAATTTATCATTTTTTTCTTTTTATGGATCTTGCTTTTGGTGTCGTATCAAAGAACTCTTTGCCTAATTCAAGGTAACAAAGATTCTCTCTTGTCTTTTTTTAAATATTTTATAGTTTAATAGTTTACATTTAGGTCTATGATCTATCATGTTAATTTTTACATATGGTGTGAGGTATAGGTTGAGATCCATTTTTTTGTATATAGATAGCCAGTTGTTCCAACACTAGTTACTGAGAAGCCTATTCTTTCTCCATTGAACTGCCTTTGCACCTCTGTCAAAAATCAATTATGCCGAAAAGGATAGTGAGAATAGCAGCACAACTGGAAGAACATAACCGATGTCACTGAATTGTACGTGTAGAAATTTTTGAAATGGTGTATCTTTGGCTATGTATATTTTCACCAAAAATAAAAAAGGTCCTCCAACGTCAAGAAGGGAGAGTACTGACATGTTTTGGGTTTGTTAACCAATGTCATAAAACAATATGCATACTGACTGTGCAATGAGAAACTATTTGTTCTGTAAACCTGCACCTAAGGTACAATTAAAAAAATAATAACAAAAAAAAATCAATTACACATATTTAATAGTATGGGTCTATGTCTGAACTCTGTTCCATTTATTAATCTGTGTATTTATCCTCTGCCAAAACCACACTCTCTATATTACTGTGGCTTAAGTTAAGTCTTAATATCAGGTAGTAGAAGTCTTCCAACTTTGTTATCCTTTTTCAAAATTGTTTTGGTTATTTTAGTCCCTTTGCATGTCCATATAAATTTTAGAATTAGCTTGTCAAAGACTTTTTAAACCTTCCCAAAAAGTATCCACTTTTAGGTGGGCATTAGCTGCCTAGGTTTACGTAGGAAAAACGATGGGGAGAATTGTGAGGGTTGGAAATGTTATGTCTATATTTGAAGGCTTTGATTTTTCACTTGCACAGCAGTTCTGAGATTTTCTGCAGTTGTGCAGAAGGGAAGAAAAATGTTTTGTATGAAGACTACATTCACATAATTTAGTACAATAAAGCTGAAAACTCAACTTTCCTAAAAGACATGGTATTTACTCCCAACAGTAAAAATGAAAATATGTTAAATTTTTTGTACTTCACAATCGTCCCTCTGCTGCCTATGGTCGTCCCCAGACTCTTCACCTAATTCCTACTCATCCTTCAAGTCTAACATTCTTCCACCCAGGATCCTTTCTTGATTCCCCAAGTATGGGTTAAGAGATAATGTGCTTCCATTGTACTGGCAGGTCCTCTCTCACCACTTTTAACACATTATATTCTATATTTCACAGTTTACGTGCTTGTTTCGCCTATTAGGGCATAAACTCCATGTGAAGAGGAACCAACTACACTAGCTAACTCCATCTTAGTTCCTAGGCAGAGTGGAAAATGCACAAATATTTGTTTTCAATGACCAATTACTTTGAATGACAGCAAGAAAAGGAGGGGGGAGATGAAAAGATGTCCTACTTTGCAGACATGCTGTAAGAGGAATCCTCCAAAAGAGTAGAAGGTGATAGCAGCTTTTAAAAAGGAGAGATCTTCAATGAATGTATGAAGAGATGGAGGGTGAACCTATAGATTAAAAGATAAATAGGATAGATATCAAAATCACAATCCTATGTCAAACAGTCAAAAAAATACGAGATAACTGGGGAAATGTGAAAACTGACGAGATAACTAATTATATTAAATGCTTATGTGTGTTTAAGTCTTTATCTTATAGAGATATACAGTATACTGAAATGTTTATTCATGAAATTGTATTACGTCTGGGATTTGCTTCAGAATAATCCGGGGTGGGGTAGTGAGTGAGCGTACACAGATCAAACAAGACTGGTCGTGAGTTAACAATTATTGTAGCAAAGTGATACGGACTCATTATATTAAAGATTGGTTATAGTTGACAATTATTGTAGCAGAGTGACAGAGGTTTGTTAAACTGTTCTTTTACATATATTTGAAATTTTCCATAATGAAGCGTTAAATCCCTAAGGAGAGGGAGAAAAAGGGAATTACAGAGAGTTAAGCCTTGAACCAAGTTGAGACCCTAGGGATGACTATGACTCCCAGCACGTGACTCTCCAATCAAAGCCAGTCACCCTGTTTAATGTCAATATTAAAAATACTGAGCTGAAATCTACCAACTTCGATACTCCCATACATATTTTTTTCCACTCATAAAAGACAACATGACTCTGCTTATATTTCAAAATCATGAACTATAAAAAGTACCTAATTTATACCAAACTGTCCTTCAAAACAGCAATAACAGCAGGCACAGCTTTTGCTCACGATCAAGTGTATTTATTTCAGTTCTTATAAAACTGAGGATAGCAGAAGACTGGACAGAGTTAGGAAGCTTGAGTTCCTGGTCCCAACTCTGAACTAACCTGGCACCACTGATTCAAAACTGTTCTGTGTTCTTCAAACCTAATCTTCTGAGGCTCTGGTTCATAAAAAAAATCACCCAGTGTCTCATCTGAGACATTCAACGGAACAGATTCCTTCTTTTTCAATATTTATAACAGAACTGATATTAGAAAGGCAGTTTTTCTAAGTCTGGTAAACCCACTGAAAATAGGAAAAAAAGGTTACATATGATATGTACACTAATTTCCTCTTACCAAAAATTTTTCAAAACTACATATGCTTTTAAGTATGAAAGATATCCTTTTTTCTATTTAACTAATACCATTCTTCCCTTAACATGAGAGGTCTTGTGTTTTATTCTTGTTTACAGTCTAAAAACTGCTAATTTAAGGCAAGTATGCAGCACATTAAAGAATGGAAAAACAAGGAAAAGTACTAGCACTGCTGAACTTCTTACTATGGAGAAGGCACGCAGTGCCACATTCCCATACAGCCAATCCCTCCGGGTGATGTGAATGAATAACATATAAAGCCACTTGACCTTAGAATCACAGGATCATCAAGCTGACTTTAATCACTACTTACATACTAATGACTTCCAAATCTGTATCTCCATTCTAAACCTTTCTTCTGAACTCAAGACCTAAACCTCAAATCTAGTATGTCGCTGTTGGTTGCTGTCAAGTCAATTCTAAATCACGGTGACCTCATGTGTGCAGAGTAGACCTGTTCCACAGAGTTTTCAAGGCTGTGACTTTTCGGAAGCAGGTCGCCAGGCCAGTCTTCTGAGGCGCTTCTCGGTGGGTTGGAATTGCCAACCTTTTGGCTGGTCGTCAAGCACTTAATGGTTTGCAGTTTGTGCCACTCAGGGACTCCTCAAACCTAACTCATTTTCCCTCAAATGTAACATCCTCCTACTCCTGTACTCCCTACCTAGGTTAATGACATCACCATCCACTTAGCTGCCCAAGTTAGCAATTTCAAATCCATCTTTGACAACTCCCTCTCCCATACCCCCACTATAACATAAAATTAATGGAGAGATCCTTCTGTCTTCTAAAAAGATCTTTAGCCTGTCTACAATTCCCCCATCACCACTATCACTGAGGTCTTCAATATCTCGCAAATGATCATCACACCAGTCACGTAATCAACTAGTCTCCTGCTGCCAATTTCACCTTTTTAAATCTAATTTCCACACTGTCAACAGAATTCTTTTCTTAAATAGTATTCTGAACATGTTCCTTAACCTGACTTAAAACTCTTTCATATCTCTCCAGCATCTACAAAAACAATTGGCTCCAACCCGTCTTTCACCTCACTTACTGCCACTACTTCCTCATACTCCGTGACACAGCCAAATTAAACCACTGGTCCACAGGTCCATACTCTTTGATACTTTTGTTCCCTTGTGCAAGCTGTTCTCTGTGCTTGAACCACTGCTCTCTGTAATCCTTTTTTGCTGAGGCAGCCAAATTGTATTCATCCTTCAAGGCCCATCAGACTTTTCCTCTAGGAAACCTTCTCCACCCCATCCCACTCCACCCCACACCAAGCAGAACTATGCTCCCATAGCACTTAATGCAGATCTCTACAACAGCACTTATCATACTGATTCATAATTATTTATGTGTTGGTCTCCAATTAAAATGTGAGCTCTTTAAAAACAAGAATTATGTCGTTCATATTTTAATTCCTAATGTCTAGCACAATGCCTGACATACTCAAACCCACTGCCGCCGAGTCAATTTCGACTCATAGGGACCCTGTAGGACAGAGTAGAGCTGCCCCATAAGGTTTACAAGACTGTAAATCTTTACGGAAGCAGACTGCCACATCTTTCTCTCGCAGAGCAGCTGGTGGGTTTGAACTGCCAAGCTTTCGGTTAGTAGCCAAGTGCTTAACCACTGAGAGACCAAGGCTCCTGCCTGACATACAACATGCACTTAAATGTTAGCTGAATTTAACTGCCAAAGGGATCAACTTCAACATTTTTCAATGAGGCCACAGAGTCCAGAAAGCTTAAAAGATTCAAGCCCAGTTATGGCTTACTGGTGAAAAGAAAAGACACTATAGAAATTCATGCTTATGTTATTTCTAGTTTTTTTGTATTTTTCCCCACTGGCTTCAGGCTTAGTTACCAGAATATTAGTAACTAAGTCTTTTAAATCACTCCTTAAATGACCTATATTCTCCCATGAAACAGTGTTATTTAGTGCTGTAAACAAACCACAATTTTATAACTGAGCTAATAAAATCGGATTATTTCCCTCATATTAAATGCATCTTTAATAAAGAAAATCTAGCATTTTTCCTGGTAAGTTGTATTCTTTTTCACTCTAAGTCACAGAGCTCTAAAAAGAACATAATCAAGACTGTGAGAGGCAGTGAAAAGACAGAAATAGATATTAAACACTTCTCTGGCTAATAACGCATTCACCTCTCACCAAGAGTACAGTGACTTCACACTTATTTCCCATCCGATCAACTGTAAAGCTTCTCCCCTTCCCCTGGCCACTTTGCTTCTCGCACTCACATGTCTTCAAGTTCATTACGTTAGAATCATCTTTTTAAAGTTGCTATATTTTAGGAGTTCAAATCTAAGCATTAGGCTCATGCCTCTTCTGAAAATATTCCAAGTTTCCTGCCTTGCTTTGCTGCATTATACAATGTTACTCTGTCAAAGTGTTAGCTCATTTCCTCCTCCTGCTTATCCCGATATGGTGGTATACATCAATAATGCCCTCTCCATTTTCAGGCTTTACCGTCTGCTTGGAATGTCCTATCTTCCATGTCCATCTGGTAAAGGCCTTTAATGCAGGTTCAACATAGGATGCCTTTTTGATAATACCTGCATGTCCACTCAACTCTCATAACAAGTTGTACTTCCCACCGGTAGAGCACTTACTGCACTTTACCAATTCTTAAACTCACATTTTCTTTCACATTTTAACATCTCTGAAAACAGAATACATCTTAAAATTAATGGCATGGCACTTATAGCAGCAGTTCTTTATTATGTAAAATAATTGTGAGCCTTACAAACACTGGTACCACAGATTTGATGAAATAAGGTATTACACTCTATTATAATTACTTGTATATTTCTGTCTCCTCCACTAGACAGTGGACTCCCAGAGGGCAGGGGCTATGTCATAATGATCTCCTACCACCAAAAATTTGGACACAAAGAGTGCGTATTCAACACCAGTACCGATTAACATTTATTTAGCATTTACTAAGTATCTGATTTACTAAGTATCTTAGCACTTTATATGTATTAACACTTTTAACCCTCATAACAACCCCATGAAGTACCTCATTTTATAGATGAGAAAACTGAGAGATGTTAAGAAAGCTCAAAGGTATACAGTAAAGTTGCAGAAGATTCTAACCCATGTTTGTCAATTATGATTCATGATTATCATTTTTCCACTCAACAAATATTTTTATGACTATTGTGCTAAACACTGGTAAACAAACTCTGGTCCTTCAGAGGCTACTCTGAACCATAGGTCCGTTCTTGAATCCTTTTCCCTCCAAAGGTCAGAACTAACCTACAAATTCACTTGCTAAGGTTATATCCACTCTTTAACTTTCCTTTTTAATATCTTCCCAGACAGTCTTGTTAAAGTTGTTAGCACCCTGTCAGGAACCACACCCCCCTCCAAAAAAAGTGTGTTCTATTATTAATTGACTGCTGTGAAAATTTCACAAAGGAACGGGCTGCAAGATCAGAAGGGTTCTTAAGAAACAAAGATTCTGTTTTCAAGCAAATACAAAAACACCATAATTTTGTTTTTAAACAGAATGTTTCAAAAAGTTTTCCTTGAGTCATGAGATGTGTTTTAAGGAAAAGGATTCATTTTATCAGAATAAAAATAAGCTAATAAATTCTATTCCTTTTATTTTAGCCCTTGCTATGTCAGAGACTGAGGAAAGTCCTTACATCCCCACAGCTCATCTCTCACTTTGGACAAATTGCTCACACAGCAGGGAATCAAGGCACTGACCACCTCTTTCCCCTTCCCCAGGGAAAGAACTCCTCATATGTTAACTATCATCTACTACATAAAAGTAACCACAAATAGGAAAGAGAATAGAGGAGGGAAGGACAGGAAATTCTCATCATGGCTGAACAAACCTCTATCATTTTAACATAACACAGATGGCATTTATTGACTTGTCTGAACTGATGGAAATTTCCAATAAGGGAGGAAATGCGTTACCAAAATTAAAAATAAATGTCCAATTATTAAAAATAAAATAAGATGCCTAGGCTTGCTCTATATTTTATACCTCTATTTTATCCTTCATGTGGTAGTGAAAGACAATTAATTTGTATTCTGGTATGACCTATGACAATAGTAACAAATGCTTTCTTTTTTTAACTAACTTTTAAAAAAGAATAATCAATGTTATGGACAGAGGATTTATCAGGAGAGCCAAGGAAAAACAGCAAAAAGTTAAAAATGATAGATCACTGTGCATTTTCAGGAAAGAGAGGTAAAATACATTTTACCAGATAAAGAAGTTAAAGACAACTAAGGTTCATTTCCCCCATTCCTATAAAATAAATCATTCCCCTTATCTGTGAATCTTCAAAGATCTAGTACAGCCCCTCTACCTTTGCTCAGCTGAAAGACAAATCACTCACCAATTTCCCAGAAAACCCAAAAGGCCTCTCCATTTCGAGTTCTCAATTCTCAGAGCCAGTAAAAGCTGAAGCATCTGTCTCTTTCCATCCTTTTGAAAGGCATTTGTACCTCTCTTCCAAAAGCTGTGGCTAGAAAGCCATTTTCTCTCTCTGAAAGCACATGGTTTAACTCTGTCTCCTTTTCTCTACCCTAAACAACAACAACAAAAGCCCCAGCAGTGCTTCTTCAGCTTCTCAGAGAAGAACCAATCACCCTTGGGCTCCTGCACAGCGCTTCTGTCTTTCTCTGAGAGAGAGTCCACCCTGGAGGTTCCACCAACAGAGTAACAAAAAGTGGGGCTGAAAAGCTGCTGTATGCTTCTCTAATGTCCAAAATCGAGACCCAGCCCTGGTGCAACCAGAGGCTCCTTTGCAAAGGAAAAAAAAGAGACTCCTTTCCAAAGGAAAACTTTTTCCAACTTAAAAATAACAAATTATATTTGCACACCCTGAATAAGCAACCCTCCCAGCTTATCTCAAACCAGTTCTCTCAACTCATATTCAAGGACGTTAGTGCCAACTGTATTACAAGGGAACCTGAGTGAGCTATGTTCAGAAAGCATTTAACATATTGGGTCCTCCATTCTCTATTTCCTTCTCTTGGGTGAGAAGCTACACACCATTTGTAAAAATACCAGAGTATAGTATTTTTCCTACACAAGTCTGATAACTAATTTATCTCATCACAGAAGGAACTGGTATTTCTCTGCACATGATCTGCTGTGCCTGTGTAGAAAACACGTTACGTGCCTACAGAAATTTTACAAACAATATGCTCTGCCTTGACAAAGAAATCTACTAATAACGGAAAGATCTAAAGCCAGTAATATTGGTGATATATTAACATCGGCAAAGTACTTAGTTTACAATTTTCATAAACAAGCTCAATCATATACATGATGCTCGCAATAGCCTCTTCCAGAGGCTCAGAAAGGTTAAGTGGGACTTGCCCAAGGTTATCTAGCAGCTTACCAGCGATGAACTTAAGTTCGAACCTGTCTGCCTGTAAGGTCCTAGCTCTTTTCCCTAGACTCCTCCCAGCTTTAAACAGAGGACTCTAGACTTCCATCACCTATCCAGAGTAGCCGATTACTCCCGGCGACCTGCCCTTCCCTCCCCATTAAAGAGTTGGTTTTTTCAGCTCCAGCAAGGCTTTCATCCTCCATACCCCTCCCCCCCCGCCACCATTCTCTGAAAGGAGCGGAAAGGGAGAGGCAACCAAAAGCTCCTGAGGGAAGGGACGATGACAAACGGGGGAGCGTGGGACACTGCCCCTCCCGTGGGCTCCTGCACTCCGCAGCGCGCACCGCCTGCCCTCCACCAAGCTGTCCAGCTCTGAGGCCGGTGGTCTGGCCGTCCGTGCCCCAAATTCTCCCATCGTCACCTCAAACAGTCCCTCCCCCCACGCCCCTTCGCCCACGACAAGCAGAGACCACCCGCCAAGCCAGGTTATCCTTCACCAGGCCACCATGCTTCCCTCCCGCCGCCCACCCGCCTTCCACCGCCACTCACTGTCGGTAACTGGGCCCGGCCCTCATGGCTGCTCCGTGGCCGCCAGCCGCCGCCACCGCTGCTCCACGCCCCGACCCCTCAGCCACCGCCGCCGCCGCCGTCTGGACTCGCCGGGAGCAGCTCTTACGCTTGCGCAGCCTGGAGCGTCGGGCCCTCTCAGGCCTCCCGCGCCTGCGCAGGCTGCGCCGGGGCCGTCCTCCTCAGTGCCTGATGCCCTGAATCCTTGTGGCTCAGGTGGTCTTAGTCGCTTGGCCTCGAGGACTTGTCAGGCCTTGAGGCTTTGGCGACTGCCCTAGGGTCTGAGGCCTCTGCAGTACCTTTCCTAGGTTACTAAACTCTTGGACCGCGCTGTCCGTAAGGGTCTATAGACTTAACAGCACTTCCAGGATTTGTATCCACTGTATTTAATGGTCTGAATTCAGGTGCTCTAAGGCGACCACTGATAATACATTTGGGTTTCTTTCAAGAAGAAGATCACGTCTAGAATGCATTGGGGGTGATTATCTAAGAGACAACTTTGACACCCCAGAATGCACTACTGGCCAGGAGGTGACTGCACTCTGAATGCCCTGGGGACCTTATCTAGGAGGTGACCACACTTAGAATGCATTGGGACACTGCTAAGTTCAGGCCATTTACCAAGTGCATACTGTTTATTGAAGGAAATTGCTCTAGGCATTCCATATCTGCCATTGAGGAGCTTGCAGACTAGTGTTTTTAGGTGTCCTCAAGTCAATTTCAACCATAATGACCCCATGTGACAGAGCAGAACTGCTCCATAGGGTTTTCTAGATTGTAATCTTTACAGAAGCAGATCTCCAGGTCTTTCTCTCGCAGAATGGCTGGGTGGTTTCAAACCACCAACCTTTTTGGTTAGCAACCGAGCGCTTAATTATTGTTCCACCAGGGCTCGTTTGCAGACTAATAGTCTGTACTTTCCAGCTCTCACTGTGGATCCTGGCGCTTTTGTAAAGTGGTAAACGAAAACCATATCTTTGCCCAGTGAATCACAACTCTCAGCCTCCTCTGCCTTGGCATAACACAAAAAGAGACTGGGCTCAATGGAGTCCGGGAAATTCAACAATACAGACTTGAAAGTGGCAGGTGAGGCACTGCAACCAAGGGGAAAAGGAGATACAGGGCTAAACTCTCTCATTTTCCCCATGACTCTGTTTTCTATCTCACATCCAGCCCCAGTTGCCTCTCTACAAGCCAGAGTCTGGAGATGGAGGGACCAAAGTCTAAAGTGAAGCCAAAAAAAAGGAGTTCCTTTCTTTCCATGGAGGGTGTTGACTTCTACTGTCAAGAAACGTAAAAACTACTCCTGATGCCAGGATCTGGTGTAAACTTTGAACTCCTAATACAAGACTAAGGACACCTGATGGTGCAGTGGTTACGTGCTCGGCTGCTAATTGAAAGGTCCTCTGTTTGAACCTAATACTGGATCTGCAGGAAAAAAGACCTGGTGATCTGCTCCCATAAAGATGACAGCTTAGGATACACTATGGGGCAGTTCTACTCTGTTATATAGGGTTACTATGAGTCAGAATCTATTTGACAGCACGCAACAATAATAAGATTAAGCAAATTTTTCCTCTGTTTAGAAAGAAGAAAGAATATGCCCTAGAGCAAATGTTTAGAATGCTGACAATGAAGACTCACAGAGATACTGAAGGCAGTGAAGTCTACTTATCACTAATATTGCTTAACTTCCTGTAAAAGGAGACAGGGAGACCGCATCTTACAACTGCATATAATGAAACTCTCAGGTCACTACCTCCTATATGCCTTCTTCTCAGAGAAGTGCCTAGGAACCTGAGGATTTTTTCTCATCAGATGCTTGTAGCTTTTAAGTACACAGCTATATGCTGCTGTGGAAAACCGGTGTACAAATCTGCATCTAATCCAGCCTCTAGAAAACCAAACCTACACAAAAGTCAGGACAAATGTTTGAATAGCCTCCTGCCTAGGTGGGACCATCTTAATACATGTAGGATGAAAGATAACAGCTGGCAGAGCAGGGTGGTGGGCAATAAGAAGGATGCCCTGTGAATGAGGCCCCAGATCAATCCCTGGCTTAGAAGAGTTGGCATTACTTGCAAAAGTATTACTCTTTGGAATGAGAACACGTTTGGCACCACAGGGGAACTGCAGAGCCAGGAAGGAGGAAGAATTAATATCAACACTAAGTTCTGATGAATGGATGACTAAAAAGGTCATAGCTGACCCTGACGCTTCTGGGAATTTGCCTTCCTAACTCCCCCACCACATGCAGCCTCCTGAAAAGCCTCCTGGAAAGCCTGCTGGAGTCTATAAGGTGAGAGCATACCCTCCTAGGTTTGAACCACTCTGTTTGGATTTCCTGAGCCATTTCTCAACTTGAATTTCTTATTGAAGGCAGAATAGTTGATTTTTTTTTCCGGCCAAGCATTCATTTACTGTATGCAGTGATAGTCAATTAGAGAATGATCCCTACCCCATTCTCAGAATGGGTTTGGATGAGGCCCACTCCAGGGATGGAACACATAACCCAGACACAAGTCAATCGGTACATTGCATTCCCTAGGCTACAGTGATTGTTTCAGATATGAGAAAACCCCATTAGAGGCAAAAAGCCGTGAGAATTTTGCTTCTGGGAACGTCTCTTGCTATTTTCCACTGAACTTGGATGTGAGAGGATGTTAACATCTGGAGCAACTGCAGCCATCTTGACGCCACAGAGGAGAGTCAATCCAGAAGAAGTAAGAGCCCAGAGATGGAAATAGAAATTAAATTTTGGTTACACCGTTTGAACCTTTTCCCCCATGTGTCTGTCAGTTTGTCATACTGTGGGGGCTTGTGTGTTGCTGTGATGCTGGAAGCTATGCCACCGTTATTCAAATACCAGCAGGGTCACCCATGGCAGACAGGTTTCAGCTGAGCTTCCAGACTAAGACAGACTAGGAAGAAGGACCCAGCAGTCTACTTCTGAAAAAAATTAGCCAGTGAAAACCTTATGAACAGCCATGGAACATTGTCTGAATCAGTGCCAGAAGATGAGCCCCTCAGGTTGGAAGGCACTCAAAAGACGACTGGGGAAGAGCTGCCTACTCAAAGTGGAGTCGACCTTAATGACGTGGATGGAGTCAAGCTTTTGGGGCCTTCATTTGCTGATGTGGGAAGATTCAAAATGAGAAAAAACAGCTGCAAATATCCAATAATAATCGGAACATGAATGTACAAAGTACGAATCTAGGAAAATTGGAAATCATCAAAATGAAATGGAATGTATAAACATCGATATCCTAGGCATTAGCGAGCTGAAATGGACTGGTATTGCCCATGTTGTATCAGACTATTACATGGTCTACTATGCTTGGAATGACAACTTGAAGAGGAATGGCGTTGCATTCATCATTAAAAAGAACATTTCAAGATCTATTCTGAAGTACAATGCTGTCAGTGATAGGATAATAACCATACTCCTACAAGGAAGACTAGTTAATATGACTTTTATTCAAATATACACACAAACCACAAGGCCAAAGATGAAGATATTGAAGATTTTTACCAACTTTTGTAATCTGAAATTGATCGAACATGCAATCAAGATGCATTAATAATTACTGGTGATTGGAATGCAAAAGTTGGAAACAATCGGTAGTTGGAAAATATGGCCTTGGAGTTGGAAATGATGCTGGAGATCAAATGATAGAATTCTGCAAGACCAACAACTTTTTCATTGCAAATACCTTTTTTAAACAACATAAACAGCCACTATACGCATGGACCTTGCCAGATGGAATACACAGGAATCAAAGCTGAAGAAACTAGAACAAGTCCATAAGAGCCAAAGTACGAACTTGAGTATATCCCACCTGAATTTAGAGACCATTTTAAGAATAGATTTGACACGTTGAACACTAATGACCGAAGACCAGACAAATTGTTGAATGACATCAAGGATATCATATTATGAAGAAAGCAAAAAGTCATTCAAAAGACAGGAAAGAAAGAAAAGAACAAAATGGATGTCAGAAGAGACTCTGAAACTTGCTCTTGAACGTCAAGTAGCTAAGCGAAAGGAAGAAATGATGAAGTAAAAGAGCTGAACAGAAGATTTCAAAGGGCAGCTCCAGGAGACAATGTAAAGTATTATAATGACATGTGCAAAGAGCTGGAGATAGAAAACCAAAAGTGAAAAGCATACTCGGCATTTCTCAAACTGAAAGAACTGAAGAAAAAATTCAAGCCTCGAGTTGCAATATTGAAGAATTCTATGGGGAACATATTAAACAACACATGAAGCACCAAAAGAAGATGGAAGGAATGCTCAAGAGTCACTATACCAAAAAGAACTTGTCGATGTTCAGCCATTTCAGGAAGTAGCATATGATCAAGAACTGATGGTACAGAAGGAAGAAATCAAAGCTGCACTGAAGGCATTGAGAAAAACAAGGCTCCAGGAACTGATGGAATACCAACTGAGATGTTTCCACAAACGGATGCAGAGCTGAAAGTGCTCACTCATCTATGTCAAGAAATTTGAAAGACAGCTACGTGGCCAACTGACTGGAAGAGACATATATTTATGCCTGTTCCAAAGAAAGGTGATCCAACCAAATGCAGAAATTATTGAACAATATCATTAATATCACACGCAAGTAAAATTTTGCTGAAGATCATTCAAAAGCAGCTGCAGCAGACATTGACAGAGAACTGCCAGAAATTCAAGCCAGATTCAGAAGACGACATGGAACCAGGGATATCACTGTTGATGTCAGAGGGATCCTGGATGAAAGTGGAGAACACCAGAAAGATGGTTACCTGTGTTTCATTGACTATGCAAAGGCATTCAACTGTGTGGATCGTAACGAATTATGGATAACCCTTCAAAGAATGGGAATTCCAGAACACTTAATTGTGCTCATGAGGAACCTGTACACAGATTAAGAGGCAGTTGACAGAACAAGGGGATACTGCGTGGTGTAAAGGAAGGGTGTGCATCAGGGTTGTATCCTTTCACCATACTTATTCAATCTGTATGCTGAGCAAATAACCTGAGAAGCTGGACTATATGAAGAAGAACGGGGTATCAGGATTGGAGGAAGACTCATTAATAACCTGCGATATGCAGATGACACAGCCTTGCTTGCTGAAAGTGAAGAGGACTTGAAGCACTTACTGATGACGATCAAAGACCACATCCTTCAGTATGGATTACGCCTCAACATAAAGGAAACAAAAATCTTCACAACTACATCAATAAGCAAGATCACGATAAATAGGGAAAAGATTGAAGTTGTCAAGGATTTCATTTGTCTTGGATCCACTCTCAACACCCATGGAAGCAGCAGTCAAGAAATCAAACAACACAATGCATTGAGAAAACCTGCAGCAAAACACCTCTTTAATGTGTTAAAAAGCAAAACTGTCACCTTGAAACTAAGGTGTGCTTGACCCAAGGCATAGTGTTTTCAATCACCTCATATACATGTGACAGCTGGACAATGAATAAGGAAGACCAAAGAATAATTGACACCTTTGAATTGTAGTATTGGCAAAGAATATTGAATATACTATGGATTGCCAAAAGAAGGAACAAATCTGTCTTGGAAGAAGTACAATCAGAATGCTCCTTAGAAGCAAGGATGGTGAGATGACGCCTCACATACTTTGGACACGTTATCAGGAGGGATCAGTCCCTGGAGAAGGACGTCATGCCTGGTAAAGTAGAGGGTCAGCAAAAAGAGGAAGACGCTCAAGGAGATGGACTGACACAGGGGCTGCAACAATGGGCTCAAGCATAACAACAATTGTGAGCATGGCACAGGACCTGGCAGTGTTTCGTTCTGTTGTACATAGGGTCGCTCTGAGTCGGAATTGACTTGATAGCACCTAACGACAATTTGAACCTTTTAATCAAGCTGTCTGTGGAGCCAGACCTATGCTGGGACTTTTCAGTTATGTGGGCAAATAAATTCCCTTTTTTTTTTTTTTTTTTAACAGCAATGTACTATTTAATTAGTGCACATATATATTTAGAAAGCTGTATACAGTAAAAAACCAAACCAAACCCATTGCTGTTGAATCGATTCTGACTCATATCAACCCTATTGGACAGAGTAGAACTGCCTCATAGGGTTTTTTTTTTTTTTTAACAGAACTTTTTTTTTTTTATTTTTTAACATACATTGTTATAAGACCCCAACTGCTCACCCCATTCCGTGACAGCACACTCCTCCCCTCCACCCCTGAATCCCCACAAACATTCAACCAGCTCTTAACTCCCTCTGCCTTCCCCTCTCACCTCTGGACAGAAGCTGCCCCTTTGGTCTCTTGTATCTACTTGTCTAAGAGGCACATTCTTCACAAGTATCACTTTATCTCCCAGAGTCCAGCCCAATCCGTCTGAAGAGTTGGCCTCGGAAATTGTTTTAGTACTGGGGTGATGGAGAGACCAGGGGCCATGCTTTCCGGGGCACCTCCAGTCTCAGTCAGACCATTAAGTCTGATCTTCTCACTAGAATTTGAGTTCTGCATCCCATCGTTCTACTGCTCCATCAGGGACCCTCTGTTATGTTCCCTGTCAGGATGTTCACTGGTGGTAGCTGGGCACCATCTAGTTCTTCTGGTCTCAGACTGATGAAGTCTCTGGTTTTCGTGGCCCATTCTGCCTCTTGGGCCAATTCTTTCCTTGCGTCTTTGGTGTTCTTCGTTCTCCTTTACTCCAAGTGGTTGGGACCAATTGATGCATCTTAGATGGCCGCTTGCAAGCTTTTAAGACCCCAGACGCCACTCACCAAAGTAGGATGCAGAACATTTTCTTAATAAGGTTTGTTATGCCAATTGACATAGATGTCCCCTGAAAGCATGGTCCCCAGACCCCGCATCCCTGCTACTCTGTCTCTCAAAGTATTTGATTGTATTGAGGAAACTTCTTAGCTTTGGTTTAGTCCAGTTGTGCTGGCTTCCCCTGTAGTGTGTGCTGTCCTTCCCTTCACCTAAGATCATTCTTATCTACTATCTAGTTAGTGAATAACTCTCACCCTCCCTCCCCACCCCCGTAACCATCAAAGAATGTTTTCTTCTGTGTTTAAACCTTTTCTTGAGTTCTTACAATAGTGGTCTTATACAGTATTTGTCCTTTTGTGCCTGACTAAATTCACTCAGCATAATAAGTTTTAGCTTGTACCAAGTTATATGATGTTTCACAGCTTCATCATTGTTCTTTATCATTGCGTAATATTCCATTGTATGGATATACCATAGTTTGTTTATCCATTCGTCCATCAATGGGCACTTAGGTTGCTTCTATCGTTTGGCTATTGTGAACAGTGCTGCAATGAACATGGGTGTGCATATATTAAATTCCCTTTTTGATTAAGCCAACTTGGGTCAGGTTTCCCATCACTTGAAACACAGAGTCCTGATAGAGCAGCCCCTGAGAATCAGAGCTCTCCTGATGCCCTGCTCCAACAGGAGCACTTCATGGAGAACTGAAGACATCCCAGAGGATTCCTATTGACTCATGCTTCATTCTTTAAAAGTCTTGCCATTTCCGTAGCCATGGAAGGGCCAGTCATTTGGGTAAGACTCTTCATCAATTTTTGTAGCGACCAACAGAAAATCTGCCTTCATTTTTAAAGGGGAGGTTTTATGCGTTCTACTTGAGGATTTTGTAACTTGCTTTACAGATGAAGGGGGTGAGGTAAAGGAGCACTGGTTTTCTCCACCTGGAGCACTTTTATTAACTTTGTCCGGATGAGCATAAAGTCTACATCCACATTTAAAGATTTCATTTATTCACTCACTGAACAAAAATTTATTGAGTATCTACTACGTGCCAGACACTGTTCTAGATGCATGGGCTACAGTAGTGAATAATATATATAGTCTCAGCCCTCATAGAACTTACAGTCTAGTTAAGAAACTTACAGTAATAACAGCAAATGCTTACATAGCATTTACTATGTGCCAAGCATGGTTCTAAGTACTTCCCATTTATCAATTCTCTTAATCATAATAACAACCTTATGAGGGTACTATCATTATCCCCATTATATAGCTTAGCAAACTGAAGAAGAGACAAATTGCTTGCTAGGGTCACAGAGATATTAAATAACAGCTGAGATCAAATCCAGAATGTCTGGCTCTATAATCTATGTGCTCAATCACTATATTATAAACTGTCTTGTCATAGGAGAAAAAAAGCAACCTTATAGAAGATTTATAGTCGAAGGAACAGCCTGTGGAAAGAGCCTGGAGTTGAGACAGAACACCAGGCAACTGGGGAACTGAAAGAAATTCAATCCAGCTGGAAAAGGGGAGTGACAAGATATGGGTCTTGTGAGGTAAACTAGAGCCACATTGGTTAGTTTGTATTCTATTCTGAAGGCTGAAGCAAAGGAGCGACTTGGTGAGATTGGGGCCATCGGGAGGTTGGTAAGACCAAAGCCAGGAAGACCACTGAGAAGGTTCTTGGAACATTCCAGGTGGTTGCTAAATAAGATTACTGCAGTTAGTGATAAATGCTGTGATAAAAAGCCTCCCTGAGAAAGTGCCATTTGAGCTGACACCTGAACGGGGAGGAGGGGAAAAGAAGCCTTATCTGGATGAACACAGGAGGTAAGAGTGGCAGGTGTAAAGGCCCTGAGGCATGAATGAGCTTGGTATATTCAAAGGATAGAAAGAAGGCCAGTGTGGCTGAAGAAGCCTTGGAAAGAAGAGAGAAATAAGCAAGGCTTGGTATATGCAGGCTGTGGCAAGAACTTTGGATTAATCCAGTTGCAACAGAAGGACATTTGAGGGTTTTAAGCACTTTCTCCTTCAGATTCTATCCCCTTAAATCTCTGGAATCCGTCTGCTTCTCTCCCTTATCTTCACTGTACTATTTTAGTACAGGAAGGTACTAAATAGGAAGGTAAAGGAGGAAGGTAAAGTGACACCTAGTTGGAAGAGGCCTTAGGAGTCAGGGGAAGTTCTGTTTTGTCTATTGTGGTTTGTTTTGCTTTTCAGATAGAAGAATAATCATTTTTTAAATAAATGCTGATGAGAGGGATACAGTATATTTAGAGATTGTCTATACAGAAAAGAAAGGATGATTCATGGAACAAGGTCGCTGAAGGAGCAAAATGACTAGCCTCAGGCTAGGAACATTTATTTATTGAGTGCCTACATTGTTCTTAGTCCTAGATCCAAATGAACCTATGATATTAGGTAAATATGTTTATAATCATCATCCTCCGTTTACAGATGAGGAAACTAATGCTTGGAGAGTTTAAATAACTTGTCTAAAATTCACACAGCTAATAAGTGGCAAAGCTGAGATATGAACTCAGACAGCTTGGCGTCCGTGTTTCATTTGATTAACCTCTCCTAATCTCACACAGGAAGCCCTGGTGGCATAGTGGTTAAGAGTTCAGCTGCTAACCAAAAGGTTGGCAGTTCAAATCCATAAGGTGCTCCTTTGAAACCCCATGGGGCAGTTCCACTCTGTCCTATAGACCATGAGTTGGAATCGACTTATCAGCGATGGGTTTGGTGTTTTTTTTTTGTTTTTGTTTTTTTTTAATCTCACAAAGGAGTCCCTAGGTGGCACGTTTAAACCATTAAGTGCTAGACTCCTAACCAAAAGGTTGACTAACCCACCCAGAGGTGCCTCAGAATAAAGGCCTGGAAATCTGCTTCCAAAAGGTCACAGCCTTGAAGTTCTACCCTGCACACATGGGGTCGCCATAAGTCAGAATTGACTTGATGGCAACGGGTATAGCACTGGTAATCTCAGAAAATATAAAATTTCCGCACAGTCTTCTCTGAGGGAAAATCTTTGGGAAAGAAGTGAATAAACAAGTTTTTTACTCTTTTCCCGAGTTTTTCTCTCATCCCTGGGATTCTTCCACAGTGTTATCTGTTGCCAGCACTGTAGTATCTAATAGGCGTTCCTTGGGTGATTCTGCACTTATGTAATTAAGCCCTTCATCCACTTATTGTTTAACCTGAAATTTTCCCTTCTCTCTTAACTGCAGTTGAAATGGCATTTCACCTAACTGTCCATCAAAGAAAATTCATTTTTTTGTGACTGTTGGCTGTCCCCCATATTTAGAGGCATTTTGTTTTCTGGGCATCTATATGCCCAGAGAACATCCAGAGTATCATGTTCCACAAAGGCTGTTCCTTCCACTAACAGAGAAGGCAGCCTGAAAGCTGGAGCTTAGCGTCGTTTGCAAACCATCAGGGCATCTGGCTGCCCAGGCTGTCAATCCTATATCACTCAGAGCTTTGCTGGACACCAAGCCTCCATTCTCACAACAGAGCCTGGCCAGTTGGTTCTCACCCTCCTCCAAAAATTCTCCCCTCTCTGTCCTGTATCATTAAGTTTTTCTTCTCTACTGGGTCATTGCCATGAGCAAACAAAAATTGTCCCACCTTAAAGAAAAGAAAGAAAACCCTCTCTTATCCCACTTCCCTCTCCTCCTCTTCTGCCACCACTCTTTTTGTCTGTTCTGTATGTCTGGCTGTCCTCAATTCCTGTCCTCTCATTATCTCTTAAATCCACTCCATTTAGGCTTTCACCCAAATCACTCAACAGAAACTGCTCCTGTCAGGTCACTAATGACTAGCACACTGCTATATCAGCGGTCAATTCTCAATCCTCATTCTACTTGTTCTATCAGCGGCATTTGACCAATGGATCACTCCCCTCTTCCTGGAAACAACTTCTTCACTTAGCTTCCTTCTTATCTCATAGGCTGCCTCTTCTCAGTCTCTTCTGCAGGCTCCTCTTCCACATCGCTTAATGTTGGATTACCCCTGCCTCAGGGCAGTACTACCTCAGCATAGCCTGCAAGTCTTCAGTATTCTTCCTGTATCACTCCCTTGGTGACCACCTATAAGTTTATGACTCCCAAATTCATATCTCCAGCCCAAACTTCTCTTCTGCATTCCAGACGCTTCCAACTGCCTACCTGACACTTCCATTTGCTTGCCTAACAGACATGTCAAACTTAACATGTCCAAAAATAAACTTAAAAATGAACTCTTGCTCCTTCCCCATAAACATTACTCTAGCTGTAATCTTTGCTATCTCATTAATGGCAGTTTCATCCTTTCTGTAGCTCAGGCCAAAAATCTTGTTGTCATCCTTGTCATCTTTGTCTCACACCTCACATCCAATCCATCAGCAAATCACATATCCAAAATCTGACCACTTCTCAACTCTCCACTGTAGGTCCTGGTCTAAGCCACCATCATCTCTTATCTGAATTACTGCAAAAGCCTCCTAACTGCTTCCATCCTTACCCCTTTTAAAACGTAAGTCACATCATGTTACTCCTTTGTTCAAAACTTCCCCTTGCTCCCCATTCTCTGAGCAAAAGCAAAAGCCCCTACACTACCTGACCACATACCTAGCTTACCTCATTTCCTGCACTCTCCTCTTCACTCCGGCCACACTGGCCTCCTTGCTATTCCTCAAATACATTCCCAACTCTGAGCTTTTGTACTTGTTTATTCCCTCTGCTTGAAACTTTCTTCCCCCCTAGATATGCACTTGGTTCACTCCTTCGCCTTCTTAAAGTTTTTGTTTAAATTTCTTCTTAATGAGGTCTAGTTGACCACTCTATTTAAATGACAACCACATTTACCCCTACAATACCAATTCCCCTTTACCTTATTATTTTTTCCACAGAATTTCTAAGATATTTCATCATGTGTACTGCTTAATGTCTGTCACCCTACCCCACCCCCGCCCTCCAGGATGCAAGTTCCATGGCGAAGATTTTTGAACATCTTGTTCACTGATGGATCCCCAGCACCTAGACAAGGCCTGCACATAGTAGATGCGTAATAAATCCTCCATCCCCGTAGGATTTATCTCTGGTTTCAGTAGTTTGATTGGGAGGCTTCAAAGGGTGAGGAGGGCTCAAGGTCACAAATCGATCAAGTTAAATCAAGTTCCTCAAGCCGGTAAGACGGTCTGGGAGATGCTAGGTAGCTAGGCAGCTTCTTATCCCTTTGTAGACCCTCTATTCTTTTCTCCAGAAAGAAATGGTCTCAGAGAGAAGATAGTAGCCGGGGCTTACAGGAAGGGAATAAGGGTCTGCAGCTCATCCGTAACAGTGACTCCTACACTTCGGGGTGGTTTGGAGGAGGCCACACACACCCAATCACTCCTCCTCACAGGAGGCTCACAGAAAGCAAAGGTTCAGGCTGCCCGAAGCGGACCGCTAGGCCAAGGGAAAATTGGACCGGGACAGGATCCTGCAAGCCTGAGGCAGGGCAAGACGAGAAAAGCCCCTACCCCGCCTGGCTAAAGATTGCGTACTCTCACGCCCACGCCCACCCCTCCAACACGTGAGGTTCTCCAAGCTCCGTACGGTCAGACACGAGGAGGATGGTTTCTGCCGCTTTGCCTGGTGGGAGACGTAGTCTTTCAGGAGAAAAGACTAGAAGGGCCTTTTTACAAAACTTTGGCAGGAGAACAAGAAAACACAATGTGTATGGGAGTCCAAAACAATCGTCATGCTCAAAAAGACTCTACACTACACATTTTCCCCTTTCCTTAGCCTCTGCGAGTCTCCGGAGCTGTTCGTCCCCGCCCCACCTGCAACATCCCATGTGTCTCCGCTCTCTGTTTGGGCCGATCTAGCTCCCTCCCGCTCTCTCGCTTTTCCGCCTTTCTGTCCAATCGTAGGTACGCTCCTGGTAGGTTCCCGGAGTGTCTTGCGGCTGTAATGGCTGCTCGCGGCCGGCGCGGCGCTGGGCTAGTTCGCGCGGTGCTAGGGGTCTGGCAGCTGGGACCCGAAGCCTCAAGAGGCTGGGTGTGCCGGCTCCTCTCGATTTGGGGCTATCACCCGAGGTGTGTGTCTTGTATCGCAGGCGCCGCTTTCGCTGGTCCACGTCTGTCTTCGGCCTCTCGCTATTATGGCCCGGGTTCGGCCCTGGACCGCTTCCTCGGACTCGCTCAGCCAGACAGTTTCCTGACTCCTTGCGTCCCCGCGGTGTCCATGCACAGAGGTAAAGAGCACAGATAAGTTTCCCGGGACTGTCAAGTTTTTAGCATTGAAAGTCCCGCGTCGGGAACGCTGTCAAACTCTAGAAATATCATCCTTGACCCTATTTCCTAGAAAGTGATCTTGAGGACCTGAGAGAGGGGAGAGCTGTGAAGGATGTCACACGAAAGAGATCCTAGGTTCTGAGAGTGGGAGACAGGGAACCGACCCAGTCATAACCAGAGACACTCACAAAAGAGCATGAAATTAAAGGTCCTCAGGCCAGGAAGAGTTGTGGATCTCAGCCCCTACAAAGGAAAGAAACTTGATCCATGAAATACATGCTGAGCCCTATCTACTTGTCAGTACACTGAGTTACACCTGAGAAATAAAAAGAACACTTTTTTCTTAAGTAACATAGACTGTAGAGTCAAGTAGGGAAGCTGGATACATAAAGTGGTCTTTACAATGCAATGTGATAAAGGGCTTGCATACATTAAAGACTGAGAAAACTTGCAGAGCTTTCACAGCACCCTTAGTAGGGTGAGATGCTCAGCACTGGAGGAATTTTTTACTTTATCTAGTCTAACTGTACTTTTGCACATGTGCATACAGTTACCAAGTCCAGCTACCATCATTGAGTATCTGTTCAGTGCCAGGCATTGACTGAGAGCTTTTACACAATTGTGATGGTCAAAAGATGATTATCTGTAAGTAGGTATAGTTAATATTGTCTCCATTTTACATATGAGAAAACTAAGGGTCTCAGAAAGGTTAGAGAACCTGATAAAGCCACATAATCAAGTTAATGGCAAAACTAAGACTCACACCCAGGGTTTGACTTCAATCTGTTGCTCTGGTCTTGTACGTCTACTCCCTTCATGGGTGGATAGAACCAAGCACCTGACAGGGAATCCAGATTCTACTCTCTCTCATTTCCCTTCTCCCTGACCCTCACCCCCCAGATGAGCAGGATCTCCTCTTGGTCCATTGTCCTGACATGCCTGAGAACCCTCGGGTCCTGCGAGTGGTTCTCCTGGGAGCCCCGAATGCAGGGAAGTCGACACTCTCCAACCAGCTGCTGGGCCGAAAAGTATGCTGCACCCTTGACCCCCTCCCCTTTTTGTCTCTCGCTTTTTGCTGTGCCTTCGTGGATGGTCCTAGAGGGGTCTGGGGCCTCACTTGGGACTTCTTTGTTTTGATAGGTGTTCCCTGTCTCCAAGAAGGTGCATACCACTCGCTGCCAAGCTCTGGGAGTCATCACAGAGAAGGAGGCCCAGGTGGTGGGTACCTGCAAAGGAAGTCCAGGAGACAGGCTAGAGGGTGAAGCTAAGAGGGTCTCCCTTACCATTAACCCTGAAGAAAATGATGCTTAGACTCAGTTATCTGAGGGAAGGGGGTCACCTCTTCTTTAGCCTTCGTGCAGTTTTGTCTCCCCACTCTTTCCCCTGGCATCCAGTCAGAAAGGTCTCATTCCTTCTCTACTGCTCACTAATCCTCCGTGTATTCACAGTCATCATCTTCCTCCTGGATCTCACCTAGAATTAAAACAAAGGTTGGGGGGCTAAAAATATAAAGTCAGCGATAACTTAGCCAAGAAGGGAGGGCAGGCTGCTGGCATCAGGGGTGACCCCTCTCTCACTCCCTAGTCATAATCTTTCCTCCTGGGATCTAGACATCTCTCTTTCCTGATTTTAGATTCTGCTTGACACACCTGGCCTCATCAGCCCCATTAAACAGAAGAGGTAATAGCTGTGGAAACAGGTGGTGGGAGGGGGAAACGTGTTGAGGAGGGAGTGGAGAGACTTCATTGATGGTGATAGGGGTTAAAAAACCCCTCTCATGTACCCATCCCTCATCGGGAATGCCTTTGCCAGGGCACTCTTCCTGACTGATGTATGTCTACTCCTCAGGCACCATTTGGAGCTCTCTTTGCTGGAAGATCCGTGGAAGAGCATGGAATCTGCTGATCTGGGTTAGGCTCAGGATGGGAATCTGAAGCCCTAGCCCCTCATTCCTGGGAGTTTGGGGGCTGGGGATCAGCCAGAACCCATATTGTGGGAGATTTTTTGTGGGGGAGAGTGGTCATATCCTTTTTCTCCTCCCTACCTTGCCAACCTCCAGTTGTGGTTCTTGTGGATGTCTCGGACAAGTGGACTCGAAACCAGCTCAGCCCCCAGGTGCTCCAGTGCTTGACCCAGTACTCCCAGGTCCCTAGCGTCCTTGTCATGAACAAGGTGAGCACCACTCACCTGAGAAAGGTGTTTGCTTTCCTCCAAGGCCCTCATCCCTCTGACCACACTCCCTCTGCCCATCCCCCATGCCCAGGTAGATTGTCTGAAGCAGAAGTCAGTTCTCCTGAACCTCACAGCAGCCCTCACTGAAGGTGTGGTCAATGGGAAGAAGCTCAAGATGAAGCAGGTCTTCCGCTCACACACCCCCAGCACTCATCGCCCCAGCCCAGAAGCTAAGGGCTCAGACACACAGCCTGTGGGAGGCTCTCAGAGGACTGGCTGGCCCCACTTCCAGGAGATCTTCATGTTATCAGCTTTAAGTCAAGAAGATGTGAGAACTCTAAAGGTCAGTTTGTCTTGGCCGTAGCCTGGTGTTTAGCTTCCACTAGGACCACTGATGGTGCAGTGGTTAGAGTGTTGGACTGCTCACCAAAAGGTCAGTGGTTCGAAACCACCAGCGGCTCTATGGGAAAAAGATGTGGCAGTCTGCTTCCATAAAGATTTACAGCCTTGGAAACCCTATGGGGTCATGAGTCGGAGTCCACTTGATGGCAGTAGGTAGCTTCCACTAGGTGAAGATAGGACTCAGATTTCCCCCTGGAAACGAGAGTAAGTGGGAAAGGCCAGGTTGGGACTCAGATGTCTACCTACTCCTCTTGTGCCCACAGCAGTACCTCCTGGCACAGGCCCAGCCAGGGCCCTGGGAGTTCCACAGTGGAGTCCTCACTACCCAGATGCCTGAGGAGATCTGTGCCAACATCATCCGGGAGAAGCTTCTCCAGTACCTGCCCCAGGAGGTGCCCTACAACGTACAGCAGGTGCGGCACAGTGAGAGGGTCTGGGGGCGCTGCACCACGCACACACCCAGAGCAGGACAGCTGGGTCCCAGAGAGGCAGGGTTGTGAGCCTGACTGACTAATTTTGATGGTTCCCTGTGCAGAGGACTGAGGTGTGGGAGGAAGGGCCAAGTGGCCAGCTGGTGATCGTACAGAAGCTTCTGGTGTCCAAAGAATCTCATGTGGTAAGTGGGGCTAGGCTCAGAAGAGGGAGCAAGGGTCTGTTAGATGGAGGTTCTTCCCCCATTTCTGGGGAGCCCTGAGAGTGTGACTGTCCCCCTTTTATCTCACACCCAGGGAATTCTGATTGGTCAGAAGGGACAACTGATTGCCCAGATCGCACAGGAGGCGGGCCGTGACCTCATGGACATCTTCCTCTGTGACGTTCAGCTCCACCTCTCTGTGAAGCTCCTCAAGTGACCGTCCTCTGCTGCCTCTCCCAGGACATCCCAGCCCCAGCTGCTGGAAGGACTGACCAGAACTTCCCCCACCCTGGGACGTGTAGGGACTGGTGAGGAGCACGGACATTGACTGCTTGCTGCCTGACCTGGTCTTGCCAAGTCTGCACAGCATCTGCCCAGCCGTGTCTCTTGTTGGAGAAAGGAGCCTGCCTTAGCTCAGTTCCCAGGTGGCTCCTCTGCCTGGGGCTACAGCTTACTTAGGGCTCAGAAGTTGGCCTCTTGGTGGGGCGGTGCCACCCTGTCTCCAGCTGGCACTGAGCCCAGAGTTTCTCCCTGAGCTGCCAGTTAGCAGAGGAGATCTTTCTTCTCTCCTCAGTTCTCCGCCTTAAAGCCAGGTAAGGACTCGTGTGTTCTGAGTGAGAGAGTGCCTCTCTCCTGAGTCCCAAGTCCTTGATCCCTCCCATCCCAACCCCTCCCCAGTCTTAGATGAGAATAAAGTTAAAAGACAAGCATCTGGTTCTCACTTTTACTTCTTTAGAACAGGAGAAAACTTACCCATTCCCTCACCCCCACCCCTTTGAGCTGGAGTTTCCCTCCCTCCCTCCCTTCCAGTAGTCTGCTCCAGAGTCCTGAGCTCTCTTCTTGGCACGTTTTCTGGTGCAGCAAGAGAACCGTTACCATTACTAAACTCAGTAATGGTAACGGTTTCCTCGCCATTCCGAAGTGCCCTGGCGGTCGGCAGTCTGTGATAGGCTGAGCGGTGAGCCCCTTGGGCTTGGAGCATCTCCTCTGCCCTGCTCATCAGGCTCCAGAGCTGGGGGTACCCGGACTAGTACATCATCTATACTGTAGTGTCTCATTGCAAACTTACAGTATATGATGATATCCCAGCCAGGGCCCTGCAGGGGGCGCTGCGGGCAGTGAGAGCCGGGGCTTGGGGCAGAGCAGAACAGTCAGGGCTGGGCTGGACACACAGGGCTCCCCGCTCCCTTCCCACAAACCCCCTGGGCCAGCAGCTTCTTGATTCTGTGGTTAGGGGCAGCCCAAGCAGGTTAGGGGAAGAAGACTGGTCCTAGACAAAACTGGGTCTCAGGAGCAGAGGCCCCTGCGGAGCGGGGTCAGTGGCATCTCTTAGGAGCCAGTGCCAGAACTAAACAAGCCAGAGGTCACGTGAGGCAGACGGCTTCCTCTGGTCAGACCAGCAAGCGGACACACAGACCCAGAGGAGGGGTGCTTACCTGGAGCTGGAATTGCAGGCTGGGTAGGCCTGTGGATGCAGGAGGCCCTCTCCCTGCCTCTCAGCTCGAGCTACTTCTTGCCTTTTAACCCCACCGGCCCCTCCCCTGGGTGGGGTACTTTTCCCGGGTTCCAGAGGGCCCTGCCTCTTTTTTTTTTTTTTTTTTTGACATTCCATTCTTAAACTTTTCTTTCTTTAAAAAAAAATAGAAGGTTAAAATGGTAAATTTTTTGGTATATATATTTCACTACAGTAAAATTTGTTAAGAAAGGCACAAATCTGTAATATTTATAAAATCAACGAAACTTAGAGTTGTTCAAAGAAGAAAATAAAAAGAACAATAATCTTGCCCAGAATCTTTGTGGGATTTTCTTTTAATAAAAATAGTGTAAACGCTTTGAAAATTCAGAGTCCAGAAAAGCACAAAAGGAAAAGTGAAAGCCACCCCCACTTCAGTCATTTTCTGTGTAGGTAAAACATTGATCCGTTTCTTGCAATTTCTTTTAAGAAAAAACAAAATTATGTCTCTACCAGCATATAATTTCCAAGATTTTTGATAGATTCTTTTTCATACTTAATCTTGTTTTAAACCCACCTGATCTTGTTTGATAATGTCAGTTATTTTTTATGGGTAATATTCCTAGAAGGCCCTGCTGCTTAACCTTTCTCCTGCTGGACTCCCTGGAAGAAGGGTCACTGGCCCATCTTCCTTTTAGGCCCTTTCTTAGCACTTACATACTCTTTTATGGATTTTGCTAAGCCTAAGATCCCTTCTTCACTTAGCTCCCTATGAAGCTGGTCATTGCTGTGTTGGGGAGGAGAAAGGACAGCCTCACCTCCATGCTTCAGATCTTACTGCTGGTCAGAGCCCTGGTGGAAGGTTTTGGAGTGGGGAATGTTAGTTGAATCTCTGTGTAATCCGTCTGGACGCAGGCTCATAGGACCCTGCAGTCTAGGTTTCAGTCCCCAGGCCCCTGCCTTGTTTGTGCTGACCCCAGGGAGGCCAAGTCTATGCAGGTGGACAGACCTATAGCCCTTTGCCCACCTCGGCCCTGGCAGGGTCCCCGGGTGGAGAGCAGGAGGCTTAAGTGCAGCTGAATCCCAAGCTCTTGTGGGAGCCAGTAAGTGTGGATGGAGACCCGTTCTTCAGGGCTCAAGGCACTTTCAAGTGAGAGCCTAGTACTGCTGAGTTCTCTGCCTCTAGGGAAGGGGAGATCCTGGGGTAGAGGCTCCTCAAAGCAGGGCCTCTGCTATTTAGACCCTCATTCTGGAAGTTGCATCTGCTTCTCTGCTCCCTCCCCTTCCCCTATCCTAGGCACACTGGTCTGTGTGCTTGGGAAGTAGTTAAACCCTGCCTCTGCAGGGGTAGACAAGGCCAGCCAGGACAGAGAGCAGGATGAGAGAGTCTACCTTCTTTTGTTCTTTGGAGGTGCTCTGTTTCCTTCCACCACAGAACTCTCGCACATGTTCTTCCTCTGCTTGGCTTGATCTTCCCTCCTTTCTTGTCCAGTGCACTCCTGTTCCCTCTTCAGGTGTCACTTCTGCAGGGAAGCCTTCCACAGCTACTTCCATCCCGCTGTTATGGGCTCATTTCTGTATGTGATTATTCCCATTGAGCAAGTAATCCTGAGGGCCTGGTTTATTCACTGATTTATCTCTAGAACATGTTATTTAACCAAAAAACCCGCTGCTGTCAAGTCTATTCTGACTCACAGCGACCCTGTAGGACAGAGGAGACCTGCCCCACAGGGTTTCCAAGGCTGTAATCATTAAGAAAGCAGACTGCCACATCTTTCTCCTGAGAAGCAGCTGGTGGGTTGGAAATGCCGACCTTTCGGTTAGCAGCCAAACTTCAGCAGCCAAATGCTTTAACCACTGCACCACCAGGCACCTGCACATACTGTTTAGCAATGACTAAATAAATGTTTATGTCAAATGACTTCTAGCTGAGCCTAATGTAATGTGAAAGAGGAGAAAGACCTCTGCCTGGGGAACCAGACCCAGTGAGGCTGTGGCAAGTAATTGTCTCTCTCAGGCCCCCTGTTCTCATTTGTAAATAGGAATAATAACAGTACCCAGTTCACAGAGTTGCTGTGAGGGCTAGGTGAGCTCATGCTGGTAAAGCACTTGGCACAGTGCTAGTGCTGGCCCATAGATGTGGTTCCCAGCTCACCCCTCCACACAGGGTGCCACTGAAGGCCACAGGCAAGGCTTGAACATCTGAGTGTCCGCGGAAATATTCCTGAAAGCTCAGGCCCATCGAAAGAGCCCAGGTTTAGAGGTGACAGGCCTTAAGTGACAGTCCCAGCTCCACTGCACCCAGCTCTATGACTTTGGACCAAGTGCTGTCAGCCTCAGTTCACTGAAATGTAAAATGAGAGCTATCAATACCTACTTCGTGTGGAGATTATTAGGATTATATTAGCCCTCATAGCAAACACCCAGACCTGAGCCTAGCACATGTAGAGCAAATATCAGGATCCTTCCTCCTTCTTTCCTCTGCCTCTCACTCGCTAGCTGTGTGAATGGGGGCAGATCGCCACTTCCCAGAGCTTTGGTGGTAATACAAATCTCATTAAGTTCTAAGAATCAAGCGAGAAATATGGGTGAGAAACCTTTATAAACTAGGTGCTCTAACTGGGTGAGGAACTATCATCATGTCTGCTCCCGCCTCCCTGTGACCCCCTTTCCTGTCCCATGACCCCTCCTGCCAGGCCATCTCTGCTCAGAGACCCCACAGACAGCTCAGGCTCCTTTACTAGAGTGAGTGGTTTTGTGCACCAGGGACAAACTTCATGCTACTCACTGCCTAGGCTTCTGCTTAGTCCCTGGGGAGAGGGGGCATGGACAGAACCAGGGGTCCTGGAGGTAGAGGAGGGAGACAGCTCAGCTAGCCAGAGACTCTATGCCTGTGGCCCCTGGCTTGGGTGGGGGGTACTGTGATCAGGGTGTGGACTGGAGGAGAGTCTGGTCCTGGGTGGGGTAGTCTGAGGGCCCTGATATGCCAGCATTGGGCTATCAGGGTGGGAACCCAGCACCTTCTGCTTATCAGGATGCTGTAGGAGCCACAGCAGGACCTGAGCAGGCCACTTCCTGCCCAGGGCTGTCTTCCTAGATGGGCACTCTTCATTCCTCTGCCTCCCTACAGCCCCACAGGGAGTTCTTCTCCTTTTCTGTAAATTCCATAGACAAGAATTCTGCCCCTTGCCTGGCTTGTCTGTGGTTGGGAGGACACAGCCCGGTTCTTCAGCCCAGCCTAGCATTCTATCAGCTTTTCTTTCCGACCAGGAGCGCCATGTCTCTTCTGCAGCCAGTGAGGACTGGCCTGTGGTCTTCATCCTGCTGAAGTCTAACTCCAGTCCCTGCCACTGCTGCAGCTTTAACCTCCTGACTCTTATTTAGACCTTCTTTGGATGAAGTCCTTAAAGCATATGTTGAGTGATGAAGTTAAGGATGGTCAGGTCTGGAAGGGTCCTTCAAAATCATGGAGTTCAAATCCCACATTTATGTAGGAGAGGAAACTGAGGCCCAGAGAGTAGGAGAGAATTATCCAAAGCCTCAGGGTTCCTTTCTCTTCTCAGCACCAGGAAACCATGACCCTAAAAGGAACAGGAAGTCCTCAGCAGACACCCACAGACATTCAGACACACAGAACACTCAGGACGTGCACATACGCAGACGCACACATGTATGGTGCCCACGTATACCTACTCAGACACATAACACAGATAAACAGCATACACATTAAAAAAAAAAGAAAAAAATTCCACTAGTAAAATTACTCTTATTTTCGTCTAGGTGTTTGCTTTGCAAAGTTTCATGAAGTTGACATTTCATACAAAGATAAAAGAAAGCCAAGCAATATAGTCATTCAATGCTTTGTTGCCTCGTGTCCCACTCACTCATGGCACAGTCAGCAGCAAAACTCATCCTGGAACCAAGGACTTTGAGAAGTTCTGGGAGGTTCCTGTTCTTCTGTTTTGCTTTTGTTTCAAGGGACCCAAAGGAAGAGCCTGGTAGGCCCCGAGAGCTTAACAGATGTGAAAAAGGAAATTATTCGCATCCTTATACTTTATGCAATAAATGGGGATGTGAGATTTAGGGGTCAGAGGTGACTGCTGGTGATTACCCATTTATCCCAGCTTGGTTTCCTATTGATCAGTCTGCGAAGCTTCTCCTAACCCTTCCTGACACTTGTCCCCCTATGTCCAGGCTTCGGACCAGCTTTGTCTTCCTCATCACATTGTGGAGAATTCATTTGCTCCCTTGTTTTCCTCAACTTTTCCGTGGCCCCAGCACCCTTCATGGGCCTTGCCCTGGCAGGTGCTCAGAGAACTCCTCACAATGAACAGATGCCGGCCCCTGGAAACTGCCCTACATGAGCCCAAGTGCTCAAGGTGTTCCCTTACCCTCTACAAGTTTCTCAGCAAATGTGCATGTTGGAAAATGCACGCAGATGCTCCTGGAGCCCTTCCCTGAGGCTTTCCCAATTTCCATCCATCTCCAAAAGATGACTACACGCCAGTTTTGCAGATAGAGAAACTGAGGTTCAGGGAGGAGGTGCTTGGCCCTGAGTCACACAGAAAATCAGTAAACGAGGCAGGACTACAACGCTGCTCTCTGGACTCCAGACCCTGGGCTCTGTGCACAAACTTACTATGAATGGGGTTAGTTTTGTGGGGGAGGGCGCTTTTTAAGTTTCATAGGCAATGGAAATAGACCTCAGTTTTGCCACTTACCAGTCATGTGGTTCTGATCATACGGCTTACTTCATCTATCTGTGCCTCAGTCTCCTCATCTGTAAAATGTATAGGAGCCTGGCTCATACACAGCACAGCAGGAGTCCATTGAATGCCAGGCTCCTTCCCCTCTGGTTTTGCAGTGGACTCCCCCTCCTCCTTCTCCCCCTTGGGGCACGTACTCATGGTGTTCACTCAGGTGTGCTCTCTCAGACACCTGGGCAGGTGCACATGGTAGGGCACCCCTTGTACATCTGCCCCAGGCCCATATTGGAAGTTTTCCTTCAACACCTCCCGCAGTCTGTTCACTGGCTCCCAGTGTCTGTTTTCTAGGTCAGTGGGGACACCATGTCCAGACTGGGGACCAGGCCCTCTCCAGTCTCCAGGCACAACCCTGAAGGTAGCTGTTGGGTGGTAAAGGATCCCCAGGGAGCCTGGGTGTCCCTCCCACTTCAAGTCCTTCCCGCCATCAGCCGGGCCCTTCCCTCCTTCTTCCCTGCCAGGAAGACCTGTCTACCTCACAGCTGCTGGGGAAGAGATAAGCAGCCTGGATTATCAGGCCAGACAAGGCTCCTTGCTGACAGTTCCCACCCACCCCAGAGCCAGAAGTCCCAGGGCCCTTAACTCCCTCTGTTATGGGCCTTCAGGCCTAGGGATGGGGAATGGTAGGGAAGGAGGGTAGGCTGGAGTTATGACCACAAGGAAGGGGGGAACAGCATCATCTGTGCCCTCTTGGAAGTGAGTCTGCACTCTGGGCCCTCTCCTGCCCCATTCTGGGTCCAAGGCAGCCCACAGTGAGGAGAGGCAGATGGCCCTATCTTATGCACTTCCCTCTCCCCAGGCTGGTCCTAGGCTCTGCGGACAGAGGCCTGGCCTTCCTTGCTCCAGGAGTCCATTAGCTTCATTGCAGCTGTTGATGCATCTCCTCTACCCCACCACACACATCATTGCCCTTTCTCCTCTCCAGTATCCTGTGAGCCTCCTTTACAGGCTGACCCTTACAGGCTGACCACGTTTTCCTGGGCCCATCTGGTCCTCTCCTTTGGATAACCACTGGCCCTGACACTAAGGTCAGCCTGGACCATCCCCTAGTTGGGTCCCATTGCACCACCCAGGCCTCCCTTTCCTGAAGGTCAACAGGAAGTAGTGAAAAGAGCAGGAGCTTCAGAGTCTGAGAGCCTGAGTTCAAATCCTGTTCTGACTTACCATGTGATTGAGTAAGTCCCTTCATTTCTGTGCTCCTCAATTTCCTCATTTATAAAACAGGGAGCAGTAGCTATTTTCACAAGGTTGACTCAGGGATTAAGTGAACTATATATGCATATATACACACACATATACATATGTATATGATATGTATAATATAAAATATATGATATAATAACAAAGATATAGGTATAGACATGTGGAAAGAAATTCACGTGAGAGGGCTTTATAAGCCAACTACCAATCAGATAATAAGGGCTGACATGCTACGTGCTTACAAAGTACTAACCCCATGCTGAGCATATGTTATGTCATTCAATCCTTACAACAACCCTGACTTCAGACCTCCAAATATTAGAGGACCCAGGCTCGGTCCTTGGACCTTTTCTCTTTTCTACCCACACTCATTCCTCTGTTGATCTCATCTTGTCCATGGTTTTAAATACTATCTACACACCAGTGACTCCCCAGTTCATGTTTCTAGCCCAAACCTCTCCCTGGAACTCCTAATTTATACCGTGGACCACCCACTCGCCAATTTCTCTGATAGACACCTCAGAGTGAACATGTCCAAAACTGAGATCCTGATCCCCCTCAGACTTGCTCCTTCAACTGTTCTTCCCATTTCAGCAAAATGGCAGTTCCATTCTGCCAGTCAGATTGAAAACCTTGGAGGCATTTTTTTTTAAATAAAATTTTTATTGACGTTCAACATACATTCAAAAAGTGCATGACTCATAAGTGAATTATCACAAAGTGAGCTCACCCATGTAACCACTACCCATGTCAGGAAACAGAACCCTACCAGCACCCCAGGAGACCCATGTCCTATCTCTGTCACTCTCCTTCTCCTCCTCAAAGGTGACCCTTACTCTGACTTCCATCACTATAGATGAGCTTTGCCTGATTTTTAGAACTTATACTATAATATAATTTTTGAATATACCATGGACCTCCAAAAGAACAAACAAATCTGTCTTGGAAGAAGTACAACCAGAACGCTCCTTACAAGGAAGGATGGTGAGAATACGTCTTACATACTTTGGACATGTTGTTAGGAGGGATCAGTCCCTGCAGAAGAATGTCATGCTTGGCAAAGCAGAGGGTCAGCGAAAAACAGGAAGACCCTCAACGAGTTGGATTGACACAGGGGCTGCAACAATGGGCTCAAGCACAACAACGATTGTGAGCATGGTGCCAGACCGGGCAGTGTTTCGTTCTGTTGTGCATAGGGTCACTACGAGTCGGAACCAGCTTGATGGCACCTCACAACAACCTAATGGAAAAGTACAGATTATTTTATATCGGGCTTCTTTCACTCAATATTGTCTGAGAGATTCATTCAAGTTTTTGCATGTAGCAGTAGTGCGTTCTTCTGCATTACTGCATAGTATTCAAATTTATGACTGTACTACACTTTATTCATTCTACCATTGATGGACATTTGGGTTTTTTAAGTTTGAGGGCTATGATTAGTAGTACTGCTATGAGCATTCTTGGACGTGCATGTCTGTATAGTTCTGTTGGGACTGGAATTCTTGCGTCAAAGGGTATGCATATCGCTTTAGTCATCTAGTGCTGCCATATAACATGAATACCACAAACGCGTGGATTTAAAAAACAGAAATTCATTTCTCCCAGTGCTGGAGGCCAAAAGTTCAGATCAAGGTCTCGGTTGTGTCGACGCCTTCTGTGGACCTCTCTCCTAATTTCTGGTGACTGCCAGCAATCCTTGTCACTTCTTTGCTCGTAGACAATCCTCACATGGCATGTCTTCCTCTGTGTCTATTCTGCTCTTTTTAACTGACATGATTAGGTTTAGGACCCACACTACACTGATGTGATCTTATTAACATAGTAAAAAAAAACTTATTTCCAAACAGGATCACATCCACAAGTACAGGGGTCAGGACTTCAATACATATTTTGGGGGACAAAATTCAATCCATAACATGTAAGTTCAGTTGAGTAGATTCTGCCAAACAGGTTTTCATAGTGGTTGTACCAATATGTATTTCCAACAGCAGTGTATGAGAGTTCCAATTGCTCCACATCCTCACCTACAATACAGTTGGTATGGTCATTCTTTTCCCTTTTAGTCATTCTGGTGGGTGCGTAGGAATATCTCCTTGTGATTTTAATTTGCATTTCCCTGAAGATGGTCCAACTTATCCATTTTCTTCTTTTATAGTTAGAGCCTCCTTTCCTTCTTTCCTCCTTCCCTCCCTCCCTTTCCTTTCTTCCTTCTTTCTTTTCCTTCCTTCCTGTCTTAAGAAATCTTTCCCTCCCTCAAGGTCATAAAAACATTCTCCTCTTATTCTATAAGCTTTATAGTTTTTTACATTTAGGTCTATGATCCATCTCAAACTAATTTTGGTATATATAGTGAGGTTGTTGTTAGGTGTCTTCGAGTCAGTTCTGAATCATAGTGACCCTATGTACAACAGAATGAAACACTGCCTGGTCCTGTGCTATCCTCACTATCGTTGCTGTGTTTGAGCCCATTATTGCAGCCACTGTCAATCCATCTCATTGAGGGTCTTCCTCTTTTTTGCTGTACTTAACCAAGCATGATGTTCTTCTTCAGGGACTGATCCTTCCTGATAACATGTCCAAAGTACATGAGACGAAGTCTCACCAACCTAGTTTCTAAGGAGCATTCTTTTTTTTTTTTTAGTAATATAATTTCTTTTTTTTTTTTTATTGTTGTGCTTTAAGTGAAAGTTTACAATTCAAGTTAGTCTCTCATACAAAAACTTCTACATACATTGTTATGTGACCCTAGTTGCTCTTCTTATACTGTGACAACACACTCCTCCTTTCCACCCTGGATTTCCCGTGTCCATTGAACCAGCTCCTGACCCTCTCTGCCTTCTCATCTCTCCTCTGGACGGGAGCTGCCAATTTAGTCTCATGTATCTACTTGAGCTAAGAAGTACACTCTTCACGAGTATCATTTTATGTCCCATTGTCCAGCCTAATTTTTGTCTGAAGAGTTGGCCTCAGGAATGATTTTAGTTTTGGGCTAACAGACAGTCTGGGAGCCATGTCTTCTGGGGACCCTCCAGTCTCAACCAAACCATTAAGTGTGGTCTTTTTACTAGAATTTGAATTCTGCACCCTACTCTACTCCTGCTCCGTCAGGGACTCTCTGTTGTGTTCCCTGTCAGGACGTTCATTGGTGGTAGCCAGGCACCATCTAGATCTTCTGGCCTCCAGCTGGTGAAGTCTCTGGTTTATGTGGCCCTTTCTGTCTCTTGGGCTAATACTTTCCTTGTGTCTTTGGTGTTATTCATTCTCTAAGGGGAATTCTTGCTGTACTTCTTCCAAGACAGATTTGTTTGTTCTGCTGGCAGTTCGTGGTCTATTCAAGGTTCTTTGCCAATGCCACAATTCAAAGGCATCAATTCTTCTTCAGTCTTCCTTATTCATTGTCCAGCTTTCACATGCATACCGTCACTTGGGTCAGGCACACCTTAGTCCTCAAGATAACATCTTTGCTTTCTGACACTTTAAAGAGGTCTTTTGCAGCAGATTTGCCCAGTGCCATACATCATTTGATTTCTTGACTGCTGCTCCCATGGTCGTTGATTGTGGATCCAAGTAAAATGAAATTCTCGAAAACTTCAATCTTTTCTCCATTTATGATGATGTTGCTTATTGGTCCAGTTGTGAGGATTTTTGTTTTCTGTTGAGGTGTAATCCATATTGAAAGCTGTAGTCTTTGAGGCTCATCAGCAAGTGTTTCTTCTCTTTCCGTAAGCAAGGCTGTGTCATCTTAATATCACAGGTTGTTAATGAGTCTTCCTCCAATTCTGATGCTGAGTTCTTCTTCATATGGTCCAGTTTCTCGGATTATTTGTTCTGCACACAGATTGAATAAGTACAGTGAAAGGATACAACCCCCATGCACATCTTTCCTGATTTTAAACCACACAATATCCTCTTGTTCTGTTAGAACAACTGCCTCCTGGTCTATGTACAGGTTCCTCATGAGCACAATTAATTATTCTGGAATTCCCATTTTTCACAAAGTTATCTATAGTTTGTTACAATCTACAGTTGAATGCCTTTGCATTCTTTCCGGTATTCTCTGCTTTCAGCCAAGATCCATCTGATATCAGCTGTGATATCCCCTGTTCCACTTCTCTTCTGAATTCAGCTTGAATTTCTGGCAGTTCCCTGTCCATGTACTGCTGCAACTGTTTTTGAATTATCTTCAGCAAAATTTTACCTGTGTGTGATACTAATGATAGTTTGATAATCTCTGCTTTCTGTTGGATCACCTTCCTTCAGAATGGGCACAAATATAGATCTCTTCCGGTCAGTTGGCCAGGTAGCTGTTTTCCAAATTTCTTGGCGTAGACAAGTGAGTGCTTCCAGTGTTGAATCTGCTTGTTGAAACATCTCAATTGGTATTCTGTCAATTCCTGGAGCCTGTTTTTTGCCAATACTTTCAGTGCAGCTTGGACTTCTTCAATACCATTGGTTCTTGATCATTTGCTACCTCCTGAAACGGTTGAACGGTGACCAATTCTGTTTGGCACAGTGACTTTGTGTATGCCTTCAATCTTCTTTTGAGGTAGAGGTTGAGATTTAATTTTTCCCACACATATACCCAATTTTTCTAGTATCATTTGTCAAAAAATTTTTTTTCTCCCTTGAATTGTCTTAGAGCTGAATGATCTCTTTAAATGCATCAGGTCATGTCACTTCCCTATTCAGTGGTTTCCAATCTCAGAGTAAAGGTCAAAAAAAAAAAAAAAAAGATCTATTAATTCTGTCTTAGTTATCTAGTGCTGCTATAACAGAAATACCACAAGTGGATGGCTTTAACAAACAGAAATTTATTCTCTCACAGTTTAGGATGCTAGAAGTTCAAATTTAGAGCACCAGCTCTAGGGGAAAGCTTTCTCCCTGTTGGCTCTAGGGTAAGATCCTAGTCTCCTTTCAACATCTGTGGGCTCGGCGTTCCTTGGAGATCTCCGTGTATCTTGGCATCAGTCTTCCCCTGGGTCCAGGAGGTTCTCAGCACAGAGACCCTGGTTCCAAAGGATGCAGTCCTCTCCTGGCTCTTCTTTTTTGGTGGTAAGAGGTCCCTCTTCTCTGCTTGTGTCTCTCCCCTTTTATCTCTTATAAGATAAAATGTGTCTTGGAAGTAGTACAACCAGAATGCTCCTTAGAAGGAAGGATGGTGAGATTACATCTTACACACTTTGGACATGTTGTTAGGAGGGATCAGTCCCTGGAGAAGGACATCATGCTTGGTAAAGTAGAAGGTCAGTGAAACAGAGGAAGACCCTCAACGAGATGGATTGACACAGTGGCTCCAACAACGGGCTCAAGTATAACAATGATTGTGAGCATGGCACAGGACCGGGCAGTGTTTTGTTCTGTGGTGCATACGGTCTAGGGTCGCAATGAGTCAGAACCGACTTGATGGTACCTAACAACGAGATAAAATGTGACTCAAGCAAGGGTGGTGCATTCCACCCTAATCCTCATTAACATAACTTAATCATGCCTCATTAACATAACAGACAACTCACTCCCAAATGGCACCATAACCACAGGCATAGAGGCTAGGGGTTACAACACATAATTACATCAGATCACAAAATGGAGGACAACCACACAATACTAGGAATCATGGCCTAGCTAAGTTGACATGGATTTTTTTGGAGGCACAGTTCAATCCATGACATTCCACCCTTCAACCCCCAGAAATTCATGTCCTTGCCACATGTAAAACACATTCACCCCATCACATCATCCAAAATGTCTTAAATTGTCTCCAAGTCCAAAGTCTCATCTTCTGAATCATCTAAATCCAATATGGGTGAGACTTTAGGCGTTGTCCATCCCAGGGCAAAACGCCTCTTCATCTGGGAACCTGGGAAATTTAGACTAAAAGTTATGTTTCCGAAGTACAATGGGGGAATAGGCACAAGGTAGACATTTCCATTACAAATGGGTGAAATTGGAGGGAAAGAAGGGATAACAGGCATCAAGCAAGTCCAAAGCCCAGCAGAACAATTTACCTTAGCTCTTAAGGCTTGAAAATAATCCTCTGTTCTCTGAGACCATCTAGGCAATAGCCCTACCCTCCAGACTCTGGTCCTTGGCCATGCTCGCTGGATTCTGGGTGGAGGCCCCTTGGCCCTGGACTTCAGCTCCACTTTCCAGGCCTGCTGGGATGGCAACTCTGCTCCCCTGGCTTTGGAGGCTCCATTCTCCTAGTCCTTCTGAGTGGTGACCCTACCCCCTCAGCCCCAGCAGGCCCAGTTCTTCTGTCCCCTTGGGCATGGCAGCTCCACCCCCTCAGCTTTGGGCTGAGACCCCATTTTAACAGCAGCTCCACACTCCAGGACCAAGTTGTCAAAGATTCAACTCTTTGAAACCTCGGAGGCTGTGGCCCCACCCTTCAATACCCAGCAGGCTGTGGTTCCACCCTTTGAGACTCCAGAAGCTGTAGCCCTACCTTTTTAGACCGAGGCAGCTCTGCTTCCCGTGTGCCGTCCAACATTCTACTGATCTCCAAGCTGCTCCAGGGATGGTTCTTTTCTTTTCTTGGAGGACAACAGATGTAGCTCCTTTGGCCTGTTTCCTGCACAGTTCTTCAGTCAGGACAGCTTCTCGGCCGTGCTCATAGCTTCTCCCTGGCCCTCAGCCCCGGTCCACTTGGCCTCTTGGGCCAGCCTGGCCTCTGTCCTGCTTGGGCAAGTGTTACAAAGCTCTTTTAGCTCTACTGATAAGTGCCCAGAGGCACCACACTCCACCCGTAATCTTGGCCCAAAGGCGCTCAGCTCCTCTCACTCTGTGGGTCGGCTCCTGCATCGTCTTGTGCCTGTCTCCTGGTTCTGCTGCCATTGTTTCTCTGCCGCTGCTTCTCACCGTCTGCACTGTCTCTGGTTTTACAGCTCTCCTCACTTCCTTCTGGGCCCTTTGATGTTCATAATTCCACCGACAGTCTCTTCAAGGCAATCTAGGCTTTTGCTATTAGGCACCTTAAAACTCTTCCAGCCTCCACCCATTACCTAATTCCAAAATCTCTTCCATAATTTACGTTATCTGTTAGAGCAGCACCCTACTCCCAAAATACAATCTATAAATAGCCCCGGTGGCACATCTGTTAAGCACTCAGCTGCTAACTGAAAGGATGGCAGTTTGAACCCACTCAGTGGTTCCTTGGGAGAAAGACCTGGTGATCTGCTTCCATAGATTACAGCCAAGAAAATCCTATGGGGCAGTTCTACTCCATCACATGGGATTGCTATGAGTTGGAATCAACTCAACAGCACACAAGGTTCTAGATGATCTGGAAATGGGTTTCCAACCTGACCTCCTCTACTACTACTCTTACCCTCACTCATTCACTTACTGGCTTCTAGACACACTGACCTCCTTGTTGTTCTTTGACCCTGCCAGATATACCGCAGCTGGGGGCCTTTGGATGGAATGTTCTTCCCTTAGACATCTGCATGGCTCACTCCTTTACTTTCTTCAGTGCCACCTTCTCAATGATGCCTTCCTTGGATGCCCTAAAACTTTAGTACCTCCTCAATCCCCTTAACTTCCTATTGAAGCATCTAAGACAATACCTGGCACACAGCAAGCATGTAAACTTATAAAATGAATAAGAATATTGGGGCCCAGAAAGATGAAGTGATTTCCCAAGATGATACAGCAGTCTGACTCCAGAGTTCATGCTTAGTCCCAAGAAGATGTCTCTGTAGTTGAGTGCTGCTCAGGATTGGCAGAGGTGCAGTGAACCTAGCCAGGCACGCCTCCACCTTCTGCCTGCAGTGAAGCCAGGTCTTCCACAGCTCAGGTCTGGCCTTGGCACCTTGGCCAGTAACAGTGCACTGGGGTGCTGTGGAAGCCCTGGTGGCGCAGTGGTTAAAGTGCTTGGCTGCTAACCGAAAGGTCGGCAGTTTGAACCCACCACCTGCTCCACAGGAAAAAGACGCGGCAGTCTGCTTGGCTGGCTTGGAAACACTATGGGGTGGTCCTACCCTGTCCTTCCTATAGGACCACTATGAGTTGGAATAGACTCAGGGCAACCAGGGCTGTTGTGCGGTATGGCCAATGTGCCAACACCACCCAGCGGCTAGGATGGGGAAGAACAGGCAAAAGGCTGGGTTGAAGCTGATAGGTGTTAAATGTGGGGGACCTGGTCGGTTCTTGGTTCCGTCTCTTCCCTCACAGAAGACACAATGCAGGGGTGGGCATAAGAGATCTTTATTATACCAGATGGGACAGGTGGTGGGGCAGTGCAGCATCCAAGCCCCAGACCAGACATGCAGCATCCACATGCAGGAACGGCTACACAGGCTGGGGCAGAACCAGGAGTGGGGGATTAGGACCAAAGGACACCCACAGCACCCCTGCCAGGACACTTGGGCCCCGGGCTCTTCTGTCTCCACTGGAGCAAGGAGAGAGAGGACTGGGCAGCTTCCGCATTGCTGGAACCCTGCCACCTGGCCAGAAAGAAAGATGGCACAGGGGGTATGGGGCCTGGACAGCCTGCAGCACTCAGTCCTGTACACAGCCTTGTCTGTTGGCAGGGCCCGATAGCCAAGGCAGCGCAGCCCTAGTGGGAAAAGTCTACATACTTTCCTGTCCCCACTGGCCTGGCCCCGATCCCAGAAAGGCTTAGCACAGTTGGGACCAAACTCTCCCCACCTAGCAGGGACATGCCCATGAAGGGGACTTGACTTCCCGGAGCACAAGCAGGGGCCTCCTAAGGCAGCAGTAAACTGAGGGAGCTGCTACAGACAGGAGGCCTTCCCTCTGTGCCCCTGGTGTGGGGGAGACAGGGCTGGAGTATGAGATCAGGCCTGGGGCTGGGGGAGGGGGAAGAGAAGGGCAGTGGCCCTGGGTCCTGAGGCCACGGCTACCCAGGCCCAGAGGGAGGGGCAGCAGCAGCTAAGGCCAGGGCTTCCTTGGGGCAGGGCGTAAGGCTGGGAAGACGAGGCCAGGGGTGGGAAGGGTGGCTGTCCTACCCAGAACCCCTGCACCCATGCAGAGCTCTGGGCAAGGGCATAGGGAGGACGGACAGATGCACGGAGAACTTCAAGGCACCAGGATTCTGAGGAGCAGCAGGGCCGCCCCCCACAGACAGACAGTGAATATAATAAACATCTTCAGCTTAAACTACGTGATGTATGTAGGGAGTGGGAGGGAAAAGAGAGGGAGACAGACAGAAGAGACACACAGGGACGTGAGGGTGAAAGAGACCATCAGATGAATGTGGCAGTGAAAGTGAATATATGGGGCCGTGGAAAGGCAGAGGGAGACAGACAGAGACAGGAGGGAAGGGAAGACAGCCAGAGATGGCCTGAACACACAGCACTTCTGGTCCCTACAAAATAAGGCACCAGAGCCAGTAACGTTCCCGTTGTCCCTGTGGTATTACACCAGGTGCTGGAGGAAGGGGCAGGTGGCTGCTGAAGGGTGTGGGCCTGCTGAGCCTCACACCTGTGCACCAGTGGCCTTCTGGATCAGGGGTATCTGCAAGGATGGGAGATCCCAGTGAGGTCGTAGCTCTGGGGCCCAGGACTGCTCCGCCTGGGCTAGTCCCATGGGCTGCCCAGGCCACCCCCTATCCGGCTGGGTACACACCTTAGATAGGTCCACACCTGTGAGGGCATGCACACAGGCAGGCAGCTCGGCCAGCAGTCGGTTCACTTCTGATGTTACCTTGCTGTTGTCCCCACTGAGGACCACAATCTCATCGACTTTGGTCAGTGGGGAGGCGATTTTGGCAGCAATCTAGGAGGTGGGTGGGAGGAGAGCTTGGTTAGTGCTCTGACTCCATCTGTCAAACATCTGCTTTCTCCCTGCCTCTCTACCTCACCAGACCCCAAAGCAGCCTGGACTGGCCCTTATTTGCAAGCCAGGGCAATCAGACAGGCCCAGTGGGCCAGGGATGAGCCTATGCCTGTTGTATTGTTCCTGCTCCTGGCTGCGTATTTTCCTCGTTTAACCCTTCCAGTCAGCCTGATGCTGTGTGTTACTGACAAGTCTGAGAAGTTCTGGCACTTGCCCAGCTAGTCAAGCTAGGGGACTCGAATCCAGGCCTGACAGCCTCCACTGGTCAGGCCACTTGAGTCCCAGCCCGGTGTGGGAGCCTCACCTGGGGCAGGGCCTCCAGCACCAAGGCCATCTTGGCTGCGTCCCCGTATTTCCGGTAGGCTTCAGCCTTGAGTTTCATCCGCTCGGCCTCTCCCTTGCCCATCGCCTCAATGACTGCAGCCTCCGCCTCCCCGATTTTGCGGATCTTCTCAGCCTCTGCCTGCGCCAAAAGCACCTGCTTCACCCTGAGGGAGCCCAAGTGGGTGGGAGCAGTGAGTGTATCAGGATCTCTAGGCCTGCCTGGGAGCCGGTAAGCCCTCAAGCCCTCTGCTCTGGCAGGTGTTGGGGGTGGGGGACACTGAAAGGGGGACCTTTTGGCTCTGGCCAGGAAGAGGCCACCAGCTACCAGGTGCAGGTGGCAGAGAGCAATAACCAGGGTGTCCTGTGCCAAGCACTATGCCAAGCACTCAAATCTCCTGTATCTAGTTGAGTCTTACACAATCCTATGGGGAAGGTGGCATTGTCCCTACTTCACGGTGAGTAAACAGACTTGGGGGAGAAGTGACTTGTAAGCTGTGGTCGGGAGAGTGGAGGGAGTACCGTCGGCAGAAGAGGCTGTAGGGCCCTGCCTGACCCCTGACCCTGACATGGGGAGGCACTCACTTTTCACCCTCGGCGATCTGCTGTATGCGGTGGGCCTCGGCCTCAGCCGGACGGTGCACAGTGGCAATGAGCTCCTTGTCTGTGCGCAGGATCTCCTGTGCCTCCACCGCGATCTGCTTCTTGCGCTGCACAACCTCAATCTCGATTTCCTCCTGCCGGATCTTCTGCTGTTCACGTGCGCCTTGCAGCTCGTAGGCCAGCTGGGCCTCAGCCGTCTATGGAAGGCGTGTGGTTGGCACGTCAGAGGCTGGACATCAAGTCTTGGGCCCTGAGCCCCACCCCAGGATGCCCCATGGCCTCTCACCTTGATATTGACCTCTTCACTGAAGGCTGACTTTTGCAGTTCAAAGGCTCGCTTGGAGTCGGCAATCTTGGTGTCTGCCATGAACTTCACATCTAGCATCTCCTTCTTGCACTCGGCTTCCTGGCAGGTGGAGGGGCAGGTGCTGAGCGTCCCTGAGGGGATATGGTCCCACTGGCCCTGAACTCCCTGTCCCTGGGGGTGGGAAGAAAATCCCACATACCCTGATGCCCGCGTCCCGCTCGGCCTCAGCCACGCCGATGTCGGCATCTCTCTGCACCACAGCAGTCTGTGTCTTGCCCAGGGAGCTCAGATAGTCCACTTTGTCATACACGTCCTGGGGAGGGAGGGTGAGTCATCTCTGGGAACAGCCACAGGCACAAAGGTGCCCCTCCCGCCAAGCGTCCATCTCCCAGACAGATGCTAGGGGACGTGGCTTTCCCATCACACCGCACCTTGATGGTGAAGCTGAGGATCTCGATGCCCATACGGCCGACGTCAGGGGCTGCCACCTCCCGCACCAGCTTGGCAAACTGGTCTCGGTCCTGATAAATCTGCTCCACAGTCAGGGTCCCTGGGGGCAGAGGGATCATGGGCTGGCTCCTCAGGGGCCTAGCCAGCAGGGAGGGAAGGAGGCATGCACGGAGAGGCGTGGGTGTGCAGACCCAGACAGGCCTTCCTGGGGTTTCTTGCTAACAGTGTTTCACACTCAGCCTCCTTCTGCAGAGTCCAGGCTGGATGAGGGAAAAGCATCCCAAGCAGCTCCAGGTTCCTGAGCAGACTGGCATGTCCCCTCCCCCGACTGCCCTCACCTTCACTCAGTCGCCTGAAGTTTTGAAGTGACGCACTTGAGGGAATATGTCTCAGCTTTGCAGCTCGAAATCTTGGTAGGACCGAAAGGCCCCGCCCCAATCCTGGGTTGGCTCAGAGGGTAAGGGGCCCTGTGGGGCTCCTGGGAGGCAGTCGTGGGGCCCCTGGGCAGGGCAGGGCCTCACCAAGGATGGAGCGCAGGTGCCCCTCCAGGGTCTGCAGAACGACGTTCTTGATGTCCTGCACATTCTTGCCCAGGAACTGCTCGCAGGCCACGGCCAAGAGCTCCTTCTCCGTCATGATCTTCACCTGCCGGTGGTCAAACAAGCACCTGAGCCAGGCTGGTGGGAGGAACATGGAGGTCCCAGACCCAGAGGTGTGGGCGTGCTAACTGGGCCCGCGCCTTTTTCAGACCTGAAAGCCCCAGGGGTTGGGGACAGGAGTTGCTCTGAGCCCCTGGGGGGAGGCAGCAGCTTAAGGAATTCTCCAGCTATGGAGACACTTCACCCTCACTGGCAGTCCCAGGCCCACATGTGGCCTCTCTCCTGGGTACCTGGGGCTTGTCCCCCACCCCTCTAGCCCACTGTTTCCCCACTAACCAACCCCTCCCCAGCAGGCACCCAAGGGATGCCCCACATGTGGGAGACCCTCAGGCTTGACAGGCAGAGACTGTGAAAAGGAGAATGAACAACAGGGGCACAGACAGACAGACTGGGAAAGAGTCTAGACAGGGCAGCAGACAGGCCTGAGGGAATGCCACTGAGGGTGTGTGTTCTCCCGCCTTTCCTTCCTCAGGTTCTCATCCAATGGCCCCCCTCACTGGAGGCCAGGAGCATGTTAACCCTCCTTTCCCTGTGAAGTCAAGAGGTGGAGTAGGACAGGGCAGGAGGCCCCTCACCCCTGCATCCAAGCGGGGACTATAACGCAGGCTCCGACTCCCAGAGTCCAGAGCGTCCTCTGCTTCACGTTGTCTCTCCCCTGGGCCCCACCCTGCCACCCCCCTGCCCAGGGGACAGGGAAGGCCTGGATTCTAGGGCTTGGCATTGCTGACACCTGCAAAGAATGCGGGGAAGGGTTAGTAAGACAGGAGCCCTCAGCACTGGTTCTGTCCCTCGCGGGCCCGCTGAGGAGAGAAGAGGTGTCCGTTAGTTCTGCTGGGTGGCCAAGGGGGCTGTGTGAGCATGTTCCAGTGGTGACGACCCTCTCTTGGGTCACGGGGCAGGGTGCTGGAGAGAGACTGCCCCTGGCTGCTGTCCTCTCCTCCTCCCCCCAAATCCCAGCACGGGGATGAGGCAGCTCAACGGACATGCGAGGGGCTGCTGAGTTACTATACCTGGGCGACACCCGTCACAGTTAAAGCTACCCCCTCGGCCGTCTCTACGTCCTCGCAGCGGGGCTGCAACGTCATAATCTCTAGGGAAATCCTGCCAAGAAACGCAAAACAGGGGCATAGGTCTGGGGGCCTGGGGCCTGGGGGTGTGAGGAACAAGTTCGGCACCTCACTGCTCCAGCTGGGAAGGGCCAAGGGTCCTGTTGAGGAGGAGGTTGGGGAGGATTTCCCAAGGGGTTTCAGCACCAGATTAGTCTGGGAGTGTGTCAGAAGGCAGTGGGTGGGAGGGCAGGGCGGGTGCAGGTGGCCCCAGGGAAGGAGTGTGAGTGTGCTACCCACGTGCACACACCACCTTTGCTCAAATCAGCATGGCCTGAATGGTGGGGAAGATGAAGTGGACAAGAGGTGGCTGGGGGTGGTCTGAAGGCTTGTGGGGTAGGGAAGAGCCCTGGTGTGCTGTGTGTACATGTCCTGAGGCAGCAGATGGCGTTGGTACTCCAGGCCCTGCCGTGTAGGCTGGCCATGGGTGCCATGTGAACACCCCCAGGGGACCGTCACCCCTTCTCTGGATGCTGCAGGTGACTGCCTAGAAAGCTGTGCCTGGTAGCTTGGCATCCTGGCAGGGGGCAGGAGTATGCCCACTGCTGGGCCGAGGCGGAAGTGGTCCTGCACCTGCCCCTGCCAGGGAAGCCCCGCCAGGTCCCTCCACTGGGCAACAGGCTCTGACTTGAAGCCCGCCCTCTGGTGTTGGGCCCAGGCAGAACATGTGGGGGACACAGGCTGGGGACACCTGAGAGTATCCTGGCCAAGAAGCGCGAACCCTCAGATGCCCAGACAACTGACTCCTCCAGGGTCCACAGTCACCCAGCCTGACAAGGACCAGGACATCTACAGATGTCTTGAGTAGTGTAGTGGGCTTGGAGGGGGGGTGGGGCTGCTTCATGTGGGGTGTCGAGGGGGACTTGGGTGGTGCCCATTCCACACAAGATGCTCTGGAGCTTCTCCTCAGGCTGTGCCCTGAAACTTGCCCTCCCACCGCTCCAAGGGCTGATTAGATTTAGGGGATGGTCCCTTTCCCGATTAGAGATGGCAGGATGGGTGGGGAAGGAAGTGGTTGGGGAAGATTTTTGCCTAAGAAGTCTGAGGGGCTCTTTAGTGCAGAAGGAGGGGGCAGAGTGAGATGACGGCTAGTTCTCTTCCACCGGGATGCAGACTCTAAGGGGACAGGGATGTTTGCACGTTCACGGCTGCACCCCCAGTGCCTGGAACTGAGAAGGTGCTCAGTAAAGAGCTGGCGAATGAAGCAATGAAGATGGGAACCTGCACATCAGAGAGAAGTCACTTGGAGTTACTTAATACCCTGGCCCAAGAATGGCTTTCACCAGCCATGCTGGATGGGATTGAAGAGCAAGTCACTAGCTTCACTTGCTTTTCAAAGTGAGATGGTATTAATAATAAAGCTTGGGTATCTCTAGCACTTCTTTTCCAAAAATCCCAAATCCCTCATCATTTTATTTGCCTTTTCAATACCCTTACAAGGCAGAGAGAGGGCATGTTTCTCCCCATTTCAGGGATGAGAAAACTGAGGCCTAGTCGCAAACCTTTCCCCTCAAGCCTGTCATGGAGATTATACTCAGAAGCTGTGGAGGAGCCCAGGGGCTGGATGAACACAGCTCTCTGTGGGCCCCATCTCCTGGTCTTGCAGAGAGGACTGGGGCCTGACACTGGGCCTGGAAAAGGGACTAGCAAGGGGTTCATGGTGCCTGTGCCGAGAAGGATCAGAACCTCAGCAGGGTGGGTAGAACTGAGCCCACCCCACCTGGACAGTCAGCTCTGTTGCATAAGAGCTTTGTCCTCTTATCTGTTCTGCTTCAACTTGCTCCCAAGTTAGGCATTCAGGGAAACCCACTGGTGGACTTGGCAGAGCTTCCATAATCCCTTGCTCTTTCCCCACGTGCAGCCCCAGTGGACGAGGACGAGGGGTCTGAGTCTACAGGGATCCATCCTGGCTATGGTCGCCTTTGCACCCAAACCAGCAGAGGGGAGGGGCAGAGGAGAGGGAGGTGCCTGATCAGGAGGAAGTCTGTCCAGGTCCTGCCTGCCAGGCCCCAATGGGGCAGGAAGAAAACGTTAGACACAGAGGAGGAAGCAGGTGGGTTATTACCTGTGCAACCCCTGTTACGAATAGCGGGACCCCCTCCGACGTCTCAATATTCTCACAGCGACACAGGATGGTCATAACCTCCAGAGACAGTCTGAGGAGCAGCCAGGGGGTAGGGAGAGGTAGGGACAGGAAGAGGTAGGAAGGGACACAGCAAACACACACAGTGGTTACCAGACAAGCACCAACGCCTGATGCCTGGGGGGGGGGGGGGGGTGCAGGTGCTCTCTCCATGCTTCAATCCCCCACTGCCAGCTTAGCCTAGCTGTGGGAGGGCAGAGGCACCCTCTCGCTGGCCTGAGGTGTCTGGGCCTCTTCTCTAGCCTAATGCCCTTCTACTGAGGAGCTGCTGGGCTCAGGGAGAGCCCTGCTGAGGCCCTGGCCCACAGCCTGAGCTCGGGAGGCCTGTCTGCAGGGTACCGGGGTTCCCCACCTCACTTTCCCAGGAGATTCCTGGCACAATCTCAGGGACGTGGCCTTAGGGTAACACTCCACACACAGGCAAGCCTGCATTTCTAGACATTGGGAGGGGGAAAGGCCACTCTGGGGATTAACGAGTCACAGAAAATACTGAATCCTGCTCAGAGCACAAACACTTGAGGTCTGTGCTACACAGCACTGAGAAGGCAATTTAGGGCCAGAAAACGGCTCAGAGAAAATATTGGATGTGTTAATTTGGGGAGTCAAGGAAGTTAGGGGCAGAAAGTTTGCCACTGCCAGAATATTCACAGGGACAACTGAGAGGTGAGGGAGTAATACACTTTGAAACCTCCAAAGTTAGGTCTAGACAAAGAAGGCTATCCTGGCAAAGAGAACAAGGTACCTGACCCACACTGGCTGGGCCTTCCTAGGACAGTGTGCGTGCATGTGTGCAGGGTGATGGTCCAGGCAGAGGCCAGGCTGTGAACGGCATGGAAGGTTTCCTTAAACAAGATAAAGAGAGGACAAAGCCTGAGGCTGAAGGGGCAGAAGCAGGCGGGTTGGTGGGGCAGAGGAGGTGGGGAGCAGTAGGCAACATGGAACCCCTACCTACTCTCTGGGAGGGGTCCCTCTCACAGTGCCAGCCTTGGGGGCTCTGGCCATGCAGACATGCAAAGGTTGCCTTCATTCGAGCCCCTAACACTAGCACCCCTGAGCCTGAGAGGACTCATGACCCACCTTAGACAGAAACCCATCAAGTTCTCTTCTGGGGAAGGAAGTGGAAGGGAAGTGGTAGAGAGGCAGGGAGGGAAGGGAGGAGGGGAGGAAGACAGGAGGCTGCAGCTCAGATGCCAGAGGTGGAGGAGTAGCTCAGGTAGGGGAGACAGTACTGCCCACATCAGGGCCTTGTGACGTACAGGATGAGCAGCAAAGTGCAGTAGGAGGGACACTTCATGGAGTCTGGAGGAAGAATGGCTGACATCGGGGGTGGGTGACATATGGGCTGGCTGCAACCTCAGAAGTTGGAGTGTCCAGGCTGGGCTAGAAGCCTCTACACTGGCCTGAGAGGCTCCTGCCAGCCTGGAGATATGAACGCTCCAGCTTGGGGACCACAGTCCAGATGTCCCCCAAGCAGGCTAGGGTGGCGGAAGGGGATGCCCCCCCAGAAAAGAGTCCAAGAGGGGTAAGAGCTGCAGGCTCAGACCACCCAGTGAGGGGAACCAGAAGGAAGATGCTGACCTTGGGTGTGAGATCGTTTCCTAGGACAAGGTACAAGGCCCTCCTCCTTCACTTCCAAACCCACTGTCAGAGAGGCCTGGAGGGCCCTCCCTCCTGTCCCGGGGCTCTGCTCCCCAGAGCATGAAGAGGGTGAGTGAGGGAGATCGAGAACATGGAGAAAGGCCTGAAGGGCGTTGGCACAGGCAGTGGATGCCCATGCTGCACAGGTCTCTGGGCAAGCTGCACACCCTCTGGGCCCAGCTGTAAGTCGAGGTGCTTAGTGGGGGTGTGTGGACAAGACACTCTGTTGTTCTGGGACTGCCTGGGGGGTGGGGTGGGGTGGCCGTGTCACCCCACAGGCTACTGGCCCACTGAGGAGTGCTGAGTTCCTCCTGAGTGGATGCTGTGGCCAATATTGATTTCTCTGAGACACTTTTGGCCTTGGAACAGAAGAGTCCCTCAGGATCCCTCAACTCAGGTAGGGGAGAGTGCAGGGAGAGATGGGAGAGTGGAGTGTGTTACTGGGAAGTCAGTGAAATTAAAAAGGTGTGACATGCTTCCCAATCCCTCCAACCCAGCAGATGCCCTTAGCCTCCGGGGGCCCTAGGCACTAGCAGCTTGGTAAAGACGTGGGGCTTTTCTCTGATGACTGGAATCTCCATTGCTTCCCCTTTGGGATGAGCACCTCCCCCAGCAACATGCCCACACATTCACAGCTTGCTGCCCTTGTTGCCTGAGTCCTGGCCTGGATGGATCTGGGTCCCTCAGATGCCCCATACTCAGGTGGCAAGGGGAGCTAGCAGGGAGACTATAATGGTGGGCCCTCTGGGGAGCTGAAATCTCCCCTCCTCTAGTCTTTCCAGACTGATTCAGGAGGTCCAGGGCCGATTCAACAGCAGCTAACAACAACATAAAAAACCAAAAACATTAAACCCGTTGCCGTTGAGTCGATTCCGACTCACAGCAATCTTACAGGACAGAACAGACGTGCCCCATAGGGTTTCCAAGGGGCGGCTGGTGGATTAGAAATGGTGACCTTTTGGTTAGCAGCCTGAGCTCTTAACCACTGCACCAGCAGGGCTCCAATAACGTTGTTGTTGTTGTGAGGTGCTGTCGAGTCGCTTCTGACTCATAGTGACCCTACAGAACAGAGTAGAACTGCCCCATAGGGTTTCCAAGGAGCACATGGTGGATTTGAACCACTGATCTTTTGGTTAGCAGCCAAGCTCTTAACCACTATGCCACCAGGGAGGCATCGATCCCTTAAATCCCTGCCCCTTGTCCCTAAATTGGACTTGTTACAGAGCCACTTCAGAATGTACATCCATTCTCTGCCACCTATCTCTGCCTGCTCTCTGCCCATGGAACCTGCCTGAATGGTCCTAGGGTCTGCACAGCAAATCCTATCGAAACTGGGTGTAAAATTAAGAGTTCTTGACTAACTTTGAGCTAGAATCAGGAAATTGGGATTCTGCCTAGGTATGGCCCTGAATTCCCTGGGACAAAAGTGATGCCAGCCTCCAGTGGGAAAGAGCACCCATTAAGGGGGTGGCACCCACGGACAGACCTTCCTGACGCGGCCCTCCTGCATCCCTGCGCAGCTCATTTCACCTGCTTCTTAGGAGGCCCCCACCCCCCAGAACGGAACGTGACAAATGGCAGATGCTCTAGCTGACCCGTGGGGTGCAGTGGGGGAACGCTGGGAAGCCCTTTCTCCCCTGCTCAGCAGGATGACAGGTTCCCAAGCCTCCAGGCCCTTACCTCTGTGTGTCGGAGATACACCACCAGGCCCAGGCCCAGCCGCCGAACACATACTGTTTATAGTCAGAACCGCAACAGCCCCCTGGGGAGTAAAGCAAATCACTGCTGTCAGTCAGCTCTTGGGCCTGTCCACCCTCCATCCCTCTGACAGCAACTTTGGTCCTTTATTCTGCTCTGAGACTTGACAACTCCCACTGCTGGGTGCCAGGGGCTGAGGTATACATCAATGGGAGACACAGTCTCCCTGCCCTTAAGGAGCCTTAGATCTAGTTTAGGACACAGGAAATTTGCATAAAGAGGAAATAATATCTCAAACGAGTGGTTCAGAATATTAGTGCTTCCAGGAAACAGAACAGGTCAGCGGTCAGGAAAAGCTTTCATTTTCCATTCAAAAACCACCAGTTGCCATCGGCTTGACTCCAACTCATGACAACCCCATGTGTGTCAACACAGAACTCTGCTCCATAGAGATACTGGATCGCTGGTTTTTTGGAAGTAGACAACCAGGCCTTTCTTCTGAGGCACCTATGAGTGGACTTGAACTTCCAACCTTTCAGTTAGCAGCTGGGTGCATTAACGGCTTGCACCACCCAGGGACTCCAGTTTTCATTCAACCATCCCTTAATTCATTCAACAAACAAGTAGAGTATTTTTATGTGTTAAGGACACAGAGATGAAAATACACTTCCTGTCTTGGAGGAGGTGAGCCTAAGAGGTGAGACCTTTTCCTGAGATGATTGTAATACCACGTGGTTTGCCTGCCATCAAAGTGTACGCAGACAGAGAGGGAAAGCAGAGGGTGGACCAGCCCAGGGAGGCTGGTGGAAGGAGGGTGTCTCCCAGCAAAGGCAGGCCATCTCAGGGAGGCTGGGTCTCTATCCCTGGGGCTTGTAGGGGTTCTTTGTTCCTCTTAAGGAGCCCTGGTGGTATAGTGGTTAAAGGGCTAGGCTGCTAACTGAAAGGTCAGCGATTCAAACCCACTAGCTGCTCCGTGGGAGAAAGATGTGGCAGTCTACTTCTGTAAAGATGACAGCCTTGGAAACCCAATGGGGAAGTTTTACCCTGTCCTTCAGGGTCACTATGAGGTGGAATTCACTGGATGGCAATGTGTCTGAGTTTTTCTTTTTTTTTTTTTTTTTTGGGTTGTTCCTCTTGTGGGAGGGGGTAGAGAAAGAAAGGCTTCAAAACAAAAACCAACTGGTGGTACCAACAGGAGAAGTGAAGGGAAAGTGAGAAGATCTAAACTGGGAACTTAGTAGCAACTAAGTAGAATGTCTAACTCAGCATGACCCGATCCAAGTGAACTAGTTTGGCATAGTCTCTATGCAGAAACGAGACACATCAATTCCTGAAATTCTTGTACTGGACCCTCCCGCCAATGCCTAAATTAGTCATCAAGTTAAAAAAAAAAAAAAAATTTAGTAAAAGCTGATACAATTAACTTGCAGTGCAAAGAAATGTACAGGAAACACATGAATTGAAGGAAATGTGATTTGGGAAAAAGACAATGGGTGTCATTGTTTCCATGTTCACAAACTTGGGCTTTCATAAAAGCCTCAGGTGTGTGCCTCCCAAGGTCAAAGGTATAGGTTTTATACAGCCAAGGACGCACAGCAGAGGACAAGGTGGGGTGGAGGGGCAGAGGGCAAATCACGGTGTGTCCTGCCTGTCAGGCCAAGGAGCTGAGGCCTTACTCCGTGTAAGTGATGGGGGCAGGGGAGCACAGGGATTTAAGGTGGGGAGCAACAAAGCTAGATTTGCTTTTTAAAAAAAACACTTTGCACAAGGAGGAAGATCCTGGAAGTCAGGGTGACTGGGTAGAAGCCTCTTGCAGTAACTCAGGCAAGACCTGGTGGCTGATGTAGAGGGGTAGGGAAAGAGAGTGGGGGTAACTTCTACAGCAGTACTGTCCAAGAGAACTTTCTGCGATGTTGGAAATGCTCTGTATCTGTGCTCTGCAATACAGCTGCCTTAGCCACATGTGGCTACTGAGCACTTGAAAAGCAGCTGGTATGACTGAGGAATGGAATTTTTAATTTAAATTCATTTAAATAGCCACATGCGGCTGTTGTTGTTGTGTGCCACTGAGTCGATTCCAACTCATAGCGACCCTACAGGACAGGGTAGAAATGCCTCATAGGATTTCTTAGGCTGCAGTCTTTACAGGAACAGATTGCCAGGTCTTTTCTTCCGCAGAGCCGAAGGTAGGTTCCAACTGCTGACTTTACTGTTAGCAGCTGAGCACTTAACCATTGTGTCACCAGGGCTCCTTCAGTGGCTACTATATTGGACAGTGCAGCTCTAGAGCCCTGGTTTGGGTGGGCGGTGAGGCCAACAACCAGAGACCACGGAGGGAAAAGTGAGCGGGGCCAAGTTTTGGACGGGGGGAGTGAAGGAACAAAGATCCCCTAGTGGGGAGGACTTGTAAGGCTGGAGAGCTGAGACTGCTCATGCTCCCCAGCCAGTCACTCGGTTTCCTAGGCCTGCTGTGCATAGGGTGCAAGCAGCCTAGGCTGAGGTGGAGGGAGCCCACAGTGTTGGTAGGGATGGGAAGAGGAAGTCTTAGGTCTCTGTCTGTTTCTCTGGGGGTAGGAATACCTGTCCACAGGGCTGCTGCTCGACGTAAGCCACTGCAGGCTTGTCTGCCCTGGGAAGTAGGGTAGGGAGGCCTCTCAGGACAAGCAGTCAATCTGAAACCCAACCATCATGGGATCAAGTGAAACTGAAGGAGGGACAAAAATCACAGCTTGTCCCTCTTCCACCTCTTCTGGCCTGCCAGGGGCGGGGCATGGCTGCCTCCAGCCTGTTCCAGGGGGCTTTGTGAAGGAGGTTGTAGTGGTGGGGTGGAATGGAGGGGGCTGAAGGGGTGTCTTCCCTTTACCTTTAACTTATTCTTTGACAGTGGGAGCAGGCTGCCATAGCTTAAGCTGGACCTTGGCCAAGGAAGACATGGCCAGGTTCCCAGGGACAGCAACAGGAAGCTGGGAATGCCAGGCTGCCCCATCCCTAGCAGTCTCCTCCTTGGGAAGGCATCCTCTCAGCTTCCTAGGTATTCTCAGCCTGAGCACCATTCCCGAAAGAGGACACTCTAGGTGCCTCTTCTTGAGCTCCCTAGCTCTCACTCATCTTGAGACCCGCAAGTTCTTCCTAGTTTTATCTCACTTCTAACCCAATTTGCATTTGCTTGCTCTGGCCTTAAACTGAAGGACCACAACATACCCCAAGACAACCCTACAAAATAATCTCAGCCCCTCCCCAGACACAGCCTGACCTCTGCCCTCCCAGCAACACTCCCTTCCCTTCTTCCCTCTCCTCCACCTTATTCTTCCCTGAGGAGTGCAAACAGTTTGCACCTAAAATATTGGTGGTTTGAATTCAACCAGCAGTACTGAGGAAGAAAAGACCTGGTGATCCATTAAGATTACAGCCAAGTCACATAATCCAGAGACTTCATCAGCCTGAGACCAGAAGAACTAGATGGTGCCTGGCTACCACCAATGACCACCCTGACAGGGAACACAACAGAAAGTCCTGGATGGAGCAGGAGAAAGGTGGGGTGCAGAACTCAAATTCTAGTAAGAAGACCAGACTTAATGGTCTGACTGAGACTGGAGGAACCCCAGAAAGCATGGCCCCTGGATTCTTTATCAGCCCAGAACTAAAACAATTTCTGAGGCCAACTCTTCAGACAGGGATTGGACTGGACTGCGGAACATAAAGTGATACTCGTGAGGAGTGTACCTCTTAGCTCAAGTAGATACAAGAGACTAAACGGGCAGCTTCTGTCTGGAGGTGAGATGGGAAGGCAGAGGGTTAGGAGCTGGCTGAATGGACATGAGGAATCAGGGGTGGAAAGGAGGAGTGTGCTGTCACAGTATGGGGAGAGCAATTAGAGTCACATAACAATGTATGTATCAATTTTTGTACGGGAAAAAATTTTAAAAAAAAAGATTACAGTCAAGTCAAATGTATAGCGACTGAAGTTTGCTAGTGGTTACCAGGGGTGGGAAGGAGGAAGGGGAAGGGGAGGCATTGTTTAAGAAGCAGTGTGGATAGTTGTTGTACAACATGATTATGTCACTGATACCACTAAAGTGTACACCTGAAAAGTGCTGAACTGGAAAATGTGGTATTATATGTGTTTTTACAACAATAAAAAAAAAAAAAAGAAGATTATAACCAAGAAACGCTATGGAGAAGTTCTACCCTGTAACACGTGGGGTTACCTTGAGTCGGAATCAACTCGATGGCAACCACCAACAGCCAAGAACACCATAAACTATAACGGGGTTTTAGTCTTTAGGTAGTGCAAACGTTGTTAATGCACTTGGCTGCTAACTGAAAAGTTCAAGTCCACCCAGAGGTGCCTTGGAAGAAAGGCCTGGTGATCTACTTCTGAAAAATCAGAAATTGAAAACCCTGTAAAGCACAGTTCTACCCTGACACACATGGGGTTGACATGAGTTAGAGCTGACGTGATGGCAACTGGTTTTAGTCTTTCTTGAGCGACAAACCCCTTTAGTAGTCTGGCAATGCCTAAGGACCCCCCTCTCAGGATGTTTCTAAATACATTTAAAAAAATACATAAGAAACAAATTATACTGAAAGTTACCAAAATATTAAAACAACCAAATGTGTAATATAGTAACATCAGTGCTTTTTTATTAACACGTTAATAAATTAACACGTTGATCTAATAACTAGCTTAATTTCAAAGTAGTGATGACCTTTCAAGGTACCTCCAACAATTTCAATGTGATAGGAAAATATCTGCTAATACTATTATGATTTGTTGCCAACATTCGTAATTACAAAATTTCTGTTAAGGTTAGTGAAAATAAAAACATAATTTTTTTCCCATCCAAACTCACAGACCTCTAAATTCTACCTATAAACCCCAGGTAAAGAATCTCTGTAGGCATGAGAGAAAAGTGAAGGATTTAGATTACCCTCCTAAATTCCGGTAAGTAGAAATAGAGAAAAAGGTGTTCTGTTACAGAATGAAGGAGGGAGGTTAGATAACAAGAACTTCCAGACTTTCCAGGTGGAAAAGATGACCACGAGATGTATCCACATCCTCCTTGTGAAACAGGGGCTGAGTGAGGTGCCTCACTTAGCTGCAGGCCCAAGTAACAAGGCTGGCAGGCAGGGCAGGACTGGAGTAGCTTCTCTGCTCTCCTGGGAGTCCACTCGCAAGAGGGAGCTGCATCTCAACCAAATCATCTCAAATTCCAAGGTACTATTATGCTAGGTATTATCCCTCCCTCTCCTCTTCTGCCCTTCCCTGACTCCATCACCCCCAAAGCTTAGCCAGGGCCTCTTCTCCCCACCCCCTAAACAGCTGCAAAGCTAGCACTGCATTGGCCTGTGACCCGAGCACCAGGTTCTAGCTGTCCATCTTAGGGGCTCCACTCACCCCTCAGTCTCAGGACTTTCCACAGAGACAGAACTGGAGCTTCTGTCCCCTCAGCCCAGAGTCTGGGCTTTTAGAAAGAAACTCCACAAGAAAAACAAAGTGTGTTTCTTTCGCTTTCTAAAGGCCTTCTCTGGGGCTGGAGGCTGGGAGACAGGCCCAGATCTTAGAAGAGCAAGTTTGGCCCTGGTGTACTCCCTCCTGACCCCCAGGCTGTCTCTGGTCTTCAAGGGAGTGGAGTATCTTTCTCCCCAACAGGAGTGGGGTCCTGATCAGGGAGGGTGGGGATTTCCTGTTCCAGTGTAAGATTAATTTTGAGATCCAAAGTGGGCCAGAGGTCATGCTTTGGAGTGAAAGTTCCCAGTGGATTCTCATACCTCCCCAAGGGTGGGCAGTTACAAGCCCTGGCCTAGCCCCCTCTTCTACCACTTCAGTCACTCAGCCCTGACAACTCTTCACACAGACTGAAAACTGGTATTGATGGCGGGAAGTAAGACATGAGGGATTCCTGCAGCTACAGGCCTCCAAGCTGTCAGGCAACACAGCCCCCTCCCCAGCACCTATGAGCCAGGGGCTGCACAAATTAGTGACTTGAAAGGCTTCAGCTACTCCCAAGGCACTCCAAATATACAATCTAAATAGCAGCCTTAAGGTAAGTCTCCCCTCACCCCACCCCCCTAATACTGCAGCCCCCAAGCCGCACCTATATAGAAATTCCAGAATCTTGCAGTGTTTTGCAACCCAGAGCTGCACGGCCCAGGGCCCGGTTTCCCAACCTGTAGAGGCCGCAAGCGCGTTCCCAAGGCGGGCAATGCCAGTAAATCCCCGGCAAGCCCCAGCCTGCCCGGAATTAACGGGGACTGTGCCCCAAGAAACGATCCACGTCTCAGGACCCCTCCTCGATACAGGCACCTGCCTGCAGAGCTGCTGGACCCACCCGAGTCCCGGGCGCTGGAATCCAGCCAAACCGCTATGTTCCCGGAACCACTGGTTCCTCCCTCCACCGATTCAATTCGGGACCCCTAGGCCCACGGTGGAGCAGAGCGGACGCCCTGCTTAGGGAGGAGGCGGAGAAAGGATAGGCTAAACACGGAAAAACACGCAGTGGGAGGGGTAGACCCTGGTGGGTGCCCGAGGGAGCGGAGCATGCGAAGTGTGATGTGAAGGTCTCTTCCGGGAAGGGGGCCTCCCAGGTGCGGCCCAGGGCAGTGCCCTGTGGAGCGCAGACCCAAGACCTGCCACCCCCACCTCGCCCCCCAAGCCCCGGCACTGCCCTCCATCCTCTGAGCCCCACTCCTGGTCCAGCCCTTCATCCTCGTTCCTTCCCCAGCCCTGCACCCACCCGGAAACCCCTCCTCAGCCATCTTCCCATGCACAGTCCCCACCCCAAGACCCCGCTCCAGCACCCACCTCCCTCGCTTTCTCCTCACCTGAAACCACCAGCGCCTCGTTGGGCCCTACCGTGTGACAATTGCCCATGGCGCCGGCGGGACGCAGGGCCCTTTGGGAACCGCAGAGAGCTGGACAACAGCAACCGGCCGCGCCCAGCCTATCCCACCACCCCCAGCGGCCGCCCGTGCCCCTTCGGGGTCGCAGCCCCGCCGGAAGTGTGGCGGCGGAAGGCGGGGCCGGCAAGTTGAGTGCGGAAGGAACGCGCGAGCCTGGGCAGTGGACACTTTTTATTACAGGGAGTCCAGTTTGCGGGGCCCAGTTGTCAGGCACTCGGGGGAGGTGTCCCGCTACCTTAACGGGGCACCTCGGTGATAAGTGCCCCGCCCTAACTTGCCTCCCAGCACTGACCTAACAGCCTCAGCCTTGGATCCAGAGTGCCTGGGTTCAAATCCCAGCTCCTGCTTTAACTAGCTCTGAGACCTTGGGCGAGTCCCTTAGCCCTGGAGCCTAATCTTCCGTCTGTAAAATAGGAGTAATTATAACTACGTAGCTAGATGATTGCAAAGGGCCCAGTTCGTAATTCTCAACGTTGGCAGTGCATCTAATCACAACTTTCCGGTCGCTATGAGTCGGAATCGACTCGACGGCAACCGGGTTTGTTTTGGTTTTTTAATCCAGAGGTAAGGACCCCTAGTGGTGCGGTGGTTAAGTGTCCGGCTACTAACCAAAAGGTTGGTAGTTCAAACCCACCAGCAGCTCCACCGGAGAAAGATGTGGCAGTCTGCTTCTGAGCCTTGGGAGCCCTATCGGGCAGTTCTACTCTGTCCCACGGGGTCACTATGACTTGGAATTGACTCAACAGCAAAGGGTTTTTTTCTTGTTGTTGTATGGAATCCGGAGCTGGTCAGAATCAGTGACGGTGGAGTCGGGAAATCTGAAATTCGAATTCCCGAGAAGCACAGTGTCTGGCATATTATCCCCTCCCCCAATCTGGGGTTACTGTTACCCTGTGGGGGGATGGGGGAAATAATAACCAGTCATTTCCTTCCACCAGGAAAAGTGCTATCCAGGGCGTACCTTGAGGCCCCAGAAAGTAACCATAGAGGTAAAACTTGCAACCTCCTCAGTGCCCAGGGCATGGCCTGGCGCACAGCTGGGGCCTTCAAGGGCCATGAATTGGGGTAGAAAGCACTTGGCCTGGGGGTTAGCAGGTTGGGGTTTTAGGCTCAGCTTTAATCTGACTTCGGCATGTGACCTTAGACAAGTCTGGTGAGCTCTGAGGGCTGGGGTAGAGTTCGGAAACTGTGGGCTCCTCAGGGCGGGGGGTGCTCAGAGAAGAAGGGGACCCTGCGTCCTCAGGCTGGGAATCTTCACCCGGTTCAGCTTCCTCCCCAGGCCCTAGCCTTGCCAGCCTCTTGCTGGCCTCCCACAGCCGGTGGGCTGCCCTGTCGTCTCGGGCAGCTGGGGGCACCTCCTCTACACGGCAGTTGGCAAAGTATCTCCCACTGAAAGGTTCAATGCCTTCCTGTAGAGCACAGTACAGAGGTGTCTGGGCACCCCCTCTTGGCGTCCGCAGCACCAGCCAGGCCAGTGGGCGCAGAAGTGGGCACAGCCATCCCGGAACATGGCGCAGGAACAGCTCTGAGTTCACAGGCCCTGGGAGCAAGAAGGAAGGAAGGAGTAGGGAGGAAGGTGGCTGGAGGCCCAGGGTAAGGGCAGTGGGAACAGGGCTGGAGGCGGAGTGGAGAACAGAGCCGGGTTCCGGAGAAGCCAAGATAGTATTTATCAGGCATTCACAAGGTGACTTCACTCATTCCTACAGGAAGCCTTCCCCTCCATCCAAACTGCTTATACATCCCCACCTCCCAGATTTTGCTCATGCCATGTCCCTGCCTGAAACAATTCTGTCTCTCTATCTTTATCTTCTAGCTCAAGCCCTACTCCTTTGTTTAACCAGCAAACATTTATTAAGCACCTATAGTATACTAGCCACTGTTTTGAACACTAAGGATATAGCATGTAACAAAGGCTTAATAAAGGTTAGTTGTGATTATTATTATCATAATGATTATAATTATTAATGAGCCTTAGGCAATGACAATCTAAAATGCAGTATGGTAATATGGGTAGGGCAGTTCTTGTTATACCTCTGTAATCTGTTCCCTGAAGGCAGGTGGGTCTTATTCACCAGTTTTTTACTCAGTAAAAGCCAGTGTTTACAAGGTATCCTAGATGAGCCAACCCATCTCTTTGACCTCATCTCTTTCCATTCTCCCCCTCTCACTCTGTTTCAGCCACACCAGCCTCCCTGATCCTCCTCAAGCACCCCAGGCAGTTCTGCCTCAGGGCATTTGCACTTGCTGTTTGCTCTGTTCAGAACACTTTTCTCTCCCGAGAGCCACCTGGCCCACTCCCTCATCTCCTTCAGACCTCTGCTCAAATGTTACCTTTTCAGATATGTCTTCCTTGACTGCTATAGATAAAATAGCACTCCCTACCCACTCCCAGATCCCTGGTGGCACAGTGGTTAAGAGCTCAGCTGCTAACCAAAAGGTAGGTAGTTTGAATGCACCAGCTGCTCCTTGGAAACCCCATGGGGCAGTTCTACTCTGCGGTATAGGGTCGCTATGAGTTAGAATCAACTCAACGGCAACGGGTTTGGTTTGGTTTTGGTTTGACCCATCCCTTGGCATTCCATATTCCCCTTATCCTGTTTTATCTTTCCCCATATCATTTCATCACCACCTGTCATTGTACATATTTATTTATTCATTTATTTGTTGTCTGTCTCCTCCTCCACACTGGAATGTAAACTCTCTGAGGGTAGGGTCTTTGTTTTGTTCACTGTTGTGTCCCTAGCACTGAGACTAATGATGGCAGGTACCTAGTAAGTGCTCAGTAAATGCTGCTGCTGCTTTTTTTTTTTTAATTGTGGTTTAAATGAAGGTTTACAGTTCAAGTTAGTTTCTTGTATAAAATTTATACACACACTGCTATGTGACCTTAGTTGCTCTCCTATACTGTGACAGCACACTCCTTTCCACCTCCAATTTCCCACGTCCATTCAACCAGCTCCTGTCCCTTTCTGCCTATTAAATGCTTCTTGAATGAATTAATGATTGTTAGCTATCATCATTAGTGTTAGTTCAGTCAGTATGGATAGCTCTTTGGGGGCGAGGTCCTGGGTCTTATTCATTGCCATACCCCACCCAGTGGTCAGCATCCAAGCTTGTGGTGTGAGAGGAAGAACCCAGAGTAGGAGACCCTGGTTCCAAGATTAGCAGAGGGACAAGCCCCTCCTTGTGACTTGCTTCCTTCCTGTTCTGAGATTCTGTGGCTCAGTGAGAGGCTGGAGGAGCATGGAGTGGGGCAAGGATGGGAGAGTGGGCATCAGAAGCAACTGAGGGGCTAGGCCTCACCTGGGTGGGCTGCGTAGCAGGTGATGCCAGTGCCTTCAAGCTGGATGGCGAGCTCCCGGACAAACAATATGTTGGCCAGCTTACTGTCAGCATATGCCCGCAGCTCCTGCTGCCAGCCCACCACCGGGTGGTTCAGGCGGGTGAAGTCGAGGCACCCGCGCCGATGGGCAGCTGAGGAGACCACCACCACGCGGCTGGGGGCGCATGTTTTCAGCCGGGACAGCAGCAGCTGTGTCAGCAGGAAGGGGCCGATGTGGTTCACCCGCAGCAGTAGGTTAAAGGGCTCACGGGTCCGGCCACAGGAACTGATCCCTGGAGTAGCGGCTAGGCATGAGCAATTGCTCTGGAGGGGGCCCTGCAGGCCTCAGTGTTCCTATCTGTGAGATGGGAGTAGGGGGCTTCCTTCTCACATGAACTCTGGCCCCTGGCCACCCACTGCCCCCTTGCAGGGCTTGCTGCCCCTCACCGGCATTGTGGATGAGAACGTCCAGCCGTGGCTCAGAGCTCAGGAAGGCAGTGGCAAAGGCTCGCACGGAGGCCAGACTGGCCAAGTCCAAGGTCATGAAGATGACCTCATTGTTCCCACTTTCCTGTAGAGTGGCAAGGGCGGGGTTTGTCACTGGACACCTCCTTCCTCTTCCCTCTCCCCAGGCACAAAATTCTGAGAGTCCATCTCCTCATATTACTAAAATTTGCCCCTATGCATTAGAGTGCAGTGGATAAGTGTGTGGACTCTGGATGCAAATCTTGACTTTGTCTCTTACGTGACCTTGGGCAAGATACTTAATCTCCCTGGGTCTCAGTTCTCTCACAGTAAAATGGGAATAATGATAGTATCTATCTTAGAGAGCTGTTGTGAGGGTTAAATGAGTTAATATGTAAAGTACTCAGAACAGTGTCTGGCACACAACGCTGTGTAGGTACTTATTATTATCACCCCCTTTGCCCATTATCGCCCACCCTGAAATCTGCAACAGACTTCTCAGTGTTCTCCTCTTATCCATTCTTGCCCCTTCCAGTCCAGGCACCACAAAGCCACCAAAGGGTTCATTTCAAAAGGCTATTCTGACTTAGTTCAGATCCTTATGAGGCCCCTTCACTGGAACCCCACTACTCATCCTATGAAATCCAAGCTCCTCAGTAAGATCTGTAAGGGCCTCCAGAGACTGGCCCTGGCTCATAGCCTTCAGCCCCTTCATTTGCCGCTCTTCCCCAGCTTTGTGCCCCAGCCTTGCTAAACCTTTTTACAATTTCCCAGATCAGACCTGCTGTTTTGCTTCAGAGCCTTTACTTATGCTGTTCCCTCCCCTGATGTTCTTCGTTAACTCCTACCGATTCTTAAATATCTTAGAACAGCAATCATGTCCTTCAGGAAGCCCTCCCGGCCCTCACCTGGGTCTGGTGTTCCTTCCTTGTGTGACCACAGCACCGCGTGCACCCCTCTTCTGCGCTTAATGAACCAAGCCGCACTCTCCTCTCACAAACTAGGTCCCCCGGAGCCGCTTTTCTCACTCCTCTGTGTCCCGACGTGTCCCAGTGGGTGTTTGGCTCACCGTCCCACCCACCCCCGCCCTCATTTACCTGGCGGAGGTCGAAGGCTGCTGCCTCACCACGCTCCCGGCTGCGGCAGGCCAGCACCACGCGCGCTCCCCGGCGCGCCAGCTCCAGCGCGGTCATCTTCCCGATGCCACTGTTGGCGCCTGCGGATGGCGGGCGGGAACCGAATTAAGTCGGGCGGGCTTCCCCCGCAGCCTGGCCGCCCACCAGCCCGCCCGCCCTCACCAGTGACCACAGCCGTGCGGCCCCGCAGGCTGGCGATGCCGCGGCACAGCGGGGCCTTCACCAGGTTGTAGTAGACAAGTACGTAGGCGCCCAGAAGCAACCCCGCCCCCAGTAGCAGCGCCTCCATGCTGGTCTGCCTCCGTGCTCCCGCCCAGACCCCGCGCCGCCCTGGATCGCCGCCCGGAGGCCGCCGATTCACCCCTCTCGGGCTTTGAAAGGAGCCTGGCGCGCCCCGGCCTCCGACAGGCCGAGGCGTGAGGGAAGGCAGAGCAGGGATGTGTGCGCGCGTGTGCGTGTGGCCCTGCGAGCGCCCCCTAGGTGTGCATCTGAGTCCCTTGGTGTGAGCCCGGGTGAACTCCTAGGTGTGTACCTATATCTGCATCGTCTGCGTCTGCGTGAATGACTTCTAGGCGTATATGTGTCCATGTACCCTGTGATCACGCTTCAAGTTGTGTGCATGCCTTTGAATCCTCTGTTTGTGTGAACACCTTGTAGGTGCCCATGTGCTCGTGAGCCCTGGGAGTGCCCTGTGTGTGTGTGACAGTGTTAGCACCTACTAGGTGTGTGTGCACGTGGGCCAAGCCCCCTCCAGGTGTGTGCATGTTTTGTACCGTCGATGTGTGTGTTTGAATGAACATCTCAGTATGTGTGTATCTCTCCTCTGCACGTGTGCCTGTGAGCATGCTCTCTAGCTGAGGGCTTACAGATGGTTCCTGTGTGGAGGAGCTAATCAGGGTGTGTGAATCGTGAGTGTGAGTATGTAGCAGAGTCCTTGCTTTCTGGATTCGCGTGTGTACATGAATGCGCTTGTGTCTCTGAGAGAATAAGTCCAATCTTGGGCCCCTTTCCCTCAGTAAACAAATCCTCAGTTGCTTATCCTCACATCCAGACCTCCACTTCTAAGATTATTCCCTGTTGTACCACGGAGGCCGGAGAGATGAAGCAGTATGTTCAAGGTGGCATCATCAGTTAACGAGTGTTAGGATTCACTCATTCATTTCCTGTCTCCATCTCCCTGCCTCCGCAGCCTCCCTCCTGTTTTTGAAGGGAAGCAAGGAGAGAGTAAAATCTGTTACCTGCCCTTCAGGAGGAAGGTTCTCACAGGTGGTAGAAATAGGTAAGGAATCGCCATCCCTCAATGGAAGAAGTAACTATGATGGTGAGGCACAGGCAAGTAAGGGCATTCCCAGCCAGGTGACTTGCCAGAAGGAAGGGAAGCAAGGACCTTGTCAAAGAAATGTAGTACAACTTAGCATGTGTTGTTCGGTACTTACGATGAGTACAGCAGTGTGGTTAGCCTTGGAAATACCAAGTGGAACAACATGCATGCAGTTTCTGCCTTTGGGAAGTTGGAGGCCCTTCCGGGCAGAGGGAACAGTGTGTGGAGACAAAGCTAGATGGGTAAGTGGAAGCCAGGAACAGACTTCAGATTCCAGGGGGTTTCCTATTTAGCTGCACTGTGGATTCAGGGCTCAGTTGTAGATGCTATAGGATAAGCTGCATTCTCCATCCCCAAGGCAAAATCCTGATACACCAACATGTACTACCTACTGCCAACCGTCCTAGGATAGACATGGTGCTCTTTATCTAAGGAGTAGAGGAGATTGTTCTCAAGAAAAAAAACACCCTGGAGAAAGTTTACGTAAGGTCTGGGAGAAGGAAGGGATTAAGTTTGATGTGAGAGGGCCCCTGGAGCCTTAGGATAAGGTTGTGCACAGACTCACCTCCTGATGAAGAACTGGTTGTAGAGAAGTTGTGATTATAAATCACACAAACTAGAGGTAGCATGACAGTCTAGAGACTGGATTTCCCACTTTTTTTCATCATGTTTCCAAGATGTTTGAATCACCAAATTGCTCAGCACTAGAGACTTAAGCTCCAAGAGGCAGCCCTACTGTCTGCTGTTGTCCCCAAGACCTAGCACAGGCCTGGGAAAAAGAAAGGACTCAAGTTATACTTGAATAAATGAAATGCTCAATGCCCAGCTAAGGCTTGTGGGGTGAGGTGTGGGGAAAGTACAACCAGGTGTTTAGACCTCTCCCAGAAGATAAATATGATTAGCAAACACTTGGAATCAAAGGCAGCCCCGATTCCTTAGGCTAATGCCTCCAGTCCAGAAGGCAGAAGTCTTGTACTAGCTTCACTTTAACGTCTTGGTTTTGGAGCCAGCAGGTGCAGGGACTCCTGTCCCACAGTTCAGGAACCTACACACTCTTGGATTCTTGCAGAATCTGATCCTGCCAAATGACCAAGCCCTCTAAACTCTCATGTCACCCATAAAGCCATACAATAGCCCCCACCCTAGCAGGTGCACCCTACCCTTCCATTTTTCCCCACCCACCTTAGGCTCCTTTCCTCCAATAGCTACCCTCTCCTGATTTCCCCCGGGGACTGAGCATCTGGGAATGAGACCTGTTTCAAAGGCTCCCTCACCTGTGTGACCAGGATCCAAGGGAGGGTCCCCTTTAGGGGTGATGACAGGTAGGACAGACAGGCAGAAAACATAATTTGAAGTATTTTTGTTTTTTTATATACAGAATACAGGAAAAGTTTCTGTAAAGTCTAAAACATTACAATTACTATGTACATTGGTACTAGTTGTCGGGGTGGAAGGAGAGGAGGGAGTCAGGGACGGGAGGAAGAGAAGTGGCAAGAGAACAAAAAAAGGAGACAAAACAGGTTTACGACAAAAACGTTTTTGCTACAATAGACAATTTGAAGAAAACGTTCTACCACATGTAGTACTGTACAGTTTTTAAAAACATTGAAAAAATGTCATCCATCACTAGATGTATTTACACAAAATCCAAATACACTTTTCCTTATTTGAAATAAAATAGATGGACAGCCAGAAAAAGAATTCATCTCTCATTTGTCCATAATACACAGTAGCTACCTGTAGTGCAACCGCTGCAGAAGGGAAAATAACCTGGAGGGTGGGAGCTATGGAAGGAGGGTGGGTAGCGATCTTTATATTAAATAAAACAATGATATTGTATAGATTTTGCTGTATGAAAACTGTATTTTTTTCTTTTAATATAAAACTATTGTCACTGCCACAAAATAGAACAAGTTTCTGATTATTTTACAATGGCAGGCGAGGGAGAGGGAGCAGGAGGTGGGTGGGGAATGGTTTTTGTGTTGGAGGAAGTGTCCAGACCATCGGCCTCCCCTCCCTGCCCTCGCTGCTCCTCAGCTCAGGTCTGCCGCTTTCCCATGAAATGTTGAGTACAAATATATGTGCAAATGCCCCCTAGAACTTGAGAAAAGAAAAAGGATTTTTAAAAAAGTCAAAAGGTTTTCTTCATTTCATGCAAAGATTGTAGTTGAAGGGTTCCTGGTGGAGTATAAAAAAAAACCCGGGCTTGGTTTGTGTACATTTTTGCATTGCAGGAGTCTTGGGTGGGTGGGACAGGTAGGTGGCGGGGTAGCTGCCAGCCCTAGGGAATGGAGTTAGAGCGCAGCACAGGACCCTGGTGGGGCTTGAGGGAGAGCTTCTCAGCCAAGACCCCATCCTGCAGCAGGCCAGCATCACCTTTGGGCTGTTTGGTCGCAAACTCAGTGATGCTGAAGACGAACTGCAGGCAACCCAGCTTGATATAGCTGCCATGGTGCAGCAAGGCCGTGCCCTCCCAGCCGGCCCCACTGCCCCCAATCAAGCTCGAGCTGCTGGCTTTGCAGTTGCAGGGTTTCCGGTGTGGCCCCTGGGCCTGGGAGCTCATCATGGCTGTCTCCTCACTTGGCGGCTCTTCATTCTGTTTCTGGTGCCTGTGGCGCCCTGGAAAGGGGGACGGTCACATGAGAGGAAGCATGAGCAGCCAACCCATCTAGGCTGTTTGCCACGCCGGTCCCACACCTCCCCCATTCTAACTGCTTCATGACTGAGGTGAGTAATGCTCAGAAAGGGCTCGCGGAGGCAAGAGTCCCAAAGTAGGTGTGTATACATTATGTGGGTGCACTGGACAACAGGAGTGAGACGGCAAGGCAAGAGCCAAGGGCCAGCAGGTCATCTGCAGCAAGCCAGAGCCATCCTGACTGGGCCTTCCTTAGAGAATGTGTCAAAAAGTGGCCGGTCACTCTGTTCCAACTTACTGATGACACTCTGCACTTTGGCAACAATACTGCTTGGGGGGGTTGGCGGGGTCTTCTCAGAGAAGTCACATGAATACAGCACATTGTCCACCGTTGTCCCGTGCTCACTGTAGTTTAACAGCTCATAATGTTTGGTATTCTGAGGAGGAGGAGGGAAGATAAGATGTGTGGTCTGCTGCCTGGGGCTAAGGGGAGAGAGGACATATAGAGAAGGCTGTGCTGCTCTACCAAGGGAACTCTCTTCCCAATCACGGCCCCCCCACCCCCTTCAGGATGGGGCTCAAGACTCACCTCCTCTAGGAAGCCTTCCTTCCTAGCACCCCACACCCCTTCACTCCCACCACTCCTTTACAGTCTCATCACTGGCTCCTGTTGATGGGACGTCATTGGCACATAATAATGAAGACCTGAGGCTCACAAGAAACTCACAGGGACACAACCTGAGGGCTTGGCTTCTTTCTATGCTGGTCCCCTCCCCTGTCTTAGGGTGGGTTCCCCCTGCTCTGCCTCTGACCAACCTCAGGGAAAACGGTAGCCCTGCTCCTGGGGAGCAGGTGGGCCCATTGTAGGATGCCCTTTCACACCCAGACTCTTCTCCAGGAACGATAGGGAGGGAAGAAAAGGAGGGGACCCTCAACCCCCTTTCCTCACTCCAGTGCACTGAACAAAGACCCAGTGACTGGGAGAGGTCTCAGGTTGGGAGAACTCCCTCCCACCCCATCCCCACCCCTCACCTCATCGTAGAATATGCAGGCATGTTTCCCGGACACGTAGTTACAGTGACCATAGTTTGTAAGGCACACGTCCATGTCAGCTCCTGCAAGGTGGCAGGAGTAGAGGAAAAGGCAGAGAACAGATTGTAAAGTGTATGTGTGGGGGAGGTGAGGGGGAGGGAGTCAGCTTCTGGGCAGATGCAAGTAGAGACCTCCAGGGGCAGGTAGCCCAGGGCCCTCTCCTTGTATTTTTGAACAAAAACTGATGTTGCTTCCAATCTACTGCTAAAGAACAGCTCTCCCTGCCAACAGATCTGCTTTATAACACGTGGCTGTTGCCCAAAGGGAGCTATGAGCTACTGAAGAGGACGGGATGTCTCCACGAGAGTACAACATGGGAGTACAGGGCCTATAAATCATATTACCTGAAAGAATGGGAAATTTCTAGGCTAAGGCCTTAGACCGTTCATTTGTCTGTCCCTCTGCACCAGATACAAGGTTAACTGAAGGTTGGGCAGGTGTGAGCCCCATCACTTTTTCAAAGACCTCCCGGGACAAAGCCTTTGCCCTTTGCCCTCTCTTGGGGTATTTCCTTGCAGTGTTTAAAACGCCTCACTGAGCAGCACTCAGAGCTTTCATCCCTCCTGATGCCACAGTGGGCACAGACAAAGCCCAAGAGCTTGAGTCAGGGAAGACAAGCTTCTGTCTCCTTTCTTAGTCCTTCTTGTCTAGACATCCACTGGGTTAAACCATTCAGCTCGGAGAGGGCTTCCCTCTCCCCTTTCTAACCTCTAGGGGTAGGGATGTCGATTTTTAGGGATGAACAGATTCAGCGCCTCTCCCAGCTTCCTGGCTGGCTCACCTGTCCCGATGTAGAGGGTTCGATAGCACATGTTCACAGCTCCTCCCAACCCTAAGAGGGGGTAGAACACAGCTCGGGCCTGTATCTCCTTTCTTTGCACTATAAGCCAAACACAGGAATAGGATCATTTAGAAACTCAGAAACTGTGGCCCAAACATAAACCAAAAGAACCTGGATCTTCCCAATCCTTCTCTTTGGCTCATGGCCTAGGGAAAATAATCCCACTCATCTTTCCAAATTCACCTCTGACACTAGGAACTGGCTGCTTCAGGGTAAGGCATCCTCTCCCCATGCCACAGCATCTCCAAAATGGGGTGAGGCGGGCCATCTCTGAGGACTGTCACAGAATTCAAGGGCAGGCAATGACAGTCCTTTAAGCTCCTAGGCTGCCAGTTGACTTAGTAGGGATATACCAGCTGATACATAAGCAGGCTGTGGAAAAACAGGACTCATGGACAGAATTTCTCAAACTTCAATGTGCATGTGAATTGTCTAGAGATCTTCTGAAGTGCGGCCTGAGCTCTACATTTCTAACAAGCTCTCAGGTGATGCTGATGCTGCTAGTCTGGAGACCACAGTTCTGAGTAGCAAGGCTCTTGATGGCTAATGCACAGAGAGATAGCTTTATGGAGTATTTCCAGGAGGCTAGCTCACTGTTATTCTGTTTCACACCCTGAACTTGAAAAGGTCCCTTTTCGGAAACCCTTCTAACTCTAGTATCTGAAAGTAACTGAGTAGAAAGAAAGCATACCACAAATACTAAATGTACTGGTAGCTGCTTTCTGTGTCTCACAGTGCACTCCTGTGAAAGCAAATTACAGCAGACTTCCCTAGGTCTATCTCAAAGCTGTGGTTGCCATCTCTATGAGAAGAGAAACCACGGTGCTTTATTAAGCCTATTAAAACACACATGGAGGCTTGAGATATTGGAAGCTGAGATTCTGCATGGAGGGGAGATCACACACACAGAGGGGAGATCTGAAGGTGGGGTGGCAGGTGTATGCATGTGCACCTTCTGTGTGGTGCCCTCCGGAAGCCAGCGGATGTGTCCCGACACTGCCCGGTGAAGCTTGGAGCCGGGAGGGGAAAAGCTGATGTATTCTCTGCAAGGCCAGAAACTTGATCAGCTTCTCGTCCAGCATATTTATCTCGATTTCTATTAACCAAAGAGAAAGATTAAAAAGCAGCTGAGGAGGAAATGGAATGTGGAAGTAGAAGAGGGTCAGAGAGCAAATAGTTGAGCATTCCTAAAACCCAGCCAAGAAATTTTTGCTCAAACAGCATAAAATACAAAATGGTACAGGGATCTGGAGGTAGGCACCTCACTAGCCAATCTGCAGTGAGAGATGGGTCCCAAAGAGCTGGTATAGATACCTCCTGCAGCTGGGTAGCCTGATCTTAGGTAAAGTGGTCCGAAAAAGGCAGAGCAAAACAAACCACTTGCCTGTCTGTGGGGAGAGCCTGGGTGTCTGATATTGAGGCTTTGAGTTCCTTCCCACCCTCTACTCCCAGAGATCAAGATCTGCCCCCGTCCTCCTTGACTTTGGGCATTTCCCACAGATGAGGGGGGGGTCCCTACTTTGGGAGCAAGGATCCTTCTAGTTTTATTCTGCATGTCCAGGTGATCTACCTAAAATGATTTCAGTCTCTTCTCACTGGTTCACCTTGGCTCTGCTCCCCCTTTATCTTAGATTATGTGTTTGTGTATAAAGCAGGGATTGGAGAAGGGGCTTTCTTTTCTACCCCATCCCTCTAACCAAAGAGACACCCCTCATGCCCATCTCCCTAGCCTGAGATCAGGCATCCATTCTCTCCCTTTTTGAAACGAGCCGAATGCTGCACAGGGCAGCGCTTTCACCCCAACAGCTGGTTGAACAGCAGCAGCTCACTCACTCACCTCCACTGACATCCATAAATGCTCGAAGTGAGTTGGTGAGGTCCACCATGGCAGTAGAGTTGGCTGGGAAAGAGGGTACGGTTAAAGCGCTTCCTATGGATAACGTGCCGGGGCTGACCTTGCCATCTGGGGACGGAGCAGGAAGACTGTTACTTACGTCACCTGAGGGAAACCTACCGGTCCAATCCCCCACTGCTGAGACAGGTCTGGTTTCGGACCCAAGGTGATGTTCCCTTCTTGATTCTCAACCCATAGGGTCTGGAACTCCTGGAGCTAAAAACGTGTGGTGAGGAAGGGCAGATGGAACGACAACACACCCGGGCAAGCAGAAGTCTCCAGCGCACCAAAAACCAGTGACATCTACTGCTCTGGGAAAGTGGTAGGGTAGCTGCATTCTCTGGGCCATGACTACCTCCCTGCTGCCTCTACTCTTAAAGAAGTAGTACCTGCCCCTGCAGCTCCTACCTACTGAGGGGTGACTCACAGGGTACAAAATCTCCAGGCTGGTACTGAAGGATGATCAGAGAGAGAAAAACGGCCTGAGAGTAGGGGCCATCCTGGGACCAGGGGCCCCCATGCAGAGAAGCCACAGTCACCTGGTTACCGAGACTCCCAGCTGACTAGGAGGCCGGCTTCAGTTCGGACGGGAGAGACCACGGGGGGTTCCAGCAGCATCTGAAACCTGGTTCAGATGCTGGGGTCAGCAACCTCGAGGTCCTGAGTGCTTACTGGGGACAACTGATAGAGCAAGTCCACAGTAGGCCAAGTAGAGACTTAAGAGACTTCCCTTTGGCATGTGGCTTAAGGGCAAGCTTCTGGGCAGACCAACCTAGGCAGTGTTGCTTTCTACTCCCTGTTTCCCTGACACGGAAGTTCCTCAAATGAGCTGGCTCTGAGGATCTGGATCAGGCATGGATCTAGTCTGGACGTGTGGACCGTGAAACACTTAGGCCATCACCCAGAACCTCAGGCTGATCACAGTTGTTCCAGAGAGCAGGCTGCCTTTCTCTAAGGTGATGGAACAAAACAGGCAAAAAACTATGTTTGGAAGGTGTGAGGTGGAGTTCAGGAGACCCAGGCTGTAGTTCCAAACCTTCAACAAACTTGCTAGGCCACCTTAAGGAAATCACTGAACCTTTCAGGGCTTCAGCAGTCCCACCTATAAAATGGGGACAAGTTAACATGTACTTCTCCTTCTATCACAGAAGTGGGGGGAAAACAAACAGTACAGAGATCAAAGTTCTCTGAAGTAGTCACAGGGATATAAATGTTTTTTGAATCTTAAGTGTTATTCACTAGGAAGAGCATAAAATTATTCCAAACCACCCAAGGATGAGCTGCACTCACCTGATGATGGCGCTGGTGAGCAGAATCGTTGGTTGGCCCCTGTGGCTAAGATACCGTCTCCTGCTGCTTGGGGGGGAGTGAGCACCCGGGTGGCATTTGGGGGTGAGCCCAGTGGCCTTGAATCTGTCAACAGAGGTCCTATCTGTGATTGGACAGTCTTTCTTTGCAAAGTGCTGGTGTTCTCGATGCTGGTACAAGAGCTGGGAATCGAAGGGGGCAGGCTTGGGACAGGAACCAAACTCCTCTGGGGGCAAGAGCTGGGGCCAGTGGCATTCTCTGTCTTCACAATGATGCCGACAGTGTGGTTCTGAAGCCCCCCAGCCGCTGGTGGCGTGAGGGGCCGGGGCCAGCCTTGCCGGTGTGAGAGGCCTGGTAGGGGGGTGTTGGTGCCTGGTAGTCGCCGGGGGTCTGTGGAGTCAGTGGGGCTGCTGTAGAGGTGTGGGCCATTGACTTTCACCTCTGTATTCACTGGCCCGTTGGCAGTCCCACAGGAGGCTTTCTTGGATTTTTCCGCACAAGAACTGCAGCTGATGTCCTCTAGGGCTGGGGGCTGATAGGGTGGAGAGCAGCTCAGGGAATTCTGGGTGTTAATCCCTGAGGGGCACGACAGGGGGTAGTGGGAAGGTGTAGGTGCCTTGTCAGCTGTTTGCAGGGAGGTGGTAATTGAGCTGTCAGTCACAATAACAGGCTTAATATCAGCCTTCTCTGTCTGTTCAGAGTCCCAATGCGAAGGCATCTGCTTAGCAGATAAATGTTTCAATATGCTGCACTGGAGCGCAACAACACTACAGAGCCACTGCAATGGAAGGAGAGGAAAGTGAGAGGCCTGGGAGACACTGGTCTTTCCTGCCACAGCTACAGCAGAGTTGACAAGCACTATTTCCAAGGTCCCACTGAGAATGCCCAGACAGCATATGTTAAGACTCCTGAAATAGGATTCCATTTCCATTCCCAAGCAAGACTTGTTGTCACACTCAGGAGGCAATACCCTGGTCAGCAGAGCCTGGAATTCTCATTCTGGCTCTTCCCCTAAGTGCCTAACATGTGTCCAGCACTATCACCGAACCTCTATGGGTCTACTGATCTCATTCTACAAGACAGAACTGCCCATCTCCCAGTACATTGGGGGACTGGTGAAGAAAGCAGGGTAGCTGCCTCTGTGGCCCTTCTTACTTGTCTTCAGGACCCGAGTCAGAAGTTCTCTCCGAAATACTCAGCTCTTGGGCACTAGGGGTTGGGGTGAGTAGAGTTGTGGAAGATGAGGATGGGAATGACACTGAGGCTACTTTCAGTCACAGCTATGGTGAGATGGAAGGAGCACTGGATCTGGAATCCCAGCCCTGCCTTCACTCACCTCTTGCTGCTCTGCCTGGGTGGCTAAGTGCTCAGAGTTCAAAAGGTGTGTCTGTGATTCCTCGGGGATCCCATTGCAGATCAGCTCCCCATCCCGAATGGCCGCGGGTGCAATGAGAGGGGGTGGAAACTGGTACTGAGATTTTATAGCATCAGGAACCTGTTCAGGGTAGATAAAAGGAAGGAGAGGGATATAGTGCCAACATGTCACGGTGATTCTGCCCTGGCCATGCTGTTCCATCTGAGGTGCTGATGCCCAGGATCATCTACTCTGGGGCACAACAAGGAGGCCAGGGTGCTGCAACTGCTTGGTGCCCCATCTCTTCGATTCTGACACAGCACACACTGGCCTGAGAAGGCACAGAGATGGGACAGCAGGCAGGGCCCCACTTTTCTTCATCAAGGTCTCAGGCCTGCAGAATCCACAAACTATTGTGTGCTGGCTTCTGCTTCTGACTTGAATAAGTACCATGGAAGACTGACACTGGACAGGGCTTCAGAGTGGTATTCTAGGCTCCTACGGCTCAGTGCCAAGTTTGGGAGGTTGGTGAGCAATACCTGAGAGGTAAGAAGTTAAATGAGGTCACATTCACAGTCAAAATGCTCAGTTTAATGCCTGGCTCATGATATGCATTCAATCAATATTAGTCTTCTTTATCCATTTATTCATGACTCACGAAACAACTGAAGAAGACCTCTTTGTTGCACAAAGACAGAAGACACACTTTGAATCACACCATGTTAAGAATGGAAGAGCCACATAAGCAAGAGTCACTCATACATTCAACCACCATTTATTCAGCACCTCCTGAGTCTGGGTAGTGTGCCAAGTCCTAGTGATCCAGAGGTGAATAAAATTTAAGCCCTGTCCTCAAAGAGCTCACAGTCTAGTGGGGAGATAAATACACAAACATTACAATACAATGCAATGGGTCTTAGAATAGAGGCATGTCTAAGGTGCTATAAAAAACACAGAGGAATGTGCTCATTTCTGTCTGGGGATGGAAGGAAGCTTGGGATTAGCAAAGATTTTACAAAGAAGGCAATATTTGAGCTGAGACTTAGAAGCTGGAAAGGAACTTCCAGGTAGACAAAGGGAAATAAGCAGAAGGCATTTCTGGTAGGAGAGTAACATGTAAGGTACAGAGTGTGAAAGTACTTGGTGGATTTGGAAAACATTTGGAGAATCAACAGATTTGATGACCAAGTCCTCACGGAAGATAAGGGAAGAGCTGCTGAAAATGGTTCCCAGAATTTTGGCTTAAGGGACTGAGTGGAGATCACTGCATTAACTGAAATAGGAAATACAGGAGGAAGAACAGATTTGGAGGGGCAGAAGACTTTTGGATGGGCAGGTTGAGACTGAGGTGTCTGTGGGATAGGCAGGCAGATATGAATCTGGATATGAGGCAAAAGGCAAAGAATATGGAATTGAGAGTCATCACTATAACAGTATTAGCTGGTGCCATGGACCTGTCTGAGCTTACTCAGGAATGGGAGGGGGAGGAACAAGCAGTGGGCTGGACTAAGGCTGTCCCTTGGGGAAGAGTAATGGGCTATGTGGAAGAGGAGTCTCTGGCGCAGATGTGAAGTTCTCAGCAGCTTTTGCCTCTATTGCTATGCATCAAAGATAAAAGCCAACATTCCAGGAGAGAGCTGGAGCAGTTCTCTCTCACTGTGCTCTGGTGCTACAGTCCTCATTTCACTCTCAAATTATCCAAGTACAAAAGGCTTTTCAGGCAACTCATGCCCTTGAATTTCCCTTAAAAATAGGGAACCATTAAAAAAAGAGGGTACCATAAAATCAGAGGGTTTTATCAAGGTGCCCTGGCCTGTTCACTTCAGCAGCCAGGATCTCTTCCAAATCTATACAATGAACTCCACAGCCTGGATTAATTGTAGATCTGTTTAACTGAGGTATGAGATATGACACCTCTAATATCCCCCACATCCAAACTAAAATACCTTAATTTTGGAAAACTTGTGCTTCCATATAAGTATAAATATTTATGCAGTTAAGAGTTTGTTATACAATTTTCAACAGATAACATCTTGCTATCGCTGACACTCACTGGAAATGACAGGAGTGGTATGAATGATTTTAAAGTGTGACTGCCATCAAGTGGCCATATTTGAGAATTGCTGGTTTCCACTGACATGAGTATCTGAGGGGGTTGCTTCAAAAGAGAAAAATCAATTTCTTCGCAAATTTATATATGGGTATATTGTGTTGGACTCTCTAGGTTACCAGAATGAGGAGATTGAATAGCTTAGGAGAAACATCCTCATCTTCACCACCACCAGTGGTTTTCAAGGAAGGAAATCTTTGTGGACACTCCAGACACTGTAAAGTCCATTCAATATTAGATATTATTACGACAATGCCATAACTTGGGTCATCGGTGATATACTAACAGCAGCCTGAAAAAACAGATTTAACTCTCTCTTGGACATTTTCCTATTAAATTCCTCAGCTGGGAATAGCTCCTCACTTTCCACATGGCTCTTTCTGTTTAATCACTCCTACCTTCAGAGAGCTCTGGGACAGGGGCCATCTACAGGGACAACAGACAAGATGAGTGCCAGGCAAGGGGACAGTAACAGCAGAGCACACCTGGGTTCAGTGGGCTGGGCCAAAGGGTGCTAACCTCAGGAGATCTAGAGACTTGCAGAGTCCAAAGGCCAATTTGGGATTTGGCCCTCATAATCCTGACCACTATCTCAAGTATTAAAACATACAGTCACATCCATTATTACTTTCTGAGAAACCACAGCCAAATCTCAGAGGCATCAGGTTGCATCTGTAAACTTAGGACAATGATCCTCTGCTTATCCTATGAAGGCACTCAGAGAGCACCATCCTGCCTGCACCATGTTGTGACTCACCTTCAAACTTCTTCTTTTGACCGACTGGAGCACCCGGCGATTAGGAGGGTGTTTCTTATGGATTCGGTTCAGGAAGTCCACTTTGACGACGTGCTGTGAAATGGTGTCCTGGAAACGGTCAAACACCTGGCACCGATTGCTCAGTGTCATATTCTTCTGGTTCAGCTAGGGACAAAGCAGACACACTCCTGCAGTGAGGTTCAAAGTGCCCATCCCCCCACCACTAACCCCATTTTCTAGGTTTGAAAAAGAGAGGCCCTTAGTCAAATGGGTTGTTTCAGTCAGGGAGGGCTATAATGTTCTCTGTCAGAGGGCAAGGGAAAATGGATGAGACTCTTCCTCAGCCCTGTCCAAATCCAGTGGGGAAAAGCTGGTATATTCGCATCCCCTAGAGAGGTTTGAGGGGACAGGAGATAAGAGACTAAGTTAAGAAGTGCCCTTCCAAATCTAGCCCTTGACAGTCTTCTGCTCTAGGTCAGAACACCCTTTGTCAGGTAACCAAAAGCAGTACAGGTTTCAGAGGAAACGCAGGCCTTGGCCCTCAAGAGACCCAGCCTCCCTCTCTAGCATGGGACTCTCTCCTACAGCAAGTAGGACTGTCTCCTATATGAGAAGGAGACTGGCTGACAGCAGAGTCAGCACCAGGATCCTGCGTGCCCTGTCCTATTTCTACTCTATGGTACCAGTAAACATTAGTGAGCCCATCTGGATATCATTATTTTCCTCTTTAGGTGGGGAAAACCTTGGGTTGTTCTTAGAGGCCAAGGGGAAGGAAGAGTTCCTGCAGTAGCATACAGAAGGCATATAGAAATTATGCCACTTTTCTCCTCTACATTTGGTCTCCTACTTTAATTCAGAAGAAAAGACCTGTTGTAGCAGCTTCCCAATTAGTAAATTAGGGTAACGCCTAAGCTGTTTTAAAAAAAAAAAAAAAAAAAAAAAATCACCAAATTTAATGATTTCTCATCTGCTGGAGAGCTGCTCTTTAAGATTCATATTTGGGTAGACTGCTCATGTCTTGTTTTCTCTTTCAGCAGGAGGCAAAACAAGATTCTCTGATACTGAGCTTCAGAGAGAAAATTTCTCCTAGCTAAACCTTTCTGAGCAGCATTAGCTGAAATAAGAACTCAAAGCAACTTTTCTATTCCACATGTGCAAGACTATAACTGAAGTTCCTTCGCCTTGGGGGCTGGGGTTGGGAGCACACTGCCATGTTTAAGGCCAGAAGTCATTCTATAGTTATTACCATGGAACCTATAATACGTCATAGGCAGCAACCTGTTCCACTGGAAAGGCTGCTTCTATGAGGGAGCTCCTCTGCCTGAAGCGTCTTCCAGTCAACCTTGTGAATGACTATTCTAATTGCCTGTAAGGAGAGGTCCTAAACATCTTTTGGAGGTGGCAAACTACAGCTCTGTTCTAGCCCCAGGAAGCAGTCTGGAAAATGTACAGAGTCCTGGAGATAAAGTAATAGGATCCTTGCATCATTCATTCATTCAACAACTTACTTATTAAATACCCATTATGTGCCATCAGCACAAGGTCGTTATAAAGAATTAAAGCAAGAGAAGGGGAAGAGCCTCATCTGGTGCCTGGGACACATCAGGTATTCAATAAATGACTGACTGCCTAGAATACTGTTATCCATGTTAATTCTTCAAATCTCAGAAGTTACCAGGCAGTAACAGCCAGAGCTAATTCCTGAGATATAAGAGTAAATATTTTAGAATTTTCTTAGTTTGTTCCTTCCAAAAATAAGAGGGAGGAAAACATGGAAACAAATAGTGCACAGCTGAGGTATGTCAAAACAATCGGAAATGAGTAGGCTGGTCCGCAGAAACCAGCATCTGAGAGATTATAGTGATCTCTGGCACAAAGCTGACCTTAATATGCTTCCTACTGAATCAGTCCATGCCCCAGCTGTGCCTGTGGAGGACTGAATGGACACTGCTGTACCTACCACCACATGTTCGATGTGATTCGGACACATCCATCTGCCCAGAGGCATGGCAGTGAGCGGCGGCTCGAGGCAGTCCATGTGGAACAAGAGGGGGCAATAGTCACACTGGATGAGAGGGGCCACGCGGCAACTCCTGCAAAGAAGAGATGTAGGCCATTTCTGTGGCAAGATGGGAGAATTCAAACCAACTCTGAACTGTGAGACAGCCTCCCCTCATTAATCCTAACCTCCTCCACCAGTGATTCAGTTACATTCACGATCAGCAAGATGACTAAGTTGGGGGCTACCACCAGGCTCTCCATTATTCTCTCTCCTAAGAGAAATGTGTCTTGTTGGGAACTGAATGTTTATTTAGAGTATAGCTCAGGTGGTTGTCAGAGTAAAAATGATCAACGCTTAGTACCCACAGGGGGAAGACAGCCAACTCTGTTCTGATCTTCCTACAACTAAAAACAGAGTAACTACCTCATTTAAAAAAGTCACTAGCAACCTTTCTAGAGTCTTAACCACAGCAAGAAAACACTTCTTTCCTGCATGCAGCATTTGGCAAAACTGGCAATCTGCCAGGGAGAGGTGTGTTGGGAAAATGATTCTGTAATGTGTTCATGCAAGCATGGTTCAAGGGAAAGGACTTGAGCAAATGCCAATAATGATTTGTAACCATGGCACTCCTTGGGTCCTGGGATGAACTGGATGCCACAGTCTGGGGCCGGCTCAGGGTTCTGCTGTGCTACCATGTAGTTCCCTATAGTTTTAGCTATTTTCTCCTGCTATCCTGCCCTGATCATAATGCAATCCTTCTAACACACCCAAGCCAGCCAAGTCCAGCTTCAGTAATTGAAGCAGCTGGTTCCTGTCACTGAGGACATCCAATCTGAAGGAAACCAGCATCCCAGGGAATGCACAAATGGGCAGCCTAGAGGCTTTTGGAAGTCATCCAGTTCTATGCACACCAGCTACCACAGATACTTGTACTACTTTTAAACTCATTTTTAGTGATTTAAACACTCTGCTTTTTCCAGGGACTTGTTTCCCACTGGCCAGAGTTCTTCCTGCTAGCTAAATATCTCATGCTTCAGTTTAAGCCCAACTCCTCTCATTCTAGCCTCTAAAACACAGTAAACTAGTTTCTATGCACTGAGATTCTTCATAGAATGTGTTATCAAGACTTTCAAAGCTCTGGTCAATTAGTCCGTCTCTGTGTCCTCACACCATCAGAATATGGGTTATCAACATTTAACACATACAGTTTAGAAAAAGTGAAGGAAGAAAGAAAAACCATCATTGGCTGAATATGAGGGAAAACCCCTAGGTATGAAAAAAAAAAATACCTGTTACATGTGAAGCAGACTTTGACCGGTAAGGGAACGAGACCATTGTGATCTAACTCGTGCTGTGTCTTCTTAACGTTTTTCCCTGTGGTCTCCTCCTTTCTTCTCCTCTTGCTAGAACCTAGAAAAGAAAGTGGTCATACTAAATTTATTCCTCGCTTCAGAGTTCCTAGCCTGGGATATAAAAACAGCAATAAATGAAAGAACAGGTCTTAGCAAAAGCATGTGCCATGGACTGGTCATGGACCTCTTTTTGAGGGCCCTTAGTCTGGTTTTAAGTGAGAAAGAAGAATGAGGAGGGAGGATGACACGTAAGTCAGAATTACATGACCAGAAAAGTCATCTGCTCTGTGGCAGAAATACATTTTGATGTTTTGTAAATGTAAAGTAGTCAGAAGAATAGCTTAAACGCTGGCAACATAAAAAAAAAAAAACAACAAAAAAATGCCCAAGTCAAATGGTCAATGAAGAACAATTTTGGGGAGAAGGCTGTGGAGAAGACTACAGTTTCACCATATTTTTACAGAAATCAGAAAAGCTTTGATTCTGTATGTATCCTACTGACCAGTAGGCTTCTTAAGCCTTACAATTTATCTTTCTCTGGGAGAAGAAAATAAGATTAGTTTCATGGTGTTGAGTGAAGCTATGACTTGATTTATTAAGAAAACGAGGGCACTTTGATACTATATTAAAACTATAAATTCATGTATCTTTTGACCCAGCAACTCTACTGTTATGAATTTATGTGACAGATATACTGGTACATGTGCACAATGACGTATTTACAAAGTTATTCACTGAAGAACTGTCTGTAGTAACAAAATATTGGGAACAACCTAAATATCCATTAATGGGAAACTGATTAAATAAATGATGATAAATCTATATAATGGACTATTACGCAATTATTTAAAAAACTGATGAAATTCTATATTAATATGGAAAGATCTCTAGAGCATAAGTGAAAAAAGCAGTATAGCAAGTAGTATGCTATTTTTAATTGATATCACTAAACTGTACACCTGAAAAATGCTGAATAGGCAAATGTTGTGTTATGTATATTTTTACCGTTAAAAAAAGTAAAATTGCAACAACAACAAAATAAGTATGCTATTTTTGTTTAAATAAAAGGGGACACACAAGCATTTGTCTGTATTTACTTACATATGCACAAAGAAATTCTACAAGTATACACAAGAACTAAATAGTGGTTATCTGTGAGGGGCAGGAGGTAGAAACTAGACAGATGGCAGACAGAGGTGAGAGGGAAACTTTTCATTGTTAAGTCTTTTCATGTGTTTTGATTTTTGAACCATGTGAATGTATCACCTGTTTAAAAAATTAGTACTGGAAAGGGGTGGGAAATGAGTTTAGAAGTCAGAAAATGGAGAACGGAACAGGCACTGTAATAGCTAAAACCTTCAAAAATCTCTCCAGGCAGAACCAAGAACAGGAAGTTGAGACAGTGACCCTGCAGGCAGCACTGCCTTTTAGCTGGACAATAATCCTTTGGGGAGGCTGGAATAGGGGAGGAGATGCGACAGTTTGGCTAACCTGGTAGTGCAGTGGTACAAGTCAGTTCATTGGGCAACTGAAATTGGGTGGGGTTCCGCTCCATGGCAGCAGCGATCAGCAGCTCAAAAGGCCGCCTCAGCTGGGGCTGCACATAGTCCGGCTCTGCTGCCACTGGCTCCTCGTCCACGTCAATGATGTCCTCGTCCACATCGTTCTGCTCAGAGGTGGGGGTCTCTGTGCTGGCGTTGGATGTGGGTGTGCCAGGTCGACTGGCCCTCCTCTCCAGGATCCGGGCATGGGCAATGGCCTTGAGTTCAGTTTTGCTAGCGGATCTGTCCAATAAGTCAGTGTCACTGCTTGGGGATGTAGTCCGTTTGCCAGATTTGTCCACCAGTCCATTGACATGGCCCAGCTCCTTTTTCTGCTCTCGTTTCTGTGCAAATGAACAGGTGGGCCCATCATACAAATACCACAAAACAGAAAGAGATGGATGCTACAAAGTCCTGCTAGACCACTAACCAAAACTATGAAAATTCCTAACATATCACAGAATCATCCACCTAGGGATTGGAACACTGGTCTGTTAAAGTTTACAAAACTATAGCTGAATAATGTTTGCAGGAGGGAAATTACCAAAAAACGTGGAAAGTTAGAAACAACAATACAAATTACACACCACTTACTCTAACTCATCGTATGACACACAACATCTTAATGCAAAGTACAGAGGGCTAAAAAGTTAACACAGTGAGCAGAAACTTATTCAACAATACACACAGGTCTGCACCTGTAGTTTGTCTTGGATTATCCTGACCTTCTGAATGGTTCTTAAACCTTTGTTCAAAGTAAAGAAAGCCTGCAAAAGCAAAGGTAAAAGAAAACAGCCAGGTAGAGCTCACTGTACCGGGAGGTTGGGTGCTGGCAAGGAATGTAGCTATGCTACAAAGTGGAGGGGTGGTGCATGGAGGAGGGAACTCCACCAATCATGACGTCCAAGAATGGTGGCTCTCAATGTTTCAAGTTTAGCTAGAACTCTAAAAATGACACCTCTTAGAACAGGAAGGTGAGGAAATGAAAAAAGACTAAACGTACTGGATAGGATTAGATAACTGATAAAATGTATTTTCTTCCAGGACTCCAAATAGAATGGTTAAATGAGGGTTTAACACTGGTCTCCAGCCAGGAGACCTGGGATCTTGTCCCAGTTCTGTCACAGATTCCCTTTAACCTTGGATGACTCAGGCTGGTAGGCAGCAATTTCTCCATCTGTAAAGTGAGACTAGTAAAACCTTTTCTCTCCTCCTCTCAGGGATACAGTGGGAATGATAAGGAGGGTCACATATATGAAGGGATGGCTCTGAGTTGGGGAAGTTCTACTGTCTACTAGGGATTATGGTAGGACCTGAACATCAGAGGTTGATGAGGCCCAGGGAATGTATCATTTCAATCTACTTCAGGAACTACTGGAGGCCAGAGGGCAGGCAGTGGTGGTAGTAGTGGAAAAGGCAGATTTGACATTGGTAGGCAAAAAGGCCCATGTGAGAGCAGGTCAGAGTGGCATCTCAGGAGACGTACACTGTTAGAGAAAGGCATACTATAATCCCCAGCAAGCACCTCTGCTTCTAGAAACTGATGAAGAGGTCATAGAGCTTTGGAGTGAGGCAGAACTTGGCTCAAATATTGGCTGTCAATTCTTTCGAGTCCTTGGGAAAGTTAATTCTACATTTCTGAGCCTCAGTTTCTTCATTTTTAAAATGGAGATATGACTACCTGTACCCCAGATAGCTGTATGGATTAAATGATAACATAAGCAAAATGACTGGCATAAAATGGGCACTAAAATAATGTTAGTTCCTTTTCTACATCCCTTTGTCCTGGCTTCATCTCTTTCCCTTCAGCTCTTCCCAACCCTTTTAGGTCCAGCTTCTCTGAGTGGCAAGGTTCTGAAAGGTCTCCTGGCTGGCAGGTGCCTGTAACTGGCCATGCTGTAATCTAATTGAGGATGCACAGGAAAGGATCATTGGAAGATGGTCAGGCTGGAGGACAGCCTGGTTTGTGGATTTTCAGAGAAACTGAACTGCAGCTGTGGTTAGGTGGTTGGCTTGGCTTTGGCTTGCTTTTTAACAGGAACCCTGAGCAAATACTTGAAAAATAATGTCTGCCTAACATTTACTTTCTTCTTAAAGGCTGAAGACTGTTACACACACAAACCACAATCTCTGAATCATCTCCTCATCCTGTTTCTGCAACCAAGGAAGTCGTCATTCATTGTGACATCATGCACGGGGGGGCAGAAAAACAGAGGTGATGTCACAACAAAGGAAAGTTGCTCGGGGTGCATTTAATCTACAGTCTATAGTTTGAGGGTTCGGTCTCTCAATCTGGGTGGAAACACTCCTACTTCCTTTATTGATTAAGAGAGAATTCAGCTTTTACACCCCACAAAAACTCTTAAAGTAGAAAATAATGAGCCACATTCTCAAAGCCAGGACTGAATTATTAAGACTAAGGAAAGGGGAGCTAAAGAGAGATTAGGCAACCTGAGGTACAAGTGGGTTTAAAGTCTTCCCAACCCCATATACCTGGCCAAGCCTCTGGATACCAGTGACTTATTCGCCTTGGGGTGAGGGAAATTCTCTTTTTTTTAATCAAGCTAGAGAAGCAGCCTTCTTTTTTTTCAGCCCACTATCAAGAGATCAACAGAAGATCAGACTACTCCTGTCACTAGTGACTGATCATGTCTCAGTAATTGAGACGCCTTTTCTGCTCACTTCAGCAGCCCATGTTTAGATTTTTAGGCCCTACTGGATTCCAAACAGTCACCATGGGGAGAGTAGAGGTGATTCCAGGGGTGGAAGAGCAAGAAGGGACAAAAATGCCCTCGGGGCCAGGCCGTCTTAGCTCTAGATCTAGCATTCTGACCAAGGTCTTCAAAAGTAGCATTATTACCTTTCGGCGAACAGTGCACCGGTGACACATCCACTCCCCAGGAGGCAACATCTCTTCACTCAGTGGAGGGTTACTGTGGGGGAAAAGACAAGGGCAAGACTAAGTAACTAACCTTTTGATGCAGCAGGAAGAAACACAGCTAGGTCTGGCATAAAGCTGCACGTTCCTAAGCCCCCATCTGGCCAGTCCTGCAGCACAGCTAGGGTTCTGTTATCCTTCAAAATGCTCACTCAGCACAATTTACAATAACCCAAGGAGTGAGCATCCCTTCCCATGCCTTAGAAGCAGCAGCCAAATCCAAAGCTTTTAACGCTGGGCTTACGGGAAAAGGTATTAAGAACTAGTGTGAAGCCCTGAGTTTTAGGGACATTACCCAACTCTGCAGCATGCTAACAAAATTACTGACAGGTCCTCCACATTCCTTTTCAAAATCTGTTTAAGTCCAAGCTTCCATCTGCTGTTCAAAGGCCTGTGTAATATGGTTCCATTCCATCTTCTCAGGCCCGCTTCGTATAGCTCTCCCCATAGTCAAACTGATGACTTGCTATTTCTTCCTCTAGAACACCCTTCATCTAGAAAGTTATGCACATCATAACCCCCTTTATCCTTTAAGGCCTGCCTCAATCAGCTTATGGTGGATTAAAGATGGCTACACATTCCTTGTTACTCTTCCCATCCAGAGGTAGTACATTTCTCTCCTCTTGATGTGGGCTTGCTCTGTGACTTGCTTTGACCAATAGAATGCAGCAGAGGTGACAATGTTGTAACTTCCAAGGCTGGGTCTTAAGAGATCTGCAGATTCCACTTTTATGTGCTTGGAATGTTCATCTCAAAGCCCTGCCATGATGCTATGAGAGGCCACACAGAGGAGACCTGATGTGCTCCAGTTAATAGCTTCAGCTGAATTCCAAGCCCACAGCCAGCACCAACTACTACTATGTGAGGGAGCCATTTTGGACAGTTCAGCTCAGTTGAACCTCCAAACGAGTGCAGTCTCATTCAGTAACACATGGAACAGAAAAACCAACTGGCTGAGCCCAGTCAGCTCTCAGAATTATGAGAGAAAATAACTGGTTTCTGTTTTAAGCACTGAGTTTTGGGGTAGTTTGTTATGCAGCAATAGATAACCAGAACACAGATCCTCCATGAGGTCTTTCCAGATTACTCATATACCTTGGAACTCTTGCTACATGGTGTAGTTCTCTTCTGGTACTTCTCATGCTTTGCCTTAAATGACAATTCTTTTATTTCTCTTATTAGAGAGACCAAGATAAGGGCTGAATCTTTTTTCCTCTTTGTACCTCCATAACAAAAACGGTCGTGCACACAGTAGTGACTCAGTAAATCAATACTGAATCAAAATCAGTGCTGCGTAGGGCTGGGACTTACTTATCTTCCAGGTCAGTGATTTCCATTAAGGTTATACCAAGAGCTGCAATGAGACTTTTTAAATCCTTGGGAGGGTCATTTTTAATGCCTATAACGCAGCAGCTCTCAAAGTGTGGTCCCTGGACCAGCAGCATCAGTATCATCTGGGAACTTATTAGAAATATACATTCCAAGACCTCACTCTAGACCATAAAACTCTCAGAAACTTTAGGAGATAGGCTCAGCAATCTCTGTTTAGCAAGCTCTCAAGTTAAGTCTGCTGAACACCAAAGTTTGAAAACCAATGCTATACAGTATAAGGCTACATTTATGCTTAAGAAATTCCTACCCTTCGTTCTTGGGAGTCACCTGTTTGGAATGGCAAGGAGGAAACTTTCCCTCAAAAAATGTGAGAAATATGCAAAAAATACTTGAGGGTTGTATAGACAAGTTAAGAGCTTGGCTGCTAACCAAAAGGTTGGCAGTTCGAATCTACCAGCTGCTACTTGGAAACCTTATGGGGCAGTTCTATTCCATCCTACAGGGTTGCTACGAGTCTAAATTGACTTGATGGCCAACAGGTTTTTGGTACAGACAAGGACTCTTCTTTAAATGCCAGGGCCTTGATGCTAGGCTGCTTTACTCTTTCTATCTAAAACAGCACTTGGCTTGGCAAATTTTCCTGGCTCCTGCTTTGCTGTGCTTCTCTGGAGCCCTCAGCATACATATCAGGATGTCTACCAAGCCCTCACACACAGCTCACTGTTTCCTTTCCTCCTTGTTTCCTTGGTGGAATCTCAGGAGGATACTTACCAGGAAGCAGAAAGCTGGAGGCATACTGGCCCACTGGGACAGGTCTCCAGGCCCTGGAGGATCACAGGTAAATATCATCTATGAAATCTTCCCTAGTTCTCACCAATGTATTTATGCAACAGGCCACAGTGAAACTAATGAAATGCATGCATGTAATTTGCAAAGGCCTACAGACTCTGTTAGGCTTCAATAGCTGTCATATTAAAATTAACCCTGAAGGCTGTCACTTCTGATTCTCTTTTTCATCAATTCTTTTCATCTGCCCACTGGCTTTGTACCAACATATCCTACACCAAACACATAAAGCAGAGAAGGGTGAGGCAAAGTGGTATGGGCTTAGATCCTTCACCGAGATATGAATGGCTTCCTGGCCACACTTCATGTTTCCATCAATCTATTCTTAACCCTGCTGGCAGGATGATTAATCTAAAATGCAATTCTCATCCTTACACTCTCCTAACTAAAAGCCTTTCAATGTGCCCCATCCCTTACAGGATAAAGTTATAAGTTCCTCAGTACTGCAGTTAAGACCCCTATGACCAGAACCATGCCTCTTTCTTTAGCTCCACTGGTCTGGAGGCTCCCTACACAGTCCATGTAGTGTCACCTCCATCTTTGCTCATTCCAGAGCCTCTACTCACAACCATGTGAGCTGGGCCTTCCCCTACTCTTTCACCCGGTGAACTCCTAATTTAAGACTTAAGTTGGGTATCATCTTCAGGAAGCCCTCTCTGACAGCCCAATTCCCCCTAGCACTTCTGTGCCACACTGCACTGTAAGTATATTATGTGTCTGAATCCCCTTCTCTATGCCTCATTTACCTTTGTACTTCCACACCCTGTATAATGCTTGGCATATAAAACTCTGGACAGGCACTTGTTTTGGTGGTTAAATCACACATGAAATGACTAGCGATTTCTAAGTAAGAAAACGAGAATCCATCGGCATCAAGTTCCACACTTGTAAGCCTCCAATATACTGAACTGCCCCCCTACTTTCCCCATTTTTATTTTCTTTAAACAATTTGATCTTTAATCTCTTTTCTCTTTCTTGATACACGAATAAAATGCTTAAAAGTTGTATCAAGAGACTCTCAAAAGTAGCTTCTTGTTGGTTTCTAAAGGACTCACTTTTAGAGATGTCAACTTCAAGAACGTACATTTATTTCTCAGATTTCTAGATTATGGCCACAGGCTCTTCTTGTTAGGTCTGTCAAAGTGTGGGATGGGGACTATCAGCTGAAGGTGTAGTCCAGGTAAGTCAGAGTGTGACTTCCGGGATGAATATAGAACACTTAAAAGAGTGAGGCCATCACTTGTTTACTTGTCAAGAGTCGCTGCTTTTTCAGAGACAGAATATGCATCATGAAATAACAAATTTGAAAGTGTAGTGTCTTGAGAGATGGCTGCAATATCTAAGATGGGATGGATGGGGAAGGAAGGTCTAAGTTTCTAGAAAATGATCACCATAAACATAGCTGGAACACAGAAATCACTCTTCAAAAAGCTTTCTCATGATCATGTTTCCTCTCTGCTCAAAGCAATTCCTTTCAACCTATTTAGAAGGCAGTTTTTCAACTCAAGTTTCTAGGGGAAAAAGATTCATGAAACAACTCCAAGAAAGGCAGACTTTCATTGGGGTAAGCTCAGGAACCAATTCCAAAAGAGGCTGTTTTGCAAACAGACTCCTTTTGCTCCATATCAGAAACACTGCTGAAGGGAAAGGATTCTAGGGATAAAGGAGATTCTGCAGCCTCAGGGTACTCATGTACTCAGAGTCTGAGGACTTCCCCACCTCAGCCTCCCATCTCAAAGCTTCTTCCCCATAAGAATGGTGTTCCCATAAACTCAATGTGTAACTCAAATTATTATACACATGCAAGAGTCTTTAAATCATGATGCGTCCATCAAGAAAAACAAGGTTCTGCCCCAGCTCTGTCTCAACCCAATGTATCAATGAAGACAGGGTGCTGGAGGCCAACCTTTACAAAAGAAAATCATTAAACGTTAAAAGTCTAGGTTAACACTGAAATTTCTCTATCAGAGTTTCAGCTGCTCAGCAGTGAAAACCAGGAAAATGCTATAATGAGCCAGTATTGCTTGTAAAGACATCAATATACTCTCTAATCACTAACACTTAGAAATGGCAGAGTGATAACCCCATCTTACATCTAGATAGTGTATTACGGTTCACTAAGTGTTTTAACAGATGCTCTTATTTGATCTTTACTACCATACTATGAGGTAATTAATTTTTATCCCCACCGTACAGGTGAGGAAACTGACTTTTCTAAAGCCACGACGCCAGTTAAGTAGCAGAATTAGAACACAAATCTAAATCTTCTGGCTCTTTTAAATCTTGAGCCCAAGTCATGAAGCTGTTTCTTAAAAACCTTTAACAGTCCTCTTATTTCTGGGGAACACAGACGAGCATCCACCAGGGTAGCTTCCTTAAATCTCAAGGCCAAGTATTTTCTTCTACATCAATCAGTTATTGAGTTCCCACTGCTTATTAACTAATACACGAGGATGAACACAAAGCAAACAAGTTATGATCTACCCCATCAAGAAACGTAGCCTTGGGGAGACAGGACCAAAGTTGTTTATCCACTCAAACATTTACTGGACACTTATTTTATCCTAGACAATGTGCTAAGTCCTGGGATTCCAGACATGGTCCCTGCTCTCAGGGATCATAAGCTAGAGACAACGTGAGGAGGACACCTACATTGAAACCACATGTAATGAACTACAAACTGATTCTTGCTATACAGACCCATATAACACTCAATTGCTTATGGATGCCAGAATCAACAAAGAGCCCCAACAGTTTGGTCATTTTGTACAATGGCTTTTTCCCTACTCTGCCCACAATTCAGAGCTATTCAGCAAGTGCTATTTAGCTAGTGATCCTTTGAAGATGGTGAAGTTCAGAAAGAAGCTATAGTTTCACAAGCAGGTATACTTCCGAATTTTGAAAAGCTAGCTGATGAAAGGAAGGTTCTGGGAATGGGGGTATTTTTCCTGGGAATGAATATTTAGGTTAATCAAGAGTTCAACAGTGTTTGAACCTTTAGGTTCCTTCTGAGAACTGCCCAAGTCCCAAGAAAGAAGGTGAGCCCTGGAATCACTGTCTTCTGTACCCGAGGTGGCTTGCCTTGGAAAACCAGTAGCTCTTCAGCAAGCAAGCGAAGGAGCTCTATTTTATTTTCTGGCTTCAAAAGAATATAGTTTGTAATGCTATGAGATAGGCACTCTTCTCCACAGGCAGAGAAGAGTATACTCTGTGAGGATGGAGCTCTTGCAAAACATATTCCAATCTTCACTGCTGTGGGTAAGTTTCCTTCCAGCTCATTTCTTAAAAAGCTCTGGCCTGCCAATTCCTGGTCAGGAGTGACCGCTCACTGCTTTCTGACTCACTATTTATTTCAACTACTACCTGATCTTAAAGACATTTTGTTAGCTATAAAATAGTTCATAACAGCAGAGCTTTTGAATCTTTGAGATTGTACAATTAAAAGATGTGCTTCTCAGAGGTCACAGTAGGCTCTCTGTGAGGCCTGAGAGGATCTACGACCCACCAAACCCCAGTTCTGCCAAATTTGTGATTTTCATTGATAGCAGTGGGACTTACACTGTTTTATTAGGGCCTACAGACTTTTAACAGTAGCATCTATTCACAAACCAATTTGAAAGCTGGTCAAGGACATTAATTTTTCAAAATGAAAACTTTCTAAAGCTAATCTCTGCAGCGTGACTCCAGCATCTAGACTCCCTTAAACAAATCTAAAATGACCCACCTCTATTGTTGATGAGTGTGTCTAAATCAGTCTATTTCTGAAATCATCCCTGAGAAAACCACAAACACACCCCTCAGCTAACTGTAACGTCTGCACTGACATCTCTCCTGACATCTCTCCGTGTCAAAGATTCAAAGCCCAGAGCCAGATGACCCCAACTTACAGCCAAAGGATACAGCCCAGTTTTAATTTAGAATCCCTCTTTCATTCACTAATGAGGCTGCCGCTCACCACTGCAGGTGGAAGATGTTGGTAGTTGTCATGGTTCTTGGCTCTTTAATTAAGGGGATCTATTTCAAGTCACACACCCGTGTGGCTGATCTGAGTCTAACCTTGCTCATCTCCTTCGCCTGTTAATACATGTGAACCTGCACGAAATTAACATTTACTTCAGATTTAGTCGCCACCAGTGGGACCTGTTGCTCCATAGCTCTGCGTTAATTATCCATCCAGCGAAAGCAGTTTTTCAATATGGAACTGGAAGGGAGAAGGGGGAGGGGAACAAGAGAACAAAAGGAGGAGGGGAGTGGCGAGGGGAGAGAGGGAGACAGGAAAGCAGAAAGACTGCCTTTTATTTCAGAGACCTTTTTGTGTGTGTTACAACATGCAGATAAAAATGGTGTTGGGCTCTGGACATTTTTTCTTTTAATATATGAGGTTACTGGTATGTGGGTTGCAACTGCCCATCCAGCTAAGCAGCAATGACATTTTAAAACCTAAGCCTGAGAAACAAGAAAATCTTACTTAACCAAATTAAAAGCTTTGGTGTACATCTTAGGACAAAAGGAATGAAGTGATGAAAAATATTCAAGAACGGACACACTCCATTTTCTCTTCCTGGACTGACAAAATATTCTATTTAATACAGACTTAACAAAAACACAATATGCCACAATATGCACACAATATGCCAACAGCCTTTCACTAAAAGAGGTCAGTCACATGAACTGGTAGGGTTCCTCCTGTCAGAACCCATCATTCTCCAGGAAGCAGGTGCTCTCTAGCCATATATGGCATAATTTCATGTGAAATAAAATATCAGTTAGACTAGGAAAGATCTGACTGCCTCCCCCCTCCCCGTTGTCTACATGTTCTCCCCTCCTTTTCTGGTGGAGGGAGGAGGTGTTCGGCAACCAAACAATAGCACTGAGCAGTTTTGATTTTTAATTTCACAGTTCATGGGTCTCATCCATCCATCTGAGGTCCACTACCAGATAAGAATCCTGCGATTATATTTAACGGCATTGCGTAAGGCCGACTTCAGAAGACAATACATGCTCAGTGCAGGCCTACTCTCCCTCGGACTGGCCCTGCTGCCCTCGGCCAGTTTAGGAAATGTGTTGGTTCCAGAGCTTCAAACTGGTTTGTTCTGGATTTGCATTTCCACCCCAGATATACTGAATCAGAACCTACAGTTCAACAAGATCCCTAGATGATTTTTATGCATAATAAAATTTGAGAACCACTGCTCTACTAGTTCTTAGAATTAGTCCCTAACCAGCAGCATTAGCATCGCCTGGAAACTTGTTAGAAATAAATTCTCAGCAGGGGTTTGAAACGGTTAGAAACCCTGGTTGGTACTAGTCACAAAGGGGAGTGAAGGTGATGGCTGAAAGGACCACATTCACTCCTCGGCCTCCCAGCACCATCTTGATTTATCAAGGGATCTATAAGAAAACAAGCCTTTTATAAATGAAAACCAACTTATGTCCTAAAAAAGCTAAGACGTGATGGGTAAAGTTTAATGTAAAAAAATTTTTTTAATTTAAATTAAAAGTTGTATTAGTATATCCAAATTTAATGGTGTATGTTTTGGGGAAAAAAATTTAATGAAATTTAAATGTCAGCAGAAACAAAGATTCCTCTGGACTTGTGTGGCATCATCTGCTTTTTAACTTCAAGCATGGCCGACCTTTCAAAGGCAGGGAAGATGGCCATACAGAAGGATGAAAGTTCCTGGGGTCCCTGAACCTCTCCCTTTTTCATCCAAGCTACTGACTCAAATACAGTTAAAGCCACAAGGTACACAAAAAGTATAAGGACTGCTGGTTTTTTTTAGACACAGCCTCAGTGGCAATGTTAACAAGGAAATCAACGAAGTGCCAGGCCATTACAAATGCCCCATTGAGTAACTTAGCTAGTGCGTCACTTCCACAGGCACACAATCCTTCCAAACTGGCTGCCAGTGCCCCCTAGTTTTATTGCCTTCTATGTAGAGCTGGCTTGTGGCATCCTCCCAGAGAAGGACACCTGGAGAAGAGCGTTACAAGTTAATGCAGGGAAGAAGGAGGGAGGAAGGGTAGAGCACCAACAATTATACCAGGTGTTTGCCTCTGCTAACTTCTCTACCAGCTGAGTCTTGGTGCCACAAGGCCTGATCTATCACTGGCCTGGTTTGGCTATTCTTGCAATCCCGGCTTCTCTACAACGGAAAACAAGCTGGTTGAACATATTTTTAAAAGGGGTTTCATTCATTCACCTCATAAGAGATGTTGGAACCCAGGTGCTTTGGAAAAGAGTCAACATTCTGGCCTCAACGGTCACTTTCCAACACTCCTAGGGAACATTCCATTGGAAGGAAGACCCAACAATTACAACTGTGCATTCCAGAAGAGTCTCAGAGGTATGGAAAACTGGATGCTATTGTACAGCCAAACTTCAGTTGATTATCAAGAGAAAAGAAATAGCCAGGCCACATTCTTGCAGACACAGCTCAGGGAATCTTGGCCAGTGTATAGCTATTGGACCTAAAATTTTATAAAGGCTCAGAAGACTAGAAACACTAACATTAATGTCTTCATTTGAAACCAAATAAATCTAGAGAGCAAGTTTCTACTTAAGACCCAGCTGTTCCTCCCTGAGGCATTTCTGCTTCATTTACCCTCCCCCATACGGTCTTATAAAAAAGGAAGGGGGGGGGGAGAATAATTATTATTTGGACCAAAACTGCATAGGGCTCTTTCTAGCCTTCTTTTACCATTACCCTCCCCCTTCCCTCAGTTCTACTCATAAACCTCAAAGCTTCCCGCCCTACATGACTAAAGTAATCTCCTGGGCACACTGTCAAATTGTGCTGTCGTGGTTTGATGCCACAGCTAAGTGCTGACTTGGGCTTCCGAAGCCTTCCAGCTATACCCTCACTGACCTATTTAGGAGCTGAACATATTTCTCAGAGATAGCCAGGATTTTTCCCTTTGGCCCACTTTTCTCAGACAGTCCCTAACCAAAAAATGATCACCCTAAAGGCTTGAATGTGTGCGCACAAATGGTAAGATCTGAGGAAAGCTCTCTAAGAAATGCAGAAAGCATACAAGCCTTGGACAAGAGTCCTTTGCCATACTTAAATGAACTGCAGACGCTTTTCTTAACACACAGCTTACTTCAGCACCAACCAACATACCATAGCCTGCAGTCAGGTATGTCTGATATTATAGAATTAGGCGTTTCCTTTGGTATGATAGTTTGCTAAGTTAGAATGGCTAAGTGTCTTCCATGCCAGGCAAAACCATGAGGACCCCAAAGGAGGGATAAAGGAGAACAAAAATGAAAAAGCAAAACAATGTTTACCAATAGGTCAAAATTAGTGACAGAATTCTCTCTGCTTTTAAGATGCTCTTTCAAAAACTGGCAAGATCAAGGAAAGTTAAATATAGCCAACCTACGTACAGAAATATGAAAAGTTATAGGTTTAGACACACCTAAGGATTTAATAAGATTAATGGAGTATAATTTTCATAATGTATCCTGACCAGTAACTGATGATTGTTGATTGAAAGTTCACTGGAGAGTTTCCCTCTAATTTTTCCAAAGCTTTGTTAAAACCAAGAATCAGCAGAACTCTATCTGATGGGTTCCGTGAATATGGGAATTAAAAAGCTCCCAGCTCATTACAGGAGAGCAGGGCTAGTGGGGCTAAGAGTAAGAGTAGCTCTGCACTGCCCACTTCTGTAATGCACAGACTTGTCTAAATTCACTCTCACCGAAGTTCTGTGCATTTCATTGGTTTCTCTGCTCGGTTCTCTGCATAAATGCAGGCACGAGAAAAATAATATTCAACATCCCTCGGAGGTCACGCCTGTAAATGTGCTTGTGCTGCCACAAACAGGGCTCCACTTGGAATGCAAACTTGCCAGTAATTATGAGGTTCCCCCCAGGACTTCAAACCGGTTTGGTCTGGTTCAAACCCCTTCTGAGAACTTGCATTTCCACCCCAGACATACTGAATCATAACCTACAGTTTAACAAGATTCCCAGGTGATTCTTAAGTATAAGGAGTTTTGAGAACGACTGCTGTATTCATGGACCTCAGAATTAGTCCCTAATCAGCAGCATTAGCATTGCCTGGGAACTTGTTAGAAATACAAATTCTCAGCAGTGCTTCAAAGACCTGGTTTCCCCACTCCTGCTTAGCCTGGAGGTAATGTGATGTCTCTGGACTATGGTTAAATTCAAACCCCATAGAGAACCCTCTCTTGCTCACTTAAGCTTATTTTAAAAAAAAAAGCCTCATGCTGAGCCCAGATCAGTGAGAAAGACTGATGCTAGGTTCAGGCATGGAGTTTTATTTATCTCTTCTTCTTTCAACACTGGACACCATCTCCTGAGAGATATCCTGTACAATTTGTCAGAAAACAGGGGAAGGGCAAAAACTGAATACCAAAGCTACTGATACACAGGAAAGCAAAAGTAATCAGGGGGGAAGTAATAGTCACCATGTTACTTCTACTAACAAAGGCAACATCCACTGGGAATAACCCAGACACCACTTTAGTTCCCCAACCAGTATTTATCCTGCATGTCTCTCATTTGTAATACCACTAGGTATTACACAGCAGTGAGCAGAGGAAATGGGTCAGTCTCTGGCTTTCAAGTAGTGTAGTGAACATTTAAAACAACGAGAGCAAAAGGAAAAGAAGAAGCTGCTCTTTGGATGTGCCAGACAAGTTTTCATTACTTAGAAAAATCCACCAATGTGCAAGGTGTACTTGGAATTTACTTATTTTGAGTTCAACAACAGCTCTACATATTTAATCAAGTTTCTTCTTGTGGATGGGACAAATCAATGATTTCCTCTTTCATCAGTGTTCATTGTAACCCTCAGCTTTTGCCTCTCAGACAAATGCACTAAAACCTCATCTTTACTCTTATTGGCTAAAACCTAGATTTAGGAATCACTTTAGGATTAAAGGATGAGGATTTTGATATCTAGAAATGGCAGGCCGAAAAAGGAATCACCTTCTCATTCTCCTTAACTGCTTGCAAGTCATGGGAAAAGCAGTCAGCTAGTGACCTGTGCATGTGTACTGGGCATGGTGACAAAACTGCAATACCAAAGTGCCTTTCTGAAATTTGGTCTAGGACTTGCACTGAATACAATGTCCTCCTCTTTCAGGAAACTGGCAGGGGGACAGACGTACTCCTATCCTGTCTCTAGGGAGGCTAGCATTATGCAGAGGTGCTCTTATAAGTGTCACTCATTGAATGGCAACGCAGCTGGCCATGTTGTACTCCCTGGGGCCTCTAAATCAAAGGAACAGTGCAGTGGAGGTGGGAAAACAAACATATTTTTTCCTGCTCTGGTGATTTACAACTCTTGCCTTAAAACAAGAATGCATTTCCAGAAGCATGTGCTGCATTGACATAGAAAGTGCCTTCGTATCCCCAACCAGAAACTTCTATCAAGGTGGCCTGCTTAAATTAACCACATATCCAAGGAACTGTTGTGTATGTGTTGAGATGGGACAAGAAACTTTAGAGATGGATTTCAACACGCTCACCAATAACTGAAGATAAATAATATTCAGCTGCATCTATTTTCAACTGCCTGTCACTTATAGGAGAAAGGTGCACCCATTTCTGTTAAGAAGCGGGACATCTGCATTTTAGGTAGCAAAAATCCTCTTGGGACCATCAAAGCCTGTTTCTTTCAATGAGTTATATAAAACCTTCAGGCAAATATTCCCTGCACTCTATTACCCTATTTACTGCTATCTAAGCTTTCATAAAGACACATACAAACAGGTAAGTTCACTACAGTGTACAAACAACTTTTTCTTTTTGTTAACCTGGGTTCAAAAGACAGCTTATTAATTGATCTGGAGTTATTTCCGCCCCCAAGCTGAGGCAATTAAAAACTTCCTTCTTAAGAATTAGATGGTGCCCGGCTACCACCAATGTCCGCCCTGACAGGGAACACAAGAGAGAGTCCTGGATGGAGAAGGAGAAAGGTGGGGTGCAGAACTCAAATTCTAGTAAGAAGACCAGACCTGATGGTCTGACTGAGACTGGAGGAACCCCAGAAAGCATGGCCCCTGGATTCTCTATTAGCCCAGAACTAAAACAATTTCCGAGGTCAACTCTTCAGACAGGGATTGGACTGGACTTTGGGACATAAAGTGATACTTGTGAGGAGTGTGCCTCTTAGCTCAAGTAGATACAAGAGACTAAACAGGCAGCTTCTGTCCGGAGGTGAGATGGGAAGGCAGAGAGGGTTTGGCGGTGGTTGAATGGACATGGGGAACCAGGGACGGAAAGGGGGAGTGTGCTGTAACAGTACGGGGAGGGCAATTAGAGCCACATAACAATGTATGTATAAATTTTTGTATGGGGGGAAAAAAAATTTATAGATCCTGCCTGGTGGCATAATTTTTACTCCCACCAAAAAAAAAAAAAGAAAACGAAACAAAACTTCCTTCTTAATCTAGAAGCCTCTAAGTATGAGAGGTGCCCCCCACACAGACATTTTCTATTGTGGCTGGTGGGTGCCAGGTAGGCATACTGCCTTAAAGGCAAGTGGTTGATTTTTTTTTCTAATTCCTCTAGGGTAACTTCCAGCCTTAGACTTCTTTGCCAGGAAGGGTCACCCAGAAAAGTTGAAAACAGCAAAAAAAGAAAGGAGAAGTGAAAAGATAACCCACAAATGGTATATCTGATAAGGGACTTGTATCTAGAATATATAAAGAACTCTTACAGCTCAATTAAAACAAAACAAAACAAATAATCCAATTAAAAACAAAGGCTGTGAATAGATATTTCTCCAAAAAAAAAGAAAAAAAATTATACAAATGGCCAATAAGCACGTGAAAAGATGCTTAACTTCACTAGTCATCAGGGAAATGCAAATCCAAACCACAATGAGATACCACTTCACACCCACTAGACATAAAGACAGATAATAATAATTGTTAGAGATGTGGAAAAATATGACCCTCATACAATATTGGTGGGAATATCAAATGGTGCAGACACCCTGGAAAACAGTCTGGCGTTCCTCAAAAGGTTAAACATTGAGTTACCATGTGACCTAGCAATTCCACTCCTAGGTATATTACTCGCCCCCCCAAATTAAAACATATGCCCGCACAAAAAACTGTACACACATGTTCACAGCAGCAGTATTCACTATAGCAAAAAGTGGAAACAACTCACTGCCCATTAACTGATGAATGGATAAACAAAATGCAGTATATCCTTACAGTGGAGTGTTATTATGCTATAAAAAGGAATTAAGTACTGAATCATGTTAAAAGATGGATGAACCTTGAAAACATTACGCTATGTGAAAAAAGCCAATCACAAAAGACCACGTATTGTATGGTTCCATTTATATGAAATGTCCAAAATAGGCAAATCCATAGACAAAAAGTTGAGCCTTGGTGGCACAGTGGTTAAAAGCTTGGCTGCTAATCAAAAGGTTGGCAGTTCGAATCCACCAGTGGCTCCTTGGAAATCATATGGGGGCAGTTCTACTCTGTCCTACAGGGTCGCTATGAGTTGGAATCGACTCAACGGCAGTGGGTTTGGTTTTTGCAGGGCTAAGGCTGTGGGGGTGGGGGAAGCAATGGGGAACGATTACTAAAAGGTACAGAGTTTCTTTGTTTGTATTTTTTAAAACTGTGGTAAAATATGTAACATAAAATTTACCATTTTAACCATGTTTTTTCACTGTACAAATCAGTGGAGTTAAGTACATCCACAATGTTGTATAACCATTACTATTACCTATTTCCAGATCTTTTTGGGGTTTCTTTTTGGGGTGATGAAATGTTCTTAAATTGATGGTGGTAATGGCTGCAAAACTCTGTGAATATATTAAAAACCATTGACTTGTACACTTAAAATGCATGAATTGTATAATATATAAATTTTATCTCAATAACGCTATATAACAACGTCAAAAAGATCAGGGGAAAAAAAACACAGGTGGTAACATTGAGTCTTTCTGATTAATTTTACATATTACTTGTACTTTCACTGAGAAGTTAATAAAATCACTGTGTTCCATTCAACAAACAGTAGTGACAACTTGAATTCCTTGTCAGTTCAAATTAGACAATTTATTGGACATTCCTCTGATGTGAATTTTAAAAGTTCTCTTGGAGACATACTTGACCAGGAATTTAAAACAGATCAACATGAATCCTGTCTCCAGATTCAAATGAAGGCAGGACCTAAATATGTCTCTGACACTCTTTTGTCTGTAAGAAATACACAAGTCATTTACTAAGACCAAAAGGAAAAAAAAAAAAAAAAAAGGCCTAATATATTAGCAGAACTTATTCCTAAAGTACTCTGAGAGCCTTAAGGAACAGCAGGAGATTGATGAGACTTTATCTGCATCGTACCTTTCACTGAGTATGGTAATTAATTGGTTTTTTTGGACAGGCCCAACATGAAAATTTTCTTCCCATAGTACACTATGTACCTATCTGCTTTAAGTTACACAATAACTGCCATCTTTCAAGTATATTATCTCCTTTTTTACTTTTAGTATTTCTGATGCTTCCATGCCATTTGGATCACAAACATTTTACACATAAACAACTCAAACCATATATTATTCTTATAATTTTAAACAATGAGTGTTCTATATCTTTGAACTAAAGCACTCGTATCTCACAAGAATTAGTCCCTCAGCCTCACATTGAGTTTAAGAAGCACACATCTGAACTTGAGTTAAAGCTGAAGGTTATGGGACCCTCTATCTTTGGGTAGATCATTTAAAACAATACTACACGCCCAGATTCCAATGAAACAAAGCAAATGCAAAAATAAGTAAATAAAATAAACATTAAAAAATCACAAGCCAAACTACGTTTGTTTATTGTTGAATCATTTTACTGTTGAGAGGGTGGAGTGAGGGGAAGGAGTTCAGATGTCACCTCCAGTGCATCAGTGCCAAGCACTTACAATGTCAGAAACAAGGTAATGAGGTAATGTCAGAATAAATGTTTTTCTAAAATAAATGTATTTTAATTCATTACATGCTTGATATCATTCTAACCACACCAAGCAGCTAAACACAATAACAACAACAACAAAATCACATCCTCAAAAGTTCACGACAGCAAAGATTTTCTGCAAGGCAGTTTTCTACTCTACGCGTGAAATCTTTCTTGTTATGACTCACTGAAAATTAAATATGCAAAACTCCAAGCTGAGCTTAGTTTTGTCTGTGCACAGAGACTTTTTTACTCTCATTCTTCGAAAACCTCATTTTGGATCTTGCTGCCAACACCAGAGAGAGGAAAGCTGGCCAACAATTCCAAATATAACACGCGGAGGCAAATGCTACAGAAATCTGTCTGACGGGAAACGACCATGCTGAGGTCTGCTGAGGTAGATGCACTACTCAGTCAGACTGTTTCGGTCCCTCAGTCTGTTTGGAGCAAAATGCCATGAGAAAGCAATCAGAGGAAACTATCCTGTTTCCAGTCAGCCTCATTACTGATGCCCTGTGGTACTAACTTTATCAGTGAGAACAATCCCACCCATTTCAAAGAGAAAGATGGGTCAGCCAGCAGCAACTAAAGCTCCATCAGTCATTCTAATTTCTTACGCATTTTTAGGGACCAGTCCACAGAGAACAGTATTTCCAGAAAGCTCAATATTTGGCATGACAATTACGATGGAGGTCACATTCGCCAGGGAACACTTAAAAACATATCTCTTTCCAATTCCCCAGGGGCAGGTTTAATAATCCCTACCACCACTCTGAATAACTGATAAGCCAGTTAAACTTGGATAAAATGATTACACTATCACTTAAACAAATACAAAAACATCAGCTCAAGTTGAATTCTTCAGTGAGGCCATGGTACTGAGCACCAAAAAAAAACCAAACCCGTTGCCATCAAGTTGATTCTGACTCATAGCAACCCTACAGGACAGAGTAAAACTGCCTTATACAGTTTCCAAGGAGCACCTGGTGGATTTGAACTGCCGACCTTTTAGTTAGAAAACGTAACTCTTAACCACTAAGCCACTAGGGTTTCCGGCACTGAGCACAGGACAATTCATTTCCTCACACAGACAGAAAATCATCACAGAAAACCCAGGAATAGGGCTCCCAGTCTAATTGGGAAGAGATGACTATTCCTCATATAGGGCGTTAGCCTCTGAGAAAAGACAGGACAAATAAAACAACTTATTTGATCAGTCATTTCCTCCAACAGTTTATCTTAGAAAGATACCCTCTGGTTTATCGCTGTGTCACTTAGCCCAGGAGGTAAAGTTTGCCTAGAATCACTTCTGGAACATTTTATCAGACCCTGTTCACTGTGAAGCAGGCTGGCAAAGTACACTACAGCGTAAAAGAGGACCTGTCTCACAGAACTTTAAAGGGAGACCCACAGCAACTATGACCTACAGCGTTTGCAAAACTCCACCGTCACTCTCGTATATTCTGGGAAATAAGGGAAATTATCATTACCATCCTTGTCTAAACAATTCAGTCTTAGCCAGTTAAAATAGGGAAGTAAGAGAAAATACAACCATACCTCCTAACCTCACTTCCATATGGCACAAGTAAACAATAACTGGGGACAAATTAACGCAAACACACCGAGGAATCAAACTTTCCTGAAATATTATTTTGATTGCTTGACTTAACTATTCTAGTTGAGTTAGTTAATGAAGTACGTCACTCATGTTGGAAAGAGTATGGGGTAAGCCTGTGGGATAAGCCTTACTTCTGGAATGAAACTCATCTAGGGAATTCCTATTTGAAAGGCGGCTTCCTGTCTTCACACCAATACTTAGAATGTTTTGTGATTCGGATAATAATTCTGATAAATCAATGGTACATCCAGTTCTGGCATCTTCAAAAGGGAAATTGGTGATGTGAAACAAGCCCTACCTCATTTAATAGGACTCTCCAATCTGTTTACCAGTTTCCATTCATGTTCTCAAAAAAAAAAGTTGTATTCAATGAAATGCACAGTCTGGGCAAGAATCTCACCAGCAGCTAAAAAGGAAACTTAATTGTTACAACTTGACAAGACTTACACTCATCTAATTAAAAGATTAAGAGGTAAGCTTTTAAAGTTTAAAAAACCCAATCTCAGGCAAAACCAACAGCACACTTTTTCCATGCCTGACGTTTCTAATAAACAATTTCAGCTTTATTAAACAGATGAGACTGAAGTTAATAATATAAATCCATTGCCATCAAGGTGATTTCAACCATAGTAACCCTCTAGGGCAGAGCAGAACTGCCCCATAGGGTTTCCAAGACTGTAAATCAATATGGAAGCAGACTGCCACATCTTTCTCCCATGGAGCAGCTGGTTGAACAACCACATGGCCAAGCGCTTTACCACTGCACCACCATTGCTCTTTAAAGATAATATAAGGCTTATCAAATTCTCAGACGTAACATGGGAGTCACCAATCTTGATTAACACCAACTTCATTTTATGGGTAGAACATTAAGCCACAGCTTAAATGCAGAAATCTACAACTCAGTCTTTTTATATACATCAAACAAGCACAATTAAAAATGTACCAACTAAGAATAACTGGTAAGCAACACAACATATCCAGGTACAACTCTCTCCTGTGCTCAACAACACAGGAAACTTGATCAAAGATATTTTCTCCAGGTAGATTACACCTTATAGGAAATAAAGCCAGAAAACCACAGACCCTTCTTGCTGGTATTAGTCACTTCGTAATAAAAATTTTAAAGCCAGCAACAAAGCTTCCTCCAGGATAATCATTTTTGTCTCTGCAACATTACAAGCTACGATGTGATGCATTCCTGGGCAAAGGTATCCTGGGAATGGTAATGGGACACTTCATACATAACTTCTGACCACAGGCTTAATTTGCCCAGTATCAGTCATCTATCTGCCTAATAAGTGTTTCAAAACCCGCAATTAGTACAAATACACAGTAGGCCCTATTTCACAAACCAAGAGATGAAATGTGAATAGAACTGTGGAGAAAGCTTGAGGAAAACATTTTTTTAAACAGCGGACTAAAAAAGGCCCCTGGTTAAGGAAAAACAAAACCGGTGGGAAGAGAACTGTCCCCTCTCCTTCCCGCTCTCTGTCCAGCCCTTCTCCTCTCACAAACGCCTGCCTCAACTGTTGCTGAACACAACACCACCCAGCAGAACAAGAAGCAATCAGGGTTCTCTATGCTGATGTGGGATCTTTTTTTTTCTTTTCTTTTGCGGGTGGGGTGTGTGTATGTGTGATTTCTCCCGGCAGAACCTGAAGTTTAAACTCTTTCTTGCCAGACTCTTCTGGGCTGAGCTACTGAGGATCAAGCAGCGGGCGATCAACCCAGGTCCCTCCCTTTCTCTTCGGTGTCTCCCCTCCCCTCCCGTTCAGTAAAGGAAAAAAAAAAAAAGGGTACTGATTTCCAGCTCTCCGCGCCTTAAAAATGCCCTCCCGGCTCCACCGCACACAATCCTGTCCCAGCAGCAAAGAATTCTGCGGCGAAGGGCTCGCGGATCCAGAGCGGAGAAATGAAATCCGCGCTCAAGGGCAATTTTAATTGTCTAACCGGCCCGATTTCCTAACAGGCAGCAGCACGGGGAGGGGAGGGGAGGCGGGAGGCAGCTCTGAGAGGCAACAGGGGGCAAGCGGAGGCAGAGAAAGGGGACGAAAGCGGCGAGATCCCTTGCCCCGGCCCCCGAGGAGCTTCTACAGAAAGGACTCCGGGACTACCACCACCGCTCCCCGGGAGACGTTTGCAAATCGTATATGCGGCCAAAATGGCGCTGAGAATAAAAATATAATTTAAAGGCAGGTCGCCATATTGTAAACAGAGACACAGTGAAGAGGTGGGCGCGAGAGACACCCTCCATGATTTCCTCTACAGCCGTAAGCGCCTGGTCGCCCGGGTCTGGACCAAGGAAGCTGGGGTGGCCCAAGGGTTCCGTGCCCCCACCCCGAGGAGAGCCCGGCCGGGCAGGAGCCAGAGGGCGGCGGGCGCGCGGGCAGGCGAGCGGCACAGGCTGGGCCCGGAGCTCCTCCCCTTCCTCCCCCGCCACCGCCGGCCGTGCTCGCCCGGCTTGGTCCTGGCTCCCCAGCGACTTCCAATCCCAGATGGGGCTCTCCTCACTCCTCCCAACCCCCACCTCCGGTCCGGACCCACTGCCGCTCCTCCCCCCCAAAACGGCCAGATCGGAGGAGACACCTGGGGGCGGGGAGGCGCTCGCCCCAGCGGCTGCAGAAAGTCAGCTAGCGGCTGCAAGCGCCCGTTATTTCGGCAGGCAGGGCCAGACGGGTGAAGGAATGTGACGAGGAGGGTCTGCCAAGGCGCTCCAGACGGGTCCCCAGACCTTACCAGCACTGGAGGTGGAAGGCGGCCGGGCAGTGGTCGCAGCACAGGAGATCCCCACCTTCCTTGCAGCTATCGCAGCTGTCGTGGTTGGTGGCCCTGCCGCTTCTCCGGGGCTCCTTCTCAGGCTTCCGACTCCGCTTTTCCGCCTCGTCCGTCTTGGGGGGAGCCAGCAGAGCTTGGATTTGCTGCACACACATACAAAAGGCGTGTGTGCACACTCGGAGCTCCCGGGCGGTTCGTCGCCCCCTCAACGCGGCTTCACCATCACCCACCCCTCTCCCCCCTTTTGTCCTTCTTCCTCCCATCCAGGCTGCTCCCAGAACCTCTCGGGCCCCGGAATCGGGGGATCCCACCCTAACCGCGTTCCTGCAGCACGAGAACAGCTTCTTCCAAATGTGGAGGATCAGGATAGGGGGATGGGGAGAGGATGCGCGGTTCCCTTCTCGCCACTTCCTTGTATGGACAGCGGGGGACTCCAAAGCCCGGCTCGGGAGAGGCCCGAAGCCGGGCACCCGGACGTGCAGGAGGAAGCACAAAGGGACCGACAAGAAGGGGGTGGGGAGGCCCGCCGGTGCAACGAGATGGAGTGGGCTGGCGCGTCGGGAGAGCGAATCGAGGGCGTCGGGTAGGTGAAACTGCAGCAACGTCCTCCGAGGCTGAGCCAAGCCCCCCGAATTGCAAAGATGGGAGGGGGAGGGGGGGTAAGGAGGACCCCCCCGGCGGCCCTCAGGCGCTACGAGCTCAGGGCCGGCTTTGTAGGGCGGAGGTTCCCCCTCGACGCTGAGGTAAGGGGATGAGGAGGGCCACTCTTACCTCCATCAGCCCCCCCGACGTGTCCAGGTCGTACACGATCGTCTTGGTCTCCATTTTCTCCCACATTCATCCACCTCCCGGGCTGGGCGCTCTCTGCTCCGGCCCCCCCAGCCCCAGAGGGAGGGGGGAAGCGGGGGGAGGGGGCGCTCCTGACCCCGGCCCCTCTTCTTTTTTCCCAACACGGGTCCCGACTTCCTCGCCCGGGCTCCCCCCCACCCCCCGGCCCCCAGTCCCCGGGACGGCAGCGTCCTCCCCACGGGCCGTGAGGGGGGAGCGGCCCCTCAGCCCCGGCCCGGTGGCTGGCTGCACGGCGGTCCCGGCTCCGGGGGTCAGGCCTCGGCGGGGCCTAGTCCCACAGGCTAAAGCCGGCGCTGGCGACTGCTGGTCCGGCCGGGAAGGCTGGCGGGCGCTGCCATCCCGGGGTTGGGGGTATCGGAGGGGGGGGTGAGAGGTTAGGTGAGGTTGTGGTACGTGAGGTGACTGGGGGGAGGGTGATGGGGGGGTGGTCCCCGGGCTCCGCCTCTCGCCGCCGCCGCCGTCTGCGTCCCGGCTGCCGCGCACTTGGCGCAAACTTACCGCGAGCGCCCGCAAAGCCACCCGCGCAGGCGCCCCGGGATCGCCGCTCGCCGCGCGCAACCGCAGTGACAGCCGGCGGCCGGGCTCCCGCGCAGCCGCGGTAAGGGGTACCCCCAAGCGCGCAGCCGCGCTGGCATTCGTCTCGCGCCCCGAAGCCCCGCCTTTCTGCCCTGCGCCAGCGCATTGAGATAAAAGGGCGGGACGTCAGGTCTCGCGCAGGCGCCTAGGAGGGCTTGCAAGGGTCACAGCGCAGCCGCAGGAACCTGTGGACACTTCATCCATTGGTGTTTGTGTATAGACCAAGAATACTCTGCTCCCGCGCAGGCGTGTTGGGGGTGCGTCGCCTCCGGCCCCACAACAACACGGCGGCCTCGCGCGCAGGCGTATTGTCAGCTACTGGCCCTCACAAGAATGCTTCTCCTTTCGCCATTTTGGTAATGGGATGTAGACTACGGTGCTCTTGGTTTTCAGGCATGAGCAGGAAGAAGCAAGAGTAGCATTCATTGGAGTTGGTAGGCTGTCAGTAACAGCAGTATTTCTACGGATGTTTTATTGGACTGTTTGGTTTCAGCGTCAGGTGTGGCTGGACCAGGCCGCCATATTGGTAAAGAGAAAAGAAAAGGCCATTGCAACGAAAACGCTTTTGGTAGCGGGTTGGATGGCTGTGGTTCCCAGTTCCCTCCCGCTCCCGATTTAATTTTAGCCCAAGCATCCCTGCCTTGCGTGGTGATGGCACCACGGAGAGTTCTGCCTGCCCGTTACTACCCTCTCTTGAATACTATCTCTGCGAACTGCTCTTCAAGACGAAGCCAAGAGCGGAGTTCCTAATGCCGACAACGCCCAGCCACCTGCCTAAAGCGAACTTCTACTCCCAGTTTGCAATGCGCCAGTGCTCCAAAGGGCGACGGGAACGCGTTGCAACCTGGAAGCAAGAATCGCGATAGGTCTGATGGATTGTGGGAGTTGTAGTTCCTTGTGCGTGTGTTGCACACTATGACAGGATGGACTCAGGAAAGAGCTGTTTGCCTGCCAGGAAGGGATACTTATGAAAGCTGGAGTGCTGCATGCTGGCATTTGTAGCTGAGGTCCTCACCTCGAATTCTGGGCGGGACTTCGCGCTTCACTCTTGGGCGCCTGCCCTGGCCTTGGCATCGCTGGCAGAGATTGCCAGTTGTCTCAGCCTGACTGTGGATGAAGAAGTGGAGAAGGAAATCACGTCATTGTGCCTGACGCTAGGCGTTTAGTTGGCGTTGTTGCCAGGTAGCTGTGCCCTACCCATCTTTGATGTTGAGGCACACTTAGCACCCTTAGAATCGTAAAGTGAGAAAGGGTTTAAGAGTCCATCTGAATTAACACCTTCATTTCCACATGTCCAGAGAGGAGCAGTGATTTGCCTAGGTCACTGTCTTAGTCATTTAGTGCTGCTATGACAGAAATACCACAAGTGGATGGCTTTAACAAAGAGAAGTTTATTTCCTCACAGTAAAGTAGGCTAAAAGTCCAAATTCAGGGCGTCAGCTCCAGGGGAAGGCTTTTTCTCTGTCCGCCTTCTCATCAATCTTCCCCTGGACTAGGAGCTTCTCTGCACAGGGATCCCAGGTCCAAAGGATGCGCTCTGCTCCTGGCACTGCTTTCTTGGTGGTATGAGGTATGCTGGCTTCCCTTTCCTTTTTATCTCTTGACTGATAAAAGGTAGTGCAGGCCACACCCCAGGAAAACTCCCTTTAGATTGGATCTGGGGTGTGACCTTAGTAAGGGTGTTACAATCCCACCCTAATCCTCTTTAACATAAAATTACAATCACAAAATGGAGGGCAACCACACAATACTAGGAGTCATGGCCTAACCAAGCTGACACATATTTTGGGGGGACACAATTCAATCTATGACATTTCACCCTTTGGCCCCCTAGAATTTCTAGGGGTTCAGTGCTGTGGGGCATGTTGAGTTATTCCTTCTAAAGTAAAGGTAAGTTATTGCATCTGACTCCTCCCACAACTAAAAATAAGGCACAATGCCTAGTGAGCCTCTTTGGATTTTGGAGGCAACATATTCCTCATTTGGGTCTGCTACTCTGGCCTATTTATCAAGTGACTTGAAAAGCTGCTAGTTTTGAGTGGGGCCCAGAACAAGAGAAGGCTCTGTAACAGGTTCATGCTGCTGTGCAAGCTCCTCTGCCACTTTGGCCATATGATCCGGCTGATCCAATGGTGCTTGAAGTCTCAGTGGTGGATCGAGATGCTGTTTGGAATCTTTGGCAGGCCCCTATTGGTGAATCACAGCCCAGACCCTTAGGATTTTGGAGCAAAGCCCTGCTATGATCTGCAGATAACTACTCTACTTTTGAGAAACAGCTTTTGGCTTGTTACTAGGCCTTAGTAGAGACTGAATGCTTAACCATGGGGCACCAAGTCACCATGCAGACTGAACTGCCCATCATGAACTGGGTGTTGTCTGACCCACAGAGTCATAAAGTTGGACGTGCAGAGCAGCGCTCCATCATTAAATGGAAGTGGTATATATGAGATCAGGCCAGAGCAGGACCTGATGGCACAAGTACGTTGTATGAGGAAGTGGCCCAAATGCCCATGGTCTCCACTCCTGTCACATTACCTTCCATCTCCCAGTCTGTACCTATGGCCTCATGGGGAGTTCCTGATGATCAGTTGACTGAAGAAGAGAAAACTCATGCCTGGTTTACAGATGGCTCTGCAAGATATGCAGGCACCACTCGAAAGTGGTCAGCGGCAGCAATACAGCCCCTTTCTGGGACCTTCCTGAAGGACAGTGGTGAAGGGAAATCCTCTCGATGAGCAGAACTTCCAGCAGTGCACCTGGTTGTTCACTTTGCTTGGAAGGAGAAAAGGCCAGATGTGCGACTGTATACTGATTCATGGGCTGTGGACAACGGTTTGCCTTTTTGGTCAGGGACATGGAAGGAACATGATTGGAAAATTGGAGACAAGGATTTATGGGGAAAATGTATGTGGATAGACCTCTCTGAATGGGCCAAAAAAGTGAAGATATTTGTGTCTCATGTGAATGCTCACCAAAGGGTGACCTCAGCAGAGGATGATTTTGATGATTTTGAGGGCGACCTCAAAATCAAGTGGATAGAATGATGCGTTCTGTGGAAACCAGTCATCCTCTTTCCCCAGCTACTCCTGTCATTGCTGAATGGGCTCATGAACAAAGTGGCCATGGCGGCAGGGATGGAGGTTATGCATGGGCCCAGCAACATGGACTTCCACTCACCAAGGCCGACTTGGCTACAACCACTGCTGAGTGCCCAGTCTGCCAGCAACAGAGACCAACACTGAGTCCCTGATATGGCACCATCCCTCAAGGTGATCAGCCAGCAACCTGGTGGCAAAGTTGATTACGTTGGATCACTTCCATCAAGGAAAGGGCGGCGTTTTGTCCTTACTGGAATAGACACTTACTCTGGATATGGAGTTGCCTTCCCTGCATGCAATGCTTCTGCCAAAACTACCATCCTTGGACTTCCAGAATGCCTTATCCACCGTCATGATATCCTGCACAGCATTGCCTCAGATCAAGGGACTCACTTCACAGCAAATGAAGTGTGACAGTGGACCCGTGCTCATAGAATTCACTGTTCTTACCATGTTCTCCATCATCCTGAAGCAGCTGGCTTGATAGAACGATGGAATGGCCTTCTAAAGACACAATTATGGCGCCAGCTAGGTGATAATACCTTGCAGGGTTGGGGTAATGTTCTCCAGGAGGCTGTATATGCTCTAAACCAGCGTCCAGTATATGGTGCTGTTTCTCCCATAGCCAGGATTCGTGGGTCCAGGAATCAAGGGGTGGAAATGGGAGTGGCACCACTCACTATTACCGCTAGTAACCTACTTGCAAGATTTTTGCTTCCTGTCCCTGCAACCTTATGCTCTGCAAGTCTAGAGGTCTTAGTTCCAGAGGGAGGAATGCTCCCACCTGGAGACACATCACTGATTCCATTGCACTGGAAGCTAAGAATGCCACCTGGTCACTTTGGGCTCCTTATACCTCTGGATCCTGCAGCTGCCTCCTGTTCATCTGATCTTCTGGTTCTTGGGACTTGAGCTATCAGCTTATCTGTCGATCTTGGGATTCGTCAATCTTCACAGCCTGTGAGCAGGAGCCCTGCTCTCCGACCTGCTGATCTTGGGTTCGCCAGCCCCTGCAGCTGTATGAATCGAGAGAAGCCTCTATGTTGATCCACAGACTTGGGACATTCCAGCTTCTACAATCACGTGAGACATTTCCTTGATATAAATCTGTCTCTGTATATACTTATACGCTTTACTGGTTTTGTTTCTCTAGAGATCCCAGCCTAGGATAGTCACATAGTGAATTTATGGCAGACCTAGGAATGAAACAGATTTCTTGGTTTCTAGGCCAGGACACTGTTCACTACACCATGCTAACTGTCTCTGAGGAGTTGTTGCTGTTCCTTCTTTTGGGACAGTAATGAGAATGTGTTAGATAGGATGGGGCTGTCAGTATATGCAATCTTAGGCTTCTGTTTTTCTGAGTTTTCTGATGATCCTTTTGGTACCTTGAAGGGTGATAAGTTTGTAGGGGGGTGTCATGTAAATTGCTCTCTGCTCTCTACCAGCTTCAGCTTACAAGAGACATCTATGTCCATGGTTCAGAGCTGTGGCCCTCATAGAAGGGAGGGCCGAGCTAGATTGCTTGTATGAGAGTGGTCAGACCCCCTCTCTGTTGGGGCTGTATTTCATGTGACAGGCCCTCTTAAATTGGGACCTTATGTGCTCTTTCTCATTGGCTTCCTCCCTGTTTCCCAATGCCCAGCTGTGCTGCTGTGTCAGCCTGAAGGCATCATGGGGCAGATAGCCATTGGCACGTGCCAAATGAGCAAGGCTTTGCTTTGATCAACACCAAGAGTTGCAGGTGAAAACAGGAAGAGGAGGTGGGCTAAGGAGAGAAATAAGACTTAGCTCTGTTAACAAGTGCCAGGGAACTACTCACTACATACACCTTCCTCTTGAAACTTGGAGAATGAGATCGGCCCAGCGTGCCAGGAGTTGGTGCCACCTTGGAGAGCTCCAGCCCTGGCTGTTCAAGGTAGATTGAGATCTAGCAGGTGGGCTACAAATGCCTTGAGAAGTGACCTCTTGTGGCTATCCTGGACACTGCACTCTGCATGGACTGGACCTCTGCATCCTTCAGGGTGGCCTGTGCTAGAGCTGGGGGTGGGATGAGGGTGAGGGTGAGGGTGGGGAGACAGTCATGAGGAAGAAAGACCTCCCTGTTGCTGCTATTATTTATTTCAGGGATTTTGTCTTCTGGCTTCTGAGTTCCCATAACTCTCTGTTGCCTGTCCCTTTCTCTTACTCTGGAAAGCAGCCATGCAGGGCACACCTCTAAGCATGGATGTGCATGCTGGGGGGCCAAGGCTGGGCAAATATTCCTATCTTAGGAGGTGCTGGGACCACAGGGAAAGGGCATAGGAGCTGGGAGGGACCAAACCTAACAAACTTAAGCAGATCCTGCCCAGCTACTTCTCCTTGGAGCCCAAGGGTAGGGCTTCTGCCTAACTTAGGAGCCAAGCATGGCCTCTGTCCTGACAGTCTGCATGCCAGACCAGGGCCTCATGCTTAGGGGTTCAGTCTCTGGTTCCTTTTCCAATTCTCCAGGCCTTGCTTGCTGGGAAAGAAGGGAAAGGAGAGATGCATCAGGCTTCCTGGGCCTTGTCAGCAATCTAGTAGGGGGACTTGGGAATGTGCCAGCATGTAGTTCTGGACCCAGCAGAGAGGAGGAAATGGCACATCAGGCTGGATGAGCAGTTGGGTTCCTGGGCTCCCACGTCCCTGTGGCAGCAGTCATTGGGGCATCTCATTTCCTCTGCCATCTGTTGCACTGAACTTTTGGGGACTGTGGTCCCTACCCCAGCAGCACCTGCAGGTGACTGTTTGTTTTTAATAAAATCTGGGGATGATTGATTGGTGGGTCCAGCATGCCTTCTGGTTTCAAAGTCCACATCCTATTTATCTCCCACCTCCCTTCCCTCCAAGAAAGCACTGTCCACCTGGCCATTGCTTAGTTTTTTCAAAAACACCATTTTAATAAGGAAACAACAGAAATAAAAGATTGTTCTCTGACTGGATCCCAGACCCCCTATAATACATTACATGTACAAAGTGGCCTGCAGCCAGCTCCTGGGCCTCTATCTGGGCTTCTCTGACCCTCTGTTCCATGCCAAATTCCTGGGTCCTCTGCTCCTCTCCAGAATATGCCCTCCCAGTCCCCCTTTCCCAAAACACAGTGGCCAAGAGGGCAGCCTGCAAGTGGCTGGGGTTGCAGGAGGGACAAATGGGAAAGAGAATGTTTGAAACAGCCAAATTTGACATCAGGGGAAGGCCTCACTCTCCTTGGGGTGTAGGGCTGCCAGGGGAGCAGTGTGGTGTCCTGCTTTGGTGTGGAGCATGAGTGCCCAGGGAAGCCCAGCCTGAGCTTGGAGTAGGGTCCCTGAACCCCTTGAACCCCTTAGAATTATCGCCTCTACTGGGAAGGCACAGGAGGCAGATGTGTCCCATTCCTGGGGCCTAGAGAAGAATAGAGACCTCCCCGAGGGGCTGGTATGGGCATGCCAGGACTACCCTGAGGCCACCCTGGAGACAACAGTTTTGGCCACTGGTGCTGGCCCTGTGAGGAGTGCCTGAGCTCAGTTTCCACCACCATCCTGTTAACCTGCCACAGGGCCGTGCATGCCAGGGCTGGGTGGTGGTCATGTGCAGAGAGGTGTTCGAGCTCTGCCTGTGAATTCTAGGCTGGAGGGCCAAGGCTGGGAGGGTCAGGAGAATGCTGGTCCTTGATTCATGTGCTCCAGTTGTGTTCTGCCCATCAGCAGATGCCCCCTGGCTTGGACCCAAGGAAGGGCCCTACGTGGGCAGTGGTGCCAAGGAAATAGGCCCTGGTGGGCATTGCAGGTGGGGAAGGGCAGAGCTTCTGAAGGGATTGGTGGCATCTCTCCCCAGGTGGTATATACACGAAGTGGAGGGACAGCAGAAAGCCAAGAGCCATGTTGATGGGCCATGATGGAGGGCTGAGCCGGCTTCCTCAGGCTGCCTTCACCTAGATGGAGACTTCATATTCTCTAGTCTCCTACAAAGGAAAGAAACTGCTGGGAGTTGGAAACTTGTATAAGGTTTGCCAGGCCTTAATCCATCTTCCCAAGGAAAAGGGAGAGTCACAGGGCTCGGCAGTACCTTCAGGGTACCTGCCCAAGGGTACAGAGAATCGGGTCCTGGGTAGGGTGCCAAGGCTGGCCTGGGTACTTACTCCAGTCTCATAAGTTGGATTGTCAAATGCTGACTCCACGGTGATGCGGTCATAGGGGCGGGGGCGGGTCTGGGGCAGCTGCAGGGGGCTTTTCCCCTGGAGCCTGTGGGGACAGATCAGCCTGTAGGTCAGGAATACCGGGCACAGCTGGGGCCAGTAGCCCCTGGGTATGCAGGGCAGGCAGGGAAGCCAGACTCACCTGAAGAAATAGAAGTACACACCTCCGACCAACAGCACCATCGCCACTAGTGGCAAGAAGATGGCAGCTGCAATGTGGGCAGCATCCAGGGTGCTGGAGGCAGCAGGTGCCTTGGCAACTGAAAGTACAGAAGGTGGGATTGGGGCAGAGCCCATATCCCCTTACCCCTTCCCAGGGGCATCTGGCCACCAGCTCCCTCTAGCTGGCTAAGAGCAGGGAAGGGATTTTTGCCCTGCTAGTCCCAGATTTCTCTTTCTCTGCCCTCCCTCCTTGGGGAGCCCATGGCCTGGGAGCCATGAGAACCAGGGCGGGGGAGACCACTTCCTTGGCACTCAAGGGTGGGAGCTCACCATCCAGGCTGCGGCCGCTGTAGAGCCCATCCAGAGAGGCTGGAACAAGAGGGGAGGGCCAAGGACAGTGCGTGAGCCCAATGGGCCAAACCACTAAGGCAAGGAATGGGGGTAGTGGGCTGATCATGGGAAAGGTTTGTCCAAGGAGAGCCCAACCCAGCATTGTCCTGGTGATGCCAAGTCAGAAGGATCTGCCAGAGACTGGGGAGAGACCAAGGGTAAAATGAAGGGGCATGGGCAGGTGTTTCTGAACATTCGGCATCTTTGCTAGAGCAGCCCTATGGGCCAGTCAGGGGTTCTGGGGATGGCAGGGCACTCACCAGCCCTACAGGTGGGTGGGGGGTCACTCCAGTGCGAGGGGTGCCCGGGCACACACTTGATGCTGGCCTGGCCCTTCAGCACATAGCCAGGGGCACATGAGAAGTGGATGGTGGCCCCTGCTGGGTGTAGTCGCTTTTCAGGACTGTGGGCACCATTCTCGAGGGCACTGAGGCCGTGGCATGGCTTGAACTGTTCCACTGCAAAGCAGGCAGAGCCTAGTGAGGGTGCCAGGCCTCCAGTCTCCAAGGACTGCATCCTCTATCCCCTACCAGAGGCTTCCCCTCCTACCCATCTGACACTTACAGAGACATTTGGGGGCCCGGTCACTCCACTTGGGGCTGCCAGCCTGGCGGTCATGGCAGGTGAGGATGGCACTACCCGTCAACACAAAACCCTGGTCACAGATATACTGCACGGTGGCCCCGACAGGAAACTTGGGGCTGGATATGAGGCGTCGGCTGTGCTCCACGTCCCCAGGGTCATGGCAGGAAGTCACTGTGGGGGGTGATGGAGGAAAATAAGCCCCAGGAGAACTCATCAAAAACCAGTTCACCCTGGCTTTCTTCCAGGCCTGCCAACATCTTCATACCATGTAACTCCACTCCCTATTTATCAGTCCCTACCATTGTGCTGATTATGTCCCCTTATTTGTTCCCTTCCTATCCATCAGCGTTAACGAACACTGATTGCCATCTGTCAAGAATAAAGCATCTGGAGTTCTTGGCTGATAATCCTATGAAAAGGTATCATCCCATTTTACAGATGAGGAAACTAAGGCTATGAAAGACGAAGGCACTTCAGGGATACCAGTAATAACAGCTGGAGTCTCTTCAGAATCTGGGAGAAAGGCTTGAAGGTAGTGTTGGGCAGGGAAGCATGCAGACAGTGGCATCACTAGGAGGGTGCAGGGGTTGTGGACTGTACCAGGTGACACTGTCAGAGGGGTGGCACAAAAATGACTGTCTATAAAGTTTTTGTGCAGTGTTTTAGCAGAAATTTATTATTTTTTATAAAAATATCCCTGTAGTTATAACAACAAAGACATTTTTCGTAAGCCCAGCTTACATGTATCAATATACCTACAAGGCTAAAACTCTATGCTAATTTACTTTTTGAACCTTCTAATGCCCTCTGGTCAGAGCTGTCATTATTACCCAATTCCAATGATGCTTTGAATCACGTGGTTTCGTCTGCACGTGCTACAAGCACACACTGTTGTTTTTGTTGCTGCTGGTGCTCTTCTGGTTGCTGATCTGTCAAATTTTCTGGTGTTTTAGCTACAATATTGTGGTGATTAGCATGGGGGGTGACACCATGAGTTACCATACTGGGTAACACCAACTTTAGTGATGCCATGCATGCAGAACAGGTACACTCACCCCGCTGGCAGGAGGGCAGGTCCTCACTCCAGGTTAGGTCCCACTGACACATGAGGACACTGGATCCCACCACTTGGTAGCCGGGGTAGCACTGGTAAGTGACCACGGTGCCGTGCACCAGCTCAGGCTGTGATGGGCTCTTCCAGCCATTGGGGATCTCAGGCAGCTCCGGACAGGTGTCGTTGCGGGGTACCTCTGGAGGCACAGGGGCAGCAAGGTGCCGGCCCTCAGCTAGCACCAAGGTGACTCTGTGCTTGCCCACCTCACTCAGGGTAATCAGGCTCTTGCCAGTTTATCCTGGGCTCTGTGAGTCGGAATCGACTCGACAGCAACAGGTTAATGGGTTTTAGCCTAGCCTGGCATGCTCAGTGATACATTGCTCCCTGCTCAAGGGCCACTCCTTGCCTGTCCCTGACATCCTTCAGTCTCCTAGATTCCAGGATTTTCATCTATACTTTGGCCTTCCTTCCAAAAGCACTGTGGCCAGTTCCTCAGTCCAGAGAGATGGGGCCAGGTAAGATGGGGGAAACTGTCACTTCTATTAAAGATTGTCAGAAACCCCTAGAAACCTGTTTTTGTTATGAAGTTCTTCCTGCTGTCTAACTTAAGTCCCCTGTGCTGCAACAGAAGGCTCCTTTTCTCTTATAAGGCCCTCAGGGAAGGTGGAGAGCAGGGCCAGCTTCCTTTAGGTGATACCTGTAGCATTTCAAGCATTCCCTTGTCAGGTGGGAGCACTCAGGCTCTTTGTCGCTCTGGTCTCTCTGACTGTCTATGGTGTGGGGTGTGCTCTCAGGTACCCCTCCTCCCCCAGGCTGTAGAGTGGGGCAGGGGCAAGCTCACCAAAGAAGTGGATGACAAAGCCCTGCTGGTAGCTCAGCACTGAGGCCCCGGGGTCCGACTGAAATTGGATAGTGACGTCAGCCATGGAAGTAAAGAGCTTGAAGTGGCCACGGGGCCCTGAGTACTGGCCCAGGACCCGGGCTGTCAGGTCATCGCCGTCGTAGAAGGTAAGCACATCACCAGGGCCGATGCGCAGCCTGTGGAGGAGGACTGTCAGTGCAGGTCAGGCCAAGGGGCCGCAGGAAGGGCTGGGCAGGAGGGCTGGCTTGGCCTGGCCCTGTGGGCACTCACACTCGGACGTCCAGCATGATGCGCTTGTCCTCCTCCACATGCACACCCCAGATGCAGTCCTGCCCACGGCCATAGGGCTCTGGCCAGTTGGGGGAGAGCACCACGCCAGCTGAGTCCGTGATCTCTCCGCTGCACACGGCTGGAAGGCAGGGGAGGCCCGGGAGGCGTGTCCCCTCCGCGTTCCCCCCAGTGCCATGTCCTGGGGTTGTTACCTGCCCACAGGAGTGCTTGCCCATTGCTGGGAGCCCGCCCCCTTTGTTTGAAGCTTGAATCACACGTCACAGTGCTCTTGTGCTCCCAGGCTATGTGGTTGGCTCCCTTGGTGCCCACCCTGCTCCCTGCCCCCACAGGCCCATCCACTGGTGCCTACTGACCTCGGCAGGCTGGTTCTGTCTCATTCCACTGGGGGTCATGGGGGTCAACACATTCAATGATGATGGAGCCCTGCTCCAGGGTGTAGCCAGGGTCACAGCTGAACTCCACAGTGGTACCCACAGGGTAGGAGGGTGCACTGCTGCTGAAGTTTCCATATTTGACGAAAGGCTCATAGCAGTGGCCCTGCTGGAAAGCTGTAAACCATAGGGCGCAGCCCAGCTCAGCCTCAACTGGGGCAGACAAAGTGGGCAGGCATCCTCCTGCTTCCCATGGCCTTTCTCTTCCTGAGTACTGATGGGCAAATTTATGTCCTGGCTTGGAGCAAGGGACAGAGCCAGCCCCGGACACCTATCCTGATTGTGCTCACGAGGCTATCTTAGTCACCGTTGTATTGCCAGTCAGTGCCTAGTTTGGTGCTTAGTACACAGTTCAGTCAGTCCAGTCCAATTGCCATCAAGTCGATTCCGACTCATGGTGACCCCATGTGTGTTAGAGTAGAACTGTGTTCCGTAGGGTTTCCAATGGCTGATTTTTCTGAAGTAGATCACCAGGCCTTTCTTCCAAGGCACCTCTGGGTAGACTTGAACTGCCAACTTTTTGATTAGCAGCTGAGCGCTTAACCATTTGTGCCACCCAAGGACACCTAGTACACAGTAGGTGCGCAATAAATGCTTCTTTAAACAAATAAACGAGCACGTGCGTGCATAAATGGTTCTAGAACATCTTGCAGAAATTTTCCTTCCCTAAGAGTTGGGGCCTTCTCTGCTCTTCCAACTCCTGGAGAGTTCATTTTCTTGGACCAGAGGGGAGGGGCAGGGAGAAGGGACCTAAGTGCCAGGTGGGCAGGGGTAGAGTTGCAAGGGGTGATGGAATGGAGGCAGAGAGGAAGAAGGTGTGAGAGAAGAGACCCTTGGCTCAGAATCCCCTGTCTTCTTATCCCTCCAGTCCCCTCCAGCCCCCTGCACCCCCTGGGCAGGCCCAGCAGGCTCACCCTCATAGCGCAGGGCCATGCCTGCAGCTGCCCCACTGCTGTCAGTACTGAGCTCCACAAAGAAATGTCTGCCAGAGCTGAGCAGGCCCTCAATGGGCAGGTATTCCACCTCGTAGGAATCGTACACAGGCGGGGCCTCCACGTTGTCTCCATTGTGGATGATGAGCCTGGGCCAAGAGAGTGGCAGCTGGGTGACTGGTCCCTGATCCAGGTAGGCTGTGGCCCCAGGCCTGGGTACCGTCCCTCCAGCAGGGTATTACCAGGCAGGCACTCCCACCCCACTGGCACAGCCCCTCACCTGTCGTCATCCTCTGCCAGGGAAACCTTCTCAAAGTGCAGGTGCAGCCGCTGGCCCTCAGGAGCCTCAAGCAGCCAGTGGCAGGTGAGGTTGTTGCTGTAGTTGCCCGGGAAGCCCGGAGAGACAATGCGGCCAGTGGTGGCATTGCGAATCACCCCACCGCAGGCAGCTGCGAGACAGGGACCAGGATACTAGGCCAGGACCCTGACTGGATCTGAGGTAACCTGCCTGCTCTGGGCCCTAAAAGACCCTCCCTTTCCATCCCAGCTCTGTGCCCTCTGCATGGGGCAGCAGGGAGGTTTGCCTCCCTGCTATCCATGCCTTCATGGTCTCGAAGGTCAGTCCTTTATCCCTGTGACCCTGCAGCTCCAGGAAGCCTGGGCTCACACCAGAACCCTACCTCTGAACCTTTCACACCTCTGGGACTATTCATATGCAACTCTCTTGACTGTAGGTGGATCTGCCACTGCCTGGCTGTGTGGCCCTGGGTAAGTCACTTCCCCTTTCTGCTGACTCCTACAGAAAGCCTTTCATGATGTCCCCAGGCAGGCTTTATTAAAGCCTCTTACCTTTGACGCCAACCTTCTTGGGTACATCTTCTATCTCCAGTCATGCCATTTTTCTAAAACCAGTTATTTGCTTGGGTATGCCCCTTAACTAGGACCTCCTGGGGCAGGGGCCAGGTCTTTTTAAGTCAAACAGAGTTGGTGTTGGTGTTTGTTGAATAAAACGTGTGAGTGAACGTAAAAAGGAGGACAGGGCTAGATCAGGGATGACAAACACCTGGTATGTGTGCCATCCACCCCCAAATCTGGTGCCCTTAGCAGACATTGCTGTGCCAGCTGGTGGCTTGAAACACTTTGTGAAATAGTTCTCCAGGTATCACTACCACTGTCGTCCCTGGGCTGACCTCTGGTGCCACAACTGTCTTCTCTTTCTCTTCTGAGCAGCTCGCCTGTCCCCATCAATGAGGCTTGCTGGGTGACTTAGCCATAAACTCCTGCCATTAAGTGGTCAGAGAAGGGCCTCAGGCAGGAGGAGTGTGGCTGGTTATAGGCTGCCCTTTCCTCTCCTGGACACAAAGCCCGGGGCCCTTCCAGCTTTCAGAGTCCAGGCTGCCATGACTGATACACGGCACCTTTGTCTTTAAATGATCAAGGCGACAGAATATTTTAACCCAATAAAGTTCTCGGGGGAGGAGGGGTAAGTTTCTTCTCTGCAGAGACAGCAGAGCCACCTTTCTGCTTGGTCTCAGAATGGAACTGCCCTTCAAATTTGATCATGCTCCATCCTTTGCTTAAAATCTCTCAGTGGCTCCCTATTACCCTCAGGACAGAGTCCAAACTCAAAATGACATTCAAGGTCCATTATGAAGGCAACTTCTTCGCTCAGCTTCAGCCTCCTCTCCCCACATCCCCTTTCCTTCGGGCACAGCTCACTCTGTCCTCACGATGTCAGGCTGTTTCATGCCTCCGCACCTTTGCATATGCTGTTCCGGGAATCCACCGCACTTCCTCTAGCTAACATTCCTTTAACCTTCCTTGCCCCCCTCTCACTCTGGATCAGCTCTTCCTCCCTTGGATCCCCCCACCCCACGTTTGCCCCATCACAGCACTTTCTGCACGGCACTGTCCTCGCTGAGCTTTTTGCCAGTCTTCCCGTTAGATGGGGAGCTTCTGGAGAGCAGAGACCACATCTGTCTTATTCATCTCTGGTTGTGCCTGGCACCCAGGAAGGGGTTATACAATGAAATAAGGTTCAAAAGTCCAAGTGCCTCTCATATCCCAAACCAAGCACTTCATCTTCCTTTCTCCAACAAGCCCCTTCCACTGACAGAACCCCAAACCTCCTGATGATCCAGGACCAGAACCTGGGAGTCCCCTTTTCCTCTTCAGTGTCTCTGGACCCTCTGCCCTGCTCTCCATTGCCAAGGTCGCTGTCGAAGGGCAGACCCTCTTGCTAGGCAGAGCCTCCAGACTCTGCTTCCAGCCTCCAGACAACCACCTGGCTGGGTCTCCTGAGACGCAGTTCTGAGCTCTTCTCTCCTCTTCTCAGAAACCTTCAACAGCTCCCCAGTATCTTGGCCTGATGGTCAAGACCCTCCCCTGCCCCCTCCACATGCCTCAGGCTCAGCCAAACCTGTCTGTCTTCAGTGTCCCTAACCCCCCACCCCTGCTCTCCTTCCCACCTCTGCGCCACTGCCCATGTTGTCCCCTCCACTGAAATGGCAAACCTTCAGTGTCACTTCTCCCAGGAGGCCTGCTAAATACCAACTAAGACTGATTGCTTCCTCTCCTCCCAGGGTACTTTGTGTCTTCTCTATGGCACTTTCTACTTCCTGCTCTTGAAGTTGGCCACCTATGTGCTTTCTTCTTCCCCTCTTTCCTGAAACTGTGGGTTCTTTGAAGTCCCTGTTTAATTCAGCTCTGTATACCTGTGGTGCCTCCTTTTAGTAGGTACTTAATAAATGCATGTTGGATGAATGTCATCGAATGTGGCCATTTTCTGGCTCCTTATGGAGAGTGAGGTTCAGGGACAGTGCCAGCCAGCAGCAGAGAGCAGGGATGAGTTCCCCCGGCCTCACACTCCCCTGCTCAGCATTGAGTCCTTTCCTCTGGGGCCACTCACCAATGCAGACAGGCTCCTGGGAATCCCAGAAGGGCTGGGTGGCATTGAGACAGGTAAGGAGCCTGGCGCCCTTCAGCTGATAGCCACTGGCACAGTGGAAGCGGGCGCTGCCTCCTGGGTGGAGGCTGGTGACAGTTACGTCTCCATAAGCTGGACGTCGGGGAAAGTGGCAGGTGAGAAGATAGGCTGTGGAGAGAGAGAAGGTGTTATGGGAAGGGGGCGCTGAGCCATAGGCAGGGGAAAAAGGGCCAGCCCCAGCCTCCACTGCCAAGAAGTGTCATTTGGGGCCAGAGGAAGCATGAGGAATTGCAGAAAAGACTCCAGTCCCCTCCCCTAAAGGTGGCTGCCCACGACATTTCTGGCAGTCTGGGCTGGTTAGTGGAGCAAGCACAGAGCTGGAAGATAGGAGGCTTGGGTTCTGGTCCAAGCTTTGTGACACTTTGAGCAGGTTACTTAACCTTTTTGTGTCTGTTTCTTCATCTGTGAAATGAGGCTCAAAATGCCAGCCCATCTACAGGGTTATTGTGAGAATAAAATCGGGATAATATTTCACTCAGCTTGGTATCCCTGGAACTCAGCTGATAGTATATCTTGAAGATATGTTTATTGAATGACTTATAAATGGGAAAGCACTTGGAAAAGTGAAAAGCCTATGTAAAGTGTTGATATTTTTCTTACAGAGGATAAATATGCATTGCAGCAGGAAAGATTGAAGGCAGGCAGCAAAAGCTTCTTTTTTATTCATGAAGAAATACTAAAATGTTTGATGGAAACAGCGGTGGATTTTTAAAAACAGAAGGGAGCTAGGGTGGGTGCAGCGCATGCCTTCTTTGAAATTGGGGGAAGGACAAGTTCCCTGGGAAACCTGGTAGCTTTTGGAATTGTCATACTAAGTATGGCCAAGTGGTGGCAGCAGATCCTACCAAACAACCTGGCAAATCCCAACCTGGCACCAAGAGAATCAGGGCTTGGGTCTGAGAGGTGGGGAGAAGGCTTGGAGGGAGGCAAGGAGAAAGGCTGAGAGAAGGGTTAGGCTAAAGATCCAGAAAACCACTGGGGGGTGATAGGAGGGATGGGGACTGAGACAAATTACCCTTATTGGTGGTGGTACCAGGTGGATGGGAAGAGAGGTCCCGGCAGGTGCTGCCCTAGCCTCTATGTTCTTTTGTGTGGCTAGAAAAAAGGGTCACCTCTGGGCAGACCAGGGTCCAGACACTTGAGTTTTGTGGCTTTCAGTTTTGTGACTTTCACCTCTCCTGGCCTTAGTTACTATGTCTGTGAAATGGGGAAATGATTCCCTGTCTCATAGAGTTCTTGAGTGAGTGACTGATGAAAGGCTAATCCTGATTGGCAGATGGTGCTTAGGAGGTAGGCTCTGGGGTCAGACTGCCTGGGTTTGCTGTGCAACCTTGGGCAAGTTACTTAATGCCTCTGTGCTTTCGTTTCCTTGTTTACCCACTCATTTAATCAGTATTGCATTCAATGCTGTGGAGGTTAGGTGAAAGGACATATATGGAGTGCCTGACACTGAACAAATACCTAGCACACTAGCCTGCTGTTATTGTATGTAATCTTGATTAATAATAGCACCTCACATCTACATGCACCTTCCGGCTTCTAAAATGCCTTCACTCTCTTCTTATTTGAAGTCTACAATATGTTTGGAAGAAAGGAAGGCAAGGTAGAGGTTTTAACCCAATTTCAGATGAGGAAAACTAAGGTTCAGAGAGAGATTGAGAAATTTTTCCTCATCTCACAGCATGTAAGTGGTAAAGCAGGCACTTGAAGCTCCTGGCTCTAAAGCCCATTTGTTTTCCCTCCCCCACACCTGCTTCTACAGGTGATGTGGAAACCTGGCCTCAGGAGTCAGAGGAGGCTGAGAGTTAACAGGCACAGGGCTTTGACATAAGAATCACCTATGTGTGACTTATGGGGAACTTGTCAGAAATGCAAATTCTCAGCAGGAGGTCAAACTGGGACAAATCGCCCTGGGTGGTTGTTCAGGACAGCCACTCACAATGGCCTGGGGTGGGATCCGGGCCCAGGATGGGATAAGGAAGAGGATGTGGGGCACTGAACTCAGAATGGAAGGGAGTGCGAGGCTACACGGGGCGGGGTAGGGTGGGGGAGTGTGGGGATCTAGGCAAAGACCAGATGTCACACTCAACACTTGTTCTTACATCTTCCCCTCGAGTTCTCATCACAACTTTGGCAAGGCAGGACCCCTATTTCACAGATGAAGAAATTGGGCTAGGATGGGGTGAGAGGCAGGAGGCTAGGGCAGATAAGAAGCCCCCAATCTCCATAGTGGGTGAAGTGCCACTTCCCAGGGTGAGCTTCTTTTTGTTGCCATGACGACTGTTCCCAGGGAGCCTGCACCACTGCAATCTGTCGAGTTATTTTCTCACTGGCGTCTGTTTCTGGGGCCAAGTTCAGTGCCAGGAAGGCTCAGGATGGAGGAGGAGGATGCCTGGCAGAGCCCTCTATCTCCCCACCCTGCCTGAGCCTGTGGGAGGGGAGTTGGAACTTAGCCCTGCAGATGAGGCCCTTGTAGGGGCCCATCCTTTTGACCTCCAACAGCAACCAGCCTAGGCACCTCTGGCAGGGGTGTAGATACAAGGCCTCTCCACTCCTCTGACTCCCTCTTTCTCTGCCCACAGAGATGCATGTGGGCACACACTCCTCCTATTCTCCAGGATCAGGGCTAATTACAGCCTATAATTAGGGGAATTACACTCATTAAGGAAAGAGCTGATCATTGACAAAAACTGGGCCGAGGAGGGAGGGCTTCTGGCAGCTGAGAAGCAGGTAGGACTGGGCCGGCTCTCCCAGGCCCTCTTTGGGGTCAGCTCCCCCTTGCCCACCCGGCCTCCACCTCACTGCCTGTCAGCCACCTTGGTCTGGCCCAACAAAGAGGAGGTCCAGGGTTTTGTGCAAAGGAATTTGCAGCAAGAGAGAAGGTTACCATGGCATGAAATTATGCCCGCCACTAGGGAGGATTGATGAGCTGTTAGGGAGGCCAGCCAGGACGCCTAGATGCTCACCCTTGCCTCAGCTGGCCACTGGCTTCTGCCCAGCCCCTGCCCACCACCAGGCTCCCTGCTGCCAGCATCCCAGGACTGCTACTCCCAGCTTGGGTGGGGAGGTCAGGAGAGGGTGACTGCTCCTTAGGTTGTGATTCCAAGCATTCAGGATTCCCAGAGGAGTGCCTACCCTCCTTCTAGCTATGGCCCCCCACAGGGCTGCAGAAGTGGTCCATGACAATGCAAGACAATCCTGTGATTGTTCACACCAATTATTTCCCCATTAGCGCCTCCCAAATCTGAGTTGGGTTAACCTGTAGCAGCTGTGCAGAAGGTGCAAAGGCTCAAGATGACTCTGTCTGGGGCAGGGGTGGGGGAGGGGGAGTGCTAAGGGAAGAGCAGCAGAGTCTCACCCTTCCTTCCCGCAACCCCCCCCAACAGCTGTTTACTAGTTTCCTTGACAGAGCCTGTGCTAAGCACTTGACTTGCACCATTTTGTTTAATCCTCACCACGACTTTGTAGGGTAGGTGTTGTGGTGTTTACAGCAGAGGAAAAGGAGGATCAGAGAGGTCAGAAACCTGTGGGAAGGATATTCAAACACAGATCTGACCTTCTCCTGAGTCTGTAATTTTCTCAGAACATCATGCTACTGTGTTGCTCCCCTGCTTCCTGAGGTGTTCTAAGCAGAGCTGACAGGTGTGGGCCAGGTCCAGGGTGGATGAGGCAGTTTGGGAAGGCCAAGATGGCAGCTAAGGTCCTCCTAAGGCGTTGTCAAACCCCTTTGACCGTGACCGCCTTGCATTTACAGGAAGGGCTTCTATCGTTATTGCCTGTTTAAGTGTCTACCCACCTCCAGTTGTATGGAGCTTCACTGGGCACCTTGTTGTATGTTACTAGCCCCTCTATGTTTTTCCCCAGGGTGTAATAGGATCAGAGACCTCCAGGAGGGCAACCAGGCTAGGCTAGCTCCTGCCTTGGCTGCCCAGACCTACCTTGGTAGTGGAAATGGAAGGTGCCAGGCCCGGCAGGTGGTGGGAGGCTCTGGAACCTCAGGGCCACTTGATGTGTGGGGCTGCGGATGACTTGGCCCCGCAGCAGGAAAGACTCGTTGGCCAGGGGCAGCGGGTCCGGCCCCCCTAGGCCCTCCACAGTCACGGTCTCCCCCTCTAGGAGGCTGATGTTCTGGACCTGCCGGTGGAGTAGAGAGAGCAAAGCAGAGCAGTCAGGCTTCTTCCTGCCACCTGAGCCTTGCTGCCCTCAGGCTCCTTCAACCCCTGGGCATGGCCAACCCTGCTGCTTCCCCATCCCTTGGTCACCAGAGCCCCCCGGTCCTGAGTTAGGCACTGCTGTACAGGAGGAGCTCAGCTTACCTTCCCACAACTCTGTGAGATGGGATCTGAGGCTCAGAGACACTATGTAAATTACTCAAGGTCACACAGATTGTTAGCAGAACTGGGATTTGTAAGCAGGTCTGTCTCCAAAGCCTTTTCTACTACACCAGCTACTTCCTGTCCCTTCCCCTCCCTGGCTCAGTTTTCTTATCTGTGAAGTGGGGATAGTGTAGGCGTATTGAACTAGATGGTGTCTGAGGGTCTAGCCAGCAATGTGAGGTCTTGAGCATTGGACTCAGGTGCCCAGCTGCCCTTGGACATCCCCTGCTGGATGCCTCACCCAGTATGAAGGGACATCAAACACCCATCCTGCTTCATACTGACTGAACCACCTTCTCCAATCAGTAGCTCCCCTTGGCTCTCCATCTAAGGGAATTAACTTCACCATCCACCGAGTACTCATGTCAGAAACTGGCATCTTGCCTCCTCCCTCACACGCCATATCCAATCAGTCATTCAGTCCTGTCAGTTGGACCTCAAATCACCCCCACTGTCACTCCCCCAGGTCCCCAATAGTGTTGCTCACCTAGATCACCTTAGCACCCTCCTGACAGCCTCCCTATCTGTAGGGCTCCTCCCCCAACATCAATATCCTGTGAGCTGCAGTCCCAAACCTATTGCTGATCATGTTACTTCCACTTTTAAATCCTCCAGTGGCTCCCCATTTAGCCCATGGAACCTATTGGATCTAGTCCAAACTCCTTCCTGGGCCCCGAAGGCCCTGCCCAACCTGGCCCCTGCCAACTGCTAAGCCTTATGCCACGCCCCTCCACATACCAGCCACACTGCTGTTCTCTCTCTTCTATGGACCTCTTTCTCAGTGCCCCTCCCTCTGGCTGTCACAGATCTGCTACCACCCAAGTCCTCAGGCCCTCAACCCCTGGAGCATGCTTCTGGTCTCTATGTCTCCATTCAGTCAAACGAATCAAAGGGTTGGACAGCAACAGACTGCCTGGATGGGAAGTGGCAGTGTAGCCTGGTGGAAGGAGCACTGGATTGGAGCCCAGAGATCTAGAACCTCATCCTAACCGTGTGATCTTGGACAAGTATACTAACTATCTGAGCCCCCATTTCCTCATCTTATAAAATGGCCTAGGATAGGTCCTTGCTACTTAAAATGTGGCTCCTGGGCCAGCAACATCAGCATCACCTGGGAGCTTATTAGAAATGCAGAGTCTCATTCCCCACCTCACATGTACTGAACTGTAATCTGAATTTTAACAAGATCCTTGGGCAATTCAGCAGCACTGATCCTACGTGGTCTCCAAGGTCCCTACAAGACAGGACCTTCATGGGTTAACTACTGGGGTTGGTTAAGTGGCATCCAGTGAGTCACCAAATGCTTCCTAATCTTACCTTTTAAATATCTTTCCAATAGGTTCCTCCCCTTCATCCCTTTGTCTTTGTCTTGGCTCTGATGGCCCCCTACCCATTGTGTCTCACGTGGAGAGTAGCTTCATCTAACCATCCCTGTCTTCACTCCTCCCATCCCCGACTCATCTCCTAGGCCCAAGCTGTCTCAGGTCAGATCATGTCTCTCTCCCACCAAAACCTGCTGGTGACTTCAGACTTCCCAGAGGACAAGGTCCAAACCTCCCAGTTGGCCCCACTGGCTTTGCCAGCCTCATTTACCTATACTGCAGCCAAAGGCCACCTCCCACTCCCACCCCTCTGGCCCTCTGGGCATTTGCATAGGTGAGACCCAGCACAAGGAATGCCTTCCTCTCTCCCTCTCCTGGGGAAGCTGGTCATCCCTTTGGATCTCAGGGCCACCATCCTCTGCCTCCCAGTCAGTCCAGGCAGTCCCTCTGCTTCAGGCTCTCCCCACCTGTCTTCCACCCATTTCTCTATGAAAGCCCAGGGTGGCATTTTGAGTCATGATGCCCTCTTCCCTGGCCAGTCTCAATAAAGATGTGTGGAGAGAGTGAATGAATGGGCCACTCATTCCTCAGCGGTGTCCTGTGAGCTGAGAAGCACTGAGGATGCTGAGCCTCAGATCCTGGGAAACAGCCTCCTGTCAGGCTCCAGGCCCTAGGCCCCCAGACTGGGGTGCTGAGAGTGGCTATGCTATGGGGACTTCAGTGGGGGCAGCTGGGCAGGGAGAGGTCCCCATTCCTGCCTGGGAGGAAGGACCTAGTAGGTTTTCAGGGGGTGAAGAGAAGGCTTAAGGCTGGGTGCTGGGGGAAGAAGTGCCTCCTCTTCATGAGGAGCCCCCGCCCGGGCACGTTTGGGTGGAGGCTGCCTGACCATCTGCTGGGAACATTCCTCAGGGAGTTCCTGCTGCAGGCAGAGGCTGGATGAGGTTTTTTCAAACTTGGAGATTCTGTGATTCTAGAGTTGGGAAAACAAGACTCATACACGTGGAATCTGTAATTATCGAGAGATGCCAGGCAGCATCTAATTCGGCCTTAAGTGGCACTGAATGTGTGCAGCAAGAATCCTCCAAGCGGGAGCTGAAGGGGCTGGAGGCTCAGCGAAAGCTCATGGAGCAGGTGGGGTCTGACAGCACTTTGAAGTGGGGGCTGTGACAAGTGGGGAGGGAGGACATTCGCTGCAGGGAAATTAAGAAGGCAAAGTCAGAGAAGTAGAAATTCACTTTGTATTTTCTTCCTAGTTCTCCATATATACCCTCTTGACCTCTAGCTTCCAACTCTGACCCTTTTGCTTTGTGGGGTGAGAGGGCAGCAGCAATAACAATTGCCGCTCACAGAGCACCTGCAATGTGTCAAGCCTTGTACTAGGTGCTTTATGCCAGTTGTTTCACCCTTACCCCAATTCTATAAAGAGCCCTGGTGGCACAACGGTTAAGCGCTCAGCTGCTATCTGAAGGATTGGCAGTTTGAACCCATCTGGTGGCTCCGTGGGAGAAAATACCTGGCAATCTGCTCCCATAAAGAATACAACCTAGAAAACCCTACGGGGCAGTTCTATTCTGTCACATGGGGTTGCTGTGAGTCGAAACTGATTCTACAGGCACCAAACAACAACCACCGCACAATTCTATAAGGTAGGTGGTAAAATCCCCATAAATAAACAGAGGCTCAGAGAGGCTAAGGAACTTGCCAAAGGCCACACCGGTGTTAAGTAGCAGAGTCTTGCCTTATAGGAGGCAAAGACAACTCCCTCCTCCTCCCAACTTCATGGGGTGTCACCTGCAGACACAGATTTCTAGACGTCTTTATCCCCAGGCCCCCAGGTTTAGCAAGGAGGTAGATCTTAGCCAAGCCTTGCTTTTTCCGAGAAGTTGAGATTTGTGTTCTCACCAGCTATCCTTCCCCCAGAAGCCTGGAAAACTGGGGAAACTGGGAGCTGAGGCTTCTGGCAGCCTCTGGTCTGGGGAAGGCATGGCCCCCTCAAGTCTGGTGGGGAAGGTTGGGATGAAAGTGTGGGATGGAGTGGGCTGTTTGCTTGGGGCTCCCACCTAGAAGGCACCTGTTCTCAGCCAGAGGCTGTCTGGGCAGCTCTGGTCCCTTGGGTTTCAAGTACCCACTTGTGGGCTTGCCATGGTGGCTGGAATGTAATTTGTCACTTGTTTGAGGGTCAGACCTGACAGGGGCCAGATAGGGCCGGGTGTTGGACAAGGGGGGTGATGAAGTCTTGATGCAATTTGCAGGCGTGTGATGATCTTGGGAGACAGATTGAAATGTCAGCTCTGCTCATGAAGGCCATCTTCCCACAACCCTAGCCAATGACAGGAGGGGGTCTGGGGGAGGGGAGCGGGCAGGGGGAAGACAGAAGTAGAGGGAGCTGAGGACAAATCCCACAGGGCTCTGGGCTGTCTAACACTGCAGCCAACCATGAGGTCACCTCAAAGAAGGAAATAGAGCCAGCTAGAGGGTGGCTCCTTCATGGGTGGGAGGTGGGGAGGATTCAGATTGCCCTCTCCCAACCCCTAGACATCAGCTTTGACTGACCTGTCCATCCCAATGGAAACTGCTAGTCAGGTCCCCAGCTACATACCCTAATGGTGCGACCCATACATGGGAAGGTGCCACAATTTTTTGTATACATTTGCTCAAGTACAACCCTGTGAATGATCTCAAGGATGACTCTGGTGTGAGACCCCCCCTCCCAGTCTCTGAACCCCACCCCTCAGAAATACTGGCCACAGCCCCTCCTCCACGCTAGACTTTCTTGGTTAGCCCCCACCCGCCCCACCTGTGTGGGCTCTGACACAGGCCCACCTGCATGCACACAGCCCCTCACACCAATAGAATAATCACAATTTTCTCTACAAGGCCCTTATAGTTTTCAAAGCTCTTTCACACCCATTATCTTCTCAGGTCTCACAAAACCCCAATAAGGAGGTAGGACAGCTGTGTCTAGCTCCACTTTATAGATAAGGGAAACCTGTAGTCAGAGAAGTCGAGAGATCCCCCTTGGGTCACACACTAAGTCCAACTCCTGATTCCTGGTCCAGTGCCCTGTCTTCATGCACAGTGCCCAGGCCCCTCCCCAGGACTAGGAGGACTCCAGATGGGTGTCCTATGGGCCTGGGTCAGGCAGGGCAAGGCTGACGAAGGGGAGCTGGGGTGGAGTCCAGACAGGGACCTGTCCCTGCCCAGCACTCCTTCTCTGGACTTGTCCCATGCCCCATCCATGCCAACCTCACAGGCTAGGGGAGGAACAGGGGCTCTTCAGTTCTGGGATCAAGTCCCAGCTCCATCACTGACTAGCTGAGGTTGCTTAGGCAAGTCACATGACCATTCTGAGCCCAGTTTTGTCTGTTAAATGGGGAATTCATGCCTACCTCACAGGGCTGTAAGGGCTAAGTTAGATCCTATCTGTAAGGGGCTCAGCACAGGTACCCAGAAGGTACCTTTCTTGGGGAGACACGGGCCCCACCCTGATCAGCTCTTGGCATTTGCCCTGGTGGCAGCTGGTTGTGGGCTCACCTCACCCTCAGGTCTGCGAGGCCTGTCTCAGAGGCACTGAAACCGGGAACCACCCTCCTCCTGGCCCAGGTTCAGCAGCTGCCAGGAAGCAAGAAGCAGGGCCAAGGGCTTGAGCACTGCTGCTCCATCTGGCCCATGAAGGAGCTTCTTGGACCCAGAAAAGGAGCTCTACACACAGGGACTGGCTAGGACGGGCCTTCTGCATCATCTGGTTCAACCTCTTCCTTTTACAAAGAGGGAAACTGAGGCCCAGAGAAGGCAGGGCTCAGCCTAGTCCTCCAGAAGTGGACAGCAGAGTGAGAACTGGCACCCCTGTCCTACATGGGAGTCTCTGTGCCCTTGTGTGAGGCAAGGTCTGTTTTCGGGATGGGGTAGAGTGAGAGGCCTAAATCCATAGGGCTAGACCTACCTTCCACCCCAGCGGTCCCCTTAGATGGCTCTTCTGGGAACCATCAAAGAGGCTTAGGCTGGGGACACAGCCTCCTCTGGGGAGGTTGCCCAAAAATCCCACCCCATCAATTCCCTACCCCACTCCTGGTGCCTACCTTGGGCCTGGTCCTGACGACTGAAAGGGGCAGAGTTCTGGCTACCAAGCCAGCAGCCAACTGGCATGGGAAAACCATGTGCCAAAGGGGCCTCCTGGGGCACTTGGGCAGGGATTGTGGGCAGCTGTGCCCAGGCTCCAGATGGTACAGAGAGCAGCCAAACCAAGGTGGGGGCTGGCAGTGGGAGTGCTCTTGGCATGCCAGGCACAGCAAGAGGCAGGCGCCGGGCCCAGAAAGGCCTGGAGCTCTCAGGGGGATATTGGCTGCTGAGGAAGGGGTGGAATATGGGCCATGGGCTCCTGCCAGCCATCCTCAAGCGGAGACTCTGGACCTCTCAAAACAGAGCCTAGGCCAGTGCCTGACCCTGGCTGCAGCAGGCGAGGCTCCTCTGATCACGGAGGGCCTGCGGTGGCCTCCTGCCTGTGGGCTGATCAGAGGTCACAAGCAGCTGCAGAGCCAAGAAGGGAGGTGGGAGGTGGAGGATGAAGCAGGCTATGAGGGGCTGTGCTCCAAGCCATGGAGAGTTAGGCTTTGAGGGATTCTGGCACCCCTGAGGCTGCAAACAGGAAACTGAGAGCATCTTGCCCAGCCCTGGAGTCTCTGGGTTTTGCAAACAGTTAACACACGCAGCTGCTAACTGAAAGGTTGGAGGTTTGAGTCTACCCAGAGGTAACTCAGAAAAAAATGCCTGGTGATATACTTCGGAAAAACCAGCCTTTGAAAACCTATGGGGCACAATTCTACTCTGACACACATGGGGTCACCATGAATAGGAATCACCTCAAAGGCAATGGCAACAACTGCCCAGCCCCAGACTCCAGCAACGGCTGCAGTCACATGGCAGGAGCTAGCACGGCATCAAGCTGACCTACTCAGCGGTGTGATTTGCAGTCCTTAAGATGCTCCTTTCCTCCCATGGTTCTTCCCATCCCCCTTACCTGTACTCCATCCCCTCCCCACTCCCACCTACTCTGAGCTGTCTCTGTGAATTCATGGAGGGGTGAGTGGGAGCTTATCTAGGATATGGAGACACCATAGGCGGTCCCCTCTCCCCAAGCCTGGAGGACAACAGGTGGATTTCTAGGCCCTCCAGCCCCTCACCTGTCGTCTCTGCCCAATGCCCAGTGTGGCCTGGCTCAACTGCCAGCCTTGGGCAGGAGGGCACTGCTCTCGGGCCTGGCCTCTGGTAGGAGTCCTTAAGCCCACCCCTGCTCCTACGCAATAAAGTCACGTTTACAAAACAGCCATGGCAGCCCTCAAGGGCCGGGCCTGCCAACCTGCTGCTTCTCAGCCCAGGTTTGGCTGCAGGCTTCTCATCCTCAAGCGTCAGATCAGGGATCCTCACCGCCAGGAAGCCTTCCCTGACTCCTAGGCTGGTGAGGCGTGCCTGCCCCTTAATCTCAACAGCCCCACAGCTTCCCACCCTGTCCCCAACAGCACTGAGCATTCTATGGTCATTGTTTATGATTTCCGTCTCCCCGATAACTGTGAAGGTCTGTGTCCACAGGGCCAGGCACACAGCAAGTGCTCAATTCATGTTTGCGGAACAAATTTGTTTCTCAAAAAACCCGAGTGAATGATTAACTGAGTGACCTTGGGCAATTCCTTTTCCTTGCCTAGGCCCTGGTTTTTCAACTATCCAGTGAGTATAGATCTGCAGTGTCAGTGCTTCTTCAGGTCCCAGTGGCCTGTGTGAGTGGCCAGGAGGCCTGGGAGGGAGTAGGGGTTGCCGGAATCAGCCCTGGAAGCAGAAAAGCCTAAGTCCTGCTTCAGCCCTGATTCTGTCTCCTTATCCCCAGTGCTGGTGCTGACCCAGCGCTGGCCACCCTGGCCCCTGCCCCCACATGGCCTCTAACACTATGTCAGGCTATCAGGGCCAACAGGGCCCTTGGGGATCTAGGATACCGAGATTGAGGGTGGGGCCAGCCTCTGCCTGCCACAATTCCTGACAACAATCCTGGGCTGTGGCAGGTCTTTGTCTCAAGGTTGCCTGGTAACGGCTTTCGCGTTCTGATGAAAAACTGTGGCAGCACCAGACATCAGACACAGGGCTTGTATGAGGGGTTGGGCATGCAGGGTGGAGCCTGGGTCAGGTCAGGACAGGACAGCATCTTGCTCCACTGTGGCAGGTACTAGGCCTGTGCCCAACCTGGCCCAGTGGGCTTGAGTGGAAGTGGGAGGCTTGAGGGGCAGGCAGCCCAGACCTGCAGGGGGGCACTCAGCCTGGCATCTGCCCTTCCCACCCCATTCCCCACACCTGCAGCTGACGTCTTCCACCAGGTGAGCCACAGCCGGTGTCACCTCTCATTAGGTGATGATTTTACATTAATTACCTTAATTAAGCGGTGCTGAGTGCTAATGGCTTGGGTGGTGGTGGTGGCTGTTTCTAATTACCTTCCCAGTTAGTCCAGAGTTAGGGGCACAGGGCTTGGCAGAGCAGGAGCAAACAATTGCAGAAAGAAGGGGAAGGGCCCACCAGGGGGTGGGAGAGGGGCTGAAGTAGGCCCCCCTTAAGATGGTCCCCCCTCCCACATAGGGCCTGGCTCAGAGAACTCTCCATCTGCCGGGCCTGATGGTTTCAGAGGGGAGGCCTGGAGGCGCTGCCCCACGTCAGGGATGGATGGCTTCAGGGCAAAATCCAGGGGCTGGGGGAGTTGGGATGGATGGGATGCACACTGGGAGGTGGGGACCGGGCAGTGCCGCCCTGCTACCTCAACTCCTCCTGTCCCTTCCCTGTGGCTCCTCAGTAGCCTGCCTGATTCCCTCGCCTGGTCTGAAAGCCTCTCTCCTCCCCACCCGTGTTCAGTCTCCAAGATCCAGGTCAGATGTCACCTCATTCATTCCTTCATTCCTTTGTCCATTCATTCAGTCAGCATGGGAGTACCCATCTGGGCCCTGTACTCCAAGGTACTCTTAAGGAACTCACAGTCTAGCTGGGGAAGTATAGAGCTAGCAACAGACTGATAAAAGGCAGTGTGATAAGAGCTAGGATGGGGATGGTCCAGGTTTGGGGATCAGGAGAGAGTTCCAGAGAATATGATGCCAGGGTTGAATCCTAAGGAAGGGGATGGTGGAGTGACTGTTCCAGGCAGGGGAAAAAGCATGTGCAGTTGGGGCTCATGGTCAAAGAAGTCTTGGCTGTTCAGTGCAGAGGCAGAGTAGGGAACAAGGGAAGAAGTGGCTGGAGGTGAGCCAGGTAGTGTGGGTGGGGTCCACAGGGAGCAGCCTTGATTCAGGGGCCTTGGGGAGGCTTAGGGGGCAGGATCAATTTCCCTTGAGAAAAATTACTCCATTGTGACCCTGCTCCAGGTTTCTGGTTGGTTGGGGTCAGTCTCTGAGGATGGGGTGGTGAGCAGGTTTGGGGAGATGAGGAGGAAGACTTGGGTTTGGGGTATGTTGAGATTGAGGAGCTTGTGGGATATCATGAGTTCCTGCAGGCTCAGGCCTTGGGATTGAGAACGAGTCAGAGCTAGATTTAGGGGTGTGAGGATCACCAGCAGAGAGATGCCACCATGGGAGGAATGAGATTGCCCAGGGAGCCTGACGCTTGGGGCAGGAGGCCAGGGCCACTTATTTCATAGTCACTGCTGCCTGTAGGTCTGACTCTCCCACCAGACTGTCCCCTCTCTGGTGGGGTGGCTGTGTCTATCGACGCCACTGCTGCATCCTGGGAACCAACACAGGGTCTAGCCCAGAGGAGCTGCTCAGGGAGTATTTGCTGAATGAATGAATGAGCAAATGGCTCTGCGGCCCTCAAGCCCAACCAGGCAGCCCTGCATTCTCTCCACTCAACCACAGAGATTCAGACAAGAGTCTGCATTCATCCAAGGCTAGAGCCCCCTCCTCTCCCTTCCCTGAAGCCCCAGTCAGATCCCTGGGGAAGGGGTGGGTATACCCTGCACCTTCCACAGCCCCTCCCAGCCTAGGACATTGCTGAGGGGAAGCAGTAGCCCTCTCCACACCCTGGTGGATGGGACAGAATCTGACCTTACTTCAGGCTCATCTCCCAACCCTGGCCCTAGGCCCCCTTCCAACTGATGTTTGTGAGCATTTTCCCTTCCCCCCACAGCCAGCACCTTGCTGGGAAAAGAGAATGCACTAGCCCCAGCTTTGCCCCTCCCAGATCCAGGCCACTTACCTTGATTTCTACGCCGTAGCCAGGATAGACTGAGATGTAGTAGAAACAGTCCAGGCTGACATCAGGGGATGAATTGGAAGCTGTTGGGGAGTCCAGGGAGCCCTCTGGGCCTGAGAAATTCTGGCTACAATGGCCTGGGAGGCAGGAGGAGACACAAGGGTAAGCTCTGCTCTAGTAAAGTGGGTTCAGGTAAGGCTGGACTCTGTGTGTGTGTGTGTGTGTGTGTGTGTGTGTATGAAGCCCATCTGTTATGATACCTATTCTCCTGTTGTAAGAAGGGACCACCTTTTATTGAGCACCTACTATGTGCAAACTTATCTCAATTCTCACAATAGTTCAATGAGCTAGGTCTTATCACCATTTTATAGATGAGGCTCTGAGAAGTTAAAGAAAATTCCTTGGATCTTGCTGTAGTTGGAAGAATCAGGATTTGAACCTGGTCTATCTGGCTCCAATCCATTGCCTCCTGCAGGCTGGCCCTTGGTGCCAAATGGCAGGGCAAGCTGCATAGTGTCAGAGACAGAGGAACTTAGGAGTCCCACAGCTCCCCACCTCCATGCCCATTTTGTGATCTGCAAGCCAGCAGGCAGCTGACCTGGTGGCTGGACTGTGGTGATAGTGGTGGTGATGATGGTGGTAGTGGTGGTGGTCTCCTCATCATCCCCTGAAGCTGTAGAGGTCACAGTGGTCCCCTCGAGCCTGAGACCTGTGGTCTGGGACATGACTTCTGGAGCCCATGGCCTGCCCATGTCACCTGGATCTTCTTGGGTTGGAGTCCATGCCCTGCCAGGGAGCATACTACCGGGCCTCTCCCCTGGGCCTGGGGTGGGCACTGCCATGCTGGGCCCTGGAGGTAGAGGAGCTGTGATGAGAAGTGCAGGGGACCCTGACTCCAGGCTCCAGGGGCCCTCCCTGGACTGGGGCTGAGTGGGTTCTGCGGCTGTGGCCGGAGTAGGGCTGGTGAAAACGGGGCGGCTGTCCTGGTTGACCAGGCGAGGGAGGGGACTCGGGGTGATCGGTGTAGGTGGGTCAGGTTGGAAGGGCAGTGCTGGCTTCAGCTCCTCTTCTCCCCTCTCCAGCCCCTCTTGGAGGAATTCCTCTAGCAGCGGGTGGTGGTTGAGCAGCTTCAGGGTGGGGGCTGTTGTGATGAAGTGGATGCCTCGTTCTGGCTGCTCAGGTGTGGGGACTGCTGTCAGTTCCCCATCTGTCTCCTCGATGCCTGGGGCCTGCCCTTTGACCATGGTTGGGGCCTTTGAGGAGAGTCCTGAAATAATAATGAATGATCACAGGGTTTCCCCCTGCCCCACACAGAGTAGCAACATACCCAGCCCAGGCAGTGGGAGATCCATCTCTCTTTTGACAGAGAACCTTGGGGAGTGTGTTCACTGTTGAGAATCATGGAGCTATAGAATCTTAAACTGCAAGTGAGATGATATCGCATACTTCAAGGATGGCACACAAGCTATCCTTCCCCCTCCAGCACCAGAGGCAGACATTGCTAATCCATCATTGCACTATTTCCTCCTATCTTGATTCGGATTTCAGAATCCTTCCCAACACAGGCAGCCATGCCTGAAACCTCAGACTGACATGACAAATATTTGCCATCATTAATGTAGCTTAAGGGCCTATCTTACTGATGAGGAAACAGGCCAGAGAAAGGAAGTGATTTGCTCAAAGTCACACGGCCAGTCAGTTGAGGAACTGAGATGAGAACCTTAGCAAGAGTGCTGCCCCCACTACAGTGCCTCTTATGCTTGAGATTATAGGACATTCAAGTTCATTTTCTGTTCTCAGTGAATCTGTTGGTCATTAACCTCAGTAAAATGCTTCATATAGTTGAAGTTTCAATTTAGATTCCCTCATGGGTGCATGACTTCTTTGTTAGGGTCCCATTATGTCTCATTTCTCTCATGTCTCCTAAGACAATCATTTCTTCAGTCCCTCTCCCTTTTTTATGGTTTTTCTAGAGCAGCACTGTGAATAGCGTGGGAAGAGCCAAGCTCTGGAGTCAGGAAGATGTGGCTTTAAAGCCCAGGTCCATCACTTTGGAACTGTGCAACCTCAGGTAGATAAACTAAACTCTCTGAACCTCAGCTTTCTCATCTGTAAAATGGTTTTTTTTAGGCTTAACTGAGGTAATATTCGTTCTCTTCCCCATTTGCTGTGTCTCCCTGAATTCCCTTTATCTTTTGGACACTAGTCGGGGTCCATCTAAGGCAGTGTCTAAAGCAAGGATAACAGATAGACATAAGGCATGCTATGACATTGCTAATCAATTTTGGTTCTTTCTTGCTGTAGCCACATGGGATTTCAGAATCCTTCTCAACACAGCTATCCAGGCAGCTACTACCAATAGATAGGCTATAGAAGATGAAACTTGTTTGCTATCTCTGGTCTGAGGTACAGATTGCTCTGCTATTGATTATGTTGACTTATTCAACCATGTAGCTGGAGAGATGATGCATATTCTACCTGTGGCCCACTGGGTTCCCCAGATCCTTAACTGCCAGGAAAAGATCAGTGGATGTGGGCTCCAGACTCAGCTCACAAAGAATATTGCCACATTTGAGAAAGACGGGAGGATATTCCTGATCCTTACAGCCCTCAAAATGGCTGCAAGAGGACTTGAATGGAATCACAGCCTGGGGGAGATTAACAGAGTTTGCAAGGAGAAGGTCAGTTCCTCTGCAAGTCTGGTGGTGGGGCTGTCATTCCATGGGCTCACAGCCACCCCATGGATTGGCAGGCGTGAGGAAGCGGCAGATGGCCTACATTCTGTTCAGGAGACCGTGGCAGCTCTGATGTGTCAGACAAATGGAAGGAGGGAGGAAATTAAGGTGGGAGGCAGGTGAAGGTTGGAGGGTTCTCCATTCCTCTGGGTCAGAATGGCCTGAGAGCCCCAAAGCCCTGAGAAGCTAGAACCCCTGTCTCTTGAGATGCCCACTGAAGCAGCCCATCTGTGCCCTGGCATTCCACACTGGGCACTGGCAACACAGCATCCAGTTAGATGCCTGGCCAGGCTCATACCCCCCCCCCCCCCCACAGAGCTGATGGTCCACCAGTGCCCTGTGTCTTTCATTTGAGTCAGAGATAGAGGATCCAGGCAGTGCCTGTGACATACCAGGACAGGGCTCTTCTCTTTGCCCACCACCTAGATGTCACAGGTCTTTGCCAGCTGAGCAGAAACTCATCTTAGTGTGGCCCAAGGAGGAGGAACCTTTCTTACCACATACACTGGAACCCCCTGGAGCTGTGCATTGCTCCTGTGTCCCCTTTCAGGATTGCCCATGGCTCCCAGGGCAGGCACCTGTAGGACTTCACCTGGAGAGCGTACAGAGGTCCTCTGTCTTGGGAAATGACCACAGCAGGCACAGCCCCTCCCATGACTGCCAGGTGGGTGCTGGGCAATTGAGCGAAGCTAATGGGCACCTCCTGTCACTGTCGATTGCACTGATTTTGTTATCTGGGGGGACTGAGCACTTGGTTAAATGGGATTGAGAAAGCATATCAAACGAGCAAATTGATTCCACAATCAGCTGCCACTTGGTCCCAGCGGGTGCCACCCACTGTCAGAGAGGGTAAAATAATCTCTGGGAGACAAGCCATTTCTGAGGAGAGGGCATCTCCAGACACCCTGGTGGAGGTGCCTGGGGTTGTGGCCAGGAGCTCACATGCTTCTGTCTACCTGGGATGATTGAATTCAGGAGACAGGGGCTGGACAAGGGTGGGCTACCTGCCACTGTACCCACTTGGGTCCTCTTGTCCCCACCTGTTGTCTTCCCCACAACCTCAAGCTGAGAGTGTGATGCAGGAGACAGTGGAAGGAGGTGTTGAGAGCCCAGATGCCCAGTCTCATCAGGCACCTACTGTGTGCCAGACATTGAGTCCAGCCTTTCATGTATCTTGTAGTATTTAATCCACACTGCAACTCTGTGAGATGGAAACTTTATTCCCACTTTACAGACAAAGAAACAAGCCCTGAAGCCGAGAGGGGTGCGGTGAGGTGATTTGCCCAAGGTCCCACCGTGGGGAGCTGAGATTTGAACCTACACATCTGTCTGGCTTCAAAGCTCTAAGTCTTTCCCCAGCACCAGGCTGCCTCTTGGGTGGAAGAGAATAGAGCTACCCAGCAGAGATCACTGTGGGCAGTCAAGGAAACTAAGGCCCAGGATAAGGAGTGGACTTGTCCAAGGTCTAATGTAGATTAGAGGTGGAGCTGGGCCCATAGCCCAGGGGCTGGTCTCCCAGGCTCTGGCCTCTGGGAACTGGGTTAAGCCTGAGCCTAGCTGGGCCCCCTGGAAGCCTCTGGCTGGGACCCAGGGGGTGCCCACCCCGTGCCTGAGGCACATCTGAGTCTGGGGCTCAAACCAGAGACCCAGCTCCACAGCCCCACAGGATTAGGGCATAGATCACATGGGCCTGAGTTCAAGTGTGACCTCTGCCACTGCAAAGTCATGTGAGCCTGACCAGGTTCCTTCTCGGAGCCCTTGCCTCCTCAGCTGTCAAGCGGGCACTGTTGGGGGGGTTTTGTGAGGATCTGAATGCTCTAAATAGCAGTGCCTAGAGGGTGAGGCTGGGCAGCCTCCTGCCAGGGCCCCACTGAGGCAGGCCTCTAGGGTGGGAAGGGGCTGGCCTGGGGGTGAAGTTTTTCTTATCTGGGGGACCACGTTCCCTGTTGGGTGGTGGTATGTGTGACCTCAAGCATGTCAGCTCACCTCTCTGGGCCTCAGCACCCTCACCCTTGAAATGGGGATAATATTGTGCCACTTATGCAAAGGGCAGCCGCCTTCATATCCCTGCATGTCACCAAGGGGAGTGGGCAGAGCCATGGTCACAGCAAGACAGCCCCCCAGGACCCCAACCTGGTGCCAGAACACAGGAACATACCCTCAGGCTGCTCCTCGGTCCCCCCTCTCACAGGGCTGGGGGCTGCATCCTCCAAGTCGCCTAGTCTGGGGAAACACCCTACTCTCTCCCTCCACCACCACCCTCTGACAGAGGAGGCCCTGGAGCTTCCTGGCAGCCCCCAGCCCTGACACGCCCCGCTGCTGCCTGGGCCCTCCCCCCGCATTAGCTCTTAAGCTATGCAAATAAACATCGGAGGGAGCCCTGTTTAAAGTATTTAGAAGAAATGAGAAAAGGCTTTCATCGGCACTAATGAGCCATTCAGGATGCCTCCCCTGGGGATTTGCTCCCGCTCTTGCCTCCCAGCCCTCGCCGCCCCCCATGGCCCCTCTCAGGGATTTGAGGCTCTCTCCACCTTAGCCCTGGCCTGGGCTGCCCTGGGAGGGCCACCTTGTTTGTCTGCCTCCTCTCAGCCTCTTGGGGCCCAGCTGGGTGAAGGTAGCGATGAGGGCTGTGTCCCCAACCCCGCTAGGCCTGGATCGAGACGGGGTCCAGCCTCTGTTTGGAGGAAGCCTTAACAACTAGGGCCTCTTCTTCACAGCAGCCAGTTAGGTAGGTGTTATCATCCCTGTCTTAAAAAAGGGGGAAACTGAGGCTCAGTGAGGCCCAGGAGGTGGTGCAGGGTCATAGTGCTGGTGGGGCTGGAGTTGGAATTGGTCTGTGTGAAGGCAGAGGCTGAGGACAAAATGTCAGGGGTTGTTAGGCAGTGCCCCTGTCTGGGAGAACCACTGTATCAGGCCATGATTAGACTCTGGATACCACGTCAGTGTCACCTGGCCTGTCCCCTCAGTGCTATAGTTTCTGCAGGTATTTCTGCACCAGACTGCCAGAAAACCTCAGGTTCTAATCCTGAATCTGGGCCCCACTAGCTGGGCGACCTGGGCAAGGGACTGGCCCACTTGAGCTACCCCTAGTTCCTCATCCATGGGTTGGGTCCATCCTGGGTTTGGTGTGGGCTCAGTGAGAGACTGGTATGTGCCCCCATCTGCTAGCCCCACCCCATCTTCTGCGAGGGCAGGAGGAGCTACCTGCCCCTCTGGCAACCCCTGTGGAGGCACCGGGCATTCCCCACCCAGGGCCCTAGCAGCTGGCCTCTCAGTGCCTGGCAAGGGGCTGGTGGGAAGGAGGGGGGCCCCAAAATTCTGGGGTACAGTCAGGTTTGATTCCCACCTCTCACCATGGTAGTACTAGCTTTTAGCTTGTCAGGGGAGAATAGCAGGTAGGGATGGGGGACCCTGAGGGGTATAGTGAGCAGGGAGCCCACCGCTCTGGGTTCCAGAGGTTAAGCTGGCCTAGCACTGGGAGAATGAGAATTTAATGGGACCAATTTATTATCCCATAAAAATTAATGAGTTTATTCTGGAGGTTCCCTGGCCCTTTCCAAGTTTTAATAGGGGATTAGTGAGGGCTTGGCCCTTGCAGACCTCCATTATCCTAGAGCTCCAAGGGAGGGGAGGGGGGCCCTGGGAGTGAGAGCCCCTGGGCCCCCCCAGAGGCAGAACCTGGTCTCCAGAGCAACAGTTCCACTGGGCCCAGCCCTTTTCCGTGTTCTGTGGGACCCCAGCTAGAAGGTAGCAGGGCCACGTAGAGCCTCTGAGGCCTGAGGCAGTTCTAGAGGCTTCTGATTCTATGCATTACTGAAATAATTACCCTTACAGTATCTGAGCATAGGAAGTAGGTTTGCTGCTGCTTGGCTCCTTGTATTAACAGGGAAAGCAACATAACCCCCATACACAGATGGGGAAACTGAGGCCCAGAACTGGGAGGTGGCTTTTCCAAGGTCATCCAGAAGATATGGCAGAACCAGAAGGAACCCTCAGTCTCCTGCCTCTTGTGGCCTGGAGCCAGGCAGCTGGGGATGGAAGGGACTGCCATTCACTTTCCCAGTGCTTACTGTGTGCTGAATGTGACAATATGTCATCTCTCATCCTCCCCTCAGTCCAGGGAGGTTTGGGTCATTATCCCCAGAGATAAAGACACTGAGGCCTAGAATAGTTAAGTAACTTGTCCAAGGTCACACAGCTCGTGAGTGGCAGTGCGTGGACTAGAACTCCGAGCTGAGTAGCTCCACAGCTCAGCTCTGTCCACTGCACCCACTGCCCCTCCGTTGAAGCTACTCATCTCTGGCCGCCACTTTCCTAGGGACTCAAGCTGGGAGCCCTGCAGCTTGGGGCGATGGGAAAGGAGATCCTAGTGGGGTCCTGGAGGGGCAGTTGCAGGGGAAGGCACATAGATATATCCAAAAGGACCTTCTTATTGCCAGACAGGTGCCGTCCACTCCCGCCTCTGCTCACATGGTTCCTCCTCCCGAAGTGCCTTCTCCCTCCTTTGTCTCTTCAAATCCTCCCCATCCTTTAAGGCCCAGCTCCTCTACTCTCCTCTAGGGAGCCATCGTGCCTGGCCCAGTGGGTGTTAATAGCTTCTTTCTCTGTTCTGGGCATTTCCTGGCGGGCCCTCAGCACATGCATGTTGAGTCTCCAATACAAAGCCTGTGGGCAGCGATCCAGCATTAGGCATCTCTCTTCCCACATCTCTGCACACAAATATTGACCCCTGGTGCTAGACCGTGAAGGGTGGGCTCAGGCACACAGTCTCCAAGTCAGCAGTCTTCCTGCCTATAAACTTGGAAGACTCCCTGCTCCCCAAAGCCCCTGGCCCTCGGCCAACAGGGGTAGGCAGAGGTGGGCAGGGGTAGGTCCTGCAGGGAGAAGATGGGCAGCCAGTCCTCGGCAATGCCCCAGCACAGCCCCAACTGGCAATTGATGGAGGGAGTCTGCTGACACAAGCTGGTGGGTCCCCCAGCCCATCTCCTCTATCTTCCCTGCCCACTGACCATCCCTCACCACACCCTCTCACTACCCTCTTCTTCCTGATCGGCCCCTGGCAGCCCAGTCAAATCTGGACTGCAGACCTCAGTGGGGTCACCTCTTCTTGGCCACGTTCCAGCCTCCGAATCTGAGCCCTTGTGAACATCTCATTCCTCCCTCATTTACCCAGGAGGAAACTGAGTCTGCAGGAGGAAAGGATTTTCCCAGGATCACACTGCAAACCTGGGGCAGGACTGGGACTCAGCATTGTTAGCGGCGCAAAGGGCATCTGGCCCTACTGTTTTTAACAGTGAGCCCTCCAATGCCTCTATCTGTCTACCACCTGTGGGCGTACCTCCAGGGACACTGAACTTACTGCCTACTGAGCTGCCACTGTAGCTGTCTTGCCTGCCGTCTCAGGGTGGGGGTGGAGGGTAACTTGGGCTTTGGCGTATCCAGCATTGGGGTCTTCTTGCCAGATGGAGGGGGAGTTTGAGTGGAGAAGTTGGACCACTCCATCCTGCTCCTGCTCCTAGCATGCTGGGTCCCTCTGCGCAAGTCCCTTCCCCATCCTGAGCCTCCATTTGCCCAATGAAGAAGATATTTAAACTCCTACATTCCAGGAGCCTGTGAGCCAGGAAGAACTCTGTGAATGAGAATATAGAACTGTGCCATCTGGCACCATTCTAAGTGATTTATCTGAATTAACTCACACATTCCCGACAATAGGTCCCTGGATGGCGCAAATGGTTTGCACTGGGCTACTAACTGAAAGATTGGCAGTTCAAATCCACCCAACAGCGCTGGGGAAGAAAGTCCTGGTGATCTACTTCCAGAAAGTTTTTTTTAAAAAAAGATTACAGCCATCGAAAACCCTATGGAATGCAGTTCTACCCTGACACATATGGGGCTGCCAGGAGTTGGAATCAACTCGAAGGCAATGAATTTGGTTTTTTGGTTTACTCCCCACAATAACCTATGAGGTAGGAATTTTTATCATCTTGTTTGATAGATGAGGAAACTGGATGCAGTGAAATGCAGTTACCCAAGGTCACCAGCTTGAACATGTCAGAACTAAGATTCAAACTCAGGGTGTCTAGCTCTGGAGGGGTGCTGTCCAATATAACTTTTTATGATGATGGAAATGTTTTATATCCACCTGTCCAATACAGCAGCTAATAGCCACACATGTCTATTGAGCACTTGGAGTGGCTAGTGAGACTGAGAAAATTAATTTTTAATTTTATGTTAATTAATTTAAACTTAAATAGCCACATGTGGTTAGTGATACCGTAATGAACACTACAGCTCCAGAGCCTGATCTCTCAAACTTCCCTTTTAAGAGGAAGAAGGAGCCCTGGCGGCGCAGTGGTTAAGCACTCAGTTGCTAACCAAAAGGTTGGCGGTTTGAACTCATCAGCTGCTCTGCAGGAGAAGGATGTGACAGTCTGCTTCTGTAAAGATTATAGCCGTGGAAATTCTACTCTGTCCTATAGGATCGCTATGAGTTGGAATCAACTTGACAGCAACGGGTTTTTTTTAAGGAGGGAAGAGGAGTCCCTGAATGGTGCCAACAGTTAACACACTTGGCTGCCAACAAAAAGGTTGGAAGTTTGAATATACCCAGAGGAAGAAAGCCTGGAGATCTACTTCTGAAAAATCAGTCATCGAAAACCCTATGGAGCACAGTTCTACTCTGACACATGTGGGATCGCCATGAGTTGGAGTTGGTGGCAACTGGTTTAAGGAGGGAAGAGCCTATGCTGGTGGTTCCTGGAAAAGAGTTAAAACGGGGTGCAGTGTCTGCTCCCCTCCTTTGAGGCCTGGGAAAACTGGGGTTTCCACTCTCTCCACTAGGAACCCTGGTGGCACAGTAGTTAAAGCACTCAGCTGCTAACCAAAAGGTTGGCAGTTCGAACCCACCAGCTGCTCCTTGGGAGAAAGATGTGGTGATCTGTTTCTGTAAAGATTTATAGCCTTGGAAACCCTATGGGGGCAGTTCTACTCTGGGGTTTGGGTTGGACTAAGAGGACAGGAGGCCCTGGGACTTGTTCAGGTTTTCCACAAAGGCTTCAGGAAAGCTGGGCCTATCAGCCACTCCTCAGTGAGGGTTAGTTAGGGTTTTCTTCCCAAACTTGGCCCAGCACAGGTGTTTTGAGGGGTGGCAGTTGGATGGACACTTTTGGGAGCGCGGGCAGAGCCAGCTCAGGAGGACTTTAGATGGGTAGAGGACAGCCACAGGCACTTGGCCTCATGTGATTTGGCCCAGGATGGGGCCAGGGTGTATGATGTTCCACAGGAACACCTGGCTATGCTCTGTTGACTTGTCCCTGACACACTGTCCAGTCAGGAGCACAGAGTGCAGGCTGGCCACTGCCTCAGGACTCTGGGAGTAGCCTCAGAGCAGCTGCCTGGCCTTGGGGGCAGGGAGGGCACTCACATTTACTGAACACCCCCTATTGAGCCAGGCATGCACCTTGCAGAGGGCTGGCCTCCTCCCACAGTGGCCACTCTCAGTGCTAGGAATCACTGTTCTACACTTTACAGACGAACAAACTGAGGCTGAGAGGCCAAGCAAATCGTCCTAGTTCATGCAGAAGGCAAGTGTCAAATAAGGAGCTTGAACTGGACCTGTCCGTTCCACAGCCCGGGCTCAAAATTTCTCTACCACATTGGGTTGCTGCTTTGTGTGAGCATGTGTGGGTATATGTACATGCATGTGCGGGGAGTATGTGTGTTTGTGTGTGTGTGTGTGCATGTGTGTGTGGGTATGTGTACATACATGTATGGGGAGTATCTGTGTTTGCATGTGTGTGTGTGCGTGTGTGTGTGGGGGTATGTGTACATGCATGTGTGGGGAGTATGTGTGTTTGTGTGTGTGTGCATGTGCGTGCGTGTTTGTGGGTATGTGTATATGCGCGTGCACATGCGCGTGCGTGTGTGTGCAGGTCTAGACACATGCACGAGCCATAAGTCTTCACCGTTTGTCCTTGCCCATGGATGCCACCCACCCCCAGAACCTGGCTTCACACAGGCCTCAAGTCCAGAAAAGCCCAAGCTCCCAAAGGAAGGGATGTGCTTCTCTGAGCTGGATGTTGTTTCCCTTCTTTTTCACTTTGCCCCTTTCTTAGACCTAGCCTGACTATTTCCAGGGGCATCTGGGATATGGCTGGCCAGGGCTCTCTTCTTCCCACTGACCCCCTCCCCTGAGGCTGTGACCAGGGGCCCGGGGTAGAGGGAGCTCCCTGCTAACAGCCACGTTCTCCGCTTTCCAATTTAAAATCTAATATGGTCTCGCCAACTGCAGAGCTGGGGGCTGTAGAGGTGATTAATGAGGCCTCTGCTACAGCCTCACCTACTGCGCTCTGCACCTTCTCCTGCGGCCCTGTGTTCCCCCTCCTGCCTGCCTGCTGGCCTTGAGGACCTGGGGGTCCTGGTCCTGCCTTCACACCATTCCTGGGCAGGACAGGTGGGCTGGGGAGCCTGGAGTAGGGTTTGGGGGAGAAGAATGGGCTAGCTTTGGAGGTAGGGGCAGGAGAGTTGACCTCAGCCCCTGGGGTAATCTGGTGGGGGCAGGCAGAGCAGTGGGCGTCCCCTTTGGCATCACCCCACACCAATCTGGTAACTTCTCAGTCTACTGTACCCCTACCCTGATTATGCCAACTCCAGTAGTGTGGTTGGGACAGGGTTCTAGGTAGGGGCGGAGGTGCGATGCTAGACTTCCTTCCCTCAATGGAGGGAATTCTGTCCATCTGCTACCCTCAGGCCCCACAGTCCCTCCTCCTGCCTGCTATGTTAGGCAGGAGGTGGAGGAGAAAGGGAGTAGCTATCTGCTGGTCCCAAGGTGGAAGTGTGGAGTGGGTGGCCAGAGGGACGAGGTCGAGATGGGTGTTCAGGTCAGCCCTCCCCCCAGTGCCAGCTGCTTCTACCACCATGTTCTCAGCAGCAGAGACTGTAAGTCCCTGAATGGAAAACCTTGGAAATGTCAGCGTGAACTGCATTCTCCCTGGAGCCAGCACCAGGGCCAGTCCAGCCCAGCCCAGTGGTGGAATCAGAGGACTGGGCTTGATCTAGGGAGGAATAGCCACCCTCCCCATCCTCTGCTCCCCAGCCTGGCTTCAGACACTCCAAGGACAGCCAGAGAGCCCAGCAAGACAGAGCCATAGGTGCCAGGGCCCAGGAACAGGTACTTTCCTGGGCCCCAGACCAGAATCACTGGGCTGCTGCCCCTTCCTGGTTCCTATCCCAAGGTTCAAAAGCCAACACCACTAAGGCTGCTCCCAGGGCCTGTGTCTACCTCTGAGATGAACTACCAGCCCAGGGACAGCAAGATTCTGTGGCCTTTGGTCAGGTGAAGGGGCTTGTTCTAGGTGCCAGGGACAAAGTCACCTTCCTGCCTTTGTGACTTTTGCCCTGTGGCTGCCTCTGTCAGCTGTGTCTGGGAAGAAATGGATTAGGGGAGCTGGGCTGGGGGTGGAGGGGTCCTGAGCCCAGACCCCTGGGCTGCCCTGACCCTTAATGCTGAGATAAGCTCTGACCACCCCCTCCCCTGGAGGTCATCAGGGTGTCTATTGGTGAAAACTGAGAAGCTTTTGAGGCCTTGTCAGAGCCTTGACTCTAGCGTAGTAGAGCTCAGCCACTTACAAGCTGTGTGACCTTGGGTTTGTCCTGCCCTCTCTGGGTCTGTTTGGTTTTCCATACGATGCTTGGCTCTTGGATCTTTAGAAAGTCTTTGAGTGGGCAGGGCAGCGATATGGCCTCTCTATTATTGATGCCCAATGCCTGGGGAGCAGGGGCAAAGGTGGGGGGGGTGGCTGGCAGGATGAGGGCACAGGCAGGCACCAGATCCCAGGCTCCTCATCTCCATCTGTTGGCCAATATTTTCTGAGCATTGAAAGGCAGGGCTGTGTGTGTGTGTGTGTGTGTAAGTGTATGAGTATGTGTGTGTGTGTGTACTTGGTGGGGGTGACGGGTGGAGGTGTGAGGAGAAGAGAGAAATATATTTTTAAGCACCTACTATGTGACAGGCTCTGTGCGGGGCCTTCACTTACACCATCTGATTCATCCTTCCAATCCCACAGATAAAGACAGAGGCTCAGAGAGGTGATGTGACCCTATGGGAGGTGACCTAGCTGGACCCAGGAGACAGACCTGGAGCTGTCTCTGCCCTGCCAAGCCTAGGAGACAGACATGAGGACAGACACAGAAACAATAGAGCTCTGAAAACAAGGGCAGCCTGAGCCCAGCAGGTAGGTGCTCCCTCTGAGGGGCCTGGGCTGCCTCCCTCCTTGGTCCCTCTGTTCAGGCCCCTCACACTGTCTGCCTGTGTTGCCAGTTCCCAGGGCAGCTGGGGCAGTGGTGGACTGGGACCTAGGGTCCCCAAGGGCTCTAGTGGTGGCCTTTTGGCCAAGCTGAGCCTCGGGAGGGGCCTGAAATCTTTCCAGGAGGTACAAGGGCAAATGCAGAAGTCCTTGGGTGGGCAACCTCATCCAGGTGTGCCTTCCTCCTCCCTTTCCTGACACTTTGAGCCCCTCCTTGTCCCTTTCAGCTTCTAGGAGGGGAGTGGGAAAGACCCAGGAGCTTCAGCCTTACTTTCAAATAGCCTGGGGAGGAGCCCCTGGAGCCTTGGGTGCTGCCAGATGCTGGGGGCTTGGTGAGGGACAGTGGAGAGAGGGCAGTCAGGGACCTTCTCCCAGGCCCAGGCAAGTGCAATGGAGCCTAACCTGCCCTGCACCTGGGCCCTGTACCTGTGGGCTAGCCCAGGCTCTTCTTGTCTCTGTGGTCTTGTGGGGCTGAGGGGAAGCAGCTTCTCCTGCCCAGCACCCCAACCTGTGAGGCTCCCCAGTCTTGGCCTGTCCCCTCCACTTCCCTGGCAAGCTTGAGTGGGGGAGGGGAGGGGTGCAGAGCTGCTAAAAATAGCAGCAGCAGCTCCAGGTAGTCTCCTTGAGGGGTCAGTGGAGCCCAAGACTGGGGAGGAAGATGGTGGAGAGGCTTTGGGGAGGGGGAGAGACCAGCCTGAGCTGGGACCTGCTGAGCCTACTGCTAGGGCCACAGCCTCTAGGATGCAGAGACAGAGGCGTCCAAGGACAGAAGGGCAGAGATCTGTAGGGACATATGGACAAAGATACCCAGGGATAGGTGGACAAGCTAGACAGAGGTGCACACAGACATGGCTACCTGTTTATTTGGGCGTCCTTCCCCCGCAGACCCCCAGGAACACCAGACACACCCAGCTGTTCAGCCCCCAAGCCCTCAGGTCTCTCCCCTGCCCCAACCTTGCCTTGATCTCCAGGGACTACCAAAGGCTAGGTGTGTGGCCACCTTGAATTGAAGAGGGCTAAGGCCTGCCCCTTCTACGCTGCTTTGCTTGAGGCCCAGGACAGAGGAGGACCAGAGGGCACCAGAGGCAGGATCAGGAATGCAGGCGCAGCAGGGACCAGATTCAGGGCACCACCCAGGTGACTGGGGCCTCAGTAGCACTGTCCCCCCCCCCACCCCCCCACCAACCTGAGCAACAGGCCTCTTCTGAGTTGGGGCTGGAAGTAGAGAGGGAGACAGGAAGGAGCTGGCAGGACCAGTAGGGCAGGAGGATGGCCTTGCCTGGAGATGGCAGAACTGAGTGTGTTGTGGGGGAGGGGAAAGGAGTCTGGCTGAGGAACCACATGAACATGTCTCTTGTGTATGTCATATTTGGTCCTATCTTCTCACCTACATTCTTTGTCCTCAAAAGAAGGTGACCCCATCTCTCCTATTTCCTCTAACCAGCTAGAAAATAGGGCTTCATGGCAGGAGGGGGCCTGTCATTTGCCGGACCTGATGGTTTGGGCCATCAGCACATGTTTGGGCTGGATGTAAATGATCTAAGACAATGCCCGTAGTACCAAGGGAGGTGGCTGTGAAGCACCCTGAACCTCAATCTTTGACCCTCTGCACTGCTAATCTCATCTTCCTGGGCCAGCTGGTATCCCCTACTTTTCTTCTGCCACAACAGCCCAGCCCTGGGCTCCTCCAGCTTCTGACGGACCCCTCAGTGACTATGTGACCAATCAACCGCTCTGAGTGCTGGGCAGCTCTGGCTGTCAAGGACCCTCTCCATACATGGGAATTCTGGTTTCTTCCCAACCACCACCCGCTCTGATTTCCTTTTTATTCTGATGTTGTTCCACGAAAGAGGTGTGACAGGCACCATGAATTCCTGAAGAAACTGAGGCACAGGTAGGTGACTCGATTTGCTCAAGGTTACCCAGCCAACAAGAGCCCTGGGGTCCTGGCTCCCTGACCAGCACTCCTCTGGTCCAGTTCTTCCTTTGGGGCTGCCACCTTCTCCCTGAGAACAAGTTGATTCCCCCACACAGCCTGATAACATCCCCTCGAAGGCTCTGGGACTCCCTAGGCACCTGCTGGCTGGTGGGACCCAGGCCAGACACTCAGCAGGTGGCTGCTTGGGGGACAAAGGAGCTGGTGCTCAGCTGCTGGCCTTGGAGGGAGGGAGAAGCTATGGATGTGTGTGTGTGTGTGTGTGTGTATGTGTGTGTGTGTGTGTGTATGTGTGTGTAGGGATCTATTGGGAGGGGGAGGGGCAAGGTCTGCTTCTGTGCCTTTAACAAGGACCCAGCCTGCCAATGGGGATAAAACAGCATGCAAATGAACATCTGGGGTGGGGGGCTCAGTGGTTCAGGCCCTTTTTACAGGGGCCTGCCTTCTGCCCTCCCAGCCCAAGGACCAGCTGGAGGGAGGGTCCTGAGCATGGAGAGGGGAGCCTGTGGGGAGGAGAGGAATGAGGGACCGAGGGGAGAGGCTGGGGTTGATGCCAGGGTGTCAGGGGTCCTGCTGGGCCACTGGAGACTGCACTGGGGACCCACTGCTTGTGTTCTGCATCACATAAGAGTTGGTGACAGAAGCAGCCCTGCACCTGTTCTGCCAGGTTGGGGGTTAGGGGGAAATCCAGACCCAGGAGAGAAGAGAGAGTTGTGATGGAGGGCACCCAGCATGGCACCCCAAAGACTTGTTGGGCCCTGAAAGACTCAAAAGGTAAACTCTTTTGCTTCAGATGGGAAACCGAGGCCCAGAGCAATCCTTGGCCAGAGTGTTGGATCATATAGGTGCTATTTGGGATCTCATTTGTATCTCATTTAATTAAAATCAGAGGGTACTTGGTCTACTTGGGAGGGCAGTCACAGCTGAGCTTATTAAGAAGGCAGCTTCACCTCCAAACTGAGTTCCTTAAGGGCAGAGATTATGTTGTATTCCTGCCTAGCAAAACATCTGCCAGGTTGGGATGTCGAATGGAGAATGGATGGGTAGATGAAGGATGGACAGGCTAAGTTCCTTATGGGTGATAGAGAGCACCACTGGTGTTTGGACAGAGAGTGCCCTCTAGGCTGAGTGATCAGGAAAGGAGGGGGTGGGAGAACTGAAATAAGTAGAAGGACCTAGGATGGCCTTCCAAGTAAGGAAAAGTGGCTGAGCAGAAATGTAGAGGTTGGATGAAACAAGGCATGCATATGGTCTAGGATTCACCCTAGCGTCCTCACCTGGTCTCCCCATTGTCCCTCTTGCCATGCCCACTCAGTCCCTGCTCATCTCCTGGCAGAGCCCCTTGTTCCTGCTGGGCCCAGCCAGGACCTCCCACTCGCGCCCTTCCTGCCAGCCTGCCTGCAAGCAAGCTGCAGACTCTGCAGCCGGAGACCCGGATTGTTGTCGGAGAAGCGGCAGGTTTGTTTGCTCTGGAGTCCGCTGAGAAATCTCAACAATCAATGGCCAGCAACACTCTGCTGGTGGCTGCGGCATGGATCCTCCCCTTCTAGGGCTGTACCAGCAGGTAGGCAGGTGGAGGGAAGCCCACCCCTACCCAGGAGCTGGGCTGCAGGCAAGCCTGAGCCTTCCCACCTGGGGGCTGAGCCCTGGTGGGCACTGAGGAGGTGGAGTGGGGCAGCCCAGGACGCCAGGACAGGAGTGACTGGCCCTCTTATTCACCAAGGCTTCCAGAGGGTGGGAGAGTGGGAGTCACCCAAAGTCACCAACATCTGGGCTAAGACTCCAGCAAGGACAGTTCACCTGATTCCCAGCCACTAAGCACTGAGCAAGATCAAATGTCCCTAGCATTTGATTGAGGATAGACATCAGGGAGATAAGCAACTCTCATCACTGGAAATGTGTGCTAGAGGAAAGTTAGGGCCATTTCTGTCTTGAGATTGGCTGACAACATGGGCTTGAGCTTGGCGTAGAAAATGCAGATAACAGCTTCTATCTCATAGAGGTGATATGAGGACTACACGAGCTGATGTATATAAAGAACTTAGTACCTTGTTTGGTACATAGTTAAAAAAAAGAAAAACCAAACTCGTTACCATTGAGTTGATTCTGACTTGTAGCGACCTACAGGACAGAGAAGAACTGCCCCATAGGATTTCCAAGGAGCAGCTAGTGGATTCAAACTGCTGATCTTTCGGTTAGCAGCCGAGCTCTTTAACCACTTTGCCACGAGGGCTCTGGTACATATTTGGTACCTAATAAATATTTGCCATTATTGTTGCTATTATTATTATTACTTGGATAGTGATACTCTCCTGTGTTCCCATCTTCCTGTACTGAAGCTCTGCCCGAGGCTGGGGGAGGAATTTGGAGTAGGCTTTCTACTTACTGACTGTGAAAGCCACAGTGAGTGACTCAATCTCTCTGAAACTCAGTTTCCCCATATGTAAAGTGGGGATAATTAGTCTCTTGTTCTGAGCATTAAATAGAAAAGGCATATGAAAGTCTTGACATGTGAAGCCCCTGGGTGTCCTAGGCCAGGCATCACACTTGAGTGTATATTTCTGGAATGAATGAATGAATGATCGATGAATGAATGGTGGTAGATGGATGTACCTCAGAGTTTGCTCTTTTAGGACCTGTGAAAAGTTTGTGGACCTGAACTGTCTTGGTCCTGAATGACTCCCAGGTCACCACCTCTCCACTCAAGGGCATATCATGCTCAGAATTGCTCCCAAGGCTCCATGTTGTTCCTTCCCAGCTGGACCAGGGCTAGTCTGAAGGTGAGAAGAGGGGGCTATGAAACCAGACGAAATGGAGTTACCCACCCCCCTTTACCTCAGTCCTTAAGTTCATACACGACATCTCAGCCAGCAGAGGTGTCAGGTGGGTGCTTAGGGTGGGTGCTGTAAGAAGGAGTCAGGAAGCCTGGGCTCTGAGTTGAACTCTGCCACTGTCTTCCTGTGCAACTCTCATGAATTTATTCAATGTGTATTTAACGTCCACATGTGCTAGGCTCCGTGCCACTGGGACACAAGCAATGGTGGCACTGCGGGGTGGCTGAGGAGAAGCTTTAGTCATCTCAGAACGGCTATCGGCAACCCACCCCCAAGCCACCTCAGGCTGACGGCATGACAGCTTAATTTGTGGAAGGAAAAAACTAAGTAAAGGCTATAATTTACAGTTGGGATAATTGGCCAACTGTTAGGAAGGGGGGACAATCCTAACATACACTCTATGTAAAAATAGCATGTTTGCTACAAAAACGCAGCTTCAAGATGCAGTCCTAGCTGCCATGAGCCTACCTCCGTATTCCAACCAGCCAGCTAACCTTTAATTTCTCCCAAATAGGAAGTCTGGAGCTGCCCCAAGATATAGGGGGTAAGCAAGACAGACTTGGTGCCCTCCTTTCTGAGTTCAGCCTTGTTGCTGGGGAGGAGCATCAAGTCACCAGGTGCTGATGACCAACAAGATGGGTACCCTGGCGGGGCAAGTCAGGATGGTGGAGTACAGAAAAGTCCCCTGATCCAGGTCAGGAGAGGCTTACCCTGGGAAGCCACACAGTAAGTGCCCCATAAATATGTGCTGAAGAACTGCATGAATTGGCAGCTAAGCAGAGACCTGAAGCATGAGATGGAGCGAGCCAGGCTGGCCCAGGACGAGGAAGAATTTCAGGCAGAGGGAATGGCAAAGGCCCCGAGGCTGTTGAGAACGTGGTTGGTTTGGGGAACTGAAGCTGAAGTTCTATTGGCCTGGCTGGGTGAGTCGGCTTCCTGAACCTGCTGCTTTCCTGCTGGAATTGCAGATTCCGGCATAAAAGGGGCCTTGGAGACCTCCTAGTGCCTTCTTCCCACCTCCCAGCTGCTGACCAGGGCTGGCAGCATTGGCTCCCCTAGGAGCCTCTTGAACATAGAACCTGGCTCCCTCTCCCTGAGGGCAGGTCAGTAAGCCGGGGATCCAGATATCTGCCTGACTGACAAGCTCTGTAAGTCCCTGATATGCTTCCAGGCTTGGGAACCATGGGCTTGGTGTAGCCTGACATGGAATGCTCCAGAATGTAGAGGACCAGAGAGGGCAAGAGCTTGCCTGAGACCACAAGGGGAAGCCTGGGCTTCTAACTGTTTGGGCTGAGAGGTTCCTTCGCTAGAGCAACCCCTGCCTGTAGGCCCTTTCCTATGCCCTCTTTTCTTGCTTGGGGGGTGGGAGTGGGGTACAAGACCTGCCTAATAGCTCTGCCCAGGCAAGGGCACAGCATTTCTGAGCTGAACCGGGAGGCTGGGGCCTGGTGGGACTGCTGTTATTGTTGTTAGGTGTCCTCGAGTCAATTTCAACCCATAGTGACCTCATGTGACAGAGCAGAATTGCTCCACAGGGTTTTCTTGGCTATAATCTTTACTAGTGCAGATCACCAGGTCTTTCTCCTTCGGAGCTGCTGGGTGGTTTCAAACCATCAACCTTTGGTTAGAAGGTGAGTGCTTAACTGTTGTGCAACCAGGGCTCCTCTAGTGGAACTAAAAAATAAAAATAAAAAAACAAGCTCACCGTTGTGTCAATTCTGACTCATAGCGACCCTATAGAACAGAGTAGAACTGCCCCATAGAGTTTCTAAGGAGCAGCTGGTGGGTTCGAACTGCTGACCTTTTGGTTAGCGGGTGAGCTCTTAACCACTGCACCACCAGGGCTCCCTAGTGGGACTAGGAGGGGCTTAAGGAAGCAGGCTTTCTCATTTGCCCCCCACCATTCAGGCAGCCATGGGAGGGGATAGCAGGGGAGAAGGAGGAAGCTTAGTTTCCAATTAAACCCAGTCTCTTCTGTGTCTCCTCACCCCCCTTTTAACACCCCAAGGCGTCCCCAATGCATTTTAAGCTACCACCCTGCTGAGGAGGCTGGGACTGCTGCCAGGGCCTGCCAAGCATAATGGGCTTAGGCCTGTGAGGGGCTATAGCCAACCTAGCCTTTCCCTCCTTCCTATTGCAGATTCTCAGTCCTCCAGTCTCCTCAGAAGCACAGGGGAGCCTCCTGTCCACTACATCAACCTCTGGGGCTCTGAGTGGAATCCAGACTGTCCTCCATGGGACTTTTCCCCAGCTCCCACTTCCTAATCCAAAGTGCCAGGCTGAGGGACGGGGAGCAGGGTCTGGTGTCAGCTTTAGCTGCGGCCCCCAGACTCAGGAATGAGTGGTCAGGACCCTGCACTGACTAAAGTCTGCAGGAAACAGTAATTACCATTTTAGGTTAAGGCAGCCTGGGTTTGTTAACCCCTGCAGCACTTAGGATCCTGGAGGCCAAGCCCTCTTCCCCCTTCTCTCCTTCTTCCTCCAGGCCTCCCCTCCCAGATACCATTCCCCAGTTCCTGGCAGAGTAAGCAAACCCCACTTGCTGTCCCCTCTTCCCCCTTCCCACCATACACTCAAATGGAGCTCAGAGAGTGGGAGCAACGTGTCCAAGGTCACACAGCCAAGGAGGCAGCCTCTGCTCCTGGAGACCCAAGCCCACCCTAGTCCCTGCTTCTTCCACCTTCACGATCTTCCTAGGCCACATTCACACAAGCAGAGTTTAATTAACTTTATTGATATTCAGAAATTAGGAGAATGACTAAAGGTAATTGCTCATTAAAAATCATTAAACTGACACAGCAGGCACTGGCACTGTGGCTGCCCCTCCTGCCCTGCTTCCTTCACACCCCCCCCCCCACCCCAGTGGCAGGGCCTGCCTAGGAGGGGCCCTCAGGTTTGGGGGATGCCAGGTGGCGCACGGTGCCCGTTGCACCAGAGGCTGATGAGCTCAGGTGATTGCAGGGCACATAGGGGACAGCCAGCAGGGTCAGGCCAGGCCCAACGCCATCTCGCCCTCACCCTGCAGCCTCTGGCTTCCCAGCCTCCTGTGGCTTTAGGACCTCACCCGGCTGCATCCTATTGTCTGCATCTTTCGTTCTGTGGCCTGCTCCTTCCTACCGCGGCCTGTGTGTGAGCAGAGCCCCAAGGACCGTGTCATGAGGCCTCAAGACTGCAGGACGCACACCTGGCCTCAGAGGCCCACAGTCCAAGGCCTTTGCTCCTCAAAGCTTGCCTTCTTGAGGCTGAAGGCTCCAGGAACTAGGAGATGGCTGAGTGTCCCTCTAAGCCACGCTGGGGAGGGCATGCCCTAGCCAGTCCCAGCAGGCCTGGCTCCAAGGTCCCAGCCCTCTCACCTGTCCTGGTCCTGACCTGGCCCTGTGGGGCCTCTTCCTCTCCCTTGGGGAGTGGACGATCCTTGAGATTGTCCCCAGCAGGTGTGCCTCTACCCCACAAACCCTTGGGCAGGTGTTTCCACTGGCACTGGAGAAGTTCAAGTCCCGGTGAATCAGGGAGGGACACTGGCCAGGGACACACAGACTTGGGGCCACAGAATGGACAGATTTATTTTCAACACCCACACCTCCACTAGGGCTCCTGTACTCTCAAACTCAAGGCCACAGCAGCCTTCATCCTGGAGACCGGCAGTCTCATTCCAGCTTTGCAGGGAGCTCTCTCCCAGCGGCTGCACCACTCACTAGTGGCCTCACACACCGGTCACACCCGCTCACTGCTGAGCCCTCACCCAACATCCAGACCTCTGAAGCGCAGACACACTCAGATCACTATTCTACACACACAAGACCTTGATCTTACTCACACTCAGACCCACACACCCACACGGGGCGTCAGACTACACCCAGCAAAACACACACAGGGCCAAGGGAGTTGTCCAGCCCAACGCGAAATACCCTTGGACAGCTGAGCAGAGAAGGCCAGCTTCTCCCTCTGCACCCCCTTTGGTGGGGCTTTGCGGAATCTTACCGCCCCCCTCCCCAACAGAAACACACAATGTTCCCTGCGATGTCTGAGGACCCGGTGTGTGCAGCCAGGGAGCGGGGTGAGGACACTGGGCAGTATGGGGATAGAGCCAGAGGCCCAGAGAGGGGCTTTCGTGTGACTGGGGGCACAGATCGAAACTGCCATCCTGGGGCCCAGCCTCGTCCCGGTCCGATGCGGCCTGGAAGGATCCAGCATGGTTAGAAATTCCCACCTTTTCCTCCCTCCACATCAGGTGCTAGGAACCATACGGCAAGGGACGGCGGGTCCCAACTGCAAGCGCAGCCCGGGCGACCCCACCAACCAACTGGATGCGGCGAGAGAATACCCTTGCATCAGTAGCTTTGATGAGAGCTTAGATGGGTGGGGACGGCAGGTCCGGAGGAGACTTGGAAACCTTCCTTCTACCCTGTCTCCAACACCCCCTTGCTGCCCACTCCATGGCAAAGCTTCCCTCCACTGGGGACGATGAAGTTGGGGCCAGGCTTTGAGAGGGGTTCTGGGGGCCGCAGAATGCGGGGGTGGTCCCCTCACGACGAGTATGCGACCGTGGGATGGGAAGGGGCCTGTAAGGCAGGTAGAACGGCAGGCCTGGACGGAGGCAGAGCTGGGGTATATGTCCGGATCGGTGGGAGGGTGGGTTCACGGAAAGGACTTCAGGGAGGACAGAATCCCCGTTCTGGACCTCGGTAGCTGCAGCCCAGAGAAGAACGAGGAGCCAGATGGGGCCCCGGGCTCCCAGACTTTCTCTCTAGAATTGTGCTCTAAGCTCCAACCCCGGTGTGGCAGCGCCAAGGCGGAGGAACGTGAGCGACGTTCCAAAGCCAGGTCCGGCGGCCATCCCGCTCAGTCCCTCCGCAGTGAGGACGCGAGACGTCCCTGAACAGGCGTCAAAGTCGAGCGAAGTTTGGCAGGCGGCAGGGGAGGCGGGCCGGCGGGCCACCAGCCTGACCGTCCCACTCACCGCCCTGCGCCCCCTCCTCCCCGCACGCGCCCCGGCGTCCCCGACGCCTGGAGTGTGGCGAGGTAGCGCGCGGGTGAGCGCGTGAGTGTGTATGCGGGGCGGGGGTGGAGTGATGAATTGCAGCAGAGAAATCCCATTAGATCTGGGGAGATGATTAAAGGCGAGGTCTCGGCAGGGCGCGAATGGCGGGAGCCGCGGAAGCTTCCCGCCCGCGGAGCCCGGGCCCCGCCCGGCTTGGCCGGCGCCGGGGTCAGTGCAGCCCGCGGGGCGCGGGGCGCGGTGCTCAGGCAGCTGGACGCCCGGACCTGGGCGCCAGGACCGTCCCCCACCCCTAGCACACTCCTCCTGGGACCCCGCCCCCGCCCCAGTCCTGCCGCCGGACGCCGGTGTCCCTTACCATGAGCCAGGAGTGCCAGCAGCGAGGGCAGGAGCAGCAGGGCTGCCGGGCGCATGGTACCGGCTGCGGACGAGCCCGAGCCGGGGCCGCGGCGGGAGGACTGGGGACTCGGCGGGCCGTGGGCGCGGGGGCAGAGCCGGGTCCGGCCGAGGAGAGGCAGCGGGGCCACCGCCGCCGCCAGCGCCTGACAGAATCAGCACCACGGCCAGCGCCTGGCGTCGGCGCCCGGGAGAGCCGCGCTGGGCTGGGGGCGGGGGCGCGGGATGAGCGGTTTACCGTAAAGTCTCAAGCAAAGGCGCAGCGTACCCAGCGGCAAGAGCACAGGCTCCCGCGCTGCTGCCAGCTCAGGGGAGGGATTGCCCTATTAATGTGGGCACAGGGCCCCCGCCCCTCGGCGCTGCCCACCTCCAGCCAAGCTCGCCACCCTCTTCCCCATTAGCAGCCTTCCCAAAGATGTGGGGTCCTAATGCGATTCTCCATGAGGGGAAAAGAGCCCAGCAACCCCCTTCCCACCTCTTCCCACCCCGTCCTGGTACCTGAGGGCTAAAAGGGTGACCTGGGAAGACGTCTGCCTGCGAGTGAAGCAGCTGGTGAGGCCTGTGTGCCCTTGTGGCAGCTCTGTCCTGGGCCGATAATGAAGATGACTTTTGAGTGTGCAAAGGACAATAAATTATTACTTTGTGCTCAGTAAATGCCAGGGCTCCAGGCAGCTGCATCAGCAGCAAACTGTGCTCACAGAAAAGCTTAATTATCCTGATATTATAGTTAAAAGCCAGTGGCACTCGTGTCCTGGGTAGACACTCTTCATTTGGCAAGAGGCAACCTGGGCCAAGCTGTGGGCAGTAGAAGGTGGTATCCTGGGTCCCCATGCAGCTCTGGATCTCCAGGACTCTGACTTGGCCCCTCTGAAGGATCAGAGAAGGCACAGTGCTAGCCAGTCAGCACAGACACTTATTGCCAGTCCCTGACCAGGTTCCTGTAGCTGAGTGAGAAAACAAGACAGGCACTGGGGAGAGGATAGCTCTAAGGCTATTTTAGACAGACTTCAAGAAGGTCCTAGGGGGTAGCCAGGGAGGCCCTACCATTCACTGGTATGGAAAAACAAGCTTCCAAGGATCTGCTTGGGCTGAGGAGTCCAGTGAGCTACAGGGCAACAAGGGGGGTGGGAGGGTACAGGCACAGCAGCGCTATTCCTGAGCCCGATGGTTTAGACCCAGAGGTTATGGCTCTACGGACATGATGGGACATGATCCTGTGGCTGATGCTATTGTTCTCTGTAGAGGAAGATGAGGGTTGAGTTCCCTGTGGTCCCAGAGAGAAGGGTAACTTTGTGTTTAGTTCTTTTCACATGAACTTGGCTCCTCCTCAAAGCCTCCAGAGTCCAGTCATTGTCCAATGCTGTCCCTGACCCCATCCTGGAAGCAGATGGCAAGACTTCTGCTCTAAGTCTCATTCCTCAGAGAGTATTATGGTCCTTACAACCCCCGCAGTCTCCAGCTTTGCTCACTGGATTCTCTCCAGATCCTCTTTCTGTGGGCTCTAGGGAGCCCCCTTGACCGCTGTAAAAAATCCCAGGCAGCAGGCAGGTGGCGTGTGGAATTAGCTGAGGGAGAAGCTAGGAGAGGATTTCTGGACAGTCATTTCGAGAAGCTGAGAAAAAAAGAGGGCAGTAGCAGAAGGATGGCAGGAGGGGGGGTGATGAGAGGATCAGAAGTGAGAAGAGAAAGCCAAGAAAGAAGGTACATAGGGGAATGGCTAACAAATGAGGAGAAAAGGAACAGAGGCGGAAGGTTTGTGGCTGAAGGAAGCTTGGGGACATATTGGCAAATGTCATGACATTCCCTCTTTCCTCCTTGAAGATATTCCTGAGCACCTGCTGACTACTGGGAAGCTTGAGCAGAGGAAGGTGAGTCATGACCCAGGGGTGAACCTTATGTGCCAGGATGATTCACGGGGGTTTGGAAGCTGGTGGCAGGCTTGTCTGACTCTTTTGGCAGCTGGGCTCCTTGACAAGCTGGGCACCACCCACAGGAAAGAGGCTGAGATAAGCCACCCAGGGATATGCCACATTCCACTCCTTGCTGCCTGAACCAAGCATTCACAAGGGGGTCCAATGGAGACTACAAGTCCCAGAATGCAGCACTCTGCCCTGAGCTCAGAGGATGGGTTTGTACTGCCTGATGGGAGTAGTAATGCACCTGGGTTGCCTCTCTCTCCTGAAGATGGTCAACATGGCCTCTGTGCAATGGGTTCCCAGTTAGGTTGAGGCACAGCCTTGGTCAAACTGGGAAGCAGTGGAGTTTCTGTCAAGCATCTTTACCTTCCCTTGTCTCATGCCCTCCAAGGGGCCCATTCTGCCCAGACCTCAATAACATCCATGAATTTTAGATGATGAGATGCCCTTGGGGACATTCAGCTCTATAGACAGGGCTTGCAGGCTTATAGTGTATACAAGTCTTAGTCACATTTGAAAGGATAGCCTGAGGGGACTTGCAAGGCTCCCCTCACTGGGCTTACTTCTCCCATTCTCTCTCTATCTCCTGCCTGGCTCTTTGCCCCCAGATGACCCTAGGTTTTCCCTGTCTATGTAATTGTTTAATTATCTGTCTTTTCTACTGGATTGTCGATCCTGTGAAGCCACAGACCTTGTCAGTCTCGCCCACCCCCAGTGCCCAGCACATAGTCGATGCTCAATAAATGTTAGTGAATAAATGGGGAGGGGGAAAAGTATCTAAAGCCCAAGGCAGGTCATTCATGCCTAATGAGTGCTGTGAGATAATAGAGAAGGGGGAAATTGCTTCTTTTGGGGATAAGGGAAGGTCAGTGAAGGCCTCACACAGCAGAAGGGTGGGCTGAAGCCAAGTCTTAAATATCTTTTAGGTTTTAGTCAATGGCGAGGAAGAAGGAGGCCATGCAAAGTCGGGGTGGGGGGTGGGGAGGTGCAGGGGGTGGCTTATGCAAAGGCAAAGTGGTGGTAAAATGCAGGATAGCCTGGAATCAGTGAGGAGCCCCATTCTGGTGGAGCATAGTCCCTGGAGGGAAGTAGGAGGAAGCGTCGGAGTAGTAGTCTGTGGCCAGGCTGTGAGAGGCTTTGTGGTCATCTAATGAGCCCTGGGAGCCTTGGTGGCACAGTGGTTAAGAGCTATGGCTGCTAACCAAAAGGTCAGCAGTTCAAATCCACCAGCTGTTCCTTGGAAATCCTAACGGGCAGTTCTACTCTGTCCTATAGCGTTGCTATGAGTCGGAATCAACTTGGCATCAATGGGTTTTTAAGGAGCCCTGGTGGTGCAAATGGCTAAGCAGTTCGAACTCACTCAGCTGCTCTGCATCTCAGCCAAAAAAAAACAACCCCTATGGGGCAGTTCTACTCTGTCACATGGGATCACTATGAGTCAAAATCGACCTGATGGCACCTAACAACAACAAAGCCACAGGACATCCTTGGTGGTTACACTGAAGGGGATATGCCATCCCAAAGATATTTGCACCAAAACAGGGGAGTCTGGAATCATTAAGGTGGGTTTTCAAGCACCATGACAAGTGGTAGGAGCTGAGGGGTTCACTGTTGACTCAGAGGGGGAGTCTGAGCTACAATCGCTGGATTAAGACTGAGAGTCAGAGAGAGGGGCTAAAGGGCTCAAAACAGCCTCTCCAATCCCACAGACCTTCACAGCCTCTCCACAGACACTGCCAGACATTCCTGGAAAAGCCAGCCTCACTTCCCCACTTCCACACAGCCTATTAATTTGTGGGATCACATGCACATTGGTGACTTATTTTGAAGTCTTTCCAGGATGACACTCGCTTTCTCAGCAAGAGGAGGAGACAATTACTCTCCTCCAAGATAGACAGCTTTCTAACCAGAGCTACATCTTCTATGGAGCCAAAGGGGTTTGGGGACTTCAGGGACACAGAGGCAGGGGCTTCCCCCTCATTCCAGAGGCTCCTGGGGGGCAGAGCACTGCCTGCTTACCTCACCCCAGTCCCTGGAGGGGGCTCCTAATCCTTGCAGTGTTTGGAACAGACGGGGATGCCAGGGCTCCAGCCAGGTTTCTGGGATTACTCAAAGCCAACCCTTTGAATGTGGGGGCAGAAGGAGGGCTCTGCCGAGGTAAATGGGGAGTGCTAGTTCTTGGGCATTTGCTCCCGGTCCAGGAACAGGACCAGACCAGCTCTAGCAAGGGCCTGGGTAGGATGGAGACAGCAGCAGAAAGTGGTTTGATGTGGGCTGTTTTCAGTCTCCAGACCGAGGCCTCCAGCCTGCCCACCACCCCCAGCCGAGGCCTTTGATCCTCTACAGCTCCATCAATGTTTAATGCTACTGGCTGGGCAGAAATAAGGCAGGTGTTGGAACAGGGAGATTGGATGCGACTTAAGATCTACGATATTGGCTAGATTATTTTCACGTAGGGAGCCCTAGGATGGGTGGGAGGAGGCCTCCCCACCTCCATGTGGTGAGAGAAGTCCCAGGGTTCAAGTCTGTGGCACTAATAAAGGAAACTCTGAAAACCCACTAAGGGACTGAAAATAAAACGAGTAATCAATTGCAAAAGCCCAATCCCTGGTTTGATTGAAGGAGAAAGATGGAAAGTTAAATGACAATCAAATGCAAATATAGCTCAACAAACACCACAGCAATTACCAGGCGCGGGAACCACATGGTGTTTGCAGGCAGCGGGGGGTTGGCAATATGGAAGCCTGGGCCTGTGCAGAGGTGATGGGCGTGGGGCGATTTTAATGGACAGTTAAATAGATGCAAAAAAAACTCTGCACCTACTTTGCATATGCTGCTGATGAGCGGGGAACTGGAATCCAGACATCCAGAGGGAGGTAATGCCACCTTCTGTAGCTGTCCCTGCACTATTTTGGAACGAAAGAGGCCCTGAGTGCTGGGCAGGGGCGGATTATCCAATAGGCAAGGTAAACATGGTGATTACCTTGCTTACCAGACTATCTGTAGAGAACAATTCCACATTTTTTCACCACATCAAAGACTCTGCTTCTAGGTGTGGCTAGAATCCATCTCTCTCCCAACCCCACAGCACCTTCCTATAGAATCAAAGCCTCTTTTCAGATTTACGATCACTGACAGGAACGGACGTGGTAAGGAAGTAAGTATAAGTAAGCCCATGCTTACATTGCTTATTGGGTAACCTGCCCCTGCCTGGGACCTTGAGGGGCCCTCACTAGTTTCATTGGATTTTTCACACTAGCTGGTGTTGAAGGTGCAAGAGATGAAGTTAAAGGGAGCCCGTGGGGTCCTCCAAAAAAGGGATCAAGCTGCTGGCCTTTTCAACAGCCCAAAGGCCCTGGAAGAGCGGCCTTCTCCCCTAGATTTGCATAATGCTTTGCATCTCATTTGAATGCTATTAATTTGGTGTCAGGCCAGGTTGGCTTGGTGTAGAAAAGACAACAGCTGGTCCTCTCCCTCCTCTCTGTACCCTGGGGCTTACCCCAAGCATGGCCCTCCCCAACTTCAGGGCCATGAGGCGTCCACTCTACCACCCCCTCAATGTTCCCTAACACTTGGTGAGTCTCTTATTGAAGCCAGATCCTAAAAGTCAAGCTGCCTGGGGGCAGTGTGGCCACCTGCAGAGGTATGCAGGGGGAAGAAGCAAGGGTATCCCAAGGTCACCCCCACCAGACCCAGAGACACTCACAGGAGGATGCTGGGAGCCTTTGTTTCTCCAGGCAGTCAAGGCGGCTTGGCTTGGAAAGGGTCCGAAGATAATAACCAGGAGAGGGAGGAAACAAAGGCAGGTGATAATCCCAGAGAACTAGAGAAGGCTCTAGAAATAAAATCCCCTGAACTCAATATTTCTAGTGCTTGAACTTACTTAAAATACATCTGTCCAGAGGCATTGGGTTTGTGGTGTGGCTCTGGGGACCAGGTATCAGGTTGATGGCCATGTGATGAAGTAGTGGGTCACCAGGGAAGGGGGAGGGGGCCCTGGGCACATGGCGTGGGCTGCCCTTGGCAGGTGGGCCTCAGGGAGCTACAGTGAATTGAGGGTGAGAGTGGGATAAGCAAAGCTTCCTGGGTTGGCTGAGGATGCCCCACTGCCTTCTTGCCTGGGAGACCTGACCTGGAACCTTGGTCAAAAGACTCGAGAGTATTTATGGGTAGGACAGGCAGGGGGGAGCCACTACTGACCGAAGGCTGGTCCCCTCCACCCTACAGAATCCCAGGGCCAGCACCAACCACGTCTGAGGACTAGGATGGGGAGGCATGAACAAATAGTCCAGCCAGATTGCTTTCATACCCCCTACCCCAAGCAGTGCTCACCCTGAGTCAAGACGTGGTTGAGGACAAAAGAATTCTTCTCCCCCTTTTCTTGTGCCTGAGACAGGATTGGGGGTTTGTTATGAATAATGTGAGAGGATAATTGTGTTTTCCCTTTGCACAAACCCAGGCATGAAGCTTTGGAATTACATAAAGGACGGACTCATAGCCGATTCACATTTTACAGAAGGGTTTTAAGTATTTCCTCTTTAAAAAGATTGCCATATGCGTTTAAAGCAGATTCATAAGAATTCAATATATTCCCCATTTTTTAGGAAGTCAGCCCCTGAGTCAAGTGAACTGTTTTCTGATCTCTAAAAACAACAGTAATAGCATATTTATGCATATAGCATATTTATCATTATTAGGTATTAAGCTGGGGGATTTAACTACATCCTTACAACAACCCTAGGAAGTAAGTACTGTTATTGTCCCCATTGTACAGATGAGGAAACTGAGGCTCCAGGAGGCTCAGTGATTTGTAGCTAGTAAGTGGTGAAACCAAGATACATTACCAAGGCAAGACAGAAAGGCACAAATGCTCGTGGGCCTTTGCAGGAGCAGATGTGGAGGGATCTCATGTTTCCTGGACCTCTGGCCTCTGCCTCGGGTTCACCTCCACGAGGCCTGTGCTAAGATGCTTTCTACTACTGCAGTCCATGGAAGGTGAGCCGCTTGGAACTGGTGGGGCTGAGTTGGTTAATTATTAGTTTATTCTTTGAACAAATATTTACTAAGAACCACTGTGCTAAGTGCAAAGGTCCCGGGGTGGCACTTGACTACTAACCTAAAGATCAGTGGTTCAACCCCCACCCCCAGCGGTGCCACAGAAGAAAGGCCTGGTGATCTGCTTCTGTAAAGATTATAGCCAGGAAACCCTATGGAGCAGTTCTACTCTGCACATATGGGGTCACCATGAGTCAGAATTGACTCAATGGCAGCAGATTTGTTTGTTTGTTTTTGGTGTTAAGTGCTGGGGATATAAAGATGAGTGAAAACAGACACTGCCCCTGCTCACACAGAGCTCACGGTCAAGTGTGGGAGACATTACTCGGAACCACCTAAGTGCAAAATTGCAATACGGCAGGTGCTTGGAAGGAGAGGTTCCCAGGGCCCGGCCTACGATCAGGGTTTGACCTAGTCAGGGAAGGTTTCCATAAGGTGGTAGTGATTGAACTGAAAACCAAAGATGAGTATGAGTTACTTGATTGAAGAAGGAAGGGGAGTATCTTCTGTGCTAGAGGGAACAACATGTGCAAAGTCCTGTGGTAGGAAGGACTGAAAGGTGGTTATTGTGGCTGGATCGTAGAGAACAAGAAGTATGGTATGGGATATAGCTAGAGACATAGACAAGTGTACAGCTCCAAAGCTTGGGGGGTTATACATGACCTCCTGTCTCCTCACATGCCCATCTGTTTGTCCATCCACTCATCTGTTCATCCAGCAAACCACCAACCCAGTTCATTCATCACCCTCTCACCCATTTGTTTACTGAATGAGCACCTTGTATGTGCCAGGACCTGAGCTGGCTACTGGAGAGGTAGAGCCCTCAAGGAGCTCCCAGACCAGAGAGGGGAGACAGAGTCTCACCACCCACACTGTAATGCCACATGTTTATCTCTACCAGGCACTTAAACAGTGCTCAGGAAGCCTTAGAGGCCAAGTGTCTCCCATGTTCAAGCTCCATGAGGCAAGGCAGCAGCATCTCCTCCAAGGAGATCTTCCAGCCACATGGTTCCTCCTGGCATCTGCTCTCATTCCTTCCTGCTACAAAAGCAGCCCACTTCTTACAGCCCAAATACGGTGGGGAGTGTTTCTGATATTCCTTTTCACTGACCCTTTCTCTGTGTCTCAAAGGCATCTCAGTGCCAGGAGAACACAGGGATATTTCGTCAGGTCTCCTTTAGATATCAAAATATACCTCCAGACACACCTATGGCCACTTTCTCTTTGGGGCACGAAAATAGGACAGAAATCCCAAGTGTCCCTCAATCTTAGCCATGCATTCTCACCCCCTACTTCTCCTTGAACTATCTGTCCTCTGCTCGTGACATCACAATGGTCTCCACGGCAACTGACTGTGAGGTCACTAGGCCTTAAAGCAACAGAATCCATGGGTCCAGACAATGGACTGGAGGAGAGAGGGGGAATGAAAACGAAGGCCTGAGACAGAAACCATATCCTATTTGGAAGGGAGAAGGCCACCCAAGATTTATGGGAGGAAAGAGGACTCTATATCTCAGCCCTTCTGCAGTGAGAGGTAAAACTAGCTTCTTAGTCTTGTCACTCCTTGGGAAGCTTCCATGCTAACACTGAGCCACTCTCAAATTGCCCACGAAGGAAGAACTTCATATAATCCTATTTGGATGGGCTGCAGAGACTGATGGGACGTGGTTAACAGTGTCCTGAGACCACTGACTTGGCCCCATGGACCATTAGGGGAGGAGAGGTAGAAGCACAGTTCCTGTTTCAGACCCACTGACTGGGAGGGTCTGGTCAAACTTGGCCCATCTTTGAACCTTGATTTCCCTATCAGGGAAGGGAGTGAGGGTGTGAAGGTGCTAAGGAGTCCTGTTCCCTGACTCAGAGAGAGAAAATAGATTGGCCTAATGCTGTTGGGCTTGCCCTCCATCCTCTTTGGAGTAAGTGGGAGGAAGTTGTTGTGAGCGGAGAAGGGCAGAGGCGTGCACATGTGGGGTGCACTCTGGGTAGGGCTGGGCGGAGCCACTGGCTCCTCTGAGGCCATGTTAGTGGTTTGCAAGAGCCAGGATTGCTGGAAAAGAAGAATGTTCATCAAGAGGCTGAGGGGCATCCTGAACAGCATCCAGGCTTCCAAGGCAGTCCTGGGTTCAAATCATCCCAGCTTTATGCCTCCCTTGGGCAAGTTTTTGAGCCTCTCTGAGCCTCCACTTCTTTACCTATGAAAGGGAAATTGTTCCGCTTGCCTTTCAGAAAAGTATTAAGTGAGAAAACCTGTAGGAGGGGTTGGCACACAGTAGCTGCTCAACAGATGCTTGTTTAAGTCATTTCTCTATCCCCTCAGCCCTTAGCCTAGGGCCTTGCATATAACATGTCCTTCAATAATGCTTGTGACTATAAGTGCAGTGTGAGGAATAGACAGCAGTATTTAGAACAGGTTAAGTCAGTGGACCTGGGTTCAAATTCTGATTCTGCTAGTTAACAGCTGTGAGGCTTTGAGCAAATCACCTAATCTCTCTGTGCCTCAGTTTCCTTTTCTGTAAAATGGAAGACAGTAATAGTATCATTCTCATAGGGTTGCTTAGAACTAAATGAGATACTGCAAGTAAAGAGCAGAGCCTGGCACACGTCAATGTGTGGATGGTGGTGATCGCGCTCAGTCTTGGGTGGTGCTGTTTCTGCACTTGGCATCTGTTCATGGTCAGCTTTAAGGAAATGCTAGTTCATGCGTGGGATGTTCAGAGCTGGAGAGTGAGTGAGTCTTGAGACAGGGTCATAAGATGGCAGCCTCCCCAAGAAGGGGTCACTACTCTTTCTGGGTCCCCCCAGGTCCCCAGAAATTCTGCATGCCAGTCACATGCCAGTCACAGGGGTCTCCCGTTGGGCTGGGTGCTCCTTGAAGGCAAGGCTATTTTTCACTCATCTGAGAAGTCTAGGCCTGACAAAACGGCAAAGGCTCAGCAACAGTTAAGTTGAACCGAGTTGGAAGGTGTCTTAATAATCATATATTGGCTAACATACATCCAGTACATGTCTGTGCCAGGCTCTGTTCTAAGCACTTTGTATGTTGATCCTTACAACAACCTATGAAGCAGATGTTATTATTACCCACATTTTAAAAATGAGGAAACAGAGACACAGTGAGGCTAAGTAGTTTGTCCAAGGTCACACAGCTAGTAAGCAATGACGGTGCTGGGATTTGAACCCAGGCTACCTGGCTCTAGAACCCACACTCCTAGCTACCACATTACTTCCTACTCCACAGGCCTTGTCCATTCTTTCTGCCACATCTGCCACCACAAATTTCCTTCTCCAGCTCTCCCTCCCACCCCTTTCTTCTCTGAACTGAAGCTGGGCTCAACCTATTCCAAAGAATGCAAACTCTCCCTCCACTGACCTCAGCCACCTGCCTCCCCCTCGGGTGAAATAAAGCTGCGGCTGCCTCCGCCACAGCCCCACAGCTGACGCCATCACCGGATCCCTTGCTTATTTCAAGTCCTCCTAAAGCCTGTTGAGTTCTTAACTTATTAAAGATAAGCACATGGAAATAGGGAGCAAATCTCTATTTATGACATAATCTCCAGCCCAGAAAAGCGGCAGGAACAGGGTTGTCTATATTAGGGAACCAATAGGAAAAAAAAATCAATTAGACCCGCCAGTGTTTTGCTATTAACTTTCTTCTGATGTTTCTCTTAAGGCTGGCGATGGGGGTCTCTGCCGGTGGCCTTAGTGCCGAGCTGAAGGAGAAAGGAGAGCTTGGTAGGAATAGGAGAAGGAATGTTGCAAAGAAGGTAGCAGACCAGGCTCCCAGACAGACATGGGGGTCTCTCCACCCATGGTCTCCTTCACTGCTTTTAGAGACTCAACCAGGAGTTAAACCACCTTCTGGTGGTTTAACCTCCATGTTTCTTGCTGCAATTTCACTTGGTTTCTTCAGGGGCTGTGGGTGTCAGCTGGTTATTCTTTGGTTGTTGCCGTCACTCCCTCAACCTTCCCCCTACAGGCCGAACTCCAAGTCTGACCATGTTTCTGCTAGGTCCTTTGAGGGCAGGATCCTCTTCTTCCTGGAAGAGCATTATTCTGGAGGACTCTTGTTTACTGATTTATAGTTCTGCTGGGTAACACTGCCACAGATCTGCCCCCACCCCATGAGGTCTTCACATCCATCTGTCTGCCTCTAGGAGCAACTCTACCAAGCTTGTTTTGGATCGGACCGTTGTGATCCATAGGGTTTTCACTGGCTGATTTTTGGAAGTAGATCACCAGGCCTTTCTTCCTAGTCCATCTAATCTGAAAGCTCGGTTGAAACCTGTTCAGCATCATAGCAACACGTAAACCTCCACTGACAGATGGGTGGTGGTTGTGCATGAGGTGCACTGGCCAGGAATCAAACCCAGGTCTCTCACATGGAAGGTGAGAATTCTACCACTGAACCACCACTACCCTCTCCCAGAGAAAGAATTCTCCCTTATTCCTGAGAGCCTCCAGCAGAGTGGATGCCCTGGCTCCCATAATGTATTACTTTCCTAGGGCAGTAGCACAAACTGGGTGGCTTATAAGAACAAATTTATTGTCTCACTGTTCTGGAGGCTAGGAGCCTGAATTCAGGGTGTCGGCAGGACCATGTTCTCTTTGAACGCTCTAGGTGAAGATCCTTTCTCCCCTCTCCCAGCTTCTGGTAGCCCCAGACGTTCCTTGGCTTGTAGCTGCAGTCTACTATCTGTCTTCATATGGCTGTTTTCTCTCTGTGTCTCTTCTCTTTTATAAGGACATTGCTCAGAATGGATTAGGACCCACTTTATTCCAGCATGATCTCATGTTAACTAATAATATTTTCAAAGACACTGTCTCCAAATAAGGTCACGTTCACAGGTACCAGGGGATAGGACTTCAACATATCTTTTTTGGGGACACAATTCAATCCATAACCCATAGTTAACTCTAGATTTCATTTCCTCAAAGGAAGGGGATCATGGCTTGTTTGACAGTTTTCCCTCTGGGCCAGGCATATAGCAGGCACCCAGTAAAAATTCACTGAATCAATAATTATTATAATAATAGCTCCATTGACTGAGCGTTCACTCCGCCAAGGCTCAGAAGGGAAGGTGCTTTGTTAGCTGAAGTAGGCAAGAACCCTCTGCTTCTCCATTATCCAGAAAGATCTTTCAGCTTTTTTGTTTTGTTTTGTCCAGGAGCAGCAAAATAGCAGCTCTGAGAGGTAAGACTGAAATGGACAATCCTCCCTTTACAGATGAGAAATAGGCTCAGAGAGGAGAAGGAACCTGTCCAGGCTAATGAATGAATAACCTGCTCCATGTCCATCCACTTTCAGCCATTAGAAAGTCCTTCTTGAGGTCTAACCTAAGCCTTTCCTGTTTCACCTCCACTGGTTTTGTCTCAGTCTCACGGAAGCAGAGAACAGCATGGCCTCCCATGTAGGGGTGTCCACCAGCTTTTTATACCTTGTTGACCCTCAGCGAATATTAAACACCAAACCTCACAGAGGCCAGTCCTGCAGGGCAGGCAGTGAACCAGCCTTCCTCATGCCTGTTCATTATTACAGTTAATATTGAGCCGGGGTTGGCGGTGACCTCCTCCTCATCAGGTATTTGGGCTATTTTAGAAGCTTATTCAGATCAATGACAGACAGCTCCGAATAGATAAACTCCGCACCATCCAGACGAATCAATTGCAACACTGCCGTCACAACAAGCCCAGGAAATCAATCTGATTTCAGGCGACATGGTAACTCAGCGCTGGGCAAGCTGGTTTTAATTTCCCCATGGCTGAGACTCAGCTTCCTCTGCTCACTGGGAGCACCGATCTTTTCCCAGCTCTTGTTCCTCGCACACAGGTGCCGGGGCCCTCAGAGGGCCTGTGTGACCTTGAGGAAGGCTCTGGAACCCCTAGACCCAGAAGGAGCTGACTCAGACCCACTGCTAGGATCCTTGTTTTGCTGGCTTCAGCTCCGATTTTCCGCTGCCCTCTGCAAAAACCAAGCCTGGAGGCCTTTCAGGGCTGCCTCCCAAACCAGGGAGCTGCAGAGGTAGGCTGCCTACCTCAGGCACCAGGACGACTGCCCTTCTTAGTCTTGGAGATTGTTTGTCCAGCAGGGCAGCAAAAAAGTCAACGGGACAGATATAGCCACCACTTACTGGTTCCTCTTGGAACTTAACTTATCCCGTTTATGCAGTTATTGTTAGCTATCATCAAGTCAGCCCTCGACTCATGACAACCCATGCACAAACGAACAAAATGCTGCCCACTCCTGAGCCATCCCCATGATCGGTCGTGGATCGGACCATTGTGATCCATAGGGCTTCCGTAGGCTGAGTTTCAGAAGTAGATCACGCGGTCTTTCTTCCTAGCCTGTCTGGAAGCTCTGCTGAAACCTGTTCAGCATCATAGCAACACACAAGCCTCCACTGACGGATGGGTGGTGGCTGCACATGAGTTGCACTGGCCAGGAATCAAACCTGGGTCTTCCACGTGGAAGGCGAGAATTCTACCACTGACCCATCACTGTCCCCTGTCCTGTCTATACAACGGGGATATTACCCAAACCATAGTTTGTGAGCATCAAAATAAAACACTGCATGTAAAGTGCCTGGGACAGCACCTGGCATGGAGTAGGTGCTCAATATATGTTGGACCCTTTTCCTCTTCTCTTGCTCCTGCTCCTTCTGGAACCCCATGTCTTGGGTGTCCGGTTCTGAATGGCCAGTTTCAGGAGTTTTTAGATATGTTTTAGCTAAGAAACTCTTTAATCAGGAGACACCTTATGAGGAAAGCAAAGGTATAATCCAGATAAAAAGGGATTTGGTCAGATGGAGATGGGAGGCTGGGAGATCCTCCTGCTTGACTCCCTCCTACCCCACAGCAGTCCCCCTGCCCCAGGTGCTTCCACAAAGCCTTGGCCTTGGTGATTTTCTGGCTCCAACGCTATCTCTCAGCCATCACTACCTCGAGCCTGTTCTGGATTTAAACCATGACAATTTAGGTGCCAAATGGGCAAAGCTGCCCCTGGCCATGGGGAGGCCATATATCCATTTGCTCTGGGGGGCAGGGATGGGCATTGTGTCTGGGGAGGCACTGATCTGGAGGCGAGGTGCCCTCCAGGTGAACGGGGTCTTCTGTCTGTCCTGGGGAGCAATAGGCTTGAGCTGGCTCTAGTGGTCATCAGACTCACACGTTATGTCCTCTCTGAGGGAGACAGGGACCTCAGGAAACTGAAGCCCAGTGATGAAGACTGACGTCCAATACTATACAGCCAGCAAGTGACAGAAGCAGATTCAAACCCAGGCCTGTATGACTCCAGATGGCTGGGATGGCTCATGGCTCTTTCCTCTCATCCGTGCAGGGGCTGCTCCCTCCCACCAATTCCCCCACCAACACCCCGAGTTCTGCAGAGGATTACCTGTCAGCCCTTTTACCCACCAAGGACAGAACATGAAGAAAGAAGCTCAAATTACAGCAGGAGGGAATGGAGTTAGATTCTGGGAAGGACTTCTGGACTCTTTAGCTTGACTAGGGTATTATTAGAGATGCAGAGTGCTCTCTCTGGAGGGGTTTCAGGTGGATGCTCGGTTCAGCTGGGCTCCTGTGGTTTCCACTTCCTGAAAGTGGCTGAGAGACAAGATGCCCTCTGATGTGTGTGGCTTTGTCTTTGTCTTAACTTCTATGTTTTTAAAATAGGTAATACCTAACATGGTTCAAAAAAATAAGTATGAAAGGCCGTTTGGTACAAAGTCTCCCTTCCATCCCAGTCTCCCACTTCCCCTCCCCAGAGGCAAGCAATGATTTTTTTGTTTTGTTTTGTGTGATATTGTTTTTATTTTTTTATTGTTGTAGTTTAAATGAAGTTTACATTTCAAGTTAGTCTCCCATACAAAAATTTCTACATACATTGTTATGTGAACCTAATTGCTCTCCGCATTCCGTGACAGCACACTCCTCCTTTCCACCCCTGATTCCCCACGTCCATTCAACCAGCTCCTAACCATCTCTGCCTTCCCGTCTCATCTCCGGACAGAAGCTGCCCGTTTAGTCTCTTGTATCTACTTGAGCTAAGAAGCACCCTCCTCGGGAGTATCACTTTCCAAGTCCCACAGTCCAGTCCAATCCCTGTCTGAAGAGCTGGCCTGGGAAACTGTTTTAGTTCTGAGCTGATAGAGAATCCAGGGGCCATGCTTTCCAGGGGAGGCAAGCAATGTTATGTGTTTCCTGGTAAGGGGTATATAAGCAAATACCTGCATATATTCTCTTTCTTTAGTCCTATTTTTCATACACAGGCTGTAGCATACCCTGCACACTGTTCTGCACCTTGCTTTTGTCACCTGACAATATATCTTGGAGATTCCTCCGAATCAGTACATAAAGAGCTGCCTCTCTCTTAGGTGTCTTTTTATGGTCACACGCTGCTCAGGAGCTCAGAAGTAATCACAGCTGGTTTGATTAGCTTCACATTTCCATTTACGACATCCCCGCCCAGAGAGGGCAGGAAACCTCTCCAAGGTCACGCAGCAAGGACTAGGAATGCGCGCCTGGCTTTTCCCCCTCCTCTGTGCTCAGCTCCTGCTCCCAGCCACCTCGAGGCTGGGCGCTGCCCAGGCGAGGGGACGGAAAGGGGAGGGTCCTCTCCAGTTGAAATACTCTTTGCGCTGCTCATTTGCAATTGGCACTTGGCGGGGTGCACGGTGCGAGCGGTGCAGTGGGGCGCCGGGTGCGGGGCGGGCTGGCGGCGGCGGCCGGGCGCCCGCGAAGGAGCAGACGGGCCCGGGCCGATTCCCTTGGAAAGGCGCATCGCGCGTTTCCCGGTAATGAGCTTCCAGGGCCCGAGGTGAGCTTCCCGGCTGCTCACACCGCAGCCGCGTGGCACCAAAGAAAACGGGTACTTTTTTTCTTCCGTGCCTGACAGCTCATTAGAAGAATTAATTTACTCCAGCGTTTGCAGTTTAAAGGACATTATTTACTGGTTAATTGTTGTTATTACAAAATGTTAAATATCATTATTTATTTCCCAGGCCCTGACAGCTTCTCTGACAGGAATTTATTAGGTGAGCTGGTATCACCGGTGGGTGCTCCTGTGCAGGGCAGCGTTAAGGTGGGGGGGTTTGCTCCTGGGCCCAGGTCTCTTGGCAGGGCAGGCACTTTGAAGGGGCAGAACCTGAGGAGTTCCACCCTGGCCCACCCCAGGGCAGGAGGTGACCCTTGTCTCCTCCTCACTAATGTGTGCCCTGGGGGGTGGGGGTGGGGCGGCAGGCAGGGGACATGCACCTGCATAGAGCTGCAGTTTGGGGGTCAAAGTGACAGTTGCCAGAAGAGGCCCAGTGGCCAGAATGAGGCCCGAACTTTGGGTCTTGCCCTTAAAAGGTTACCCCAAGAACATATGTCTTCAGGCTACTTTCTTGAACTCACAGAATTTAAGAGCTGGAAGGGCACTGAGGGATCAGTTGGGGCTCAGATCACAGACTGGTGGCCTACAGGCTGTAAATGGCCTGTGGATTTGAGTTTGACCCATTTAGGAGACTTCATATAAAAATTCAGATTTCTTGCTTCTCTTGAAAAATCAGAAAGTCTTCTCACGCTTGGCTCTTGCATCATTTGGCATTTGAGGCACATGCCCCTTCCCTAACTACAGTCCCCTCCTCCTTATGCTTCCCTTTCTGCATTATTTTCCCAGCCTCTGGAGGCATTTGAGTTTTCAAGTCCTGATATGGTTTAATGATATATATAGAAGATGACAAAACTGAGCACAGAGGTTAAGTCTCTGATAGCCAGGACGACAGCCGAGTCCCCTTTTCACCCCACCATGCTGCTCCCCGAATCTCTCTGCCCCCATCTCCTCTGGGCTCGGGTTTGGGTGAATGCGGGTAGGGAGCTCAGGTCTTCAGGCAGCCTCAGGGCCAGGAGCCAGAGGTAGCCTAGTGAGAACTGACAAGGATTGTGGCTCTACGATCAGCATTCGTTTATTCATTCTGGAAATTGTTTCTGAGGACCTACTATGTGTCATGTAAAAAGAATTTGGACACAAATCCTGCCTTCAAGGAACTCAGCCTGGTGAGACTGTGTGTGAAACATGAACATAATTACAAAAGGATGAGATGTGTAGGTAGTAGAGGGATGGGGCAGCACAGAGGAAAAAGGGGAGCCAGGGGAGGAGACTTTCCAGGAGGACAGAATTAATAGCTTATGAAGCACTTCCTATAGGTCCCTGGGTGGCAAAAATAGTTTGCTCTCAACTACTAACAGAAAAACTGGTGGTTTGAATCTACCCAGTGGTGCTGCAGAGGAAAGACCTAGCAATCTACTTCAGTAAGATTACAGTCAAGAAAACTCTGTGGGGCACAGTTCTACTCTGAAGCACATGGGGTCACCATGAGTTGGAACTGACTGGACGGCAACAGGTTTGGGGCACTTTCTAGGCTGGGCGGAATGCCTGTGTCCTCACAAACAGACACACATCATCTCATTTAATTTTCATTGTATTTTCTACGTGAACAGAAAAGAGAAACATATCGCTGTCTTACAATATCGTAAAACACAAGGTATGGCACCATTGGTTGCCTCTGAGAAGGGGCAAGAGAGACTGCTCACTATGTGCTCTTTTATACTTTTTAAACTGCACTTTGGGCATGTATTAGCTATTCCAAAAAATGAATAAAATCTTTAAAAATTTCACATAGTAATAAAATAAAATGAGGGGCTTATCCTCACAATGCTCACAACATGGCTGATTGAAAATTTCTGTGTCAGTTGGTAAATAGTGGCTGCCCCAGGTCTCAGAGAGTCCCCCACCCCGCTGTCTATCTCCAGCAGGGCCCCCAGAAGCTATTCTGGTCCTGAGGACCCTCTGTTCTGACGGGGCAGTGCCTTTGCCATAGTTCATAGACAGCCATCCACAACTCACAGTCTATGGGGCAAGGCTGATTACCCTCAGTTTATAAGTGAGGAACCTGAGGCTCAGAGACAGACCCCAGGGGCTGGGGGCTGATGAGAGGGCCCTGAGAAGGAGAGGGGATTGTTGTCTGAGATCCAACAGCCAGCCAGCCCTGGGAAATGTGGATGTTGCAGTCAGACTTCAAATAGTGACCCTTTTGACAAGGTCTTCAGCCCCATCTTCCCCTCCCTAGGAACCTGACACTGCAGGTAGCCTCCAGGAAATTTTGGAGCACCAAAGGGAGATGAAAAGTACTTTGAAAAAAGTATGAAAATGGGCTCAACTGAGTTATTACTGTTGCTATGCTGTAAATTACTATAAAATTATTTCTGGCTAGCGGCCTGGGATGTTTTAGACCCCACCTCATTTCTTCCAGGTTATAGGCCCTAATTCCTTGCCTGGTGAGACAGAAAAAACCAGCACAATTGGAGTGAAGCCTGAGTAGATTCAGAAACTATAACTACAGCTTGAGGAATTTCACAGATTCTCAGGATATCAGGGCCTGCCACCCTTTGGAGGTCTTCTCCACCAGCCTCCTCATTTTATTTTATTACCATATGAAATTAAAAAAAAAAATTATTCACTTTTTTGAATAGGTAATACGTGCCCGAGGTGCAAAATTCAAAAGATATAAAAGAGTACATAGTGAATGATCTCTCTCCTTCTCAGAGGCAGCCAATGGTACGATTCCTTGTGTTTTACTACATTTAAAAATAGCATTGTTTCTCTTTTCTGTTCACATAGAAAATACAATAATTCCTGGAGAAAAAAATAGAAATCACACACAATCCCACCACTTAGAGTTGAATACTATTAACATTTTGATGTATAATCAGCAGTCTTTTCTCTTTGCACAGATACATGTGTCTGTAGTTACAAACTTGTATAACTTGATTTCCTTACTTGTTTACATGAAATATTATTCTTCAAAAATAAAGGTCTGAGATGGTACATGCTAAACTGATGACAATGGGTACCTTTGGGGAGAGGGATGGGGTTGGGTTAGGATTAAGGAGGCACATCCACTTTATCATCTGAATTTTTTTTTTTTTTAGAATGAAAAGATATTTATGTATCACATTCGCTGATAGTCTTCTAGAATCTGATTTCACATGGTGGCATCATAGGATTCTCCCATTTAACCAGTCCCTTATTATTGTGGTTTTACAATATTTGCAAGCTTTTACTATTACAAACAAAAATGTCACGGACATTTTGGTACATCCTTTGCAAATTTGTCCAATATTTCCTTGGGGTGGTTTCTAAGAAATGGAATTGCTGGGTCAAAGGGTTTATGTCTACTTGAAGGCTTTTTTTCCCCAATAATATTTTATTGTGTTTAGGCAAAAGTTTACACAGCAAATTAAGTTCCTGTTTAACAATTTTTATACAAATTGTTATGTGCCATTGGTTACAATTTTTACCATGTGTCAGCATTCTCATTATTTCCATTCTGTTTGTTTTGTTTCCATTGCTCTAGCTTCCCTTTCCCTCCTTGTCTTCTCATCTTTGCTTTTGGGTAAATGTTGACCATTTGGTCTCATACAGTTAATTGTTTAAGGGAGCACATTACTCACAGATGATATGGTTTATTTTATAAGCCAATCTCTTATTTGGCTGAAAGGTGACCAGCAGAAATACCTTCAGTTCCAAGTTCACAGGGTATCTTAGGGCAATAGTCTCCAGGGTTTATCTAGTCTCTATTGGTCCAGTAAGTCTGTATCGAAGGCGTTTTGATCCATGATGTCAGATTTCCTTCCTTCTGGACTTGTCCTACCAGCAGTGCCCACCTTTCCTTTAGATTTGTTAGATACAAGTGTAAGGCTTGTGAGACACTGGGAAAAACTGTGGGAAGACAGGGTGGTGTCTTCCCTGGGTGAAGTTTAAGAAGGGGGCAGTATGCGGTTTGGAAAGCACTGGTGTCTCAGAACCCTGGGATCTTGAGCAGGAGCCCAGAGGGGACCTCAGTGGCCAAAGTTTTCCAAGGAATGAGGGCAGAAACCCCAGACATGTAGGGCAAGGGCCTTCACCAGTGCAAATCGCAAGGACACATGTGTGTGCAGTAACACCCTGAGTCTGGATCCAGATCCTTCCCCAAGGGGTCCAAGTATCTGGTGAGTCCACCTCCACTGTCTCTGTAGAATCTGAAGTTGGGACGGGCTGGGGGAGGCCCAGGAGAGCCTGGAGCTAAACGCATGGCTGAGATAGCTCATCTAAGAACTTTCCCGCCCATGAGAGTTACATCTTCAAGTTCACGTGGCACACACGAAGGACCTTCCAGAGTCAATGTCTCCATCCCCTGCCTCTTCTGAGCGTTGTAGTCAGTCTTCTCTTTGATTCCAAGTGCTTGTCATTGCCCAATTCTCGTGGGTCTCACCCACAGCCCTCACACCCTTCGGTTCTCGAGTAAGGTGACCCATCTCATTTAGAAAGCTTCAGGGAGAACAAGAGGGACATGAGACGATGGACTTGTTGATTTAATATTGAAAAGATGGCGTTGTGCAAGCACCCCCTCCTTTCTGCAGTCTGGCATCTCCACCATCGCTGAGGCTTCCTCTTGATAGGGCAAACACAGAAAGCCCAAGATTGCATCTCACTGGTGAGATGAATAATACATTTGAAGCATCTCACAAACTGTTTGATCCTCCTAAAGCTTCCACCGTTAACATATTTCTCTTTATTCCCAGCAAGGGAGGGCTGAGAACTGTCAACATTTTCCTTTCTGCCTAATTTGTGCCTTCTCCATCAAGAGAAAAGCAGGGGTTGGGGGAGGGAAGAAGGCAGAGAGGGTGGGCAGTGACACACTCCCTAGAACAGAGCTACCATGCCTGGGAACCCTGAGGTCACTGTGATAGGGCAGGGGAGGAGGTATCTGGGGAGAGGAGCTGTGCTGTGTGGGGGGCTCTTTGGTGCCTGTTTGCAGGTCTGTGTGCACCTATGAAGTCAGTCCCTGGGAGAATCCGTTTCCAGTGTCTCTGGTGGGAGACCAGAAGTGGGATGTTGAGGCTTGCCAGCTGCCAAGCCCCAAAGATGGTTTCTTCATCTCATGGGAAGCAGAAAATAAGTGTCAAAAACTGCCATTGGCTGAACTCAGGGGCCAGGCTCTGTACCAGATATTTTTTTTTTTTTTAATTGTGCTTTAGGTGAAAGTTTACAGCTCAAGTTAATTTCTCATACAAAAATTTATACACATATTGTTTTGTGACATTAGTTGCAATCCCCACAATGTGACAGCATACTCCCCGTTTCCACCCTGAGTTTCCTGTGTCCATTCAACTAGTTCCTGTCCCTTCCTGCCTTCTCATCCTCCTTCCGGACAGGAGCTGCCCATTTGTGTACCGCGTGCTTTAACCTGCATGATTTCAGTCCCTCCTCACCTCTCTTTGAGGGGTGACGTTAAATGCTAAGCAGCCTATCCAAGATCACACTTATAGTAAGTGTCAGGCTGTTTGACTCAGAAGTCCATATTCTTAACCAGCGCTGATCTGCTCTCAACTAGTCTCAGGTACTTTGCCAAACCTGCCATCTCCTGCCCTGGGGAGGGAGTAGAGAAGTGGTTAAGAGCACAGACTCTGGAGGCAGGCCCGGTGGCATCACTAGGGTTGGTGTCACCCGGTGTGGTAACTCATGGTGTCACCCCCAACCCCCACGGACCTCCTCCCATACCAGACCGTACAGAATCCTTAGTGATGTTTTTTGTACTGATGTTACTTATAAATTGTAATTCCGGTATATCACTCCTTCTTTTCCTTTAATTACTACTTCATTCCAAAAAAGTTATTGATACAGGTTCACAAATACTAATTACCATAATACTATAGCTAAAACACCCGAAAATTTGACAACATGAGTGACTATAAAAACACTAGCAGCAACAAAAACAATAGAGCTTTTGTAGCGAGTGCAGACAAAACCGTGTGATTTGACGTGCAGCATTGTAATTGGGTAATAATGACAGCTCTGACCTGAGGGCGTTAGAAGGTTCAAAAAGTAAATTAGCATAGAGTTTTAGCTTTGTAGGTATATTGATATGTGTAAGCTGGGCTTATGAAAATGTTTTTGTTGTTTAACTACACAGGGATATTATATTTTTAATAATAATATAAATATTTTAATAACATAATGAGCATACATTTGGCTGCAAGTAACAGAAAACAAACTATTATAAGTAACAGCAGATTTCTTGGATAATATAATTGAAGATCAAAAGGTAGAACGTCGAAGTTGGTTTTTATCTAGTGGTGCACAGTTCCTCTCTGTGTTGGCTTTGCCTTTAGGCAGGAAGTGAAAGGGCCATAATAATTCTGGTTCTCATATGCACACACAATGAGAGAGCAGGAGTACAAGTTCAAGAGTTGCTTTCAGAAACCCCATTAAGCCTTTCCATATGTGTTATTAAATTCTTTTTTTTTACTGTGCTTTAAGTGAAAGTTTGCAGCTCAAGTTAGTTTCTCATACAAAAATTTATACACATATTGTTATGTGACCCTAGTTGCTCTCTCTATAATGTGACAGCACACTCCTTCTTTCCACCTAGGATTTCCTGTGTCCATTCAATCAGCTCCTGTCCCTTTCTGCCTCCTCATCTCGCCTCTGGATTAGTCTCATGAATCTACTTGAACTAAGAAGCACACTCTTCACGAGTATCATTTTACGTCTTATAGTCCAGTCTAATATTTGTCTGAAGAGTTGGCTTTGGGAATGGTTTCAGTTCTGGGCTAACAGAGAGTCCAGCGGCCATGTCTTCCAGGGTCCCTCCAGTCTCAGTCAAACCAGTAAATCTAGTTTATGTGGCCCTTTCTGTCTCTTGGGCTAATATTTTCCTTGTGTCTTTGGTGTTCTTCATTCTCCTTTGCTCCAGGTGGGTTGGGACCAATTGATGCATCTTTGATGGCCACTTGCGAGCTTTTAAGACCCCAGACGCCACTCACCAAAGTGGGACGTAGAACATTTTTTTTAATATTGCACTTTAAGTGAAACTTTACAATTCAAGTTAGTCTCTCATACAAAAATTTATACATACATTGTTATGTGACCCTAATTGCTCCCCCTATGCTGTGACAGCACACTCCTCCTTTCCACCCCCGTAGAACATTTTCTTAAAAAACTTTGTTATGCCAGTTGACCTAGATGTCCGGGAAGCCATGGTCCCCAGACTCCCGCCCTACTACTCTGTCCTTTGAAGTGTTTGGTTGTATTCAGGAAACTTCTTAGCTTTTGGTTTAGTCCAGTTGTGCTGACTTCCCCTGTATTGTGTGTTGTCCTTCCCTTCACCTAAGATAATTCTTGTCTACTATCTAGTTAATGAATACCCCTCATAACCACCAAAGAATGTTTTATTCTGTGTTTAAACCTTTTCTTGGGTTCTTATAATAGTGGTCTCATACAATATTTGTCCTTCTGCGACTGACTAATTTCCCTCAGCATAATGCCTTCCAGATTCATTCACATTATGAAATGTTTTGAAGATTCATCATTGTTCTTTATCATTGCATGGTATTCCATTGTGTGAATATACCATAATTTGTTTATCCATTCGTCCATTGCTGGGCACCTAGGTTGATTCCATCTTTTTGCTACTGTGAACAGTGCTGCAATGAACATGGGTGTGCACATATCCATTTGTGTGACAGCTCTTATTTCTCTAGGATATATTCCAAGGAGTGGGATTGCTGCATCATATGGAACCTCTATTTCTAGCCTTTTAAGGCAGTGCCAAAATCGATTTCCAAAGTGGTTGTACCATTTTACATTCCCACCAGAAATGTATAAGTGTCCCAGTCTCTCCACAACCTCTCCAACATTTATTATTTTGTATTTTTTGGATTAATTCTAGCCTTGGGGTGAGACGGTATCTCATTGTAGTTTTGATTTGCATTTTTCTAATGGCTAATGATCGTGAGTATATCCTCATGTATCTGTTAGCCGCCTGAATGTCTTCTTTGGTGAAGTGACTTACACAGGGTTATTTTTATAAAAAATAATAAATTTCTGCTGAAACACTGCACAAAAATTTTATAGACAGTCGTTTTGGTGTCACCTGGTGCTATCCTCACCCCTTGCACCCCTATGACACTACTGGGCGGGCCCCCTGCATTTGTAATCCTGGATCCTCCACTTAACTTCTCACTGTGCCTCAGTTTCCTCATGTGTAAAACGGAAATGCTAATATCAGTACCAATCTCATAGGATCATGGTGAAAATTAAATAAGTAAATATCCTCAGGTTTTCAGAGCAGTGCCTGGAGCATAGAAAGCAGGATGTGTATTAGCTCTGATTCCCAGCTCTGTGTCTATTTTATTCCACAATCATCTTCCCCTCCTCCCCCCGACCTTGAACCTATTCTATCCTCCCTCTTGGGACTGCCCCATCCCCATCCTAATCCAGCTTGGGGCCCCACTGCCTGACTCACCGTCCCTGGAGGCTTTCCTGCGATTCTGAGGTTCCATTGACACGTATCAGGTCTTTTGCCTGATTTCTAGTAGGTTCTTTTATTCCCCTGGACCTTGCTGATTTGTATGGCTGTTTCATTTTCTGCAATGGTTGGTGTAGGAAACGCCCATTCCCTAGGTAACCAGCAGCAGACTTTTGCAGGAGGCAGAGCATGGATAGAGATGTCTTCCCTGGGAGGGAAACACGGGAAGGAACAAGGGATGGAGGATGGAGTGATTTTCCTAATAACTAACAGTATGTCTCCACCCTGAGCCATTTGTTCCTTCTTACTTCACAGGCTTCCCGCCCAGGGGGAAGCTACTCATTGTGTCCACACTGAGTCCCTCCAACTGCAGCTGTGAACTCAGGCATGGGAGCAATGAAACACCTCGGAATTCCCAAGTGTGGAACAGAAGGAAAGGAGTCTGCCAAAGCAAGTCATGAAACCAAATTTTGGAGAAGACCTCCTTAGAGTTCAGGGGGTGACAGGGTGGTCCTCAGGAAGCCAGACTACTCCCTACAGGGCAGGCCAGGCCCGGTGGTCTCCAGCAGCCTGGACTGCATGCCTGCCCAGTGCCCCAGAGCCCTCTGCTCAGGCCTGGCGTCTCACAGAGGTGGCATTCTGCTCGGCAGCACAGAGCACAGACAGGAAGGTGGGCATTGCTGAGAACTGATTTGCGGGAGCAGCAGGGGCTTTCTCTTCCTCCTTACTTCCCTGGTCTTTGATCTCTTGTCCTCCCTCCATAGTTCCATTTTTTCCCTCCTTCTTCCCTTGATGTCTCCCTCTCTCCCTCCCTTCAACCCTGCCGAATCACAGCCTCTCCCTACAAGGCAAGGCAGGGAGAGGCAGCTCTTTGTCCTCTTGCTGCCTCCGATAGGGTGGGTCCTCGCTGCCCAGTGTGTCAGCTCCTACCCAAGCCATGAGAGGCAGGATGTGGCCCTGGTGGAAGGACACACACACACACACACACACACACACACACACACACACACATGCACACACACACACACAGATTTGAAAACAAGAGCTGAAACTGAGGGAGAGAAACCGGGCCAAGACGGGGAGAGGCAAAGAGAGACAGAGATAAGATTCAGAGCATCAGAAAGACAGGGAAAGAGTGAGATGGGGTAAGTCAGAGACAACGAAAAAAGAGAATTCAGCAAATTAAAAATTTTACGACCATCCAAGCAAGTCTGCAAAAATGATCTTCCCCGCGGTCTTCCATTTGTATCATTATCTGACTCCTAATGTGCTTTCCCCCCCCCCCTTTCTTTTCTCGCCACATTTGGTGCAAAATCTTATCAGTTTTTTTTTTTTTTCCTCTGGCAGGGGCTTCATATAGTCTTCTTCATTACATTTCCTAATAAAAGCAATCCCTAAACTGCATGGCTGGAGGATTAAAAAGCCACCTCAGCAGCCTCCTGGCTCGCACTAGCCGTGTTCATGCTGCCAGGGGAGAGGGCCAGGTCAGGGAGACCCAGGCGGCACTACGGAATGTTCCAGAGCTGGGAGACCTGCCAGGGTGGCGGCAGGCATAGGATGTTTTGGGAGATGTGAGAACAGAAGAAGGAGTGCCGGTGGTGCAGTGGTTAAGTGGTTTGAACCCACCAGCCGCTCCACAGGAGAAAGATGTGGCAGTCTGCTTCTGTAAAGATTACAGCCTAGGAAACCCTATGGGGCAGTTCTACTCTGTCCTCTAGGGTCTCTGTGAGTTGGAACTGATTCAATGGCAATGGGTTTGGTTTGGGTTTTGAGAGCAGAAAACCTGGAAGAGGCATCCCTTTCCCGGAGCCGTTTCAGCACAGGAGTGACAGACATCTGCCTGACCCAAGGACTTCAAAAAAACTAGTTGAGGTCAAATTGACTCCAACTCAGGGTAACCCCATGTGTGTCAGAGTAGAATTGTGTCCCATAGGATTTTTTTTTTAATATAATATTTTATTGTGTTTAAGGTGAAGGTTTACACAGCAAATTAGGTTTCCATTTAACAATTTCTACACAAATGACTTAGTGATATTGGTTACAGTTTTCACACTGTGTCATCACTCTATTCATTCCGTTCTGGTGGTTTCATTTCCAGTACTCTAGTTTCCCTGCCCCCTTACCTTCTCATCTTTGCTTTAGAGTAATTTTTGACCATTTAATCTCACATAGATGATTTTTTTTAAATTGTACTTTAGATGAAGGTTTACAGGAGAAACCAGATTCTCTTTAAACCGTTAGTACACATATTGTTTTATGACATTGGTTATCAACCCCACAACATGTCAACATTCTCCCTTCTCCACCTTGGGTTCCCTATTACCAGCTTTCCTGTCCCCTCCTGCTTTCTGGTCCTTGCCCCCGGGCTGGTGTGCCCCTTTTGTCTCATTTTGTTTTATGAGACTGTCTAATCTTAGGATGAAAGGTGAACCTCAGGAGTGACTTCATTACTGAGCTAAAAGGGTGTCTGGGGGCCATACTCTCGGGGTTTCTCCAGTCTCTGTCAGGCCAGTTAAGTCTGGTCTTTTTTTGTGAGTTAGAATTTTGTTACATGTTTCTCCAGCTCTGTTCGGGACCCTCTATTTTGATCCCTGTCAGAGCAGTCAGTGATGGTTGCCGGGCACCATCTAGTACTGGACTCAGTCTGGTGGAGGCCATGGTAGTTGTGGTCCATTAGTCCTTTGGACTAATCTTTCCCTTGTATCTTTAGTTTCCCATAGTGTTTTTAATTGCTAATTTTTTGGAAGTAGATTGCCAGGCCTTTCTTCCAAGGTGCTTCTGTGTGGACTTGAACCTTGACCTTTCAGTTAGCAGCTGACCATGTTCACCATTTGCACTACCCAGGGACTCCCCAGGTTTTATTCCTGCTAAAAAAATATTTGGGGACTTTCTCTTTGGACATTGGCCCACCCTCTAGCACTTTCTTTTACTAACATCTGCGATGTCATATCTTCCCCTTTTGAGGGTAGATTCAATTTTCTTATCCATGCATTTTAAAACAAAAATATTTCTATCTAAGTGAGAAGAAGCGAAAACCCACCCAGATTCCCATCACATTAATACAACGGATTCTTCTCCCTTTTGGGTATTTCTCTCCCTCTTTTGCTAATAATTGTACCTTCATCCCATCATTGAACAATCCTGTTCTCCAAGGGCCATTCTAAACCACTCTAAGAAAGCAGCTTGGCAGAGGATTTGATATTTAGTAAGGGCCAAAAGTTACTGGGAAACAGGTCTGATAAATCAAGTTGTGGGGAAGGAAGGAAACCCCTATAAAGTAACAAGACATTTTATTGCCTGGGTTATAAACTGGTCCTGAAGGTATTTCACACAATGCCCTCCAAGATGATCTGGGCCACACATTGAGCACCACTGGATTAACTACACGACCTCCCAGGGAGGCGACTTAGAAGCCAATAATGATCAGTTAGAACCATTTGTTTGTGGGATGTTTTAAAATAAAGTTGCAGAAAATCAAACTCAAAACAACTTTTAAATATCTTGTTGTTTTGGAGGCTGCTTAGGCCATCTTTTCTAGCGAGCCAGGGGTGGAAACCATGGCCTCTGGTTAACTGCTACAGCCCTCAGGTACTGACGAGGGCTGGATGAGTTGGTCCCACCAGCATTTCTCAAAGACCAGAGAACATCACAGACCTAGGAGAGCCACAAAGAAAGGTACTCAGTACCTGTTACGGATTGAATTGTGTCCCTCCAAAAAAAATATGTGTTGGAATCCTAACCCTCATACCTGTGGAGGAGCCCTGGTGGCGCACTGGTTAAGAGCTCGTCTGCTTATCCAAAGGTTGGCAGTTTGAATCTACCAGCCGCTCCTTGGAAACCCCCGGGGCAGTTCTACTCTGTCCTATAAGGTCATGATGGCACGGGTTTTTTTTTTTTTTTATAGTTATGCAAGTAATCCCGTTTGGGAATAGGGCTTTCTTTGTTATATTAATGACACCATATCAATGTAGGTTGTGTCCTAAACCTAATCACCTCTGAGTTATTTTTAAAAAAGCAGATTAGATACAGAAGCAAAGCACAAATGAGGGTGGGGAAAGATAGATGCTACATAAAGATCTCCAAGGAATGCCGGGGCTGCAGAAGCTGAGACAAGGATCTTCCCCCAGAGCTGACAGACAGAGAGCTTTCCTCTAGAGCTGGTGCCCTGAATTTGGACTTCTGGCCTGCTCATCTGTGAGAAAACAAATTTTTGTTCTTTAAAACCACTCACTAGTGGTATTTCCATTACAGCAGCACTAGGAGACAAAGGCAGTACCTATAGTCCCACATGCTTCTCCCAGCAGGGTTCCTCCAATCTCAGCCACCGGTTAATTTAATAAAAATAAGACCTTGTACCTGTGTGGTCCTTTTGGGTCATCCTTTCTTTGCGTACTCCTGCCAGGACCCCTTTTCTCCAAGTCCCTGCCAGCTTCCCTCCCTGCCCCAGACCCCAGATGATATAGCATAGCATATTCTACTCAGGGAGAGCAGAAGCCTAGTAGTTACAGAGACAACCTCAGCAACCCCCTTTCCTTCACTGAGCCCCTGAAACGAAACATGGATTTCACTACTTTTCCTCTCTTTGCACAAGCAGAAGATATTTATTTTCCATATGGCCTTAAAAATCATGTCTTTTCAGGGGAGAAGGCAATGTGAAGACAGGCAGAGACTGGAATTATTCTGCCACAAACCAAGCGATCCCTGGAGCCACCAAAACCTGGAAAAGGCAAGGAAGGATTCTTCCCTAGAGTCTTCAGAGGGATCATGGCCCAGCTGACAGCTTGACTTTGGACTTTTGGCCTCCAGAACTGTGAGAGAATAAATTTCTCTTGTTTTATGTCCCCGAGTTTATGGTAATTTGTCACGGCAGCCCCAGAAAACTAACACAATGATCTTTTAAATTTTGCTCTTAAAATACATACATGGATTCTATTATTCATTGCTTTTTTTGTTTACAGAATCGCCCATGTTAATCAAAATGGTTTTGGTCTAGAAAACAATTACAAAATTAATTGGTCAAATAACAATTGAATTTCAAAAACACCACTTAAGCAATTTTGTGCATATGATTTTCAAACAAGATAAGTCCCCCTCTAAATAAATGTTTATTAAAAAAAAAATGTCTTTTCCTTACACACTGACAGACACAGACACACATCTACTCCTCTCTACCTGCTACCAAAACCATCATACATTTTAGATCACTCTCTTTCTCTTCCTGAGAAGCTACCCCTCCCTCCCATCCGTGCTCCAGGGGCTTTTATTTTTCTTTTCTTCTCCGCTCCCTATAAATCAAGGGGAGGGGGAAATGCTTTATCTGAACCCTTGGTGAGCAACAGCAGCAACCAGCAGCTGTCAGGACAGTGGGGAACTTCATTTCTGGCACGGACGTTTATAAATGTGGCACAGAATTCCAGTAGGGACTGGAATAAATCAAACAGCCTCTCCAAAGTTCCCTAGGGCCTGTTTTAAAATTTCTTCTCATTGGGTGCTATGTTCTTTCTCTTTCTTAGCAGGAGTGGGGGTGGGAATGCTGTTACTTGCAGTACAGAGCAAGTCACATTCTTGCCTGTTCTCTACAAAAGAACTGAATGCTGGACACAGGATACTATGGAGTGAGAGCTTTGGGTATATCTCTGGATGTGAGAAGGGCTCTGGGTGTGAAATCCTGGACTGAGGGTTAGAATGTTGGCTCTGACACTTATTAGCTATTTAGTTTCCTCATCTGCAAAATGAGGGCTGTTGTGGAAATTGAATGAGATGCCTATGAAGTTAGCACCCTGAAACCTGTGACAAGCTATGGAATGTGAGGGGTTATTAAGGAGCAATGAGGAGGACTGGTGTTTCCCGGACCCCTAGGGTGTCCAGATAGGTTTTCGAATGTGTTCCAGGCAGATCTCCCCAGCCTATTCCAGGAAAAACAGCTTTCTCCTTTCCTTTAAGAATTCTGGGCAAGGAGCACTTACAGCCCGTTCCAAACACAGCTGGAATCTTCCCAATATCTTCTCTAAGTCTTCCCTTCTGCGGCCCCTCTCAACATCGAGAAAATAAAAGTGGACAAGTATGAGAGGTGGAGAGTGAGCAAGCAAGCTAGAGAGCAAGAGAGAATGAATAAAAAGCCAAGATTCCGCCTCGGAGAAGTGCTGCCAAGGACGAGGCAGGAAGCTGGGGAGCAGTTGGCTAATGCACACCACTCCGCTGCGAAATCGGCACAGATCCCTTCAAGGTTCTGTACAAGGACCCTGCTTCAGTGATGTGCGACCCAGTACGGGGCCAGATCCCAGTCCCTTTACATTCTCTAAATTTCCAGGTGCTACACACAACCCTTCACCTGCTCTTGGACCTTTCCATGACCTTCTATCTCACCCAGGCCAAAACCCCAGCTGAGGTTGGGAGCTGAGGTGCAAGCAGGTTGCTGATGATGCCAAGAGCCCATCCCTGAGCCCCATCAGGACTGGTGTGTATGGCAATTACCTGTACAGCATTTGCTTCTAAACCTTTTCCTATATGTAATAAGATTCCAGCCAGTGTCACTCTCCAGGGGCAACTACTGTTGCCAGTTTCTTGCTATCCTTATAAAAAGAAAACAGATTTTCATTAAATATTTGTTCAACACTTTATTTAAAGAGGTTAGGTATTCCAAAGAAGAAGGTGAAGACAGGACCACGCTTCTCTATTATTCTGAACAATTTGGCTTGGCTGACAATTTGCAAAGCCCGTTCTCCAAAATAAGAGCTGCGTAGTAAACAGGACCCACTCTTATCTGCAGGCAGTTAACCTTATCAAAATAATCTTCCTTCTAAGCAAATACGCTAAGTCCCTGAGAAGGAGTTCTAGCCTGCAAAATTCTCTTCTATCTTATTTCAATTCACAATGATGCTTTAGGGTTCCATGTATATTGGCCCCTTTGCCAACTGGCCTGGTCCATCCCTAAATCTGACTTTCATGGTGGCTATCATTATTAAAGTCCCCACTCTTGCTGCCCTCTGGGGGAGGTGGTGTCATCTTTATTGACAATTGCCATTGTCTTTTTTCACTCTTTGTATCTGAGGAAGAAAGGGAGGGAGGATGGGGAAATGGCGTGCAAATGGAGGACACACTGGAGAGCTGATGTATTCTGGGTATCAGTAATCTGACTGCAACCAAGTTGGAAGCCTGATAGTGACAGGCTACATTATTTGGGCCAATTATCCCACTAAAAACAAAAAATGCTAGATAAAATATTAAAAACATCTTAAAAGCAGTGGAGAGCTTAATTAACAAGCCAATGTTGTAGAGAAAATCAGAGCATAGAAACCACTTTTTCTTTAAAAAGCATCTGCCAATCCCAGAAAATCTGAATTTTCATTCTGATGGCCTGGTAGAGTGAGGAGGTAGAAATCCAAGCCCAGTGACTGCAGATGGTGGATAGTCTAATAGAAGATCCTCCCCTCAATAAGCCGAGACCCCCAAAAAGCTAAACATCAGGTAAGCTGAATGAAGCCAGCCCAGGTTCACACTGCCTGGGTGATCCAGGGAACCCAGGCTGGGAACTGGGTTTAGATAGCTCTGGACTAGCAATACCCATAGTGCCTGGCAGAAGTAAACACAGTCTTCTTCAGAGGAAGACCCCTTCGTACTCAAATTATTCTTAAACATACTTTGTTCAAGAGCAGTTAACAGAAGATGGCTAAAGATAGCCAAGCCCACAAGAAAATAAGGCCAGCAGAAACAAGAGACCACTGAAAAACACCTGTGATGACTTCACTATTAGCGTTATCAGACACAGGCTATAAAACAACCCTGCTTATTGTGGTCAAAGAAATAAAAGACAAGCTTAAAGATATCTGCAGATAACAAGAAATTATGCAAAGTGACATAAACAAGACCTCAATAGAAATTCTAGAAATAAAAGTATATATAACTACAATTAAAACTTAATTAGTTGATTGTAAAAGGGTGCAGCCACTGTGAAAAACGTGGCAGTTTCTCAAAAAGTTGAACATGGACTTATCCATAGGGCCCAGCAGTCCCATCCTTGGTATATTCCCAATAGAACTGAAAGCAGGGACTCAAGCAGATACTTGTACACCAATGTTCATTGCAGCATTATTCACAAGAGCCAAAAGGTGGAAAAAACTCAACAGATGAATGGATAAACAAAGTGTGGTGTATCCATACAATGGACTATTATTTAGCCATAAAAAGAAATGAAGTTCTGATGCATGCTACAACATGGATGAACCTTGAAAACACTATGCGGAGCGAAAAAAGTCAGAAACAGAAGTACAAATATTTTTATGATCCCACTTATCAGAAATATCTAGAATAGGCAAATGCACAGAGACCAAAGTTTATCAGTGGTTACCAGCGGTGGATGGGAGGGGGAAATGGGAACAAATTGCCTAAGGGGTAAGAGTTTCTGTTAAGGGTGATGAAAAAATGTGGAAATGGACTGAGGTGATGGTTGTACAGCATGATGAACATAATCAACATCGATGAATTGTACATGTAAAAATGGTCGAAATGGCAAATGTTTTTATATATATTCACAAACAATAAAAATTTTAAAAATCTAAATTAATTTAAAAGCAGCTTAGATGGCACTGAGCAGAGAATTAATGAAGTAGAGGATAATAAGAAATTACCCAGTATGCCACCTGGAGAGAAAACAGAGGGATGACATAGAGAAGATAAGATACAGTGACTAGAAACAGAAGGTCTAATATACGTTTAACTAAAGTCCCAGAAAGTGAGGCAAACATTTGAAGAGATAATGGCTGAGAGTTTTCTAGAACTGATGAAAGACACAAACCCACAGATTCAAGAGGCCAGTAAATCCCAATAAGGAAAACCCTTTCTAAACCAGTAGCCAGATGAGAGAGAAAGAAGGGGGGATACAGCTGAGAGTTGTCTCCCCAGTCCCAGCAGGCTTTAATTTTCCATAAAAACCTCAACTAGAAGAAAAAGCATTGTTGTTGGTAGCTGTCCTTGCGTCAGGCCCTGACTGATGGTGACCCCATGCACAACTGAACGAAACACTGCCGGGTCCTGCATCATTCCTATGATAGGTTGTAGATCAGACTGTTGTGATCCATAGGGTTTTCACTGGCTAATTTTCAGAAGTAGATCTCCAGGCCTTTCCTCCTAGTCCATCTTAGTCTGGAAGCTCTGCTGAAACCTGTTCAGCATCATAGCAACATGCAAGCCTCCACTGACAGATGGGTAGTGGCTGTGCGTGAGGTGCCTTGGCCAGGAATTGAACACAGGTCTCCTGTATGGAAGGTGGGATTTCTACCACTGAACCACCACTGTCCTTGAAAAAGCATCAGGCTTCCCAATAAGAAGCAAAGCCTTGTAGCTTCAGTGCCAGAGATCTACCTGTTCCCCTAGGCCCTTCTCCATTTCCCACTGCCTTGAGCCCTTACCCTCAGCCAGGCTCTGGCATCCTACCACCCATCCCTCAATCTCTCCTTCTCCTCTGACCTCAAAGGAAGGAAGAGGCCCAAGGCAGAAACAGAAAAAAGAACAGAAGAATAAAAACCAATAAGAAAGAGTAAAAGAGGTGGGTCCTGCAGGCATTATGGTGCAGGAGATGGGCCAGGCTTTGGAGGCAACAGCCGAAGGTGGCAACTCAAGATGACTTAGAAGTTGCTGGAGTCCCTGGGTAGTGCAAACAGTTAACCAAAAGGTTGGAGGTTCGAGTCCACCCAGAGCCGCCTTGGAAAAAGGTCTGGCAATCTACTTTTGAAAAATCAGCCATTGAAAACCCTATGGAGCACAGTTCTATTCCGCCACACATGGGGTCGCCATGAGTAGGAACTGACTAAGCTGCAACTGGTTTAGAAGTTGCTATCCAGAATTCTGCTTTCCTTCCCTTCCCTCGTTTCCCTCAGGCTTCCCTCTGCTTCTCTGCCTCCATGACTCTCTGTCTAGCTAGCTGCATAGTGTGGGGAGGACCTGAGTTTCCACATCCGTCTATATTCCCTAACAAATAGCAACCTCAGTAGGTCAGACTGCAGGGTTATGAGAGGGGAAGACCATATCTACTTGAAAAGTGGAGACTACAGAGAGCTGAATCCCTGGAGTTAATCTTCCTGCATGCTACTGAATTTTGTTTGTCATTTGTCACCTGTCAAACCAGTCCAATTCCCACTCCTCCTTGCCACTCCCCACCCCAGAATATCCTGATATCCAGGTTATGAAGCATGAAAAAGACAGGGACAAGAGTCTCTCCAGGAAGAGAGGGAGGCCCCTGATACCTAGGATACCTGTCTCCATCCCAGACACATCCTCACCTACACAAAGAGCAGAAGTGGAATGTCAGTTCTCAGCACTCTTTGCCAATGTCCCAATGTCTGCTGAGTTTTAACAGGACCCCTCTTTGCAAAGCCTGGTGATAGAAACATATCCACATGGGTACACACTGTGTAAAGACACCTACTTAGTGAACACCTGGGTATATTTTAGGGCTCCATAGTCAAATGAGTGCAAATATGCACATGTGTTTGCATAGGGCTCAGACAGAAAGACCTCAAGATAAAATCAAGAAGATTCCAGTGTTCATCTTCAGGGAAAATTTTCCTTAAGGCAAATGCAAACACTTTCTGCGTCATCTTTAGTGCATATCCTCTGTCCCGACCCCAGTGAGGTCTGAGAGTACCCTTCATAGGAGTACTTTTCCTCCCAAGCTAAATGACTATGTTATTTTAATCAAAGGTTTCAGTCCCAACTCCCAGGATTTTCCTTATTTTCCTCCCTTCCCTGGAGACTGCCTAGCAATTGTACTTTTGTATCTTCAAGGGGGAGCCCCGGTGGCGTAGTGGTTAAGAACTCAGCTGCTACCCAAAAATCAGCAGTTCAAATCCACCAGCCACTCCTTGGAACCCTATGGGTCAGTTTACTCTGTCCTGTAGGGTCGCTATGAGTCAGAACCAACTTGACGGCATCTAATAACATCTTCAAGAAGCAGAGTTGATCCTAATATCCACCATTTAAGAAATGCAAAAACAAAGGCGCAACCGGACAGGAAATAGAAACCATGGTCTCTGTGTTCCACCTCCACCACCTCCTGGCCTGAAGGTGGGCATCGTCCTTGGCAGCTCACACAGGGCGTTGTCAGCCTTTGATAAACCTTGCTGGGTCAGCCAGAACAGGCATCTCACCCTCCCTGCACACCCAACACCAGATGGCTAGAGTCACAAGAGTTTAGGGCACCTATGATAGGCACAGGGGTCAGTGACAGTTCAGTGGTAGAACTCTCGCCCTCCATATGAGAGACTTCGGTGTGATTCCCGGCCAATGCACCTCGTGCACAACCACCACCCATCTGTCAGTGGAGGCTTATGTGTTGCTATGATGCTAAACAGGTTTCAGTGGAGCCTCCAGACTAAGAAGGACTAGCAAGAAAGATCTAATGATCTACTTCCAAAAACCAATCAACCTTGTGGATCACAAACGTCCCATCCACAACCAGTCGGGAATGGCGAAGGATCAGCAGCATTTTGTTTTATTGTGCGTGGGGTCATCGTGAGTCAGGGATTGACTTGATAGCAGCTAACAACATGATAGCTAGAGAAACCCACCATCTTTTCAGCAAACATGTATGGGTGCCTCTGTTCCAAAAACCTCCTCCATATCATGGAATACCGTGCAGCCATCAGAAAGAATGCACCTCTGCTCCATATGACTCCATATGACTGATGGGGATTGTCAAGATACTGTAAATGAAAACAGCAAGGTGCTGTATAGTATAATACTTCTGAGATTTTAAAAAAAGATACATGTTTGTACACCCACAGAACATCTCCGGAAGGATACAAAAGAAAATAGTAACAGTGTTACATCTGATGAAGGGAACTAAGTGGCTGGGGATAGGGTGGGAAGGAGACTTCCTTTTCACAGTGTTGTTCCATATGTATGCATTACCTATTAAAAATGACAATAAAAAGAAGACTCACCCTCCTCTGAAGGAGCTTAGAGGGAAAGCTGACACACAATTACAATACGATACGCTATTTGTTATAATTTAGCCGTATTCAGGGTGTGAAGGGAATAAAGGAGAGCTCATCCAAGTCCAAGTCGGCCTGGGGGTGTCGGGGAATTTGGACTAATATGGTGAGTGTTGGAACCTCTCTCAGCTCCGTACTGCCAGAGCATAAAGAGCACAGTGAGAAGGGACACGCGATGGAGCTGCAGGAGCAGGCAGAGGCCAGGACGCGAAGTGCCTTGTGTGCCAAGCTAAGGAGTTTAGATTTTATCCTTTTTGGGAAACGGGCAGCTATTAAAGAATTTTCAGCACGGGAGTGACCTCTTCAGGTTTGCTGTTCAGAGAGATGACTCTGGCAGGAATGGTGAGGAGAGATTAAGAGGAGCAAGGATGGAGCAGGAAGACTCGTTAGGAGGTTAATGCAATAATCTAGGTGAGAGAAGGTGGATGAGTGACCTGGGGCAAACGGAGTGGGGATGGAGGAGAGGCGAATAAACTGAGACCGGAAATGGATCTGGTATGTGTACGGATACCACGTGCAGACCCTGCGTCTGCAGCTCTTTGTTTTTTCACGCTGACATCCTGTGCACACTCAGGGCCCCAAATGCCCCCCAGCAGCTGGCAGGATGGGTCCAGGGAGGCTGTTCCCTGGTTGCCAGCCTGCCTGCTTCCTTGCCCCAGGCTCCAGCTCCTTGGCAAAGCAGGGCAGGGTAAAGAGAACAGAAGATGCTCCCTCCCTTGCCATTCAACTCTTCGTTCTCTCTTATTTATTCCAAGCTCTCTCCCAATTCGGGTCCTCTCATTATTTCTGAGCTGTACAGCTTCCTGCTTCCCTGGTTCAGCTTTCCCACCCCCGTCTGCAAAGTGTCAATCAAGCCATCAGATGAGCAGCTCAGCCTCACATCCTCGGTGTCTGTGCCCCGGGACACGAGCAGCAATTGCTGACACAAACAAGCAGCGAGGTGTAGGGCTGCTGGCTCTCTCTTTAATAGTCGTCCTCTCCAGAATGGGTGTTAAAATGGAATTTGAGGGGATCACTTCTCTCTGCCTGTCCCTGTCAGGACAGCCACACGAATGGGCAACACTGAGAGAAGGGGAAACCTTCAGAAGTCGATTCACTTTTCATTTCAAGGTTGGGCCATGGCCAGTGTCTGCTTTTGGAGGAACTGTTTGAAATTCGTAACAAGAAGCAGAGTGCTTGAGTCCAGGAAACCAGGGCAGGCTTGTGAAGTGGGGATGGGAAAATGGAATTGTCATTCTGTCTCTGAAGAGACGTTATATTAAAGAAAGGAGGGGGGGATACAGAGCTGCTTTGCAACTTCTCCTGGGGAATGAACAATAAGAAATGTCAGGGGGCAAGCAGAAAGAATGGAGATGAGAACAAAGAAAGAACCTCCCCAGGCCCTGAAACCAGTGACCTGGCAGATGTGGAAGCATCTGACTCCCCAGGGGATTTCTTCTTCTTTTACAAATTCTGAATGAAAGCAATTTTATAGAATATGGAAACTAATGAGCTTTAAGCTCATATACCTCACTAAATTCTTTTTAGATCCTAGATAATGTACACCCGCAACTCGTGGTTGTGATCTGTGTGTGCCTATTTGGGCTCTACTTCTTTTTCTCAGAATACACATTTCTATGCAGCACAGAGTCCTCTGCTTGTCATTTTGAATAGCTACATAGTATTCCATTGTGTCAGCGTGCCAGAGTATGTTCAGCTATTCCCCATGGTTGGGTTGTTCCAATTTCTTATATTCTAAAAGCACAGATATGAATGTCTTCATACAAATGCCTTTTTCTTTCCTCGGATATTTCCTTGGGGTATAGTTCCCCAAGTAGGATTTCTAAGTCAGAAGGTATAAACCGTGTTGCCGTTCATGTTGTATATTGCCAAAGCACTTTCCAGAAGGCTCCAACAATCTGAATTTACCACCCTACTCTATCTCCGTCCCCACAGCACTGACAATGTAAGATTTTATCATTTTTATTTATTTTTGCTCACTTAATAGGCACATAATAGTACCTTGAAGTTATTTAATTCCCATTTCTTTCACTGCCAGAGACCGGGCACGTGTCCATGTGAGGATTTATTGTTGGCTTTTCCTTGTGTGTAAATTGTTCATCTCCTCTGACATCTTATCAAGAGGAATCCAGGAGCTGACCTTATATATTTATACCAAGGCTTTACATACTTAAATAGTACATTTTTCTCAGTTACATCTGCCATTTTTTACTCTACGGGAGCTGTCCAATTGTTGCCAGGCGGATGCTATCCTGTCTGATGTGGGGTGGGGGTGGGGCAGAGTTGAGATGAATTCTGCATTCTGGAATAATTTTTTTTTTTTTTTTTCAGAAGAAAAAAAAAAAAAAGCCAATCAGATGGCATCTCCTCTCTAGGCCCCTATTTTCCTAGGAAGGAAAGGCCTGGGCTGAGAGGGCAGCTAGTAGCCAAAGCCACTCTGGGGGATTATTTGTGGACCCAGGAGCATCACTGGGGGTGGGCCAGTGGGCTGAAGCTGGGCAGTTCTCTGAAGTCACATGGATTTCCCGGTTCATCATTTTCTCCCACTCACAGTATGGCCATGAATGAAACAGCAAAATATTGAAATTAGAATCATCATTACAAGTTCTAACTAATCCTCAGTAAAGCAGAGTGGTTAAGGGAACAGGTTCTGGAGCAGACAAACAATGCAGTTCCAATGTTTGCCAGGTGTGTGGCTTTGGGCAAACTATAACCTCTTTAAGCCATAATGTCTTTGGCTGTAAAGTGGTGTTTCCTTATTGCTGCGTAAGAAACCACCTCAAAACTTAGTAGCTGAAAACAACCCTTTTATTCTGTCTCACAATTTTGTGGGTAACGAATTCAGACAGGGCTTGGTTCGGCGATTCTTCTTTTCCACGTGGCATTGATTGGATCACTCAGCAGTATTTAGGTGGTGGCCGAGCTGGGCTGGAGGGTTCAAGATGGCTTCACTCTTAAGTCTGGCACTTTGACAAATCCAGCTGGGACCCTCTTTCCATGCAGTCTCAGGGCCTGTCCACAGGTCTCTCCAAAAGGGTAGATGGACTTCTCACTTGGCAGCCCTCCAAGAGTGAGTGCTGCAAGACAAGAAGAGGAAGCTATCAGTCTCTTAAGGTCTGGGCCCGAGACTGGCATAGTGTCACTTCCGCCATATTCTACTGGTCAGGAAGTCTCAGAGCCTGTGATGGAAGGAGTGTCAGAGAATTTGGGGCCGTCTTTAACCTGCCAAAATTGGGGATAAATATACTTATTCCTAGGGCTGTGTGGCTTAAATGAACTGTTGCATGCAGAGGTAGATTCACTGTGATGCTAATGAAACTTCAGCCACAGGGCTCCTGAATTGCATGGTCTCTGCCTGTCCTGGCACCTAATTTTGTATTCATAATTTTTCTCTTCTTTTTCTTAAAGAGGATCCACAAATTGTATAAGAATTAGGCCCCACAAAACATAGATCTGTTCCAAATTCATGTAAAAGTACTTATTTAGCACACGATCTGGCATACAGGGAGTGCTCGTTGCAGGGCCCCGCCCTGAACTAGTGGCTGCTGCCTGGTCCCCTCTCCCTGCCGGAGGAGAAGGTGCCTCCTCTCATGCTGTCTTTTCTATATTTTAGGGAGAATTTCTTCTTCTTTGTAAAAAATGAAAGGGAAACATGCTGAGAATAATTTTATAATCACAAAACTGCCCTCCCAGTCGGCCCCTGTATCCACCCCCTGACCTCACCACCCACCAGGGAGATGGGCCTTCCCCTGGGCATAGTGCCAAGTTCTTAGCTTGTCCCTCTAGAGACGCCAGAGGAAATTAGGCTGAAGAGAGGGAAGCCAGCAGGGGGAGGCAGCATTCCCAGTGCCCAGCTTGATCTACGAGGTATTGAAATTCCAGGGCCGAAGTCCTGAGACAAAGATCATAATGAGACAGGAAGGTGGCATAGGAAGGAGCCCCATTTGCATGACAATAATTGAGCCAAGAACAGAAAGCTAGAGGGACGCAAGGGTGAGGCTGGCAGCTGAGCTGGACTAAACCTCACAAATCAGACTACCCAGTTCTGCTCTGCAGGGGAGGTGGAGCCTGAGCCCTGTGCCAGGCTTTGGCGGAGGGGTGGTGGTGAGGGAATGGGGAGGACTTGGCCCCAGGGGATTGTGGGAACACTAACCAGGCTGGACTTTGCCTTACTCCTCCTCTTGTGGCTAGGAGCTCGCCTTTGCTTGCCTTCTCCTTTGTGGGCTCTTGTGGCTGCAGAGCTAACTAAGTGAGCATCATGGCTTTCCAGAAAGATCTCTATGATGCCATTGTGGTAGGGGCAGGCATCCAGGGCTGCTTCACTGCTTATCACCTGGCCAAACACCGGAAGAGTGTCCTTCTTCTGGAGCAGGTACTGTGTTCCCTTTGCACTCCTGACCTTAAGGGCTGTCCTTCTCTCCTCCCTTAGAGAGGGGTTTCAAGAGCCAGCAGGTTATGGGACTACACCAAAGGGCCCAAGTCATCAGTTTAACTGCATGGTGTGTTTCATGACAATTCATAGATAGTTCCACCCTCCCGCAGACCCCGACTTGATTCGTAGGCACTTTCTTACTTTCACTGCCTCCCAGTTCCTGACCTTGACTAAGAAGTGTCCCAGGCAGGCCCTGTTCTCTTCCTTCTTGTGATCCAGTCTCTTCTCTATCAACTGACTGATCCAGCCCAGAAAAATATTAGTTCACCTTTGGCCAACCTTAACCTTTTGGTGACCCAGTTATTTTCTGCTTTGAATTTTTTGTTGATACCATGTGTTTTCATTTATGGAAACATGCTGAATTATTGCGTGCGTCTGAATTTTTGGTAGGTAGTATGGATTTTTTTTCCTGGCCCCTCCCATAAGTCTACCCTAAGTGTTTAGTGGTACATAGGAAGTACCACTAATTATACCCCAGAGTCCCCACTGAAGTCTATTGGTACATATGTGTAACAAATAAAAATTTTCAAAATTTCTATTTTTCCTATACAAAATTCAGACACCTCATACAATACCTTGTAAAAATAGTGATTTGTGGCACACGCCCATTTCCTCAGCTTCAAACAGTCATAAAGGCCCCTGTCTTGTGGCAGCACACATTGTCAGTGGTACAGCAGCTTCCCAATAAACCCCAGAGGCTGAAAAATTTCATGGCTGCTCTGTGTACTGCCGGACATGAAAGGGTTAAGTAAAGATAAATCTGCCTAGTAGCAAAGGCTGATTTGTCAGCCTAGGAGGCTGGATTCTTCCCAGCATATTCCTGGCCTCACCCCAGAACCCAGCAGAGGTTTTTGGTTTTTTCTGCCACTTCTGGATAATAGCAGTGTCTTAGTCATCTAGAGCTGCTATAACAGAAATACCACAAGTGGATGGATTTAACAAAGAGAAGTTTACTTCCTCACAGTAAAGTGGGCTAAAAGGCCAAATTCAGGGCATCAGCTGGGGGAAGGCTTTCTCTCTCTGTCGGCCTTCTCATTAATCTTTCCCCGGAGGAGGAACTTCTCAGGCACAGGGACCCTGGGGCCAAAGGATGCGTTCTGCTCCGGACACTGCTTTCTTTCTGGTATGAGGTCCCCAACTCTCCGCTTGCTTCCCTTTCCTTTTATATCTTGTAAGATAAAAGGTGGTACAGGCCACACCCCAGGGAAACTCCTTTTACATTGGATCAGGGATGTGACCTTAGTAAGGGTGTTATAATCCCACCCTAATCCTCTTTAACATAAAATTGTAATCACAAAATGGAGGACAAGCACACAATACTGGGAATCATGGCCCAGCCATACTGATACACATATTTTTGGAGCGACATAATTTAATCCATGACAAACAGCCTCCTTGTTTGATAAACAGAAAGTAAGACTTAGGCCTTGTTTTTCCTTTTGGAGAAGGTGCCCTCATGCAACGCAGTCCACAGCAGCCATTGCACATGTGATAAGTCCTGCGTCTTTCTGAGGATGGGTTCATGCAGTCCACCATCCAAGGGTTTCATAGTGGTCTCTCCCCCTCCATTCTGCCCACAGCCAAACAGGCTGGTTATGGTTTACTCCTAATGAGCTGGACTGGTTAGAAAACCTTTTTCATTTCTCCATCAGTTTTCTCAAACCCCAGGAGTTCCTGGTCCAACTTCCTAGAAAATTCCCCCATCTTTTGCTAAATCCCAAAGTGGTTCTTTTGCCCTGAGTGATCTGAAGCCACAGAGAAATAAAGTCAGCATCAGTTTCCTGGTCCATAAAATGAGGGGGTTCCTTCTAGTTCTGGTGTTCTGTGAGTCTAAGTGAGGTGAGACTGCAGCAGGATACGTGAAGACTAGCTAACAAAGGGACTTCCTATTGTGAATGATGTCAGGGAAAAGGAAGCCTAAATTAGCGCTACTAAAGAACCATCCTGATAGCCAGATCAGTAAATTAGTCATAAAGGGAGAATTTGGAAAGATTGTACGTATACAAATATTTGATGAATAAGTGGTTCCTGGTTGACAGCATGAGATGAGATGGCTCCTCTAAGGGGAGGGGAGGCGAGGGGAGGGCACAGTGTCAGGAATAACAGCTTCAGCTGTCTCTTGTTCTCCACTCCCAGTTCTTTCTGCCGCACTCCCGAGGAAGCTCCCATGGACAGAGCCGGATTATCCGAAGGGCATACCCTGAAGACTTTTATACCCAGATGATGGATGAGTGCTACCAGATATGGGCCCAGCTGGAGCACGAGGCTGGAACCCAATTACACAGGTTTCCTTGTGGTCTGGGGGAAGGAGTTCCTTGAACTCAGGACCCTACACCTGGAGGCTCTTTTAGCGTGTGAGGTGGCAGTGCCATGAACACTTGAAACATGATGGGAAGGATATAGGGCCTAGGGAAGGGCCGGCCACGTGGAAACATTCTGCTCACTGTCATTATGATCACCCCACAAGTCCAGCTGGCTCTGAGTTCAGACTTTGTGTCCAAGGCTAGCAGAGGTTGAACTGGGAAAACGGCTGGAATGACACTGTGTGCAGATACCCAGAGCTGAGCAGGCCTGCTTGGAATTGCTGGAGTTTGTACCTATAGTTCTATGGGACCATGAGGCTCTTTTAGGGTAGGGACTGAACTAGAGGAGAAGGCTGCTTTCTTGATTCTTTATATTCCTACTGGCGTTGTAACTCTTTATGCTGGGTCTTCACCCTCACGTTGTTGTTAGTTGCTGTAGAGTTGGCTCCAACTCATGGCGACCTCAAGTACAACAGAATGAAATGATACCCAGCCCTGCACCATCGTCATGATTGTTGGTATGTTTGAGTCCAATATGGCAGCCATTGTGTCAGTCCATCTCACTGAGAGTTCCCCTTGCCTTCACTGGCCCTCCACTTTACCAAACACGATGTCCTTTTCCAGTGATTGGTCCCTCCTCATCAACAGTCCAAAATAAGCAAGCTGAAGTCTCGAACAATATTCTGTGATCCATAGGGTTTTCACTGGCTAATTTTTGGAAGTAGATCACCAGACCTTTCTTCCTAGTCTGTCTTAGTCTGGAAGCTCTGCTGTAACCTGTCCACTATAGGTGAGCCTGCTGGTATTTGAAATACTGGTGACAAAGCTTCCAGTATCATAGCAACACACAAGCCACCACAGTATGACAAACTGACAGATGGGTGGTAGGTATATAGATCCATTTCATTCTGAAACTCCTTTCACAGGAACAAAATGGAGGTGCTCCTCAGGCCGGACTGTCTGCCAGGGAGTGAAACTGCAGCTATTTCCCTGTTGCCCCAAGACTCTAACTCTTAAGACTCCACCCTCAGTGACCTTTCAAACACTCGTGGGAAAGAAGGCACACAAACCCTGGTGCAATGGGGACCTTAACCATACCTCCCACCTTCTCTGTGGCTCTTAACTGAACCTCCTACAAAACTTTGGCTCTACCCTTCAGGGTGGCATTTATTTTAATGGCCAGGAACCAAGAGGTTACTGTTCTGTTGCAAAAACACCATTAACTTAAGAACAAAGTGAAATCCATTATGCAAATACAGCCAGGGCAGCTAATTACAGATTTATTCCAACCAGAGGCAGCTAATGCACCCAGCACCCAAATAAAGAAGCATGTCTTGCTGAGGGGTGGCCTGGCAAAAGGACCCCTCTCTGTCAGCTGTCTGTGAATGCTGCTTGGGTATCCTGTGCTGAAAGAACTGCCCCAGGCCTTAGAAGGCAAACTCTTTCTCAGCAGAGAATGAGGCATCTAAGAGGTTAGGTAAGTGCCTGGAATCTTTCAGAGGAAAGATGATTCTGGAGTCAGACAGGCTTGGGTTTGACTTTGTGTACTACTTCTTAACAGCTGTGTGACCTTAGAAAAGTTTATCTTTCTGTTCTTATTTTCCCTCATAGGGCTTTATGAGGATTCAATGATACTTTTGTAAAATACTTGGAATAATGCCTAGTACCTTTCAATAAGTGGTAGTTCCCTCTACCTATTCTGGGTCAGCTGTATCCTGTCTCCATTGAGAGATGGAAGAGGAAGGGCAGGGGGAGATAGATGAGAGGCAGCAACATGGACATCAAGGCAAATTGCTCAAGGAGAGAAGGAAAGAGACCCTTGGGTAGAAGATTCTCATAATCTCACAATTCTCTCAATCCTTCTCTTTGGCAGGGGGACAAGAATTTGGAAGGATCTTTGGAACCAGTCAGATCTGGCTCTAAATCTCAACTCTTAGCCGCGCAGTTTAGAGCAGAGGTTAAAAGCTGTTTAACTAAACTCTGTAAGACTCAGTTTCTTTATCTGTAAAATAGGGGTAATAATACGTATTTCATGGGGTTGTTGTGAGGATGAGTATGTAAAGGGCTTAGAACAGTACCTGACAAATAATAATAATCATAAGAGGAACATATATATAGTGTTTACAATATGGAACTAAGTTCTAAGTTCTTAACACGTATTAACTCATTTAACTCTCTCCACAACCTCATGAGAAGGGTGCTACTGAGTAATCAGGGTCTTAAACCATTAATATAAATCCCAGAATTACTATACTCTTAGTCTAGAACAGGGGTTGGCAAATTACTTTGCCATTGTAGCGTGAAAGCAGCTACAAACAATATATAAACAAATGGGCATAGCTTGTTCCAATAAAACTTTGTTTTTGTTAAAACCAAAAACCAAACCCATTGCCGTTGAGTCAATTCTGACTCATAGTGACACTATAGGACGGAGTAGAACTGCCCCATAGAGCTTCCAAGGAGCTCCTGGTGGATTTGAACAGCCAACCTTTTGGTTAGTGGTGGATTTGAACTGCCAACCTTTTGGTTAGCAGCCACTGCTCTTAACCACTACGCCACCAGGGTTTCCACTGTTGTTAGGTGCCGTCAAATCGGTTCCAACTCATAGCGACTCTGTGTACAACAGAACGAAACACTGCCCGGTCCTGAGCCATCATCACGATTATTGTTATTTTTGAGCCCATTGTTGCAGCCACTGTGTCAATCCATTTTATTCAGGGTCTTCCTCTTTTTCGCTGACCCTCTCCTTTACCAAGCATGATGTCCTTCTCCAGGGACTGGTCCCTCCTGATAACATGTCCAAAGAACATGTTATCATGTTATGTGAGACAAAGTCTCACCATCCTTGCTTCTAAGGAGCATTCTGGCTGTACTTCTTCCAGGACAGATTTGTTGCTTTTTTTTTTTTTTTTCTGGCAGTCCACAGTATATTCAGTATTTTTTGCCAACACCGTAATTCAAAGGCATCAATTCTTCTTCAGTCTTCCTTATTCATTTTCCAGTTTTCGTGTGCGTATGAAGCGATCGACAACTTTATTTATGGATGATTAAAATTTGAATTTCATGTGATTTTCATATATCACAAAATATTATTCTTCTTTTGATTTTTTACCAATCATTTAAAAAAAGACAAATCATCTTGGCTTGCAGGACATATAAAAACCGGTGGCAGACCAAATTTGGCCACGTGTTGTAGTTTGCTGACCCCTGATCTAGACGATACCACAAGTTGGTTAACTTGTCCATTCCCCTGTCTCCAAACAAAAGATTACTAATATACATTTGAAGAGGGAAATATCATAGCCTCTGTTAAAGGATCATTCTGATACCTCATAGCCCCCATCATGAAAAATGAAGAGTAATATGGATATGCTTTGAAAAACCTTGAAGTGCTATACCAGTGCTAGACACTCTTCTTTTATTATTAACAAGTCCTTTCTTACGTCTAACCTAATTTACTAAGGCACACTAATTCATTTGGTTCTTTTATTTAGTAGGGATACAGAACAGATACTTCTCATTCTCAGAATGGTACTTGAATACAGCTCCACCTTTGAGCCAAAAGCCATCCTAGTTCCTTTAGCTTTTGCGTCTAATTCTGATTTTCTAAATGAGTCATCATCTTTGCAGTTCTTACTTCTCCCCAGGTTCTTCCAGAAGAAGCAGCACAATACTATCATATAATTGATAGTTATGAGCGTACTTAACTTAATGCTATTTGATAATGATCATTAAGGTGGGGAAAAGCCTTCAGGAGTTGGAAGTTAAGGTGTCCAATTCTTTCTATTCTGTTCTGCTGTTTCTTATGACAGTGGCATGCTAAACATGGGTAGCCTCAGAATATTTGCATATATGCTGGGAACAATGACACGTGTCAGATCACAAGGTCTGAATCTTTTGTGATGTGTACAGCCAGGATGCTTATACTAACAGCAAATCCCAGCTCTTTTGCCCATCTCTTTCCTGCCCCGCCTTCTCCCTTTGAGTCCTACTATTTAGCTCCTGACCTGGGCTGCCCCTGCTTAGCTGACAATATAAGACAAGATCACAGCCGTAGGCAGTACAGCTGCTGGCAGAACCTGGTGGCCCCCTCCGCAGCTGCTGCTTCCTGTGCTTCCTGTGTCTGCGAAGTGTCTGGCTTGTCAGCCCCATCCCCTCCCTGGAGCAATCTTTGTTAACCAATTCCACCTTGGCCCACTGAGCGGAAGATGAAAAGCAGAGAGCTTCTCCAAAACCAACAAAGACAGCAGCCATTACCAGGTCCCCATTCGAGTCCCTTCCCCAACGTGACTCTGAGAGCTGGCTTTGTCTGGCAATTTTAACCCATAGAGGGGAAAGCTGAAGGCTGGGATGGGAGGTGCCAGATGTAGGGAGTGCTCTCTTCTCCCTTTCTGTCCCCCCGCCACTCCCCAGTTCTTCCCCACTCCACTTTGCACTCTGTCCTGCTATAGTAACTAGTGGAAATGCCTGATCACCAACTAACTCCCTACATCACCTCTGAGGCTTAAGCTGGGCTATAGAGGAGCCAACAAGGCCCTTGGGAGGAATCTTCAATTACCAGTTCCTATAGCTGGATCCAACTAGGGTTGGGAAGAAGGCATAGTTCATACGAAATGCTCTCCTCTCAGCTGACAGGTATTCAGGGAGTTGGGAGCTGCCATCTTTTCTAGCCGTGGCAGCCTTAGTCCTGGTTTCCAGGTCTCTCTCTTCTTTCCAGCCCACCCTGACCAATCATTTCCTGGCCACCCTGGCCTCTTCTTTCCTGCAGATGCCCTTGTCCCTTCTTACCCTTCTCCTTCCCAAAAGTTGTAGCCTAGATCTGGGCAGAAAAAGGGGAGAGGGAGGCCCAGAGCACAGGGGTGAGAAATTGATGCAGAATGAGCAGTCTGTTTATTGGGATCTAAGAAAAGCCATTAAGAAAATAAGCACTTAAATGATTTTCAATCTGCCCATGGAAGTCATCTATCTTCATATTGGGGGGAAAAGGCCTGTTCTCCAATCTCGGTCTTGATTGACTGATTTCCAATTCTCTAAGCATTTCCCACAGGAGCCTCTCACCTATCTCCCATAATAACAAGCCTTTGCATTTCCAGGCAGTGTTTTACATTTATTTCCGATTTGCTCATAATGGTCAAAAATCTCTCTCCAATTCAAGGCATTTCTCCAGCAGTGCACGGTTTCCCTCAGGCCAAATAGCTCAACTGTGATCCATGGAAAATGAGAATTTCCCAAACGCCTCTCTAGACTAGGGCAGGGTCCAGCATCACAAATTCAGATGGAAAATTTCCCACTGTTAGATTAATATCTGGGCTAAGAAATAAATGCCACAGGGGCAGAGAGCTGGAGCAAAATGATTACAATCGGCACAATGACTACATTCACCGGCAGAATCAGCTCGCTGATTACTGGTAGGGATGGGGAGCTCCTGCTTCATTCGACACAGGACCGCTTGGGCATTAGAACATCACTCAGCACTTCATAATTTGACAGATTTGCCTGTTGTCTTGGCATGAGTTCATTTTTTCCCATTCGGTACATCCCTGGAAGAGGAGTTGTTCTTATTTCAAGGAAGGAAGGAAAGAAGGAAGGAGGTAAGTAGGGAAGAAGAAAGGGAAAGAAAGTAAATCTCGAATCTCAGAGTGTATGAGGGACCAAAGCTGGTTGGCATATTGCAGGCAGAGGTTAGAACATGTGCTTTGGAATCTCCAGGCCAGAGGTCTGACACTATGTCTGCCAGTTGAGGGTTAAGCCAGACCACTACCCAGGCTTGGCCCCGTTAGGTAAAAAGGATTCAAGAACATACACCTTGGTAATTTCTAAACGATCTTATTGACCAAGAAGTTTACTAGGCAAGATTTCTTTACCTGAGAACCAATTTGAAGTTCTTTTTGAGGCTACAGAAAAAGACTGTCTGCTGACTTGTGGGGATTTCTACAGTATCTCTCGTCTGACAAGCTTTGAAGAGGTAGAAGGCTCTCGTTGCTATCTCACCAGCGGTGAATGCTGGGTAGGCGGGGGCCACAGCAAATGGATTGGGCATGCTGCGCGGCTCTGTGTACTGACACCGGCCCCAGGGCCCACTGTGTCCCTACCCCCTCCCAATCTTCTCTTTCATCCCTCCAACCAGATAATGTGGGATTTGGAAGCATGTAATATCCATGAGACTCCATTAAAGGCTATTACGAGCTTTATATGCAATACCTGGGGGATGTACCAGGCTGATGCTGGTCACTGCAGCTGCCGAAACCAAGAGAGACCACAGGAATGGTTCCAACGATCAGGGTGGCCCTTCCATTATTTAGATCAGTCCCCCCAAAAAGGGAGCTCTGGTCTGTTGTGACAGAGAGATGGAAAGCATTATAGAGAAACAGCTTTCATAGACTAAGAGAGTAAGAAGCACAAACAGAGGGAGGCACAGGGAGAAACAAAATCATAGAATCACTGAATTTATTGCTGGATCCCTAAGAGACTATCCAACAGTGTTTCCACATGAGCATGCTATTGGCATTTGGGGTGAAGCCTTTTTGAGTATTTCAGGCTTAGCATCCCTGACCCCTGCCCATTAAATGTGAGTGGCAATCCCAGGCATTGTGGCAACCCCAGGCATCGTGACAACAGAAAAATGGACCCCAACACACTTCCACATGCCTCTGGGTAGAGGGCAGTACCACCCCGTATGGAACCACTAACAGTTCAACAGGCATGTGCTACACAAGAGGAATCTGGGGCCCAGAGGGGTAAGTAACCGGATGAAGGTCACACAGCCAGGACTAGAACAAGAGTCAGCTTTCCCAGTTATGGTGGCTTGTTTGTTGCTATGATGCTGGTAGCTACGCCACTGGTATTTCAAATAACAGTAGGGTTACCTATGGTGGACAGGTTTCAGCAGAGCTTCCAGACTAAGACAGACTAGGAAGAAAGGTTTGGTGATCTACTTCTTTCCCAAAATTAGCTAATGAAAACCCTATGGGTCACAACAGAATGTTGTCCGATTGTCAGCAATCATGCAGATGGCACTGGACCGGGCATTGTTTCATTCTGTTATACACAGGGTTGCCATGAGTCAGAGCTGACACAATGGCAACTAACAACAACAACATTAGTTTCCTAGGGCTGCCATAACAAAATACCACAAATTGGGTGGCTTATAACAACAGAAATTTATTGTCTTGTAGTTCTGGAGGCTAGTCTAAATTCAGGGTATTGGTAGGGCCATATTCTCTCAGAAGGTTCTAGGGGGAAGATCCGTTTTTATCTTTCCTGGCTTCTGGTAGCCCCAGGCATTCCTTGGCTTGTAGCTGCAACGTAAGTCATAACTAACACGGGTCTTTTCCCTGTTTGTCTCTCTGTGTCTTTTCTCCCTTTATAAGGACACCATTTAGAATGGATTAGGACCCATCCTGCTCCAGTATAACCTCATACTAACTTAACTGATAACATCTTCAAAGACCCTAATTCCAAACAAGGTCACATTCACAGGTACCAGGGGACAGGACTTCAACAACGTATCTTTTTGGAGGACACAGTTCAATCCATAACAGGACTGTTTGCACAAAATGGAAAAGCCCCTGAGAAGGAATTGAGAGACAGACCTAGACACACAGGAAGAGACAAAATATCATACGCCAAAAAAAATAAATAAATAAAAGGAAAGGGAAAAGAAACAGAGTAGGAGGTAGAGCAGGGAGGAGAAAGGATACAGAATAGAGAGATCAAAATAGTGAATAGGGTCGGGGGAAGGAGGAAGAGGAAGAAATCTTATCAAACTGACTGAACACCTACTACTTTCAAGGTGCAGAAGAGAAGAGAGGACTTAGGGTCTCTGCCCCCAAGGATCTATTCTTGAGGCTGGAGGATGGAGGGACAAACAAACCAATAGATAGGGCCAAGGGCAGATTTGGGAATGGGCGGAAACAAGGTCTATAATACTGGGGCTCTTACAACAGGATCTAGATGACTTTACTTGTTCTTTGAACACAGGGCTATGGTTCCCCTCCATGCCCATGCCTGAACCAGAGGCCCTGCTGAAGAATGAGAACAAATGGCCCAAAGCCCTGACACATACCCTCACCCAGATGTACCTTTTCTTCACAGGCAGACTGGACTACTGCTTCTGGGAAAGAAGGAGCACCCAGAATTTCAGACCGTCCAGGCCACTCTGTCCAGGCAAGGGGTGGAACACCAGCTTCTTCCATCTGAGGAACTGAAGCAACGTTTCCCAAATATTCAGCTGACCAGGGGAGAAGCGGGGCTCTTGGACAAGTCTGGAGGAGTGCTGCATGCGGACAAGGCCCTCAAAGCCCTCCAGGCACTATCATACAGCGTTAGGGGCAATGCGTCTCCCTGTTCTGGGCATCTGGATTCTAATCAGCCATCCCTGGGCCCCCACTTGAATGACAGCCTTGCTGGCTTCAGTACTGACCCTTTGGTCTGGGCAGTTTTATACAACCTGCTAAACCAGTTGCTGTCAAGTTGATTCCAACTCATAATGACCCACGTGTGTCAGAGTAGAACTGTGCTCCATAGGGTTTTCAATGGCTGATTTTTTCAGAAATAGATCATCAGGCCTTTCTTCTAAGGTACCTCTGGGTAAATGTGAACCTCCAGCATTTCGGTTAGCAGCCAAGCACGGAAACCGATTGCACCACCCAGGGACTCCACACCTTCTGCTAGGCCTTGTCAATGTAGGATGGGAGGTCTAGATTCCGCTTCTGTTTTCTACCCTGAGAAGGATTCTGTCCACAAGAGTGAACCACATACACAACTAATTTGCCTCTCCCCCTCCCTGCCCTTTCAGGATGCAGTTCGACAGCTGGGAGGCATACTGCATGATGGAGAGAAGGTGACGGAGATAAAACCAGGGCTCCCAGTCAAGGTAAAAACCACCTCCAGGAGCTACCAAGCCAAGAGTGTGGTCATCACAGCAGGTCCTTGGACCAACCGGCTCCTCAGTACCTTGGGAATTCAGTTACCTCTCCGGGTAAGGCTGAATGAAAGCCTGTGAGTTGGTACTTAAGAGAAGAGGCCTTGGAAATAAATGGACTCAAGTTTGAGTCCTGAATCTGCCACTTACTATTGGACTTCCTTGGGCAAATTAGTTCACCTTCTGAGCCTCAGTTTTATCGTCTTTAAAATGGGGGATAATAGCTACCTCATAAAGCTGTTAGAGAATTAAATTATGTGATGTATATAAAGCTCTAAGGAAACAGCCTAGCCTATAGTAAAAAAAAGAAAAACCAGTTGCCATTAAGTCAATTCTGACTCATGGTGACCCCACATGTGTCAGAGTAGACCTGTGCTCCATAGGGTTTTCAATGACTGGTTTTCCTGGAAGTAGATTGCCAGGCCTTTCTTCTGAGGCACCTCTGGGTGAACTAGAACCTCAAGCCTTTTGGTTAGCAGCTGAGTTCATTAACTGATTGTACTACCCAGGGACTCTGGCCTATAATAAGTGCTCAGTAAGTGTGAATCGTTATTAACTCCTGGAGAAACAGAAGTAGGGCCAAGGCAGAGTTACGGGAGAAGAGTAAGAATGGGGGAAGAGAGAGATTAGGAGACTTTTGTGCATCGTAACATGAAACATGTAACATGTGGATGACATGAGAATTGGATGAAGTAAGGATGTATGAGTTAAGGTGGGCATTCAGGCTTATATTAAAGAGCTGCAGTACCTTAGGAGAAACGACATTCCCTGTCTAGAGAATTCCATGGCTTTCCCTCTTCATTTCCCACTTCCTCTCCCTGTTCCAAGACCCTGCGGATCAACGTGTGTTACTGGCGTGAGAAAGTTCCTGGGAGCTATGGTGGGTCCCAGGCCTTTCCATGCTTCCTGAGCCTGGGCCTGGACCTGGCTCCCCACCACATCTATGGGCTGCCTGCAGGAGAGTACCCAGGGCTGGTGAAGGTGAGCAGAAAGGCCAAGAGAAGGCTAATAGGGTGCCCATGCAGACGTAGGGCAGCTGGTCTAACTTTCCTCTCAACAGAGTCCCTCAGATCATGGTGGGCGGCAGCAGAAGCATACTCCACTACTCACTGTTTGTAGTGCAAGACCCTCAGATGTCCTGAGTCCTGGCAAAGGAAGCCCTCCCTTTGAGGATCTCACATTCCTAAACACTGCTGCAAACATAGGGTCGGTGGTGGGGATGGACAGTGAGGTAACCTCATGTGGCACCAAACAGCATCCTTCAGAATTGGGGAAGGCTGGGATGATGGATGGGGGACACTGTGTGCAAACCTGCCTGGGTCCTTGGCTGGGTGGGTTTGCATGGAAGGCCAGCCTCACTGTTCACACTGCTCTGATTGGAAGCCAGGTCTGCTATCACCACGGCAACGATGCAGATCCTGAGGAGCGGGACTGCCCCTCTGCATTCTCTGATAACCAAGACGTCCAGATCCTGTGCCGCTTTGTCCGAGATCACTTACCTGACCTAGGACCCACACCTGCCATTATGGAGCACTGCATGTACACGGTAAGGGGTCTGGGCAGCCCCACCAGGCCCTCTCACAGTCCTGGAGAACAGCGGGGAGGGAGACGGACAGACCTTGTGTTGGTCAGGCTGGACTCTATTTGACCCCTGACAGAGTACATGACTTTAAACAAACTAGCTAATTTCTGAGGGTCTCCTCACCTCTACCAGAGGGGGCCCATTAGGGATTATTCATATTCTTTTTCATTAGGAAACTAGGCTTATGCCTGGCAATCCTTCATTGCATTTCCCAGAAGAGCTCTAAAAGATTTTTTGGCAAGATGTGCCAGTTAAACGGGCCTTAGGGAAAGAGAAGAGACAGATGTCACCAGGGCCTGAGGCATCTTGGCTAAAGCTAGTTTACAAGCATTAACTGAGCACCTACTGTGTTCATAGCTCTGTATGAGAAGAGAGGCAGATGGACAAATGAGAAAGACTGGCAAACCCAGAGGGGGCGCTGGCATGCAGAGAGCATTCCTGGGCCCCATTCTCATTTTTTCTGGAAAGAAATGCAGCCCAGTCCCCTCCCTTCAGAGCCTGCAGTCCTTCCTTCTCCCTCTATCCTCAAAGGACACAGGTGTGATTGCTTCTTTCTAGAACACCCCTGACAAGCACTTCATTCTCGATCGCCATCCAAAGTACAACAACATTGTCATCGGGGCTGGATTCTCTGGTGAGCCCGAGGAGGGGGAGATGGGGCACCTTACAGCTGATCTACCTTGGTGTCAGGCAAAGTGGTATTTTCCACGCTCTTAGCTGGACAGATAGGTAACGAAACCTAGACACTGAGTGCGTGAGGGAGCTGGACCGTCAGAGAAGATGGGGTACTCATGGTGGGAGGCAGCTTTGGGCTTTGGGATGCGACCAAGAGGAGAGTTAGTCCTATCTGGTAAAGAGGAGACTTCCAAGTAGTCCAGCCTCTTTGTCTCTGAAGGTGTGTGACAGCCTCCTTTCCTCTTTCCAGGGCACGGATTCAAGCTGTCCCCTGTTGTGGGGAAGATCTTGTATGAATTAAGCATGAAATTAACGCCATCTTATGACTTGACACCTTTTCGAATCAGCCGCTTCCCAGGCCTTGGCAAAGCTCACCTTTGACCCCTGGCCGGTAGCCTCTCTTCTGTGCACTAGATTTGGGAATAAAACTCTATGCTGGGGAGGAGTTTTCAGATGGAGAAAGTGGCCACAAGATGTTATCCTTTTCTTCTGCCTCTCTTGAGTCCAACACTTGATGACTGAGTCCCCTCCTTTCCCTGGCCAGCCCCCCAATCCTACTACTTTCTTCCCCCTAGATGGTTGATCAGATATTTTATAATCACAGAACAGCAAGGATCTCTGAGATGAATGTCTCAGTAGGAAGAGGGCATAAGGACTGGCTCAGGAGACCAAGGCAGTTGTTAAAATTCTCTTCCCTGCGGCTTAATGCACTTGGGATGAATTTGACTAAATCTACCCAGGGGAAGGTAAACAAGATAATTTCTAGTAGATCCTTGGTGCCCTTGAAGCCCCTTTTCCTAAAACTAGAGCCATCCTCCAACACAAACTCCCATAATATCTGACTCATCTTAAAAAAGCCACTGCCGTCAAGTCAATTCTAGCTCATAGCAACCCTCTAGGACAGAGCAGAACTGCCCAAAAGGGTTTCCAAGGAGCGCTGGTGGATTCAAACTGCCAGCCTTTTGGTTAGCAGCCAAGCTCTTAACCACTGTGCAACCAGGGCTCCTGACTCATCTTAAGTGCATAATAAATCTTTGCTGAACGAAATTTGTTGAACAAACAAATGAATAAATAATGCATTGCATTAAAGTCTGGGGTGGGCTTTCTTTTCCAGGTAACCTCATTTCTTACAGGCTTTAATTGTCTAAATCAGCACTACAGAATCCATTTCCTCAGGAATTCTTACAGTCTTTATTCCCTCAATGAGTTGTACCCCCTTTTTCTGGATTCTTTGTCTCATCGTCAACCTGTCTCTGTAAAGATGCTCAGCTACCCAGTCTCTCATTAAGGTGTGCTGTCAGGTCTTTATGAAGATGGAGCTGTTATACCAGAAAGAAAGAGAGAGACACACTCGCTTAGAAACCCTGTTCAGTGTTTGAATGTTAAATGTGCCATTTTATTATCATTAGGATTGCTCCCACTTAATGAAACGGCATTAACACCGAGTCGGCTGGCCTCCTTGCACTAATTGCTTTAGAAGGGAACAGGCTTGTAACTACCCCCGGGTGGGTGGAGCAGTAAGGGGTGTAAACAGGGACTGAAGCAAGGCTGAATGAGCCCAGATGAAACCCAAGCATGGGGCTCTCCAGATTGGGCCAGTTTGACCTTAGAGAACAGGAGTTAAAATTCTCCGGTGAGAGAAAAACTGGGACTGGGTGGGATGGAAATGTTAGGAGGTGTCATTGAGGGGAGAGGAATGGGAAGTAGGAATAAGAGTAAATTATTCCCAAAGAAAATACAACACAGAGAAAATGATTCTTCGACTGTCTGAGTCCTTAAAGGCCCTAGGCACGTGTTTAGCACTGATTTCTCCAGTGAGTTATCAAAATCCAGCTGATCCTGTCAGCCACCTGCCACATCTGCTTCCTGAGTGATCGCAAATAATTCTCTGAATCTCAGCCTTATTCCCATCTGTGAAATGGGAATAATAGTACGACCAACACTACAGGGGTGTGTGAGGATCCAATAAGATCATTCATTCATTCACTGAGTGCTAGGCACTATGCTAGGCAGTGTGGATACGTCAGTGAACAAACCAGATAAAAATCCCTGCTCTTATGGAGCTTACAGTCCATATGGAGAAGACATGTAAGCAATACATATAAGGAACTTATATACTAAGTTAGAAGGTCATAAGCACTTTGGAGAAAAGAACCAGAGCAGGGAGAGAAGGATAGGGAATGCTGGGGGAGAGGATGCAATTTTAAATGAGGTGGTCAGCATAGGACTCTTGGAGGAGGGGGTATTTGAGCAGACTTGAAGAAGGAAAGACAGTAAGCCATGAAGACATCTGGATGTACGTAAAAAAATGTTATAAATTGCAAAGTAAGGTACTTTGTTATTATTGAATGGGGGAAGAAAAAATGAAGGTACAGATGGGGATCAGAATAAGATCCTGCCAGTGCCCAGGCAGACAAAGTTGGAGAGAAAGGATGTTGGGAACCTCTCCTCTTGCTCCAAGGCTGCCCGCAGCTCCCTGTCTTGATCTCTGTGTGCCACCCTCCTCCCCCAGCCAGCTGCAGCTCCCCTTCCAAAATATCCAGCGTTATTCAGCTAGTTGGTGACAGCTAAAGGAGGGGGCCAATGTCTAGAGGAGGCTGAGAAAGGACAAGTGGGGGATGTCTGACAAGCCCTGTCTGAGCTGGTTAAGGCCCTTTTACAATGGGACTGCTGTGCCCTAGAAACAGACAGTACAGGAGGGGCGGGGTGTGTGTGGGGTGGGGGTCTCTGTGGGAGGGGTCATGAAGGAGTGGAGAGAAACCAAGGAACTGGATAAGAAGAGTATTGTAATGTGCAGGTCAAGAAGCCAGGCAAGGACCTCCAGGGATGCTGCCCACCCCTAAAGCCAAAGGAAATGGGCCCAGCATGCCCAAGTGGGAGAAGCTGAACATTTCTTAGCTGGGAGGTGGGGTCGGAACATAGAGGGGAAGGGGAAGAGGAGATGTAGGGAATCAGTCCGAGCATAGAAGAAAGGAAAAGTCATTGTAGAAGGGGTTGGGGGACAACGTGAGCATTTTAGTAATTTTGAAGGATTTGCCAGAACAGACCAACCAGCATCATCTCCCTGCTTCCCTTCTGCCTGAGCATGGCCAGCATCCCCTTTCAGGCAGGCCCTACATCTCTTCAAGATGGAAGAAAACCAAAATAAATTGGGCAGGCAATAAGAGACCTCTGGAAGGGCAGCTGGGGTCTGTGCAGGCTGCAGGGGAGAGATAAGGGCAGTGAAGAGAAAGAGGCTGGCATGGTTGCCAACCAGACTAAGGAAAACAGAGGCAGGCTAAAAATAGATTGGGGGTGGGGCGGGAGGAGAGGCAGGCCAGAAAAGAAGGCAAAGCAGAGGCAATCGCTGGGATCTGCAACTCTGACCCAGTTTTCTCATCTCTCGGCCTCAACAAACTGAAAAATTAGGGGGTGGTGGGGAGAAAGGAAAGATGGTATAGAGAGAGGAGAGTTAGAGGGATGTAATTTGAGTCCTAAGACTTAGGCAATTGTGGGGTACAAGTCAGCAATCATGATGTGGAAAGAGGAGGTATATTGTACATATAGTTAAAAAACCATCTGCCATAGAGTCGACTATGACCTACGGCAACTCCATGTGTGTCAGAGTAAAAACTATGCTCCAAGGGTGTTCAATGGCTGATTTTTTTGGCAGTAATCACCAGGCCTTTCTTCTGAGGTGTCTCTGGGACTGGAACCTCCAAATTTTCGGTTAGCAACAGCGTGTTAACTGTTCGCACCACCCAGGGACTCCTACATACATAGTTAGTACTAGTTAAGCCCTAGGGTCCCTGGGTGGTGGAAATGGTTTGTGCTTGATTATAAAAGTTGGTGATTCAAACCCATCCAGCAGCTGCTTCTGTAAAGATTATAGCCAAGAAAACCCTAGGGAACTGAGTTCTACTCTGTAACACATGGGGCCATCAAGAGTCAGAATCAACTCAATGGCAATGAGTTTTGTTTTTGTTGTTGTTTTGTTTTGTTAACCTCATCAGAGTTTGGTGTCCTGTAACACGTTCAGGAACTTAAAGAAGGTACCTATAACTTGGAAGAAGGTTCAACAGAAGGTGAAAGGAAGGAATACAGATGAGTTAGTCTGGAGGACAGTAGGCTGGAAAGTGACTTGATGATTGTATTTTACTTCTCAGAATAGTGATTAAAGAGAATTTAGTTATCAGATACTCTATTTCAGTGGTGGGTTTCCAGTGCAGCAAGAGGGATTTAGGTTAGACCCCAGGAAACCCATCCTCCTCAGTAGATTTGTGAGATATTAAAACATCTATCTGAGCACTCTTGTGGTATGCTTTGCCTGGAAATTTTGAAAAATGAGAAGCCCATCTGTTTGGGCTTATATAGGCTTGCCTGAAGGCTAGGACCTCCTCACAAAACCTGCTGGCTAGAGAGGAGGTTTAGGATTTTTATTACCCTGGAGGCCAAAGGAAATGGGCTCAGAATGCCCATTTGAAATAGGCTACTGGGCAAGAGTCTAGGGCAAGGCTAATGCAAGCAACCAGGGGAGGTGGGTGGGAAAACCCGGCAGGCTGGGTCTGTCAGGCATAGAGAAGCAGCAGGGAAAAGGGCCAGGATTCTAACTCACAGGACCCAATGGCATTTACATAACTTTGAATAATGAATAAACCCAGCTCTGGGGCTCCTAGTCGGCATAGCTCATCTGCATCTTTATTAAGCTTTATAAATGATTCAGCTCCCCACCCTTTCTCCCTAGCTCCTGCCCAGCCTGCCCCAAGCATCAGGGTAGTTGATTGCTCGTTATTTTAGACTAGATTTGTTTCACCAACATTCAGTGAGGCACGGAGTGGGGGACACAAGAAGGAAGAAGGGTCCGAAAGCAGGCTGAGGGGAGGGGAATAGAGGCAGCAGTTGTCGGAAGCACGCAAGAGGCTGTGAGCTGAGGCAGAGAGCACAGGACGTGGGCATAATTTTCTAAAATGCTCCTGGGGCCAACATCTTAAGGATAAGAAAGGTTTCTCAGATTCCCTGAAATGTGCTGGGTTCAAGTCCCACTCAGTTCGTGGTTTCCCTTATATCTGCTGCTAAGCCCTCAGCAGGCCCCTCACTTGGCTCCAGCACAACACTGAGCCACTACAGTAGCCAAATGAGTGTAGCCCTCAGGGAAGTTCTCACTTTTTCCTGAGGCAGGAGTTTTGCTATTTTCACAAAAAAAGAAAAAAAAAAAAAAAATCTGCTACACTTGCAAGGCAAGAACAAGCACCAGGCATATTAAGGGAGAAAGAGACAGGGACAGGCACACATGGTAAGTGGATTTGTAGGGAAGAGAATGCTTGTGTCCACAGAGAGTCAGGGCCCACTTTGAGAGAGAAGCCTGGAGGAGATGGGCAGCCTCAACTCATCCAAATGGGCTTGTCTGTGCTAACTGCTCTGGGAGCCTAGAGACAGGGAGAAATTCCTGAGACAAGTATTTAACCGCCTAGATGTGGAGGAGCTGGCAGGAAGCTGGAGGCGGAGGGAAGGTGGAACATTTCTCACCCCTGGCTGCACATTAAAACCACCAGGGGAGCTTTAAAAAATATGATGCTTGGGCCCCACCCAAGACCAATTAAATCAGACTCCCCGAGGGATAAGGCTCTGGGCATAGCATTTTTTTAAGAAAGCTCTTTGATCTTGTATGGATCCTGATTTGAACAAAGCAACCTAAAAAATAAATAAATAAGTAAAACAATCGGGAATTTAAACATAGACTGAATATTTGATATTAAAGAGTTATTAATTTTTTAAGTGTGATAAGAGTATTATGTTTTTTTTTTTAAGAGTCATTTTCTTTCTTTCTTTCTTTCTTTCTTTTTTTTTTTTGAGAGATAGCTACTGAATTACTTCCTGATGAAATGGTATCATACCTGGGGTCTGCTTCTAAGTACTCCAGTGAAGGGAACAGGGAGGTGGGTGGGAGTGTAGATGAAACAAGATTCTCTCTGTGTTGATAATTGTTGACGCTAATTGATGGGTAAAGAGGTGCATTATACTACTCTTTTTACTTTTGGACACAAAACAAAACAGCTCGTGAAGTGTTTTTAATGTGCAGCCGGGGGTGAGAACCAGAAGGACAGAGGCCATCCCAGAACTTCCGTGAGCAGAACCAGCTTCAAGGAGGAGAGGAGGAGAACAAGCGGGTGGGACGCTCAATATAAAGAAAACAAAAATCCTCACAACTGGACCAAAAAGCAACATTATGATAAATGAAGAAAATAATTGAAGTTGTCAAGGATTTCATTTTACTTGGCTCCACAATCAATGCCCACGGAAACAGCAGTTATGAAATGAAAAGACATTTTGCATTGGGCAAATCTGCTGCAAAAGACTTCTTTAAAGCGTTAAAAAGCAAAGATGTCACTTTGAGGACTCAGGGGCATCTGACCCAAGCCAGATTTTCAATTGTCTCACATGCATATGAAAGCTGGATAGTGAATAAGGAAGACTGATCGAACAAGAATTGATGCCTTTGAATTACGGTGTTGGCAAAGAATACTGAATATACCATGGACTGCAAGAAGAACAAACAAATCTGTCCTGAAAGAAGTATAGCCAGAATGCGAGACTTTGCCTCACTTACTTTGGACATGTTATCAGGAGGGACCAGTCCCTGGAGAAGGACATCATGCTTAGTAAAGTAGAGGGTCATCAAAAAAGAGGAAGACCCTCAATGAGATGGATTGACACAGTGGCTGCAACAATGGGCTCAAACACAGCAATGATTGTGAGGATGATGAAGGACCAGGCAACGTTTTGTTGTTATACATAAGGTCACTATGAGTTGGAACCAATTCGATGGCACCTAACAACAGTAACAAATAATAGGTGCTACCTGTCTATTAGTTTGTTGTACTGTGATGGCTTGTACTATGATGCTGGAAGCTATGCCACTGGTGTTTCAAATACAGTAGGGTCCCCTATGGTGGACAGGTTTCAACGGAGCTTCCAGACTAAGACAGACCAGGAAGAAAGGCCTGGTGATCTACTTCCGAAAATTAGCCAGTGAAACCCCTATAGATCACAGGGTATTGTCTGATGTAGTGCTGGAAGATGAGCCCCCTAGGTTGGAAGGCACTCAGAATACACAGTGGCTGTAACAATGGATTTCAGCTTACCAGTGATCGTGAAGACAGTGCAAGACCAGGCAACATTTCATTCTGTTGTACATGGGGACACCATGAGTAAGCGCTGACTTGATGATAACTCACAACAAGAATAACAGCAATAAGCAATAGCTAAAGGTCCTGTACTCCAATGCCCTGGGCCTCAGGCAGTACAGCAGGGACCACTTAGGGGAAACACTAACTAGCAGTTAGAGATGCAGTCAGGGGTCTGAGGGCTTGCAGGCTTCTTCCCTGCCTACACAACCACCGGGGACCCAGAGTCACCATGATCTGTGCACCAGTCAGGCGGCTGGACCAAGGGGAGCCACCTGCCTGAAGCACCCAACACAAACAATTAGCCTTGCTTTTCTTTCTCAATCCTTGTCCTCTCCTGATTGACTCCACAAGGAGCTGGATCCCCATCTCAGGCAGGCACCCCCCACCGCCCATCACCACTGCTTCCCTGTGCTGTCATTCCTCCTGACAGGCTCATCTGCCTCTGCCAGGGAACATTAGCCCAGCTGACTTCATCAGGGAAGTGAGGGGAGGCTGAACACAAATGCACAGAATTATGGGCACCCAGGCACCTACCAACAGAGTTAGGGAGACAGGGCCCCAGCGGCTGCTGGCAGAGTTGTCTGAGCTGCTGAGAGATTCACTGGTAGCTTGATCTCATTTGCATATCTCTCCTTTAATGAACAAATTAAAATGAATTCCAGATTCTCAGTTCTCTACTCAGTACTCCTCACCCTTGGCCCTGCCATGGACCAGCCATTCCCATGTTCTCTACATGCTCCTGGGAAATAATTTCTCACCCTGCCAAGGTGAATGGTCCCACCTCCAGCCCAGTCAAAGAACTCAGCCCTGCCCTCCACCCAGCCTTCCTGTGGCACCACCAGCTAGGGCATCCTGCTCCCTTTGGGACTCTATTTTCTCCGCTCCATTACCTTCCCCCAATGGCCTCTAGGGACTGGGGAGGGGAGAAGGTTGGGGGGGTCTGTTTAAGAGATTTTTGGAATCTGTGCTTGCGTATCACCCGCTGCCATGAGTTATTTCAGCGCCGATGTTTGTCTCGAGCTGATTATTCCAGCCCGAGAACAGGTGGAGCAGCCTGCGGTGGCTTATTCGTCAGCCAAGGCCATCTGTTCCCAACAAGCTGAGATTTGTAGCTGATTTCTACTGGGGAGCAAGGAGTGGGTGTGGGGAGGGAGATGAAGATCACACCTGCACCCCAGAGGACTTACACTTCTCAGACCTTCTGGGGTGCCTGAACCCCTAAGCTTCCCCTTCTCATATCGACACCTCATTTCCTCAGAAAAACTCACTGGTCATTTGATTCTCTGACACAGCAAAAATACTTTTTCGTTAAGGGGCTAAATCTTCTCACATGGAACCAGGTGTCAGAAGCACACATTTATCAGTCAGGCACAAAGTCTGGCCATTGAGCCATGTCCACCCTTGCAGATCTCTTAAAAAAAATGTTTTTAACCATGACACAAATATCCTAAATGACCTTCCCGACTGTTAGCTTCTCCTCACCCCACTCCACCACCAGCCCCATTACCAACATGAACCTCCTCACCTAAACCTACCCCCTACAAGACTTCAGGCTGTGTGGGCGGCACGGTCTAGATGCCCTTCTCTTCCCTACTCTGCTCCTCTTCCCTAAATACCCTGTTCAAGTCCCACCCTCCAATCTGTTCCTCTTCCAGCTTCCACTCTCAGCCATGCCAAGAGATGCCTGCTGCTTTAAGAACAGCTTTCCCTAAGCAAGGGATCTAAGCAGTTTCTAAGCAGCTTTGCCACATGGTCGACACCCCATGGCTACTATTTCTAAATATGAAATGCTGGCGAAGGAGCTACTCTTATTGTCACACTAATACGATAATTTGGAGCCTTCTTTGGTGTTTGGCACAGACACACATCTGTACCAACTTAAAAAAAAATTGTATGAAACTTTATATTCAAAGCACAGATATTTCATCTATAACCCCACATTCCAAAATAAAGAGCCCGGCTGCTAACCGAAAGGTTGGCAGTTCAAATCCACTGCAGTGCAAATGGTTAATGCACTTGGCAGCTAACCAAAAGTTTGGTGGTTCAAGTTTACCCAGAGGTGCCTTCTAAGAAAGGCCTAGTGATCTACTTCCAAAAAGCGATCATTAAAAATCCTAAGCAGCACCGTTCTACTATACACACATGGGGTCGCCAGGAGTTGGAATTGACTCAAAGGTAACTGGTTATAGTTTCCAGAGGTCTCTTCTACTATTTATGTATTTATCCATGTTTTCACACGTACTTGTATCATGTATACACATTCCCTTAAGAACCCATTAACAGAGCTGTAAGACTGCCTCACTTTCTAGTTGGTTCTCTAGGCTTATTTTGCCAGTCCCTGGGAACAGAAGCCCCTTTTCCATCATTAAATCCTGCCCAGGGGCTGAGTGTGTGGTCCACCAAAAGGGTAGCCCCACAGATGAGCTCCAGGACTGTCTAAGCAGGCCACGAGAGACCTGTGCTTCCAACGCAGAACCCTCCAAGGCAGTGCCACTCACCATCCTTGCTCTGAGAAAACAGTAGTCCCCTGGGGGCCAGACAGTGGCTCTCAAGCATCAGTTGCCAAGCTCCAGGTTTAAATATGAGCCATAGAGCCTATTTCACCACATACAATCGTATATTTGCCTGGTAACCAGTCGGTGACCTGTTGTTCAAAGATTTAATGTTTCAGAAGCGGTTCGCTTTATTGCCCTTATACCAGGATCTTTTTTTTGCCCCTTTTTTATATTCTCCAATTTCAAATTCCCTAGTGCCCTCTCTTCCCCAAATCCATTTGCTTCTTCTCCTAATCTAGTCAGATCATAGATGTAGCACAAAACATATAAAAATTTATTAAAATGTAGAAACTCTTTGACTCTTAAGCCACCTCAAATATAATCTGCCTGGATGGTGTCAAAAGGTAATATCCTTTTTGAGTTTTTTTAGTAAAACTGTCAAAACTGACTTTTGATATCTAAAGCAAATTCTATCTGCACATATAAGTATTCCGCTGGGAGATTTATGTCACTGACTTCAATCGCAAAGCACACATCCTTTTTGGAATCTCCCTTATGTATATGACCCATCACTGGGGCTTACACTAGAAGACTCAATTTCTCTGGAAAATTTCCCCTAAACAAATTTAGCATCCTTGTTACCTCCAAAATGGCTATTGCTCTGGAAATTTCTCCCCCCCAGATCGAATCCCAAAGAATGGTCTGGATTGTTGTCACACTGTAAGGAAATTAGAGTGAAGTGAATATAGTTTACGCATTCAGGACCATATGAAACTGTCATTCATATTGTTGGCACAGTGTGTGTGAAGCACAAATGCAACAATGTATGGGGGAGGCTCTGAAAATTTAAGGAGCAACACAAATGTGAGTGAGGTCGGTATTTTCTCCCCTAAATTGTCAAGAAGTGCTTCCTTCATAAGGGCGGACCTTCTGGTGAATACCAGGCACACAGAGATTTGAGATGAGGACCCTGTCAGCGATTCTTTGGTATCTCTTCTCTCCCTTTATTTCCTGACAAGGCCAGAATAGCTGGGAGATTCCTGGCTAGTTGTTTGCTGTGGACCCTGCTTGGACAGGTGACGTCTCTCTCTGAGCCCCAGTTTCCTCACAGGGACAATGACCCTTCACAGAGATGTGGTAAAGGTTAAATGAGATTATGTACCCAAAGTGCGTAAGTGCTGAGGGCATAATAAGTGCTCAACAAATGGAAACTGTTATTGGTTTTATCATACCACAAGCCACTCTTGGGAAGTGCCACCTCAGCCCCGTCACTGCTTTACCTCAGCTCCCGCCAGGCCTTCTAAAAAAAAAACAACCCGTTGCTGTGGAGTCGGATTCATAGCGACCCCTACAGGGCAGAGTAGAGCTGCCCCAGAGAGTTTCTAAGGAGCGGTTGGTGGACTCGAACTGCCGACCTTTCAGTTAGCAGCCGGGCTCTTTAACCACTACGCCTCGCGGACTCCTGGGACTTCTAGGAGTTCTCAGAAGGGCGGGGAAAGAGCATCTTCCGGTTGCTAAGAAAGGAGATGGGCTCTCGCTACTCTGTAATCCTTAAAAAGGCATTGTAGATGGGCTCGTCATTGTCAGCTGCTAAAAAAAAAATGTGGCGCCTACTAACATTGCCCTTTTAAGGGGTGTGGCTTCCAGGAAGTGCGGGAGGAACAGCCAGACTGAGGCGGAGCCAGAGACCTCAGCGCTCAAATGGGTGTGGACGCTGACGGACACGAGTATGTTAATGGCCTTCGGTTCCCAGTGAATGGGAGGAAACGCCTGCCTGGACCGACCGGCAGAGCTGGAGAGGCAGCGAGGGGAGAAAGTGAAACAGGGCGTGAGAACACGCTGGGGAGGCTGGAAACCAACGCCAGACTACGTACTCCGAGGTGTTCCTCTCCCAGCGCCGGGGTCTCCTGGCCCCTCTAGCGCCGCCCGTCGCTCCTTACCAAGGGCAACGAAGGGGTGAGGGTGAGGAGCTTCCGAATTTAGGAGCTGAAGGGTTCTTGCGAGGAATACCACCTTGTTTTACAGATGGGGGAAACTGAGGCCTGAGAGGTTAAGCCGCTAGTCCTAAATCGCAGTGCTAGAGGCAGAAGACGCGCTCCATTTAGCAGGTCTTAAGCGCTGCGGCTGCTAACCGAAAGGTCGGCAGTTTGAATCCACCAGCCGCTCCTTGGAAACCCTGTGGGGCAGTTCTACTCTACTCTGCCCTATAGGGTCGCTATGGGCCGGAATCGACTCGACGGCAACGTGTTTTTTAAATTCATTTGTTTTCACTACTGCACGTGGACCCTGGGGTAGCCCACTTTGGAGATGAAAAGGCAGCTGCCCCAAACGCAGCAGAACGTGGTATATTATAAAGCAAGTCCCGGACTGCCCATGAGGCTGGAGGATTTCGAAAAAAATACTTCCTAGGGAAAGATGAAAGGATTTGGAGTGGCAGCCAGTAGCAGTAGCGGACAAGGACAAATGATCATAGCCTGGTCTGGACTGCGTTGCTATATGAAAAATGCTGAAGTGTCCCAGCTTTCCTGAGAACGAGCTCAGAGCAAACGAAAGGGGAGCAGAAAGGATTAGGGTTGGATTTAACGAAACTTTTCTCCCAGGGATGAAAATTGGGCCCTTTATGTAATTATCAAGGAGGGCGGTGGGCTCATTCCTCCCCCCGCCCCAACACACACACTTCTGAGACCTTTGGGAATCTATCTCCCTCCAGTCCTGCAAGGGCCTACTTGGAGGACAGGAGCGAATGAGATGACTTTGAAAAGTCCCACCATTCAGGTGTGAGAGCCTTGCCCTGGATGGGCCTCCTGGGATCTTTGCTGAGGGTGAGGACAGCAGTTGTTCTGACTCCGGGGCCCTGCGGGGAGAAACAGCAGCCATAGCATCTCTTGTAACATGCTCCCCGCCAAATTGATTCAAATTGGCTTGGATATGAACATATGATTAAAGGAGCGGCGCGATTCATTTATCAGGAGAGATTAAAGAGCGGCATCTGCGCCAGCCTAGCTGGGGGACAATTAAGGAGCAAATCGCTAAGTGTCTGTGCCACCAGGCACGGGGACGGGGGATGGGGGGAAGGACAACTAGGATAATCTACCAAGGGGACACAAGCACAAAAGGAGGTAGTTTGGGGTCACTGCCTGCCACTGTAGTGTGGATATAGACTGGGCACTACGGGGAGTTTTAATCCCCACCCACGCCTCTTGTTCTGGAGTCAGAGCAATTCTGAAGGTCTGAGATTAGAGAGGAGGATCTAGGGAGGTGGCTTTGAGCCTGGCACAGGGACAGGTTTGCTTCCTGTTTCGCAGGAATCATACATCTTAGGGACAGAGCTACCGTAAGTGTACAGTGAGGGCAGGCGCTTACAAGAGCTTTGAAGGCATACCCCAAGACGCAAGTGGGCTGGGGTGGCCCTTCAGGCCCCTGGACTCCCCTGAGGAGTTGGTGCCGAGGGAATCCTCTCCTTCCCAGTCTGGAGCCCAGCACCAGGGCCCAGGGGCTTTCCTGTAGCTTTGAGAGGCCTTGCTTGTGTGAGGCGATCGATGTCTTCTGGCTTCCCTATACAACCTGTGGCGCTCCCTACCACCATCTTTCTCTGCCTCAGGGCCTTTGCTTGAGCTCTTTATTCTCAGCATGCCTGTCCCAGCAGTGACCGTGGAAATTCTATCCTTTTTTCAAACCCCAGCTCAAAATACCAGCTTTTAGAAATCTTCCCAGTTCTCCCTAGTGAGAACGCCTCCCTCCATAATATGCCCGTATCAACTTCTTTGTTCTTCTGTTATGTTTTATGTGATGAGTTCCATGTGGTCCTGCTCCAGCCTTAGACCGTGAGCCCTTTGGAGGACAAAGACTATGATTTATTTCTCTTTACCCTTCCAAAGTGCTTGTACAAAATAGTAGGTGCAGTACATATTTTGTGCATCTAACTCCTCTGCTAGACTATCCCTTTTATGAAGGAAGGGGCCTTATCCATCCCCAGCACCTACAACAGTGCCTAGCCAATAGCAGGCAGTTATGAAATACTTTTTGACTGCTGAGCAAATGAATAAATGAATAATAAGTCTTCTGACTTGAACAAAGCCATTTGCCCCAGCCAGGCTATTGAAGGTTGTTGTTGGATTCTCCAGTTAACGAGAGGTCTGAGTCAGTGTTGGTGACAGAGTTGGGAACTCTTCTGCAGGTGGCAAGGAGTTTGTCACCCGAGTTCCTGGGAGAAACAGGAAATGCACCAAGCTATTTGAAAGCAGGAGTGAAAGATATGAGTGACAGAACCAAACATGAGGAGCCAGCAGTTAAAAAGTAACTGCACTTTTATTACCTTCTCTATTCATCTTCCTGGGGCAGTGGAGAGGGCTGTCTCCTTTGTTCAAGATGGATCAATCAACACTTCTCTCCCACCCACTTCATTCTGGGGGTAATTTTTCTCCTTCCTCTTCTTGAATCTTTCTGGGTGACCGACATCTCCAGAGCCTTGGCACTAGAGCTGTGTGATGCCCTTTCCCGACTACTTGCCCATACCAGGGGAGCCAGATCTACCAGCTGCAAAGTGAACACTTTATGCATGCAGGGATTAGAACTGGCTACATTACAGAAGGTAGAGGAGGAGGAGTGGATCTTCTTGCTCTTCTGCATGATCTGTCTCTTAGCTGCCAGTAAGGGGACAAAGCACGGACTGAGGCTTGAAGGCAGAGACAGAGGAGGGCACGGTAGACAGCACTCCCAGCTTGTTCAAGATGCCTTGTGTCCAAGGGGCTGTAGGCCAGAGATAATTCTGCGAAGTTTTGATCAAAAAGTCACCTTTAGAATGACTAAATCATTAAACTTAAAAAAAAAAAAAACAAAAAACACTTTCTAATGAGAAGGGCTTGAATCCATAAACAAAAAGTTAGAGAAGACAGAATTCTATAGTTGGTGAGCTTTAACAATCAGAGGGATCTCAACATTCCCACATCTATCTGGGTTAAGTCCAGCGTGGAGGCCAGGGGAGGATAAGGCCTGGATAGCTCTGCCAACCCAAATTACATTCCACAGGCTCTTAAAAGAAAGGTTGGTTTTGTGTCTTCCTCAAGCAATTTGCTCATCCCACCACCTCTGGCCATAGCTCCCAAATGACCTGCCCTCATGGCTGAGGCTCTCTGAGTGGCACTGGTCTGACATGGGAATGGGCAATCCCTGCAGTCCTCATCAGAATCCTGCCTGCTCCCTCACCCCCTGCCATGACCACGCTGGTCTTTACCTTAACCTGAAGGAGCAGGGAGGAAAACTGGCAGCACAACCAGGAGGAAAAGGACATTTATTTTCATATATCAGGTAAACAGGGAAGAGAGAGCACAGCCCAGTGAGTAGAAACCAATTGCAGGAGAGAAGGGGGGACAGCAGATGGGAGCAGCACCAGGCACTTCCCTTAGGCCCCCAAGTCTGGTGGTGTTGGTGGGATAACCTTTTAGGGTGGGAGCTGGGACCTTCAGACTGCATGTTTTCATGCATAGGGTAAGTGTGTGTGTGTGCGCGCATGGGTGAGAGGGAGACTGGAAGATAAATGACAGGCTCAGGACACAGAGTGAGGACTTACGTCTAATACACACCAGCACTGACCAAAAATTCCATCTTCAGTTTTTCTGATCACAAGCCCTCAACCCAAAGCCTTCCCTCTCAAGTTGAGCTTAATGGTCCAGGTAGCTTGGACAGAGCGGGAGGGAAGCAGTGCTTGGACAAGCCCCAAATTGGCATCAGTGGAATGGGTTTATCTTAAATAGGTCATTGCACTTAAAAAAACACTGATGAGGCAAAGAGGGGTGGGGTGGGGCTGGGAGTTCCAGATGGTATATATGCACCTCTGTCTATGTAGGCTCACTCATCCCAAACCCAGAAGCACCTGAGAGCCCCTCCCCACGCTGACTCTTAAGAACCTGGACCCAGCTCTGCTCACCAGTATCTTGAGCTGCACAGAGAAAGGACTGCTCTCTGAACAGTAGAGATGGAAATGAGATTCCCGTAGTCATTCCCAGAGGTGGGGGGGCCCAGCTGCCACCCAGCCCCCTCTCACTCTCAGGGATGCAGCTGTGATGAGAGGCTGGGTATTTAAATTAAAAAGTAAAAAGACAGCAGGCACTGAGAAGAGAAAGCCATCACTCCAAAACCAGGGGAAGGAATTGCTGTGCCCTCCCCCAACTCCTCCCCATGGACCCAGCAACCTAGAATGTCCCAGTAGGCAATCTGTGCGCCATCCCTGAGCAGGGAGCTGAGATGGGGGTCAACTTGCTGGCTCCATGCAGTGCTAAGCCACCTGCCATTGCCCAGGGTGGCCGAAGGTAGAAGCCAAGAGTGTGGCATTTTGGAGGCAGGGAGGAGCATAAAGTTCTCTTTTCAGAAACTCCTCTTTCTCCCACCTCATCCACGTGGAGAAGTCAGACATCCAGAACCTGGAAAGTTCCCCTGACAGAAGAGGGCTGGGTGTTTCCCATGCAGATCAGCAGTCAGGTTGGGGAGACCTGCACCCCTCCATTTCCTGGGAGAGGCACGCTGGCAGCAGTAGGCCGTGGGGTGGGAGGGGCTGTGGACCACTCCCCTGGGCTATGCATTGGTCTCCGTCAGCCTGGCCTCTGTGTCACTGTCGCTCAAATAGTTGTGGGAGTATTGGGGTCTGGAGGTGCTGTTGAGAGGGTCGTGCTCATCATCTGACCGGTCAGGGGCAAGGGGCTTCCAGTAGCTGGTGGGGCTGCAGGGAGACAGGAATAAGGTCATGGAGGAATGACCCCCCTAGCCCTCAGCATCAAAGCCTTTCTTGGTACCAAACCCAACCCCCGAGTCTTCATCAAGCCACTGTCTCTAGAAGCCTCCAGATAACCGCCCCCTACCCCCTGACAAGATGAGAAGTGTTGTCCCCTCAATGGAGTGGGATCATGGCATCAAACAAGGGTGACACCTTATCTTCCAGCTCCATTCACCTTGTCCTTCCCTTCTTTCCCAAAGCCTTGATCCATCTTCTCCTGCCCCTTCCACCTCAGCCAATTCAAATGCGCTATTATTTCAACAAGGAGCTGTGGTGGTGTAGTGGTTAAGCACTCGGCTGCTAACTGAAAGGTCAGTGGTTTGAACCCACCAGCTGCTCCACGGGAGAAAGATGTGACGGAGAAAGATGTGACAATCTGCTTTCCTAAAGATTACAGCCTTGGAAACATTATGGGGCAGTTCTACCCTGTCCCATAGGGTCGCTATGAGCTGGAATTGACTCGATCGCAACGGGTTTTTTTTTTTTTTTTTTGTATTATTGCAACACTAATGGGGAAAACACAGCCCAGTCTGGCTCCATTCTTACCGGTGCCTGCACTTAAGCTGGGTCCCCGGAGCTGCAGCCCTACCCAGTGCTCCCAGGAACACAGCCCTGCTTCCAGATCCTAGAGAGCTTCCACTTGGTAAGTAGGAATTCCATGACTCTTGCTGCCTAGGACTTGCTATTCCAATTTAAGAATCCCAGGAAGGTCTTTTGTTTGCCAGCCCTTTCGAGAGTTCCTCCATCCCCAAGCCAGAAGAGGAGGAAACGGGGTTTTGCAAGACAGAGTCCATTCTTAGCTTTTTCAAGTGGATCAGTGAGAGATACCAGAACAAAGGTGTGGTCGTTGAGGAAATGACCATGTGTGAGGCCTTGTCCTAGGCACTCTAAGTTCTCTATTCTTTACGGCAACCCTGGGAGGTACCTTGCCCCAGGTCACACAGCCAGTAAGTAAATTTGAACCTGGGACTCAGACCTCAAAGCCTTTTGGCTACTCCACCTTGCCTCTAGATCAGGTGACCCAAGGAGAAAACAAGAGCACACCTGAATTCTCCCCATTGGCCTGGGTGAGTGCCCAGGGGTTGTGTAAAGATAGAACTCTCTCTCGCTTCCTGCGGGGAAGGAAGAGCCTGATAGAATACATGTTCAATTATGCAAAGTGGCTCAGGAATGGGGCAGTCTGGTTAATAGTTATCATATTTCTCATGAATGAATTACCATTTTTAAAGGAATCAGAACAGCACAAAACACATTTAATACAAACTAGACTGAACATAAATGAGTCTTACTTTGATGGGCCACAGGCCCTTAAGGACTCTGGGGTGTCTCAGGGACAAAATTATAAAGCTCAATGAGGACTGTGCCACATAGAAAAAATTGGGGTTATTTTAGCTTTGGGGTTGTTAGAATTCAAAATGACTGGGGGCCTGGCTTTGTTTTCCTTTTTTAGATAGAATTTCTGGGCACCCAGTGCTAAAGTTCTGCTGTTAGGCAGAGGAACAAATGGCTTTGTGAAAAGACAGTGGGGTTATTTCGTAGGCGGTGGTGGTTGCGGGGGCGGGGGGGGGGCGGGCAGGAGGCAGATGCCAGGGCTAGGATCCAGATGCAAATGAGGCAGCTGCCTGAGCAAGAGAGTGGCAGGGCACTGAGTGGCAGGGCCAGCCCTGTGTGAAACTAGCTTCCTCGAGGCCCTGTGCTCCTTTCTGTCCTCTTGCTTCTAAGTGGGGGCTGGGGCCCCACCTCCACATTCCTGTGCCTGTCAGGCAGACACCTGGATAAATGATAGCTAGGTTTCAACCCTGTTCCATTGAGACTCCAGGAACAGTGGCAGAGGCAGCTAGGGAGGCGGTAGACTCCATGCTTCTCCCTTCCCTGCTCTGTGAAGCCACCAGATCCCCCTGGCTTCTACCTCAGATGGTCTGTAACCAGTCTCCTTAGTGGCTTCTACTGCCCAAGGCTGCCAGAGTGCCAACAGCTACCTACCCTTCCCAGTGCAAGAGTCAGGGCTGGTAATTTGAACATTTTAAGCAAATTGTTTAAAAAGCTTTCCTCCCAAGCCAGTGTCTCCTGCTCAGTGCTGTCACAGACAATTTGGTACATAAGCTAATTCCTGCTGGGAGAGCCTGGGATGGCAGCACCCCTCCCCTTGCCTTTGCTATGGATACTGTGTTTGCATTCTGAATTCTCGAATTCTCTCTGGTCCCCATCACTAGATAGGAAGTTAAGCAACCACTCTGCCCCCTGCCCCACCCTTGGCAGTTTATCCACCCAAAGCCAGTGAGTATTGAGTGCCAGCTAGGTCCTCCCTCCCTGGTCCCTTCTCTCTGGCTCCACATTGGCCAGCTGGGGACTGGCTTGGTGCCCACTCTAATAGCAGTGAATCAAGTCCTCGGAGGTGGTGCTGTGTAGGGTTTCAGGACTACTCCAATTTTCCTGGTGAACAAGAGGAACTGTGCCAGTGGCTGCTGGAAGAAACAGGCTTTATGTATTTTTGTTCTTGCTGGTTGTGGTCAAGGGTGACGGTGGGCTGAGGGCACTGGGGTCTGACACCCGCCAGTCAGCGTGGAATGGCCTGGCTAGGCTGACATCTCCCTCTTCAAGGGGCACAGTACTCGGAAGGGCCTGGTCCTCTCTGCTTTCCAAACCTCCCTCCACCGTCCATCAGCTGCCTTTCTGCCTTGGAGGAGACCTGCCTGGCAGGAATGCTAAGGGGAAGGCTGAGAGGGTAGATACAATACTATAACTCCTGTCTTTTCTCCCTGTGGAGATGACAATGGCTCTCTAGTACAACTGAGCTGCTTCCTGCTCTTCCCAAAGCACCCTGCAACCATCTGCCACATGGGGGAAGTGACAGAGCAGTGTTAAGACCAAGGGCTTGGTGTCAGAGAAGCTCCAGGGCCTGGGGAATCTCGGTTGGCCATAAGCCTGGTCTGGGTTCAAGTTCCATGCAAACTCCCCACACCATTCCATGCCCTTAATCCCATCCATCTCTAAATAGCTACAGGTAACATTTGCTTCTTCTTGCTCCATTCCATAAAATATAACTAGTCCCTTTTGGTGTAATCCAGCCAAAGTCAGCATATTTCTTCCGCATGCGACAGGTGTGTGTTAGTTCACGCACAGGAAACAAAGGCCTGTGCCCGGGGGCTGCACTCTGGGGTCACACCTCCTGGGAAACCGCAAGCCTGCCCTGGGAGGGTACCCTGCCAAAAACAGTTTCACATAACCAGGGTGATCCAAAATGTCACCACCCACCAGGGAGACTGGCAACAATGGAATTCCAATGAGTACAACTTTGCCTTTCTTCCAATGTGGGGGCGTGGGCACAAAGGGCCTAACTGTTAGGCCTCCCTCCCCACAGGGAGAAGAGCTGGGGGAGGCAGGAGAGCTGGGGGGGCTGTCACTCAGCAGCTGCTAATTTCTATTCATTAAAACTTTACAAGATGCGCAGAAACAAGGTGATGCCCATGGGTGGGCTTTAGATGGGAGGGCTGGGGAGGGAGTCAAGCACCTCCAGCGGCTGCTGGAGGGTGTGGTGCTGTGTGGGCTGCAGTCCTGTGAGCTTTGTACTTTGAGGCTTGAGATCCACGCCAGGGAGGAAGGTGGCTGTGCAGCAGTGGGGAGGGCTGAGCAAAAGGCCCCATAATGGCTCATGGCCATGGACATACCAGCCCACACCTGGGGTGTCAGCTAGAGTCCTTTCTGGAGTCCAGCCTGTTGGGGTCATGGACAGAAGCTTGCAGTATGGGTGTTACCTGGCACACACAGTGAACATGTCAGTCACGTGCTCTGCATTGTGCCGTACGGGGGAGCAGTTAAAGGCAAGAGTGTTGGAGTTGAACAGACCCCACTCAGATCCTGGCAACATCATATCCCAGCTGTGTGATCTTGGCAAGTGACTTAACCTCTCTGAGTCTCAGCTTCCTCGCCTATAAAATAGGGCTAATCAGACCTTTGTTAGGAGATTGTGAAGATTAAATGAATAAAGTGTGGCAAGGATCTAGGACGGTACCTGGTGCAGGCGAAGGCCTTGACAGGTGGGTGCTATGATTAACATCACCAAAGAGTTTAGCTGATTGGGCTCAGAATGACTAACAGCTTAGCTGGCCCCTGCTCTCCAAGGTAGCCAGGAGGCTTTCCAAGGTCATGCCTGTCAAAAAGGAGTGCCAGGTGGGGCCTGAGGTGGTGGTGGGCAGGGTGGGGGAGCACGTTAGTTCACACGGGTGGCACACACCATGCTGCACTCCAAGCCGGTGTCACCTACTGCGCTAGTCGCTCTCTGGCCGGTACAGGTACCGCATCATCAGGCTGTCCACCTCTTTCTTGCGCTTCTTCTCCTCCTTCCGTGAGCGCCTGCGTGCCTCCCCAGCCTCCTCACTTTCGGCACCGGGGCCCTTCTTCACGCTGGAGCGGCTGTGGCCTGAGACAGTAGAGCCACTGGATGATGACGATGAGGATTCAGACTCGGTCTCTGTTCTTTTTCTTCTTGATTTGGACTTCCTGTTGCTCTTTCGAGAGTGCCCCTTCTTTCGCCGCCGCCTGTGCTCTGAGGAATCTTCTGAGGCGGAGCTGCTGCTGCTGCTGCTGCTCCTTCTCTTACTCCGGCTCTTTCGGCCACTGCGGGACCAAGAGACATCGGCAGCAGAGGCGGAGCGGCGGATGCTGGTGGCTCTCTCTGGGGGGTCCAGTTGGGCACTATGGGCACTTCGGATGCTCTTCCGGTCATCATCCTCAGAGTCGGGCTCCAGGCTGCTCTGCTGGAATGGGACAGGTTTGTAGCTCAAGACCTCATTGATGGCAGCCTCCAGGTCTGGGTCCAGGTAAGAGTGACGGCTGACGGGGCGAATGCTGGAGCCCAGAGGCTCATCCAAGGGAGCGGGAGAGGCCGAGAGGCGTGGCTGGGGTGGCACCGATAAGCTGCGGGCCAGCGATGGGTGGCTGTACTGTGACTGAGCCTCGCTCAAGGCCACACTGGCTCCATTATCCCACTCATCCAGGCAGCTCCGGCCCAGGGATAGGTGGGAATCAGGGCTCTCCCCGCCTAGGCCGGAGGCCCGGCCTAGGGGAGGGCTGAGGGCCCTTGACAAACTGTTGAGGCGGGAGGTGCTTCGGTGGGAACTGGGTGAGCCTGACAACGAGAAGCTCAGGGAGGAGCAGGTCCCGTCCTCACCAGAGCCATGCCTTGTGGCTGAGGAGGCCCGACTGACGGGTGCAGAGACGGCCGAAGCCCGGTCAAAGTCTAAGCCCCATCGCTTCTCTAGCCCCCGGCCAGTGCGGCTCCGGACCTCTGAGAAGATGGAGCTCCGCTCATCCAGTTCCTCGGACTTCCTGCCCTGGCTGGGCTCCTCCCTGGGGCCTGTGCGGGCCTTCCTGGGGGGCCTCTCAGGGGAGGCTGCCCGCTCACTCAGGGTGGTGAAGAGTGAATCCTCATCCCCAGCGCCCCCGATGGAGTCCTTTAAGGTGAGCCGTTTCCGATAGCTCAGGGAGCTCAGCACAGAGGCTGGCCTCTCCTCCACCCCCTTGCCCTCCTTAGAGAGGGTGTTGAGGGCGGTTCTGAAGGAGGAATGTGAGGCCGGGGAGGAGAGAACCAGTAGTGGATTAAAGGGTACAGACAGAGAGAGAGAGGGAGAGGAACAAGAATTAAATCTAGAGAATAAAGACACAGGAGGAGGGAGGGGAAGGAGGAGAAAACACCAGCAGCCCTGGCAAAGTGGTGGTGAGGGCTTCATAGGAAATGAAGCAAAATAATTTGCAGGCAGTGAAAATAGCTTCATGGAGAATGTCATGTAAATTAGACTATTGTTCTATTTCATCACTTTTCCCCTTCTAAAACATTTAGTTCAATTTATTTCATTGTCAACTACCTGGAGCCTTGTGCCACGCGGTGGTGAACGACAGTGGGGTGGGGAAGGTGGCATTATCTGCAATAACAAAATGTTGTTTGGCCGAATAAATTAAACCAATTAGAGGGGGCCACTGGGTGCTGGTGGTCAACGGCTGGACTTGGGGAAGGGGGTCCTCAGGGGAGTTGGGGAGCCAGCAGGAAATTACTTCTTCTACCTAGCCCACCTGCTGTCTCTGGGAAGGGGTAGGGAAGGGTGTGCCCTGGAGGAGCAGATGTACTATGAGTTGGGAAGGAAATGTGTGTGTATGGGGTCGGGGAGTAGCAGGGAAGTGGTCATCGGAGGGAGGAGGGAGCAGAGCAGAGGGCTGGCTAAGTAGGAAAGGGATGGGGAGGAGGAGCCCTGGATTCTAGGGGTAGCTGTCTTTGTGTGATCAGTAGACTGACTGGGCTGGAAAATAAGGGAACAAGTTCTCCCAGTGGATAAGCGTTAGCATGCAGCACGGAGATGTGTGTGAAAAGATTAGAGGAAGGAGAGAATGGGCTGAAAAAGACAGAAATGTGTCTGTAGCTGTGACAGGGAATCAGGGAACCAGTGCCTTTTCTGCTGCTATTCCCATTACACCCTCAGAGGTCCAGAGCTGGCCCTATGCAGAGTTGTGGGGTCCAGAGCTAGCACTGTGCAGAGTTGTGGGGTCCAGAGCGCTCCTGTGCCCCATCTCAGTCTTGATTCCAAGGACCCAAACTATCACGTGGTTCAATAAATATTTCTTAAATGAGTAAGTGGGGATGAAGTTAAACTTGTATCAAACCAAAGCCCTGAGGCCAATAGGAAAATACTACCTGGAACAATAGGGAGATGCAGGCCCTAAGAAGAAACTGAACCTCCTCCTGAGCTCATTCCACATGCCAGGAGCATGCTGGGGCCCCTCACACAGACGACAGGTGTGAGGGTTGTATAGCCTGCCCCCTTTGGGATCAGGGCACTGCTCATCCATCCCTGGTGGCACAAGGTGACTTTCCCTCCCAGCTTAAGGCCACATGCTTACCTGGAACTCTTCAAGCTGCCATCATCAGAAGCTGCCTTGGAAGGTCCCTTGTTTTTTGACAACCACGACTTGACCCCATCGACCCTGTCCTCCAGCTCTGAGTCCACGTCTGAGTCCCCCTCACTGTAGAGATGAAGAACAGAAAGGTAGGCAAGGCCAGACAAGAGGTGGTCACCTGCTGCCCAGGAGGGAGAGCTGGAGTGGGAGCAGGGTTTGTCTTCGGCAGGGGTGAGGTGCAGGGGGCATGCACATAGGTGAGTCAGGGAGGAAAACAAGAGAGGTTAGATGGAACACATCATTCACATGGACCCTGTCCCCACTCAGACGGCCATACTGTGTGATGGCCACCAAGAAGACCCTGGGGAGCATGGGGGCACCTCCCATCCCGGTTATCCGTGACAGGCAGCTGCTCAGTCAACCATCCAAAGAGAATGACAGGAAGACCATCCATTCGTCAATTACAACTAAATGGCTCTTGGTTAAAAAGAGAAGTCCTGGGCCCTTTAGCTACTCCCTGAGGCCTACCCTGTTATTTCTTATCTGTCCACTCGCACGAAACGCGGCTACAGCTCTATTGCCAGAGCTGGACCACTGGCCATGGGGCTGCCTCATACGCGACTTCAAGATAGCTTGAACCTAGAGGTCTCCTTAGCTGATGGTAACACAATGCTGTGCACTAGGCCACGTCCCAGACCTACTGTGTGGCTTCCCTGGCCATTAAGAATCAGGGAAAGGAAAAGGAGAGCTCTCGTGGCATCTGCATTTCCTGAGGAACTGGCAACAGCTTCAGGATTCAAATCACCCCAGGAGACCCAGAAAGTCCAGAACAAGGGTTCTGTCTCTGTAAGTTTCCCTCCCCTCCCTCAGGCAGTCTCCAGCCCTTGCACCACAGTGCTTCTTCTGGCCAAGCAGGTCTGAGCCCTCTCCACTTGCAGGAAAGCCCAAAGGAATCATGGTGACCCCCTTACTAAGCAGCTGGGGCTCTGAGACAGCTTCTGAGTGAGAATGTGTCTAGAATTTTGCAAAATGTCGGCTCACCACGATCCCCTGCTAGGGATATGCTAGGGTTTCTCCTTGATATAAATCTCCTTTCATCTGTGTCAACAGGAGCGGCCCTGTTCCTGAATTATGTTCTTGAATAAATAGCCACGGAGGCGCGTGCGTACACAGGCACACTCACGCTCACAGGAAACCACCAGACTCTGTTCTGCGAACTGTGAGAGAACCCGACTCATGGGGAGGGGAATAAAGAGGCATATTTTATGGGCTTCCGTCAAATATAGAATTATAACAAAGATGAGGCTGGCTGATGCCCCAGGTAAACAGGAGTTTAGCAGACAGCCCTGAAACCGCTAATGCAAGCCCTGTGCCTGTCCGAGCCTGGCAGATTTACTGTGGTGCATGGGCCTCATGGAATGCCAATACCACCTGATTTATACACCCGTGCAAAAAACCTCCCTCTCTAGCTTCAGAGCCTGTAATTTATCACTGCCATTCATAACCATATTGATTGCCTTTAGATAGGAGGACTGTATGCATCGCAAAATCTATGTCTACGTCTACATGTTAAAAGCGTTTGTGTATAAATCTCCCTTAACACTGCGCTGTTTACTGCTTTCATTAAAGTTATGGCAATAATAACTGTATCTCTAAGTAAATCGAAACATTTTTCTGCCTGCCTTAGCATGCTCCCTCAATAACTTGGAGCTGGGGCCCAGCACTGCTGCGGAAGGAGCCACAGCACCTCTCTGCCATCAACAGGAACCCGGTTGGAGCTGCATGCTCCGTGCGCCTGCGTGAGTGCATGCTGGTGTGTGTGTAGTGTGTGCAGTGTGTGTGTCTGGCAATGGTCTAGAATACGATCTTAAATGTGCATTTTATCAGCCCTCAAAGCTCCTACAGCCCAAGGATGGCAGGCTTGGAACACACGGGAGACAGACAGTCGGGAGACAGACAGTCGTAGGCCCAGAATACGAATTCTCCTCCTTACTTTCCCAGCAGAGCAGCGGATGGGTTGAGAAGCTGGCCTACCTGCTCTCACCTTCCCTTTAGTTTCAAGCATCTAGGCGATGTTTGGGTTCTTTTCCTTAAATAATCAGGCCCATAAACAAACTCCAGGGGCAGGGAGGCTCAGGGGGCAGTTGAAATTTTTAAATGGTAGGAATTAAACCTCGTGTCAAATACAATTTATGTCCAGGCTCACGTGCTGTTAGTTAACTGGGAGCCGAATCGCGGGGGAACAAACAAACGGAGACAGAACGGCGGGGGATATTAATTGTCTGTGACAACCGGGCTCCAGCGGCCCTCTATCACTGTTACACCCTATTACATTTATCATTAGCTCTCACAGAGTCCTTTGCGCGGCCGCCAGCCCATCCTGGCCAGGGGAGGAGGCCTGCCCGGCAAGAGAGTGGGGGAGGAAACCATGCTGAAAAAACCACCTCCAAAAACAACCCTGTTGAACTTGACAGAGCATTGCCCTATCTGCCCTGGGACCCGTGCATCTGCGTCCACTATCCTGCTCCCACCCAGAAAGAAAAAGAAGTGAGGGGTGGATTTGCCAAGTTTCCTGCCACCGGAGAGACAGCACCAACACAAGCTTTTAGGGCCTCCCTCTGCCCAAGGTGCCCGCAGGGAGGAAAGTAAACATATCTGGCTGCGTTCCCTTCCTCTGCCACGGCAGAGCAGCCCGTGATTAGCTGGCTGAATGCTTTCTCCAAACAAGTAACTGTTATATGCCCCTCACCTTCTATCCTTGTCTGCCAAAGGAAGGTGGTAGACCTTAACAATGAACATACCTGCTCCTCTCAGGCAGCTCAGGTCCCTAAGGAGCCCAAGGATTTGGGCAAATCCAGCCCAAACAGAATCTTCCCCAGAAAAATAGGCCAGAGAGGTGGCTACACTTGGTTTCTGAGGGTGGAGTGAGCTGGGACTCAGGAAGGCAAGGCTCTTGGTACCACCGAATGAGGCTGAGCTTTCCTTTCGGATGGAGCCCCCCTATCCTGCCCACTAAGGGCATTAGGGTCAGCCTGAGCCTTCCAGGGGGCACCCCTCATTGCCTGCCCTCTACCTCTGACGCCAGGGATCAGCCATTCCCCGCCTCCCCTTGTACAGAGAATCAGCGAGCAGTGTTAGCATCAGAGACTAGCTGGGGGAGGGTGCGGGGCTGTGTGTTCACGTGCAGCATGCAGCGATGCCCTGGGTGGGAGCCCAATGTTAGGGGCGGTTAGACACCCGGAGGAGAGGCAGAGAGCGCATGCGCTCCAGTCCTCACAGTTTATTCTTTCTTTTCTGATACTTTGTCACCATGTCCTGCAAACTAGAAACAGAAAGAAAATGGTGGGCCAGAGGAAGATAATTCAACAGGCAAAGCAAAATGGACCCTCAGCTAGGAGCACCGAGAGACAGCTCTGGCTGGCTGACATCAGTGATAAGTGAGAGTGCTGTCCTCAGACGGCGGTCCAGGCCGCCCCCAGCCACCTTTCCCTGCCCAAAGGAGAGGGCTCCCTGGACCGCTGGGATACTGCCTGAGGATGGGGCCCTGGCCCTGATGCGGGAGGAGGGCAGATCTGCGGCAGCTTCTCCAGGGCCGGACCCTGTCCCTGAACTGCCGATCTGCAAGCCTCTTGATTTCCTCCTCAGCCTAGGACTACAAATCTCTCTCTTTCTACTAAACCATTCCCTGGGTGGGTTTTATGAGAGAAAATCTCTGGTGGGGTAACAAGGCACTACAGCCCTTAAATCTCTGCTCTCCCCAGAGTGGGGCAGGCGCCATTGGAAATGCAGCTAAACGGCGGCATAACTCACCTTGAATAAGCAAAGGGCTGGAGAGCCAGGCTGGGTACGGGAGGACGGGGAGGAGGGAGGGGAGGGCTGTCACCTGGGTAGCACCATCCTATCCTTAACTGCAGCAGAATGGGGTCCATGCTGGGGTCTGGCAGCAAGGAGGGGGGTGGGTTGGTGTCTTGGTGACAGGGAGACACAGGTTGCAGCTGTTATACCCGGTGGCCTGGCTCAGGCACTCAGGAGGGCTCTGCAGCTGCCATAGAGGCCCATTCCCTCACCTGTTGATGAGGTCCTCATTCTCCTCACTCTCCATCTCGTCCTCGATGGCTGCCTGCAGGTCCCCAATACGCTTGAAGGCCAGCTTTAGATCGGCCTGCAGGCTCTGGTTAGCAGCCTCCAGACTTCCCAGATCCATCTCCTAGGAGGAAGAGCGGGCAGTCCAGTTTGTAGCAGGGCTAGTTTCTCCTCCAGCTGCCCCAGAAGAAGTCAGCTTCATGTCTCCCAGCCCATGGAGGCGCTACATGTCTGCTGCTACAAGCCACCATAGTCGTTTTTGCTCTATTATAACTGGGATGTTGGGGCCTGGCCTCACCTGATGGAGACCCAGGTATTACCCTGGCTCTCTGGCCTGCCCTATAGACTTCCTGGGCTGTCCTCTTGATACACTCCTCCCCCTTCCAATTCTCTAAACCAAGGTTTCTTTGCTGTCTGTCCCCCACCAGCCCAGGGGGTGAGGTCTGCAATCAGCAGCCACTCAGAGGGCTGCCAGTTGGGGCCCCAAGGCGGTGGGAGGGGGGCGTTACCAGTTCATGCTTCTTGCGGCTTGCCTCCGCCTCCTTCCTGGCAAGCTCGCCCATCTCTTCCTTGGTATCCCGGAGCTGCCGCTGGAGCCTCTTATTCTGCTCCTTCTCCCGGTTCTCAGCTGCAATACGCTGATCCCGCTCCTCAGTCAACTTCTCCATGTTTTCCTTGAGCCGGCTCGCTAGGCTCTGCACAGGTAGGTGGGGAAGAAAGACCCAGCAAGTAGGTCCATCAGAGTTCAGGAGTCAGGAAGCCTGGGTTCAAGCTTTGGCTCCACCACTCACTGGCTATGTGGACAAGCAACCAAAGCCCTCTGAGCCTTCCTTTGTTTTTCTGTAAAGTGGGGAGAATAATACCTACCTCCCAGCAGTCCTTTGAGAACTGAATAAGGTAATGTATGTGAAAGCACTTTGGAAAATGGAAGGTACTATCATCATTACAGAGGCCGCAGGGTGGCGCAAGTGGTCTGCATTTGACTATTAATTGAAAGATTTGTGGTTTGAACCCAACCAGTGGTGCTATGAAAGAAAGGCCTGGAGATCTGCTTCCATAAAGATTACAGACAAGAAAAACCCTATGGAGCTTAGTTCTACTCTGTAACACATGGGGTCACCCTGAGTTGGAATCCACTCAGTGGCAGTGGGTTTGGTTTGGTTTTGGTGTCATCACTATTACTGCCGAGAAGGAGGGAAGAATTCTGGATAGAGCCCAGACTGTTGGTACTGACGCAGTGTGTAGGGGCCTAGATAGTAGTCAGTAAGGCTTCCTTCAGAGACTCTGAACCCAGATGCCCCAAAAGCTAGATCCTGTGTCTACAGATAAATGGCTTTACTGAGAGTTCCTGGACTAGAAGGAGACTCAACTGTCATCAGATTCCACGCAGAAAGCCGTTCCTCTAAGCCTAATGAATCTTTCTTCCCCCAGAAAACGGAACATGTTCTCCCTGCCAGACAGTAGGATGCTGAGCAAGAAGAAATGACCAGGAGAGAGGGGTTGGGTATGAGGGGAGGGAGCCTGCTTCTGGTTCTAAGCTGGGCTCTACCACTGACCAGCTGTGGGGTCCCCATCTCTCTGTCCCCAGCCTCTAAGTCTCTCAAATAACAGACTTAGGCGACACGATCTTTAAGGTCGGTTTGTGTTTAATGTTCTAGGATTCTAAACCACAATACTGCCTTTCTGAGCAGAAGGAAAGCTGAGGGGTGGAGCTGAGGGAGGAGACTGGGCCCAAGAAAAAAGGAGGCAAGTCCAGCAGGTCTGCCCGGCACCCACCAGACCAGTGTCGTCTTATGCCCTTTGACAGCTTTGTGACTTTAGGCAACCTACTTAACCTTTCCTGTATGTAGACCTGGGATCAAAAGATCACCAACCATCATGGGGTTGTGGTGGGCAGAAAATGAACCAACAAATGTAAAATATCTGTTACAGTGCCTGGTAAACAGTAAGTACTTAATTAACTGTAACTATTGTTAAGTGTCCTCTAACTCTTTCTAGGTCTCCTGAGGACTGTGATCCTGTCTTGGGAAGTTCAGCCATATTATCTTCCTACATCAAGGTTATCTATCACTGCCCTCTGGATGCTCTCTGCCAGCCTCACAGTCACCTGTTTCCCTTCCCACCCTAGTGCTTGCTCTATGGGATGAAGGGTTGACGGGGGGAAGTGGCAGGGGTGCTCCTAGGCAACCACACCCACGAACACAGTTTTCAGGCAGAGCTGATAGTTCTTAGACAAATGTCTATAAGCTTGAGAAGGAGAACTTAGAAATAAGGGGTATAAATCCAGAGGGATAATTCTGCCTGCTTCTCTTATGGTAACCCCACGTGTTACAGAGTAGAACTATTCCATAAGGCATAGGGTCTTCTTGGCTGTAATCTTCACTAGGCCTTCCTTGCATGGCCCCGCTGAGTGGGTTCAAACCGCCAACCTTTAGGTTAGTAGATGAGTGTCAACCATTTGTGCCACCCTGGAACCTTCTCTCTTCCTGCCTGCTCTGATAGAGAGGGCAGGGCCTGGAGCAGCACACTGGCTTTGGGAGACTGGAACAGATAGGATTAAATTTGGAGGATGGAAGTTACCGTCAGGAGGAAGGAGAGATATAAAGGCAGAGGAGAAAAGACGTGAACAAAAAAAGGAGAATGGATAAAGGAAAGAGAATGAAAAATATGTGAGGTGGGAAGCAAGGAAGACATGGGAAGAGAGTAAACAGGAGGAATAAGATTGGGGAGAGGGAGAAAAACAAAGGGCAAAGAAAGAAAAGGGCAATAATAGAGAAAAATGAAAGGAGAAGAAGAAAAAGCAGAGACAGGAAGGATGGAAGAATTGAGGATAGAAGGGAATGAAACAGGGAAGGGGAGAGAAAGAGAGAGCATTGAGATGAGAGAACAGACTTCAGCCCTCACAGAAGTGGCGCCATCCGCTGCATATTTATGACCCTGCCAGAGAGCGGAGTGAAGGGGATGGCGGTGGGGGTGGGGTGGGGTGGGGAGCCGGTGGTGGAGGAAAATATGAAGACAAAAAGCTTAGCTGCTCTGGTCCCTTGGCAGAAAGCAAGCACGGAAACAGCATGTAAATCAGGCAGGCTCCATGGTGCCCAGAGAGCAGGCCAGGCAGGGCGGGAGAGAAGGCACCTGCCCTGCCCCGTCAGCTGGCCTGGCAACTTGCAGCCACAGATCCACCAATTGGCTCCTCCCAGCCTGGTCAAAGGGCCTCAGAGGATCAGCCAGGGGCCTGCCCAGCCCTGTGGAGTGTGTGTGGCTCCAGCTGTTGGGGCGCATCTATCCCACTCACTGCAGACTAGGAGAAGGGCACACCCACCTCCAACCGCTTTACTTGGGTCCTTTCAAACTCCAGGCGTGTCTCCAGCTCCCGGATCTTAGCTTCTTGCCTGCTCACCAGAGACTTATCCACCATGGACTGCTCCAGGAACTCCACCTGGCTCTGGAGGGCTTGTAGCTGGGGGTGGAGGGCAGGAAGAGAAGAAAGAAGTGAGTCCAGAAAGGGAGAGGGCAGAGCCTGGGGAAGGCAATATCACCATGGTGACCAGAAGGCTGAGGCAGGGAGGGATGCACAGGAGAGGGTGGAAGGATGGGGCCCTGAGCCAGAGGCATCCTCCACCTGCCCCAGTGCTTGGCACAGATCTCGCCCTTTGGAGAGAAAGAAGAAAGCTAAGGACCAGAGAGGGAATAGAAATATGAAATGAGGCAGCTGAAGCCAAAATGTCTGCTATGGTGATATGGCTCCAAGCCTAGCTCTTTCCACTAGTTTATGCTGCTCTCTGGATTGCTGATGGCTGAGAAAAACACATTTTGTCCTATGAGCTTGAGGGATTCATCCCTAATTAAGGTCTCCACATACATGGTGACCACAGTACCCTTTCTCTACCAAGGAAGACCCTGGTCCCCACCTTCTCCTGTAGCTCTTGCTTCTCCTTGTTGGCTTCTTCCAGCTGAGCTTGGAGATCATTCATCTGAGCCAGGTCCCGGGAGGCCTAGGAAAAGAATGATTCCCTGTAAATACCAAACCCAGCCCATTCCACCCCCACACTGAGTCCCAGGGCACACGGGCACCCACACTGCAACCTTCCAAAAGCGGGAGCCGCCCTAGGGACCCATAAGGAGGGCCAGAAGGCCAGTGTCTGTGCAGGGTATGCTGGTGCCTGTCTCGGTAGGGCACCTGAGCTACGGCTGCTTTGTGCTTCTTCATCAGCTCATTCATGTCCTCCTGATCCTCTTCCAGGCGGTTCTGGATCTCATTCTTCTCACGTTGAAGGCGGCTCAGCTGCTCCTCCAGCTGGGCGGAGGCAAAGACAGCCCAGAGGGCATCAGACCTCAGGTGGCAAATCCAAACTTTCCCCCATGACACCTGCAGAAAGGCTCACCCATCTGTGTAGAGGGCGATGATGGGGCCGGGCCCACTCCCTGGAGCGGGTTCCAGAACCAGTGATGCTGAGGGAGCTACCTGCCCTGCTCTGGGCCCAGGAGACAAGGGGAAGGGCTGTCTCTGAAGCACAGGCAGACCCTGGGCTTCTGGGCTAAATGATAGCTGCTTTCTGGCAGCTCTCTGGAGGCTAGTGAGAAGGCAGAAAAGGTCTGCCCAGAACAAATGACCCACCATCTTGGCACTATCGGCTTAGGCCCTAACCTCCATGCACTCTGCCCCCTTCAGGCCCTAAGAAAGGACCTCTCAAATCTGTGAAGCTCTTCTGGCTTGGGTTCTCCTTTCGCCTGGGACAGCTCGCTCCCTGGCCATGCAGCCCTCACAGCCAGTCCACTCGGGTGGAGAGAGGAGGAGACAGCCAACAGCAGCTTCAGGAAATGAATGAATCTACTAGCCTGTAATTCCAAACCAAAATGACTGCGTTGGCTCCTTCTCTGCCCCATCCATCTTGTTACCGGCCTGTGGGGAGCTGGGGAGGTCTCCGCCAAGAAATTTATTAACTCAGATTTAAATAAAATGGTAATTTTATAACAGCCTTTTTTAACACAATTAAGGAATTTGAATTACTTACCTGAAAACTGCTGAGGAGCACAAACGTCACGGGGAGAAATGAAGCCCGTGAGATTGGCATCTCTCAGCAGCTGGATAACAAGGTGGAGGGACGTGGAACCAACAGCCAACCCCAGCCTCCCCTGCCCCATTCCCTGCCCAAAGAGGTACTGGGGGCTGCATCCCAGTAATGACTTCTCTGCCGATGGATGGGCCATGAGAGAGGTAGGGAATTAAAAGGGAGGTATTAAATAAGAGCTCTAATTAGCTGCCGCCTGGGCTTGTCAGTGGGCTGGGCAGGGGAAGGGGAGGGAAGTGGAGCCATCCCATCCTCTTATCAGTGCTTCTGCTAATCTCTAGGCACCTGTTTACATCCCTCAGCCACATTAGCTGCCTTTATTTACAGTGTTGGGGCCTGCAGCCAAGCTCCCATAGGCAGGTGGTTAAACAGGGAGATGGGCCCTTGTTGGCTCCCTCTTCCCGGCCTGCCCCTCTGAGCAGAGAGGGCCAGGGGAGGGGTGGTCTGCTCTCCTTGCAGAAAGCCCTGGTGTAACGGAGGCTGGTGGGGAGTGTCCTCGTCACCACTGTCCCAGTTCTGTCTCCTGCAGCCCCCGGAGCCCTGCCCTGCACACCCTGAACCCTCACCGCTGTCTTGGCTTTGGTGACGTCACCAATCTGCAGGTGCAGGTCTTCGATCTCCACCTCCATTGCTTTCCGTGCTTTTACGGCTGCTGCACAGGTGAACTCTGACTCCTCCAGCTGGACAGAGAGCCACCCCAACCCCAGAGAGAGATGTCAGCCATCCCCTGGGGCAGGAGGGTTGTACGGGGGTGCTTGCAGGGGAGGGGGAGCCCAGGCGCTCTCCTTCTGCTCCTCTGCTCACTCAGACCCCAGGGCTGGGGCGCGTGTGCATCTCCCCTGTGACAGGATGGTGGGTGCCAGGCCCACCCACACCAGACTAGGTGACCCTCCCCCAGGGCTTACAAGTGGCTTTTTCCCCCTTTCCCGACACCTTCCTTCCAAGGACTCAAGAACCACTAAAAGGGGCAAGAGGGGAAGAGAGAGAACGGAAAAAACAAGCTCCATTGCCCCTGGGGCCAATGACTTCCTCTCTCCAAAGACACCTGGTTCTTCAGCTGGGCGATCTCCCTCTTGCTGGGTGCATTGTTCTTCAGGTGGTCCAGCATGATCTGGGCATCTGCCAGCAGGGCCTTAGTGCGCTTCAGGTCTTTCCGGAGCCGCTTCTCTGACTCAAAGTCCCGCTGGTTCACCTGAGTGGACACTAGAAGTTGGAGGTCTGGGCTCTGCCACAGGGCTCCTTCTGTCCTCCCCAAGCCCGCTCCTCACCCCTGCCCTCATTCGCTCAGAGTACCTTAATGAGCAATGACAGTGGAAGGGCCTGGATCACATTCCAGCCAATAAGAAAATCTTGAGAGTGCCAATGTATGGTCCTGGCCTCCATTCCACAAGTGATGGCAATGCTCCCCACAGAACCCAGCCCCCGGCCCCCAGCTTTCTGTCCCTAAGATTCCCATCCCTGAGGCCAGATGGAGCAGGCTTTTGGCAGGCCCCAGCCAGAAAAAGGGGGCCCTGCTCACCTGATCGCTGAGTGCAGTGAGCTTGCTCTCCAGCTCCCGCTTGTCTCGCAGCACCTTCTGCTTGTCCTCATATTCCTCCTCCAGCTGCACTTCCATCTGTTTTAACTGGAGTACCATGAGGACAGAAACCCATTAGTCCTTTCAGCATCCAGCACCAGGCAGTCCCCTTCCCTTCTGGGTCCACCCACCCAGGGAAAGCAGTGGGACAGAGCTGAGCATGGATGACCGCAGAGGGTTCAGAGCCTGAATGTGAAGTTCCCAGGGTTTCAAAGGAGGTTAGCAGGGAGAGGAGGGATGGCAGGCCACACACAGCAGCCACACAAGCCAGAGTAGGAGACCTTGCTCCACAGTGGGACAAGGCGCTGTTCTGCCAGGCTAGCTGACCACAGGCAAACACCAGAGACACAGGTGGGCATGAGACGGGCTGCTGCTTGGCAGAGAAAGCAGGGAGAATTAGTGCCTCAAGGACCTATGCTTCTCTACAGATTCTGAGGAGACATATTTCAGCCAATGCCAGGATCCCGAGAGGAGATTCCTGGTCCAGAATGGTAATGGAAGACCATGTGGCTAAAGTAGAAAACAGAAAACCCCTAACTTTAAAATAGTGATGGGAGAACAGGTATTTATACCGGACAGGTAAGTAAGTGCCCAGGTGCCTTACCTTCTTCTGACATGACTGCCGGGCCTCCTCCACCTCCTCGTCCCGACTCTCCATCTCCTTGGAATGGGTCTGCCTCATCCGTTCCATCTCCATCTCTAGACGTAGCTTGGCCTGGAAGGGGTTGGGAGGAAGGATTGGGTTCCTTTCCCAGCAGCAGCCAGCCCCCTGCCCACTGTACCTGATGGGCAGCTCTCCCCAGGCTCAGGAGCAGAGAACATCTCTGCCAGCCAGTACTCATTGCTCCCACCTTGTTCCTGTGGCAGCTGGCTCCTCCCCAGAAGCCGAATACCCTTACTAGATGTCTGGCATGGGCCCAGAGAAAGGCTGCTGGGGGTGGGGATGGGGACAACCCTGCAGCTTTTCCATTTGGCTTCCAGGCTCTAGCTCTCTGAACTCGGTAGGCTTATGTCCCAAAGGCCTGGAAGAGGGGAGGAGGCTGCTATGCATCCAGAGCCCCTCACTACTAGAGCTCAAACAATTCATTACTGTTGAAAGCTCATGAAAACTTAATTGTCTTCACACTGTGTTTGGCACAGATCAGGTATTCCAGTCAACATTTTTCGAGTAAGTGAACAAATGAACGAATAAACAAGTGAATGTAGGATCTTGCCCTCTTCTGGCCCACACCCTGGGTTAGCAGTGGGATGGTGATGCCTCTGGATGCTCCTCATCCTTCCCTTGGCCAAGCCCTCCAGCACCTGCTCCAGCATCTGGATGGTCCCCGCCTGCTCGTCCAGCTCCTCTTCCTGATCTTTGACCTTGGCCTCCAGATCCCGGAGCTGTTTCTTGACCTTGGCCAGAGAGGCTTCATCCTTGGACTCTTGAGAAGAAATGTCCTGGAGTTCAGCCTCCAGTGAAACAACCTTCTGGGTGAACCCCGCAATGTCCATGTCTTTTTCCTGGAGCAAAAGAGAAGATGAGGCTGGCCTGGGGCTGACCCTAGCCTGTGAGGGAGACTGGGCACAAACGGTGGGCAGCCCCACCCACCTCCATTTGTTGCTTCAGGCCGAATGCCTCTGCGAGCAGCATGTCCTTCTCTCGCTGCAGCTTCTCCCGCTGCAGCTTCTCCCGCTGGGCCTCATCATGCGCCTGTGAGAGCTCACTATCAAACCTGTGAGGGAGCATAGCCATGGTGGCTCCATCAGATAACAGAGGAGTCTGGGGTCCCCATCCCCCCAGACACTGCCAGGAAGCAGCGCCAGAGACATGGACAGGACGCAAGCCAAGGAGGGAACTCGTACAGCTCTAACTTGGGGCCAGTAGTGAGGTGAGGGTAACATTCTGGGGTTACAGGTGAGGCCACCAAGACCATGCTGAGCAACAGGTCATTTCACTGAGTGGGTCCAAGGAGCCCTTTCACCAAGTGGGCCTAAGAGGGACCCACGAACTGCTTCCTGGAAAAAGGCAGGTAGACTCTCCTAAGTAGTTAAGCCTCTACATTTCCCATTTCAACAAAGAATGAGGGACCAGGGTAAGGGCAGAGTGGGCATCGAGATGAGTAGAAATGGATGGCTCTGCCCCATCTAACCCACTTGCCGCAGTTCAGTTTGGCAACTTCAAGTGCAGTTGCTCCTGTACCACTTCTAGGCAGCGTTTGGCCAGGCCCACCTACCCACGCAGCACCTGCGTCACCACCAGGACACCCCACACTGGGCTGAGAGCTGGCATTCCCACTGCGCCCAGCTGGTGGTGAGCTTCAATAGGCACACAGTTGGGGGCCTCTTTCTTCACTCCTGTATGTCCCAGCCTTCCATTTCCGGCCCAGTGACTCCAAATAAGGAGCAAATTGCTGAAATTCCTCTTAACACCTTCCCTGAACAGCTAATCAGGTTCCTGTCGAAAATTGAACATTTCCCCTACTCCCTGCCCCACATCGGGAAAAAAAAAAAAAAGTAAGAAAACGCCAGGCAGCTGAAACTTAATAAGTTCCCCAGCAGGGAGTGTGGCAACACAGTAACTAGGCCTTGCTGGCACCATCATGGGGCGCTCAGGAGGGGGGTCCCACTAAGGGTGCCAGTCTTTGAGTAAAAGGGTAGGGTGGGGTAAAGATAAGAACTAGGGGAGTGGATAGTCTTGGTGCTGGCTGAGGGCGCGGGAGGGGGGAGTATAAGACCCTCCTATTCCCCCTCACTCTCCTGAAGGAGAGGCTCAGCTGGGAGGATGGTATGGGTGCAGGAGGCCAAGGGTAGCTCAGGGTCACTGGAAGGACTCCACTCTGCCATCCTCACTCTGAGGGTTGTGGGGTGGGGCTGCCCCTTCACAAAGGCAACTGGTGCCTCTGCTGAGAACCCCTTCCCCTGCTGAAGGGAAATGGGCTCTGCTCCCACCCCTGGGGGCACCCCGCTATTCCCAGGGTATGTGGGTTCCTCAGTGCTGCTAATAAAGGCGCCCCATTCCCATCCCCAGTCAGGGAAATTAATTTAGATTGGATTTCCCCTGTGAGGGCTGCCCCTCCTCTGTGTCATTATCATAATGAGATGGAAGTGGCATGGTAGTTTAACAACATTAGTCAGGAGAGTGTGTTTGTAGCTGAGGAAAGTGAGAGATGGGGAGTGGGGTGGGGGCAAGGGGCATGGATGTGGTGGAGGGGCTCCTGCTTGGGGCATGGCTGATCCCCATCCTTACTGGGCCCAGGACAGGGGAGGCAGACACACACTAGGGCTTCCACAGGAATAGGAGTGGAGATGGGAGCCCAGATGAGCACCGAGGGCTGAGCAGGCCTTCAGTGGTAACACAGTTGAGTCCTCCCTACAGATCAGCAGTGAGCCCCAATCACATTCCAGGGTGAGTGGCCATGCGGGCAAGGCCCTTGGAGAGGGGCAGGGAGCCCGGTCTGTGGCTGCTCTAGGAGGTGCTGAGGCCCTCTGAGCCCTGGGCAGGGGCCCACCTACCTCCTCTGCTTCTTCTCCAGCTCATGGTTGCGGACCTGCTGGCCCTCCAGGTGCAGCTTGGTGTCCTGCAGCTCAGCTGTCAGCCGCTGGCACTTCTTCTTGAGCTGCTGCAGAGCCCGCTGGCTCTCATCACTGTCTGCTTGCAGGTCCCCGAGCTAGGGGCCAGGATGGGGAGTAGGGACAGCAGCTACTGAGAGGCCCGGAAGTATCGGTGGAGAAGATGAGGTGGGTGAGTGAGGGCACAGATCCAGGGATAAGGGATGAAACCAGAGTCATCCAGGAAACCTAGAAGCTCTCACAACAGTTCACTCCTGGTTGTCCACTGAGAGGCTAACACACCAATCTTGCCCTCTTCCTCTGAGGGCCTGGCTACCTCCACCACTCAATGAGCTAGCACATGGCCTAGCCCCTCCCAGCTGCTCCCAGCCACAGGGCTCAACTCCTTCCTCTGGACTCACCCGCCTCTCCAGCTGCCTCTTGTTCTGCTGCTCCACCTCCAGCTTGTCCTCAAACTCCTGCTGGAGCCGCTTCTTAGTGAAGTCCACCTCCCGCATAGCTCGCTCATACTTCAGGCGCCACTCGCCACCTGTGGGGTTAAGGGCAGATGAGTGAGGGCTGAGGTGCTGAGAGGCCCTGAGAAGGGACAGAGGGGAAGAAGGATGGGGCAGAGATGGGCAGTTGTGGGAGAGGCCCTTCTTCAGCCAGAGGGACTCAGAAAGGTCTCTGGACTGATAACTTCTCCTAAGGTAGGAGGAGCCAATGGTCGGGAGAAGACTGCCCTCTCCCCAGGGACTGCCAGGACTATGGCCCTCAGAAAATGTCATTATCATGACACGAGAACCCCCTGCATTTACTGGTCTCTCTACTTCCTCATCTCTTCATTTCACTTTAGCTTTACAGCAGCCCTACACAGGGAAGACAGGCCTGGAGAAAGGGAACAGTCATCAGGCACTTCTCCCGCCTCAGGCCCACCTGCATCATCATCCACTTCCCCGTTGATCTCAGCTGCCCGGATGAGACGGGCCTCTATCACCTCCATTTCCATCACCTCCATTTGCTTCTTCAGTGCATCGTACTGGGTCTGCAGAAGACAGAGTTATGAAGTTGACGGTGGAGCACTTGGTGTGCCATTCCACCCTCACTCAGCACTACTGGTCCCCTGAACCACACAGATCCTGGTCACATGCTTACCCAGGGCAGACAGGGATGTTGGGCTAGTTAGTGGCAAAGATGCCAGCTGTCTTTAGGGGGAGGCAGACGGCTGCTAGGGTGTGGTAGCTCACTAGCACGGCTGTCCTCACCCTAGCCCTGCCCTCACCTGCAGCTCCTTCATCTCCTTCTCAGCTCGGAGCCTCTCCGCTGTCTCTGCGTCCAGCAGCTGGGAGGCGGACTCTCCCGTGTTACGTTCATCGGTCAGCTCCGATGTCAGCTCTGAGATCTGGGGGTGGGGGAGGGAATCCACCACCAGTTGAAGAGCCTGTCTTACCTCAGCCAGAACACCGGTGCGGTGGGGGCCTCAGTGGGTTCATCCAGCCACCTGGCAGGGGCAGGCCAGGCTGTCTAGTGCCAGGAGTCACTCACCCGGGTCTCCAACCGGTCACTGTTGAGTCGCAGCTCATTCCGCTCCTTCTCCACCTTCTCAAGCTTGCTCCGCAGCTGCTGGATCTCCTCCTAGGGCAGAGCAAGGAGGGCAAAGTGAGCCAGAGGCACTGCAAGGGGCTGGGGCATACTTGTCCCCACAGCTGTGGACCCCAGATCTGTACTCTCAGGGTAAAGCTCGGGCCAGACCACAAGGAGGAGGCATGCCCCCAGCAGAAGAGCCCACCGCCTCCCCAGGGTCTCCTATCCCTAGCTAGTTCCCCACATGCCGAGGATGCCTGAGATTTTATCCTAAGAGGCTACCCAGGGGCTCAGGCAGCACCTCAGAGGGACGCCTTCGATTTGATGGGCACAGTTCCAGGAGACCAGCTCTCTGGACTCAACAAAGGAGCACCTGGGAGCCCAAGACAAGCCAGCAAGTCTCCCTCACACGTGGATGAACAACAGTCCCTTCCCTCCCAGTAACGTCCCCTTCCCAGGCTGTCTCGTACGTCTTTGTTCCGGATCTGCTCCTCTGACAGCTGAACCTCAATGAGGGGCCTCACAGTGGTAAAGAGCTTCCACCAGGGCCAGTCCTTCACCCCTTTGTTCTTCTTGATATTCTTCTGCACACAGCGAATGGCCAGGTCCTGGATCTGCAGTGGGGTGGGTGGCATGAGGCAAGGCTCTCAATCTCTCTGGGCCCAGGGCTGCTCTCCCTGGCTAAGCCCAGCCAAGGGTCCTCCCCACCACCATCATGGCCACTGACCCCAAGTCAAACCCTTCCCACACCACCCCTTGCCCCGCCATCCCTCAGAGAGTGGGCTCCACCATCATTCGGAATAATTTCATTTGCTTTATTTGCTGCCTGATTATTTCCAGCACCCTGGCCTAGATGTGCTATAAAACCTAATCTTGCTGAAACACAAGAGGCGGCAGTGCTGGCTGTTTTATGGACTTGATAATAAGAAAAGGAGTCGCTGACACAGCTTCTTAATCTTCATGGAGCAGCCTATGATCCAGAGCCCACCTTTGCCTGGGCCCTGCTTCCCCACCACACTCCCCTACACAGCCCTCTGACCAGGTCACACGGCCCCACCCCCGGGACACCAGCACACTCGCTGGCACCAAGGGCGCTGCCATTCCTCACCCTGGCCCACAGCATGCTGCCCCTGGGAGGTTCCTGCCCCTTGTCCTCCAGACAATAATTCAGCCCCAAGACTAGCCTCCTGACCCTGCACGTTCCCTCGAGCGCCCCACCCCATGCCAGGAACTCAGCTATGCCCATGTAGGCTGAGGAATGGGAGCTGGGTATTGCTAGAGCAGCACCTTTCTCTTCTTGAAGTGTTGGCGGGCGAGGTAGCCCCTGCAGGCTGCCTGAAACAGGGTCAGGTTCCTGCTGGTTTGTTCATCCCGCTGCTCTTCTAGTCTCGCCAAGGTGCCAGCCCGGAAGAACACCTGTGGAGAAGCAGGCCAGGTGAGGTGGGAGCCAGGGCTGGGGCAGCCCAGCGGAGGACAGGGGGAGAGGTGGAAATCCAGCTGCCCAAGAGAGGAGGGGAGGAGTCAGAAGAGGCCTGGGAAGCCTTAGGGAGAAGGGCCAAGCCAGGGGCTGGGAGCTTTTGGAAGGGGAGGAGTAAGGTGGGAAATCTCACTTCAAAGAGAGATGAAAGGAAAGAGAAGCCAAAGGGAAGATACCCAGGACAAGGAAGAAAATAGAACAGTCACTGGTCAAACGGAGAGAACATCCTTCAGAACATCTGCGGTGGCTTCTACCCCCAGGACTGCCCACAGCATGGCCAATGCCGCACACCCACAGCAGGGTCCAGGTGCAATGGATATATGTGTGTGTGTGTGTGTGTGAAGCAGTGTGTGTGTGTGTGTGTGTGTGTGTGTGTGTGTGTGTGTGTGTGTGTGTGTGTGTGTGTGTGTGTGTGTGTGTGTGTGTGTGTGTGTGTGTGTGTGTGTGTGTGTGTGTGTGTGTGTGTGTGTGTGTGTGTGTGTGTGTGTGTGTGTGTGTGTGTGTGTCTGGCAGTGTGCTGAGAGAGGAAGGGGGAGAAGGGAGAGGTGGGGGAAGTGGGAAGCTCCTGCAAGTGGGAAGCTCCTGCCTCTTCCCCTAAGCCTCCGCACTCGGTTTCATTTCAGGTCTCCTCTTTCATGTGCCAACACCCCACACCCAGGTTTCATCTTCCAATGATGAAGCCAGTGGGGTGGGCGGGGGTTGGCTTAGTCAAGGGACCTGTCATACAGGTTTGGGGGCTGAAGGACAGAGGTGTGAGGAACCAGCTGGGGGCCCCCACACCCAGCTTTCCTCTCACTCTTTGGTTCCCTGAGCTGGGGCCAGGTAAAATTTTCCTTACTAAGAGAGAAGGAAGGCAGGGGAATGATTAGGTGAAAAAAGGCCCTCGTATCCTTGAGAGATGACAAAGGGACACCTAGGTATATGTCTACCTCCACCTGGTACAGAACACAGGAGCTTCCCTTTTGTAGGGCAAAGAGAAGATAGAGATCCCTGGGAGACGTGGCGTATATAAATGTGCTCAGAGCCAATAGGTACAGTACCCTAAGGCCTCCCTTCAGGGAACAGGAAGGGAGAGGGCCGAGACTTTCTGCTGAGAAAGCTGTACCTCTGGCGATTCCAGGAAAACCTGGTCCCCTGAGGCTGGCCTGGGAGAAAGCCAGCTTGGTCCTCTTCCACATTCCCCAAATCCCATATGTAGGGCTGCACACCTGGGACCTCGCACGGGACTTGAGTCCCCCACCTGTGCCTCATTTTCCTACAGTGTGCGAGCCAGAAATTGCAGTGGTAGGTAGGGAATATCCAAGCTCCCCCTGGAGGTGGGCAAACATGCTTGGTCAGTACACTAAGGCTAACTGACTAGAAGTGAGCTGCCAGGGTGGGGGCCGAGAATGGCCCAGAAACACAACGGGAAGAGAAAAGATTGTCGAAAAACTAGGGCAATGAGTCTCAAACCTCTCTTGAACAGTGCTACATTTTGGAGTTAAGCGTTCTTTGGAGTATCAGATGAAAGCTCCAGGCCATCTCCTTCCCAAAATACCCATAATACAAAATTTTACAATGTGAGGAAGCTCTCCAACCTCTAAAGTCCTTGCCTGAACCCTCAGGGGCCAGTGGGCTCAGATTAAGACACCCTTTCTCTGAAGCAATGTGAGGAGCACACAGGGAAGCCTTGCTAACCGGTCAGTGAGAACCACAGCCTGGAAGGCCCGAGCGGCTTCTTCCAAACCAGGTGGGAGCAAACACTGACTCTGCCTCCAGCTCTGCCCTACAGCATGAGTGGCCTCTGGGGCTTGCCTCCCTCAGCCAGGCGCCTGGGATATCTCAGGACTGCAGAGGGCGTGAGATGGCAGTGGGAAGAGAGCCAGCCTGTACAAGCCCTCTCCTGTCCAAGACATGCCTGGGGACCTAGGAACTGGCTTGGAGGAGGTGCCAGGGCACCTGGTGGAAAAGCCCTAGTGTGAGTCAATCCAAGGATGAACCAAGGGGCTGAAGTAAAATCCTTGATTCTAAGCAACCCCAGGGAGTAAGCCCAACTAGCAGCCCCTGAGCTTAGAAAAAGTTGTGGGCGGAGGTGTGGGAGAGGAAAAAGGTGAAGGTAGACACAACACGGCAGAGACAGAAACAGAAAAATGAGGTGGAAAGAGGGTGGGACTCCAAAAGACACAGAGAACAAGGAGTGAAACAGAGACAAAAACAGCCAGAAACCAAGGAATAGAGACCAGCAGAGACTGCAAGGACAAATAGGAAAAGGGAAGGTCAAGGACAGCAGAGACAAAGATAGGAAGACACGAAGAGACAGAGATGGAAAGGGAAAAGGAAAAGGACCCACAGTGAGGGACAAGGCAGGAGAAACCAAGAACATGACTCAAAAGGCAGAAGAGAGAGGGGCAGAGAGAACAGAGTGGACAAATAATACTCAAGCCTTTTCTGCAAGCATTCTCTTCTACCTCACACTCCTCATGGGGTCCTGGGACCCTGAGCCCTCCTCTCCCTGCTGACAGGTGGACAGGTCCAGACCCTCTCTCTGGTTCCCAACTGCCTTCCCTCCCACCTCAGCCCTTGGAGCACATACGTGGATGCTGCCTGTCCAAGCTTCCTAGTCATGGGGGAGAAGGGCATGCTGGACTCCCCACCTGATGAGAGCAATGCTCAGCTGACCCTTTGGTGTGGACTGATGTGGCAGACTGGCAACCAGGGGCGGGCGTGCCAGTCTTTTATGAACCACGTTCCTTTCTGATAAGGAATCCAGCCTGTGGGTAGGGGATGGTGGCACAGCCTCGCCATCTCCTGCTTGCTCTTCTCACACTCTGGCAGCCCCAGACCACTTGCCAAAGGGGACTCTGCCCTCTGGACCACCACTCTGCCTACTGCCTTCCTGCTTCTTCCAGCCCTCCCCTCCCGGAGCCCAGCCCTTCTGTCGCCCCCACTCCCCACACCAGGGCTCAGCCCAAGTGGAGACCCATCCTCCAATCCACTCCCTCTTGACATCACAGGTGCTCATGGCACTGAGCAAGCCAGTTATTCAGAAGGAGAGAAAGTCAAGTTTGCTAGAGCTGGAACATCTTCCTTCCTGGCCCCTAGCTTGAAGGGGCAGCTTGAGAGAAGGGACAACTCATGAGGGGTTAGGGGTCAAGACTCAGAAGGGGCTCTAGGAACTTCTGAAGTCTGACTGAGCGGAGAGAACAGGAGGGGAGGGTCAGCCATCTGGATAAGGGAGGCCAGAGAGGGAGGGTATGACTGCCCTCCTTCAGGGACAACTCACCCGGCTCAGGCCCATGCAGCAGCTGCTCTTCTCCAGGTCCAAAGACTCCAGCAGCTCCTCCACTGCCTGCAGAGAGAGGCCGGTGTCAGGGAGCCTTCCCAAGGACTCCCCATCTCCATTCACTCAGTCCTTCCTCCCTCGTTCATTCATTCAATCATTGATTCAAAAAACACTTCTGATGAATATTCACAGTGTCAGGCACTGTGCTAGACTCTGGGGACATAATGACGTCTACAAGAGTCCCCATCGTTGAGGAACAAACTGTCTTGTTGGGAAGCCACAGAAGTGAATTAGAGAAGCACACAAAGGAGGAGGCATCTACGTCAGACAAGGGGATGATGGAAGCTTCCCTGGAGGAGTGCCGCCTGTGCTGAGTTCTCAGATACAAGTAAGGATTAGCTAGACAAAGTCAGGGAAAGGGCAGAGGGACCAGCCAGCACGAACAAGAGGCATGGGAGCTAAAACGGCAGAATGCCCTGAGGAGACTCCCAGTGGTTCACTCTGCCTAGAATGAAGGGGGTGGGAGTGGTGGAGCAGCTAAAGGTGCAGCTAGAGAGGTGGGCATGGCCAAAGCATGGGGGGCCCTGTGTGCTTTGGGAGCCCCTCAAGGGTTCTCTCACGGAGAGACATGATCAGATTTGCAATTTACAGAGATCCCACTGGCACCTGAGCGGAAGATGGATGGAAACCCCCTACTTAGGCAGCCACTGCAGCAACCTACAGGAGAGGAAGCTAGCCTGACCCAAAGGAGAGAGAGGAGAGGAAAGTGCAGGAGATGTGAAGGAGATAGAAGCAGTATCCTTGCTGGATACCAGGGGCGTAGGGAGGTACATAAGAGGGAAGAATCTAGGGATATGCCAAGGTTTCTGACTTATGTAACTCAATACATAATTGTGCCATGCCCTAAGGTAAGGAATCCAAGAGAAGGAGTAGGTTTGAGAGGAAATATAATTAGCTTGGTTTGAACACAATGAGTTTGAGGTGCTGTAAGGCATACAGGTAGAGAAGTCCAGCAGGCAGCTAGATAGAAATATGTGTCTGAAGCTCAGGAGAGAAGCCTGGGCTAGAGGTATTGATTTGAGAGTCATCAAGACATATGCGGTAGTTCAAGTGATGGGTGTGAATGAGGTTGTCCAGGAAGAGGGTGTAGGATAGAAAATATATATGGTCAAGGACAGAGTCTTGGGGAAGAGAGATCTTTACCTAACGGGCAGGTAGAAAAGGAGAAGCTCAGAGGGACTGACAAGGAAAGAACAGAAACAAGGGGAAAACCAGGAGTGGCAGCAAAGAAGCCAGGCAGAGACTGTTTCAAAAAGTATGAAGTTGTCAACAGAGCATGCTGCCAAGAATTCAAGACAAAGATAGAAAAGTGCCCATTGGCTCTGACAATACAGAGGGCATGGGGAGATGAGAAGACCAGTCCTAACATGTCAGGGAGTAGGAATCAGGCAGCTATGGGTAGAGGAATGAGTGGCGGCCAGGGCAGGGGCAGTAGGAGGAAAGTAAGCATTAGACAATGTTTTCAATTAACTTGATGGTATAGGGTAAGAAAGAGACAGAACAATAGTCCAACATGAGAAAGGGTTGACAGAAGGCTCCTTTCAGAGAGGAAAGTCTGGGGAATGTTTATCCAAGGAGAATAAAGAGCCTGTAGAGAAGGAGAGACTGAAGGAACCAACCAAAAAACCACACCCATTGCCGTCGAGTCTATTCTAACTCATAGCGACCCTACAGGACAGAGTAGAATTGCCCCATAGGGTTTCCAAGGAGTGGCTAGTGGATTTGAACTGCCAACTTTTTGGTTAGCAGCCAAAGTCTTAACCACTACCCCACCAGGGCTGAAGGAACAGGAGAAGGAAAAGAGTCAAGACTGATGGATCAGGTCTCTGGGGGGGCTGGGGGTGGTGGTTGAAGGGAATAGACTCCAAAGCACAGGAGGAAGGTATTGGACCAGAGGAGGGACGCCTCTTCCACCAAGACAGAAGGGAGAGAGGGAGGGAGGGAGGGAAGAAGGGGGAAGATGGAGAGAATTTTACAGAAGGTAGGAGAAGAAGCTGGAGCTTCAGTTTTATTAGTTTGGAGACAAGGTCATCTGCTGCGTGTTGGGTGGGGTGGGAGTGGGGGATTTGAGGAGAAAGATGGAGAATGAATAGCAGGTGAGAAGCCTGGAATAGGGACCAGATGAGGATGGGACACATGGAATACTTGCTGGGCCACACCAAGGGCCCAGCTGAGGCTGGAGACCACAAACCTGTAGGAATTCAAGTCCACACAGCTGTATAATTTTCTCTCACAGCCCTTGGAAACCCAAAATGAGGAGTGCAAACACCCAAAGACCGGCCCTTCAGGGTGGGGGTTTGGTAGGGCAGGTACCATGAGGGGGCTCAAGAAAGCTGAAGGTGATTAAGGTTGAGTGACTGCAGGGTTGAACCACAACATCAAGGCTGAGTAGAAAAGGAAGTGAAGTCAGAAAGGAATTGACAGTAGAGAAAATGGAGTGGGGTCCAGAGATGGGACGTTTCAGTGGGGTCAAAGAGCAGGTGTACTGAGAGGAAGACATGACTGAGAAGCACAGGTAGGAGGTCTCACTGCAATTTAAGGTTTCAGAGGCAGAGCATTTCCAGGGATGACCAGGTGTCGGGTGTAGCCATGAGTGGCAGGCTAGAATGGAGGACAAGGGACAGTGAGAAGGAGGTGGGGTGGGTCATCGCATACACCCCATGGCCGCCCTGGATGTTGGCAGGCCTGAGGATATAGAGAAGGTCCATGAATACAGGTTCATGACTCAGGGGTCAAGGGAGAGTTGCACACAGAGAAACGCTGGGCACTCACTGTGGGGTTTCCTGCCCAACCCTGCAGAGTACCCTCCCTTTTAGGGAAGTCATCTTAAGGTCTGAGGTGCCTTCAGAGTCATGCTGGGTGCTGAGGCCAGAGCACAGTGAAGGAAGGTTCTTCTGCTCAAGGAGCCCTTTGGCTCTCTGAGAAGCTGCCTCTGAAGGTCAAGGTGAAAGCCCAGAGTATGGCAGGGAGACACCCTCTTTTCCAGACATGAATTTACCAACTCAGGCTGGCAAGGGACCCTTGAACCTCCTGCCCACCCTGGCACCAAGGAGGTCTTATCATATCAATATTCTCCCTAGGAGAGATGCTTGCTCTGTCCCTAGACTGCTTCCTACTGCATGAGCCAGTCTCTGACTTGGAGGGCAAGGCCGAGGGGCTCAGGTGCCATCGGTGAGGCATGCAAAACACTAGTTCTAATCTGACACCTGGGAGACCCTGGCCTTCTCACTCTTGGATGACTGTCTGGGTCCCCAAGGAGCAGACATTCCCTGCTCGGGCCTCCAAAGAGGGTGGATCCTCTCCGATTGCTACAGTACATGCCCCAGGTTGCCTTCCCCACTCTGCCACACCCTGACTGCCATGCTCTCCTGTCCTGGCCCTGGCTGGCCAAACCCAGGAGTGTGAGCAAGGGGCCAAACCTGCTCACTCAGGGGAGGAATGACAGAGACGCCTGGGGAAAGGCAGCTGCTCAGAGGGGTGTGAGCAGAGGGAGAGGGGTCTGGTGGGCATCTGAGGGCTGGACCTACCCGCCTCTCGTCCACCACGATGTAGTTGCGTCCATGTTTCTTGGTTAAGTGTGGGGCCAGGACGTCAAAGCGGCGGCGGAACTCGGAGAACACCATGTGGTCAGGGTAACCTGGAGAGAGATCCAGCCCAGATCTGGGTCAGTCAATGCCTTGCCTGCTCCCAGCTCACCCCAGTAGCCACTGGTGCCCAGGCAGCCAGCGGGAAGGGTGGGCAGGAAGAGTCATCTGAAGGGGAAGAAACTGTTGGGGTGGAGAGCCTGCAGTTGAGGTGGGGCCAGGAAAGGAGAGCTGAGAGGAAGGAGGCAGGACAAAGGTGAGGAGGCCGAGGGGGCAATTAGGGCTGCTCCACCGGGGGATGTTGTTGTTGTTTGCTGCTATTGAGTCAGCCCCTGATTCATGGCACCCCCATGCACAACAGAACAAAACGCCACCTGGTCCTGGGCTACCCCATGATCGGTTACAGATTAGACCGTTGTGATCCATAGGGTATTCTGATTTTCAGAAGTAGACCACCAGGTCTTTCTTCCTAGTCCGTCTTAGTCTGGAAGCTCTGCTGAAACCTGTTCAGCATCACAGCAAAACGCAAGCCTCCACTGACAGACGGGTGGTGGCTACACATGAGGTACATTGGCCGGGAATCAAACCCGGGTCTCTTGCATGGAAGGCGAGAATCCTACCACTGAACCACCAACGCCACAGTGGGATAGGAAGGTTTAAAAAGGGAATGAGCTCCTTTGGAGGGAAGCAAGTTCCTTGCCAGTGAGGTGTGAAATTGGAGGGTGGCTGACCACCTACAAGGAATGTTATGGGGATAAAAGACTGGATGATCTCTAAGATCCCCTCTAGCCCTCAAAGTCCATGACTATGATGACCCAGAGAGAATGAAGTCTTGAGGATTTAAAGGAAAAAATAGGGCATCAGAGAGTAGTTGAAAGGAAAAGTACACGGGCTTAGTGTTTGAATCCCATCCCTACTTATTATGATCAAGTGACCCTGGGCAAGCCACTCAAACCTCTCTGAGCCTCAGTTTCCTCACCTATGAAATGGAGACACTACCACTTACCCCACCTGGTAGTCATGGGGATTAAATGAGAAAATAGGTACAAAGAACAGTCTGTCTCACTTGGGGGCATTTGATAAAATGCTCCCTTCCTTTCCTCAGCCCATTGAGGGCTCTCCTCCCTGGCCCCATCCTGACCTTGAGCCCTAGGCCAGGTGACCAAAAACACTTGTAGATTCTCTCTCACTGATAAGAGGCCCCCTACTGTCTGGGAAAGAAGCCCTGGTGGTGCAATGGTTAAGCACTCGGCTGCGCCCAAAGGTTGGCGGTTTGAACCCAACCAGTTGCTCTGCGGGAGAGAGACCTGGCGATCTACTCCCATAAAGATTCAGCCTAGGAAATCCTATGGGGGCAGTTCTACTCTGTCACATGAGGTCACTCTGAGTTGAAACTGACTCAACAGCACCTAACAACAATAACACTATCTGGGACAGGAGCATGGACCTGCCTGGAGATGGCAGGGGGAGGGTGAGATGGCTTCTAGTGTGGGGCAAGGTCAGGATAGAGGCCAGTAGGAGGTTACAGCGAATCACCCTGAGGACACCAGGGCCTACAGTGGAGGACCAAGAGACTTCTCCTACAGAATCACAGAATTTCAGATCAGAAAGGCCGTAGACCAGACCCAACTCATCTTCCAGGCATGGAAGAACTAAGGCTCGGGAGGTAGCATGACTGGCTGGCTCGGGGTCACAAAGGCTGCAGCTGGAGGCAGAGCTGGGCTCCAAAGCCGGGCTCCTGACAGCCATCAGGGGCTTGCTCCACTATGCCGGGCTAGCTAGCTCTGGGAAACCCTCCAGCTGGGAGATGAGGCTGATGCATGTGCCTGATAATTGAAACAGGAGGCGGGGGCTGCTGAGGGGCCAAAACAAAGTGAGCTATTGATTGTATCTGAATTGCAATTAAATTGATGGGCTGGGATAGCAGGTCTGGACGCCTGGCATCTTAATTAATCATCAGTGCTATTGATGGTGGCTAGGGGCCGGGTAAGGGGAGGGGGGGCCTGCTGCTGCTGGCCTCATCGATCTGCTTGTTTGAGTAACGCACATTGATTTTGGTTCAAAGCAGTTAACAGTCTGGTTTTAAAATAATAAACACCAACTCCATACCAAGACATGGGGACAGAGTGATGATTTGTTTAGAGCAGGGCAAGGAGCCGTTTCCTGGCTTTGACTGCTGAGGAAAAGTGACAGTCCACACGGGGATGCCTTGAGGGGACCTAGTTGTCGGTGGGTGGGGCCCTGCCTGCTCATTTAGCCAAGGAAAAAAGGGCATAAACCTGACAACTCGAACTTCTCAGGCAAATTAAACCTTACAAGAGAGGCCAGCCTGCCTGGGTCAAATCCTGCTGTGGCACTCATGAGCTGTGTGAACCTAGGAAAGCTACTTAACCTCTCTGAGCCTCAGTCTCCTCATCTAGGGAGGACAATAGTACCTACCTCATGAGGTTGTTGTGATGAGGGTTAAATGAGTTAATGTGTGTGAAGAGTTTAGACCAGGTCCTGGTAGATGGCAAATGGTCTAACGATGTTAACCACTATTATTATTATCTTCTCGGGCGCCTCCTCTAGACGGATCCATAAAAAGGGTAGTCTGGTTGACATTTCTTGGGAATTTTAAGCGTGTACTTCAGAGAGATTTAGCACCTAATTTCTCAGTGGGGGGTTGGCCCAGCCTCTGGCCTGCTCCTTGGAGGCAATTACCGCCACTGGGAAGACAGCATTTGCTCTGCTGCTGTGCGCAGAGCTGACCCAGCAGAATTAGGGACATGGGGAAGGGGGACAAATGGCAGGGTATACAGGGAAAGGAGGGGAGGGGGACAAAGAGAACTTGAATATGGAAGGGAGAGGAGGAAGAGGGAGTCAGTGGGATGGAAGACAATAGAGAAAAGAACAGGCTGTGGGCTAGCAGAGCCTGGAAGACAGACCCCACAGAGGAGGCACCAGAGCAGAAAAGAGACCAAAAGAGACTTAGAGCCTGTCCTGAGACGGGGGGAGGGGCAGGGCAGCTCCAGAAGAGACAGCCAGGAGCTGAGAGGGAAGGGGGCCCCACCTTGGCGGTACATGCGCATGGCATCAAGTAGGCGGGAGCCACGGAGCTGGGCACGGAGCAGGGGCACGTCGAGCTGCAGGAGACCAGCCTCGCAGTGGTCTCCAGAGGGCAGGTCCAACTCACTGCTGCTGCTGACCCGGCGGGAGGAGGCGGATCGGGGCTCCCCGGCCCAGCCCTCAGCCACAGGCAGGAAGCAGTGCACGAAATGCAGCTTTGACTTCTTGATGGTGTCAATCAGGGCATCCTGCCAAAGGGGAAGGCACTGCCCTCAGTAGGCTCTGATGGCCGTGCCCAGGACAGCAGGACTGGTGCCAGCATTTTCTCTCTTCACAAGGGTGCCTGGTGTCTCACCACCATCCAGGACATGCTAAGCCTGGACAACTCGACCCTCACTAGGCCTCAGTGGCCACTCAGAGGCAGCTGCACTGAGAAGGCCGCACCAACAGTGGTCAAGTTAGAGCGGGATTCTGTGTGCCCAGAATGCCCAGGCCTACCATCAGGGGTGAAGGAGGGCCTCGGGGCTCGGGCTGCCACACTCACCACCTGCAGCTTAACCTGGATGCACAGTGACTTCTTCTTGACAGCTGCCATGCCCGTGGTAAAGGTTTTCCGCATGCTGGTGGCCCGGCGCAGCGCCAGCTGCGAGCCACCCTCCAGGCCTGCGATGGAGCCTGACAGCACCGTGGTGCTTCCAGCCCGGCCCAGAAACAGGTTGCTGATGATTTTTCTGCCAGAGGTGGGAGGGGGAGGAGGAGGGGGAGGGAAAGGGGGTAGAGTTGCATTAACAGAGCAATAGAGGCCATTCCTCCTGCCAGCTCCTAGGGCACCAAATAACCCCACACCGCAGTGGCCGGGGACCAGGGTTATCTGGGCTGGGGCTCCACGTCCCACACCCTGCAGACAAACCTGGGGGTGGGCAGAAGCCGAGAGGTAGACCAGACAGAGAGTGGCTACCTGTACTTCTCTATCAACATCGAGGGCAGAGGTAAGGAAGGAGGTTTTCCGGTGTGGCAAGGGAGATCAGAGTCAACCCCTTCCCACATACTACATAATTTACTTATTATGTTCACCGTTCACTATCTGTCTCCCCCCACTAGAACATAAACTCCACAAGGGCAGGGATTTGGGTTTTGTTCACTGCTAGCTGCCAAGCACCTAGAAGAGTCCCTGTCACACAGTAGGTGCTCAATTATTATTTATTGAATAAGTGAATGGAAGTCAGTGGTTATAAGGTCGAGAGGTTCCCAGGGCTACCCCTGACCTCTCTGAAGAAAGTAGGGTGTCATTCAAATATAAGACTATAGATCTTTTCACCCATGTCTGTTCCCCATCTCTGCTTCAGGAGGACACTCACACGCCCTCAAGATCAACTGCTCTTGGCTGCTGCCTCTCAGGAAGTGGAAGCTGTCCGTCTTGTTGGGAGGGGACCCTGAGACACCCCCAGGGGAAGCGAGCCCTGGAAACAGCCCTGGGGATCAGACACGGGCTGTGGTGTTCTTACTTTTGAGAGTCCTGCAGGAGTCGGGGGGCGTTCTGGGTGGCCGGGTTCTGCTTGGTGTAGCTCAGCCAGCCAGCCACATTGTACTCTACCCAGTTGGTGCCATGACTGTGGCCCAGGAGAAAATGGTGTGGTTTGCTGCTGCGCAGGAGGGGGCTTGGGCCTGAGGGTGAGAGAAGCAGGGTTCAGGTTGTCACAGCACAGATACAAAGCCCAGAGACTCAAGTGAGCCCCTGGGGAAATGCCAGCTACTCACCTGGACCCCATACAGATGGGTCCTCTGGAGAGGAAGCGGAGGAGCTACCTTCCAGCGATGTCACCTACCTTTTTTGTCACCTTCCTGGGGGCCATAATAGGAGAAAAGACGCTCCAGGAGCGCATCCTCAGTGGCCCCTGGCACCAGCGCCTCCTCTTCCAACAGCCACAGCAGGCCCCTTGCCTCGTCTGTGCGGGCCAGTGAGCGGACCTATGGGAGAAGTCAAGAAATCCCACCTTGTCACCTGGACTGAGGGAAAGGAGCCAGGACCCCTGGCCTTCAACCACACCCTATAAACACACTACACACAGACACACGCATACACACACACTGCAGCTCCTGTCACTCACTGCTGACACCTTGGGGGAGGCGGGGGAGGGCAGCAAGGAGAAAGAGATCAGAAAGAAGCCCACAGCAAAATATGATTCCTAGGACTCAGGTCCAAAGTCGCCAAAGACTGAAGGCTTCTTACTAACCCAAGCCCACACCCAGAGGCTCTCTCCCAACCCCGTCCCCTACAAGGTCACAAGGGGCTTGGGCTCACCCCCTGGGCATCAACTCCAAGCAGATTAAATGGGACACAGTTTGTAAGGCCCTGAGCATAGTGCGTGGCCCAAAGGAAGCTCTAAGTAAGCGTCAGCTGTGAGGTTGGCACTGGCCCCCTAAGAGGGGAGAGCCAGAAAGGGCTAAGGTCACCGCAGGTGGGCTGGAAGCACAGCCATAAACTCAAGTGCCAAAGTTTAGGCCAAGTGACTTAATGGATGTGGCAGCCAGAAGGGGAGGGGTCGGGCAAGCCGGAGAGCAGGTGTCCACATCTAAAGGGAGTAACTACCACTCAGCTGCAGCTAATTGCCGTCTCAGGAGACCCTCGGCCTAGTGTTGATAAATCTTCCAGGTTTTCAAGAGAAGGTGGCAATCTTGAATTCTGATTTCTGATGCACCATGGAGGCCAAACAAACAAGGCCTGTGGAATTTCTATGGAATTCTCAAGTCTTCCTTGGGCAGGAAAGACTAAACTTTCCCTGCACCCCGTTCTGGCCTGACCTTTAGGCAATGGAGGTAAAGAGAAGTGGGAGAAGTATTATTTTCCTTCTCTTTGGCCCCAGCTGCCTGCATTTCCTCCCTATAGCTGCCCAGGGGAGTTGGTGTGGTGTCATTACCAGAAGGAAGCAGAATGTGGCCAAGGACCGATGAGCTACTAAGGTACCCCAGCGGCTGGAGGTGAGTGGCAGAAATAAGCAATGAGGCCATCAGATGGTGAGTGGTGGGCAGGGCACTGCGGGGCCGTTTCTCCAAGGCCCGTCCAATAGGGAAGACCAAAGGAGGTGAAGGATGGTCAAGCCCCCTCCCCATGCATTGTCTGACCCACTGCTGTTCATGAGGCACATGCACTAGTTTCCCCATATCTCTTGGGAATGGCAAAGGCTCTTGAGGGAGGCTGCCACCGGAGCCCAGGTGTCAGGAAAAAGGAAATCCAACTTCCCTGAGGAGACGCGGTACTTGGGCACTTTAAGCATTTATCCCTAGGGGGACACTTGCTCTCCCCTGGGTTCCACGCCCTTGTGCTAGCTAAGCAGGGCCTTCCTACAGGGAAGAGGCAGAGTGAGGCAGAAATCAAAGCAGAGCTGGGAGATCAGCAGCCTAGCAAATGCCAATTCTCAGTAAAGCATCTTACGCAATTTCCCTAATTGAAGACAATCACCAAATGCCAAGTGCTCATCAAGCCAGCCAGTCCCCGAGGCACCAGGGTGCCCAAGACACTAGTACAAAGGGTGACGAAGCCCACCTCTGAGGCTGAGGGGTGAGGGCTCACCCCTGTGATAGCCCCTCAGTGGGCAGTTTACAGCTTGGCACTGTTCCCTGTTTGACCAGAATGCTGCCTCCTCTCCCTGCTCTGCTGGCTGCATCAGTCCCCTTCCCGGGGACTCTGCGAGGGAATAATTATGGCTTCTGGATCCATCCAGGACCTCACTACTTGGGAGTAGATATCAGGGCTCCTGGCAGACATGCTTGAGGCTCAGCTGCACTCACAGGACAGGGTCAGAGCCTCAGCCAGCAAAAGAAGACATATACCTTCCCACCTGGCTCAGACGCCACTGTGCTGTGGTCCCCATTGCACCAGGGCAGAAGTACCACCCTCCTGGCAGAATTTATGTCTGAGTGCTAAGGGGCAGGGGCCTCTGGGCCTCGGAGGTAAGGTGCCTGATGCCTGAGCATGACGGCTGGGCCCTCCCTCAGCCCACAGTGGCACCACCAGCAGCAGGTCATCAGGGAGGGCTCGACCAGAAGGAAAGGAAAGGGAGATGTGACAAAAGGCTAGTCCAGGCCCTTGCTGGAATTCATACCAGGGACTGATGGGAGGCTTGGTCCACAGCAGCCACAGAATCATCTGTGGCTGGATCCAAGTCATCAAACGCCAGCTCAACATTCTCCTAGAAAGGAAGGCAGAGCAGTAGTGAGCACGAGGGGCCATGTGTGGGGGTGCAGGCCAAGAAGGTACCGTGGGGTCCCCCAGTCCAACCTCCCATCCCATGCAGAATCTCCCCTCCAGCATCACTGAGTAACATATTGCTCACCAGCTCCCAAGGCACTGCATTGTATTTTTGGACAGCTGATATTCTTCCTACCTCCTTTTATACTGAGCTAAAGTCACATTTTCCTGTTGTTCGCACCAGTTGATTAGGCAGTGCAGAATAAGCCTACCTTCAATTTCACAGAATTATCCTTGAAACACTTGAAGACAATTGTCATTTTCCTCCTGAATCTTCTCTTACCCAAGATAAATATCCTCCCCAGTTTGTTCAACTCATCTCCACGAGGTAGGACTTCTGAATCTTGTCCCATGTGGGACACCCTCCTTTTGTGGAGGGTCCCTAATTAATCAACCACTGTCTTAACAGATAAGAAGGAACGGAGCAGGGAAGGTGAGGCCCAGACACATTTGGAGGTAGGAACTGCATGGTGGCAATTCACAGGGCCTAGGAGGGTGCCTTGAAGATGAGCAAGGAGGAGCTTCTAAAGACCCTGAACACACCTTCAGCTTCCTGGAGAGCAAATGCTCCACAAAATAAGAACGTAGTCAAGGCCCAAAGGTCAGGGGACAAGGTGGCAGAGAGCAAAACCCAAAAAAAACCCAATCCCCTTGCCATTGAGTGGATTCCAACTCATGATGACCCATGTGTTGCAGGGTAGAACTGCTCCATAGGGTTTTCTTGGCTGTAATCTTCATGAATGCAGATTGCCAGGCCTTTCTTCCATGGTGCCACTGGGTGGGTTTGAACCGCCAACCTTTAGGTCAGTAGCTGAGAACAAACTTTTTATGCCACCCAGGGACCTCCAGAGAGCAAAGGAGGCAGAAATGAAGAGAAAACAAATTGCTGGGAAGAGCAGCCAGTAGGGAAGATGCCCGTCCTGGGGATGCCAGGTCTGAGGTGAAGCGGACAGGCCGGGGTGGGGCGCCCCAGGCAGGGGCTGAGGGTGAGTGCTACCTCCTTGTATCTTTCCAACTCCTGCACAAAGGTGCGCTCGTGGAAAAGCCTTTGCAGCCGGTCCTGGGCGTAGTTGTGGCACAGCTCCTCAAAGGAGGCTCCGCGGGCTGACCCACCCTGCTCAGGGTTCTGGAAGCCTGGAGTGTCCACAATCATCATAGAGCATAGCGAATGCTGGCTGGACTTGAGAGCCCTTTACAGGAAGAGCCTGGATCAGAGCCGGCCCGGGCAGCACCACTGAGCAGGCTCCACTGTGCCCAGGCAGCCCCGCCCCGCCCCAAGCCAAATCCCCATGCCTGCCCAGGTGCCCAGCACCCGGGCAAGGAGGACATGCCTCTCCTCCCTCCAGCCCACGGCGACAGTGAGCCCTCTGCCGGTGGAGAACGGCGCTGCTTCAGCAGTTGCACAGGTACAAAGACATCAACACCTTTGCCAAAGCAGGAAGCAGGGGAGCCTCTGGGCTCAACTTGGCACTCACCTGTTCACCAGAGAGATGAGAAGGGTGAAAAGCTCGCTGTAGAGGCCAGAAGCCATACCCTCTAAGCACTCCAGGGCACTCAGTTTGGGGCCTGTGGGGCGAGAGGATCAGCTTATCTCCTGCCCCCTGGGGCTCCCCACCTGGGTACATCCCCTACCTTCCAGGGCCGAATAGGTATGGGGTCCTGGGGCTGGGCCGCTGGCCCTGACAGAAGCGTCCATTCACCCCAGCAGTCTCCCAGCCCAGAGATGGCCACAAGCCCTGGCTCAGGGCCCCCAATCCCACCTACCTGTGCCGTCTCCCAGACTGCTTTCCTCAGGGCCCTGGCGGAAGGAGGTGGAACGCTGCAGGGTGCCCCCCTTGTGTTGGTGCTTGAAGATGGCTGAGGAGAGCTCCTCTAGGCTGCAGCCCAGCAGGTACGCAGCCTTCTGGGCCCACTCGTGACGGGCAAACTGCCTGCGCCCAGCTGGGGGGTGGAAAAAAGAAACTGGCATCTTGGGTCTTCCTTCTTGGGCCAGCTGGTGACCACTGTGCCGTTTGGCTCCCTCACCCCCATAGGACTGGGGAGCGGGCATCTTCCAGAGGAAACAACCAGCCCTGATGACACCAGATGGGCTTCAAGCAGGATGGGGACAGCCAGCAGCTGACAGTCCTTACTGTGTCCCTTAACCAAAAACCCACTGCCATCAAGTTGATTCCGACTCATAGCGACCCTATGGGATGGAGTAGAACTGCCCCACAGAGTTTCCAAGGGGCGCCTGGTGGATTCAAACTGCCAGACTTTTGGTTAGCAGCCGTAGCACTTAACTGCTACGCCACCAGGGTTTCCCCTGTGTCCCTTAAAAACCAAAAACCAAACCCGTTGCCATCGAGTCAATTCCGACTCATAGCAACCCCAAATGACAGAGGAGAACTACCCCATACGGTTCCCAAGGAGAACCTGGTGGATTTGAACTGCCAACCTCTTGGTTAACAGCCGTAGCTCTTAACCACAATGTCACCAGGGTTTCCCCTGTGTCCCTTGGGAGTGGAGAAAATGAGCAGGTCCCAGCAGAGGAGGTAACTCCACACTGCTGCCACCTGAGGGCATCCAGTCAGCTGCAAAGATCATCCCTTTCGGAAGGGCTGGCTCCAGGGGCGCTCACAATGTCAGAGGATGAGCCAACCCACCTCTGACAAGAGCCACCTGTGCCTATGGAGGCCCCCTTATGAGAGCACACTAGCGCGCCCCCCACCTCAACGGACGCATTAAGACCCTCCCTCTTACCCCCAGGCGTCTGCCATCTGCTGTGGGGAGACCACAGAAAGCCACCCATGCCCCAACAGTCGGGAGGCAAAGAAGCAGCAAGGGTGGGAGCAGCCCACGCAGACATACTCGCCTCAGCCAACATGTGTCTAATCACAGTAATTAGGGAAAGCAAACAAGAAACAAGGTTTTACCTTCAGCAGCTTCTGTAAGGCAAAGGACCAGCATGCAGCATGCAAAGAAAAACAGTGTGTTAGCAAACAGTCATCAACTCAGCCCACCAGGCCCTCGGGAAGGACCGCGGCAGGGGAGGGGGGGCTTGTGAGGATGAGCAGGCCAGAAAATACAACCACATTCAGACTCAGAAACACACACACACAGTCTCAAAGGAGTATGCTTACAGATGTAATCACACTGACACACACACATGGAAAGGGAGGAACAATGACATTCTACCAGACATCCCCAACCCACGCACACACACTCCTGGAAAATTCTGGGAGCTCTGAGGAGGTAACAGACATGGCTCCACAAAGTCCATGTGCTGACACCCCCAAATCTCTCCATCTGCCGTCAACTCTGAGTGAGGTCGTAGGGAATCTAAGCTTGTCACCTTTTCACAGCAAAAGAACTTCCCTGAAGACACAGCCACAGGCCTGTCTGCCCTCCCCACCCACACAGTCTAGATACAACTTCTTAAACCCAGAGCCCGATTCCTCTTTGGCAGGGATGCCACCTGCGGGGATCATAAGTGAGCCTAACACCCAGACACTGTTCTTCATGCACCCACCCACCAGTGCTAAGTCCCGCTGAGCAGCCTGGGGCTTTTTACACCCCATAGGAAGATAAAGCCAAAGCCCAAGGTGGCTGAAGAAGAAAGAGGTGAAAAGGTGCCGGAAGCACCCGCCCTTTAAAGTAACTTCTGAGGAAAGCAACAGAGCTCTTCCAATCCAGATCAAGCCTTTGCCATTCACAAGCTCCCAAGCACATGTGCTGAAGCCAGCAGCCTATTCATTAGCATGGATAACTGCTGCCCCCTAGTGGCCTCCACCCTGACATGCAAGAAGACGAGACACCTGTCACCAAACCAGTGGAGAAAAGGTGGCCTCAAGAAACAAGCCTATCCTACCCCACCCAAGTCCCATGGAGGGCATCCTGAGAGATTCCAGAATCTGGATGCAAAATAGGTAGGAGATGCAGCTATTCCTGGGTCTCCCAGAAGCTCCATAGACAGCTAAGCCCCTCTCCACCCTCAACCCTGGGGCTTCTGCCCAGGCCACCTCCCCTCCCCTATGACAGAGCCAGCTCAGTCCCTACAGAGAGCCCAGAGCAGGCACCAAGGCAGGGCAAGGCGACCCCTGCACCCGAGGGAGGGGCTGAGATGAGTTACCCGCTTGCTCCTCGGGGACCTCTGTCAGAAGGGGAACAAGAAGGAGAGTTATTCTAGTGGGGACTGCTCCGAGCTAGTTCCCGTCTCTCTCCCCTCACCCTCCAAATCCCCAGCCCAGTTGCTGCCATCTACATCCAGGCCTCAGGACATCATGGGTAGAGATGTTTCTCTGGGTGGGTGTTCAGAATCTCCTGCTCTGACGTGGGGGACTGGGAGGAGGCACAAGCCACAGAGGGGTGTCTGATAACAGAAGAGCCTATGCTGGGCAGGAACAGACTGGGAGTGGGAAGAGAGTGGGCAGGGCCTCTACAAGGTCTTCCAGGTGACAAACAGGTTGTTGGGACCAACTTCAGGTTACCTTTGGTGGCGCCTGCAGCCCCCAGGTGGTAGATGGCAGCCAGGATGAACCAGCAGGCCTTTTGCTCGTCAGGGGAGATACCCAGCACTTTCATGGCCGTCTGTAGCTTACTGAACTGCTGAGCTGCCTTCTGCTTTTCCTCGGGCTGCAGGGACAGACTGGTACATTGGCATCGGAACTCAGAGGGGCTGTCCCTCCCAGCAGCACCCTCACCCCATACTGCTAGGCCCTCAGGGAAGGCAAGGCTCAGGGCAGAGCCAAACAACTGGAGCTGGGCTCCTGCTATCCCCATGGGGCACCACAGGCTAAATGAGCCTTCTCCTACCCTCAAGGCTACCAACCTAGCCCCCAGAGGCCCCTTACCTTGGCCAGTGACACAATCCCAAACACACTGTTCTCTGCCAAGTGGTTCAAGTGGAGCTCTGTCCTAGGGGTACAAATGAGGCATCAGCACTGTGCTTGGTCCCCATGCCAAGGCCATCTCCCACCCAGGGTTGAGAAAAGGCAGATTCAGCTTCTAGACTCCAAGTCTGTCTGCCCATCATGCCTACCGTCTGGTCAGCTGCTGCTATCTTTTCTAATGTGCCTGAATGCCTGGTCAGAGCACTAGCCTTCCCAGAACAGTCACCATAGACACTCAGGTAAGAGGGCCCAGCAGGCCCCTTGGTGGGGGGGCAGAGAACCTGCCTAAAGGGTGGGCTCAGCCAGGACAGAGACTGTGCCTCCTGTTGCAGGACGAGCTAAAAGAACAATGCTCTGGGGCTGCTTGCTCAGCTTTATCGTTTGTCGTTTTACTGTGAATACAGACAGTTAGTGTGAAGGTCTAAAGGGAAGAACATGGCAGACAGCCGACCTGGGGTGACGGACAACTTGGACAGCCTAGAAAAGGCTTGCACTCCAGCATAACAAGCGTGGGCTCAAACATCAGCGCAGCCCATACTATCCACGTGACTGCAGGCAAGTCACTGACCACCTGCATCTCGGAGTGCCTTCCTCTCCAGACCCAGGTTCATGAGTCACGGAGATCCTAGCTAGGCCCTGGGAACACTTGAAGGGTCAGTTCTGCCCCTGTCACAAACAGCAAGGCTCCTGTACCTGGAGCCAGAGAGTTCCTGATGGGCAAGGTCTATGGCTCATTCATCTCACCACACCCAGGGCTTAGCTCAGAGCCTAGCACACAGCAAGCACGCAAAAAACAAATGGTACAGGATGCAATCAAGTGGCAAGGTCCAGGAGCCCAGAGCACCCCCCATACCCATCTCACCTGAGCGTGTCATCCCCACAGGCCAGCAGGTAGTAGAAGATGTTGAATGTGGCTTCACTGGCCGGTCGCCGAGCCACACGCACCTTCTCTAAAAGCATTGTCTGTGGCACAGCAGAGACGGGGTGGGTAAGGAGGGTAGTGCAGGCCAAACTTCCCACATCCCAGGCCCAGATCCTCCAAGCCTGGGGAACAGGTGGCCACATTTTATTTCCAAGGTGCTCAACCAGAGGCCAGATCACCCCAGGGCCAGACGGGGCAGAAACCACAGCCAGGTGGAAGAAAAAAAGGTGTAGCTCCTGGAGGGGCCCTGCAGTCCTGGGCAGTGCACAGGCACAGCTTTCTTGGGGAGGTGGACACTTTGCTGTGAGATATTTAACTAACGTGGAAGGGAATCAGCCTTGGCTGTGCCTTACTTTCCTGACAATCCAGCCCTCTGCTCGGTGAAATCAGCCTGAGAGAGGCCCCAACCATGCACCTTAGAAAGTGGGCACGGGGCTACAGCCCCAGCAGGGTGGAGATACCCCCAGGGCAGAGAAGGCTGAGGGAGCTGGGCAGAAAGCTGAGCCCTGCCCTGTCCAGGGCAGGAGACATGAAGGGCAGAATGGTGAAGGCTCAGGGTAGAGGGCTGGGTGGAGCGGGCCAGCCCTGCCTGTGTCGGGTCCATTTTATTGGGGCAGAATCCCAGAAAAAGGAGGCACAGCAGAGAGCCTGATTTCTGGGGCATGAAAGCAGGCTGCCAATGTGATACTATCCTGAGGCCTGAGCAGCGCCCTCTCACCTGAATGGAGGCCGAGGCCACCTGGCCAGCTTGGTCAAAGTCCAGGGAGAGGATCTGGGAGAAGCGGGTGGCATTGCCATTCAAGATAGTGGGGCTGTTCCCAAAGGCTTCCAGAAGGGTGTACAGAGCCTGCCACTTTTCCACTGCAGAATACAGGCCAGGGGGATGTCAGAAAAGCTAGGGGCAGCTTACCCACTAGCCGTGGCTCCAGAGGCCCAGGCAGAATGGGAGGCCCAGCCCAGGCCTGTGCCCCCAGGCATGAAGGTTTGGGGTTACTTAGAGCAGAACTGCCCAGAGACAGAGGGGTTTTGAGGGGATGGAGAGGCCAGGGAGAAAGAGAAGTGGCACTGGAGGGTTCTCCTTCCCCACTCCCGCCCCCAGCCCATGCTGTTATCCCAGTTGTCCCCGCCTCACCGGAAAACACCTTGTTCCCACTGGTGCCTGCAATGGTAGCCAGGTATTGCACCAGATGCTGGCAGCTGGTGGTCTTGCCACTGCCACTGCTACCCAGGAGGATGATGGACTGGTCTTGACGGCTCATCAGCATTGCCCTGTATGCGTTCTGGGCTACGGCATAGACGTGGGGTGCCATGTCCTCCCGCCGGCACCCCTTGAACATATGCATCACCTTGGGTGGGAGGGGGATGGAGGGAAGGAGGAAGGCTCATAGCTGGTCCTACCTAGATGGCCCTCATCCCCAAGGTCCACATCTTTCTGGGATTTTCTCTCCAGGGGTGCCCAGCGATTCGGACGTGAAGGCCACACGTGGAAATGCAGATACTAGCAAAGTCTTGGACTCTGTTAGAGAGGGACCTGGAGGAGCTCTTTCTGCCTTGAAATGCCTCCTTTTCTTGAGGTAAACCATGAGTGGACAGGAGCCCAGTGGGATGCAGGTGGGGGTGAGACAGAGCCAGGGAAGGTGGGGGTGGGTAGTTGGGGGTGGGCCTGTGAGGCAGCATGGTAGCCTAGAGGGCACCTCACCTTCTCAGAGTACACAGCGGGGGCCCCACGGGGGCTGAGGACAAGCAGGCTGGGGCCAGCATATGTGTGCAGCAGGCTAGCACCATAGCGTTGGCGCAGCGTGTGCAGGACGCTGGACTCATTGAGGTAGACCAGTGAGGCCAGGTCCTCCAGGCGGTCGCAGGATGGAGCATTAGCCTGTGTGAAAGGACAGGCAGGTAGGTGGTCAAGAAGCAGCACCTGTCTCCACTGCCAGAGGACAGGCCTGCCCTGCCCAGCCCACCTCCTTGTGCCCACCACCTGCGAACCTTCTCTACATCGTCTTCGTCCACATCCAGGATGGCTCCGTCATGGTCTAACTTCACGCGTACCTTCCCCTCGGGCAAGCTGAGTTCCTCAGATTTGAGCTGACTGGCTGCAAGGCAGGGACAGCTGGACACGGGCCTGGGAAGCTTTTGCCACCCTATTTAGGCCTTTTAAAGTCCAACCCTCCTCACCCGTGTATTACCAGCCTCTCCTACCCAGCCCTCACCAGACCCAGAAGGCACATACACTGCCCAGCAAGGCAGAGACAAGTTAGGGGCAGCCTGGAAACCAGACAGTCCCAGGTATCTGCACCCTGGGCCCCCCTGAGACTCACCAAGTGAGAAGCCATCTTTATGGACCAGCCACACCTTCTCTGTCTCATACCAGGCCTCCTCAGCTGCAATCTGCTCCTCCGTCTTCGCCTATCAGAGGAAGGGGAAGAATAAATAGTCAGACCCTGCTCTGGAAGACAGAGGGACAAGGACAGCATGAGAGAGGAGACAAGTGAGGAGAAGGGCCTCACTGGGGAAGGGGAATGGCAGACACAGAACACAGGGACATGAGGTGTCAGGGCCAGGGGTGGAAAAGCCGTGAGGACCAGGACACAAAGGGTAGGGACAATACCAGCCATAAGGGTCTGGGAACGACAGGGACACAGGAAGCATGTACCCAGCAGAGAGCAGATTCCAGGAAAGCAAATCACCAAGTTCTACCTCCAGCTGCTCTCTGCCCCCTCCTCCCTGCAAAGCCTGTAGGCTCAGTATTCTGAGCCGAAACCCTTAATCCTAGGCCACAGCTACTGTGATCTTTCATGCCCAGCTTCTCTCTTCATCCAAATGATAGGGTCTCCTTCACCAAGCTGGGAAAAGGCATTTCCTCAAGACCTGAGGAGAGAAGTGTCTACCTAGGACTTTGCAGTGTAAAATGGTAGGTGGGTCCTGAACCCCTAGTCTAGCCCTGGCCTTCACTCCAGAGGACAATGTCCAGAGGCACACGCCAGCCTCCCTGCTTGGTCCTTCATGTCACCATAAGCAAAGGCCCCTCCTCAGGAGGTGGCAGGTACACAGACCTACGTGGACCTACTAATGTCATACAAGTGCATGTGAGGTAGGGGAGGGAGGTGGGGAGAGGGAAGCAGCACTGCTCTGCCAAACGCAGGAAGAGACTTGCATGCCACATGATGGGCACAGGGATGGGTGTAAAGGGGCTGGGACCCCCACCTCAACTGAGGCTCCAGGTGGTCATCAATCAGAAAAAAGCATTTGCAGGCACCACCGGGGTATGGGGCTACCAAACTGGCACCCCCTAAGAGGAAGGCTTGAGCTGGACAGAGAGGGTTCCCCAGGTGAGCTGGGAAAGCAGAGGAGGGGCACAGCTCCCAACAGGATACTTTTGTCAGGTGTGAGTGAAAGGGCAGCGGGATGATCCAGTGGCCTCTAGTGGGGGATGTCACCCCGCTAGCATGGAGAAGCCCTGAGACTGGCCCTACCCCCCACCCCCTGAGGGCCCCCAACCATGAGGTACAATTCATCTCCTAGAGCCCCACACCCTAGATGCCCCTTCCTCGTGAGACTTGAGGCTGAGGCACAGACCAGCTTTGTGATACTGGCCCCTGGCTGAGGGACAGGGGAAGGATAAGAAAACATACGAAGTGGACTCTTTGCCACATTTCTGGGAGGTGAACAAAAAGATCTGGGCTCTGCTCCCAGGTCTGCTCCTGGCTTCAGAAAAATCCTCTGTGGACTGCCCTTTCCCCAGCTATTTTTCATTGTTGCTGTTGTTGTTGAGAATATAAACAGCAAAACGTACACCAATTCAACAATTTCTACATGTACAATTCAGTGACAGTGATCACATTTTTCAAGTTGTGCAACCATTCTCACCCTCCTTTTCTGAGTTGTTCCTCCCCCGTTAACATAAATTCATGGCTCTCTAAGGTTCCTACTAATCTTTCAAATTGCTGTTGTCAGTTTGATCTCATATAGACAAATCTTAAAAGAGCACAATGCTCAAGGCAGACATTCTTTACTAGTTAAGCTAAACTATTGCTTGGTTTTAAGAAGACTTCAGGGGATATTTTTGGTTTAAGGTTTAAAGATTATCTAAGCGCAATAGTTTCAGGAGTTTATCCAGCCTCCATGGCTCCAGAAAGTCTAGAGTCCATGAGAATTTGCAATGCTGTTCTGCATTTTCCCCGTTTTGATCAGAATTCTTCTATGGAATATTTGATCAAACTGTCCAATAGTGGTAGCTGGGCACCATCCAGTTCTTCCGGTCTCAAGGCAAAGCGGGCAGTTGTTCAGGGAGGCAATTAGCCACACATTCCATTTCCTCCTCCTATTCCTGACTCTTTCTTTTCCTCTGTTGCTCCAGGTGAATAGAGACCACTTGTTGTGCCTTTGATGGCCACTTGAAAGCTTTTTAGACCCCAGGCACTACAGAATGAACTAGGAGGTAGAACAGAAGCACTAAACATGACTTGCCCCAGCTATTGAGTGAGAGGACCGGACTGTGTCTGTGGTTCCCAGACTTCTGGGTTTCGCGGGCCATGAGATTACCCTCTAAATAGAAGGACAATATGAGGTTGTCAACATTTTAATTTGTTAAGCAAGGAGATTTAAAAAGGCTAGTTCTTTATATTTGAAGAAATGTAACTTTATTAAAAATAGAAAACCAAACTCCTTACAATGTTTTATTTTTTTCACATCATGTGAAACAGGTGAAACCTTTGCTTTGAATGGGCACATTCTATGGGCCAGGTGTTTGAATAGGTCCCAGATTCCAGCTAGGGCCTATAACCGACTCCCTTAGAGCTAATCAGAAGATGGTTTCCCAAACCAGCCAGCAGGTGGAGACAGAGAATGCCTCATCTCCAGGCTTGGCCTGGAGGGCGGCACAGACTTTTTAGGTCTCGCTACCTAGGGTGAGCAGAGTTGAAACACCTAAAACCCAAAACTCTGGTCAGGCCCTTGAGATCCAGTGGCTGAGAGCCACCACGTGCCACAGAAGCCAAAATAGAGCAGTGACACTGGGTCTAGAGGCTCCCAAAGGGCCTGGCACAGAGCTGCCCCATCTCAAGCTCCTGGCACTGCCTCCCCCAGGGGTCCCCCCAGACACCGGGTGGGAGCCTGAAGGAGAAAGAGGCCTTACACTCCAGCACGAGGCCCGAGCACAGACGCCAGCCCAGGTACAGGCCAGGGGCAGTGGGTGGTCACTGGCAGAAGCGGAGGGCTCCTGAAGGGGGCAGGAGTACCCTACCTGGCTGTGGGCAGGAGAAGCGGCCTCAGGGTCCAGCTACCAGCAGCAAGCAAAGAAGAGAGACAGAAGAAGAGGGGTGAAGACAAGCAGGCCACTGGTATGTCCCCTTCAGCGAGCACCCCTTGGCCTAGCGGGCTGGCACACTCCAGCTGCCCAAGGTGCAGGACGGAGGTGGGAGGAGCGGGTGAACTGTGCCCAGCCAAGGAGAGGCCAGGCCAGGAAGGAGAGGCCTAGCTTGGTGAAGAGACACTTGTTGCCATCAGACTTCTCAGAGGAGATGCCCCTGGAAGTCACTGTCTGTGGCCTGGGCAGGTGTGTGCCATTCCGTTTCTGGCCATAGTCTCTCCAGTCCATTCTGAATTAGATTCCCTTTTCCTTGTGCCTGCCAGGCCAGCCCAGCCTGACTACACCCAGGACCTGGGTTCCTGGAAGCCTCCTGTCTTATCTCCAGGGCATTTCCCAGCCTCGCTCCCCTATAGCCACCCACCAGCACAGAAGCTGTCCCTTGCCTCCAAACACACACTCAAGGGTGCCATTCCCCATGCCCTTCAGAGCTCACAGACCTGCACCTCACAGAACAAGGCCACCCATAGCCCCAAGTCTAGGATCCCTTCCTCAAGCCCCCACAGCACCCCTGCACCTCTCCTAGCACTCTCAGGCAAGCATGCTGACCACATGGCAAGCAGAGGCACCACCCCATCCAGGTCCAACCTGGGGGCCAACTGTCCAAGAGTCAAGGGGCTGTGGACAGACCCTGTGGCCAACCTTGATCTCTCTGTCAGGTTATTTAAAGCCCTCAAGAACTTTCTAAAGAGGAAGAAGAGTCAGCCAGACCTTGGACTTGGCTTGTTAGAAATGGGCAAGGGGTTAAAAGGCCCCACCTGGGTCTGGAGAGCCAGGGCATCAAAAATGGGCCAGGCCCTGGGAAATGTGTCAGTTCCTTGCTTTGTCACCCATCAGGCCCTGGCAACATGACATGAACTCTACAGCAGAACAGGGCCAGAGAAGGGGGCTGACTCCCTAGCCAAGAGGGGTCCCCTCCCATGGGCACAGGGCTCTGGGCTCTCTGGAGGAACAGATCTCACAGACCCTCTGGAGGTAGAAGGCCCTCTGAAGAGCTCTCATTTCTTCAAGTGGGAAGTTAACTTGAGGGCCCACAGGCTGCTCATGGAGCCACCCTTCCATAGTCAGTCACTCCTGCACACAGACACATACAGCCTGGCCTCCAGCCTCAGAAGAGGCGCACCAGGGACTGGGCAACCACACACAATAAGGTGAGAGAGGTGGCATTACAGAAGCTGTGAAGATTCTCTCAAGCCGCCGGTGGGCCTCCTCTGTTGGGGTCAACTGGGCCTTGAGGGCAGCTTCTGCCTAAGGATTAAACCACTGTTAGTCCTGGCTGGGGTGTGACGAGGGCACAGCATGCCACGTTTCTAACCGAGGAAGCCACTGGGACCCAATGGGTAAGTGGAGTGGGGTCAGAGAGATAAGCCAAGCACCAATTTGAATTTTTCAACTAACAGATGAGAAAAATAGAACAGGTGTCTGGAAGCTCACAGACCTCAAATAACCTGGAATTATTTCTTTCCACCATCTTAACCATCTTGAGGCCATGGGCCAAAGCCAGGATGGCCCTGTTCTCCCACCTGCCCTTCGGGTCCCTGCCACAGACCCAGGTGACAGGTGGCTGGGTTCCAGGTCAGGGCATCCCCCAGCCCCTGCAACTCCACCCTAGTGAGAGACAGAGGGGCAAGGAGCCACAGCAGGAGGGTAGCCAGCCCAGGAGCAGACACATGACGCTCCCTGGCTACTTACAGGTTCTCTTGAGGGACTGACGGTTCACCTCATGTCCTGTCTGTTGGGCCAAAATGTCCCTGCCAGCTCCTCCCTGTGTGCCAGGAATGGTCACATCCTTGATTCACAGAGTGGCCCAGGAGAGATAAGGGACAGCTGCAGCCTGGCTCCTCTCTAAGTGCTGCAAAGCCCAGGAAGAACAGGGAGCTAGGTGGGTTCTAGGACCCCAGGGATCCCAGAAGGTAGCAGTCAGGTGCACAGGCCCTTAGGCTGTGCTCCCAGCATCCTCCTGGCCCCTCTCCTTCCATTCAGAAGGAGCATGTCAAGAGCACAAAGAAGCAATGGTGAAATGTGACAGTTCCCCACACACCCCATGAGGCCTTGGAGGGGTCCACAAAATAGGGAAGCTTGAAGAGAGAAACGGTCCCAAACCAAGGACTAGCCAAGGAGGCATCACCTTCCAAGAGGAAGGGGCTGAACTGACAGTCCCTGGCCCACCCCTCTGCCTCTCAGCCTCCTGCCCACCCAGAGAGGACATGTTGTGAGCAGACAAGAACAGCCCCCAGACTCAAAGGGGTTCACTATGCCCATTTCCCACCCAAGCACAGGGATCCTGTAGCATCCTGCTGGCAGAGAGGATGCTGCACTGGCCAGACCTGAAGAAGACAGTGAGGGCAATGATGGTGCTATTAACAATGGTAATTAGCATAATTATCAACACTCCCATTTATGGAGCACCCCGCGTGCCAGGGACTTGGGTTAAAGCATCACCCCTGTCATTTCTAATGGTCACAGCAGCCTCCAAAACAGGTACTACCCCTTATTCACAATCTCCAAATTTAAAAAGCACTCTCAAAACAGAAGATTTTTAAAAAGTGTTTTGGTGGCAAAACCCGGCTGTTTATACTCTATTTATTAATCGCCCTACAGTGTGAATATACATAGATTTTGCTATAAAAACATTAGTGTTTGGTTACAGGTTGCTGCTCATTATGTACACTGTACAACATTCTAAAATCCGAAAACTACTATCCCAAAATACTTCTGGCCCCACGGGCTTCAGAGGAAGGACTGTGGGCCTGTATTATACCCACTCAACAGACGAAGGCTCAGAGGTGGGCCCCTGCTGAGGTGCCATAGCAGGCAAGTGGCAGGGGATGTGAACCCAAGCCACATGACTTCAGAAAACACTGTTTCTACCTGGGCACTGATCTGCTAAGACCCTGATCCAAGCAGGCACCGTGCAGCTGGGGCCCAGCCTCTGATCGCCACGGCAAGAGTGTGGAAGGCCAGCAGCATGCCGGTTAGCACTTTCCCTCCCAGCGGCCGGAGCACAGCCTGGGTCACAGCCAGTTCTGGCATCAAGTTAAGGAAAGCCATGCAGCCCCTGCCGTCCAGCCCACAGGGTATGTCAGCCCAGCCTCTGGTCATGCGGCTCATTGAGGAGGCCTGGGGAAGCTGGCTGTGAGGGTGCCTGCACCCCAGGGCAAGGGTGGTGAGGGCCATGGGAGGTTAGTGACACACTCAGGTACCTCCTGCTGCATGTCAGGGGCTGGTGACTTGGACTGTTGCTCTCCAGTGAGGTTCAGCTTCGGGCCAGTGGAGCCTGGGGCCACCAGCTCTTCCGGTGGGGCCGGGGAACACCGCTTGTTTAGGGTTTCAGGCTTGGCTGGGGATCCTGGTTTCTCTGGGGAGTCCACCTTCCCTGGGGAGCCTGGTTTCCCCTCAGAGCCTGGCTCCTGGCCGGAGGGCTTCTCCCCCTTCCCAAGAGATTGCTTGCTGCGGGGCCTGTGGTCCTTGCCTTTGCCCCGAGACATCAGGCTCCGTAGGCCCACAGAGAGCTCATCCTTGGCCGTCTCCTTCTTTGCTTCAGGCTTAGGCGGAGCAGGAGGAGGAGGAGGCGGGGGCTTGGGGCTGGGCGCTGCCTTTTCTCCCCTCTTGCCTCGAGCCAGGTGCTCAGAGGACTTGGCCCCTCTGCCCGGAGGCTCCTCGCCAGGTAGCACTTTGCTCACCACCTTCCTCACAGCATTCGCCACCCGCTTCCGGGATAGGCCCTGGGTCTCCTCACTCAGGGCTTCTGCTGAGGTAGCCCCCAGGCCATTCATGGCCAGTGCAGGGCTCTTGGCTCTCTGGGAAGTCTCTGAGGGCACCGGGCTGGTGCGAGGCTGAGGGCTCCTAGATGGGCCACTGCTGTCCTTTGAGCTGCCCTCTAGCTACAGTCACACAAATACAGGGAGACATCAGCACCAGCCCCTGCGTCCCTGCCCACCCCATGCAGAGGGAGAAGGTGTGACCTCACACATAGCCCTAGCACAGACCCTCCACTCATCTGTGCCAAACAGCACATAGCTCCAAGAGCGTACCCCAGGAAACCTGTCTCCATCTACCAAATCAGACAATTGCATCTGAGTTTGGCTTCTCCCTCCCACAAAGCACAAGTAGGTACCACTGTCACCTTCTGTATTCCCAGGCTTAGCATGATGCTGTGAGATGCCAACACAGAGTGCCCGGAGGCCCATGAAGTGCCGCAGAGATACTGGTTTTCTGTCACGGCAACAACCAAGCCCCCATCTAGGCAAACCCATTCCCTCAGAGCCCAAATAAGCAGAGATGGAGCAAGGAGAGGTTGGATAACCAATCCCTACCACCAACCCTAGGCCTAACTCTAGGGCTTCCTGCCTTTGTGGTCCCTGGTCCTTCCATCACCCTGAGCCTGTCCATCTCTAAGGAAACAATGGTCACGGAGCTCTTCCTGGCCCCAGGACATACCAAGCCTCCTTCCTCCCAGCTCCTCTGTTCTGTGGCCACTGTCTACCTTCACCCACCCTCTCAAGGGTTCCAGTGCTGGCCCAGGAAGCTTCCACCCCAGCCTGCTTTTTGCCTGTCTCTTTGCAGTTTTCCTACCGCGAACCTTTTAAGGGTTTGGAGGTCCCCAAGCTCTTAGTGTGTATGTGTGTAATGGGGAAAGGGAGAGGAGACAGATGAGCCCATGAAGGGCTAAGCCCCAAGTGGCCCAGCTACACTCTGCCCTAGAGCAGGGACCCTGGCTCAGCCAGCCTCTCAGCCTCGGAGCTCCCAGGAGCTGACTGGAATACCCTGGCACCCTCAGCCTGGTGCAGCCACTCTTCTCTCACTGGTGGGAACTGTCTGAGGTCTCAAAGGGCTGCCACTGGGAAGGCTCGGCTGACTAATGACAGGGCAGAATTTTCTGTGCCTGGGGGAGCAAGGTCAATCTGGGGATCCTTGCTGGTCAGGCAGTGCTCTGCCCTAACTGAGCTGAGCTTGAGTCCTCATTCCCCCAAAACAATGACCATGGTTCTAGAGCGCACCCGGGCACTAGTCTCTGGGAGAATAGCTGTCCATCCCTGCCTGGATGCAGGAAGATGTTCAGAAAGTAAGTAGACCTGCAAGCTGAGGCCCCACCTCCTGGACAGAGCAGAGCCAGGTGGCCTCAGTCCAGGCCCTAGATGCAGGGTGGTGCTGCTGCAGGGTGGTGCTGCTGCAGTGGCGGGGCAGGGGAGGGCTTGCAGGTACCTCTTCCTCAACCTCGTAGGCCAAGAGCGCCTGAAAGCATGCCAGGGCACTGCAGAGCTGGCCGGTGGCCCTAGCTGCTGGGTCCCCCTTTCCTTCCCTCCCTCTTCTGGCTTTGCTCCTATCCCATTCCATCCTCTCCTCCCTAACTGAAGCTGATCATGACGAAGAAGACCATGACAGTGGTAAATGACAACGCTTACACAGGGCACTCTTCTAAACACTTTGCATGTAATTTTCACAAAAAAACCTGGAATAATCTGAGGCTTCTTCCTCATGTATCTCAAACACATCCCTTTGTAACCACAGGCTGGCCTTATAGGATTGTTTATGGATCCGGTGGAAGCCACAGTGCCTGGCTAATCTAATCTCCACCCAAAGAAGAAGGGGAGCCTGGACAGGCACCATCTGGGGTAATGAAGTATTGATCTGTTTTGTGATCCAGCTCTGCCCCTGACCCTGGGCGCCCCTACCCTTGTGCCAACAGCAGCCCTCTCCTCTCCAGTCCAGCTCTGGACCTGGCTGTTCAGGAACTGTCCCTCTTCTCCTGTCTCAAAGGAATCCAGCTTTATTCAGCATCTCTACCCTGAGGCAGAATGACTTGGGGGTGGGGGCAGCAGGCAGCTGGAGCCTCCCCCCAGGTCACCCATATTAAGCAGCTGACAGGGTCTTGGGAAGAGACAACGACAGCTGCAGTGAAATCCCTCTGTGCCCTTGTCCTGTGCCACACAGAGCAAGCTGAAGACTCCTAACAGCTGAGCTCTCATTTAATGCTCCCGGACCTAAGAGTTTACCCGCCCAGCCTCCCCTAACCCCAAAGGCTTCAGGGGGCCAGGGGAAAGTCCCCAAAGTCCCTCGGCTTTCCCATCTCCCACACATCCCAGGTTGGCATCACTCATCCTGTTCTTTCTGCCCTTTTACTGGCATTCCCTCCAGCCATGCCATACAGGAAGGGGTACCCTCACAGGCTAGTCAAGGGCTGGTGAGTCTCGGGGCAAGCCCCACCCAGACACACACACACACACACACACACACACACACACACACACACACACACACACCCAGACACACCCCCAGACACACACCCAGACACACACACACACACGCACGCACACACACACACAGGTCTTGGAGAAGCACTTACAGCTCCTTCCTCCTTGCCAGGAGGGCCAGGCTTTGGGCAAGTTTTGTCTTCCTCTTTAACCTGAGGGAGCAGACAAAGGAGTCACTGGCAGATCAGGGCTGTGAGACCCAGTACCAAAAGCATAGAAAGGAAATAGGCAAGTGGTCTCTTTCTCTCCAAGTGGCAGAGCTCCTAAGTCTTCAGGAGTACTGAAGCTAAGGGACTTGGGCAAGAGAAATCCTAACCTGGGATCAAAACCGTCCAATGACAGCTTCAACAATGAACAGTCTCTGTGGGTGAGAAGGCCACGTACCCTTCCTTGCCCTCAATAACCAGCCAAAGCTCTTTGCCCACTTGGGCTGTCTAATGAGGGCCAACTACAAGAGCAACATTACGGCCTTGGTGACGTGGCAGATAAAAAGATCCCACTACTTCAACTCATGCTAAACTACAAGAGTCATCCCAACTCAGACAAGAAGTGGTTCACACAAAAGTCCCTGGCCTGGTGACTGAGGAGAGGGAAATAACTCCCAGTGTGGGTGCCTGCTGAGCCAGCAGAATTCAGTACAGGGGGAATGGGTGGCCCCATCAGGCTGGCTCCGGCCTGCTTCTTGGTCCTGTACGATTGCCTCCCAGCACAAAGCCTCAGTGCCCTCCCAGCCAGGCAGCTGGGCTCTGGCTGGAGGCAGGAAGTAGGGCAGAGGGAGGGATTCAGGAGACCAGATATTTTCCTAACCTCAGACCCGCAAAACTGCCAACCATGCAACTGAGGGAGGAAAGCCCAAGGCTAGGGGTGGGGTGTGGAGGAAGGAAAGATGCCTGTAGCTCTGGCTGCTCTGATACTAGGGCCCAGAAGCTGGCCTGAGTTAGAGGGGAGGAGGGAGTCGGGGCAAAACAGCAGAACCACACTTTATCTGGAAAAAGGAGAGACGATGTGGAAGCTCTGAAGGTTCTTTCAGTTCAGAGACTGGCTCAGAACAGACCCAGTGGGGGCTAGGCCTCAAGTTTGGGAGAGGCTTTTCCACTCCCCTCACCAGCATCTCTTCCTCCAAAAGCTCAGGCAGCCCGAGTGGATTTAATTTCTCTGCTTTCTCCAGTCACCTGAGAATAAAGCTAGGCCTATTACCAACCCTATCACATCCTCGGCAGGCCTTTCTTTCCTGGCACAATCAGGGTGGGAGAACAGGAAGGAGTCCTTGGTTCCAAAAGGAAAAGGTTCTTAGAAACTCATCCAGAATCATTTTAATGATCTACTTGAGGGGACTCTCCATTTTTAGCCAGGGTCCATGGCTGATTCTGAGCTCTAATCAGCAGTGCCTGGGGCACTGGCCAGCGTGCAGTCACTGCAGATTTAAAGATGCTTCTTGTCTACAGAGGTATTTCCAACGGGCTCAAGCTTCAAAGTTAGCTCCCGCTGCCGTGGACAGAAGGAAAATGGCAATTATTAACCAGAGTGGACCCTACTATTTTAGAAACTGGGGTTGGAGCAGAGAAGAGGAAGGGAGAAGCTGGTGGAGAGGGAGTAAAGAGAAGTGGCAGCTCCTAGTTCTGTACCTGCCATCCCCTTATACCCACCACTCATCCCCTCCACCCCCCATACACCCAGGGATCACTGTGCATTAGCTCCCTGGCACAGGGGTTAGAAGGAAAGCAAATGTTCTCAAACCACACACACACACTCATTGCTGCACACAGTGCTGTTAGCTTGGGGTCAGGGATGGTTACAAGATTCCAAGCCCCCTCCGCGCCCTTCACCAGCTCTAAATCTGTCCTCCCTCCAGTGGCTCCAGTTTGGGATCCCAAGAATCCGGTCCAAGCGTGAGGTATTGGAGGAGACACTGGCTGCCCCCCGAAAGTGTCTGGGACGCTGGACCCAGCTGTGAGCTCAGCTCTGGATTTAGCCTCAGGCTGACTCACTGCCCTCCTCCACTCGCTGTAGGTCATTGCCCAGCCGGGGACTGTGCACGCGCACAGAGGCCCATCCAGGTCTGCAGCCTGATTCACTCTCTGGACCCAGGCGGCTAACTGGCCTGACTCCCCCATCCCAGCCCCTTCTCCTTCTACCCACCACTGCCCCCCACCTCTGGAGACACAGTTCCAGAGGCCTCAGAGCCAAAGTCATTCCCAGCAGCCCCTCCTCAGCAGCCACCAGCCCAAGGGTGAGTCAGAGCAGCAGGGCGGTGGGAAGGGTGTGGAGGGGTTAACTTGGACGGGCACCAGCAGGACAAAGGGTGGCTCAGCTTACCAGAGATGGAGCTGAGGGGAGGAGCATGACTCAGGGCAGGAGCCCATCAGGACAGAAGAGTGAGGTCCCCTGTCCCTGTCATTCTCCCAACCCCAAATCCACACACATGCCCAGTCCATCTCTAGCTTCCGAAGCTGGCTCTCCTATAAGCCAGTCTCCTGCCTGCAGACACACCATGCCAAGCACATGGGGAAAGCATAAAGATTTTGAAATCAAACTTTCCTTTTGCTCCCAGAAGGCAAACCTTGATGAAAAGGCCATGGTGCCGAAAGTAGCTCGCACCCTGGATCAGAAGAAACAGGGGGCAGGATCTCTCAGGGGCTCGGAGTCTTCCTAAAGGCCAGGACCTGCTGGGACAAACACTGTGGGCACAGGGGCAAAGGAGGGATGGAGTGGGGGAGGGAGGATTACAAAGCTCACAAGGTCAGAAAAGGTGTAAGGAACAAAATATTAAAGAAAAGTGAAGGCAAGGTGGATGGGGTACAGAACGTAGACCTTCCTACCCTTGGAAGCTGTGTGTTATTGAATACATCACTTCACCTCTCTGGGCCTCTCTGCATAATTAGGGAATGGACTAGTCTAGATAATGGCTAAACTCCTTTCCAGGTCTAGTGCCCCCAGGAGTCTGGGTTGGGGGAGGCACTCAAGCTCCTAGTATAGTACACCAAAGCTGCTGGCCTGTGTCCTGGGAAGGGGATGATGAAAGCTGTTCCAGGACCCCAACAACCTTGCCTTCCACCTGGAACAAATGATTACCTACTAGGGCTAGGGATCTGGAGAACTGTAAAGCTGCCCCATCTGTAGGTTAGAAACCTGAGCCAGACACTCATCCTCCTGAAAATCAGTAGCCAGAATCTAGCTCAGCCCAGGATGCGGCCTTACCCAAAGATTCAGTGCCATTCAGTGGCGTTTAAGAAACAGTTCATTCTTATCCCTGCTTCTAATGAATTGACAGTCAAAATTCAGATTTTTTTATATCTTCAATTAGTGAATTTTTGTTTGTTTTGTGGACTTATTTTTATTTCGTGAATCAGCTAATATGCTAGACACTTGAAGTTTGTTTGTTTATTCACTCATTTGTTCTTTGATCTCCAGATCAAGTTTTTCTACCTGCCCAGGGAGGCCCCATCTGCGCCAGGCTGTGGGCCCACCTGGCTGTGTACACCTGGGCCTGTTCCTGCACCAGCTGTTCCATGAGCAGCACAGACGTCGTTCTGAGCACAAGCCTGGGGTTCTCCCCAGAGAAAATTTTCTTCGTGGCTTTTGTGCAGAATTGCTTGGATTGCGTGGGTATCTTTTCTCTCTTCCTTATCATTGGATTTTCAACTAGGATTTGCTTAGGATCAAGAGCAACTTCACTTCACCCAATAGAGAACAGGTACAGCACTCAGGCCCCAGAGCTGGTGGCAATGTCTCTGCCATCGTCATCCCCAGCATCTGTGGAGCAAGGGGCTCGGGAGCCACAGCCTCTCTTGGCTGATCTGTTCCCTTTCTAGAGATTCCAGCCATTTCCCAACAATAGCCTTAATTCCTGAACACTGAATACCTACAATAAAATGGGCCCTGTAACTAGATATTTAACATGCACTTTCTAATACAGATCTTACAACAACCTCATGAAATGGGAATTATGATTCTCATTTTACAGATGAGGAAAAAGACTCAAAGAGATTAAGTCACAAAGCCTCTAAGCGGTGGACCTGGAATTTGAACCCAAGTCTGCCTGACTCTAAAGCCTGTGCTCTTACCCAGCACATGTGTCCTTAGAGGTCCACCTACAAGTAAGTCCTTCTCTGGAATGCTAGCCAGGCATTAGAGAGGCCATGTTGTCCTTAGTAGCCAAATCTGGTTAATAGCCTGCATGGTTCAGGAAATCCGGGTTAAGCCAAAGCATGGACTGATGGCGCAACATTTACTAGTGTTCCACCAGCAAGGTGGTGGGAAGTTTCTAGACTTGCAAAGGGCTCTTACTTACCACTCTCTGAGGCTCTGCCCACCTCCTCCCTATGTGGCACTTTTGACTTCTCTTTAGGGAGGGTAAGAGAAATCAACACTCACTGAAAACTTCCTATGATCCAGGCACTGTGGTGGGCACTTCATTTCTGTCTCATTTAATCCTCACAACAATCCACGTTCTAGATTAGGAAACAGACGATAAACAACTTGCCGGAGCCTCCACGACTAGTAAGTGGCACAGCTGGGACTCCAGCCATGATGGATCTTGGTGAGCTGTTTGTATCATTCACTGGACTGTGGGTTCCACAAGGGCAGGACTCTACCTTACCCATCATACTGCAGGCACTTAATTAACGTTTGCCAAATGACAGTGCTGGAACTGGGGTTCTTTGCACAAACCCCTTACCTCCACCTGGTCTCTTCCCCCTAACTGTAAACCATGGAGAATAACTCTTGCTCATCCTGATTCCCAGGGATGTGTTAAAAATAAGGGAGGTATAATCTCTAAAATTACCAACTATAAATAGAAAGTTCAGTGCCTTGGAGTGGAGGGAGGGCAGGTACACTTTGGAATTGCTTGGTAGCTCTTTGTGGAGCTAAATGTAGTAACAGCCATAAAATGCATCATACCCTGACCTTGTTGTTCTGTCTTCAGGAATGTATCTCAATGAGCTGACTCCAAGAAAGAACAACAACTACACACACACACACACACACACACACACACACACACACACACCAGCCCCAACACACCTATGTAAAGACTGTTACAGATGCTGTATATAATAGCTGCAAACTGGAAACAGCCCAAATGCCTAGAGTTAGGGAATGATTAGGTAAACGCTGATACTTCCGGTACAAGGCATTATCATATTGCCGTTAAACTGACAAATGTGTGGATGACATAACCATATAGAAAACTCCATACGAGATAACATCAATGAAAAAAAGTAAAACCAAAATAGGATGCAAACAGTGATGATAATAGTCTTGTAAAGAGTATGAATTATACACAATAGAGACACTTGATATTATTTTGTTTTCTATTTGTCACTTACTGCTTATTTTTATTGTAAAGATGGCTAAATAGTCAATAAAAAAGAAAAAGCAAAGGCGATAGTAGCTAAAAGCACTTGTTCTCAAACTGAAATCCAAAAAATGTGCTGAGGGTCCACCTACCCTCAGCCCCAGAAGGCTCCCAACACTCTGGCAGCCCTGGGCGGGCTGGCTTTAATCCTCTGCAGTGCCAGCAGGGACGATCCTCCTTTAACCTACCATCTTCTGTGCCCCTCACAAATGCCCCAGGAGAATAATTCCACCCACCAGCGGCCCCTCAGACATGGAATGCCTGGCCTGGACAAATGCACCGAGGCCCAAGTGTTCGTACCAGACATCAGTGCATACTGTGGGCCAAGAGCGGCAGGCAACCCTGAGAGAGAATGCCAGGAGGAAGATGAGCCCACGTCACCTGTGGCCAAGATAACTTCCCAGCATCCCCCCTCTCTGCCAACACACGCACACTCTGAGTTCTCATTCTGAGAAAAAAAAGAGGCCTAGCATCCTCCTCTTCTCTCTCTCCTTTCCCATTCTTAGGCTCTTAAGTTCCCAGGTGACCTTCCCCCTGCCAGTCCCAACTTATCACTAATTTATCTAAAGTTGGAGGTGTTGGAGGTGAGGGAGATGAAAGGAATAACAGTAAAAACCCAAAACTCAAACCACACCATCGCTGCCAAGCCGATTGCAACTCCTGGTGACCCAATGTGTTACAGAGTAGAACTGCTCCCATAGGATTTTCTTGGCTGTAATCTTTATGGAAGCAGACTGCCAAGCCTTTCTTCTGTGGCGCCGCTGGGTGGGTTTAAACAGCCAACCTTTAGGTTAGTAGCTGACTGCAAACCGCTTGTGCCACCCAAGGATCAGTAGTAGTACCAGCCCATCTTTACTGAGCATTTACTACATGTCAGGCACTGTGCTAAACTCTTTACACACATATCTCATTTAATCCTTACAACAACTCTCTGAAGTAGATGTAGATATTATTATGATTCCTACTTTACAAATGAGCAACAGGAGGTTTAGAGGGTCAAGCAACTTGCCCAAGACCTCACAGCAGCCAGTGGCAGATCTGGGACTCACAGCCAGGTCTGTCCTCCAAAAAGGACCTCGGAGGGCTCAGCTGAAGGAATGGAAGCAGGCCCTGCCCTCATCTCCCTTGGTTCACCCGCACTGTTGTCAGACAACAGGTTGGGTAGAAAGCAGGGGTTTCCACAGACGACCTGCCCCTCCTCCCGTGACCTGAATAAGCTTTACACAGAGGGCTTGTGAGGAACAGGAGCTCTGCAGGAAGTGGCCTGAAGGCCACACTGCCAGCCAGAGACAGAGAGGGTGAAAGGCTTGGCAGGGACACCCTGGCCCTCCAGTCCAGCCTCCAGCAAGAGCCCTCCCCCACCCAGAGCGGAACAGAAAGCAGCCAAGTGCCTGCCATCGCTGACGGCCAGCCTGGAGGAAGCAGGTGCACTGGAATGGCTTCCTGCTACCACTGTGGTTGCAGAAGGGCCTGGGTTTCCTCCTCCAACGGCTACACCTGCTAGAGGCCTCCCTTCCCTGGGGACACTCGCTGCCCCTCTTCAGGGCACTTTGCCATCTGCCTGGCCACCATCTTGCAGGGCCCCAAACTGGTGACCTGGTACTGGTGGCCTGGGGAGGGTAGGTGGGGAGCAAGCCAGGTTAGGAAGCACCCACCTCTTGGGATAAGAGCGCTCTCTGGTCCTACTACCAAGCTGCCCACATGCCCCTCACCACTTGAGCCAGTTCTGTAGCTGGGGCGGGGCTGTCCCCAAGCACAGAGGTACAAATGCTCACCGACACATCTCAGGCTCCCGATACACCTCCACGCCAGGCCAGCCCACACACTCTGCCAACTGCTGACACAGCTGAAAACCTTACCCTTGGTGGCTGGGAGGGGTGGAGTGGGGGGACGGGAAGGACTGGGAGCTAAGGAGGCAGCTATGTCTCTCCTCACTTGCTTTTTTAAGGAACTTACTCCTCCGGCACAATCTGTGCTAAAAAAGAGATCTACAAACAGTCAGGCATCCCTGAGATGCCATCTGGGCCCCTTCCAAGTGTCCTATGCACAGAGATGGAAGAGGCCAAGCTAAGTCCACTCTTGGGGACAGTGAGAAGTAGGGATCCCTGACAACTCCAAGGACCTCCCCTCTCAAGCCTCTCTCTCCTGTCTAGCCTGGAGGAAGAGGGGTGAAGCGCTACACGGGCAACAGGAAGCAGGGCATAAGACACCCAAAGGCCTGAGAGGTTCTGGGGTTCTGGGGCTTTGGAAGAAAATAGCGTTCAAGGAAGTTAGGCCTCAAAGGCACTAATTAATGGTTGGTGAGGAAGGATTGTCACAGCCTGTGGCAGTGGCTGATGCGGTCCCAGAGCCCCGAGGCTCAGAAGCCAGTGCCCCTTCCAAAGCTCCCAAAGTCATGTGTCAGGCCCAGGTTGCCCTGCCGGTCTCCTCTGAGAGGTTTGGAGGCTGCTGGGGCTGGGTAATTCCCTTCCCACCAAGAGGCTCTGAGAGGAGCCCCAAGACTTCCCCACCCTTCCCTCCCCATCTACTTCAGCCGCATCTGGGGAAATAACAAAAGGCCCTTCCTTCCCTAAATCAAGAAACAGCAGTGTGAGGAACCTGGGACATTTCCGGGGTGGGTGATCAGAGGGACACTCACCCGCATGGCCTGGCCTGGAGCAGCTCAGAGCAAGGAGTCTCCTCTCCAATGCTGCTCCGTTAGCAGCTCAAAATAGCACTGGCTGCAGCCCCGCCCCTGCTCCCCTCCCTCTCCCCGGGCCCCTCCCGTCCAGAGCGGCTGCTGCCCAACCCTGGCCAGAGCTAGCCAGGGAGAGTGAGTGGTGGCCCAGAGGACTGCGGGTACCACGTATGCTGGCAGGGAGAGGGTGGGTGATACAGCATGGGTGTGGAAGGAAAGGAGGAGGCTCTCTGAGTAAGGACGTGGGGGTGGAGGGCAGGCAGTACTGGAGTTGGGGTAAGGGACAGGGAGGGTGGGAGTTTTCCACTGACATACACCCGGGCTCTCGACAGCTGAGCTGATATGGCCCCTAAAAATAGCAGAGGAATTTGAGACCTGCAGCCCCCCAGCCCCACAGGCCAGGATGGAAAAAAGCACATGAGCATTCACGTAAACACACACAAACACACACCAGCACGCATAATCACTGAGTCACACAGCACAGTGTTCTTGAGAACACATAAATCACAGGCATACCCCAGCCACTTAATTACTGCAGCAGAGGCCGAAACAACCACTGATGTCACATCTAATATGATACACAGGGCCCACTACACACAGTGCCCAAACAGCAGCCACACAGCAGTCCTGTGAAGTCTGGCAGGAGCAGGGACCCACAAAATCCATCTGAGGCCTACCGTTACTGCCTCACTGTAATAAATACACTGCAGAGACGTTGAGGAATCAACTGCATTCTCCCTGTACGCATCTCTCTCCCACACACACAGCCACTGATTGCGGCACATAGGGAAGGGTGGGGCAGGTGAGGTGTGATGGGTGGGTCTTGGCCCTGCAGACAGAGGAAATTGTGGGTGCCTGGAGCAATGGCTGCCAGTGAAAAGCCAGCGCTCCTCGTGAAGAGAAATCCTGCCCCGGCTCTCCAGTTAGCACCACAGGATGCCCCAAAGGATGCTCAGACCAGGGCTAGGGACCACTGAGAGGCTGGAATGGGAGCTGGGAGCAGGGTGGGAAGGGGCCAAAAGAGAGGACCTGTAGGCTTCAGAAGCTGTCAGCTCTGCAGAGAAAATCTCCCTTCCTCTAGGAACCCCTGGAGCAGAGCGGCCTCCCAACCAGTGCCCAACCAGGGTGGCAGGCGACCCCAGCCCTGTCACCTCTGGCCAGTCCTAAGGGCCCAAAAGGTCCCATAAATAGTATTACTTTCTCTGTGGAACGGTTGGTAGGGACTGCTGAGAGGACCAAAACACAGCTCTGCCTCCTACCTAGCCCACGCTCTGTATGCGCACAGACACACAGGCTGTTAGGACTCAGCGACTGTGCCTTTGCTTTCTAGGGAGTGGTGTCTCCTCCTTGGGAGGTCATCTGGCTCTTCTGGGGCCTGTGCTTTGTCACAGTTCTTTGCATCCGTAGTGCCTCCCCAGCACACTGGTGCCCACTTGGGCTGCACCCTGAAGTCACCTGAGGACTTTAACAATAATGATACCTGGATCCTCCCCTCCCCTCCAGTTTCTGATTTAATTGGTCTGGGAGGGAGGCTCGGGCACTGGGATTTTTAAAAGGTCCCCAGGTGATTCTTATGTGCAGCCAAGGCAGAAAACTGCTAGACTACAATGCCAGCATAAAGCCTAGCACAGAGGTGCCAATTTGTTAAATGAATGAGTGAGTGAGTGAATGATTTAGCTATGTGACCATGGGCAGAGACTTAAATCTCCCTCATCTGTAAAATTAGGATTATGCCTGGACTAACTTTTACAGGGTTAATATAAGATTGTCACTGTTGTTAGGTGCTGTCAAGTTGGTGTCGACTCCTAGTGATCCTATAGGACAGAGTAGAGCTGCCCAAAGGGTTTCCAAGGAGCCGCTGGTGGATTTGAACTGCCGACCTTTTGGTTAGCAACTAAGCTCTTCACCACTATGTCACCGGGGCTCCAGAAAGATGAGATTAATATGGAACATATATAAAACGACTTTGGTTCTCCAAGTTTGGTCCCCAGATCTGCGGCATAAGCATCACCTGGGAGCTTGTTAGAAATGCAAATTCTAGGGCCCCATCCCAGACCTATGGAATCAGAAACTCTGGATACGGTGCCTAGAATCTGTGTTTCAAAAAGCCCTACTGGTGATTCTGATGCATGCTAAAGTTTGAGAACCACTGCTTTAAAGGAATTATTTAGAGTGTATGGTGGTTAAAAATGAGACTCCTAGAGTCAGGCTGCCTGGTTCAATCTTGGTTCTTCCGCATAATAAACTATACAACTTAACTTCTCTGTGATTCAATTTCTTCATCTGTAAAATGGAGGAGGAGTCCTTGGGTGATGCAAATGGTTAACATGCTCAGGTGCTAGCCAAAGGTTGGAGGTTTGAGTTCACCCGGAGGTGCCTCATAAGAAAGGCCTGAGATCTACTTCCAAAAAATCAGCCATTGAAAACCCTGTGGAGCACAGTTCTACTCTGAGACGTATGGGATTGCCATGAGTTGGAATCGACTTGATGGCACCTGATACTGGTAAAATGGAGGAAATAATAGTACCTACCACATAGGATTTACCATAAGGGTTAAATGAGTTAGTACGTGCAAAGCTCTAAGAACAGTGTCCAGCACATAAGTTTTCAATAAGCTTTGACAATTATTATCTATGATCATTAGGAAAAAAAAAAAAAGAGTCATCATAAGAAAAATTTCCAGGTATCCGAAGCCTACTCCTTTTAAGTGACAAAGATTTTCTATTTTATATAGTTTTCTAAATTCTATGACTATTTACAGTCATAAAAATAACAAACATTTTATATACTCTCTACTTTCTTAAGTAAAACATCCTGAACTCATCTCAAAGTTCTCAAACTCTGAGGTTCCCTTCTTTGACCCAATCCATTTCCACTCCACCCTTGTACTGAAGGGCACGTAGTCCATGCTGTGGTGACTCCAGACTAGACACCTTAGTCCTGACTTCCCAGACTATGCTGCCTCGACTCCTACTGAGGAAATGAAGGTCCTCAGATGCAGGCTCCCTCTTCATTTTTCATCCCCAAAGATAACATCTCTATACTTCGTACTCCTCCTATGCTCCCATTTCTGAGGAAGCTTCCATGCCCAATCCTCCATCTGCCTCTAGTTCCCATCCTAGCTGCCTCCTCTGGGATCTTTCCACCAAATGAATCCTCTATCCTGACTGCACCTTCAAAGCTCAGGAGTCCTCAAAAATCTGTCCTTCTGCTGGAGGGATATGGGGGAAAATGTTTACAGTAGTTAACGTTTTTCCTAAGCTTTGACAATTCTACAGCTGTTATTGTTGTTAGGTGCCCTGGAGTTGGCTCTGACTTGTAGCAACCTTATGACATACATGTTACTTTTGTAATAAGAAGGAATAAACAATAAAGGTGGCAGGGTTGTGTGTTTTAGGTTTTTTAAAATAATTTTTGTTGTTGAAAATATTCTCAGCAGAACGTATACCAGTTCAAATTTCTACATGTACAGTGACATGGATTACATTCTTCAGAGTTGTGCAACTATTCTCACACTTCTTTTTTGAGTTGTTCCTCCCTCATTAACATAAACTCACTGCTGTGTTTTTTTAAGGAGCTTCCCTAATTCACTACCCATCTCTCTCCTTCCCTTTGTGGAGTGTGTCCTACCCACTGTCTCAGCTCACTTACTACAGCAGCCTAGCTTCTGCCCCACCAACTGCCCAAGCCACTCTCAAAGGCCACCAGTCCCCTCCAAACCACTGCAGCCAACCTAGAGCCTCGCTATGCCTATATTAGGAAGCCAGATGCCCTTTGTGTCCATATATCTGCTTTTTAGTTCTTTTGTCCCCTACCCCTGTCAGGCCATCAGCTGTCACTCCGCCTGTCAGCATGTCTCATTTCCTTCTAATGTGCTGTTTCTGCCAAAGGCTAGAAAACCAGATAACCAACCCCGATAGAACAGTGTTCAAAGCAGAACAAGTGGGATATCAGCAAAACCTGCAGGCCCTCCTGTGAATGAAGAGCCTGGGTTTTCACACACAGACTCTATGTGCTCTATTTTGGCTGCTTGGGGGCCTTTTTGACCCACCTGCCATTCACCAGTGCTCTGGAAGATAACCTCTGGGTGACTGAGGTGCCATTTTATCTGCACAATCTTGTTCTGAAGTAACTATGTGCCCATCTGCTCCTCTTTTCTGTTTGGGTGACTAAATCCTGTCAATTCTGTCTGTGAAATGTCTGGTGTTACCAATGGTGATCATCTCAAAGCAGTTTCGCTTCCCCTAGTTAAAAGGGCAGGCCCCTTCAACTACATTCAGAGGTGAAGCCAAGGCCCTGGCAGCCCACTCATCTTCACATACAACCACAATGAATCCCTCTGCGGCTGTCTCAGGTCATGGTCCGTGTCTTCAAGAAGCCCAACCTCTGGCCTTGGGGGGCTGTGAAGTCACACAGCTAGCCAGAACACCCCCAGACCCCTCAGCCTGTCTCCAAGGATGGCTATTATCTGGCCCCTCCTCAGCAATTCACCCTTCACTTTTCTAGTATCCTTCTTCCTCAACATACCATATGATTCCAACTGTATGACATTCTGGAAAAAGTAAAACTATAGACAGTAAAAAGATCAGTGGTTGCCAGAGGGTGGGAGTGTGTGTGTGTGAATAGGTGGAGTACAGGGCATTTTTTGGGCAGTGAAACTAATCTGTATGACATTAACCGTTGGTCAAAACCCACAGAACTGTACAACACGAAAAGTAAACTCTAATGTAAACTATAGACTTTAGTTAATAATGATGTATTAATATTGGTTCATCAATTGTAATAAACGTACCACAGGAACACAAGATATTAATAGAAGAAATGATGTGCAGGAAGGAGGGGAGGATATGGGAACTCTCTGTACTTTCTGCACACTTTCTTCTGTAAACCTACAACTACTCTAAAACATAAAGTCTACTGAAAAATTCGAGTATGAGTTAAAAACTCAAGGAAGTCAATAAAATATTATTGGTCCTTTAAATTTACTCTTGTATAGCACTCTCAAAAGAAAAGAAAGAACTGAAGAAACTACAAAAAAGGCGGATCTAAAGGAAAGGACACCAAGAAGAAAAATGTGTACATAATGGAAGTTAAGTAATAGGGAAGTCACAGGTGAAAAAGAGCAATTTAGAAAACAGAAGGGAGACACCGCATTTTAAAAGCACTTCTTGTTTACTCAATAAAAATCCCTATGGTTCAGAAAAAAAATACTATATTTACCTCAAACCCAAAACCAAACCCACTGCCATCAACTTGATTCCGAATCCTAGCAACCCTATAGGACAGAGTAGAACTGCCCCATAGCGTTTCCAAGGCTGCCAATCTTTATGGAAGCAGACTGCCACATCTATCTCCTACGGAGCAGCCAGTGGGTTCAAACTGCTGACCTTTTTGGTTAGCAGCCGAATGCTTTAACCACTGCGCCATGAGGGCTCGCTTATACCTACCTCATGGGGTTGTTCAGAGAATTAAGAGAGAATACATGTAAAGCACCTGGTATTATGCCTGGCAATCGTAGGTCGTGATTAAATTATCAACACTATTAAACCTGTTGCCATCGAGTTGATTCCGACTCATGGCAATCCCATGTGTTCTGGAGTAGAACTGAGATTCATAGAGTTTTCTTGGATGTAATCTCTATGGAAGCAGATCACCAGGCCTTCCTTCTGCAGTGCTGCTGGGTGAGTTCAAAGCACCAACCTTTTGGTTAGCAGCTGAGAGCAAACCATTTGTGCCACTCAGGGACCTTTTTAATATTATTAAATTAGTATTAAAATCCACAGCACTGTCTATGCTTAAATATCATCACATACACATGGTGGTTCTTGATTATACTCAATATGGTGCTCTACTGTATACAGTGGAGTCACATATTACCTGGGATTAGATTCTAAAGTCAGCTTGTAAGGCAAAAATACAGTCAAAATTACTTCTGGAAATCCCTTAAATTGCCCACAAAGTACACTATACATGGTTTTGCATATTCTATATATCTCTGTGAAAGCATAATGTATACACTATGTGTACATATATGTATGTTTTGTATATAGCAAAAATGCACAAAATATAATTTTTATAATTTTAGACTACTGTAATGCAGTTTTTTTAACAAAGCCATACAGTTGAACTTATTTAAGTTTAATACGCATATGCCATGACTGCACAACATAAGAAATGTATTCAAATAACTATAATTCAAGTTAGAACATGCTCCTTGCTCCAATGGGGGCATACACAGCATATACTGTTTCTATTAGTAACCGATCTGTGTATTTGTTTAAATCTTCTCTCCCTGGAGAGCAGGGACTACTTTTTTTCTCCTTTATATCCCATTCCACCCAGCAGTCGGCACACAGTAGGCGTTCAATAAACATCCACTGGATTTAGCTGACTAATCTGAAAGGTGCATGGATGATAAGCCGGGTGTAGCAGAATGGGGAGCAAGGGGATATCCACACAGAGTAACAACTTCAACTACTCTGCTCGCCCACACTGGTGGCATGGGGTAAGCAAAAGGTCCTTGGTTCTGTTTCCGGCACCTGGCCAGTCATACTGCCAAACTGAGCTGAAGCCAGGCCAGATCTGAATCCAGTCCTCTCCGGCACAGGGGGCTCTGAGTGGTTCACTTATTCAACTAGCACTGACATGCAATACCTAGAGGTGAACGCTGCGGGGAAGCACAACGCCTGCTTCTTTTTCCGTCTCCTCACAGCTAGACCACGTCCTTCTTGAGGCAGAGGTTTTCTTTTTCGTTGTTGGGTTCCCAGCATCTACTTAACACTAAGGAACCCTGGTGGTGCAGTGGTTAAAGCACTGGCTGCTAAACCAAAAGGTTGGCAGTTTGAAACCATCAGCTGCTCCTTGAGAGAAAGATGTAGCAGTCTGCTTCTGTAAAGAGTTCAGCCTTGGAAACTTTATGGGGCAGTTCTAGTCTGTCCTATATGGTTTCCATGAGTTGGAATCAACTCGATGGCAATGGGTTTTTTTGGTTTACCTCACACTAGGCTCAGCTCAGAGATGGCACTCAATACGTGTATGAGTGAGTGAGTGAGTGAGTGAGTGAAATAAGATGAAGGAGAACATAGTTCCTCCCTCCAAAAAACATACAGATCACTGGACAACTTGTACAGAAATTGCTGAATGGGCACCTTAACTGCTGTGTAAATCTTCACTGAAAACACAATAAGATACTATTTTTAAAAAATGTACAGAACAGCAGAGGAGATAAGAAATGTACTCACATAATTAGAACTCAAGTCAGAACACGCTTGTTGCTCCAACAGGAGCATCAATAACTCATGCAAGCTCAGAGGAAGAGATCTTTTTCAGCTGGGGGGTTAGGCAAAGTTCAAAGAAGTAGCTTGGAGTTAGACCATGAAGGATAGAGGAATTTTGTTATGTGGAGATCAAGAAGGGAATTCTAGGGTGAAAGAATAGTATTAAAAAAGGCAAAGACATGAGACGTGAGGTGTGGACAATAAGTTTAAATTTAGTATTTGTTGATGTTAGTTGCCTAACAATCAAGTTGACTCCGGTTCATGGCACATATACGAAAACAATGAGAGAAAGCTGGAATGGTTGGAAGGGCTCAGATCAAGAAGAGCTTGTAGCGGACATCTGTTGTTTCTGCTGCCCACTACCCATTCTTCCATCTCCTGATTACAGCACCCCAATTTTCCTCTGGGGAACACACCAGCCTGTGATTTGGGCCTGGCCAATAAGAGCATCATATCCCCCGGCCATAGGGATTTGTTCATAAAGGGCATGTGACCCAATCAGCATCAAAGAAATATAACGAAACTGGGATTATTGAGTCACACTTCTTTTCCAACAAGACTCGGACCCGCGGCTGTTTCACTTTGCCACCACTTGTCTGGAGCCCTGCTGGCACAATGGTTAAGAGCTACAGCTGCAAACCAAAAGATCGGCAGTTCAAATCCACCAGCTGCTCCTTGGAAACAGTTCTACTCTGTCCTATAGGGTCACTATGAGTTGGAATTGACTCATTGGGAACAGGTCCTTTTGGTTTGTCTCAGAACCAAGCCAGCATGGAAGATGAGCTGAGACAGAAAAGGCCTGGGTCCCGGTCACATAAGTTTCCAGATAAGGCTGAGCCTATAGCCAGTTCTACCCCTGGACTTTTCAGATATTTGAGCCAATGCATTCCTTCTTTTTAAGCTAGTTGAGCTGGGCTTTCTATCATTTGCAACTGAAAGAGATGTACTTGAGACAAATACAAGGTAAGCAGTTTAAAAAAGAGGAAGAAGGCACATAATAAGCACCTATCACAAGTCAGGCACAGTGCTGCTCTCTGTTCTCACAAAACTCTGGCAGGTAAGTGCTGAAAAGGGGAATTGTGGGCTGGGAAATTGAAGCTTAAAAACCAAACCAAACCCATTGCCACTGAGTCGATTCCAACTCATAGCGACCTTACAGGACAGAGTAAAACTGCCACCTAGTATTTCCAAGGAGCGCCTGGTGGATTCGAACTGCCGACCTTGGTTAGCAGCCGTAGATCTTAACCACTACATCACCAGGGTTTCCAAACTGAAGCTTAGAGAGGTTAAATAACTTGCCCAAAATCACACAGATACTGATTGGCAGGGCCAGATTTGGACCCAGGTTGTTCTGACTCCAGGGACTGACTCCTTCCACATTACCACTTGCTGGAAAACAATGGAAGTCACTGCAGGTTTCTGGAGAGTGATACAGGGCATGATTAAATCTGTGCTTTAGGAATGTTAAAAGGAGCCCTGGTGGTGCAGTGGTTAAAGGGCTTGGCTGCTAACGGATAGGTCAGTAGTTCAAATCCACCCGCCACTATGTGGGAGAAAGATGTGGCCTTCAGCTTCTGTAAAGATTACAATCCTATAAGGCAGTTCTACTCTAAGATTACAGCCGTGGAAACCCAATGGGGCAGTTCTACCATGTCCTATAGGGTGGCTATGAGTCGGAATTGACTCAGCAATGGGTTTGGTATGGGTTAGGAATGCTGATCTAGCAGAAGGATGCAGACAGAGAAGGAGGCTGGAAGCTGAAAGACCATTAGAAATGCACAGTGACAGCCTAGATGAAAGACAAGGACTCTGGTAGTGGATGGGGAGAACAGGGAGGATGCAAGAAAAAGTATCAGCTGGGCTTGGTTGGCTATTGGGGGAGGATGGAATATGGGCACAAAAGGGGGTAGGAGGAGTTGGGGGAAAAACTAGAGACTCCAAGGATTCAAGTCTGCGAGTTGGACAGGACAGCGTAAAGCCACTATCCAAAACAGGGATATCAGATAGGCTGGTTTGGAGTGAAAAAGATAGAGAACGCTGAAACTCAGGTTCTACTTAATGTCTTAAAAAATAGTACTCCCCTAATCCCATTTATTCCTCCAATTGTCTTTTAAAGCAAAACTCCTAAAAGGGGGAAGGGTCTATAAACACTGTCTCTATAAATGGATATCAACCATATAGTGCTTGTATTACTAATTTGCAATGTGTAAAATGTCATTAACAGAACTCTGTTCAGGGGAGTTGGGGCAGTGGTGCTTCAAGCACTCAGCCTTCAGAGCTGGAGAGGGCCTGGGGCACTTATGCTTACTGGGGAAGAAGGGCAGGCCACCTCCACGGCGACAGGTACACAATCTCGGAGGGCCAGTTCACAGGCTCCTCAGCACCAGCACTAGGACCCCGATTCGTCTTCACCTGTCTTCAGAGAAAATGCCAGCGCAAGAGTCCTTGCCTTTCTTGGGAAGGATTATCCTTTATTCCTTTTTTTTGTATGCAATAAAATGTCTTCTCTTTTGTTAAATAACAGTAACCAGATTGGCATTTAAAAAAAAAAAAATGATTGGTACCTTTAAGATATCAAAATTTTCTTAAAATTTTACTGGACACGATGATCAGTGGATCCCAAAGTGGAAGAGGGCAGATCCCTTGAAGGAGGCTAGAGATAACCTCAAGGGGCAGGAGGGCTGAGACGGAACTGGAGTGGGCCCAGACACTCACCGCCCTCTAAAGGTGCCAGGGTCGGAGACCGTGCGGGCGGAGTCAGGCGAAAGTCCAAGCTGCACCGGGAGCTTCCGGACCCCGCCCACCGGCCGCCGAGTGGAAGGGGCCGAAGGCGGGGCCCGGCCAAGCACATGCGCCGGAAGCCCCAGAATGCACCCGCCTTTGCAGCGCCGCAGCAGCCCGGCAGAGGGCGGCTGCTCGTTTTTCACCGACCCGTCCGCGGGATTTTACCTCCGCGGGGTCGGCCTCTGGGCCCCGCCCCCAGGAGGCGTCCCCCGGGAGCTGAATGCCAGAAGGGCTGCGACGGCAAGATGGCCTCTCGTTTTACTCCAGAGGGGAAACGGCAACAGGCTGGGTGAGCACGGCGCCGACTCTGTTTTGATCCTTGCTCTATCCCCAAAGCCTAAAACATGCTTATTGATTGAATACAACGAACGGATGGATGGATATATACATATATATATATATTGTCAGAAGACGGTCAGACCTTGGGTCTGTGTGGTGGGGAGCCGTCCTGTAAAAGCAATCCAGGAGGGTCAGTGGGCGGCCCCTGGCCAGCCCCGGGGTGCCCAGCCACAGATCACTGCCCCGCAGTTGGCCACTGAGGCTAAGTGCTCAGGAACTCCCCCAGCCCCTGCCTTCCCACACCCAAGGTTTGCTCAGAGCCTGGTGCCACCACACCATCTAGTGGACGCTGAACTCAGGCAGGGACGTTAGGGCTACCCTCTCTCCCAAGACCAGGTGTCCATTCCCCCAAGATTCAGGCCCCTGGCTGGCTGCAGAGACCACCTGACTGGCGGCTCCAGTAGGCCTGCTGCTCCCTGCGGACTCTCAGCTGCTGGGGATTTCCTCAGGGCCCCTGGGGAATTCCAAACTGCCTGGCTTTGCCAGGTTCCCCCAAGGCCCAAAGCCAAGGGCTAACCTTAAGGATAGTTTCCCCCACATCCCACACCCCTGCCCCAAATCTCACCAAGACTTGGGTCACTTCTGTCTGTGTCTACTAAATGCTCTAAATACACCATATTCCCATCCCCACCCTCTCTGGCAGACAGAGAACAAGCATAATGAAGCATTGTTCTTTTTTTCATATAAACAACAACTCTTAGCTGTTTCCACAAATGAAAAAAGAAAAGCCAGTTTAAGGGTCAGTCACACAGATTTAAATAAAATATCAGTAATGACTCCCTGGGTATGAGAGTTGGAGGCCTGTGGTGCTTATTCTGAAAGTCAGGGGACTCCTTTAGACAAACCTCAGGTTCCTCCAAACACTGGACATTCAATAAATATTTGAGGAATTCTGGAGGCCCCTATTGAGCCAGTTTCTAGAACTCTTTGAAGTAAAAATAAAGCATAAACCCATACCTCTGGAGGTCCCTACTGAGCCTGTTTCCAGAACACTTTGAAGTAAAAATAAAGCACAAGCCCAGTCTTCACAGAAGCAGGAAGGAAGAAGTGCAAGCTTCTACCTTTCTTACCAACCCACCATCTCCGCATTAAAAGCTCTGGCCAAATCCACAGGGGCATGTTAGCACCTGTGTGTTACAAAACTGGGCAGAAGACATGCTTGGCATGGTGGAGTAGCACTGCCCCAGTTGTGGTGGCACATGGCCAGGGACCTGTTCGTCCTGGGGCATCGGGATTCCAGAGTTGGTGAAGTGTAGAAATTACCAAAGAGGCCAAACCTTCCTTCCTGAGAGGAAGGGAGAATGCCAGCCTCCCCAGAGTCACTGAGGGGACTGCAGGGAGACACAAGCCCTCAAGAGCACCTCACCATTTCTTTCTGGGAACTGTCTAGAGCTGCACTGTACAATATGGTAACCACTAGCCACACATGGCTATTGAAATTGAAATAAAGTTGAAATGTAAACAATGGGATTACTTCTGATTTAATTAAAATTAAAATTAAATTTCAGGTCCTCAGTCACACTAGCTGCCTTTCAATAGCCACATGTGGCTAAACCAAACCAAACCAAACCCATTGCCATCAAGTCAATTCCAACTCAAAGCGACCCTATAGGACAGAGTAGAGCTGCCCCATAGGGTTTCCAGGGCTGTAAATCTTTACAGAAGCAGGCTGCCACACCTTTCTCCCATAGAGCAGCTGGTGGGTTCAAACCGCCGACCTCTTCGTTAGCAGCCGAGTGCTTAACCACTGCACCACCAGGGCTCCTTCACATGTGGCTGTTGTTGTTAGGCCGTGGAGTCTGTTCTGACTCATAGCAACACTGCTCAGTCCTGCGCCATCCTCACAATTGTTGCTATGTTTGAGCACATTGTTGCAGCCACTGTGTCAGTCCATCTAGTTGGGGGTCTTCCTCTTTTTTGCTGACCCTCTACTTTACCAAGCATGATGTCCTTCTCCAGGGACTGGTCGCTCCTGATAACACATCCAAAGTACATGAGACGAAGTCTTGCCATCCTCGCTTCCAAGGAGCATTCTGACTACTTCTTCTGACACAGATTTGTTCGTTCTTTTGCAGGTCCATGGTATATTCAATATTCTTCGCCAACACTATAATTCAAATACATTGATTCTTCTTCAGTCTTCCCTTATTTGTTGTCCAGCTTTAACATGCATATGAGGCAATTGAAAATACTATGGCTTGGGTTGGATGCATCTTAGTCCTTAAAGTGACATCTTTGCTTTTTAACACTTAAAGAGGTCTTTTGCAATAGATTTGCCCAGTGCAGTAAGTCTTGATTTCTTGACTGCTACTTCCATGGCCATTGATTGTGGATCCAAGTGAAATGAAATCCTTGACAACTTTCTCTGTTTATCATGATGTTACTTATTGGTCCAGTTGTGAGGATTTTTGTTTTATGTTCAGGTGTAATCTATATGGAAGGCTGTAGTCTTTGATCTTAAGCAGTAAGTGCTTGAAGTCCTCTTTGCTTTCAGCAAGCAAAGTTGTGTCATCTGCATGTTGCAGGTTGTTAATGAGCCTTCCTCCAATCCTGATGCCACGTTCTTCTTCCTATAGTCCAGTTTCTCAGATTATTTGCCTAGCATACAGATTGAATAAGTATGGTGAAAGGATACAACCTTGACACACACCTTTTCTGATTTTAAACCATGCAGTATCCCCTGGTTCTATCTGGTCTATGTACAGGTTCCATATGAGCACAATTAAGTGTTCCACACATGGCTAGTAGCTACCAAATTGGACAGCACAGATTATAGAATAATTCCATCTTTGCAGAATATTCTGTTGCACAGGCTTTGTCTAGAGGCTCCCCCTTTCAGATTAACCTGGTCATCCTTGACAAAGACTCCTTCAGGTGATGCCCCTGACTATCTGCTGCTACCTTCCCCTCTCCTCCCCTCCACCTCACAGTCTGCTTAAACCCCTGTCCCCATGAGCCTAGAGACAGAATCCTTGGTCCCTAGGCCTCAGAAAGAGGTGGAAGAGGGGACTATAGCCACAATAGTTAACACCCAGTCTGGGAACAGAAGCCAGATGCCAAGGAGCTGAAAAGGCAAGGCTGAATGGAAGCCTGCCCCACCCCAAGGCATCCCAGGCCTGGGAGAAAGCCCCTCAGTTCCACACAATCATCCCTTGTTTCTGCAGTCTCTGGGCCATGCATGGGTAAGACATCTGGAATGTAGTGGCCTGGGGCCCTGGAGGGCTTCCCCACGTCACCTGATGCTGGACTCATGTTAGTGCTCCCAGAGAGAGAAGTCCCAGTAGAACCCTGGACTTTCCAGGGCAAATAAGGCCAGTGAAATCTTGCTCCAGGCAGCATGCCCAGGGTTTCTGCCATGGGGCAGCAAGGACCACACTGGACTACTCTGCATTGCCAGTTGGATGAACCAAAGAAGGAGGAGGACATGGTGGAGAAAGGACTCTGGGACATGCTCGACATGCTGGAGAGGCTCAAACAAGCTCTACCAGCCCTAGGTCTATGGAAGAACAAGGGAACAGAGTGTGGACCTGACCGCTATCACATTCTATCACAGGAACTTAACGTGAGAGGTCTTGCTACAGTAGTTAGAGAATGTGAGTAGGAGATTCTGGGTAAGCTCATGTGTGATGGAAGAACAGAAGACAGGCCAGGGAACTGTTTGCTGTGCCTCAGTTCCATCCTCAGTTCCTGTTTAACCCTGATCCATATGTGCTGTCATGAGCAGGACAGGCGTGAAGAAGCAAAACCCGTTGTCCAAAGACCAAAAAAAAAAAAGGTAGTTTGTTCAACTGGAAAACAAATAGGTAGAAAGAAGCCTGTATTCCAAAGGTATTGGCATTAGCCAAGGATTTGACTGAGGGAAGTCACAGAAAAGCCAGCACAGTTTTAAACTAGGTTGGAAACTCTGGGCAAGCAATCCCACTCTGAGGTTACTGTGTGGCCGTGAGTAAGTGTGGTGACCTCTGGGCCTTATTTCCCTATCTCCACCTGAAAGGTACTTTGGACAAAAGTACCAGCCTGGGTACAACAGTAAAGCCCTCCCTTCTCCATAAGCAAAACTGAGTCATTGTGGGCAGAAGGTCCACAAAGCTACCAAGCACCAAATGCATCCTGGGGTGTAGCACATCCAACATGTCAGAGATATATTGATGATGATGATGATGATGCTCATTTTTGGGCACCTACTATGTGCCAGGCACTACTCTAAGTGATTTAGATGTATTATTGATTTAATCCTCAGAACTTTATGAAGAAAGTACTATTACTTTCTCATTTTACAGGTAAGTAAAATAAGGCACAGAAAAATTAAATAATTTGCCCACAGTTACCAAGCTAGTAAGTAGCAGAGCCAGGAGTTGAATCCAGGCAGGCTGGCTCCAGAGTCCATGCCTCAACCAGTACATCCCAATGTATTAACAATACATACAATAACCATACGTAACTCTGGATTTGTGGGCCCTTCTTTCTGTGCTGCCTTTCTCTCTTTTTCTCTCCACAAAATGAGCTGGAAGCAGTTCCTACAGCCAAAGCCAGCCTTTCTGTCTTAAATCCATATTGAGCAAGCATCTGCTTCAATGGTAACAATAAGAAAGCTACGGTTTGGGATTTTGAAGAGAGGGGGGCAGGGGACCCTTTACAGCATGGGTCCCTCTTTCAGAGGCACAGAAGAGAGCTCTCAAAACCAGTGGACTAGAGAGGATAATGGGGCTGGTGAAACCCAAGGCCCTAATAAAAGGAGAAAAACTCCACCTTGTCTTACTCCTGAGACCAAGTCCTCTGGTTTGAGGCCAGCCTTCATCTGGACACAGAGGTGAGAGTTGGTTAGAAGGGCTGGAAGCTGGTAGCAGAAATGCTTCGGACCAGGTGTGGGAGAAAAGGACAACTCAGTCTAAATTTTTATTTGCAGTATGTGAGACATCCAGGCCATTTCCAAGCTGGGTGTCCTGCCACAGAGCCCAGTTCTGCTCCCCAGGTGGCCCAGGAATGATGGGGGGAGGTGAGTAACAATAAAGAAGCCCTGAGAGAGGAATGCAGACAGGCATCCATGTGCCTGTACAGGGTGGTTCCCCTCCCACAAGGGAGGGCGAGGGCATTTTGGATGAGGTGGTCAAGCTGGCACTCCTAACCATCTCCAAGCCTAGACCTCATTCCTGCCTGCCCCTCAGCTCACCTAAACAAGAAACTCCTGTCGTTGTCCAGAAATGCTGTGGCCAGAATTGCAGGCTGCCAGTGGAATGGGGTGCTGCCAGACAAAGCCAAGTGCTAAGGGGAATCGGGAGGTTTGCTGGTCACTTGATTCCAGGAAGATAGACCACAGCAGTCCCCCCAGGCTTCTCAGGCGGCAGGCCCAGTTTCCCTCTTGCTTCTGTTGATCTTGATGTACGGCCAAGTGAGTGGGGACTCGGCCTCACGCTGTGCCTGTGTCCTTTAGGTAACCTAGACTGCCTGCTGAGGAGGGATGCAAGGCTGTGCCAGGTTCAGGCTGGGTCCCCCAGTGCCTGAAGTGCCAGGCACATGGGCTGCCACAGTCTGGACCGCTCTGGGGAGGGCAAGGTAGAAGGTCTAGGAGGAAACCATTTACTGCTCTGAAGCCTGTGCTTCTGCAGCCGGCTCCACAGCCAAACCAGTCCACAAATGAGGGAAGCAGGGGTGGGGAGGGGAAGGATGCAGGGCCCCCAGCAGGAAGACCCAACACAGGAAATAGTATCAGACTCTTCCCCCTTGCTCTGTCCCTGGAAGGCTCCACTGGATTCTCCAGACATTTTCCCCTTGATGTGATGGGGCTGGGAATGAAACTGGGTGTCACAGAGTCATGATGGGCCTCGCTGCCTGACAGTGTTGTCACTGCTTGGCCCCCAGCCCATGCCACCCTGGGCCAAGATCTAACTTTTTGCAGATGTCTTCTGTTCTAGAGAAAGCGCAAGCTCCCTGATCATAGGGATGGCATCTTCTGTCTTTCTCCTCCACAGAACCCAGAGTGCAGCATGGGGCAGGTGCTCATCAGGGCTTCCTGATACCCTGCCCTGATGGTGCCTAGGCTCTGGGCACATTCATACTTGGCCTTCCCCACAGTCCAGAGCCATCCCTCTTCACACCCCACACTCTGCCCTCTTCAGACCCAGAGCCAGGGGCAGCCACACAGTCCTGCTGCCAAAGAAGAACCCAGGAAGTGTCCTGTGAAAAATCTCCCTCCCTGCATGTACTGTGCTTGCCACAGGGCATGGCAGTGACAGAAACTAGGAGGGGAGAGAGGAAGTGAATCAGCTGCTTGCAGAAATGGAAGTGAGAGAAAGGAACCAGCGGAACTGACATCAGGGGGCAAAGGGCACAGAGGCCGGAAAGGTCACCAAGAGAGGGAACCAGTCCCTGGAGGCGTTGTGGGGCCCAGAAAGTAGAGGGCAGATCCAGGTGACAAATTCAGTAGCGGCACCTCCTGCCAAGGCCAAATGGCCCCCATAGGCCAGAGAACCTGGGTCTGGCGGGCACAGCCCCACCTGAAGATGGAATCCGAGGCGGTTCCCCTTCCTGACTCATGTACCAGCCAGAGGAAGTGAGGCCTTGTGGGATGTGGCCAGCCACCCTCTCCTCCTCAGAGAGGTGGAGTCTCTGGTCTCCAAGGCCTCCACTGCCTTTCCTGAGCCCTACAGCCCAGGCTCCCCATGACCTGGTCCAGTGGGGGAGCCAGCTGTCTGTGTCTCCCAGAGAGGCTCAGAGCAGCGCAGTGGGCCTGTCCTAGCATCCGCCCTTGTCCTCTCCAGTAGCCCCTACCCATGCAGGAGCTTTCCCCAGGTTCCAAGTGGAATCTTTTCTCTGACTGGGAAAAATCCTTGTTGTGAAAATTCCCAGCCTGCCGACATTCCAGCATGCAGGCAGCCCTGGGAAAGCAGCAGAAGGGAAGAGGAAGCCTTGAGCCCGGTGGGGCCACATTCCACCCCCTCGGAGACCTACAGTCAGTGAGACAGGCACATTCCTCCAAGGTCCCCAGGGCTGGACACTGTGTGGTCCCCATGTAACCCTGAATCTGCTTCTTACCCAAGCCTGGCACCTTCATGGAGGTTCCAGTGCAGAGGCAGGTGGCTGGCTGTCCCTAGGACCCTCCTCCCGCAGCCTCTTCCCCAGGCTCCTGCTTCTGGGTTCCTACAAAGCATGACTCTACTCCTGTAAGAGATGGCAAATCCCCAGGGACACAGGAAACAGAGTCAGTGGGTGGAGGCAAACAGTCAGTGGTAACACACTACAGACAGGTCACCAAGGCCAGTCAGGGGTGGGTGTTCTAGGAACCAAAACTGAGCTAAACGAGGAAAACCAGAGAGAATAGGAAACCAGTTCCTAGTTATAGAACCATTTCCTTCCATTTAGCAGATATCCGCTGCTCTCATAAAGCGCTCCAGCATTGGAGAAATAATAAGAAAATTAATTAATTATAATCTTGATGAATGCTATGAAGGAGAAGGATGGGGTGCTGCCAAGGCGGGGACCTGATGTGGTCGGGAAGGATTAGGGAAGGCTTCCCTGAGGAAGTGATACTCAAACTGAGGCCAGTGCGTATGAGTGTATGAGGGTGGGCAGGGAAAAGTATTGTAGACAAAAGGAACAGCAAGGACTCAATGGTAGAAGCCCATAGGAGCTCTGTATTGCACACCCACTACTGCTAAGCACTCCTCGGCTGTGTTCCCCAACGTCTTTCACACAATGCACACATCGGAAGCAACAGAGTACAGCACCCTTGCAATGTGGAAGAGGAGCCTGCTCTTGGTCAAAGAGGACGCCCTGGGGATCCTGCGGAGATCAGTACCAGCACAGCAGTAAGGGCCCAAAGGTGAGAGGGACAATGTCCCTGCCCTCCCGGATCTAGCAGAGAAGCATAAGGGGCAAAAGTCCACACTCCCTCCAGCCCTATGGGACCACATCCAAACACTGCTGAGACAGATGCCTCTTCTCTTCCTAAGGCTTCCAGAGGCCCCTCTTCTGGCTTCCCTCAACCACCTTTTCCAGGACATCTTCCAGCTCCCACAAGATTCAATCCTGCCTGCTGCCACTTGGGCTCGCTTCCTCTGGGCTAATCCTCAGGAGATACTGAGAGCAACAGTCACACTTCTACAGCACAGACCTTCCACATCATCCGTAAATGAAGAGCCACAGTGGTCAGTCACTACTGGCTTCCTCTTCCCTTCTGGAAGGAAGGCAAGGAGGTGAGGAGGCTTCTAATGACCAAGGACAGTGAGAATCAGAAGGGCCCAGGCCTGGGCTGGGCAGTGAATTTATAAAGATATCCAGGTACTGCCTTCCTCCACCCTGTACAGCACATGGTTAAGAGCAAGGAGCTGATGGCCTGAATTCAAATCCTGGCAAGCCACTTATTAGCTGTGAGACCTTAGGCAACCTACTCAACCTCTCTGCGATCTAGTTTCCTCATTTGTGAAATAGAGACATAATAATACCTATTTCATTGGGTTGTTGTGAAAATTAAATGAGTTTATATTGTAAAAGGAAACCCTGGTAGTATAGTAAGTTTTTTTTTGTTTTTTTTTTTTTTTGAGTTTTATGTTGTAAAAGATTTAGAACAGTACCTAACATATGGTGAGCACTAGCTATGAGCCTATCCTTGCTATTATTCCTCTTGCCCTTCCCTCAAGACATTTCTTTCCAGCTGACTCTTAACCAGATCAACTAAACACCATTCAGGGAGCATGTATGTGCCAGGCATCGTACTGGGCACCATACAGAGCCCTGGGCAAACACCCTACATTCTTCCTTGACCCAGAGTCTTTGCAAAGCAGCCGGGTGGAGCCAAGCCAGGGCGGACCGCCACGCCCTGGTTCTGAGGAACACATGGCAGGAGATGAAGGGAGCCAGAGTAGTGACCCAGGTCTAAGGAAATAGTTTCCCAACCAAACTAGAGCCAACAACTGAAAAAATGAGCTTTGCCGATACGGCCCCCTGTATTTAACAGAACAGAAGCTGCTGCCAAACACCACGCAGGACTCTAGGGTTGGCTGGGGCCAACCAAACTGCACAGCAGGGGTGGCAGGGTATGAAAACCCCAACTCCATGTTGCAAGGCCTGTCTGGCATAGTGGGCACCCACAGTGCTGCCAGATGCCTGGGGCACATCCATACCCGCTGCCCAGAACTGACAATGGAGGCGCCAGGCAGCCTGCCCAGGCAGCAGGGGAGCCCCCACCCCAACTGGGTCACTGGTCCCCCCCAGATGCTGCTCTCCACCCCAGGCTGCAGTGAGCAGAATCCAGCAGCTTAGTGCAGTGGGGTGGCGGGAGCCCTGCTGGCAGGCAGAGCGCGTGCTTGTGGTTTCTGGGAAACGCTGTAGAGATTTGCAGCATTTTTAAAATACTTGTGTTCCTACCCGCCTTACTCCTCACCCACCCCCAGTCAGGGTGTTTGCATATCTGGTATTTTCCAGAACCATTTCAATGTAAATAAGAGAAATGAGAAGGGAGCAGAGGGCAGGGTGGCCAGGGTGTCAGGGCAGATGGGTAGGGTTCTAGCCAGGGCCGGAAGAGGCCAGGACAGGTGACCTCAAGTCCCTGCCCACCACCAGGGCTCCAAATTAAGTCTGTAAAAACAACCAATGACCATAGCATGCCCCTACACCCAGCTCAGTGTGGCCGGGGCACTGTGCCCACCACCTACAGCGGAGTGGCCAAGGTGCTCTGGGGCTGCCATTCGTTTAGTATCTTGTAGGGATGAAGACAGAATGGTGTCTCTGAGGATAAAGAAGGGAGACCTAGCAAATAGGAATAGCCTAGTCTGCTGCTCTATCCTCCTGATCCCATGCACCACACTAATCCAGGATAGATATGCCACAAAACTCTGCCAAAGACCTTTCACCCACCAGTTCTCATGCCTTTGATACCTGCCCACTGGCCCCACTACTTTAACCCTCATTACCAAAAGGTCTTAGTTTTAGTTCCACTCTGAGCCTGCAAACCAGGAGTCTCTCGTGGTGAGACTCCCTGCTGCCAGAGGTGCCTAAAGCTTTGGCACAAAATGAAATTAAAATTGCCTGTTTGAACAACAGAAAGAAAAAAAAAAAAACACACACACAACAACAAAAACCCTCCATAGATCATTTGGAATAAAATTAGGAACAGAAGCAGTCTAGAGCACTGAGCCCAGGCAGCACCCAGCAGCGCCACCACCGCCAGCAGCCCCCAGGAAAGCCCAGTGCTCAGAGCCTGGCCTGGCAGACCTGGAAATGGTACAGTTTTGAGTCTCCCCTTAGAATACTGCAGGCCCTGCTCCTGGGAATAAGGTGCCCTGGAGACAAGGTTGGTGAGGCTCATACATACAGTTTCCACTCAGGTGTCTAGAGCTTCCACTATAGGAAAGGGGGCTCCCCTGACCCCCCACCCCCCATCTCAGATGCAGGCAACCCTGACTGGCCAGTCACCTGTGAGGCCACTGATGGCCAAGCCTGCACCCTCTGGAGCTGGGCTCTAAAAAGCTAGAAAGGGCTAGGGAGAGCCAGGGTCTCATCTCTCCCTTCAGCTAGCTGTCTGTAAGGACAGAGCAACAGGGAAAGGGTTTGGACAAAAGCATGGAGAATCAGAAATACTAGGAGTCTCTACTGGACGGAAAACTGTAAGAGTAGGAGGGCACTGGGATGGATTAACTACGGGGACAGAAATTACCTTCTCTGGGTGGCTTTAGAGGCCAGGCCGAGGGAAGGGTTACTAACCTTCCTAAGCATTTACTACCTGCTGAAGCTTTATGTAACTGATCTCACCTAATACATCAACATGTTTGTCTTATATAAAGACCCAAAAAGCACAGTACACAGAATAAAAAGCAACAGTGTCCCTTGAGCCCTCAATCCCATTTTCCTTCTCAGAGATAACATGTTAGTTAATTGGATATGTGCCCTTCTCAGTCCTTCTCAAACTCTGGAAGGTTAGAATAATGCCTTTTATAGAGGAGATCAAGGGTCACTTCTTTTAAGAGGCCTAATTGCCACCCCAGCCCCCGGAAGGACTGGCCACTTCCGCCTTCCTGCCCACTGGACCCATACACACTTCTGCATAGCTGTGGTGCTTGTTTGCATTTCTTTACTTACATCTATGCTTCCTCTCTCAATAGCAACTGGTTTAAGGAGTCCCTGGGTGGCACAAATGGTTAAGCGCTCAGCTAAAGCACCCAGTTACTAACTAAAAGGTTAGCAGTTTGAATCCACCCAGAGGAACCTTGAAAGAAAGGCCCAGCAATATACTTCCAAAAGATCACAGCCATTGAAAACCCTACAGAGCACAGTTCTACTCTGAAACACATGGGGTCACCATGAGTCGGAATTGACTCCACGGCAACTGGCTATACTTCTTCAAGGAAAGACTATATTTTATTTATTTAATTCCCCAATGCCCAGCACAGTGCCTGATCCATAAACAGACTTCATGAAATATTTGTTGAATGAATGAGTAAACTGAGGCTCAGAAACGCTTGGTAACTTTGGTAAAACTCAAACCCATGACTTTCTTGCTCCAAAGCCCATGCTCTTTCCAGTATAATATTCCCTCTCCCAGACTCTCCTGAAGGTGGTTTAGGATGGACATGACAACCTCTTAAGGAACCTCATGGCCCTAAAGCCTATAACTACAAGCCCCATGGTCCAACAGGAGAAGTAACTGCATCACAGTTCTCAGGCAAATGCCTGACAGCCTCAGAGGGTTCAAAAAACTAGATTTGACTGGGAGGAGAGGTAGGCCTTCCTTTAAACCTCCACTTCTCTCCCTCTACCATCCTTGAAAGCTCAGGGAGGCAGTACTTTCTGGGTCGGATCCCCTACAGACCAGCTCCTCTGGGTCTTTGTGATGGGGGACAACCACGTTGGCCAGGGTTTGGCCAAATGGGCTTTTCTGAGTTCAGCAGAGCCATGCCCTTCTGGCAGCTGGGCTGTGTCCTCAACATCCTACACTCCTAGACAATCTACTTGTCCCCCTGGATGGGCCCACTGAGAATACAAACAAGAGGGACCAACCCTCTTCTGTCCCTGGCCCCAGTCTCCAGCCTGGCTTCTATCCTTTCCCAGGTGGACTCTAACTTTCCCACCCAGACTCATGGATGGGAAAGAAGAAGGAGTTCTGATCCAACTGGGGTTTTAGGATCCTCATCCTTAGCAACACTTCCTTTAAACTCATCAGATTCCAGGAGCACTTTGCCTTTGGCAAACTTAAGAGTAACTGCTCTAGATGTTTCCAAAAAACCTTTTCCTAAGGAACAGGGAAAAAAACTCAACACCTTCCCTCAAAACTGGTGGTCACACTTGACCCCTCCTCTTCCTCATCCCCTACACTATTAGTCACCAAGACTACAGAATCTACCTCGATCACTCAAGTCGAATACTCTTCTCTAACCCCACTGCTTCTACCCGTTCAGGCCTCCATCCGTCTGCTTGGATTACTACAATAGCCCCCTGACTATTCTCCCCACAGCTAGCCTTGCTACACTTCAAAGCGTTCTCCATGAGTAAAGAATTTTGAAATCTATTCCTATCTCCCTAATCAAACTGCTTCACTGCCCTTAGACTGAAGTTCACATTCCCTAGCATGGCTCACAAGGACATATGTCACCTGGTCCCTGCTTACCTCTCCTGCTACTTTACAACACTCACCCCACTCCGGTCTTATTCCCCAAATGTGGCATTATCTCTCCAGCCTTCCTTTCCCCTTACTCCTACTAAAAAGTCACCTGTTGCTGCCCCACCCCCCATGACTTATTTGCTCCCCTAGCACACTGTACTGGCCTTTACTGAGCTTCTCAAACTGCACTGTCATTGTCTGGCTTCTTGGCCATTTCCTCCAGTAGATTAGAGTTCCTTGGGGCTGAGATTGTATACCGCTCACTGCTGGATCCCAGAGCCACACAGCAAGTGCTCAACAAACGTTTGTTTAATGGATAAGGTGGGTGGAAGGATAGATGATGGAAGGACAGGATGCTTCTCTCAGGCCTGCTGAGCATTTCTGTTAGGCCCCAAGTCTATCGTACTTCCATGGCTTACCCCTAGTCCTGATGGAACCTGGTCTAGCAGCTACAGGGACACATGAAGAAGGTGCAAGCCAAGCATTCTGGACACATACCATGTGAGAGGGAAACCTGAGGGGCTGGCTCTCCCTGGAGCCTTTTGAACTGGCCATGGAGAGAAGCCAGGGGGCCTGGCCCCATCCATATGCAAGAAGAGAACAGATGGCCAGCCAGCTCCCTTAGAGCTCCCTAAGGACAGGCAACGTGTGGACACAGTTGATGGATGGCCTGACGGGCAGTGTGGCCGCCAGGAACTGTCCCTGTGGAGCTAGAGTCATCAGGGTACCCCACCCAGAAGCCTGGAGGAAGCAAGAAGACTCTTTTCTTGGCGTGGAACTAGGATTAGAACTATTGCCAAGAAAAGAAGCAGAAGGAAGAGTGGGAGGAAGAAGAGGAGGAGATAGAGGAGGACCACAGAAGAAGCTGCAGCACTCCCATGCGAGGCTCCCAGAATCTGCCCCAGGAAGCTGGAAAATGCTGGGTTCACCCTGCTCCTCTCTGCTTCTGGCATAAGGACTCCTCCCAACCCTATGCTTCTTCTTGGCCTGTCAGATCATTCTAGGAGACTCATGGTGATCAGGTTTTCTACTATGTCCCCTGCCAGATCCCCCAGGCTAATACCTGGGGAAGAAATCCTCTGGGCACCGGCTAGGCTTGCCGCATGGGGGCTGGAGGGAGCCAGTGTTTCAAGGATATCAGCTGTAACTTGGAATCTACCAGGGCTTCCAAAGGTGAATCATCCACTTCCCCAGGGATGGGGTAGCAGCAGCTAGTTGGGAAAGGTGAATGGCTGGGAAAGGTGAGATGCCAGGATGATCCCTGTGCTATAAAGAAAAAAACTAAACAGCATCTGGGATGCCAGGCCCAGGGCCCCACAGAGGTCTGTGCTGTGGTTCAGCAGGAGCTGGCAACAATCCCCTGGGAGAGTCTTTAAGAGAAACAAAATTCCATCTGTTAAAAGCAGTGTTAGCCTGGGAGAAAGTAGAGGTAGCAACATGTTAAGGTCTTTGGTTCTGAGATAAGGACCCTTCCTGTTTTCTTCCCCCTCTCAGTCGTGGTTCCCTGAGTTCAGTCTAGCCTGGTAGGCTGACACCAATAGGTGTTCAGTGTGTTTTTCTGGAATTAATGAGGCCAGGTCCTTCCTTGGATTCCACAACAGGCTCCCTCCCACTCCTTGCCACTCTCTGACTAGCAAAGCTGCCTGAACCTAACCAACCCCAGCATAAAGGAAGGCCTGGAACCCAACTCCAGTGCCTCCTGCCAGGGTCTGACCTAGCAGCTCCCAGCCCCCAGGCCCGAGTGATAGGCTATTAGGTTGACAGCCACCCTGAGCATCCACTTCCCCTCCCTGGGAGAGAGCTGGGGCTGGGACTCTGCCTGCTTCCGGAGCATTTCCTCCCATTTCTGACTTTACACATCTGGCAGGTCGCTTAGTGCTGAAAAGTCTTGGTCAGACTGTATACTAGTCAGGCTACAGTCCTAGAACCCCCAGCTTGGAGAGTTGGATGGCCAGAGGTCACCATGTGCTGTCCCCAGGCAGGACATTCTAAACTGGTATGTAGCCACCATATCTAAAGACCCCTGGGGTGAGAGACCTCGGATGCCCTGTGGAGATCTGCTCATATGTCTACTCTAAATCTCTTTTGCTCCTGCCTTTTTGTTGGAGTCCAAGGAACAGTCAGGATATACTACTATTTCTGTAGGTTTGATTCCTGTCTGTTTTCCAGGACTACACTCTTCCTTCTTCCAGAAGAGGTAACAAAGATTCTTAGAGCTTAAGTGATCTCTATAAAGCATATATCAAATCCAGTCACTCCCTGCTTCAAATCCTGCAATGGCTTCCCATTTCACTGAGATAAAATGAAAACTCCCACCATGATTTACACGGTCCAGTACGACCTGGCCCTCCTTATCTCTACAACATCACCTGGTATTCAACTCCTAGCTCACTCAGGGGCAACAGAGGCTTTGACCTGAGGTTATCTCCCCAGGAGCTATAACCATAGCAGCTGTCCCTCCCAGATGTTTCCATGGCAGCCCTTATTTGAAATAATTTGTCTTCTTTTCACCTAGAATTCTAAATAACACAGAAATCCTATATTTTAGTATCCAGACTGTCTCTCATATCTGGAGGTAGCATATGTTAGCCCACATGCCCAAATTTGGGGCTTCGGAAATATGGTCCCCAAGCCCCTAACCCGTCCTTGTATCATCAAGCTCAACACTTCCACAGCAGTTACCAACCAGTATCAGACCCCTCCTGGGGCCCCAGAGATTAGGCAGAACCTGGTCTAGGGCGACACCCTCAAGAAAAGCATTATGCTGGAATTCAACCAAGTCAATCCAACACATGAGGAAAACAGAGAGAAGGCTGAGAATTCTACCACGATGAGTCCTTGGGGACTTGTCTTGAGCTCTTGGACAAGCTACAGAGGCCAAGGTGTGACTCCTTTAATGGGCATCTGGCATGGGGGTACCCTCTCCTGAGGTCGTCCCTCTCCACAGGCCGGGTAAGTGGTCCCTGGAGCCCAGGGAGTGGCACAGCTTCCCCACTCACACGCTCGCTAGGCTCTGACTGTGGCCATTGGGCACCCCAATCACCCATCTAAGTACAGCAGCAGGAGATGCCAGCATTCCGGGGCCCTGCTCACCCCCCACGGCCCAGGCAAACACTCACATCAGCTGGCTCCCTGCGGGGTCCCTCGCCGCTTCGCAGCCAGCTTTGGCTCAGCTCGCTGAGCTCTGGGATGGGTTGCACCTTGAGCCGCACGCTGTCCCCAGACTGCCGGATCATTTCCACAATCTCATCCCTGGACTTACTCTCCACGTTGTGCCCGTTTATCTCCACCAGCCGGTCGCCCGGCACCAGCCCCAGGGCCAGGTCCTTGGTGCCTGCACCAGGCTCAGCAAAGTGAACCACCCGCCGATAGGCTTGGCCCTCGGGGCCCCGATCCAGCATGGTCGTTCGCCGCAGGGAAAAGCCAAAGTCTCCAGTAGGCCGGCGTTGCAGCTCCAGCTCCCGGAGGGCAGGAGGTGGTGGGGATACCACGGGGGGCAGGCGTAGGTCCGCTGGGAACCTTTTAGTCACCAGTTCAGGGGCTCGGGACCGGGGCCCTGGCCGAGGGATGCCAGGGCCAGGATGCTGCATCAGCTGGCCCTCTAGAGTCCTCACCTCCACCTGCGGGGATGGGGCGGCTGAGTGCTCTGATGGGGTGGAGGTTTCCGAGGCACTCTCGTCCCGGCTACGCTGAGAGAAGGAGAAGCGCTTGACAATCATCTGGGAGTTCTGCTTGGCTAGGGAGCCGAACTTGGCTGCCCGCTGCAGCACAGAGCCGCGGAAGCTGCCTTCCTCGCCCTTGAGGTCATCGCTAGAGCTGGCTGTGCTCAGGTGGCCTGAGTCCAGGATGACACTGCCCCGGTTGCTGTCGGAGTCAATGTCAGTCAGGTGCAGGTCGGAGCCGCTGGCCACCTTGATGGGGATGGGGTTGGAGATTTCCAGGCGTGTCTTAGATTCACGCTTGGAGGAGCGGTTCAGGTTGAAGAAGCCACGTCGTAGGCTTATCTCCTCCAGGCTCCGCAGCTCCGCTGCTGACATCCGCTCCTTCTTCTCCTTTTTCTCCTTCTTCTCCTTCCGCCCTCCATCTTTGTCCTTGTCTTTCTTCATTAGGTTAAACATGGTGGGGGTGCTGCTTTTAGGGGGGGCACCCTCAGAGGATTATGGGTGATTAGCACAGGGTCTTTGTACCCCACCTTGCTGCTGCAAATAAACACACAAAGAGGGAGAAAGGTTATTCAAGCAGAGCCTCTTCCTGTGTCTCTAGGCCACACCTGGCCAAATACAAAACACCAAACCAAAAACCAAAAACTCATTGCTGTGCAGTCGATTCCAACTCACAGCAACCCTATAGGACAGAGATGAACCACCCCATAGGGTTTCTAAGGCTGTAATCTTTAAGGAAGCAGGTTGCTACATCTTCCTCCCGCAGAGCGGCTGGTGGGTTCGAACCTCCAACCTTTTGGTTAGCAGCCGAGTGCTTAACCACTGTACCACCAGGCCTCCTATGCTAAATACAGCTACCCCAAACTGAGTGCTAGCTATGTGCAAGGCACTCTGCTTTACACAATACTGCCCCAGTTAATGAATCCTTATAACATTTCTATAGGTAAGTATTTCTATTACCCCCACTGTACAAATAAGGAAACTTGAGACTTAGATACAGTTACAAAAGCCCAGACTCCTAGGCCTGTCCTTTCCTTTAAACCCTGATAGACCAAGGCTTAGGTATGCCTGGAGGTGGCATCTGGGAGACCTGACCTCCTGGCAAGGGGATACATTAAGCCAACCTGGGACCTGACTTAAGATTCAAACACAAAGGAAAAAGGAAAGGGACTCCCACCATCACCTCCTCACAGCCAACATCCACTGAGGCAACCGATACCAAGTGCTGCTAGGCTCTTTCCTAAGCCCATTATCTCTGAAGCATCATCCTTCGCCACCATCTAACAGAAGACCTCAAGGAACCAACATTCCTTTAATGACTATTACCCCCCAGGCACTTTCCATACACTATCTTGTTTGAACTTCCCAGCCTGTAAGGTAGGTATCATTATCTCCACTGGACAAACACGGAAAATGGGGCTCAGAAAATTAAGTATGTGTTAACTGTCACACAGCTAATAGGTGGCATTGCTGGGATTCAAGGGCAAATACTGTGTCCTTTCTGGGGCCTGGGAGTCCAAAGTGAAGGGAGGAGGGAAGGAAGGGGAAGTTCCAAACTGAACAGAGGACAGACAGCTGTGAGGTGGGGGTGGGGGGCTGGTGGATAAACAGGATCCTGAAAAACTCACACCCTTTTCCTAGACTAACACCTAAATATGGCCTCGGGAAGAAAGTTGTGGCAGTCTGAGAGAGAACCCCAGCTCCAGGGCGCCACGCCTAGGTGCCAACCTACTCCTACCCCTATACACACCCCACTGGGGACAGACTGAAAAAGCCTGGTGGGGGTGGAACTGAGACAGTCTTTCTTGTTCTAACCAGCCGGGAACAAGAAGTATAAGTAGGCCAAACCACCTAATTAGAAATGAAATTCTAGTTTTTTCTCTCTCCATAAAGGGCCCCCACTCGGAGTTCCAGACAAGCTTACCCCCTTCTAGCAATGACCTCTGCCAGATCCTGGACAGACTTTCCTCTCTGTGCATCCCACCCCTGTCGCCAAGCAAGGCCCCCTAGCCATCCCATTCCACCATGAGTGACTCCCATCCCAAGTACAATGCAAGGGAGGCAAGAAGGCCAGGAACTCCCGAGGGCCCTGGTGCACTGGCTAAATGCTTCCCCCTTATCCAGCATCCTGACCTACATGCTTCTTGGGAGACCAACGCATCTTCTTTTAGAGCAGCGCTGTCTGCAAGAAATACAATTCCAGCCACGTATGTAATTTTAAAATTTCCAGTGGCCACATTAAGAAAGGTAAAAAGAAACAGGTGAAATTAACTTTAATAATATATTTATTTAACACATCTATCCAAAATATTGTCATTTCAACATGTAATCAGTATTAAAAAAATTGAGATATTTTGCATTCTCTTGTCCATATTGTCTTCAAAATTTGGTGTGTACTTAGAGTATATCTCAATTCAGACTAACCACATTTCAAGTGATCAGTAGCCATGTGTGACTCCCTCCAGTGATTCCAGCTCATGGCAACCCCATGTGTGTCAGAGTGGAACTGTGCTCCACAGGGTTTTCAATGGTTGATTTTTTGGAAGTAGACTTTCTTCCAGGGTGCCTCTGGGTTGACTCAAACTGCCAACCTTAAGCATTTATGCCACCCAGGGACTCCCATGTGTGAATAGTAGCTGTCACATTGGACTGTGCAATTCTAGAGAAATCTTTAGTTGTGAAGCATTAGATTTAGTTGTGGGAAGTTTGGCCTATTCACTGGCTCCCTCTGGTCTTAGTATTAGTCCCTTTCCCTCTCTGACCTAAGTTTCTACCTGGCAAAACAAAGTTCCCTAAATGCTCCATGCTCAGTACCTGACAGTTGAGGGACAGGAGATCTAGGGCCCAAGAAGTGCCAAGGCAGGGCCAGCTGGATCTGGACTGATGTGGGCTAGGGGAGTACCTGCCAGCCAGCTCTCAGCCTCTCCTCAGGGCTCTATTTTGCATGAGGATCCTCCCTCTCCTCCTGAACATGGATGGGGGTTTAGCACAGGCCAGCCATATACTAGTACGCAGGACTCAGTCATGCACCTATTATAGGGCAAGCCACTGCACCACATTCACACCAAACCAGGAGCCCTCCTCATCCTCCTCCCTTGGCAAGGTGTCCACAGCATCTTTAGCTGGTCACTGCCCACCTCACTCATCACCCACCACCACCCACACTGTCTCAAAGGGCTGGTTTAGAAGATGGCTCCAGGGGCACCTGTGGCAGAAATGAAGAAAGAAATCTGCCTCGAGGACTTGGAGGGGACAAACAAGAGTATACTGGCCTTAGCCCACCCACACAGGACTCGACTAACTACAATGCTGCCCCACCAAGACACCTTTTTGGGTCTCCAGTTCTCACTCTGCAGTCCTTCCCCAAGTCGGGCTCTTTACTGGAGCCTAGATATCTGAGCAGTATCAACGGAAAACAGCCCCAGAAATTCTAGAATTTTTGAGCTGGAAAAGCCCCTGAGAAGTAACTTCATTTAAATCCCTGCCTCAGCAGCAGCCTGCCTACCTGCCCCTCACTGCCACTACGAGGCAGGAATAACAGTCACAACAGCAGCACAGGGAATGGTGCTTGCTGGGGAATTTTAGGAGATCTGGTATCTAGGCCTGGATCTGCCAACAAATCGCTGGGGAACCTTGAACCTGTCACATTGCTCAAGGTTGGACTAGATGATCTAGGTCTCTTCTAGCTCTAAAATTCCAAATTTCTAAGTCTCTTGTGAATACAGCTTAGTTATTAACCTTCTGCCAAAGGCACCCCTCTCATTCCAACCCGGAGGCCTCAGAGACTGAATCCACGTCAGACCTTCCCTCCTCCCCATCCTGTCCTGCCACTGTTACCTGCACAGCTCACAAGGTACCCCCCTCCCCACCATCAGCCCACAATTGCCACATCTGCCCACGGCCTTGGTTCTCTCCTGCACCACAGGTCTGGAGCCACCTCTGCCTTATAGGCTCCCTCTCCAGGGCTGGCTCTACAATGGAGCTGCAGCTGCCCCTATGTTCCTCAGCCCCCAATTCACCAGAGACCTGGGCTCTGTCACTTCCTTGCAAACCTTGCACCTCCCAGTGTCTCCAGTCCTCAGGTCCAAAGTCCCCAGCAGCTGGGACACGCGCCCCCTCCCATTCTAGGCTGCAGTATCTACGTGCCTCTTCTTCTTCTCTTACCCTCTCATTCCAGAGAAGGCAGCCTTACAGTTTTTCTGATCTTTACCTTTTTCCCTCACACTACTCAGGATGCATTCACTAATTTTAGGTAGAGGAAATGTATGTACATAAATTAGGGTATGCACCTAAATTATCTTGATCCTACTATCTCCTAAACCAAAGCAAAGAACAATCTGTCAACTTAGCTGCTTTGTCACTGTACAACAGTAAGCATCTTTAGGGCAGGGACCATTCAACTCAAATATGCATTGATTTGTCCATCAACAGGAGAATGGATAAATAAATTGTACATGTTCATACAACGGAATACTACTCAGCAATAAAAAGTATATGCACAACATTGATACCCACAACAACAGGGATGAATCTTAAAAACATTATGCCAAGTGAGAATGAAAGAAGCCTTTTATCATAAGAATATATATTGTATGATTCCATTTATATGAAGTTCTAGTACAGGTAAAACTATGTTGGAAAAAAATCAGAACAGTGGTTACCACCAGGAAATGGGGGTTGGGAAATGACTGAGAAAGGGCATGAGGGAACTTTCTGGGGTGATGTTCATGTTCTGTATCTTGACAGGGGTTTGGGATGCATAGGTGTATGCACCTGTCAACACTCACTGAATAATGCAAGTAAGATCTGTGAATTTCATTGTATGTAAATATTAACTCAAAAAAAGAACTATAAACAAATATTGAACGCTAGTTAATGATATACAAGCTGAAGTATTTGGGAGAAAGTAAACTGATGTCTGCAGTTTACTTTGAGATACATCAAAAGTTTAAGACGGATTGATAGATGGATTGAGGGATTAATATATAACAAAGTAAAATGTTAATTGTAGAATCTAAGAGGTAGGGGTGGTCACTGTAAAACTCTGACTTTTCTGAATGTTTAAAAAGTTTTGTGATAAAATGTTGGGAAAAAAAATATATCAATCAAACACCTACTAAGTGTGAGGGATATAAAGATAAATAAAACTAGCAAAAGAGCTCAGGCTTCGAATATCTGGTAACAAACCCAGGAACAGATCCCAGTTGACAGCGGTGCGATCTTGGGCAAGTCACTTAACGCATCTATGCTTCTATTTCCCCACCTGTAAAATGGAGGTAATAATAGCACCTACCTCATGAGTCGTGGAAATTAAATGACATCATGTATACAAACCACTCATGTAACGACTAGCCCATAGTAGGACATCAAGAATGGTACCTGATAGTAGCAGGGCACGATCGTTACCATTTAAATGGGATAGTAGAAAGGATAGTCCACAAATGACTGTCAGCACAAGTATGACTAAAATAAGTCAAGACATAAAATCTTAATGCTGGAAAGCACTTTTGTAAATGGAAACTAAAGCCCAAAGAAGTGAAGGCCACCCAGTGAGCACTTTGCCGAGCTGTATCACACTGGCTGGATTGAGTTCAGAGGCCCCATATAACCACTGCCAAGGATACAAAAAAAGTTGCCATTGAGTCGATTCTGACTCATGGCGATCCTATGTATGTCAGAGTAGAACTATGCTCCATACAATTTTCAATGGCTAATTTTTTGAAAGTAGGCCACCAGGCCTTTCTTCTGAGGTACCTCTGGGTGGGCTCAAACCTCCAACCTTTCAGTTAGCAGCCAAGTGCGTTAACCATTTGCACTACTCAGGGACTCCACTAACAAGGATACCAAAAACAAACCAAATCCATTGCCGTCGAGTAGAACTGCCCCGTAGGGTTTCCAAGGAGTGGCTGGTGGATTCGAGCAGCCGAGCTCTTAACCACTGCGCCACCAGGTTCCCTAACAAGGATACCTGCTGCTGTCGAGTTGATTTTGACTCATAGGGACCCTATAGGACAGAGCAGAACTGCCCTATAGAGTTTCCAAGGAGCACCTGGTGGATTCGAACTGCCAACCCTTTGGTTAGCAGCCATAGCTCTTAACCACTACACCACCAGGGTTTCCGTAACAAGGACAGGGAAAGGCAAATCAAAGATGCAGAAATACAAACGGCCAACAAACATGGACAGGTATTCAGCCTCAGTAATATCACCAGAGGTATACTGTTTTTCACTTACCAGTTTAGTAAAAACTATCCAGACTGATAACATCCAATGTTAGGGGATGGGAAGCAGGGAGTCTTACATGTATTGATGGGAGTATAAATTGGTATAATCCTTTAAGGAGGGTAAGTCGGTGATATCTATGAAACTGTTTCTTTGACTTGGCAATTCCACTTACAAACACCTATCCTATAAATATATTCACACAATGAGCAGGGTTAATCTTTGCAGCATTGTTGGTAATGCATAAATCTGTAAATCGCTATAGGAATCGCTAAGTTATGGAACAACTGGGCAGATTTTTTTAAATGAGGTAGATTTGCGTATACTGATCTGGAAAGATTTTATGCTATATTGTTAAGTGAAAAAAGCAAGCTGCAGGATAGTATATAATTTTTGCTAAAAGCAAAATAAACTCTGCATGTGTATATAAACCCCATTGCCGTGAAGTCAATTCCAACTTATAGCGACCCTGGTAGGACAGAGTAGAACTGTCCTATAGGGTTTCCAAGGAACAGCTGGTGGATTCGAACTGCCGACCTTTTGGTTAGCAGCCAAGCTCTTAACCGCTATGCCACCAGGGCTCCAGTGTATATATATGCGTGTGTGTATGCACATTATGTACAATATTTGCATATGCATAGAAAAATGTATGCTCTCGGGAAGGGACTGAGATTTTAGAGGAGTCAAAGCAGACTCGTGTTTTAATTTTTTACAATGAGAATATTCATCTGGTAGATGCATGCATGTGTGTGCGTGTGTGTGTCTGTTTAAGCCTAGGGGCTTGAAGAGTGAGAGTATGCGTAATTTTCTTCTGCTTTTCTGCGTGCACTTGATTTCCTATGAAAAAATATTTTATATTTATATAATGATATATTTCTATATAAAATATAGAAATATGTGATATAAATATATATCTATATATAACAAACTTTAAAAAATTAATCTGGAAAGATAGATTACAAAAATTTATCAGTGGTTATCTCTGGGGAGTGGAGGGAAGGAGAGAGAACAGTTTAACTTTCTACTTTGTTAAACTTATTTTCAGTACATGTTACTTTTGTGATTTTAAAGATTAAAGAAAAGATAGAAAAAAGAAAGAAAGGCTTGACAAAGTAGTGTGTAATCCATTTAGCATTAATGCTGTAAATGGGGTTTGCAGTAGTAAGTTCAAGGCTTGCCATCTCATGCTTTGGAAAAGTTTCAGTGACTTGGTGGACTTGGTTAAAACAGATTTCACTGGTGTAGTGTGTGGCTTTAAGTGGGGACGGATTTAAATGGGTCACTCTGCAGCTGGCATAGTAGAAACCCCAGGAAATGGAAACTATAACGTTAGAATCCCAAGACAAGAGCGCCCAGACTCAGCTCCCCCATCCCCACCCCCAGACCACACTCATAAATAAATACAAAGGAAATACTTTCCCAAGAGAGCTGGCCTTCCTCCCTTGGCCTCTGACCCCCCAGAGCGGCCGTGTCCTCCAGCCCTAAGGCCTTTATCTCAGCAAAGCCTTGCACAGAGCGGACAGCACAAGCGGCCCAGTGGGGCTCGAACGTCACCTGGCCCGGCCTGGCGGCCCCATGGGAAGCGGCTCAGGGTGAGGGGCCTGTCGCCGCCACTGCCGCCGCCAAGCCTCTTCCAGGCCGGTTCTGCTAAGCTCCGCAGCGCCTAGTGACTCACTGCCAGGTCTCACGGAGCCAGGTGTGCTCGCTCTGACTGAACGTTTCTCACATGACATCAGCCGGCCGGCCGGCCAAGGAGCGTGCTGGCTCCCCGGCTTCCTTCCCTGCCCGCCGCAGCGCCGGTACCGAGCGGCTCTCGGCATTTCCAGGCAGCCTGGCCGCGCGCAGTCGCAGCCTTGCGGCGCCTCCCGCTGTGAGGCAGTCTCCCCTGGAACGCAGCAATCCCGTGGACCCCGGAAGAAATGAGAGCGAGAGTGGTGTCAGCCGCCAGGCCAGGCCCCCTACTGCTCTTCCAGGTGCGCTGCCCTGACCCTGACCCTGACGCAGCAACCCGGCGCTATGCTCAGCTAACACTACCCCGCCACCACCACTACCTTCTGTGTGACCTTGAGCAAGTCCCGGCCCCTCTCTGGGCCTTGGCTATTTCAACTGTAAAACCTCTAGGGGCCTGGGAGCTCAGACTTGGCCCCACGCCCTTGATTTTGTTGGAGAGGTATCCTCCTCAACCACAAGCCGAAAGTTCTAATCCCACCCTGCCTCCCAATTGCTGTGTGACCTTGAGCCCATCATCCAACATCTCTGAATATCAAAGAATAATAAAAATAATCCTTTTGAGGAGACAATCCACTACCTGGCAGAGAGAAAAGACCTGACAATTTAAACCACAGCCTGATTCAAAGCTGTTTGAAATGTCAAGGGAATGTGGATAATTTACAAGCCACATGATTCCTACCTCAAGACAAAGGGCAGAGGAGTGAAGTGGAGAGGAGAAGAGGGTTTCCAGTCCTGCTCCTCACCTTTCCCATTCCAGCACTTACCAGCACACCACCCTACCGTCTAATTCAGGCTACCTCAGAGAATGGTGATGGGGGGCAAGGGTGGTGGGGAGATGCAAAAGCACCTGTCAGCCTGGCCCAAAACAGAACTTAAAAGCTCCATCAAGGCCCCATTCCAAGCCCTGGGGGAACCTGTCAATCACAGCACACAGGGGGCAAGGTCCTCCCACCCCCTTAAACGTTTAAACTGCGTCTGGCCAGAGCCACTCAGCTTTACCCAGCTTTATCCTCTCCACCTGGGACAAGGCCTGTGGCCTAGGGCAGCCCTCAAGACCCAGCTCACACTGATGCTCCAGTTTCCATCTGTGATGTCCACTTCAGGTGAGGGGGGTCTGGCTGCGGATAGACCTCAGATTTGAAGGAGGAGGAACAGCCCTGCTGCCCTGGAGATCTGTGACACACCAAGTCCCGGATCAAGGCTTCCTGAGTTCCAGCAACTCCCTGCTCCACCCCTAGCAGGGTGGATTCTCCCTTTCACACAAACCCCAGTTCTGCCCCACCCAGTCTACTTTTAGGTACCTGCCTCTGGAGGCCCTAGAATTTTCAGGCCCAACTTCTAAGACATATGTGCCCCTCAATAAGCAGCCTCAAGCAGGGCTGGTGAAGGGGGCTTCAGGAAACAGGCTGGCTGCCCATACTGCTCAAGAGTGAGGCTGTGGACCAGGCAGGGGTCAGAAAGGGTACAATCCATGAGAGGGCTTCTGAGGAGAGCCTGGGGACCAGGAGGAAGCCGGCAGGCACATGCCGGGGCACCTGAGCCAGGCTGGGAGAGAGTAAACAAACCGGAAACTCAGAGCTGCCAGGCACCAGGTCAACTGTTTAAAGTTCAAAGCTCCCAAGGGAAATCACCACCAGCATGTGGCCTTTCCCACTGCCACCCCACCCCCTCCGCCCTATGACCCTTCTCATTCTCCTAACCCCCCAACACAACAGCTCCCCCCGAAAGCCACTGTCTTCCTGGAATTGAGGCCCCAACCCCAATTCTCCAATCCCAAATGGACAAGCACACCTCCACCGGAGGCTATATATAGCCAGTCACGTCCGGCAACCAGGAGGATATTTCCTGGAAAACCCTCATCACAAAAGGACAGAGGGGAAGCTGAGGAGGTGGCAGGCCATTGACAAGGAGCCAGTGAGGTCTGTCAGGAAGCCAGAGACCTCAGGAGAGCAACTTTCAGTATCTCCAAATAGAATGTAGCCCCTGAACCAAAAAAGGTGGGGAACATTAGGTAAGGCCAGGCACATTGCCATGACAACAGGACATCAAACTGCCCAAGAAAGGGGTTCCAGGCCTGGTAAGCCCATGGAAAGGGAGTGGAACCTCTAGATTCAACGGCCTTGCTCTTATATCCCTCACTCTCAGCAGGGCTCCAATGCATACACCCTTCCCACAGTTCACTCTCCACAGGGGTATTTACAAGGTCTGCTGAGCCAGAAATACGACAGGGACTCCAAGAGGCAAAACCAACTCAAGCAAATCAGCCCAAGTCATTGGCAAGGTGAAGGGGGACCAATTCCATAATTTTCCAAGACCGCCTGAGGGCAGGAAGGCCCTAGCCAGGAGAGCCCCTCCCAGGAAGCATCCCTTCAGCTCTCCCCACAAAAACATGTACTATAAGGCCACTGCCAAACACATGCCCTGTTGGCCAAGTGACCAGACAAAATGAGCACCAGCTTAAAAAAACAAACTGGCTGCCTTCTCCTTGGTCCTCCCGCTCATTCTGGTGACAGCCTTTCCAGCTAATCACCAGGGCACATGTGCCTTACAACAGGGCAACACCCCCACCCCCCACAACAAAGCCCCAATGTGTGGTGTGTCCCTGCAGGCCTCATCTTGGCCGGGAACGTGACCCACTCCTCATCAGGCTTGGTACCAAACAGCGCCCCCACGGGGTGGGGGAGAGGCTAACCTCATGAACTCCCTCTTCTCATTGGCAAAACAACTGGCATGACAGGTTAGCAGGGCGGGGCGACACGAGAGGCCTGGGGCAGGCTGTCCGACCTTCCCACACACACCCCACCCCTTTGCAGGGAAAGGTGAGATGAGCAGCCAGTCTTAGGGGACAGCCTGGACTTCCCAATCCCCAGAAGTCTGCCATTCACTCCTCCCCCCGCCCCCCCCCCCATCTTCTGCACCAAGGGGAGGGGCCCGGGGAAGCGGGTCTCCATTGTTTTACCAGCTGTCTAGCAGCTGCTCCTTTGAGAAGAGCCCGCTGTCGGCCTGGCAGTGAAAGGGTGAAGGCCGCTGGGAGGGATAAAGGACTCGGTGGAGGTGCTCGCCTTCCCCGCTGCCTTCTTCAGCGCCTCGGTCGGTCGGTCAGTCTGTCGAGGGGGCCTGGGCCTGGCACCGAACAGCCCCCTACCCCCAGGCTGCAGCCCCCAGATCCGCAGCTCTGGGCACCTGGGCTCCTCCTCCAACTCCCAAATCCCCCCAAACTGAAGGCCACTCTGTCCTGCCTCCTCGCGTCCCCTGAGCTCTCCAAGCTGGCAAAAGGGGCCAGTGCTCCCGCTCCCCGCCTCTCCCGGCCGGCCCCCACCTTCGGGGGCCGAGCTCCGCGGCGCCGCCAGGGACAGGAGCCCGGAGTCCGGGCCGCTGCTTTCAGGGGAGAGGAAAGGAGGAGGAGCCGGCCGGGCCCCGCCGTCCGCGTGCCGCCCGCCCGGCCCGAGCCCGCCCCGCCGTCCCACCCCGCCCGGCCCGCCACCCGGCGGCCGCCCCCGCTGCCCCGCACTCACCGGCCGCCGGAGCCCGCCCGGCAGGCAGCAGAAGCGGAGACGCGACATTCAGCGGCCCCGGCCCGGTCCGGGCTGGAGCGCAGCGCCGCGCAGCGCAGCACCGCCCCCCAAGGCCGCGCGAGTCGAGCCGAAAGGGAGCTCTCTGCTGGCGGCTCCGGGGATAAAAGCCGGGCCTTCCTGGCGGCGCCAGGGCGCGCCTCCACACGCCAGCCATGTGGGCATTGGCCGTTGCCCTGGGGGACTTCTGTCCACGGTGGGCACCGAGGCCCCTCTGGCCGTGTTCTAGAGACCCTGCCTGGGCATTGAAGGCTGCTGGACATATCTAAAAGGTGCTGAGTGGCACTGCCCAGGGCCATGCTGAATGTATAGAACAGGTTCTCTGTGCAAGGCAGACACGGTACCCTGCTGGCTGTGTCCAAGATGCTTCCCAGAGTAGTGCTGTCCAGAAAAAGCAATTGTGTCTTGTGGGCCCTGCCTTCCCAGCGTGGCTCTGCAGAGGCAGACACAGGAGTCTGCTGGACAGTGCCAGATGACTCCGTCCAGAGCAGGCACTGCCTGCCATGTCCAAGATGGCACTGCCAGAATGCACTCCCCAAGGTGGGCACAGGCTCCCGATAGCTTGATCTGAGAAAGCCCTGCCTCAGGTGGAGCTGCCTGAGGGGTGGGCAAGGGCCCAGGGATCACAGCCCTAAGTAGCTTCTACTCCCTGAATGAGCCCCACAATGCCAAGATTAATGAGGTCTGCCCCTGGGTCTGTGGTGCTCTGTATATATCAAGTGGGCTGCTCTACCCACAGAAAGAGAATTTTAGACTTCTTAGAGGCCAGGAGGCATTTGGAAAACAGACCTCTGAGATAGGTGCTATGTCTTGAGTTTGAAGAGAGAGAGAGGAGGGCACTTATTCTCCAGCAGTGTCCTTGCGGGAGCAGGGTACCTCAGAACTGATTGGGGTGGTGAAAGGCTGTAGCAAACAAGGACAGCCACCTCCAAAGATAGAACCAGGAACTTTTCCAGGCAAGAGTGACCCAACCCGACAGACCAGGGAAGGCTGGAGTGAGGAGGCTCAGGAGCAAAGAGTAAGGGCTGAGAGATCCTGAGGAATAGAGCACATCTTTGATGTGCATTTTTGGATAAAGAAATAACATGCAACCCAATTCATCAAAATTTTACTTAGAGACTTCCAAGTACCTAGTGCACCACCAGGCACTCTGAGGGACACAGAAAAATTGGATGTGGAGCTTTACAGGGAACTCACACTGGGAGGCAGAGGGGTGAGCTGGGACTACAACAGGGATCCCAGGTCTGTCATCCCTTGGATGATGAGCTAGAGCTATGATGGACGGTTTATTTGGCTAGAGGAGTGAAGAAAAGCTGTTCTGACATTTCAGCAGAACCTTTAAGGCTAGGTAGGACAATGACCGTCACTGCTATTTCCAGAGCACCTACTATGTGCTAGATACCATCTCTAATCTTCACAACAAACCCATGAGGGAGACATTATTATAGAGAGGGAGTGAGTGCATGGATTCTGGAGCCAGGTTTCCTGGACTCCATGGCAACTGGTTTAGGGGACAGTTGTGGTTCAGTGATTAAATTCTCACCTTTCATGCAGAAGACCCCAGTTTGATTCCCAGCCAGTGCTCCTCAAGTGCCCACTACCCGTCTGTCAGTGGAGGCTTGCATCTTGCTATGATGCTGAATCAGATTTCAGTGGAGCTTCTGGACTAAGATGGACTACGAAGAAAGGTCTGGTGATCTACTTCCAGAAATCAGCCAGTGAAAGCCGTGTGGATCACACTGATCTGATCCTGTTGTGCGTGGGGTTGCCATAAGTCAGGGCCCACGCAACAGCAGCTAACAATAAAACAACATCAGGTACTAGCTGTGTTACCCTTGGGTGATTCACAAAAACCTCTTCATGCCTCAGTTTCTTTATCTGAAAAATGGGGATAATAACAGTGCCTCCCACAAGGGTTGGGTTGAAAATGAGATGAGTTCATGTATAAAAAGAACAGTGCCCGGCACGTGGTAGCTGTTAGCTTTATTACCTTCCCTAGTTCACAGCTGTGGAAACAGAAGCACAGGCAGGTTTTTGACTTGCACATAGCTTGCAAATGGCAGAGTCAGTATTAAAACTGAGGTCCCAAAGGCCCCAGAGTCCAGGTTCTTTTCCCTATACGATGGTGGTGAAATGAATACATGTACTGAAAATGGTTCTTTTTATGTGCCTGAGCCAACAGTTATTTTCAGGGACCAAGCAAGACTGAAGCACAAGGACAACAGCCTCGATGGTTGCGGTTCATGAGCACTTGGTTTTAGTTTTTTATTTCCCAAAACCAGTAAAAAAAAAAAAAAAAAAAAAAAAGCCCAGCTGCCATTGAGTCAATTCCAATCCGTGGTGACCCCAGGTGTATCAGATCAGAGTAGAACTGTTCTCCATAGGGTTTCAATGGCTGATTTTTCAGATCACCAGGATTTTCTTCCTCTGGGAGGCGCTTCTGGGTGGACTTGAGCCTCCAACTTTTTGGTTAGCAGATGGGTACATTAACTGTTTGTACCACCCAGGGACTGGTTTATTTCCCAAAGGCGGAATAATTCCTGCCTTGACCCTCAGTAAAAGTGAAAAAAACCCCTTCCCCCGTTACACAGTAAAATGTCAGAGTAGTGTCCACGTGGCCATGGAAAAGCCAGTTTTTCCTGAAGATTCCTAATTTCCTAAGGCAATCTGACTTTAATACAGAAGCCTTCTCAGAAGGCAGCGTGGTAATAATAAAAATCCTCTAACAGCGATTGAGCTTTTACTATAGGTCAGGCTCTGAGCTAACCCCTTGACACACATTGTCTCATTTAATCCCCACAATCATTCTATGAGGGCAGTACTGTTATTATCCCATTTTATACATTAGAAACCAGGTTCAGGAAGGTGAGGTAATTTGGCCAAGGCTAATAAATAGCAGAGCCTGTAGCACTTGCTCTGAACCACTCTGCTGTGCTGTGTCCTTGGTGGAGTACATGGGCTTTGGGGTCACACAGCCTGGAAGGACACTTTCTCTAGCAGATGCTAGGAGTTTCCTTAGGCTCTCTAAGCCTCAATTTCCTCACCTATAAAATGGGGATAATAATAGTGCCTACCTCATAAGGGTGCGAGAGGATAAAATAAGCAAACTCATTTAAAGCAATTAGCCCAGTACTTAAAATGTAACACGTGGTTATTAGATGTTAGCCCTTATTAACTCTCTGAACCTCCGTTTCCTCATCTGTAAAATGGGGACCATAATAATACGTACATTACAGAGGTATTGTGAGGTGTAGAAGAAATGGCGAACGGAAAGTATGTAAGATGTACTTGGCGCATGGTAAGCTACCACGATATGACCCTCCAAAAGGTTCTGCAAATAAACAAGCCTGCTTTCTTAAAAGCTCCTGGTATTGCAAATCTGCGTGATAGCAGGCGATGTTCATATGACAAAAACACACCTTTGACAGTGAGTTTATGTTAATGAGGGAAGAACAACTCAGAAAAGGAGGATGAGAATTGTTGCACAACTCGAAGAATGTCATCGATGTCACTAAATTGTGCATGCAGAAATTGTTGCACTGGTGCGCGTTTTGCTGTGTATATTCTCAACAAGAAGAACGAAATTAATAAAATTGAGAAAAAAGAAAAAAACACACCTTTGAATATTATTCCTATAAAAACATTTACAAGGGTGATAGAAAAATTTGCAAATGGTTAGTGGTGATGGTTGTGCAACATGACGAACGTAATTAATGTCACTGAATTGTACATATAAATCATGTTGAAATGGCAAATGTTTTGTTACATATATACTTACCACGATTAAAAAAATGTATTTATTAACTTAAGACCTTTTACTCCTTTGCATAGAAGCTTGGAGTATGAATGGAGAATGTCCTCTAGGAAACTTAAAGCTAATTAAACTCTTAGAAGAGAGTATCTGCTGAAGATCAGTCCATAATGAAGGACACGTCCCAGAAGTGACACAGAAAAGTTTGTAATTTGGGAAAGTTCAGATATATACAAAAGTAGACAAAATAATAAAATAAACCCCCAAGTATCCATCACACAACTCCAACACCTATCAATTCATGTCTCATTTCAACTATAACCCACATTTTCCCCCTCCCTAGTATAACTTTGAAGCAAATCCCAGCTATCATTTCATCCGAAAATATTTCAGGGTGTATCTCTAAAAGGTAAGGACTATTTTTTAAAACAAAACCACAGTACACTTTTCCCATTTACAATGTTTTACAATTATTCCTTAATCTTACCAAATATTCAGTGTTTAGATTTCCAATTCTCTCTATAAATGTGCTTTTTTTTAAACTACTTGTTTGCTTGAGTCCACGCATTGCCATTAGTTGACATAACTTTTGCATCTCTTTCAATTTACAAGTTTCCCTTCTATCTTTTTCTTTTTCCTCCCTGCAACTTATTTATTGAAAAAAGTAGGTTATTTAATTCATAGAGTTTTCCACAGTCTGGATTTTGCCGACTGCATCCCCATGGTATAGTTTAACATGATTCTCTGGCCTCTGTCTTTCCTATAAATTGGTAGATAGACCTAGAGGCTTGATCAGATTTGAGTTTATTTTTTTGGCAAGAATACTTCGTGGTTAGTGTCATCTTCTTCCCTCAGGAGGTACACAGTGTCTGGTTGTCTCTGAAATGATGCTTTAAGACATCAGAAATATATGACTGTGTTTATTTTTTTATGGATTGAATTATGTCCTCCAAAAAGTCATGGTGAGGTCATAACCCCTGTATCTGTGAATGTGACCCTGTTTGGAAATAGGATCTTTGAAAATGTTATCAGTTAGGAGAACATCGTATTGAGGTTATATTGAGGTTATATTGAGGTAGGGTGGTTCCTAATCCTATGTGAATGGTATCCTTATAAAAGAGGAGAAGACACATAGAGATAGGAAGGATGGTCATGTGACACTGTACCTGCAAGTCAAGGAACACCTGGAGGTACCAGAAGGTAAGAGAGAGCCATGGAACACTTCCTGTCTCAGAGCCCTCAGAAAATCAACATGGCTGACACCCTGATTTCAGACTCCTAGCTTCCAAAATTGTGAGGCAATCACTTTCTGTTCTTATAGGCCACCTCGTGTGGTATTCTGTTATGGCAGGCCTAGGAACTAACACACTAGAATTATAAGGATATAAAAAGAGACTAGCTATTGCATAGAATATAGCACCTCTTACAAACCCTTGGAGCCCTGGTGGCACAGTGGTTAAGAGCAACGGTGAGCTATGGCTGCTAACCAAGAGGTTGGCAGTTCGAATCCACCAGCTGCTCCTTGGAAACACTGTGGGGCAGTTCTACTTTGTCCTACAGGGTCGCTATGAGCCGGAATTGACTGGATGGCAAGGGATTTTGTTTTTTTTTTTTTTACAAACCCTTTGTGGCATCAGTTTATGTATGGGCTTTCTCTGTACCTGCCGGCTTACTCCTGCACTAATCTAAACACAGCTGTAAGGCTCCTTCTGTGCTTCCAAGAATTTTGTGACCTTTTCTTGACTTCAGTGAGCAGGGGATCCACAGCCCCACCAGCCATGAGCTCAGCATCCCAGACTATGAAGATTATCTACTAGCAGGCCATCAAGTCTTGATTAATTCTACAGGCAGGGCTGTAGAGGCAGCTAGGGCCAGTCAAAAGGCTCATTTTTCAGAAGCAGATCACCTGGTTGTTCTTCCAAGGCACCTTTGAGTGGACTCGAACCTTCAACCTTTCAATTAGTAGCTGAGTACCTTACCTTACCTGATATTACCCACTTGCTTTTTAGGACCTAGACATCAACAGCCTGAGGCCCAAGGAGAGAACAGCTTCAATTGCAGCAAGCAGGATTCAAATTAGACCTTGGGAAGAACTTTCTTAGTTGTTAAAGGATTGTCAGAAGTTGGCCCAAGTTGCGGAAGGAGATGGAGGAATGTTAATCTCTTCTGGTTTTCTGACATGCTTCAGATATAGTCCTGTCTGCAATGACTCCTCATTTCAGCATAAAGATACCAAAACAAAATTCAATCAGCGTATATGAGCTGCGTCTCTATTATATACAAAGCACTAAGCTAGGAGCAGGAGTGTGTGTTGTTTTCCTGCGGAGTTCACCACTGTCACCCCTTCCTGGCGACTGAAGTCAAAAGACCAGTCAGAGACTCTTGCAAAGCTACACAGCAGGGATGGGATGTAAACTACCTTCTAGACCACAGTAAAGGGGAAGTCACAAGGCAGTGCATGACTAATTAGTAAGTGAGCTTGCCATGGAGGCTCAAAGGAGAAAAAGACCAGAGAGGCTGTCAGGAAAGACTTCACTGAAACAGGGTAGGGTTTGAACAGGCAACAGTAGAATTTAGATGACAACAATAGCATCTGCTACTTGTTGAGGAACATTGTGTGCCTGGCATTTTATTTACATTTTTTTGTTTTATCCTTACAATCTTTTGTTGTTGTTAGGTGCCGTCAAGTCGTTTCCGATTCACACAGAGTAGAACTGTCCCATAGGGTTTCCAAGGAGCAGCTGGTGGATTCAAACTGCTGAGCTTTTGGTTAGCAGCCATAGCTCTTCACCATTGCATCACCAGGGCTCCACCACAATCCTGTGTGGTAAGTATTATTAGTACCTTTTTAGAGATAAGGAAACTGAGCCTCAAGGCACCAAGCAACTTGCCCAAGGTCACACAGCCAGTTAGTGGCACAGCAGGATTTGAAACCACTTAGCTCAGCACCAAGGGGCCATTGGTGATTCTGTGGTAGAATGCCTGCCTTCCATGTGGGAGACCAGGATCAATGGTAGAATTCTCGCCTTACGTGTGCGAGACCCAGGTTCAATTCCCACCCAGCACACTTCATGAGCAGCCACCACCCATCTGTCACTGGAGACTTGCATGTTGCTATGATGCTGAACAAGTTTCAGCAGAGCATCCAGACTAAGACAGACTAGGAAGAAAGGCCTGTTGATCTACTTCCAAAAATCAGCCGATAAAAACTCTATGGATCACAATGGTCCTTTCTGTTGTGCGTGGGGTCACCAACTTGATGGCAGCTAACAACAGTTCAGCTCCAAAGCCTACCAAGTCAGAGCTCCCCAGGAGGGAGGATGAGGAAGCCCAAGGAAACCTGGGGCACAGCTCTCAGTGTGGCTGGAATGGAGGGTTTCTATGGGAAAGAGTGGGTGATCAGGCTGGAAAGGGAGGTCCAGGCTGCCTCATGAAAGATGCTAGATGCCAGGCTAAGGAACTTCAAGTGAAGCTATGTTTAAGGAGAATTAATTGGGAGGCAAGTGCTGGTTGGAACGGAGGAAGGAGACCATGTTTGGCAGGTTCAACAATAGCTGTCCCGGGGAGCCTGAACCAGGGAGATGACATGGGGACTTAAAGGAGGGGACAGGTATAAGAGAGACTAGGAAGGAAGATTCGTATGATGGTGACATATTACTAACCCCATAGGAGCAAGTGAGGGAGGAGCTGACAACTGATTCTATGAATCTAAGTGGACCAGGCAGCAAGGCAAAAGTAACACTCTAGGCAGATAAGGTTAACACAGTGCTAATGTTTATTGTTAACAGATACTATTGGTAAACATGTAAGCGCTTCACATGTATTAATTCATTTAATCCTCACAGAATTCCTATGAGGTAAGGTATATTATTATCCACATTTTTCAGGTAAAGGCACTGAGGTGCAGAGAAGTTAAACTTGCCTAAGGTCACACAGCTAGTAAGTAGCAAAGCTGGGATTTGAACCCAGGCAGTCTGGTTCCAGAGTCTTCACTCTCAATCACTTCACCATGCTATATCTGATTGAGATAATGCAGGGGGAAACAGAGTTCCCCACTCCCACGCCACATGGCCCACCCTCAAGGATCAATCATGACAGTGATGATGGCAGCAAGATTCTTTGCTGCGTGGCACTGCCCAGTCGGAGCTCAGGTTTCTGCTGCTACCCTGAGCCAGCTGCCTCTCCCACTGGGCAGGGAGTCTGGGTGTGCCATGCTGGGGCCTGTACCGGCCAGGCACTTACAGGAGGACATCTGGTGCCCAGTCCTCTCTTCATCGGAGTGGAGCAGAGCAGGACAGGCAGGCTGCCCCCGGAAGTGGCAGCAGCTGGCACAGGCCACAAAGAGGGTCTGTCAGGTGAAGACTCAGCCCAGCTAGTGCAGCTCCACCAGGTTCAAAGGGAAGCGGCCTGCCCCACCCCAAACAAGAAGTTCAGGAAGATCATCTCTGTGGCGTTGGAAACAAAGCAGTTAATACTGGTAGGACGGGGTAGGAGTGACAGTGAAATAAGTATGGGACATCAAACCCAAACAGATAGTATTGCCCCACCAGGAAGGCCAGCTCCATAAAGGCCAGCAGCAGCATGTGGGCAATGTAGATGACCAAGACGCTGTGAGACCAAAGGCTGGGGTCCTGGGCTGCAGCCCCAAGGCATTTGGGGAGAATCCCCCTCTCGTACCAGGAGCTGTCCCTCTAGGAAATGAGAGGACCCCAGAAACACCAGACTGGGTCCCTGCAGGGCTCCCCCAGCCGCCAGCTCTTGCAACGTTTCCAGCAGGTACCCTCTCTCCACATTGACTGTCTCCTCCCTTGTGATCTGGTGCAGAACACAGACGACATAGAAGATGGAGGGTGTGGCCACCAGCACCTTCTGCAAGACCCAGAAGCGGAAATGGGAGACAAGCAAGAAGCGGTCCTAGCAGACGTTGGTGCAGCCAGGCTGCAGAGTGTTGCAGGTGAACTTGGACTGCTCATCCCTATAGACAGCGCCTCTCACCAGGGTGACCAGCAGGATGCGGAAGACCAGGAGGATGGTGAGCCACAACTTGCTGACCATGGCGGAATGGTTCTCACTTGGGTCGGGAGCTGGCCCAGGAATGACCAGTCACTCATCTGTAGGCGCAGAAATCACAAGACTTGAGGAAGGAATTGAGGCATGGGGTTGGGGGGAGAAGGGACTAAAACATAACTCTCTGGCAGCCAGATACTTGCAAAGCTATTTCTGGCCCACAGCAAGAGCTCCAGTTCCATCTGTGCCTGATTCCAAGCCATGCCACTCGCTGCTTGACAAGGACGCCAAGAACAAGCCAGCAGAGAGCTGGACACTGAGGAAGAAAGGGTGGAAACAGCAACTCTCGGAAGGAGCCCTAATACAACCCAAAACTAACCAAGATAGCCTGCATATGTAGGTTGCAATTAAGCTTCCACTGAAATGTTCCTAACAACATAGGTTTTTGGACCTTCCAACCATCCTAGGCATTTTCTTCAGACCTACATGAGTACCAGGTATATTTTTCCCAAGATGCTACAGCAGACAATTCATCACTTAGATTGTTTTTCCACCAGGTTCCAGGGTAGCATTTGACTTTAGGTCACCATCCCAGGATCTCACAATGCCCTGTCCTTGCCCAGTGGATGCTCTTTAAGACTTCACACTGCAAAAATCTCATCTTTATATTTTTGCAGCTTCTCTCTCTAGAAATTACTGAAAACATTCCCAAGGCATAATCTGGGAGGCATTTACACCCATCATCTCCATCAGCACCCTCCCTTCTGCCTCCCAAATAAACACACCACCTAAATATAGCGTACATACGTTGCTTCGAGTAGATTCCAACTCATAGCGACCCTATAGGACAGAGTAAAATGGCCCCATAGGATTTCCAAGGAGCGACTAGTGGATTTGAACTGCTGACCTTTTGGTTAGCAGCTGAGCTCTTAACCACTGCACCACTAGGGCTCCCTAAATATAGCAGCTGCAGCATAATTGCTGTGCAAATTCTGGGTCAAGATAAGACCCAAGCCTTTACCTCCAACCTGATTACCTTCCCCAAACCTCTCCTAAACAGAGCTGCCACTGAGGCCCTTCAGCCCTTTCCCTTAAATTTTAGGTAGCCACATTCTCTGTTCTTCTCCTCTCCACACTGTAAACGTCAGTGTTCCTCAAGATACCTCCAACCTCTTGCTGGTCCTGGAGGATACAGTCTGTTAGGATGGCCACAAGCATCTCAAACTCAACGTCCAGACTAAACTTATTCCCTTGGGAAGGAGTAGCATAGTGGCTATGAACTCGGGCTTGGGCTTGGGTGACCAGAGCTGTGTGATGTTGGGCAAGTTGTTTAACTTCTCTATACTTCCATTTCCTCTTTTGTGTAATGGAGATGATAAAGGCATTTACCTCATAGAGTTGTACAAGTTATCAGAGTTAATATATATAAAGGACTTAGAATAGTGCTTAGCACGTAGTCAGCACTTAATCGACCTTTTGGTTAGCAGCCGAGCTCTTAACCACTGCACCACCAGGGCTCCTAATAAATATTGTTTATCTTTTCCCCAAACCTACTCTTCTTCCTGTCTTGGTGAATGGCACTACCATCTGAGCCAAAAATCTTGATCATTACCCATAATTCTTTCCTGTTGCTCCCTCCCTCAATGCTACCTCCCTAATATCTCTCAGATCTATTGCCTTCTCATCAGACCACAGCACAGACTTGTCCACACCTTTATTTTTTCTCACCAGGATTATTACACTGGTCTCCTAGTAAGTAGCTCTGTCTCTAGTTTTGTCCCTGTGGTCTACCCCCTTCAGTGACTGAATTCCTAAAATGTGTGTCTGATCATTTCATCTCCCTGCTTAAAACTCTCCAATAGATTCCCATTGCCCCTCAGGATAAAGCCCAACTGCCCAAGATGGCATATAAGACCCTCCCAGATCTGACCTCTGCCTAGACCTCCAGCGTTATCTGCACCCTTCTTACCTACCAGCCCTCAGAATTCCTGGACACCTCACTCACATCCAGGCAGCCCCATGCTTCTGAGCTGTTACTCACACTGTTACCTCTACCTATCGTGCCAATCCCACTGTCCTTCCAGCTAATTCTTATCTTACTTACCTTCCAACATTCACTTTAAGCAGCACCTTCTCTAAGAAAATTTTCGGGCCCCACACCAGAAAGGACTGACCACCCCTTGCTGGTCTCCTACTTAGTGTATTGTCTGCTGAACACTACGTCTGTCATTTCCAATACCTTGTTACATTTATATACGTAAACATTTATCTCCATTGCTAGGTCGTAAATCATTTGATGGCAGGGACTACATCTTATTTGTCACTACTCCTGTGCTTAAGATGAAGTAGGTGTTAGATGTATGTTTACTGGATGGATGAATGAATGGCAGGATGGGAGTGCCCCAAGGTATAAAATCATCCCCTCAATCCTTGGGGTTACCAGAACTCCAGAGGGAGGAGTCCTCCCCAAGACTTCTGGATCATTCCCCCTTCCAAGAGCCCTCTCTCCACTCTCTTTCATCCCAATCCTACCAGTCCTTTGAGACCATTTCCTGTAGGAAGTCCTCCCTGACTATTCCAACCAACCTCAAATGCCTCCATCCCTGAGTTCCTTATACTACTGCTAGTCTGAATCACATTGCTGGGTACCTTCAGGCTGGTATAATTCATTGTTGTCAGACCTTATAATGCTGTTGTGTCCTGCAAAGGAGCCAGCACTAGGCAGAACCAGAGTGAGCTGCTCAGATGTGCTCATCCGCGGGCCCAGGGACAGGGACCTGAGAAGAGGGAGGTTCAGAAGGAAGCTCTGCCAGATTTTACTTAGAGCCCAGAGTTCAAATTCCCACCACTGCTGGCACCTCCTTACTGAAAGCTAGGAAGGGTGTCAGATGAGTCTAGGGAAATAGAGGCATTAGACGGGGGGGGGGGGGGGGGGGGGGGGGGGGGGGCGGGGGGAACCTGCCTGTTGTCATTCAAAACTCCAGGGCTGGGTTAGGGAGGCCATAGAGAAAGTCTTGCCCAGCTGGCAGTTCCCAAGTATGCTATCAGTTGTAAAGAAAGAAGGGAAGGCGGGTCGGGGGAGAGGAAGGAAGGCAGGAAGGAAGGAGGAAAACCCAAGCTTTCTCCACTCCTCACCCATATCTTCTTTCAGGCAACTCCTTTATTGTCTTTCTTTGCCTTTTCTTTCTCTATTCTTTGGAGCCAACCTGAGTTCAAATTCTGGCTCTGCCACTTGCTAGCTGTGTGACTGTTGGGCCAATTACTTCACTTCTCTGGGACTGTTTTCTCATCTATAAAGCAGAGATTTTGATATTGAATTGCAGAAATATAGTGATGGTTACAGCTAATGTATTAAAAAAAACACCTTGCCCTGTAGTTGGCACCTAGTAGGTGTTCAATAATAAATCAAAGCCGTTATTATTGCTATTGGCAGCTCCTCTCCCACCCCAACCCCACCCCAACCACCTTCTCTTCACTCTTCACGAGAAACATGCTGGAAACTTCCACCGGGAAGTAGAAGCCACCACAGGACTGGCATTCTGTGCCTGTCTCCTAAATCAAAGAGGAGTTGCCTGAGAGATGGAGGTTTCTGGGAGCTTCTTTCTTTTTTTTTTTTTTAATTGTTGTGCTTTAAGTGAAAGTTTACAATTCAAGTTAGTCTCTCATACAAAAATTTATGCATAAATATGTGACCCTAGTTGCTCTCCCTATACAGTGACAGTACACTCCTCCTTTCCACCCCGGATTTCCCGTGTCCATTCAATTTCTTCTCCTCTTGCCAAGCAAAGACAGCCAGTAGTCAGTGGCAGGAAGAAACTATCCATCACCCATTGTTCAAATATTTGTCAAATATTTATCCATCAAGTGGGATCCCCAGTCATCCTTGTCAGTTCTTGTCCCCCAACAAACTCTGAAACTCATCCCCCAGCTCCATTAGCCTTCCTTTCCTCAGAGCAGAGGCTCAGGCTCCTTCTCCAGTTCAGGAAACCAGAACTGATACTCTTCCTCTTGATCTAGGAAAACGGTGGAAGAGAAAGAAATCAACAAGGCATAGAAATAGCGAGTGGATGATGCCAGTTAGCGGAGAAGAGAGTGGGGTTGAGAAACTCATTTTCTATCTCCCCTGAGGATAGAGGGGAAAACAAGTTCTAAAATAACGATATGAGTAAGTAAGATTAGATGTTTCTGGGTACCAAGGCTTTAAGGTAATGGAGTAGAACCTAACTTCCCAGGAGAACTTTGAAAGTGGGGCAGAGATCTATCTGTGTAGGCCAGGGTTTCTCAACCTCAGCTTCAACCTCAGCACTACTGACATTTCGGACCAGATAATTCTTTGCTGAAGAGGACTATCCTGTGCATTGTAAGATGTTTAGCAACGTCTCTGGTCTTTACCTACTAGATGCTAGTAGTACCCCAGTCCCCAAGTCATAACAATAAAAAAAAGTCTCCATTCAAGTGTATAGAGATCAAAGTTTATCAGTGGTTACCAGGAGTGGGTGGGAGGGAGGAAAAAAGGGGAACTCATTGCTTAGGGGCCACTGAGCTTCTGTTAAGGGTGATGAGAAAATTTGGGAATAAATAGTCATAATGGCTGAACAACACGATAAACATAACTAATGTCACTGAACTGTACATGCAAATAATGTTGAAAAGGCAAATGATTTGTGACATATATCTGTATCACAATAAAAAAAAATTATACATTTGGGTACTTGTATTTTCAAAGCCAGGTTAAAAGAGAAAGGAGGAAGCGCAAAAGACAATTTATTTGGGGATTTAAAAAAATGGTTTTTTTTGCTATTGCCTCCATGAACAACTGCCTACTTTGCCATGAGACCAGAACTGGATGGTGCCCGGCTACCATTACAGAACATTTTGATCAAAGATTCTATAGAAGAATACTGATCGAAGGGGGAAAAAATGCAGAACAGAATTTCAAATTCTCATGGAATCCAGACTTTCTGGAGCCGTTGAGACTGGATGAATGCCAAAACTATTGCCCAGAGATTGTCTTTAAACCTTAAACCTTAAAAAATATTCCCTGAAGACTTCTTTAAACCAAACAATAGTTTAGCTTAATTAGTGAAGAATGACTGCCTTGACCATTGTGCTCTTTTAAAGAGCTATCTATATGGGATCAAATAGACAACAGTAACTTGAAAGGTTAGATAGGAATCTTGACGGCAGTGAGTTTATGATAGTGGGGGAGGAACAATTCAGAAAAGGAGGGCGAGGATGGTTGCACAACTTGAAGAATGTAATCAATGTCACTGAATTGTAGAAATTGTAGAATTGGTGTACAACGACAATAAAAAAAGAAAAGAAAAAAAGTACCACTAGCTTAGGCTAAGCAAAGAGTTCCTGCTTGGAGGCAGGGGATGAAAGAATTGACCTTTAGTTTCTAAAATCCAAAAAGGGAAAACGAGATGATGTGACTGGCTTAGAGTCAGGGAGAAGAGCATCGGCCCACGTCAAAGGAAACTGTGCCGCTTCAGCCACCCAGCCAAGAGCACACAGCAAGGCCCTTATGGAGTCAGGAGTGGCGAATCCCAGGTTTTCAGCAGCTAAGATCCCTGTCATATAAATCAACTCCACCTCCAGTGGATTCTGCTCCTCCTCTGAACTCATCTTCTGCGACTGGGGGAGGCTGCCTGCCTGCCTTGCAGGCACACAGATAGCAGAAGCCTGCAAGCAGAGCCAGGGCCTCTATTTCCCTAGACTCATCTGACACCCTTCCTAGATTTCAGTAAGGCGGTGCCAGCAGTGGTGGGAATTTGAACTCTGGGCTCTAAGTAAAATCTGGCAGAGCTTCCTTCTGAACCTCCCTCTTCTCAGGTCCCTGTCCCTGGGCCTGAGGATGAGCATAACTGAAAGGAGATTCCCAGCCCCAAATCTTCAAGTACCCCCTGCCATCCCTAATGCCCTAGAACCACAGGACCAGAGCCCTGGTGGAGCTCCTGTAGCCCCACACGCCAACCGCATTTGAAAGATGAGAAAACTGAGGCCCAGAGAGCAAAGGAGGCTTGCTTAAAGTCAAACAGCTCACAAACAAAGGGGCTAAAACTGCCCCTGACTCCCAAAGCCTGCCTCACGGGCAGAGCTGGGACAAGGATGAGGAGAGTGAGGCACTCCTCTCAGGCACAAAATTTAAGGGCGGGCACCCAAAACTCAGTAATCAAGATAAAGAATATTTTTTAAAAATTGATGCAAAAAAAAAATTCATGATGAACAAAATATCAAAAATTTAAATATAGACAGGATCAGTATTAAGAATTTTTCCTTTTGTTCCATGACGGCCCACACAACACTGTTACTGATTCCATCTTTATTTAAAATGTTATTTTGTTCATCATGGATTTTTTTTTTGCATTAATTTTGATTTTTTTAATATTCAAAAATTTAAAATTTGAAAAATATTTCATTTATTTAATATTTAAATTTAATTTAATTTAAAAATACTCTTTATCGTGATTGCTGAGTATTTTGGAATCCACTTAAATTTTGTTCCTCGGGTGAGTGCTTCACTCACCTCACCCTAGTCCCGGCCCTGCTCACCAGGTACCCAACAGGACAGCCCACGAACCATGTGTGAAAGCAGAGGTCACAAATGGGGGCCCACAGGCTGAATTCACAAACCTGTTTTGTTTGGCTCTGTAAAATGGTAGTAGTATAGATGGAACCTGTCTTACTTCAGGGGCGATAACGATCAGGATCTGCCCAAAGCTGATCGCCGTGAGGTGGAGGTCAGACATATCTCTACTCTCCAAACGTTTTACTAATTCTGACACTGGCTGTCCTCCCCACGGCACTCTCTACTTCTCTGCTGGGTTCAATAATTTGTTGCAATGACCACACAGACCTCACAGACCATACTTACAGTGAAATGCTTTATTAAAGAAGTAACAGGCTACAACTCAGGATCAGGATCAGGAAGCATGTAGGCAAAGTCTGGAAGGCTCCCCTGAATTGGAGAGCACATCCTTCCCTTTTTCAATGCAAGGCAGCTCTCTTAGCTCTTTTCGGCCGCGCACACAAGCAGGCCCTTCTCTCTGCCATGCATGACCCTTCTCAGCCATGCAGGCCTCCTCTCAGCCCCCTGAGGACAAGCATCCTCTCAGTCCCCTAAGGACAGGTCTCCTGTCAGCCCCCCTCAGGACAGCCCTTCTCTCAGGGCCCTCAAGACAGGCCTGTCTGCCTTCGGCCTCCCTGCCGCCGGCCTCTTCACTGTTAACTGACCCAGCTCATAGCCAGCGGAGCAGCTTTGTTCAGCTCTCTTAGCTGCATTCCTAGTAGCAGGTTTCTGCTGCCACCATCGACTCTGCTGCAGGGCCCCTTCCGGGCCTCTCGCTGTCTTCAGTGTTATAGCCCTTGACCCGTGTTACGGCTCTTTTAGGAGTTTCCTCCCCTCCTTTCTCTTTGCTTCTTCTCTCTTCTTGCCTTTATTGCCTTTTCTCCTTTCTGCTTCCTTATTCTTTCTGTCTGCCTGCCCCCTTCTTCTTTTGTCTGCCAACCTCTGTGTGGTTGGCTGCACAAATGAGCAAACTCCTGGTCAATTTCAAGACATAGCCCTCCCACCAGGGCCATAAAATGACCAATCTCCTCTCAGGAGGCCACAGATACTTCATTTGCATAACAGGCTATAGTCACTTCATTTGCATAAGTGTATTGACCAATCCCTGCAAGGTGCATAAAATAGACCAATCACAGGAAAGGCTGCAGCTCAGGGCGAGACAAAAATTATCAAACCACAAACTGTTTACAGCTTACCCAGGAGATGTCAATCAACCTGGACAAAAGTAACAAAACTCTCTGGGGTAGAAAACTAGGACAAAGGTAATTCCTCAGGGTTTAGGGGAGAAACCTCTCAAGCTGTTTTTCCAGAGAACCAAGGCAAAGGCCACATAAAGGAACTAATTTCACCGCAAGCTTGTATTGTTTTTAAATTTTTCTTGGTTTATTATCAATTTTTTAAAATTAGTCACATAAAAACTCAGATTTCTGGTTACTCTTGAAGAGTTGGATGATCTGGCAACACTACATACCATAGGCACCAGCTGTCTAGGCTTGGCTTGTGGCTTCTCATTTATAGGAAGTGTGTGCTGCCCAATTTCCCTTACCCACACTCAACCCACTTCTCCCACTTACAAGACCCAACTGGCGTCCTGTGCAGTGCTGGAGCTGGTTTATAACAGCTCATAAGAACTGATGATCAAATTTTCAGAGTCAGTTGTTAAACACAGCCATTGTAAAAAATTAAATTATATAAAACTTACAATTATGCAAATTATACTAAAAACAAACTCATAACTTCCTAATTATTTTACTACATTTTACTATTATCTCTGCTCTTGAAGTTATTTACATCTATTATATCTATATGGTGGAAATGTTATGTATTGGTGTACTACTGCACATCTCTTCCCAGCTCTATGTTCAATGATGCAACATTGGCAGCATGAAATCAGCCATGACGGGAGTATTTACACCACGGCGGACATCAGCAAACACTACAAAACGGAGCTTGATTTATTGTTTTGTTGATTGTCTAGACTTAAGATAGTGATGGAGAAAATGTTAATAAAGTAGATTAATCTTAAAAATGTGCTATGTCTGCAGCCATTACATTGTGAATAGCACAAAGAATTGAGGAAATATCCTTCTAGTATTTGAAAACTACTATCCAATTCAGCAAAGAATTCAATCATGCCATTGACTAAGGAGTGAAGTTCAGACAAAATTATTTTGTTTCACTTTCATTTTAGTCCTTAACTTAAATGAAAATATCAACCAACATTTGTGTCGAAACTACACTTGTCTATTATTTGTTACCTTTTGAAAAAGCAGCCATTGAAAACCCTATGGAAACAATAAAAAGACAAACAATCCATGTTGACCACTGCTATAGGGCAACATTTGTAGTAACTATTAAATGGGAGGCTGTTTTGTCCTGTAAGCCTTCATCTTGGGCGAGAATGGCAGCACAATTGGAAGAGCATAGTCAATATCACTTAAATGTGTAAGTAAAAAGTTTTGAAATGGTGTTTAAATAAAATAAAATAAAAATAAACAAATGAGACTAAAGAGGTACAATAGTCCACTGACAAGGTCCAGAAGACAGAAGGGGACAAGGAAGCCCTCTGGTGATAGGGAACACAAGGTGGAGTAAGGATATTCTTGATGTGCTGTGAGATTGTTAACCATTGTCATAGGGCAACATGTGTAGTAACTGTTAAATGAAAAACTATTTTGTTCTGTAAGCCTTCATCTTAAGTGAGAATAACAGCACAGTTGGAAGAGCGTAGTCAATGTCACTGAACTGTGAATGTAGAAATTTTTGAAACGGTGTATCTTTGGCCATCTGTAATTTTCATCAAAAAAAAAAAAAAAAAGGTTGAGAATTTAGAGGCTTAATACGTTGTGGGGTTGTTAACCAATGTCATAGAACAACATGTGTACTACTATTTCATGAGAAACTATTTGCTCTGTAAGCTTTCACCTGAAGTACAATAAAATATATATATATAAAAAAAAGACAAACAATCCAATTAAAAAATGGGCAAAGGATATGAACAGACGTCACCAAAGAAGACATTCGGGAGGTTAACAAACATGAAGAAATAGCTATTAGAGAGATGAAAATCAAAACCGCAATGAGAAAGCATCTCACCCCAACATTACTGGCACTAATAAAAAAAACAGAAAATAACCAATGTTGGTGAGATTATGAGGAGACTGGAATTCTTATACACCGCTGGTGGGAATGTAAGATTGTACGACCACTATGAAAAATGATATGGCACTTCCTCAAAAAGCTAGAAATAGAAATATCCTATGATGCAGCAATCCCACTCCTAGGTACATATCCTAAAGAAATAAGAGCAGTGACACAGATAGACATACGCACACGCATGTTCATGGCAACATTATTCTCAACAGCAAAAGGATGGAAACAATCTAAGTGCCCATCAACAGATGAATGGATTAATAAACTATGGCACATACACACAAGGGAATACTACTCAATCACAAAGAATAATGAAGAATCAGTGAAACATCTCAACATGGATGAATCTGGAGGACATTATGCTGAGTGAAATAAGTCAACCACAAAAGGACAAGCATTGTATGAGACCGCTACTATAAAGGAACAACAAAGGGTTTACACCCAGGAAAAAAAGAAAAAAATATTCTTTGATGGTTACTAGGGATGGGAGGGGGAGGGAGGGAAAATTACCAGTTAGAAGACACAAGGTAATATTGGTGAGGGGAAACATAATACATAATATGGAGGAAGTCAGTACAACACGACCAATACAACAGAGGATGCTGGGAGGAATGCAAGAATAAAGGTCAACTACGGTAACTACTACAGCTTACACAATCCTGCAGCAACAGTATTAACAAACATTAAACTATAAATGGACAAATAGGTAGATAGATACACCAAGAGGTGTGGGAGGATGTAAGGTAACACACCCACGGGCAGTATAGGTTTGGTGGTGGATATTTCTACATACTTGACTGCAGGTGCTACTCATATAGTGCACACAAGGGGTATAATCAGGGAAACCTCTTAGACATAACCAAACACCTCACAGGATGGAGTTCCTAGGATAGAAGACAAAGGACTACTCACTTTGGGGACATTATGTCAATTGGCACAACATAGTACATAAAGACAATGTTCTGCATCCTTCTTTGGTGAGTAGCGTCTGGAATCTTAAAAGCTTGCGAGCAGCCATCTAAGATACAATGATTGGTCTCTTCCCATCCAAAGCAAAGGAGAGTAAAGAAAATCAAAGACTCAAGGGAGCAATTAGTCCAAAGGACTAATGAACCACATGAACCACAGCCTACACGACCCTGAGACCAGAAGTACTAGATGGTACCCAGCTACCACAAACAACTTCTCTGACTGGGATCACAACAGAGGGTCCTGAACAGAGAGGGAAAAAACTGTCGAACGAGAAATCAAATTCACAAAAAATACCAGACTTACTGGTCTTACAGAGACTAGAGGAATCCCTGAGAATATGGCCCTAAGACACCCTTCCAACCTGGAACTGAAGCCATTCCTGGAGACCACTCCCAGCTAAACAATAAAAAAGCACATAAGGTAAACAATAAAACCCGAGAGGAAGGTACTGTTTACAGCAATCAATTTTAGAGATCAAAAGGGCATTATCTACCCAAAAGCAAATAAGTGAAGGCAGGATGTGGTAGAAAATCAGGATGGAAGAAAATGGGGAAACCAGGGTGGAAATGAGGAGAGTACTAACATATTGTGGGGAATGAAACCAAGGTCATAAAACACTTTATGTACAAACTATCAAATGGGAAACTAGTTTGCTCTGTAAACTTTCACTTAATGCACACACACACAAAAACGCTATGGAGAAGTTCTACTCAGATAAACATAGGGTTGCCATGAGTCAGATTTTTTTTTTTTTTTTTAAGGTTGGTTACTGATACAAGTGTCTGGCAAAAATCAACAAAAGCATTTTGTAGGAATCAATTGGCTATATGGAATTTACAATAAAGATTATTGCATATTTGATTATTATTTCTAAGTTACGTGCTCCTTGTTGTTGTTGTTAGGTGCCATTGAGTTGGTTCCGACTCATAGTGACCCTATGTACAACAGAAGGAAACACTGCACCATCCTCACAATCGTTTCTATGTTTGAGCCCATTGTTGCAGCCATTGTGTTAATCCATCTTGTTGAGGGTCTTCCTCTTTTTCACTGACTCTCTACTTTACCAAGCAGGATGTTCTTCTCAAGGTATTGGTCCCTCCTGATAGCATGTCCAAAGTATGTGAGATGAAATCTTGCCATCCTCGCTTTTAAGGAGCATTCTGGCTACATTATTTATATATAGAATGTATAGCACAAACTTTATATATGTGTTATATACACATACTGTTTTTTTAAAGAGAATCAGTTTTTAAACATCTACCGGCACACCATTGCCTGTTGGCATTCATGTTTGCCACCTCTACTCTAAAGTTTCTGGGCTAGGAAGGCAGTAGTTTTCTCTTCTCCTTCTGCTCAATTCCTTGTGGCAGACGGTCCTGGGATGGGCTCCCAAAGGTTCCCTCAACCACACTTGCTGTGTGACTTTGGGCAACTCACACTACCTCTCAGATCCTCATCTGTGTAACAGAACCAATAAACATTGGATGGCTTTCCAGTGCCAGACACACAAGAGCTTTACACTCATTGCCTCATTCAAATCCTTCCACCAACCCCTTGAGGTTTATATTAGGATTCCTAAATTGTGGCAGCAGCATCACAATAAATGGAGACAAGATTGAAGTTGTCTAGGATTTCATTTTTCTTGGATTCACAATCAATGCCCATGGAAGCAGCAGTCAAGAAATCAAACGATGTATTGCATTGGGCAAATCTTCTGCAAAAGACCCCTTTGAAGTGTTAAAAACTAGAGATGTCACTTTGAGGACCGAGGTGTGCCTGACCCAAGCCATGGTATTTTCAACCACTTCATATGCATGCAAAAGCTGGACAATGAATAAGAAGACCGAAGAAGAATTGATGCCTTTGAAATACGGTGTTGGCGAAGAATATTGAGTATACCATGGACTGCCAGAAAAGGGAACAAGTCTGTCTTGGAAGAAGTACAGCCAGAGTGCTCCTGAGAAGCAAGAATGGTGAGAGTTGGTCTCACGTACTTCGGACATGTTATCAGGAGGGACCAGTCCCTGGAAAAGGACATCATGCTTGGTAAAGTAGAGGGTCAGCGAAAAAGAGGAAGACCCTCAACGAGATGGATTGACACAGTGGCTACAACAATGGGCTCAAGCATAACAATAATCATGAGGATGGTGCAGGACCAGGCAGCGTTTTGTTCTGTTCTACACAGGATCGCTATGAGTCGGAACCAGCTCCACGGCACCTAACAACAACAACGTTGTGGCAGAGGAAAATGAGGAGCAGAGAGATTAGGTAACTTAGCTTGGGTAGCACAGCTGGGATTCAAACCCAGCTCTTGGTAACTCCAAATTCAACAATAAAGTGTTTGACACAAGTATAGCAGTATCTTAGTTATCTAGTGCTGTTATAACAGAAATACCACAAGTGGATGGCTTTAACAAACCAATGTATTCTCTCACAGTTTAGAAGGCTAGAAGTCCAAATCCAGGGCGCCAGCTCCAGGAGAAGGCTTTTGGTCTCTGTCAGCTCCTTGTCATCAATCTTCCCTTGTCCTAGGAGCTTCTCAGTTTAGGGACCCCAGGTCCAAAGGACGCGATCCCCTCCTCGTTTTTCATTCTTGGAGGCATGAGGTCCCTCTCCTCTCTGCTTGATTCTCTCTTTTATATCTCAGAGGAGATTGACTCAAGATACAACCTAATCCTATAGATTGAGTCCTGCCTTATTAATATAACTGCCTCTAATCCTGCCTCATGAACATCATAAAGGTTAGAATTTATAACACATAGGATAAGCACGTCGGATCAGAAAATTGTGGACAACCACACAGTACTGGCAATTGTGGCTAGCCAAGTTGCTACACATTTTTAGGGGACAAAATTCAATCTATAACAATCAGGAATGACTCTGTTCTCAACTGCAAGGTATAGGAAATCCATACTAACTTTTGTGTAACTCATTTAATTCCAGTTAGTTTTAGGTTCCCCCTCCCTCTGCACTGGGATTTTCAAGGTCTTTCAAGGCAGGGATGCAGGCACTCAGCTTTCTGTTATCTGTCCCTGATTGGTATCGAATCACTGGCCCACAGTGGGTTACTGCTGAGATGTCCTTTGCTTCTGGTCTGGTGACTTTCTTTGCTACATCCATGCCAAGCTTGAGGACCCAGAATCCCAGGGGCCCAAGTTCCCCTCTGCTCAGCCTCACCAAGCTGCCGTTTCTGTTCTATTCTCCCAGGCTCTGGTCCCAGATATATGGTAGGTTCCCTCTTGCTGGGGCTGTAGCCAATTAGCCAGTTATCTCTTCCCCGCTATCTCTCCTTCCCTCAGCCTGGAGGAAGCTTCTCTCATTTCTGGAGGCACTCCACCCCCTCAAACCTACCCTACCCAGCTGTCACTTACAATATGTTCCTCAAATACTTGGTCTATTTTCAACAGCCTCTCCATTCCCCTGAAGCTGGGTTTTTGGAGAGCTAGACCAGAAGTGGTCAATGTGCTTGTCAGCTAGCCAAAAAGTTGGAAGTTTGAGTCCACCCAGAGGCACCTTGGAAGAAAGTTCTGGCGATCTACTTCCGAAAAATCAGCCACTGAAAACCCTATGGAGCACAGTCTACTCTGACACACATGGGGTTGCCACGAGCCAGAATAGACTTGATACAGCAACTGGTTTTGTTTTGTTTTTAGGCCAAAAAGCAACTTTATTTCTGAGCCATCCATCCTCTGAAGCAATGAATACAGGATAACCCAGTAGTGTGAGACAGTGGCAGTGGTGGGGATGGGACGTTGAAATATCAGTAGGGAAAAAAATGGGGTAAGATCTCCAAAAAAATCACATAGGAACTTATTATTATCATTATTCTCTCTTCAACTATTATCATTTCCTTAGAGGCAGAGATGTTATAGTCCTGCAGGACTTAGCAATAATAACTAACATGTATTGAGTGTCTGTTACAGGCCAGCCACAATTATAAGTGATTTACCTATATTATTTCATTAAATTCTCATAAAAATTCTATTAGGCCATTTTTTAAATATAATTAATTTTATTTTTGCTGTTGTTGAGAATATACACAGCGTAATACACATCAATCAAACAATTTCTGCAGGTACAGTTTAGGGACAGTGATTACATTCTTTGAGTTGTGCAACCATTCTCACCCTCCTTTTCTGAATTTTTCCTCCCCTAGTAACATAAACTCACTGCCCCCTAAGGTTCCTATCTAATCTTTCGAATTGCTATTGTCATTCGATCCCATATAGATAAATCTTAAAAGAGCACAATGCTCAAGGCAGGCATTCTTTACTAGTTAAGCTAAATTATTGTTTAGGTTTAAGACTTCCGGGGATATTTTTGGTTTAAGGTTTAAAGATTATCTCAGGGCAATAGTTTCAGGGAATCATCCAGCCTCCATGGCTCTAGAAAGTCTGGAGTCCATGAGAATTTGAAATTCTGTTCTGCATCTTACCCCTTTTGATCAGGACTGGTCTATAGAATCTTTGATCAAAATGTTTAGTAACGGTAACAGGCCACCATACAGTTCTTCTGATCTCATAGCAAAGGAGGCAGTGGTTCATGGAGGCAATTAGCCACACGTTCAATTTCCTTCTCCTATTCCTGACTCTCTTTGTTCCTCTGTTGCTCCAGGTGAATAAAGACAAATTATACCTTGAAAGGCCATTTGCAAGCTTTTAAGACCCCAGGCACCACACAACAAGCTAGGAGGTAGAACAGAAGCACTGAACACGTTATTAGGCCAATTAACTGGGATGTCCCGTGAAACCATAACCCTAAACCTCCAAACCAAGCAACCACATCCCATGAGGTGTTTGGTTGTACATAAGCAGCCTCAGCAGCTACTCTTTTTTTTTTCTTTCCTGTCATTGTTGTAATTGTATCTATCATACTACTTTACCCAATTCAACTTTTTACAGGTGTACAACTTATTAACAGTAATTACCTTAATCGGTTGTGCAAACCTACCCCTGATTAATTCAATTTTTCTGTCACCATGAACCGAAACTCATTACTCCATAAGCAATAACTGCCCCCCTTTTCCTCTCCCTCCTGCCCCTGGTAACCACTAATTAACTTTGGTCTCTCTATATTTGCCTGTTCTTGCCTTTTTATATAAGTGAGGTCATACAATATTTGTCCTTTTGTGACTGACTTATTTCAATTATATATATATACATTTTTTATTTTTATAATTGTACTTTAGATGAAGGTTTACAGAACAAGTAGTTTCTCATTAAACAGTTAGTACACATATTGCCCTATGACACTGGTTAACAACCCCACGACACGTCAACACTCTCCCTTCTCAACCTTGGGTTCCCTATTACCAGCTTTCCTGTCCCCTCCTGCCTTCTAGTCCTTGTCCCTGGGCTGTTGTGCCTCATTAGTCGAGTTGTATTTTATGGGGCTGTCTAATCTTTGGCTGAAGGGTGAACCTCAGGAGTGACTTCATTATTGAGCAAAAAGGGTGTCAGGGGGCCATACTCTTGGGGTTTCCCACGTCTCCGTCAGGCCAGTAAGTCTGGTCTTCTTTTGTGAGTTAGAATTTTGTTCTACATTTTTCTCCAACTCTGTCTGGGACCCTTGGTTGTGATCCCTGTCTGAGCAGTCAGTGGTGGTAGTAGGTCACCATCTAGTTGTACTGGACTCAGTCTGGTGGAGGACGTGGTAGTTGTGGTCCATTAGTCCTTTGGACTAATCTCTTCCTCGTATCTTGTTCTCTTCATTCTCCCTTCCTCCCGAAGGAGTAAGACCAGTGGAGTATCTTAGATGGATGCTCATAGGCTTTTAAGACCCCAGACGCTACTCACCAAGGTAGAACGTAGAACATTTTCTTTATAAACTATGTTATGCCACTTGAGCTAGATGTTCCCTGAGACCATGGTCCCCACAGCCCTCCAGCCAGCAATTCAGTCCCTCAGGGAGTTTTGATGTGTCTATGGAGTTTCCATGATCTTTCCTTGTACAACTTGTGCTGGTTTCCCCAGTATTGTGTACTGTCTCACCCTTCACCAAAGTTATCATTTATCTATTGTCTATTTAGTATCCTCCTCCCACCCCTCCCATCCTTCGTAACCAGTAAAGATTATTTCCTTTTGTGTGTAAACCTTTCCGTGAGTTTTTACAGTAGTGTTCTCATACAATATTTGTCCTTTTGTGATTGACTTATTTCACTCAGCATAATGTCATCCAGTTTCATCCATGTTTTGAGATGCTTCGCAGATCGTCACTGTTCTTTATCATTGCATAATACTCCATTGTGTTTATGTAGCATAGTTTGTTTATCCATTCATCTGTTGATGGGCATCTAGGTTGTTTCCATCTTTTTGCTATTGTGAACAGTGCTGCAATGAACATGGGTGTGCATATGTCTATTCATGTGACAGCTCTTATTTCTCTAGGATTTATTCCTAGGAGTGGTATTGCTGTTGGTATTTCTATTTCTAGCTTTCTAAGGAGGCGCCATATCGTTTTCCAAAATAGTTGTATCATTTTGCATTCCCACCAGCAGTGCATAAGAGTTCCAATCTCCACGCAGCCTCTCCAACATTTGTTATTTCCAGTTTTTTTGATTCGTGCCAGTAATGCCTGGGTGAGATGGTATCTCATTGTGGTTTTGATTTGCATTTCTCTAATGGCTAGTGATCACGAGCATTTCCTCATATGTCTGTTGGCCACTGGAATGTCTTCTTTGGTGAAGTGTCTGTTCATTTCCTTTGCCCATTTTTTAATTGGATTATTTGTCTTTTTGTTGTAGAGGTGTTGGATTTTCTTGTAGATTTTACAGATTAGACCTTTGTCTGACTTGCAACGTCCAAAAATTTTTTCCCAGTCTGTAGGTTCTCTTTTTACTCTTTTGGTGAAGTCTTTTGATGAGCGTAAGTGTTTAATTTTTAGAAGATCCCAGTTATCTAGCTTATCTTCTGGAGTTTGTGTGTTGTTAGTTATGGTTTGTATCCTGTTAATGCCATGTATTAGGGCCTCTAGCGTTGTTCCTATTTTTTATTCTATGAACTTTATAGTTTTGGCTTTATATTAGGTCTTTGATGCAGTTTGAATTAGTTTTTGTATACGGTGTGAGGTATGGGTCCTGTTTCAATGTTTTGCAGATGGACATCCAGTTCTGCCAGCACCATTTGTTAAAACGACTGTCTGTTCCCCATTTGATGGACTTTGGGCCCTTGTCGAAGATCAGGTGACCGTAGGTGGATGGATTTACATATGGATTCTCAATTCTGTTCCATTGGTCAATGTATCTGTCGTTGTACGATACCAGCCTGTTTTGACTACTGTGGCTGTATAGTATATTCTGTGGTCAGGTAGTGAGAGTCGTCCTACTTTATTCTTCTTCTTCAGTAGTGCTTTACTTATCCAGGGCTTCTTCCCTTTCCATATAAAGTTAGTGATTAGTTTTTCCATCTCTTTAAAGAATATTGTTGGTATTTGCATTGTGTTTGTATATTTCTTTGGGTAGAATTTTATGATTGACTTGTTTCATTCAGCATAATGTTTTCAAGCTCCATCTATATTGTAGCATGTATCAAGATTTCATTTCATTTCTCCTACTGTATGTATGTATGTACCACATTTTGTTTATCCGTTCATCCATTGATGAGCATTTAGGTTGTTTTCACCTTTTGGCTATTGTGAATTGTGCTGCAATGAACATTGGTCTACAAGTATCTGTTTGAGTCTCTGCTTTTAAGTTTTTTGGTATACCAGGTTGTCCCTGACTTACAACAGGGTTTCATTCCAATGATTCTGCATTAAGTCAATTCTGATGTAAGTCAAATATTTATTTATTTTCTTTAGTTTCCATTATTATTGCCTTTTATTATTAATATCTTTATAAACCTGATTTTTGAACATCTGCGAGTGAATGTCTGAGAATGATTACATCAGTAAATTACAAGCTGCAACACTGTATCTAGTACATATTACTAACGATAAGATGTATTAAAAAAAAAAAAAAGGAACAGACAGTCATAAGCGCAGTTTGCTGTAGCTTGAATACGCTGTAAATCGGGAACTACCTGTAAACTAGGAGTGGAATTGCTGGGTCATATGGTAGTTCTACTTTTAGTTTTTTGAGGAACCACCACACTGTTTTCCACAAGGCTGTACCATTTTGCATTGCCACCAGCAGTGGGTAAGGGTTCCAACTTCCACACATCCTTGCCAACATTTGTTCTTTTCTTTTCTTTTTTTATCTTAGCCATCCTAGCAGGACTTTGAGGCAATTTTTATTATCCCCATTTTACGTATGAGGAAACTGATCCTCAGAGAGTAAAAACACCTTCCTTAAGATCACACAACCCATAGGTGGTAGAGCCTGATCCTCAAGTAGTTGTCTGACTCCAAAGCCTGCATGTAATGTCAACCCTCTCTGACCAGATGCACTACAAAGACTCACTAAATGACTAGCCAGTGTCCCTCAGGCTGCCTACTCATGAGCAAGTCAAACAGGTACCTCCCCAGGCAAGGACGGGATGGCAACGTTGGTGTGAACTCGTTTCACCATGCGGAAGCAGGAAGTTGGCTAGAAGAGAGGTTACTCCCAAGGCCCAAGAGATCAGACTGTAGGTCCTTCAGGCAAGTTGGCCCACTTAGCAACGGGCTCCCCAGGCCAGGCTCAGAGTGCTGCCCTGGGTTCCAGGCTAGAGCCATCTTCTGCTGGTCCTCCTTTTTCTTTGAGGATGCTGGGAAATTACTGTCCTAATCCAGGGTCCCCTCATCCATCCAGAAGTGAGAGTGGGTACCACTGAGCAGGCCTGGCCCTGGGAGACAACAGGTCAGGCCTAGGACCAGAAGCTGCAGGTTCCAAGTCTTGCTCCTTCCTGGGTGCTCCCTCTTATCATCGACTAACACACACAAACACACACACACTAACACACAAAATGTGACAGAGACTGTGAACCTTCTCCTAAAATGAATTTTCTTTTTTTCTATAGTAATAGAAACTTTTATTTTAACTGGGCAATGGCAACCCGGAAAAAAAGACTTCATTTCTCAGCACTGTTTTTCAGCAAGGTGTGGTCATATGACTATATTCCAGTTAATGAGATGTACATGGAAGTGGTATGTGCAACTTACAGGCAGGGCTCAGCTGGATGATTGTTTTGCTCAGTATGGCATTGACTGAGGTCACTTGATGGTATTCAGCTGGTGCATGGGTTGACTTGGAGTGTCCAAGACAGTTTCACTCACATGTCTGGCACCTTGGTGGGGATAGCTAAAAGGCTCAACTGGGACTGTCAACTGGAGTGCCCAAGTGTGGCCTCTTCAACTTGATGACCTCAAGATTATTGGGCTTCTTATATGGCAGCTCAGGGCTTCAAGTGTGAGTGTTCCAGTGATCAAAACAGATATTCTATAACCTTTTACGACCTAGCCTCAGAAGTCACCTGATATCACTTCTGCCTACCCTGCGGGTCAACCCATATTCAAGAAGAGGGGAATAGACCTCCACTTCTCAATGGGAGAAGTGTCAAAGAATTTGCAATATGGTTTCTAAAACACCACACCAACTCAGAACCACTTAGGTTCTTAAGTTAGAGAAAAAATAAACTTCTATCTTGTTTCAGACTATCACCAGTCAATTCCAACTCATGGTGACCCCATGTGTATCAGAGTCAAACTGTGCTCCATGTGTTTTCAATGGCTAACATTTTGGAGGTAGATCACCAGGCCTTTCTTCTGAGGCACCTCTGGGTGGACTTGAACCTCCATGTATCCAAGTGTGTTAACTGTTTGCACCACCCGGAGACCCCTCTATCTTGTTTAAACCACTGCTATTCTGGTTATCTGTCACTTACAGCTGAATCCAATCCTAAAAGACACACATATGTACACAGTCATATTCACAATATGCAGTGTACACACAATCCACAGAGACACAGAGGCATAAACAGCAAAATCTCACAGGATTTGTTGTTGTTGTCAGGTGCCATTCAGTCAGTTCCAACACATAGGGATCCTATGTACAACAGAATGAAGCACTGCCCGATCCTGTGCCATCCTCACAATCTTTGCTATATTTGAGCCTATTGTTGCAGTCACTGTGTCAATCCATCTCATTGAAGGTCTTCTTCTTTTTTGCTGACCCTCTACCTTACCTAGCATGTCGTCTTTCTCCAGGACTGGTCCCTCCTGATAACATGTCCAAAGTATGTGAGATGAAGTCTTGCTATCCTCGCTTCCAAGGAGTACTCTGGCTGTACTTCTTCCAAGACGGATTTATTCGTTCTTCTGGCAGTCCATGGTGTATTCAATATTCTTCGCCAACATGATAATTCAAAGGCATCAATTTTGCTTTGGTCTTCCTTATTCATTAGCCAGCTTTCACATGCATATAAAGTGATTGACAATATCATGGCTTGGGTCAGGTGCGCCTTAGTCCTCAAAGTGACATCTTTGCATTTTAATACTTTAAAGAGTTCTTTTGCAGATTTGCCCAATGAAATACGTTGTTTGATTTCTTGACTGTTGCTTCCATGGGCATTGATTGTGGATCCAAATAAAATGAAATCCTTGACAACTTCAGTATTTTCTCCATTTATCGTGATGTTCCTTATTGGTCCAGTTGTGAGAATTTTTGTTTTCTTTATGTTGAGGTATAATCCATACCAAAGGCTGTAGTCTTTGATCTTCATCAGTAAGTGCTTCAAGTCCTCTTCACTTTCAGCAAGCAAGATTGTGTCATCTGTGTATCACAGGTTGTTAGTGAGTCTTCCTCCAATCTTGATGCCGCTTTCTTCTTCATATAGCCCAGATTTTCAGATTATTTGCCCAGCGTATAGATTGAATAAGGATGGTGAAAGGATACAACCCTGATGCACTCCTTTCCTGATTTTAAACCAGGCAGTAGTCCCTTGTTCTGTTTGAACAACTGCCTCTTTTTCTATGTACAGGTTCCTCATGAGCACAATTAAGCGTTCTGGAATTCCCATTCTTCACAATGTTATCCATAATTTGTTATGATCCATACAGTCGAATATCTTCGCATAGTCAATAAAACACAGATAAACATCTTTCTGGTATTCTCTGCTTTCAGCCGAGATCCACCTGACATAGCAATGATACCCCTCATTTCATGTCCTCTTCTGAAACCAGCTTGAATTTCTGGCAGTACCCTGTCTATGTACTGTTGTAACTGTTCATGAATGATCTTCAGCAAAATTTTACTTGCATGTGATATTAATTACATCGTTCAATAATTTCTGCATTCTGTTGGATCACCTTCGGAATGGGCACAGGATTAGGAGTTTTCATTTATTCCCATGTACGCATTCAACACACAAGTTCAACTTGCTGTGTTTTCCTTATGCTCACATCTCACCAAGTACTTCCTCTGTCATAGCATTGACCATGCTGTATTATAATTTACCCATTTCCTTGTCCATATCACCCTTTCTCTGGTCAACTCTTGGCCCATGTTTGTCTTGTTCATCGTCATTCATTTAGCATCAAGCCCAGGACCTTAATAAATATTTGGCCAGGTTTGTGTTTTACAAACAGCCTTCAGCTGATGCTGGAGAGGACTAGAGATTGAGTGTAGAGTGGTGAGACTGGCTAGGAGTCCACTGCCGTAAGGTAAGGAAAGCCTGAAATGTGAGATGCCTGGAAATGGGGAGACCTGGGACTGAAGCCTCAGTAGTGGAGACGGGAATGCAGTGGAGAGAGACTAGGAGATAGGATTGACAGGCCTTGATAAGGAATGTGGAAAACCAAAAAAAAAAAATCAAACTCGTTGCCATCGAGTTGATTCCAACTCATAGCGACCCTATAGGACAGAGTAGAACTGCCTCATAGGGTTTCCAAGGAGTGGCTGGTGGATTTGAACTGCCGACCTTTTGATTAGCAGCCAAAGTCTTAACCACTTCACCACCAGGGCTCCAGGGAATGTGGAGGGTGAGGGAAAAGCAGGAGTTGAGAATGCCCCCAGATTTCTAATCTGGGTAATGAAGTAATAAATGGTGGCACCATTTGCGGAGAGTGAAAACACAGGGGTAGATAGAGGATTCAAGGAGAAGGTGATGAGATCAGTTTTGGCTATCTGCATTTAAAATGTCGGGACATCCAGGTGGGGTGGGGTCATGCAGGAGACAGCTAGACACACACAGTTGGACAGACCCAAAGACCCATAAAGACATGACCACACATCCAGAAACATTCCCACGCGTGTACATTCATTATTTATCCAAAAGTGCAGAGGAAGCAGAGTCCAGGACAGGGCGCTGGCTTGGAGGTTGGCCAACCCGGGTTTCCATCTGCACTACTACCTGGTGTGTCATCTCGAGGACGAGGCTCTTCCTTTCTGACTCAGAGCTTTCTTCTTTGTTGTAAAAACGAGAGGACTGTTTCAAACCTCTATGTTCCCTTCCAGTTTTCACATGCCATGATTCTCAGCTAAATATTGGTTGAAGGCCTACCATGTGCAAGTCACTGGCCTAAGCCCTGACTCCATTCCACATTGTAAGCTCCCTCACTCCTACCCTAGTCTTCCTTTTACCCATTTCCCACACCCAGCTCTCTGTCTACCTAGCACTTCAGAGCGGCCTCCTTAGGTCCCCAGATCCCTCCAGCCATTCCTGGCCTAACCCTCTTTCCCACCCCAACAGCCATTTCCTTTCTTTCTTTTCTTTTTTAAAATATTTTGAAGGCTCTTTTTTTATTGTTGTAAAAATATATAAAACACACCATTTGCCAATTCAACATTTTTCAGGTATACAATTTAGTGATATCAATTATTAACTAGCAATAAAAATGATGCTCATTCCTCACACTTGTGCCACGTTTTATTTTTCTCATTTCTCCAATAAAAATAATATTTACTGTGCGAAACCATGTGGCAGGCCCTGTGCCAGGCTCTGAGGCCCTGGGATGAAGAAGACACAGGACCTGCCCTCCTCACAAATAGCAAGGAAAAGAGAACTGTATTCTGTGTGATAAAACCATACAGTGGCTGTAAGAACACAGAGGAAGAGAGGTGGAGTCTGTGTGTGTGTGTGTGTGTGAGTGTGTGTGTGTGTGTGTCTGTGTATGTCTGCAGGAGGCTTCTCAAGCCTTGTAAAGTTTTCATAAAACAACAGCACCGCAAGGGGTCTCATAGGTCATTTAGTTTCACTCCCTTATTTTGTAAGTGTAGAAACTGAGGCCCAGGAAGGTTAAGCGACTTGCCCAAGGTCACACAGGTGGTGAATAACAAAGCCTAGACTGTAATCATATATCCCAAACTTCTTCCAATTCCCATCCACCATGCTCTTGCCTCATCATCACACTTCCTCCTAAGATTATTCAATAATAACAATATCTAAGATTTATGGGGTGCAGTAGTAGTTTAGTGGTAGAATTCTAGACTTCCGTGTAGGAGACTCGGGTTCGATTCCTGGCCAATGCACCTCATGTGCAGCCACCATCTGTCTGTCAGTGAGGGCTTGCGTGTTGCTGTGATACTGACCAGATTTCAGCAGAGCTTTCAGACTAAGATAGACTAGGAAGAAAGGCCTAGCGATCTCTTCAGAAAATCAGCCAATGAAAACCTTATGGATCACAATGGTTTAATCTGCAACCCATCATGGGAATGGTGCAGGATCAGGCAGCATTTCCTTCCCTCCTGCATGGGGTTGCCGTGAGTCTGGGGGCCAACTCGACGGTAGCTAACAGTAACAACAAGATTTATAAGTGTTAAGATCTTAAACTCTCTACACAAACTGTCTCATTTATTCCTCACAACAATTCTATGAGTTAAGTGTGCTTTACATCCCCCTATTATGATGACGGGGCTCTGGTGGCATAGTGGTTAAGAGGTTGGCTGCTAACCAAAAGGTCCACAGTTCTAATCTACCAAGGGCTCCTTAGAAACTCTATGGGGCAGTTCTACTCTGTCCTATAGGGTTGCTATGAGTTGAATTGACTCGATGGCAACGGGTTTGTTTTTTTTAATTATGATGATGGAGCCCTGGTGGCTCAGTGGTTAAGAGCTATGGCTGCTAACCAAACGTCAGTATTTTGAATCCACCAGCTGCTCCCTGGAAACCCTATGGGGCTGTTCTACTCTGTCCTATAGGGTCACTATGAGTCAGAATTGACTCAATGGCAACGGGTTTTTTCTTTTCTTTTTTTTTTTTTTTTTTTGGTTTGTTATTATGATACTGAGTCTTAGAGAGGTTAGTTGAGTTGCTCAAGGTCACACAGTTAGCCTGTGGAAAAGTCAATATTTGAACCCATGTAGTCCGAATCAAGAACCTGTGTATGAAAGAAAAATCCCTTGGCTACCTTGTTTAACATACAATTCCAAGGCCCTACCTTAGAAAGTCTGATTCTATAGGTCTGGGGTAAATGCGCTGGAATTTGCATTTTAACCTGTGTGATTATGATTTGGCCCTCAGACCACACTCTGAGAAACCTGATTCTAATGTATCTTTTTTCTAAATTCTGAGTTTTTTTGGCAGAGTCCATCTTTCCCTGGCATTCCCTGTACCCAGAGAACTGCTTTTGGAGAAGGAAGGAGGAGCAGTACTCTGGGGACAAATGTATGCCCCCCTGGTGGTATGCCCCCTGGTGGTCAGAGATCAGAGGCCGGGAGCTGCAGCCAACAAGTCCCCCAGTCAACAGCACAAACATGAATTTTTCTGGAATTCCATTTAGCCAACTTAAAGGACCCCTAGTGGCACAATGGATAAGCGCTTGGCTGCTAATCCAGAAAAATCAGAGGTTCAAACCCACTAGCCACCCTGCAGGAGAAAAGACCTGGCTATCTGTTTCTGTAAAGATTAAAAACCCATTGCCATCAAGTCAATTCCAGTTCATAGTGACCCCACAGGGCAGAGTAGAACTGCCCCATAGGGTTTCCAAGGAGTCCCTGGTGGATTCGAACTGCCAACCTTTTGGTTAGCAGCCGTAGCTTTTAACCACTACACCACCAGGACTTCCTCCTGTAAAGATTACAACTTAGGAAACCTATAGGGCCGTTCTACTCTGTCACACTGGGTGGCTATGAGTTGGAATTGACTTGACTTGATGGCACATAACAATAACAACATTACTAAGGTGCCACCATGTGCCAGCATTGAGCCACTGTAACACATAGCACACTCAGACAGAACCAAGACTTTTGGGGGCAGAATTCTTCAAGGTGACTGCTCACCTGGTTTCCTCCCCTGATACAAAGTCATTGATATCAAGGCTTGTTGTTGTTGTTAGTTGCGGTTCAGTTGATTCCAACTCATGGAGATCCCATGTATGCAGAGCAGAACTGCTCCATGGGGTTTTCAAGGCTTTAACCTTTTGGAAGCAGATCATAGGGACTATCTCCTGAAGCTCCTCTGGGTGGGTTCGAACTGACAACCTTTTGGCTAGTAGTCAAGCATTCAACCATTTGTACCACCCAGGTGGCCAATATCAAGGCTGCATTTGAGCAAAATTGCATCTGGTTCAGGTATTCATATACGACAATATACGGCTCCATGGGAGCCCTGGCGGCACAGTAGTTAAGCTCTTGGCTGCTATCTAAAGGTCAGCAGTTTGAACTCACCAGACACTCCAGGGGAAAGATGTGGCAATCTGCTACCATAAAGATTACAGCTTTAGAAACCCTATGAGGCAGTTCCATTCTGCCCTATGGGGTTGCTATGAGTTGAGTCGGAATCTACTCAACGACACACAACAACAAAAAAGGAAGGCTGCAAGAAAGTTTTTTGAAAAAGGTGAGGCTACACTCTGGACACAGAATGACCTTGGGTCTATTGGTTGTTCCCAGGCTTTTGCAATATTTGTTCCCAGTATTTGCAGTGTAGTGTGAAGAGCCCAGGCTTTGGAATCAGGTTGAACCTATCCTGAATCCCAGCTCTGCTGCTTCAGGTTCTGTGACTCTGGGACAGTTATTTCATCTTTCTGAGCTCAGCAGCCTCGCCTGAAAATATGAGTAATAAAAATTCCTACCTCAAAGTATTGGGGAGCCCCTGGGTGGTGCAAAGGGTTAACACACTCAGCTGCTAACTGAAAGGTTGAAGGCTCAAGTCTACCCAGAGGCCTAGCAATGTACTTTGAAAAAATTAGCCATTGAAAACTCTGTAGAGCACAGTCCTACCCTGATACATCTGGGGTCACCATGAGTTGGGATTGACTTGATGACAACTGAAATTTTTTCCCCCATAGGGTTGTAATCAGGATGAAAGGGCCTCTTTGAATAGTGTCTTGCACATGGTAAGAGCTCAAAGTTCTGGTGGCACCATGGTTAAGAGCTCAGCTGCTAACCAAAAAGGTCGGCAGTTCAAATCTACCAACCTCTCTTTGGAAACGGTGTGGGGCAGTTCTACTCTGTCCTATAGGGTTGCTATGAGTCGGAATCGACTCAACTCACAATGGGTTTGGTTTTCAGGTTGTAGTTATTATCAAGATGTATAAAAGATACAGACCAGGAGGTGGGGGCAAGATGATAGAGTAGTCAGACACTTCCCATTGTCCCTCTTACAACAAAGACCTGAAAAAACAAGTGAATCAATTATATATGACAATATAGGAGCCCTGAACATCAAAGGCAAAGTTGAGGAATTGGACTGAGTGGTGGGGGAGGGAGAGATGGTTCAGCAGCAGGAGAAGTTACCAGACCTGACCCAGCAGGAATCAGTACCCTGCAGCCGGTGCCCGTGGTGAGGCAAGCAGTGGTGCTCAGGATGCGTGTTCCACGTCAGGAGAGACGGAGCTGTGGAGAGTCTACTCAAGCCTCCAGAACCAGTGAAAAGCAGTACTCAATTGGCAAAAGATAAGTACATGTGTCTAACCTACTGCACAGATAAAAAAAAATCCCCTTTGGGAAAAACCCCTCTCCCATTTACCTGCCCCCTCCCGACTCTGCACTAGGTCCCCGGCCAGCTTCACCCATTGCCGCTTCCCCAGGCCAGAAATAAGGACCCCTCACGCACCCTGAGCAATTCTCCAAACCTTGGAGAGGGAACAAATTAACAAACAGGAATAAAAAATATGCCAGTTCCCCTAATCTGGGAACCTAGGCACAAGCATAAGGGGGCCACAGACTTTGAACGCCTTTCACCCCTGCATAGACTTGTGTGGGCCCATTTCAACAGCGTAGGCCCTCATTACCACAGTACTATGGGGTATATACCTGAAGCCTAACTTCAACTGTCAGCTATATGGTGGAGTGGCAGGTTCATGATATTTGACACAGCCCTGCCCATTAAGCAGGGTCCTCACCTACCCACATCAGGGGCCTGAGGACTGGTGGCTCCACCCATGCCACCTAGCCACCCGTAACAGGGGTCCAAGAATAAGTGGCGCCTCCCAGTCCTTACAGCCAAGAGCACTGGGTGTCCACAGTCTGGCTGCAAAGCCCACCCACAACATGCTCTAGGGAACAGGAACATGCTTTCCTCTCAGACACTCAGGGGCAGCCATCAGCCCCCTGCCTTGCTCAGTGCCTGACACCCTACTACAGTCAGATACCTGTGCCTACACCAATCACCCCTGCCCATCTAGGACTGTAGGTGAGTGCCTGCACCACACACTTGGTGACCGACTACCTGAACACCTGAACTGAATCCACACAAGACAAGTAAACAGACTCCTGGGCTCACATACCTAATAACAGCTCTAATCACCTGGTGACAGGATGTTAGAGCTTCAAAAGCACCAGTAATCAAACTAGCTCACATGAGCAGCCTATTTGGGCATATCAAAACACAACAAAACAAGAAGCTAGGACACAGTAAGCAAACATAAAATAAATAAATAGAATAACTTATTGATGGCTCGGAGACAATAGTCCATATCAAATCACATAAAGAGGAAGACCATGATGGCTTCAGCAAGCTCCCAAAACAAAGAATCAAAAATTTTCCAGAGGAAGAGAACTTCTTGGAATTGCCAGAGGTAGAATACAAAAGATTAATACACAGAACTCTTCAAGAGATCAGGAGGAAATGCAACAAAACACAGAACAAGCCAAGGAACACACAGACAAAGCAATAGAGGAAATTAAGAAGATTATAGAAGAGCATAATGACAAATTTAACAGGCTACAAGAATCCATAGAGAGACAGTAAACAGAAATTCAGAAGATTAACAATAAAATTTCAGAATTAGGCAGCTCAATAGAAAGTCATAGGAGCAGAACTGAGGCAATAGAAATAAGAATTAGTGACACTGAAGATAAAGCACTTGACACCAACTTATTTGAGGAAAAATCAGATAAAAGAATTCTAAAAAATGAAGAAACCCTAAGAATTATGTGGGACTCTATCAAGAGGAATAACCTACGAGTGATTGGAGTACCAGAACGGGGGGTGCTAACAGAAAATACAGAGAGAATTGTTGAAGATTTGTTGACAGGAAACTTCCCTGATATTGCGAAAGATGAGAAGATATCTATCCAAGATGCTCATCGAAGCCCACACAAGATAAATCCCAAAAGAAAATCACAAAGACATGTTATAATCAAACTTGCCAAAACCAAATATTAAAAGAGAATTTTAAGAGTGGGTAGGGGTAAATGAAAAGTCATTTACAAAGGAGAGTCAATAAGACTAAGTTCAGACTACTCAGCAGAAACCATGCAGGCAAGAAGGCAATGGGATGACATATATAAAGCCTTGAAGGAAAAAAATTGCCAGCCAAGAATTATATACGCAGCAAAACTGTCTCTCAAATATGATGGCAAAATTAGGACGTTTCCAGATAAACAGAAGTTTAGGGAATTTGCAAAAACCAAACCAAAAGGGAGTCCTCTGGTTAGAAAAGCAATACCATCAGATAACAACCCAAGACTAGAACACAGGACAGAGCAACCAGATATCAACCCAGATAGGGAAGACACAAAAACAAATCAAAGCTAAAACACTGAAAATAGGGAAACAGAGACATCAATATGCAAAAGATGACAACATTAAAGCAAAAAAGAGGGACTGAAAAATGTAGACAGAGATTTTTCATATGGAGAGGAAGACAAGGCTATGTAAGGAAATAAAAGACTGGTATAAACTTAGAAAAACAGGCATAAATATTAAGGTAACCACAAAGGAAACTAACAATCCTACACATCAAAATAAAAATGAGAAAAATACAAAGACTCAGCAAATACAAAATCAACAACAATGAAAAAGATGAACAGAAAATACATAAAGAAAAACAACTCAGCACAGAAAATAAAGTGGAACAAAGAAAACTGTCAACAACATACAAAAAAAGACATCAAAATGACAGCACTAAACTCATACTTATCAATAATTATGCTGAATGTAAATGGATTAAATGCGCCAATAAAGAGACAGAGAAAGAGAGCAGCAAAAGAAGCCCTCGGGCACCAGAAGAAAGGAAATAATAAGATAAGAGCAGAATTAAACGAAATAGAGAATAGAAAAACAATTGAAAGAGTTAACAAGACCAAAAGCTGGTTCTTTGAAAAGGAGAAGGATGTAGAACATAATTCTAACTCACAAAAAAAAAAAAAGACCAGATTTACTGGCCTAAAGGAGACTGGAGAAACCCCGAGACTATGGCCCCCCGACACCCTTTTAGCTCAGTGGTGAAGTTATCTCCGAGGTTCACAGTTCAGCCTGGGAGTGGACAGCCCCGTAAAACCAAATGAGACTAACGAGGTACAGTAGTCCAGTGACAAGGGCCAGAAGGCAGAAGAGGACAAGGAAGCTGGTGATAGGGAACCCAAGGTTGGGTAAGGATATTGTTGATGTGTTGTGAGATTGTTAACCATTGTCATAGGCCAACATTTGTAGTAATTGTTAAATGAGAAACTATTTTGTTCTGTAAGCCTTCATCTTAAGTGAGAATAACAGCACACTTGGAAGAGCGTAGTCAATGTCACTGAACACTGCATGCAAAAATTTTTGAAATGGTGTATCTTTGGTTATGTGTATTTTCAGCAAAAAAAAAAAAGGTTGGGAAGTTAGAGGGTTGACATGTTGTGGGGCTGTTAACCATTGTCATAAAACAATATGTGTACTACTGTTTCATGAGAAACTATTTGTTCTGTAAGCCTTCACCTGAAGTACAATAAAAAAAAAAAAAATTAATAAACCATTGGCCAAACTGACAAAAGAAAAACAGGAGAAGAAGCAAATAATCTGAATAAGAAATGAGATGGGAGATATCACAACATACCCAATTGAAATTAAACATATCATAACAGAATACCATGGAAAATTGTACTCGAACAAATTTGAAAACCTAGAGGAAATGGACAAATTTCTAGAAACTCACTACCTACCTAAACTAACACAAACAGAGGTAGAACAACTAAATAAACCCATAACAAAAGAAGAGATTGAAAAAGTTATTTAAAAACTCCCAACACAATAGCCCTGGCCTGGATGGCTTCACTGAAGAATTCTACCAAACTTTCAGAGAAGAGTGAACACCACTACTACTAAAGGTATTTCAGAGTATACAAAAATATAGAATACTGTCAAACTTATTCTATGAAGCCAGCATAACCCTGATACCAAAACCAGGTAAAGTCACCACAAACAAAGAAAATTACAGACCAATATCCCTCATAAACATAGACGCAAAAATCCTTAACAGAATTCTAGCAAACAGAATTCAACAACACATCAAAAAAATAATTCACCATGACCAAGTGGGATTTATACCAGGTATGCAGGGATAGTTCAACATTAGAAAAACAATCAATGTAATCCATCACATAAATAAAACAAAAGACAAGAACCACATGATCTTATCAATTGATGTAGAAAAGGCATTTGACAAATTCCAACACCTATTCATGATAAAAACTCTCAGCAAAATAGGAATAGAAGGAAAATTCCTCAACATAATTAAGGGCATTTATACAAAGCCAACAGCCAACATCATCCTAAACGGAGAGAGTCTGAAAGCATTCTCCTTGAGAGTGGGAACCAGATAAGGATGCTGTTTATCACCACTCATATTCAACATGTGCTGGAGGTCCTAGCCAGAGCAATTAGTCTAGAAAAAGAAATAAAGAGCATCCAAATAGGTAGGGAAGAAGTCAAAGTATCTCTATTTGCAGATAATATGATTGTATACATAGAAAACCCCAAAGAATCCACAAGAAAACTACTGGAACTACGAAGATTTCAGCAAAGTATAAGGATACAAGACAAACATAAAAAATCAGTCAGATTCCTCTACACTAACAAAGAGAACTTCGAAGAGGAAATACCAGATCAATACCTTTTACAATAGCTCCCAAGAAGATAAAATACTTAGGAATAAATCTAACCAGAGATGTAAAAGATCTATACAAAGAAAACTATAAGACACTACTGCAAGAAACCAAAAGAGACCTACCTAAGTTGAAAAACATACCTTGCTCATGGATAGGAAGACTCAACATTTTGAAAATGTCTGTTCTACCCAAAGTAATCTACATATACAATGCAATCCCGATCCAAATTCCAATGGCGTATTTTAAGGAGATAGAGAAACAAATCACCAACTTCATATGGAAAGGGAAGAGGCTCCAGATAAGTAAAGTATTACTGAAGAAGAAGAACAAAGTGGAGGCCTCATACTACCTGATTTTAGAACCTATTACACGGCCATGGTAGTCAAAACAGTCAAAACATGGTACAACAACAGATACATAGACCGATGTAACAGAATTGAGAATCCAGATATAAATTCACCCACCTATGAGCAGGTGATCTTTGACAAAGGCCCAAAGTCTGTTAAATGGGTAAAATACAGCCTCTTTAACAAATGGTGGTGGTATAACTGGATATCCATCTGCAAAAAATTGAAACAAGACCCATACCTCATATCATGCACAAAAACTAACTCAAAATGGATCAAAGACCTAAATATAAAATCTAAAATGATAAAGATCATGGAAGAAAAAATAGGGACAATACTAGGAGCCCTAATACACGGCATAAACAGAATACAAACCATAAGTAACAATGCACAAACACCAGAAGAGAACCTAGATAACTGGGAGTTCCTAAAAATCAAACACTTATGCTCATCAAAAGACTTCACCAAAAGAGTAAAAAGACAACCTACAGACTGGGAAAAATTTTTGGCTATGACAAATCTGATCAGGGTCTGTCATGGATTGTACAGTGTCCCCCAAAAATATCTGTCAACTTGGCTGGGCCATGATTCCCAGTATTGTATAACTGTGTACCATTTTGTAATCTGATGTGATTTCCTGATGTGTTGTAAATTCAATCACTACGATCTAATAAGAAGGACTAGCGGCAGTTATACTGATGAGGTATGCAAGATTGGATAGTGTTCTTAAGTCAATCTCTTTTGAAATATAAAAGAGAGACGCAAGCAGAGACACGTAGGAACCTCATACCACCAAGAAAGCTGTGCCGGGAGCAGAGCGTGTCCTTTGGACCTGAGGTTCCTGTGCAAAGAAGCTCCCAGACCAAGGGAAGATTGATGACACGGACCTTCCTCCAGAGCAGAAAGAGCTCCCCTGGAGCTGATGCTGTGAATTTGTTCTTATAGCTTACTGGACTGTGAGAGAATAAACGTCTCTTTGTTAAAGCCATCCACTTGTGGTATTTCTGTTATAGCAGCACTAGATGACTAAGACTGGGTCTAATCTCTAAAATCTACAAGATACTGCAAAATCTCAACAACAAAAAGACAAATAACTCAATTAAAAAATGGGCAAAGGATATGAACAGGCACTTCACCAAAGAAGACATTCAGGCAGCTAACAGATATATGAGGAAAGGCTCATGATCATTAGCCATTAGAGAAATGCAAATCAAAACTACAATGAGATACCATCTCACCCCAACAAGGCTAGCATTAATCCAAAAACACAAAATAATAAATGTTGAAGAGGTTTGTGGAGAGACTGAAACACTTATACACTGTTGGTGGGAATGTAAAATGGTACACCCACTTCGGAAATCAATTTGGCGCTTCCTTAAAAAGCTAGAAATAGAAGTACCATACGATCCAGCAATTCTATTCCTTGGAAAATATCCTACAGAAGTAAGAGCCGTCATACAAACAGGTATATGCACACTCATGTTCATTGCAGCACTGTTCACAATAGCAAAAAGATGGCAACATTAGGTGCTCATCAATGGATGAATGGATAAACAAATTATGGTATAGTCACACAATGGAATACTATGCAACGATAAAGAATAACGATGAATTCATGAAACATCTCGTAACATGGATGAATCTGGAGGGCATTATGCTGAGTGAAATTAGTCAGTCACAAAAGAACAAATATTGTATAAGACCACTATAATAAGAACTCAAGAAAAGGTTTAAACACAGAAGAAAACATTCTTTGATGGTTATGAGGGTGGGGAGGGAGAGAGAGGAGTATTCAGTAACTAGATAGTAGACCAGAATTATCTTAGATGAAGGGAAGGACAACACACAATACAGGGGAAATCAGCACAACTGGACTAAACCAAAAGCTAAGAAGTTTCATGAATACAACCAAACACTTCAAGGGACAGAGTAGCAGGGGCAGGGGTCTGGGAACTATGGTTTCAGGGGATATCTAGGTCAACTGGCATAACAGAGTTTATTAAGAAAATGTTCTGCATCCCACTTTGGTGAATGGCATCTGGGGTCTTAAAAGCTGGCGAGCGGCCATCTAAGATGCATCAATTGGTCCCAACCCACCTGGAGCAAAGGAGAATGAAGAACACCAAAGACATAAGGAAAATAGTAGCTCTAAAGACAAAAGGGCCACATAAACCAGAGACTCCATCAGCCTGAGACCAAAAGAACTAGATGGTGCTCAGCCACCACCCATGACCACCCTGACAGGGAACACAACAGAGAGTCCCTGACGGAGCAGGAGAAAAGTGGGGTGCAGAACTCAAATTCTAGTAAAAAAAAACCACACTTAATGGTCTGACTGAGACTGGAGGGACCCCAGAAGACATGGCCCCCAGACTTTCTGTTAGCCCAAAGCTAAAACCATTCCCGAAGCCAACTCTTCAGCCAAAGATTAGAGTGGACTATAAGACATAAAATGATACTCGTGAAGAGCACGCGTCTTAGCTCAAGTAGATACGTGAGTCTAAATGGGCAGCTCCTGTCTGAAGGCCAGATGAGAAGGCAGAAACGGACAGGAGCTGGTAGAATGGACACAGGAAATCCAGGGTGGAAAAGAGGAATGTGCTGTCACGGTATGGGGAGTGCAACTAGGGTCACAGAGCAGTGTGTGTATAAAGTTTTGTATGAGAAACTAACTTGAACTGTAAACTTTCGTTTAAAGCACAATAAAAATAATTATTTATTTGTTTTAAAAAAAGATATAGACCAACATCAGTCTGGATTTATTCTCCTTGAAAAGGAACAGTAATAATTCCCGATCTAGTGCAGTTAGGGGACAAGATCTGTTCTTGTTCTGAATTCTCTAATATGTGACCCAGACATCAAAACTGTTCCACACTGTTGATGAGAGTGTCAACTGGTACAACAAGTTTATAAAATTGTTTGATATTGTCTGCTAAAACCGAACGTACATAGGATCCAGCAGTTCCCCTCGTAGGTATAGTTCCAATAGAAATTCATATATATGTTAATCAAAAACATATATAAGAATGTTCATACCAATACTATTTATAAGAGCCCCAAAGTGGAAACTACTCAAGAGTCAATACTAGAATGGATTAAAGAACTATGGTATTTTCATAGAATAGGATACTGTGCAGCCATGAGAATAAACAAACTACAACTTTGTGCAATAATATGGGTGAATCTCATAAACATAATGATGAGAGAAAGAAGCCAGACACTGAAGAGTATATAGTGTATGAATCTATTTACATAATACAAAAAATGGTCAAAATTAATGGATGCTGTAAGAAGTTGGAATAGTGACTACCTGTCTGAGGAGAGTAGTAACTTGAGGGAGCATGAGGAGGCTTCTTTAGGGCTGTCAGTAATGCTTTATGTCTTGATTTGTTATGCAAGTATGTGCACTTTGTAAAACTTCATCAGACTGTTCAACTGATGATTCGTGCACTTTCTAGAAGTATATTAAACTCAATAAAAAGTTTACTTAACAAACTCTTGATGGGTCTCCAATCACCAGTCACAGAATACACTCAGTACTTGCTTATCACAAGCTGAAGCTCAGAGTTCCATAGGGTATCAGAATCAGGAATTTAATGCCCCTCTGGGGATGGGAGATGTGGCTTCAGGCCCTTGAGCTGTGGCCAGGTTTTCTGTTCAAAGCCAAGAGTCAAAAGGGTTGTCTTGTAGATAAAACAAGTTCCAGAAAAAACTGTACCATTTGCCTGTGGAACACAGCAAGAGAGCTAGTTATCTGCCTAGAGTCTGTGGGTGGAAAAATCAGAAGCCCCAGACTATGCCAAGCATAGAAGTGGAACCTGAGTACGCACTAGACTTGCTGTTAGAGAACCTCAGTCCAAGAATTTAGCAAAAACTGATCCAACAGTGGTGAAACTAGTAGAATTCTTGCGTAGAGAAACACAAAATAACCCCCGCAAGAATTCCTCCAAACCCTAGAGAATGAGCAAGACCTTGTGCCCTAATAATATCATGGGGGAAAATGGTAGATTTGAAAAAAAAAATTCTAGGAATGACAAACGTGGACATTTAGGTTTTTTAAACAAAACTTTATAGAGAGGTTAAACAATTAAATAGATCCAGCTATAGAGTGAATTAATGCCTTGGAAGACAGACAATGGAAAATCATTAAAGATGTTGTACAAAGAGATAAGGATATAGAAAATTTTTAAAGAGAGAATAAAAGACATGGTATATAGAATGAGAAGCTCCACAGCTGTTCAGAGGAAAAATATAGCAACAATGGGAGTAAGGCAGTACATGAAGATGTAATAGTGGAGAATTTTCTAGAACTGAAGAAAACCATGAGTTTGCCAAATGAAGAAGCACAAGCCCTGAATAGAATAAAAACAAATCCATATTTAACATACCCTTGGGGAATTGTAGAACATCAGAGAAAAAGATATAATCTTAAAGGCTATAAAGAGAACAAACATAGGAACAATAATCAGAGTGATAGTGGATTTTTCATCATTGCAGAAGTTTCTACAAGACAATGGCATGATATCAAGTGGCTAAGCGTCAGTCAAGAATTTTATGCCTAACTAAACTTACATTCATAAGTAAGGGTGAAACAGAGTTGTTTTCAGACTTACAAAGATTAATAAAGTTTATTACTTATAGATAAGTAAAAATGGCATGGGGGCAGCGTCTGACCTCCTCTAACTTTACAAGGGGGAAGAAGAATCAAGATCAACAGCCCAAAGCTGATTTCTATGAGGCAGAGGTCTGACATGCCTCCTCTCTCTGCCATCTTTACCAATTCTGACACCAACTGTCCCTCCCACAGCACTCTCTACTTATCTGCTTAGTTCAATAATTCATTGCAGTGGCCACACAGAACTCACAGACAATACTCATGCTTATGGGGTTTATTAGGGAAGTAACAGGTTACAACTCAGTTTTGGGAATGCTCAAGATACAGTTCTAGCATCAGGACAGCCTCTTTTCAGTTGTGCCCACAGGCAAGCCTCTCTCTGGCCCTTTGGTCTCTGCCCTGCTTGGGCAGGTGTTAAAAAGCTCTTTTAGCCCTGCTAATAAGTGTCCCGAGATCCACTCTGCCAGTAAGCCCTATCCTGAAGGCACTCAGCTCTAGCTCCTCGGGTCAGCAAAACTAGGTCCACCAAGCTCCCGGAGGCACTCTACTCCTCCAGCAAGCCTCCTGCCCAAAGGCACACAGCTTTCTCACTCTATGGGCTAGGAAGCCCACCACACTGTCCCCTGCTGGTCTCTCCTGCCACCATTTCTCTGCTATCACTTCTTGCCATCTGAAGTGTTACAGCTCTCTCTCTCTCCCTGGGTCTCCTGGTTCCAGGAGCTTCTCAGTGCAGGGATCCCAGGTTCAAAGGACACACTCTGCTCTTGGCACTTCTTCCTTGATGGTAATGGGTTCCTCTCTTTCCGTTTCTGGGATGGCTCATTTTAAGCCTAGTGCGATGGCAAAACTGACCAATCCCTTCTTAGGGTTCTATATACCTTATTTGCATAATCTCATTCAATCATTGTGTGTGAGTCACAAAGACCATGGCTAGAAGGGCCATATTAAATAATTTGTTGCACTGCTAGATATTTGCTGAAAGAACTATTAAAGGATATAAAAGGAAGACAAATCCAGAAGGAAGGAGTGACATGCAAGAAGGAATGGTAAATAAATAAGTTAATAAATCTAAATGAGTATCAATTACTAAAAAATAAAATAGAGAAACAAACAGTAACGTAGAAGATGATAGTAGAGGATTCAGAATCAAGATCTTCATCTTGTTCAGAAGGATACAGAAACTGAATACATTAATCATTAAAATACTAAAAATAGAATGCACACTTTTCAAACCAAAGGAGGGGAGAAAAAGAGATGCTTTCTTCCTCTGTCTCTCCAGATGAATAGAGACCAACTGTTATGCCTTGGATGGATGCTTGCAATCTTTTAAGACCCTAGACACTACCAAATGAACTAGGAGGTAGAACAGAAGCACTAAACAAGTTATTAGGCCAGTTAACTGGGCTGTCCCATGAAACCATGACCCTAAACCTCCAAACCAAGAAACTAAATCCCACAATGATTTTGGCTGTACATAAACAGCCTCAACAGCTACTTTCGCCAACTGAACTTTTTACAGGTGTACAACTTTTTTTGTGTGTGTGCTTTAAGTGAAAGTTCACAATTCAAGTTAGTCTCTCATACAAAAATTTATACATACATTGTTATGTGACCCTAATTGCTCCCCCATACTGTGACAGCACACTCCTCCTTTCCACCCCAGATTTCCCATGTCCATTCAACCAGCTCTTGACCCTCTCTGCCTTCTCATCTCTCCTCTGGACAGGAGCTGCCAATTTCGTCTCATATATCTACTTGAGCTAAGAAGCACACTCTTCATAAGTATCATTTTATGTCCCATAGTCCAGTCTAATTTTTGTTTGAAAAGTTGGCCTCAGGAATGGTTTTAGTTTTGGGCTAATGGAAAGTCTGGGGGCCACGTCTTCCAGGGTCCCTCCAGTCTCAGGTAAACCATAAAGTGCGGTCTTTTTATTAGAATTTGAGTTCTGCACCCCACTTTTCTCCTGCTCTGTCAGGGATTCTCTGTTGTGTTCCCTGTCAGGGCAGTCATTGGTGGTAGCCAGGCGCCATCTAGTTCTTCTGGTCTCAGGCTGATGAAGTCTCTGGTTTATGTGGCCCTTTCTGTCTCTTGGGCTAATACTTTCCTTGTGTCTTTGGTGTTCTTCATTTTCCTTTGCTCCAGGTGGGTTGGGACCAATTGATGCATCTTAGATGGATGCTTGCTAGCTTTTAAGACCCCAGGTGTACAGCTTTTGACAGCAATTACAATAACCAGCTGTGCAACCCTACCCTTAATCAATGCAATACTTACATCACCCATTAAGTCCCCCTTACCCCCTCCCTCCTGCCCCTGGTAACCACTAATAAACTTTGGTCTGTATACATCTGCCTGTTCTTATATTTTTATATATGGACTTATTTCACTCAGCATAATAATGTCTTCTAGCTCCATCCATATTGTAACTTGTATCAATACTTCATTTCTCCATTTGTATGTATGTACTACATTTTGTTTATCCATTCATATGTTGATGGGAATTTAATGTAATATATTTTTATAAGCATATAGTAAAAACAGATGAGCACAGACGGGAAACATACATCCCAACTTCAGGATATTGGTTGCCTCTGAGCAGAGGGAGAGGGGAACAAGAGAGGAGAGAAGTACAAAGGAGTCTTCAATTGTATCTGTAAGGTTTTATTTCTTAAAAAAAAGACCTGAAGCAAATATGACAAAATATTAACCTTTGTTAATTCTGGCCTGTAAGGCATGAAGTTAAGATAACCAGAGGCTACTTGAAAGTTCTTCCTTGCTCTTTACAAAGCTACAGGAAGCCAGTCTCTCTCTGTTCTGATGTATGTGAACAAGAAAGCACACAGTCCCAGCTACTACTTGGCAAACATCTAACAATCATGAAAGCAACCTACCTTAGGATAAAGCTAACACTTAGATCAATAGAACAGAGCTGGAAAAAACCTGGGTCATTGAAACATCACTGGATCAACCAAGCCTGAAGCTTACCTTATTGCATTATTTTCTGCTTAGTGAACTAAATAATTTCCTTATTGTCTAAGCCAGTTTGAATTAGGCTTTTCATCACTTGCAACCAAATTTATAATAACTGATACAATGGGGTGGGGAAGGGGGGACATATAGAGCTATTAGGATGACAGAATTAACAAAATTCCATCAAAGGATTGATATGGTAGTGAGAAAGAGAGAGGCATCAAGGCTGATTCCCAGATTTCGGGCTTGGGTAACTGGATGGGTGGTGGTGCTGTCTCTGAGGCAGAGAAAATCGAGTGTAGAGGCAACAGTGGAGATAATCTAAACAACTTGACTATGTTGGGTTTGAGGAATATGTTGGGAGTCATCTAACTGAAGATGTCCATTGAATTCTCAAATCTGGAGTTGAAGATAGGAGTCTGAATTTTCAAATATAGATTTGAGAGTCATCAGTCATCATTGTTGGGCTCAAGCATAACAACAATTGTGAGGATGGTGCAGGACTGGGCAGTGTTTCATTCTGTGGTGCAGAGGGTCGCTATGAGTCGGAACAACAACAGTCATCATTGTATGTGGTTGCTGAAGTCTTGAGAGTAGATGAGATTACCTAAGGAGAGTACAGAATGAGAAAAGAGGACCAAGAAGAGACCCTGAGAAATATTTAAGGAGCAGGAAGGGGAAAAGGAACCTACAAAGAATATCTAGGAGGAGCAGCAGAAAGTGGTGACTTAGAAGTAAAGGAAAAAAGAGTGTTTCTAAAGAAGGAGGCATTCAATGGGTCGAATAGCGTTGAGATGCCACATACAAGGAAAACTGAAAGAGTCCATTGGTTTTGGCAGTATGAAAGCCACTTGTCTCCCTTGCCAAAGCATTTTGAGGAGAGTGGCAAGGACAGAAATAAGATTGCTATTATCGAAGAGTGAACGGGAGGTGAAAACATTCAAATAGTCACTATTCTTTTGGGGCTGTGGCTGAATATAATTTAAAATTGAAACTCTTTTGTGATTTAAAGTAATCGTCCAACTTTTTATTAACTTGAAGTGTCCAAAAAAGTCATGGGACTGCTCATGTTTTCTTCCAAGGTTAGGGAGAGAAACTAACCTCACTGAAAAAACATAAAGGGGCAAAGAAGATGAAAATAAAGTTGCTTTTAGGGCTACTCCCCATGAGTTATGTTTGTTAACATAAGTGAGGGGTGAAAGAGACTCCTATAAGCAACATGGTAAAGAACACAGATTCTGAAACCAAAGAGAATTGAGTTTGAAATTGAGCTCTGTCACTTCCTACCTGTGTGACCTCAGATAAGTAACATAAGCTCTCTGAATATGTTTTCTCAACTGTAAAACGGGGTTAGTAAAGCATATCTCATAAGGTTATTTGGGAGGATTAAATGAGATAACATTTGGGAAACATTAAAAAAATGTATTGGTTCCATTCCAGTCTCCTCTTTCTTATGGGATGTTATGGGGTGGCTGGTAGGCCTGGATATACCAAGGAAGACTTCCTGGAAGAGGCGACTTTTATACTGTCTTCTCCAAAGGACAAAAGAGAAGCAAACTGGCAGAAGGGTTGTCACAGGATGCTCCAGACAAAGGAGAAAGGAGAATAGGGTTTGCAGATAAAATATAGTATTCCCAGTTACATTTGGATATCAGATAAGCAGCAAATAATTTTGTGTAAAAATGTTTGGGATCTACTAATACTAAAAAGATTCATTGTTTATATGAAACTCATATTTTACTGAGTGTCCTATATTTTTACTTGCTAAATCTGGCAACTCTAAATGAGACAGAGTTGGGCTGTTTGGCTGTAGTATAGAGTGGACTGAACGTCCCCCAGTTAAGACAAGTCCCACACTTGTTCATAGAGTTCTAGATAAGAAAAAAGGACTAAGCTTCAGTATTGAGAAAGTTAACTAAAGCGAAGTGAACTGAAATGCTCTGAAGCCAGTTATATACAGAGGAAGCCAGTGAGGGAGGCTGGGGCCTCAAGACAACAGAGCTCCTAGAGCAGGTGGGCATCCACTTGTCCCTGGAAGCAGAGGAATGAATGACCTCATAAAGTGTCCAGAAAGAGCACAAGGCTCAAGATGTCTCCCAGCTTCTCTCCTGGTACTTGCCCTATAGCCTTCTCCAGCCCAGGCAGGCCCTGCTCTCCCCACCTCTTTAGAGAGGTAGCAAGGGACAGGGCAAAAACGGTCTCCCAGCAGCATCCCCTTGTGTAGAAGAGAGCACTGGCTGAATGCTGACTGGGCCCTTTGCTTTGTGCCCATCGTGCTTATTCCCAAACAAACCAAAGTGCTGGTCAAATGCCTCGCCAGCCCCATTGTGCTCTGACCACAAAGTGCTGAGTCCAGGGGCTGCCTTGACCTCATGGCCTCACCTCTTTCCCTGCTGTCCTCATCCTATGAGGCTCCCTGGCCCAAAGGCAAGGCCAAGGGGCCCAAGGTGTCCATAGAATTCTACTGAGCATCTACTGTGCTTGGCAGGTAGCCTTAGTGTTGAGGAGCACAAGGTTCAAACTGCCCAGGTAACACCTCAGGGGGGTTGCCACATTCCTCTTAATTCAGTCATCACCCCTAAATCTAACAGCCCATACCACCGGGCAGTCGGTTACCCCACCTGCTTGTGCAATGAGCGAAAGCACTCATTTCAAGTCTGCAATCCACGTCCCCAGCGGATCAATGCTCTTTAGAAAAATACAATGACAGAATGCACTGCTAAAATTGAATAAAGAAAAACGTTGGGAAAAATAAGAACTGCATGAATGGGATCTTCTCCAGATTCCAAAAGGACATTTTTTAAAAATCTGATAAATATTTCTAAACTCTTTGCTGCGCTTGCTCCCACTTGTCTCTATAAGAACCTGGTACAAGATGGTATCTGATTTGGCACGATTAATGACAACTACCATTTACTGAGATTTAACCGAGTGCCCAACACTGCCCTGAACATCTTTATCTCTTTCATCTGACAACAATGAATAAGGTAAATATTATCATATCATTTCATGCCAGAAAGACAGAGTTGCCCAGAAGAAAGAAAATGGGCTTTGGAGTCAGAAAGACATGCATTTAAGTCTCTGCTGAGTTCCCTAGGTAATTTGACTTGGCCTCTCAGAACCTCAGCTACCTCATCTGTAAAATGATCAGAATAATGGTCTACTTCATGGTGCTGTTGTGAGGATTAAGGGGGAGATTGTCTGGTTCACAGTAAATGCTCAGTAAGCTGTGATTATTATTATTAAGGCTGAACAGGAGAGACCCAAACCCAGCTTAGAAGAAAGGATCAGAAGCTGGTGGCTCCCTTCACTCCATGCCTGGAGTAGCTCTGCCCTAACTTTCCTGGAAAGAGATAGGGGCGGAAGCTGGAGCTCCAAAGCCATGACAGATGTGGGCGCAGGTGAAGCAACAGTTCTAGACAATGTCAGAGGAGGAATCCTCTGGAGCCTGGTTAAAAACAATATTGAAGTGGTGTTTGGAAACGATGGTGGTTAGCGCTGGAGACCTAGGAATCCATTTCAAACTTTCAGGGACTTACGGTGATCAAACAAAGTACAGCCAGAATGCTCCTGAGAAGCAAGGATGGCAAGACTTCATCTCACATAATTTGGACATGTGATCAGAAGGGACCAGTCCCTGAAGAAGGACATTATGCTTGGTAAAGTAGAGCATCAGTGAAAGAGAGGAAGACCCTCAACGAGATGGGTTGACACAGCAGCTGCAACAATGGGCCAACATAGCAATGATTGTGAGGATGGCGCAAGACCAGGCCATGTTTCATTCTGTTGTACATAGGGTCGCTGTGAGTCAGAATCAACTCGACAGCACCTAACAACAACCAGGTGACTGAGGAAAGCAAGAAGACAGACTACAAGTGCTTATAACTTCAGGAATGTTTGATGGATACTTATAAATTATTTGCACAGTAACCCTGATTCTCCCCCTCCACAATGGTTTTGTGCGTGTGTGTTTGGGCTTTTCACTCAAACATAAAAGCTCCACTTTGCTGCAAAAGTAAAAAATTAGCTAAATCAGTCTTCATTGTTCTAACAATTCAGTGGGGTATAAAGCTCCAAAATTAAATTGCTGAGAGTATTTGAAACACAAACACAGCACAAGCAGGCAAGCTGTGGCAATCTCTCTCCAAGGCTCCCAAAGGGCCTCTCAGTCAAATTCCATTTTGCCTCAGCCTCCTTCAATACCTGTCCAACCTGGGGCCCCCAGTCACTCTTCCATAACCCTCCCAAGGAAAGATGCACACAGCAACCTGGAGCCTGCCCAGAGAGGCCAAGGTAAGGGGGCTGAGCTCTCCTGGGCACTCCTAACATTAAAGACTACTATAGTTTCCTCTGTGGCCCCAGACAAAGCCCAGTCATAGGATGTCATTCTTTTATGCATTCACTCATTCAAAAACTATTTATTGAGCTAGAAGTTATGCCCAGAGCTGAAGATGTAATGATGACCAAGACAGATGAAGTTCCAGCCCTCATAGAGTATGGCCTCTAAGGGGAGAGGCAGATAATTAAATAATCCATTCCTTTATTTTCAAAAATAACTTTGTTTTAATCGAAAATATATTCACCTTGTTCAAAATTCAAAAATTATAGAAAAAGTTACTGTGAAAAGTTTGGTCATACACATTAGCCCTAAGTGTCTCAGTTCCCCTCTTTGAAGACCAATATTTCTAGTTTCTAGAATAATTTCTATAGCATGAACAATTCAATAATCGGATAAGTATAGGGTGCCACGAGGGCACATTACAGGGGTATATCTAAACTAGTCCAGGTGTTAGGAAACAAATGAATGAAGGACCAACCAAATAAGTCTTTCTCTAAAAGCCCAATTCTGGGGAAGGAAGAAAAGATAAAGAGAAGGAGAAGGGAGGGAGAACCGCCAGTCGTGGGCAGCTGGTAAGCCCTTGCACAGCCACTAGCCAGCCAGAGCCTGCTACGATCCCCAGGGTGACTCTGTCCCTTGCTAGCCATTGATCCAATTAATCAGACATGACCAATTAATCAGATAGTAGAAATATCCTTGGGGTGGCATGCTGGGCTGGGCATCAGACCCCTATGTCTGAAATGTTCTGCGCAAATCTGCAAATATTCGTCTATGTATCAGACCCCATCCCCTAATTTTTGGTTCTGAGAAAAGGGTGCTCCAATAATGCTTGGACCACAGCCTCGAGGTATTGGCAGGGATGAACTTTTTTAGGGAAAGTTTCTTTCTCTCTCCAAGCTGCTATGTGATTTTCTACAGTAACTGTCCCCAGAAAAGAGTAGGGCAATAAATATCAATAAAGCTATAATACGTCATACAGATATGCTATCTCCCTTTTTGAGGTTGAGAGAGGCTTAGCGACTTGCTCAAAGTCACCCAGCCAGGGGAGCTAAGACTTGAGCCCATATCTACCTGGCTCAAAGCCCTTCCCACCCACTGCACCACGCTGCCTCTCACAGTGGCTATGACGCTTGAACAACACATCCTCTTCTTCAGAGATCCTAGGGAGGCCCACAGTTCCTCTACTCCACCCTGACCTAGCGCCCTGAACTTCTATGGAGAAGTCATTTTATCCATTAGGGTATGACAGGCACAGAATCTTGGACTTATGGGATTTCCAAGGGCCTAAAACAATACGTTTGGAAGAAAGGCCTCGCAATCTACTTCCGAAAAATCAGTCACTGGAAACACTATGGAGCACGGTTCTACTCTGACGCACATGGGGTCATCATGAGTTGGAATTGATACGACAGCAACCAGTAATATATTTAAGACTTCAAAAGATTTATTGGCTCCAAAATTTCAAAAGAAAACTGCAAAATTAAAATAAACGTTTAATAAAATAGCTACAGAGACTCATGTCTACCAGTCAACTGTAATTGAATCCAAATCTTACATAAAACCAAAAAACCAAAGCCGTTGCCATCAAGTCAATTCCAACTCATAGCGACCCTACAGGACAGAGTAGAACTGCCCCATATGGCTTCCAAGGAGCACCTGGTGGATTCAAACTGCCGACCTTTTGGTTAGCAGCCATAGCTCTTCACCACTATGCCAGCAGGGTTTCCAACTCTTACATATATATAAATATAGGATAATAAAGTATAAGACCTAAGAACACAGTGAGTCATTTTTTTCCTGTAGTTTAGAACTACAATAATCCTTTTGTACTTTTTAAACAAGAAACTATATTCCATATGGGAAGTGAGGTGTATTTTGATATGGTTGATATAAACTGGGGCTTCCCAAGGTCTTAGGAAGGCTCTGGCATGGTGTGAGAGACTTGGAGAAGAGGGAACAAATCTTCACCGCAGAGATCCCCTGTCCTCACTTCCAGCTGCTCCAAGGATAAGACCACAGCAGCCAAGGCCTCTTGCCCACAGCCGCAGGGGCCTCTCTGGATTTCTGCATCCCTCGTTTAAACAAAGGCCCCCAAGGGTGCCTAGCCTGCAGGCAGAGCCACCAAAGCTCTGGGGATCAGGGGGAACAAAGGTGGAGGGAAAGCAGAGTGCTGACAGGGCCAGAGGCCACTGGCCGCAGGCCTATAAAAAGGCGGCTGTAGAGGACGTGGCACCAGATGGAGACCCAGAGTGTGCAGCAGGAGCTGGGTAAGTAAGGCCCAAGGGGTGTCCTTGCCCTTCCCTTGCCTTCCCCTGCAGACACACCCGGGAGGGGGCTCAGTTTTCCTGCCTTGTGGTCAGAGCCTTCTAGGATGGCTAGACAACAGTGGGCAAACTCTGGGAGGAGGCAGCCTTCTCCTCTTGCCACCCCAAGAAGAGTCACTTATACGGCAAAAACCACTGCCCCAGCAACCATGACTGGAGAGAGTGGGACGTGGGGCCCCAGGAAGGGAGCTGGCTCCTGGTGCATAGGGAGAAGGTCTAAGGGACAGGAGTTGGGAGATGTTGCTTATTCAGAGGTTCAGAGTGGAAAAATGTACCACAGAGTTTACAAGCATCAGGTCCTGGGCCTGATACCAGCCAAAGGGAAGAGCCATGAAATGCATCCAGAGTCAAGAAGCCGGATGCAAACCTTCCTGTCTTGCCTCCCTCCCTCTCTACTTTCCTTTATTCTTCAGTCATCTTTCTGTCTACCTAACCTCTGTGAGCCTCAGTATTCTCATCTCTAAGATGGGGATAATGGTAGTACTTACCTCCTAGGCTTGTTGTGAAGATTAAATACATCAATGCATGAAAAGCATTTAGAACAGTGCCTGGCATACAGTGAGTCGTTGTTAAGTGCTAGTTATTATTACTACTCTCTTTTCTTCCTCACTTTCCTTCAGTAAGTCTTTTTCAACACCCCCGTCCCCGAACACGTGCTACAGGTGACTGACCCAGGTCCTGTCATTGAAATGTCCACCCAAAACGTATTCAATAAGAACACCAATCAGTACTGTGAGGGGCGCTAGAAATCAGGGGAGAAAGTCACTGCAGGCTGCGGAAGGCAGGAAAGTTTCTCTGAGGAGGCAAAACCAGGGCTGGGTAGGTCTTAAAAGATAGAGAAGCCAGGAGGGATTGTAAAACTGTGAGGGTGAGACTGTAAAGCTTAGACTGCCCTTGAATCGGGGATGGGGTGGGGTGAAAGTCCTGGCAGAGCCTGGAGCTGCTGGCTGTGTGGCCAAGCAAATAAGGGGTCTAGACTAGATGGTTGCCAAGGAATTTATACTGGGGTATGTGAGCCTGAGGCAGTACTGCCACCTGTAGGGGGTGACTGGAGGAGGAGCAAGGATAGGAGCTACATTTATCAGGTCACAATGCCTGTGCAGTGCTTTACCTGCACCATTGCCTCTAGTCCTTACAACAACCCTGCACATAAGAGTTTTACAGATGGAAGCACAGGTTTAGCTAATGAACAGCAGAGCCAAGATTCCAACTAGTCTGTCTATTGGATTTCAAGACTGCTCCCTCCCCCATTCTAGAGACCATGTCACTGGTGTGTGTTCTGTCTTCCAGAAACCCTTCCAACCACCAAGATGGCTCAGACCAACCCCATGCCAGGGTCCATAGGGCCATGGAAGGTAAGCCCACCCTATCACATGGAAAATTGAGGAATGGAGATCCAACACAGCAGAGGGGGAGATACCGCCACAGAGCAGACCAAAGGGTTGTAGTGCAACTATGCTTTTCCATGAGACAGTGATCGACCAATGAAATTTTACTGTTTGTAGAAGCAGGGTCTACCCAAGGTGCAGACACCGTTGAAGGATCTCTCGAGGCCCCTGTTGGGACAGGAAAAGATGACCCTAGAAGCCCATGATGGGTGGGAGATGATTACCTAGATTCCTAGGTCAACTGTCCTCCACAGTGCTAAACTCACCTTAAAATAAAGCAGTCCAGAGGGGACTGTGCCCATGGAGAAACTGAGGACCCAGAAACAAAGACAGATTTGCCACCAGACCCCAAATAAGTAGGATTGACGTCTCCTACTCCCAACCTGAAGTTGGTTCCAGCCATTGGCTAAAGTGGCTGATCCTTAGTCCTTTCACTGTTTCCCCCTCATACTGCATCTCTGCCCTTCTCATTGGATCAACTCTGAGGCCACTTCACAGCTTTGGGAGTGCTCTCTGTCCTCTGGCCAGGTCCAAGAGCCAAGTTCTAGTTCAAGGAATAGAGGGTTCATCACAACTCTCCCTTTACACTTTAGGCTTCTACAGTGGGTGTGGCTGGAGAAGCTAAGGAATAACACAAAGGGAGTTCCTGTGACTTCTAGGATCCTGGCCTCTGGGCCACACTTACACAGAAAATTTGGTGACGTGAGAGTCCACATGGCTAAAACCACCAAATCCTTGGTCTGTTCATTGGGTAGCTATGGTCCCTGGCAGACCATTCCTATGAACCAGTCCTCCCACACCGCATCACTAGCCTGGACACGTGACCACCACCAACCAGTGGTGTTAATTCAAACCCCTTCCTACCTTGTCTATACTGGAAAATACCTTATCAGGCCAACATAATGACCCTGGGCATCCTGGGCTGCAATTGGTGACAGAAAACACCGGGTCAGACACAAGAAAACTGTTGCCTTGGGCCTCTGTTCTTCTTGATGTACCAAGTTCTAGCTCTATGGCCCCATTCAATCCCATTTCAGATTACCATTTATGACCAGGAGAACTTCCAGGGCAAGAGGATGGAGTTCACCAGCTCCTGCTCAAATGTCTCTGAGCGCAATTTTGATAATGTCCGGTCTCTCAAGGTGGAATGTGGCGCGTGAGTATGGACTTCAGCATGGGACCATAAGGGTGGAGATAGGGGAAGAAAGATGTTTCCCCAGACCTGTTTCTGGGAGAGAGGCCTCCATGCTGACATAATCTCAAAAGAAATCAGGACATGTGTAATGTACTAACCCAAAGCTAGAAAGAGCCTAAGGTTCTTAGTGGCTTGGTATTGGGTTTGGGAGGGGATTAAAGAAGTATATACCATGGATGGGCAGTGACAGTACTCAGATCTGTGCTTCCAGAGCCCATGGGTTGCTACCTATGATTTCCTCAGAACAGCCACAGGACCCTTGAGTTTTCTTGCCTGCAGAGAGTAGGTAGAGAGAAAACCGTCAGGGTGCAGGCCTCTTTGCTGTTAATGCCCTCCTGTATGTCTCAAAGCACAACTGCCAGCTAATTTTTCTATGTACAAGGGCACTCAATCCCATGACTCAAAAGCCACATTAGTTGCTACTCCGTTTTCCAGGGGCTTCTTGTTGATGGTTAATCTCCTTGGTCCATCTCATTTTTGTCTTTGGCTCTTTATTCTTTTGACTTTGCAAAGTCAGGGCCTTTATCATCCGCCTGAAAATGCATAGGGAAGGACTCTCCTTTGGCCTTGGCAGAACTGGCTTTGCATAAAGACAGGCTCCCATAAGTTGCTTGCCACCAAAGCTCTTCAACCCTTTAGAAGGAGTAACGCTTTAAGGTGTCATAACTGAGACCTGACTATGAAAATTTGATCTGAGATGTTTCAATAAATAAGGTGTAGGTATAGAGCAGCAGGAGGAAGAACCCACAAAGTGGCAAGGAAACAACAAACAGTAATCTATCAAATACCCATTCATCCCTCTACTTCCTTGGGAAGAAGCCAACAGGTTTGGCTAGAGCCAATGCAATAGTCACTAGATGCTGAACTTCGAGCTCCAAGTACAGAATGAGGTGACTTGGAGAGAAGAAAAAATAGATAACTTTAGACTGGCTTTGTTAATACATGTCTTGGGTCAATGAAGAAGAATCTTCCAGTGGTTAGTCCCAAAGCAAATACCACCTTTATAAACCTGCTTAGGTGACTGCCAGCTCATTCCCTACCTCTTATAAGTTTATGACCTTGTAAAGCCTTATTGACTCGATGTTTTACCCCACTATTATCTGAAAGAAAAGATGCCTTCTTCCTGAGGCCATGTAGGCTCTGAACATCCTGAAGCACCACCATCTATCTTTGGCAGCTGGATTGGTTATGAGCATACCAGCTTCTGTGGACAACAGTTTATACTGGAGAGAGGAGAATACCCTCGCTGGGATGCCTGGAGCGGGAGTAATGCCTACCACATTGAGCGTCTCATGTCTTTCCGCCCCATCTGTTCAGCTGTGAGTCTCTGTGCATGTGGGGGATGGGGAAAGAGAGGGTGTGGGCAGACTGACATTTAAGTTACTTCTCACTTAGGCTGAGATGTAGCAGCGTGAAGGACAAAAGTAAAAAAGAAAACATCGCTCCCCTCTTTCTCCAGGCCTGCCATTTGATTTTTTCTCTACCAGATGGTATTTTCCTTGAGACAAGCTAAAAGTAAGCGCCTTCTTATAGGTAGGTGGCAGGAAATGGAGACTCGAGAGTCCAGATCTTCAAAAGTGCTGTAGGACAACTAGCGAGAGCACTTACTATGGGAAAAAGTAAATCCTTGACCAGATAAATTTCAATCTGTATAACTTTACTGTACAAAACAGGGAAATGCTGAGCTAACTCCAATAAGTGAGAATGACTTAACAGGTAAGTCTTCCAGTATCTCTGCTTTGATTCATATTTTTATTTCTAACATTAAGCACTATCCAATAATGCACTAAAAAAAAAAAAATCTTTTCAAGAGTTCAAGTGGAAGCAGGATGACCTTCAGGGATGTGTTAAAAATCATCCTTGTATTGAGACTGGATTAGAACCTTTCCAAATAGTCTATATACATATCATGTGATTTTTCCCACTATTTCAGTTAATAATGACCTTACCTCACCGTCTTACCAAAATTCAAGTAGTGCATAAAGAAACCTAAACAACTCTAACCTAAAAAACACAGCCCTGCCTAGAAGTGATTTTCATCTTTTTTTTTTTTAAGTATAATTCACACACAGTAAATGCACACATCTTAAGCACATATTCAATGAGTCTTGAAAAATATATACACCCACGTAACAACACACTAATCAGACACAACAGTTCCATCACTTCTTAAGAGTTTCCTGGTGTCTGGTTCCAGTCAATTGTTCCCCAACCATTAGCAGGGTTAGTTTTCCGTTTCTGAACTTCAGATTAGTCTCTGCTTCCTTAATGCTTGTGTAGTATTCTACGTAAATACAACTTAATTCAACCAATCACCCACTGGCCATTTAGGTTATTTCCAACATATACAAGTAGTCCCTGATTAACAATGTCGTAAGTCAGCTCTAACGTTAAGTCGAATACCTCTTTTTTTTTTTTCTAGTTTTCATTACTGCCTTTTATTATCAGCATTTTTATAAATTTGATCTTTGCCTTTGGGGATTGGAAACATTACATCTGAGAATGGTAACATCAGCAAATTATGTGCTGCAACAATGTATGCAGTATATATTACTAAGGATAAGATGTACCCTCCCTCCAAAAACAAATGTCATAAGTGCGGCTCGTGGTAGATCAACTACATCGTATAGTTTTATAGTTATATATATATATATACATATGGTATATATAAATATGTATATATTTTATATCCCACACACGTTAAATTCGACTTACTTTTCCTATTAACTTATGGAATCTTTTTCCACATTAGTGAATATTAATTCCTTGGCTGGCTGTGTGTTGCAAGTATTTTCTCCAGCTGTCATATCTTCTTCATTGGTCTTCTGTTGTACCAAAGTATAAAATCAGTTATTTGTACATTTTAAATGTTACATTAAATTTGACTAAACAGGATTATGGGTAATTTTTTCTTATGTTTGTATTGCCTGAATCTCTTTACAATGATCACGTACTTCCTTTCTTAAACTGGAAAGTAAATGTTACCAATTTGAATAATATATGGCAATTAAAGAATTAAGGTTTCGCAGCCATAACACTGGTACTATTTCTTAAAATTTATGGATTACAGAACCACAAGGAGTCTAAAATTACCATCTTTGAGAAAGAAAACTTCATTGGACGCCAATGGGAGATCAGCGATGACTACCCCTCTTTACAAGCCATGGGCTGGTTCAACAATGAAGTTGGTTCCATGAAGATACAATGTGGAGCGTAAGTGCAAAAAACGGTTTGAAGCAATTTCAAAGTAACTCTTCCAAGTGAAGATTAGATGAATATTAATACATCATTGGTCATGTTTTATCAAGATTTTATACACTGAAATCATGTTAGTATGGATGTCACATTCTAGTTACTGGTAATTTTGAATCTCAAATTCTTCGTACCAACTACCACTTACAATTTATTAGGTCTTCTCCCCCAGACATTCCTCTTTGGAAACATTTGACTATTCTACCTTTTTTTTCTTCCCCTCTCTCTCTTTCCTGGGGTCTTCAAAGTCATTGTAGTAAAGACAACATCCAAGAAACAGGCGCAAAGTAGGTTTCCAGACTTAATCAGTTGTCTTTAAAAGCACATGGAGCTGCTATGGTTGCCAACTAGATCAACATTAACTGCAGCATATAATAGGAGCACCGGTAGCACAATGGTTAAGTGCTCAGCTGCTAACCCTCATGGTGGTGGTTTGAATCCACCAGCCAATCCCCAGAATAAAGATGTGACAGCCTTGGAAACCCTATCTGGCAGCTCCACTCTGTCCTATGGGGTCACTATGAGTCAGAATTGACTGGATGGCAACATTTTTTTTTAGCCATATTCTGCCTGGCATTTAGGATGGCCATCTCCTGAGCCTAAATACATTATTATACAGGATGTGTTGAGGAACAGGCTGAAGTTTTGGGGGCGTTAAGGTTCCTAGTTTTAATAATCTATTGTGTTTTGGATTTCTTAGTTGGGTTTGCTACCAGTATCCTGGATACCGTGGGTATCAATATATCTTGGAATGTGACCATCATGGGGGAGACTATAAACACTGGAGAGAGTGGGGTTCTCATGCCCAGACTTCCCAGATCCAATCGATTCGCCGTATCCAGCAATAGTGGATTAAAAGCTCCAAGTAAGAGAATTCCTCAAGCATGAGACCCTGCTAAGCACCAGATTTGAAGAGCTCTCTAGAATGAGTTTTATGTTCTGCTCAAATACTGCTTCCAAATGTTAGCTGCTGAAATCAATAAATGTCATTTAAGAAAAACTCTGCAGACTGCATTAACTACCATGCCTTAAACAAATCACAACTTCTATGGCTGAGAATCTTTCAAGACAAGTTTCAACAAAACCCGAAACTCCCTTTTGTGTCCTTGCACATCACTCTTACAAGGCCAAAGACAATTATTCCCTATCTTAATGCGTACAACCCAAACGTCGTCAGACCTTTTAGTGACACGCATACACTTTTGGTAAATGTTTTTTATCTTTTCTCTCCACTTCCTCCTTTTTCTCTTATTTATTAGCAAAGACAAATAACCATCCAAGAAACACAGACAAGTAGGTTAATAGTCCAGAATTAATTACTTGTGTTTAAAGGCACACAGTTACCGAGGTTGCATTGCAGCTGGTTCTGTTAATGTCAGCACTGATTTTTTTACCTTGTGACAAATCTTCTAGGCAAATCTAAGTAAGTTTCTCAAATGTGTACTGTCATATATTTTTTTACATAAAGCTATGAATAAACCCAGAATCTCAGCCAACTTAACATTCTAGATAATTGCTTAGCTCAATTTTGGTTTCTTATTTCAAGTGATGAGCAATAAAGCTCAATGTTCTGCCCAAAAAAATAAAGCTGCTTTCACATCTGTTTTAACACACTATTTTCTAAGCACCTGAGTAACTCCTATGATTAAAAAAAACAAAACCAAAAGACATTACACATCACCGTGATACATTTAGGACTGAAATTCTTTGAGCATTTGATCCTCTGAAAAAAGATTATCAACGTCAAAATCAGTTGTCTTCAGATTTTTACAATTAAAACACACAAAGGATAACACAAACACCTCAGAAACTTTAAAATTTTTATTCAACAATGTACACTTATTCTCTTAATTTGATCTACAAATTTCTCAAGTTTTTTTTTTTCTGATAAAATAAGTAAATCTGTGTATGGTTGTAGAGTGTAATTTATATTTTTAAACACTGAACATGAAGTAAGACATCAATAAAGGAAGATCATCATGTAACTGACACTTCCTCAGAATCCATGACATCAGATACAGCTAGGGCAGATACCTAAGCATTTAGCAAAAGGGTAAATTTCTGGTCACTGCTCTTATAATCTAGAAAAGGTTTATCTTTATGATTGGGCAAAATAAACATTAAGACTTTTTTTTTTTTTTAATTTGGGAGAGGGAAGGAGAAACATCCTCTAACATTGTAGTCCACTAGTTTTCCTTTCCCCCAAATTAAGAGGTAACTCAGCTCCTAATTGCCTATGCACACAAAACAGAAATTACTGTGCTCCTACAGTATGTTCTAAGACTGAACGTAAGTGAACTGACAGATGCCGAAGAGCAGCCATAGCCATCTAAGATAACGTGCTTGCTACACTCCTGCACTTCTGCCTTATAAGGCCATGCATTACGAGTCAACTTTTGAGTCTTGAATAGCAGACTATTTAGTCTTTAATTGCCACTATCAGTGAAAATACAGAAGGGTTTTGCTGTGTTCTCAAAGTCAACAACATGCACCAAGATCATACTCGATGACAAAGAAGTAATCCTCTTTTATACATAAGAAAAGCTTTAAATGGAAATATTTCTTTTACTACTAGAAGCATGGGGAAAATACTTTTAAGTGATAACTTCTATTTACTTACTAGCCTCTCCTACAATGGTACTGAAGAGATTTCTGTTAAAAGATGATCTGAGAAAACCTGGCCAGCACATCTACACAATCTTGTAAGTACACATACACGTGAAGTAAAGCTATTTAGTACATGCCGACTGCAACCATTTAACCAAATGTACCCAATTTCTAAACTTGTTCTAATCAGCTTGGGCAATTTTAAAGATATACATTATTGTTAAAATAACCTGTGCTTTGATCTTTAAACAACTGAATGATTCTAATCAAGTCAATCATTCAGTAGACCACATTTATGTTAAAGCAATAAAGGTAAAAAGGCTACTCTACTTTTAAACCAGCTTTAAGACACAATCGTCACAGAGCTCCATGTGGCAAATGTCCTTCCTTCATTTCAACTTGAATTACTTCCCATTTCTATTTGATCAAATACAATGAAATTTTACTAAGGAAGCAAGAGCATCCAATGGTTTGTAGAGCTGATATTAACTGCCCTGTTTCAAGAAAAGCCCTTTAATAGATACAAGTCAAGCTCTCACTTGAACTGAAGTTTATTAAAATAGGTGCCAGTTTTCTTTTTAGTTCTGATGAGCTAATCCAGAACTGTAACTTTGAGCAATGTTTCCAAAAGACAGTAAAGCTAAGAACAGCAAAGTAATAACAGGTCGCTTTGGGTAATGACACACAAATTAAATTAAAAACATGTGCATAGCTTTATTCATCTACTTAGAACTAACCTTTCCACGGAGATTCAGCAAAATTTGAGTGTGCAAAATGCATTTCTAAAAGGTAATGCAAGCAAAGCTTTTCACATTTACACTGGCAGGAAATACAGAGAAACTAACAAGTCACATTAGGGAGAGCAGATTTTTTAATGACAAGAATTGCACAGTTCATTAAGTTTAGACAATTGTTGCAGACATAGATATTTAAAATTTTCTAAGCAAGGTGCTTTAACAATAAAAAATTTAAAGTTGGGAAGAGCTGATAACTTGGATCATAGCTCACACAGAATTCCAAATTAAAGTTGACTCCATTTATCTCCCTAGATTTTGCAAACAATGTTTTTCATAACACTTTTTGTTTTCTTTTTAAATAACACTAAAGGAGATAGTAAGCTGAAATTATTTCCAAAGCACACATGAATTGGTGTCATAATTTTACTTTAAGAAGGTGCTGAGGGGACAGGGAAAAGGAGTGAAGAATCCTTTTACTACTTCCCACTACACAACAGCCACTAATAGACTAAGAACAAAAAATTAAACTACAAAAAAAAAAGTGAACCACTTCCCCAGTTTATAAAATAGTTCCAGTTTGTGACAAGATCTTTAAACAGAGAGCACCAGTTGGGCAATAGAATAAGCATTTCATACTGCATGAAAACTAGTGAGGTGGTAAGAACCATCAACTATCTCAGGCATTACTACATGGCCTTCCCAATTTTTTTTTTTTGAATATACATGCAAGGCACATTGATATAAAAATAGAACTCTGGCCAAGATATATTAAATAAGCAAATTAAAATTTTGGCTTTGCAATATTGGCAACATCAAAATATAACCAGATAGCTTTGGACCACACATCTTTCTTATATTCATCCACCCCATTTAGTGTCCTCCCTCCCCTCGCCACCTGGTTATTCTGGGTTCTATTTCCCTCAAGCTTGGGTATGTGCTTGAGAAATTACTTTTCCTCTTGTCAAGTAGCACTTCTACTATACTTATGTTTACTCTTATTATGTAAAAATATTCTAGGGAAGCAGAACACTGGGAATTTTGATTGATTTGATTAAACTAAATCTGACAGGCTCGGGGCAGCATTGTTTCTCTTCTGTACACAAACACAAAAATAAGACCCCAGCTTACATAGACAATTGTTTTCTTTTTAAAAAAGATAAATCAGCAACAAACCAAAGATCCTACTTCCTTTAAGCCTTTCTTTCCAATTCCTCTCTTTGAGGCAGAGAGAGGGAGTAATAGAAACAATGATTTAAAAGATTTTCAGTAGTAGAAGACATTTTTAAGGCCTGAAAGTGTAATATTAACAGAATTTTTATTTTCCTAAGTTACTGTCCATGATAGGCCAATAACAACTATGAATTAATTAGTTCTGCTGATTCCCTCCCTAAGAGAATTTTAAAATTCATTCACTTTTGTTAGTGGCTGTGCTACAGGAAAGGTATCAAAGCAACCTATAAAGGTATGGTATATAGAGTAATGTAAAAAGTGCATCACATTCTTGATTTTCAGTTACTCATAGCAGCAGGATTAATCCAAGACAGAAAACAGCTGTATTTTCATTCTAAAAATGCAACAATACTTAATGAAATGTATTCAAGATCATGAAAGGCTCCTCCTCTAAAGAGGATAAATGAAATAGACTAACAGACAAACACGGCCAACTAAAGGCATTCATTCATATTTACATATTAAAACCACTTTTGTTAACACCAAATTTTTACATCTAGCAAAAGAAATGTATATTTTAAGAATAAAGCAGATGTTTCTAAAGCAGTATCCATTTTTGGAGCTTTCGTTTAGCACCTGAGGGGTGAAAAAAAAAGGTACACGGAAAGCTATATAATTTACCTCAAGTTGGTTTGTTGGTCTGGAGAGTACAACTGTGATATACAATAAAGTGAAACTGAATTGGAAAATAAATGTGTGTAGCTATTTTAATAAGGCTGTAGAAAAAGGATACTGCAGTATTATAAAATGGCTTTATAACCATGGACATGAAATTTTCTGGATAAATAGGGAAGTCTGAATCAGCAATCCTGTCACATATGAGGATGGCTGTTCCATAGGTTTCTAGCCCGTAGCTGCTATGTGACACTCCCGGTAACCCAAAGCACTATAACATTTGTGCCTCACTGGGAGTTTTTATTACACAGACAACCTAAAACTTTATTCATACTATTCTGGCACTCAACTACTTTAAGACCTTTTCTTGAGTAGTGAAGCAGTGTGAAATTTAATTTAAAGCTCAGTAAAGCGGCTTGAGTGGAGCCAATGATTCATCATTTTTTAAACCAACCCACAACCCAGGGTGGTCCTGGTTCTCCCACATCTCAACAGACTGATGTATGTTTAAAATGAAACTTTTTAAGATACTCAAAGCCGAAGCCCATCTTCTACACCCTAAAAGAATCCTGGTGCTGTCGGTTACAGTAATAAAAACAACACTGCTACTAGGAACTAATGTTAATCTATGTGCCTGTGCAAACTTATAGCAGCTATTTACGCTTCTAGTTTTGCCTGACCCCTCCCTTTTAAACAAATATCAATACCTAGGGGTTGGGGTGGGGGTGGGGAGATGAGCAATTCCTACAGCCTATCCTTTAAAAGTTACAAGTAAGCCTAAGAATACAACCCTATCAGAATCTACCCCAACTGGTACAGCATCAACAGACCTGATAAAAACTACCTTCCATAATATATATTTTTCTCACAATAGCTTGTCTGTTTTGTACAATTACCATTAACTATATAAGAGGGATCACGTGTTATTTGAGAACATGGCCCAATGGTTTAACTATACTCATAATCCTTGGAAACTGGACTTTCTCCTCCCCTCAGAGAAAGTCCAATTCCTCGCCTGTGACCATTTGGTACATGACAGAAAATTTCACAGTAGATGGCTTTTTCATGTTTAAGATAAACCATTAGATGTCTCTGATGTGGGTTAGCAACAAGCCTAAAAATCATCTATGAAACTACCGCTGCTATGCAATGTTTTGTGAAGAAATACATTTTGTATTGTGGACAACTCCCACCATGGAGGTTTGTCTTATTTTCCCTAAAAACTGTTGTCTGTAAAGAAAAATGCGGCACTTTTTCTCCTTTATAAAGTTTTTGTAGATTGTGAGTGATGACCAGGTAAGCAGATAATTAAGGACAGCAAAATTCTAAAACAGGGAGAACATCTCTCAAGACATTTATTTCAAGAAAAAAAGTTTTTAACAAATTCCTAGTTATTGGCTATCCCCTTCCAGAAAGAAGGCGGTGGAGGAAGGGCCACTACAGATGGAGTAAATACAGTAATGTAAAGGTTCCTTACTAAGGAAATCAGAGGAATGGCTATGCAAATAATTTCAGTTTAGAAAAGTGGGGGTGAATGAAAAGATAAATACACCCTGTCTTTTGCGGGGAAGGGGGATTATTGAAGACAAGGAGAGTGGTATGTGACACAGAAGCCTACAATCAAGATAGATTTAAAAAGAAATCTTCACCCATAATTAGTATCTTCATAGCTATTAAAAAAATAGGTCATGATTTCATTCTTAGTGCCATTTTTCAAATACTACCCTTTTAAGGATTAAAACCACCTGACTTTATTCTGTGTAATGAAAACAAATGGCACAAAATAAATACAAGCTCATTCTCTGAATACTAATGTCTTACACACATTCACTTCCTAATTTTTAATATCTCCCTCTTTCCCACACATACACAAGCACTCAACATACATATACACAGACACACACACCTTTTTCAGTCTTTATAATGGAGGGATGTTAAAACTCCCTTCTAGACTGTATTTGGTTTATGCTACAGTACTAATACTCTGAGTTGAAGGAAAATTCTTTATACCCAACAATAACACGTTAATGTTATTTAAATGTGCTAAATTAATCACAGCTGAAGTTTGTTTAGAAGGTTACACAAAAATAATCAGAAAACAGATCAAAACTCTTAAGATTTTTTTTTTTAATAAGTGCTCTGTAAGGAATTGTGTGAGGACCTAAGGAGAGATTTTGACAAGTAGAGAATTAAGTGTTACAAAACAGCACAAAGGAGATTTGTCCCAAAGTCCTGCTTGTACCTAGGCAATTAAGTCCGTTAACCCAATGCCCAAAAAATACTGACAGTTAATATGATGGGGCAGTAGGGTTCCCAGAAAGTTAAAGAGACAGTTCTAACTATATACCTCTAACCATACAATCAAGGAAACTTCAGTGGAGAAATTAAGTGATATGTTGCATTGTTTTATTTAGAAGCGAGACTCTCAAAAACCTTTGGGCAAACAGAGAATAAATAAATTCTTTTTAACTTCTCTGAATATGGAGGCCTGAGGGATATTGAAGGGAAGTAGGAAAGCCAAAGCTTTTTACTGAAGTTTTGTTGTTTTTTTATTAAGTAAATGTTGCGTCTAAACTTCTAAAAAGCTCAATTCAGATGGGATCTGTTCTTCCCCCCCCCCCCCTTTTTAAATATATATTCATTCAATCTCTGTATGTCACAAATGCAGAAAATTTCCTGTGAGTTGTGAGCCAGAAGAGCCTTAAAATTCCAGGCAAGCAAAATGGACGTTAAAAAAAAAAAAGAATCTGGCCCTAAGGCGACAAGTGGTTTACACAAGGCAATTGAACACACAGCAGAACTTTAAAACCTATAAAACAAACTGGAGCCTTTTTTTTTTTTTCTTTAATCAATCTTTTTTTTTTTTTTTAAACTTAAAAAAAATTTTTTTTTTATTTAAAAAAACACAGAAACACAGACTTCTTTCACTTCAGTATTAAAATGTTGTATTTTCCAGTTTGTTCAATGCTTTAAAGCTCAAGGATGCCTCTGCTTTCAATTGTACATGGGCCTGAAGCATCCTAGCTTTTGGCAAGCAGGCAGGAGACTCAACAAAAATCAAAACAGGAACAAGGCAGACTAAATGCAGGGCACATTTGTAAACATATCATACATTTGAAAATTACAATATCAGTAAAAGTGATACAGTTTACAGGTGAAATGAAAACTATCTGGAACTGGCCTACCACAAGTTTCTGAACCTGGACTGATACAATAAGTTATATATATATTATGTATAAAAAGTTTTGTTTACATCAAGTGGAATTGGCAATCCATGCTTATACTTTTAAAATCTAAGCAGGGCAGAAATCCAGACTAAAAAGATATTTTTAATTTCTCTATCTATGTTGAGTCCAACAGCTTCTTTCATGAACTACTTGTTAAAAGCCCCAAATAACCAACAAAACAAGAAAACCCATTCATACTACAGTCTCTCAAAACTGGACATTTCTTAAGCAGACAGGTAGAGCAAAAGCAGTTACTTTCTCTCCCAAATGCCCTGGGGGATATAACCTACTTTTATTAGAAGACTACACATCATATAAAACGCCCTGCTATCTTAACCTGTATTTGACATACATGGATATACTAATTTCTGTGTGTGTAATGTGATGCTATGTCAGGCCAGAGAACTTGTTTTTATGCCACTAACATCACCCAATCTTAAATTGGACCCTTAGTTTCTGCACACACAATAAAATTTATTTTAGCATGCTATACACAAGCTGCAGTGCAACCAGATGGCAATGTGATGGTAAGACAGGGCTTTGCTCTTCTCTGCCCAAAAGAAAAATTACCAGAATTTCACATTATTTTCCTTAAAACACCCATTTTGCTCTAGTAATAAAATATATTTATAAAGATATCATTAGAAGCTAAAAAGCTCAAAAGTATAGTTTGCATGAAAACACTTTCTACAGGCAGGGTTTATTACCTCCTCACTGGCTAAAAACATGAAAAGTTTTAGTTTTAATGGGCTTTTTTCTTCCTGTTAGATTTTTCTGAGAAATTAAAAGGGAGAGAATTTACAGAAAGATACAATAATTTCTCTTCAGATGTTTGATGAAAAACAAGGAAAACAGCACATTTAGTGTTACTGACATATAGCAAGTCTGGAGCATCTACAGTTGAAAAGCAGAGTATGTTTTTGCTCCCAGTTATACAATTACATTAAAATATGGGAACAGGGGTATTTTTTTCATATTAAATACCTAAGCCAATTGCTTGTTCTGCAACTTTTCTTTAAATGACACTCATGGATTCTTCAGTTGTAAAAGTCCAATGTGTAACCAAAGCCAAGTGACTATGTACCACCAACTATTTCAGAATTGTAGAACTTTAATGCCCTCCCCTCTCCCCACCCAACAAAAAAATAAAAGGAAAGAAAGAGAAGTATTTCCCCAACACCCCACAGAGGTCGAGCTTAACTCCTGGCAAGACATGCAAATCATATTCGCTAAAAAAAAATATACCCCTGCAAACTTCAAGGCATTTATCCAGCATTCTTGCAGGGTTCAAAGTAAAACCAAAAGATCAAGGGAGGAGTGGGGAAAATGTTGAATCATTCTGGGTTCCCCGTGATTAGTGTATCACTTTAGTCACCGAACAAGATACAGAGATCTTTTAAGTGGATTTGCCTTTCCAGTGGGTCATTTGTTGCCCAAGTTGATGACAGCAGGAACTTCAGAACCACGCTTGTTAAGTCTGTATTCATTACTCACTTGCATTCACTCTTAAAAACAAAATCTAAAAAAAGGGGAGTGGGGGAGGAAAAACTATTCAGTACCGGAGATTAAATAACCATGTGTAGTCTCTTGAAATAATTTTTGATTCCTTAAGAAGTCTAATTACTTTCAGTTGCCTTTTTTTAAATAACTATATATATATATATATATATATTTGTATATATTATCCTGTGATTCTACTTATGGTTCCTCTGCTGCATTGAAGATCTAGGAGCATAAAAGCCTTGCGTCCCCCATGAACGGTGGCTCTAATGCTGCAGAAAGGTTACGAATAGGCAGTCTGGTCCTGCTACCTTCATTGATCTGGACTATCCATGGCTTCATTGTAAGTGATTATCCTTTTGGGATCTGCAGGGAAGGTTAAAATAGAAATAAAAATAAGGTCTGCCCCTCAAAATGCCCATGTCCTCCCCTGCCCCCCAAATCCCAAAATAACCATCATCATGTACTTAAATTGGCCCTTCTTTATAAAAACACAATTTAAAGGCCACACCCTCTTTGCATTAACATATGTGATCCACTTTCTCAACCCAAAGGTAGCTGTTAAGTATTCCAATGGATTCACAGCGACAAGGTCCTCTAGCCAGTGAGGGCCCCAACTCATACAGATTACAGATGGTTAACTAGGGTTTTCTATGTGTTTATTCTGCTAATAGTAATACATTTGAAAAAGTGGACAAAGAAATAATAATTCAATACTAAAACACTTGGATGTATCTTCTTCTGCTCTTCTCAGCAAAATGAAATCAAAATTTATTTCAACCAGTGTGAGCTGTCTGTCTAGCAAGGAACTGTACAAGTAAAACCTAGCAGCAAAAACTTCAGGCTAAGTTAGTTTGGCAGAAAGTACCGATTCAGTGCTAATTGTAACTTATTCCTTCTTCCTAATTTCCCACAGTACCACCAGCTTGATTCTTAGCAATAGCAAAAGTCTACCGATGTCTTGGTTTGTAAGTATAAAACTGTCACAATGTGTCTGATCAAAGATCCCAGGTGTTATTCCTGTTATTTTAAATGTTTGGTTATTATTTATTTTTTTAAAATATCAAGTACGTAACGATATAATCAAAGTGAGAAAAAAAAATGCCCTTGTTTTCATTTGACAATAGGGTTTGACATATTTTCCCAGGTATTATTCTAAAGGCCAAATTTCTACTGTTTAGCTGTCTGCTCCCCTCTTCTGGAGAGACAATGGTTTTATCACACACAATACCTATCATAAGAACTTTTAAAAATATACCTGCTTTAATAAAAAACAGGTAAACCAACAAAACTGGTCACCTAATGGACAATTATAAAGAAACAGGTACATCTACCTTCGTAAGGTATATTTTCTAGACTACCGTCTTTGCATTTATGCTTGAATAAGAAAGTATTCAAAAAATACAGAAAGCAGTCAGATTGCTAATTATCTTCAGGCCACAGCTGTTAGACAAAAAGACTTAGCCTTATAACAAGGGGGAGGTGGAAGACAGCGCAATGCTGGGAAATCAGGAGATCCTACATTCTAGTCCTGTCACTCTCTGGTTTATATAATAGTCTTTCTGGGCCTCATTTCCTAATCTCTAAAATAAAATAGAAGAGTAACTCTGAAGTCCTTTACATTCTGAAATTCTAAGAATTTCACATTTATCTGAAATTCACTTATATTAACCAACAAAGTGGATGGGGAGCAGGATACAATTCAGTTACAAGGTCCTGAAAACCTAAATGTATTAGTCAGTGACTAATTCTCCAAAACAAAACTAGCACTTTATTTCAGGCGTTCCACAACTACTATAATATACTTGGAAAGAAGGCACATAATAATTAGGATAACTAATCTTAATTGTTTTAAAACTGCAAATAATCAAAATGTGGATTATCCAGCCCCTCTACCCACCTGCTATTCACATCTTGTTCATCGAAGGGTAAGGAAGCTAATTTGTTATTATTTATAACCATCTTTTCAGCAAATACATAGCCCAGATAAAGTTTTTGTAAAACAACTAATATTTTTCCATGAATTTCAGTTCTTAGGCTATCCCTTGTGTTCCACAAAAATACAAAGACTGGTTACAATTGGAAATACTTATTCATGTTGGTTTCCTGGATGAAAATACTTCTGGCCTGTCTTACCTTCATAATCAGGGGGAAAAAAAAATTTCATGTTCTTGACCCAGGTAGTATCTTTCGTTTCCACTGCTACCCTGTCCTTAGCTGTTCTGGTATGATAGCTAGTGCCTTTTTACTGCAGTTAAAAATAACTCAAAATACAAAGTCTATTTATTTGGTAAGCCACACTACAGGTCTGTTATTCCCACCCAACAATAATGTTCAGTGATTACTGATTAGTACTCCCTATGTTCCAGGTAACATAACCATTCTTACCTTGCTTCTGCAAATTCCAAATAGATTCCATTTCTGCAAAGAGAAAAAAACAGAAGAAAACATAAAAAAGGTTTTTTTATACACTAAGTTCTGGAGAGCCAAGTTTGAAGTCATGCTCTTCACTTTAAACTTAATAAACCTGAACTGATTACTGCTGGGTTGAAGGCAGGATTGAAACAGCACTGTTCTATGAACCTCAGACAAACTCTCATTATCTTCCTGTAATTCTTAGAAGTATCATCCAGATTGTCCCAAGTGTTACAGAAATTATTATCTGAAATCAAATTGCCAGAACAACAATTTTATCTTTGCGAATCGCAAAGATATGCAGAAGCGTGCTATATCTGTATCTTTTACAACAGTTCACCATTATTAAAAAACACTAAGTATTTCTAGGCAACAAGGCGCCTAAATCTGTTGAATGAATCAAGTTTAAATCTGATTATACTTGATGTTTAAAATGCCTTATTAAAATTTTACTTTACCCCTTGACTCTAGGCAAGTGGTTGACACCAAACTATGCCTACTATTTTAACCAATATGGTCAAAATGTCAATCTGTACCCATTTATTAATAACACACAATCCTCATTTGCTCCAGTTACATTTAAAGCTTGAATATCTACAATGTGCTTATTAGCTTACTCTAGCATCTTACAATAAGGGAAATACGTACATGACCAAACTGCTAGGGCAATATACAGACAGGGCAATAAGAAATCTCTACCTGGAAGTACACAAGAAAGCTTCACAGAAAGGAGTATTTGAAGTCTTGATGAGTAGGTAGTAAATAACTACCAAATGCCAAAATCAGACCTTGAAAGGAAAGTACTATACTACTACATGATTAATTTAAACAAAAACTTCTTGTTTTTGAACTGTAACACTGAGGGTAAGTGCTCTTTCCATGGCTATACAACTATCACTTTGGAAGGACAAAAGGTGATTTTATTCTGCTAACTAGATTCTGTATAAATCCTCAGCAACCAATTTTAATAAAGAAAAATAAAGCTGAACTCATTAATGTGGGATATATCTAGATATGAGTTACAGCTAAGGATGTAGCAGAATCCTTCTCCAGGGCTAAAACAAAGCAAGTGTGTAGATCTAAAACTATGACTTTTTCTCGTTGAATGTGTATGGGGGCAGGTGAATAGTAGAATCACATTCCCACAACCCCGCCTCTCCCAAAATCAAACTTGCTCAAAAGATTTTTAAAAATTCATCAGAATTGGGTGTTTGGATCAATAGGTTAATTATTCAAAATCATTAAAGTAATTATCTAGATAAAATCCCATTCAAGCAATCACTGCTGTATCAATAAAATTAGATGAGTAAGTTAAAGATCTTTAACTTGAACCACTCTTTCTTGAAAGAAACTAAACTACTGGCAATCCTCAAATACTATATACCATTTCCCCCAGCTAAAATATTCTTAACTCTCCAATCACATTAAATAGGCCAACTTCTACTTACTGCAATACTGACTGATTACCCTCCCCTGCATCCTCTCCCCCTACCTTAGGGGCTTCTCTATGTTCCAACTGCATTTTACATAATTTTCTACAAATCTTTCCATGTATTAAACAGAATTCCTAAATGACATAAACCCTCTCTTTTTATTTACTTATCACCATTGCCTCACACAGTGCTTGGTTCAATAAATAAATATTAATTTGAATGAAATACTATTCATAAACCAACCAGGAATAATGTACCACAAAGTAGTTATTAGATCCATCTGAAATGGCTGCTATTTAACTTTTTTGACCTACAAAAATGGCAATTTCATATCGTCCAACCGATTAGATTCAGCATTTAAATCTAAAATCCCTCAAAGAGAAAAAACAAACAAAACTGAAGCTAAAAGAGCTGAAGTCAACTAGAGGCTTAATTCTCTGCCTTTAAAATTGAAGAATGGGTGATACGACTGTCCAAGTTTAATAGAACATTTAAAAAATCAACATCTACATTATGACCTCAGCACATAACGGCTCCTCCCAGATAGAAAACAGATCAAATGTAAGGCCAAACAAGCTGACTCCCACAACTGAGAACCCCCAAATCAATTTACTAATCATCCCTTCCAATTCTTGACTAAGCTATTTTAAACCAAATTCTGTAGAATTCAGCATGTCCAATGTGGACAGGAGTGGTGAATTTAAATTCTGCTTTTTTCCTAATCCAGATTTACCCATCTTTTGATGATTACTGGCTATCCCAACATATTCTGGTATTCTGATTTCCACTGTAACTGTACCTGCCTATTCTTTCAGAAATTCCCCCCCCCCCATTTTATTTTTTCAGTTTGACTATCTGTTGTTGCTGTGTCCCATCGAGTCAATTCTGACTCACAACAACACTATATGACAGAGGAAAACTGCCCCATAGTGTTTCCAAGGCTGAACTCTTTACGGGAGCAGATAGCCAGGTCTTTTTTCCCATGGAGCACCTGGTGGGTTCGAACCGCCAACCTTTCAGTAAGCAGCCAAGCACTTAACCATTGCACCACCAGGGCTCCTCAGTTTGACTATATCCAAAGAGAAATACAGCACATTTCAATTCAATCTAAGGTGGTTAGAAGCCATCAGCTTTTTAGTAGATGCTTAACCAACTGTTAGCTGTATCAATTTTAATCCTGTATGTCCCAATTTGGAGCTACATCCAACTCAGAATAAATTGTTTGGACTACCTCTAAATACACACATAATGGTTTCAGCAATGGAAACGTGGAACTCAAAAATTTTCTTCCTTTTTTTTTTTTTTGTGCTCTTTTCTACTGCTATACTTATTTTAACCCAGTTCAATTTATAAAGCTAAAATATCAAATTCAAGTCACTTGGAATGAAATTGCTACTGCTGTGATAGTAGAATGTTTCTTTTACAGCAAGGGTGGGTATTTCTCTCATCCCCAGGACTTAAAGCTAGTGCAATCTAGGAGTTAGATTTTATCTTCTATAAATTCCTTCCAGGTCACCTTTCAGACTAATACCACTACAAGATAAATTCAGTATTATTACAGTCATAAAGTAGACTTAAATGAGCAAATCAAGCAGCCAGTATGGATGCTAAAATGACAAGTCCTTGGGAAAAAAAGGTTCCTACACCATATTAGAAATTATTTGTTACATCCATTTCTATATGTTCCATATTATAAAGGAAAACAGGACCCTTTCCAAATCTAGGAAATTCAACCAGGGCTAAAACAAAAGTGTTTATCCTAAAATGGTCAAACTGCAGGCACATGCTTTAAGATTATTAGAAAGGCAGCTGTGACACAACAGGCAATCATGGAACAAGTGCAATCAAATGCAGTAGATATGAAATTACTTATCAAGCATTGTGTTTAAAAGAGACAAAATTTAATATTCAGATCCTTCTGTGATCTAACGTGCAACCTGTATACCTACTACCATCAACAAACATTTTATGATTAACCAACCACAGCATATCTCCTCATATCTTGTTTCCAAAATCGGATATATTTCTATGCATTTTGCATCAGTTCCCTCATGCCCTTTCCCAATCTAAAATCACTTGTTAATTTTTTTGAATGTTTATTTTTGTATAGGTAATGAATTTATATGGTTACAAATACAAAAGGGAAAACATGTTATTTCACTGCCTGGACTATTTCGAGTCTTCTAACTGATCTTCCACCTCCAGTCACCAGAAAAACGGGCTTCCAATCTACTCTACAAACTGGTGCTACATTAATCTCTCTGATATACGGCTCAACAAAATCAACTGATTAATGTCAACTAGGTTTTTAAAGCATTTCAGTACAATCTTACAGGACAAAACAAAGGCTATCCTTATTTTATAAAATTAGGAAACCCAGGATTAAAAATGACAAACGATTTGCTTAAGTACACAGTAATCAGGAATACCAGTATTAAAACTCAGTTGAAGTTACTTCTACTCCACCAGCCTATCTCCCTGATATTCATAGCTCCACCTGCCTCCAGACTGAAATTAAAAGATGTCTGTGATCTGGCAATAACTTACCTTCCTTCTCTCACATTTACTCATGATTCTCCAATTTTGCTATTCTTTATCTTCCTCTTCTCTGCATTTTTATAAATCAAAAATCATCCGTGCCTATGAAAACCCAGTTTAAATGCTGCTACATTAATGACAGATGGGTGGTTGCTATGATGCTGGAAGCTATACCACCTGATTTCACATAACAGCAGGGTTACCCATGATGGACAAGTTTCAGCGGAGCTTCCCGACTAAGACAGACTAGAAAGTTATGCCCTGGCGATCTACTTCCGAAAATTAGTCAACAAAAATCCCATGGATCACAAGAGAATACTGTCCAATACAGTGCTGAAAGATGAGCCCCCTAGGTTGGAAGGCATTCAAAATACACAGTGGTTGTAACAATGAACTCGAGGATAACAAAGATCATGAGAATAGGACAGGATTGAGCAACATTTCGTACTGTCACACATGGAGTTACCATGAGTCAGAGCCAACCGATGACAACTAACAACCACCTCCACGAAGGGCAGTGGTGGTTCAGTTATAGAACTGTCACCTTGCATGTGATAGACTGGGTTCGATTTCCAGCCAATGAACCTCAAGCACAGTCTCATCAGTGGAAGCTTGAGAGTTGCTTTGATGCTGAACAGGTTTCAGCAGAGCTTCCAGACTAAGACAGACTAGGAAGAAAGACCTGGTGAGCTACTTCTGAAAAATCAGCCAATGAAAACTCTATGTACCCCAACGGTCCGATCAATCCTCAGTTGACCACAGGGATGGCGTGGGACCAGGCAGCATTTCATTCCATTGTGCATGGGGTTCACCACAAATTAGGAGCCAACACACCACCAGCAGCTAACAACAACCTCCATGAAAAATGTCCTGCACTTACCTTCACCCCTTTAGAAATTCTCTTTATTCTGACATCTAGTTATTTGTATCCTTCTTATGACATTTAAAATCTTGCCTTATACTTGTATGTTGTTTTCTCCTGTGCTTGAAAAGTCTTTTAAACGAAAAGACTCACCCTGTCCAAGTCTTCTGCATTCCCAGAACCTAGCAAAGTACTTTGCCTATGCTAGGTATTTCACAGGAGAAAGGAAAACACACACACACACACACACACACAAAAATATTACATGACTCCTTAGTAGTACAGAAAACAGAATGATCAAATGGAGCTATAGCTCTGGCAGAACAGGAGAAATGCCGAGGAAAAGTTCTCTAGATCTAGAGTTCCCTATCCTGCTGGCAATCAGAACCGTCTAGGGAATTAAATCTTTTAATTCCGGGGCCTAGTCCCAGACCTACTGAATCAAATCGCCTATCGCAATTACCTGTCATCTGTGGAGGTAGAAGAGAAACAAAAATTTTAAATTTCATGTGACAGCCTAAAGTTGTCTAAGGGGTCTTTTATACTCAGCTTCTCTGTCTATACAAAACGCACTTAGGTAATTAAAGGAAAAAAAAGGACATCAGAACTTAAAGGAGTTATTGTTCCTCCAAAGTAGTCAACTTAGAACACTTATACCTAATGGTAGCAATATCACCTTATGTTTTTACTGTATTTTTAAATTCACTAAAACTTCTTTGAGCCTCACTCATTTATTTTACAGACTCAAGGATCACTTTCATGTTGACTTACCCAAATCATCAAGGATTAAATCTTATTTTATTAATTCATCTCCCCTGCTTCTCTGTGCTAAGTCAGATTTACCATATCAAATTATCTGTAATGAGTATTCTGAATGCTAGTATTCTGAATGCCTGATATCCTTCAGGGCAGTATCAGTCTAGGAGAAACTGACCTAGTTTAAAATCGAGGCTTCAAACCAGTTCACTCCTGTTCGAACCTCTGCTGAGAATTTGCATTTCCACTCCCAGATATACTGAATAAGAACCTACAGTTTAACAAGAGCCACAGGTGATTCTTACATATAATTGATCAAAGATTTTATAAAAGAATCCTGCTGGGATGGGGGGTGGGGAGGAATGTGGGACAGAATTTCAAATTCTCATGGAATTCAGACTTTCAGGGCCCACTGAGGCTAAATGAACCCAAAAAACTCTTACCCTAACATCTTTAAATCTTAAACCTTAAACCAAAAATATCCCAAAAATCTTCTCTAAACCAAACAGTTTAGTTCAATTAGTAAAGAATGTCTGCCTTGAACACTGTGCTCTTTTAAAGAACTACAGATCTATATGGGGTCAAGTCCTGACAATAGCAACTCAACACGTTAGATAGGAAGCTTGGGCGGGTAGTGAGTTCATGTTAATGGGGGAGGAGCAAATAGGAAAAACGGTGAGAATGGTTGCACAACTTGAACAATCAGTATCACTGAATTGTACAAGTAGAAACTGTTGAACTAGTGTATGTTTTCAACAATAAATTATTAAAAAACACCAAAAAAGTGTTCAAGCTGGATGATTCTCAAATACTGGGATTCATTCGATTACTGGCTCCATTTTTGTACATTCTTAAAATTTTCCATAATCACGTTAAAAAAAAAAAAACAACAACTTTAAAAGTTTTACCTTGTACCAATTCAGATAAATGGAGAGGACCTACATCTCAACTGAAATATTGTACTGCTATGTTACGGTACAATACTCCCCAGATAACACAGATGAAGATTAATGATCCTATTACCTAATACAGTAGCATAATATGTATCAAAACTTAAAAATTCCAGAAACTAGAATTCCCATCAATCCCTTTTTAATATCTTACTCTATCTTCTGTTCATATCCTTAACTGTACTGAACAGCTAGGATCAGATTTTTTAAATCTGTAGTACTTCTAAGGCCACAGTTAGTTAATATTTAATCTAAAAAACTGCACCATTCCTATTAAGTGACATAATCTACCCTTCTACCTGCTTACTACAATTGATTCATTTATTCGAATGCCATATTTGGAATTTACCTACTTACTAAATTTTGTAACCACAAAATCAATGCTGGCATCACTTTCACATTCATTTGCAGACACGGAGAGTGGCAAAAAAATTTGAGTCACCTGTCATGCATGTTACCACCTTAAGTGGAAAAGGAGACTCTCTGCCTTGTTTCAGCTCTCATACTGTAAAAGACACTGTAAAGTGTCCTTTTCGCAGTCTATTTAATGACCCTTTTTCTCCATTTTTGTACTTTATGCTGGTGATTTTGTTTCAAATAGCCCCCAAGCACACTGCTAAAGTGCTGTAGTGTCCCTTAGCACAAGAAGGCTGTAAACCACCCTACAGAGACAGTGTGTGTTTTAGCTAAGTTTCATTCAGGTATGAGTTATAGTGCTGTTGGCTGTCAGTTCGATGTCAATGAACCAACAATATATATTAAATAAAGCATCTTTAAACAGAAACACATAAAACAAGGTACCTGCATTAATCAGTTGACAAAAATGTTGTGACCAGAGGCGTGCAAGAACCTAACCCTGATATGGTTCAGTAGTTGCTAATTCAGTGTTCACTGTGACTTTATAAAACAGTAACTACCATGAATAACGAGAATCAACTATACTTAAAAACCAAGCTGTTGACTGACACAGCAGGAGAAAAGAGGGGTGCAAAACTCAAATTCTAGTAAAAAGACCAGACTTAATGGTCTGATTGAGACTGGAGGGACCCTGGAAGACATGGCCCCCGGACTCTCTATTAGCTCAAAACTAAAACCATTCCCAAGGCCAACTCTTCAGACAAAAGATTAGACTGAACTATGGTACATAAAATGATACTCGTGAAGAGTATGCTTCTTCGCTCAAGTTGATACATGGGACTAAATGGGCAGCTCCTGTCCAGAGGCGAGATGAGAAGGCAGAGTCAGGAGCTGGTTGAATGGACACAGGAAATCTGGGGTGGAAAGGAGGAGTGTGCTCTCACAGTACAGCGAAAGCAACTAGGGTCACATAACAACGCATGTATAAATTTTTCTATGAGAGAGTAACATGAATTGTAAACTTTTACTTAAAGCACAACAATTAAAAAAAAAACAAAAAAAAAAACGCAAGCTGTTTAAAGGGTATATTTCTAAACTTAAGAGGTGGCATATAACTTCAATTCTAAGCCTAACTTCAATTCACTTGGTAAAAGATTATTGAAAATTTAATGACTATAAAATTATGTGTGGTTACATATGTATGTAATGTGTGCATGTATATGTATACAAAAAAAAAAAAAAAAAAAAAATCAGTTGCCACTGAGTCGATTCTAGCTCACAGTGACCCTACAGGACATAGTAGAACTGCCCCATAGGGTTTCCAAGGAGCAGCTGGTGGATTCAAACTATCGACCTTTTGGTTAGCAGCCAAACTCTTAACCACTGCACCACCAAGGCTCCCTTATATGTATACAAGTATCTGTACATGTGTACCCATGTAGATGTATCTATATGCATTATGTAAAATGAGCTCTGGTGGTGTGAACGGTTAAGCACTCAGCTGCTAACCCAAAGGTTGGTGGTTCAAACCCACCCAGTGGCTCCGCAGGAGACACACCCAGCAATCTGCTTCCGTAAAGATTATAGCCAAGAAACCCTATGAGGCAGTTCTATTATGTCACAGGGGGTTGCTCTGAGTTGGAATCAACTCGACAGCACCCAACAACATATATATAGGCAGTCCCCAGGTCACAAATGTCCAACTTATGTACTACCCATAGTTACAAACCAACCCTCCCTAATGCCTATTACATTAAAAATTCGAGGTACATACAATGGTTCGTAATAACAGGCACTAGTTACTACGAGCATCAAAACATTATTATTATTTTGTATTATTATGTTAAAGATGTCTTAGTGTATCTGGGAGGTGTTTCTTTAATGTTTTTTATGCATAGAAAGGTATGCCATAAACTACATAATAAGAGAAACATCTGACTGATGTTAGATTGGAACCATACCTATCTGTTCCGACTTTTGTGTTCAAATTCAACTCAAAAACAGGTTTAGGAATGGAACTTGTTTGTAATCTGGAGACTGCTTGTATAACACACACACACACACACACATATGTACATATAGAGAGACGTGCATGTATTTGTGTGCATGCATATATATTCGTATATATAAAATAAAGCCCAAGGGGGCACAGTTACAGATACTTCTCAGACATAACCAAATACTTCACAGAATTGGTTTTCTGGGTTTCAAGGACCATAGTCTCGTGGGAAACTCAGTCAACTGGCATAAGATAGTTCATAAAGTTTAAGTTCTACATCTTAATTTAAGGGTCTTAAAAAGCTTGTGAGCTGCCATCTAAGACACAACTTCCCAGTCTCTACTCGTCTGGAGCAAAAGAGAAAGGAAATCAAAGACTCAAAGAAAGTAGTCTACAGGACTAACAGCCTATGCGAACCACAGCCTCATCTACCCTGAGACCAGAAAAACTAGATGGTGTCCGGTTACCACTACCGATCATTCTGATCAGGGGCACAATAGATGGATCCTGATAGAACGGGAAAAAATGTGGAACGTAACTCAAATTCTTAAAAAGTCCAGACTCACTGGACAGTTGAGACTAGAAGAGTCTCTGAGGCTACTGCCCTTAGATATGCTTTTAAACCTTAAACTGTAAATATCCCCTAAGATCACCTTCTAGCTAAACAACAGATTGGGTCATTAAATAAAGACTATTTCTCATGAGTACTACACTCCTTTGAAAATCATCTATATGAGACCCGTCAACAATTAATTACTCTAAAGCAAAGATGAGAAGGTAAGAAGGCAGGGAAACTAGGTTACTGGAAACAGAGCAACCAGAACAAGAAATAATGAGAATGTGGACACATCGTGAAAAAATAACCAATGTCATTGAACAATCTGTATATAAATTGTTAAATGGGAATCTTAATTTGCTGTGTAAACTTTCACTGAAAAGACAATAAAAATAAAAATAAAGAAGAAAGAGCACACTAAAGAACTAAGAAAATACAGGTGCTCTTACAGGCTATTCCAATAAACCCAGATTATTCTCTTTCAGAATTTAAGAAAGCTTAAAAGAAAAAAAAAAGCCTCTGTATACAAAACAAAATCTTTAAAAAAGTTCTGATTCAAAATAAATCCAAGGGAAGAAAAACCTTAACGGACCAGTCTACACTTGGCAAAAATTCAAACAGCTTGCCACTTTGGGATCTAACCGAATTGAGTATTATCTACTGTTCTGGGCAGTGGGTGGGGGGGAATCAATAATAATCTAATCTCAACGTTCAACTACAAAACTCAAATTGACACACAGTAAACTAAAGCAAATATTTTCTGTAACACCAGCAAAACTAAACATAACTGCACCTATGGAACAGCATTTAGTTTCTCTAAACATCACTATTTCATATTTAGTTAACCCATCTATAAGGAAGATGCATACATGGTATCTAGAAATAAACAGAACTAATATTTCCACATTTTAAAAGGTCCGCAATTCTGCATAATAATCATCATCCAATACATAATTCACAATACATAATTATACAATTTGTCAATTATGGATTGAATTATGTCCCCCCAAAACACGTGTTGTAAATCCTAAACTTTTATGCCAGTGGTCATCATCCCATCTGGGAATGGGATGTCTTTGTTATGTTAATGAGGCAGGATTAGTGTAGGGTGTATTTTGAGTTAACCTCTTGAGATTAAACAAGAGAGCAGAGTGGGGGTGGGGTGGGGGTAAAGAGATAGCAATAGCAAGCCACATGAAGATTGCCCAGGAGTGAACACAACAGAGTCCCTGATGGAGCAGAAGAAAAATGGGATGCAGAACTCAAATTCTACTAATAGACCAGACTTAATGGTCTGATGGAGACTAGAAGAACCCCAGAAAATATGGCCCCCAGACTCTGCCAACCCAGAACTGAAACCTTTCCCGAGGCCAACTCTCCATGCAAAGAATAGACTGGACTATGGGACATAAAACGATACTCGTGAAGAGTATGCTTCTTAGTTCAGTAGATACATGAAACTAAAGGGGCAGCTCCTGTCCAGAGGAGGAGATGAGAAGGCAGAGAGAGTCAGGAGCTGGTTGAATGGACACGGGAAATCTGGGGTAGAAAGGTGGAATGTGGTGTTACAGTACAGGGAGAGCAACTAGGGTCACATTAACAATGTACATATAAATTTTTGTATGAGAGACTAACACGAATTGTAAACTTTCACTTAAAGTATAGTAAAATAAGACTGCCCCAGAGCAGAAGCTCAGAAGAGACAAGGACCTTCCTCCAGAGCTCACAGAAAGCCTTCCCTTAGAGCCAGCGCCCTGAATTCATACTTCTAGCCTCCTAAACTGTGAGAAAACAAATTTGTTTGTTAAAGACATCCACTAATGGTATTTATGTTTTAGCAGCACTACTGTTGTTGTCAGGTGTCATCAAGTCAGTTCCGACTTATGTTGACCCTAAAGGACAGAGCAGAACTGCCCCATAGGGTTTCCATGGAGCGACCAGTGGATTCTAACTGCCAACCTTTTTGGTTAGCAGCCGTAGTCCACAGTAGCTGTTAACCACTGCGCCATATAGCAGCACTAGATAAGTAAAACACTGTCCCAGAGTTTTGTTGGGGGTAGGAACATAACACAACCACATAACCTCTCAGGCTAAAATGATGACCACTAAGAAACTTTGGTAAAGATTTTCCAAGTAATGGCCTCTCTGGAGGGTAGATGGCACAGAAAATGACACCAAAAACACCCAACTCCCTCTGGCAGAATTTAACTTATATATAACTAACTACATGTCTTAACAAACTAAACATTTCTTTTTTGCCCTAACTTTCTAAAACATTCAGCTCCTGGTTAACTCATTCTTTCTTCCAAAGAGCAGTGAAGAACAAGAGAAGACAGCTAATTTTATCTGCCAGGATTCCTACTCCTAAACTCCCATAAAGTAATTCTACTACTTACTCCCATTGTTTTAAAGGAAGAAAAATAATATTAAAAAGATGTTTATTTTACTAAATGTCTTCCAGTTTGCCGATAAGGAAAGGTATGTAGATTAGGTAACTTGCTTAAGTTACACAAATAAATAGCTTTGTTATTCATCAGAGGAAGTAATTCTTTCAGGGGGAACGCTGTAATTACCTCATCCACACATCCTGATATGCTCCCCTTTCTCTGCAGTTGCAAGTCACTGCCTAAATGAGGAAATGTTAAAAATGAGAATGTGTGTGCATGCATGCATGGGGTGTGGATTTGTGTTGAGGAGTGGGAGGAAAGATAAAGGTAGAAGGGTCTAGGAGCACTGAAAACCACTGTTCTCTTATGCACTGGTTGTGAACACCATTCATTAAACCTCATAATCTGTTCTATGGATTTAAATTACACTTATGCCATACGTCAAGCTTTTCTTCAAGACACAAATAAACAACATTCTAAGAAAGTTATTAACGTGGAACTTGAAAGATGATTCCTTTTTAACATGGGCTTTGGGGCTGTGAAAAGTACACTTTCGAGAGCCTGGTCTCTATTGTACTATTCGTGCTGGTATTGTGTTGTTGTTAGGTGCCATCAAGTCGGTTCCGACTCATAGTGACCCTATGTACAACAGAACGAAACACTGCCTGGTCCTGCTCTTGTAGTCTAAATTATTTTCTAGTTAACATTTAGCACTTATTATTCATTCTTGTAAGAGAAAAAATAGTTTAACACTTTTTATAATAGTTATTAAAAAAACAAAACAAAAAAAACTCGCTGTCAAGTTGATTCTGACTCATAGCGACCTTATAGGACAGAGTAGAACTGCCCCATTCGGTTTCCAAAGAGCGGCTGGTGGATTTGAACTACCATCCTTTGGTTAGCAGCGGAGCTCTTAACCACTATGCCACTAGGGATCCTTAATAGTTACAAAAGAGGAGAATAGTTTAACATCTTTTTGGACTCCTCACAAACACCACTCCTACTTATTTTAAGCAAATTACAACTATTAAATGAGCTCACTAATAATGATTCTAAGAAGTATATGATTCAAAAAAAAAAGAGGGAACACCTGTTCAAAGAAAAAAATTTAAAAAGAACTCAGCAGTGTTCAAGAGAAAATACAATGTCACCCCTTTAGTCAAGAACTTCCCTCCTTTATTCTTTGAACCAGGCAAGAGGCCAATTAGACCTGTCTACATAAAAAGAAATGCTTTTAAGTTGGAAGTCAAAATTCCTTCTAAACTTTAGCTATACTATTTTCAAAGACCCTGAGTTAGAATCCAACATTAGATGCTTACCCACACTGTGATTGTCTCAACTAAGCTCTGAAATTCTTTAAAAAAAAAAAAAAAAAAAAAGTCATAGTGATTTCCAAAGTTCACCCCTAATACAAACAGCTAATAAAAATATCTTAAACTGGCCAATAAGAATCTTTATATATTAAACATTTAAATGAGTTACCTTTAGTGTGATATACAATAGCAGCCCTCAGGTCAAAAGAACCCCAGCTATCATTCCTTTCTAGGCCTCTCTGGTATTTCTGTTCTTTGGCAGAGCCTAACAAAGTGTTCGTGGGAGAGGCCAAAGGATTTTGATTTTCTATCTCGTAGTCCTTTGAGAGAAACACTAAAGCACCTTGACTACTGGTGTCTGCTTTTTGCAGGTCACCTATATGACTGGATTCCAAGGATAAGGCTCCACTCTCACTGGTAGTCCCAGATTTTATAATGCTACCCAGAACTTGAAGACTAGTCCGTTTTTCCAGCTCATAAGCCTTGGGAAACACAGGATGCTCCGTTCCTGAGGGGATTATTTCAGCACCCTGTGAAACCAAAGTGGCAGGATATTCCCCTTGAAATGTCACTTCTATTACTTTATGATCTGATGACTTCCCAATAACAGTCTCAGGGCCAGCACTGGGCTCGTTTATAAATGATAAACCCCACTGATTCTGGAAGATATCCCCCAGGTTTTGCTGATCTGTCTGAGGGGGCAGATCCACTTGTGCTGTGCTCAACAGCACAGTTTGCATATTTGAAGGGTAGATAAAAAGGCTAGACTTAATTTGTTCAACAGCTGCTGAAGTTAAACTCATGTCCTGGAGAACTGAATCAGTTCCAGAAGAGATGGGTGTCAGAGTATTAGCAGCAGTAGTTAGCAGTGGCTGACTCCCTGGAGAATATACACTTCCATCAGTCCCTGCTAAAACAGGCCCATTAGAAAAGTTGGCAGAAGTAACAGATTTCAGCGCAGACATAGGGACCTGGGATAACCGGCTTGAAGACTGGGTCTGAGTTTCCCCAGCAGATGACGAAGAGGATGAAGATGAAGATGGAGACACAGAAGAATTCTGTACAGTTTTGTTGAGGTTTTCCTTAACTTTGCTTGCATAACTTATTTTAGGAACTATTTTAGCACTGCTATTGTCCACTGGAAAAACTGGGGGTGGTTTAAATAGAGTCCATGAATCCTCCTTAGAGGCAACAGCTGACGCATGCTTTCCTTTGGGCCGATCATCAAACTTTTTACTACTCACACCAGGTTTAATATCAGAGCTTTTCCGCAGCATATCACCCACAGAAGGTTTTCCTCGACTTGTTCCTCCAGTTTCATACTTCCAAATGGGCTTAGAACCATCTACTCGATTTCCCTTTTGTTCACTGTAGTCAGGCTTGAAAGTTTCAAGTCCCTGTTTTAAGGTTGGGACACTGGTCTCTTGTTGCATTATTTTGTCCTGCACTAAATTAAGGTTTTCACAACCCTTGGCACTATTGCGCCTAGCTTTCCTTTTTTTAGGAGTGGTATATCCGCTCTCAGATCCACTACCATCATTATCTGCCCCTTTGCCCATATAACCATTAGTAATATAGCCAGAATTATTTGTTACAACACCATTTGGAATCGCTACAGTATCCGTCTTGTCTACAGATTGGTTTTCGCCAGATTTATTTTCGTAAGACTTTCCATTCTTTTTGTCCATACTGTTTTTCTGAATGAAATTCTTGGTTTTAATTCCTGCTCTCCCAAAGGTGCTGGCCTTTACAGTCTGCTTCACATTAGTGTCTACAACTTGCTGGCTGCCATTGAGGACCCTGGAGAAAGGGTTGGTAGCTTCATCAGAACCCAGATTCTTTGAAGATATCTCTCTTTCTCCAGCATTACCATTTAGTTCACCATAACCTAGGAAAACAAAAAGGTATTTTTTAATTACAACATGTAAATTACAGTAGTATCAAACACTTGTAACTGTTTACGTACTGTGTGCGACACTACGCTATGAGCTTTATCTCTAAATATTATTTTACTGTTCTATGAGAAGACACTTGTCAGCCCTATTTTACAGATTAGGAAATGGGAGTCTACCCAGACATTGAGTAACTTGCCCAGATTTTTACTGCTAAGCAAGGGACAGAACGAAGCCAGACTCAAATCAAAGTCTGAGGCCAGAGAGAACATGACCTCTTAAGCAGTATGCCACAAGCTCTCCCATCAACCTACCTAACACTCTCACAAGGCCATTATAAAATTTTCCTTTACAATTAAGAGCAGACATACCATCTTGGCAAAATCAAGTAAACTGACATAGTAATTACAAGAAATTTCCGACTTCATTCCTTTGAAACTATAAATGGCTGGTAGTCACCATAAGCAGTTTCCATTTCTGTGATTCGATTTCCAATTTAACTTTTAAAAGTGAACAAAACTCTAACATGAACTTTTTCTAAAGAAGTCTTAAAAGTCTAAAGAAGTCTTGACATTTCCTGGACATTAGATCATACTGTTAACACATGAAACCAAAACACCTATGTACCAGTGTTTTTGTAACCCTTATAAGATATATTTTCTCCATTTTATATTTGAGTAAACACACTTCTCAAAGAGATTAAATAACCTGCCCAAGTCACAAAGTGACAGAACTGGAACTCTCAATTCCAGTCTGCCTGGAATCCATGCTTTCACTATGTCATACTACCTACCCAAATGAGGCACTAAGAAAATATTTACTAACAAAACTACAATGAAAGTTACCTAATTTTAAAGTGTTATGATACTCAGGTTTAAAGACCTTCACCACCATAAAAAACGGTGAACTTATATTGCTACAGGTGGTTCAAGGAACTCTCAGAACAATGATTCAGAACCAAACTGGGACAACTCAACAACTTTTCCCATTTGCTTACTAGTAAAATAGTGATAACTAGTTAACTATCTTTCGGGAAAATGTATGTGAAACCATTTGAGGTCATTAGAAATAGATATGCAATAGGGCAGACACACACAACCAATGCAGCTTTTTTGGGGGGAAGATCCAACTGGAATACTAAGTTATTTGCCCTTACCACTCTCATTCTCTTGGGTCTTTAGCCTGTGAAGGCTAAAAGGCATGTGAGCGTCTGTAATCTTATTTTGAAATTTCATGTTTCAATTTCTAATATGATTAAGTATCATCAGATATAACTCACATTGAAAACTATTTGGAGGTGCTCAATTTTAAGAATGAAAAGTATACTGAGTTTAAAAAAAAAAAGTTTGAGGGCCACTATTCTGAAGGAGTTTGATGTGGAAGGAACATACCTCACTCTGTGAAGATTCACGACAGGGTTCACTGTAATTTTAAGTCACTTATTCTACATCAGTAAAAAAAAAGGTGGCAACACTAAAAAATCAGTAAATAAAGGCATTTCCTTCCACTGTATTATCAGAAAAATACACTCAAGAAAAAATACTCCAAGTATAATCACTTCTAAGACAGTGGCAAAACTTTCACCATGAGAGACTAGATTGTGCAAAAGTTTTTAACTTCTATAGGGTTACATTTTTTATTTTCTGGCAAAGCTATGCTAGCCAATCAAGTCACTTTTGGTGGAAAAATTCTAATTCTCTGAAACAGGAGGGAAGAGATTACTGCCTGGGATATTTCTAAAAGGTTGCTTTTTCTTTAGAAAAGCAGAAAGTTCCTAATTACAGACTGAACATTTTTAGCAAATGTTAACTTTATGCTTCTGCAACTCAGGACCAAAGAACTATATATATATACCATTTAAGATGCTAACAGGTTAAGCAAAGGTCTATACCCTTTTAGCCATTAGTCACAACTTTCCAGATCTCAATTAAATGTTAAAAACAAAAACAAAATTGCCATCGAGTCGATTCCAACTCACATTGACCCTACGGAACAGAGTAGAACCGCCCCATAGGGTTTGCAAGGAGCAGCTGGTGTATTTGAACTGCCGACCTTTGGGTAAGGAGCCAGAGCTCTTAACCACTGCACCACCAGAGCTCCCAATTAAAAGTAAAAACCAAATCCACTGCCATCGAGTCGATTCTGACTCATAGTGACCCTATAGGACAGAACTGCTCTATATGGTTTCCAAGGAGCACCTGATGGATTCGAACTGCCAACCTTTTCGTCAGTAGCCAAACTCTTAACCACTACGTCACTAGGGTTTCTAATTAAAAGTAAGCAGTCTTAAATACAAAAAAAAAAAAAAAATCCTATGTCCAAACAGTTGGACCAAAGTTAAGACTTTTAAGTGAACTGGAATAATTTTTTCTAAGATCACTAATGTTCAGTGGCTCAGATTTCAGGACTCACCAAAGAAAAACAACTCAGAAACCACTATACTCCTACCCCTAAGTTTTAATTTAAAAAAATATATATATATAATTATATATATCATTTAGCAATATGAAATTTTTTTCCATGGCAACCTTGTTGATGTATAAAAAGTCTTCCAGAGAGAAGTTTTCTTTTTAAAACCAAAAATTTCTAAGAACAAACTTAGGTATTTTAGGACAATGTAAACACTATAAAAAGTTACTAAAAAACTAAAGGACTCCCAATGCTTTTATTATTTATAGCTGCCATGGTAAAGCATCTAAGCTGACTTCAAACAGATTCAGCAAAACTTGAGTCCTGATAAACCTAGCATTTGGATTTGAAATTAAAATTACTAAACACATTTGTGGCCCTCTCTTGCGCCCCCTTCTGGATAAAGAAAAATTGTTCCTCTTTACAGGTTTGTGGATAATGAAAGACCACCTCAACATACCAGGTACATTTCAGAAGTTTTCTTAGTAAATTAGCATTATACTTGTCAAAGCAACAGCACTGTAACCAGGTCACACATGCAAAACTGCTCATCACAAATTGTTTACATTCTCTCAAAACTGTTAAGCCCAATTTCCCACTTTATTGCTTCCAGGATAAGACAATTTTGATAGATGCCACCTTGAATGGTTTAAGGGTCACTTCTATATGTAGAAAGCAGTCCTGCATTAGTATATTAAAGAGATCGATAAAACGCAAGTTTTTAATCTGGAAAGTAACATTCCCTAATAATAGAGCATAAGCAACCCTAATTAAGGTTAAGGTTTCTTCAACTGTAAATTGAAAAGATCTTTTAAACTGTTTCAAATCCTTAGAATTAAATATTCAACACATTCATGTGTCCCTACCATCCCCCAAACGGGAAAATTGGCATTCCAATTTCCGTCTTAAAGTTATATTAAGTCTGCAATAGCAAAGCATTTAGCGTTTCTCCAGCTTTCAATAACTGCTTGCTTGTATCAAATCTGACATGCTGAATTTAACATTCACTTTCTTACCATCCCCTTCATTTTAATTTAAAACATTCACTTTACCATTCTCTTTAATTTATAAAGAACTCTTATTTTTTTTTAAATCTGTGTGGTTATAAACTTTTAAGCTCATTTCTTCTCAAATCTCTTCTAATGTGTCTTTTACCTTCACACTTTTTTTTTTTTTCTTTTTTAAAAAGAGGTTTTGGGTGAATGTCGGTCTTAAAATGCGAAAACAACACTTTTCCTGGAAACATGGAAAAAGCCTTATCCAAGGCAAGATGGTACTGATCCAACCTCATGGTTGAACCACCTCGGTTCATTCTAAAGGACAAAAACGGGTCAAAAACCCTCGCCCTCTCCTCCATTCAATGAAACACTTTTTTAAGCCCTCTCTTTCTCAAAGATACTACCTAAGCTCAGAAGGTATGTGTTGGGACAGGGGGAAAAAGCTTTTTTTGTAGAAAATGAGGAAAGGGCCCAAGTGAAAGCCTCAAAGGCGGAGTCGTGAGCGAACCTGGCAGGAGATGAGGTTCCTGTGGCAAAGAAACTCGTGACCAGGGAGCTTGGTTCCCGCTGGGTACCCCACCCGGCCTTCAGGCACCGCCTCTACCCAAAATGCACCCCCCCCTACTCTCACCCCAACTCTCTAGCCCGGAGAACCGCCGTGGCCACCGCCCGCGGCCTCCTTTCCCCTCGGCTCCGCTTCGAGGCCGGCTCCCCGCCCCGACCGCCCGCGTCTCCCGCCGCACCCGGGAGCGGGAAACGCGGCCGCCGGCGCGCACGGCCCGGCGCAGGCCGCTCCCCTCGTGGCCGCTTCCCTCCCCCACCCCAACCGCCCCCGCCCCTCACCCCAGGGACCCGCCCGGGACCGCGCGGCCGCCACCGGGTTACACAACCCCTGCCTGCGACGGGGGGAGGGGCGACCGCGAGCCGGCGGCACCCCCGCAGCGCAAGGGGGAGAGGCGACGGCCGGTGGGGATCCCCGGTCACCCGGCTCCGCCGTGCCTTGTGCCCCTCCACACCCTTCCCCCTCCGCTCCTCAGTGGGCCAGAGTCGGTGACAGGAATCGGCTTCCAACATGGCGGACAGGAAGCGGCCCCGCGAGGAGGAGAGAACATTCCAGCCGCGCCGGCTCTGGGGGGAGCGGGCCCGGGGCGCCGGCGTGGGGAGGAGCCGCGAGGAGAGGCCGCGGGCTCTGGAGCCCCAAAGGGGTGTTTCGGGGTGGAAATGACCCAAGAGACGAGGGGTCCCACCCGCCCCCTAGACGGGGAACCCCAAGGCCACAGGTGGGCTTGGGGTGGCGAATGAGGGAGAACACTTTCTTAACTCTGCCCACCTACCCTCTCCCTCGCCACTTGCAAAAGGGTCTCGCGTCACCCACCCGAGTAGGGATTCACTAGGCCTCCCTGAGTTACACCCCGAGGGATTTTTCTGGGAGGGGGCTAAATTCACCTTATCTGAGGGCCGCAAATTAAGGCCCCCCTCAGGGCAGCAGAAAGGAAAACGGGAAAGCAATAGGGCTAGACTTTCAGGCCGACCCTCCCGCTCTCCCTCCAGCCGGGGCGGGGGCCGAGAAGGTCACACTGGCCTGGCTGGGCCTCTCCCTGAGAGGAAAGAGAGGGCGCTACAAACCCCACTGCCCAGCCCGAGCCTGGGGAAGGTTTGGAAGAATGAAAGGGGGCATCCCCAGACCCAGAGGACAGACACACACACATACTCGACCCCGTCCGCGCTTTTCTGCTCCAGCCCCACCCCCATCTCTCCTGCCCCCCACCCCCAGTCCCCTTCCCCCTCCCAGACCTGTTTTCTTCTTCGGCGTTTCCTGGTGCTGCTGGAGGGCGTGTTTCTGCTCATGTTTCAGCGGCTTTGGCTGGGCCTTGGGGCTGCCTTCGACTCCATGCTGCAGGTACTGGTGAGGCTGCTGGTGATGATGGTGGTGGTGGTGGTTGTGGCTATGGTTGTAGAAATAATAATGGTGGTGGTGGTGCGGCTGTTGCTGCTGCTGCTGGGGATGATGGTGCGGATGGTGGTGGCTGTGATGGTGCTGAGGCTGTGGCTGGCCGGGCTTCTCCTCCATTGAAAGCGGCTGGGACTCCCTGGCTGAAGCTGCAGGCTGCTGCACCGTCAGGATCTGAGACTGCTTCTTAGGGCTCACTCAGTATATCTGAGCGCGTCTCGCCAGCGCACTGGTTAACCGAGCGATTCTGCGAGATTGGCAGCGGCACTCCGGCAATGAGGAGCCACGCTGCGCCGCAGGCCCCGCCCCCTAGCCCAAATCCTCTTTCCTTCCCCTTCGCCACTGCCTCCTGGCCAACGCCACTTACCCTATGCAACCTCGCAGGGCTGGGCCTTCAACGTCAGCACTATGGCTCTCTCTTCTGTCGCTTTCTCTCCTTCACCGTGCAGTCTGCGAACAGCACTTTCTACACTCCTAGCCGGCAAGCAAGTTCATGTCGAGTGTAGCAGATTCCACTGGCGCTATGAGCCATCTGTTGGTTTTTGCACACCCTAGAATCTATTGGCTGTTTTCTTTTAATGCTTTTCCGGGTAGGGGAAGCTCAATTCCCTTAACCCTGAGACCACTAAAGGGGCAATACAAAAAGAGGAAATAAATAAATTTTTAAGAATGCAAGAGCTTCACAATCCAGTAGATCATTTTGTATTCTGGATTCATTTTGCTTTGTATTCATATGCTAATCTCTTCCTTTCCACGAAGGGATTATAGGGTTCAACAATGGAGTATCTGTGTAATTTTCTAAAAGACCACAAAGGGTTTAAATCATTGTTTCTTTGTAGTTGAAGGCAAAGGAGAGCGGGAGGAATGAAAATCTACACTGAGGTTTTTTTTTTTAAATTAAACTCTGCAGGTGAGGTCAACTGCGGAATAAAAATAGGTGTTAAAATGTGAAGTTTGAAAAGCGAAAGGAGGAACAAGCACTTGAAAAGTTGTTAAGTTCACTGTCTTTGCATGTATGGAAAATATTGGGATTTAAGGAAATACTCTTGCCTTTTGTTGTGTTAATTTAACTTATCCAGTGTTCCCACATCACAGTCCGGTTTTTAAAAACAATTATTAGAGTCAAGTTAGTCAGAAAGGAAGAAGAGGGTTGTGATGGGGAGTAGCACAGGGTTACCCTCTGGTAATATTTTATTTTTTGACGTAGGTGGTGATTACACGTGTATTTGCTTTACATTTATTCGTTAAACTGTAGATGTATGATACACTTTCCTCAAGGTATGTTATATTTTACAGTTTTTAAAACATAGCTCTAATTCCTTCCTGTATTTATAACAGCAGGACTAAGTTAAAGGAACGAAGCAGTTTAAAAGCAAAAACTTTGCTCTGAAATTAATTTAATCACAAAAGCATAAGTAAAAGGTAAAAAGCATGTTTCCAACAGCAAACGCTGCTAAATCCGGAAAACCATGATCAGATCATGATTTGTTCTATATAATGAAGATTTGCATTGCTCGCTAAATTTTAAAGACTCTTTTGGGGGGCTAAACCCCAGTAATAACATATCATGACATATAAGTCTTTACCACTGAATAATATTCCACCACTCTCCTATCCATTCAAGAAGAACTAAAAGTGTACAGTATATAGAATTTAGGATTATGTTGATAATACTTCACATTCTTTTCCTGACTTGGTCATTTAGTTGGAAAGCAAGAATTCTGAGTTCCAGCTTGTTTTTCTGTATTTTCTACGTTATAGTTGCAGGCAAGTCAACAGTACTCACTCCGAATTTCTGACTTCTCACACACCTTCACCTGCTTTAGTGTCTTCACATACAGAGTTGAGAAAACTAAATCTTGTCCTCAGATTACTGTTGCTGCTATGAATGTTGCTTTAGTAGTATTTAGTGGTATGGAGAAAGGCTTGTGATATAATGTAAGAAAAAATGCAGAATATTAAATTCTATATGCAATAGGATCATAACCTTATAAAACATGAATATTTTTTAAAAGACTGTAAATACAACATAAAATGTATATCTCTTTCTTCCATCTAATTTTTCTGAAGTAGTTTCAAGTAAAATATATTTAAGATTTGCCATGCATTTGAAATATTCCATTATAATAATGCCATAATACTAAACCTCCATGAAAAGAAAATAAGTGGTTCTATTTATTTCAAGACTATTTTTTATTAAACAGAGTCTGCATTAAGGAAAAAAACACAAGAAGGAAATTCAGCATAAATCTGATGGAAGTATGGGTGGTTTGTTGGGTTTTTTTTCCCCAAATGTTCTATACTGTAGTTATTATTTTTCTAAAGCATTTTTTAATGAAATTAATAAAAAAATTAATCTGCACAATCGTTTGAAGTTCATTTTAAACTGTATTTTACTATAGCCAATGTGGGAAATTATAATGGTGAGACAGGAGATTCCCATATATGGTAGGTTAACGTTTTAACTGTGGATACAATCATTATACCTGTTGCCATCGGGTCGATTCTGACTCATAGTGACCCTAAAGGAGAGAGCAGAACTGCCCTGTAGGGTTTCTGAGGAGCGCCTGGCAGATTCGAACTGCCGACCTTTTGGTTAGCAGCTGAACTCTTAACCGCTACACCAGTAGGGTTTCCAGAATCATAATAGCAGGTAGTTATTGAGCATTTTCTATGTGTTAGGAATTGCACCAAGAATTTTCATTTTCATTTGTAATTCTTTGAGATAGTTATTAATCCCAATTTACAGATTAGGAATTTGAAGCCTATAATTTAAGAGCCACCAAGTTTATAATGGGGCCTGAAATAGAACCCAGGCCTAGCAAACACCAAGCCTGAAGTACTCAATTCTATTCAACTTGAAATACGTCTAAAGCTATCAGAAAACGACAAGCTAATTTATAATCCTCTCTATTTTGTTGCTTCTCAAAAATAATCAATATTCATTCTTTCCACTTAGAATATTCTATTCCAAAACTGCCCACAAATGAAGAATGTTCAACTGATAATGTTGTTATGCCTGATAGCTTCTCTTTCAGAGGAGAAAAAGGTACCAACCTTTAAAGGGCAACTGAAACTAGCAGTGAATCTCCCAGTTGGCCTGCCTCACTTCAAAGGAAACTCTAAGCATCCTTCTTCCACAGGTTTGATAGTTTAGTTCTGCCTCAGCTGTCAACTATTTGACTCTTGAGGGGCTTTTCACTGTAATTTGATCTGTGAGTTTTATTCAAGATTATCTCAAACACTAGAACAGTGTACAACCAGACGCTCCAGAGCACTAGACTTATTCCAGCCCTGTTGTAACATGCTTTCGTTTAAAAGATTTTTAAAAATTGTCTTTCAGAAAAGCCCTTTAAACTTTGGGGGGGAAAAAAAAAAGTGGTTTATCACAGATAAATATAGCTTTTAGATGCTTATTTAACACTTAGTCACCAGTATTTTGCAAGTAACTTAATGCCGAAAAATAAGGAAATTTGTTTTAAGGCCAAGAACCAAGTGTCAGGATTAGTTTGTTTTCATTTTCTTGCTGTTGCTGTCAACAAAACAAAACAAAAAAATTGCCATTGGATTGGCTCCACCTCCTGGCGCCCCCATGTGTGTCAGAGTAGAACTGTGCTTCATAGGGTTTGCAATGGGTGATTTTTCAGAAGTAGATCACCAGGCCTTTCTTCTGAGACACCTCTGGGTAGACTCAAACCACCAACCTTTTGGTAGCAGCCAAGCACATTAACTTTCAAAAAAAATCATACCATACACACCAACCTTTAAAAAACTAAACAATTCTTAATCTCAGTACTGGAAAAGAAATTATTAGTTCTTTGTTAGAAGAAAGTATTGCTAACACTATCAAAATGTCATATACATTTTTAAAAGTTTAGTAATTAACTTTGAAAACTATATAAATAAGAATGACCAAAAAAAAATTCAAACAGCAAAAAGCATAATGCCTGGTACATACAAAGTGCTCAAGAAATATTTGTAAATGAACAAATGGATAAAAAATATTTATTGCTTTCATTTTTCAAGTTCCCTCACAATCCTTGAATTCATATTTTATATGCAGTCATGTGTGTATATAATTTGGTACTTTAACTAAGTTTAGTAAACCTCTAAAAAATGCACGAGCTACATCATAACCACCAAGAAGATGGTGTCTGGTTATTAATAGAGGCAAGTGTACTACTGTCAAGCTGATGAAGCTTCAGGGCCGCCGGCTGCAAGGCCCCCGCAAGGCCCTCCAAAGGGTCTTTTGAAAGAGTTAGATACGTTTTCATTGTTTTGTAAACTTTATAAAAGTAACATATTTTTATATTCTTTTTCTTATTGACAGCCCCCAAAACCTGGATCCACCCCAGTTGATAACCATTCGGGTGTATGAATCAAAAGTGCTGTAACTTCAATACCAAAACCAAAACCTGTTGCCATCGAGTTGATTTGGACTCGTAGTGACCCTATAGGATAGAGTAGAACTGCCCTATAGGGTTTTAAGGCTGTAGTCTTTATGGAAGCAGACTGCCACATCTTTCTCCCATGGCTAGTAGGTTCAAACCACCCACCTTTCTGTTAGCAGCTGAGTGCTTAACCACTGCATCACCAGGGCTCCTTTGTAACTTCAATAGGTACTTTAAAAGCTTACAGTCATATTTTATAACAAGGAAAAATGTTGATGCTATAACTCAAGCTTAAAAAGCAAAGTACCAAATTACATACATATATTATGACTGCATGTAAAATATGAATTCAGGGATTGTGAGGGAACTTGAAAAATGAAAGCAATAAATATTTTTTATTCATTTGTTCATTCACAAATATTTCTTGAGCACTTTGTATGTACCAGGAATTATGCTTTTTGCTGTTTGAATTTTTTTTGGTCATTCTTATTTATATAGTTTTGAAAGTTAATTAAAATATATTTGCAAGACTGCCTTAATTATCAGGTGAAAATCATTTTTCACTCACCTTTAATCTTACACTTTGTGTACTATCACAAATTAAGAGATACAGAAGTATTTAACTCTCTGGGCCTTGGTTTTCTCATCTCTAAAATAAGGAGGATGGCCTACGTAGTCTCTAAATTGCTTCCCACTCTAACATTCTATGATTATAATTTTCTGCTCTTTTTTCTCCGTTGTCATTAGTTGCTATCAAGTAGATTCTGACTCATGGTGACCCCATGTATGCAGAGTAGAACTGCTCCATAGTGTTTTCAAAGCTGTAACCTTTCAGAAGCAGGTCACCAGGCCTGTTTTCTGAGGCACCTCTGTGTGGGTTTCAACTGCCAACCTTTTGGCTAGTAGTCAAGTACTTAACCATTCGTGCCACCCAAACGCTCCCCAGACCATCCCTTTATTTCATTATAATAAAACCATACAGCAGCAGGAAATCAGCTGGTAAAATTCCAGTTTGTCAACTGTAACAATTCACTATAACTTTATAGAAATTACAATCAGAAAAAGTACTATGTAGTTGTATATAAATGGAAACTGGTTCTCTGATGATGGTTCCAGTTTCAAAATGAGGCAAATCACTGGTAACATCCACTGTTTTATTTTATCAGGGAAAGAATTTTATTCATGTGTGTTTCTTTTAGATCTTAAAATTTTTGCCTGGAGACACTAACTTCAAAAAACTTTCGAAGGAATTGTGTAGAGGTATGGATAAATTAGGTTAGTCTTTTAATAACTGGAATATGATGACTTTTCTGAATGTGAAAGTTTAAAAAAATGACATTTTACTTCTATAAAAAATATTATGGGGGACATAACCCAGAGACTTCATCAGCCTGAGACCAGAAGAACTAGATAGTGCCTGGCTACCACCAATGAACATCCTAACAGGGAACAAAACAGAGGGTCCCTGATGGAGCATTAGAACGACGGGATGCAGAACTCGAATTCTAGTAAGAAGACCAGGCTTAATGGTCTGACGGAGACTGGAGGTGCCCTGGAAAGCATGGCCCCTGGGTTCTTTATCAGCCCAGAACTAAAACAATTTCCAAGGCCAACTCTTCAGACAGGGATTGGACTGGACTGTGGGACATAGTGATACTCATGAAGAATGTGCCTCTTAGTCAAGTAGATACAAGAGACCAAAGGGGCAGCTTCTGTTCAGAGGTGAGATGGGAAGGCAGAGAGTTAAGAGCTGGTTGAATGTTCATGGGGAATCAGGGGCAGAAGGGAGGAGTGTGCTGTCGCAGAATGGGGTGAGCAGTTGGGGTCTCATAACAATGTATGCAAAAAAAAATTTTTGTATGGGAGACTGACTTGAAATGTAAACTTCATTTAATTACAACAATAAAATAAAATATGGGGGAAAGAATGAGGAAGACACTATAGCAACGTGGTATGAGCATAAGCTTCATGGGCAGACAGAACTAGGATGGCATCCCTATTCTGAAACTACTTAGCTTTGTAACCTTGTTTGGGCAAATTGGCCCCTGTGTGGCACAAATGGTTTGCCCTTGGCTATTAACCTAAAGATTAGTGGTTTGAACCCACACAGAGGAGCCCTGGGAGGAAGGCTTGGTGATCTGCTTCCATAAAGATTACAGCCAGGCAGACTAAACGGGCAGCTTCTGTTCGGAGGTGAGACAGGAAGGCGGAGAGGGTTAGGAGCTGGTTGAATGGACATGGGGTGTCAGGGGTGGAAAGGAGGAGTGTGCTGTCACAATATGGAGAGAGCAATTAGAGTCACATAACAATGTATGTTTGTATGGGAAAAAATAATAATAAAAAAAGATTACAGCCAGGAAAACCCTACTGAGCAATTCTACTGTGTAACACATGGGGTCACCATGAATCAGAACCTACTCCATGGCAACAGTTTGGTTTTTGGTTTTATGGGCAAATTCCTTAACCTCTCTAAGCTTTGATTTACTCATCTGAAAAATGGGGGTAATATTAGTACCTAAATCACAGAGTTTGTTGCTGTTGTTAGGTGCCTTTGAGTTGATTTTGACTCATAGCAATTCCATGTGACTGAGTAGAACTTCCCCGTAGGGTTTTCTACGCTGTAATCTCTTATGGGAGCAGATCACCATCTTTTTTTCGCCGGAGCTGCGAGGTGAGTTCGAACCGCCAGCCTTTCAGTTAGCAGCTTAGCAATTAACTGTTGTGCCACCAGGGCTGCTTTCACAGGGTTTAGTGAAGTCTAAATAAGATACAGTATTTTTTCGAAAATAGCACCCGGCACCCATGTAAATAATGCACACGCACATATTATGTGTGGAAATGAGATTATGATAAAAAGTTATGGCATAGTGCACACTTGCATGTATCGCACATGTCTTGTGACATTTCTAGAAGTGAATTTCGGCCCCATTCACCCTCATTCAATAGTCCAAAAATGTTACTTTTGACCATACTTGTATAATAAAGGTATAAGCCATGGCCGAGATGTCATGGGTCAAGTTTGGTAGTACCTCAGTAATCAGAAAATAAACAATTGAAACTGTGCGTTTGTTTCTATTAATTTAAGTTGACACTTACATCCACCTTGATTTTGAGTCATTGGAACCTTGAACCTACTGAAGGCTGTCCATAAATCATATGCAATTTGGAAGCGTAGACAAAGCGAAGCCTGCACTGGCATAAATGTCATGGAGAAACTATCAATAGAAATCTTGATTCAGTCTGCATTGACATAATTATCACAGTCATCTTCCAACTCTGGCTTTTAATTGGAGAAATAAAGCAAAACTAATACATGATTGCTTTTGACTCAGCTGTTGAATGTGAAGACCTTATCAGATCGTCTTAACTGAAACCATTAAGCTATATTAGGTCTGCTTATTTCATAGTCTAATTATGTCTTATTAGCACTGTAATCTTTGGTCAGTGATCATAAGTCACCTTAGTCATATGCTTACGAGCATATAAAAAGACCCCTGCTTCTTGTATACCTCACTTTTGAATTTTGCCATCTCTTTACTTGAACCAGCCAGTTATCGATTATACTGTGCACATTTTTTCAGTTTATAAATCTAAATCTTAGAAGAACCCTTTAGGATCATGGCAAGAATTAAACACAAGTACTACACCACCAACTTCAAACTGAGAGTCTTGGGGAGGGCAGAAAAAACAAGCAACAGAGTGGCAGCGAGACAGTTCAAGGTTGGAGAGTTGTCCATTCATGAATGCAGAAAGGAGAAAAAGGATCTGGAGAAAATGAATCTGTGAAAATGCACGTCGTGGGACCAAAGCGAAATGGTCTGAGTTGGAGAATTACTTGAAAGAGTAGATTATTTCCTGAAGGGAACAGAATCAAGCTGTCTCTACTGTCATAATTCAGATCAAAATGAAGTGTATGGCAAATGAAAGAGGAATCCCAGATTTCATGGAATGGCCTTTCCTTGAGAATGAGAACACTGACGATGATAATGAATGAATAAACTGAAATGGCATATTTTAAGATGAAAACACAGTTGCTTCTGGTGACTTTTATTTGTTGATTTCAAGGACAGTGAATATAAAAAATTATGTTTCAGTTTAAGATTTATGAAAGCAATAAAAAATAAATAACATCTTGTTCTTGTAGTTTTAGGCATAGGATCATTTCTTACTTACCAATTTCTAGGTCTTTGTGCATTCATACTCTTTGATTTCAACATGGTATCTCATTTCCATCATAAGCCCATTCAGTTCACCATTGGTTGCACTTGGTTTAGGAAAATGTCTACCTTAAATGAAATTTCCACGAGATCAGTTTTATCCCAGTAACATTAAATCTGCTGGACAGAAAAAAAAATGAAATTGAAGTCAGCAACATGTTAAAAAAATACTGATATAGTGCGCTTATGAAAATAATGTGAGGGGGTTGCCCGGTTTGTGTGCATTATTTTAGTAAAAACACAATAATGGAAATAAAGTTGTTTAGCATAGTGCTTATACCGTCAGTTGTTGTTAGTTGCCTTCAAGTCAGCTCCAGCTCATGTACAATAGAACAAAACATTGCCCAGTCCTGCGATCATTGGTATGCTCCAGTCCATTGTTGCAGCCATGGTGTATTTTAAGTGCCTTCCAATTTAGGCAGCTCATCTTGCAACACTATATCAGGACAATATTCTGTGACCCATAGGGTTTTTGTTGGTTAGTTTTCAGAAGTAGATCACCAGACCTTTCTTCTTATTCTTAGTCTGGAAGTTCTGCTGAAAACTCCTCCATAGGTGACCCTGCTGGTATTTGAAATACCAGTGGCATAGCTTCTAGCATCTTAACAACACAAAAGCCACCACAGTATGACAAATTGACAGACAGGTGGTGGATAACATCAGTAAGTGGCAGTAAATATTAAATATTAGTGGTACTAAATATTAGTGGTGCTAAATTACTAAATATTAGATATAAAACTGAGTTATAGAGAAACCAGTTAGCAAGTTAACCAAGAATAGAGTATATTCTCAAGTTTTACAAGGAAAGCCAAATGCTGGCAACTTAAATTCAAGAATGCATCAAGCCTTGATAGCTGTTCGGAGTAGCAAGTTCAAAGTTGACTTTTACTTTTTAATTTTTGCTTCTCTATTTTCCCTAAATGTTGTACATTGAACATTTATTCCTTTTGTAAAAATAAAAAGAATAAATTCAATATCTAACTACTCTCTGACCATTAATCCAAAATAAAGACCAAAGGAATTAATATGCCATTTTGGATGATTTGTTGAGTCTCCAGTAGACAAAATGAACCTATGTATGAATGAATCAATAAGTATTTAGTTGCCAGTATGTATACTGAGTATATAGGAATCCATAGTTAGGTGCATCCAGAATTTGGACATAAGGTCATCCCCTGAAAGTAAAACTAGTAGGCTTCAACTCATACTGGATGGAATTAGCCACTAATAGGTAATCTAGTCAGTGTGATTAGAACCTAGGAAGCTATAATAATGTAAATAGTGTAACTATGGAAACTATAACAGGGATTTTATATCCCCCTTCTTCTTTTTTAGTGTTTTAAAATTAGTATTTCAAAAGTAGTATAAGTCCTACTGCATTATTTATTGCTATTTATTTATTGTTGTTGTTAGGTGCTGTCAAATCAGTTCCAACTTATAGCAGCCCTATGTTCAACAGAATGAAACACTAACCAGTCCTGTGCCATCCTCACAACTGTTATGCTTGAGGCCATTGTTGCAGCCACTCTGTCAATCCATTTCGTTGAGGATCTTCTGCCTTTTCACTGATCCTCTACTTTACCAAGCATGATGTCCTTCTCCAGGGGCCAGTCCCTCCTGATGACATGTCCTAAGTATGTGAGACCAGGTCTTTCCATCCTTGCTTCTAATGAGCATTCTGGCTATACTTCTTCCAAGACAAATTTGTTCGTTCTTCTGGCAGTCCATGATATATTCAATATTCTTCGCCAACAGCATAATTTAAAAGCATCTGTTCTTCTTTAGTCTTCCTTACTTATTGCCCAGCTTTTGCATGCATATGAGTTGATTGAAAACACCATGCCTTGGGTCAGGTGCACCTTAGTCCTTCAAGTGACAGCTTTGCTTTTTAACACTTTAAAGAGGTCTTTTGCAGCAGACTTGCCCAATGCAATGTGTCGTTTGATTTCTTGACTGCTGCTTCCACGAATGCTGATTGTGGATCTAAATAAAATGAAATCCTTGACAACTTCAATGTTTTCTCCATTTATCATGATGTTGCTTATTGGTCCAGTTGTGAGGATTTTTGTTTTCTTTAGGTAAAGGTGTAATCCGTATCAAAGGCTATAGTCTTTGATCTTCATCCATAAGTGCTTCAAGTCCTCTTCACTTTCAGCAAGCAAGGTTGTGTCATCTGCATATTGCAGGTTGTTAGTGAGCCTTCCTCCAATCCTGATGCCGAGTTCTTCTTCATATAGTCCAGCTTCTTGAATTATTTGCTCAGCATACAGATTGAATAAGTATGGTGAAAGGATACAACCCTGACGAACACCTTTCCTGATTTTAAACCACACAGTATCCCCTTGTTCTGTTCGAACGACTGCCTCTTGGTCTATGTACAGGTTCCACATAGGCACAATTAAGTGTTCTGAATTCCCAACCTTCACAGTGTTATCCATAATTTTTTACGATCCACACAGTCAAATGCCTTTGCATAGTCAATAAAACACAGATAAACATCTTTCTGGTATTCTCTGCTTTCAGCCAAGATCTATCTGACATCAGCAATGATATCCCTCATTCTACATCCTCTTCTGAATCTGGCTTGAATTTCTGGCAGTTCCCTGTCGATGTACTGCTGCAACAGTTTTTGAATTATCTTCAGCAAAATTTTACTTGCATGTGATTTTAATGATATTGTTTGGATCATTCTGTTGGATCATGTTTCTTTGGAATGGGCATAAATATGTATCTCTTCCAGCTGGTTGGCCAGGTAGCTGTTTTCCAAATTTCTTGGCATAGACGAGTGAGCACTTCCTGTGCTGCATCTGTTTGTTGAAATATCTCAATTGGTATTCCGTAAATTCCTGGAGCCTTGTTTTTCGCCAATGCCTTCAGTGTAGCTTGGACTTCTTCCTTCAGTACTGTCGATTCTTGATCATATGCTACCTTCTGAAATGACTGAAAGTCAACCAATTCTTTCTGGTACCGTGACTCTGTGTATTCCTTCCATCTTCTTTTAATGCTCCCTGTGTAATTTAATGTTTTCCCTGTAGAATCCTTCAGTATCTCAACTCGAGGCTTGAAATTTCAGTTGTTTCAGCTTGAGATATGCCGAGTGTGTTCTTTTTTTTTTGTTTTCTAACTTTAGGTCTTTGCACATTTCATTATAATACTTTATTTTCTCCAGCAGCCTTTTGAAATCTTCTGTTCAGTTCTTTTACTTCATCATTTCTTACTTTCACTTTAGCTACTTCATGTTCAAGAGCAAGTTTCAGAGTGTCTTCTGACATCCATTTTGGTCTTTTCTTTCTTTCCTGTCTTTTTAATGACCTCTTGGTTTCTTCATGTATGATGTCCTTGACTTTATTCCACAATTAGTCTGGTCTTTGGTCATTAGTGTTTAAGGAGTCAACTCTGTCTTGAGATGGTCACTAAATTCAGGTAGAATATACTCAAGGTCATACTTCGGCTCTTGCGGACTTGTTCTAATTTTCTTCAGCTTCAACATGAACTTGCGTATAAGCAATTGACGGTCTGTTGTAGTCAGCCCCTGGCCTTGTTCTAACTGATGATATTGAGCTTTCCACAGAGGTAGTCAGTTTGACTCCTGTGTATTCCATCTGGCGAGGTCCATGTGTATAGTCACCATTTATGTTGGTGAAACAAGGTTTTTGCAATGAAGAAGTCGTTGGTCTTGGAAAATTCTGTCACGTGATCTCCGGTGTCGTTTCTATCACCAAGGCCATATTTTCCAACTACTGTTCCTTCTTCGTTTCCAACTTTTACATTCCAATCACCAGTAATTTTATCAATGCGTCTTGATTGCATGTTTGATCAATTTCAGACTGCAGAAGTTAGTAAAAATCTTAAATTTCCTTATCTTTGCATTAGTGGTTGGTATATAAATTTGAATAATAGCAGTATTAATTTGTCTTCCTTATAGGCGTATGGTTGTTATTCTATCACTGACAGCACTGTACTTCAGGATAGATCTTGAGAAGTTCTTTTTGACAATGAATGTGATGTCATTCCTCTTCGATTTGTTATTCCAGGCGTACTATATCATATGGGGATTTATTTATTGCTCTTATTTATTTATTAATTTAAAAAATATTTTATCATGTTTTAGGTGAGAGTTTACACAGCAAATTAGGTTCCCATTTAACAATTTTTATATGACTTGTGCCATGATATTGGTTACATTTTTCACAATCTGTCAAGATTCTCATAATTTCCATTCTTTTTGTTCTGTTTCCATTAATCTAGCTTCCCTGCCTCTCCTTAGCGTCTCATCTTTGTTTTAGGGTAAATGCTGACCATTTGGTCTCATATAGTTGATTATTTAAGGAGTCTCTGTATTCAAGGGTGATATTGGTTATTTTATAAGCCAATCTACTGTTTGGATGAAAGGTGACCCCTGGGAGTGGCTTCAGTTCCAAATTCAAAGGATATCTTAGGACAATAGTCTGGGGGGTTCCTCTAGTCTCCATTGGTCTGGTAAGTCTGATCTTTTTTAGGAATTTGAGTTTTGTTCTACATTTTTCTCCCTTTCTGTCCAGGATCTTCTGTTGTGTCTCTGATCAAAATCATCCGTACTGGTAGTCAGACACCATCTGGTTTTTCTTGTCTCAGGCTAGATGAGGCTGTGGTTCACATGGGCTGTTAGACCTGTGGACTAATTTCTTCTTTGAGTCTTTAGTTTCCTTTGTTCATTCTCTTTTGTTCCAGAAGAGTAGAAATCAATAGTAGTATCTTAGGTGGCCGCTCACAAGCTTTTAAGACCCCAGACGCTAACCAAACTAGTATGTAGAACATTATATTTATGAACTATGTTACGCCAATTGACCGAGTTGTCCCATGAGACTATGATCCGAAGCCTTCAAACCCAGTAATCCAATTCCGTGAAGTGTTTGGTTACATATAGGAAGTATCCTTAACTGTGTCCCCTATGTGGTTTGTTATATATATGAATATATATGCAGTGAATATAAACATGTATATACATATGCCTACAGATATACCTGTACATGCACACTCATATATTCATATGTACTTTCCTATACATATATATGCATACATGTCTACCTATGTAACCACACACATTTTTTTTGGTTGTTATTATTGTTGTTGAAAAATTGTATGTGATATCATTTACCAGGCTGTCCCTTATTCTTGTATACTTCTTAGTGTCTTCATTTACCTTGGACAAATTGTACAGACTTCACCCATATTGGGTACTTTCCCATCACTAAATTATTGCTATTTATTATTATTTATTGACTATTACCTCAAAACTTAGTGCTTTAAAAAACAAATATTTGTTACCTCAGTTTTTATCTGAGTGTGGCTCAGTGAGTGCCTCTGGCTCAAGGTGTCTCATGAGATTGCTAGGAAGATCTGCTTCCAAGCTCATTCATTTATTGTTGATAGGATTCAGTTCCTCATGAGGTGTTGGACTGAGGATCTGAAGTCCTCAATGGCTATTGGTCGGAGGCCTCTCTCAGTTCCTTGTCATGTGGGCCTCTCCATGGGGCAGCTCATAACATAACAACTGGCTTCCCTCAAAGAGAGCAAAAGAACAAAAGACCATTCCTGACAAAGGCACAGTCTTTTTGTAACCTAATCTAGAAGTCACATCCCATCATTTCTGCCATATTCTGTTCATTAGAAGTGAGTCATTAAGTCCAACCAATACATAAGAGGAGGGAAATCACACAAGGGCAGGAATACCAGGAGGCAAGGATCATCAAGGCCATCTTAGAGGCTGTCTACTGCATGTTAAAAATATTCATCAAATGTATTCTTACTGCTCTGAGGTCATACCTGGCTATATTCTGAATATAATCTTATTTTACATATGACTTGTCTATAAGGAGAGAGAATACACGGACCAGCACACATAAGTTCTTCATCATTTACTCAATTAATATTTTAAAATACTTAAATTATGTCATTTGGCTTACATGCCATGCTTATGAGTTTGGTTAACGTGATTCAGTCTCCCTAATGCTGGTCAGCATCTGAATGTGAACTTGTGACCAGGGCGAGGCCTGTAGTCCTGCCCTGAGAGGGCCTACTTGAGTAGCCAGTAGGCTTCCTTGTGCAATATGCAATAGGGATGGATATATAAAATGCATACCTGGGTCAGGCAGGTGTCTTAACTAAGTGAAGCAAATGGATGTAAGAAACATTTCTCCCAACACAGCATCAAATCCTACAGTGACATAGCTCCGTTAAAATATATACCTATTTTTATCTTAAGAACTAGGTGATATAATTTCTCAGTCTAATATCTACATTCAGCTTACAAAAAGATAATCTGATACATACATACACACATGAGTGCATGTATAACTGGTGAAATCTGAATAAGATATGCATTAAACCAGTATCAATAGCTGGTTAATATTGTATTAAGTTGTGTAAGATGTCAACACTGGGGGTGACTGAAGAGAGGGTTATGGGACTTCCCTGTATATTCCTTTGTAATCTCCTGTGAAACTATAATTATTTCAAAACAAAAATTAGAAGAAAAAAAAAAAACAATCTGTCCCTAAGTTAAGTTCAAACCTCTACCTCTGCTACAACTTCTTTACTTGACTGTCTTTAAATCTAACTATATTACAAAGTCTTACCTGCATGAATGACTTAGAACTACAAAGTCTTAATAAGAAAAGGTCCCTCTCCTTAAAGAAGTTTCTTTTAAGCAAATTAAAGAGATATGGACAAATCTGCTGCAAAAGACCTCTTTAAAGTGTTGAAAAGCAAAGATGTCACTTTGAGGACTGAGGTGTGCCTGACTGAAGCCATGAAATTTTCAATCACTTCATATGCATTCAAAAGCTGGACTATAAATAAGGAAGACCAAAGAAGAATCGATGCCTTTTGTCTTAGTTATCTAGTGCTACCACAACAGAAAAACCACAAGTGGATGGCTTCAACAAATAGAAATCCATTCTCTCATAGTCTAATAGACTAAAAGTCCAAATTCAGAGTACCAGCTCCAGGGGAAGGCCTACTCTGTCTGTCGGCTGTTGGGGAAGGTCCTTGTCATCAATCTTCCCCTGGTCTAGGAGCATATCAGCACAGGGACCCTGGGTCCAAAGGACACCATATGCTCCCGGTGCTTCTTTCTTGCTGGTATGAGGTCCCCATGTCTCTCTGCTTGCTTCTCCCTTTTATATCTCAAAAGAGATTGGCTTAAGGCACAATGTAATTGTCTTAGGCTGGGTTCTCTAGAGAATCAAAACCAGTAAAGCATATAAATACATATATAGAGAGACAGATTTATATCAAGGAAATGGCTCACGTGGCTGTAGAGACTGTAACGTCCCAAGCCCGTGGATCAGGAAAGATGCTTCTCCTGATTCACATAGCTGTAGGGGCTGTCGAACTCAAGATCAACAGGCCACAGAGGAGGGCTGTCGCTCACAGGCTGGGAAGACCGACGAATCCCAAGGTCAGCAGGCAAGACTGCAGGTAAGCTGCTAGCTCAAGTTCTAAGAACTGGAGGTCAGATGAACAGGAGCCAGCTGCAGGCTTCAGAACAAACAAAAGCCCTGGCAAGGAGAGCAGGAAAAGCTAGGCAGTGGAGGGTGGAGAGATGAAGGCTGAGGGGGGCATTGAGTTGCCACAGGCCCCACCCCTGCCAGTACAGACTAACAGCTGATCCCATTATGGGGGTGATCACGTATCAAATCTCAACAGGGAAGTGATCACAGCATAATACAACTGCCAAAACACTGAGAATCATGGCCCAGCCAAGTTGACACACAGTCTTAACCATCACAATAATCTTGTAGATTGAGTCCTGCCTCACTAGCATAACTTCCTCTAATCCTGCCTCGTTAACATTGTAGAGGTAGGATTTACAACACATAGGATAATCACATCAGATCACAAAAGGGTGGACAATCACACAATACTGGGAATCATAGACTAGCCAAGTTGACACATATTTTTGGGGGACACAATTCAGTCCATGAAACCTTTGAATTATGGTGTTGGCAAAGAATACTGAATATATCATAGACTGCCAGAAGAACAAATAAGTCTGTCTTGGAAGAAGTTCAGCCAGAGCACTCCTTGGAAGCGAGGATGGCGAGACTTCATCTTACGTACTTTGGACATGTTATCAGGAGGAACCATCTCTGGAGAGGGACATCATGCTTAGAAAAGTAGAGGGTCATTGAAAAAGAGGAAGACCTTCAATGAGATGGATTAACACAGTGGCTGCAACAGTGGGCTCAAACATAGCAACAGTTGTGAGGATGGCACAGGACCGGGCAGTGTTTCATTCTGTTGTACATAGAATTGCTATGAGTTGTATTTGACTTGACAGAACCTAACAACAACAACAACGAAGAGATACGGATGCATACTTAAGGGGCATTTTGTCAAGCATGAGAGTTATGTATGCTGACATACTACTATAAGGTAAAATTAAACTCTTCAGATAAAAGTCACTGTTGAGCATTGAAAGGAAAAATACGAGTACCTTAGCAGTACAGCATGAAAATCTCCATAGCCTTTGGGTGAAAATAAGTTTACCATATTTTAGTTATTTAGTAGATGTTCCTGTATTCATCCAACCATCTGTTCATCCATCCAATCATGCAATCATTCGTTAATGTCTTCTACTTGCAAGCCCTCTTTTACCTTAGTCTTAAAGTACTATAGTCTTAGGTATATTGTTTTGCCTCAATTATCTCTGTGAGCTAATTATATAAAATAATATAATTAATCTCACTCTTAAATGGGTCTTACAAACCAACTTTCCACTTGTCAGTCTGCAAAATGCCCATCAAAATCCTGGGGCTCAAGTATAGAGTAAGTCATTAAACCAAAAGCCAAACACATTGCCGTCGAGTCAATTCCGATTCATAGCGACCCTATAGGACAGAGGAGAACTGCCTCACAGGGTGTCCAGGGAGCCGCTGCTGGATTTGTATTGCCGACCTTTTGGTTAGCAGCAGAGCTCTTAACCACTGTGCCACTAGGGCTCATTAAAGGTTTAAATATAAGAATAATGTGTCCCCCACATACCATTTCAGATACCGTCCTCTACTATATTTACATAAGACCGATGTAGAATTGTCTCAATCTATGAACATCTGGACTGAAAATCAGTGAGGTAAGAAGTGGTGGGAGGATGTGAGGGGAGCTGTCCACTCTGGGTACAGATAATAAGAAAGCTGTATTAATTTTCTGTAGCTACTCTTAACAAATTACCACAAACTTGATGACATAAAACAACAGAAATCTATTCTCTCACAGGTCTGGAAGCCAAAAGTTTGAAATCAAGGTGTCAGCAGGACTGTATACCCTTTGGAAGTTCTAGAGGAGAATCTGTTCTTTGCCTCTTCTAGCTTCTGGTGACTATCTGCGTCTCTTGAATTGTGGCCATATCACTCCAATCTCTACCTCTATGGCCACATTGCCTCCTTCTCTTTGGATTTAGGACCCACCCGGATAATCCAGGATAAACTACTACTCTGAAAATTCTTAACTTAATCACATCTTTTGCCATATAAGGTAATACTCACTTTTTTTTTTTTTTTAAACCATGTAAGGTAATATTCACAGGTTCCAGGGATTAGGACATCTTTGGAGGAGGCCAGTGTTCAGCCCACTACAGAGACATTGTCTGTATAGAATTTTAAAATAATAATAAAACTGACTAAAAGTCGGTCTACTTTTTATACTCACCATTCACAAGCAATTTTAAACAATGTCAGTGATAAAATACTCCTCCCCGTGGGGGCAGACCACTCACAACACCTCCACAACCCTCTGTGTGCCACTACTGAATATTCCAATAAGATCTATCGTCTTAGTCGTCTAGAGCTGCTCTAACAGAAATACCACAAGTGGATGGCTTTAACAAAGAGAAATTTATTCTCTCACAGTCTAGTGGGCAACAAGTCCAAATTCAGGGTGTCAGCTCCAGGGTAAGGCTCTCTCTGTCAGCCTTCTCATCAATCTTCACTTGGTCTGTGAGCATCTCAGTGCAGGAACCTCAGGTCCAAAGGACAGGCTCTGCTCCCAGCGCTGCTTTCTTGGTTGTGTGAGGTCCCCCATTCTCTGCTTGCCTTTATCTCTTGTAAGATAAAAGGTGGTCCAGGCCACACACCAGGGAAACTCCCTCTGCATTGGATCAGGGATGTGACCTTAGTAAGGGTATTAAAATCCCACCCTAATCCCTTTAACATAAAATTACAATCACAAAATGGAGGACAACCACACAATACTGGGAATCATGGCCCAGCCAAATTGATACACACATTTTTGGGGGGACAAAATTCAATCTATTACAGCTATTCAGTTTACCTTAACTTTTTTTTTTTTTTAGTATTTTATTATGTTTGAGGTGATCGTTTACAGACCAAATTAGTTCCCCATTCAACAAATTGCAGACAAAGTGTTCCGAGACATTGGTTGCCATCCCCACACTGCGTCAACACTCTCCCATTTCTACCCTGGGTTCCCTGTTTCCTTTCATCTGGTTTTCCTACCCCTTCCTGCCTTCTCATCTTTGCTTTTGGGCAAATATTGCGCCTTAACTTTTCAGGGCCAAATACCACGAAAAACCAATTTGGTAGATCACCAATGGCCAGACCTACTTCCTAATCTTGGTATGACTGACTCCTCATCCTTCAAGAATCAACTTAAAGTAAATGTCGCCTCCTCAAGGGAGACTTCCCTAAATATTCTATCTAGTCCCCAAGTGCCATCTCCCACTTATTTCTTGTATTTGTTATTTCATAGCACTTGCCAAAATTTGCTGTTATTTTATTTGTTGTTATTATTGTTGTTGTTAGTTGCCATCGAGTCGATTCTGACTCATGGCGACCCCATGTGTGTCACAGTAGAACTGTGCTCCATAGGGTTTTCAAGGCTGCGACTTTTCAAAAGCAGATTGCCAGTCCTCTGGGTTGGTTCAAACCACCAACCTTGTGGCTAGTCGTCTAGCACTTAACTATTTGCACCATCCAAATTTTTTCCAACTGCTTCACTAGGCTCCAAGATTTGTCCATCTTGTTCTCTGAGTTATCCCCAGAGCCTAGCCCAGTGCCTGGCACATAGTAGTTGCTCAATATCTATGTATTATTACTATTGCGCTCTCCTCAGCTTGTGTGCTCCCAGTATAGTGCATTTGCTCAACATTAGACAAATTCTTCTGTCTTTGTGTCATGTCCATTACTAAAAAGAAATAGCTATTTCTTGTCTAAGACTGGTAACATAGAGAGCCATTTAGCTCCATAATTCAGAAACAGCTGCAGCGTCATGGATTTTAGTGAAGTTGTTTTGCCTCATTCCAAACTCCAACTCAGCCATGATTAGGAATGTTTTATTCTGAAAATTCACAGATACCATAATAAGACTGAGTCATAAAATATAAATACAATGTTAACATTATGAAGAGGACCTATAAATTTTTTCCAGACACCACACTAGAAATGACAGAGATTCATTCAGTACCCCCAAACTTAACAAGTTCCAAACATATGTCATCAATTTCCTCTTCAAACCACATGCTCCTCCTAATTTCCTTCAGTATTTCTTTTCATACAACTATTCACCTGACTGGTTCTCCAGGCTCCGTCCTGGGCTTATTTTTTCTCTCATTACACTGTCTTTCTAGGACATCTCACTCATCCCCTGGGCTAAGATGTTATCCCTACAGTGTTAACTCCTAAAACAAGTTCCCAATTCTCTGAGTTCCAAACTCATATAGCAACTGCCTACTTGTTATATCTTCTTAGATCATTCACAGGCATTTCAAATTTATCATGTCCAAAACCAAACTCTTTGTTTTTCCTCCCTGATCTTCTCTATCTGTAATGGTACCACTATCCACTAGTGGCTTAATTCAGAAACCGGGGAGACATCCTTGATTCCTTTCTTTCTCTTATCCCACACGACTAGTTCATTGACAAGTCCTATCAGATCTACCTACAGATATATTCCATTTGCACTTACTCTGGAGCCCTGGTGGTGCAGTGGTTAAGAACTTGTCTGCTAACCAGAAGGTCAGCAGTTCGAATCCACCAGCCACTCATTTGAAACCCTATGGGGCAGTTCTGCTCTGTCCTATAGGGTCGCTATGAGTCGGAATTGACTCGATGGCAGCGGGTTAACGGGTATGGTGCACTTCTTCCCATCTCCCCTACCTCTTAGTTCTAAGCTTAGGTAATATCATCCTAACTGGTCTTCATGCTTCCATTCTTAACTGCATATCCGTGCCCCACAAAACAGGTAGGCTAATCTGAGAATATAAACCACATCATGATATTCCCTTCTTTTAAATTATCTAATGGTTCTCATTGCACTTATAATGAAATCTAAATTCCTTTTTTGCCATGGTCTACAAGGCCCTACAAGTACAGCCACCATCCTTCTGTCAGTGGAGGCTTGCTTGCATGTTGTTATGATGCTGAACAGGATTCAGCAGAGCGTATAGACTAAGACAGACAAAGAAACATGCCCCGGCAATCTTTTTCTGAAAATTAGCCTGTGAAAACCTCATGGATCACAACAGTCAGATCCACAACCAATCATGGGGATAGCACAGGACTTTTTGTTGCGCTGTGCATGGGGTCACCATGAGTCAGGGGCTGACTCGGCAACAGCTAGCATCAACAAGGCTGTACATGTTATGAGGCCCTGCCAATCTCTCCAAACTCATTTTATTTCACTTTCTCCTCAATCAGTGTGCTACAACCATTTATTGTGACTTTCAGTTCTTTGTGCAAGTCAAGAACCTTAGCAGTTACTAAGAACCATACTGCAGGAACAGCTGCAGTGTCATGGATCTTAGTAAAGTCAATATTTTCCCCATATTAGGAAAATTTCATACTGAATCTTACAGAAACTTCATAAAGAAATTGAATCACAAAATACAGAAAGCATTAGTAGTATGAAGTGGGTAGAACTTCAAAAGTTTTACCTGGGGCAACAAAGTATTTTCTTAAAACTTTTGAGATAACCGTATAGATGCTTCTTTTTGCACTCCTTCAAATGATCTCACAAAGATAGACAATATCTGCTGCCTATTCTGGCTAGAAGTACAAAAGTTGTATATTAAAGCATGTGTCACCCCTAGAGGCCTTCATTTCCATGAAGAGGGGAGGCAAACTGATTTCAGATAAGTCTGGCCTAGTAATTTGACCTAACAGAAAAGTAGGTCCATATTTATCACTCTTTTGGACGTTACACAACATGACATTGTCCGAAGAAATGTCCCTTCCCTGCTACACTTCGGAACTTCCCTGCATACCCAGACTTCCCAGCAACTAGGCCTTATACACTGTCCCTCAAGAAGATACTCTTTGGGCTGGCTTGAAAGTTCTTAAGTCTATAATAATAATAACAACATTCAAACAATAACAAAAAGTCCTCAGATTTCCTCAGTGTCTATCTTTGAAGAAGTTCAAAGAGCTTCCACATTTATTTTTTTCTGGTGCTTTCTCTATCACGCTATGATGTAAGGAGAACTGAGATTAGCGGAGAACCTGCTCAAAGCCACAACAAAGTTATGTGATGTCACAATCAGGCCCCATTCTCCTGACTCATTCTAGACCATATAGCCTCCTAAGGAATTTGAGACCCTTTATAAAATTTTTCAAAATTATATGTAACTATGAGTCCTGGGCATTTTTTTCTGACCTTCTCAGTATAGAGAAAAAATATTATTTTGCAGTTCTTAAATAGAAAGACTTTGTGAGGACAAGCTTCAAAATTGCCTCATTCCAACTTCACATTTAAATGATCAAAAGGATAAATATACAGAAAAAATCTTCCATACATCAGAAACTTTGAGAAATTTCTGTTAAACTATAGAAGGGCCCATTTAGAAGAAAGGGCCATTTCAGGGTTTCTCTCTTGTAAAACACCTTATTACCCTGATAGAATTCCACAAATATCTCGTTACTCAGGGTTGAAGGCTAGGTGAGGGAAGGTAGGGAGATAATCAGGGGACACACTCAGACCCATTCCAATCTATAAGAGAGCTCACTGCAATTTCTACTTGAATATTAATGAAAGATGGACAAGCATAGACCTCTATGTTAAGATGAACAAATGAAGAAAATCCTGAGACCTATGAAAAGATGCTACAGCTCGAAAGATGGGTTGTTATTAGGTGCTGTTGAGTCAACTTTCACTTATAGTGACTCTATAGGACAGAGTAGAAGTGCCCCATAGGGTTTTCCCGGTTGTGACCTTTACAGGAGCAGATAGCCAGGTCTTTTCTCCCGTGGAGTGACTGGGTAGGTTCAAACAGCTGATCTTTTCAGTTAGCAGCCTAACGCTTAACCACTGTGCAACCAAACCAAAAATAAAAAATAAAACACCAAACGCATTGCCCTCGAGTCAATTCTGACTCATAGCGACCTTATAGGACAGAGTAGAACTCCCCCATAAGGTTTCCAAAGGGTGGCTGGTGGATTCGAACTGCTGACCTTTTAGTTAGCAGCCGAGCTCTTAGCCACTGTGTGGGTTCCTCAAAGGGTGAGGTGCTCTTGAAAAATCAGAACAAAAGTGGGTGACATAGAGAGCAGGTGCAGAAGATCCATTCAATAAAAAAAGGTAAGCATTTCTATCCCCTAATGTATCCCCAATGCCTAGAGCAGTGCCTAGCATAGAATAGTTGCTCAATAAATATTAGTTGAATGAATCCCAGAAGGAGGAGACAGAGGAGGCACAGAAGCAATAATTAAATAATTTTCCTGCAGGCAAATGAAAAGAAACCAGCACTGAGGCTAGGTAGGTGACTTTTTTTTCTTTTTTTGCATAACAACAATTGTGAGGATGGTGCAGGACCGGGCAGTGTTTCTTTTTTTATTTTATTTATTTATTATTATTTTTTTGTTTTGTTTTTTAGATGAAGGTTTACAGAACAAATAGTTTCTCATTAAAGAGTTAGTACACATATTGTTTTATGACAATGGTTAACAACCCCACGACACGTCAACACTGTCCCTTCTCAACCTTGGGTTCCCTATTACAGCTTTCCTGTACCCTCCTGCCCTCTAGTCCTTGTCCCTGAACTGTTGTGCCCCATTAGTCTCGTTTTGTTTTATGGGGCTGTCTAATCTTTGGCTGAACAGTGAACCTCAGGAGTGACTTCATTACTGAGCTAAAAGGATGTCCGGGGGCTGTACTCTAGGGGTTTCTCTAGTCTCTGTCAGGCCAGTAAGTCTGGTCTTTTTTTGTGAGTTAGAATTTTGTTCTACATTTTTCTCCAGTTCTGTTTGGGACCCTCTGTTGTGATCCCAGTCAGAGCAGTCAGTGGTGGTAGCTGGGCACATCTAGTTATTCTGGACTCAGCCTGGTGGAGGCCGTGATAGTTGTGGTCCATTAGTCATTTGGACTAATCTTTCCCTTGTATCTTGTTTTCTTAATTTTCCCTTGCTCCAGAAGGAGTGAGACCAGTGGAGTATCTTAGATGGCTGCTCATAGGCTTCTAAGACCTCAGAAGCTACTCACCAAGGACGAATGTAGAACATTTTCTTTATAAACTGTGTTATGCCAATTGAGCTAAATGTTCCCCGAGACCATGGTTCCCGCAGCCCTCAGTCCAGCAATTCAGTCTCTCAGGGAGTTTGGAGGTATCTATGGAGCTTCTATGACCTTTCTTTGTACAAGCTGTGCTGGCTTTCCCAGTATTGTGTACTGTCTTACCCTTCACTAGGTGACATTTTTTAATATTTCAAGGATAAGAAAAAAAAGCCTCTAGTGGCTCATCTCCAAAACAAAACTCAAGCTGCCCTCAGACATCTGCAACTCTGTAAGGCACAAGTCAATAAAATATAACCTGCAAAATTCTGAGGGTAAACTTTTATAATTTAAGAATTCTACACTGAGCCAAGTTGTCATGCATTTATGAAGGGCATAGAAATACGTATTCAGCTATAAAGCGCTCAAAACAAAACCATCCTGGTAATCAGTCCTGGAAAAAAAAACTGCTCAAAGACATACTTCCGCTGAATGAGAACTCAAGAATAAAGAAGAAGGAAGTTATGGCATAAAAGCACTTATACATAAAAGGATTTTATTTAAATGTCTAAAATAACTCAAGAAGATGTATAATATTAAAAAAAAAAATTTCCCAAAAGAAATAATCAGGGTCTAAAAGGCCAGATTGTATGAACAAAACCAAGCTGAGAGGGGCAGGGAGTGGAAGGTAAAGAATGAGGAGAAATTAAAGTGTGCTAAATGCCCCATTTTACAAAGGAGAAATCAAGAACTATCATTTCATTGTGATAGTAAGTAAAAGTTTTTTTGTTTTTTTTTTTTTTACTTCAGCTGAAGGTTTACAGAACAAATAGTTTCTCATTAAACAGTAGTACACATATTGTTTTATGACATTGGTTAACAAAAGTTTTTTGGTTTTTTGCTTTTTAACTTGAAAAGTAAGAACTTATAGAATAGAAACAGTATGTATAACTTCCAATGCATTAAACAGAATTTAAGAAGCAAGAAAAAAATAGTTCATATAGTAAGAGACTAAGAAAAAGAAAATCACACAGAATGTTAAAAAAAATAAGATTAAGAAAACAAGATGACCAAAATAATCTGAAACATCAGAACATCTATCCAATCTATATCCATAGTCAATAAAACACAGGTAAACATCTTTCTGGTATTCTCTGCTCTCTGCTAGGATCTATCTGACATCAGCAATGATATCCCTTGTTCCACATCCTCTTCTGAATCAGGCTTGGATTTCTGGCAGTTCCCTGTCAATGTACTGCTGCAACCGCTTTTGCATGATCTTCAGCAAACTTTTACTTGCAAGTGATATTAATGCTATTGTTTGATAATTTCCACATTCGGTTGGATCGTCTTTCTTTGGAATAGACATAAATATGAATCAGTTGGCCAGGTAGCTGTCTTCCAAATTTCTTGGCATAGACGAGTGAGCACTTCCAGTGCTGCGTTTGTTTGTTAAAACATCTCAATTGGTATTCTGTCAATTCCTGGAGCTTTGTTTTTTGCCAGTGCCTTCAGTGCAGCTTGGACTTCTTCCTTCAGTACCATGGGTTCCTGATCATATTCTACCTCCTGAAATGATTGAACGTCAACCAGTTCTTTTTGGTATAGTGACTCTGTGTATTCCTTCCATCTTCTGATGATGATTCCTACGTCATTTAATGTTTTCCCCCTAGACCCCTTCAATATTGCAACTCGAGGCTTGAATTTTTTCTTCATTTTTTTCAGCTTGAGAAATGCCAGGCGTGTTCTTCCCTTTTGGTTTTCTAACTCCAGGTCTTCGCACATGTCATTATAATACTTTGTCTTCTCGAACTACCTTTTGAAATCTTCTGTTCAGCTCTTTTACTTCATCGTTTCTTCCGTTTGCTTTAGCTATTCAATGTACAAGAGCAACTTTCAGAGTCTCTTCTGACATGCATTTTGGTCTTTCCTTTCTTTTCTGTCCTTTTAATGACCTCTTGCTTTCTTCATGTATGATGTCCCTAACGTCATTCCACAACTCATCTGGTCTTTGGTCATTAGTGTTCAACACGTCAAACATGTTCTTGAGATGGTCTCTAAATTCAGGTGGGATATACTCAAGGTCATACTTGTGGCTCTTGTGGACTTGTTTTAATTTTCATCATATTCAACATGAACTTGCATAGGAGCAATTGATGGTCTGTTGCACAGTTGGCCCCTGGCCTTGTTCTGACTGATGATATTGAGCTTTTCCATTATATACATGTGTATGTATGTGTGGGTGTGTATGTGTGTGTGTGTGTGTGTATTAATAAAATGTGTATGTGCCTATGCATGCTTACATGTAGGAATAAGGCTGACAGAAACTATACAAAAGTATTAACAATCGTTATCTCTAGGTAGTGGGATTTTGAGTGATTTTTTCTTTCTTTACACTTTTTGTTTCTTCATGCTTTTCTACATTTTCCAAAATTTCCACAAAGGACATGCTTGCTTTTATAATTAGAAAAAAATGTTAATTAAAATATATAATAAAAAGTTTGTAGGATATTAATACAAATAGAAAGGAATATAACTATTCAAAAGTAATATCCATTCTTGGGTCCCTAAAATGCACAAAATTATCTATAAATACAGCATTGTCTTTCATATAGCTTGAGTTCAATTTTAGCAAAACAAAGCAAATGTCTTTTCCTTTGAATGGTGAATGCCTTGGAGTTACTTGAGAATAATATTGAATTATTCACATTGAATGGTGAGTGCCTGGAGTTACTCCAGAATAATATGACACAAACTTTATTTCTGTAAGGACTTCTAAATATTGTAAATTAAATCAGTCCTGGTACACATATCTGTCCCAAAAACTAGTTTCCAAATTTGTGGATACTAGGGCTAGCACTAAAAAAAAAAAAAAAAAAAAAACCAAAGTGGTTGCTGTCAAGTTGATTCTCAATCATGGTGACCCCATATGCTTTGGAGTAGAACTGCTCTCCACAGGGTTTTCTTGACTGTGATCTTGTGGAAGCAGATTGCTAGGCCTTTCTTTCGTGGTGCCACTGGGTGGTTTTGGACAGGCAACCTTTTGGTTAGTAGCCAAAAGCAAATTATTTGTACCACCGAGGGACAAGGCTGGCACAGGAGATTAGATATACTAGACAAATGATACTTGATGGTGTGGGTAGAGGTGGGGGGAGTGGAAGACTACGGAACTCAACACCAATCATTATAATATTACAATATTACTCCAAAGTATCTTTTATCAGAGTATTATGTGATAAACACTGTTTCATTCATTCATTTATTCTTCCAGTTAATATTTATTTAAGTTTGGTACTTACATACATACAATGGAATACTACTAAAACGGTAAGAGAAATAAAGTCTTGATGCATGCTACAATATGGATGGGGCTTGAAGACATTATGCTGAGTAAAGTAAACCTTTCACGACTAGCAGGACATATAGCCCCCACCTACATTTTCCATCTCTTGGGTTTACTGGGAAGGAGCTTTCCCACTGACGGTACGTATTGATGGCAGGCAGGGACCTATATAACTGTCTGAAATGGAAGAAATGGGTGTGTGCTACAAATTACTGTTTTTACAGAGTATTGTATTAGGTGGTGCATCCTGGAGGGGTGTCATGGTTTGAATTGTGTCCCCCAAAAATATGTGTTTCAATTTGGCTAGGCCATGATTTCCAGTATTGTGTGATTGTCCACCATTTTGTCATCTGATGTGATTTTCCTATATGTTGTAAATCCTACCTCTGTGATGTTAATGAGGTGGGATAGGCAGCAGTTATGTTAATGAGGCAGGACTCAGTCTACAAGACTGGATTGTGTCTTGAGGCGATCTCTTTCGAGATATAAAAGAGAGAAGAGAACAAAGAGATAGGAGGACCTCAAACCACCAAGAAAGCAGCGCCAGGAGCAGAGGGTGTCCTTTGGACCAGAGGTTCCTGTGCTGAGAAGCTCCCAGATCAAGGGAGGATTGATGACAAGGACCTTCCTCCAGAGTCGACAGACAGAGAAAGACTTCCCCTGGAGCTGATGCCCTAAACTTGGACTTGTAGCCTACTAGACTATGAGAAAATAAATTTCTCTTTGTTAAAGCCATCCACTTGTATAGATACATGAGACTAAATGGGCAACTTCTGTCTGGAGGTGAGATGAGAAGCTAGAGAGGGTCAGGAGCTGGTTGAATGGACACGGGAAATCAGGGGTGGAAAGGAGGAGTGTGCTGTCACCGTATAGGAAGAGCAATTAGGGTCACATAAGAATGTATGTATAAATTTTTGTATGAGAGACTAGCTAGAATTGTAAACTTTCACTTAAACTACAACTATAAAAAAAAAGGAAAAGAAAATAATATCCCTCATTCCAAAAAAAAAAAAAGCCATCCACTTGTGGTATTTCTGTTACAGCAGCAGTAGATGACTGAGACAAGGTGTATGTGTACAAAACTTTTGTCTCTTGTCTTTTGTACAGTGAGATAAGCCTTGTAAGTGTATTTCCATGTTCCTTTGCATTATTTGGAAGTTGTGTTTCTTGAGATGATATTGTGTTCATGCAAATACTGCATATTCAGGTGCCATACGTTGTGTGTACCTGTCAAGGGATGTAGAAGGCAATGCAGAGTCCAGGACATATGTGTCCCACATAATATGTATCAAAATCCATATTACCTACCAAAAATTCAGACACAGTCAATGATTCAGCATGCATTCCATTAATGAAAAAACATTATTATCAACAAAAAATTTTAAAAAATTAATTCAATCATGAAAGGATTAAAAAGACAGGAAAGAAAGAAAAATCTAAAATGGATTATCAGAATAGACTTTGAAACTTGTTCTTGAACTCAAAGAGTAGCTAAAGCAAATAGAAGAAATGATGAAGTAAAAGAACTGAACAGAAGATTTCAAAGGGCAGCTCAAGAAGACAAAGTAAAGTATTATCATGACATGTGCAAAGACCTGGAGTTAGAAAACCAAAAGGGAAGAACATGCTCAGCATTTCTCAGGCTGAAAGAACTGAAGAAAAAAATTCAAGCCTCGAGCTGCAATATTGAAGGATTATATGGGCAAGATATTAAACGATGCAGGAATCATCAAAAGAAGATGGAAGGAATACACAGAGTCACTTTACCAAAAAGAATTGATCGATGTTCAGTCATTTCAAGAGGTGGTACATGATGAAGAACTGAACTGATGGTATTGAAGGAAGAAGTCCAAGGCTGCGCTGAAGGCATTGGCAAAAAACAAGTCTCCAGGAACTGATGGAATACAAATTGAGATGTTTCAACAAACGGATGCAACACTGGAAGTGCTCAGTCTTCTATGCCAAAAAATTTGAAAGACAGCTACGTGGCCAACCAACTGAAAGATCTCTGTACATGCACATTCCAAGAAAGGTGATTCAACAGAATGCAGAAATTATTGAACAATATCATTCACATCACACGAAAGTAAAATTTTGCTGAAGATAATTCAAAAACAGCTGCAGCAGTACATCAACAGGGAACTGCCAGAAATTCATGACGATTTCAAAAGAGGATGTGGAGGGAGGAATATCATTGCTGATATCAGATGAATCTTGGCTGAAAGCAGAGAATACCAGAAAGATGTTTACCTGTGTTTTATTGACTATACAAAAGCATTTGACTGTGTGAATCATAAAAAATTATGGATAACATTGTGAAGAATGAGAATTCCAGAACACTTAATTGTGCTCTTATGGAACCTGTACATAAACCAAGAAGTAGTCGTTCAAACAGAACAAGGGGATACTGTGTGGTTTAAAATCAGGAAAGGTGTGCGTCAGTGTTGTTGTATCCTTTCGCCATACTTATTCAATCTGTATGCTGAGCAAATAATCCAAGAAGCTGGACTATATGAAGAAGAACTCGGCATCAGGATTGGAGGAGGACTCTTTAACCTGCAATATGCAGATGACACAACCTTGCTTGCTGAAAGAGAAGAGGACTTGAAGCACTTACAGATGAAGATCAAAGACCACAGCCTTCAGTGTGGATTACACCTCAACATAAAGAAAAGAAAAATCCTCACAGCTGGACTAATATGCAACATCATGATAAACGGAGAAAAGATTGAAGTTGTCAAGGATTTCATTTCACTTGGATCCACAATCAGCATTCATGGAAGCAACAGTCAAGAAATCAAACGACGTATTGCACTGGGCAAATCTGCTGCAAAAGACCTCTTTAAAGTGTTGAAAAGTAAAGATGTCATTTTGAGGACTAAGGTTCGACTGACCCAAGCCATAATATTTTCAATTGCCTCATATGCATGCAAAAGCTGGATGGTGAATAAGGAAGACTGAAGAAGAATTGATACATTCGAATTATGGTGTTAGGGAAGAATATTGAATATACCATGGACTGCCAGAAGAATGAACAAATTTGTCTCAGAAGAAGTACAAACAGAAACCTCCTTAAAAGGAAGGATGGCGAGACTATGTCTCACATACTTTGGACGTGTTAACAGGAGGAACCAATTTCTGAAGAAGGACATCATGCTTGGTAAAGTAGAGGGTAAGCGAAACAGAGGAAGACCCTCAATGAGATGGATTGACATTGTAGCTGCAACAATGGGCTCAAACAAAGCAATGATTGTGAGGATAGTGCAAGACTGGGCAGTGTTTCATTCTGTTGTACATGGGGTTGCTACAGCACCTAACAAGAACAAGACAATCTATTTAGGGGAACTAGACATTTAAAAATGAGATGAATATTCTAAAAATTAAACTTGTGCTCAACAAAAGACTTCACCAAAAGAGTAAAAAGAGAACCTATAGACTGGGAAAAAATTTTTTGGCTACAACATATCCGACTAAGGTCTAATGTCTAAAATCTATAGGAAAATCCAACACCTCTACAATAAAAAGACAAATAATCCAGTTAAAAAATGGGCAAAGCATATGGACACTTCACCAAAGAAGATATTCAGATGGCTAAGGAAATGCTCTCAGTTACTAGCCATTAGACAAATGCAAATCAAAACTACAGTGAGATACCATCTCACCCTGACATTACTGGTATGAATCAAAAAAACATAAAATAACAAATGTTGGAGAGGCTATGGGGAGATTGGAAATCTTATGCACTGCTGGTGGGAATGCTAAATGGTACAACCGTTTTGAAAAAATATATGGTGCTTCCTTAAAAAGCTAGAAATAGAAATATCATATGATCTAGCAATCCCACTCCAAGGAATATAGCCTAGAGAAATCAGAGCCATCACATGAATAGACATATGCACATCCATGTTCATTGCAGCATTATTCACAACAGCCGAAAGATGGAAACAATCTAAGTGCCCATCAACAGATAAATGGATAACAAACTATGGTACATACACACAATGGAATATGATAAAGAACAGTGATGATTCTGCGAAACATCTCACAACACAGATGAATCTGGAGGACATTATGCCGAGTGAAATAAGTCAATCACAAAAGGACAAATACTGTATGTTACCACTATTATAAAAACACATGAAAATGTTTCCACACAGAAAGAAACAATCTTTGTTCGTTACAAGGGAGGGGAGGGGTGGAGAGGGAAAAACACTAGATAGTAGGCAAGTGTTAACTTTGATGAAGGCTAAGACAGTACATAATACTGGGGAAGTCAGCACAACTTGACCAAGGCAAGGTCATAGAAGCTTCACAGACACATCCAAACTCCTTGAGGGACCAAGTTACTGGGCTGAGGGCTGGAGACCATCTTCTTGGGGGACATCTGGCTCAACTGGCATAACATAGTCTATAAAGAAAATGTTCTATGTCCAACTGTGGTTCAGTTAGTAGCGTCTGAAGCCTTAAAAGTCTGTGAGCGGTGTTGTAGAGGAAAAACATCATAAATTTTAGTAAAGCAAAAAGAAAGTTTTATTCAGCATATATTCAAAAGGACAAAAGTGGGAAGCGGACAAGCATGCTGCCAGAGCTAGAATGTCTGCCCAAATCCAAGGAAATATCACAGAACAGACAAGTGTTGGAAAATGGACAAGCATGCTGCTAGAGCCATGGCTGCCTGAGTCCGAGGAAGGTTGCAGAATCATCAGTATGTATCAACTTCACACAATGGGTGGAATCACTGCAAGCGTCACCTTTTCACAGATTGGCTAGAAATTGTGATCTTACATTTTGAATCATCTTTCTTAACAATCATTGGTACAGGTTTCAGTTATGAAAGTCAGGAGGGTCTTCATTGGTCCAACAAATTTCTATTCACTAAATGCTAATAGAAAAAGACAAAAAGTGGGAAGTCTTTTGTGTTAGGTTTGAGTGCCCTTTTGTGAAAATTTCCTTAAGATAATTTCTGAGATTGTCCCATCTATTGTCTATCTCAAGGCCCAGTTGACGTGTCTTTGCGAGTCTGTGAGGGCCCAGCCTCAGCTGGGTCACATTTCTCCATGCTCAAGGTCAGAGGATAATGATTCCAAATATTATTTTCTAAATCAGCTGCCATCTAAAATACATCTACTGGTCCCATCCCAGCTAGAGCAAAGGAGAATGAAGAAAACCAAAGATGCAAGGGCAAGATTAGTCCAAAGGACTAATGGACCTCAACTGTCACAACCTCCAGCAGACTGAGCCCAGAACAACTAGAAGGTGCCCACTTACCACCGCTGACTGCTCTGGCAGGGATCACAATAGAGGGTCCAGGACAGAGCGGGACAAAAATGAAGAACAAAATTCAAATTCACACACACACAAAAAAAACGAAAAAAAACAGGTTAGCTGGTCTGACAGAGACTGGAGAAACCCCAAGAGTATGGCCACCGGACACCCTTTTAACTCAGTACTGAAGTCAATCCTGAGGTTTACCCTTCAGCCAAAGATTAGACAGTTCTATAGGGTCAACGATAACACACGTGAGGAACGTGCTTCATTGTTCAATCACGTATACGAGACTAATGGGCACACCAGCCCAAAAGCAAAGATGAGAAAGCAGGAAGGAACGGGAAAACTAGATGAATGCAAACAGGGAACCCGAGATGGAGAAGGGGAGAGTGTTGACACATCTCAGGATTGGCAACCAAAGTTACAAACCAATCTGTGTATTAACTGTTTAATGAGAAACTAATTTACTCTGTAAACTGTCACCTTAAGCACAATAAATAACTTTTAAAAAATGAGAGAAGAGAGGGAGGGAGGGAGGGAGGCAGGCAGATATGAAGGGAATAAGAAAATGAGAGAATAAAAATAATAGTATAAGAGGTGAGATAGGATGGAGTATTTACTTTTATCTTCTGAGGCTAGAGGCGATAAACTTTTACTAACTGCCTCTTAGTGGATTTTGCTATTAACTAAATGTTATAACTCAGTGCTTTTCAAATTTCATCTGTATATAATTCACATGCAGCATCTTGTTAAAATGCAGATTCTGATTCAATAGGTCTAGGGTGGGGTCACCATGAGTCAGAACGACCCACAGACAACTAACAACAACAATAAAAGGGTGGAGACTGGGAATCTTCTGCATTTCTGACTAGATCCCAGATGATGCTGGTGCTTTTGGTCTGTGGACCACAGTCTGAGTAGCAAGGCGCTAGTTTAAGTGGTGTGATTTATTTTAATTTAAAAAAAAAAATGAACATAAATATTTAGAAGAAAACCTAATTCACGTTAAACTGTAAGTATTTATACTTACTGTATAATTTAAAAATTGTCTTGAGGGTCTGCTGACTCCAGAATATATTCTCCTTTAGTCTGTCACAGCATCCAACAGTTTTCAGTTTTAGAGTTGCTCTTTTGGATTATGGTATCATCTCCTAAAAGTTTTCTCCAAAGGTAAAAAAGCCTTCCTGCCTATCTGCCTGACTGCCTTCTTGCTTGCCTGTAGGCCCTCCTGCATCCCTCTCTTCCTGAATAATTTAGTCCAAAAGCCATTGTTGTTGTTAATGTTAGGTGCCATCCTGTCGCCTCTGACTCGTAGCAACCCTATGTATAACAGGTAGAAAAGTTGCCCCATCCTACACCATCCTCACAATCGTTGCTATGTTTGAGCCCATGGTTGCAGTCACTGTGTCAATCCATCTCACTGAAGGTCTTCCTCTTTTTCACTGACCCTCTACTTTACCAAGCATGATGTCCTTCTCCAGGGACTGGTCACTCCTGATAACATATCCAAAGCAAGTGAGAAGAAGTCTCGCCATCCTCACTTCTAAGAAGCTTTCTGTCTATACTTCTTCCAAGCCATTAAAACAAAGCAAAACAAAAGCCATTGCTGTTGAGTTGATTCCGACTCATAGCGACCCTATAGGACAGTGTAGAACTGCCCCATAAGGTTTCTAAGGAGCAGCTGGTGGATTCAAACTGCCGACCTTTCGGTTAGCAGCTTAATAATGCTTAACCACTGTGTCACCAGGGCTCCTCCAAGCCCTTAGGTGGGGCCAAAAAAAGTGCTGAGCAAGGGATGAAGGCTGGAGCAAGGAATGTCAACTGGATCAGAGTGTTGGAGCTCCAATAAGGGAAGAGTGCCAGTATAGGAGGTAAGTGGTGACCTAGTATTGGAATGTGACAGGGGTAAGAAGAGAGTTTCCATGGGTGGGGTAGGGGAGCACCATGGATGTAGGAGATTAGTTACTTTTGGGAATGTGGAAGAATTGATTCAGCAAGTAAATATTGAGGATATTTCGTTGTTGTTTCTCACTGTGGGAGTTACAAACACAGAAAGGAAGAAAACTAGAATGAGCCATCTAGTATTATGTTAGAATTGGAGTTCTCAGTGTGAATTCGTGGTTTAAAATATATAGAGAGAGATTTTTAAAAATATAGATGTAAATGTATGTGTGTATATACATATATACAGTGAAATGAGCTCCTTTACGTGGCCTTTTTGCCTTGGTTCTTTGGAAAAACAGCTTGAGAGATTTCTTTCCCCTAAGCCCTGAGGCTTTGCCCTAGTTTGCTACCCTTGAGGGTTTATAACTTTTGTCCAGGTTGATCAACATTTTCTAGGTAAGCTGTAAACAATTTGTGGTTTGATACGTTTTGTCTGGTCCTGGGCTGAAGCCTGCCCTGTGATTGGTATGCACCTTGCAGGGATTGGTCAATAGACTACGCAAATGACGTATTTGTGGCCTCCTGAGAGAGGATTGGTCAGTTCATGGCCCTGGTGGGAGGGCCATGCCTTGAAATTGACCAGGAGTATATATGCAGCCAACCCCACAGAGGTTTTTCATACAGGAGTCAGACAAAAGCAGAAGGAAGACAGAGAGAAGAAGCGGAGAAAAAAGAGGCAAGGAACCTCCTAAAAAAGCTGTTACTCAGGTCAAGGGCTGGAACAGTGAAGACAGCGACAGGTTAGGATGGGGCCCTACAGCAGAGTTGCTTGTGACAGATGGCAGGGCCAAGAGGAGCCTGTCTTGAGGGAGCCAAGAGGAAGCCTGTCCTGAGGGGCTGAGAGGAGGCCTGCACAGGCAAGAGGAGCTGAGAGAGCTGTCCTGCACTAAAGAAGGGAGACTTTGCCTATATGCTTCCTGATCCTTATCCTGAGTTGTACCATGTTACTTCCTTAATAAACCACTTAACTGTAAGTATGGTCTGTGAGTTCTCTGTGGCCATTGCAATGAATTATCGAACCCAGAAGAGAAGTAGAGAGTGCCGTCGTGGGGGATGGCTGGTGTCAGAATTGGTAAAAAGGTTGGAAGGTGGAGGTATGTCTGACCTCCACCTCATGGGAATCAGCTTTGAGCTGATCCTACTCATTATCCCCCCTGAAGTTAGGCAGGTTCTGATGCTATTACAACTACCACTATTACACAATATACATGCATATGTATGTATATATATATATTTCTTAACTCCTAAGGGGCCTAGGAACAACAACGAACCAATAGCAATGAGCACATTAAGTGCCTATATCTTGATTTCTAAATAATATTCTCTGTTAAAAAATATCAGGGATTCTTGGAGAAATAGCTTATTCCAGGGCTGAGATATGGAAAGTATTAGATAAGCTTGCAACATCTTTTTGTATCAAAACATAAGGTAATAATCAAAGAATCAGGTCAAAGGACACAGAAGAAAAACTGGAGACAATCAGAGCATCAAAATAAATAATGATTGTTGTTGTTAGTTGCTGTTGAGCCAGCTCCAACTTATGGTGAACCCATATGTAAACCAAAGGAAATGTTGCCTCGTCCTGTGCCATCCTCATGATTGTTGGTATGTTTGAGGCCACGCTTGCAGCCACTGTGCCAATTCATCTCATGTAGGGTTTTCCTCACCTTTGCTGACCCTCCACTTTACCAAACACCGTGTCCTTTTAGAGCAATTAGTCCTTCCTGATGACACACCCAAAGTAAGCAAATTGAAGTCTCAGACAGTATTCTGTGATCCATAGGGTTTTTGTTGGCAAATTTTCGGAAGCAGATCACCAGGCCTTTCTTTCTAGTCGTAGTCTGGAAACTCCACTGAAACCTATGTATCATAGATGACCTTGCTGGTATTTGAAATACCAGTGGCATAGCTTCCAGCATCATAGCAAGACCCACACCACCACAGTATGACAAATTGACAGAAGGATGGTGGTAGATAATGATACTAATGGATTATATAAAATAGGAACTCATGAGCCCATACTGATATAAATAAATAAAATAACAAACAAATGGGAAGTCTAGATAGATTTTTTTTTTACAGCCAATGCTAACCAATACATGTAGAAAGAATGTTGGAATTAGAAAACCACTACTTAGCAGCCATCATAAAACCAAAAACCAAACCCATTGCCACTGAGTCGATTCTGACTCATAGCGACCCTATAGGACAGAGTAGAACTGCCCCACAGGGTTTCCAAGGAGCAGCTGGTGGATTTGAACTGCCGACCTTTTGGTTAGCAGCCGTAGCTTGCTGTAGCTGTTAACCACTGTGCCACCAGGACTCCAGCCAAGAACCATCATGGATGCTAAAACTAGTGGGTGAAAATTTGATGAGGAGCAGGATATTTACAGTTTCAAAATACTTCCCCTGCAAAATAATTAATAATTACGAAGTGAAAAAGAGTAACTTTACAGTTGAGAAACCTGGCAGATACCACCTTAATCAAGTGATCAAAGTTAACATGACCAGTAATGGGAAAGGTCCCAGGGTGGCGCAAATGGTTTGCATTCAGCTGGTAACCAAAAGGATGGCAGTCTGAACACACCCAGTATCACCATGGAAGAAACAGGCCTAACAATCTGCTTCTGTAAAGATTACAGCCAAGAAAACCCTATGGGCAGTTCTACTCTGTAACAGATGAGAGCTCTCCAAAGTCACAAACCAAAAACAAAATCAATAGCTAGTAATGGGACAAATTGAAGTTGTGTACCGCCTAATAGGACACAATAAGAATGCACCATCACTTCTGTGATAATCCTGCCAAAAATGTGTTACCTTAATGTAGTGAGTAAACATCAAATAAACCCAAACTGGAGGGTATTCTGCAAAATAACTGGCCTGTAATCTTCAAAAGTGTCAAGGTCATGAAAGTCAAGGAAAGGCTGAGAAACTATTATTCAAGATTGAAAGGTACGGGTAAATGAGACACATGATCTTGGATTAGATCCAATGGCTACAAAGAATATTATTGGGACAATGGGTAAAACTTGAATACATTTTGAGGATTAGGTGGTAGTAATTTATCAGTGTTAATTCCTTGATTTTGATGGCTGTATTGTGGTTATAGGAGCCTTGGTGGCACATTGGTTAAGCGCTTGGATGCTAACCAAGAGGTCAGCGGTTTGAACCTACTGGCCGCAGTGTGGGAGAAAGACGTGGCAGTCTGTTTCTGTAAAGATTACAGCCTTGGAAACCCTATGGGGTTGTTCTACTCTGTCTTATAGGGTTGCTACTCTGTCCTATAGGCTTCCAAGCTTGATTTGGACTCAACGGCAATGGGTTTAGTTTTGGCTTGGTATTGTGGTTATATAGGAGAATATCCAGGTCTGTAGGAATTCTACTCTAAAGTATTTGTGGGTGATGGGACATCATGATGGCAACTTATACCCAAATGGATCAGGGGGAAAACGTAATCTGTATTCTTCTTGCCCAAAAAGGGGAAACATATAATATCGAATAGTGACTCATTAAATAGTGCCTTTATTGATTAATGATGTCTATCATAGGTACACGGAGCCCTGGTGATGCAAAGGTTAAGTGATTGACTGCTAACCGAAAGATTGGCAGTTCAAACCCAACAGCCACTCCTTGGGAGACAGACCTAGCAATCTACTCCTGTAAAGACTACAGCCAAGAAAACCCAATGGGGCAGTTCTGCTCTGTCACATGGGGTCACTATGAGTCAGAATCAACTCAATGGCACCCAACAACAACAACAATTATAGGTACAGGATGTTAATATCCATTCGGTATATTTTCTGACCCTAGCCTATGGGTTTGGTAACACGAAATGATCACAAATCAGCAGTGTGACAGATCCTCTTGTTTGCCTACCCAACTGTCATTCCTTCCTCCTATTTTTAGTTGCTAACAGCTATGGGTATTTGGTTCCTTCCTACCTCCAGGAGGTGAATTTTTATGGGCCTAAGCCAGTCATGGTTTAGGTATGAGCGTGTGATATAATTCTGGCTAACGGTACATGATGTAAAAAAGCAAGTCTGGAGTTGCCAAAACAAAAATCACTCTTGATTTCAGATCTCATTCTTTGGTTCATGTTTTAAAAATATATATGTATCTATTCCGTTTCTTGGATAAAATTTTACCAATTTAAATGGGAAGACCAATCTATGTATCACAGTGGATTCTGAAACTGACAACGCCTGGATTTTAAGCAATTAAAGTACCAATTAACGTGAAATTAGTAATAATAATAATGACACCCACAAGATGAAATGACCCCTTTTTTTCTATTTGATGCGGTCATGTCTACGTGTGACACCTAGAACTGCAGCAGCCACCTTCCAACCAGGAGGAGACAAGCCTGAGAAGAAAAGCCAAGACACTGAAGATGGCAAAGCAGAAAGATAGAAAAAGTTTGCATCCTCGGTAATGCCAGTGATCTGCTAAATTAACCAACCCCGTAACCACTCTATTCCCTGCTTCTTATGTGGGATAGTAGATTTCCTTTACTGCTTAAATCATTTGAGCTGGAGTTTTCTGTTACTTTCAACCAAAAGCAACCTAACTGAGATGGTCAAGAGAAATCTTTAATCCACGGATTTTCAAAGATAGATCCAGTTCCCCTAAGAGAAATAGCTCTCTGCCTAGAGAAACTAACATATACCCTGTTGAATGAAGTTTGAGGTTATGGAAGAAGACAGCTAAATACTTTAAGCCTGACATGGTTTGTAGAAACTTAATGATGTACTGACTAGAAGCTAAGCCTTCGACTTGACATTTGCCACGATCTGGACTGTTCTGTTTGATACATTACAAATTTTTTCCCCAAAGATTTATATGGTGTCATTCCATTCTTTGGATACCAATGAGATATGCTACTGTTCATAGGGCTTGTGATTTTTTCTCATCCCTCTATCTAGTGGGAAAATTCGACATAAAGATCAACAACAAAACGTTATGAAAGTCTCTGTTAACTGCACACTAAGTAGATTCTCACTGAATAGGTATATCCTTCCTTACCCTTCCTTTTAGTCATATGCTAAAGGTGCTTGAAAAGATTTAGTATTTTTGCCTTTTTAATAGTTTTCACTTATCAGATTTTCCAATTTCTCTCTTTTTGCTGTGGCTTTTTTTTTTTGGTCACATGCCTATTCTTGGATTTAGAATAATATGGTAGTTAAAAGCTTGAGACTTTGCTCTTCTTATTTGCTGGCTGACCTTAAACAAGTTACATAACTTCTCTGAGCCTCAACTTTCTAATCCATCAAATGGGGATTCTGATGGCACCTTCATAGGGTAATTGTGATAATCAAGTGAGATAATGAATAGAAAGTTCCTTCCTATAGCACCTTTAGCGTAGTAAATGCTCATTTGGTAGCTCTTATTAAATAACAGGAATGTAAAACTAAAGTATCACTATGCATCACCCTGGTGGCATAGTGGTTAAGAGCTCCGCTGCTAGCCAAAAGGTTGGCAATTCAAATCCACCAGCTGCTCCTTGGAAACCCTATGGGGCAGTTCTACTCTGTCCTAAAGGGTCATTATGAGTCAGAACTGACTCAACGGCACCTAACAACAACAATGTAATTTTCTGTTTAATTTTGCTATTATAATTTGTTTAATCAGTTTCCTATTAACATACTTTAAGACATAATAGTGATTAGGAGCATTTGGCTTTGGAGTTGGACAGAACTGAGTTTGAATCCCATCTCTGCTACTTCTTGGTAGAATGACCTTGGGCAAGTCATTTACCCTCTCTGATCCTCAATGTCTTCATCTGAAAAATGAAAATCATTAATACCTAACTCATAGGGTTGTTAAACCATGAAGATCTAGAAACTTCACACAGAAATTCTTGGGCTAAACCACTGTATTCCTCTTGAGAAAGCTGCAAATAGACCGTTTCCTTGCAAATAACAGTTTACTTCCACAAAAATAGATGACCTAGCTCATGATCATAATTAGCCTTCTGGAACTGAATGACAATAGCAAATGAGTGGATATAGTTCTCTCTTTTCACTTCCCTAAACTGGTGAGGAGCTCCTACTATTCTTCCTCAGATAGTGCATTTTAATAGTAAAAATGCCATACTGTGTCGATTATTACACTTACAGATATGCTTATGTAACCTCATAAAAGGGCAAGTATTTTACACATGAAATCTAATGAATTTTTGCAAGAGTTTCAGGAAGGAAATGCATAATATTCTTATTTCAAAGATGCAGAAACAAGACTCAGCAATAAAGTTAAACAGCTAAGTGACAGACCTGAGTAAGACCTGTGGCCGCTGCCATCTGTGCAGTCATTGGACCATTCCATTGTGCTCCCGTTCTCACTGGGATTACAAACAGTAGAGCCCAGACATGTCTTCCATAAGAGGTTGCACTGGTCCTCTTTCAATTCGTCCAAGGCTCTAAGCTGTTTTCCTACCTTATGGCCTTAGCATATGCCATTTTCTCTTCCTGGAATACTCTTCTTCATCCTTCGTCTTGGGTCCCTGCTGAAATGTCACTTACTCGGAGAGCTTATCATTGACCACTCCCTCCCATCCTAAATTCTCCCTCCCCCTATTCTCTTTCATAGCACTCTGCACTTTGCTCCATTGCGCTTTTTGCAATTCGTGATTATATGTCTATTTATGCAAGTATTTGTCTGTCTTCTCCACTAGGCTCTCAGCCCTAGGCAAGCAGGGACCCTGTCTCTTTTGTTTTCCACTGTAAACCCAGTGCCTAGCACAGTGCTACAAGTATAGCTGGCTCTTAAATATATATATATATATTTATTATATATATAATTATTTATAATTTATTTTATTTTTGTTGTTGTTGAAAATATACACAGCAGAACATACACCAATTCAACAATTTCTACATGAACAATTCAGTGACATTGATTACATTCTTTGCGTTGTGCAACTGTTCTCACCCTCTTTTTTCCGAGTTGTGCGTGTCCCCCATTAACATAAACTCACTGCCCTCTAAGTTTCCTGTCTAAACTTTCAGGTTGCTGTTGTCAATTTAATCCCATATAGATAGTTCTTAAAAGAGCACAATGCTCAAGGCAGACATTTTTTACTAGTTAAGCTGAACTATTGTTTGGGTTTAAGAAGACTTCAGGGGATATTTTTGGTTTAAAGTTTAAGGATTATCTCAGGGCAATTGTTTTAGGGGTTCATCCAGCCTCCATGGCTCCAGAAAGTCTGGAGTCCATGAGAATTTGAAATTCTTTTCTGCATTTCCCCCCTTTTCATCAGGATTCTTCTGTAGAATCTTTGATCAGAATGTTCAGTAATGGTAGCCAGGCGCCCTCCAGTTCTGGTCTCATTGTAAAGCGGGCAGTTGTTTATGGAGGCTATTAGCCACACATTCCATATCCTCCTCCTATTCCTGACTCTCCTTCTTCCTCTGTTGCTTCAGGTGAATAGAGACCAATTGTTGTATCTTAGATGGCCACTTGTTAAGACCCCAAGCACTATGCAATGAACTAGGAGGTAGAACAGAAGCACTAAACATGATGTTAGGTCCATTAACTGGGATGTCCCATGAAACCATGACCCTAAACCTCCAAATCAAGAAACCAAATTCCATGAGATATTTGGTTGTACATGAGCAGCCTCAGTAGCTTCTTCTTCATTTTTTTTTTTTTTTCTTTTTGGGTCATTGTTATATCTATCACACAACTTTTGCCAATTCAATTTCTTACAGGTGTACAACTTATTGACAGCAGCACTACCCTTAATTAGTGCAATTTTTCCTCAACATAAACTGAGATTCAGTACTCCATAAGCAATGATCCCACCTTTCCCCCTCTTTACCACCACTGATGACCACTATAAAGCTTTGGTCTCTATACATTTGCCTGTTCTTGTCTTTTTGCATAAGTGAGGTCATACAATATTTGTCCTTTTGTGATTGACTTAATGACCTTTTGCTTTCCTCATGTATTATGTCCTTGATGTCATCCCACATTTCGTCTGGTCTTCAGTCATTAGTATTTAATGCATCAAATCTATTCTTGAGATGGTCTCTAAATTCAGGTGGGATATACTTGAGGTCATACTTTGGCTCTCATGGACTTGTTTAAAATTTCTTCAGCTTCCATTTGAACTTGCATATGAGCAATTGATGGTCTGTTCCACAATTGGCCCTTGGCCTTGTTCTGACTGATATCCAGCTTCTCCATTGTCTCTTTCCACAGAAGTAGTCAATTTGATTCCTGTGTATTCCATCTGGCAAGATCCACAGGTATAGTCACAGTTTGTGTTGTTGAAAAACGGTATTTCCAGTGAACAGGTAGTTGGTCTTGCAAAATTCTATCATGTGATCTCCGGCATTGTTTCTATCACCAAGACCATATTTTCTGAATACTGATCCTTCTTCTTTGTTTCCAACTTTTGCGTTCCAATCACCAGTAATTATCAATGCATTTTTTTGCATGTTTGATCAATTTCAGACTGCAGAAGTTGGTGAAAATCTTCAATTTCTTCATCTTTGGCATTAGTGGTTGATATGTAAATTTGAATAATAGTCGTATTAACTGATCTTCCTTGTATATATATGGCTATTATCCTATCACTGACAGCACTGTACTTCAGGACAGATCTTGATATGTTCTTTTTGATGATAAATGCAACTCTGTTCCTCTTCAATTTGTCATTCCCAGCATAGAAGATCATAAGATTGTCTGATTCAAAATGGCCAATACCAGTCCATTTCAGCTCACTAATGCCTAGGATATCTCTTCAAGCGTTCCATTTCATTTTTGAGAACTTCCAATTTTCCTAGATTCATACTTCACACATTCCACGTTCTGATTATTAATGGATGTTTACAACTGTTTCTTCTCATATGAGTCATGCCACATCAGCAAATGAAGATCCCAAAAGGTTTACCCTATCCATGTCATTAAGGTCGACTCTACTTTGAGGAGGCAGCTCTTCCCCAGTCATCTTCTGAGTGCCTTCCAACCTGAGGGGCTCATCTTCTGGCACGATATCAGATAATGTTCCACTGCTATGTATAAGATTTACACTGGCTAGTTTTTTAAGAAGTAGATCACTAGGTCCTTTTTCATAGTCTGTCTCGGTCTGGAAGCTATGCTGAAACTTGTCCATCATGGATGACCCTGGTGACATAACTTCCAGCATCACAGCAACACGTAAGCCACCACAGTAGAACAAACTGACAGACAAGTAGTGGAAATAGATTGTAAACACCTTTAAAATAGGAACCATTTTAATAGCCAGATACCAGAACGTCTGGCTAGTGATTTACAGATACTGACTCCCAAAGGAGCATTATTTAAAGAGTACAATGAAATAAAACCTTGTAAGACTGACCTGCTTTTAGAATTAGCCTCAAATGAGAGGACTAAATTATTTTCCATTCTTTTTCTTATTGCAAAATGTCAGCCTTTCAATTCTGGATTCAGACAAACCTGGATTCAGATATCCGTCTGCAACCTGCTGGCTGTGAAACCTTGAGCAAGTCTCTTAAACTCTCTGAATTTTCATTTCTATTTCTGGAGTGCTTAAGCGCAAGAGCTTTGGAATCAGGAAGAGCAGCTTTGAATCCTGCTTTTTCTTCTTAGCCATGTAGTCCTTGGGCAAGTTACTTAATCTCTTGGTTTAGCCTCGGTAAAATACAGATCTGCTTCATAGATTTGTTGTGGGAAAACGTGTATATCAAGTGCTTAGCAACGTGCTTTGGCACATATTATGTGTTCAATAATTTGTAACTTTATAGAGGATTTTTTTCTCAGTTTTTAAGTAAGGAAAATAAATACAGCAAAGGTTGTTGTGAGGGCTTAGATGAGATAACACAGAGTCAGAGCACATGTCTGACACAAAGTAGTCAGTAAATATTAGCTCTGATTGGCTCACAGTGTTGTTGTGAGGATCCAGTGGAATAAGGTAGTTTGATGCTCATAATCATTATTGCTCCCTCCCAATAGGCGGTAATTCTCATCCTGTGGTTCAGAAAATTTTGACTATACTGTCTATAACCTGAAAGCCAGATTTTTTAAAAAGCCATTTACCAGTTGCTGTGGAGTTGATTCTGACTCATGGCAACTCCATACGTGTCAAAGTAGACCTGTGCTCCATAGGGTTTTCTTTTCTTTTCTTTTCTTTTTTTTTATTGTTGTGCTTTAAGTGAAAGTTTACAATTCAGGTTAGTCTCTCATACAAAAATTTATGCATAAATTGTTATGTGACCCTAGTTGTTCTGCCTATACTGTGACAGCACACTCCTCCTTTCCACCCCAGATATCCCACGTCCATTCAACCAGCTCCTGACCCTCTCTACCTTCTCATCTTGCCTCTAGACAGAAGCTGCCCATTTAGTCTCATGTATCTACTTGGACCAAGAAGCAAACTTTTCATGAGTATCATTTTATGTCCCATAGTCCAGTCTAATCTTTGTCTGAAGAGTTGGCCTTGGGAATGGTTTTGGTTTTGGGCTAACAGAGAGGCTGGGGGCCATGTCTTCCGGAGTCCCTCCAGTCTCAATCAGACCATTAAGTCTGGTCTTTTTAGTAGAATTTGAGTTCTGCACCCCAATTTTCTCCTGCTTCATCAGGGGCTCTCTATTATGTTCCCTGTCAGAACAGTCATTGGTGGTAGCCGGGAACCATCTAGTTCTTCTGGTCTCAGGCTGATGGAGTCTCTGGTTTATGTGGCCCTTTCTGTCTCTTGGGCTAATACTTTCTTTGTGTCCTTGGTGTTCTTCGTTCTCCTTTGCTCCAGGTGGGATGGGACCAATTGATGCATCTTAGATGGCCGCTTGCTAGATTTTAAGACCCCGGATGCCACTCACCAAAGTGGAATGCAGTTTTCAATGGCTGTTTCTTCAGAAGTAGATCACCCGTCTTTTCTTCCAAGGTACCTCTGGATGAATTGGAACTGCCAACATTTCCTTTAAGCCATTTACACTTTACTTAACCCCTACACTTATCACTTACCTATATGCTGGGATGCTGCAGAGGCATTTCCGTGCAGATCAAGCTTGATAATGCTCCTCTGATCCTAAGGTCCTGCTCCCAAAATGGCCAACACCACCCAGTTCCCAGGAGGGTGGCTGGATTTGGACTGTGAAAAGGGAAAAGGAAAACCTGGTGGAAAGAAATGTTCCAAAAATTTTCTTTAAGACAAACGTGAAGGTTTACATCTGCCTGGGAAATGACTTCTTTAAAGGCCATGCAAAGGATAAAAGAGGGAACAGTGGAAAGAGCAGCATCCAATTGCTATGGCAACCTGAATTTTGCAGATAAATACTTCAGCAAAGGCTTGTTTCTCAAGCAAGCTGACCTATTCTTTCCATTATTTGGTCTCCCTCCTGTTTTCTCATCCTCCCTGCATTACTGTACACCCGTTCCTATCATACTTTGTTGTTTTTGTTTTTTTTTTTAATTTTAATTTAATTTTTATTGTACTTCAGGTGAAGGCTTACAGAACAAATAGTTTCTCATGAAACAGTAGTACACATATTGTTTTATGACGTTGGTTAACAACCCCACAACATGTCAACCCTCTCCCTTCTCAACTTTTTTTTTTTTTTTTTGGTGAAAATATACATAGCCAAAGATACACCATTTCAAAAATTTCTACATGCACTGTTCAGTGACATCGACTACGCTCTTCCAATTGTGCTGCTATTCTCACTTTAGATGAAGGCTTACAGAACAAAATAGTTTCTCATTTAACAGTTAGTACACATGTTGCCCTATGACAATGGTTAACAATCTCACAACACATCAACACTATCCTTACTCAACTTTGGCTTTCCTATCACCAGCTTTCCTGTCCCCTTCTGCCTTCTGGCCCTTGTCCCTGGACTGCTGTGCCTCATTAGTCCCATTTGGTTTTATGGGGCTGTCCACTCCCCAGCTGAACGGTGAGCCTCAGAAATGACTTCACCACTGAGCTAAAAGGGTGTCTGGGGGCCATACTCTCGGGGTTTCTCCTCCTGTTGTACTTTGGATGAGAGAAAATACTCCTTTCTGAGCCTTTTTCCCCCCCAAAATAAAATCTGGTAATGTATTGTTTGTTCTTACACTGAGAAAGGAACTGTCCCTATTATTATCAGGAACTCTGTCCCTTCTTGAGTGTCATCATACAGAGTTCCTGGGAGGTCTGGTAAGCCAAGGACCTCCCAAGAATCCTGACAGCCATAATAATACTGGTCTACTAATGACTCGCTGAGTCACCAAATTTCTCCAAGCATCCCTTTGCCTGCGTGCATAGAGGGAAATGCTGCTCTAAATTATAGGAAATGTGGGCAAGATTTGGGTGATTTATATTCAGTGTGGACCCAATCTCCTTTTCCAGTCTAAGCTCTCACTGGTCTCCTGTGCTTTTAGCCAAACACGTCTACTTGTTCCTGGCACACATACTTCTGTGCTTTGGATCTTGCCATTCTTTCTGCCTGGAATACTCTCTCCCTTTCTTTCCATTTCCTCCTATTTTATCAAACTCTTATCTGTCCTCCTGTATACCTCAAATCAAATAGCACCTCTTCCACAAGGCCTTCTCTAATTTTCAAAGCTAGTAGAGATCATGCTTTTTTGAAGAACAGTATTCTTTTCTGGTATTTATCATTATTTATGTGCATCTTTCATCCCCCCAATAGAGTGTAAGCCCTTTAAGAGCAGAGACCACGTATTCTCTTTGATTCTTCTTCGCATTCCAAACTATAAATGTCTTTCTACTTATATATCACTTGCCCACCAACCTTGATTTACAAGCTCTTTGAGACCAAGGGTCATACCTTGTTCTTTATTATATACCGAGCATCTCGCTCAGTGCTTGACACCTAGTTGGAGCTCAAAAAATATTGGCTGAATAAATTAATAAAAGTAGGTGTTTTGTTGAAAATTAATTAATTTGTAAAATAAAACCTTAAATTAGCGGGAAAAGTATATTGAGTAGTTCTACGGCATGGAATTCATTCATTCACTCAGCACTGAATAAGGCAAATGCAAATCTGGAATTCATGTAGCTTATATTTTTGTGGGATATGCAGAGAATTACCAAAGAAATAAATAAGGCAAATCCAGATTATGATAAATGCTATGAAAGAAATAAACAAGGCAATGAAATACAGCCACTTTAAGTAGAATGTTTATTTAAAGTGCTATTAGTAGGGTTTTTCAACTTCTACATTATTGACGTTTTGGGTTGGATAATTTTTTGTTACGTTGACCCTAGGTGGTGCAAACAGTTATATGCTGGGCTGCTAACCCAAAGGTTGGAGGTTCAAGTCCACCCAGGGGCACATTTGAATAAAGTCCTGGTGATCTACCATTGAAAAATCAGCCACTTAAAACCTCATAGAGCATAATTCTTATCGTAGTTATCTAGTGCTGCAGTAACAGAAATACAACCAGTGGACGGTTTTAACAAACAGAAATGTATTCTCTTACAGTTTAGGAGGTTAGAAGTCTGAATTGAGGACACCAGCTCCAGAGGAGAGCTTTCTTTCTCTGTGGGCTCTGGGGGAAGGTCTTTGTCATCAATCGTCCCCTGATCTAGGAGCTTCTCAGCACAGGAACCCTGGGTCCAAAGGATGCACTCCACTCCTGGCTCTTTTTGCTTGGTGGTAATGAGGTCCCTCTCCTCTCCGTTTGCTTCTCTCTTTTATGTATCAAAAGAGACTGACTCAAGATACAACCTAATCTTGTAGATTGTGTCCTGCCTCATTAACATAACAGGCAGCTCACTCCCAAATAGGATCATAACCACAGGCATAGAGGCTAGGATTTACAACACATAGGATAATCACATCAGATCACAAAAGGGAGGATAACCACACGTTACTTTGAATCATGGCCTAGCCAAGTTGACACATATTTTTGGACACAATTCAATCCCGGACAGTCCTGCTTTGACACACATGGAGTCGCCATGAGTTGGAATTGACTCGACAATAACCGGTTAATTCTTTGTTGCGAGAGGCCCAGTTGTGACAATCAAAAATGTTTCTAGACATTACCAAATGTCCACTTGGGGGCAAAGTCACCCCTAATTGAGAACCAGTGTGTTAAAGGAAAGCCACTTTGACTCAGTGACATGAGCTGAGACCTAAAAGACAAGAGTAGCCTTTTAAAACTAATGAAGTGCATTCCAGGCAGGAAAGGATTTAGAATGTTCAAAGAACAAAAGTATACTTCGATGCCTGAAGATAATGATTGAGGAAGAGAGTGATATATGATGTGACTGGAAAGGGAGGCAGAGGCTGGATCATATAGTTCCTTTTAAGTTATATAAGGAAGCTTAGATTTCATTTTAAAGCAGTAGAGACCATTAAGGATTTTAAGCAGAGAAGTAATATGGTTTGATTCATGTCTTTAAAGTTTACTCTGACTACAGTGTGGCAAATGGATTGGGTAAGAGTAGAAGTAAGGAAACCAATGAGCAGGCTATTATAACAATCCTGGTGAAAGATGATGAGGCTTCAGTCTAGGCTAGTAGCAATGGAAATGGAGATAAGTGAACAGATTCATGATATCAAAGAAGCAAAAGACAAGTACTACCACATAAAATTAACTATTACCAGCTAGGAATAGTACAAACTATGAATGGTTAGCTAATCAAGGCATGTTTTGTTGCAAGAAAGAGAAATTATTTCAGACTGCTCAGGTAAGAAGTTTTGTTCGTCTTCTTGTTTGTTTGTTTTTAAAGACTAAAAAGATAATCTCATAATCAATCAAAGACAGAAAATAGAGTACAGCCAGGCCACATGGGGACTAAAGCCAGAAGATGGGTACCCAGCCTTCTCCTTTCACCTCTCCTAGCACTTCATGGTCTATTGCCTCCATTTCTTCTGCAGATAAGCCTCCTTGCATCCCCTAAGCTTCAGCCTGCACATGGTTTTTATTTATCATAGCCCAGACTCTACGGTATCTTTTCGTTCAGGCATGCACTGTCCTCTGGTTACCTCAGTCTCTCAGCTTCTCAATTCCAAATTCCTAGGGAGGGAATCTGATTGGTCTAGCTTGCTTCAGGTCGCCATCTCTTCTAGGGAACATGGGAAGATCAGGTTCACTAAAAATGGGGTATGGGTGAGAAAGCAATGATTGACACATCTACTGAAGATGACAGTTTTTAGATTTAGGGTCTACTTAGGCAAATCCTGTGGAACAAAGTCACCCAAGCTCTAGTCTTTTTCCAGCCTGCTCCAGAGGTCTCGGTCAAGGTAAGACTAGATAATAGCTTAAAATAAGTTCATGTCTATTCCAGAGAACCTCCTGAGAAGCTGGTTGTGTTTCAGATTTAAGATATTTTCTTTTCTTCCTTTATGGATCAGAGAATCAAGGCAGAGGAAGCCTAAAAGAGTGAGAGAGTCAAGGTAAAGCTAAAAATAAAATATCTTATTCTTATCATCACAGGCTGCACTAGGTTATTGTATTTCGTATTTCCTCAATTGGTCTGTAAGTTTCCTGATGGCAGGTACTGGTATATACCTTTAAAACTATTTACATTCTACTCAGTACCTAGGACATCAGTCTTTACATAGTAAATGCGTAATAAATTCTTGTTCATTGATTTATTGATTGGTTAGCGGTTCCTATTTTGGTGCCAGATTATCGTGAAGTGGTCTATATTTTCTCATAAAAACAATAACAGATTGCATTTCTGACTGAGCACTTAGCATCAAATAAATAAAAAATATTTGGCTGACCATATATCACGACAAGAAAGATGTAATTATAAAATGTTAAAGTAATTTCTAAAAAATAATTATGCCACATAGCTTATAAAATCTTTTTTTTTTTTTAATTCAGTAAACACGTACAGATGTTATTATGTGACTGGCTCTGTGCTAGATTAAGAGGATTCAAAGGAAAATCCCTGCCCTCGAAGAGTTTGCAGTTTCATGGGGGAGCAGACAAGAAGCAAGCAGCTTTACCATGATGAAGGAGTGGGTGCTCTAATATAAGCAAACACAAGTTACTGTGGAGAAGAGAATAAGGAGCACCTAACTCTCTTTGTGACTAGATGAAAGGGAAATTGGAAAGGTTCCTGAGGCGCTGCTTAAAAATAAATATGACCAGGTCCATGTGGTACTAGCATAAGATTAATGAATAGAATGGAAGAGTCTAGAAATAAACTTTCATATTTAGGGTCAATTGATTTTGACAAGGGTGCTGTCTTATTTATGTCCTGTTGCTATAACAGAAATATAACAAGTGGATGGCTTTAACAAAGAGAAATTTATTCTCTCACAGTCTAGAAGGCTAGAAGTAAATTCAGGGTACCAACTCCAGGGGAAGGCTTTCTTGCTCTGTCAGCTCTAGGGGAAGGTCCTTGTCATCAATCTTCATCTGTCCTAGGAGCTTCTCAGAGCAGCGATCACAAGTGCAAAGGACACACTTCCCTTCTGGTTCTGCATTCTTGGTGGTAGGAGGTCCGCTTGTCTTTCTGATCACTTCTCTCTTTTGTATCTCAAAAGAGACTGACTCAATCTTGACTCAACGTAATCTTGTAGATTGAATCTGCCTCATTAACATAACTGCCTCTAATCCTGCCTCATTAGCATCATAGATGACACAAGATTTACAGTACATAAGAAAATCACATCAGATGACAAAATGGTGGATAATCACACGTTGCTGGGAATCATGGCCTAGCAAAATTGGTACACATTTTTGGGGATACAATTCAATCCATAACAGGTGCCAAGACAATTCAATGAGGTGGTTCTGGGACAACAGGGTATCAAGTGCAAAAGAATGAAATTGGACCCCTTCCTAACACTATACACAAACAGTTAGTCAAAATTTACTAAAACTAGGAAACTTTAGAAGAAAGTATACCAGGAAATCTTTGGGACCTTGAGTTAGGCAAAGCCATCTTAGATATGATACCAAAAGCTCAAGCACAAAAGAAAAAATAGATGAATTGGACTTAATCAAAATTTTAAATGCTTGTGTTTCAATGGAAGTCATCAAGAAAGAGGAAAGATAATCCACAGACTGGGAGAAATAGTTCGCAAATCATATATCTGATAAGGGACTTGTATCTACAATATATAAAGAGCTTTTACAACTCAACAATAAAAACACAAGTAACCCAATTAAAAAACAGCCAGATGATCTTATAGACATTTCTCCACAGAAGATATGCCCAAAAAGCACATGAAAAGGTACTCAACACAATTAGCCATCAGAGAAATACAAATCACAACTACAATGAGATACCATTTCATAACCATTAGGATGGCTATAATAAAAAAGATAGATAACAACAAGTTGGTGATAATATGGAGAAATCAGAACCCCCATATACTGCTGGTAGGAATGTAAAATGGTGCAGCCACTTTGAAAAACAGTTTTGCAATTCCTCAAATGATTAAACATAGAGTTACCATATGATCCAGCAATTCCACTCCTAGGTAAATACCCAAGAGAAATGAAAACATAGTCCCACACCAAAACTTTTACCATATGATCCAGCAATTCCACTTCTAGGTAAATACCCAAGAGAAATGAAAACATAGGCCTACACAAAAACTTATATACAAATGTTCATAGCAGCATTATTCACAATGGCTAAAGTATGGAGACAACCCAAATGTCTGTCAACTGATGAACGGAAAATAAAATGTTATATATCCATACAGTGGAATATTATTTGGCAATAAAAAGGAATGAAGTTCTGATACATGCTACAACATGGATGAGCCTTGAAAACATTATGCTAAGTGAAAGAAGCCAGTCACAAAATACCACATATTGTATGATTCCATTTATATATAATGTCAAGAATAGACAAATCTATAGAGATGGAAAATAGAATAGTGGTTGCCTAGGGCTAGGGAGAATTGGGGAAAATGAGAAGTGATAACTAATGGGTTCAGGGTTTCTTTTGGGATGATGAAAATGTTCTAAAAATGATTGTTGTGATGCTTGTGCAACTCCGTGAATATATTAAAAATCATTGAATTATATCCTTTAAATAGGTGAATTGTACGATATGTGAATTATAGCTCAATAAACTTGTTTTATATATATATATATATATATATATATATATATATATATATATATATATATATATATATATATATATATATATAATATTTTTTTAAATAATAAATTTTCTGGAGAAAGTAAGGGATAGCATTCCAAGCAGAGGGAACAGCATTTGCAAAAGCAGGGAGAAGTAAAAGAGTGCTTAATGTTCTGCATACTACAAATAATTTGTTAAGGGTAGAATCAGAAGGTTAAGATTCATGCTACCTCACTACCAGGGCCCCTTCCAAGGCCCTTGAAGGGGCCCACCAATGTGTTCACATGGCCATATGTTTTTATAAAATTTGGAAAGTTAAGATATATTTGCATTCTTTTTCTTTAAAAGGATCTCCAAATTTCATAAGCTTCAGGCTCCCCAAAACATGGATCTGCTCTGTGGACAGAGTGGAAGGTAAGTATGTAGGTATAGCAGGAGATGAGCCTGGAAATACAGGCAGAGGGTAGACCATGGCAGACTTTGCATGCCATGGTAAAGCATTTGGTTTTTATACTTTACGGAATGGTAACACCTGAAGGGTTTTGAACACAGGGCATAATTAGAGTGGTCTCCTTCACTCCAGAAACTATTGCCCTGAGGTAATCTTTAAGTCTTAAACCTTAAACCAAAAATATCCCCTGAAATCTTAAAGCCAAACAATGGTTTAGCTTAACTAGTAAAAATGTCTGCCTTGAGCATTGTGTTTTTTTAAGATCTATCTATATGGGATCAAACTGACAACAGCAACTGGAAAGATTAGATACGAAGCTTAGAGGGCAGTGAGTTTATGTTAATGAGGGAGGTACAGCTCAGAAAACGAGGGTGTTGATCAACAGAACATGTTGATCAACGTCACTGAATTGTATATGAAGAAACTGTTGAACTGGTGTATGTTCTGCTGTGTATATTCTGAACAACGAAAATAAATTATAAAAAAATAAAACTCTGTGGAGCACAATTCTGCTCTGACATACATGGGGTCACCATGAGTTGGAGTTGACTCACTGGCAACTGGTTTTTAGCCCCCAGAACTGTGAGACAATAAATTTCTGTTCTTATAAAAATAAAAACTTTTTTTTTTAAGTATGATCTCCTTCATAGTATTGTCTCGAATGGCTTGGAAGATGGCAAGACTTCAAGCAGGAAGGCCAGCTAGGAATTATTAGAATAGTTCATCCAAGAAATAATATGGAGCTAAAGTGAGGCACCAGCAGTGGAGGTGGAGAGGAGTGAGTGGATTTGGGACATAATTAAGAGGTAGAATCAACAGAATGTGTTGATTGAGTTAATTTGAATGAAAGGAAAACAAGTCTAGAATGACTCCCAGTTAAGTGGATGGCTGGTGGTGCCTGCTCTTAGACTGGTCATAAAGAAGGAGAAGCAGATTTTAAAGAGAAGATAATAATATATTTGGCTTTGGGCATTTTAAGTCTGAGCTGTCTGTGAGCTATGCAGGATGTGCTGTCCCGTAAAAGGTGGAAATATGGGTTTAGAGCTCAAGAAAGAGGTCTGATCTGGGGGAAAAAATGTTGGGAGTCATAAATATATTGGTACTCGTTGAAGCCACAGGAATGAATATGATTATGAAGAGAGGAAGACCAAGGATAAAATCTAAGAAACGTCAGCATTAAAGAAAGGGTCAAGCGTAGGAAGAGCAACCAATAAAAAGAATGAAAAAGAGCAATTAAAGAAACCAAGAGAGGTGTCACAAAATACAAGGTGGAAAGGGTTTCAAAGAGAAGAAGGTTATCAATAGTCTTGAATGCTGAAAAATAGCAAATTAGAAAAAGATTAAGAAGGGCCCACACAAAAACTAATTCAAAATGGATCAAAGACCTAAAATTAAACCCAAAAACTACAGAGATCATGGAAGAAAAAATGGGGTCAACGCTAGAGGCCCTAATACACAGCATAAATAGGATACAAATCATAACTAACAATACACAAACCCCAGAAGATAAGCTAGATAAGTGGGATCTTCTAAAAATTAAACACTTAAGCCCATCAAAAGACTTCACCAAAAGAGCAAAAAGAGAACTTAGAGACTGGGAAAAAATTTTTGGCTATGACATATGCAACAAAGGTCTAATCTCTAAAATCTGTAGGAAAATCCAACACCTCTACAAGAAAAAGAGACAAATAACCCAGTAAAAAAGTGGGCAAAGGATGTGAACAGACACTTCACCAAAGAAGACATTCAGGCGCCTCCCAATCACTAGCCTTTAGAGAAATGCAAATCAAAACCACAATGAGATACTATCTTACTCCAACTTTACTGACACGAATCAAAAAAACAGAAAATAACACATGTTGGAGAGGCTGTGAGGAGATTGGAACTCTTATGCAGTGCTGGTGGGAATGCTAAATGGTACAACCGTTTTGGAAAACGTTATGGTGCTTCCCCAAAAAGCTAAAAATAGAAATACCATACGAACCAGAAGTCCCACTCCTAGAATATATCCTAGAGAAATAAGAGCTGCCACACGAATAGACATATGCACACCCATGTTCATTGCAGCATTATTCACAATAGTAAAAAGACGGAAGTAGCCTAAGTGCCCAGCAAAAGATGAATGGATAAACAAACTATGGTACATACACACAATAGAATACTACACAATGATAAAGAACAACGATGAATCTGCGAAACATCTCACAACACGGATGAATCTGGAGGCCATTATGCTGAATGAAATAAGTCAATCACAATCGGACAAATACCGTATGAGACCACAATTATAAAAATTCATGAAAAGGTTTACACACAGAAAGAAAAAATCTTTAATGGTTATGAAGGAGGGGAGAGGTGGGGAGGAAAAAACACTAACTAGATAGCTGATAAATGGTAACTTTGGTGAAGAGTAAGACAGTACTCAATACTGGAGAAGTCAGCACAACTTGACCAAGGCAAAGTCATAGAAGCTTCATAGACACATCCAAACTCCCATAGGGATTGAGTTAGTGGACTGAGGGCTGGAACCATGGTCTTGGGGACATCTAGCTCAACTGGCATAACATAGTTTATAAGGAAAATGTTCGGGGTCTTAAAAGCTTGTCTGGGTACTCCATCAGCCTGAGACCAGAAGAACTAGATGGTGCCCAGCTACCACCAATGACCACCCTGACAAGGAATACAACAAAGAGTCCCTGATGGAGCAGGAGAAAACTGGGGTGCAGAACTCAAATTCTAGTAGACTTAATGGTCTGACTGAGACTGGAGGGACCATGGAAGACATGGCCCCTGGACTCTCTGTTAGCCCAGAACTGAAACCATCCCCGAAGCCAATGCTTCAGACAAAGATTAGACTTGGACTATGTGACATAAAATGATTGAAGAGAGTGCTTCTTGGCTCAAGTAGATGCATGAAACTAAATGGGCAGCTCCTGTCCAGAGGCAAGATGAGAAGACAAAAAGGGACAGGAGCTGGTTGAATGGACACAGGAAATCCAGGGTAGAAAGGAGGAGTGTGCTGTCACATATAGGGAAAGCAGCTAGGGTCACATAGCAATGTGTGTATAAACTTTTGTATGAGAAACTGACTTGAACTGTAAACTTTCACTTAAAGCACAATTTAAAAAAAAAAAAAAAAGAAGCTTGTCTGGGGTCTTAAAAGCCTGTGAGCGGCCATCTGAGATACTCCACTGGTCCCACCCCATCTGGAGCAAGGGAGAATGAAGAAAACCAAAGACACAAGGGAAAGATTAGTCTAAAGGACTAATGGACCACAGCTACCACAACCTCCACTAGACTGAGTCCAGCACAACTAGACCGTGCTCGGCTACCGCCACTGACTGCTCTGACAGGGATCACAGTAGAGAGTCCTAGAAAGAGTGGGAGAAAAATGTAGGATGAAATTCAGACTCAGAAAAAAAGACCAGATTTACTGGTCTGGCAGAGACTGGAGAAACCCTGAGAGTATGGCCCCCGGACACCCTTTTAACTCAGTACTAAAGTCACTCCTGAGGTCACCCTTTAGCCAAAGATTAGACAGGCCCATGAAACAAACAATAATACATATAGCTCAACCATGTGTCTGAGACTAAATGGGCACACCAGCCCAGGGGCAAGGATGAGAAGACAGGAGGGGACAGGAAAGCTAGAGACATTGATTCCACTATAAACTTGTCTATTCCTAGCTGGACCTTCAATGTCAACGAGCATTATCCTTTTAATTTTTCCCATTCAGTTTTGCTTCCTCTTCCTTCAAAAGTTATTCTAAGCATTTGCCACTCTCCTCAAGTCCCTTATTCCTTCTCCGCCATACCTCCTTCCAGCAAAAACTTTATCTTCTACTTCATAAAGAAAGTGAAGACCATTAAACTCTGAGTTTTGAGAGAGCAGGAGCCTTGTCTTTTCACCTTTGAATCCCCAGTACTAGGCACAGGGCCTGGGCCCGTAACAGTCACCCAATAAATATTTGTTAAATGAATAACATGTTACATCATTTAGGGATTCCCTCAACTTCTTGCCCTGTCTCTGAACAAACGTCTCTGTCTTACCATCAATCCCATCTTTCTCCCCTATTTTCAGAGGAAAATGAGTCCTTGCTACTCTCCATGGCTCTTTATGATGCTCTAGAACACATCCTGATCTGTGTTCCTTGGCATCGTCTTCCTCCATCAGCTCTCTCTCTCTTTCTCTCCTCCTTCCTTTCAGCCTATAACACTCTCATCTCTCCTTTTTATTAAAAATAAAAACAAACAAAACTTTTCGTAGTCCCTAGTCCCTGTATAACTACTGCCCTTTCTCTTTCCTTTAAATTCAAGCTTCAGAGGCTATTGTACTTTAGGTCTCTGTCTCTTCTTTTATATTCCTCCTCTCTCCTCAACCCTCCACCTCGGACTTCTGCACCAAAAATCTACTAAAACAGTTCTTTCTAAGGTCACCAGAAACATCCTAATTTCCAAAAGTACTGGGGTCTTTTTTTTTTTTTTTAATTGTTCTTTAGGTGAAGGTTTAAAGAGCAAATTAGTTTCTCATTAAATAATTAATGCACACACTGTTTTGTAGCATTGGTTGCCAACACTGCAATGTGTCCGGCTCTCTCAAAACTTAGAGTTTGATGGTCTTTACTTTCTTTATGAAGTAGAAAATAAAGTTTTTCCTGGAACGAGGTATGGCGGAGAAGGAATAAGGGACTTGAGGAGAGTGGCAAATGCTTAGAATAACTTTTGAAGGAAGAGGAAGCAAAACTGAATGGGAAAAATTAAAAGGATAATGCTCATTGACATTGAAGGTCCAGCTAGGAATAGACAAGTTTACAGTGGAATCAATTTTTAAAAAATTGAGTGATTTTTTTCCCCCAGTAAAGTTCAGTAGCCCAGAAAAGGAAATAGAGAAGGAAGAGGAGTAGATTTATCTAAGGTTGGAGGTTTGTGAGGCAGTTGCAACAACGGGACAAGGAAAGAAAGGAGTTGACAGTGATGGTACGAGAGGAATTGAGGTAATAAACTACTGAATGCGTCCTTAAAACTTTTTCAGGTGGCAAGAAACAGAGACATCCTCAGCTCAGGTTATTTCAAAGGTAGAGGTTTAACGGAAGGACACTCAAGTGGAAGGAAATACTCAGGAAACTGTCTCTGCAAACAGACATCAAGGAGAAATGAAAAACGTCTAGAATACAACAGAAATTGTAACATTCCAATGTCAGCTTGGATCACCCAGTTGTCTTCTAACCCTCTCAGAAGTTAATGCTCATTTGCTCTCTTCTCTAGGGGCCCTACCACATTCATAACTCAGCTTCTTACTGTCTAGTCTCTCTTTCCTCCTCTGCATATCCTGACTGCTTCCCCCACTTGCATTGATTCATCTGTGTGTCTTGCATCCAAACTCCCCCCAAAAGAGGATTCAATTGGGTCAGTTAGGCCCATTTAATATGGACCACATTAAAGACAGTTTGTCTCCCTTATGTTTAGCCTACAAATGGTTGGTTACCTTTTGCTATTACACAGATTTCTGATCTAATCAGCTGTGACTAGAGTAACAGGATTATATGACACAAAGCATGGCAACTCCAGGTATCTTAGTTACCTAGTACAAAAAATACCACAAATGGGTGGATTTAAAGAACAGAAATTTATTTTCTCACAGTTCTAGAGACTAGAACTGACTGGAAGAGATACATATTTATGCCTATTCCAAAGAAAGATGATACAACAGAATGCAGAAATGATTGAACAATATTAATATCACATGCAAGTAAAATTTTGCTGAAGATCATTCAAAAGCAGTTGCAGCAGTACATCAACAGGGAACCTTCAGAAATTCAAGCCAGATTCAGAAGAGGACGTGGAACAAGGGATATCATTGCTAACGTCAGATGGATCCTGGCTGAAAGCAGAGAATACCAGAAAGACGTTTGCCTGTGTTTTATTGACTATGCAAAGACATTTGACTGTGTGGATCATAACATACTATGGGTAACATTGCAAAGAATAGGAATTCTAGAACACTTAATTGTGCTCATGAGGAACCTGTACATAGACCAAGATGTAGTTGTTTGAACAGAACAAGGGGATACTGGGTGGTTTAAAGTCAAGAAAGGTGTGTGTCAGGGTTATATCCTTTCACCATACTTATTCAATCTGTATGCTGAGCAAATAATCTGAGAAGCTGGACTATATGAAGAAGAACATGGCATCAGGATTGGAGGAAGACTTGTTAACAATCTGCGTTACGCAGATGACACAACCTTGCTTGCTGAAAGTGTAGAGGACTTGAAGCACTTATTGATGAAGCTCAAAGACCGCAGCCTTCAGCCTCAACATAAAACAAAAATTCTCACAACTGTACCAATAAGCAACATCATGATAAACACAGAAAAGATTGAAGTTATCAAGGATTTCATTTCACTTGGATCCACAATCAATGCCCATGGAAGTGACAGTCAAGAAATCAAATGATACATTGCATTGGGCAAATCCGCTGCAAAACATTTCTTTAAAGTGTTAAAAAGCAAAAATGTCACTTTAAGGACTAAAGTGCACCTGAACCAAGCCATAGTGTTTTCTATCACTTCATATGCATGTGAAAGCCGGACAATGAATAAGGAAGACCAAAGAAGAATTGATGCCTCTGAATTATGGTGTTGGCAAAGAATACTGAATATGTCACGGACTGTCAGAAGAACAAACAAATCTGTCTTGGAAGAAGTACAGCCAGAAAGCTCATTTGAAGCAAGGATGGCAATACTTCATCTCACCTGTTTTGGACATGTTATCAGGAGGGACCAGTCCATGGAGAAGGACATCGTGCATGGTAAAGTAGAGGGTCAGCAAAAAAAGAGGAGGACCTTCAAGGAGATGGATTGACGCAGTGGCTACAACAATGGTGTTATAGATTGAATTGTGTCCCCCAAAAATGTGTGTTAACTTGGCTAGGCCATGATTCTCACTATTGTGTGATTGTCCACCATTTTGTCATCTGATATGATTTCCTATATATTGTAAATTCTGCCTCTATGATGTTAATGAGGTGGGATTAGTGGCGGTTATGTTAATGATGCAGGACTCAATCTACTGAATCAATCTGAAGCCAATATCTTTTGAGATATAAAAGATGAAAGTGAGCAGAGAGACAGGGGACCTCATACTACCAAGAAACAAGAGCCAGGGGAATAGTCAGTGTCCTTGTGCTAAGAAGCTCCTAGTTCAGGTGAAGACTGATGACAAGGACCTTCCTCCAGAGCCGACAGAGAGAGAAGGCTTTCCCCTGGAGCTGACACCCTGAATTTGGCCTTCTAGCCTACTAGACTGTGAGTGAATAAACTTCCATTTGTTGAAGCCATCCACTTGTGGTATTTCTGTTATAGCAGCACTGGATAACTAAGATAAATAGACTCAAGCATAACAATGATTGTGAGGATGGTGCAGGACTGGGCAGTGTTTCATTCTGTTGTACATAGGGTCACTATGAGTCAAAACTGACTCGACAGCACCTGACAACACCAACAACAGGTAAGGGACATAAAGCATCGGGTGCAGTAGGATGGGAAGTAGAGAACAAAGTCAAGCGCTTTGGAAGAAGTTGTCTATTGACTACAACAGTGAGGCATTGGGCATGGTTAAAGATAACTTTCAAGTGTCCTGCTTGGGTAACTGAGTGAATGGTACTGCCATTCTCCTAGCTAAATAATATAAAAGGAGAAGCAAGTTTGTGAACAATGAAGAGAATATATTTATTTCTTTTATCTTTCCATCTAGAAGGAGGGAAAAGAAGATTTCTCTACAAGTATATCTATAGTTTAGAAAGCTGATTTTTATCTGTAATATAAAATTTCAATTTTGCCTCATCTTTTAAAAATTTTTAATTGCTGCATTGTATTCCATTGTATGCATGTTCCATAATTTATTTAACAAGGTCTTTATGATTATTTATACTGTTGGTCACAGGTAATTTTAAATTTAAAAACATTTTTTGTTGCTTGTCCCAATTTCTGCAATAGGCATGTACTATTAATTTAATTTTTAAAAAAGTAAAAGAAACAACAAAAAACAATGATTTTAGCATTTTCAGTACGGGTTTAGAATCATGGTGTCATTTTTCAAAAAATGGGAAGTCAGAAGGATAAAATTTTACTCAGGATAGGCTTGGAGGTGCTGGATGAGGAACTAATGATTTCAGTTTGGAACAGATTAAGTTTAGAACACTCAGGAAAAATGAAACACGAGACTATAGAGTTCAGGAGAGGTTTAAATGAAAAATTTAGATTTGGAGTCATCCACAGAGGGAAACTTGAAATCGCAGAAAGAAGATGGTGTAAAGGGAAAGAAGAGAGGATAAAGGGAAAAGAGATAGAGAACACACACACACACACACACACACACACACACACACACACACACACACACACAAAACAAAACAAAAAAACATGAGGGTTTGGAGGTGGAGCCAACACATCGCTATAGGTAGAAGCACCTTGCATTCTTCTGCAGCAAAGACCCAAAAAACTAAGTAAAATAGATGCAAACGTCAATCTGGGAACCCTAAGCATAAAATGAAGGGATGAAGAACTAGATCAAGCACCCAATGGAATAAGAAACTGACAGAGAACACAGAATGAGGAGAGCTATGGAGTGGAGGTCCCCTGCCATATCACGGCATGGATCTGCCATCTTGGAGCAGAGCCACCAACGACCCTGGAAAAGGAGTACGGGAGGGCAACTTGACGCAGTTCCCAATAGGAGGCAGAGCACCGGGCCCTGTGCTGCCTCCGCCCCTTCCTGATGGGCCGTGTTACACAGCCTAGCAAGAGAGACACCATCTCCCCTCCACGGCGGATCCTCCCCGGACCAACGGCTGGTTCCCTCAGTGCCATATTTTTTTGTTTATTTTGTTTTTTGTTTGTTTATTTTTGTTGTTGTTCTTTTGTTTCTTCTTTGTCTTTCTCTTCCTTTCTTTCCTTTCTCTTGCACACCTAACCATGGGCTTCCCCTACCCCTTCTCACTGCTTGGGTAGAGAGCCACCAGCATACCACCACCCCGGGTTTGCCCCGCCCTCACCTGCCAATTCTGACTGTGCCGCCATGTTATTTATTTTTATTATTATTCTTCATTCTTTTGTTTTCATTTCTCTCTCTTTCTCTCTCCCACTTAGCTCAGCACATCACATACTCTCCCTTCTCTCCTCCCTTTCTGCACCACCTGCCGAGCACAGTGCCCCCAAGCAGCACTTGCATGAACTTCCAGACCCGAGTCCCGCCATTTGTCCCCTCCCCCGACCTCACCCCGCATAGCACCATGTCGCCAAGTGGGACCAACGTGGACCTACAGAGCCCACAACACCTCCAGCCTGACCTGCCAAGGGCCATGCTCCCAAATGGCACCAGTACAGACCTCCAGAACCCCAGATCCCACACCCCAGCACCACCCCCAGACATGCCCCACTGGCTCCAGTTAGTGCTACAAACGACCTATTCCCACTCCTCCACCCTGCACTGGACCTGCCCTGCTGCACCATAGCTGAATGACTGGCCCCACCTACCTGGACAAGGTGGTGAGAGATCTATCCTGCCCGCAGACAAGCAAGCAAGAAAACATGCCCAGCCCACCCAGACATAACCAAATAAAACAAAAAAGCAGGACGAAAAAAACACAGACAAAACTAAAGAAAAAATAGACAAAATCAGGGAAAATACAGATAAAATCAGGGAAAACACAGACAAAGAAATGGAAGAATTCAGGAAAATAATACAAGGACAAAATGTCAAGATAAATACAATTAGAAATCATACAAAAACAGCAATTAGGTGTAGATCCTGAGGCGGGGCCAAGATGACAGAGTAGTCAGATGCTTCTGGTGGACCCTCTTACAACAAAGACCTGAGAAAACAAGTGAACAGATTATATATGGCAATCTGGGAGCCCTGAACATCAAAGGCAGAGTTGAGGAACCGGACTGACTGGCGGGGGAGGGAGAGATGGTTCGGAAGCCGCAAGGAGTTGCCAGACCTGATCCAGCGAGAGCCTGAGCCCAGCTTGGGGGTGAGTGGTGAGACAGGCAAGCAGCGGAGCTCAGGAGGCACATGTTCCACACCAAGAGAGATCCAGCACCAGAGAGTCTACAGAGCCACCCAGAACCAGTGAGAAGCAGCCCTCGATCGCCAAAAGATAAGTAATTGCGTACAGCCTACCGAGCGGATCAAAAACACCCCCCTTAGGGAAAAAACTATTTCCCATTTACCTCCCCATTCCCTGCTCTGCACTGGGTCCTGGAGTGACTTCAGCAATTGCAGAGTCCCCTGGGCCAGAAGTAGGAGCCGTCACATGCCCAGAGCCATTCTCCTGCCTTGGAGAGTGAACAAATTAACAAAAAGGGAAAAAAATAAACGGCCAGTTCCCCTAAGTCAGGAACCGAGGGTAGGCACAACCCCCTTGCCTAGGCACAGGCTTAAGGGATCCACGGATTCTGAGTGCCTTTCCCCCTGAGTAGACTTGTGTAGGCCCATTTCAACAGCTTAGGCCCTCATTACTGCAGTACAACAGGGTATACACCAGAAGTCTAACTTCAACTGTTTCAGCTGTGAAGTGTCAGGTTCTTGACATTTGACACTGCTTTGCCCATTAAGCAGGGTCTTCCCCTACCCACATCAGGGGCCTGAGGACTAGTGGCTCCAACCACACCACCTAGCCACCTGTGATAGGGCCCCATTAATAAGAGGTGCCCCCTAGACCTTACAGCTAATAGCATTAGGTGCTCATAGTCTGGCTGCAAAACCCACCCACCTATGCGCTCTAGGGAACAGGGACATGCCTTCCTCCTGGACGCTTGGGGGTGGCCGGCAGCCCCCTGCCTTGCTCAGAGTTTGTACCCCTGCTGCAGCCAGATGCCTGTGCCTACACCTATCACCCATGCCTGTCTAAGACTGTAAGTGAGAGCCTACATCACACACTTGATTGCTATCTACTGAGGTACCTGAGCTGAATCCATACAGAAAGAATGGGCAGACTCCTGAGCTCACATACCTACTAACAGATCTAACCACCTGGTGACAGGACATTAGACCTCCAAAGGTACCAATAATCAAACTAGTTCAGACGAGCAGCCTATTTGGGCACAACAAAACAAAACAAGAAGCTAGGACACAGTAAGCAAACATAAAATAAATAAATATAATAAATTATTGATGGTTTAGAGACAACAGTCAATATCAAATCACAAAAAGAGGCAATCCATGTTGACTTCAGCAAGCTCCCAAAATAAAGAATCTAGAAATTTCCCGGAGGAGGAAAATTTCTTGTAATTACCAGAGGCAGAATACAAAAGATTAACATATAGAACTCTTCAAGAAATTAGGAAGGAAATTAATCAAAACACAGAACATGCAATAGAGGAAATTAAAAAGATTAGAGGAGAGTAGAATGACAAATTTAACAGGCCACAAGAATGCATAGAGAGATAGCAATCAGAAATCCAGAAGATTAACAATAAAATTTCAGAATTAGACAACTCAATAGAAAGTCATAGGAGCAAAATTGAGGCAATGGAAGTCAGAATTAGTGAGACTGAAGATAAAGCACTTGACACCAACTCATTTGAGGAAAAATCAGATAAAAGGATTTAAAAAAATGAAGAAACCCTAAGAATTACGTGGGACTCTACCAATAAGAATAACCTACGAGTGATTGGAGTACCAGAACGGGGGGGCTAACAGAAAATACAGAGAGAATTGTTGAAGATTTGTTGGCAGAAAACTTCCCTGATATCGTGAAAGATGACAAGATATCTATCCAAGATGCTCATCGAACCCCAGATAAGGTAGATCCCAAAAGAAAGTCACCAAGACATAATTAAACTTGCCAAAACCAAAGATAGAGAATTTTAGGAGCACCTAGGGGTAAACGAAAAGTCATCTATGATGGAGAGTCAATAAGAATAAGCTTGGACTACTTAGCAGAAAACATGTAGGCAAGAAGGCAATGGGATGACATATATAAAGCCTTGAAGGAAAAAAACTGCCAGCCAAGTACTATATATCCAGCAAAACTGTCTCTCAAATATGATGGCGAAATTGGAGCATTTCCAGATAAACAGAAGTTTAGGCAATTTGCAAAAACCAAACCAAAATTACAAGAAATACTAAAGGAAGTCCTCTGGTTAGAAAATTAGTAACATCAGATAACAACCCAAGACTAGAACACAGGACAGAACAACCAGATATCAACCCAGATTGGGAAGTCACAATAGTAAATCAAAGCTAAAACACTGAAAATGGGGAAACAGATGTCAATATGTAAAAGATGACAACATTAAAACAAAAAAGAGGGAAGTAAAAAATGTAGACATAGATTTTTCATATGGAGGGGAAGTCCAGGCAATATAAAGAAATAAAAGACTGGTATAAACTTAGAAAAATAGGGGTAAAAATTATGGTAACCACAAAGGAAACTAACAATTCTACAAGTCAAAATAAAAAACTAGAAAAATGTAAAGACTCAGCAAACACAAAATCAACGACAATGAAAAAGATGAACAGAAAATACATAAAGAAAAATGACTCAGCACAGAAAATTAAGTGGAACAAAGAAACTGTGAACAACACACAAAAAAAGACATCAAAATGACAGCACTAAACTCATACCTATCAATAATTACGCTGAATGCACCAATAAAGAGACAGAGAGTGGCAGATTGGATAAAAAAACACGATCCATCTTTATGCTGCCTACAAGAGACACACCTTAGCCTTAAAGACACAAACAAACTAAAACTCAAAGGATGGAAAAAAATATATCAAGCAAACAACACTCAAAAAGAGCAGGAGTGGCAATATTAATCTCTGATAAAATGGACTTTAATGTAAAATCTACCACAAAGGATTACAAAGGACACTATATAATGATTAAGGGGTCAGTATGTCAGGAGAGCATAACTATAATAAATATTTACACACCCAACGACAGGGCTCCAAAATACATAAAACAAACTCTAATGGCACTGAAAAGAGAGATAGACAGCTCCACAATAGTAGTAAGAGACTTCAACACACCACTTTCAGTGAAGGACAGAACATTCAGAAAGAAGCTCAACAAAGACATGGAAGAGCTAAATGCTACAATCAACTAACTTGATCTCATAGACATATACCGAACACTGCCCCCAACAGCAGCCAAGTATAATTTATTTTCCAACGCACATGGAACATTCTCCAGAATAGACCACATATTAGGCCATAAAGCAAACCTTAACAAAATCCAAAACATTGAAATATTACAAAGCATCTTTTCTGACCATAAAGCCATAAAAGTAGAAATCAATAACAGAAAAAGCAAGGGAAAAAAATCAAACACATGGGAACTGAACAACACCTTGCTTAAAAACTACTGGGTTATAGACAAACTTAAGAATGGAATAAAGAAATTCATAGAATCAAGTGAGAATGAAAACAGATCCTACCAGAACCTTTAGGACACGGCAAAAGCAGCACTCCGAGTTCATTTTATAGCAATAAATGTACACATCCAAAAAGAAGAAAGGCTCATAATGAAAACATTAACCCTACAACTGGAACAAGTAGAAAGAGAGCAGCAAAAGAAGCCCTCAGGTGCCAGAAGAAAGGAAATAATAAGAATTAGAGTGGAATTAAATGAAATAGAGAATAGAAAAAAAATTGAAAGAATTAACAAGATCAAAAGCTGGTGCTTTGAAAAGATCAACAAAATTGATAAACCATTGGCCAAACTGACGAAAGAAAAACAGGAGAGGAAGCAGATAACCCGTGTGAGAAATGAGGTGGGTGATATCACAACAGACCCAACTGAAACTAAAAGTATCACAAAAAAATACTATGAAAGCTTGTAATCTAACAAATTTGAAAACCTAGAGGAAATGGACAAATTTCTAGAAACTCACTACCTACTTAAACTAACACAAACAGAGGTAGAACAACTAAATAAACCCATAACAAAAGAAGAGACTGAAAAGGTAATTAAAAAACTCCCAACAAAAAAAAAAACCCTGGCCCAGATGGCTTCACTGGAGAATTCTACCAAACTTTCAGAGAAGAGTTAACACCACTGCTACTAAAGGTATTTCAGAGCATAGAAAATGATGGAATACTCCCAAACTCATTCTATGAAGCCAGCATAACCCTGATGCCAAAATCGGGTAAAGACACCACAAAAAAAGAAAATTACAGACCAGTATCCTTCATGAACATCGACACAAAAATGTTCAACAAAATTCTAGCCAATAGAACTCAGCAATCTATCAAAAAAAAATAATGCACCATGATCAAGTGGAATTTATACCAGGTATGCAGGGATGGTTCAACATTAGAAAAACAATCAATGTAATCCATCACATAAATAAAACAAAAGACAAGAACCACATGATCTTATCAATCGATGCAGAAAAGGCATTTGACGAAGTTCAACACCCATTCATGATAAAAACTCTCAACAAATAGGAATAGAAGGGAACTTCCTCAATGTAATTAAGGGCATTTATACAAAGCCAAGAGCCAACATCACCCTAAATGGAGAAACTTTGAAAGCATTCCCCTTGAGAACGGGAACCAGACAAGAATGTCCTTTATCACCACTCTTATTCAACATTGTGCTGTAGGTCCTAGCCAGAACAATTAGGCTACAAAAAGAAGTAAGGGGCATCCAAATTTGTAGGGAAGAAGTCAAAGTATCTCTATTTGCAGATGATATGATCTTATACACAGAAAACCCCAAAGAATCCACAAAAAAACTACTGGAACTAATAGAAGACTTCAGCAAAATTTCAGGATAGAAGATAAACATACAAAAATCACTTAGATTCCTTTATACCAACAAAGAGAACCTCGAAGAGGAAATCACCAAATCAATACCATTTACAATAGCCCCCAAGAAGATAAAATACTTAGGAATAAATCTAACCAGAGACGTAAAAGACCTATGCAATGAAAACTGCAAGACAGTACTGCAAGAAACCAAAAGAGACCTGCATAAATTGAAAAACATACCTTGATCATGGATAAGTAGACTCAACATTGTGAAAATGTCAATTCTACCGAAAGCAGTCTACAGATACAATGCAATCCCGATCCATATTCCACTGGCATTTTTTAATGAGATGGAGAAACAAATCACCAACTTCATAAGGAAAGGGAAGAGGCCCCAAATAAGTAAAGCACTACTCAAGAAGAAGAACAAAGTGGGAGGCCTCACACTACCTGATTTTAGAGCCTATTATACTGCCACAGTAGTCAAAACAGCCTGGTACTGGTACAACAACAGATACATAGACCAATGGAACAGAATTGAGAATCCAGACATAAATTCATCCACCTATGAGTAGCTGATATTGGACAAAGGCCCAAAGTCTGTTAACTGGGGAAAAGGCAGTCTTTTTAACAAATGGTGCTGGCATAACTGGATATCCATCTGCAAAAAACTGAAACAAGACCCATACCTCACACCATGCACAAAAACTAACTCAAAATGGATCAAAGACTTAAATATAAAATCAAAAACGTTAAAGCTCATGGAAGAAAAAATAGGGACAACACTAGGAGCCCTAATACATGGCATAAACACAATACAAACCATAAGTAACAAAGCACAAGCACCAGAAGAGAGACTAGATAACTGGGAGCTCCTAAAAATCAAACACTTATGCTCATCAAAAGACTTCATCAAAAGAGTAAAAAGACAACCTACAGACTGGGAAAAAAATTTTGGCTACGATAAATCCGATCAGTATCTAATCTCTAAAATCTACAAGATACTGCAAAACCTCCACAACAAAAAGACAAATAACCCAGTTAAAAAATGGGCAAAGGATATTAACAGGCACTTCTCCAAAGAAGATATTCAGGTGGCTAACAGATACATGAAGACATGCTCACTATCATTAGCCATTAGAGAAATGCAGATCAAAACTACAATGAGATATCATCTCACTCCAACAAGGCTAGCATTAATCCAAAAAATACAAAACAATAAATGCTGGAGAGGCTGTGGAGAGACTGGAGCACTTGTACACTGTTGGTGGTAATGTAAAATGGTACAACCACTTTGGAAATCGATTTGGTGCTTCCTTAAAAAGCTAGAAATAGAAGTAATATACGATCCAGCTATCCCACTCCTTGGTATATATCCTAGAGAAATAAGAGCCATCACATGAATAGATATATGCACACCCATGTTCACTGCAGCACTGTTCACAATAGGAAAAAGATAGAAACAACCTAGGTGCCCATCAATGGATGAATGGATAAAGAAACTATGGTATATCCACACAGTGGAATACTACACAAGGATAAAGAACAATGATGAAGCTATGAAACATCTTATAATGTGGAGGAAGCTGGAGGTCATTATGCTGAGTGAATTTAGTCAGTCTCAAAAGGACAAATATTGTATAAGACCACTATTATAAAAACTCAAGAAAAGGTTTAAACACAAAAGAAAACATTCTTTGATGATTATGAGGGTGGGGAGGGAGGGTGAGGGTTATTTACTAACTAGATAGTAGATAAGAATTATCTTAGGTGAAGGGAAGGACAGCACACACCACAGGGGAAGTCAGCACAACTGGACTAAACCAAAGCTAAGAAGTTTCCTGAATACAATCAAACACTTTGAGGGACAGAGTAGCAGGGGTAGGAGTCTGTGGACCATGTTTTCAGGAGACACCTAGGTCAACTGGCATAACAAAGTTTATTAAGAAAATGTTCTGCATCCTACTTTGGCGAGTGGCGTCTGGGGTCTTAAAAGCTTGCAAGCAGCCATTTAAGATGCATCAATTGGTCCCAACCAGCTGGAGTAAAGGAGAATGAAGAACACCAAAGACACAAGGAAAGTCTTAGCCCAAGAGACAGAAAAGGCCACATAAACCAGACTTCATCAGCCTGAGACCAGAAGAACTAGATGGTGCCCGGCTGCCACCAATGATCGCCCTGACAGGGAACACAACAGAGAGGCACTGATAAAGCAGCAGAAAGGTGGGGTGCAGAACTCAAATTTGGCTAAAAAGACCAAACTTAATGGTCTGACTGAGACTGGAGGAATCCCGGAAAGCATGGCCCCTGGATTCTCTATCAGCCCAGAACTAAAGCAATTTCCGAGGCCAACTCTTCAGATAGGGATTGGACTGGACTGTGGGACATAAAGTGATACTTGTGAGGAGTGTGCCTCTTAGCTCAAGTAGATACAAGAGACTAAATGGACAGCTTCTGTCCGGAGGTGAGACGGGAAGGCAGAGAGGGTTAGGAGCTGGTTGAATGGACATGGGGAATCATGAGTGGAAAGGAGGAGTGTGCTGTCACAGTATGGGGAGAGCAATTAGGGTCACATAACAATGTGTGTCTAAATTTTTGTGTGGGAAAAAAATTTCAAAAGGGGGGGAAAACCAGCAATTAGAAAACTGAAAGATAAACAGTAAGATTTCAGAAATGAACAATGAAATTGAAGGTTTAGGAGGAAATATGAAACAATGGAAGACAAGATCAGCAAAATTGAAGACAATTCCTTGCATACCACTTTGAGGAAAAATCAGAGAAAAATATGAACAAAACTAAGAACTATGTGCTATACAATCAAGAGCAAAAATTTGCATGTGATTGGAGTTCCAGAACAGGGGGAGGAAATGGAAAACACTGAGAGGATCACTGAAGATTTGCTTAAAGAAAGCTTTCCTAATATCATGAAAGATGAAAATTTAACCATCCAAGAAGCTCAAGGAACTCCATATAGAAGAGACCCCAAAAGAGAGTCACCAAGACGTATCATAATCACACTCACCAAACCCAAAGACAAAGAAGAATCCTGAGAGCAGATCAGGAAAAACGAAAAGTCACATACAAAGGGGAAAAGATAAAGACTAAGCTCTGATTTCTTGGCAGAAACCATGCAGACAAGAAGGCAATGGGATGACATATATAAAACCTTGAAAGAAAAGAATTCCCAACCAAGAATAATATATCCTGCAAAACTCTCACTCAAATATGATGGCAAGATTAGGACATTTCTAAATAAACAGAAATTAAGGGAATATGTAAAAAACAAACCAAACTTACAAGAATTACTAAAGGGAGTCTTCCAGTTGGAGAACCAACAACATCAGATAACAACCTGAATCTAGGATACAGGACAGTGTCATCCAGATAACAACCTAGGTAATGAACTCTCAAAGATAAAACAAAACTAAAAGACTTACAACAAGGAACCAGAGACATCAATCTATAAATGACAACAATGTCAGAACAATAAAAGGGAGAATAAACAGTGTAGGTATAGAACTTTCAATGGGAGAAGAAGTCAGGGTGATATCAAGTAATAAACTACTGGTTCAAGTGTAGGAATGTTGGGTAAATTGAAGGTAACCACAGAGAAAGTTAACAAACCTACTCATCAAAATAAAGAAGAAAAACATAAAGCCTCAGTAAACACAAAATCTCCATAAATGAAAGAAACAAAAAGAAAATCCACAAACAAACAGAAACTCAGCACAGGACAGTGAGAGGAAAAAAGAAAACGTCAGCACCACAAAAAAAGCCACTACAAAATGACAGCAATAAACTCACACCTATCAATAATCACACTGAACCTAAATGGCTTAAATGCACCCATAGAGAGACAGACAGTGACAAAATGGATTTAAAAAACATCATCCATCAATATGCTGTCTACAAAAGACACCCCTTAGAATAAAGATGTAAATGTGTTAAAAATTAAAGGATGAAAAAAATATATCAAGCAAACAGCAACCAAAAAAGAGCAGGAGTGGCAATACTAATTTCAGATAAAATAGGCTTTAAGACAAAATCCACCATAAAAGACAAGGAAGAACATTATATAATGATTAAAGGGACAATCCACCATGATGACATAACCATAATAAATATCTATCCACCCAATGATAGGGCTCCAAAATACATAATAAAAACTCTAACAGCACTGAAAAGAGAAATGGACAGTTCCACAATAATAGTAGGTGTCCTGGATTGAATCGTGTCCCCCAAAAATATGCATATCAATTTGGCTGGGCCATGATTTCCAGTATTGTGTGATTGTCCACCATTTTGTCATCTAATGTGATTTTCCTATGGGTTGTAAATCTTGCCTCTATGATGTTAATGAGGGGCGGTAGGCGGCAGTTGTGTTGATGAGGCAGGAATCAATCTACGGGATTGGATTTTGTCTTGAGCGGGTTTCTTTTGGGATACAAAAGAGAGAAGCAAGCAGAGAGATGGGGGGACCTCATACCACCAAGAAAGCAGTGCTGGGAGCAAAGTGTGTCCTTCAGACCCAGGGTTCCTGTGCGGAGAAGCTCCTAGTCCAGGGGAAGATTGTTGAGAAGGACCTTCCTCCAGAGCTGATAGAGAGAGAAAGCCTTCCGCTGGAGCTGATGTCCTGAATTTGGACTTTTATCCTACTTTACTGTGAGGAAATAAATTTCTCTTTGTTAAAGCCATCCACTTGTGGTATTTCTGTTACAGCAGCATTAGATAACTAAGACAGTAGGAGACTTCAACATACCACTCTCGGTAAAGGACAGAACATCCAGAAAGAAACTCAACAAAGATACAAAAGCTCTAAAGGCCACAATCAACCAACTTGACCTCACAGACATACAGAACACTCCACCCAACAGCAGCAAAGTATACATTCTTTTCCAATGCACGTGGAACGTTCTCCAAGACAGACCACATCTTAGGCCACAAGGCAGCCCTCAACAAAATCCAAAACATTAAGATAATACAAAGCATCTTCTCTGATCAAAATGCCATAAAACTAGAAATTAATAACAGGAAGAGCAAGGAAAAAAAAAAAAAAACATGGAAACTGAATAACACCTTGCTTAAAAACCACTGGGTAATAGAAGAAATCAGAGATGAGATTAAAAAATTCCTAGAATCAAATGAGAATGAAAACACATCATATCAAAACCTTTGAAACACAGCAAAGGCAGTACTCAGAGGTCAATTTATAGCAGTAGAAGCACACATTAAAAAAGAAGAGAGGGACAAAATCAAAACATTAGCTACACAACTCAAATAAATAGAAAGAGAACAAAGAAAGAAGTCCACAGTCACCAGCTTTGGGCTGTTGATCTTGATTCTCCCTCCCCCTTGTGAAGTTAGAGATCAAACACTGCCTCCATGCCATTTTTACATTGGGTCATATGGTAGTTCTGTGTTTAATTTTTTTAGGAATCACTCAACTGTTTCCACAGCAGCTATACCATTTTACATTCCTGCCAGCGACAGATGAGGGTTCCAGTTTTTCCACATCCTCGCCTATCAATCTTAATTGTTCTTCCAAGCCTGGACTTTCCTCAGCTTTCCCCTTCTTAGTAAATGACACCACCACCTACCCAAATTCTAAGAGCCTCAGTTATTGTTGATTCTTCTCTTCCCCTCACCTTCCACCCTTGTGGTGGATTGAATTGTGTCCCAAAAAAACATGTGTTGTAAATCCTAACCCCTATACCTGTGGAGCCCTGGTGGTGCAGTGTTTAAGAGCTCTGCTGCTAACCACAATGTCAGCAGTTTGAATCCACCAGCCACTTCTTGGAAACCCTATGGGGCAGTTCTACTCTGTCCTATAGGGTTGCTATGAGTAGGAATCAACTCAACAGCAAAGGCTTTGGTTTTGGTTTTGGTTTTATACCTGTAGTTATAATGCCATTCAGAAATGGGTTTTCTTTGTTATGTTAATGAAGCAGTATTAGTGTAGGATATTTTTTAAGTAGGAGCCCTGGTAGTGCAGTGGTTCAGCACTCCGCTGCTAACTGAAAGGTTGGTGGTTTGAACCTACCAGCTACCTCATGGGGGAAAGATGTGACAGTCTGCTTCCATAAAGATTTACAGCCTTGGAAACTCTATGGGGCAGTTCTACTCTGTCCTATAGGGTAACTATGAGTCAGAATCAACTCGATGTAAACGGGATGAGTTTATGTTTTAAGTCAATCTCTTTTGAGATATAAAACAGCAGATTAAGCAAGCAGCAAGCAAGCAGATACAGGGAAGACAGATGCCAAGCCACCTGAAGATTACCAAAGAATCAAGAACAAGGACCTTCCCCAGAGCCGCCAGAAGGAGAAAGCCTTCTTCTACAGTTGGCGCCCTGGATTCAGACGTCTAGCCTCCTCAACTGTGAGAAAGTAATTTCTGTTCATTAAAGCCACCCACTTGTGCAATTTCTGTGACAGCAGCACTAGATAGCTAAGACGATCCCTTAATAAATTCATCAGCAAATACTGTTGATTCTACCTCCAAGATAATGTATATATGGAATTTGTCTACTATCTCTTTCTACCACCTTAATTTGTGCTACCATGAACTCTTGTTTGGACTACTTCAAAAATCTCATAACTTATCTTCCCGCTCCTACTTTTGCCTCTTTACTTTCCATCTCCACACAGTAGCTTGTTGTTGTTGTTGTTAGGTGCCACCAAGTCAGTTCAGACTCATAGCAACCATAGGTACAACAGAATGAAACACTGCCCAGTCTTGCGCCATCCTCACAATCATTGTAATGCTTGAGCCCACTGCGGTAGCCACAGTGTCAATCCATCTCGTTGAAGGTCTTCCTCTTTTTTTGCTGACTGTCTCATTTACTAAGCATGGTGTCCTTCCGCAGGGACTGATCCCTCCTGATAACATGTCCAAAGTATGTGATATGTAGCTTCGTCATCCTTGCTTCTAAGGAGCATTCTGGCTGTACTTCCAAGACAAATTTGTTCATTCTTTTGGCAGTCCAAGGTATATTCAGTATTCTTCACCAAAACCATAATTCAAAGCCATCTGTTCTTCTTCGGTCTTCTTTATTCATTGTCCAGCCTTCGCATGCATATGAGGGGATTGAAAACACCATGGCTTGGGTCGGGCATACCTTAGTCTTCAAGGTGACATCTTTGCTTTTTAACACTTTAAAGAGATCTTTTGCAGCAGATTTGCCCAATGCAATGTGTCATTTGATTTCTTGACTGCTGCTTTCATGGATGTTGATTGTGGATCCAAGTAAAATGAAATCCTCGACAACTTCAATCTTTTCTCCATTTATCATGATGTTGTTTATTGGTCCAGTTGTGAGAGTTTTTTGTTTTCTTTATGTTGAGGTATAAATCCGTACTGCAGGCTGTGGTCTTTGAGCTTCATCAGTGTTTCAAGTCCTCTTCACTTTCAGCAAGCAAGGTTGTGTCATCTGCATAATGCAGGTTGTTAATGAGTCTTCCTCCAATCTTGATGCCACGTTCTTCTTCATATAATCTAGCTTTTAGGATTATTTGCTCAGCATACAGATTGAATAAGTATGGTGAAAGGATACATCCCTGACGCACACCTTTCTTGACTTTAAACCATGCAGCATCCCCTTGTTCTGTTCAAATGACTGCTTCTTGGTCTATGTACAGGTTCCTCATGGCACAATTAACTGTTCCGGAATTCCTATTCTTTGCACTGTTATCCATAATTTGTTATGATCCACACAGTCAAAAAAACACAGGTAAACACCTTTCTGGTATTCTCTGCTTTCAGCCAGGATCCAACTGATATCAGCAATGATGTCCCTGGTGTCACGTCCTCTTTTGAATCTGGCTTGGATTTCTGGCAGTTCCCTGTCAATGTACTACTGCAGCTGCTTTTTAATGATCTTCAGCAAAATTTTACTTGAGTGTGATATTAATGATATTGTTCAATAATTTCTGCATTCTGTTGCATCACATTTCTTTGGAATAGGCGTAAATATGTATTTCTTCCAGTCGGTTAGCCAGGTAGCTCTTTTCCAGATTTCTTGGCAGAGACGAATAAGCACTTCCAGCAATGTATACATTTGTTGAAACATCTCAGTTGGTGTTCTGTCAATTCCTGGAGCCTTGTTTTTTGCCAATGCCTTCAGTGCAGCTTGAACCTCTTCCTTCAATACAATGGGTTTCTTATCATATGCTGCCTCCTGAAATGGTTGAACATTGACCAATTCTTTTTGGTATAGTGACACAGTAGCTGGAATCATCTTTTTAAAAGCACAGAACCAATCATGACATTCCCTTGCTTAAAATCATTCAAGGTCTTCCCATTGTACTTTTAATGAAATCCAAATTCCTTATTATTTGATGCAAAACCCTGAATGATCTCATACCTGCCTATCTCTCCAACCTTATATCTTCCCATTCTCTCCCTCTTTAGAGGACATCTGTTACTGCTTTTTGGTTGTTCAGAATGTGAAGCCCTTTCCAGTGTTCAGGGAATTCCCCACACTGTGAGGTTTGGTTGGAGGCAGAGTTGCTTCTCCCATGGAAACTGCAAATACCAGTTGCTTTTTTAGCCTCCCTTGAAGTAAGGGAATAGAATCTAGGCTTTGTCAATCAGATATATTTGCCTGGGGTTTGATCAGGAGTTAGTGACCTAAGGAATGAGAATATGGTGGAAGAGACTCCTGCAGGAAGGAGTTCCTGGGGGTAGCAATGGCAGCAGTGAGAGCTCTGGTGTCTGATATCCTGGGCCAACAGCAGTGTTGGCAGTTTAAGCAGCTGCATATTGATGCTTAGAAGCAATGGTAGTGGTGCCCCAAGCAAGACTGTGCAGTTAGATTTGAGACATGTTCTGGACTGTAGCCCTACTGGTGATTCTTAGTAACTCAATAACCTTGGTTTTTTTGTCTACAGCATTAAGAATAGCAGTATTATACCCTTTCTCCACTACCTGCCAAATTATTTCTGGCCAAAAGAACTGAAGGACCCCATTCTATTTTACTTTACATCCCCAACACTTCAAATAGTATCCAGCAAGTAGCAAATACTTGGTAAAGGTTAGTTCAGCTGAATAGAATTTGTAAGTCATAAGCCAGCCTATGAAATTCTTATTTCTCCCATACCCCCGTTTGAAACTTAAGCTCCACCAGAAAAAAGCATTCTTCCATTTCAATTTCTTTTTTTTTTTTTATTGTACTTTAGGTGAAGGTTTACAGAACAAATCATTTCTCATCAAACAGTCAGTACACATATTGTTTTATGACATTGGTTAACAACCCCACGACATATCAACCCTCTCGCTTCTCGACCTTTTTTTTTTTTTTTTTTTTGGTGAAAATATACATAGCCAAAGATACCATTTCAAAAATTTCTACATGCACAGTTCAGTGACATCAATTACCTTCTTCCGGTTGTGCTGCTATTCTCACTTTAGATGAAGGCTTACAGAACAAAATAGTTTCTCATTTAACAGTTAGTACACATGTTGCCCTATGACAATGGTTAACAACTTCACAACACATCAACACTATCCTTAGTCAACCTTGGATTCCCTATCACCAGCTTTCCTGTCCCCTTCTGCCTTCTGGCCCTTGTCCCTGGACTGCTGTGCCTCATTAGTCCCATTTGTTTTTATGGGGCTGTCCACTCCCCGGCTGAACGGTAAACCTTGGAAATGACTTCACCACTGAGCTAACAGGGTGTCTGGGGGCCATGCTCTCGGGGTTGCATTTCAATTTCTGATTGTTGTGGTTGTTAGTTGCCATTGAGTTGATTCCTACTCATGGTGATACAGAGTAGAGCTACTCCATAGGGTTTTCTTGGCTATAATCTTAACAGAAACCATTTTTCCTGGCCTTTCCTTCTATGATACCACTAGGTGGGTTTGAACTGCCAATCTTTAGGTTAGCAGTGGAGCGCAAACCGTTCGCACCACCTAGGGCCCTGAATTTCTGATTAGGCAGCAGGAATTAGACTTCTCCACTAACTAGATATTGGCTCCACTATAGGGCACAAAGCTGGGAGAGGTGGGGGATAGGGAGGAAATTATAAAAGCAATGTTGTTGTCAGGTGCTGGCGAGTCGGTTCTGACTCAGGTCCTGCACCATTCTCATGACTGTTGCTACATTTGAGCCCATTGTTATAGCTACTGTGTCAATCCTTCTCATTGAGAGTCTTCCCCTTTTTAGCTGATCCTCTGCTTTACCAAGTATTATGTCCTTCTCCAGGATTTAGAACTTCAGCGTGGGGGTCAGAGAGAAAAAATCAGGGTAGGGATATGTAGCAGAAGCAGGATTTCTATCTACCATAACGCTGTTCAGGGTGAGACTTCAAAGTGGTCATGGCAGTTCTTATTGGTAGTTTTGGTAGAGACTCTGGTGTGGGATGGAGGCAGAGTCCAAATAAGAAACTAGGAATTTTGGGGAATTGAGGTGGCAGGGGCCTACTTCAGCAATGTGGAAGCAAAGGCTGGGTATGGTTCTCCTGCCTTCTTAGGGCAGCTTTTCAAATCTCTGCTAAGAATGACTTTGGGGAGGGAGGGAGACTTGCATTGTAGAAGTGAGAATTGCTTGTTAGCATTAAAACCAGCCACCTTTCATAAAACATTTACTTTGTGCCTAGCACTACACTTAGTAATTTGCATGTGTTATCTCATTTAATCCTCACACCTCTCTGAGAAGTAGCAGTTGCTATTGACCATCTAACACCCTTGCTTAAAAACCTATTTTCACCATTATAAAGATTATGCATCTTCACACATATACTTTTTTTCTTCTGTTAAAATGATTTTCTTGGGATAAATTTTCAGGCGTGGAATTACTGGGTCAAAGAATACAAAGATTTTAAATCCATCAACTTTTTTTTCCCTTTCTTTGTACTTAACTTTCTGTGGGGCTCCTTCACTTCCTGATGTCCTGCCCAGCATAGAGGCTGACAGACAGTAGATGCTTAGTAAATATTTACTGCATGACTATCAAATATATTTAGAGTATCTGGTCTAAAAGTCCACCTAGGAAAAACGACTAGTTCTGTCTTGGATGGAGAGTCCCAGGATGGAACTTCAATAATCACCTACTTTTTTTTTTTTTTTTTTAATTGTTGTACTTTAAGTGAAAGTTCACAATTCAAGTTAGTCTCTCATACAAAAATTTATACATACATTGTTCTGTGACCCTAATTGCTCCCCCTATACTGTGACAGCACGCTCCTCCTTTCCACCCCAGATTTCCCATGTCCATTCAACCAGCTCCTGACCCTCTCTGCCTTCTCATCTCATCTCTGGATAGGACCTGCCCATTTAGTCTCATGTCTACTTGAGCTAAGAAGCACACTTTTCACGAGTGTCATTTTATGTCCCATAGTCCAGTCTAATTTTTGTCTGAAGAGTTGGCCTTGGGAATGGTTTTAGTTCTGGGTTGACAGAGAGTCTGGGGCCATGCTTTCTGGAGTTCCTCCAGTCTCGGTCAGACCATTAAGTCTGGTCTTTTTACTAGAATTTGAGTTCTGCACCCCACTTTTCTCCTGTTTCATCAGGGACTCTCTGTTGTGTTCCCTGTCAGGGCGGTCATTGGTGGTAGCCGGGAATAATCATCTACTTTTAATTAAATTTAAGTTTATTAATTCATCTATAGTTTGTCTTCTTACAAAGAAGATTTTAGGATGTCTTCCAAAGTCGCAAAAACCAATAGCAAGACAAAATATATTACATGTAAGAAAGGAATATATAAAGGGAATATAAAGATAGGAAATTAAAACAGAGCCGGAAGTGAGGGTATCTCACAAAATGCGTACCATGAAGTTCTATACACTTGCTAAAGAAGACCAAACACAATTTTGACTGTAAGCTTATTGGCAGCCAATAAAAAGATTAGAATGTGATCATTTGCAAAAAGATTCACAGTGTTAATAAGGCAAACACAGAGAGTTACTTAGGCAAATCATCACCCTTCCTGATAAAAAGACTTAACATAAATTTCTTCTGTGATTTCTCTCAGAGAGCAAACCTTGTAATGTTCAGTAGTGTCACTGGGGAGATGCGGAGGATGCAGGCCACACTGGATGACACTGTCGGGGGTGACATCAAAATGACTGTCTATAAAATTTTTGTGCAGTGTTTCAGTAGAAATTTATTATTTTTATAAAAATACCTCTGTAGTTAGTTATAACAACAAAAAAAAATATCTCAAGCCCAGCTTACATGTATCAACATACCTACAAGGCTCAAACTCTATGCTAATTTACTTTTTGAACTTTCTAATGCACTCAAGTCAGAGCTGTCATTATTACCCAATTACAATGAAGTTTCAAATCACGTGGTTTGGCTACATGCGCTACAAGCACACGCTGTTGTTTTTGTTGCTGCCAGTGTTTTTATAGTGGCTGATTTTGTCAAAGTTTATGCGTTTTAGCTACAACATTGTCATAATTAGCATGACAGGGTAACACCATGAGTTACCACACTGGGTGACACCAACCCTAGTGATGCCACTGGTAATGTTAATAAACAATGTCAAGATCCTTGTGGTAAACATGGAGAGAAAGTTTAGAGGACCGTTTCTTAAAGTGCCTGTAATAAAAGCAGAAAATATACAACCAATTACAGCTCAGTAAAGGCTATTTTATTTTTTAATTATGCTGCCCAGAAGATAAGAAACTCCTCGTTTTATTTAATCAAGGTGAAATTTTTATTTATAGGATCTAGGGTAAAAAATTGTTAACCAGGGGTTCATGGAAAACCTCTAGGATATTCTAAATTCTCTGAACTTGTATGCAAAAATATTGTGTCCATGAGTAGGTGCATTTTCCCATGGAAGAGTCTAAAGCAGTAGTTCTCAGCTTTAGCTGCACGTTGGAATCACTTCCAGAGCTTAAAAAAAAAAACCAAAAAACCAATGTCAGGGACCCAGCCTCAGATATCCTGATTTAATTGGTCTAAGGGAGACTGGGGAGGATATTTTTAAAAAATTAATATGCATAACAAACTCCTAAAGATTTTTGTTAATATTTTTGTTAGGCCTGAGACTGTGCATTTCTAACAAGCTTCCAAGTAATGCCACTGTGGTTTATTTGCAAAACACACTTTGGGTAGTAAGGCTCTATAGTAATTGTTTTTGAACTGTGGTCAGAGAATTCTGGGTATGTGTTTGGGGTGGGAAGTGGCTGATATGCATAATAAAACCAAGATGTTACTTCCCTTTTTCACTATGTTGACCTTTGCACTAATCGTGAAAAAACAGTGGAGGGTAAACTTGCTGGTGTGTTAGCACCAATCAAGATGGTAGCACTAACCGTACTAGTACTCATTATATTCTTTATTGCCATCCACTTGCAATAAAACAGATGCATTTTTACTTAAGAATATCCTTGGTGAAGCAGTAAAAATTATTAATGTTATTAAATCTCAACCCTTGAGTACCTGTCTTTTTAATTATTTTGTATGAGAAAATGGGAAGTATGCATGAAGTACGAAGGTTATCTTGAGTAAAAATACCTGTGTGTCTGTTTCAGTTGTGAGCACAACTAGCCATTTTCCTATGGACTACCGTTTTTACTTGAAATAATGAGGGACGGACAAACTATGGCTATTCAGACTTAGGTATTTGGCTGAGGTTTCATAAAAATGAAGTGAGCCTGTACTTCAAGGAAAATATTTGACAGCGTTTGTTGCCAATGATAATATTTGAGCTTTCAAACAAAAATTAGAATTTTAGAAAACTTATATCCGCCACCATGAGCTCAACAGCTTCCTAATACTTAAAAGACTTTTTCTGATGGTAACAATTTTTTTTTAATATCACGTGATGAAATGTGTCAATATTTGGAAGATCTGCATAACTCAGTGAACCAATATTTTTCAATGATCAATGCTTATTAAATCATGCATGGATAAAGTATCCATTCAAATAGCAAGATAGACCAATGGGTTTTAATAAAACAGAATAAAAAGTTCATTGATATGATTTCAGATTTCACATTGCAACTAACCTTTAAGAAATTACTACTTATTGAGTTTTGGTGTAGTATCAAATTCAATGGAACCTAACAGCAACAACATCAAAGGAGAATAACCAATATATAAACTAAAACCAAACTGATTGCCATCGAATCGATTCTGACTCAAAGCAACCCTATAGGACAGAGTAGAACTGCACCGTAGGATTTCCAAGGCTGTAATCTTTTCAAAACGCGCCCTGGTGGCACCATGGTTAAGCACTTGGCTGCTAATTGTAAGGTTGGAGGTTCGAACTCATCAGCCGCTCCATGGGAGAAAGATGTGGCAGTCTACTTCCATAAAAATTACAGCCTTGGAAGCCCTATAGGGCAGTTCTACTCTGTCCTGTAGGTTCACTATGAGTAGGAATCGATTAGACAGCACACAGCAAACTAAACAAACCTGAGTAAATTTATTCAAGCATAATCGATTTCATTCGGTGGTTTTAAAATGTTTGGAAGAAAAATAATACGCTCTTTGTGTGTTGTGTGTGTCTTTATTTTTTTATTTTTATTTATTTATTTATTGTACTTCAGGTGAAGGCTTACAGAACAAATAGTTTCTCATGAAATAGTAGTACACATATTGTTTTATGACGTTGGTTAACAACCCCACAACATGTCAACCCTCTGACTTCTCAACCTTTTTTTTTTGGTGAAAATACACATAGCCAAAAATACACCATTTCAAAAATTTCTACATCCACAGTTCAGTGACATTGACTACGCTCTTCCAATTGTGCTTACAGGACAAAATAGTTTCTCATTTAACAGTTACTACAAATGTTGCCCTATGACAATGGTTAACAATCTCACAACACATCAACAATATGCTTACTCAACCTTGGGTTCCCTATCACCAGCTTCCTTGTCCCCTTCTGCCTTCTGCCCCTTGTCACTGGACTACTGTACCTCGTTAGTCTCATTTGGTTTTACAGGGCTGTCCACTCCCAGGCTGAATGGTGAACCTCGGAGATAACTTCACCACTAAGCTAAAAGGGTGTCTGGGGGCCATACTCTCAGGGTTTCTCCAGTCTCCTTTAGGCCAGTAAATCTGGTCTTTTTTTTTTTTGTGAGTTACAATTATGTTCTACATCCTTCTCCAGCTCTGTCCAGAACCCTATGTTGTGATCCTGGTCAGAGCAGTCAGTGGTGGTAGCCGGGCACCATCTAGCTATAATGGACTCAGTCCGGTGGAGGCCTTGGTAGCTGTGGACAATTAGTCTTGTGGACTAATCTTTTCCTTGTATCCTGTTCTCTTCATTGTCCTTTGCTCCCAAAGGGATGAGACCAGTGGAGTATCTTAGATGGCCGCTCACAGGCTTTTAAGACCCCAGACACTACTCACCAAGGTAGAATGTAGAGCATTGTCTTTATAAACTGTGTTATGCCAGTTGAGCTAGATGTTCCCTGAGACCATGGTCCCCACAGCCCTCCACCCAGCAATTCAGTCCCTCAGGGAGTTTGGATGTGTCTATGGGGCTTCCATGACCTTTCCTTGTACAGGCTGTGCTAGTTTCCCCTGTATTGTGTACTGTCTCACCCTTCACCCAAGATACCACTTATCTATTGCCTATTTAGTATTTCCCCCACACCCCTCCCATCCCTGGTAACCAACAAAGATTGTTGCATTTTGTGTGTGAACTTTTTCATGGGTTTTTACAATAGAGGTCTCATATAGTATTTGTCCTTTTGTGATTGACTTATTTCACTCAGCATAATGTCCTCCAGTTTCATCCACATTATGAGATGCTTCACAGATTCATTGTTGTTCTTTCTCGTTGCATAGTACTCCATTGTGTGTATGTACCATAGTTTGTTTATCCATTCATCTGTTGTTGGGCATCTAGGATGTTTCCATCGTTTTGCTATTGTGAACAATGCTGCCATGAACATAGGTGTGCATATGTCTATTTGAGTGACGACTCTTATTTCTCTGGGATATATTCCTAGGAGTGGGATTGCTGGATCGAACAGTATGTCTACTTCTAGCTTTCTGAGGAAGCGCTGTATCATTTTCCAAAATGGTTGTATCATTTTGCATTCCCACCAGCAGTGCATAAGAGTTCCGATCTCCCCGCAGCCCCTCCAACATTTGTTATTTCCAGTGTTTTTGATTCGTGTCAGTAATGCCGGGGTGAGATGGTATCACATTGTGGTTTTAATTTGCATTTCTCTAATGGCTAGTGATTGCGAGCATTTCCTCATGTGTCTTCTTTGAATGTCCTCTTTGGTGAAGTGTCTGTTCATTTCCTTTGCCCATTTTTTAATAGGATTATTTGTCTTTTTGTTGTAAAGGTGTTGGATTTTCTTGTAGATTATGGAGATTAGACATTTGTCTGACTTGTACTGTCCAAAAATTTTTTCCCAGTCTGTAGGTTCTCTTTTTACTCTTCTGGTGAAGTCTTTTGAAGAGCATAGGTGTTTGATTTTAAGAAGATCCCAGTTATCTAGCTTATCGTTTGGGGTTTGTGTGTTGATGGTTATGGTTTGTATCCTGTTAATGCCGTGAATTAAGTCCTGTAGTGTTGGTCCTATTTTTTCTTCTATGAACTTTATAGTGTTAGGCTTTATATTCAGGTCTTTGATCCATTTTGAAGTAGTTTTGTATATGGCGTGACATATGGGTCCTGTTTCATTTTTTTGCAGATGGATATCTAGTTTTGCCAGCACCATTTGTTAAAAAGACTGTCTTTTCCCCATTTGATGGACTTTGGGCCCTTGTCAAAGATCAGGTGACCATAGGTGGATGGATTTACATCTGGGTTCTCAATTCTGTTCCATTGGTCAATGTATCTGTCGTTGTACCAGTACCAGGCTGTTTTGACTACTGTAGCTGTATAGTAGGTTCTGAAGTCAGGTAGTGTGAGTCCTCCAACTTTATTCTTCTTCAGTAGTGTTTTACTTATTCGGGGCTTCTTCCCTTTCCATATAAAGTTAATGATTAGTTTTTCCATCTCTTTGAAGAATGTTGTCGGTATTTGGATCGGGATTGCGTTGTATTTGTAAATTGCTTTGGGTAGAATTGTCATTTTCACAATGTTGAGTCTAGCTATCCATGCGCATGGTATGTTTTTCCGTTTATGTAGATCCCTTTGGGTTTCACGCAGTAGTGTTTTGTAATTTTCTTTGTATAGGTCTTTTACATCCCTGGTCAGATTTATTCCTAAGTATTTTATCTTTTTAGGGGCTATTGAAAATGGTATTGTTTCTGATTTCCTTTTCCTCGTTCTCCTTATTGGTGTATAGGAATCCAACTGATTTTTGAATGTTTATCTTGTATCCTGCTACTCTGCTGAATCTTTCTATTAGTTCCAGTAGATTTCTTGTGGAGTCTTTAGGGTTTTCTATGTATAGTATCATATCATCTGCAAACAGAGACAGTTTAACTTCTTCATTACCAATTTGGATGCCCTTTATTTCTTTTTCTTGCCTTATTGCTCTAGCTAGACCTTCCAGCACAATGTTAAATAGGAGTGGTGATAAAGGGCATCCTTGTCTTGTTCCTGTTTTCAAGGGGAATGTTTTCAGCCTCTCTCCATTAAGAATAATGATGGCCATTGGTTTTGCATAGATGCCCTTTATTATGTTGAGAAATTTCCCTTCTATACCTATTTGATTGAGAGTTTTTATCAGGAATGGGTGTTGGACTTTGTCAAATGCCTTTTCTGCATCAATTGAGATGATCATGTGATTCTTTTCTTTCCTTTTATTTATGTGGTGGATTACGTTGATTGATTTTCTAATGTTGAACCATCCTTGCGTACCTGGTATGAATCTTAGTCATGGTGTATTATTTTTTTGATATGATGCTGAATTCTATTGGCTAGAATTTTGTTCAGAATTTTTGCATCTATATTCATGAGAGATATTGGTCTGTAATTTTCTTTTTTTGTGAAATCTTTGCCTGGTTTTGGTATCAGCGTTATGGTGGCTTCATAGAATGAATTTGGAAGTGTTGCTTCCTCTTCTATGCTCTGAAATAGCTTGAGTAGTACTGGTACAAGCTCTTCTGTAAATGTTCTATAGAATTCTCCAGTGAAGCGATCTGGGCCAGGGCTTTTTTTGGTTGGGAGTTTTTTTATTACCTTTTCAATCTCTTCTCTTGTTACGGGTCTGTTCAGATTTTCAATATCACTTTGTTGCACTTTGGGTAGGCGATGTGTTTCTAGAAATTTATCCGTTTCTTCTAGGTTTTCAAATTTGTTGGAGTATAGTTTTTCATAATATTCTGTTATAATACTTTTTATTTCATTTGGGCCTGTTGTAATGTCCCCCATTTCATTTCTTATTTGGGTTATTTGTGTCCTCTCCTGTTTTTCTTTTGTCAGTCTGGCCACTGGTTTGTCGATTTTGTTGATTTTTTCAAAGAACAAACTTTTGGTTTTGTTGATTCTGTCTATTGTTTTTCTGTTTTCTATTTCATTTATTTCTGCTCTGATCTTTACTATTTCCTTTCTTCTGGTGGTTGTGGGCTTTTTTTGCTGTTCTCTTTCTATTTGTTTGAGTTCTGTAGTTAATGTTTTGCTTTTGTCCCTTTCTTCTTTTTCGATATGTGCATCTATTGCTATAAATTGTCCTCTGAGGACTGCCTTTTCTGTGTCCCAAAAGTTTTGGTATGATGTCTTTTCATTCTCATTTGATTCTAGGAATTTTTTGATTCCATCTCTGATTTCTTCTATTACCCAGTGATGTGTAAGCAGGGTATTATTCAGTTTTCATGTAACTGATTTTTTTCCCTTGCTCTTTCTAGTGTTAATTTCTACCTTGATGTCATTGTGGTCAGAGAAGATACTTTGAATTATCTCAACGTTTTGGATCTTGTTGAGGGTTGCTCTGTGGCCTAAGATGTGGTCTATTCTGGAGAACGTTCCATGTGAATTGGAAAAGAATGTGTACTTTGCAGCGGTTGGATGGAGTGCTCTATATATGTCTATGAGGTGAAGTTGGCTGATTGTGTCCTTTAGGTCTTCTGTATCTTTGCTGAGTTTCTTCTTAGTTATTCTGTCCTTTACTGAGAGTAGTGTGTTGAAGTCTCCTACTATTATTGTGGAACTGTCAATTTCTCTTTTCAGTGTTGTTAGAGTTTGTTTTATGTATTTTGGAGCCCTGTCATTGGGTGTGTAGATGTTTATTATGGTTATGTCTTCATGATGGATTGTTTCCTTAATCAGTACATAGTGTCCTTCTTTGTCTTTTATGGTAGATTTCATTTAAAGTCTATTTTATCTGAGATTAGAATTGCCACTTCTGCTCTTTTTTGGTAGTTGTTAGCTTGATATTTTTTTTTCCAACCTTTGACTTTTAATAAATTCACATCTTTGTTTCTAAAGTGTGTCTCTTTTAGACAGCATATTGATGGATCCTGTTTTCTTATCCATTCTGTCACTCTCTGTCTCTTTATGGGTGCATTGAGTCCTTTTACATTCTGTGTAATTATTGATAGATGTGAGTTTGTTGCTGTCATTTTGTACTGCTTTTTTTTGTGGTGCTGAAGCTTTCTTTGTTCTTCTTACTCTCCTGTGCTGAGTTACTTTTGTTTGTGGATTTTTTTTTTTTTTCATTTCTTTTGGTTTTGCAGGTTTTGTTTTTGCTGAGACTTTATGTTTTTCCTCTTTTTTTTTTTATGAGTATGTTTGTTAACTTTCTTTGTGGTTACCATGAATTTTACCCTTATCTTTCTAAGTTTGAAGCAGTCTACCATTACTTGGTATCGCCTTGCCTTCCTCTCCATTAGAAGGTTCTGTACCTATGCCATTTATTCCCTCTTTCATTGTTTTGATGTTGTTGTCATCCATCAATTAACTGCTCTGATTCCCTGTTGTATTTCTTTTGGTTTTGGATAGTCCTCGAGAAGTCATTTCCTAGATTGGTATCTGGCTCGTATGATCCTGCGTCCTAGGTTCTGCCTGTGAGCTGAAGCTGTTTGTCCTCAGATTGAAGAACTCCCTTTAATAATTCTTGTATGTTTGGTTTGAATTTTACATAGTCCCTTAATTTTTGTTTATCTGGAAATGGCCTAATTTCACCATCATATTTGAATGAGAGTTTTGCAGGATATATTATTCTTGGCTGGCAATTTTTTCTTTCAAGATTTTATATATGTCATCCCATTGCCTTCTTGTCTGCATGGTTTCTGTCGAATAGTCTGAGCTTAGTCTTATTGTTTCTCCTCTGTATGTGACTTCTTGTTTTTCTCGAGCTGCTCTCGGGATTCTTTGTTTGTGTTTTGATTTGGCGAGTGTGATTATAATATGCCTTGGTGATTTTCTTTTGGGGTCTATCCTATATGGGGTTTGTTGAGCTTCTTGGATGTCCAGCTTTTCATCTTTCATGATATTGGGGAAGTTTTCTGTCAGCAGTTCTTCAATGATCCTCTCTGTGTTTTCTGTTTTCTCCCCCTGTTCTGGAATTCCAATCACTTGAAAATTTTTGCTTTTGATTGTATCCCACACAACTCTCAGGGTGTCTTCATTTTTCTTTGTTCTTTTTTCTGAGTTTTCCTGAAACAGAGTTGTATCCAAGTGTTTGTCTTCAATTCCACTGATCCTGTTTTCCACCATTTCAAATCTGCTTCTCAGCCCTTCTATGACACCATCCATTTCTGAAATCTTGTTGTTTATCTTTTGGATTTCTAATTGTTGTTTTTGTATAATTTCTAGTTGTGAATTTATTTTGGCATTTTGTTCCTGCATCATTTTCCTGAATTCTTCCAATTTTTTGTCTGTATTTTCCATGAATTTGTCTATTTTTTCCTCATTTTTGTCAGCTCTTTGCCTCAGCTCTTGGTGAATTCTGAGTATTAGAGATTTGAATTCCCTGTCAGGTAGTTCTAGTTCATTTTCATCCAGAGGAGACTCATCTGGTGTTTTATTTTGGATGCCTACTGGAACCATCCTGTCCTGTTTTTGTAAATGTTTTGATATTGTCTGCTGACTTCGGGGCATTCAGTAGTTATTTTTCTTATTTATTGATTGTAGATTTTTTTTTTTTTTGTGTGTGTGTGTGTTTTATTTTATTTTATTTATTTATTTATTTATTTTTTATATATTTTATTGTACTTCAGGTGAAAGCTTACAGAGCAAATAGTTTCTCATGAAATAGTAGTACACATGTTGTTTTTTTTGACATTGGTTAACAACCCCACAACGTATTAAGCCTCTAAATTCTCAACCTTTTTTTTTGATGAAAATTACAGATGGCCAAAGATACACCGTTTCAAAATTTTCTACATTCACAGTTCAGTGACATTGACTACGCTCTTCCAACTGTGCTGTTATTCTCACTTAAGATGAAGGCTTACAGAACAAAATAGTTTTTCATTTAACAGTTACTACACATGTTGCCATATGACAATGGTTAACAATCTCACAGCACATCAAGAATATCCTTACTCCACCTTGTGTTCCCTATCACCAGGGGGCTTCCTTGTCCCCTTCTGTCTTCTGGACCTTGTCAGTGGACTATTGTACCTCTTTAGTCTCCTTTGTTTGTTTATTTGTTTATTTATTTTTATTTTATTTAAACACCATTTCAAAACTTTTTACTTACACATTTAAGTGATATTGACTATGCTCTTCCAATTGTGCTGCTATTCTCGCCCAAGATGAAGGCTTACAGGACAAAACAGCCTCCCATTTAATAGTTACTACAAATGTTGCCCTATAGCAGTGGTCAACAATCTCACAATACATCGACAGTGTCCTTATTCAATTTGTGTTCCTTATCATCAGTTTCCTACTCTCCCTCTGCCTTCTGGCCCTTGTCACCGGACTCCTGTACATCGTTAGTCCCATTTAGTTTTACTGGGGTGTCCATTCCCAGGCTTAACATCGAACCTTGAAGGTAACTTCCCCTCTGAGCTGAAAGGGTGTCTGGGGGCCACACTCTCGAGGTTTCTCTAGTATTCTTTAGGCCAGTATATCTGGTCTTCTTTTTTTTTTTTTTTTTGGGAGTTAAAATTATGCTCTACATCCTACTCCAGCTCTGCCCAGAACCCTCTGTTGTGATCCTGGTCAGAGGAGTCATTGGTGGTAGCCGGGCACCATCCAGCTGTACTGGGCTCAGTCCCGTGGAGGCCTTGGTAGCTGTGGACCATTAGTCCTTCGGACTAATCTTTTCCTTGTATCCTGTTCTCTTCATTCTCCCTTGTTCCCGAAGGGATGAGATCAGTGGAGTATCTTAGATGGCCGCTCATAGGCTTTTAAGACCCCAGACACTACTCACCAAGGTAGAATGTAGAGCATTATCTTTATAAGTAGTGTCATGCCAATTGAGCTAGATGTTCCCCGAGATCATGGTCCCCAGAGCCCTCCGTCCAACAACTCAGTCCCTCGGGGGGTTTGGATGTGTCTATAGGGCCTTCATGACCTTTCCTTGTGCAGGTTGTGTTAGTTTCCCCTGTACTATGTACTATCTCATCTCTCACCCAAGTTACCACTTACCTATTACCTATTTAGTATCCCCCCCCCCATCCCTGGTAACCAACAAGGATTGTTACATTTTGCATGTGAATTTTTTCATGGGTTTTTACAATAGAGGTCTCATACAATATTTGTCCTTTTGTGATTGACTTATTTCACTCAGCATGATGTCCTCCAGTTTCATCCATGTTATGAGATGGTTCACCGATTCATTGTTCTTTCTCGTTGTATAGTACTCCATTGTGTGTATGTACCATAGTTTGTGTATCCATTCGTCTGTTGATGGACATCGAGGTTGTTTCCATCGTTTTGCTATTGTGAATAATGCTGCCATGAACATAGGTGTGCATATGTCTATTCGAGTGATGACTCTTATTTCTCTAGGATATATTCCTAGGAGTGGGATTGCTGGATCGAATGGTACGTCTATTTCTAGCTTTCTGAGGAAACGCCATATCATTTTCCAAAATGGCTGTATCATTTTGCATTCCCACCAGCAGTGTATAAGAGTTCCCGCCTCCCCGCAGCCCCTCCAACATTTGTTATTTCCAGTGTTTTTGATTCGTGCCAGTAATGCCGGGGTGAGATGGTATCTCATTGTGGTTTGAATTTGCATTTCTCTAATGGCTAGTGATCGCGAGCATTTCCTCATGTGTCTGTTGGCCATTTGAATGTCTTCCTTGGTGAAGTGTCTGTTCATTTCCTTTGCCCATTTTTTGATAGGATTGGTTGTCTTTTTGTTGTAGAGGTGTTGGATTTTCTTGTAGATTATGGAGATTAGACCTTTGTCTGACTTGTACTGTCCAAAAATTTTTTCCCAGTCTGTAGGTTCTCTTTTAACTCTTTTGGTGAAATCTTTTGAAGAGCATAGATGTTTGATTTTTAGAAGATCCCAATTATCTAGTTTATCTGTTGGGTTTTTTGTGTTGATGTTTATGGTTTGTATCCTGTTAATGCCATGTATTAAGGCCTGAAGTGTTGGTCCTATTTTTTCTTCTATGAATTTTATAGTTTGAGGCTTTATATTCAGGTCTTTGATCCATTTTGAAGTAGTTTTTGTATATGGTGTGAGGTATGGGTCCTGTTTCATTTTTCTACAAATGGATATCCAGTTTTGCCAGCACCATTTGTTAAAAAGACTGTCTTTTCCCCATTTGATGTATTTTGGGCCCTTGTCAAAAATCAGGTGACCGTAGGTGGATGGATTTACATCTGAGTTCTCAATTCTGTTCCATTGGTCAATGTCTCTGTTGTTGTACCAGTACCAGGCTGTTTTGAGTACTGTAGCTGTATAGTAGGTTCTCAAGTCAGGTAGTGTGAGTCCTCCAACTTTATTCTTCTTCTTCAGTAGTGCTTTACTTATTCGAGGTTCCTTCCCTTTCCATATAAAGTTAATAATTAGTTTTTCCATCTCTTTGAAGAATGTTGTTGGTATTTGTATCGGAATTGCATTGTATTTGTAGATTGCTTTAGGTAGAATTGCCATTTTCACAATGTTGAGTCTGCCTATCCATGAGCATGGTATGTTTTTCCATTTATGTAGATCCCTTTGGGTTTCATGCAGCAGTGTTTTGTAGTTTTCTTTGTATAGGTCTTTTATATTCCTGGTCAGATTTATTCCTAAGTATTTTATCTTTTTAGGGGCTATTGAAAATGGTATTGATTTCCTGATCTCCTTTTCATCGTTCTCTTTACCGGTGTATAGGAATCCAACTGATTTTTGAATGTTTATCTTGTATCCTGCTACTCTGCTGAATCTTTCTATTACTTCCAGTAAATTTCTCGTGGAGTCTTTAGGGTTTTCTATGTATAGTATCATATCATCTGCAAACAGGAAGAGTTTAACTTCTTCATTACCAATTTGGATGCCCTTTATTTCTTTTTCTTGCCTTACTGCTCTAGCTAGAACTTCCAGCACAATGTTAAATAGGAGTGGTGATAAAGGGCATCCTTGTCTTGTTCCTGTTTTCAGGGGGAATGTTTTCAGCCTTTCTCCATTAAGAATGATGTTGGCTGTTGGTTTTGCATAGATGCCCTTTATTATGTTGAGAAATTTCCCTTCTATACCTATTTTATTGAGAGCTTTTATCAGGAATGGGTGTTGGACTTTGTCAAATGCCTTTTCTGCATCAATTGAGATAATCATGTGATTTTTTTCTTTCCTTTTATTTATGTGGTGGATTACGTTGATGGATTTTCTAATGTTGAACCATCCTTGCATACCTGGTATGAATCCTACTTGGTCGTGGTGTATTATTTTTTTGATATGATACTGAATTCTATTGGCTAGAATTTTGTTCAGAATTTTTGCATCTATATTCATGAGAGATATTGGTCTGTAATTTTCTTTTTTTGTGATGTCTTTGCCTGGTTTTGGTATCAGCGTTATGCTGGCTTCATAGAATGAATTTGGAAGTGTTGCTTCCTCTTCTATGCTCTGAAATAACTTGAGTAGAACTGGTACGAGCTCTTCTGTAAATGTTTTGTAGAATTCTCCAGTGAAGCCATCTGGGCCAGGGCTTTTTTTGGTTGGGAGTTTTTTTATTACCTTTTCAATCTCTTCTCTTGTTATGGGTCTGTTCAGATTTTCAATATCACTTTGTTGTAGTTTGGGTAGGCCGTATGTTTCTAGAAATTTATCCATTTCCTCTAGGTTTTCAAATTTGTTGGAATATAGTTTTTCATAATATTCTGTTATAATCCTTTTTATTTCAGTTGGGTCTGTTGTAATGTCCCCCATTTCATTTCTTATTTGGGTTATTTGTGCCCTCTGCTGTTTTTCTTTTGTCAGTCTGGCCAGTGGTTTGTCGATTTTGTTGATTCTTTCAAAGAACCAACTTTTGGTTTTGTTGATTCTTTCTGTTGTTTTTCTATTCTCTATTTCATTGATTTCTGCTCTAATCTTTACTATTTCCTTTCTTCCGGTGGTTGTAGGCTTTTTTTGTTGTTCTCTTTCTATTTGTTTGAGTTCTGTAGTTAATGTTTTGATTTTGTCCCTTTCTTCTTTTTTGATATGTGCATCTATTGCTATAAATTGTCCTCTGAGGACTGCCTTTGCTGTGTCCCAAAGGTTTTGGTATGATGTGTTTTCATTTTCATTTGATTCTAGGAATTTTTTAATTCCATCTCTGATTTCTTCTATTACCCATTGATGTGTAAGCAGATTATTATTCAGTTTCCATGTGTTTGATTTTTTTTCCTTGCTCTTTCTAGTGTTAATTTCTACCTTGATGGCATTGTGGTCAGAGAAGATACTGTGAATTATCTCAGCATTTTGGATCTTGTTGAGGATTGCTCTGTGGCCTAAGATGTGGTCTATTCTGGAGAACGTTCCATGTGCATTGGAAAAGAATGTGTACTTTGCAGCGGTTGGATGGATTATTCTATATATGTCTATGAGGTCCAGTTGGCTGATTGTGTCCTTTAGGTCTTCTGTATCTTTGCTGAGTTTCTTTTTAGTTGTTCTGTCCTTTACTGAGAGTGGTGTGTTGAAGTCTCCTACTATTATTGTGGAACTGTCAATTTCTCTTTTCAGTGCTGTTAGAGTTTTTTTTATGTATTTTGGAGCCTTGTCATTGGGTGCATAGATATTTATTATGGTTATGTCTTCATGATGGATCATCTCCTTAATCATTATATAGTGTCCTTCTTTGTCTTTTTTGGTAGATTTGGTTTTAAAGTCTATTTTATCTGAGATTAGAATTGCCACTCCTGCTCTTTTTTGATAGTTGTTAGCTTGATATATTTTTTTCCAACCTTTGATTTTTAATAAATTCACATCTTTGTTTCTAAGATGTGTCTCTTGTAGACAGCAAATAGATGGATCCTGTTTTCTTATCCATTCTGCCACTCTCCGTCGCTTTATGGGTGCATTGAGTCCATTTACGTTCAGTGTAATTATTGATAGATGTGAATTTGTTGCTGTCATTTTGTAGTGCTTTTTTTTGTGATGCTGAAGTTTTCTTTGTTCTTCTTACTCTCTTGTGCTGAGTTCCTTTTGTTTGTGGATTTTGTGTTCATTTCTTTTGTTTTTGTAGGTTTTGGTTTTGTTGAGACTTTATGTTTTTCGTCTTTATTTTTATGAGTTGGTTTGTTAACTTTTTTTGTGGTTACCATGAATTTTACCCTTATCTTTATAATTTTGAAGCAGTCTACCGTTACTTGGTATCGCCTTGCCTTCTTCTCCTTTAGAAGGTTCTATACCTATGCCGTTTGTTCCCTCTTTCATTGTTTTGATGTTGTTGTCATCCTTTGATTGATTTCTCTGATTCCCTGTTGTATATCTTTTGTTTTTGGAAAGTCGTCTGTAGTTCAGTTCCTAGAATGGTATCTGGTTCATGTTAACCTGCGTCCTAGGTCCTAGGTCCTGCGTGAGGGCTTAAGCTGTTTGTCCTCAGATCGAAGAACTCCCTTTAATAATTCTTGTAAGTTTGGTTTGACTTTTGCATATTCCTTTAGTTTCTGTTTATCTGGAAATGACCTAATTTCACCATCAAATCTGAATGAGAGTTTTGCAGGATATATTATTCTTGGCTGACAATTTTTTTCTTTCAAGATTTTATATATGTCATCCCATTGCCTTCTTGCCTGCATGGTTTCTGCTGAATAATCTGAGCTTAGTCTTATTGTTTCTCCTCTGTATGTGACTTCTTGTTTTTCACGAGCTGCTCTCAGTATTCTTTGTTTGTCTTTAGTTTTAGTGAGTGTGAATATGATATGTCTTGGTGATTTTCTTTTGGGGTCTCTTCTATATGGGGTTCGTTGAGCTTCTTGGATGACCAGCTTTTCATCTTTCATGATATTGGGAAAGTTTTCTGTCAGCAGTTCCTCAATGATCCTCTCTGTGTTTTCTGTTTTCTCCCCCTGTTCTGGTATGCCAATCACTCGTAAGTTTTTGCTTTTAATTGTGTCCCACATAACTCTCAGGGTCTCTTCATTTTTCTTTGTTCTTTTTTCTGAGTTTTCCTGAAACAGAGTTGTATCCAAGTGTTTGTCTTCAGTTCCACTGATCCTGTCTTCCATGGTTTCAAATCTACTTCTCAGCCCTTCTATGACACCGTCCATTTCTGAAATCTTGTTGTTTATCTTTTGGATTTCTAATTGTTGTTTTTGTATAATTTCGAGTTGTGAATTTATTTTGGCATTTTGTTCTTGCATCATCTTCCTGAATTCTTCCAATTTTTTGTCTGTATTTTCCATGAATTTGTCTATTTTTTCCTCATGTTTGTCAGCTTTTTGCCTCAGTTCTTGGAAAATTCTGAGTATTAGTGATTTGAGTTCCGTATCAGGTACTTCTAGTGCATTTTCTTCCACAGGAGAGTTATCTGGTGTTTTAATTTGGACGCCTATTGGAGCCATCTTGTCTTGTTTTTGTAAATGTTTTGATATTGTTTGCTGTTTTCGGGGCATTCAGTAGATATTTCTCTCGTTTATTGATTGTAGATTTTTTTTTTTTTTCGTTCTTGTGGTACAGCTGGGCAGATCTAGTTGAGGAGGAGCCACTGGGATGGGTTGCTTGTGGCACTCACCGCAGCCACCAGGACGGTCGGTAGTCAGTGCTGGGCAGGTTCCAATAGGGCGTGCCTGCACCGCTTGGTGATGTGATGTCTAGTGCACGGTGCAGGTAGGTAGGGTGCAGCGGGAAGATGGTTATGTGTGAAGCTAAGCTGTCGTTCTGTCTCCGACCAGATGCTCTGCAAGGCTGCTCTCCCGTTTGCTGGTCTCCGATAGGAATCCAAGATGGTGGATCCGCGCTGCGTTAGCTGGTAAGGAATCTCTGCCTGAGTCTCTCCTCGCTCTCCGTTCTCTTTTAGTATTCTCACTCCGTTTGGTGTTTGGCTGAGTTCTTTATCTCTTCATTTGGTGTTCTAGGGTTTCAGGATTGTTGATTCTCTGTTAGGCTTAGTTTTTCGGATCTTTTCTGTGGAGGGACGGCGTGGTGTTTCTGCCTAGAGCTCCATCTTGCCCCCTAGATTGTGTTTTTCAGATTTGTTTGTTTTGTCCTTTTTTTTTTTTTTAATTTGACTATGTCTGAGCAGGCAGGCTGGGTGTTGTTTGTTGTTTGCTCGTCTGCGGGCACAATACTTTTCACCTCCTTCTGCAATTGACAGATATGGTACGGCAGGGCAAGTCTAGGTGAAGAGGAGTTATTGGATGGGTTGTTTGTGGCACTTACTACAGCCAGCAGAGCAGGTCAGTAATTAGTGCAGGGCAGGTACCAGTAGGCCATGCCTGTGCTGCTTGGTGGTGTGATGTCAAGCACATGGTGCAGGTAGGCAGGATGCAGCGGGGAGATTGTTATGTGTAGAGCTAAGGTGGATATGGGAGAGAGGAGAAAGGAACAGGAGCCCAAAACATACAAACAAACAAAAAAGAATGCTAGAGGACCTTGCCATTGGAGTGGAGAGATGAGAGACTATGAAATGGAGAAAAACAGAAAGGGGAAGAGGAAGAAAAGAAAAGAATGAATAAATAAAAATCGGAAAGGTTAAAGAACTGCAAAGTTCCCAGGGATCCCACCGGTGCAGCTATGAGGTCTGGGGAAGTCGCTCTCAGGTGTTGCAGTACAGCCTGGCTAGAAGGTGTAGAGGTATACAACTCCAGGTATTCAGGGAGCAGAAAGAGAAGGAAGATATAGAGAGATGAGAAACGGTTGTTTTGTCTCCTGCTGGACACTCTGTGAGGCTGCTATCTCGTATCCCATTTGCTGGTCTCTGATAGGAGTCCAGGATGGCGGATCCGTGCTGCCTTAGCTGGTAGAGGACCTCTACATGAATCTCTCCTCGCTCTCCATTCTCTGTCAGATTTCTCACTCCTTTTGGTGCTTGGCTGAGTTCTTTATCTCTTCATTTGATGTTTTAGGGTTTCAGGATTGTTGTATTCTCTGCTCGGCTAAGTTTTTCGGATCTTTGCTGTGGAGGGACGGCATGGTGCTTCTGCCTAGAGTGCCATTTTGCCGGAACCGAATACGCTCTTTTTAAGAAGACAGTTTATCAATGGAGAAATCATCCACCAGGAATTAAAAGCCTTGGGTATGTTATGTTAGGTTTTACATGAAGTATCTAGAATGGGTAAATTCATAAATATAGAAAGTAGATTAGAAGTTACCAAAAGACACTGATTTGGAATAAAGAATGTCAGTTTAGCCTGTCATCATCATTTACTTAAAAAAAAAAAAAAAAAGAACAACCTCAATGATCTGAAAAGACTATTAAAATACTTCTCCCTTTTCCAATTATCTGTGTGAGGCCAGATTTTCTTCATATACTTCAACTAAAATAACATATTTTAACAAATTGAATGCAGATACATATATGAGAATCTTGTTGTCTTCTATTAAAGCAGAAATTAAAGAGATTTGCAAAAATGTAGAACGTTGACACCCTTCTGATTACATTTTTTGCTATTTTGGAAAATATAGTTATTTCATAAAAATGTGTTATTTATGTTAACATGTAATAGATTTCTTACTATTTTTAAATGAAATAAATATTTCTTTAATTTCTAATACAGTAATTATTGATAGATATAACTCGCATAAACAAGAGCTCTTCAGGGCTCTCAATGACTTTTAACAGTCCTCATTAATTTTTTTTAACAATTTCCTTTTTTAATTGTGTTTATATATACATACACACATATGCACACACACACATATATATCATAAAATTTGCCATTTTAACCATTTCTAAGCTGGCATTAATTGCATTCACAATGTTATGCCACCATCACCACTATCTATTTCCAATTTTTCTTCGTCACTCCAAACAGAAACTCTGTACCCTGACAAACCATTTTAATTTCTCTTGGAATCCAGATTTCTGGGTTCATGGAGTTGGGGTGACCCACTCAGGCTATCTGCCCTTAGGTGTCTTTGTCAACCTTGAGCCTTTAAGGAATTGTTTTCCTGAAGTCTCCTTCAAGTCAAACAATAGCCCAATAAGCAGTTTAGTGGAGATTGTTTTGCCTTAGGCATTGGGCTCTTTTAGAGAATTATCTATGTGCAGCCACTTTTAAGGAGCAGGAACCCCAGGATCTGACTGGAAAATGTATAGCATGTTCTTAGTGACTGTTTCTACAACCAGCTGACTCCTGGAACCCTGCACAAGTTCTGATTCTCTCTCCTGAAAAATTAACATGACAATGACCTGTATGACCCATTTTCACTATCCCTTCTTCAGAGCGCCTTTCCAATTCTTTCCAGGTTGATGCTGCCCAATTTGAATTGTATCTACTCACAATAAATATATTCAGTTACACTAATTTTTGGTGCTTCTGTGCACATTTAGGTTTTGGACAACCCATTAAGCAATAGCTCCCCCATAACCCTTTACCCTAACCCTTAGTAACTTCTAATCTACCTTCTGTCTCTGTGAATTTGCCCATTCTAGATATTTCATGTAAGTGGTGCTGAAACAAAAACCATATTAAGCCAATAATAGAAACTGATTGAAATTTATTTAATATACGATTTCCAAATTGGATAACATTTCAACTAGGATGTCAAAAATGTTCCAAAGATGAAAGAACTTCCCCAAATTCTTATACCCAATCTTACTGACATTGCCATGGAAAAGTGTTTATATAAGAACCCAAACCTATCGCCATCAAGTCGATTCTGATTCATAGCGACCCTATAGGACGGAGTAGAACTGCCCCACAGGGTTTCCAAGGAGCACCTGGTGGATTCAAACTGCCAGCAGTTTGGTTAGTAGCTGTAGCTCTTAACCACTACACCACCAGAGTTTCCTATATAAGAACAGTTTACCCTAAAACACAGTTTCCAGTTCAACCCTGGAGTTTCTGTTTCTTGAAACTGATTGCGCATAGATGAATTCTTTGAAAGAATCCAATGCCTAAGGCAAAGCAGTCTTGCTAAGCTACTTACTAGGCTATTGTTTGACTTGAAAGTGACTTTAAGAAACCAGTTTTCTCAAGGCTCAAGGTTCAAAAGAAGATCTCAGGGCAATGGCCTGGGTGGGTCACCACAACTCCATGGGCCTCAGAAATCTGGATTCCTGAAGAATCAAAACTGCTTCTCAGTGGGATCACATATTTGTCCTTTTGTGTTTAGCTTATTTCACTTAGCACGATGTTTTCAAGGACCATTCATGTTGTAACATGTATCAGAATTTCATTCCTTTTTGTGGCTGAATAATAATTCAATTGTATATATATATCATTTTGTTTTCCATTCATGAACACTTTGACTGATCCCACCTTTTGGCTATTGTGAATAATGCTGCAATGAACCTTGGTGTACAAGTATGTCTTTGAGTCCTTGTTTTCAATTATTTTGGATATATACCTAGGAGTGGAATTTCTGGGTTATATGATAGTTCTATGTTTAACTTTTTGGGAAACTGCCAAACTGTTTTCCATAGTAGCTACACCATTTTACATTCCCATCAGCAATGTAACGAGGGTTCCCATTTCTCTACATCCTTCCTGTCTTAGTTATCTACTGCAGCCATAACTAAAATAGCACAAGTGGTTGACTTAAAAAAAACAGGAATTTAGTGTCACTCAGTTTTGGAGGGTAGGAGTCAGAATTCAGGGCATCAGCAGGGCAGAGCTATGTTCTCTCTCTCTCTGTGGACTCTAGGGGAAGATCCTGGCTTTTTCAGCTTCTGAAGTATAAGGTGTTTCTTGGCATTCTTTGGCTCTTAGAAGAATATTGGTCTCTTCTTCCTGGGTATGTGTCTCTTTGTGTCTGTTTTCCTTTTTTATAATATACCACTCAAAAGGGATTAGGTTGAGGACCAACCCTTCTCTGGTATAACTCATTAACATAACAAAAGAACCCTACTTCCAAACAAGGTTACTTGCACAGGAACAGGAGTTAGGATTTCAGCACATTTTTTGGGGGGGACACAGTTCAATCCATAACAGTCTACCCTTTGGCCCCCCCCCAAAATTCATGTCCTTCTCATGTACAAAATACATTGACTCCATCCTAGAATCCCCAAAAGTCTTAACCCATTCCAGGAAGTATTCTCTCCTCTTAAATATATGGGAAGAGTTTGAGAAGAATTTGTGTTAATTGGTTTTTAAATGTTAGGTAGAGGTCACCAGTGAAGGCATCTGGTCCTGGGCCTTTCTCTGTTGGAAGGTTTATAATTACTGATTTAATCTCCTTACTTATTATAGGCCTATTGATGTTTTCTATTTCTTCTTGAGTCAGTTTTGGTAGTCTGTGTGTTTGTAGAAATTTGTCCATTTGATCTAGGTTATCCAGTTTGTTTGGGGTACAGTTGTTCATAATATTACCTTATAATCTTTTTTATTTCTGTAAAGTTGGTTGTAATGTCACCTCTGTTATTTCTGATTTTAATAATTTGAGTCTTCTCTCTTTTTTTCTTAGTCAATCTAGCTAAAGTTTTGTTGATTTCTTGCTCATTTAAGAAGAAACTTTCAGTTTCATTGATTTTCTCTGTTGTTTTCCTATTCTGTATTTCATTTATGCTCTAATTTTTATTATTTCCTTCCTTCTGCTAGCTTTGGGTTTAGTTTGCTCTTCTTTTTCTAGTTCCTTCAGGTGTACAGTTAGATTATTGATTTGAGATCTTTCTTCTTTTTAAATGTAGACATTTACAGCTATAAATGGCCTTCTGGTATGTTGGGCTTTCATCTTCATTTGTCTCAAAGTATTTTCTGATTTTGCTTGTGATTTCTTCTTTGACCCATTGTTTGCTTAATAGTCTGTTGTTTAATTTCCACATATTTGTGAAATTTCCAGTTTTCAATCTATTATTGATTTCTAGTTTCATTCCATTGTGGTCAGAGAGAATAGTTTGATTGAATACTAATGATTTCAATCTTTTCAAACTTATTGATACTTGTTTTGTGACCTAACATATGGTCTATCCTGGAGAATGATTCATGTACATTTGAAAAGAATGTGTATTCTGTTGTTGTTGGGTGGAGTGTTCTGTATGTGTCTGTTAGATTTAATTGGTTTATAGTTTTGTTCAAGTCCTCCATGTCCTTATTGATCTTCTGTCTCAACATGGCATACAAAGTGCTCCATATGAACTGTGCTGTACAAGAATAAGAATTAGGTAGCTTAATTCTCACAATTCTATGTACATTTTGTAAATTAATGAATTAGTGAATTCATGAGTAAATAAAATTAATTAAACTTGTATACTTATATACAAACCCAATTTAGGGAAGAGACAGGCTCTGGATATAGCTCTACCCATCCAATTAGCGATCACCTTCTGTCTTTATTTTTTTCCTCAGTATTTGCCTATGTGCAGTTTTCTTGTATTCTTACTGCCACCGCCTCTTTTCTGTTTTATCTCTTCAAAAATCTCACAGTTATTTCCTTTCCTTCTTGGGATGAGAGATCTTCTCTTTCCTCTAAGTCTTTGTGCACTTTTTGAAAATAAATACAAACACCTCAGTCTCTATCACTGATTGGACCCCAGTTCTCATGCTCCTCAATATAGGCAATACGTTCATTCTATCAGACAAATCTCACCACTGTCTCCCAACCATGCTAATAATAACAGGAACTAACATTCGCTGAGTAATTGACTATGTGTTATGTGCTTTATTGCATGACATTATTTAGTCTTCACTGGGTAAGTACAGTACTGTTTTTGTCATCCCTATTTTACAGATGGGAAAATGGAGGTTTACAGAGCTAAAATAATTTGTGCAAGTCTCCTAGTTAGATAGTGTAGAGCCAGGATTTGGTTTGAATCTATGTCTTTTTTTAATTTTTCACATCTTTATTGAGGTATAATTTATATATCATAAAATTTACCTATTGTAAGTATACACTTACAAGTGTACATTTCAATGATACGCAGTAAATTTATAAAGTTGTGTACCCATCACCACAATCCAGTTTTAGAATATCTCCCTTATCCTAAAAGTTCCCTTATGCTCATTTGGAGTCAAGTCCTGCTCCTGCTCCTAGCCCCAGTCAACTATTGATCAGGTTTCTGTCTCTATAGTGTTACCTTCCATTTCTGGAAATTTCATATAAATGAACGTAAATTGAATCTTTTGTGTCTGGCTTTTTTCACTTAGCATGTTTTTGAAGTTCATCCATGTTGTATAGTGTGTCAGTAGTTCATTCACTTTTATTGCTGAATAGGACTGTGTTGTATAAACCAAACCCGTTGCCATCAAGTCGATTCGGACTCATAGTGACCCTATAGGACAGAGTAGAAGTGCCCTATAGGGTTTCCAAGGAGCATCTGGTGGATTCAAACTGTCGACCTTTTGGTTAGCCGCTGAATGCTTAAACATTGCGCCACGAGGGCTGTAGATACACCACATTATGTTTTTGCATTCACTACCTGGTGTACATTTGAGTTGTTCCCACTTTTTAGCTACTATGAATAATGCTGTTATGAATATTCAAATACAAGTCTATGTGTGGACATATATTTCATTTCTGTTTAGTAGTACCTAGGAGTGAAATTGATGGATCATGTGGTAAGTTTATATTTAACTTTTTAAGAAGCTGCCAAAATGTTTCCCAAAGAGGTTGTATCATTTTACATTCCCACCAGCAATGTAGGAAGGTTCTAATTTCTCCACATCCTCACCAACCCTTGGTATTGTCATTCTTTTTTTTATTATAGTTCTCCTAGTGAGTGTGAAGTGATATTTCATTGTGGATTCAGTTGGCATTTCCGTAATGAATAATGATGTTCAGTATTTTTTACTGTGCTTTTTAGCCATTTTCTACATATTCTTTGGTGAGAACCTGTGTCCTCCTTGCTACAAAGTAAATGTCACTCAACCAGTGCCTCCCAAACATGTCATACACATTCTTACCTCTCTCTTTTGGTTATACTCTTCCCATCACATAAAATGCCATTATTTATGATCCCAAATTTACAATTTTAAAAAATTTAGCTCCAGATTCATGTCCCCTATACAGACTAATCTCAGCCCAACTCTTACACATCTTATCTCCAACAGTATTCTGTGTATAGCAAGAACCCAATAAATTGTTAAATGTACAGATGGATTTTACCCCAGTTAAAGCATATGAATTCCATTCCATTTCTGAGCAAAGCAGATCTTCAACATATGTTTCTTTTTTAAAAAATATTTTATTTATTTTTGGTGGCAATATACACAACCAAACATGTATCCATTAACAATTTCTAAATGAACAGTTCAACAACATTGGTTATATACTTCACATTGTGTCACCGTTCTCACTATCTCTACCCGTATTATCTCATCATCATTAATTTAGGCTCTCTGCCAGTTAAAGTTCTCATCTGTGCTTTAGATTAACTGTTGTCAGTTTATACTCATATAGATAATTCTCTATATGAGAACTATGCTCAAGGCAAACATTTTTTATTAATTGAGCTAAACTGTTGTTTAGTTTAACTATGGCTTCATAGATAGTTTGGTTCAAGGTTTCAAGATTATTTCCAGGCATCAGATTCAGGGGTTCCCTCAACATATATTTTTTTGAAAACTGATTCTGTGAATGATACAAATACGAATAAAGCAAAATACAGTATAAAAACATTTATCATCTAGTATTACACACAGACGCAGACTCAAGTAATGCAAAAGTATATCTGCAGTTGTATCATCACTTCAGGCCTAAATGAGACCCACAGGCCTAGTACCCATTCATCCATTAGTTCATTTAACTATCATTTATTGAGCATCTCCAATGTATCAGCCACCATATAATTGCTATGCTTAGAGGGAGAAAGAGAGATAAATAATATATGATCCCTGCCCTCTTCTTGTTCATAGCAAGATGAAGGGAAGAGACAGCTAATCAAATAATTCTAACACAATGATAAGTACTGTAATAAAGGTAGCCTCAACCTGGTACCACACAGGAAAAAGTTATCAAGATATCACAAAAGAGTTAACTTTGACCTGGTTCATTAAGAAAGAATATTGGCCAAGTAAAACGCAGGGCTCCCTGATGGGAATTTTGCCCAGCTCTGGGCTTTTCCCTCACCTCAGAGAAGTCAAACTGTCTGTCAAAAACCTGATTCATTTTTGGACTCAGTAAAATAAACTAGGGACAAAAAAAGTCCCAGACTGACTTGGGTTCGTGGAGATATTGGGATAATATCAATAATAGCACCTCTCCCCACCTGTCCCCGATCGGGCCCATTTCTAGGCATTACATGCTGAGTTTTTAGGCAACTTAATCAGTTTAAGGAATGCAACAAGGATAGGAGGGCATGCATAATAGATAAGAAGTAGATATCTTTTTTTTTACTTGTACTTTAGGTAAAGGTTTAAAGAACAAATAGTTTCTCATTAAATAGTCAGTACACATATTGTTCTATGACATTGGTTAACAACCCCAAGACATGTCAACCATCTCCCTTCTAGACCTTTTTTTTTTTTTTGGTGAAAATGTACATAGCCAAAGATACACCATTTCAAAAATTTCTACATGCAAAGTTCAGTGACATTGATTATGTTCTTCCAGTTGTGCTGCTATTCTCACTTAGATGAAGGTTTACAGAACAAAATAGTTTCTCATTAAACAGTTAGTACACACGTTGCCCTATGACAATGGTTAACAACCCCACTACATGTCAACACTGTTCTTACTCAACCTTGGGTTCTCTATCACCATCTTGCCTGTCCCCTCCTGCCTTCTAGTCCTTGTCCCTGGACTGCTGTGCCTCATTAGTCCCATTTTGTTTTTTGGGGCTGTCCAATCCCCGACTGAACGGTGAACCTTGGAAGTGACTTCACCACTGAAATAAAAGGGTGTCTGGGGACCATGCTCTCAGGGTTTCTCCAGTCTCTTTCAGGCCAGTAAATCTGGTCTTTTTGGGTGTGTGTGTTAGAATTTTGTTCTACGTCCTTCTCCAGCTCTGTCCAGAACCCAGAAGTAGATATCTTGAAGGACTATTTTTGGTTATCTCTTCTTTTCCAGACTAGAGGATTGTCCCAGAGCTGGAGGCTCTGTATTGTAAATAACATTAATTGTTCCCAGGTGAAACCATCATGTTCTTAGGCCCAAAAATTCTGCCCACCACTATTACTTGACTGTTATTTGGGTTTAGCCCATACCGACTTTTATTTAAACCTCTCAAGGAGAACTTAATCTGGAAAACAAAAGTAGGTGGTGGTTTAGGAAACCAGGAAAAGCACCAATAGTAATACTGTTTTTGAGACTGTTTGTCTGAATGATGCTAAAACAGGAAGCTGTTACTCCTGCTGTTAACATGGTATAATGAAAAGACATTTAGATTTCAGTCAGAATTTGAATGCTGATTCTGAAATTTTGGTCAAGTCATTTAACCATCCTAAATTGTAATCTCTTTATCAGGAAAAAGAAAACAAAACTGCCTGAATTCTTTATTGAAAATTAAAGGACGTACAGCATGTAACAACTCCTGATTGATGTTGGTGATGATAATGCTAATACTACTACTACTACTAATAGTTTATATTTATTGAGAATTTTCTATGTGCCAGGCAGTGTTCCAAAGTGCTTTGTATGATAGCATTTGTAGAATCTAAACCTGTTTCTGGGAAGAATTAGCTCTGTTTGCCACTACATCCATATGAAACAGCGGTGGATTGCCATTCTAGGAATTACTTCACCATCCTGGCTGCACATCCATCATCTGGGAGCTTTTTTAAAATATCATTGCCTATGTGCTAGAGCAATTCAGTCAGAATGTCTCAGGGTAGGACCCAGTTCCTTTTAGAGTGAAGGAGAATTAGAAGGCATAACTTATTCACAGTTTTCCTAAGTAATGAGCACTCAGCTTCCTGAACGCCTTAGTGGTCAGCCCAAGTAGCCCTGATTTCACCCAATTTTCACTTCATTTCTGGGTTTCTCTGTTTTTCCATATGGGAAGAAAATCAAAAGAGAGGCATCTGTGAGGATTTCTGCGGCTGTTGAAGAAAGGACGTATCTGAAGCAGGATTAACACAGCACTTGCCTCTTATCGGACTCTTATTAGGATTCTTGCTGTTTCTGGAGGGTGTTAAAAAATCATCAAAACTCACCAAAATTTGAACAGAAGGTTTATTCTGAGCAGTTACTCTATATGCATGTAAGGACACCATTTTGATTCCAGAAAAGCAAATGGCTCAAAGAAGTTAGATACAAAGGGGCTTATAAAGAGAAGTTGTGGTTGCATGCTATTGAGTCGGTTCTAATTCATAGCAACCCTGTGTACAACAGAACGAAATACTGCCCAGTCCTGCATCATCCTCACAATCATTGCTGTTTTAGCCCGTTGTTTCAACCACTGTGTCAATTCATCTCATTGAGAATCTTCCTCTTTTTCACTGACCCTCTACTTTATCAAAGATAATGTCCTTCTCCAGGGACTGGTCCCTTCTGATAACATGTCCAAAGTATGTGAGATGAAGTTTCACCATCCTTGCTTCTAAGGAGCATTCTGGCTGTACTTCTTCCAAGACAAATTTGTTCATTCTTCTGGCTGTCCACGGTATATTCAATATTCTTTGCCAATACCATCATTCAAAGACATCAATTCATCTTTTGTCTTCCTTATTCATTGTCCAGCTTTTCCATGCATATGAGGCGATTGAAAATACCATGGCTTGGGTCAGGCACACCTTAGTCCTCAAAGTGACATCTTTGCATTTTAATACTTTCAAGAGGTCTTCTGAATCAGATTTACCTAATGCAATACGTCATTTGATTTCTTGACTGCTGCTTCCATGGGCGTTGATCGTGGATCCAAGTGAAATGAAATCCTTGACAACTTCAATATTTTTTCCATTTATCATGATGTTGCTTATTTGTCCATTTGTGAGGATTTTTGTTTTATGTTGAAGTGAATCCATCCTGAAGGCTGTAGTCTTTCATCTTCAACAGTAAGTACTTCGAGTCTTCTTCGCTTTCAGCAAGCAAGGTTGTGTCACCTGCACATCATGGGTTGTTAATGAGTTTTCCTCCAATCCTGATGCTGAAGTCAAATGGATCTTAGCTGAAAATAGAGAATACCAGAAAGATGTTTACTTGTGTTTTATTGACTATGCAAAGGTATTCCACTGTGTGGATCATAACAAAATTATGGATAACGTTGCGAAGAATGGGAATTCCAGAACACTTAATTGTGCTCATGAGAAACCTGTAGATAGACCAAGAAGCAGTCTTTTGAACAGAACAAGGGAATACTGGGTGGTTTAAAATCAGGAAAGGTATGCATCAGGGCTTTATAAAGAGAAGAGGAGGGAGAAATATAGAAGGCTACTTTTAACATGATTGGCTACTTTTAACATGATTGGCTACTTTTAACATGATTGGCTACTTTTAACATAATTGATTGAACCCTGCCTTCCCTCTTTTCTGAGAAACTGATGTCAGGTTACTTCTAGCTGGGCTGCTAATAATTTGGCCCTCCACCTGCCTGCAGCCATGAGGCTTTTTGAGATTTAAATTAGGAGGTAGTGGTTTGATGACTATTCTTTTCTAGCAGGATAAGACAAATTGACATTGGAATAGAGCAGTTTCTAGCAGGCTTTTGTAATTTGCGTCAGGTTTTTTATGGTTAATATTTGGTTGTGTGGATGAGAAAAACCTTAAAATCAAAGTAAGATATCTGTTATTAAGTTTCCTATTCAACAGTGAAAACTGATTTTTTTTTAAAGATATATAGTACTGATCCAGATTTATTAATTTAATTATTACATATTGACTATGTGTATCTGTTTAGTAGTTGCTGGGCTGGTGGTGGGAATTTAAAGAAGAAAAAAATCCCTTATCCCTGAAGACTTCACCCTTTAGAGTAAGAGACCCACACAAATAACACAAATAAAATGTAAGAACTATTATGCAGAAATATTGTTAGAAGTTCTAAGAATGGATATAAACCCACTGCCATCAAGTCGGTTCTGACTCAGTGACCCGATAGGACGGAGTAGAGTTGTCCCACTGAGTTTCCAAGGAGTAGCTGGTGGATTCGAACTGCCGACCTTTTGGTTAATAGCCTTAGCTCTTAACCACTGTGCCACCAAGACTCCAAGAATACATATAAGGGAGCAGTTAATTGTGGGCTATTAGGGGAAGCTGAGGAGTCCCTGGGTGGTACAAGTGGCTGCTAGAAGTTGAAGGTTTGGGTTCACTCAGAGGTGTCTCCAAGGAGCTTTGGAAGAGGCCTGGCGATCTACTTCTGAAAAATCAACCATTGAAAACATGGGATTGCCATGAGTCAGAATCCACTAGATGGCAACTGGTATAGGGAAAGCTGAAGAGGGAATGTGGCATTTGAGCTTGACTTTAAGGCCAAGATAACAAGGGATGTGAAGTGGGTAGAGAAGGGGCATTTCTGGCAGAGGAACAATGTGAGCAATGGGCTGGAAGTGTGATGGAATGTTAGGTAGTCCACTGTCACTCAAATGTAGGGCATTTAAGGAAATTATAGAAAGTGAGAATACAATGGTAATTTCTAGTCAGATTTTAAGAAGGTAGGAATTAGAGGAAGTAGTTTAAAGAGTGATAAATCTTTAAAACAACCATTTTGCAGAATGAGAAAAGGAGCTCTCTAGGAATAATGATATCAGCTACCATTTATGAGTACTTAATTGTGCTCATGAGGAACCTGTACATAGATCAAGAGGCAGTCATTTGAACAGAACAAGGGGATACTGTGTGGTTTAAAGTCAGGAAAATTGTGCATCAGAGTTGTATCCTTTCACCATACCCATTCAACCTATATGCTGAACAAGTAATTTAAGAAACTGGACTATATGAAGAAGAACTCGGCATCAAAATTGGAGGAAGACTCATTAACAACCTGTGATATGCAGATGACACAACCTTGCTTGCCGAAAGTGAAGAGAACTTGAAGCACTTACTGATGAAGATCAAAGACCTCGCCTTCAGTATGGTTTGCACCTCAACATAAAGAAAACAAAAATCCTCACAACTGGACCAATAAGCAACATCATGATAAACAGAGAAAAGATTGAAGTTGTCAAGAATTTCATTTTACTTGGATCCACAATCAACACCCATGGAAGCATCAGTCAAGAAATCAAAAGACACATTGCATTGGGAAAATCTGCTGTAAAAGACCTCTTTAAAGTGTTAAAAAGCAAAGATGTTACCTTGAAGACTAAGGTGCACCTGACCCAAGCCATGGTGTTTTCAATCACCTCATAAGCATGAGAAAGATGAACAAAGAATAAAGAAGACCAAAAAAGAATAGATGACTTTGAATTATAGTTTTGGTGAAGAATATTGAATATACCATGGACTGCCAAAAGAACGAACAAATCTGTCTTGGAAGAAGCACAGCCAGAATGCTCCTTAGAAGTAAGGATGGTGAAGCAATGTTAACACATACTTTGGACATGTTATCGGGAAGGATCAGTCCCCGGAGAAGGATATCATGCTTGTAAAGTAGAGGATCAGTGAAAAAGAGGAAGGCCCTCAATGAGATGGACTGACACGGTGGCTGCAACAATGGACTTAAGCATAACAAAGATTATGAGGATGGTGCAGGACGGGACAGTGTTTCGTTCTGTTGTATCCAGGGTCGCTATGGGTCAGAACCGACACGACATCACCTAACAACAAACCACAACTATGTGCTAGGCGCCTTGGTGCCATAGTGGTTAAGAGCTACGACTGCTAACCAAAAGATAGGCAGTTCGAATCCACCAGCCACTCTTTGGAAACCCTATGGGGACAGTTCTACTCTGTCCTATCGCTATGAGTCAGAGTTGACTCAACTGCAATGGGTTTGGTTTTCTGCATTTGACTATACTAGGCCCTCTGCTAGATTAAGGGTGTACACTGAGGGACTCAGTAGACATGCTCCCTGCCCTCATGGAGCTTACAACCTAGTAGGGGAGGCAGACAACAAATAAGTGTATTCTAAAAATATATAAAATTATCATTGGGATAAGTGCCACAAAGCAGCAAATGGAATCCTGAGGAAAAAACAATGGTTAGGGGTGAGGGCCAGGCTGGAGGCAGCAATGGCCACAGATCAAGACTTGATGGATAAGAAGTGTCCTAGAGTAAAATCACCACAAGGTTATAATAAAGCAAGAAGGAAGATTTTATTCAGCATATGTTCCAAGAGGCAAAAGTGGGAAACAGACAATCATGCTGCCAGACCCATGTCTGCCCTAGTCAGAGGAATGTTACAGAATCATCAGTATATATTGACATTACAAAGGGGTAAAATCATTAAAAGTTTCACCTTTTCATAGATTGGCTAAAAACTGCTAAATCACCATGATCCTACATTTTGAACTGTCTTTCTTAATAATCATTGGTACAGATTTCGGTAATGATAGTCAGGAGGATCTTCATCAGTCCAATAAATCTTACTATTTATTAAATGCTAATAGAAAAAGATGACTGGAAAATATATGAGTCTTTTGTGCTCTAAGTATTTGTTTATGTGAAAGGTTCCCTAAAAGATGTTTTCCAAGTTGTCCTAGCTATTGTTTTTATAGGTCAGGGCCCAGTTGTTATGTCCTTGTGAGTCCTTGTGAGTCCAGCTCCAGCTAGGTCACATTCTTTATACACAAGGACAGGGAATAATGGCTCCAATTTAACTCCTAAATCACTCCCTCCTTTCTATAGGAGATTGAAGATAACAATACATCTATAATAAAAACTCATCCTGAGTTGGACTCCTAGATGTTGGCCATGGCAGGCTCTTTAAACTCATGGTGCTGGTTTTCCATCGGATACCATCTGGTTCTTCACCAGGATCTTAAGTAAGAATGAAGTTCTCATCAATCGCATTGCAGAAATGAGCAGAATCGACATACAGCAACATTTTAGACGGAGCCTTTCTTTTGCCTTTTAAGTGTGTAAGACAATAGAAGAACTCCTGAAGTTCACCTTTCAGCCAAAGATTACACAGGTGTATAAAACAAACAACACACACAAGGAACATGCCTCTTAGCTCAATCATGTAAATGAGACCAAGTGGACAACACCTGTCCAAAAGCAAAAATAAGAAGGCAGGAGAGGACAGGAAAACAGGACAAATGGAAACAGGGAACCCAGGGTGGAGAAGGGGAGAGTGTTGACACATCACAGGGATTGCAACCAATTTGTGTATAAATTGTTGAGTGAGAAATTAATTTGCTCTGTAAACTTTCACCTAAAGCACAATAATAAGATAATAGAAGATAAATTTTATTATGCCTAATACTATCAGGATGTAGACTAAGAATATTACTATTCCCTGCAATAGTGATCTAGCCTATGTACATATTTTTGATGGTAACTAACCAAATAAATCTGGTGTATGTAGGGGTGTTATCATGTGCGACCAAGTAGCTTGCTGTCTAATTCTCTGTATATCTTGTTTACTTCTCCTGTGTTATTTATCCAAATGCAACAAGAGGTATTTGCTACAGCACAGACTCCACCTTCTTGGGTCAATAAAAAACCTAAGGCTGTTCTGTTATCTACTAATGAGGTCAAAGATTGCTGTTGTGTTTCCATGCCATTAGCAGTTTCGTCTGCTGTTTGTCCCATAACCCATTTCTATTGAGTTGATTCTGACTTATAGCGACATAGGACAGAGTAGAACTGCCCCATATGGTTTCCAAGGAGCTGTTGGTGGATTCAAACTTCCGACATTTGATTAGTAGCTGAGGTGTTAACCACTGTGCCACCGGGGCTCCATTTGTCCCATAGAGATTGATAAATTTCTTAAAGATTTTTCTAGTTCAACTATTCCATACGTATGAATTAAAGCGCTTAGAAATGATCAACCCCACCCTGAGTGCTGGACCAATGGGTTTTCTTCTGACTCTCGTTTTACAATGTGTAACAATTTAACACTACCTTCCTGGTAGCACAGTGGTTAAAAATTCAGCTGCTAATCATAAGGTCGGCAGTTTGAATCCACCAGCTTCTCCTCGGAAGCCCTGTGAGGCAATTCTACTCTGTCCTGTAGGGTTGCTATGAGTTGAAATCGACTTGACAGCGACAGGTTTGGTTTTTTGGTTCGGTGCCAATATTTACTAGCATCATTACCATGAATATCTAAAATTAATCCTAAAGTTTCCCAAGTGCATTGCTCACGCATTCACCAGAAATCTAAACAAGAGATTGCCCACGTAAACTCACTGTCAGTTAGAAAGGGATCATCTAAACTAGTATAGTTGGATCCACCACACGGGAACATATATCCATAAGAAGCACATAAAGTTTGTCTAGAGGAAACAGAAGGTACAGAAAAATTTACATGTGACTACCAATTTTCCATTAGAAAATACATGATTAGCAAGATAATACAGGACGGACCCTTCCTGTTGGAGGTCTTCTGTTTAAAACATACTATTTAAAACATACTAAGTGTTCTTCCTGAGGGGAAGCTGCTCCTCCCTGGTTTACCTATTAACAGTTATGGATCACTTTCTCAGAAGCAGAAGTGGAGCCTAAGACAAAATGGACTCTGAGCCAGATCTTGTGTTAGCCATTTTAGTTAGGCTAAGTGCCTCAGTTATAGAGTGCCTTCACATATTCTCTTCTTCCGATCACGAGTTTTCATACAAATTCTTTGATCACTATTATAAGTGTGTCTTCTTCTGCTCAGACACTCTGATTCTGTGATTTTAAATTAGGATAAGTGAAGGGCAAGGCCACATTGGAGAAACTTCTTGGTTTCCCAAAAGGCTGACTCAAGGTGAGGTTGATCTCCTCTGAGAACCTGGTTTCTTCAAGATACATAATTTTCTTTTAAAACCCCAGATGCCACTCACCAAAATGGGATTTTCTTAATAAACTTTGTTATGCCAACTGACCTAGATGTCTCCTGAAACTATGGTGCTCAGACCCCCGTCCCTGCTACTCTGTCCCTTGAAGTGTTTAGTTGTATTCAGGAAACTTCTTAGCTTTTGGTTTAGTCCAGTTGTGCTGACTTCCCCTGTATTGTGTGTTGTCCTTCCCTTCACCTAAGATAATTCTTATCTACTATCTTATTACTGAGTACCCCCTCTCTCCCTCCCCACCCTCGTAACCATCAAAGAATGTTTTCTTCTGTGTTTAAACCTTTTCTTGAGGTCTTATAATAGTGGTCTTATACAATATTTGTCCTTTTGAGACTGACTTATTTCACTCAGCATAATGCCTTCCAGATTCATCCATGTTATGAGACGTTTTACAGATTCATTGTTGTTCTTTATTGTTGCGCAGTATTCCACTGTGTGAATATACCATAATTTGTTTATCCATTCGTCCGTTGATGGGCACCTAGATTTTTTCCATCTTTTTGCTATCGTGAACAGTGGTGCAATGAACATGGGTGTGCATATATCTATTCGTGTGATGGCTCTTATTTCTCTAGGATATATTCCAAGGAGTGGGATTGCTGGATCGTATAGTGCTTCTATTTCTAGCTTTTTAAGGAAGTGCTAAATTGATTTCCAAAGTGGTTGTACCATTTTACATTCCCACCAACAGTGTATAAGTGTTCCAGTCTCTCCACAACCTCTCCAGCATTTATTAGTTTGTGTTTTTTGGATTAATGCCAGCCCTTTTGGGGTGAGATGGTATCTCATTGTAGTTTTGATTTGCATATCTCTAATGACTAATAATCATGAGCATTTCCTCATGTATCTATTAGCTGCATGAATGTCTTCTTTGGTGAGGTGTGTGTTCATATCCTTTGCCCATTTTTTAATTGGGTTATTTGTCTTTTTGTTGTTGAGGTTTTGCAGTATCTTGTAGATTTTAGAGATTAGACACTGATCGGATTTGTCATAGCCAAAATTTTTTTCCCAGTCTGTAGGTTGTCTTTTTACTGTCTTGGTGAACTCTTTTGATGAGCATAAGTGTTTGATTTTTAGAAGCTCCAAGTTATCTAGTCTCTCTTCTAGTGCTTGTGCAATGTTACTTATGGTTTGTATTGTGTTTATGCCATGTATTAGGGCTCCTAGCATTGTCCCTAATTTTTCTTCCTTGATCGTCATTGTTTTAGATTTTATATTTAGGTCTTTGATCCATTTTGAGTTAGTTTTTGTGCATGGTGTGAGGTATGGGTCTTGTTTCATTTTTCTGCAGATGAATATCCAGTTATGCCACCACCATTTGAAAGAGATTGTCTTTTCCCAATTAAAGGACTTTGGGCCTTTGTCAAATATCAGCTACTTATAGGTGGATGAATTTATGTCTGGATTCTCAATTCTGTTCCATTGGTCTGTGTATCTGTTGTTGTACTAGGCTGTTTTGACTACTGTGGCAGTATAATAGGTTCTAAAATCAGGTAGTGTGAGGCCTCCCACTTTATTCTTCCTCAGTAATGCTTTACTTATCCAGGGCCTCTTCCCTTTCCATATGAAGTTGGTGATTTGTTTCTCCATCTCATTAAAAAATGCCATTGGAATTTGGACTTGGACTGCATTGAAGATACATGATATTCTGCATAGCAAAGGGGTGATAGTTTGATTATAAACATTAGACAAGCATTTTATACAACATTGTCTTGAAGATCAATTAAAGTAATTACTGACTTACCCTAAACATAGCTCTCAGTCTGATCTTTGGAGTCAGTTTCCTGAAACCAACTGAATTCTTCAAAAAAGTACAATGCTGAGAGCAAAATGGTCTTACTAGTTTATCTGGACCATTGTTTGACTCAGAAGTGGCTTCAGGAACCAATTTTTTCTCAAAGCTCAAGGTTCAAAAGGACACCCAAGGGCACTGGCCTGTGTGGGTTACTCCAACCTTCATGAAAGCCAGAAATCTGGATTCCAGGAGAATTATAACTCTTTCATCATCTTTTGATCATGATCCTGCTATAGAATCTTTGATCAAAAATGTGCAATAATGGTAGTTGGCACCATCTAGTTTTTTAAGATCCCAGGCACGATCCAGAGAACTAGGAGGTAGAACAAAAACACTAACAATAATATTAGGCTAATTGTTTAAAAAAAAAAACAATGAAACCATGGCCCTGAGATCTTCTAACCAAGGAAACAAATCTCATGAGGTATTTGTTCATACATAAGCAGCATCAGTAATTGCTTTTCATGTGTCTCAGCAGCAACTACATTCTGCGAAACCTCAGACTGCATATTAATATAAACACAGCAACATTTATATATTAAGACAAACTGTTCTTTGTGAGGCTAACAGGAAATCTAATGCCATTCTATTTTGTGAAATCATAGCTCAAACTTCAGACGTTTCTGTGGTTATGGTATTTAGAACTTTGCTAAGTTTACCAACAGGAACTTCTAAGTTGAGAATTACAATGTCTAAACCCATTAGTTAGATAATTTAGGAGATAGGAGGAAAATGGTTTCTTATATCCAGAAAGTAGGACCTTAAAACATCAGCAATATTCCCACATAAAACACGTAGTAATCCTTTAGTTTACTCAGTCTTATGTAGCTAATTTCTCTGCCACGTGATTCTGGATCAGCTGCAGTCTTTGAACTCATCAGCTTCTACATAAGAGTTCTGGAAATCTTGATTCAGTATAGTCACAGTCCTTTTCACAAGTCCTATGTAAACAAAAATCCATTGCCGTCAAGTTGATTCCAACTCATAGTGACCCTATAGAACAGAGTAGAAACCATAGGTTTTCCAAGGAGCAGTTGGTGGATTTGAACTGCTGACCTTTTGGTTAGCAGCCAAGCTCTTAACCACAGTGCCACCAGGGCTCCAAGTCCAATATAGTCCATCTTTTTTTCTTGAGATATTTTGGTTAAAGGTTTTCAGCAAATCAGCAAAGTAAAAACTTACCTGCAAATGACAAAACTTAATATGGCCATGATTAATGTATAAAAAGAATACTTTTAAAAAGTGAAAGACTTGATAGAAATTAATTACAAAAGTAATGCAAAGCCAAATAAAGTCAGTTAAAAAAACTTTAGATAAAAAAATCTCTAAACATAATGATTAACTTTATTTTCAAAGAGTTTCAGATATAATACATAATAATCTTGAAACGTAATACCATATAGTCAGGATATACTCAGAATATACCAGATTATCAAATCTCTAAACATATGAATAGTAATAAAAAAAACTTCATGTGTAAACGATGTGAATTCCCCAGTCAAACCACTGACTTTTAAGATGCTAGGTTAAAAAATAATAATAATAAAATTGTGACCAAGTTAGCAGTTAAAAAATAATAAAACTACGACATAACATTATGCATTTGTGTCTAATATTAGGCAAAAACATAAGAGGAAATACTAACATAAAATTTTAACCCAAAGAAAATCAGATACGTCTCTTGATTTTGAGAACATGTTCCATGTAATTTATAACATATTAAATGAAACTTTTTTATAAAATTTTTTTTTGTGGTTTTCCATGAAGTTTCAAAGTTGCCAAGAGTTTATTATAGGTCACCAAGAAGCAACACTTAAGTTATTTAAGATCTTAAAGGTAAAAACTTTAAGCTTTTTTTTTAAAGTCGTGCAGCTTGGTTTTTGACTCAGGAATCTTATTTTAATGACAGGCCGAACCTTTGCCTCTGAGACAGATTACACGAAGACTACATTAACCCTTCAACCCAGTAATTAAAGAAAAATTTGTCAAAAGTGAGAAACCCAATTCTTTATTTTATATGTTATTTAACTAATATTAAAGTTCCTAAAAATCTCATAAATCACACCATTAAACTATAGCCAAACAGATAAAACTTTTGACCATATCAAATAAATTTCTTTTTATTAATAAACCTCTTAAACATTGTCTTTGTTGCATATCTCTTACAATACATCTCTTTAAATGATAAATATTAGCATATATATATCTTTTCTCTGTGGCATAAAAAGCAAAAGTATATAAACTTAAATTATGACAGACATCTATTAATTTAATAACAGTAAGTTACTTGGTGGTGCAGCAGTTAAGAGCTCAGCTGCTCACCAAAACATTAATAATTCGAGTCCGCCAGCCTCGCTCCTTGGAAACCCTATAGGGAAGTTCTACTCTGTCATTTAGGGTCACTATGAGGCAGAACTGACTTGATGGAAACAGGTTTTTTTGTTTTGGGGTTTTTTTGTTTGTTTGTTTTTTACGTTACCTAAAAAGTTCTGGGAATTATTTTAATCCTGAATACAATAAAACAATTACTGTTGAAATAATGTTTGTTTAAATATTCTAAGTTTTCATTCAACTTTTACTATTTCCCATATTTCCCCCCATCTTTTTAGCCCTTAAAGAGTTTATCAACTGGCTTTGGAAATTACAAAGTCTCTGCTCAACCAACAAATTCATTGATATGGCTATATCCTTAAGTCTCTTGTTAGGGATGGAAATATTCCCTAGGCCATTTCAGGTGTGTCTCATTGTGATTTCTATTTTTTGGCTTCTTAGAATTCCTCTGCAATAGAGAGAGTTTGTTTACAGTTCTTTTATGATTGGGATCCACCCAATTTCTGATAACTATAGTAAGGCAGCATTTTTCAAAACTTTCTTTTGTCTTAAAAAAATCTCCACCTAGTTGGAAGTAGTCTTTCAAAAGCTTCCCTGGAGCTATATGACCTCAGAAGCGGGAGGCCCAGGAGATCTGATCCTGCCCCGCCCTCCCTCTCTTTTGACTCATGGTAGACTACAAGATTAGGTCATTCCAATTCATTAATATATGTTTACGTTTGGAGCCCTAGTGGGACAGTGTTTAAAAACTTGGCTGCAAACCAAAAGGTTGGCAGTTCAAATCCACCAGCCATTCCTTGGAAACCCTATCGGGCATTTCTACTCTGTTTTATAGGGTCAGTATGTGTCAGAATTGACTCAATGGCAATGAGTTTGGGTTTTTTTTGGAAGTTGGCCTATGCATTTTCAAAGGCAAAAGATAACTAATTTCTTTCCCTTTTATTATTCTCTTAGTAAGCAGTTTTGCCTTCTCCTTAACACAACTTTTTATCTACCAAGTAAATATCAAACCTCTTTAGCAATTTTGTAAATAAATCCATCAATTCTTGGCTAGCCACGGCCCCCTTTTTTTCCCTCTAGGCTTATTCTTTGCTTTCTTTTTTCTGCTCTGGAACTACTAGCTTTAAGACAAAATTATCCTTTTTCCTTAAATAATACATATTTCAGATAACAACTAGCTTAAGTTACCTAGAGGTTTCACTTTTAAGATTGACATAGTACAGAACATAAAAATCTTAGTGCACTTTTCAAATAGGCCAGTTTATATTAAAGTTTTTCAAAGTAGCTACTAAAAGCTCAAATCAAGACAAACACAAGATGCAGTTTTTCTTGGACAAGGAAAGAACTGAGGTTTTAAGGCAGCCTTACAAAAAACAGCAACTGTCAGCCATAGTCTCCAACCTGATACAAGATAGAAACTCAGACACAATATTCTAGACCAGAAGCAAGCTCTCAGAACAAAATGAGACAGAAAAAAACACATAAACTCACTGGATAATACCACACAAAACAAGAATATAGGAAACTGTGTGTATGGCAATTTTTCATAAGATCAACTCAATTCAATGGGAAAAACGGGTTCTAGATAAAACTTATTAACTTTCCAGAGCCTCAGATGGAGGAATATTAGACCTATTGACAAGACCTGAGCATCAAACAAAGGTTCCCCCAAAAAAGGAAAGACAACACAAATGGGAGCACATGTTCCCAAAGTGGAAGGAAAGAAGAAAAATAGAGTAGCTTGGAATTCATTTTCCCAAAATGATCAGTGAAATTCCAAACTACTTCTAGTATATTCAGCTTATAATGTTTTTAAATATGAACCCCAAGCCAGCATCCCAACAGCGAGGAAGAAACATAGACTCATTTATCAGAGATGTTAAGCTCTAAGGTTCAAGCTTTTGGTTTTCTTCTTTTTGAATTTAATTCATTCCGCGGGCTAGAGACCTACTATCTTATTTTAGGCCTTAAATATACCAATTCCTCCAATTGGAAAGTTCTTTAAAAGTAGCTACCAATGATTTTAGTTTTAACATTGTGATTCTTTATTGAGAAACTGTATCATAAAACAGTCTGGAGGTACTACATCCTCTACAAATTTCATAAAACAAGTCAAGATAAAAAGACAAACAGATACAAAAGTAAAAATACAGGGCCAACAACAACAACAACAACAAGAAAAAACCCTGAAGAACTAAAAGGCATTTCAGCAGGAGCAGAAGAATAATACTTCTCACTGCCTTTAAATTTATTTGTCATCCCTTTGCTTCTACTTTATATCTTAAAAAGACTCATCTGGCCAATTTAAAAGTCCCCCATTTAGGCCATTGTAAAGAATCCTTTTCTTTCTTTGAATCATGCCATTTTTCTAAATACCAAGCTGAATTAGGCCCAAGATGTTTTACCATATAGGTAGCAGGTGTGCCAGATGGTGGGCCACCAAGTTTGCTTTTCTCTTGGTTATTTCCCATTTTAAATTTGGAAAGGGGAAAAGAAAGGGGTTTTTAAACAGAGCACTATTTTCCAGATTTTCTCTGAGTCTCAAAAAGAAACCTAACAAGGAACACTGCGGGGTTTGGACAGTGTTTTGCTTGGGCCAATGTGTACCTTTCCTGTGCAAAAGTTTGCTTGCTGGTGGCAGGCAGCCTAATGCTCTAGCCTGTCTTGCAACCACCTTATCCTGTCACGGGAGTCTTTAACATTTGTGTTGAAGGCTGGAAAATGCCTTAATGGCTTTTGCTGGTCAACCCATGCCTGAATTTTGCATCTTATAGTGACTCAGAGCTCTTTGAAAATAGAATTACCTCTTTAATGTTTCAAACACCCGAATCCCGACACCAAACTGCAGTTCACCAAAAGAATCACTAAATGTCACTCTTATCCAATCAGGCAAAAATCTAAGATTCTCCTTAATCAAACAACCAGTTTTCAAACAATATGCTGAACAAAACTTAAGAAAATGTGAGAAAGAGAACAAAAAAAGAATAAGCAAAAGTTTGTTTTCCAAGAGCACTTACCCCATCAGTGTCAAAGGGACGTGGAGTGTGAATGTGTGGGGTCCAGAAGATAGGACCTCTCTTTGTGAGCTTCTGATCCACAGTCCAGGTCTCCTTGAGGTCGCCTGGATTCATTGTTTCAGAAAATACTGCAGTGACTATGTCATTTAATTGTTATAGGGTAAAATCACCACCAAGTTATAAGAAAGATTTTATTCAGCATATGTTCCAAGAGGCAAAAGTGGGAAATGGACAATCATGCTGCCAGACCCATGTCTGCCTTAGTCAAAGGAGTGTTACAGAATCATCAGTATATATTGACATTATAAATGGATAAAATCATTAAAAGTTTCACCTCTTCAGAGATTGGCCAAAAATATACTAAATCACTATGATTCTACATTTTGAACTATCTTTCTTAATAATCATTGGTACAGATTTCAGTAATAACAGTCAGGAGGGTCTTCATAGGTCTAACAAATCTTACTATTACTAAATGCTAACAGAAAAAGATAAGAGTGGAAACTATATGGATATTTTGTGCTCTAAGTGTTTGTGTGAAAATTTCCCTAAAAGATATTCCCCAAGATTGTCCTAGCTATTGTTTTTAGCTAAGGTCCAGTTGATGCATCCTCGTGAGTCCAGCTCCAGCTGGGTCACATTCTTTATACTCAAGGACAGGGAATAATGGCTTCAATTTTAACACATAGTCAGAAGTCAGCCGTGACAAGAGCAGAGGGAAGAGCAGAGAGAGTTTGGTATGTTCTAGGAACTGAAAGGGGGCTAGTATGTCTACAGCTTAGCAGGAGAGAGTGGTATAAGATGAAGGTGGGTAGGTGGGTAGAGGCCAGATCATTCAGCGTTTCTTCTAGGCCCAGGTAAGGAAATTTAATATTATTAGAACAATTGGAAGTTACAAACTGGTTTTTAAGCAAAAGAATAACACAACTGGATTTGTGTTTTAACATTACTTTAATTACTAAATGAAGAGTAGATTAAAAGAAAGTCAGAACAATCAGGAAGCCTATGGAATATTTTAGGGAAATAGTGGTTCTATCAAAACAAATATTGAAGGATATTAAGAGCAGAGAGTGGTTTTTGAGAGGAAAGTGATAACTTTGTTTTGGGCCTTGTTGACTTTGGGGTGCTAACATTAGTCATTTCCAACATAGCTCCAAGTTGGACTAAGGAGATTTGTAGAATGAAGAAGCCATTCAATTCCAAAGACTGATTTAAGAGTAAGGAGGGTCAGAGAGTGAATGCCAAGGCTGGAGTCAGAGAAACCAATGTACCTTTGTTGTGTAGGATTTTAGAAATCTTAAGAAAATAAATAGAGAGATACTCAGGTTTGACATGTATAAACTCGTTTAGTTTATTGCAAGGTAGTCACAGCAAGGCATGCAAATAAGACCTCAAAACATTCATTTACAATTGGAGAATCAGAATTAACAATTACAATGTTAGTTCAAGGGTTAGAGTCCAAATCTTTCAGGCTTATGCCTTTAATGAGAGGTCTCAGACGGAAGGCTTAGCCATGGCTACAAGGTCCCTTGTAGCTAGGGTGCAGTGTCGGTGGCAGCAGATAGAATCTCAGTTCCATCTCGGCTTTCTCTCAGTGAATGAGCAGAAATTTAGGGTTTATATGTGAATTTGTCACCTTGGTTCCACATGACAAGGGCCAGTGTGACATCAAAGACTAGTATGTTATGTCTTTTCTCCAGGGTTAGAGAGTAGCCAAATGATGCATCTTTTCTTCAATGTTAAAAGTTAGGCCCAAAAGCAAAGACAAGAAAGCAGAAAGAGTCAGGAAAGCTGGATAAATGGAAAAGGGGAACCCGAGGTCAAGAAGGGGAGAGCGTTGACACATCACTGGGTTGGCAACCAATGTCATAAAACAGTATGTTTATCAATTGTTTAATAAGAAACTAATTTGCTCTGTAAACTTTCACCTAAAGTACAATAAATTTAAAAAAAAAAAGAAAGGGAGGTTGTTTACATTTATGTTATGTTTTCTTGTGTCACAGCATGCCAGGTCAAAGTGAACTTAGAGGTTGTTTACATTCTCTATATACTTCACATACTTCTATGTTTCTATGTCTAAGTTTAGAAATTTTCTAAATAACTTTCTTATGACTTACAGGTTTCTAATGACTTATAGTTAATGTTAGAGGGCCTCACAAAGGTAAACATATTTCTATTTCTAAATTCATATTATGAGTGCTTATACATATGTATTTTGAAAGCATAATAGTGACTTATACCTTATGGGATTTGATATCACTATAGAAACATACAGAACAACTGTCTTTCCCAGAGTTAATTTTACAGGGGTGTCAGATACCTCACAACATCCTTTTGGAGATGTTTCACAAACATCTGGACTGGAGTTTAGGACAGGAGGCTGGCTGGACCAATGAGATCTCTGCATTCTCAGGCTGTAGCACAAAACAAGACGCTGATTAATGTTTGTTAAATGAACAAGGTCAATGTGGTAGTTACCTAGTTAGCAGGAGGTAGTTGGAAGTGTAGGAATGAATGATATCAGTGAGGGAGAGAAAAGAGAGAGAAGAAAAAGGGAACAGCCAAGAATAACTAAGGTCTGATTTGATAGAAACTAAATAGCGTGACCGCAAGAGAAATTTGAGTTAGACCCTGGAAGATCCTAAAACTGGTGATATTTAGTAAAAATGAGAGATTATCTATTAAGGAAAGATGTTGAATCTCTCTCTTTTTGTCTGAAGAGATTTTTAAAAAATAGACAGACAGCCTACTAGGTAAGTAAGATCCTAAGTATTTGGTGACATGATTTCAATTAGATTGGTATTTTTTACATCGGGTCTCACTAGAACCAACTGGGAATTTTGAAACAATAGGATATTGGGCAAAATGGCATCCAGTCATTGAGAAATTATCTCTTACACAAAATGGCTAATAGGGTCTCTATAAAAAATTATAATTAAAGGGAAGTAAAAACAAACCCTTTGCTTATAGTTGCAGTGGGTTTAATTAAAACAAATTTTACAACCAGCCCATTCCATATGCAATATGTATCTAACTTACGTGGATTTAGCTCCAAAGAAACTAGAAAAGAGTTATCTCTTTGCTTAATGTGCATTAGCATTAGGGGGACCTGGTTTTGATTCTTGCTCAGCTACTTCCTAGCTGTGTGACCTTAGGCAAGTTATTCAACCTCTCTAGGCTTCAGTTTTGTCATCTGCACTATGCAGATAATGCAGTAATCTATTTCAAAAGGTTGTTATGGAAATTAAATGAAAAAAACGAAAGCATTTAGTGCAGCGCCTTGGAGGCAGCACCTGACACACTCTGTTTCAGAAAGACGTCATAGAAACAATATAACATCCAACACTTATAATATGTCAGCTATTATGCTTAAGTACGTTAAAAACATTATCTCCTTTAATCCTTTGAGGCGGGTACTATTTCTTACCTGCATTTCACTTGTGAGGAAATTGAGGTTTAAAGAACCTCAGTAATCAGTGAGCTATACAAATACCACTTTAGCACAATCACCTTCAGGTGTGCACATGTAATTTGATGCATATATATGCATGCATATAAATACAAGGATATGTACATACTTATTGTTGCCAGTCCCACAGTTCCTGATACTTCTTCTGGGGTTGGTGGTACTGGAATAGCACATTGGCCCTAGTGGAACTGGCTGGGGGAGCACCTACATGGGTGCTTTATTGAAAAGGGTGATATATTGCAAAGAGTACAACTCTGTCTCTAACTTGCCCTACAACCTTGAATAAGTCATTTCACTAAGTCTTTGGGCCTCAGTTTCCTCATCTGTAAATGAGGGGGCTGGCCCAGCTTTAGAATTCTCCAAATCCAAGCAGCCCTCAAGCCCACCACCTTGTATAGGCAGTCCTATACAAACACTCGCCCCCATGGCAACAGCCACACGGTTCTCAGCAGCTCTGGTATGCCGCTCTACTCCAGCCAGCAGTGCTATTTCCATCGCAAATTCCTGGGTGAATAGAAGGCTTGGATGGGGGAGGGATCCATCAGGTGAGAAATCCTAAAGCCCCTGGCTTTAGGAGAAATTCTGGAATAAATTGTCTGTGGGTGGTGGGTATGTGTTAAGTCAGAAAAACACCATCAGTGTTTAATTCACAAAGTCACCCTTCTAGCAGGTAGAAGAGCTGTCTTAGCCAAGATTTAAAGGGTCACTTTGCCACTAAATGCTGAGTCAATAAGTGGAGGAGACAGTGACCTAAGCTCATTAGTATCTGAGAGAATGCCAAAGGAACATCGCCAAAGGGTGTTTAAATCAATCCGGATTTTTAGGAAGCGGTTCTAGTATTTATTTCAGCTACACAGATTAACAAGACTTTCTTATTATTATGGATATTATCAGAGCTCCATCTCAGAAGCACAGGGACGGTGGGGCAAGGGGGATTGAGGGTAAAGATACGAGAGAAAGAGAACATCTCCTTCCAAGGATAGTAGGAAACATCCTTGAAAAGGCTGCCCTGTATCTGCCTTACCCTCCATTTTTAAGCCTTCACAAAGTTGTTTCCTGAGTCTGTGGCTCCTAACGTTGATCATAACATATTGCTACCTTAGATATGAGTTGGAGAGTAGAAGGGGGTACTATTTTTTTATAACACAAATGTAAATGAAGCAGATGCTCCGTAAGTTAAAGAGCTGACTTTCTGAGACGGAGTGGTTTCAGGAGAAATGCCGTGAGCCTTTCACTAGGCTCCGAACTCAGGGCAGAAACGTTAGCCTTTGCTCACTCCTTTTGGTTGCCCACGGGGAGGTCTGCATTGCAAGGGAACTGAAGAGAGGAAAAATGTGGAGGTGGGCGTGGCTGATTGGGAACCAGGCCTGGAAGTTCCTAGAAAAGGACTGTCTGTAGTCACTGGTGGCGCAGTGGTTAAGCGCTTGGCTTCTAACCGAGAGGTTTTCGGTTGGAATCTACGAGCTGCTTAGCCAGACGAAGATGTGGCAGTCAGCTTCCGTAAAGATTACAGCCTTGGAAACTCTATGAGGCAAGTTTTACTCTGTCCTATACGGTCTCTGTGAGTCGGAATTGACGGCAACGGGTTTGGTTTTGGTTTACAGTCAGAGACAGGAGTCCCGCTGAAATGTTGGCTCCAGCTCACCCAGAGGCGCCTCCAAAGAGAGGTAAGCAGTTCTGCTCTGCACACAGGGGGTTGCCATAAGTCGGAACCGACTCGACGGCCACAAACAACAGTAACAACAATAGGCAGAGACGGAAGCGGTCTTTGCTGAAGACTGCGCAACAAAACTTGCTGAGAGATACAGGAAATACGACATTCGGGGCAAGTAAAAGCTGGCCCTGCGTGCTCCAACACCTGCGGAGTTGGAACTTGCTGTTTTTCTTTTTGCCACTAGAGGGTAGAATACGAAAAGAAGATTTGTGAATTTTCATCCTCTCAAACTGGCTAGTTGACCCTTCTAAGTCTTAGAAGGGATAAACCATAATCTTGCTAAAATGTATATCTGATTAAGCCATTTATTTACATGCTTACACATTTTCAATGGCTCACTAAATTCTCCAGGAGCCCCTGGGTGGTGCAAACGTTTCTCTCAGCGGCTAACTGAAAGGTTGGCGGTTTGAGTCCACTCAGAGGCACCTTGGAAGAAAGGCCTGATGATGTATTTCAGAAAAATTAGCCAATTCAGATGAACTACGGAGCACAATTCTACTCTGAACCACATTGGGTCACCATCACCATGAGTCATAATTGACTTGAGGGCAACTGGTAAAGTCTCCAGAATAAAGTCTGATGACAATGGCTTTCAAGGCTCTTCCCTAACTTTACCCCTGGCCCCCTGTTCCCCATCTCAACATTCACAGTCCTTGGGGAAATAGTATGATGGAAAGAGCATGAATGTTGGTGCCATCCAGAAACCAGTGATTCATCCAAGGCTCCTCCTTTTCCAGCATTACCACATCCAAGTAATCATTAATTCCTGTCTATTCTACCTCTTGAATAAATGCCATGAGGGCAGGGACCACATCTACATTGTTCCTCTTTGTATTCTTAGAGCCTAGCACTCTTAGAAGGAGCTTACTAAATATTTATTGATCAAAGTAATGAAGGAATACATCCATGTCACTTATCATCTTAGTCCAAACTACTACCACCTCTCACTTGGTCTGCAGTAGGATCCCCAGTGGTCTCCCTATGTCCCTTTTCTCTCTCTGTAACCCAGTTTATACTCTACACCAAGAGTGATCGTTCTGAAATGCAAATTTGCTAAAAACCTTTAGATGACTTTCCATTGCTATTAGAATGAAGACCGTAATCTTTATTATGGCCCACAAAGTAAGCGTAATTGGGTTGTTAGCAGCTGGGGCACTTGCTAGTTAAGGGATCATGAAAAAGTTACTTAATTTCACTGAATCCTGATGTCCTCATCTAAAAAAAGTTAACAATAATTATTCCTACCTCATACAGTTTGGGGAGGATTAAATAAACTAATACATGTAAAATGCTTAGCATAGTGTCTAGTTCTGTGTTCAATAAATGGTAACCACAATTATTAAGTCCCTACCTGTCTCTTGCTATTCCCTCTCACCTTCTGTACCAGCCTCACTGAGCTTCTTTCAGATCTCAGAATATGGCATGCCCCTTTTTATTCCTACTCCTTTTTCTGGTCCCGATGTAGAGTTTACTTCCTCTAAGAAGACTCCCTTGACACTCTATGGCCCTACGGCTCTCTGTATAGTATCCTGCGCAACATTTATCACAGCATTTGTTGTCCCACTCCAGACACAGTGGTTGACATTTAGCAAGCCCTCAGTAAATAACTGTTGAATCAACTCTAGACCCACTGCACTTCTCTTTTCCAGACTCTTTGTACATGATGTTTCTTATTTCTATTCTAGATAAAATGTCATAACTGCTATATCCACGTCTCCTTTCCAAGGGAAACTTTCCCACCTACAGCCTCTGTTGAAAAGGCAGCCCTAGGTGGCTACATTGCATGTCCCACGGAGCTCCTTTTGCCTTAGCTGACCGGACTAGGATTGGCATCTGATACAATGGTGGACAATCTGGAACCTGGCCAGCAACTTACAACATGCCTCACACACGCACACACACACACAAAGGAGTAGATCGATCAGATTCTCTCTTACTCTCTAAAATTTGAATTGGAAAAAGAAGGAGAGAATGTCGCTATTAACAACAAGAATAAGAGCTGAAATGATATATAAAGAAAAGCCGTGAGATTAACTCAGAGTCACGAGGGGTCCATGGCAAGCTGCAGAGCTATAAAGAAGTAGAAACTATGAGGTATGATTGGGAGTTACTGGTAGAGCTGATAGTGGTAAAGGAGGCCCTGCCAGGAAGAGAATAGCTGGGTCATGCTAATGACTGAACATCAGAGCGAAAATACCTAAAATGCTGTCTCTTGCTCTTTTGGGCTTCTGTGACGTATATCTTTAAAATAAAATTGTCGAGCTAAATTGAATGAGTTGTTCTTTGCAATCCAGAGGGCCTAACTGATAAACTATTTCTCTGTTTTGGGAAAACCTGGGCGTCTTTAAAGGCTGAATTTCTGACTCCTTCCTCTGTCTCTCTCCCCATTCACTATAGCACTTGTCATATTATCTGTAATTATTGGTTTATATTTCTATCTCTTTGAGGACAGGGTATGTTTTCTGAGTTTCCCCTAGTGTCTAGCAGCATTCTGGGTGTATGAAAGATAATAACAATAATGTTTTTTGGATCAATGAATGAGAGAATGAATGAAGAAACTGGCTTATCTAGTCTTCGCCTCTGTGTGCCTTGAATCTGGAGCAAATTTTTTCCATGTAATTTAAGTGGAACATAAATAATAGAAATTGGAGAGGTTTGGGGAGAAGAAAGATAACAGTTAATGAAAACGGCTAACATTTACATAGTACTTACTCTGTGCTAAGTACTAAGCACTTTACATATTTCAATTTATTTACTCTTCATGAAAGCCTTCTGAAATAGATACTATTATTTTCTCCATTTTACAGACAGGGAAACTGAAGCACAGAGAAAGCCTTGCCAAAAGTAACAAAGCAAAGGGCAGAGCAGGGATTCAAACCAGGAAGTTTTTGACTCCAGAGTCCCTGAGCTTAACTGCTCTGCCATATGGCCTTAAACTTAAGGGGAATGAGGGCAGGAAGTAGTAGTTAACATGAATATTTAAACACTGCTTTAACAGGGTACAAGGAGCCCTGGTGGCGCAGTGGTTAAGCACTTAGCTGCTAACCAAAAAGTCAGAGGTTCGAACCCACCAGCCACTTTGAGGGAGAAAGATTTGACAGTCTGCTTCTGTAAAGATTACAGCCTTGGAAACTCTGTGGGGCAGTTCTACCCCATCCTATAGGGTCACTATGAGTCAGAATCGAGTCAATGGCAACAGGTTTGTTTGCTTGGTTGGTTTTAACAGGATACAAAGCACTTTCACATATTATATGAGGATACCAAGGGTGCCCTCACTCTTTGTGGCCAACAGTTCTAGCCTAGAAATTCCAAACACCTAGATTCTTCCTATAAGCATAGGAAAATGAAGCATATCTAAAGGGCACGTGCAGACTTACTTTGCAAACTCCATGGACCCTTACAGGTGCTAATACCTGGAAAGTTGGGCAGATTTATACACTAGTGACTGAAGAAAGGATTGTATTACAGTATGAAAACTTTTCATCTGGGGCAAAACATCCACTTTCTCAACTACTCCAAGAACTGGCAGTCTCTCCATAAGGCCAACAATTGATGGTATGTGGGTTGGGTGGGGAAAGGGGTGGATGTAGTGCTGATTCCACTTTGTACTATTGTTTTTAAGGATTCTGGGTTTAGGAGAGGAGCCCTGGTGGCACAGTGGTTAAGCACTCAGCTGCCGACTAAAAGGTTGGCAGTTTGAATCCACCAGCTGCTTCACAGAAGAAAGATGTGCCAGTCTGCTTCCGTAAAGACTACAGCTTCGGAAACCCTATGGGGCAGTTCTACTCTGTCCTATAGGGTTGCTATAAGTTGGAATCAACTCGATGGCAATGGTATGGGTTTAGGAGCTCTTGCAGATACCTTTATTGGAGTCTCAACCCGTTTCTTTTGGGTTATCATGGCAATAGGGAACCAAACTTTGGGAGATGTTTGTTGGTGAGTGATAAGGAGCCAAAAGAAAAGAAAGATCTTTGAGGAAAGCCTGGGGTTGTTTGGGGGGAATGGAGCAGGGTGTTTACATGTATTGGTATGGAATAAATCCAGATGCCTTCTGGCAAAATATACAAGAAATGAAGACTAGAACAAGCACTGGGGCTACCTAGGAGCTTCCTAATATGGTTTCTCCCTCCTAATCTCCTATCCCTCAGAGATCTCAGTGAGTGACCAGGGAAGAGGTCTGAAGGTAGTAGTAACTGTTCAGCACTAAAATGTTCTTAAGTATGAATGGTGCTGTGTAGGGGCAGAAAGAGTCTTTGGCTTCTTCAGAAAGAGTGGGGCAGCAGGAGCTGCCTATACCTGAGTGAAATTCACCAGCGAGGTGAGTGAGATTTGTATTTGGGCTGAATTCCTAGTGACACAGCCATATGGTTTTTGCTGACTGTCATCCTCCAGATGGTATACTCTTTTTAGGGGGCAGCTAAAGTGTATAGAGGATTGTGCCTTTCCCACTGTCACCTTTAGTTCCTCTCCTCCACCATCAACTGAAACTCTTAAATGAGGACTCAAGGTGTCCCTACCTCACCTTCTAGCCTGCATTCCTACCCAAGATCAAGAGTTATCCTTCTCTTTCCCCAAGCCACTTCTCCACATCTCTGATTTTTCTCCCTAGAGTAGGAGGCTCCAGGGGACCACAGCTGACTCTGCCAGGCACAGAGGGTTGAGTCATCCTGCAGGCGTCAGAGCTGTTAGCAACAGCTCTGCTGATCTGTATGCAGCTCCAACTCCCTCTCCAGTTCAGAGTTTTGGAGCCGTCTTGTTCGAAAGCAAAGAACAGAACACAGATGGCTGGTAACAGGATCCCACGGGGGCCTCCTTCCCCACTGAGCCTATCCTGCTAATCCTTTTACAGGAGACAGAAAATAAATGACGAGTGGAGCAAATCAAGAGTATTGGCTTCCTGCACTGTTTTTTGGGTCTTGGTGGAAGGTCTCTGAGAACCACCTCCAGCCATCCATTAAATTTCCCAAGCATATTCCTTTCTTGGTCCTTCTTTCTCCTTATCCACTTCTTTTCCCTTCCTTCCTCCCATTTTCCATCTCAGTTCCCTGTTCTCTGCAGTATCTTTGAGTCTAATGGAATATTTTACCCAAATGCCTTCTACTTGAACCAGGAAATTCTAATCCTTACGTATACAAAATAATTAAATACACTGGAATTTGAGAGTGAATTCTGTCGGTTTTGTCTCTTGGGAGTCCCTTTAGTTTCTTCTCTTTGCCTGAGGTAGCATGATGCATTGCTTTAGAATCATAAAGAAGTGGATACAAAGCCCTGTCCTAAAAAATAAGTAAACAAATTTTTATTTAGATACTAAAATAAGTTCTGCTCTGCCACTTACTAGCTGCGTGATCTTGGGCAATTTACCTAACCTCTCTGAGCTCCAGGTACAATATCTGAAGATGTATGTAATAGTATCTGCTTTGCCAATTGGTTTATAGATCAAACTAGATAGAAGTAAAACACAGTATCTGAAACATAATAACCCAAAAGCCCACTGCCACGGAATCGATTCTGACTCATAGAGACCCTGTAGGACAGAGCAGAACTGCCCCATAGGGTTTACAAGGCTGTAAATCTTTATGGAAGCAGACTGTCACATCTTTCTTCCAAGGAGTGGTTGGTAGGTTCTAACCGTCAACCTTTTGGTGAGCAGCTAAGCGCTTTAACCACTACACCACCAAGGTTCCTGGGAACATACTAGGTACCCAATAAATATTAACGTATGTCTCCTTTTTCCCGTCTCTTGCTTTCAGGTTCCCTTATTTTCAAGAACCTGGAAAAATAAATAAATAACTTTCTCCACTAAGGAAGTTAGCATTCATGTTCAGGTGCTGCTGATGCAATTGCTGAAAGGCAGGAGAGTGGAAAGCGTGTGTTTTGCAAAACTAGAGGACTGAGATTTTGTAAAAACTGACATGTGAATACGCTAATGTTGTTTACCCCAACTTTGGGATTCTTTTTTTTTTTTTTTAATTGTACTTCAGGTGAAGGTTTACAGAACAAATAGTTTCTCATGAAACAGTAGTACACATATTGTTTTATGACATTGGTTAACAACCCCACGACACGTCAACCCTCTCCCTTCTCGACCTTTTTTTTTTTTTCTTGGTGAAAATATACATAGACAAAGATACACCATTTCAAAAATTTCTACATGTACAGTTCAGTGACATCGACTACGCTCTTCCAGTTGTGCTGCTATTCTCCCTTTAGCTGAAGGTTTACCCCAACTTTGGGATTCTTGTTGAGGATTGCTGGTTTCCTCACATTGCTGTTGCAGCAGGATTGATACTGGTTTGTTCTCCTTGGAAGATAAGATGCTGGGTTGTTGATTGACTGTGTAACCTTAGGTAAGTTATTATCCCTCTCTGGGATTCACCAGAACAAAGAGTCGCTGCTCCTCTTCACACCAGGAAAGAAGGAGGATTGGATGAAGTTTGTGTAAACTACAGAAGAAAAGTTAAGTAAAGGGTGGTATAATCCTTGGCACTGAGAATACCGGATGTCTCAGTCATCTAGTGCTGCTGTAACAGAAATACCACAAGCGGATGGCTCTAATAAAAATAAATTTATTTTCTCAGTCTAGTAGGCTAGAAGTCCAAATTCAGGGCGTCATCTCCAGGGAAAGTCTTTCTCTCTCTGTTTGCTCTGGAGGAAGGTCCTTGTCATTAATCTTTCCCTGGTCTAGGAGCTTCTCAGGCACAGGGGCCCAGGTCCAAAGGATGTGCTATTCTCCTGGCTCTTGTTTCTTGGTGTTATAAAGTCCCCAACTCTCTACTCCCTTCTCTTTCCTTTTATCTCTTGTAAGATAAAAGGTGGTACAGGCCATACCCCAGGGAAACTCCCTTTACATTGGATCATGGATGTGAACTGAGCAAGGGTGTTACATCCCACTCTAATCCTCTTTAACATGACCTAATCTTGCCTCATTAACCACAGTCAGAGATTAGGATTTACAACACATAGGAAAATTATATCAATCACAAAGTGGAGAACAACCACACAATACTGGGAATCATGGCCTAACCAAGTTGACACATATTTTTGGGGGACACAGTTCAATCCATGACACTGAATTTGTTTGTACAATCAAGTCAAGTGCCACTATGTGATTATGTTGTTATGTGATTACCATTGTCCTAGTGGACTAAGGAAGGCTCCAATAGAAATTAAAACAAAAGTTTTATTGAAGGAATAATTTCGTTTCACAGGATGGAGAATATGTGGCATTCAGATAGGCCGCAGTTCATGTTCTGCCTTGCAGGAAACATCAGAGTATTTAACAGGCAGAAAAAACACAAGCAAATTGTTTCACACAAAGTGATTACAGGAGAAGGAAGGGAAATTTACAAGGGATGGTTAAACTACAAACTTTTTAACATCAATTTCTGGCCTAACACAAATCTCTTATTCCTGATACAATTTGACTAAGGCAATATTTCTAAAGTGAAACTTACTAACATTCTTGATGTGTGGATTTAATGATGGATTGCAGGCTAGGTCAAGCTTAATTGGAGTCCTTGAAATGTAAAATCCACCATTAGTTAGACAGGAGTAAAGATTAAATCAGCTCTAAATCTGAAGTCTTTTGAAATGTAAACATCACCCATCTAGCTAAGGGGGAGTCAAATAAGGCTCAGGAATTCACTGGGTGAATCCCAAAAGCAGTTAAGATAGCAAGTTTATTTACATAAGTTAAAGCCCAAATCTCTGCACTCTTTGCATTAAGGTCAAGACTTTTATAGCTTCAATCTGCCTCCTTATTTTTATCAAACTTAGTCTCTACCTAGTTACATATTTACAAAGAACTAGCAGAAATACAGTGGAAAAATCCCAACCAGTAATAATTAATTTGGGAGTCAGAACATGAAACTACGCCTCGATATATACCTATTTTGGCTATGAAGTTATAACAGGTTCTATCTTCACTTAACATTATCATTCTTATTTTTTACTTTTTTTTTTTTTATTTTATGAACATGGCATCTTCTCTGGGGCCAGATGTGTAAATATTCTTACGAGGCACTGAGTAAATCTTTAACTAGGTTAGAAATTCTGGGTTTTGTTTTTCAAGCAGTGAACTTTGACAAAAGACTGAATGATTTCTTTCTGAGAGTAGAAATGAAAACCTTAGTTTAATTCAGAATGGAGTTGTTAATGTAGGTCTGAAGTCACCTAATTCAGATATGCCAGCACCTCAGATTCTAAAATTCACATACACACTATAATGGAAGAAATGGTGAAGTAAAAGAGCCGAACAGAAGATTTCAAAGGGCAGCTCAAGAAGACAAAGTGAAGTATTATAATGAAATGTGCAAAGACCCGGAGTTAGAAAACCAAAAGGGAAGAACACTCAGCATTTCTCAAGCCAAACGAACTGAAGAAAAAATTCAAGCCTTGAGTTGCAATATTGAAGGATTCTATGGACAAAATATTGAACAACACAGGAAGCATCAAAAGAAGGCAGAAAGAATATATAGAGTTACTGTACCAAAAAGAATTGGTTGGTGTTCAACCATTTCAGAAGGTAGTATACTATCAAGACCTGATGGTATTAAAGGAAAAAATCCAAGCTGCACTGAAGGCATTGGCAAAAAACAAGGCTCCAGGAATTGACAGAATACCAACTGAGATGTTTCAACAAGCAGATGAAATGCTGGAAGCACCCACTCATCTATGCCAAGAAATTTGGAAGACAGCTACCTGGCAAACTGACTGGAAGAGATGCATATCTATGCCTATTCCAAAGAAAAGTGATCCAACAGAATATGGAAATTATCGAACAATATTATTAATATCTCATGCAAGTAAAATTTTCCTGAAGCTAATTCAAAACCTGTTGCAGCTGTACATTGACAGGGAACCGCCAGAAATTCAAGCCTTATTCATAAGAGGACATGGAACAAGGGATATCATTGCTGATGTCAGATGGATCTTGGCTGAAAGCAGAGAGTACCAGAAAGACGTTTACCTGTGTTTCATTGACTATGCAAATGCATTTGACTGTGTGGATCATAACAAATTATGGATGACATTGTGAAGAATGGGAATTCCAGAACACTTAATTGTGCTTGTATGGAACCTGTACATAGAACAAGAGACAGTGGTTTGACCAGAACAAGGGGATACTGCATGGTTAAAATCAGGAAAGGTGTGCATCAGGGATGTATCCTTTCACCATACTTATTCAATCTGTATGCTGAGCAAATAATCTGAGAAGCTGGAGTATATGAAGAAGAATGTGGCATCAGGTTTGGAGGAAGACTCATTAACAACCTGCAGTATGCAGACAACACAACCTGGCTTGCTGAAAATGAAGAGGACATGAAGCACTTACTGGTGAAGATCAAAGACTACAGGCTTCAATATGGATTACTCCTCAACATAAAGAAAACAAAAATCCTCACAACTAGACCAATATGTAACATCCTGATAAACAGAGAAAATATTGAAGTTGTCAAGGATTTCATTTCACTTGGATCCACAATTAATACCCATGGAAGCAGCAGTCAAGAAATCAAATGATGTATTGCATTAGGCAAATCTGTTATAAAAAAACCTCTTTAGAGTGTTAAAAAGCAAAGCTGTCACTTTGAGGACTAAGGTACGCCTGACCTAAGCCATGGTATTTTCAGTCACCTCATATGCATGCAAAAGCTGAAGACCGAAGAAGAACTGATGCCTTTGAATTACGATGTTGGAGAAGAATATTGAATATACCATGGACTGCCAGAAGAACAAATCTATCTTGGAAGAAGTGCAGCCAGAATGTTCTTTAGAAGGGAAGATGGCAACTCTTCATCTCGCATACTTTGGACATGTTATCAGGAGTGACCAATGCCTGGAAAAGCAGACCATGCTTGGTAAAATAGAGGGTCAATGAAAAAGAGGAAGACCCTCAATGAGATGGATTGACACAGTGGCTGCAACAATAAGCTTAAACATAACAACTATTGTGAGGATGGTGCAGGACCAGAAAGTGTTTTTTTTCTATTATGCATAGGGTCGCTGTGAGTCGGAATTGACTCAAGGGCACCTAACAACAACAAAACAACCAAAAACTCATCTGACACAAGGCTGTGGTTTGACATGGTTCCTCTGTTCCAGATAATAAACAGGTGTAATGTCAATTATACTAATATGTTTTGCTCTAGTTGAAACAAGGAGGCTGATGACGAGGCCTGGACACTGTACTTCATTCTCTCTGACCAGGCTGATCTCTGGCAACAAGTTTTTCCTGTCTCTCTTTGTAACTGGTAATTAGGCTCTCATCTGAGCAGTCAGGAGTCTTGACAAGTTTTACAGGCAGTCACCATCAGACAATTTACAACTCTGGGCTTTTCACAGCTGACACGTTCCCTCATAGGGAACCAAAGTTTCTCATTTCCGAATTCTTCCTGTCATTCAAAGAGGCTGATCTGAGAAGAGAGCTAGCTTTCTCAGTGTGTTATCCAATTTCAAAGCAGACTGTAAGGTCCAGTGGTGGTGATGGGGAAAACCTCTGTATTTATGTATATCCCTGAGCAGTAAGGGCTGGCTGTATGGTTTGGTAATGGAGTGGAAGTCATCAAAGTCAAACGTGGCATGGGAGGATGGAATCTAACATAGCCTTTCAAAGAGAGAGAGAAAAATTAGTTAGTTTTCAGGAACCATATATCTGATAAGGGTGTAATATCCAAAATATATATAAAAGTTCTACCATTTAAGAATAAAAAGAGAAAATCAATCAAAAAATGGGCAAAAGACTTGAATATACATTTCACTAAAGAGGATATTCAAGTGACCAATAAGCACACAAAAGATACTCAACATCATTAGTCATTAAAAAAAAAAAACCAAACCTGTTGCCACTGAGTTGATTGCAACTCATAGCAACCCTATAGGACAGAGTAGAACTGCCCCGTAGGGTTTCCAAGAAGGGCTGGTGGATTCAAACTGCCAACCTTTCGGTTAGCAGCATAGCTCTTAACCACTTCACCACCAGGGCTCCCGTTAGACATTAGGGAGATGCAAATCGAAACTCCAGTGAGATACCACCTCACCCTATGGGAATGGCAACGATCAAAAAAATGGAAAACAGAAAGTGTTGGTGAGGTTATGGAGTGTGGTGTGATGGATGACTTTTGTGTGGCCTTTCTGGCCATGGTCTTGTAACTCCTACCCAGGTGACCGGGCATGCAAAGAAGGCATTTATGGCCCACGAAGGGGACTAGTCAATTTTGCCTTAAAATAGAGCCAATTCCAGAGCACAGAGAGGATCCCACCACCACCAGGGAAGAACAGCCAGGAGCAGAGACCACGGCCTTTGGACCAGGATCTCTGTGCTGAGAAGCTCCTGGACCCAGGAGACAGAGTGAGCTGTAACCCTGAAGATGGTGAGAAGTGATGGCAGAGAAGCAGTGGCAGGAGAGACCACACAGTGGGCTTCCTGGCCCATGGAGCAAGGAAGCTGAGTGCCTTTGGGCAGAGGCAGAGGGCCAGGGAGAGGCATGCCTTCGAGCAGGGCTGAAAAGAGGCTATCCTGTTGGAAAAACTGTATCCTGAGCATTCCTGAGCCTGAATTGTAACCTGTTAGTTCCGTAATAGACCCCATAATCATGAATATTGTCTGTGAGTTCTGTGTGGCCACTGCAATGAATTAACAAACCCATCAGAGAAGTAGAGAGTGCCATGAGGGACTGTTGGTGTTAGAATTGGTTAAGATGGTGGATAGAGGAGGCATGTCTGACCTCTGCCTCACAGGGATCAGCCTTGGGCTGTTGATCTTGATTCTCCTTCCCCCTTGGGAAGAGAGAAAAGGTCAGATTCTGCCCCTACGCCTTTTTTTTTTTTTTTTTTTAACATGGAGAAACTGGAACTCTTATCCATTGCTGATGGGAATGTGAAATGGTATAACCACTATGGAAAATAGTTTTGTGGTTCCTCAAAGTTAAACATAGAACCTCCATATAACCCAGCAATCCCAATCCTAGGTATATAGTCATAAGAGGTGAAGACAGGAATGCAACCAGAAACCTGTACACCAGTGTTCATTGCAGCACTTTTCATAATAGCCAAAGGGTGGAAACAACAAAAATGTCCATCCATAGATGAATGGATAAATAAAATGTGGTACATACACATAATGGAATACTACTCAGCCATAAAGAGAAGCAAAGTCCTGATGCATGTCACAACAATGAACCTTGAAAACAGCACACTGAGTGAAATAAGTCAGTTGCAAAAGGACAAATATCGTATGATCACACTTACATGAAATAAGCAAATATATAGAAACCAAATGTTAGATATTAGTGGTTACCAGGGGTGAGAGGAAGGGAAGGGAAAGGGGGAGTTATTGCTTATGGGATACTGAGTTTATGTTAATGGTGTTGGAATGATTTAGAAAAGCATGAGAATGATCGCACAATTTGAAGAATGTGATCAATGTTTCTGAACTGTACATATACAAATTGTTGAGATGGTGTATGTTTTGTTATATATATTTTCAAAACATTTTTTTAAAATTACTTAATAAAGTTAAGTTTCTTTGGCTTTAAAAAGCCTGACCCCTTTTGGATGAGGGAACTTAGGGAGCTGATTAAAAGAAATCAGTTCTTCCCAGTCTGGGTCAGGAGCTCCTCAGATGGGCTGTCATTTTTACCTTGATTACAGTACTTGCCAGACTGTATTATAAAGCCTGTTGCGCTGCTCATCTCTTGTTTTTGCTGCCTAGTATCCAATCCATTCCTCTATACTGGTGATTGTACCTCAACTTTTTGCTGGAAACAAGTCCCTTCTGTATTCACCGTCTATATGGCTTTTAATAAGTTGACTCTATTTTGTACTCCAGGGATGGAGCACGTTTATCAGGCCTAAGCCAGTCAGGGTATGCAGTGTATGATATTTCCCCAGTTCTGGCTCAGGGATGGACATGTAGCCCAGTGAGATGCAATAAGACTTTCTCTGGCATTCTTGGGAAAGAATTTCTCTTATTTTTTCCTGCTAGATCTGAAATTTGGTGATGATAATGATGACAATAAAAATTAGATAGTTAATTTTATTGAGCGCTTATTCTATGGTAGGGAGAGATCTAAGCACTGAACTTACTTACTCTTCACAATAATCATATTGGTTAGATACAATTATTATTCCCTTTTACAGATGAGGAAATTGAGGCAAGGGAGTTTTAAGTAACTTGTCAAAGGTCTAATAGCCAGTATGTTGTGAGGCCAGGTGTCAAACGCAGCCTTCCCTTGGAACAACTACACCCTTTTGTCTTGAGAGGCGGTAGGGATTGGAAATGCTGCTGCTTCTTGTTGTGAAGCCTCAGACCAAAAAAGGTAACACAGTGGAAGACAAGTCCTGGATACTAAACCATATAATTTAAGTCCTGGTACTAACTCTACCTGAAGCCAGCCCTAATCCTGGACTTTTTAGCTTGTGTGAACCAAAAAATTCCTGTTTTGCTTAAGCTATTTTAGATTTGATCCTCTGTTTCTTGCAACCAAAGAGTCCTAAATGACAGAGAACTATTTATCTGTTGGCCTTTCCCATTAGGCTGTGCTCTCTTCAAGAATAGGAATGGTATCTTATTCATCTCTATGTCCACGGAGCCTAGCACAATGCACATAATTGACATTCAATAAATGTTTGCTATCTATCAATTTAATCATTCAACAAACATTTATTGTGGGTCTGCTATGTGCCAGAAATTGGGTTAGGTGTGAGAGATGAAAAGAAGAATGAGGAAATGAAGGCTATTTGTCCGGGTTATGTGGAAGAACAGCTATTGCAAAGGTTAGTGTGATTACAGAACTCTAGGAAAAGACGCACATGTAACAGCTACATCACTTCCCTGGAAGTTGCTGTCACCTTAGCAGTATGTACTCGGCTGATAAGAATATTCTGGGCTGCTGTACATGTCAGATGCTTTTAGGATTGTCTAAGATTCTAAGAATGACTGGAAGGCACCTGCTTCCCAAACGGATGTACATATCAGAGTGACACCTGTCCCTTCTGCTGTGCTTCTGTGTTGCTTGAATCTCAAAAGTATATCCTGTAAAATGAGTATGCCCTGCCCATCACTCAGGGTTTCAGTGAAGATCAAAAGAGGTCATAGATACCAAAGTCCTATTGTATCCAGGTGGTAGTTTATTTTACCTGGTAACACAAATGCTAGTGTATCCTTCTCTAGCTAGTATCTACACCAAATCATATCATTTGGCTTCACCAGCAGTTCTATTCTACTTATAGTGAACATCTGTTGTTTTTGTCTGTCCAGAATTTCTCCCTCTTCTTTTGGCAAAAGTACCCTACATTCTTTTGGGAGAATTTCCCCTCTACCGTTCTATGTAGTTCTTGTGGGGATGTTACCTTGAATCTCTTGTCCCAGGGTGAGCACGTAATTCCAGCTAGGGCATCAAAATGTCTCATTGCCTGGTGAAGTGACTGACATAAGGAAGGGCATGTGACACAGACCCAAGCTGAGCCACTCAGAGCTTTTCCTTTGGATTTTTGTATATTGTTATGTGAGAGTGAGAAGTTTTCCCTTACCATTGGGGTCACTAAGCTGGGATGATGTAAATCTGGACCTGCAGTGGCCATTCAACCCTTCTCTTCCCAGTCTAGCCACAGGCAGATTATCCAATAAGCAAAGTAAGCACAGTGGTTATCTTGCTTACCAGATCATCTGTAGTAAACAATTTCACATTTTTTCAACACATCAAAGATTCTGCTTCTAGGTATGGCCGGCATTTGTCTTTCTCTCAAACCCACAGCACCTTCCTGTGAATCGAAGCCACTTTTTAAATTTACAATCCCTGGCAGACGTGGATGACCCAGTAAGCAGGGTAAGCATGGGCTTACTTGTTCTTACTTATTAATCTGTAGTGAACTCATGTGAAATTGTTTACCACAGATGATCTGTTAAGCAAGGTAAGCACCGTGCTTACCTTGCTTATTGAATAATTTGCCCCTGCTGACATCCCTCTGCTGCATGAAATAAACTATTAAGATGCAAGTTCTACTCAGTATGATTTCTGTGAAGTCTGCTTAAACCTCTCATGGAAATATGTTTATGGTTCATAAGCTCCAAATTCTAACCTGCTCACCTTCACAAAGTTCCAAATGCCTTCAAATTCTACGTACTCTGACATACATGGGTTGCCATGATTCAGAATCTACTCAATGACAGCTGGTGTTTCTGGTTATACATTTCTACACTGAGAAGACTTACGAAAAGGAGAAATAAAGAATGAGTTTCATGGTAATCATTTATATGATGTTATTTGGTAACTAGATATGATGTCGTTTGGTAACTAGACTAGATCTCTGTCCCCTCCTCAGGGGCAACAGGTGGGAGAGAGAAGGTTATATATGAGAAGTCACAGCAGGCAAGTTTAAGTGTATAAAATCTGAACGTGGGGACAAGGGCTCCTGTCACTAGTGATTATAATACAGTATAACATACAAGTAAAGGACACATTTGATTAAAATCAGTATTAGAAATCTCCTTAATTCATTTCCTGCATATTGACAGTATTAATGACAGCATTCAGTATTTGGGTATATTAAACTACGTGGCAGCAGCTCCCCAGATTTACCAGCCATACCCCTTTTAGAACAGACACACACACAAAAAAAAAACATTATAACAGAATCTAGTCTACAGAGAAAAATAGCCAAGAGATTGGGAGCTGGGTGTGGTATGTGGAGAGACAGAGAAAAGGGAGACAGAAAGAGATAAACACCTAACCAAGTATTTTTAGTTCTTGAGGCACTGGACTTCTCGTTACGTGGTCTAAAAAATCCACCCCCCTTTATTTTTTCTTAAAATACAAAAACAAACGAACAAAAAAACCATTGCCATCGAGTCCATTCTGACTCATAACGACCCTGTAGGACAGAGTAGAACTGCCCCATAGGGTTTCCAAGGAGCGGCTGGTGGATAAGAACTGCCAACCTTTTGGTTAGCAGCCAAGCTCTTAACCACTGAGTCACCAGGGCTCCTCTTTTCCCTTAAGCTGATTTAAATTGTCACTTTCAAAAAAAGAGCTCTTACTAGTACAGTCCTACTACTAAGTAAAGAGAAGACTGAAAATGAGACCCAAAGACAACTCCAGATCAATAAAATACTAACTTATTTATGTTTTGATTGCCAGCTGTTTCTATTTCATATCCTATGTGGCACAAATCTGGCTGGAATTTGTGTAGGTTTTTTTTGTTGGTTTTTTTTTTTTTTTTTTTTTTTAATTCTTACAGATGCCAGCCAAAGAGAAGGGCATGACCAAATCATCAACTGGTCTTGAAGATACATTCCAAAAACCTCTCAGTCCACAAACATGCTGCCCCACCCTTTCCACATTCACAGATGTCCCAGACAATCATCATGCACTGATCATGGGGTGCCTGCCAGCGGGTAGTGTCAGAGCTGTGGGACGAATATTTACCTCTTTACACAGACACAATAATGGCTTACATATTAAAACATTTTCCATGGGCTAGGCACAGTGCTAAGCACTTTATATGTTATCTCATTTAATCCTCACACAACCCTCTGAGGAAGCGGATGTTAATTAACCCCACTCTACGGGTAAGGAAAGGAAGGCTCAGCATGGTTGTGAAATCGATACAAAATAACACTAGTTCCACACACTAGGAAGTAGTGGAGGTAGGACTCCGAAGTCAATGTTTTTAACTACAGCTGTACTACCTTCTCATCCACTGCTTGATTTCTTCAGGGCTGGATTTCTTTTAGACTCTGCGGTAGCTCTTTAATTTATTCATGGCCTGCTGCACATGCTTATCTGACAGATACCAGAGACTGAAAGGTTTCTAGGTCAGGGCTTTCTTGTACTAAAATCGTATCCTACCATCTTTAGGATAACTTGGTCCAGCGTGTATCCATTCTTGTGGGTTAAAACGGAAGAAACTGTTGCCCCCCTAATGTAAGAGGGCTATTTTTAAAGGATGTTCACACAAGGGATACAATTACTGTATGGGAATGCAGAGTATAAGAAACAACTCTGTACACAATCAGTTTTATTTTCCAGCATGTGAAACCATGTATACATCAAGTAGCCTTCTGTAGACATGTCTGACACATGTCTGTATAACAGCCAGATTACAACCTGCCTCAAGTGGTTGATCCTAGGACCTAAAAAAAAAGAAAAAAATCCATGGAGATAACCCTGATAACAGTCCGAGTTGAATGGGCCTCCAGTAACTTACTTACTTACTTAGTTTATATAATGATCAATTCCAAGGAGTGCTTCACCCCTGGTTTCTCATCTGGGAATTCTAAGACACATCCTCCTTACCTCTCATACACTTTATTGATTTTTGCCTTCTACCTGGAAGAAATAGAGATTTCCATAAGTTCAAAATGCACAATGTGATTGCAAAAAGTTTACATACTAGGTAATGCTGGATGGAGATATCATTATGACCAACAAATCTTCCCCCAAATTTTACTAGTAGTTTCCTAGAATACCCAAAGTAGAGTTTTCTCTTTCTATTCCTACATATGGGCTGTCGGCGTGCATACACGCATGCTCATGTGCACATGTGCACACACACACACACACACACACACACTTTGAAATTCAAGTTATCTGCAGGTATTATTTGCATGATCCCTATAATTATAGATTTTTGAACTGCAAGTGACCCTAGAGATCATTTTAGTCGCTTACAGGAAACTGAGGCCCAGAAAGGTGAAAGTAAGGTCTGGTTTAGGGTGTCATTTGATCACAGGTTGTTTTGCATGGTTATTTAAACTATAATAGAATTATATAAGGTGGGGCCTTCCTGGGGAAGGGGACTGGGAGGCACTGGAAAAAACAGAGACTTAAGATTCAGACTGAACCTGTACTCTAATTTTAGCTCTCCACTTACTCGCTGTGTAATGTTGCACAAAATTACTTAACTTCTCTGAGTTACTTTTCTCCTCTGCAGTCAGAATCTTCATCATCATCGTTATCATCATCATCATTTTCCCTATCTTTCCGGGTTGTTGGGACGATAAACGGTATAGTGAATGTGAAGTATTTTCTTCATACAGTGCTTGGCACAGAGTAACTATAACTATTAGTTCTGTTCGCCCCTTTCTGTATTTTACTTAAACCATACACAGTAGGAATGCAACAGTATTTGTTAAATTAAGTTGAACAAGTAAACTTGTACATGTGAGTCAAACCTTACTTAGTTATAATACTGAAAAGATAGCTTCAAGGGACAGATACTCACATCAGTGTACCCACCCACACATTGACAAGCTGTCTTCTCACACACAGATACATGTGTAACAACAAATACACGAATATCACACATGCTCAGACATCTCTTACACACCAGAAATGTGTACATGGTGTTATGTCCTCAGTTGGTAGTGCCAGGAGTACAATATGGCACCAGGAGTACAAAGAGGGTGTGCTTTGGATTCAGTAAGACCTGGGTTCAAATTCTAGCTTACCGCTTGTGTGATCTTTGGCAAGTGACATAAGCTTTCTGAGCCCTGGTTTTCTTATCTGTAAAATGGAGGTAATAATAATAGTGCCTACCTCACAGGATTGTTGTGAAGGTTAAATAAGACAATGTATGGAAAGAGGCTTCTTCTTGGTTTTGTCACTGCCTGGCAACTTTTCTATTAAGGTTAAACCTGGTTGATACCCATTGTTCTTCTCCCCACTGCCTTCTGATCCCAATTTACAGGCTCAAGAGATACCTAATTGGGATATAAGAAGGCCTCTCAAGGGAGGTGACACTTGAGCTGAATCTAGAAGGATACTGGCCAAGAGAGAAGGCATTTCAGGCAGAGGAATACAGTACTATCTCTTGAAGCAGCATGCTAGTGTTTGCAGACTAGTGAATAATAGTTCAAGTGGGAACATCCTAACTAAGGCTGGAGAGGTATGTAGGGGTTTTGTCTGGATTGTATTTGAAGGACTTTGAGGAGCTATGGAAGACTTTTAAGCTGAAAAATGACAATCAGCTTTTAGACACTGCATTTTAGAAACATTAAAACCATTTACCTTGGTACGGAGAAAGGGGCACCCTTGAGGGGAAGGAGGGTAGTCAGAAGGCAATTACAGTAACCCAGGTAAGAAACTATGAGGTATGAACCAAGGCAGAGGTAACGAGGATGAAGGGGACAAATCAGAGAAATGTTGATGAATTAAATTCCCAGGAAATGCAGTATCTGCAACTGTTCTAAGCATTGACTTATTTTCCCACCACCAGTGATCATCATTTTCTTTTCTTGGCTAAAATTAAAAAATTAAATAACTGATATATTTTACAATATCTGCTAATACACTTTTCTGTTGAACAAGTTTGACATTGAGATTAATCCATGTGTGTAAAGTTTGAAGAGTTTGAGGAGGGAGGCATATTAACACCAGAACACAGGCACAGGCACAGATCTGGAGTAAAAAAGACAGTCAGGCTCTCTTAATTAAGATTCTGTATGTGCCAGGGAAATGGGGTGTGTGTGTGTGTGCGTGCACATGTGTGTGCATGTGTGTGTGTGTTACAACTTGTGGCAGAGGTGGAGGTGAGTATGAGAATGGGGTGAGGGCAGATACAAAATATTACTAAAAACACCACCTATATAACATTCTTGCAAAAAAAAAATTTTCAGCTTAAATATAATCAAATCTTTAGATTTAACTACCACTTTACAGGAAATGGAGCCCTGGTGGCACAGTGGTTAAGAGCTCAGCTGCTAACCATAAAGGTCAATGGTTCAAATCCACCAGCCGCTCCTTGGAAACCCTATGGGGCAGTTCTACCCTGTCCTATAGGGTCGAGTCAGAATTGACTGATGGCAATGCATTTGTTTTTTAACAGGAAATAGGAGCCCTGGTGGCACAGTGGTCAAGCATTCCACTGCTAACCAAATGGTCAGAAGTTCAAATCCACCAGCCTGCTCCACAGGAGAAAGATGCGGCAGTCTGCTTCCGTCAAGACTGATACAAAGATTTATAGCCTTGGAAACCCTATGGGGCAGTTCTACTCTGTCCTGTAGAGTCACCATGAGCTGGAATTGACTTGATGGCAGTGGGTTTTTTTTTTTTGTTTGTTTGTTTGTTTTTTTTACAGGAAAATGAGCATTGAAGAAAATGTGAAATGACACTGCAAGGATGCAATCAGCCTTGTTCAGAATGTGGAACATTCTACGGGGCATATGATCTGATCTCTTCAACAAATAAACCACATACAAAAAAATAAATAGAAAGGAAGAAGGAAAGAAAGAAAAGGGAAGAACTTGTTACGAAGAGAGGCTTAAGAGACATTTATCAGTCAAATGCAGTGTGTAGAGCTTGTTCAGATCCTGATTCAGATACATGAACTGTAAAAAGACATTTTGGAAAGTATTGGGAAAAACTGAACATAGATTGGGTATTTCCTCCATTAATTTTGTAAAGGTATAATAAAGATATGGTGGTTATGTTACACCAGAAGTCTTTGTTAGAGGCACATATTGAAGTATTTACAGGTGAAATGTTACAGTGACTGAAATTTATTTAAAAATACTGCAGGAAAAAAAAAGTGTATGGGAGAATAGATGAAACAAGAGTGGTAACATGTTGATAATAGTTGAGGCTGGGTGACAGACACATGGAAGTTTATTATTCTATTCTTTCTCCTTTTGTAAATGTTTGAAATTTTTCATCAAAAATTAAAATGAAAAAAATACTATGGGAAAGCCCGAGTATTTTTCTACTCCCAAATGTAAGAAATAACTATAAGGGAACAATCTCACTGCAACACTTTCAGGAGAAGGGATCATTTAAGGGGTGAGTGAAAGAAGAGGAGCCCAGTGGGGATGAGAAGGTAGAAGGAAAACTGGTTTTGAGTGGTGAAGGAGCCAAGGAGGAACAGAGTTTCAAGATGGAAGGAGTATCAACCATGTCAAATATTGCAGATGTCAAGAAGGAAAGGATTAAAATGACTCCACTAGACACTAGACAGAAGGTCACTCATGACTTTGGCAAGAAGAATTTCAGTGGAGATGGGAAGATTGACAACTTTTCTAAGGAGCCTGGGTGCGAAGAAGAGGAGAGACAATAGTAATCTTTATTTTCCCCCAAAGGAAGGAGCGTAAAGCATGCTTTTTACTCTTCGTGGAAGTTGCCATTTGAGAGTGGTTGACAATTAGGTGGAAGGAAGAATGACTGAATGACTCACAGAGCAAAGACTGTAATCCAAGAGGGAGTATTGGGAACAAATATGTACATCCCACCGAAGTAGATGGCTTGTTTTACTGATTATGGCCAGTTTACTTCTGGTTTACTGTAACTTCCACTCACTGTTCCAGAGTACATTTCAACTCATAAATCTAACACAACAGCTCTATTTATCTGTTGTCTTGGCTGAAGAACCGAGATCTGTTATGACTGCACTTTAGGCACACTGTTTCCTTCTTGAGTAAAACTGGTTTCTTCGTAGTACACTGAAGGGGTTTGCCTTCTTTTTTAAAAAAAAGTTTTTCACCACAAAAAAAATTAGATAAATTCTACTTCTTCCCTGCAAAGGACCCTTAGGACCCCGTAGTTTGTTGCTCTTGTTCCAAAAAACTCACCTCTCAACGTACTAGAAAAATCTACAAGAACTTTTCAAGAATTTTTCTCATTCCTATCCACCACCAGCATATAGGATGGTTGAAATCTGTATTTCTAAGTGTTATTACCCCTCTATAAATTACTATAAACTATTAGAATCCCACAAATTACATGCTGACTACCCTGCCCAGTTGACCTCAGAATTCTGCGGAAGTGTCGAACTAAAGTGTATAGGGGTAGAATAGTCTACACTTCAGGGCAAACTTATTCGCAGGGTTAGTAGTGGCCGGATGTTTTGGGTGTGGGACGAAGGCAGAAAAAGAGGAATGCATAGAAGCACTTCTTTCTCAGATTTCCGGGGGGTAAATGCATGCATCTGATGCCCACGTGGCACGAGATGTCCGCAAGCTGAGTAAGCCGGGGCTGGACAGAGAATAGGACTCCAGAGCTACCGGGGCGACTCCGCCCAGCGCAAGCATCCGCGCGCTCCTGTGAGGGCGCGCGAGCATGTAGTCGTGTCTCGCGCAGGGTCGGGCCTGTCAGGCGGGAAATCTCGCGAGATCGGAGACTAGGGTGCCTGTCGGGAGGAGGGGAGTGGTGTCGGGGAAGGGGGGGAAACCTGGGCAGCGGCTTGGCTCTGTGGCTTCAGGGCTCGTAAGAGCGAGCGAGCGAGCGAGCGAGCCAGGGAGAGGGAGAGGGAGAGAGGGGGAGGGTGGCAAGGAGAGGGAGTCGGCGTCGCCGCCTGCCTGAGGAGAGAGGAGGAGGGGTCTTGCTCACCCTGAGCTCTTTGCGAGCCGGGGACGCGAGGCACCCTAGAACCTCTGAGGCCTCCGGGCCCCTGGGGACCCCACCCCGCCGCCCGCCGGCCGGCCCGAGGCCTCTCTTCCCTTTGTGAGCGCCCCCTTCCCAGGGGCGGTGGTGGTGGCTGAGGACTGTGCGTGGGCCCGCCCGCCGAGGGGCCGCGGCGGGGGACAGAGAGGGCCTCGGCTGTGTGAGGACGGGAGGCGGCCGAGGCCCGGGCCGGTTCCCCCGAGGCAGCGGTAGCGGCGGCTGCCGGCACTTCCCCGCGCCATCTTAACTGAGTCCAAGTGCTGAAGGCGCCTCCTCGACCCCGGTCGTCCCCTCGCCCCCCCCCCCCCATTGCCCCTTGTCGCAGAGCTTGGGCTGGGCGGCTCGCTGGGGCTCGGGGGGGGGGGCGGCGGTCTGTCGCCGGGCCCCCTCCTCCTCACTCCTCGCCCTCCAGCGAAGCGGCTACTGGAGCGCTGCAGGCGGCTGCGCCCGCCTACCCCGCCCCAGACCTGTCGGCGAAAGGGTAAGGGCACCTCTGTTTTGCGAAAGGGAGACCTGGAGGGGGGCGGGGGAATTCGGCCCACTCAGGCCTCTGCGTGGAAGAAGGGCTGTGGGGGTGGGGTGCGGGGGGGAGACAAGGAGGGTCTGTGATTCTGTGGGTGGGGTAAAGAAGCTGGTGGGCTCGGCGCCCTCCTGTTTTGAGAGGCAAGAGCAATTGCGTTCCTCTTTCCTGAGGGTCACCGGAAGGGGTGGTGGAAGGGGATGTCTCGAGGAAGGTGTGGTCCTCATAGGGAGACTGGGTTGATGTGCACCCCGATTTAAGGCTTGAGGTCCCTTTCCCTTCTAGTCCTTCTGCTCCTATCGCTCCGTTTCTCTTGTAGTGTCTGTGTATTCTTGGGAAGGGAGACTTCTCTGGTTAGCCTGACTAACTGCTCGATTCCACCCCATTCCCCTCAACAACCCACCCTCAGGCAGTCTGTACCCCTCTTCTTTAGGGTGATGGAAGCCTTTCTCTCCCCCTACCCTTCCCCCCTCCCCATCCTCTAGTCTACTGCAATGCCGCAGAAGTCCAAGGCTGTTTCTTCTTCCACAGACCCATGTATACATTGAACGGGGGGCGGGGGGAGAGGGAAGTAATGGCGCTTCCCTTGGAAAGGTTACTCTTTTTTTCTTTGGTTTTTAAATCGATAACAGTACCAGTTTAATACTTCTCCCCTGAGAGGAGTCACTTGGAAGTATATCTGTTCCTCTTGTTATTGTTGAGGGATATGGCCTCTCGAGAGGGACCCCTGCCATGTTAGAACAGTTTTGATGTCTCTCCTTTTTTAAACACTGGATTGACATTTTTTGTGAGTAGGTTGGGATTCAAATAATTCTGTTTCCTTTCATCCCCCCTTTTCTTCCTATGACTTTGTAGTTCTTCAAGAATTGTTAAAGATTATTTCATACAGACAGGCTGTCTGATAGACATTTCTTCTTGAGCAGTGAATTTTTAGGGTTAATACTGTTTTGTATAATATTGAAATCAGAATTTTCTGAAAATGATGAGGTTGCAAACCTTTTTGTAGCAAATGCAAAATAATAGAAATTAATCGTCATAAGATCTATATTCTGTAGTCAATAAGTCATTTTTTAACTTCTTTTGCTTCAAGCCGTATTTGTTTAAAACAAAGCATCTTACCTGGTTTGCAGTAGTACTTGTTGGTTTTGTGCTTAGTAAAGAAGAAATAAAATTTTTTTAATATTCTGGAGGTGTTGTCTTGCCAAGTGCTTTTTGGTCACAAAAAACAGTCTTGAAGTCTACTGTTGATACTTTTCTTTTTCTTTAAGTATTAGGTTTACTGATGAAGTGATTTCAAAATGCTCCATATATGAGTATTAAGAGAATTAAATAATTTTTCCAGAAAGTAGTGAAGATGACTAAAATATATATAGATATGAGTTATCTTGATATTTTGCCGATAAGTTGTACTTGGTGTTTTAGCTTTTCTTAGTGGGTGACATTAAATACTCCATTGCCATCTAGATTTTATGCTGTCATTAAATGTTGTCCATAAGAGCTTTTTGATGCGTATGTTGCATTTTGAAACCTGTTTGAAGTTAGGGATTTAAGGATGTTGTTAGTAGTGTCTTTGGGCACTAGATTAGTTTCTTTTATTTAATGATCTTGATATAGGGAGACACATTTGTGCTATGTTAAATCATTATTTTTTTTTCAGAAAATGGAATTCTCTTTGCTGTCTTTATTCTGTTGATGTTTATTTGAATGCATTTTAACTTAAACAACATTACTCAATTTGAATCTTTATTTCGTGGCACAAAGCTCTATGTTCTGGTCTGTGGAGTTATCTCCTACCTGGCAAATTATGCCATAAAATCTAATTCCCTGTATTAGGGGTTTGTATTTGTTGTTGTTGCTGGTTCGTATATACTAGCATGTATAACTTCAAGCATACTGCCGAGTGAAGGGTGACTCTGCTTTTATCCTGGAAAGATGCAGGCAGAGAAGATTTATCAATAAGAGCTACAAAACTTAAGAATGTACACAAGGTATAGGTAAACTACTTGCTATATTTCAGCATGCTAAAACTAAGGGGGTACTCTTTAGGACAACTAAAAAGAAACCCTGTTTTCCATAGCTGGTAGGACCTCTGCTTAAAAGTATGTTCATGATCACTTAAATAAATTCATTATTAAGGAAATACTGCTTGAGGGTTATTTCAGCTGACCTCTGATACCACTGTTAGAGAATACTGAGAGCTATTAGTCTGAGTTGACTCCTGATTAGTATGGCACTTCTTATGTTTCTAAATAGTTCATCGACAAAATGGCAGTGTACATCACTTCCTGTTCTTTCACAACTGGCTCTTTCTCTGGATTCCCCTTTAATGACTTAATTTTTGGCATTTTGTTATCTGATTTGTTAATTTGGTTGTAATTCTCATGTTTTATAGATGGAAGAATTTCTAAGAATCAACTGAGTTTAAAGGTTTTGAATAGTCTAAGATTATCTTGACAGTAACAAAATATTGCTTTCATATGGAAGGATAGTTTCTCAAACAGAATTTAAACTTTGAAAGATTTTTAAGAAATACAACAGTATAAAAGACAAAAAGTATGAGTAAACTGAATATAAAATAATTACTGTGTTTTCTATAATACAGATTTTTGGAAAACTGGTTATGGCAGATAATTTATGTTTAATTTAATTAAAGATGTCTCATATCTTCTAAAAAACTTGATGAATTAAAATGTTGTTATGGAAGGAGTAGTAACAGTTGGAGCCCTGTTGGCACAGTAGTTAAGAGCTCGTCTGCCATCAGAAAAGTCAGCAGTTTGAATCCACCAGCTGCTGCTTGGAAACCTTATGGGGCAATTCTGCTCTGTCCTGTAGGGTTGCTATGAGTCGGAATCAACTTGACAGCAATGGGTAGAAACAATTATTTTAAAATGAGATGTGTCCTTACAACATTTGGTAACAATTATTTACATATCGATCTCTTCCATTTGTGTTAGAAGCACACTTTGTGTTCTGAGCTACAGTCTAAGGCTGCATCTTTTAACTAGTAACAAAATTAGGTGGCCCATAAAAGGTGGGAAAGTATCTCAAAACACAAGCATCTGGCATATAACTAAAGTAAATAAAAGTACAGGTTACAAAGTACCTTGCATAATAGATGTACCAGTATCAGTTGCTGTTGAGTTGATTCTAACTCATGGTGACCCCATGTATGTCAGGGTAGCGCTGTGTGCTCCATAGGATTTTCAGTGGCTGATTTTTGGGAAGTAGATCACCAGGCCTTTCTTCCCAGGCACCTCTGGGTGGACTCCAACTGCCAACCTTTTGGTTAGTACCTGAGGACATTAACCCTTTGCATTACCCAGGAACTCCATAATAGATGTACAGCCTACCAAAAAATGCCGGTGTCAGTGATGTCTTAGGTTATTTGTTTAAACTTAACTACATTTAATTTGCCTCTAACTTATCTTTAAAGCTAAGAAGGGGTTAAATTATTTGATCTAATAGTTTTTTGCAGATTTAAAAGTGGGTAAATTACTTCCACATTTAGAAAGATATGCAGAGTTTTTGAGAAAAGCATTGACAAATAATGGGATGGAACAAAACTTTCTGATTTGCAGCTGCCAATAACAACAAAACTGGCACTTAGTATATCTTAGTTTTACCATTTATTAGCTGTGTAACTTCTTTCTTTTAACTTCTTAAGCCTCACTTTTTATATCTATAAAATGAGGATAGTAAGTATCTACTTCACAGGGTTGTTAGGTTTAACTGGCATAACCCACACACTAGCTGCTTAATTAATGTTTACAAATGAGTACAGGGAATCTAATACTTAAGAATAAATTGCATTCTGTAATTTTCATTTGAAGTTGGATTTATACATTTGGAGCCGCACTTATTTTTTTGAAGGAAATGGTTAGATGATCAGAGTAGTTTACAAACTTTTTGTATCTATAACGGACGATGTAGTACTTAATACTAGTAAGAGTTTTTAATCTATGAGCAATTTTCATTTTCCTTTGCTGGATATAAAGTCCGTCCTAAGGAATGAATTTTTCTTTCCAATTGGTACTTCCCTTTGTTTATTTAAGAATTATTTGGTCACAATAGCCAAAAGGTAGAAACAACCTAAATATCTGTTAACAGATGGAATATTGTAGTCGTTAGTTACTGTCCAGTCGGCTCTGACTCATGGCAACCCCATGTACAACAGAACAAAACGTTGTGCAGTCCTGTACCATCTTCATGATCGTTGATATGCTCAAGTCCGTTGTTGAAGCCAGTGTATTTTGACCGCTCATCTTCCAGCACTATATCAGACAATATTCTGTGTGATCCATTGGGTTTTCATTGGCTTATTTTTGGAAGTAAATCACCAGGCCATTCTTCCTCGTCTGTCTTAGTCTGGAAGCTCTGCTCAGACCTGTCCACCGTGGGTGACCCTGCTGTATTTGAAATACCAGTGGCATAGTTTACGGCATAGCAACATGTAAGCCACCACAGTACAACAGACTGGCAGACAGGTGGTAAAGTGGAGTATCAGCCATGCAGAGAAATGAAGTCCTCGTACGTGCTACAACATGAATGAACATTGAAAACATTATGCTGAGTGAAATAAATCAGTCACAAAAGGACAAATATTGTATGATCCCACTTACGTGAAACATCTAGAATTGATAGTTGTATAGAGACCAAAGTTTGTTAGTGGTTACCAGGGGTGGGAGGGAGGAGGAAAGGAGGAATCGTTGCCGAGGCGGCATTGAGTTTCTGTTAAGGGTTATGGAAAATTTAGTACATATGAAAAACGTTGAAGTGGCAAATGTTTTGTTATATATGTTTGTACCACAATTAAAAAAAAAAAAAATTGGTGTCGCTGTTCTGTCTCCTGGAGCTCTTTTAACGATCCCTGGTTTTGAAGGCATCTAGGGTACTCATGTTCTCCTAAGTCTTTTTGTTTAGGTATCCTTTGTAGGTATGCCCTCACCTTGAAAGTACTTTATTTTCCAAAATGTATTAGTTCAGCAAACATTATGTGATTGTTATGTGCCCAGTAAGATATAATTCCTGCCTTGGAGGCATTCTGTCTTAATTTTTTTATCTCCTGAATAGTTTTCTCAAACTACATAGATACTCATGGGAAGAGAAGGGCTTTCCTATGGTTGTCAGTTCCTCTAAGCCAGTCCTTTTCAGACTTCAGATTGTGACCCATTGGTTGCTGGTGAATTTAATTTCGTGAGTCACAGTAACAGTTTTTTTTTTTTTTAATGGAAATTATCAGAGTATGTTGCATAAATAAGGGTAAGCATTGTTCAGAGAAACTTTTTTTTTTAATTTTGTTAAAAATATATATAACAAAACATTTGCCAATTCAACATTTTTTACACGTGCAGTTGAGTGACACTGATTATGTTCATCATGTTGGGCAACTGTTGCCACTATCCTTTAGAAATTATTCCACCACCATTGCTCTCTAAGCAATGACTCTTTTCCCCTCCCTCCTACCCTTAGTAGCCAGTAAGAAGCTTTGATCTCTATACATTTGCCTATTTTATGTAAGTGGAATCATATACTGTTTGTCCTTTTGTGACTGACTTATTTCTCTCAGCATAATGTTTTCAAGGTTCAGCCATATTGTAGCATGTATCAGGACTGCGTTATGGCTGAGTAATGTTCCATTGTACGTATGCATATACCACATTTTGTTTATCCATGTATCTGTTGATTGACATTCAGGTTGTTTCCACCTTTTGACTAGTGTGACTAGTGCTGCAGTGCATATTGATGTGCAGGTTTCTGTTTGTGTTCCTGCTTTCAATTCTTTTCACTATATACTAGGATTGGAATTGCTGGGTCATATGGTAGTTCTGTGTCTAACTTTCTGAAGAACCACCAAACTATTTTCCACAGCAGCTGTACCAGTTTTGTATTCCCACCAGCAGTGAATGAGGGTACCAATTTCTCTACATCCTCACCAACACGTTATTTTCCATTATTTTCCTCATAGCCATTCTAGTGGGTATGAAGTGGTATCTCATGGTGGTTTTAATTTGCACTTCCCTAATGATTAATGGAGCCCTGGTGTAGTGGTTAAGAGCTTGGCTGCTAATCAAAAGGTCAGCAGTTCAAATCCACCAGCTTGGAAACCCTGTGGGGCAGTTCTACTCTGTCCTTTAGGGTTGCCATGAGTCGGAATTGACTCGATGGCAATGGGTTTTTGGTTTTAATGATTAATGGAGGGCAGTACTGGTTTAGTGGTAGAAATCACACCTTTCATGCAGGAGACCTGGGTTCGATTTCTGGCCAATGCACCTCAAGCACAGTCACCACCCATCTGTCAGTGGTCTATCATTGGAGGCTTGTGTGTTGCTGTGATGCTGAACAGGTTTCAGTGGTGCTTCTAGTTTAAGATAGACTAGGAAGAAAGGCCTGGCAATCCACATCTGAAAAATCAGCCAGTGAAAACCGTACGGATCACAATGATCAAATTCTGCTGTACGTGGAATCATGACTCAAAGGCAGCTAACAACAATGACTATAATGACCTTGAGCATTTGTTCCTGTGCATTTTGGACATTTGTATATACTCTTTGGTGAAATGTTATTCAAATCCTTTGCCCATTATTTGATTGGGTTGTTGTCAAATTGTAGGAGTTCTTATATATTCTGGATATCAAACCCTTTTCAGATACATGGTTTCCCAAAATTTTCTCCTAGTTTCTCACTTTGTTGATAAAGTGTTTGCGAAAACTTTTGTTCATTGTATGTGTATGTGTGCTCTGGGTGCCTAGTTAAAATTTTTTGCATTTCTTTTTTTCACCTCATCCCTTTCTGATTCCATGTCTCTGAAGGATGCTTTTTTTTTTGTTTTTTTCTGTCTTCTTTTTTCTTTTTCTTTTTAACAAGTCTACCTTCAAGTTCTACTGACTCTAGTCTATTTAGTGGTTATATTGGGCATATTTACATTTTCTAGGTCTCAAAACTTGCAGGGTACTGAGAACTCAATCTAGAAGACCATGGCCAGGGTAGCAGCAGTTTTGGGTATGATGGTAACTTTTGAGGTTTTTATGTCGGGGAGCATATGTCATCATGTATCTATTGTCACAGTGTAAAAGTGATGTGGGGGTGGTGTCTGATCTCCTCTAACTTCACAAGTAGGAAGGAGAATCAAGATCAACAGCCCACTCCTAGGAATATATCCTAGAGAAGTAAGAGCTGTCACGTGAATAGACATATGCACATGCACACCCATGTTCATTGCAGCATTATTCACAGTAGGAAAAAGATGGAGACAACTTACGTGCTCATCAGCAAATGAATGGATAAACAAACTGTGGTACATACACACAATGGAATACTATGCAACTATATAGAACAATGATGAATCTGCAAAACATCTCACAACGTAGGTGAATCTGGAGGGCATTATGCTGAGTGAAATAAGTCAATCACAAAAGAACAAGTATTATATGAGACCACTGTTTTAAAAACTCATGAAAAGGTTTCCACACAAAAAGAAACAATGTTTAATGGTTACCAGGGAGGGGAGAGGTGTGAAGGGAGAAACACTAAATAGACGATAGATAAGTGGTAACTTTGGTGACGGGGGTAAGACAGTACACAATACTGGAGATGCCAGCGCAGCTTGACCAAGACAAGGTCATGGAAGCTCCGTAGACACATCCAGACTCCCTGAGGGACTGAATTACTGGGCTGAGGGCTGGGGACCATGGTCTCAGGGAACATCTAGCTCAGTTGGCATAACATAGTTTATAAAGATAATGTTCTACATCCTACTTTGGTGAGTAGCGTTTGGGGTCTTAAAAGCTTATGAGCAGCCATCTAAGATATGTCTGTGGGTCCCACCCCATCTAAGACACAAGGTGAAGTTTAGTCCAGAGGACTAATGGACCACAACTACCACAGCCTCCGCCAGACTGAGTCCAGCACAACTAGATGGCGCCCAGCTACCACCACCGACTGCTCTGCCAGGGATCACAACAGAAGATCCTGGACAGAGCTGGAGAAAAATGTACAACAAAATTCTAACAAAACAAACAAACAAACTTACTGGTCTAACAGGGACTGGAGAAACCCTGATACTATGGCCCCTGGACACCCTTTTAACTGAGTCCTGAAGTCACTCCTGAGGTTCACCCTTCAGCCAAAGATTAACAGGCCCATAAAACAAAACAAGATTAAAGGGGCACACCAGCCCAGGGGCAAGGACGAGAAGGCAGGAGGAGACAGGAAAGCTGGTAATGGGGAACCCAAGGTCAAGAAGGGGAGAGTGTTGACATGTTGTGGGATTGGCAACCAATGTCACAAAACAATATGTGTATTAATTGCTCAATGAGAAACTAATTTGCTCTGTAAACTTTCATCTAAAGCACAATTAAAAAAAAAAAAAAAAGATCAGCAGCCTAAGGCTTATTCCTATGAGGCAGAGGTCAGACATGCCTCCTCTGTCTGCCAGCCTTACCAGTTCTGACACCAACTGTTCCTACCATGGCACTCTCTACTTTCCTGCTGGGTTCGATAATTCATTGCAATGGCCATACAGAACTCACAGACCATACTTACAGTTATGGGGCTTAGTAAGGAAGTAACAGGTTACAGCTCAGGTTCAGGAACGCTCAGGATACAGTTCTTCCATCGGGACAGCCTCTTCTCAACTGTGCATGTCTCTTTCTGGCCCCTGGGCCTCTACTCTGCTCGGGCAAGTGTTATACAAAGCTCTTTTAGCTCTCTCCCACTCAGCCAGTAAGCCTGAGCCCAAAGGCAAACCTAGCTCCACCAAAATGCTCAGAGGCACCCTACTCCTCCAGCAAGCCTCCTGCCCAGAGGCATTCAGCTTTCTTGTTCTGTAGGCTGGGAAGCTACTGTGCAATCTCTTGCTGGTCTCTCCTGCTGCCATGTTTCTGCCACCACTTCTTGCCATCTTCTCTCTCTGTATTCTGGTTCCAGGAACTTCTCAGTGCAGGGATCCCAGGTCCAAAAGACACATTCCACTCTTGGCTCTTCTTCCTTGGTGGTGGTGGGAACCCCTCTTTCTCACCTCTGGGATGGCTCATTTTAAACCTACCAAGGTGGCAAAACTGACCAGTCCCCTTGGTGGGCTACAGTAACCTTATTTGCACAGTCTCGTCCAGTCACTTGGGTGGGAATTACAAGAAGGGCCACACAAAAGTGATCCATCATACTGCACACACTGTATGTATGTGGGTGGAGTTTCTCATGACTTGTGGAATTTATTATAAAAGGAAAGCCTTTTATAACTGGAGCATATTAAAAATATATTTTTACTTGGGCTGTATAGATTTAATTTTTAAATATTGTAATATGTATTTTAATGAAATTTATTAATGTGAATATGTTTAAATGTATTAAATAAGTACATTAAGTATACTTTTAAAAGTTCATTGTGCTTCAGTGTATTATATCTAACCATATCTTTATGTTTTGGTTAATTTTTTTAATCTGCTCATGGTAGTAGTTATGAGTCTCTTCAGTTTTTATTTTGGGTTGATTTCTTCCAATTTATTCTGATTGAGACCAAGAAAGGTTTCAGAAAAAGTTGATGAACAGCATTACTAAACAAGGTCAAGGTTTTTCCTTTTTTAAACTTGGGAATTTAGTGTCACTGAAAATTGGAAAAACTTTGTCTCTGCTGAAAGCATTCATATCCTTGACTGTAAAGACTAGAATTACTTATTAGCCTATGTGTAATTGTACTTGATAAGGAAACTTTGCTCTTCATCGTTACACAGAAGCTCTGTGTAGTCTGTGTAATTCTATTTGATATATAGTGTTTGAATAATCCCATGTTACGTAGGTGGTAGATGATGGTAGATGATCATTGTGATGTTTTATAGGGATTGTCATGTCATAAAGTAAAGCAAAACCCGTTGCCATCTGGTCAATTCTGACTCATGGTGACTCCCATGTGTTAAAGAGTAGACCTGCTATAGGGTTTTCTTGGCTGTAATCTTTATAGAAGCAGATCCACAGTGCCACTGGGTAGGTTCAAACCACCAACCTTTAGGTTAGTCGTTGGGTGCAAACTGTTTGCACCACACAGGAGCCCTCATTACATGATAGGAATACAATATTTCAGTTAGTTTTGTTTCTTAGAATTCTAGGTTTCTGAGTCCCAGAGGGGCAATGTAATTTGCTCTCCTTCAGATTCTTTATTTTGACATATAGTTGTTGGTGATAATAGTTTTTCCATTATCTAGAAAAGCATAAATAAGTTAAAACTGGAGTAATGAAAAGATCTTTTTCTGAAGTCCTCTTTAGTTTAGGTACTGACAAAATAAAAATATTTTTGTGTTTTACTTGCAAATGTTTGTATTCTGGTATCTGAGCCTGTCTGCATTCAGGAGGAGGGATAAGAATCAGGATCAGCCCAAAGCTAATTCATATGAGGTAGAGGTCAGACTGCCTCCGCTCTCCAACTTTTTCACCATTTCTGACACCAGCTGCCCCCGCTCCCCTAGCACTTTCCACTTCTCTGCTGGGTTTGATAATTCTTTGCAGGGGCCACACAGAACTCACAGACCATGCATATATGTGGTTTATTTGGGAAGTAACAGTCTAGAACTTGGGATCAGGATCAACTTGGAAGTAATAGGATGCAACTCAGGAGACAGGATACAGTTCATCAATCAGGACAGCTTCCAACCAGGATGACTCTCAGCTTCTTCTTGGCTGTGCCCGCAGGCAGGCCCTTCTCTCAGGTGCGCCAGCCTACAGGCTTTCTCTAGGCCTCTGCCCTACTGGGGCAAGTGTTAACAGCTCTTTATCTTTGCGCAGAAGTGTGTTGGAGGCACCCTACTCTGCCAGGAAGCCTCCTGCCCACAGGCGCTCAGCTCTCTCGTTCCGTGGGCTGGCAAGTACCACCACAGCCATCTGCTGGTCTTCTGGTCCTCACTGCTCATACTACTGCCGCCGTTTCTCTGCTCCTGGGCTCTCCTGGGGTTACCGTTGTTTCTCACTGTCTTGCATTGTCTTCAGCATTACATACAGCTCTCTCCTTCCTGGGTCTAGGAGGTTCTCAGCACAGGGACCCTGGATCCAAAGGACTTGCTCTGCCCCAGGTTCTTGATGGTAGTGAGGTCCCCCTCAATCTCTGTGGGATTGGCCCTTATATTCAATTTCAAGACATGGCTCTCCCAGCGAGACCACGAACTGACCAATCCCCTTGGTAGACCACAATCTCTCAATTTGCATAATGTTCAACCAGTTCCCTCAAGGTCACTTAATCCTATTGGGTGGTTTTACACACCCTAAACTAACTAATACGTTTGGAAGATTGTGGCCCAGACAGTCATGTTTGGCAAAATTATAAACTCAAGGTCAGAAAGGCTGTGTATAAGAGAAACCCATTGCACTGCAGTGTTCCATATTGCAAAATAATGCCATAAAACTTTTATCAAGAGTAAAAGGATTGTAAGAAGGAAAAGATGTGAAACTACTTAGGAAGGAAATGTCTTGTAGTAGAAAAACTTAATTGCTAGCAGTAGGACTTATGGAATTTGGCTATTTCTTTGTTGAGATGACATTTTGATCATACTAGTGTATAATAAACTGGTTGGAGAGAGCCACTGTGCTCAAGATTACCATGGTTTTAGGGAACAAAAATATTGTTGTTCCATGATTTTTGTTTTTGTAATATGTTAGATAATTTGGTAAGTTAGAAGAATAACTTTCACAAGAGCGATTATTGCTGTATTAAAAGATGTTATACCCAAAACCCCATAGTAATTGATTGTTACCAAATGAAATTTTTTTCTTCCTCTGATTGAATATACATGAAGTAGATGTTGTTTACTATTTAATAATTAGGTAAATGATTCAAGTTTTGTTTTTTTTTTTCACTTAGTAGTTTCATTATTGTAATCGGGTTAGACTTTGTGCCTATAAATAGGGCTGCATGTGATTTGTGAATTTATTAGTGTTTTTTAAAATCAACAAGACTGAACCTAGTTTGGAAGTTTTAAGAAGTGTGAGAATCAAATGAATACATTTTTATTTATCAGATTTGGAATGCAGACATTTTAATAATGTATTCTTTCAATTACCTTAAGTTGGAGAATTGTTGTTGTTACTAGTTACCGTCAAGTCATGGCGACATTATGTTTAATAGAACGAAACATTGCCTAGCCCTGCACAGTCTCCATGATCTTGATATGTTTGAGCGCATTGTTGAGGCTATTGTGTTAATCCATCTCATTAAGGATTTTCCCTGTTTTTGCACTCTACTAAACATGATGTCCTTTTCCAGTGATTGAACTTTCCTAGTGATGTGTCCAAAGTAAGCAAGTCGAAGTCTCACCAACCTCGCTTCTAAGGAGCATTCTGGTTATATTCCTTCTAAGACTTATTTGTTCTTCTGGCAGTCCGTGGTCTATTCAGTAGTCTTTTCCAACACCACAATTCTTTTTTTTCCCCCCAACACCTCAATTCTAATGCATCAATTCTGTCTTTTTTCATTGTCTACTTTCCACCTGCATATGAGGCGGTTGAAAATAGCATGGCTTGGGCCAGGCATACTTTAGTCATCAAAATGACATCTTGCTTTTTAAAACTTTAAAGAGATCTTTTGTAGATTTGCCCAATGCAATACGTCATTTGATTTCTTGGGGGCATTGATTGTTGATCCAAATAGTATGAAATCCAAATTAGTATGACAACTTCAATTTTTTCTCTGTTTATCATGATGTTGCTTATTGGTCCAGTTGTGAGGATCTTCATTTTCTTTATGTTGAGGTGTAATCCACACTGAAGGCTCTGGTCTTTTACCTTTATCAGTAAGTTGGAGAATTAAGCCTCTCAATATTTTACATACTGTCTACTGTAAACAGCTGACTTTAACAAGATATTTGGTTAATTTAAGGGTCTTGTAAATATTTTCACTGAACTTTCCAGGTAATGGGGTGGAGTATATTAGGGTAAGAGTGGTAAAACAGATACCATAAGTAAACATGTAAGATGTGTTTTATAATGATCTTTGAGGTTGTAAATCCAGTCATTAATAATAAAAGGGTTTTCAAGAGACAGAAAGGGCCACATAAACCAGAGACTTCATCAGCCTGAGACCAGAAGAGCTAGATGGAGCCCAGTTACCACAGGGATGTCCCTGAAAGGGAACACAACAGAGAGTCCCTGATGGAGTAGGGGAAAAGTGAGGTGCAAAACTCAAATTCTAGTAAAAAGACCAGACTTAATGGTTTGGTTGAGACTGGAGGGACCCTGGAAGACGTGGCCCCTGGGCTCTCTGTTAGCCCAAAACTAAAACCATTCCTGAGGTCAACTCTTCAGACAAAGATTAGACTGGACAATGAGACATCAAATGATACTTGTGAAGAGTGTGCTTCTTAGCTCAAGTACATACATGAGACTAAATGGGCAGCTCCTGTCCAGAGGCAAGATGAGAAGGCAGAGAGGGTCAGGAGCTGGTTGACTCGACACGGGAAATCCAGACTGAAAAGGAAGACTGTGCTGTCACAGTATAGGGAGAGCAAGCCTGGTCACAAAACAATGCATGTATAAATTTTTGCTTGAGAGACTAACTTGAATTGTAAATTTTCACTTAAAGCACGACAGTAATAAAATAAAATAAAAATAATAAAAGGGTTTTATTGTTGAGATACGAAATGTTTGTTAAAATAAGTAAAATGAGTATAATATAAAAACTTTTAATTTTTGACAGTATGTTAAAGTACACTACCATTTTGTTAATTTAACATAAATTAATTGGATTACAGTTAGATAAAATGGTATCCCAAATTTTAGTATCCATTATTTTATTTTATTCAGTTGGCATTGTGATTAACATCTTTTTGAAACAGCGTTTTTTTATTTTTTTTTTTAAATTCTTTTGAAGCATAGTTATTAAGCCAGTTGGTTTACTTATGCTGCACTTAATATAGAAATCAATTTCAGTTTAATACTTCTTGAGATATGTAGTTGTAATTGTGATTACTAAATGTGCTGCACACACAGGTTGCCTCAGAGGCAGCCCCAAGAACCCAAGCAGGCACATGACTACTAGGATAAGGACCCCAGCCAGTAGCAGGAATCCCACCTTGGGTGCTGTGTCCTTGCAGTCTGACTGAGTCATACACTCAAGACACAGTGTTGGCAAAGTGAAAGCCATTTGTTACAGAAAACAGCAAACAACAGGAACAGATTCATGGTGAGCTGGTCCCCCCAGGCTTGGAAGCCTGTCCAGGTGGAATGTAGACTTCTCTGTGGGTGTCCCACATTGCACCATAGGAGAGGGACTCCGAACTCCTATACCCACCTGGCTTTATAGTCTAGGGACTGTAGTCCAGGACTGACTCACTTGAGTTAGGCACAGCTGCAGGTTTTCTGGCTTAACAACCCAAGGAGGTCCATGGCCCTTGATAGGCACCAGTTGGGCATTTCCCTAGTCCTTGCTGCCTGTCTGGGCAGAACATCATACCCCAGGTTGAGCTGTAGTTTGTTTCTAAAGCCTAGGGACACTAGCAGGTGGAGGAACAGAGGAAACTATGGCTGTTGGGCTGTACGAGGGCTGACCTCCTTCCATTAAAATAGGAATTAAAATAGTAATTGATGGGATTTGAATTTAAAGACTACCATTTCAACCAGTAAGCTGTGTAGCTTTACTGTCAAAGTAAGATCAATAATGACACATCTGTTTTTTATATATATGTATATTTAATGTGTTTTGTTTTAGGTGTAAATTTACACAGCAAATTAGTTTCCCCTTCAACAATTCATATACAAATTTTTCTGTGACATTGGTTGCTATCCCTGCAGTGTGTCAGCACTTCTTCCCATTTCCACTCTTCCTTCTCCATTTCCATCTCTTCAGTTTCCCTGCCCTTCCTTGCCTTTTCATCTTTGCTTTTGGGCAATTGTTGACCATTTGGTCTCATTTAGTTGATTGTTCCAAGAAGCACATTCCTCACAGGTTTTACTGTTTATTTTATAGACCAGTCTGTTATTTGGCAGAAGGGTGACCTCTGGGAGTGGCTTCAGTTCCAAGTTAAAAGGATCTCTTAGGGTGATAGTTTCAGGGGTTCCTCCAGTCTCTATCATTCCAGTAAGTCTGATTTTTTTTTTTTTTTTAAAGTGAATTTGTGTTTTGTTCTACATTTTTCTCCCATTCTAACCAGGACCTTCTGTTGTATCCCTGATCAGAGAAGTCTGTAGTGGTAGCTGGGCACCATCTAGTTCTTCTGGTCTCAGGCTAGAGGAGGGTGTGGTTCATTAAGCCATTCCTGGAGACCACCTTTCAGCCAAACCATAGACAGGCCCATAAAATAAACAGTAGCACCCGAGAGGAACATACTTCTTAGAACAATCAATTATATGAGATTAAAAGGGCAACACTTGCCAAAAGCAAATATTAGAAGGCAGGAAGTGGTAGAAAATCAGGATGAAAGGAAACCGGGAATCTAGGACGGAAATGGGGAAAGTGCTGACACATTGTGGAGAATGAAACCAATGTCATGGAACGCTTTATGTACAAACTATAGAATGAGAAACTAATTTGCTTTTGTAAACTTTCACCTAATGCACAATGAAAAATTTAAAAAAAAAGTCATCTTTTGTTGGAAGGAAAAGCTTTATCTTTGTTTGAGTGGCTGAGAGTGATATGACATGAAATTAATGGGCAGAGCTAAGGCTCTCTATACTGAGGAAGGCCTGTGGGAATTAAGTCATCCAGAGAATTTCCATCATCCAGTCTACCCTTGCATCTTCGGACCGTGGTTGGTCTTTGGAAAATCAGCAGCTTTTGCCTTAAAATCAGAAAGGCTTTAAATATGGGGGGAGAAAAAAAGTTATTTGGAGTAAGTTATAGCTATATATAATACAAAATACAAAAAATATGCCATGAAAAATAAGTTATTCTCCCACTCCTGTCCCTTAGCCACTCTGTTCACCGTCCTAGAGGCAACCACAGTTTCTTGTGCATCTGTCCAGAGATAGTTGGCATTAAACATTTGAATGATGGATTAGGCCTCTTAAAATGCAAGTCTGTAAAAGAACAGTGCACATTTACAAGCACTTCACTGAAACTTTGAGGAGGAGGGACATAAGTTTATTGTTAGCAAATTAACTGTATGATCCACATGGCTAATTTAGGATGTATAAATGGCATTGGTATTCTTTTTACTTAGTATTTTAGTGCGTGTAGAAAAATGTAAAAAAATTTCTAAGAGCATAAATCTACCTGTGACCTTAGTCCTCCTGACTCATTTTCCTTTCTAATATTTTAAGTGTCTAAAACATCAATTGGTTTATCAGATAGATGGATTTTCAGGAAGCAGGACTTTGGGTTAGGATGAGGCTGCTCATCCTGGTTGTGAAATACTCCGTTAGGTGACAGAAAAAAAGATGTCCATGAAAGATGTTTTGAATTCATAAGGTGAATAAGTTCATTTGTGGTCCTTTTTGTTCTCTGCTGCCTTTTAATGCTTAACAGTTAATCCTCCCCTTTCTTCTTTCTTGTTCTTTCTGACTGACCCATCTGTCGATGTCTCTAAACACTTATCTTGGTGCTTTTCTCTGTTCCTCACTCTGGCCCTCTTGTTCTTGCTCCCTCTCTTCCCACTGCCTCCCCCAGCCCCATCCTTTATACCTTGCTGCCTGCATGGGATGACTTGTACCTCTTGGTTATCCTGTGGTAACATCAGGTTTAACACATCTAAAATGGACTCATCATCTTCATCTGTTCTTGGAAAAGGTTCCCCTGTATTTACCTCCCTATTTCAATGTTAATAACATTTTTTAAAATGAACTTTACTAAGGTATGATTTACTTTAAATAAAATTTATACATTTTTAGTATATGGATCAATGGCTGTAACCATCAACCCTAGTGAAGATGAAGAATGTTTCCATCTCCTCTGAAAGCTCCCCAGACCCCTGTGCAATCAGTCACTCTCTCACCCGTACCTCTAGGTAACTACTGATACGATTTCTATTACTATGAATTAGATTTGTCTTTTTTACGGTTTCATAAAAATGGAATCAAGTATGTATTTTTCCCCCATCATTACCTCTAGGCAACTACTGATATGACTTCTGTTACTATGAATTAGGTTTGTCTTTTTCTACAGTTTCATAAAAATGGAATCAAATATGTATTTTTGTGTTTGGCTTCTTCCTCCTTGCGTAATATCTCTGATATTTACCCATGCTGTTGGGTGTATCAGTAGTTCATTTTTTGAATTGCTGAGTGCAATATTCCAGTGTTTGGATATACCGTAATTTATCCATTCACCTATTGATTGATATTTCAGTTGTTTCCAGTTTTTGGCTATTATAAATAAAACTGCTGTGAACTTCTGTGTACAATCCTTTTTTGGACATGTATTTTCATTTCTGCCTGCAACCTTTCTGAATTCTTCCAAGCTAGAAACTTTGGGATTGTTTCAGATTCTTTTAGTTTCTTTCCTCACCTGTATTCATCCAGTAGGTTATTAAGTCATGAGGTTTCTCCCTTTGAAATATGTTTAATCCTTTGTTCTTTTTTCCAGGGATCTTTAACACCCTCATGAGAAGCTACTTTTAATTTTTGTGGAGCCTTATTTTAGGAGTAGGGGTTATAGAGGTGATTATACAGCTGGTGTACTTGCTGATTGAGGTTTTTAGTCAGTCATGCTGACTCTGAAATTTGTGAGAGACTGGTGCTGACATTGAAGTCACAGGATGGGGAAAGAGGATGTTGCTGCTGGATATACTTCATCCCTATAAGCACTGTTTTAGTCTGTGTTCTTATTGATAGGTTAAGATCAACTGCCATTTTTAGTTTATTTTGGTTTTTGTTTTGTTGTGTATGCATGGGTGTATAGGTGGTGTGGAATGGTGAAAAAAGAGAGTTTATTGTCATGGATATTCTGATTACTGTGTAACTTTGAGCAACTTACTTTTTTTTTATTATTATGCTTTAGATAAAGGTTTACAGATCAAACTAGCTTCTCATTAAACAGTTAGTACACCTATTGTTTTATGACATTGGTTAACAACACTCTCCCTTCTCAACTTTGGGTTCCCTATTACCAGCTTTCCTGTCCCCTCCTGCCTTCTAGTCCTTGTCCCTGGGCTGGTGTGCCCCTTTAGTCTCGTTTTGGTTTTGGGCCTGTCTAATCTTCGGCTGAAGGGTAAACCTCAGGAGTGACTTCATTACTGAGCTAAAATGGTATCCAGGGGGCCATACTCTTGGGGTTTCTCCGGTCTCTGTCAGGCCAGTAAGTCTGGTCTTTTTTTGTGAGTTACAGTTTTGTTCTACATTTTTCTCCAGCACTGTTCAGGACCCTCCATTGTGATCCCTGTCAGAGCAGTCAGTGGTGGTAGCTGGTCACCATCTTGTTGTGCTAGACTCAGTCTGGTGGAGGCTGTGGTAGTTGTGGCCCATTAGTGCTTTGAACTAATTTTTCCTTTGTATCTTTAGTTTTCTTCATTCTCCCTTGCTCCCAAAGGGGTGAGACCAGTGGAGTGTCTTCGATGGCCGCTCACAGGCTTTAAAGACCGCAGATGCTACTCACCAAAGTAAAACGTAGAACATTTTCTTTAAAAGCTGTGTTACGCGAGCTGAGCTAGATAAGCAACTTACTTAACCTCTGTGGGCTTCCATTTCATCATCTGTAAAATGGGGATAATAATAATAATAATAGTACCTATCATATAGGGTTGTTAAGAGGATTAGATGTATGACTATATATACAGCTCTTAGAACAGTACCTGTGTTATATAAGTGTTACCTTAATTCTAAATGACTTAAAAGGCTGTCTTTTCTGCTCCCGTTGTAGTTCCTCTTAGGTATTGCTATAAGACTTTTCTCCTAATACCACTCTTCTGTTACCTGTTCAAACCTACAAAGGTAATGTGTCATTTGGCAACTTTTTAAATTTTTCCAGTTGCCACCAAATTGATGTCAGAGTAGAACTGTGCACCCTAGGGTTTTCAGTGGCTGATTTTTTGAAAGTTGATCCCTAGACCTTTTTTCCAAGGTACCTCTGGGTGGACTCAAGCCACCAACCTTTTGGTTAGCAGCTGAACACATTAACCTTTGCACCACCCGGTGACTCCATGGTAAAATATACGTATAGTAAAGTGCACAAATGAATTTTTACAATGTATCCACCACTCAGATCAAGTTGTAGAAAGTTTCTAATACTTCAGAAAGCTCCTTCTTGTCTCTTCCCCCTCAGTAACCATCTCTCCCACATTTATTCTGATGTCTTTAATATTGATTATTTTTGGCAAGTAATTCCTTTGTTTAATTTTTAAGGCTATCAGTGATTGGCTTCACCACATCTGTGCAGCCTAATTCCCGTTACTGCCCAGCATAAAGCCTTTATCATACCTGTTCTGTCTGTGCTCGTGATGTCCCTTCAGTGCCCTTCTGATCTTGTTGTCCTGTTCCTCCCCGTCCATTCAAGTCTTCTTCTACGAAATTGTTCCCAACTGCCCCAGCTTGTACTGTTCCTGTTCTTCTCTAAGTTCTTTCTGGCTCGTTATCAGTGTCCCTGTTTAGTACTTAATGAGATATTTTCCTTTTTCGGTAATTACTTGTTATACAAGTTGGACCATTACCTCACTCCATAAACATAAATTGATTAAAAAGAGACCAAAAATCTAAATGTTAGAGCTAAAGCTATGAAACGCTTAGAAGAAAACATAAGTATAAATATTTTTTAACTCATTTTTTTGGTAAATTATGGTGAAAATATACACGATAAAACCTTCACCGATTCAACAATTTCCACATGTACAATTCGGTGACATTGATTACATTCTTCATGTTGTGCCACCTTTATTGCTGTTCTTTTCCAGATTATTCTGCCACCATTAACATAAACTCGGTGCCCCCTAAGTAAAAACCTCCCCTTTCCCCCTTCCTCCCGTCCCTGCTAACTACTAATAATCCTTGGTATCCATATATTTGCTTATTTCATGTAAACGAGATCATAATAGTATTTGTCCTTTTGCAGCTGACTTACATAGTTTGCATAGGTGTAAATCTTGATAACCTTGGATTAGGCCATGGTTTCTTAGATATGACACCAAAACCACATAAAAGAAAAAATAGATAAATTAGTCATCATCAAAATTAAAAACCTTTGTGCTCCAAAGCACACCATCAAGAAAATGAAAAAGCAACCCACAGACTGGGAGAAAATTTTTGCAAATCATGTATCTGATAAGGGACTTGTGTCTATAATATATCTTGTTATTAAGTGCTGTTGAGTTGTTTCCAACTCATAGCGACCCTGTGTGTAACAGAATGAAACACTGCCTGATCCTGCGCCATCTTCACAATCCTTGCTGTGTTTAAGCCCATTGTTGCAGCCACTGTGTCAGTTCATCTTGTTGAGGGTCTTCCTCTTTTTCGCTGACTCTCTACTTTACCAAGCATGATGTCCTTCTGCAGGGACTGATCCCTCCTGATAACATGTCCAAAGTATGTGAGACAAAGTCTTGCCATCCTCACTTCTAAGGAGCATGGTGGCTGTATTTCTTCAAGACAGATATGTTTGTTCTTCTGGCAGTCCATGGTATATTCAGTATTCTTCACCAACACCATAATTCAAAAGCATCAGTTCTTCTTCCATCTTCATTATTCACTGTCCAGCTTTTGCATGCATATGAGGCGATTGAAAACACCATGGCTTGGGTCAGGTGCACCTTAAACTTCAAGGTGACATCTTTGCTTTTTAACACTTTAAAGAGGTCTTTTGCAGCACATTTGCGCAATGCAACGTGTCATTTGATTTCTTGACTGCTGCTTCCATGGGTGTTGATTGTAGATCCAAGTGAAATGAAATCCTTGACAACTTCAGTATTTTCTCCATTTATCATGATGTTGCTTATTGGTCCAGTTGTGAGGATTTTTGTTTTCTTTATGTTGAGGTGTAATCCATACTGAAGGCTATAGTCTTTGATGTTCATCAGTAAGTGCTTCAAGTCCTCTTCACTTTCAGCAAGAAAGTTTGTGTCATCTGGACATCACTATGCACATGTTAATGAGTCTTCCTCCAGTCCCAATCCCACATTCCTCTTCATATAGTCCACTGAAATATATAAAGAACTATTCAACTTAATAATAAAAAGACAAATAACCTAATTAAACAATGGACAAAGGATCTGAATAAATATCTTTCCAAAGAAGATACACAAATGAGCGGTAAGCACATGAAAAGATGCTCAACATCATTAGTCATCAGGGAAACTACAATGAGATAACACTTTACACTCACTAGGATGGCTTTAATAAAAAAGACAGATAATAACAAGTATTAGAATATGGAGGAATTGGAACCTTCTATATACCTGCCGGTGGGAATGTAAAATGGTACACTTGCTTTGGAAAACAGTATGGCAGTTTATCAGATGGTTAAACATAGATTACCACGTTGTTGTTAGGTGCCGTCCTGTCAGTTCCGAGTCATAGTGACCCTATGTACAACAGAACAAAACAGTGCCAGGCCCTGCCCCATCCTCATAGTTGTTGTTATGCTTGAGCCCGTTGTTGCAGCCACTGTGTCAGTCCATCTCATCGAGGGTCTTCCTCTCTTTTGATGACTCTCGCTTTACCAAGCATGATGTCCTTCTCCAGGGACCAGTCCCTCCTGATAACATGTCCAAAGTTCGTGAGACAAAGTCTTAACCGTCCTCCCTTTTAAGGAGCATTTTGGCTGTACTTCTTCCAAGACAGATTTGTTCATTCTTCTGACAGTCCATGGTATAGTCAGTATTCTTCACCAACACCGTAATTCAAAGGCATCAATTCTTCTTTGATCTTCCTTACTCATTGTCCAGCTTTTCCATGCATATGAGGTGATTGAAAATACCATGGCTTGGGTCAGGTGCACCTTAGTCCTCAAAGTGACATCTTTGCTTTTGAGCACTTTAAAGAGGTCTTTTGCAACAGATTTGCCCAACGCAATACATCGTTTGATTTCTTGACTGCTGCTCCCATGGGTGTTGATTGTGGTTCCAAGTAAAACGAAATCCTTGACAACTTCAGTATTTTCTCCGTTTATCATGATGTTGCTTCTTGGTCCACTTGTGAGAATTTTTTTTCTTTACGTTGAGTGTAATCCATACTGAAGGCTGTGGTCTTTGATCTTCATCAGTAAGCGCTTCAAGTCCTCTTCACTTTCAACAAGGAAGGTTGTGTCATCTGTGTATCGCATGTTGTTAATGAGTCTTCCTCCAATCCTGATGCTGCATTCTTCATATAGTCCAGCTTCTCAGATTATTTGCTCTGCATACAGATTGAATAAGTATGGTGAGAGGATACAACCCTGACGCACACCTTTCCTGACTTTAAACCATGCAGTATCTACTTGGTCTATGCTCAGTTTCCTCATGAGCACAATTAAGTGTTCTGGAATTCCCATTTTTCGCGGTGTTATCCATAATTTGTTATGATCCACACGGTTGAATGCCTTTGCATAGTCATTAAAACACAGGTAAACATTTTTCTGGTATTCTTTACTTTCAGCCAGTATCCGTCTGACATTAGCAGTGGTATCCCTCATTTCACATCCTCTTATGAAATTGTCATGAATTTCTGGAAGTTTCCTGTCGATGTCCTGCTGCAGTTGTTTTTGAATTATCTTCAGCAAAATTTTACTTGTGTGTGGTATTAATGATACTGTTCGATAATTTCTGAATTCGGTTGGATCACCTTTCTTTGGAATGGGTACACGTGTGGATCTCTTCCAGTTGGTTGGCCAGGTAACTATCTTCCAAATTTCTTGGCATAGACAAGTGAGTGCTTCCAGCATTGCATCCATTTTGTGGAAACATCTCAGTTGGTATTCCATCAGTCCCTGGAGCCTCGTTTTTTTGCCAGTGCCTTCAGTGCATCTTGGACTTTTTCTTTAAATATTATCAGTTCTTGATCATATGTTATGTCCTGAAATGGTTGGACGTCGGCCAGTGCTTTTTGGTATAGTGACTGTATATTCCTTCCATCTTCTTTTTGATGCTTCCTGTGTTCAATAATTTGTCGGTAGGCTCCTTCAGTAGTATTGTAGTAGGCTTGAATTTTTCTTCAGTTCTTTCAGCTTGAGAAATCCTGAGCATATTCTTGCCCTTTGGTTTTCTAACTCCAGATCTTTGCACATTTCATTATAATACTTTGTCTTCTCAAGGTGCCCTTGGAAATCTTATGTTCAGCTCTTTTACTTTATCATTTCTTCCATTCGTTTTAGCTACTCTGTTCAAGAGCAAGTTCAGAATCTCTTCTGACATACATTTTGGTGTTTTTCTTTCTTTCCTGTCTTTTTAATGATTACCGTATGACCTAGCTATTTCACTCCTATGAATATTATACCCAAGAGAAATGAAAACATACGTCCACACAAAAACTTGTATATGAATGTTCATAGCATCATTAATTATGATAGCCAGTTTTTGGAAACAAATTAAATGTCCAGCAATTGATGTATGGTTAAACTAAATATGGTGTATATATACACAGTGGAATATTACTAGGCCTTAACAAAGAAATGTGCTACAACTTGGATGAACCTTGAAAACATTCAGAGTGAATGAAGCCAGTCACAAAGTACCACATATTGTATGATTCCATTTATATGAGCTGTCTGGAACAGACAAATCTGTAGAGGTGTAAAGTAGATAAATGGTTAGCTAGGACTTGGAGGAATGGGTGGCTTAAGGGCTGACGACTAAAGGATATGGGGTTTCTTTTTGGCGTAATGAAAAATGTCTTAAAATTGATTGTGGTGGTGGATACACAACTCTGTGATTATACTAAAAGCCATTGAACTGTACACTTTAAATGGACGAAAGGTCAGGTATTAAATTTAACTTTACCAGCAAATAAAATATCTAGGTGCAGTTTGTGTATAGTAATCGAAATACAGTGATTACAATTTCATAAACATGAAAAAGGAAGCATGCAAGAAAATTCACGTCAGGGTCATTGGAGATATATTAGGCCTTTTACTGGTTAAGCAAGACCCTCTGACATTTTCATGACAAAATTTGTTTCGCATTATTAAGGTTGTTCTGAATTGGGTGTTTGTAAGAGTACCTAAGAAAAGGTTCTTTAAGCACAGAAAAAGTTTTCTAGTTTTCCCTTTTGAGACCTAAATTGTGGTTGCTTTGCTTAGACATCAGAGATGTTGGACTTGGGGTACTAGCTCTGCTGAGACTCTGGAATGTGGATGTTAGCTACTTTTATACTCTAGAGAAGAGAGCCTCTGAAAGAAAATGCTTTGAGGACCAGGGAGAGAAACAGTATTTGCGTTTCTTGTTCTGATCATTCTTTGTTCATCACTAAAGTAGAAAATGGAGCTAATCATAAAACAGTATGTGTACTGACTGTTTAATGAGAAACTATTTGTTCTGTAAACCATCTAAAGTACAATAAAAAAGTTTAAAAAAAAAAACGAAAATGGAGCTAATAACTTTCGTGTTGGTTTTTATGGGTCTACCGGGCCCTGGTGGCGCAGTGGTTAAGCATTTGGCTGCTAACCAAAAGGTTGGCAGTTCTAATCCATGAGCTGCTCCTTGGAAACCCTCTGGAGCAGTTCTGTTCTGTTCTATGAGTCGGAATGGACTTGATGGCAACGGGTTTGGGTTTTTTTTTTTTTTTTTTTTTAAATAGTTCTAGATAAGTTTCAGGAGCCCTGGTGGCATAGTAGTTAAAGTGCTTAGCTGCTAACCAAAAGGTCGGTGATTCGAAGCCACCAGCTGCTCTATGGGAGAAGGATGTGGTGATCTGCTTCAGAAAAGATTTATAGCCTTAGAAAACCTATGGGGTAATTCTTCTGTGTCCTATAGGGTTGCTATGAGTTGGAATCGACTCGATGGCCATAAGTTTAGTTTTGTTGGTATATAAGTTTCATCGCTTTTAATGTGCATCATTACTCCTTTAAAGTCATCTTCCTCTTTTCCTTATAAAGAAAGGCCAGTGATACCTTGATTTGAAATCATATTCTTTCTGTTTTTATTGGCCAGTCCTTGATACAAATCATAGGTGAATACTTTCACACTTAGAGTTTTGTAGGATGTTCATAGAGTGTCATAGTATGGTTGACAGTATTTTAGTAAAAAATAACATTTGTAGTATTTTTATGTGTTGTTTTACATAGTCATTAGTGGTATTCTTACCCTTTTTACCTAATTCTCTACCTCTTCTTTAAAATTTTTTATGTCGAATTTATTTTTATGTAATTTTTTTTAGTCTTCTGATGTTTTTTTCTTGCCCTCCTCACTCTCTGTAACTTTATTGCAGTGTCAGCACAAGATGGTAAATTGCGGAATATACTTTCTCATAAACAAAAACTACTTTTTGCAGTTTGTCAGTATTCTTTTTGTGATAGAAAAAGTAACTGATACAGCTTGGTTTAGATTTAAAATAGTCTTGGAACCAGTTTTCCCTTGGTGAATGTTTATAACAATGAGAGCTTAGAGGCAATAACTTTTTTTCTGAATCTGGAAACCATCTACCTGAATTACCTCATGTATAGCCACCACCCATTTGTCATTGGAGGCTTGCATGTTGCTATGATTCTAAACAGGTTTTAGTGGTGCTTCCAGGCTAAGACAGACTAGGAAGAAAGTCCTGGTGATCTACTTGATAAAGAGTGGGAGGTTAACTCCCTACTCCTTAAGTGTGGTCTGGGCATAGTGACTTTCTAATCTAATAACATCTGAATTCACCTAAATTCATGAGGAGAGATGAGAATCAAGATCAGCGCAAAGCTGATTTCACGGTCAGACATGCCTCTACTCTCCAACTTTTTCAGCATTTCTGATACAAGTACCCCCACCCCCATGGCACTCTCTACTTTGCTGGGTTTAATAATTCGTTGCAGTGGCCACACAGAACTCACGGACTATACTCAATGATTATGTGGTTTATTAAGGAAGTAACAGGCTATACATAGAAGAAAAATCCTCACAACTGGACCAATAAGCAACATCATGATAAATGGAGAAAAGATTGAAGTTGTCAAGGACTTCATTTTACTTGTATCCACAGTCAACACCTGTGGAAGCAACAGTCAGGAAATTAGATGATGCATTTCATTGGGCAAATCTGCTGCAAAAAACCTTTTTAAGGGGTTAGAAAGCAAAGATGTCACCTTGAAGAGTAAGGTGCGCCTGACTCAAGCCATGATGTTTTCAGTTGCCTCATATGCATGTGAAAGCGGGACAATGAATAAGGAAGACCGAAGAAGAATAGATGGCTTTGAACTATGGTGTTGACGAAGAATATTGAATATACCATGGAATGCCAGAAGAATGAACAAATCTGTCTTGGAAGAGTACAGCCAGAATGCTCCTTAGAAGCGAGGATAGTAAGACTTCATCTCACATACTTTGGATGTGTTATCAGGAGGGATTGGTCCCTGGAGAAGGACATCATGCTTAGTAAAGTAAGAGGGTCAGTGAAAAAGAGGAAGACCCTCAATGAGATGGATTGACTGTGGCTGCAACAATGGGCTCAAGCATAACGATCATGAGGGTGGCACAGGACAGGGCAGTGTTTTGTTCTGTTGTGCACAGGTTCGCTATGAGTCAGAACTGACTCTCACAGTACCTAACAACATCAACAAGCTATAACTTGGGTTCAGGATCATGATTAACTTGGAAATAACAGGATACAACTCAGGAGACAGGATACAGTTCTTCACTCAGGACAGCTTCCAAACAAGATAGCTCTCAGCTTCTTCTCATCTGTGCCCGCAGGCAGGTGGCCCTTCTCTCAGCCGCGCCCACAGTCCGGCAAGTGTTTCAGCTCTTTAGCTCTGCCAAAGTGTGCTGGGTGGCACCCCACTCCACCAGCAAGCCTCCTGCCTGAAAGTGATTAGCTTTCTATCTCGCTCTGTGGGCTGGCAAGCCCACTGCAGCTGCCTTGCTTTAGTCTCCTGGTTCCTGCTGCTTGTACTGCTGCTTCCATTTCTTTGCCGCTGTGTGCACTGTGGTTGTCACTGTTTCTTGCCGTCTCCCACCGGAGAGAGCAGTGTTACAGTTCTCTCTCTCTCCTGGGTCTAGGAGATTCTCAGCACAGGGACCCCACCTCCAAAGGATACATTGTACTCCAGGCACTTTTTGATGGTAGTGAGGTCCCCCTCAACCTCTGTGTAGCTGGCCCTTATGTAAGCCTAATTCTTGTCAGTTTTAAATCATGGTTCTCCCACTAGAACCACTAACTGACCAATCCCCTTGGTAGGCCACAGTCACTTAATTTGCATAGTAATCAATTCCACAAGGTCAGTTAATCTTATAGGGTGGCTTTACACTCTATTTGCTTAATAGACTAACCAATCCCTTGCAAAATTGTGGCCCAGCCAGTCATCTTTGGCAGAATTGTAAATCCAAGGCCAGAAAGGCCAGATGTAAGAGAAACCTGCAGACCATCCCTTGGTCTTTTTGGCCGTGGATTCTTATACATACTTAACATTTGGAGGGTTACTTCTCTCTTCTAGTACATTTTACCAGCCCAAATCAATAATTAACGATTAGTCCTTTAGTAGGGCAGAAACTCTTCAGGGTGAGGTCACTCAGGTACCAGCCACTCAGGTCTGCTGCAGACATCCATCTGATCTGGTCAGGTTCTCCAAAAGATATCTTGGCTTCATCTTTTCTGGCTTCTGATGAAATTTAATTGAGAGAATATTAGTCCCTTGCTCTGAGCCTCTTCTGAGGCATCAGCATAATAAAACCTTTAAGAGACTCTAGGTTTGGCCACTGTACTCTAATTCAACACGTCCCCCCACCCCGACTTCCTTCCAAAGAGTACAGTATGGAAAAGGGAAGGGGGGAGATGAGAATAACTTTACAATGTAGAAACCTGACAAACAGTATTCAGCCAGGTGATTAAGGTCAATAGCAGCAGTCTAAGTCATGTTAATGGTATGTATCCTTGATACAATGTGATGCTCTGTGATCCCTTTCCCCAAAACCTATAATCCCGGTCTAATCAAGAGAAAAACATTAGACAAATTCCAGTTGGAGGGCATCCAACAATATACCTGACCAATACTCTTCAGAACCGTCAAGGTTATCAAAAACAAGGAAAGTCTGAGAAATTGTCACAGCCAGGAAGAGTCTAAGGAGATATGACAATTAAATGTAATATGGTACCCTGGATGATCTAGTTTGATAAATGTTCCATATGCATGTGAGAAGAATGTGTATTTTGCATTTATTGTGTGAAGTGTTCAATAAATAGGTCTAGTTGGTTGGAGTGTTTACGGTTCTGTATATTGATTTTCTGTACATGTTTTCTCAACTATAGAGAGGAGGCTGTTGAAATGTCGATTATGATTATTCATTTGTCTATTTCTCTTTTTAGTTCTATCAGTTTTGCTTCATGTATTTTGAAGTTCTGTTATTAGGTACATACACATTTAGGATTGTTCTTGATGAATTGTTCCTGTTATGAAATATCTCTTTTTATCTTTGGTAATATTCCTTGTTCTGAAAGGCTCTTTGTCTAATAATATAACCACTCCATCATTCTTATTCTTAAGCTTAGTGTTTGCATGATATATTTTTTTCCATCCTTTTACTTTTAACCTATTTTCATGTTCATATTTAAAGTGAATTTCTTGTGGACAGCATATGATTGGGTCTTTTTAAAAAATTCATTCTATTATTTGGAGTGTTTAGACTATTTACATTTAATGTAAGGAGGCTGATGGCACAGTGGTTAAGCACTTGGCTGCTAACTGAAAGGTGAAAGGTTCAAACCTTCCAGCCACTCTATGAAAGAAAGATGTGGCAGTCGGCTTCCATAAGGATTACAGCCTTGGAAATCCTGTAGAGCAGTTCTGCTCTGTCCTGTAGCGTCACTATGAGTCGGAATCGACTCAGTGGCAGTGGGTTTGGTTTTTTTCTTTGACATTTAATGTGAATAACGATATGATTGAGCTTATTAAATGTAGCTTCTTGTTACTTGTTTTCTGTTGGTTCCATCTATTCTTTGTTCCTTTTGTTCTCTTTTCCTGCTTTTGTTTGGATTGAGTATATTTAAATATTTCATTTTGTCTCTGCTTTTGGCTTAACAGCCATACTTTTTTTTTTTTTTAAAGTGGTTATTCTAAGGTTTATAGTAGGCCTCTTTAACTTACCACATTTTACCTTAAAAAAATTTTATCACTTCACATATAGTGTAAGAACTTAACAATGGCATTCTTTGATTTTCCTCAATTTTACATATAGTTATGTGTATGTGTATGTTTAGTTCTATGCAGTTTTATCACATGTAGGTTAGTATGACAACTACCACAGTCCCTTGTGCTACCCTTTATGGTCACAGTCGCCTCTTTCCCTTCCCCACTGCCAGCCAACCCCTGGAAACTACTAATCTGTTCTCCATCTCTATAATTTTCTTTCAAGAATGTTGTATAAATGAGATCATACAGTATATAACCTTACGAGATTTTCTTTTTTCACTAAGCATAATTTTCTTGAAGAACATCCAAGTTGTGTGTATCAATAGTTGTTGTGTGTATCAATCTTTTTTATTGCTGAATAGTATTCTGTGGTATGGATGCACCACATTTTGTTTAACTGTTTACCTGTTGAAGGACATTTGGGTTGTTTTCAGATTTTGGGTATTACAAATAAAGCTGCTGTGAACATTGGTGTACAGCTTTTTATGCAAATGTAAGTTTACATTTGTCTGGGATGAATGCCCAACCGTGCAATTGCTTTGTTGTATGGTAAGCACGTTTAGTTTTGTAAACAACTGCTGTAGACTTCTATTACTGTTTTTGTTTCAAAAATATATGTAACATCATGTTTGCCAAATCAGCATTTTTCAGGTGTGCAATTTAGTGATATTAACTACTTTAATCATGTTGTACAACCATCACCCATAATCATTACCAAATTTCCTATCACCATAAACAGAAACTTAAGGCTTCCCAAATAATTGCTCGCCCTTTCCCTCTCCCTTCCGTCTCTGGTAACCACTGATAAACTTTATTCTCTATACATTTGCCTATTCTTGTTATTTCATATAAATAAGATCATATAATATTTGTCTATTTGTGATTGACTTATTTCACTCAGCATAATGTTTTCAAGGTTCATCCATTTTATAGCATGTATGAGGACTTCATTTCTCTTGATGGCTAAGTAATATTGCGTTGTACGCGTGTACTACATTTTGTTTATCCCTTCATCCATTGATGGATACGTAGGTTGCTTCCACCTTTTGGCTGTTGTGACTAGTGCTGCAGTCGACATTGGTGTACATGTGTCTGTTTGTGTAGCTTTCAGGTTTCTTGAGTATATACCTAGAAGTGGAATTGCTGGGTCATATGGTAGTTCTATGTTTTAACTTTTTGAGGAACCGCCATACTGTTTTCCACAGTGACTGTACCGTTTTGCATTTCTGCCAGCAATGGATAAGGGTTCCAATTTATCCACTTCCTTGCCAACATTTGTTATTTTTAGTTTTTTTTTTAAATCTTAGCCTCCTAGTGAGAGTAAAGTGCCATATTATTTTTCCAGAGTAGCTATATCATTTTACATTCCCACCAGCAATGTGTGAATGATCTAGTTTCTCCACATGTTCATCAGCATTGGGTTTTATCACTTTTTTATTTCAGCTTTTCTGGTAGGTGTGTAGTGTCACCTTCAATTTTTTTTTTTTTTTAATATATTGTACTTCAGGTGAAGGCTTACAGAACAAATAGTTTCTTATGAAACAGTAGTACGCATGTTGTTTTATGACATTGGTTAACAACCCCACAACATATTAACCCTCTAACTTCTCAACCTTTTTTTTTTTTTGGTGAAAATACACATAGCCAAAGATACACCATTTCAAAAATTTCTACATACACAGTTCAGTGACACTGACTATGCTCTTCGAATTGTGCTGTTATTCTCATTTAAGATGAAGGCTTACAGAACAAAATAGTTTCTCATTTAACAGTTACTACAAATGTTGCCCTATGACAATGGTTAACAATCTCAGAACACATCAACAATGTCCTTACTCAGCCTTGGGTTCCCTATCACCAGCTTCCTTGTCCCCTTCTGCCTTCTGGCCCTTGTCACTGGACTACTGTACCTCGTTAGTCTCATTTGGTTTTACGGGGTCACCTTCAAATTTTAAGGATATTTTTACTGTACCTAATATTTTAGATCGACATTTTTTTCAACACTTTATAGATATCATGCCACCGTTCCCAAAAACGTTAAATATAGAATTACCATATGACCCAGCAAAAGAATTGAAAGCAGGGACTCAGACAGATGCATGTACTCCAGTGTTCATTGTAACATTATTCACAGTAGCCAAAAGGTACAAACAACCCAAGTATCTGTCAGCAGATGAATGGATAAACAAAATATGGTGTATTCGTGCAATGGAATAGTCTTCAGCCATAAAGAGAAAACAAGTTCTGATACATGCCATTACACAGATGAACCTTGAAACAATTATGCTCATTGAAAATAAGTCAGACACACAAGGTCAAATATTGTATGATCTCACTTACATGAAATATCTAGACTAGACAAATCTGTCGAGACAAAAGATTAGTTGTTATCAGGGGCTAGGTTAGAGGGGAACCCGAGGGGAAAAATATGTCATGTCATATCTTCTGACTTTCATAATTTCATATGAGAAACGTGCAATCATTTTTATCTTTGTTCCTCTACACACGAGATGCCCTTTTTCCCCTCACTGCTTTTAAGATTTTCTTTTTATCATTGGCTTTCAGCAGTTTGATTACAACGTCTCTTTGTCTTAATATGAGGTTATCCTATAGATGCTGAGTTTCTTGAATCTGTGGGTTTACAGTTGTCATCAAAATTGATAAATTTTGGGTCAGTACTTCTTCACTTTTTTTTCTATTTACCCTCTCCCCTGGCTTTCCAATTACATGTTAGACTGCTTAGTACTGTCTCAGAGTCACTGAGATTCTATTCTTTTTTTTTTCTTTTTCCTTCCGTGCTTTTACTTGGTTAGTTTCTGTTGCTTTGTCTCCATATTAATGGATCTTTCCCAGATTTATGGATCTTTTCTTCTGCAGTGTTATATATGCTGTCAATCCTATCTAGTACATTTTTTATTTCAGATACTGTATTGTATTTTTCATTCTTTAAAGTTTTATTTTGTTGTTTTTTTTTAAGCTTCCTTTCTCTCTTCATTGTTTATATGTTCTTATATAAATTGTTGGAGATATTTATAATAACTGATTTAACACCCTTGGCTGCTAATTTCGCTTTCATTGTAAGACCTGTTTCTGTTGACTGATACTTCTGCTGGTTATGGCTAACATTTTTCTGCTTGTTTGTGTGTGTCTTGTAATTGTTTTTTAATTGTTGTACTTCAAGTGAAGTTTACATTTCAAATTAGTCTCCCATACAAAATTTTTATAGATACATTGTTATGTGACCCTAATTGCTCACCCCATTCTGCGACAGCACACTCCTTTCCACCCCTGGTTCCCCATAACCATTCAGCCACCTCCTAACCCTCTTTGCCTTCCCATCTCACCTCCGGACATGTCTTGTAATTTTTTACTGGGTTCTGTATGTTGTCAGTTAAACACTTTTTTGTATGCTTAATTTTTGTTGTTACTTGTGAATTAGTTTGATCCTTTCAAGGCTGTTTTTTAAAGTGAGTTTAGAGTAGTCTTTATTCTAGGGTTAATGTAGCAGCTAATTCAGCCCTTCTGTTAAGGTATGTCCCTTTTGGGTCTCTCTTGTATTCTCCATGGCTTCAGTAAGGACTTTCCACTGTGACTGATTGGAACTCAGACATCTCCCAGCTCTGTTTGAGCTCTAGGAATTCAGCTCCCTAGCAGTTATTCTTTGCTTGGCCTCCTGGTGTTTCACCCTATTCATGTGTAGCTTAATATTCAGACAAATACTTAAGGTGTTCTCTAAGCAGAGTTCTGGAATTTTTTTCCTTGGGCTGTTCCCCTCCTCTATTCCAGTTGGCTCAGCCTTCCTGAATTCTGATCTCTGTCTTGTTCAGTGAGACTGCCATGCTTTACTTGGAATCCCTTTCCCTGTACTGGATTCTGTAAAGTGTTTCCAGGTAAAACACCAGCAACCGTAGAACTCACCTTGTTTGTTTCATTTCTTTAGAGATTGCAGTTCTGTTATTCTTGTCCATTATCTGCAAAGTAGTTTCATTTTTTTTTTCCTCTAGTTTTTTAGTTTATGGTAGGAAGGTAAATCCTTTCCCAGTTACTCTGTCATTGCTCAGTAGCAGAGGTGGACTCCAAATTTGTGTATGTCAAGTTTCAAAAACAATTTGATTGGTTTAAATTTTGTTATAGTATTACAGCCAACACTGTAAGGTTTTTATTGATTAAGTTGTGGCAGTATGCGAAGATATCACAGTTACTATGAATATGAATCCTTTGCCTCACACGATATATGGGGTTGTATATCTCTGAAATGCGTGCTTGAACTATTTAGCAGAATAGTTTGTTCCAAATACAGGATTCTTTATAAATTGACTCTAAGTTAGGATAGTTAATAATCACCTAGTTCTATTAAATTAAGTAGAAATATACTCAGTACTTCATTGGTGAGGAGCCATTGCTTTTCCTTAGCAAAACAGCATCATTTAGAAACAATGGAAAGTTATTCTTTTATGGAAATGGAGCAGTTGTTTTTAAAAGCATAATTACTGTCATGATAAATATAAATTATTCATTAAACAGAAGTTATAGTTCGGAGGTTTGCATGACTTGGTGGTATTCCTATCTGGTGTTTAAAAAGCCTTATACACTGTTTTTGAGTTTGTTTTATTATACAATTTATAACTATAGAAAATATCAGGAAATACAGAGAAGCAAAACCTGTTTATTGACAGTTGGTAAATTTTGTGAAGCATGGAATATCATAGTTGCTGCTAAGTAACAACTTACAAATCTTTTTACACTGACAGGCCTCACTTCTAATTCCCACTAAATAGATGATTATTTAAAACATCTAGTAGTGTGTCTGACACAGAATAGGAATTCTATCCTTTCTCCCTTCTCTATTTCTTCTTGCTTCTTATGATGCTCTAGATGGGTCACCTCCCCTGCCCTTAACATATACCCATTGCCATTGAGTTAATTCCAACTTACAGTGACGCTGTAGGGCAGAGTAGAACTGTCCTATAGGGTTTCCAAGGCTGTAATCTTTATGGAAGCAGACTGCCACATCTTTCACCTGCATAGCTGCTGGTGGGTCAAAGTGCTGACCTTTCTGTTAGCAGTAGAGCACTTAACCACTGTGCCACCAGGACTCCTTCCCTTATGTATATACCATGTGGTTAATATCCATTAATGTAAGTAAATAGTGACACAGTAACATTTGCTGAAGAAAGAAAAGAAATACTGGGCAGAGAAGTAGGAAGACTCATGTCAGGTCTCCTTAGTTTCTAAAGCGTAGAAGTTGAGTGACCTACATATCTTTGTTTGGAAGTTGTACTTACCAGATAGAAGTCAGTAGTAGCAAATGGTTATTTTCATATGTTGTTATAAAATTACCTGCCAGAAGTTTTCTTTATTGATTGCTGATCTTTGGTTTCTCTTTTTGCTGTTTAGAAAATAGTTTAAAGTTTCAAATAACATGTACAGGTTAATAGTTTTAAGTATTTAAAAATTTTTTTTTCTGGTTGTACTTTTTATTCATTATAGATTGTATGCAAATTCTGTTACTCTACCCTTTCTAAAGATTAGTGTGCTTTTGAGAATATGCTTCCTTGTTTCCATCATGAAAGCCATGTGGTGGTTAGCAGTGTAATTATTTAAAAATTAGACCATTAACATTCTTAGTAAACCCTGAGAATATGGCCCCTGGACACCCTTTTAACTCAGTACTGAAGTCAATCCTAAAGTTCATCCTTCAGCCAAAGATTAGGCAAGCCTATAAAACAAACAGTGACACATGTAGTTCAACCATGTATATGAAACTAAATGGGCACACCAGCCCAGGAGCAAGGACGAGAATGCAGAGGGGACAAGAAAGCTGGGCAAATGGAAATAGGGAACCCAAGGTCTAGAAGGGGAGGGGAAAGTGTTGATGTGTTGTGGGATTGGCAACCAATGTCACAAAACAGTATGTGTATTAATTGTTTAATGAGAAACTAATTTGCTCTGTAAACTTTTACCTAAAGCACAATTAGAAAAAGAAAAAAAAAAAGATTCTTAGTAAATACTTAACTGACTTTAATTTGTACAAGTTCTGGCATAGTTCATGGTTCACTTTAAAACCTGTGACTTTAGGGTAGACATTGATAGATTATGAATTAAGTTTGAAAATAGTATTCTTGTAATTTAAAGTCAAGTTAAATTAGATTCTGTTAAGACTGATAAGTAATTTAAAGATTTTAATTTCTCTTATTTTAATACATTTTATGTAAAAATGAATCAGTTTCATTCAAGGCTACATTAATTTGATACCTAAAATGTCCAGATGCAACCTAGTAAATGAAACTGCAAAGGTGAAAAAACGTGGCTTCTGCCGTCAGACAGAGACCTTGAGTGATGCAAACGGTTAACACATTCACCTGCTAACTGAAAGGTTGGTGGTTCGAGTCCATCCAGCGGCATCTTGGAAGAAAGGTCTGGCGACCTACTTCCAAAAGACCACAGCCTTTGAAAACCCTGTGGAGCACAGTTCTGCTCTGAAACACATGGGATCATCATTAGTTGGAATTGACTCAGTGGCAACTGGTTTTGAGTTAGTTGCAGACACCATCACCCTAAATACTTGAACGGTGGTACCGAAGGACGAGAACATTTTCCTAGTAAGCACAATATACAATTTTCACAATCCAGAAATTTAACAGTAATACAGGTAGTTCCCGACCTAAGACGTGATGGAGTTACCACGAACCGCACTTACAACTGCGTTTTGTTTGGTACATCTTTAGTAATATGTACTACATATAATGTTGCAGCACATAATTTGCTGATGTTATCATACTTAGATGTTCACTTGCAGATGTTCAAAGATCAAATTTATAAAGATACTGATAATAAAAGACAATGAAAACTTAAAAAAAAAAAAGGCATTCGACTTATGTCAGAACCTATTTACGACAGAGTTGTCGGACTGGAACCCTGTCATAAGTCGGAGACTACCTGTACTTTTATCAGATATACACTCTACATTCAGATTTCCCCAATCTGTCATAATAATGTCTTTTAAAGCTGGATTTTTTTCCAGTCCAGGATCACACATTGCGTTTAGTTGCCATGTCTTTCTAGTCTCTTAATCACTATAAAAGTTCCCTAGTCTTTATGGTCTTTCATGGCATTAACGTTTTAGAGTCCAGGCTGGTTGTTTTACACGTAATTTTTGTTTTGACAGAAAATCTTCCCCGTGAAGTTTGCACATTTGTTAGTATGGAGTTGTAGATATCTAATAAGCTCTAATTATAGTTTGACAGTCTTTTTTCTACATTTCCCCACCTTTGACCCTGTAATTATTTAGGAGAATATTTTTGAAAAATGAAAATAGTAAAAAAACTTCTAATTTGCAAAGTTGTAACATTTGTAGATTTTGAGTATGTTACTGAACTTAAAAATTCCTGTTTCACTCTTACCTTGGTTTAAGTTTCTGACACTTTGCAGAGTAGTTACAATTCTGTTGTTTTCTACTTGCCTTTTAAAGTTCGTATGATTACTACATTCATTGTAAACAGAATAAACTAGAAAATACTGATAAGCAAAATAAAAAGGAGTTTGACTGTTATCTTAGAAAGTTAAACATATATTTACCATCAGTTCTACTCCTAGGTGTTAATCCAAGAGAAATGAAAACACATGTCTTACAAAGGCTTAATATGCAAATATTCATATTAGCCATAAATTGAAAACAACCCAAATGACCATCAACTGGTCAATGGAGAAACAAATTGTTATATCCATACTGTTGAGTACTACTCAGCAACAACATGGATGGATCTCAGAAGCATTATGCTAAGTGAAAAAAAGCCAGTTACTAAAAACTACAGGGACTATGATTCCATTTATATGAAGTTTTAGAAAAGACAAAACTATAGTAATAAAAACTGGACCTGGGGCTGTGTGTGTGTGTGTGTGTGTGTGTGTGTGTGTGTGTTAGTGGTAGTGGGGATTGAATGCAGAGGGGGTCTAGGGAACTTTTGGGGTGATGGAAGTATTCTGTATTTGATTATAGTGGTGGTAAGAGGCCTGCATATACATTTATCAAAAGTGATCAAACTATACACTTAAAATTGGTGAATTTTACTGAATGTAAATTATACTTAAATGAATATGATTAAAAAGTATTTAGACCAGTTATTTGGATTAAGTAGGAAATTAATATTTATTGATACATACTCAAAAAGTATATGATTAATGTGTTTCTATTAATGAAATTACAGTATAATTGGAGAAAAAAATTACAGTTTCCAGAATTACTATATCTATTAGAGGATAGTACTGAACCTCTAATATCAGTACAGGAAGTTCTGCTATAATGCAACATAATAAAAAGCATAGGAGTTATGGAGAAAATGGACATAGAAGCACAACTCTCAAAAACTTCTTCAGTGACACATTAAAAAAATGGATCTAATAAGATGGTAGGATGGATTTACACATGTTAAATGATTAAGAAATACATGTTACAGTAAATATGGCAGTTTATCTTGAAAGAGAACTGGAAACCTGAAGTTTGCTTTTGGAAGTGGGTGTAGGAAGAACTGCAGCTTGTGAGTTATTGTGAAGCAGTGGAAGAAGGGTCATCTGAAATCAGATGGAAAGTTATAACATCAGATGTGAATGGGTGTAACTCGTGACACATGGGGTGGACTGAAGTAGCTGATAGATGTTTGATGTGCGTGCATTTGTATATTTTATATTTTGTGTATTTTATGTGGCTATGTTCAGCTGGGTGCAGTTTTCTCCATTCACCTGATGTTTCTCAGGGACAAAATTGCACATGAGTAAATGTGAAATTTGCATTACATTACAGTTGTTTTTAAAATAAGTGTTATAGAAGAACTCTGACTGTATTACAAAGTAGTATATAGTATTTGACTCATTTTTCCTTCGTTTATGAAGTTAATGATATGGATCCTATTACGATTTTAGTTTTACATTAATATAATTTATTGGGACATGGCTATATTTGTAGGAAAAACAGTTTAATAGAAGTGGTTAGTTTTGATCTTGAGAAGGTAACTACAGATTTTAATTTAGAAAAAAACGTAGAGGAGTTTTAACTCAGAGTACGTGATCAGTGTAATTCAAGTAATTAAGATTAAGTAATATTGTGTAGACAGTAGAACATTAGATTTGTAGTTCTTTTGAAATCTACATGGAAATACTTGTTGTATACTGATTTAAATTATTTTTTTATTTGTAAAAAATGAATCATGTCTGCTTTATAATTGGCATCAGTTTAAAAAATATCCATCTTTACCTAAACTTGTTAGAGAGTATAAAGAGACTTAGAAATAAATGAAATGATAGGATATTTAAGTAGTTACTCGGCAAACATTTTTGTGTATCTGCTATGTGAAACTGTCGGGTTCTATGAAGGAGCTCCAGAACATTATGATATATAGCCTGGGGCATAGACACGTAAACAACTAGAGTATAATAACACAATAAAATAAATATTAAAAAACAGATACAAAATGGGAATATATAAAGAGAAAAGAATTATTGATTTCAAATGAAGTTGTGTGAAAACTTCATGGGTTTAGGGTTGGAAGTGAGATTGGAAGTATGATTAAGTGATAGATGCATTGGGAGAAAAGACTGGAAAGGAAGAATAGCCAATTTGTGGAGTTCTTGAATGTTATATCTACTGATTTGAACTTTCTGAAAGCATTCATGGAGTTTAAAACACACACACACACACACACACACACACACACAGATCATGAGTAATAACTTCTCTTAAGAATTTCCTGGCCCATAATTTGCACTTTATCAGTATTCGTGGAACAAATGAGAGAAACAATGCGAAAGATGGATTGAATGGAGAGAATGAGACTAGAAACACATTCCAGATAGATTATTGTGCTAGGCTAAGTGAGATATAATTAAGGCCAGAGCTAGGCTACCAGCAATAGAAAGAGTGAGAGCTTCAAGTCTACTGTATTTACCAGTTTATTAGCTTGCTGTTAGAGGAGAAAAAGAGAAAGGGAAAAATCAAAGGTCGTATCTTGTTTTCTAGATTAAGAGACATGAGTGGTAGTGCCATTATCTTGGATGGGAAGCACAGGATGGGTTGTGTTTTGGGGTAAGTTAATAAATTACATTTTGGGTATGTTGAGTAGTTTTTTCTTAAGAAGAAATCCTGAGCAACTGATGCATATTTTATTTTATGAAATATTATAACAAAAGACTGAGGTAAACAGGCTTTAATATGGGAAGTGTATGTTTTGTAAATACTGACTCAGATGAAGGCCAAAGAGAGGTCTCGCTTTTGTATCCAATGATATTACAATAAGCTACGCTTGAAATATCATACTGGCTAATTTTGAAAGCCTTATTGGAATAACAATAAAATTAAGAGTATAAAATGTAGAACAACAACTAGCCAAAGTGTGATGACCCTGCCAAATACCGTGACCCTGATTATAGATAGAAAAGACTCGTTTCTGAATTGCCAGAAATTAAAACAGTTGATTGTAGAAAGTAAGTTGGAGAGTCAGTCACCAACCAGAATTTTTGGTGAGAATTTGTACAGATTTTAGGCACTTCCACTAGTGTATCAAATAGCAATTTCTTTATTGAATAAATTTCCTGAATACCTATTATTTGGTAAGATTGATTGAAGACCTTGTGAGGGAATACTTTTCTGTTTGTTGGTTGGTGTTTTCTCCCTTTTTTCCTGCTATGATGTTAAAATATTTAATTACTAAAATAAATCACTTAAATTTTCAGTGGGATGTAAGTAATTTGTCAGGGATTTTACCCATTTGTAGAATATATATATTTTCATCGGTGATCTTAATGCTCACAGTAGAGTTGATATTTTGATATTCACTGGTATATAATATAAAAATTAGTTTAATAATTCTCACCCAATCTAGTGAATTCTGGTCTAATGAATTGCTCAAGGAGAAATGGTCACATTTTCAGTTTTGCTTAGAGTATTATTAATAGGAATATCTTGCATTTTTTCTCAGAAGATACATTATACACTGGATTTGTTTCATGCTCTGTAAATTTCTTAGAGTTGAAATAATCTACATTAGACTTTGGGATGTATACAGGGAATTTACTTTTGCATTCTGATTACTGATCTATTATACTTTTTTAAACTCTTTTCAGATCTATTAGTTGAATAGGGGCTAGAGAATTTAGTACAGTCTTTTTTAATGTTAGTATTGCTTGATTTTAGTAAGAAGCCTGTTGTCCTTTGCTTCTCTTTTAGACGTTAACGTTCCTAGGTAGTTTCTCTGCCTTACATTGATGGCCAATGGGAAATAAAGATGGAACTCATCTTTGCTTTTAAGGGTATAGATTTTAAAAGTGCCTTGAAAAGAAGACAAGATTTTCAACAACCGTCTAAATTAGTTTGTCTAATTATTATGTAATAAAGTCTCTACTAGGTTTAATATCAGTAAAGGTGTGCATCAGGGTTGTATCCTTTTACCCTTTTACCATATTTATTCAATCTATATGCTGAGCAGATAATCTAAGAAGCTGGACTATACGAAGGAGTACACGGAATCAGGATTGGAGGAAGACTCATTAACAACCTATGATATGCAGATGACACCCTTGCTTGCTAAAAGTGAAGAGGACTTGAAGCACTTACTGATGAAAATCAAAGACTACAGCCTTCAGTATGGATTACACCTCAATAAAAAGAAAACAAAAATCCTCATAACTGGACCGATAGGCAACATCATGATAAGTGGAGAAAATATTGAAGTTGTCAAGGATTTCATTTCACTTGGATCTACAATTAATACCCATGGAAGCAGCAGTCAAGAAATGAAATGACATATCGCACTGGGCAAATCTGCTGCAAAAGACCTCTTTAATGTTTTAAAAAGCAAAGAAGCCACTCTGATGACTAAGGTGTGCCTGACCCAAGCCGTGTTTTTTTTCAGTTACCTCATATGCATGTGAAAGCTGGACAGTGAATAAGGAAGACCGAAGAAGAATTGATGTGTTTGAATTTTGGTATTAGTGAAGAATGTTGAGTATACCGCGGACTGCCAGAAGAACAAACAAATCCGTCTTGAAGAAGTACAGCCAGAATGCTCCTTAGAAGTAAGGATGGCAAGACTTTGTCTCTCGTACTTTGGACGTGTTATCAGGAGGGACCAGTCCCTGGAGAAGGGCATCATGCTTGGTAAAGTAGAGGGTCAGTGAAAAAGAGGAAGACCTTCAGTGAGATGGATTGACACAGTGGCTGCAACAATGGACTCAAATAGCAGTGATTCTGAGGATGCTGTAGGACCAGGCAGTGTTTTGTTTTGTTGTACGTAGGGTCAGTATGAGTGAGAGCTGACTGGATGGCACCTAACAACATCAACAACAACATATCTTGAAATGCTTGTCAGATAATCTTGTAGGATTAGTTATTTGGTAAATGATTTTTCCAGTGCGATGGATCCCTTTTATATGGCTTTTCTCGCCATGGTCGTGTAGCTCCCACCAAATGACTGGGTGGGACTATGCAAGTGAGGTGCTTGTGGTTCACCAAGGGGATTGGATTGCCTGCTAACGATGCAAATAAGGTGCGTGGCATCCTTGTGGTGGGGGCGACCATGCAAATAAAGTATATGGAAGTCTAACAAGGGGATTGATCAGTTTTGCTATCCCACTAGGCCTAAAAAGAGAGCCAATTCCAGAGCAGAGGGGGACCTCATTACCACCAAGAAAGAAGAGCTAGGAATGGAGTGTGTCGTTTGGACCCGGGATCCTTGCGCTGAGAGCCTCCTAGACCCGAGGGAGAGAGAGCTGTAACACTGGAGATGGTGAGAGACGGCGAGAAGGAGCAGCAGAGAAATGGTGGCAGCAGAGGCAGCAGAACCAGGAGACAGTGCAGTGGGCTTCCCAGCCCACAGAGCGAGAAAGCAGAGCATCTTCTGCTGGCGGAGTAGAGTACCTCCAGGCACTTGTTGGTGAAGCTAGGCTTGCCGACCCACAAAACTAGAGAGCTGAGCGCCTTTGGGCTGAGGCTTACTGGCAGAGTGGGATGCTTCTGAGCATCGGTGGCTAAAGAGCTTTGTAACACTTGCCCAAACAAGAGGCCGAGGGCGGGGAAGAGGCCTGCCTGTAGGCATGGCTGAGAAGAGGCTGTGCTTACTGAAGAACTGTATCCTGATTCGTCCCTGATCCTGAATTGTAACCTGCTACTTCTCAAACCCCATAACTAAGTACAGTTTGTGAGTTCTGTGTGGCCATTGCAACAAATTATCGTGCTGTGGGAGGGACGGCTGGTTTCAGAATTGGTAAAAAAAAGTTGGAGGGTTGATGTATGTCTGACTTCCACCTCGTAGCAGTCAGCTTTGGGCTATTGATGCTGATGTTAATTCTCTTCCCCTCTTGTAAAGTTAAACAAGGTCTGACACTGCCGCCACGCCATTTTTGCAGTTTTTTAATAGTGTACTTCAGGTTCTTTGTTATGTTAGAAACTGTTATGTTAAATATTTTGTGAAGAATAAAGTACCTTTTTTAGGGAGTTTGTTTTTTGAGGGAACTAGCCTTATTATTTCTGATTATCTATCTAATGATAACAGAAAATGCAAAAGTATAAAAAAGATATATTAACAACTGTTAATACTTTAGCGTGTGCCTTTTAGGATTTTTTTCTATGCTTAAATGGATATAGAATAAAATATCAGTATCTAACATTTTTGGACATATACTATGAATCAGATACTGTGCTAAACACTTGGGAATCAGCTCTGACTCATGGCAACCACACATATAGCAGAACAAAATATTGCCCAGTACTGTGCCATCTTCATGATTTGTTAGTATGTTTCAGTCCATCATGGCGGCCATTGTCATCCTTGTCATTGAGGGTTTCCCTCCCCTTCACTGACCTTCCACTTCACTAAACATGATGTTCATCTCCAGCGATTGGTTCTTCCTGATGATGTGTCTCCAGTAAGCCAGTTGAAGTCTCATACAATATTCTGCAGTCCATAGGGTTTTCATTAGCTAATTTTCAGAAGTATGTCACCAGTCCTTTCTTCTTAGTCTGTAGGCTCCACTGAAACCTGTGTACCCTGGGCGACCCTGCTAGTATTGAAATACTAGTGGCATAGCTTCCAGCATCATAGCAACATGCAAATCACTACATTACGACAAACTGACAGATGGGTAGTGGTTGATACTAATTAATCTCTTAAATTATTCCAACCCTAAAATTTTATAATTATATATAATGCCTATAAGTAGATTGAAACAACATCAAATCACTTATGTGTAGATTAAGCCTGATATGAGTTCCTGTAATATCAAATTTATCTTCTTAATGACATTTCTTAGTAGTAGTCTTTATCATCCCAGTTTTTGCTATAGTGATGTGTGTGTATATGTATGCATTTGTCTCTCTTGAGGGAGGATATAGTAGATTGTATAATCTTTCTGCCACATCTGTATAAAGAGGCAATTTTTCTTTTCATTAAAGAGAACGAACGTTTGACTAAGTTGATTTTTTTCTAAGCCTGTACCCTCTGATTAACGGAGGAGAAACGGATTTATGCAATTGAAGCTGTTGCTTAGGACCAGCAGTGTCCTTTTTATGAAAATCTGAAGGTTCTTAAAAGATAGAACACCACGACATCATCATCATTGATCCAAGGAGCATTCCTTGAGTAATACTGAATATACTGTGATTATAAGTACCTTTCCCCATATTCTTTTGCTTTTGACTAAAGTTATTGTCAGTTATTTGACTCTGTGTTGCAAATGGGGAAATGTTACATTTAATTCTGAAAATCTTATTTTGGTCTAAGATTTTTAAATAAATTATATTGGGTTTTTATTCTAGTTTCATCAGTTTTCTTAAAGATGTATTGTTTGGGACTGAACAAAGTGGTGCCGCATACCAAAATTGTTTATGCCTTTTGCATTTTTAGCCCTACATAGCCTAATAAATGATAGGCTTGACTTCTCTATTTGGAGAACCAGAAACAGATTAGATCTTGTTGGCTATTTATAGGATTGTTAATTTCGTTTTACTGTTCTCTTTTTGTAAGAAAGATGTGGTAAGTTACTACAGTGATATTTTTCACAAGTAGCATGTTAGATATTTTAAAAATGTAGCCTGATATGCTGGTGTTAACTTTATTTTTAATTTTTAAAAATAGAATTAAAAAATTTTAACAGATTACATGTTCAGTTTCATAGTACCATTAATAACTTGTTAAAATATTTATATCTCTTAAGCCTGACCTGTAGTTTATCATATGTGTGTGTTTACCACACCAGAAGAATTATGGAGTTCACGATTAGGGTTGTTGTAAAAGTTCCTCTATGTTGATTCTTTTCCTGCAGTTTTTAATGACAGCTGTTTAAATTGTGCAAGACTCAAGTCAAGTGTCTTTGTCAGTGATGATTCTGTTGTAGCAATATTCTGCATTGGTGCAGGCAAGCAAGATGGTACTCATTTGTATTATAAAGTACTTTTGGGAATTTTGAGAATGTGTAGAAAAGAAGTACTGATGTAGTGGATACTGTTAACTCTAGCATAATGAATTATACTTATGGTATAATTCAGGGATTTCTAACTCTTTTGGAGTTCTCATATTTTTATACATTTATTTTTCATCTTTTTTGTCTTTTAACAGACCAAAGAATATGTATGAATGTTGTTGTACCTTTTTTCTTTTATCTTTTTTTCCTGGCTGTAGAAATTCGACATATAATTGTTGGTGAAAATTTGAAACCGAAGGAAAGTATGGATTTGTGAATAATGTCCATAATACTGGCCACTAAATGAATAATTTCTTTGATAAGGATCAACACAAAGCTGGTTCCTATGAGGTGGAGGTTAAAGATGTCCCAGATGTCCAGCTTTTCCAAGCTGTTATACCACTCCATCATCTCTGACATCAGCTACTCCCTCTCCCTCAGTACTCTCCCTCCTGTCTTTGGGTTTCCTCATTTGTTGCAGTACCTCATAGAACTCATGAACTGTATAAATGAAATGATCCACGTGGTTGTGGAGATGGCTGGCATGTCCCAAATTCATGGGTCACGTGTAAACTTCTCCCGACCCATGGGTCTGCAGGGACTGACAAACCCAAACCAGCAGTTCAGACCATAGGCTGCTGGCTCACAAGGCTGTGTAAGCCGGCAAATCAGGTCACACGATAGGCTGTCGGCCCAAGAGGCTATGAGGCTGGCTAATCCCAGAATTGGCAGGTCAGACAACAGGCCTCTGCGGAGGTCAATTGATCACAAACCGAATGGGCATGGGATCCAGATGCAGAGAGAGAGCCTCACCTGGACACACACATATATCTTAGATGCAGGCATGACTTTAGTAAGGGTGGGGCTTGAATCATGCCCTCCTGCAAGGCTGTGACACAGGACACACCTCATACCAATCCTGCCTCATCAACACGTAGAGGTCAGGATTCACAACACATAAAATGGAGGACAACGACACAATACTGGGAATCATGGCCTAGCCAAGTTTACACATAACGCCAACCATCACAGGTTCCATATACCTTATTTGAGTAGTCCCACTCGATCATTGTGTGTGAATCACAAAGACCGTGGCTAGAAGGGCCATAGTAAGTAATTCACTCACCAAAAAAAAAACAAACCCATTGCCATTGAGTTGATTCCAACTCTTAGCGAACCTATAGGACAGAGTACAATTGCCCCATAGGGTTTCCAAGGAGCAGCTGGTAGATTCGAACTGCTGATCTTTTGGTTAGCAGCTGAGCTCTTAACCACTGTGCCACCAGGGCTCCACTATTGGCCACAGCTGTCTGAAATAAATCTTAACATTTTGATAAACAGTCATGCATCGCTTAACGTCCACAATACGTTCTGTGAAATAGGATGTTATGTGATTTGGATGTTGTGTGAACACCATATTACATACTTGGCAAAGCTATATGGGACACTTTTACTTTCACTTCCTAATCGATATTTCTCCTTTGCCTCTTGCTGCTGCTGTCACTAGCGCTGGTTTTGCTGCGTGTGGGAGCCATGATGCACTTGACAGTAATATTTTCGAAAGAAAATTAAACAAAGATAATGCTACAACACTCAGGAGATGCGTGTGATACAAGAGATTGGATGCTGCTGCCTATGAGTTAAAGCATATGCTGTAATATAAACTTTTTATATGTATAGTTTTATTGTACTTTAGATGAAGATTTACAGAAAAAATAGTTTCTCATTAAACAGTCAATACATATATTGTTTTGACATTGGTCAACAACCCATAATATGATAAACTTTTTATTTGTAAGTAGGTAAAGTTCACATTAAAATAACGATAGAAAGTATGTACATACGTAATCCAGTAACACTGGTGTTTATTATGACTGTCAAGACATGTGTATTATAGGTTATATATGTACTATACCATTATATGCCTGCCAGTGCAATTGCTTTGTATGCAAGAGACGTTAAGATAAATGTGTTGTGTGCGGGAAGCTATTGAGTTCGCTACGTCTGGTTACGTCCTCTACGTCTATTCTCTGATTGGGATTTCTGAATTCTTTTATAACCTTATGGGACATGGACATATATGTGGTCGAATGTTGACCAAGTGGAAATTCTGCGACACATGATTGTATAGAGAAAAATACTGGTAAAAATGGAGTATCAGTTACAATAAAATCAGATTGTTTATGCTATTCTAGGCAGCCAGTAGAAATGGAGGAGAAGGAAGAGAAAGAACATTAATTGAGCATTTTCTTTGTGCTATGCGTGGTCCCAGATGCCTTAAGGTTATTTCACTGAAAAGCTCTTAAGAAGACCCTTTAAACTTCAGTTACACTTGGCTGTCAGAAACCAAACCCGTTGCCGTCTAGCTGATTCTGACTCACAGCGACCCTGTAGGACAGGCTAGAACTGCCTCATAGGGTTTCCAGGGAGTGGCTGGTGAATGTGAACTGCTGACCTTTTGGTTAGCAGCCAAGCTCTTAACCACTGCACCACCAGGGCTGTCACCTGACCAGAAATCCACTTCCCTTCACTCTTGGGTTCCCTGCTGTCGGCTGACTGCTGTGCACAAGCTAACTAGACTTCATTGTCCCCACCAGCAAAGCTAGGCTAAAAGACAACTCTGTCTCTTTCTGTCCTGTACACCGGGGATTTCAGAGAATAAAAAATGATATCTGTGAGGACATGTGGCATGAACTCTCCCTGGCCACCACCCCATTTTTCTTCCTTGCCCTCTATACAGTGGAACCTGATAACCGCAGACACATGATCCAGCTTGCCAATAGTCCTGAAATCTGAGCCTGTCACTATGAGCCCCTCAAGTTAAAAGACACTCAAAATATGACTGGAGAAGTGCTGCCTTCTCAAAGTAGAGTTGACCTTCATGAGATGGATAGAGTAAAGCTTTCGGGACCTTCGTTTGCTAATATGACATGACTCAAAATGAGAAGGAACAGCTACAAACATCCATTAATAATCGGGACATGGAATGTATGAAGTATGAATCTAGGAAAATTGGAAGTTGTGAAAAATAAAATGGAATGCATAAGGATTGAAATGCTAGGCATTAAAAACCTGTTGCCGTTGAGTCGATTCCAAATCACAGCGACCCTATAGGACAGAGTAGAACTGCCCCAAAGGGTTTCCAAGGACCAGCTGTTGGATTTGAAGTGCTAAGCTTTATGGTTAGCAGCCAAGCTCTTAACCACTGTGCTAGGCTGGAGCTCTACAGCAAGCTTAAATGGACTGGTATTGGCCATTTTGAATTGGACAGTCATATAGTCTACCATGCTGGGAATGACAAGAAGAGGAGGAATGGCATTGCATTCAAGATCAAAAAGAACATTTCAAGATTTATCCTGAAGTACAACACTGTCAGTGATAGAATAATAACCATACGCCTACAAGGAAGATGAGTTAATACAACTATTATTCAGATTTACACACCAACCACTAATGCGAAAGATTAAGAACTTGAAGATTTTACCAACTTCTGCAGTCAGAAATTGATCAAATATGCAGTCAAGATGCTTTGATAATTATTGGTAACTCAACTGCAAAAGTTAGTAACAAAGAAGAAAGATCATTTGGTAGTTGGAAAATATGACCTTGATGATAGAAATGACACCGGAGATTGCATCATAGAATTTTGCAAGACCAGTGACTTATTCTTTGCATGTACCTGTTTTCAACAACATAAATGGTGACTGTACACATGGACCTCACAGGAATCAAATCAGCTACATCTGTGGAAAGAGACGATGGAGAAGCTCAATATCATCAGTCAGAACAAGACCAGAGGCTGACTGCAGAACAGAATAGCAGTTGCTTATATGCAAGTTCAAGTTGAAGCTGAAGAAAATTAAAACAAGTCCACAAGAGACAAAACACAAACTTGAGTATATCCCACCTGAATGTAGAGACCATCTCAGGAATAAATGTGATGCATTGAACCCTAATGACTGAAGACCAGACAAGTTGTGGGATGACATCAAGGACATCCTCCATGAAGAAAGCAAAAGGTCATAAAAGACAGGAAAGAAAGACAAGACCAAAAGGGATGTCAGAAGGAACTCTGAAACATGCTCTCGAAATACAGTAGATAAAGCAAAAGGAAGAAATGAAATAAAAGAACTGAACGGAAGATTTCCAAGGGCTCCTTGAGAAGACAAAGTAAAGTATTATGAAATGTGCAAAGACCTGGAGTTAAAAAACCGAGAAGAATACACTTGACATTTCTGAAGCTGAAAGAACTGAAGAAAAAATTCAGGCCTTGAGTTACAATACTGAAGGATTCTATGGGCAAAATATTGAACAACACAGGAAGCATCAAAAGAAGATGGAAGAAATACACAGTCACTGTACCAAAAAGAATTGGTCAATGTTCACCTGTTTCAGGAGGTAGCATATGATCAAGAGCCGATGCTATTGAAGGAAGAAGTCCAAGCTGCACTGAAGGCATTGGTGAAAAACAAGGCTTCAGGAAGTAACGGAGTGCCAGTTGAGATGTTTCAACAGACAGATGCAGCGCTAGAGGTGCTCACTTGTCTCTGCCAAGAAATTTGGAAGACAGCTACCTGGCCAGCTGGTAGAGATCCATATATGTGCCCATTCCAAAGAAAGGTGATCTAACAGAATGCGGACATTATCGAACAATATAAATACCACATGCAAGTAAAATTTTGCTGAAGATAATTCAGAAATGATTGCAGCAATACATTGACAGGGAACTGCCAGAAATTCAAGCTGTGTTCAGAAGAGGACGTGGAACAAGAGATATCATTGCTGATGTTAGATGAGTCTTGGCTGAAAGCCAAGAATACCAGAAAGTTGTTATGTGTTTTATTGACTATGCAAAGACATTCGACTGTGTGAATAATAACAAATCATGGATAACATTACGAAGAATGGGAATTCAAGAACACTTAAATTGTGCTCCTGTGGAACCTGTACATAGACCAAGAGGCAGTCATTTGACCAGAACAAGGGAATATGAGTGGTTTAAAATCAGGAAAGGTGTGCGTGAGGATTGTATCTTTTCACCATGCTTATTCAATCTGTATGCTGAGTAAATAATCTGAAAAGCTGGAGTATATGAAGAAGAACACAGCATCAGGATTTGTGGAAGAACCGTTAACAACCTGCAATGACACAACCTTGCTTGCTGAAAGTGAAGAAGACTTGAAGCACGTACCAATGAAAATCAAAGACTACAGCCTTCAGTATGGATTACACCTCAATAGAAAGAAAAGAAAAATCCTCATAACTGGACCAGTAAGCAACACCATGATAAACAAGAATATTGAAGTTGTCAAGGATTTCATTTTACTTGGATCTGCAATCAGTGTCCATGGAAACAGCAGTCAGGAAATCAAACGACATATTGCACTGGGCATATCTGCTGCAAAAGACTTCTTTAAAGTAGTAAAAAGCAAAGATGTCACTTTGAGTACTAAGGTGTGCCTGACCCATGTCATAGTATTTTCATTTGCCTCATATGCATGCAAAGGCTGGACAATGAATAAGGAAGACTGAAGACGAATTGATGAGTTTGAATTATGGCGTTGGCAAAGAATATTGAATATATAATGGACTGCCAGAAGAACAAACAAATCTGTCTTGGAAGAGGTACAGCTAGAATGCTCCTTAGAAGCGAGGTTGGCGAGACTTTGTCTCACGTACTTTGGACATGTTATCAGGAGGGACCAATCCCTGGAGAATGACATCATACTTGGTAAAGTAGAGGGTCCGGGAAAGAGAGGCAGACCCTCAACAAGGTGGATTGACACAGTGGCTGCAATAATGGGCTCAAGCATAGCAATGATTATGAGGATGGCACAGGACTGGGCAGTGTTTTGTTGTAGGCAGGGTCACTGTGAGTTGGAACCGACTGGAGGGGCACCTAGAAACAACATCTACAATTATAACCTTATGGGACCACAGACGTATATGTGGTCAGTCATTGCCCAATGGACATTTTGTGGCGCATAACTATTACCATCTTTTTTCTGAAGGTTATTTTATATAAGTGATACTGTATTGTGTATACAATTTTTTGTATTTCTTTATTCGTTTTATTGTCAGATAAAACAGAAACAGAAAACACATAAAGAAAATATATAGTTTAACATATTATAAAACATATCCCCTTGTAACCACTACCCAAGTGTAGAAATACAACTTTGCCAGCCACCCCAGAAGCTCCTCCGTGTGTCCCATCCCAATCATAGCCCCCTCTCTTTTCTGTGAAGCATCAATCATCCTGACATTCATAGTAATCATGTCTGGTAGTTTCTTTATAATTTTATCACCTAAGTGTACATCCTTAGACTCTTCTGTTGAGTTTTCAGCGTTCTTTATATATTCTAGATCTGAATCCTTTTTCAGATATGTGATTTGCAAGTATTTTCTCCCAGTCTCTGGCTTGCCTTCAATCTCTTAACAGTGTCACAGTGTCTTTTGCAAGAGTTAAAAAAAAAAAAAAAAATTTAAATTTTCATCAAGTCTAAATGATCAATTTTGTGTTTTATGTATTATGCTTTTGAGTCTGTCTAACCCGAGGTTACAAAGATTTTCTACTGCATTTTTTCCTGAATGTTTTATAGCACTAATTTTTACATACAGATATATGAACCATTTTGAGTCAAATTTATAATAATTTGTTAGGAGTCAGAGTTCATTTTTATGCATATGTGTGTCCGTTTGCTGTGGCACCGTTTTTTTAAAATTTTTTTTATTGTACTTCAGGTGAAGGCTTACAGAACAAATAGTTTCTCATGAAACAGAAGTACACATGTTGTTTTATGACATTGGTTAACAACCCCACAACATATCAACCCTCTAACTTCTCAACCTTTTTTTTTTTTGGTGAAAATACACATAGCCAAAGATACACCATTTCAAAAATTTCTGCATGCACAGTTCAGTGACATTGACTACGCTCTTTCAGTTGTGCTGTTATTCTACTTAAGATGAAGGCTTACAGAACAAAATAGTTTCTCACTTAACAGTTACTACAGACGTTGCCCTATGACAATGGTTAACAATCTCACAACACATCAACAATATCCTTACTCAACCTTGGGTTCCCTATCACCAGCTTCCTTGTCCGCTTCTGCTTTCTGGCCCTTGTCACTGGACTCCTGTACCTCGTTAGTCTCATTTGGTTTTATGGGGCTGTCCACTCCCAGGCTGAACAGTGAACCTCGGAGGTAACTTCACCACTGAGCTAAAAGGGTGTCTGGGGCCATACTCTCGGGGTTTCTCCAGTCTCTTTTAGGCCAGTAAATCTGGTCTTTTTTTTATGGGTTAGAATTATGCTCTACATCCTTCTCCAGCTCTGTCCAGAACCCTCTGTTGTGATCCTGGTCAGAGCAGTCAGTGGTGGTAGCCGGGCACCATCTAGCTGTACTGGACTCAGTCCGGTGGAGGCCTTGATAGCTGTGGACAGTTAGTCCTTTGGACGACTCTTTTCCTTGTATCCTGTTCTCTTCCTTCTCCCTTGCTCCTGAAGGGATGAGACCAGTGGGGTATCTTAGATGGCCGCTCACAGGCTTTTAAGACCCCAGACACTACTCACCAAGGTAGAATGTAGAGCCTTGTCTTTATAAGCTGTGTCATGTGTGGCACTATTTTTGAAAAGACTATTGTTTCTCTTGAATTGTCATTGTGCCTTTGTCAAAAATCAGCTGTTTTTGTTTGTGTGGATCTGTTTCTGGACTGTTTGTTCCCTTGCACTATATGGCTATCCTTTCATCAGTACCACCCTGTCTTGATTATTGTAGCTTTATATTAAATCTTGAAATTAAGTAGTATGAGTCTTCCAACTTTCTTATTTTATTTAAAAATGGTTTGACTAATATAGACCTTTTGCCTTTTTATAAATTGTATAATCAGTTTTTTGGTATTTAAGGAAGAAACCCAGTTGGATTTTCATTGAGATTGTCTTGAATCTATAAATGTGAATTTTTGGATCAATTTGGGAAGAATTGACCTAACAATACTGAGTCTTTAAGTCTATGAACATGGTACATCTTTCCATTTGTTTACGTTGACTTTGATTTCTTTCATCAGAGTTTTATTTATATAAATTCTTCTCATATTGTTAGACATATATAAATATTCCATTTTTCCTCTTTTTATTTTTTGTATTCTTTAGGATTTTCATGTACACAATAAGGTTATCTACAAATTAAGATAGTTTTCTTTCTTTCTAATATCTGTGCCTTTTATTTTTCTTGCCTTATTACACTGACTACAGTTTCCATTATAATGTGGAGTAGGAGTGGTTTGAGTGGACGTCCTCGCCTTATTCTTAGTCTTAAGGGTAAAGCTTTCATTTCAGTCTTCTACCATTAAGTATGATGTTAACTATGGGTTTTTTTGTAGATGCCCTTAACCAGGTTATGGATGTTTGCTTGTATTCCTAGTTTGTTGAAAGTTTTTATCATGAACAGCTGTTGAATTTGTTGGGTGATTTTTCTGCATCTGTTCTATATGACCATGTTTTTTTTTCTTCTTTAGTCTGTTTAGAATGTTGAATTACATTGATTGGTTTTCAAATGTATTTCTTCAGTAACTCTGACTTGATTGTGATATAGAATCATTTTTTTATATAGCTGGATTTGATTTGCTAATAGTTTGTTGAGGATATTTTTTGCTTATGTTTATGAGGGATATTGGCCAGTAATTTTCATTTTTGTCTTATTTTTGGTATCAAGGAAATGATGGACTTTTGAATTTGGAAGGGTTCCTTCTTTTATATGCTTGAATAGTTTATGTAGAATTGGTATTATTTGTTCCTTTAATGTTTTGATAGAATTTGAAACCATTTAGGCCTGGTGTTTTCTATGTGGGAAGATTTTAAACTATGAAGTTAATTTCTTTAATATACATGTGACTCTTCAGTTTATCTGTTTCTTCTGAATGAGTTTTGGTAGTTTATGTCTGTCAGGTAATTTGTCCATTTCTTCTATGTTGTCAGATTTATAAGCTTAGAGTTGTTCGTAATATTTTCTCATCATTTTAACCTCTGTAGGGTCTGTAGTGATATTCCCTCTTTTATTCCTATTATTGGTAATCTGTGTCTGCTGGAGTTTTTTTCCTTGAATAGTTTGGCTAGCGGTTCATCAGTTTCACTGATTTTTTTTTTTTTTTCCCCCCTCAAAGAACCAGGTTTTAGTTTCATTGATTTTTCTCTGTTGGTTTTCTATTTTATTGATTTCTACTCTGTTCTTTAGTATTTCCTTTATTATACTTACTTTTGATTTAATTTTCTCTTCTCTTTCTCCTTTCTTAAGATGGAAGCTTAAATTATTGATTTGAAAGCTTTTTCTTTAATATAGCATTTAATGCTATAAAATTCCCTTTAAAGTGCTGTTTTAACTGTATCCTACAGATTTTATGTTATATTTTTAATTTCATTCAGTTCATAATATTTTCTAATTTCTCTTCCGACTTCCTTTTTGACCCATAGGTCAAACAAACAAACAACAACAACAAAAACCAAAGAATATGGAACAGAGACTCTATATGCTCCCAAAGCCTAAAATATTTGCTATTTGGTCGTTTACAAAATAACTTTGCTGACTGCTGCTCTAAAAGATATGTACTCTTTAAAAAAAAAAAACCACAAAACCATTATTACCCTTAATATTCTTAAATAATAATTCCTTAATACCTTAATAGTATAGATTCTACTACTGCGGAAAATCTCCTGATTGTCTCGTCTCATACAAAAAAGTTTTTACTCCTTCCTTCCCTCCCTACTTCCTGGCTCTCCTTCTCTCTCTCTTTTAAGAGCTGTTTATGTTAATCAGTGTCATGGATTGAATTATGTCCCCCTAAAAATGTGTGTATCAATTTGGCTGGGCCATGATTCCTGATATTGTGTGATTTTCCTATATATTGTAAATCCTGCCTCCGTGATGTTAATGAGGGAGGATGGGTGGCAGTTGTGTTAGCAAGGCAGGACTCAGTCTACAAGATTGGATTGTGTCCTGAGGCAATCTCTTGAGATATAAAAGAGAGAAGTGGTCAGAGAGACAGGGGAATCTCATACCATCAAGAAAGCATTGCCCAGAGCAGAGCGCGTCCTTTGGACTGGGGTCCCTACGCAGAGAAGCTCCTAGTCTGGGGGAACACTGATGAGAAGAAGGCCAACAGAGAGAGAAAGCCTTCCCCTGGAGCTGATGCCCTGAATTTGGACTTCTAGCCTACTTTACTATGAAGAAATAAATTTCTCTTTGTTAAAGCCATCCACTTGTGGTATTTCTGTTGCAGCAGCACTAGATGACTAAGACAGAATTTGGTACCAAGAGAGTCAGGCGCTGCTCTAACAGATACCTAAAACATGGAAGCGGTTTTAAAACTGTGAATGGATAGAGGTGTGGCAGCAAAAGAGGACCAGCAGCAGGAGATATACTGCAGGGTCAGAGAAGCGGCAGCAGCCAGAAGCTGGAGACCAGTGCAAGACAGCACTGGAGCTGACCCACAGAGCGAGAGAGCTGAGTTCTTGTGTGCAGGAGGCTTCCTGGTGGAGTGGGGTGCCTCTGGGCACTTACCAGTGGAGCTACAGAGCTTTGGAACACTTGCCCCAGCAGGGCAGATGTGGGTGTGAGGCCCGAGGAGCCGAGAGGCCAAGAAACCATGAAACAAGCTAAAGAGACAAGGGACACAAGAAGCTGAGCTGCCTCTGTCTTAAAAGGTATGGCCATGACCTCAGGGGTTTCAAAGGGTGGATCCATGGCCTCTGGTACTTCTAAGGGTCGAGTCACCACTCAGATGGACTGGGAGAATGGTGCAGCTTCAGCCTAAAGCCCAGGGAGCAGAGTTGCTGTCCCAGTGGCCCTGGAAGGCAGAGCTGAAGCCCAGGGCCGAGGGGCCTTCACACAGAATCTGGAGACTGTGGCCAATACCTAGAGTCTGGAGGGCAGGGCCATTGTGTAAATTGTCTCAGAGCACAGAAGATTATTTTCAGAGCCTTGAGGGCTAATGTGATGTGTTCTGCTGACTTGCTTGTTACCTGTTATCCCTTCTTTTCCTCCAGTTTCTCCCATTTGTAATGGAAATGTCTAGCTTTTATGCCTATTCTGCCATTGTACCTTTGGAAGCAGATACAATTTATATTCTAGATTTCACAGATGAAGAGGAATTTTTGGATTTTGGACTTGGAGTTAAGACTTTTGCTATGATATGATGGGGTGAATATGTTTTTCGTTTTGCAAGGATTTGATTTTTGGGGGACCAAAGGGTGGATTGTCATGGATTGAATTATGCCCCCTAAAAATGTGTGTATCAGTTTGGCTGGGCCATGATTCCTGGTATTGTGTGATTTTCCTATATGTTGTAAATCCTGCCTCCATGATGTTAATGAGGGAGGATGGGTGGTAGTTGTGTTAGTAAGGCAGGATTCAATCTACAAGATAGGATTGTGTCCTGAGGCAATTTCTTGAGATATAAAAGAGAAAAGGGGGGGGGGGGTTCATACCACCAAGAAAGCAGTGCCGGGAGCAGAGCCTGTCCTTTGGACCTGGGGTCCCTTCACGGAGGAGCTCCTAGTTTGGGGGAACACTGATGAGAAGGCCGACAGAGAGAGAAAGCCTTCCCCTGGAGCTGATGCCCTGAATTTGGACTTTTTAGCCTACTTTACTGTGAAGAAATTTCTCTTTGTTAAAGCCATCCACTTGTGATATTTCTGTTGTAGCAGCACTAGATAAGTAAGACAATCAGTATGTAAAACCAGGTTTTACATTTGGTTAAAAATTCAAGTCTCACTTTATTGCCTCTACCCTGTTTTTTCCTTGCAGTTCATGTGTTGGACTAAGTCCTGTAGGCTTTTTGTATTTTGAATTTTGTTAATTGTATCCCTGGGGTGTCTATTAACATGTTCTTCTGACCTCTGAATTTCCCGTAAACTAGTGGTTAGATCTGAAGACATCATCAGGCTGAGGATTGATTTTTTTGTTTGTTTTTTTTTTGCAGAAATACTAGGCAGTCCCTTATACCTTCTGTTGTTTCTTGCCATGAGTGGGAATCGACTCAACGGCAACACATTTGGTTTGGTTTTATTGTATCTCCTTGAAACCAGTTGCTGTTGAGTCAGTTCCAACTCATGACTGCTGGTGACCCTATGTATGTCAGAGGAGAATTGCACTGTATAGGGTTTTCAGTGGTTGTAGTTTTATGGAAGTAGATCACCAGGCTTTTCTTCCGAGGCACTACTGGGTACAGATTTGCGACACTCAGGGACATGCTGTATCGAACAAAAAAAAAGGAAAGAAGAGAAAAAGAAAAAAAAACCCAAACCATTGCCGTTGAGTCAGTTCAGACTCATGGTGACCCCACATATTACGGAGTAGAACTACTACACTGGGTATTTTTGGCTGTAATTTTTATGAAAGCAGATTGCCAGGCCTTTTTTCCCATGGTGCACCTCTGGGTGAGTTTGAATTGCTTTTAGTTAAGTAGTCAAATGCCACCTAGAGACTTTTGTATCTCATTAACCAAAAAATTTAAACCCATTGCCATCGAGTCAGTTCTGACTCATATCGACCGTATGGGATAGAGTAGAAATGCCCCATAGAATTTCTTTCTTTTTTTTTTTTAAGAGCAGTTTTTTTAAATTGTTGTGATTAAATGAAGTTTACATTTCAAGTTAGTCTCCCATACAGAGTTTCTTTTTTTTTACATACATTGTTATGTGACCCCAACCGCTCACCCCGTTCTGTGACAGCACACTCCTCCCCTCTGCCCCTGATTCCCCATGAACATTCATCCAGCTCCTAACTCTCTCTGCCTTCCCATCTCACCTCTGGACAGAAGCCCCTGCCCCTTTGGTCTCTTGTGTCTGCTTGACTAAGAGGCACATTCTTCACAAGTAATGCTTTATGTCCCACAGTCCAGTCCAATCCCTGTCTGAAGAGTTGGCCTTGGAAATTGTTTAACTTCTGGGGTGATAGACCAGGGGCCATGCTTTCCGGGGCGCCTCCAGTCTCAGTCAGACCATTAAGTCTGGTCTTCTTACTAGAATTTGAGTTCTGCATCCCATCGTTCTACTGCTCCATCAGGGACCCTCTGTTGTGTTCCCTGTCAGGACGTTCATTGGTGGTAGCCGGGCACCATCTAGTTCTTCTGGTCTCAGGCTGATGAAGTCTCTGGGTTATGTGGCCGTTTCTGTCTCTTGGGGTAATACTTTCCTTGTGTCTTTGGTGTTCTTCGTTCTCCTTTACTCCAAGTGGTTGGGCCCAGTTGATGCATCTTAGATGGTCACTTGCAAGCTTTGAAGACCCCTGACACCACTCACCAAAGTAGGATGCAGAACATTTTCTTAATAAGCTTTGTTATGCCAGTTGACATAGATGTCCCCTGAAAGCATGGTCCCCAGACCACGCATCCCTGCTACTCTGTCTCTCAAAGTATTTGATTGTGTTGAGGAAACGTCTTAGCTCTGGTTTAGTCCAGTTGTGCTGGCTTCCCCTGTAGTGTGTGCTGTCCTTTCCTTCACCAAAGATGATTCTTATTTACTATCTAGTCAGTGAATAACCCTCACCCTCCCTCCCCACCCCCGTAACCATCAAAGAATGTTTTCTTTTGTGTTTAAACCTTTTCTTAAGTTCTTATAATAGTGGTCTTATACAGTATTTGTCCTTCTGTGACTAAATTCACTCAGCATAACAACCTTCAGCTTCCACCAACTTATACGATGTTTCACAGCGTCATCATTCTTTATCGTGGCGTAATATTCCATTGTGTGGGTATACCATAGTTTGTTTATCCATTCGTCCACTGAGGGGCACTTAGATTGCTTCCATCTTTCTGCTGTTGTGAACAGTGCTGTGATGAACATGGGTGGGCATATATCTGTTTGTGTGACGGCTTTTGTTTCTCTAGGATATATTCCAAGGAGGAGGATAGCTTGATCGTATGGTACTTCTATTTCTAGCTTTTTAAGGAATCGCCAAATCGATTTCCAAAGTGGTTGTACCATTTTACATTCCCACCAAGAGTGTGTAAGTGTTCCAGTCTCTCCACAACCTCTCCAGCATTTGTTATTTTGTGTTTTTTGGATTAATGCTAGCCTTTTTGGGGTGAGATGATATCTCATCGTAGTTTTGATCTGCATTTCTCTAATGGCTAATGATCGTGAGCGTTTCTTCATGTGTCTGTTAGCTGCCTGAATATCTTCTTTGGTGAAGTGCCTGTTCATATCCTTTGCCCATGTTTTAATTGGGCTTTTTGTCTTTTTGCTGTTGAGGCTTTGCAGTATCTTGTAGATTTTAGAGATTAGACACTGATTGGATTTGTCTTAGCCAAAATGTTTTTCCCTGTCTGTAGGTTGTCTTTTTACTCTTTTGATGAGCATAAGTGTTTGATTTTTAGGAGCTCCCATTTATCTAGTCTGTCTTCTGGTGCTTGTGCATTAGTTACTTATGGTTCGTATTGTGTTTATGCCATGTATTAGGGCTCCTAGTGTTGTCCCTATTTTTTCTTCCATGATCTTTATTTTTTTCAATTTTATATTTAAGTCTTTGATCCATTTTGAGTTAGTTTTTGTGCATGGTGTGAGATATGGGTCTTGTTTCAGTTTTTTGCATATAGATATCCAATTACGCCAGCACCATGTGTTAAAGAGACTGTCTTTTCCCCAATTAATGGACTTTGGGCCTTTGTCAAATATTAGCTGCTCATAGGTGGATGAGCTTATATCTGGATTCTCAACTCTGTTCCATTGGTCTATGTATCTGTTGTTGTACCAGTACCAGGCTGTCTTGACTACCGTGGCAGTATAATAAGTCCAAAAATCAGGTAGTATAAGGCCTCCCACTTTGTTCTTCTTCTTGAGTAGTGCTTTATTTATTCGGGGCCTCTTCCCTTTCCATATGAAGTTGGTGATTTGTTTCTCCATCACATTAAAAAATGCTGGTGGAATTTGGATCGGGATTGCATTGTATCTGTAGATTGCTTTGGGTAGAATTGACATTTTCACTACGTTGAGTCTACTTATCCATGAGCAAGGTATATTTTTCCACTTATGCAGGTCTCTTTTAGTTACTTGCAGTAGTGTCTTGTAGTTTTCTTGGTAAAGATCTTTTACATCACTGGTTAGATTTATTCCTAAATATTTTATTTTCTTTGGGGCTACTGTAAGTGGTATTGATTTGGTGATTTCCTCTTCAAGGTTCTCTTTGTTGGTATGAAGGAAGCCAATTGATTTTTGTATGTGTTTATCTTGTATCCTGAAACTTTGCTGAAATTTTCTATTAGTTCCAGTAGTCTTCTTGTGGATTCCTTGGGGTTTTCTGTGTATAAGATCATATCATCTGCAAACAGAGATACTTTTGACTTCTTCCCTACCTATTTGGATGCCCTTTATTTCTTTTTCTAGCCTAATGGCTCTGGCTAGGACCTCCAGCACAAGTTGAATAATAGTGGTGATAAAGTGCATCCTTGTCTGGTTCCTGTTCTCAGGGGGAATGCTTTCAAAGTCTCTCCATTCAGGATGATGTGGGCTGTTGGTTTTGTATAAATGCCCTTAATTATATTGAAGAATTTCCCTTCTATTCCTATTTTGTTGAGCGTTTTTATCATGAATGGGTGTTGGAGTTTGTTGAATGCCTTTTCTGCATCGATTGATAAGATCATGTGGTTCTTGTCTTTTGTTTTATTTATGTGATGGATTATGTTGATTGTTTTTCTAATGTTGAACCATCTCTGCATACCTGGTATAAATCCCACCTGATCATGGTGAATTATTTTTTTGATATGTTGCTGAATTCTATTGGCTAAAATTTTGTTGAGAATGTTTGCATCAATGTTCATGAGGGATATCAGTCTGTAATTTTCTTTTTTTGTGGTGTCTTTACCTGGTTTTGGTATCAGGGTTATTCTGGCTTCATAGAATGAGTTTGGGAGTATTCCGTCCTTTTCAACGCTCTGAAATACCTTTAGTAGAAGTGGTGTTATTGCTTCTCGGACAGTTTGGTAGAACTCTTCAGTGAAGCCATCTGGGCCAGGGCTTTTTTTTGTTGGCAGTTTTTAAGTAACCTTTTCAATCTCTTCTTTTGTTATGGGTTTATTTAGTTGTTCTACCTCTGTTTGTGTTAATTTAGGTAGCTAGTGAGTTTCTAGACATTTGTCCATTTCCTCTAGGTTTTCACATTTGTCAGAATACAGTTTTTCATAGTAATCTGTTATGAATCTTTTAATTTCAGTTGGGTCTGTTGTGATATCACCCATCTCATTTCTTATATGGGTTATTTGTTTCCTCTCCAGTTTTTCTTTTGTCAGTTTGGCCAGTGGTTTATCAATTTTGTTCATCTTTTCAAAGAACCAGCTTTTGGACTTGTTAACTCCTTCAGTTGTTTTTCTGTTCTCTATTTCATTTAATTCTGCTCAAATTCTTATTATTTCCTTCCTTCTGGCACCTGTGGGCTTCTTTTGCTGCTCTCTTTCTACTTGTTCCAGTTGTAGGGTTAATGCTTTGATTATGAGCCTTTCTTCTTTTTGGATGTGTGCATTTATTGCTATAAACTGACCTGTGAGCACTGCTTTTGCTGTGTCCCAGAGGTTCTGGTAGGATGTGTTTTCATTCTTGTTTGATTCTATACATTTCTTTATTCCATCCTTAATTTCTTCTATAACCCAGTAGTTTTTGAGCAAGGTGTTGTTCAGTTTTCATGTGTTTGATTTTTTTTTCCTTGCTTTTTGTGTTGTTGATTTCTACTTTTATGGCTTTATGGTCAGAAAAGATGCTTTGTAATATTTCGATGTTTTGGATTTTGTTAAGGCTTGCTTTATGGCCTAATATGTGGTCTATTCTGAAGAATGTTCCATGTGCGTTGGAAAAGAAAGTATACTTGGCAGCTGTTGGGCAAACTGATGGGTATATGTCAATGAGATCAAGTTAGTTGATTGTAGCATTTAGCTTTTCCGTGTCTTTGTTGAGCTTCTTTCTGGATGTTCTGTCCTTCACTGAAAGTGGTGTGTTAAAGTCTCCCACTACTATTGTGGAGCTGTCTGTCTCCGTCTTCAGAGCTGTTAGAGTTTGTTTTATGTATTTTGGAGCCCTGACATTGGGTGTGTAAATATTTATTATAGTTATGTCCTCCTGGTGTATTGACCTTAATCATTATATAGTGCCCTTCCTTAACCTTTGTGGTGGATTTTACTTTAAAATCTGTTTTGTCAGAGATTAATATTGCCACTCATGTTTTTTTCTTAATGTTGTTTGCTTGATATATTTTTTCCCATCCTTTGAGTTTTAGTTTGTTTGTGTCTTTAAGTCTAAGGTGCGTCTCTTATAGGCAGCATATAGATGGATCATGCTTTTTTATCCAGTCTGCCACTCTCCGTCTCTTTATTGGTGCATTAAGTCTGTTAACATTCAGCGTAATTATTGATAGGTATGAGTTTAGTGCTGTCATCCTGATATCTCTTTTTGTGTGTTGTTCAGTTTCTTTGTTCTCCTTAATTTTCTGTGCTGAGTCGTTTTTCTTTAAGTATTTTTTTTCCATCTTTGTTGTAAATTTTGTGTTTCCTGGGTCTTTATGTTTTTCTACTTTTTTATTTTGATTTGTAGGATTGTTAGATTTCTTTGTGGTTACCGTAATATCGATCTCTATTTTTCTAAGTTTATAGCAGTCTTTTATTACTTTATATTGCCTTAACTTCCCCTCCATATAGAAAATCAGTGTCTGCCTTTTTTTAAGTCCTTTTTTTTTGTTTTAATATTATCCTGTTTTACATATTGATATCTATTTCCCTATTTTCAATGTTTTAGCTTTGATGTATTTTCGATTTCCATATCTGAGTCAATATCTGGTTGCTCTGTCCTGTGTTCTAGTCTTCCGTTGTTAGCTGGTGTTATTGATTATCTAACCGTAGGACTCCCTTTAGTACTTCTTGTAATTTTGTTTTGGTTTTTGCAAATTCGCTGAACTTCTGTTTATCTGGAAATGCCCTAATTTCACCATCATATTTCAGAGATGATTTTGCTGGATATATAATTCTTGGTTGACAGTCATTTTCCTTCAAGGCTTTAGATATGTCATCCCATTGCCTTCTAGCCTGCATGGTTTCTGCTGAGTAGTCTGAGCTTGTTCTAATTGACTCTCCTTTGGAGATGACTTTTCTTTTATCCCTAGCTGCTCTTAAAATTCTCTTTATCTTTGGTTTTGGTAAGTTTGATCATAATATGTCTTGGTGACTTTCTTTTGGGATCTACCTTATGAGCATCTTGGATAGATACCTTCTCATCTTTCATGATATCAGGGAAGTTTTCTGTCAACAAATCTTCAACAATTTTCTCTGTATTTTCTGTTATCGTCCCCTGTTCTGGTACTCCAGTCACTCATAGGTTATTTCTCTTGATAAGAGTCTCACATGACTCTTAGAGTTTCTTCATTCTTTTTAATTCTTGTATCTGATTCTGCCTCAAATAAGTTGGCGTCAAGAGCTTTATCTTCAGTGTCACTAATTCTGACTTCCTTTGCCTTAATTTTGCTCCTATGGCTTTCTATTGAGTTGTCTAATTCTGAAATTTTATTGTTAATCTTCTGGATTTCTGATTGCTGTCTCTCTTTGGATTCTTGCAGCCTATTAAATTTGGCATTATGTTCTTGAATAACTTTTTTAAGTTCCGCTACTACTGTGTCTGTATGTTCCCTGGCTGTTTATGCATTCTGTCGAATTTCCTTTCTTATTTCTAGAAGAGTTCTGTATATTAATCTTTTGTATTCTGCCTCTGGTAATTACAAGAAGTTCTCTTTCTCCAGAGAATTTATTGAGTCTTTATTTTGGAAGTTTGCTGAAGCCATCATTGACTGCCTCTTTATCTGACTTGATATTGACTGTTGTCTCAGAGCCATCAATAGTTTATTATAATTTTATTTTGCATTTGCTTAGTGAGGGCTAGCTTCTTATTTTGTTTTGTTTTGATATGCCCAAGTAGGCTGCTCCTGTGCACTAGTTTGATTTTTGACACCTGTGGATCTCTAACGTCCTATCACCAGGTAGTTAGTTCTGTAACTAAGTATGTGCACACAGGAGTCCATTAAATTTTCCTACATGGGTTCAGTTCGGGTGTTCAGGCAGCTGGTCACCAAGTGTGTGATGCAGGCTCTCACTCCCAGTCCTAGAGAGGCATGGGTGATTGGTGCAGGCACTGGACTCTGGCTATGGTAGGGGATCACGCACTGAGCCAGGCAGGGGGCTCATAGTTGCCCCTGAGAGTCTGAAAGGAAGTCGTGTCCCTATTCTCTAGGGTGAGTAGGTAGGTGAGTTTTGTGGTTGGACTGTGAGCCCCCCACTCTGTTGGCTGTAAAGACTCGAGGGCACCACTTTTTCTTGGACTCCTGAAACAGGTGTCTAGGCGCTTTGGGTCCTACCACCAGTCCTCAAGCCCCTGCTGCAGATCAATAAAAAGTGCCTACTTAAGGGGCAGGGCTGTTTCGAAGGTCACAAATCTGCCAGTTCACAGCTGAAGCAGTTGAAGTTAAACTTAAGATATTTGCCCTGTTGTACTGTAGCAGTGAGGACTAATGCTGTTGAGATGGGTCCCCACAAGTCTATACAGGGGTGTAAGGCACTCAGAGTCTGCGGACCTCTGGTACCTGTGCCCAGCAAAGGAGCTGTGCTGACCCTGTGTTCCTGGCCTAGGGGAGCCAGCAGCTTATTTGTTCCCTCTCCAAGGCCAGGAGAATGGGTCAGGACACTTTTTGGGATCTACTTCCGGCCCAGCGGACTCCCGGTGCAGAGCGCGGAGGGAGGAGGTAAAAGGGAGAGAGGTTTTTCCCAAATGGGCTTTTTTTTTTTTTTAAATCCCTGCAACTTATCTTAGCCTCTTGGGAGCTTCTTTTCACTGGTTCTGATTGTCCAAGCAGAATCTCTGCTGCCAGGTCTCTCTTGATGTGGAAACAGCTTCCCGAGCGCACGCACAGCTGTTTGCCTGCTTCACCGTGGATGGGCTTGCCTGCAGTGCTGCAGTTTCACCACCACGGCTGTAGCCCTCCTCACCTCTTCCAAATGGTCTCCCTCTCCCGTATCACTCAGACGGATTTCTCAAGCTTGCCTTGTTCAGGGCGCCCAGATATTCACATAGAATCAAATCACTTATTTTTCCAGGTCTTTGTTGTAAGAGGGATATAGGAAGCATCTAACTACTCTGCCATGTTGACCACGCCTTGCCCCATAGAACTTCTGAGGCATGACTGGTGGATTCAAACTGCCAGCCTTTTGGTTAGCAGCTGTAGCTCACTGTAGCTCTTAACCACTGCACTACCAGGGTTCTTGTATCTCATTACCAAAAACCAAACTAAACCCGTCGCCGTCGATTCTGACTCATAGCGATCCTGTACAACAGAGCGTATCTCATTAGAAGGCCCTTGATATCTTGTGTGTTTTTTCAGTGTGAAAATAAATTAGTGGGTTCAGCTGTTGTCATTATCCTCCCAGCTTTGCAAGTATTGTAAAGGCATTAGCAATCATTGATAATGATAGAAATTGATCCATTATATTGTTAATCGTAAATGATAATATTTTGTCATTCTTTATTAGTTGGAATATTTATGTAGAGAAAAATTTTCCCTCATTCACTGATGGGCCTTCATAAAAAGGCAGGATAAACGTTTGATACTTTTTCGTTTATTTATCAGTTTACAGAATAATGAGTTGATTATCTAGCATTTCCCAAAGACCGTTGAAATGTGTATGTGTTTTCAATCAGTATATGCTAGTGCGTTGTAATATATTTTATGTGTTTCAATTCATTGTTTTAATTCTATGTGATTCTCAAATTGTTTCATCTCTGGCTTGTGGAAATGTTAAAAAGAATTCGCTTGTGAGTTCTTCTTACATGGTCTTTGGAAGCTTTTTTGCTTTCTGATTATAACAAGATGTTTTCAGGCTTATTTTATACATTTCCTCTCCCAGACCCAGAAATCATCCAGGTGTGCTCATTGACACTAGGTTGGTTTCTAGGCCATTTCAGTGGACAGAGCTAGGAACTGAAGTGTTGTTATTTTGTTTTGTTTTTAAGGTAAATTAAATCATGAACTCATACCGGTATCTTTTCAAATTTCAGATTTCAGCAGTTTTACTTCTTTGATTTTATGTTTGTATCTTTTATCTTGGTTCCTAGTGACATTAGCATTGTATCTTACAATATGTACATATTGGTTTCAGAATGATAATTCCAGTGTAATCACTAACAGTATGGCGAAAATAGTTTAAGATGTTTTGCACTTCTTTTGGTCCTTAGAATATATCCTAATAACCAAACTTCTGTGTTTAAAGTTAAAATAACTTCTCTCTGTTTGGTTAATCCACCAACTTAGTACACATACAGGGTCATTTGTTTCAGTTTGCTTTTGATTCTTAGGAATTGTTCATTTTCTTTTTATTTTTTATTGTACTTTATTTTGTTTTTTTTTTCTCTTTTTTTTGTTGTACTTCAGGTGAAGGCTTACAGAACAAATTTTTTATTGTACTTTAGATGAAGGTTTACAGAACAAGTAGTTTCTCATTAAACAGTACACATATTGTTTTATGACATTGGTTAACAACACTCTCCTCAACCTTGGGTTCCCTATTACTGGCTTTTCTCCCCCCTCCTGCCTTCTAGTCCTTGTCTCTGGGCTGTTGTGCCCCATTAGTCTTGTTTTGTTTTATGGGGCTGTTTAATCTTTGGCTGAAGGGTGAACCTTGGGAGTGACTTCGTCACTGAGCTAAAAGGGTGTCCGGGGCCATACTCTCAGGGTTTCTCCAGTCTCTGTCAGCCCAGTAAGTCTGGTCTTTTTTTGTGAGTTAAAATTTTGTTCTGCATTTTTCTCCAGCTCTGCCCAGGAGCCTCTGTTGTGATCTATGTCAGAGCAGGCAGTGGTGGTAGCCAGGCACCATCTAGTTGTACTGGACTCAGTCTGGTGGAGGCTGTGGTAGTTGTGGTCCGTTAGTCCTTTGGACTAATCTTTCTCTTGTATTTTGTTTTCTTTTCATTTTGAATGAAGTATGATTTTGTAGCAATATAAAATATTTTCATGCTTCCAAGTCAAATTAATAAAATGATACATTTAGAGAAACCTAGCTTCTATTCCCATTTTCTTTACACTGTCTCTTCACCTAGGTAGCCATTTGAAATAGGTTTTAAAGTGTTTATCCTTTCATATCTTTTTTTTTTCACATTCTTCTCCTTCTTATACACACTATTCTGTACCTTGCTTTTTTCCTCATAAAAATATGACCTGCAGATTACTCCATAGCAGTATGTGGAGACAGTCATCATTACTTTTTATAGCTACATAATTTCCATTGTATAGGTAAGGGGTTGGCAAATTGGCTGTAGGGCCAGATCCACCCTGCTGTCTGATTTTGTCTGGCCTGCAGCTGAGAATATCTTTTTTACATTTTTAAATGGCTGGGGGAAAACATCAAAAGAAGAATAATATTTTGTAGCACATAAAATTCAAATTTCAGTGCCTTAAATAGAGTTTTATTGAAACAGCCATGTACATTTGGTTACATATTGTCAATGGCTGCTTTTGAGCTACAGTGGCAGAGTTGAGAAGTTGCAGGAGAGACTGTATCTGATGTTCTCATTCCTTGTCACTGCTACTTGGCACACAGTAAATAGCAGTAATGCACTTATAACTCAACCGTGTTTTGAGTACCATGCCTATCATAGTTTTATTACCAGGATATACCCATTATGTGAAAACAAGAAAAGAAGAGAAGAGTGGACTTCAAATGTCATGGTTTAAAGCATAGTAGAGTGTAGATTATTTTGTTATTGAATTAAATGGCAGAGTACTGTGTTTATTATTCAGTGACACTATGTTGTTGTTAGTTGCCATCGAGTTGATTTTGACTTATGGTGACCCCATGTGTTTCAGAGTTGCTCCATAGGATTTTCTTGGCTGTAATCTTAACAGAAACAGATTGCCAAGCCTATCTTCTGCAGTACTGCTGGGAGGGTTCGAACCACCAATGTTTAGGTTCACAGTCAAGTGCAAACTTTTTGTACCACCTAGGGCTGTGCTAAAAGAATATAACATAGGCCGATATTACCAGACTAAGTATTCACAACAATATTCTCATCTGGCAGGAAAGCAATGGTCAGGAAAATTACAAAATTTAAAAGTGAATGTTTCATTACAGTAGAATTTCTTCACAAAAATGAAATATGAAAATGAGGCTCTAATCAAAGTTTCTTAGTAGCTCATTTATTAGCCAAGCAAGGAAATTCCTTTACTGATGTGAGTAAATTAATTGTATTTGATTGCAGCAGCTGAAGAAATGTGTCCAGAGAAAATAAGCTTGTTTAAGACAGTATTTCATTGAGAAGAGTTGTTCAAAGAGTTGAGGACATTGGGAACATCATCAATGGTTTATTAAAAAACAAGGTAAATGATTTTGAGTGGTTTTCCTTGGTTCTTGATTAATCAACAGAAGTTATACTTTCCAGTTGTTACTTATTAATCTATGCCAAGTTTTGAAGTGACTGAAGAATTTGCCTCTGTCAGTAGTCAACAAGAATCAACTACCAAACCAAAAAACCTACTACAGTCTAGTCGATTCTGACTCATAGCAACGCTCTAGGACAGAGAACTGCCCCATGGGGTTTCCAAGGCTGTAAGTCTTTTTTTTTTAAATTTTAAATTTTTTTAAATTGTACTTTAGGTGAAGGTTTACAGAGCAAGTAGTTTCTCATTAAACAGTCAGTACACATGTTGTTTTATGACATTGGTTAACAACCCCACGACACGTCAACACTCTCCCTTGTCGACCTTGGAGGATCTTTTGGTGAAAATATACATAGCCAAAGATACACCATTTCAAAAATTTCTACATGTACAATTCAGTGACATCAGTTACGTTCTTCCAGTTGTGCTGCTATTCTCACTATCGTTTTCCAAATTATTCCATCACCATTGTCTTCAACTCACTGTCCCCCAGGCTTCCCATCAAACTTTTTGAGTTGCTGTTGTCAATTTGATCTCACATAGGTAACTCTTTTTTTTTTTTTTTTTGGTACCTTAGATGAAGGTTTGCAGAACAAGTAGTTTCTCATTAAACAGTACACATATTGCCCTATGACAATGATTAACAACCCCACGACATGTCAGCACTGTCCTTACTCAACCTTGGGTTGCCTATCACCAGCTTTCCTGTCCCTTGCTGCCTTCTAGTCCTTGTTCATGGACTGCTGTGCCTCATTAGTCCCGTTTTGTTTTATGGGGCTGTCCCATTTTCAGCAAACAGTGAACTTCAGGAGTGACTCCACCACTGAGCTAAAAGGGTGTCTGGGGGCCATACTCTCAGGGTTTCTCCAGTCTCTGTCGCCAGTAAATCTTTTTTTGTGTGTGAGAATTTTGTTCTACACCCCTTCTCCAGCTCTGTCCAGAACCCTCTGTTGTGATCCCGGTCAGAGCAGTCCGTGGTGGTGGCTGGGCACCATCTAGCTGTACTGGACTGAGTCTGGTGGGGGCCTTGGTAGCTATGGTCTATTAGTCCTTTGGACTAATGTTTTCCTTGTATCTTGTTTTCTTCATTCTCCCTTGTTCCTGAAGGGGTAAGACCAGTGGAGTATCTTACATGGCTGCTCACAGGCTTTTAAGACCCCAGATGCTACTCACCAAAGTAGAATGTAGGACATTGTCTTTATAAACTGTGTTATGCCAGTTGAGCTAGATGTTCCCCAAGGCTGTGAATCTTTATGGAAGCAGACTGACTGCTACATCTTTCTCCCGTGGAGCGGCTGGTGGGCTTGAACTGTCGACCTTTTGGTTAGTGCTTTAACCACTGTACCACCAGGGACCTTGAATCATCTACAGTCGAGAATATCTTCAAAGAAGTTAAGCAAACACTAATCCTGTGCCACTTGAGGTGGAATCTGTTAAGATGTGTTACAGTTGACAGTGGTAAAAATAGGTGTGGAACAGAAAAAGGCTTAGTTGGGCAAATTTTACAACGCTTGTGAAAATATAAAGTATTTTAAAGCCTGTTGTTGTTATTAATTGTATTATTCATCAGCAGGTAGTTTGTGGAAAATATTTGAATGTGTCTTGTGTTATTGAACCTGTAGTGTCAGTGGTGAAAATTGCTCTTCTGGACTTAACCATCATAGTTCTGTGTATTTTTGTCAGTTATAGAAGCTGACTATATTGACTTGTCCTAGCACACAGCAGTTTTATGGTTTGGTGGTGGTAAAGTTGTATTGTGACTGTTTTGAACTCAGAACTGACGTTAAATTATTTTGAATGAGAACTCTTACTGTCGAACATTGAATGTCTTTGAATATTAGCCTTTGCTGCAGACTTGATAATGTTTCTTACTGAATTCAAACTAAACTTACAAGGTGAAATAGCACTTTTATGGGAAACATTCTGCAGTGCAGTCATTTGAAAACAACTAACGTTTAATCGGAAGTAACGTCAAGTTGCTTCATACATGCTAAAACAAGAAATAAGGTCTCCATTCTAACACAAATTTGCGGTGCAGTTGTTAAGCCCTGGGCTGCTAGCTGAAATGTTGGTGGTTTGAACTGCCAGCTGCTCTGTGGGAAAAAGATGTGGCAGTCTGCTTCCATAAAAATTAGTCTTTGAAACCCTATGGGACAATTCTACTCTGTCCTAAAGGGTTGCTATGAGTTGGAATTGACTCGATGGCAACAGGTTTGGTTTTGTAGTTTTTGGTGTTTTCTGAGTTCAAGCTGCTGTTCCAGCATCGATTTTTAGACCTCAGTGTAAGTGCAAAGAAAATTTCCATACTTCAGAATCCATTTATCTGTGTAATTGAGGAGTTTCCATCTAATCTTCAAGTGATTAATCTGCAATGTAATGATATGATAAAAGGCAAATATCAAGCGAAGAGTCTTAATAATGCTTTCAAAGTGATAAATACGCTCATTGAAAATCGTATGCTCATGGATTCATATCAGTACTTGGCAGTACCTATCTGTGTGAAAAGACATTTTCAAAGATGAAATAAGTAAAATCTCATTACATATCAGCATTAATAGATGAATATTTGTAATTTTGATTATAGGATACCTTCACTTTGAAACCTATTAAGCAAAATGTTATCCTTTCTGAAAAGAATTCCCTCATTCTTTTAGTGGAACTGTTACAAAAATTGTACTTAATTAGTGCTGTATTTTGAATTTTGTTACTACATTATTTTTGGTAGAATATTGCATTCTGTTTTGTTTTAAATACTTCCATAATATCCTTGATTTTGCCTCTTGGCCCACAAAGCCTAAAATATTTACTCTTTGGCCTTTTATAGAAAACGTTGGCTGATGCTTGGTATATATGTATAGTTTATTTGATCAGTCCCCACATGACAAATATTTGGGGTGGTTTCTAGTCTTTTGCAGTTACACAAATAGTGTTTCATCAAATAAATTGTGTATTTATCATTTCTTGTATTTTGCATAAGTATCCTTGGTATGGATTACTTTAAGTGAGATTTTTGGGTGAAATAGTACTTTATTTTTACACAAATAACATGTACCTTCTATGTTTGTTTGCCAACCACACCCTCCCCCTCTGAGGTATTGTCCTGCATGTGCTAATCTAATTTTTTTTACAGCAGTATATAAAAAATGTTGGCATAGCAGTGCTTACAAAAATACCTCATGGGAAGAAGGTGTGGTTGGCAAACAAACACAGAAAGCACACCTTATTTGCATAAAAATACGGTAAATGCATATATGAATTTGCTAGATTTTTCTCAATAAGATTTATACTCTTTCGCAGTCCTGCTGATGTTTGAGAATGCATTTTTCCCTTCCACCTCATCATCAGAGTATTTTAGGTTTTGGCTGCTCTGATAGATAAGAAATGGTATCATAGTACAGCTATAATTTGTATTATTTTTACTTTGAGTGCTATTGAGCATATTTTTATATATTTAATGGAAATTTGCATTTCTTTTTCTGTGAACTGTTTGTTTATATCTCTGCCAGGTTGTTGCCTTTTTTTTTTCCTTCTCTGTTTTTAGAAAATAAACATTTGGGGTACTGGGTTGTTGTCTCCTCAGTTTTTCCAAGCTCTTTGTATATTGGGGATATTAACCCTTGGTTATATAAGTTTCAAACATTTCTCCCAGTTTATCATTTGTCTTTTTGTTATTGGTCTCGTTTTCCATGGCCATTCCTCCCAAGTTTTCTTTTTTATATTGCCAAATACATCAGTGTTTTTCTTTACTGCTTTAAATTGGGACCATAGAACAGTTTCCTCACTCCGAGGTTACAGAGGAATTTATTCATGTTTCCTTCTAGTTCTTTTATGGTTGCATTTTTTTGAATATTTATATTTCTGATCCATTTGTAATTCTGATGTTCAGTTTGAATAACAGGTGTAATTTTATTTTTTTCCCATATGGCTGTTGGGTTATCACAACAACACTTATTTTTATTAAATTTCTCTTTTCCCGATTGATTTGAGATGCATCTTTAAGCCATTTAGTAGTGATGTTTGTGTAAGATATGTGATAGGGATATAACAACTTATTTTTTCCAAATGGATTATCAGTTTTCTCAACAACATTTATTTCTTTGTCTTTAATAATATGCCAGATTCTAGGATACATACACATGGATTTGTTTTTGGACTCTCTTTTAGATTTTTGATTGACTTGTCCTTCTTTTGTATTAGCATTCTGTTGTTGTCATGGCGGTAGATAGTTTTGTATTATCTTTTGGTATTTGGTAAAGCAAATGATCCAATTTCCACATTTCTTGTTTCTCTGATTTTCTGAAGGGTGCTATCCTTATTAGTTTATTCTCTACTATCAACTTTTATATTTTTGCATAGCATAGTCTCATGCATACTATTTGTTCAGTATATATTTGTGAAAGTTAAATCATTTTTAGGGGTGGTAGAGAAGAGAATTAAATGCATTCTTTTAGTTTAACAAACATTTATGTCATATTAACAGTGTTTCATGCTTAGTACAAGAAGGTAGAGGTAAAAGGTAGGTGAGTGATATAAAAATAGATAAGATACATTGTCCTTACCTGTGTAGATGAGAGAGAGAGATAAATAATTGCAATAGAATATGGTAAATGCTGTAGTATATTTTGGAGCATAAAGGAGAGTGACCACCTCTTCTTAATAGAATTAAAATTTTGCACACAGGACATTTAATCTAAATCCTGAAAGATTTTGAAGTGGGAATATGTTAGGCAGATAAAAGAGATGATGCAAAGTCATGGAACTGATTAGAAAACATTAATGTTAAATAATTCTTGTAATGAAGGTACTACAAGTTGATCATTCAAAATTCTTAAATAAGGTCTTAAGTACCAGTGAAGTTTTGTTTTTTTTTAACCTGTAGATTAATTGAATATTAACACTTTATGTGGAACTTAGTTCAGCCTGTTCATTCTGGGCATGGGAATTTACATGACTTTCTTATGATGACATATTCTTGGCAGAACTGGAGTTGAGATTCTTTGTTCCAGGAACTTCCAGAGCAGGGGAATTGGTAGGTGGGTGTATATCGTGCAACCTTGCATGTATGTTAGAAATGGGACACAAAGGAACAATTTAAACCTTTTTTTTTCTTCTGTATTTAATTTAGGAATGTATAAAAGACATTTAAATGTGTTTTGTGACAGAACTTACCTAACAAGAGTTAAATTGGTTCAGTAGATGTCACTGTAAATGACACAGCTAACTGCTTAAAAGTTATATAAAAGGCATGGAGAAGAAATGGCTAGAGCCTCTTTTTTTTTTTCCCCTTTCCTTTTTTTGAACTTTAATTAAATCAATTTTGGATCCCCTCCCCACTACCACCACTGAATTTAAGCAAGTTTAAAAAAACAGCTAACATGGGCAGAGCCAACACGATACCCTAGACAGACTCACCATGCCGCCCCTCTGCTACAAAGACCTGAAACTAAGTAAAACAGATACAAACGTCAATCCAGAACCCTGAACATTAAATGAAGGGATAAAGAACTAGATCAAACACCAAATGGAAGAAGAAACTGATGGAAAACAGAGAACGAGGAGGGGTATAGAGTGGAGGTCCCCTGCCAACTAATATGGCACAGAGTGGCCATCTTAAAACACAGCCAGCAGCCACCCTGGACAGGGAGTACGAGAAGGCAACTTCGTGGAGAACCCAGCAGGAGTCAGAGCACCTGGTAATCAGAGAAAAACACTTTCCCACCCCTTACCCTTTTGGTGAGTAGAAGCAAGAGTCCCCCCAACCCCAGTCGTGGCAGACCCCATCACCAAGGTTCACAATATGAACTCCCCCTTCCTGAGCCTGTCCTGATGCCTTCTGTCATGAGGCTTTTTTTTTTTCTTCCTTTTCTTTCTCCTTCCCACCAAGCCCTGTATGCCACCCCCTTCTGCCTGCCAATTCTAGCCATGCCACTCCAGCTGGAGAGCCACTGGCCCGCCACGGCCCCAGGTTCACCCTGCCCCCACCCACCAGCTCCTACCACAGTGCTGTATTTTTTTCTTTCTGCTTTCTAGTGAGTCCCATATACCACTCCCACCCCTTCCTACCGGCACCTGGGTCCACTCTACTCCTACCCACCAGCCTTCATCATGCTGCCATTTTTTTCCCTTTCTCAATTGTCTTTCTTCCTCACACCTAGCCCCATACATCACCTACCCCCCATTACCTCCAGTCCCAGGTGTGCTGTCGTGGATAGAGTGCCATGGGTGCAATGGCCCGCCACTGCCCCAGGTCTGCCTTCCCCCACCTATCGCCCCCGCCCCCACACCATTTATTTGTTTTCTTTCTCCCTTGCACCTAGCCCTGTATGCCACCTCTCCCTTTCCTGCTGGTCTCTGCCACACTGCCATGGCTAGAGCGCTCCCAGTGCTCAGGCTCACCGCCGTACTGGGCCCACACTGTTTCGTCCCTCCTGTCACTTGAACCACCTGCTGAATAGTGTGAAGTGAGCCTGTACCACTACCCATCCTACACCCCTACCCATTTGGCGAGGGGCTGTGAAAGCTCCCACACTGCTGGACCAACATCAGGAGGCAGACAGCGCCCTCACAGTTTGGTCTCAGCCTCCTAGCCAAACCAGTGTACAGCAAAGCAGTCTCACCTTGCCTACTCTTGCTCTGCCCACCCAGATAAGGTGCCCATAGATGAGCAACCAGCAAAGAACGTTAAGCCCACTCTCCCTGACATATCAGAACAAAACATAAAAGCAGGATGAAACAAACATACAATCAGTAAATAAAGAAAATAATACCTTAATGTCCTAGAGACAGCAGACAATACTAAAACGTAAAAAAGCAGGACAAGATAGCTCCAGCAAGTGACCAAAATAAAGAATCAGATAACCTGGTAGAAGAAAAGTCAGTGGAACTACCTGATACAGGATTTAAAAGATTAATCTTTAGGGGTCTCCAGAATGTTAGGAAAGAGATCAAGGAAAACACACAAAACCAAGGAAAAGACAGACAAAATCATAGAAAACACAGACAAAACCAACAAAAACATAGCCAAAATCAAGGTAGACACAGACAAAGCAATAGAAGAATTCAGGAAAATAATACAAGAACAAAACATCGAAATAGATAAGCGCTTAGAAATCACACAAAACATCAACTAGAAATCTAAAGGTAAACAGATTTTCAGAAATGGGCAACTCAATAGAAGATTTTAGGAGCAAATTTGAAACAACAGAAGACAGAATCAGTGAGATTGAAGACAAATGCATTCATGCCACTCTGAGGAAAAATCAGAGAAAAAAATGAAGAAAACCTAAGAATTATGTGGGACACAATTAGAGGAAAAGTTTGTGCGTGATGAGAGTTCCAGAATGAGGAGAAAAAGGGAAACACAGAGGAGATTTACTGACAGAAAATTCCTCAAATATTATGAAAGATGAAAAGCTGACCATCCAAAGCTCAGTGAACCCCATATAGAATAGATCCCAAAAGAAAGTCACCAAGACATATCATAATCACACTTGCCAAAACTGAAGACTAAGAAAGAAGCCTGAGAGCATCTTGAAAAAAACAAAGTCACATACAAAGGGGAAACAATAAGATCAAGCTCTGATTACTTGGCAGAAACTATGTAGGCAAGAAGGCAATAGGATGATGTACATAAAACCTTGAAAGAAAAAAACTGCCAACCAAGAGTAATATATCCTGCAAAACTCAAAATTTGATGGCAAAATTGGGGCATTTCCAGATAAACAGAAATTAAGGAAATTCATAAAAACCAAACCAAACTTACAAGTTATATTAAAGAGAGTCCTTTGGTTAGAGAACCAACAACATCAGACAAAACCTAAGTCTAGGAAATAGGACAACAACAGCCAGATATCAACTTGGGTAAAGAAATCTCAATAATAATACAAAGCTAAAAGTCTTAAAACAGGGAAACAGAGACATCAATCTGTAAATAACAATGTCAGACCAATAAAAGGGGGAATAAATGGTGTAGGTACAGAACTTTCAAATAGGAAGTCAAGGTGATACCAAGTAATAAAAGACTGGTTTAAACTTAGGAAGATAAAGGTAAATTTCATAACCATAAAGAAAGTTAACAAACCTACTCATCAAAATAAAAAAGAAGAAAAACATAGAGACTCAGTAAACATGTATAATAACAAAAGATATGAAAAGAAAATCCACAAATAAAAGGAACTCAGCACAGGAAAGTAAGAACAACAGAAATCATCAGCACTACAAAAATAAGCATAACAATATGACAGCAGTAATCTCATACTTGTCAATAATCACACTCAATGTAAATGACTTAAGTGCACCTGTAAAGAGACAGAGAGTGGCAGAATGGATAAAAAACACAACCCATCAATGTGCTGTCTATAGTAAACACACTTTATAGATATAAAGACATAAATATATTAAAAATCAAAGGATGGAAAAAAGTATATCAAGCAAACAATAACCGAAAAAGAGCAGGTGTCAATACTAATCTCAGATAAAATAGACTTTAAGACAAAATCAACTGTAAAAGACAAGGAAGGACATTTATTTATTATAATGATTAAAGGGAGAATCCACCAAGAAGACATAACCTTAATAAATACCTGTGCACCCAATGACGGGACTCCAAAATACATAAAACAAATTATAACAGCACTGAAAAGAGAAATAGATAGTTCCACAGTAATAATAGGAGACTTCAACACACCAGTCTCGGTAAAGAACAGAACATCTAGAAAGAAGCTAAGCAAAGATACAGAAGAGCTAAAGGCTATAATCAACCAACTTGACCTCACAGACAGTATATACAACACTCCACCCAACAGCAGCAAAATACATATTCTTTTCAGCACACATGGAACATTCTCCAGAATAGACCACATTTCAGGCCACAAAGCAACCCTCAATAAAATCCAAAACATCAAAATAATACAAAACATACCCTCTGATCATGATGCCAATAAGGGTAGAAAACAGTAACAAGAAGAGCAAGAGAAAACAATCAAATTCATGGAAACTAAATAAAAACATACTTAAAAACCACTGGGTAATAGAAGCAATCAAATAGGAAATAAAAAAATTCGTAGAATCAAATGAGAATGAAAACATATCACAGGAAACCTTCGGCACACAGCAAAGGCAGTGCTCAGAGGTCAATTTATAGCAATAAATGCACACATCAAAAAAGAATGGGCCAAAATCAGAACGTTAGTCTACAACTCAAACAAATAGAAAAAAAAAAAGCCCACAGGCACAGAAGAAAGGAAATAATAAAGATTAGAGCAGAAATAGAGAGTAGGAAAACAGTAGAAAGAATCAACAAGACCAAAAGCCAAAGATTAAACAAGCCTATAAAACAAAAATACACGTGAGGAACATGCTTTGTAGTTCAGTCAGGTATATGAGACCACATGGGCAGCACTGGCCCCAAAACAGACAGGCAGGGACAGGAAAACTGGATGAATGGACACGAGGAGTCCAGGGTGGAAAGGGGGAAAGTGATGACACATTGGGGAGATTGCAACCAATGTCACAAAACAATTTGTGTATAAATTTTTGAATGAGAAACTAATTTGCGATGTAAACTTTCACGTAAAGCTCAGTTTAAAAATAAAAAGCTAGCACTTAATGTAGTGCTTTCTATGGCGGAGTACTAGTTTATGCTTATATTCATTAACTTAATTCTCACAACTATCACAACTACGGAGTAGAGATCGATTATTATTCTCATTTTACAGTAATATAGGAAAATAAGGCTACCCAAGATCACAGCTTGTAAGTAGTGTTGACAGGATTGAAACGTAGGCAGTGTCATTCCAGAATCCAGGTTCTGAAGTCTCTCAATTATGACAGCCATTTTTTAAACTGGGTACTCTGATATAAAGAAATTGATAGCAGGGCCACCAGGGAATTTACTAGTTATCTGTAGTGTCTGTTTACCTAATGAAGCAGAGTTGATACAAACCATATTTTAATTGAATCCAGTTTATGGGGAAGCAGCTGTCCACATTAAATTAAATATTTTATTCTACCGTGTTTTTTTTTTTTTTTAACCTTTGGAAAGTCTGTACTAGAGTCGATTGATAAACTATTATGTGAAAGGAAAAGGACGAGTATTGAGTTAAATCTTTTGTGCATTTTCTTATATCTGAAGATCAGTAATAGATGGGAGTTTCCCTATTGTTGGAAACATGCGATGGGTACATTTTGAGTTGTGTATATTTTTAATATAATAATCTGTATTTTATATCATCTCGTCTATCTCACTGTATCAGAATTAAAGTACTGTATAGTAAAAATCCACTTAAAAACAGACAAAAAGCCACAGGTGATTGTGATGATGAGCCTGGTTTAGGAACAACTGTGTTAATAGACCATACTGCCTTCTCTGTGAACTTCTAGGCCTGAGATAATTTTGTAAATACTGTCAGTAAATGATCTTAACAGCTTTTGCCTTTCCTGACCTTTTTCTTTTCTCGTTTCTCTACAGTAGTTTATGCCAACGTGGCTTCATTCATACAGATGAACCAAGGATTGGGATAGCAGTATAAAATTAGAATCAGACAGCTGACTGCCCAGCAGGATGCCATCAACTAACCGAGCGGGCAGCCTGAAGGACCCTGAAATTGCAGAGCTCTTTTTCAAAGAAGATCCAGAGAAGCTCTTCACAGATCTCAGAGAAATTGGCCATGGAAGCTTTGGAGCAGTGTATTTTGTAAGTGTTAAAGGCTTAATGTCAGTGGCTAGCATTTGCTTAATGTCCACTCCTGGCAGAATAAAATGCGATAAAATAAAGAAATATGATCCATAGTCTATTTTATAGTCACTTGCTTAGGGGTGTATGTATGTGTGTAAAATCCAAATATGAATGTAGATAGTTTTATTTATTGATAGTGTGTTTTTAAAGCTTCTTGGATTATTGAAAAAATGTTATTTTAATGTACATGTTACTTGTTTAGAATTTTTAGCACACTGTTTTTAGGAGTCTTACGGCATGTGTTGGATCCCTGGTTGTGCAGTGGTTAAGAGCTCGGCTGCTAACCAAAAGGTTGGCAGTTCGAATTCACAGCTGCTTCTTGGAAACCCTATGGGGCAGTTCTCCTCTGTCCTATAAGGTCACTAAATGAGTGGGAATCGACTTGACAGCAATGGGTTTTGTTTTTTGTTTTTGATTTGTAGCATGCATTGCTATAAAATTAAATATTGCAGAACAATGACTTTTCTGTAAAATACCTTGCTATGTCAGTCTATCTTAGTGTTGTGGAAATCCAGAATTATTATTTGACAAAAGGGTATGTACCATACAAGTCTGCTTTCTTTTGAACCTTAGCTTTAATTCTATTTTGAGATTTTAAGTAAAAGACCTGTAGTAAACTTCTGATTGTTCATACTGAGGATGTATTATATCACCTTTACCTTTGAAGGAGCTCTGGTGGCACAGTGGTTAAGAGCTTGGCTGCTAACCAAACGGTCGGCAGTTCAAATCCACTAGCAGCTCCTTGGAAACCCTATGGGGCAGTTCTACCCTGTCCTGTAGGGTCGCTATGAGTCTGAATTGACTCAGCGGCAACAGGTTTAGTTTGGTTTTACCTTTGGAAACAGAAAAACACAAAGAAAAAAAGAACATTACTTGTAAATTTTTTTTCCTTCAGATAACCAATGGTATATCTTTTTGGCCTTTTCAATAATACGCACATATCTAGGGTGAACAGTCATCCCAGTTTGTCCAGGACTCTCTTAGTTTTAGCAGTGAATCCCATGTCCTGGAAACCCCTCATTCCTGGGCAAACTGAGATGGTTGATCCACCCTATTGGTATCTATCTTAGTCATCTAGTTCTGCTATAACAGAAATACCACAAGTGGATGGCTTTAACAAAGAGAAGTTTATTTTCTCGCAATCTAGTAGGCTAGAAGTCCAAATTCAGGGTGTCACCTCCAGGGGAAGGCGTTCTGTCTCTGTTGGCTCTGGAGGGAAGGTCCTTTTCATCTGTCTTCCCCTGGACTAAGAGCTTCTTTGCGCAGGAACCCTAGGTCCAAAGGACACGCTCTGCTCCTGGCACTGCTTTCTTGGTAGTATGAGGTCCCCCACTCTCTGCTTGCTTCCCTTTCCCTTTACCTCTTGTAAGATAAAAGGTGGTGCAGGCCACACCCCAGGGAAACTACCATTACGTTGGAGGGATGAGATCTTAGTATGGGTGTTACAATCCCACCCTAATCCTCTTTTACATAAAATTACAATCACTAAATGGAGGACAGCCACACAATACTGGGAATCACGGCCCAGCCAAACTGATACACACATTTTTTTGGAGACATAATTCAATCCATGACAGTATCTATAATACATAATGTTTATATGTATATACTGTTCACTTGTCATTTATTTTTTGAAACAAAAATGTTACAGTTTATTTTATACTATTCTGCAGCCTTGTTTACTTTCATATTGTGTTTATGTGTAACATTTAATCGCTGTATTAGACTTCATCATATATCTGATACTCCATAGTTTGCCTCATCATTTCATAGTATTAGATATTTAGATTATTTCCTTTTGTTGTTTTTTTTTTGCTGTTAAAATTAATGGTGTGATGAACATCTTCATGAAACGTGTGTCAATTTGGAGGAGAAAAAAAAGAAAAGGCAAACAAGCCAGTGCAAATAGACTAGAAAATAATGAAAAAGAAGATTATTGAAGGAATCCTTGAATCATCAGATATTAAAATAACTATAACACAATAATTAAAGCAATATAGTATTAGACAAAAAGATCAGTATAACAGAATAGAACCAGAAATAGTACAACGGTAATTTAAAGAGCCTTTTTGTGGGGGCGGGGCGGGGAAGTATTCTGTAATGTGTGTCTACTTGGTAGTTTCTTGTACAGGTTAAGAAAAACATCTTTCAGTGTAAAACTTTCACTGATTAGGAAAAATAGTTTTGTTCATTGTTTATAAATAAGTTGTCATAGGCAAGTAAAGGTTTGTATATATATTTTGTGTTGAGAAATGAAGGTCTCAGTACTTAAATATAAATAGTTTCACCTTAAGTCTATTGAAGTGCAGATTTTGAACTAAGTCGTGCCATTTCCCTCCCAATATTTTATTATGAAAAATTTTAAACGTACCAAAAAGTGAAAAGAGTATTTCAGTGTACTCGCAGATAGTCTACCTTTAACATTTTATTATGCTTGCAAACATTTGTGTCCATCCCTCTACCCATCAATCCATCTCATTTTTTACCTATTTCAAAGTAAGTAGTAGACTTCAGTGCACCTTCCTCTATACTTCAGCATGCATATCATTAACTAGAGTTCAGTATTTTTTACTTCCCTTATTTTGAAGTAAAAATTATATGCAGTGAAGTACACAGATCTTCACTGTACCATTCAATGAGTTGTGACAAATGTATACCTGTATAACCCAGTGGAGCCCTGGTGGCGCAGTGGTTAAGATACGGCTGCTAACCTAAAGGTCAGTAGTTTGAATCAACCAGCCGCTCCTTGGAAACCCTGTGGGGCAGTTCTGCTCTGTCCTGTAGGGTTGCTATGAGTCAGAATCATCTCAACGGCAATGGTTTATAACCCAAACACTTTCAAGATGTGGAACATTATCATTACCTCAGAAAGTTGCCTCATGCCCCTTCTCAGTCAGTCTCCGTTCTACCTCCTAGAGGTGAACAACAGTTCTCATTTTTTCCACTGTAGATGAATTTTGCCTATTCTAGAATCATACAGTATATACTTTTTTGTGTCTTTATCATGCAGCATAATGTTTTTGAGATTCACCTATGTGTTGAAATACTATAATTCTTTTTATTGCAGAGTAGGATACTGTTGTATTCCACAGTTTGTTTACACATTCTTCTATTGGTGACTATCTAGACCATTTACGGTTTGGGGCAATTATGAATAAACTTGCTCTGTACATTCTTGTTCAAATCTTTCTGTGGACCTGAGATTTTATTTCTCTTAAGTAAATACCTAGGATGGAATTATTAGATCATAAGGCAGGTGTATGTTTAGTTTTATAAACAATCGCTAGACTTTTTCATTAAGAGGTAGAAATTTTACATTTCCCATCAACAGTGTATGAGAGTTCTGTTTGCTCCATATTTTCTCCAGTATTGGGTGTTAACAGTCATTTTAATCTGGGTCATTCTGATGGTTGTGTAATGATCTCTCTTAATGGTTCTAATGTACATTTAACTGATGACTAGTGATGTTGAGTACTTTTTCATGGGCTTAACGGCCATTCACATTTCTCTGTGAAGTCTCTGTTCAAATCTTTTGCCTGTTTTTTCAAAAATTGAGGTTTTTGTTTTTCAGTTGAATTGTAGGAGTTCTCTGTATATCCTGGCTATTTCCTAGATACATGATTTGCAAATATTTTCTCCCAGTGTATGGCTTACCTATTTATTTTCTCTACAGTGTTCTTTGGTGAGCAGAAGTTTTTAATTTTGATGAAGTTCAATTTATCAACTTTTTTCTTTTATGGTTATTATGTTCTGTGTCTCGACCAAAAAATATTTGTTTAATCCCTTATCACAAAAATGTCCTTCTTTGTTTCCTTCTAAAATTATTATTGTATTAGCTTTTATGTTTAGATCTTTGATCCATCTTGAATTACCTTTTATGTATGATTTGTGGATGGGGGTTAAGATTCTTTTTCATATGGATAACCAGTTTTTTCAGCACCATTTGTTGAAAAGACTTTTCTTTCTCCATTGGATTGCTTTGGTGCCTTTGTTGGAAATCAGTTGACCATATAGTTTTGAGTCTATTTCTGGGCTCTCCTTTCTGCTCACTTAATCTATTTGTTAGGCCTTATATTAATACCAGGAGTACCTGGGTGACAGAAAATGTAAGTATTTTGGTTAGCACTTCGCTATTTACCAAAAGGTTGGTGGTTCGAATTCACCAACATGCCTAAGAAAAAAGGCCTGGCAATCTACTTCAGAAAGATCACAGCCATTGAAAACTCTGTGGAGCACAGCTCTACTCTGACACACCTGAGGTTGCCATCAGTCTGAGGTGACTCATCACTAACTGATAATGTTGATACCACGCTGAAATCAGGTAATGTGAGTCCTCAAGTTTGTTTTTTTTTTTTCTCTCAAGATTGCTTTGGATCTTCTAGGTCTTTTGCATTTCCATGTAAATTTAAAATCAGGTTATTAATTTCTTTTTAAAAGCCTGCAAGGATTATGATTGCAATTGAATTGAATCTGTAGACTAATTTGGAGAGAATTGACATCTTAATAATAGCTCTTCCAGTTCAACTTTTTAAATTTCTCTCTGCAGTGTTTTATAGTTTCCGTTGTAGAGGTTTTTCTTTCTTTTGTTTAATTAGTATTTTAACATTTTGTGTTTTTTTTTAATACTATTGTAAATGGAATTATTTTTCAATTTAATTTTCAAATTGTTTCTTGCTAGTGTATAAATGCAGTTGATTTTTGTATATTTTATATCCTACAAGTTTGCTAAATTCATTTATTCTAGTAGTTGTTCTTTAAACTTCTTAGTATTGACTGTTTAAACAATCATGTCATCTACAAATGGAAACTTTTTACTTCTTTGGTTTTTTACGCTGTTTATTTCACTTCCTTGTGTTATTGCCAGGGCTAGAACTTCTAGCATGGTGTTGTATAGAAGTTGTGAGAGAGGGTATCCTTGAGTGATGATATTTTAATGTACCAACAAAGAATTAAAACTGTAAAGTTTTATACTTTGACCTAGGTGGACTTCAAGAGTATTTTTTCCATGTGGGTGCCTTGTCCCTCATTCTTTTAGGGGTTTTCCTGTGGGGTTGGGGCAATATTTGGATGTTTGTAACATCTCTGATTCCGTAATTTTACACTACCTGCTGTGATTCGCTTCCTCACCCCTCACCAGCCCCACCTTTCTGTACCTAGTTGCTACAGTGCTGTAATAAACATCCTTATAGAAATATTCTTAAAGCATGTGGTCAACAATTTCTTTAGTGTATCTATGTAGATATGGCAAAAGTGCTCTCCAAAACAGTTGTTTGATTTTACATTCAGATGAGTGCATATAAAATATTCTGTTTTCCTGTATCTTTGCCCCCATTTGGTATTTTAAGTCTTTTAAAGTATATTACCATCTGTCAAGGATTGAATTATGTCCCCCCAAAAATGTGTATCAGTTTGGCTAGGCAATGATTCCCAGTATTGTGTGGTTGTCCTCCATTTTGTGATTGTAATTTTAAGTTAAAGAGAAATAGGATGGGATTGTAATACCCTTACTAAGGTCTTCTTGAGGTAGAAACATACCATTTAATTTTCTGCTGTTTTCTAAGTATGCATTTATCTATAAATTTCCCAGTAAACAGTGTTCAGCTGTATGTCACACTGTTGTCTTTTTTTTTTTTTTTTTTTTTAACATTGAATAAAATCATTTATTAAACTCTTTCCTTTTCCCTTAATCACGTTCCATTTCTGTGTCTCGGGAAGCATCACTTTATCCGACCATCAAGATGGAGAGGTTGTATGATCAAGTTGAAGATGTAATTGTTAGGCTAAATTAAATTGTCGGGAGTTCCAAGGAAGCTTCCTTGTTGATTGGGGTTGAGTTCACTCCACAAGCAGAATATGTCTGTCTTGTGATCCTGTCCAGATACCAGGCATGGCGTGTACAACTTGGAGGAAGAGTTAGCCTTCATTATGTCATGTTAAAACTGCTTTGGAGGAGAGCTGGGTGTTAGGCTGAATCTATTTCTTTGGACTCGTGGTTCACAGGGTAACTATTATTGCAGAGTTTTTCTGCTCTTGGACAACTTGCTGTTTCATTAAGTGACTTCAGAGATTTTGACACCAGGAGGTTAGATGAGCTGTCAGGAGTTTCATACTGGCAGAAAATGAAAAGCTCATATTGTTTTCTTTATTTCTTTTTTCCTTTTATTATTGTAGTTTAGATGAAGTTTCCATTTCAAGTAAGGCTCCCATACAAAAATTTATACATACATTGTTATGCGACCCTAATTGATCTCCCTATACTGTGACAGCACACTCCTCCTTTCCAACCCTGATTCCCCATGTCCATTCAGCCAGCTCCTAACCCTCTCTGCCTTCCCATCTCACCTCTGGACAGAAGCTGCCCGTTTAGTCTCTTGTATCTACTTGAGCTAAGAGGCACACTCCTCATATCCCTTTATGTCCCACAGTCTAGTCCAATCCCTGTCTGAAGAATTGGCCTCAGAAATTGTTTTAGTTCTGGGCTGATAGAGAATCTGGGGGCCATGCTTTCCGGGGTTCCTCCAGTCTCAGACCATTAAGTCTGGCCTTCTTACTAGAATTTGACTTCTGCACCCCACCTTTCTCCTGCTCCATCAGGGACTCTCTGTTGTGTTCCCTGTCAGGGCAGTCTTTGGTGGTAGCCAGGCACCATCTAGTTCTTCTGGTCTCAGGCTGATGAAGTCTTTGATTTATGTAGCCCTTTCTGTCTCTTGGGCTACTACTTTCCTCGGGTCTTTGGTGTTCTTCATTCTCCTTTACTCCAGCTGGTTGGGACCAATTGATGCATCTTAGATGGCCACTTGCAAGCTTTTAAGACCCCAGACACCACTCATCAAAGTAGGATGCAGAACGTTTTCTTAATAAACTTTGTTATGCCAGTTGACCTAGATGTCCCCTGAAAGCATGGTCCCCATATCCCTACCCCCCTGCTACACTGTCCCTCAAAGTGTTTGATTGTATTCAGGAAACTTTTTAGCTTTGGTTTAGTCCAGTTGTGCTGACTTCCCCTGTGGTGTGTGCTGTCCTTCACTTCACCTAAGATAAAACTTGTCTGCTATCTAGTTAGTGAATAACCCTCACCCTCCCTCCCCACACTCGTAACCATCAAAGAATGTTGTCTTCTGTGTTTAAACCTATTCTTGAGTTCTTACAATATTGGTCTTATATAATATTTGTCATTCTGTGACTGACTAACTTCACTCAGCATAATGCCCTCCAGATTCCTCCATGTTATAACGATGTTTCACAGCTTCATCGTTGTTCTTTATTGTTGCATAGTATTCCATTGTGTGGATATGCCATAATTTGTTTATCCATTCGTCCATTGATGGGCACCTAGGTTGTTTCTATCTTTTTGCTATTATGAACAGTGCTGCAGTGAGCATGGGTGTGCATATATCTATTTGTGTGACAGCTCTTATTTCTCTAGGATATATTCCAAGGAGCGGGATAGCTAGATCGTACGGTACTTCTATTTCTAGCTTTTTAAGGAAGCACCAAATCGATTTCCAAAGTGGTTGTACCATTTTACATTCCCATCAGCAGTGTGTAAGTGTTCCAGTCTCTGGATTAATGCCAGCCCTTTTGGGGTGAGATGATACCTCATTGTAGTTTTGATCTGCATTTTCTAATGGCTAATGATGGTGAGCATTTCTTCATGTGTCTGTTAGCGGCCTGACTGTCTTGTTTGGAGAAGTGCCTGTTCCTATCCTTTGCCCATTTTTTAATTGGGTTATTTGTCTTTTTGTTGTTGAGGTTTTGCAGTATCTTGTAGATTTTAGAGATTAGATGCTGACTGGATTTGTTGTAGCCAAAATTTTTTTCCCAATCTGTAGGTTGTCTTTTTACTTTTTTGGTGAAGTCTTTTGATGAGCATAAATGTTTGATTTTTAGAAGCTCCCAGTTATCTAGTCTCTCTTCTGGTGCTTGTGCATTGTTACTTATGGTTCGTATTGGGTATGCCATGTATTAGAGCTCTTAGTGTTGTCCCTAATTTTTCTTCCTTGATCTTCATTGTTTTAAATTTTATATTAGGTCTTTGATCCATTTTGAGTTAGTTTTTGTGCATGGTGTGAGGTATGGGTCTTGTTTCAGTTTTCTGCAGATGGATATCCAGTTATGCCACCACCATTTGTTAAAGAAATTGCCTTTTCCCAGTTAACAGACTTTGGGCCTTTGTCAAATATCAGCTGCTCATAGGTGGATGAGTGTATGTCTGGATTCTCAATTCTGTTGCATTGATCTATGTATCTGTTGTTGTAGCAGTACCAGGCTGTTTTGACTACTGTGGTGGTATAATAAGTTCTAAAATCAGGTTGTAAGAGGCTTCTCACTTGTTCTTCTTCTTGAGTAATGCTTTACTTATTCGAGGTCTCTTCCCTTTCCATATGAAGTTGATAATTTGTTTCTCCATCTCATTAAAAAATGCCAGTGGAATTTGGATTGGGATTGCACTGTATCTGTAGATCGCTTTGAGTAGAATTGACATTTTCACAATGTCGAGTCTTCGTATCCATGAGCAAGGTATGTTTTTCAACTTATGCAGGTCTTTTTTGGTTTCTTGCGGTAGTGTCATGTAGTTTTCATTGTATATGTCTTTTATGTCTCTGGTTAGATTTTATTCTTAAGTATTTTATTTTCTTGAGGGCTATTGTAAATGGTATTGATTTGGCAAAAAGCCAGAACATCTGCTTATATTCAGGTGCATCCCACACCCCCAAGGAAACTATCTTTCATCTGAGTGGCTACTCACAGCATATTCAGTCATGGAAGTGATCACATACTAACACTGAGAATCATGACTCAGCCAAGTTGACACACAATCTTAACCATCACAGAGGTTGAGAATATATGACTTGGTAGTATCATACTCCTCTTTCATTACTCATAGCTCATTTGGTTCTTAAAAAACTTTTTCTTTTGACTCTTACCCTTACTTTTTCTGTATCAGAAGAATATTTCATCCTCTTTTCATATAGGTCCCATTTACCTCTTCTTTACATCCTTTATGCTATTCTTGTCACATATATTATTACATCTACCTATATTATAAATCCACAGAGCAGTGTTATAATTTTTGCTTCAAATAGTCATGTATTTTAAAGAAATTAAGAGTTGACTTGAAAGAGCTGGCAGTGGTTAAAACTGGAACAGTTTGAGCAAGAAGAGATTCCTATTATTAAATGTAGAAGGACTGAGGGAAATGTCACAGCCATCTGTGGGCAAAAGTTTAAAGAGATACAGGATGTATGCATAATTTCAAGTATCTCCCTAAGATATTCATTAATTAAAACGCGAAAGTCAGTGGAGAAACCTGGAATAGTCCACCTTAATTAAGAGATCAAGGTTGATATCACCAGTAATAAGACATATCAACTTCATGTATCCCCTGATATGGCACCCTGAGAAGGACACATCACTTTTGTGATAATGTTGCAAAAAAAAAAAGGCATAACTTTAATTATGAGGAAACATCAGGGAAACTCAAATTGAAGAACATTATTATAAAACAGCTAACTAGTACTCTTCACCTGAATATAAAGAAAATAACAGAATAAACAAAATAGCCAGTAAACAACATCATAATAAATGAAGAAATTGAAGTTGTTGGTGATTTCATTCAACCTGAATGAATAATCAACACCCGTGGAAGCAGTAGTCAAGAAATCAAAGGATGTATTGTTTTGGGCAAATCTGCTGCAGAAGACCTGTTTACGAGTGTGTTGCTTTATTTTTAAACATTTGAGGATTTTCTAAATATCATTCTGTTATTCTCTGTTTAAATCTCTTTAAAAAGTACAGATGTTACTTTGATGACTGAGGTGCACCCGATTCAAGCCATGGTCTATTTAATCGCCTCATGCATGCAAAAGCTGGACAGTGAAAAAGGAAGGCAGAAGAAAAACTGATGCATTTGAACTGTGGTATTGGCAAAGAATATTAAGTATACTGTGGACTGCCAGAGGAATGAACAAATCAGTCTTAGAAGAAATACAACTGGAATGCACTTTAGAAGCAAGGATGGAGACTTCGGTTCACTTACTTTGGACATGTCATCAGCAAAGACCAATCACTAGAAAAGGGCATCATGTTTACTAAAGTAGAGTGTCAGCAAAAATGAGGGACACCCTCAGTGAGATGGATTGACACAATAACCAAAACAATGGACTCAAACATACCAATGATCATGAAGATGGTGCAGGACTAGGCAATGTTTCCTTCTGTTATACATAAAGGTGCCATGAGTCCGAGCCAACTCAGTGGCACCCAACAAAAACAATAGCAGCTGTTCAAAAATGTCATGGTCATGAAAGACAAAGAAAGACTGAGGAACTGACTCAGATTGGAGGAGACTAAGGCAATGGGATAGCCAAATGTAATGTGGGATCCTGAAACAGAAAAAGGTTATTAGTGAAAAAACTGTGAAATGCAAATAAAGCCTATAGTTGTTAATAATATTTTTCCAGTGTTAATTTCTTTGTTTTGGTAATTGTTCTATATTATACAAGATGTTAACATTAGGGAAAGCTGAATGAAGGCCATATGGTAACACTTTGTACTATTTTTAAAGCTTTTCTGTGAGTCTGAAATGATTTCAAAGTAGTATTTTTTTAATTGACTAATTTTGAGTATACTTTACATACTGTAAATACGCAGATATTAGATGTGTAGTTTGATGAAATGAGACAAATTGTCCCTGTAAAGCCAACAATGCCAGATACAGAATGGGGTGGTAGTGGTAGAGGGGATAGGGTACAAGGAGTAGGAGAGGAAGTGGCATTTCTTTGAGTATACCTTTTTGAATAAGTATTTTATATATTTTAAAAATGAAATTAATATGTATGGGAGGAGACGTTGAAATCAAATGCAAGAGAAACAGTGAACCCAATTGTATTTCAGAATACACTGAGGGAAAAAAAGAAAACACCAAGAACTAATGTTAGTAACTTTTGAAAATAGTATTTTAGCTGTATACTGTCATTCTGCTTTGGGAGAAGGAAACTGCTGCTAAATCTTGAACTCTTCTTAATAGGTTTGTTTCATACTGGTATAGCTGGGACTGTTCTGGAACTGTGTGTGAAAGAATTGAACAATGCATAATGATATTATAGGGAGTCAGGGTTCTAACTGTGAAAGAAGGGAAATAAAAATACAGAAGTATGAAATTGGGGGAGGAGCCTTGTGGAATTGGGTAGGGGTTGGATAGGAATTAGAGGCATCAGAATGAACTAATTTATATGTATGTATATGAATATACATACATATACACACATATATTCATATATATATTAGTTCTGTCTGCTGCAACATTCTAGTTGCAATGATAACTCCACTAGCAATGAGCACACCTAGCACACAGATCTTGGATTCTCCACCAAAAGGAACAAAGACTCCTTGGAGGAATGGCTGATTCTATTGCTGGGAAAGGGGAGGTAGTAGAGAAGCCTAGAACATATAGTGCCAGAAGGTAAGAAAGTACTTTAAAAAAAGCAGGGGGGGAGGGAGGGGACCTGTTAAAAAGTACACTGGAGCCAGCTTGAAGAGGCTTCACTGACCAACTCTGGGATAAGTTGAGCATCAATATAAATAAAGACAGTAATGGGTTATAACACATAGAATAAAATAGGAATCCATAATTTCTATGATGGTGGATGGATGGGTGGATGAATGAGAAGGGAGGGCTCTTCCTTGTAATAGAATCCTGACTGGTTAATGTGGAGAGAGTGGTAGAATTGGAAAAATGCATTTTAAATCATCGTACAGAAGATTGTCTTAACCTAGAGTATTCAGTGGTTGCTGAGTCTAGGGGAAAAGTTTCATGAGGAGCAGGATGTTTACAGATTAAGTATGAGGAGATCCTTTTAAATGCAAGTGTTAAATGCAAGGGGGAAAATGATAATTATATACATTGGAGAAACCTGACAACACCTTGAGTGGGTGATCACAATTCATACAAATGAAGTATAGACAGACATCATATACCTCTAGATATGATATCCTGAAAAGGACACAATATCACTTTTGTAGTGTTTTGGCCAGAGATGTATAACCTGAATCTAATCATGAAGAAATACCAGATAAGCACAAATTTAGAGCATTCTATAAAATACCATAGTGTGGTGGTGGTGGTGTTAGGTGCCATCAAGTCGGTTCTGACTCATAGTGACCCTACATACAACAGAATGAAACTCTTCCTGGCCCTGTGCCATCCTCACAATCCTATGTTTGAGCCCATTGTTGCAGCCACTGTGTCAGTCAATCTTGTTGAGGGTCTTCCTCTCTTTTGCTGACCCTCTACTAAGCATGATGTCCTTCTCCAGGGATTGGTCTCTCCCGATAACATGCCCAAAGTATGCAAGACAGTCTCGCCATCCTTAACACCCACTAAGATGGCCATCCTTTATACCCACTAGGATGGCTGTAATAAAAGAGGCAGAGAATAACAGATGTTGTCAAGGATGTGGAGAAACCAGAACTCTTGTTGTACACTGTTGGTGGGAATCTAAAATGGTTCAGCCACTTCAGAAAATAGTCTGGCTGTTCCTCAAAGGGTTACACATAAAGTTACCATATGACCCAGCTATTCTACTCCTAGGTATGTACCCAAGAGAAATGAAAAACCTGTGTTCACTCAAAAACTTGTACACAAATGTTTATAGCAGCATTATTCATAATAGCCAAAAGGTGAAAACAACCCAAATGTCTTATCAGCTGATGAAAGGATAAACAAAATGTGATATATTCAGCCATAAAAAGGAATGAAATATTGGTACATGCTACAGCATGGTTGAAACTTAAAAACATTATGCTGAATGAAAGAAGCCAGTCACAAAAGACTTACATACTGCATAATCCTGTTTATATGAAATGTCCAGAATAGGCAAATTTGTAGAGATAGAAAATAGATTAGTGGTTGCTTAGGGCTGGGGATCAATGTGAGAATAGGAAGGTGATACCCAAAGGCTATGGGGTTTCCTTTCTAGGTGATGAGAATGCTCCGAAATTGACCGTGGTGATGATTTTACGTGTCTGTGAATACGCTAAAAACCACTGAATTTTATTTTAAATAGATAAATTGTATGATTTGTGAATTATATCTCAGTGAAAATGTTATATGTATAAAAAGAATGTAGTTGTTTAGATCTGTTGATTAATATTATGGGGTTCACAGATAGGTAAGCAGAAAACATTTTGGAAAAAGAGACTCATATCTAAGCAGGATTTAAGTAGATATTTCCACTTTGCCCATTACAATAAGTGGCACAAGTTTGCGTTAACCAGCAATTGAAATTAGAATGTCATTAGTTCTTTCCAGGACTCACTTAACAGACCACAAATGATATGCTGCTGTTGTTGTTTTTTAAAAAACAAGTTCTTGAGGTAGAATTTATATACCATAAAACCTAAAAATTTTAAGTGTATATTTCAATGATTTTTAGTAAATGCACAGAATTCTGCAACCATCACCATAATCTAGTTTCAGAACACTTTATCTTGGTTCTAAAATTCATTAAAGCCTGAAATGAAGATGAGTTCCTCCACAGATGTTTTGAAGTGATTCTGACCCTCTTAACTCATTTTAAGTATTTCATAGCTATTCTCTTGTGTCTTCTTAATACATATTACCATTTTTTAGGACATTAAGAGAGTTTGGCTCCTCTTTTCCAACACATTAACTCTCATGTTTCTGATTTATATTTCTATTACTTTTTAGAGAATTTGCACAACAGTGTTAGATATTAACTGTGATAGCATTTTAGCAAACTTTATGGATCCTGATTAGCATTTATTGACAAAAGACATTCTCTATCATGTTGAAGAATTAATCTTTCTAATTTTGATTTCCTAAGAGTTGAGTCCTCCAGCCAATTGAATACATTTAGAGTTGGCCTCTTCCTGCATTTTCAGCGTTTATTGAGGTTTCTACATTTTTCCCCCTTTGACTTTTTTAAAATGTGGTGACATATGAAGTGCTTTCCTGCTACCAAACTCTTTGCATTCTTGGGAATGTATATGTTGTCCATGAGAAAGATAAAATTAATGCCCTGTAATATTTGGTTTATTAATTTTATTTAGAGTTTTCCTGTCTATGTTTATAAATGAAATTGGTACCTGACTTTCTGTTTTGTGCTGTTTGTGAGGTTTAATTGGAGAGTTATATACTCTTCATAAAATTAATGGGAGTAACATTCCTATTATCCCCTTTATATCCTAGAAAATTCTCCCTGGTAAAACTATTTGCTACTGAAGAGTATTTTAAAGATAATTTATTTCTGTTCTTTTCAATCTGCCACTATTTGTTTTACTAACATTTTCTTCTTTAGATCAGTTTTAATAATTTATTTTTCTTAGGAAATTGCCCATTTCATTCAGATTTCAGAATTTATTAGCGCAAAAGATTTATTGTCGTAGACGTGTGTATACTTACCATTTCTTCGTTTATAGTACTACTCAAATTTTAATTTTTTTTCCCTCTCTCAACTGTTAGGGCCATCTAGTTGATTCGGACTCGTGGCAACCCCGTGTATGGAGATTAGAACTGCTCCATAGGGTTTTCTGGGTTGTGACCTTTCGAAAGCAGATCACTAGGCCTGTCTTCTGAGGCACCTCTGGATGGGTTTGAACCTTTGGGCTAGTAGACAAGTGCTTAACTGTTTGCACCACTCAGGGATTCTTTCTTCTCAACTAGATTACTCTAAAGTAAACCTGCTTCCTAGAACAGGACAACAAAAAGACAACCCAATAAAAAATGGGCAAAGGACATAAGTAGACCTTTACCAAAGAAGATATACAAATGGCCAACAAACACGTGAAAAGCTGCTCAATATCAATAATCATTAGGGAAATGCAAATCAAAACCACAACAATACCACTTCATGCCCACTTGATGGCCCCGATTTAAAAAACGTAAAACAACAAATGTTGGTGAAGAAGTGGAGAAATAGGAACCTTTATTTATTGCTGGTGGGATTGAACAGCCAGTGTTCAGAACAGTCTGGAGTTCCCTCAAAAACTTTAACATAGAATTACCATACAATCTAGCAATTCCACCCTTAGATATATACCCAAAAGAATGGAAAGCTGGAACACGAACAGATACATGTACACCAGTGTTCTTAGCAGCAGTATTCACAGTAGCCAAAAGATGGAAATAGCCTAAATGTCCTTCAGTAAACGAATGGATAAACAAAATGTGGTACATACATAAATGAAATACTACACAGCCATAAAGAGAAATGAAGCCCTGCTATATGCTACAAAGTGAATGAACCTTGAAAACATCATGCTGAGTAAAATAAGTCAGTCACAAAAGGACAAATATTGTATGATTCCACTTGTGTGAACTATATAGAACAGGCAGATGTATACAGAACAAAGGTTATTAGTAGTTACCAGGGTTTGGGGGGAGGGAGAGGTAAAGGGGAAAAGCTTAAGAGACACTGAGCTTCTATTAAGGGTGATGGAAAAAGATGGAAACACATAATGGTGATGGTTACAGCATGATGAATATAATTTATTTCTCTATATGGTGCATGTGAAGACGTTTAAACTGGCAAATGTTTCATTGCATAATTATTTACCACAATTTAAAAAAAAGTAAATCTGCTTGATTTTTCTTTTCAAAGTACCAGTTCTTGAATCATTTTATAATTTTGTCATATAATGTTATTTTTTTAATGTTCTATAAAATGAGTTTTAATGTCCTTTTTTAAAAAAATTTTTTTAATTGTACTTTAGAGGAAGGTTTACAGACCAAATAGTTTCTCATTAAACAGTCAGTACACATATGGTTTTATGACATTGGTTAACAACTCCACGACTTGTCAACACTCTCCCTTTTGGACCTTGGAGGACCTTTTTTTTGGTGAAAATATACCTAGCCAAAGTTACACCATTTCAAAAGTGTCTGCATGTACAATTCAGTGACATCAATTACATTCTTCCAGTTGTGCTGCTATTCTCACTATCCTTTTCCAAATTATTCCATCACCATTATCTTCAACTCACTGCTCCCTAGGCTTCCCATCAAACCTTTTGAGTTGCTGTTGTCAATTTGATCTCACATGGATAATTCTTTTTTTTTTGTACCTTAGATGAAGGTTTGCAGAACAAAGTTTCTCATTAAACAGTTGGTACACATACTGCCCTATGACAATAGTTAACAACCCCACAACCTGTCAACTCTGTCCTTACTCAACCTTGGGTTCCCTATCACCAGCTTTCCTGTCCCCTCCTGCCTTCTAGTCCTTATCCCTGGACTGCTGTGCCTCATTAGTCCTGTTTTGTTTTATGAGGCTGTCCCATCCCCGGCTGAACGGTGAACTTCAGGAGTGACTTCACCACTGAGCTAAAAGGGTGTCTGGGGCCGTACTCTCAGGATTTTTCTAGTCTGTTAGGCCAGTAAATCTGGGTGTTTTTTTTTTTTTTTTTGGTGAGTTAGAATTTTGTTCTACATCCGTTTCCAGCTCTGGCCAGGACCCTCTACTGTGATCCCGGTCAGAGTAGTCAGTGGTGGTAGCCGGGCACCATCTAGCTGTACTGGACTCAGTCTGGTGGAGGCCATGGTAGCTGTGGTCCATTAGTCCTTTGGACTAATCTTTTCCTTGTATTTGTTCTCTTCATTCTCCCTTGCTCCCGTAGGGGTGAGACCAGTGGAGTACCTTAGATGGCTGCTCACAGGCTTTTAAGACCCCAGACGCTACTCACCAAGGTAGAATGTAGAACATTGTCTTTATAAACTGTGTTATGCTAGTTGAGCTAGATGTTTCCTGAGACCGTGGTCCCCACAGCCCTCCAACCAGCAGTTCAGTCCCTCAGGGAGTTTGGAAGTGTCTATGGAGCATCCATGATCTTTCCTTGTACAAGTTGTGGTGGCTTCCGCAGTATTGTGTACCGTCTTACCCTTCACCCAAGTTACCATTTATCTGTTGTCTATTTAGTTCCTCTTCCACCCCTCCCATCCCTCGTAACCAACAAAGATTGTTTCTTTTTGTGTGTAAACTTTTACATGAGTTTTTACAGTAGAGGTCTCATACAATATTTGTCCTTTTGAGATTGACTTATTTCACTCAGCATAATGTTCTCCAGTTTCATCCATGTTATGAGATGCTTCACAGATTCACCACTGTTCTTTATCGTTGCATAATACTCCATTGTGTGTATGCACCATAATTTGTTGATCCATTCATCTGTTGATGGGCATCTAGGTTTCCATCTTTTTGCTATTGTGAACAGTGCTGCAGTGAATATGGGGTGCATATGTCTGTTCGTGTGATGGCTCTTATTTCTCTAGGATATATTCCTGGGAGTGGGATTGTATTTTGTAGTGCTTTTTTTTGTGGTGCTGACATTTTCTTTGTTCCTTTTACTCCTATGCTGAGTTTCTTTTGTTTGTGGATTTTTTTTTTTTTTCCATTTCTTTTGTTTTTGTAGGTTTTGTTTTTACTGAGACTTTGTTTTTCTTATTTATTTTGATAAGTAGGTTTGTTAACTTTCTTTGTGGTTGCCTTGAAATTTACCCTTCCTAGATTTGAACCAGTCTGTTATTACTTGGTATCGCCTTGCCTTCCTCTCCATTAGAAGGTTCTATACCTACACTGTTCATTCTCTCTTTTATTGTTCTAATGCTGTTGTCATTTACAGATTAACCTCTCCGGTTCCCTGTTGTAATTCTTTTGGTTTTGGGTAGTCCTTAAGAGTTCATTTCCTAGATTGGTATCTGGCTAGTACAATCCTGTGTCGTGTATTCAGCCTGTGGTCTGATGTTGTTTGTTCTCAGATCAAAGGACCCCCTTTAATAAGTCTTGTAAGTTTGGTTTGGTTTTTACATAGTCCCTTAATTTCTGTTTATCTGGAAATGACCTAATTTCACCATCATATTTGAACGAGTATTTTGCAGCATATATTATTCTTGGCTGGCAATTTTTTTTTCAAGGTTTCATATGTCATCCTGTTGCTTTCTTGCCTGCATGGTTTCTGACTAATAATCCGAGCTTAGTCTTATTGTTTCTACTCTGTGTGTGACTTCTTGTTTTTCTCAAGCTGCTCTCAGGATTCTTTGTCTGTCTTTGGTTTTGGCAAGTGTGATTATGATATGCCTTCGTGATTTTCTTTTGGGGTCTATCCTATATGGGGTTTGTTGAGCTTCTTGGATGGTCAGCTTTTCATCTTTCATGATATTGGGGAAGTTTTCTGGCAGCAATTCTTCAGTGATCCTTTCTGTGTTTTCTGTTTTCTCCCCGTTCTGGAACTCCAATTACTTGCAGATTTTTGCTTTTGATTATATCCCACATAATTCTCAGGGTTTCTCCATTTTTCCTTGTTCTTTTTTCTGATTTTTCCTCCAGAGTGGTATCTAAGTGTTTGTCTTCAATTTCACTGATCCTGTCTTCCATCTTTTCAAACCTGCTCCTCAGCCCTTCTGTGACACTGTCCATTTCAGAAATCTTGTTGTTTATCTTTTGGATTTCTAACTGTTGTTTTTGTATGATTTCCAGTGGTGAGTTTATTTTAGCATTTTGTTCCTGTATTATTTTCTTGAATTCTTCCATTTTTTTGTCTGTATTTTCCGTGGGTTTGTCTGCCTTTTCCTTGAATTTGTCTATTTTTTCCTCATTTTTGTCTGCTTTTTGCTTCAACTCTTAGATAATTCTGGATATTAGAGATTTGAATTCCCTATCAGTTAGGTCTAGTGCCTTTTCTTCTACTGGAAAGTCATCTGATGTTTTATTTTGGATGCCTACTGGAACCATCCTGTCCTGTTTTTGTAAATGTTTTCATATTGTCTGCTGTCTTCGGGGCATTCAGTGGTTATTTTCCTCGTTTATTGTTTGTAGATTTGTTTGTTTCATCCTGCTTTTTTGTTTTATTTGCTTATGTCTGAGCAGGGGAGCTGTGCGTTCTTTGTTGTTTGTCATCTGTGGGCACAGTACTTTTCACCTCCTTCTCCAATGGGCGGGGTCATTTACTCAGGTATGGTACAGCAGGGCAGGTCCAGCTGAAGGGGAGTTGTGGGGCTCAGTTGTTTGTGGCACATACCAGCGCTTACAGTGCAGACCGGGAATCAGTGCAAGGCAGGTTCCAGTAGGCCATGCCTGTGCTGCTTGGGAGTGTGATATTCAGTGCACAGTGCAGGTAGGCAGGAAGGAGGGGTAGATTATGATGTGTGGAGCTAAGATGAGTATGGGAAAGATGAGAGGAGAGAGGAAAAGGAGCCAAAAACATACATACAAACAAAAGAGAGCGTTAAGGGAGCTTGCTATTCGAGTGGAGAGATGAGAGACTGAGAAATGGGGAGATACAAAAATGAAGAAAAAAGAAAAAGGGTAAAAAAAAAAAGAATTTATCAGGAAACTGGAAATGAAGAAAGACAAAAAGGGAATAAGAGAGAGAAGAAAACAAAACAAAGAAACAAAAAAAAAAAAACCCCAAAAGCATAAAAAAAAACAAGAAAAAAGAAATGCCCCCAGGGATGTCCCTGTGTGTCTGCGAAGAGTAAGGGAGTAGCTTCCAAGCTGCGCGGTACTGCCAGGCTAGAAGGGGGTCCCAAGCTGAGAAAAGAAAAAGAAAACAAACAAATCAAAACAGAACAAATCAGAGCAAACAAACATACAAACAAAAAAGCCCTGGGGGTCCCACTAGCATGGTGGCACAGGCCGGGAAGCAGTTTCACAGTCAAGCAGTGTTCCGCAGCCTTTCAGGAAGAGGCAGAGATGGCACATAGAGCCAGGTATCTGAGAGAAAGGAGGGGGAAGTAGTGAGAGGTAAGGAAGAAATCTGAAGAAGTGGAAAACAGCAACACCAGCAGCCAACAAAAGGCACTCAGGGAGCCGACCAGTGTGGGTGGGTGGAATCCAAGCAACAACGGGGTGAAGCTGGTGCTTCCTGGCCAAGAGACTGTGGCTGCAGGAAGCAGATGAGGCTGAGTAGGGGTGAAGAAGGGTGGGGGGTGGGAAAGCATATATCGCTGGCTACCAGTTGTTCTGTCTCCTGCTGGAAGCTCCATGAAGCTGCTTTCTTGTACCCCCTGCTCTCTGATCTCCGACAGGAGTCCAAGATGGCGGATCCATGCTTCGGTAGCTGGTAGGGGACCTCTGCATGTATTTTCCTTGCTCTCTGTTCTCGGTCAGTTTCTTATTCCATTCGGTGTTTGGCTGAGTTCTTTATCTCTTCATTTGATGCTTAAGGTTTCAGGATTGATGTGTGACTCTGTTAGACTTAGTTTTTCGGATCTTAGCTGCAGAGGGACAGCATGGTGCTTCTGACTATAGCGCTGTGTTGCCCGGAAGTCTTAATGTCCTTTTTGACATGGTAGTTTACAAATGGTTTTATTCTCAGAGAAACTATTGCCCAGATTTAATCTGTTAATTTTCACAATGATCGTTTCTTATTTTTTTAGGCACGAGATGTACGCACCAATGAAGTGGTGGCCATTAAGAAAATGTCTTATAGTGGAAAGCAGTCTACTGAAGTAGGTTAAGTATATACATTTTTATTAACATGTTAGAGAAATACATTATTTTTAATGGAGGGAGCAGAATTTTTTTTTAAAGGAGTGTAATATACAAAAAGAGCACAAATCTTAAGTGTATATTTCAAAAAATTTTCTTTCATCACAAAGTGAATGCACTTATTTAATTAGAACCTAGAGCCATAAGCAGAACAATACTGGCATCCCAAAAGGCTCCCCACCTTGTGCCCCCTCTTAATTTTTTAAACTCTAGTTTAATGTATTACTCTGTATTTATCATAGAGGGATTGTCTTGCCTTGAAGGAAATAATTTTGCAAATTAGGTAATTGAGTTATAAACTGTATGAATGTAATTTCTGTCAACTTTTTTATTTTGACATCTAATATAAAAATTACAAATAAATCACAGTTGTATTTTCTTGTCAGCCCTTCTTAATCTATTAATTGCTTTTTTTTTCTTATTTAACTCTCTAAATAAAAATAACTATTCATAAATTTTCTCCTCATTCTTTTTTTTCCGCCTTACAGAAATGGCAGGATATTATTAAGGAAGTCAAGTTCCTGCAAAGAATAAAACATCCTAACAGTATAGAATACAAAGGCTGCTATTTACGTGAGCACACAGCATGGGTAGGTATTTGCTCTCTTCTTGCTGTAACTTTAGTTGGTTTTAGTTTCGAGTGCATTAGTTAAGACTGTCTCAAACTGGTTGTGTAAAGGTATGTAAAGGCATCTGAAATGTTAGTTGATACTGAGAGAAGCATTACCTGCTAGAACTAGGCATAATAATTGTTCATTTAAGAGAAGTGCTAACTTTCTTTTAAACAGAAATGGCCCCCTTTTATTGAATAATTAATAAGAACCACAGCTAATTATCATTTTAGTATACTGAACTTAGATTTAGATTTGTAACGTTTGGTGCATTTTTACCCAGTTTAAATTTTGGAAGGACTCCTAAACTTAAGGCTATCGTTAAACAAACAGCAGCGATGCTGGGCAGGTTACCTCTCTGTCTGTCAGATTCCCGGCCTGTAAAACAGGAATAATAATAGAACCTACTTCATAAAGTTGTAGAGGTCGTTGGTGGCTCAGTGGTAAAATTCGCACGTTTAATGTCTGAGACCCCGATTCTCTTTCTGGCTAATGCTCCTCATGCACAGCCACTCCCTGTCTATCAGTAGTGGCTTGCATGTTCCTATGATGCCGATCAGTTTTCAATGGAGCTTCCAGACTAAGCTGGGCTAGGAAAAAAGGCCTGGTGACCTACTGCACATTGTTCCGATCTGCAACTGACCATGGCGATGGCGTGGGACCTGGCAGCATTTCCTTCCATTGGGTATGGGGTCACCATGAGTTGGAAGCCCACTCAGTGGCAACTAACAGTAATGTAAGGTTGTTGTGAGCGTTAAATCAATTAATATATATAAAATAACCTGGCATATAGGAGATATTCTGTATTTACTTTAAAAGACATATTTAAGGTATAACCTACACTTTGTACGTATAGTTCCAGAGTTCAATTTTCTGCTTCCTAACAGTTATCAGTATTGTTACTATAGGTTAACTGTAACAGAATATGTATATTCCTTTCTAATTTTAATGACTTTATATGAAATCACATTTTGTTAGCATTATTAAAAGATTATCACTGACTTAACTTTATACATATATTTAACAAATTGATAAATAAATGAGTATTTTCAAGGTAAATGAAAACTAGTGCTTGTTTTACTTAAAACTATCTTCTGGATCTCCTGGGTGAACTTATTTTATCTCAAATGAAATCTTTATAATAATATGTTCTAATATTTTTATAATTTTTTTTCTCACGTAGCTTGTAATGGAATATTGTTTAGGATCTGCTTCAGATTTACTAGAAGGTAAGTTTTCTTGGATTAGTAAAGAAAAATAATACTAACAAAATAAAATAATTCAATTAAAGATTTCTTAAATTACGTTAACTAAATAAGGTAAAAACTTTTCAAAAATAGAAAAACCCTAGCTTTTTCCAAATTTTCAGCATGGTATGTGGTATCCCCATTAAATATTACATAGTAGCATAAAATAGGTGGATTGTCTCATTGTGACTTTAGAGGCTTTTTTTCTGGTTTCTTTGCCACTTCAGCAGCCTGATCTGCTCTTTATGTTCACATCAGATATATGTGAGAAAAAAGGGGAAACATCTCTTCTGTTTGTTTTTATAATCACCAAACAGTTTAGTATTGTTAACTAAGAGGAAAATTGGCTGTGAAATACACTAGCAGCTGGACACAACAGTATACTAGTTATAAAGTTCTACAGACTTGTCTTACTGTCTTAGAAAGCAAATCCCTCTTGCTAAACGTTAGTATCCTTAAATTGTCCCATATGTTAGGAATGTATATTTATTATTTTAAATTGAAACATTCTATATAATAATTAGATTCTTTGTTTTAAGTTCACAAAAAGCCATTACAAGAAGTGGAAATAGCAGCAATTACACATGGTGCTCTCCAGGGATTAGCCTATTTACATTCTCATACCATGATCCATAGGTAAGTGCTTTGAAAATTATCATGTATTACCAAGCAGATGGCTTGTTGCCTTTATCTACCTTAAAAATTATTATCCGAAGTTGTTGGTTATAGCCAAATAGAAGCATTTCAGAATCTTATAAATGCGTATTTTTTAACATGTCCATGTTCTAAAAAGATTACACTTGATCTCTTTTTTTAGGGTTATTTTCATCTTTGCCTACTGGTGCTGCTGGGTCTTCTTGAGTTATGTGTACTTTATGGATTTGTGGTAGAAATTTAATTGTAAAATCACTAAGTGTACAAACTGGAAGGGACATTAGGGATCATACAGTCTTTTTAGTTTTACAGATGAAGAACCCAAAGCCTCAATTTGTGACTAATTTCCTAAACGTTGCAAAGCAGATAGATTAGAGCTAGAACTAAACCTTTTGTCCTCCTGGTAACTGATACTGCCAGATTTGTTCCATTGATCTCATGATATGGACAAATAAAAGCTACTTAAGATTCTTTTTGCTTTAATCATTGATAATTGATAGTAACTTTGATATGAAACCATTTTATAAAGCATTTTTTGGCATTGGTATGTGGTTTTGGCTGTTTTAGAAGAAAACTAGCAATTTTTGATTATATATACCAACCAGACAATACATAATAAACTATGTGACAGAGTCACGTGAATTAACGGGTTATCTTTTTTTTTTTTTTTTAAGATGAGCAAGTCAGGTCCAAGAGAAATCCATGTGGCTTGTAAATAAGTCTGATGGTACAGTGGTTAAGAACTCAGTTGCTAACCAAAAGATCAGCGGTTGGAATCCACCAGCTGCTCCTTTGAAACCCTATGGGGCAGTTCTACTCTGTCCTATAGGGTCACTATGAGTCGGAATCTACTCGACGGCAATGAGTTGTAAATAAGTGAGTGGCAGAGTTGGAATTAGAACCTGGTGTTTTCTTAACTTCAAAGTACCTTTCCATTTTTTTAAACAAATCGAAGGAAAATAGACATTTAGTATTGCATGCATTACAGTACAATAGTAAAAGTTGGCAAATACACTTGGAAATTTAGTTTTTCTTTTTCAGTTTTTAAAAGGTTAAATGTATGTTGTAGTGCCCATTGGATATACAATTCCATTATATAAATATTCATAATGTTCTTAGTTTGGATGGGCAGTATGTTTGCTGTTTTAGAAAAGTAAGTTTGAAAGTAAGTATGGAATCATTGATGTTACATTACCCATAGACTTAAGTTTTCAGTTCATAGTTATAAGAACTGTGTTAAAGTTTGGAAAGGATAAGAATAATATTTTTTCTTTTTTAGCCAAATTTGGGGGATGAGGTGTTGATTTTTTTAATGATTTTTTTTTTTTTTTTAAATACTAAGAGGTACTCAGAAGCTTTACAGATTATGAAAGGATTGTCAGCTACCAATTAAATTCTATTTCTAAAACTATTATTTGTACAAAAGAACAGACTCAGGATATAGACCATATGTTCCAGTTAGCTGATTTTCTCTCTTTTGTCATTTATGGCTGTTTGACTTCTCTTTTAGAAAATTGTTACTATGTATTTATTTGAATTTTATAATTTTTATTTTCTAACTTAGATCTTAATACTCATTGTCCCAGTTGTAAGACTATCCTAGGACTTAATTATTTTGATTTCTCCTTCCCTATCTTAGGCATTCTTGTTTGATTTTTTATCATTTACAATACAATCTAATGAAGAAAAGATAAATAATTTTCTGTACTCCTTAAACCCAGAGATATCAAAGCAGGAAATATCCTTCTGACAGAACCAGGCCAGGTGAAACTTGCTGACTTTGGATCTGCTTCCATGGCATCTCCTGCCAATTCTTTTGTGGGAACACCATATTGGTAAGAATTGTCCTGTTATTGATTCTCATAATTGAAATATGCAATGTGTGGTTGTACATTTTTCCAGATACCTTACCTTTTTCTTGTAAATACACCCTCTCCTCACTTTTTGACATGGTTAGGTTCCAAAGACTAGATTGTTAGGCAAAAATCACGATTATGCAAAAATGGAAGATGACCATATCATATCACAGCATGGAGATTGACTACATCATTGCATAACTCTCGCATTATATCATTACATAATGGCAAAACCATTGATAATCATGGCCGAGCCAAGCTGACACATAACCTTAACCGTTACAGCCAGGATTACTCTCTCCTTGCACTTCAGCATTCATTATTGCCGGACATGTGTTGTTAATGCACAAAATGCTTAGATAGTAGATTTTTACTATTGTTGTAAATGTGAAATGTCAGAAAACAAAATAGTCGATAAGTGAGGAGTAGGTGTTTTATGCTATTTTGGACATTTTAGCCTTAAGGATTATAGTTAGTTTTTAATATAGATTTGCATACTGCCCTTGAATCTCCTTTTTTTTTTAAATCTTTTTTGTGCTCTCCCCACCCCCATTCCATTCACTTTCTTATAATTATCTGCATCATAAATTGGGTGTGGGAGTGAAAGTTTTTTTAAAAATGCAAATATGGGGAAATAAATGCTAAATGGAAATTTGTGTGTTTTCCTTAGATTTACATTTACTGTGTTTCAGTGATCTTCAGACTAAGAGTACCTGAAGACTGGTAGCCACTTCAGAGTTGTTTTTTCTTTCTTTTATTTTAACTTTTTACTATGGAGAATTTCAAATATACACAAAAGTAGACAAAAATATAATGAAACCTCATGTTCTAGTCACCCAGCCCAACAATATTATGGCATTCTCTTTACCTCCCCATCCCACCCTCAATATTTTGAAGCAAATGCTAGACATCATGTAATTTTATCCATAAATAATTCACTAGTATTATCAGCAAGTTTGAAGGAAATAATTTTCCAGATTTTCAGCTTTCTTATGTTCTCTTGCTCTGTGTAATCTGAAAATAGTGCCTGATGGCCACTGCATCCTCCTTCCCACCTGTCTTTCAAAATCGCCCCTCTCCTGCTTTATGAAACAAATGCTTTAAACCCATCCTGAATATTACAGTGGTGGATCTGGTCTGGGATATAAAAACCTCTGAGGCACACTGAAGGGGCAATTTAAGAATGTATAGCATTTATGATAAAATATTGAAGGGTCAGGTTGCAAACTCATGGCCAGGCCCTATGCCTTTCCAGTTATTTTGCTTTCCCTTCTTTTTCTCCTCCCTTTCTCTTTCACCCTCATTACACTCCTCCTTTCTTTCCACATTAGAATTGAGAACTGATAGTTGTCATGGGAACACATATTAGCATGTTTATTTGCATTGAAAAATGAAGTCAGACTTTTCTGACAGCAAGTGACTGACTAATATAACCATGAAGACTGTCTTTGCTATAAGTTATATGGCAGTTCTTTAAAATAAATGAGCTAATTCTGCAGCTCCAAGGTTATGAAAATACATTTAAAATTCACATGCAATATAGATGTATATACTATGCATTATATGCTTTCCATCTATTAGATTTATAAAATTTAGATGTTATCTTAAAAATGTGCAAGGGGATACGTAGTTTTTTAATATGTAGGAGGTATACGAATAAAAAAATTTGAAGGTCACTGCTCTAGATGACAAATTTTCTTATGTAGAACCCTAGTCTAGATATAAAAAAGAGTTCTGTGAGCAAATAATACTTCTGAATGATTCCCCTCGTTAGAAATTAATGATGAATATTAGATATTAAAAAGTCCCTGGAAAGCCCTACAATAAAAAAACAAAAATTATCTCTTTAACCTTGTTTAACTTAGTAATTTCCCAAACTTACTTCAATGTCTTAAAAAACACTTTGGGAACACCCTATTATTGACAATTTAAAGTTTACTTCATTTACATATTTGTTAATTTGATATATCTGGAGCACAAGAACTACATACGTATCTATATGTCTTCGCACATACACGTTTGTGGATGTCTGGTAACTGTTACTGAAGTAGTCAGCAGCTGTTTTCAGTGTCTGTCTGCACTTAAAACCAAATACAAATGAAGTATAAGGCAAAGTAGCATCGAGAACTCTGGATTCTAGTTGAAGACATGAATTAGTGTTTCATTTTATAACTAAGAAGCCTATAAAGTGGAAAACTGTATGATTGTTTGAGATATGAGTTTTTATCATGGAACACTATTTTTGTTTGAAAGAAAGACTGACAGACAATCTGTGATTATCCAGTCTTGGGTATTGTGGTAGATAGTTTCTCAATTGTCACATCAAGGAAAACAACTGACACTACTTATTGCCAGTGATAAAATTCAGTATTTCAAGAAAAAATTAGACTTTGTGGTGGGGTCCTAAGACCAAAATATTTGAGAACTGCTGATCTGTGAGGATATACGGTACTAGAATCTGCAGACTAGACCAGAATATAGCCCTGCTCTCAGGGTGTCCTTCCTTTAGTGTGCTGCTGTATGATCATGACAGATGGTGACAATGAGCATAGTCTCAAAGTATATATGCAATGCTAAATATTTGCTTCACAACCTGTAATACATTTATTTCTCATTATAAAAATCCTTATGTTCAGATAAATTGACTGCAATGCAAATCAGTGTTCCTCATATTGATGTCACTACATTCTCAAAGAATAGTATACATTTTTTAAACTTTAAATGAACACTTCATATTTTAGGATGGCCCCAGAAGTAATTTTAGCCATGGATGAAGGACAGTATGATGGCAAAGTAGATGTATGGTCTCTTGGAATAACATGTATTGAACTAGGTAAGCATTGTTCTTCATTATTGTGAAGTAAGTTTTGATCAATGTTTTACCTCAATTTCTGTACCTAATTGCAGCTTTTTATCTCATGTGCCAATTCCTAAGGGGAGCAGTAAATACGATTCTCTGCAAGTTTTAACTTTGGTTTTCTGATAATTTTTTATACATATTAAGTTAGGTATATTATATTTGCTCTGTTAAATGAGGGTTAAAATAATTTCCTACTGTGGTTTTAATAAGTTTGAAGTATCTGTTTCTAACATTAATGAGTATTTCTTAAACACCTAGAATGTGTCTTTGAATACTAAATTTATCATCTATAGAAGCTCTCTAAAGCATTCATGAATTACTTAACTCTACCTACAGTACTTAATTTGAGTTAGATATGATAGTTCGATGTCAGGTTGTATACCATATTGTAGAAGTTTGATTTTATGCACATATTTTGTTCTGTTACCCATAAGTGGAACTGTGCTAAAAACAGTGGACCATCATAACTTATTAACATCCCGCTGGAAGTGAGCTAAGTGGGTGATTGAACTGCCATGTAATTGAAGATACTGGCCATCATCTTGTACTTGATTCCCAAGCTTTCCCCCAATATCTTTTTATGTTTGTTTGGTTTTCTTCTTATAAGAATATTTCATTTAATTTATTTAAAAGTGGAAAATATTATAGCATTTAATTGAAACATTCTAAAAGGGGTTACCAGGGTTTGAAAATAACACATTAAAAGTAAAATCAGTGTATAATTTTGGTAAATGATTATCAACCTGGATTTGTCCATAGTTTTCTGAACAGAGAAATTGAAGTACAGTAAAGGTAAAAGTTTTCTTAATGTTACGCAGTAGATGAATATTACAATTTCTGTAACAACCATACTGTTTCTATTTTGCAGTATAATATTTTCCCAAAATAATGTAATTCTTTAAATTTCATTTTTGTTGGAATTCCTACACTAACCATTCCCTTCAAGCTCTACCTCACCATATTTATTATATAGTTTGACAACACCAGCAATCAGAGATTTAGAGATTACCATAATGTCATTCTCTCATAATTTCTTGCTCAATTTTCTATTCTCTATTTCATTTAATTCTGCTCTAATTCTTATTATTTCCTTTCTTCTGGCACCTGAGGGCTTCTTTTGCTGCTCTCTTTCTACTTGTTCCAGTTGTAGGGTTAATGTTTTGATTATGGCCCTTTCTTCTTTTTGGATGTGTGCATTTATTGGTATAAACTGTCCTCTGAGCACTGCTTTTGCTGTGTCCCAAAGTTTATGGTAGGATGTGTTTTCATTCTCATTTGATTCTATGAATTTCTTTATTCCATCCTTAATGTCTTCTATAACCGAGTGGTTTTTAAGCAAGGTGTTGTTCAGTTTCCATGTGTTTGGTTTTTTTTCCTTGCTTTTTCTGTTGTTGATTTCTACTTTAATAGCTTTATGGTCAGAAAAGATGCTTTGTAATATTTCGATGCTTTGGATTTTGTTAAGGCTTCCTTTATGGCCTAATATGTGGTCTATTCTGGAGAATATTCCATGCGTGTTGGAAAAGAAAGTATACTTGGCAGCTGTTGGGCACAGTGATGGGTATATGTCAATGAGATCAAGTTAGTTGATTGTAGCATTTAGCTCTTCCGTGTCTTTGTTAAGCTTCTTTCTGGATGTTTTGTCCTTCACTGAAAGTTGTGTGTTGAAGTCTCCTACTGCTGTTGTGGAGCTGTCTATCTCTCTTTTCAGTGCTGTTAGAGTTTGTTTTATATATTTTGGAGCCCTGTGGTTGGGTGTGTAAATATTTATTATAGTTATGTCCTCCTGGTGTATTGACCCTTTAATCATTATATAGTGTCCTTCGTTATCCTTTGTGGTGGATTTTACTTCAAAGTCTGTTTTATCAGAGATTAATATTGCCACTCCTGCTCTTTTTTGATTGTTGTTTGCTTGATGTATTTTTTTCCATCCTTTGAGTTTTAGTTTGTTTGTGTCTTTAAGGTGTCCATTTACATTCAGCGTAATTATTGATAGGTATGAGTTTAGTGCTGTCATTTTGATGTCTGTTTTTGTGTGTTGTTCAGTTTCTTTGTTCCACTTAATTTTCTGTGCTGAGTCATTTTTCTTTATGTATTTTCATTGTTATTGACTGTGTTTGCTGAGTCTTTATATTTGTCTTGCTCAGTTTGAAGTTTGTGAAATATTTCTTTAACTCCATTTGAAAGTATCTTCAAATGTCCTAAACCCTATTCTTTCACCCTTGCTTCTGTAGATCCTAATTAATTTTTTAAGAAACCTTGGTATGAATGTAGAGAAGAAACTATGGAATGTACTCTGCCTATGTCTTGCTTTTACATACTTAAGCTTTCTGATGCATACTTTTGTCCATATTGGTAGTAAAATTACATTAATGGTCCTATTAGTTACCAGTGCTATATTTTAAGATTTACATGATCAGAAGAAACTTTACGGTTTCTGTGAAATAGTTTATTATTTTTCCAGGCTATCTAGCTTCTTTTTATTCTAGTTCCTTCACAATGGACCTTTTTATACTTAGAATAAAACAACTTCAGGAGATGTGACTACCTTTAGATCATTTACAGTGGATAACGTTTCAAAGACTTACTTAGAGTTTTAGGCATACGTTTGGCATCTTCATCTTTTATAAATATTCTTTCATAATTAGTTTTTATAATACTACTTAGAAATGTTTTAAATTCTGAAGTGCTTAATCAGGAATTATACTTTAAGCCTGGCTCTGGCTGAGTGGGAGAAGTCTATGGTAGCACTGTTCAATCAAATGTCCTGCAATGATAGAAATGTTCCGTGTCTGCATGGCTGTTGAGCACTTGGAATGTGGCTAGTGCGACTGAGCAACTGAATTTTTAATTTTATTTAGTTTACATTTAAACAGCCACATGTGGCTGGTGGTTACCGTTTGACAGCACAGATCTAAAGGCATGATTTTCAATACAAACTAGAGTCAACGTTGGAAAATAAGTCTGTTATGTGCTTTTCCGCTTTAAAATAGTTAAGGATAACGAATTAAAGCAAATTCATAGTGTAGGTAAAAGTACAAACTTAAATCAACTGTACTATCTTTGGTTTTAATAAGTACAGTTCTGGGTAAATATGACTCTTCATTACCTTGGTATTATAAAAGTCCAGATAACTTAGTTATTTCTTATGACCAAACATTAAAGTGAAGAATTTTTCTAGATGGTTTTATTTGTTTTTTTACAGTTAATCTGATGAAGAAGATCCCTAGTGTGTTTTTTTCAGCCTACATGCATGATTGTGTAATTTTCTTTATAAAAATAAAATTTACCTTTTTTTTCTGATTATATGCTGAGGATAGAAAATTAGAAAAAATGAAAAGAAAATAAATCATCCATATTTCTACCATCTAAACGTAACCATTGTAAATTTCCTTTGTTGTTGTTTTGTTTTGTTTTACACATAATTTTTCATGGTGCTGCTATAATTGACTCCACTTAATATAATATCAGCCTAACTCTATACTTTAAAATGTTTTTTTATTATTGCTAACAGGTTGCCATTTACAAGCTGGGTAACTTTGGGCACCTTAATGTATCTCATAGGGTTAGGGTTTTCATGAGGAATAAGTGATACACATAAAGTACTTATAATGGACCCAGGCACATAGTAAGCATTGATAAATGTTGGTTATTTTCATTATTATCCAATTTGTGCCTGATGTAGTTCCAGGTACCATAGAGTTCCTGTCCTTATATCCTAAAGCTGAGTGTTAAATAAACCTAACTTACAGAGGAACTTCTTAAAATAAAAACAATGCCCTATCCAGGGAAAAAACAAAAAAGGGACAAAAACTTCTCTTCCTGCAGAGAGCTAAGGTGAATGGAAACTTGTTTTTAAGTTGATCATCAGTATGAATTCCCAAGCAAGGAAAAAATTATTTCTGTCATTGAGAGACACAGCCATAAAAGAATATGATAAAATATGAACTCATTTACCTCACCTTTTGATAATTACTCTCCTGTATAAGTACACAGAGCCCTGGTGGTGCAGTGGTTAAGAGCTCACCTGCTAACCAAAAGGTTGGCGGTTCTAATCCACCAGCTGCTCCTTGGAAACCCTATGGGCAGTTCTACTCTGTCCTGTAGGGTTGCTATGAGTCAGAATAGACTGGACAGCAGTGGGTGGGTGTATATAAGTACACATTATTTGAACTCTTTCTCTGGAAGTTTTTTCCACTGGACTTTGTTTTCTGCAGCTTACTTTCTAGACCTTCCAGTTCTTCTATCTCAGTGTTATATCATTTCCTCTTTAGTTTTGGTAGTATTAATTCTACAGAAACAATCCATATTTATAGAAAGAGACATTTGAGAAAACATATTCAAAAAATAATAAGGCACATGGATGAACCTTGAAAACATCATGCTGAGTGAAATAAGTCAGCCACAGGGCAAATACTATATGATCTCACTTATATGAAATAAGCAAATATATAGAAACCAAAGATTGTTAGTGGTTACAAGGGGTAGGAGAGAGGACGAAAGGGAGAGTTATTGCATAGGGGGCATTAAGTTTATGTTAATGGTGGTGGAATGATTTGGATAAAGGTAGTGAGAATGGTTGCACAACTTGAGGAATGTAATAAATGTCACTGAATTGTACATGCAGAAGTTGTTGAGATGATGTATTTATTAAAAAATGAAAACAAATAAGGCATGGGATCGCTAACTTTTATTGCAGTAAAATATATATTATATAAAATTTGCAGTTTTAACCATTTTCAAGTGTACAGTTTATTGGTATTAATCACATTCACCATGTAATGCAACCATATCTATTTCTAAAAATTTTCGTAACTCTGAACAAAAACTCTGTACCCATAAAGAAATAATTCCCCATTTGTTCCTCTCCCCAGTTTCTGATAATCTCTACTTTCTGTCTATGCGTTTGCCTGTTCTGGATATTTCATATAACAAGAATCATACAATATTTGTCCTTTTTTCACTTAGCATAATGTTTTCAAGGTTTATACATGTTGTAGCATGTATCAGAACTTCATTCCTTTTTATGGCTGAATAATATTCCATTGTATGTATAATACTACATTTTGTTGATCCAGTCATCTGTTGATGGACATTTGGATTGATTCTACCTTTTGGCTATTATGAGTAACACTGCTGTGAACATTCACATACAAGTATCTGTTTGAGCACCTGCTTTCAATTCTTTTGAGTTTATACCTAAGCGTGGAATTGCTGGGTCATAAGGTAATTTTATTTTTAACTTTTTGAAGACTATAACTATTTTTTTTGAACATTAAAGTTTAGCAGTAGCTCATACAAAAAAACAAACCCGCTGCTGTTGGTCGATTTTGACTCATAGCGACCCTATAGGACAGAGTAGAACCGCCCTATAGAGTCACCAAGGAGCGGCTGGTGGATTTGAACTACTGACCTCTTGGTTAGCAGCCAGGGTCTTAACCACTGTGCCGCCCGGGCTCCAGTAGCTCATAGAATTTTGAAATAAAAAGTTAAATCCACTAAAATCTATCACATTTTATATTTGGTGAATTTTGTATTATTTTTAGCTAATTAAATTAAGAGATGTTTAATTCTATATAGTAAGTGAAGATATAAAGCATATTCTGGTTTGATGGTATACCATTTAAAAAATTTAAAGACCTTAATAAATTATCATAGAAACAGATAAGTCATTTCTTTCATTCATTCAGAATTTCTTCATGTCAAGAGTAGAACTGTGCTCCTTAGGGTTTTCAGTGCCTGGTTTTTTGGAATTAGATAGCCAGGCCTTTCTTCCAAGGTGCCTTTTTGTAGACTGAAGCCACCAACCGTTCATTTAGCAGCTGAGCATGTTAACCTTTGCTCACCCAGGGACTCTAGCAGATTAAAATTTATTATATAAAACAGAATTCCACCAATCCATATAATAAAAGAATTTTAAAATTTTTATAAGAAGCATGGTATTTATAAAACTTCCAAATACCTTCTTATAAAATACTTCTTAATTACAAAGGGAGACAGAGTAACTGACCTTGAAGAAAGCTGGCAGATGCCACCTTAATCAAGTGATCAAAGTGAACACCATTAGTATCTTCACAGGATATATCAGTCAGCAAAATATAGCATTACTTCTGTGATATTCCTGCCAAAGAGGTATAACCCAAATCTAATCATAGGAAATAGCAGAAGAATGCAAATTGAGGGACATTCAACAGTTCTGTAAACTACGGAAGTGTCAAGTTCTTGACCTCAACTTTCACCTTCAGAAGTGAGGGAAAAAAACAATTCAACCAATATCAGGACCAAGAAATAAGATCACCTTAAAACCTCAAATTTTGCAGATATTAGAAAGGATAGTAGGGAAATATTATGAAAAATTTTGTCAATAAATTTGATAACTTAGATTAAATAGTCAAATTTCTAGAAAGACACAAATTGGCTATAAAACAGGTCATATTCGGACATTTTAGGGAATGTTCTTTACAGGAAGCATACAATAAAGTATTTAGGGATGGTGGGTCGTCAGATCAGCAATTTACTCTCAAATGATTTAGAGGAAAAAGTTTTTTGAACTTCGCTAGCAATTTTTTAAAATTTGAGCTTGTTTCAAATTAAAGAAAAATAAATTAGAAAAACTTTAGCAATAAGTACTTCAGTGCTCTGTATAATAGGCACATATTTTAACAGGAAAGTTTTCTTTCTTTTACAGCGGAAAGGAAGCCTCCTTTATTTAATATGAATGCAATGAGTGCCTTATATCACATAGCCCAGAATGAATCCCCTACACTACAGTCTAATGAATGGTAAGTATTACTAACAGATTATGTTATTCAAATTTGTATAAATGAAATGCTTTTTTATGATCTGTTATCAAAGTGAGTTCATTTTGCTTAAGTAAAATGTGTTACCTGAAGAGATATTAAAATAGGCTTATGTTACCCTTTCTTACATCATGTTTATCCTTTATCATGTATGCATTTCGTAGCATATATATGGGTCAGTTTAGAAATAAAGGACAGATGATGTCATATGGAAGGAAAAAGTATTGCTTTTTACAGAAATTTATATTTTATTTTTTCTTTGAACTTTAGGAAAATATATAACCCTAATTACATAATAAATAGCATGACATAAGCTTTAGTATTTTATAACTAAAATATATCAAGTGCTGCAACCTGTATTTCTATTGAGAAATAGTTTATGTGATATAAAACAGAGGTAAAATGATTTGCCTTTATCAAAATTACCAGGTAATTAAAACCTTTGGGATCATTCTAATTGTAATAATGATATTTGTTATTCAGCTTGCTCTGATGTTCCTCTTCCTAGTGCTTTCTTGATTTAATATAATTCAATTCCTTCATGTAAAGAAGTTTTAGAAAATTAGGATTTTTATCGATGGTAGAGAATTTTAGTAGGAAATTAATTCCTCAGGTATACCTAGTATTTTGAAAAATTCTAGGGAAAAACCCAGCATACTTAATAACTGTTTTTAAATTCACAAGTGGATTCATAAATCAGATACTTTACTTTTTAGAAGATTACATAATTAGAGCACATCCATAGATCTTTGCTATTTATGTAGAGATATATAGAAAGAATCTTTCAGGCCAGAATTTAGTATTATGGTATACCATATTTTCACAGAAATCATGTATGCCTTCTATATTTGTTTGCCAACTACGCCCTCCCCCCCGCGAGGCATTTTCATAAGTACACTAAGCTTATTTTTTTACAGCAGTATGTAAAGAAATTACATAGTGACGCTTATAAAAATACCTTTTGGGGGTGGGTGTGGTGGGCAAACAAACGTAGAAGGTACACGTTATTTGTGTAAAAATACAGTATATAAGTAATAAATATACTGAACACAGACTCATTTTACACTGTGTTTGATATATTGGGGATTGAAAAAAAAAATTATTTTCTTACCTACAAGGAATTTAAAATTTTATTTGAATATTGATGGTAAGCATTGATGGAGCAATTATTTCTTACTGTCTTATTCACTGAAGTCTAGTCAATAACACTATGTAATATTATGTTAGAGACTTCTAACAACATTTTAAAAAATACCTTAATTGGTTTTCTAGGTTTAATGGAAGTCTTATCCATTTGCTCAGGGGCACCAAATACTCAGGTATTAAAAAATGCTGCCTCTAGAGCACATAGAATGATGTTCTTAAGCATACTATACAGAAGACCATCCAAGGGACACACAAGGAAAGAAAGATGGCTTAGAGAGGGGGAAAAATTTGTTATCTTGGATTTGAATGCAGTTTAAAAAATGTAGATAGGCTTCCCTGATTTTGCCTCAGTATACAAAGGATTGTTATAGTTAATATGTAGGAGCAGGGTTTTCACATGATCTGTGCAAGTTTGTCTGTGGAAAATAGTGAAGATTCATTGGTGGCTATAGATAGCTTTTCATGTTTTACTTTTTGACTTGTATGAAATATATAATATATAGTCTTTTCTTTTTGTTTCCATTTCCCTTCCCATCGGTATGCACATGCCTTGATTTTTGGATGTGTTTTTAAAGGAAATAGCAATATGTTCACTTGATACTTTCCTTTACAATAGGTCTGATTATTTTCGAAACTTTGTAGATTCTTGCCTCCAGAAAATCCCTCAAGATCGCCCTACATCAGAGGAACTTTTAAAGGTCAGTTTTATTATATCCTAAAGGTTTTCTACCCTTATGGAATTATTTTAAAGAAAGTGTTTTGTTTTTTGATTCTGAGTGAAGGATTAGATATGCTGTACTAGCTTTTACTAAAATGCTAGTTTTTTATACTGTTTCCGGTAGGAACTTTTCTTAGATACTAAGTTTGTTTTTTAAAACTGATTAGCTCTTCTTATCATGTCTGACTAGAACATATATTTAAATATTCGTGGTGTCAAATGGCTACATTGGTATATGTGCCAGAATATGAGTTATGAGTTATAATTCATGTGAAACAGTGTCTTATTTCAAAGTTGGTGAAATAGTTTAACTTCGAATTTACTTCTTATACCCACCACACTTTATATATTGATCTGTCCTATATTAATGTAATATGACAGAAAGAGAAATGACATGTAACATTTACAGAAATGTTAGAGAACAGATTGCAAAAGAAACTGTAAAAATAGATATGTTTTCATTCCTTTTTTTGGAAATACATTTAATTTTTTTAACTTAACTCATTGCCATTGAGTCAATCCCGACTCATATGTACCTTTTGAGTTTTTAACTTAGCAATAAAAATATTTTAAAAAATCACGTAAGTTTAATTTCCAGTTAGCTTTGTTGCTTTTCTTTTTCTTTTTTTTTAAATAATATTGTGGTTTTGGTGAAGGTTTACACAGCAGTGTGGGTACCCATTCAGTAATTTCTACACAAGTTGTTCAGTAACATTGGTTATATTCTTCACAATGCATGAACATTCTCATTATTTCAGTTCTGGTTGCTCCATTTCCCTGCCCCACTATATTCTCATCTTTGTTTTAAAGTAATTATTGACTGTCTGTCTCATATAGATGATTTTTTAAAGGAGCACAGTACTTTCAGATGATATTCATTATTTTTGAGCCAATTTGTTATTTAGCTACAAGGTGACTTTGGGTTAGTTTTGGTTCAAGGTTTGAAGAGTATCTCAAGGCAATAGTCTTAGAGAATCCTCTAGCCTCAACCAGTCCAGTAGGTCTGATTTTTTTTTTTTTTTTTTTTTAGGAATTTGAGGTTCTGTTCCACATTTTTCTCCCATTCTTTCGGGGTCCATCTATTGTGGCCCTGATTAGAACAGTTGGTAGTGGTAGCTGAGCACCATCTAGTTCTTCTGGTCTTAGTTGCTAATTTAAATACATGATTGGTATACACTTTCTGTTTTCAAAAATTTATTTATTGTCTCATTTATTATTTAGCAATAATGTCAAAACCAACCCATTGCCATCGAGTTGATTCCAACTCATAGAAACCCTATAGGACGGAGTTGAACTGCCCCATGTGGTTTCCAAGGAGCACCTAGTGGATTTGAACTGCTGACCTTTTGATTTGCAGCCGTACCTCTTAACCACTACATCACCAGGGTTTCCTTAGCAATAATAGTATTCTTAAATTCAATATAATTTAATATGGCTCTTAAAAAATCTAGATAAGGCATTGCTAAGTAGAATTTGATTCTGTGTCTTTGTGACCCTTGAGGGATCTTACTGGCTTCTCACTATAAGATTTAAGTAGATTATTTTTACACTAATGTTTTAGAATTTCAGAGAAGTTCATTTCATTTTCACTGACACAAATCAGTTAAATTAAAGCTACAAAGAAACAGTAGATAATCACATATATTCAATTAGTATTATTTGCAGCTACACTACGTAGAAGATCTGTATAGAGTTAACATAATGCTTGGGGAATTCAAGGCAGTAAGCTCACTCATAGTCTCAGAAATGAAAACCTGAATAAATAAGCACTCACTGTACCTTTTAAAAGCTTTAATATAGCAAGGAATTATGTTAGTAAGAAATAAGCAAGAGCTATATGTAGAAAGGAGCCCTGGGGGCACAGTGTTTAAGAACTACAGTTACTAACCAAAGGTCGGCAGTTCAGATTCACCAGCTGCTCCTTGGAAACCCTATGGGGCAGTTCTGCTCTGTCCTGTAGGGTCACTATGAGTCAGAATCAACTTGAAGGCAATGGGTTTGATTTTGGTTATATAGAGAAAACTGTCAAGCTTAGCAATAAAAGATAATATTTTTGGATAAGAAGACTGGATATTATAATACAGTATATTATAAAGTATTAACACACACCAAGGTAAGGCCCAGGAAAAAGGAAGAATTTGACTGGCTTCTTATACTCACCTAATGTAGGCAAAAGAAACCCTTCTAGCTCATATATGTAATAACCCAACTCACCAGGGCCAGATATTTGGTGATTAGATCCAAAGCTTGCATATAGTATTCATTTACCTGGTCCATAGTGTGTATTAGCATAGCCCTATTTGAAATGATAGAAAATATCTATCAAGAACTTCATACCTACTCCTGAAGAGTGTGCTTCTTAGCTCAAGTAGATACATGAGACTAAACAGGCAGCTTCTGTCCGGAGGTGAGATGAGAAGGCAGAGAGGGTTAGGAGCTGGTTGAATGGACATGGGAAATCAGGGGTGGAAAGGAGTGTGCTGTCACAGTATAAGGAGAGCAGTTAGAGTCACATAACAATGTATGTATAAATTTTTGTATAAGAGACTTGAAATGTAAACTTTCACTTAAACTGCAACAATAAACAAACAAACAGAAAAGAATATGCTGAAAAAAAAGACTAAATGGGCACACCAGCCCAGAGGCAAGGACGAGAAGGCAGGAGGGGACAGGAAAGCTGGTAATGGGGAATCCAGGGTCAGGAAGGGGGGGAGTGTTGACATGTCATGGGGTTGAGAACCAGTGTCACAAAACAATGTGTGTATTAATTGTTTAAAGAGAAACTAATTTGCTCTGTAAACCTTCATCTAAATAAAAATAAAATTTTAAAAAATGGCAAAAAAAAAAGAACTTCATATTCTTTGACCTAATTAATTACATTTCTGTTACAGTTCATCATAAAAAAAATTAATGGCAAAAGTTTTTTTTACATGTGAAGATATTTATCTCAGAATTTAAAATTTGAAATTATTGCCCAGAATTAGGGTAATGGTTAAATGATTTTGGTACAAACATTTGATGAAATATACTGTGGTTATTAAATTGTGCTTATGAGTTTAAATAACATGAATAATAATTATGACAGTGAAAATAGAATAAAATATTGTATGGATAGTTACAACTAACTGCTATTGAATTAAAGGATACAGTTATACTAATTCTAAAAACATAGGCTTCAACCTGACTTTTACCTTCTACCCTTAATCCAGCACATGTTTGTTCTTCGGGAGCGCCCCGAAACAGTGTTAATAGATCTCATTCAGAGGACAAAGGATGCAGTAAGAGAGTTGGACAATCTGCAGTATCGAAAGATGAAGAAACTCCTTTTCCAGGAGGCACATAATGGACCAGCTGTAGAAGCACAGGAAGAAGAAGAGGTAATGACTTGGAAATGACTCAAATATTGAGCTATCTTAGTTGGTTTCTTCCCTTACGCAACTTGTCCTGCCAAGAATCTACTTTTTATATCAGTGACTCCCAGATTATGTTTTCTTAACAGTGGTCTTATAAGATCCCAGGTGGGCAAAAAAGTCTTGATCATGTTAGATTGCATTCTCTAAATCCAGCTCCTTCATGTAACGCACGTTGGCCTAGTAAAGGCTGTGAATGAGAAGTCTTTTGTTAAAGAAACCTGTTCAACTTTATTTAATCTGGCTCTTTGCAGATTTCTTGGCCCCTTTTGGCTTTTGTTTTTTTCTACATTTCTTTATTTGTTATGGTTAAGCTTTATTAAATGTTAGCAAAAGAAGTTGCTTCCATGGGTCACACTTTGTGAAATACTTGAATTTACAGATTTGGAAGATGAGTGTAACCAGGCATTACACGTCACCAGGGAAACTTGATTCCTTTCAGTTAATACATAAAGGAAAGAAACTAGCTAGAAACTTTGCATACTTTCATTCCATCTACTCAGTTCTAAAGTACTCATTTTACAGATGAGGAAACCAAGGCTCAGAGTGGTACAGGTGTATGAGTTCAAATCTATGTCTATTTCACTCAGAAAGCCAAGTTCTTTCTACGTTGCCCTTTAGGAAGGTGGAAATACAAATTTGCAATAGAAATGTTACAGAACTTTCTTGCAAAGAAAATATATATAAAGTTTATTATATGTGGAGCTATCGTTTTTCCTCTATTGAAAGTTTTCTGCTTTGCCCCTGTCAGAATCCCAAAGCTTTGATTTTTTTCTGTTGCTCTCCAGTGAGAGAGATCACTTTGAATTCTGAAACCAGGAGCAGTAGTTAGTTACCTTTCTTTTTAATAGGACTACATAATTGATGAACTATAAAATACAAAACTTTCATAACTTACAGTTTTGGGTTTTTGTTTTTTTAATTCTTGTAATAGTCATTAGAAATGTTTTGGACTATATTAGATATTTGAAGTATTATAATAAAGTTGTAAAATCAATAAAATTCTAATGTAGTTAAATGTCTAACAGCATCCCTGTAAGAGTAAAGATGTAAGAAAAGCCCGTATATACATATACTCTATGTCTGTATTTATTCAGTTTTACATACCTTATAGAATTCTGGTATGGTATAACTATTATAATGTTGGTGCCCAGATACTGTGGCTGCCTAGTCACTTCAGGAAAGCTTTCATGTGATTAAATCTATACATGCAAAAGTTAGGAATATTAAATTATTTGGTGGTAGAAAACATAGTCTAGAGACTATTTTGAGGAAGAAAGAATCTAGTTAAGGCTTCAGTACAGAATAACAATTAAAAGGGGTATTTATACGTTAAAACAAAAAAGGTAGGGTCTTGTACTAACCTTGAGAATAATTGAGAAATTAACAGGATCTCTATATACGTGAGATGTGTGATAGAAATGTGTGATAGAAATTCAAAATACGTCAAACAATTTAGAGAAAATGCTACACTTGGGAAATGACCCAAAACTGATCAACTGACTTATTTACACATTTGGTTGGGTTTTTGTTGGTTATTTTTGTTTGTTTTTCTGTAAACTAACATTTGGAAAACTTCCTGGTGTTGGCAAATATAGGGAATTTCTTATGAGACCTCTAACTTTCTAAGATAGTGTGCCAAACAGTGTGCTATGTGCTTACAATCAAGAATCCAGAAAAGGTATAGATATTTGAACCTAATGCTCTTTTCCCTTAGGAACAAGAACATGGTGTTGGTCGGACAGGAACAGTGAATAGTGTTGGAAGTAATCAGTCCATTCCCAGTATGTCCATCAGTGCCAGTAGCCAAAGCAGTAGTGTTAATAGTCTTCCAGACGCCTCAGATGACAAGAGTGAGCTAGACATGATGGAAGGGGACCACACAGTGATGTCTAATAGTTCTGTCATCCATTTAAAGCCTGTGAGTATTTGGATTTCAGTGAAAAAAATTTCAACTTTAGTTTAATTAATTTAGTTTAGTTAATTTTTTTCATCTGATTAGTTTCAGAGAAGGTGGTTTTCTTTAATGTTTCAGTAGTACGGGACATTTTTAGGTAACTTATTTTAAAATGACAATAGCCTTGTTAACTTCCAATCTGATGTCTGCATTTGGAAAACAAATGTTTTGAGAATTCATAAAGAATGTGGAACTATTTTAAAATCATAGAAGAAAAAAACTGAAGTACTATATAATGTATTATTTGAAGTTATATGGAAAATAAAATATTAAAAAATAGGAAGACTACACACAAAGTTCATGATAATAGTTGCCTTTTGGGGAGTGGGAGAAGGAGTTGGGATGAGTGATAATCAAAAGTGACTTGCATTAGCTATAATATTTATATCTTTAAAGTAAAACTGAGTATAAATTATGGGAAATTACAGTTATAAATTCTGGATTTAGGAAGTATAGATGTTTGCTGTATTATTCTTTGTACTTTTGAGTACAGAATTTTAAATTTTCTCAAAAATATTTGATAGGTACTCCTTTTAGCAATTAATAGAAATGCTCTGTTTTTAACTTCACAGCTTCTAGTATTACTTAAAATGTTATTAGGAGTGATTAAGTAGTAGTGTTATTGGGGGCAAAAACGTTTAATTTTTATATTCTTAGGCAATGGAATCAGTCATAAAAGGTTATTGCCACAGGTAGTTGGTTGTTACTTAACTGACTTCCTCTTTAGTTGATGAACTGAGGTATATAAGGAAAGACATCAATTCTTAAATGTTTTACAACTTTTTTTTTTACTTATCTTGGACAGATGACAGAAGTATTATAAAGAAGTGTTTAAATTGTTGCTTCTAAAACCCAAGAACCTTAGAATAGTTAATTTTATTACTGCTATTTAAAGTACTGACTACACAGAGCTGGAGAAAAATGTAGAACAAAATTCTGACTCTCACAAAAAGATCAGACTTACTGGTCTGACAGAGACTAGAGAAACCCTGAGAGTATGACCCCCAGACACCCTTTTAACTCAGTACTGAAGTCACTCCTGAGGTTTACCCTTCACCCAAAGATTAGACAGGCCCATAAAACAAAATGAGACTAAATGGGCACACCAGCCCAGGAGCAAGGATGAGAAGACCAGAGGGTATAGGAAAGTGGTAACAGGGAACCTAAGGTCAAGAAGGGGAGAGTGTTGAGGTGTCATGGCGTTGGCAGCCAGTGTCACAAAACAATATGTGTGTTAATTGTTTAACAGGAAACTAATTTGCTCTGTAAACCTTCATCTAAAGCACAATTAAAAACAAATAGATAAATACTGGCTACATGTTTCATATTTCATCATCTTTGTTTTTAAATTACATTAAAGCTTTCTGGTTTTGCATATCATGGGTAGGATACAAATCTAGCCCTGTCTTTCCTTATCCTGAATCTGTGTATTATTGTATACACTGAGGAAATAATTTCTCTTGATTCTAATTTTATTAAAAATAAAACATCAGCATTTCCAATTTTTTTGTTTGTTTTAGCTTTTTAAAATTAAGCACCTTTAAGATTTATTTATCAAGTTGTCTTTAATCGTTAACTTTCTTGAAGGTTCAAATGAACCGTTTCTTCACCTTACATGGTATTGTCTTTTTCTTTGCCTAGGAGGAAGAAAATTACAGAGAAGAGGGAGATTCTAGAACAAGAGCAACTGATCCACAGTCTCCACCGCAAGTATCCCGTCACAAATCACACTATCGTAATCGAGAACACTTTGCTACTATACGGACGGCATCTCTGGTATGTACTTCTGAGTTAGAGAGAAATAGGTTTTTCCTTTTGGACATTGGCATGTATACGCAAGTATAACTATTATCTTATTTTTTGCGTGGTTTATTTTGTAAAACATTCATCAAACATTTCGATGCCTGTTATGAGAAAGATACTGGGCAAGTCACTCTTGAAAGAAAGTTAAACTAATAATGTCTTCCAGACAGGTACATAATGAATATGTTAGAATATATTAAATGCTTCAGAGAGCTACAAACTACTTAATAGCAATTCAGATAGCTTTTGATTAGGGGCATAGAGGAAGCAGTTATGAAACAGATAATTTGAGCCTTTAATCATTAGTAGGTTTTAGCACAGAGAGAGGAGAAATGGGACTTCCACAAAAAAAAAAAAAAAAAAAAAAAGGCAGTGAAGAATTACACTGTGAGAGGCTCAACAGAGTTATACTCTAAAAGTAGTTCTTCTGATTTCCTACATAATAATAATAATGGATTATTTGTCCATACAAGGGTGTGGTTATAATGGAGTAGTTAAAACCCTGATCAATCAGATGAATAGGACTAAAATGTGATAAACATTATTAGGGATAGAAAAATTACATTAAGATGTCATAGGAAAAGTAGGCTATTATAAAATATATGACATTTCCCATACAACAAGATGATATCCAGCTACCACCACCAACTGCTCTAACAGAGATCACAATAGAGGGTCCTGGACAGAGCTGGAGAAAAATGTAGAACAAAATTGTAACTCACAAAAAAAGACCAGACTCACTGGCCTGACAGAGACTGGAGAAACCCCGAGACTGTGGCCCCCAGTCATCCTTTTAGCTCAGTAATGAAGTCACTCCTGAGGTTCACCCTTCAGCCAAAGATTAGACATGCCCATAAAACAAAATGAGACTAAAGGGGCACACCAGCCCAGGAGCAAGCACTAGATGGCAGGAGGGAACAGAAAGCTGCTAATAGGGAGCCCAAGGTCGAGAAGGTAGAGTGTTGACACGTCATGGGGTTGGTAACTAATGTCAAAAAACAATATATGTGCTAACTTTAATGAGAAGCTAGTTTGTTCTTTAAACATTCATCTAAAGTACAATAATAATAAAAAAATTTTTTTTAATGACATTTCCTTGTAACTAGATACATTGAACACTTTTTCATATCCTTATTCTCTATTCATATATATATTTTTTATTGAGTCTGTCTTTTTAATATTAATTTGTAGGAGTTCTCTATATAGTCTGGATACAAGTCCTGTATCTCATTTATAGCTAGTGAATATTTTTTTCTTAGTGTGTGTTTTGCCTATTCCTTTTCTTAATAGTGAATTGATAAGGACAGATGAAATTTTTTAATTTTAAAATTGAATTTATACATTCTTTCTTTATGGGTAGTGCTTTTCGTGTCCTGCCTAAGAAATGTATGACTACCTAAAGGTCATGAAGATATTCTATGTTTCCTTCTGCTTTGTGATTCTGCGTTTTATGTTTAGGTCCGTTGATACTTTTCAAATTAATTTTTGTGCTTGGAGTGATACATTGGTCAGGGTTTAGGGTTTATTTTTTTCTATACCGAGAATCAGTTGTTTCAACAGGATTTGTTAAAAAGACTTTCCTTTCACCACTTGACTTTTTGATAGAAAATCAATTAACTGAATATGTGTGGGTCTGATTGTACATTCTATTCTGTTCCATTGGTCTATTTATCTTTTCCTTGCACCAATATCATACTGTCTTGATCACTGTAGTGCAAGTCTTCCACCTTTATGCTTCTTAAGATTGTGTTGACTACTTTAGGTCCTTTACATTCCCTTATAAATTTTGGAACTAATTTATCTATTTCTTAAAAAAATGTACTGGAATTTTAATTGGGATCTGCTAACATTGATATCTCTTAAATTAATTACCTACTTAGTTAATGATCTAAAATGTTTTTAAAAGGGAGCTGTTTTGCTTTATTTTATTTTTTCTCCATTGTTTATATGTCTAGGTTACAAGGCAAATGCAAGAACATGAGCAGGACTCTGAGCTTAGAGAACAGATGTCTGGCTATAAGCGTATGAGGCGGCAACATCAAAAGCAGCTGATGACTCTGGAAAATAAGCTAAAGGCTGAGATGGATGAACACCGCCTCAGATTAGACAAAGATCTTGAAACTCAGCGTAACAATTTTGCGGCAGAAATGGAAAAACTTATCAAGAAACATCAAGCTTCTATGGAAAAAGAGGTGGCTGAATTAGTATTATTAATTTGTATATTTTAGCTTGCGATCATCTCAGAGTTAACCAAGATGGCATTTTGATTTTATAGCATCTGTTCCCAGGAGCCAAGCAAATTGATTGAAGAAAGGGAGAAGCATTTATATAACTTGTGTGCGGCTTTCTATTAATTGGGGACAGAACAGTCACAAAAAATCTGGCTTCTGTGTTTTCTTCTCACTAATTGTATGTGTGTGTAAAACAAATCTTAAAAGTAATTATCAGTTGCAGTAGTCTATCTTACAGTTTTTCCAATAACCAACAAAAAATTTGATTATAGAAAACTAATTGTTTTAATATGAATCATTTTCTGTCACCTGATAGTTTCATAGTATCGCAGTAGGTAAGTAATTCAACTATTCTAGGCCTTGAGTATTCTGGTTATTTGAGGGCTTGCATAAATCGTTTACCATGGACAGGTGATTATGAGCTAACTCCTGTCTCAAAAACTCATTCATAATTTTCTTCTTTTTTGTATTTTTTGGAAACCTTCCTTAAATTTGAAGCAGCATTTTTATACGAGAGAATAACTGAACATTATTATAATGTACGCAGAGAACATTAGAGACTGCAAATTAAGAGAGATTCATATTAAGATTTAGCCCATTTTATTATTTACAAATAAGTGTCGTTATTCTACTATATGACGAAGATGTGTTTTTTTAGGATTCTTGTTATGTGAAACCTTTTCTTCTAATATTTTTGGTGTCCCATCAGTTTCATTTTATTTATTTTATAGTTTCATTTTAATAGTCATATTTGTCAAGTAAAATATAAGCTGTTCAATAAATTCATGAATTTTATCAAAGTATATCTGGCTAGTCCTCATTGAAGCATTTTTATCATAGTTGCCGTGCTTACTCTGCTTCCCAAAAAAGAAGAACCACTCTCCCTCAGTAGTAGAGAATTTAGCAGAATAATTTATGGTATAAATAAATATTTGATTTTAAAATCATTTGATGAAAGAATGTACAGATATTAATACTATTGAGCTTTGGGCAGTATTTTTAATAATTTGATAAGAGGTAGATACTAACATATTTAGTAAAACAGTTTATGAATCAGGATATGCAATATGATTACACATTTTTAAACATATATATGTGCATGGAAAAATTAGGATGGGTAGGCACCAAAATGTTTACATTGGTTATCTCTGGGTGCTAAAATCACTTAGAAGTTTTCTTTGTGTTTTTCTGTATTTCTTAAAAGCTCTGCAATGAATATATACTGCATACATAATCAGAAATAAAATATTATCTAAGTATGTCTAATATTTAACATTTTGATATTAATATATAAATTAAAGATCAGAGTTTAATTTGATCATAAATGTGTTACATTATTTTATATATAAATTAAAAATCATAATTTTATTTGAAGATAAGCGTATCATGTATTTGTTTTATCAAGGGGAACTATACTCCTGTTAAATGAAAAACAGATGAAGGTATTTTGATCTTGTGAAAGATCAATATTTTAATGATGAATTCATTTACTAGTTCTATGGAATTCAAATGATAAAGATGCCGAGTAATGTTTATTAATAATTTGGTTAGGTATTCTTATTTTGGTAATGGTTTGTTTCTTGCAAAAAAAAAGATACCCATAGTAATGTGTATTAAATGATGTATATTAAACTGCTGCTTTGAATCTGTCTACTTAGCTAACTTGGTATCATTTTTTTTTTTTAATTTCATATAGGCTAAAGTGATGGCGAATGAGGAGAAAAAATTTCAGCAACATATTCAGGCCCAGCAGAAGAAAGAACTAAACAGCTTTTTGGAGTCCCAGAAAAGAGAATATAAACTTCGAAAGGAACAGCTTAAGGAGGTACTTAATTTATAAAAATTATCGAGTTACCTGTTTGTTGATTATATCTAATAATGATCAACTCATAGAACCATTAGGATAAAATTTACTTTTGTTGTTTGTAGCCACTATATGTTTATCAATTTAAGTGAAGACATTGGTTGTAACAATTACCCTTCAACTGACTAAGTTCTCCAGTTGAGTAGGAGCTAAAAAGAATCATGTCCTGAAAATATAAATTATTTTTATGTATAATAGCTTTCCTCTACTCTTTACTTAAGTAGTTGACTCATTGAAAATGAAAACAAAAATATTTGAGCTGTGAAAAAAGCCCCATATTGCTTACTTTTACAGTAAACCTTACCTTCTTACTTTGGCCCAGAAGATTATAATGATTTGTTCTTATTCTGATTTTTTAGCATAGAGTAAGGATAAAAGATATATTTACTTAGCACATTTTCTTTCACAGGAGAACATGCTGATTATTTTTTTATGGCTACATGGTTTCATGTTTATTTGCCCTTTATGTGCCACTTTAGTGAACTTTTAAAAGCAGATTTAGTCAAACTTTAAAGAAAGCCTTAACTGTTCCAAGGTAATATCCAAATGGATAACTATTTAGGGTAGTAGTCAAGATAGAAAAATGATACATCTTTTTATTTATTCCCTCTCACAGACTGATGGACTAAAATTTTTAGTCCATGTAATTAATTAGCACACTGTGATATATTAATTGATCTTGATAAAATAAGAGTAATCTCTTTGATATTAATACCTTTTCTTGTGTAGGAATTTGCCTTATAATCACATATGTAAGTCTTGTTATGTACATACTGGTGGCACATGGACTTGCTATGTATTCTTCAACCAAGCTTCATTGATAAGATTTTTCCAACTCTAAAGCGTGTACCCTGCAATATATTCCCAAAGCTATAATACAGAAGCCAAACTCTATACTAGAACATTTGCTTGGAAAAGATTGTAAGCAGAGTTTTCCAACTGTAAATAAATATCCAACAAAATATAGTTGTATAGTTCTGTTTTCCAGTGGAACGAGATTTTAGTTTTATGAGTAAGTTGGTTTAGATAATTTTTTAGGTATTTAATTTGTAGTCTAACTAATAAATTCATTTTCTTTTAGAAGTCAGATTTTTGTGTGTGTGTGTATTTACATTTATTTAGAATAATGAGTCTCAGTATAGAGAAAGGGACATACCAGAATCTGGGTGGGAAAGTACCCTGGTAGAAGATTTTGAAAAATATTCCCAGGTGATTCCCTATGCACGTGCTTGTATTATCCCTATGTCTTCCCATAGTGTGTGTACACAAACTATGTTGAGAGCTGCTGATTGCTATGCTTTTTATTTTTATATGTTTGAATATCTTATGAACCAAAGTTGTAAGAATTATGCTCTTTCTTGAACAGTAGGGGAAGGAGTGTGACATTAGAAGTCTGAAAAATCATCTTATACTCAGAAAGATAGCTGGATTGTACTCTGTACAATGCTGACACTTTTTAGTTTGAAAACATACTAGTATTAATTATCATTCTAAGAGTTTGCCTCATTGAGCGTATTGTGAATTTTTTTACCTTGCCCAATATAAATGCATTTTCATTGAGGTAGTTTGTGATGTGGTATTTGAAACAATGTAGAAAAGCATAGGTTTTGTGTGTGTGTGTGCGTGCGTGCATGCGCATGTGCTTTAAGTGAAAGTTTACACAGCAAACTAGTTTCCCATTCAATAATTCATACACAATTCGTTCTGTGACATTGGTTGCAATCCTCACAATGTGTCAGCCCTCTCCCCATTTCCACCTGGGTTCCCTGTTTCCATTCGTCTTGTTTCCCTGTCCCTCCCTGCCTTTTCATCTTTGCTTTTGGGCAGATGTTGCCCTTGTCGTCTCATATAGATAATTGTTCTCTGGAGCTTCCAAGTTAGAAGGGTGTCTTAGGGCAATAGTCTCAGGTGTTCCTCCAGTCTCTCTCAGACCAGTAAGTCTGGTCTTTTTTATGAATTTGAATTTTGTTCCACATTTTTTTCCCATTCTAACTGGGACCTTCTATTGTGTTCCTGGTCAGAGCACTTGGTAGTGGTAGCTGGGCACCATCTAGTTCTTCTGGTCTCAGACTAGAGGCCACAATTCCTGTGGGCCATTAGTCCTTTAGATTAATTCCTTCCCTGAGTCTTTGGTTTTCTTCATTCTCCTTTGCTCTAGACAGGAAGAGACCAATAGTTTTATCTTAGATGGCCGCTCACAAGCTTTAAGACCCCAGACGCTACTCACCAAACTAGGATGTAGAACATTAACTTTATGAACTATGTTATGCCAGTTAACCTGGATGACTCCTGAGACTGTGGTCCTTAGCCTTCAAGCCCAGTAATCCAGTCCTTCAAGATGTTTGCCTGTGTCTAAGAAGTTTCCATAACTGTGCCTTCTATTTGAACTATTACATATATGAATATACTTGCCGCACATATAAATGTGTATGTACAAATATCCACAGCTATACCTGGATATGCACGCAGGTGTGCTCCCGTATGACCTCCTACACCTATTTAGCACAGATGTCTGACTAAGTATCCACTCACAAACTGTTGTTTTTAATGTTCTTGCAGGATTGCATATGTCTTAGTTATCTACTGCTGTTAGAACAGAAATACAACAAGTGGATGGCTTTAAAAAGCAGAAATTTATTCTCTCACAGTCTAGTAGGCTAAAAGTCCGAATTCAGAGTACGGCTCCAGAGGAAGGCTTTCTCTCTCTGTTGGCTTTGGAGGAATATCTTTTTCATCAATTTTCCCCTGGTCTAGGAGCATCTCAGCGCAGGGACCCCAGGTCCAAAGGACGTGCTCTGCTCCCTGCACTGCTTTCTTGGTGGTATGAGGTCCCCCTATCTCTCTGCTCGCTTCTCTCTTTTATATCTCAAAAGAGATTGACTCAAGATACAACCTAATCTTGTAGATTGAGTCCTGCCTCATTAACATAACTGTCTCTAATCCTGCCTCATTAACATCGTAGAGGTAGGATTTCTAACACATTGGAAAATCACATCAGATACAAAATGGTGGAAAACAATACTGGGAATCATGGCCTAGCCAAGTTGACACACATTTTTGGGGGATACAATTCAATCCATAACTATATATGTTATAGTGTTTACTGTAGTTGTCCATTATTCTTGCATACCTTTCCGTGTCTCCTTTGCCTTGGTCATATTGTGCTGGCTTTCCCCATATTGTGTATTGCCTTTCCCGTCACCAGAGTTAACACATGTCTACTATCTAGTTTGTGATTGTCCCTCCCTCCCCTGGTAACCATCAAAGAATGTTTCTGTGTGTAAATCTGTTCTTAACTTTTTATAATAGTGGTATCTTACAGTTTTTGTCCTTTTGTGATTGACTTATTTCACTCAGCGTAATGTCCTCCAGATTCATCCATGTCATGATATGTTTCATGGATTTGCCATTATTTTTTATTGTTGTATACTTTCCCATTATATGGATGTACCACAATTTGTTTATCCATTCATCCGTTGAGGGACACTTAGATTGTTTCTGTCTTTTTGCTATTGTGAATAATGCTGCAGTGAACATGGATGTGCATATTTCTATTCATGTCACAGCTCTTATTTTTATACGACATATACTTACAAGTGGGATGGCCAGATCATATGGGATCTGTTCCTAGCTTTTTAAGGAAGCGCCATAACCATTTTCCATAGTGGTGGTACCATTTTACAGTCTCACCATCAGTGTGTAAGAGTTCCAGTCTCCCCAAAACCTCACCAGCATTTGTTGTTTTCTGTTTCTTTTCATGCGTTTGTTAGCTGCCTGAATGTCTTTGGTGAAGTGTCTGTTCATATCCTTTGCCCATTTTTTCAGTTGGGTTATTTGTCTTTTTGTTGTTGAGGTGTTGAAGTTTTCTGTAAGTTTTAGATTAGACCCTTCTCAGATAATGTCGTTGCCAAAAATTTTTCCCAGTCTGTAGGTTATCTTTTTACTCTTTTGGTAAAGTCTTTTGATGAGCTTAAGTATTTAGTTTTTGGGTGGTGCCAATTACCTGGTTTATCTTCTGCTGTTTGTGTATTTTTAGTCATGTTTGATAGACTATTTGTGCCATAAATTAGGGCCCCATGCTTTGTCCCTATCATTTCTTCCATGAACTCTATAGTTTTATGTTTAATATTTAGGTCTTTGATCCATTTTGAGTTAGTTTTGTGTATGGTGTGAGGTATGGATCCTGTTTCATTTTTCTGAAAATGGATATCCAGTTTTGCCAGTGGTATTTGTTAAAGAGACTGTCTCTTCCTTGTTTAATGGAAGATCCAGCTGTCCATTGCTGGATAGATTTACTTCTGCGTTCTCAATTCTGTTCCATTGGTCTATGTGTCTGTCGTTGTACCAGTACCAGGGTGTTTTGACTACTGTGGCTGTATAGTAGGTTCTGAGATTGGGAAGTGTGAGATCTCCCACTTTGTTCTTCTTCTTCAGTAACACTTTATCTATCCAGGGCCTGTTTCCTTTCCATATAAAGTTGGAGATTAGTTTTTCCATTTTGTCAAAGAATGTTGTTAGAATTTGGATCAGGATTACATTATACCTATAAATTGGAAAAGCGTAGGTTTTGATTTATTCAGTAAAGTATTAATGCTGAAAATTAAATACCATTCATAAAGAAGGTCTCTATTCTTCCATAGTTTTGTTGATTTTTCATTTTAATTTCCAATTCTTTTATACTTACTCTATCCATAATTTTACCAAAAACTTAATATTTAGAATGTCTAAAGCCAAGAAGTAAGACATTCTTTAACTGTATTTTAGCCATAATTTTAGTTAACGTGATCTTTACCTGAAAGCATTGCTTCTGTCTCTTTTTGGGAAGAGTTTAAAGAAGAACAGATTTTTATTTTATTGACCAGTCAGTGTGTGCTTTTGAAGCTAGGAACCATGAGAAATGTGGTTATGTAAAGCTAAAAGGCATGCATATTTTTTAGTGTACATTCCTCTTTTCCTGTCCTACTTCACAGGTAACTCAGAGGAAAATATAACCTGTCTCCTCAAGGTCATTGCCCTGCCTGAGCATTAGAGAGGAAACCCAATAAAATACTTTATGTAAATGTACCAGATAGTACATTCATGTGGTTAATTTTTATATATTTTGAACAAAATTGTTGTTATGTTGCCAGGAGCTGAACGAAAACCAGAGCACCCCTAAAAAAGAAAAACAAGAGTGGCTTTCAAAGCAGAAGGAGAATATACAGCATTTTCAAGCAGAAGAAGAAGCTAACCTTCTTCGACGTCAGAGACAATACCTAGAGCTGGAATGCCGTCGCTTCAAAAGAAGAATGTTACTTGGGCGTCATAACTTGGAGCAAGACCTTGTCAGGGAGGTACGTGTGTGTGTTAGATGAAAGTTTACACAGCAGATTAGGTTCCCATTGAACAATTTTTGTACAAATTTTCTGTAACAGTGGTTACAGTTTCCATAACAGTGGTTACAGTTTTCGCAGTATGTCAGCATTCTCATTGTTTCCATTCTGTTTGTTCTGTTACCGTTTATCTAGCTTCTCTGCTCTCCTTGCCTTCTAGTCTTTGCTTTTGAGTAAATGTTGACCTTTTGGTCTTGTATAGTTGATTGTTTAAGGGAGTACATTTCTCATGGGTGATATTGTTTATTTTGTAAGCGAGTTATTATTTGGCTGAAAGGAGATGTCTGGGAGTGAGAGAGGCACATTTGAATGATAATGAAATTTAAAATTCTTTTATGAACAGAATCATTTCCTGAAAATATGCTAATCACCTTTCAGCCTCAGGGCCTTTGCATTTATATTTTCCTCTGCCTTGATCACTCTTACCACAGATATCCCCATGACTTGCTCTCTCCCTTCATTCAAATCTCTACTCAGATATTACCTCTTCAGAAAGGCCTTCCTGATGACCACATGTTTCTCTCTTCTTCGGTTTTATTCTTTATACTTCTTTCTCTCTTATACACACACACACACACACACACACACACACACACACACACACACACACACACACACACACACACACACACACACACACACACACTCACTTTTTTTTAGGGGGGGATTCTGTTGCCCCCACTAGAATGGAAGCTATGTAAAGTCACAGATTTTGTCTAATTATATCCCCAGTGTCTGGCCCCTATTAGGCATTCAATAAATATTTATTAAATAGTGTATGAGTGAAAGAAGTATTAGTTTTTAAATATGAGGACATTAATAGGGCAGTTTATTCTTCTCTGATCTGAAATGGGTGCCATGAGGTATATATTGCCATTTAATGTATTTTTATAATCATGTAATTATTAACTGAACAAATGTTGCAGAAACTCGCATGCCAAAGAAACAGTTTTTCTGATTATTAGGAATACTTGTAAGCATAGATAAATTTATTTCCCAGAGTGGCTTAAAATAATCTTCAGATAAGCATAATTATTCAAATTCACTAATAATTAAAGAATTTCTGATTAAAACAGTGGCATCAGTTAAATAGGAAAAATTTTAAATATTAGTAATATCCACTCCTAGTAGTGGCATGAGGAAATAGGCACTGTTGGTAAGAATATAAATTGATACTGCCTTTTTGGAGCATAATTTAACAGTAGCTTTTAAAACTTAATATGCACTTATACTTTTAATCATCAAATCTACTTGTAGAACTCTGTCCTCCAGATATAATAACATGATTACATGATGCAGTATGCATATTTATTGAAACTTCATTTATAAAAGCAAAAATTAGAAATAGCTTAAATGTCTTAACTGTAGAGGAATGATTAAAAAATTATATCAGAAAGCAGTAGGTTATTATGAAATATAAAGAAACAAAAAAAGATCTGTATGTATTGATCTGAGTATATGTCCAGTATATTGTTAGGTGAAGAAAGTAGGTTACATGCTCATAATGTATACTGTTATCTAGTTTTTAGAACTAAATGTTTTTGTATGAAAGATGGGTCACAATTAAACATAGAAAAAGATTGGGAAGCATATGCACTAAACACTTGGCCTCTGGGAAGTAAGTTGCAGAGGCAGAGGGGCCAAGTTTGACACCTGCATTTTGTATGCATGTGTATAGTTGTTGTTTTCAACCTGAGGAAAAAAATAATAATTGAGCACAGTGTGCTAGGTACTATTCTGGAGACATTTCATGTATGAACTTAATTCATTTTCACGGTAAATCAGTTAAATATCTATGTTACATTATCATCTCCATTTTAGAGGTAAGGAAACTGAAACAGAGAGAGTTCAAGTCATGTGCCAAGGACTCAGTACTAGTAATTAGCAGACCCAGGATTTAGAATATAGGCAGTCTAGCTCTAGAGTCCATGTTCTTAACTACTACACTGTACTGAGTATACTGTATATAGTAGAATTGAATAGTGTACTCTATAGAAATTCAAAGGATGACTTAGGAGCCTTCTTCAAATATAAAATCAGAAAACTATAAAGGCAGAAATGAAAGGAATAAAAGAAGAAAGTAAAACCTCTTGAGATAGATTTGATGTGTCTTAAGCTTGTAGTATAAAATAGTATTAATAAATAGTAAATGAATATGTTACGGATATTTGTGCTACTAACTGCCATTTACTAAAGTAAAGGTCATAAAACCCTTATATTTACTTTTTAGCCATTATTAAATCAGAGAATTACATCTGTTTCCTGGTTGGTCTCTTTCTTAGGATCTAATTTTATTTTTCCAGCATTGTACAGCAGTAAATTATACCTGTGTCTTTTGTGTTACGGATTAGGAGTTAAATAAAAGGCAGACTCAGAAGGACTTAGAGCATGCCATGCTACTACGACAGCACGAATCCATGCAAGAACTGGAGTTCCGTCACCTCAATACAATTCAGAAGATGCGCTGTGAGTTGATCAGATTGCAGCACCAAACTGAGCTCACTAACCAGCTGGAATATAACAAGCGAAGAGAACGAGAACTAAGAAGAAAGCATGTTATGGAGGTTCGACAACAGCCTAAGAGCCTAAAGGTACCTTTAGCCTAAGCTTATTGATAAAGGGGAAAAGAAAAAGGCATCCATGTAAGCAGTAAAAGTCCCAAGACAGGTATCTGTCATAAAGAAATTGAATAAACTCTTTTTATTTTAAGCCTACTTGGGTAGTTGTAATGTGGCTGTAGACTTACTTATCTAGTTCTCAGCAGAATACCAAAAAAAGGCCAAAACTTTTAAACGTGAGAAGTGCCAATAAAAATCAAGATGCTTAATTTAAATCTGCCTAAACATCTAATGCTGATACTAGATTCTGCATGTCAACATGCTAACATGCTAACATGCTGGCTTCTATTCTAAGTTATACTTGTTTGGAATCTTGGTTGCTCTAAATATGTATCCAGAAGGTTTTTAATCAGTACAGAAGCCAATGAATGAAAAATACCCTTTTACCTTATCTCCCTTCATTGTTCGTACTCCTCTGAAGGGGAATAGTAGAACCGTCACAGTGTTTCTCCTATCCTGCTTATTTTCTCTCTGTGCTTAGTAGTGTAAGTAGGACCATAATGTTGCTAGTTAAGGTATATTTTTAAAATCAGGATGTTCAGCACATTAGAATGGAGCAAGTTGTTATATGTTCTTTCCCAAACAAATAAGGAAAGGTAAGTGCTGGTGATATATAATACCAAAGGACTTTAACATTTGTATTTGCTTTGAACAGAGGAATCTATTCACATGGTTCAAAATTCAAAAGATAAACAAGTATATTATAAAGTGAAAAATTTCCCTCTCCCCTTATCTCACCAAAGTCAACCAGTTAACAATGAGAAGAAAGTTTTAGATTTTTTAACTTGTATTATGTATTTAAGGAATAGAATCTGATGATTTTTAAAAATTAAAAACCACCCTCCATGTAGGCTACCATCTGTGATCATACCTCAATTGATCTGTACATTTTAAACTTGTGTTTGTATCCAGTAAATGGTTAGATCCCACAGTACTTCTGTTTAAAACCATTTTTTTAAAAAATTACCTGGTACTTAAAGTATAAGACTGTTCTTGATTCTTGCCCTAAATAACTGTACTGTGCTAGAGTGGAAACTCATTCACAAAAATAACCTGTGTCAAAATCTGAAGCTATAACACACACCTAAGCATATACCTTTCCAAGTGAACCTAAGTAAAATTTCACTTTGCTGTGTCTTAGAAACAACTAATTAACATCATTTAAAGAGTAGTTGTGTTGACTGTCAACATAACCTTCCTCAGTCATTGCTCTGAAAAATTGGAATTCCTGAGGGGCGGAGCAAGATGGTGAAGTGAGGGGACAGCGCTCCCATTTACTCGCCCAGCAACTAACCCACTGAACAATGAATAAAAACAAGCACAGATGAGATCTCAGAACTCTAGACAGCAGCTGAGGTTTTGGAGAGTTGAGGTGAGTCCAGAAGTTGGGCAAAAGCAGGAGTAGGGATGGTACAGAAGCTGGGAGAACCTACCAACTAACATCGAGAGCACTTGCTCATCACATCCATTTTGGGACAGGGCTGGGCAATACTCTAAACAAGGAACACAGAAAAGGAGCTAATCTGAAGGAGGTATAACTGAAATTTTTAAGGCAGTGCAGATTGCTGTGGGAGTTCACGGGCTGTGCAATTGGGAGGGGGTGAAGGGAGACCATGGCACTGCAAGAGAATGCTGTTGAATCGTGCTGAGGCCCAAGACAGGCAAGCAATTAGGACTGAGAGAAACTGCAAGGGCAGCAGGGCAAGGGGGGTACTTCAGACAGACGGCAACACAGAGGGAAATGGCTAGCTCCCTGCGCACAGTGGGACACTGTGGGAGAGCCTGTGAAGGGGTGCCCATGAGGGAAAGATAGCCCCCCACTTTGGCCCCAGAAAGTCGAGCCCTACCACTTACATTAGAGTCTGCGACCAGCTAAACCTCCTCTCCCACACATGCATATTGAATTCCAGAGATCAAGCATCCAGAACTGAATCAGCACTGAAAAAAAATTAGGATAAGAGTGCCCTCTATTGGTTCTCAGGAGAAGATACTGAGCCAAGTGCTAATGGGTCAATTCTGACTCATAGCGACTATGTAGAGTAGAGTGGAGCTACCCCATGGGGTTCCCAAGGCCGTGAGTCTTCGCAAAGGCAGGCTGCTGCATCTTTTTCCTGCAGAGCGACTGGTAGGTGCGGGCCCCAGCCTTTTATTTGGCAGCTGGGTGCTTGGCCACTGCACTGCCAGGGAGCCCAATCAGAAAATTTTCTCACGAAAACCAAAATGCAAAACGTTAAGTAAAAAAAAGATAACAAAAAGACCCAAAATCAACAAAAATATTAAAACACACAAAATCACAAGAGAAGAAGGACCAGTCAAAAGCAGAATATGAAAAAGAGGAAATTTCTCTGGTAGAGGTCAGACTAACTCAAAGAATTGATAATTGTTCAGATTATAGTACTAAATATGTTTGAAGAAAGCAAAAAGTACACAAAAAACAAACTAGTGGGGATCAGGAGACATGGAGGAACAAAATGAGAGACTCAAAATGGGAAGTAAAAACATTAAAAAAAAACTACTGGAACTGAAAAATAAAGCAACTGAAAAGCAAGAAAAACACTCAGCAAAAGAGTTGAACAGACAGAAGATAGAATAAATGAACTAGAAGACAAAATAACTTATCAAGTCTCAAGAGAAGAGAACAAAGAAACATGAACAAACCCAAAAGGAAGTATAGGAGTCAATTAAGAGACCTGACATTAGAATTATTGAAATCCCAGAGCACCACGACAACAATAAAGGCACAGAAGCAGTTTTCCAAGAGAGAATTTCCCAGACCTAAACAGGGAACCAAGCCTGCAAACAGAAGAAGCTACACAAACCCCAATTAGAAGAGACGCAGATGAATTCCACACCATATCCTAATAAGATTCTTGAAAACCAAAGACAAGGAGGGAATTCTGTAACCAGCAAGAGAAAAACACAATATAACATACCAAAAGGCTTTCATAAGAATCACTGCAGGTTTCTCACCAGAAACTCTAGAGGCCAGAAGACAATGAATCAACCTATATAAAACACTGAACAAAAACAGTTGACAACCAAGAATTGTTTACCCAGCGAAGCTGTCATTCAGAAACAGAGGAGAAATCAAGACATTCCTAAACAAACAGAAGCTCTAGAATTTGCCACTACCAGACCAGCTTTGCAAGTATTACTCAAAGGAGTACTCCTAATGGAAGGACAAGAGCATTAAATAAATACTCATATCTATACATTGGAAAAAAAAAAAGGTGAACAAAAAATAAGAGAGAGATCTCCAAAAAATACAACACGGGCAGTCATATGGATCAAGTATATGGTATTTTGAAGTAATAAACTCAGTAATTAAATCCTGCAAACAATACAATATCAGGTTTGTCAGAAGTAAGTACAAAGTAGACTTACTGAATATAGGTTGTATATTGATGGTAATAAGCAGCCCTGGTGGCACAGTGGTTAAAGTGCTCGGCTGCTAACCGAAAGGTCAGTGGTTCAAACTCACCAGCTGCTCTGCAGGAGAACAATGTAGCAGTCTGTTTCTGTAAAGGTTACAGCCTTGGAAACCCTATGGGGCAGTTCTGCTCTGTCCTATAGAGTCGCTGTGAGTTGGAACCAACTCAGTGACAGTGGATTACTGATGTTAATGGAGACACACCAACAGAAATGGAGGAGGGAGGAGCACATCAGGAATAGATTTATTATGTTGAGGTTGTGTAACTGTTGTTCATGTGTTAAATGTTGCAGTTGTAAGTTGTGTAATGTAATATATGTGGTAACCACTAGGAAGTCATCAAGAAAAAAAATTTAGAAGGAAGAAAACAAAAAGAATCATCACAAGAAAACAGCCAAATACAAATGAAAATAGAAAAATCAGAATAAAACGACAAAGAAGATATGAAACACTCAATAAACAAATAGCAAAATGAGTGAGGTACACACTTCATTTTCAGTAATAACCTTAGATGTGAACAGTCTAGATGCCACATGCAAAAGGCAGAGAGTGGCATTATGGATTAAAAAACACATGATCTATCCTTTTGCAGTCTACAGGAAACACACCTTAGATGTAAGGCCACAAACGGACTGAAAATAAAAAGATGGAGAGAAATATTCTGTGTACCAGTAAACAAAAAAGAGCAGGGGTGGCCAGACTGTTATAAGATAAAATAAACTCTAAATCAAAATTAGTACAAGAGATGAAGGAGGACATTATGTAATAATAAAAGGATCAGTACAGCAAGAAGACATAGCAGTTGTAAACATATATGCATCTAACACCAGTTCACCAAAATACATGAAACAAATACTGACTGATATGGAAGGAGAAATAAACAAACCTCAATAAGAGTAGAGGACTTCAACACACCACTTTCATTTATAGACAGAACACCTAAAAAGAAGATCACCAAGGACACTGAGAAGTTAAATAAAACCGTAAGCCAGTTGGACCTAACAGATATATATAGAACACTCCACCCAGCAGCAGAACAATACACATTCTTCTCCAGCACACATGGATCATTTCCAGAATAGACCATATGCTAGGACACAAAATAAGTCTCTACCAATTTAAAAAGATTGAAATCATCAAAGCATCTTCTCAAACCATAACAGTCTGAAGCTAGAAATCAAGGGAAAAAATAATACATGGAAACTAAATAATACACTACTAAAAATAAACTACCGAGTCACAGAAGAAATCATAAATGAAATTTAAAAATTCCTAGAATCAAACAAAAATGAAAACACATCCTATCAAAACCTTTGGGATACAGCAAAAGCAGTACTGGGGGAAATTCATAGCAATAAATGCATACATTAAAAATAAGAAAGACCCAAAATCATTAACTTAAACTGACAACTTGAATAGGAAAGGAAGAGCGAAAGAACCCAAAAGCTACCAGAAAAAAGGAAACAGTAAAGATCAGGGCAGAAATAAACGAAATAGAAAAACAACAGAAAGAATCAATAAAGCCAGAAGTTGATTCTTTGAAAGAATCAATAAAATAGACAAACTACTGGCTAGATTGACAAAAAGAAAAAAAAAAAAACCTTAAGAGGCAAGTAACCAAATTAAGAAATGAAATTGGTGACATTACAACCAATCCAACAGAAATAAAGAAGATCATAACTGATTACTATGAAAAATTGTACTCCAACAAATTTGAAAACCTAGATGAAATGGACAAATGCCTAGAAACATACTACCTACCCAAACTAACAGAAACAAAATAAGAAAATTTAAACAGACCATTACAAAAGAAGAGATTGAAGATGTCATCAAAAAACTGTCAGCAACAACAACAAAAAGCCCAGGACCAGATGGCTACACTGGGGAGTTCTACCAAACATTCAGAGAAGAGTTGACGCCAATCCTACTGAATCTCTTCAAAAAAGTAGATGAGGAAGGAACACTACCAAACTCTATGAAGCCAGTGTAACCCTGATACCTAAACCAGGCAAAGACATCACAGAGAAAGAAAATTACAGACCAATATCCCTTATGAACATAGATGTAAAAACTTTCAACAAAATTCTAGCCGATAGACTTCAACAGCATGTCAAAAAAAAATCATACACAATGGTCAAGTAGGATTCATACCAGGATTGCAAGTGTGGTTCAGTATTAGAAAATCAATCAATGCAATCCATCCCATAAATAAAACAAAGGGAAAGAACCATATAATCATATCAGTTGGTACAGAAAAGGCATTCAATAAATTTCAACACCCTTTCCTAATAAAAACTCTCAGCAAAATAGGAATAGAAGGGAAACTTCTCAACATAACTAAGACTATATATGCAAAACCAGCAGCCAACATTATACTTATCAGAGAAATGCTGAGAGCCTTCCCTTTGAGAATGGGAATGAGACAAGGATGCCCATTATTGCCCTTCTCATTTATCATTGTATTGGAAGTCCTAGCCAGTGCAATAAAACAAGAGAAATAAAAGGTATCCAGATCGGAGAGGAAGGAGTAAAACTATGTCTTATTTACAGATGACATGGTTCTATACATAGAAGACCCTAATAATTACACAAGAAAGCTGCTGGAACTAATTGAAGAATTTAGCAATGTTGCGGGGTACAAGATCAACACACAAGAATCAGTTGGGTTCCTCTGGACTAACAAAGACTACAAAAAAGAAATCAAGAAAACAGTGCCATTTACAGTAACCCCCAAATTGATGAAATACCTAGAAATTATCCTAATCAGGGACATAAAAGACTTACACAATTGAATTTATAAAACGTTACTACAAGAGACTAAAAGAGACCTACAAAAATGGAAAGACATCCCATGCTAGTGAATTGGAAGACTTAATACAGTGAAAGTGTCGATTCTGCCTAAAGCGATCTGCAGATACAATGCAATCTCAATACAAATCCCAACAACATTCTTTACTGAAATGGAAAAACTAATGACCAACTTCACACTCACACTCCCCGATATCTAAAACATACAATACAGCCACTATAATCAGAACAGCCTGATATCGTTTTAACGGTAGACACATAGACCAGTGGAATAGAATTGAGAACTCAGAATTAAACTCAGCCATCTGTGAACAACTAATTTTTGACAAGGTGTCAAGAAGTCCGTTCAGTGGGGAAGAAAAAGTCTCTTTAATAAATGGTGCTGGGAAAACTGGATACCCACTTGCAGCAAAATGAAATAGGACCCATACCTCACACCATACTGAAAAACTAATTCAAAATGGATCAAAGACCTAAACATTAAATGTAAAATTATAAAATTCCTGGACGAAAACAGAGAAAACTATGGGACCTATCATTTTGGAAAAAAAAAAAAAAAAAAGGATAGTAAACATTGCAATAAATGCACAAATAGGAGAAGCAAAATAGATATATGGGACCTCATAAAAATTAAAAACTTATGCTCATCAAAGACTTTATAAAAATACAGCCTACAGACTGGGAAAAAAATCTTCAGAAACGACTTATCTAATAAGAGTCTATCCTAAATGTCTTAGGTTGGGTTCTCTAGAGAAGCAAAACCAGTGAAGTGTGTATATATATATGGAGAGAGATTTATCTCAAGAAAATGACTCATGTGGTTATAGAGGCTGGCAAGTCCCAAGTCTCTGTGGGTCAGGTGTCAAGTTGGAGGCTTCTGCTGCAGGGGTTGCCAAACCCAAGATCGGCAGGCTACTGGCTCACAGGCTGCAGAGGCCAGCAAATCCCAAGATCGGCAGGCAGCTGGCTCAAGTACCAAGAACCGGATGCAGGATCCAGAGCAAGCAATTGAGCTTTGCCAGAACATCCATACATGTATTGGATGCAGGTCATACACTAGAGGAAATACCTCTTCCAGCTGATTGGCTGATCACATCAGATCACACCATGGAGGATGACTACTATTGCCCTGAGACACTCTTTAAACCTAGAATGAAGCCTATCCACTGAGATCACTTTTTAGGGAAATAGCAGAATAGCACACAAAATAAAGGATATTACCTGTAAAATGCCCTACTTAAAAACCATCAGTATAGAGACCAGAAGGTCAACAATTACTCAAAATCAAACATGAGAAGATAAGGGGGCAGGGCAACTAGAAAGGGAACAAACAGACACAATTAAAGAGAACGGTGACACATTGTGATAAATGTTAACTAATGTCACTGAACAATTTACGTGGAAATTAGTCAGATGGGAACCTAACTGGCTTTATAAACTTTCACCAAAATCTCAATAAAATATTGCTTACCAAAAAAAAAAGAAAAAAAAATTGGAATTCATAATTTTTCAGATTTATTTTGTTATTGCAAAGGAGAGATATATAATAGTTTGTCTACAGATCAGACACCCACCAATTGTTAGAATTTTCATTTTTCCTGGGGTTTGGTGAAGGATAGTTGACATTTAACCCTTCCTTTCTGTTTCCTGTTGTTGACAGCTTTTAAACGCTAGTCTGATTTTCAAAGATACTACACAGAAAGTAAGGAGAAAAGTAATTTTTCACAGTCAAAGACTTTGGATAGAATGCTTCCGTCTGATAACAACCAAGCTTAAGGTTTTCTATAAAGGGACTTGTTCTGTTACTTTAACAGGGAAGAAAATCAGTTTCCTCTTAGTGACGTATCTATATATTTCGCTTGATTTGAACTGAACAGACTAGATTTTAACACCAGGTCATCCCATTTCTATTTAAGTAATAATTGCCTCTTCAGACCTCCTCTAAGACTTTAAAAGGTTATGGGGTGGACTTCAGTTTGAGGAAGGAGCCCTGGTGGCACAGGGGTTGAAGCACTCAGCTGCTAACCGAAAGATCGGCAGTTTGAATCCACCAGCCGCTCTGCGGGAGGAAGTTGTGGCATTCTGCTTCCATAAGATTTACCACCTTGGAAACCCTATGGGGCAGTTCTCCTGTGTCCTACAAGGTCACTATGAGTTGGAATCGACTTGATGGCAGTGGGTCAGCTTCAGCACTTATACAAATTGACTAGGATTTGTGGGGAGGGGTACTATTTCTATGGAATGGATTGGGTAAAAATCTACTGCCTATTCTGCAGTTTCTCCAGCTGCCATCGAGATGATACTTTATCAGTGTTACTGAGTAGAAATAACTTAACTTACATTCATCTTGCTTTCACTTGAGTCAAACACTGAGGGATATGTATGTACTTTGGTGTAAGCATTAATCTTGCTCTTCTTTCTTGTTGAAGAAAAGTTCTTGAAGGAGTTCTTTTTTCTCATTAGGCCAGTGATATGGAATGATTACAGTTTTCTTGGCACAGTGTTTTAAAAACAAAAACTTAAAAAGAATGGAGGTAGAAAAGAATGTCTATGTTTCACTTGTTCCATTCCTGGCTAGAAGCACTTGGAAGAACTTTGTTAACCAAGCTCAGTATTGAGGAGTACTTCTAGGTATAGCTAAACCAAGAGTTTCTCCTTCTGTCTACACATTTCTTGACCCTTCACAGAATAAAGTTTTAGGACTATGATATAGTGCCCCAGCTGGTGAAAAACTTGGAAAGAGCATAGTTGATGTTGTAGTACAGAAAAGAAAAAGGAAAAAAAAAAAACTTGACAGATACATAACTGTAGTCATATATGCATTTTTTGCCCATGGAGTCAGCCAGTATCTGGCTATATTAAGGTGAAATAATTTCAGCTGTTGGTTCTCCATTTGTATAGTAAGCAAATATATTCTCCCTTGCAGTCTCCATCAATATACCTTATAGAAATAAATCTCATCTCATTAAGTTTTTCTAAAACCTGAATTCACAGAATACCTAACCTGATGAATAACCAAAAGCTAAAGACAAAGCTCTTCTGTCTTTGAGCTCAGGTTATTTTATCTCAGAAATGTTTATGTAGTTCATGGCTATTGTCATGACTTCAAGAAGAGGACTGCCCCCACCCCTACATCATTACTTTTTTTTGACCCCTGAAATATTAGTGCCCGTAGCCTTCAAGTTTTTACACATGCTATTAAAGAGTAAGCTGTTACTAAGTATGTTCCCACCTAATTTATTCCATTAAGGGAAAAGACAATTGTAATAATAATATTTATCAGTTACTATCAGAGACTTCAACTCAGCTTCTAGTTTGGTACATAGACCCCACTTTTGCCAGGTCTATCATAGACTACATAGTTGGAGTTGAGATTGTTTTTGAAAGTAATTGGAGCTTAATGTCTCAGATAAGAAGCAGTGAATATGCTTGTTTTCTACCTCAATTGGAGATCTGGTAAAATATTGTCTGGCCAATAAAATGCTTTTATATCTACTACACTAAATTCATGAGAATAAATTTAGTTTTCTGTCATGAGCATACATAGTAATCAGAGTTAATTTTAATTCTTTACTCAAGTCTCTAAGTTTACTATTGAAATAATGAATATTGCTTGAAGTCCTGTGATAAATGGATTTTTTATGTTCTAATATTAATTTTTATTGTAAAATGCATAGAATCCAGTGGTTTTGCCCAATGGCCAAGTGTAAAAGTACTTGGAGCCTTATATTCTGACCTTTTGTTTATTCTCTGTCTTTTTCCGAATAACCTTTACTTTCATGTAAGCATAAAGTATATCAAATGCCATATGTTAAAAAATACATACATCTCTTTTTCTTCCCAGTCTAAGGAGCTCCAAATCAAAAAACAGTTTCAGGATACCTGCAAAATCCAAACCAGACAGTACAAAGCATTAAGAAACCACCTACTGGAGACTACACCAAAGAGTGAGCACAAAGCTGTTCTGAAACGGCTCAAGGAGGAGCAGACCCGGAAGTTAGCCATCTTGGCTGAACAGTATGATCACAGCATTAACGAAATGCTCTCCACACAAGCTGTACGTTTGCTTTATTTAGGCTAAACAAATTTAGTATTCCTTTTTCCTTCTACTACTCAAATAAAATCCTAACAATTAAAATACTAGTTGGAAATGGTAGCTGTCCCACAGCTTGGGAAATAGTGATGGTAGTCCATATTCTTCCTGCTCTCAACATTGCTTGGAAATGGTGTGATACATATGGAATTCTCCTTGAAACATTTAGACATGAGGTTCTAAACAGGCTCCCTGCCAGTGCCTCTGAGGTTTTTAAAACAGATTCCAACAGCTTATCAAGATTAGAGCAGCAGCATTGTTAAGTAGTGGGCAAAAAGTAAGCACTGTATCGGGAGTCCAGGTGATCACATTTGAGTGTAGTACAAAATATATTTTATATAAGGGGTTTTCAGGGGCCAGGCAATAAATATTTTAGGTTTTGAAGGCAGGCCAGGAGACAAAATTGAAGATTGATTATTATGTGGATATTTATATAACTATTGATAATGTAATCATTTTGAAATGTAAAAACCATTCTTGACTAATGGGTCATTTAAAAAAAAAAAAAAAACCTATTGACTGGCCAGATTTGGCCTACAAGCTATAGTTTGCTAGTCTCTGTTCTGTAGTATTTCCTCTGGGGAAGGAGAGATTCAGAGTTTTATATCACCTAATCAGGTGCTAGATTTTTCTTAAGAAAAATATGGTTAACCAGGCACCCTCCAAATAACTTAGGATAGATAGCTTTATCTTTATAATGCCATCATTGGTTACTGTGCCTTCCTTTTCAGAAATGTTCACTACATTACTAAGCGGTTGTGTAACCTACAAGAGAATACCCTGTCTTCTATCACAACTCGTCCTTTCCATAGGTTATGTATAGCTCACAGTAGGATATAGCTATTATTTCTCTCTCTCTCGCTCAGCTGCGTTTGGATGAAGCACAGGAAGCAGAGTGCCAGGTTCTGAAGATGCAGTTGCAGCAGGAACTGGAGCTGTTGAACGCATATCAAAGCAAAATCAAGATGCAGGCTGAGGCACAACATGATCGAGAGCTTCGGGAACTTGAACAGAGGGTCTCCCTCCGTAGGGCACTCCTAGAACAAAAGGTATAAGTAATAGAAAGAAGATAATTATTCTAGTATTTCCTTTCATCAAAAGCATTTGTAAATATATTTTCATATGGAGACATTACATCAGATTGCTTTCACAATACCATATTTCCTTAATGCTAGTTGTGGTAGTGGTTTTTTCTGTTTTTTTCTTTACAATTATTGCTTCAATAATGAACCTTATAATTAGTGGGTTCTAAAAATAAAGGGAATATAATTAAGTAGTAATTGCTAGAGAGAATATGAGGTTATATGAAGATGGTCAGTTGAATTGTGAGAGAGTAGCTCTGGCTCTATGTTCCTCACTTCTTTTGTGTGCCCAGCTCTACCTAAGGAGGTTGGAGAAAGACTTGGATAGTGAAGAAAAAGAACTGCAGTAATTGCCTGGGAGAGGCAGGGGCGAAGGATCAGGAATCTATATTTCACTCATACATCCTGGCCTGGTGCTATACAGATTGGTGGAAGATTACTGGGGGACAGAAGGTACAACCAGTTCCTGCACAGGCGAAAAGTCAGGCTGAAAAATGTTGCTTCTAGATGCATCTTTATTTTATTTTTCTTACTCTCTGTTAGATATATTCAAGAATAGAGCTAGCATCCCCAAATTTATTTTCCATCCTATGGGGTTACCAATGATACATAGGGTTGTGTGCATGCGTGCGTGCGTGCGTGCGTGCGTGCGTGCAAGTCTGTATGTGTTTTGAGAAAACCTGGAAGATTTTTAGAAGTAAAGAAAGGAGAGCTATTTGTGCTGAGAAGTGCTGACGTATTGCTTGTATCTAAGATTCAGAGCTATGTTCCAGAATTCCTGAGCTGTAAGTTCCTAAAAGCTGATGTAGTCTTAGGTCTGTTGGGCATTGTTAGTTAATACTTGTTTGATGGCCTTGCCTATTAAAAGTTTTCATTGCTTCTGAACCATAGGCCCATAAATTTTCCTCTATTTTCTACAGTTCTTGGGATAAAAAGTGAATGCCCTATTAAATTAAAAAATATATCCTTTTCAAAAATCACCTAAATAAGATGTTACTATTTGTCTGGCACAGCTGTCTTTATTACTGGCTTCTCTGAGAAATACTTGCCTCTAAAATTACCTCAGTTATGTTTCTCATTCAAGATGGGAAGATAGAAACAAACATAAATTTTGAAAAATCTAGTTTGTTCCATGTACAAATTTCATGAATCTGTGTGACTCCAACTTTCTATCGTACTTGAAATTCAGTCTAAGCTTTTCTGTCAATGCTTAAAAGTTATCATTAGAAGGAAGACTCCCTATACTATTTCAGGCAGTGGTTAAGTACTTGGCTGCTAACTAAAGGTTGGTGGTTCAAACCCACCAGCCGCTCCATGGGAGAAAGATGTGGCAGTCTGCTTCCGTAAAGATTACAGACTTGGAAACCCTCTGGAGCAGTTCTGCTCTGTCCTATAGAGTAACTATGAGTTGGAATAAACTGGACAGCAACGAGTTTGGAAACCGTATGGGGCAGTTCTCTGTCCTATAGGGTCACTATGAGTCGGAACTGACTCAACAGCACCTAACAACAACAATAATTAATATCTTATACCATGCCAATTAACATCTAGTAATTATAATAATAATATTACATATGTAATTATAATAATACTAGTGGTAAGTAGCATCTATACGATGGACTGCCGGAAGAATGAACAAATCTGTGTTAGAAGAAGTACAACCAGAATGCTCCTAAAAAGCAAGGATGGCAAGACTTCATCTCATGTACTTTGGACGTTATCAGGAGGGACCAGTCCCCGGAGAAGGACATCATGCTTGGTAAAGTAGAGGGTCAGTGAAAAAGAGGAAGACCCTCAACAAGATGAACTGACACAGTGGCTGCAACAATGGGCTCAAACATAGCAAGGATTGTGAGGATGGTGCAGGACTAGGCAGTGTTTCATTCTGTTGTATGTAGGGTCACTATGAGTCAGAACCGACTTGGTGGTACCTGACAACAACAACAAAAATTAGCATCTTAGGTACCATCTTAGTTATGAACCAAGCCCTACATACTATACAAAGCCTGATAAAATACAGGCATAAAACCAATACCTATTGGTGAAGGTGCAGTGTTACTCTCATAAATTGCAAATGCTTTTGGATATCAGTTTAGAAGTATATACTGAACCAAGGAAATCCAAGGGAAAGAAATGCAAAATATAAGAAAAACAATATGTATAAATATGTTAATTATAGCATATTTTATAATAGTTTAAAACAACCTAGCCATCTAAAATAGGGGTATAATTAAGTAAATTATGGCCAAGCCACTTAATAAAATCTTATTCAGCCATTTAAATGAAGTCTACAAAGACAGTATTAATGTGGAAAAATGTTCATGGTGTGTTGAATATACAAGATTTATATATATAACACTTAAAAATTACACTTAAAATGAAGTAATGCCGATAGTAGCTCTATTAATAGGTAGATTGGTTCCTTTTTCCATTCTTTTTTGTAATGTGATTTACATTGCTTTTATAACAGAAAAATGCATAAGATTATTTAGTATTAAAGATAATAAAAGAACAACAAAAACCTGTTGCCATCGAGTCAGTTCTAACTCACAGAGTCCTTATAGGACAAAGTGGAACTGCTTATAGGGTTTCCAAGGCTGTAATCTTTACGGAAGCTGACTACCACATCTTTCTCCCATGGGGCGGCTGGTGGGTTTGAACTGCTGACCTTTCAGTTAGCAGCCGAGCGCTTTAACCACTACACCACCAGGGCTCCTTAAAAGAACAACAGGGTGATAAATCTAAACTGCCTTGAAATGTTACTTGATTTCTAGGGCTACTGTTTACATTTCAAGGGAAGTGCGTGACTACAAGGCAATCTGGGGTCGGCTGGCAACCACCAAGGCCATGTTCCCTCTCTGCAAAAACTTTGAGTGATCATAACACCTCTATTTTCTGTACTTTGTGCTTGCTGGTTGTACAGATAAGAAACAGTCATCTGAAAAATAAATAGAGGTAGAACCAGAGTGAATGGTAGTTGTTTCCAGATGAATAATCATTCTATGTAAATATTGCTTTAGCCTCCAGATGAACCAAGAATTATTCCTTTAGGTTGAGATAGGAAAAAAGTAAGCCTCATGTGTACATGAGGTCTTGTTTCAACTGTTCTCATCCCTCATTTACATTACATTTTCAGCTAGTTGACAACATAACTATAAATCTTGAATTCCTTGTGAATGTTACACATGCATGAAAAGTGGTAGTATTTTCAAAGTATAAATGGGCTTTGTTTCCTCTTCTCATTTAATTTCCTATCAGTTTTTTACTAGTATCAGCATCCTGGTTGCTTTTTTTTTCAAGTAAGAATTAATAGTCAGAACATCTTACAAGACCTTTTTCTGTGGATCTGAAAATACTCACACACAGAAAAATCACATTTGGTTTCAAAGAAGATAGATTGGAAGAGCCTCTCAAAAGTCTTAATTGTGGTGACTCTTATCTACCCAGTGAAACCATCTTTCTAATTTGCAGTAATAAATAACATGTTTTAAAAGAAATGAGGATGGATGTCACCTATCACAAATCTTAGTTTTGATTTGTGTTTAATTGAAAAGTGTGCTCAGTTTGTATGGCAGAACTAATCTGCAAGCAAAATTGAAGCAGTACTTATTATATAAAATGTTGACAAGCATTAAAGTGTTTCATTTTTTAAACATGAGTTGCCCATAGATAATATGCAGGGCATTGACATCAGTTAATACTCAGAGCATTCCCATCATTTATTAGATCCCTTGAATTAAAATGAATCTTTTCAGTGAATGAATTTTTGAAATTTTTACATGTGAAGTATTTAAAAGAAAAAATTTAAAGTTCTTTGAATCCTTAGAGATATGTAAATATAAGTCTTTCTAATTGGTTATTTTATATATGGTAAAGAAAAAAAACCCAAACCTGTTGCCATCAAGTCAGTTCTGACTCAGAGCAACCCTATAGGACAGAGTAAAACTGCCCCAGGGGGTTTCTAAGGCTATAATCTTTCCGAAGGTAACTGCCAAATCTTTCTCCTGCAGAGCCTGTGGTGGGTTCAAACCACTGATCTTTTGGTTAACAGCTAAGCACTTAACCACTGTCCCACCAGGGCTCCTTATATATAGTATAACCAAACCAAACCCCTTGCCGTTGGGACAATTCCGACTCATAGCAACTCTATAGGACAGAGTAGAACCGCCCATAGGGTCTCCAAGGAACGACTGGTGGATTCGGACTACCAGCCTTTTTGGTTAGTAGGTGAACGCTTAACTACTGCATCACCAAGGCTTTGCATATATAGTATAGTAGTGATTAATTCTTGCCTTTCATGTGGGAGACCCCTGCATTCAATTCTCAGCCAGTTATACCTCAAGCTCAGCCACTGCTCATCTGTCAGTGGAGGCTTGCCTGTTGCTATGATGCTGAACAGGTTTCAGTGGAGCTTTCCAGACTAAGAAAAACTAGGAAGAAAGGCCTGGCAATCTACTTCCAAAAACCAGCCAGTGAAAGCCCTGTGGGTCACGACAGTCTGATCCCCAACCGTTCACGGCAATGGCTGAGGACTGGGCAGTGTTTCCTTGCATTGTGCTTGGGGTCACCATGAATCAGGGGTCAACTTGACAGCAGCTAACAAGAGCAACATATTAAAAGAGTGGGGAAAATTATTTTTAAAGTACACAGTCATTAGTTTTTTTTTTAATTAGAAAATATAGAGAAGCATAAATAGAAATTAAAATTTGTCTTTAATCCCACCGCTCAGAAACCACCAGAGTTAACCATTTTATGTCTTTCCTTCAGAAAAAGCATTCCTGTCTAATCTAAAAGTCTTCCTTCAACCTTCACATAAAATGCCCTGTCTAAATCCCTTTTATAATATTTTAGTACTTAGAGCAATAATTTTCAGACTCCTATGGGAGTCTATTCTGACCTATTTATAGTTCCCCAAACACTTATTTTAATCATTTCTCTATGCCTTTGCATATGTTCTCTCTGCTGAAAATGTCTTTCCTTACCCTGTTTTTCTGCTAAACTTCTATTTGTCCTTCAGAATCTGGCCTTTATGCCCACCCTGTGAAAGACTTCATTGCCACACCATCCCTTTGTATTTCTGGTATACCTCAGAAATCTGTTATTACATCTTAACACGCTATCTTGCATTTTTAAAATTGCATGTGCCTCATATGAAAATATGTGCTTTTTAAAGGCACTTTAAAAAATGTGATACATAAAAACTGAACATATTTGTTGGACTGTTTCTGCAGAGAGCAGTGACCATTTAGGTTCTCGAGTATCTTGAAACTTAAATCATTTGATGTTCCTTTACAAATTCTCTTCATTCTTGTTTTTCTAACTTTTTATCATGGGAATTTTCAAACATGCACAAAAGTAGGAAGAATAGTAAAATGAAATCCCCAAGTACTCATTACCCAGCTTCAACAGCTATCAATATTTTACCAAATCTTTCTCATGTACTCTCCACTCTCCCGTACACCTTATTTATTTCTGGAGTATTTTAAAGCAAATCACAGTATAGCATCATTTCACCCCTGCATACAGATAAGAACATTTTGTCTTCAACATAACCACAAATTCCATTGTGATACCTGAAAAAATTTATCATAATTTACTTAATATTACCTTATACTCGAGGAACACTGGTAGCACAACGGTTAAACACTCAGCTGCTAACTAAAAGGTTGGCGGTTCGAACCCACCCAGTGGCTCCACAGGAGAAAGACCTGGCAATCTGCTTCATAAAGATTACAGCCAAGAAAACCATATGAAGCAGTTCTACTCTGTCACATGGGGTTGCTATGAGTCAAAATCTACTCGAAGGTACCTAACAACAACAACCTAATACTCAGTCCATGTGTTAATTTCCCCTGCTAATCTCAAAAATGTCTTCTTTACACTTGATTTATTTGGATTGGGGTCCAAACAAGCTCCAAACATTGCATTTGGTTAATTATCTTTTAAGCCTTTTAATCTCCCCCCACTCCCCGCCCCCCGCCCCTGCATTTGTTTATTGTGGAAGAAATTGTATCATTTGCCCTGTAGAATTTCCCACAATCTTGATTTAGCTGATTGCATCCTCATGGTGTCATTTAACATTTTCCTCTTTCCTCCTCTTCACATTCCTATGAACTGGTAGTTATATCTGGTTATATTTAGGTTCAGTTTTTTTATTTCTTTTTTTAAAAAAATCTTGCAAGACCATTACTAGGGGTTACTGTGTACTTCCTTTTGCATCATATCAAAAGATGTATAATGTCTAGTTACACTTGTAAGTAATATTATTGATCAGTGGGTTCAGGTATTATCAATCTGATCACCCATAAAAAAAGTTCTCCATCCACTTCTTACCTAATGGATTTAGCGGCCATTGATGATCATTGCCTTGATTTATTATTTCAGTAGAGGTTATTGCCTTTGCTGTTAAAAACTGGAGTTTACAAACTTCAGAAATATAACTTATGTATGATTCCTACAGTACCTCTCTTTGATTTTTAAATATACATTAGTAAAATAGCCAGAGTGATTTTTTTTGAATAACTCACTTCAAAGCTGAGTTAATATTGCCTCCTTAGTTTACAGATTTTTAAAATATAAATCAGCTTTCTTTTTGCTTCCCTCTCCCACCCCTCACCAGATTGAAGAAGAGATGTTGGCTTTGCAGAATGAACGTACAGAACGAATACGAAGCCTGCTGGAGCGTCAAGCCAGAGAAATTGAAGCTTTTGACTCTGAAAGCATGAGACTAGGTTTTAGTAACATGGTCCTTTCTAATCTCTCCCCTGAGGCATTCAGCCACAGCTATCCGGGAGCTTCTGGTTGGTCTCACAATCCTACTGGGGGTCCAGGATCTCATTGGGGTCATCCCATGGGTGGCCCACAACAAGCTTGGGGCCATCCAATGCAAGGTGGACCCCAGCCGTGGGGTCACCCCTCGGGGCCAATGCAAGGGGTACCTCGAGGTAGCAGTATGGGAGTCCGCAATAGCCCCCAGGCTCTAAGGCGGACAGCTTCTGGGGGACGGACGGAGCAGGGCATGAGCAGAAGCACGAGTGTCACTTCACAAATATCCAATGGGTCACACATGTCTTATACATAATCATTGAGAGTGGCAATTCTGCTGGAGCTGTCTGCCAAAAGAAACTGCCTACAGACATCGTCACAGCAGCCTCCTCACTTGGGTACTACAGTGTGGAAGCTGAGTGCATATGGTATATTTTATTCATTTTTGTAAAGCGTTCTTGTTTTGTGTTTACTAATTGGGATGTCATAGTATTTGGCTGCTGGGTTGTTTTGTTTTTTAACTTTTGGGGAATTTTTGAAAAGGGGAGTTGATACTATATATATATATACTATATATATATATAAAACGCATGTAGTAAAAAGAAATTGGATAGATAAGGGGGTATATTCTGAAAACTGCAAAAATAAAATGCAGCAAAGTGGCTTGAGTCATCACTCTTGGACATCTGTATCCTAAGAAGTTTATGAAAATGTCTAAAGCCTTCCTCCATATCCCTGATTCTTATGAGCCACTCACAGCAGGCAGCATATGCTGAAACAAGTTATTATGCAAACACACTTGCATCCCCTCAACAATGTGTTTTCTTTACTAAATTGGCCTGACTTCTCAGCCTCATTTGAAGTAAAAAAAGAAAGGGGAAATCCATGAGCACTAAAGGGTTGCATTGACATTTTCAGAAGGTAGAAAACAACTTAGTTCTTTTTCTCAATGCTACAGAGGTTTGTCAGTGATTTTTACCTATTTGATTGTGCCTTCTTTGTGGCATGAAGAGGTGAGGGTGCTTAAGGAGATCACAAGTTGTGTGGAGATTACATTAACAAACCTGTGAGATTTCAAAGGGGGAGACCAGAAGGGTGAAAGAGGCCTCTGAAAGCTTATATGGTGGGTATGTTTAGCAGCAGAGTGAGGAAACGAAGCCTGTATATCCTGAGGTTTTGTTGCTTACACTATGATATCTCATCCTAGCTAAGCACTATAACTCCCAAGACCCCAAACATATTTTCACTTGGTACAAAACAAAGATGTGTAGCCAGTACAAATCAAATGCCAGAGGTATTTGAATGATGCCATATTTGTAAGCTGCCATCTATTGGAATTCTCATCACACTACATAGACGTAATTTGATTACCCCCCTTTGGCTTATGGGATTTCCTGTTTACACATAGAATAGCCAATTATTTAAATATTTAGTTGCCATAGTGAACAAGGAGTCACTGAGCCAATGACTACCAGCTGCTGAGTAATCCTTATCACCACTGTAGATTTTGCTGCGTGTGCAGGTCCTCTTTTTTTTAATTACTGTTTTTGTTGCTGCAATACTTTACAAACTTCTAGTTCATTGAGACTTTGTGGCCATTTGGCATCATGTTAACATCACACAGTAGGAAACACCACTTACAGAAGTCTCTAGCCTTTGTGCTAAAGTACTACTGAAAAAGAACTAGGAAGTTTGGCAAATTAAAAAAAAAATAAAAAAGTAAAACTAAGTTATACTGGTCAGGGAATCTCTTGACAAAAGCTAACTTTTTCTCCCGAAAAACGGGGGGGGGGGGGGGGCGGGGGCGTGTTTTGTTTTGTTTTCCAATGAAGGATCAACCTAGTGCTGAAAGTCAGATGTTACATGGTATTCCATTGCCAGTGTGGAAATTGAGTTGGAGGTGGGTGGGAGCTGTGAGTATTCCTTGAAGAAAAAAAAAAGTCCTTTCCAGTGATGAATCAGAGTTCCTTATATGTTATTGTCCTGCCCCCTGCCGGTTGTCTTGAAGAATCCATGCTGCTAACTCTGGATCCCGCTTTTCATGTAGTCAGAATCCTTCTCGTTGATTCTATTCCCCTAGACTGAACTAATGACCAAACAGCAATGTATCCCTGTTGAAGTCTTGGTTTTCTCAACTAAATTAAAGTCTTCCCCAGGTATGTCAGTCCAACCTCCAGGAATCTTCTCCTTTAGGAGTTCCTGGCATTCATTTAAAGATAAATGAAGAAAAATTAGTATTTAATCTTTTTAAAATCAAGACCACAGTAGAATTCACACACAATTTTAGGCAGTGTTTCAAGTAGCACTGTGATATAGTGTCCTCTTGGCCATTCTTCAGATCACCAGTTACTAGATAAACATGACATGTATATGTCATATCTAATGAGAGGGGCTTTAGTTTTCCTGATATCTTTTTTTACGTTCAGATATATAATGCTTCAAACAAATTGAGAAATCTGACAAGAAAGCATTAGAATTTAATAAAATGTTTAAAAATATAATGGAATTTAATACCTTTTTATATTAGATCTGGCCCCTCTGTACTACTGGATGGATGGAAGAGCAAATGTTTTGCATACAGAACTCTTTAAAACCCCAAATTCTACCAAATTCCCCATTCTACATTTTAAAATCCAGCTGTAGACTTAAAATTAGTTTTCAGCTTAATCAGATTGAGTTATTGAGTTTATTCAGATCATATATACTTGTAAAAATGTGATTAAATACTGACACCAAATGTCTTTCCAGTAAGACTTTGTATCTCATTTAATCGTGTGACAGTTTTACATGTAGGTCATGACTATACCTGGATTATACCATTAAGTTAATTAATTAAAATATTTATAGTTTGCAAAAATGATTCATATTAATTGGTTTGTGTGTGTTTGTGCATGAGTAAGATGACTTCTGAGGAGTCTCATACATGATAGGAATCATCAGAGAGTAAAGTTCATAATAGGAAAATTTGAAAGATTTTGAGATTTCCTAAAGAAAAAAGCAAGCACTTTTTGAATCAGTGTGCAAATGTCAACATATGATCAGATTAACACTACCTCCTTCCCATTGTTGGTGTTCACTCATTATATATGTATTTAAGGAAATAAAAAGTATGGGAAATTTGTCCAGCATATCAGAAAGTTGTGAATGCTACATCTGGTTTCCAGAGCTTGGCAGTAAGTTTCCTGTGTTCGTTGTCTCTCCCTTTTTTTTACTTAGCATTTTAAAAATGCAAAACCTCATACCTTGAAATATAGTATTCTTAATTGGGTTCCCTTCCCTTTGCACATATTTTTCTCCCCTTATTAAAGTCAGCTCTAACCCCAAATTACATAATATCTGAAAGTATTTTCATTCTATATAATGTTAGATGAAAATGTGTTTATACTATTTTTATTCTCTTCTTATTTCTATGCCTAGAGATGAATACTGCTGCATGTGAAGCCATGCTCATAAGTGTAATATGCTTAGTATTCTACGCATATTACAAAGATTTATTGGGAAATTGAACTTTCTATCATAGTCAGTATGATTTTCAGCTACCTAGACATTAAGTAAACAACATTCACTACACTAAAGAAACTGCCCTTGACACTCCCTTCCACCTATTTTTCCTTACCCTCTTTCAAAAATTGAAAACTCTATGAGTGTCTTTTTAAAATCATAAGGCAGACTTTAGTACTTTTTACTTCTATAAGTACTAAACGTCTGGCATTTTAAATTTTTACAGAATACATTGTGTTGGACACTGGAATAATACTGTTTATTTTCACCTGTGAAAAATGACTTTATTGTACTTGAAACACCTCCTTTACATTTCTCCATTTGTGCCATTCACTAGTGGAAATAAATTGTATTATACCATGATCTACTGGCTTTTTAAAACTGTGTTAAATATGCACATTTTTGGTATAGCTATTATCATTTATATGTATATATTGTATATACATATGAGTGTATGTGTGTGTAGATGGATGGATATAACTCACTGTACATTTCCATCAGGGCACTTAAGGTTCTGTTCTTTTTGTTTTTTATTTCAGCCCTCAGTTAAGGCAAAAATGCATATTTTTCTTAAGAATGTGTACTCTGGGTTGATATTTATGAGAAGGTGGTCATTAGATGCACTCTTTTCCTTTTTAATCCCCTCTGAGCACTTGTGTGAGTGGAGAGAAAGTTAAGTGTGGAACATACATTGCAATGCAGTAAATAGTGCTGGGGAAGAAGCCAGTTTGTGTTTCCTTGAGTCTGTGTTGTGACACAATAAAAGATAAGTAATGCAGAGAGAAATGAACTGTGGGAATTAAAAACACTGGTGGTGATTCCTCTGCAAAGATGATAAAATGAATCAATAAGTCACACAGTCTTTATTTACTTTCTGTATGTATTTCTTAGCAGTGATGCCATTGACCCTCTTACCCTTTTTTACTCCATTAATCCTAATATGTATTTTGCTAAGGACCAAAACATTCAAGAAAGGAATTACTGCTGAAACATCTACAGTTCTCCTAAATTGTGAAATCAATAAGAAATGGCCACTGGGAGAGAGGGGCATGGTACTGGTGTGTGGGGCTTTCTCCTTCTAGCTGCCTCTTCTTGCTTGCTAATAGTAAGATCTTTGTGCACCTTCCATCCCTTCTGAGCCACTACTATTCAAGCAGAGGTTTGGCCCAACACAGCAGCCCTTTCCTAGGAAATTTATATGGTCCTGTGTTTTGTCCCATGCTCACAATGTGAAGTGTCTAGTGTGTACTCAAGTTAGAAAATAATATATTTAAAGTATGTAAGTGTGAATCTCATGTAATGATGGAGGTAGAGGTTCTCATTTCTTAGATAGAAACGAGCCTTTTCTAAGAAGCAGGGCCAAAACTTGGTTGGGCTGTCATCTTTAAGCTACTTACCAAATTACAGATCATTACTGAGGAGAAACACATTCTCTTTTATTTTCCTCCATCTAACACAGTAGCACCAACCAGGTTGTAGCATTGCCTTTGAAAAGGCGTTCACTCTTAGTTGTTAAGAACTGGAACTTTCCCATCCTCAAATTCCTGAAAGGATGAAGAGTGTGCTGTACACCTAGCAGACTCACCTCTTGTATGCAAGGACTACTGATTGAAGTCTATTTTGCTGTGTGTCTGGTTATGTTGTCTGCACTTTTATGAAATCACTACAGTAGGTCTGCATTGGAAATGACTTAATTTGTAAAGAAGTTAGGTTTTATTACACACTGTCTAGGAAAAAAAAGTGAAGCTGAGAACTCTATTGTGCATTTATATTTTCTACTGAATTCTGGTAACCCCCTTTAAAGTCATGTTGACTAATTTTTCCCTCTTTGTTTATATTCACGTTTCCAAAATTTCACTCATACAGTGGAAGAGAACCCATTTGGCCTAATGGTAGTCTTCAGATCATAAGAAATATATTAATTGTTGCGCACCTTATCTGCCTGTTGTGGGTCTCTTAAACTTGCACTTCCCACCGACCCAAAGATAGATACCCTTTAAAGAAAATAAAGGCAGAGAATTAAAACTGGGGAGCCATTTACTATGTTACCATCATTGTTAATTGTTTCCCAGCAACTCAAACTTATTGAAGTTTCAGAGGTTGTGTGTGTGTGTGTGTGTGTCTTTTGGATTGTCTCGTTTTGAATATACAAGTGATTCTTTAAATAGAGGGGAAAAAAAGTTAATCCTTTCTGTGATCTCCCTTTGAAAACAGCATGATGCCCACTGGACATACAGATTTGAACATCTGTAGGTAGTTTGCCATAAAAAAGTGGAGAGAAGATGAGACCTCTGAATGAATGAAAAAGGGTATTATTTTGATGCCCAAGAATTCCCCCCAAAGTACGGGTACTTCAACCTGCACAGTTTCCTTTTCACTCATAGTTTTTAGCAATTGTGAGTGAAATTATGTAATTATCTGTAAATATGTAGCTAACAAATTGACCTAGTTTCTGTATTTTTTTGTTTTTGTACTAAAGTTTATAGGTCTGTGCCAGCTAGAGAGGAGTTGCTGTCATTGCCAGTTGTGATCCTAGCGTCTAACCCCGAAACCATCCTAGGTGACATTTTAGAATTAATGCTTAAATGTTGTTAAAACGGGGAAATGAAGCTTAACCGTTGATCAGGTTTGAAATCTTTTGAAGCTGAGTAATTTTATTTAGTATAATAATTACATGTCCTTGATCATGAATGAAGTAGGGAGCCTTCCTTCCCCAGTGGCCATGTTTACAAAAGTGTGTTTTGTCTATAAAGTGCAAGTGTTTTAATGTATATGTAAATTATACAGGTGAGAACATCATGGTTTGGAATTGTTTATTGGGCTCTTTAGCTGAATTTTCAAATGAAATGAACTATGCTTATTGCTGGCACATTGATCCTATTTCTGGAGCATTTTTTCTGTTTCCAGAATTACATTTGTTCCTTTGTCATTACCCCCATTTAACCTCCCTTTCTCTGATATGCCTTGTAGCCTAAGGTATTATAGATTGGTGAACATAGATGTGGGAAATGCGTTTTTGAAAAATCCAGGAACCCTCATATTTATGCTTTCAGTGCTCGGGTTATATGTTTCTATGGCAACTCTGAGGTCAGTGGAGTTTAGAAATGAGATACTGATTTTAATGAAAAGTGTGTACTCTTTGCTTTTGCATGGCTTGGCTTAGTATCAAAGGTATATTAGGGCCACTTGAAACAATGAAGACCAGTTATATGGGAACAGGTTTCTCTGAGTGGCACATTTTGCTTTTTCTGAGCCTTCAAATGCACTGCCTAGGCATGAACATTAGTGTTACTATAAATTGCACATGGTCATGGAGTGAATTATGTGATTAAAACGGATGTAACTGCCTAACGTTTGCAGATTCTGATTGGTCCGTGTGACCATTTGGCACATATCAAACAAACCTGGAGGGTAATGAACCCTTCTTCCCTTTTTTTGTCATAGACAAGTTATTAAGTTTATTAAGATGTTGGCTGCCCCTGGTATGTTGCCAGACAGCTCTTTTTTGGTGCCCATTCCAAATGTGCTATTGTCCTTCCTTACATTTCATTATGTCAGAGAAACTACCACCCCTTCTCCTCCACTGCATTTTGTTAGTATACTTTTTATTCCACATTAAGTGGGAATTGTGCCTACTTAGAGTGCCCCTCCAATTAATTACACATATCCCAAAATATTCCAAGCCAGAGACACAAAGTGGGAGAACATTTCCCAAAAAAAGTCCACTTGAGGCCAGTAATTTATCTGACAAGGTGTTTTATCACATTATCTTGACACTTGATATATGAGCCTATTAGGAGTTGCAAGTAATTTCTTAGGGTAAAATCCAGGTGGAGGGGGACATGAAAGGAGAGAATTTTGTTCTCATTTTACTTTTCCTTTTATGAAGTTCCTTCTTTGCTAGGTTAGAACAGGTTAATTTTCCAAATTTGTTTTGTTAGAGAAATTTTTACAAAAGCAATGGTCTGATGTAAATAACATTTTAAAGTATAGTGCACATAACTTCCCCAGACTATTCCAATCTGATAATTTGTAAATGCTTTAGAGTTTTTTAAGTTAACACTTGTGTTGCTAAATCCTATTTATGTAAGTCTGCTAAAATTTTTAACCCATTTAAAACTTGAGACATTTAAATTAACAGATGGGTTACACTGAGCAATTTAGCTTTCAGAACCCCCTTGTTTTAGTATATGAAAAAGATAGCCTAATGCGCATTAATGAGGTTGGAGAGACTGAGAAATATGTATAGTGTATATTTTAAAACAGCTTTGCTTGTATTGTGAAGATTTAAAACAAACTTGAGATTTTTAACGTAACTATTAACACAGTTTTAACGTAAGTTATCCCACTGGGTTTAAGAGCATCTTGAATGTATAATCTTTTTTGTGACCCAGGTTGGTTCCTGCTTTTACCAGTCATCCAAACACATTATTTATGTTTTTAGTTTATGTACTCATTTCCCTTTGTTTTCCTCAAACAGCATGATTTTTTTGCACATGTATTGTAGAAAATTTTTAAAAGAAAAAAATTAATACATCATTTTCTCTGAATTTTCTTCACTTCTCTTTTCCCATCTACTAACCCTTTACCTTAAAGGCCATATCGCTCCATTTGCATTATTTGTGCAAATGCCAGGGTTGGTTTTTATTTTTATTTTTGCTATTTACCTAAAAAAAAGAAAATGCTTCAGTCAATTGCTTTTTTATTTAAAAAAAGAAAAAAGCTGTAACCTTATCATTTCTAAATAGACCAGTGAGAGATGAATGCACACCTGTAATAGCCCAGGACCAGCTTTGGTGGCTAACGGGAATGTTTTAACTAAGCAAGAGGTTCTTTTCTAAAAGTGGTATATATTATCTACAATCTATTTCAGTGATTCCCACAAGTCAGGGGTCCAGATAAAATGAGGGTTATCAGCTAACTGATATGTTATCATTGAGGTTCATCAATGAATTTGTACATTTCTAGTTCCCTTTGGTGAAGGGAAAAACGATGATTTTGCAAGACCTAGATTTTGGCTTTGTTTTTTGCCTCCTTTTTTTGGCAGCCTTCATCTTCTCTTCTCCCAAAGCTCTTTAGCCTATAGGGTTTTCATACTGGACAAAGGACTTGGGGTCTTTTAAAACTAGGACTGATTTGTTGTTGAGAGATTACCATGTTAAAAGTGTGATATTCTGCCACTTTATGGATGACTATTTTTTAAATATACACAGTCCTCTCAGTTTTCAGACCAAACAGGCACCCACAGTGGAGGCTTATCAAGGGTTGCAATGAGGAAGAAGCCCCTCCCTCACTGTCAGCACCAGCTGGTAAAGGTGACTGTACAGATGTGCATTTTCCTTTTGGTAGAAATGGTCCGCAGCACTAACTGGTAAGGCTTATTGTACAGTATATTGTCAGTATTCTTCTGGTTCAACATACCTTATAGTTCATATATAACCTGTATTAATTGTATAGATTGTGCATTTAAAGCTGTTACCAAGTTGTCAGAACATAAGAGAGAAAACAAGGTCATATGTAATATTTTGTTTGTAAGTATCCTTTGTATCATAGCAAAGGAAATGTTAAAAAAAAAAATCAACTGTAATAAAGTAATTTTAGTACACAGGGTGTCTGCTCAGTTTTTTTAAAATAAATTTTATTCCCCAAAATGGTAACAATAAAGTATATTTCAATTCAGTGGCTATCTATTGGATAATTACTAAATCTCTGGCATTATGGTGGTTGTTGGAGTTACAAAAATGAGTAAGATATGGGTTAAGAGTGAATTTCCTGATAGAGACATAAACCCTCTAGTCTAATTGCCTCAAATTCTGTCTGCTTAGACAGTTAAGTGGCTTATTCTGTTTTGGTGTGAGATGATTCTCTTTAGGTTTAGATTCTGTTTCATACAAGTTGTTTTATTATGTTGTGGTCTATGTAACTACTACACAGAGACACACACACACGGACACTTAAATGTATGCAGTTCGTAGACCTTGTACAAAGCTTCAAAAGGTTCATCTGGCCTTATCTCCCCCAATTTAAAAATCACATTTTAATCCTGTAAGGGGCACTAGATCGTCTAGTACACTCCTTTCGTTTAAAAGTGTTTAAGCAACTATTTAAATTTTTTTCCCATACAAAAATTTATAAATGACATTGTTATGTGACCCTAATCTCCCCATACTGTGACAGCACACTCCTCCTTTGCACCCGATTCCCCGTGTCCATTAAACCAGCTCCTAACCCTCTCTGCCTTCCCATCTCACCTCCAGACAGAAGCTGCCCGTTCAGTCTCTTGTATCTACTTGAGCTAAGAGGCACACTCCTCCCAAGTATCACTTTATGTGCCACAATCCAGTCCAATCCCTGTCTGAAGCGGTGGCCTCGGAAATTGTTTTAGTTCTGAGCTCATAGAGAATCTGGGGGCCATGCTTTCCGGGGCTTCTCCAGTCTCAGGCCATTAAGTCTGGTCTTACTAGAATTTGACTTCTGCACCCCACCTTTTTCCTGCTCCATCAGGGACTCTGTGTTGTGTTCCCTGTCAGGGCAGTCATTCATTGGTGGTAGCCAGGCACCGTCTAGTTCTTCTGGTCTCAGGCTGATGAAGTCTCTGATCTATGTGGCCCTTTCTGTCTCTTGGGCTAATTCTTTTGTCTTTGGTGTTCTTCATTCTCCTTTACTCCAGCTGGTTGGGACCAATTGATGCATCTTAGATGGCTGCTTGCAAGCTTTTAAGACCCCAGACGCCATTTACCAAAGTAGGATGTAGAACGTTTTCTTAATAAGCTGTTATGCCAGTTGACATAGATGTCCCCTGAAAGCATGGTCCCCAGACCCCTACCGCTGCTACTCTGTCCCTGAAAGTGATTGTATTCAGGAAACTTCTTAGCTTTGGTTTAGTCCAGCTGTGCTGACTTCCTCTGTAGTGTGTGCTGTCCTTCCCTTCACCTAAGATAATTGTTACCTACTATCTAGTTAGTAAATAACCCTCACCCTCCCTCCCTACCCTCCTTACCCTCAAAGAATGTTTTCTTTTGTGTTTAAACCTTTTCTTGAGTTCTTATAATACTGGTCTTACACAATATTTGTCCTTCTGTGACTGACTAAATTCACTCAGCATAATGAGTTCCTGCTTCCTCCATGTTATGTTTCACAGCTTCATTGTTGTTCTTTAAAGTAGCATAGTATTCCATTGTGTGGATATACCATAATTTGTTTATCCATTCTTCCATTGATGGGCACCTAGGTTATTTCCATCTTTTTGTTATTGTGAACAGTGCTGCAGTGAACATGGGTGTTCATATATATATTCATGTGACAGCTCTTATTTCTCTAGGATATATTCCAAGGAGAGGGATAGCTGGATCGTATGATACTTCTAGCTTTTCTAAGGAAGTGCCAAATCGATTTCCAAAGTGGTTGTATCGTTTTACATTCCCACCAACAGAGTATCCTTATCCTTTGTGGTGCATTTCACTTTAAAGTCTATTTTGTCAGATTAATATTGCCACTCCTGCTCTTTTTTGAGTGTTGTTTGCTTGATAGATTTGTTTCCATCCTTTGAGTTTTTGTTTGTGTCTTTAAGGTGTGTCTCTTGTAGGCAGCATACAGACGGATCATGTTTCTTTATTCAGTCTGCCACTCTGTCTCTATTGGTGCATTTAGTAATTATTGATAGGTATGAGTTTAATGCTGTCATTTTGATGTCTTTTTTTGTGTGTTGCTCACAGTTTCTTTGTACCACTTAATTTTCTGTGCTGAGTCATTTTTATGTATTTTCATCTTTTTCATTGTTGTTGATTTTGTGTTTGCTGAGTCTTTATATTTTTCTAGTTTTTTATTTTGACTTGTAGGATTGTTAGTTTCTTTTGTGCTTACCTTAATTTTTACCCCTATTTTCCTAACTTTATACCATACCAGTCTTTTATTTCTTTCTATCGCCTTGACTTCCCCTCCATATGAAAAATCTATGTCTACATTTTTTAAGTCCCTCTTTTTTGTTTTAATGTTGTCGTCTTTTACATACTGACATCTGTTTCCCTATTGTCAGTGTTTTAGCTTTGATTTACTTTTGTGACTTCCCTGTCTGGGTTGATACCTGGTTGCTCTGTAGTGTGTTCTAGTCTTGGGTTGTTATCTGATGTTACTGATTTTCTAACCAGAGGAACTCCCTTTAGTATTTCTTGTAGTTTTGGTTTGGTTTTTGCAAATTCCCTAAACTCCTGTTTATCTGGAAATGCCCTTATTTCGCCATCATATTTGAGAAACAGTTTTGCTGGATATATTATAATTCTTGGCTGGCAGTTTTTTTCCTTCAAGGCTTTATATATGTCATCCCATTGCCTTCTTGCCTGCATGGTTTCTGCTGAGTAGTCTGAGCTTATTCTTATTGACTCTCCTTTGTAGATGACTTTTCGTTTATCCCTAGTTGCTCTTAAAATTCTCTTTATTTTTGGTTTTGGCAAGTTTGATTATGATATGTCTTGGTGACTTTCTTTTGGGGTCTACCTTATGTGGGGTTTGATGAGCATCTTGGATAGACATCTTGTCATCTTTCACGGTATCAGGGAAGTTTTCTGCCAACAAATCTTCAACAATTCTCTCTGTATTTTGTTATCCCCCCTTGTTCTGGTACTCCAGTTAATCACAGGTTATTCCTCTTGATAGAGTCCCACATAATTCTTAGGGTTTCTTCATTTTCTTTAATCCTTTTATCTGATTTTTCCTCAAATGAGTTGGTGTCAAGTGCTTTATCTTCAATCTCAACTAATTCTGACTTCCATTGCCTCAATTCTGCTTCTATGACTTTCTATTGAGTTGTCTAATTCTGAAATTTTATTGTTAATCTTCTGGATTTCTGATTGCTGTCTCTATGCATTCTTGCAGCCTGTTAAATTTGTCATTATGCTCTTAATCTTTTTAGTTTCCTTTATTGCGTGTTCTGTGTTTTGCTTGATTTCCTTCCTAATTTCTTGAAGAGTTCTGTTTATTAATCTTTTGTATTCTGCCTCTGGTAATTCCAAGAAATTTTCCTCCTCTGGAAAATTTCTAGATTTATTTTGAGAGCTTGCTGAAGCCATCATGGATTGCCTCTTTATGTGATTTGATATTGACTGTTGTCTCCAAGCCATCAATAAGTTATTTATGTTTGCTTACTGTGTCCTAGCTTCTTGTTTTGATATGCCAAAATAGGCTGCTCATATGAGCTAGTTTGAGTATTGGCATCTTTGAAGCTCTAATGTTCTGTCACCAGGTGGTTAGATCTGTTACTAGGTATGTGAGCTCAGGAGTCCACCCACTTCTCCTGTATGGATTCAGTTCAGGTGCCCAGGTAGATAACCACCAAGTGTGTGGTGTAGGTTCTCACAGTCCTAGACAGGCATGGGTGATCAGTGTAGACACAGGCATCTGGCTGCAGCAGGGGGACACACACTGAGCAAGGCAGGGGGCTGATGGTTACCCCCAAGTGTCAAGGAGGAAGCATGTCCCTGCCACTTCTCAGCTGAAACAGTTGAAGTTAGACTTCTGGTATATACCCTGTTGTACTGTGGTAATGAAGACCTACACTGTTGATATGGGCCCACACAAGTCTGTACAGGGGAAAAGGCACTCAAAAGTCCATGGATCCCTTATGCCTGTGCGTAGGCAAAGGAGCTGTGCCTACCCTTCGTTCCTGGCTTAGGGAAGCCAGCAGTTTATTTTTTCCTCTTAATTTTTTCACTCTCCAAGGCAGGGAGAATGGCTCCGGGCGTGTGACATATCCTATTTCCAGCCCAGGGGACTTGGCAATTGCTGAAGCTGGTCTGGGACCCAGTGCAGAGCAGGGAGCAGGGTGATAAATGAGAGAGAGGTTTTTCCCTAAGGGGGTGTGTTTGATCCGCACAGTAGTCATACTCAATTACTTATCTTTCACCGATCCAGGGCTGCTTCTCACTGGTTCTGGGTGGCCATGTAGACTCTCTGGCTCTGGGTCTCTCCTGGTGTGGAAAATGCGCCTCCCGAGCACCACTGCTTCCCTGCCACACTGCTCACCCCTGAGCTGATCAGGCCTGAAGGGCTCAGGCTCTCACCAGGTCAGGTCTGGCAACTCCTTGCTGCCTCCGAACCATCTCTCCCTCCCCCTGCCACTCAGTCCGGTTCCTCAACTCTGCCTTTGATGTTCAGGGCTCCCAGATTGCCATGTATAATCAATTCACTTGTTTTTTTGGGTCTTTGTTATAAGAGGGTCCACCAGAAGCATCTGACTACTCCACCATCTTGGTCCCGCCTCTTAAGTAACTTTTTTGTCAGAGGGCTAGTAGGGGGTGAGTGGGTGTTCATTTATATTTTTTTAATTCAAAAAGAATAGTTTTAAGTGTCATTTCAAAAAGCATTTAATTTAGATGACCTACTTTATTAGAACTGTCAGTGAAAAAAGGAGCCCTGGTGTTGCAGTGTAAGAGCTCGGCTGCTAACCAAAAGGTCGGCAGTTCAAATCCACCAGCTGCTCCTTGGAAACCCTACTCTGTCCTATAGGGTCACTGTGAGTCAGAATCAACTCCATGGCAATGGGTTTTTGGGTCAGTGAGAAAAATGACACAACTTTTTAACTCCTAAAATGTTGATATTGAGCTATTTTGAGACTAACATTTATACAGTGCTTAACTTGTGTGACTCAAAGAACTATGTGGCAGAGCCAAGATTAGATCCCACCCAGGTCTCCTAACTCCAACATTTCCAATATACCACCCTCAATTTGGAGGAACCCAACAAGGATTTAGAAAACAAGATTTCTTTCTGTTCTTTGGGCTCTTCAGGCTACATTGGGAGGAGAGTATTATAAAACTTGTGCTTCCAGCTCGTAACCCATGTCAACAACCCAAAACAAACGTTGTCATTGACAAAACACTTCAGAGAATCTGACTTATGCTTAGGATTTAAAGTCTATATTTCCTGACTGTAAAGGAAATTTAAACATAAATAACCACGAGCTATCACCTACATCCCAGTGATGCCAGTGGCAGAACTAGGGTCATCCTCTCTCTGTCATGAGCTTTTAATGACTTTACCTTAATTGCTACTATATTTTCAGCTGTTCTTAATGGATAGAGGGAGACAAGGCTGCCAAGAGTATTATGGTTATGCAGGATGGGCAATGAACAACTTTAGGGGGTGCCATTAATAGACGAATGTGTATAAACTCCCATGGAGGTGTACACTTCAGCAGCCCTGAAGAGAAGTTATTTCCCCTTTTGTCAACAATTTTTCATTATGGCATCTAAAATGGGCATTATTTACTGTCAATCTCAGACTCATTGGCTAGGAAAAGGCAAATAAAGTGGCATAAAGAACTCTGATTTTGGGTTCTTTGCCCCATTTTTTGTGATCTCAATTGTGAGATCGTAAAAGCCACATCCTCTCTGGCCTTCATACATAAGAAATCGAAACAGTTTTTGGCAGGAACAAATGAATCAAAGTGAAACCTATTAAGCATAATGATGTCAGCGGGTGTTTGGGTAGGGGATGGGGAGCATTTGCCCTCAACTGAGCAACCCAGGACCCAGCCTGTGAGGCTCAAAAGTGCCGCTTTTTCAGGCCCTTCCCATCTTTGCAGTGGAATTAGCAACCAGAACTTCTTGGCTTGTAAAATAGCAATTGGAGCCTCCGGCAAGATGGCGCTCTAGGCAGAAGCATCACGCCATCCCTCCACAGCAAAGATCCGAAAAACTAAGCCAAACAGAGAAAATAACAATCCTGAAACCCTAAAACCTCAAATGAAGAGATAAAGAACTCAGCCAAGCACCAAATGGAGTGAGAAAACTGACAGAGAACAGAGAGCAAGGAGAAATTCATGCAGAGGTCCCCTATCAGCTAACGCAGCGCGGATCCACCATCTTGGACTCCTATCGGAGACCAGCAAACAGGGTACGAGCTTCATGGGGAGCTTCCAGCGGGAGACAAAGCAACCGGTAATTTGCGATATACGCTTTCCCACCCACAACCCTTCTTCAACCCCACTCGGCCTCCTCTGCTTCCCGCGGCCACAATTTCTTGTCTGGGAAGCACTGGCTGCCTGGATTCTACCCACCCGAATGAACCGGCTCTCTGAGTGCCATCTGTTGGCTGCTGGTGTTGCTTTTTTCCACTACTTTTGATTTCTTCCTTACCTCTCATGACCTCCCCCTCCTCTCGCTCAAATACCTGGCTCTGTGAGCCATCTTCGCTTCTTCCTGAAGGACTGTGGAGCTCCGTTTGAATGTGTCGCTGCTTCCCGGTCTGGGCTGCCACGCTGGTGGGATCCTGAGGCTTTTGTTCATTTGTTTGTTTTGAATTGTTTGTTTTCATCTCCTTTTCTTGAGTTGGGAGCCCGTTCTGGCCAGCCGGTGCTGCTTGGCTTGGAACCTGCCCCCACAGCTTGCACAAACATGCAGAGGGATCCCTGACGACATTTCTTTTCACATTGGTTTTTTTTTCTTCTGTTTTTTGGGGGGCTTTTCTTGTTCTTTTTTTTTAATTTGTTTTTTTTTTTTTTTCCCTTTTTGTCTTTCTGCATTACTTGGTTTCTTGTCTCTCTATATCTTTCTTCTCTTTCTGTTCCTTGCATACCTGGCATTGTATACCTCTACGCCTTCTAGCCAGGCTGTACTGCAACACCTGAGAACAACTTCCCCAGACCTCATAGCCACACCAGTGGGATCCCTGGGAACTTTGCTCTTCTTTTCCCTTTCCAATTTTTTTTCATTCTTTTTTTTTTCTTCCTCTTCCCCTTTTTGTTTTTCTCCATTTCATAGTCTCTCATCTCTCCACTCCAACAGCAAGGTCCCAGAGCATTCTTTTTTGTTTGTATGTTTCTGGCTCCTGTTCCTCTCTCCTCTCTCCCATATCCATCTTAGCTCCACACATAACAATCTCCCCGCTAAATCCTGCCTACCTGCACCATGTGCTTAACATCACACCACCAAGCAGCACAGGCACAGCCTACTGGAGCCTGCCCTACACTGATTACCACCCTGCCCTGGTGGCTGTAGTAAGTGCCACAAACAACCCATCCCAGTAACTCCTCTTCATCTAGACCTGCCCTGCCATACCATATCTGAGTGACTGACCCTGCCAATTGGAGAAGGAGGCGAAAAGTATTGTGCCCACAGATGAGCAAACAACCAAGAACACACAGCCCGCCTGCTCAGACATAGCCAAATTTTAAAAAAAGGATGAAACAAAGAAATCTACAATCAATAAATGAGAAAAATAACTACTGAATGCCCCGAAGACAGCAGACAATATCAAAACATTTACAAAAACAGGACAGGATGGTCCCAGTAGGCATCCACAATAAAACACCAGATGACTTTCCAGTGGAAGAAAAGGCACTAGAACTACCTGATAAGGAATTCAAATCTCTAATACTCAGAATTCTCCAAGAGCTGAAGCAAAAAGCAGATAAAAATGAGGAAAAAATAGACAAATTCATGGAAAATACAGACCAAAAATTGGAAGAATTCAGGAAAATAATGCAGGAACAAAATGCCAAAATAAATTCACAACTAGAAATTATACAAAGACAACAATTAGAAATCCAAAAGATAAACAACAAGATTTCAGAAATGGACAGTGTCATAGGAGGGCTGAGAAGCAGATTTGAAACGGTGGAAGAAAGGATCAGTGGAACTGAAGACAAACACTTGGATACAACTCTGTTTCAGGAAAACTCAGAAAAAAGAACAAAGAAAAATGAAGAGACCCTGAGAGTTGTGTGGGATACAATCAAAAGCAAATTTTCGAGTGATTGGAATTCCAGAACGGGGGAGAAAACAGAAAACACAGAGAGGATCATTGAAGAACTGCTAACAGAAAACTTCCCCAATATCATGGAAGATGAAAAGCTGGCCATCCAAGAAGCTCAACGAACCCCACATTGGATAGACCCCCAAAAGAAAATCACCAAGGCATATCATAATCAAACTCGCCAAATCGAAACACAAACAAAGAATCCCGAGAGCAGCTCGAGAAAAACAAGAAGTCACATACAGAGGAGAAACAATAAGACTAAGCTCAGATTATTCGGCAGAAACCATGCAGACAAGAAGGCAATGGGATGACATATATAAAATCTTGAAAGAAAAAAATTGCCAGCCAAGAATAATATATCCTGCAAAACTCTCATTCAAATATGGTGGTGAAATTAGGTCATCTCCAGACAAACAAATTAAAGGAATATGTAAAAGCCAAACCAAACTTACAAGAATTATTAAAGGGAGTTCTTAGTTCTGAGAACAAACAGCTTCAGCTCACAGGCAGAATCTGGGATGCAGGATCATACCAGCCAGATACCAATCTAGGAAATGAACTCTCAAGGACTATCCAAAACCAAAAGAAATACAGCAGGGAATCAGAGCAGTTAATCAGTAAATGACAACAACATCAGAACAATAAAAGAGGGAATAAATGGCATAGGCATAGAACCTTCTAATGGAGAGGAAGGCAAGGCAATACCAAGTAATGGTAGACTGCTTCAAACTTAGAGAGATACGGGTAAAATTCATGGTAACCACAAAGAAAGTTAACAAACATACTCACAAAAATAAAGAGGAAAAACATAAAGTCTCAGCAAAAACAAAACCTACAAAAACAAAAGAAATGAAAAAAAAAAATCCACAAACAAAAGTAACTCAGCACAGGAGAGTAAGAAGAACAAAGAAAACATCAGCACCACAAAAAAAAAAAAACGCTACAAAATGACAGCAATAAACTCACATCTATCGATAATTACACTGAATGTAAATGGACTTAATGCTCCGATAAAGAGATGGAGAGTGACAGAATGGATAAGAAAACAGGATCCATCAATATGCTGTCTACAAGAGACACACCTTAGAAACAAAGATGTGAATTTATTAAAAGTCAAAGGTTGGAAAAAAATATATCAAGCTAACAACTACCGAAAAAGAGCAGGAGTGGCAATTCTAATCTCAGATAAAATAGACTTTAAAACAAAATCTGCCATAAAAGACAAAGAAGGACACTACATAATGATTAAGGGGACGATCCATCATGAAGACATAACCATAATAAACATCTACGCACCCAATGACAGGGATCCAAAATACATAAAACAAACTCTAACAACACTGAAAAGAGAAATTGACAGTTCCACAATAATAGTAGGAGACTTCAACACACTACTCTCAGTAAAGGACAGAACAACTGAGAAGAAACTCAGCAAAGATACAGAAGACCTAAAGGGCACAATCAGCCAACTTGACCTCATAGACATATATAGGGCACTCCATCCAACTGCTGCAAAGTAAACATTCTTTTCCAATGCACATGGAACATTCTCCAGGATAGACAACATCTTAGGCCACAGAGCAATCATCAACAAGAACCAAAACGTTGAGATAATTCAAAGTATCTTCTGTGACCATAATGCCATCAAGGTAGAAATTAACAACAGAAAGAGCAAGGGAAAAAAAATCAATTACATGGGAACTGAATAATACCTTGCTTACACATCACTGGGTAATAGAAGAAATCAGAGATGGAATCCAAAAATTCCTAGAATCAAATGAGAATGAAAAGACATCATACCAAAACCTTTGGGACACAGCAAAGACAGTCCTCAGAGGACAATTTATAGCAATAGATGCACATATCAAAAAAGAAGAAAGGGACAAAATCAAAACATTAACTACAGAACTCAAACAAATAGAGAACAGCAAAAAAAAGCCCACAGTCACCAGAAGAAAGGAAATAGTAAATATGAGAGCAGAAATAAATGAAATAGAGAACAGAAAAACAATAGAAAGAATCAACAAAACCAAAAGTTGGTTCTTTGAAAGAATCAACAAAAGCGACAAACCACTGGCCAGACTGACAAAAGAAAAACAGCAGAGGACACAAATAACCCAAATAAGAAATGAAATGGGGAACATTACAACAGACCCAACTGAAATAAAAAGGATTATAACAGAATATTACGAAAAACTATATTCCAACAAATTTGAAAACCTAGAGGAAATGGATAAATTTTTAGAAACACACTACCTACCCAAACTACAACAAAGTGATGTTGAAAATCTGAACAGACCCATAACAAGAGAAGAGACTGAGAAGGTAATAAAAAAAACTCCCAACCAAAAAAAGCCCTGGCCCAGATGACTTCACTGGAGAATTCTACAAAACATTTACAGAAGAGCTTGTACCAGTTCTACTCAAGCTATTTCAGAGCATAGAAGAGGAAGCAACACTTCCAAATTCATTCTATGAAGCCAGCAGAACGCTGATACCAAAACCAGGCAGAGACATCACAATAAAATTACAGAGCAATATCTCTCATGAATATAGATGCAAAAATTCTGAACAAAATTCTAGCCAATAGAATTCAGCATCATATCAAAAAAATAATACACCACGACCAAGCAGGATTCATACCAGGTATGCAAGGATGGTTCAACATTAGAAAATCAATCAACGTAATCCACCACATAAATAAAAGGAAAGAAAAGAATCACATGATCATCTCAACTGACGCAGAAAAGGCATTTGACAAAGTCCAACACCCATTCCTGACAAAAACTCTGAATAAAATAGGTATAGAAGGGAAATTTCTCAACATAATAAAGGGCATCTATGCAAAACTAACGGCCAACATCATTCTTAATGGAGAGAGGCTGAAAACATTCCCCTTGAAAACAGGAACAAGACAAGGATGCCCTT